>JANFAM010000017.1:1332500-11332500 GCA_024362665.1 Prunus padus | reverse complement strand
GCCGACACACCACTTCTGAGTTCAGCGTTGATGTTTTGGAACAGTGCCTCCAACACATTTGACTTTGGAGTCGGCCTAATGTCCATTTCTATCCTTGACTTGGCCGTAATCTTTGGATTCCGGCACCATGGTAGGAGTGCTGACTGCCTGGCGAATTTTGAGAGGACTTCAGAAGAGATCGGGTAGATGGGTATGAGAGTAGATAAGATGACCAACTTGATCAATACCAACCGTGCCTTCGGTCTATGTATGAAGAACTTTCAAGGTGTAGAGGATGCTGATCCTCGAGGAGAGCACATAATGTTTATGCTCTATTGGCTTAATAGATTCGTCTTCCCCAACGCGTCTGGCAGTATCACCACGGAGTGGATTCATCTAGCAGAAGCGCTGGCATATCATAATGATGTGGCCATCGAGCCACTACTCTTGGCCTCCATATATAGGTGTTTGAGGGACATAACGGCGGTGCCATTCAATCTGAATGTGAAGGGACCCCTTTGGATGGTTCAGGTTTTGCTCCAATGGCAGTTCCCAGAGTTGAGGACTTCTCAAATGGAGTTTGCAGAAGATAGAGTGCCCTTGGGGAAACTATTGTCTAGCCCGATATCGAGCAAAACTACTGAAGAATGCCTCATTTTCTTCCTCAAGAAAAAAGGCAGATCACCAGACCAATGGGCAATGAGCATGGGGAGAAGCTACCCTTGGTTTATGGGTACTGTCTTCCATCAAGGCCCTAAGGATGCAAACAAACCTTTGACCTCTAAGAATATGGACATATTCTCATGCCTAAAAACAAGGGATCTTTTGTTGGGTTGTAGGCAAGATACAAGGCATTACGATTTCAGAGTAAAAGCCTATTACCCTTAATTTTTTAGTAGGCAAGTAATCCAAGAGATGGATTACTCTTTGTTGAATAGAGGCTCCTCCTTCAGAACTCCAGATTTGTCAAAAAAAGCTTTCTTATGAGTGAGGAACAATTATAAGGTTGCTGCTCAGTCTCAGGATTTGAAGCCTTATCAACCCAATTTCAACTGTTCAGAAGCTTTCCAGAGGTGGTGGTCTGAGTATTTGAGAAGGCTAGGCACAAACTTCATCTAGCAAACATATGACAATGCCTTCAGTCAGTGTCCTTTTGGGGAGAAGCTTTCTTCTGGGGCCAGGCTAAGGCTTCATGCCCGACGTAATGAAGAGAACAAACAACTGACAACTGGTAAGCCATTGTGATTCTTATGTTCATAAACCTTACCAGTTAGGAGTCCTCATGATCTAACTAGATTGGTTTCTATTGCAGTGGCAGCTGATTATCGGGCCTTTCCTCTAAGGACTCCACTTACTGAGGAAGGTAAACACTTAGACAATGTTCTTAGGTGTCATTGGCTCTGTGATTTGATGAGAGATTAACAATTTGTTTTTGATTCTTATAGCTCAACAAAGCAAAGTTGTTCCTGTAGCTACTGACCGGGCTCCCATTCTTGTTCAAAGAAGGTGCAGATTGGTTAAGAAAATTAGTGCAGTATCAACAACCCTTGTGGTTGAGAAATAAACTGAAACTGCAGAGACTAAGGTTTCTCTTTCAGTTTCCCCGGGCTAAAAAATGAGTAAGGAGACAATCTTTTGCAATTGGTCTTAATGTATTCTTGTTAGATTTATTAACCCTTTTGGGCTTGTTCGTCCCAGCAAAACAACGTGTCAAAAGAGCGAGAGCACCAAGAGATGAAGGTAGATCGACCACTACTGAGGGCCTTGGTGATCAGAACTCTGGTAGTGAAGGTGGATTGGCCAAAAGAAAAAGAACTCAAAATGAAGAATTTGATGATCCTCCTACCGCCCTTGAAGCGTCTAATTCTCTAGTTAGCCATTCGTTGGATGAGGTGAGAAGATATCAAATCTTAACTAATCTTAGAGCTTATAATTTTTTTGATTTTAAGATTTTTAAGCAATGTGATGATCTTCTGCAGACACACACCATGATCATATAGGAAAAAAAGGCTTTTGGAAGGATGATCTTCAATGTCCTCTCAATTTCTCAGGTCACAGAAAGTCCTTAGTGATCTTCAATTTTTTATTAGTTTGGTTTAAACCATGTGGTAACCTTGAATCACTTCTTGTAGGTTCCTGTTGGTGCGCCCATGGGGGAAGGTCAAGATGATGAGACTAGATCAGAAACTAATTCTTCAGTCCTCATAGAGGTGAGTTATAAAATTGGATGGGGCTAGTGATCATCTCTTGCATATTTTTTTATCTTTTTTTAACTAATGGATGATCCTCCTACAGACCTTTCATACTGAATCTTTCTCAGAGGATGGAGATGACGTTTCCAGTTACATAGCAGGGAACAATGAGTCCGATCTTAACCAGCTGCTTAAGGTGATAAATGAGGTAGGTTGCTATCCTCATTTGATTGTGTGGTTCAGATGTTTTCCACTTCAACTGAACCTAACATCTTTTGTTTTTTGCAACATAAATTTGAACAATCTACTCCTCCACTTCTCCTGTGTAACGAACCTGCTCCCTCAGATGTACCAGCCATTTTTTCTTTGCTAAGGGGACTGTGCCCTTCTATCAATCTCTGGGGTTTGGATAGGGTGCCTTTGGTAATTGGTATACTTGGCCTATCATGTGAAGAGAAGTGAGTAGAAACCAGGCTTGGGATCGTTCATGTGGTAAGAAAAATCCGGCAATCAAATATCTATCTTTAAAGATTGTTTTGGTCATTAACCAGTTTTTCATTGATGCAGGTCCTTGAGATTGTAATGAACCTAAATGCCCCCCAAGTTCATAGTTCGGAAAATTTGGTTCAGGACAAACTCCCTTCAGCTCTTTTTACTCACCATCAGCCTCTTGCCCAATTGTAGTAGAGAAGGGCAAAGATCTTGAAGTTTTCCCAGAGAAACCTAAATTACAAGATATTTCAAAGGAAGAGGCAAGGTCTATCATTGATGATTGGATGTTGGTGCCTTTGAACATGAGGGTTGGTGAAGATATGCTCAAAGATGTTTCCCAATCATTGCAGATCCTTGGTCAATCTTATCCAAGACTAAGGATTGCCTTGGAAAAAGCTGCTGTGAACTTGGATTCCTTGAGGGATAGACTGAAGGACATGGATTCCTCTTCTCAGGTATCAGCTCCTCTCTGGTAATTTCAACTCTAGTTTGATCAAGAGGAGAAAAGTCAAGAATGAATACTACAATGGGCAAGAGAAATTAAGGAAGCTTTGGCTCGGAAAGAAAGTAGGCTCTCTAATTCTAGAGCCAAACTTCAACAACTTGGAAATTTCAAAGAAAGTGCAAGAAGGAAAGCTGATGGGGTTTGTCAGACTTTGGGATCCAAGGGAACAGAATACAAACTTGTAGATGAAAACACTTGCAAGCTGCTAGGGAGAGTAAAGGGCAACGATATGAAGTTGGAAGAATTTTTTCAAGACTTCGGACGTTTTTCCTTTAGGTTGAAGGATATTCTGCTCACGATGTAAAAAACTTTTTACTTCAAAAATAGAAAAAAGTTTCACCATTATTTGGTGATAACTTCTTTATTTGCATTTCAATTCTTTCTCAACCAAAATTTGTTCAAAGCTTAATCATTCAGATTTCATATTACTCCCTTCTCTGGGCAAATAATAAAATCAGAGTCTGTAGGAAGAAACTCATAACATACAAGAAAGAGTTTCCTTATTTATCACTTAAATATATCTCTTTTTCTTCCCAAAATGAAGGATGATACTTCTTCAACCACTGGCCATTGATGGGATGTTGATGCACATCTCCATCTCTATCCATCAGTTGATAAGCTCCTTTTCCCAAATTTCTTTTTATCACAAAGGTCCCTCCCATGTCGAGCTGAATTTCCCTAAACCAGCGACATGAGCACCGAGTGGCAAAATTTTCCTCCATACTAGTTCGCCTTCTGCAAATTTCTTTTCACAGACTCTTTTATTATACACTCAAGCAACTGCTTGCTTCCCAGTCAACAATTGATTTAGGGCCTTAGCCCGATCTGCACTTAGATTGTCTAACTCTTGCATCAGGCTAGCGTTCTATTTTCAAGGATTTCACATTTATCTCTACTAGCATAACTGCATCGTGACCATAGGTCAAAGTAAAAGGGGTGGTACCTATTGCTGTCTTTTTTGAAGTCCGATATGCCCATAAAGCTTTAGATAGTCTCTCATGCCAGTCCTTTGGATTGTTGTCCGCCATTTTCTTGATGATGTTAATCAGAACCTTGTTGGTAGACTCAGCTTGCCCGTTAGTCCTTGGAAAATAAGGACTGGGCTGTACAAATTTAATCTTGTATAAATCTGCAAAGTTTTGGATTTCTTTTGACATGAAGGAGGTACCTCTGTCTGTTGTAATTGTTTCTGGGATCCCAAATCTATGGGAGATATGACTTTTGATGAACTCAATCACAGTTTTGGAGGAAACTGTTTTCAAGGCTTTAGTTTCCACCCATTTAGTAAAGTAGTCAGTGGACACAATGATGAAAGTGTGTTCATTGCTTGATGCTAGAGCCACTTTTCCAATGAAATCCATAGCCCAACTTCTAAATGGTCGTGGTTTAACTACGGGATTCAAAGGAATTGCAGGGACATGTAGAATTGAGCCATTTCTTTGGCAATCCTCACAACCTTTTGCACACTTGAAGCAATCGTTCTCCATGGTTGGCCAGAAATAGCCATGCCTGTTGAAAAGCCATCGCATTTTCTTGCCCGATTGGTGAGCACCACATGAACCTTCATGCACTTCTCCCATAACCTTCATTGAATCTTCAAGTCCTAAACACCTGAGTAGCATGCCCTTTTTTGCTTGCTGGTCATAGAGGATTGGTGTTGAAAATGCAAATGGAGAAAATTGCAAGGAGCACAACCATCCCATGGTGGGATGCTGAGATGAGAAAATGAGAGAGTTGAGCCAAGCTGCATTTGATTGGGTGGCGGCCTTAGATCCATCACAATGGTGTAGAGCTCACTTTAAAACTCATTCCGAGTGTGACATCCTTTTGAATAATATGTTTGAGGCTTTTAATGGTGCCCTTGTAGAAATCAGAGACAAACCCATTATAACCATGCTTGAGAGGATTAGATACTACATTATGTTGTTGATGGCAACTAGAAGAGCATCTACTGAGATATGGAAACATGAAATAGGTCCAAGCATTTTTGGCATTTTGGAGAAATCGAAGCGAGAATCAACTTGGTGCATTCCAAAGCTTGTTGGGCAGAGTTTATATAAAGTGAAAAACCATGATGGAAGTCAGGTTGTGGTTGATTTGGCAAGGCATATTTGTTCATGTAGGAGATGGGATATCACTGGGGTCCCATGCAAGCATGCTTGTGCTGCCATTGGGCAATTAAATGGGAATCATATTGCTTATATTGATGATTGTTACAAGAAAGAAGCCTTTATGAGAGCTTATAGTCCAATGGTTCACCTAATGATAAGCCAAGACTTGTGGCCTAAGTGTCATAGGCCTCCTTTGTTGCCACTAGTTTATCACAAGCAACATGGGAGACCAAGGAAGAAGAGGATGAGATCAGCAGGTGAACAACCACGAACCTCTAATCTTAAAGCCACCAAGTTGCATAGGTATAACTTGGAAACCGAGTGTTCAATTTGTAAACAATGAGGCCATAATAGGAGGAGCTGCCCTAAGGCGAAAGAAGGCAGTAGCAGTCAGGTTTGTCTTTTCCCATAAAACATTGAAATTATAATTGTTTTGGATCTTCATTTTTTATCTTTAAGTGATGCTTGTCTTATGCCAGGTCCCATCTAAACCAAGAGTGAAGAAAATAATTAGCACCACATCAACCAAGAACGTTACAAGACAATCAAGAGCCAAGTAACCTGTAAGTGACTTTCCTTTGATACATGTTTAGAGGAAGAGGTATGGGATGTAGTTGATGTAAATTTCCTTATGCTTCAATTTTTAGGTCATAAGAAGGTGGGAAATTGGCCAATGCTCTCAAAGTGCCAAAGCTTCTCAAACTGGCCAATGTTCTCAAACTGCCCAAGCATCTCAAACTGACCAATGTTCTCAACCTGCCAAAGCTTCTCAAACTGTGCATGGATCTCAACCAAGTGCAAGCTCATCACAACCTTTTGCCACTAGTACAAACAAAACAAAGAGGTTCAAGTCTCCTGCAAAAAAGAATAAATTAACCAATAAGAAGGATGGTTCTCAAACTGTGCAAGGAAGTCAATCTGTGCAAGCTTGTCCAGGTTCTCAAACGAGCGAATGTTCTCAACCTACCCAACCTTCTCAAACTGTGCATAGATCTCAACCTTGCTCATCATAGTATTTAGCCCCTAGTACAAACAAAAAAAAAAGGTTCAAATCTCCTACCAAGAGGAAGAAATTTACCAATAAGAATGAGGTGTTGGACATTTATCATCCTTGGAGATTCTGATTATGTGCAAGTGTTGTGTGTTTTGTTAAAATGCCTATTTAGAAGGGCTTTTGATTAAACTATTATTTTGCAAGTCCAACTGTTAAGAACAAACCTTTCAAATGTATAAAGTACTGGTATTCATTTTCATCAGTGTTTCCATATTGAAACTAATGTTATAAACTGTTGTTTTGGTATCTGTGAGGATTTGTTGATTTGTTAATGTTGAGAACTATTATTTTGGTAACTGCTTGGAAGTGTTGGAGGTACTGTTGTTTTGGTAATTCTTTTCATATCATCACACAAGTACCATAATCCAATTATAAAACTGCCTCCCACATTGTGTTCAAATATCACATTCATTACATAAGTACCAATACATGATTTGTTACAGACAGTTACAAAATATAGACTTCCAAAATCAACTACTTCATCCATGGCCAACCTCTAATAGCCTAATTATGTGGCAGCTTTTATAGAAATTGCCAAAACAACAGAATTACTAAACCCTAGGAAAGAATAAGGCAACCCATTAACTTTCTTTCTCTTGATTGACGACGCCCAACATCGTTTTCAAGTTCCTTCAATCTTCTAAGTAGCCAAGCCACCAAAGCCTTCTCTCTAGGTGGAAATTCAACATCCACCCAAACAAAAAACCTACATCCTTTTTTCCTCCTCAGCATCAACCATTAATAGCAATTAAGAAAAAATGATAACACAATTCACGGACTTAGAACAACAAAACGTACCCCTGACGATTTTGGACACACAAGGAATCTTCGAAGTGGGTTCGTCTCAATCCACGAAGTTTGTAAGCAAGCTATCTTCCCACAAAAGCAACGCAGTGCCGCCACATCTAACTCTTCCTCTCGTTCAATTATTTCAGGCCTTATCTTCAATTTTAGTAGAAACTCAACCTCTGATTTCTAGGGTTTTATCGTCTTCTTTGGGGATGAAGCTAATTTGGGGTTTTTTTTGCGCCAGGGAGCTGAATTGGGGTTTAATCATGTAGGCTCTCCATTGTTAGAGGCGGGGTCCACAAATTCACGTCACAAACTAAGATTGGTGAGAAATATGTCAGCTCAGATGAATTGACTAATATACCCCTGCCACGTCATCATTTTAACAAAACTTGGGATGGCGTTGACGGAAAGTGGTTAAGTAGTGACACACGAAACTCTAGTCAAGGGGGCAAAGTGGGTCACTTTAACTTTAAGGGGGTAAAGTGGGAATTGATTAATGTTTCAGGATGCACTGTAGCAATTAAGCCTTCTATAAATAATTGAGTTTAAATTTGGGAGACCGATTCCTACAAAAGAAAGGCCTTGATAATATATATTGTAGAACCAAGTTAATTATACGGTAATAAATTCATAAATATTTCTTTGGATCAATATATTTGCCAAAAAGTGATCATAAAGTCGTCATCATCATATATATGTCAGTAGTTCACGTTGTCATTTATCTATATATATAAAGCAAAAGGTAGAGAATGGTGAAACATTCAAAATACTAGAAATTGCTCTTGGTTAATGCAAACATTAAAAATTAAAATTATTAATTAAATGAGGATAATGTAGTCAATTTATATTTTTCCTATTAAAAAATTCAAATTCAAATTCAAATCAGATAATGGTTCATATTTTTATGGTGTAATTACCCATTTTATCTTTTCTTAATTCTAAAATAAATAAAAAAATTTAAAACAAAATAAAACAAAAAAGAAAACCAATTGAGCGTGTGCCAAGGGACTAATAATGCATAATACATAAGATATATGAAATTATATATACATAGTTAATCGTCAAATCACACCTCCATGGTCTATTTTCCACAATAATTCAGTACACGTGGCAACTCCTACAAGTTTTTCAACTCATTATCTCATGGTTATAGAGAGACAAATCAATCGGACACACTTTGGCTAAGAAATGATGACATGTTACTTTGGATACTTGTATTTGGTTTAGGAATTTTTCATCGAATATTTTGTTTCACATGCAATTATATAAGCACTTGTTTAGATATCTCACAACTTACATTAAGCTGAAACAACACAGCGGAACACCAATTACAAAGGCAGCTGCCATTGAAAGTCCAAAATAAAGACGTGTTCAATGGAAGACCAAAACAAGGCAACTGCCAATGAATTGGTTGGAGAAAGAAAGTAATAAAAGTGGTGGGAAAGTGGTGCAACATGTGTTTATACTTCCTATGCAATGGCATACAATTTATTTTAAAATTATTGAGTTCATTTAGTAGCACAACAAATGAAAAAAAAAAAAAACACATCCGGATATTAAGAAACTAATAAGTATCCTCATTAGAGAATTTATATATATGACATTCTCTAATAAGTATTTAAGTTCAGGATTGGTTACATACTTTTAATTTTGGCCGTTTGATTGCATCTAAAAGACTACCAATATATTTAATAAATGCAATCCAACGATCAATATTAGAACATTAAAACAAAATTAGATAATAGTTGTTATAAAATTAAAAGGAGAAAATGTAGAGAGAAATGATATGCTAAGGAAAAAGTTTCACCATGTTTATTCTCATTTCATTTTTGGTAGAGCGACCTATTTATAGGCTTACAAGATAGGAGATTGAATACCATCATTTACAATATACCTATAGGTTACAAGCACTAATTACAAATACTTAGTGCATAGGTTACATAAAATCCAAAGGGTGGAATACTAAGAGGTATGGTGGTCATCCACCAACTCATCCATTTACAACACTCCCCCTTGGATGTCCACCATACAATGACATAGTTGCCTAATTAAAAACCTTGCTCGGAAAACCCAGTGGGACAAAACCTACGTGAAGGGAAAAAGAGTGCACCATTCTTCTGGATTAGTAATATGGTGTTGGACGTGCTTATGCTGCCTCGTTAAAACCTTGCTAGGAAAAACCCGGTGGGACAAAAACCTAGTTGAAGGAAAAAGAGTACAGCGCGCATATTTCCTATATGTAGAAAATTGTTGAATGCTCCCCCTATTGAATTACTCCCCCTGATGACTACAAACTTGAATTATTTGAAGATACAACACAAATGATATTCATATCTCATTTTCCTCTTGCATAGCGAGCTTTGGTAATGCTTTGTATAAAAATTTCTTCAATATCATCATTGGAGGATGTATGTGTGTCATTCCTCTGAATCCCTGTTGAGGTTAAAGTAATACCAAAAATATCTAAACTATTTTCAAAAAATCCTTTCACATTAACAATTCTTAAAATAACATCATATTCTATAATATCATCAAAATAATAATATGAACAAACTCATAAATTACCATTATGAGGACAAGAGTATAAAATTGCATGATGTAATAAGCTATTCATATAAATTTTTGTATACTATGCTAGCATGTCATAGGCTCTTCAAGAGACCTAAATATTATGATAACTTCCTTAAAAATTTGAATATGTTGCAACAATACTTAACTTGAATTCGAATTCATAACTAAATCAATACACTCACTTGTGGCAATTAGATCATTTTCATTTCATGAAAATTGAGTATAGACATTGATCTTCAGGCTCCTTAACTTCTTAGAGATTTTCTTTCAATAATTTATATAATGTATGACATTTTACACCTCTCAGAATTTATTCCTATGCATTCTTCAAAAGATCACTTCTGGCGATATGCTTAACTTCATAATCTTTTTAGATTTTCATATAAATTCAAGTCTCCATAAATATGCAGTGAACATGCTTTGTAAGAAGAAACATGGATGCATCTACATAATATACTAGGAGAATATCATAAATATCCCATGTCTTTACATGGATACATTTTGTCATATCCAGTTATTTTATTTCACTGCATCACAAACACCAATTTGTAACCTATACAATTTCATATCTTTTGGTGTTTGAACTCTAGGTCCGTTTCTTCCATGTTTTCCAAAAATATTCAATTTTACTGGACTACCTCTTCCAATTTGGCCAATCTTTCTTTACATTGCAGACAATCATAATAAAACGCAGATCAATATCATCATAGCCCTTGATAACTTTAGTATGTACTATATATAAACAGTATCACTGATTATCATCAATTTATAAACCCACATTTCTCTTTATGCATGCATAAGATATAGACATTTTCATAGTCACTGGGTACCCATGCCTCTTCAAGGGCTTTTATTGTTTTCTAATGGACTTATGTCTTCTTATAAGACTGTATCTCTTCTGAGATTAAATATATAGGAAATATGGATATTTCATATAGTATTATATTATTTGGGCTGTATGGACCTTTTAATGTAGTCTCAACTTCAACGGAGCCAATTGTGGGCTACTTAGGCACATAACTAGATAAATCATTTGCCACCACTTTAGATTGCCTAATTAGGACATCAACATTTTTATGTGATTTGTCACTTCAGCTGTACTTTTAAAATGCTTCTAGCATTTGACTTGCAATCTTTAGATTGCGATTTCTTTCATACCTTACTTTTACTTTAGGTGGCACAAAATTTTGATGAAACAATAATGAATGCATTTCATAGCAATTCACGTCGTTCTTCAGGAATAACCTTTTCTCCCCCTAACGATGGGAAATAGATCTCATCAAAATAATGCTATTTGATTGGAGTGGTAAGTGTTGTCCTTCATGGACCAAATATAAATAATATAAAGATGATAATATGAAGCAAAATTTTCAGGTTCGCTCAATATATAGTGTAACATAAATACCATGATCTTCAAAACTATTGAATCAGAAAATAAAATTTTCACATCATAAATTATTATAGATCAAAGAACTTATGGTTCTTATCAGAAAATGAGTTCATATGAAGTAAATTATGATTAATATGCTTCTGGCACGAGATCATAAGTATCAGTCATGTTTATTCATAATTTCAACATTAACTCCATTGTGTGTATGTATGAAGCTATGTAAGTTTCTTATGGAACTAAGTAATATCAAACATTGTAAGTATATAATTTGACCTGTCAATAGATTTTGATCAGGTTTGCAGAATCTAATATGATATTTACCAAAATGAGTGGTAATTAAACTCAAAAACAATTTTTAACTCAAATAGTTGTGTGTTTTGTTTCACTAACAATAAATATCATAATTCTTGGAGGCTTTGTCATACAAGACCCTCCCTTTATACTATTAAACTTCAAAAGACCCTCCCTTTATACTATTAAACTTCAAAAACATTTCACTTCCGGGATAATGTGTAAGTGACATTTGTTTCCGAAAATAATAAAGAGCTTACATTCGCTTCAGGGAATTATGTAATGCTTATATTTCTTCAGGAAATAATAGATCCAATCATATGAAATTCGTGGATGCATAATAAAGACTTTCTATTTGCCAACAATTGAAAACCATCATATTTTCCATATTACTACTACTAGAGCACCTGGAACATGAAAGGATAAATGTATTCCTTTATGCTCTTCCACATTACAATCCTACTTGGATCTCTATTTTCTTTCTTATTTGTATATATAAGAATATCCACTTTTAGGATATCCATGAAAAATAGAACAAACAAAAAAAAAAATTCATTGAACTTCTGGTTCATATAATATACTTAAAACATTCTTGTGAACTTAAAATTTCAAAATCCATAACTTCTGGTTTGGAGATAACTTCTAGTTCAGAATACAAAGTAAATATCCAACACTTCAAGTTTTGATTAAAATGTGTAATCAAAACTTCAGGTTTTGAATTAAGTATGTCATTGCAAATATTTCATATTTTTATAATCTCAAATTAAATTTTGTATTTCAAATATGTATAATAAAACTTGTAATTTCAACTAATTGCTTAATATGGAACTTCTGGTCCAAATAAGATATAAATAAATAATTCACAAAGACAATAAAGTAGTACTAATTAAAAAAAAAACTTACAATAATAATCACACCGAGTTCTAAAAATAAAAATAAAATATGATAAAATATGAAACATTAAATAGAAGGTTACAAGATAAATTGAATATATCGAACGGTTCAAAGATAAATTTAATTTATAGAATTACATGTTCTAATATGAAGATATTTGTAAATTTCTATTATAAACTGAAAATTTAAAAAGTTTCGAACTTCAAGGTTTAAAGTATAGAACTTCGGATTCTATTGAGTCATATAAATAAAACTTCTGGCTATAGACTGAATTTGATCTTGAACATCAGATTCAAAAAGATCGCATAAAAGTATTGATTTTAAGAAAAATATGTTCAAAACTCAATGATGAATCAAAGGTCTTTCAATCTCAATTTGATAGCAATAGCATAGATATGATGATTGAAGAACTTCATATTCCAATTAGATTGTGTGATATAGAACTACAGGTTCTAATAAAAACTAAGAACCAATGAACTTGAAAGTTCCAATCTTTTGATTCCACTGTGGAAAACATGATAAAGAAAAAAGAAAAAAAATAACGTTTGATTATGAACTTCAGGTTCAATTAACATTTATGCCAGAACTACAAGTTCTTGATAGGATATGAACTACGGGTTCATATTAATATAAATCTCAATAGACAATTATGAACTTCGGATATATATTAACGTATATCTGACACTTCAGGTTCGGGTGCCTATATCAAATTAAAAAGAATACATGGTTTTGAACTGCAGGTTCAAATTTGTAGTAATATGATATTGTTCAAAGTAATAAAATAAAACGATAATATTAAAAAAAATAGAAGACATGAAATCCAAATAATGTTGGAATTTCAGGTTCTTAACATGATGTATATTTTTCAGCCCAAAATCATAATACATATGCACTTGTTGAAATATCAATTTGGAGGTTGACACAATTAGAACTTCAGGTTCTACAATTTATTTATTTTAATGCACATGTGGCCGAAACTTATAGTTTGGATTGGACATAATAAGAACTTCAAATTCTATGATATTTGAACTTCGGGTCATATGAGGAACTTCAGGTCCTTAAAATAATAATAAAAACAAATAACTGAATATAGCAATAAAAATAAAATAATAATTAAAATACTGGAATAAAATAAATTGTTGGAACTTCTGGTTCCAAGTTAAAGAAAAATCAAAGAACTCCAAGTCTTGATTTGCTTTCTGAGAATTGTAGAACTCCAAGTCCTTGTATAAATATTATATGGATTGAGAACTAAGAGACTTCGGGTCTTTATTTAATTATATAATTTAGCAACTTCGGGTCCTTGCATAAAATAAAAATTAAACTAAAGAAAAGAACTAAGTAAAAATAAAATATAACAAAAATTAAAATATTGCAATAAAATAAATTGTTGAAACTTCTGGTTCCAAAATAAATCAAAGAGCTTCAGGTCTTCATTTGCCTTATGAAAGTTGAGGAACTTCAGGTCCTCATATAGTTGTATAAGGATTGACAAATTTCAAGCCTTCATTTGGTTCTACACGAATTAGTGATCTTCACTCCCTATATTTTAAATATATAGGAATTTAGAATCTTCTAGCCCTTCATTATATATATTGAGGATCAAGATCTTCGGGTCTTATTGATCATAGGAGGGCTGTAAATTCACAGGCAGCCTTGATAATCTATCTCTTATTTCTGCCATTTCTAGCGATGAACTCTCTAAGTCTAGTTGGATAACCGAACAAATTATCAAGAAACATGCATATAAAATAAAATAAAATAACTAATATTCAAAGGTGATTATTCATAAAATATAAGTAAATAAAAATGTGCATACATATATAATATAGTATACGTTACTATTATTAATATAAAATAATATATATATATATATATAAACCAATTAATAAAATATATTATTATTGTTTGTGGAAGATATCATGCTTGTCCCCCAATTCAAATGTTTTGCACCTGCTACATCAACCAGCACACAGCACACCTGTACTAATCTTGGTATTAAATAGTGTAAGGTAATAATGAAATAATGGAAGAAGATAAGGAGGCAGAGAGCTTATCCTTTTCCGATGGGTTTGCTCTTCTCATCAAGAGGCTTTAGCACTTAACCTCCTTTCCGATAGTTGCTACTATGGGATCTCCAAGATTTCCATCAGCATGTTCTTCTACTAGTTGCGACTTGGAATAAAAAGAAATGGCAACTTTGGTGTGGACATACGGTCCACCATGGTGTTGGTGCCGGCACAGGTTTCTCCTCTTTCGTATCAGAAGGCAGTGATTTAGAAGAGGGATTTGGTAGCAGAACTCAACTGGTTTTTGGAAGAGTATTCGTGCTGATAACGTGTTATAAAATTAAAGGAGAAAATGTAGAGAGAAATAATATGCCAAGGAAAAAGTTTCACCATGTTTATTCTCATTTCATTTTTGGTAGAGCGACCTATTTATAGGCTTACAAGATAGGAGATTGAATACCATCATTTACAATATACCTATAGGTTACAAGCACTAATTACAAATACTTAGTGCATAAGTTACATAAAATCCAAAGGGTGGAATACTAAGAGGTATGGTGGTCATCCACCAACTCATCCATTTATATAACACAACTACCCATTTTATCTTTCTTAATTATTGTTCAAAATGTTGCATGTGTTTGGCACGTCACATTTTGAAAGAACCGTGTAATAATATTCTTGTAGTTAAATAGCCTCTCAAAAAGGATCACATGCAGTTGTTTGATACATTGCAACAAAGTTTTAGTTTAGGTAACAAATTGACTGAACTTTTTCAATGAAAATTTACGACAAGACTTGAACCTTCTTAGTTCATGTAATATGATATGTGAGTTGAATCATATGAGGAAGACAAATATGTATAGAGTGGGACCACATGAGCCAAGTTGCTTTGGTGGGCTCCTTCCTTTGTTTTTTTTTTCGAAACAGATATATATATTTCAATGATAAACAGAGCAATTACAAAGAAGTATTGGTGGGCTCCTTCTGAATCATCATTTCGTTGTTTCTTATGTCATTGATTTAATTTAGCTTTTGTATTGTATTCATGAACCTTCAGTGGTTAAGGGGTTAGATTTAAGGTCAAATGTTCATGTAAGAAAAAAATAATTACCAGAAAAAAAGGACTCCTTTGTGGCATGATTTTAACTTTATTAGAGTTAATTAGTGTAAGCCTCTAAAATCTTTTATTTTGCCAAAAGGCCCATGAAGTCTTTTTTTATTATATATTTTTAATACAAGTGATAGTCTAAGTTACAAGACGAAATGAAGGTTTATACACACATACTACCAAAGTTGATACCTAAAACATGTTTCTTTGCTCTTTATGATGTAATTTCCATTTTTTAAAAAATACAAAATACAGACACCACACACAAAATAGCATCTTAAGGCAAACAAAATGACATACCGAAATTTAACAGAAGTCAAAATGCACTTGCTTTTAGCAGTTGGGTTTGCTTTGCTCTTCCATCGTCGGAGAGCCATTTCTTTTTTGGCTTGTCAAATCTCCGAAGGCCAAAGGGTGCACGCCAGCAGCGGCATAAATAATATATATGTGGCTTTGGCTTGGCTTCCATTGAAATGGAAAGCAAAGTCTGAAATTTGAATTTGACCACTCGTCCCATCAGTTATGGGGCAATGGCTACATGCAATAATGCAATGATAGCCTTCTGTTTCTAGTCACCAAATTGGATGAGTATTAAAGATGCATTTTGCTTCTTATTCTTTTGCTTTCTTCCATACAAAGTAAAAGGCTCCTGCTCCCGTTTTGCAGTTGAGCCGCTACAGCTATTCAGTTAGTCCGACAATCGAGTCTATTGATGTAGAGATACTCGCTTAATTTCCGATGACATAATTAATTAGTGTAAGCCCCTAAAATCTTTTATTTTGCCAAAAAGCCTATTAAGCCTTTTTTTATTATATATTTTTAATAGAAGTGATAGTCTAAATTACAAGAGAAATGAAGATTTTATACACACACATACTACTAAGGTATCATAAGAGTTCAAACTTGAAATCACTGATCTGCAAGTCAATACCATATTCCATTGAATCTTTGAGTTAGGTCCCCTGATGTAGACGAGTTGCGTGCGTATCATGATGGTCATGCTATAATATAACCTCATAAGTTTCAACTTGGTTCGATATTTGGGCCAAACTTGATTCTTTAGTAGGAAACGTCCAACAACATGTCAATTTTTGGTATTTAATTAACTTGTCAATTTGCAATGGACCATAGTTAAATGAATGATGCAATATGACATGGTTAACAAAGATTGTCCATCGAGAATTACTTTACTGGTCCTTGGTACTGGATTATAATGCATTGCTTGATGTTGTATTAATAATTGGCAGGCATAAATTAATGTCCTAATTATCTAATTAAAAATACCTGCAAGTGTACGAATCTATTAGAGTATAAATTTGTAAATACGGGATCGTTCCCACGAGAAACTAGAGGCTTATACAAAGTTCTAGTTTGAGTACGTAAAGAACACTTATTTAACACAACACAAAGGTAAAAATACAATTACGATACTAGAAATGAGTAAAGAAAAGTATAAGAAATGAAACAAAACAAGAAACCAAACAGCAATTTCTATCACCCCTTTATCGCCACTTTATCACCTATTTATCATCACTTTATCACCTCGTGGACGGTTATGGACGGTTTTACCCCTTACATTTGACGGCAACATTGACAGAATGTAACAATAGGACCAATGGATTGAATAATATAGAGTTGATGGACCATTTGAACGAATAATTTAATTGAGGGACCAAAATGTAAATCGAGTACTAGTTTGAGGACCATTTAAGTAATTAAGCCTATAAAATAAATATATGAAAACCCACCTTTTTTTGTTTGAGAGATAGCGATAGTATTTATTTGATAAAGAGGAGTAACAAGTATAAAAACTGAACTATGTCATCGAAAATTAAGCAAGTATCTCTACATTAATGGACTCGACTGTAAACTAACCGAGTAACTGTAGCTGCTCAACCGCAAAACGGGAGCAGGAGCCTTTTACTTTGTATGGAAGAAAGCAAAAGAATAATAAGCAAAATGCATCTTTAATACTCATCAAATTTGGTGACAGAAACAGAAGGCTATCATTGCATTATTGCATGTAGAAATTGCCCCAGAACTGATGGGACGAGTGGTCAAATTCAAATTTCAGACTTTGCTTTCCATTTCAATGGAAGCCAAGCTAAAGCCACATATATATTTATGCTGCTGCTGGTGTGCGCCCTTTGGCCTTGGGAGATTTGAGAAACCAAAAAAGGAATGGCTCTCCGACGACCACGGAAGAGCAAGCAAAACCCAACTGCTTAAGCAAGTGCATTTTGTCTTCTGTTAAATTTCGTTATGTCATTTTGTTTGCCTTAAGATGCTATTTTGTGTGTGTTTTGCATGTAAAAAAAAAAAAATGGAAATTACATCATAAAGAGCAAAGAAACATGTTTTATGTATTTACCAACTACTTTTTCTCATTATATTCACCAACTTTCTTTTGTCATTTTCGTAATTATCGATACTTGTTTTTTACAAGGTTTTTTTTAGCAATACATAAAAACTCACTTAAATATATTCAAATCTCCTTAAAATTAAAACTTGTTCCTTGTCCGCACGCACACGCCTCCATCAACATCCTAGGATTTCCTCTTTCGAGCCCATCCCCACCATCCTTCCAAATTGCTTTCAGTTGGTTTCGTTGTTTGAATGAAGCAAGTAGCATGTCATTTCTTTGACTAAAGTGTAAGATATCCCATAAGAATCTTTAAACCATACATATCAAATTACAGTATGAGTAAAATATTCAATGAAAAATTCCTAAACCAAATACAAGTATCTAAAGTAACATGTCATCATTTTTTAGCCAAAGTATCTCTAATTGATTTGTCTCTCTATAAGCTTGAGATATTGAGTTGAAAACCTTTGTAGGAGTTGCCACGTGTACTGAATTATTGTGTAAATCGACTACGGAGGTGGGATTTGACGATTAACTATATATATAATTTCATATATCTTATGTATTATGCATTACTTAGTCCTTTGGTACATGCTCAATTGGTTTTTTTTTAAAAAATTTATTTATTTTAGAATTAAGAAAAGATAAAATGGGTAATTATGTTTCATAAAAATATGACTCATTGTCTGATTTTATTTTTAATTTTCATTTTTTAAATAGGAAAAATATAAATTAACTATATTATCCTCATTTAATTAATATTTTTAATTTTTAATGTTTGCATTCAAATGACAATTTCTAGTATGTTGAATGTTTTATCATTCTCTACCTTTTACTTTATATATATAGATAGATAGATGATAACATGAACTGCTAACATATATATGATGCATGATGACTTTATAACTACTTTCTGGCACATATATAGATCCAAAGAAATATTTATGAATTTATTACCATATAATTAACTTCCTAAAATTAAACTCAATTATTTATAGAATGCGTCCTTGTTAACAAGTATGAATACTTAATCAAACTTTGTCAGTAGTCACGTCGAAAGAATAAGTTTTTTTTTTCTTTTTACGTTCATTGGATGAAGACTAAAACTCGCATGTCTTGCATGTTGACATGGGAGAGCGAATTACGTTTCCTTGACAATAACTGGTATAAAAAGAAGGAAAAACTACATAAAACCCCCTAAACTATAGGCCCATTTTTAAGTTTATACCCAACTTTTTAAATTTTTAATGGGCATACCCGAACTCCCCAAAACATACAAATTTGTCATTCCGTTATCCAATTCGTTAGTAAGGGCGTTAAGTGATGACGTGGCTTTTTTGGCTGAGGTCCATACCATATGGATTTAAAAATTAATTAAAAAATTCTTTATTTTAAATTAATTATAAAATTAAAATTAAAATTAAAAAAATAAAAATAAAAAATAGAAAAATTAACCCAAAAAAACACACGACATACATCTCTCTCTCTCTCTCTCTCTCTCTCTCAACTTGTCTAATGTCTCTCTGAAGTCAGTCTGATCCATCCAAACCTAAAACCCTAGACTCTCTGAGTTTCATTGATTCAGTAGATTGAAGAATCCAAGTCAATGGTACATCCACAGATCCACCATGAAACCTCTGTATCTATCCCTTTCTCAATCCCGTCTCTCTCCTCACGATATTCTTCTTCCCCCCTCCCCCTGCAATTTTCTTCTCTCACCCCTAAAAGAACCAAGAACCCCAGTTTGCAACGAACCCGTAACCCCAGCTCGCTGACCACTCTGCTCTCTAGCCCTCTCTGTCCTCTTTGCTCTCCGAACCCCAGAACCCCAACTCGCCGAACCCATAACCCCAGCTCTCCCGAAACAAAAACCCCAGCCTGATGGTCTTAATCTCTCTCTCTCCTCTCTGCTATGTACCCCTCTTTTTCTCTCTGTCTCTCTCTGTAAATTCAAAAACCAACAAATCTGGGGAGAAAAACATAAAATTACTAAAAACCCATATAAACATAAAATTAAGAAAGAAACAACAACAACAAAAAAAACCCAACTCCACCAACATTATTCGTGACCCATCCCTAACCGTCACCACCGCCACCCCTAAACCAAGTCGCACCGCCCCACCCCAACCTTCCCAACCTCATCCCCAGCCCCAACTTCCAGCCAACCCTCTCTCTCCTTCCCCCAAAACTTATCATAATTGACCAACCCAAAACCTAGCCCCCTCATCGGGCGAACCCATCCACACCATAATCACCGTCATGTTCAAATCACATGCATCCACGCTGGCGTCAACTTCGTCTATGCCTCCTTCCCCTTCCTCTCTCTCTCCATGTCATTTATATGACACATATCTGATGAGCGACAATCTCCAAATCTGTCGAGGACACATCCCAAATCTGAGAGAGGGAGAAACAGATTAGGGAGTGGTGGAGCTTCATCAGACGAAGCCAAAGGGACGATCTTACCCTGTTTGGCGACGGGGGTGGTGGTTTGGGGGGCTTGGATAATGGTTAGTGTAGATGGATGACTGGGTTGGTTGGGGAGAGAGAGAGAGAGAGAGAGAAGAGATGTATGTCGTGTGTTTTTTTTGGGTTAATTTTTCTATTTTTTTCTATTTTTTTAATTAATTTAAAATAAAGAATTTTTTAATTAATTTTTAAGTCCACATGGTATCCACCTCAGCCAAAAAAGCCACGTCAAAGAAGCCACGTCATCACTTAACGCCCTTACTAACGAACTGGATAACGGAATGACTAATTTGAGAACTTTGTATAAGCCTCCAGTTCCTCGTGGGAACGATCACCTTGTGGATGTAAAGAACACTTATTTAACACAACACAAAGGTAAAATACAATTACGATACTAGAAATGAGTAAAGAAAAGTATAAGAAATGAAACAAAACAAGAAACCAAACAGCAATTTCTATCACTCCTTTATCACCACTTTATCACCTATTTATCACCACTTACCTTGTGGACGGTTATGTACGGTTTTACCCCTTACATTTGACGGCAACGTTGACAGAATGTACCAGTAGGACCAATAGATTGAATAATATAGAGTTGATGGACCATTTGAACGAATAATTTAATTGAGGGACCCAAATGTAAATCGAGTACTAGTTTGAGGACCATTTGAGTAATTAACCCTATAAAATAAATATATGAAAACCCACCTTTTTTTTGTTTGAGAGATAGCGATAGTATTTATTTGATAAAGAGGAGTAACAAGTACAAAAACTGAACTATGTCATCGGGGATTAAGCGAGTATCTCTACATTAAAAGACTCGACTGTCAGACTAACTGAATAGCCGTAGCGGCTCAACTGCAAAACGGGAGCAGGAGCCTTTTATTTTAGTAATACATAAAAACTCACTTAAATATATTCAAATCTCCTTAAAATTAAAACTTGTTCCTTGTCCGCACGCACACGCCTCCATCCGCATCCTAAGATTTCCTCTTCCGAGCCCATCCCCACCATCCTTTCAAATTGCTTTAAGTTGGTTTCGTTGTTTGAATGAAGAAAGTAGCATGTCATTTCTTAGACAAAGTGTAAGATATCCCATAAGAATCTTTAAACCATACATATCAAATTACAGTATGAGTAAAATATTCGATGAAAAATTCCTAAACCAAATACAAGTATCTAAAGTAACATGTCATCATTTTTTAGCCAAAGTATCTCCAATTGATTTGTCTGTCTATAAGCTTGAGATTAAGAGTTGAAAACCTTGTAGGAGTTGTCACGTGTACTAAATTATTGTGTAAATCGACCACGGAGGTGGGATTTCACGATTAACTATGTATATATAATTTCATATATCTTATGTATTATGCATTATGCATTACTTAGTCCTTTGGGACACACTCAATTGGTTTTTTTTTTAAATTTATTTATTTTAGAATTAAGAAAAGATAAAATGGGTAATTATATGTTTCATAAAAATATGACTCATTGTCTGATTTTATTTTTAATTTAATTTTTTAAATAGGAAAAATATAAATTAACTATATTATCCTCATTTAATTAATATTTTTAATTTTTAATGTTTGCATTTCAATGGCAATTTCTGGTATTTTGAATGTTTTATCATTTTCTACCTTTTGCTTTATATATATAGATAGATAGATGATAACGTGAACTGCTGACACATATATGATGCATGATGACTTTATAATCACTTTCTGGCACATATATAGATCCAAAGAAATATTTATGAATTTATTACCATATAATTAACTTGGTTGTACAAATTATCCAGGCCTTTCTTTTGTAGGTATCGGTCTCCCAAAATTAAACTCAACTATTTATAGAATGCGTCCTTGTTAACAAGTATGAATACTTAATCAAACTTTGTCAGCAGTAGTCACGTCGAAAGAATAAGTTTTTTTCTTTTCTTTTTACTTTCATCGGATGAAGACTAAAACTTGCATCTAGCATGTTGACATGGGAGAGCGAATTACGTTTCCTTGACAATAACTGATATAAAAAGAACACATATGTTTATGTGAAAAATCAGACGCTATTTTCATCTTCTTCTTTGTTGTCTTCTCCACAAGTTATTCTCTTCACTCTTCTCTAGGTATCCATCTCCCTCTTTCTCTCTTGTACTCTCTCCAATATGGTTATTCTCTCTTCTTTTGTCTTTATCTTCTCTTTCTTCATATATTTCCTTTTTTATTAAATTTTTGTGGAAATTTGGTTATGAGTTTTTCATTTTTGACCTTTTTTTTAATCGAATGTTTAATTGTTTGTTCGTAATATAGTAAGTCGATACAATAGGATTACAGGTTTCTATGATGAGACCTATTTGTTTTATATTTGAATCAATTTTTACTTTTTATTGCATAAATCATGAACCACACAAAACAAACTTTTTGTATGCTAATTTTCCTTTTTGGTGAGACAAAAATCATGCAATTTGAAGATATCTAAATTAGGGATTTGAATTGAAAATATGCCTTTCTCATGGCTTTGAGAACTTTGTATAAGCCTCCAGTTTCTCGTGGGAACGATCACCTTGTGGATGTAAAGAACACTTATTTAACACAACACAAAGGTAAAAATACAATTACGATACTAGAAATGAGTAAAGAAAAGTATAAAAAATGAAACAAAACAAGAAACCAAACAACAATTTCTATCACCCCTTTATCACCTATTTATCACCACTTTATCACCTTGTGGACAGTTATGGACGGTTTTACCCCTTACATTTGACGGCAACGTTGACAGAATGTAACGGTAGGACCAATGGATTGAATAATATAGAGTTGATGGACCATTTGAACGAATAATTTAATTGAGAGACCCAAATGTAAATCGAGTACTAGTTTGAGGACCATTTGAGTAATTAACCCTATAAAATAAATATATGAAAACCCACCTTTTTTTTGTTTGAGAGATAGCGATAGTATTTATTTGATAAAGAGGAGTAACAAGTACAAAAACTGAACTATGTCATTGAGAATTAAGCGAGTATCTCTACATTAATAGACTCGGCTATCGGACTAACTGAGTAACCGTAGCGGCTCAACTGCAAAACGGAAGCAGGAGCCTTTTATTTTGTATGGAAGAAAGCAAAAGAATAAGAAGCAAAATGCATCTTTAATACTTATCCAATTTGGTGACAGAAACAGAAGGCTATCATTGCATTATTGCATGTAGCCATTGCCCCAGAACTGATGGGACGAGTGGTCAAATTCAAATTTCAGACTTTGCTTTCCATTTCAATGGAAGCCAAGCCAAAACCACATATATATTTATGCTGCTGCTGGTGTGCACCCTTTGACCTTGGGAGATTTGAGAAGCCAAAAAAGAAATGGCTCTCAGCAAACCCAACTGCTTAAGCAAGTGCATTTTGTCTTCTGTTAAATTTCGGTATGTCATTTTGTTTGCCTTAAGATGCTATTTTGCGTGTGTTGTGTGTATTTTGTATTTTAAAAAATGGAAATTATATCATAAAGAGCAAAGAAACATGGTTTAGGTATCAAACCTTGGTACTATGTGTGTATAAAACTTTCATTCCTCTTGTAATTTAGAGTATCACTTGTATTAAAAATATATAATAATAAAAAGACTTCATGGGCTTTTTGGCAAAATAAAAGATTTTAGTGGCTTACACTAATCAACTCTAATAAAGTTAAAATCATGCCACAAAGGAGTCCTTTTTTCTGGTAATTATTTTTTTCTTACATGAACATTTGACCTTAAATCCAACCCTTTACCCACTGAAGATTCATGAATACAATACGAAAGCAATGACATAAGAAACATCGAAATGATGATTCAGAAGGAGCCCACCAATACTTCTTTGTAATTGCTCTCTTTATCATTGAAATATTTATCTATTTCCAAAAAAAAACAAAGGAATGAGCTTGAGGGATGATTTGTGATATATATATATGCCATGTTAGCAAATTAATGGAGTTTTTAACGGAACCTAATGGCAGAGACCATTTGTGAGCACACATACTAATCTTGAGGATCACAAATGACACAAAAAAAATAATTAAGGATACAATCTGATAGTTTCGTAAACTTTAGAGACGTTTTGTAATATTAAGCCAAAGCTAAATTAAATCAATGACATAAGAAACATCGGGCTCGTTTGCTTCTCTAGGAAGTATTTTTGCTCATAAGCGCATATAACAAAAGCGTTTTTATTATAAAAATCTTGAATTTTCATATATATAAAAATCAAGTGCTTCCTGGAAAAGCACTTGGGAGTGCTTCATGAAGAAGCACATAACAGGTGCTTCTCCGGGAAGCGCTTCTATGATCCAAAAGCGCTTCTAAACTGTTCTGTCAAACGATATCAGAAGCACTTTTAGTTGTCAGAAAGCACTTTTAGCCATTTCAAAATCACTTCCAAACAGGCCCATTGAAATGATGATTTAGAAGAAGGTGCCCACCAATACTTCTTTGTAATATTATTGAAATATTTCTCTGTTTCGCGAAAAAAAGGGAGGAGCCCACCAAAGCAACTTGGAGATTGCCACTCTATACATATTTTTCTTCCTCATATGATTAAAAAAAAATCCTCCATTCAACTCACATATCATAACACATATTATAAGAAGGTTTAAGTTTTGTCGTAATTTTTCATTGAAAAAGGTCAGTCAATTTGTCACCTACACTAAAACTTTATGTTGCAATGTATGTAATTATTCTTCCTACTTCTACGTGTTAAACAACTGCATGTGATACTTTTTGAGAGGCTATTTAACTACGAGAATATAATTACACGGCATTTTGGACGATAATTAAGAAAGATAAAATGGGTAGTCGTGTTACATAAAAATAAGATTATTGTCTAATTTTGTTTTATTTTTTAATTTTTTAATATGACTAAATATAAATTTACTATGTTTTCCTCATTTAAAAAATTAAGTATTTATTAGGTTTTAGTCAAAGAAAGTAAAATTATTTAGAAAAATGCCAAATGAGAATTTTTTTTTTTTAGGAAAAGGCCAATGAATTCAATTGTTTTGGATTGAAACAAGATAACTACATTGGCCTTTTCCAAATTATGAAAGTTTTGGTTGGTTAAAAACAAAACCTCCATTTAATTAATAATATCAATTTTTAATATTTGTATTAATCAAAAGCATATTATGGTATTTTAAATGTTTCACAATTTTTCGCATATTTTCTAATAAGTATTTTATGTTACGAATTGGTTATATATTTCTAATATTGGTCGTTGGATTGCATTCATTAAATGTGTTGATAGTCTGTTAGATGCAATTCAACGGCCAAAATTAAAAGTACGTAATCAATCCACTTAAATACTTATTGGTAACGCTTTATGTATATAGATTAGTACGCCATACAAATGCAATACAAGTGTGCTACATGCAAATAGCATTTTACAATCCTATATCGTACATGTGTGCGCCCGCGCCTGCTCTACACTTTTCCTAGAGATCCGTGCACTATCATCCAACTCTCTACTCTTCCTCACCAAAAACCTTATAAAAACAGGGTCTCACTCTCTCTCTCTCACTACCAGTCCACAGAGTCTCAATTTCTCTTTTGGCTTCAATTATCCAAAAATCCACTGTTCAATTTACACAAGAGTACCAGCTTCCATTAGCATCCATTAATGGCGGCCTTAATGAGCGAACCCATCACTGATTCTCCATCTTTTACTCAGAGGGTCAGAAACCTTCCCAAGGATCTTCCTGGAACCCACGTCAAAACCCAAGTCTCCCAAGTAATTATTAACCTCTCTCTCTCTCTCTCTCTCTCTTAAGAAGTTTCATTTTGTTGGTTTGAAAGTGAGCTTCTTTTCTTTTATGATGCATGCTAGTTTTTTGTGTTCTTTTTTCTTCCTATAAAATCATAGACTTCAGTTTCACATGTTAAATTTTTTATTATATTTTCTCTGTTTTAGATAACCCTTTTGAGATCTCTGCATCTTTTTTCTTTTTTTTGTTTTGTTTCTGGGTTGTGTTTGCAGTTGCTGACAGTTTTCTGCACTCTCTGTAGAGAAATTTTTAAATGTACCGGGTAGTGGTAGTGGAACTGTTGTGTCGTTTTGGCAAAAAATAAAAAAGAAGACGTGTGTCGTTATATTTTCAATTTGTCATGGTTATATGGGGTTTTATTTATATTTATTGACAAATTAAATATAATCAAAATATAAGTTGTGTTTTTATAGATCCGTGTATTTTTAATGCATGTTTATATTGTACCTCATGCTGACTTTATAAACTCATCAGTTTCCATCAGGGCGGTGGCTGAGTGGCTCTATTAGTTTTTGGTTATTTGTTTGCAGTTTTCTTTTTGTAATAATGGCATCAACTCTTAAGAAGTTGGATATTTGATTGTTTTCTAGTCTCTACTTGAATTTTGTACTTAAGAGTTAAAAGTGGTTTGTTCAGACATGCGGTTTTTTATGCCGAAATTTATGTGGCCTTTTGTTCTCTATATCTGGATTGACCCTATGTGGTTATTATGCTTCCATATTTGTATTTCCCTTTTGTGAGCATTTGTATTTGCCCTGTTGATCTTTGTGCTTAATTTATTAATACAATTATTGCTTTTCTCTATAAAAAAAACCTTATCAGTTTTTTTTGGTGTGGCAATGTTTAATAAATCTATCAGAACATACACATTTCCCCTGTCTCTGATTGGTTTATTACGGATCCCATTTGAAATTCATTTTATTGATCTTAATTATGAACCTTTTGTTTCAGTAATATCAAGGAGATTTGACTAGATATATATTTGTTTAGCTGATTACTGAATTGGGTTTTGATTTAATTAATTGGGCTTCAATATATGCATCAATATATAGATAATCCATTCATTTAGGCACTAATCAGTGAAGAAAAGGAAATCACAGAAGAGGTATGATGTTCTAGGATTTATGGTGTTACATATCAAATATTATATCAGGTATATTATGCCTTTTCACTAATGAAATCTGTTTGCCATATTTCAGCTCATTGGTAGAACTCCCATTGTATATCTTAACAAAGTCACTGAAGGATGTGGGGCTTATATAGCTGCCAAGCAAGAGATGTTTCAACCCACCTCTAGCATCAAAGACAGGTACATTTGTTGCTTCACCGCTCTTTTAGAATTCGTAATTCGCACGCTATTTTGGTTTAGTATACGTCAACCGTTTGATATGGATCAAATGACAAGTTGTTTGTTTAAATTTGGTACAGGCCAGCACTTTCAATGATCAATGATGCAGAAAAGAGAGGCTTGATAACTCCTGGCAAGGTTAGCTGAAGAGTTGTGTTTGATGCATCTTTTTTTTTTTTGGCTAGTTAATCAGATACGATTGTGTTTAAACTCTGCACTACAGCTTCAGAATTCCCTAATTACTAATATTGTGTAAATGGATCAGACAATACTGGTGGAGCCAACATCAGGAAATATGGGAATCAGCATGGCTTTTATGGCAGCCATGAGAGGGTATAAAATGGTTCTAACTATGCCATCTTACACAAGCTTGGAGAGAAGGGTGTGTATGAGAGCCTTTGGAGCTGATTTAATTCTCACTGATCCAGCCAGGGGGATGGAAGGAACTATTAAGAAGGCTTATGATATTCTGGAATCCACACCAGATGCTCATATGCTCCAACAGTTCTCAAATCCTGCCAATACTAAGGTACCTTATATGTTTGATATTTTCTAGTCTTGGATTCAAGCTGTATTGAATTTGCTTGCACTTAACTTTATTAAATATCACACCAGTTAATCATTATGCTATATATGCTCATAATATGGATGGTGGATATATGACTGACCTCAAAATGGTTTTTAAAAAAACAGGTGCATTTCGAAACTACAGGCCCTGAGATATGGGAGGATACCAATGGGCAAGTTGACATCTTCGTAATGGGAATTGGTAGCGGAGGCACAGTCTCTGGGGTTGGGCAGTATCTCAAATCCCAAAATCCCAATGTTAAGGTAATAATATTTAAGTTATCTTACTATATTCATGCATTTTGTGATGTGTCATTATATTCTGTTTTATTTCCTTAGCTAATGTTGATTCTCTTGCTATCATGGTAGATATATGGAGTGGAGCCTGCTGAAAGTAATGTGCTAAACGGTGGCAAACCAGGTAGAATATTGCTTAACATCTGGTTTACAGTGGTTTTCCTTGTGTCAAATTCGTTCTTTCCTAAATGCGTTGTTTAGTTGCTACTGTGGCAGGAATTTTTCATAACAGTTTGGAACCTTACTGTTATTTAGAGTTAGTATGGTTGTTCCAAAGTATTTTTCTCCATCATTGTATTTTTGGAAGTTTATATATCCTCTGCAAGATTCATTGTCCTGTTAGCTTACAAAGTTGTCCATGGTAATAGGTCCTCATTCTATCACTGGCAACGGGGTTGGATTCAAACCAGATATATTGGACTTGGATGTGATGGATGGAGTTATCGAGGTAATTACCAAATATGATGAATATTTGTTATGAAGAACAGAACTTGCTGAAAAAAGATGGAAAATTATGGTGTTTATTTTAGGAGTTGTGGTTTTTATTGATCTTGATTTTTATGTTCAACACTCATTTTGCAGGTTAAAAGTGATGATGCAGTAAAAATGGCAAGACGATTGGCATTGGAAGAGGGACTTATGGTAATTACGTATTCGATGACTACAAAAATCACAGATTTCACCACTCATTATTTTGAGCATCAGTTCGACTTTTACGCACCCAAAACTTCATGGTCCACCTTGGCACTCGGTATCAACGTACTGAACTGAAACATATTTTTCACTCTTGGTTCATGCAGGTAGGAATATCATCCGGAGCCAATACGGTGGCAGCACTTGAGCTTGCTAAAAAGCCAGAAAACAAAGGCAAACTTATTGTGGTAAGAGCCAGTTATCCTTTATTTTTCTTTGCACATAGGATCAAGTTTTCAACTGTTTGTTCAATCAGTAAAAGTTTTGAGTTTTTGACATGTGATGTGAATTGTGAAACATCTTGGCTCTTCATAATTCTTTTGCTTGTTTGTTGGATTTTTAGACTATTCACCCAAGTTTCGGGGAGCGATACTTGTCGTCTGTCCTATTTGAAGAGCTGAGGAAGGAAGCCGAAAACATGCAACCAGTCTCAGTCGACTAAGGCCTTAGAAGTACTCCAAGGCTCTCCATGTATGAATTGTGAAACCAGTTGTATCAATGTACTCAGTTGATGTCGATTGCAGCAGACAAAGCTCAAATATTCGTCTGAGATTATATTTTGTGCTTAGGACATTGTCTGCAATAAGGCATTTGTGTTGTAAAAGGCTTGTGATTGAGGTTTTTCCCTTTGAGTGAAATGTCTTACTTAAGTTATGATAGTGAACTCATCTTGATTCTGCAGAGCACATATGCGCACAGAATCACAGATATTACATAAACACACACAATCCTTCCCAGATAACCTTGCACTACAAACTCTCTATTTGGGTAATTGTTTAGGGAATTTATGTACGACGAGGATGATGTCTTTGTGTCTTCATAATTTAATACTTATTTATCATAAGTGTCACGTCCCAAAATCGAGACAGGTGACAGCACTGTCACGTACTTTGAGGATTCTAAAAATATAACATCTACCTTGAGGATTCCGAAAATCGGAGGGTTATACTTCTAATATTCCCAAAATACGTTAAGCCTTTTTAATTAAATAAAACGGGTTGTATCAAAGTTGCAAGTTCCAGCGAAAGAATGAATTAAACATTATACAAAGTTTATTGATAAAATACCAACTCCAGAGGTTGAGGAAGAGTACCAGTAACCTCATAAGTTATTTTACAAATCATAAAGATTTAAATACACATCAACCATCCAATGAATGAAATGAACAAGAAATATCTTCAACTCTTAGGAGAGGAAATCACTACCTGTTAGAGAAGATGAGGTATAGGAACCAAAGTGTTGACAGGTCCAGAAACTGCACCAAGTGAAGCTCATGGATTGTAATCTACGTGAAAAAGTAGGAGTGAGCATTACATACGTCCATTTGCCCCGTAGAAGGCTCTCGGCCAGGTTTGAAAATAGATAGCAAATAACATACTAGTTTTCTAGAAAAACTGTTAAAAGAATATACACAACACAAACTATTTTCCATATAAATATAGGATCAAAACAGTTGGCATGCTCACACAACTTTCACAAACGTTTTTTGGGCACCCAGAAATAAAATATAACCAACTTACCTGGTACGGTAGCGAGAGTGTCCATTTCAACTGGTTACACCTCATCGGTTATACCTCATGCGTAGGGTATTGGTAAAGTCTGTCCGCGTAACCCCTCTGAAGTTTTAGGGGATCGAAACCCAGAGAAGTCACTATGCCCCATTCACCCTTAGGCCATCGAGGATAATGCCCGCATGTGTATACCCTCCAAACTTTGGAGAACCAAAGACAATTATTCATAAAAACAAACAATATGGCATCCAAAAACAGTGCATCTTTCGCACAAAACAATATTTTCTATGTCATACATACACAAAATACAAGTCTGATAGTGGGTCCCCTACTTGGAATCCAAAGCTTAAGCCTGACTTGCCATCTGCACCTTCGAACTCAAACTGGTCACTCCTGAGCAACTGAATCATAATCCAACATTCAAAAATATACCTTGATAAGGAATAGTAGAATACAACGATGAATAGTAAAATGATAGGTAACGACGCTTGCTACCTTCTAGAAGTGAATAGTAAATTTGGATGAATAGTACTCGTATGCATACTACTCGTGAATAGTGATGTCTCGGGATGAATAGTAAATGCCTTATACTATAGTAATTTTTTGGTGAATAGTATATGAGGTAAATAGTTACTTCGAAAAATGTCGGAATAGTAACTCTAATGAAGGAGAGAGAGAGTAAGAGAGGGATGAAGGTTTTTGGAGAGTTTTGGTGTGAATAAAATGGGAGAAGGAGAAGGAAATGGGTATTTATAGAAATCCCCGACGGTTCATATCGATTCGAATATTTAATTTGAAAATTCACTAAAAATACGTCCGAGCTCCGAAAAATAACACAAGCTCGTATCGACGTCTACTATTTTTCTATGAAGTCAAAACACCAAAATTCTAACTTCATAATTTCGGAAGTATATTAATCTTAAACATAATGGCAATATTTTACTTGAAAAAAATGACACTTACCTCAAAATGGACCGTGCAATTTCTACTGTGCACGAAAAATATTCAGGAATTTTTCGGGTGCCACAATACGTTATCAGCTCCTCACAACAAGTCCTTTGTTTTTCAAAATTCCTTGAGATAAAGGAATACTTTGTCAAATCACCAATGTAAAAGAATCTTTCTATTCAAACCTAAATTTTATCCAAGTTGCATTGGCAAAGATTTTTTACACTTTAAAACTTATCTTTACTCTTCTTTAAAACAAAATTTAAAGTAACCAATGTCCTCCAACCAACCCTTCATCGGTCGCTTAGCTGACCTCTAACTACATTTTGTATCTTCTCTTTTTCGTTTACTTTCTTCATCTATCTCTCTTTCAATTTTTCTTATTTTCTCTCGCTTGAAGGAAATTGTGGTTCTGACAGGACCGGCCCCGAATTCCTCGAAACCCGGAACTAATCCTATGGTTTTTCCAACATCCAACCGATGTCGGGCCCACATACTAAAGAATAACCTTCCTCTTTCCAAAACAAAGGGAAAAATGGGCCGAAACTTCTGCGGAAATTTCAGCAGAGTCTCCCTTGAAAAACGGACTTTCCCAAAATTTAAAACCTGCCAAAAGACAACAGAATAAAAATCCAACCGCCAGCATGCTTACAAATACAAAATAAGCCTCCGGCCATGAATTCAATCCAAAACAAGCAATATCAGAGCAATTCTACGAATATTCGAATTTAAACAACAGAATTCAAAGTTTACATAAATGGACATAAATGTCCTACAGTTTAGTCGAAACTCAAGGAGAGGAAGCTCGACATAAATTGTGAATGGCTTAAAACAAAGTTTTACATACTTAAAACAACGTACTAACCCTACTGTTTCAAAAACGATGCAAAACAGGCAATTGAAATCATTTATATACGTAGTTGATTCAAAAACCAGGATATCTCAAAATAGATAGAGAAAGGTCAAACTCCATTCTAAACAATCGAACTCAACTCCTGTCAAAAGAATCGACTCCAAACCATACTAATATAGAGATATATATATATATATATATATATATATATATATATATATATTGAAATAACTTAGTTAACAATATAAGTATAAAAATAAGGTTCCTAAGTATAACTAAAATATTCACATGGCATTCTCACACCATCATAAGTATCGGGGAAACGATCCATCGTGGGGATCACTTGACTAGCCTTCAGGGTTCAACTTTCTACCCTGCATCTAGGGATGAGCTATCCAACCGGGGGACTACCGCTCTACCGTACACACCAGAATATCCAACGCCACGTGTGTACAAACCAAAACCTGTTCTACACGCGCAGACTACCTCGTCAAAGACCTTCGGCACACCTGATCAAAGGTGCCCGGACCATTACTATACGCCGAAATTTCCAAAGCCACGTATAGTAAAGCAAAAGTAACCGAGTACATCCCACACGCTGGAAATTTCAACGCCACGTGTGGGTAAACCATGAAGGGTACAAATTGTTGTGTGAACGGGCCCAATAGGAGTCCACAACCTATTCAAACCATGCACCGATATAGTCCACACCTTAACCACCTAGGTCCAGTTGGGTTGGGTTAGGCCCAATAGACCTCTAGGTGTGGGATTTTATCACAAAAGGCCTCGGTTCAATTAGGAGTGGACCACCTATAATTAAACTGTAGATTGTTGTTGTATTCTCCGATGTGGGACTTACACGCCAAGGCTTATATCGAGCCACTTACACCAACAATCTCCACATTGGCGAGATCCAAGCCAAAGTAACCTGCCCGTTCACAACACCCGCACTTTTCAAGAATGAGCCCCGCAACTCCACCTCTTCTGACAAGGATTTTCTTGAGCCTCGCTAGGAGCCCTTGCTCCACCTACGTCTAGGATTTTCTTGAGCCTTGCCTTTGCTCCACTAGCCCGCTCCACCTTTCTCCGCAATCTAGGAATTTTCCTTGAGTTGCCTCCTTGAACATGTCAATGACTCCACCTTGAACCAAGTGCGTCTTAGCCGAACCTGGCTCTGATACCAATTGTTGTGCGAACGGGCCCAATAGGAGTCCACTACCTGTCCAAACCATGCACCGACATTGTCCCCACCTTAACCACCCAGGTCCAGTTAGGTTGGGTGAGGCCCAATCGACCTCTAGGTGTGGGGTTTTATCACAAAAGGCCACAGTGCAATTAGGAGTGGACCACCTATATTTAAACTGTAGATTATTGTTGTATTCTCCGATGTGGGACTTACACATCATGGCTTATATCGAGCCACTTACACCAACACAAACCATGTTGTGACTCTCACACCTCATATCCACAACACAGTACCCCAAACCAAAGTCGAGTCCCAAAGACCCGCTTTCACAATCGAACAACCCAAACATAAATACAAAAACACCCGGACGTCTATAACATCCAAGACTCAATACCCAAAATATATAATCAAAGTATAAATGTGAGCTCTCAAAAACATAATATTCAAACCCACGACATTCACAATTTCCAATAATAAATATCGTCCAAGAGAATCCCTAATATACCATAGATCAATATTAAAAATAATATTATAATCTCATTGCGACCATAAACTTCAAATATCAATTATAATTCCAATAATTTCATAAAACACCCATATCCAATATTAAAATAATATTAAAATCCAATTAGTCGAGAAAATCAATTTATATGCATGGTAATCCATTTTTGAAAATAATGCACTTTTAAAACAAAGTCCACTCACAGATAATCCCACGCTGCTTGACCCTGAGAGGGTCCTGCTTGCGAAGCTCGTGAACCCTAAGTACCCAATTTGAAGAACACGATGATTTAATTAATAACAGTGAACCTAACGAGAACTTTAAAAATGAAACCCTAGCTTTCCTAGGACTCAAAGTGTACGTGTACGTTTACCGGAGAGTTTCTAAAGTCAAACTAAGATTTCCAACAGGTGAAACGACCTCTAAAGACTCACGGTTAACCGGGTGGTCAAACTTCCCATTTTGGTCAACCGGGCCCCGAGGCCCACAACCTCCGATATCCGATCCAACAGTTCCTAAAGGTCCAACAAGATCTACTGAACACGTCCTGAAAGTTTGGTCTCGATCGAACAGTCGGATTTCAAACCGATCGCACGATCGAACGGCGAACGCTTAGCCTAACACTAGACTCATTGTTTCGGAGTATCCGGGATTCTGATTCTTGAACCGCGAATTCCTACACGATCCTAGAAATACGGGGAACAACATACTTGGAATTGGAGTCGATCCAACTATCAGAACATATCTAACCCGAATAACGCCTATTATGCGTAAATCCGTTCGATTGTCAAAAGATAACCAAATTGAAATCCGAGCACATCGTCGCGCTCGGGACTACACGGGGAACATTTTAGGATAGATTGGGCCCACGCATCGGGTAGATTTGGGTGTCTTGAGAAATTTCCGGCGCCGAAACTTTCTCGAAACACCCGGCAATACCTATTCCAAAATGACAAGCTCGATTAGGGGAACAACTTATTCAACTAGGACAACCGCCAATTTGGCCGGAAAATCACATTGAAAACCGGGAAAACCTAGGTTTCTAAATCAAGTTCCAAAACTCCAAATTGATCCAAATCAACTACCAAAACGTCAAGAACACACTGAGAGGATGAAGATTGGTACCTTGATCGACTGAAAATCTTGCTGGATTCGCGTGCCTGGCGTCGGGAAAAAAATCCAGAAACTTCTCTCTCCCAATCGCTTCATGGCTCCAAATTGACTCTGGAAAACTGGTGGGTTTACCCTTACTTTATCAAATAAAATAATAAATTCCAATATTTATTAATTCATTTTTATTATTTTAATTCTTTTATTTTATTTTATTTATATTATTTTGGGTTCGGGATGTTACAGGTTCCACTACAAAACCAATTGGCAATGGGGGGGAGTAGCCCAACTTATAAGCCATTGCTATGTTTCTCAAGTTCAGTGGCGGTCCTAAGGTTTTGGAGACCCTAGGTGAACCACCAAAAAGTGGCATTCTCTGTGTATATTTAGGTTTTTTTTATATATGTTAAAAAATATATATACGAACTCAAAGTCACAATTGAAACCTAAAAAGAAACAAACAAAATGTAATTCACATAACAACTTTATAAAATTCATTAAGACATCACTCATCTTGCATTTTTCAATGCGAAAGTATCAATTAACTTTACATAATCAAGTTTTTCTAACATGTCTTTTTCAATGGATAAAGAACTTGAAAAGAGATCCAACTTGTGATTGAACTCATTTTTCTATCATATGCTTCTTTTTTGGGTATCAAAGTCAACTAACAGTGAGATCTGACGGCAACATGGATGAAGATATGAAATTGATAGTTAGAGTGAGAGGAAAAAAACTTTGGATATCAAAGTCAGAATTTTGGGAAACTTGCGGGTAGTAAAGTGAAATTTACCCTACTTTTCAATAGGAGCCATGATAATAATTTTGCATTAAACCAACAACCCAGCAATAAACTATATATGTACTCACATATTTCGATTTTCAAGAATATAAAGCAATAGAACATGGTTGAAGAATATTCAACTAGGTTAACTCATTAAACTGGGTTTAAAAAATATTTTTTTAAAATAATAATTGGTCCTTTATTAAGTTTTCATTTTTTAGTTTTAGAGTAAATACTTGAGTTTTTTCCTCAAATTTTGTCACGACCCGACTCTCCTAGCACGATATTGTCCGCTTTAGGCCCTGCCCTCACGGTTTTGTTTCTGAGAACTCACGAGCAACTTCCCAATGAGTCACCCATCCTGGGATTGCTCTAGCCCCCACTCACTTAACTTCGGAGTTCCAAGGAATCCGAAGCCAGTAAGCTCCCAAAAGGCCTCGTGCTAGGAAGAGAAGTGCCCACACATATAAGGTACTTCACCTTCCCCTCCCAAAGCGATGTAAGATTGCTCACCATTCTTGCTTCCCCAAGACACGGGTCTTACAATCCTTCCGGTCGGGGCCCAGTGTCCTCGCTGGCACACTTCCAGTCGAGGTGCAGCTCTGATACCATTATGTCACGACTCAACTCTCCTACCATGATATTGTCAGCTTTGGGCCTCGCCCTCACGGTTTTGTTTCTGGGAACTCACGAGCAACTTTCCAATGAGTCACCCATCCTGGGATTGCTCTAGCCCCAACTCACTTAACTTCGGAGTTCCAAGGAATCCGAAGCCAGTAAGCTCCCAAAAGGCCTCGTGCTAGGAAGAGAAGTGTCCACACATATAAGGCACTTCACCTTCCCCTCCCCGAGCGATGTAGGATTGCTCATTGTTCTTAGTTCCCCAAGACACGGGTCTTACAAATTTACAAATTTAATCACACACTAATGGCTCCTCCCAATATTTTATCTTTTTTTAAGGACCTTTTGTCACGCCCCAAAATCGAGACATGTGACAGTGGCACGTACCTTGAGGATCCCGAAAATATAACACCTAAATCCAAGGATTATACTCCCAAGATTCCCAAAATACGCCAAGCCTTTATAAATAAATTAAAACAGGTTGGATCAGAGTGTTTAATAACAGCGAAAAAATAATTTCTAATATTATACAAAATTTATTTGTGAGTTAAACCAACCCCATAGGTCATTGAATAATATCAACAACCTCAAAAATTGTTTTACAAACCAATAATGAAAATATATCAACCATCTAGAATTCAAATTTATACATATATAGTGAAACATGATCAGTTGTGAAGAATAGGGTTAACAACCTGACAACAACGTGAGACACGAGCCAAATGCTGACAAGTGAGGAGGTCACACCAAGTTGTCACCCACGAAAGGAATCTACAACAAAAGTAGGGATGAGCATCACATACGTTTATTTGTCCCGTAGGAGGCTCCCGGCCATGTTTCAAAATAAATAATGAATATAATAATGATAATAATAATGGTCATAGATTTATTTCAAAATCAATGAAAGAATATGCACAAACTCAAACCGTATCCATATATTGTGGATTCAAAACTAAGTGGCATGCTCAAGCAATTTTCGTAAACATTTTTCGGAACGTTCCTCTATCTATTTGTCAAACGAGCAGTAGAGACTAAAGAAAAATATTGAAAACCAAGCTGCACAGAACTCACCAGCCATAGATAAACACAGAAAGTTCATAGCCGGTTTGAGGTAGCTAAACTGATTTGATGATGCCTATTTTTGGATATGTTGTAGTCCTCGAGCAAGTGAACAACTTTCATGAAGAAGTTTTTCTGATTTGAGCTTTAGAAATAGGAGTTCTATAGTGATTAACAGTGCCCACGAGTTTGGGTTTCTGAAGAGGGAGAAGAAGATGAAGAGGAAGAAAATGAAGAGTGAAAGGGAAATGAAAGGAGGGAGAAAGGACAAGAGAAGTGATAAGAGTGTCGGCAGCTTGCCTCACGTGTGTATAATGCTGCACAATAATTTATCGCTTTCTTATCTTTTACTTTTTAAGTTCTTCCCAAATTCCGAAACTCGCCAAAAATAATACTTACTAGTTCCGAATAATTCTCCGAAAAATGCCACACTCTCGTATGGACGGTTACTATTTTTCAATGACATCAAATTACCAAAATTCCAACTTCAAAGTATTATGAAATAAATTCTCCCTTGAATAAATTAATACTTAATTCATAAAAAGATTCATGAAAATGCAAATTACAATTAATTGGACTGGGAAATTTTCATTGTGAGTTTAAACAAAATATTTGGAAATTTTCGGGGCATCACACCTTTCCTATTGAGAGAGACGATAATATACTAAACTCACACACACTACACGGATGCTAGGACTCAAACCCAGAACCTTATCTGAGAGAGCAATTGCTCCAAACCACTACATTAGTGGGTCATTTGCTCCCAATATTTTATCTTTAAAGTCAAATAAGTAGAAAATATGGCACAATTAATGCTTAATTGTAAATTAGAGTCGCCCAAAGCAATTCTCCCTCAGACTCTCTTCCTAATCTCATCCACGTATATTAAATGCCAATATTGAGCCGCATGCTTTCTTCTCCAAAGTTAATACCAGAGGTGCGAACTTCATTTTTCTGGTCTCTCTTCAATTTGAAGGAGGCCATTTTTCTCTAGAAAAATCATAATAATGATTTGGAGGCAGCTTTTCTCAAGACAAAAAAAAACGAATGCATTAAAATACTCTCTTCAGGTGGCTCCTCCCTTCTCAGTGGTTAGTTCTTCGTCTCCTTCTTCCGCAATGTTGGACATAGAAGAAGACATATTCCTTTTCTATTTGGGGATGAATAAATTGATTTCAATTTTTAAGAATTTAAAGGAAAACCAATATTTTGTAACCCAATATTCCCTCTGTAACCCAAATGAAAACCCTAGATTTTTTATTGAATTCATGTTGTGAAACCATGGCTATAATGATAGCCACCTTAACACCATAGTTGTAATGAAAGGCACCAGAACATCATGGTTGTAATTGAAACTCCCGATCTTTCTCAAAGGATGGCAAGGAGAAGAATTTGATAGCTTCAGATTTTTTTTTTTTGTGTGCAATGACAGCTGGTAATGAGAGCCATTGGAAAGTTTCGACCAAAAAATAAAGCCCTTGGAATAGTGAACACCATCGGGGCCGGCCTTGGCCCAGGGCGACCAGGGCTACAGCCCGGGGCCCAAAGCTGAGGGGGGCCCAAATTTTTTTTTTAAAGCCTATATGTATATGTGTATATGAAAAAAGAGAAAAAAAAAACCCATTTTGATTTTGGCTTTGAAGTAACGCCTCATGATGCTAGCCTCTGAAATGGGCACAACCCACTTGAGAGTCCCATTTCTTGAAGGCACTTATCAAATTGGTAAATGGGTCATGCGTGGACTTGGATAGAGATAGAGAGAGATTGGGATCTTTCATGGGTTGGATTGAGGTTGAGATAGAATAGAAGGGAATTCGAGGAAGCTACAGAGAGATTGGGATCTTTCATGAACGCGATACTCAAGGAGTTGAGGGCTTCAATTGCATAATTTCTCTCTCCCTCTCTCTCGCTGTCTCTGTCCACTGTCAAGAGAGGGAGATGAGTCAAGGCATCTGATGCATGGCTATGGTCAGGAATGGGGATGGCGTCGAAGCAATAACTCCCGATTTTCCCCTTGATTGCCAGGTGCAGCCTCCTAAATGTTAACGTGAGTCCTAAATCAATCAAGGAGATATTTATTTCCTTGATTGATTAGGGTTCTTTTACTTTCGTTATTTTTTAGATAATTGACAAATCACAGTATAATTAGGAGATATTATCCTAATTGATTATTGTATATATTTCTTTGTAAAGCCCTCATGTAAATCCCTAATTATACCTCCTTATGGAGAAGAATAAACTTAACCTAAAGTATTCAAACCATATTCATATTTTAGCATGGTATAAGAGCCAGGTTTTCTTGTGACCTGTACTTGCGATTTACATGCTCTCCTCCCTTCCTCTTCAAGGGGGGAGGGGAAGTGAAAAAAGATATGCTTCTCTTTCCCATGAAGATATTGCCCCTTTCTTGACTCCGACAAACCCTTCTCTTCAGGGGGAGAAGAGAATTGAAAAGAAGTTGTGCCTTGTCTTAGCCGTGTTCACAGGGTTTCTGTGTTCTTAGCCGTGTTCACAGGGTTTTTGTGTCCTTAGCTATGTTAACAGGGTTTCTGTGTCCTTAGCCGTGTTCACAGGGTTTCTGTGTTCTTTAAATTCCTTATACATCAAATTCCTAAATCAAACGACCGGTCACCAGTGGAAAGCGACCGGTCGCCCCCCTTAAATCTTATATACATACCTCTCAAATCAAATTCATAAATCAAACGACGGTCACCAATGGAAAGTGACTGGTCGCCCCCCCTTAGTTCTTCGAACATGGAGAATCTGCTTCAAAACTACCGGTCGCCAGTGGAAAGCGACCGGTAGTCAGAGAAGCTGTTTCAAATCGACCGGTCACCAAAATCCAGTGATCGGTCGCTAGAGAAACTGCTTCAAAGCGATCGGTCGCCAGTGGAAAGCAACCAGTCGCCAAAGAACCTATTTCAAACCGACTGTTCGCCAGAGGAAAACGATCAGTTGTCTCCACGCTGTCAAAATCAAGATGAGGAAATTTAACCGTCTTATGAGATCGCTTCAGCTCCAGTACCACACCAATCATCTTTCCCGTGAAGTCATTCAGACTGAAGCACTAAAAGACCCAGAATGGATATTGATATTGCTCATAATCCAGTTCAACATGATCGAACCAAACATGTTGAGGTGGATAGACATTTCATCAAAGAAAAAATTGACAAGAAGATCATCCGCCTACCATTCGTAAAATCAGAAGATCAACTGGCAGATATCTTAACAAAAGCTATTTGTGGAAGAGTATTTTATGACTCACTTACCAAGTTGGGCATTGGTGACATATATGCACCAACTTGAGGAGGAGTGTTAACGTGAGTCCTAAATCAATCAAGGAGATATTTATTTCCTTGATTGATTAGGGTTCTTTTACTTTCCTTATTTTTTAGATAGTTGACAAATCACAGTATAATTAGGAGATATTATCCTAATTGATTATTGTATCTATTTCCTTGTAAAGCCCTCATGTAAATCCCTATATATACCTCCTTATGGAGAAGAATAAACTTAACTTAAAGTATTCAAACCATATTCATATTTTAGCACTAAAGAAACCAAAATGCTGATGGAATAAAATTCAAATTTACAGATCTGATAATCCCTAATCTCCAGGAAAAATGAAAGAGAGAGGTGGAGATGGCGGAGGGCAGAGAAATGGAGAGGGAGAGGAGAGTGCAGAGGAGAGAGAGAGATGATGATGGGGTTTTATTTTATTTTTTTGATCTTATTTTTTCTGATTTTTTTAATATTTTAGTCATATTTTCATCAATTTAAATTTTTTAAAAAAAATAAAATGTGGGACATATGGTGCCACATAGGCAGCTAACAGAGAGATTTAACGGAAACCCTAATAATGGAATTACATTGTAACAAATTTAAAAGACCGGGGTATGTTATTATAAAATTTGAAAATGTAAGGACTAATGTCTTAAGGGTACAACCATAGAGTACTAAATTATAATTAACCTTAATATTAATTAGTTGATAATTTTTTATTTTTTATTATTTTAGTGTTTAATTTATATGAAGAGGCACACTTGAGCAAATTTGTCCTGGGCCTTAGAAAACCCAGGACTGGCTCTGAACACCATGACTGTAGGGAAGGAGACTCTGGTAGAACGAGGAAAACACACAGTTCAATAATTGTGGCATTTGAAGAATAAGGACATGCGTAGGGGTAAAGATGGAAAATAAAAAGGAAGATAATTGCTTTTGTATTTTTTGAGGATCCTTACACGTGGATGAGATTAAGGAGAGAGTCTGCTGGAGAGTTGCTCTCATTAGCATTCCTCGTAACATAAATTTGGTCTTTAACCCATAAATTTAATTTTAAACCCTCTCAATGTGATTGTGATCCATCTCAATTAGCTAAGAGTTTTTAATGAAGGTTCCTTTTCTTTTTTTCCGCAAGGCGTTTGCAAATAACAACACCAAATTGGAAATTGCCGTTTGCCATACTGTATTAGACGCGTGGCATAATGAAAAAGTTTGTCAAGCTCAGAAATATATAAAGAAACAGTAGGAAATTTGAAACTGTCGTATAACAAAAGAGAATTGCAAATCCAAGTCGCTCAAAAGCGACTGTCCAATGACTCTCTATACACGTGTAAAAATTGATAGCTTTCCAATGTAATAATTGTTGCTGGCTAGCTTTGACTTTCTCGTAAAAATAAATTTTTTACACGTGTATAGAGAGTCATTAGACAGTCGATTTTGAGCAACTTGGATTAGCACTCTAATATAAACTGCTAAAAACATAGGAGCTCATATAGTTGATTGGCTAAGGCTATTTTACTTTTTATTTATTTGATTGGAGGTTTGACTTTTTGCTTCGATTGATTGGAGGTGCTTTTTGGTTACCAATTAGAATACCTTTGCTCTCTGTGTAAGATCTCATATCGACCAACGGAGAGGGGGTGATGTGCCTTATATGTACATGCCCACCTCCATCTAGCACGAGGCCTTTTGGCTACTCACTGGCTTCGGATTCCATGAGAACTCCGAAGTTAAGCGAGTTTGGGTTAGAGCAATCCTAGGATAGGTGACCCACTGGGAAATTGGTCGTGAGTTCCCAGAAACAAAACCGTGAGGTCGGGGCCCAAAGCAGACAATATCTTGCTACGGCGGAGCCGATCTGGGATGTGACAAAATGGTATCAGAGCCACTCTGCCATGTGGTGCGAGTGTTCCGACGAGGACGTCGGGCCCCTAAGAGGGGTGGATTGTAACATCTCACATCGACCAACGGAGAGGGGGTGATGTGCTTTATATGTACATGCCCACCTCCATCTAGTACAAGGCCTTTTGAGAGCTGACTGGCTTCGGATTCCATGGGAACTCCGAAGTTAAGCGAGTTTGGGCTAGAGCAATCCTAGAATGGGTGACCCACTGGGAAATTGCTCATGAGTTCCCAAAAACAAAACAGTGAGGTCGGGGCCCAAAACGGACAATATCATGCTACGGCAGAGCCAATCTGGGATGTGACACTTTGAATAGAGCTCTACGTTTTTCTCATTAATTAGTCTTTGATGTTTCACAAAATAAAGTCTATAAAAAAACAGTTTCCCTACTTAAAATGATTTCATTTAGCAAAACGACCCACGTTGGAGCAAATGCTCCCCAAAAAAAGTTATGACTTCGAGTCGTAGCATCCATGTAGTGTGTGTGAGTGTAGTATGCAGTTTTGATTGATTTATGCAGTTGAAATACTGAACTTTGTAGCTAACCTTTCACAATGTTTTGATCTGTGATAATCCCCTAATGCATCAACAGGCGCAAATATTTGACCCATATCCACCACGGTTGGGGACATTGGACCGACTCGAAAATCAAAAGTTTTTGTGGTAGAATTCCAGAAACACAGTGTAGCTGCCACAAGATTTTCATCCCGATTTACGAATGCCTGGACAGAAGCAAAGCATCATAAATACCAGCTTTCTTCCAGTGCTCCTTGAACTTTGGAGATAGCTTATCAATCCATTCTGACCACTTCACAACATTATTCCTCACTTCACTAGAAGGAAATGATCTGCTCAAATTCTTGCTAACCCATGAGTGGAAAGCAAGGGGAGAATTACGATATCAGAGAGGAAGAGCTTCTGCATCTTGTTTGAAAAGCTCAACCATTTTTTCAGGAACTTCCCCAAACCAATGAAGACCCAGAACAAGTGTATTTCCAATAAAATGGAGAATGTTTTCATCCAGGTTCTTCTTAAAATATGGATGAAGTTTGCTTCAAATCTTGATGGCATGAGCATCAAAACCGTTCCCAAAAATTTAGGAAGGAGGAGATGAAGAACTCCCAACACCAATCTTTGAAGAGGCCATTTATGATTTTGTCGAACAGAATTGAAGAAGGAACTAGAAATTTGAAAGAAGGTTAAGAATTTCTGGAGATAAAAGGCGATTCAAAGAGGTTAGGGTTGATGATCTCCTAGAACAGTGAAGGAATTGATTTTATGGAGGGATAGTAATGAAAGGAAGATGAGACAGCCCAGAAGTTACTAGCCGTTAGAAAGCCCACTTTCCCACGAAGTTTAACACAAACAAACGTGAGTTATGGTAACGGTACAAAATGGCACGCATCATTAACTGACCTATCATTAAGTCTAAAACCGTTTTAAACAAACGATTTAGACTTAAGGGGCATTGTTTTGTCCTGAATTCTTCGCACCAACCCATCTGGCTATTGGGCTATCTGTAGAATAGTGAATGAGTTCTATTGACCAAAAATGGAGAATAACCCATACTATTCATAAACCAAGAAAGATAAAATTAACCAATTACACACTTCAAAATTAAGATTTTACTTATCACCAATGGTAATTAAATTCACAAGTTAAAATTGGTTGGTTTAGAGTGATTGCCCAGTATATTAAGAAGGTTAATAGGTCATCAAAGCTCAAAACTAATTTGGCAACCTTAAAAGTTAGGAAAAGCAATCCACCTTTTTTCTAAAAGCATTGGATATTTCTCTCAAAGTTCTGCTTTCTTTGGCACCTGGACAGTTTTCTTTAAATCAAAATGATTGGTTTTGTTTCATTATAAATGCAAAGAACGAGCATAAAGCACTTGGGGAGTAAGTCGACATATAAAGCCAAGAACAAATCAATATATCTTGCTGCCAAGCTTTTGGTTCTCACGACATTAAGAATCATTATTTCCAGTGATAAGTGTTCAGAAGAGAGGTATTTTCCAGTCGTAATTCTTCAAATATCTAGGAATCATCATCATGCATTCTCCTATAAATATAGGAGCATTGAGACTGGAAAGAGGACCACCCAACAACCAATCAACAAACAAAAACAACCCTCAAAAACCCATCAATTAAACTGATCAAGCAATCAAAGATCACTCAATCTCAAAGCTATTCAGCTCACAAGAAAGCAATCTTGTCCAGCAAGCAACATAAATTCTCATAGAATTCAAAGAAAACCTTCTCTCGTTGCATATGCGATTCAGCTCAAAAGAATCTAGCAGAACTCAAGTTTCACTATTACAAATTTTGTTCAAAACAGGTAAAACAAGCAGAAGAAAAGTTGTTCATCATATGAAAACCTCAACAAATTTTTCAAAGATCATACAATCTTCAAAGTCTTCGAGATCAATGCCAAGCATGCAATCATTTCCTTGATATAATCCAGCTCAGAACATGAGTTTATCTAGAAGGAGAATCAAGCATAACTCAGGTTTCTGCAGTTACAAATCTGGTTCATCAACCAGAACAAGTGTTAAAAAGCAGGTTACAATCTAGATACAATCAGTTCAACTACCTACGAGTAGTTTCCAATCCAGGCACTGCCAATCCATACGCATGCCAGTTCAGTCATTCTCAATCCAAGCCAGTCTAGACAGAAACAGTTTCTCCAAAAACGAGCAGAACATGTGCAAATCAACGTTCTATCCACTTTCTGGGCCTCTCTAAGGTTCAACCTCGATTATAGCTTTGTCAATTTTCAACATTGGTATCGATTTTTTGCTAATCATCATTAGTTAAAGGTGCTGACGTGTAATTTCAGTACAAGAAGATTCAATCCAGACATAAAGAATACCAGTCCATTTTGGCCAGAAGTCAGTTTTGCCACTTAATTTCTACAGGAAATGAAAGTATAAAGCTCTGGGAACTCTCAGGAATTGGAAATCTTCGCTATGGTTTACAACTTAGGCAATTCTGCTTGAATCTTGTTATTTCATTCTTATATGAGTGTTTTGCTTAACTTACTAGTTTTATCAAGGGAAATTATAAAGTCCTCACCCGTCTGAGACATAGAAAATAACTTACTTGAGAGATGTTCCTCACCCAAATTCAATATTGCTTGATCAAAGTCAATAGCTTGGGGGGCAAGTTTTTACATCTTTCAAATCAGTTAGGGTTTTGAACCGCTAACAGTGGCACGCTCAAATATAAAAGAAAGTTGACCTATTGACCACAAATGGTTTTTAAGTTAACGAGAAACTTCACCTAGCCATCACAAGTACAACAGGAAAACGGGTGAACAGTTAGTTATCATGATCCTTATTATTTTGATGTCAAGATTCTTATCAACGAAAAACTCATCAAAGAGATATGGGTTAGGGATGAGGATCCAACAGAGACACAGGAAACTCATGTGGCTCAAGTGTATTCCATTATTGGATCCGCGCTGGAAAGGAAGGAACGCGCGGATGCAGCAAGGTAATACTAATACGTGTCAAGTTATATTTAACGTCCCGGACAGAGGGCCGATAGGCTTTAAAAGCTGCGGCATCCACCTATTAGGCCACCAGGTACAGGTTGACGACGATGATAAAAGAGCAACTCCATCTGTTGCAGCCCAGGCAAGGGGCGGGACCCACGGACCCAAGCCCAAAATGGCGCTTCCAGGGGTAGTGGGCAGCCCGGGGCAAGGAACGGGACCCACGTGAACTGGGCAAGCCCGCGGGGGGAAGAAGCCCGAGGCCCAGCCCCGGGGGGGATGACGTCAGTACACGCGGTCAAATTTTTTTTACCTTTGGCGCGTGCATTGCAAGCGCCAACGGTATAAAAAATTTGAATTCGCGTGCGCTGACGTCAACATCGCTACTGTGCAACGGCCACACGCCACGTGGTGCGTTGTGGTAGCTCCGATCATTTTTTTTTTAATCCAACAGCTACAGTGATTTTGGGCCAAAAAATTCAAAAAAATACTAAAAAATTATGCAATTTTTTTCTATAAATACCAACCAATATCCTTCACTTTCAACACCAAATACTCATATATTTTCTTCTCCTTCTAATATTTTTCACTTTCTACACAACATTTTCTTCACTTTCAAGAGTCATTTTTATTTCCCATCTTATGGCATCCTCCGTTGAAGCCGGAGTTCCATGGTCAACTATTGAAGATGTTTTGTTGTGTGAGTCTTGGGTCCACGTTAGTCATTGTCCGATCACGGGCAATGAGATGAAGTTCTCTCATATGTAGAAAAAAATTCATGCCGAATTTTTTTAAAGATCCGGGTCGATTCGTACGGAAATGGCATTGGCAAGTAGGTGGAAGCTTTTGAATAAAGAGTTGGGCAAATGGAGAGATGCGTTGGCAAAAGCGATGGACAACCATCGAAGCGGTCAAAATCTTAGCGATGAGGTATATTATTTGTAATTTCCGTTTTATTAAATTTAATGTCCTCATTTTTTTTAATGCTTCTTGCATTTCTAATACTTTTTTTTAATGTATGTTGCAACCATAATATAAAAATTAATGTTTCTTGCAATTCTAATAGTTTTTTGAAATGTATGTTGCAACTCTATTTTTTTTTTAATGTTTCTTGCATTTCCATAATATTTGTAATGTTTCTTGCATTTCCATTCTATTTTTTTTGCTTGTTTCTTGTATTTGCATTTTTTTATTTTACTTGGGCCTTGCATAACTTGCATTTCCTTTTTTTTATAAATATTTCTTGATTTCCATTCTATTTTTTTTAATAGATTATGCAAGCACAAATGTGGTTTGGTGCTATTGGGCAAGGGAAAAAAACTTTCAACCATGAGCAATGTTGGGAGGTGGTGAAGAATTGTAAAAGATTCCAAATTATTCCCACGGGCCCGACCGTCGTGTTGAACGAGACGCCGCTCCATGATTCAACGGCATCGGATTCACCTATGGAATCCCCGATAAGTGAAGACTCACCAATTGAAAAGGCCCCGAGGCCTATTGGCAGAAAAGCGGCAAAGGTGAAGGCGAAGAGAGGGAGTAATGATACATCTAAATTTTTGGAGGAAATTGCAAGGCAAAGTGCATTGAGAATTGACATAAACTTGAAAACCCAAGAAGACGAGAGCGCAATTCAAGTAGAATATGCAAAAGAAAGAGAGTATGCACGCAAAGAAAGAGAGTTTGCACGCAAAGAAAGGATTGAGAAGGACCGAGAAACCATGGCCATGGATACAACTCATAAGTCCCCTGAAACAAAACAATATTGGAAGCTAGAACGAAGGGATGTTATGAGAAGAAGACTTTTCCGTGACCAAGACGATGGACCTAGCAACACGGATTGGTTAAATAATGAAAATCATTAAGTTAGTTTGCAATAGTTGTAATTCATGTATTTTATTTAATTAGTAGTAATTTTTAATTACTTGTATTGGTTTTATTTGAGTGATTAAAGAAAACATTCAATAATTCTTTTCATTCAAAATATTCCATACATCAAACAAAACATAATTAAAAATAAAAAAACCACAACCAAAGCATAACTTAAAATAAAACATAACCTAAACATAATTATAATTAAAACTTCTTAACTTCACTTCATTCACCGTCATTGCCATTCACCGCCCATAAATACTCCATCAAGTTAACTTGACGTCGTTCGTGAATATAAGACGATTACATCACCGTATATCGATCAATCATACGGACTATGAAACGGCCGTCCCTAATCAATGGGTCAGGATCCAATGGTTCTCCACTTGGTCCCACGGGCCTTTCATAAACTCTTGTCAAGGCCGTGTTCATGGGATCCGGTTCGTACACCTCTACAGCATCGTAATCATACTCATCCTCCACAATCATGTTATGAATGATGATGCAAGTCATCATTATGCTCCTCAGCACCTCCTCATCAAGCATGCGCGCCGCACCCCTAATAATAAGTCACCGGGCTTGGAGGATACCAAAACACCTCTCCATATCTTTACCGGTGATTGACCCAACACATTCAAGTCGTTTTGAGATCCGGCAACTCCGAAGTAAGCATGTCAAACCCATGTATCAAATCCAGCAACGGCTTCAAGGATGATACTTTTTTGCCCTTTTCAATTCCCATAGTCTCCTTGCCAAGCAGTTGGGCAATTTTTCCGTTGCCAGTGCATGCAGTCGATGCTACCAATCATTCCTGGAAATCCTCGAGCTTTGGCTTTTTGTAAAAGCCGGTGGAGGTCCATGGGCGTAGGTTTGCGCAGGTATTCCCCGGTGTACAGAGTTTCGACTGCATCACAAAATCTTACCAAGCTCTCTAACGTAGTGGACTTCTCCATCCGGGCAATCTCATCAACCTGATCAGCAGATGCACCATACACCAACATTCGTATAACAGCTATAAGTTTTTGCTCAGGAAGAAGTCCCGCAACCCCAGCAGCATCACATTTTTGAACAAAGTAGTCATCATAATTGCAAATAGCATGCATGATTTTATTGAACAAATGGGGTTGCATTCTATATCGCCTTCGAAAATCAACATCAAAATACAGAGAAGTTGGGAGAAAATAATCTTCAATAAGATTCTTACCCCGAGAATGCCTATGTCTGTCCACATTCGGGCCACGACCGATTTGTGAACCACGGCAGCTCTGGTTTTCTTCATCAAGTATTGTCACTGCTATGACAATTTGCTGATCTAGTTCTCTCTGCGCCCTTTTGCCTGCAGCTCTTCTACGCCTTCTTTCTCTAGTTTCTCGCTCTTGCCTCTCCAAGATCTCGTCAATGTCTGACATTGAGAATGGAGTATGAATTCTAAAATATGATAAATGAAAATATAGAGAAGAGCCTCTAGTTTGAGAATGGTGTGAGAGGTATGAGCTGAGCCTCTGGTTTTATAGAAAAATTTAGGCAGATAGAGATGACACGTGGCGCGATTTTAGAGGGTGAAAATCATATCTGAAATTTAAAATTCAGATGAAATTTTTTTGAAATTTGGAATTCATATGAAATTTTTTTGAAATTTAGAATTCATATGAAATTTATCTGAAATTTGGAATTCAGATGAAATTTATCTGAAATTTGAAATTCAAATGAAATTTATCTGAAATTTGAAATTCAGATGAAATTTATCTGAAATTTGAAACCGAAAATCTTATCCACAAATTTTATCCGATTATGAAATATGAATTTTTTAATAAATATTGACACGTACGAACCCAAAAATCTTATCCGAAAATATTATCCAAATTAATTGTTTAAGTTACAAAAACAAAAAAACAAAAAAATGAATAGTAGTTGCCCTTTGCCATGGCAACGGGTGAAAATGCACATTACTATTTATAAGGGCAGCTACTATTCACATAAATAGTAGCTCCCCTAGCTCCCCCCTTGTCATGGCAACAAAAAATGGGTGGAGTTGCTCTAACGATGATGAATGAATCAAAGACTAGTGTTGGGAAGAAGAGGCCTAGTGGAGCAATGGCTGTCGTCATCATCTTCAGAGCTATCAGATCAGCGAAAACGGAGACATATTGATATTGATGAGGAGTACCAAAAGTATGTAAATTGACCCATTAAATGCTGAATGATATCTTTGGATTAATATTTTCTGGTCATATTATCTACTTTTATTTATTTATTTTGCTGTGCATCTCTGTTGCACGTTGTAGCGTTCAGTCTCTGAAATTATTATTTTTTCTTTCTTAGGGTTAAATTCTTTTTCTCAAGGCTTTACATTCGATATTAAATTTTCCGGCAATGAAGTTCCAGAGTGGTTCAAGAGGTGTGGTAAATAGATGGCCTGCCTACTCTTGAGCAGTTTTTATGCACTGGTTCCATTAAAATAAATAAATAAACACAGAATTGCGATAAGTAATCATGTCGGCTTTATCAACAGCCTAAAATCCACTTGAATATTCGGAGTGTGGATATTGCTATGGAGTTAGAGAAGGGGTCATTATATTGCATGTCAGAAAACTTACTGGTATAACTACAATTCCTCTTTCAAATGCCTATTGCTCTCTTCTGGACTGTCATTCTCCACTCTCTTTTTCTCATTCTGGAGCTTCTCCACAACTTCCTCCAAAGGAGGATCTCCAGGTCTGCGAAAAACTTGATCGCCGATCTTTATTTCATAGGCCTCTGGTTGGTTCAACACAAACTCCTTCAACTGGAGAATCGAGGGAAAGAAAGGGATAAAACAGTATAAGAACAAAAGAAAGCAGAAGCTCGTGATCTACAATAATCAGGTCAGGATCCAGTCAAAGAAATACATGATCCGCAATAATAAGCTCATCAATTCAAAAACGTATGCTAACCAAGACATGAGCTTAATTGGCATGCAACACCTCTCTTATGGAACAGGTAATCCATGCCCAAGACTTCAGATTTTTCTATTTGTTGTGAAAAAACATTCTTAAGAAATGAAAGACATCTACAATCAAGGAGCAATTTCTCCAGCAGGACACAAGGGAACCTCATTCTCTTTGATCTGGAGGCTAAAAGACCCAGGGTGGGGTGAAAGAAACATACCTCTGTCGTGTCTTGGCCTCGTTCCATGTTGAACATGATTGTGTTTAGATCAACACCCATGAATCTTACCCCAAGAGCTCCAGTTCTCAGAACTTTAGTCCATTTCATAGCAATCTCAGCCACCGTATCCTGCGAGGGGAAAAGAAGCCCTTACTAAATTTACCATTCATTTGATGCCAAATTGAAAGCCTCAATCAATTCCTTAGCAAACAATCAAACGTTGCAAATAAAATATTAACAAAGTCATTCCTATTACCTATAAAGCCATTACATCAACTTAAGCTCATACTTTACATCTAAAACAAGAGACTATAACAAGAACTACAAAAATAAAGATATAAGTTTATAACAAGTGCTCAATTCATGGTTCCCAATCTACAAAAAGTGTTCTGATAGTGCATTTTGGGCAGCCTGTAATTTGCAAAACTAGTACTTATCAGTAGATTTCCACACATTAATCCACAATTTCCAATTTTAACCAAATTCTTTCACATAAATGTTCAAGTCCAATTCCAGATCAAAACAACTTCCAATCAACTTCTCAATACTCTTTGAATTCAATACTGAACGTTTGATCCAAATTCATGCTTAAAAAGCTCGTTTCACTGATTACACTAAAACTATCAAATTGAGGTTCCAAACGATGAGTTACTATATCAGAGCCAACATAGAAACTAACCCAATTCAATTCAAGCTGAAACCCAATAAGAACACAAAAGGGAAGAGCAAATTCGGATTACCCGAGTCCGTTTGACGCCCAGCCGGAGCTTCACAAACCCGAAAGCCGGGCCGGTATGCCGCTTCATCATCTCCGCCTGGATCTCGGACATGTCCATTTTGGACAAATCAGGGGGCGGATCGAAATCGGAAGAGGGTGTGGATTTCTTGCCCCATTCTTTCCAAGTATCGTCCTCTTCGTCGTCTATGACGTCGTCCAGGTCGTCAGTGATGTGAACTCTCCGCTTTCCTGCCTCCGCGAACCGTACATGTTCGCCATTTTGGGAAAAGATGAGGGGTAGAATGAAGAAGAGAATGGCGAGGAGAAAGGGCAATGGTGGTGTTGGGTTTGGCATGCTTTGTGTGAAGTGAAGATTTGGGAAGGGGTTTGGAAAGTGTTAGGAAAATGGTACTTTGGGTATAACAAGGGTTTTGAAATTTGAGTGGAAATGTAGCATCAACAACCTAAACTAAAAGGTCAGTCAATTTAACACATGTCGTTATATTTTGTCACATTTCATTCGTAATTGAAGTGGCACATGAGATATATGTGCAACATAATTAGAGAGGCAATGCAGTCCTTCTAACCCCTTTCCCTCCCAATCTTCATCTTCCTAATAGTTTGCGCCAAATGAAAAACAAGGAGAAGAAGAAAGGCCGTTGAGAAAGAGAAGAAGAAGATCAAAGGAAGATGCATAATAAACTTCATTGATATGTCTCTCTCTTCTTCTTTTTTTGTCATAAGAAACTTCCGTTAAACAACAACGGAGCAAATTGAGGAGCTTGGTAGTAGCCTAGAGAATGGATCAACCACTCAAAGTTGCGCAGAGATAAGAGAGTGCCATAAGAAGAGAAACTGAAGGTGAATTTAGGTTGTTATGGGGAAGAGAGGGGAGTAAATTTGGTAGATTTTCTGGTGGGGACTATGGTGATGGGCAAGATTGGGACAGGAGGGAACCTGAGATGATATGTTGGTATGTTTTTCATGCAAATATGTTGAGCCTAAATAAAGCCACTTCCTTATTGCGAGTTTTTATCAATATGCTGAAGTAGATGGAAATTTGGAAAGAGGAAATTGAGACCACGTTGTGCCCAATTCCTTTTGGCTTTCTAACCACCCAGCAAACCCTTTGGCCTTGTTTGGTTCATGGGAAATGAGGCTTATGGATGGGAAATGGTTGTCTGGCATATGAGAAAGTATGAGGAAAGTGAAGCCCTCCTCCTCTCTTGGGTTTTGTTTTCCCTCCTCAATGAGAAAGTTTGGGAAACTGAGCCAACATTAAATGCACATTTTTCATGACTATTTTGTCCTCATTAACAATTTAGAATTACAATATATATCATTCAATACATTCTTTTTTTATTTGATTTAATATGGGTATAATTGGAAAATTATACAAACTTTGTTTTCCATTCCTACTCAAAACAAACATTGGAAAGGAAATAAAGTGATATCTCCCGGTTACTTTTCCAGCATTGCCAAACATGGGAAAGGAATCTTCATTTCTCATTCATTGGCAACTGACATGGAAAGTGATTTCCCCTCAAATCCGTTCCGTGAATCAAACGGGGCCTTTGCTCTCTCTAGTTTCGGCTTTCACTTTTAGGAATATATGGACAATGAGGATTGGGAGGATGAGAGGTTAGAAGGACGAAATTACCCTTTAAATATGTCACACGCACGTGTCATGTAGGATTATTGACCAAATTATGGATGAAATCCCATAAAAACTAATGACAGTAGTGGAATTGGCGATATATTAATTCGGGGACTAATAACTTGGCTAAATTTTTAGTTTATAGGGGTTAAGTTTGATATGGGTCTTAATGTAGGGAGTAAAATAACTGAAAATCCTTTTTTATTTTGTCCCAAAAAAAGAAGCATTTTTATCCTTTTTAAGGAATTATCTCTTTTCTTCTTTTTTTTCTTTTTATTTGGGTAAAAAATGAAAAAGAATGACGAGACTCAAAATGGGCCCAACTATTAAAACATGCCTTAAGTGATGCATGATATCTGCATTGTTTTGTTATGTATAAGTCTAGAGCATGAGGAATTTTATACAAATCTTGTGCGTCTCGTTGTTGAAATGAATTTTTTTATATAAAAATAATAATTTGTTGACTGCTAATATAAATATTGCGTAACTAAACAAATATCACAAAAATAAGGTTGGTGTTGTGGGTTGTGAATGAGGCTTTCCTCCTTGAGGGTCAAGGTTCAAGTCTCTTCAAGCACAAAAAAGGTTCTTCTGTTTTTAGGGTTGAATAAAGGGCAACTAAATTGGTAACCGGCAAACGGCGGCTGGCCGGAAGGGGGGTTGCCAGAGGTGGACATGTGACATAATGTGATTGACTTAGGAGTGACTTTGTGTATAATTTTGAGGTTTTTTAATTACATTATTATAAATGTAATATATATTCTTCTATAGTGGTAGAGCTAACTGGGTTAATAAGTAATAATATCATTTTAATATTGATTAATAATTTATCCATTTAGTACAATCATAATTATCCTGAATTTCATATTCTAAAATGATTGAATATTAATCTCATCATCTACACTATTAAAGACTCAAAATTTAATTAATACTAACAGAGAAAATAAATACAAAAAATGTTCATAAATCCCAATATTAAGGTGCCCTACATAGCTTTGGCGGACTTCCCTGGTAATAGGGGTTCGAAACCAGCTAGAAGCACTTTGTGACTAGCGTGAAGTCGAAGAGTGAGCGTGGATTAGTCCCTTAGTTGAACGCTTTGGGGAAACCGCGTGGGGTAAATCCTGAACTAAAATGAGGGAGAAAGGAATTCACAAAGCTTAAGTTAATCAAAAGAGGAAGAGAAAGAGAGAGATAAAAATTTAAGAGTTTTTACTCCAAAAAGCAAACATATAGCAACATATATAAGTAAATATCTGAGAAAAAAAATTATATGAAAGAGGGCATGAGCCCACGGATTTCACATTAGAGGGGGGCCTTCATAGAACTTGTATTCTCTTCATAATTATCATGAATTTCATATTTTAAATTTGTTAAATACCAATTTCATCATAGACATTATTAAAGGCTTAAAAATTAATAATTTATATTCCAACATAGGAAAAAATAGAAAGAAAAAAAGAGAGTTCATAAAGCGCAAATTAAAGGTACCCAACTCATACATAAAAAATGAGGAAAATAAAAAATTCACAAAGCTTTAAACAAAAGAGGAAGAGAAAGAAAAGTTAAAACTTTAGGAATTTTTAATGCAAATATATATCATAAAATAACCTATAAAATTTAAGGGAGATGAGTAAAAGGGAGAGTAAGAAATTTTATTGTTAATTTGTAGACAAGTAAAACCTGATATATTATTTCATGTTAGGATAAATATCATAAAACTAATATTATATATAATATATAATATATAAATATAAGAGGTGAAAATGGAGTGGGGCCTAGGACCATACTGGTCCCATGATGGCTCCACCTTTGCTGGTCCTTAGGTGGCTCCACTGTCCTTCTAGATGAGTTTTATAATATTTTATTATTTATTTTTCTTTTTGATCCGCTAATGAGAGGATTGCGAAATGTACTGATACATGCATCCCAATAATTTTCTAGCCTTTCCAAAAGGTCTCAACTAGCAGCCGACGAAAGTCCTGAAATTTTTTTTCAAAGATTTGGACCAAATGGATAAAAATGGGACAAGCATTTTTCTTTATTTGGTTTGACAAAGCAGTGGGAGGGAAAGTGAAAGGTTGGGTAGGTTTTGAAGCAAATGGTCCCATAAATTGGTAATTATCTCAACGACGATTGAATTTGGAGGAGATGAAAGAACAAAGGCTATATGTTTTTTTTTTAAAAATTTCTTTCTGAAAATAAAATATTTATATATATATTCTCCTATGCGGACATCTGGATGTTATTATCGTGCGGACGCCATGTATTTTATACTATCCCTCACTACTTTCGCTCGCTTACAACATATCCGCACATTAATAACATGCGGACATCTAGATAAGAAAATATATATATATATATATATATATATATATATATATATTTGCACAATGGACAAATATACTCACAACAAAATTACGTCATTATATTAGAATTAGTCAGAACAAAATATCGAACTTATTATAAATATTCTTCCTTGCATCACATCCATACTAGTCAAACATGAAATATCCTCTAACCATATGAAGACCATTATATCTAAAACCAAATATTACTATAACTTTGAAAATAAAGATATAGGGTTTTGTTTTTGGTGGAAGGTTATTTTCACAACTAAGGACATAATTTCAATCCCCTGTCCTTTCCTTTGGTCTACTTTTTACTAAACTTAAAGAACAAAAAGTAGAGATATGACAATTTATTTATTTGGGGATGATTTGAGTGAGTCAATATTACAACACGAAGTAACCTGAGATCATTACACTAACTCACACGCATTGACTCAGTTATATTTTTTAATGAATTAGATAATTAACCAATAACCACATCTTTACTTTGATTTTATGGCCTGTAGGGAATTGTCGCATGCTTTTTGTGTCTTTTGTTTTTCGATTTTGCGTTCCCTCTCATCCCTGTGTCCTTAATGCGAGGTACTAATCCTTGGATTAACTACACATAATTAATTAGTACCCACTAGCTATACATAATTAATTACGTTAATGCAGAGATTTCGGGTAAGTAAACATGACATAAATGTGTTATTCAAAATACTAAAGTATAAGAAATGGAAATTATAAAGGTATACAGGTTATGTTCTATTGTTTTTTAATCTTTTTTTTTTATGCTCTATTTAAATATTATATATATATGTATGTAAACCTATTATTATACATACATGTACATCTCACACTATAACATTGTTAATTCCATGTATGTATTATGAGAGGTACTATGCTGCTATGCATGTATATTAATTTATTTTTATTTTTTTTATACCAGTTATTGTCAAGGAAACGTAATTCTCTCTCCCATGTCAACATGCAAGTTTTAGTCTTCATCCAATGAACGTAAAAAAATAAATAAAATAAAATAAAAATCTATTCTTTCGACGTGACTACTGACAAAGTTTGATTAAGTATTCATACTTGTTAACAAGGACGCATTCTATAAATAATTGAGTTTAATTTTGGGAGACCGATTCCTTCAAAAGAAAGGCCTTGATAATATATATTGTAGAACCAAGTTAATTATATGGTAATAAATTCATAAATATTTCTTTATGAAGAAGAGGAAATCCCGGGATGTGGATGGAGGCATGTGCGGCAGGGAACAAGTTTTAATTTTAAGGACATTTGAGTATATTTAAGTGAGTTTTTATGTATTATTGAAATCATATGTATAATAAATAAAAAATTCATAAAAAACAAGTATCGGTAATTACGAAAATGACAAAAGAAAGTTGGTGAATATAACGAGAAAAAGTAGTTGGTAAATACCTAAAACATGTTTCTTTGCCCTTTATGATGTAATTTCCATTTTTTTTTCTTTAAATACAAAATACAGACACCACACACAAAATAGCATCTTAAGGCAAACAAAATGACATACCGAAATTTAACAGAAGACAAAATGCACTTGCTTTTAGCAGTTGGGTTTGCTTTGCTCTTCCATCGTCGGAGAGCCATTTATTTTTTGGCTTCTCAAATCTCCGAAGGCCAAAGGGTGCACGCCAGCAGCAGCATAAATAATATATATGTGGCTTTGGCTCGGCTTCCATTGAAATGGAAAGCAAAGTCTGAAATTTGAATTTGACCACTCGTCCCATCAGTTATGGGGCAATGGCTACATGCAATAATGCAATGATAGCTTTCTGTTTCTGTCACCAACTTTCTGTCTGTCACAAAATTGGATGAGTATTAAAGATGCATTTTGCTTCTTATTCTTTTACTTTCTTCCATACAAAAGTAAAAGGCTCATTCTCCCGTTTTGTGGTTTAGCGGCTATGGCTGCTCGGTTAGCCCGACAACCGAGTCTATTAATGTAGAGATACTCGCTTAATTTCTAATAACATAGCTCGATTTTTGTACTTGTTACTTATTTTTATCAAATAAATACTGTCGCAATCTCTCAAACAAAAAAGAGAGGGTTTTCATATATTTATTTTATAAATCACTTTTGGTATCAATACCTAAATCTAACCCTTTACACACTGAAGGTTCATGAATAAAATACGAAAGCTTAAATTAAATCAATGACATAAGCAACATCGAAATGATGGTTTAGAAGGATCCCACCAATACTTCTTTTTTTGGATGAAAAAAAGTTTAGAGAGAAATTGGATATTCTCACCATCAGCACCATAGTATACTCATAATCTCGAGCTGAAAAGACTTGCGCGTGGCACTCAATTACCAACTACCATTAATATAAATTTACATAAGAATTTACATATCGCGCTCGAATTTTGGATATGTCTCTGTAATTGCTCTCTTTATCATTGAAATACTTCTCTGTTTCGCCAAAAAAAAGAGGAGCCCACCAATGCAACTTACCATCATGGAGATTCCCAATCCCAACAGCTGCTCATGTGGTCCCATTCAATACATATTTTTCTTCCTCATTTGATTAAAAAAACATCCTCGATTCAACTCATTACACATATTATAAGAAGGTTTAAGTCTTGTCGTAATTTTTCATTGAAAAGTTTCAGTCAATTTGTTGCCTAAACTAAAACTTTGTTGCAATGTATCTAATAATTTTTCCCATTTTTACATGTCAAACAACTGCATGTGATACTTTTTGAGAATTTATCTAAAATAGCCAAAACTTGACTCCTAATTTTAAAAATGTCAATTTTTGTAAATAATTTAAAATATAGCAAAAATTCACATAAATAGATACAAATGCTCTCAAATTTAAAACCCACATAAACCTAAAAAAGAAACTTTATTAAATAAGAGTGAAGAAGAATAGATGTCAAACAAACCTAAATGAATATATAAGCAGCGCTCCCCAGTAATATGTTTGATCAAATGACAGCATGTTACTGCTTTTTCTCTTCTGCTTTCCTCGGCTGAAAGAAACGACTCACTGGCAACGTGAGAAAAATAATAAATCCTTCTAGGCCTTAACCAGCAAGAGCAAGAGGAACCACAAATCGATATGAATATATAGCAATAGCAACAATGGTGATTACACCAATAACAAATTGCATCACTGAAAGTTTCAACAGTGCCAGTGCCAGTAAGTATTGAAAAACAATAAAATCAGATCCAACATTGCATGTTAGATGCTGGACGAAATGCCGCACTGAAAATTCACCCCAAAAAAACACAGCGAAGGCAAAAAAATCACATAAATGTAAAACCTCTGTCTATTCTTTAATAAGTATTTTATGTTAAGAATTGGTTATATATTTATAATATTGATCATTGGATTGCATTCATTAAATGTGTTGGTAGTCTCTTAGATGCAATTCAATAGGCAAAACTAGAAGTATATAACCAATCATGAACTTTATACATATTGAAGAATGTCTTAGAGCTTCCATTGAGGGACACGCTTGTAGGGAATTCTCGCATGCGTTTTGTGACTTCTGTTTTTGGATTTCGCGTTCCCTCTCATCCGTGTGTCCTTAATGTGAGGAACTAACACATACTACTGATCCTTGAATTAGCTACACATAATTAATTAAGTTAATGCATAAGATCAGTACACTTGGCAACTCCGACAAGGTTTCCAACACTATTTATTATATCTCATGCTTATAGAGAGAGAGACAAATCAATCGGACACCTTGACTAAGAAACCACATGCTAGTTTGGATACTTGTATCTGGTTTATGAATTTTTCATCGGATATTTTATATATACTCTATTTTGATGTGTATGGTTTAAAGATCCCTTAAGTCTACGATTACTAATACATAATAAGACTTGAAAAATTATGTGAGTTCCACATTAAAATTCGTAATTTAATACTTGGAAAATCAAGAATTATGAGAGAATAGTTGATCTCATATAATCGTTCAATATATCCCAATCAATGAAATCTCTCGTTCCAAATAAGTAAACATGACATAAATGTGTTATTCAAAGTACTAAAGTATAAGAAATGGAAAATATAAAGGTAGACAGGTTATCATCTATTGTTTTTTAATCTCTTTTTTATGCGCCATTTAAATATTATATATATGTATGTAAACCTATTATTATACATACATGTACATCTCACACTATAACATTGTTAATTCCATGTATGTATTATGAGAGGTACTATGCTGCTATGCATGTATATTAATTTATTTTTATTTTTTTTATACCAGTTATTGTCAAGGAAACGTAATTCTCTCTCCCATGTCAACATGCAAGTTTTAGTCTTCATCCAATGAACGTAAATAAATAAATAAAATAAAAATCTATTCTTTCGACGTGACTACTGACAAAGTTTGATTAAGTATTCATACTAGTTAAGAAGGACGCATTCTATAAATAATTGAGTTTAATTTTGGGAGACCGATTCCTACAAAAGAAAGGCCTTGATAATATATATTGTAGAACCAAGTTAATTATATGGTAATAAATTCATAAATATTTCTTTGGAGCTATATATGTGCCAGAAAGTGATCATAAAGTCATCATTCATCATATATATGTCAGGGTTTGGCTTGAGTGGATGTTTGATATTCTTGCTAGTGACGTAAACATTTCTATTCATCTTTAATAATATAATCTCATCGTTTGACAAAAAAAAATTATATATGTGTCAGCAGTTCACGTTATTATATATATATATATATAGAAAAAATAAAAAATTGTGAAACATTCAAAATACCAGAAATTGTAATTGATTAATGCAAATATTAACAATTAAAAATATTAATTAAATGAGGATAATATAGTCAATTTATATTTTTTCTATTAAACAAATTAAAATTATAAATAAAATAAGATAATGGGTAATATTTTATGGAACATAATTGCCCATTTTATCTTTTCTTGATTCTAAAATTTTTTAAAAAATTAAAAACAAAACAAAAGAAAAAAGATAACCAATTGAGCGTGTGCCTATAGGCTTGTAATGCATAATACATAGGATATATGAAATTATATCTACATAGTTACAGTGGCGCAGCCACGGAGGGTCCCAGGCCCTCACTCAACTCTCTCTCTCTCTCCTTTTCTTTTTATTTCTTTATTTTTATTTTAGGGGATATTGTTCAGGGTTCTGAAAATGATTTTTTAGAAGCTCTACGAGAGCTTGTAGTGTGTATGCTCTTATTCCATTTATTTTTATCTTTTGCAAGAGGCCCCTCTAACATAAATTCCTGGCTCCGCGCCACTGCATAGTTAATTGTCTCCCACCTCCATGGTTGATTTACACAATAATTCAGTACACGTGGCAACTCCTGCAAAGTTTTCAACTCATTATCTCATGGTTATAGACGAATCAATCGGAGACACTTTGGCTAATTGATACGTATGGTTTAAGGATTCTTATGGGATATTTTACACTTTGGCTAAAGACATGACATGCTATTTTCTTTATTCAAACAACGAAACCAACTGAAAGCAATTTGGAGAGATGGGGATGGAAATTCTGCGATGTGGATGGAGGCGGGTGCGGCAGGAACAAGTTTTAATTTTAATGACATTTGAGTACATTTAAGTGAGTTTTTATGTATTACTGAAATCATACGTATAATAAATAAAAAACTCGTGAAAAACAAGTATCAATAATTACGAAAATGACAAAAGAAAGTTGGTGAATATAATGAGAAAAAGTAGTTGGTAAATACCTAAAACATGTTTCTTTGCTCTTTATGATGTAATTTCCATTTTTTTTCTTTAAATACAAAATACACACACCGCACACAAAATAGCATCTTAAGGCAAACAAAATGACATACCGAAATTTAACAGAAGACAAAATGCACTTGCTTAAGCAGTTCGGTTTGCTTTGCTCTTCCGGCGTCGGAGAGCCATTTGTTTTTTCGCTTCTCAAATCTCCCCAGGCCAAAGGGTGCACACTAGCAGCAGCGTAAATATATATATGTGGCTTGGCTTGGCTTCCATTGAAATGGAAAGAAAAGTATGAAATTTGAATTTGACCAATCGTCCCATCAGTTATGGGGCAATGGCTACATGCAAATTCAATAATGAAATGATAGCTTTCTGTTTCTGTCACCAAATTGGATGAGTATTAAAGATGCATTTTGCTTCTTATTCTTTTGCTTTCTTCCATACAAAGTCAAATGCTCCTGCTCCCGTTTTGCGGCTGAGCTGCTACGGTTACTCGGTTAGTCCGACGATGCTACGGTTACTCGGTTAGTCCGACGATCGAGTTCATTGATGTAGAGACACTCGCTTAATTTCTAATGACATAACTCGATTTTTGTACTTGTTACTACTCTTTATCAAATAAATAATATCGCTATCTCTCAAACAAAAAAAAACAAAAAAAAGAGTGGGTTTTCATATATTTATTTATAAATCACTTTTGGTATCAATACCTAAATTATCGTAAGTACCAAATCAAACTTTATTAATAAATTTTGCATATTTTATGGGTAGTTTTGTGTTTTCTCTTTATTATCATTGACGAGAATATGCCAAAAATTGGCCTTGAAAAAAGTTAATTTTGTTAACAAAATTTGATTTGATACTTATTAGACAAACGACCCATTTTAAAGAATTGAGACAGGGAGCAAAGTTCATACACCAGTTAAGTAATTCTCGATGGACAATCTTTGTCAACCATTGCTATATTGCATCATTCATTTAACTATGGTCCATTGCAAATTGACAAGTTAATTAAATACCAAAAATTGACAAGTTATTGGACGTTTCCTACTAGAGAATCAAGTTTGGCTCAAATATCGAACCAAGTTGAAACTTATGATGTTATATTATAGCATGAGCATCGTGTACGCACGAAACTCGTCTACATCAAAGGATCTAACTCAAAGATTCAATGGAAAATTATACTGATTTGCAGACTAGTGATTTTAGGGGCTTACACTAATTAACTCTAATAAAGTTAAAATCATGCCACAAAGGAGACCCTTTTCTGGTAATTATATTTTTCTTACATGAACATTGACCTTAAATCTAACCCTTTACCGACTGAAGGTTCATGAATACAATACGAAAGCTAAATTAAATCAATGACATAAGAGTGGTTCCAGCGGAGAGCCCGTGCCAGGGCAGGGGGGGATATAGACCCAGTTCAAGGTTCCAGCGAGCAAGGCTTGCCCGGGCAGTTCGTGGGCTCCACAAGCTTAGGCTGGCCCGAAGGCAAAAATAGTCTGGGCTGTTTTTCCCTGGGTTTTCCAACGTTAGCGACCAAAATTTTTTAAAAAAATCTAAAAAATACAAATTTTTTAAATAAATACTTAGTCATATTCTACACTTTCCACATCAAAACTCTATACAAATTTAACTCCTCATATCTTATGTGAATAGTAATTGTCATTTGGTTACATGGCAATAGGTGAAAAAATTACAAATCATTGCAAAAGCTGTCACTATTCACGGAGATAGTAAGGTCATTGCCTTACTCTTTGCCATGACGCTCTAAGAAACATCGAAATAATGATCTAGAAGGAGCCCACCAATACTTCTTTGTAATTGCTCTCTGTCATTGAAATATTTCTCTGTTTCGAAAAAACACAAAGGAAGGAGCCCACCAAAGCAACTTTGCGCGATTCCCAATAACAGCAGCTCATGTGGTCCCACTCTATACATATTTGTCTTCCTTCCTCATATGATTAAAAAAAGATCCTGTATTCAACTCACATATCATAACACGTATTATAAGTCTTGTCGTAAATTTTCATTGAAAAAGCTCAGTCAATTTGTTACCTAAACTAAAACTTAGTTGCAATGTATCTAATAATTCTTCCTACTTTTACGTGTCAAACAACTGCACGTGTTACTTTTTGAGAGGCTACTTAACTACAAGAATATTATTACTCGGTTCTTTCAAAATGTGACGTGCCAAACACATCCAACATTTTGGACGATAATTAAGAGAGATAAAATGGGTAGTTGTGTTATATAAAAATAAGATCATTATTTAATTTTGTTTTAATGTTTTAATATTGATCGTTGGATTGCATTTATTAAATATGTTAATAGTTTTTTAAATGCAATCAAACGGCCAAAATTAAAAGTATGTAACCAATCCTGAACTTAAATACTTATTAAAGAATGTCATATATATATTTTCTAGTTTCTTAACATTCGGATGTGTTTTTTTTTTCATTTGTTGTGCTACTAAATGAACTCAAAAACTTTAAAACATTGTATGTCATTGCATACGAAGTATAAACACATGTTGCACCACTTTCCCACCACTTTTATTACTTTCTCCAATCAATTCATTGATAGTTGTCTTGTTTTGGTCTTCCATTGAACACATGCCTTTGTTTTGGACTTTCAATGGCAGCAGCCTTTGTAATTGGTGTTCCACTGTGTTGTTTCAGCTTAATATAAGTTGTGAGTTGTCTAAACTAGTGGTTGGATGCAAGAAAACTGGTCAAAACATCACATTCGCATATTAAAATAGGTATGTTAATTTTTGTAAAAGAAGTAATAGGTACGTTATTTTTTCATACACTATTATATTTATAAAAAAATATATAATAGATAATTAATTATGTATACTTCATAATAAATAAATAAAATATTTTATTAAATAAACCTATGTTAAATATGAATTTATTTTTATATTTAAAAATATTTCCAAATTAATTCCTACATCCATTTGGAGATATTTCCAAATTCAACTTGTGTCATTAGTTACATTCCAATTAAAAATTGTTTCCACATTGGTTCCTACATTAATATACAAAATGCAATAATAGCTTATGGCCAGTTTGATATTGCTGTGCTATAAAAATAATCACTTTCAGATTTGCTGTGAGAGAAATAAGCTGTGAAATAAAGTATTTTGGCGTTTGGTAAACTTTTTGTTAAAAGTGTGGTTGGCACAAAAAAAAAACGATGGGGTTATTTTTGAAATTTTGAAAGTTTCATTAAACTTAGCACCTCTTTAAAACTGATTCCCGCATAATAAAAAAAAGTGAAAGCAGCTCATCACATGCTTTCTGTAATTGCTTTCTCTCACATCAATTATTCAAAATAAAATATTTTATTATCTTTTACCAAACAGGTTGGGATTTCAAAATTTTCAAAATAATTACTTATAGCCTCAAATAAGCAATGCCAAACGGACATATTTATATTCAACTTGTGTCATTAGTTATAATCCAATTAAAAATGATTTCCATATTGGTTCCTACATTAATATACAAAATGAAACAATGGCTTAATTGAGGGTATTTTAGGAATTGAAAAAGTACAATAAATTCGATTTTGCGTTTGATTAGGTAACTTGTCGAGTTGAATCTTAGTCATCATATTTTATTTAGGGTAGTGATTTTCCCACTCCCCTTTTATCCACTTATACGAGAAATTATTGAGTGGTATGGTATTACCACGTCAGCTGGTGATACTCCCACTTAGAATTTGCCACGTGTATTTATTAAAAGAAACTTTTAATTATTTTTCCAGCTGGATATTAGTTCCAATTTTACCCTGGAAAACATTTAAAAATAACTAAAAAAATAAGAAGAATGTAGCGGCCAATGTCGGCACTCGGCAATGCCCTACCACTTATTGCCGCTCCTCCCCCTTTTCCTTCATCTCTGTTTCGCCTCTCTCTCCCTCTCTCTCTTGTTCCAAGAATCACTTTGTTTTATAGTTGGGTTTTATCTTCACATTCCAAAGGGTGCAAAAACTTATTCTGCATACACAGAGTTTCTTGGGGATTTTTAGTTAAGTTTGTTTTTATGCATAGTTAAATTAGTGCCACAGTCTTCATTCTCAATCGCACGGAAACCTAGTCCCTGGACAGAGCTGGAAAATCAGAGATTCTATGGAGAAATGTCAGTGATGCACAATAGTGTAAAAGAAGCAAATGAATGAATAAAAGCACAGAAGAGGGAAAAAGAGAACAATTACCTGACAAAACTGGAGAAGGTCAATTTTGGTGTTGCGAATTCTATCCTAGTGTTGGAGGTTTCCGCAGACGCTATCGAGGTCGCTATGCATATAAGTTACAACCTTCTATTCTATTGCCAATTTCATTCTGATGCTAAAATCGGACTCACAAACAGGAGTGGAGGGAAGGGAACCCAATATTGAGGGGAGAGAAGAAACTGAGGAAGAAGAACGTGCAGGAAGAAAAGGGGCGGTGGAGGTTGGACCCATGTGGGATCTTCAGAAATTGCGTACGGAGTTTCTGGGATCTTCTCTTGTTAAACCCATGTGGGATTGAGAGCAAAATTGGACAAAGTAAACTTGGAACTGGAGGTTTTGAGGGAGATGAAGACAACCTAGATGAGGAAATTGAAGTTGGAGGGAGGAATATAAACAGAGAAGGGGGCGGTGGAGGCGGACTAGGATCGGGGGTAGGAGGTTGTCGCACAGTCTTGCTTTTTTCTTTTTTCCCTTGTTTTTTAAAATTAATTTTATTCTAAAGGATAAAATTGGAACTAAAATCTAGCTGGAAAAATAATTAAAAGTTTCTTTTAATAAATACACGTGGCAAATTCTAAGTGGAAGTATCACCAGCTGATGTGGTGATACCGTACCACTCAATAATTTCACAACCTTATTTATTTATTTTTTTTAAAAAGGATTTTATTAAAAAAAAAAAAAGGGGATTTTATTCAAAGAAAAATAAAGAGATGAGTTTTAGTTAAGGAAAAATGACTTTAAACGGGTTAAACTAAATTTACTAATATATTATATAGATTAGTACGCCGTACAATGCAAATACAAGTGTGCTACATGCAAATAGCATTTTTCAAGAGGTAACTGTAAGGTAAAGGCCCACCATACATGTGTGCGGCCGCGCCTGCTCTACACTTTTCCTAGATCCGTGCATTTCAATCCTATATCATCATCATCCAACTCTCTACTCTTCCTCACGAAAAACCTTATAAAAACAGTGTCTCACTCCCTCTATCACTACCAGCCTCACAGAGTCTCAATTTATCTTTTGACTTCAATTATCCAAAAATCCACTGTTCAATTGACACAAGAGTACCAGCTTCCAACTGCATCCATTAATGGCGGCCTTAAGGAGCTTTCTGAAGAAAAGATCCAGTTTGCTCTGCAATGAAGCCGTGAGAAAGAGACTCTTCTCAACCCAAGTGAGCCAAACCATCACTGATTTTCCATCTTTTGCCCAGAGGGTCAGAAACCTTCCCAAGGAGCTTCCTGGAACCCACGTCAAAACCCAAGTCTCCCAAGTAATTATTAACCTCTCTCTCTCTCTCTCTCTCTCTCTCTCTCAAGAAGTTTCATTTTGTTGGTTTGAAAGTGAGCTTCTCTTCTTCTATGATGCATGCTAGTTTTTTGTGTTCTCTTTTCTTCCTATAAATTCATAGACTTCAGTTTCATATGTAAATTTTGTATTATATTTCCCCTGTTTTAGATAACCCTTTTGAGATCTCTGCATCTTTGTTCTTATTTTTTTTGTTTCCGGGTTGTGTTTGCAGTTGCAGACAGTTTCTGCACTCACTCTGTGTGGGTCACGTGGTAGTGGAACTGTTGTGTCGTTTTGGCAAAAAATAAAAAAGAAGACGTGTGTCGTTATATTTTCAATTTGTCATGGTTATATGGGGTTTTATTTATTGCCAAATTAAATAAAATCAAAATACAAGTTGTTGTGTTTTTAATAGATCCGTCTATTTTTAAAGCATGTTTATATTGTACCTCTTGCTGACTTTATAAACTCATCAGTTTCCACCACCGGCGGTGGCTCTGTTGGTTTTGGATGTTTGTTTGCAGTTTCTTTTTTGTAATAATTGCATCAACTTCTTGAGAGTTGAATGGTTGATTGTTTTCTAGTCTCTACTTGTATTTTGTACTTGTGAGAGTTAAAAGTTGTTAGTTTTATTGTTAGATTTGGGCGATGCGATTCATGTCCAACTTGTTTATGCATGCGGCTTTTTATGCCGAAATTTATGTGACCTTTTGTGGGATATATCTGGATTAACCTATGTGGTTACTATGCTTCTATATTTGTTTTACCCCTTTGTGGGCATTTGTATTTGCCCTTGTGGCTGATGGTATTTGTGACTAATTTATGAATACAATTATCGTTTTTCTCTATAAATAAAAAAAACTTATCAGTTTTTTTTGGTTGTGTCAATTTTTAATAAATCTATCAGAACATATACATTTCCCCTGTCTCTGATTGGTTTATTACTGATCCCATTTGAAATTCATTTTATTGATCTTAATTATGAATCTTTTGTTTCAGTAATATCAAGGAGATTTGACTAGATATATATTTGTTTAACTGATTACTGAGTTGGGTTCTGATTTAATTAATTGGGCTTCAATATATGCATCAATATATAGATAATCCATTCATTTAGGCACTAATCAGTGAAGAAAAGGAAATCACAGAAGAGGTGTGATGTTCTAGGATTTATGGTGTTACATATCAAATATTATATCAGGTATATATATGCCTTTTCACTAATGAAATATGTTTGCCATATTTCAGCTCATTGGTAGAACTCCCATTGTATATCTTAACAAAGTCAATGAAGGATGTGGAGCTTATATAGCTGTCAAGCAAGAGATGTTTCAACCCACCTCTAGCATCAAAGACAGGTACATTTGTTGCTTCACCGCTAATTCGTAATTCGCACGCTATTTTGGTTTAGTATACGTCAGCCGTTTGATATGGATCGAATGACAAGTTGTTTGTTTAATTTGGTACAGGCCAGCACTTTCAATGATCAATGATGCAGAAAAGAGAGGCTTGATAACTCCTGGCAAGGTTAGCTGAAGAGTTGTGTTTGATGCATCTTTTTTCTTTTATTTTTTTGGCTGGTTAATCAGATACGATTTTGTTTAAACCCTTCACTACAGCTTCAGAATTCCATAATTACTAATATTGTGTAACTGCATCAGACAATATTGGTGGAGCCAACATCAGGAAATATGGGAATCAGCATGGCTTTTATGGCAGCCATGAGAGGGTATAAAATGGTTCTAACTATGCCGTCTTACACAAGCTTGGAGAGAAGGGTGTGTATGAGAGCCTTTGGAGCTGATTTAATTCTCACTGATCCAGCCAGGGGGATGGGAGGAACTGTTAAGAAGGCTTATGATATTCTGGAATCCACACCAGATGCTCATATGCTCCAACAGTTCTCAAATCCTGCCAATACTCGGGTACCAAATATGATCGATATTTTCTAGTCTTGGATTCAAGCTGTATTGAATTTGCTTACACTTAACTTGATCAAATATCACACCAGTTTCATAAATAAATCATCACACCAGATAATCATTATGCTATATATGCTCATAATATGGATGGTGAATATATGACTGACCTCAAAACGGTTTTTAAAACACAGGTGCATTTCGAAACTACAGGCCCTGAGATATGGGAGGATACCAATGGGCAAGTTGACATCTTCGTAATGGGAATTGGTAGCGGAGGCACAGTCTCTGGGGTTGGGCAGTATCTCAAATCCCAAAATCCAAATGTTAAGGTAATAATATTTAAGTTATCTTACTAATATATTCATGCATTTTGTGATGCGTCATTATATTCTGTTTTATTTCCTTAGCTAATGTTGATTCTCGTGCTATCATGGTAGATATATGGAGTGGAGCCTGCTGAAAGTAATGTGCTAAACGGTGGCAAACCAGGTAGAATATTGCTTAACATCTGGTTTTCAGTGGTTTTTCTTGTGTCAAATTCTTTCTTTCCTCAATGCGTTGTTTAGTTGCTACTGTGGCAGGAATTTTTCATAACAGTTTGGAACCTTACTGTTATTTAGAGTTAGTATGGTGGTTCCAAAGTATTTTTGTCCATCTTTGTATTTTTGGAAGTTTATATATGCTCTGCAAGATTCATTGTCCTGTTAGCTTACAAAGTTGTCCATGGTAATAGGTCCTCATTCTATCACTGGCAACGGGGTTGGATTCAAACCAGATATTTTGGACTTGGATGTGATGGATAGAGTTATTGAGGTAATTACCAAATATGATGAATTTTTGTTATGAAGAACAGAACTTGCTGAAAAAAGATGGAAAATTATAGTGTTTATTTTTGGAGTTGTGGTTTTTATTGATCTTGATGTTTATGTTCAACACTCATTTTGCAGGTTAAAAGTGATGATGCAGTGAAAATGGCAAGACGATTGGCATTGGAAGAGGGACTTATGGTAATTAATTATTCGATGACTACAAAAATCACAGATTTCACCATCACCACTCATTATTTTGAGCATCAGTTCGATTTTTAAGCACCCAAAACTTCATGGTCCACCTTGGCACTTGGTACCAACATACTGAACTGAAACATAATTTTCACTCCTGGTTCATGCAGGTAGGAATATCATCCGGAGCCAACACAGTGGCAGCAATTGAGCTTGCTAAAAAGCCAGAAAACAAAGGCAAACTTATTGTGGTAAGGGCCAGTTATCCTTTAGTTTTCTCTGCACTAGGATCAAGTTTTTGACTGTTTGTTCAATCTGTACACGTTTTGAGTTTTTGACATGTGATGTGAATTGTGAAACATCTTGGCTCTTCATAATTCTTTTGCTTGTTTGTTGGATTTTCAGACTGTTCACCCAAGTTTCGGGGAGCGATACTTGTCGTCTGTCCTATTTGAAGATCTGAGGAAGGAAGCCGAAAACATGCAACCAGTCTCAGTCGACTAAAGCTTAGAAGTACTCCAATGCTCTCCATGTATGAATTGTGAAACCAATTGTATCAATGTACTCAGTTGATGTCGATTGTGAAACCAGTTCGTCTGAGATTATATTTTGTGCTTAGAGCATTGTCTGCAATAAGGCATTTGTGTTGTAAAAGGATTGAGATCGAGGCATTTAACCCTTTGAGTGAAATGTCTTAATTAAGTTATGATAGTGTAACTCATCTTGATTCTGCAGAGCACATATGCACGCAGAATTACAGATATTACATAAACCCACAATCCTTCCCAGATAACCTTGAACTACAAATTCTGATAATTGCTCAGGGAATTTACGTTAGACGACGACGTCTTTGTGTCTTCATGATTTATACTAAATGGTCCTTCCATTTACCATCGTTCTTCTCCACTGCTCTGACCCATTACCAGAATTTAATCTCAGTTCTTAGCCAACTTTATGCAGTTAAGAAATGGGGCAACTATATAATGAAATAATTGCAAGACAATGGTACAATATAATGCACGTTTGCACATACAATTTAACAACATTTCTCTTCTATGGCATATGTGGATTGTGGAAGGAACAAATTGAGATTAGGTTCATAGTTCAGTGTGTTAAATTTGTTAAGTTCCAATAAAAGCTTCACATTTTTTTTGTTGGTATTAAGATCACTAAGCATGATCTTTAATATAACAAATACTTGTTATGATTTTAAATCTAAAATAAAAAATGGAACCAACATATTTTTTGGATCAAGGCATACTACACTATTGCTTTCACATAAATTATGCGAAGTTGCAAACAATTGAGGTAAATCATGCATCATGTTCAAATATTGCTAGCCTCTAGTCTAGACACTCACGCGTGACAATAGGTTTTTTTATTTTTTATTTTTTACCCTTATTATAGAAATTTTTTGCTGTTTTAAGTGTTATATTTATTGTTTTATGTTTATGTTTTTGTTTTGTTTTTAATACATGCGACAGTCTAAACTACAATGGGGAGGGGGGTTTCTCACACACACACATTAGCAAAGTGTCATGAGGTTCAAACATCAGACCACTAGTCTACAAGTCAATGTCCTTTTCTACTAGACTAGACCCCGTTTGGGTTCAAACCTGAGACCCATTGTGTCATGCCCCAAAATCGAGACACGTGATAGCGGCACGTACCTTGAGGATCCCGAAATATAACACCTAAGTCCGAGGGTTATACTTCCAAGATTTACAAAATACGCTAAGCCTTTATAAATAAATTAAAACGGGTTGGATCATAGTCCAATCATTTCAAAAATGTTATTATTTGTTCCAAAAGAATAATCCAATTTACTTTTAAGGCCTCAATTTTCCAAAATTATAAATTTGGACCTGAACTTTTGGTAATTACATTTTGGCCCTTCACTGTTGATAATTACACTTTAGCCCCTTAACTTTCAGTAATTACACTTGACCCTCATCTTTTGATAAATTACAAAACCACCTAAAAACTACAAAATAATGTGCAACTTGGTCCCTGATACAGAACCAACGTAATTCCAAGCCAATTTTCCAGATTTTCCAAGTTCAAAACAACTTACATACCACTTAATCAACAAGAACTCTTGTAATTTCCATTACAACTCTTCTATTTCAGCTAATACCACATCAAATTCAATAATTATCAAATTTGAAATTTATCCAAAATTTCATAAAATTAAACTAACTCAAACTTACATCTTAAATGATATATTATCCTCAATTAAGCTTCCCACAACCACAATCTACTCAAAATTCATATCAAAACATGATACTAAAGCTTAATTAACCATAATCCAAAACAGTAGAAATTTTGAAATCTACATAACAGCCCTTAAAATTTACCTTAGATTATAGAGCTCGTTCTCGCGATTACGTAGGTGAAAACGGTTTATTCATCCGAGCTCCAGAGAGAAAGTTAAGAATTTAACAAGATTTTTGAATAAAATAAAATTTTCTTCCTCAGTTTATTTCTGAGGAAGACGAAGAACAGATGACGCACGAGAAGAAGAAAGAAGACGCGCGGAAGAAAAAGTAGAAGTGTCGGCAGCCATCACGTGTGAACAGTACCATAAATAGTACTTTTATTATTTTTTAATTAGTTTGCCACGTGTTGCCTCCCCATTTGTCTAACTTCAATAATTCATTAGAAATTCATCTGGACTCCGAAAAATTCTCCGGAAATTACCACACGCTCATCGAAATGTAAACTATCTTTCAATGACATCAAATTACCAAAATTTCAACTTCAAAGTATCAAGAAATAAATCATCCCTTGAATAAACCAATAGTTATTTCATGAAAATATTCATGAAAATCCAAATTACCACAAATTGGATCATGAAATTTTTATTGTGAGCTTAACAAAATATTTGGAAACTTTCGAGGCATCACACATTGTCTTTTTAAAGTGAAAAGGTTGTGTAAATTTTCTTAAATAAGAGTGATTTTGACTTAATAAAAAATAATAGTCTCTCGAAGGTCGACTCGTGCTCGTGGATTTTTTCTTTTATTATTATATGTAGAAAATTTTTGTTAGACATCAACTCTTATTTTTTTAAAAAAATCAATTACATTAATATATTATTGTTTTATATATTTGTCTTTTCATATGAAGTAGTTGTGTTTTGAAAGAAAAATTTAAGAGAAAAATTTTGAGTTATTTGGAAATTTAAAGATAATGACTTTTTGATTCACATAGTCTATAGAAGATAAAATATAAGGGCTTGTCTGTTAAAGTTTTCGGAGAATGTTTCATGGGAATATTTTCAGAGAATAAATACGAGAAAGTGAATTTGCACTTTTAAGATTTGAGAACGCGTCTGGTAGCTTAATTAAAATACAGTCTCAGAAAACAAAAACAGTGAAAGTGTGTCTTGTAACATAACAATGATAAATGTATCATTTATCCACACAAAAAATGTCCTATTTTTTAAAGGCTGAAATTATTATAAACATTAAAAAATATATAATTTGACAAGTAAAAATTTCTAATGATTTTTAAAGGGTAAAATTATCTTATCTACTTTCTTTTTTCTCCTTTTTCTTTCTTTCTTAATCTTCTCTACTTTCTCTTTCTTTTTCCTTCCCAAGCCACTTTTTTTTTCTTTCTTCCTCATCTCCTCTCTTTTCTTCTTCCTTCCCCATGCCTCAATTTTTTTTTCTTCCTCTTCTCTCCTCTATTTTCTTCTTTCTTCCTAGCCCCCCCACCCTTTTTTTTCTTTCTTTCTTTCTTCCTCTTCTCTCTTTTCTCCTTTCTTCTTCCTTCCCATATCCCACATTGCTATACAGTATCTGCCCTACTCTTTGTAAATTTTTTTTTCATTTCTCTCTCAACTCTTCTTGGTTTCGATGTTTGGTGGTTCTCCAACATCAGTCGGCGCCGCCGACGTGGTAGACTGTAATGGGTAGACAATGCGTTTGGGTCGAAGGAGATGGTTTCCACAATGGTGATCCTCAGTTGATTGGAGAAAGAGAGATAGGGACAAAATGAATTTTCGATCTTCAGAAAACGAAAACGTTGAAATTAAACAACAACATTGTATCATTTTCAACTTTTGTTCACAAATGTGGATTTGTTTTCTGAAAACATTTTGTGAGGGAAAACGAAAATGATCCATCGAACGTGTATTTGCCGAAAAACAGGAAACGGAAAACGGAAAACGGGCTCTAAAAACATTACCGAACGGGCCAACGTTTTCGAAGAATGTTTTTGAGAATGAAAACAAGAAAACGAATTTGCATTTTCAGGATTCGAAAATGTATCTGGTAGATTAATTGGAAAACATATTCAGAAAATAAAAACAGTGAAAATGTGTTTGGTATGACAATTTGAGAATAATTATATGTGAGTGATTTTTCAAGTATATTTCCGTTAATTTCTTGTTCTAAAAAAATATTTTAAATAAATGCTAAAAATATTATAAACAATGAAAAATGTATCATTTGAGAATAATAATGTATAATTAAAAAAATTATAATGTTAGAAAAACCTAGATAATAAATTATATTATCTTTAGTTTAAAATAAATATTTAAAGAAAAATATGAAATTGAATAATATATGATGGTTTCATCATAAAATTAATATACACTGGTGTAACAAAATAAAATAATGAAAAATGAAAAAATGAAAGAAAAAAATGAAAAATCTGACCCCAAAAAAAAAAGAAGAGAACAAAAGCAGTAAGACCAATACACGGGGTAGAAAATGAAAATGAAAATTTGGAGTTTTTATACATGAGTTTGAATTTGTTTTCAGAAAACGAATTCCAGTGAAAATGAAAACGACATACATACCAAATGCATTTTTGGTAGAAAATGAAAATGGGGCCTTGAAAACATTATCAAACGGCCCCTAAGTATCCTACTAAAAAAATACCTTTTGATATTTAATCACATTTTTTATTTTTTATTTTAAATCTAACTATCTAAGTAACCTTAAATCTCAGCTAGCTATTTGGAAGTGGCAGACTGGCGGGGACACTATTTAGGAAAATGTAAAAAGCACAGTGAAAATGATTTAATCCCTGAGAGAGAGAGAGAGAGAGAGAGAGAGAGAGAGAGAGAGAGAGAGAGAGAGAGAGAGAGAGAGAGAGAGAGAAGAGATAATATAAAATTATAATACTTCAACCTATATATAAACATCCGACCTTAGCTCAGTTGGTAGAGCGGAGGACTGTAGTTGCAAATAGCAGATATCCTTAGGTCGCTGGTTCGAATCCGGCAGGTCGGATATATTTTTTTATCTTTACAAAGTTGGACTTTAGATCTTGAATTACGACATCGTTTTGGGATTTGTAACTTTATATATTGGCTCGCGTTTGGTATTTATCAAACCTTTTAGATCCTTCAGACCAAAAAAAAAACCCTTGCCTTGACAAACAAAATAGTTCTTGAACTTTTGAAGACTATAATTTAATACGTCTTGATCATAAGTTATAAGCTCCTCGCAACAAGTATTTTGTTTTTCAAAATTCCTTGAGATAAAGGAATACTACTTTGTTAAATCACCAATGTTCAAACCTAACTTTGATCCAAGTTGCATTGGCAAAGATTCTTTACACTTTAAAACTAATCTTTACTCTTCTTCAAAACAAAATTTAAAGTAACCAATGTCCTCTGACTAACCCTTCATCGGTCGCTTAGCCAACTTCTAACCCCATTTTGTATTTTTTCTTTCTTCATCTATCTCTTTTTTAAATTTTCTCTTACTTTCTCTTGCTTAAAGGAAGTTGAGATTCCACTTCAAAATTAATTGGTAATGGGGGAGTAGCCTAACTCTTTATAAGCTATTGCTATGTTTCTCAAGTTCAGTTGCGGTCCTGTTTTGGAGGCCCTAGGCGAACCACCAAAATGTGGCATTCTCTATGTATATTTAGTTGGTTTTTTTTTCCGATAAGTTAAAAAATTATATGAACTCAAAGTCACAAATTGAAACCTAAAAAGAAAGAAACAAAATGTAATTCACATAACAACTTTATAACATTCATTAAGACATTACTTAAATATCACCCATCTTGCATTTTTCGATGCAAAAATATCAATTAACTTTATATAATTAAGTTTTTCTACCATGTCTTTTTGAATGGATAAAGAACCTGATAAGAGATCCAACTTGTGATTGAACTAATTTTTCTATCATATGCTTCTTTTTTCTCATGTCTAGAAATATACTTTCTAATAGGAGCCATGATAATAATTTTGCATTAAACCAACAACCCAACAATAAACTATATATGTACTCACATATTTCGTTTTTCAAGAATATAAAGCAATAGAACATGGTTGAAGAGTATTCAACTAGGTTAACTTATTAAACTGGGTTAAAAAATATTATTTTTTTAAATAATAATTGGTCATTTATTGAATTTTCTTTTTTTAGTTTTAGAGTAAATAATTGAGTTTTTTTTAATAATACTTGGGCCTAATATAGTATTAATATAATATAAATTTTTTTAAAGTTACATACATATATAGATATAGAAGTCTATAAAAATTGGGGGCCCTCTCAATTTGGAGGCGTCTATGCTCGGGGCCTCCCTTGCTCAAGTTTCCAATGTGGGACATTTTCTTTCACCTTCACATTCTCACACCCCGCGCGCACTTCATGGAGAATTTTGGCTCAACATGTGGACACCACATATTGGGTGACATGGAGCACATGTGGCCATTGACCTCTCACACGTGGGCCCACTATGATATCATGAAGGAAGTTGAGGTTCCACCCCAAAACCAATTGGCAATGGGGAGAGTAGCACAACTCCTTATAAGGTGTTCTAACTTTCCAATGTTTGACATTTTCACCTTCATATTCTCATACACCTCCGCACATGTGAGAAAATCTTAAACAAAAACAAGGAGGTGTTACAAAAGATAATCTCTAACATAACAAGTTAGAAAATTTTAAATAAAACCCATTTTCCCTCAAATTTACAGATCTAATCACACATTAATGGCTCCTAATATTTTATCTTTGTTTAGGATATTTCCTATTAAGAGGGACGATAATATACTAAACTCTCACACTACACTAGTGGGTCCTTTGCTCCCAATATTTTATCCTTAAAGTCAAATAAGTAGAAAATATGGCACAATTAATGCTTAATTGTGAAGTCTTTAACCCACACACTTCACATAAAATAATAAATTTTGTGGGTATTTTTCATCCTCTATAGGAATAAAATCACACAGAAATGAAAATTTCTTTTTTTGGGCTGACAGAAATGAATTCATCATTCTAAAAAGTAAAAAGAATAAAAGTTAAAGTCATCAATTTGTGGCACTTCTGTAATTAGGTCCCATTGTAGGGGCAATTTACAACTGGACTCCGCTCCGCAAATATCCAACGGTAGTCAACCGGACCCAACCTCATAGTTTTAGCACAAAGCCATATAAAGCAGAAGTGCTTCATCACCCAAACTTGAGCTGAAAAAAAAAGAGAGAAGGAAAATACTAAAGAATTAAATGCAAAAACAAAAATGATTTTTTTAATAAAATTTTGAAAAAGAAAAAAATTGAAAATCGCTAGGGTTTGACGCAAAAAATTTGTGAATCGCGGAAAAACCCAACCAAAGAGAGTGAGTTGAGTCTCCGATTCCCGTCAACTTCGTGTCTCTAGGATCCATCGGTCTGTAGCCCCCACTCCGGAACTCCCGCGTTTTATTTTTGGTTTATTGAGAGAGAAAGTTGCTAAGAAAGAGTTTTGAGTTTGGAGGTTTTTGAACGTTGGGATCCGAGGGCCCAGATAGGGTTTCAGTGGGAGTTTTTTTGGAGGGATTTGAGTTTTCTTGGGTTTTGAGCTTTTTGGGGGTTTTCTTTTTTTGGATTTTTGGTTTCTTTTTGGGGGTTGATTTGAGTTTGTTGGATGTGTGTGAATTTGGGTTGAGTTGCATGCAATCTGGTGGCGGAGGTGGAGGCGGGCCCAGCCGGAACCCGGGAGTGGGCCCCGCGGGTCGGGCTGGATCGACATCGTCGGCTGCTTCACCGTCTTCGTCGTCCTCGGCCGTGTCAACGCCGCACTTGGGTTTCGATTCTGTGCAGCATCAACATCAGCATCAGCAACAACAGCAGCAGCACCAGCAGCAGCACCAGCAGCAGCAATTAGGGTCTAGGCAGGTAAGGATTTGTGTGGCTGAAAATTGAATTTTTTGTGGAAATCGAATGGAATTGGAATGTGGGTTTTTGAATTTAGAGTGTCGCTGCAGATGGGTCAGTGTGAATTTTGTCATTTTTGGTTTGGTTATGATTGCTACATTATGTAGGTTTTCTATTTGGGAGTGTTCTTCCAAATGGGTTGGAGTGAATTTTTGCTATTGATACATCTGTGTGTCGTGGTTTTACCATCGGACATTTGGTAAGTTAGTTGGTTGCTCACTTGATTTCTTCAACAAGAGGTTTTAGGTATTCAAGGAGTCAAACTTGGCAGGTCTTAATGGTAACTGATCTTAGCATTGCACTTTTGCTGCTTAACTGTAATTTGGCATCTACTTTTGCTCCATTAAATTCAAGATAGCTTAATGACAACAAGCTGGCGTCTGCTTATGGTTTTGTTTTCCTGTCTTCCATTCCTTACATGTGATTTTAAATTATGGGCGATCATGTCCAACTCTTATTTGTTCTGCTGCACTACTTTTTAAAGTTTTTGATTAGTTTGATTGTATATGTAACAGAGGAATCATATGGTTTAATTTGCTTGAGTCCGCCTTATTAACTAAACGAAAATAAGCCTTTGTCCTATAACATTTTTATTACCCTGAGCCCTGGGTTCTTATTTCTGGTGGACTTTTCTTATTATTATTGTTTTTTTACATGGCTTGCTCTAGGGAGGTATAGCTGACACACTACAAATTGCATGACTTTCAGAAACATGAATCTGATTGTTACAGTCATATTGTTCTGGTGCATTGGTAGGATCACATATGTACTGGAGATCTGCTCAGGTTCTGTGAATTTGTTTTAATTTAAACGATATCAATATCCGCAACACTTTCATACTTTTTCGGTCTCAGATCAAAGTTATGCAAATGATATTGGGGCATGTGTATTTTATAGATTTTGTTCATGTCATTAATCTAAGCAGTTTTTCATATTAAAAATTGATGTGACTGAGGTTCTTATAAAATTTATCATTATGCAGTCATTACAACAGCAACAATTTTTAAGAAAACCTGAAGGGAATGAAGCTCTTCTAGCATATCAAACTGCTAGTCTCCAAGGAGTTCTGGGAGGGAGCAATTTTGTTTCATCTCCCGGCTCCAGTCAAATGCCTCAACAATCTAGGAAGTTCATTGATTTGGCTCAACAACATGGCTCCCAGGATGGACAGAATAGGAGTCAAGGTGTTGACCAGCAAGTGTTAAATCCAGTTCATCAAGCTTATCTTCATTATGCTTTTCAGGCTGCCCAGCAGAAGTCAGGTTTGGCAATGCAACCTCAGCAGCAAGCTAAAATGGGATTGTTGGGGCCTCCATCTGGAAAGGACCAGGACATGCGATTGGGAAATATGAAAATGCAGGAACTCATGTCTATGCAGGCGGCTAATCAGGCGCAAGCATCATCGTCTAAGAACTTGACGGAACATTTTACTCGTGGAGAAAAGCAGATGGACCAAGGACAGCCACCCTCTGACCAAAGGAGTGAATCAAAGCCTTCAGCCCAGCAGTCAGGCATAGGTCAATTCATGCCTGGAAATATGTTAAGGCCAATGCTGGCACCACAGGCTCAGCAAAGCATCCAAAACATGCCAAACAACCAGATTGCATTGGCTGCTCAGTTGCAAGCATTTGCACTTGAGCACAACATTGATCTTTCACAGCCTGGAAATGCCAACTTGATGGCGCAGCTCATTCCATTGTTGCAGTCTAGGATGGCTGCTCAACAAAAGGCAAATGAAAGCAACATGGGTGTACAATCATCACCTGTTCCAGTGTCAAAGCAGCAGGTTACTTCTCCACCAGTTGCAAGTGAGAGTTCTCCGCATGCTAATTCATCAAGCGATGTATCTGGACAGTCTAGCTCTGCAAAAGCAAAGCAGACAGTTGCTCCTAGCCCTTTTGGTTCAGGTTCAAATACTAGCATCTTTAACAATAGTAACAGCATTCCTGTGCAGCAGTTTGCTGTTCATGGCAGAGAAAACCAGATGCCTCCTAGGCAGTCGGTTCCTATTGGAAATGGAATAACTTCTATCCACCCCACGCAGTCATCTGCAAACACAAGCCAGGGTGTGGATCACTCTTTCCATGGAAAAAGTTCACTGAACAATCCAGAAACATTGCAGATGCAATACCAGAAGCAGTTGAGTCGATCTTCTCCACAGGCTGTAGTTCCTAATGATGGGGGCTCTGGCAACCACATACAGATACAAGGTGGACCGGCCACTCAGATGCCACAACAACGCCTTGGGTTCACCAAACAGCAGCTTCATGTTCTTAAAGCTCAAATACTAGCATTTAGGCGGCTCAAGGTGCATTAGTTCTCTGTTTTTAACCCTTCTATTGTTGCCTTTCATTTATATATTTGGTTTATAGATTTTTATGGAACAGTTAGAGTTGATTATGAACACATTGCTTATTTCAATTTCCCCTTGCTTGATAGAAAGGTGAGGGCACACTCCCACAAGAACTTCTTCGGGCTATTGCTCCACCACCACTTGATCTGCAGCTACGGCAGCAATTGCTTCCTGGAGGAGGAAACATTCAGGATAAATCTTCTGGGAAAGTTATAGAAGATCATGTGCGGCATATGGAGTCCAATGAAAAAGATTCACAGGCTGTGGCATCAATAAATGCACAGAACGTTCCAAAAGAGGAAGCTTTTACTGGAGATGAGAAAGCAACTGTATCAACAGTTCATGTGCAAGGAACGCCCCCTGCATTGAAGGAACCTACTCCCGTGTTGTCTTCTGGAAAAGAAGAGCAGTCTTCCACTTTATCTTCTGTTAAGCTGGACCATGAAGTTGAACGCGGTATTCAAAAAGCTCCTGTTAGAAGTGAGTTTCCAGTTGATAGGGGAAAGTCTGTTGCATCACATGTTGCTGTATCTGATGCCATGCAAGTTAAGAAGCCTGCACAAGCAAGCACTGTACCCCAGCCAAAAGATGTTAGCTCTGCTAGAAAGTATCACGGACCACTGTTTGATTTCCCCTTTTTCACTAGGAAACATGACTCCTTTGGTTCAGGAGTGATGGTGAACAACAACAATACTAACAGCAATAATAATAATCTAACGTTGGCATATGATGTCAAAGATCTTCTGTTTGAGGAAGGTGTGGAAGTTCTTAACAAGAAAAGAACAGAAAATATAAAGAAGATTGGTGGTCTATTGGCGGTAAATTTGGAGAGGAAAAGGATTAGGCCTGATCTTGTCTTGCGGTTGCAAATTGAAGAAAAAAAGCTTCGACTTTTAGATTTACAGGCACGCTTAAGAGATGAAATGGATCAACAACAGCAGGAGATAATGGCAATGCCTGACAGGCCTTATAGGAAGTTTGTTCGGCTTTGTGAGCGTCAGCGGATGGAGCTAGCTAGGCAAGTGCAGGCCTCTCAGAAAGCCATGAGGGAGAAGCAACTGAAATCTATTTTCCAGTGGCGTAAGAAGCTGCTTGAAGCTCACTGGGCCATTCGTGATGCACGGACTGCACGCAACAGGGGAGTTGCCAAATATCATGAGAGAATGTTGAGGGAGTTTTCAAAAAGAAAGGATGATGATAGGAGTAAAAGGATGGAAGCCTTGAAGAATAATGATGTTGAAAGGTACAGGGAAATTTTGCTAGAACAGCAGACTAGTATCCCAGGGGATGCAGCGGAGAGATATGCGGTTCTATCATCATTTTTGAGTCAGACTGAGGAATATCTTCATAAGCTTGGAAGTAAAATAACAGCTGCCAAGAGTCAACAGGAAGTGGAAGAGGCAGCAAATGCTGCTGCAGCTTCTGCACGGGTGCAGGTATGCATTGCTCTCTCTCCCTCACTCCTCCCACTGGCCTCTCAATTTGTTAATCTTGAATTCTTTATTTTCACATGATTTTTTAATAAGTTCCTTTGACTATATGGGTACAAAGTTTTCATTTTCTTGTTATAAACCATGCTGGATCACTCTCTCTATGTTACTTACCCATGTTGGATCTGTTTGTCGACAAATAGGGTCTCTCTGAGGAAGAAGTTAGGGCGGCAGCAGCTTGTGCTGGAGAGGAAGTAATGATTAGAAATCGATTTATAGAAATGAATGCACCTAGAGATAGTTCATCTGTTAACAAGTAAGTTAATTGTTTGTTTTTGCTTGTTGACATAAAATTTGAATGTGCAGTTGGTTTCTTGAGATGGAGGTTTCTACTACTGATGGTTTTTTAAAATGGGCCTAGTATCTGCAATAACTATTTCTCATATTTCTTAATTTGATTTCAAAGCGCTATCAATTTGTTTCCAAAACATTTTTGAAGGCTCCTTTATGTGTAGTGCATGTACTTAGATATGTATAGTCATTTGTATCTGCTATTTGTTTCTCATTTCTCATGGTTGTCTTCAGGTATTATAGTCTTGCACATGCTGTGAATGAAAGGGTCATACGGCAACCCTCGATGTTACGGACTGGAAACTTAAGAGACTATCAACTTGTAGGTTGCTGTAATTAAGAATTGTTCCTATTTGGCTTTTGCTTGATGTACACTATTACTTCTGTAGCAAGCTAGTCTTTTTTTGACTGTCCGTGGTTCTGCAGGTTGGGTTGCAATGGATGCTTTCTCTGTATAACAACAAGTTAAATGGAATATTAGCAGATGAAATGGGCCTTGGGAAAACTGTACAGGTGACTTTCTCTTCTGTTCAGTGCCTCTCCTTAGACATGAAAAGCCATATCTTATATGCTGAACAGCAGTGGCGGTTGATATATTAGGATTTGCCATATAATATGTGGGGCAGTGAGTCTCATGTAGTACTTTAGTTCCCTTGGCAGTGTGAGTTTAACTGAATTATCTATAATTTTCCTCATGCAGGTCATGGCATTGATTGCATATTTAATGGAGTTCAAAGGGAACTATGGGCCGCATCTCATAATTGTTCCAAATGCTGTTTTGGTAAATTGGAAGGTTAGTTTATTTTCTGTTCTACACGAATAAGACATTGCTTACTGTTAGTTAACATGCCTAACTGAGTTCCTTTTGCAGAGTGAGTTGCATACTTGGCTTCCATCTGTGTCATGCATATATTATGTTGGTGGGAAGGATCAACGAACAAAATTATTTTCTCAAGTAAGATTTGTGGATTTGCTTATCTACCTAAATGTTTGATATCTAGACAATTGCTAAACTTCCTTTTGATATTTTCCTTCATAGGAGGTTTGTGCCTTGAAGTTTAATGTCCTTGTGACAACTTATGAGTTCATCATGTATGATCGCTCCAAACTTTCAAAAATTGATTGGAAGTATATAATCATTGATGAAGCACAAAGGATGAAAGACAGGGAGTCGGTTCTAGCTCGTGACCTTGACAGGTATCGTTGCCAAAGGCGCTTGCTTTTGACAGGAACACCATTACAGGTTTGTTAAGAGAGATCACAACACTTTTATGCAGTTTTTTTTTTTGGTTTTAAGAGAGAACACAGCACTTATATTTTGGTAAAATTTTGATAGACCTAACTAATTTAACCCTTTTCAGCCTTCGCTGAGTTGTGCAACAATGGTAGCATCATTAAATGTTTTGATCCTAGTTTATGCTTTATAATTGGCATACCATACAGGGCATTGAACAGAGGCACAGCATTAATTCTTATTTCCTTTGAAAGATATAGGGCATCCAAAACCAATATACTATGAAGTTTAAAAAAAAAACCTAATTCATTGTTTTGTGAACCTGGAAGTGTTGTTCTGTTTAAAAAGAACCTAGAAGTGTCAGTGATGAACAAGATTTATGCTCTGTTTGATCATTTAGTTCCTTCCAAAAAAAAGTTCAGTTCCTTTCACACAAATGTGTGTTGGTATGTCTTTATTTTATTAATATTTTGTATAATAAAATTGTGTTGAATTTGGTGCAACTTTTCAATTGCAGAATGATTTGAAGGAACTTTGGTCACTATTAAATTTGCTTCTTCCAGAAGTATTTGATAATCGGAAAGCATTTCATGACTGGTTTTCAAAACCCTTTCAAAAGGAAGCTCCTACACCAAATGCAGAAGATGACTGGCTTGAGACTGAAAAGAAAGTTATCATCATCCACCGACTTCATCAAATTTTAGAGCCTTTTATGCTTAGGCGTCGTGTGGAAGACGTGGAAGGTGCACTTCCACCTAAGGTATACTTTAGTGATTATCATTTGTAATAATTTATTTTCCTGTGATGATTTCTAACACTGGTGCTTGATTGCAGATCTCCATAGTTTTAAGGTGTAGAATGTCGGCTATTCAAAGTGCTGTATATGATTGGATCAAATCAACAGGCACTATTCGAGTAGATCCTGAAGAAGAGAAGCTCAGGGTTCAAAAGAATCCACTTTATCAGCCCAAAGTGTACAAAACCTTAAATAACAGATGTATGGAACTGCGAAAAACTTGCAATCATCCTCTGCTTAATTATCCATATTTCAATGATTTTTCCAAGGATTTCCTTATAAGATCCTGTGGGAAATTATGGATCCTGGATAGGATCCTTATTAAACTTCAGAGAACAGGGCATCGAGTACTTCTTTTCAGTACCATGACAAAACTCCTTGATATTTTGGAGGAATACTTGCAGTGGCGTCGACTTGTCTACAGAAGAATTGATGGAACAACCAGTTTGGAAGATCGTGAGTCAGCTATAGTGGATTTCAACAGCCCTGGTTCGGACTGCTTCATCTTCTTGCTAAGTATTCGTGCAGCTGGTCGGGGTCTTAATCTCCAGTCTGCTGATACGGTTGTCATATATGATCCTGATCCAAACCCTAAAAATGAAGAACAGGCAGTTGCTAGAGCCCACCGCATTGGACAGAAGAGAGAAGTCAAGGTCATTTATATGGAAGCAGTTGTTGACAAAATATCTAGCCATCAGAAGGAGGATGAACTAAGAAGTGGAGGTACCGTTGATTCAGAGGATGACCTTGCTGGTAAGGATCGGTATATCGGATCAATTGAGAGCCTCATAAGAAGCAACATTCAACAATACAAGATTGACATGGCTGATGAGGTTATCAATGCTGGGCGTTTTGACCAAAGAACCACACATGAAGAGAGACGTATGACTCTGGAAACCTTACTGCATGATGAAGAGAGGTACCAAGAAACTCTTCATGACGTGCCCTCTTTGCAGGAGGTAAATCGCATGATTGCTAGAAGTGAAGAAGAAGTTGAATTGTTTGATCAAATGGATGAAGAACTGGACTGGATTGAGGAGATGACAAAGTACAACCAGGTTCCCAAATGGCTTCGAACCGGTACAAGAGAAGTAAATGCTGTGATTGCTAGTTTATCAAAAAGACCATCTAAGAACACTTTATTGGGTGGTAATATTGGCTTGGAGACCAGTGAAATGGGTTCTGATTCATCTCCAAAAACTGAAAGGAAGAGGGGGCGGCCCAAGGGGAAAAAGCATCCCAGCTATAAGGAGTTAGATGATGACAATGGTGAATACTCTGAAGCAAGTTCTGATGAGAGAAATGAATATTCTTTGCATGAAGAAGAGGGAGAAGTTGGAGAATTAGAGGATGATGAATATAGTGGGGCTGTTGAGGCAACACCAATTATTAAGGAACAAGTGGAAGAAGATGGCCCTGAATGTGATGGTGGCTACGATTATCCCCAGGCTTCAGAAAGAGTTAGAAATAACCACATACTAGAAGAAGCTGGTTCCTCAGGATCATCCTCAGACAGTCGGAGGTTGATGCAGACAGTGTCTCCTGTTTCTTCTCAGAAATTTGGTTCCCTGTCTGCCCTAGATGGTAGGCCAGGATCTGTTTCAAAAAGGCTGGTATGTGTCTTGTCTTTCTGAATTGATGCTTTCTAACTGGTTTAGTTTGCCTTTGCTATCTATTCACTTTAGTCTCTTGGTGTTTTTCCAGCCTGATGATGTAGAGGAAGGTGAGATTGTTGTATCTGGGGATTCTCATATGGACCACCAACAATCTGGAAGTTGGAATCATGACCGTGATGAAGGTGAAGACGAACAGGTTTTGCAACCTAAGATCAAGAGGAAGCGTAGTCTTAGGGTTCGCCCTCGTCATACAATGGAAAGGCCAGAGGAGAAATCTGGTAGTGAGACACCATCTGTCCAACGTGGAGATTCATCTCTGTTGCCCTTCCAAGCAGACCATAAATCTCAAACACAGTCAAGGGCTGATTCCGAAATCAAAACGTATGGAGATCCCCATGCTTTAAAACATGACCAAAGTGATTCATCCTCAAAAACTAGGCGAAGTTTGCCTGCAAGGAGAGTTGGTAACCCGTCAAAATTGCATGCTTCACCTAAATCTGGCAGATCGAATAGTGTGCCTGATCCTGCAGAAGATGCTGCTGAACACCACAGAGAAAATTGGGATGGGAAAGTCGGGAGTACGAGTGGAACTCCAGTTTATGGCACAAAAATGCCTGACATCATCCAGAGAAGGGTATGTACAGTTGAATTGTCCTATTACTGCTATGTTCTGGGTTTTGAGGTGCTAAATGATGCCCTTATCTGCTGTTATATATGTCATAAGGCGTCTGCTTCCTGTTTTATTCAAGATTTGTGGAAACATCACCTTTTAATTTATATTGCTAGACGTGTTGTGACATGTAAATGTAATTGCGTTGACCTTTATTGTTTGCATTCCTTTTTTTTCTCCGGGTGGCATTTTTTAGTAATTCTTTTGTGAACTCTAACTAATGTTTCTGCTCGTGCAGTGCAAGAATGTAATTAGCAAGCTCCAAAGGAGAATAGATAAGGAAGGTCCTCAAATAGTACCTTTACTAACAGATTTGTGGAAGCGCATTGAAAATTCTGGCTACGCAAGTGGATCTGGAAATAATCTCTTGGATTTACGAAAGATTGATCAGCGGATAGAGAGGTTGGAGTATAATGGAGTGATGGAGCTTGTGTTTGACGTGCAGTCTATGTTGAAAAGTGCAATGCAATTTTATGGTTTTTCCCATGAGGTAAGTCGCTCAAACTTTATGTTCTGCCTTTCTCATTGACTCTGCCATACTAGTTCATTATATTTCCATGCTGATGTGGTTGATTTTGAATCATTCTTAAAGCAGTGTTGCAGAAGCATGATTATGTTAAATACTGTCTTAGTTACCCTTATTACTAACTGTTATGTGTTTTCTTAAGAATAAGCAATTAGTGAATACATCTTTCTCTCGTCTCTGTATACTAAAACACATTTTTTTTGCACTAAACCCAGAAAACTGAGTTTGGTTAAACTTAGCTATAGAAAAGTAGCCTGTATAATAGTGTCTTATCCAAAGCGTATAAAGTTTGAGGGATACAAGTGCCAGTAAATTCTGATAATTTATGAATGCCTTTATTTTGAACTGTATTTGCCAATGGTTAATATTTCCTTGCTTTGCTGTTAGTAGATGCACTTGTGTACTTAGGGTGTGCAGTCTTTCAATAAATGAACTGACAGCCTCTGGTTTAACTATAATGCACAGGTAAGAACTGAAGCCAGGAAAGTACATGATCTTTTCTTTGATATCTTGAAAATAGCATTTGCAGACACTGATTTTCGAGAAGCCAGAAGTGCACTCTCTTTTACTAGCCCAGTTTCTACCACTAATGCTCTATCCCCAAGACCGGTGACTGTTGGCCAAAGCAAGAGACACAAACTTATAAATGAGGTGGAGCCTGACTCGGGTCCTCAACAGAAGCCACAACAACGTACTCCTATTTTCAGTAGCGAAGACACGAGGATGAGAAGCCATATGCCCCATAAGGAATCAAGACTTGGGAGTGGAAGTGGTAATAGTCGAGAGCACTATCAGCAAGATGATTCTCCACAGCTTGCTCATCCAGGTGATCTGGTTATCTGCAAGAAGAAGAGAAAAGACAGGGAAAAGTTGGTGGTAAAGCCTAGGACTGGATCAGCTGGCCCTGTTTCACCCCCAAGTTTGGGTCGCAGTATTAGAAGTCCTGGTTCAAATTCGGTTCCAAAGGAGAGATTGACTCAACAAACCTCACATCCACAAGGGTGGATCAACCAGCCTGCTCAGCCTACGAACAAGGCTGGGGGGTCAGTTGGTTGGGCAAATCCCGTAAAGAGGTTACGGACAGACTCTGGAAAGAGAAGGCCAAGCCATTTATGACTTTGCTAAAGGATTGATTAAAGATGTACTGGAAGAAGTTGTCACTTCCTTTTTTTGTTCATAATTTTAGTGGCATAAGCGCGCAAATAGCCATACTGTTCATACAGTGTAGGTCTTCGTTTACAAACATCCTTTTCTATGAAAAGTCAGTAGCTTCTTACATCCGTGCCTCGCAGGTCTTACCCCACCTTCTGCTAGAGGAGACCTTTGTAAAGTAATACATTCCCTTCATACTTACTAATCTTGATGATTAAGTACTACAAATCTCAATTCAATCTGTCACCTGCTTGGCGGTTACTGTAGTTCTCATTCCAATCATCCGATTTGATTGGTTTCTGTCAGTGTAGCAGCCAAGAAAAATCCATTTAATTACAAACTTTCTTTTTGCCAAATAAAACGTTATTTTATGCTGAAAATAGCAAAAAAAATTGTGACGTTGTTTTGCTATCCTTAGCCAATAACACAATGACATGTGAAAAGTTATCTCACATGTCATTGCTTGTTCATCCAACAAATTGTTTTTTGGAATCAAATATAAACTTTTATTAGCTGAACTTCAACAGTACAATCAAAGACATTAACATGACATCTAAAATATCAATTTCAATAAGGTAACAAACTAACAAGTTAAAAACAAAATTAAAGAGGACAAAAACCGCACTAAAACTACTAGCCCACATCGCCGTAGTTAACCATAAGTCCAAACAAAGTCCACATACCCAAAATAACAAAAACCCTAAAGCAACTCATGAGCCTAAACGAACCCTACCACCACCACATGAAGAAGCGCCGTCGCGGCAACACCCACCACCGCATCCGTAACAGATCTGAAAAAAACACGGTTTCCAACAATCTACCTGCGCATAAGAGCGAACAAATAAACGAAAATAACTTCATAGACAAAGAACAATTAGGTGATTTGCAGCAACCTCTATCGAAGACAATGTAGAACCAAGTTTAAAGAACATGAGCAGTGTTAGAGAACAAGTTTTGAAAGAAAGATTTGTTTGAGAACGCCTAACAAGGATAATGGGGTGAGCATGGCTTAGAAAAAATCACCACAGAGTTTTTGTATTCAAAACGCTCCAGTTGACTTATTCAATAACCCAAAAAAATGCGAAGAGAGGAGGGGAAGAGAGGCAATGATGCTTCTTCCTCCTCCCCTCTATGGAGTTTTTCTTTGGGACTCGCATAAGGAGAGAGCGGATAGGGTTTTTTTTCCTCTTCATTAGATTGTTCATCCAACAACTTAAATGTTAAATGTTACATTTGTATATCTTTCATGTTCTTTATAATAATAATAATAATAATAAACCTTTTGAGATGGTTCCCAGAATTCATGGAAAAAGCCCCTATCCATAGTAAATTCCAAGTGACAGAATTCACTTTACCAAAACCCACCATTCTGCCAAATTAACCATGGATCGGTTTAATAAACAAGAGATTGAAGCATGAAAACGAATAGTACATTTATTTACAGGGGCAAAGGAAACTAATACAAGCTGGGGAATTTCTTTCCCTTCCCAATATCCAGTCTTCTTTGGAGTTGGGGATGAATTAAGAAAAGGCTACAACATCATGTACAGATACAAACATTTTAAAAGAACGACCAGAAATCCCTATGGATCTGCTTGACCTGCCACTTGATCATCACAAGAATCAGATTCATCTTCACTTAGTTCCTCATCACTTGATTTGTCTTCTGGGACAGCTCCTATATCTTCAGGCTTCGCATACTTCTGACAGAATTCTGTATGATGAACAATAGTATAGTCACATCAAAAGTTATGGGGAATGCAAAGCAAGAGCTGAATATATCAACAGGACCCAATCTATCAAGGACCGATAGTTACACAATGTCATGTGTAAGTACCGGTCCTTCATAGGTTCAAGATATAAACCAAATTCACCAATTCACTGGCATATGCCAATCAAAAAGTAGCGCCCCCCAAACCTGTCTATGTTTAAACTAAGAATTTGATTTGAGTTGAACTTGGCACTGCAAGTCAAACAAACTTCTACCAAATTAGTGTTAGATTTACCTTGCCCGGATCCAATGTTTAGAATTCATAATTTTCTATTAAAGGTGACAAGTCCACATCAAATTCTACCAGATCCACCTTCCAGGAGTTAAATAAAACACGAAAATTTCGTCTGGCTTGTCAAAGAATAATCAATCAAGAATCCAACAAAGTCATGTTTAGGCATGCATTTGAATGCTCTCGGAAACAATGGACAATTTAGAGATTTTTTTGGGGTCGAAAGAAAAAAAAATGCTAAATTGCCCCCCATACACATCATTACACATAGCCAAGATCAGCAAAATATCCATTAGATTTAAAATTACCACTACTTGACCATCATTAATAATCCAATTAGAAAAACTCCTATACTATCAAAACCAAATGTTGTTACCACTAATGCCCCCCTTGGCACACATCATTGCAACATCTCCAGTGTCAACTTACAAAACAAATGAAGCCTTAAAGAAGATTGTTTGGATGTGGACCATTGTTCCTAGTTTTCCATCAAAGGTAGCGTTGGAGAGAAGGTTTTTATGATAGCAAATGCAAATAAAACAAGGCCTGTCATTTTTTGTCACTCATTGAAACACCATTTAGTTTCGGGGCTTCAACTGTTTCTAGTGTTGAACATTTGTTTTTAAACAACATCACAGTACAGATGAAGGTTAACCGTCATGCAGCACAGATACTTCAAGAAGTGTATTGAATGATTCCTCGGTTATGATTAAAATCCAACCTTAAGTACGATGATAATTACAAATTCAAAAGGCACTAAACAAGGCACTCTGATTGTCTGATATGTTGATAGGTTTAGATGTCAGTAAAAGCTCACATCTCATTCATGCGACAAAACTCTGCGTATACATGCATAATTTTATTTCATGCTTGGTAATGCACATGCATGACTTATTAATGGATAAATTTATGATTACTTCTCAAACATAACACAATGCAAGGTTATCAACTCAACATAATTTAAACTGACATCTGCAGGAGTAAGACAAGCAGTGTTATGTCAACACTCAGAGTTATACTCCACAAACACAAGGTTTAACACTATTGGAAAGGTCATATATGAAGAATCCATGTTCCAGTCGGCACTAATCTTAACCTGGATACACTAAAGTTGAAACTTAATTAAGAATATAAGGACAAATATGTTAGATGAGAAAAAACAGGTGGTACAAACCAGCAACAAATCTCAAACTATCACAAAACAGATGCATGACAGGGAAACAAGAACCTAGAAAACAATCAATACCTTTAACTCTTTGTTCGTAAGCAGCTCTGTCGCGCATCATCAAAGCGGCAGCCTCCCCATTCAAAGGGTCTGATGGATTGGGATACAGCAGAAGCTGTGGTAGGAATACTTCAAATACGTTTACCAGATCTGGGAACACAGGCTTGTAGATATGAGACCAATAAATTCAACCATAAAAATGGAAAGAAACTTGGATTTCAGTCTAAAGAGGTGGCTAGTTAAATGTGTTTACCAAACATGGGGCTCCACGTTTGATTGATGACATCTAAACAAACTGAACCTGACCTGAAATTCAATTCCATCATTACAGTTAGAATTGAACACTTCCTATTTTGAGTTAGTTAATGGGGCACGCTACACATTTTACAATAGCAGGAATTTTTTACTGTAACTCACATCTCATCAACATTTGGGTGGTAGATCTTATTGACAAAGCCTATTGAGGGAGATTTATAGGGATAAGCATCTGGTAATTCAACTCTCATCCTCCACACACCTCCCTGATAAGGACCTGCAAGAATCCATGATATGGAGCAAACGGGATTACAGAGTTGAAAAGAAGAGAAAATTTACGGGAGATTCAAGTAGCTATTTCCCAAACCAAATCATCAAAGCCAATTAGAGCAATGGCCAAACAACAAATTTGTTTAGCTGTTATCAAACACAGTTATAACAAGAAACAAAGAGCAAATTAATTTCTTTATGATCATCAAGGGGCTAGATTTCCAGATTTGCAATAAAAAGTAGTAACTGGAAAAAAAGTGGATAAAATAGAAGAGAACAAAACTGCAATTCCAAAATATACAGTAAAAGAAAATTATGGAGCATAGACAAATTTTTTTTTGGCAAAATAATCTACAGCTGATAACATCTACAAATTGCCAACTTAGCTAAATCAATAGAGAATCAAAATTAGCAAAGACCCATAACAGAAACCAACTTAAAAAGCAAAAAAAATATCTTGTAGAAGCACTAAAAATTAGAAAATAAGAGAGGGGTATTGAAAGTTTACTTTCACTGGGTCCATGGAAATCTACATAGAACTCATGCATTCCATCATTGATCATGTCTACCTTATAATCACTCATCATCCTGATAAAGCACAAGGGAAAAAACAGGTAAGATAAGCCACAACAAAAAGAAAAAAAAATTCAAAAAATTTTCGATGAGACTATTAATCAGAAAATTCACAGTTTCATCAAGTCCATCTCTCTGCGTTTGCTTGGGGAAGACATGGTTTCATTGGCAAATCTTTCTCCTTTGTTCTTCTATGCTATGAGCCAATGAATTATGAGGAGAGAAGAGTTTCTATCAAACTAAAAGAACTAAAAACGGTTCAGACAACAATAAGTGAAACTAGGAGATATAAAAATGATGGCTGAAATTTCTAGTAGGACCCATTTGAAATTTAATACTCAATTTTTTTAATCAAAGATTCCTCATTTGTCAGGGATTCTATTCACCCAAAAATTACTCACCGCATTACTCTTCATATATGGACCTAATTCAACAATAACAACAACAAAAAAACACTTCGCTCGTTTGTGAGTGATTTTAAATAAGAAAATAATTACTTTTATGAGAAATCACCTTTTTACATAATCACTTTATTTTCTTTCCGTAAGTGATTTTAGCACTTCCAGAATCACTCACAAATGAACCCCACCTTATTCCCAACACATCCGAGATTCTATTCACCCAAAAATTACTCAACCCATTACTCTTCATATCTATACCAAATTCAACCCAAAAAAAAATATTTACCTAAGCTCGTTTGGAAGTGATTCTGTATAGGCTAATAATCACTTCTCGATATAATCACTTTAAATAGTTTTAAGTGATTTTATCACGAAGCACATGAGAGGTATTTCTCATCGTAAGTAATTTTGGCACTCCCAAACGAGCCCCTAACCTTACTCCCAACACGTCCTAGCAAATTCCCAAAACATCCTTAATTCTTTAACTTTTCAAAATTTGGAAAGAATGAAATAAACAATTTTAAATAAGAAAAGGCCAACTATGGATGACCTTTGTGCATGTTCGGTCTCTAGTGGAAGAGAATCAGAATTACTTATTTTAATCAAGAGTAATGCTACATTTATCACATTTAAATCCCACGTAAATTCATAAAATCAAAAAAATAAAAATTTAGGTGTATGACATGGCTCTGGTTATGAGAGTAGTCAATTTCCCCATAAATTTTTTTTCATTAAAAAGAGAGAGAGAGAGAGATAAGAAAATCCTACATTAATATACCACATGATATGACATGTTCATATCATATGTCACATCAATTAAATCAATAAAGAAAGTTTAATTAACAGTTTTTTTAAAATGTAATAAATCATAAAAGAACAAAATGTTAAATAATTTTAATTGATGTGGTTGTCCACCTCATCTGCCACATAAGGTGATAGCACACAACACATATGTTAGGACTCGAACCCATGACCTTATCTAAGAAAGGAATTACTTCAAATATAATAGTGAGTAATTTGCTCTATGAGACTAATGGTTAGATTGAGTATGAATGGTTAAGATGCATAATTGATCATCACAAATGAATGTTCCTTTTCTATTGTTGGGGAATGGGTGAATTTCAAACTCGGAACTTTTCCTAACATCATCGTAAAAGAGAAATACCACATTAATTGTGATAAGTTTGTCAAATTCTTAAATTATGTTTTTTATTTTCTCTTGTTAGTATAAAAAGATGTAAATTTTTATTGCATATTCCTTATTAACAGTTTGACAATATAACATGCGAAACCATTTGAAACTAAGTAATTCTTCCATTACCCTAGCTACACAATATAGCACCCACCAACTCTCTTGGATTGGACATGACCTTATGATCTCGAAGGCAACATGATCATGTGGGGTCACCTAGGTTAAAGCCTGAGGTATAGCTTGGCAAGTGGGTTAAGGCCTGAGGTATAGCTTGGCAAGTGGGTGAACCACATTTTTAGAACTCACGGGGCTTGTTTACATTAAAAGACGGATTTTGACATAAATAACCTAATCAGCCTTTCCTCTCTTGACAATCAAAGCAAGTTTGCCTTGCTTGCATCACTTGCTAATTTCACAAGGGCAAGTTTTGGTTTATTTATTGGCACGTCTTGCATCTAACCAGGCTTTAATTTTGTTTTTTTTTTAAAAGAACATTGATATGTTTTTTTACAAATTTAATTTCATCACTTGTTCTGCATTTGTGTATCATTTTCAATCTAACAAATCACACAGTCCCTACAAACTAACTTATAATCTAAACTTTGGAAAACAAAGTGGAACAAGTTACTGTCACATGGACCAAACTCAAACACGTCCCATGGCCCCAAAACCATGCTCAACCATTGGAAGCTGGCGTATAGAATGATTAATTAAACCCACACAAGGACAGCTTGAGCTTCTTTCAAGTTGCTTCCGGATTGAGAAGTGCTCATATAGAGACGAATCATTAAAATGGAAAATAATGTGAGAAAAGTTAACCGAATTTGTTTAAGAGAGTCTCGATATTAGATGAATGCATGAATAAATACTCTTCATTATTTGAACTACAAATCCGTGATTATTCAACTAATAATTTACTAAGTGCATGTATGCGATTGAAGCGATAGTACAAATATATGCGCCTCCTAACCAAGAATGTTATACAAATCACAAAAAATGTAATACCGTGACAAAATCCCTGAAAGAAATCGAAAGTGGTTTAAGGATGGAAATGTATATAATTGAAAGAAATATTCTCTAAATAAAGAAAGAAAAAAAAAAAGTTTTGACGAACTTTGTTATTAATTAAAGGATACAGCGGATTTGTTTGACCAACTTTCTATATTTCGTTATGAAAAAAAATAAAACCTGTGTTGTCCACTGAAAGTGTCTAACCTGAGATTCATTGAATGCTTGCGTGGATGGATGCTTTATTCTCTTTTCTTTTCTTTTTTCTCACTTTCTTTATTTTCAAAAATATAAACAGGAGAGAGCATTCATAAACGAAAAGAAAAAAAAAATCTAATGGAGTTAACTACAGAAACAAAGACATTGGGTTTTCTTTTGTGTAGTCAATGGCGGACCAGGACTTTTTATGGGGTTGGCTAAATTTTTTTTTTTGTTGCGATATTTATTAGAACGGTGGTCATGTTTTTTTCCCCATATAACAGTGTTATGGTTAACCATCATAACATTATCAGACAAGCCAAATTTTAGAAAGCAAAAGTAACTTGAAAGAACCATAAATAAAAAGAACACATAATAATCTTAAAGAAATTGAAAAGTTCATAAATTTAGTAAAGGCTTTGTGCCCAAAATGCAGAACGGAGGTTCAGAAAGTAGAAATTGAAAGAAAGATATGAGAAATTATAAAAGTATCAAAATGAGCTCTGAAACCGTCATAACAATATGAATTGATCAAAAGAAAGATTGTAGCAGAAAAAGAATTACAGAGAAAAAACCAGAATCTCATGCTTATAATGTATCTTTAATCTCCAATAAACAATTTAAAAGTTTTCATGAAATTTTTTTTTTAAGGAAAACAATAAGTTGCAACAAACAAAATGGAGCATGACAAAGAGGAAATTATCATTTACCTTTATAATAAAAAATCTATTATATTATGGAGCGCGTATGACCTTGCTTCAGAGGTGGTGATGCCAACATGACCACGACCTTGCTTTCATAGGTGGTGATGCCAACATGACCACATATCAACAACATTTATTATGTAAAACGTATTTATCTTTATTATAGAGAAACTAACATAATTGACGGAAAGGACGAGTGGTGCAACGCGATATCTAATTGAAGGGCGACTATAACAATTTTTGAGGGACGGTTGCTACAATTTTGTCATCTCTTGGGGAGAAATAGAACCATTTTCTATGTAATCAGTTATATACAACTATGCGAGTATTTTATTTTCTTTATCAGTACAATAAATTAGATTTTTAAAAACTACACAAATCTGTTCCCCCATGTTTGTGAATGTGTGATAATGGACCGGAGATATGTGGTACACCAAGTCATAAATTCAAAGCATTGATCAGATTATATGACAATAAACTAGGGACACATAAATGCAGAAACCAAAACAAAAATTACTTGAGGCAAAACTCGTTCCTTTAACCAATTTGAAAAACCATCTCATTTGCAATTACAAGTTCTGTGACGGAGACCACAACCTGACTTCCACCGTACCACTGTTCAGGATCTACATCTAACCACTTATATGTTCCCTATATTCATCCCAAGGGTTCTTTTTCAGTAAGTTTTTGCTATCAAAAACCTAAATCAAAGTGCAAAAACAAAACTACTCATATTTGAGATTGGTAATCAAGAATTGACATGAAACTATATCTCAGAAGATGAAATCACGAAAACCAGACTTAGGGAGCATCATTGCTGCTTTCAATCGCAACAGCTGCGCTTCCAAGCCCCACTAAATCCCTTCAAAACCACTTCTGAAAATGACAATCTTTACAACCCAAAATTTCTATTTCAAAAACACAGATGATTCTGCCCCGGCACACCAAGAGGATTGTCTATCTTGAACACTCTTTCCAAGCATTCCACAAAATTACCAGCCTTCTCATTCTCCCAAATATCTAATTGCAAGCCAGATTTCAAATGGCTATCTGCATTTTGCATGTGGCTTGTGTGGGGATTTTAAAATTGATTTTGATGGCTTGTGTTCTTCATCCCCAAAACCATTAGTTACTGATCCCGACTCTAATTCTTCATCGTCACTATCAATGTTGTTTGGAGTAAACCTGTTCTGGTATCCTCTACGGTGCAAGAGAAAGACATTGAAGTAGTAGCTTACCAATTCTCTCCTGCTCTTCTTAGGAAAAGACTGGAATATCTGATCCCAAAAGCTAATCCCAAGAGATGGAGGATTTGACTTTACTATGTCCTTGAACTTCTTTTCTTCTTCCGCTGTCCAAGAGAGCCCAACTTCCTCGCCCATCTGATTGAATTCCCAATGGTAGAAAGCTGGCCCCAGTTCTCGCTTAACTCTTAACCTTTTCTCAGAAATGTGAAATCGGACACATTCTATAGAACCTGACACTTGGCAGCCACAAGATTCTTGTCTTCCCTTTCCAATAGGATCCCTCTCAATTAGATATCTGTGCTCTGGTTTTTCCAATGGCCAAAACCTGGACCCCAACCACTTCAATTCACTTTCAGAAGCCTCACCAGTCCATTCTGGTAAATGAGCTTGATAATTTGACCCCAGAGGAATGTGGCTCGGAGGATATCTGTCAAGTACACTGGTGAAATCACTGGCTCCAAGTAACTCATCCTCCACCCCTGCCATGTCAGGACTATCACTGGGCGAGGATGACTCTGAACCGGTTCTTGATTGTGGCATTGTCCCCCCAGAAAGAAGCTTCTTTTCCAACCTTAGCCTCTCTCTAAGATTGTAAGATGAGCCAAAATGGTCATCGTACAAGCTTGGATGCATCCTCTGATTCTTCTACAAGTGGGAACATGATTTAATGTCAAAAAAGCAAACATCTGAAAATATTTACATAGTTTATCAGTGTGAACAATATCTGAATATAGTAACCACAGCATCAGATAGAAATAAAATAAAACATATATGGAAGTACACAACCTGTTTACAGGTACATCAATATATTTTTATCTAAAGGTTAAAACTTGTTTTACAATTTGCAAAATGAAAAGGAGCTACTGACCTGACCCATAAAAATGCTATATAACTATAGTGTTACAAAAAAATTCATTGTTAACTAGCTGATAACAAATAAGCACACCAGTTTAGCATGACATAGTAGAACACTCATCAGGCATTAGCAGCCTCTTCGCAAAAAAAAAAAATGATACAATTGTTTGTTCAATTGTATTGCAAGGAGAATAGAGCAATACGTTCCTGAAAGATTTAAACAGCTAGGGAGATTCAATTTGAGGGACACCTTTGTATAGTAGTTTCTGATCTGAACGGTCAACTTTTTAGGCCTTCCATAAAAAATCATATGTGCAAAAAATCACCCAAATCAAAAACCATTTAACCATTTAACCATTTAATTAAATGGTAGTAATTTTTGTGTCTTTTTGGACTTTTGTGTCTTTTTGGAAAGACCAAATTCATCTATTTATAATCACAACTAAATGTCTTAATGGATAACGATTTGTCTAATTTTTTTTTTTCAAGAATCATCTATGAAGGAAGGCTTGAAAAATAGATGGTTCGGATAATTGAAATACAATGCGAAGTGGGCTCCACAACGTATCCCTCAAATAAGTTAATTTGAGAGATCCCTCAATAGAAAGGGACTCTTCAAACAACATCTTAAAGTTCTATAATCCCACATTTCTTGAAAAATGAAAGAAAAGCCCCTTTTTATACTCACCAACATACCATAAATCAAATTGATAGATTTCAGTTTGATAAATATGCATGAGATTAATAGAATGATAGCATTCCATATCCAAAAAGGGCAAAAGCTAATAAAGCATATTGGATTCAATTACAGCAATGAAATCAAATAAAAGCATGACCAAAATCAAACAGAAAAAGTGTGCATGTGCCCTTGCAGAAAAATACACGTATAGCGCATATCAAGATTTATACACACAAGATTAGAAAATTTTCCAATTATCTCAATAATTATAGCACACAAGATATGATGTTAAATACCTGCCAATTAGACTGTTCAGCAACTGAATCAGCAGGCTTCTTCACAAAGATGGCTTCTCGAGCCCACAAAGTCTGCATCCAGTTTTCCTCATTCCCAAAGGACTTCCACTTCGACCTTTCTGGTAATGAACCAACTGCAGGATCACAAGGATCCTTCGCAATCATTCTAACCCAATTCAGCATTCCACACAATGATTCTTGTTTGCTTTTACAAAAAGAATTTGCTTCTTCAACAGTAGAGGGATCCAAAATCACCACATCTTCATTGCTAAACTCATTGTATTTCTTCTCTTTACGTGATTCCCCCACCTCACTACCACATGATGGCCCTCGCTTCCTTTTACGAAAAGACAAAATCATCACATCTTCATCACTATCATTGTATTTCTTCCCTCCACCAGATTCCTCCACCTCACTTACCTCACCATTGTCACACACTTTGCCGATATCCTCCATGCTGTTCGTCAAATCCAAATTCTTATTCATTAAATTAACCGTACATTCCATGGCACAACCTGACAAAGGCACATCACCATTGCAAAACTTTCCAGCATCGCTCCTCGAATCCAAGTCCAAGAACGCTTCACTAACAACACTTTTCTTGAGCCTATCTGACTCTGCTACCGCACTTCCCACCTCATTACTGTCCTTAAAACTCTTAGGTGACAATTCAACATGCGGGTAGCCCCCATCTTTCAACTTTCGATCGGAAATCTCCGGAAAAACCTTTGTAAGCTTATCCTCCAAGTCCATGAACTGCTCTGTCAAATTGAGGCCACTAATACCCACACTCCATTCCAAGTCCTTATTTTCTATAACCCTCTCGAGTAAATGCAAATACTTGACATAAACCAACTTCACAGCCCAGCCAAGACCCCAACCCAAGCCACACTCTTCAGCCACTGAATCCCAAATCTTGATTTTCGAAATGGTATCGAACCCACCTCGATTTCTCACAACCCAAAACAGCTTAAGCAAATCCACACGCTGCCCATTACCAATCATTGGAGGCAAAGGCCGAAGCAAGTCTTGGGCAGAGATCTCTTTTAGAAAAACCCCGAGTAATAGATCGAACCAGCATCGGAGCTTATCGGGCACGTCTAAAACGCAGCGTTCTAGAGCTTCCGAAGGTGGTTCAAGATCGACCGAGAAGCCGTCCGTCTCGTTCTTTTTCGGGGTTTTGGAGCAATCTAAAGCGGACTCATCAGCTACCATCGACCACCCTGCCATGGATTTCGAATTCAAACCCTAAAAGCAATTCGTTGGTTTTTTCAAAAACAAAACAAACCCAAAACCACACACAGACAGGCAATAGAAAAAGACTTCAAAAATAAAAACAAAATGAATGATTTTGATGATATATACATGAAAACGTTGACAATTAAGCATCTGGGTCGTTCATGGAATATGGAATTTTGGCGGGAAAATAGATCTATCTAGGGCTTAAAAGGCAAAGCATAGAGTTTTCGAGTTTGGACCCCCCATGAAAATCTCAAATTGTTTTTTCAGTCCCGCGCTTTCCCCTCCCTCTTTTATTGCAGTCATTGATGATTGGGTGTGTGCTTGTGTGTATGTGCGAGAGAAAGAGACGGCATAAAAGTTTCCATGTTTTGTAACAGAAGAAAAAACAGAAAGACCCACAAAAAAAACCACAATTTAGGCCAACCTAATAATTTAGGTCCTCACGAATGGAGAGAAAGAGTAAAAGAGAAACCATACCAGTACTGGTCTTGTATTTTTTTGTGGGGGTTTTTGCATTTTGATTTTGATGACTGATGACCCTTTGGTGGGTGGTGGTGTCCTCTTTCAGTCTTTGATTCTTGACCTTTGGGCTTTGGCCTCTTCTCCTTTCTCTATCTCTCTCTCTCTCTCTCCCTCTCCCTCTCTCTCTTTATATTTCCACCCAAACCCAACTCTTTCTTTTATTTTCTTTGGTGAGGTGTGAGAGGGGGAGAGAGTTTTTGATGGAAAATAATATGATTTTGAAAAGCTAATAGGGTTTTGAGAGGAAGGGCCACAATCCCTTTATTTATAGCTGCCATCATCAACTAGCCTTGGTTAATTATTTACTAGGTGGTTGAGTTATAGATGGTATGGGTTGAGGTGATTTTAGTGGAGAAAAGTTTTTTTTTTTTTTTTTTTTTTTTGAGAAGGGAAATATTAAATTTGTTCATTAGGAATGTCCTTCGAATAATAACCATTATCTCTACTTTCAAGATCCATGTCAAATGAAAATTTTCTTTGCACAAAGGTAAGTGTTCTACCACATGAGAACCTAAGAATATATTGAACGATTTTCAAAACAATTATACTTCAATAAAAAAAAATTCTAAGTTTCGAGGTCCAATCTTCCAACTTAATTTTTATAAAAAATAAAAAATAAAAAATAAACTTAACAATAGAGGTAATTAACAAGGAATGACAAACAAAGCTAAGCTTGAGTTTGATTTTAAAAAAATTTGTGCATGATAAAGACATATTATGAAAGAAAGAGGAGAATTGGCATCTTTGAGTTTATTAGCTAAGGTTAAAGTCGAAATTTTGCTATAGTAATAAGTAGTTTAAAATGTGAGAGGTTTGAAATTCAAGCGATTATGAGGCTTGTAACTCAAGTGATTACGAGGCATGTAACTCAAGCAGTTACGAGACTTCACCCATGCACAAGCGATTACAAGGCTTGTCACTCAAGCGATTACGAAACTTGTAACTCAAGCAGGTCTTGTGTTCGATTCTCCTTCCTGATATCGATCATATTTTTTTATATAAAAAAAACCCAAAACAATATCATTTTAATTTAATAATCCTTGGCCAATTGGATACATGTAATCCAATAAAACTCAACAAGGATTACATTCTTTATCCAAGATGGAAATAAATCCTCTTGATAAGGGATTGCCACCATATGTGGCAAGTAATCCTCCCATAATAGAAGACTTCCATTACAAGGATTCTTATCTATTTGAGATTTTTAGCTAAATTGGGGATTTCAACAACTCTATAAAATCTTTCATACAATGCATAATTCCCTTACCTAATTTTGTTTTATGGTTACAGCCCCTTTGCCAATTGCTTTTTTTTTAATATATAAAAAATTATTATTTATTTATTTATTTTAGAATTAAGAAAAGATAAAATGAGTAATTATGTTCCATAAAAGGGTGCTTTAGTTTATAGACACTATATATTTTACTAATTAGGAAAATACAAATTCAATTAACTTAATTAAGAAAAGGCCAAAGAATAAAAAGTAAGATGTAAGTTTACAATTATGCATTACAAAAAACTAAAAATTACAAAATATGCCATTATGCAAATTTTAAGTAATTCATTTTAAACCAAAAGACAACTGTCACTTTTTCCTCCATTCTTATTTCTTCCCCCATCTATGTTGCTGAAATTTTCCTTCCTTTTATTTTTATATTTTTTTCCTTTCCTTTTTATTCCTTCATGTTCCACCATTTTAAGTTTGTTGCTCTGTTTCTTTTGTTTTTCCGTTTTCCCTTTTTTTTGCTCTATTGTTTTTTTCCTAACTTGTTTATGTTTTCCAAAAAAAAAAAAAAAAAAACTGATTCCTTACTCAAAACCATAAATTAGTCACACATCAATGCAGAAGAACTCAGCCAAAACCATTATTAAAAAAATAACAGAAGGAAAAGTTATGCTATTCCCATGGATGAAAACAACAGGGAAGAGACAAAGCCAAATTCATTTTAAACCAAAAAGTAGTACCTAATTTTACAATAATGTAATAAAAAAATATCAAAATTACACAAAATGCCACTCCTAAGGCAAGCACACTATAAAGAAACAAAGTCAAATTCTCCTCTGTCTTTAATCAACAACTCCAAAATTAAGAGGATAAAACCTGCAAAACAAAACCAAAAGCACAGTGTAAGAATAACATAAAGCGCATTGCAGAAAAACATAAAGCGCATTGCGACATAAAACCCCGATTCTATGTTAAAGTCTTTAAGAATCAACACTTCAACCAAGAATCAGGTTAATCACTTATGGCTCAGGGTATATCCCTTATATTTCATATATTTTTCAACTAGGTCAACTTATGCCAGCATTACCACTACAGAAACGAAATTTCCTTATTCCTTATTATGTGAAACAATGACAAGCTTTTTCCGCCCTCCATCCCACATTTCCTGTTTGAAATCGCTTTCCAAGAGCCAGTCCCGATTGGAGCCATGGGCTACTCGTCGGTGCTTCATATCCTCCTTACCCAAAGTGACTTAGTGATTAAAGGTAGCTAAACCCAACGTCATCCCATAGGCTGTGTTTCTACTATCCCAAATTTCCACTTACAAACATTATCTAGTTAAAAATTGACTCCAACTAAAAGGAATATAAGATTTCAAAATTCATAAACAATCATTAATTTGCCAAAGGCACCAAGTTTTGAACGGACTGTGACATAAAGCGCATTGCAGGAAACATAAGCGCAATGCAGAAAACATAAAGCGCATTGCGAGAAAAACATAAGCGCAATGCAAAAACATAAACTGCAATGGATAAGACAATCACTTATCGACAAGGGATAAGACAATCAAAACGCATGCGCCCAATTCAATAGCTCTACGGCTTCACATCTTAGTGATGACTAGTGTTTGCACATTTTCGATTAAACTTGTGGAGCCTATTCCGATTACCCCATAGACCAGGCAAGACACTAGAAAGACCTTCCGGACCAATCCCTCGACTAAGAACACCAGGGTTGGAGGTCCGGAAGCCACCAATAACGAAGATGCATGATAGGAGCGAACGACATGTTCATACACAAAGCAAATTCAGCAACCAAGGGAATCAAACAACATTGCATGACAAATCAAATAAGCGACTTGATGGAACAAAGAATAATGCCTAATGTTGTAACTAATAATTTAGTATTAGTTCAATATTTCTGTTACACAAGTGTAGAGGGCAGGAGGAATTTTCATACAGTGATGTAATTGGGATCTTTAAAGAGTATTATATGTAATCAGACTGATGCTTTTCTAAGAGGAAAATTCAGAACATGGAACAATAGTTTTTCACCTAAAAAAAACGACTAGTACGGAGTTCTTTGTTAGCTTACATTCCTACCAACTACATTGTTACAATTTGCAATCTCTTCAATCTCGAGACCAATATTAGAACGTTAGACTAATGAAGATGAAAAATGATCAAGAATTAGTCTCGAACTAGTATGTATGTCCAAACCTTCCATTCAGGCAATCAAGCAGAGTTCAAAACTTATTTATAAATGTGAATTAAAGCCAAATTATTTCACCCCACACTAATGACAAGGTTGGCCTAACGGATCTATTGTTAGATCCATATAGTCTTAATAAATCAATAGATACATAAACTGAACTTCACGTGAGAAGAATCTGATCTAGAAAATTGAAATAACGAATCTATTGTTAGATCCATATAGGCTTGCCCAACGGATCTACAAAATTGAAATAAGAATCTGATCTAGAAAACACATACCTCACCGGATGAAAAGCAGAGCTTCACGTGAGAAGAAGGAAGATGAGAGAGAGGGTGTCTTTGTCGATGGAGCAAATAAGGAAGAGGAGAGAGAGAGCGGGTGTCGTCGTCGTTGATTGAGCGAAGAAGGAAGAGGAGAAAGAGAGGGCATTGTATCGTCGATGGAGAGAAGAGGGAAGATGAGAGAGAGGCGTCGTCATTGATGGAGTGAATAAGAAAGAGGAGAGAGAGAGAGAGAGAGAGAGAGAGAGAGAGAGAGAGAGAGAGAGAGAGAGAGAGAGAGAGAGAGAGAGAGAGAGATGGGCCGAGATCTGGTTTTAAACAAAAGGGTAAAATTGTATTTTACCTTTATAATTTAGACAGGCCCAACGAATCTGGGCCTCATCTTTGGCCTAATCCAAAATAACAATTCTTTCCTAGATATTAAAACCCAAACAAAAATGCCCAATGTCTCAAAACCTAATTAGTAAAGTTAATTATGTCTAATACCAAATTTTTCTTCCATAAAAATAGGACCCATTATCTGATTTGGTTTATTTTAAGAAAAAGGTTTATGAGAATTCAGAGTGCCAATTAGTTTTATTTTAGAATTAAGAAATATAAAATAGGTAGTTTTGTTCCATAAAAATAGAACTCATTATCTTATTTTGTTTTTAATTTTAATTTTTTTAAATGTGAAAAATATAAATTTACCATATTATCCTCATTTAATTAATAATTTAAATTCTTCATGTTTGCATTAACTAATAACATTTTCTGGTATTTTGAATGTTTCACAATTCTCTATCTTTTGCTTTATATATATATATATATATATATATATATATATATATATATATATATATATATCGGAGAGAATTCAACTTTGGATTTATCCTAATCCTTAGGCATGACAATTTTCTTTGATCCTCGCTAGCCCCGAGGGCTTCGCCTTATTTGGGTGTGTTGAAGACCACACTCCCCACCCCGTTACCCCTTTAACCTTTTTAGTTTGTATTTGTACTTCTATTTTAATAGTGTAATTGTATGATTATATGTTGCATGTTATTTTTTTATTTTTTTGCTAGGAAAAGAAAAACCACAAAGGAAACCCACGCAAGCTGTAACACCCTGAAAAATTTCAGAATATTTTTACAGGCACAGGAAAAATTGCACGGTCCATTTTGAGATAAGTGACATTTTTTTTTCCAAGTAACATTGCCATTATGTTTGAGAATAACATAATTCCGAAAAATATGAAGTAAGAATTTTGATGTTGTGACTTTATAGAAAAATATTAGACGTCGATATGAGCTTGTAGTAATTTTCGAATAATTTTTCGAAACTTGGACGTATTTTTAGTGAATTTTCGAAGTTGGAAAATAGGAAATTAAATTGGAATTTCCACATGGCAGCACCTGATTGGTTGGAAGACTTTGAAGACCTTGAATCAGACTACTATTCAGAGGTTGACTAGGGTCTATAGTACTATTCTGTGAGGTCATTCAATCTAAGTCATTGATTTGATTCCAGATCAGATCTTGACTGTTTACTAAAATCAAAGACTTTTGACTTGTATCTAGGCCTTTGGATTGGTTATTGGGAATGCATATGGACCATTCATATTTAAGCTAGCATGCACCTTCCCACACCATTGAATTAAATATTCAAATTAATCCGGGCCGTCGGGGAATTCTATAAATACCCCTCAAATTTTCTTCTTCCTCACACCTTCAGAAATCTCTTCCTCTCCTCCACCATAGCCTGGCTAACTTTCACCGAAGTTACTATTCACCCAAAATTTACTATTCACTTCCCATACGTAGTATAAGTCATTTACTATTCATTCAGGGCAGTCACTATTCATATGAGCATTATTCATCTAAATGTACTATTCACTTCCAGAAGGTAGCAAGCGTCATTACCTATCATTTCTAGGAAGTTACTATTCATCGGCGTATTTTACTATTCATCACCTTATTCTACTATTCCTCACCTAGGTAATCTCTACTACATACCTCGTATATCATTTGTTTTAATTTCGTATTTCCATTTCCTAAGTGTTACTCTGCCCAATTTAAATTTGTCAAATACCCTATTCGTATTATTTCCTAATTGGGTAATTTTCAAGTATTCCTAAAATATACTCCATATATTGTTACTCTGTCCATTTGAAATTTAATCAAATTGGATAATATTTTTGCCATTTTCCTTCCATTAAAATTCTTGAACTAAATTATACATATTCCACTAGTCCATATGTACGAACAACAAAGTACTATTTATACTTTAATTTTACCGTACCGTGATTTTTATCGTTTCCGGACTAGAGATTGAACTTCAAGGATTATTGGAACATTTTTGGAATTTTCAGAAAGTACAAGGACTAGTTTGCAATTACTTGGAACTTTAAGGAATTATAAGGACTAAGTTGTAATTTGGATTAAGTTTAAGGACCAAAGTGCAATTAAAGACAAGAAAAAAGGATTAAAGTGCAACTAAGGATTTTTCTTAATATTTCTAAATGTTGGATTGTGATTCAGTTGCTCAAGAGTGACCAATTTGAGTTCGAAGGTGCAGAGGGTAAGTCAAGCTTAAGCTTTGGATTCTAGGTAGGGGACTCACTCCCGGACTTATATTTTGTGTATGTATGACATAGTAAATATTGTTGTGTGTGAAAGATGCACTATTTTTGGATGTATATTGTTTGGTTTTATGAGTGCTTAACTTTAGTTCTCCAAAGTTTTGAGGGTGTACGCCTGCGGGCATTATCATCGACAACCTAAGGGTGAAAAGGGTATAGCGACTTCCTTGGGTTTCGATTCCCAAAACCTCCGGAGGGGTTACGCAGACAGACTTTACCAATACCCTACGCGTGAGGTATAGTCGACAAGGTGTAACCGTTGAAATGGACACCTTAACTACCATACCACGTAAATTGGCTATATTTTGTTTCTGGTAGGGGTAGCTGGCCTTTAAGAATCGGCTGTCAGACAAGCAGATACAAGTTAGCCGGAAAATGTTTGCGAAAGTTGTGTGAGCATGCCAACTGTGACACCCTGAAAAAAAATTCCTGAATATTTTTCGCACACAGTAAAAATTGCACGGTCCATTTTGAGGTAAGTGACATTTTTTTTCCAAGTAAATATTGCCATTATATTTAAGATTAATATATTTATGAAATTGAGAAGTTAGAATTTTTTTTGTTTTGACTTAATATAAAAATAGTAGACGTCATTACGAGCTTGTGTAATTTTATGAAACTCGGAGTCAGAAGTATTTTTAGTGAATTTTTGAAGTTGGAAAATAGGAAATTGAAATTGAAATTTCCAAATGGCATTTTGTGATTGGTTGGAACTTGTCACCTTGCCACATGTCAACATATGATTGGTTGGAAGACTGAGAAGACTTGGAAAACTAGGGTGTATAGCGTTATACCGTATGCACGTTTAATCTACGCCATTAATCTGATTCTAGATCATATTTGGACCGTAGATCAAATCAAAGACTTTTGACTTGATCTAAGCCATTGATCCTAATACTTAGTGACTACCTTGGGTTTCGATTCCCTAAATCTCCGGAGGGGTTACGCAGACAGACTTTACCAATACCTTACGCGTGAGGTATAGTCGACGAGGTGTAACCGTTGAAATGGACACTCTCGCTACTATACCAAGTAAGTTGGTTATATTTTTATTTCTAGTATGGGTAGTGTGAGCATGCCAACTGTTTTGATCTTGTATTTATATGGAAATGGTTTGTGTTGTGCATATTCTTTTCATTGTTATTCATGAACACCACTATATTATTTTGCTATTTATTTCCAAACTTGGTTGGGAGCCTCCTACGGGGCAAATGAACGTATGTGATGCTCACCCCTACTTTTCCATATAGATCACAACCCTTGAGCTTTACTTGGTGCTGTTTCTGTACATGTCAACACATTTGGTCCATGTACCTCTTCATCTCTGACATGTCTTGATTTCCTTTCCTAAGAGTTTGATGATACTTCTTGTTCATTTCCTTCCTCTGTATAAATTGTGAATGGTTGGTGTGTATTTAATATTTATGATTTGTAAAATAACTTATGAGGTTGTAGGTACTCTTCCTTGACCTTTGGGGTTGGTATTTTGACAATAAAGTTTGTATAATGTTTTATTCAGATTTTCGCTGTTATTTACAACTCTGATCCAACCAGTTTTATTTAATTAAAAAAGGCTTATCGTGTTTTGGGAATCTTGGGAGTATAACCGTCGGATCTAGGCGTTATATTTTCGGGATCCTCAAGGTACGTGCCGCTGTCACGTGTTTCGATTTTGGGACGTGACACCAACTGTTTTGGATCAAACCATAAATTGATACGGTTTGTGTTTGTGCATATTCTTTCACTGATTTCTATATAAATCAATGACTCAATATATTATTATTATTATCTATTTTAAAACCTGGCCGGGAGCCTCCTACGGGGCAAATGAACGTATGTGATGCTCAACCCTACTTTTTCATGTAGATTATAATCCTTGAACATCACCTGGTGTTGTTTCGGGACCTGTCAACACATTTGGTTCCTGTACCTCATCATTCCTGACAGATCGTGGTTTCCTTTCCTTAGAGCTGAGCGTACTTCCTATTTAATTAATTATTTTGTATAAATTTTGGATGGTTGTTGTATATTTAGTTTTTATGATTTGTAAAAAAAACTTTATGAGGTTATTGATACCCTTCCTTGACCTCTGGGGTTGGTTTCTCCTTAATAAAGTTTTATTCATTTTTCCGCTGTTATTAACAACTCCGATCAAACCCGTTTCATTTATAAAGATTTAGTGTATTTTGGGAATCCTGGGAGTATAATCATCGGACCTATGTGTTATATTTTCGGGATCTTCAAGGTACGTGCCGTTGTCATATGACACGAGCAGTTGGCATTTTATGTGTTATTGCATTTTTAATCATTTTAGTAAGAAAACTACTATCAGTGAAATAGTTATTGGGGCCTTGTTGGGGATCGGGATGGTAATGGCGAATTCGGCTCAACCCGTCTTGCTGCTGTTCTGATTGATCATGACCCAATGCCTTACTCAATTTCTGCATCTTCAGTGATTTCATTAGATGAAGAGTCAAATATCACAAAATCTGATTAAATCGAGAATCCCTTAGATCAGCTCCAGCGGGTCTTGTCTACCCGAGCAGGAGGGGGCCCAAACCCCATGCAGGAGGGGGCCCAAGCCCCAGGCGGAAACATAGCCCAAGCAAGAGGTGGGTCCTAGCAAACCGGGCAAGCCCAAAGGCAAAACGAGCCCGGGCTCGTGTCTGGGTTTGCTGACGTTAGCAACAAAATTTTTTTAAAAAAAATACCAAAATTTTCAGAATTTTTTAAAAATAAATACCTAGCCATATTCTTCACTTCCCATACCACAACTCTATACAAATTCCTCTCCTCATATCTCATGTGAATAGTGGTTACCCTTGGGTTGCCATGACAATGGGTGGAAACACAACAAGCCTTTTGCAAGGGCTGCCATTATTCATGTGAATAGTAACAGCCATTGTCTTGCCCTTACCCTTTGCCATGGCAAATGGATGGCAATGGGCCGGTTTGGGGCCTGCTATACAATCCCGTCCCCTCCCATATCCCCGATATAAAAAAATTCGGTGAATCCCCGTCCCAGTCGGGAGCCTACCTCCCAAACCCGCACCAAATCCCCGGTTTTTATTATAAAAAAAATATTTATCCTACATTATAACACTTAAATTTCATGTGAAATTATCATTCAACTCAAAATAATCTCAATTCAATTTGACAAAACTAAATAAATATTATATTACATCATAATCATACACGGCTATATTATATTATATATTAGTTAAAAATAAATATATTACTTATCGGCGGATGAGGATAACAATCCCATCCCCGATCCATCCCCGATGAGGGATTTTTAAAATTCGAGAATCCTTGTACCCTCCTCGACGGGAATTTATGCCATCCATAGAGAATCCCTTATATGATTTGATTTAAATAATTAAGATGATTAGAGATAATTATTTATCTTAAGGAATAATTGGAATAATTACTAAAGAGAATTTTATCGGAAGATTAAATTTAGTTTCCATTTTGGGTCCTTGGTCCAAATCTAAGGGATGAGAGATTGATGTGTTCTTCTTATTCCTTTTGTAATGGCTCCATAGTCAAATTTACTTTGTAGTGTTTTCTATCCCAAACTAATTTTGCATTTACACGGCCACGTTCAATGGCTAGGTTTGGACCAGATTGGATAGTTAGATTCAAGGCATGTTGAAGTAAGAAATGGAAGTCAATCTCGAAATTTTGTTCAGGTTGAAAGTAGTAGATAAATTAATTATGAAAAAAACTTTAAAAACGGCACTGGACCGAACCGGACATGATGTGTATTTTTGTTAAAAAAATTTTATTTGAGTCAAATGCTAAATTTCTAATCCCATAACTAATATTTCCACAAACCTAACTTCAAAACACCTCTCTTTTATATGCCCAATAATCTCTTTTTGCATGAAATTGGGTCATTTGTGAATTTTTAAGCCCAAAAAATAAAAAATTTATTGGTATTTGTAATTAAAAATAAAAGTTGAAAAATATATAATAAAAAAATTCAGTCCAAAACCGGAAACCGCATCGGCCGGTTTCATAAATTATTTTCACCAAAATCGAACTGAATTGGTTGAATAATACCGATTTCGATTCCAGTATGAGGTGAAAATCGAACTGCACCGCACCCACCTCTGATATCAACTCTACTTTTCTGTTTTTATGTAGGGTACATTACATATTAGTACCCAAACTTTAAGAGTCGTTAAAAACAAATACCCAACCTTTTAAATTTTTCACACGCATACCTATCTTTACAGAAAACATACAAATTGGGCACTCTGTTACCTAATCCGTCAGTTGAGGTGTTAAGTGATGATGTGGCAGATCCGAAGTGGATTTTTTTGCTGAGGTGGATACCACATGGACTTAAAAATTCATAATCCTTTAAAATAATTTTAAAAAAAAACTAAAATACTAAATAAAAAACTTTAAAAACCCAGCATCAAACCACCGCCGCACCCTTCCTGTAAAACCACCACCACCACTTCATTCCTCTCTCCTCCAACTACACCACCACCCACTCTCTCAGCATCATAATAATAATTCTCTCTCTCTCTCTCTCTCTCTCTCTCTCTCTCTCTCTTCCTAACCCCCACCAACCCAATCACCCTAACCATCAACAAAGCCACCCAAACCACCACCGCGGTTGCCAAAACCACTAACCACTCTATCCCTCTCTCATCCCTGTTAAACCACCCAAACCATCATAGTGAATCCGACAGCCTAACCAGCACAACCTAGCACCCTCACTCCAAACCTCTAGCCCATAGATCTGGCTTTCGACCCCGACGAGTTGCTGGAGATGGATGGGTCGGGGTTGGGCTTGATTGTCTCGCGTTCTCTCAGTCTCTATCTATCTTTGTCTATGTCTCAGAATCTAGACAAAAAATTCTAGAATCAAATCCTCCAGTTGGTGTGAGTGTATATGCATTGAAGTTTCATTTCAATGATTTGTCTCTATAAGAGGGTGGCTGGAAGGGAGGTTGGGTCGAGGATGGGTTGTGTGCTAGTGGGGTGGGTGTTGGGAAGCTGGGTTCTGGCTTGAGAGGTACGGTGGGATGGGTTTTTTTTATTTACAAATTTAGTTATATACCCAATCTTAGACATAGTCTTATAAAGAAATCCTATACCATTTAAAAACTATAAACACACCCAAAAATCTACAGCTGTCGATTTTTTTCAATTTAATAGCTATTTTTTAGTTTATTTGTGTGTGTAAAATACCTATATTGCCCTTGCACTATGGATTTGAGAGAGAAATCAGATCTGCCAAAAAACCAAAGCAGATCTGCCAAAAAACCAAATCAAATCTCCTTTTCTCAATCTCCCTCCCTCCCCTCTCGCCCAAACCGTCCGATTAGTCCTAGACCTCCAAAGATACTTCCGCGCACCGAGCCGAGCTCCTGAATATCGACGCGGGTCCGAGCCAGCTCGGCGCCCATGGAGTCGATGGTGCTAAGCTGAACGTCCAGCTTCAACAACTTCTCGTAGACCTCGAGCACCTCGACGTCCCTCTCGGCTTCAACAACGCTGCGAGTATTGGAATCGGCGTTGGTTTCCAAGGACGTGAAGTTGTCGATGGAGGTCAGGTCCGGCTTGAGGCAGTTCATGCGGTCTGAATCTCTCTCCGTTCTGCGAGAAATTTCAGAGAAAATTGTGGTGGAGAAGCTTCTGGTTCTTGAATTTCTTGTTCGCGCTTTCGCACTTGCAGGCAATGTTGAGGCAAGTCATCTCTTTTGTTGATTATGAAGAACTTAATTTCCAGGCGCAATTGCTTCTAATTTGAACTTTTTTGAATGTTGATTTGCTGAAATTGGTGATTTTCATGCACTATAACTATATCGGATTGATGATCACCTATCTGCTCTGCTCGGTTTGAACTTCAAAAAAGTTATTCATTTTGGATAAACTTTTGAGTAACACAAACTTTATGATTATCCAAATTTGTTAAACCAATCATTAATTCAATTCAATCATTCTGATCAGAATAAAAGTTTGATTAGGATACTTTTTGGTCTGACTAATGCATATAAATACAGGACACTTCTCTGATCATTCTCATATTGTGTTTTTCTTTGTTAGTTCAACAATGGCGATCTCCAAGTTTGCATTTTGTTTTTGTTTATATATAGCTATGCTTAGCTTGTACGCTAATGCCACCGACTTTTGCTATCCGGTTCAAGTCACTATCCTCGAAGCACACCAGGGGTAAATTTTCTTCTTAGTAAAATCCGATTCAGTGTTTCTAATGTGTTTTTCTGTAATCAAATTAATGTTGGAGAACAATCAGTGTTTCTAATGTGTTTTTCTGTAATCAAATTAATGTTGGAGAACAATCAGTATAAAACCAAATAACAGAATAATAAACAAATCGAAATATGCTTTATTTATATATAATCAAATTCAATACAACAGTGAAATAAATTACAGAATACTGACTTGGATTGATGATAGAGTCCTACAGAGTTGCAGTGTCCTTTAGACAGCATTTCTCCTCTACCCTTGTGCTTGTAGTTCGATAGGAGTCTGTCCACCAGGATTAAACTATCACGAATCAAAGCCTAAGCACTTTGGCTTTGATTTCTGGTGAACAGTGATATGATTTCTCACAAGAAGTGATTAAGTGTGAGAATGATAATGATGTTCAAAAAATTGTCTTTCTGGTTTGGACGAATTGTCAATATACAGATGGTATAGCACCTCTTCATCCAACAGTTATATTAACTGTTTAACATATTTGAATTTCAGATTTTTGATTTTATCTGAAAAATGAATTTTTAATTAATAAAAAATAAATTATTAATTAAATCAATAGAGCCCAAGAGGCCCAGGCCCATCTTTTGACAATTAAATATATATATTTATTACCCAAATATATATATATTCCAAGCTCAAACCATGATGAGGCCCAACTTTGCCTCCACTAGGCCCATACTCTATTTCGTATTTCTAAAATGTTGATGCTTATAAACCATCAATTAAATATATATATTTATTACCCATATATATATATATATATATATATATATATATATATATATATATATTCCAAGCTCAAATCATGATGAGGCCCAACTTTGCCTCCACTAGGCCCATACTCTATTTAGTATTTCTAAAATGTTGATGCTTATAAACTATGGAAGGAAACAACTCCCTTCCAATGTGGGACTAAATGCAAATGTATTTTTCCTATACAAACTCTAACAATTAACTCATTGATATGTTGTGCACATGCAGATGTTGCCAGACTTGATTAGGAAGTCAAAGGAGGGTGGACTGGATGCCATTGAGACTTATGTCTTTTGGAATGTGCATGAACCAGTTCGTCGCCAGTATGATTTTACTGGTAATCCCAATCTTGTCAGGTTTCTCAAAACCGTTCAAGATGAAGGACTTTATGCTGTTCTTCGTATTGGTCCATACGTTTGTGCTTAATGGAACTATGGGTACATGTTCTGTCAAAATTTTCTGTTTCATATTCTTTTACACTAGTTTTTGTCCCAAACACAATCTGATTGTTTGCATCTTATCAACAAAGGACTTCCTGTTTGGCTGCATGATCTGCCCGGATGTGAGATTCGAACTGCTAATGATGTTTACTCTATATAGCCGTGCACTTGAAGTTTATGATATGCAGAATGTGATTTTTACTAGGAAGATAGTTCTATGACATAGTATTAACAGTGTACCTTTTTTCTTCTTCATGTAGATGTATTTCTTTTTGCCTTTGCGATTGTATCTGGTGAAACTGTGGACAATTAGAGGTGGTTTCTGCAAAGGATATCAGATGTCTTTCTAGGCTTTCTTGGGTTTTTTTTTTAGTTTTTTGTATGAAATGGTATTAACAGTGTTTTCTGTATGAAATTGTATTAACAGTGTTTTTCTATGAAATTGTATTAACAATGTTTTTCGATGAAATGGTATTAACAATGTACTTCTATGACATGGTATTAACAACGTACTTCTATGAAATGGTTTGTGGAGGTTCGGTGGAGAAGGAATGTTCATGGGGACATGCTGGTTTTTTTTTGTTTTTTTCAAGTTTGGGTTTTTAAAAAAAATATGGGTTGGGCTTATTTTGAGTTTTTTGTATTGGACTTATTTTAAGTTAATCAATGGCAGATATGTAATTTATAGGAAGTTAAACACTTATTTATTATGTAGTAAATGACTTTTGGGTATGTTTATAAAGTGAATTCCATATAGAGTTTTTTTATAATTTCATGTCCTATTTTGGGTATATTACTAAATGTCCCTTTTTTTTGGTTACTTTTTTCAATTTATATATATATATATGATTTTAACATTTTTAATTAATTAAAGAAACAAAATATTTTTTATTATTATTTTGACAACGTGGAGTTCACTTTAGCAAAAAAAACCACTTCAGATCTGCCACTTCATCACTTAACACCTAAACTAACGGACTGGATAATGAAGTGTCAAATTTGTATGTTTTATGTAAGGTTGGGTATGCGCGTGAAAAATTTGACAGATTTGGTACTTGTTTATAATGACCTCTAAAGTTTGAGTACTAATATGTAGTTTACCATTTTTCTATTATTTTCATTTGAAAGTAATTCAATAAGTAGGAAAAAAATATTTTGAATGCTGGCTAGACTTTTGTGTGATTGTATAATGAATAAAAAAACTAACTGAGGGGTGTTAGTTGGATTGACTTAGACTTTTAGTGTGATCTCAAGTGGTCTTGGGTTTTAAACCCCCACTGCACCGTCTATGAGTTTTCCCCTTCCCTTCCTAACTTTGGCAAAAAAAAAATATATATTTATAGACAATTTGTTTTTACCTTTTGCAATGACATTCTTTTTTTTTTTCTTAGGTGTAGCATGTAAACCATTTACAGTCAAAGAAAAAAAAAAGTTGATTCTATATCCTATGTAGTTTGAGTTTGAGATCCATTTTCTTGCCCACTCCATTTTCCAGGATCAACTAATTCTTCTCCAGTCCATTGTCGCATTCTTTCCGAGGCTTGTTCTACCTGCAATTTCAATTTGGATCAATTGTTAAATTTACCACAAAAATAGATTATATTTGCTAATCATAAGATTAATTCCTAATGGCAAGCTAAGCTCATTGAGACATTATAATTTATAATTAAAGTTGATGGGGAAACAAAAAACGCTTGAACCATATATATAATTTACCTCTTTGTTCCAGTTGGTCTTATAAACTATGCACAAGAGGATAATTGTCTGCAGTAATGTCCCAAATATCATGCCAATCCAAATTCCCTACAACAACAATGCTCGTTAGTTTCATCGCGAAAATAAAAATTCTTGTTAGCATGTTAATCATTAGTTCAAAAGGGTGTGATCTATAAATTACTTAAATATATTGCAATTTTCGTAGCTAATTAAAATGAAAATGATGAATGAAGACGTATTTCCTTCAAATATGTTCTTCCTTAATTTCTTAATTACTATTATAATACAAATTTATTAGTTGCAACCTTTTGTTTTAAGAAATTAAGGTGCATGATGACCAATGAGAAATGATAGTTTACCTCCACTCTCAAACTTGTTTTGTAACCAAGAAGAAACCCAAGAGGTAGGCCAATGACATAATAACAAAACAAATTTATGTACGCCACCAAAGCTTGCCACCCTCCTCCAACAGCAACACCTGTGAAAAAAATTGCATTTTGTTACCTCAAGTTTTTCCGAGATTGATACTATTTGGATGCATAACTAAAGGAATTATTGATTGACCATTTGGACATGATTGTATGTAATCGCGAATCAGTGATCATAACTCATTGTTCAATGTCAGACCGTCTGATAAGAGAATACTTTACCTGATATAACAGGCTGAACGCTATTAAGCAACATTGTAACACTGAGAAGGAATGCTAAACGAGAAACGGCTTGTTGCATCTCTTTGCTGTCAGTGAAGATGATAGCAAAATGATCCTTGGCTGCCAGGATAACCACTGCGAAAAATAGCCCGATGAGGAGAGACTCGAGGATGGTGATAATGACTGAGTATTTTGCAGCTCTAGGATGCGCTGATCCGAGCTCATTGGAGACTCGAACGCTGCAAGGAAGTAAATTGAATGAAATCATTGCATAAATGGATCGACTATCACATTGCTTGGTCAGCTAATGCGGTATAAACAACATGAAAGTTCCTTACCTTATGGCTGCATTGATCCCAATAAACAGCATGCCTTCCCACCCATTCACATTCATGCTGAAACAGAAAATAAAACACAAATCAATTTAAAAGTTTGATTCATGAGTTGATTGGCATACTCTAGTAAGCTTGAGGTTCACAAGAATCAAAAGGAAGACAGTTAGTCTAAGGAAAAAATTGTTTGCTGTTTAAATATGAGCTCACCATATTGAAAGGGAGCCAACTGCAATAACAGGGTTATCAAGGTGTCCAGTGAGAACAATTATGGTCATGAAATACCAAATCTCTAGGCAAAGCATAACAGCTGAAGCAATGGAGAGTTTTGCAAAGGACCATAGTTCCTTGAAGGCCAACCATGACAAGCCCTTCCATCCATCATTGCACCAATAAACTATATAAACCACCTGAGCTATTGCCATCCCCCAGGCTGAGATATCATAGGCGACAGCAGCGCCGCTGGTTCCCCACCCGAAAACTTTAATGAAGAGATATAGAATTCCTAAGTGTATTATGAGAGCTGCAAAGCCAATCCATGCCAAAATCCGAACCCTGCTCTGTGCCTGCAAGAACTTCTGAGTTGGAAAATTGACAGCAAGGGAAAACATTTGAGGGATGGTCTGGATAGAGAATTTTCCAGCTAGATCTGCAATGTCATCTTCTTGGCCAAGCAGCTTTAGGACCGGCGCAGAATATACATAAAGCGGTAGCAACGCGAAGCAGGTGGCGAATAGAATTAGCCATGAGCGCTGCATGTAAACTCCTAGCATGTCTACTTGTCCAGCACCAAATGCTTGCCCACAGAGTGTTTCAAGTGCACTTGCCATACCAAGCTGCAAATTCATCCAAAATTAATTGATTGCTTAGTTTGTTTTAAGTTTTAGCCAATGAAATCAAATAGAATGGCTCACAAAAAAGACCAAATAGATATACTTCTACACACAAATAAGCATTAAATTGTTTGTCACTAACAGTTTTCTTCAAATCATGCTAATGGTCCCAAGAGAAACCCTAAAATTCTAACCCCCTATCCCAGAGAGGAATAGTTTAGCTAACACAATTAAGTGAGACAGACTTCTTGAAACAAGTTTATGAAATTTAAAATGATAAAACCTTGTTGCAAAATTAAACGAAGATCGTATTTAGAAACATGAGCATGAGGAGAAGTTTGTAACATTGTAACAGAAGGAGAAGCTAACCAGGAAGCCGAAGGAGAAATTTGCAATGACAGAGAGAGAAATTGCAACAGCAGAGAGCTCCACATTTCCAATATGCCCAACAAAGATGTTTGTGAAGGAATTAATACCATAGTTGCACAAAATGTTGAAGGCAATTGGCCCTGCAATTGTCCAAAGCTTTGTGGTCTCCATATAACATATAATCTTGGCGTCGGTGAAGCTGCGTATCTGCGGATAATCTCCATCACTGGAGCCAATGAATGCAGGAGGTGCATGGTGGAGGTCTGCAGTTTCCATGGCTGAGACTCCATCATCAATCGTTAATGTTGGACTTTGTAGCTCTGCTGGTTGCTCAGGTAAAAATCCAGCAGAGGCCTCAGCCTTAGCTGCTTCGTTTTCTTGAAGGGTGCCTATTTTTACAAACTTTTATTGAACCCTTTAAAGCCTTTTGACCATCTGAAGCTTGAGAACGAAGAAACCTGAGGAGATTTTGATTATCTCTTTCTCTGGGTTTCTTTTTTGTTTTATTTAATTATTATTATTATTATTATTATTATTATTATTATTATTTTCTGTGTTAGTAAGAATTTGGGTCTTTAAGAATGTTTGCTGCTGTCTATAATTTCGGGAGACCATAGAAAGAAATCAACCTGACAGAAAAAAGATGACCAAGTCTTAGTTTGTCGGACAGCAAGTGTTCAGTTTTCAGCTATTTCTTTGCAGGATTCTAGTTATATTTGCCTTCAACCGTATTGGGTATAATTCACAAGTCACAGCAGAGGCCTCGTCCACCTGTCTGTCATTGCCTTTTTTTTAAAAAAAAAATTGTGTAGTTTTTCCCTATAAAAAGAAAAAACAATTTGTAGGTATGAAACTTTGAAATCAGGTTGGACTTGATTAATAGTTAGATTGCCATAGCAAATCTAGGTAGCAAGAATTGTCTTTCCATTTTTTTAATAAAAAATAAAAAATGCATTGTTCCTTTACTTATTTGAGGAAAAAAAAAAGTAGGATAGAAAGTGACAAAAACTCTCATTTTTAAACAAATACCAATCTCAAATTACCAAAATAATATCTAGATGGATGGAATGACAAAGATTTCTAAAAATAATCCATATACCCCACCAAGAAATATCATCATTCATGACTTTTTCTTTTTCTTTTTGCATCTATAAAGTATTTGTAAAAGAATCCCATGACCTTTAGAGAAAGGCATGATCAATTGCAAAAAGGTGAACCAAAAAAGAGAGGGAATATCTCACTGTCAATGTCAAAGTGTAATCATGAAATGTGATCCACAAAGAAAATACACAGATCAGCAAAGATTAACTAGTTTTCCAGTTGAAAAAGAAAATGTATAACTGGGATTTCAAATCTTGTTAATATCTAATTTCACAGAGGCAAAACTTTCCATTAGGAGCAACATTATATACATCATCATACTCTACAAAAGATCACTTTGCAGTTTTCTTTACACGAAAAGAAAGAAAAAAAAAAAACCTGTTGTGAAGAACATGGCTTGGAATTTATTAGCCTTGGTCAGTAAATGCCACGGAACCTCTCTGGTTATCGTGCACAATCTCATTCACTAGGGAAGAGCCATTACCAAGAGACGATTCTGAACCACAACTAGATAATCTCGGGTTATAATCGGAGAAGTCGCTGCCATTAGACAACCTAATTCCAGAATCAGCCTTTATCCCACAAAAAGACTCCCCTGAAACCAGTGCTTGCAACAATTTGGGAGCTGGAGGAACGGTCACTTCCACCACCCCTTCCAACATCTTTACTACCATCCCCATTGTCGGCCTCGTTGCCTCAGAATCCTGTATACACCACACTGCCACCAATGCAACACGCTCTGCCTGCTCAATACTAAATGTGCAGCCAAGCCTATCATCAAGTACTGCCCTCACATTGCCCTCAATTATCTGCTGTGCTGCCCAGGGAGGAAAGAACCAACTGTTGGTTTTTTCACCTCCACCCTCTCTGCCACCTTCAGATCGGCGTGCCTCCACATTTCTACGCCCCCCAAGTAATTCTATCAATGTCATTCCGTAGCTGTAAACGTCGGCTTTTGTGGTGATTGCCACACCAGATATCCACTCTGGCGCCACATAGCCCCAGGTACCCCTCATTGTGGCTAATACCCGACTAAAGTCCCGGCCAAGTAGTTTTGCTAACCCAAAATCTGACACCTTCGCAGTGTAATCACTATCAAGCAAAATATTTTCTGGTTTGATATCACAATGGAGTATGCAATCTCTACACTCCTCATGTAAATATGCAATGCCTCTTGCCATACCAACTGCTAGCCGAAACCTAACATCCCAACTCAAATTTGGACCCTCTCGACGTAGATACACACTAAGAGCACCATTTGGCATGTATTCATAAACTAAAAGTCTATGAGAATTTTCTGAGCAGAAGCCTCTAAGTCTCACAAGATTGACATGTTGAATGTTCCCAATGGTGCAAACTTCGGCTTGGAATTCTTTCTCTCCACCACCTGGTCTGTCCAAGCGTTTCACAGCAACAACAGTAGAATCTGATAACTCCCCATGGAAAACTGCTCCAAAGCCACCATGCCCAAGTTTGTCCGAAAACCCCCGTGTTGCAGTGTGAAGTTCTTTATAAGAAAACACCTTCAAATTAGAGGCCTGCTGAAGTTGAACAACCTCTTCTTTTATTCCCTTCTTCTTCTTCTCTCTTCTCCAAATCAAAACCATCACCAGCACCACCACAAACCCCAAACCAGCAACCGACCCAACAATGCTAGCACTCAAAACTACAGGATTCACCTGCTTCTTGATCTCAACCTCCAAATTTTTCTGTACCTTTAAATAGAAGACCTCACCGACTGCACCATCAGAGCTCAAATTCTTCAAATTCGAGAGAGACCCATAATAAACTTTACACACAGTACTATTGCCATCGTAGTTGACACCAATGCAAGAGCAAATTTCCAAGCATGTGTTTTGGCAATCATCCAAAGTAGTTCTATACGACTTAAAGTAAGCTCCTTCATAGCTCACAACACCAACTTTGTCAAACCCATCACCCCTCTCATCACAAGACTCAACATCTTTAGCCATCCAGTGGCAGCCACCAGAGTAATCCCCATAGTTCCAACTAGGCTCATCCACAGGATTAAAACCAGAGAGGCACTCACAGGGCCTAGGTGCTTCACCACTGCAAACCCCAAAAGCCCCACACAGGCCAAACACTCTGCACTTGTTCTCAGGCTGAGACCAGAACATGTTCCAGGTCTGGGTTGCCAAAGTGAACTGCCGGAGCTGACCCGAAACGTCCATCTGGAACCGGGTCAGCGGCGGGTCCAACCCGTTATCCAACGGCTCCTCGGTGAATCCGAACGACGCCGTTGGCTTAAACGGGTCGATAAAATGGAACTTATAGATGTAAGGCACCGACATCTCAGGCACATTTATGAACCCATTACCGGTCCAATTCCCAGTTCTCCAGTAAACTACAGTACCATTGAAAAGCAGCTCAAACTCACCGTAGTTCGGTGGTCTCAGCTGCAGAGAATACGAACCCGGCGAGGGGTCTCTGTAGCTTCGCCAACTCGTCAACGCTCGCTCGCTCGTCAAGTTCATGCCGGGGAGCCACGTGTCAGTCGGGTAATCGAAGCTCTGCCACGCAACCGTGCCTCCTTGGGTGAGCAAAACCAGGTTGCCACTGTCCAAAAGCTGAACGCCAACACCAATCTCCGTGTTCGTGCTCGACCACACGATCGAACTACCCGGGTCCTTGACCACCAGTCGACCCGACCCGGAGATTTCTAAGCTTGAGTAGGTGAGATTCTTGATGGGTCTCTCTCGGTTTGCGACCCAGACGCAGGTCGGGACTGGAATCGAACCGTACCATATGCCCAAGTACCAGTTGGGTTTATCGCCATTGGTGGAGAAGAAGCCGAGAGAGAAGGTCTTGTTCGCGCTCGAGAGGGTCGAGTTCCCAAAGACCACAACTTTGCTTTTTCTCAGTATTGGGTACTGAAGCGATGCGAGCAAGGAAGACTTTGTGAGCGAGTTTGGAGTGGGATTTGAAGCAATAGGAAAGTTGGAAACTTGGGGCGTGTTAAAGAACAGGGTTTCGTTTTCGGCTGAAAATTCTTCAATGGGTTCTTCAATTGTGGTTATCAGAAGAAGGGTTTGAAGCAGAAGAAGAAGAAGAAGAAGACGAGAAATGGGCAACATGGTAGAGGCCATGGATTGTAGTGGTGGTGGTGGTGGCGGTGGTGCGGTTTCATGGAAGAAGAGAGATATAGCGGTGGGCCGATTTCATGGAGGAAGCAGAAAAACAAGAGAGAGAAAATACGGTGGTAGTGCGATTTCAGTGGGGGAAGAAGGAGAAAATATGGAAATAGAATTTTAAAATGGAAATAAAATAATTAAATTAATTAAGAAAAAGAGGGAATTTGCCTTTTTGGTACAACCAACGGGAGAGAGGGGACCGAGAAGTGGAGGCGAGGAAAGTTAAACGCGTCTGATTGCCTAAAAATATTCTATTTTCCTTTTTTTATCATTTCTTTTTATTTTTTTATTTTTTATTTGTAATAAAATTGGAATCAACCAAGACAAAAAGGTCTCATTGACAAATCTTGCTCCTGTCTTTCTCCATGTGCTGCGCATGGTCATAATAATCTTTGCATATCTTTATTTATTTTAGTTTTCTTTCTTAATTTGTAATTTTAAAAGCCAAAAGAGTTCCCATTTTTCAAGGACATTTTTTATTGATTGAGGCGATATTATATTAAATTCACACACACTACACGAATATTAAGATTCGAATTCAAGATCTTGCATGAGGGAATAAATACTCCAAACAACTACACTAGTAAAAGCATCTCCAACACACTCTTCAATAGTTTTGGAATTCTAAAATAGGTGAGTCACATCAAAAAAACTCCCTCCAACAGTGTCTTTAACCTCAGTCATCAAAGCTGCAACCTCTTTCTTTCTTTTCAGGGTTGGTAAGTTGACTTCGGCTCTTCAAACATTTAATTTTACTTTGGAAAAACAAAAGCTACCTTGAAAATGTTAAAAACATGCATTTTTTCTTTGAGTACTGCTATTTCTACCTCCATGTCCTATTTTCTCACCACTTTATCTTCCCACCCACCATATAAATTTTAAAAAACACAATCCTATTTTTCCATCTACTATTATTCCTAAAATATCCTTTTAATTATTACCTCATTTCCTCTCTCTTTTTATTCTCCCTCTTCATGTCTTTTCTCTCTCTAACCACCACCACATCTTCTCTCTCTCTCTCTCTCTGAAGGAACATGATGAGCATATTTTATATTATATATTTAACCCTATTCTTAGTATATTTTGGTTAATATTTTGGAAGAATTTTGATACTTTGAATTATATTTGCAATATAGGACTTTCGACTTCATCTGGAGCAAAACATAATCAAATGAATGAATTTTGGAGTAATTCCAGTTGGAGGACGTGCGTGAGTCACTTAGCTTAAGCGTATCAAAATTCCAGATTTTTCTACCGAGCGATTATTTTCTGGCAGTCAATTAAAGGAGCAGTGCGCTGTGCTGGAAAAGTGACGTTTTGGGCTTTTCTGCGTTTTTGGAGCCCAAGATGACCTCGGATGGGTTCGTGACCTTCTGAAGATGTGTTCAGAATATTTTTATCTTCAAAACCAGCTATCTTGGGCCTGATTTGGAGCAGATTTGAGCCCAGAACGTGGCTGGGCAGATTTTGAGCGAATTTCTCTAATCCTATTTGGATTTTACTTCCTAGTATTACTTTATTTTAATTAGTTTCCTTGTGGGAAAAGAAAGGCTGCAATTGGGCAGCTAGGTTTTAGGTAGTATTTAAGTTCCTTTTCACAACAATTTTAGGATCCTATTCTATCTTCTTTTTACTTCTTAAACGCGACAAGGGTTCTTGAAGATCTTCAACTTCAAGGTGTATTCAATTTTTTTCTATGATTTCAATTATAATTATGCGTAACTAATTCCTTTTGCTAGGGTGAAACCTTAGCCTTAGCATGAATATGTGATTTTATTAATTTGCTTCTGAATGAATGCATGTTTGCTTTGAATTATTAATCACTGCGTTTGAAACTATCTATTTGTTTTAATGACTGATCACCATTATAATATTTAGACAAGTAATTTGATGCAATTTCTGTTGGAACATCACCCTGAAATTGAGGAGGGCTTCTTGTGATTAGTAAGTGTAAGTTCACTTAAGGCGAACATCACGCTCTTAAGGGTTGCATGGTTTTTCAAAGGGTTTTCACAAAGTTTAATGAGTCTTGCATGTTTATAATTGATCTGAACACCACAGACGGATTGCATGTCGGATATACGTTTTCGCTTGAACATCACAAGGAAAATATGCATTAGGAAAACCTAACCTCCAAAGCATATATGTTGAATTTCACAAGTAATTGGTAAAAATTCATAGGATTACTAGGTGACGGTGAATCCCTAGTGCTTTTATAAATTGATATCTAAAACTCGTTTCTTTAATTGTGTTTTTAATTAAATTCATTTTTAGCTTTAACAAATTCAATATCGAATCAACTTTCTCTACTTTTAATTTTAGTTAATTGGAAACCGTTTTTACATAAATTGCTAAATAGTCCCTGAGGAGATCGACCTTGCATGAGCATCTATACTACAATAACCTTGTATTCTTGCAAGTATTTTATGTGATTTTAACCCTGTTTTTGCAGGTACTAAAAATCCTATCAGAACACAAAGTTCAATGGATCCTATACAATGGATTCTTACCATATCCGTTTATTCTCTATTGAAGTATACAAGTAACTGCTTCTATATAGTATAAGCTATAACATATGCCTGCTGTTCAGTTTGAAACCAGCTCATCTCTCTCCATGTGACTTGGCAAGAGATGTATGTAAGACATTCACATACCATTTCTGATTGTGGGTGGGACTTGTCTCCAACAAAGAAGGGGTGGATCTTCTTGTTAATCTCAATCCAGCTAAACCCCAGATTTTTCCTTAATCCCAATTCTTTCATCATCAATCTCACATTCTTTACCTCATCCCATTTTTTGACAGAAGCATAAGTATTTGATAACATGATATAAGTTGAATCAGTGGCGGTTCCAGGATTCGAAAGCCGACCGGGCAAAACTTATATACTAAACTCGACGGTACGAGTGAATTTCATTAGTAAACATAAAAAGATACACATAGTGAGGAGGACGTAATGAGCCTTGCCCCCTCAAATGCATCTATATCTATAAATACAAAAACTAAAATTAAAATTAAAAGTAAATGTAATGCAATACAAAACAGCACTATTTAAATATAAAATTTAACTCTACGAAACTTAGAATTCTTAAATTCCTCAATTATTGATAGCATAATATAATTCGCATTTTGAGCCACATGATGCATCATGCTAATTGTCTTTATATGCTATTGCTTGTTATAGAAAAGTTGAGAGGAGTTGTTGGCCATGGCTATAGTTTGCAGAGAGGAGTTATTGGAGAAGTTGCTTATGTCTGTTTTGCTTTTGCAAAGGGGGAGAAGAATATGCAGCACATGAGGATTGATAGATAGGTTTGTTTAATGTTGTGTAGGTAATATTTTATTATAATATATATTGTAGGATTGATAGGTTTGTATAAGGGGCTAAGTATTTTTAGAATATAATGAAGGTAATATTTGTTTAATATAGTGTAGTTAATATTTTGTTAGAATATAGTGTAGGATATTGATAAGTTTGTGTAAGTGGGCCGGGCATTTTTAGAATATAGCGTAGGTAATATTTGTTTAATGTAGTGTATGTAATATTTTTATAATAGAATGTAGTGTAGGTAATATTGTTTTTTCAGAAATTTGGGCCGGGCACCAGCCTAGCCTGCCACAGGCTAGAACCGCCACTGAGTTGAATGATCATCGGGATTCTTCTCAATTAGCAATCTTGCAATTTTCACACCCAAATCTAGATCCCTGTGCAACCGACATGCGGAAAAATAGTGTGCTTAACAAGTCAACGTCCTCCCTAATTTCTAAAGTTTTTTGGAGAATTTCGTAAGCTTCATTCAATCTTCCAGCACGTACAAGAAGATCTATCAAGCAAGAGTAATGTATTAATTGAGATTATGGGTAATTGCTTAGTGATTAAGAAATAATAAAAAATTTAAAATAGTTATATTAATTGACTCATCCTTTTTTCCCAAAATCCTTATAAGTCATTTTTGCAAAGGGGTAAATTTGACTTTAAAATTTTGAAAATAAGGTGGGTGGGGAAATAAGACAAGTGGGTGGAAATAGCAACACTCTTTTTTTTCATATAATAAATACATATACATTTTTACATGTTTTCATTTTTTTTTTCATTATATTGTATTAATTGAATTGAAGAGTCTGTTGCATCAAATAATGCTTTTCAAATTGTCACATAGGTCAACAAACTTCAATTTGAAGAATTTTATTTGTTACTACTGTTAGAGATGCTCTAAGTCCTTTGCTTTTCAAGGCTTCTTTTCTCAAATAGTCAAGCTTTTTATTATTTATCACACTAAAAATTACTTTTATTCGAAGGTTTTAAGACTTAGGTGGTCCAGCCACCATTGGATTTTATCATAAAAAACAGTTTGGGGACTTATGTCGTTTAGTATCAAGGAGGGTTCAATGTTGCTTCAATGATTTAGAAGGATACTGCTTGGCTTAACTATATATAATAAGATTATGTTTATGTTGTGGTAAGATTCGAATTGGCTTAACTATACATTAAGTTTTGTTAGGCCTCCGTGAGCACTTAAATAATTCCAATCATTGAATTCAATCCCACAATATATAATCTAAACAACTTAGTTTAGTTTAGCAAATGATCCACTAGTGTAGTTGCTTAGAGTATTTACTCATTCAAGCAAGGTTTTGGATTCAAGTACTAGCATCCGTGTAGTGTGTGTGAATTTAATATACTATCGCTCCTCTCAATAGGAAATGTCGTAAAAAATACAAATTAGTTTAGATGACTAGGGGTGTGTGTTGTTCAAAGATGTCGTTGGATCGTAAAGTTATTTTATAACACTTAGGTTTAGGAACTATGTTTAAGAATTTCATAGAATGTAGTCCATAGGAACACATCGAATATAATATTCTCATTTGTAAAATTTGGAAAGGATGAGAATGATAAACATCACCATAATATTTAAAAGGTTGAATAGTAGTACCGACGATCTCTGACTATAGGTAAAAGTTATGAAATGCAACAATATTAAGATGATTTATTTCACATCAACGTTAAAAATCACCGACTAATCTTTAATTTAGTGGTATATGTTAAAAGAGGTTCAAATTCGAGCCCCCACCGCCGTTGATTTTGAAAAGATAAGAAAAGTGATGGTGTACTTGTACATTAGGGTACAAGGACATTGACTAGTCGACAACACTCCCTGTTTTCAAAAGAACCAAGTGTTTGGTGGTTTAGAATGTGTTAGATACAAACTTCTAAATTGTAGTGCATTAATCTAAGTACTTGTATCCTAGGAATGGTGACATGAGGGTCAATGGTGCTCAAACAACACGCACTTTGCTACCCAAGAAGGATTCGAAATGTTTCCCTTTGTGAAAGCAAGAGGCTTAACATGTGCCTCTCTTGCATCCCACAAACTCATCTTCTGCAATTTATTCATATATAAAAAAACAGAACACATGCAATGAGATGAGACCCACGCTTAAATTTCTGCTCTTCCATTCTTGGAAGTTGAACTTGACAATATTTAAACCGAAATAAAGTCCACATAGACCCAGAAAGAAAGCCCCGCTAACCTAATTAATTGAGTTTTACAGTAAGGGTATGGGGATGTTAGAATACAACTGGTTCATAAACAATCATATTGTACCATCAGCCAAAAAAACCCTTTAAAAAAAATACTGATTTTCCTACTCCCTTTTTATCTACTTACACTATATTTTTTGAAAATTGTATGTTCTCACTCCTCTTTTGTTAAATGGATAAAAAGGGAACGGGAAAATCACCATATCCAATTTGGTAGCTAAGTTGTGATTTTCTATTTAATTTTTGTTTTGTTTTTCTTGCTCTGTTTAGTTTGAGGAATAGTTTAGTTTCGAGTGATCCCCAATATCCATAAAATCAATTTTCTAGAAAATCTTTTAGGACTCAATTTCCTGATCGTTGGATGATTTCATATATGAAATGAAACAACTTAGCCAAATCAAATCCACCCAAAATGTAAAAGAGATGTGATTTACATATTAGAATCCAAGGGCTGCAGTGAGTATATAAATCAAATTCTGCAGCATATAACAACAAATGACAACAGAATGATTCCTACAACAAACTAAGAGATCTGTACAAAAAGAGTTGTAGCAAACCAACACAACTCTGAAGATGGCACTGGCATTCATTTTTCTGGTTTCCATTGGATGGCCTTGTTCTTAACTTCTTGATTGCTCCACTTAGAATCCAGAGACCTGTCTGAGAATTGGAAATCAAGCTCTAAACAAAGAGAGAGACTTTACCAATAATTGACCCACTAAAACAGCTAACATAAGAGAACCAGTTCAACCTCCAATTTGAGAATGACCAGGTTAAAAAATGAATCTGCAGGCCACCCATCCCCATCCCCGGCAGGGTTCGAAACAAACAGCTACTGTCCTTCCGGAGAATCTCTGACTTCAAGAAGCAAATAAACTTTGATTTTGCAAGAGCACTAATTAGCTACAACCTAAAGCTATGGTCAATCCCCAGTTCCTGAAACATCAGAAAAGGAGAAAATTTCATTTACAAGCACAAGGGATTTAAAACAACATAGACAAATCAGTCAGAGATCTGATTAATTAGCACCTGGGGTTCATCCAGTCACCAATTACTTAGGCTCGCCATAAAAACAGTGACATTTCTAGTCATTCCACCAAAAAACTGAGGTGCTTCAGTTTTTTTACTCTTTTTCTTACTTATTTTTTGGTGAAATAACTTCCTGTGCAAGCATTGTTAACAGATGAATCCCAAGGACACTATCTAGTACAACGCACTCCTTGCGATGACAATATGATGAAATATTTATTTGATAAATGAGTATATCACTTGTTTCAAAAGGCAAACCTTATCACATATAGGACAGGCAGCACTTCTTTCCCTCCACTCAAGAATACAGCAGAGGTGATAGTGGTGCTCGCATTTTGTGATAAATGTTGGATTCTCTGTTTCATACTCTGCATGTGAAGATACAAGCTTAAAGCATTAGCTACCTGCAGTTTAAAATAGCAAAATGACGCAGAAATGGACTTTTCTTTGTTTCCTATAATCAAGACAAAAAGAATCATACAACAAAAGAATTAGTTCCCTGAGCTACTGATGGTACAGCACCTTCAAGACAAATGGGACAGACATCCTCATCTTCTTTTGCTAAAACATGAGGTTCATTTGATTTTGAAAGTTCTAACTTCTTTGGTGAGATATTCAAAGAATTTTCTTGAACTTTGCAGTCTGATTCCCCAAGATCTCCACAAGTAGCTGAAGTATCAAAACTACTGCAACTGATTGTTTCCCTGACAGAATCAGAATCTGTTGATCGTGAACATCCAAAGACCATATCATATGGCAAAGGTGGAGGAGGGGGTCTGTAAGTGTCTGGTGTTGTTGCTTCCAGATCCCAATGAAAAAGGAGTCCTGCACTGAGCGCAGAGGCTGCGACATCATGAGATCTTAAGGACTCTTGCTCTTCCAAAACTGGTGGACACTGAAGAATAGAGTTTTAAAAAGAGAAATGAAATCTTAATACGCATATTAGACCACTATTTGATTAGGATAAACAAGCACAATTTTCCACTCTCCTAATATTAAGTGATACAAGTATTTCTACTATGAGTCCTAAACAGTCAGCCACACAATGATGAGCAAACTATAATATGTAACAAAAAGGGAAGTTGGAGTGAGAAGATATACGGACATAGAAATACACAGGTGCTCCGTGCAGTTGCAGATGAGCTTTTCTGGAAGAACAACAACAACCTCCCATTCTCTGCGGTTATTACTGTTATACACCCAAAACCATCCAATATTGGGGCATAGCTTCCTGTTATTTGGCATCATAAAGAGTCAAATGCTATAGATGCAAAAGAACTAATATGTTCCTATGATTTAAGGAGATTATATACTACAAAACTAAAATGATATTATGTTACTAAAACCGAAAAGAAGTCACAAAAAGGTGCTTAAACATATGTAATATCCGTCACAAAGAGGTAAGAAGAAGACATAAGAGTTGACAGATAGAAAATATGGCCACAAACAGGCAGAAAAATATCGTAAAGAAGTCGGCAGAAAAATTATAGACAGAGGAACCAAATCCAGCCGACAAAATAGAAGCTACACCCATGAATGATGCTATCATTCCAGAAATCTCATGCTATGAATTACAGCAACTGAAACCATGATAAATATGAATTTTTAAGCACGTGTACTTGAAATTAGTGCTGGTGTTGCACTTCGAATTTGAATCCTCAAAGCATATTCCGTTTTTTGATGTTACATATACAATCACCTATTTCCAGCATGAGAACAAAAATATGACATGTAGATAGAAATCCTCAACACCTTTCCCTTGCTAAAATGAATAATACAAACACATAGCCTGTGAAAGCTTCTTAAACTCCAAATACTCATACAACTTTTAACTCTTCCAATGCTATCCGACTCAACAAAACTTTGTCCAAAGAAAAAAGCAAAGACAAAGTGAGTACCTTGACAAAGAAACCGCTCAAAATAGAAACAACCCACAAAGGAAGAAGAAGAAGAAAAAGGGCAGAAAATAGCAAACAAGAAACCCAATTGAATAAAAGTTGCAAGTGAGGAGCCAAACCCAATAATCCAATCACTACCCAGAAGCAATTTTCACCAAATTTATGGAACAAGAACAACAAAATGAGTTCTTGTACACAAAAACAACCACAACCAACTAATTTATTGATCAAATGTTAACCGAAAGAGCAAAGCTTTTTACCTTTGGAAATTGAACAGATATTTGTTTCAGGAAAGAAGTCCAGTCGGTGAAAAGAAAAGGAAGAAACTTTTTTGGCTTTTGTGGGTTTGGCCTTTGCCTCTTTTGGGTTTGTATGTGTGTGGCTTTCCTCCTTTGCACAATAAGCCCCCCCACTCATATGAGTCATATACCTCTCACGTAGGGCTTGATGCCGATGGTGTGGCTGTATAGTACACGTCTGCTATTAGTCTAATTAGTTTAATTAATCTTAAGATTAGCAACTTAATTAAGGCATTGTTCTTGCAGATAAGCTAGCTTAATGGTTATGGAGTTGAAAGATGACGTAGCTCGGTTCTTGACAAAAATGACAAACTTCAATTCAAACTCCCCAACTCTAATTTTCTTTCTTGTATGCGTGACACGACACTAATTGGATCACTTAATTTGTCACCTAACTCAAATTAAATACATTTGAATTGACCGACACAAAATATATAGAAAACAATACAGCATGTTAACTTTGTGTGTTAAACACTTTGTATGATTTATATTTCATAATCTTTGGGGTTTGATGTAGTTTGTTTTATGTTTAGTTTGCTTTTTTATTATTTAGTTTTGGTTTTCAATATGAATTTGTCGTTTCTGTAAGAATATTTTATAAATATTCTATGTGGCCCACATGAAGTGACCTATGTGGTAAATAAATTGTTTAATTGGTTTAATAAATATTATTCAGAATAATTATATTGGTCAAATAAGGAGAAGTAGTTTCTTATTTTATTACCGTGATGGGTGGTAATTGATTATGGGCTTTATTAGGAAACGGGTCCTCTCTCTGCCTATAATAGTGCACATGCCCATCTTATGTGTACGCTGATGAAAACACGTATTAGGGTTTTCTAAATGTGCAAAAGGCTAGAGAGAGAAATCTATTTCCTCCACACTGACGGCTCGCCTACGAATCACTCAAGACAAATATCTTGACATTGAAGAAGACTGATCATTCAAGGTATGTATGTAATTTAAGTCTAATTGAATTTCCGCCTAATGCTATTGTGAAAATCATGAAGTTCAAGATCTTGGGTCATGGATTGGGTCTTATGTTTTTACCCAATATTAAAGCTTACATGTGGTATCAGAGCATGATTAAGAACTTTCATGATTTTCCATAATGAATTTTAGAGTTTTGATTGATATATGTATGTATTGGTTGTCCCGTATGAAGTTTATACAACTAAAAAATGAATGATTACTTCTTTTAGTTGGCGGCATGAATGTTCAATCTTATAAATATTAATCGGCAACTTAATCTCATAATTCTATCGTTTCACGTAATCCATTACTTTCCTTGTGTTGTTGTATGAATGGGTTGGAGAATATGATGCATGTAAATGTTATAAGCTAATACAATCTCACGAATATCAATTAATTGATTTAGATGAGTGGGTTATTGGTTTGAGGTGCAATATATATTATTAATTATATATGCATCTGTGTGAAAAGTATAGCACAAATTTTTAAATTGGAATGATGCCATTTGAATGTTTTTTTGAGACTGTATGCCAGGATAGTTTTGTCAGATTCAAATTTATATGCTGAAGTTGCATACGAAATTCATGAACATATAAATTAGTTTGAACATTTATTTCATTCAAACTATGAATAGTATCATATATGTGTTATGAGCTGGATAATGTGAAGAATGTGAATATCAGTATAGATATCAATTTTGATTTGGATATCATTATGAGCACTGGTATTGTTTTCACCAATTTCATTATATCGATTTTTGTTTGGGCATTTCTGTGTGCATTGGAATTAATTTTATTGATCTTCACTATGTCCATCTTGATTGATAATTGTTAAGCACATCATTCAAATTAATAAAAAATATTGAATGTTGTTATATATTACGATGGTGAAGCACTGAAGTACATATATTATAGTTCATATGTATGCTAAAAAGCCTAGAATCATCCAACGGGTGCCTAATGTTTTCCTTTTATGCAATACTAATTTTGGGAAAATTGCATAATATTTACACCAAATTAAAAATTGCATGTATTAAATGTATGACCACTTATGAACTCATGGAATGATCCTGGTGTAGACATGTACAGTGAATTAAAGTTATTTAAAATAAATAAATGTAAGCATATTGTATTTCATTGTCACTGTACTTTTTCTTATGAAGCGAGGCAATCTAAAGGTCTATTGCCCACTACTGTGTTAAAAGGTCATATATATTTATCGGTTAATCTAATGATCGATTAACCAGTAAAGTGTATCAATTAATCTTATGAAATTGATTAACTAATACAATTGTTAATTTAATTTGACATTCATATTATGAATGGTTTGTTAGTCACCAAAGTGGCCAAGCTAGAACGTTCGTTGAATATCAAATTAAATGATAATTAATCAATTACTTGTGATTTAAGGATGCATATAAATGAGGTTGAACCTTATAATGTTTTCAAGGTTCGAGCATCATGAGTATATTGATTTTCATCATTCAAGAGATATTATGAGTCACCCAAAGGTGGATTCGTTATTCGTATGATTGATGAAATAAATGAGGTAACTTGTATATGTCTTATTAGATTTGTTTTGGGATATCCAAAGATAACAAAGCTTTTCTTACTAGGAATATACATTTACTAATAATGTCAAATAGATGCATCATAATTGTTAATTATTGGTACTGTCATAATATATCCCAAAGGAGAGTTATGATAATACGTTTATTGATGTTAAGACTATATAAGTCTTATTTATGTTTGTACGTGTTGGTAACTGAAAGCATTAGTATTGTGAGCATATTACGAATTATGTTGCAATGTCACTTTTAGGTTCGCTCATGCTTGATCTAGTATTGATTTAATTTCTCATTTTGCTGTGAAAAGGTCCAGTATCACCAAAGTGTTCTGGGTTTTGATTAGGCACCTCAAAATGAGAAACTCATTGCTATTATGTTAAAGCATTGAGGATTAAAAGACTTTCCATGAAGTTTGGGAAAGATCAAATAGATTGAGCCTTATGTTTATGCGAATAACTAGACAGAGCAATATAAATTAAGGCTATGCTCCATAAATGTGAATAATGCTAAAGAATTCTTGAGAATTGCTAACAAGTCCATTACATGGACAATATTGGCTAACCTTACCATCATGAAATTTGATGGTATGGGAAGAATGAATGAGTGCATTATTGAGCATACTAATTTAGCGGCAAAACTGAAGTCCTTGAGATGAAGAAGAAGAAAAATCAATTTCACCTATGTAAAAGGTGAAGCATTTACAGAATATGATTCGAAAAGAAAGGTAAGTCTTTCGCTTTTATGTGCTTCGAATCAATTTTTTAGATTAATTTACTTATGATGCTTGATGGATTAAGTTATGTGCTAAAATTCATGTTTCTAATAGTTCAATGCAAAGTGGTTTTAGATTCCATATTTTGGAATTATATATTCAATTCAATGGCCATAATTTAGATTTATTAAAAGCATATTATGTTCTTACGGTTTCAAATCTAGTTGGAATTTTGTTTGGAATTTGGCAATAATGTTTTATCCTTTAAAGTTTGGTGATGACTGTATCAGTCTCTTAAAGAATGTCTATTTTGTTAATTGTGGTATTCTATTAATGATTTACGAAATTAATGCATGATGACATTTTCTTTAAATGTTTTTGATACTTTGCATGATTAATTTAGAAGTGACTGCTATTTGACAAATTAAAATTTAATGCTCTTATGGCATAAATGACTGGTAATGTGTTCAGAGAAAGAACTCAGGGATCAGTAAGGAATGAGGTTCTTCTAAACCTATATTTTATTGATCTCTTATTGGTGTGTAAGTGGATTGTATTAAGGAAAACAATTCAAATACACCATGAAAGATTCCATAAGAACTTTATAGCTAATTGAAATTATTTATAAAACATGTGTTCACCTTATAATGCTCTGTCTTTTGGTTAGGGGTATGTGAAGTAATTTATCGTTACCTATACCATTATGGATACATGTTCTTACTACAACTATTATGCTAATTGGGTTCCTATTAAGGCAATTTCAAATAAGAAATTATTTGAACGGCAGAAAGTAAGGAAATCCAATTTGAGGCACCATTATGTTTTGAGTTGCTTAGTGAGAGTAAGAATTTACTGCTCACAAGAGAAGGAATTGGACCTTTAGAATGTTTTCTGGTTACCTTATTGGTTACCTAGAAAAGTCCAAATGGTATAGACTTTATTATCCTAACCAGGGTATGAGATTATTGAAATCAGTAACGTCAGTTTCATTTTAAATGGTGAAATTAGTGGGAGTGGATAACCAAGAAAGTTGGTTTTATGAGAAGTTAGTGTGCAAATTTTTGCATGCATACTTCATAATGAAATTGTTGTTCCTACAGTTGTGAACAGTTTTAACAACAATGAACAACAAATTAATGAATAACTAATCCCTCCATTATGACTGCTTCACCAGTGAAAGTATAGTAGAGAATCACAAAGAATAGCATTAAGATGATATCAATACATTAAGCGTGTCGGTATCTGCTACTCTGAGTGATTATTTGGTATATCTACAAGAATCTGACTGTGAGTGTTAAGTAAGATTTTGATTTTATTTTCACATGTCGTTAAACATATATTGATTCTACTAAATAGATTTATGCCATGAATGATGAGTTGAAATCAATTGGCAGGAATGAAATTTGTGATTTTGTTGATTTGCCTGAAAAAGGGTGAGTTGTGTGTAAGGGTGTCTTCATGACTAAATACAACTCCCAGGGCAATATAGATAGATATAAAGACACACTATTGGCCAACGATTTTACTAAGAAAGAAGGCAAATATTATAAAGTGACATTCTCACTTGTTTCTAAGAATGACTGACTTGGAATCATATAATGGTATTTGTTACTCATTATGAATTAGGGTTAGGGTTACATTGTATGGATGTGAATGAACTTGAAGAGTTTTCTTTTATTGAAAGAAACACATGCTTTGTAAACTGAAGAATTCACTGTATAAAATTAATAATATAGCGATTATGGTATGTAAAGTTTAATAATATCATAATATTCTTCGTTTTTAATGAAAGCACTATTAATTGTTGTATGTATCTCAAGGCCAGTGGGAGTAACTCTTTATTTCTCATTTTGGATATTTATGCTATTTCGCTTGCTATGTATTGGTCTTGGTTTTCATTGCTGAAAGCGTTAAGTTTTCTCTAAGAACCTTGGATGAAATATATGGATGAGACAACCTTTGTGATTGGAATTGAAAATTCCCGAATGGATCACATGAATTGTTAAGTTTGTCTCATAGAGCATATTATAAGAGTTCTAAGGAGACATGATATGGAATAATGTTTATCCATTAATGTTGCTCCAATTCAGAAAGGGGACAAGTTTAGCATTATGTAATGCCCATAAGAGTGAATTGGAACATTAAAGGTACAACAAGAATTCATTATGTGCATATGGTTTGCTTTAAGGCCATAGTTGATGAATTGAGGTTGCGGGTTTTAATCCTAGGACTTGGTGTTTATGTTTTATTGCCAAGCCGCTAAGAATTTATGTTGATGCCGCAATTGTCGTTTCTCCAAGAATGACTGGTGCTGTAAGAGTGCTAAACATAATGGAATTATATACCTTGTCATTAAGGAGGTTAAGAAACAATGAGTGTCTATAAAGACAAAATTTATGCTTGCAAATCAAGTAATAAAAGGTTTTGGCCAAAGAAATTACTGATTATGTTGAAGGGATTGTTCTTGGTCGTAAACCGTAATAGTATTTATGATGTGGGTTTGCATAATGACAGTTTATTTAGTTTGACACTCTGAGCTCAATAATTGAATGTGTTTATGTTATTTCCTGTTTTCCATTATATGTATACATGAATGAGATTGGATGAATAACAGGAATAGTCTTTGACAAAGACATTAATGGACCTTTTATGATACTTCTCACTTACAGACTGTTTTAGGTGATTTGCTAATGTTGTGGTACATGGAAGGGATTATATCGCTTATTGATGTATGACCGCCATGACTTGCATTAGACAATTGCTTAAATGCGGTATTTATGTCGACCATATGAAAGTGAGGATTGTTCTGAATGTATCGCGCGCGTAATGTTTATTTATTGAACCATGAAGTGAATTTATCATATGGGCCAAGTGGGAGAATGTAAGAATATTTTATAAATATTCTATGTGGCCCACATGAAGTGACCTATGTGGTAAATAAATTGTTTAATTGGTTTAATAAATATTATTCAGAATAATTATATTGGTCAGATAAGGAGAAGTAGTTTCCTATTTTATTACCGTGATGGGTGGTAATTGATTATGGGCTTCATTAGGAAACGGGTCCTCTCTCTGCCTATAATAGTGCACATGCCCATCTTATGTGTACGCTGATGAAAACACGTATTAGGGTTTTCTAAACGTGCAAAAGGCTAGAGAGAGAAATCTATTTCCTCCACACTGACGGCTCGCCTACGAATCGCTCAAGACAAATATCTTGACATTGAAGAAGACTGATCATTTAAGGTATGTATGTAATTTAAGTCTAATTGAATTTCCGCCTAATGCTATTGTGAAAATCATGAAGTTCAAGATCTTGGGTCATGGATTGGGTCTTATGTTTTTACCCAATATTAAAGCTTACAGTTTCTGCTATTGCACGGAGATTTTGTATTGTAGCTTTGAGTACATGTGCTTCTAATTGATGAATCAGGGATTTTAGTCATTCTTGAATTGTGCATGATTCTCTCCATATCAATTCAACATGTTATTGCATTTGGTCATTGGAGAAGATTTACCCATATTCGACATATAGTTGTTCTGTAATTTTGTTTAATTAATAAAAACTATCGCTTATTCTAACAAAAAATTCATTGAATGAATTCTTAGAAAAAAATATATAAATATTTTAAATTATTTTCTCAATATCAATATCAAATATCAAGTTATTGATTTTCTTTAAAAAAAATAAAAATAATCTCAAGTTGCACCGAATGTCTACGCAAATTGTATTAAAGTGTCTCGATACATCAATGTCTATATGTGCTCCTTCGAGTGTCTACAACTGAAAGTTGGCAGTTTCATGTCGACTGATGTGACACGATTATTAAAGAGTTAGAAAATTCCACAAACATAAAATAAAATGATACAATACAAATTGCCTCACTTAATTGATTGTGTCGACGGCTCAACCTGTATACTAGTGGTGCGTCGTTTTGGTTGGCTATCAACGAAAGACTTCAAAACTAAATTTCCGTGAGATTGGGTAGCCTCTCCTCCTCTTAAATTTTTAATTTAAAAAAAAAGACTTAAAATTAAATTTCCCTTGTTTCTTTGTATATTCCTCATAAATTAAAATTTCACTTTATCTTCATACTAGCCAAATCATTAAACTAATCATATGATTCTACTATTATATATCCGCACAATACCAAATTAAAAATTAAAATAGTCTTTTTCTTAATGAGAAAAAATTTAGAGAAAAATTGGCTACTTTCATCACCAGTACCAGAACATACCCTAAAGTCGTTTTCTTTCATTTAATATCAATTAAACATTTTATTTAAACATGAATACATTAAATTATTGGTTCTCCTAGTTTGACCCATTTTTGTCCTCACATGTGATAGTCTTATATGCATTAAATCTATCCATCTATACGATACAGCTTACGATTTAGACTCGATTGCTATCCAAACTAAATTATATGATTAAAATTATCAAAATTAAAAATGAATCAAACTAATTAGACCAAAAATGTAATTCATCCCTTTAAAAATCTGTTAGTAATTTCATATGAAATAAATAAATAACAACCTATTAGAAATTCTATCAAACCTGTCACCCTATGCTCTTTCCCGCTACTATTTGATCAAAAAGGCGTCAAAAGAAACCCAGCTGTCATGCTATGCTCCCCAAATGTCGCTCATCTTCAATCCCCACCGTCCATTTCAAACGACCGTTACCTTTCCCGCCAACCCCTTCTCCAGTTTCATTTCAAACCAATACAAACGCCCCAAACCACGCTGACCCATTTCATCGAACGAGTTCATCTTTTTCTCCCAGTCGACTCGGAGCCTTCACGCAAGTTCCCGAGTCGAATCACTTCAATGACCCTCACTCGGCCCATTCCTTCTGCTCCAATGCCCTCAAGGTTTCAGCCAAAATGGGTTTTCTTCGTGAGGGAAAACAACTACACGGACATGTTGTAAAGTTGGGATTGTATAATGTGCAGTCCTTGCAAATTCAGATTCTGAATGTATAGGTCAAATGCAAGGATTTCAATAATGCGCAGAGACTGTTTGGTGAAATGCGTAAGAGAAATGTAGTTGCTTGGAACACCTTGATTTCTGGGCTTGTCAACTGTGGGGGTAACTATGAGTCGAAGTTGTATCTGGGTTATTCTTACTTTAGGAGGATGTTGTTAGAAGCAGTTGGTCCGGATGATATAACATTTAATAGTTTGTTCCGTGTTTGCGTCGATTTAAATGATGTTGAGATTGGTAGACAATTGCATTGTTTTGTCGTAAAATTGGGATTTGGTTCAAATTGCTTTGTGTGTAGTGCTCTTGTTGATTTATATGCAAAACATGGTTTAGTTGAAGATGCAAGGTGTGCTTTTGATTTTGTAGTGTACAGAGATTTGGTTCTGTGGAATGTGATGGTGTATTGCTATGCTTCAAATTCTTTGGCCAAAGGGGCTTTTGTGGTCTTCAATTTGATGAGGTTGGAAGGTGTTAAGGGGGATGAGTTTACGTTGAGTAGCCTGCTAAGTTCATGCCGTACCTTGGGTTCTTGTACACCGGGAAAGCAGATTCATGGGGTTATTATAAGAGAGGCTTTTGATTCAGATGTTCTAGTTTCCAGCGCACTTGTTGATATGTATGCAAAGAATGATCACATAGGTGATGCTTGGAAGGCTTTTGATGCAATGTCCATCAGGAATGTCGTTTCGTGGACCACTATAATTGTGGGGTATGGACTACATGGAAAAGAGAAGGAGGCTATAGGACTTCTGCGCGAAATGTTTCGGGAACATTTGTATCCTGATGAGTGTGGCTAGCATTGTTAGCTCATGTGGCAATGTATCATCTGCCAGTGAACTTATGCAAGTTCATGCTTACATGGTGAAGTTTGGGTTTCATTTCTTCTCATCAATTGCAAATGCTCTGATAACTGCATACTCCAAATGTGGTGGCATTTCTAGTGCATCTAAATGTTTCAACTTGGTTGCTGAGCCTGATCTAGTTACATGGACTTCCCTGATATGTGCTTATGCATTCCACGGCCTTGCCGAAGAAGCTACGGAGGTTTTTGAGAAAATGTTAGCTTATGACATAATGCCTGATCGAATTGCTTTTCTAGCGGTTCTTTCTGCTTGTAGCCATGGAGGGTTGATACAGAAAGGGCTTCATTACTTTAAACTAATGACTAATGACTATCAAAATTTTCCAGATTCAGAACATTATACCTGTCTCATTGACCTTCTTGGGCGAGCTGGTCTTCTAGACGAGGCTTTCATGGCTTTGACCTCAATGCCAATCGAACCTGATCCCAGCGCCTTAGGAGCATTCATGGGGGCGTGCAAAGTCCATGGAAACATAGAACTAGCAAAATGGGCAGCATAAAAGCTTTTTGCATTGGAGCCAAACAAGCCTGTGAATTATACTCTCATGTCTAACAATCTACTCTTCTCAAGGTCATTGGGGTGACGTCTCAAGAGTACGGAAGATGATGAGGCACAGCTGTGATTATAAAGCTCCAGGCTGTAGCTGGGTGGAGATCGGCAGCGGCATTCGTACATTTGTTTCAGGTGATGAATCCCACCCACAAGCACAAGAGGTGTATGCTATGCTAGGGTTGTTGCTCAGGCTGATGAAGGAGAAAAGTTATATATCTGATGCAGTAGTTTGGCAGTGTTCTTCTGCAGGCTGATCAAAATTCATTGGGGTATGTAGTGTATAATTCTGAATCACCTGACATCTGTGTGTTAGAAAATCATATCATTTTTGCCAGATTGTTGGGCAGTCACATCATTTCAGCCCATAGAGTGAAAGATGCCCTACCTACCCATGTAAATATTATTTTCTTTACTTGATTTTTGCTAGGTGACGTGAGGAAAACACCTGATGTTTATTATAATGTGTCTAATTCTATCAGTAACAACCCAAAATAAATTATAATTTGATTAAGCTGTCTTCTTCCTAATAAAAGAGAATGTTGGTTAGAAGGGTTTCCTTCAACTTCTGGCTACTGCAGAATTCTGTCAATGTCCTGACAATCCCCTCATTCACCCTCTTGGTGTTTTTGGATTGATATACTTGATTAACTTCTAATCGAAGTGTTAGTAACTTCATCTTTCTTCATACGAATTGGGAATACAATTCATTAGATTCCGATACCCTAAATACAGAGAATAGTGAATATGTCAATCTATAACAACTACAACCGTATTATTGTAGTTCTCCGTAATAAGAATTTGTACGGTCAAATTTCCCAGCAAAGAAAATACTTTGTTACATCAATTATGTACTATGGATGTGATTGTGACTACATCGTCATCATATCTATCAATTATGAGTTGTGATTTGGTTTGGTAGGAGTTGTGCTCATAATAAGACTTTTACTCATATCCAAGACAAGCATGTTTGGTATTTACATGTTACATAAATAAAAATGTCGGTCCAACCTTTTTACAGCGACTTGTTCAAACTGAAACCACAAAAATTGAAGCAAAAAATTTCAGTAAATTTTTTTTATGAATAAAAAATAAATCGACATTAATTGGAAAATGTCCACTTATTTTCATGGTCATACTTCTTACACGCGTGACCTCAACGGCGCACGCTAGCGTCACTGGCCTTTTGAAAAATCAAAGTCTTCTCGTGTCCCCTCTCTCTCTAACTTCACACAGCTCACAACAACTACCCGCCATTTTTACGTCCACCTCTCTCTCTCTCTCTCTAACTAAATGAGCCGAAACGCGTCCTACTCGTACGGACGCCGGACCCCTAGCTCCGAGCCGCGGAGCACGCCGGACCGGTTCCCTTACTCGCCGAGCTCGTCCTACTCCGTCGCCTCAACAGGACGGAAGTCCGGCTCTGGCCGGGGCGTGGTCTCAGTCGCCGCCCGCTCCGTCGCCGGAGTCTTCGTCTCATGCTTCACTCCGCCGGAGACCAAGAGTTCCGTGAGCTTCGCTGATTCTGAAGAGTTCAAAGCCCGCTCTGGTAATTCCATTTCTGTAGTTTTGTGTTTTGACGAGTTTTAGCTGAGTTTGTGAAAAAGTAGAGACTTTTTGTAGATTCTGAGTCACGATCAGGTACTTGAACTTTCTTTTCTTCTCTGGTTTGTGTTTGAATGCTGAGAAACATTGTGGGAAAAGGAAAGGAAAATGAAATTTTAGAAATTTCATGTCTTCGTTAAGGTAATTATCATTAGACTGAGTTCAAAATGGACGTTTCATTTGGTCCTCAAGATTGTTCAAACTTTATATATGTCAAATTCTTGAATAGCGGTTTTCCCTTCATTCACAACATTTTCTAAGCAACCAAACAGTTCAAACGGCGATTGTGGATTATTTTTCGAAAATGTTCCACAGACGGCAGGGGTGGAAGTTGTTAATGGAATTACAGTGACCAGTTAACCAACTTTTTTATTTGCCTTTATTATTGTGTGGTTGACTAAACAACTTAGTTCATGTCTTAGTATTTTCGGATGCTTCTGGAGCTGGGAGTGAGAGAAGACGTAGTGGTGTCTATGCCAATTCAAACAACTCAAGGCATGAGAGAGAGCCTGGGAATGTAAAGTTCACCATGGAAGAAATAAACAAGGCCACAAAGAACTTCTCTCCCTCTTTCAAGATTGGACAAGGTGGTTTTGGGACAGTTTATAAGGGGAGACTCGAAGATGGGACCTTTGTTGCAATCAAACGTGCTAAAAAGGTTGGGTAGAAGTTATTTACACTAATTTAATTTATGGTCTTATGATTATTATATGGCTAACAGGTACGCGGTTACCTTTGTTTGCAGAGTGTATATGACAAGCATTTGGGTGTGGAATTCCAAAGTGAGATTAGAATGCTGGCACAGGTGGAACATCTGAGTTTGGTCAAGTTCTATGGGTATTTGGAGCATGAAGATGAAAAAATTGTTGTTGTTGAGTATGTTCCTAATGGAACCCTCAGAGAACATTTGGATTGTAAGTTCTATTTGTGTACCCTCTCCCTCTCCCTCGCCCTCTCCCTCTCCCTTTGTGCATACACAAAGAGCATGTGTCTTTGTGCACTTTTGCTCATTGCTGCATGTCCTTGAGCGCCTGAAATGTAATGCAAGGCATAATGCAGGTATGCGTGGCGACATTCTTGACCTCGCGGCACGGCTTGACATTGCAATTGATGTGGCCCATGCCGTCACCTATCTTCATATGTACACAGGTAAGACTCTGGTAGAAGCACAGAAAATAAAAGTTGTTCTGCTACATGAGGTATAGAATTTGTGTGTGGGAACTAACTGGACCATGCTTGGGTTTCCTTGACAGATCATCCTATCATTCATAGAGACATAAAGTCTTCCAACATTCTCCTAACAGAAAACTTCAGGGCCAAGGTAGCTGACTTTGGTTTTGCTAGGCTTGCCGCTGATAGCGATTCAGGTGCCACCCATGTTTCTACTCAAGTTAAAGGAACCGCTGGCTACTTGGACCCAGAGTACCTGAGAACCTATCAACTTACTGATAAGAGTGATGTTTTCTCATTTGGTGTACTATTGGTTGAACTAGTTACAGGCAGGCGTCCCATCGAACCAAAACGGGAAATCAAGGAACGGATAACTGCAAAATGGGTGTGAACTTCTTATCTTTTTCGCTCTTCAATCACATTACTTAACTTCATCTTCATCAAAATTACTTTTTTCAGTTAAGTGCACTTCCATATATTAAGCTACATGAGAATGTAACACATGACTCGGGTTGGTTTTGCAGGCTATGAAGAAGTTTACTGACGGAGATGCTCTATCAATTTTGGATCCTAGGCTTGAACGGTCTGCGGCAAATAATTTAGCCATTGAAAAGATTCTTGAGCTGTCCTTACAATGCTTGGCTCCGCGCAGGCAGAATCGGCCTAGCATGAGGAGATGTGCAGAGATCCTCTGGAACATCCGTAAAGATTATAGAGAGGTGGCACCCCCAATCTTCCTTTCATTTTCCTCTCGTTCTCAAATGAGCACTTAAACATGAAAAGAGTGAGAGCCTGAGGGCTCCCCATGGAATGTAAAGGTTTACCAGAAATGGGAAAACCAAGAGGCTTGCGTTTTTCAAAGAAGAATGAGCAAGTTGAGTAGGAAGCCAAATAAATTCTTGTAAAATAGATATGAAGCCGTCACTTTGAAACAAAAAACACATCAGCTTGTTTTGATACCTAAGGCAATTTGTTAGGTTTGGTTTGTGTATAGGCCATCCAGATCAATAGAAAATCTTTATTTTGAGTGTATTTTGGTTTATTGATATTTTATGATTTTGTCTAAGGTATTGAAAACGATGAGTGTATCCTTTTAATTCAGGCAAATATTTTTTTATATATTGACTTTGTATTTTTCTCTGTCACCATCTCTTCCAATTTCTTAGAAGTAGTGGTTTGTTTTGTTTTATTCAATCTTTTGGTCCACATGACATGGCCATGCAAGATTACTCATTCAGGCGGTGACAATCACAAGAGTTTCAGGAAGACTTATTATAAACTGACAAAGGAAAAGCCAAGTCAAAAGACCTACAAAAGAAAAAGTCATTTGGCAAATATACCTTCTGTCTTTTTAATAATAGCATGACCAAAATCGCACTCATCCTTGTCATCCATGTAACAATTTTCCAGCCAAGGCCTACAATAACATTTCTCATCTGCCCCCAACTTATACTACTACTGCCTATGTATACAGATACTACTACTGCCTATGTATACAGAAAGATATTCACAAACCAACTATCTCCCAAAACATTTACCAAGAAAGAAAATGGGGGGCAGAATCTCATGAAAAGCAGATGCCTTTTAATTGGTTCTCAAAAAATTGCTTCTGGGATGCAATCGGACGAGCCTTCTTCTCTTTGCAACAAATTATCACCTTTTTCTATTGACAAAAAAAATAATTTCTTTTTTCTATAACCTAACTCTGCAAAAATGCTCTTAATATTCTTCGGCTCTTTATGGACCTCTCGGAAATGAATCCTGTCGAGTCAACTCATAGGCTCCATTCGGGAGTATTTGATTCTCCGTATCTACCGTACTTGCTTTTGAGCAAAGGAAGAAGAAGGAAGATGTATATATTGTGATATGCCAAATGCTGCAGATCATTTTATGCACCAACCATGAGAGAGAGAGAGAGAGAGAGAGAGAGAGAGAGAGAGAGATTTTCATTATATCATTATATGTACCTGTGCCAAACCCAGTAGGTTTCACTGCTTTCCAGTATCCAGCTAATTACTGCCATTGCTAATGCAGTTACACCTGCAAGTACAAAGCCCCAGCGAAATCTTCTAATAATCGTCTTAAAAAGATTCTTGAGCCATCCCCTAACAGCTTGCGACCTGTGTAATCCTTGGTAGTTTAGAAAACGAAGTGGAATAGATAATCACTGTTAGGTTTTGGCTCGTCAATTAGTGTCCTTTTCTGTTTAGGATTGTTTTAGGAAAAAAAGGGTGCACCAATTCTTCTCCTAAAAGGACTAGGAAAGAATCTTAGTTTCCTAATTCAATTTAGATTAGAAATCCTACAAGTCTATTTGGAATTGTAAAGAAGTCTATTTTCTTATCCCACTTAGAATAGGAATTATAATCTGAAAAGGATATGTAATCAGCACCCTATGCCTATAAATAGGGTGCAGCAAGGCTTAAATCTTTAAGAGAGAAAACTGTGACAGCCAAGGCAAGAAGAGAGGGATTAGTTCTAGGGTTTGCAAAAGTTCTGTAATCTCTATTATTAATCAAAGAGGCGGTGATTTCTCTACCTAGAGAAATCACAACTGGACGTAGGCAAAAGTTCTGCCGAACCAGTATAATTCTTGTGTGTTTTCTAAGTTTTCCAGCACTTGCGAGTTTAGTCTATTGCCGTTGGATACATTAAAGAACAAGATCTAGTAAGCGGAGGTTTTATTTCAACAATCACAACTATAAAATTGACACCACACAAATTTCTATTATACTTAAGGGCAAAGGGGTATCCGCAACTTTATCCAGTAGGGCTATTAACTCAAACGGGGTTTGAGCTCATTGAAGATGCCTGCTCATCCCATGCTAGTTCAAAATAACATCTAAATGTTGGAAGGATTGCTTTTATTATAATTCTCCAGTCATACAAGTCATCATTGACAGTGAGGTAAATCATATGTGTGCACAAAATTTATGGCATTGGTCGTTCAAGAATGAAATGTAAGGAGTAGAGAAAAAGAAACTTATTCCACAAATCAAATTAATGTACTTAACAAAAGTCTTGACGATTTATTTTTTAAGTATTGATTGCATATTTAGCTGAAATAGAAATATTTTCTTGGCAATGCTTAATGATTGATAAAGTTAAGAAACCCACCTCTCATGCATATTTAAGGAGAATCTGATCGAAAAGGAAAATGACCTATACTTGGTTGCCAATTCTACCAGCCATCCAATAAGAAGAGCCATGGTGCCAATTGCCATTACAAGAATAATGTTGGCTGGCCTGCAAAGTTCAACATGCTTAGAGGCATGATTTAAAATGCACTGAATCTTATGTCCATCAACAGAAGGTACCTGGTGGCCTTAGTATATGCCATAAGGGCAGTAAGGATTGCAACGGCTGTGTGTACTGCTCTCTTAAGACCTTCATCGAGTGTACCTAGGTACACAAATGTGCTCACTACGGCCATGAAAGAGAGCCAGAAGTCCATGAACTGAAAATTCGAGATAACTAATCAATAATATTCTAAATACAAACAACGAGAGAGAGAGAGAGAGAGAGAGAGAGAGAATTCATACTGTGGCAACTAAGCATCATGGGGTGAGAGAGCAAGAGAGAGCTTTAGCACAATGTAAATTACTGCTTAATAATACGGAGCTCACTCTCTATCACATGAAAAAACCCATCTCTTAAACGATTGAACACTAACTTCAAATGCCCTTACGCATTTGCCATTATTTTGCATATTCGGTTCTCATTGTTTATTCTATTTTACAAGCGTCTTCACAAGTTTGTAACACCAAATCTTTGAGAATATTATCTTTCTATAATATTTAAAACAAAGGTTTGAGTTTGACCATAATTATATCTTTATGAAGGAAAAGAGCGAAAGAAGTGCACCTGTAAGACTCCAAAGCCCAGAGGACACCAGGTTCCCACATCACATGCATGATATATTCCACTTGAAATTCCGCTAGATGTAAATATCACCCACTCTGCCAATGCCTATATATAGAAACCATGGTCTCCTTGTCAAAAGAAAAGACAAAAAAGGTTTCCAGTTGGATAAGTAGTTGAGGTTCAATTATCAATATTCAAATGCCCAAAGAGGGTACAAATACAAGAAAACTACCCTGGTATCACTAAAAAAATCAAAAATTACTGAACTTACTTGAGTTTTTGTAATCACTAGACCTCTCTGTAGTTTGTCAAATATATCAGTTCAAACTCCTTTTAGGATAATCTAATTGGAAAAATTGTTGTAAACTTCAAGGAGTATTTCTTATATAAGCCAGAGTATATTATTGCTTTTTGTTTCAAGAAGTCTAAAGTTATTGTGAATCAAATTCAAAAATAAGTTACAAGAGCATTACCTTCTGTCGAAGGGCCCAAAAGGAAGGAAGTGCTGCTGCAGCATTTGACGCTATAAGAAAAATTGATTGCCATACGTGCCCTATGCCAATTTTCAGCCAGAGAAATAGGTAAAAGAACAATTGTAGAGCATAATACTGACTTGTGGAACTAGTTTGCAATGTCTATGTTAAATAAAATAAAACCCCTTCAAAGTCTTTTTTTTCTAAGTCTTGTCTCACGTAGCTAAGAACTATGGAAAGTTAACAGGGCCCTGAAGTAATTTGATTGATCCGTCAACGGAGGGCATTCATTGAGTTCGGAGGGCAACAAATGTCAACAAAAAGTCAACGAAGGGCAACAAAAGTCAACAAATGCCAGTTGCCTAGACAACAATTTCATATAAATTTGACATAACACATACCATGATGTGATACAAGTTCAATGCTACAGTCAAAGCCTCCATGGTCTCGATCACATGAGCAGTAGCTGCGCGAAAAAAAAAAATTACGTTACCAAATCATACTAATCATAGTGACTCTGGAAAGATTACAAATCAAGGTGTCAGCTATCTCTCCAACAAAGAAATTTAAAACAAAGACATTCAAAAAAATTAAATTTAAACATGTTAGATAAGAAAAAACCATAAGGGTAGGGTTGAACATAAACCTGTATGTTGTTAATCCACTAACATCTAAGCCAGTTTCGCATTTGCCATGTGAGGAGCATCTTCTTGGGCATCTTTCAAGGGAAATTGACATGGTAGTCTGAAATTTGGACGCACTACTGGTGGTGTTGAGATGCCTTAGTCCAAAACCCCAAGTACCTTCTCTAATATACAAAATGTAAAAATCAACCTTGTCTTCACTTGAATTATACAAGTTGAAAAACATGGAGCCAACACTACTGCTTGTCTTGTTGGCAAAATAATAGTCCCAGCTAGTAAGAGACGGCAATCCGCCAAACCTAGCATATACTTCATAATTAATTTTTGCATCTGATGCTAATCGAATGTGGATATTTCCTCCAGCTGCACCACGAGGAATGTCCAAAGTAAAATAAGTCCACGTTTTGTCTGCTTCTCCATGAAGCAAGGAATTGGTTAAAAGCGAATCAAGAGGAAAATTGGCTGAATCAGGAGACACTTTTTCACTGTCAGGTAAATAATAGGATTCAAAGTAGCCTGACCCTGTCCTCAGAGCCATCTGCAGACAACCATTCTCAGCTTGTCAATAAATAATTCCTGTCAATAGGTTTCTTGAAGCATCAAAGATAAAGATAAAATACTACAGAAATTAATCTATTTGTAAAATCTCTTTAAAGAGAAACTAACATGAATAAGAAAATCTAAATTACATAAATTCATCTAATATGGCAACATGCATAATGTTCTTTGAAACCCATTTTTGAAAACCTTGATCCCAAAGTTGTTCTTTAATCACTATTGTTTCTGCATTTTTAGGGCAACTATTAAGTCATTTCATGGTTATACTATGAAAAGGCAATTTAATGCCCATCCCAGTGTCCTGCAACTTTCTGCTATGAACGCACACCCTGCTTATACCCATTAGTACTACGTAGAAATTGTATAATCATCTTTTCATCATATTCTATAGTTTTGATTATCAGTCATCATTACAGAATAATGTCAAAACAATTTACAGAATAATTTCTATTTCGACAACAGCATTAACCATATGTACCGACATGTTATCGATACATTATTGACAATATCAACACAAAATACATCCTTTTGCAAAGGACGGACGTCCTCCTCAGAGAATTTCTGTATTGTTGAATCAAACAAACAATCTAGTCCTTTAAAGAAATTAATTTTTTCCAGAACTTTCATATAAGCAGAAACACATTTATCAGCACTCACCTGAAGGTTGTATATTTCCCTTGTACAATTTGCTCCAGCCTTCCCCGCTGGACATTCAAGCAGTTTTGATTCCATGGAGTAGCAAACTTTCATGTCAGAATCTGGACTCCCTCCAAGTTCTTTTGAGAGGTTGACAGGTAAAATAGTAATGAACCAGCGACCAACCTTTGGAAAGGGAATGACTATTGGGGATTTGTTTATATTACTGGAATAGTCATGCACAGTTTCTGAAGGTATTGCACCATGCCGTGCAAAACACATTAAATTAATACCACTGGCATTCTTGGTTTTATTCGATGATGTTTCACTTAACTGAACATCAATTGCAACAATTTTTAACTCTTGTGATACTCCCACTACATCCAAAGAGTAGAATTTTGGCTCCCCATCTCTATGACAAGAAGTGTCAAAATTGTTTTTGCACGAAATCACATATTCAATTGTCTGGTTGTAAAAACCAGCTTCTGAAGAATTGTCTGCAGGACTGTAGCTGTCAGATAGAGCACAAGAAAGTGGGTTAATTGTCTGATTGCAGTCTGGGCCCCACATGGTTAGGGTTGTACATCCTTCCACAGTGATGTTGGCACTGAAGGAGTAAGCTGGAGCACGATTAATCTGCAATGTTAGCGTCATAGCCTTAATTAAGTATTCAAATTAATGTAAAATTCATGACTATACAATGTCCTTCACTGAAAAACAGAAAGAAATAGATAAACTAAAAAAGAAAAACCAAAACTACAATGTCTATCATAAAGACTCACTATTAACCAATTTTTTTTAAAATGTGACATTAGGAAAGAGAAACTGTCATCCCATTCAATCAAATTAGGAATCCCTGGAACTGGCATCTGCAGAGGCAGGTTCATCTTTCAGATATCAACTTCAAGAAATAGTTTGTGGACTTTCCTTCATTTCACTACCAATGCAACAAAAAGTTGCACTTGAGCAGATTCTAATGCCTTCTATGGGGTACCAAAAATACAGCTCCTATTAATTCAACATGAACGACCACTCAGATTCTAATGCCTTCTATGCAGAGGCAGGTTAACTTTTCAGATATCAACTTCAAGATATAGTTTTTGGACTTTCCTTCATTTCACTACCAATGCAACAAAAAGTTGCACTTGAGCAGATTCTAATGCCTTCTATTGGGTACCAAAAATACAGCTCCTATTAACTCAACATGAACAACCACTCAATTAGCTTAAACTTTTGAAGTGGTTTTGTTTTTTGAGCATGAATACCACGCACATTTCCCAATTATCTGTTCATCACGATGTTTATATTTATAAAATAAACAATAGAAAAGAAAGAAAAATTATCGGCCCTTTTCATCTTCCAATACCACGCATTTTGCTTCTTTTATTCTTTTGATGAGAGATGGGATCAACATAACTACAGACTTGCCAAAAGGCATAGCATAAAACAAAAGAAATGTAAAACCTAAAGTGGCAGATATCAGAAACAAGTGATAAAAATAATGTAAAAAATTTAAGGATAATAAAATATACCATCTTTGATTGTGTCCTTGTAGGTCCAATGCCATTGAAAAGACCAAAATACCAAACTCCTGGAGAAATCTGAACAGTTTCGTAAGACCCACAATTTTTTTTTGGGTATACAGAAAATAAACATTTTACCAAAAACAAGAAAAGAATCGTGAACAAACTACTGAATTGTTCCATCGGCATATTCCCTCTCCAATATTATATAATTCTTACAATACAAAGAATAAGTAAAGGAACTGACTATACCTGCTCATTTGTCAACTTCACTGTAAATTTTTTTTGCATGGGATAGCACTGCTCTGAACTCTGAAGAGCTTCTATTCCCTTAAATCAACCATTGTAATGGGGAACTAGAACTGCCATAGTAGAATATCCATTCAACAATCTTGTCAATCATAATTCAAGTAGAATGTGCAACGGAAAATCTAAATGCATCTAAACTAAACAGAAGCTTGCAATAGTCAAACAGATTGTTTAAGTATACCAGCTGTAATTAATTGATTCTGATGCATTCATGTTAAGTAATAGTTGAAAAACAATGTTGAGTGCACAAACTGTAGCTGATTAATCAGAGACATGTGACCAAAGCATATTAAGTACTAGAAAAGCAACAATTTTGTCATAATGACTCAGCAAGTAGAACCTTAGGGAATTCGTAATGCCAATTCAATGAAAAGGAAATTAATCATGGCAGACTTTGTAGTCTTGAGTCTCCTGAGGTATCAGTATATGTCAAGTTATGCTCTCGAGGAATACTTTTGACATGCATGTTGATCAGAAATGTAATATTACGGGATACAAAGCACCAGATCGAGCAGAAAGTCAAAGAAAGTACGCATGTGTATGGAGACTATGGAATAATATTTCTCTACACACAATTCAGTTTAATCCAACTCTTTATCTAAATCTAGGTGAGATTACCTGAATCTATTAGTGAACTGTTGACATCCGGCAGTGGGGGGCTACCATATCTGAAGCAAATCAATGGCAATGTACTTTTCGGAACCTTTGCTATGTCTCCAGTAGCCTGAGAATAGTATGAACCATGAGCAAGGATGCAAAGTAATCAAAATGTATTAAATGATAAATTTGATGGATCTAGAGGCTTGTTTCGTTGCAAAACTCCAATTTCATTAATACAATGTAACAGTGAAAAGTACAATGTGTACGAACTATGAATAGAAAAGCAAATGGGGAAAATACCAATCCAGAAAACAACTTTCATTTGGGAATCAACTTTCAGCAAAATGCATGGTATACCTTTCCAGTTTCCACCTCAAATAAATATGACATTAATGACAAAAGAAGAAGGGGAAGATTTAAACCCTGATAAACATATACTTACAAGGTGTACGTCGGAGTTCATTGCCATAGACATTGAAGAGAACCATGGTGGCAATTCAACTAGAACAAGGCAAAACACCAAAACCAGTAAGATATTGTGTAATTAACGATTAGATTTATGATGCTGAGTTTAAAATAAAACTGCCATTTTAAACAAATCACTCATCACATGATAATTGACATACAAATAAAATACTGAAATAAGCTTGCTTGTGATTCAACCAATCCCAAGCCAAGAAACAGAAAGATATATTTTCCAGACTTGGTTTCAAACATGATCACAGAAAAAGTTAAGAACTTTTCAAACCAAACAATCTGAAAACTAGAAACATAGTATAATTTAGCAACAGTAAAACCAAAATCAATGCACTTCTTAAAATTCCCACAACTCTTCAAATAAATAAAAATTCAACATTTTGACTACGACCCATCAAATATTAAACCCCATACTCCTTCGCAAACCATATAAGAACCAAATGAATCAATCAAACTTCTAAAAGGGTTATTGAAAAGCCACTCATTCACCTCTAATATAGCGGAACCCAGAGGGCCCAACCGTGGTTGGTGGGTAGCTAAAGCCGGAGACAGTGAAGATATTGTACGGACCCAGTTCGCCATATGAATAACAGTGGCCAATTAAGCATAAAAAACACACAAAAAGTCTGAGATTCAAATAGGAAGGGGGACCAAGAATCGAATTCGAAGCCATAGAGCTTGCTTCTGATTCTTGGAAGAGAAATGGGCTTATTGTTTATTAAGAGTATGTATATTCAAACATTTTACTATAGTCAATTAGTGGGCGTTTAAATGGTAAATTGAGGGAGATTTGTGAGTCGAGGCCTTTGACTTGTGCAAGTCTTAGTATGGCTACTGCTCTGTTTTTATTTCCAGTCTTCTTTCTTTCCTAAAGTTTTTGGACGGTGAAGTGAAATCACCAAACGCTTTAAATTAGCTTTATAGATTGTTTTGTCCTTTTTGGTAAATACCACGAGGTGTCCCAACACATGAAGGGTGAGATTAATTTTCACTCGGGATTCAACTTGCCTCTGACCATAAAGTGCTTCCAATTGGTTTTGAACCCCTACCACCAGGTAGTCTGCTAGTTACAGGTGGCAATTTGCCAACCGCACCACACCTTGTGGTTATTGCTTTGTCTTTTATTGTCAAATAAAAAGATTTTATTGTCCTTACCATAATTAAAAATGAAAAATGTAAATAAAATTGAGAAATAATAAGAAGATTTTATTGGGAGTGATTTTAAATAGGCCAGAATCACTTATGGGGTTTGCTTCTCCATAAATAATCACTTCAAGTGATTTTGGATGTGCTTCTCCATAAATCACTTGATTCTCCATAGAAGTGATTTTTGTATATCCACAATCACTCCCAAACGAACCCTAAATCTATTATTTAAATTGTTGATGAGGGTTATTTTCTTTTCTTAAATAATATAGTGAACATAAAATTTGTTCCGTGAAAATTAACAGTTTTCAATCTAATAGTACTTGTATTTGTTTGAGGAGATTCAAATTTTAATGTCCTTACCTATGTGATAAAACAAACAAATTTGTTTAGTAATTCATTTCTAAAATGTAAAATATTAATATGTATCCAAACAAATTGTTTGATGATAAATTTAGTGAGACTAGCCATATGGTTTCTTTCAACAAATAATTGAGTTTGTACTTTCCAAAAAAAATAATTGAGTGTACAATAATAAAGGTCCCATAATAAAGTAGGTATATAATAACAATGGGCAAATATATCTCTTTCAAACAAAGATAATCTTCTTCTAATATCGGTAAATAATAAAAAATATATTCTTTTATTACAATAATCAAAAGTGGTTACAAATGCACATCAAAATCACAAGCTCGTCGAAAATAAAAGGGACACGTAATTGAATTCAGCCGTCGGATAAAGAAATAGGCACCACATGGAATGCATCTAGAAAACTCGAAATAAAAAATAGTATTGATCTTTTTGGGTTAAGATAATAAATGGCATATTTTTTATCACCACTTTAATTCAAGGTGTACATTCTCAACACTTGACAAGTGTCCATAGACATAACCATAATTAACTTTTGCTTTGTATTTATGGAACCATAGTTATGTCTATAGACACGTATTAAGTGTTGAAGATGACAGTGAGGGTACACCTTGAATTAAAGTGGTGAGCAAAAATACTCCCGATAATAAATAGTATGGTTAATTGGAAATATTTTGTGATGCGTGCTAAGAGATAATTGGTTACTCTCTAAAGAGCAAAAGATGGTATGATTTATTAGTAAAGCTCTTGTGATGCATGCTTTTCCCATTATGGGAAATTCTATAATAAGTATTTTGGTCCTTTTGGTTAATGGGAAAGAAGGTTTGGGGATGGAAAATCAATTGATTTCCCATGTTTGGTAAGTCCAGGCATGGGAAATCGTTGCCTTGCACATGGGAAAGTGGGGAAAGTGAAGCCCTCCTCTTCACTTGGGTTTTGTTTCCTTCCTCAAGGGAAAGTTTGGGAAAGTTAGCCAATATTAAATACACATTTTTCATGACCATATTGTCCCTATTAACAATTTAGAATTACAATATAGCATTAAATACATTCTTTTTTTATTTGATTTCATATGGGTATAATTGAAAAATTAAACAAACTTTGTTTTACATTCCTACACAAACTAAACATGTGAAAGGAAATAAAGTGGTATTTCTTGATTACTTTCCCAGGATTACCAAACATGGGAAATGAATCTTTATTTCCCATCCATTGGGAAATGACATGGGAAGTGATTTCCCCTCAAATCTATTCTGTGAAACAAACTTGGCCTTTATGTTAAGGATTGATAGCATACTTCTAATCTTGGTCATTGGATTCCATTCATTAAATGTGTTAATAGTCTCTTAGATACAATCCAACTCCCGAGATTAGAAGTATGTAACCAATCCTTAACTTAAATACTTATTGGATAATGTCCCTTCCTACTATACTTGAGTTTTTATATTTAACCCCCACACTTTTCTTTGTTTACCTCAATACTTATATTATTAAGCTTTTAAGTTTTATTATTGTGTAAAAAGACAAAAAAAATGTCATCCAACTTAATACTTAACTGTGACATCCCGAACCTAAAATAGATAAATTAATTAAAATTAAAATAAATAATTAATCAATAATAATTGGAAATTAAAAAATATTTAATATTTAAGGAGCGAAAAGGTCACTTTAATTTTCAGAAAAGAATTTGGGGAAACGAGTTGCGCCATTGCGTCCGGCTCGTCGAAACGAGTTCAGGGACGTACTGCACACTCAATTCCAACTTGAAACGATCTCGAAAACATCTAAAAACTAAAGGGGCATAATAGTAATTTTGAAAAAAAAGAACAAAAGTTGTAAAAATTGAATTAGCCCCCGCCCCCTCCATCAGTTCGTGCCTTTCCTTCCCCCTCCCCCTTTTGTTTTCTTCCCTTCGTGCGACACAAACTACCGGCCAATTCTTTGGCCGCAACCACCTCAAATGGCCACCAAATTCGACGAGGCCGGTACCATAATGACCGTGCCGCCGTCCTCTTTCTATCACACCGCTGCCCAGCCGCAGCCATTGCCTGTGGTTGCCGGAAAATGCGAAAATGTCACCGGAAATTACGTAATCTTATGAGCGTTCGTTCGGACGATTCCGGCAACCAAATTTGTCGAACTAGGTACTTTGACTCTGCGTACTCAGTAGGCGAGACCCTTTCAGGGTTATGCAGTATGGGACCAACAGTGAGTGGACTTTGTTTTTAACGAGCATGATTTGAAAGATTGAATGCAATGCATAAAAATGGGATTTAATAATTGTTTTAAATCTTGAATTGGATGATTTATGATTTTATCGAATTTGTTTGATAATTACGTTTATGAACTTTCGGGTTTCGGTTTACGTGTTGGAGCCTTTATGGCTATATTTTATGATGATTTATATCTTTGAGTATTGAATGGGACGTGGTGAACGTCCGGTGGTTTTCATGTACGGTTTGGACACGGTGGGAACGTGATGGATTTCTTGGGATGTTATATTTAATAATTGAGTTATGAATATGTCGGATTTGGATTATATAATTGGGTTATTTTGATATTGAAATCTTTATACTATTTTAATAATGGATTTATTGGATTATTTTAAATATGTGGGATTATATTGATATTTGGGACTTATATTGAATTTGGGTTTGATTTGATGTTTTCTGGACTTGAGTTTTCGATACGGTTTTAATATTGATTTTTGGGTGATTATGAGATTTTATTTGATTATGGAATGATATGTAGCTATTTGATGCTTGCGGCTATTTTGGGTATGGAAATATATGTTTGGGACGGTGATGTCCTTATTTTCAGTATCTATATTGGTTATTGAGTTATGGACGTATATATGTCCAATCTGTTGTTTTGGGATTGGGTACCTGCTTGTGTATTGGAAATTGGAAGATGAATGAATATGTGAATATTGATTATTGATTATTGAATACGTGATTGATTGGAGTGCTGTCGGCACCACTTTATGTACTTCCCCCGGTTCTTGTATATGATTACATGTTACTGGTTTGATTACGTCGGATACCCGGTGCATTCCTTAATTGGGTGTGACTATAGGCCCTTGATTGGGCAATCTGCGCGCGTAGGACTTGTTATAGACGTATTGGTATTGAGGTTCCTGCCATATGTGCCGGCGAGCTTAGTTCCTTTTGGACGGCTCAACCCAGGGCACGGGGCCACTATGGCGTTGTCCTGGTGTCTTGTCAAGTGATTCCCTATTGGATTGTTTCCCGGTACTCGTGTTTGGTGTTGAAGTTCTCTATTATCTATATGTATGTATTAGTACTTTCGTATTCGTATTTTATTTTAGTAAGGATCCTTCCTTGCTTTTAGTGCCTATGGGCATGCGGTTGCTTGTGAGTGGGAAAGAAAGGGAAAGGGTTTATTACAGTATGAATATTGGTACTTATTGTTGTTGTTGGTTTTTCTTGGAATTAACGGGATCTTTGGAATCCAATGTTGTTTTGGTATTTGAGGATTTTATTATAATTTCATTCTTACGTTTATCAAGTTGTTTATGTTTATATTCATTTATATCTACGTGGTTTTGTTTTGGGAGGTTATGCCTCGGGAAAATGAAAGAAAAATGTTGTGTTGTTCGGAAAGGTTTTGAGATGGATTATTCTTTGACTACTTTGAGATATTTTGGTTTTGAATCAAGTATGTATATAAGGATTTTAATTGCATGTTTTGCATCGTTTTGAAACGGTGGGGTTAGTACGTTGGTTTAAGTACTAAAACTTTGTTTTTGTCCACTCACACTCTTTCTGTTTTGCCCCCCCGAGGCTTTAGTTGCAGTGAACTGTTTTGTCCAACCGAGCGTGCCTCTTCTCGAGCTTTGACTTGATTGTAGGACTTCGCGTCCATCTCTGTAATCTTTGACTTCTATTGCTTAGTTTCGTTTACTCTTAGTCATGCTCTGTTATCGCCCTTTAGGGTTGAAATTGGAAGGCCGGAGGCCTGTTGTGTATTTGTTATGCATGCTGGCAGATGGTGTATTCTATTCTGTTGTTTTCTAACATGTTGAAATTTGGGTGAAGTCCGTTTTTCAAGGGAGACTCTGCCCGATTTTCGGCAGAAGTCTCGGCCCCTTTATCATTTGTTTCGGGAAGAAGGTTTCTGTTTAGTATGTGGGCTCGACATAGGGATGATGTCGGCATAACCACAGGATTTGGCACGGGTTCCAGGGTGGAATTCGGGTCGGGTCCTGTCATTAACTCTAGTACATTCATACACACACCTTACCACTCTTCATATTAAGTTTTCGAAAAACACAAACTCCTCTACACCTTATTGCCATATTACTCTTCAACTTCAATCCAAGAAATCTATTACACTCTCATCTTCTTTTCACAAACCCTAAATACGGTATGCAAATAGTGGCTTGTGGGTCGTTAATTGAGGTATGTAATTGTAAACACGAATTTCCTGCGACAAATAAGACAAGAACACGTGTACAAAATAAATCTTTTGTATTAATGAAATTTAGGGTTACAATCTCTGTAGAATCCTCTGATTCAATCTCTTAGGTGTTTAAGAAAATTTGTGTTTGAACAAGGGTCGTAGAGACTTGATCTTGATCAAACGGGTAGCACAAGGCTTGTTGAGTGATTTGGGTTTTGTAGGGTGGAGGAACCAGCACGTGTTTGTGGTGCTTGATGGCTCTTCCGAAGTGGTGTGAAGAAATGCAGAGAGTTTTCTGATTCTTCTGAGTGCTTGGGTGTATTTTTCCTGGACCCTTTCCTTTGTCTCGGGGCCTCCTATTTATAGGCTCCAGCAGGATGCTTTACATAAAGAACTTTCCATCTTTAGGACCTTGATTTATGGAGTTCTGATTTGATTTAGAATCAACTCCGATAATTAGGCAATTTAACCAAATTATCTTTGATTAATTGACTTGATTTATATTTGATTTAAATCAGAGTCAATTATGGAAGATTCTTCCTTTTAATTTTGTCTTTACTTTGGGCCGTTTGATGCACTCCGTCGGATGTCAACATGTGTCGCCTTCGCCAACTAATCCGACTTTGATGAGTCACAAGCCACGTGAGCGAATTATGGGGCCCACGATTTAATTCACCAAACCCTAGTCATTTATTTGGTGGAATTTAATTTCCCAAAATTTCTTTGTCTACAGTAATATGAGAATATTTCTTGGTTTGGTACCCCTCCCAGAATTATTGAGGATGTTGTGAGGTTGAAGTGAACTTAGAGTGGTGAGGAGCAAGATAGCGGGTGTGGGGTGTGAGGTTGATGAGTTTTTTATTTATTTATTTTTCTGTTTGGTGTGTATTTAGGGTTAGTTTGGGAAAATAGTAGGGTTTTCTTAGAAATTGTGAAAAATTTAATTAGAAGTTGAGGTGAACTTAGAATATAAGGTGAACAAAGAGAAGTGCATGGTTTAAATAGAATACTCTTATACTGTTCCAATTGTGGTCTATTTATGTATGCTTAAGTTTTTACTATTATGTTTTTTTTAACACAAATAATATAATTGGAATTATGAAAAAACAGTATTTTAACACCATAAGTTATATGTTGGTCATTTCATAAATTATATGTTAGATGTCATGACTCATAAGTTCACACATTGGCTATTATTTGTCAAGGGATTATGTGCAGTCAAAATAAACTTTATTTATTTATTATAGAAGCGCCCATAGTATTTTATTGATAGGAGTATAAGCAACTAGTATAAGAACGAGGCTATGTTGTCGAGAATTAGGTGAGTTTCTCTATACATGCGGGTTCAATCGTTGGTCTAACTAGGTAGCCATACTCTCTCAACCGCAAGGAGAAGCATGTAAAATATGTGCAATCAAAATAAACTTGAAATGGAGTATATATACGTGTGAGTTTCTAAAGTGTAGGGAAATATGTGAAACCATGCTAAAGCCCAAGATGTGTGTTGTGTAAGTGCTCCCATTTTTTATGTAACCATGCTATTTTCACTAACTTTTCTCCACAAAATTTGACTTTAGGGTGTGAACATTTTTGTTTGTCATGGATGAATTACGATACTGTCGTCAAGGAAGGAACCAATCTTAGACTACCATGCAATTTATGGACAAAATAGAAATAGAATTATGGTGCTAATTGTTACGTACAAAGTTCTGTACACGTAATGAAAATTAGCCCCCACAAGATTGTTCCAACCAAACCACCCACAAGATAAACACGGTCTTTTTTTTCCATCATTGTCAAATGAGGAATGCAAGACCTTCTCTAACCTCTTTGGACCTTTTCCTTCTTCATGACACGTGTCATTTTTTACACTTAAAAAATGGATATTTTGACATAAAGGTTGTCTAATGTAATAATGACATTGTTTTAAGTGTAGAAATTGACACGCGTGTCGGAGGAGAAGGTCCAAAAGAGAAAGGTTGCTAACATTCCCCTTGTCAAATTTATGATCCCGCTCTGCTTCTCCCAGTATTTCCTCCTTACTTGTTAGTCACATGATTAAATTTAGGGTGCTGTTAAATGAACCCTAAAATTAATTAACTACACTCTACTATTAATCTATTTATTGAATTATTAATTTATTCTAATATAAAATGACAAAAAAGGATACATTGAATATTGAAACAAAAATAATTTTAATAAGTACACCCTACTCAACATATTGAACCCTAATCAAATTAGAGTTCAGAGTCTGATTCCAAACAGATTTGACATATTGAAGCTGCCCAACATAACCCCTTGCCAAAAAGCCATTGTTTTCTTTGCTGCAGAAAAACCATCGTTTTCTTATGCTATTGCAAGTGCAAGACACTCCTATTGCCAAGCACAACTCATATTGCAAGTGCAAGACACTGTTCTTCTGCTGCCACCAAAGATTCCTCATTTTTCGAAGAAAGTATGCTCTCTCTCTGGTTGCAAAGAATCACAGAGGATGACGATTATGGTTTTATTTGTTTATAGCAAAAATGCTAATCTCACCAAAGTGGTGCCACACACTCGTCCCTCGATACTGTCCGCCCTTTTCTTGGACTACTAGCACCTAGCATTGAAATTTCACAAAGCCAAAAATTACAGCCAAGACAACAACATCATGGAAAACAATGAATGGTGTCAAGCATTGTAACAACGGTCAACTGAACATTAAAGTAAATGGATCACACATAACTTTTTAGACATTATAAGCCAATCGTAAGAGTATGTAAGTCCAGATAATCAGAATAAAACTTCTTAGAGTTTTACCATGTCTGCCATACACCTACTTACTCAGCTGAACTGTTCTAGGGAGGGATGGAACATAAACACACGCACACACACGCATGAAGAGTGCAAGAAGTGAAAACTGTAAATTGATAGTTAAAATAGGGTGTACTTAGTTAATTTTACATGGGTGTATCATGTGTATTTTTGGTAGTTAAATAGGATGTACTTAGTTAATTTTATATTTTGATTTAATTATTAGAGTGTACTTATATCATAGGGTATACTCAGTTAATTTTAAGGTTCGTTTAATAACACTCTAAATTTATTGTGATAAAAACATTGTATACATCGTAAAACACATAGAATAATTTCCCAATATTAATGACGACCAACAAATGCAAAAAAATTATTTAGTTCGATGATCACATTGTTATATTGGATTTTTTTTTTCCAAAAATGGTATCAAGACTGTTTGTAGAAAGTACATCACACAAGTTCACTTGTCAGAATCGTACACAAGAAATTCCAAACAAACTTCAAGACAAAAAAAAGAAAAACACTCACACAACATTCTGCTCTGTGCATTAAAATCTCCGCCCCTAGGCTAGGAATAAAAATACTCAATAAACAAAACAACCATGGCCCTCCACTCCACATATAAATTCTCTCTCCTTGTCTTTTTTTACGTTTCTTTTTTTCTCTCTTTCATTTCTGAGATCAAAACGGTCAAAACATTGGACCTTCACACAAAGACACAGGCAAAGGCTCTCTGTTTTGTTGTTGGTCTACCTCCATTGTTGCCGTCCTCCAAAGAAAACCCACAACGACAACAAAAGTCGCAGAGTTGATAACTTGAGAGAGAAACAGAGTGTGTTTTTGTGTGAGAGAGATGAGTGTGATCGATTTAATCACGAGGGTTGATTCAATATGCAAGAAATACGACAAGTACGACATAGATAAGCAGAGGGAGCTCAACAATATTTCTGGGGACGATGGATTTGCTCGTCTATACGGTGCCGTCGAGGCTGACCTCGGAACAGCTTTACAGGTCTCATTCTCTGTTCTGTTCTGTTTTCTTTCTTTCGTAACAAAATATGCATTTGTCTCTGGCTGGCTGCTGAGAAAGCTGAAAGAAAGAAAGAGAAAACAAATAGAAATTGAAAATCTATATTCATGTATGTTGAGGTTGCTAGGAGGGAAGCTTTTATTTTTATTTTTAATCCCACAAATTTTCTCCGTGTTTAGTTAAATTGAAGCTTCATGTGTGTTTAATTTGTTGGTATTGTAAGAAATCGGAGATGGTATCAACCGAGAAGAACAGGGCTACTGCTGTTGCCATGAATGCCGAGATTCGACGAACAAAGGCTCGTTTGCTCGAGGAGCTCCCCAAACTGCGAAGACTTGCTCCTAAAAAGGTTTGATGATCCTTTCTCATTTTGTTGTGTCATGTTTGATTGTTCAAAGAGGTCTCTTTATTTTTATTTTATTTTTTTGCTTGGTTTTCAAGAAATTTCGCGACTTAATATTATCCAAAATACTGTTTTTGGTTTGAGATTTACGGCGCATATGATTCTACCATTCAATGTACAAAGAGTAGATTAGTTACTAGGTGTGGTTGTCACTCGCATTGTGTACTTAAAACATTTTAAATTGTACTATTAGGGTTGCATTTTGTGGTTAATTTTAGACTTAGCATATGTTGGTTTGCTGATACTAAACCATGTATAGGTGAAAGGGCTTTCGAAAGAAGACCTTGTTGCTCGGAGCGATTTAGTATCTGTACTGAAAGAGAAGATAGAAGCAATACCAGATGGATCAACAAATGGAGCTAAACAAACTGGTGGTTGGACGGATTCAGCCCCATATGCAGGAATCAAAATCAATTCGACTTCAGGTAATCAATCCGTCTAGGTTGTTGTTACTATTGTTTCCATGGATTAGAGACTTAAACCATATTTATTAAGCTTATTTTAATGCCTTCACTTAAATTATATCAGATGGGAGATATGATACTGAGTACTTTCAACACACTGAGGAGTCGGATCGCTTTAGGCAGGAGTACGAAATGCGAAGACTGAAGCAGGCAAGTATCTGTAATTGAAATTGAAATTCTCATTCTAATTCACATGCTTAACAAGGGGATGGAATGCAAGCTCCTGCTGTTTTTTATTTATTGCACCATTTGGTTGAAGAACTCTCAATGCAATAGGGCTTGAAATTTGGAAATTTTTGGTCATTTTTGTTCAACATAGTTGGTGCTGAGAATCCTTACATGGGAGATCAACTTGACTTCATACAGGATCAAGGTTTAGATGTTATAGCAGAAGGATTGGACACATTGAAAAATATGGCTGGTGACATGAATGAGGTCTGTTCATACCATTAACCAGACACTATTTTATTTTATTTTATTTTTTTATTTTTTATTTTTTTATTTTTATGGGGATTGCTTTAACTATATATATTTTCTGTACAGGAAATAGATAGGCAAGTTCCCTTGATGGATGAAATAGATGATAAGGTAAAACCTCTGTCTTCTAATTTTCTTTTCTTTTTCTGGATGAGATTTTTCATTTCGGTTCATCAGAGCATCTACAATGGGTTCCCTAAACCACCTCCTTAGACAAATTTTAGGGAGGAATTGAAAAAATATAACTCCAACCATGCTCCATATCCACTTCCTAAAATAAGGAGACCTCTAGGAGCTCCTAAATATGAGGAGAGAGAAATGACTCCTAGTCTATGTTGCACGGACACGGGTACGGGGACAAGAAAACGCGATATGGTGACATGTGGACAAGGAAAATCTCAAAAACTAGGACACGGACACGGCTAAGACACGACAATTAAAATTATAATAAATAATAATAAAATTATAATAGTATATTCTTATATATATTTCAAAAAATAATATTGCATATTCAATAACATAAAAAATTACTTTTGTTGGACAATGCACCTGACAAACAAGGACGGTCCCTAGAAGGGACTAACCTGGGCTATAGCCTAGGTGAGTTGTTATTTTATCAGTTTAAAATTTAATTTAACACACTCATGCATACTAATGACAATCATGCCATGCTTACATCTTAAGACTCACAGGCTCAACAATACACTTAAGGAAAAGAAGATGAGACAAACTAATAAATTGAATTCTCTTTGACTATTCCAGGACATTCTTGTGTAGGAAATCTCTGTAAAGTTCTCTCTAAGATGAAAAGTATTTCTGTCTTGTTCTTACTTTTTAGCCTACAACCAACTTCTTTTTATTTATATTTATGTATATATGGACAGTGTATTGCTAATTTATTTTCATTGATAACTCTCTTCACACACACTCCCTTTAAGTGAAAAAAAATTAAATACATAAAAGAACAAATTGGTACGCTGCAGTAGCTGCACCTTTATGTTCCACTCTTGGGTGTGTATATAAAGTAATTTTAGCCCACCCCATTTTAAAATCCTGGATCCGTCCCTACCGACAAAACATAAAAACACATCACATTGACAACTCTCTCTCTCTCTCTCTCTCTCTCTCTCTCTCTCTCTCTCTCTCTCTCTCTCTCATTTTTCCTTCTTCTTCTCTCCCTCTCTTTCTTTCAAGAATCTGATTCAAAGTAGGCGTTGTCTTCTTCCCCAAGTGCACAACGCCTTCTTTGCAATACATAAATTTTTCCCTTTTTTTTTCAAGCCGTGTCTTGACTATGAGTTGACCGTCTCTTGACTGTGGACACGGCGTTGACCATTGGACACGAGTGTCCGAGGTGTGTCGAGGAGTGTCCGAGTGTCCAAATGTCCAAATGTCCGACACGCCAACACGGCGGCTCGACAGAGTGTCCGTGCAACATAGCTCCTAGTGGCTCCCTATAATTTAATGATGCTTTATTTAATGAGTATTTCAAACTTTTAATTAATGCTAACTATTTTTATATTATTTTTTAATAGAGATGGACCAATTAAAAAGAGTTATAGTATTTATGACTCCCTAAACTAGAGAGCATGATTGGAGTTTAAATTTTATAGAGAGCTCCTAAAATAACTTTTACATGTTTTTAGCTAAACTTTAACTAAAAAAATAGAGAGCATGATTGTGGATGCTCTCATAGAGCTAACGTTATTTCACTCTGATTTGTCGTAACATTATAATATCATCCATTAAAATCTCTTTTTTAATTACATTGAAATCATTCCAGGTTGACAGGGCAAATGCTGACCTTAAAAATACTAATGTGACACTCAAGGATACCATAATCAAGGTAAATATGCATTGTGCATTTTTGTAATTCGATTTTCACCGGAAGGCAGGAAAGCTTTGGTTGAGCAAAACACCCCTCCTTCTGCCTTTCGCCTCTTTCACACCCTTACAATTTTGTTTCAGCTGAGGTCCAGCCGGAACTTCTGCATCGATATCACCCTCCTGATTCTAATTTTAGGAATTGCAGCCTATTTGTACAAGTAAGTTTGATCTGTTTGCTGCATTACACATTACAAGTCTGACCAGTTATTTTGGGTGCATCGATATCGTCTTCGTTGTGTTACATTTCTCAGTATGTAACCTAGAACCACATAAACCAAACCTAAAAAATAATGTGATTTTTTTATTTGCAGTGTCTTGAAGTGAATTACGAGTTCTCTACTTGAGTGATTACAGATACGAGAACCGTATATGAAAATTTCATCTCATACGGCTCAAACAGAAACACACAAATACTAGTTCTAACGGATGTGTGTAATAGAAAGTTTTAAATTTCTTGCCTATTTATTTTGGAATAATCTTTTCAGGAGGGACAATTTTAGATATTTATTATTAAAGTATGGTTGATACCATTTGGATGTGTTTCGATTCTTCCGAACAAGAGAGGTTATATCAATATGTGGCTTGAGGTTTCTATGTGTATATGAGCTTCCCTCGTACAATTTTTGTATGAAGCTCCCTGATATTTGACCCTAACTTTATACGTTTCCTTAAATAACCAATCTTACAGAGCCTATTTGGGAAGCTTAGAGAGTCTATTTGGAGAGAAAAACATCAACTAGCCACTTGTCATTTTCTAATTGATATAAGTGACTAGTTCTGAGTTTTTCTCTCCAACTAAACCATTTAAAATTTTTATATAAAATGTCATGTTAGAATGAGTCGATTTATAAAAATCTATTAATTTATTGGTACCCAAATTAAAAATCCTATGTCTTGTGATATGATATGAGTGGAATTTATAGATCAATAAACAAGTACTCTTTTTTTTTTCAAAGGAATAAACAAATGCTTGATCTTCCAAAGACTAGTGTAGTGGTTGTTTTATCGTAAAATAGATCCTGAGAAATAAATCAATAAATTTGTTGCCTAGCTGTAAATGCACGTGTCGACCAGTAGGGCTGTTCATTAAGCCCAACCACTTCAGGCCATTAGGGCCGTTGGAGAGTCCAATTTGATTTTGGAAATTAAGTTCAACGATTTTGAGCCTCTCTTTTTTTTGGGAAATTTTTTTAGCCTTTTTTACAACACATTAAGTTCATTTAATTGATTTTACGATTTTAAGGTAGATCCTGTAAAAAAGAGTAGGCCTGGTAATTTTTTTTAAAGGGAGCTGATTTTCTCACCCATCTTTTGTCCATTTAAACTTCCTTTGTTGAAAATTGTATATTCCCATTCATTTTTTGTCAACTTACACTCCCTTGTTGGAAATTGTATGTTATAGTAAAAAGTATTTTTTAAAAACAACAAAAAGTGTAAGTGAATAAAAGGGGAATGAGTATTCCAATTGTTTTCAAACTGAGATAGTTTGGTGGGTTGTGAGTATTAACCAATTTACGATCTCCTTTTATCAATCAATTAAAATTATTCATGCAAATTAGGGAAAACTAAACTCTCGATCCTATGCCTAAAAAGTGTCAAAAGCTTAGCAAAAATGACCACACATTAACAAAAAAAAAAATAACCAAACACTCTTTAAGTGTAATAACCTCAAAAATAATATTTGGTTTTATTATTTTTGTGAAAAATCATATTAAGTTGTGTGATTATTATGGGTATTTAATGAAGTTGGTTTGGTTTGGAAAATATTGGATTAAGTGTGTTTAATCTCAATTTGGACTAAAATGCCCTTATGTTTAATTTAATGATTTTTTAAAGGACGTTCAAGAAATTAAAGTGAGAAAATTATAATTCTTGGATGGAAAAATATTTTATGTTGCCACGAGCATGTGGTAATTTTTGGAGAATTTTTCAGAGTTCGGATGAATTTTTAATGAATTATGGAAGTTTGACCAATAGAAGAATGACACGTGGCAGCAGAATAAAATAAAAATAAATTACTGTGCATGTACTGTTCCTGCTGACACTTTTCTTCTTTTTCTTCTGCTTTGCCTTCTTCATCTTCGTCATTTGGTTTTGACAGAAAAGAAAGTTTTATTTTCTTCAAAATCTTCTTAAATTCATATTTTGAGTTCTAGAGCTCGGATTGCTGAACCGTTTTCACCTACGAGATTGTGAGAATGAACCTACTAGATTGTGAGAATGAGGCCTACGATTTAACGTAAATTTCGAAGCCTCTTTTGTAAATTTTGAAATTGCTCAAATAGTGAATTTTTGATGATTTAAGTTTCAAGTTCATAATTCGAGGTTATATTAGTGTCCTTGATTTCCTGAGTACGGTGGTGTGCTCCGTTTTGCGAGATTTTGTCGTTTGACAGATGATTGTAGCCTCACAAATCTGGACCGTTAGATCGGAGATGATTGGACCGTTAGATCGTGTCCGATTTATGTTGTAGCTGGTGTTGTGAGGAGTATGCAGGTTCAAACGGATCGGTGATCGGACATCCCGATCTTAAGTTAGTTTGTTTTGAAGTTAAGGCGAGCGATTGTCGTTTGATTATGCATGATCGTGCGATCAATAATGATCCGACCGTTGGATCGGGCCCAAATTGATGCAGGTTGATGTCAAGACTATTTAGAGTCCATTGGTGTGATCATATTTGAAATCTGAGGTCGTGGGCCCAAGGCGGATTTTTGGTGTGCCGGTTGGACAAGTGGGAACTATGGGACCCAAATAGTGACTTTTTGGCCAATGGGTGTCATTGGTCCTGTTTTGACGTCGACAATGTGTACGTCACAGTTTTAGAGTGTTCTTGAAGATAATTGATCACTTTGGACCCCGGGTTGGTCCAAATGACATTTTTGTCATTTGGGAGCAGAATCTTGGATTTTAAGTAAGTTGCAAACTTTTCTAGTTTGAGGATCGTAGAGCTTGAGTGCTTATTGTGGATTTGTTGAGTTAGCATTATATTTGTAGCTTGGATAAGAGGTGAGTAAAACCATCATAATCGTGAGTAAAATCACAAGTGATTATATTTATTATAATGTGGTTCCGATAATATTAATGGCTATAATTAACATGATGTTTGTGATTCTATCAAATGTTTAATTAATTTAAAGCACATGAACTTGTTTGTCAACGGTTCATGAGGTAAGTGAAACCTATTTTGTTTTAAATTGATATTTACTGGATATTTGGGTGTTGAACTATATAATATATGTTGTGAGTGTATGGTGGGATTTCATGCGTGAAAAACCACATAAATATATATAATAAATATATATTGTTGTGATTGGTGTATTTGGCTATAAACCAATGTTTAATGTGAAACAACATTTTATATTATTTTGGAATAGGTGATTTTGGTATTGATAGATTTAGGTGAGAATACCTTGAATCCCTTTTGAGTTTGTCATATGGGCATTCTCCTGGCAAGCAATCAGGGTAACCAAGATCCTAGGGTGAGAAACCCAAGAACAATTAGAGCTTTAGTCTGGTGCCATCTAGTTCTCATGACTAGCGTGTAATCATGAGTGAACACTACCTAGGCGGTTGTAGTGTATAGATTAGAGGTTCAGAGTATTCTCTCTTCTATATGTCAATCAAGTGATGTATGAAAACTATCTTTAAAATAAAAGAGTTTTAGTGTAGTCACAGGCGGTGACTTAAACAGTTCTTAAAAATAAAAGAATTGTGTGATGTTAATGAAAGTACATGTGATTGTATATTATGTGAAATTGACATATTTATACTATAGATGTGGTTTACCGATACAAGATTTAGAAAGCTTACCAGGTTTGTTGGTGATGAACCTGGTACACTATTTAACGGTGTAGGGGATTATCCTGCAGGTGGTAGGAACCGTGAACAAGATAATTAAGGTTAGGAGCAGGATGCTCGCTGGTGATTCTACGTTGTACAAAGTGTGGTGTGAGAGTCACTACAAAAAAACCTTTTTCGCGACCAAATTTTCTGCGAAGCAAAAAATTTGGTCGCCCAATAAGCTTATGGGCGTGAAACTATGCCATTTGGTCGCCAAGATTTTGTTAGAAGTAGGCATGTGGTTAGAGTTCGATTAACTGAATGGCGACCAAATATTATTCAAAAGCTGACGAACATTTTTGGTGGCTAGTGACAAATGAGCGACCAAATGCTTAGTTGGTATAATTTTCTAAATGTTGCGCGCTTGAAAATGGAAAAGATTAAAGGCTGACGGAATTATTTGGTCGTCAAGTTCACAAGAGTCGTCTCCATTAGGAAATCTCGCCTAAATATTTCATTATCTTTGCGACCAATATAATTTTCGCCGATGAGGGGTTCTACAAATTGAAATTATCAAACTAATCGTTTCACGGTTCTGATTTTTTGGGCACCAAACGTTTGGGTTAAATCTCTGTTCTTTAGGGTTAGGCCTCTTCCATTTTTCAGATATTCGGAGACTCGTGAGAAAGCCAAAGAGAGAAAGAACAAAGCTTGGAGCTGCTCGTATGCGAGCCGAGGTGAAGGGAGGGAGAGGCCGTGAGTTGCAGAGAGAGATAGAGAAGAGGAAAACCGAGAGAGCTGGTCAGGAGGTCCGAAACCAAGGGGTTTCATCGAGCCAGTACGATACTATACAATACTATACACACTTCCTTTACAATCTCTCTTTCTTTCGTAAAAGAAAAACCCTCTGTTGTTTGCCTTTAATTATTAATTGTTGGATATCAAAAAAGCAAAGAAAGCTAGGTTTATGATAATGTTGGGTTTTCTTTATTTATTAAGAATCTTTTCTTTCTTTTTCAATCGTTAATGTTTTACTTTTTTGCCAAGTTTTTGCTTGGGGCTTTTGGGTTTGGGTTTTGATGTAACAATGGGTTGGTGGGTGGTGGTGGTGGTGATGATGATGAAAGGTCTTTCAAAATCAAAGGAGGATGACTCATTAAATTCTTTTTTGTGAATTTTGTTTTGGAACTATTATTTTGTTGCAGAGAGAGAGAGCCGTCGATTCTGAGAGAGATAGAGAAGAGGAAAACTTAGAGAGTCATTGGCTGTGAGGTCCGAAACCAAGGGGTTTCATCGAGCTAGTGTACGAGCAGAGCGATAGAGAGCGGTCTATAGGTGGAGATTGGAATACAAGGACATAGGTGAGGATGAACCAACTTTGTGCTTAATTTGGGTGACAATTGGAGATTGGAATTAGAGAAAAAGGTTGAAACTTATTAATTGCTTAATCATTTTGAAATATTGGTTTCAATCTTATAGCCTCTTCAATTAAAAAAAAACATTCATCCATCCATCTCTGTCGTTCTTTATTAGCTTCATCTTTAATTCGGTATACATGTTTGGTGGGTCAGGAAAATGACGAGGGAAAGAAAGATTATGATTTTCTTGATTTATTAATTTGAAGATTATGTGAGTTTTAGGTTTTTTTTTTCACTTTATTTTCTTTGATTTTCTTGATTACCAAACAAACGCTCCCTAAATTGTAATGTGTTGTAAAATGATATATATGAACTGTGTTTGATGGTAGGCTCTGTGAGTGAGGAATTGAGGCGGTGAGCAGAAACAAAACAGGGCATAAGGTATAGGCTATATAGGATATAGGCATTCGATGGGGGAGAGGGGGTAGGTGGATAAGGACATAGGATCGGCTGTTGGTTGAATTTGTTAGAAGAAGGAACCAACTATGTGTTTAATTTGGGTGACACTGCAGATTGGAATTAGAGAAAGGTTGGTACCCCACCATCCACAATTACAGAGCCATTTTGTTCCGAACAATTGTTCTCCTATCCATTTAGAGCAAAGAGCTTGGAAAATAAAGAAGTGCACATAAACCAAACCTTTGTAAATTAAGGGGCTCCATGTTAGCTTCTCACACTAAAATCATAAATTGGATGGAGTTCAAATATATGTTATATGGGTGGGAAAAGTAGACAGTGAAGTTTAGGTTAAGTAAACTCAACTCCTTTGTTATTTGTTAATGTTCATAGTAGATCTAATCCATTAAGCCTTCCATTTCTTATGTGCTCTATGGTTGGTTGATTAGTTGATTGATTTATCTGTTTACGAGTTATTTCTGTGGATGCATAGTTTTTCTATTGTGGCAATAATTCGTTTGCTTTGTGATGGAGATGTTGAGGAACCCAACAATGTTTATCTAAAACTTATAGGATATGAAGATGTTGAGGAAGAGGAGAAAGATGAAATTGGGGTTAATAATGGTGAAGAGGCATTAGATACAGGATGATGGACTTAATGTGGTACTTAATTCTTTCTCTTCAACCGGTTATCTGTTGGATCTTGCTTTTTCTCTATTTTTGGTTTCATGACATTTACTTTTATGAGGCCTGCCTCCTTTTGTTGACTTATATCATGTTTACTTGTTCGTAGGCCGAGGATGGTGAAATTTCTCTGCGGTCACATTCATGTATCCTTATACCATAACAATCCAGGTATATTTTTTCTTTGTGCGTGATTTGAATCAAAAAGTGAATTTTTGGGGACTTCTTTACCCATCCTTTGCGGCAATGCTGTGAATCATCAATGGTTGTTAGTTGAACGTAGAATAATTAAGCATTCATGTGATTTTTTGTTTTGTTTTTGGCAAGGATATTCCCTTATTTTACTATAAGTAAAGCAAAAATAAACTTACTTAAGTCTTGTGAAGAGAGAATTTTGTGACCAATTAATGCTTTCCATTGAAGGATTGTTCTAAGCTCTGCAAATTCTTGTGGATTTCCTATATGTTTCTTAGATCTTAACATGGAGAATATCTCAAGAACCCATTTACAGGAGCTTTTTGGTAGTTTTCCATCCCTGACGGGGGTGATAGAATACAAGTTTGCATATACGAGTGATGAAGAATACCAAATTTATGATCAAGATAGTGATGACAACTTCTCGGATGAAAATGATTGCTAACATGACATCTCTAAGATTCGTTCTCTCCTTTTCTTATTACGAGTTTTCACGCTTCTTTAATTTTTGCCATTGTGGAGATATCTTTCATGTGAATAATACATACTTGAAACTAGTCGGTATTGATATAAGTGCTCTCTCTCTATAGACAGAATAACTACGGATGGCCTGAGTTATTTTCTACTTCTGCCCCCCTGGACCATCTACCCTTCGCTCTTTATCTTATAATGTGTTTAGAACAATGTCATTTAGGAATCTAACTTTAGTGGGGGTAACATCCTGTTTTTGCATGTAGATTTATTTGAGGAGGTGGAAGGATTTGGTTTGGGGTTTTGGACAGAGGACCATTTTGAGGTAAGAACCTCTTCTTCTCATTACACTCAGTTCCATTTAAGGTGTGGATTATACTTTGGATTTTATGATTTTTGTTTTCTAATGGGTTTTGTGCTATGCATGATATTAGTCTTTACATTGGTTTTGAACTGTATTTTCCTTCATTTGTGGTAATTGATGATTTGATTTCTGTTATTATCACAAAGGTATGCTTAAGCGGTCGATATTGAGGGTATGAAAAATGAATTCAAATTTTATTAAGTTCGGTCAAATACCATTCTCGAACATTCTTAAATATTGATGACCAGTAATCATTTTCTTATCTATATCCAAACTCCTTTTAATGGCTTATTTAGTTAAGATTGTGAATTTCAGCTTTGGTCTCTAAATTATATATTATATTTTTGTTGACCATTGACATTTCCTTATTTTGTTTCTTTTGTAAAGGAAGATAATTGATGAGTTTGAGAAGGTCAAGCAACAATTGGCGAGTGTTTGGGAATTCCATGATATTAGATGATAGTCCTATCCCTCAGGTGTTAAGGATCATGACTACAAAACTTGGGGATACAAAGGGCATAGTACACAAGATTTTTTTCTTTTGGGGTCAAAATAGTATACGGGCGTGGTCTCTAATCTTAGAGTGGAGAGATAATGTAACTTGGGTTCACCAAGGACAAGATATATGGAGCTTGGCCTCCAGGTCCTTTCAAAGGGAGTGTTCTTCACTCGTTCATGTCTACTATTTTTGGATATGTTATGTGTACTTGAATGACTAGTATGCTCTTGTACTTTTGAATGGGAGAAACTTTTTTAGTGTCATTTTCTATTGATTTTTTACCTAAATTTATTGTTTTTGAAATTACAATATGTTAATGAACAAAAAGGTTAGTATTATCACAAAACAAAATGTAAATATAAAAATTAAAAATATTTATTTTAAAAATACTTAAAATAAATATTTTAGCTACCAACTAAGTAACCTTTAGCGACCAAATCTGTAGTCACGAGAGCCTATAGGCGACGAACCAATTTATTTGGTCGCCAATCCTTCTTCAGTTCGCGGTAAATTTTGGTATTTTAGCGGGATCCTTCTTTATAGGCGACCAAGACATTATTAGGCGACGAAATAAATTGGTCGCTTAAAAGTTTTGGCGGCGAAAACAATGTTTGCGTCGATACTTTCAGCCACGAGCCTAAGGCGACCAATCTAGCGACGAATAATTTCGTCGAAGCCAAGAGTTTTGCGACAAAAATTTAACCTTTTAGCGACCAAAGTTGGTGGTCGCCAAAAGGGTTTTTCCCTTGTAGTGAGTGCTTATGAGTGTTAGACTTCCGCTGTGTGAAATAAGATATGAGGAGCAAGTTATGTAATATATTGATTGTTCAATTTATTATACACTCTTGTAATGTAATAATTGACTCAAAAGTATGGGGTCAATATTAACATTGTGGTTCAGAACAATGGTATTGTATTAAGAAAAAAAATTACAGGTACAATTGTTGAAGGTTTCGAGCTTCACGTCATGGATCGGTTTGTTTTTAATAACTTTGAACAGGTTATTTGTTGTTGAAAATTCGGGGCGTGACATTAAGTAGCCTAAGTGTCTCACTAATTTTCACTTGGTTATTCCAAGTTCCAAGACTCATTGTCCCATTTTACTCTTTAAAAAGTTTTTTTCCCTTAACCAACATGACATTGCCACATTAGATTTTACAACATAGTTCATTTTACAATGCAATTATACAATGACATGCCACATAAGTATTTGGCAGGGATTAAAATAAAATTTTGCTTCATTACCTACATTCATTTTCCTTATTTTAAAATTTTACAAGAAAATATATTCTCCCAACAATTTATTATTTTGTTGGAAAATATGCAACATACTTTTCTTTTATACAATAAGGTTCGTGTGGGAGTTCTTTCAGAAATGCTAAAAGCGCTTTTTGACAACCAAAAGTGCTTATGATAGTATTTGGCAGAAAAGTCTAAAAGTGCTTCTGGGTCGTAGAACTGCTTTCTGAAGAAGCACCTACCATTTGATTCTTTAGGAAGCACTCCCAAATGCTTCTCTAAAAAGCACTTCAATTTTTAATGAAAATTTCAACATCTTTATAATAAAAGCACTTTTGTTAGAATCATTTATGAACAGAAGTGTTTCCTAGAAAAGCAGTCCCAAACAATATCATAAGAGTCTCTAAAATATTGCTTGGCAATTTGAAAACAATGAATATAAAAAACCGAATAATGTGTTACAGGATTTCTACGTTGTAGTTACACGTAATATATCACCTATTAAATTTCATAAATTTTAAGTTTAACTAATAAGTCATAAAAACATACTAAATCATTCCTAAACACACTCAAATAATATTTAATCCAATTTAACAAAAGAATGTACATAATAAATAAAAATATTATGTAAAGTGTAATGCATTTACACTCGCAACTAATATAGCACTATAAAGTCTATCAATTTAGCTGTCGGGTTACCCAGTTTTCGTTATAAAAAAAAAGAGGAAGTGTGTTGTGTGAGCCACCAAAGCAAATAGAACATTGAATGAGGGACTTATTTGCAGGGAAAAAGTTTATGTCAATTATAATTCCATTTTGAAAAGTTGTCGAGATTAAAATGTAAATAACTATATGGATATTATTTTTCAGACCTTCATTTTGGTTTCAGTGGAGGATGAGGGATGAGAGATGAGAGAGAAGTAGAAGGAAATAGAGGAAAAGATAGGGAAAGAGGAAGGGGAAGAGAGAATGAGGGACATGTTGGCGCAAGCGGGACAAGATGGGGGGTACTGCTGGTTTAGGGGAATCAAACTAGTAATGACCTCTTGTCAGACAATCATATAACTGGTGCTGCTATATAATGAACATCATCGTGCAGTTAGACATGATTACATTCCCCTAATTTTCAATTCCGATTCACATTTTGACAAGATAACATATCAGATTGTCTCGAGAAAATTCATCAAAATGCAGCAATTTTTTACATTTTTTTAGAGTAAATTGTATATATTTTAAATCATGTTTCCTTTCATAATTAATTTTGTGACGTTTATAGCTTCTTGGTTTCCATACAAAATTGATAATTCTAATGAAAAATGACATTTGTGTTCTTGTGGGTTGACTATTACAAGTTGTTAGAAAAGTCCAATTAGTAATGCTCTTGTCAGACGTTAAGTAAGTTGTTGTACGCTGAATATGACCGCACTTCTAGACATGGTTTCACCGAGTGAACAATTCTAATTCAAAGTACCACAATTTAAAATGTCAGACTATCTTGAGAAAATTCATATGAATTCATCAATCTTTTAAATTCGTATGAAAATTCGTATTGAATTAGGGATTTGATTGTATATAATTCAACGTTGAAGTCACTTTCGAATAATAATAACCTGAAATTTTCCAACCCAAAAAAAAAAACCCCTGAAATTTGCTTACATACTAATTACGTACGAATTTTATTTTTGACTTTTAAAAAAAGGAGAAGGAATTTGTTAAAAAAATCATGTGAATATGTGAGCTCTAAAATTGAATGGGCCGCTCTCTAACCACACCGCCAGGTGGCGCACCAAAAAAAAGTGGGCCACCAAATTCTGTGTACTGTGCATGGAGATAATTTCCCAAAAAAGAAAATAACTTTTTTTTTTAAAAGGTTCTGATTTTTATAAGTTCGTATTCTTCATTGTCATCATCAAGAATCTCTTGTTCAGCCACATCACACCGAACCTATAAACTGCTTGAAATTACGAAACTGCCCTTTCATTTTTAAACTTTGACTAACACAATTGTTTCAGTACATCCGACTCACACTCTAACAGAGCTTTCTCATTTCTGTCATGTACCGGAGAGGCACTATGCTCACCCGCGACAAATTGCAACGGTATGTGCAACTAAATTACCTCTAATTTCTGTGAACCCTAAACACCCCCCCCTATAATCGCAAATTTCTTCCTCTCTCTCACTCACATAAGGGACTTCAGAGATCTCGCCTTCACCGGCTTTCTCATCCGCTTCCGGCCGCTCTCCCCGCTGCGAACATCATCATCATAGTCATCCTCGTCGTCGTCGTAGTCCATATATTCGAATTTCTTCTCATCAATTTGAGAAGAAGAAGATTGAGTAGGAGGAGTAGTTGAAGTAGTAGTAGTGACTCTATCTTCATCAATCTTGGGCTTTTCCTTCTCCTTATCCCCGCCCCTCTTTCGCCCCCACAGCGGGCCAAACCCCGAATAGTAATAGAATTCGTAAGGGTTTGAGGAGGATCCCCTCTTCGCCTTGGCCCGGGAGCGGCGGACTCCAGCTGATAGCACCTTGCTCGCCACTGCCCCGGGGGCCTTATTGTTGGAAGTAGTGTTGCTATTATGATTAGACCTAAGCAGGGATAAGTGATGGTTGCAGAAAGACTGTCCGAGTTTGGCTCTCTTCTTGCAATGCCAGCCCTTTCCATCGTTCTTCTGGCAACATGCGTAGCTTGATCTCCTCCCTTCCTCTTTGTTATCTTCGTCCAATAACTCTTTCGAATTCGAACCCTTTTTGTCATCAGCGACGGGCTCTTCTTCCATCTGCACGGCTTTCTCTTTGCCGATATCCATCATCGACGCAACGCTGCGTTTTGCATTATTTTATACACAGCAACATTTCAAGCAGAGCCGCGAGAATTTTGAATAATATTATAAAGAGGGAGAAGAAAAAAATAAAAAACGAAAGGAAGCAGAAAAACCCTAATGCCTGAAATGATAGTATCGTACGAAATTGGAGAAAAATGATTGGAACCATCGAGTTATAGATCAAAGTGGTGTACCTTTCAGCAGCTCCGAGACAATCACCGAAGCTCCCATTGTTATTTACATAGAAGCTGTCTTCCAACTACACACAGCAACCCAAAAGGAAGAAAATAAAGAACAATAAAAACCAACGAAAGCTCGAATTTTCTGTCGAAAATATCAGAAAATGAGGAAGACCCATTAACCTAATCGAGCATCGGGAGCTAAATACATGACGACAGTGTGAAATTTTAGGGTTTTTGGGGAACCCTAATGTTGGGGGAGGGGAAAACCATGGAACCCAAAGAACCCAGAAATAATGAAAACCCTAGTGAAGGAAATGCAGGTGGAGGAAGACAAATTAACCAGAGGGAGCTTCTGCTTCCAAAAGGGTCTCCACAGATCTACCCAGAAATTAAAAATGAAAAACAAAAAGCTCAGATAGAGAGAGAGATAGAGAGAGAGTGACCTGGTTCGAGTCTGGACCAAAGGAAATAACATCCCATGGGGACTGATTTAACTGGCACACGTGTGCCTGGAGGTCCTCCGCAGCTGGAGCGAGCGACGAGAACAGGAGAGGGGAGACCTTGGCGTTCTTCCTGATCCGCATCTTCAAATCTTCTTCTTCTTCTTCTTCCTCCTCCTCTTCAATAACCAACAGCTCAGATAGATAAAACACAGAGAGATAGAAAGCCGCAGGGATGTGTTTGGCTGCTGGGATTTTTTTTTTCTCGCACTTTCTCGTTGTTTTCTCGCTGAGAGAGGAGAGGGTTGGGGGCTCGGGGTTGTGGTGGGTTTTGGGGGATGGGTTTGTTTGTGCAGATCTCACACAACTCGATATAATCAGGGTTTCTTATTAACTTTTCTGTTGCTTTCTCGCCTATTCGTATATATATATATTTTCGATTTACAATTCTTTTATTGACCATTTTGTCCCTATGTTTTCGTCTTATTCACAGTTCGGGGGCTCGCTACTTGGATGTGAGCGGAAAGGAAAGCCTGCCGTTATTACACGTCATGATAGTTGTCCAAAAACCCCATATTTTTTAAAAAGACAGCGACAGAAATGGCTCCTCTGCGCAAGCCCCCACAATAATTTATGGTGGGTCTGCAGAAATCAAAAGCATAGGGGTAGTTTCGTCTTTTCGCATACATCATATTAAGAATTTGCGTGTGTTTTTTCTTTTTAAATTCTTTATTTTCTCGTAAGTTTTAATGAGCAGCGTAGGGTAGGCCGCGGGTGCGTTAGCATGTGATAGTTATCAGAGACAAGGGTATTTTGGTAATTTAGGTGACCTTTTAAAAATAAAATAAAAATACCGGTAAAGCGAAAAAAACCTAACGTCTTTTCTTATGACATGGGAGAGGAGGATGGGGAAGTGGCGCGTGGAGTTCAAGCAGGAAAACATGGCAAGGCCACGGTCGAGTGGAGCAAGTGGGGAACACGTTTGGCCCACAGCCACAGAAAAGGGTTTGATGAGCGTACGTGTGTGTGGGGTCCTCGTTTGAGTCAACAGAATGGACGGCCCAGATGGGAGTCGGATTGGTAAGGTGGCACAGAATCCGATACTAGGATTGGGGTGTATTTAGTGTTTGGAGGAGACAGCCTTACGTGTCGCTTTGTGGTGGGTTTTTTGGTAGGCATTTTATTTGATTTTTAACCCTCTCCCACTTATTATGGAAATGCCAAGAAAATTATGGTAAAATATCTATCAATTGTTTCGATATTATGACTGTCCAAATAAGTGGGCAAGGGGCAAAAGTGTAAAACTCTATATAAATTGGGGTAATTTGCATTCCATTAATCAACTATTTGTATCATATTTACAGATTACATATTAATAAAAGAAGCAGTATCCTCGATAACATTATTAATAAGAGAATCCGATGAAACAAAAAGCATGGAATTCTAAATCATAAGAGAATCAGCAATTCAATAATCAAACACTTGATAAGATACTCTTCTAATTGTGTGTAATGCCATTTGCATCGTTGCAGTAGTTATCTACATTTTTTATGACGATAAAAACTGCGCGCATGAAATTCATGTATCCACATTAGGGGTGTTGATGAGTAAATATATCTTATAAAAAGGGTTACTCTCTTTTCTTTCTTCTTTTTTCCCCTTGACATGCATTGGTCAGTGGCGGTCGTCAATTTAGAAACTACAAATAATTACTCTTATGACATTTACTAATCCGTAATTGGATTATGAGGAATTGAATTGAGGATGAATTAAATTGAGGAGGAGTTGGATTGATGAGAATTAGATTCCGAAATCCTATTGAAGTTGTTTACTAAACCATATGGATTGAGGAGATTTAGATTCCGGATTCCTATTGAATTTGTTTATTAAACCATATGGAATTGGGGTATGAGTGGTACTAATTACTAAAATTTCCTTATTGTTGGGTTAAAGTAGATGATAAATTTGAAAATTTGAAAATTGTGTGAGGATATAATGGGTAAAAAGATGAATTCTCAATAGGTTAATTCTCCAAGAATTAGAATATCACCTCCCACCCAAGAATTGAATTCCTCCAAAATCAGGAATTCAATTCCTAATTTTGTGTGAGCCCCACTTACTTTTCAATTCCTTGATGTGAAGTAAACACATGAATCCTTCATATATGGAATTCAATTCCTAATGTCCTGATTAGTAAACACACCATTAAGCAATACTCTTCACAGTAGACAGCGTAACATACAAAGAAGGATGGGCTTTGAGTAAGTTTTGGGTGTTTCCGGTACATCACGTGGCTAGTGTACCATCCACTAAACGTAGGACATATAGAATATTTTCAATGCAACCCGCCACATGTCATAAAAAATAATGGAGTAAGTTGGAGAGTATTTCCACATGTCCTACGTTTATTAGATGGTACACCAGCTACGTGATGTATCAGAACATTTGAAAATTTCTCGCTTTAGAGGGAAGCAGATATGCTTTGCTCTGTTTGTTGCTTAAAACCATTAATTTTGGGGATGAAGAAAATGTTTCCCAACAACCAATTAAAAAGCAAAAGAATATCATTGTAATGATTACAATTTGCCAATTAATAATTTGGTAAAATTTTCTAGAATTACTATAACGTCATTGCAAAGAAAAAGAATTGTTAAAATAAAAAAAGTAAGCGCCCTTTTATGACCAGCAATACTTGGTTAATTAAATAAATTGACCTTTAAGACTAAGAACGACAGCACATACAACTTGATCATAATTAGAATGGACTCAATTGGAAAAAAGCCTCTGTGTATTCAAGTGTTCTGTTCAACAACTTATTGCATTCATTGTATACTCTGACTGATATTCAAACTAAATTTCCAGATACACATTTGATCTTACATGCATTTCGAAATTATTTCCAAGCAACCTTCTGTGTTTGGTTGCTAAGAAAATTGGTATATACGGTATACCCTTCTGCCCAGAAAATATCAAGAAACAGAAAACAAGGACAATTGGTTTGAATGGGAATTCCAGTATTGCTAATCCAATGTAATTTGTTTCAGAAAAAATTGAACAGGGCCTTAAGCGCACAGCTTCTCTGCAGCAGATTAAGAAGAGCTTGGCCCATTTGTTTTGATTAACAACTAACAAAGAGATAAGTTTTTTGGAAGGCCAATTAATATCAATCAATTAGGTTTCCCAATAGTTGATAATTGTTCCTCTGCCCTCTGTAGAGCTTGAACCATTGTTTTGATTAACAGAAGGGAACATAAAGAAGAAGAGTAAAGTGCCGGTTTGCCCCCTGAAGTATAAGGCAATTCGAACTTACCCTCATAAATTATTTCGTCTGCTGATTTAGTCCTTGTATTCGTTTAAAATAGCCAATATGGGACCTGTCGTTAGTTTTCTGTGGATTTCATCGACATTACCTTTGAAACACATGCCCCTCACGTGTCCATTTAGATGGAAATATGGATGAAATATCCAGAAATCCAACGACATGTCCTATATTGACTATTTTAAACGAATTGAAGGACTAAATCGGCAAACGAAATAATTCAAGGGGTAAGTTCGAATGGCCTTATAATTCAGGGGGCAAAATGGCTAAAAATCCAAAGAAGAAAGAAAACAAGAGTGAAGTTGCAAAATTTTGTTACTATTAGGGTTATTTTAGGAAAGAAGAACTAAATCACCCCACAAATGTGTAACCCTAAACCTAGATAGCTAAAACTGCATAGATCGAAGACATTAACAATATACATAAATACATATAGTCTCCTTCACTTGTTCGATTCTGGAACTGCTAGACAGAGCATGAATGGTCACCTAGTGCTCTATCCCATAGTTTCGAGATCCTTCAACTGAAACTCTCTATATATACATATATGTCCTAGGAATTACAGAGCATATAAAGGGTCAATATAAAGGAGAGACATGTACATGCGATATGTAGGGTATTAATATGTCGAGGTTGAAATTAATATGTGTGGTTGCTGCTGAGACAGGTAGATGCATTGCAGGCACAGCAGCAAATGAGGACATGGCTCATCTCATTGGGTCTCGGACTTTGTCTACTATATTTCCAATTCACTCTGATGTTTTTATATATACAATGGACAAGTAGTTTTGGTTAGGCATGCAGCTCACCTGCGATCTGATTCTGATAGTACAATGATATTGTATCAGAAGCCTATTGTAGCATGGCCCAGTCACTGATTTTGTACAAGACCAGTGAAAAAAAAAAACTGGGACAGTTATTTCAGTCAACTTTGAAATAAATGGACATCGACTGGCCCTCACATGCCCTACCACACCCTCGGAAATTAGCCCTTCATATATATATATATATATTCTATTTGTAAGACGGCTTGTTTTTAAGTCGTATACGTTTTGTTAGGAACAATGATATCGACATATCCCAAACTTTGAAATGTTACTGTTTCGGACGACAGTCACTTTCTTAATCTTGGTTTGCACCTTTGATACTTTGTCAAGTGGCTGCTTGTATTATCACTCATGAGACATAATTCAGATAAACTAAAATGAAAGTATGGAGAGTTTTCTCAAATTTACTAAATGGTGTGATAGAGGACATGAAAGTCAACTTTGAAAAGATGAAGTATGTCGAGATTAAAGAGGTTAAAAGTCATTAATGTGAAAAAGGAAAGAAAATTATATACGAGATAATGAGAAACAAGAGTACGTTTTAAGGTTGGCCAGAGGCCCAATCCTTAACACATTTGGATTGGCCCACAACCTATCAAATTAAACTCATCTTTACAAGTTGATGATTTTGAGCCGAATAATGACACTGAAAATGAATGTCTTACTATTTATTTGAATTTTTTTTCCACAATATTGTGATATATATATATATATATATTTTAAAATTTAGTACTAAAATTAAAGCATAGAGAGGTTTCTAAAATTTACAAAACGGTGTGGTATAGGGCATCAAAGTTAACTTTGAAAAGACGAAGCATGTTGAGACCAAATGGGCTAATAGTCATTAATGAGAAAAAGGAAAGAAAAATGTACACGATATAATGGAAAATAAGAATACGTTTGAAGGCTGGTTAGAGGCCCAATCCTTACAACATCTGCCTTGGGCCACAACACATCAAATTAAACCAATCTATACATGCCAATGTATTGTGAGCCGAATGATGACACTGAAAATGAATATCTTACCATTTATTTGAACTTTTTCCGCAATAGTGTGATTGATTTTTTAATTTAGTGACACTAAAATTGAAGCACATAGATTTTTCTCAAATTTAACAAATGGTGTAGTAAGGAGCTTGAAAGTTAACTTTGAAAGTTTTTTTTTTTTGGCCAAAGAAAGAAGTAGTTAACTATTAGTATATATTTCATTTTCACACGCTCCTAGGGTTATGAGCTAAAATAAAAGGAACTTAAGAGAGGACTAGCACATAACAAAAAGGGAGAAATACAAGAAAACGTTAATTTGCACACATAAACTTTGGGTTTTATGGTCAAATAAAATTACCTAAAACGAAAGCCATTACATAAAAAAAGGAATCTGTTTCTTTTTTAGAATCTACCTATTTTTACATGGTGGAGTACCATTACACTCTCGTCTCCACCCATACCATGCCAATATCATATCACAACACTCTTCCCGCTAGACGCTTCAATTTTCCCACAACCCTTTTGCGTTTTTGTGTGTTGTGTTTTCTGTGGGTGGTTCCTTCCCATTTTGATCATCCCAATAGCTTAATTTATTTTTTTTCATTCTCTGAAAATCGTTCGAACGATACGAAAATGGGGATGCAACAGCAGGTGGAGAAGATGCAGCTTCGTCAGGGGTATCAGAATCTATGGCATACCGATTTGATGGGCACTGTGACCGCCGATACTCCATGTAAGTGGTCATATTTAATTATAGGCAGTTTGTTTGTTGGTGCTTTTCTGTTTGGTTTCCGAGAATATGATGAGGGAAAATTGAAAGATGAAGGAAAGCAGAGGACAAACAGAGAATGTAATGTGAATTCTTGTTTTTAAGGGCTACCCAAAAGGATGTTGTTGGTAATTATTTGTTTGGTTTCTAAGAAAATGGAATGGAAGAGTTCAATTTTTCTTTGGGTTTTGAAAATTTTCCTTTTTTGATTTTCTTCAATGTTCTGTTTCTTCTGCAGATTGTTGCTCTGCGGTTTTCTGGTCAGCAATATTGTATTTAGTTTTGGTTTTTCTTGTTCTTTCTAAATTATAATTTTTAATTCCCCTGTAGATTTCTTAAGCTAACCCAGAAGCAAATTATAATTAGTATTTTTCTTTGTTTACATGATCACAGTGGCCCCTGTGTTTCTTACATGCTACGCAAGCAAGCTCTTTATAATGACATGTCAAGGTAACTAATAATTACAGGCATTAATTTCTAAGTATAATCCTGATTATCTAACAAAGATTAATTAACATTTAAATGTTGACTACTATTTACTAATTTTGCAATCTTCTCTGTTCCAGGTACAAATGCTGTGCCGGATTTATGCCATGCAGTGGAAGATTTGGAGAAAGTCGCTGCCCTGCATTGTGTCTAGGCACTGAGGTATACTTATTACATGTTAGCTTGATGTGCCTTGTTGGTCCGTTCCCTAACAGCTTAAGTTTTTGGTACGTATTTTATCATTTTGAAAAAAAATTGATTGAATTTGCGTTACTTTCCTTGTTGTGTACAGGTTTTCTTCTGCTTTGCAACTTCAGTTTCCTCAACACGCTTTCTAATACAAGATGAACTCAACCTAAAAACTACACCATGCGATAACTGCATGATTGTAATCTCTCCTCTCTCTCTATTTCTTTGTCTACAAATCCTAAGATATTAACCTCTTGGGTTTGTCAAATTGGTCAACATGGGGCTGAGAAATCGGCTGATATTAGGCTAGGTCAAGAGTTCGATCTCCTTCCCTCGTAACAAAAAAAGAAAACCTTAAGATATCGTTCTCACTCCAACGTGGGCTTGTCTTGTAGGGATTTATGCTCATCCTCAGCCAAATTGCATGCATATTCTCCTTGATTGCTTGCATAACTGGAAATGAAGAACTGGGTGAGCTTTCGAATGTCTTGAGCTGCATAGCCGACACGGTCTTTTGCTCGTAAGGCCTTCATTTTTCACCCTTCTCAACACATTCAATCCGGAGCTCTTTAATTACATATTCTTGTATTGATTTTTCTTTTCTTGGACTTGTTCTGTTTTTTTTTTTCCAGGGTTTGTGCTTGCATCCAGGTATGCACTAATTTAAATAACTAATCAAGCAAATACTTAGATCCCAGTTGTATGTTTTCTTTTTTGTCTTTTGGTAAAATAAATTTTTATGTGGAGTTACGCAGACACAGCACCATATTGAACTGAACAAAAGAGATGGAAAACTTCCGGCGGCGGTTTTGGGAGTGCCTCAGGTGCAGCAGATGTCGCGTACTAATGAGAAAAACCCTCCGCAAACCGGATATTATTAAATGTGATATATGTAGCATTACTCTAATTTGTTTTACATGAATTAGTCAATAGAGGTCATTTACTTACAAACTACAATTAATTACCTTTAATTTGAGCAATTCTTAGTAATAGACCACAATATTGATACCCTCTTACCTGAATCATTGAAAGGTTCAAACGCAGCGTTTGACTGGGGGCAAAATGCTTAAGGGGTTGCCAACATTTTGTACAAATTTTTTGAAAAGGTTAAACGTAGGCAGAGAGAGAGAGAGAGAGAGAGAGAGAGAGAGAGAGAGTATTCTACAAGGCCTTGTTCTATTCCAGCTGTCACATCCAATGGATATTATTTTACTACAGCATACTTATACAAAACGTGATATAAATTTATTAAAGATCTTTTGTTTGACAATTATATTATTCTTCTTCAGCCCCCAAAAAAGAAAAGAAATTAAAGTCCTTTAGCTTGTTTGATCTTTAAAAAAACTATTTCTCGTGCATAAATAAGCTCCAAGATCTAGTAATCTGTGGGCACTAATTTTATTTTCCATTCTTTTTATCTCTACTTTTTAATAAAGAAAAAGTTTTCTTCAACAAAAAATAACCCCAAAAAAAAAAACAATGCAAAGGTTAGAACGCTAAACCCTTTTTGCATGGAGCCCTTATCTCCATATAAAAAGGTTAATTTTTTTAATTTATAAAGAAAACGATAAGAAGCTAGGTTTCCATCATAATTTCCATTTTGGATTATTTCATCGTAGTAACTTTCCTAAAGATTTTACCACTAAATATGGGCTTAGTCAAATTGGCTAGAGCAGTGTTTGGCAAAAAAAAAAAGTTAGCTAGACCAGATGTGCTCCCCACTCTACATCCGAGTTCAAATCCTCCTTCTTGTAATTTATATTAATTTAAAATAGATTATCCCTTGTATAAAAAAAATAAAAAATTTACCACCATATGATTTTCTCTTCTCAAACCAAATTAGCCCAACTAAGAAAAATGGTAATTACAAAAGGGAGCTGATTTTCTCACTCCCCTTTTCTTCAAGAGTGCTACTATTTCTGTAACATCTCGTTCCTAAATTAATATTTAAATTTAAATTATTCAAGTAAAAGACATTTTTGCCCCAAAAGTATGATAAATTAAATAATTAAGTTAAGTAGACTAAAATAAAAGAAAATAAATTGAAAGGTTATATAAAATAAATATAAAAAATAAAAAATAAAAAATCAGATTTTGCACTGTAGCTATAGTGCTGTGCTACAGTGATCGAGTTTTCTTCAAATTTCTGGTTCTCTCTCTCTTGCTCACTCTCCATTTTGGGCTGCCACCACCTCGTCCGGCCACCAAACTTGGCGGGGCTTGTACTAAAACGACTGTGCCGCCATCCTCTTTCCATCTCACCACTGCCCAGCCGGAGCCTCCGCCTGTAGTCACCAGAAAACGGCAAAAACTCGCCGGTTTTTGTCAAAAACTTCACGGCTTCGTTCTCCCTCCTCCGAAGACCAATTGAGGCGAGTAAGGTATGTAAATCTATCTACTCTTCAAGCCCTTTCTGCCTATATGGTTGGTTTGGATCGATTCTTAAGTTTGGTAACTCAATTTTGAACCCTAAGTTTGGCCGGTTTTGAGGATGAGATTTGGGCCACTTGTGGTCAAAATTAGACGTTGTCGTAGTTGAATTTTATGTTCAGGAGGTTGAGTTCTTGCTACCCCAGGAAGGATGGCTGTTGGTTTGAAGTTTTTCCGACCGACAGTATCGCTTTGGGCACCCAACGCGCTGCCAACGCTGGTGGCAATGCGTGGGCCCACTTTTCATTCCTAAATTATCCGTACGTTGTCACGAGCACGTAGGGGTGCTCGGATTTCAATTTGGAGTTCGTATGACAGTCGAACGGATTTACGTCTACTGCGCGTTATCCAGGTTCGAGGTGTTCGGACCATCGGATCGGTTCCAATTCTTAGTATGTTGTTCCCCGTATTTCTAGGATCGTGTAGGAATTGGCGGATTGTGGATCGGTGTCTCGGATACTCCGGATCATTGACTTAAAATTTAATTTAACGAAAATCGTCCGATCGTACAATCGTGAGAAATCATACCGTTCGATCAAGATCAAACCTTCGGGACGTAATTAGTTATTTCTGTTGAACGTTTAGGAACGTTCAGACCAATTTGGAGGTTGTGGGCCGGCACGTCCGGTTAAGTAAAAACGGGAAGTTTGACCAAGTGTTGACTACGGTTTAATTGTGGTTCTAATGGATGTATTTGGATCGGGAATTTATTGAAAAATTGGGATATTGGCAATAAGGAATTTCTACGGTTATTTATTGTTAGTTTTATTTTTATTATTATTTAGTATATTTATTATATGAATTATTATTAGGACTATTATTCTATTTAAGTAAATGAATTGAGGTTGATAATTACAGTGCTAGATTTCTAAATAGTATTTCCTTTTTATGAATAAGGATTTGGGTTTGAGAATAATTAACAAGAGTTATGTTTGGTTTATTGATATTGTTGAGTTTTGGGGATTCCTAAAGGTTAGTTGTTACTTATTATTATTATTATTATTATTATTATTATTATTTATTAAATTGACGGATTTGGATTTTTGACGTGGGTTGTGAACGATTTCGGTGTTAAAAGGGATTTGAGTCATTTATTAAAAACGGAACTTGGTGATAAGTTTTGGGAAAATGGTTTCAAACCCACTACAGGAGTAACCCCCCCCTTTTGTTGCCTTCAGATTAGATATTCAAGATGGTACGCTTCACATGTTTCGGGGACGCCCGAACCGAGAGAAGCGAGGACGCGTTTCGGGCTGATCACCCGATTCAGCGAGGACGCAGCTCAGTTTGGACTAAGTGTCCCCTGATTTTTGCCAGGACGCGACTCATGTTGGACTAAGTGTCTCCTGAGTTTTGCAAGGATACGCGGTTCGGCTGACTTTGTGTCACCGAGTGTTTCAAGGAAATGAAATTGACGGAAATAAATGGAATTGACCGAAATAAATGGATTTAACGGAAATAAACAGAATTGACGGTAAACAATGGAATTGATGGAAATTGCGTTTCGGGCTGACTTCGTGTCCCCGATTCTGCTAGGTGGACTTTGATAGAATGAAACTTGGAATTGACGGATTAAAGTTCGGGGGTACACATTGGTGGAGAACATTTTGAGATGTCTTTAATAGGAAACTGATGAATTGTTTTGAATGCGTATTGGTGAATATTTGAATATTTATTATGAGATACATATATATATATAACCCATTGTGTTGATATAAAGTTTTTTCGAGGCCAACGCTTTCTTCTAGTGATGTTAAGTTTCCTTATTTGTTATATATCGAGTTTTATATTTAAGAATATGTTACTTAAATTCAGTGGATTCATTGGAAGTTGTACAATATTGTTTGAATTTTGATTCTTGATGGAAGAGCTACGTGTGGCTTGATCCCTCAAGGAGGGTACGTAGGCAGCCTAGATATGGTGCAGCCAAGGAAGAGAATGTTTCAGGATTTGGATACGAAGTTAGATATGCATGTTAAGATATTAATAAATGAAACAATTGTAGCTGGAGGATTGCTTAGGTTTCACCTTGAGCAATTTATGCATGCTGAAAGTTGGGAATAATTAAATTGTGTTTATATGCAGGTGTAAACTTTGGGAAATGAACAAATTACAGGGGAGACTCTGTCGAATTTTCGGCAGAAGTCAAACCTTTAAAAAACATTTTCTTTTGAGTTTTGTTTTAAAAAGAGGCAAAATGGTCAAGTGTATACAAGTGTCGGACACGTACAGGGTTCGGCTAGAATTCCAAAGCGGAATTAGGGTCGGGTCTTGTCAATTTCCACCAACTTGTCATATTTCCCCACCCACCTTATTTTCAAAATTATAAAGACAAATTTACCCATTTGTAAAATGACTTCTAAGGCCTTAAGCAAAAAAAAGGAACAAAGGCTAAGAAAAAAAGGAAAAAAAGGAACAAAGGCAAAGGCGTTTATCAAACTGTGTCTCTCCATTTGCACCCACCCCTTTGCAGTGAGTGTGGTGCTCTCAACTCTGTAAAAACTCTATTTAGACTTTAGAAGTGAGAAAGTTAGAGAAAGAAAGAAAGAGTGTCTATTTGTGTGCACACAATAGTGATATATATATATATATATATATATATATATATATATATATATATATATATATATATAAGAGAGAGTGAGAGATGGAGCAGGACTCATCAGTTTTTTTCTTCTTCCTTTCTCTATTTCCTTTCTCAGCAACGTCTCTCCGCCCACCCCACCCCTCCGCCAAAATCTCACCTCTCAACAAATCTTCCTTCCCCCAAAACCTCTAACGCATATCTATGAATATCAACATCTCTTCTGTTTCCCCTATTAAAAAACAAAACAAATATTCTCTTCACATATGTCTATTGAGATGGCAATGGTGGTTTCAAAAAAGGATTCATTGGGCATCCATGTCGAATAAGGGAATACATATATGAACATAAATAAATTGGGAAATTTAAGAAAATATGTTGCTTGAATTAATAATTAAATGGTATTTTGGGAATAATGGTGGGTGAAAAGATAGAATTGTGCTTTTTTAAATTTAGTAAATTTGGCTTACATCCTTCAAATTCAATTTGCCCTACCTACAACCCTTCACTTTTTGTTCCTATAAATAATACCCAATTTGTATAAGTAAAAACCCATGACTAGGATCCAACTCAGCAAGTTACCTAATTAAGCATAAAATTATGATTTATTGTACTTTTCAGATTCCAAAAATACCCCCAACTAAGCCATTATTGCATTTTGTATATTAATGTAGGAATCAATATGGAAACATTTTTTAATTTGATTGTATATAATGATAGACGTCGAATTTGGAAAGATCTCCAAATAGTTGTAATGGATGTAGAAATTAATTTGGAAACATTTTTTTAAAATTTAACAATAAATACAGATTTAGGTAATCGGTTTGTTAAATAAAAAATGTTTATGTTATTTTCTTTTTATGAATTATACATGACTAATAATCTACTTTATAATTATTTATGAATAATACTGTACATACTAATTATGTTGAAAAAATAATGTACCTATTACTTGTTCTATGAAAAATAACTAATAATCTTTTTATTGTTTGTTTTATGAAAAATATAATTTACCTAGTATGAATAGTGACAGACCCTACCCGAATTCCACCCCCGAATTCGAGTAACTCGTTGATGGGCCCACATCAACCCATGCGGGCCCACATCCTAAAACCATTACCCTCTTCCTGAGATTAAACCTATAGCCAAGATCACAAAAACGGCAGTAGTCTCCTAAAACAAGTACTAGCCCAAAGGTTCAACTCACAAACAAGCACGTATAATATCCCAAGCGCCAAAGATGCATACAACATATATATAAACAGGCCTCCTACTAACAAATTCAACCCTAAAGGTGATACGAGCAACTAAGAGTACAAATTCAACAATGAAATAGATATACTGTGACACAGAGTTTAGGGTTCAAGGATGACAATCCTACCTTCCATTGAAGCTCGAGAAGAGAAGTCGCACACCGCACAAGCGTCGGCTAAATTCACGGTCCTGGGGCGCAAAACAGAAAGAGTGTGAGTGGACAAAAACAAGGTTTTTCATACTTAAACCAAAGTAGTAACCCCACCGCTTAAAACCATGCAAACATGCATCTTAAATCATTTATATATTTGAAACCGTACTAATTCAAAGTACGTGAAAACATTTCCAGCTTTAAAACCCCTTTACGTTTCCCGAGGCATAATCCTCCCAAAACAAATCCCACACAAGTTTATAAAATATAAACAAAAGGATTTATTAACGTAAAGGATAAGGATGGAATAAAATCCACATAAGGTAAAAACAAACCTTAAAATGTGGTAATAGCTTGCTTACAAAGAAGCAAATCAAACTTGACAAGAATAAAGATAATAATTGCATTCAAAACATTTATATATATATATAAATATATATATAAAACAGGATTTACAATCCCACAAGTAAAACCTATAAAGTAACTGAAATCAAATCAAGTACTACAACCAAACAGTAAATAGTTTCCCAAGCATCCCCTAAACTCACAATCATGTGCTTACAAGCACGACAAGCAAGGAACGATCCTCACTAAAAGAAATATGAATACGAATGTACTAACACACGCCAGATAGGTATAGTATAACTATAACACACACAAGTACCAGGGGAAAACAATCCAACAGGGGATCATTTGATCGGACACCGCACGTCTCGACAAGACCCCGCGTGCTCAGTGGTTAAGCCGTCCAATCCGACTAAGCTCACAGCCCGCAAGGTAAGGAACCATCAATACCACTACGCCCAAAATATGTCATGCGCGCCGCGACTATCCAATTAAGGATCTACAATACACCCCGTTAAGGTATGCACCGGATCGAACCGCAACAGAGTACTCGCATCATCGCATCGTATCAGGGAAGGTACAATACAGGTGCTAAATGCACACACATCAATCATCATGCGATAACAGTATATATATACATATATATACAACCACAATGTACCCAACCCAAAACACCAATATTAGGACATACAAGTCCGTCAAGCATATAACCAATATATATACTCAAAAGTAGGACATCACCGGCCCAAAACATATTTATATATATTCAAAATAATCACAAGGGTCAAACGACCACATAACAGATTAATATTAAACCAAACATCATTTTCGAAAAACCATATTTAAATCTCATTCAATGCTAAATCCAAGCATACAAAATCATAATAGAATCAACAGTCTCTAAGACGTCAAATATAAGGTATAAACATATATATATATATATATATATATCAATATATATATATATATAAATCAAGTATTGAAACCCTTTTCTTAAAGTAGATAAACATATGTATATATATATATATCAAGGTACATATATATATATATACATACAACCAAAGCATGGTGATCATTTTCTTAAAATAGATATACCTATATATATATAAATAATATATATATATAATCAAGGTAAAGATATATCAATATATATATATATATATATATATATAACCAAAGTATGTATACATATATATATATATATAGTTATATAACCATTTTCCACTATTACAAGTGTTTACTCAAAGTAATTATACATATATATATATAAGTTTATATATATATATAATCAAAGTATAATGTATTATAAAATCATAGGTTTTAACCCTAAAACAGAACATGAAATCAAACGGACTATACTAACGCTCATATATTCAATTATATAATTAAAATATAATAAAACGGTTCCGAGCTTAAAATAGCTCATTTGTATAATTAAACCGATATTTAAAATCAACTACACATTATCATTCCGCTCAATACCCAAAGGTATAAATAATATTAAAATATAGCCAACAGTGGCCCCACATAAAACACGGCAACCCAAATCATGCATTAAACTCAAATGCAAACCCTTTACAATATAATAAAATCAAAGTCAAACCAAGACTTAACATATTAATCAATTCAAGATTTAAAATCATTAAATCTCCATTCATGCATTTCATGCAATTCATTCAAATCATGCACATTGAAAACAAAGTCCACTCACCGTTGGCCCTAAGCCGCACAACCCCAAAGGGTCTCACTTGTCGCTGGGTACCAAAAACAAGAGACCTAAAGCGATAGATACGAAGATTGGATTAGTACCGTGAACCGAACGAGAACCGTAAACTTAAACTCTAACAACAACCCACTTAACGCGGTAATGCACGCCCCACTAAGGATTCCAAGGTCAAACTACCTCTACAACCGGTGGCACCTCGAAGACTCACGGCCAACCGCGGTCAAACACCCCATTTCGGTCAACCTGCCCGCTGGAGCTCAAGACCTCCAAAAGGATCAGGACATTCCTAGAAATCCAACAAAGTCAACTACACGACGAACAAACCCTGGGAGACACTCGTCAACTCTCTGGTCAAACTTGGTCAAACCGACCCGAGTAGGTCAAACCGACCTGTGGGTCCTATGACATCCAAACTTAGATCCTAAAGTTCCTAGAGGTTCAACACGACCTAGACAACGTGTCCTCAAAGTTTGGTCCCGATCCGACGGTCTGATTGCTCACGATCGCACGATCGGACGAGACACGCTTAAATCTAATCTCAAGTCATCGATCCGAGTATCCTAGACTCCGAATCATGATCCGGTCAAATCCTACACGATCCTAGAATTATCTAGATCAACATATCCAAGAATGGACACGATCCAACCAGTTCAAACCTATCAACCCGAGAATCACGCAACAGGCGAGATCCGTTCGATAACCAAACGATCTCCGAATTGAGATCCGTCAACTCCTACACGCTCACAGCGATACGAGTGATCATTGACCCAAGAACCGCCACCACACCGCCACCACGCGTCGCATACGCGCCACCGTGGGTGGCGGGTGGCGAGTAATTCCTGCTAACTTCCAACCCGTGATTCAACCTACACCGCCCAAATCTATCGCATCCGTGCACCGTGGGGAGTTCGTAACCGTGTGAACCAGCCAAGAACCGGCCACCGGCTGGAAAACCCAAATCAAAACCTAAAAATCAAGGGTTTGAGATCCGATCACCACAAAGCCAAATCGATCGACCTAAACCCGTAAATAGCAAGAGGAGGAAGAGAGGACTCTGCTGCACCTTACGCGACTACAGAGGTGACCGGAGCCGGCCGTACGACGGCGCCAAAATCCGACCGGGAATCGGGTGGTTTTTCGCAGAACCGGGTGAGGAGTCGCGCGGTTGGCGACGGACAGTGCCGGGGTAGGACCGGGAGTGGTCGCGATCTTTCGGGACCGATCTCGTGACTCCATGGCGCCGGACGTGGCGTGCTGGGCAACTCACAAAGTGGTGTTGCATCGTAGTCGCGCGCGAGAGAGAACCGGGAGGAGAGAGAAAGGAGGAGAGAGAGGGAAAAGAGGAATCGATTGGCCCACGTGGCTATATCGCATTTTTCCCAAATTTGGAAATGACGCTACGCCCTCCGAACAACTGAGCTCAGACGAAACGCTCCGCCTGGCCAACGGACTCGTTGACGCTCCGACGCAATGGCGCAACTCGCTTCGGCCAAATTCGCTCCGAAAATAAAGTGACCAAAATGCCCCTTTAATTACTTAAATCCAATTAATTCCAATTAAATCATTTTAATTTCATTTAAATTATCCAAATTAATTAACTTATTAATTAATTCATTTTTATCTTATAAATTGGGTCAGGGTCGTCACAAATAGTGTACCTGCTTTTAATTTATAAAAAGTGTACATAATTATCTGTTCCAATATACCTACATTATATGACATCCAATATACCTACATTACTTTTAATGTACTTACGATTAGGATTTAGGTATTATATGTCATCCAATATACCTACCATTTGAATAATATACCTACTATGAAAATATGTATAGGTAAATTACGTACATTATACAACATCCAATATATACATTAATTTTAATATACCTACATTATATGTAATTATAGTTTATATGTATATGGTTTATATGTATAGCTATATATATATATATATATTATTTATGAACGAACATATATTATATGTATTTTGAGAATGTTTTCATTTGTTGAGTCCAAAGCAACACCATAATAATGGAAAGGCTAGATATTAGGGATTGTTTAGGAAAAATTGCTGGATAACAAAAATGGTAGGGTTTTGTAAATAAGTAATAAGAAATGGGCAACTTTTATCCTTCATGGCATCCATTTTCAAAATTGGGTTTTGGTTGAAAGTAAATATGTAGATGAATTTTTGTATAGACTATTAGAGTTGCAAGGGCCTATTATATAATGATCCTTTTAAATTTACATGGTGGGTGAGAAGATAAGATGGGTGGGGAAATATGACAAGGGGTGGAAATAGTAGCACTCTTCTTCAATTACACTCCATTTTGCTTTTTAATATTTTTAAATCAACTTTGTTCTTTGTTCTTTTTTCTTATTTCTCTTTTCTATTCTACCATTACCCTATATTAATTTCTTTTTACTTCACCTTTATATTATTTCTTTTTCATTATACTTGATTTTCCAACTTGCACTACATTTTCAGTATTTTTTTTTCCTTTAATCAAGTAAGAAATTAAGTATTTTTTCCCCTTTAATATTGAAAATAGAGTACGAGTTGAAAATTAAGTATAAAGAAAAAGAAATAATATAAAAGTGAAGTAAAAAGAAATTAATGTAGAGTAATGGTAGAATAGAAAAGAGAAAGAATAAAAAAGAACAAAAGTGATTATAAAGTATTCAAAAAGGGAGTGTAAGTGGAGAAAATAGAAGTGGGAAAATCTCCATAGCACAGTAATTGCATGAATTATTTCAACAAAAAACTTTATAAAATAGTATGTGGCTTAAAATCCAAAGCTCATGAATTACATATTTGGGAGTAATTTTTGGGTGTTCCCGGTACACCACGTGGCTGGTGTACCATCCACTAGGTGTAGGACATGTGGAATGTTTCCAATGCAGCCCGCCCATGTGTTATAAAAAATAATGCAATAAATTAGAAAGTAATTCCAAATGTCCTAGGTCTATTGGATGGTACACCAGCCACGTGGTGTACCCGGTACATTTAAAAATTTCTCCATATTTGGACATAGCAAAACGCCACCTGTGCTTTTTCCCCTATGGAATCTCCTTCGTGTCGTCGAACGTAATCTCACTCGTTCGTCACCACCACCAAGCTTCCACTAGCTTACCTATATATAATGCACACATGAAATCCTAGACATTCAGCGCAACGCTTCATTTTCTCCACAAAGCCGCTTTGCTCGTGTTTTTGCTTATGGGTTTGTCCCCATTTCGATTTCATTAGGTTAATTTTTCGTTCTCTGAAGCATTTTCTGAAGCTTGTTTGGATCGTGAGAAAATGGGAATTCAAGACCAGATGGGGAAAATGCAGACCCGTCAGGGGTATAGGAATCTATGGCACGCTGATTTGATGGGCACCATGACTACCGATACTCCCTGTAAGTAACGATTTGTATCGGTTCATGCATTGTTTCTTAGTTTCTGTTTGGTTCCTGAGAAAATGTGAGGCAAAAGAAGAACACAGGGAAGGAAACATGTACAGAAGAGTCTTCCTCTTCAACCCTGTTTTCTGATTAGTTCGGACTAAACGTCAGTTTCGTTTGTTCTGTTGAGAAAATGTGGGAATGCAAATGAAGGTGGTGATAAGGCTGATGAATGTGTTTCTTATTAGATCCTTATCTTTAATTGGAAGATAATTGGAATTTCTTTCTTTGTTACGTTTTGACTGTTTGGTAATTGGTTTGTGAGAAAACAAAAAAAAAACAGAGGAAAAAAACAAAACAAACGAATTTGAAGATTTGAGTGCAGCTGCTACTGAGACTCCATGCAGATGGGATGGGAATTTTGTTTTTGTGCTTTCTTTTCTTTTTCGGCTGAATGGGTTTTGACTTTTGTGCGTATACGATCGATGTGACGTAAGTTCTTTTTTGTTTTCTCTTGTTTTCCTCTGTGTTATGGTAGCCAAATCCCAAATGGAGGCTATGCTAATACTATTAGTTGTTTGGTTTCTGAGAAAGAGACATGGGAAAACGTTTAAAGATATAAAAGGTTCAAAGGAATGGGAAAGTTGGTTTTTTTTTCTTTTTCCTTTTTTTAAGATCCTAAGCTCCAATTGGCTTTACTTTAGATGTATGGTGGACTTTGGTATTTCTTTCTTTATGTGAATATGATCTGACCTTCAAATTGTAATCTTCTTGTGTTCTGTTTGTTCTGCAGATTGTTGCTTTGCAGCTTTCTGGTAAGCACTCTTATATATCTGTGGTGCATTTAGCACACTTTTCAATTCGATTAAATTTTTCCTTTTGTTGTAAGTGGTTTACTATGATATTTTCATTTCAATGATTTCATTGTGAAACTCTGTTTCAATTTTTCTGTACTCAGTGTTGTGAATTATCTCAAAGAGATGGTTAAGTTTCTTTCATTGTGTAATCTAATTTGTTCTTTGTTACATGATCACAGTGGTCCTTGTGTTTCTTACCTGCTACGAAAACGAGCTCTTTATAATGATCTGTCAAGGTAACTAATAACCACATTCATTTCTAGATATTCCTGATCATCAAAACAAAGATTGAGGTTACTAGTTCTGCAATTCTCTGTTACTTACTTCAGGTACAGATGCTGTGCCGGATATATGCCATGCAGTGGAAGGTGTGGAGAACGTCACTGCCCCGAATTGTGTCTTTGCACTGAGGTATTAATTTCATTGATTTTGATGTGATAAAATCTATGAATAAATTAGCAATGTGGTATTCATCAATTTGAAAGATTCAATTCAGGCTTAGCTTTTCCCTTCTGCACTCTATTATTACATTTTCCTAGACATAGACATACATGGAGTTTTAGTTTTGTTTATGTTTGGATGCTTTCTTTATTTTTTCCAGGTTTGCTTCTGCTTTGCAACTTCAGTTGCCACAACACGCTTTCTAATACAAGATGAGTTCAATATACAGACAGCACCGTGCGATAACTGCATTATTGTAATCTCTCTCTCTCTCTCTCTCTCTCTGTATGTTTATGTTTACAGCTCTTTCTCTGTCTGCATATCTTCTGATATCCTTTTCACTTCAACATGGCCTTCTTTTGTAGGGATTTATGCTCTGCCTCAACCAACTTGCATGTATATGCTCCTTGATTGCTTGCATAACTGGAAGTGGAGAACTCTCAGATATTTCCAGTGTGTTGAGCTGTATAGCCGACACGGTCTTTTGCTCGTAAGGACTTCATTTCATCCTTCTCAACAACACATTCACTCCAGAGCTCATCACATCTTGTATTGATTCTTTGCCTTGTTCTGTTTTTTCAGGGTCTGTGCTTGCATGCAGGTATGCAATAAATTAGTAAACAAGCAAACTTTAAAAGCATTGAGCATCTGAGTCTTTTTTGCTCTAAGATACTAAAAACTTCATCTCCCCGCAGAAACGCATGTTCTACGTGTTTTTGATAGGATGTATTTTCATGTAAATCCCAAATTCATGGTGATTTAAAATCTTTTTTTGGAAAAAAAAAACCTTGATGTGGAGTTATGCAGACCCAGCATAAGCTTGAACTGGACAAAAGGGATGGCAAGTTTGGTCCACAGCCAGTTATGGCAGTTCCCCCAATGCAGCAGATGTCACGAATGGATCAGCCAACTCCTCATGTCGGATATAATCATCAGCGGCCTGTATATTCACCTCCGCCAACAGGATATCCAGGTCAACCAGCAGGGTATCCAAATCAACATGCAGGATATCCACCAGCAGGATATCCAAATCAACCTGCAGGCTATATGCCTCCACCAGCATATGGGCACCCAGTATATCCTCCAGGGCCTCCTCCTCCTGTGTATCCTCCAGAATCTCCACATGGAATTTATTCTGTGGATTCCGGTGTTTTCCCTCCTGCAGTACCTCCTCCTCCACCTCCTGGTTATATCCCAGAATCTCCATCTGCTCCTCCCGGACCGCCACCGGTTTCTTCTGGCGAGGTTATAAAACCTCCTCCTCCTAGTTGTAGCGGTCCTTCTTCTAATCCTCCCAAGTGATTCTGATCATGCATTGCAGACTCAGATTCATTCATGTGGGTGTTGAAGTAGGTTCATGATTTTTGATCGGCCAATTGGTATTGGCTTTTATGGTTAATGTTGGTTGAGTTCAATGATAGATATGTAGTGTTTCTTTGTTAAGGAACAGTAATTTGCCCATCAATGTCTCCCAATTGAACTTCTTTTTTGGAACCAATTTAGTTTCTTCCAAGTGCTCAACCAATTTTGAGCCTACTCATGTGATCCTTTTCCACTAAACAAACGTTAAACTAGAACAAAGCAAAATATATGAAATTCAGTCTCTGTTTTCTGACATTCTGTGGGACTATAATAGAGGAGTGAATTTTCATCATGCATCTCATCAAGGATCATTGCATGGTTTCTCACCATCATCCAATGTGAGCTCATCCTGCCTAAATCCTAAGTTGGGTCTCTTCCTTTTTTTTCTGTTTCTAATGGTAAATTGCTTTTGTATTCTTTTTTTTTTTGTGCTAAAAATAGTAAGAAGATGTGTTTTCTCACACACGCTGTCAATGTGCTATGTTGGTTTGAATATGATATCACTGATCCTCAAATCATTGTCATTTTCCACTGAGTCAGACTCCATTAACGTTTGCTTTTGTACTTGGGCAGGTGAAATTTGTAGTTTTTCCCCTGGATGGTGCTAGAACATTAATTCCTCAAATTATTATTGTTTTTATGGGTGAGGTGGCTTTGGTATTGGTGTGGTTGGGAAATATGCCAAAATATATGGCTGGACCAACGCAGGGAAGGCCAGCGCCAGCCTGATAGAATTTTATTTACCTTCCAACTTATTGCAAAGCACTTGACATGAGGAGAGGAGATTGAGAAATGTCAAGCACGGGTCCCAATTTCTATACCAGTCATGACTCACGAGCATGATGAATTCTAAAATAAAATAATTTAAAAACAAAATTATGATGATGTCTAAGAAGAAACATGTGATACATTTCTCTTTCAAACAAGTTTAAAAAAAGGAAGAAAAATAAAACTAATAGATATCAAGTTGTGATTAATTAGTCAAAGTAGAGAGTACAAGTATAATTAGGTACCCATCATGAGCCATGATGCCAAAACTTTACAAATTAGGTGCAAACATAAAGTTTTAAAACATTTATAAGATTTCATGGACATAAAAAAGTACACACCAAAACATACATACCAAAATGATGCTCGTTACCGAATAAATACCAAAGTTTCAATTGATCCCGTATTTTTTTTAAAAAAACGGATAAGAGAGTTGAATGATCTAATTGATTCGAAAACAAATTTCGGAACTGAATTGAGTAAAATTCAGGACCCACTAAAATTTTACAAAATTTTGGTAATTTATATATAGTATATAGAGTTGGATTTTACTAAATCCACGCCATCATTAAGTAGCACTGACTCTGACAAGATCCGAATAAATCGATTGCTCAACTTTACCTGCCCAACAACATCAACAAACTCCAATACTCCTAAAATCAATCATCGCTATATAATCATTAAAAAAATAGATATCCAAAATAAAAATTAAAATGTACATTTGATATCACATAAAATCCAAATCCCCCTCTCCACTCTTCAGTTTGTGATTTACGAGTAATTTTTTAGTATTCCAGATACATCATGTGATTGGTGTACATCCAATAAATATAAAATGTGTAATATTTTCAATACAGCTCACTACATATCATAAAAAACAATGTAATAAGTTGAAGAGTAATCACATATTATACGTCTATTGAATGATACGCCAGCCGACATATTGTACCGAACATATAAAATCTCCCAGTCTGGGATGACATAATTCTCCCAGTTTGGGATGACATAATTGGCATTTGCAGCCCACTTTTACACTCAATGGCCATGGCCAAGACCCACCTCTACATTCCTTTTTTAAAATAAAAATAAAAAATAAAATTCCCACCTGCACATTTTCTAAAGTTGTTGACTTGACTTCTAAATCCAAAGAAAAACCCACAGAATATAGAACAAAATTGATGGGGATGAAATTGTGTATCAAACAAAATTTCATGAAAAAAATGAAAAATAAAAAAGATGGAGAATCATAGCATTTGTATTTCAATATATAAAAAATATACAAAAACAAAGAGAAATTATCCAAAATTTTCTCTCTTTTCTCTGTCTTTTTTTTTTCTTCTTCTTCTTCAAATAAGGCACCAAATTTTCACGTATTTAGGTACCAAATTTTTCATGTATATATACATTTCATTGCCTCCGCAACATGCCACCAGAATAAAAAAGTAAAAAAGTTAAAAATAAAAAAAAAACCCACAAATTCCTGCAGCCTCAAACCGAACTGTACTCACTGTAAAATTCATGGTGAATCTCAGAGGCAGCCCAGAGTCGTCGATTAAACTCATCGCTCATCTCATCAGGCACGAAGGGCGTCCTACAAAGGGGGCATGTCTTCTGATCATGGTCCATCCAACGGTCCAAACACGCCCTGTGAAAAATGTGCTTGCAATTCGTCAAACACCTGATCTCCTCCTCGACCTCGAACTCGTACAGGCAAACGGCGCAGCTTTCCGGCCGGTCTCCGGCCAGGTCCTGAAACTTAATCACGGGCAGGAATTCCCGGATCAGGAGGGCCGATACGGGCGGGTTTTCGGTCATACGGGTCCGGGTCTCGGGCCAAACGTCGGTTTCGAGAAATTCGGAGAGACCCAGAAAGTAGAAGAGCGAGAAAATGAGGTTTCGGATGAAACCCAGAAGAGAAAGTGTGTGGAGAAAGATGTTGGGAAAGAAGACCTCTGTGTATCCCACTGGGAAGCCCATGGACGCTAGTGAGAGAAAGTGGGTTGTTTTGAGAGAGAGAGAGAGAGAGAGAGAGAGAGACTGGGTTTCGTTGCCTGAAGGCAAGTCCTTTTATAGAGCGAATATGCAGAAAGTGGAAGCTTCTGTTTCGGGTGTGAAGGTCTTCTTTCTTTGATAGAATCACCGACTGTGACCTCCTGATTATGCGGGGTCCGCTTGAATCGCGCTGTGATTGGTGGAGTGCCTTGAGTCGGCCATGCAATTCACTGTGGCGTGTGGGTTACTTTGAATCTGCGTGACCCGCTCGCACGAGTTGCTAGAATTACACACGTGTCACGTGGTGAAATTAGGAAAGAGATAGGAAGTGGGTGTGCTATTAATCTGCTCTAGGGTTTTGTAAATTAGTGTGAGTATTGTAATTAAGGATTAATTAAGTACTGAGAGAAGAGAACTGTACTTATCCAGTCATATCATAATTGAGTCATTAACCTTGTTATCCATTTGGGCGGCATTTGGTATATCTCGTCATTATTGACCATGTTTTCAACTATGAAAATTTTCATTGACCACAATTTCCCTCTTCATTTTAGTTGGAAAATGGACGGCAACGCTCTATAGCTTAATTTATGGGTTTTCTTCTTTCTTTTTATTTAGTTATTCAATTTTAGAATGCGAGATTTTGCTTTCAACCCTCGTCTTTGATTTGGTTATTATTTTAGAATTCGGGATTTTGGTGTGAAAATTCATGTACAAATGCAATGATGAAGTCGGGAATTTAACTAAGTGGGACGCATCAAAAAATTCAAAGCAACTTTTTATAATAAACAGTACAAAATTCGTAATTTGGTCACTTTTTTTATTTCTTTTATGTCTTAGCAACAAAATACATGCAACTCAAAAATGAATTTAGACATCGATCAGAATAAGAGTGAAATGGGTGTCCAAGAATTTAAGAGGAATTTTGTATCTAATTTTACAGTAAAAAATATGTTAGTTATGGAATCAAAATAATGGAGAGAGGGCATGTGCCCCCTTCTGTCCTATGCATAATGCTTGAATTATCATCACTTATTGCTTGATCGATGTGCATGTGTCCCAAGATTTATGGTATAATTCATGTTCGTCTGCCATGTGGACTGTCCGACTACACTCACATAATATCATGACGTTCATAATTTGATTTCATATATATTCTTATAATGACTGCATACGACTAAGCAGCCGGACACAAGAATTTCTCCTAATAATCTTATAAATACATTTTAAAAATTTGATCCAATGAAATTATGTCACGTGGAGATCAATAATTATCTCAGAAAACAAGGCTTAAAGGTGCATTAGCGACTACAATACTGTATTAGTGGGATTGTTTAGTCATATTAAGTGAATGAAAAGCATTATCAGCTATAATCCAATGAAATTATGTCACAATTTTTTTAATATATAGTTTGGTACATTTTTATTAAATATACCCTCACTTTATCTTTTATTTTTGTTCAATCATTCACAGATTATTTCTGCCTTGACGTGGTCATTGGAACAGTAATTAATGATTGTAGTTGTTGAAGAATTTCCACCTTTAATCAAAATTCAACATGTTAAGCTTATATCATTCATTCAGTGGAACTGTACACCATGATTAACACATTGCGGACGACTAGCTAATACTTTTGGTTTAGAGAAATTTGGTTTTTAAGGGTAGATTACTTGTTGATTATGTCATGTCTTGAGGTTAGGTTTAAATGACACACGCAATGCATGTGCGATGTGTGGTTACACGAAGAAAATGGACATGTTGAAAGATCTTGGAAGTAGAGAATGAATTTGTAATCTTAGGTTTTGAATTTCAATTTGACGAAATAGGGATGCGATGGACATTTTCAAAAATGATGTTCTATTAAACCCAACAATTGTAACTCTTTTTGGGTCAAAATCTCAATGTCTTAGACATTGTTTAATAGTTTAAGCATAAGACAGATGACACACGTGATGCGTGCTTAATGTGATAGTCTGTTACATAGAAAATTGAACATGTCAAAATTCTCGTAAGTTGGGAAAGAATAATTACTTTACCAACCTTAGAAGTGGCATTTGTCCTTAATAACATGGATAATGTAGATAATCTAGTTTAATGAAATTATTAAGCATCACATAATTGAAATTAAGAAGGGAAGTGATCGGTGCATAATTACATATCATTTTGTACCCTTCTAACTTATGATTTGGTTATGTTTTTGAGTTAAACTTGTGCTTTTAATCTATTTTGTGTTTGTTTCGTGTAATAAGCTTATGACTCATTAAATGCATTTTGGAGACAAGTTAGCTCAAAACAGTGTCTGCAGATCAGTCAACTTCACGGATTGGACTGTACTTGCTCAGGAAGAACCAGATAATGAACCATACATCATTGGAAAGATGCGGAAGTCTAGTTTCTGAAGAATTTTAGGGTTCATGATTCCGAGTCTTCTAGAGAAAGTTACAAGTTTTGGCAGCTTAAGGTCAAAATCGGCAACATCTGCATTACTGGGCCAAAAATCACATTTGAAGGTCTTTCCGATTTTTCCTTGAGCTGGGCTGCATATGCTTGGAAAGATAATTAAAAGAAATTCAAGATCCATATTTTTCCAGATTTTTCAGAATGGAGGAACAAGCCCAAAAGCAGACTACAATTGCTTGGTCATGATTAGCTATGCATGTGCTATTGTTGATAGTTCTTGGTCATGATTAGCTATGCATGTGCTATTGTTGATAGTGGGGAAGAAGCATATTTATTTGTCATAATTGAAGTGGGTTGTGTAAAGAAATAAAGAAAGCAAAAGCATCAAGTGGGAACTAGCCAAATGATGAAAGGAGATGGATGCCCATGTGAACTTGAGGTGGCTATGATCATTCTTACAACTTGTTGTCAAAAGAAGGAATTAAATAAACCAAGAAGAATATTGGCATGTGAGTTTGATACCTTCCTTCTCCTATAAATAGGAGGCTTGGCTAACCTTCAAACATACCCCAAGGGGGAGCTCTCAAACATCTCTCTAGAGCTCCTCTCCATTCTCTCCCTCAAATTCTCTTAGTTTTGTTTTTAATTCTCAATTGTTGTAACAAAATCCTTTTGCTAAATTTTCCTTTAAGTTTTTCTTAGTTGTAATTTATTTTTCATTGTAATGTAAATTCTTTTCTTAAGTTTTCAAGTTTCAATTATAGTTCTTGTTCTTATTCATTATGCTTATAAGTTAATATGCTTGTTTGAATGATTGATCACCATTAAAACTTGTATGTTAGCTATCTTGGTTTGAATTAAGAGTAGACACCATGCATTAATTCAAATTGACCTATAAATAGGAAGAGTATGTATGGACATTCGACAACAGGGATTAGATACATGCTTGGTTATTTAAAACATTCTTCTTTGCTTAATGGATTTCTAATGCTTAATTTAGGTTCGACAACAAGGATCTAATTAGGGAATTAGGAATACAAGGTTAGGACCAGACACCATGGCTTAATCATACTTTAGCTAGAATCAATCTATGAATCTAAATTGAACTTGGTAACTAATTTGCTTGAGTTAATTAATTTCTTTTCTTTCTTTCTTGTTTTATTTATTTTCTTTTCATTTCTGTTTTGTGCAGGGAATCAAATTGAATCAATCTATCATCAATCCTCGTTGGATCGACCTCGTACTTACACATGCTATACTATCCAATGGCCCGTGCACTTGCGAGTTAACAGGAAGGGAATGAATAAAAGAGAGAGTGGGGCATGCCCACTTTGGAGAAGTCCATGATAAGGTTTGTGGGGAGAACAAGCAAAATCAATGGTCCATAAGAAGAGTAAACTAGTAGGCCAAATGCATGATCATCAATCAGTAGAGAAAGAAATTTGTTCGTACCATAATCAACCAATCATATTCGGTGCTAGGATATTGACAACGTCATCATCTTCTCAGCTTATCGGAGACACCTCCCTTCGATACTGTGATCGCCTGCCAAAGGTGGTTACCAAGACTCCAAACAACCTAAGTTTTGGACACTTGTCACTACCACAGTGACTTGCACAAAGTCCCACATCGAAACTTTGTGCAAAGTTCCTCCCTCAACTCTCCTATAAAAGGGAACAGTGCCCAAGGTAAAAAGGGTAACTCCAATTTGACCGTACCGTTACTCTGTCAAAATTACTATTTACTGCTTATTGACTTAGGCATCGGAGAGCCTTCGGCCGGCACCACACTGGTGCCCGAGGCTTGACGATTTCTTCCTTTTGTTCGTTCTCCCTCAGGCTTAGCTCTTTACAGAAGACCTAGCTCCTCACCGAGGACCTAGCCCCCCGTAGATGGTCAATCCATCCCAGGTCATCACTTAAGACCTGACACTTCATTCATTTAAGTTGAATCCAGTTCAGGACATCAACAGATTGGCGCCGTCTGTGGGAATCGACTTCTGAATCTCACACCTTTACCAGCCCAGCTGGCTCCCTCACCTCTCAAACCCCAACGCCTCTTCAGTCTCTCACACCCAACCATGCCGAGTGAAGCCAGCCACGACACTCAGCACAACACCCCTTACACCGAAGCGGCACACCGAAGGAAGCATCTTCCCGGAGTTGACCTTCAAGCTGAGGTAGAGCGACTCCATGCCGAAATGACGAAGATAACGGAGAAGTACGATAACCTCCACACCAAGAATACTGAGCTAGAACATGATTGCAGAAACATGAGGCGCAACTGGGAAACCACTCGCAATCAGCTAGCCCAGAACGACTTCACCCTGGGTCCAGAGCACGCACTGCTAAACCTACCAGCCAACTCTCGGCATAGTGATCGATCCCAGCCCCGTCCTGACAAGGGCAAGGGTCACATGCACCCAGAGACAACCAGGTCGCGCCATCTCCAGATCTCACCCCCAAGGGATCAGCCCCATGACCCAACCAAGGTGTATCAAGATTGTAGAGATCGTTTATCCGACCTTCGACAGAAACCCATTCGCATTCCTGTTGAACTCAACGACTCACGAGTCCCCCACCTGGGTCCTCCACCAAAACCAATGTGCCTACCCCAAACCGAGGAAGTCGGTGAATCCGGATGTTGGGAACCCTACTATCCTGAGGCCCCTGATGAGTGGGAGACTTCCTCGCTACATCCCCAGCCTAAACACTTAGCTTCAGGGACCCTACCTCATGCCGACCCGGCTATGAGACTCCTATTTGAAAAGGTCCGTCGTCTGGAGGATGAACAGCAGCGTGCTCACCAGCCTATCTGGATGAAGCTTGGGCCCGGACCCTTCACTGCACGAATCCGCACCTATAGGCAGGAGAGGGACATTCAGCCCATTCGTATCTCATTCTACACGGGCACTGAGGACCCCCTCACCCATATTCATGCTTTTCAGTCTGCTCTAGGTTGCAAAGGCCTCACGGATGAAGGCCAATGCCTCCTTTTCCCTTATACCCTCACAGGGGCTGCCCTAAACTGGTTCTATCGCCTAGACTCGGACACCGTCGACTCTTTCGACATGCTGAAGCAGATTTTCTTAGACCATTTCATGATCCAAACTGATCGCTTGTACTTAGCGGATGATCTTTACATGATTCGGCAGGGTGAAGATGAACTACTTCGGAAGTATGCCGCCTGATGTAGCCATGAATACTCTAGCTGCCCAGAGACTGACGATCGCGCAGCCTTCGACGTCTTCAAGAGTGGACTTCGTGAGTCCAACTTCCGCTACTTAGTTCATAGTAGCCCATGGCACACCCAGGCATCCATACATGCTAAGGCCGAATACTTCAACACCAAGCGTGGTTCCACTGCGCAATCACGTCCTGCCTTCGGCAACCCTATACAGGGCCCAGTCCTTACTGACCCCCTGTATCCCCCACCGGCTCCAAGCACCAACCCAAGAAACAGCCCTTATACCTATCAGAATACTCCCTAGAGTGGCCAGGGGTCCAAATGAAAGGAAGGATACCAGAAATCTTTTAACCATGGTAAACGTGGCAAGAACTTCCAAAACTATCGATCCGGTGATCACCCTCAGAAGGCCGAAAGTCATGCCCATCTCCCTTTCGACCCTAAACCCAAGTTTGAATTATTCACCACGCTGAACACCTCTTACGTGCAGGTATTGGTTAATGAGGCACCTATTATCCCAAAACCTTCACCCAGGAGACTGAGCAATAAACCCATACCCGACACTGGTGTCTTTTGCCGTTTTCATCAGTTCAACGGACATGACACTGAGTCTTGCATTGCCCTGCGCAATATCATTGAGTCTCTCGTCCGAGAGGATAAGTTGAACAGGTACCTAGCTGGTGCACCACCTCAACCAAACCCTCACCCTAGGCAGATCAACATGATTTCTACTATTAGTGGTGGACCTACCCTGGCTGGTACATCCAACAATTCTATGAAGCATTATGTAAGGTCTTCCTACGCCCACCAGGTCTTCACAACTGAGCATGGGCGCCCTTCGAAGGCCTCTCGCTCTGGTTGGGAGCCCATCACCTTCAGCGAAGAGGAAGAGCGGGGTGTTATCTTCCCCCATGACGACCCACTGATCATCCATGCTGACATCTCGAACTTCGATGTAGGCCACGTGTTGGTGGATACTGGTAGCTCCGTCAATGTCATGTTTGCCGAAGCATTCAGCGCCCTTCAGATCCCTGACCATCTACTGGATAAAACCTCAACACCCCTTGTGAGCTTCTCTGGCAACGTAGTTCAACCCAAAGGGCCATGACCACCACACTTTTTCTCATCGTTGATTGCCCAACGGCATATAACGCTATTCTTGGGCGCCCATGCCTGGCCCAAATGCGAGCGTTTATCTCCACGCACATGCTGATGCTGAAATATCCAACCATGTATGGGACAGGTACCGTGCGCGGAGACCAGCTTGGAGCCCAAAGCTGTTATGCTTCAGCGGTAAAGTCAGTAAATCGTTCACAGAAGTGTGAGGCTCTCTCCGTGGCCACATCCTCACCTCTTCCTTCTGCCAGTACCGAAGCACCTGAGGATCCTCGTGAGGAATCAACCACTCCTCAGGCCCAACCCGTGGAGGATCTGGAATTAATCTGTCTTCACGACAACTTCCTCGATCGACAGGTGCGGATCGGCACTTCCTTTCAGCCTTCCATGCGGACGGACTTGATCGCCTTCCTCCGTCAGAATTTTGAGGTCTTCGCATGGTCTTACAACGATATGCCTGACATCTCTCCGGGTGTCATATCTCACAAGTTGTGCATTGATCCGAAGGTCAGGCCCGTTAGGCAGAAACGCCGTGCTTATGACCCAGAGAGGTACGAAGCCATGAAGGCTGAAGTCGACAAGCTACAAAGCATTGGCTTCATCCGGGAAGTGGACTACCCGTCCTGGCTAGCCAATGTGGTTATGGTTTGGAAGGCTAAGAAAGGATGGCGTATGTGTGTGGACTACACCAACCTCAACCAGGCCTGTCCCAATGACAGTTTCCCACTCCCACGTATTGACCAACTCGTTGACACGATGGCAGGACACGAACTCCTTAGCTTCATTGATGCATACTCTGGGTACAACCAAATCTTTATGCATCCAGGGGACCAGGCTCACACCTCTTTCATTGCTGATCGGAGACTTTATTGTTACAAAGTGATGCCCTTTGGCCTCAAGAATGCTGGCGCCACTTACCAGCGCCTTGTTGATCAGTGCATAATTACATATCATTTTGTACCCTTCTAACTTATAATTTGGTTATGTTTTTGAGTTAAACTTGTGCTTTTAATCTATTTTGTGTTTGTTTCAGTGTAATAAGCTTATGACTCACTAAATGCATTTTGGAGACAAGTTAGCTCAAACGATGTATGCAAATCAGTCAACTTCACGGATTGGACTGTACTTACTCAGGAAGAACCAGATAATGAACCATACATCATTGGAAAGATGCGGAAGTCTAGTTTCTGAAGAATTTTACGGTTCATGATTCCGAGTCTTCTAGAGAAAGTTATACAAGTTTTGGCAGCTTAAGGTCAAAATCGGCAGCATCTGCGTTACTGGGCCAAAAATCACATTTGAAGGTCTTTCCGATTTTTGCTTGAGCTGGGCTGCATATGCTTAGAAAGATAAGACAAAGAGCTTCAAGATCCATATTTTTCCAGATTTGTTAGAGTGAAGGAACAAGCCCAAATCGAGCCCACAAGCTGACTGCAAATTGCTTGGTCATGAGTAGCTATGCATGTGCTATTGTTGATAGTGGGGAAGAAGCATGTTAATTGTCATAATTGAAGTAGGTTGTGTAAGAAATAAAGAAAGCAAAAGCATCAAGTGGGAACTAGCCAAATGATGAAAGGAGATGGATGCTCATGTGAACTTGAGGTGGCTATGCAACTTGTTGTCAAAAGAAGAATATTGGCATGTGAGTTTGATGCTTTCCTTCTCCTATAAATAGGAGGCTTGGCTAACCTTCAAACACACCCCAAGGGGGAGCTCTCAAACATCTCTCTAGAGCTCCTCTCCCTTCTCTCCTCCAATTCTCTTAGTTTTTCTTTTGAGTTCTCAATTGTTGTAACAAAACCCTTTAAGTTTTTCTTAGTTGTAATTTATTTTTCATTGTAATGTAAATTCTTTTCTTAAGTTTAATTAGTTTCCAAGTTTCAATTATAGTTCTTGTTCTTATTCATTATGCTTATAAGTTAATATGCTTGTTGAATGATTGATCACCATTAAAACTTGTATGTTAGCTATCTTGGTTTGAATTAAGAGTAGACATCATGCTTTAATTCGAATTGAACTATGAATAGGAAGAGTATGTATGGACATTCGACAATAGGGATTAGATACATGCTTGGTTGTTTAAAACATTCTTCTATGCTTAATGGATTTCTAATGCTTAATTTAGGTTCGACAATAAGGATCTAATTAGGGAATTAGGAATACAAGGTTAGGACCAAACACCATGGCTTAATCATACTTTAGCTAGAATCAATCTAAGAATATAAATTGAACTTGGTAACTAATTTGCTTGAGTTAATTTCTTTTCTTTCTTTCTTGTTTTATTTATTCTCTTTTGGTTTTCTATTTTGTGCAGGGAATCAAATTGAATCAATCTATCATCAATCCTCGTGGGATCGACCTCGTACTTACACAAGCTATACTATCCAACGCCTCGTGCACTTGCGAGTCAACAAAATTTTGGCGCCGTTGCCGGGGATTGACGGCATAGTTTGGTTCTATTTTCTTTCCCTACTTGTTTTACTTTCCTTTTTCCTTTTCATTTCAGTTTTTATTTCCTAATCCTTTTAATCCCATTTCAAGTTCTATGTTTGTTTTAGCAATATGAGATAGCTCAATAAAAAGGGAGAGAAGGAAACTTCAATCATAAGAATAGGAAGTATGGAGTAGTGGGAGGAGTAGCTACCTCCAAATGCATCCATGCTCGACCTAATCGCTTCAAGGGGGAGTATTCCAATCCTTTCTCTTTTACTTGTATTGTTATTTTAGTAATTTTAATTTTCTGTTTCTTTTATAATTTAAAAAAAAATTAAAAAGATTTTTCATATGAGCTGACTTTTGGTAACTCCAGTAAGCAACTTCCGTCTATGCAGTGTCTAGGAGTTCTTTAAGGCGACACCTTCGGTGTCTAAGAAGTTTGGGTTTTAAGCGGGACCATTGTGACCCCTCCAACCTTCCGGAACCCCTGTTTGTGTTTTACGAGGCCCTTAACTGGTCATCCTAGAGTTGCTTGTATAATTGTGTGTTCTTAAATTAAATTATTATTTTTACAATAATAGTTTGGTTTAAATAAAAATTTAAGTTTGGGTATTGTATTCTTGCTTAAATAATAATTACAAAAATTAAAAATTAAAAAATTAAAATTGCATTTTGGAACTTCTTGGTTTTCTGTTAGTCTCTGTTTTTATTTTTGTTTATTTTTTTATTATTTTAATTTTTATGTGGTGTGGTTAGTTTGTTTGTTTCTGTGTGTTAAAATTTAAAAAAAAATTTACTCCAAATAAAGCTGCATCACTAAAAACTTAAAAAAACAAAAAGAAAAAAAAAGAAAAAAGCATAAAATACAAATAAATAAAACTTCATTTTCTTCTTCTTCTTCTTCTTCTTCTTCTTCTTCTTCATCTTCATCACAAGATCGGCATCATCATGGCACGCTTCTGATTCCAAAATTGGAAACTTAGCCGTCTGGACGCGTCATCTTTTGGGTCTTCACGCATGACCTCTTGGGGCCCATCACTTGAGCTCCCAAAGATCGCACTTATGGCTGCACTCTTGGCTTGAGCACCACTTGTCTCGTGCTCGTTGCTTGCGCTTACCCGGTCGCCCAATAGACTCCAGGCGTGCGCATGTCTTTGGCGTACAAATCTACCATCGATGATAGCTGTTTATTCTCCGCCGCAAACCTTCTAGCCGACGTCGATTAAACTCCACCATCCTTGTCCGCTCCTTTTTCAAGTCCTTTATAATGCCTTGACAATCCTCAACCACATTCTCGCGATGCGCCAATCGAGCCTTTACTAGCTCCAACTCACGGGATTTCGCAATTGGCGATAACCCACGATTGCGATAGTGGTCGTGTTTTGTGCGGCCGGTGCCATGGCATCACCGACGATTCGATTGTCACACTTTGCGCCGAGCACTCGTGCATCTCTCGGGAGTCACTAAACTCCTTGCTACTCCAAGGGCAACTTCGTTGTCCATGAGTATTGTGTCATTCACTGTCACGGGCCCTCTTCGAGCCAAAATAGGGCATCCACGTTGGTGCTGCTCCTTGACTCGACGTCTGAATTGGTTGAGCTAGGTTAAGATCGAGCGAAAATGGGAAAGGAGACGACATTTTCTTTACTGTTTTTTTTTTTTTTTTTTTTCTCTCTTCTCTCTTCTCTTTCTTTTTCTCTTTTCTCTCTTCTTTTTCTTCTTTCTTTTCTCTCTTCCGTGTGGCTGTAATTTTTATTCTTCTCCCTTAGTTTCCTTTTATAGACATCAAACCCTAGCACCACTCGAGCTCCACAGCCTTCCGGCTTTCCACCGTCCCCATTTTGTCGCGACATGCCCTTTACGAACGAACGCGTTCAACAAAGTCGTCTCGACTTTTCATGGCCCGTAATTTTCGCGCTTGAGCTCTGCGGCGCTTCTATGTGTCGACACGTGGCTCTTGCTTCGTTGCCGAGACGACATACGGACCCTCGTTTCAGAATCCACCAATTCACGTTTCAAAAATAAATAAAAAAACAAAAACAAAAAATTTTAAATTTTAAATCTAAAAAAATTTTAAATGTGTGGGCTTCAAATTCATTGTGGGTCAGATTTCACGATGGTTTGGGTTTCAAAATTGTGGGCTTTGGGCTTCAAAGTTTTTGGGTTTCAATTTGCGTAAGCTTGTGTGTTTTGGGCTTCTTGTTTCGTTTTATTTAATTTTTTTTTATTCGTTTGGTTGTTTTGCAATTTTTATTTTGTATTTTAATTATTGTATTTTGAGATATTTATTTGCTTTAATACCTTTCAATTGTTGTTATGACATTACTTGTGCGTAATTTTTAAACATTGAGGACAATGTTCATTTCTAAGTTTGGGGGTATTAGAGTTTAGCAAGTAAATTTGGTTTTTCTTAAAAAAATTTAAAAAGAAAAAAATCTTGTTTTTCTGTTTTATTTTAGTCTTGCTTTGTTTTTTTTTATTTTGAGTCACTTTCCGAACACATATGATGAGATTGTGATAAATGTTTGCATGACTTAAATGAAAATTGGATTTCTTTTTATTTTAAAAAAAAAAAAAAATTTAATAAAAATTTTAAAACTTTTGGCATCGTTCTAGCATGATATGTTTGAAACCCTCTTTACACTTGCCATTTGTTTCATAATTTTCTAATTAAAGGATTTGCATGATCCAAAGAATTGTATCAAGCATAAATTAAACTTGTATAACCATATAATGTAAGCTTTTGAGCCTTGTCCTTCATTTCATGAGTGTTATACACATACTCTTATTTTCTTGTCATCTAAGTTGTTGTTTGATCTCATTATTCATTGAATTGGTTGAGCACTTAAAAGTCATTCATTCATATTCAATTTAATTACATGACATTTAAGAGATGATATTAAGGCCCTCTTTGGATCGTTTGTGCCTTTCAAGCTAACCTTATGCATGCTTAAGCATGATTTTCCATTGTTAACCATTTTGAGCCTACATGTAAACCTTTTCTTTCTTTTAACCAATTATATTTCCTCACCTTAGCCTGAAAAACAATTATTTACCTTTCTAAGGAACTCTTGAGCTTTTATTGGGATGTGTTTTTCATACTAAGTTTTGGAAGAGGTGTTACATTTCGAAAAAAATACACAATTGGTGAAAGAAAAGAGAAAAGTTGTGATTAAGTGGTGGGTGAATGAAATTTCATTTTTGGGTTTCTTTATTGGCCTCAAAATAAATTGGTGGTTGTTCAATTAAAAGAAAGGAGTGTGAATCCTTATAAATGGAGGTAAAAGGAGTTTTGATCATGTAAAAAAAAAAAAAAAAAAAAAAAAAAAATCCAATCATGATTATTCAAGTCGTGGAAACAATTGTTTTATGCTCTTACATTGTGAGTTCCTTGGACTTTGTTTTATCCATACCTTTCATTTCTCACTCACCTTACACCCTTAGCCCCATTACAACCTATGATAAAGACCTAAATTGATCTTAAATGTCATGTGGTTGAATTGCATTCATTTTCCTACTTTTAAGTGTTTGACATCCTTCTTGAGATCATATAATGCAAGTTCTTCATCTTTCTATTGTGAGTTAATTCCTTATGGTTTAACTCTAATCTCATGTTTATAACTGAGTGATGCATTGTAGCCCTCTTCTGAGTGATTCATTTGTGAGAGGACAACTTTGGTGAGATTTGAAGTTGAATTTGTGTTTTGTATGATTTTTGAAATTGTGTGAAAACTAAGATTGGAGAATTTGTTGCATTTGGCTATCACACTACTACACTTTGAGCATGTTATGTTTTGAACTTTGCCACATTGTGAATAATGTCTAAAAATGAGCTTTTATTGTTAAAACTTTTGAGTCATGTGCATGAGTCATTTCTCTTGAGAAAATGTTCGGAAATAATGTTTTGTATTTGTTTTTGTTTCTAACCACTTTGTTTTGTAGAGTCAGTAAAACGTTTGTGGGTATCGTATCTGTTAAACCCTCAGGAGACACAACTCCTCCTACTAGGGATGCCTAGAGGTTTAAAGGCTTGTTGCATATGCTCAATGCAATCGAGTTCCCTGCGAAAGTGGTTTAATTAATTTTATTTATTTATTTATTTTTATCTTTGTTTTCCTTTTGTTTTGCTCGAGGACTAGCAAAATATAGGTTTGGGGGTATTTGATCAGTGCATAATTACATATCATTTTGTACCCTTCTAACTTATAATTTGGTTATGTTTTTGAGTTAAACTTGTGCTTTTAATCTATTTTGTGTTTGTTTCAGTGTAATAAGCTTATGACTCACTAAATGCATTTTGGAGACAAGTTAGCTCAAAACGATGTATGCAAATCAGTCAACTTCACGGATTGGACTGTACTTACTCAGGAAGAACCAGATAATGAACCATACATCATTGGAAAGATGCGGAAGTCTAGTTTCTGAAGAATTTTACGGTTCATGATTCCGAGTCTTCTAGAGAAAGTTATACAAGTTTTGGCAGCTTAAGGTCAAAATCGGCAGCATCTGCGTTACTGGGCCAAAAATCACATTTGAAGGTCTTTCCGATTTTTGCTTGAGCTGGGCTGCATATGCTTAGAAAGATAAGACAAAGAGCTTCAAGATCCATATTTTTCCAGATTTGTTAGAGTGAAGGAACAAGCCCAAATCGAGCCCACAAGCTGACTGCAAATTGCTTGGTCATGAGTAGCTATGCATGTGCTATTGTTGATAGTGGGGAAGAAGCATGTTAATTGTCATAATTGAAGTAGGTTGTGTAAGAAATAAAGAAAGCAAAAGCATCAAGTGGGAACTAGCCAAATGATGAAAGGAGATGGATGCTCATGTGAACTTGAGGTGGCTATGCAACTTGTTGTCAAAAGAAGAATATTGGCATGTGAGTTTGATGCTTTCCTTCTCCTATAAATAGGAGGCTTGGCTAACCTTCAAACACACCCCAAGGGGGGGAGCTCTCAAACATCTCTCTAGAGCTCCTCTCCCTTCTCTCCCTCCAATTCTCTTAGTTTTTCTTTTGAGTTCTCAATTGTTGTAACAAAACCCTTTAAGTTTTTCTTAGTTGTAATTTATTTTTCATTGTAATGTAAATTCTTTTCTTAAGTTTAATTAGTTTCCAAGTTTCAATTATAGTTCTTGTTCTTATTCATTATGCTTATAAGTTAATATGCTTGTTGAATGATTGATCACCATTAAAACTTGTATGTTAGCTATCTTGGTTTGAATTAAGAGTAGACATCATGCTTTAATTCGAATTGAACTATGAATAGGAAGAGTATGTATGGACATTCGACAATAGGGATTAGATACATGCTTGGTTGTTTAAAACATTCTTCTATGCTTAATGGATTTCTAATGCTTAATTTAGGTTCGACAATAAGGATCTAATTAGGGAATTAGGAATACAAGGTTAGGACCAAACACCATGGCTTAATCATACTTTAGCTAGAATCAATCTAAGAATATAAATTGAACTTGGTAACTAATTTGCTTGAGTTAATTTCTTTTCTTTCTTTCTTGTTTTATTTATTCTCTTTTGGTTTTCTATTTTGTGCAGGGAATCAAATTGAATCAATCTATCATCAATCCTCGTGGGATCGACCTCGCACTTACACAAGCTATACTATCCAACGCCTCGTGCACTTGCGAGTCAACACTTGTCAACCAGCTCTTCGCACCTTTGATTGGCAAGACAATGGAGGTATATGTTGATGACATGTTGGTTAAGAGTCGGACCACAGATCAGCACATACCTAACCTATCAGTGATGTTCGACATCCTAAAACAGTATCGCATGCGCCTTAACCCCACGAAATGTGCCTTCGGGGTGGCTTCAGACAAATTCCTTGGGTTCATGATCAGTCAAAGGGGCATTGAGGCCAACCCAGAAAAGATCAAGGCTATCTTGGATATGACGGCACCAAGGACAGTTAAGGATATCCAAAGCCTCACCGGAAGAATGGCCGCCCTGACTAGGTTCATCTCCAAGGCCATTGATCGTTGCGCCCCATTTTTCAAGGCCCTTAAAGGCACCAAACGTAACATTGTCTGGACACCAGAGTGTGAGAAAGCCTTCGCGAGCTGAAGGAATACATGAGCAGAGCACCCCTCTTGTCCACTTCTGAGCCTGGAGAAACTCTAATAATTTACCTATCGGTTTCATCTTCGACCGTTAGCTCAGTGCTGATAAGGAGGCCTATCAAAGCTGAACTCCCAGTGTACTATGTGATCGGTGCATAATTACATATCATTTTGTACCCTTCTAACTTATGATTTGGTTATGTTTTTGAGTTAAACTTGTGCTTTTAATTTATTTTGTGTTTGTTTCAGTGTAATAAGCTTATGACTCACTAAATGCATTTTGGAGACAAGTTAGCTCAAAACGGTGTATGCAGATCAGTCAACTTCACGGATTGGACTGTACTTGCTCAGGAAGAACCAGATAATGAACCATACGTCATTGGAAAGATACGGAAGTCTAGTTTCTGAAGAATTTTACGGTTCATGATTCCGAGTCTTCTAGATGAAGTTATGCAAGTTTGGGCAACTTAAGGTCAAATTCGGCAGCATCTGCGTTACTGGGCCAAAAATGACTTTTGAAGGCCTTCCCGATTTTTCCTTGAGTTGGGCTGCATATGCTTAGAAAGATAAGACAAAGAGCTTCAAGATCCATATTTTTCCAGATTTGTTAGAGTGAAGGAACAAGCCCAAATTGAGCCCACAAGCTGACTGCAAATTGCTTGGTCATGATTAGCTATGCATGTGCTATTGTTGATAGTTCTTGGTTATGATTAGCTATGCATGTGCTATTGTTGATAGTGGGGAAGAAGCATGTTTATTTGTCATAATTGTAGTAGGTTGTGTAAGAAATAAAGAAAGCAAAAGCATCAAGTGGGAACTAGACAAATGATGAAAGGAGATGGATGCTCATGTGAACTTGAGGTGGCTATGCAACTTGTTGTCAAAAGAAGAATATTGGCATGTGAGTTTGATGCTTTCCTTCTCCTATAAATAGGAGGCTTGGCTAACCTTCAAACACACCCCAAGGGGGGGAGCTCTCAAACATCTCTCTAGAGCTCCTCTCCCTTCTCTCCCTCAAATTCTCTTAGTTTTCTTTTTAGTTCTCAATTGTTGTAACAAAACCATTTTGCTTTTTAGTTGTAATTTATTTTCCATTGTAATGTAATTTCTTTTCTTTAGTTTTCAAGTTTAATTAGCTTCCAAGTTTCAATTATAGTTCTTGTTCTTATTCATTATGCTTATAAGTTAATATGCTTGTTTGAATGAGTGATCACCATTAAAACTTGTATGTTAGCTATCTTGGTTTGAATTAAGAGTAGACACCATGCATTAATTCAAATTGAACTATGAATAGGAAGAGTATGTATGGACATTCGTCAACATGGATTAGATACATGCTTGGTTGTTTAAAACATTCTTCTTTGCTTAATGGATTTCTAATGCTTAATTTAGGTTCGACAAGAAGGATCTAATTAGGGAATTAGGAATACAAGGTTAGGACCAAACACCATGGCTTAATCATACTTTAGCTAGAATCAATCTATGAATCTAAATTGAACTTGGTAACTAATTTGCTTGAGTTAATTTCTTTTCTTTCTTTCTTGTTTTATTTATTCTCTTTTGGTTTTCTATTTTGTGCAGGGAATCAAATTGAATCAATCTATCATCAATCCTCGTGGGATCGACCTCGTACTTACACAAGCTATACTATCCAACGCCTCGTGCACTTGCGAGTCAACACTATGTCAGCAAGGCATTGCAGGATGCTGAAGCTCCATACTCAGACATAGAGAAACTTGCCTTCGCCTTGGTTGTTTCAGCTAGGCGTCTTTGGCCATACTTCCAAGCTCACACTATCCATACACTCACTAATCAGCCACTACGACAGGTTCTACAAAAGCCTGAAACATCGGGTAGGCTGATCAAGTGGGCAATTGAGTTAGGAGAATTCGACATACACTTCAAACCAAGCCGAGAAAGGCCAAGCCATTGCATTTTCTGAACAAACTACTGAAACGACATCACCAAACCTGGTCCACCTGGCAGCCGAAGGAAACTTCAACCCATTGGAGCCCATATGGACCCTTCACGTTGATGGATCCTCTAACTCCCAGGGTTGTGGGGCAGGCCTGGTTATTACGTCCCTTGACAAGGTCGTGATGGAGTATGCAATCCGTTTCAGCTTCAGAACCTCCAATAATGTTGCGAAATACGAGGCGCTCTTAGCTGGCCTATGGCTAGCAAAGAGTATGGGCGCTCAACAAATCCAAGTCTTCAGTGACTCACGACTGGTCGTTCAACAGGTGAACTATGACTTTCTTGCCAAAGACACAGCCATGACATCGTACCTAACGCATGCTCACTAGGCGCTACAGAGCTTCAAGGCTTATAGCATCAATCAGATCCCACGGTCCGAAAATAGTCATGCTGATGCCCTATCAAGACTGGCTTCTGCAGTGGATCAAGGTACAGATCGGCACATCTATATTGAACTTTTGACGACACCAAGCACCCAGGTATCGACTCTCTCCACCATCGACTACAGTGCAACCTGGATGCATCATATATTCCTATTCTTGCAAAATCAAACGTTGCCTGCTGACCCAACTGAGGCAAAACATGTTCGCTACTGTTCCGCCCGATACCTGATCATCAATGGGGCACTTTACAAACGTGGCTTCAACCTCCCTTACCTTCGGTGTCTTACGCCAGATGAAGGCAACTATGTCCTTCGGGAGGTCCATGAGGGCATTTGCTGAAATCACTCTGGAGCTCGCTTCCTTGCTAACAAAGTCATCCGCCAGGGGTACTTTTGGCCTACGGTCCACACTGATGCTAAGACCTTTACCCGGAAGTGTGACAAGTGTCAAAGGTTTGCTAACGTTCCTCAACTCCTGCTGAGCCCATGATGCCAATGGTTAGCCCATGGCCCTTTACCCAATGGGGACTAGATTTGATTGGCCCCATGCCGAGGGAAAAGGCCAAGTCAAGTATGCTATAGTCGATGTTGACTACTTCACGAAATGGGCTGAAGCTGAGGCCCTAGCTACAATCACCGCAGCTCGCATCGAAAATTTTGTTTGGCAAAGCATCGTCTGCCGCCGGCATACCCAACGCTATTGTGACGGACAACGGTAGGCAATTCGACAATGCCAAGTTCCGCAATTTCGCTCCAACCTCAAGATCCACCCGTGCTTCGCCTCTCGGCTCATCCCCAATCTAACGGCCAGGTGGAGGCCGTCAACAAAATCATTAAAAAGACATTGAAGACGAAGCTTGACAAAGCCAAAGGTTGCTGGCCGGACTGCTGCCGGAGGTCTTGTGGTCTTACCGAACCACTTTTCGCACCTCCACCGGAGAAACTCCATTCTCACTCTCTTCTCAGAAGGCTCGTGCCGATTGAGATTGGCCAGCCCTCATATCGAACGACCGTACATCATACCCAAGCAAATGACGAGCAGCTAGCTCTCAACCTTGACCTTATCGACGAACTAAGAGACCAAGCCAGCATCTGTAACTTTGCATACCAAGCCAGGTACTATGATTCTCGGGTGAAGCCCTATGCCTTTGGACCAGGGGACTGGGTCATGCGCAAGATTTCATTGGTAACCAAGAACCCCAACGAAGGTACCCTTGGCCCAACTTGGGAAGGACCTTATGAAGTCACCAAGGTCTGTCCGCTCGGCATCTATCAACTTCGTGGTTCAGATGGCAAAGCCTTGCCTCATCCTTGGAATGCAGATCATCTAAAGTACTACTACAACTAATTATGCCAAGTGACTTTGCTTCGGCACTCTATGTACTCATGCCTTTCGGCTTCTACATAAATGAAAAAGCTCGACTGTAGCTCATTTCTATATAGTCACTTTCTACTCAAGTGATCATGCCAAGCGACTTACCTTTGGCAATATTTAGCTACGCACATGGGTAAATAGACAAAATACCACTTATAATATTAAGATAGCCTCGCCTCATGGCAAGGTCAAATGTTCATACAACATCCAAATGACAAAATACCACTTATTTCTGCCTTGACGTGGTCATTGGAACAGTAATTAATGATTGTAGTTGTTGAAGAATTTCCACCTTTAATCAAAATTCAACATGTTAAGCATATCATTCATTCAGTGGAACTGTACACCATGATTAAAACATTGCGGACGACTAGCTAATACTTTCGGTTTAGAGAAATTTGGTTTTTAAGGGTAGATTACTTGTTGATTATGTCATGTCTTGAGGTTAGGTTTAAATGACACCCGCAATGCATGTGCGATGTGTGGTTACACGAAGAAAATGGACATGTTGAAAGATCTTGGAAGTAGAGAATAAATTTGTAATCTTAGGTTTTGAATTTCAAGTTGACGAAATAGGGATGCGATGGACATTTTCAAAAATGATGTTCTATTAAACCCAACAATTGTAACTCTTTTTGGGTCAAAATCTCAATGTCTTAGACATTGTTTAATAGTTTAAGCATAAGACAGATTACACACGTGATGCGTGCTTAATGTGATAGTCTGTTACATAGAAAATTGAACATGGCAAAATTCTCGTAAGTTGGGAATGAATAATTACTTTACCAACCTTAGAAGTGACATTTGTCCTTAATAACATGGATAATGTAGATAATCTAGTTTAATGAAATTATTAAGCATCACATAATTGAAATCAAGAAGGGAAGGGAATGAATAAAAGAGAGAGTGGGGCATGCCCACTTTGGAGAAGTCCATGATAAGGTTTGTGGGGAGAAGCAAAATCAATGGTCCATAAGAAGAGTAAGCTAGCTAGGCCAAATGCATGATCATCAATCAGTAGAGAAAGAAATTAAAGGACAAGACAAATAGGCGTCGGTGGTAAGACCCCTCGCCAACCAACAAGGCATCATGGCTAGGGTTTGGGCTCCATCTCCATCAATTTCCCAAAAAACCAGAGGCTGCAGTGCACCTGCATGAAGATGCTGATGCACACACAGTTTCAACTGAGAGTTGATGGCAACCCTAATTTGGTTTTGCCTAGGGCAGGCCTAGACAACTGATGGCCCCAACTGCTCCTTTATCATTCTCACTTGGCCCAAATAAAGTATTTTTTTTGCTATCTGGTGGGCAACAAGTGGTCTCTGGTCTTTTGCTGGTAGACCAGCAGTCATGGTCAGGAAGAAAAAGAAAAAAATCACAAAGAGAGAAAATGGTGGTCGAGAAGATTCAAGAGGTTTGTGCAGACAGATGAGATAAGGGACAAGAACAAATTAATATGGTTGGGTGCTTGAGAATTGTGGTGGCAGACTGTGTGAGATGCATATGGCTTGGCAGGGCCAGTCTTTGAGAAATTGTTAGGCCCCCCCCTTTCCCCCAAAGAGAAAATCTGTGATGAGGCATTTTTATATACACTCATGGTTGTAGGTTTACAGGAAAACAAAAACAAAATAATAAAGTGTAACTTTTTGTTGTTTTATAATTATAAATAGTGGCTTTTTGGCCTCTTGCAAAAAGAGAAGTGGACCTCTTATAGAAAAGGAATTGAGTTTCTTAAAATAATAGGCCTTTTTCTTGGGGATTTAGGCTTATTCTTGAGTCTTTTCCTAATTATTTTTCATTTCAGTGGCTAAAAACTAAAGAATCCTTTTTATTTTTAACCTTATAAAAACAAAATTACATTTTTGTTATAAAAGAAATAGTAGTTATATATATATAACTAAAAATTTTGAGGACCCCTTCAGGAAAGAGAAAACTGAATCAGCAAATGATATGTATATAGATTATTTCAAGTTCCTACATTAGTAAATTGTTAATAGAAAAAGGCCCATGAGCTCTAGCTCAAGTAACATTAGAGTGGGGTGTAAGTTCGAATCTTATCGTGTTTAAAAGAGGTCAATCAATGGTTAATTTGATAGGTTTGACGAAAAGAGAGACCAATAGTGTAACAATTTGTAACTTTTAGAGTTGGCTTTTGTTACCTTTCAAAAATAGACACCAAATCTTTAAATACCCTAATCTAAAGAGATGTAAAATATAACTAGCCCTGAAAAGAGTGCAAACATTAAATAAAGAAAAGAAAGAGAAAATTCTTTGCTTTAAGAACCCACTAAAAGTATCTGCCTAACTATAGGTTAGGCAATTGGGTATATATTTTACTATGTGATAATGTTCTTAGTGCCCTTGAGTTGAGACTATAATTAGTCCTGGTTTTCAAGTTGCATTTGGGGTTCAAAATATGAAGAAAAAGAAATCATGAAAATAAGATATTTCCTTTGTAAATGCTCACATAAAGGTTTGATTTGAAAGAGAGAATGATGTTGTTTCATGTCAAATTGAGTTTTGTTAAAGGGGGATGGTAATGCTTAAGGGAGATGTCAAGGGACCCAAAACTGTATGATCTTTGTCTCCCCTTTCACTCCCCATTAAGCCTGCACACCCACAGCCTTAAAATATAATCTTATCTTCTCTTTAATGTGGGCATCTACTTCATTGACCTTTTGTTTGGATTTTCTATCAGAGCCACCATTGGTGGTCCTATTCAATTCTTTTGTTTTCATATTGAAATATACCTTTTTTTTCTTTTCAATCATCTTCCACTGTGATTCATGATGCAGACCCCATTTTGCACCTATTCAATTACATCAACTGTCCTTGTTGCTGTTTTTCTCCTGTTTGCTTTTCTTTTATTTTAAGGAAAATAGTTAATTAAAATTTTAATTCAGTTTATCAACTTGTTAGAATACCAATTTGAATCATATATTCGTATAAAAATTCACTTCATCAATACATCGAATACAATATAACATCAGTGTCGGATTTCTAAACTCAGACATTCATTAGATATGTAAGCGGGTTACATATTTTCCATACATGTGATCCAATAGATGAGATTAAAAATCCTTAACATAAAATCCTAATTGAAGAAACTCCCTCATTATCCTACCCGTGCACATTTACATGTTGCTTTAGAAAGCGATGCACATTAAGCTACAACTATATTATGGCAAAAGAATTATAATTAATAAGTATTGTTTTTGGGTCATAGTCTCAATGGTTGCAATCAGATCATGTATTATTCTTGAATTAAGGTACAAATGGGCCATGAACTCATGTGCACATGTTTTCTATACTTGTTTCTCTTCCTAATAAATCATTCACTGTCCTGCCCGTACCTGCCTTAATTTTCTTGGCAAGGTGTATCTATCATCTACATTCATTTTCTTGCCAACCAAAATTATCATAATTTTACTTTGAGTATCTCTATTTTACATTTGATTATTGTTTTATTGCCCAATTATATTGGCATGGCCGCAATGTATAATAAAATTATCAACAACCATATGGTCTAACATATTATATTTGTGGACTCTCATTATCATCAATGATTCGTAATGGTTGTATTAAATTATTTTTTTATACAAGTGATGTTGAGAGTAAGGTAATCGAACATATAACTTTAAATGCCAAAACAACTACTCTTTACCGCTTGACTCATAATAACATCAAATTATTGATAACTAGCTAATAAAGACGAACAAGTACAACTTGTAATAGTGTACTCTTTAGCGAGAAATTCATGCGGCCGCCTCACTCAAAAATTAATTATCTTTAGTTTCTCGGAAGTGTCAAGCCAAGTCAAATCAAGCCAACCTATAAATCAAAGCTACCAAAATAAAATGAAAAGAAAAAATAAGGGAACATTTTTAATAGAAAAGGGCATTTTCGTTTTCTGGAGTTTTTTTTCTTCATCTTGGTGTCAATTTGTCAAACATCAAATAGGGCTAATTAGGATTGTTTTTGAACGATGTGATATAACAAGGTCCATAATTCCAGATTAATGCTGGAGTAGTTAAAGCCTGAATAGGCGGCCCCTCCATTTCAAACTAACAAATTTGGAAATGAGGCCCAATTGTACCCAACATGGTCCTTGGACAACTGGCCATCTGGTCCAGCCTTATTTGGCACAAAATATAGGAATGCCTTTTATGCATATTTGTTCTTAATTAAAAGGATTCTTATTCGCAAAGGACTCATTAGTGTAGTGATTTGGAGTATTTACTCCCTCAGACAAGATTTTAGGTTCAAGTCCTAATATCCGTGTAATATGTGTGAATTTAATATACTATTGTCCCTCTCAATACGAAATGTCCTTAAAAAAAGATGATTCTTACTCTAATTATTGTTCTTGTTACTATTATTTTTATTAATTCTTTACCCTAGTGATCTAATCTATGTTTTTCTTCTCTTTAGAAATCCCAAAAAAAAAAGAGGCTCTCTCAACTCACTCTCTCATGTAGTGCAAGATTTTAAGGTAAACCTTAATATAGGCAATCACTCGAAATTCATATGTATCATGTAACTCACTCTCTCGCGTAGTCTCTTCCTCCTTGAGTTTGTTATTGATCATACAATTACAAAGGGAGCCAAATTAGAAAAGGAAAAAAAATAATTTTAATTTTTAAAAAAAAAAACGAGAAGAAGAAAAAAGAAACAAGAAGACAACAATATATTGATCAACCACTTAGACAACATCATATTGATTTTGGTTAGAGAACATATAATATCAAAGACTTTCAACAGAAGTCAAACTAAAACCAATCATCAACGACTTCTCTTTTCTTCTTTCTTCGTTGTACATGTTTCCTTTTTTTTTTTTGCCTGGTCCAAAACGCTTGTTTTGGCCAGGAAATTTTAAAAACAAATAGGCATAGCCTGCTACAGTGCTACGCAACAAACAAAAAGCCTTTACGAGGCAATACATCAAACACATGGTGGGCGCACCAGCGGTGAGGGCAGATTTCTGCATCTACAATTAGAATTGTAATTTCGACTCGACTGTTACGACTCGAAACCCGCTTGTAGGGAAAAACACGACCCATTTATAAATGGGTAATTTTAGTCAACCCACCATTGGCCTGTTTATAAGCGGGTGGGTTTTGAGTCAACCCGCCAACCCGATTAAATGCGCATTGTTCAACCCGTTTATTAAGCGGGTGCGTGTCATGGGTCGTGTCAGCCGTTTAGTACACTGCCAACCGCGAAAAAAAAGTAAATAAATTCAACCTTGACACACCCAATGGGTTTCGAACCCAAGCCACTTCCAACCCTCTCCTTGCACCTTATCCACCTTGGTGTTGATGACTTTGTGACTATATGTTACAACATTTAATATTTATAATCTCTCTAAAAGCGATGACCACTTAACTATTACATTTTTATCCCTAAATTATATTTGTTAGTAATTGTTCCTTATTATTTGAGTTAATTATGTCTCCAGGGTTTAGGGTTTAACGTTTTAATCCCTAAACCCTAAACCTAAACCCTAAACTTTAAACCTTTAACCATAAACCCTAAACCATTAACCCTTAACCCTTAACCCTAAACCCTAATCCCAAAACCCTAAACTCTAATCCCTAAACCCAAACTCTAAACCCTAAACTCTAAACCCTAAACCCTAAACTCTAAACCCTAACCCTAATCCCTAAACTCTAATCCCTAAACCCTAAACCCTAAACCCTAAACCCTAAACCATAAACTCTAAACTCTAAACCCTAAACCTAAACCCTAAACCCTAAACTCTAAACCCTAAACTCTAAACCCTAAACTCTAAACTCTAAACCCTAATCCTTAATCCCTAAACTCTAACTTAGGTCCCTTCATGCATTCATATTATACATGAAAAATTGTTTTATGTAAGGATGTCATCTGATAGTTTCGTAAAAATATTGACTAAGTATGAAAAATGGTTTTTCGGAATAATCATTTTCTCAAGATAATTTATGGCGGCTTTTATTCCTTACACATCAAATAAGAAAACTTGATTTTATGGGATTTTAGTATGAAGTATATATTGACTTAATGAGCCATCATTTTTAGCCTAAATCATATTTTGCACTAAAACTGATTTTTCATATTTTGATTTGGTGGGAATTTGATTTTCTAGTATTTTTATTTGAATTCAAATGGGGGGTACTTCCTTATTTACATTGTAAACTTAAGTAAATGGAGTAATATAAAAATAAATTAAAGTAAAAGGATAAAGACATTTACTTAAATGTTGAAAATGGAAATAAGATAATCTGTATATAATTTAAACCCAATTAAAACCCTAGGTCAACCCGCATATATAATGTAAAATTTCTCTTTATCACATTCCAAAACCTAAAACTCACAGCCGCATCTCCTTCTTTTCTCTCTCTCTTTATGCGTCCTCACAGGCACAACCGTTGTCCCTTACACTCACACGAGGCTTCTCCCTCTCGTCTCTCCTCCCTACCTCTGTGTTCCTCCTCCCATCCTCTGCGTCTCTCGGTCCCTTTGCGTATTTCATCGTAGATCAAGCAACCCAAGAAAAATTGATATCTTATCTCTCAGTTTCTCTCTCAGTCTCACCATCTCATCTCTTAGTTGTACTATATATTTTTGTTTTTGTTTTGATTAACATAAAATTATTATGTTTTATACAGATGAATGTTTTTGAAGATGGGAGTGACGGTGTTGGCGGTGGAGCAGCTACAAGTGATGTGCAAGAATCGGATCTCGCTAACAATAACAATGCAATTGAAATAAATCGAGTTTGGTAAGAGACGTAAACTCACATCACTGTATGGACTAAGTTTGAAATTCTTCCTGTCGATCCAAATAATAAGGTTTATGTAAAGTGCATGAAATGTAGTCATAAATACCTATGTGATAGTAAATATGGTCTTGGAAATTTGAGCGTCATCTTGATTCTTGTTTGAAATACGATTTTTCTCGCGATTTGGGCAGTTATTAATATCTAAATCTGAAGGGGCTATCATGACAAGGTCTGCCAAGTTTGATCCTAATAAATTTCGTGAATTACTTGGTGATGGCAATTATCATGCATGATCTGCCCTTTCAATTTATTGAGTATCTTTGGAATTAGGGAAGTGTTTAATTACATTTGTGCTGATATTAAATTGATATCTCGAAATACTTGCAAAGAAATTTGATGTGTGAGTATGTACAATAGAGAAAAGGGTAAGCTTAGGAACTTTTGGTTCAATCCCTGGAAGAGTTTGTTTGACATCGATTGTGGACTTCTATAACCACGGATGGTTATCTTTCTCTCCTTGCCCATTTTGTTGATGCTAATTGGAAATTGCAAAAACAATTTTGAATTTCAGTTTTATGCCTCCTCCTCATAGTGGTGTTGCATTGTGTGAGAAAATCTATACATTGTTGACTTCTTTTGGGGTGGAAAAGAAACTTTTTCTATGACTTTGGACAATGCATCTTCAAATGATAGTTTTGTTATGTTGTTAAAGGGGCAGCTTAACTTGAAGAATGCACTATTAATAAATGGTATATTTTTCATGTTCGATGTTGTGCTCACATCCTGAATTTGATAGTGCAAGATGGGTTGAAACACATTCATGATTCTGTAGGAAAATTAGGGAAAGTATCAAGTATGTTAGAGGTTCACAAGGGAGGAAACGGAAATTCTTAGATTGTGCTGCTCAAGTTTCTTTAGATTGTAAAAGGGGCTTGCGTCAAGATGTACCCACTAGATGGAACTCCACATTTCTTATGATTGATAGTGCACTTTATTATCAACGAGCATTTCTGCATTTGCAATTAAGTGATTCTAATTACAAGCATTCTCTCTCTGAAGATGAGTGGCAAAAATTAGAAAAACTTAACAAGTTTCTTAAGGTGTTTTATGATGTGACTTGCTTGTTTCTACGGGGACTAAATACACTACTGCAAATCTGTATTTTCCTCAAGTGTTTGTGGTGGAAGATACTTTGAGAAAGGCTAAGATTGATTGAGATGATTTCATGAGATCTATGGCAACTCAAATGATGGAAAAGTTTGATAAGTATTGGAAAGAATTTTGTAGACTACAATGGTGTAACATCCCTGACCCAATTTAATCATTTTATTTAATTTAATTCTTTTTGTGAAATTACAAATTTGCCCTTGGGGTAGGGTCACTTTAATCACTTTTTGATTTGGAAGGATTTTGGGGAATGAGTGGCACCATTGTGTAGAGCTCGCTCTTACGAGTTCGTAGACAGGTGGCACACTCAATTCAGAGTTGTAACGAACCCGTAAAGGTCTGAAAACTTAAAGCACGTATTGGTAATTTTGAAAATTGTTCAAAAACCCTAAATACCCCACCCTTCCCCTCGCTCATTAGAACCCCCTCCCCGACTTCTCTCTCTCTCTCTCTCTCTCTCTCTCGCGCGGTACTCAACTTTAGGTGTTCGATGTCCGATTCAGGCGAAATTGGTGGCAAAAGTTTCGTATCGACGTCCTCTATCTAACCCACCCATTTTCCGAGCTCAAAAACCCAAGAAAATTAAATTGGAACGACTGCAAGTTTGGGTGATTTTTCAAAGTTTTCGACGCCGTTTCCGGAGACTCCGGCCATTGTTTCCGTCGAGTGAGGTATGAAACTTCATATACTCTTTGTGCTTTATCCATTTATGTAGGTATTGTAGATCGATTTTGAGGTTTTAGAGATCGATTGCTAACCCCCAATTATGCCGACTATTTTGGCTTCGTTCAGGCTAGTTCCGGTTAGTTTTTGGCAGTTGTCCAAGAGCAAAAATCACTCACTTTGTTAGTCTAAACGTATTGGTATAGGTATTACAAGGAGTTTTGAGAATTTTCTGTCGCCGAAATTTTCTCAAGACACCCACCACTGCTGGCGGCACGTGGGCCATTGTGTGGTGGCCCATTGTGTTCTAAAATGTTCCCCACGTCGTCCTGAGCACGACGGTATGCTCGGATTTGGAATTGGTTGTCGTTTGACAGTCGAACAGATATTGCACCTATTATGCGATATCCGGGTTCGATAGATTCGAGCCGTTTGATCGGCCCCAATTTCAAATTTGTTGTTCTCTGTACCTCTAGGATCATGTAGGAACTCACAAATCGAGAATCGGTGTCCCGGATACTCAGAATCAATGATTTAAGGGTTAGGTAAACCGATTACCTTCCAATCGTGCGACGAGAGTGGTCCTACTGCTCGATCAATTCAAGACCAAACTCTCGGGACTTGCTAAATAGACTTGTTGGACCTATAGAAACTTTCGGATTGGAGATCGGAGGTCGTGGGCCCTGCGGGCCCGATTGACCAATATGGGAGGTTTGATCGTACAATTGACCCAGGGTCTTTCGAGACTGCCTTATCCTTTGGAAAACACTAAAATGGCCCTAGGACTTTTCTTAAAGGACGTGCTTACACTTTTGAGTCCTGGGAACTAGGGCATTGATTTAAAGTTCAATGTTGGGTTCGATTATTAAGTTAATCCTTGTATTTTCTCAAATAGGTTCTTTGGCGCAACGTGTCGCTTCGGACAAAACCACGGAGGGTTAAGTGTGCTTTGGACCATGTGTGAGTGGACGTTTGTTTTATAAATGGTTTTTATAAAATAATGAGTTATTAAATATTTGTGGATGATGTAAGTTTGGTGTTTACTTTCCAAGCATTCGTTTTGGTTTCAAATGACTTTAAATATTTATGCATGTTGATAAATGTGATTAGCTTGGAAAGTTTGAGAAAATGTTTTATGAATGATTTATATATGGTTTAATTGTGGTTTAATATTCGAGATTGATAAGTAAATGTTTAGAAATGATTTAATTGTGGTTTATTGTTTCGAAATTAGTTTGAGAACGATTTTGATAGAATTATAAATGGTTTGAATCAAGATAGTGAAATTAGGGATTTATCTCGATTTTAAAGGAGATTTTGGGTTATTTAATTAATTATGATGCGTACTTGGAGTTTTGTTTGGTTTTGAAAGAATTGGGTATTGTTTTGAGGAAAACCGAGAAAGGATTTGGGGAACGAGTTGTGGAAATGGGATTTGCGGAAAAAGGGGAAATTTTATGAAAAAGTTTTGAGAATGGATTTTAAACCCACCCTAGGTACCCATTCCCGGTTGCCTTCGGAAAAACATAATGGTTGCCTTCGGAAAAGTGTATCGGTTGCCTTCGGTAGAGTCTGTGCACATGACTAGGTTTACCAGTACCTACAGTAAGATTATTCTGTAGGTGTCCGACCAGTATATTGCCTGTACCTGTGTTGATCACGCAAGTGTCCGGCCAGTGGATTGCTTATACCTGTGTTTACTCCGCAAGTGTCTGGCCAGTGTATCTCCTGTACCTATTCTTGTAGGTGTCCGTCCAGGATTTTCCCCAGCCACCTGCCTGATTTGTCTACACAGGTGGTTGGCCAGTTTATCCTTCCCGGTTGCCTTCAGTGTATTGCATGTACTCATATCACAAATACGAGTGTCCGGCCAGTGATTTCCCCAGGATGTTCCCTTGCCACCCTGCCGAAATACTACACAAGGTTGGCCAATTTTCCCCATAGGTATACTTGGGTGGAGAGTTTTATATGAAATGTTTGGAAACTTGATTTCTGTCGAGCGATGTTTTGAGATTTCTTGATATATTGAATTTATAAATGATGTTTTGAAATACAATTTGTGTTAAATGCATTTTGCTTACCAGTTAAATTCGAGCATGTTTCACCTATATATGTATTAATCATATTTCATACGTGTACGTATATTCATAACTGTATTGGTGAATTTTCAAAGGTTTGCAAAAATAGAGGGGTTAGTATGTTTTGTAACAATATTTTCAAGAAAAACTTTATTTTTGTCCACTAACATTTTTACTTTTTGAGCCCCCAAGAAGTAGATAGCTCAAAGTTCGGACGACCATGTAAGCTACTCCATCGTGGTGAAATCCTAGTCCTTCCACCTAGTAGGAACTCCGCTCGTTGTTTCATTGAAACTAATTTTGTAAATTAAACTCTAGTAGTTGCTATGATATTTCCCACTTAGGATTGAATTTGAGGCCGGAGGCCTATGTGTGAATGTTTTGTTTTAGTTTGAAGATGCTGCTGGTTAGGAATATTTAAATGATGTTGTTTACATGTTAAAATTTTGGGTAAATGTCAGTTTTTCAGGAGAGACTCTACCGAAATTTCGGTAGAAGTCTCGACCCTTTAAAAAATTAATATAGGGGAAAGGTTAAAATTAGTAAGTGGGTCCGGCAACGGTTGGTTGCCGGACGGGAAGCAGTATTCGTCACGAATTCCAAGGGGGAATTCGGGGAGGGTCCTGTCAAATGGATTTTCCAGTGAGGGGAGATGTAGCTGCACCTCCTTGGGCTGCTGTAGGTCCGCCAATGACAATGGATATGCTTTATTTTATTGGCTTTATATAAAAATAAGACTAATATATTTCACACAAAAAGGGGCTAATATACAAATAAAACACTGATGAAATTATGCCAATGGAGTCTAATCCAATGGAAAAGGGCCTTGACTTGTAAACCAGTGGTTTCATGTTTGAACATCCATGATACTTTCAAGGGTGGAACCAAAAATTTTTCAATAGGTGGGCTAGCTAAAATTTTGTGCTTAAATTGTAATGATTTTTTTTTTCTTCCATTGACTATTTTTCATTAAACTTTATTATAAGACAAATACATATTAAATATAATCAAAACATACATATTATCAAAATGAATATATGCTCAACAAATATAATTTGAAAGTGTGTTGTGCCTTGCAATCATTGAGAGAATTGAAATTTTTTGTTATTGAAAATAAATAATTAAGGTTCACATACCTATTAGTTATAAACACTAGACTAATTGAATTAGGTTAACATACTATTCCGTTTTTGAAAGCCTCTTCTCGTTACTTATTGAGTATGTAATTGTGGGTTAAAGGACTTGTGAGAGATTTTATTGAGTCTAATGTTAAAGGGTTTTCTTTTTTGTTTTTTTGAGTGAAAAAAGGATAGACTTTGCCAATAAATAAAAAACCAAAAAGCAGCACACTTCATAGAAAAAAAATTAAACAAACAAGGCTGCTATAACCCTTAGGAGGAGAGGATTCGCTCAAAGCAAAAGGCATCTGAGGATGATGAACAAGAACCCAACCCTATGAGTTCCATAATGTTGAAGTGCAAACAGGCCTATCAGAATGATGCATGCAATTGGAACTTCTACATGTGCAAAAAATTTTTATCAAACTTTGAGGAGGAAGTATAAATGCAGAGTAGCCATGTTATTTCATATAAGAAGAGTGAAATCTAACTGTCCAATCAATCACCCAATGAGATTTATGGAAGGCAGACACCAAAACTTGTCGAGTTAAAGAACAACAGTACGACAACACCTTTCATCTGAAGAATAATATTCCAACATCTGTGATCCAAAAATTCCAAAGGTATTTGTATTGACAGAGAAGGCAAGAATGCTGATGACTTGTGTGACTTATAGTTGAGTGCTACTTGGATCTTTGAAAATTTTACTAGACTGGAAGTGCAAATAACACAACATGCAAGTCTAAGAAGAAACATCCTTCAGAACTTGAGAAAGATCTGTAATGACTTATGGAAGGTATTTGTTTATTTTGTTCAAACCTTACTTGGGCTTAGGCCCAGCATAGCCCTGGTTGTAGTTCCGCCAGTGGATGCTTTGGTAGTGTGTGTGAGAAATCCCTCTCTTCTTGTAGTTTATATTATTGCTTGTATTTAAAAAAAAAACCCGATGAAATTAAGGCAAAACAAATTGAACTTTGATCCAACCCATGTTTATGACAAAAATTGAGCATAGTGCCATAGTGTGTGGAGTTCCCCTATGTTGGAAAATATGGGGCTTAAAACTTTGCAACTTGGATTGGGCTCGATGTTGCGTTGATTGTAACACCAATCTACATCCTTAGCATTTTTTACATGCATTACATGTTATATCGATAAAAATGACTGGCACATCTTTCTTTTATTGGAATTAAAAAACAAGTCTAGTTTAATATAAATTGAGTAGTTTCCATTTATGCACTCAAAATATGAATTATAATCTCGGATGCGAGGATAAATAGTCACTAGTAAAGATGTTATTAAAAAAATGAGAAGTTAGTAGAACTTGTAAATTCATGAAGTTAATAAGAATTAAACTTGTTTTAAAACCTATCCTAATTCTATCTCATCCTCCCAAGGCAGTTTGGGAGGTTTAAAAGTAATTTTCTAATAAAATTGTAAAATATGATGTGTTTTACTAAAAAAAAGGACGGACTAAATAAATGATTAGTAAAAATCCATCGATAATACTAGTGTAGTTAGAAAACGACATATTGAACAGGGTCGTATTTATTGATTGAGTGAAAACGAAGAAATAAAACACAGTGAAAAACAGTATTTGCTTCCAACTTCTGTGAGATCCATCCACCTGAAATGGGTGAAGTGAAGCCATGCATTCAGATCTCACTCACAAACTCTAATCTCCCTCTGATCCAAGGCCTCTCTTTCTGAGATCTCTTACAAATTACACGAAAAACCAAACCCAAGTCAAAGAATTGACAATTCAAATTTAGAGAAACAGAAGCAGAAGGGGAAGAAGAAGATGTATATGGCATATGGATGGCCGCAGGTCATCCCACTTGAGCAGGGTCAATGCCCTTCTTCCCAAAAGATCGTATACCTCAAGGTCATCAATCGCTTACTGCTTGTTGTCTCTCCCTCTCACCTTGAGCTCTGGAGCTCTTCCCAGGTATACTTTTTGCGCATATGTATGTGTGTTTATGTAATTATATGGGGGTTTGGCTGTGTTTTTATTTTATTGAGATGGGTATTTGTGGTTTTTGGGAATTGGATGGGTGTTATGGAGATATATATGTGCAGTGTTCAAATGGGTAGTGTGCATTTTTATTTAATTGAGATGGGTTTTTGTGGGTTTTGGGGTATATGTGAATTTGTGAATTGTTGACGTGAGTATTGTGAATTTTGGGGGTACTTGCATGCATTTGTGAAACTATATATGCATATCGAGATGTGTATGCGTGAGCGTATATTTGAGCTTTTTGTGACATTGTTTTTTGTGTTTTTGGGCTGGTGGGATCCAGCATAAATTGAGACTGGGGAAGTACATTAGGGATTCGGATTCAGTGCAGAAGGAAGGTGAGAATTTGCAAGCTGTGTGGAGCCCTGATACCAAACTGATCGCCATTCTTGTAAGTATTCCATGGATGTCACATGTAATCTTAGTTTTGTATGTACTCTATAACAACTTCACATGCTTTCTTCTGTATGCATGGATGTATGTATGAGAGCAAGTGCTATAATGTGTCTATTTAGGCATACATGTTTGCAATGTGAAATGTCCATGTTGAATGGTCGCTCCTTAATGGTCGTCACTACTTGTGCAGTGACTGGGATTTGTTGAGTGTGCATGTCCATATTTCACCACCTAATAGGAATTGAACGTTAAATAGTTAAACTGATCAATGCCAATTTTGTGGTTGTTTTCAGTTTCTATGTAGTCATCAAGTTTCACTAGACGTTTAGGATATGTTGAGCTGAACTTGATTCCATTTCGGAAACATGTTTCTCATATGCGTAATTTACTTTTGTCTTCTTTTAATGTCGTTTAGCTTAATCTTTTAGGGTAAAGAATTACTGATTATGATTCAAAAAGATAACTGTCATGATAAGAGGTGTGAAGAGTGATTTATGAGAGTACTGTAATTTTATATGCACCATTTCCTCTTTCTGCATTGAACTCTAAAACTACACTTATATATGCTTATTTTTTTGTTGGCAGACATCGTCTTTTTTTCTTCACCTTTTCAAGGTCCAGTTTACTGAGAGAAAGATACAACTAGGAGGGAAGCAACCCTCTGGTTTGTTTCTTGCTACTATATCTCTTCTTCTCAGTGAGCAGGTGCCATTTGCACAAAAGGACTTGGCAGTGTAAGTTCTGAATTTTATTTTGGAAAAGATGAGTTTTCAATATTAATGTGTGAGTGCCATTTGGATAACATATAAATTTAGAGTCCATATAGTTATTCACCAAATTTAAAGGATTTAGGTACACTGATCAAATGAAATGAGTGAGGTAATTTCTATTGCCATTTTAAATAACTGCATGAAAATACCCCGAGGAAGGTTCTAGTCTCCCAGATGTTTGAATACAGTTAACATCTTTCACTTTTTACTCCCAAAACAGAAGTATGAATAAGAAATAAGACTTTTCTTGGAGATAGATGCATGGATAACTCAAGAATCTGCATCACTAAGGGGCTCATGTTCAAACATGCCGAAGTTGTATTATAAATAAAGATATTTCTTTGTCAGTTGATGAGTGTCATAGTTGTCAACTTGTGCTTGAATGATTATGCAACATCGTTGTTATATCATGATTCCAGCCTTCTTTCATAATAGCCGACTCTGTTTTAAAATTTATTCTGACCTTATTTTTTAGAGTTACATTTAATTTTGCATTTAGGTTTGGGTTTATGATGTTGCCTATAACAACACATGAAGCCCTTTTATTATTATTATTGTTATTATTTGTTGAGCAATCTTGCAAACTATTCTTATTGTTGGAACCATAATTGTTTTTCTTCTAATGTGTCTTTTTGCAGGAGCAATATTGTAAGCGATAGCAAGCATATGCTACTTGGACTTTCTGATGGATTATTATATAGTATCTCCTGGAAAGGGGAGGTAAAAGAAATATGCATTAGCCATCCTGAAATGCGACAATTTTTGTTTAGGAGTTGATAGTTACCTTATTTTTGAACAAAGGTTTTGAGTAAGATTTTGTTTTTATGTACAGTTCTATGGGACTTTTGAACTTGATCCATTTCCATGCGATGGCAGTGCAGTTATCCCATCACCACATTCTTTAGATAATGGTGTTGCTTCTAAAGGGGTTTCAGGAACTGTGGTTTCTAATCACAGCATCTCCCGGAAGGCTGCTATTATCCGGCTGGAGCTTTGCTTTCCAATGAGGTTGCTATTTGTGTTATATTCTGATGGACAACTGGTGTCATGTTCTATAAGTAAGAAAGGCTTAAAGCATGCTGCATCTATTAAAGCTGAGAAAAGATTGGGGGTGGGTGATGCTGTATGCGCTTCAGTAGCTGCAGAGCAACAAATCCTTGCTGTTGGTACCAAAAGAGGGGTTGTGGAGTTATATGACCTTGCGGAATCTGCATCACTGATTCGATCTGTGTCTCTGTATGACTGGGGGTAAGTATAGGATCTGAATATAGCCAGGGGTGGAATATTTTGGTAGGTTTGAGTTTCACCTTATCAGGGGCCACAGTTTTATGTTTTTAATAATTCTGACTGGGGGTAATTAAGGTACCAAACAGTTAAAAGTTTGATGGTAATGTAAATTTCAAATTTAAATATGTGTAGTAGATGACCTGACCTTGTTATTTTTCAGATATTCAATGGAAGATACTGGTTCTGTCAGTTGCATTGCTTGGACACCTGATAATTCTGCTTTTGCAGTTGGGTGGAAGTTAAGAGGACTTACAGTTTGGTCCGTCTCTGGTTGTCGTTTGATGTCTACAGTCCGTCAAATGGGTTTAAGTTCAGTATCTTCTCCAATGGTTAAGCCAATCCACGAATGTAAATATGAACCTTTGATGACTGGCACCTCACTGATGCAGTGGGATGAACATGGATATAGGCTTTATGCTATTGAAGAACGATCTTTGGAGAGGATTCTTGCATTTTCCTTTGGCAAATGTTGCCTTAACAGAGGAGTTTCAGGCATGACATATGTTCGTCAAGTGATATATGGTGATGATCGATTGCTTGTTGTGCAGTCTGAAGATACTGATGAGCTTAAAATGCTACATCTTAACCTTCCAGTTATGTCTTTAAATCACATTCTTGATATGTTATCCTCATCTGATGTTTTATGGATTGGATGAAATATTATGTCTTTAGTGTCTGATGAGAGTTTATTTATTACTATTATCATTTTTACATTGGTCCAGGTTTCTTATATCTCCCAAAATTGGCCAGTTCAACATGTAGCTGCTAGCAAGGATGGAATGTACTTAGCAGTTGCTGGTCTCCATGGGTTAATCATATACGATATACGATTCAAGAAGTGGCGAGTGTTTGGTGACATTACTCAGGAACAAAAGATTCAGTGCAAAGGTTTGTTATGGATGGGGAAGATTGTTGTTGTCTGCAACTACATTGATTCTTCTGACACGTGAGATTCCTACCCATATTTTCAAATGATTGCATAGCCGTACAAGATTGTTTTGGTTTTCAACAATGTCGTAGTTTGTTTTAGTGGTTGAAATGCCTATGGACCTACCTTGATGGTGCCCCCTGCATTGCCTATTATGCCATTCAAAAGTTGTGTCCGGGTTCATCTCTAGTATACTTTTGTTTTATGTTTAGCTGGATATAAATAATGTAAAACTAATGTACAATTACAGGTACGAATTACTTTTTTATCCAAGATATCACCTTGATCAGAGCTCGCTACTTTGTCGAAAACCATTGCTTGCTAAGCCAATGGTGATGGATGTCTATCAAGAGTATATACTTGTCACATATCGCCCATTTGATGTACACATATTCCATGTGAAATTATTTGGTGAATTGACACCTTTCAGTACTCCAGAGTTACAGGTAAAAGTTGTTTTTTTTGGTTCCATTGGATACGGTACTATTTAGAGATGGTTGGGCACTCATGATTTGATCTGCACACTAAATGAGAATAATTTAGTGAAATTCATTCTTCATACATTTTTAAGTGATAAAATGACAAACAGCTTTCTACAGTACGAGAACTCTCAATTATGACTGCAAAGAGCCATCCTGCAGCAATGCGTTTTGTACCTGATCAGCTTCCAAGAGAGAGCATTTCAAACAATCACACTTCTAATTCAGATCCTTTATCACAGGAGCCTGCAAGGTATGTGCTCTTCAGAATGATTTATAGAGTTCTCTGTAGACACATGCCTCTGAATAAATGCCTGTTTTTCTAGGTGTTTGATACAGAGAGTTAATGGGGAGCTTTCACTTCTTGATTTGGATGATGGACGTGAGAGGGAGCTTACTGATTCTATTGAATTATTTTGGGTTACATGTGGTCAATCAGAGGAGAAAACAAATCTTATTGAGGAAGTTTCATGGTTAGATTATGGCCACCGAGGAATGCAGGTAATGAACTGCTATTACAGCTTTGATATCATTCTGTGTTTAGCTTTATCATTTTTTATCTCTATTCACAGTGATTTGTACTACTCTGATATTTATTCTGGTTGGAAGTTTCTTTTTTCAGGTGTGGTATCCATCTCTGGGGGTTGACCCTTTTAAGCAGGAGGATTTCTTGCAGGTATGTATGTAAAACAGTGTTCTCTATGTTGTGGATAGTTTTTTTGTAATAGAAACGAAATTTATTGAAAGAAACGAAAAGGAACACACAAGTGGATAAGGCATCCACAAGCCAAATGAACAACAACAAAAAAAACAGACTAAAAAAACAAAGACACCAGCCAAAAACATCTATGTTGTGGATAGTTGGCAGATAGTTATACTATTACCAGATATATGGAATTGGTGCCTAGTATGTTTAGGTTTTATTTAGGGTGGTAATTTTCCCACTCCCCTTTTGTCCACCTGCACTCCCTTTTGTTTTTTAATACTTTTTACTATAAGATAAAAGGGAGTGTAAGTGAACAAAAGAGGAGTGAAAACATACAATTTTCAAAAAATGAAGTGTAAGTGGATAAAAGGGTAGTGGGAAAATCAGTACCCTTTATTTATTCATTATTATTTTTATATATAAAAATATTATTTCTTTCCACTTCGTTTCAATGCCCGTTTTTGTGTCCTAAGTCTTTATATTTGATAACTTGTCTTGTTCATAAAAGAATTCAGAACAAAAAGTTGGGTTGCCTTTGTTTCTTGAAGATATTGATTATTATTTCTGATTGGATGAAGCTTAGTGGAACTTAAAAGTACTCTGGCGTGCCCTTTTTCTCTGATTGTTTAAATGACTCAGCAGCATTTTTCAGTTGGATCCGGAGCTTGAATTTGATCGTGAGGTATACCCTCTGGGACTTCTTCCAAATGCTGGTGTTGTTGTCGGTGTTTCCCAGAGAATGTCATTTTCAGCCTGCACAGAGTTCCCCTGTTTTGAGCCAACTCCTCAAGCTCAAACTATATTGCATTGCCTTCTAAGGCACCTCATTCAGGTACTAATTTTATTTTTTCTTTGATTTGGGGGGTGACCTTGAGTTTCTAGACTCACAGGCTACTTTTGTGACCGCCTTTGGCATTATCTGCTTTTCTAGAGGAAGGTTGCTTAAATCTTTAAGTACTTTTTTGTGTAAAGTTTTCTCTGCAAATAGGTTGTAATGGGTATATGATTTATGTTTGCAATGCACTACTGAACTTCTGTTGATCAACTAGGAAAACAGGTAGACTTTATGAAATCCGCACGGTTGGTGCCTAGAGCCTTGCAGTTTATCATTTCATAAACTATAGGAAAATCGGAGTTATATATTGGATACTGGTTGGTGTTATTAGACTTTTAAGCATTTGTGAGATATGTTTGATGGAATATTCTTTTGACAAGCATGAGTGTGACTGTGTGATGGATATAGTTCTGTGCTTGTTTTAAAATATTCTTCTTGGTTATTTTGGCTTTCTGTCTGCTAGAGGGACAAAAGTGAGGAAGCTTTAAGGTTGGCCCAATTATCAGCAGAAAAGCCTCATTTTTCTCATTGTCTGGAGTGGCTTCTCTTTACTGTGTTTGATGCAGAAATATCCAGGTACGTCTAATGAGGGAAAACAAAATCAAAACTGCATCTAGGTTAAGGACTTGCATAAAGTCTCTTGTCAAAATGACTAATTTAGCTTTCTTGGAACCCAAAATTACTGGGGATTACTTTTTATTTGGTTTCCTAAGAGAACCATCTTAGAGTGGGTATTACTACTGCTTAACTGAAAGACCCATAACAGTGGGTCACATAGTGGGAAGCAGCCGACCCCTATGTGGTATGTTTATTATCAATGACTTAATGGCCATGATGAGATGCTTTCCTCTTCTTGAATTGATTATGTTTTGAAGAAAATTTTGTAGAGTGTAAGCCCATTGAACTTGGTAAAATGAAATGATTGATAATGGACAAATGAATTACTCTAGCCGAATGAGTAACTTGTAATTGATTGTATAAGGTGTTTTGGTGACTGGGGTAACTGGGTGTGTTCCCTAGTGTCCTTATTTTCAGATAAACTTCGAGCTCCTTTTGCAATACATTCATGCTTTTTATGTGTCATGGCCACATGCTGAAGTTTGAATTCTACTCTATATTCTCTTTAGTCAATTTTATGTTTTTATGTAACTATTTTATCTATATGTTAGTCACTTTGCATATCTATTTGCAGTCAAAACGCAAACAAGAATCAGATCTCTGTCCCTAAATATGCAAAGAATTCCACTCTCTTAGAGAAGACCTGTGATTTGCTCAGAAATTTTCCAGAATATTTTGATGTGGTCGTCAGTGTTGCAAGAAAAACTGATGGTCGACATTGGGCGGATTTGTTCTCTGCTGCTGGGAGATCAACAGAGTATATTTGTTTACTTATCTCTTTTTATTCTTTCCTTTCCTTTTTGCTTTTAAGTAACAGTACTTTACAAGCAGTGTATAAATGCATATATACCTAGAACTTCTATTACAAAGCAGATACTGTTGAGGTAAAGCACTTCTGTTAAAACATTTGTTTTCTTTTTTCTTTAGAAGTGAAAAAGGAAAAGCTTCCACAAATTACAGATACCCTGGAAAATGATTTATTTCTTCTTTTGTTCTTTCTTTTTTAACCCCGTTGGTCTGTGAACCAAATAAGATTTGACATGAAGATGATGTTTGAAATTTATTTGGGTTGGTTTTATACCATCATATTTACCAATTGCTGATCTACTGCCTGGTAGCTTTTTAATCATTAAGTTGTGACTGTCTTTATTCTGTTTTTAAATTTCCAGGTTGTTTGAGGAATGCTTCCAACGTAGATGGTACAGGACTGCTGCTTGCTATATTCTTGTAAGATATTGGATGGATTAATATTCTGCTTCAGTTTCTTTTCTTTTCCTTTGATGTGTGACATAAGTTTTCCCTTATTAGGAGGATTAGTTAGAATTTTCCTCAGTATAATTATGAATCTTGCACACTTTTTGTTATGAGTGGGAGTGCAGTTTAAATGTGACAACCGATCAGTTCAATTGTATTTGCCTCGGTGTGTTAAAGAGTAGAAAATTTTGAAACTTGCTGCTCTGAACATATGAGAAGTACCATTTTTGAACAAGGTTCCGTATATTTTCTGCTTCACTAGCTAAATGTGAAAAACCTCCAATTTGTAGCCTGTTGAGCGAAAACACTCCAAGACCTTGTCGTTGATGGACTATGCGACGGCACACACAAAACCTTTGAGAATAAAACACACACCAAACCACAAAGTAAACACACCCACAAGAACACAAAGATTTATAGAGGTTCGGCCTCCTGCCTACGTCCTCTTGGTGATCCACCCAAGAAATTCACTAGTATGTAAGAACAACTTTGGTTACAATCAAGAACCCCCTTAGCTCTCACAAGAACCCTAGATCTCTTTTCTCTCACCCTTGGAAATACTCAAGAATTCACCCTTGAATTCTGTCTTGTGTTTCTCCCTTGAAAATTCACTCTTGAATTTTCCTCTCTATTTTGTGCTTGTCTTGTGCTTCTTAAAAACCTAGTCCTAAAGTGCCTATTTATAAGTATAGGGCTTTAGTACAATCATACAAGGAATAGGAAACCTAAAGGATCCCAAAACAATTAGAAGATCCAATCCAAATCTAACAAGGATTCCTAAACAATGAGAAAACCTAGTCCAAATCTGATAAGGATTCCATCCTTCCTTCTATGGTGAGCCAATCTTCAACATAGCCAACCTGTGATGCTTATGTGGTTCTATTAATTCATATTATTTTGAATGCCCCAGGTGATTGCTAAGCTTGAAGGTCCTGCAGTCAGTCAGTATTGTGCTTTGCGTTTATTACAGGTAGACGTTTGTAGCGGTTACTCCTTTTCAATTACTTCTCTTGCTATTGAGTGTGTATCTCCATGTGTTCTTTTTTTCTTTTCTTTTTATTGAGAGATGGTTTCTTACAAAGGTTCTCAACCCTTTGCAGGCAACACTTGATGAATCGTTATATGAACTCGCTGGGGAGCTGGTATCTATATGGTCAAGTTTATGTGCTTCTTTTTAGTTGCAGTAATTATAGCTGTGAAGGGTGTAACTAACTTTGGTTGACTCTTAGGTGAGGTTCTTGCTAAGATCTGGAAGGGAATATGAACAACCATCAGCAGATTCGGAAAGACTATCTCCCAGATTCTTGGGATATTTTGGTTTCCGTTCTACTTTCAGAAAGCAGTCATTAGATAAGAGGTTGGTGCACACTTGTGTAATGTTTTGCATGTCTTGGACCTAGCTTGACCATATGATGGAGACTAACCAGGCATTCATTTGGAGCAGCACCTCATTTAAGGACCAGAACGCACATGTTGCGTCCGTGAAGAACATCTTAGAAAGCCATGCTAACTATTTGATGTCAGGGAAAGAGCTTTCGAAGCTAGTTGCATTTGTGAAAGGCACTCAGTTTGATTTGGTGGTAAGACAAGCTTGCAGTTATTAGTAGGATGATTTTGTTTTTATTGTTAAGTGGTTCTAAATTCTAACAAGTTATTACAGGAATATCTTCAAAGAGAGAGATATGGAAGTGCTCGGTTGGAGAATTTTGCTTCCGGGCTGGAATTAATAGGACAAAAGGCATCAGCATCTGAAACTCCCTTTGTTCAATTTTTTTTTCTTTCACTTTTTTGTTAAGAAATTAAGCCACTTTGTCATATCTTACAGAAGTTGTTGCCTTTTCACCACTTACTGACTGAACAGTCTTCTATGTTTCCAGCTCCAAATGGGTACACTGCAGAGCCGGTTTGATGCAGAATTCCTTCTGGCACATATGTGCTCTGTCAAGTTCAAAGAGTGGATTGTTGTCCTTGCAACTCTTTTAAGACGAGCTGAGGTATAATTCGCTTCATTTCTCACAAATCTCTGACATATGATAAGCATGCCAACATCATCGGTATGTGATGTGCTCATTTCATTCATTGTGAATGTCAATGATGGGAAGGTCATTAAGAAAAAGTCATTTTTTCGCTTGAACATTGATACATTCTACAAACTAAAAGAACTAAAATAGCCAGTTCTGAAGTTGTCAGGGTACTAAGACCCTTTTGACCGTGAGTGCCAACTTTGTAAATTTTCCTCGATCTGCAATTTATTTCCTTGTGAAATTTGCACAGGTTCTATTCGATCTTTTCCAGCATGATATGCGGTTGTGGAAAGCATATAGCATCACCCTGCAGGTATTTCTTGGTTAAATGCATTGTCCACAATAATTGCCATATGTGTCTCTACATTAATGCTGTCCTCCATTGATATATGCTTTTCAGTCACATCCTGCATTTTCTGAATACCATGATCTTCTTGGAGATTTGGACGAGCAACTTTCATCCATTGCTTATGAAGAGAAGTGAGGTTACACTTGGACCTGTAAATCTGTATTCTGCTTGACAACAAATTGGTGCTCATTCAGTAGCTTGTCTCCATGAACATCTTTGTTTGTGGAGTAACATGTCGATCAGACCATGTAAAGATCAATAAGCAACTAACTGAACCTGCTGAAGAGCCAGATGAGGAGCACTGAGTCGATGTCGAAGGTCTACCCAAATACAATTTTTTTATTTATTACAATAATCTAATTACTGGCCTCGCTGAAATTAGATATTCTTGTAGATAAGGATGGCTGGGAACTTCTTGTTGGGAGTTCATTGCTAAGTCTTGCTCTGAGGTTTTCGTTTTAGTTTTCTTCATTTATCACATTTTGTATATTTTTTTGGCTAGTATTACAAGGCTATTTGTATAAGTTTATGTTTTGGAAAACATATGTATGAGTTTTTATTATTGGGTAAACATTTATGAGTTATTTGTGTAGAACCTAAACCTGGCATTCGTGTTGTTTTCGTGTCAACTTGCTTTTCTTAATGAGTTGACACGACACGATAAGAAAACGGGTTGAAAATGTCAAACACGAACACAACCCGTTACAATTCATGAATCACATGACAAGATTCGTTTCACACGATAAGAATTTAAAAAAAAAACAGAAAAATTAAACAATGAAAAAAATAAACTTGTGTTCCAGGTTCTACTTGCTCCCTAACTCTTCTGTCATGATCCCCAAATTTCTTCATCATCTCAATTGTGTCGTCGTCCAGGCCCTCATCATCACGCCATCGTTCCGCTTCCGCTCACGATGCCACAGATCCAAACTTTCCAAGGGTAGTAAATGCGCAAATAAAGAAGAAGATCAACACCTTTGTTGATATTTACAAACAGACGAGAGAAATCCACTACCTAAATTCCAACCCAAACTCAATAATTCACTCAACAACAAAATACATATCCAAAACTGAAATGATAGAGTACCAATTGGTGAGGAGGAGGACTCCAGTTCATACCCAGAGCGCGATGTACTTGGGAGGCATGAGACTGCTCTCCATGCCTACATATTCAATTCATCCTCCTTTTCTTTGTGTGGCTTGTGTTTGTGGCAGGTGAGAGAGTAGAAGAGTGAAAATGGTAAATTTCACTTTACTACCTGCAAGTTTCTCAAAATTCTGACTTTGATACCCAAAGCTTTTTTCCTCTCACTCTCATTCCCAATGTTTACTTTTATTACCAATTTCATACCTCCGTCCGTGTTGCCGTCAGGACCTCTGTTAAATGTTGACGTGTCCTTGATGCGGCCCACCACTCATCACCAACGTGGCTCAAGAGGGTCCCAGACTTTATAAACTCCTGCCAAAAAAGCTTAATGAGTGACACGTGTCCATTTGTCACATTAATTTAATAAAAAAATTTAATTTTTAAATAAAAGAGGAAATGGTTGATTTATCTCTCTCCTTAGTCGAGAACAACCGAAACCCATATATCATTTAGCTGAAACTAACCTTAAATGCCGAAATAAAAAAACTGAACATCATTGAATCAAAGGTCCCTTCTTTTCATCAGGTTTCTAAAGCATCTAACGCGAGGAATACCCAGTATTGCTAGTCTTCCATACTTGAGTCATGTCTTCCATGTCGAGGGTGTTTGAGTTCGAAAGGGGAAGGTCGGTGAATTGCTACTGTGGACTGAGGGCGAAGAGATTCACTTCTTGGACTAATGCGAACCCTGGTAGGAGGTTTGATGTTTGTGGAAAAGTAAGTTGCAACTTTGGTGAGCCACTTCTCTGTTTTTTCTTAATAATCTTGATGTTCAAGAATATGTATTGTTTGTGTTTTCAGAAGAATGATAGATGTAGATTCTAGAAGTGGCTTGATGAAGAGGACACCCCACTGAAACAGAAGTTGGTAGCTGGGCTGCTTAAGAGGATTCGGAAAATGGAGAATGAGATTGTGGCCTTCGAGCAAGGGAGAGGAAGCTCTGGTTTTTTTAGTTGTATCTTGGATGCTGCTTGTTGCTGTGATGATTAAAAGGAAACAGGTTATTTAGGGATCATGGTCAGTCCTTTATGTAATGGGAAGTTGTTGATTTAGTTAATGTTTCTATTTAGTAATCATATGTAATGGCAAGTTGTTGGAACGAAATGGTATGGTATTTTGTTAACAACCATGGTATTTCCTTAACAAGTATAAGGTCATGACCAAATAACCACCAATGTGTGATTCCAAATTCTGATTCCAAAACCACCAATTTTTGGGAGTATAAGGACAAAACAACAAAATGTAAGGTACATAGAACGTAGACATGACCAAATTCTGATTCCATAACCAAATAACTACCAATTACAGTACCAATTGTCCATAACCAAATACAAATCCAAAATCCACCAATTCTTCATAAATCTCCAGCAAAAGACATACATAACCACCAAAATCTCCATCAAAATACATACAACAATCCACCAAGTCTTCACAAATCTCTAGCAAAATACATACATAACCACCAAATCTCCATCAAAATACATACAACAATCCACCAAATCTTCACAAATCTCCAACAAAATACATACACAACCACCAAATCTCCATCAAAATACATACAATAATCCACCAAATCTTCACAAATCTCCAACAAAATACATACACAACCACCAAATCTCCATCAAAATACTATACAACAACCCACCAAATATCCAGAAAAATACCAATCCAAAATCCACCAAATCTTCACCCAAATGCATGTCCATCTAACCACCAATTATCCAGCAAAATACTTCCAAAAACCCACAAAATCTTCATCAAAATACATATCCAGAATGAACCATACCTCCATCAAAACACAGTTAATCAAAAGTTTACAACATTCAAAAGTTTGTTGAAAATATAGTCCCAAAGTAACCTAGATGTAATCTTTTCCATGTGCCTTTGTCTTCCTAGTCTTCCTTCTTTTTGTTCTTGCATTGGTCTGAGATGCTTGAGTTGGAAGAGACATTAGATATTACAATTGCCTGAGAAGAAGATCCTGGAGCATTATAAATGGTTGCCTGGGATGACTCTGCTTCTGCTCTATGTGCCTGCATACATAATGTAATTACCTTTTTAATCGCTCTGGATTTCTTGCCCATGTTGTTATTTTTTGAATTTCTTTTAGCTGGAGGAGGATGCACAATTGAGCAGCTTCTTCCCGGTTACCTTGCACACTGAACATTTCAAGGTGCCTTGACTCATTCTCCTAAATTTATCCTCATTTTCATCAGATTCCTTAATTCTCATCTTTTTTGGCCTCCCTGGTTGCCTTTTGGTATTAGGTGGGAATATATGCTTGTTGTTTGTTGACTCCCACAGAGAAATTCCATCCACATGTTGGATTAAGTTCCCATAGGCTGCAAAATACTTGTCCTTCATATATCAGTTACTAACAAACTGCTCGGGTTTTTTCCTTGAAAAGTATATAGCAGAACAACCATGGGTGTAAGGGATGCCAGTCAAATTCCACTTCCTACATGAACAAGTTTTTGCTTCCAAATCAACCACATACTAATCACCTCTGCCTACATCAATTTGGAACTTATCTCATCCAGACCACAAGGTTGTACAAATAGAACTGTTTACCTTGTTTAACTCCAACAATTGTACAATCTTAAGGCAAATATGACCCTTATCCTTCCTCATTGAATCCCTCCTCAAGCATATCCTTCTCATCAATATAGTTCTGAGAATTTCAAGCATGGTTAATATAGACTTCAACCTAGCCTTTAGTATGCATGAGTTGAAGCTTTCACACAAATTGTTGAGCAACAAGTCACATTGTGAGATAGTGTCAAATTGAGACCTAATCCAATGCACAGTTGGCCTCTCCATCAACCAATCGAATGCATCCATGTTAAGGCTCCTTATCTCTTGCATGTTCTGTCTAAAATGTGCTATTGTTGTTGATTTGGAAGCATTCCACAATGCATCTTTCAAAGATTTTCCCTTGTACCCATCAGTTTTGAAGTTTGTGTAGAGATGCCTTACACAAAATCGGTGCTTGCAGTTGGGAAGTACAACCTCAAATGCAGGAAGTAGCCCTTTCTGTTTATCTAATATGAAAGTCCACCAATATTGGTTGACTATTCCCACATCATCTGCTAACAAGCTCAAAAACCACATCCAATTATCCTTATTCTTTATCTCAACAAAGGCATATTCAATAACCCACGTTTGGTTATTTGCATCTATTCCAACTGCAGACATCAACGGCCCACTAAAAGTCCCCTTTATGTGGTGCGCATCTACTCTAATAAGTGGTCTGCAACCAGCCCTAAATCTTTGTTTGCAAGCAGCCAAACATATGTATATTCTCTGAAAAATGAAAAAATTCTCATCATAAGGTAGCACCTTCATTTTTACTGTGGTCCCTGGATTGGTCTTCCTAAGTTGGTCACAGTAGTCCCACAATCTTGTGTACTGCTCCTTATTTGTACCCTCAACGATTTTCATTATTTGGGCTTTTGCTCTATATGCTTGTTAAATAGAGATCTCCACATTTCTTTATTCATGAAACTCTCAATAGGCCTAGTTGGGTTAATTCTGAACCTGTCCACATATCTCTTCACAATCCATGTCACCTTGCAGTTAAGGTTTTCTCTCCATACCCGTGAACATTCATGATTTCCCACATATAACTTCACTTGTAGAGAATCCTCAATTAGTATCTTCAAGGCATAAATTCTCGAAGAGCAGTTGTCATAACACTTTGCATAACCATCCACTTCTCTTCCTTCTAAATTTGATCGAGGGTGCCCCATGTTTAATTGAGTGTGACTGTATTGCCTCCCTAAACGCTATTGCATTCTTAAACTTCAGTCATTTCTCAAATGGAGGATCATCCATGTGCACAATAACATTACACTCACGAAATATTCGTCTCTGATACTCAGTGTCTGAATCATCTGAATGCACACTTCCAAGGCCATCTGATCCCTCTCTTGCATCATCAATACCAATCTCCTCCATGTCTTTAGGGTCAACATCAGTGAATGTAGTTGTATCATATATTCTCTCATTATCTCCTTCCCCTATTTCGGCTTCTGTAACTAAGGGATCATATGCGTCATCTTCTATCCATGCATCATCATGCTCATCAAGACCGTACTCACTATCCACAAACTCAGAATCAGTGTCATCTTCATTACCATCTTCACCATTTTCATTGTCCTCTTCAGCTGCCTCATTCTCATTAACCATATCTTGCTGAACATCATTAACCACTTCATTCCGACTAACATGGTTTGCAACCTCATCTTCAATCGAAGGATGTTCTATTATAAGTTATGTAACCTCCTCAACCATTGCCTTAGCATGGTTATCCTTCTTCCTTCTATGCATAATGGGATACTCGAGACAAAGTCGATCCTCCTCAATCTCTTCAATAATTACCCCTTTCTTCTTTCTCCCTTGTCCACATAATCTTAGCAACATAATTTGTTTCTCTACAGCTTCTTTTGGGTTCAAGTGCTCCACGTACATGGAGATTTCATTGCTTTCTGGAAATTGGCTGCACATTTTAAGCACATCACTATCATGTTCCACCAGCCTTAACCCATCCTCATAGTTCATGCTAGGTTCCTTGTAGTAGTACAGTATGAACTCATCATACCCCAAACACTCCACCATCTCGTCTATCTCAATCAAAGACATTAGGTCTTTATCACAATAATCAAACCATGCTACATACCCATCCTTATAAAACTCTTCAGACCATATTCCAACGTGATGCATATGAATTGTAAACAGTTTTGGATGACTGTAAACACAGACATGGAAAAACAGTTAAAGTGATCATTTAAATACTATAGTTGGGACACTAAACTGTTAAATAGTCAGTTATGACCACAATGCTACAAAAATATGTGAGAACATGTGAGGGACCATCAATGAAAGGTGTTAGGCTTATTAAAGTTACATAACCATTCAGACAAACAAGGGTCAGTAATTCATTAATCAAATTTCCTTTCTCTTTGACTGCACATGACAACGACTATATTAACTATCTTTATTAGTAAACAAATTTGGAAAAGTTCCCTTTTTACCCACTAACAAATAATCATCTTACAATAAAGAACAAACACTATAAACCACCATACCCATAGACCCCACAGACAAGATTCAAACTTTCAAAGCATTATACCCCAAAATCCCCAACAACAACCATTATAAACCCAACATACCCAGACCCGATAAACAAAATTCAAACTTTCAAAGCATTATACCCCAAAATCCCCAACAATAACCACTATAAACCCAACATACCCAGACCCAACAGACAAAATTTAAACTTTCAAAGCATTATACCCCCTAAATCCCTAACAACTGTAATTGGTACTTAAGTGACGAGGGATAAACTTAAATGCTATTCTAAAAGACACAACAATATTCACACACTTTAAGACTTGACCAGATAGAATTATGACTAGTCAACTGCTAGTCATGACAACCATTACAAAGATTACACACACATAGCATAACAATTCATACATGCAAGCCTAGAAAATTACTAGTGACAACCTAGGCACTCAGAAGGATCCGTCAATTTAGGCATCCCCTGTGCTAGCAACAACTAAGGTGCAAGTGTGTGAAAACATTGCAATCAAACAAATAACAAATATCATATAGAGATGACTAGTTAACCGCAAGAACACAAACCCAGAAATGCATGAACATCATGCGATAAAGAACACAAACCCAGAAAACAACCTGCAAACCAGAAAATTGTTTACTCAGAAACCCACCTCTGGAAAAATTGGGGTCATCAACCGACCAGGCAATCCACTAAGCAAAGAAGATTCTTGCAAAGAAACCCAAGCAAGCTCAAGAAATCGTAGGTCTATTTAGGAAGAAAAGCTATACCTCATTTGTGCAATCTTCTTCTCCAACTTAGCAATGCCAACAGCTTAGTCCTTCATGGCAATGACAGCTCCTTCTCCAGCTCTTTCATCCCATGGCACCAACATGCAAGCTCAACTCGAACAAAAACCAACAATTTGGATTCAAAGAGAAAAGACCAATTTCTTCAAGAAATCATACTCTTGAAGAAACCAATCTTGAATCTGACCTAGATATATATGAGGATGTATTTGTTCTAGCTAGATGCAGATTTCATATTTCAAAAGCAGTTTTCTAAAATCAATTTAGAAAATTCATAGATGAAAATGTGGTTTTCTCTTGAGGAAGAAGAAGAGCAAAAGAGTTTACAAAAAACCTTTTCAAAACACCTCAAAAGAGACGGCTGCCAAATGAGGAATGATTGGGGTTTTACCCAAAAATTCCTAGGTCAGAAACGTACACATGGCAGCTGAGAAACAATGTAAAATAGGATGAAAAGGTTTGTTAGGATCTAGCTAGAAATCCTTCGGATGCAAAAGATGACTAGTCATACGAAAACAAGATGACTAGTCATAATCTCATAAATTCTATTGAATGCAATGTGATGCAAAATATGAAATGCACAAGTTACCTTTGTTAATTTGATTGATCCCATAAGGCAGTAGCTAGATAAGAACACTTCGAGCAACTATTCTTATTCTAAACATGAGCTTGGGAAATACAATGAATGTCCTATTACAATATTGTCAATGGAAGCCAAAAGAAAAACTTAGAAAATATAAACTTAACAATCTCCCCATTTTGGCTTTCCTTGACAACACACTCTCTAAAAACACTCAACCCACAACCAAAACTAGAGTGATGAAGAACATTGAAGTACCTGCAAAAACAACCAATCTCCCAGGCACAAAAAACAAGCATATCATCACAGAAATTGAAAACATTATGAGGTTGAGAGTTGTTCTCCCCATTGTTGATAAGGAAAGTACAAAAAGTAAACACAGAGAGAGAGGCAATAAGCAAGGAACACAATTTGATTAAACATATAACAGAGAACATGAGTTCAGTTAAGTACAAAATAGCTCCCTCTATCAAACTGCATGTAATACCCCTATTCACTAGAAGAGTACATGAGAATTCCCCCATTTTGTGATTACAAAAATGTACCTCCCTAAACTAACCCCTAAAGTACTCCCCCTTAAGCTGAAAACACTTCCTGAGACTTAGAAACTAGTTAGAAAACTAGAGAACCAGAAGAATCATCAGAGGCCTTAGAATCCTCAATGGCTGGGACAGTTGGATCCTCCTGAGAACACACAGTAGCAGCAGCAGCAACATGTGCAGAGCCAGGTGCAGGATTGGAGGAAGAAGGAATGAGGGTGAGAAGATGCTGAATCTGCTTCTCCTTCTCAGCAAGCTGGGATATGAGAGTTGCGGTATCAGAGGCTGAAGACACAATGGTGAGAAAAGTGTTGGAGACTTTCTAGCTAAGGGTAACATAAGCCTTACCATATGGAGCAAGGGGAAGATTCCATTGATCAATGTCTTTGAAAGACACTTTGCCTTTCTCATAGAGGCGATGAAGAAGACAGGGGAAAACAAAGGTACCCTTATGTTTGGTACCATGACCTACTGATTTGCCCAAGATAGCATGATAAATAATATCCCCAAAAGGGATTTTATCATGATTAACCATGGAGAGCATAATCTGACAACCAGCCAAAGTGAGATTTGAATTATTCCCAATGGGAAGAACATGATATTGCCAGGTCTAGTAGAACTTGAACCCAGGCTCAATATATTGCATTTTTTTTTGTTGACAAAGCGCTATTCTAAACTACCCTAATCTACGGGAGGTTGTGAGATTCGAACTCCGATGCAAGAGGCAAGTGCATTTTCCCAGCCAATTGGTCTAACTCACAATATTTTACATTTTTAAGCAGAAAAAATTTGAATATTTTATACCTTGTTGTCCAAAAAATTTATGCTTTAATTTCTAATAGAAGCGAGAATCTAACAAACGACCTCAAGCGTAAAGGAAAATGCTAAACCTTGCTTGGCCTCTCGAGCCTCAAAAACTTGGCGATTGTTTGTAATTGAAAATTAAAATTATCTTGGGATGGGCCATGAAACTCGAAGTCCCACAGGCATCAAAATTTACTACTAGGTGTTGAAGTTGGGATTTTCAGTTTTGAATATTCAAGCAAAAGAAGAACGACCAATCAATAAATGAAACCAGAATACATTTGCACTTGCATTTTATTGCTGTACTGCCAATTTATACATTTACGACTACCATCATGAAAAATCAGAAAGAAAAAAAAAAGGAAAAAAGAAGAAAGAAAAAGGACATGCAAGAAAACCACAGATTTCACTCATACATTCATCCATAGATGATGAGTGAATCACCAGCTAAAGCTAATGGACTCAAAATGCACATTTTCTACCAAACCAGATGAGCAAATGGTTGCAACCTCATGCCTCAGTTTCTTAGGGCCACTCACAAGAACTCCAACACTTGATCCTTTAAACTCGAATATAATCTCTGCAAAAATAAAAGGTAACAAAAAAAAAATCAGAGTTAATTTCTTCAGCTCAGAAATAACAAATATAAAACTCTTAAATATATATATATATATTTTTTACATATAGTTGTGACAATAAAATGACTTACTCTTGAGGTCTGGTCTTCCACCATAGTGCACATTGGTTGCTTGGGCAAGAGACTGTTGGGGAAGGCTCTCCAATTCTCTGTCAGCATTATAAAACAGTGATTCTGGTGTCCCCATTGGTGCTGGCCCTTCCATGTTCTGAATCTGCTTATTTTGCATTGCATTCTTTTTCTTGTTCCAAAAAACTACTGCACTAGCTGTTGAGGCTATGGCTACACATATAGCCAACATGTTCAGCACAGATCTTAACCACTGCGGAAAAATGGCGTCGGAGTTGTGATCGATCGGGTAAATGTAGTAGCGCGTAATGATCCCGATCAAGATTAGGAACACGATGAAGGAGGATGCTATTATGAGGGCAAGACAGAGCCAGTGATTTTTGCCTAAAATGGGTGATATGGGTGCATCAGTTGCCAGGGGCTTGAACCATATGGCTCTAAGGGGCTTTGCGCCATCTGTTTTTGGTTCTGTCTCTCTTGTCACATAGGCCTCAATTTGGAGCTGCAGGTTGGACATGTCAATTGAGGTGCTGGACATGGGAAGAATGAGGTCTAGCATGGTGAGGTCCAATGAGCTCTTGAAGGCACATATTAAGACCACTTTTGGAACTCTGCATTTGAATGCTGTGCTCATCAAGAGGAGCTCTCTGATTATGGAGATGAAAGGGGTAATTCCACTGCCTCCACTTACCATCACAAGGGTGTCATGCCTGCAAAATGATGTCATTCCTTAAGTGTTATGAATTGGGATTGTTCCATATTAAGTATCTAATAAGAACCCGACGACACTTTAAAGTTTGAAAGATAGTTAAGTTGAGGATAATATCGGTCTAACATAAGGAAAGAACTATTATGTTTTGTTATGGTGCAAACCTTAGAAAATGAGTTGAAGCAGGTCCATAAGGCCCTTCAACAGCAACCTCAATCCGGTCAATCGGAGAAGGTGCTGATAGCATTTGGTAAAGCTTCTTGGTCCAGCTTCCTTCAGCTTTGATGACGACGCTAATCTTTTCGGGTTCCAAACTACTGTTAGAAGTAACAGTGAAAGGATGCCATTGCATCTTGGAAATACTAGGCACATTTATGAACATGACGCTTGTAGGATTATATTTCAGCCCTACCAATATAAAACACAAGAAAAAAAAACCCATCAAGTACCGATAACAAATCATCATTCTTCATAATAAGTATAACCCATTATAGATGTTGATTCCTTATCAATTTAGTAATACCTTATGTTGTTAGATCGTGAATTTAAACTACAAATTCAAATTAAAGTTTATATTGTCTAGCAACATAACATGTTAGACTCTCAGTTTAGATGGGACTGTATCAGTACTCGAAATCTTTACCTGGGCTCTTGGCGAAGTTGAGTTCTAGAGTTTCACATGGCAAAACTCGTGAGCAGATTAATCGAGCTCTTGTTCCGGATTGCAAGAATCTCAAGAAACGATCAACCAAGAAGAGGTAGAAACCAGGGAGCATAATGCAAGAGTAGGACATGCCCACATGAAGGAAGAAGAAGATCATGAAGAGGATGTAAAGGTAATGAGTGTAGAAGAAGAGCTCAAAGATTGTACGCCTAATGCGAGGGATGGCAGTCGCCCACATGATCAGTCCAAGGAGCAAAGATAGCTCTCCAGCTATATTTGATATCCCAGTTTTCTCCCATTGCACCATCTGCATTAACATGTAACACTTTAATCATGGTAAAAAAAAAAAAAATCCACACTTTAACTACTCCCCTAGTTGATTCAATTCCTCGTTTTAAAGGTAGTGGATTACAGATTTTAACTTGGGAAACAGGAATTAGGATAATTCCAATAAACGTGCTAATAGTTCAATTATTTACCTGGGAAATTTGACCTGTGGCGGCCCAGTAGATGATGTAACAAAGGCCATGAGCTGTGAAGAGGAGCATGACTAGGTGTCCAAGCCATATATGGTATTTGATGCTGCCCTCAGAGGTAAGGCCAAACAGTGCCAGAATTGAAGACCCTCGAGCCACTGGAAAGAAGAGAAATGCAAGGCATATGCTTCCAACAAGGCCTAGCCTCAGTGCAGCACTGTCCAACTTAGATTCCCATCTGCCAAACAAAACCAAAACACCAAAATGAGTTAATTAATTAAACCCTAATTGTGCTATTTACTTAATCTCAAGTTTTAGGAAATTATAATGTTACATTTTTTCGTGGTTCTTTGCTGCTGATTTTGGGGTTATATCGGCAAAACTGTTGTGCAAGTATGTTGAGAAAGACCAAATTAAGAGTGCAATGAACATGATGAAGAAGGCCAGCTCTATGCCGGAAACAATTCCTAGGGGGCCTTTTACCAGCATAGGCTTTTTCCATACAGCAAACCGATTCTTTGTGGCATTGCTGCTGCTGCTGATAATTAAAATCCGACAAAGAAAGAAAAAAACGTTATGCATAATCGAAACATGTCGAGTCCCAAACTATGAATTTAAACAACGCATTCATACAAGAACAATAAATTGTCTGATAACGTAAACATTTTCCCCGCTACGCATATGCCACACACCTTTCGATTTTATAATCGTTCAACTTCTTTCCCAGATGGAGAAAGACACAACCCAACAGCGCAAGGAACAAAATGGAAAATGTGAACATCACAATATTTGAACCTGCAGCAAGTAACACACAGACAGTATGATTATAAGCAACCTTCACCTAAGAAATTAAACCAATAGCATGCAAAACGATAATAAGTAAGATTTTAATCACAACCTTCTGACCCCAAATAGGTACTTGAGTTAGTCTTTTGTCTGATTTGAGGCCGCCAAATTTGAGTATATGTGTTGGTGGGCATCATGAACCAAACAAAAAGGGACCCCAAAAACACTACAAAAACTGCTAGCAGCCTTATTGCTGCCCTCACAACATGAATTCCTACATGGGAAGGAGGTGATGAACTTTTCACAACCTGAGCATCCATCTCTCTCTCTCTCTCTCTAAGTGACTCTTAAGAGAGCACAGTGACTTAATTAAACAAGTTTAATTCTATATTAAGAATGTTAATGGGAATGGCATCTATTTATAGGAGGGAATGTGCAATATTATAGAGTAATGCAGATAGAATCTAAGGCTTTGGACTTATGGAAGAAGGCATGGTTCATGTCCCTGGCTACGATAATCCACTGTTAAATTTGTTTACACTAAATTACTAACCCGGCACTTCTCAAGTTGGGGTGGGGGCGGTGATCAAGCTGATTTTATTTTCAAGTCAACCATACATACATGCAAGGGTCACGCAGCTTTTGATGATTGGTTAAGAAACCCTAAAAGGAAAAACTCCTTTTTAATGTGAAAGGGGTGTTGTATTGTAATTTGAAAATAGTGCTCTTAAAAGGCATTTTTTGGGTTGTTTCTTTTTGTTTTGTACATTATTGGTGTACCAAAAAATTGGTTAAACCCCACTCGATAATTCTTAATTAATGTGTATATCTGACCAAAAAAAGAAAAATTTGTGGTTAGAATGAGGTAAGGTGGGGTTGAAGCAAGAGGGCACGTGCCTTATGGTAAGTTTCGTAAGGCAGGCTTGTGTCTTATGTGTGTCTTGAATTTTTTCAGTGGCTGGCTGATGTGTGAGGCTGTGAGAGGGAGACGAGTAAAACTCCTGTGTCATATTTCTTGATGAATATGGGAACTATTTACTATTTTTTCCTCATGTTTATAAGCATTCCAAGAAGTGGTTACACAAATTACGTATAGTTTAGTAACAATAGCACACATATCTCGGGATCTTAATTGCATGGATGTACAATAGGTATGTTATCCTCGATTAAATTGAATCTTTTAGGGCTCGTTTGGTATTCTACTTGAATCCAATTTTATAAATTCAAAAATAGATTTTAAGTCCAAAGTCACAAAAACTCGTTCGGTAGACCCATTTTTAAAAACCCAAACTCCAAAAAACCATCATTATCGAAAACAAAAAAAGTAAGGTTTTACAGTTTTTTCTTCTTCTTCTCTCTCTCTTTTCAATTTGGGAATATAGGATTTCTGATTTTAATTTCAATTTTTTTTAGATTTAAAAAATAGTTTTTTTTGGGGAAGAAACGGGGCTAATGCCCAACAGAGGAACCAAACAATGGCTCAAGGCCTACAGACTCCAAGTAAATTTCACTAAGAAAATACCTAATACTATCAGAAGGATCATGGAAGGTTGATAAACCCAACTCAAGACATGAATCTATCTGCCACCATATTGGATTCACGATATACATGATGAATAGAACAAACCCAAGAAGTTTTTAGGTCTTAAAATCAGTATTTAAAAATTCATGTTTTAAAAATAAATCATAATTTTTTAGTTCATTTTTTTGAATAGGATACCAAATGGACCATTAGTTATCCAAATGTATAAGCTAAAATGGATAGTTCATTATTAAAATCTTATTTGTTACGAAAACCGTCGATTTGTATGGATTACAAAACCAAAACTAAAGGATCTCCAATTTGATTGATTTTTTTTTTCCTTCTTCAGAGATTATGTTTCAATAGTGATTCATAAAATGAATGAACAGTTCGGATTGTAACATGTTTATGGTTTCGTGAAACGGTCCTGTTAAAACCAGGTTGATCTGATATATTCACTGCATAAGCAAACACATAAGTTCTTTACATTTCATACTATTTCATACAACCTATAGAATAGCAATACAACACTCCTTTTCAAACTCAAACTTAGAATTACAAAACATCAGCTGGTACTTATTGATCCTATATTGCTGTCCTATTTAACTTGATGGCTGTGCATTGCCATGCTTAGCATTAGCCTCTGAAACATCCATGGGCAGTCTCGACCATGCCACAAACCCCTCGGCATTCATCTTCCTTCGCATAACCAAAGATATACTTAGCAGCAAACAGGCGGCAGCAACCAGAGGAACCACAAAACCAACATGTCCACTAGGCCAGTTCCTCAATACCCACCCTGCACAATACTCACCATCAAGACTCCCCATTGAGTTATTCAGCTTCATGATCTCAATACCATTCAAAATCCCATCAATGGCGTAAGGCACGCTCATATTCGATGGTCCTACGCTTAACCTCAGAACACCCGATTCGTCTCCATCTACCAAGAAATCCGCGTAGAACGGAGAAGCCAAGATGTAGTTGGTAACCATAGATAGATCCAGATTCTCATATGCCAAATTCCCATTCACATACACATTGAAATACAGCAAAGCGATGGAAATACTAGCAATGTCACAGAAATGCATCCTAACCAGATACTTGTATCCTGCAATGGCAGGAAAAACCCATGTCATATTGACATTGGGGATTGAAGCATTTGTGCTATGAATCACTCGGGCAGAGTTATACACACTATCAGGACCAACTTCCCGGCTAGCCCCTCCATCTTGATACTGGATCCGGCCACCAAAATACACCCTTTTCGATCCGGAATTCGGTTCCAAATACTCATCATCAGTGACCCAAGTCCTCCATATAGAATCATTAAACGGCGTCACTTTAGAACCCCCCACATTGACCCTATGCACAACTTGAAGCGCTTGCTTAGTTAACCCATTAAAATCCTCAACTTTCTCAGAACTCACAAACTTTGCCGTATCAGCAACAAGATCCTTAGGCGCAGAAATAACCTCAATCGCATTCACAAACGCGAAGTTTGATTTTTTAGCAGGAACAAACTCAATTACAAGCTTCCCGGTACCAACCCAGATCAAGAACTCCATAACCATGGGGCTTTCTACACCCCCAGCTCTAAAATCGGCCAACGCCACAAACCCATTAACCAAGACATGAAATTGAGTATTGTTCCAATCGAACTTCAGTGAATTAAAGGTCTGAAAATGGAGGCGTACCATGTGGGTCCCTTCGTCCCGGATCTGGAACTTGTACTTGGAGGGCCGCCTGAAAGCCCTAGCCGTGCTGTAGATTTGGGGCGAATTGGGAGGCGGGTTTTCATTTCTGAGTATGATGGAGCGAGTCGAGGAGGACAGAGACGAGTCGCGCTTGGCCGAGTCGGGAACGAACAGGCGATTGTCGACGGTGGAGTCCGCGGTGGAGCCGCAGTCGACGAGGAAGTTGTCTACGGGAGAGAAGGAGGAGTAAGAGAGGGTCGAAAGGGTGGAGAGAGAGAGTATTGAGAGGGAGAGGATGAGCTTTCTGCACGGAAACTCCATGGGAGGGAGGGTTTGAGCTTCAGAAATGCAAAATGGTGGTATACCGAGACTTGAGTTTCGGGGTCTTTGACTTGAGGGTGGGAAGAATCCGAGTCGTTGGCGGGACCCACGCGCTCGGATCTGATTGGCTGGACTTTTTTTTTGGGTCGGCTTGTGGCCAGTTTTTTTTGTCGACATCATTGATCTCCACCTGTAATTTACAAGGTGTAAAATTAATTAGATGGTCGACTCATCCTTGTTTTTAATACCTACCCAAATTATATACTTTTTGAGCTGAAAACAATTCTCTTCTCTTGCCACCTCAATTAGTGTAGAGCAATGCTTGATTGAGTCGCAATGCCGGTCTTAAGTTGAGTATTTATGTTATATTAGGGTCACTTTTAGACATTTCTAACTGTTTATGCATGTGAAGTCCACAATGCATTAACGACTAAGAGTTACACATTCATTAATGAATGTCATTAGCAATATTCTTATAATACCGAGCTAATGCGTCTCGTATTATCTTAGGCACAATATGTAACAAAACAATCGTGAATAGTATATGTAGCCAAATTTTTATCTTTGTGACATTGAAACAGATTTTTTCCAAATTGGTATTCTTGTTGAACTCACTAATGTAGGTGGATGCTACCTTTTTTTAGGTCACAAAGAAGATAGAGAGGTGAGGAGATTCCAGCTTTTAACTATGAGTGTGGTTGCTAAATACTAGCTTTAGGCCTTTGTGAAATTTCAAAACTCCACCCTCATTTTGTGTTTCATTAGATAATAATATGAGCCCATGTTTCATCGGACAAGAAAAAGGATGTTTCCAGAATGATCACAATCGAAATGTGTTGTTATTTACATTTGAGACTAAAATAAGAGTTGTTCCAGTCTCATTATCTCCATAAAAAATGCACAAACTTGGTAATGTTTTGGCTTCTTCTCATTCAATATTTTTCTTTGTTAATTTACACGAACTAAATTCTCTAATCAACATCCAACATTCGGATACAAAGGGATGTATGCTAAAAAAATTTCAACAAAATTTTGAATGGCTAAGAAGGCTGTTTGCGATCATACATACTCTACCGCAATTCGACCACTTCATCTTCATTGCATACTCCTACATCAATGACCATGGTGCCGTTCTTCTTGGTATTTGGCAAAATTCTGCAGCAATTTCTCCTTGGAGACTGCTCAGTCAAATCACAAAATTGTCAATGTATGAGCATAGTCTATGAAATGATTAAATGTGAATACTTTTTGTACCAACAAAATGAATGCGCAAAGTATGACGAGCAACTCATGAGACATTAACTGTTGTAAAAATCAGTACGAGACTCGTATCAATCAACGAGTTAGATTAATTACCTTGTCCCATAAATGTGGATTGGGTGTTTTATAGACTTGTACTTTTTTAATCCGAGAGGGATTTGCCATCTTCCAGTGGCATTCTGGGTCTGCTACGCGATCGCGAACATACTCGGTGGCTGTGTGGCTCGCATTTTTATTGTATATGACATTAGAGAAGTAATACACAAATGGTTGTTGACACGGGTTCCTACCAAAATGGCGTGTGTTGAATTCATAGGCTCTGTAGTCATCTTTCTTATACCAATTGAGGAACGTCCTAGATGGCATTTCAATTTCTCGGGGCGAAAAAACGCCCCGAAATATTTGAACCGTGTATCCCCATGAAACTGATACAGTCCAGGATCGGGTCTTGTCGTAACAAATGGATTGCTGTAAAAGCCCGGCGGAGTCGATCTTCATCGGGGCCTGGAGCCTTTGTAGGGCATGGACCCGGTCCATGTTGGGGAATATGGGCTCAAACGCATCTAGGTGGTGGAGGGAGACTAAGGGTGTGACTGGATGAGCTGCTAGAAGTCCAAACAAGCTCCCATATACATCAAACTGAGAAAAATCCCACAAATGTTAAGAACAATCAAGAAAAAATTGGCCTAAATTTTTTCAAATGTTACCCACCAGTGACAAGGACTTTGCACTATGGTCATGTGATTCATGCAACCCACAATGTTATGGGGCTAATGAGAAACTTGACAAGAAAATCAAAGAAAATTCAAGGACATTGAAATTTGTGTACAAAAAAATTGGATTCAGATTATGGTTCAAAAGGATTTCCAAAAGCTTAGGTGAAATAGTCCATGTGTTCCTTGAAATGGTACACAGACACGACAAAAGTCAAATATGTAAAAGGGCTACTAGGTCACCAAACACGACCACCAAATCTAGACCATTTCTTTAGAAAAATACATCTAGAACAATATGCAGTATAATTACCACAATCTACAATATGGTTGGTTATCTGATTTTATTTATTTATTTTTTTGCCGAAGGTTGGTTATCAGATCCACACTTCACAGAAAATCTCTTCGTTTTATTTTAAAAAAATTCATTGACATAAGAAACGTTAAGGATGTAATCTGAAAATGAAACTAGCGGGTTCAAAACAGAAACGTTCAACCATAAATTTTTGACTTGTCTTTTTTCACAAACAAAATAATAGCAATTATGATGCATCATCGGTCGCATACAATCATAAATTTATACAACCGGTTATACCTAAGATTTTGCCCGAGAGTTAGATTTTCCTTTGCTTTCCTCTGTTTTCTCAGTAACCAACCAAACGATAACGATTATAACCAAAACATAGACAGAGAACTAACCTGGTGAAATCCTTTTTCTCTGGTGAGAGGGACACCAAGCTCAGCCATACAAGCCTGAAGCCTATCATCTGAGCCGTACAATCCAGCGTATCTCTCTATGCATCTGTCCTGCATTTTCTCCAGTGCCTTGGCTAATGGGTAACTTATAGCAATCCCTCCTCCACCATAGGCCATGTTGGATGAAAAATAAATGTTCTGCAAGTGACTCTCTGATGAGCTACCAATATAATAAAACTGGTTATGATCATATTTCTGCAAAACCCTGACCAAATTCTCAGCTACAAAAATTGTGTCATCATCCCCCATCACAAACCACCTCACATTCTCCATGCCCAGCCTGAAATTCTCGGAAACTATGCGAGATAAGCGTATCGCAGACCGGTGGCCTTTTGGGTGCTTGTACTCAAACTTGGAAGTGTTACTAGAAATCTTTACGGGTGGTAAAAGGTGATCATGCTCAGGCTCCATTTTCACAGGCTGATCCAACCAAACATTGCCTCTCATTTGGTCTGCCCTCCACCATAGCTTGATGTAGTTTTTCCTGTGGCCCCACATATTGGCTGAGGCTGCAATGCCAAAGACTATATGGGATATGTTTGTTTTGGCCTCTTGGGGTTTTTCTGGGGTTGGAGCTATACTTGGCTGAGGAATTAGAGGCAAGGAAACCTTTGGGTTTGCTTGTGATTGGACATGGGCAGTGAAGGATTGTTGCTGCCTACAAAGATTGGAGGGGGAAACAGAGTTTACAGAGTAGGAGATGTAAAGGAAAGAGATCAGAAGCAAGAAACACAAGGTGATCTTTGTGGAGGTCCATGAGTAGAGGCCTTCTGCAGGGTCTTTTTGATTGCTTTTCATGGTGAAGAAGAGAGGCTGCTCGGTGTGTTTTTGGGTCTGGTTGATCATAATTTCCAAGAGATCAAAGAAGGAAGAAACGTCAAATAGTTTTGTTTTCGGGATCAAATTCTGATACCCAAAAGCCAAAGCTGGGACAGTCCATTTCTAAGAGAACTTGCAGAGAATTAAAAGCCATGTTGGTTGGTGTATCCTCAAAAGAAATCTAAACATTATTAAAACACTAATGACTTGTGTTCATAATTTCCGGCGAAATTCTATCTACCCTCTTGCGGAGAAATGTTCTGCCAAGATTTTTTATTGGTCAAAGAGTCCTCTCACTTTCATGGTTCTGTCTTTTTCTCTTTTTTATATATGTTATATAATTATTTATTTTTATTTTCTTGTTTATTATTATTTTTAGTATAAGCGATAATCTAAATTAGAAAATAGAGATTTCTCACAAGTCAAGGCCCATTTTTACTGGACTAGACCCCGTTAGAAAGAAGTAAATAAGTTTTTAGTATTTGTAGAATTTTTTATTTTTTATTCTAACAAATAATGATGATGTTTTGTCGATTGGGATGAGTAGAAGTATGAAATTTGTAAGTTATAATATAGAGTAATGATTTCCCCACTCCCATTTTATCCACTTACACTCCATTTTGTGAAATAAAAAGTTGTGCACAAAAGGAGTGTAGGTGGATAAAAGGGGAGTGGGGAAATCATCACCCATAATACAAAGGGATTTTATTGCAGGCATGGTTCTAACTATTAAGCTTACCATTATGGGAAGCATATAATATTCATATGACATTGATGGAAGAGGTTAAAACTTAGGTTTCATTTACTTTTACTATTTTTGACATTAAGATGGATGATCATGCTTTTTCATTTAACTTTTTTTAACCTTTTTTTTTAGAAGAAGGTGCTTTAACCTATTTTAAAATTTTGATTTAAGCTTCCTGTTTCTCATAAAGTCTATTAAGTTTTTATTTTTATCTTTTATTAATACAAACGATATTCAATTTTAATTTAATCAAAACTATGAAGAAAAAATTCATACTCGGACGCAGAGTGGGGAGCACATCCGTTCTAGCCAACTCAGATACAAACGATATTCTACTTTAATCTAATCTAAACTAGAGAGAAAAGTCACAGTTTTTTTAACGCTTATTTATGAATTTGGATTAAATTATACATTATGGGCTCATTTGGTACGTCAGACTGTACTGACTAATTTATGTTGGATAGTATTAATCTGTTCCGGAGAGTACTGACTATTTATCCATAATATTATAAGGCGTTCGGGGTTGTTCCAGATAAATAGTTTGACTAATTTATACTGTGTTTGGTGCTTCGTCAAATAGCAACGGATTAGATTATTTTTTTTAAAAAAAATTCTTTGATAATTTAAGTGAAAATTAAAATTCAGATGAAAATTAAAATTCAGATTTTCTATTGTTTTTGCCAAGATTTATAAGACAAGATTACATGAATAACCCATTATCATAATTGTAGAACTTAGGATCATAAAATCAAAATTGCCAACCATCACATATACAAGGTCTGATGAGGCTTTCACATTGAAAATTTCTTTTCCACTTCACATTGGGCAAAATAATGTATATGCTTTGTGTAAGAGTTAAAAATTAGGATATATCAGAAGAGTCACTTCTGGCAAATGCCTAGTCTTATTCTTATTCTTCCTTTTATTCTCTGTTGAACATGATGAATGAATCATAAAACCACAAAGAATTAAATATCTAATTTCGCATTGGGGTCCATTTGGATCCTCTAGTACTTGTTATAGGGCATCCGGGAGGGCAGACTGTTAATAGAAAGATAGAACTACAACATATCCTCCTTCAATACAATTTGTGTGTCACTGTCAACAACATCGCCCAAACAAAACCTATTAGAAAAACACTTCACCCCACCAAAAATTAGAAGAAGAACTCATAACCTAATTTTCACAAAAAAAATAATAAATTCTATTGATTAAATAAAAAAGAAACTATAATAAGACATAATCAGTCACCATAGAAGAAGAAATATATAAAGAAAGAGAAGATGAAGACAGAAGAAGCAAGAAGAAACATATTGGACAGAGTATGAGAGAGAGAGGTGAGAGATGGATACCTGGAGAAGAGTGAAGAGAATAATTTGTGGAGAAGATAGCAAAGAAGAACCCTAGGGAGAAGAAGATGAAAAGAGCGTATGATTTTTCACGTAGAAAGCGTGTTTTTCTTTTTCAATAGCCTTATAATTAAGCGTGTATTATCTAAACCGGGATATGTGAGTTATAATAGTTAATCGGGTAAGGAGAGTATTAAAAGCCCAATCTGTTTAAAATAGTTGGGTAATTAAATAATACAAGTTGACATGTACTATTTACTTATATCCAGAATCTAATACGGTGTACCACACGAACCCTCAATCTCATTATATATATATATATTTTTCTAGGAATTCAATCTCATTATTTACACCGACAAGAAAAATTCAATCTCCTTATCAATATATATAGTAGTGAGCTGTACCAGGTGTTGTTCGGTGGAGAATCTCATCATCATAATTTATATTATTATTTATGTTATGAAACTAAGGGAATCAAGAGAGAATTAAGAGGAAGAGAATAACCATAGAATTTCTCTTCTCAAGCTAGTCATATTTCATCTTCATTGAGTGCCTATTTATAGGCATTTGTAATAGGCTATTTACCACTAATTATAAATATAATATAGTGAGTAATTGGGAGGGTGAGTCATATGGTAGGTTTAGTTGGGTATGATGTGACATACATTAGGTATACTAAAGCATGGTGGGCATCCATTACATATAGTTTATAACAATTTATTAATTTTAGATACTTATCTCTATGGGCTCAAGTTAGTATTTTAATACAATATTTCTTTTAGTAACCAATTTTTAATATAATAAAAGAATAACACGACTTCAAACCATTAAGTTTGAGTCCCTCATTATTTGTCACAAAACTATTAAGTTATTAAGCAACATCATATATATATTAGAAATTCTCCTATGTGGATATCCGGACGTTATTATCGTGTGGACGCCATGTATTTTATACTACCCCTCATTGCTTTTCAGCACGTTTACAAGAGCATCCGCACGTTAATACATCCGAATAAGAGAATAACTATATATATATATATACACACTTAAAAACTTAAACTGATGTCAAACCTTGCAACTTTAAAACTAAGCAAATAAATAAATAAATAAAATTTTACTAATTCAGGCTTTGATTACATGGTGAATGTGGGAACCGAATTTAGTCATAACCCTAAGTCAAATAATTCCTTCTATTTGGGGATTATTTGACCTAATTGGGAATTATTCGATTTAATTGGGGATTATCCAATTAAATGGAGTGTTACCTAATTGGGTTGAGAATTGATTTGGCACCTACCACAATTCCCAATTAAAGGAGCAGTTACCTAATTAAGTTAGGGATTAATTGAATACCTACCACAATTAGGGATTTGATTTAACCCTAATAAATCAAATCCCTAAATACACCAACCACACCAACCACACCTACCACACCTACCACACCAACCACACCAACCTCACCAACCTCGTCGAGGCCCCCTATAAATACATGGCCACACAAAGGGTTGAGGTACGTCTAAACTTCTCTCTCAAATGACGTCTAAATTTCTCTATGAAACTCTAGTCACCTCATTTCTCTCCCTCTTTTACATAAGGCTCCGCCCGCCCGGTTTACACCATAAACATATATATCCCCGTACCCTAGTTAGCTAGTGTTTTTCTCATAAACTCTCGAACTAACTTAGGCATCGGAGGGCCTTTGGCCAACACCCCCCGGGTGTGGTCCTCTTATTGGTTCTATTTTGCAGGGAGAAAGAGGCGGCGAAGAAGAAAGGAGAATCTTTTCAACCGAATATTCTCGTGGGGAAATTTGCTCCCACAGTGAGGTTTTCATTGCTTTCTTTGTCATCCAGCGAAGGAAGGAATTATCATATTGAAAACTCATTTCTGTTCTTATATTTTGAAATTGGTTAGAGTTGGCAAGTACTTCAATTTTTTTTTGAAAACGTTTGGTAGAGAAACTTAAAGCACTTATAGGTCATAAACCTGATGTTTCAAGAAGCATTTGGACTAAAATTTCAAAGTACTTCTAGTAAAAGCTTTTAGATGCAGAAGTGCTTCCTATAAAGCGAGTTCCAATCAAGCCATAACTTAAACATACTTTGATAAATTCCAAAGCATACAAAATATAGGAGACTTCTAATTCGAGTGGTACAAGATGTATGATTAACATCTAACAATACATTTGACCCTAAAAATAATGTAATACAAAATATAGTATGGTAACCTATAATTTACAAACTCAATCTAAAACATTAAATTACAGACTTACTAGTATAGAGATTTGAAGTAATTACTTCTTGGTGGTTGAGTCATAGCATATGTATAGTGTGTGAATTTAGTATATTATCGTCCATTTCAATAAAAAATGTTTTATTTACGGATTGGTTCATTGCAATTTGAGTACAAACAATATTCCCATCCATTTTTAGCCTAATCTACCACCGTCAGATTGTCATACTAAGAGGCCAGTCAAAGCCATCGGACGACCACGAAACAGTCGGAGGCTAAAGCGACGCGTGCTCCTTATGCTTCTTACTTGGCCTCATAAATGAGCCTTCTCTTTCATCGCTTTGAGCTCCGAAGCTCTGTCGGCTTGTCTTATTTCCCAAGCAAAGTAAAGAAGCTTGCTCTTCTGGGTCTCTCGGAATTTTCATGTGAACCGCCAAAATCAACCATAACGGGTAGGTAGCGATATTAATTCCTACTATAAAGATCTGTTTGGTTGCCGAGAAAGCGACTGAAAGCAACAGAAACTAAATTGCAAAGTTCAAAAATGATTTTACTTTTTATTTTCAAAGGGGCCGCTTGTGTATGTTTTAGTTGGGTGACGTGTTTGATCTTTGGAGACCAGATTGAAAGAAAAAAAATTCATTGATTCACTGTTTGGTTGTTGTTTTCTTCATTTTTCTCGGCATCCAAACAGGGGGTCTAGGGTTTATGTATAGCTGTATAGTCAGCATTGTTAAGCTTGAGTTCAGGTGTTTTTACCTATATTTCATTATATTGTCATTGGGTTTTTGCATTTTGTATTTATAATCTCTTATATTCATTTGCTTTCTCCTTCCCCCTCCCCCCAATTTGCAGATTAAGATACCATGGAAGAGTTAATTGATTTCAATCAGGTCCTCTTAAGCATGTAGAGATTGAAGAATGCCCTTAGTATTATAGAATAGTCTGGTATACTAAGCTTGCTCTAATGGGTGGAGTTAGGCTTTCCATATTGAAATCACTTTGCAAGTCTATCAGTTGCTCTTATGCGAAATTTGGCAGTTACCATCGTATAAGACCAGCATATGCTTTTGTAAATCGCAGTTACCATTCCAAGGAAACACAATCTCAAACTTTTGCGAATATGCATTCTAGAGCATTGGGCTCTGACTCCTTTGCCAATATCCAATCTTACAGAACCAAACCCATTTCAGCGTTTTCACTCACATTGTCAAATTCACATATTAGGAGTGCTACTCCTCCTTTTTTGGTAAATCCGATTTTGAATAGCCGTTCGTACTCATCATCATTTGGTAGCAATGCTGATAAAGCTGGGCAACCAGGACTAGGAGTTCCGGCGGCTTCTGGTGGCAGTGAAGTGGATATTGGTAATAGTGGTATTGTTGGCAGTGATTGGGTTGCTAAGGTTAAGGATGCATGGCAGAGTGCAGTGGATGCGGCAACTTATTCTGGACAGAAGGCTAAAGAAACCTCTGTTGAGCTGTCTCCTTATGTTCAGCAGTTGCTGGATTCCTATCCACATCTTAGAAATGTGGTTGTTCCTGTTGGTTGTACTTTGGCAGGTACTGTATTTGCTTGGCTGGTGATGCCGAGGCTTTTCAGGAGATTTTACAAGTACGCAAGTCAAGGGCGCACTGCTTTACTGTCGGGAAGCCTATCTGATGAGCCAGTTTCATATGAGAAAAGTTTTTGGGGTGCTTTGGAGGATCCAGTGCGATATCTAATTACTTTCATGGCATTTTCACAAATGTTAGTGGTTTCAAGTTGAAAGATATGCTTCATAATCACCCTATTTTTATTTGTATATATGCATTTTTGTTTTCCACTGTTAAACAACGAGGAGGACTTTTATTTGCAGTGGCATGATGGTAGCACCGACCACTATAGCTTCTCAGTATCTTGCACCGGCATGGAGAGGTGCAGTTATCCTTTCATTTGTGTGGTTTCTGCATCGGTGGAAGAAAAATGTGTTCACTCGTGTATTAGCGACTCAAAGTTTGCCTGGTCTTGATCGGGACAAGTTGCTAACTATAGATAACATTTCATCCGTTGGTCTTTTTGTGATTGGGATAATGGCTTTAGCTGAGGCATGTGGAGTGGCTGTGCAATCAATTCTTACAGTTGGTGGCATAGGAGGTGAGGATTAGCTCCTAATTGCATATTCTTTTTCATATCTATTTCATCCATGACAGTTAGAAAAGCCTGCAAATAAAATTTTCAATTAGCTCTCTTTGTAATACATATTTTGTTGTAATATGCAAATAAGGTTATTAGATTACATCCAAATGTTGCATATCTTGATTTTTGGTCATATGGTTATATGTATCACCCACACCACACTAAAGATTCATTTTTGGATGCTATTGTTGGGTTTGAGCTCGTCTTATTAAGACTCGACTTTTTCACCGCCGCACTTAATGCAGGAGTTGCTACTGCTTTTGCTGCCAGAGACGTCCTTGGAAATGTTCTAAGTGGTTTCTCTATGCAGTTTTCAAAGCCCTTTTCGCTTGGGGATACAATAAAAGTATGTTATCATGCATTCACACTATTGTTCCTCAATTCGATTTGTTCTTTGTCATAGGCAAAATGTTTCTCAAGCATACGTTTCCTTTCTTGTGATTCTAGTAAGAGAACTGTGCCATGGGTGTCTCCGTTTCTCCAAATTTGTAGTAACATAATAAAATTAAGGAAATATTCAAGGGTGTATGAATTACCATGTCAGCTCTGCATACCCAGAGCAGAGTACATAGTTAATTATCTTTATTTGTTAACTGTTGCATATTTGTGTAATCTTTTCTTAAATCTAAGTATTGGGCATCTTTCAGTCATCCCTTGGTTGGCTACAGCGTACATTGTACAGTGATCTCAAACCCCTCATTGATTATAATAACACTTGCTTCTGGAAATGAAGATATGATACTTTCCAGATTGCAATTCAACCAATTAATTTTATTGCTTATTTTGTTATAACTTCTTCTGCAGATGTATAAATTATTAGCCAAATATAATCATAAACTTATATAAGTAATAGGAGCTGTCTTTCATTGGATAAACGTTATACCTTCTGTATATTTGTTCTGACTCAATGATTTCAGGTAATTTTTGTGATATCTAATGAATTATCTGCTTCCTGTTTTTGATATTTCTTTTCTTCACGGTGTTAAATTTTTTACTTATTGCAGGCTGGAGCTATAGAAGGTCAAGTGGTGGAAATGGGACTTACTACCACTTCATTATTGAATGCGGAGAAGTTCCCTGTCATAGTTCCGAATTCACTGTTTTCGAGTCAGGTTGGTGCTTCTCTTTTTTGCATAACACTTAAACATGGGCACCCATTATACTGAAAACCACCAATCCTGTTTTAAAGTTAAAATCACTTAAGTTCATTGTACCAGTATCAGCCTGGGTATGGTTTAACATTAAGATAATAGTGGCTTGATTTATCCATTTAGAATGTTTTGTCACGATATATCTCAGAAAGTTTCATGTAAACTTTGTAGGTCATTGTGAACAAGTCACGTGCGCAATGGCGTGCCATCGTCACCAAAATTCCCCTGCAAATTAATGATTTGGATAAGATTCCCCTGATATCAAATGATATAAAGAGCATGCTAAGGTCACACTCGAAGGTGTTCTTGGGAAAGGAGGCCCCTTACTGTTTCCTGTCTCGTTTAGAAAGTTCATTTGCCGAATTGACTCTTGGATGTAACCTCAAACAAATGGTAATTCCTGCTCCATTCAATTTTCTTATCATACTGATTACTTAAGCATCTGCTTTAATATTCATTTTGTGATTACAGAGCAAGGGTGAGTTGTACTCTACCGAAGAAGAGATTATTCTGCGGTCGGCCCAGATAATCAAGGAGCATGGTGCTAGGTTGGGCAGCACCTTCCAAGATATGGCCACTCAATAGTCTCACGAATTATATGACTGCTATCATACAGAGAAGATTTTGATGAATATGAGTCACCATACACAACACTAGTTTGTCATAGTTTTGGTTGTCTTGACAAGAGAGCTGCATATAGGATCCATTGTGAAATATCCATTGCTATGTAGCAAATGTAGACATTGACTGTCTTTTTCAACACAAATGTCAAGGTTTAATCTTGTGTGCCAAGATTGTATGGGATCGCCCCATCTACTCAATGGTGGGTGAGATTGTACCGTTGCACGAACTGGGTTTCATATTTGAAATGTGGTTGCAGACTCAACACCATTTGATTGAGAAAAAGATTGAGCAAGTGTCATATCACATATCAACAATTATGGAGAACATCACTGTCTTTCTTTCTTTGCATGGTTTGGTTTTGTTTTTTCCTTTGAGGAAAAGCTTACCCAACAATTGACACAGAAATTAAGATGATCAGGTGATCTTGTAATATTAACCGAGAGTTTTGTTGTTTGCTTTGTTTGGCTGAAAACATCAAGAGTTCAAAACCCAACCCAACATTATGGCAAAAGATCTTCGAGTTGTGATTCTTCCAGGTCTGCCTTATGGCCATATTATGCCTTATTTTCAAACTCTCCATCCATAACCTTGGCAAAAACCAGAGTTCATGTCCAGTTCATATTATGCCCATTCCATTTCCAGGAGGTGAGGCCACTGTGGCATATCATCTGCTGCAACAACCCATTATGCAGTTCATGGAATGCGATCAGAAGCTGCATCAAGATCATTTAGGATATTGGGAGCAGTTAGGCATGACGGAAATGATGACGTCAGCACATATGGGGGGCACTTAGATTAGACATGTTGACTGTCTGGTGGTCTGGGTTGATTGCTGGTGTTTGGGCTTGGTTTAGGATTTGCCTCTACTATATTCCATGGCTTTCTTTCTATATTCTCTCCAAAGTCACACAATGCTTTTCGTTGGGCCTGCAACATAACTTATTGGTCCGAAGAAGTCTAGAAACAGAGAGACCGTAATAAAGGACTTAGAGTGAAGAGGTCCCTTAATAGTCATGCGATTAATTGCAGAGCAATTATAAAACTGCTAGATCTCAACATAACCCCTTTTATTAGAGCATCCACAATCATGCTATCTATTTTTTAGTTAAAATTTAGCTAAAAACACTAGAAAGCTATTTTAGGAGCTCTCTATAAAATTTCAACTCCAACCATACTCCCTAGTTTAAAGAGTCATAAATGTTTTTAATATTTTTTTAATTCAATTTTTGAATAAAGTATAGACACAAAAGCAACAATAAAAATAAGTTGGCATTAAATAAATGCTTAAAATAATATTAAATATAGAAACATTTAATTATAGGGAGGCACTAGGAGTTATTTCTCTCTCCTCAGATTTAGGAGCTCCTAGAGATCTCCCTACTTTAGGAGCTAGATAGGGAGCATAGTTGGATGTGGGTTTTTTCAATTCCTCCCTAAATTTTAGCTAAGAAGGTGTTTTAGGGAGCTCATTGTGGATGCTCTTATAGAACCTCCCGGCTAGAAAATCCTAGAATGAATGAGACAACAGGTGGCTACCATTCGATCCGTTGTGAGATACGTCGCGCTCATATGACTTTACAGCACATAACGTGAAGGGATCCAACACTTCCGCAAAGTCTATTTTACTTATTTAGCATACTGATGATAGTCGGATACACATTATTTTTAATTGCAAATTCCATTCCAGCAGAACATAATATTCATGGCAAAAGATAACCTTAGCGTTGTGATGCTTCCATGGCCTGCCTTTGGCCATATGATCCCTTTCTTTCAACTTTCAATAGCCTTGGCAAAAGCCAAAGTTCATGTCTCCTACATATCCACCCCAAAAAACATCCAAAGGCTCCCCAAAATCTCACCTGATTTGCAGCCGTTTATAAAACTAGTCCCCATCCCATTTCCTGCTTTGGCTTCTGAGTTCTTGCCACAAGGTGCTGAGGCAACTGTGGACTTACCTTTTGAGAAAATGGACAACTTGAAGATTGCATATGACCTCCTGCAACAACCCATCAAGCAGTTCATTGGGGAGCAATTGCCTGATTGGATAATCACTGATTTTGCTGCTCACTGGGCAGTAGATATTGGTAAAGACTTTGGTGTTCCACTTGTCTACTTCTCTGTTTGCTGTGCAGCTACATGTGTTTTCTTTAGTTCAGCAGAAAATCTCTCTAAAGCTAATAATACAGATCATGATGTTCTGCCATCACCAGAAATCCTCACATCACCGCGGGATTTGGGGACTTTTCGGTCAACGATAGCATACCGGGAGGATGAGGCAGTTGATATGCACGCAGGCCTTTATGAAGTAAATGATTCTGGGATAAGTGATTCTGAAAGGCATGCCAAGATTTTATCAGCATGTCAAGCGCTAGCCGTGCGCAGTTGCAATGAGTTTGAAGGAGAATACTTAGAGGCACACATGAACAACATTGGAAAGCTTGTGATTCCCACAGGTTTGCTTCCACCAGAGCAACCAGCTGCAAAAAGAGAAACCAGTTCTGATGGGTCATCAAATAATGTGATATTTGAATGGCTTGATGGACAAAAACCCAAGTCAGTTGTGTTTGTTGGGTTTGGGAGTGAGTGTAAGCTGAGCAAAGACCAAGTGTTTGAGATAGCTCATGGGCTGGAGCTATCAGAAATTCCATTTCTTTGGGCACTTAGAAAACCCATCTGGGCAGATAGTGATGCTGATGCTCTGCCTCCTGGTTTTGTTGAGCACACATAAGAGAAAGGGCTTGTTTTCTTGGGATGGGTGCCCCAGATGGAAATTTTGGGACACCCGTCAGTTGGGGGTTCTCTGTTTCACTCTGGATGGGGTTCTGTAATTGAAACTCTGCAATTTGGGCATGTTCTTGTTGTGCTGCCATTCATTATTGATCAGCCTTTGAATGCAAGGCTTCTGGTGGAGAAGGGTCTGGCTGTTGAAGTGAATCGAAGAGAAGATGGGTCGTTTAGCAAAGATGAGATAGCCAAATCACTCAGGCATGCAATGGTGGCAGAGGAAGGAGAGCAGCTGAGAACCAACGCAAGGAAAGCTGCCAAAATCTTTGGAGATCAGAAGATGCACCAAGACAACTACATTGGTGAATTTGTCACTTTTCTCAAAAGCAACGTTTCAAAAAGGTCATTCTAGATGGATAGAAACTTCCCATTTTCCGGTTTCATTAGCAATCTCTCTCTCTCTTCTCTCTCCTCGTATACAGTGACGGATTCAGGAATTTTCATTCCGGGGGTCAATGTGTAAAATATTAAAAAAATTTCTATACAAAATACACCCATCGAAATGAAATGATAATACTCTAATTCATAGTTAATATATCAAATCATACAAAATACTCATGTCCATTAACAAAGAGAACTGCATCAACTTCAAAAAATAGATGCACATTACAATACACCAGAAATATCCCTAAGAATGTGATAATAAACCAAAAAATTAGTGTAATTCTCTTCGCCTCCCAATGCGTCTCGTTCTGTTTGACATAAGAACTGACATATATTAACGCAATCCTGCTCATTTTAGGGCATTTACGTCATTTTTGAGGTCCGTCGTCGTTTTGATTTTGGGCTTTATCTGCATTTCTTTTGGGTTATAACTCTCAAACTTTGGACCCTTATGAGTATTGTCTTAGGGGGAGCTTATTCAAGCAAATATTTCTTCAATACGTAATAGTTAGGTTATTCTTGTAAAACTCTTTGTGATTTGAACATCTAAGGCTTTTTACCTAGATTGACTTTAGGTCTCTTTATGCATTCATATCATACATGAAAAATTGTTTTGTGTAAAAATGTTGGCTAAGTATGAAAAATGGTTTTTCGGAATAATCATTTTCTCAAGATAATTTTTGGCGGCTTTTATTCCTTATACATCAGATAAGAAAACTTGATTTTATGAGATTTTAGTATGAAGTATATATTGACTTAATGAGCCATCATTTTTAGCCTAAATCGTATTTTGCACTAAAACTGATTTTTCATATTTTGATTTGGTAGGAATTTGATTTTCTAGTATTTTTATTTGAATCCAAATGGAGGGTACTTCCTTATTTACATTGTAAACTTAAGTAAATAGAGTAATATAAAAATAAATTAAAGTAAAAGGACAAAGACAATTACTTAAATGTTGAAAGTGAAAATAAGGTAATTTGCCTATTGTGCTTGTGTGCTGCGCCCTCTGGAGCATTCTATCAAGCAGTTTGTGGGCAATTTGCAAGGGCCTCCAATGGTGGATTCCGGACTTGCAGGGGTCAATTGACCCCTCTAGCCCCTATGTGGATCCGCCCCTGCTCGTATACCAGGGTGGCAATGGAACAGGGATAAGGTGGCATTTCTCTTTTAGATATTTTGAGAATGCTAGATGACCCTATTTTCAATGTTTACCCAAATAAAGAGAACGTTATATATTGAAGTAAACATCTTCATGCTTAGAGATGCTGGAACTTGGGTTATTGCCATTATAATAATTTGGTGCATAATTATATATATACTAAAACTGAATCTAGGGATGTTCACCATGAACAGTGAAATTACGGTTTTATCCTCCACTAAACCTTTTCTTCTTAGTCTCTCAGTTTCTGGCTCTCTGAGAATAAAAAGGTAGCCCTCATTGGACTGGACTGGCTTAAATAACATTGAAAACCCATGTTTGGTAAGAGAGAGGACTAACTTAAATGAGATTATATAGTCCAACAGTGATCAAAACCCTTCACTCGCTCCTCTAATATAGTGAAGTTGAAAAGTGGTTCGCAAAATAGCGAACTCGCTGAATAGAACATGCGAGTATGAACTACACCAATTTCTTATTCTTCTTCACCTAGAACTAGATTTTCTGGATTTTTTGTTTTCAGTAAACCGTATCAACACCAAAAACCATACCTAATTAAATACCCATCACCACCCAACCCACTGCATAACCCAGAAACTTGACGTCTCCACCTCCCTTGCACAACCACAACATCTCCTGCACAACCGATTCCCACAAAGCCAACAATTCCATTTGAAAAAAATTAAAAACCAGAGAGTGACATATTTTCCGGAAAAAAAAATCAAGGGATGAAGAATTTGGATTCTTGAAAAATAGAAGAAGATTAATGATAGGTCTATCACCTTTGGAAATGTTTCTTCCCCAATTAATAGGCTGCAGTGTTTCCTTCTTTCATCGCCTCATCCAACTGTGAGCAATCCAATAGGACCCCATCATCATCCTAATCATTCCCATCTTGTTCGTTTTGTTGAAGTGGGTCATAATCTGATGGCCTTAATTAGGGGCAAAGTGGGGTGATAGGGAGGAGAAGAGGCATGGTTGTGTTTGTGGAAATCATGGCATGAGCTGTGTGGTTTGGAGAGGTAGGCAAATGGGTTTGAGGAGGATTGTAGGTGGTGAGGTGATGGGGAGAGGAAGAAGAGAAGATATTTGTGGTTTTCTCAAATATTTTTTTAGTTTATAGTTAATTAATTATTTTAACTTAAATTTTATTTATTAATTGTTTATATCTATTATGATGTTATTATCTAGTTTTTCAATAGAATTTTATTATTGTTTTAATTATTTTGTTAGAACATAAATTAACAAAAATACACTTGAAAATAGCTTACATATTATTATTCTTGTTGGCGCTAAACAGATAATAATTAAAGGCAACTTACAAGTAGTGTGGGCGGTCGAGGGACCGAATGAGCATATGTGAATAGGTGCTTCCCCTTTTGGCCGATGATGCTGGATCCTCGTCCAAGAGAAGAGAGCAACTGGTGAGACCTACGGCACCGGTGTGGTACCAGCTGAAGGCCATCCGATGCTAAAGTTAGCTTTGAAGGAGCAGGTTATTGATAGTGCGAAGGCATAAAGTCAAGTGGAAAGTGTTGAATAAATGGCTCACTTAAAATGCAAGTAGGAAAAAGAAAGGAAGATATCTTTAGGTGACAAAGATATTTCCAGATTTTTGCCTACCCAATCTTGTTTGCCTACCCAATCTTCTTGAAAGTATTAAAAGACTTCTTTGAAGATAGAATGGTTGGTGGCAACATGATCTTGTTGGATTCACATGGCTTTAATTATGAAGGTTAGTAGGTGGCAACTAATTCAAGTTAGAATTGAGTTGCCATGCTAATATGTGGCAACCAATTCAAGTTAGAATTGAGTTGCCATGCTAAGAGGTGGCAACCAATTCAAGTTGGAATTGAGTTGCCATGTTAGCTGATTTTTTCAGATACTTACATAATGCTCTCTCTCTTATGTCTATATATAGAGGAGAGTTATCAAGTGAGAAATAAGCTAAGGCAAGCAAGAAAAGAATTCACAAGAGGCATCTTATTACAAGAGCAAAGAGTGAGAGAGAAATACAAAGAGCTAGTGTGAGAGAGAATAGAGAGCTAAGAGGTTTATCTTGTAAACCAAAGTTGTTCATTATTCTTTACTAGTGAAATTTCTCAAGGTGATCACAAAGGGGATGTAGGCAATTGCTGAACCTCTATAAACACTTGTGTTATTTATTTGCTTATTCAAACACTCGTGTGTGTGTTTAGATTCATTCTAAAGTTAACTAAGTTTTCTGTCATCAAAGCTATCAACAACAAGATCCTAGCAAAGGGTTTTCCGCCAACAAGTGGTATCAGAGCTTTGTTAGCAACAAGTGTTCGAGATGGGGGATGACAAGAACGAGGGAGGTGGTAGCAACTCATCAAAAACGAAGCAACCACAAGCAGCCAAGATGAAGATCGAGATGAAGCCATTCACCGGCAAGGAGAACTTCACACTTTGGCAAAGGAGAATGAAATCAGCTCTAGCACAACAAAATCTTAGTGTTGTGTTGGCAGGAAAAGAAAAGAAACCTGCTACCATGATAGATGCTGAGTGGGACTCTATAGACGAGTTAGCTAGAGGAGCCATAGAAAACTACATCGCAGATGAGGTGCTGTTCAACGTGATGGAGAACACAGCAAAAGCGACATGGGATAAGCTAGAAGATATGTTTGCAGGAAATCTCTCACAAACAAACTCTTCGCGAAGGAAGAACTCCTAAATCTTCGAATGGATGAGGGAGGAAATTTGATGGAGCATCTAAGCACCTTTAGTAGGTGTGTTGCAGATTTGCAAAGAATGGAAGTGGCATATAATACGGAGGATAAGGCACTCATGTTGTTAACATCCTTACCTCCGTCCTATAAACACTTCCGGACAACACTTATGTTCGGCAAGACAACTCTCAACTTTGAGGAGGTGGTGAAAGACATCCTTACACACCACCGGATAAATCAACATGCTGGAGAAAGCTCTCAAGGTGAAGGTTTATTTGCAAAGTCCGGAGATAGAGGTCGTTCAAACAAACGTGAAGGCAAGAAAAGCAACAAGGGAAGATCAAAATCCAGGGCACAGGAAGGTTGTTTCGAGTGTGGGTCAAAAGATCATTGGAAAAGAAATTGTCCCATATGGAAAGAGAAGAATAACAAAGGGAAGAAGCTAGCAGACACAGCTGGGATCGTTACGGAAGGTGATGGTGAGCTTTTGTGTATAAATAGCAATGTTAAATCTAATTTACTTGCTATCTCTTCAAGGTGTTCCTCTTCTGACTGGATTTTGGATTCGGGGTGCTCGTATCATATGTGTTCAAACAAAGCTTGGTTTGATACATATAAGGAAGAATATGGTGGCGAAGTTGTGATGGAAGACGGTTCAATTTGTAAAATTGAAGGCACCGGTTCAATCAAGGTAAAGATGCATGATGGTGTTGTAAGAACATTAGGAATGGTTAGGTACATACCAAAATTATGTAAGAATCTCATTTCCCTTGGTACCTTAGATAAGAATGGTTTTAATTTTAAAGCTAAGGAAGGGAAACTTATAATCTCAAGAGGTTCACTTGTAATTATGAAGGGAGAGATTCAACCTAATCGCCTATATAGATTAAATGGTACAACGATCACAGGTGGAGCAGCTATATCCACAAACAGGGACGCAGAAGATGAAACTCAGCTCACGGCATTTAAGGCTAGGGCACAGGAGTGAACAAGGCATGCAAGAGCTACACAAACGCAAGTTACTAAAAGGCGTTCATAGCTGCAAGCTGGAGTTCTGCAAGTATTGTACCATGGGAAAACAATCAAGGGTGACTTTCAAACAGCAAGACAAAGAGGAAGAGAGCAAAGGAGTGCTAGATTATATTCACACAGACGTTTGGGGGCCAGCACCAGTTAAATCAAAGGGTGGAGCTCGCTATTTCGTGACTTTCTTGGATGATTTTTCAAGGAAGGTTTGGGTCTACTTCATGAAGGAGAAATCAGAGGTCTTCACCAAATTCAAAGAGTGGAAGGCGGAAGTAGAGAACCCGTTGGAAGAAAAATCAAGATCTTAAGGAGTGACAATGGTGGTGAATATAAAGACAGCAAGTTCCTTGAGTTTTGCAAAATTGAAGGTATCAAAAGGCATTTTACCGTGAAGAAGACACCACAACAAAATGGAGCTGCGGAGAGGATGAACAGAACTCTTATGGAGCGTGAGAGATGTATGAGGATTCATGCAGGACTGCCCGAAATTTTTTGGGCAGAGTCGGTTAACCACGCTGCCTATTTGGTTAATCGATCGCCTTCAAGAAATCTTGAGTTCAAATGTGCAGAAGAGGTATGGTCTGAAAGGTCTATTGATTATACTAATCTTAAAGTGTTTGGATGTAGTGCTTATGCACTAATTCCTAGTGACGAGAGATCCAAACTGAAGCCAAAGTCTCTTGAATGCATTTTCATCGGCTTTGAGAGCGGAGTGAAAGGCTATAAACTTTGGGATCCAGTGAATCAAAAGAAGATACTCAGCAGAGATGTTGTGTTTGATGAGAAGACCATGCCTATGAACAAAGTCAAGAATTCAGAGGCAAATGAGGATGTTGTTAAGAAAGAAACAACCAATGAGGAGCCACCCAAGAAGATGTTCGAAGAAACTTCACAACAGCAGCCACAAGAAGACGTTCAAGTGGAGGCTGAGATAGAGTCGACATTGAGGTGGAGGATTCTGGTCAACAACAACAACAAACTCATGAAGAAGAAGAAGAAGCTCAAGTACAGGTGGAGCCATCATCTATAGCTCAGTCCAGGCCCAGAGAACCACCAAACCGCCACAACGGTTTGGATTCGAAAGGATGCGATTCACTATGCCTTAAACCTTAGTGAAGAAGATCCAACCACGTTCCAAGATGCAATTGATAGCAAGGAGCGAGAAAGTTGGAAGGAAGCTATGATGAAAGAGATGGAGTCTCTACACCAAAACTCGATGGGAGTTAGTTCCTAAACCCAAAGATCGAAAAATTATTGGTGTAAATGGGTGTTTAGGAAGAAAGAAGGAATACATGAGAAGATGGCCATCATATTCAAAGCTCGTTTGGTGGCCAAAGGGTACTTACAAAAGGAGGGAATAGATTATGATGAAATATTCTCTCCGGTGGTGAAGCATACTTCTATACGGTTATTGCTCTCTATAGCAGCACAAATGGACATGGAGGTGGAGCAATTGGATGTGAAGACTGCATTCCTCCATGGAGACCTTGAGGAATACATTTACATGAGTCAACCTCAAGGGTTCATTGAAGCAAGTAAAGAAAATCTAGTTTGCAGGTTGAAGAAGTCATTATATGGGCTAAAACAATCTCCAAGGCAAGTGGTACAAGCGCTTTGATTCCCACATGCTAAAGATTGGATATAGAAGATGTAAATCAGATTGTTGTGTGTACTCTCATATATTCAAGGATGGGAAGATCATCCTGCTACTACTCTATGTAGATGATATGTCGATAGCATGTCAAAGAATGTCAAGAATCCAGGAGTTGAAGAAATTGCTTGGAAGGGAGTTTGACATGAAGGATCTTGGTTCTGCAAAGAAGATCCTAGGAATGGAGATAAGGAGAGACAGAAGCGCAGGCAAGTTATGGTTGTCACAAAGCAAGTACATATCTAAAGTACTTGATAGATACAAAATGTTAAATTGTAAACCTGTGTCTACTCCTTTGGCGGAGCATTTTAAATTAAGTGCCCAGTTGTGTCCTTCTACCGATAAAGAGAAGGAAGAGATGAACAAAGTACCGTATGCAAACGCGGTAGGGTGCCTCATGTATGCAATGGTTTGTACACGACCCGACATAGCCCAAGCAGTAAGTGTAGTGTCAAGGTACATGGCGAATCCAGGTCAACAACATTGGAAAGCAGTGAAGTGGATTCTTAGGTACTTAAATGGCACCCAGAAGCTTGGGATCTTGTTCGAAAGACAACAAGGAAATGCATGTGTGTCGGGTTATGTTGATTCGGATTATGCGGGAGACTTAGACAGAAGGAGATCCACCACGGGGTATGTTTTCACTTGTGGTGGAGGACCGATTAGTTGGAGAGCGATTACAATCGGTTTCTGCCTTATCTACTACCGAAGCAGAGTATATGGCACTAACGGAGGCTTCTAAGGAAGCATTATGGTTGCGAAGATTAGCACAAGAGTTCGGGATAGCTCAAGACCCGGTGGTGATTAAGTGTGATAATCAGAGTGCTATATGTTTAGTCAAGAATCAAGTGTTTCATGTAAAGTCTAAACATATCGATGTACGGTACCACCGGATAAGGGATTGGGTGGATGATGGGGACATTGCAATAGCGAAGGTTCATACGGATGAGAACGCCGGATTGCTTAACCAAGCCAGTCATAGCTGAGAAGTTCAGACATTGTTTGAGCTTACTCAATCTTGTTGCATGCTAAAGATTGAGGTGGAGCTCTTGGGAGTTACTAGAACGATTTCCAAGAGGTTTGAAGAAGTTCTATGAGTCAATGATCTTTTACAAGGTGTTAAGGTTCGCCAAGGTGGAGATTGTTGAATAAATGGCTCACTTAAAATGCAAGTAGGAAAAAGAAAGGAAGATATCTTTAGGTGACAAAGATATTTCCAGATTTTTGCCTACCCAATCTTGTTTGCCTACCCAATCTTCTTGAAAGTATTAAAAGACTTCTTTGAAGATAGAATGGTTGGTGGCAACATGATCTTGTTGGATTCACATGGCTTTAATTATGAAGGCTAGTAGGTGGCAACTAATTCAAGTTAGAATTGAGTTGCCATGCTAATATGTGGCAACCAATTCAAGTTAGAATTGAGTTGCCATGCTAAGAGGTGGCAACCAATTCAAGTTGGAATTGAGTTGCCATGTTAGCTGATTTTTTCAGATACTTACATAATGCTCTCTCTCTCTTATGTCTATATATAGAGGAGAGTTATCAAGTGAGAAATAAGCTAAGGCAAGCAAGAAAAGAATTCACAAGAGGCATCTTATTACAAGAGCAAAGAGTGAGAGAGAAATACAAAGAGCTAGTGTGAGAGAGAATAGAGAGCTAAGAGGTTTATCTTGTAAACCAAAGTTGTTCATTATTCTTTACTAGTGAAATTTCTCAAGGTGATCACAAAGGGGATGTAGGCAATTGCTGAACCTCTATAAACACTTGTGTTATTTATTTGCTTATTCAAACACTGTGTGTGTGTTTAGATTCATTCTAAAGTTAACTAAGTTTTCTGTCATCAAAGCTATCAACAACAAGATCCTAGCAAAGGGTTTTCCGCCAACAGAAAGTCCTTACCTTATAGCTGTGGTGAGGGACTCTATTTATAGAGCGACCTGGTGGTTCTCTAAGCACTTAGTTTCAATGTGGGATTCGTGGGAGTACCTTTCGAAGCTGACACGTGTTGGAGTAAATATTCTGGCGGAGGAACCGAGAAAGATCTTACAAGATATCTGATGTGACGCATGATCGGCATGGTATGCTGAAGGGACTGTTAGGTTTATAATTGTCTAAGTTTGTTTCTTTTGGCTTCCCTTGACAAAATTATAATAGAACTTTCATTGTATTTCTCAAGCTCAAGTTTAGATTAAGAATAGCTACTTTAGGTGTTCTTATCTAGCTGCTATCTTCTGGTGGTTCATGCAATTTGACAAAGGTAACTTGTGGATTTCATCTTTTGCATTCAATTGAATTCCTGAGATTATGACTAGTCATTTGTTTCTCGTATGACTAGTCAACTTTTGCATCAGTAGGATTTTCAGCTCACTGTTTCCAGCTAGATCCCACCAAGATTTTTGTCCTATTCTACGAATTTTCTCAGCTGCCATGTGGACTTTTCAGACCTAGGAATTTTTGGGTAAAACCCCAATCATTCCTCATTTGGTAGCCGTCACTTTTGGGAGAATTTTTTGAAAGGGTTTCTTTTCTCCTTTGCTCTTCTTCTTCCTTGAGTGAACCTCCTTCTTCATCTATGGGTTTTTTCTAAATTGATTGGGTAAAACCCCAATCATTCCTCTTTGGGCAGCCATCCCTTTTGAGGATTGTTTGAAAAGGTTTTTGCAAACTCTTTTGCTCATCTTCTTCCTCAAGAGAAAAACACCATTGTTCATCTATGAGTTTTCTAAATTGTTTTTAAAAACTGCTTTTGAAATATGAAATCTGCATCTAGTTAGAACAAATACACTTTTATTTAGTTCTAGGTCAGATTCAAGATTGGTTTCTTCAAGAGTATGGTTTCTTGAAGAAATTGGTCTTTTTATCCTTGAATCCAAAGTACTGGTTTCTGTTTCGGGTTGAGCTTGCAAGCTGGTGCTATGGGATGAAAGAGCTGGAGAAGGAGCTGCCATTGCCATAAAGGACTGAGCTTCAAGCTTTGCTAAGTTGGAGAAGAAGATTGCACAAAAGAGGTATAGCTTATTTTCCTAAATAGACCTAGGATTTCTTGAGCTTGCTTGTGTATTCTTTGTAAGAATCTTATTTGCTTAGTGAATTGCCTGGTCCGTTGATGACCCCCAGTTTTTCCCAATGGTGGGTTTCTGGGTGAACAATTTCTGGTTTGCATCTCTGCAATTTTCTGGGTTTGTGTTCTTGGTAGTTGACTGGTCATTGTTTGATTTTTGGGTTTTTGTACTTGTAGTTGACTAGTCATACTTATCTGTTGTTTGGTGTTTATTTGATTATGATGCTTTCACACACTTTCACCATAGTTGTTGCTAGCACAGGGGATGCCTAGATTGACTGGTTCTTCTGAGTGCCTAGGTTGTCACTAGTGATCTTCTAGGTTTGCAGGTACATTGGTATACTCTGTGTGTGTTCTTGATTATGTTGTTCATGACTAGTAGTTGACTAGTCATAAGTTTATTTGGTCAAGGTCTAAAGTGTGTGAAGATTGTTGTGTCTTTGTCTAAGTTTCGTGAAATTTACCCCTCGTCACCTAAGTACCAATTTCAGACTGGTCATCCGTGGATCGGCCAGCGTGCAATTGGCTAGTGGTGCATGACGGTGCTGCCGATTGTAAGACTGGATCAGCCGAAACGAGGGCAAGGCTTCGCCTTGCGTGGAATCGGCAGGGTATACCGAAGGGACTCCCTGAGGGAGTCTGGGGCATGGGCTAAGTCCACGTGTCATGATAGAAGAGGTGGGTCAGATATGGTACAAACAATTCTAAAAAAGATATTAGAAAGCCTTTAAAAAATATTAGAATTCTTAATTAAATTTAAATATTACAATATTTATTTTTTAGTCCGACATAGCACCAAATATAGGTCTTCACTATTTTTACAATCCAACTTTTTAGTCCAACGTAGCAGCAAACGTAGGTCGGTACTTAATCCACCTTAGTCCAATCCAAGCCAATCCAAGATAGTCCTAGGATTTAGTCCAGTTCATGATAGTCCGCTGTAGCAAACGACCCCTCAGAGACCATCGAGCCCAACCTTAACCCTAGATTTGATCATATACGTGTATCAGCCTCTTCGAACCCTAACAATCTCATGCATGGTATATATATATATATCTCTCTCTCTCTCTCTCTCTCTCTACTTTAAAGCTCATGCCATGGAATTCCGTGCTTGTAGTCGATTTGATGACCGAACAAATTGATTTGAGGTTAGTCAAAGTAGTTTTTTTCCTTCAAATTGTCACGTTTGATTTGGGTTATAAGTTATTTGGTTTTGATTTGGTTGTAATTGTAGTTTTTTGTTCCTTTGAACCATATATCAGACAACGCTCAGATCGTAGACGAAAATTTGACAAAAAATTCGACGGGCACCATCTGACCTCTGCGGCCATCGTCGGTCACAACGGTAGTGTGTGAGCTCCACCTTCCCTACGGTTCCTTCCTTCTCCAACTTTCCCTCTGAAATTATTTTTGTTTAATTTCATTATTAGATCTGTGGAAATTGGGCTTTGTTTCGTTTTCATTCGTTTAGGATTATGTCAGCCTTTGATTGTTGCTTTTGATTTGACTGGTTGATGATTTTGTTTTGGATTTGGATTGTTTGGAGGTTTTTTGTCATATTTTGGGGTCCAAACAAGGAATTGATTTTTAATGAGCTTGATCAATAACAAGTAAATATTTTGCCCATTACATTTTTTGGATGGCTATACTTTAGTGGTTCACGGCTCTTTGGATGATGGTTTTAGATAGGAAAAAATGTGGGATTGATAGGTTGAAGTTTTTGGGCAACTTCAATTACTGATATCATTTTCTCAGTTTTGGCTATACTCTTCTTTTACTTTACTGAAATTGGCTGATGCCACAAGGGATAAAAGTGAAAGAAATTAAGTGTTTCATTCGAGTGGGAAAGGGGAGAACTTGATGAATGCCCCTGTTTTTAGTTTCAAATTTATTCACTCTCTTATCTATTGCGTAGTGTTTAAATCTCAGCATTGGCAATTATGAGTTCTATTGGGTAGTTTCACGTGTGACACTAACTAGAGATTACTCTTATCTGGTTTCAAATGTTGAGCCACTAGGAGGGTAGACTTAAACATCCCCAAATTTTACTTTCTCTTAGTTATACTTCCCTATGATTTGTGTGTTGAGAAGCACAATCACTTTGTCTGAAGTGAGAGGAGGGGAGTGAATGAAACTTTTGTGGGCTTTGAGAGAAAGGCTCTGTGCTAATCTTGATGTAGTGTCATTCCATATAGGGCATGTGGTTGGAAGAGTTGGAGGGGATTTCTTGAAATATTTTGCTAACTACAGCCAGTTGGTGATGAGGACATCTTTGATTCTAACTCACCGAAGTCGAGTTCTTCTTAGCCAGGGAGAATTGATGAGTGTCACGACCCAACTCCCCTAGCATGATATTGTCCGCTTTGGGCTCCGCCCTCACGATTTTGTGTCTGGGAACTCACGAGCAACTTCCCAGTGGGTCACCCATCCTGGGATTGCTCTAGCCCAAACTCGCTTAACTTCGGAGTTCCAATGGAATCCGAAGCCAGTAAGCTCCCAAAAGGCCTCGTGCTTGGAAGAGAAGTGCCCACACATATAAGGCACTTCACCTTTCCCTCCCCAAGCGATGTGGGATTGTTCACCGTTCTTGTTTCCCCAAGACACGTGTCTTAGAATGTGGCAGTGCGTGGGCCCACTTGTGGCTGTCCAATTCCATTCCTAAATTATCCTTACGTCGTCCCGAGCGCATAGGTGTGCTCGGATTCCAATTTGGAAATCGTATGACAGTCGAACGAATTTACGCCTATGAGGCGTTATCCGGGTGTGATGTGTTCGGACCGTTGGATCAGTTCCAACTTCTCGTATGTTATTCCCCGTATTTCTAGGGTCGTATAGGAATTGACTGATCGTGAATCGGAGTTTCGGTTATTCCGAAATCGCAGCCCTAGGGTAAGGTCAACCGTAACCGTCTGATCGTGAGCGATCTAACTGTTTGATCAAGACCAAACTTTCAGGACGCATTCTGTAAGCCGTGTTGAACCTGTAGGAACTTTCAGATCTAAGTTTGGAGGTTGTGGGCCCCGCAGGCCCCGGTTGACCATATTATGTCACGACCCGACTCCCTTAGCACGATATTGTCCGTTTTGGGCCCCGCCCTCAAGGTTTTGTTTCTGGGAACTCACGAGCAACTTCCCAGTGGGTCACGCATCCTGAGATTGCTCTAGCCTTAACTCGCTTAACTTCGGAGTTCCAATGGAATCCGAAGCCAGTGAGCTCCCAAAAGGCCTCGTGCTAGAAAGAGAAGTGCCAACACATATAAGGCACTTCACTTTTCCCTCCCCGAGTGATGTGGGATTGCTCACCGTTCTTGCTTCCCCAATACATGGGTCTTACAATCCACCCCCCTTGGGGCCCACCGTCCTCGCTGGCACACTTCCGGTCGGGGTCTAACTCTGATACTATTATGTCACGACCCGACTCCCCTAGCACGATATTGTCCGCTTTGGGCCTTGCCCTCACGGTTTTGTTTCTGGGAACTCACGAGCAACTTCCCAGTGGGTCACCCATCCTGGGATTGCTCTAGCCCAAACTCGCTTAACTTCAGAGTTCCAATGGAATCCGAAGCCAGTGAGCTCCCAAAAGGCCTCATGTTAGGAAGAGAAGTGCCTACACATATAAGACACTTCACCTTTCCCTCCTCGAGCGATGTGGGATTGCTCATAGTTCTTACTTCCCCAAGACATGGGTCTTACAATGAGGACATCTTTGTCAAACCCATTAGGGTTTACAAACGAAAGAGATGGAAGAAGAAATTATTAATTAGTTTCCTAATTTATTTGTTAGTTTCCTAGTTTCTACTTTTTTTTTCCATATTTTAGTAGGATTTCTAAGTTTCCTATTTTATTTGGATTAAGATTTCTTTCCTAGAATAAGTTTAATTTTCCTACTCTAGGGTTAGATTAGTATAAATAACCCTCTCATGTAATTCATTATGGAGTTGAGTTATTGAGATATAAAGAAAAGTTTATTTTTCAGAGATTGGAGACTACTTGGTGTGAAGCCAAATCCTTGGAGTGATTCCAGACCTATCCCTTTTGTTCTATTTTCTATTTTCCATTATTTTCGCTTCCGCTAAACTACCTAAATCTACAATTCACCCGTATCCTACATCAGTTGGGGTTGCAAGTTTTCTGCTAACTACATTTGTAGTCACCCAGTAGTTTCTTGATGGGTCTTGGTTTATTGTTACTAGGACAGAATATGTCTCACCATAGTAAATATAAAGGTTTTTAGTCTCAAATGGCTCCACATAATGCCCATCAGCTTCAACAACAGTGATATTGTGACCCTGAATTAAAAAAGTTTGTTCCTAACAAAGACAAGCTTTATAACATCTACACATTTGAAACTTTCAATAATGTTTAATGCTTTACCCAGTTTACGTCTCAATTTTGATAGTTGTCAAAAGAAACATGTTGTTCCAATGCGTCCATGTTTTTACCGGTTTATTGATGGGTATACGTGGTTGCTGCGCATTAGTATTCAAGTGCATTGTAGGTATGGCTTCTTTGTATAGTAGTCTTGCATTTGTTTGAATTTGCGCTAGCACCAGCTTTTGTTTTGATGTCTCAAATAGAGTTCCCTGGTTGCTAATGAGGCTTTAGATGGGTATGCTTCAAGAAGGTCGGTTTTAATCTTGAAGAATACCCATTTGGTTTTAGATGTAGTTTATTTAGTTAAATATATGGCTACTGGTAAAATGGATTAGCCAAATATTGTATATCTAATATGCATACAAATTCCTAGCTTTGTTGTAAACAGTCAGTTTAAGTGGAGGATTGTTGTATGAAATTTGGTAAAAAAATATCTAGAAATTAGCTTCACAGTTTCTTAGGTTCCATTTAATTTGGTATTTGTTTTTGTGTGATATATTTCTCTCAGGGTGTGTCAAATGGAATTTCTATTATTCTCTCCTCAAATCCTAACCCCGAACTCCCCAATCCCCACCTGTTGTACTGCCTTCGTCATTATGGCTGAAAAGGTTCGGAGCTACATTTGGAACCTCATTTATTTGGCATGGGGGCTTGATTTACTTCCCCAGGTTTTCATTCTCTTCCCTCTCCATCTCTGATTTTAATCTATTGGTGTGGAAAAGCTCATATTCAAGTAAGTTTTAAACTCCAAATCCCTAATTGATGATAATGCCTAATATTTTTAATTAGTTGAAATTTTTATAATGATTATTGGATGAATGTTGATGATTTTATTTGTGCATAATGATTTATTGGATTTGATGAATATTGATGATTTTGTGTGGATAATGATTTGTCGGATTAGATAACTATATATGATTATTTGATTTGTTGAAATTTAGTGTTTATGATTTGTTGATTAAATTTTGTGATGGACTTCTTTTCCTCACTCTCAGTTTGTTCATTTGTCTTATTTAAATTTGTTTCTTAAAAAAATGATTTGTTGTTTAATTGATATGATTGTTTGGTTTTGATTAATTCATGTGTATGGCTGAAAAGGTTCGGAGCTGCATTTGGAGCCTCATTTATTTGGCTTGCGTCCTTGATTTACTTCCCCAGGTTCTCATTCTCTTCCCTCTCCCTCTGATTTTAATCTATTAGTGCGGAAAAACTCATATTCAAGTAATTTTTAAACTCGAAATCCCTAATTGATGATAATGCCTAATATTTTTAGTTAGTTGAAATTTTTATAATGAGTTATTAGATGAATGTCGATGATTTTGTTTGTGGATAATGATTTATTGGATTGGATGAATATTGATGATTTTGTGTGTGGATAATGATTTGTTGGATTAGATGACAATATATGATTATTTGATTTGTTGGAATTTAGGGTTTATGATTTGTTGATTAATTTTTATGATGGTCTTTTTTTTAAAAAAAAAACTTAATAATCTGCTTATCCATGACGTGTAAATAACGTAGTAGCATATTTTAATTTCTTAAGGGGTGTTTTGAATCAAGTGCTTCGTTCTATTCTTCAAGAAGACGTCTATCTTGATAAAGTAAATTGAGTTGAGCTTATGGGGTTAAATATTTTGCCATATTTTTGTTGCATGGTTTCTTTTCTTATTCTTATATGTAGGGATGATTTGTTTTGTTTTTCTTTTCAGTTTCAAACAGATTTATAGTACTTTCCTCTTGTTTAAATAGTGGTTACGCATTATGTAGCATTTTACATGAAATTATGTATGTAGCCTTTTTCATGAAAATTTTGATATAGGAGCCAGTGATTTGAGGTGTAATTTTACAGTAATCATAGTAGTTTCTTGCTAGATTTCTCAACTCAATATCAAGTAATGAACTCTACAAACCGTTTTTTTTCTTTCTTTTCAAGACCTCTTTATTGCTTCCACTCCATGATGCTAACTTTATTTTGGCTTCTTTTGTTTTGTAGATGAAGTTGGTTTTTGCAGAACATGACTAGGTATTTTGACTATCCAGAATTTATCTTTCTTTTCTGATTTGTGTTAGTTTCACATTATTGTATTTTAATTTCTGTTTATTAGATGGGTTGATGGGTTTGTATGGTTTTAAAATTCTCAACTGGATCACTGAACTCCCACTAAAATTAGCAGATTCTCAGTTTAGGTCAGTGTTTATTTTTTCTAACTTTTCTACCATGTTCTCTTCTTGGAATGTAAATTCATACAATTGTACTTAACAATCTTATGAATTGTTATATGATGTAGATTGACTATTTGTCAGAAACAAAGAAACAAACAAAGACAGATGGAGGCCTCCTTCCATTAAACTTCTGTTATCTATGGAATCCTAATTTTCTGTAAGTTTCTTCTTCTTCATTGTTAGTGAATACATGTGTTTACATATTGCTGTGATGCACTTTCTTTACTTAGGATCTGTGGATGATGTTTGTAAAAAAATTTGTTTCGATTGATTTGTTGTAGGAAAGTAATTGGGTTTCGACTTTAATTTTCTTTTTTTCTTTCATCGACCTTTTTTCTTTATTTCATTGCTTCCCTTCTTTTCTATCATGGTTGGTCTGGAAAAACATTGGAATTGCCCTTCTTGCATTAAGACGCCATCTATTCTTTTTGCTATATTTTTTTTATTTTATTATAAAATGTTTCAGTTTTATTCCCAATGATTAAATTGGTGCATAACTCAATAGAAAACACTATACTTCATTGAAGTGATTATTTTTATAATAGATAGGCAATGTCAAGAACAATGTATAAAAGCCACCTAAACTCAAGAACACTGTTTGTGATTGTCTATACATTAAAAGGGCCTATACTTTATAGTTCTATAGTGTTTTTTTGTTTTTGTTTTTTGTGCTTTTTTGGTCTTTGAACTTTAAAGTTAAACACTACAGAAACTGAGTTGATCTTCTTTTTCTTTTGTTGAGTCAAATGATTATAAGGAGACAAGCCAGAGATACTAGAAAAATAAAATTACTAAAATAAGAGAAATATTTCTTGGTTTTGATATTCTGGGTGGAATAAGTGCTTCATTTATGTGTTTTGATATTCTGAATGCATTATGTTATATCAATTATGATCCTGTCATCACTGATTAATTATGATTATGGGTTTAGCTGAAAGTGATTTGCAGCGTAGCTGTTTCATCTCTGTTCCTTAGTTTTTGGAGCTCATTGTTTAGACTGCTTCGAACACATGTATGAATTTTTACCATTAGTAGCTTCTTTCTTTCTTTGTTTCTTTGTGAAAATCATTAATTATCGTAAGTCATATACTTATAGACCACTATCTGATTTATATATTAGTAGCACATTTCTTTCTTCGTTTCCTTCTGAAAATCATCGTAAGTCATATGCTTATAGACCATTATCACAAACATAATCTGTATGTCTTTATTTCTCTCTTTTGATTGTTGTTTGATTTCATTTTGTCTTTGCTTTTTCATCAGATGAACACTTTTGGTAAGATGGGCTAATTTTTGCTTGCTAATTTTGTTTGAAATGAGGTATATCAATGCCTAAAAATTAGTATTAAGTTTCTTTTTCGCCAAACCTTGCAATAGGCTAGAGACTACCTAACCATAGTATAGTTCCGCCATTGACTTAGACGTAACAGTACTATTAATAGGGAAAAGATATAGCAATGGCATTTCGTACATGTCAAGAGAAAATTGGTGTCTTTCTTTTTTTGTGAAAAACGTAGTATAGAGTGAGTCTAGCTCCTTCGCAATGTTTCGACCAACAAAAAATAGAAGATTTGTAGTAGTCTTAGGGCAAGGCTAAGGAGCAACTAAGATTAATCTTGAGAAGCCAAAAAAAATATTAGACTTTTATTCTTCATAAAAAAATCATAATTTTATTTGTTTTATTTGTTTTATTTTGTTATTGTTTTAAATATTTGAATTGTGTTTCTTTGCAGCATTTATTTATTTATAGATCAAAATTCCTAATTAAATTTAAATATTACAAGAATTATTTTTTAATCTAACACAACACCAAACATAGGTCTTCACTATTTTTACAATCCAACTTCTTAGTTCGATGTAGAACCAAACGTAAGTCAATACTTAATCCAGCTTAGGCCAATCCGAGTTAATAAAAAACAGTCCCATAATTTAGTCCAGTCCATGACAGTGCGCCGTACTAAACGACCCATAATAGTCATGCGATTAATTGTAGAGCTATTATAAAACGGCTAGATTGAATTGAGCCCCTCAACATAACCCCCTTTATTTAGAACCTCCCGGCTAGAAATCCTAGAATGAATGGCTAACTTTTCTTTGGTGGCTTTCCAGAGTTTCATTTATTTTTTTCAGTCGAAATAATAGAAGAGGATGCAAACACTTCACATCTTGACATATAATTTAGATGATTAAGTTGGGTACAATATTTTAATATGGAACGAGTTCAGATAGCATGGGCCGAACATATGTGTGATGATAAGAACTGAGCATCTTTCACTCAACCATCTCCATTGGATGAGACAAGAGGTGGCTACCATTCGATCCGTCGTGAGACACGCAGCGCTCATATAACTTCACAGCACATAACGTGAAGGGATCCAACACTTCCTCATATTCTATTCACTTATTTAGCCCATGCGTGCGCTGATGATAGTCTGATACACATATTCATTATCTTTAATTGCAAATTCCATTCCAGCAAAACATAATATTCATGGCAAAAGATAACCTTAGCGTTGTGATGCTTCCATGGCCTGTCTTTGGCCATATGATCCCTTTCTTTCAACATTCAATAGCCTTGGCAAAAGCCAAAGTTAATGTCTCCTACATATATATACACCCCAAAAAACATCCAAAGGCTCCCCAAAATCTCACCTGATTTGCAACCGTTTATAAAACTAGTCCCCGGCCAGGTTTAAAAATAGGTAGCAAAAATAACTATTAAATATAGCCCAAACATGGCACATGAGGTTGCTGAGAAACATATAGCCTTAGAAGGGAAACTTGTGGTTGAGCCATCAGATGAACACTTTTGGTAAGACGGGCTAATTTTTGCTTGCTAATTTTGTTTGAAATGAGGTGTCAATGCCTAAAAATTAGTATTAAGTCTCTTTTTCGCCAAACCTTGCAATAGGCTAGAGCCTACCTAGCCATAGTGTAGTTCCGCCATTGACCTAGACGTAACACTATTGATTGGGAAAAGACATAGCAATAGCATTTCGTACATGTCAAGAGAAAATTGGTGTCTTTCTTTTTTTTGTGGAAAGGGAAAGATACCCTCTGTCGAGCTCGAGCACATGTATACTTTTTCATTTTGATATAGTTTGATTCTAATTTAATTTTTTTACGGCACTTCAAATTGAATATATAAGACATGCAACTCATTTAAGAAAGCAATTACCACGTTAAATTTACTCATGCGTTACGAAACTCAAGTAGTGGAGTGACTTGCTTTTGAAACACCCACAATATTTTTGTTCACCCAAGTTATTGACAATTGCATGCAATCCATGCTTGTACAACGCCATCAATATTTTATTCACTGTTCAGTTCAGCAAACACCATGCATGCATGTATGGGTTTGGTTTTTAGAAAATTTGACATAGATTCAAATTCCCATTTAAGAGTTAGGTTTAATCATCGGATTTTGTGTTGTTGATCTTAGTCCTTTGACTTTAATGCCACGTAGTATTACATTCCATTTTGATTTTTCTGATGTAATCATTTTTTTCTTTTAATTTTATTTTTACGTTCCAATTTTGCCCATATGATTTAAATTAAGAAAGATTTTTTTTTTTTTTTGAGGACATTTCCTATTGAAAGTCACAGGCGCAAATTAAAGATTTGGATAAGATTCCCCTGATATGAGATGATATAAAGAGCATGCTAAGGTCACATTCGAAGGTGTTCTTGGCAAAGGAGGCCCCTTACTGTTTCCTGTCTCGTTTAGAAAGTTCATTTGCCGAATTAACTCTTGGATGTAATCATGTAACCTCAAACAAATGGTAATTCCTGCTCCATTCAATATTCTTATCATACTGATTGCTTAAGCATATGCTTTAATATTCATTTTGTGATTACAGAGCAAAGGTGAGTTGTACTCTACCGAAGAAGAGATTATTCTGCGGTCGGCCCAGATAATCAAGGAGCATACATAGTGCTAGGTTGGGCAGCACCTTCCAAGATATGACCACTCAATAAACCCACGAATTATATGACTGCTATCATACAGAGAAAAGTTATTGATGAATATGAGTCACTACACACAACACTAGTTTGTCATAGTTTTGGTTGTCATGACAAGAGAGCTGCATATAGGATCCGATCCATTGTGAAATATCCATTGTTCTGTAGTGAATGTGGACATTGACTGTCTTTTTCAACACAAATGTCAAGGTTTAATTGTCTGTGTGCTAAGGTTGTATGGGATCTCCCCATCCACTCTGTGGTGGGTGAGATTGGACCGTAGCACAAACCGGGTTTGATATTTGAAATGTGGTTGCAGGCTCAACACCATTTGGTTGAGAAAAAGAAGAGGATTCTAACACTTCACATCTTGACATATAATGAGTTTAGGTGATTAAGTTTGGTAGAATATTTTAGGGATTTTTGTAGAAATGTCACTTGAACTTATACATCAGTTTCAATTTGTCACCTTAAAGAAAAATTTAAGCGAAATGTCACCTTAAGTTTTCAAAATCCATGATTTGTCACCTGACTTTAATATCATCCAATTTTCCAACCATTTTGAAGGGTATTTTAGTCTTCCCAATATGCATAAATCACCCAAGGGCATAATGGATGGAAAATTGGATGCACTGATGATAATCGTGAGACACGTCACGCTCGTATAACTTTACAGCACATAACGTGAAGGGATCCAACACTTTGGCAGATTCTATTCACTTATTTAGCGCATTCGTGCACTGATGATAGTCTGATACACATATTCATTATCTTTAATTGCAAATTCCATTCCAGCAAAACATAATATTCATGGCAAAAGATAACCTTAGCGTTGTGATGCTTCCATGGCCTGCCTTTGGCCATATGATCCCTTTCTTTCAACTTTCAATAGCCTTGGCAAAAGCCAAAGTTCAAGTCTCCTACATATCCACCCCAAAAAACATCCAAAGGCTCCCCAAAATCTCACCTGATTTGCAACCGTTTATAAAACTAGTCCCCATCCCATTTCCTGCTTTGGCTTCTGAGTTCTTGCCACAAGGTGCTGAGGCAACTGTGGACATACCCTTTGAGAAAATGGACAACTTGAAGATTGCTTATGACCTCCAGCAACAACCCATCAAGCAGTTCATTGGGGAGCAATTGCCTGATTGGATAATCACTGATTTTGCTGCTCACTGGGCAGTCGATATTGGCAAAGAGTTTGGTGTTCCACTTGTGTTCTTCTCTGTTTTCTCTGCCGCTACTTGTACCAAGGTTGGTTCGGCAGAATATCTCTCGGGTGCCGACAGAAATTATGCTCCACCATCGCTAGAAAGCCTGATGTCGCCGCCGGAGTGGGTTACTTTTCCCTCACTGGTGGCATTCAGCGAGAATGAGGCTGTTCATGCACAGTCAGGCATTTATGGAGTAAACGGTTCTGGGATAAGTGATGCTGCAAGGCTTGCCAAGATTCTGTCTGCAAGTCAAGCTTTAGCCGTTCGTACTTGCAATGAGTTTGAAGGAGAATACTTGGAGGTATACAAGAAAATCACTAGAAAGCCTGTGATTCCAACAGGTTTGCTTCCTCCAGAGCAGCCTGCAAGAAGGGCAAAAGGGGAAATCAGTTCTAATGGGCCATCAAACAATCTTATCTTTGAATGGCTTGATCAGCAAAAACCCAACTCTGTTGTGTTTGTTGGGTTTGGGAGTGAGTGTAAGCTGAGCAAAGACCAAGTCTTTGAGATAGCTTATGGGCTGGAGCTATCAGAACTGCCTTTTCTTTGGGCATTGAGAAAACCCAATAGGGCTGATAGTGATGCTGATGCTCTGCTGCCTCCTGGTTTTGTTGACAAGACTTCAGAGAAAGGGCTTGTTTGCTTGGGATGGGTGCCCCAGATGGAAATTTTGGGGCACGCATCAGTTGGGGGGTCTCTATTTCACTCTGGATGGGGCTCTGTAATTGAAACTCTGCAATTTGGACATGTCCTTGTTGTGCTTCCATTCATTATTGATCAGCCTTTGAATGCAAGGCTTCTGGTGGAGAAGGATCTGGCTCTTGAAGTAAAACGCAGAGAAGATGGGTCGTTTTGCAAAGATGATATAGCCAAAACATTGAGACATGCAATGGTGGCAGAGGAAGGAGAGCAGCTAAGAAGCAATGCAAGGAAAGCTGCCCAAGTTTTTGGAGATCAGAAGCTGCACCAAAACCACTATATTGGCCAATTTATCCATTATCTTAAAAATAATGTTACAAAGAGGTCATTTTAGAGGCTCACTATTATTTTTATCTAATAAAATCTTGAATGTTACCCAAATTAGTTTCAGATCATAAGCATTGTAGAGGTGGATATCTTCATGCTTAGAGATTCTGGAACTTGGGTTAGTGCCATTCTAGTATTTTTAGTGCATCTTGTGATCTCAAATCTATCTAGAAAGTTTTATGTTTCTCTTGCTTGTGAGTTCATGAATAATTTTACAATTCTCTCTTCCTCTTTTTTATTTTATTTTATTTTTATTTTGGTCAAAAGTAGGAAGGAGAGTATGATTTACTCACACACTGGTGTCTAGGAATTTCGAACTGAAGACCATTGGTCTTAAGCCAAACATATTTTTCCACTATGGTATGACCATTGGCAAGTCTCTCTCTTCCTCTTTGAGTTTCTATTATTAGCTCCTATATGAAGCACATCACCATAAAAAGACAACATTTTTGCATTCAATTGCATGCCACCAATAATAAACCTTGCAGTCCAAGGAAAGCATTCGTGGCTTTGGATCCTAGTGGATCCTATGCAACTTTTCTATTTAAACCTAATACTTCTCTTTATTCACTTCAATACTTAAATCATTAAGCTCTTAAGTTTTATTATTGTGTAAAAAGACAAAAAAGGTCATCCAACTTAACACTTAACCCTAGAACATATACACACATGACACACCCCATCACTCGTCATATTCCTATTAAAGGAATAGTTGTTCATGAAGAGAAGTGATAGATCCAGTCATAACAACTATCCTCCTTTAATAGGAACATCACCAAGAACAACAATGGCTCACCATTTCCAATTTACCTTCAATGTATTAGGTTACAAAATGAAAGAAACATCCACAACCTCACTTGATCAAGTAATTATCAAACTAGATACATAGCTAAGTTCTGCCAGTTAGTTCGTAGGAATATGCCACCACCGGGATCAATATCTCTTAATGTATTGCTTGTAGGATGTGCATAATGACAAGCTTGTCTAAGTTTGCCGCCATGTTTGAGTTCTGGGTCACCAGTGACCTCAATATCTACATGTTTAGTTTATATTATGCATGATTATGATTGACATCACATTGAAATTTAAAAACATAATATCTTAGAGCAAAACCCATCAATTAAGGAATAAAAAAACAATGAGTTTAATAATTTAAGTATTGGAGTGAACATAGAAAAGTGTGGGGTTTAAATAGAAAAACTCCAAACTCTTATATTTTTTATTTTTTCTGCTCGGTGTGTATTTAGAGGTAGTTTGGAAAGATAGTAGAGTTTTCTTAGAAATTGTGAAAATTTAAATTGCAGAGTGGTGAGCCAAATTCTTAATTCTTACTGCAAGGCCTCGGGTCAAATTGTTAATCTGGAAAAATTTAACTTGTTTTTCAGTCCTAACACTTTGGCTGAGGTGAAAGATGGGATGAAAGCTGCTCTTAACGTAAATATCACGGATGACCCTGGAAAATATCTTGGCCTTCCAACAATATGTGGGAGATCAAAAAAGGAGGCTTTGGCTTTTGTGAAGGAGAAAATCTTGAATAAGGTGTAGGGATGGAAGCAAAGGTTACTCACGCAAACGGGACGAGAAATGCTGATAAAGTCTGTGGCTCAAGCAGTTCCCTCTTATCCCATGTCTATGTTTTCATTTACCAACGGCTTCTGTAAGAAGATTGATAGCATCCTTGCCAACTTTTGGCAGGGACATAACCAGGAAGCAAATAAAATTCATTGGATTAGTTGGAAGGATTTGGGGTTGCCAAAGAAGGAAGGAGGGATGGGTTTTAGGAGCCAAAGAGATTTCAATACTGCCTTATTAGCCAAGCAATGCTAGAGATTGATGATGGAGCCAGATGCTTTTTGGGCTAAATTAATTAAGAGTCGATACTTTCCGAACAATGACTCTCTAGAAGTGAAAAAAGGGGCTAGGTCATCATGGGCTTGGTCTAGCTTACTGACAAGCAGGGACGTCATCTTCAGCGGCGTGCGGTGGCAAGTTTTGGATGGAAGTCGGATTAAATTGTGGACTGACAAGTGGATTCCTTGCTCCCCTGTTCGCCTTTAAATGCCAAAGCCAGGTGTGGAGGTAAATGAGGAGGAAAAGGTTGAACCAATTATAAACCCTTCAACCTGTGTCTGGAATGTGAATGCTATTGATAGACAAGTTAATGTCAGGGATGCTTGTTTGATTAAAGCTTTGCCTTTAGGTGATGGGATTGAAGCTAACAGAATGGTGTGGCCTTTCAATCGTGATGGAAGATTTGTTGTAAAATTTGGGTATAATTTACTCATCTATGCTTCTCTTAGTTCTAAAACCAGTAGTCCTTCAGGTTCTTGGGCAATAGATAAGATTATGTGGAAGTCAATATGGAATTCAAAGCTGGTGCCAAAACTAACAATTTTTGTGTGGAGAATTTGCAAGGGTTGCTTATCGACTTGTCAGGCTTTGTATAGGAGACACCTTGGTCCCTCGCCTCTTTGCCCTTTATGCGGAGAGTTTCCTGAATCTGAAGAGCATCTCTTACTATTATGCAACTGGGTTCAAGGCCCCTAATGTTATAAAATAGATAGACAAAGTATTACAACAATTGGTGAGTGGCTAAAGAGGACATTGCAGCTCCCTCAAAATTCTACTCACGATCGATCTTGGTTCATGGCGCAAATTGCCTATACTTGTTGTAGTATTTGGAAAAGTCGATGCGCTGCTGTCTTTGAGGGTGTTCAGGTGTGCCTGCGGAAGACTTTGTGTGCTGCCCAATCTATGATTAGCGAGTTTATGCAAATGCAAACTGAGTATGTGATGAATATGAATGATAATGGTGATGAGGTTGGGGCGATATAGGCAAGATGGTCTGCCCCTCCCCATGCATATTGTAAATTAAATGTTGATGCTTCATGGGGGGGAGGTTCGAAGCTAGCGGGGTTGGGTGTGGTGGTTCGGAACTCGAATGCCGCGTGTTTAGGCAGCAGTTGTAATACTAGACTGGCAGCGTCGGCTATTAAGGCGAAGGCTCACATAGCTTTAAGTGGAGTACATTTGGCTGCTCAAATGGGGATATCACATGTGGTTTTTGAATTTGATTCAAAGGAGTTGGTCCAGTCTGTCAAAGGCCATATTCAGAAGAGTAGATGGACTATTTTCCCCATTCTAACTGCAATTCGAAGAGTCTACAGTGGTTTCAGTTCGTGCTCTTGGAACTGGGTGCACCATGGTGCAAACAAAGCAGCAGATGCTGTAGCTTCTCGAGCAAGAAGGAGGATGTGTGATGAGGTTTGGGAATCCAGCCTCTCAGCCTCTTTGGTCTTTGTGTTGCAAGCTTATGGGCTCCCATGTCCCCCTATGATGTGAGTCCCGGCTGATAGAGGAGGACACGTTCCCTACTGGGAGGTGTCATAGGTTTGGCCTCTAACAAAATTTGCTTTTGTTTTGCTGTAACTTGTATTTCATCTTCTTTTTTTTTTCTGCTGTGGCTGCTTTAGTTTTGCTGTAGCTTGTTTTTTCTTCTTTCTTTTCTCTGGATGTTGGTAGCTTTGTTGTTCTCTGGTTGTGGCTGTGGTAGCCTAGTTCTATGTTTGTTCTTCTCTTTCGGTTGGAATGAAAGTGCTCTTGACCGAAAAAAATGAACATGGGGTGAACAAAGAGAAATGTAGGGTTTAAATAGAAAAACTATTTTCTCAATTATATGGATGTTTCTTGGGATTGCCATAGATCAAGAAATGTAGGAATTTGGATTCTCTATTGTCAAGCTACGAGTAAGACTTCCCAACCCTTGTTGCATTGCTCCCTTCTTCCAATCTCTCTATCCTAAAAATGACATCACGAGTGAGAGAAAAAAAAAGTTAATTACAGTTTAGGACCATGTGGAACACCCTTAAGACATGTTAGTCCATACCTTCTCAATTTTTACAATAACATACTCCAATATTTTAAATTTGTTGCACTATGGGTTCCACCATTAGGGTTTCCATCAAGTCTCTCTGTTAGTTGCCTACGTGGCACTATGGGTCCCATATTTTTTAAATTTTAAATTGATTAAGATATGAATAAAATATTAAAAACCAAAAAAATGAAAAAAATTAAAAAATAAAACTATATATATGTAACATCCCTGTCCCAATTTAATTGAATTTATTCAATTTAAATAATTTTGGCGAAATTACAATTTTGCCACTGGGATTAAGGGTATTTTAGGCACTTTCAAAATTCCAAAAAAGAATTTGGGAAATTTAGTTACGCCATTGCGTTCGGCTCGTCGAAACGAGTTCGGGGATATGTTGCACGCTCAATTCCGGGTTGTAACGATCGAGAAGCGATTATTAAATAAATAAAAAAAACGCAATTTCAGATTACTGTAGCGGCTACAGTAGCGCTACAGTTAAAATGCTACAGTGCCGCTACAGTGAACGTCTTCTTCTTCTTCTCCCCGACGGCTCTCTTCTTCTCCCATTTGTTTTTCTTCCTCTCTTCGGGGCAGTCACTTTGACTGCCCATATCTCCCTCATCTGAACTCCTTTTCGGGTGATTCCAGTCCCTAAATCTTCATCTCTTCCTCCTCTACAAAGCCTGCCCATTCCCCCAGCTCAGAAATCCAAGGATTTTAAACTGGAGCGACTGAAAGTTCGATGGTTATCAAACTTTCCGACGAGTTTTCCAGCGACTCCGGCAACCGTTTAGGTCGAGTGAGGTATGAAACTTCATCTACTCTTCCTGCTCTATCCATTTATGTATGTATTGTAGATTGGTTTCAAGCCTAGGTTGTTCGATTTAGAAACCCATATTAGGTCGGTTTTTAAGTTGAATTTCCGGCCACTTGCCGGCCAAACTAGGTGTTGCCATAGTTGAATAAAATGCTCCACTAGTTGAGTTGAACCTTTACCAGAAGTCTTGACCCTTGGTTTGAAGTTTTTCCGGTCACCGGAATTACTATGCACACCCAATTCCGGCGAGTTTCGGGGCACTGTTGTGGTGGTGCATTGTGTCCCAAAATGTTTCTCATGTCGTCCTGAGCGCGTAGGTGTGCTCGGATTCCAATTTGGTTATCATTTGACGGTCGAACGGATTTACGCCTATTATGCGTTATCCGGGTTCGATATGTTCGGGCCGTTGGATCGGTCCCATTTCCAAGTATGTTGTTCCATGTACCTCTAGGATCGTGTAGGAACAAACGGATCAAGAATCGGAGTCCCGGATACTCCGAATCCTTAACCCTAGGGTTGGGTAACCCGGTTACCGTCCGGTCGTGCGATTGTCGCAGTTCCGACCGCCTGATCGAGACCAAACTTTCAGGACGTATTCTCTAAGTCGTAGTGAACCTGTAGGAACTTTCGGATCTAAGTTTGGAGGTCATGGGACCCACGGGTCCGATTTGACCTAGTCAGGTCGGTTTGACCAAGTTTGACCAGGGTTGACTGAGGGTCTCCTGAGGTCGCCTTGCCGTGTAGTTGACTTTGTTGGACTTCTAGGAATGTCCGGAACCTTTTGGAAGTAGTGGGCCCAACGGGCCCGGGTTGACCAAAACGGGGTGTTTGACCGCCGATTGACCGTGAGTCTTCCGAGGTGGTCCCACCTGTTGAAGAGCGTAGTTTGACTCTAGAAACTCCCCGGTAGTCGTGTACGCTTACTTTGAGACCCGAGGACTAGTGTCTTGAGTTAAAGTTTGTTAGTTGGTACGCGCATTAATTAAACCGTTTATTCTCTCAAATAGGTACTATTGCTTCGCGTGCTCCGGAAGAAAAGCTCTCTAAGGATTGAGCAGCGTGGACTTGTTGTGAGTGGACTTTTGTTTTGAACAAGCATTATTTCAAAGATTGAAATTTGATGCATAAATGATTTATCTTGATCATTGGTATTTTAAATATTGTTTAAGTCTTAGACTTGATTTTGGATGGAATTATCGGAAAGTTTATGCATATAAAACTAGTCGCTTTGACTAAGGAGTTTTAAATGATATTTTGAATCTTGGATAGAATATTTTATGAGGTAATTGGAATTTAAATTATATTTAAAGTTTATGCATGTTTTGGAGTCCCGGTTTATTTGTGGGACATTGGTGGCTATATTTTAAATTAAAGGTCTTTGAGTATTGAACTTGGGACGGGACCATCGTCCGGTAATTTTTGTATACGGTTTGGGTATGGTGAAATACCCGGGAAATTATTGGGTTTTATATTTGACAAATTAAGGATTTATTGTTACGTCGGTTTTCGGAATTATTTATTTTGGTTAATTTAATCTTGGAATTTTTTTTATATTGTTTTAAATCAAGGAATTTTCTATTGACTTTAATATTTGAAATTTATATTGTCGTGAGTGAAAACTTATTGATTTTGGAAATTTATATTTTATATCTTATATTTTATATTTATACGTTGATTAAATGTTTTGGGTCTTGAATTTATCATTTTTAAAGGAATTCTATTTACTTTGCAATTATGGAGATATATATTCGTTTCAAGTTTGGAATTGGTATTATACGGAATATATGGATTATATTTTATATTGGAAGCTTATGAGTATTTTGGGTTCCAGATATGTATATTGAGACATTGGTGTTTATATTCTTTTATATATATTTTTGGGTGTCAATTTTGGACGGGGTAACGTCCGGATGTTATTATGTTCGGGTTTGGGTACGGGCTGAATACCCTGGTATTTAGGGTATGTCAGGGATTATGTATACTAGATGGAGTGCTATTAGCACCACTTTATGTACCTCCCTGACATGCGGTTACCGATATGGATACAGGATACAAAGGAACCCGGTTCACCCTTGGCGGGGTGTTCTTGTAGGCCCATGCCGGCAGTCTGTGCGCGTAGGACTTTATTCAGCTGCACATTATTGGGGTATTTTCTTTTGTGCATGTCCGGGAGTTAGTCCCCGATTGGGACGGCTGGTTCCTGGCTACGTGGTTGTAAAGGAATTTTTCTCCACGTGGTCACCAACAATCCCCTTGTTGGATTGTTTCCCGGTACAAGTATTGGTCTAAGAGTCTTACTATTTATGTATAATATATATACGTATTACTATAATTCCTTTCTTATTTTCTTTTAAGTGAGGATCCTTCCTTACTTGCTGTGCCCTACGGGCATTGCGTCGGAAACAGCTTGGTTGGGAATTTAGGTTTTCTTGGTTTTTAGTCGTTTTAGTTTTACATTTTCCTTGTTGGGATTTTCTGAGATTTACATTTATGTTATTATACATATATATATATATATATATATATATATATGTGGGTGTGTCTATGGATGTTATTTCCAGGATTTATAATGTTTGAATATGTGCACTGGACGGTGATGCACAGTACATATTTTAAATTAAGGTTTGAAACTGGACGAGTTGGGTTCCAGGAAAAAGGGAAGTTATTCAAAGGAGTATTGCTATATTTTACTTAAATGAGGAATTTTTGGATGGATTCAATTCCATGGTTTTATTTTGAGAATTTAATGTTCAAGTTGTGGTTTCCAAGAATTTTACGGAAGTAGCAAAGCTACAGTTTTCTTTATGATATTTCAAGGTACAAATTTATTAGAATTGTTTTCAAGTACCTGTTCCTATAAATATGTATGTGTTTATACAAGGATTTTTATTGCATAACACTTGTCATTATTTGCGAAAACAGAGGGGGTTATGATGTTCTTTGAAAAAGGAGGTTTAAAGTTTGATTTTTCGTCCACTCACATTTTCTGTTTTGCGCCCGTGTACTAGATCCCGAGGTCAAGACCACCACGTCGAGGCATCACGGTTAATGGCTCCTGTAGGAGTTTTCTTGTATCTTGACCCTGCTATACTTTACTCAGGTTGTAAAGTTTAAATTTCTTTAGATTGCTCCGTAGTGCTCACCTAGGATTGAGGTAGAGGCCGGAGGCCTCCCTATTAACTGTGCTTACGCTTTGTGCATGCTGCCAGTTGGTTTATTCTCTGTGTTTTTGACAGTGGACATTTTGGGAAAGTCCATTTTTCAGAGGAGACTGCCGGATTTTCGCAGAAGTCAACTTTCCTATTTCCTTAAACCAAGGTCAAGGGGCGTTTTAGTAAAGTAAGTTCTGCGTCGGGGTAGTGTCCGACGGGAAGCGGTGGTTGGACACGAGTTCCGAGGGGGAATTCGGGTCCGTCCTGTCAATATATATATATATATATATATATATCTCTCTCTCTCTCTTTTTCTGCGCTCTCCCGATTTCTTCTCCCCCATTCCCCCATGTCCACCACCCACAAGCTCCAACCTCCAACCCCCAAACGCATCCCACAGCCACCCTCCACCTTAGCCCCCACGCAACCACTTAGCGCCCTATTTCCCATGACCATCGCCCTCCAACCCCCCAACGAATGCATAATCCCAACCCAACAATCACCCTAATTCCCTCCCCCTCCTCCTGATTTCCCTTTGTTTTTGAGAGACCACCCCACAGACCCTTCCCTTATTATGTTTTTCACACACAAACCCACCACCTGCAACCCACCCACAGATGCAAACAATGTTCGAATTTTTTTAAGAGAGAGAGATGACCATCAGATCTCGCCTTTTTATTTTCCTTTTCCCTCTTATTCTCTTTCCCCTCCCCAATTCAGAGGCTCTCAAAACTTAAAAACCTAAATTCACTAATTTTACTCAATTATCTCACTTTCTCTGAAATTCCATATTAATTTTTCAACGTCTTCAGCGTCGCCCAAGATGTTGAAGAAGACGACGTTTAAGGGAGCCAATGTCTTCATATCGCGGAACCTGGTCCCACCCAAGCTCTTCAACTCGCTTCACGACGCTCTCAATGTCTTCCTCTGCTGCGACCCCTTGTGAACTGGGCCAGACGACTACCACATCATTGCTTCCTCTGATCACGTCTCGTCTCAACTCTCGCCACAGGAACTAGGCTTCCATAATTATTTGTTGTTTGTGGTGAAGTGACAAATTGGATTTGGTAATTTAGGGGTGGGAGAAGAAAATCGCGAGGAAAGGAAAAATCGTGCCTCGGGGGTTTGGGGGAATTTTTTTCCTTCTCTTTTTCTGCAATTCTTATAAAAAAAATATATATATTTTCATGAATTTAAAATTTAAAAAAAGTGAAAATTGTGGGACCCACAGTGTCATGTATGCAACCAACAAAGAGATTTGATGTAACAAAGTTGAAAGACCGAAGTATCTAATTGTAAAAATTGAGAAGGTAAAGACTAACATGTCTTAAGGATGTAACCATAGGATACTAAATTGTAATTAACCCAAAAAAAAAGGGAATGAAACGGGAGAAGTTTTTTCTCATCAAGCCAACCCATCAGACAGACACTCAACACTTTCAACCGGAATGGTAGCTAGTAGGGTTGGTTGGTGGACAACTTTCATTATTTGTTCTATCATTTCTAACCCCCAACTATAACCCCCAACCATTGATTGAGCATAAAAGGCCCACCCATGCAAATAAAGTTTTGTACTGTGCCACATTTTCCGAACAGATCTTATCATGTACGATTTAATATATGATTTATTGTCATTTATCTCTATTTTGTATACATGAGCTTAGTCAATTTGGTTAGGGATCGTTTGGTACACCGTATTAAACTCTGGATATGAGTAAATAGTCCATCTCAGTTGTTTGGTGTTAACTTGTATTATTTAATTACCTGACTATTTTACACGGGTTGGGCTTTTAATACTCTATTTGCCTGACTAACTAATACAACCCACACACCCTGGTTTAAATAATGCACGCTTAATTATACGGCTAGGGAAAAAAGAACACGCAGAAAAATCAGACACTCTTTTCATCTTCTTCTCCATAGGGTTCTTCTCTACAATCTTCTCCATAGGTTATTCTCTTCACTCTTCTCCAGGTATCCATCTCCCACTTCTCTCTTTTTCATACTCTCTCCAATATGGTTCTTCTTGCTTCTTCTCTCTTCTTTATATTTTTTTATTTTTTATTGAATTTTTGTGAAAATTACTTCGGATTGATGCTTTTGTTGTGGGTGACTGTCGAAGTTCTCCTTGTTCAAAATTGATTGCTATTGAATTAAAGTATAAATATATGCAGGCATATCTTTTTTTTTTTTTTTTTTTTTTTTTGAGATGGTGGAAGAGCCCCAAAACAACTACACATCAAGAATAAAGCGAGTTCTATAAACTCCCATCGGATCCTCATCTAGGCTGCCCCCTACACAATTAGGAATATCAAGAAGGAAACGAGTTCCAAATCAAAATTGAAACTCCCCTTAGCCAAGCAGTCTACAACCATATTCTTCTTTCTATAGACGTGCTTCACCACACAATTATCAATTTGATGCATAAGCTCCCAGCAACTGGATAACAAAGTAGCCAAAGAATGTAAACCAAGGAGATTGGAATCCTGAAGGAGTAGAACTGCCGTAGTAGAACTTACTAATTATTACTGGTCCTCATATACAAAGTGAAATATGTGATGACTCAATTAATGCATGATTATCAAAGAAAATTCCGTGTCATTTGAATTTCAATTTCCACTTAAATTATCAAAGAAATTTTTTTTTAAAAAAAAATAGTCTGATCTGATGTTATTCGGAACTGCACCAAACACAATATAACTTAGTTAGACTATTTATCCGGAACAACACCAAACACCTTATAATATTATGGATAAACAGTCAGTACTCTCCGGAACAAATTAATACTATCCGACAGAAATTAGTCAGTACAGTCCGACGTACCAAACGGGCCCTTAGAGTGGATGTGTTTCCCACTATGTACTCAAGTTTGAATCTCCCTCCTTGTAGTTTAGATTAGATTAAAGTAGACTATCGTTTGTATCAAAAACAATATTATCGTAAAAAAAATCTGATTTTGTATACCTAGTTGTGGACGTCCACTTAAATTCAACCATGCTTCACAATTGGTTTTTATTTTTATTTTTGGCAAAGTTAGAAAAAGGGAGAGGGGTTTTCTCACACATACTCCAAGGCACCACAATGGTTCGAACATGAGACCACTGCTTTGCAATTCAAGACCCTTTTCTATTGGGCTAGACCTCATTGGCGACAATTAGTTTCTGACCGAAAAATTTCTAAATTCAGGTCAGTTTAGTATATTGCTCTTTGTGTGGGGGAAAATGTAGAAAGATAGTGTATGTAGCCTGACGATAAATTATTGTAAGGTGTCAAAACAATGGCACGTGATGTAATCGATGAACGAAGAATTATTGTACAATATTAGAATAATTTCACCTGATGTAATAAATAAATGGACAAGAATTTTATACTTTGTGATATTGTATTAATTCATAAAAACACGTATTATAACATAAGTAAAATGCTAATATAATAAGGAATTTGATTTTTCCACTTCTCTTTTCTCCACTTACACTCCTTTTTGTTTTTAAAAAAAAATACTTTTTAATCAATTTTGTTCTTTTTTGTTCTTTCTATTTCCTATTCAATCTTTACTCTACATTAATTTCTTTTTACTTCACTTTTGTATTATTTCTTTTTATTTATAGTTAATTTTTCAACTTGCACTCTATTTCCAATATATTTTTTTTCCTGTAATAGAGTAATAAATAATTAACGTTGTATATTTTTCTAGGCAAAATTATATGGTCCATTTGCGGCAAAAACTCATGCCCTGGGAATAAAACTCAACCCATGAAGGGTAAGAGTAGAATTGGAAAGAGAAAGAACAAAACTGATTAAAAATATTAAAAAATAAAAGGGATTGTAAGTAAAGAAAATGGGAGTGGGAAAATTAGTTTCCCATAATAACACTAACTAGAAACATCACTTCCATGATAGATTTTAGGGTTAATTACAGTTTATTACCCTGTGGTTACACCCTTAATACATGTTAGTCCCTATCTTCTCAATTTTAACGATCACATATCCCGATCTTTTAAATTCGTTACAATGTGGTTCCGCCGTTAGGATTTCCGTCAGATCTCTCCGTTAGTATTTTTTAATTTTAAATTGAATAAAATATTTCAACCAAAAAAAATAATATAAAAGAAAAACTCTCTCTCTCTCCCTCTGCACTCTCCCACTCCCTTATCGATTTCTTCTCCCCCAATTCTCCCATGACAACCACCCATAAGCTCCAACCACCCAAACCCATTCCACAGCCACCCTTCACCATAGCCAAGAACCACAAGCCCAATGCCCCCCAACTCCACCCCAGGCATGCACTACAAAAAAGAGAAAAAAAAAATCCACGAACCTAGAACCCCAACCCAACAACCAACTAGACTCCCTCCCCGCCACCCTGGATTTCCCCTTGTTGTTGAAAGACCACAACCCACCACCCTCTTCCATACCCAGCAACCCTTATTCTCCCATGACCGCCACCCACAAGCTCCAACCCCCAAAACCATCCCACAACCACCCTTCACCCCAGCCAAGAACCACAAGCCCGTGCCCCCACCTCCACCCCAAGCATGCATTGCAGAAAAGAGAAAAAAATCCACGAACCCCTAACGAACCTAGAACCCCAACCTAACAACCACCCGGACCCCTCCCCCTGCCCCCGATTTTGCTTCGTTGTTGAGAGACCACAACCCACCACCCTCCTCCCTACCCAGCAACCATCGCCCAACCATTAAAAAAAAAAATCTCTTGACACCCAAAAATATAGTCGCATCCAACCCACCCACCCAGAATCCACCACAACAAAACCCCACCGCCACAGACCTCTCCCCCATTATGTTTTTCACCCACAAACCCTCAACCTTAAACCCACCACCTGCAACCCATCCACATATGCAAACAATGTTCAATTTTTTTTTCTTTCCAATTTGTTGGTTTTTAATTTGCAAAGAGAGAGTGGTGGTCATTGGGGGAATGGGGGAAAAGAAAATCATAGGGGGGTTAGGATTTCATCCCTTGTGAAATGGAAAAGCCCATGCGATTTTCTTTCCTGAAGATTTTCCCTCAATAAACTGAGACCCTAGAGTCCTTCGGATGATTTACGGGTGTAGGGTGGGGGCGATGGAGTTCTGGGTTCGTGGGGGTTGTGGTTGTTGGCTGGGGTGAAAGGTGGCTGTGGGATGGGTTTGGGGTTGGAGCTCTGGGCAGGGCCGGCCTTGGGGGTGGGTGGGAAGGGCAATGGCCATGTGCCTCCAATTAAGGGGGCCCAAATTATATATATATATACACACCAACGTTCAACTTTTAAAAAAAACACACACACACACACACGATGAAATTAAATGAAGAAACGCGATTCCTCTTCCCAAAAGAAAACCCAACACACTTCCTCTTTTCCCACGCAGCGTCTACTCCTAGTTTCTCCATGGAAGAACACACTTCCTCTTTTCAGATAAAAACGTTAAATTCATGGTATTTTGGTAAATTTAACTATTAAAAATTTAAAAAATCAAATTTAAAAATGAATAAAATATTAAAAACTAAAAATAAAAACAAAACACTCTATCTCGCTCCGCCCCCTTTCTATATATATATATATATATATATATATATATATATATACATATATATATATATATCTCCTCTATGCTCTCCCTTTCCCCTATTGATTCCTTCTCCTCTCACATTTTATCCCAACCAACAACCACAACTCCCACGAACCCCACCCCCCGTCCTCCAACCAAATAAAAAAATGTGGGACTTAAAGGTTTTTATCTGAAAACTAACAGAATGGAAGTTTAAGGGGGAAATTGAGCCATTATAAAAGTCAGGGGGCAATCTAAGACAATTTGTAAACCACATGGGTATTTAAACAAATAAGCCTATTAAATATCTAATCAATTTAAAATTAAAAGAAGTAATAAAATGTGGGACTTATAGTGCCACATAGGCAACCAACGGAGAGACTTGACAGAAACTCTAAAGGCGGAACAACATTATACCAAATTTAAAAGACGGGGGTATATGATTGTAAAAATTGAGAAGATATTGACTAAAATGTCTTAAGGGTGTAACCATAGGGTACTAAATTTTCATTAACGCTAGATTTTATTCAAACGCATGACATGCAATAATAACAATAACGAAGATCAAGAACAGAAATTCATAAACAAAATTCTCTCAAATGCCCTGAAAGTTCGGTTTCCATTCTTGGGTTGTTTTGCCACTCTAACAGGGAAGATCTAGGACGATCTTTTTGCAACATTATTTTTCAGAAAATGGACAAACTGGCCAATGTGGTGGTCTTGGTGCAGCTTGTGATCCCCAAAAACAGCTGCAGCTTTTCTAGCATTGGTTCTCAGCTGCTCTCCTTCCTCTGCCACCATCGCATGCCTGAGGGTTTTGGCTATCTCATCTCTGCTAAACGACCCATCTTCCTTGCGTTTCACTTCAACAGCCAGACCCTTCTCCTCCAGAAGCCTTGCATTCAAAGGCTGATCAATAATGAGTGGCAGAACAACAAGAACATGCCCAAATTGCAGAGTTTCAATTACAGAGCCCCATCCAGAGTGAAACAGAGAGCCCCCAATTGATGGATGCCCCAAAATATCAAACTGGGGCACCCATCCAAAGCAAACAAGCCCTTTCTCTGATGTCCTGTCAGCAAAACCCTGAGGCAAAGCATCTGCATCACTATTTGCCCAGTTGGGCTTTCTGAGTGCCCAAAGAAATGGAAGTTTGGATAGCTCCAGCCCATGAGCAATCTCAAAGACTTGCTCTTTGCTCAGCTTACACTCACTCCCAAACCCTACAAACACCACTGCCTTGGGTTTTTGCTTGTCAAGCCAGTCAAAGATCCCATCATCAGTGGTAAGTTCCCCTTTTGCCCTTTTTGGAGGTTGCTCCGGAGGAAGCAAACCTGTGGAGAAAACAGGCTTTCCAGTGATTTTCTTGTACACTTCTAAGTAGTCTCCTTCAACCTCATTGCAAGTTCTAATTGCTAAAACTTGACTTCCTGAAACAACCTTGGCAAGCCTCCCAGCATCACTTATTTCTCCATTTTGTGATCCAAAAAATCCTCTGGGCACATAAACAGCCTCATAGTCTCTGTACGCCACCTTTGAAGGAAAAGTTGTAAGTTTTTCCATATATTGTGTGAGTTTACCATTTCATTATTATGAGGTGTCATATAAATAATAAATAGAGTTATATTTAAATTAAGATATTATGAGACTTTTATTTAGATAATGACTAAATGGGATAACTGTTGCAGGAGATGGATATCATCCATTGTCTCCACGTTCTGGCTAACAGTTGCCTCTTAATAGGAGAGTCAGTTGTAAAGCAACTTGTATAAAGGCTTGGTCTCTGCTCTCATATTCACACGTTGAAATTCTGTATGCTTGTCCTATTGAAAGCCTTTGACATTTTGGAATACTGAGAGGAGAAGATCAAACTTGTATATCTGATTATGGCTAATCCAAGTAAGTTTCATCTCCAATTGTTTCTTTTGTTCAATAGATTTCTGAACTGAATGTGGTTTAAGTGCTCAATTGGTTTATGATTATTTTGTATACACTCAAGTTCTTACATGTGGTATCAGAGCAACCAATTAAGCCTTAAACTCGTTTATTTTGGTTAAAGTTAATCGCAATTATGTTGCTTATGATTCGAATATAAAAAAAAAAAAAAAACCGCTGTGTCACTTTGATTATCCTTGTGATTCTAATTGTTCAATTATTCAATTCGATCAATAAACATCAAAATCAACTTATGTCTCAATTGATTTGTCTGATGGTTCTTTTTGATGAATTTTGTTGATTTAAATCAATTAACAAAATTATTATATTGGGTTGATTTTGGGATTGGATGGGTAAACTGCCAAAGTGGTTTGTTTGATCCTTTGCTATTTAAAATCAATTTTTGATGCTCAATTTGTAGTTTATAAGCATTAATAGGTGGATTTGCATCCAAAGAAGTTGTCTGCTGGGTTTTGGCTATAAACTAGTGTCTAGTGAGTCATAGAAACTTGGTTAGTATCTTTTCATCTCACCCAAAGGTGTTGAATTTGTACTAATTCTTGTGTTTTATGCTTGGCTATGCAAAATTTTGATTGTTCATTACATTTATAGAGTGATTTCTTACCCAAAGGTGTGATCAGTTTCTATAACTTTAGTGTGACTAAAGCATTTAGATTTAGTTTTAGTCACAATTGTTTTGAACTTCAAAGCTTATGTTACGCTTTACAATTTATGGCAGGTTTCAATATGTTAAATCTTATTAACATTGAGAAACTGAATGGGACCAACTTCAAGACATGGAAGCAACAGATTGACATGAATTTGGGATTGCTTGAGTTCACTATAGCTTTCAAGGAGCCTAAGCCAGCAGCCTTGACTGATATGAGTAGTCAAGAAGAAAAGGATGTCTTTAAGAAGTGGGAGAGAGCAAATGATATGTCTTTGCTTATCATGCAAAATTCAATGGAAGAGCACATTAGAGGTGGCATTCCAGTGTGATCTTGCCAAGGATTATATGGCGGGAGTAGAGGAAAAGTTTAAGAGGTCGACAAGGCTGAATCAAGTTCTTACCTCACCACTCTCACTTCAACCAAGTTTGATGGAACTGGCAGCATGAGAGAGCATCTCCTCAAACTTGTTAATGTGGCAAACAAACTCAACAATTTGGATTTGCAGATTATCGATCAATTCCTTGTTCATATGGCTCTCAATTCCTTGTCTTCCGATTATGAGCAAGTAAAGATCAACTACAATACCAGAAAGAGACTTGGACTGTTAATGAACTTATTGCTATTTGCTGTCAAGAGGAGGAGAGATTAAAAAGGGCAAAGCTGAAATTGTCAATTTGATTCATGCTGGGAAAGGAAAGAAAGCAGCTGCATTCAATAAGTCCGAAATCCTAATCAGAAGATTGGTGCACCTAAAACAGGTTCAAATTCCAATTCAAAGAAAAATGCTAATAACTCTGTTGTGTCCGCTCAAAATGCTACCGCCACCACTAGTTCTGGTCTTAAACCAAACAAAGACATTATCAAAAATGTTTCTTTTGCAAATCTGCTAAGCATGTGAGAAAAGATTGCCCTGGATTTAAGGCATGGCTCATTAAGAAAGGTATTCAAATTGTTGATGTTTTTGTTCTTGTTGAAACTAATTTGGTTTTTATTCCACAAAACTCATGGTGGTTTGACACTGGTTGCACTGTTCATATCACTAATTCCTTGCAGGATTCAAAAGCCGAAGGACCAAAATAGAGAGATCTACAAAGTCTTTGTTGGAAATGGATCAAAAGTAGAAGTTGAGTCTGTTGGTAGTGTTAAGTTAGAGTTGTCATCTGGTTTTATTTTAGTCTTAAACAATGTTCTTTATGTACCTTCGATGAGAAGGAATTTACTTTCAGTTTCAAAGCTTGTTAAGGATGGTTTTTCTTATATTGGAGATGAAGAAAGTATTCATATTTTTCACAAAAATCAGTTTGATAAATTACTTGGTTATGCTTTTCTTAATGGTGACTTGTGGCAGCTTGATTGTACTTATTTTCATGAATGTTTCCATCTTGTTGATTCTGTTTCTAAGAGAATGCTCAATAATGACAGATCTTCTATGCTTTGGCATAGAAGATTAGGCATATATCAAAGGATAGAATGAAACGACTTGAAAAGCAAGATATTGCGATTTGGATTTCAATGATTTTGAAACTTGTATTGATTGTTTTAAAGGCAAAACCACGAGCACAAGAAAAATAAACTCAACTAGAAGCAGTAATTTGTTAGAGATAATACATACAGATGTTTGTGGTCCATTTCCAACAAGGACAATATGTGGAAATTTCTATTTTGTTCTCTTTATAGATGATTTTTCTAGATATTCATATTTGTACTTGATTTCTGAAAAATCACAAGTTTTAAACTGTTTCAAAGTTTTCAAATTAGAAGTTGAAAATCAGTTGGACCAAACCATTAAAGTTGTAAGATCAGATCGTGGTGGAGAATATTTTGGCAGGCATACAGAGGTGGACAACAAAAGGGTCCTTTTGCTATTTTTCTTCAAGAGCAAGGCATTGTAGCACAGATACAACACCTGGAACTCCACATCAAAATGGAGTCGAGAGGAGGAATAGGACTACGAAGGATATGGTTAGAAGCATGTTGTCTCATTCTCAATTACCAGATTTTCTGTGGGGTGAAGCTATAAAGACAGCAAATTATATTTTGAATAGAGTACCAAGTAAGTCAATTCCTTCCACACCATTTGAGATATGGACAGGTAGAAAACCAAGCTTCAATTATTTTCATACATGGGGCTGTAGATCTGAAGCTAGGCTTTATAATCCAACGAGAAAAGAAGCTTGATATGAGAACCACCAGTTGTTACTTTGTTGGTTATTCTGAGAAGTCTAAAGGATTCAAGTTTTATTGTCCCACTTTGCATACTAGAATTGCAGAGACTAATAATGCTAAGTTTATTGAGGATTTTAGCACATCTTCCTCACAGCCCAAAACCTCCTATATTTTTGAAGAAGTTGATAAAACTTCGTGGCATCTTCAAGAAACTCAGTGTCAATTCGATTGCCAATTCCATGTTCAACATCTGAAATAGTTACAACTAATGTCCCACAGCCACAAGTTTTTGAAGCACCAATTGAGGGAACAAATGTATTGCATATTCCAGAACCTGAAGTACAAGCGAGAACAAACTAATCCACGAGCCTACACTTGAAGATCTCAAAGACCAAGAAGATCTGCAATTTCTGGTGATTATATGGTGTATTTACAGGAAGTTGAATTTAACATTGGAGATCATGATGATCCTATTTCTTATAGAGAAGCCATGGAAAGTTCTCAATCAACTCTTTGGCAAGCTGCTATGGAAGAAGAATTAGCCTCTATGGACAAGAATGGTGTCTGGACTTTGATTGAGCCTCTGCTGGTGTCAAACCAATAGGCTGCAAGTGGATTTACAAGACTAAAAGAGATTCTCAAGGAAGAGTTGAAAGGTTGAAGGCACGACTAGTTGCAAAGGGGTTTACACAAAGAGAAGGTTTAGATTACTCTGAAACATTCTCTCTGTGTCAACCAAAGATTCTTTAGAATTATCATGGCTCTCACAAAGACACTTCAATCTTGAATTACACCAAATGGACGTAAAGACCGCCTTCCTCAATGGTTATCTAAAAGAAGATATTTTCATGAAGCAGCCACTAGGATTCATTGAAAGGGGGAAAGAGCACTTAGTGTGTAAGTTAAATAAGTCTATATATGGACTTAAACAGGCTTCTCGGCTTGGTATTTAAGGTTTGATCAGGTTGTGACTTCATTTGGTTTTGTTGAAAACGGATTTGATAACTGCATCTACATGAAGATGGTGAAGTCAAATTTTATTTTTCTGGTCCTTTATGTAGACGATATTCTTTTGGCAAGTTCAAATGTTCAATTGCTTCAAGAAACTAAGAGTATGCTTTCTAGTAGTTTTGACATGAAGGATTTAGGTGAGGCTCATTTTGTTTTGGGCATTGAGATTGTTAGAGACAGGTCAAGAAGAGTTTTGGGCTTATCTCAGAACAATTACATTGACAAAGTTCTTAAGAGGTTCAACATGGAAAGTTGTAATGGTGGTGATATTCCAATTGGTAAGGGTGACAAGTTTTCCATTCATCAATGTCCTGTGACAGATTTTGAAATTAAGGCTATGGAAGATAAGCCTTATGCTTCCTTGGTAGGTAGTGTGATGTATGCTCAAGTTTGTACTAGACCAGACTTGGCATTTGCACTAAGTGTACTAGGAAGGTTTCAATCAAATCCTGGTATTACTCATTGGAATGCAGGCAAAAAGGTTCTTAGATATTTGCAAAAGACTAAATCATATGTGCCGTGTTATCATTATGTGGATTTACTTGATTTAGTTTGCTATTCAGATGCTGATTTGGGAGGTTGTGTTGATGACAGAATGTCAACAAGTGGCTATATTTTTATCTTAGCTGGTGGTGCGGTTTCATGGAGAAGTAAGAAGCAAACTACCGGATCGGTGTCTACAATGGAATCTGAATATATTGGATGCTTGAAGCTGCAAGGCAATGTGTGTGGTTAAAGAATTTGATTCACGTATGAAAATTGTCAAGAGTATTGAGAGGCCATTGAAGCTATATTGTGATAATAGTTCAGCTGTATTCTTTGCCAAAAACAATAAAAGGTCTGATGCTTCAAGGCTGTTGGATATCAAATACTTGACGCTTGAGGATAAGGTCGAGAGATGGAGTCATTGATATTGAGCATCTTGGCACTTTACATATGATAGCAGATCCTTTGACAAAAGCTTTGCATGTGACTGCATTTCAAAGACTAGTGTCAAAAATGGGTTTGCAAGCTTCGATTGATCTATTTTGAATGTGGGAGTAAGGTAATTCTTCACCTTTGAATGTTTTAACATTTTTCTAGTTCTAGTGTTGTGTATATGAAATCTTTGCAAAGTTCTGTTAAATTGAATGGTGTACATGACATCATAAGACCAAAGAAATGTGGGAGTCTCATGGTACCGAGACTCACACTTCTTATTCCATGTCTACAACATTTACATTATGATATAATCAGTTTGTGATTTTAGAGTGCTGGTACAATTTAAGTGTGTCAAGTTTTCTAAAGTTCAGCTTTTTATATTTGTATGGTTAGTTGTCAAAAGTCATCTATAATTTTGTATAACTCAGTGATCACTGTTGATTATTCAGTATGACATTTTTTGTTTGATGAATTGGCTACACTCATGTGGGAGAATGTAAGTTTTTCCATATATTGTGTGAGTTTACCATTTCATTATTATGAGGTGTCATATAAATAATAAATAGAGTTATATTTAAATTAAGATATTATGAGACTTTTATTTAGATAATGACTAAATGGGATAACTGTTGCAGGAGATGGATATCATCCATTGTCTCCACGTTCTGGCTAACAGTTGCCTCTTAATAGGAGAGTCAGTTGTAAAGCAACTTGTATAAAGGCTTGGTCTCTGCTCTCATATTCACACGTTGAAATTCTGTATGCTTGTCCTATTGAAAGCCTTTGACATTTTGGAATACTGAGAGGAGAAGATCAAACTTGTATATCTGATTATGGCTAATCCAAGTAAGTTTCATCTCCAATTGTTTCTTTTGTTCAATAGATTTCTGAACTGAATGTGGTTTAAGTGCTCAATTGGTTTATGATTATTTTGTATACACTCAAGTTCTTACAAAAGTAACCCAATCTGGGGGTGCTGTTAGGCTTTCTAGTGTTGGCAGAGCATGATTTCTCTTTGTACCCAAGAGGTTTTCTGGTGAGCCAAAGAAGACACTGCTAGCAGCAGAGAAAGGAGAGAAATACCCAACTGGAACACCATACTCTTTGGCAATATCAACCACCCAATGAACAAAAGAATCAGATATTATCCAATCAGGCAAATGCTCCCCAATAAACTGCTTGATGGGTTGCTGCAGCAGATCATATGCAGCCTTCAAGTTGTCTATTTTTTCAAAGGGTACATCCATAGTTGCCTCAGCACCTTCTGGCAAGAAGCCAGGGTCCAAGGGAGGAAATGGGATGGGGACTAAATGCACAAAAGGCTCTAAATCAGATGAGATTTTGGGGAGCCTTCGGATGTTTCTTGGTGTGGATATGAAGATGTGTGTGGAAATAAGGCATTATATGGCCAAAGGCAGACCATGGAAGCATCACAACCCGAAGATCTTTTGCCATGATATGTTATGTTCTTGCTGGAATGGGATTTGCAATAAGAGTGGACTTGTACATCTAGATGTGTACATATATATAGGATCTGCAATGAGAGTGATTTGTTCATCTAAATATGTAGATGTGTGTGGACTATTAAAATGTTGATTTTCCTGCTCTCCTTTTATTCACTTACACTCCTTTGTTTGTTTAAGTAAAAAAAATATTAAAAAACAAAAGAGAGTGTGAAAATCAGTACCCTTTATTATTTATTAATATTTATTGCATGTCATGCGTTCTAAAGTCGTGAATTTAATGTCTGGACTGGTGATTTTGAGGCGTCCCCGCTGTGAGTTTTGCTGGTGTCACTGGGGTGTTACATTTCACTCGTCTTATACATGCTTTATTTATTAATACTATATCTCAATCTCAAAGCTAAAAATCGTTGTAAAAAGATAGGTACATTATTTACATTTATATTATATAGGTTCACTATTTATCTATATACACCTATTTTTTAGGTCCCTAATTTACCTAGATATTATATAAGTAAACTATTTACCTATAATTCTTTATGTTCTTGACTAAGACTATGTATATTAATTTACCTATATTTTTAAGTACAATGATTTACTTAGATAAAAAAAATACAGTTTAAAATAGGTACATAATAATTTTTAATTTAAAAGAATGGATACAATAACCTGTAGACGAGATTTGAATTATAGAGAATTAGTAACAATTGATGGAATGAAAATTGAATATATTGGCAACAACAACAAAATCCCACGCCCAATGAACACAGAGAACCTAAATTGATTGTAAAGAAACAAATATAGGATTGGGCTTGGCTTTTCTTTTTCTATAGCATTTCTTCGTTGCACTCATTTGACTTGTTATTAACCATTGAACTTAGCTTATATTTCAAAATATAGGTTTAGGCTTTTTATCACAAATGGTTCTTGACATTTACGAAATTATCACGAATGGTCCTTGAGGTTTTTTTGTGACATTAATAGTCCTTAACGTTATGGATTTTATCACAAATGGTCCCTGTCATTAGAAATTCTATTAAGTGTCTGGAAGATAAGTGGAGCCCACATGTCCAATCACATTGTGACATGTGGAATAAATAATTATTTTTTTGGTGAAAATCCATTAAAAATCCATTAGCCTCTCTCTCTTTCCCTCTGCCCTCTCTCCTTCTGTTTTTTTCTTGCCTCCACAACCCGACCACCCCATACTGACCCGCAACCCACCCCTCTCCCTCTGTATATTTTGCAAAATAATCACTTGCACAAGGTAGTTTCACATTTCCTTTTACACAAACATTTATTCAAACAACTTAAAATAATTAAAAACAGAGGGGAAGAGTAGAGGAGGAGAGAAAATACAGAGAGAGAGGGTAGGGGAGTTGGGAGTGGGTTGCGGGTGGCAGTGTTAAAAAAAACATAGACCATTAAAAGAATCTCGGAGACCATTTTTTCTTGTGGGTGGCAGTGGGCAAGAAAAAAACAGAGGGAGATTCCCAGGTTGTGGGTTATGATATACAACTATAAAAAGATGTAGAAATATATATGGGTTATATTATTATTTTTCTTTTAGGGCTAATTATTATACAGCTATGCACTCCTTTCTCCACCACAAAGATATAGTTTTATAACTATACATTTTCTCTACCATTGTATATCTTATATTTTTCCTTGCGAGTGGCAGTGGGCAAGAAAAAAAACAGAGGGAGAAGGAGAGGACATGGAGGAGAGAGAGAGAGAGCAAGGGGCGGGGGGTGGTAGAGGAAAAAACATAGGGAATAGGAGAGAGGGAGAGCAGGTGGAGAGTGAGGGCAGAGGGGGAGAGAGATGGAGTAGAGGAAGGGGATGAAAAGTTGCAGGAAAAAAAGGAATTTTCATCAAAAAAATTATTTATTTATTTATTTTTTTCATCCACATATCACATTGTGATTGGATATATGGGCTCTACTTATCTTCCATGCCACACTTAACAGAATTTCTAACGGCATGGACTATTTATGATAAAAGTCCTAACGTTAAGGACTATTAATATCACAAAAAAACCTCAAGGACCATTTGTGACAATTTTGTAAACGTCAAGGACCATTTGTGATAAAAAGCCTATAGGTTTAAGTTCCCATAGAGTTATAATAGACTTAAGTCCCGTGTCTTTCGATGTTTTGTAAACAATCTCCCTTGCAAGTTTTTTTGTCAAATAACCGCCAATTCTCTATTGATTTATATAAGGGTGCTATTAAACGAACCCTAAAATTAAATGAGTACACCATACTACCAAACTATTTATTGAATTACTAATTTACCCTAATATAAAAAGACAAAAAGGATATATTGAATATTGAAACACAAGTAATTTTAATAAGTACACCCTACTCAATATTGAACCCTAATCAAATTAGAATTTCAGAGTTTGATTCCAAACATATTTGACATATTGAAGCTGTTGAACATAACCCCTTGCCAAAAAGCTATGTTTTTTTGGGTACTAAACTCAACTGCAGTAGTTTTGTACTCCAACTCTTGGATAGTGCCTCCACTGTTGAACATGATGCTGCTTCTGAGCTTTTAATTGGCATAAAGCTGAAAAGCTCAAATGAAGATGGTTGGATGGTGATTTGAATTGCATCAGATTTCGAGGTCACGAGTTGAAATTCTTCAAACTTTGGTGCAAAAAAATTGCATCTCAAAACAGAACAAGAGTAGGCAGCTTACAAATGGATATATGCCAGGGTTGTACACATCCAGTATATAGACTCGACCTGTTTTTTTTTTTTTTAATAAAAAAACAGTTATTCGAATTCCAGAAGAGAGTCAAGTTAAAGTTTAAATCAACCTATGACTATGAGGACGATGAGGTAACCGTACCGTCATTGGCAAAATCAGTTTCATGGCCATTTCCTTGATGTACATCAAGATCAATAATCATCACCCTGTATTGGCAAATAATGAGTGATCATATCCATACTTGAAAGTAGTTTTTTTCTTCTTAAATTATTATTGAAATTTCAAAACCTAGCCTATGATTTAAATTATTATTGGTTCAATGACTGGGTGAATTCCTGAAGGTTTTGATTTAATGAAGGGAAAAGGAATTGATAGGAACATATTTGATGAAGACGACCAATTCATGTAAAATATGGTGTACTTAGTATTATGGTGTTATGTGATAGAGTGTATTAGGGTGTACCATGAGTATTTTTGGTAATTAAACATGGTGTACTTAGTTAATTTTACATGTTGATTTAATTATTAGGGTGTACTTAGTTAATTTTAGGGTTCGTTTAGCAGCACCTATTATATAATTATGTCTGTGTATTATGAAAATGTCTAAGTCCTAGAACAGGCTTTGAGAAAGTGTGAGTTTCGAGCATTCCACTATTAGCAATATTAGAATTCCAATATACTTGAAGGTAAAGTAAAATATAAAGGGTTACTTGCAGTTTTGGTCATTGGGTTTGGCTCAAAATCAAATTTGGTCACCGTGATTCCAATTTTCCCTATTCCGTCAGAGTATTTGTAGCAGTTAACAAATTCAGTACAATACTTCAATTCCGTCAGTTTGTTTAATTGCTCCACACGAGTAATTTTTGTATGTTCCGAGTACACTCATCCAGTACACATTGGACATGTGGAAATATTTTCCAATACACATAGGACATAAAAATAAAATATTTACATATGTCTTATGTATATTGGATGGTACACCGGCTTGTGAGGAGAAACACTCTCATACAACGGGGATAACACTTTTTGCTATCATCGGCCAATAACCCAACAACACATGGCGTAGGCTAACTTTTCCACGTGTCATTGTGTTATTGGCTGAAAATAGAAAAACAATGATATCCCTGTTAAACGAAAGTTTTTTTGCATTTCCACAACCTACAATTTCATCATGTCTCAAATCACATAAAGTCAGGTGTCAAAATCGAGATAGCACCTTTTCACAATATTTTAAGGGTGATGATTTTCCCACTCCCTTTTTATCCACTTTCACTTCCTTTTGTTTTTCTAATACTTTTTACTATAACAAAAAATGAAGTGTAAGTGGACAAAAGAGAAATGAAAACGTACAATTTCCAACAAGAGAGTGTAAGTGGACAAAACAGGAGTGAGAAATTAGCTCTCATAATACAAATGAGAACATAAACCCATCTCTTAGAACATCTACAATCATGCTCCCTATTTTTTTAAGTTAAAATTTAGCTAAAAGCACACAAAAGTTATTTTATGAGCTATATATAAAATTTGAACTTCAGTCATACTGCCTAGTTTATGGAGTCATAAATACTACAGTTATTTTTTTAATTCAATATGATTGGTCTGTCTCTTTAAAAAAATAATATAAAGAAATAGTTAGCATCAATTAAAAGTTAAAACTATGCATAGAACAAAGCATCATTAAATTATAGTGAGCCACTAAGAGTCATTTATCTCTCCTCAGATTTAGGAGCTCCTAGAAGTCTTCCTATTTTAGGAGGTGGATAATTTGTCTAAGAAAGTGGTTTAGGGAGCCCGTTGTGGGCGCTTTTAAATGCCCTGAATGTGTGGATTATTTTGCCATCTCTTAAATGGGAGTGGATCCGCTGTTCCCAAATTGCCTTCTCTCCATGTCCCCTATCTAATATCTAATACATGTCAGCTAACTTAACAAAGGGTTAACTCAGTTAACTTTTTTGTCTGACAATTTTAAACATTAAACAAATAAAGAAAAAACAGCCCAAAATATGCAAGTCTAAGGAAATATTTTTGGTCACCACTTTAACACAAGGCGTACCCTCACCACCATTCTCAACATTTGACATGTGTCCATTTGCATAACCATAGTTAACTTTTGCTTTGTATTTAGGAAATCATGGTTATGCCTATGGACACGTGTTAAGTGTTAAGAATGATGGTGAGGATACATCTTGGGTTAAAATGGTGAGCAAAAATGCTTCCCGAGCCTAGCATACGAGCATACTGTGTCTTGTCTTCTCCACCATCAACTCAGGTTGTTACAAAGAAAACCAAACCCAAAATACGCCATAGTTCTGCATCTTCTCCACCCTCAACTCTCAAACGCTTGCAAAACCCAGCCATATCCGTTCTATAATTCCACCAGTTATTGGGATGAATTCGTATTGGGTGGAGCTTGGATGTACTATGCTACTGGAAATTCTTCTTATCTTTAGCTTGCAACAACTCCGGGTCTTGCCCAACATGCTGGTGCCTTTTGGGGCGGCCCTGATTATGGAGTAATATTTCTTCTTTTTTGCCTTGAACAAATAGAGTATAAAGGGTATAATCGGTTGGTTTTCTTCTTTTTGTAGAGATTAGGAGGGAGGAGCGTGGGTATTCCAGTTGGGTTTTGCAAGGGTTTTTCTTTGTAACAGCGTGAGTTGAGGGTGGAGAAGACGGAAGGCAGTAAACTTGTACACTACGCTCGCTTATTTTGGACTGTTTTTAATTTTTTTTTATTTAAAATTGTCAAATAAAAAGGTTAACAGAGTTAGTCCTCTGTTAAGTTAGCTAACATGTATCAGAAAATTAGTGAGAGGATATGAAGGGGACACCAATTTGAAGACAGCGGATCCGCTCCCCTCTTAAATGCCATGAACAGAAACCTAAATAGGGAAGATCTAGGATGACCTTTTTGCAACATTATTTTTCTTGAAAAATGTACAAACCGGCGAATTAATGTAGTGGTCACAAGGAAAGCATTTGTGGCTCTCGATAGAACAGAGAAATCCCATGACAGACATTAAATTTTTATTTTTATTTCTCTGTACAACCAGTAGATATTATCTCAATTGTATTCTCAATTATATAGTCTAGGGTTTAAAAATCAAGAAACGCTAAAGTCAAAGCCCAAACATCAGCAATCAAGCCACCCCATCAGACAGTCAACACTCTCAACACCAGAAGGGTAGCTACTAGGGTTGGTTGGTACTCCCAACCCAAGTGATCTTGAGCACAAAGGAGCACCCATGTAATGCAACAAAATCTAGCATTGTGTTGTACACTCCCAACAGCCACATGTACTTTCACATTATCCAATATATGTTTTCCATGTGTTAAGTAGAGATAAGAAAAAAAATTCATTGCATGACATGCAACAATAATAATGAAGAACAAGTATAGAAACAGTATTCCACCATCTCTCAAATGCCCTGAAAGTTTCATTCTAGCTAGCTTTTAAAAAACAAAATACAAACGATATAATAATGACAATATACTTTTATAATGGGCCAAGACGCCCACAACAAGTCTACAGTAGCAACTAAGTATAGGGGTGACTCTCGACTCTTGAGGGGTGCAACATGGGCACACAAGCACATGGCCCTACTTTCAAGAGGGCCCCCAAATATTATATTATTTACATGAAATCAATGTTTAAAAAAAAAACTTTGCTAATATACTTCGGGGTGGAATTGGGTTAGTATAGCCCAAAAACGGAACAGCCACCGCACCGGAGGTCGTTGATTTGCCGAGTTTCGAATTTTCTCGGTTTTAGAGTCGGTGGCGGTCGGTCCCGGTTGGTAAGTCCCGTACCTAGCCATTTTTGCAGAGAAGTGAGGAGAGATAGAGAGACAAAGAGACAGAGAGAGAGAGAAAGATAGAGGGAGGAGAGATGGAGAGAGATGAGGGCTAGAGAGAGATAGAAGGCATGAGAGAGAGAGAGAGAGAGACTGAGAGAAAAGATGTGTGAGAGAGAGAGAGATGAGGAAGAAGAGGTGGCGGCGTGTAGGGACAAATTAGTGTTAGGGTGATGTTAGGTTTCCTAACAATTAAATATTATTTTTTTTGCCAACATGGTCTAGTCTAATGAAAAATGACCTTAACTTGCATAATAGAGGTCTCAGGTTCGAATCCCCACAGCATCATAGATGTGTGTGTGTGAGAAATCATCATCCTATGTAGTTTAGGAGAAAAACTTCCCTGGCACGGGGATGCCAGGGTTAGCCATCCAATTCAGTATCCCCTCCCAATTAACTTGTGACAGCTGTCAAGCACTTTTGACACTTCTACATTCTTCTTTCACACCTGCTTCATCGTCCTTGCTCCCCTCTGCAACTCAAAGCCCTCTTTCTCTCTCATCTCTCCCTCTATTTCTCTCTCTTTTAACTAAGTCTCCTTTCATCTCTCCCTCTCTTCTCCTGGAACTCAAAACCCCTTTCTTTCTCTCTCTTCTCAGCGAGTCTCCCTTTCATCTCTTCCTCTCTTCCCCTGGAACTCAAATCCCCTTCATTTTCATCTCTTCCTCTCTTCTCTAGAACTCAAATCCCATTTCTTTCTCTCTCATCTCACTAACGATCTCTCTTTCTCTTTTCGTGTTGTCAATATTGGAGCCACACCTCAAAATTTATTTTGTTTCATGCGTAATACTACTTTTTTTGAAGAGGATTAAAAATTCTCTTTTCTTCATTCTTAGAATTGCATTATGGGTTTCTGATAATTGGTTAAATTATTCTTTGAATTTCTTCTGTGATATATGGGTAAGCTTCATCTTTCTTGAAAATTTGGTCATGGTTGTATATATCGATGATTTGCATTATTCTTGATAAAAAATTGATATATTTTTTAATTTGTATTGGAAATCCTGTAAGTTGGACACAAAAAAAAGGGAGTGATAACTAATAAAGAGAGTTGGGAGAGATAAAAAAAAAAGGAGAGTCAGTGAGAAGAGAGAGATACGAGGAGTGAGATATGTTAGAGTTTGTATAGGAAAAATACACTTGATTTAGTCCCACATTGGAACGGAGTTGTTTCCTTCCATGGTTTATAAGCATCAACACTTTAGAAATACTAAATAGAGCATGGGCCGAGTGGAGGCAAAGTTGGGCCTCATCATGATTTGGGCTTGGAATATATATACACTACTACAAAAATCGAAATAGACGTCGGTAAAATGACGACGGACAAAATAAATATCGTCGTTAAATTTTAAACAACGACGGTAATATAAAAACCGACGTGGATCAGAAACTAAAACACCTAAAAATTGGAAATTCATTTGGGCATTTTTAAAACACGACGCATAAAACTTTAAAAGCGTCGTCTTATTAAACATGCCATTTCGATCAGAAAAAGACAACAAATAAACAACAACGGTATGTGTAAATATACCGACGTAGTAATTATAGACGACGTTTTACATATAATACCGCCGTTTTGAACATCCAATGAACACGACGGTAATTGTATTATTAGAGACGTATCAAGTACTATTTAATACGACCGTAATTTTATAATTACCGACATGTAAAGGTAATTAACCACGTCTGTTTTTTATTATTTTACGCCGTATTATACATTGGATTACGACAATACTTATAAATAAAAGGTGGTGGTAAACAGTTACCACGTCGTCATAATATAATATAACGACGTGGTTTTTTAGATAATACGGCAGTTCTATAAATTATATCGTCGTTGTAAATAATTTTAACGTCGTGTATATTAATTATACCGTCGTTGTTATTTAAAACAAGCGCGACAACAAAAGTCGAAATAAACGTAAGCATAATGACGACGGAAATCATAAATACCGTCGTTGTAGGTTTCAAATTCGAAACTTTCGAACTGAAACGTCTCGCTTTATCTGCGAATTGGAGACTGAAACGGCGGCTTTTAGGTTTCCAAGTCGAAATAAAGGCCCTTTTCGGTTTCCAAGTCTTAATTAAGTCACTTTTAGTTTTCCAATTCTAAATATTTCCTTTAAATTGTAGTTTTTATTCCAAACGTTCAGTCTCAATTCTCACATCTCTGAATGGTTTCAGTCATGCAAGATGTCTCTCTTTGGAACTCAGTTGTGTTTTTGGACCAAACCAATCTAAGAACTTCGGTTTGGTTCAAAACAACAACTGAGTTCCCCAGAAAGATTAAAAATTTTGTTTCTTGTTTAACACAAATTTCTATTTCTCTGTTGTTTTTGTATTTAAGACGTCGGTTTTGTAACTAGCGACGTAGTATAGTTTTATAACGCCCTATTATTTAAAAACCGTCGTGTATATTTTAATTTATACACGGTTTAATTTTACTTTCTGTCGTTTATATCCAAGTTAGAGGAAATCCAAATAGGTTTATAAATGTATCTCTAACTAAAACTTGCTTCTTTTTCTTAATCTTGGTTTTGCGATTGCAAGAAGGCAACGCTAGCTCATACCCACACAAGAACAAATTGAAGAAATTCGGATCGAATTATAGTTTAATGAAACAAATTATTTTGTATGTATAGGAATGAAGATTGGTAAATATTTTGTATGTAATTATTATTGATCTTCAAGTTTTATGAAACAAATTATTCTTGAGTATATTTATTGTTCACAAAGCATTATATATGGTTGTTTTTTCAGCAAGAAAAAAATCGTTGCAGAGAACCATTGGAAGCAAGAAAAAAAATATAAAAATGTAAAATTACTAAATCTTCGGATATATAAACGACAGTTCTTTCAAATAACCGTCGTCTTTACATTAATAGACGACAATTCTATCACAAAACCGCCTTCTTTACATATAATAGACGACATTTCTTTCATAAAAATTGTCGTCTTTATATATAATAGACGACATGTTTTAATAAAACCTGACGTTTTTAAATATAATAGACGGCTGTTATTAACATACGTATCAAGTGCTATTTAATACGATCGTAATTTTATAATTACCGACATGTAAGGTAATTAACCACGTCGGTTTTTATTATTTTACGCCGTATTAGATGTTAGACTACAACAGTTCTTATAAATAAAAGGTGGTGGTAAATCATTACTACGGCGTTATAATATAATATAACGACGTGGTTGTTCAGAATAATGACAGTTCTATTAATTATATCGCCGTTGTAAATCATTTTCACGTCATTTATATTAATTATACCGTCGTTGTTGTTTAAAACAAGCGCGACAACAAAAGTCCGAATAAACGTCAGTACAACGACGACGGTAAACATAAATACCGTCGTTGTAAGTTTCAATTTGAAACTTTCGAAATGAATCGCACGCTTTATCTGCCAAATTGGGAACCAAACGGCGGCTTTTAGGTTTCCAAGTCGAAATAAAGGCCCTTTTCGGTTTCCAAGTCTTAATAAAGTCATTTTTAGTTTTCCAATTATATATAATTCGTTTAAATTGCTGTTTTTATTCCGAACGTTACGTATATCTCAATTCTCACCTCTCATGCAAGAATGTCTTTCTTGCGATTTCAGTTTTTGTTGTACACCCAACCCATCTAAGAACTTCGGTTGGGTGTAAAACAAGAACTGAGTTCTCAAGTAGGATTGTATATTTAGTTTCTTGTTAGCACAAATTTCTATTTCTCCGAAGTTTTTAGTTAAGACGTCGGTTTTGTAAATAACAGACGTAGTATATGTTTATAACGTCCGTATTATTTAAAAACCGTCGTGTATATTTTAATTTATACGTCGTTTTTATTTAACTTTCCGTCGTCTTTAAAAACGCGGTCTTTTGAAAAATTTGACCGCGAAATGTAATTTTTTCGAATTTTCCCTAAACCCTATATATATAACATTTCGCTATCTTTCTTCAACTCATATTCTGACCTTAAGTTTTTTTCTCCATCAGGTTGCTCCAAGTCAGAGGTACATTTTCATTCCGGCTGCTCATGTTCTAATCTTTCATTCCGGTTTTCAGTTTCTCAAATTATTTGAAGTTTATTTGCTCCAATTCAGAGGAAATCCAAATAAGTTATGCTCCCCACTTCTGGCTTTTTTTTCTTGTTTCTTTTTTTCTTAATCCTGTTATATGTATCCCTAACTAAAACTTGCTTCCTTTTTTTTAATCCTGTTTTGCAGTGCAAGAAGGCAACGGTAACTCATACACACAAGAACAAATTGATGAAATTCGGATCGTTGTAGAGATATATAGTTTAATATTATGGATATGATATTTTGTATAGACATATAGGAATGAAGATTGATATTTTGTAATTATTATTGAATATTCAAGTTTTATGAAACAAATTATGGTTGTTTGGAGCTGAATTTATTGTTCACAAAGCATTATGGTTGTTTTTTAGCTAAAATAGTTGTAGAGAACAATTGGAAGCAAGGAAAAAAAAGGTAAAATGTAAAAATAAAACATCTTTGTATATAATAAACATCAGTTCTTTCAAAAAAACCAGCGTCTTTACATCAATAGACGACTATTCTATCATAAAACCGCCTTCTTTAAACATAATAGACGACATTTTTTTCATAACAACCGTCGTATTTAAATATAATAAACGACTGTTATTTCATAATGGACGACATATTTCACAATAATAGACGACTGTTATTTCATAACAACCGTCGTATTTACATATAATAGACGATTGTTATTTCATAATAGATGACAGTTCTTAAAAACCGTCGTCTTTAATTATAATAAACGTCATTTTTTTTATAAAAACGTCGTCTTTAAGTTAATAGACGTCGGTTTTTTTAGTAAAAGTGTCGTTTTTATATAATATAGACGACGGTATTTTACCGTCGTGATTTTATGCGTAAAAGATGTCGGTTGATTCCTCGACGGTTGAGAAAGTAAATTTACGATGGTAAATTACCGTCGTCTATTGCGATTTTTGTAGTAGTGATATATATATATATATATATGGGTAATAAATATATATATTTAATTGTCAAAAGATGAGCTCTTGGGCTCTGTTGATTTAATTAACAATTTAATTTTTAGTAATTAGAACTTTGTTTTTCAGATAAAATCAAAATCTAAAATTTGAATATGTTAAAACAGTTAATATAACTGTTGGATGAAGAGGTGCCAGACCTCTATTTATTGACAATTCGTCCAAACCAGAAAAGATAGTTTTTGAACACCATTATCATTCTCACACATAATCACTTCCTGAGAGAAATCAAAGCCAAAGTGCTTAGGCTTTGATTTGTGATAGTTTAATCCTGGTGGACAGACTCCTATCGAACTACAAGCACAAGGGTAGAGGAGAAATATTGTCTAAAGGACACAGCAACTCTATAGGGTTCTAGCATCAATCCAAGCCAATATTATGTAATTTATTTTACTGTTGTATTGAATTTGATTATATATATATAGTATATTTCAATTTGTTTATTATTTCGTTATTTGGTTTTGTACTAATTGTTCTCCAACAAGATATGAGAGAGAAGAAAGGGGGTTTACGTTGCAAAGGGAACACGGATGGAGCAGACATGAAAAAAAAAATTTTTGAGTGAGAGAGAGAGAGAGAGAGAGAGAGAGAGTCGATGAAAAGAGAGAGAAAGAGAGGGAGATATGAGAGAGAAGAAGAGGACTTTGAGTTGCAGAGGGGAACAAGAACAAGGGAGTAGTTGTGAAAAAAATAAAGGCTAAATATCCCAAAACGTCCCAAAGGTTTACAAAACTATCAGATTGCATCCTTAATGTTTTTTGTGTCATTCGTGGTCCTCAATGTTAGTATGTGTAATCACAAATGGTCTCTGCCATTAAGTTCCCTAAAAAACTATGTTAGTTTGCTAACATGGCATATATATATATATATGTCACAAAACATCTCTTAGGTTCACGCACCTATCACAAATGGTCCATGCGAAATTTTTTAATTTAAAATTAATAGAATTTTGGTTTTCTTTTTTAAATTTTATGAATTTTAAATTATTTAAAAATATATATTGTATTTTAAATATACGTGACACTATAATATTGGAGATGTGGGCTCAATATATATGCCACATCAACAAACTAATGGAGTTTTTAAAAAATAATATAAAATTCATAAAACTTAAAAATGAAAAAACCAAGGGTTTAGGGTTCATAAATTGTCCTCAAGGTTAAAATCTTCGATAAATGGTTTTTTCAGTTTTAAATTTTATGAATTTTAAATTATTTTAAAAAAACTTCATTAGTTTGTTGATGTGATATATATGTGGAGCCTATATGTTCAAAAATATAGTGTCATGTGTATTTAAAATACAATATATATTTTTTAAAATTTTTAGAAAAAAAACCAAAATTTTATGAATTTGAAACTAAATAATTAAATAATTTCGCAGGGACCATTTGTGATAGGTGCATGAACTGAAGGGATATTTTGTGATATATATATATATATATATATATATATATGCCACGTCAGCAAACTAAAAGAGTTTTTGACGGAACCTAATGGCTAAACCATTTGTGATCACACATACTAAACTTGAGGACAACGAATGACAAAAAAAATAAATAATAAGAATGCAATCTAATAGTTTTGTAAACCTTAGGGACGTTTTGTGATATTAAGCCAAACATAAATATTTAGAAGTGTCAAAAGGGTTTGACAGCTATCAAGAGTTAATTGGGCGGGGATATTGACGTGGATGGTTGACCCTAGCATCCCAGTGCCATGGAAGTTTTTCTCGTAGTTTAGACTATCGCTTGTACTAAAAAAATATTATTTTAATTTTATCCAAATGAATACCTATTAAATATATTCGCAATATGATATTTAAACACAGAAGCATGTTGGTGCAATGGTAAATGGTTGAGTATGTAAGTTGGATGACAGGACCTGACTCAAATTCCACTTTGGAATCCGTGTCGAACCCCTTGCGTGTCAGACACCTGGCAGGTGCCGGGCTTGAATGACCAAAATACCCATTTTTGCCCTAATCCAAAATGAACCTACTTAAGGGTTTGACTTCTACTAGAAAACCGGCAGAGTCTCCCTTGAAAAATGCACGTTTCCAACAATTTCAACCTGTAAAAACGTAGTTCTATATCCTCAATCCTTCAGCATGCACATAATAAATTCACACACATCAATCCAAAACGGGTTTTTGATCCGTCATAACCATACACATTTTATTATCACCCATTCAGTAATAATTGATAAATAATTAAGCATTTAATCCTGCCTAAGTTTCAATCGGGCTTTAGGCCCACCAACATATTCAAATTGAACCCAACAAAAATACTAAACGAGTTTCGAATCCAATATCCATATCAAATTCCTAAAATATATTCTCTTTCGTGGCTGCACCTAGATTAGTCTATGTTGTCTACGTACCCTTACTGAGGGATCAAGCCACACGTAGTTCTTTATTAAAAAAGACTCATCACACCATAAAGCACATGAATTAATATTCCTGCACATTTTCAAATATCAAACTCTTAACACTATAAAAAATCAGCTACAACTTAAGCAAAACATATTGATTGCAAAATAATCTTCAATCCATCACCTGTGTATACATACATATTAAATTATTACTGATAAGTGGAAAATTAGAAAATTAGTAAAACAACATTGATCACCCGAAAACCTTAATATCAATATCAATGGGTTAAATAAGACATGCCTCGAACTTCCGCAGTTACAAACGAACTCATGATTTAAGAAAACAATTGTGAATCGTATAAAATCCTTAAATTTTAGAAACTCTCAATCTTTTGCCTCATAAATATGAAAATATGTATTAAAGCCTTCACTAATAAGTACCCAAGATAAAATTATCAATTTCTGTTTAAAACATCTTAAATCTGAACATAATCTCCACCTAGGTGTAACCCCAATCATAGTATGTCAATTCCTATAAGACCCCGTCAATTCCACCTAGCATAACTCAGGGAGATATACTCAGCTTGAGAATGCAATAATCTGTCAATTCCACCTAACAGAATCGGGGGATACGGGGTCAGCCCGAGACGCAAATCCTAGGATAATTGGGTGATTAGCCCGAAATGTAATCCTAGCAGAATCCGGGGACACGAGGACAGCCCGAAACGCAAATCCATCAATTCCCCTAGCAGTACTCATGGGGCATTGTCATAAGTGAATAAATTGTTCCGAAGGCAACTAGGGGGTATTCCTATGGTGGGTTTGAAAACCATTTTCCAAAACTTATCATAAAATTCCTTTCTCAACTCTCCAAAAATCAGTTCTTAAATAAATTACAAAAATCCCTTTTTAAAACGAGATCAATCCCAGTATTCATTAACTTGAATTAGACCAGGCATAATCTTTCAAAACTGTTCTCAAACTAAATCCAAAAATATATATAATATACTATTCCAAAAACTAGTACTCGTAATTTATCAATTCCAAGCCATCAAGCATATATTTAAATATAAACATATAATCATACATTTAATTAAATCCTTACTAAAGCCAAACCCAACTCACGGACTTTTCCAAGTCTTTTCTAGCATTCATAAACACATAAATTCATTCGAAGCCATAACTTAATAACAATAAAATATAAATACGTCCTACTTGGAAATACAGTTGACAATTAAATCTTCCATGAATATTTAATAAATTAATGTAGTATGCAAACTATTTTTAGAATAAAGGTCCCTTCACCATACAACTTACTTTTTGGCCTCAACGAAGCTGACACTACCCACGATCCAGGTCAACTGAGCTCATAGGGCCCACAACCTCAAATTTGTTATCTGACAATTCCTATTGGTCCATAACCATAAGTTAAACCCATCCTAGAAGTTTCGTCACGATCCGACGGTCGGTTTGACCCCGATTACGAAATTTGATCAATTGGGCCAGCGGAGCCCACGACCTCCGATTATCAATACGAAAGTTTCTATAGGTTCAACATAATCTACTTAACATGTCCCAAGAGTTTCGTCATGATCTGACAGTCCGAACATATTGAACCCAATATTGCCTAACAGGTAAATTTTGGTATAAAATGGCCGGCGAAACCGCTGGCCTATTACAGTCGCGAGGGAGAGAGAGAGAGGTAAGAGAGAGGAGGTTATGCTAGGGAGAGAGAGAGAGAGAGAGAGAGAGAGAGAGAAGATGCAGGGGAAAGAGAAGGATCCTGAAATTTTAGAAATAACCTTTATGCCCTTTTCGTTTCTAGACTTTTTCTCTCTTGTTACAACTCGGAATTGAGAGTGTCGCCTGTCTATGAACTCGTATCGACGAGCTCGACACAACGGTGCCACTCATTTCCCCAAAATCCCTTCCGAACAAAAAGTCAACCCTAAACCACTGAGAAACCCTAAGGGTAAAATTGTCCTTTCATTTAAAAATTAGGAATTAAAATTTATTCTTGGGGCGGAATGTTACATTGATGGTCAAGGCACTACAAGATAGAAACGATTCCACGACGCCTGATATGCGCTATGGAAGACGTTTAATGACGCTGTCCGCACGCCGTAACATACGCCATGGTAGAAGGGGGTCATGGAAACTTTTTTAAAACCATGACGTTCAATGGTCGCGCCATAGAATGTAATTTCAATGACGCGTGCTTGCATGTCATCTTATTTTTTCGATGACGCCGCCTAATGTGTCATAGATGTATTTTTAATGACGCTCAATCCGCCATGAATATTATGACGCTTGTATTGACGCCTGCCTATTTAGGCTTTCTATGACGCACAGACGCTATTGAACTTAACGACGTCTAGAAGACGTCATTGAAATTTTTCATGACACATATTTGACGCCGTTGAAATTTTAATAAATAAATAAAATATTCATAATTGAACTTAACGACGCTTTTGGAGACGCCATTGAAATATTTTTGACGACACATATTAGACGCCGTTGAAATTTTAATAAATAATAATAATAATAATTCTAATACATATATATATAATTCTAATTTATGACGCCTCGATTTTGTCAGGAAGGCATTGAACTTAACGACGCTGATGAGACGTCATTGAAAATTTTTTCATGACACGCTTAGACGTCGTTGAAATTCTTTAATTTTTTTTATTAATAAAGTTCTTAATCTGTATATATATCCCATCATTTTAATTAAGCAAAAGAAATTAATATATAAAAGCAAAAATGAAGACACAAAGGCAAAGTACTCAAAATTATATTTCTATTATTCAAAAATGATTCTAGTACATTAAAATTGTCTTTAACTAATCCCACAAAGTCAATCCTATGAAGTTAGAGAAGATTTGATACTTGCATTGTCCAAAAATAGTAAACATCCAAAAGATGATCTCCATGATAGTTTGAGAGGATGTGATGCTTCATGTCCAAAAGTTGTTGTAAATGGTACTAAAAGATGATCTCCATTCAAAAACTCAGTTGCATCAGCGTCACTGCTCCTTACCTGCTCTTGGTATTTAGAAAAACAGAAGATAATGTGAGTAACTGGTTGTAGACTGCCTTTGTTCCACGTCCATTACAGTTATAAAAATATTAATGAATTTAATGTCTGTATGTAGTGCTCAAAATTCAGGTTGGATGTGTAGTAAGTGCCAAGGTTGAAGCAAAGTATGTTGACCAACAATGCTGGACAGAAAATACAGGTTCATACCTGCAATTCTTTGGCAGAAAGATCAAATTCTCTACGTACAAGCACTTGACGAATCACAAAGAAGGTTCCAATCCAAGAAATGCCAACAATAGTAGCAAGTATGATAGCTGGATTCCTAATTCAAATAACTCCCCCGTCTCATAAACGACATTTGTTTTGATAATATCACTTGATTGTGCCATTGGAGTAGAGATAAGCCATAAGCTTTGTCCAACTAAGAATGCAGATATATACTGGTACATATGGCCTCTTCATGACTTTAATAAGCCCAGTAACCAAAAGGTTCTCAAAAAACTCTGCAATAAAATTATGATACACAAAGATGATTCCCGGCAACTAAATAAAAAGTATCTATCTACTTAAAAGATTGTATTGAAAAAAATAATTTCCAGAAATACTAGACACTAATCCTATCACATTTTGTTCCTTGCATGAAGAGTCCCTCAATAAGTGGAAATACAAACAACAGAAAATGATACAGAAGTCACCACAATGATACAAAATTTAAAGATGTCATATTCATCTTATAGTGAAGATATGTTACGAAATTGTACTGAATTGATCAATTTAAACTCTTATTTCCTTCTAAATTGTTTTCACATATGTTAAATTTATTTTCAAGTTTCATATCTAACCTTTTTTCTTTTGGTAAATTGTACACATGCACATTAAACTTGATGTGTGTCCCATCTGAATCTGTGCTTTAATTTATTTAATAAATAATCATTAAATAAGAGAAAGGAAAAACAGAACTAACAAAATAAAATTTGAATATTGTGTGAAGAACTTAATTTGTATAATATTATCCAAATTCACACAGACACAAGTACTCATGTGTTGTGTGATGTAAACTGCCATCAATTACTGTTTGTAGTTATAATCACCAGTCCTGATTAATAAATCAATTTAGAGCTGTTTGTGATCCACAAACAAAACATTTAGGGTATATTATGATACCATGTTACAAGAACTATATAGAACAACTTGTATAATGTCCATGTGGAGAACAATATTTTTGGAGAATAGGAATTACTCTGCAAATTTTTTGAGGTAAGACCTTCCATTGATAGTTCTTCTTGGAGCATCTTCCTTCACCCACGATTGAACAACATATTAGTAAAAACAATTGTTAACATGCATAATCCTAACAAAAGATTCTAGAAAAAAAAAGATGCAATAAGAAAGCTACCACAACAAAATTCATATAGATGTTTATAATCAAACATGTTAAAGGGTACGGTCAAGAAATTATAGAGAGACTCTGTCATCTCTTTATAATTTTAGGAGAACCACTGCATAGAGGAGAAAATATAGGATATGGATGCACTATGACAGTTATGTAAGTGAGTAATGAATTCAAATGTTTCCTAATAATGGATAATTACTTCAGTTCTGCCTAAATATGTCTTCATGTGAAGGGAATTAAGAAGTAAACAATAAATAAAGAAGAATCTGATATCTCTGCATCAGTACTTCAAAGTTTTACTTGAAACAGACATTAACGAGCTCGTGCGCGCTCACACACAGAGTAACACATGTTGAAATAAAATGATTCTCATTGTTTTTTGATTAAGTTACATCAGTAGCTTATATACACAAGCTTTGTAACTAACCTATAACAAGATTACATCTATCATAACAAAGTTCTAACTAAGACTAAACAAACTTTGACTGAGCTTTGACTCTCTCTTTTAACTTCTCTAACCATGCTGTTCAGAGATCATCTTTAACACACACCCACACATCAGCATGCCAAAAAGGTCAACCTAGAAGAGATGTTTAAAGGATGGACACCAGGCCTTCAAGGCTTCAAAATATGGAAGCAGAAGGACAGTGGTTCCTGTAGTAGTAACATGAACCATTCAAAGCAATAAAAACCTCATTCCATAATTCAGACCTACCTCTCCCTGGCTTCATTTGCAAATTTTTTTAAAAAACATGTGAACAAAAAAATGGAACTACATATATAATAGTCATGGAGAGTTCAATTTATTTACTTTTAAATTTTCAGCAGTTTAAGTTTTTTGGGTTATGAACCTTTTTCCGTTCCAACCATAAAAATTCACTTTCAGAGCTAAAACTCAATTAATGTAAGGCAAAAGAAGCAGCTTGTGAAACAAATTCAACGCAAGTTTGGTTCGTACTTGTTTCTAAAATCAATTTCTCATCAACACACAGAGAAACGGGGCTCATGTCTGGAAATTGTTAAGGAAATAGTAATAATACCTCGACCTCCTTGAGCTCTCGAACCCCCTCCTTGGTCTCGTTAGTTTGGGTTTGACCGTGGGAAGCCATAGGCACGAACTTGGACCGACCGGAGGGACGACAGATGAGAGAACCGTAGAATGCTGAGAGTGAGATACTGTGCCGTGCTGTTTGACCTTAAAAACATTGTGATGCACCACAAAAAAGAGTAACAACATTGTGAATAAGAAACAAAGGGCAAAATTCAAAATCTATCAAGAAAAATATATATCAGGCCACAAACCTTATCGAAGAAAAGCTTTCCTCAAGTTCTCCCCGGACTGCATCTTCTAAATGAAGGCTAAGCAGATGAGAAGTGAGACTGAGAGAGACTTACAGGAAGAGATCCAACAACGCTCTTAGGTCAGACCTTTCATCGAAGGAGGAAGAGAGAGAGAGAGAGAGTTTTAGGTTTGGGTCTAGAGGAGGAAGGGAGTGTTGTTTTGATTTGGGGCTTAGAGACAGCGTGAAATTTTTGTTAGGTGAGAGCGCGAGAGGGTTCCTGCAGAGGGAATAAAGCGCGAAATTAGAATTTTGTGAAAAAAGGCGCTATAGGAAAACATCTATGACGCACATTATGCGTCATTCTATAAATATTTCATGACGTGTTGAAGACGCTGCGTTAAATTTTTTTACATCTATGACGCATGTCCTGGCGTCGTTGTATAAGTATTTCATGACGTGTTGAAGACGCCGTTAAATTTTACATCTATGACGCATGTCCTGCGTCGTTGTATAAGTATTTCACGCACGTGTAGAAGACGCCGTTAATTTAAGAAAAATCTATGACGCAGTCCTCTGGCGTCAGATAGGATACAACTATGACGCAGAGTTCTACGCCATTATATAAGTATTTCATGACGTGTAAGACGCCGTTAAATTCACAATGTTAACGACGATAATAGGCGCCGCCTAAATGTACTCAAATCAATGACACACATCCCGCCGTCATGGAAAATGATTTTAATGACGCGCCAAGCATACGCCGTGATAATGGTGTCATAAACTCACTTCAATGACGATTTTAAAAACATGTCATAGTTTTTATCACATTTAATGACGTGTATTTTCACGCGCCATTAAATATGCGGCCATAAAAAGACATTTTTTTGTAGTGAGGGTTTGAAATCCCATGGCTCCAACTTCTAACATATTTAACTATTTTTTGCTACTGCGCCTCATGTCGGTTTGGTTCGGTACACCGAAATGGGTGGTTCTTCTGGCCTATAAATCAGGTCGAGTCAACCAGTCGAGTGAAAATACAAGTACTTAAAAAAATTTCTATCTTGCCCAGCCGCCATAAGCCAGGTAGGGTAATTCTTTTACAATTTTGATCTAGTAAATTATTTTACAATTTTCAACTCTCAACTCTCTCTCAATTGATAACTTGATTGAATTAAATTTTGGGATTTTTGTGGGTTTGTGAGTCAATCTCTAATAAAGTGACTTATTCTCATGACAAGATTCATTGATACTAAACCATTTCAACATTTGCAAGATTCATGTTAGAGTATATGTTTTGTATATTACTATCTTTTGGTGAGTTTTAGTTGTAAATTTACTATATCAATATGTATGATCCAATTATAAATTTACTATATCAATATGTATGATCCAATCATTTAGCATAAGGCCCCTAAAATCTCATAGCCGCTTCTACTAAGTCAGTATCAAACTAATCACAAATAATTTTCAGATGATGCAACGTGACAAGACCCGACCCAAATTTCACTTTAGAATCTGCGTCAAAACCTGTGCATGTCCAACACCTGTCACGTGCTGGGCACGAATGACCAAAATATCCTTTGCCCTAACTCCAACTTAAAACCACTTAAGGGTTTGTGACTTCTGCCGGAAAACCGGCAGAGTCTCCCTTGAAAAACGGACATTTCCCATTTTATTTTACTTGTAAATATCACAATTTATAATCCCAATCTTCAGCAAGCATAAACCAATTTAATCCAAATGGCCTCATGCCTCTTTATAAAACAGAAACACTAAATAGATTTCGAATCCAATATCCATATCAAATTTTTCCATAATAATCTCTTCCGTGGCTACACCTAGATTAGTCTAGGTTGGCTACATACCCTTACTGAGGGATCAAGCCACACGTAGTTCTTTATACAATAAAACTGAGCTCAAACCATAAAGTACAAACCATAAATAGAATTACAATTCACCTTCTACTATTTATTCTATCACATCTCGTATCGGCTCTGCTGTAGCATGATATTGTCCGCTTTGGGCACTACCCTCACGGTTTTGTTTCTAGGAACTCACGAGCAACTTCCCAATGGGTGACCCATCCTGTGATTCCTCTAGCCCAAACTCGCTTAACTTCGGAGTTCCCATGGAATCCGAAGCCAGTGAGCTCCCAAAAGGCCTCGTGCCAGATGGAGGTGGGCATGTACATATAAGGCACATCACCCCCTTTCCGTTGGTCGATGTGGGATGTTACAATCCACCCCCCTTAGGGGCCCGACATCCTCGTCGACACACTGACACCACACGACAGAGTGGCTCTGATATCATTCTGTCACATCCCATATCGGCTCCGCCGTAGCACGATATTGTTCGCTTTAGGCCCTACCCTCACGGTTTTCTTTCTGGGAACTCACGAGCAACTTCCTAGTGGGTCACCCATTCTGGGATTACTCTAGCCCAAACTCGCTTAACTTCAGAGTTCCCATTGAATCCAAAGCCAGTGAGCTCCCAAAAGGCCTCGTGATAGATGGAGGTAGGCATGTACATATAAAGCACATCACCCCCTCCCCCCTCCGTTGGTCTATGTAGGATGTTACATATTCCAACGTCAAACTATATAAGCACATGAATTGAATATTTCTTCACACTTTCCTCAAACCAAACTCTTTCAACTCTAAACAAGCCGCTGACACTTAAGCATAGTATATAATGATTTCCATACAATCTTCCACCCCTTAGATATGTGTATATACATATACATATAATAATAATAACCCAATACAGATAAGTAGGGAAACTAGAAAATTATTAAAATAATATTGGCCATGATAAACCTTTATATCAAATATCAATGAGTTAAATAAACCATGCCTCATAAATCTAAAAATATGTTTTAGAATCGTCACTAACAAATACCCAAAATAAAATTATCAATTTTAGTTTAAAACATCTCAAAACTTAAATGCTCTCGACCAAGGTGTACTCCCAATCATAATCTGTCAATTCCAAGTGTCAATCCATCATATCCACCTAGCAGAATCGGGGGACACAAAGTCAGCCCGAAACGCAAATCCTAGCAAAATCGGGAGATCAGCCTGAAACGCAATCCTCGCACAATCGAGGGACATGAAGTCAGCCCGAAATGCAATCCTCGAACCTCAAGATTCAAGCATCCCCGAGACTCGTGGGGCATTATCATAACTGAGTAACTATTCCGAAGGCAACATGGGGGGATGCTCCTGTGTTGGGTTTGAAAACCCTTCTTGAATTAGTTATAAAATCATTTCTCAAACCTTTCCTTTATTTCAGTTTTCAACCATACCCAAGGTCTTAAATATTGAAGGTTTTGAAAATATCGGTGGTTCAAAAACACGGAAATATATATGGAAATATCGGGAAAATATCGATATCGATAAAAATTGGATAAAGACCATGGAAATTGTGATAAATACATGGAAATGTTTAATGAAACTTCATAAAAAGTTTATTTAGTCAATCATCTGTTATTTTGACACAAAAGATTGGAAGGAAATGCATTGCGAGCTAACAAACGCTGTGACTTAGAAAATCTGAAGTAATTAATGAAAGAAAATTAAACACCCTTTAGTAATTTATTTATCATTTTTACTACAATATTTTACATTTTATAAATTGCATGGTAAGATACATGAGTAACCTTATTTCACATTATTCACTAGACATGGCACACATTATTATATTTCTTATTTGTAAAAAATTGAAAAATAATTTAAGATGTAAATCAACTTGATTTGTCATGAAAACTATGCACTTTACCATGCTTAAAAAATTATAGTGAAGATTGAAAATCAACTAAGAACATAAATAAACATATTAAAAATGAACAAAAAAAGAAGAAGATAATACAAAGAAAGAAATAACAGACGTAAAATGAGAAATCCATCCAACCACAAAAATTACTCCAAAAGTAGGGTTCTACGTTGTAACCTGGCGGTCTAGTAGTTGAAGAAGTGCATGTAATTTGCGTCTGCGTTTTGTTTATTTACTTTTTCTTTTGTTCTGTCCTCTCTTTCTCTCTCTAATAAATATCAGTGTGCAAACCATCACAGCCCCCTCTATACCCTTTCCCCCTTGTATCTCTATATCTCAATCTCTCTCTCTCTCTCTCTCTCTCTCTCTCTCTCTCTCATCAAAAAAAGCTCTCGACTCTCAGAGTCTGCCTCACCGCCCTCTGATCCCTCTTCGTCTTGGTTTTTGAGGTAGCCTTTTGTCTATCTCTTTCTCGATCTTTGTTTCCTACCTCTACCATGTGATCTCTATGTTTTAGATCATACTCTTATCAAAAAGATTATACGTTATGGGCCACAAATCTGGTTGTTTACCATAAAGGTGGATTCTTTCAAGTGTTGTTGCAAAAATATCGTTTCTTTACTTGAATCCTTCGTTTAGGTTGCATTCTCTTGATGGGTTTTGCTTATGTTGCGTTCTTACCCCCAATGCGTGTGCATAAGTGATTTCCTTTCATTTTTTCTGGTGTTGTTCATGTCGTGCTTTTATCGATAATTTCGATAATATCGTTATACTTTGACAATTTCAAGCTGAATTTGAACGAAAATATCGATCCCGAAATATCAGTGAAATTATTGCGGAAATTTTTGATAAATTGACGATATATACATGGAAAGGTGCGAAAATATCGCTGCCCCAAAAAAACAATATTTTTGCCGAAATATCACGAAATTACCGAAATTTTGTACCTTGACCACACCAACTTCCCAGGCTAAACACCTTTATTAACATGCATAAATATTCAAAATCATTTCAAACGAAACCACATGCTTGAAAAGCAAAAGCCATAAATAAATCATTCACATTAATTCCAACCACCAGACATATATTTAAATATAACCATATAATCAGACAATTAAAACTTCTATGAATATTTAAACAATTTAGCAAAGCATGAAACTTAAATTCTAGCATAATCGGGTGATCGGCCCGAAACGCAATCCACGCACCGCGGGTTCGGCCGTCCCCGAGACTCATGGGACATTATCATAACTGAGTAATTGTTTTGAAGGCAACCTGAGGGGGTACTCTTGTGGTAGGTTTGAAAACCCTTCCTGAATAAGTTATAAAATCATTTCTCAAACCTTTCCTTAATTTTAGTTCTCAACCATACCAACTTCCCAGGCTAAACACCTTTATCACCATGCATAAATATTCAAAATAATTTCAAACTAAAACCAGATGCTTGAAAAGCAAAAGCCACAAATAAATTATTCACATTCATTCCAAGCATCAAACATATATTTATATATAACCATATAATCAGACAGTTAAAACTTCTATGAATATTTAAACAATTTGGCAAAGCATGAAAACTACTTTCGAAATAAAAGTCCCTTCACCACAACAACTTACTTTCTGGCCTCGACTAAGTCGACACTACCCACTATCCAGGTCAACTGGCTCGTAGGGCTCACAACCTCACATTTTTATATGATGATTCCTATTGGTCCACAACCACAAGTTAACCCCGTCCTAAAAGTCTCGTCACGATCCAACGGTCAGTTTGACCCCAATTGCAGAATTCCACCAAATGGGGAGCACAGGGCCCACAACCTTCGATTTTCGATTCAAACATTCCTATAAGTCCAACAAGGTCTACATAACATGTTCTGAAAATTTGATCTCGATCGAGCGATCGGATCACTAGCGATTGCACATCGAACGTCGACTTAACACTTAACCCAAAAACCATTGACTCGGAGTATCCGGGACTGCGATTCTCGATCAACCAGTTCCCACACGATTCTAGAGATATGATGAACGACATATCTGAAAATGAGACCGATCGAACTATTCGAACCTATCGAACCGGAATATCGCCATATAGGCGTAATATCTGTTCGATAGTCAAATGGTATCCAATTTCTAAGCCGAGCATACCATCTTGCTCGGGATGACATGGGGACTATTTTATAGCATAATGGATCACCACACAGTAGGCCACACACCGTCACACGCGCCAGCAACGCGTGGGTGTCTTGAGAAATTTCCGACGACGGAAAATTCTCAAAACTCCATGCAATACCTATACCAAATTGATCAGACTAACAAGAGGAGTAACTTTCCTAACCGCGCCAACCTCCAATGTGGTCGGGAAGTGATCGAAAAACCATTCAAAACGTCGGCAAAAATTGTGGGGTTTTCGATTAAACTCTCACACTTCAAAATTGATTAATTCCATGGATATAAACAGATAGATCTCATTGAGTAGATAAGATTTCATACCTCACTCGATGGATTTGGCCGTTGGATTGGCAGAAAAATCGCAGGAAAAGTTTGAAACAACTGACGGTTCAAAAGCTCGATACACCACCATGCACGGTTGCCATGGCCGGGCTTCAGCCCAGATAAGTTCGCCGGCCTGCCCTGAACATTTTTCAACCAGTCTTAGGTGCTTGGGTGGCCGAACGATGGAGAACGCCGGCCGTTACTTCTAGTCTGAGAAAACACAAGGGAGAGGAGACAGAAAGAGAGTATCTGGGGAGATCGAGAGAGGAGAGAAAGCGCATGTGAGGGGAGAAGGGTAAAATCGGGTTTTTTTAATTTATGTTTTTACCACTAGTAATTGAGCGTGCTGCCTGTCTATGGACTCGTATCGATAAGCTTTACGCAATGGTTCAGCTCAATTCCCCAGATTCCTTCCTGAACCAAAAAGTCAACTTTACACCACTTTGAAACCCTAAGGGTAAAATTGTCATTTTTTTAAATAATTTAAGAATTTCATTAAGTTTTCAGAGCGAGATGTCACACAATGACTTGCATCTCTTCATTTTATATAGACAAAAGTGGACAAACATGCATACATAATTTGGTAATTCTCCAAATTGTAAATAACCAGGCCACTTGAATTGTGACGTCCCGGACCTAAAATTAATGAAAAAGAATAAAAAGGAATTAAAATAATAAAAGTGGAATTAAATATTTAAAGGGGCATTAAGGTCATTTTAATTTTGAGACCGAATTTGGTGAAACGAGTTGCGCCATTGTGTCCGGCTCATCGAAACGAGTTCGTGGTTATGCGGAACGCCCAATTCTGAGTTGTAACGAACGCGTAACAGTTTAGAAAAGAAATAAAATATAAAATAAAAAAACGAAATTCCAGATTTTACTGTAGCAGCTTCTTCTTCTTCTTCTTCCCAGCTCTCCCTCATTTCTTCTCCCTTCACTTTGATTGACGATTTCTCCTTTGTCCGATGTCCGTTTTGGGTGATACCAGTCCCAAAATGTTCGTCTCTTCGTCCTCTACCTAGCCTACCCACTTTACCTGCTCAAAAGCCCACTGATTTTAAACTGGAGCGTCTGAAAGTTCGGTGGTTCTTTGAAGTTTTCGACACGTTTTCCGGCGACTCCGGCCACAATTTCTGTCGAGTGAGGTATGAAACTTCATCTACTCTTCATGCTCAATCTGTTTATGTAGGTATTGTTGATCGGTTTTGAGCCTAAGTGATCGGATCTATAACCTAAGTTTTACCCGTTTTGAGATTGAATTTTCGGCCACTTGCCGTCCGTTTAAGACGTTCCTGTAGTTGAATAAAATGCTTAGAAGGTTGAGTTCTAGCTACTCTAGAAAGGATGGCCATTGGTTTAAAGTTTTTCCGACCGACGGTATCGCTTTGGGCACCCAACGCCCTGCCAGTGTGGGTGGTTGTGCAGGGCCCACTTTTAGCTGCCAATATTCCTTCCTAAATTACCCTTACGTCATCCTGAGCGCGTAGGTGTGCTCGGATTCCAATTTGGAGTTCGTATGACAGTCGAACAGATTTACACCTATTGTGCGTTATACGGGTTCGATGTGTTCGGACCGTCGGATCGGTTCCAATTCTTAGTATGCTGTTCCCCGTAATTTTAGGATCGTGTAGGAACTAACGGATTGTGGATCGGAGCCCCGAATGCTCCGGATCAATGACTTAAAGTTTGAATTAAACCATAACCGTCCGATCGTACGATTGCGAGCGATCCGACCGTTCGATCGAGACCAAACTTTCAGGACACGTTGTTTAGGCCGTGTTGAACTTGTAGGAACTTTAGGATCTATGTTTGGGGGTCATGGGACCTACGAGCCTGGTTTGACCTTGTCGGGTTAGTTTGACCAGGTGTGACCGAGGGTCTCCCAAGGTCGCCTTGCCACGTAGTTGACGTGTTGCACTTCTAGGAATGTCCGGATTAATTTGGAGGTCGTGGGCTTCGCGGGCCCGGGTTGATCGAAACGGGATGTTTGACCGTCGGTTGACCGTGAGTCTTCCGAGGCGGTCCCACTTGTTAAAAGTTGTAGCTTGACCTTAGGATTCTTCGTACGTACATACACACACACACTTTGAGTGGGGAAACGTTAGGGTTTTGTTTTAAGGTTTCGTTTTCGGTACGTTCGTTGATTCGATTCTCGTATCCTTGTCTAGTTACTCTGGCACCGCATACGTAGCTGGCGGGACCCTCTTAGGGTTATGCAGCGTAGAACCAACGGTGAGTGAACCTTGTTTTCAAATGAGCATGATTTGCGTGATTGAATGCAAATGCATATAAAATGGGATTTAATGATTGTTTTAAATCTCGGATTTGATGATTGCGTTTATCGGAATTTAGTTGATAATGGTTTAAGTCTTGATTTTGACTTTGGTTAAAGTATATTAAAAGGGTTTGCATTTGAGGTTTATGCATGATTTGGGTTTCCGGTATTTTATGTGGGGCCCTAATGATTATATTTCATGATTATGTATACTTTTGAGTATTGAATGGGATGTAGTGACGTCCGGTGGTTTTTGTATCGGATTTCGGATCATTAATTGGGTTATTTTGACCTTGGGGTCTTTATACTATTTATATATATTTTTTGGGTATGAGAAACGGACGTTTGGGGTCATCTGGATATTTATGTTTAATGGGTTATTATATATATATATATATACTTATATACACTTATATATATATATATACATGTATACTTTGATAAATGTCAGGCTTGGATTATAATTTGAAGCATTCTTAATTATACTTGACTATATATTTTGAATATGGAGTTTTGGGAATCTTTAAACGTCCGGACGTATATGTATACGGGATTGGACTTTCATATGGTTTTTCAAGAATCGTATTTATAAAGCGAATATTATTATGTTTTGATTTAGATTGGAATATGGTTTTGGATATGGTTTTAAATGAATTTGACGTTTCTCGACTTGAGATTTTAATATGAGTTGATATGCTTGAATTGAGCATTGATTGAGATTTAAATATGGTTTTTCAATGATCTGGACGTTTGAATTGATTAGGGTCTGTTATGCAGTCATTTGACGCTTGTGGTTATTTTTAAGTATGGAACATATGTTTGGAACGGTGATGTCCTTATTTTGAGTATATATATGGGATATATGCTTGATGGACTTGTATATGTCCTGGTGTATGATGTTTTGGGGTTGGGTACATTGTGATTGAATTTGTGTATATTGATTATCGCGTGGCAATTGATTTGAGTGCGATTAGCACCTTGTTATGTACCTTCCCCTGTTCTTGATACGGTTACTTGGATATGGTATGGTTGACAGGACCCAACCCAGATTCCACCCCGGAACCCGAGCCGGACCCTGCTGGTTTGCCCGACATCAACCCATGTCGAGCCCACAAACTAAACAAGTTCCCTCTTCCCTAAAATTTAAGAGAAAGGAGCCAAGACTTCTACCGAAAATCGGGCAGAGTCTCCCCTGAAACAAGGATTAACCCAACATTAACAACCTGCCAGAAACAAACAAAAATACAACCCAAGGGCCAGCATGCATACAAAAACACATAACAGGCCTCCGGCCATTCAAATTCAACCCTAAAAAATGATACAGAGCAATCTAAGAGTTAGTGGAAATAGAAATAACGGAATACAATTCAAGGACAACAATCCTACCCTTCCAACGAAGCTCGAGAAGAGAAGTGCACGGCTGAACAGTAACGAAGCGACGACTACGGTCTGTGGGGCGCAAAACAAAAAGAATGTGAGTGGACGAAAACAAAGTTTTACATACTTAAATAAAAGTACTAACCCCACCGTTTAAAACAATGCAAACCATGCATATGAAACCATTTATATACTTGATTGATTTGAAAACCATACTACCTCAAAGTACGTGAGAGCAATCCAGCTCAAAACCTTTTCCGAACAAAATAACCTTAAAATACCAAATACCTCATTACCAATCCATGTAGGTATATAAAAACATAAACCGAAATAACATTTAAAATACCAAAGATCTCGCTCACGCTGAGAAAACCAAACTCGACAACAATATAGAAATCAAATTCAGGATTCGAAATCCAATAAACTCAACACATCAAAAACTGAAGTCAAATCAAGTACTGTAGCCTAAATAGGTAAACAGTTTCCCAAACTTCCCCACTCTTACAACCACGTGCTCACAAGCACGACAAGCGAGGAACGATCCTCGCTAAAAGAAATATGAATACGAAGGCATTAACACACGCGTATAGGTATAGTATAACCTCAACACCAAACACAAGTATCAGGGGAAAACAATCCAACAAGGGATCGTTTGACTGGACACAGGTACAGTCTCATCGAGACCCCGTGCCCAGGGTTGAGCCGTCCAATGTGGGACTAAACTCACAGGCCTATATGGTAGAAACTTCCCAACCATAACTCCGAAACATGTCCTATGCGCGCAGACTACCCCGTTAAGGGTCTACAGCTACACCCCGTTAAGGCATGCACCAGATCGAACCATACCAAATCCAAGTAATCATCTCATATCAATCGCCATGCGATCATCAGTATCAGAACAAGGGGAGGTACAATACAAGGTAATAACTGCACACACATCAATCGCCACACGATCACCAGTATATATACAATATATATATACATAACCAATCACTTTCCAATTCCCAAATCCAACACATGTACCCAATCCCCAAAACAATAGACACCAGGACATATACAAGTCCATCAGTCAACTAACCAATATAAATATATTCAAAATCAGGACATCACCGTCCCACACATATATTCACTACTTAAAATAATCACAAGGGTCAAACGACCGCATAACAGACCTAAATCAATTCAAATGTCACATTTCCTTTCAAACCATAATCAAAATCCAATCAATGCTCAAGCTCAGAAAACATCGAATCAAAACCCAACTTAAACCAAAAGTCAATAAACATCAATATAGTTACATAAGGGACCTCACGTCCCAACACAGGGCATTCCAACTCATAGGTATATAATTAAAGTATAAAGAATTCATTTGTAAACACATGCCGTTAAACCAAACGTATAATCCAAAATAAGCAGTTAAGTTATAAATACAACTCTTACGAGTATAACCCAATAGTAAATATATAAATTTCAAGATATAATAATATGATTTCCCAAAGTATAGAATATATATATACATATATATATATATATATATATACATCCCAAAACATATATATATATATATATATATATATATATATATATATATATATATATAACAACGAGTTAAACATAAATATCCGGATGACACCAAACATCCGTATCTCATACCCAAAATACATATATATATATATATATATATATATATATATATATATATAGTATAAAGACCCCAAGGTCAAAATAACCCAATTAATAATCCGATACAAAAAACCACCAGACGTTACTACGTCTCATTCATACTCAAAAGTATACATAATCATAAAATATAACCATTAGGGCCCCACATACAAACCGGCAACCCAAAACAAGCATAAACCTCAAATCCAAACCCCTTTAAATATATTTAAACCAAAGTCAAACCAAGACTTAAAACACTTATCAAATTCAAGATTCAAAACCATTATTAAATATCATTTCATGCATTTCATGCAATTCATTCAAATCATGCTCATTTGAAAACAAGGTCCACTCACCGTTGGTCCTACTCTTCATAATCCTAAAAGGGTCCCGCCTGCTGTGTAGCAGAGTCAAAGTACGTAAAGCGATAGATACGAGGATTGGATTAGTACCGTGAACCGAACGGGAACCTTAAACTCAAACCCTACCAAAACCCGACTTAGCATGCACATACGTCGTACAAAAGATTGTAAGGTCAAACTACCTCTTTTAACTAGTGGGACCGCCCCGGAAGACTCACGGTCAACTGGCGTTCAAACACCCCGTTTCGGTCAACCTGGGCCAGCGGAGCCCACGACCTCCAAAAGGATCCGGACATTCCTAGAAGTCCAACAAAGTCAAATACGTGGCAAGGAGACCTCGGGAGACCCTCGTTCAAACCTGGTCAAACTTGGTCAAACTAACCCGACTAGGTCAAACCGGCCCGTAGATCCCATGACCTCCAAACTTAGCTCCGAAAGTTCCTATAGGTTCAACACGACCTAAACAAAGTGTCCTGAAAGTTTGGTCTCAATCGGACGGTCGAATTGCTCACGATCGCACGATCGAACGGTTATGATTTAATACAAACTTCAAGTCACTGATCCGGAGTATCCGGGACTCCGAATCACGATCCATCAATTCTTGTACGATCCTAGAAATACGAGGAACCACATAAATGAATTTGGATTCGATCCAACGGTCCGAACACATCGAACCCACGAAACACGCAATAGGCGTATGTTGGTTTGATCGTCAAACGACGTCCGAATTGAAATCCGAACACACGTATGTGCTCACTGAAACACGAGTAACACATAGGAACCCCGGACCTCCACCACACCGGGCCACCACACGCGCCGGCCGACCGGTGGGTGTCTTGATAAATTTTCAGCATTCGACAACACTTCACACCGCCCGACACCACCTATACCAAAAGACTCAAAACGATCCCAGGAGTCCAAAACCGATGACACCCAGCCCAGAACCGGCCGGCAACTGGCCGGAATCTCTGATCGAAATCTGCTAGATTTGGGGTTTTTAGATCCAAACAAAAAAAAACGGTGCAATTGATCCTAACCAGCTATGCAGGAAGCTAGAGCATGAAGAGGAGGATTGAAATCATACCTGGATTGATGCCGGAGGTGGCCGGAGACGCCGGATCGAAGCCGTGAACTTCGAACATAATCGGCCCGTTTTAGAGCTTTTTTCGGGGAATACCTCAGCTGCCGGCGTCGGGGAAGGTCAGGGGTTTGACCGGGATGAGGTGGCAGTCCTTTTGGGACCGGTGCCACCCTTAGTGGTGGCCGAATGAGAGCCGACCGGCCAAAAACCCCGCCTACTGGTGTTTTCGCGAGGAGAGAGACGACCGGGAGAGAGATAGAGAGAGAGAGAGAGAGAGAGAGAGAGAGAGAGAGAGAGAGAGAGAGAGAGAGAGAGAGAGAGAGAAAAGAAGAAATTCGATTGGCTGGGGTATTTAACAAATTTCAAAATGACCATTATGTCCTCCGAACAATCTATCGCTCGGATCGAGATGTGCCGCACATCCCTGAACTCGTTTCGACGTGCCGGACACAATGGCGCAACTCGTTTCGCCAAATTCCGTCCTGAAAATATCGTTGACCAAAATGCCCCTTTAATTATTAAATTCCAATTTAATTCCAATTATTCCAATTTAATTCATTTCAATTCCTTAATTAATTAACTCAATTATTTTATGTTATTTTTCTTAAATTTTGGGTCAGGGATGTTACAATGTTTACTTGGATATGGTTCGATCTTACCTTAACAGGGTGTAGTTATAGACCCTTAACGGGGTAGTCTGCGCGGGTAGGACATGTTTCGGAGGTATGGTCTGGAAGTTTCTACTATATAGGCCTGTGAGTTTAGTCCCGTTTGGACTGCTCAACCCTATGCACAGGGTCTCGAGGAGACTGTACCTGTGTCCAGTCAAATGATCCCTTGTTGGATTGTTTTCCCCTAGTACTTGTGTTTGGTGTTGAGGTTATACTATACCTATACGCGTGTGTTAGTACCTTCGTATTCATATTTCTTTTAGTGAGGATCTCTCCTTGCTTGTCGTGCTTACAAGCACGTGGTTATGAGAGTAGGGAAGTTTGGGAAACTGTTTACCTAATTCGATTGCAATACTTGATTGGATTTCAGTACTTGATATGGTTTACTTATTGGATTGTAAATCCTGATCTTACATTGATATAAATGCTTTGAACTACAATTGTTTTTCTATATCGTTGTCGAGTTTGGTTTTCTTGACACATATGAGACCTTTGATATTTTAAGGTTGTTTTACCTTTTGGGAACTTTATTACATTTTTATGCTTATACGTTTAACAAGTTCCTTTGTGTATCTTTTATATACCTATATGGATTTGATTTGAGAGGTTATGACTCGGGAAAAGATAAAGGTTGGTGTGCTCGGGAAAAAGGTTTTGAGCTGGTAGGTTTTCACCTATTTTGAGATAGGGTGGTTTTTAAATCACTAAGGTATATAAAGTATTTCAAATGCATGGTTTGCATTGTTTTTAAACCGTGGGGTTAGTACTTTGATTTAAGTATTTTAAAACCTTGTTTTTGTCCACTCACACTCTTTCTGTTTTGCTCCCCTCAGGCCATAGTCGTTGCTTCGACACTGTTCGGCTGTGCGCTTCTCTTCCCGAGCATCGACTAGACTGTAGGACTCTTTGTCCCTATTATGTAAACTTTAAATTCCGCTGTTTAATTTGAAAGAATCTTAGAATGCTCTGTATCGCCCGTTAGGGTTGAATTTGATGGCCGGAGGCCTGTGTTGTATTATGTAGCATGCTGGCTGTTGGGATAATTCTTTTCTGTTGTTGGAGCAGGTTGTAAGTTTTTGGGATAGTCCTTATTTTAGGGGAGGCTGTTTTTCGGTAGAAGTCTTGGCCCCTATCTCTTTTGTTTCGGGAAGAGGGAACTTGTTTAGTTAGTGGGCCCAACATGGGTTGATGTTGGGCAAACTAGCATGGTCTGGCTTGGGTTCCAGGATGAAATTCGGGTCGGATCCTGTCATGAATAATCCAAAAACATATGCAATCCATGCTTGCAAAATATCATAACCACAAGATAAGTCCTTGAAAAAACCATGTAGTAAATGCACCTGTACATAAACAAGCCTATCCCGCCCAGTCCATGGATTTTGACGCCTGCTCCGTTATCGTGGGCTCATTACCTTTTGGAAGAGATACATCTTATCAAAACAGGGTAAACAAATAAGCAGCGTTCTACAGGAACAGCTACAACCCTTTCACAAAAGTATTGTCATTTTCCACGTCCTTCTCTTCAAAACAACTCATGTTTTGCTCTTTTTTGTGGTAGAAATACAACACCAAATCGGTTGAATAACTGCAACCGCAAAGTATACCAGCCCTCCAATTCATATGTCTTGTGGTGGCTGGTTAGTTAGAAAGTTCATGCTCGTTTTTGCATTAAATGCATGCAGTTCAAACATCCATTTTCATGTGGTAGTTTCATGTTTATCAATCATAGTACAGTGCATACAATCAGTTGTACACAAGGTCTAAAATATCGATGATATTGGAAATATCGGTAGTCAAAAAATACGGAAATTTCGATGGAAATATCGGGATATTATCGATATCGATAAAAATTGAATAAAAACCATGGAAATTTGTTTCCCTCTTTTCGGCCGGGTAGGCCGATTGAAGGATTTTTTGGTCCTTCTTCTTTTTTGAGTGCGGGGCGTGCCACCACTAAGCCACGAATTTGGCTTGAATGGAATGTGAGTGATGTTGCGTCCGAAATCTAACTTTAATCAAACGATTGTTCGGCCGAGCAAGGAACCTCCTCACGGCCTAGGTTCTTTCACTACCTTGGGGTCAAGGCTTTATGTGAGCAACCAAATGATGTAGAGTGGGTGGAAATGAAGATTGAAGGTGAAACGTAATGAAATGAATAGCACGTGCGTAAACTAAAGGTGCTTGAATTTAAATGGAATTGAAAAGACAAGTGCGGAAAGTAAAGTGCGCAAAATAAATAATTGAAAAGACGAGTGCGTAAAATAAAGAATGTAAAGACGAGTGCGTAAATTAAAGTGCGTAAAGTAAAGTAATTGAAAAACAAGTGCGTAATGTAAATTGCATAAATTAAATAATTGAAATGCGAGCGCGTAAAGTAAAGGGCAGAAAGTAAACTAGATTACGAAGAACAATAAAGATAACATGAATTTAAATTACTGTAATTAAAATAGAATTGAAAAACAAGAACAAGCACGTAAAGGCATAATTGAAATCTACGGAAACTAGAGCGGAAAAAATAAGAACTAGGCTATGACTACATTATGCTACTCCTATGATAGAAATTGAAGAGAATGTAAAATGACAAGTTGTGTGTTGTGTCGGGGGTCTCTTCTCTCTTCCAAAAGCTTGGTATTTATAGGGGCTTCGGTGCGTCTCAATTTGGTAAATCATCAATTGGCCTTCAAATCCTCCATCAGTTTTATTCCTTCATTGACATTGACCTTGGCTGATTCCATCCATCATCATGATTGCTCCATAATATCTTCAATTCCTTGTCTCACGCATGTGATTTAATGGAAATAATAACATTTTATTTGATTTTCCTTCCATATTGAGCTCTCCCACAATAACTTCGGTTGACCATCGAGTTGGCATAATTCCTCCTATATTTGAATTGTAACATATGAGAAAAATCCTCCTACGGATTCTCTCTCTCCTCATTTAAACCTTGTCTGATTTTGTACATTCGGCCGCTTCTAGTCATTCGGCCGTATCTACACTTTCAGCCGCATATAGGCTCTCGACTACTTTTGTGCTCTTGGCCAAATTTACATATTCGGCCACATGTAGATTTTCGGCCACATGTAGATTTTGGGCTTTTAGCCAACCTTATCGACTAAGTCCACTGGAATATGGCTTGGGCCCAAATAGTGATTTGAGACCATTGTATCATAACTTGGGCTCACTATTAATTTAATTTCGGATCTTGGGCCTGACCCGACCAGATTTCAACCAGGTCTAAACAAAATTGTAAGAAAAACTTGGAAATTTTTTTTTGAAACTTTAGAGAATGTTTATTTACTCAATTATCTATTAGTTTATCACAAAAAATTGGAAGGAAATGGATTGCATGATGGATTTAACTGATTTAAGTTGCTTATATAGCGAGCTGACAAACACTGTGACTGTAGAAAATATGTTGTAATTAATGAAAGAATATTAAACACACCATAATTATGTATATATAATGATTTACTACAATATTTTACACTTTATACATTGCATTGTAAGAACATAAATAAATTTATCCAAGAAAAAATTAAATAGGAAATAAATAAAATAATTATAAAGATAAGTAATTAAGCAACAATCCTAACCCCCATCATCCAACGGCTGAAACTCCATTCATCCCCACGATCATAACCCCCTTCATCCAACAGCTGAAACTCCATTACTTATACACAATGCTATACGGACAGACAGCCCCACAAACTGAACTCTCCCATAAAGTAATAGCCCCTCATTTGACCAGAGACCATAGAGGGTGAGAGAGAAAGAGAGAATATTTTATAAAATTAAATAAATATAAAATCAAAGAAAAAAGTAAAATGGGTGACATCACCTTGGACTCTTTTTTTTTGTTTTTATTTAAACGCACAGCTCTCTTTGTCTTCTCTATTCTTTCTCTGATTTCTCTCTCTCTGTCTCTCTCTCCTTTTTCAATTCTTTCTCCACCCGAATTCACAGGCATAGAGAAGATGGTGAGGGAAGACCTATACATCGAGGTGCCTAGTTTCTTCCGTTGCCCGATTTCGCTGGACGTGATGAAATCCCCTGTGAGCCTCTGCACCGGCGTCACCTACGACCGCGCCAGCATCCAGCGCTATCTCGACGACGGCAACAACATGTGTCCCGCCACCATGCAAGTCCTCCATACCAAAGACTTCGTCCCCAACCGCACCTTGCACCGCCTCATCCAGATCTGGTTCGAACCCGCTGCGTTTTCTCTCTTTTTTCCTCCTTCGATAATATCGCGATATTATCACCATTTCAGTTGGAAATTGAACGAAAATATCGAGACCGATATTTCGGCGATATTTTCGATAAATTGACGAAATATAACTGGAAGCTTGAGAAATTATCGAGGCTTCAAAAAAATTATAATTTCGCCTATATTTCGGCGAAATTATCGAAATTTAAGACTATGGTTGTACATACATATATGCATGACTATCCGTTTTACATATCAGTTTGTATAAAAATTTAGCATACATATTTCACATGTAAATTATGAAAACAGAACAACTGTACCACACGACTGTCATGCATATATATATATATATATATATCTCTCTCTCTCTCTCTTTCTCTCTGAAAACGAACGATTAACACAAATTTAACAAGAATTTGTTATTAAAAATGTGTTTTTCCTTTTCCGTAAAACCCAAATTCAAAACCTTTAATTATTTATATATAAAACAAAGGTTTAACTAGTAAAGTAAAAAATAAAGAAACAAATAATAGGTAAATAAAGTAAAATAAGTTAAGAGTAAGAAAGCAAGCATGGTATGGATTGTTTCTACCCATTGAACTTCCTTCATGGGATCGCCAATCACAGAAGTTGGGTTAGCTCCCAAGGTGACTCCTTATGGGCCTAAGCCTATCCCGCTCGGCATTTCTAAGACTCTGCTCTTAGAAAAACCTTTAGTCAATTGGTTAGCAATATTATTCTCTGACTTCACATACTCCAAAGACACAATGCTCTTACTTAATAGGCTCTTCACATATTTATGTCTCACATGTATGTGCGTGTTCATTTTCCTATTATATGAGATTGTTTCACCAAGTCTATTGTAGCCTTGCAATCACAATGTCTAGCCAACCAAGCTACCCTCCTTGCGGCTAGCATTGTAACAAAGATTTTCCTCCATTCAACAAGCACTATCTTTTCTAACATCTTGTTGAATGTATCGTTATCAATGTCTCCCACTATCTCAACAATTCCTATGCATTCTTCAATCGAATACATCTCCTTAGAGGTGCTAGATGCCTCAGGACTCTTTTCCTTTTCCCACTATAATTTTTGGCTCATAACTTCACTGCAAACATCCAAATAAGATTCCATTTTTTCCCATTTCTTTGGACGACGCTCAGGTGGAGCAGCAATTGCACACTTTCTTTTTCCTTTACCACTCACAAGTTGAGGGATGTCACCATCATCATCCAAGTCAATATTGACGTAAACTCCGGTGTTAAGGAAGTGTTTTCTAACTCATGTTCATCATCTGAGTTAGGAGGAAGTTGACTAAAGGCATAATGCAACTGCCCGGTTGCAGTAGTAGTGTTAAATATCTCCCCTAAAAGTTGATAGTGCTCTAAACCTTGCGTGCGAAATTGCTTCGCTTTTGGCTTACTCTACAAACCATGACAATTATATTATATCAAATGTCACAACCAATTCTTATGTGAGAAGTCAGTTAAAAATAATAATACAAACACTTGCTATATGACATTATTATAATACTTTCAAGTAACTTGCCCAAACATCCTCTGAGGCAGTCACTGTGTTTGCAATAGGAACCCACCCAAATCCTGTATGCTCAATCAAATCTGAGAAGTCATGATGTACTTTTCGTAGTCTATTAAACTTAGATTTACGTTTTGGAATATTACATTTTAGTCCACATTATGCATACAACTCATCACTTATTTCTGCCCAACTTTCATTTTAAAAGTTGATGTCTGCAAGTCACCCTTCTTTACATGTTCATGCAATATGTTTATGAATATTGTCTCCTGTCTTGGAGGCCATATCCTTTTAAAGAGACAAAATTATGACAAACTTCAATCATGTAATGCATCATGTGACCACATAAAAAGGTCATAATTCATGTCACCACCTTTTGCATAATCAGCACATGTCATTCACAACTAGAAACTACCAAATAGCCTTCCTAAACTAGTCCAGATTTTTTCTCAAAGGCACTAAGTATTGTTTCTTCTAAAACCAGAAAAAGTATCAAGCCAACAATCAATCTGTCATATGTTATTTCTCAACGTTCTTGATAAGATTTTTAGTACCTGTGCAAACAGGGTTAAAATCACATAAAATACTTGTAAGAATACAAGGTTATTGTAGTATAGTTGCTCCTGCAAGGTCGTTCTCCTCAAGGACTATTTAGCAATTTATGTATAAACGATTTCCAATTAACTAAAATTAAAGGTTGAGAAAGTTGATTTTGATTTTGTTTAAAGCTAAAAACGAATTTAATTGAAAACACGATTAAATGAAAAGAGTTTAAGATATCAATTTATAAAAGCACTAGGGATCCACCGTCACCTAGCAATTCTATGTATTTTACCAATTACTTATGATCAATGCATACCACTTTGAAGGTTAGGTTTTCCTAATGTATATTCTACTTGGAACCTCCAACATAGAACGTATATCTAACATGCAACCCGTCCGGACGTTCGGATCAAATCTGAACATGAAAGACTCATTACGTTTTGTGAAAACCACTTGAAAAACCATGCAACCCTTAAGGGCGTGATGTTCGCCTTAAGTGAACTTACAATTATTAATCACAAGAAGCCAGTGTCAATTTCAGGGAACCTTCTGACCAAAATTGCATCAAATTACTTTTCTAAATATCCTAATGGTGATCAGGCATCAAGACAAGTAGATAGTTTAAAACAATGATTAACAATTCAAAGTATGCATACAATCAATCATAAGCAATTAAATAAAAATCACATATTCATGCTAAGGCTAAGGCTTCACCCTAGCAAAGAGAAATTAGTTACGCATAATTATAATTGAAATCATAGAAAAAGATTGAATACACCTTGAAGTTGAAGATCTTCAAGAACCCTAGCAATTGCTCTCCACAATGTCGCGTTTTTAATAAGTAAAAAGATGATAGAATAGAATTCCTAAAATTGTTGTGAAAAGGAACTTAAATACTACCTAAAACCTAGCTGCCCAATGCAGCTTTCTTTTCCCACAAGGACACTAATTAAAATAAAGTAATACTAGGAAGTAAAATCCAAATAGGATTAGGGAAATTCGCTCAAAATCTGCCCAGCCACGTTCTAGGCTCAAATCTGCTCCAAATCAGGCCCAAGATAGCTTGTTTTGAAGATAAAAATATTCTGAACACATCTCCAGAAGGTCACGAACCCATGCATTGCAACAAATCCTGTGATGCATTGCATAAAATATAATTTATATTGCAGCAAATGCACTACAAGTCTATGATGCAAATATAAACCTACAGTTCTGCTCAGTACAAATGAATATAAACATGTATATATAAATATATATGGAAGCTATCACAATATCAAACCAGGAATTAGACAGGAAGGTGAACAGGTAAAGTTTAGTTCTCCAAGCTCTATTACTTGAGAACCCCAAATCATAAGCAATATCTGACAGCAATCCAACAATCATAAGCGTACACAGGGCACACAGATACAACGCAAGATAAAACCAAGACAGGGCACACAGATACAAAGCAATATTTGACAGCAACCCAACAATCATAAGCGTTTCAAGTTATATAACAAAAACATACAATAGTGCGACAAAGGGCAACGTAGACGAAGAGTGTTTCTGTTTTCTCCGTTCTCTAATTTAGAGTTGAGAATGGAGAAAACGTCATTTTGGAGTTTTCACATTTTACGCTTTAAGCGTGAATTCATTCTCCCCAATCATTTTCCGTGTTTTTGTCAACAACTCACCGAACGCATTTTTTATCCGTATTTGGGCCCATAAAATGAAAACGGGCCTCTAAATATGCTACTGAACAGCCCCTTAGGGACTATGATTGGGCTTGCCCTTACAAGTAGATGTGTATGTTTATGGAAGCCCACAAGTCATATACTTTAAAACAAACAATGCATCTCTTCATATATAGGTGAACCTGCATGGAAATAAGGCTACAACTTTAAAATTATTATTTCTTTCAAAATTTATGATCCATTAGGAAAATAATAATAATAATTTTTCCAACACCTCTTGTAATAACTTCAAAATTGGGATTTTGTTGTTATTAATGTTTTGAAAAAATAATATGAGGTGGATAACAATATTGGGAATTTTATGAAGGTGGTTTGATGTGGAAATAATAGATTTTTGACTATTTAATCTCAATTTGGACTAAAATACCCATACATTTAATTTAATGATTTTTCAATGGACGTTCAAGAAATTGAAGTGAGAAAATTATAATCTTTGGATTGGAACGTGGGCGTAAACTGTTCGTGAATCGGAGTTATAACGAAGGGGAAAATTAATTTCGAAGTTTTGAAATTTAATTGGATGGCTAAACAGTGAATAGTGAATTAGTGAACAGTGCCATTTCAAAATTCTCTAAAAGACTGCGACAACTACCGATGAAAGAGGAGCGTTCCGTGAACATAACCCAGCTGAAATTATTGTGATTGGACCAGCGGTGAAGACACGGCGACGCCGTGAAGTTCGTTCATGCACAGTGAAAACCCATAATTTTGGACGGCGATTTGACCACTTTAGGGGTTGATTCAGGTAAACTTCCAAGTTCTAAAGTTGTTTATCTCGTCAACTTCTTTAAGGAAGTGTAGTTTTGGACTTGCGATTCTAAGATTTTTCAGTCTCCGGAATAGTACCTGAACCACCAGCAAGGTGGTGGCACGTGGCGGTGGTGCTGTGTTTGAGTTATGAAGACAATACATAGTCCTCGAGGTAGTGAGCACGGTGGTGTGATCCGTTTTGAGAGATTTCGTCACTTGACCAACGATCGGAGCCTCACAAATCCAGACCGTTAGATCGGAGATGAATGGGTCGTTCGATTGTCTCCAATTTTAGATATATTGTAGCTGGTGTTGTGAAGATTCTATAGGTATAGACGGATTGGTGATCCGACGTCTCAATCTTAAGTTGTTGTGTTTTGAATTTAGGGCGAGCGATCACCGTTCGATCGTGCATGATTGTGCAATCAAGATTGATTTGACCGTTGGATTGGGCCCAAATTGATGCACGGTGATGTCGGGACCATTTAGAGTCCATTGGCACAATTGGATATGACATTTGTGGTCGTAGGCCCGATGCGGATTTTTGGAGTGTCGGTCGTACGTGTGGGACTCGTGGGACCCAAACAGTGACTTTTTGGACAATTGGTGTCATTGGTCCTGTTTTGATGTCGACAATGTGTACGTCACAGTTTTGGAGTGTTCTGGATAATAATTGATCACTTTGGACCCCGGGTTGGTCTGAAGGGCATTTTCGTCATTTGGGTGCAGAATCTCAGATTTGCGCGAGATTGAAGATAAGGTTGACGACGTCATTTGGAGTTGTCGGTGACTTTGGTGAGTCACAGGCGAGGTGCGTCTTGAGTGACATGTGCCTCGATTTGTGTGCAAGTACACGATTAGTGGAGATGAGCTGGAGCTCAGTTATTATTGAATTTTGGAGTTTTGGATTCTAAGTTGAGTTACATACTTTGCTTAGGTTTTCGTGGAGCCAAAATTGCTCGTTGAGATTGTGGATTCGTTGAGTTGTCGAAGTTACGCAGCTTGGACGAGAGGTGAGTGAAACCATCCTAATCATGAGTAAAATCACGAGTTATTATATTTTATTATAATGTGGTTCTGATAATTTTAATGGCTATAATTAACGTGATGTTGTGGTTTTGAGAAACTATTTTGGTGTGAGTTTAAAATCAATTAAATATGTTTTGATTTTAAATGAGTTTGCATGATTTTGCAAAAAGGAATGGTATTCTTAGGAATGACCATATTATGTTGTGTGATGCTAATGAAAGTGCATGTTGTTATATATTATATGAAATTGACATATTTATACTGTGAATGTGGTTTACTTATACAAGCTTTAGAAAGCTTATCGGGTTTGTTGGTGGTGAACCCAGTACACTATTCAACGGTGTAGAGGATTATCCTGCATGTGGTAGAGACCGTGAATAGGGTAACTAAGGTTAGGAGCATAAGGTTCTTTGGTGTACTTGCAGTGTACAAAGTGTGGTTTGAGAGTGTTTGTGAGTTTAGACTTCCACTGTGTGAAATAAGCTCTGAGAAGCAGATTATGTAATATGTTAATTATTCAATTTATTATGTAAGTTTGTAATGTAATATTTGACTCAGAAGAGTTGAGTCAATATTGACATTGTGGTTCGGAACAGTGGTGTTGTATTTAGAAAAAAAAAATTCCATGTACAATTGTTGAAGGTTCCGAGCTTCGCGTGCCCGATTTGATTTGGTTGTAATAACTTTAAATAGGTTATTTGAGCTGAAAATTTGGAGCGTGACACCTCTAGATTCAAAATTCACCACAAATTCATTTGAGCTCCAAAAAATTCATCCAAAACAACTATGAACTCTTTGTGACATGCACTTTTATTTTATGACTTCAAATTCACAAATTGGCCCAAAATATATTTCATTTTCAAGTTCCACATAAAACTGAAAACTAAAATCAGTTACCAAACAACTTCTGTTTAGTTTTCAATTTTCACTTTTGTTGAAAACTGAAATTAGTTACCAAATAAGTTTTCAGTTTTGAAAAAATGAAAACTAAAATGGTTATCAAACGGCCCTTGGATTCTCTATTTGGTTGGATATTGCTTGATTTTGAATTTGTACTATAGTTTTGTGTTTAAAAACCAAGATATGTGACAGAAAAAGAAAAGCCAAATCCCAAATATCAGCAAGCCAGCCACCCAAAATACTTTCCTACCCAGTTGCATTGCCTCATTCTTCCCTATCTCTTTCCCTTTAATAAATGACATCATGAGAGAAGGAAGAAGAAATGGGATGTGATATAATCATTACATAATCTTTAGAGCATGAATGTAACATTCAGTGACACCAGCGAAACTCATAGCTGGTTCCTTTCATAAATTCAGTACTGAAGACAACCTTCATGATAGATTTTATTAACGCATGACATGCATATATTAACAATAATAGAAATAATCAAGGACAAGCAAAGAAACACATCTCTCAATCAAACGCCCTGAAAGTCTGGGTTTCCATTGTGGATTATTTTGCCCATCTAATAGGAAAGATCTAGGATGACGTTTTTGTACCATTATTTTTCAGAAAATGGACAAATTGGGCAATGTAGTGGTCTTGCTGCAGCTTGTGATCTCCAAAAACAGCTGCAGCTTTCCTTGCATTGCTTCTGAGCTGCTCTCCTTCCTCTCCCACCATTGCAAGCCTGAGTGTTTTGGCTATCTCATCTTTGCATAACGACCCATCTTTGTTTCGTTTCACTTCAACAGCCAGACCCTTCTCCTCCAGAAGCCTTGCATTCAAAGGCTGATCAACAACGAGCGGTAGCCCCACAAGGACATGCCCAAATTGCAGAGTTTCAACTACAGAGCTCCATCCACAATGAGACAGAGACCCCCCAATTGAAGGGTGCCCCAAAATTTCCATCTGAGGCACCCATCCCAAGAAAACAAGCCCTTTCTCTGACGTGCGCTCAACAAAACCCTGAGGCAGAGCATGAGCTTCATTATCAGCCCAATCTGGTTTTCTGAGTGCCCAGAAAAATGGCAGCTCTGATAGCTCCAGCCCATAAGCTATCTCAACAACTTGCTCCTTGCTCGGCTTAGCCTCACTCCCAAACCCAACAAACACAATTGACTTGGGTTTTTGTTTGTCAAGCCAGTCAAAGATCCCATCAGCAGTGGTAGTTTCTCCTTTTGCCCTTCTTGGAGGCTGCTCTGGAGGAAGCAAACCTGTGGGAAACACAGGTTTTCCGGTGATTTTCTTGTACACTTGTAAGTAGTCTCCTTCAACCTCATTGCAACTTCGAATTGCCACTACTTGACTTGCTGATACAATCTTGGCAAGCCTCGCAGCAACACCTTCTCCACTTATTTTGTTCGGCCCAAAAAAACCTGGAGGCACATAAACAGCCTCGTCGGGTCGAAATGCCACCAATGAAGGAAAAGTAACCCAATCTGGTGGTGATGTTAGGCTTTCTGGTGTTGGCAGAGCATGATTTCTATTTGTACCCAAGAGATTTTCTGGTGAACCAAAGAAGACACTGGTAGCAGCATTGAAAATAGAGAAGTATCCAACTGGAACACCATACTCTTTAGCAATGTCAACGACCCAATGGGCAGCAAAATCAGATATTATCCAATCAGGCAATTGATCCCCAATGAACTGCTTGATGGGTTGCTGCAGCAGATCATATGCAGCCTTGAGGTTGTCAACTTTTTCGAAGGGTACATCCACAGAGGCCTCAGCACCTTCTGGCAAGAAGTCAGGATCCAAAGGAGGAAATGGAATGGGAACTAAATGCAGAAAAGGTTCTAAATCAGATGAGAATTTGGGGAGCCTTTGGATGTTTCTTGGTGTAGATATGAAAAAGACATGAACTTTGGCTTTGGCCAAGGCTATGGAGAGTTCGAAAAACGGCATCAAATGGCCAAAGGCAGACCATGGAAGCATCACAACTTTAACATCTTTTGCCATGATATGTTATTTTCTTGCAGTAATGGGATTTGCATTGAGAGTGAACTTCATCTATATATATATATATATATATATTATATATTTATCAATCCCCTTCCATTGAGGGACACCCTTTAGGGCACTCTACGAGTTTTTTTTCAACGATCCAAACCATCTATAAGTCTTCATTCATAAATTATCCTTGCAAAAAATTATGCAAATTGAAAATCATTAAGTTATCTAATTGAGAACTACAAAATCAATGAACACAATACTATAAGAAAATACTTAAATTTTAATAATTTAATTGAGTGGTCAAATGATATCGGATTCAAGTGATTTTTATAGAGATGATCTTTAAATAAATACCTACAAAATATATGGTTTAAATGAGTGAAATACAATGCAGAATGGGCTCTATAAGGTGTCCCCCAAATAAGCTTATCTGAGGGATCCCTCAATAAAAACTATATATATCAGTATAGGTGTGTGGATGATCCACGTTATCGTGGATGATTTTGAGAGATCGCCTGCCTTTTTTTGTAAGTTTTTACACGGGTTGGTAGAAGGAGTGGCCACAATGAGTTCCAATTAAATTCATTGCTTATTTGCTCTGTTTCTTTTGTCTATTTCATCTGAGACATTAAACCGTGGGTTGTTGAGCTATCTATGCATGCGTTGCCACACATACAATTAAGATGGTTTTGAATGTAGTTCCATCTCCGCACCTAAACACAAGAGTAATAATTTCACAAGTGTTTCTCTTTTTTTTTCTTTTTAATCAAATTCACTGGTCTCTGAATTGGAAGACACTAGCCAAATTTTCTGGCCTCCTCTCAGCTTAAACGACTTTTTTTATGGCTGGAAAACATTTTAAGTACCAACGGGACAATTGGTAAATTATATGATCTAATGAACAAAAATTATATCTCGCAAGTGCACGAATCAATATGATACTATAGCAAACAAATATGAGAGTCGTTCCCACAAAGATTTGTAAAGTTTATTTATTAATTCCAAATATATTCTTAAGAAAAATAGAAAATAAAAAAATATTAAAATACTAAAATAGCTTAAAATAAGATTACTCAATTTTAAATAAAGTGCCAAAAATTTAAACCAAGAAAAAAAATTAACAAATTTTGGAAATTAATTTTGAAAATCGATGGATGAAAACTAGGACTCCGACTTCACCATAACAATCATATTCTATATATTGAGATAATTTTGAGAATAAAGTTTCAATTCAATTTCTAGGGTTCGTTCTTTCTTTATTATGATGATTCGTTCGGCCGCGGTGTCACTAAGTATTTTCAATTAAACCCAACTAATGAATCTCATAGTCAAATTTAATCGAGAACCCATTACGTTTAAGAAGAACAATCAAGAACCAAGAAGTGTCTTAGCTTGAACCCCGGCTTTAACAACAACTCATTCATTCATAGTTCATATAAGATTAGGGATGAACCCCTTGCCCAATCTTATCTTAGACAATCCAAAATACCTATAATGGCCAACTACAAATCAAGATCACAATTATAATAATGAATGAAACAAGGAATATAATTGATTAAAAATAAAGTATTAATTAGCAGAGAATCATCATGTTAGGTTACATCGGATCCCTAACAAAGAATTTAGTTACCCATAGCCATCTTAGAAACAAAAAATATACTTAAGAACATAAAATACAAAGTTTGAATTAAGATAGAAAAACCCTTAGATGAATCCACTATAGTTGAACTTCTCCTCCAGCAAATCTTGAAGGCCATGAATGGCTAAGAAGGTGAATATGTGAGTTGGGTGATTTGGGATATTGAACAATATGCTAGGGTTCTCCCCAAAAAAGAGAAATAGGTCAACCTGGGATAGGAGAGAAAAATATGAATAAAATCCAATTAGAATAGGGAATTTGTTTTCCTAGTTGAGTTAGGCTTTGACATTTGATGCACTTCTTTTACCAGACCAAACGCCAACTGAAATTATAGCTGATTTCTAATTGACTTAACACAAGATTAGGTGCCTCTTAACTGCCCAAGGACGTCCAAAAGCTTGCTTTCCAAGTATGGTAACTCTGATGTAAAGTTGTAAAAACTCGCGCAAAATTCCAGCACTAATCCACTGGTACTAAAACTGATGTAACTTTCTCTAGAAAACTCAAAATTACGAACCATAAAATTCTCCAGAAACTACACTTCCAGAGATTTCCAAACATATAAAGAAACTTATCTAGTTCTTCCTGAGCACATACAATTAAATCCGTAAAGTATACTTATCTGCACAGGCAGTTTCTTGAGTTCCAAGTTGACAGGACCCGACCCGAATTCCACCCCGGAACCCGTGCCGAACCCTGCTAATAACCGACATTAACTCAAGCCGGGCCCACATTCTAAAAGAAACCCTCTTCCCGACGAACAACATACAAAGGACCGAGACTTCTGCCGAAAATCGGACAAAGTCTCCCCCTAAAAATATGTACAATCCCAAACTTAACAACTTGTCAACAACACAACAGATAACAATCCCCAAATTCCAGCATGCATAAACAAATACACAACAGGCCTCCGGCCTTCAAATCAACCCAAATGGGCGATAACATAGCAATCTAAGAGTCAGCGGAATAGAAATAACATAATACAAAGTTTAGGGTTCAAGGACGTCAATCCTACCCTTCAAACGAAGCTCGAGAAGAGAAGCGCACGACCGAACAGTAACGAAGCAACTACGGCCTGGGGGCGCAAAACAGAAAGAGTGTGAGTGGACAAAAACGAAGTTTTACGTTCTTAAAACAATATACTAACCCCACCTTTTAAAACAATGCAAACCATGCATATGAAATCCTTTATATACTTTAGTGATTTAAAAACCACCCTATCTCAAAATAGGTGAAAACCTACTAGTTCAAAACCTTTTTCCTGAGCACACCAACCTTTATCTTTTCCGGAGGCATAACCTCTCAAATCAAACCCATATAGGTATATAAAAGATACACAAAACAGAAAGAGTGTAAGTGGACAAAAACAAAGTTTTACGTACTTAAAACAATATACTAACCCCACCTTTTAAAACAATGCAAACCATACTTATGAAATCCTTTATATACTTTAGTGATTTAAAAACCACCCTATCTCAAAATAGGTGAAAACCTACCAATTCAAAACCTTTTTCCTGAGCACACCAACCTTTATCTTTTCCGGAGGCATAACCTCCCAAATCAAACCCATATAGGTATATAAAAGATACACACAAGAACTTGTTAAACGTAAGCATGAAAGTATAATAAAATCCTCGGTTACCAAAACAACATTTAAAATGTCAAAGATCTCGCTCATGCCGAGAAAACCAAACTCGACAACAATATAGAAATCAATTGAAATTCAAATCATTTATATACATATTTATAAGAAATCAGTTTCAGGATTCAAAATCCAAAAACATAACATATCAAGTACTGAAGTCAAATCAAGTACTGTTTCCCAATCTTTCCCACTCTCATATAACCACGTGTTCACCAGCACGACAAGAAAGGAAGGATCCTCACTAAAAGAAATATGAATACGAAGGTACTAACACACGCGTATAGGTATAACACGACCTCAACACCAGACACAAGTACTAGAGGAAAACAATCCAACAGGGGATCATTTAACTGAACACCAGACACAAGAACAATGGTCCAGTACCCAGGGTCAAGCCGTCCAAAAATGGACTAAGCTACCCGTCCCGTATGGCAGAATCCTCAATACCCATACGTCCGAAACAAGTCATGCGCGAGACTACCCCGTTAAGGGTTTACAGCTACACCCCGTTAAGGTATGTACAGGATCGAACCGTATCCAAGTAACCGTATCATATCAATCGCCACGCGATCATCAGTATCAGAATAGGGGGAGGTACAATACAAGGTGCTACCCGCACACACATCATCGCCACGCGATAACAATATATATATATATATATATATATATATATATATTCAATCACAATGTACCCAACCTCAAAACATCGACACACAGGACATATAGAAGTCCATCAATCCCATAACCAACATATATAATCAACATAAGGACATCACCGTCCCAAACATATATTTCCATATTTAAAATAGACATATGTGTCAAATGACCGCATATCAATCCAAAATCAATTAAAACGTCATATTCATTTAAAAACCATAACCCAATCTCAAGCAATGCTCAAGTCAAGCATATCAAATCATATTAAAATCTCAAGTCCATAAAACGTCAAATCTGAGATATATATATATAACCAAAGTAGAGATATATAAGTAGAGATATATAACCATTTCCCATTATTCTGAAGTATTTCCTCAAAGTAGCCATATATATAATCAAAGTATAAGTATTATTAATCATAAGGTTTTAAACGCCAAAACCAAATACGTAATCAAACGGACTATACTAACGTCCAAATATTCAATTATATAATTAAAATATAATATAACAATCCGTTTAAATATAATATCCAAAACCCAAGGCTTTCATAATTCTCACTTATGTAATCCCAAAAAGATCCATAATAATTTCACCGTACCCAAATCGTACACAAAAACCACCAGACGTCACTACGTCCCATTCCATACTCAAAAGTATACATAATCATAAAATATGACCATTAGAGCCTCACATACAAACCGGCAACCCAAAACATGCATAAACTTCAAATGCAAACCCCCTTTATTATACTTTAACCAAGGTCAAAACCAAGACTTAAAAACTATTATCAAATCTCATTTAATATGCATCGCATTCAATTCATTCAAACCATGCTCGTTTGAAAACAAAGTCCACTCACCGTTGGTCCTACGCTGCATAACCCTAAAAGGGTCCCGCCTGCTGCGTAGCAGAGTCAAAGTACCTAAAGCGATAGATACGAGGATTGGATTAGTACCGTGAACCAAACGAGAACCTTAAACTCAAATCCTACCAAAACCTGACTTAACGTGCACGTACATCGTACTCAAGATTCTAAGGTCAAACTACCTCTTTTACCAAGTGGGACGGTCCCGGAAGACTCACGGTCAACCGGTAGTCAAACACCCCTTTTTGGTCAACCCGGGCCCGCTGAGCCCACGACCTCCAAATCGATCAGGACATTCCTAGAAGTCCAACAAAGTCAACTACGTGGCAAGGCGACCTCGGTAGACCCTCAATCAACCCCGGTCAAACTTGGTCAAATTAACCCGACTAGGTCAAACCGGGCAAGTAGGTCCTATGACCTTCCAAACTTACATCTGAAAGTTCCTACAGGTTCAACACGGCCTAAACAACGTGTCCTGAAAGTTTGGTCTCGATCGGACGGTCGGATTGCGCACGATCGCACGATCGCACGATCGGACGGTCGGATTGCGCATGATCGCACGATCGCACGATCGGACGGTTTTTGATTAATTCAAGCTTTAAGTCATTGATCTGTAGCATCCGGGACTCCGAATTACGATCCTTCAAATCCTATATGATCCTAGAAATACGAGGGACAACATACGTGAATTCGGATTCGATCCGACCGTCCGAACCCATCAAACCCAAATAACGCGCAAAAGGCGTAAATCAGTTCAACTGTCATACGAACTCCAAATTGGATTCTGAGCACGCCTACGCGCTCGTAACAATGTAAAGATAATTTAGGAATGAAGATTGACAATTATAAGTGGGCCCCGCACAGCCACCCACACTGGCAGCGCATTGGGTGCCCAAAGCGATACTGTCGGTCGGAAAATCTTCAAACCAACGCCCATCCTTTCTAGGGTAGCTAGAACTTGACCTCCTAAGCATAAAATTCTACTACGAGAACATCCAATTCGGACCGGAAGTGGCCCAAATCTCATACTCAAAACCGGCCAAATATGGGTATATTAATCGAACTACAAAACCTTAAAATCGATCTACAATACCTATGAAGAATAGATGAAATTTCATACCTCACTCGACGGAAATGGTGGCCGGAGTCGTCGGAAAGTTCGAGAACCATCAAACTTTCAGTCGCTCCAGTTTAAAATCAATGGGCTTTTGAGCTGGGAAATTAGGTAGGTTAGGTAAAGGACGAAGAGTCTAAACTTTTGGGACTGGAATCACCCGAAACGGACATCAGACGAAGGAGAAATCACAAATCAAAGTGAAGGGAGAAGAATGAAGGAGTTGGGAGGAAAAAGAAGAGAAATCCTGATTTTTTTTTACTGTAGCAGTACTGTAGCCACTACAGTAAAAATCAGAAATTCGTTTTTATTTTATTTTTATTTTATTTGTTTTCTAGACCGTTACGCGTTCGTTATAACTCGGAATTGGGAGTTCCGCATATCCATGAACTCATTTCGATGAGCCGGACTCAATGACGCAACTCGTTTCACCAAATTCTTTCTCGAAATTTAAAATGACCTCATTGCCCCTTTATTAATTATTTAATCACTTAATATTCTTTAAATTTCTAAAAATTATTTATTAATTCCAATTTCTTTATTTAATTCACTTTCTTAATTTAATTTATTAAATTCCTTTAATTTTGGGTCGGGATGTTACACAAGTTGCTTATTCCAAATTTCTGCCTTCTTTGCTATTTTTCACCATATTTTTCCTTTTTTTTGTTCCAACTCGGCTTTAGGGACAACTTCCGACAAAACTCACACTGAACACGTCAAAACAACCAATTTTACAGAAGAAACTAATGCAAAACATAGAAATAAGATATAGAAAATAAGTACAAATATGGAGTTATCATGATCTATTAGGTCCTTTAAGGTAGTGCTATTCTACTTAATGAGTCAAATGTGTCACTTAATAAGCTACGATGACCCAACAAATACGGTAGTTTCATGTTTTCGTACTAAGTACAAGTTTATATTATAACCAAACTCAATCCTAAAGTCTTTTCTGCAACGGTTTATTGTTTTATATTTTTTTCGTTTTAATTAAAGATACGAAAAAGGAGAAATAATAAATATTAATAATAATGTCATAGATGAGTAGGTGGGAGTTCGTAAACAATCAAGCCACGCGAATACTTTTGGGCCAAGTAACATGTGGGCCCGTGCGGGTCCTATGGAGCACTCGGATATTTCTTCTCATTTCTCCTCCACCGCTCAGCAATGCAATGGTCCAGATTTGATTTGGTGGTCTTACCTGGACCTGATTCGAGATAGCAACAGCTAGAGCTGGCATTTTAAATAGAAATATCGCAAAATCGTATTTAACGACTGCCTTTTAACCTCATTCAAATCAACTTTGTGGAAAAATCGACCTCAAATTGCAGTTTTTTGAACCGACTGCAATATGTCGGTCAGTTCGCGATTCTGGATAACCAAATACCGCAATATACTGCAATACCGCAACTATATATAAATAATTATTTATTTAATATTTAATCAAACATGTTACAACTTGTAAGTAATTGGTGAGATTGAATTCTACAAGTAAATGGAACATGTTACAACTTGTAAGTAATTGGTTTATTATTTTCATGTTCTTTATGCTTCTTATAATGTTTTTTTTTATATGTTCATTTCATTTTAATTTTCTTAGTTCATATTTACTAAAATTGTGTTGTTTTATTTGTAGATGGACATACATCACAACGTAGTCTTTCAAATCCACTCTCCATCAACCCTTGAGTTCTCTATGTCTTACATTGCATTTTTCTTTTGGGTTGTAACTAAATTTAAACTTAATTTTCTTTGGTTTAAATTTTTATTTGAGTTGTGCGTTTATTTGCTTAAATTTGTAAAGTTCAAAATGCTTGTACTTAAAAGGCTTCAAAACTAGGCCGAGAAAAGTATGCAAAAGATTAGAATTTTTTTACCCATATGCCTAAAAGAAAAGTTTGTAAAAGATTAGATTTTATTAGTGGGTTTGCCGATTAAATTTGTAAAGTTCCTTATACTGATAATAGCGGTATACCGACATGCGATACACTGAAATTTGTCTGTCGGTTCATGATTTTTTTTTTTTACAATACTGCAATATGTCATTCAGTTCATTGTTTCATTGAAAATTTGCACTAACCAAACCACAACCACCCCTAGTAACAGCCCAGCTCAGTCACTCAGTCCAATCCTTAATGTGGAGAAACACTGCCATGGAACGAGGATAGCACTCTTTTGCTATCTCCAACCAATCACGATATGACACGCGTAATAATTTGTCCACGTGACAGGCCGTAATTTGACAAAGATAGCAAAATAATATTATCCCCGTTCCATACAAGTTTTTTTACTTAATGTGCCATTCTTTCACGGGGCCTACCTGACCCATTTGATCAGCTCTGTAAATGAAACCTACCCTTATCACAAGAAAATAGCAAAATGGAAATAAGAGAATTGGAATAACATGTCATGCGCCCCACTAGAGAAGCCCCAAGAAACCCTAGAATGGTCGGTGGTCCACTAACATAAACATGTACAATATATATGTAAAATAGGAGTCCTGATCTCTTGGTCACCTAGTAACCAAGAAATCCGTGGTCACCCACCATTGGATTTGAATCCAATAGCCCACCTATTTTTGCACTCCTTTTAAGAAACTCTATTGGGTCATTGGATTTGAATCCAAGGGTGGGTGACCATGAATTCCTTGGTCACTAAGTGACCAAGAGATCATGACTCTGTAAAATAGTGGGTTTTCATGAACATTCAATTCAGTTTAGAATATAGCTCTGTGTGGGGGAAAATGTAGAAATATTGTGTCGGTCACTCGTTACGAGAAATTGTACATGATATAATTGATCCACGAGAAATTATATTAGAATATATGTCACAATAAACCTACTTTACACATGAATGGACGAGGGTTTTAAATTCTGAGAGATATCGAATTAACAAATAAAACAGAAACACCACTTTCGTAATAGGTTTTATTTTAGAAACGCATGATGACATGCGCATGCAATAATAACAAGGGTTTATAATTAGTCCCATCATCTCTCGCCATTGCCTTAGGGGTTCCATTCTAGATTAATTTGCGAATCTAATAAGGAAGATCTAAGATGACCTTTTTGCAACATTAGTTTTCAGAAAATGGACAAATCTATGTTGCACCGATACGAATACTGGTACGGCGATACGATACGATTTGATACGCAGATACGGCAAATCTCTAAAAATTAGGATACGAGTACGACACCGATATGGCGATTAAAATAATATATATTAAAAAATAATAATATAAATAGAAAACTCCATAAACAGCCCAATATCACCCCACCCCAATATTACCCAATAGCTCAATCTCCATAAACAACCCATATCACCCCACCCCAATATTACCCAACAGCCCAATCTCCATAAACAACCCATATCACCCCATCCCAATAATACCCATATTGCGCCACCCATATCACCCCAGCCCGATATCACCTCACTCTCTCTCTCATCTCAATAACCTCAACCAAGAATATGAAGAAGAAAACCTTGACCTGCAACCAAGGAATAAAATATCCATAATATCCCCGATATTTCCACGGAATTTCCGTATTTTTGGACTACCGATATTTCTGATACCATCGATATTTTATATATCCATGAACCAAAATATCGATAATATCCCGATATTTCCATCGAAATTTCCGTATTTTTGGACTACCGATATTTTCAATATCATCGATATTTTATTCCTTGCCTGCAACCAAATGAATCTGGGCGGCGAATCGGTGCCGTATTGTATTTCGGCCGTATCCGATACTCGCATACCCCTAATTTTTGCCGTATCGGTGCAACAGAGGGACAAACTGACCAATGTAGTGGTCTTGGTGCAGCTATTGATCTCCAAAAACAGCTGCAGCTTTCCTTGCATTGTTTCCCAGCTTTTCTCCTTCCTCTGCCACCATTGCATGACTGAGGGTTTTGGCTATCTCATCTTTGCAAAACGACCCATCTTCCTTGCATTTCACTTCAACACCCAGACCCTTCTCCTCCAGAAGCCTTGCATTCAGAGGCTGATCAATAATGAATGGCAAAACAACAAGGACATGCCCAAATTGCAGGGTTCCAATCACAGAGCTCCATCCACAGTGAAGCAGAGACCCCCCAATTGACGGGTGCCCCAAAATTTCCATCTGGGGTACCCATCCCATCCCAAGAAAACAAGCCCTCTCTCTGATATGCGTTCAACAAAACCCTGAGGCAGAGCATCAGCTTCACTATTAGCCCAGTTGGGTTTTCTAAGTGCCCAAAGAAAAGGCACTCGATAGCTCCAGCCCATAAGCTTAGCTCAAAGACTTGCTCTTTTCTCAGCTTAGACTCACTCCCAAACCCAACAAACACAATTGACTTGGGCTTTTGTTTGTCAAGCCAGTGCCACTCAAAGATCCCATCATCAGCGGTTGCCCTTCTTGGATGCTGCTGCTCTGGAGGAAGCAAACCTGTGGGGATCACAGGTTTTCCGGTGATTTTCTTGTACACTTGTATCTAGTCTCCTTCAAGCTCATTGCTTAAACTTGACTTGCTGATACAATCTTGGCAAGCCTCGCAGAAACACTTGTGCCACTTATACTGTTTGTCCCGAAAAAGCCTCTCTGAATTGGAAGACTCTATCCTAAATTTCTGGCCTCTCATCTTAAACGACTTTTCATGATTGAAACACACTTTAAGTACTAATGGGACAAATGGTCAATCATATGATGTACTAGGTCCTTGACGTGGTGCTGCACCACTTAACGAGTCAAATGTGTCACTTAATGAATTATGATGACCCAATTAGTAGGATATTTTCAGGTATTTATATTGAGTGAGAGTTCATGCTATTACCTAAACTTCACCCTAAAGTCCATTATGTAGCGTTTTATTGTTTTAATTTATTCTTCTTCTTTTTTCGTTTTAATTAAAGACATGAAAAAAAAAAAAAAAAAAAAAGAGAAAGAGTAATAATAATAGAATAGTATCATAGAGAGGTGGGAGCCAATATATGAAATGAATATCTTGACCTTGCAAAATGAAAACTTTTAACAATGAAGCTATTAGTATTCCAAAAAAATTATTGTGCACAATGACGTTTTTGGAGCGATAATAAAAGAGCAATCCTCTCTAAACCCTAAACCCTTCGTCGAGGCCCGAAGATACTCCAATGGAGTTGGACTTGGGTTTAGCCTATTCGAGATAGCATCAGCCCAACTTAGTCCGTACAATCCATCATGGCCAAAAAGGCCCAAGATTGAGCAGGAGCCCATGTTCTATTCTTTCTTGGGGCCTACCCTACCCATTTGATCAGCTGAAAATAGCAAGATGGAAAGAAGAGAATCGGAGTAACATGTCACGCCCCAATTGGCAATTGTTAATTCGGGCTGCACCACAATAGAGAAGCCCCAAGAACCCTAGAATGGTTGGTGGTCCACTACTTGTGCACAACCATAAAAATGTATTATATAAATATAAATATAATAAAAACCCCCAATGACTGGATTTTCCCACACAAAAAGCTGCAAAAATAGTGGGTTATCTCAGAACTCTTTAAACGTGGTGTGTGGCTAATGGTCCAAATGGGTATGGAATTATTTTGTCTCCACCCAAAAAAAAGGCTAGTTTGGTGTTAGTGTACTTTTAAAAAAAACTGTTTCCGCTGTTCTACGATAATAATCAGTTGTGAAAAAAAGCAGCTAGGCGTTTGGTAAACTGTATTAAAAAAAAGTTCTGTGAAGAGTCTAAGTATTTGATAAATTTTTATCAGAGGTGTTTTTAGTGTATATAATGACCAAAGAGGACATGATGATGAAACTTTTCCTTTTTCCTTTTCCTTTTAATAACAAAAAGAAACCAACTTTACTACATAAATATTTTTTCCTTTTTTTAATTTACACTTAGCACATATATTTTATTATAAATTCTAAATTATTATTGTAACAAAATTTAATAATTAATAATAAGGGTTAAGTAAACAAATATATAAACAAAATAAAATTAAAAAAGTAACCTAAACAAAAAAAAAACAAAGCCATCCCACCGTACACCCCCACCCCTCGAGGAAATGATGATGAGGCTTTGAAGAAATTGATTGAGGGAGCAGACACTTATCTCGACGAGCAAGATGAACAACTCGAAAATATTCACTAAGGCTGGGCCTTATCTGGAAAGAAGACATTGATGTCAAGATGTTTTCAAATTCAAAATCTCCTACAACTAGAACTCAGGCCTCCCAGTCCGTGCTCTCATCACCAGCCACCCACTTCATCCTCATCCCAACCTCTCTCTCTTCCCCTCTCTATCTTTTTCCATCGCACACACTCAACACCAAACCCAGCCGCAAAATTAAAAAGTGAAAAAGACTGTTCTTGGCGGCGAGGCGACGGTGGCTATGGCGAGGCGACGATTGCTATGGTGCAAGCGGCGTTCTTGGCGGCGAGGCTATTGGCTTAAGAGGAGAGAAGGTGGACTGGAGAATTTGCACTCCACGTCGAATCATGGACCAAAATGTCCATAATATCCCGATATTTTCATCGAAAATTTTGTGTTTTTGGACCATCCAAAATATCGATAATATCGACGACATGGACCGAAATATCGATAATATCTTGATATCTCCATCGAAATTTCTGTATTTTTGAACTACCGATATTTCTGATATTATCGATATTTTAGACCTTGCGCGGAACCAATACAAACGAGATTCTATTCTTTCCTGAGGGATATGTGTTGTCATTTTAGAAAGTTATTAGGGCCCTTACGGGGAATATGAAATATTCATTAAAGAACCAGTTAAATTTTTTTCAAAGCAGCTTTGAGAAGCAGGTCTTGGGCTGCTTTGACAATATGTTGCCACTGACTGAGTTTTTAAAATAAGTCAGCCTTTCTTGGTTTTACCAAACGGGTTGCAACACAAAAATTTTATTAAAAGCTGCTTTTTTTATTAATCGCAGCAACCCCAAATGCACCCGAAGTGAGTCCAATATTTTTCCAATATTCACCTTCAAGAGAATAATAATCATTTATCATCCACCAAAAGATAAATACCAAGAACTGTTTTTTTTGTTTTCCGCCAAAGTTACGAATGGGAGGGAATTTTCTCACACATATTAAGATATGAGTTCAAATATGAGACTACTTGTATGCAAATCAATGTCATTTTTTATTCGACTAGACCCCACTGGTGATAGAGAATTGTTGTTATATGCATTATTTAAAACAAAGATTGAGACTCATGTCATGTAATGTGATATATATTATGTGTGTGATATGCGCTTTAAGGGCGTCGAGAAGAAAGCGCTTGTTTTGTTTCGTTCTCAAGTCTCAAGAACCACGTTACAAAGCTTCCCACTAAGAATATACTGGGATTTAGACGTTTTGCCTTTTCTTAGGAATTGAAGGCTCTCCTCTCTCGTGAGTGAATATAACATAATCTTGTGACTTGCTACTGTTTTTAGCCACTATATTAGCTTTTTGGATGTTCTAGGCAGCATATATGTTGGTCTAGTTGATCAGGATAGTGTACTCGTCCTCCCATTTCGATAGATTATGGTAGTTTGGAATATCATATTGTCAAAAAATAAATAAAACAAAGAGCAAGTGTTGAATTCTTTTTTGTTTTTTTTTTTGTGGCAAAAAGAAGCCAAACTTCCACGCCATGACCTATCATCCATCGACCTTCACGGGTTGTCAGGGTTCTTTTCAATCCTTTTGGACTTCACATATCGTCCAAAACACTTCTCTTCTGAAATTAGGAGTGTTTGATTTACATTTAACAGAAATTAATCATAGTCCAAAATAACTTGGCATGGTTTGCATACATGCATGCACATAATTTTTCAGCCCTTATTTTCATTTTAAAGCTAAAGCATCATAAGTGATACATGCCTTAATCTGAAGAAATTATTGTGTGTATTTGATTTATCACGTGACATGTTGAGGTGGTTTATCGAATTCACTCCATAAAGTAGGATTCCATATGGATTGTTCCCTTGTCCTAAAGAATATAAGGACCTCTATAATTCAACTACAATGCGTGTATACATGTTACTTAATTAGGAGAGGCAGAGAGGCAGAGAGGCTTATAATATAAATACAATCCCATATAATAATCTGATTAAAAGATGGAACCCACCAGTTTGTGACCCGTGAATCCATGAAGTGGGTCGGCAATGCCTGGGCTGAAGTATGAGCAAAGTGAAAAGATCACGAGATTGGATGAATATGCAAACTTCAAGAAAGTGATCAAGAATGGGACCCACTAACTACTTTCCAACAAAGCAGTCCAAACCTTAACGATTTGCATTTATACCGCATTGTATATCATATCTCTATTATTCGAGCATTCCAACAATGCGCTCACCAGGAGTTGCAAAATGCAGGTAGTGTTAATGTTTAATTTATACCCAAGGGAACACAAACTAGGGTGAAAATGATAGGCTCTCTTATGATGCTTGTGACATTATCAATCTGGATCCTGTTAAAAATTCAGAGGTTTGACATAAATTTCCAGGTTTAAAGTGCCTTTTGAATCGCCTTCAAGGGCAATTGAACTAATTCCAACCATATATAATAATACCAACACCATAAAAAAAAAGGCTGTTTGCATTTGAAATAGCATAGTTACTGGTCGGCAAAACCATTTAAATTTTTTTAATCAAAGAGTATTTTATATAATTATATTTATATGAATTTATGCGATTGTTATTAGAGTTTGATGCAATACGCTTCATGGAAAATTTGCTTGTGATCATTTTAATCCTTTTTAATTTTTTATGTAAATTGGGAGAATAGATGAACTTAACTTAATAAATGATGTCCCTTTTTTTTTTCTTTTACTACGTAAAGAGAGACTGTTATAACCGTTGTTCTTTATTGTTGTCATATGGCATGATTGAATAAATACAAATATAAAAACATATCAACTAAAAATTTCTTTTCTTTTCTTTTCTTTTGATGAGAATGAGTGAGCCCAATGAGAGCAAGCATTGCGTAAGTGTTCACAGCTGAACTTTACCTCTATATATACCCCCATTAATTTCTTGTTCTCTGCAACACCTAAAACAAATTCCAAGCTGCCTTTTTTTCCAAAATGGAGTTGTTGGGAAGAAGAACCCAAGTAAAACCTCAAACCTCTTTCTCTCTTTCATTTCATTTTCCTGCATTTTCTCACCAACCGAACACTAATGTTTTATGTTTTTTCAAGTGACAATATCAGTGCCCTGCAAATAACATAGCAACCTTGTTCTGTTATACTCTTGCTTCTTCTTCTTTTTTTTTTCTTTTTTTTTTGCTGTTGCTGTTTTTCCTAATTATTTTCTTGATTTTTCAGGTGATTAAATTATTCCAAGTACTTGTTGTGGTGGGGTTACTAAGAGGAGCTGAGAGCAGAAAAACCAAGAAGTTTGAATCACTTGAGTACAGTGCTGTAAGTTGCAGAGCTCACAGTGCCTCACTGACTGAATTTGGAGGAGTTGGAGATGGAAAGACATCAAACACAAAGGCTTTCCAGGCTGCTATCAGTCAGCTGAGCCAATATGCAAGTGAAGGAGGTGCTCAGCTCTTTGTTCCAGCTGGGAAATGGTTGACAGGAAGCTTCAGCCTGACCAGCCACTTCACTCTCTATCTCCACAAGGATGCTATTCTCCTTGCTTCTCAGGTCTCTCTCATTTTTCTTTTTCCCCAAAGATGCATATAAATATTTCCCATTTGTTCTGTTTAATTTATTTTGTAACTATTTGATATGAAAAGGGTTATATTTAAGAAATGGGGCTTGATCTTTTTTAGTACTAATCTTTGTGCTTGTGTCTGAAACCACGTTGTTTTGGAGTTTAAGGTTTAGTCCCTAGAATCACTTAAAATCACTAAAACTGATTTTTTTGGAGGAAGCACGTGGGAGATGCTTATTCGCATAAGTGATTCTGGCCTATCCAGAATCACTCCCAAAAAAGCCATTCGTTGATTGTTACAACGTAGTTTTGGACATAAACACAAAATCAACGATCCGAAAAGGATACATATTGTATGTTTTGAGGTTAATAAATGAAATGAACTAATCAAATGATTTAGGATGTGAACGAATGGCCTGTGCTCAAACCCCTGCCATCTTATGGTCGAGGAAGGGACGCAGCAGCTGGAAGGTTCTGCAGTCTCATATTTGGAACAAATCTCACTGATGTCATTGTTACAGGTCGGTTGCTTGTTTAATTTTATTTGGCTTAATTTCAACTAAACACCACCAAATTCATTGGGGCATTTGATCAATTCAGGAGACAATGGCACAATTGATGGTCAAGGTGAATTCTGGTGGCAGCAGTTCCACAAGAAGAAGCTAAAATACACCCGACCTTACCTGATTGAGATCATGTTCTCAAGCGATATCCAAATTTCAAATCTAACTCTCCTAGACTCTCCATCATGGAATGTTCATCCTGTTTATAGCAGGTAACCAAATATGCTCCCATCCCACTAATGAAAACTCATTTGTAGCACACTTTATTGACCACATTTCTCACACAAAGCATAAAAAACTGCTAAGGAGAATCGCTCGTGCCGCTGGTGGTTGTCAGTTGATACATTGTGAGATTCACTTGCATCTATGGCTGACAGTCACTCATGTGTGTGGGCAATTCTAGGCTAGATTGCTTTTTACAATTCAAGATTGTGTATCGATTAAGAAATTGAAATTATGATATTGCAGTAATATTATTGTGCAAGGGATCACGATCATCGCTCCAATTACATCTCCAAACACAGATGGGATCAACCCAGGTTAGTCAATTGAAACATCATTTAGTGGTCAATAATGGGGTCCGAGTATATTTTTAATGAAAAATATATACTAAAAACTGCTATATATTTTTGTTATTGTTCGAATGCAGATTCATGCACCAATACTAAAATTGAAGACTGCTACATAGTCTCTGGGGATGACTGTGTGGCTGTGAAGAGCGGTTGGGATGAGTATGGTATAGCATTTGGACGGCCTACAAAACAACTAATAATCAGACGGCTCACATGCATTTCACCCTACAGTGCCACCATTGCATTAGGCAGTGAAATGTCCGGCGGGATCCAAGACATCAGAGCCGAAGATATCGTGGCCATCCATACGGAATCGGGGGTCAGGATCAAGACAGCTGTAGGAAGAGGAGGGTACGTGAAGGACATATATGTGAGGAGAATGACCATGCACACCATGAAATGGGTATTTAAAATGAATGGGGATTATGGGTCACATGCTGATGACAAATATGATAAAAATGCACTGCCTGAGATCACAGGGATCAACTATAGTGACATGGTGGCTGATAATGTAACCATAGCTGCCAGATTGGAAGGCATTGCAGATCACCCCTTCACCGGGATTTGCATTTCGAATGTGACCATTGGATTGGCGGCAAAGGCGAAGAAGCGGCCGTGGACATGCACCGACATTGAGGGGATTACGAGTGGCGTGACGCCTCGCCCTTGTGACCTGCTGCCTGATCAGGGTCCTGACAAAGCTATCGCTTGTGATTTTCCTGCTGATGATCTACCAATTGACTTGGTAGAGCTAAAGCAGTGTACATATAGGATGAGCTATCTATAACAATCCTAAAATGATGTAACTTTATTAGTATTTTTCAATGTACTATGAAATATCAAACTTATCAGACTACCAAAACCTAAATACCAGATTTGAGGACACGAATCTGGAGAGGATTTTTCACACTTCAGTACGCTTAAGAAATTTGAAATATGAACTACGGCAAATTTTAAAAAACTAAGTACATACAGGCTGAGACAGCACTCAGCTTACAAGCATGCTCTCCCATACTTATAAATCTTAGATGCCACTACCAAAAGTTTCTAAATAAGCATTTTATTCCATTGCACAATGAAGCCATACAGGAAGTTCTCTTAAAAGTCTAAACAGTGGGAAAAAAAATACTTGAAAGCAAAATGTACAGACTATCACATCGAAACGGGTATTCATGACAAATTATGAGATGACAACGTACAGCCTATCACATTGAAACGACGCAACTGTTCAAATTCAGACCTACCATTCTAAACAGAGATGATCACAAGACGGCAAGGCCCTACAACAGTGCTGGGTAATGGTCATGTAAGTATTAAAAGCCGCTAACCTCAGATCCTACGTCTACGGCCCAAGCACGAACCTACACCAATGAGGGATTGGAGTTCTAACTGAAGAGGCAGACTTGAGATTCAGCTTTTCATCTCCGTTTACACATTTGACAATTACAGACATCCAAAGACGTGATAGTGTTGAATGAATGACATCTCAGGACAATTTCTCAGGAAATCCAATCTCTCCAGCACAGTTTTTATTATGTCTTTCTTCCAGTAGAGTATCACTGTAATCAGTTTTGGGATAAATTTCTAAGTGCATACAACAGATTATAGAATGATCCTCAGTGAATTGGATCTGGATTGAACTTCACAGATTCTCTCCAGATGAGCTCCTTGATGTTCTCTTCTGTAAAGGATGGTTGCTCAAAATCAAAATTGAAAAGCATCGGGCAGACGGGCTCCTCGTTGATATCATGAAGAGGTGCCAAGTAGGGGTGGCAAAGAGCCTCGTCAACTGCAAAGCACCAGGGAGAAAAATAGTCATCAATCCAATTAACAAGGACGAAAATTATCAACAAGTCCAGTTGCTCTAGTAATAAGCTCTGAGACATACCAAACATTAATGCCTTCATTACGTACAACAATTTGTATTGAAAACTACAAAGGGATATTCCCTAGTTAACTGCAAAACTCTGGAAATGGAAACAAATGCATTGCTATTTCGGAATTCAATTTCTGCCAAAATATATCTGAATAATGAATACTAAATGTTCTCATTACTATGTTTTCTAGCATTCATTATTTTCTGATATTTTCTAAATGTTTCAGTTCATTACCAATGCTGCAGGGTTCTGAAACCCTTGATATCATTTATGTCATAAGCAAACTGGTTGAAGTGCAACACAATAACCAAGAATACCTGTAATGCGCCTGTTAGGGTCAAAGACAAGCATCTTCTCTAGCAAATCCACAACGCCAGGAGACATATTAGGAAATCCAACCGAAAAGCTCTGCTTTGGGTACTGAGGTAGTTGTCGGACATATCTTCGAGCATTATCACTTCGTAAAAATCCAAGGCTGGAGTCATCAGGTGAACCCAGGAGCTGTTCAACACATAACAAAAACAATGCACAAGTATGATCATTTCTGAAAGAGGTATTCATTGTCTATCTCTCACAAAATTGTATATATTAAACTTCTTAGAAACACTGTTTCCCTTTGTTGCCCAGAGAATCAGACAGGTTCAGGCACTTTGTGCCATATGCCAACAAGAAATATAGCCAAATGTATTACATGAGACTTCTTTGACTCTTTTTTTTATATATAATTATAAAAGACCTCTTTGACTCTTGGGTCGGAAAATTTGTAAAGTAAGCTCATCAATAGGAGTAAACAGCCGTAAGTTATCAGAGAAAAAAACTTAGAATGGCCAGGATTACTGATACCTTAAGTCACAAAATCCCCACTGCATAATAACTGGAAATTAAAGTTTTTGGAGATTTCTCACATAAAATAGGACATGTTTGTAATGCAGAAAGCAGTGACATAACTATCTAGATTCCACAAGCAAGATTTAGAAACCATGCCTCTGTTATGAGTCTCAGCTGATGTACATAATCTTTGCCAGGGAACAGGGGCCGTCTGGTCATAATTTCACCGAGAATGCAACCTACAGACCATATATCAATTGCTGCAGTGTACTCCGAACAATTGAGGAGTAACTCCGGTGCTCGGTACCAACGAGTAACAACATACTCAGTCATGAAATCAGTTTCGGATGTTGTCCTTGCAAGGCCAAAATCTCCAATCTTAAGGTCGCAATTTGCATTCATGAACAAATTACTGGGCTTCAAATCCCGATGCAAAACATTTGCCGAGTGTACATATTTGAGCCCTCTTAACAACTGATACAGAAAGTACTGCAAAGGTGGCATTTAAGTATTAGTGAAAGCTCAGGCATGTAACACCGAAATCAGATCATGAGAAACATTGACAAACCAAGATTAAAATGGATAGAACTTTATCTTAGTTTATTCTTGTTTTCTGTATCTATGAGGTCACAAGTAAGAAATTCTAAAGTATAGTCATTTCATTTTGAAAATAACAGATCCAGAAAACTTGCAAATAAACATATAGAGCAGTCTTCCAAGCAAAGAAGAAAATATACTTGCCATCTCATTGATCTATAAGTTAATAAACAAAAGAACAGAACCTTGTTTGCAAGATGAGATGAAGATTTCTAATCACGATTTATTATCAAGCTATTAAATGATATGTGAAAAGGTTGACCTTATATAAAACTGAGTGGTGAAAAGATTGACCCTATATAAACCTGAGTGGTGAAAAGGAATATGTGTACCATCTTTAGTAGTTGCTTAATTCAACCTACATATGTGACAAGCATGTATTGCTATAACCAGTAACCTAACAAATAGAAATATGGAACCCAATTATGAAGTCTTGGCCTTTGAAACAAAAACAAAACTATTGTCATCAATTTAGAACCTTCCGGAGTATGCTCATAATATAAACCAAGAAACTACTGTCAAAAGTTAAACTTTCCAGTGGATGCTCCACTATAATAACTAAAAAGGCATAGCCAGCATAATATAAACCAAGAAAGAAAGATAGTGCCAACCCGACAATGATCATCATTCAAAGATTGGTTGGACCGTATAATCTGATGAAGATCAGTGTCCATTAATTCATAAACAATGTAGACATCATTGAAGTTCTCCTTTTGTGGAGGCCGTATGATGTCTTTGATGCCAATAACCTGCAACATACAAAGAGCTTCCAGTAAGCTGTTTACCCCCGAAAAAACAGAGAGAAACAATTTAGATCTAAAGTTTTTGACAATATCTGTGCAAATAGGCAGAACTAAGTCCAGGTGAGATTTCTAGGAATGCTCAAATGGAGGGTTTATGAAAGGAAACCCCTTCCGAAACTCTACTTATTATAGAGAACCTGGTGCCAGACCCACTCTGTGGCTGGTGGAGCAGGTCTCATAAAAATACTTTAATAGACATGATCCCTCAAGGCATCTGAAAAGGGCTTGTAAGTATCTCAACAGAGTTACATAAGGAATCGTTTTAAGTGAGTCTTCTACTGACAAGGTGTAAGATGAAATTCTTTTAACATAGTTTTAAAAATAAAATTAAAAATCATTTATAGGGTCATTAATGAAAGAGCTGCGAGACCTATTACTCAGGATGTGATCAAGAGAAATTCTTTTTGAAAAAATTTAAGTGGCGAATAATCATATATCATGACAAAATAAACTGATCATCAATCTAATGTTTATCATAAAGTAAATACATTTATAGATGATAAACGAAAAAAGTATCTCCAAAGATATAGTGATGACAATCGGGGAGGGGAGGCATAAGAGATTTCTTGTAGGAACATGAAGGACAGAAGGCCACAAAAATATTACATTTTCATGATCCATGTGCAGAAGAAGTTTAATTTCTCGTAAAGTCCTCTTGGCATCAATTCTGTTGTCAAATGCATTACCAATCTTCTTAATGGCAACCTCCTCACGAGTCTCAGCATTCACAGCAGCACTGAATGCAACCAAAAAATTTTATCTTCCTCCAAATTGTTGATAACACATACGATAAGTCAGATAATAGGAAAAGAGCAATTCTTATTGATAAACTTAAAATAGAACATCATTCACCCGAAGAAAAAAAACACTGCACTCAAACACACTAGTTGTGCACTAAGCCACAATATTTCAATATAACGTAAGACTTTATGAATTAAGAGAAAATTATGACTTAGGGATACACCAGGGCAGAAGATTGAGATCATTTTAGTTCATGAAACAAGGACAAGAGAATACCAAATATAACATGGGTGGAATTAGCAAGGAAGGATTGCACGATTAGAGATGGACGGACTAACTGTTATGGCTATGAGAAGGCTCAGTGCCAAAAATAATTCATGTTAAGAACCTAAACAACATGGTAATATAACTTCATGTGGTCAATACTTATCTCTTCAAGATAAGTGTCTCTTCAAGATATACTCAAAACACGTTGATTAAACTCATTTCTGGACTTGAATTTCAACTAAAGGACACATAGCACATCACTTATCCCAGCTTAAACACACAAATCATAGCAACATGATAAATCTTAATTTATTGTAGGCAAAAAGCCTGACTTTAATTACAACTCACAGCCTTCATAACATTTTTAAACGTACATAAAAAACCAAGTTCTATCCTCGTTTACCAAAACAAGATTTCCCAAGCAACAAATCTTCATACCAAAAAACACCCATAACCAAGTTCCTCTCCTCAAGAAAACAAAATCAAAATAAACCCACGAAACAATATTTCTCTAACAAACCCCGCTAAATTGCAAGACGAGAGATCTTTAAAAATACCATAATCCCACATACATTGAATTAAGTAAACGTTATGTCATAATTAGAAAGTACTTTTCCCGCTTCTTGAATCAAAACTAAAACTTTCTCCGATTCTACCAATAAAAGGTACTTCCATACAACCAAACTATTCCCAAACGATCAAGGAACAGCAATCAACACACCATCAGAAGCAAACCCAAAGCTAAAAATGTTAAACAAACAATAAAAGCTCAAAACCTAGTACAAGTTCTTACCAAACAATACCATAAGCACCTCTCCCTACGGGCCTTATGGGAGGGACGTACTTCCTAGAAACCTCAAAGAAGTTACCGTACACATTGTACTGAACATAGCGTCCACCGTGGGCAGGTACCCCTTTGATGTTGTGATCACCTGCTGAAGCAGAGCTGGATTCCATAGTTAACCAGGGATCCGAATCCGAAATGGGTAAAGACCCAGTTAGGATTTCGGGGCTAAAAGGCTAAGACTTGTAAGTTGTAGAGGAGGAGGTATAGAGAGAGGAGAGCTAATGATGATGGAGGAGAATAGCTAGTACTAATGCAAAATTTGGGGAGGGTGTGTGTGTCGGTAGGTGTAAAGGTTTTGACATTTCCTTGTTTCTTTTTGGGGTTCTTTTGGAAAATCAAAAGAAATGGGGGTGTGAACGAGAAAGAGAGAAAGAACTTACAAGGAGGCCTTTGAACTGGAAAAGCTTGGGTGGGTGACCCGTGAGGAAATGGACTTTTTTACACTTTCTTTTTGTGAAGATGGGTGTGGTGTCTGTGATTTTGGAAAAAGGACAAATAGAAATAGTGTTGGGTTTGAAAATTATGTTGATAGTCAAATGTGTTATGACTAAATTTGGTTCAACAGAAAATATCCTCTTCGAGATTGAGGTCGACAATCCTTTCAAACCAATTTGGCATGACCAAGCGGGTTGTCCTCTAGAACGAGTTCTAGTGCTTATGGATTGCACTTGTAAATATAAACTGAGTAAGAACATGCAATCAAGAGACACAAGAGATTTACTTGGTTCACCCATAATTGGGCTACGTCCACGGAGTGTTCGGTATTTTCACTATTGAATGATGAAGATACATAGGTACAAAGTGTTTGATCCTCACAACCCATATCTCAATTACACCCAGAACTCTCATAATCATGATGAACAAGATAAGATATCGATATCGTAGGGTTCAGTTATCGTCGAAGGACCCCCTCAAGTTTGAGAGTTGCCTTTATATAATAGCTTGGAGATAATGAAATCCTTGTACAAGTAGGCTTCTTAAGTAGCCTCAAAGTAGAAGTCCATCTTTGAATAGAATTCCAATCCATATGCAGCTCGGCCCTTGGGTAATTTTACCTACAAACAAAATGCATGGTTCTTGAAGCAAGAAAAGTCTACATGTTCTGTTTGTTTTAATGAAATTTCTTCCAATTTTTGGTGTTATTTTCTTTTGACTGTTTTCTTCCCTACCCAAAAAGGAAAATGTCATAACCATAATTAGACCCTGCAATATTGTACACGACACGTTAACACGACACAAATTCGCACGAAATTATCAGTATTTGGGTTGGCCTTATCGGGTCGGGTTGATAACGGGTGAACCCGTTAAGCACCCGTTATCTTAACGGGTCGTTTCAGTATTTTTCGCGAATGACCCGTTAACCCGTTAAGAGTAAGGGTATTTTTGTAAATTTAAGTTATAAAATCTCTATCTAACCCCACCAATGGCATGCTCCTATCATTCCAAATTATTATTTTAGTTATGTTCTTACTATTTTATATTGTTGATTAATTACTTAAATCCCTAAGATTATTTCACTCTTGATTACAAATACAATCTAACCCACCAATGACATACATCTCTCATTCCATATTATCATTTTGTTTATTTTCTTATTATTCTACATTGTTGATTAATTACTTAAATTCCGAGGATTATTTTGCTATTGATTACAATTACAATCTAACCCCACCAATAGCATCTTCCTTTCACTCCATATTATTAATTTAATTATTCTCAAATACTTAATATCTTATTCTTTTATCACAAAGAATTGTCTAATTTGTGTTTTCATTTAACAATTTGTTAACAAATATAGTCTATTTTTTAAATGGGTGAAGCGCGTGAAATGAACAAAAAAAATAACTCATTAGTCTTAACGGGTAGAGTCGGGTTTTCGCGAATTTGAACGGGTCGGGTTCGAGTTTAATATTTCTCACCCGTTAGCTTAACGGGTCGGGTCGGGTCAATTCGCTTTTTTAACGGATTGACACGAACACGACACGAAACCCGCAAACACGACACATTTGCCAAGTCTAACCATAATACCTTCTTCTAAAGTTTGATTGTCGTTCACACAAGCATGAATACGGATATAAATATTTAAACACATATAAATAATGGATTAGTGTAGATATTACATTGAATCTTGGATTAACTAACAATTTCCAAATGTACGGAAGGAGGGAAAAGAAAAAAACTATTGTAGAAAGTCTAAAGTCAAAGTTTTGAACCATTTACCTTGCATTAAAGGATTGGCTACTTGCTTTTCATCGGAAAAAAAGGACTGGCTACTTGCTTTGGTAGGTAAAGTATGCATTTTTGACAAGGATTGTGCTTTAAGATAATGACTTAATTGCCGTGTTGGAGAGATGAAGGAAAGAACTAGAAAGTTGACCGGTCTAAGTCTGCGTAAAGGAAACACAGATGGAAAAGCCTTGTCTTGGGTCTTAAAAGAAACTCTCATGTGTCCCAGCTAATAACACAATGACACGCAGTGGCGAAGCCAGAATTTCATGTGTGTGGGGGCCTTTTACAAAATATAAACAATAAAAAATTCGAACTTACAAGACATGCCAAAACTTAAAAAAAATCATATTGTCTATTCATTACAATCATAATTGTCCTCGACGAGTTTTCATATTTTGAAATCGTTGCATAACCACCTCGTCATCTATACTATTAAAAATTTCTTTCTCAATATATGCAATCAAGCAATCATTCATCCATAAATCCCCCATTCGATTGCGTAACCGATTCTTCACAATATTCATAGCAGAAAATACTCGCTCTACACTTGCGGTTGCAACAGGTAGGATTAGTGATAATGTCAGAAGCAAGTATACTAAGGGGTAGATCTGATCTTTTTTTGTCTCAACCATCTTTTGTGCAAGATCAGTAATCCCCTTCAGATCTTTAAATTCATTGTTAGAACTCACATCCCAAATGTAATTCTCAAGTTGTTCTTCGAGTAACTTAAGGTCATGTTCAGAAAAGTCACTTGGATAAAATTGGGCAAGCCGCATCAAATTTACTTTATCAAAAGCAGAGAAAGAATTACTTGGACTTAAGCATGCCATACAAAGAAGTAATTCAGTATTCTTCTCATTGAACCGATCATTTAACTCTTAGAGCTGAATATCAATGACATCAACGAATATATCAACACGATAATGATGTAAGTTTGTGATGGGCTGAGCTTTATGTTTTGGTCTCCCTCCACTCGAAAAAATATCATCCATTTTAGGAATTTCAATATGATACTTGCCACAAAAAGAAGAAACTTCATCCAATAAAGAATCCCAACCATTATCTCTCATACTTTGCAATCTTCCTTTACATATGTTGACCAAGTCCATGGCATTCACAATATCTTGATCTTTCTTTTGTAATGCTTGAGACAAGTCGTTTGTGATTCCCAAAATTTTTTTCATCAAGTGTAGACCAAAAATGAAGCTAAACGATTGCATAAAAGTCAATAAAACCTTTGCTTCAAATTTTTGTTCATAACCGGATCCATCTGTTCTTACAATATGAAGCACGTCTATCACAGACGGGAACGTGTTAGCCAAACTGATTAAACAATTGTAGTGAGAGCTCCATCGTGTATCACTAGACCGCTTAAGATTAGTTTCTTGATTCAGACCTTGTCCACTTAAGAGCTCATTATTATTGAGTGCTTCAAAACTGCATCAGCATGCTTTTCTCTCAGCATATCACGACGCTTAGATGATGCACCCACAACATTCACCACATTAGAAACCATAGTAAATAGATCCGCAATTTCTGAATGTTTCTTTGTCACAGCTACCAGAGCTAGCTAAAGTTGGTGAGCAAAACAATGAACATAAAAAGCACAACCATTCTCATTTAGGATGAGTGTTTTAAGACCACTAAACTCACCTCTCATATTACTTGCCCCATCATAACCTTGCCCACGCAGCCTAAAGATACTTAATCCATGTCTTGAAAAGAAAATCATCAATGACTAACTTGAGTGAGGAAGATTTAGTATCTGTAACATGCACAATACCTACAAAGCGCTCGATCACATGACCTTTATCCAAATAACGTAATACAATGGCCATTTGCTCCTTTGAAGACATGTCACATGATTCATCAACAAGAATGGCAAATAATGAATCTCCAATATCCATGATGATTTTGTTGATGATTTTAATTGAAATAGCACTTGAAATGTCCTTCTGGATATCAGGTGATGTCAACTTCAAATTTTCAGGAGCATTTTTTAGTGTGACAGCTTTTATATCATCGTTAAAACGACATAGCCATTGTAAAAATGCTAGAAAATTCCCTTGATTGGTTGAATTTTCAGATTCATCATGACCACGAAATGGAAGCCCTTGTTGTAAAAGTATCCTACTAACACCAATTGATGCACCCAAACGAGTTTGATAATCAATTCGATCTTGGTCTGAGTGTTTTGATAGAACTGTTTCAATATGTTGCTTTTGGTTTAATAAGACCTCACAACTTCTCCAAGCTTTATTATGGGTACTATTCGGTCCTCCCACATGAGTTTGTAGTCTATCTTTTTCATCCAATTTGAAAATCCAACACCAACAAAAGATTCACCACCAGATTGGTCTCCAATATCGAGGTTTAAAGAGATAACAACAGAGACAAAATGCAGCATCTTTTTCTATACCGTACTCCAACCAAGTAGGAAACTCACTAAACCAAGCTGGATTAAACCGTCTTGGTTTTGCTCCAAAGTTTTTGTAGGGAAAATTATGCCCTCGAGGTTGACAAGGACCTTTTTGGAGATAAGCTCTTTGAACTTGGTCTCGAATATTTGGATGGTAACTCAACAGTTGATTACGTAATCCGGGATCGGTGGCAAATTTTCCAAGTTATCTTCTAGTTGCTTTGAACTACTTTCATTTTTCTTTTGACTCTTTGCGGTGACGACTCCACTAATTCAAACTTTGATTTTCTTTTGAAAAATCTTTCCATAATGAAAAACATATATGGACTAAATTTAAACTAAAACAAGAACGAACATCTTCTCAAACTTATAGAAATTCATAAAATAAAATAAAAAATTTACCAATACAACACAAGTTCACAATTCCAACAAAAGAGATTGACAAATACATACTTGGAGTTGAAAAGCAATTAAGCAAATATCTCTAAAGCTTTTTCCCTTTCGTAATCTGCACATAAAATTAATAGAAAGAAAATATCAAAATTTTACAAACTAAAAAAAAATAATTACAAACTTTAATTAATAAATAAATTGAATTAAAATATGGACTTTGAGAAAAAAACTTACAAGAACAGTGAGAAAATCTGACGCCACGCCACTCCAAGAATAGAGAAAGAAGGTTAGGTTTCAGCGATATTTGTGAATGGCTAATATATAATAATAGGGATAGTTATAAATTTAAAAACCTTGTGGGAATGGGAGGCCTAGTCTTGGAAGGAAACGTGGGATTTGACTACTAGGGCCCCACAGAGTACAACAATATAGTATTCAATAACTAAGATATATTATTCAATAAGAGAGAGTTAAAACAGGATAGGATAGTAGGTAAAGTCCACTCCCTTACGCCTTTGTAGCTTCTAGTTTACAACAATAATTATAGTACTTTTTTTATATAATAAAATCTGAGTGGGGGCCTGGGACTGCACTGGTCTCCATGTGCCTCCGCCCCTGATGACACGTATGATAACTTTTTTATGTATCTTTGTGTTATTAGTCGGGATAGCAAAACAATGCTATCCCTATTACATGTAAGTTTTTTAGCTTTTTTAGAGTCTTGACTCAAGATTCCTGTGTTGAGTGGGTGAGTAAACCATTTTTGCTGATGTTGTTTGATGTCTCCATCTTAATTAAAATGATAATACCAGCCCTGAATTCCTCGGAATCCGGGACGGATCCTGTAGTATTTCCGGCATTTAACCTATGGGCCGGGCCCATTACTAATTTAGAACGTCCCTTTTTCCGGTAGGTAAAGTATGAATTTTTGACAAGGATTGTGCTTTAAGATAATGACTTAATTGCCGTGTTGGAGAGATGAAGGAAAGAACTAGAAAGTTGACCGGTCTAAGTCTGCGTAAAGGAAACGCAGATGGAAAAGCCTTGTCTTGGGTCTTAAAAGAAACTCTCATGTGTCCCAGCTAATAACACAATGAGACGTATGATAACTTTTTTATGTATCTTTGTGTTATTAGTCGGGATAGCAAAACAATGCTATCCCTATTACATGTAAGTTTTTTAGCTTTTTTAGAGTCTTGACTCAAGATTCCTGTGTTGAGTGGGTGAGTAAACCATTTTTGCTGATGTTGTTTGATACCTCCATCTTAATTAAAATGACAGGACTAGCCTGAATTCCTCGGAATCCGGGACGGATCCTGTAGTATTTCCGGCATTTAACCTATGTCGGGCCCATTTACTAATTTAGAACGTCCATTTTTCCAAAATTTAGTGAAAAGAGGGCCGAGACTTCTGCCAAAAATTCGGCAAAGTCTCCCCTGAAAAACGAACTTTACCCAAATCTTTAACCTGTTCAAAATACAGAAATTTATACCAACAACCAGCACACACAAGTTAAAAGCACACAGTTTACAGTTTAGGCCTCGGCCTTAAATTTCCAACCCTAATGGACAATATCAAAGCATACTAAGTTAAACTTTAGGTTTACAAACCGAATACAAATTTAAAAAGAAGGTTTACAAGGTAACGCCCTACTTAAGTTCAGGGCTCGGAAAACGAGGCTCAGCTCAGATCAACTATTACCTGGGGGCGCAAAATAGAAAAAGTGTGAGTGGACAAAAACAAAATTTTCTCGTAATTAAAACAACATAATAACTCCACCTTTTCGAAAATAATGCGAAAGCATGCAGTTTATGTTATTTAAAAATCGTAAAACAAATAACTACAGTTATGCTTGAACTCAACTCGGTTCCAACCCACAGCCAGACCACTCTCTTACAAATGCATGCTCGTAGGCACTGCGAGTGAGGAAGGATCCTCACCGGAAGAAAAATGAAGAAAGAACTCGTAATACTAATATTACATACATAACTATATACATATACATATATATATATATACAAGTATATTTATATAATACTCACACCAAGAATTTGTACCAGGGAAACAATCCAACCGGGGGATTGTTTGGCTAGTTCACCGGACGGCATAACATCATCTCGTGACTAGGGTTGAGCCGTCCAACTGGGGGGATTGATGCTCAATAGCACACACGCTGGCATCACATCGCACGTGTGGCCAAAACTCAAGTCTTACGCTCGTAGATTGCACGGCAAAGGCCTACGGTAACACCCCGTCAAGGGTACCCGGGTTCCAACATCCAATCTAATCACAATTCCCAAATGTTTAGTATCAAGATCCATAGAGGTACACAAGATGGTGCTAACAGTACTCAAACTCACAATAATTCACAGCCTAACTCATAACCAATAAGTACTTCTCGACAACCAAATATATTCCAAAAGAATCCAACCCAATGTGTGTGTATATATATATATATATATTCTCAAAGTTCAATAATATCAAATCATGCAATGAAATTCAATTCTTGAAAATAAATGCTTAATTGAAAACAAGGTCCACTCACAGATAGTCCCAAAATGCTTGACCGTGAAAGGGTTCCCCTGCTGAGCACGAGAAGCTTGAGTACCTATTTTGAAAAACACGATGGTTGAATTAGAATACGCACTTTGAACGAAACATTTAAATTTAAACGCCTAACTTTTCCGGGTGTTTCTAGAGTCAAACTAAGGCCTTTTGAAGGGTGAGACAACCTCGGAAGACTCACGATCAACCGAGTGGTCAAACTTCCCGATTTGATCAACTGGGCCCGAGGGGCCCATAACCTCCGATTTCCGATCCGAAAGTTTCTTCAGGTCCATTAAGGTATACTGAACACGTCCTAAAAGTCCGGTCTCTATCAAGCGGTCGGATTTTAAACCGATCGGACGGCGATGGCTCCGCCTAACCTTAGACTCATTGTTTCGGAGTATCCAGGACTCCGATTCTCGATCCGCAAATTACTACACGATCCTAGAGGTATGAGGAACAACATATTTGAAATTGGCACCGATCCAACGGTCCGAACATATCGAATCCGGATATCGCCTAATAGGCGTAAATCCGTTCGATAATCAAAAGATAACCAATTCCAAATCTGAGCGTACCGTCGCGCTCGAGTCGACGTGGGGATCATTCGCCGGTAGATTGGGTGTCTTCAGAAATTTTTCGGCGACGGAAATTTCTCAAAACAACCCGCGAAACTTATACCTACAGCTCAAGCACAACCAAATGACTCTTTTTGTTCTTGGACCAAGGCCAGAAACAGGCCGGAATTAGGAGAATCATGACCAAACCCATGAGGGTTTTGGCCGGATTTTCTCATCGTTACAACGGCGGCGACACCCAAAGTTGGTGTCGCGCACCCTAAGGGAATTGAAGAGTCCGGTGACGCCATTTCTGTGCTTTCACGAGAGAGAGAGAGAGAGAGAGAGAGAGAGAGAGAGAGAGAGAGAGAGAGAGAGAGAGAGATAGAGACGCTCGGTTTCTAATTAGCCAATGGAATTTTAGTGTTTTAAAACTATTTTTTTGAAATTGCCAATGTGCCTTTTTTGTTTTCAAATGTTTCCGAGCTCATTTCAAATCGAAATTGAGAGTGCCGCCTATCCACGAACTAGTATCTACGAACCGGATGTAACGGTCCGACTCAATTCCCCAAATTTTTTTCGGATTCAAAAGTGACTAAAATGAACTTACTTCTAAGGGCAAAATTGAAATTTCACGAATTAAATATAAATTAAATTTAAATTGAATTAAATAAATTAAGTTAATTATTTTGGGTCAGGGACGTTGAACAATCAAGTTCGTGTTGTCTCCTTGCACCAGGAATAGATGATATTAACTTTCCCAAACACTTGCTTCTCTTCTAAAATCCCATGTTCATGCCAAAAACCTGCAATTCTCAGGGGAAAATTCTGCAATCTTATCCACGCTAACTGTACTTGCTTTTGAATGGGGAATGTAAGAGTACTACAGAATTTGAAAACTAAGAATTTAAAATGACGAGATTTGAAGTTTTAGAAGTTTCTTGTTTGGCAAATATCTAAAAAGGTTTTTAACTGTAGACGTCCCTGAATTTTACCTTGATTTGCAATTGGATCCCGAAACTTTTTTGTGTGGCAATTACATCCATTAACTCAATAAGTAGTTCCAATTGAGTCCTGCCATCCAATGAGGGGTTAAAGCATCCTTTCGAGTTCAAGAGTTTCCTTCTTCCATGGCCAGCAAAACCAATTCCACCCCACCCCACGCCACCCTTCTGCCAGATCTAAAACTCCTTTGAAGTGATGAGCCTCTGAAATCACATAGCAAATGTCCTCCCAGCAATTCTCAGGCCTATACACCTTCCCTCCATCCAATTCAATCTCCAGCAACAGCCTATTCGGCACGTGTCCTGCAAGTTCTTTATGACATGCACCCTGGCCATGGTGGTCTTGGGGACCAAAACGGTGACGTATGAGTCGCAGCTGACGATCTTACGGTGGCTGTGTTGGGGCTTGGGTTCTCCGTCGGATTCGTTGTGGCGGGAGTGGGAGGAGTGGGGGATTGTGATATTGTCACAGGCGGTGAAGCAATGGCGGAAGCGCTCGGAGACAATGTCCATGTTGGGCAGCCGCCGGGCTTCGATGATCTGGAGGTTGAGGTCGGCGTGCAGGTTGGTCACCCTCTCCGACGTCGTTTCGGCCATTGTGGCGGGGTGACATGGCACCGGATGAGGGAGGTCACTGTATGACTCGTAGTTCAGTGTAGGTTGGGGGCTAATTCGAGAGCCCAGTCGGCATGGGGTGACCAGTCGGCTGTTGCCACGTGGCGGCTAATTGACGCTCGGCGACTTTCAAGTACAAGTCCGAAGAAAGCATGAGGGTGTTGCTGTAAATGACACATTTTTACCAGTCATTGAAGATGGATGGTACAAATCTTGGATTTGCGATTGTGGCGAGGGGTTGAGGAATTTGAAATGACGCTTTTAGCCCTTATTTTGACAGACAAATTGACAGAGTTGGACAACATGATCCAATTGGAACTACTTATCTAGTTAACGGATGTAATTGCCACACAAAAAAGTTTCGGATCTAATTGCAACTCGAGTCAAAGTTCAAGGACGAATACAGTTAAAAACCATATCTAAAATTACACTAGAATTTAATTTATATCTTTATAGAGACATCAATCCATAATAAGTGGTGATGGTTGATAGATGTATATGGTGGGGCTGCTAGTAGTAAGGTGGTAGTGGGGTGGGAGGAGAGTGGTGGTAAATGTGATGGTGGTGGAATTGGCAACATCAATGGGATTGAGATGGCAACAACGATGGTTGTGGGGATGGTGGTGGCCGTACCAATGACAATAGGGGATGCGGTGATGGTCATTGAAAATTGGCGTTGTGGTGGCAGCTATGGCAACGATGGTTGTGGTGATAGTAGTGATGATCATGGCAAGTTGAAGTCTTTTTAATCCCTCCGCTCGAACTCCAGGTAGAGGAAGTTCAAGCAAAATAAAAAAGAGTATCAGATGATAGAGAGTGGGAAATAACCTAAAACTTTCTTCGGTAAACCTCTGAGGCCACTGGAATCAGATGCAAAGGAGCTTGACATATATTACCTACATCTTCAGTTGGCAAGTTAGCTTAAAACGCACCTAGCTTGCACACCAAATTCATGACTACGTATGACAATTTCGACCATCATGCTTTCTTTTTTGTCGAACCATCATGCTCTGTGATCTGAAAAAACCAACCAGAAATTCATGCTTTCATGGGTTTAAAACCTCTTAGAAAAAAATCTTAATCACGTGCAGAGACGGATCTACTATGGGGTCAGGGTCAAACGACCCCATGGAAGCCATGGAATTAGCGTTGGAGGTCCACTTGAGCTGGTATTGTGACCCCATGGAAGAAGGAAGAAGAAGAAATGGTTTGGAGCTGGAGGAAGAAGATGAAGCACGGGCTTCGTTTTTTTTAAAACTCCTTGGGCAAAAGCAGCGTCGTTTTGGCCCAAGGAAATTTTTAAATGACACTGGCCAAAGCAGCGCCGTTTTGGTCAGGTCTTTAAAAAACAAAAAAAAACAAAAAAACCCCAAATCAGATTGAATAACCCGATAGTCCTCGGCCTCCAAAATCAGTTTCTTCTCAACCTAAACCCCCAATCTCCCCCTCCCCTCAAACCCATAACCCCCATCTCCTCCATTGTAGGCTGCCTCCCGGCCTTGACGCCGCCTCTAGCTTGCCGCTGCCTCTAGCTTGCTCCATCTTCAATCTATTATTGTGAAATTTCACAATACAATACAAGTTTGTTCTAATTCTAAAACCCTAACTCCTAAGTCTAAAATAATGTTATGTAATTATATTTTTTGATTTATATGATGATTTTGTTTGTTGATTTGTGGATTCATTGGTTATATTATATATTTTGATTTGTTGTTTGTTGGTTTATGAATTTTTGTGTGGTTAATTCTTAATTGGTATAATGTTATGTGATTAAATTTTTTGATTTATAAGATGATTTTGTTTGTTGATTTATTGATTAATTGGTTATATTAGATATTTTGATTTGTTGTTTGTTGGTTTATGAATTTTGGTGTAGTTAATTCTTAATTGGTATAATGTTATGTGATTATATTTTTGATTTATAGGATGATTTTGTTTGTTGATTTTTGATTAATTGGTTATATTATATTTTTGATTTGTTGTTTGTTGGTTTCACGAATTTTTGTGTGGTTAATTATTAATTGGTATAGATTTGGTGTGTTGTTTAATTAATGTTAGTTATTTTGATTAATTTATATGTAGAATTATGGAAAGATTTTTAAAGAAAATCATCATCTTCATCGGTTAGTTCGAGAGAATGTGGGTAGTTCAAGAACTTCAAATTCAACACAAAGTGGTTTAGATGAGATTTTGGCTAACCTTCAGGCAGACCCCGGACTAAGAAATCGTATGATTGATTATGATACTAATATTAGAGATGAAGTCCGAAGAGCATATCTACAAAAAGGACCTTGTCAACCTAGAGGTCATTCTTTCCCACAAACTAATATATCAGAATTAATCGACGCTTCATTCCCCAATGGTTTGATGAATTTGATTGGTTGGAGTATAGTGTATCTAAAGATGCTGCATTTTGTCTTTATTGCTATCTCTTTAAATCCAATTTTGAACAAGTGGGTAGTGAAGCCTTTACTTTGGAGATGGATTTAAGAATTGGAAGAAAGGAGAGAGAAGAATGAAGGTGCATGTTGGACCGGTTGGGGAGTGTTCATAATAAAGCTAGAGAAGCTGCTACAAATTTGATGAATCAAAACACACATATTGAAACGGCTGTGAACAAACACTCCGAACAAGCTTGTATGGCTAATCGAGCATGCTTAATTGCATCAATCAAGTGCACTAAGTTTTGTTGCGACATTAGGTCTTTCTTTTCGTGGCAATGATGAAAGTGCCACTTCAAGCAATAGAAATTATTTGGAGCTATTGCAATTCCTCGCAGAACAATGATAAAAAAGTTAAGGAAGTTGTGTTGGAAAATGCTGGGAATCTCAAGTTAATAGCTCCTAGTATTCAAAAAGATATTGTCAATTCATGTGCCATTGAAACACTTGATGTTATCATGAGTGGTTTAAAAGATAGATTCTTTTCTATATTGGTGGATGAAGCACGTGATATTTCGATAAAAGAGCAAATGGCTATGGTGTTGCGTTATGTAGACGATAAAGGGCATGTAATTGAAAGATTTGTGGGAGTCCAACATGTTATCGACACCACTTCAAGTTCACTAAAGGATGCCATTGATACATTCTTTTCTTCCAACGGTTTGAGCCTTTCCAAGCTACGGGGACAAGGTTATGATGGAGCTAGCAACATGAGAGGTGAGTTGAATGGGCTTAAAACTAAGGTTTTAAGAGAACAACCATGTGCATATTATGTTCATTGTTTTGCTCATCAACTTCAACTAGCACTTGTTGCCGTGGCAAAGAAAAATATTGACATTGCCTCTTTTTCATAACGGCTAATAGTGTGGTTAACCATGTTGGAGCATCTTGTAAGCGTGGCGTGATGCACTTAGAGCTCAACTCCAAGAAAGAGCTTGTGATAGCTTTTGAAAATGATTGTCTTATAACTGGGCGAGTTTACATCAAGAAACAAGTCTTAAACGTGCGACACCACGATGGAACTCGCATTATGGTACCTTAATTAGCATTATTTCTATGTTTTCATCCGTGATTCATGTGCTTCAAATGATTATTGATGATAATCCCAATGATAGTGCCGGTGAAGCAAATAAGTTAATGAGAGAAATGCTTACTTTTGAGTTTGTGTTTCACTTATTCTTGATGAAATCTATTTTGGGACTCACAAATGATTTGTTACAAGCATTGCAAAAGAAAGATCAAGAAATTGTGAATGCAATGGCTTTAGTCAAATCATGCAAGGAAGCTCTACATTGGATGAAGAATAATGGGTTTGATGTATTGGTTGATGAGGTGTCTTCATTTTGTGATAAACATCATATTGATGTTCCTGACATGGATGAGGCATTCATACTTCCGGGGAGATCAGGCGTAATGCTCCAATAAAGACAAATCGTCATCATTATCGCGTGGAGCTCTTTATTTATGTCATTGATGAGGCAAATTACGGAGTTAGATGATCGTTTAATGAGCTAAACACCGAGTTGCTTATTTGTTTTTCATGTTTGAGTCCAAATGATTCATTTGTAGCTTTTGATAAACAAAAGCTACTTCGTCTTGCTTTCAATTTTATCCTCAAGACTTTTAGGATGGGGATCTTTTAGCACTTGAAGATCAGCAGGCTTTATATTCATCATGTGCGTTCAAGTAGTGGTTTCTCACAATTACAAGGAATTGGCGGTCTTGCAAAAAGATGGTGGAGACAAGGATGCATCGAGCATTCAATTATGTGTATTTGCTTATTGAATTGGCTTTAGTTTTACCGGTTGCAACTGCTTCGATCGAGAGGGCATTTTATCTTGAATATTATTAAGGGTCCACTTCGGAACAAAATGGGAGATCAATGGTTGAGTGATAGCTTGCTTGTTTACATTGAGAGAGATGTTTTTGCTTGTATTGAAAATGAAGCTATAATGCTACGTTTTCAAAATATGAGAACTATAAATCGTGGACAATTGAAACTTGTAATGTTGATTTTTACATGACTTATGAATGAAAGTACTATCGTTTCATTTTCAATGTTTTTTTTCATCTTAAATTTATTTGAGTAGTTTTACACTATGACCCCATGAGGTTTGATTCCTGGATCCGTCACCGATCACGTGAGCTCATTCACTAAGTGAGGTTAAATTTACAGATTTTTGCAAGATATCATACAAGACGAGGATGCACTATGCTCACCACGCATTGTGCATTTGTGTCAGTCAAGAGGAGAGAAACTTCTTGCTGGAGTCATCCCTGGAACATGCTCGGCATTGGAAAATTTAGGTAGTTCTTCCATCCAAGTAGGGAACAAATTCTCACGAGTGAACCATAAGGGTGTGTTTAGATGAGAGATTTTGAATTGATGGGATTTCAAAAGTAGGGGATTTCAAAGTGATGAGATTTTGAAATGAGGGGATTCCAAGTGATGGGATTTATAAAATCATTTGTTTGACTAAATATTTTGTTGGTGGGATTTGATTGGGTAATTTCTTGTAAACATAATAATTTTTTTTTTTGCCTTTTTTTTTTTTATGTTCCCTTTTTTGCTGTTATGTTTTTTTCTCATCCAAACACTACATATCATCAAATTTAATAGTCATTTGAAATTTAAAAATTATAATCAATAATACATAATTGGTACTAAGCATTTGCTTGAAATATTCTAATTTTAAATAACATCGTCTCGCTTCATCCCAATCAAGTAATGGCTCTCTTGTACGAAACTTACAATGATACCAAGCCACTACTATACTTACAACCGCAATGATGGTGCCCAAAATAACTTTCATTTCCTCTTCATTTTCTTCTTCTTCTTCTTCTCGAGCACACTTCCGGCTGAGAAGTTCTATAGAATTATTCATCGTATTATTACCCCCAAAAAAAAAAGTTATAAAGATCACTCATATTAGCTAACTTCAAGCCTTCCAACTAGATAGCCATATGAAGCTAAAGCAACATCATGACACATGTTGTTTAAAATGACCTACTATAGCCCTTCTAAATTATGACAAAGCTAGCTTCAAAGATTAAATATATGTTACTGTTTAATAATCATGCCAAGGATCAAAGCATTCAACACTCAAATAGATGGACAAACCTAATACATAATCTACATTAGATTTCCAAAGAATCCTGCTCTTTCGACTATCTCATTTCGAGCTTGGTGGCTTTTTGATTTGACTCTACCCTTCAATTGTTCTTCTCTATAACTAGACCTTACAACCCAACATCCATGTGCATATATAATTGTTCCCAGCTACACACACAAATAAAAAACATAAGCTGCAAAGAAACTGAGATTCCCAAGCCTTCCAAAAGTGAGGTAGCCATACGCTAGGGAAGAGCAGCAAAAATAAGAAACTGTACCTGTTCTCGACATCAAGCACGCACACAAAAAAAGGGGGAAACAAAAAGGTATTGTGAGAATTAAATCATCTTGCAGGATATATCTTGAAAATAATTAAGAACAAAAGGAAATAGTATTGACAATTACCTGTTAACATTATCAGTGCCTGCCTACTATACCCAGCTTCGAGTACACATCAAGGCAAATCATTTGCAAAGAATTGTACGCTCATAAGTCACAAGCAACCATCAGGATAGAAGTATCTTACAAACGATGGAAAATGCGCATTTACAATGTGAGTTTTATATTTGATTATGAAGAACTTTTAAGCAGCACTCATCCCCTGCCTAATCCTTGCTGATAGCTAGAATTTATACCACCAACTTTAAACAATTGTTCTACAGTACTGCATAAGAATGGAAAAGGACTCGTGGAGAAATTAACAGCGTTTTATTGACACTAACAATTTTGTCATTAATTTTACTACATGCAAAATTTTTAAGTTATATATGGTAATAAAACTCCAGTTTGGTAGGGAAACCAAGAAAATGAAAGGAAGAGTCGAAGAAAGAGAAGGGAGGACTAGTTTCTTTCTTCTTTTTTCCCTTTCGATTTTGTTGTTGATAAGAAGAAAAAAGGGATTGCAATTCAGAAAAAAAAATAAAAGGGGCAGAAAGCTCTGTGGAACATTAATTAGAAATATTAACAAATTAAAGTTTTTGAGGTTTCTACATCAACCAAAACAGTGCTCAAGTTTGAGATTATTAATTTGAGTATAAATTAAGTTAAAATATATGGTACAAGCAAGTAATTCTATTGTGCCCATACCTATAAAGAGTTCCTCTCCATTCCCAAAACACCCATTCACTGCAAATGTCATATCCAAAACAGAAAATCGCACAAAAGGAAGTACACGACATATCTATCTAGACTAGGACAGATAGGAATCAAACACCAACATAAATGAGTATTTAACTAAATATTGAAAGGATAATCTAGCTCAAATACTTGTTTCCCCCTAACAAGGAAACAATCCAGCAAGTAATATTATTTGAGCAAACCCTGCAATTCCTAAAATGACCAAGTAAACAGAGACAGAGAGGCCCCTGACACCGACATTCAGGAAAATCAGCATTTGCATCCATATACTTTGTCGAGATGACTAGTCATAGAGGCCAACATTTCAAGTACGGGATTTTTATGACTAGTCATACTAGCCAATATTTCCAGCAGGATTTTTAACCAAGGCATGTGATTTTGCTTATTGTAAGTCCAATCATTGGTTGCCAAGTGTCCCTTTGACCTACCAAAAAGGCTGGGGCTGGTCTGGACTTACTCCTCTCTTATTTTACATTGTCTGAGATGTTTTTAGAGAGAGAGAGAGAGAGAGAGAGAGAGAGAGAGAGAGCTCTAGTGAGAGACTATGTATGGGTTTTTATTTTTGAGAGGCATTTTTTTGTCTCTCTCATTTTCAAAGAAAGGGGTTCATGGGTTCTTGAGATCTGGGTTTTTCAATGAAAAATTATTTCTAGATTTTTTGTTTCAATGGTTAGAAATCTTAAGCACTTGCTTAGAGAAGGGTTTTGAGAGTTTTCTATTTTTGGCTCTGCAACTCTTCTTAAAGTGAGGGCTCTACCTTTCAAAATGAGATTTTCAAAATATATTTTAAAATCTGCTTTGGAAAATAAAATCTGCATCTAGTTCAATCAAACACATACTCATATGGATCTAGGTCAGATTCTAGATTGATTTCTTCAAGAGTATGGTTTCTTAAAGAAATTGGTCATTTCATTTTTGAATCCAAATTTCTTGTTCTTGTTTGGAGTTGAGATGTGTAAGCTGGTGTCATGGGATGAATGAGCTGAGGAGGTAGCTGCCATTGCCATGAAGGACTAGCTGCAAGCTTTGCTAAGTTTGGAAAAGAAGATTGTATGGATGATGTATAGCTTATTTCCTAAATAGATCTAGGATTCCTTGAGCTTGCTTGTGTATTCTTTGTAAGAATCTTCTTTGCTTAGTGGATTGCATGGTCGAATGATGACCCCCAGTTTTTCTCAATGGTGGGTTTTTGGGTGAACAATTTTCTGGTTTTGTTGTCCACAATTTTCTAGGTTTGTGCTCTTACTGTTGACTGGTCATCTTCTGATGTTCATGTTTTTCCGGGTTTGTGTTCTTGCAGTTGACTAGTCATCTTCTGATGTTCATGTTTTCCTGGGTTTGTGTTCTTATTGTTGACTAGTCATCATCTGATATTTGTTGTCATATGGTTATGATGTATTCACACACTAACCACCTTAGTTGTTGCTAGCACAGGGGATGCCTAGATTGACGGGTCCTTCTGAGTGCCTAGGTTGTCACTAGTAATCTTCTAGGCTTACAGGTGTTGATAATTGGTCTATTGTGAATCTAAGTTATGTATTACATGTTCATATGCCACTGACTAGTTGTTGACTAGTCATACTATTGCTTAGTTTCATACTAGTTTTGGCTAATTGATTTACCTTGTATATGTGAACTGATTGGTTGTTTATAGGTTTATGACTAGTTTACTGACTAGTGACAGGACCCGACCCGAATCTCTCCTTGGAATCCATGTCGAACCCTGATACCCGTCCGACATCCAAACAATGTCAAGCTCACCTACTAAATTAACTGTCTTCCCCGCACAAAATAAGAAAATGGGTCGAGACTTCTACCGAAATTTTGGCAGAGTCTCCCCTAAAAAACGGACATTTCCCAAAATGTTCCACCTATAAATATCAATATATAATTATATCCCAACTTCTAGCATGCAAGGTCTACACTCTATTCACGACCAAAAGAAATTCTAAAGGGGCTCAGGCTTCGTCATACATATTAGGAAAATGCTAGGGAGACCAACTTTGTGTACCAACTCTCTAATAAAGTGTGGGACCCATTGTATTGGTGAGCTCCACCTCTATTAGAGAGTTGGTACACAAGTTGGTACACAAAGTTGGTCTCCCTAGCATGACCCTACATATTAACGTGCAATATAACTCAAGCATCCATCTGGCTTTGGGCCCACTAAAATAAAAAGAGTTCTAAACCTCATTCGCAAACAACCTCGAGTGTATGACTCAATAACCATTAACCAATTCAAGCACAACTCATACAGTTTATTCCGCAGCTGCACCTAGGTTGCCTACGTACCCTTATTAAGGGATCAAGCCATACGTAGTTCTTTCAATCAAAATCACAATTCGGAAAATATATAGATATTGCCCAAGTAAAACCAACAATTTAATTTAGATTCATTCTCAACTTCAATTTCAACAAGGCATATAACTAAATATTTTATAAATTCCTTTCTTCCCATGGTTCATAACTCAAGTCAAATCTAACGGTCACAAAAGTGTGTCAAAATTTGTGGCTTTTTGTGTCTCCCGATCCTAACCCATATATATATACTTATTCTCTTATCCGGATGTATTAATGTGCAGAACGTGCGGATGCTATCATAAATAGGAAGGAAAGCAGGGAGGGATAGTACAAAATACATGGTGTCCGCACGATAATAACATCTAGATATCCGTATAAGAGAATTTATGTATATATATATATATGTATATACATATACACACCCCACACCATCATCATGTACCAGGGGAAAACAATCCAACACGGAGATTGTTTTAATTAGATCACATGACAGAATCCTCCATACACATGTGGCTAGGGACAAGTAGTCCAACTGGGGGACTGTTGCTCCCCAGACACGCACGACATAATCCTTAATATACGGCGGCTGAATATCCCTCATAAGCCCTCAGACTGCCGATCAAGGCCTTCGGTACACCAGGTCAAGGGTGCCCGGTATCCCGACACACCTCCAAAGAGTTACCGCGTGTCAAATATATCCAGTATCAATAGCAGGGGAGGTACCCGGGGGAAAACAATCCAACACAAGGATTGTTTTAACTAGACCACATGACAAAATCCTCCATACATATGTGGCTAGGGACGAACAGTCCAACAGGGGGATTATTGCTTCCCAGACACGAACGGTAGAATCCTCAATGCACATGCGGTTGAAACAAGTCTTATGCTCACGGAATGCCGGTCAAGGCCTACGGCACACCCCGCCAAGGGTGCCCGGGTCATTAACGTCTCACATGTCGGAAAATCCCTCAATGCACATGTGGTTATCATCCATATCGAACCAGGGAATGAACATATGATGGCGCAATTCACAAACCCATATTCCATATCGTACAATATAGCCAAAATCGATATTTATATAATAAAATCCACATCACTTCATGAAGTCCACAAAAAAAAACGAATTCCATGTTCAAATTTCATGAAGATACACAATATCGCCCAATCCAAAATCACCATAGTTCGAAACCCAAATCCATATACTTTAATAATATTAATAATTATAGTAATACTAAAAATAATCCTTGGAAACTCCTATCACATTGTAAGGCCGAAACTAGCCCATTAATAACATCTCATAACGTCATTAACATAATAATCCATTTCCAATCAAATCCCATTTAGGCAAGTAAATTCCATATTTGAAAAACAATGCACAATTAAAATATACGTCCACTCACATTTACACTGTACGACCTCAACGGGCCGACTTGGCCCACTATCTAAGTCAACTGGGCTCACAAGGCCCACGACCTACAGTTTACTATCTAACAGTACCTATCGGCCCATATTAATAAGTTAAACTCATAATAGAAGTTTCATTACGATCCGACAGTCGGTTCTACCTCAATCGCAGAATTTGGTCAATTAGGCATGCGGGGCCCACGACCTCCGATTTCTGATCTGAAAGTTCCTATAGGTCCAACAAGGTTTACTACACAAGTCTCGAGGTTTTGGTCTCGATCGCACGATCGGGCGGTAACCAACTCTCCTAATCCTAAACTCATTGATTCGGAGCATCCGGGAATCCAATTCTCGATCCACAAATTCCTACACAATCCTAGAGGTACCGAGAATAACATATTTGAAAATGAGACCGAATGGACGGTCCGAACCTATAGAACCCGAATATCGCCTAAGAGGCGTAATATCCGTTCGATAGTCAAACAGTATCCAATTTCTAATCCGAGCATACTATCATGCTCGGACAACATGGGGACTATTTTGGAACTCTATGAACGGCCACAAAGTGGCCCACGCGCCGCACCCACCACCGGCAGTGGCGGGTGGCTTGAGTAAATTCCGGCGATCAGGAAAACTCCAAATTGTCGACCAACCCCTATACCATTAGAACCATCACACCTAGGCAAGCAAGTTTTAGTCTTGGACCCCGGCCAAAAAGTGGCTAGAGCTTGTCGGAAAAACACCTCACAGTCGGAGATTTTCTAGGTTTTAGATTCGTTTTCAAAACTTTAAAATCGACCCAAACCACTTATACAGACAACTAGAGCACGAAAAATGAATGAAGAATCATACTCAATCGACAAAATTCGTCGCCAGAAACGGCGTTGAAAATTCCAGAAGCAACCAGAGCTTCTTCAAGCTGTCCCCGGCGCTAGGGTGGCTGGGTTCATCAGAAATGGGGCGGGACGGGGTCACTAGTCGATGGCCTTTCTTTTTCGATCGGTGGCGTGTGCTGGCTTCACCAGATGAGGGAGATCGCCGGCCAAACAGTGCTGGCTTCGTTTCAGTCGCGAGGGGGAAGAGAGAGGAGAGAGAGAGAGAGAGAGAGAAAGCTGTGTGCATCGCACGTGCCGGGTGAGGGCAATACCGGGTTTTCACTTGTTAAAATATTTATTAAAATGTCCAAAATGCCCTTTTTAGTTTTTAGACCTTTTCTCGACCGTTAAACCTCAGAATTGAGCATGTCGCCTATCCACAAACTTGTAGAATCTTTTCCCAAACTAAAAGTGACCAAAATACCCTTATCCTCAAGGGCAAAAATATAATTCCCTAATTAATAATTAATTAATATTTATCTGGGTCGGGATATAATTCCCTAATATTAATTAATTAATAATTAATATTTAACGGTGAAAAGTAGTTGCCTTTTTACCTGAACATTATTCCCCTTTTGTAGAGGAATGGGGTGAGCATTTGCACAAAGTTGCGATGTGAGACTTTGTGCAAATCCATGTGGTAGTGACGAGTGTCCATCTGGAGCTTCAGCAATCACCTTCGGCAGGCTATTGCCGTATTGGAGGAATATGTCTCTTCGATAGCTAAGGTAATGATGACGTCATCAGAGTTTAAGGATCTTACCTTGGGCAGGCTTTGGTTTTGTGTGTGTGCGAATCCCCTACTGCCAAATGTACTCGGTTGATTATGTTACAAACAGATGGCAACAACTATGGTTGTGGGGTTTCTGGTGGCGGTACCAATGACAATAGGGGTGGTTGTGATGGTCATGATTGGAGTTGTGGTGGCAGCTACGGCAACGATGGTTGTTGTGGTAACGATAGCGATAGTGGTAGAGGTAGCGGTAGCGGCAACAATAGGAGAGGGGGTGGTGATAGTAGTGATGATCATAGCAAGTTGAAGTTTTTTAATCCCTCCGCCCAAACTCAGGGTAGAGGAAGTTCAAGCAGAATAAAAAAGAGTACCAGAGAGTGGGAAATAACCTAAAACTTTCTTGGCGAAACCTCCGAGGCCACTGGAATCAGATGCAAAGGAGCTTGACATATTACCCACATCTTCAGTTGGCAAGTTAAGGAATAAATGCTCAATGATGCTTAAAACGCACCTAGTTTGCTCACCAAAGTCATTATTATGTATAACAATTTCGACCATCATGCTCTCTTTTTTTGGTCGAACCATCATGCTCTGTGATCTGAAAAAACCAACCATAAATTCATGCCTTCACGGGTTTAAAACCTCTTAGAAAAAAAATCTTAATCACGTCATAACAATAAAAGAGACTTAGCATTTGATTTTATAAAGATACTTCTAGGCATGAGCTCATTCACTAGGTGAGGTTAAATTTACAGATTTTGCAAGATATCATACAAGACGAGGATGCACTATGCTCACCACGCATTGTGCATTTGTGCCAATCAAGAGGAGAGAAACTTCTTGCTGGAAATCATCCATGGAACAAGCTCGACATCAGAAAATTTAGATAGTTCTTCCAAGTAAGGAACAAATTCTCACGAGTAAACCATAAGTGGAAAAACAAACATTAAAAAAAGGGGGTAAACACGCATACATCTTTAATTTAAAACCAATGGAACAAAATGATGCAATAGAATAGCAGACTCCCGCGGTTTCAAACCAAACCCTTTCATATATCATTAGCAACCCATAGTTCAACATATTTATACAACAAGCCAATACAGTAATAATATAACTACAACTCACGACATACTGATTACAACAAGCCATACAAGATGGTATGCTTACAAAAATCAGAAAACATAAAGCCCCATACCTAAAACCATCTTTATAAATAAGAGAGACTAGCTTCGCTATGATCATCGCACAAGCTGCGCTCCTACATTTCCCGCCAGCATCCGGTCTGAGACTGCTCCCCCTGATCTTAGTTTCGACAGCAAAGCGTCCCGTCCAGTTAAAAGGATTTGGAAAAAGCCATCCACTTCTTTTGTAAGAAGATCAAGTCCCTGAGAAAGTGTCTGTGCCTTACTTTCTAAATCAGAAATAGAACTCTGGAACGCTTTCCCTTCAACGAGGTCCACTCCATCTTGGATCTTGGGATACAACTCCTTTACAATACCATCAACTGCTTCCATCTCTTTCAGTACCATGACTCTTCCGCTAGAAAATACATTTCTAATTTCCCCATTTACATTACCCTGTAAGTCATTAAATGCTTGTGCCCACAAATATGTCTCAGCAACATTCAAATCTAACAACTTCTTTGCAGAACCAGAAAAGGCTGCAGCAAAGACACTACAAACAGATACTGTCAACACCTTCACTCCATACATAGCACGCATTAGAAGTTTACCTTTGGCTGAGTTCTTAACCTTTGGCAGATCAAGGGATTCCACAAGCTTGTCTAAAATGGTGCTGCAGTTCTCAACTCTGGGGTTCTTTGAACCAATATGTTGCCTCCAGCCATCAAGTGAAGAGCGGGCCCGAATAAATTGGTTCGAAGAGGTTGAATCCAAATTATGCAAGACGCACTGAAGAAATAGATGGCCCTGGTTTAAACGTGAGATCTCAGAGCTAAAAGCAATGCATACATCAAGCAACTTTACACTGATGTCCAAGTACACGTCAATCCATTTCTCATCCCAGTCACTCACAGGGAGGTCAATCTCAGATATGAGGGTTTTTATGTCATTATGAGTTCCACAAAGTGACTCCATTGCCAATTTCATCCATGACAAGCTGAGGACATCATCCTTGTCTTTTGGGTTAAGCTTTCTCAGCCTCCCAGCCAATGTCTCCTCAAAAGTGTTTAACAGTGCAACAAGCTTTGGAGACAGATGAGAACCCTTGGGTGAAATCATCCGGAAAGGATTTCCAAAATGGAAGAAAGGTCGGTGTGGTTCCTGTGGACGACTCATTATGGTGAATACACTGCAAGAAGATGAAAATTTGATTAGATATCATAATGCAAATCGGCCATCAAAAGGCATCCAATAGTGAGGAAATCATTAACACGCTGAGATATCATGTTGGAAATCAGCCTCATAAACTCATCCCACTGAATATGTCAATCAAAAGCCACACGAACATCTACCAAACTAGCTCCTTTTAAAATCAGATTGTTGGACAACTTCTATCCACAGTGACGCATTGCAAGACAAAAAGCTCATTACCATGTGCTATAGTCAGCAAGGAGATGACAGCAAAAAATAAAATAAAATAAAACTCAAGAAAGATCTTTATGTCACCTTCCAGTAATTTTGCAGGCGCTAGAATAACAAAATTATATGAACACACAATATGCCAAATTGAGTAGAGAATTTTGGACAAATATCCTTCATTTTAACACATTAATGACTTTTAGCATATTTTCTCAAGATTTAGAGGCCACTCGAGGCCTCCTCGAGCAGTGCTCGAGCCCCTACGAGCACCGCTGGGCCCTCTTGGGTTGGAACCCCGATCAAGTGGCTAAAATTCAAACGTGAAAAATTGGGCTAAAAGTCTTCAACATGTCCAAGACTTGGTTGGCTTTCCAAGGTGAGTAAATCACCCAAAGAATAAGCCAATTTGAGTTGACAATATCAGCTGCAGATACATAAATCAGAAAACACAAGTATTCTCTATTCGTTTCTTCCATTTCAATAGCATGCCACTGCAAAACTTCAAACGATTTCATGCATGTCAGATGAATTATTTAAACTTTTCAAGTAACATTCATTAAAAAAATTTAACCGAGTTACATCTCGTACACGATGAATTACTATGCCATAATCCCCCAAAACAAAACAAACAACACTATTAATCCTATATTTCTCTTCAGGAAAATAAAAATAGATAAGCTAAGACTAAGCTGAAATTCTGTTTTCCACCTAACGGAATCAAAATAAGACCAGGCAAAGCAAAACTGTCAAGGAAAAAATAAATCCTTTAACTGTCATCCTATTTTCTGCCACTTTCTAGGGTACCAAAGGGACGGTCAACAAATAACAAGACTGGAATTCCAATCCATATGTTCTTATTAAAGAAAACCTCAAATTTCTACCCGAAATTTCAAGCCACAAACTTTAGCCTCATAGATACAAGCATAACCTCACAAATTATTAAGATCTACAACAAAATTAAACAAAAACTAAAGCTTTACCCAATCAAATCATATAAACGCAGCAGAAATGCAAACATATGCAAACAACATATACATACACAAAATTATACATTTCTGTGCACCGAGCCACTTACCTAACCGTAGATATCTAGAAATCTGAACCGATTGTTGAGAAATTGACAACTGAAACCCTAATCCTAAGGTCAATCTAAAGGAAACAGAACTTCAAAAAATGATAAAAAGAAAAGCTTGAAAACTTTCACTCTGATTATATTGTAAACAGACAGCAGATCAAAGAGAGAGAGTTAGATGGAGAGAGAAGGAGAGGGCCGTACCTGATTCAGAAGATAGATCGAGAAATTTCGATGAAAGTTTCAGCCTTGGCGACTCGGCTTTTGGGGATCGTTGAAAATGTGAGGCTGCTGAGAAGCTGCTGTTTACAAGTAGGTGAGGGATAGTGATAGGCTCACCCATGGATTTACGGGATAGCAGGGACACGTGGGTCAATATAAATTGGGATGTACGGCTAGACCATTGATATTTCCGTTGGGTTCGAGGACCTTCGATTGTTATGCTGGGGCTTCACGCATTGTATTGTACTGTTGTCTCCCTGCGAGTAGACGGTTTTGATTATGCTTTTGCAAGAAACGTGGCGGGTTTTCGTGGCTGTTTTCTGAAATCAGCGTCAATTCTATGCATGTAGATCATACAAATCGACGGTGTTGATTAGTAGTTGGTTGAGAATGTTTTGATTTTGTTTTGGGCCTTTGGGCCTTTGGGCCTTTGGGCTTCGGCCCGCCAGATAACTATTTTTCTTATTTTTTTATATAAAAAGAAGGCTCATGTTAGGTCAAGTTCATTATATTAGCATATGTGAGTTAAGTAGGTTTGGCGTTCTTTGTCTTTGTGAAAATAATCATTGTCGATTCTTTGTGAGAGAAATCACCGTTAGATAAAGCGAGTTTAGCGTTTGGTAAACTTTTTGTTAAAAGTGTTGTTGGTACTAATTCCCGTATAATAAAAAATAATTCTTTGCATAATCATTAAATCCTCTTCAAAAATGATTCATGCATAATCGGAAAATGAAAGCACCTCATTATTGCTTTCCTTATAGCTTTCTCTCACAAAGCAATTTTTAACAATAAGTGATTTTTCATAGTTTACCAAATTTGGACTTCCCAAAATTTTTAAAAATCACTTATCACCCCAAATAAGAATGCCAAACGGGCACTTAGGAGAGAAACTCTCATATAACCGGGATAACACTTTTTGCTATCTCCGGTCAATAACGCAATAACACGTTAGATAACCTTTGTAAGTGTCATTTTGTTATTGGTCGGGGATGGCAAAACAATGTTATTCCCGTTACATGTAAGTTTTTTTGGTGAGTTAGGCTAGTTTTTTTTTTGTCGAAAGTGAGTTAGGTTAGTTGGTAAGAACATTGTGTACGCCCCTTGCAAGTTGCACCCTTGCACCCAAGTTTGAATGTTCAATTTCATAAATTAGATTAATTTAGAGTTATTTAGACTATCGCTTATATTTAAAAAAATCATTATTCTAATTCTCATATAAACTAAAATAAATTTTGTGATATTGTAGATCGCATATATAATCAAACCCATATAAGAGAGGACTAAAAATATATAAATAGAAAAAAAAAATTGGTTAGGGAAGAATTTCCTTAAAAAGAAATAGTCTCCCAATTCATACAACACAATCCAACAAGATGCATTTTTCGCTTACTTACCAATAGAAGAAAACATGAATATTTCTCTATATTAAATTTTCTTATTGTTATAATGGGAGGAAATCAAACTCTTATATGAATCATATAACTCTTTTAGCAATTCATAAAACATAATCCACCAAGATGTATTTTTTTTTCTCTTACTCATCAAAAGCGACAAGATACATTTTTCTATGTATTTTAGATTTCTTACATTTTTTTTTTGTGGTTATTCCATAAGGGAGTCTAGTTCTTGACCTAATCAAATTCTTAACTCATTTCCCCACCTACCATCACCACTTTAGCTTTCTAGCTAATTCTTGCTAATTGCTTCACCTATATAAATAGCGTATTACTACAGGAACTTCAAGTATCAGTAAATTTCCTATATACTATTTATACTATATACGCATCTTATACACTCATGCTATCACATTGCTAACTTAAAAAGACATGGACAAGTCTTCATCAAAATTGACTTTTTTGGTTGTGCACATGGTCATTGCATCTGGTAAAATCTCTCATCTTCTTTTCGTCATGTTTGGTGTCTAAAATTAAATTAAATTAAATGGGATAACTCCCAAGATTCAATATTGACTAATGTTATAATATTCTACTCATTATATAATTAATTAATTAATTAATTGTTGACAGGTTTGGAGATATGTGCTGAAGAAAGAAACGTCGGAGTCGTAGATTCTTCTTGCCCTTATGATCCCGACTGTGCAAATTTTGCTATGAAAAACATAGAGTAGAGGCGCATCACACCATTCCTCCTCCCCTTTCTCCCATGGCCATGAACTGAAGTTAATTAATTTCAGGCACACATGACATATTGGTGTTGTTGCCTAGTTTGCTCAAGAAAAATTGTAAACCATAGTTTACAGAGATGATGAATAATTAATACAAATATACCTGCTATATTTCTCTTATTATTTTTTTTATACAAGCAACATCATAAAAAATAAATTAATAAAAGAAATATAGCAGCTATATTTGTATTAATTATTCATCATCTCTGTAAAACTATGGTTTACAATTTTATTGAGCAATTTTATTCAAGCATAAATTACTGTCAAATATAAATTATTAAATGTCATTCAAGCATAATAATCAATCCCCAAACATAAAATATATGCAAAGGAAAGCCCCCACTATCCGAAAAAAGATGGCTTATTTTCAGCCTAAGGATGGAGAGAATTCTAAAACTGATGAAGAATATCTGATAAAGGGACCTCTTCTCTTCTCTCCCAACCTCTTCGCTCCAAGTCAAGAACCCGATTGCAACCCTCTTTGGTTCCGGGGTGGGAAACCCCGGAACCAATTATTCGGCTAATAAATCGGGACTCTCTCCCCGGTTATGTTGTGGAGAGCTTTTGGTCCCCTGCATATCCTGCAAGGGTTTTGTCTCAACCCTAGGTTTTCTAGGGACTGAATACCAGTCGGCTTGACTGGATTTGATTGATCTATCGTTGTTGGCCTCTGCTGCAGTTGTTTGGGGTTGTTGGGGGTAGATTTGAAACAAATCTGTCTGGTTTGGAGGTGGACCTTCTAGATTTGGTTGGATCTACAATTACTGGTGTTGAGGATCATGTGGGAATCTGGGAATACTGTGACATTTCTTGGAGTGTCCTGGTGGAAGTTAAGTGGTCATGCCGTCCGCTTGAAGGTGTTTCCTATCCCAAGTTGATTGAGAGGTTGCTATCTAGCATGTTCTTCTTCCCGGACCTATTTTTATAAATAAAATAAGTGAGTTAATTAAATTGGGGAATTAAAAAGGAATTAAAAGGATTTAAAATAAGAATTTAATAGTTAAAGGGAAATTTGGTCAACTATATTTTCGGACGAGAATTTGGTGAAACGAGTTGCGCCATTGCGTTCGTCTCGTCGAAACGAGTTTGTTGACGGGCAGCACACCTCGATCCGAGCCTTAGATTGTTCGGAGGACATAATAGTCATTTCAAAATTTGATAAAAACCCTAGGGCCAAACAGATTTCGACTTTTCCTTATCTCTCATCTATTTCTCTCTCTTCTCTAGCGTCTCTCTCCGGTTTCTCTCTCACCGATCACTCTCTCTCTTTGGTTTGGACAACTCCGGCCACGGCGGGGCTCGAGACTGGTCTTGTTCGAACCAGCGTGACGAGCTGGTCAAGACTCACCCTACATCTGCGCCAGAAACCTCCATTTCCGGCCATGGCTTCGACTGGTTCGAAGCTAGTTTTTCATGGCTTCAATCCGGTGGTTCCGGCAACCGTTTGCGTCGAGTCAGGTATGTATCCTTCTCTATTTGAGCTGTTCTTGAAGTTTTGGAGGTTGGAATCGATCGATTTGGTCGTTTGTGGATCGGATCTAAAAGCTAGGTTTTGGCCGAATTTCACTTCGAATTTCCGGCCAGTTAGTCGGATGTTCTTTGCCGTGTTTCACCGGTTCTGAACTCCTCTCCTCACACTGATTCGTTTGGTATATGGGTTGTAGCCCAACTCGAAGTTTTGTCGTTGGCCGTAATTGCTCACCACACCCACACAGTCTGCCGGCGTGTGTGGCGGTGCTTGGGGTAGGTGTGGTGGAGATTCTTTGTTCCATTGTGATCCTCGTGTCGCTGTGAATGCATACGTATGTTCGGATCTCGATTCGGACGTTGTTTGGACCTTGAACCAATGTACGTCTATTACGCGTTGTTTGGGTTTGGTTCGGACCGTTGGATCGAATCCGAATTCACGTATGTGGTTACTCATATTTCAAGGAGTGTATAGGATTTGATGGATCGTGGATCGGAGCCCTGGATGCTCCGAATCAATGACTTAAAGTTTGAATTTAAACCGTAACCGTCCGATCGTGCGATCGTGAGCAATCTGATCGTTCGATCGAGACCAAACTTTGAGGACACATTGTTTAGGCCGTGCTGAACCTGTAGGAACTTTCGGATCTAAGTTTGGAGGTCATGGGACCCACGGGCCTCGTTTGACCAAGTTTGACCGAGGGTCTCCCGAGGTCGCTTTGCAATTCTTTGAACGTAGTTGACTTTGTTGGACTTCTAGGAATGTCCAGATCGATTTGTAGGTCGTGGGTCCTGCGGGCCCGAGTTGACCGAAATGGGATGTTTGACCGCCGGTTGACCGTGAGTCTTTCGGGGCGGTCCCACTTGTTAAAAGATGTAGCTTGACCTAGAAACTCTCCATACGATGCACGTGTTTACTTTAAGTCCCGGGAAAGAAGTTAGGGTTTGAATTTAAGTTCTTGTTCAGTTCACTGTATTAATCCAATCCTCGTATCTATCGCTTTAGGTACTCTGACACCGCATACGTAGCGGGCGGGACCCTCTTATGGTTATGCAGCGTGGGACCAACGGTGAGTGGACCTTGTTTTCAAACGAGCATGATTTTAAAGAATTGAATGCAATGCACATAAATGGGATTTGATAATGGTTTTAAATCTTGGTTTTGACTTTGATGAAGTCATTATGATTGATTTGGTACTTGAGGTTTATGCATGATTTGGATTGCCGGGTTTTATATGGGGCCCTGATGGTCATATTTTATGATTATGTATACTTTTGAGTATTGAATGGGACGTAGTGACGTCCGTTGGTTTTTGTGTACGTTTTGGGTATGGTGAAAATATTATGGATCTTTTTGGATATTATATTTAAAAGGATTGTTATATTATATTTTAATTATATAATTGGGTTAAGTTGGACGTTGGTTTAATCCGTTTGTTTTCGTATTCGGTTTTGGCATTTATACCTTATGAATAATATTACTTATACTTTGATTATATAAATATATATATACCTATATTTTGGTTATACACACATATATATATATATATATTTATACATATATATATATATATGTATACTTTGAATAAACGTTTCGGTTTCGGACCTAGGGTTTTGAAGGAATAGTTATCTATACCTTGATTTTGGAGTTTTGGTATTGTTCTAATCTTGGGTTTGATTTGATGTTTCCATACTTGAGTTTTTGATACGGTTTTTAATATGGATTTTCGATGATTATGACATTTTACTTGATTATAGATTTATACCCTGTTCTTATGTTACGATTACTCGAGTATGGTTCGATCTGGTGCATACCTTAATGGGGTGTAGTTGTAGACCCTTAATTGGGTAGTCTGCGCGTATGACTTATTTCGGACGTATGGGTAGTGGACTTTACCATGCGGGCCGGGGAGCTTAGTTCCAATTGGACGGCTTGACCCTGAGCACGAGGCCATTGCGATACAGTCCCGATGTCTAGTTATCCTGGGCATGAGACAATCCCCTGAATGTTGTCCCCGTGTCCAGTTAAACAATCCCCTGTTGGATTGTTTCCCCTGGTACTTGTATTTGGTGTTGAGGTTATATTATACCTATACGCGTTTGTTAGTCTATATGTATATGTTAGTACTTTCTTATTCGTATTTCCTTTAGTGAGGATCCTTCCTTACTTGTCGTGCTTGTGAGCACGTGGTTGTCCGAGTGTGGGGAAGAATGGGAAACAATACTATGATATGACTATTGTGTTATTATATTGCAATTATTGGGATTTGAAGGACTACTTATATAAATGATTTCATATGCATGGTTTGCATTGTTTTGAAACGGTGGGGTTAGTACATTGATTTAAGTATGTAAAACTTTGTTTTTGTCCACTCACACTCTTTCTGTTTTGTGCCCCCCAGGCCGTAGTCGTGCTTCGATACTGTCCGGCGAGTGCTTCTCTTCTCGAGCGTCGACTTGATTGTAGTACTTCGTGTCCCTTATCTTTAACTTTAAATTTCCGCTGTTTAAACTTGAATACTCTTAGTTGCTCTGTTATTGCCTATTGGCAGTTGGTTATACATATTCTACTGTTTTTGAACAGGTTGGAACTTTTGGGTTTGTTAGTATTTTTGGGGAGACTCTGCCCTATTTTCGGCAGAAGTCTTGACCCCTTTACCTGTTTGTCTCGAGAAGAGGGATTCTTTTAGTATGTGGGCCCGACATGGGTTGATGTCGGAACTTTCAGCAGGATTTGGTGCGAGTTCTGGGGTGGAATTCGAGTCGGGTCCTGTCAATGAAGATGAGTTCTATATTTATACGGATCAAAATTCCTTAACCTACAAGGAACCTCAAGCCCACTCCAACTGGGTATTCAGAAAAATAGCAAGTCCACAACCTCCTCCTATTAGGAGCCCAAATCCAAGAAGGAAGCCTAGATGCAGTTGGACAACCCAACAATTAATTCACACCTCCTCCATGCCTCTAAACTCCACGCAGAAGCTGGGGGGCATTTGTGGAAACCAATTTATTCCCTTAATAATTCTCTAGGTCAAATGATTTCCTTCCATTTTGGGATTATTTGATTGATTGGGATTAATTGACCTAATTGGGAGTAATTTGATTTAATTGGGAATTATTCAGTTCTTACCTAATTAGGGATTTGATTTAAATCAAATCCCTAATTACATCAATCTCTCCAAATCAGGGAAGAATAATTCATTTCCATCTGTGGAGTTATTCTTCTGAAAACCTAGCTTATAAGAGCTCTATAAATATGAGGCTACACAAAGGCACAAGGTACGTTTGAGAAACCCTGCAAAACTCCCTCTTTGCTGCCGCCACCTCCCTCTCTCTCTTACACAAGGTTCCGCCCACCACATATGGCTCAGGTCACTCGGTTCTCTCCCTGTGAGAGTTCTGTACCCTTTGTTAGCTATTGTTTTCCTACAAACACTTGACCTAACTTAGGCATCGGAGGGCCTTAGGCCAACACCCCCCGGTGTGGCCTCTTACTCCGTATTGTTTTGCAAGGAGAAAGAGAAGCGAAGGCGAAGACGGAATCCATTGACGAATATTCTTTGGGGACGAAAATCACTCCCACACAACTAGTGTTATTGGAGGCTTTTCACGTTCGAAAAACTGAAAAAATGATGACGTATAACATAATTTGCATCGGCATTATTGGTTTTTGAGATATCGTAATCGATAATATGCATTAGTATAGGATAACTCGGTCATGCTGTAATACCAGTTTAGCATCCAACATTTTGAAACCACTGAGGCTTGTTGACCGCACAAATCTCAAGGCCTGCTGAGCCGGGCCGAGGGGATCTGCGTCAACACGGGTCGTCCTTCTTTAGTTTTGGATGTGATTGCGCGGGCGTGCCAGCACGGTCTACCGTGCATTCGAGGTTGATTTGGATGGGCGAGTGGATTTGATGCGCATGTTTGAGTCCGACTTCGCTCAAAGCGATTGTGGTCGAGAGAGGAACAGATCTCGACCGTCAGGTTCACGGCCTGAGCTACAAGGCCGTTGGTGGTGGTGTCGATGGTGGAAACGATGGGTGGACTTGGGTGGTGCTCCAGCGCTCTGCCATATGGCAAATGTTGTATGATATATGGGATGAGCGAAAGAGTAACAAAGGGTGGTGCTCCGGCACCTTGAAAACTCAAGGGTCGTATGATATATTGATGAATGGATTCGCTTACAAACTGCCACTACTCCTAGGAAAGCACATAAACGTATTGAAAATTACAGTGCGTTGAAAGTAAATGACAGAAAAAGATAATTTACTATGTGGGAGGCTTGTTTTGGTGTTTAAACCCTTTGAATATATTATGAGCTTAGTGTTTATAGGAAGAGCCAGCTGATGGAGGTGGATCCAACACCCTCGTGAAATGCGACTGACTCAGCAAGCCGAGAAGTATGGTGGTGTGACTACCGTGAAGTTCAATTTCCCCTACTGTAGTAGTTGGGCCGGACTTCACGCTTAGAGAAGCATTTAATTCCTCGATCTTCGATGGGTAGAGGAGCATTTAATTTTCGTGATTTGAGAAGTATAATCTCACCAAATTGACCTCACCCATACTGCGATTTGACTGAAAAGTACACTGATGCGACCCCTACTCTCTCTCTTTCCACGTGCTTGGCAGAGTTGCCAACCTTCTCTTGTGGTATGGTTCATACGTAATCTTTAGTCACCTCTTCATTAAATGAGCTGTGGGACCCGTCTGGCAAATGGTGACATCCTCTAGATTTGGGCCGAATGATGGGGCTCAGCCGCTTCCCTCGGCCTATCATTATCGTGGCTGTGTTCATTCTTTCTCAATTTCTTTGCTCACACGGTAATGGCTTTTGACGTACAATTATAATCACCCAGTTAAACAATGTTTTTGCCGTGATTTTATTCTTTTGGTCGGCCAGTGCGGGCCGAGATTTTTATGCACAAACATTGTTATTTTAGGTTTAGGCATCAGAAGTCAACCTTTTTTTGGCACCCGGAAATCCTTTAGCATTGGGGTTTAGAAATAATGAATACCACGCTATTTACGGACTTTAGGCAATGAATTTTCTCCGTTGCTAAAGGTGTTTTCTGGCATAGTGTTTGATCAATCTTGCCAATTTGGGGGAAGAATAATTCCCTTCCATGTGGGGAATTATTCCTCCTGAAACCTTAGCTCCCTAGAGCCCTATAAAAACATGGCTAAACCAAGGGTTGAAGTACGTCTAAACTTCTGTTTGAAACTCTGCAGAAATCCTCTCTCACAATCCCTAGCTGTCATACTCTTTCTCTCTCTCACATGAGGCTCTAGCCACCAAACACGGCTCTGGCCACCTGGTTCTCACCCTAGAGAAATCTCCATTCTTTTGTTAGCTATTGTTTTCCTACAAATACTCAACCTAACTTAGGCATCGGAGGGCCTTTGGTCAACACCCCTGATCGGTGCATAATTACATATCATTTTGTACCCTTCTAACTTATGATTTGGTTATGTTTTTGAGTTAAACTTGTGCTTTTAATCTATTTTGTGTTTGTTTTAGTGTAATAAGTTTGGGACTCATTTAATGCATTTTGGAGTCAAGTTAGCTCAAAACGGTGTCTGCAGATCAGTCAACTTCACGGATTGGACTCTACTTGCTCAAGAAGAACCAGATAATGAGCCATACGTCATTGGAAAGATACGGAAGTCTAATTTCTGGATCATTTTACGGTTCATGATTCCGAGTCCTCTAGAGGAAGTTATACAAGTTTGGGCAGCTTAAGGTCAAAATCGGCAGGATCTGCGTTACTGGGCCAAAAATGACTTTTGAAGGCCTTCCCGAATTTTCCTTGAGTTAGGCTGCATATGCTTGGAAAGATAAGACAAAGAGCTTCAAGATCCATATTTTTGTAGATTTGTTAGAGTGAAGGAACAAGCCCAAATCGAGCCCACAAGCTGACTGCAATGCATTGTCATGCATGAGCTAATCATTTTAGTGGTGAATTGAGTGGTGTAAGTTGGTGAAGTGAGTGTGATTAATAAACTCAATTGTATAATCAGATTTATACTTCCCCTAGGCCTATAAATAGTGAGTTCTCCAAACATGTAAACACACCCCAAGGGGGGGAGCTCTCAAACATCTCTCTAGAGCTCCTCTCCCTTCTCTCCCTCAAATTTTCTTAGTTTTCCTTTTTAGTTCTCAATTGTTGTAACAAAATCCTTTTGCTAAATTTTCCTTTAAGTTTTTCTTAGTTGTAATTTATTTTTCATTGTAATGTAATTTCTTTTCTTAAGTTTTCAAGTTTAATTAGTTTTCAAGTTTCAATTATAGTTCTTGTTCTTATTCATTATGCTTATAAGTTAATATGCTTGTTTGAATGATTGATCACCATTAAAACTTGTATGTTAGCTATCTTGGTTTGAATTAAGAATAGACACCATGCATTAATTCAAATTGAACTATGAATAGGAAGAGTATGTATGGACATTCGACAACAGGGATTAGATACATGCTTGGTTGTTTAAAACATTCTTCTATGCTTAATGGATTTCTAATGCTTAATTTAGGTTCGACAACAAGGATCTAATTAGGGAATTAGAAATACAAGGTTAGGACCAGACACCATGGCTTAATCATACTTTAGCTAGAATCAATCTGTGAATCTAAATTGAACTTGGTAACTAATTTGCTTGAGTTAATTTCTTTTCTTTCTTTCTTGTTTTATTTATTTTCTTTTGGATTTCTGTTTTGTGCAGGGAATCAAATTGAATCAATCTATCATCAATCCTCGTGGGATCGACCTCGTACTTACACAAGCTATACTATCCAACGCCTCGTGCACTTGCGAGTTAACAACCCCCCGGGTGTGGTCTTTTACTTTATATTGTTTTGCAAAGAGAAAGAGAAGCGAGGAGGAAGACGGAATCTTCAGATGAATATCCTTTGGGGACGAAAATCGCTCCCACAATGATTCTGTTGGATTCCATGATAAACTTGTTGGATTGGATCTTGATGGATGCGTTAAGCTTACGAGGTTTGGAACAAGACTTAGATTGAAATCCTTAGGAACACTTTATCTATGTGATTGCAAAAGGCTTGAGAGTTTCCCAGAAATAGAAGTCGAGATGGAATCACTATGGAGATTGATTATGCGAGGAAGTGGCATAAGAGAATTGCCTCCATCAATTGCATATCTTACTGGGCTTCGAGAATTGGATCTTGGTGGATGCTTCAATCTTACAAGGTTTGGAACGACACTTAGATTGAAATCCTTAGAAAGACTTGATCTATCTGGAAACAATTTTGTCACACTTCCGGAATGCATTAGCAAATTTGTGAGCTTGTACGTGCTTGGGTTGCGTGATTGCAATAGTCTTCTAGAAATTCCACAAGAAGTGCTTCCACCAAGAGTAGGTCTGGTATTCCTGGATAACTGCACATCATTGGAAAAAATTCCAAAACAGCCACTATCATCAGAGGTTGGGTTTAAGCATCTGAGTTTGTTCAATTGTGTTAGACTACGTGGCTATGACATCATGGAAAATATTTTTCTGGATCAGGTTTCTGTCTCTTCTCTATCTGTGTCTCTCCCTCTATGTTATACGGTTAAGATGATGATTGTTGTAACCAATTCTATTGTAGGTATCTTCTCCGCATTGTGAATTTACAATTACTCTTCCAGGGGATGAAGTACCAAAGTGGTTCAGCTGTTGTAAAGATGCAAACGCTAGTTAAAGAGGAATACTCTTTTAGGGTTGCTCGATGTGAAATTTGTTTTGAAATTCCTCCAAATTTAGATTGGGAGACGTTAAGATTGGTTCTATGTGTTGTTAATAAAGGAAACTCGTATGTTAATAAAGGCAGGGTAGGGTCACGTGTTCATATCAATAGAAAAATGGCCTAATCGATATTTATGGAGGCAGAGGAAACTCATGTGGCTCTTAAGTGTATTCCATTATTGAATATGAGCAAGTTACTGTCAAATAAAGTATGGCAAATATTCTCATATTTTATTCTTCTCCAATATGGAGGTATTTATAGAAGTACAATCCTAAATAAAATAAGAAATAAATCTATATTACAATAGAAAATAAATTTAAATTACAATAGAAAATAAATCTCAATTATAATAGGATTAGATAAATGGGTAAGTAAACAAAATCCTAACATAGTAAGGAACCAAAATCCTAACTAAGTAAGGACTCGCCAACACTCCCCCTCAAGTTGGTGCAAAGAGATTTCGCATGCCCAACTTGACAAGCGAGTCGCAGAACACCATACTCGACATTGACCAATCGAACAATTGTATAGAAGGCTTTGTCATAAACCACGAGTGAAACAACTGACAAACCCTAACAAATAGGGTACATAGAAGAACACATAAAGTAGAACACGTAAAACCTGCGAGCACGACGGTGAGGTAAGGCGAACACGTAAAACCCCGTGAGCACGGCAATAGCTAATGCGAATACGAAACCCCGTGAGCACGGCAATAGGTAAGGCGAGAACACGAAGCCCGTGAGCACGGCAATAGATAAGGCAGAACACAAACCATGTGAGCACAACAATAGATAAAGCAGAACACAGAAACCTTGTGAGCACGGCAGTAAATAAGGCAGATGCGGTAGCAAGGTAGACGATGGCAACGATAGCAAGGTAGGCAGCAACGGTGGGCTAGGAAACCATGTGAGCACGGCAATAGATAAGGCGAACACAGAAACCCTATGTATGAGTAAGGCAATAGGTAAGGCAGAACACAGAAGCCCTGTGAGTACGACAATAGATAAGGCAGAACACAGAAACCCTGTGAGCACGGTAGTAGATAAGGCAGATGCGGTAGTAAGGTAGACGGTGACGACAGTAGCAAGGTAGGCAGCAATGGCGGGCTAGGATTATAGGTTAGGTGTATAATGCATTAGAAATAAGTAGTGTTTAAGGTTAGGGTAGAGACGGATCAAAACATAGCAACGGAAAGCAAAGAAAATAAGTAGTGTTTAGGGTTAGGGTAGAAACGGATCAAAACATAGCAACATCATCGGCAATGACCATAGCAACGGAAAGCGAAGCAAGCAAAGACAACGTTAACGACGGTAGCAGCGGCCGCGGCAATGGCAACTACCACAACAACCCAAGTGAAGGAGAATTCCTCCATATCAACTGTAGCTAATTCACGCAAACACAACTTCTCTTCACTCCACTTCTCCCCCTGAAGAGAAGGGGTTGTCGAAGTCAAGGAATAGGTAATATCTTTATGGAAAAGAGAAACATATTTTTTCTTCACTCCCCCTCCCTCCCTTGAAGAGGAGGGGAGGAGAACGCAAGCACAGGTCACAAGAAAACCTGGTTCTGATACCATGTCAAATAAAGTATGGCCAATATTCTCATATTTTATTCTTCTCCAATATGGAGGTATTTATAGAAGTACAATCCTAAATAAAATAGGAAATAAATCTATATTACAATAGAAAATAAATTTAAATTACAATAGAAAATAAATCTCAATTATAATAGGATTAGATAAATGGGTAAGTAAACAAAATCCTAACATAGTAAGGAACCAAAATCCTAACTAAGTAAGGACTCGCCAACAGTTACGAGTGGGGGAAGAACCGACGCGGTTGCAGCAGGGTAATATGTGTCAAATTATATTTGAGTTCTATGACATGCCCACACCCGTTAAAATCCTCTGCGAAGTCCACCTATTAGACCACCAGGTTGCTGATGTCATAGTTGATCGTGGGCAAAGGCAGTGGTTATTGCCTGATGCGATGGCAGTGGTTATTGCCTGATGCGATGGCAGTGGATGATGATATTCATGATGATCAACACCAAGACAATGAATTGCTTTCCTTGCCTTCAGCATCAATGACTAGTCTTGGCAAGGGGCCTCGAGGATCAGATATCATTACAGTTGGTGATGATCATGATCATGGTGGTAACGTCGTCGACGTTCCTGATGAATGATGAGCCAAAGTATGTAAATCCATTAAATGTTGAATGATGTCTTTGCATTTTCTGGTCATATATCTCCTTTTTGTGTTCAATTCAAATTTTGAAATATTTTGCTGTGCATCTCTGCGGTATATGTTGTAGCATTCAGTATGTGAAATTCTTTTCTGTTTTCTTGTGGTTCAATTTTTTTTTTCTAGCGCTCTACTTTGATATTAAATTTTCAGGGAATGAAGTTCTGAAGTGGTTCAGCTGTTGAAACGAACCAAATTTCCGGGCAATGGTCTGGGAATCAAGACGTGTTGAGGCGCCAACAGTTTCTGAGATTCCATTTTAAGTTGCATAAGGCAATACCTTTCTTCTCAATTGATGCATCCAGCATTTATCATCGGATGAACAGAACTGGTTGCAAGCCGGATTTATCTAAATGCTTTCATTCCACACATATACTTTGTCTATGATTCTTCTATCTCATTCATTGGAATTGATGTCTGTTGGGGAGAAATGTAACATGTTTCTGGGCAGTTCTATTTCATAATTTACAATCAAGGTCATCAGACATTAATTGTAAACAGGCATCCGAATATGTCAAACACAATTCTGTTGAAAGATTGTCTGTCTCATTATACTAGTGATGTTGCTGGTATTGGCAAGGTACAAGAATCCTAGTACGTCTAAATCATGTCAAGTTGCTGCAACTCAACTGCAGTATAGTTGTTCAAGATCTTTTTGATAGTCCCACAAAGAGACATGAAATGAAACGCTTGATGAGCAGCAATAGTATCATGCATATTATGTTGTTTTTGAACTCCTGTCTAGTTTGCGAATAGATTTTGGTTCTTTGAATGCCAGTTGCTGTTTGAACAGCCCCGGTAGAGCTAACATCTCCAATGGCTCCATTTACCGAAAAATAATTTGGCTTTAGAAACTAGGAAATAGATGACATGAATTATATAACTTCATTCTTTGTTCACGAAAGCGCATTATTTTGGTCATTGCATGACCGGATAGCTACTATAGATGTCGAATGTTCAGTTTTATCCACCAAAAATTACAAGGGGCTTTTCATAGTCAAAAAGATAACTACAACTTACAATTTGAACTGACATCAAGTAAAACTTATGACAGAGGAATAAATGTCCCTACAACAAAAACAAAAATTCACTTCATACAGCATTATTATAACAAGACTAGTGCAATGCACAGCAGTGTAAATGTAGGCAAATATGCACGGCTGAACCATGTGCCATGGAGCGCTGCAAAACTGCCCACATTGCCCCAAAGAAAAAGCTCCGCATTGAATTGGCTCAAAACAACATATTCAAGCATCACCAACTTGGTTATATTCCTACATAAGCCACTGTCCAACAAATACAAGCCCATACCTCATTTTTGCCACCATTCTTGGTGTACGGATTTACAACTCTGCATGGTGGCCTTGAAACTTGTTTGAATTGATTTGTATTTCCTATCATATAGCCAGCCACACCGAAAGACCATGCACATACCACAAAGCAAAAATCTCAAACAATCATGATCAAAAGTTCGCCATTCTGAACAGTTTTAGCCAAGCAAATCTTTAAACAAGTTAGGATTCTGACTTGTTGGGTTCACACCCATCTGCCTTACAAGTGCATCCTTTTTCAAGGAATCGTTAGGGTTAGGACCCTTATTCAAGTGTGTTACCCCACTTTGAGTTCTTGTAGCATTTGATAACTCAGATGCAAGATTAAAATCATCCCGATTGGTCGGCAAAGGGTCGCCAACACTGCTACTGAGCCCGCTGAGAGATGTATATGCATATAATCCCATAATATCAGGTGTCTTAGCAGCACTAGCAGCACCATGATTTGCAGTTAATGCAACTTCAGTTTGATCAAGAAGCCCTTCTAACTGCTTGAAAGGATCTACAGTGGGAGCAGTACTACTAGTTGAGTCACCCAAATTGAGCAAGTCTGGAGCAGGTTCATGATTAACTTCAGTGTGTACAGCTGCTGCCTTGGTACCCGGGGCTTCCCTGAAGCATGGCTATTCACCTTAGACACCTTATGGTTGGTAGAAGATGGCCTCCTCTCGGTTTTTGATGATCCCCCAAACAGTGAACTGGCAAGCTTCTGCTTTTCTGCAGAAATTTCAACGTGGGGCCTCCTTGACTCATAAGTATCACGTCCTTGATGAAACTATTGGAGCTTCCTAGCCGTTAGGGTCAGAGTCTCTTGTTTTAGGTTTATTTCTGTTAAGTTGAATAAGTCCTCCCTAAACTTGAGGAACAAGATTGCTTTCTGTTTAATGTAGTCATGCACCACGGTTATAGGACCTGTAAAGTCGTGGGTGGTTATTTTTCCTTTCTATCTTATTGTAAGGCTATTTATTAGCCACTATAGTTGTTTAGTTGAATAACAATTCTCCCAGCTTTCGTGTAATCAGACTTTGGAAAGCCCTTTGCTATCTCTTTGATGAACATCTGGTATCAGAGCCTCCTCACGAGGTCTGATCAAAACTTGTGACTCAGGTATTAGAGTGAAGAACCAGAGACATGGCATCCGAGAATAGCTTCGTGCAACCTGCCATTCCAAGGTTTGATGGTCACTATGACCATTGGAGTATGCTGATGGAGAATTTCCTGCGTTCCAAAGAGTATTAGAACTTGATAGAGACGGGGATCACTGCTGCAGCAGAAGGATCAGATCTTAGTGAGACACAGAGGAAGACCTATGAAGATCAGAAGCTGAAAGATCTCAAGGCCAAGAACTATTTGTTCCAAGCCATTGATCGTTCGATACTGGAGACCATTTTGAAGAAGGATACGGCGAAAGATATATGGGATTCTTTGAAGCAAAAGTATCAAGGAACTGCACGTGTTAAGCGAGCTCAATTGCAAGCTCTTCGCAAGGAGTTCGAAGTGTTGCACATGAATGTTGCAGAGTCGGTTAATGATTATTTTGGCAGAAATCTCACCATAGCTAACAAGATGCGAACGCATGGGGAGCGAATGGATGATTTGGTAATCGTTGAAAAGATATTGAGGTCTATGACTACAAAATATGATTACGTTGTTTGCTCCATTGAGGAATCCAATGACCTGGACAAAATGTCCATAGACGAGCTTCAGAGCAGCCTCTTGGTGCATGAACAGCGAATCAGCCGACATGTGAACGATGAACAAGCACTTCAGATCACTCATGGTTCCCAGCAAGGAGGAAGAGGTGCAGGCAGAGGCACTTACCGAGGACGAGGAAGAGGAAGGGGTAGGTTTGGGTTCGACAAATCTATCATAGAGTGCTACAATTGTCATGAACTAGGGCACTTTCAATGGGAATGTCCTAAGCGAGACAAGGAACAAAAAGCGAACTATGCTGAAACAAAGGAGGAGATGCTGTTGATGGCTCTTGTAAATTCCAACGAGACTGCGACGGAGCACATTTGGTTCCTTGACTCTGGGTGTAGTAACCATATGTGTGGGAGAAAAAACATGTTTTTTGATCTTGATAGCAGCTTTCGAGAATCGGTGAAGCTTGGCAATGACTCAAGTATTAGTGTACAAGGCAAGGGTAAGATTCGAATGGAGGTAAATGGGTTTGTGCATGTAATCACAGAAGTCTTCTACGTACCAGACCTGAAAAAGAACCTGTTGAGCATCGGTCAGTTGCAGGAAAAGGGGCTGGCAATACTTAGCCAACATGGAAAATGCAAAATATTTCACAGTGAGAAAGGTTTACACTACTACAAAAAAGTTAATAGACAACGGTTTTTAGCCGTTGTAGAAAGTCTTGGAAAACCGTTGAGGTTAGCAGTGTCGTCTTTTCTACCTATTTATGACAACGGTCAAAAACCGTTGTAATATGTCACTTTCAACAACGGTTTTTAAGAAAAACCGTTGTTAATTCTCATTAAAAAATCGGTATACATGAGTGGCCGTTGTAATATGTCCCTTTTAACAACGGTTTTCAATAATAACCGTTGTAAAATTGAACTTTCAACAACGGTTTTTCTCAATAACCGTTGTAGTATTACACTTACAACAACGGTTTCTTGAGAATAACCGTTGTAGTATTGTTATTTCTACAACGGTTTTTCTCAATAACCGTTGTAGTAAGTTACTTTCAACAACGGTTTTGCACAATAACCGTTGTAATTTGATTCTTTCCACAACGGTTTTCAGAATAACCATTGTAAATGTTCTTATTATATAACGGCAATTGGTTCTGACCGTTGTAATAAGTTGATTTCCACAACGGTTTGAATGGGTAACCGTTGTAGTTAAGAAAGTGAACATTGTAATAATGACATTCCTTTAGTACTGTATATGATTTTTTTAAAAATTAATACTGTTGCATTCCAAAAGTAACGAATATAGGCAGAACAATGATGTATTCATATTTCAATATGAAAAGTATTCGAACCATACAATTCCAAAATTAGTTCAATTACAACAATTTGAGGTCTACATGCAATCTAAAGCTTTGAATTTAGTACATACATCCCAAAAGCTACCAACCACAGACAATCGAAAACTTTGTACATTCTATGTGAAAATTCTACTTTGGAAAAAAAAAATGTGAAAATTCTACCATTCACAAAATGACAATCAAATTGATTGTCAAGTAATAATGTTCAAAAGAAACCAAAACAGTGGTTGATAACCTTGTCCACTTTGAGGTATGAGCTACACATAATTGGTCATCACATAATCTGCCCACTCACGCCGTACTTCATCAATTTGATTTTGTGTATACGTACAATCCTTTGTTTTACTCCACTGTAACAAGATATCAAAAATAAGACTTAGCCAAGTCTCATAATAAAAAAGCAGTCTTAATCAAAAATTTAGTTTCCATTAAAATTAAATATACTATTCTACCATGCTATATGGATATTTAGTACCTTAGACTAAAGCTTTGCTTCACCTAAAACGCAATCTAGAGCATGGGTTTTACACATCACTTGTTCTCGTCTACACTAAATCAACCCACTAGCAAGCAAATGAAAAATAAAACATGCCAACTAAACCAACAAAATCCACTAAATCAAACACAATGCATAGGATGAATTCTTTTACTACATTGAAAAAAAACATGGGAACAAATTCTGAAATCTATAAAAATATTTTTACCTTCAGAACGGTGAGCGTTAAGACCACCATTAGGTACTAAAATTTCAAAACGACCCTACAAAGGCTTCACAACTTTCTGGAGAAGCTCATGCCGTTCCTTCAAGCTTTGGTGAATTACACTAGTATCTCCAACATAGAGGATATCGAATGCAACATCTAGTCAATCTCATGCAAGGTACACAAAATCAACATTTTTCAACTGTCCTTCAGATTTTTTATTTTCAGTTTCTATGATTTATCACCACCACCAATAACATTGAAGTGCTTGCAAAGCTGGACCTCAACCTCAACTTTGAGCAAGGTCAAACACAAAAAGGATACAGCACAACTGCATGATGAGGAGGGCATAAAGTTTAAGCTGGACTCTAACTTGGTAGTTTCTAAAAATAGAAAAAGAAAATCATAAAAAGAACACCTGTCTATCACTGTCAAGTCCATCCCTTGCTGCCTTGGCTGTAAAATAAAACAAGGAAAATAAATTTATTAGTGGCAATCAAAAAATGCAAACAGAGTCAACAGATCATATCAAGAAAAAAAAATTAATTAGAAAAGAAACCTATTTCTTGATTTGAACCAAAGTCAGCAAACCGATTGGAAGATGTGTCCCAGACCAACATCTCACCATCAAGAATACACCTACCAACATTGCAAGGGGAAGAATTATTATGGCTTAAGTTTATTGCAAAATATTAGGTGAAAAAGCAAACTCTGTGCATTTTTGCACACCAACATGTATGGGGGGTTTGACTGTAAATGATACACAGCCTGTTAAACCAAAGGCCTTCGCAAAATACACAGGTTGCAGGCATATAAGGTTTTCAAAAAATAGTGTTCAGACATTGATCGGTTAACAAATAAGGGCACTGTTAAAGGCATCTTTTGGTGTTCACCAAAACGAACTGTAAAGCCTTTGAAAGAATGAAGCTTTCTAAAATTGAGATTGTGATGGTTGCTCAAATGGATGAAAATGACAGCATGTCCATTTAAGTCATTTTAATATGGTCACTGTACTTTTCCCCCAAAAACGTACAAAGACACCTAAAAAGGTTGCAATATCAAGACAAAAGTTGGTAACCTATATGCCTGACCAAAATAACAAAAATTAGTACAGCCTATATGCAAAACAAGTTTGTTGTGAATGATATAAGAGTTGTTCATCTTTCTAGTCTCATTCATGTGCATGCAGGGAGTGCACGTATGTGTTTTTTTGCATAACAAAGGTATCTCTTGGCTAGTACCTCCAGCACATTTTCCCCACGATTCTTTTCTTCTCACTCTTTCTCTAAATCCTTTTGTACACTTATACCAAAACTATGCAAACAAATGAAAGAAGGATTATACATGTAACAGAGTACTTTATCAAGATACTTCACAACACGGGGAGCACCTTAGACAATACAAGCTATTTTTTTCTTTGTGATAGTTTAACTTGTTACAAAATTCCAAGTTTTGGCATATCTTCTCTTGTAGCTTGTTAAATTAATAATTTAACAATCACTCATACTAGCAAAATAAGAGAGAGAAGAACATGTGTTAGACTGGTAATAAGGGAGGGAGAGAGCCGAAAGGGTTATTCTTGATAGTAAGAGAGACAGAGAAAAATAAAGAAGGAAATGAGATTCAAGTTTTGGGAGCAATTTTGTAATCAATCTCCATTAAAAAATAATATATATCTGATTTTTAAAAACAAAAGAATAAATAACAACGAGAAGGGGTTGATAGGGGCATGTGCCCCTCCCGGGTCTGTTGTGCCTCCGCCCGCTTCACATTCACAAACCAAGCAAGAAAAGAACAGAAATGACCAACAAACCAAGACATGTCATAACTAGTGTAGATTATAGTAGAGATACGAGAAAATAAGATAAAGGAAGCCAAACAAAACAAAATTCTAGAAATGACAATTTGACGTAGATAGATTTACCTATCACCAGGACATTTTGTATAACAATGTCCGACATTGCATGTCCATATTCGTGGCGATCAAGAAAATCCCTGCACAAGGGAAACAACTTGTGACTAAAATAGTTTTTGAGTTTATAAGTTTTCAAAGTATTTTGCCTAAGGAACCACCGAGATGACAACGACCCAAGCTTTACATAAATTTCAATGGTTAAATCAAATTCTCTTATTGAGTAACCCTGCCTTATTGTGAGCCTAAATTTGTAATCAAATTAAATAATGTCCATGAGAATAAAAGGAATCACTTAAAAGATAAAGATTGAAAAGATTAATAAAATTGCGAGGAAGGTTTGCTATTACTGATTAAAATTACCTCTACCTTGAGAAGTAATGTATTTCAGTTCCGTTCTTGTGAATTTGGATACGATCCCCATCAAATTTACACTCAACAACCACTTCCTTACCATGAAGCTGAGAATGTGGGGAAAGAAAATAAGAGGGATATTAATGGAGTTAGACATATGAATTAGCATCACCATGAACTATAACATATATGTGTGAATAATTTGTGTATCTACTACATAAAACCTTTTTCCATGCAATAGTTGCATCCCCAACTCTCATAGCTAACAAAATGGATATTAAAACCATGAAATAGCATCACCTATTAGCAGAAAACGTCATACAAAAAAGGGGAAATGGCACAAATATTCAAATGCGTAAAAAGAGACCAAAACTGAATTCAAGGTTTGAAGACTATACCTCAGTTTGAATGCAAAGCAAAAGTGATATCAACTCTCAACTTAAAGGCTGCAAATACTTGTCAGTTTTGGAGGCCAAGTCCAAAGTTTGGGCTGTGGTGTTGCACCACCCATGTTCATTAAAGACATAGAGAAAATGATAAAACTCTGTAACTTCATTTTCTTTTTCGAAAGTGTCCGATGTCTTTTGATATGTGGATTGGGTTTTGTGGGGATGTGTATATATAGTGTGGCTTGGGTTGTTGGGTAAGTTTCAAGTACCCCATTATATGTGATTTTTCTTCTACGTTTGTTTTGATGTGGAAATTGCACAAGAGGATTATTTTTAGTGTCGGTGTATTTGGGCAGGCTGCTAGAAAATATCTAAAAAGTTTGCGTACGGATTGACTAGTTCATCTCTTTAATTGACTAGTTTGCGTCAATCGATTAATATCTCAAAATTGAAGGATAAGGGCAGGTTGAAGGATAAGGGCAGGAGCAGTCTTGACACAACACCGAATTGATTTAGTCTTACTCTGAATATCTCTTCTTTTGACCACATTCTAAAACCAAGTCTACAGAAATCAAGGTGAACATGAAAGAAAGGGGACCGAGAAAGAGGCATGAGGCGAGAAAGGGGACTGACTAGAGTTCTTATGAAAGAAAACAACTCCAGAGTTCTTACCTATCAAAGCTTGAGTGAGCACCATAGCCGTAGAGGGCAAGAGAGATGGAAAAGCTAAGCAAGCTGCAGAGGAATCAAAGAGAGATGGTTAACACCCAAATCACAACAGTGTAGAAATAAATTGAAACCCTAAATTTTTTTTCTTTACCTTTGTTGATTGAGGTGGAGCGATAGCAAGCAAACACCCAAATGGTTAGATTCAAACCCAAATCAGTAACCCTAAAATTATTTTTCTGACTTTTGTTGACTGAACTAGAAGGAGGGAGGAGAGAGAAAGAGACGGGAGAGGGAGGAGAGTGAGAGAGAGAGAGAGAGAGAGAGAGTAGAGAGAGTGAGATGCGGTCTCTCTGTCTATGGCCATGGCGAAGGCAAGGCGACGAGGTGGGAAGAACAAACCCTGGAGAGGGAGACGCGAGAGAGAATGAGAACGGTTGCAACAATATTGAGAAAAAAATCGGGGCTGAAGAGAAATAGAAGAGAGAATGAGAACTATCGGGGCTTAAGAAAAAATATTGAGTCACTGTTCACTCCGTGTTTTTTTTTTTTAATGCTTCAATTACAACGGTTGCAACGAAAACCGTTATGGAAAGTTGTGAGATAAAATCATAAAATCACATACCCTAAACAACAACGCTTAAAACCCCCTTTTAATAACGGTTATGGAATAACCGTTGTGAAAAAAACAACTACAACGGTTTTGGAGTCAACCGTTGTAGATTCAGCGTTGTCTTTTTGAATATTTGTAGTAGTGTTAATTATGGAAACAAAGATGACACACAACAGGATGTTTGCTGTGCTTGCTCGTTGCGCACCAAAGGAACAGCAATGCTTCTCCTCAATGATCACAGATCAAGCAGACCTTTGGCACTGCCGATATGGACATCTCAGCTGGAATGGGCTCAAAGTGCTTCAACAAAAGAACATGGTGGCAGGGTTACCTCAGTTTAAAGCCTCTCAAAAGGTGTGTGAAAACTGCCTGGTGGGAAGACAGCACCGTGATCCCTTTCCTAAAGAAAGCATGTGGAGAGCCTCCAACATTCTTCAGTTGGTGCATGCTGACATATGTGGACCAATCAACCCTATTTCAAATGGCAAAAAACGGTATCTTATCACCTTCATCGATGACTTCAGTAGAAAGACTTGGGTATACTTCTTGGTGGAGAAGTCAGAAGCTTTTTCCACATTCAAATCTTACAAAGCCAGAGTTGAGAAGGAAACTAGAACATATATACGGAGCCTTAGAACAGATCGTGGGGGAGAATTTACATCACAGGAATTCACCAACTTCTGCAATGAGCATGGAATCCATAGACAATTGACGACTTCCTATACACCCCAACAGAACGGTGTCGCGGAAAGGAAGAACCACACCATTATGAATATGGTGCGAAGCATGTTGACAGCAAAGCAAATTCCTAAGACCTTTTGGCCTGAAGCAGTGAATTGGACGGTGCATGTTTTAAATCGATGTCCAACTCTTGCCGTGAAGAACAAAACACCTGAAGAAGCGTGGAGTGGGCACAAGCCATCAGTGGACTATTTTCGAGTTTTTGGATGCATTTCTCACGTCCATGTACCCGACAACAAGAGGGTAAAGCTTGATGCCAAGAGTTTCAAATGCATACTATTGGGGGTAAGTGAGGAATCCAAGGCTTATAGATTATTTGATCCACTTTCAAATAAAATAATTGCTAGCCGAGATGTGGTATTTGAAGAAGATCGGCAATGGAACTGGGATGATGGTCACAAACAAGCCATATTTGCTGAGCTCGAATGGGAGACTGAAGAAGAAGCAGAAGTGGAAGACGAGGGAGATGGAGAAGAGTCTGAAACCAATGAAGAATCTGGAGAAACTGAACACGAGTATGATGGAGGTAATGTTTCAAATGAAGAAAACTCACCTTGTGAAATACGAGCTCGGAGACCACCGTGTGGATGTGGGACTATGAAACCGGACAAGGCCTCTCGAGATGAAGAAAATGTTAACCAGGCACATTTAGCCTTGTTCACTGACGGGGATCCCATTACATTTGCAGAAGCTGTGAAGTCCGAGAAATGGAGGAAAGCCATGGATCAAGAAATACAAGCTATTGAGAAGAACGACACATGGGAATTAACAGTGCTGCCATCGGGAGGAAAAACCATAGGAGTAAAGTGGATCTTTAAGACAAAATACAACGAAAATGGAGAAGTGGACAAGTATAAGGCTCGGCTAGTTGCCAAGGGGTACTGTCGGCAACATGGAATTGATTACGCTGAAGTATTCGCACCAGTGGCTCGCTTGGACACTATACGAATTGTTATATCCTCGCTGCACGTAAAGCTTGGGTGATCTACCAACTTGATGTCAAGTCGGCTTTTCTCGCATGGGGAAATTAATGAGGAAGTCTTCGTTGAGCAGCCTCCAGGATATGAACAGAAGGGGCATGAATCTAAGGTTTATCGACTCAAAAAAGCATTGTATGGACTCAAACAGGCTCCCCGAGCCTGGTATAGTCGCATTGAGACATATTTCATCAAAGAAGGCTTCACCAAATGCCCTTATGAGCATACTTTATTCATTAAAACTACAGCTGGAGGTAAAATTTTAATTGTGTGCCTTTACGTTGATGACCTTATTTTTACTGGCAATGATGAAGTGATGTTCGAACAATTTAAGAAGTCCATGAAGATTGAGTTCGACATGACTGATCTTGGAAGAATGAGATATTTCCTTGGCATTGAAGTATTACAAAAGGCAGATGGTATCTTCATCACTCAACGGAAGTATGCTCAAGAGGTCCTGGAAAGGTTCAATATGGGTCAGTGTAACCCAGTACATAATCCAGTGGTCCTGGCTTCAAGCTCACGAAAGATGAAGGGGGAGTGGAAGTTGATAGTACTGTCTACAAGAAAATGGTGGGAAGTCTTATGTATTTGACTGCCACACGCCCCGATTTGATGTTTATTGTTAGTTTGATCAGTAGGTACATGGAGCGTCCTACTGAGTCTCACTTACTGGCAGCAAAAAGGGCTTTGAGGTATATAAAAGGCACAGTTAGTTTTGGGATGTTCTACAAGAAGGGAGGAAGTGAAGAACTCGTAGGGTACACGGACAGTGACTATGCTGGCGATCAGGATGACAGGAAAAGTACCTCAGGCTATGTTTTTCTAATGAGCTCGAGCTGTCTCTTGGTCTTCAAAGAAACAACCAGTGGTTACTCTCTCCACCACCGAAGCTGAGTTCATAGCTGCTACATCAAGTGCATGCCAGGTCGTGTGGTTAAGAAGAATTCTGAAAGTTCTAAATCAAGAGCAAAGCAGTCCAACGGTGGTGTTTTGTGATAATATCTCAGCGATTAAACTCTCAAAGAACCATGTGATGCATGGTCGGAGTAAGCACATAGATGTAAGATTCCATTTCCTTCGAGATCTTGTCAGGGATGGCATTTTGGAGCTAATTCATTGTTCTACACAACAACAAGTTGCAGATGTTCTAACAAAGCCGTTAAAGCTTGATGTTTTTCTGAGGATGCGAGGCTTACTGGGTGTATGTGAATATCCAGGTATAAACTGAATGACAATGGCATTCAGTTTAAGGGAGGATGATGAAACTATTGGAGCTTCCTAGCCGTTAGGGTCAGAGTCTCTTGTTTTAGGTTTATTTCTGTTAAGTTGAATAAGTCCTCCCTAAACTTGAGGAACAAGATTGCTTTCTGTTTAATGTAGTCATGCACCACGGTTATAGGACCTGTAAAGTTGTGGGTGGTTATTTTTCCTTTCTATCTTATTGTAAGGCTATTTATTAGCCACTACAGTTGTTTAGTTGAATAACAATTCTCCCAGCTTTCGTGTAATCAGACTTTGGAAAGCCCTTTGCTATCTTTCTGATTCTAACAGTCCTTTTGAATTTGAAGTGCTCACGCTATCTACTTGTGTGACCCCATTCACTGATTTCTGGGAACTAGAACTAGAGGAATTTGAGATCGACAATGCTGGGGAGGAGTATGTTGGCCTACCCCATTTTCTTTGAACACCATCTAGTCGTAACTTAAGTTCTGATGATCCTGCATCTGACACAGGTGGCAATGATGCAGGCTGGCGGATCTCCCTAGCATAAGATGGTTCAGGAACTGGAACAAGCTCGGTTGAGGATGCAACTGTAGCTGGAGGAATTCTTGATGGCACTGCTGGCTTTGGAAGCTCATATGCCTCAAACCTAAGACCATGGGTTAAAGCTTCATGCTGATCTTGGTTACTGAAGTTGCTGATATTTAACATTCCAAAGCGCTCATTCTTGGGAATATAAGGCTGAGCACCTTTCTCTAGTGCTTGCTGGACATAGCCATTGAGGAATAAAAGGCTTTTATATCAATCTGCAAGAGAAGATGAATATTAATATTACACAAAATAATCTTATTCAAGAAATAAATAAATGGTTTCCGCATGATCCAAAATCAAGATTTTCAAGCGTATTAGAGAAATACAATTGCAAAATCCATGAAAAGAGCAACTTATAACTAAAGGGAAGAAATAAGATGCAAGGACCAAGGACGAAGAAGTCGGGAAACTAATTAAAGCATGTCGTGTAATACCAATTAGAATCACTTGATTAACATCCGGGTATTACCAACCAAAGGCAGCTACATAAATTAAGTTTCGCCAGTATTATTATAAATAAAAGATTATGATGTGTTTAATTCTCTTGTATCAATTAGTACACATTTTCTAGGTCACTTTGTTTCCTTAACCCATTGATATTTCGGAACCACCGACATTTAAGACCGTACTTAGAACTGAGCTTGAGCCTCTATGTCCCTCCGTTTATTTGTAATTTAGTATTATTGCTTTCCTTTGAAGTTCATTAGGTACATGACAGGATAACAAATCTTTCTAGTTTCTCTTCTACTTCACACCCATCACCTGAAATCTCACTACCACAACCTTGCAGCCTTGCATTCTTCTTCTTCCTTATCCCATTTCCATGTTTTTCCCTTCTTCTTCTTTCCTTTTTCCTCACTGAGCAACATCAAATCTTTTTGTATTTGGTGGTCCAAAATTTATCAAAACTTTTTGTATATTGTGGTGGTCCTCAATTTATCAAAACTTTGTGTATGGGGGTCCGCAATTTATCGACACCTTTTGTATTTGGTGGTCCGCAATTTATGCTGGACGTCATCACATTTGGTTTCCAGCTCAACAAAATACTGTAATGAAGCAGCCCAAGTCCAAGGCCGAACAGCTACAAAGGCAAACAACTCGGATCAGGTGAGAACGCTTATGTGAGAACATTATATAAGAATCAATCCCAGCCATTGAAATGCATCTGAACGGTTGAAGAGAAAAAGCAAGCTTACGGTGCATACGGGTAGGTTACAGTTTCCCCTTAGCAAAGGTGTCAAGTCGCGCCTGGTTCGAAAAAATGGCGTCTTTCTTGTCAATGGAGTTGTGAATGAACCCTAGTCATAACACCCAAATACCTACCAGACATCAAGTTCTCTATTCCTCATCTCTTCTCACAGAAACTCCCTGGTGTACTGTTTCTCTTTGACTTGCTCTTCTGCTGTCGTAGAACCTCCGTCATCTAGTAATTCTCTTCTGAACGTCTGAATCGGTACGTTTCTGTCGAATTCCCTCTCTCTCTTTGATATTAAAGTTTGCATGTTATATTGCATTCACTTAATTTAAATTGCTTTAGGATTTTAGGATTTGAGGGCTTGATTTTATGGGTAAGAGTAGCTGTCTCTGTACGGATGTGTTTGCAAAAATATAAATTGGCCTGAGTAATTTGTGTTGTGTTTTGTACTTCGTATTTTTGTTTGCATTCTGGTTGTTTGTTGTGTTATCGTAAAATTCGAGGAATCTTCATCTGTTCCTCATTGTAATCCTGCTTTGGCCATGTAGTGGTGTGAGTGTAGGGCATAATTTTAGGGATTTCATGGGGCTTGGAAAACAAATAATAATAAGTACCAGTAGAAGTAGAACACATAAGAGACAATTGAATCTTAACTCTGAATATGAGATGATTTGGGATGCATAAGGAGCAATGCATCTTGTAGTAGGTATCAATTATGTATCTAAATTTGTTGAAATCAGTGTTTGTAGCTGAAATTATGTATCTTAATGTGTTGAAAATAGTGTATCAGTTTTGTAACTTGAAATATTGAAAATTCTGTTAGTAGGTATCAATTATGTAATGTGTTGAAAATAGTGTTTGTAGGTTTGAAAATGTGTAGATAAATTGTGAGTAGGTATCATACGTATGTTAATGTGGTCATAATATTGTGAGCACGTATCAGTTCTGTTTCTTAAGCAAAAGGTGCACATTGCGGTGTATAAAATGGATTGTGGGTTTGAGCTTTGTTTCCTGAGTCGAGGTCTATTCTGCACGGGTGAATAATCTGTGTGTGGCGCAAAGCAGTCTTGTGTAATTTTGGGGCGCATTTCGGTGAGTCGCTTATGGAAAGATTTAGAGAGAGCTGTTTTGGGCACTGTTGGGACTCCATAAAATTGCATTTAGTGGTCAAATTGTGCATGGTCCGGCACTCCGTGAGTCGGAGGACCTGGTGTGAAGGACATGATGGGCCTTAGTTATGCAATAGGGTCCAACGTTGCTCAATTCTGTAAAGGATTTTTGTTTGATAAGTGGTGCGAAATGTGGAAGAGAGCCCGACATAACGTCCGAAATGTGGAAGAGAGCACGAAATGTGGTTTCACTAGTTAAGAATGCACAACCAAACAACACTGTCGCCTATGGTTATTAAAGCCTAACAAAGGCGCAAAGACCATCCCATAGCAGTTTGTGTTAAACGTCGTATCAAATACCACAACATCCCAAAAAAAAACCATAAGCTCGTCTTGACCTTGCATCTGCCCAGAAAACATTTCCCATCCTTCCTTCCGAATCTACCTCCATATTGAAATAAAATTATTCATTTTTTCCTTGCTCAACCAAAAAATGCTCCTTCAGCAGCTCTGCATCATGCCCAATCACCTCCCCACGCACGTCCCTTGCATAATTATAGACATATCTCCTAACAAACCCAACATTTTCCAATCCCCCTACTTGAACCTCAAGAAGGCTTACCTGTTTATGTACAGGGATATTAACTTTGCTCATATGTACACTATAGGCCTTTGTAGACTCTGTTAAGTTACGGTGATATCTCAATAGATGGACTTATCAACTGTGGTCATGTCATGGTTGTGTACCTCATTGAATCCTACAACAATGTACTTATTCTTCTCTTCTACCTTCAAAATCGCAAGTTTAGCCTTGCACCCAGTTCGAGTACAACCTCGCTGTCTTCTCTTACGACTAACAGTGCTTGTCAACGCATACCCTTGTTTACAGCATACATATTCTTTCCTTGTTACCTCTTTTGTGAATGTGCACGTTCTCGTTGTAGAACACCGAATGCCGAATCCGGCTTTCGCGGCATACATATTATAGAAATTGAACACATCCTCACAGCAATCAAATTCAAGTCCCAATTTTGGTTTCAAGTCCGAACTAACTTCCGGTGTCACCTGTCCTTTGCACTCCATTTCACAATTCTTGCAATTTAACCCTGAATATCACATCACCACCATCATATATGACATTAAAATCACTATCTGTGAAACATTAAAGACCTACATACACACTAACGTAACTCGTGCTGATGCCCAATATTTGGCACATGCTTTCAAATAGCTTTAAAATATATATCAACTAACATATGACATCCAAATGACTCTCTGGTGAAACATTAAAGACATACATACAACCTAATCTGACTCATGCTGATGCCCAATATTTGGCACATGCTTTCAAACAGCTTTAAAATATATATTAACTAACATATGACATGCAAATGACTCTCTGCTGAAACATTAAAGTCATACATACAACCTAAAGTGACTCATGCTGATGCCCAATAATGAAATTCACAAATACAGTATATGGCTTACCTCGTAACTGATTTCCAACTTCAAATTTTCAACAAATATGACAACGTAACGTAGCCCTTTTAGATCTGGATGTCAACCCCAAAAACTTTTCTTCTTCCTCAACCCCTGTTTCGTCCGCGCTCAAGGATTTCAAAACCAACAGAGCAGAACCACAACGGTACGGTCAGCACTTTCCAACTCAACGCCAGTTTCGACGTTGCTCTAGGATTGACGTATGTCCCGACCCCAAAAACCCAACCACAAAGATGAATTTATAAAATCCAAGATTCCTTTGTTTCGTCTGAATGGGAAACCCATAAAAATGAGGGTACCGTTTATGTGTTCTTCCTCAATCCGAAAAACAATTAACAGGGGTGCTTCTCTTCGATTACGCTTCTTCCTCAATCAAAGCTGATAAAAAAATGGCCTCCTCATTGAACTGAGCGAACAGCTGGTTTGGAGGGGACGTCTATTTTGGAGGGCACGTTTTGGAGGGAGAAGAGAGAAGAAGGCATCGTTCTAATACAACACTTACACTTACAATTGCTTTTCATACAGCCGTTAGATTGGATCCAACGGTGTTCTCATGTTATGTTCTCACATAGGCGTTCTCACTAGATCCCGACCCCAAAGGCAAAGCCTGATGCCTGCTCCATGAATTTGGATTAACAACATAAGGCCCAGATTCCAAATCCACACAATCCTTGGTCTGAAGAATGTCCAAACCTAAATGCATTTATGGCATGTTTACTAATCCGTAATTGGATTATGATAAATTGAATTAAAGGAGGAGTTAGATTGAGGAGAATTAGATTCCGGATTTCTATTGAAGCTGTTTACTAAACCATATGGATTGAGGAGAGTTAGATTCCGGATTCCTATTGAAGTTGTTTACTAAACCATATAGAATTGGGGTAGGAGTGGTCATAATTACTAAAATGTCCTCGTTGTTTGGTTAAATAAAAGCAATTTTTGGAATTTTTAAAATTGTGTGAGGATATAATGGGTAAAAAAAATGAATTCCTAATGGATTAGTTCTCTATGAATTAAAATACCACATTCCACTCAAGAATTGAATTCCTCCAAAATTAGGAATTCAATTCCTAATTTTGTGTGGGCCCCACTTACTTTTTAATTTCTTGATGTGAAGTAAATACAGAAATCCTCCATAGTTGGAATTTAATTCATGATAAGAATTCCAATTCCTCATTAGTAAACACACCATTAGAGTCGTAGACGTATTCTAATTCTAGCACCATGCAATAATTTCTCCAACATAGTTGAGCACAATTGTCAAGCTCAAAACACAACACAACGATGCATCACTTTAGTCTTCAATACCTGAATTGCAACCAGATACTGTCCCTGAATTGTAATTTGGAATATGCCATAAATATTTTCCTAAAAAGATTATTCAATCCCCTACAACATAAATGCCCATTTTCTTTCTTTCCTTTGTAATATGCTATAGAGTTGCATTTTGATCTCTATCTATTCATGACGTAGAGTGAGAAACGGCTTGAATGTCATCAGAACTGCTATTGCCTCCACCACATTCAAGATGAAGAAAATCATATGGCTACCTGCAAAACGATATGGAAGTGGTAAACTTTCTAAGCCTTACATTACAAGCTGTAAGTAAATTTGGCTATGTAATCACCAATTTGGTATGAAGGGTCAATTATTTAGAGGAAAAAGCTAGGCTCTTGAAAGAAAGACGAGGATTTCCTCCTCAAATGAAGATGTGGCCAAATGGAAATGGACACTTGTCCAAACAATGAAAAATAATGAACAATTAAGCCACATGTTCATTTTAGGAGGAGTTGCGCCTAATCGAGCATAATTCTATTATTATCGGTTTAATTTGAGATACAAGGTACAAAATGAAATACCAAACAAATATTGAAGCAAATTGAAAAGGACTAAATGAAGCCCAACGTATCCACATGCATAATCAATGAATGAAACATATAATTATTGGAAGAAAAAAATATAGAAATAAAGAATTTCTTGGAAAAACAATAATGAAATTTGAACTCTTTCTTTTCCCTCTTCCATTAACTTTATTATTTTCTTCTTCGGTCAGTTTATGACCTAGAAATGGTAAATATCTGATGCTACCACTCTTCATCTTGTGCATTATATCAGTTTCGGAAAACATGCACTTAGCCTATCATCATCATTTAAAAACCATCTTCCCTTTTCTTTTAATTTCTTTCTTTTTCGTTTAATTTTGATCTAAAATATAAATATATAGAAATCTGAACTAACTAAATTGTAAAGTAACAATATAGGTTAGGAGGATATACAAAGAAAGGTCAAAACATCTTGTAAGTGTTTGATTTCTCCTAATTTATTACTCTTTTTGAGACACCGGGTAATAATGGTAAAAATTTGTAACTGTAACAAATGCCTAAGTGAGCAAAACTATCTAACAAAAATCCAGGATGATAAGTTGGTTGAGTATGATACCAGGTAGGATGGCAGCATCCGGACGTGTTTGCACCCAAGAAAACCTGTTGAGCCGAAATCATGATTCGCATAAGATAAGATTTTTTAAAAATGTATTCCTACAAGATAATGTAATTTAAATATGATATGATTTTCAAAGCATAAATCAATGTAAGAGAGTAATGCTGTAAGCTTGTGTTATCTGATTTATTCAAAATTCACGTGTAGTAATCTTGAAACTATATGAAACACACGACGTATATCTTATACGTGAACTCATGTAATTGAACAGTAGCAACAAAGAACTTTGCAACAAAACCAAGTTTTAGTGTTTTCTTGTGTAATAATTCAGAAACAAGAAACATCATATATATAACAAAATCACTTCAGCTACCAGTTGGAATAATTATTAAAATGAAATATGGATTTAAAATTAAACATCACCTATAACTTATAAGAAAAGCTAAACTTACAGTGGACCACCACCAGCTGGACCAATTGCCTTGAACAGAGACATTGCCGTCATAGACATTCCATTCGCGGCACCTCTTTGTCTTTGGTCCTGTTGATACATCATGGTCAAGTGATGGCAACATTCTCTAGTTGAAGAGCAATAATATCATGACTTAAGAGAAGGGGAAAAATTTTAAGTAGTTCATTTGAGAATAAAATTACCACAGCTTTGTTTTGGAGAATGAACACTCCAGTTACAATTGTGGTCTGATTGTACAAAAAAACTTCAAAAGTTAGAGCACAAACCATAGAAAGACAGCCTTTATCTATATGAAGCCTTTCTAACTCATAAAAAAAAAAGTCCTAGATTCTCAAAAAAGCTAATGTTAAGCATATACTGTCAAATGCAGCTGCAGAGCAACTATAGAGGCTTCCATCCACCATAGAGAAACTCTTGTAAGCTACTTCAATTGCTCAATGTTGAAGCACCTTACAATGGACAAAACCTGAGATGCTTAAGTATCCAGTAACAAAACATAAAAAGTAAACGAAAACAAGATTCTTGAGCACCCTACTACACACGCAAGTAAGCAGGCTGCAAGAAAATCGTTTTCGCTTATGTGGTTGTTCAGCTTTGTAGACCCATAGTTGGCCATTGTCATTGACTTTCAAATAACATGGTTTCTTAGAAGCGATCTTTGAATCAGCCATGCCTATGTCTACTTAAAGTAAGTAGCATATCTTGTTTTTAAAATTGTAGAAATAATTCAGTCAATTGTCAAGATGAGAAATTGGTCACTAGCAATATAATCAGGACAATTCATATCGGTCCCATATTTTATCAAATCGGTGAGCTGCTGTGGAGTAGATATAGTTATTTTGTTTTTACTTTTTTCAGTTAAGATGACAGAGTTGTAGTTTGGTTTTGTTTTTAATGAGATTTGTATCAAGATGATGGTGGACTTGTAGCTCACCAAGTCTTTGTACCTTGTATGTTAAGTATTGTTAATAAAATTTTGTTTATCATAAAAAATACTCATACCAGCTTCTCACCAATATTAATGACGCATTAGTAACGCAAGGATGCATACAAGTGTGTTAGTTGAAATGAGATATAAAGTCATGTCTGCACTTACAGATAAAACATTCTTCAGCACAGATGCAATATTTAACATCAGGTAGAGGGAGAACCCCGATAACATTGCTATAAACGGGTAACTTGACAACAGAGGTATTGTGATAATCTGCATATGGGAATCATGTGCCAAAAAAATAAACCATAAAGGTAAAGAACGGTATAGGTCAGTAGGCATTACGTCGAAAGACATTTATCACCAAAAAAAATGCGGAAGCAACAACAATGCAAAGGGAGCAGGAGCTGAAAAATTACCCCTCCAATGCGAGCAATCATTACAGGACCAAGAAGCCTTTCCACAACTGGGTATAGGGTGATTTGGAACACAAAAAGACCAAAACCTACAAGATGATAAAATCGTCAGAGATTATTGAGCATGTGTAGAGTTATTTACTTAAATCAGAAATTGAAACTCTATCAAATGCTCTATCCTTTTGAGTGAACTTAATGCATCATGTATGAGTTCAAATAAAAGGGGTCCCATTGTATCCAATGCATAATTTGATTAGCATAGAAGCAGATGGAAAAATCAAATATTACCTGAAATTGCAAGAACTTCACCAACATTCTCAGTTGAAAAGCTCAAACCCCCAAACTTTCGAGGACTCACGGCCCATAATGAAAATATCTGATTTTTTGGGCAAAAGAAAAAAGTCTCAATTTAATAGCCACTTTGGTAATTAGTGATCAATAAGAATGGGGACAGGGGAAGAAGAATAAAGGAGTAAGTGAAGGAGTAAGAAATGCATTGTACAAAATGTCTTCAACTATTCAAGCACTTTTAATCTACCAAAACCGATGAGAACAGCCATTTCAAAGAAAGAGATCAAGGGAAAACAAAAGATTCTGTGAACAATACTATACTTTTCCAACATGAAAAAGGTATGAAGTTACCTCTGTATAAGCCATGTCATGAAGTGAGTAAACACAATAAACAATGATTACTGACATTAAGGGCCAATTCTTGAAGAGGTTTTCTTTACGTATCTGTTCTTCAGGTTTTTGTTTTCCTTCATTTGCAAAAGACCCATATGATGCAGTTTCTAGAGCTTCAAAAGAATCATCATGCAATCTAGTATTTCCATTGTGCTTGTGTAAAGTTTCCTGCAACCAACCAGATATAGAAATTTTCTGTTAATACTTGGAGTTTCAAAAGGTCCTTAACGTACGAATGTGCTAAAGATGACTCAAGTGTTACTAGTTTCTCTGTTCTTGGGAGAGCCTCAAGAAGTTAAATTAAAATAAAAAGTTAAGGCTAAGAAAGCTAGTATAAAATATAGGATTACAAGGATACATGATTATAATGATAAATTCCTTTCCAAGGATATTGGATTACAAATATTGTTCATTTTGTAACTGCCTTTAGATTTAATGGAGGACTGTAAGGGCGGCCTGCATTCTGAATTTCATGGAGGTTAAGTGATGACAAAATAGGGTTGAGAAGGTGCAAAAACAAACATGAGAAAAAAATACATAGGTCAATATTTAACATTTCAAAAGAGATTCATCAACATAAAGGAATATACTAAGATATGTACCGGAAGCCAGAAAGAAGCAATGCATACTCCAAATGCAAAAAGCGATATACATAGGCAAGGCAAGAAGTACGGAAACCTGCATCAAAGTTTCAGATTTTGGAACATCATAGTGCAACAAAGAGATAATTAGAAAAATTCTGAAATTTGACAATCTCACTGCAGCAAACTTTAATAAACTAGCCAAACTTACCTCCCAAATATGGAGTTTTGGGAAAATATATTTGGATACTTGTCCGCTGGCTGCATAAAACATTGTAAAGAAACATCAGATTAAACAAAAGGGAGAGAGAGAGAGAGAGAGAGAGAGATCAGAGAGAACAACAATACTAAAATCATCTGCTACCTCATGGTTTTCATTAATCTCTACTCTTTAATTTAACCTACTCTTTCAAGAACCAACCTTCCAAAGCCCCAACCCCTGTGCTAATTCAGAACAGAATATGTGGCTTGTTGCTAATGTGAGTAAGCAAACTGGGGATAACTGTTCAAATCCCTGTATGTGTCAATTTCACGAACTTCATTTGTTTCTTGTTAGTTAATGGACAGTCCTTAGAATTAATTCAAGATCTTAGTCCACCTCATGCTTGCTCAAAGCCTTAAAATTAATTCCTAAGTGTCAGTGACACCTCATGCTTGCTATCTCCACTACGTTCATTTCATGCTCTAAGGTACCATCTCAGGAGGTGGGACCGTGGGAGCTTCATATTTGTATGCAGCACATACACTAGAGAGATATCATATATCCTCTCTTTTTTCGCCCAACAGAAAGGTTTCATTTATCAAGTTTTGGCTTTCTCAAGGTTCTGTCAGCAGAAAACAAATCGAAACAGAAATTAGGCTACATGGATTTTAGAGTGTTTTCCAACACTAATGTGCTGAGATTCTTGGAGAAGTTTTGTTTTAATCTTGTTTACGCTTCTTAAGTTAAATAACTCTGTTTGTTCTGTGGTATAAGCTTGTAACAAGTGATGATTCTATTTTGGTTAATACGCCTCAAACTTCTAAAAGCATATCCTCTTTATCAAATCCAAGATTCCATGGTTCTGCTACCTGAGTCATTGTTTTAATAGGTGGAGTTAAAACAGGTTCAGTTGTGATTTGTATTCATTTATGTTTCTGAATCCTTTTCTCAAAATCTGAAACTGATGTGATTTCTGGACTGTACATGTATTTTTGCTATTTTTCTTTTACTCTTCTATACAGCAGATGTTATTACTATTGAATTAAATCTGTTGTACATGTGTAATTTTGATTGTGACCATGTTAGAATGTGAGCATCCAACCCGAAACCAATTGGCAATCGGTGGAGAGGCCCAAGATCTTTTAAACTACAAATGAAAGGCTTCCTTTTCTGATGTAGGATAATACTTTCCCCAGTAAACAACTTCTTAAACGGATTTCATCATGGAATATGATTAGTACAAAACAAGTGAACCAAAATTTGTACACACGAAAGAACATAGTAAACAATTAGCACGACAAATAAACATACATCGAGAGATTCTCTGAAGGGTAGTTCCTAGAATAAAAGTACAAGAAGTAGAATAACCTGGGCCAAGAAACCTCCCAAAGCTGGGCCAATGATCAACCCGATACCCCAGGCCACACTAACCTGAAAACATATGATAACTTTCAAATGCTGTAGTACACTTATAAGAAGTTGTAGAAGACAAGAGGACAATGTGAGCTTACTGTTAACATGCCTAAAGCTTGGTGTTCTTCTCGACAGGCTTCACTTGCGTATGCCTGGTCATGCAGTTAAATCATACATGTTAAGTAAACTTGACTTGACACACATGGTTAATAATCATATATGGAACAATATGATACCTTTATCGGTCCAAGTAAACCATTCAAACATCCAAGAAGAAAGCGTGTAGAAATGGCCATCCAAAAATTTACACTGAGTCCAAATAGAGTGTTGAAAATAACCCTGAGCCAATAAATATTCAAAATAATTTATAAATATGTTGAAGCAAACAGAAAACCTTCATTGACAAAGTATGAAACTGAAACTCAATTCCAGAATAGAAGTTACTAACACTGCAACAATCCCTATTATTATGACAGGTTTGCGACCATAGCGATCAGCCACCACTCCCCAAAGAATTGATGTCAAAACTCTGCCAATCATAAATGAAGCCCCTTCACAATATAAGGAAGTTTGTAAAGAACACTTGCCAAGAAATTAAAATGTGATGAATAAATAAATTTATCTCTAAGAAAGGTAAGTACCGAAAATGAACTCACCTACATAACCCGCATAGTAGCCAATGTCTTCCTCTCTTTTAGCAATATGCAAATCCCTGATCTGCAAAGAATAGTCAATCCAACTTTTCTATTGGAATCTTGAAATATCAAGTAGAATTCAAAGGGCGAAAGCAGGACAACAAGTGAACAAAGGGAAGACATATTATTATTTTCGTACAGAACATTTAGTTAAGTGCATCAGATTCCCATATATCCCATGACAAGTATGAATTTATTGAGAAAGATAACTGATGACATTATAAAATCTCACACCAGGCATATCCAGCTTTGCCAAGAATGTATAATATCCCAGGCCTCTCCTCACAGTGCCCATGTGCTCATATACTACATTCTCCAATCATACGGCACCCCATGCAATGTGGGACTAACAGAGATTATTAAATCTAACATTGATTATATGAAACCTTGCACAACAATACGATATCTTGGCCTCTCCACTCATTGCCAATGGGTCTTGAGTTAGATACTCTAACTTTAACAATAATGAGAATAGTAACCTAAGATCGATTTAACATAACAAAGAAAATGAAATCAGGGGTAATTCAAACTCTAGTACAGATGGGATTGGAATTAAAAATGGAACCACTGCTTCAGGGAAGGTCGTTCGTCAGAGATGATTTCTTTACTATGTTTGTTTCAAAGTTCAAGGTCATATTAGACTGTCCAACTGTATTTGAAGCTCCAATTGAATAGTAATAGAAGTGCTTGGTAGGTTGCAAAGCATTCTACTTCTTCATCAGTTCTTGCGGTTAACAAAGTTTGCAAGGCTTTCGATCTGTTGTAAATCTCCTTAAGCATATGCTTAATTTCTTCCCATTAGGGAATCACACAAATGAATCCTTTAAAAACTGAGGTTATGCAGGTTATTGGCCAGAGTTTTTAAAACAAGTAAAGTAACAACACTCTTGAGAAAGTACACTCTCACCATAAAGTAAAGAAATGGAAAGAGAGACGATGCCGGCAGCTCTGAAAATTACCACAGAAAAACAGATCAGGGTTAAAACATTTGAATTAGATTAGAAGACATGGCAAAGTACAAAATCATAAAAAACCTGACAGTGCTACAGTAGACCAACTTTACAAAGCCACTATTCTACGGAGGAGATGTAAATAATTCATAGAAATGACAAACCAATTAAACTATAAGAACAGATCACGATTCCGCGTACAAGTTTCAAGCTACTCTCTTATATGGCAACATATGAACAATTGATTGCCCTGAATCAATTAAATTCAGAAAGTCTTGTACGAAGTATTGAATCTATAGTCCATTTGAAATGGAAAAAATAAAAAAAAAACCAGCTTTCTTTAATTTCAAATTCTCCAGTAACTTATTGTAAAACCGCAGATATATTCTTGGCAGCAATCTGAATGCATCAGGCACTTAAAACTCACACAACACACAACATATTCCTGATTTCTTTTTCAAGTTTTTAATCTAGAAACATCAATTCTAAGATTAGTTTCTCCTATGAGACACTGAAACTACTTTCGAATAATGTGGTGAAATTTCTGAGCACCCATCTTTTCGTAATCGAAATTCCCACAAATCAATGAGTTATATAAACTCATCCATACGTACATGCCACAGCATGCAGAAGAACAACAATGGACGTGAAGCACAAGACCATGAACAAGAATCTGACAAACCAATTGGATTCTGCTCAAGAACAACATTATATTATATAAAATCACGGGCTTACCAGCTGAAAGAACAACAAGCCATATAGCGAGAAGCATTTTAATGGGCACCCCTCTTTGGAACTCTTTACGCTGTTCAGCCTTACAGCCAGGGCAGTTCTCATGGTAAACCTTCTTCAGCAGCCCCTCTCTGCTCTCCTCAGCCATGTTTTGATGATTTGCTTTCAACCCAGAAACCCAAAAATGGCTCTCTTTAAACTTGGCTAACCCCCTTTAAATTCAATTTTCCTTGCATGGAACCCTTCACTTTTTGAAACCTATGACTATGATCCAACTCATCAAGTTACCTTATTAAGCTCATTTATTATAATTTTTAGATTCCCAAAATACCCATATTTAAATTTCAATGTGTTATGTAGTGGTGTTTTAATTTTGGTTCCCCAATTTATTGTGTTGATTCCCTCCAAATTTTTTTACTGTAAATCAATCATCCAAAGATCTTAGGAATCTTCTATTAACTGTACTTGATAATTTTTATCATATGAAACAAGCAGCAGTACAAGAAATGAAGATCCATCCACCAGACAGGGAGCTAGGTGGTCTTGTCTTTTTTTTTTTCAAATAAATAAAAAAATCTAAGTCCCTTTCCAAGATATGGAGTGCTAAATTTGAGGATAGCAACCCTTCAATAAAAATCATTAAAGAGGGAAATCCCTAAAACAAATTCAATATAATTTATGGATCATACATATGCTTAGTCGGTAGCTATCAAGGGGTGGTGAGGTGCCTCATTTGGTTGAAAATGAAGCTTGCCGTTTGGTTCCTTTCATCACAGAAATTGTCTTTTTCTAACCAAAGATTGGCTCTGCATTGCCAAAAGTACCCACCTAAAGTTGTTGCAAGCTAGGCTGACAAGCTGAACAAGAAGAAGAAGAAGAATAAAGTTGGGTCATTTATTGCTCTTTGGCTTTGGCTCTGGCCTTGGAATTCTTAATCATGTTATCTGCTTATAAATGGAAAATGCCGCATCATTCTGCTCTTGAGAGGACCACAAACTCTTTCTATAATAAGCTTTACTCTGTGATCCTCCTGGTTGTCAAAAGTTTCCATTTATATGTAACATTGTATCATAATTATAAAATAAAAAATAAAAAAGCAAAATATTTTAGAGGTCGCCGGTTTTCTGAATTTTTTGTTTTTTGTTTATATATTTTTTTTACACTTGGGTTTTTTTAATATGTGTTTCGATACTTTATTCTAGGCATGTAGGAATGTGAAGAAGACATTACGTGGCTGTGTAGAAGACAATTTGACAAGAAGAAAACCAGAGGCTGAAAATTTATGAATATTTTATGTGCTTCAGGTTGTTTCCCACTGCGTTGACAAGAAAAAATAAAATGGTTTTGATTGGAAAGAAAAAGACAGTAAATAAAAGTGAGGAACAAGATCTTTGGAGATCTAATTGCCTTTATCTTTTACATTGTGTTGATTCCCTCCATTATCCGTTTATAATGGGGTTGATTTGCATATTTAATTATTTAATTATAGGTTTTTATTATGAGTCGTGCTGGCAAAAAAAACGAAGAAGAAACGTTTGGATTATATTCATATGTTCTTTTCTTCAATTGTACCTATTTTTTTATATAGAAATAATTAAATCCAATATTAAGTGATTACAAATTTCTTAGATTACAGGGATCCAAGAGATCGGACTGATGAAACAACACCATGTTAATTGAGATAGGGAATTGTTGGCAGATTTTGTTTGAGTGCATAGTAGAGGTGTCAAGCGGGCCGTACGGGCCGGCCGTCCCATTTAAATTCATGCTTTTAACATTTTCGTGCCGTCTTGGCCCATTTAATTTATCGGGCGTGCCATGCCAGCCCATTTAGTAAAATCATTTATCCCGCCCGCCCAAAGCCCATGTCCACATTAAAGCGGGCCGGGCCGGGCCGCCGCTGCGTGCGCGTGCTCGTGCTCGTGCCATAATCGGGCCCAAGAACCAACCTATTTAATTTGAATTTTTTCACTTGATTTTTTTCCCACTAGATCATTCAAATTATAAACATTAAAAATATAATTAGAGGCAAGAAATGATGAACTATTTGAAAATATTAATCAATCAAACATCCAAACAATATGAAATGGCGGAGGGCAAAAAGTGTCCAACTCCACAAAGTCCAGTTCAACTTTTTATCTTTAAACAACTTATTATTTTATATGTGAAGAAATGTCTTGCTTTGATTATAAGAGAAGCGTATATGTCATATGTACTAATTAGATATCAACTCTAATATTGTTTAATTAATTTCTAGTTGATATGTTTAATTAATTAAGGACCCAAGTAATTTCCCTAAAATGAAAGACATCAAATATATGTTTATGATTATAAAAAATAAAATAAAAACCATATAAACAATGACATTAGATGTCAAATTTTTGCATTTTGACTTTTGAGAAAGAAAAAAAGTTAAGTGGGCCGTGCTTGGGCCGTGCTTAAAGCGGGCTTGGACTCGTGCCGTGCTTGAAGCGGGCTCGTGCCAAGCCCGGCCCATGTCGTGCCATGGGCGGCCGGTCCATTGGACCTCATTTTTGGTCGGCCCGGCCCATGCTTTCATGTCGTGCCAGCCCAGCCCATTTAATATTCGTGCTCGTGCGATGTCGTGCCTAATTTAAACCGGCTGGGCTTGTGCCGTCTGGGCCTGCCGTCCCGTTTGACACCTCTAGTGCATAGCATTGTTCGAAATGAATTAATTAAAATAAAGCAATTTGTCTGACACAGTAGGTGAGATTCACGGTCAAGCTTTTTCATGTTCAAATAGTTCCAACTTTTTTCCGAAAGAATTTTACCTTCCTCTTGCGCGGAAATTCTTCAGTGTGTGCGTGCACTTAGTGCTATGATTTTTTTAAAAATTTTTTAATTAAAAATCCATGAGAGGAGGTAACCGGTTAGTAAAAGTGGGATAAAAAAACACAAGCAAGAGCGGAGGAGCTGAGTTCATAGTAGAGAAACAAAAACACAAAAAAGAGGAGGGGTTGAGAGTTGAGAGTTGAGAGTTGTGGAGGATTACGCTTCTTCTTCTTCTTACGAAATTGTAACGAAGAATCCAGGTGATCTGGTTCATCGGGCTAGCGTGAAGGTGGACAATAGGGGTAACAAAGATCCCAGGTGATATCGTGAATGTGGGTCTGTGTTGATCAAAATCTTCAATGGAGGTAGGATGAAATTAAATATTTTTTTATAGTATTGTTGGTTGTAAAAAAATCTTATGTAGCTTAGTGATTGTCATTGTGATGTACTATAAGTTTGAGTAAATGGAAAAGAATATCATTGGTATGCATGTTGAAATTATGTGGTGTGAAGGCCCTGGTTATTAGATTTGGATAGCGACGGTGAGAGTACAGTTTGTGGTGGTAAACATGACCAACCAATTTTTTTATTGAATGATCCATTATAGCCATATGAATAGAAATGCATTTTCCATAGGCAGGCAGTGAAATTGGTTGTTATTGTGTGCAATTGGCACACATGTGTACAATTGGTACATTGGGGTTGAATTGGGAGGTATGGGTGCCAGTACTGTGTGAATGCGTCAGCTACAAGCAGTGAGAAATCATAATCATTGCAGCCAGTCGACAAAAAAAGCCAACGAGGAAAATGTGACCATAATTTTTTTTTTGGACGAATTAAATATGAGAAAACTTGTGGGATTTGAATCAAAATCCAATGAAACAGCCAATCCATTTTAAGAAATCAAATATGCCATACAAGGAACTGTTTTGATACGACAACAAAAGAAGGGGAATGCTAGCAACTTTTTCTTTTGGACATTTTTCATTCTTCTCATGACAAGTGTCACTTTCCTTACGCTTAAAATAATATCATTAATGCATCATACAAACTAGTTTTTGTCAAACACAAAATAATTATGATATCACTTTCATGATAACAATGTCATGAAACAAACTTTTTTTTTTAAATGACTGTTTTTGTTTTCTTCTTTAATTTTTAACACTATGCTAAGCAAGTTGTAACAAAATTTAGATAAATTGAAGGAAATATAAAAGCTAATACATTTAATAAGGATAAACTTCGAAAACAAAACTAATTTGTGTGATGCATTAATTATATTTTTTGTGTGTAAAATGACACTTATCATGAGGAGAATAGAAAAAATCCAAAAAAGAATATTAGAAATAAAGTTGCTAGCATTCCTCAAAAAAGAAACAGCGGGGCTAGCAACTGTTGGATTGAGCTTTCGTTCACCTGGCGAAAACCCATCACCTTCGAAGATTGATGAACAATTTTATATTTTTCTATTGTCACGTCCATTAATACGCTAAACGACAATCGCCTTCATGTACAAAGAATTCAATATTTGTTTTTTGTTTTATTTTTATTTTTTGTCAGAAGAGAATACATCTTATGTAACTCTTTAATTTTTCACAAACCACCTTTTTAAAATTCACCACAAATCGAAGAACTTAGTGGTGAGACATGTAAAATAACATAAGTTAAAATGGTAGGTAAAATAATAATAACTTATTAAATCACATGATTTTCAAAGCTAGCAAATAAAGAAAAAAAACAATAAATGAAACAACTAGTCTTGATCGTTTGGACTCTTGAGGTCTAAGAGATTGTAGTCACTTATCGTTGGATTTAAATCTAACTATCTAAAAAAGTTTATTAAAAAGAGTGCAAGAGTGAGTGAACCGTTGGATTTAAATCCAACGGTGAGCGACTACAAATCTCTTGAACTACAGAGATCTAAGAGATCGAGATTGATGAAACAACACCATGTTAATTGAGATAGGGAATTGTTGGCAGATTTTGTTTGAGTGCATAGCATTATTCGAAATGAATTAATTAAAACAAAGCAATTTGTCTGACACAGTAGGGGAGATTCACGGTCAAGCTTTTTCATGTTCAAATAGTTCAACTTTTTTCCGAAAGAATTTTACCTTCCGCTTGCGTATTGTTTAAAAATCATTCTACTTTAAGTCCACGCCATCATTTCACGAGTCCTGCTGTCTCTCTCTCTCTTCTTTTTCATTTTTGGAAGGGAAGTCTTAACCTTCTCTCCAACTTTCTCTTTGGACATTCTAATTATCTTTTATGACATGTATACATTTCTACACTAAAAATAATGTCTAATGTATTGATGACATTGTTTTTAGTGTAGAAATGGATACATGCCATGAATATAATGGAGAAGATCCAAAAGAGAAGGTTAGAGAGAAGGTTGCTAGCATTTCTCTTTTTGGAATCTATGGAGGTCCCCTTTTAAGTCTCACGTGGAGGTTCCCCTTTTAAGTCCCACGTGGGTTTATAATCGAAGTCAATTATTTTCTGTCAAATTAACTTTTCCTTTTGTTAATATTCATATTTTGTTTTTTTATTTAAAATGTTTTAAATATAAGAAATTGTTAATTTACTATATTATCCTTGTATAATGAATAATCTTATTTCTTAACATTTTTTCTGGAATTATGATAATTTCACTTTTAAATCCATAATATATGCCTATAAGATTAATCTAAAACCTAGGCCATGTTTAATTGTTATCTATCTACTTGTGTAAATTAGGACAAATTTCCTAAACTCTAAACCCCAATTTGGAAAATATGTGAACAGTAACTGTTGTGAACTCTAACCCAATCGCAATGGCATTGAGAGAGAGAGATATATATATATATATATATCAAAACAAGAGCCAATCCATCAAAAGAACATACGGTAAACTGAAGCTTTATAAACCCTCACCAAACATGATCACTTTGATGAGTACGTGTCCAACATCATAAAGTAAGGCTGAATTGAAGTTGTATATTGGTGGTGAGATTAAAAATGACTAAATCTGATGTTGCAAAAATGAAAGAGTCGGTAGTTTCTGAGGGCAACTACAAGTAATGCGTTGAACAGGCATGAAGGAAACCTGAACTTTGTGAATCCCACTCTCAAATTTAAGTTTCCCGTAAACATCAGCTCCCCTGAGATTGCTGCACTAGCTTCCTGAAAAGAAGTTATAATCAAAAAACGTACAAGAATTTACAAGTATTGATGCGAACTTACATTTTGAATATGTCCATTGCAAACAAAGAAGCCTCCTCCCCACCAGTTCTAAGGAAATCTTTGTCAAACAAAAGAAACAAAAGACACATGCAATGGAAAAAAAAAAATTGTTGGTAACTACTGAGATGAGACAAAGGGAGAGCTATGGAGAAGAGAGTAGGGGTGGGCATTCAGACCAGAAAACCGGAACACCGAGCCACATCGGATGGAAAAAAAGGGAAAAAAACTATGTTGACTAAAAAATCAACAAACCGGCACCAAATCGGACTGGACCAATTCAAATCAGTTATGGTGTCGGTTTCACACCTTTCAAAATTAGATCGGACAGGACCAGCTGCATATTTTTTTTATTTTAAAATTATTTAAGTCCAATGCTAAATTTCTAATCCCATAACTAATACTTCTCTACACTCAACTTCAAAGCACCTTTCTTTTCTAAGCCCAATCATCTCTCTTTGCATGAAATTGGATCATTTGTGAATTTTTAAACCCAAAAAATAAAATTTTAGTTGGGATTTATAAAATTATAAAAAAGAAGTTGAAAATTTATATAAAAAATCCAGTGCAAAATCGGAAAAACTGGAAACTGCACTGTAACAGGTTTAAACTGAACCGACTGATTTCATAAATTTTTTTCACCTAAATCCTACTGAACCACAAGAGTTAAATAGTACCGATTCCAGTTTCGATGCGAGGTGGAAATCGGACTGAACCAGAGAAGAGAGAGAGCATGAGCTATGGAGAAGAGAGAGTGAGGGCCTCCCTCTCCTCTGTGAGAGTCCCTCTGTTTCTTTTAAGTTGTTTTCCTGTTTTGGGGCTTCCTCATTTCTTCTAAATTTTACTCACCTTCACCTTCTCAACGACCCACAATTTCCACTCACTATCAACAACCCACAACCTTCTCTCTAATCTACACCACCAGCCCCTTTCCCAACCTATTCCCACATATCCCCCACTTTGAATCCAACCCGCAAATCCTATATTCAATAACCCATAGCTGGTGTTTCTCTCTTTATCACTTTGTGAAATCCTTGTCAATTCCCAGTTGGTACCTAGTTATTCTTGCCAAGTGCGAGGGAGGCCATGGAGCCGCTCAACCCCAATTCCAATTCGAGATGCTGAATTGTTGTGAGTCTCCTTTGAATTTGTTGTGAGATTTATTGGGTCTGTTGTGGACCTTCATGGCTTTCTATGGGAGTTTTTAGTTGCTCCTTTTGTTTCATTCTCCGTTGTTTTAATGTTCTAATGAATATGTTATGCTGGAACTCTAGAGGTGCTGGTAGCACCAAGTTTCGTTCTAACATGATGGAGTTAATTTTTAATCATCGTCTTGACATTCTATTTGTATGTGAACCCCATATTAGTGGTCAACAAGCTGTAAAAATTGACAGGACCGGCCCCAAATTCCTCGGAATCCAAGACCGATCCTGTGGTTTTTACTACATCCAACCGATGTCGGGCCCACATACTAAAGAATAAACTTCCTCTTCCCAAGACAAAGGGAAAAGGGCCGAGACTTCTGCTGAAATTTCAGCAGTCTTTCTGAAAAATGGACTTTACCCAAAATTTAAAACCTACAGAAACAACAGAATATATATACCCACTGCCAGCATACACAATGTAATAGGCACCCAATTTACACAACAGGCTTCGGCCTTAAATTCAACCCTAATGGGCGATAACAGAGCAATTCTATGAGTAATTCAGTTTAAACGACAGAAATTCAAAGTTTACAAAATATGGACATAAATGCCCTACAGTTTAGTCGAACCTTGAGAAGAAGAGTACTCGGCTTGATCGATCAGTTCGTTAGTCGAACCTTGAGAAGAAGAGTACTCGGCTTGATCGATCAGTTCGTTGCAACTACTGCCTTTGGGGTGCAAAACAGAAAATTGTGAGTGAACAAAAACAAGGTTTTATATACTTAAAACAACGTACTAACCCCACTGTTTCAAAAATGAGGCAAAACATGCAATTGAAATCCTTTATATTGATTCAAAACCAAGATATCTCAAAATAGATAAAGAAATCCCAAATCTAAACAACTGACCTCGACTCCCACCAAGAGAGTCAAACTCCAAACTACACTCATATAGATATACATATATATAAACTAAAAACTTCAATAATACTATAAGTATAAAATATAAATTTCCTAAATATAACTATAACATCCATATGATGATCTCACACCATCATAAGTACCGGGGAAACAATCCATCACGGGGATCGACTGACTAGCCCGTAAGGTTCACTTTCTACTTTGCGTCTAGGGATGAGCTATCCAACCGGATGACTACCGCTCTACCGTACACAAACCGGAAAATCCAACACCATGTGTGTACCAACCAAAACCTGTCCTACGAGCACATACTACACAGTCAAGGGCCTTCAGCACACCCGATCAAAGGTGTCCGGACCTTTACTATACATCGGAATTTCCAACGCCACGTATAGTAAAGAACAGTAACTAGAATAGTCTACACGCCGGAAATTCCAACGCCACGTGTGGGTAAACTGGGGAGGGTACAAACCATGGTGCGACTCTGACACTTCAAACCACAACACTGTACCCCAAACCAAAGCCGAGTCCCAAAGACCCACTTTCACAACCAAACATCCCAAACATATATATATATATATATATATATATATATATGTATATATTAGTTCCCAAAACATATAGTTCAAAACCCAAAATGAATCACAAATGTCAGATACCAAATATAATCCAAGAAAATTTATAAAATTCCATAATTCAATGTCAAGACAATATTATGAATCCAATATGACCATAAACTTCAATTATCGAAACATAATACCCAAGAATTCATAAAACGTCAATATCCAATGTTAAAACGATATTAAAATCCGAATAGTTGATCAAATCAATTTATATGCATGATATTCTATTCTTTGAAAAATAATGCACATTTTAAACAAAAGTCCACTCACAGATAATCCCAAACTGCCTGACCCTAAGAGGGTCCCGCCTGCTGAGTACGCTGAGTCTGAGTACCTAATTTGAGAAATACGAGGATTAAATTAATAACGGTGAACCGAACAAGAACTTCAAAACCAAACCTAACTTTCCTGGGACTCAAGTGTGTGTACGTCGAACGGAGAGTTTCTAAGGTAAAACTAAGCTTTCCGACAGGTGAGACATCCTCGGAAGACTCACGGTCAACGAGCAGTCAAACTTTCCATTTTGGTCAACCGGGCCCCCAGGGCCCATGACCTCCGATTTCTGATCCGAAAGTTCCTACGGGTTCAATAGAGTTTACTAAGGGGGTGTATTCAATTGAGATTTTAAAAGACTATTTATGGATAAATAAGTCCAGTGGATTTTAAAAATTGTTTAGGAATGTAATGACTTATAAGATTTTATTAAAGATTTTTTAATCATGATTTTTTACTTATTGGATTTTAAAAGATTTATATCATAAGAATTTATAAGATTTGAAAGGACCACATAGATTTTTTACTTTTATGATGCTAACCAACCAACTTTTAGTCGGATGATGAGCAATGGTTGTCTAGTTCAATGACACATTCTTTTCCTGGGTCATTCCCGTCCAAGTCACCCTCAACTGAATTGCCAATGTCATATATCTCATGTAGTTCATACCTCATCCCATTCACCCAAAGAATCTGCTTGACAACCCTCACCTAGAACATGTTCTTGTGGAGATTACTAGTGAGTTTTGAAGACTCTTGCACTGCCTCTTACAGATATAAATATCTGATTTAACAATGAAACATAAGCAAAATTCAGTCATCATGGAACAATGACATGAAATGGAAATTATAGGCCAAAAACATTGAGTGCCATGTAGAAAACTAAGAAACCATACTTCAGTATGTTTTGGTTTCTGGCATGAAAAGAAAATGGAGTGTCTTGGCCATGTGGGTTTGAACGGTTGAAGATCATTTGAAGTAGATGATTCCCTCTTTCATACTCTCTGAGTTCTTTTGAAGACCATCTATTATTGAACTGGGGGCATTCGAGAAGTTCATATTTTTGTTCAGCATCAGCACTGAAACAGAAAGGCAAATAGCTGTCTAGCCGATACACACTTCATGCCTATACATGATTACACCAAGGCATCATTAACCCTTTATTTTGAATGAAAGAATTCTCAGGGGTACAAGTTTTTCCTACTAGAACTTGTTCTGAAGTTTTTGAATATATGAGATATAATGATTCAGGCCTTCTCAAGGCTTGAATTCCATTCTCTGTTTAAAGAGTGCATAAGTTATTTTTCTTGTCAGAAAAGAATCTCAATGATTTTCTATATTATGATTCAACTTGTTTTGTTTGTTCTAATTATGTATTACATCATGAATATAGCTTCTTTTGATGCATTTTCACATCATTTGTCTTTATTAATAAGAAATAATATTAAAAAAATATTGAAAGATCAAGAACAAAAAACAAAAAAACTCTCTATGCTCCATGTCTTCTATCTTGGCACCCCACCGCCCCACAACTCTCTCACTCTTTTTTCTCTCTCTTCCCCCAGCCCGACACCCACAAGCCTCTACCAAACTCATATGCTTAATAAGTGCCTCCAATCGTCGAAGTTTTTGAAATCTTCCCAAACCCAGATGCTTTCATGTGGGATGTGCTTAAGAAGTGCCTTGTGTGGAATCACTACTTTCAAGAAGCCATTTCACTCTATCACAAAAGGTTGCACCATGTATCCAGCACGAACAGGTTTATATTCCCTTCCATTTTAAGAGCTGATTCGAGATGTCTTGGTGTTGGAGGAAAGGTCCATGGGAGGATAATAAAATGTGGGTTTGACTCTGATACGGTGATTGAGACCTCATTATATATAGTACATCACATGTCAAAATCCTTTGTTTGTATCAAAATATATTTTAACCGTATAAACTAGAATCAGCTGCGCCCTTTAGGGCATTCTGTCGAACAGATGCCTGGCAATTTTCGCCCAGCCATATAGCTTTGTAGAACGGATGTGTTGCTCCACATATGTTACAAGCTTGTTTGTTTCAATTCTATGAGAAACAACAAAAAATTTACACTGTTTAAATTGTGGGGGTTGAAGGTGATGGATAATTCACAAGATCTATGCAGCACAGAGAGAGATAGGGATGGAAGTGTTGATAAAGTTCCATAAAGAAAATTGATAAAGTTCCCTAAAGATAGCACCCCGACAATCTTCCTCAAGACCTGCTAGCATCCACTCAAGTTTACATTGTAAAAGTAGATTCCTCATCATTAACAATTATTGTAGCTTTATCAATATATACGTTGTAACACAACATCTGAAGTGAATCAATGAGAATTAGTTTCTACATGGTATCAGAGCATACCTTTCTATGGCATCCTCTGGAAATCTCTCGTCTACCTCTATGAGCTCTCTCTCAATTCCAAACATCTCTACTCTTGTCTCTATCAAGCTCTCTGAAACAAACTACTTGTTATGGGAAAGTCGATCAAACTGTCACATCCGGGATCGCTCCGCCGTAGCACGATATTGTCCGCTTTGGGCCGGGGCCCTCACGGTTTGTTTCTAGGAACTCACGAGCAACTTCCCAGTAGGTCACCCATCACAGGATTGCTCTAAGCCACAACTCGCTTAACCCGGAGTTCCCACAACTCCGGCAGTGAGCTCCCAAAGGCCTCGTCTATTTGGAGGTGGGCATGTACATATAAGGCACATCACCCTCTCCGTTGGCCGATGTGGGATCTCACAATCCACCCCCTTAGGGGCCCGGCGTCTCGTCGGCACACTTCGGCCAGGGAGTGGCTCGATACCAAATTGTCACATCCCGGCCCGGCCGACCACTTCCCGGGCTCAACTCCGCCATAGCACGATATTGTCCGCTTTGGTGGGGCCTCACGGTTTGTTTACGGAAACTCACGAGCAACTTCCGAGGTCACCCATCCCGGGATTGCTCTAAGCCACAACTCGCTTAACTTCGGAGTTCCCACAACTCGGCTGAGCTCCCAAAGGCCTCGTGCTATTTGGAGGTGGGCATGTACATATAAGGCACATCACCCTCTCCGTTGGCCGATGTGGGATCTCACAAAACCATTCCTCATTGGCCAAAATTACTGGAAATTTCTTGATGGCTCTCACCCTTGCCCATCTCCTTTTCTCACCACCACAAACGTTTCCTCTACAGATACTCCCTCTGAATCTTCTCCGACCACCATTACCAAACCCAATCCAGAGTATACTCAATGGTACCAAACTGATCAAACTCTTGTTAGTCTTCTTCGTGCGATACTCACCGAACCCGTTCTCTCTCAAGTTGTTGGCCTGTCCACATCTAGCCAGATCTGGGACTGCCTCCGCCAAAATTTCGCTCAACAATCTCTTGCAAACGCCACTTACCTGAGATTTCAGTTACTTTCTATCACCAAGGGCTCCAAAACTCTTCAGGAATATTTATCACATGCAAAGATGCTGGCAGACTCACTGGCTGCCATCAATGAATTGATTTCTTGATTGATTTGGTTACTTCGGTACTTCTTGGGTTAAGACCATATTATGCTATGCTTGTCACTGCTATCCTAAATTTCCCATTGCTCCCATTGTTCACTAATCTTTATGCTCGACTGATTTCGTGCGAGGCCAATCAACATCACACGGCTCTCTTGACCTCTCCACCTTCGACTCCAACTGCGTTCTTCTCATCACGGGGTAGTGGATCATCCCGTGGTGGCCGGTTCTTCTCCCACTCGCCGGACGGTTGGTCCTCTTCTCGCCGGACGGTTGGTCCTCTTCTCGCCTTGTCTCTACTGCCACTACAGGATACAACGGGCGTGGTGCCTCATTTTCCTCGCGTGCTACATCATCACGTACTACCAACCCCTTTTCTAATAATAACAATAGCCCCTACAGACAATCCTATAATCATGTCAGCTCAAGGCTATTGGGCCATGCACCGTCAATTCTCCAGTCAAATCCACAATGTTAGAATTGTGGGCAATATGGCCATATCTCAACCCGCTGTCTCAGTCGCTCTATTGACGATGATCTATTTCGCTCTTTTGATGGTATTCACCTCGCTTCTCCTTCATACACAAATTGGTATTTTGACAGCGGTGCCACTCATCATATGACAAGCGATGCTCGCTCTATGCCTCCTCATTCTCCTCCCGGGCATAATGACCAAGTCATTATTGGTAATGGTGAATCTTTGCCTATAACACACTCTGGTAACCTATCCTTTTCTTCTGGACCCTTTGTTTTTCGTCTTTCTGATGTTCTCTTTGTTCCCTCCATACGTAAACAATTATTATCCGTCGCCAAATTCACTCTTGATAATCTTGTTAGCCTTACTTTCTTTCCTTGGGGTTTTGCTATTCGCGATTTAAAAACTGGTCATGTTCTCTTACAGGGCCCATGTGAAGATGGTCTCTATCCTATCCCACCGGTCCTTGCCTCCACAATTACCACCGGCTCCAAATTTGCTCTTGCCTCTTTGTTTGCTTCGTCCTCACTTTGGCATCGTCGTCTAGGTCATCCGTCTAATCACGTGCTTCGCATGTTGGCATCCAGTACTCCTTACGGGTCATCATTTAATTCCTCTCGTAATGATTTTTGTAGTCATTGTGCGTTGGCCAAGTCCACTCGTCTTTCCTTTTCTTCTTATGAACATTGTTCTAGTGCACCATTTAATTTAATTCACTCTGATGTGTGGATGTCTCCTATTGCCTCTGTGTCTGGCTTTCGTTAATATGTGTTATTTACTGATGATTTTACCCGTTACTCCTAGATATTCCCTATGAGGCAAAAATCTGAAGCCTTTACTCTTTTTAAGAACTTTGTTGCATTTGTTGAAACCCAATTTTCCCTCTCTGTTTAACAGTTTCATAGTGACGGGGGAGGTGAATTTACTACTACCCTATTTCATCAATTATGTGCTGAAAAGGGTATTCATCACCTCTTTTCTTGCCCACATACCCCCCAACAGAACGGTCTTGCAGAACGCAAGCATCGTTATATATCTGAAATGGGTCGCACTCTCCTTCTGACAGCCAATCTTCCTCATTTTTTATGGGCTGAAGCTTTATGTACAGCCGTGTATCTGATCAACCGTCTTCCTACCCCGATAATCCAATGGATTTCCCCTTACCAAAAATTATTTGGCAAAATCCCTGATTATTCAATCCTCCGCACTTTCGGCTGTGCATGTTATCCCTTTTTGGGTGATTATACTGCTAACAAACTTCAACCTCGTTCTCTTGCTTGTGTTTTTCTTGGTTACAGTGATCACCATCATGGTTATCGGTGCCTTCACCTTTCCACAGGCCGAGTTTACATTTCCCAACATGTTAAATTTAATGAAGTGGAGTTCCCATATTCCAATCACGTCTCTCATGGCTCATCTACTGCTTCAGACATGGTTTTTATTCCATTGGAAAATCTTGGCCTTCGTCATGAGCCCTCTCCTGAGATTCCTTCAAGCACACCTTCGAACTCTAATCTGGGTCCCGACTCCCGACATGGCATACATGCACCCTCCTTGGCCCTTCAACCAAGTGGGCCTGCCATCCATGTAGAACCGTAGTCCTCTCCCACCACCAATCCTCCTGTCATCGATGCCCCCATTCCATTGCATGTTGAGACTGTCGCCCCCACCAATACCATTCAGACTCGTTCCAAATCTGGTATTTTAAAGCCCAAAATATGAAATTATTTTGCTACTAAGCATCCTCTTCCTCTTGCATTCACAGCTATGTTGGATACTGATATGGAACCTACATGCTACACTCAAGCCTCTCGATCTCCTCATTGGCGACAAGCTATGGTTGAAGAGTTTAATTCCCTTATCAAGCAAGGCACTTGGACGTTGATTCCACCTCCACCACAGGTCAACACGGTTGGATGTAAGTGGGTTTTCAAAATCAAACATCATTCTGATGGTAGTATTGATCGTTATAAGGCTCGTCTAGTCGCCAAAGGTTATCATCAACTAGAAGGAGTTGATTACTATGACATATTTAGCCTTGTTGTCAAACCGACTACCATTCGCACAGTTCTCAATCTCGCTGTTTCTCTCGGCTGGCCATTGCGTCAATTGGATGTTAAAAATACCTTTCTTCATGGTGCTCTCTCTGAGGATGTCTATATGTCTCAACCACTTGGCTTTATTGATCCTTCTCGCCCTCACCATATCTGTCGACTTCATAAAGCAATCTATGGTTTAAAACAAGCACCTCGTGCCTAGTTTCAACGGTTCAGTTCCTTTCTCCTAGCCTATGGTTTCTCCCAGGAGCAGTGATGCCTCCTTTTTCATTTTTCACACTAAAACTCACACCATGTTTCTCCTACTATATGTGGATGACATTGTTCTCACTGGAAGCCATCCCTCTCATCTACAATCCTTTATTCACCAATTAGGAACAGAATTTGAGATGAAAGATCTTGGCAGGCTACATTATTTTCTAGGTGTTGAAGTTGTCTATGGCTCTTGTGCTCTTCATCTTACTCAGACAAAGTACACTCTCGATATCCTACGGCATGCCAATATACTCGACGCTCCACTACGGGCTATTGTGTCTTCTTAGGTTCCAATCTGATTTCCTAGAGTGTAAAGAAACAGCGTACTGTGTCTCGTTCAAGTGCTGAGGCTGAATATCGTGCTCTTGCCTATGCATGTGCTGACTCTATTTGGATTCAAGGGTTACTTCATGAATTACGGTTTCCTCTCCATCTTCTCGTCTTCCTTTATTGTGATAATTTGAGTACAACATACATGGCAGCGAACCCCGTTTTTCATGCTCGCACTAAACATGTTGCCATGGATTACCACTTTGTACGAGAGCGTATTGCCTCTGGCAGTCATCGTGTTCAGTTTTTACCTTCCATTGATCAACTTGCAGATGTATTCACAAAGGGTTTATCCAAAGATCGGTTCCGTCTTTTGTCCAACAAACTTGTCTCGTCACCCGAGTCAAGTTTGCGGGGGAGTGTTGATAAAGTTCCATAAAGACAATTGATAAAGTTCCCTAAAGACAGCACCCCGACAATCTTCCTCAAGACCTGCCAGCATCCACTCAAGTTTACATTGTAAAAGTAGATTCCTCATCATTAACAATTATTACAGCTTTATCAATATATACGTTGTAACACAGCATCTGAAGTGAATCAATGAGAATTAGTTTCTACAGGAAGGAGGGCATGGCTTATACCCCAACAGCAGGTATTTCTCTATATTGGTGGTTTGGTCGTCATGTTGTGAGAAAAGGTGAGGAAAGAACATTACTTATATCTAGTGCTTATACCCAGTGGTCTTCATTTTGGTTTGGTCGCCACGGCTTATACCCAATGCACAACTGCTTGGTTGGAGATCAAGGTGAGGAACGAATGAGAAAAAAAAATCTCACGTGAAAAGTCTGATGGGTTAGGCTAGGATTTGAGATAGGCCTTGGTATTTATACATCTCACTAAAAAATCTCACACAATCCTTAATTTTAAAAAATCCTGCAAAATTAGCAGGTTTTTGAATACCATAAGACTTTTTGTGACTTGTTTAAAGTCTTAATGGAATACCACAAGACTTTTTAGATTATTTAAAAGTCTTAATTGAATACCACAAGACTTATTTATCCCAAAATAATTTTTAAAATCTCAATTGAATACACCCCCCTAAGCATGTCCTAAAAGTTTGGTCTCGATCGAGCGGTCGGATCACTCTTGATCGCATGATAGGACGGTTATTAGCTTTCTAATCCTAATCTCAATGATCCGATTCTCGATCTGTGAGTTCCTACACCATCCTAGAGGTACGGAAACCAACATATTTGAAATCGGGACCGATCCAACGGTCCGAACATATCGAACCCGGATAACGCATAATATACATAAATCCGTTCGACAATCAAATGATAACCAAATTGGAATCCGAGCACACCATGCGCTTGAGATAACATGGGGATGTTTTAGGATGAAAATGGGCCGCCCCAACCTGGCCCACGCGCCGCCACACGCACCGATTTAGGTGTCTTGAGAAATTTCCAAAACAAAAATTTCTCGAAATACCCGGCAATACCTATGCCATAATGACAATCTCAACTAGTGGAACAACTTATTCACCTAGCCCGACTTCCAATTTGGCGTGAAAGTGGCTTGAAAATTTGATTGAAAATCGGCATAACCCTAGGTTTCTAATTGAACGCTCAAACCACCAAATTTGTAACATCCTGAGCCAAAAATTAAACTAAAATAACTAAAATAAAATAAATGAGTTAAAATAAAATAAATGAATTAAAATCATATATATTAATAAATATTGGAATTTAAAATATTATTTAATATTTTAAGGGCAAAAAGGTCATTTTAAGTTTGGAAATGAATTTGGGGAAACGAGTTGTACGGATGCGTCCGGCTTATCGATACGAGTTCGTAGGCAGTGGCACGCTTGAATCAGATTTATAACAAGCTCGGAAACATATGAAAACCTAAAGGACATAATGGTAATTATTAAATTTGTTTTAAAAACACTAAAAACCCCACCTGGCCAATGGGAACGCGCGTGCCAGCCCAAACCCTCCTTCTCTGTCCTCTCCCTCACCGTAGAACCAGAAAGGTCGGCAGCGTTTCTAGCTATTCCAACGCATGCCACCACCTCCGTTCTCTTCCTCTCTATCTCCTCTACCTAGCCTAGCCCATCTCTTCGACCAATGTCACGCCAATTGCCGTCTTTATTTAGGAGAAAAAATTGGCTCGAACTGTCACCGTCACCGACGAAAAATACAGCCACCACTGCTCACGCCGCCACCACTTGCAAAAGGTAGATCTCTCCTCCCTTGTCATTTCCCTAGGATCCGCCCCAAAATTGGTGGCCGTAGCCACCGGCCGGAGCTGGCGAAGATCCGGCCAAAATCTTCATGGTTGGCCATGATTTTGCCCAATTTTGTCCACCTTTTGACTGGCATCCAAGAACAAATGTTACTCAATTCAACGTGCTTGTTCTAACGGTATAAGTCTTCACCGGCGATTTGGAGATTTTTCATCGCCATAAAATTACTCTAACCAAACAACTTGCCCGACGCGTGTCCCAAGTTGTGGCGGCCCATTTCCATTACAAATTGTCCCTCATGTCGTCCCAAGTGTGATGGTACACTCGGATTTGAATTTGGTTATCGTTTGATCGTCGAACGGATTTTCGCCTAATAGGCGATATCCGGGTTCGATATGTTCGAACCATTGGATCGGTTCCAAATTCTTATATGTTGGTTCTCGTATCTCTAGGATTGTGTAGGAACTCGCGGTTGGCCGTGGGTCTTCCGAGGTCGTGTCACCTGTCGGAAAGCTTAGTTTCACTGTGCATTATTTTCAAACAATAGAATATCATGCATATATAAATTGCTTTTATCGACTATTCATATTTTAATATCATTTTAATATTGGATATTGACGTTTATGAATTCTTGGGTATTATATTTCGATAATTGAAGTTAATGGTCATAGTGGAATGATATTATTGTCTTGACATTGAATTATGGTATTTTATGAATTTTCTTGGTTTATATTTGGTATATGAGATTAGGGATTCATTTTGGGTTTTGAACTATGTTTTGGGACTTGGAGGTCTATTTTATAAATATGTATGTTTAGGGCACTGTGTTGTTGATTTGAGGTGTTGGAGTTGCACCATGGTTTGTACCCTCCCTAGTTTACCCACGCGTGACGTTGGAATTTCCGGCGTGTGGGGGATGTGTTGGTTACTATGTTTTACTATACGTGGCATTGGAAATTTTGGCACATAAGAAAGGTCTGGGTATCTTTGATCGGGTGTGCCGAAGGCCCTTGGCGGGGCAGTCTGCGCTCGTAGGACAGTGGTTTGGGCGTTGGATATTTTGGCATGTGTTCAGTAGAGCGGTAGTCCCCCGGTTGGATAGCTCATCACTAGACGTAGGGTGGAAAGTTGACCATGCGGGCTAGTAAGCAATCCCCGCAATGGATCGTTTCCTGGTACTTGTTATGGTGCAAGGATGACTTGGAAGTTTATTATATTTATACCTATAATTTATATATATATATATATATATATATATCTATCTATCTATCTATCTATCTTATACTTATACTTTGATGGGTGTTTGTTTTCTATTTATATTTATATATATATCTACATGGGTTCAGTTTGGGAGGTTAACTTATGCCTCGGGAAAAAGGCTTAGGTTGTTCGGAAAGGTTTTTGAGTCGGGTTTTTCTTCACCTATTTTGAGATATCTAGGTTTTCAATCAATTATGTATATAAAGGTTTTCAATTGCATGTTTTGCATCTTTTTTGAAACGGTGGGATTAGTACGTTGTTTTACGTATTTGAAACTTTATTTTTGTCCACTCATATTTTTATGTTTTTCGCCCCCAGGCAGTAGTTGCAATGAACCGATCAATCAAGCCAAGCTTCCTCTCCTTGAGCTTTTACTAAACTGTAGGACATCCATGTCCATTATTGTAAACTTAGAATTTCTGTCGTTTAAACTGAATTATTCTTAGAATTGCTCTATGATCTCCCATTAAGGTTGAATTCATGGCCGAAGGCTTGTTGTGTAAACTGTGTGACTTTCACATTGTGTATGCTGGCGTTTGCGTATATCTATTCTGTTGTTTCTGCATGTTTAATTTTGGATAAAGTCCATTTTTCAAGGGAGACTCTGCTGAAATTTCGATAGAAGTCTCGGCCATTTTCCCTTTATCTCGGGAAGGGGAAGTGTGTTCGTTAGTTTGTGGGCCCAGCATCGGTTGGATGTCGGAAAAACAGCAGGGTCGGTCCTGGGTTCTGAGGAATTAGAGGCCGGTCCTGTCAACTTGGTATCAAAGCATTAGGTTCAATTTCCTTTGGCTTTCGCTTTCCATGTGCAATCTTGAAATTGATGACTTCTCTGTTTTTCTTCTTACATGAATCATGCCTCCTAGACGTGGTAGGCGGAGAATTCACTTTCCCGAGGCTAGAGAGCCTGTTCCACCTCCCCCTCCACCACCACCTCCATCTATCAATGAGCAAGCAGGCGAGAATGAGCTGGATCTACCCCATGTGCTCGACCAGTTCACTCAAACTGTCACCACATGCTTACAAGGGAGACATAACACGTAAGCTATTGATGTTAAGAGAGTCAAGGAATTGAGGGCTCATGACTATTTTGGCAATGCTGACCCGGCTGAAGCTGATAGCTGGCTCACTGATTTGGAGAGAGTGTTTGATGTCATGAGGTGTCTCGATAGTGACAGAGTTCGTTTCGCTGCCTTCCTTCTGAAGGGGAATGCCTACCATTGGTGGACGACTATTCAAAGAGGTTATGCTTATCCTACTGCCATCACTTAGGTGGAGTTTCAACGTATCTTCTTTGAGAAATTCTATCCTGGCATGTACCGAGATTCGAAGAAAGCTGAATTCCTGAATTTGAGGTAGGAGCGATGTCTGTGCTGGAGTATGAGCACAAATTCAATGAGTTGTCTAGGTTTGCTCCAGAATTGGTTTCAAATGAAATAGAGAAGTGCATAAGATTTGAAGATGGCGGCCGAGTCGAAGAAGATTAGTTATGGTTCTGCAAGGCGTCGCAGGGATGTGTCTGACTTTGGTGGACCGACCCAAGGTCCATCAAAGAGAGGAGGATCTAGTTCTAGATCTGCTGGTAGTGGTTGGTCATGAGGTTATAGTTTCGGTAGAAGTCTCGGCCTTTTTCCCTTTGTCTCGGGAAGGGGAAGTGTATTCGTTAGTTTGTGGGCCCGGCATCGGTTAGATGTCGGAAAAACAGCAGGGTCGGTCCCGAGTTATGAGGAATTCGGGGCCGGTCCTGTCAAAATTAGCCCAAACCAACTACCAAAACGTCAAGAGGACGTCGAGAGGGTGAGAAACCTTGATCGAAGAGATTGGCCGAAAATTGCAAAAAAGTGCCAGTGACAAAACGAGGGTTTTGCGAGTGGTTCAATCCAAAATCACGACGAATCTATGAGTTTCGAGGTTAGAAATTGCTATGGGTGTGTAGAGGAGAGAGAGAGGAAGAGAATGGGTGTCGTGGCATCGCTAGACGTGACCAGACGATAGAGAAAACTGCGGCCAAAGGGCCGATGTTGTTTTCGGGAAGAGTGAGCAGGAGAGTTATTGGAGGTGAGAGGAGAAAGAAGGGGGAGGGGTTCACTCGTGCCAGCTGATTGGCCAGGTGGGTATTTAGGCATTTTTTAAAAACAATTTTCATAATACCTGTTACGTCCTTTGTGTTCGTTAAAATTCGAAATCGAGCGTGCCGCCTGTCTACGGACTCGTTTCGACTAACCATACGAAATGGCGCAACTCGTTTCCCCAAATTATTTTCCCAACTTAAAATGACCTTAATTCATTAAATAATATTTAAATTTCATTATTTATTAATTAATTGATATTATTTTAATTTTAGTTCGGGATGTTACAAAAATGGTGAAGTCTCTTGGAATTTCTGGTTTTGAGATTGTTGGCCCTATTGGTTTTTCTTGGGGTTTATGGTTACTTTGGAATGAAACTAAAGTTAGAGTGGATATCATTGGAACAACTAATCAGGTTATCTCAACTTGTATCACTAGGCATGGTCAAGTCCCTTGGCTATTTTCAGCAATTTAGGCTAAACCTTGTGCTGTGAAAAGAGCAAACTTGTGGGAGTATCTAAGCTTTGTTGCGGACTGTCACAATTTTCCTTGGATGTTAGCGAGAGACTATAATGAGTTGCTTGCTGTTGATGATAAATTGGGTGGTGTACATATTTCTAGGCTAATGTGACGCCTCGAAAATTTACAAATATTTTGTTAAGCCCATAATAAAAATTTCAAGGTCCAATTTGTGGTAATTTGGATTTTCGTGAAATAACTATTGATTTATTCAAGAGATGATTTATTTCCTGATACTTGGAAGTTAGAAATTTGGTAATGTGATGCCATAGAAAAATAGCTTACATCGCTACGAGCATAGTCTGAAATTTCGAAAATATCGCCGAAATATCGGCGATATTTCGGTGATTTTGAAGGCTCGAAATTATCGTGAGGGTCCAGCTTTTTTTCGTAAGTTTTTCGAAAATATCGGCGAAATTTCGCCGAAATATCGAGGGGCGATAGTTTCGTTCAGATTCTCCTTAAAATGGTCCTATATACGCAGAGGCAGAGATAGAGAGATAGAAGAGAGTATATACAGGTAGAGCGATGAGATCGAAGACGCTTTTGCTACAATCGGAAATCAAAACATCAGCGATGATCTTAACGCCATGGCAGGCTTCAACGCAAAGCTACTTCTCCACAGAAGCCACAGTAACATCGGCTCCAGCTCGACGAAGAACGTCGATGGTGATCACCGCCTCCATCGGCTCTGTGCCATTTGCAATTGGAACCAAAACCTGCTTCCACCTTCACAGTCAATCTCACTCTTACAAACACAAACACGCACACGAAAACAAACAAAAAATTGTCAAAATTAGAAAAGAGTTGAAGTTCAGCTGTGGTGGTCGTTACCTTCTTAGCAGGAGAAGCAGAAGCCATTGCTGCTAAGATTGAGAAGGAGAAGAAGCACTTTTTGATAGAAGGGATTGTGGGTTTCAATTTGAGTTTGGATATATAATAAGAAGGAAACAAGCCCAAGAGAAATGAGCGTGGAGGGGTCAAGTGAGATAGTGCCATTTGGCCTCCGGAGGTTTTGCGTTGCTTCGAATGTCTCAATAGCTTCTTTTTTTTTTTTTCCAAGTCTCAATAGCTTTGGGGTTATGTGAAGCTTGTGGATACGGAAGATTTTCAATCTTTGCTTTGCTATCTCTTTTGTGGGCCGACCCTAAAGCCCAATCTTTACTCTTATGAATATAGACTAATTTGTCTTCTAGGCCCAAAAGCCCAATAAGAAGTACACGAAATTTCCTCCATTCTTGATGTCATTTATAAGGTCTTTAAAATTTCTACTATAATAAATTTCCATATAAAAAAGATTCCCTAAGGATAATTTTAGGCATATGTTTAATGTTATTTATTATTTTATTACGGAGTTATTTTTTTTGGTTATATATTATGGAGTTGTATTATTATTCGCCATTGAGTTTTAATATTGTTCATTATATGTGATACTAAGTTTGAACTTTAATAGAAATTCTTTCTAAGTGGTATTAAGTTACTCATATATTTTATCTTTGTTTTTTTGGTAAAGCTCATATATCTTATCATATGTATCAAGTGTAATATATTGTAGTAAATTATTATAACTAAAAAATTATGGTGTGTTTTATTTTCTTTCACTAATTAATATATATTTTTTAAAGTCACGGTATTTGTCAGGTCGCTACATAATCAACTTAAATCACTCAAACTCACCATGACATGCATTTCCTTCCAATTTTTTGTGATAAATTAATAGATAATTGACTAAATAAACATTCTCCAAAGTTTCAATAAAAGTTTCCAAGTTTTTCTTACAATTTCCGTGGTTTTTATCCAATTTTTATCGATATCGATATTTTCCCGATATTTCCGTGTTTTTGAACCACCGATATTTCCGAAACTTCCGATATTTAAGACCTTGGCTACGAGCATGTGGTAATTTTCTCTGGAGCTCAGATTGATAAACCGTTTTCGCCTATGTGATCATGAGAACGAGCTCTACAATCTAAGGTAAATTTTAAGAGTTGTTATGCAAATTTCAAAATTTCTACTATTTTGGATTTTGGTGAATTAAGCTTCATTATCATGTTTTGATATGAATTTTGAGTAGATTGTGGTTGTGGGAAGCTTAATTGAGGATAATATATCATTTAAGATGCATCACTTATTCTTCAATCCCTGAATTGTAATTTGTAATATGCTATAAATATTTTCCTAAAAAGATTATTCAATCCCCTACAACATGTGCCCATATTTCTTTCTTTCCTTTGAATAGTGGGAAATAATAGGAAAATTATCTCCCTAAAAAATGTATAGAGTTGCTACAGATGTATTTGTAATATGCTATAGAGTTGCATTTTGATCTCTATGTATTCATGACGTAGAGTGAGAAACGGCTTGAATGTCATCAGAACTGCGATTGCCTCCACCACATTCAAGATGAAGAAAATCATATGGCTACCTGCAAAACGATATGGAAGTGATAAACTTTCTAAGCCATACATTACAAGCTGTAAGTAAATTTGGCTATGTAATTACCAATTTGGTATGAAGGGTCAATTATTTAGAGGAAAAAGCTAGGCTTTTGAAAGAAAGATGAGGAATTCCTCCTCAAATGAACATGAGGCCAAATGGAAATGGACACTTGTCCAAACAATGAAAAATAATGCACAATTAGGCCACATGTTCATTTTAGGAGGAGTTGCGCCTCTTCTTCCAGGGGTCAAGCATAATTCTATTATTATCGGTTTAATTTGAGATACAAGGTACAATATGAAAATACTAAACAAATATTGAAGCAAATTGAAAAGGTACTAAATGAAGTCCAACGTATCCACATGCATAATCAATGAATGAAACATTTAATTTTTGGAAGAAAAGAAAATATAGAAATAAAGAATTTCTTGGAAAAAAATAATAATGAAATTTGAACTCTTTCTTTTCTCTCTTCCATTAACTTTATTATTTTCTTCTTCAGCCAGTTTATGACCTAGAAATGGTAACTATCTGATGCTACCACTCTTCACCTTGTGCATTATATTTGTTTCAAAAAACATGCACTTAGCCTATCATCATCTAAAAACCATCTTCCCTTTTCTTTTAGTTTCTTTCTTTTTTGTTTCATTTTGGTCTAAAATATAAATATATAGAAATCTGAACTAACTAAATTGTAAAGTAATAATATAGGTTAGGAGGATATACAAAGAAAGGTCAAAACATCTTGTAAGTGTTTGATTTCTCCTAATTTATTACTTTTTGAGCCACCAGGTAATAATGGTAAAAATTTATAACTGTAACAAATGCCTAAGTGAGCAAAATTATCTAACAAAAATCCAGGATGAAAAGTTGGTTGAGCATGATACCAGGTAGGATGGCAGCATCCGGACGTGTTTGAAGAGTTAAACAGTGAATAAAGGTATCTATGTAATATTTTTTTTGGACGGTATCTATGTAATTGATACTTTAAAAAAATCACTCTTCATTACACATAAAAAGTATATGAAGATTGCCAACGAGGGTTGGTTGAGTTGGTAAGGAGCGTTGATAAGAGTCTCAAATTACATCTTTTTAATATTATTTTAGAGACTTTATGATATAATTTTGGCTTAATAAATATAATTTTACTTGTTGTTGCATTTTATTATGATCAATTGGATTTATGAATTTTCTGTATTAATTTGGTGAACTTATTAGGTGAATTTATCTTTTGTAGGAAGTTGGAAAGCCAAAAGATGAAGATATATATTTGTCCAAGTTCAAGCCAAGTGTGAAGAGAATTGCTGGTGGATTTTATTGACGAATTGATTGTGGGGTTATTGTGATTATAAAGAGAAGTAAAGAGGGAGAAGAGAAGACAAAACCGTTGAAGCTAAAGAGCGGGTGCATTTTTGCTCACCACTTTAACCATAGGTGTACCCTCACCACCATCCCAAATGCTTGACACGTGTCCATATGTATAACCATGATTCCATAAATACAAAGCAAAAGTTAACTATGGTTAGGCCTATGGACACGTGTCAAGCATTGGGGATGGTGGTGAGGGTACACCTATGGTTAAAGTGGTGAGCAAAAATGCTCCCCTAAAGAGCCTATTTCATGTCAGTCATAGCCATTTAACGCCCACTACCTTACCGTTATTTCTTTTCCACTAACTCTCCACCATCAACACATGTTTAATCCAATTAATCCCTCACTTAAACCCTTCATTACCCACTATGAATGTATTAACTTTCCATTCACCTCATTGACTACTATAAATCACCCATCAACTTATTTGGCAAGGAGAGCACTACGACAGATTTCTTTATCCATTTCATTCAAAATTTAGTTATGTTTTCCTTTGTAATGAGTTGCTAGAACTCTAAGCTAAGGCTAAAGGGAATGTCCTTTGAGTAAGTTTGTGAATTGTTCTTTAATCCAATATACGGTATGAATTGTTAAATTCTTTTATTTTTGGTTGTTCAATATTTTCATATCCTTTTATTTTGATTGATGTTAAGTGCTACTATCTTTTCATGAGTTCAATTATATTTTTCTCATTGTTAAGAACTGACTTAGCATGCTTTTAAATTGAAAGAGTAGATATTAAGCAATTCCATTTTCTGAACAATCATTAATAAAAGATAACATTGAAAAATTAAATTGGTTTTAATTTCTTTATCTTCCGGTTAAAGTTTCTCAATGATAATTTTAATCGAGTTATAATTTGGATTAAAGAGCATGAAACATATTTTGTTTAAAGAATTGAACCTTGATGCCTTAGTATTTCCATTATTGATATTTCATTTTTAAACTCAATCTCTACAACAATCAAATCAAATTACTTTTCCATTTTGCTTGTCACTTTTATTTTGGTACGTTTAATTATTTCTTTGTGTGCAGACATTTGACTACCTGCTCCTTGAGGATATGATACTTGGACTTCCAAGATTATTAATATGTGTGACTACATGCACTTGGGTAGACACAACAAGTTTTTGGCTCTGTTGCAGGGGAGCGATGAAGCAAAAAGTAGCACAAGAAAATTCATTGTTAAGGTTTAAGGTTTTAGTTTCCAAAGCTAATTCGGTAAGGCTTATCAAACTCAAATTTTCATTTCTTTTTTTATTTTTATTTTTTTTTCTTTTTGGTTTTTTTTTTGCTTTTGTCTTAGTTTTTTTAATAAAATTTTTTCAAGAAAAAGAAAAAAAATTAGTTTAGTTTTTTTATTTGTTGCTTCTTTATTTTGTATATGAGATATCGTGATCGGTTTGGTAGATTTGCAAAGAGACCTCAATTTGACCAAACTTCATCACAAATGGCTGAGAACAATAATAATAATAATAATAATGTATTCGAAGTGCCCCAAAATGATGAAGATAATCATAGTGTTCATAATGATGAGAATCCACTTATTAGGACATTACATGATTATTTGCATCCTGCTTGTACAAGTGTGCCATGTTGCATCATTTTTCCGTTAAATGGTCAAACTTTCGATTTTAAACCTGGCATGATACAACTTTTACCAACTTTTCATGGAATTGAATATGAAAATTCATATTCACATGTGCGTGAGTTTGAGGAAGTTTGTGGAACTTTTCCAACACAAAGGTGCAGGCTTGATACAATTTTGCTAAAACTTTTTCCATTTTCACTGAAAGGTAAAGCAAAAACTTGGCTTTATTCTCTAAGGCCAAGAACAATTGGAACATGGCTTGAAATGCAAACTGAATTTTTCAAGAAATTTTCCCAATTCAAAAGACAAATTCTTTGAAAAGATAGATGACCACATTTTCTCAAAAAGACACTGAGTCTTTACCTCAATCTTGGGAAAGATTTAAAGATTTGTTAATGTTATGTCCTCACCATGGTTTTGGAAGATGGAGGGTGGTAAGTCATTTTTATGATGGCTTAATACCTAAGGATCATCAATTTATTGAGATGATGTGCAATGGAAATTTTATGTATAAAGATCCTGAAGATGCTTTTGATTTTCTTGATGAAATTGCAGAGAAATCTCATATTCGGAGCACTCCCAACACATTTGAGCATAATTCCCAAAATGAAAAATCTTCTATTAATCCTTCTAGCGGCGGTATTTATCACCTTAAGGAGGAAGATAGTCTCAAAGCTCAATTGGCAACAATGGCTAAGGAAGTTGAAACTCTAAAATCAAAATTGCCTCAAAAAGTTAATTCAATTACAAGTCAAGAAATTTTTGAGATTTGTGAAGTTTGTGGGGTCATGGGACATGTAACAAAAGAGTGTCCAGCACTTCCAGCTTTCACAGAAATGTTGCATGATCAAGCAAACTTTGTGAATCAATTTAAAAAACCATCCACTTTTTCTAAAACTTATAATCTAGGATGGAGAAACCACCCAAATTTCAATTGGAGAAATAATACTAATAATAATGTGCCTCAACAAAAAACTAATTCTTTTTATTATTCTCCACAGGTGGAAGGACAATCATTCTTTTTATTATTCTCCACAGGTGGAAGGACAATCATTGTCATCAAATTTGGAAGATGTTATGAAGCAATACATGCAAAGCCAAACTACCACAAATCAAAAGAATGCACAAGACATTGGTGAGATTAAGAGCACTCTTTCCAAACTCACTTCTTCACTGTCAATTCAAGAAAAGGGTAAATTTCCTTCTCAAATCCAACCCAATCCACATGCACAGTTAGAGGTAACTACCCCTTCTTCTTCTTGTTTGAATGAAAATAAGTATGAACATGTGAAGACTATCACTACTCTTTGTAGTGGGAAAATAATTGAGAATGATGATTCAGAAAAAGTTGAAAATAAAAAGAATTTAGAAAAATCCAAAAATAATAATGATTATGAAATTGTTAAGTGCCATTTTCCTGCTCCATTCCCATAAGCACTTAAGACTGTAAAGAAAAATCAAAATTTTGAAATTTTGGAGGTTTTTAAACAAGTGAAAATCAATATACCTCTTTTGGATGATATAAAACAAATTCCTTCATATTCAAAATTTTTAAAGGATTTATGTACTATCAAAAGAAAGCACAGTGTTGAGAAGACCGCATTTTTAACTGAAAATGTAAGTGCAATTCTTCAAACTAATACTCTACCCAAGTACAAAGATCCAGGTTGTCCCACCATTTCTTTTATTATTGGGAATTTTTGCATTGAACAAGCTTTATTGGATTTGGGTGCTAGTGTTAAGCAAAATCCCAAGAGGTATAACAAGCTTTTGCATTGAACAAGCTTTTGCCTTCTTCGGTTTATAAGCAATTGGGTCTTGGTGAATTAAAACCCACCTCAGTAACATTGCAATTGGCTGACCGTTCAGTCAAAATCCCAAGAGGTATGGTGGAAGATGTGCTGGTTCAGGTAGACAAATTTTATTTTCCAATTGATTTTATAGTTTTAGATACTGAACCAGTTGTTCATTCTAGTTCTCAAATTCCTGTTATTCTTGGAAGACCATTTCTTGCTACATCTAATGCTTATATAAATTGCAAGAATGGACTTATGCAACTATCATTTGGGAACATGACATTGGAGCTCAACATTTTCAACATGTGCAAGCAGCCTGCAAATAATGAAGATGACAAAGAAGTTTACATGATCGAGAGAATTGTTCAAAATTTCTTTAATTCTTATTTTTATTTTGATCCATTGCAAATTTGTTTAGTAAATGGGTATTGTAATTTTGCACAAGATTTTGAAGTACAATATCTTTGTTCTTTGTTGGATTATGCGCAAGTACAAGAACACAATGGTTGGGTACCAAAATATGAGGAGCTGCGAACTGTAGGTGATGAGACAAAATCATAAAGAGAAGAAGCCCCAAAGTGTGAATTGAAGCCTCTTCCTACTAGACTTAAATATGCTTTTCTGGGAGAAGATGAGACCTATCATGTGGTAATATCTTCTAAACTAGAGCTTTTGCATGAAGGTATGTTACTTAAAGTTTTGAAAGATCATAGGACTGCTATTGGATGGACTTTATCTTATATTAATGGTATTAGTCCTTTGGTTTGCACACACCAAATTTTTCTTGAAGAAGATGCTAAACCAGTTAGGCAGGCTCAACGTAGACTTAACCTAACAATGAAAGAAGTTTTGCGAAAAGAAGTACTTAAACTTTGAGATGCAGGTATCATGTATCCAATTTTTGACAGCAAATGGGTAAGTCCTACACAGGTTGTTCCTAAAAAAATCAGGAGTCACAGTAGTTGAAAATGATAATGGAAAAATAGTACCAACTAGGGTCACTACTGGATGGAGAATGTCTATTGATTATCGTAAATTGAACTCAGTCACAAGAAAGGATCATTTTCCTTTACCCTTTCTAGACCAAATTTTGGAAAGAGTTGTAGGGAATATGTATTATTGTTTTTTAGATGGTTATTCAGGATATTATCAAATTGAGATTTCATTGGAAGATCAAGAAAAAACAACTTTTACTTGCCCATTTGGAACTTTCGCTTTTAGAAAAATGTCTTTTGGTCTTTGCAATGTACCAGCTACATTCCAACGTTGCATGATAACAATATTTAGTGACATGGTAGAAAAATATTTAGAAGTTTTCATGGATGATATTACTATGTTTGGTGATTCATTTTCTAATTGTTTATCTAACTTGGAGAATGTTCTTAACTGGGAGAAATGCCAATTCATGGTCACATTTGGCATAGTACTTGGTAGGGGTGGGCACTTGATGCTGAAATACCAAAACCAAACCCTAACCGTACTGTACCATACCGATTTCAGACCGTATCAATTTGTGTGAGGCCAAAATCGATACCATACCGTACCGTATCGTATACAAATGGCACGGGAGCGGTACCAATATTTTGATACCGTATGGTACCGTACCGTACCGTTTCACCCAAATTTTAAAACTTTAACTTAGTTGGATATCTCTCTCTCTCGACTCAAACCTCGATTTCTCAGACTCAAACAAAACCTCGACCTCTCACTCACTCCTCGACTCAAACTTTTCTCCAGCTCTCTGTTTCTCGCTCGATCTCGCACGATTCAAGCTCTCTCAAGGCCAAATCCTCCTAATCTCATCTCGATCTCACTCCATTCAAGGTAGTCTCTCATCTCTATCTCACTCTCGAGGGTCACCGGGCTTACAAACCCAAATGGTTTAGATGAAGAGATCTCTCGAGGGTCACCGGTACTGCACTTTGAGTTTTCTCAGGCCAGAATATGATACTCCAACACCGAAATCTGATGTATATTGCTTTGGAGTTGTTCTCTTTGAGCTGATTTGGGAAAAACCCAATTGGTGATGATTATCCTGAAGAGAAAGATGCAACTTTGGTGAGTGGGTTAGAGGATTGGTTAAAAAGAACAGAGGAGCAAGCGCTATTGACCCAAAAATTCGTGATACAGGACCGGATGACCAAATGGAGGAGGCCCTCAAGATTGGATATCTGTGCATAGCTGACCTTCCCTTAAAGCGGCCGAGCATGCATCGGATAGTCGGTCTTCTTAAAGATATGGAACAAGCAGGGTAACCAATGAAGAACAAATTAAGTCTGAAAAAGGATAATGTGGGAGTTTATTCTTTACCTTTTCTTTCCTATTTATTTTTGTTCTTGTTGGCTGTTATGGACTCTTTTTTTGCTTCCATGGGAAATTGTACAAGAGTCTGGAAATTCAGTTTGGACTTTTGATGTCGGTTCTCTTTGTGTGTCATCTCTGTCTCACTCTGTTATGAATTTGTTGATGTGCATTTGGGTTTATTATCACTTAAACTTTCATTTCATGAATTTTATAAGGCAAGGGCATCAAACATACCATTTTGGGTTGGTAAACTTTGTAATTCAGTTTGGTACCGAATTGGTACCAATACCATATCTGTTTTGAACTTTGAATTTGTTGATTTGGTGTGTTTTGCATTTCTGCCGGTTTGGTATCGAATTGGTACCGTTTCATACCGGAACCAAACAGTTCCGGTATGGCACGGTATCAATTTTGACAAACTCTTACCCCGTACCGTACCATACCGTTTGTAATTGCCAATACCGGTACCGGTATCAGCCCAATACCGGGCCGTACCGTACCGTGCCCACTCCTAGTACTTGGACACATTGTTTCTCACAAAGGAATTGAAGTGGATAAGTCAAAAAATTGATTTAATTGCTAATTTGCCTATTCCTAAAACTATTAAAGATATTAGATCTTTTTTGGGACATGCAGGTTTCTACCGGAGATTCATACAAAATTTTAGTACAATTGCAAGGCCATTGAATAATCTCTTGGAGCAAGATGCTAAATTTGATTGGAATTGTGCATGTCAATAAGCATTTGAGAAATTAATTAAAATGCCAACATCAACTCCTATGATGCAGCCCCAAGATTGGTCCATGCCCTTTGAATAATCTGTGATGCTAGTGATGGTGCTATTGGGGCAGTGCTAGGCCAAAGAAAAGACAAGAAGCCTGTTGTTATCTACTACGCAAGCAGAACTTTGAATAGTGCACATAAAAATGACACTACAACTGAAAAAGAATTGCTTGTTGTGGTTTTTGCATTGGAAAAGTTTATATCATATATTTTGGGCTCACAAATTGTTTTTTACAGATCATTCGACCTTGAAGTATTTATTGACAAAGAAGGAAGCCAAATCACAATTGATTAGATGGATTTTGCTTCTCTAAGAATTTGATTTTACAATCAAGGACAAGAAAGGAGTGGAGAATGTTGTTGCAGACCATCTTTCTAGGATTTCTTTTGAGGAGCCTTCTGAATATTTGCCTATAAAAGACTCATTTCCTAATGGACAATTGTTCGGTGTTTCTAAATTACCATGGTTTGCTAACATTGTCAATTTTCTTGCTACAGGTCTTATCCCACCTCATTGGACCGCACAAGAGAAAAAGAAATTTATGGTGGAGGTGAGAAAATTCTTTTGGGATGACCCATATCAATAATCAAATATTGTCCTGACCAGGTAATCTGTAGATGTGTTCCTGATGATGAAATATTTAGTGTCACATCTTTTTCTCATTCTAAGGTTTGTGGAGGTCACTTTTCTTCCAAAAAGACTTTGGCCAAAATTCTTCAATGTGGTTTTTATTGGCTTAGACTTTTCAAAGATGTGTATGAATTTTGCAAGACTTGTCCAAATTGTCAAAAGTTGGGAAAAATCACTTGATGTAATATGATGCCTCTTAACCCACTTTTAATTATTGAAATTTTTGACTATTGGGGCATTGATTTTATGGGTCCTTTTCCCCCATCTTTTGGTTACTTGTATATCCTTATTGATGTGGATTATGTTTCAAAATGGATTGAGGCCATACCATGTCAGAAGAATGATCATAAGACTGTTTTGAAATTTTTGAAAGAAAATACATTGTCTAGGTTTGGTACTCCTAGAGCGATCATTAGTGATGGAGGATCACATTTTTGCAACCGACCATTTGAAGCTATGAGTATAACCATAGTTACTACTTCCCACTCCAACAAAGTCCGAATCGCCCTTTGCATGTGTGCTATATGTTTTTTTCCCTTTCATGCACAAATCACGATATTTTCGATATTCTAGCGATATTACATCGAAATTTTGACCAAATATTGCTCAAGTGTGACGGAAATTATCGACATCGAAATTTTCTCGATATTTCGTCGATATTTTCTATATTTATACGATATGTTAATGGATACGTTTCGAAATATCCGTAACCCGAAAAAACGGAAATATCCTCGATATTTCGTCGATATTATCGATATTTCCGACTATGGTTGGTACAAATGCATTTCGGCTTACGTATCAAAAGATGAAAGATGCCTTCTTTTTCTTTTTCTTTTTCAAGGGTTCGTAACTCAAGCGGTTAAGAGCCGTAGTGTCACGCCCCAAAATCGAGACACGTGACAGTGGCACGTATTTTGAGGATCCTGAAAATATAACATCTAAGTTCAAGGGTTATACTCCCAAGATTCTCAAAATACACTAAGCCTTTATAAATAAATTAAAACGGGATAGATCAGAGTATTTAACAACAACGAAAAAATAATTTATAATATTAGCTATGGATCAGAGTACTTAGAACAGGATTTGTGCTTCTCTTTTTTTCTTGCCGATGTCTTGAAAGTTGTGTGTGAATTTCTGCTTTGGAATGATCTCTGCTCTCTTGATCTCAGCTATGGCCACAAGCGAGAGGAGCTTGAAGCTAAACTTGAGGTAAAGCTTTTTCTATTTTTACTTTTTATAAATATTGGGTATTGTAGTTCAGAACTTTGTTCTTAGGTATTGTTCAATGTGTTTAATGTGTTTTGAATCTGTTTTTTGATTGATATGAATCTCTCTGGAGTCACCTTCTCTCTTTCCCCGAAACCCTAATCTAGACTAACCTTATCTAATTGCATCAAAATTTCTTCGAATTTTAAGGGTTTTTTTAGAGATCTGGGTTTGAAGGTTTGACGTTTTGATTTGCAGGTTTGAATGCTTGAATGTTTCGAAATTTTGGCTTTGATGGAGGTATGCTTTGTAATCTGTTTTTGAATTTGTAATCTGTGTTTTGAACCTGTTTTTTGAATTTGTGCTGCTAACCTTATTTTTGTTTTGTTTTGACTGTGTTTAATATGTTTTTAATCTATTTTGTTGATAGGATTAGAATATGTGTTTTAAATCTGTTTTCTTATAGGATATATGCTTTTAATATGTGTTTTGTATGTATATCTTTACATTTCTTGGAATAAATATTTGAATTCATCTTACTGTTTGGGATTATATAATTTGGATCAAATTTTATTGAGATGATATTAGTTTTATTTACTGGGTAATGGCAATTTTTTGATCTATTTATCTCTGCTACCGTGGTTTGAAAAGATCTGTTGTTGTGTGCAATTTTTTGATCCGTTGTGTTCTTTCTTCTCAGCCCTGGACTTGAGGGAGCATGGAAGGGAGAACAGAGCTTGGTACTCTGTTTTGACCATTTTGGTTCATTTGATTGCAATATGAATATTGGTGTAAGTTTCTTTGAATGTTATGCTAACTATGTTGGATTTGTTGCATTGATGCAGGTTGATGGAGGAAACTTTGCTGCCGTGTTTTGGATTTTGCTATGTTTTGATTCATTTGTTTGAAGTTTAAGTGTATGCCTTGTAATTATAAGTTGGGCCTTTATATTTTTTTTTTTTTGTCAATCCTTTATATTTAGTTTAGAAGCATGAGCATGTTATACTTTTTTTTTTTTGGTAAAATAAACAGGCTATAGTTCAATTTACATAATTTGGGCAAGGAAAAAAGAAATGGGCTAGGATGGCTTGTTTGTAAAACTGGTATTTTGAAAAATTAAACAACATTGGGCTTTTGAAAAAAATGATTTTGAAAAAAATCTGAATTTGGGCTTTTAAATCAAATTATATTGGGCTCAACTTAGAACCAAAAAAGACTAGAACCGAACCGGATGTGTTTGGGTCATCTGGTTTGGCCCAACTTCGGGTTTCATCTTTGACCTGACCCAACCTGAGAACTACAGACTTAATTAGTTCAGCTCATGGGTCTGCCAAAATTTGACCCAACTCGAACTGTGCCCAGGCCTACACTTATATAATCAAAGTAGTAATGGTCATCACCAGCAAGTTAGTGTTACTGAACATGCCAACCTGGGGTTAGCCATCTTCCCCAACCCCAAACCTCATGTTTGTTGTCTTCATATTATTATTATAATTTTGTTTCAAAAATCTTAAAAATATTTAAGTTTAGAAAATATTTGAAAAACTATGTTTATTGGCCTCCTCAAAAGTAGCATCCTAGTTCCATCCTAACATCACACTCACGAGAGGGTGGATTCTTATTGTGGAATATGCCGATCTCACCCTCTTGTGACTCATGAATGTGATGTTGCATAAGGCAGTCCTACTCGAAATTTAAACTTAGAGGATAGCAATAATGGTAGGGAAATCACAGTGATGGTGACTATTGATTCATTTATCATGTAACAGAGCTGAGAAAAATATAACTTGTTTTGAAGCACTAATCACATTTTAGTAGAGGATATGAGAAAACACCTCATTGACCTAGGGACCTAGGTCACAACCTCAAAATAAAAGGAAAACACTCATCTATCAAGATATTTAGGGAGCTTTTACTTTTAATCAATGAAAGTGAAAATATTTAGGAAAATGTCAAAGCACAAGGCAAAAATGTGGATTGGATTTTGCTTTGGGCATTTTTACCTTGTGCTTTGACATTTTCCTAAATATTTTCACTTTCATTGGCCTTTACCTAATTTTCTAAGATATTTAAGCATCGACTATAAAATAATGATAATAATGAACATATGTAATCATAAAGAATTAATTTTGTGTACTTGGGAGACACCAAAAACAATAAAGAAAACTAGTGGATTAAAAGATAAGGAGCAAACTAATCAATCGGCAATGCCTGCCAAGTAAAATATAATTGCAAGATTCCTCCTTGAGTCGACACTTTGTTTGTAGATATGAGAAAAGGAAAGTCCAAGAAATCAACATAATTGGCTAGGTGAAACACTAACAAAAACAAACAATAATTAACCGTTAATTAGTGTGAATGTCACGAAAAAATCTTATTATAAGTGGACAATAGACATCGAGAAAACAGCTAAGCCTGTGGTAAGGGCAGGGATAAGCCTGGCCCCTTTGCACATGGCTTTTTTGACAAAATTTTCTTGCCGAAGTCAAACATTTAAACTTTTACGCAACGCAAAGAAATGCACTGAAAAAGTCTCAGATGCTACAATTAGGAGGACAAGCATCTGGTCCCTTAAACAGTAAACAATGAAAAATTCACTAGAAGAAGACCAATTCACCCCCATAAACCAGCCTAAAATTGCATGCAGCAGACAAAAAGACAAAAAGGTTCTCCCCAAAACATTATCCATGGCCAGCTTAAATTTATCATTTATCTTTGCAAGTGTCAATACTAAGCTTCAAGGGCAAAGGCATGTTCTGGCATTGATGGTGAAGCCAAAAACCATGACCCTAGTTCCAGCCCAGATCCCAGTTGCCCTGCTTGCTGGTCCAACAAGGACAAGAAAAACCACATGAAGAAGAACGTTGCGGACTTCCAGCAGCAGCTGTTTCAACTGAATTAGCTGGTTTCTGGGTCCATTTCTCAGAAACCATCCAAGGCATTGATGTTGATGTAAGTGCTTCAATCAGAGTACATGGTCAAAGGGCCCCCACCTTGCTCATCACTATCTAACTTTGAGGCTGTCATTGATGGTGACAAGAAGTTGGAAGCCAACATAACATGATAAAGTTGGACAATCAAATTAAAATGGAATGCACATAAGTAAACTGAGAAAGAATATAAATATATATCTTTGATGCAACTCTAATGATATCTTGTTTTACAAACAAAACAATATTGATGAATTATGCTTCCTATAAGAATGAAGAACAAATTGTTTGAATTGTACAAATGCATCCGAATATGATGCACATCCTAAAAAAATATGTAACTAAGCATGAAACAAAAGTAAATTATTGAAGATACAGCCAAAATCAGGGTGGAAGAAAAATGAGCTTCAGAAACTTGGAGAGAACTTAAAGCTGTTAGTCACCTAATCTTCCAAGGGCATTATCTCAACCTTGTAGGTTGATGATGGTTCCTACCAGTATCACCTTCACTAGTATCAGAAGTCCCTTCATTCAAGTGTTTATCCGCTATCTTCACAACAACATGATCATCCTGTTGATAATCAGGATCTGATCGGGACGTATCTCTACCAGTTCGGCGTTCCTGCATGTAATTAAAAAAAAATGGATAAGGAATTCCATATCAAGAACAAAAGGTCATAAAAAATTGTTATATTAGTTCTTCATGAAACATACATCACGAACAAGCAAGTCATCAGCCTCAAGCATGTGGATCACATGTCCCATTTTTGGCCTTTTTGTGGCATCAGGATCAACACATCGAAGAGCAACCAGCAGAGCACGCTTAAGGGCTTTTGAAGCAGGCATCTCAGGCAGCTTGGGATCAACTATTTCCTCAGCTTTTCGTTTCCCAACCATGGTTTTCAACCATTCAACTAGATTAACCTGAAAAGATTTATTATATTTCAGAATACAGTTAGCAGGAGCAAAAGAAAGCTCGACACATGAAGAGGGAAGAAAGGTTTCAAGCTCAACCTCTCCTTGTTGTCGACTATAATCAACAGGGCTTCTCCCGGATATAATCTCCATAATAAGTATTCCAAAGCTATAAACATCACTCTTTTCGTTCAGCATTCCCGTGCAAGCGTATTCTGGTGCAACATAACTAAAGAAACCGCCAAATATAAGATTTATTGTCAAACTTTAAGAACATAACTACATGAGACTTGATGCATATGTTTAGGTTAATCAACAAATAATTTTAAAAATAAAAAATAAAAAACTAACCCAAATGTTCCCATCACTCGAGTTGTCACATAACTGTTCTCAGAGCACAGGAGCTTAGCAAGCCCGAAATCAGATACTTTGGGGTTCCACTGGCGATCAACTAGTATGTTGCTAGATTTCACATCACGATGAACAACCTTTGGTTCAAGACCCTCATGAAGATAGGCCAACCTGCACAATGAGGAAACACAAAAGGGCATGAATATGGATTTTCTTTTTCATTTTTTAATTAAGAAAGAAAAAGAAGAAACATGTGAAACTAATATGATCTTAGTACCCTTTCGCGGTTCCCAGTATAACATTCATACGGATATCCCATGTTAGCAGACTGACTTCACCAACATCCCCGTGAAGCCATTGATCCAGATTGCCATTGTCAACGTACTCGTACACAAGCATCCTGAAAAATAAAACAGAAGTTTGATGACGTCTCTAAGACACTCCACAAGAAACACAAACTCAAAACTCAAACTGTAAGATAAATTATTAGTACCTGTATGCACCCTCAACACAGTATCCCAGCAACCTTACAAGATTTTTGTGTCTCACACGCCCAATTGCTTCCACCTCCACTTTAAACTCCTTCTCAGCTTGACCCCTGATAATCAGTCCGCATCATAAGCAAATGCATTACTCAAGCGTATAAAAGATAATTAGATGCCCAAAATCCAAGGCACATCCGTTAATTACTGGCTATAGCAGCCATACACTAAACAGTACGAACAGAGGCAAAGGGACAACAAAAGGAAATTTGGGATAAGTGACTTGGTCAATGTGTGACGAGAGAGTAGAGAGAGAAACTGATTCTGATGCCTACTACATCATGAATTCAAGCTTGACTATTTAAGCACAAGGAACTCGAAAAGAAGATGGGTTCCTCTTTTTCAGAAAGCATATGACTTTACAGCACCAATTCTAACAGACGCAAGACAAGAATAACAAGCAGAAAGGGAATCAAAGCAAAAAAGAGACGCAAACAGAGAACCACCCATAAAATTAACCAACAGAGAGGTACTCTGTTTGGTTGCCGAGAAAATGTAAGAACAGAAATTTAAAAAAATAAAAAAGTTGAAAATAGAAAAAAAAAAAAAAACGTGATATTCATACAATTACAGTAAAATTTTTCAATCCGCAAACATGAAGTCAACTTCATACGGTTATCTTATAACTAATGCATCTTTCTATCACTATAACAAGAAATGATACAATAATTATCAGACATATTCAAACACCAATTAGGAATTATAAAAATAACCGAATAGAAAAACCTCCTATTTTTAGTTTTGAGCTTTCCTGTTTTAGTAAGGTTCTGCAATTTAAACACCCAAAAATGAAAAAGCCAAAAGCTCTCAAATTTTTCATTTTTGCTTATTCAGCAACCGAAACATAGATTTACAAACTAGAAATTTCAATCCATGCCCAATTAAAAAACCAAAATTTATCATGCAAATATTTGTCTGATCAGAAAACCACCACGAACTACTCATAAAAGTAAATAAATCAACAAAAAACTGAGTTTTTTTTCGAGTACCTGTTATTCAACAAGTTCTTAACAGCGACTTTAGTCCCATCACTGAGAATCCCACTGTAAACAATCCCATACCCACCTTCCCCAATCACATTCTCTTCACAGAGCCCATTGGTGGCCGCCTCAAGCTCTCTCAGAGTGTACCATCTCCCCCACCCCAGATGCGACACCTCGGGCCCCACCACGTTCCCACTCCCATACGACGCCGTCTCGCACCCACTATTCAAAGTCCCCTTACTCTCCCCACTCGACGCCCGGTCCGAATACACCACGACTCGGTGGTCCGGCTTCCCGGTCTCGACATGGAGGTCGTGAACAATTTCCTGGATTTCTTTCGACATCATTGGAGTGGGCGAGTCGGTGGTGGGCTTGGGCTGGGCCTTGTGGGCCTTGGAGCGGTGGCGGGAGGTGAGGCAGAGCGAGAGGAGGAAGAGGGTCAGGACTATCAGAGACCCGACTAGAATTCCGATGACGACCCAGAGCCGGAGCCCGAAAATTGATGTCCGTTTCGAGAGCTCCGTGTTCACAAACGCAGCGTCATACACCGACATTGTGGGTATATTGAGAAGAAAGCTCAGAAAGGTAGATGCTTGGGTTGTGGGTTTGGTCGCATTGGGTCGCCGGAATTTTATTTTCCGGCGATCGGAGAATCATACAAGTTTTTCAGAGAAAGAGACACAGCTCGAGATTTAGTGGGAGGTGTATAAATGTAAGAAATGATCTGTCAATTGCGTGTTATTTTTTGAATTTTTAATTTAATTGTTTTTGGGTTGGTCTTTTTAAGTCCTTGAGATTTTATGTAATGACGCATGTGTCCCTTGTCCAAGACTCAGACAGGTCACAGCGCGAGCCTCACTGGCTTTTTTTGTTGTTGCTGGCTTTGCTTCCAAATGGTCGTTGTAGAGTGAATTTTTGGCTTGAGCTATCAAAGCATTTACTAACATTAATTGTATTCGTAAGGAATTTTTGAAATAGATGGGTTTTGTTTTGTATTCGTCTTGGTGGATGGATTATATGACTTGGACAAAACTCTTTTGAATTTTTCAAAACGCATTAAAGTTAGGTGCTAAAAGTTATGTTTGAGAGGATGTAATGTTAATGAAAATGTATCATATGTGGATTGAAATATCAATTTGTGGAATTGAAACATATACCAACTTTGCTTGTTAATTGAAAGGTAGACCGATTTCTCTCTCTTCCTCGATGTAGATTTTTTTGTTTTATTTGCTGGTATGGGAGTTTTGGCTGGGTATCCTCTCATGGAGTTGCTTTCAGATCTTGGATGGCTTGGTTGTGGATGTTGTTGTGGAGCTGCTTTGAGGTGTTGCGACTCTCTTAGTTGTTGCTCTTTTGTTTTTTAGTTGGTGTGTTTGTTAATAAAATTCCCAAAAATTTGTCGTTTGTTGGATTGTGAGTTTGTGACTTGAGTTCATATTCTCGTTTGAGTTTGTTGGTGGTCTAATCTCTTTGGAATAGTTATGTCGTTTAACGGCCTGCTTTGTTCCTAATAAACCGCATAGGAACAAGGAATAAAATATCGATGATATCGGAAATATCGGTAGTCCAAAAATACGAAAATTTTGATGGAAATATCGGGATATTATCGATATTTCGGTCCATGTCGTCAATATTATCGATATTTTGGTTCATGGATATCTAAAATATCGATGGTATCGGAAATATCGGTAGTCCAAAAATACGGAAATTTCGATGGAAATATTGGGATATTATCGATATTTTATTCCTTGGTCAGGAACAATTAGGACGGTAGGTAGAGGGTTCTAGACAAGAAATTTTTAAGATTATCCTCTCCAGATCAGTTCAGCTCTTGGCTATTTCAGATTACTGAAGAAGATTTACCCATGTTCCTTCTTCTGCTCATTGGGATGGCTCCCGTAGTACTATTCCAGTTGTTTGAATAAAATTCTATCGCTTATTGTAAAAAAAAAAATTATATCAATTGGTGGTTGATGTGACACCTTTGACCTAAAAAATTAAAGAAAATGAATTAATTAATTGAGTTAATTAATTTGGGTAATTAAAATGAAATGAAAAGGATTTAAAAGGAATTAAAATAATAAAAGGGAATTAAATTGGAATTTAATAATTAAAGGGAATTTTGGTCCACTATAATTTCGGGACGGAATTTGGCTAAACGAGTCTTATCACGTCCTAAGACGTCAACGAGTTCGTTGACGTGTGGCACGTTCAATTTAGAGTTGTAGCGATTAAAATGGATATTTTAATAATTTAAAATTTTGATAAAAACCAACAAAAAATCTGATTGGGCCAAGTCAGCTCTCTCCCTCTCTCTCTCTCTCTCTGCGTGTGACCCTTCGACTTCCCATTTTGCGCGGCGGCTGTTTGGCCATGCCGCCGCCACCACTGGCCACCACGTGGCCTGAGACCGGTCTCAAAAGGACCGCCTCGTCCTCCCGATCAAACCCCAGGCCAGCCCGACACCGCCGCCGCAGGAGACTGCCGAAAAAGCTCGAGTTCTGGCCAGTTTTCATCAAAACTTCACCGGCTTCGTTTGGCTGTTTCCGGCCACCAATCTCTGCGATCCATGTGAGCTTTTTCATCCTCTCGATCACCTCTAGCTTCCTGTATGGTTGGTTTCCTTCGAAATGTTAGTTTTGGATCGGATCTGAGAACTTCAAAACTGGCCGGGTTTTTTATCCAATTTTCGGCCAGTTTTCGGCCGGTCCTTGGCTGGGTGTCCACGGTTCTGGACTCCCCATGTCACGGTGAACATTTTGGTATAAGCCTTGTTGCCCGATTCGAAGTTTTGTCGTTCACCCGATTTACTCAACACATCCATCACGCGCTGCCGGCGCGTGTGGCGGCGCGTGGCACTGTAGCAATTGAGCATTTATGTTCCGTTGTGTTCCTTGTGTCGCCGTGAGTGGGTACGTGTGCTTGAATTTCGATTCGGACGTCGTTTGACGATCAAACCAACGTACGCCTATTGCGCGTTTCGTGGGTTTGATGTGTTCGGACCGTTGGATTGAATCCGAATTCACGTATGTTGTTCCTCGTATGTCTAGGAACGTATAGGAATTGACGGATCGTGATTCGGAGTCTCAGATGCTCCGGATCAATGACTTAAAGTTTGAATTAAACCTTAACCGTCCGATCGTGCGATCGTAAGCGATCCGACTATCCGATCGAGACCAAACTTTCAGGACACGTTTTTTAGGTCGTGTTGAACCTGTAGGAACTTTCGGATATAAGTTTGGAGGTCATGAGACCTAGTCGGGTTAGTTTGACCAAGTTTGACCTGGGTTGACCGAGCGTCTCCTGAGGTCACCTTGCCACGTAGTTGACTTTGTTGGACTTCTAGGAATGTCCGGATCGATTTGGAGGTCGTGGGCTTCGTGGGCCCGAGTTGACCAAAATGGGGTGTTTGACTGCCGGTTGACCGTGAGTCTTCCGGGGTGGTCCCCCTAGTTAAAAGAGGTAGTTTGACCTTAGAATTTTTAGTACAACGTACATGCACGTTAAGTTGGGTTTTGGTTTGTTTTGGCGAGTGAACTTTTGTTTGAAACGAGCATCATTTTTAATGAATGAATTTTAATGCATATAAAATGGGTTATTTCGGTTATCGAGGTTTTTAATACGATTTTGGATGCTTATGTACGTTTTGGGTTCCGGGCTCATGTGGGATATGATGGTCGTATTTTGATATGGATTTAATATTGGAACTTTGGTATTTGATGAATTTATTAGATTATATTTAATAATTGGGTTTGTGGTTAATTGAGTATTGGGTGAGATGGTGGGATTATAATATTGTTTGGTATTGAAGTATGAATTTGACGGATATCAGTAATATACGAGAATTGCGAATACTTGGGTTTGGATAGTATATTTTAAGAATACTTATTTATACTGGTAGATAAAAGTGGATAACATGGCAAGTTTGAGAGAATGTTCGTGATTGAATGTATGTGTTTAGCAGTGGTAAGTATACGAGTTGATGACTTGATTATATAAATGGTTAGTTGGGCAGTAGGCCACACGTGGCGTTGGATTATCCAGCGTGTGTGTCTACTTTGATGATTGGTACGAGACCCACATCTGGCGCTGGATTTACAGGCGTGTGGAGGGGCTCGTTTGGTTATTCTCACTTGCTACACGTGGCGTTGGATTATCCGGCGTGTAGTAGAGGACTGGACACCTTTGATCGGGTGTGCCGAAGACCCTTGAATGGGTAGTCTGCGCGCGTAGGACTTATCACGGACGTATTGGTATTGAGGTTCCTGCCATACGTGCCGGCTTCCTTTTGGACGGTTCTTGTGGATACGATTACATTGATACGGTTTGATTATGTCGGATACCCGGTGCATTCCTTAACATGGTGTGACTATAGACCCTTAACGGGGTAGTCTGCGCGCGTAGGACTTGTTACGGATGTATTGGTATTGAGGTTCCTGCCATACGTGCCGGCGAGCCCAGTCCCATTTGGACGGCTCAACCTAGGGCACGGGGCCACTATGGCGTTGTCCTGGTGTCTCATTAAGCGATCCCCGGATTGGATTGTATTCCCTGGGTACACGATGATGGTATGAGGTATGAATATATTTATATATAGTTACATTGCATATTATAGATATATGTATGTGGATTTGTGTTCGGGGGTTGCCTTGTCGAATTTGATGTTGCAATGAACCTAAATTTAATCATTGGTATTACTTAAAATAATTGTATATCATCTGAAATCGTGATTGTTGATGGAAAGAGCTACGTGTGGCTTGATCCCTGGCGGAGGGTACGTAGGCAGCCTAGATTGATCTAGGTGCAGCCACAACATAAAACTGTTTGAGTTCTGTTTAGTACTTTTTAGTTATTGTTTTCAAGGATTGAAATTGGAGGCCGGAGGCCCATCTTGAAATGTGTGCATGCTTTACTTTGTGTATGCTGGCAGTTGGCTATCTATTCTGTTGTTTTTGAGCAGGTTGGAATTTGGTAAAGTTCATTTTTCAGGGGATACTCTGCCAAAATTTCGGTAGAAGTCTTGATCTCTTTTCTTTTCTTTCGGTGAAAAGGGTTGTCGTTTTAAGTAAGTAGGTCGGCATAGGTTGGCTGTAGAGTGAGGAATTCAGGGCGGGCCCTGTCCAACAGGATTCGACACGAATTTCGAGGAGGAATTCGGGTTGGGTCCTGTCAATTGAAATGTATACTAACTTTCAATTTACGATAAAATTGTGTTTATCATGAATAATGGGTTAAATTTTGGATATCTTTTAACATTAGAAAAGAAAAGTACCACTTAACCCAAGTATGTTTAAGTTAATATCTTCTTGATTCATATTCATGGTCCATTGAATCATTTATTTGAGCTTAAGACTAAGTTCAAACTTCCGAACAAAATTGGAACAACCCAAGGGCTTGTTTGGTACACCTTCTAGGCTTGGACTGGCTTAGACTAACTTTTTATCCCATGTGTTGTTGTGACATGATTCTAGTGTTAAATGGAATTAACAATCATGGGCCCACCAAGAACACTCAGGTGTGCTTCCTGAAACCCGTGTGTGAATGGGGGACTAGATAATCCCCTCCTCTTCGTATCGCTCACGAATTCCTTCTCGCTCCACACCTAATTGCAGCCAACACCTCCTACCCCACCACACCCCTCGTCGCAGCCATCACCTCTCACCCCTCATCGCAGACATAACCTCCCACCCTCATAAATGGCAAATGCTCTCTCTCTCTCTCACGCTCTCTCTCTCTCCCTCTCTCTCTCTCTCTCTCAAAGTCTACTGCAAAATCCAAATTCAGGAAATAAATCAATTAACTCCAGCAATAACCTGTTTTGGAGTTTCATAATCCAAGCCTGTGCCAGCTGAGACTTCCCAGAAAAGCCAATTTCTTTGTGGACCAATTGAAGCAAAACCTGTGAGATAATTATAGGAGAGAACAGTGGATCAAATAAATAAAGATGGCTTCTTTTTATTTTTCTTTCATGAGTGAAGGGAATGAAGAAATAGAGGTGGGAATAAAATGAAACCAGTGGGAAAGTCAGGTAAAAAAGAAAAAGGAAGAAGATGAAAACTAGAAATGGACCTTGGGTTTGGTTTGTGCTTCAAGAAAGGAAAAAGAAAAGGGGGAAAAGTGAAAGATTGCTTTTGGAAGAGTAATTTTTCAATGTTGAAGCGAGGAGGTTAAAGAAAGAAAGAGTGAAACAAGATGTGGGGTTTGGGTGTGTGATGGTGGGGCGGTGGGGTTGGTCTGGATCAGGGAGAACTAGGGAGGGTTGACAGGGATGAGGAAGAAAGAAAAAATAAAAAATAGTCACAATCCAGCTCTCAGTCTAGTATTTTACCAAACACAGAACATGTGTTATTCAGCTTAGTCCTAGCCAAACTAATCAATGACAGTCCTTAAATATAGTCCATATCAAAATAATTCTGCGTACCAAACGACCCCAAATGTATTCTTTTTGGAAATTGAGTCGACCTAAATTGGACTCCTAATCTTTCCTTTTGTTTGAAGTATTGAGGAAGTGTAATTGTTAGTGAAACCGTTAATTATTAGGTATAATTTCAGCCTCAAATCAGAGGGAGAGTTTGCAACGAAGTCAATGAATTCACTCACCGACTTTAGTTTTTAGTAGGGAAAAAGGACAAGGTAATCTATTGCCAAAAAGTGACCGTTGTATACGTGTACATATTAGATTGGGCTAGCAGAGGATCTTTTTTCGTCTTTTTCATGGTACTGTTTAGTATTCTTGTGTTGGAAGTTTCAGATAGAGAATCTATCATGATGTAGCTTTGATAAGTTTTTAGGTAGAAATAAAAACTCGCAACACTTGTTAACGTCACTTATAAGGCATTAGGGTATGTTGCGCAGACATGCAATTACCCTTCAATTTCGGTGCTTTGTATTGGTAGAGTAAAGGTTTTGAACATAGTAAGTTGTAAGTTTACAATTCACCCAATGGTTCATTTTTTTATCGCTAGGTTACGGGTAAAGTTATAACTAAATACAATTTCACAAAGGAAACTATTTTCTTCCTTACGTGTAAGAAGAAACTTCCTGCAAATTACAATTTAACGCATATACAAAAGTAATTAATTAAAAATACAAAATGAAAATGTGATTCAGAGAAATGAGACAATCGATATTATTTGACCCAAAAAAAAAAAAAAAAAGAGTGTTCCATTATATATCAGAATCAATCATTACAAAATAAATTAATTCAAAAGTACCAGAAAGGAGTCCCCACACATGACTTTCATGACCAGACACAGTTACGGATTGAGGGAGTGCTTGATGGCTATTCTGTCACTGCAACAAGACTGCTGCAAGGGCATGTTGCAAATTGCAAGTGGTGTAATGAGAATCTTAAATTTATATTCTAATTGAGGTGATTGAGACAAAGGTAACAAAAAAGTTGTAAAAACAAAAGCTAAGTAAGCACCACTAAATAGTGGAAATCCCTATTGGAATTGCGTGGACAGGACAGCGGCATAATGGCCGCTCATCATGGAATTTGAAAATTGATTTTTTCTGTTAGTTTTTGTGTCTTGTGTTGTGACAGTCGGGTTTCCTTCAGGTTTTGGCTTAATGAATGAAGATGGATTATGGGACATGACAAATGATTGTCCCAAAGTACCTCTTTCTTTATTGTTAATTTAAGTGCTTTTCATCTCCTTTATGATTATTAATCAGTCAGGAGCATGATTTGGGATTTGAGATTTGGCATTTGGCATTTGGGTATCAAGATTGCTTGGTGGCCAAAAAATTCACACATTGAATGGACACGAAAAGCAAATAGAGTTGTTATTCGTACTTCAAAATAATCATCATGCGCTATGTGCTTCAATCTTCAAAGTTCAAGTGTTTCTTTAGAGGCGGGCCTGTTTTGGAATACTTATGATCATAAGTACTTTTGTTGGAAGCATTTTCTTAGAAGTACAACAAAAAATTTATTAAACTTTCAAAAATACTCATCTAGAAACACTTAGGGTCACAGCTAATTTACTGTTGTTGCACCAAAGAGACAAGAAAAACAATTTGCAGTTTTCACATGTTTGCTATGTCTCTGGCTCGTGTTATCTATGAACCTGTAAAAGAAAATATATTCTTCAATTGACTTCAGCATTTTAAGCACAAGTTGGACAGAAAATACAAAGCACCCGTGAAAGGAGTTCAACAATGCCTGCTGAAAACTTTAGAATTCCAATCCAACACATACTTAACAAATACTATCGTGCAATTTCTAGGACAATAAAATATCAAGATACAACAGGGCAGAAAGCAACTGCTATAAGAGCTGTTCTAACTGTTAGGTCATGCGAACATTATACACGTAATGAGATTCGATTGTTTCTGGTTCACTTCTATATTCGTTCATTCTCCCCCATCACTGATTCACTGTAAAACCCATCCTGTTCTAGTAAGTAAAAGCGGTAGAGTACTTGAGCTACGGATATGTGGATACACAATGAGTTTAAGTGAATAAACTAAACAAAACAGCCGTCGACAATCATGAGGACAGTGCTCTTTGTCAACTGAGATTGATGAATTGGCTCCGTGTTCATCATCCATAAGGTTTCCCGCATCAGTCTGCTTTCTTGTCCGGTTTATCGATTGCATCCAACCTTTCAACAAGCGGGGGATGAGAATAGTGATATGCCGAGTACCAAGGATCAGTGTTCATGGCTGACAAATTCTCTTCCTGCAAAACCATTAAACCCCACTTAGTAATGCAAAACCATTATATGTGGCACATTCATCTGTCTATGATAACTCAACCATAAATAAATCCTGGCAGCCATATTTATTTGGGGCACATTCATCTGTCTGTACTATTTGGACAACGCATCACCATAAGTCAGAACTTAATTATGGAAGATAAAATGGCACGGAAAGAACTGAATCAGAAAAATCAACAATGTGAAAAGGGATCACAATATAAGTTTTAGTTACAGGATAACTTTGAAATGCCGTTCATGATTTTGAGTTCATAACCTTCTAATGCAGAGCTATCCAAGAAATAGAACAGATCAATTAATGTCTAAATGAAAGGGAAAATTAGATAAATTACCTGTAGTTTAACAAGACCAGCTCGAAGTGCAGAGGCATAACCAAGCTTCTTAGCAAAAGCATCAGCCTACAGAGGAATAAATATGATAAATAAAAGATTCAGCGATGCAAGGAGAAAATAAAACAAATGAAAGAGGTAATTGATGGAAGTATAGATTCACCTGAAATTCAAATGATCGGCTCACAAGGTTAAGAGCAAAGCTGACTAGGTGCTGGAGAGGTATTATGGTGTGCTGCAAACAACAACATGGGATCAAAACATATTATGCAGATGTTGGGATAAAACATTTTCTTCCCTAATATATAAATCTTGTAATTGTCATTTCAACAGAGAAATAATACTTTATAATAAAAAAGTATATACATTAATATATCAGAGAAATAATTGACTACTTCAAGGGTAGCCAAATTATAGAAGTTTCTCACGAGTCAAGCTCCATAAGGATGATGTACTGCTGTACATGTTCGAAAAGAGTAAAAACTGGACTATATGCACACATGCAGTCCATAGTACTCAATTTCTATAATATTAAGTATTCAGAAACCAAAAGACCACTATGATAGAAGAATACAAGGAAATTGACATACCTGAAATATGATGAGTCCAATGATTACTGGCTGAGTATCAAACCCAAAACTTTGAAACAGACTACTTGAGTTTCTCACAAGAGTATATCCCCCAAACTGTAAAAATGTAAGGATCTGCACCAAAAGAGAAAAATCATAAAGTAACCACACAACATCATTTAAAGAACTTACTCATACTCAAACCTGAAACGTCATTAGTTTCTAAACTAAGCATTCAAATGCTGCACATGGCATAACTAGAGAAAAAATAAGGTTAAATTATAAATAAATAAGAAATATTTTAAGAGGACACATGCCCCTTGTCCTCCTCTAGACAAGACATGTTTGATCATCACTACAATACCCTATGTAGGGGTTGTGCTAGTAAGCCGGGGGTATTAGTCACAACCTTAGCCGCTTGACTTATGTGGCCTAGGTGAGTAGCTATTCACATAAGGACAGGCCATCACACCCAACTCAATATCACCAAAAAAAAAAGGTTATTGGAGTTTAGCATTCCAAATTATCAATAAAATTGATCAAACAGTGATCCAATTTGCACAAAAATTTACAGCATACCTGCACAGCAATAAATGAATACATTGTGTGATTAAGCTTCCAATGGCCTAACTCATGAGCTATAACAGCTACAATTTCCTCATCATCTTTGCACTGCAAGCCATCAAATATTCTCATCAATACCTTTTTGCATTCAAAGGGACTATACAGCCACAAGTAACCAAATAATAAATTAGACAATTAAAGATAAGAGATTGGGGGGAAGGCATTCATGATTATTTTTTACTGATATTTATACGTCCCATTAGCAACAACCTTAAAAATAATTATCGTTTTTCGTTCCATAAAAAGTTCAAGAAACTGAAAGATAAAGGGATAAAATACTTATTGGAAAACAACGAACAAATATTTCAAAAAGTAATGCCTCCTCACCTGTTGAATTAATGTATCGTAGAGGACGATTCTCTTGTTCTTAAAAAATCCATACATGTAGGCCTGAATCATGATTGGTAAAGATGAGTAAGTCCACAGTATTAACACAGTTCAGAACAAAGTAAATATAACAAAAATGAATGAGGGCAACGAAATGATGTAGGTGCATCATTAAAGCTTTTTTTTATAAATAGAAATCCACCCATCCGCAAAGCGGACACAGCTTTGCAACGGGGGCGCCCTGCTGAACCCTACAATCTATGAGAGGCAGGAAACAGAACCTCAGACCACATGGGAGCAAACCACGTGCCTGCCCATTCCAACTAACCCCTCGTTGGTGCATCATTAAAGCATAAGAATGGACCCACTGAAAACATTTGCTCAATAAGATTATCATCTAGCTTACTAAGTCCCCCCAATTGAAGTTTTGTTATTCCTAATTCTTAATGCATAGAAGGTTAACAATGGTAATTACTAGGTGTATGCCTTGCCTTACTACTACCAGTAAACAAAAAAGTGAAGAAGCATGTAGAAAACAACACAAAGTTTTACACTTTTGACTAGAAGTGCAACGATACATATTTATTCTTAGAAAAGCCCATTAAATGTACAAGGGTTGAATCCTCACATTGCTGTGACTTGACCTTGTAGATCCATCAACGACAAACAACTTCTTCAATGGAAACTTGAGAGAAGACGCAAGTTTCTCAATTTTCTGCCTGAGCTCACCCTCGGGAAGCTATTTTCGCACATAGCAAAGAGAACAAGATGATGAAACCAAACATAAAAACAGCAGAAATGAATTTCATACTGACAAATATGTTGAACACTCACAGGTGTGAACTTGTTAAAGAGTGGAGCTATTAGAATAGGGTAGAGCGTCATCATCACAAGCGAGAGAACAAACATGAATGCCCAAAGATAGATGGCCAGGTAAGCACCTCCTTTCTGCAACCACACAGTTGAACATGAAATAACACCAGTCAGTGGATATGGTTTGCACTGTGTCATACTAGAGACCAGATAACTTGAAGTTGAAGTATTTAAAAGACAAAACGGAACCAACCCACCTCCCCTTTCCACAACCCCAAAATAAAAGGGTAGAACAATAACTCTAGTCATAAATATCTAAGGATTCCAGACGCAATGTCAATTTAAATCAATGCACTGCAAATAAAAAGGTGCTCGCAAAAATGCTAATAAATGGCTTTACCTGTACAATTACAATGATTGCAGACACAATAGGTGGGCCAAGAATAAAAGCAAGGCAGATTCCTTTAACCATGTCTCTGAAGAATAACCATATTGTTTGCTGTAAAACAAACAGATAAGAATACAAAAGGCAGCAAGATATAAGAAAATAAATGGACGAAGAACCTAAGAAATAATAATATAAAAGTGGTAGTGGTAGTAGTAAACTTGATAGTAGTAGTAGTACAGCAGTAGTAAGATTAATACTATTACTATCCAATAAGAGAGCATGAGTAACTAGAAGCTTATTGAAGATGCAACATGATAAGGAATTCTGATTACAAATACAAACCTTATTAAAACCATGACGAGCCTCAACCACAAATGTGGAGTAGAGAGAGAACGGCAAATCAGTGATCTGCAGAAGAAACAAACTATTGATACCTTTGTAACCCAATAAAGTAATAGATCTTCAAAATCATGGCAATGCAAATACTAATGGGATTGCTAATAAATGCTCAGAACTTTGTAAGCCAATGCCACCACAATTCATTCAGCTTTTCAGCCATGATGTTAAAGTACAACATGACGATTAGTTTCTTATGGAACAATGTTATCCAACCTTGTACGAGCCTTCATACTAGCTGTTAGCCCATTATAGCTCAGATAACGACCAAAATCTTGTACAGACCATCAAGGTAATGAATAAACCATTAACAGCAAGCCTCAGCACAACTAGAGCACTAGGCTTCCCCCACTCCCCAAAAAAAAAACATATATATAGTTTCTATGAAAGCACTAGATTTATTTACTTGAGATCCAAATGCACTCAGTACAGGTACACATCTCACAACATTTAAAGATGGCGTTAGCACACTTAAGTAAAATTCCAGTATCCACAATGAAACTAAAAACAATTATCTTACATACTGAGATAGGGAAATCATGTGCGCACCTGTGACCAAATCATAACACCACCTAAGAATGCAAGTGTATGCAGTATCTCATTTTCGGCATTAAGGCCAACCAAAGTCACAAAGTCTCCTGATCTCTGTGATTATTGAAAATAAAAAACAAATATAATTAAGCAATGAAAGTACAGCAGAAAGGGAGGGTTGCACTAACAACATTACCAATTACTAACCTTCCAAAACCAAGGCAACACCCGAAAGAACAAAATTGCCGAGTCCATCAGTATTGTTACAAACTCATGAATAAAATGGAAGTGGCTGAAAGTGAAGAAAGATACATTAGAGAAGCACAACTGTGCCTGTGTACGTCTCTTAAGATTATAAATGAGAATGGCAAGGAAGATATACCTTTTATCAAGACTGTAGGCTCGTGATTTCTCAAATTTTTCTTGGCTGATTACTCCTTCCAAAGTTTTAGGAAGGGTTGGAAGTTTGAGAGCAGTATGTTGGCGCAAATCCAAATAAGTTTCAAAGATGTACATTAATATCATAAAACCTGTAATAAAAATTAGAAAGTAAACGCAGTTACAAGCAATGAAACAGGATGGGGAGAGGGAGAAGAGAAAACAAAGATGAAGAAGCTCCGGAGATGCCGAGAGTCATTCCAAAAGAAAGTGAGATAAGAAACAATCAAATCACAAGTTGAAAGAAAACTGAAAAACTACCAAATCGCAGCACAGATGAGCAAATTAACAGAAAGAATGAACACAATGGAGAGAGAAAAGGGGAAAAAGAAAAAGAGGGGGCGCCTGGGGAGGGAGTGTAATTGACAAGTCTTCCCGTTTCTTAATGAGTGGTTTGATGACTCTGTTAGAAATTGAGATGACCACTATTTTTCTAACCAGCTCTATGGGTTGACAGAGGTGAGCTACACCATCTTTAGATATCAATAAAAGATGAGTATATAAAAGCAGAAACTATATCTTAACTCCACAAACAATGCTATTTCGGTAGAAAAGTAGTAGAAAACTAAGTTCCATTAAGCCCAATGGTTCATACTTCATGGGAAAGAACGCAGTAAAGGTAAACCATTTTAGGTTGTCACGCCACAATTTGATCAAACCCAACTGTTCAACCTTCCAACTGAACAAGGTATCCACATTTTCCTAGAAACCAAACAAAAATTCTTCTGTCTGAAAACATGAAAACCAATCCAAAGAAACCCACACCAAGCTCATAACAACAATCGCAGTTAGACAATAAAGATAAAAATTTCAACTTGAAAAGCCCTAAGATTTCATTAAAACCAAAATTTGGATAAACATATTTCTTAAACAAAAACTTAAACACAATGCACAAAATGAACCAAATGAGTTCTCAGCCCAAAAAGAAACAAAAAGTAAATGAGTACTCACAAAACGAAATTTTGATGCAACACACTTATCTGAATAATAGGCAACAAGACGAAGAAGATGATGACACTCAAATAGAAGCAATCAGCTCATAAACTTAATAAACAAATCAAAGAAGACAAAGAAAATGCAAATATTAATAATAAATGGAAGGAGATATTGAAATGGATAAGTACCGACAACAGCTTCCAAGAACGGGAACGCCATGGCTGAGTAAGACGGTACAGAGAGAGGTTTTGACGAGATGAAGTCGTGTTTGTACGAATATATAAAAGCAAACGAACCGGATCTTCTTCTACCCGACTCGATTTTGTGAGACCCGAATGCTTATAAATCGTAAGCAAAACCCTATTAGTCAGTTTTCTTATATTTCAAAAATTTTATTCGGACCCAACGAGTTTGTTTTTAGGATTAATTACAGTTTAGTATCTTGTGGTTCTACCTTAAAATATGCTAGTAACTGTGTTTTTAATTTTAACAATAACGATCCTAATTTTGTAAATTTTTTACAATCCGGTTCCTCCGTTAAGCTTTCTGTCATTTTTTCTGTTACTTGCCTACATGGCACTATATGGATCCCACATTTTATTTAAATAAAAATTAATTAATTAAAATATGAATAAAATATTTATAAAAAAAACTCTCTCTCTCTCCCCTTCTCCCTCTCTCCAGATGTTCTCCTCGCCCACCCGTAACCAAAGACCGGATTCTTCCCTCCCTACCAATTTCTTCTCCCACCCAGAACACCCCGAACCCTTCCTCCCCCTCAACCGGTTTCTTCTTCCCCCTCCCCATTTCTCCACTGGCCTGCACTCCCCCACGATTTCTTTCCCGACCCACCCGACTTGATTTCGATGCACGCCTACACCATGGTTAATAGACCAAGATGCGGAGTTTTTGCTAGGGTTCATCAAGTTTTGGGAGAAAGATTCTGGCTGAGATCAAAGGGATTTGTGAAATGGTGATGTCTTTTGAGGGCACTCTTGTTTCTGGGTCAAGCTTCTTCACCATCTCCAAGACCATCTCCGGGTTAACTCCACTCGATCCAGATCGAGCCGGAGCAGCTTGAGCTTCTATTCACCCCTTTTTGTTTAGTACCTGTGATGGCAGGGCAAAGTTCCCCATTAATTCAAAGACCATGGTTGGTCAATAAATCAACTTTCTTTGTGTGTCGAGCGTGCCACTGTTAGCAAGTTAACAAACCCTTAACAGATTTAAAGAACGAAATAACTTGCGCCCCAAGTCATTTGATAAAAATCAAGCAATTGTGCATTTGGGTGAGGAATATCTCCCAAGTAAGTTCTTTTCTATGCCTCAGACAGGTGAGGACTTTATAATTTTCACAGTTAATAAATTGGGAAATTCTAGCAAAATATTCTTACATAAAGATAACAAATTTCAGGCAGAACTGCTTGATCTTCGGGGATTCATGTAGCAACAATTTCAACTAACGGAAGTTAGCTGGGAATCGATACCAACGCTGGTTATTGGCAGAGCTTTTCATCAATTTGAGTCGTAGGGAGGCTAAGTCTGCAGGCAGAACTGAGAGTCTGCATCTGTTCTGGCTGTTCTGGACGGACTACCTTCACCTGGATTGACATGAAATGAAGTAATTACCCTGTTTCTTCCAAAGTCTTGGTAGCATTCGGGTTGAATCTGCTTTGCATTCACCTGTTCTAGCTGTTAGGCTAAATCTGTAATGGCAGAAACCTGAGTTCTGGCTGGTTTTCTCGGAAGATACCTCCTGTTCTGGACTGGATTGCCTTAAGGGTGGCTCTTTGGAATGCTTTGAAGGCTATAAAGTAATACAGAATCTGTATCTCTGGTTTTTCAACAGCTTTCTTTGTTTTGAGTCTGTGGGATCAAGAGATCTTTCTGTTCAGTTTTGACTGAGAATTTGTTTTTTTGTTGATTGGATGATTGTCCTTCGTCTTTGGTTTTTATTTCCTTTTATAGAGATGTTTAACAAATACCCCTAAAATATCCCCAAGATATTTTAGTTTAAAAAGGAAATAATTGACCTCAGATAAGAAGTAGTTGCTATCAACTTTATCTGTGAAATGGGAACTTCTTTTCCTCCTCGGAACTTGTTCTCTAAGAAACATCCTTTCTTCTTTTGTGCAGAGGAAAATAAGAGTTTTCTCAGCCGTCAGCTTTCTTTTTGAAACTTGGTTTCTGAAAACTTCCTAGCCTTGATGAGACTTTCGCTTTTTTAAGAAGGAGGCTTTCTGTCTGTGAAAATATCCCTGTGAATCATCAGTTTTACTCAGTCAGTTTCCAAAGTCAGTTTTGGAACTTGTGTAATCAACTTGTCCTGCTTGACTCTGAGCCTGTTTTTGTCATTTGGGCTTTGGGCTTTTTGTTTTGGCCTAACATGGGTTTCTCTTTTGAAGATGGCCCGGCCCAATTTCTGAACCCTGCTTTATTTCAATTAATCGCCATTTAGTGGCAATTAATTTTTACCTTAATGGTTTTTCCCTAAATACATGGTTATTCCTTATTTTGGTGAATAACCTATGTACTTATTTTTTGCATTTCCTCTTGGGCTTGACGTATAGATTTTGGGCCCAAACAATGCCCCCTAAGTCCGATCCATTTGAAAAATGGTTTTGGACTTATATGATTGGCCAATTCAATGTTCGCGCCGTTTTGCTCCGTTACTTCAGCCCACGTCTGCCCGAGTTTATGGGGAAATGGATTTTTAACGGCTACTCTTGGGCAGACTCCTCCTCTTCTCAACCCGACCCACGATCTTTTTATCCCTTTATAAAAACTGCTACCGGTTCTTTTGAAAATATCTTGATAAATTCTCTCAATTTCCTATTCCTTTCAAAACGAAGTCTTACTCTTTCTTGATTTCCTTTGTATCCATTCTGATCCAAATTTCGAAAAAAATGTATTCTCCAAGAATTCGCGCCACGAGCTCTTCCTCTTCTCTTCCTGCCTATGTTTCTGGAGACGGTGTGGATGCTCATGCGATTGAAATTCGTAGCAGACTCCATCCCTACACTCAGAAGAACCTGGATGAAAATGTTCTTCACCTGATTGGAAATACCCTAGTTATGGGGCCCCATTGGTTTGGGAAGGTCCCTGAAGAAATGGCAGAGCTTTTCAAAAAGGACGCTGAAGCTCCTCTCTGCTATCAAAGTTCTGCCTTGAATTTTAGTTCCTGGACTAGCAAGAACCTGAGCCGATCCTTTCCTTCTTGTGAGGTCAGAAATAGCGTTGCGAAGTGGTTAGACTGGATTGACCGCCTCTCTCCGAGGTACGCTGCTCATTGGAAGAAGGCAGGAATCTATGATGCCCTTCTTCTGTCTAAGCATTCAGCGGTCAGAGACGAAAATATGTTGGCAGCTGCGATGTGTTTCTGGAATTCTGCCACTAATACTTTTGATTTTCGAGTTGGCCCCATGTCTCCTATTCTGCTAGATATGGCTCAGATTTTTGGGTTTAGGCCCCATGGGAGACCCTGTGATGCGGATGGAGATTATCACAGAAGAAAGAATGGCGAAGGTTTGGCTAAGAAGTTTACTACTTCATCTGCCCTTATCAACCAGAACTGCTCCTTTTCGAATTTTCTGAAGAAATTTAGCGCAGAACGCGATAGGGATCAGCAACACATGCTATTCCTTCTGTACTGGTTGAATAGGTTTATCTTCCCAAACCATTCTTCAGCAATTCTACTTGAATATAGACATCTGGCCGAAGCTCTGCACAATCATACAGATGTTGGACTTGGTCCTTCAGTTCTGGCTCTGTTTCCTTTCTGGTTTTTAAACAATTCCATCTACTAAGCCTGTAATTCATGTGTAGTTAATTCTCTCATCACTGCCGGAGATTTTAAGGTGGCCTTTGATGGAGGCATGCTTGATAGGGGCACAGAAGAGGTAGTGCATGAATCAACTACTTCTGTGAGGAGGAGCAAGAGAAAAGAATCTGGTCAGGGGAGTTCTGCTCCAGGTAATTTTTATTCCTTCTCTTCTATTCTGTTTGAATCTGTCCTGCACAGTTCTATCATTGCCTTGTCTTGCTTATTCATACTTGTAACATCTGCAGGTCTTCCATAAAAAAGACCCAAGAAAAGTGAGGTTGTAGCTGCTTCCTCAGAGTCATCAGGAACTGATGAAGAGCTTCGTGAGGCTTTTGATGACTTAGACAAAGGCAAGGAAAAAGAGCCTTCTGAAAAGGCAGAAGAAGAGGTAAGAATTTAGAGCTGAAGTGGATCTTTCCTTTTGAGTAAACTAGAAATTTTTCTGATCTGTATTCTTTTTAGGAGGAAATCCCAGCTGAAATGCTTGCAGTGAGTTTAATTCTGGCTAAACAGCAGCAAGAGACTCAAAGGGAAGAATTAACCCCTTCAGAACTGGCACTGTTTAATGAGGTAGAAGGAGAAACTTCTGCTGCAAAGACCATCTCAGAGCCTGAGGTAATTTCTTTTCTAATCCCTTCATTTCTGGTCACTTCTACTCCTTTTCAGGATTTTCTAATGAATGTTCTTCTCTTTCAGGCTGAGCAGAGTGCTTTTATTGCTGAAAGAGTTGTCTCTGTCACTCCTATGAAGCCCATGATTGTTGCTGTAAGTATTCCTGCCATTTTCTTTTGGTTCTTTACCTTCCAAGCTCCTTATTCTAACGAATTCTTTCCTGTAGATGCCAATCCAATCTGTCCCTGGTTCTTCAGAAACAGCTTCGCATGCTGATCCAGACTTAGCAGAATTTGAGGCTATGGACTTGGATGCTTGCTTGTTGAAGATTGAAAAGTTGGAGGTGACTCCAAGCAAATCCAAATCCAAGGCAGTAGATGAAGCTCTAGGCAGAATAAAGATCTGGCAAACGGCTAAGCTGGATCTGGAGGAAGGAGGCGAAATGATTGATCAGCTGATGAAGGATCTGGATTTGCTTCATAAGGAGGATATGGCCTCTCACTCAGTTCTGGAAATGAGTTTGGGGCTGGCAAGAGACGTGGCAGTAGCTCTTGAGAAGTATGAAGATCTCAAGCCCTCTTTGAAGACTTCTGAGTTCTGCAAGACTACGCATGAGGCTAATCTGGCGGATTACCTAAAGCAGAAGTCAAAGCTGGATCTGATGGTAGCTGATTTTAAGAAGACGAAGTCCTCTGCAGATAATTTGGAGAAGCAGATCGAAATCCTTCAAGCAGAATTGGCCATTCTGAAGCAAAAAGAGAGAGAACTTGGTGCTGGCCTTATTGCTAAGACGAAGACTACCTTCTTGGTTCAGGGCATGGTTTCAGCTTCTCGTCCTGCATTGGAGATAGCCGAAACCTCCATTCTTCAAGGGATAGTTCTTCAAAAAGAAATTTCTGCCAAGAAAGCTGGTCTGCAGGAGGTGCTCAGGAGTTTAGTTTTCTAGAGTAGATTCATGTAGTTTTGAATCTGTTTTCTTTGTACCAGAACAACCCCTTTTTATGACAAATAATAAAAGAAAGCTTCCTTCTAAACATATTCTTTATACATATTTATATTTTACGTAATCAAAAAGAAAGAAGAAAAATCAATCCTAAACCTAGTTAGTCAACTTCACTTGCAACTGTTTCTGCCGAGATTCCGGGATCAGTCTGTTCTGCATGTGAATCCCACATGGTTGGATAGAACTTTTTCAACCATTTACCATTGATTGGTGCGGCATGAATATCTCCATCCTGATCTTGTAGCTTGTATGCCCCTATTCCAAGGACCTGTTTGATTATGAAAGGTCCTTCCCAGGTAGGAGACCATTTTCCAAACCCTGCAATGTGTGATCCAAGAGGCAGAACTGCCCTCCAAACTATTTCTCCTTCTTCAAAGCTCTTGTTCTTTACTCTTTTATTGTAAGCTCTTGCAACAGCCTGCTTTCCTGCCAATAGCTTATTCAAAGTGTCAATTCTGCTTGAATCCAATCCTTCTAACTCTAGCAACATTGCTTATGAATATTCTTCTCCGACCAAGTTATGCTGTTAAGCAATCCTGATGGACTGGACAGTGATTTCCATAGGCAGAATAGCATCATGACCATATGTGAGAGCATATGGAGTCATGCCTGTTGCATTCCTTTTAGATGTTCTGTAAGCCCAGAGTGTTTCTGACAACTTCTCATGCCACTGTTTTGGATTTTTCTCCAGCATCTTCCTGATAATGTTAATAATAACCTTGTTGCTTGATTCTGCTTGTCCATTGGCCTGAGCATAGTATGGAGTAGACTGAAGTAGCTTGATCTTGAAGTTACTTGCCATATCCTGCATTTCTTTGGATATGAAAGAAGTACCTCTATCAGTAGTGATTGATTCTGGTATACCAAACCTGTGTATGATCTGTTCTTCAATAAAAGTAATGATTTCTTGAGAAGTTGTAGTTTTAACTGGCTTAGCTTCGACCCACTTAGTGAAATAATCAGTAGCAACAATGATGAAACAATGTTGTTTGCTACTAGCCAGATAGATTTTCCCAATCAAATCCATTGCCCATCCTCTGAAAGGCCAAGGCTTGACAATTGGGTTCATAGGGACTGAAGGGACCTGCTGGATTGATCCATGTCTTTGACAAGCCTCACATCCTTTGGAGTATTCAATACAGTCTTTCATCATGGTGGGCCAGAAGTAACCATATCTTCTGATGAGCCAACACATCTTTCTTCCTCCCTGATGTGCTCCACACATTCCTTCATGGACTTCTCCCATAACTTTCATGTATTTTTCTTTTCCTAGACATCTCAGGAGCAGCTCATCCTTGCTTCTTCTAACTAGATCATCATTCCATATTAGATAATTTAAAGCCATAATTCTGGTTCTCTTTTCTGATGGCAAGGCTGGGTATTAGAGATAATTAATTATGGGTAGTCTCCAGTCTTCTTAAACCATTATGGCTGAATTAACATCTATTTCCATTCCTCTAGTCAGAACTGATGGTAAGCTTCTTTGTTCTACCTTGAGGATCCTTTGGATGCAGTTATCAGGTATCTGTACTCCTGTAGCTATTTGAGCCATCTCATTGGCTGCATAATTTTCTTCCCTTGGAATGTATTCCCAAGTGACTTCTCTGAATTCTGTCAGGAGGTGTCTTGCTGCTACTAGATATACTGCCAGTGAAGGATTCAAACATTTGTATTCTCCTGAAATCTGCTTGAGAACAAGCATGGAATCTCCCATAATTTCTATAGATTGGACTCCCAATTCTATCAACATTTCTAGGCCTATGATTAAGGCCTCGTATTCTGCCCTGTTGTTGGTACACTGGAAATCTAATTGAAATGAATAGTTGTACTTTATCCTCATTGGATCTTCCAGAACGATCCATGCTCCAGAAGTCATATCTGTCTTGGATCCATCAAAGTATAATTTCCATGGAGTGAGATGAATTGAGTATATAGGATTGTTGAAGTATGTATGGATTCTAGTTAATAAATCTGCATTAGCTATATCCATAGAATCCATGTTCTCAATTTCTTCTCCTGGATGATCTGCTAAGAAATCTGCTACTGCTTGACCCTTGATTGCCTTCTGAGGAACGTAATGGAAAGCGAATTCTGATAGTGCTAAAGTCCATTTGCCAATTCTGCCACTTAGCATTGGTCTTGTCAGCATGTATTTGATCAAATCCGTCTTGGCAATGATGTAGATTGTAAATGGCAACATGTAATGTCTGAGCTTTACAGCACTGAAGTATAGAGCCAAACATAATCTTTTGATTGGAGAATATCTTCTTTCTACTTCTGTCAAAGTTCTGCTCAGATAGTAGATTGCATGTTCCTTCCCTTCCTTATTATCTTGTACTAGAAGGCTCCCAATGGAGACTTCTGATGCAGAAATGTACAATTTAAGAGGCCTGCCTCTTTTTGGTGGGGACAGAACTGGCGAATTTGAAAGATAGTGCTTGATTTCTTCAAAAGCTTTCTGATGGGGTTCTTCCCATTTAAAGATCTGTTCATGCTTTAATCTTAGCAGGGGTGAGAAAGGTTGGATCTTTCCAGCAGAATTTGATATAAACCTCCTGAGGAAATTGATTTTCCCTAGCAAACTTTGTAGTTCTTTTTTGCTCCGAGGTGGTGGAGCATCTATGATAGATTTGGCTTTGTTCTTGTCTATCTCTATGCCTCTCTGGTGGACCAAGAATTCTAGGAAGTTACCTGCTTGAACCCCAAAAACACATTTCTTGGGATTCATTTTTAATTGATGTTGTCTCATTCTTTGAAAGGCTTTTCTTAAATCAGACGCATGATTTGGCTTTTCTGCGGATTTGATTACAACATCATCTATGTATACTTCCAAAGAATGCCCTATCATATCTTGGAAAATGGTGTTCATTGCTCTCTGATAGGTTGCCCCTGCATTCCTTAAGCCAAAAGGCATTACAACATACTCAAAAGCACCTATGTGTCCAGGACACACAAAAGCAGTCTTGTGAATATCTTCTTCTGCCATCATTATCTGGTTGTAACGTGCATTCCCATCCATAAATGACAGAATTTGTTTGTGAGTTGTCCCATCTATTAGCATGTCCGCCATTGGCATGGGATATTCATCTTTAGGAGTTGCTTCATTTAGATTTCTGTAATCTACACAAATTCTGACTGCACCGGTGATCCTTTTGAGAACTGGTACGATATTGGACAGCCAATCAGTATAAATGGCTGGTCTAATAAATCCTGCTTTTGCTAATCTTTCGATTTCCTCCTTAACCTTCAGTTCTGTCTCCATGGACATCCTTCTCCTTGGTTGCTTGACTGGTAAATATCCTTCCTTTATAGGTAACTTGTGTTCTACCAATCTTCTATCTAGTCCAGGCATCTCGTGATAATGCCAAGCAAAAGCGATCTACGAAATCATGCGAAGTGGAATGACTTCACTCTTCATTGGTTCTTTAGTAATGTACTAATAAAAGTAGGTCTGGGATCATCTTCTGTCCCCAGATTTATTTCTTCTAAAGGATCTTGTACTTCTGGTAAAGAGTCATCCAAAGTTGCTGGTGCAAACTCCAATTCCTCGTCCTGAATAGTATCTTCCTGTCTAGCTGAGTCCTTATGCATAAATTCTGCCATATTAATGGCTGGATCCTGCATGGAGAGTCTCTTTTCTGCCCAATATATCAACAATCTATTTGTAATGGATCGGATTGTTGCAGCTCGATCCTTTTCCTGTTGATTTGAACTAGACATCAGAAGTTTGGTGGTTCAGAACAAAGAGTCTATTTCAGTCCTCTAGAGAACTGGATAGGCCTTTCTCTATGAGTTTTTGGGCCGTGACACCTTGTGGCCGGCCGTTCTGATTAATTCCAAAGAAGTAAAGGGTCCAAGATCATCATGATAGTATCTAGCCTCAAAACACAAAGCAGAGGGCAGAAATGGCTGTGGATCGGCCTCTACTATCTCCATGAATCCTTCCTCATGCCAGAGGGCTAGTTGCTGGTGTAAAGTGGAAGGTACACATAAGCTTTGGTGGATCCAGTCTCTTCCAAGCAGTGCATTGTAAGTGGTGGAAATAGTATCTACCAGAAAGAAAGCAATTTTGAGCTGCTTTGTCCCTATGGTAACATCCACATCGAGTATACCATGAGTTCTGGTGATGCCCCCAGCAAAATTGGTGACTGCCAGTTGGGTTGGGATCAAATCCTTCTCTGTTCTGTTCAACTTAATCATCAATCTGTGAGAGAAAAGATTGATCGCTGCTCCGCCATCTACCATTACTTTAGGAATAGGAATTCCTCCTATATTTGCAGTTATGAATAGTGGCCTAAGGTGATTGGCCATCTCACTGGTCGGTTTGGCGAAGCATATCTGTTCTACGGCTATCTTCCTGGCAGTTCTGCCTAAACTTACAGCCTTATCCTGTTGTTCTAGAGCTATTTCCTCCTCAGTCAGTCTGCATTCAAAGCTTTCCTGGGATATTACATCCCCCTGCATTGTATTTTCTTGTCCTTCTGCTGCTTTGAAAGTCTCTGGCAAGATGAAGACCATATTGACTCCGAGATCTTCTTCTAAAAGATCCTCTAGTTCTGCCCCGAAGTCTTGAATTTCTTCATCCAATTCCCCTTCGTAATCTAGTTTTTCTTCTTCATAACCTTCAGTCCAGTCTTCCTCTCCTCCTTCAGCCCAATTTTCTTGGCTGATTTGATCGAGAAGTCCAGGCTGCTCTGGAGGTCGTGGGGGTTCTGCCTGATTATTCAAGGAAAGCTCTTGTTGTGAAGTATCATTTCCAGGGAGGATTACTCCTGATGTTTGGTTGATTGGTACTTCTAGTAGTGGCTCTATTGTTGGGTTGACTCCCTGTTCTGCCTGGGCAACTACTTCTGTATTGCTGTTATTCTGGACAGAAGCAGGTTCCCAAAGTACCTGTGTCTTGTCTTTGCTTTTGAGGAAGATACAATACTGTCTTTGAATTCTCCTTTTGTGTGTTCTGGACAGTTCAAGGGTTGGTCTTCCACTTTTACCCACGGAATACCACCTGTCTTCAATTATGGTTGCTAGTGGTTTGTCTTCTCCTGGGATTTTTATGGGCACTTCCTTCATAGGCTGCTCTATTACTTTTCTAATGCTCTGAATAGGTTTCTGATAATCTTTCTGTCTGTATGTTTTTCTGGACAGAACTGAGTCCTCCTTTGGCAATAGTGGTACCCTGATCCTGTCAAAGACACTTGGCGTGGGTTGCTTTTGCTGATCCAAAGTTATCTCACACTCGCATCTGCACCTACTGCACAGAACAACCCCGGCAGAAATGGTGGCTTTGAGCTTTTGGTAGTCTTCTTTTGTGTTTTTCCTCCTTGTGCTGTAGTCAGTTTCTCTTATGAGTTTTTCTTTTCCCTTTCCTAGCCAGTTTAGATTGACCATATTTACTTGAGGTTGAGGAAAAGGATCAGTGGTGACTGTAGGGGACTTCTCGACTAACTTGAGCTTGGCTGCCATTATACCTTCTTGAATAACATCTCTGAAGACAACACAACTGTTGGTGGAATGATTCTAAGAGTTGTGCCACTTACAATACTGCCTGCCCTTGAGCTCTTCTGGTTTAGGCATCTTGTGGGGAGTTTCTATTGCCTTTTGAAGGATCATCTCATCAAACAAGGCATCCACCTTTGATAAATCAAAAGAGTAGATCTTGTTCTGAGCGGGTTTGTTGGGAATAAATCCTCCTGTGAAAGGTGGGGGCTTCTGATCTTTTGGTGGTTTGATCAATGCCTCGCAACTTATAGGATGTTTCAATTTAGCCATCTCTGCCACTGCTATTTCCGGGTCCTCTGCTTCCTCGATTCGATGTCGACTCTATTTCGGCCATATGGATAGAAGAAGTTGGCGTTTTGTAGTAGGTTCCTCTGGATGAACTTCTCCTTTGTTGTTCTTCCTTCAGTAATTCTTCATACTTGGAAGCCTTATCTGCCAGTTCTGCAAGGTCTCCAAAGATCATCCCGTCAAACCTTTTCCTTAGTGAGATTCGGAGAGAGGTTTGAGCCATCCGGATGAAGTTCCTTTCTTCCATGGGGATTACGCACTTCATTTTGAGCTTCTGAACACGGAAATAAAATCTTGAGCGAGGCTTGTCTTCACTTTGTTTGAGAGCGGCAAGATCATCGATGGTGACTTAATTTGAATCCTGAAGTAGTGGTCATGGAAAGCAATCTCCATCTGTTCCCATGTTCGGATGGAGTTCTTTGGCAAGCTGGTATACCAGGTAAATGCTTGTCCAGATAGAGAATTTCCAAATAACCTTAGCTTGACAAAGGGTTATTTTCTATGGAGATACACCGCACCGAAAATCTGCCTATGTGCTCAATCGAGGATGCTAGAGTGTCATCCATATTGAACAAGGTGAAGTTGGGTACCTTGAACCCAGGTGGTAAAGGTATTTGATCAATGAAAGCTGGATATGGCTTCTTGTAAGTTGGCCTTTCTCCTCTTCTTGCTTCAGGGTCCATCATCTCCCTGACCAGCCTCTGTAATGCCTCAGATCATTTAAAGCATTAACTGGTGGTATATCCTGAGCTTGTTCTGGATGGGTTTGCCCAGCTCTCTGCTCAATTCTGGGTGGTCTGGGCAAAATTTCTTCCCTGTTTTCTTCTTCTTCAAAATCTGGATGATCCCTCCAATTCCTTCCTGGTCTATTGGCAAAGTGGTTAACTCCCCCTCTGCCTCTTACGCCTCTTCTTTGGCGGGAAATGGATTGGGATCCATCCTTGGAGATCTATATGGTGCTACAACCGGTTGTGCGGGCGGATGGACAGTGGTAGTTCAGCGGAACTTCCGCGAGAGGTAATAGTGGAGCTTGGTTGATCTGAGGATGCGGGTGATGCTATGATTGCTTGTGGAGCAGGCACCTCCTGTTCTCGTATGATAGGGCCCCTTCCTCTCTGCTGTCCTTGCACTGCTGCTGGCCCTGGTTCTTCGAACATCTATGCAATGATAGGATCTTCTTGGTATGGCCATGCCAATCCTGGTGAAGGACCAAAAGGGAGATCCAACCTCTGCACCACAGCATCTGGTTCTGGCTGCCTAGCTATAGCTGCCTCACGGTCCTTCCTAAATTTTCTGTTAACTTGCCATTGCATCATGGCGGTCATATTGCTTAAAGTGTCCTGGCTTCTCTCGAATCGCAGCCTCCCCGCCGAAGTATGGATTCCTGTATCTGGTTAATCCTTCTGGAGTTGCTCCGAGAGCGCCTGCTTCTGGTGCTGCCATGAGTAGATTGTCTGGCGTCACTTTCTTCTGAGTTGGCTTCTTCTTGTTGAAAAGGTAGCTGACCCTTCTCCATGGCTAATCGCAGATTCCTGCTAGAACTTTCAATATTCATATACCAGAAAAGACTTTTCTAGTATTATGTATAACTGGGAGTCCCACTGGGCATGCCAAATTGTTCACCCCTTTTTGTTTAGTACCTGTGATGGCAGGGCAAAGTTCCCCATTAATTCAAAGACCATGGTTGGTCAATAAATCAACTTTCCTTGTGTGTCGAGCGTGCCACTGTTAGCAAGTTAACAAACCCTTAACAGATTTAAAGAACGAAATAACTTGCGCCCCAAGTCATTTGATAAAAATCAAGCAATTGTGCATTTGGGTGAGGAATATCTCCCAAGTAAGTTCTTTTCTATGCCTCAGACAGGTGAGGACTTTATAATTTTCACGATTAATAAATTGGGAAATTCTAGCAAAATATTCTTACATAAAGATAACAAATTTCGTGCGTAATCGCTTGATCTTGAGGATTCATGTAGCAACAATTTCAACTAACGGAAGTTAGTGGGAATCGATACCAACGCTGGTGATTGGCGAGCTTTTCATCAATTTGAGTCGTAGGGAGGCTAAGTCTGCAGGCGTAATCGAGAGTCTGCGTCTGCTCGCCGCTCGGGCCGCTCGGACGGACTACCTTCACCTGGATTGACATGAAATGAAGTAATTACCCTGTTTCTTCCAAAGTCTTGGTAGCATTCGGGTTGAATCTGCTTTGCATTCACTGTTCTATTGTTAGGCTAAATCAGAACGGCGAAACACGAGTTCGCTGGTTTTCTCGGAAGATACCTCCTGCTCGAATTTGGATTGCCTTAAGGGTGGCTCTTTGGAATGCTTTGAAGGCTATAAAAGCTTTTGAAAATTTTGTTGAGGTTTTCATATGATGATATGAACTGAGTTCTGCTTGTTTGGGCTTTGTAAAGTAATACAGAATCTGTATCTCTGGTTTTTCAACAGCTTTCTTTGTTTTGAGTCTGTGTGATCAAGAGATCTTTCTGTTCAGTTTTGACTGAGAGTTTGTTTTTTTGTTGATTGGATGATTGTCCTTCGTCTTTGGTTTTTATTTCCTTTTATAGAGATGTTTAACAAATACCCCTAAAATATCCCCAAGATATTTTAGTTTAAAAAGGAAATAATTGACCTCAGATAAAAAGTAGTTGCTATCAACTTTATCTGTGAAATGGGAACTTCTTTTCCTCCTCGGAACTTGTTCTCTAAGAAACATCCTTTCTTCTTTTGTGCAGAGGAAAATAAGAGTTTTCTCAGCCGTCAGCTTTCTTTTTGAAACTTGGTTTCTGAAAACTTCCTAGCCTTGATGAGACTTTCGCTTTTTTAAGAAGGAGGCTTTCTGTCTGTGAAAATATCCCTGTGAATCATCAGTTTTACTCAGTCAGTTTCCAAAGTCAGTTTTGGAACTTGTGTAATCAACTTGTCCTGCTTGACTCTGAGCCTATTTTTGTCATTTGGGCTTTGGGCTTTTTGTTTTGGCCTAACATGGGTTTCTCTTTTGAAGATGGCCCGGCCCAATTTCTGAACCCTGCTTTATTTCAATTAATCGCCATTTAGTGGCAATTAATTTTTACCTTAATGGTTTTTCCCTAAATACATGGTTATTCCTTATTTTGGTGAATAACCTATGTACTTATTTTTTGCTTTTCCTATTGGGCTTGACGTATAGATTTCGGGCCCAAACAGCTTCCAATCCCCAAACCCAATCGGCAACAACCTCGTGCTCGAGACTCTTCTCCCCTATGGTCTTCCCTCGTCCGATCTCCTCGAGCCCCAAATCGAACCCTCCCTCAAGTCCGTCGATTTTGTCGAAACCCTAGCTGATGTCCACCGTAGGATTGATAATTGCCCCCAATTCTAGAAATCCAATATGTATATGGAGCAATGTGCGACATTTCAGGTCTGTCTGATCCGTAATTGTTCCGGCGGAGCCTCCGGTTGGCCAGGCAGCACGCGGTGGACGTACACACGAAGGTGGTGCTACCTGCGTGGTTGAGGTATGAGAGAGAGAGAGTTTTTTTTAGTTTTTTTATAAATATTTTATTCATATTTTAATTAATTTAATTTTTTTTTTAATAAAATGTGAGACCCACATAGTGCCACGTGGGCAAGTAACGGAAGAAATGATGAAAAGCCTAACGGTGGAACCGAATTGTAAAAAATTTACAAGATCAGGGTACAACCACAAGGTATTAAATTGTAATTAACTCTTCTTTTTATGATCAAAAGCATTTATAATAAAAAAAATTTAAAAAAACATTCACTAGCCCAACAAACATTTTAATATATTACTAGCCCGCAACATTTTAAAAAGATAATAGGTAGTTGTTTCGTTTGTGTTCTATAAACATATGACCTATTATTTGATGAAAAAGTGTGAATTTATCATATTATTTTTATTTAATTAATAATTTAAATTCGTAATATTTATATTAATATAGGTATTTTGAATGTTTTACCGTTCTCTATTATATATATATATATATAAATTCTTTTATGCGGACATTCAGAGGTTATTATCGTGTGGACGCCATGTATTTTGTACTATCCCTATTTATAATGACATTCGCACATTCCGCACGTTAATACATCCGGATAAGAGAATAACTATATATATATATATATGTTGTCAAATTATTAATTTAAACAGTATGTAATGAGAATTGATTTAATCAGCAGATGTGCTCTGTTCGAATCTCCTTCAAAAAAAATGTTCATATTATTTATGAAATCTTTTGAGCAAAGCCCAAAACTAAACAAAACAAAAAACAAATCTATGCCCCGAGAGGCCATTCAATTAATATTATTCATTTTATGTAAAGGTCATTGTCCGATCTCTTCTTTTTTTTGGGTCGGATTCATTGTCTGGACTCTGATCTTATGATGCTTTTTATGGTCAGATTCAACTATTGCAATGACATTTGAATATTTTTACAACATCACTAAATTTGATTACTATACTCTATTATTTTATATATTATATTAACTATCTACTCATCATTGATACTAGCAAAAGATATTGATTTAAATTAAATGTACTTTGTTAAATATAACACGCTAAGAAATTCCAATTCTAGTCTATTACTACAAAATTTAGAGTCGAACTAAGACAAAAAGAGATTTAGAAGTGGTAGTAATTGTAACATCCCACATTGACCAACGGAGATAGGGTGATGTGCCTTATATGTACATGCCCACCTCCATCTAGCACGAGGTCTTTTGGGAGCTCACTGGCTTCGGATTCCTTGGAACTCCGAAGTTAAGCGAATTGGGACTAGAGCAATCCCAGGATGGGTGACCCACTCGGAAGTTGCTCGTGAGTTCCCAGAAACAAAACCGTGAGGGCGAGGCCCAAAGCAGACAATATCGTGCTAGGAGAGTCGGGTCATGACAGTAATAATAGTGAAAAGAGAGACAAGAAAAACATAAAAAGAGCCTCAATAAAATTTGATAAAAGATTGGTAATTGTGCTAAGAAACAAAGGCCTCAATAAACGTATTTAACGTACTTCACCATACGAGACTCACTTTCTTATTTATAACTTATTTTACATTTATTTACATATTATTTGTTTCTTTAATTTTATTTTACCTTAAATAAGGTTTTTAATTTTTTTATATGTTATTTATAATATAAAGGTTTTTGTATTTGACTTTACGGAAAAACGAAAACTACAATTTTTTTTAATAACAATACTTACAAAGTAATAGTGCCTAATTAATGACAACCGCCACATCCTTCACTAAATTCAACTTTGTTTTCCACATAAACCATCAAACTGTTGATCATATAAGAGCATCAATAACAGCCTCTTCAACTACTTTGGGATGCTCAAATAGGTGAGCCACATTAGAAAAATTCCCTCCAACAGCCTTTTTAACCTCAGTCATCAAATCTGCAACCCCATTCTCTCTCTTCAAAACTGGTAAGTTGACTTTGTCTCTTCAAAACATTTATTTTGTTTTGGGAGAATCAAAATCATATCAAAAGGCTAAAAACATTTATTTTTCTTGATGGGTTTGATGTAAATTTCATAAATATTATTTATTTTTTAGAATATTATCTTTTTAAAAAAAGAATGTTTTTAATTGTTTCAAATGTTATTAATTATTATTGTTTTAAGTCAAATATTGTATTAATTGAATTGAAGAGACTGATGAGGCACAAAATATTAAAATAGGAAATAAGGCTCTTCAAATTACCACGTAGGTCAACAAACTTCAATTTGAAGAGTTTTTTTTTGCTACCACTGTTGGAGATGCTCTAACTTTGAGAAAAATTAGGCATAACTTGCCAGTCATGACCTCCCTTTCCATGTTTGGGGTCTGCTTCAATTCAACCTTCTTTTTTCAACAGTATGTCTCTGAAACCAACAATTAGCTAATATTATTAACCAACAAATTCTTCAGCCACCTGTTTTCTTAAGCCAAAACCCTCTGCTTGGCTTTAGAATTTGCTTCAGTAAAACCATTTTGGGAACATTCCAATGCTCTACATGCCTGAAAATTTCCATAAACAGCCAGTTAAGTGACTAGGTTGGAAACTTGGAAAGATAGAAAAAGTTGCCTCATTGTAACAAAATTTACCTGCAAACTTTCCCAGAGAGTTCATCAAAATAATACTCTGTGTATCCACTTGCTGCAACATTTGGTTCAGAATTCAGATTAGAACAAGCACTTTTTTTCTTGGTTTATCAGCTTGCTGTACAGGATAAATCTAAAAGCATACCAGATAGAATGGGCCTCCAAGGGAATGACAAGATGCAACTAAATCTCCAGTGACCAATTCCTTTATCCTGCAACCAAAAGTCTGATAAAAACTTTATATATCTCTGTATATATGTGTATATATATATATATATATATATATATATATATATATATATATATATACATATATAATGAGGAACACACGGATGGAAATGTGGAATCTGTGAAGGGTGATGTTACCCCAAAATCTTCCCACTTCATGAGCTTTCATATTGGACTTCATTAAAAGGGACCCAAAATTTGTGCAGTTCCTTTTGAAACGCTGAAGCCCTTTGAATGAACTTGCTGGATCAGCAAATTCACAATCCTCTTCATATGCATCAAGGGTAAGGTTCCCTAGAAATTAAAGGATGAAGATTGCGCACCAGTTAGCATAAACAAAAACAAACACTCATTTAGAAAGCACAAGAGAAAGAAGAGAGCAACAAAATTCAATTGGGTTCTCAGAAACCTGTGACAAAGTATGATCTTTCAAAGTCTTGTTTGATGGATTTTATTACCATGGCTCGATCAACTGCTCCTGACCCATCTCTTGCAAGCTCAAGAGCTGCAGCTTCAGGAGCTTCGGCTTTCGATGGTGGCCGGAAAAATGACGTGGCAATTCCCAGAAGCTCAGAGCTATACCAAGCCACCTTAAGCAGTGCCTTTTCAGGTTGGGATTGTTTATTAGTTGGTGAATCACTTGTTTGGTTTAACTTTTCTCCACTGCAATGAAATCTGTAGACACTGTAACGATGGGTTGGCTGGAAATTGACGTACTTGTTGTTGTGCTGGGCAGTGAGGTGGGGTGTAATGGAAGCATAGGAGAAAATATTTGCCATTTAGAGAGAGAGAGAGAGAGATGGTGGTTGGACTGAGTTTGTGAAGTTTGTCTCAGAGTCTCACTTAAATATCTAAGGACCACATTGAATGATAGCCATAAATAAATTGATGAATGTAGTTTCAGTCTTTTAGGCCTTTTAAAAGCCAATTTCAACTTTGAACGACCAAACTGGTGACCACATCGACAGGCACCTTAAATTTTTCATCACTGTAAGAAAAATTGACTGCGGTTGAAAAGCCTCTCCTTTTCTAGAGAAACAGTTTGCTCTTGCTGTGCTGTGTTTTCTATTTAGGCTACTTTTGCTCCTGCTGCAGTTACCAATAAAAGTTGATGCATTCAAAGAATGTCACAAATCCTCCCCCTTCAGACTGAGGGGGGATGATAAGCTAGGAGAACACAGAAATATTAGCAAAGCCGGAATACGGAAAATTATGCCAGTAGGCAGCAAAACAGAGTGTAGTCTCTAACATACAACACACCGGCATACACCAGAACAGATGACATGTCAGCTGCTTCAGCTTGACTATCGGAGATTGTATGAATAGTTAGAAGTTAGTGATCAGTTCTGATGAGCTGCAATTCCATTACAGTTTGTGAGCTTCAGTAATGTTAGTCGCTTGTATGTATAAATATAGCTGTAACTGTCTGTCTGATTACTTATTCAACGAAAAGGAAGTCCCCGGTTCATTTCCTCTCTAGCATTAGAACTGATGCTTAGCTTTCTCTGCCAACTTCTAAATTTCTTCAATAAGACTACAAGTTCCAGGGTTCATGTCAACATATCATCTCGACTGCAGAGGGTAATATACAAAATTTCCTAGGCAGGAATCCTAAATGTTCGCCATCAGATTGAACATAAACGCTTCAACTGCCTGAGACATCTTCCACTTCAATAGAGTGCACGCTGCAACAAGAACACAAATGTATGAAAGGAATCCAAAGACAAACCACTACATGTAATAGCCGCGGATGAATTGACTCAAGCAGCCAATTTAAATCATTTGAGTCCTGACGTCTTAAGCAAATCAAAACAGAAACCTACATGTATGCATCCTGATGTGATGAGTACTGTTGGTTACAAATAGAGAAAACAGGGAAAATGTAAGTGTGGGAAAAGAGAAAGAGAGAGGGGGAGAAAGCAAGGAGCATAAACAGTCTGTTATTGTATTCCACCTAACAAGACCTACCTTCTTGGAGATACATTTTTCACTGTTAGATGCGTCCCATTGTACAGCTTATGTAGCTTCAGAATAAAGTCATACCACTTGAAGTCCTGAAGAATCACAACCTGCCAAGAAAGTTTATATCAAAGATCAAACATACTGGGAAAAACACTGCAGTATACAAAGTACCTTATATAAAATATGAAAAAAGTAAGAAAGTAAAATTTGTGAATAATTAAGAAGGTTATATGCAGAAAACACTAATCCACCTCAAAATTGCCGCTGTGAGGGTCAGCATTTGGTGTAATTTTCATGCCACCGCCAAAGAATTTTGCATTTCCGATGCAAAGGGCTGTTACTTGAGAGTATAGTTCCCACTCCCCTTCATTGACCTAAACTAAAAACACTCTATTAAGCGAAAGAAATGGTACGAGTGTCTGTATGGAAAATAAAGACGCAAGCAATAGGCTACTGACTACTAGTGCACAATGCATTACAAATATTGACCTTGATTTTAAGGTCCTGATTACGGTGCCCAACAAAGGCTTTCAAAGCACCAATAACATAGCACAAGTTGCCAAATCTCTTGTATCCAGAAGCATAGTATCCTGCTTTTGCACTCCTGCAAAATATCCCCCCCACAAATGGCAACAAGACTTTCTAAGATCAGCATGTGCCTTTTCTGAAACTAAATTGTCAAATTTTCTAAGTTAACCTTACAAATGACTGTCAGCAACATTAACAAAGTGTATTTGAGATTCGATGGGTGGCGGTCCATGAGCCCATGTATGAGCTCACATCTGTGTAGTTCAAAATAACGCATGTTTAGGCGTTATCTATTTCATAATGGGATTTTGGGCTTTCCAAATCCCGTGTCATTTCTAAAATTCTTAAAAGCTCAAATCCCTCCCGCAAATTTCTCATCCAAACAGACGCGTGAGAAAATTAAAAGTACAAAGGAATTTAAAATGACTGAAATTAATGTTCTAAAATTTGTAAAGTTTCTTGTTTGGGTAACGGATTTAAAGTACGGAATTTAAGATTTATTTGTAAAGTTATTTTTTTAAAAAACTTAATCTCTCTTGGAATTTAGAAATGACGACTTTTAAATATAATTTAAAGTTGGGATGTATGACCTTCAAATTCTATGTTTTTTCTCACGAGGAATTTCTAAATTTCTATGTTTTTCATCCAAATACGGAAATTGGTTCATGTCAATTTAGAATTTCTGACTTTTGCCAAAATTTCAAGTTTATTTCCCTCATCCAAACACACTGTTAGGGTCACAGCTAATTTAGTGTTGATGCACCAAAGAGACAAGAAAATCAATTTGCAGTTTTCACGTGTTAGCTATGTCTCTGGCTCGTGTTATCTATGAACCTCTAAAAGAAAATCCATTCTTGGATTGACTTCAGCATTTTAAGCACAAGTTGGACAGAAAATACAACGCACCCGTGAAAGGAGTTCAACAATGCCTGCGGAAAACTTTAGAATTCCAATCCAACAAGTGCTTAACAAATACTATCGTGCAATTTCTAGGACAATAAAATATCAAGATACAACAGGGCAGAAAGCAACTGCTATAAGAGCTGTTCTAACTGTTAGGTCATGCAAACATTATACACGTAATGAGATTCGATTGTTTCTGGTTCACTTCTATATTCATTCATTCTTCTCCCCCATCACTGATTCACTGTAAACCCCATCCTGTTCTAGTAAGTAAAAGCGGTAGAGTACTTGAGCTACGGATATGTGGATACACAATGAGTTAAAGCGAATAAACTAAACAAAACAGCCGTCGACAATCATGAGGACAGTGCTCTTTGTCAACTGAGATTGATGAATTGGCTCCGTGGTCATCATCCATAAGGTTTCCCGCATCAGTCTGCTTTCTTGTCCGGTTTATCGATTGCATCCAACCTTTCAACAAGCGGGGGATGAGAATAGTGATATGCCGAGTACCAAGGATCAGTGTTCATGGCTGACAAATTCTCTTCCTGCAAAACCATTAAACCCCACTTAGTAATGCAACCTGTTTTAGCAACAAGGAAATAGTTATAGTAATCAATTAGGATAGTATCTCCTAATTAGACAATAATTTGTCAACTACGTAAAATAAGGAAAGTAAATCCCTTAATTAATCAAAAAAATAAATTTCCTTTATTAATTAGGACTCACTTTAACAGAGCTATCCAATAAATAGAACAGATCAATTAATGTCTAAATGAAAGGGAAAATTAGATAAATTACCTGTAGTATAACAAGACTAGCTCGAAGTGCAGAGGCATAACCATGCTTCTTAGCAAAAGCATCAGCCTACAGAGGAATAAATATGATAAATAAAAGATTCAGCGATGCAAGGAGAAAATAAAACAAATGAAAGAGGTAATTGATGGGAAGTATAGATTCACCTGTAATTCAAATGATCGGCTCACAAGGTTAAAAGCAAAGCTGACTAGGTGCTGGAGAGGTATTATGGCGTACTGCAAACAACGTGGGATCAAAACATATTATGCAGATGTTGGGATAAAACATTTTCTATAATATTAAGTATTCAGAAACCAAAAGATCACTATGATAGAAGAATACAAGGAAATTGGCATACCTGAAATATGATGAGTCCAATGATTACAGGCTGGGTATCAAACCCAAAACTTTGAAACAGACTACTTGAGTTTTTCACAAGAGTATATCCCCCAAACTGTAAAAATGTACGGATCTGCACCAAAAGAGAAAAATCATAAAGCATTCCAAATTATCAATAAAACTGATCAAACAGTGATCCAATTTGCCCAAAAATTTACAGCATACCTGCATAGCAATAAATCCATACACTGTGTGATTATGCTTCCAATGGCCTAGCTCATGAGCTATAACAGCTACAATTTCCTCATCATCTTTGCTCTGCAAACCATCAAATATTCTCATCAATACCTTTTTGCATTCAAAGGGACTATACAGCCACAGTAACCAAATAATAAATTAGACAATTAAACATAAGAGATTGGGGGAAGGCATTCAAGATGATTTTTGACTGATATTTATACGTCCCATTAGCAACAACCTTAAAAATAATTATCGTTTTTCGTTCCATAAAAAGTTCAAGAAACTGAAAGATTAAGGGATAAAATACTTATTGGAAAACAAAGAACAAATATTTCAAAAAGTAATGCCTCCTCACCTGTTGAATTAATGTATCGTAGAGGACGATTCTCTTGTTCTTAAAAAATCCATACATGTAGGCCTGAATCATGATTGGTAAAGATGAGTAAGTCCACAGTATTAACACAGTTCAGAACAAAGTAAATATAACAAAAATGAATGAGGGCAACGAAATGATGTAGGAAACAGAACCTCAGACCACATGGGAGCAAACCATGCGCCTGACCATTCCAACTAACCCCTCGTTGGTGCTTCAGTAAAGCATATGAATGGACCCACTGAAAACATTTGCGCAATAAGATTATCATCTAGCTTACTAACTCCCCCCAATTGCAGTTTTGTTATTCCTGATTCTTAATGCATAAAAGGTTAACAATGATAATTACTACGCGAATGCCTTGCCTTACTACTACCAGTTAACAAAAAAGCGAAGAAGCATGTAGAAAACAACACAAAGTTTTACACTTTTGACTAGAAGTGCAACGATACATATTTATTCTTAGAAAAGCCCATTAAATGAACAAGGGTTGAATCCTCACATTGCTGTGACTTGACCTTCTGGATCCATCAACGACAAACAACTTCTTCAATGGAAACTTGAGAGAAGACGCAAGTTTCTCAATTTTCTGCCTGAGCTCACCCTCTGGAAGCTATTCTCGCACATAGCAAAGAGAACAAGATGATGAAACCAAACATAAAAACAGCAGAAATGAATTTCATACTGACAAATATGTTGAACACTCACAGGTGTGAACTTGTTAAAGAGTGGAGCTATCAGAACAGGGTAGAGCGTCATCATCACGAGAGAGAGAACAAACATGAATGCCCAAAGATAGATGGCCACGTAAGCACCTCCTTTCTGCAACCACACAGGTGAACATGAAATAACACCAATCAGTAGAGGTGGTTTGCACTGTGTCATACTAGAGTGCAGATAACTTAAAGCTGAAGTATTTAAAATACAAAGCGGAACCAACCCACCCCCCCTTTCCACAACCCCAAAATAAAAGGGTAGAACAATAACCCTAACCATAAATATCTCAGGATTCCAAACGCAATGTCAATTTAAATCAATGCACTGCAAATAAAAAGGTGCTCGCAAAAATGCTAAAATCTGGGTTTACCTGTACAATTACAATGATTGCAGACACAATAGGTGGGCCAAGAATAAGAGCAAGGCAGATTCTTTTGACCATGTCTCTGAAGAATAACCATATTGTTTGCTGTAAAACAAACAGATAACAATACAAAAGGCAGCAAGATATGAGAAAATAAATGGATGAAGAACCTAAGAAATAATAATATAATAGTGGTAGTGGTAGTAGTAAACTTGATAGTAGTAGTAATTGGAGATGCAACATGATAAGGAAGTCTGATTACACATACAAACCTTATTAAAACCATGACGATCCTCAACCACAAATGTGGAGTAGAGAGAGAACGGCAAAACAGTGATCTGCAGAAGAAACAAACTATTGATACCTTTGTAACCCGATAAAGTAATAGATCTTCAAAATCATGGCAATGCAAATGCTAATGGGATTGCTCAGAACTTTGTAAGCCAATGCCACCACAATTCATTCAGCTTTTCAGCCATGATGTTAAAGCACAACATGACGATTAGTTTCTTATGGAACAACGTTACCAACCTTGAACGAACCAAAACTATATCCACTATGGAATTATTAAAAGAAACTTCATACTAGCTGTTAGCCCATTATAGCTCAGATAACGACCAAAAACTTGTGCAGACCATCAAGGTAATGAATAAACCATTAACCGCAAGCCTCGGCACAACTAGAGCACTAGGCTTCCCCCCACTACCATAGTTTCTATGAAAGCACTAGATTTATTTACTTGAGATCCAAATGCACTCGGTACATGTAACATGCCGAACAAAAAAATAGGGGAATTAAACTTAAAATATAAAGAGATAAAGTAAAATAAATTAAATAATTAAGTGAATTAAATAAAATAACTAAATTGAATTAATTCAGAATTTTTGAAATCTAATTATAATTTTTAATATTTAAAGGACGAAAATATAATTTTGGAAGTTGAGTGTAAATTTTTTTATAAAAAAAAACATAAAAACCCCAATCGATTACTCGTGACCGGGCCCCCTTCCCCTCTCTTTCGTCCCCGACACCTCCCTCTCCCTCTCTGGAAAATCGGCGACGGCGGGCACCGTCCGACCACCTCATCCAAATTTCGTCTCCCTCCTCCCTTTACCCATCCCATCGGGTTTTCTCACCCCAAAACCCCACGAAACCCGACTGTAACGTCGTTTCTTGGCCGGATTTTTCGACGGGATTTCCAAGCTTTCCGGCCACTTTATTTCCCGATCAAGGTGAGTTTCCTCTTCTTTGTTGCATGCTCTAGCTATTTTGTTGTGGGTTTGGCTCGATTCGAACATTTGGTGAGAGATTGAAAAACTAGGGTTTTGGTATTTCGGGTTTCTTGGAATTCCGGCCAGATTCCGGCGGAATTTGGGGTTGGGCCGAGAGTAAAAATACTCCACTCATTGTCTTGATCTCGTAGGTATAGGTCTTGTTCGATAATTCGAGGAATTCCGTCGTCGGAAAATTTGCTCAAGACACCCAACGAGCTGCCAGCGCGTGTGGCAGCTCGTGGGCCCACTTGTGGCGGCCCAATTCCGTCCCTAAATTATCCCCACGTCATCCTGAGTGCTACGGTACGCTCAGATTTGAAATTGGATATCGTATGACAATCAAACGGATTTACGCCTATTCAGCGTTATCCGGGTTCGTTATGTTCGAACCGTTGGATCGGTTCTAATTTCGAATATGTCTTCCCTTGAACCTTTAGGATCGTGTAGGAATTCGCGGATCAAGGATCGCAGCCCCGAATGCTCCGGATCAATGAATCAAAGTTTAGTTTAACAGAAACCGTGCGATCGCAAGAAATCCGACCGCTCGATCGAGACCAAACCTACGGAACGTGATTAGTTGACTTTGTTGGACTTTTAGGAATGTTCGGATCGGGAATTTGAGGTCGTGGGTCCCACGGGCCCAGTTGACCAAAATGGAAATTTTGACCGCTCAGTTGACCGTGAGTCTTCCGAGATCGTTCCATCTTTCGGAAAGTACTAGCTTGATTCAAGGACTTGTGAAATGTTTGTTTATTGGGTTTTATTACCGAGACTATTTTATTGTTTATTTATGCTTATTATTTGTTATATTAATGTTGTGAGTTTATTTATTGCTTTATTAATGGTTGGTATAAGTTTAATGGTGGTTAATTATGCAAGGTTAATCATTTAATGTTTAAGAGGATATTGGGTAATTAATTCATATTTATAAATGTTTGAATTCTGAATTGTGGGTACATAGTGTTTGTCTTTTGATTACGATTAATGTTATTATCGAAGTTAATATTATTTCTATTGCTATATCATTATTATTATTATTATTATTATTATTATTATTATTATTATTATTATTATTATTATTATTATTATTATTATTATTATTATTATTATTATTATTATTATTATTATTATTATTATTATTATTATTATTATTATTATTATTATTAGTATTACCATTATTAGTATTATTATCATTGGAGTGGTTTACTCTTTATATATATATATATATATATACTTGCATTTGTGATTGAGGACTTCAAATACGTGTACTCTATTCACACGGGCTGATGTAGGATTCCAGCGTGTGGGTAGAGATGGATATGTGAATACTATGTACTCTACTCACGCGGGCTAATGTAGGATTCCAGCGTATAGGTAGAGATTGATATGTGGATGTTGTGTACTTTACTCACAAGGGCTGATGTAGGATTCCAACGTGTGGGTAAAGACTAATATTTGGATATTGAGTATTCTACTCACACGGGCTGATGTAGGATTCCAGTGTGTGAGCGGATGCTCAGTACTACACCCACACGTGCGATGTAGGATGCCGGCATGTGGTGATAATGATATTGATGGTATGAATCATATCCGCACGTGCGATGAAGGATGCTGGCTTGCGGAGATGATGACCATGGTAAGGATTACATCCACACGTGCGATGTAGGATGCCGGCGTGTGGTGGTGTTGATGGTGTGGATGTGTGTGTATTTGCATATCTGTTACATTTTATATGTGTTTGTGGTTGGATATACATATATATGGGTATGCTATTGATTTCTTGAATGAATATTTGAGAGTATGGTTTTTAGAATATACACTTTCGTGAATTATATCAGTGCTAAATAGCTACGTGTGGCTTGATCCCTTACGGAGGGTACGTAGGCAGCCTAGGATAACCTAAGTGCAGCCACAACATAAACTGCTTGAGTTCTGTTTCGTATGCTTTGATTTTGCCCAGTAGGCTTGAATTCTAAGGCCGGAGGCCATAAACAGAAACTATGTGCTTTTAATTTGTGGGTGCTGGCAGTTGGTTATAATTGTTGCTTATTCTGCAGGTTTAAAATTTGGTTAAGTCCGTTTTTCAAGGGAGGCTCTGCCGAATTTTCAGCAGAAGTCTCGGCCCTCTTTCATTTAACTTGAAAGAAAGAAAAGTTTTAATTTAGTAAATGGGCCGACATTTGAGTAATGTCGTAAAAATAGCAAGGTCGGTCCTGGGTTCCGAGGAATTCGGGGCCGATCACATTTAACAACATCTAAAGATGGGGTTAGCACACTTACGTAAAATTCCAGTATCCACAATGAAACTAAAAAAAATTAACGTGCATACTGAGAGAGGGAAATCATGTGCGCACCTGTGACCAAATCATAACACCACCTAAGAATGCAATTGTATGCAGTATCTCATTTTCGGCATTAAGGCCAACCAAAGTCACAAAGTCTGCTGATCTCTGTGATTATTGAAAATAAAAAACAAATATAATTAAGCAATGAAAGTACAGCAGAAAGGGAGGGTTGCACTAACAACATTTCCAATTACTAACCTTCCAAAACCAAGGCAACACCCGAAAGAACAAAATTGCCGAGTCCATCAGTATTGTTACAAACTCATGAATAAAATGGAAGTGGCTGAAAGTGAAGAAAGATACATTAGGGTTGTACGTCTCTTAAGATTATAAATGAGAATGGCAAGGAAGATATACCTTCTATCAAGACGGTAGGCTCGTGATTTCTCAAATTTTTCTTGGCTGATTACTCCTTCCAAAGTTTTAGGAAGGGTTGGAAGTTTGAGAGCAGTATGTTGGCGCAAATCCAAATAAGTTTCAAAGATGTACGTTAATATCATAAAACCTGTAATAAAAATTAGAAAGTAAAAGCAGTTACAACTTACAAGCAATGAAACAGGATGGGGAGAGGGAAAAGAGAAAACAAAGATGAAGAAGCTCCGAAGACGCCGAGAGTCATTTCAAAAGAAAGTGAGATAAGAAACAATCAAATCACAAGTTGAAAGAAAACTGAAAAACTACCAAATCACAGCACAGACGAGCAAATTAACAGAAAGAATGAACACAATGGAGAGAGAAAAGGGGAAAAAGAAAAAGAGGGGGAGGGGGCTGGGGAGGGAGCGTAATTGACAAGTCTTCCCGTTTCTTAATGAGTGGTTTGATGACTCTGTTAGCAATTGAGATGACCACTATTTTTCTAACCAGCTCTATGGGTTGACAGAGGTGAGCTACACCATCTTTAGATATCAATAAAAGATGAGTATATAAAAGCAGAAACTATATCTTAACTCCACAAACAATGCTATTTCGGTAGAAAAGTAGCAGAAAACTAAGTTACATTAAGCCCAATGGTTCATACTTCATGGGAAAGAACGCAGTAAAGGTAAACCATTTTAGGTTGTCACGCCACAATTTGATCAAACCCAACTGTTCAACCTTCCAACTGAACAAGGTATCCACATTTTCCTAGAAACCAAACAAAAATTCTTCTATCTGAAAACATGAAAACCAATCCAAACACCCACAAGAAACCCACACCAAGCTCATAACAACAATCGCAGTTAGACAATAAAGATAAAAACTTCAACTTGAAAAGCCCAAAGATTTCATTAAAACCAAAATTTGGATAAAAATATTTCTTAAAAAAAACTTAAACACAACGCACAAAATGAACCAAATGAGTTCTCAGCCCAAAAAGAAACAAAAAGTAAATGAGTACTCACAAAACGAGATTTTGATGCAACACGCTTATCTGAATAATAGGCAACAAGACGAAGAAGATGATGACTCTCAAATAGAAGCAAGCAGCTCATAAACTTAATACACAAATCAAAGAAGACAAAGAAAATGCAAATATTGATAATAAATGGAAGGAGATATTGAAATGGATAAGTACCGATAACAGCTTCCAAGAACGGGAACGTCATGGCTGAGTAAGACGATGCAGAGCAGAGAGAGGTTTTGACGAGATGAAGTCGTGTTTGTACGAATATATAATAGAAGCAAACGAACCGGATCTTCTTCTACCCGACTCGATTTTGTGACCCGAATGCTTATAAATCGTAAACAAAACCCTATTAATCAATTTTCTTATATTTCAGAAAATTTTATTCGGATCCAACAAGTTTCTTTTTATGACAAAAAGCATTTATAATAAAAAGTTTTTAAAAAAAATTCACTAGCCCAACACACATTTTAATCTATTACTATGACCAGAAAAATATATTAGTAGCCCCTTGGCAACATTTTAAAAGGATAATAGGTAGTTGTTTGTGTTCTATAAAAATATGACCCATTATTTAATTTTGTTTTTAATTTTAATTCTTTTTTAGGTGAAAAGTTACTTTTGGTCCTTGTGGTTTGACACTTCAACCACTTTTGACCATGTAGTTTCAATTCCGTCAATTTTGTTATTGTAGTTTCGTATTTGTAGCAATTCAATGACAAGTTAGTATTCTTGTCAATTTTTTGATGGTGTAAGGGGAAATTTCATCAACCCAAAACCCTTAAATGTAAAAGCTTGTCTGAAACTCTCCTCATTTCATATTAGAACTCGAAATTCAACCACTAATCCCAATTTTTGAAGAACCCTAAACCTAAATAGCCAATTTCAAACCCTAATATGAAATGGAGAGAGTTTCAAACTAGTTTTTACGCTCAAGGGTTTTGGGTTGATGAAATTGCAGCTTGCATCGTCAAAGAAATTGAGGGGAATACTAAATTGTCCTTGAATTGCTACAAATTGGAAACTACAAGGTCAAAATTGGCGGAATTGAAACTACATGATCAAAAGTGGTTGAAGTGTCAAACTACAGGAACCAAAAGCGACTTTTAACCTATTTTTTAATATGAAAAAGTGTCAATTTACCATATTATTCTTATTTAGGTAATAATTTCAATTCTTAATATTTGTATTAATCAAAGTATTTTATGGTATTTTGAATGTTTTACTATTCTCTATTTTTTGCTATATATATTGATAGATAGATAGAGAATGTTTTACTATTCTCTATTAATTTAAACAGTATGTAATGAGAATTGATTTAATCAGCAGTTGTACTCTGCTGATTAAAACAGAGTATAACTTATTTCTTACGATCACTTTACAATCACCTTATCATGGGATCGATAAATGTAATAGTAAGATAAAACTATTTCTTTCCGGAATTTTGTTTGATGAGTTAGCACACAAAGACTAGTTGTATCTATATATCTATGTGGTCCTGAATCGAAGTATATTAGTAAACTCCTTGGAATTCAAAGTTGAATGACACATGCAGGAAATTAAACGTAGGGCAGGGGTTTAGGATAGAAACAAGGGACTTCCCTCCAAATTGAGTGAAGTATACTAGTGTGTTGTGTTGTGGTCAAATAAGAATTAGGACAATTGAACACAACACCTCATCTCAGACTGAAACTGAGAGAAAGAGGCCTGTAAAACTCGCAAGTAATACTTTATATTTTCTCTTCCTACTCTTGCTTTGCAATTTCCTAGTCCTTCTCTCAGTTTCAATCTGAGATGAGGTGTTGTGTTCAATTGTCCTAATTCTTATTTGACCACAATACAACACAACACACTAGTATACTTCACTCAATTTGGAGGGAAGTTCCTTGTTTCTATCCTAAACCCCTGCCCTACGTTTAATTTCCTGCATTTGTCATTCAACTTTGAATTCCAAGGAGTTGACTAATATACTTCGATTCAGGACCACATAGATATATAGATACAACTAGTCTTTGTGTGCTAACTCATCAAACAAAATTCCGGAAAGAAACAGTTTTATCTTACTATTACATTTATCAATTCCATGATAAGGTGATTGTAAAGTGATCGTAAGAAACAAGTTATACACTGTTTAAATTACGGGGCATCGTTGGGTTTGGGTTAGGTTTAGGTTTTTCTGAACAAAAACAAATGCCTCTAGAGGCCATTCAATTAATTATTCATTTTATGTATAGGTCATTGTCCGATCTTTTTTTTTTTTGGGTCAGATTCATTGTCTCTGATCTTATGATGCTTTATTTTTTTATGTCAGATTCAACTATTGAAATGACATTTGAATATTTTTACTTGATACAACATAGCCAAATTTGATTACTATACTCTATTATTTTATATATTATATCAACTATTTATTCATTATTGATATTAGGAAAAGATATTGATTCAAATTAAATGTACTTTGCTAAAGAGTGCTGTTAAAAGAACCCTAAAATTAATTAAATAAATCATATCATCTAAGTACATCACAATATTTTAATTAAAATGCAAAATTAACTGAGTACACCCTATTTAACTATCAAAAATATTCATTGTACACCCTAATACACTTTATCACACAACACCATAATACTCTGTATAACTCTTCGACATCACACATATATGTAATTAATTTCCCAATAAGTACCCACTTTCATGTTATAATTTTGAATATCGTAATAAATATTTCTCCAGGGGATCTCTACTATGATCTACCATTTTTTAAGGACACAAAATCATGGTGATAGCAAGCAAGCCAACTATATTATACAAGAAAAGTGTTATAGCTTTGCTATAGCCTGTGCTTTATATTGGCTTTGGTTTTGAGAGAGGAATCCTGCTTTATATATGTATATATATCTTCAGACTCTCCAATAATAATTAATTTCCAAGTCTTTGCGTTTTTCTTTTGTCTTGGTCAACTCCAAGTCTTCATGTTTGGGATCTTGCGTAAAGTAGGTGCACCTCTACATTTTGAGATAATAGAAAGGTGATGATGTTCTCATCTCGGGGATTCGTATTGTAATTCAATAATTAGAATTAACCTCAATGAATGAAAGGCTAAGGCTCAATTTGGAATTGCTGTTATTTTCTTAAAAAAATGCTTCTGTTGTGCTTTGAAAATAATTAACTGTAAAGTAAAGCAGCTCCATATTTGATAAACAATATTTGGTCAATTTTGATATAAAACTATTGCAATTGTGAATAATGACTAAAATAGACATGATGTTGAAAGTGTTATGCACTAATCATGTGGTGGTAGTGGTAGTGGTGGTGGTAGAGTGGAGGTGGTGGTGAAAGAGAAGAAGGTGAAGGTGGTGGTGGTGATGATGATTGATGACGGTGGAGGTGGTGGTTGTGGTAGTGGTTTTGGTGGGGATGAGGATTGTAGAGGTGGAGGTGGAGGTTGCAGCGTGGTGGTGTTGGTTGTGGCGGTGTAGTGGTAGTGGAGGTGGTGGAGGAAGTGGTTGTTGTGGTGGTGGTGGTGGTGGTGGTGGTGGCGGAGGATGAGAAAGAGGATGTGGTGGCGGCAGCGTGCGGTTGAGGTTGTGAATGTGGTAGTGTAGGTGGTGGAGGAAGTGGTTGTGGTGGTGGTGGTGGTGGGGCCGGAGGAGAACGAGGATGTGGTGGCGGCGGTGGTGGTGGAGGTTGTGAATGTGGTGGTAGAGGTGGTGGAGTTGTATGTGGAAGTGGAGGTGGTGCCATTTTAAAAAATGAATGATAGTATTTTGGGAATTAAAAAAATTTATTAAAGGCTCATTTCTGCTTCTTTTGAAAACACCTTTGAAAAGCAACCCAGAGTCTGCTTTTAAAAACTACTGTCAAAAGGTCATTGCTTTTAAAATAATTAGGATATTTTATTTTTACCAAAAACTTTAAGCTGCTTAACTTTAAAATAAAACAGGTTTTTGACCAAAAAAACAATCTCAAACAATAAGACATTCAAAGAACACACAGAGAGACTAAAACACAGTCCAAGTGTCCAAATTCGAGATCCATCTGGTTTAAAATTGACAGTAACAATGAACGCAGAAAGGAAGCACGACAACCCTACAATTTGGTGAGTAGCTAATTTGGTCCATGCTAGACTAGTACACAAGCTGCATCTCGTTAATCAAAGCCAGTTTATTCAAAGTCGCCAACTAGGTCGTCGTCCTTTTCTTATGTTAAATTATATGACACGTCTGATTAATTAAAATTTACGTATTATTTTATTTTAAATGTAAACAAAAAATTTGAAAAAAAAATTAACATATTTAAATCTCGTTAATGAAAATTGTGAATTCAACTTGTCATGGCCTTAGTACTTTAAATTTCTTTTCTCTAGGAGTCCTCTTGTCCTTATTTTGGTTTTGTACACGGTAGCATCATGACTTAATTTATTGTTTCTTTACAAGAGCATGGCTCCCAAAGGTGTAACATAGTAACTACGCATATCATCTAACACTTTCTTTTTGGCTTCCATGATCATATGATTTTTTTTTTGGTTGTGACAGGCACATCGTCACATAGTACTATGAGATTATTTGTTATACCACATGACGATATTATTAATTTTGCAATAATTTTTCAAAAGTGCGTCACAAAATTAAGAGTATTTAACATTGAAGTATGAAAGAAGTTTTGTCAGTCCTTAAAAGATCTTGAACTTCTTCATTCATTTGTCAATTGATTTTGAGTTGAATACTCAAACAAATTCAACATACAAAAAATAATAGCTCAAGTGATTATAATTATGAATATATATACAAATCGAACATGAATTTATGCTCAAATACATTCAACTAATTTTGCCATCACCGTTTCATGGATTTTTGAATCCCAGCAATATCTTGCTATGTGTCTAAAGTATAAAATAAAGCATTTAGGCATATCCTTCTTTTCCTCTAAACTTGAAGAAACACGAGAAGTTGAGTGTATGTCGCAATGGCATTTTTAAACTGACCCTGTGCAATTTGAAGTTTCGCTTTGGTTCTCAGTAATTCACCTTGTTCCCATTTCCCTGACTGATCCAAAGCAGCTTTCAGCATCCACAAACCGTTTCTGGGCTGATAGTATTCTGCTCAACAATAACCAACTTTTAATATTAGACCAACCTTCCAGCTTTAACATTTGCTTTGCACAATCAAATGCAGCATCCAACTTTCTCTGCTCAGCTTTAACTGAGGATGATAGCAATATCTTATTAAAATTATATTTGTTTCACAATTCAATATATCCTTTTTAGTCATTTTATATTATGATAAATTAGTAATTCAATAAATAGTTTAGAAGTATGGTGTACTCAGTTAATTTTAGGGTTCATTTAGCAACACTCTTTGTTAAATATACACGCTAAAAAATTCCAATTGTAATTTATTACTACAAAATTTAGAGTCGAAATAAGACAAAAAGAGATTTAGAAGTGGTAGTAATAATAGTGAAAAGAGAGAGATAAGGAAAACATAAAAAAGGGCCTCAATAAAATTTGATAAAAGATTGGTAATTGTGCTAAGAAACAAAGGCCTCAAATAAATTGAGAGGGGGCATAGGACCCCCGAGCCTTAGCTCCCTCCACCCCTGGTTGGATGCCTATAAAAGACCACTACTTCTTCACATTTGATATACAACCACAACCTGGTTCTCTCTTCTCCTACTTTCATATGTTCTCTACTTTTGATTATTATTTTTGAGCAACGGTTCTACGACTTGGAGACATATATTTGACTGTGAACGTGTTCATAGCGGACCTTGAGCTTGTATATTAAGAGTCGTATCTTGGAGTCTTATAGACCGTCAATACATTCATGTAGGGAGGCTACAAAAGACTTTAAGACAACGTCTTTAATGTGCTTCACCATACAAGACTCGCTTTTTTATTTATAACTAATTTTACATTTATTTACATATTATTTATTTCTTTAATTTTACTTTACCTTAAAAAGGTTTTCAAATTTTTTATATATATTATTTATAAAACAAAGGTTTTTGTATTTGGTTTTCCGGAAAAATGAAAACTAATAGTGCCTAATTAATGACAACCACCACATCCTTCACTAAATACAACTTTGTTTTCCACATAAACCATGAAACTGCTGATCATATAACTTTGAGAAAAATTAGGCATAATAACTTGCCAGTCATGACCTCCCTTTCCATGTTTGGGGTCTGATTCAATTCAACCTTCTTTTTCCAACAGTAAGTCTCTGAAACCAACAATTAGCTATTATTATTCACCAACAAATTCTTCAGCCACCTGTTTTCTTAAGCCAAAACCCTCTGCCTGGCCTTAGAATTTGCTTCAGTAAAACCATTTTGGGAACATTCCATTGCTCTACATGCCTGAAAATTTCCATAAACAGCCAGTTAAGTGACAAGGTTGGAAACTTGGAAAGATAGAAAAAGTTGCCTCATTGTAACAAAATTTACCTGCAAACTTTCCTAGAGAGTTCATCAAAATAATATTCTGTGTATCCACTTGCTGCAACATTTGGTTCCGAATTCAGATTAGAACAAGCACTTTTTTTCTTGGTTTATCAGCTTGCTGAATGGTTTTTGACCCTGTACAGGATAAATGTAAAAGCATACCAGATAGAATGGGCCTCCAAGGGAATGACAAGATGCAACTAAATCTCCAGTGACCAATTCCTTTATCCTGCAACCAAAAGTTTGATGAAAACTTTATATATCTCTGTATATATGTATATACACATATATAATGAGGAACACATGTATGGAAATTTGGAATTTGTGAAGGGTGATGTTACCCCAAAATCTTCCCACTTCATGAGCTTCATATTGGACTTCATTCAGAGCCGTTTCATAGGGTGTGCAGGGTGGGCGACCGCTCAGGGCCTCCAAATGTGTAAAAAAATGCAGATGATATTAATCATGTTATTATTATATTATATATATATGTTATAATTATTATTATTTTAACCCCAAAAAAAAAGTTATCACAACTTGATAAGTGCTGGTTGCATGGCTGTGTTTAGATCATTTAGTTGTTTTTTATGTGAAGTGAACAATCTGCTTGTTGAAGTGCTGGTTGCATGGCTGTTTTTAGATCATTTAGTTGTTTTTTTATATGATTTCAGTATTTTTTGCATGCAAAAAACAATTGAGTGACTGTGAGTATGTGGAAATAGATGTAATTGATGTCACAAATGATTATTTTGATTTAATTTTGAAATATTGAAATTTTTTTTTTTTTTACTTATACTTATGGGCCTTATTTGTTTTCTTTGCACAGGACCTCCAAATCTAATGGACCGGCCCTGATTTCATTAAAAGGGACCCAAAATTTGTGCAGTTCCTTTTGAAACGCTGAAGCCCTTTGAATGAACTTGCTGGATCAGCAAATTCACAATCCTCTTCATATTCATCAAGGGTAAGGTTCCCTAGAAATTAAAGGATGAAGATTGCGCACCAGGTAGCATAAACAAAAACAAACACTCATTTAAAAAGCACAAGAGAAAGAAGAGAGCAACAAAATTCAATTGGGTTCTCAGAAACCTGTGACAAAGTATGATCTTTCAAAGTCTTGTTTGATGGATTTTAGTACCATGGCTCGATCAACTGCTCCTGACCCATCTCTTGCAACTTGCAAGCTCAAGAGCTGCAGCTTCAGGAGCTTCTGCTTTCAATGGTGGCCGGAAAAATGACGTGGCAATTCCCAGAAGCTCAGAGCTATACCAAGCCACCTTAAGCAGTGCCTTTTCAGGTTGGGATTGTTTATTAGTTGGTGAATCACTTGTTTGGTTTAACTTTTCTCCACTTCAACGAAATCTGTAGACACTGTGACGATGGGTTGGCTGGAAATTGACGTACTTGTTGTTGTGCTGGGCAGTGAGGTAGGGTGTAATGGAAGCATAGGAGAAAATATTTGCCATTTAGAGAGAGAGAGAGAGAGAGATGGTGGTTGGACTGAGTTTGTGAAGTCTGTCTCAGAGTCTCACTTAAATATCTAAGGACCACATTGAATGATAGCCATAAATAAATTGATGAATGTAGTTTCAGTCTTTTAGGCCTTTTAAAAGCCAATTTCAACTTTGAACGACCAAACTGGTGACCACATCGACAGGCACCTTTAAATTTTCATCACTGTAAGAAAAATTGACTGCGATTGAAAAGCCTCTCCTTTTCTAGAGAAACAGTTTGCTCTTGCTGTGCTGTGTTTTCTATTTAGGCTACTTTTGCTCCTGCTGCAGTTACCAATAAAAGTTGATGCATTCAAAGAATGTCACAAATCCTCTCCCTTCAGATTGAGGGGGATGATAAGCTAGGAGAACACAGAAATATTAGCAAAGCCGGAATACGGAAAATTATGCCAATAGGCAGCAAAACAGAGTGTAGTCTCTAACATACAATACACCGGCATACACCAGAACAGATGACATGTCAGCTGCTTCAGCTTGACTATCGGAGATTGTATGAATAGTTAGAAGTTAGTGATCAGTTATGATGAGCTGCAATTCCATTACAGTTTGTGAGCTTCAGTAATGTTAGTCGCTTGTATGTATAAATATAGCTGTAACTGTCTGATTACTTATTCAACGAAAAGGAATTCCATGGTTCATTTCCTCTGTAGCATTAGAACTGATGCTTAGCTTTCTCTGCAAACTTTTAAATTTCTTCAATAAGACTACAAGTTCCAGGGTTCATGTCAACATATCATCTCGACTGCAGAAGGTAATATACAAAATTTCCTAGGCAGGAATCCTAAATGTTCGCCATCAGATTGAACATAAATGCTTCCACTACCTGAGACGTCTTCCACTTCAATAGAGTGCACGCTGCAACAAGAACACAAATGTATAAAAGGAATCCAAAGACAAACCACTACATGTAATAGCCGCGGATGAATTGACTCAAGCAGCCAATTTAAATCATTTGAGTCCTGACGTCTTAAGCAAATCAAAACAGAAACCTACATGTATGCATCCTGATGTGATGAGTACTGTTGGTTACAAATAGAGAAACAGGGAAAATGTAAGTGTGGGAAAAGAGAAAGAGAGAGGGGGACAAAGCAAGGAGCATAAACAGTCTGTTATTGTTTTCCACCTAACAAGACCTACCTTCTTGAAGATACATTTTTCACTGTTAGATGCATCCCATTGTACAGCTTATGTAGCTTCAGAATAAAGTCATACCACTTGAAGTCCTGAAGAATCACAACCTGCCAAGAAAGTTTATATCAAAGATCAAACATACTGGGAAAAACACTGCAGTATATAAAGTGCCTTATATAAAATACGAAAAAAGTAAGAAAGTAAAATTTGTGAATAATTAAGAAGGTTATATGCAGAAAACACTAATCCACCTCAAAATTGCCGCTGTGAGGGTCAGCATTTGGTGTAATTTTCATGCCACCGCCAAAGAATTTTGCATTTCCGATGCAAAGGGCTGTTACTTGAGAGTATAGTTCCCACTCCCCTTCATTGACCTAAACTAAAAACACTCTATTAAGCGAAAGAAACGGTACGAGTGTCTTTATGGAAAGTAAAGACGCAAGCAATAGGCTACTGACTACTAGTGCACAATGCATTACAAATATTGACCTTGATTTTAAGGTCCTGATTACGGTGCCCAACAAAGGCTTTCAAAGCACCAATAACATCGCACAAGTTGCCAAATCTCTTGTATCCAGAAGCATAGTATCCTGCTTCTGCACTCCTGCAAAATATCCCCCCAAAAACTGGCAACAAGACTTTCTAAGATCAGCATGTGCCTTTTCTGAAACTAAATTATCAAATTTTCCAAGTTAACCTTACAAATGACTGTCAGCAACATTAACAAAGTAATGGGGTTCTCCATCTTCTCCACTAATAACACCAACATCTATCCGTGATCTCACAAAAAAATTTCTTGTTGTGTAAATTATGCAGCTGTAAATGGCTAGTTGCCCATTGCTTAAAACAAAATATTTGTGTCGTAAATTGTGGCTAATAAAGAAAAAGAATCTAAAAAATAAAAGAGTATAATTCATGTCACTATCAATCATAAAATAATTCTGATTAAAACTTAACATTTTCCGAAATCCTGATACCATATAAGAAAAATTAGTGTATAGGCACAATAAACTTTAGTAATTAGCATATGATACATTATCCATTTTTGTTTTGGATATGGTGGATGAGTTTTAAATTTTAGGCTTTTTATCACAAATGGTCCTTCAGGTTTACAAAATTATCACGAATTGTCCTTTAGGTTTTTTTATGACACTAATAGTCCTTAAGGTTATTAGTTTCTATCTGTTGAGGCCCAAAAAATCCAAGGTTGGGCCCAAATGAAATCCCGGCCCAGTACGACACTTTATTAAGGAAATACCCGATTTGGAGCACGCAAAAGTTCGTCACACACGCTCGCACAAGCCATGCCAAATAAATAATCTGTCATGCTAATAAACCAAGATGAGCCTATAAAATGCCCTAGCTCTACGAGCCCATGCTAATTATCCCGTCAAGCATCATATCCCTTTCCAAAGGTGATAAAATTCAAGCACGCCAATCGATATGCCATGCCAAGCGGAACATCATTATTTTACACCTAGCCACGCTACAAGCTTAAGTGGGCCCAAGCCACGCAAATGCCCGGGAGCTTCCGAGTGGGCTGTGGTATGGATGGTAACGAGCTTTCATGAGGCCCATTGATGAGCCGAGAAATGGAAGTTTTGGGTCGCTTGGGAGCCCCAAAACTCAAGCCCATTTCTTGAGCCCATATATGGGTAAGCATAAAAGAGAGAAAAAGCCCAATACTCTAGAAAAAAACCAGCCCAATACTCTAGGGAAATGAGCCCGTCACCTAAAGAGATTAGCCCATTCTCTTAATTGGCTAACTCATTACCTTAGGAAATGGCCCAAGTGGCTTAGAAAATATCTAAAATCTCCAACACATGGTTTGAAATGAAACCACGATAGGAAACCAAGAGATGTTTGTACACTCAGACTCCAGCACATGTCCAAAGACAAACCCAATGCAAGCCATAAAAAAAAAAACCAAGGGATACTTGAGCAAAACACCCTTCAGACCAGCCAAAGTTATCTATCTCCTTCCTTTACCAGACCTTGCCATGAAATAGGGAAGGAAAGAAGGAAAGAAGATGGCTGAAAATGGGAGTCCACTATCGCAGCCAGTGGAAAAGCCTAGAGCTCCCAAAAACCTTGTTTTGTTCGATTAGGCAGAGAGATTTTACCAAAATAGAATGAGTCCAAGGGAGATAAGAGAAAGGAAATGGGAGACTTGACAAAAATTAGGAGAACCCATTAGGGTTTCTTGAAAAAGGAGAGCTTCTAGCGGCTATAAAAGGGAGTGTCTCCTACCCATTAAAGACAACTCAATCGAAGGAAAGCAAACCAGACCCAGAGAGCAAGCATCATCTCTCACCCCTGGAACCCTTCAATTTCGTGCCCTATTCCTCCATCTCTTCCTGATTTTCTCCTCTACTAAATCATCCAAGAGCTTGACAAACTTTTCGTCAAGCTGCTGGAAACTGCTTAACACACCCACCTTCCTTCCTCTTTCTCTCTTTCTTCAACGAATCCTTCCAAAATACCTTCCCCCTTTCCTTAGAACCCATGTTTCTCATAGGAACTCACAGCTCTCTCTCTCTCTTTAATGCTAAACTCATGATTGCTTTGCTCCCATGCCACAAGCCTCTCATGCCAAGCTAAGAATCTACCTGTAAGCCGTCGTTATTTCTGTTGGTGAAGATAACCAAGGTGCTTCCTAAGGTTCTGCTATCCTTTCGAAACATTCTTGGGGCATTGATCTTTGAACTCAGACACAGGGGGTAATTTCACCCATTTTCGCTCCTTACGGCAGCCCAGCCTATTCTTCAGGCTGCTGGAACAAAAAGACCCCCACACTATCATAACTGGTCCTTCTGTTAGTTTCTCATAACTGACGTTACTTTTTGAAATGATAATCACCATTCCACTACCCATTCGACCAAACCCAACCCTCACAACTCTTTCCCTCCATTTCCTCCTGGTCCTTCCATTTTGGCTCCCCCTGTAGTATATAACCAATCTTGAAAAGTAAACTTCTAAAGAAATTGAAACAATCCAAGCTCAAGAGAAAGACCAACAGTGGAGAACTCTAGAGTCCAGAGGAAGACCAAACTCATGGATCAATATGAAATATGGAAGTTCTGCAAATTCATTATCAATGGTACATCAAATACAATACAGAGTCCTCAAAAAACCATTGAACCACATCGATACTCAAAAAACTAGTGCACCACATCAAAGACATCAATCTTGAGCAAGTCCTAACACAATAGATCAAAATGAACTTCCTAAATCCTAACACAGTACATCAAAATGAACTTCCCATACAATACATCAAAATGAACTTCCAAGTCCTAACTCAAACTCTCCATGGTCTTCCTCTTTTGGCTGGAGACTTAAGTCTTTTTTTGCTAGGTTTGTGGTGCTGTGCCTTGGTTTGATGAAGAAGGTTGTGAAAAAGGAGGCTGTGAACCCACTATTGGTACCGATGTATGAGATTGTGCAGTTGTTGTCATGTTATGGCCTCCTCTTGCCACCTAAACATAAATTAATATACTAGTAAAATGCCAAATACAATGACATTATAGTTTGACCATATAAAATGGCATATGAAAGTGAAAGAACCTTTAACTTTTGTTTTCTTTGCCTAGTTGGTTTATCTTTGGGGTCCCTTCAGCCAATTTGAGGCTACAAATCAAATCTCAACATTATTATGAATTATATACAAGGTCCCACATGTTTATACCTTTTTATATTGAAAATGGAATGTGCAAGGGAATTTTATACCTGTTTGGTAGCTGCATTTGTGCTTGAGGTCCCACATGTTTTCTTATTGTGTCCATCTTGGCCACATTTGCTGCATTTGAATATGTCATAAACCCATTTTCTCAGTCCATTTCCTGATGTTGCAGCTGGTGGCTCTCCTTGCTCTCTGACACGTTTCTTTTTAGGTCTCCCAACTTGCTTCTTATATAAATGAGGCAACAATGGGTTAGGATAATGTCTTTGTCATTGATCTATGCTGGGCATTGGTGATATAACAGGGTTATAAGACTTCAGATAAGCAGCCTTTTTGTAACATTCATCTACATAGTCAAAAGGGTCTTTCCTTCTTCTACTAATGCAAGCCATTGCATGAGAACATGGGATCCCACAAAGATCCCATCTCATACAAGAGCATGATCTTGTTCCAAGATCTACAGCATATTGTCCCCCTTGCATATTTGTCACTTGGTACTTCATATCCCCAGATAATATTGGAATGCAGTACCCAGACTCAACCTTGTTTTTTTCAACAATTTTTTCAATCATTGGTCCCACTGGCTTCTTCCATTTCCATGCAGCAACCCTCCTATTTGCCATCCTTACCATGAGATTGGTCCTTATACTCTCAAGCATTTGAAGAATTGGCTTGTCCCTTGCCTTCACTATGGAAGAATTGAAGGCCTCGCACAGGTTGTTCAACAACATTTCACACTTATAATGGGTTTTAAAGTGTGATCTGCTTCACTTTCCATCTTCATCCTTTCCATTTGACATTTCCACCAAGGGATTGTTGTTGCCCTAGCTGCATCCCACAAAATTTGCTTCAATGTCAATCCAGGATGTGATCCCTTAAACTTGTTGTAGAAATGCCTCACACAATGTCTATGTTCTACATTGGGTATCAACTCAGCAATTGCAATGCTTAAACCTTTTTGTTTGTCTGATATGAAAGCATAAGCATAGCCATTTTCAATCCTTAAATCTCTTATCAAATGTTGGATGTACCATACCCAAGTTTCCTTATTCTCAATCTCTACAATCGCATAAGCTATAGAAAACATTCCATTGTTCCCATCCGATCCAATCTGCCAATAATCGTCCAGGATGTGGTCCCTTAATAAAAGCTCCATCCATACCTATTAGAGGCCTACATCCTTCTATAAACCCTCTCTTGCAAGCATACAAACATATGTACAGCATATGAAATCTTCTTTGATCACCATCCATCTCTGTTTTAAGCACCACTGTGCTTCCTGGATTTGCTTTCTTCAATTCTTCACAGTAGTCATGCAATTTGTGGAATTAATCCACAAAATCACACTTATTCAATGTAGATGCCTTCTTCCTAGCTCTATAGATTTGCTGGGAAGAAGGTTCCAACCCAAAATCCTCTTAATTGCAACTGTAAATCCCTTTACTGCACCAATCGAGATCAGCCCTTAACTCATTGGAATATTTATGAGCCATAAAGGTTGAATTCATCCAAAACAACTTCTGATCAACTGAACAATCATGCTCCAAATTCATTGTTTTAATTACCAGGGTTGGTGACTCATCAATTCTTGATGCATATATTACAAATGGACATCCTTCCTCACATGCAGCCCTTACCCTATTCTTGTCATTCTTCTTAAACCAAATTTTTCTTCCTAACTTGCAACCATAATGAATCACAGCCTCTTTGAATTGATTTTTTTTGGGAAAGTGCATACCAATATCAAAGCTTGGATTCCTCAACATAGACTCTCTCCTCCATTGTCGATAGTTAGGAACTATTTTGGTCTTTTTCTTCTTGCTACTAACTTCATCATCCACATCAGCTTCATCATACCCATGTTTGCTATGAAAATCCTCGAGTTTTCCACATGATCTGAAATCTCCCCGCAAAACTCATCTCTTCAGGCTCCTCTTCAATCGGATTATCTATATTTTCCTCGAACATATTATTATCGATCTCAATCTCTTCAGCTTCTCCTATTTGCTCATAGTCACCGCCTGTGAAGTCCATATCCAATGGATCTTCCTCATCTTCATCTTGTTCCTATTCAACCTCATTGTCGTTTTGCCCCTCATATTGTACCTCAAAAGCCTCATTTTCCTGCTCAGTAGGTAGGTCCCCAAGCTGCCTTGATTTTTGCTTGAATTCCCTTGTTGTCTTTTAAAGGTATCAAGGTTGTCATCATTCCAATCAATAAACAAATCATCCCAATTCAAAGATTGGGCCACATGAATCTCTTGCACCAATGGTATTTCGTTATCAACATTGTTAATTGGCATACAAGGTTGATTTGCTGGTTGTTGTATAACTACATACAAGGGCATATTTCTACTATTAGGCATGGCTGCAACCATCGTCAACACATGCTCATCATTTTCTAAGATTTTAAAATCCTCATTGTCCACCTTGTAAAAAAAAACTAACTCATTCCTTTCATATCCTAATTGTTCTACAATCCTCACAAGCTTAATCCATGACATTTTATCTCCATCTACCAGGTCAAGAAACACAACCTCTCCTTCTACATATTCATCAACACCTCCCCCCTTTAATCAGTTTGCCTCCATGGTGAATCTCAAGACTAAATTTATCAGGATTTGCCAAGAAGAAATAATTAATCAATGTCAAAAGCCTTCTTTTAACTTAATTATCTTTTTTTATATGAACATCACAGACCTAAAAAAATTAGTAATACATAACTCAACTACTATTAAACAAAGTAGTAGTACACGACATATTTCAATGATTCTCAAACCAAATAAACCAAACATGGTCCACACCAAAGATAAAGCCAGACTGAAAAGCATAAAGATATCATTGACAAATATAAAAAGTTTTAAAATATTACACAATCAAAATACAACCACATGTTTCACAAAACAAAACAAACTCATTTGCAGACAAGATGTAGTTTACACTTTAACAAAGATTAAAAAACTAACCTGTGTACTTTGGTTGTTTCCCTCCCTTTCGAAAGAACTCCTTGGACTCATCCATCTAGTCACTTTTGTAAGAAGAATAATGCGTATTTGACTTTTACGAACCCAAATATTCCTTTTGTGGATCAGCTTTATCAATCAAATACCCAAAAATCCCTAATTGCGCCAACTGGAACCCCAAATAGAGAGGAGGGACCGAGGAGGAAATGGAGGGAAAATGTTATATACTGCAGTTTAGAGCGCCAAATTGGAGGGATCGAGGAGGAAATGGAGGGAAAGAGTTCTGAGGGTTGGGTTTGGTTGAATGGGTAGTGGAATGATGAGATTATTATTTCAAAAAGTAACGTCAGTTATGATAAACTAACAGAAGGACCAATTATGATAGAAACTAATAACCTAAAGGATTATTAGTGTCACAAAAAAACCTGAAGGACGATTCGTGATAATTTTATAAACCTGAAGGACTATTTGTGATAAAAAGCCTAAATTTTATTTTGTCAAAAGCCAAAGGGCCTCCCATGTGCTCTTTAAGCTTGTTTAATTTGTAGTTGAAATAACGTTTTTACCCTTTGTTCACGTTCCAGCTAATTCAATCCCAAACGAAGACCACAAGGTCGCAACCACCACCAACAACAATCATGGCTAAGAAGATCACTGCAAAGCACCATAGAAATGCGTTTTTCGACGGAGAAGCAATAAGAGGATTGATGATAGAGAAGGCATTTTCTGGTGAATAAGCAATTGATGACGACCATGGCTCGTCCTGGCGCCGCGATTGCCAGTGGAGAAGGCGTTTTCCAGTCCATGGAGAAGCAATCGGAGGATCCACGCCGGCGGATTCGCAAAGCTCAAAGGCTCTTCCTGCTATTTTGGTGACTCGGCCTAATAGATCTCCGTCTCCTGCGGTAATTCAAAACCAATACTAATTATTGTGTTGTTTTTTAATCTGATGTGGTCTGGTATGAACCGAGCTTCCTGAGCCAGCACTTGGGATCACTTTTGCAAGAGATGGTATGAACGGCTTGAATCTGATGTGGTCTGGTATGAACCGAGCTTCTTAAGCCAGCACTTGGGATCAATTTTGCAAGAGATGGTATGAAAAGCAAGGGCTGGCTTTCTCTGGTTGCTATTCACAGTGATTCTTGGCTGCTTTCTGTGGCTTTCTATTTTGGAGCACGCCTTAACCGCAGTGAGAGGAATACAATGTTTTATTGTTGTTGCTGCATGTGCGAGGTAGATAATGGGTAGTATCCGTATTTCTCTGTTGTTGATACATAATGTTCAAGATGTCTAGATGCTCAGTTGAAATTGAAGGAATTCAGATTAGGTTGAAGATAGGGAGAGAACTGATAGAGAAATTGAGAACTAGAAAATACTATGTTTCTATTCATTGCTAATATTAGCCTTCGTTCAAAAGCTTTTATACAATGAGTCTGATTACATAGGTTTAACAATCTATCAGTAGACACTGTGGGAGACATGCAATCAGTAAGAGTATTCCATCAGAATTTGGGTTTTGTGTTTCGTATAATGCCTATTGTGGAATCCCAACATGTGAGAGTAAATTGGTTTAAGTGCTAGCCATCTCCTTGATGATAGTGAAAAATTGGGTTCATAGATTGTGTGATAGAAATCCATTAGTTTACATGTCAATTCTTCATTGTCCTGCTTACAATTATCAAACTAGAAATGAACCTAAAAATTCCCATTAGGCTCTTTGAAGAATTTTGAGCACTTGGTCTTTTTTTTTTTGCAATTTGCGCCTAGACACCATTTTTGACATAAGGGAACTGCATGTCTTTGCTTGAGATGTCTGTGGTTTTATTCATGAGGAGTTGTTTTGTATAATGACAGGAAACGCCTCGTTAGTTTGATCAATGATCTGCAATGCAGAAAAACAAAAATTGCATACCTCTTCTTGTTCCTCTTCATCTTGTCTGGTAGTTTTTTGTTTTTTTAAAATTTGTTTAGGTTGTTTTGTAAGACCCATGAGCTTGAGGAAGCAAGAACGGTGAGCAATCTCACATCGCTAGGGGAGGGAAAGATGAAGTGCTTATATGTGTGGACATTTCTCTTCCTAGCACGAGGCCTTTTGGGAGCTCACTGGCTTCGGATTCTTTGGAACTCTGAAGTTAAGCGAGCTTGGGCTGAAACAATCCCATGAGGGGTGACCCACTGGAAAGTTGCTCGTGAGTTCCCAGAAACAAAACCGTGAAGGCGGGGCCCAAAGCGGACAATATCGTGCTAGGGGAGTGAGTCGTGACATGTTTGTTCATAGGTTTTGTCATGTAGTTTTTGGTCTTCCTCCCTACATGAAAAACATAGCACCTTAGGAGGTATGAAATTTCTACCTAATGTTTCAGAAACTGCAATGCAGAAAACATAAACTGCAATGCAAAAAAACTGAAACTACATACCTCTTAGATTGATAAACTTTCATATGATTGATGAAAACCACCATAGAAGGAAGATTAGCAAACCAAATCTGTGTAGTTTCTTATTTTGCTACTTTGGGGTGTTCTAATTAGAGCATAATTTAATCCCTAAAAGAGGTACCATCATTTAAGCTTTAAAGGACCATGCATGGGTTGGCTCTCTATCTCTGTCAAATACTTAGATTCATTTCTGACAGTTGGGTTCAAGAAATTTTTAGAGAAATATTTGCATCACGTCACCGTAAAGCATGAAAAATGACATATTCATAAAATTCTTATTAATATTCATAAATGACATAATTAGGGTTTTATGATGCAATGCAGTTTATATTTTTCTCCTTCATTTTCTTCTTTATTTCCTTCTTCCTTTTCTCCTTCTTCTTCTTTTTATGCAAATTGAACAACACTAATTAGAAATCGCAATGCAGAAAAACATAAATTGCGTTGCGAGAAAAACATAAACTGCATTGCAAAAAAAAACTGCATACCTATATGTCTTCCTCTTCATCTTCTTTTTCTCCTTCTTCATCTTCCTTTTCTCATTCTTCTTCTTTTTTATGCAAATTGAACAACGCTTATTAGAAACTGCAATGTAGAAAAACAGAAACTGCGTTGCAGAAAAACAGAAACTGAGTTGCAGAAAAACATAAATTGCATTGCAAAAAAACATAAACTTTTGTTAATTCAATGATAAAAGCTTTTGTTTTCTTCCTTAATCCCTTTCGATAATTAGACTTTTTCATTTTTTTTTCATTTTTGTTTACATCATTGATATCTACATTGTATTTTTATTGTATTTTCTATTTTTGTTTACAATTTTTCATTGCCCCGCTCCATTGTAGATGCGTATTGGGTAACACTATGCAGTAACATCACCGCAAAGTGAACGCATCAAATGTCACCCTCGTACATCAAACATACGCGACATTAACCTAATTTTGCCATCACAAGTCACGTATCTGCAATATTTTATGGATGATCAGCACCCTAGAAAAGATAACATGGCCTAGTGCAAATGGAAACCACCCCAATTCGGGTAGATGTCGGTGACCAGATAAACTAAGTAGTTTAGTTGACAGATCCATATGAACTACTCGGGCACCTCTTCATATCCCTTTTAATTTTTATGTCTTAAGTAAATCACCCAATAAGAGCTACTCACAATAATTATGTCAATGCTTCACGTAACAACAAGTTAAATTGTCAGAACCTACGCATCAGCTAATTTCTCATATTCGGGCATGATAGGACCCGACCGGATTCCACCGGAACTCGAGCCGAACCCTGTGGTTGTTCCGACATCAACCCATGTCGGGCCCACATACTAAACAGTTATCATCTTCCCGAAATTTAAAGAGAAAGTGACCAAGACTTCTGCCGAAAATCGGGCAAAGTCTCCCCTGAAATAAGGACATTCTCAAAATTAACAACCTGCTAGAACACAACATATGTACAACCCAAGCGTCAGCATGCATTACAAATACATAATAGGCCTCCGTCCATTCAATTCAACCCTAATGGGCAATAACAGAGCAATTCTAAGAATATGTGAATTCAAACAACATAATTCAAAGTTAAAGATAAGGGACATAAAGTCTAACAGTCTAGTCGAAGCTCGGGAAGAGAAGCGTTCAGCCGAACAGTGTCGAAGCAACGACTATGGCCTGGGGGGTGCAAAACAGAAAGAGTGTGAGTGGACAAAAACAAAGTTTTACAATACTTAAGTCAAAGTACTAACCCCACCGTTTCAAAACAATGCAAACCATGGAATTGAAATTCACTATATACGTACTTTATTCAAAAACAACTATATCTCAAAATAGTCTCAGGATAATAATCCATTTCAAAACCTTTCCGAACACGTAACCCTTTTCTTTCCTTTTCCCGAGGCATAACCTCCCAAATCAAACCCATGTAGGTATGTATAAAAACATAATTAGGAGAACTAGATAAACGTGAGTACGAAAGTATCATAAAACTGAATAAACCAAAACAACATTTAAAATACCAAAGATCTCACTCACGCCAAGAAAACCAAACCCGACAACAATACAAAACTCAATTGTAATTCAAATCATTTACATATATATATATATATAATCAATCAGTTTCAGGATTCAAAGTCCAATAAACATAACATATCAAGTACTGAAGTCAAATCAAGTACTGTTTCCCAATCTTCCCCACTCTCACAACCCCACTCTCACAACCACATGCTCGCAAGCACGACAAGCGAAGAAAGATCCTCACTAAAAGAAATATGAATATGAAGGTACTAACACACGTGTATATGTATAATATAACCTCAACACCAAACACAAGTACCAGGGGAAAACAATCCAACAGGGGATCATTTGACTGGACACAGGTATAGCCTCCTCGAGACCCTGTGCCCAGGGTTGAGCCGTCCATAAAGGGACTAAGCTCACAGGCCTATATGGTAGAAACCTCACGACCATACCTCCGAAACAAGTCCTACGCACGCAGACTACCCCGTTAAGGGTCTACAGCTACACTTTGTTAAGGTATGCACCGGATCAAATCATATTCAAGTAACCGTATCATAAGAACAGGGGAAGGTACATAACAAGGTGCCAACCACACTCAAATCAATCGCCATGTGATAATCAATATATACATATTCAATCACAATGTACCCAGCCCCAAAACATTAGACACTCGGACATATACAAGTCCATCAATCAAATAACCAATATATATACTCAAAATATGGACATCACCGTCCCAAACATATAATTTCTATATTCAAAATAATCACAATCGTCAAATAACCGTATAACATACCATAATCAAATGAAACGTCATATTCATTGAAAAACCATATTTAAATCTCAATCAATGCTCAAGTCAAGCATGTCAACTCATTTTAAAATCTCAAGTCGAGAAACGTAAAATCAAAACCCAAATTCAACATAAGTCCCAAAATCATAGTATAGATAACTATTCCTTAAAAACATAATATCCGAAATCCGAAGCATTATTTCAAAGTATATATATATAAATATATATATATATATATATAACAACCCGTTAAACATAAATATCCGGACAACCCCAAACGTCCGTATCTCATACCCAAAATATATATAAATAGTATAATTAACGATTCTTAAAGTGTAACTCAACTCAAATTATTAAACTAATTGGACAAATATAGTGTCCAATCTTCCGCCCAAACATTTAGTTTAAAAGTATAAAGATAATATATAATTTATAAAATATAGATTCCCGAGAGTAAAGAATATAACCCACGACATTCATAAATTTCAAATATTAAATTCATCCGATAAATCCAAACTTAAAATAGTATAAAGACCCCAAGGTCAAAATAACCCAATTAATAATCTGAAATCTGATACAAAAACCACCGGACGTCACTACGTCCCATTCAATGCTCAAAAGTATACATAATCATAAAACATAACCATCAGGGCCCCACATAAAAAAAACAAAAACCCAAACCATGCATAAACCTCAAATGCAAATCCTTTTAATGTACTTTAACCAAAGTCAAAACCAAGACTTCAACCATTATTAAATAAATTCCGATAAACTCAAGTCATCAAATCCAAGATTTAAAACAATTATTAAATCCCATTTTATATGCATTTGCATTCAATCTTTCAAATCATGCTCTTTTGAAAACAAGGTCTATTCACTGTTGGTCTCATGCTGCATAACCCTAAGAGGGTCCCGCCCGCTACGTATGTGGTGTCAGAGTACCTAAAGCGGTAAATACGATGATTGGATTAATACAGTTAACCGAACGAGAATTTTAAATTCAAATCCTAACTTCTTTCCCGGGACTCAAAGTAAACACATACGTCGTACGAAGAGTTTCTAGGTCAAGCTATATCTTTTAACAAGTAGGACCGCCCGAAAGACTCACCGTTAACCAGCGAACAAACATCCCGTTTCGGTCAACCCGGGCCCGCGGGCCCACGACCTCCAAATGGATCCAAACGTTCCCTAAAGTCCAACAAGGTCAACTACGTTCGAAGAATTACAAAGCGACCTCGGGAGACCCTGGTCAAACTTGGTAAACCGAGGCCCGTAGGTCCCATGAGCTCCAAACATATATCCGAAAGTTCCTACAGGTTCAACACGGCCTAAACAACGTGTCCTAAAAGTTTGTTCTCGATTGGACGGTCGGATCGCTCACGATCGCACGATTACAGTTTAACCTAACCCTAGGGTTAGCGATTCCGGAGTATCCGGGACTCCAAATCACAATCCGTTAATTCCTATACGATCCTAGAAATACGAGGGACAACATACGTGAATTCGGATTCGATCCAACGGTCCGAACACATCGAACCCAAACAACGCATAATAGGCGTACATTGGTTCGAGGTCCGAACGACGTCCGAATCGAAATCCGAACATACGTACGCGCTCACGACGACACGAGGATCACAACGGAACGAAGAGATACCACCACACCATGGCCCACGCGCTGCCGTGGGTTGGGTGTCTAGATCAAATCCCGGAATTCGATTTTTCTTCGATTCAAGCTAGAACCTATACACCAACAGACTCAGAACAATCCCAGGAGTCCAAAACCGGTGAGAACCGGCCAAGAACCGCTGGAAAACTGGCCAAAAAATTGAATTGAAAATTCGACCAGATTGGGGTTTCATATCGACAATTCTAGGCTACAAATTGACGGCAACCAATTATGCGAGGAAGCTAGAGGAGGTTTAGAAGGCAAGGTTTCATACCTGGATCGGCAGCGAAGGTGGCCGGAGACGGCCGTGCGACGCCGTGAAGTTCGGGTAAAAATCGTCGTTTCTCTGCACTTTCCGGCGACAGGAGCAACTGCCGGCGTTGGGGAAGGGCTGGGGTTGGACGGCAAGATGATGGCGGTCCTTTTAGGACCGGTGCTGTGACTGGTGACGGCTTGTGGCGGCGGTGGTGATACCAAACAGCCGTCGGCTGTTCAAGGGGGAAGGAAAAGCGGGGAGGGCAGAGAGAGAGAGAGAGAGAGAGAGAGAGAGAGAGAGAGAGAGCGAGAGAGAAGGAGAGAGAGGGAGAGAAGGATTTTTCTGAATTTTGATTGGTTGTTGGGGTTTTAATTAAATTTTGAAATTCGAAAATTATCCTTTCTTCGTTACGACTCCGAATCGAACGTGTCGCACGTCCCCAAAATCGTTTCGATGAGACGAACGCAATGGAGCAACTCGTTTCGCCAAATTCTCGTCCGAAAATAAAGAGGACCAAAATGCCCTTTAATTAATAAATTCTATTTTTCTTATTTAATTCATTTGAATTCCAATTTAATTACTCAAAATATCCAATTTACTTTCTTTTAAATTAAATGACCTATTTTAGGTCCGGGACGTCACAGGGCATGTCACAAGCATGACCGATTTGAGCAACATGGAGTAGTGTTTGTAACACAAGCTGACTGAATTTCGTTTGGCTTTAATTATACACGTCTTGGGGCAAAATAGCAGAAGAAAAATGCTAAATCAATGACATGGGGTTTGTTAAAACAATCACCAACATTCTGACTTTAACAAGAGAAAAAATATAACAAAAAGCCTCACAGTGGTATGGAAGCATTAGAGATAACTATCACACTATTGCAAGCTCGCATAATTAAGGAAACATGAATTTTTATATAAAACTGAGATAGTGAAAACTACTGGAGAGACAACCAAGTATTCATCATAAGTAAACGAATCAGATCAAACAAAAGTGAGGACAATGTTATATGCATCTAACAAAATTGATTTTGTATTCCGCTCCTCATGACAGAAAATGAGTGAGAATTGGACACTGGGAAGTCATTCATTATCATGGGAAATGATGCCGATGAAATCCAGATGAATAATTTAACAATGATCTACCATCCAAGAGCAAAAGATGAATTGTGTAAAAGGCTACATCTTGACTGCCACCTGTTCAGCAGAACTTTTCTTCACAACCCCTCTACAACACAGTTCGCTCAATAACTCCAACGCCTCTTTTGCCAAGCCTTCATAAGCTATGCCTTCAATGAGAATGGTGTATGTTGCTTCAGTAGGTTTACATCCTTTTGATACCATATAAGCGAGGAAATCAATTGCACGACCAATTTGCTTAGCCTTGCAAAGCCCCAACATGACGGAGTTGAAAGTTATAGCATTGGGCTTGATACCTGAATCTTTCGAATCATGGACAAACTTAATTGCTTCATCAACCTTTCCATCTCTACTAAGCCCTCCCACAAGAGAAGAATAAGTAATTATGTCAGGCTTTAGACCCCTTTTTTGCGCATCTCATCCAAAAGCTCTATGGCACGTTCTGTTTTTCCCACCTTTGAGAGCCCATCAATTACTGTATTGTATGTGATTAGAACAGGGGAGCAACCCTTGCTACTTAGTTGATTGAGTATCTCAACTGCGTTTTCAACCTTTCCATCTTTGCATAAGGCTGTGAGCAAAGTATTGTAGGTCACAATGTCGGGATAACAGTCCCGAGAAACCATTATATCCAAATACTCAATCGACCGGTCGGAGGGGATTGCCGGAGGGGGACACGTGGCATAGTGTGCTTGCCTTAGAAGGAGTGGCATTGTGTGTAATTTTGATATTTTTAATTACATTATTGTAAAATTAGGTACTACTTTTTGGTTTAAAATGAAATAGTTGAAATGTCATTTTTTGTAATTATTAGCTTTTTGCAATGCATGATTGTAAAATTACATCCTATTTTTTATTCATTGGCCTTTTACTAATTAGGTGAAATTGTATCCCTATTTTCCAAATTAGTAAACTATATAGTGTCTTAAAACTAAAGCACCCTAGTATATAATAGTAAGAAAAAATTAAATTGCTTTTTTATTTCATAGACACGCTAAAATGATTTTGTTTATTTTTTAAATAAATTTAAGTATTCCTATTAAGTTTTTTTATAATAAATGTAAGTATTTCTATTAGTTAATTCTTAACAGTAAAATGATTTTGTTGTTATTTCTAGGGTTAACGATAATCTTGGAAATAATGAAAGTAAGTGAGGGAATAAAGGGAAAAAAAATTATCATTCCGATTACGGATGCAATCCGGAATCCAAATACCTTCTATATGTTGGGAATCCAAATCACCCAACTTTTGGAATTGGATTCCATTTTTTGTGTGGGCCCCACGCACTTTTGATTCCTCCCAATTTTAGTAAACACATGTATAATCCGTAATCAGAATCGGATTTCTTATTCTCATTCCGATTACGAGTTAGTAAACACGCCATCAGATTCAGAGGGTAGGGGTTTAGGGTGTGAGGTGATGAAAGGACCTCGGTTTGGAACTTATTTACAATAGTGGCTGTAAGAGTGTTGAGTGAGGTGGTTTTTCTATGAATTTGGACAAGATTGAGGGTGATTACTGGATATGGCTTTCTGTGAATGAAATAGGATAAGGTCAGGTACATTTGGAAGAAAATGATCAAGTATTATCTTTTAGCCAATGGTAAAACATGTACTTCCCAAATTTAAATCTAATGGTTCACCCATTCTAACACTCCTTTTAAGGAATTTTTTTGAATCGTTGGATTTAAATCTAATGGTGGGTGACCACAATCTTTTGGACCCTAGGGGTCCAAGAGATCATGACTATCGTTAGCCAATGGTAAAACATGTACTGCCCAAATTTATTAGCATAACTTAGTACAAATTGGGTCTTTACATTTTCTATTTTGATCTCCAAGTTTAGAGTTTTCAATTTATTAGGGAGAGATTTTAATTTTGATTCGATGACAGATTCATATGAATGCGCTAAGTTCTTTTTGAGAAATTATTGGATTGCATTCATAATTCAGCCAATACAAACTAGTCACCAAAGACCATTACACTTAGGGATAAATCTAACATTAACTTTAAGATAATTGGGTGCGCCTCCACTAACGATCATGCTTGACCGAAAAAAAAATCTAGAATAGGCATCCCAACTAATATTGCAAACTCATAATAATAAAAAATAGAAAAACCAAGCCATAACAATATAAATAAAAACACTCACAAAAAAAAAGCTATTTAGTTATATACCTATTCTTAGCACTAGTGATTTAGATAAACCCTACATCATTTAATTTCTATAAAAACCCCAAAAAAATGACAGATGACCCAATTGAATTGAATTTGGCCTAAAGTCACTTTTGTTCCTTGTAGTTTGTCACTTTAACCACTTTTGACCATGTATTTTCAATTCCGTCAATTTTGACCATGTAGTTTCATATTTATAGCTGTTGAGACCCAAAAAGTCACGAGAAGTCCAAAGACATTTAAAGTCCAATATAACATATAATGTTGGACATACGTTAATCCAAGTTGTATTTTGGGAATTAATTCATTAAATAAATATAAAAATATTGTACATGTCATGCCAAGCCAATAATACATTTTTCCTATGCCAATCACCTACCAAGCTCACATGAACCCAAGTCATGTGGTTCATGGGGCTTGCACGAGGGATTGTGGTGTGGAAGGTTACGGAGGTCCACAAGGCCCACGGAAGCTCTTGGATAATGGAGACTTTAAGCGGACTACTTGGGAGCACCAAAGTCCAAGCCCATTACTTGGAGTTCTCCAATGTGGGTGAGCAAATGAGATATCCTTCAAGCACTCCCTATTACCCTATGGAAACAAGCTAATTCTGACACTTCCTTTTACCCATAGGAAATAGTCATTTCCTAATGCCTAGCTTTGCCTATTGGAAATAAGAATGTACCAATGCTTCTTTTTACACGTTGGAAATAAAATGGTTTCATCACCTCCTTTTACCATTGGAAATAAGGGAAAACTTTTGCCTTCTATAAATTAGAAACCATGACACAAGTAGGGGCAACATCTCTTGGTTGCTCAAGCACCCCAGCAACTATCAATTGGGTGTGTTTGGATGAGAGATTATGGGATTTCAAAATGATGGGATTTTGAAAGTGATAGGATTTCAAAATTATGAGATTTTGAAATGAAGGAATTCCAAATGATGGGATTTATAAAATCACTTATTTGGCTAAATATTTTGTTTGTGGGATTTGATTGGATAATTTCTTGTAAACATAATAATATATTTTTTATTACATTTATTATACATATATCATTCACTATTAATTATCTTATATTCTTTTAATTTAATAAAGAAAATAAATTCTATATTCATGGCATGAGGATAGGGCTCGTCAATGGGCCGGCCCGGCCCGGCCCAAATTCAATGGGCTTGGGCCAGGCCGGGCCGGGCTTTAAGGAGGAGAGAGAAAATAACGGGCCGGGCCGGGCCGGGTTTTTTTAGAAAATTCAAAGTCCATGGTCTAGGCCTGAGAAAGCCCATCGGGCCGGGCCGAAATGGGCCTACTTCATTCAAAAATAAGAAGAAGAAGAGGAGAAAGAAACATAATTAAATATTTTTTTAAAAACGGATGGTATGAATAAATATGAAAATACTTGGTGACGGATTCAAAAAAAGCTTGATTATATTTGGTGATATGATATGATGTTCGTCTTATTCTTGATATATATAATTGTTGTATTAATAATTAACACAAATTAATGTGCTAAACATTCAATTATAAACTAGGAATGAGTAAAGAGAAGTAAAAGAAATGAAACAAAACAAAAAACCCAAAATAAACACAAACAGCCATTTTTATCACCCTTTTATTACCATTGTATTGCCACTGTATCGCCACTCTATCACCAGTTTATCATGTTTTAGGCAGAATTTTTCAGTTTCGACATCTGTTCAGTTTTTGACCTATAAATTTTCAACCGTTTATCCAAATTTGGTGTTCTTTATATGGTTGGATTCAGCACGGAAAAATGAAGAACACAGCGCGGACGAAATGTCAAAAATTGATACAAAAATGAGTAGAATTCAGTGGAAACAAACACTACGTTTTCAAACAAGTAATATAATTCTAACGCTTGAATGTAACCAAATGCTAATTATCAATAGGGGTATGTTTTCATCTTCCAAAGCTACTTAACTTTGATGCACAAGCTTTTGTTTTTTTCCAGAGACAAAATTCACCTCAAACCACAAATCCTAAACCCTTATTTATAAATAATTATATATATGCAGGCTGTAGTAGAACACTAATTAGTGGGTAGAAACTTTCTTGAACTGTCAGTAGGCATGTGGCTGAAACATTTGGCCAGCCATGGCCTGCGGGCAGCTTTTTTCTCGATGGGCGGGCGGGCCCCATCGGCCCATGAGCCCGCAGGGTCAAATGATGAGCCCTACATGAGGATAAGCAAACACACCTGACCCTCTTAATTTTTATTTATTTTATTTTGCTAAAATATTTATTTATAAAAAAAACAGCTCTGGTGTTTTGTTTCTCTATCTTCCTAGTTTTCCAATACGTTTCAGAGGAATCGGAAAACATGACAATAACCATACTTGTTGTCGAAAGCTCTGTTCTTGCTTGAAAATGGAGCTAAGCAGAGACCGTAGCAAAAGCCACCGCAACCAAACACACCCTAGCCGCCTCCGCGATCCCCTCCACCTCCCCAAACAAAGAGTTCCGGTCATCGCCTCTGTCGCAACTGTAGCCGCGAAAACCACCATGGCCAGCCGACCTCGACAGGATCTCGAAGTCCTAGCTCTTCTTCGAGCTCTCGATGTACTCCGACAACACCGCGAAGAACGGCGACGTGTCGTTCTTCTTCGTCCTCATCACGCCGACGAGATCTGAGCACACATCTGGGGCATTTGGTACGTGTATATGAGATTCGATGGGTGGCGGTCCATGAGCCCATGTACGAGCTCACGTCTGTGTAGTTCAAAATAACGCATGTTGAGGCGTTATCTATTTCATAATGGGATTTGGGCTTTCCAAATCCCTTATCATTTCTAAAATTCCTAAAAGCCCAAATCCCTCCCATAAATCCCTCCCATAAATCCCTCATCCAAACGCGTCTGTTTGGATGAGAAAATTTAAAAATACAAAGGAATTCATAAATGACGGAATTTAAAATGACGGAAATTAATGTTCTAAAATTTGTAAAGTTTCTTGTTTGGGTAACGGATTTAAAGTACGGAATTTAAGATTTATTTGTAAAGTTATTTTTTAAAAAAACTCAATCTCTCTTGGAATTTAAAAATGACGACTTTTAAATATAATTTAAAGTTGGGATTTATGACCTTCAAATTCTATGTTTTTTCTCATGTGGAATTTCTAAATTTTTGGTTCATGTCAACTTAGAATTTCTGACTTTTGCAAAATTCCAAGTTTATTTCCCTCATCCAAACACACTGTTAGGGTCACAGCTAATTTAGTGTTGATGCACCAAAGAGACAAGAAAATCAATTTCAAGTTTTCACATGTTTGCTATGTCTCTGGCTCGTGTTATCTATGAACCTCTAAAAGAATCCATACTTGGGTTGACTTCAGCATTTTAAGCACAAGTTGGACAGAAAATACAACGCACCCGTGAAAGGAGTTCAACAATGCCTGCGGAATACTTTAGAATTCCAATCCAACAAGTGCTTAACAAATACTATCGGGCAATTTCTAGGACAATAAAATATCAAGATACAACAGGGCAGAAAGCAACTGCTATAAGAGCTGTTCTAACTGTTAGGTCATGCCAACATTATACACGTAATGAGATTCGATTGTTTCTGGTTCACTTCTATATTCGTTCATTCTTCTCCCCCATCACTGATTCACTGTAAACCCCATCCTGTTCTAGTAAGTAAAAGCGGTAGAGTACTTGAGCTACGGATATGTGGATACACAATGAGTTTAAGCGAATAAACTAAACAAAACAGCCGTCGACAATCATGAGGACAGTGCTCTTTGTCAACTGAGATTGATGAATTGGCTCCGTGTTCATCATCCATAAGGTTTCCCGCATCAGTCTGCTTTCTTGTCCGGTTTATCGATTGCATCCAACCTTTCAACAAGCGGGGGATGAGAATAGTGATATGCCGAGTACCAAGGATCAGTGTTCATGGCTGACAAATTCTCTTCCTGCAAAACCATTAAACCCCACTTAGTAATGCAACCTGTTTTAGCAACAAGGAAATAGATATAGTAATCAATTAGGATAGTATCTCCTAATTAGACAATAATTTGTCAACTACGTAAAATAAGGAAAGTAAATCCCTTAATTAATCAAGAAAATAAATCTCCTTGATTAATTAGGACTCACTTTAACAGAGCTATCCAATAAATAGAACAGATCAATTAATGTCTAAATGAAAGGGAAAATTAGATAAATTACCTGTAGTATAACAAGACTAGCTCGAAGTGCAGAGGCATAACCAAGCTTCTTAGCAAAAGCATCAGCCTACAGAGGAATAAATATGATAAATAAAAGATTCAAAGATGCAAGGAGAAAATAAAACAAATGAAAGAGGTAATTGATGGGAAGTATAGATTCACCTGTAATTCAAATGATCGGCTCACAAGGTTAAAAGCAAAGCTGACTAGGTGCTGGAGAGGTATTATGGTGTACTGCAAACAACGTGGGATCAAAACATATTATGCAGATGTTGGGATAAAACATTTTCTATAATATTAAGTATTCAGAAACCAAAAGATCACTATGATAGAAGAATACAAGGAAATTGGCATACCTGAAATATGATGAGTCCAATGATTACTGGCTGGGTATCAAACCCAAAACTTTGAAACAGACTACTTGAGTTTTTCACAAGAGTATATCCCCCAAACTGTAAAAATGTACGGATCTGCACCAAAAGAGAAAAATCATAAAGCATTCCAAATTATCAATAAAACTGATCAAACAGTGATCCAATTTGCCCAAAAATTTACAGCATACCTGCATAGCAATAAATCCATACACTGTGTGATTATGCTTCCAATGGCCTAGCTCATGAGCTATAACAGCTACAATTTCCTCATAATCTTTGCACTGCAAGCCATCAAATATTCTCATCAATACTTTTTTGCATTCAAAGGGCCTATACAGCCACAGTAACCAAATAATAAATTAGACAATTAAAGATAAGAGATTGGGGGAAGGCATTCAAGATGATTTTTGACTTATATTTATACGTCCCATTAGCAACAACCTTAAAAATAATTATCGTTTTTCGTTCCATAAAAAGTTTAAGAAACTGAAAGATTAAGGGATAAAATACTCACTGCAAAACAAAGAACAAATATTTCAAAAAGTAATGCCTCCTCACCTGTTGAATTAATGTATCGTAGAGGACGATTCTCTTGTTCTTAAAAAATCCATACATGTAGGCCTGAATCATGATTGGTAAAGATAAGTAAGTCCACAGTATTAACACAGTTCAGAACAAAGTAAATATAACAAAAATGAATGAGGGCAACGAAATGATGTAGGTGCATCATTAAAGCTTTTTGTATAAATAGAAATCCACCCATCCGCAAAGTGGACACAGCTTTGAAACTGGGGCGCCCTGCTGAACCCTACAATCTATGAGAGGCAGGAAACAGAACCTCAGACCACGTGGGAGCAAACCATGGGCCTGACCATTCCAACTAACCACTGAAAAGATTTGCGCAACAAGATTATCATCTAGCTTACTAAGTCCCCCCAATTGCAGTTTTGTTATTCCTGATTCTTAATGCATAAAAGGTTAACAATGATAATTACTACGCGAAACTACTACCAGTTAACAAAAAAGCGAAGAAGCATGTAGAAAACAACACAAAGTTTTACACTTTTGACTAGAAGTGCAACGATACATATTTATTCTTAGAAAAGCCCATTAAATGAACAAGGGTTGAATCCTCACATTGCTGTGACTTGACCTTCTGGATCCATCAACGACAAACAACTTCTTCAATGGAAACTTGAGAGAAGACGCAAGTTTCTCAATTTTCTGCCTGAGCTCACCCTCTGGAAGCTATTCTCGCACATAGCAAAGAGAACAAGATGATGAAACCAAACATAAAAACAGCAGAAATGAATTTCATACTGACAAATATGTTGAACACTCACAGGTGTGAACTTGTTAAAGAGTGGAGCTATCAGAACAGGGTAGAGCGTCATCATCACGAGAGAGAGAACAAACATGAATGCCCAAAGTGTTGAATATTGGCCCAAATTATTAACTTTGGAGGAGTTGTCCACGTGGGTAATGATGGCTTGCCATCTTTGTCAAATGCATGGGTGGCTTTGTTATTTGTTTAGCTAACAAATTGGCACAAATATGGTTGCTGTGCTTTCGGCGGTGGCAGACAAATTGGAAGACTCATGGCAGACAAATTAGTGGCTTTAGCTTTTGGTGATTGAATAATGCAAGCTTTATTCTTTCTTTAGCTATAGTGCATGCTTGTGAGACTTTTTGGGAAGTAGGAGCGGCTGGTTTCTTTGGCAAGCACGTGGGATGGTTTTTTGAGAGAAAAATCAGCACCTCTTCATTAATGCAAATGATTCATGTGGGATCCACCATCATTATGGTTGGGGTTGTTTTACCTTTTGTTTGTGAGGTATCACCCGTGGCTACATAAGGAATGGGTGAGTTTGTGAAGGAGGGTGAAGTGCAAGTGAGCCGCACCATTTTGGGAGGGGTGTGGGCATTTTGTGCCTCACCTTTTGGAGGTGCCGTGTGCACCATGGTGCAGAGAGTTGTTGCTCTCTTTGTTGCCGCACCAGAGAGAGGAGAAACAGAGAGGATTTTCTTGTAATTGCTCTTGTTTGGTTCTTTCTATTTGTGAGCAAGAATCTGAGATTTGTTCTTGGCTCTATTGTGTGTGAGTGTTTTGGGTGTAATTGGGATTTGGGTTGAGAGAGTTAAACTCTGTAATTCCTAGGATAGGTGAGAGGGTTAATCTCCTTTGGTTGTAATCTCTTTTGGGATACTAGTGGAATTTCTCGCTGTCTTCGAACTGGATGTAGGCTACACACGGGCCGAACCAGTATAAATCCTTGGTGTCATTTGGATTTCTGTATTTCATATTTTGCTCTTGTTGTCTCAATGGTTTCATATCCACAGTCCATGTGCAATCCGCTTCCGCTGCGCACAACACAAAGATAGATGGCCACGTAAGCACCTCCTTTCTGCAACCACACAGGTGAACATGAAATAACACCAATCAGTAAAGATGGTTTGCACTGTGTCATACTAGAGTGCAGATAACTTAAAGTTGAAGTATTTAAAAGACAAAGCGGAGCCAACCCACTCCCCCTTTCCACAACCCCAAAATAAAAGGGTAGAACAATAACCCTAACCATAAATATCTCAGGATTCCAAACGCAATGTCAATTTAAATCAATGCACTGCAAATAAAAAGGTGCTCGCAAAAATGCTAAAATCTGGGTTTACCTGTACAATTACAATGATTGCAGACACAATAGGTGGGCCAAGAATAAGAGTAAGGCAGATTCTTTTAACCATGTCTCTGAAGAATAACCATATTGTTTGCTGTAAAACAAACAGATAACAATACAAAAGGCAGCAAGATATGAGAAAATAAATGGATGAAGAACCTAAGAAATAATAATATAATAGTGGTAGTGGTAGTAGTAAACTTGATAGTAGTAGTAATTGGAGATGCAACATGATAAGGAAGTCTGATTACACATACAAACCTTATTAAAACCATGACGATCCTCAACCACAAATGTGGAGTAGAGAGAGAACGGCAAAACAGTGATCTGCAGAAGAAACAAACTATTGATACCTTTGTAACCCGATAAAGTAATAGATCTTCAAAATCATGGCAATGCAAATACTAATGGGATTGCTCAGAACTTTGTAAGCCAATGCCACCACAATTCATTCAGCTTTTCAGCCATGATGTTAAAGCACAACATGACGATTAGTTTCTTATGGAACAACGTTACCAACCTTGAACGAACCAAAACTATATCCACTATGGAATTATTAAAAGAAACTTCATACTAGCTGTTAGCCCATTATAGCTCAGATAACGACCAAAAACTTGTGCAGACCATCAAGGTAATGAATAAACCATTAACCGCAAGCCTCGGCACAACACTACAACACAAAAAACCTTCTATGACGTCTGATTTGCGTCATGGAAGACATTCAATGACGCGGATCAGGCGTCGTAACTTGCGTCGTTGAAAGGGGGGGTCATGGAAACTTTTTCAAAGCACGACGTCTCTTCCGCGTCATGGAATAGGGTTTCAATGACGCGGATAGTGTGTCGTGGAAACTTTTTCAAAACACGACGTCTATTCCGCGTCATGGAATGGGGTTTCAATGACGCGGATAGCGTGTCGTGAAATTTTTTTCAAAACACGACGTCTATTCCGCGTCATGGAATGGAGTTTCAATGACGCGGATAGTGTGTCGTGAAAACTTTTTCAAAACACGACGTCTATTCCGCGTCATGGAATGGAGTTTCAATGACGCGGATAGCGTGTCGTGAAAACTTTTTCAAAACACGACGTCTATTCCGCGTCATGGAATGGAGTTTCAATGACGCGGATAGTGTGTCATTGAACTTAACGACGTTGATGAGACGTCATTGAAATATTTTTCATGTCACGGTTGAGACGTCATTGAAATTCTTTAATTTTTTTTAAAATAAAAATTCTTAATCTGATATATATCCTATCATTTTAATTAGGCAAAAAGAAATTAATATATAAAAGCAAAAATGAAGTCACAAAGGTACTCTAAATTATATTTCTATTATTCAAAATGATTCTATACAAAATGATTATATTTCTATTTAACATGGTCTTCATTTCCCTCAACCTTACAACGTTTCATACAAAAGATCAAGATGACTTAAAGTACTGATTTTTATAAAGTATGTGATCAACAATAACATAATGACTTTGCAGGAAGTGGAACAGTCACCAGAAGTTCCATTAACTCGATACATTTGGCTAGAAGAAGTTGAAGTTCAATCATCCTAAAATGCTCAAGAAGAGTTGATCTTGCGATGCTTTCTTCAATTTCAGCAAATGGCAGATACAATCCTGATTCCAGAAAGAAAAAAAAAACTATTCAATTTACAACAATGATATACATTAGAGGTGGGATCAGAATGCTCATGACTCTCCATTACATTTTCCTACTAGCGGTTAAAAATGACAAAACACACACTGCATACAGGCACACCCAAGCACACACACATACACATATTTGTGATGTCTCTACCTTTTTTCAAGATCACCAACAACCAGGATTTCAAGGATGTACTTCAATGATTCATAGCACTCCTTCACAAAGACAAGTACATGTACTCATCTTTTTTAATTTTTCTGACAAGAATCTCATCCTTCCCCGCGAAATCCTTTGCAATTGCAATACTCAATGCTGTTGAAAACTAGTATGCTGAGGAGACATGTTTAGACATGGACCAAAAAAGAAAAGAAAATGAAAATATGAAAGATTTTGAATATAGAAGATACCTTATTTGCAAGAAGGAAAACAGGCCAATGGACTATGCCAGAAAATAATTCTGATGACATAGGCATTGTCATCAAGTCCAACTCCCTATTTTAGAAAATAATCTTGTAAGGTATTTCTTAAAGCTTTGCTGAAAAACAGACCAGTACCAATTTAAATCACCTGTTGTTTATCAAGTCCTCCATTCGGAAATGATTGATAATTTGGTTCCACACTAAAATAGGAACTTGTTATACTTATATGCAACGTATATACCGTTCAGTATTACCATATGATCATGGAGCTAGACATCAGATGCTCATGTCCAATTTATGATCACACTCGAGCAAAATACAAGGAAAAATTTAAAGTAACCAAGAAAAAGAAATTCACTATATGGCAGTAAAACATGTCACAGACCAGAGAGGATGGATAACTTAAAGAGGATAAAATGTAATTGACATGGGCAGTTGGGGAGGCTTAACGACGAAAAGTGTCTTAATCCAAAAGTAGTTAATCGATGTCTACCCTTCTGTGGTATTCGACAAAAGATGATTAAGTACTTAATCGATGTCTATACCATGTGGATGAAAAAATCTGTTGTAGATATGTAATTAAGTTGCCTTAGAAATCTCTGGCCAAAAAAGGGTTGTTCCTATCAGCTGCATATCAGCTATGCTTCCACTTTACAACCCAGGCAAGTCTTTTCCACTTAACACGAAATACAAGTCTTTTTCCACAAAGGTGATTTTCCAAGCCTAATGCTTCAGGGAAAAAAAGAAGCACAGCTTACCTCACCAAGGTGATGCAATATGCCATAGACTCCACTAAAGAGTGTGCAGAAAAACAGAATACCATATCTAAGTGTCCATAAAATCCTTGTAGGCAATCTTCTATAACTTATCATATAATTGACCCCTGTAGGGTTTGGTATACATACTAGAATCCAGAAAACCCTTGTAGGCAATCTTCTAAATTTGAATAGTAATCATCAGAGCAAACTGGACAATCAAAGATTGATTAAAATTTTGAAATTCGGGGAAAAATTATATTTAAAGAATTGAGGGCTCAACTAGAAGGCACCGTTTAGACATAATAAAGAGAATTATTTTGTTGTAGGTTATATGCTACATACAGAAAAGGAAGGAAAGAAAAAGAAATTTCTCTTATTCAGGTTACAGCACAATCTGTCCAATAACATATGTATATGTATGTACTGCAGAAGATTTATAAAAAAAAAGTATTGCAGCCTTCAGGAGTATGCTAATCCTATCACTTATCATATAATTGACTAAATTTCATTCTTGTGGAGAAAATACAAGAACTAGGAATAAGGGTTAAACAAAACCAAGAAACACAAACAGAGTAGCCTCGTTTATAGCACGCTTGGTGTCGCTCAACATATGGCTAGCATCCTAGATGGAAAACAAAGAAATCCCTGTTTCAGACTTCCTATAAACCCAGTTACCCAAAAAAAAAACTACAAAGGAAATAGCTTCATTCAATTAGTTTCCCAATTCTTATCATCCAACAAGATTCAAAGTTGAGCAATATACACATAGACAAACATTCCGGTCATCAAATTATAGCTGTCAAAATTCCTAACATATGCTACTAACACAAAATAAAAAGCTGTCAATGATATATCAGGTAGTTCAAATTTCCAAAAATATCAACACGGTTGAAAATTTTGGAAAAGATAACTATATCAATGGAAATTTTGGTATTAAATAATAAAAGCCTACTAAACCACCATCTCCCCATTAATCCCAGCAGTCCTTTTTACTACATTGATATCCATCTTAGGTACTCCCTTCACTATTAATTTAACCACTCATGCACTGTCCAGTTTTGTTATTGAAGCCCTAAACCCTTGTTTTTCAAATCTTCACCAAACCTTCAAATCTCCCTAAACCAATCTCAAGATCAGCTAGAACACGCAACAAACGCAACAAGGAAGAGAAAACTCACCTTGATCGGGAAAAATGGCGGCCGGAGAGCTTGGAAAGCCGGTCGAAAAATCCTGCTAGAAAACGGTGCTACAGTCGGGTTTTTGAGGACTTTTTCGAGTGTGGACACCCTATGGAACGTGTAGATCGAAGGGGGAGGGTTGATTTGGTGGTGGGTTCGATGGGTGGAGAGGCTTGAAGGCGCCGGATTTAATGGCGCCGTCTCTGGTTACTTCGTAAGGGAGAGAGAGTGATTGGGGAAGAAGAAAAGGGGTGGGGGTCTGGGGAGCACGCGAGAGGGTTGTGAAAATGAGAGGGAATCAGAGAAAGGTAGGGGGAGATAGAAAGGAGAGAGCGAGAGGGTTTCTGAATTGGGGTAAGAGATAGCGAGAGGGTTTCTAGAAAGTGGCGGGGAATTAAATTTTCGTGAAAAAAAAAGCGCAAAAATTTGGATATATCTATGACGCAGGTTCTGCGTCGTCGTATATGGTACATCTATGACGCAGGTCCTGCGTCATTGTATAAGTAATTCATGTCGTGTAGAAGACGTCGTTAAATTCACAATGTTAACGACGTATGATATGCGTCGTCTAAATGCACTAGAATCAATGACACACATCCCGCGTCATTGAAAATGATTTTAATGACGCGTCTAACGAATGTCGTGATAACGGTGTCATGAACTCCCTTCAACGACGCATTTTAAAAACACGTCATAGTTTATGATATTTAATGACGTGTATTTTCGATGCGTCATTAAATCCGCGTCATAAAAAGACCTTTTTTTTGTAGTGCAACTAGAGCACTAGGCTTCCCCCCACTACCATAGTTTCTATGAAAGCACTAGATTTATTTACTTGAGATCCAAATGCACTCGGTACATGTAACATGCCGAACAAAAATAGGGGAATTAAACTTAAAATATAAAGAGATAAAGTAAAATAAATTAAATAATTAAGTGAATTAAATAAAATAACTAAATTGAATTAATTAAGAATTTTTGAAATCTAATTATAATTTTTAATATTTAAAGGACGAAAAGATAATTTTGGAAGTTGAGTGTAAAATTTTTTTTATAAAAAAAAACATAAAAACCCCAATCAGTTACTCGTGACCGGGCCCCCCTTCCCCTCTCTTTTGTCCCCGACACCTCCCTCTCTCTCTCTGGAAAATCGGCGACGGCGGGCACCCTCCGACCACCTCATCCAAATTTCGTCTCACCCCAAAACCCCACGAAACCCGACTGTAACGTCGTTTCTTGGCCGGATTTTTCGACGGGATTTCCAAGCTTTCTGGCCACTTTATTTCCCGATCAAGGTGAGTTTCCTCTTCTTTGTTGCATGCTCTAGCTATTTTGTTGTGGGTTTGGCTCGATTCGAACGTTTGGTGAGAGATTGAAAAACTAGGGTTTTGGTATTTCGGGTTTCTTGGAATTCCGGCGGAATTTGGGGTTGGGCCGAGAGTAAAAATACTCCACTCATTGTCTTGATCTCGTAGGTATAGGTCTTGTTCGATAATTCGAGGAATTCCGTCGTCGGAAAATTTGCTCAAGACACCCAACGAGCTGCCAGCGCGTGTGGCAGCTCGTGGGCCCACTTGTGGCGGCCCAATTCCGTCCCTAAATTATCCCCACGTCATCCTGAGTGCTACGGTACGCTCATATTTGAAATTGGATATCGTATGACAGTCGAACGGATTTACGCCTATTCAGCGTTATCCGGGTTCGTTATGTTCGAACCGTTGGATCGGTTCTAATTTCGAATATGTCTTCCCTTGAACCTTTAGGATCGTGTAGGAATTCGCGGATCAAGAATCGCAGCCTCGAATGCTCGGATCAATGAATCAAAGTTTAGTTTAACAGAAACCGTGCGATCGCGAGAAATCCGACCGCTCGATCGAGACCAAACCTACGGAACGTGATTAGTTGACTTTGTTGGACTTTTAGGAATGTTCGGATTGGGAATTTGAGGTCGTGGGTCCCACGGGCCCAGTTGACCAAAATGGAAAGTTTGACTGCTCAGTTGACCGTGAGTCTTCCGAGGTCGTTCCATCTTTCGGAAAGTACTAGCTTGATTCAAGGACTTGTGAAATGTTTGTTTATTGGGTTTTATTACCGAGACTATTTTATTGTTTATTTATGCTTATTATTTGTTATATTAATGTTGTGAGTTTATTTATTGCTTTATTAATGGTTGGTATAAGTTTAATGGTGGTTAATTATGCAAGGTTAATCATTTAATGTTTAAGAGGATATTGGGTAATTAATTCATATTTATAAATGTTTGAATTCTGAATTGTGGGTACATAGTGTTTGTCTTTTGATTACGATTAATGTTATTATCGAAGTTAATATTATTTCTATTGCTATATCATTATTATTATTATTATTATTATTATTATTATTATTATTATTATTATTATTATTAGTATTACCATTATTAGTATTACCATTATTAGTATTATTATCATTGGAGTGGTTTACTCTTTATATATATATATATATATATATATATATATATATATATATATATATATATATATATATACTTGCATTTGTGATTGAGGACTTCAAATACTGTGTACTCTATTCACACGGGCTGATGTAGGATTCCAAATGTGGGTAGAGATGGATATGTGAATACTATGTACTCTACTCACGCGGGCTAATGTAGGATTCCAGCGTATAGGTAGAGATTGATATGTGGATGTTGTGTACTTTACTCACAAGGGCTGATGTAGGATTCCAACGTGTGGGTAGAGACTAATATTTGGATATTGAGTATTCTACTCACACGGGCTGATGTAGGATTCCAGCGTGTGAGCGGATGCTCAGTACTACACCCACACGTGCGATGTAGGATGCCGGCATGTGGTGATAATGATATTGACGGTATGAATCATATCCGCACGTGCGATGAAGGATGCTGGCTTGCGGAGATGATGACCATGGTAAGGATTACATCCACACGTGCGATGTAGGATGCCGGCGTGTGGTGGTGTTGATGGTGTGGATGTGTGTGTATTTGCATATCTGTTACATTTTATATGTATTTGTGGTTGGATATACATATATATGGGTATGCTATTGATTTCTTGAATGAATATTTGAGAGTATGGTTTTTAGAATATACACTTTCGTGAATTATATCAGTGCTAAATAGCTACGTGTGGCTTGATCCCTCACGGAGGGTACGTAGGCAGCCTAGGATAACCTAAGTGCAGCCACAACATAAACTGCTTGAGTTCTGTTTCGTATGCTTTGATTTTGCCCAGTAGGCTTGAATTCTAAGGCCGGAGGCCATAAACAGAAACTATGTGCATTTAATTTGTGGGTCGGCGGTTGGTTATAATTGTTGCTTATTCTGCAGGTTTAAAATTTGGTTAAGTCCGTTTTTCAAGGGAGGCTCTGCGAATTTTCAGCAAAAGTCTCGGCCCTCTTTTCATTTAACTTGAAAGAAAGAAAAGTTTTAATTTAGTAAATGGGCCGACATTTGAGTAATGTCGTAAAAACAGCAAGGTCTATCATGGGTTCCGAGGAATTGGGCCGATCACATTTAACAACATCTAAAGATGGAAAAATTATAGAATACTACCATAGTATGGCCACGTGGTATATCTTGTATACGTGTGTTATAATATGAGTGGACGACATGGTTTATTTTCCCCCTTTTAGGGTTTATTTTCCCCCTTTTAGGGAATAATATCTATAAATATCCACTAATATTATAACACGCGCCAAGATGTACCACGCGCCATACTACTGATAGTATTCTATAATTTCTCCTAAAGATGGGGTTAGCACACTTACGTAAAATTCCAGTATCCACAATGAAACTAAAAAAAATTAACGTGCATACTGAGAGAGGGAAATCATGTGCGCACCTGTGACCAAATCATAACACCACCTAAGAATGCAAGTGTATGCAGTATTTCATTTTCGGCATTAAGGCCAACCAAAGTCACAAAGTCTGCTGATCTCTGTGATTATTGAAAATAAAAAACAAATATAATTAAGCAATGAAAGTACAGCAGAAAGGGAGGGTTGCACTAACAACATTTCCAATTACTAACCTTCCAAAACCAAGGCAACACCCGAAAGAACAAAATTGCCGAGTGCATCAGTATTGTTACAAACTCATGAATAAAATGGAAGTGGCTGAAAGTGAAGAAAGATACATTAGGGTTGTACGTATCTTAAGATTATAAATGAGAATGGCAAGGAAGATATACCTTCTATCAAGACGGTAGGCTCGTGATTTCTCAAATTTTTCTTGGCTGATTACTCCTTCCAAAGTTTTAGGAAGGGTTGGAAGTTTGAGAGCAGTATGTTGGCGCAAATCCAAATAAGTTTCAAAGATGTACGTTAATATCATAAAACCTGTAATAAAAATTAGAAAGTAAAAGCAGTTACAACTTACAAGCAATGAAACAGGATGGGGAGAGGGAAAAGAGAAAACAAAGATGAAGAAGCTCCGAAGACGCCGAGAGTCATTTCAAAAGAAAGTGAGATAAGAAACAATCAAATCACAAGTTGAAAGGAAACTGAAAAACTACCAATCACAGCATAGACGAGCAAATTAACAGAAAAAATGAACACAATGGAGATAGAAAAGGGAAAGAAAAAAAACAGAGGGGGGAGGGAGTGTAATTGACAAGTCTTCCCATTTCTTAATGAATGGTTTGATGACTCTGTTAGCAATTGGGATGACCACTACTTTTCTAACCAGCTCTATGGGTTGACAGAGGTGAGCTACACCATCTTTAGATATCAATAAAAGATGAGTACATAAAAACAGAAACTATATCTTAACTCCACAAACAATGCTATTTCGGTAGAAAAGTAGCAGAAAACTAAGTTCCATTAGGCCCAATGGTTCATACTTCATGGGAAAGAACGCGGTAAAGGTAAACCATTTTAGGTTGTCACACCACAATTTGATCAAACCCAACTGGTCAACCTTCCAACTGAACAAGGTATCCACATTTTCCTAGAAACCAAACAAAAATTCTTCTATCTGAAAACTTGAAAACCAATCCAAACACCCACAAGAAACCCACACCAAGCTCATAACAACAATCGCAGTTAGACAATAAAGATAAAAACTTCAACTTGAAAAGCCCAAAGATTTCATTAAAACCAAAATTTGGATAAAAATATTTCTTAAAAAAAAAACTTAAACACAATGCACAAAATGAACCAAATGAGTTCTCAGCACAAAAAGAAACAAAAAGTAAATGAGTACTCACAAAACGAGATTTTGATGCAACAAGACGAAGAAGATGATGACTCTCAAATAGAAGCAAGCAGCTCATAAACTTAATAAACAAATCAAAGAAGACAAAGAAAATGCAAATATTGACAATAAATGGAAGGAGATATTGAAATGGATAAGTACCGATAACAGCTTCCAAGAACGGGAACGTCATGGCTGAGTAAGACGATGCAGAGCAGAGAGAGGTGTTGACGAGATGAAGTCGTGTTTTACGAATATATAATAGAAGCAAACGAACCGGATCATCTTCTACCCGACTCGATTTTGTGACCCGAATGCTTATAAATCGTAAGCAAAACCCTATTAATCAATTTTCTTATATTTCAGAAAATTTTATTCGGATCCAACAAGTTTCTAATCGTTTTATTAGTCCTTGAATTTAGACCCGATTTGCATTTGAGTACCTCAATTTCCAAAATGGTTCCCATGGTCCCTTAACTTCACTTTCGTTGGACAAATGGTCCTACCGTTAATTTTGTTAACTTTTCATTAAATACAAGGGCAAAATGGTATTTTTGTATAAAAATGATTAAAATATGAATAAAAAATTTTAAAAACTAAAAAATTAAAATTAAACTCTCTCTCTCCCCCTCTATCCCTATTTCTACTCCCCCCAAACTTTATTTTTCTTATTTTTTTTTTGTTGGTTTTTATGTGATTTTCTTTTATTGTTATTTTAAAGATATGATTTTTTATTCATTTTTTTGGTTTTAATATAAAAAGACCATTTTGCCCCTGCATTTAACAGAAAAAATTGAGAGAAGTAACGGTGGGACTAGTTGTCCAAACGAAACTAAAGTTAAAGGACCACATGTACCATTTTGGAAATTGAGGTACTCAAATGCAAATCGGGTGAAGGTGGTGGTGGTTGTGGTAGTGGTTTTGGTGGGGATGACGGTTGTAGAGATGGAGGTGGAGGTTGCAGCGTGGTGGTGTTGGTTGTGGAGGTGGTGTTGGTTGTGGTGGTGGTAGTGGTAGTGGAGGTGGTGGAGGAAGTGGTTGTTGTGGAGGTGGTGGTTGTGGTGGTGGTGGTGGTAGTGGTAGTGGAGGTGGTGGAGGAAGTGGTTGTTGTGGAGGTGGTGGTTGTGGTGGTGGTGGTGGTGGTGGTGGAGGAGGAGGAGGAGGATGTGGTAGTCGCCGCGGCAGTGGAGATTGTGCATGTGGTAGTGTAGGTGGTGGAGGAAGTGGTTGTTGTGGAGGTGGTGGTTGTGGTGGTGGTGGTGGTGATGCCGGAGGATGAGGAGGACGAGGATGTGGTGGCGGCGGTGGTGGTGGAGGTTGTGAATGTGGTGGTATAGGCGGTGGAGTTGTATGTGGAAGTGGAGGTGGTGCCATTTTAAAAAATGAATGATAGTATTTTGGGAATTAAAAAAAATTCATTAAAGGCTCATCTCTGCTTCTTTTGAAAACACCTTTGAAAAGCAACTCAGAGTCTACTTTTAAAAACTACTGTCAAAAGGTCATTGCTTTTAAAATAATTGGGATATTTTATTTTTACCAAAAACCTTAAACTGCTAAACTTTAAAATAAAACAGGTTTTTGGCGAAAAAAACAATCTCAAACAATAAGACATTCAAAGAACACACAGAGAGACTAAAACACAGTCCAAGTGTTCAAATTCCAGATCCATCTGGTTTAAAATTGACAGTAACAATGAACGCAGAAAGGAAGCACGACAACCCTACAATTTGGTGAGTTGCTAATTTGGTCCATGCTAGACTAGTACACAAGCTGCATCTCGTTAATCAAGCCACGTTTATTCAAAGTCGCCAACTAGGTCGTCGTCCTTTTCTTATGTTAAATTATATGTCACGTCTGATTAATTAAAATTTACGTATTATTTTATTTTAAATGTAAACAAAAAACTTGAAAAAAAATTAACATATTCAAATCTCGTTAACGAAAATTGTTGAATTCAACTTGTCATGGCCTTAGTGCTTTAAATTTCTTTTCTCTAGGAGTCCTCTTGTCCTTATTTTGGTTTTGTACACGGTAGCATCATGACTTAATTTATTATTTCTTTACAAGAGCATGGCTCCCAAAGGTGTAACATAGTAACTACGCATATCATCTAACACTTTCTTTTTGGCTTCCATGATCATATGAATTTTTTTTGCTTGTGACAGGCACAGCGTCACATAGTACTATGAGATTATTTGTTATACCACGTGACAATATTATTAATTTCACAATAATTTTTCAAAAGTGCGTCACAAAATTAAGAGTTTTAACATTGAAGTCTGAAAGAAGTTTTGTCAGTCTTTAAAAGATCTTGACTTTCTTCATCCATTTGTTAATTGATTTTGAGTTGGATACTCAAACAAATTCAACATACAAAAAATAATAGCTTATGAATATATATATATATATATATGATCTCTTGGATCCGGGTCCAAGGAATTCGTGGTCACCCACCGTTGGATTTCAATCCAACTGTCCACCTACTTTTATACTTTTTTAAGAAACTCTATTGGGCCGTTGGATTTCAATCCAACGGTGAGTGACCATGAATTCCTTTGACCCTAGGGATCCAAGAGATCATGACTACATATATATAAAGACAAATCGAACATAAAGTTATGCTCAAATACATTCAACTAATTTTGCCATCATCGTTTCATGGATTTTTAAATCCCAGCAATATCTTGCTATGTGTCTAAAGTATAAAATAAAGCATTTAGGCATATCCTTCTTTTCCTCTGAACTTGAAGAAACGCGAGAAATTGAGTGTATGTCGCAATGGCATTTTTAAACTGACCCTGCGCAATTTGAAGTTTCGCTTTGGTTCTCAGTAATTCACCTTGTTCCCATTTCCCTGACTGATCCAAAGCAGCCTCTACGATTGTTTCAGCATCCACAAACCGTTTCTGGGCTGATAGTATTCTGCTCAACAATAACCAACTTTTAAAATTAGACCCACCTTCCAGCTTTAAAATTTGCTTTGCACAATCAAATGCAGCATCCAACTTTCTCTGCTCAGCTTTAACCGAGGATGGTAGCAATATCTTATTAAAATTATATTTGTTTCACAATTCAATATATCCTTTTTAGTCATTTTATATTAGAATAAATTAGTAATTCAATAAATAGTTTATACGTAGGGTGTACTTAGTTATTTTTAGGGTTCATTTAGTAGCACTCTTTGTTAAATATACACGCTAAAAAATTCCAATTGTAATTTAATACTACAAAATTTAGAGTCGAAATAAGACAAAAAGAGATTTAGAAATGGTAGTAATAATAGTGAAAAGAGAGACAAGGAAAACATAAAAAAGGGCCTCAATAAAATTTGATAAAAGATTGGTAATTGTGCTAAGAAACAAAGGGCCTCAATAAAATTGAGAGGGGGCATAGGACCCCCGAGCCTTAGCTCCCTCCGCCCCTGGTTGGATGTCTATAAAAGACCACTATTTCTTCATATTTGATATACAACCACAACCTGGTTCTCTCTTCTCCTACTTTCATATGTTCTCTGCTTTTGATTATTATTTTTGAGCAACGGTTCTATGACTTGGAGACATATATTTGACTGTGAACGTGTTCATAGCGGACCTTAAGCTTGTGTATTAAGAGTCGTATCTTGGAGTCTTATAGACAGTCAATACATGCATGTAGGGAGGCTACAAAAGACTTTAAGACAACGTCTTTAATGTGCTTCACCATACCAGACTCGCTTTTTTATTTATAACTAATTTTACATTTATTTACATATTATTTTATTTCTTTAATTTTACTTTACCTTAATAAGGTTTTCAAATTTTATATATATATTATTTATAATACAAAGGTTTTTGTATTTGGTTTTCCGGAAAAATGAAAACTAATAGTACCTAATTAATGACAACCACCACATCCTTCACTAAATACAACTTTGTTTTCCACATAAACCATGAAACTGCTGATCATATAACTTTGAGAAAAATTAGGCATAATAACTTGCCAGTCATGAGTCATGACCTCCCTTTCCATGTTTGGGGTCTGATTCAATTCAACCTTCTTTTTCCAACAGTAAGTCTCTGAAACCAACAATTAGCTAATATTATTCACCAACAAATTCTTCAGCCACCTGTTTTCTTAAGCCAAAACCCTCTGCTTGGCTCTAGAATTTGCTTCAGTAAAACCAATGCTCTACATGCCTGAAAATTTCCATAAACAGCCAGTGAAGTGACAAGGTTGGAAACTTGGAAAGATAGAAAAAGTTGCCTCATTGTAACAAAATTTACCTGCAAACTTTCCCAGAGAGTTCATCAAAATAATACTCTGTGTATCCACTTGCTGCAACATTTGGTTCAGAATTCAGATTAGAACAAGCACTTTTTTTCTTGGTTTATCAGCTTGCTGAATGTTTTTGACCCCGTACAGGATAAATCTAAAAGCATACCAGATAGAATGGGCCTCCAAGGGAATGACAAGATGCAACTAAATCTCCAGTGACCAATTCCTTTATCCTGCAACCAAAAGTTTGATGAAAACTTTATATATCTCTGTATGTATATACATATATAATGAGGAACGCATGAGCTTCATATTCCCCAAAATCTTCCCACTTCATGAGCTTCATATTGGACTTCATTAAAAGGGACCCAAAATTTGTGCAGTTCCTTTTGAAACGCTGAAGCCCTTTGAATGAACTTGCTGGATCAGCAAATTCACAATCCTCTTCATATGCACCAGTTAGCATAAACAAAAACAAACACTCATTTAAAAAGCACAGGAGAAAGAAGAGAGCAACAAAATTCAATTGGGTTCTCAAAAACCTGTGACAAAGTATGATCTTTCAAAGTCTTGTTTGATGGATTTTACTACCATGGCTCGATCAACTGCTCCTGACCCATATCTTGCAAGCTCAAGAGCTGCAGCTTCAGGAGCTTCGGCTTTCGATGGTGGACGGAAAAATGACGTGGCAATTCCCAGAAGCTCGGAGCTATACCAAGCCACCTTAAGCAGTGCCTTTTCAGGTTGGGATTGTTTATTAGTTGGTGAAATCACTTGTTTGGTTTAACTTTTCTCCACTGCAACGAAATCTGTAGACACTGTAACGATGGGTTGGCTGGAAATTGACGTACTCGTTCTTGGGCTGGGCAGTGAGGTGGGGTGTAATGGAAGCATAGGAGAAAATATTTGCCTTTTAGAGAGAGAGAGAGAGAGAGATGGTGGTTGGACTGAGTTTGTGAAGTTTGTCTCAGAGTCTCACTTAAATATCTAAGGACCACGGTGAATGATAGCCATAAATAAATAGATGAATGTAGTTTCAATCTTTTAGGCCTTTTAAAGCCAATTTCAACTTTGAACTACCAAACTGGTGACCACATCAACAGGCACCTTAAATTTTTCATCACTGTAAGAAAAATTTACTGCAGTTGAAACGCCTCTCCTTTTCTAGAGAAACAGGTTGCTCTTGCTGTGCTGTGTTTTCTATTTGGGATACTTTTGCTCCTGCTGCAGTTACCAATAAAAGTTGATGCATTCAAAGAATGTCACAAATCCTCTCCCTTCAGATTGAGGGGGGATGATAAGCTCGGAGAACACAGAAATATCAGGAATACGGAAAATTATGCCAGTAGGCAGCAAAACAGAGTGTAGTCTAACATATCATCTCAACTGCAGAAGGTAATATACAAAATTTCCTAGGCAGGAATCCTAAATGTTCGCCATCAGATTGAACATAAATGCTTCCACTGCCTGAGACGTCTTCCACTTCAATAGAGTGCACGCTGCAACAAGAACACAAATGTATAAAAGGAATCCAAAGACAAATCACTACATGTAATAGCCGGGATGAATTGACTCAAGCAGCCAATTTAAATCATTTGAGTCCTGACGTCTTAAGCAAATCAAAACAGAAACCTACATGTATGCATCCTGATGTGATGAGTACTGTTGGTTACGAATAGAGAAACAGGGAAAATGTATGTGTGGGAAAAGAGAAAGAGAGGGGGAGAAAGCAAAGAACATAAATAGTATGTTATTGTATTCCACCTAACAAGACCTACCTTCTTGAAGATACATTTTTCACTGTTAGATGCGTCCCATTGTACAGCTTATGTAGCTTCAGAATAAAGTCATACCACTTGAAGTCCTGAAGAATCACAACCTGCCAAGAAAGTTTATATCAAAGATCAAACATACTGGGAAAAACACTGCAGTATACAAAGTACCTTATATAAAATATGAAAAAAGTAAGAAAGTAAAATTTGTGAATAATTAAGAAGGTTATATGCAGAAAACACTAATCCACCTCAAAATTGCCGCTGTGAGGGTCAGCATTTGGTGTAATTTTCATGCCACCGCCAAAGAATTTTGCATTTCCGATGCAAAGGGCTGTTACTTGAGAGTATAGTTCCCACTCCCCTTCATTGACCTAAACTAAAAACACTCTATTAAGCGAAAGAAACGGTACGAGTGTCTTTATGGAAAGTAAAGACGCAAGCAATAGGCTACTGACTACTAGTGCACAATGCATTACAAATATTGACCTTGATTTTAAGGTCCTGATTACGGTGCCCAACAAAGGCTTTCAAAGCACCAATAACATAGCACAAGTTGCCAAATCTCTTGTATCCAGAAGCATAGTATCCTGCTTTTGCACTCCTGCAAAATATCCCCCCAAAAAATGGCAACAAGACTTTCTAAGATCAGCATGTGCCTTTTCTGAAACTAAATTGTCAAATTTTCCAAGTTAACCTTACAAATGACTGTCAGCAACATTAACAAAGTAATGAGGTTCTCCATCTTCTCCATTAATAACACCAACATCTATCCGTGATCTCTGCCCTGCAAAAAACAATTATCTTTTTACCATATTATAAACAGAATTAGTAAGTGAAAGCTTTCCTTTGATCTTGATTCAAAGATGCACAATACAGAAGTGATCAAAATTAGAAAGATAAAATAAATACAGCCTAAGCATGCCCGAGAGAGAGAGAGAGAGAACCTTTGGCTATGCGGTCAATGGCTTCATGAGGATCATTTTTCCTAATAAAACAACAGACCTTTCAACCATTTAGAGCAAGTCTAAACTTAGAGAAATATATGAAATTATACCAGATTGCAAAGCACACTAACCAGCCAAAAGTTCGGGCAAAATCAGACCCAGTCCCCAAAGGAATGAGCTGTACACAGCACAAAATAAGTTATACATTCTCTTCAGAAATCCAAAACATTGAAACCAGGCAGTTAAAGGATCAATTGAACATGTCGCAGATGAAGTTTCATTTACATACAACAATACACAATTTGAAACTAAGATTACTAGACTCTCATGGTAATCACTTACACCGAGTGCAGTTGAATGGGTGACCTCTCTATCGTGATTTACAGGTTTTCCTGCCCAAAAGAATCCATTGACAACCTGCTTATTACAAGCCAATGTAGATGAGTGACTAGTTGACACAATCTTTCCATGAATTTTATAATCTCAGAGAAAGTTGCACCTCATGCAGAGTTCCATCTCCTCCCACCGCTATTACAGCATCAGCACCCTCCCTTATAGCCTGCATGCATAAGAATCATAGAGCCTATTTTAAACCAATCTTCTATTCAAGAAACTGGATTTAGGTCAAGCTCAAATAATAAAAGTACCAACGCCCACCTCTCTCGTTATGTCAATTGCATGAGAAGGACCTGATGTTAAAGATTCGCATATCTGCCCATAACATAAACAAGTGAAAGTAGATAAGTTCAGCAAGTGTGCCTCAATATAGAAACAAAACAGATGAAGCACAGGCTGCAAATGAATAATTGAATAGAGTGATATGGTCAATGTCACCTATTAAGTTAACACTCACACACACACGATCACCAAATTCACTACAAGAAAGAACCAAAAAGTAAAAAAATAAGACGAAAGGTTCTTCAAACCACAGAGCACTTGGGAGAACGATCGATAATGAATACCCTTTTATATGAGGGTACAACAATGAAATATGATAACACAGACAAATGCTTTACCAAAAATAAAATAAAAAAAACCTTTAATTTGTTGGGCATACATACATGATTTATGAGAACATAAAATTCATATCACATAATCTAAAGAATGTTTTCCCTTCAAATTAAATACGCATATTATTACCAGTTGATAAGTAGACATTTCGTGGAATAAATAAATCCCTAGTGATCTTACTGGTTGCCAAGGCACAATACAAGCAATGGATGTAGAAACAACAGTGACAAAATTAATGGGCGTCAAGTTCCAACCTCCAACGAATTAGTTAATTAGAATTGGATAACCGGGTGTCAAGCTCAAATACGCAGTCACTAGGTCATAAACCAACGAGAGAAAAGAAACTCACATTGCAATCGGCACCAAGGCGAGACCTTAGATACGGAAGCAGCTTCTTCCACTCTTTACCTGTCCTCCCATTAGCACCTGCTCCAATTTCCCATTTCTCTAAGCAACAAAACCCACTACACAGAAAACCACAAAAACACAGAGCGAGAGAAAGAGAGAGAGAGAGAGAGAGAGACCGCTAGGATTGACGACGAAAACGAGGTCACGGCGGCGAGATGAGGAAGACCCACTTCGCAGAATGGAGCGGTCAACACATAGATCAGGGGCCTTGGGTAGCTCTGCTCTGACAGCCCACGGTTTCGCCATTGATACTCTCACCCCTGCTATTCCACTTCCAAATGCTATTTGATTCAAGCCCATCTCTTTTCTTCTTTTTTAAGTTTTGGGTTTAATTATGCGGTTTCTCCGATTAAGTAGTTAATGAGATTTCTCACACAGGCGTAAATTTTATGGTGGCAAAATCTTCTCCTGTGCATCATAATCTGTAGCAATGTGAAACAGAGCAGTCATTTCTATTTATTTTCACTCTTTAGGAGATAATTTCTATTTTTCTATTTTTTTTTCTTTATTATTATTATTATTATTATTATTATTATTATTATTGCTAATATTCATTGGGTTGGCAAATACTTCAATATTCCACACGCGACAAAAATATTTTGATGGGAATCTACGTCCTTACTAAAGATCGATATATTTTATCAGGATATAGGAAAATGTTAAGTTTTTAAGCAGAATTATTTTATGATTGATAGTGACATGAATTATACTCTTTTATTTTTTAGATTATTTTTCTTTATTAACCACAATTTACGACACAAATGTTTTGTTTTAAGCAATGGACAACTCGCCATTTACAGCTGCAGAATTTACACAACAAGAATAAAGATCATATTCGTTGAACATACAGAACTGTTGTTGGTGGTTTTAACTTGGGAAGAATTCAAAACAACAGCCAAATGTCATGCTCTGAAAACGGCAAACCCTCATCTTCGTCCTTTTCCCTTTGAACTGAAATGGTGAGACTTTAGCTTCTTCTTGCGCACGGCACTAGCAGGGCCGGTCTCTCTGAATGGCATCCCCATCAAAGCCATAAGGGACTGAGCTTCTTTATCTGTTTCCGCAGTTGTTCTAATGCAAACATCCATTCCCCTGCCCTTACCAAGATCAAACCGGATCTCTGGGAAGACACTCTGTTCCTTAATGCCAAGGGCGTAATTCCCGTTTCCATCAAAACTATTTGGGTTTAGACCTTGGAAATCCCTTGTCCTAGGAAGTCCCAAGTTAATCAGCCGATCAAGAAATGAGTACATCACCTACAAAATAGAATAGTAAGCGTGCATGAGATTGGATGCATTTGGTTTTTAGAGAGAAACATAGACATTTTTTTTAACGGACTGGCACAGGAATTGCTGGTTCAAATCCTTTGAACACATACAAGACTAACAATTGCACCGTAGTTCATTGGTCATCAATTGTATACGAAAAATATTCAAAGTTCCAGGAAAAATACAAATTCAATTAAAGTTCTTAAGTATTATTTTGTAAGGAATGCAAGTTTGCTTCTTTATCAAATATGTCTTTATGTTGCAACAAATTTCCTTTTTTTCATTGCATCATTGCCATTACATCGAGAAATTTTGTAAATGTTCCGGGTACACCACGTGGCTGGTGTACCATCCAATAGACGTAGGACATGTGGAATTACTCTCCAACTTACTGCATTGTTTTTTATGACATGTGGCGGGCTGCATTGGAAATATTCCACATGTCCTACGTCTAGCATATGGTACACCAGCCACGTGGTATACAGGAACACCCAAAAATTACTCCATTACATCACCATCACCAATGCAGAGTTACTATATTAAGAAACACTAACATTGACTCAGCACACAAACCACGGATAGTGCTTCAGTAACTACCCTCCTATCGTAACATCAACATGCGTATTACCACAAAACTCTAAGGCAGTCGCTGTTGCCAACTTGCTGCCAGTACTGCTGTCTCACAACTATACACATCACCATATTCATCTTTACCATACCACCTCTTCCAGCATCAGGGCTTCCACCCTTTTAAAAAACAAATAGAAAAAATAAGGCACTCTTTGCCTATGGTAGAACCTTACAGAAATGAAGAAGTTGCTCCTTTCTGGTTCCATCATTAACAATATGTTTTACAGACTATATTGTGATTGTCATTATTAATATTATACCATACAAAAAGCAACAAGATATGAGTATTGGTTTACCATCACATCATAACGTAAAGAACATCCAGAATGGCCTCCACACGATTGAAAGTGTTATCTTAAGTTTCGATTAACAAAATTTAACATATTGAACAAGAGATGATAAGAAACCTGAATAATAGACATGCTCACAAGCAATACAAATAATCAGTCTTGTTGGTATTTATGTAAACGAAATCAACAAGAAGATAAGATTCATTATTAAGGGGGAAAAGCAAACTCACATTTCCTCTAAGTGTGACAGCAATCCCAAGTGGCTGGCCTTCCCTGATCTTGAAGGTAGCAAGGGAAACCTTTGCTCGTGTCTTTATGGGTCTCTGCCCAGTAATGAGCGCCAAGTCATTCATTGCTGCTTCCAATCCCTTAGCATTCTGTTGAGCATCTCCGATACCACAGTTCACCACAACCTTCTCAATCTTCGGAACCTGCCCAAGTTCCAAATTGCAGATATAATAGAAAAATAACACATAATTATATCGCTGAACCGCGTGGCAGAATAATAAAAATATTGAAAGTACTATGCACAAGAATATCAACGAAATAGTCTTCCATTGTTTGCAAGGCTAATGCATCCAGGAGATCTTCATTTGAGGCAAAGCGATTGTATTTACACAGAACCCAATTAATCAATATAGATTATGCTTCACCACAATAAAGGAAAATTACTATCATAGACATTTTCACTTAACAATGCAAGGGGGAACATTACAATGTACCATGAAATTCTGATTTTGGGAAGGTATTTTAACATGAAAATTGGACTCTGAAGATTGAGAAGACAGTATTATAACATGAAAAAGTGAACCACATTGTTTTTTTTCCCTTAAAAGTAACAGAAGTTAGTGGAAATTCAGCGCAGTTAAACCAAAAAGATGTTTGCTTAACCTGAAAACAGAAAATTTATAATGTAAAACTCAAGTTCTCACCTAGTTCCTAAAATTAGGAGTAACAAAACAACACACTGAGTCATTTGCCCACCAAAAAAACTAACCCCGTTTCGTTATTTTAATAGCCAATGCACAAACAATATACTTTTAACTCAAACCCAGATGCATTGTCTACAACCTGAAGAGACCCATATCCAGAAAATTAAAATTAACAAAAATAATGTTTAAAAAAAATAAAATTAAAATGGTGGGTTTTTTTCACCTGGTGGATGTTCGTGTAGGAGAACTCTTCTTTGAGCTGAGGAACGATTTTTTCAAGGTAAGTGGTCTTGAGCCGACTGACCTTCTCTGCCTCTGACTTCTCCACCAGCACTACCGCCGAGGCCTTCACCGGCATCACCAATCCGCCCCCATTTCTAGGGTTTCCGTACGACAGTCTTAATGGTGGAGGTAAAACAACAACTGGGAATTGACCGTTAAACGACGACGTGGCAGAGCGTAAGAGCGAAGGGCAGGCCATTGCTGTCTCCGTTCTTTAAGTGTCCGTGTGTTCTTTGTACTCAGACTCAGAGGGTAGGGGTTTAGGGTATGAGGTGATGAAAGGACCTCAGTTTGGAACTTATTTACGATAGTGGCTGCAAGAGTGTTGAGTGAGGTGGATTTTCTGTGAATTTTGACAAGATTGAGGGTGATTACTGGATATGGCTTTCTGTGAATGAAATAGGATAAGGTAAGGTACTTTTGGAAGAAAATGATCGAGTATTATCTGTTAGCCAATGGTAAACACATGTACTGTCCAAATTTATTAGCATAACTTACTAAAAATTGGGTCTTTACATTTTCTATTTTGATCCCCAAGTTTAGGGTTTTCAATTTATTAGGGAGAGATTTTAATTTTGATCCAATGACAGATTCATATGAATGCACTAAGTTCTCTTTTGAGAAATTATTGGATTGTATTCATAATTGAGCAAAAAAATCACTAGTCGCAAATGGCTAATACAAACTATTCACCAAAGATCATTACACTTAGGGAGAAATCTAACATTAACATTAAGACAATCGGGTGCGCCTTCACTAACGATCATGCATGACCGAAAAAATATTGCAAACTCATAATAATAAAAAAATGGCTTTTATCACAAAACGTCTCTGACGTTCGCGAAACTATCGGATTTCGTCATTAACGTTTTTTTGTGTCACTTATGGTCCCTAACGTTAATATGGGTGCTCTTAAATAGTCTCCATTAAAAAAAAATCATTAAATCTCATTATGTGCCCATTTTATGAGGGGTATAATGGTCATACCAACCCCCTTTGACCTTTTCAACCCCTCAGACCCATTTGCCACCAATTTGGAACCATTTCCCTCCGTTTCTTGTTGGAATTGGTGGGCAAGAAGGGCTTTATATATGGATCTTTGCGGTTTATTTTGTTCATGGTGATAGTTATGCATCTCCTCTTGTCAATCATAGTCAAATATTACAAATGGCTTCATGCTTAACTCAGTTTCTCATGCTGGGTTTCAGAGGACAAGAGATTACTTATCAGAGAAATCAGACAGATTGACCGTAATCTTGGTTTATTGTTTGTAAGAAACTTTTGAGATGTAAACAACCGGATATCAGTTATCTTCTTGTATACTTTAATGTTTGATACGAAAGAGTTTCAGTATGTTCTATTCTTGATCACTTAAAATGGAGTTTATGATTGTAGAATCAGAACAAAATGTCATTTTTGAGCCTAATGTTATCTTTTCCTTGTATCAAATTTGTGATTGACTGAACAGCTAGTGAAAGGCTTGGTATTTGATGCCAATGCCATGCTGTGTTGTTGGCACAATGTTGAGTTGCTTGTCGTTCGACATGGTGTTTTTCAATCTTTTCTTGCCCTTTTCTCTTGGACTTGTATGCTACAACCTTCAGAGCTAAGCCAGAGGTATGCGCCTTAAAAGTCAGGACTGGGTCCTCTGCTTGCTACATGAAATTTTTGAAGCCTTAAAAAAAAGAGCACAAAAACCCATATATAAAGCCCTTCTTGCCCACCAATTCCAACAAGAAATGGAGGGAAATGGTTCCAAATTGGTGGCAAATGGGTCTGAGGGGTTGAAGAGGTCAAAGGGGGTTGGTCTGACCATTATACCCCTCATAAAATGGGCACATAATGAGATTTAACGATTTTTTTAACGGAGGGACTATTTAAGAGCACCCATATTAACGTTAGGGACCATAAGTGACACAAAAAAACGTTAAGGACGAAATCTGATAGTTTCGCGAACGTCAGGGACGTTTTGTGATAAAAAGCCTAAAAAAATAGAAAAGCCAAGCCATAACAATACAAAACTCTCACACACAAAAAGGTCAGAAAAAAAAGCTATTTAGTTGTATACCAATTCTTAGCACTAGTGATATAGATAACCTACATCATTTAAATTCTATAAACAACCCCAAAAAATGACAGCTGATCCTATTGAATTTAATTTGGCCAAAAGTCACTTTTTGTCTATGTAGTTTGGCACTTTAACCACTTTTGACCATGTAGCTTCAATTCCGTCAATTTTGACCATGTAGTTTCATATTTGTAGCAATTTAAGGAAAAGTTAGTATTTCCGTCAATTTCTTTGACAGTGCAAGGGCTAATTTCGTCAACCCTAATACCTTGAGAGTAAAAGCTCGTCTGAAACTCTCCCTGTTTCATATTAGGGCTCGAAATTTGCCATTTGGGTTTAGGGTTCTTCAAAATTTGGGATTAGTGTTGAATTTTGAGGCCTAATATGAAATAGGGAGAGTTTCAGATGAGCTTTTATGCTCAAGGGTTTTGGATTGACGAAATTGCCCTTGCACCGTTAAAGAAATTGACGGAAATACTAACTTGTCTTAAATTGCTACAAATACGAAACTACAAGGTCAAATTTGAAGGAATTGAAACTACATGGTCAAAAGTGTTAAAAAGCCAAACTACAAGGACCAAAAGTGACTTTTAGCCATTTAATTTTGATTGTTAAATTACTTTGATAACCTATTGAGTCTTTTGAGTTTTTTTTATGAGGTATTGTTTTAAGAAAACGATGGCAGTTTTGTAATTTATAGGAAGTTTGAAACCTCTTTATTATGTTGTAAATGGGATTTGGGTGTGTTTCTAAAGTCCATTTAATGTAGCTTTTTTTAATTAATAATTTGGGCCCCTATATTGGGTATAATACTAAATCTCCCAAAAAAAATTTCAAAAGAAGTAGATAAGGATTAAAATCATTTTCGTAACCCTAAAAAATCCAATTAGGCACCTAGCTCACTTGGGTTAGATGAGTATTTCATTCCAAAATTTCCAGTATCTAGTATCTACAACTTCAATTGATTACATCACTATTTTATTGATTTTTTTTCTTTTGATTTTAATGTTTCTTCTATTGACATCAATATTCAATATAGATTTTCAAATAAATCTCACTATTGTTGAACATACTTTCACTATTGTCACACCCTAAAATCGACACACATGACAGCGGCACGTATCTTGAGCATCTTGAAAATTAACACCTATATCCCAGGGTCATACTCCCAATATTCCCAAAATACGATAAGCATTTTTTAATTAAATAAAACGGGTTGGATCAGAGTTGTAAATAACAGCGGAAAACTGAATAAAACACTATACAAACTTTATTGTCGAAATACCAACCCCAGAGGTCAAGGAAGAGTACCTATAACTTCATAAGTTATTTTACAAAACATAAAGATTAAATACACACAAACCATCCAGAATTTATACAGATGAATGAAATGAACAAGAAGCATCCTCAAACTCCTAGGAAAGGAAATCACGACCTGTTAGAGATGAAGAGGTACAAGGACCAAATGTGTTGACAGGTACAACAACAACACCAAGTATAGCTTAAGGATTGTGATCTACATGAAAAAGTAGGGGTGCGCATCACATACGTTCATTTGCCTCGTATGAGGCTCCCAGCCAAGTTTGAAAATATATAGCAAAATATCATAGTAGTGTTCATGAAAAATAGTGAAAATAATATGCACAACACAAACCATTTCCATATAAATATAGGATCAAAATAGTTTGCATGCTTGCATAACTTTCGCAAACGTTTCCAGTACCCATAATATGCTTGTCTGACAACCGATTCCTATAGGTCAACTACTCCTACCAGAAATAAAAATATAACCAATTTACCTAGTACGATAGCGAGAGTGTCCATTTCAAAGGTTATATCTCGTCAATTATACCTCACGCGTAGCGTATTGGTAAAGTCTGTCCGCGTAACCCCTCCGGAGGTTTAGGGAATCGAAACCCAAGAAAGTCGCTATACACCTTTCACCCTCAGGTTGTCGAGGATAATGCTCGCATGAGTGTACCCTCAAAACTTTGGAGAACCAAAGCCAAGCATTCATATAACCAATATGACATCCAAAAACAATACATCTTTCACACACAACAATAATTACTATGTCATACATACACAAAATACAAGTCCGAGAGTGAGTCCCCCTACCTGGAATCCAAAGCTTAAGCCTGACTTGCCCTTTGCACCTTCGAACTCAAACTGGCAACTGCTGAGCAACTGAATCATAATCCAACATTCAAAAATATTACAACAAATCCTTGATTACACTTTAGTCATTTTTCTTGTCTTTAATTGCACTGTGGTCCTTAAACTTAATCCAAATTTTAAATTAATCCTTATAAGTCCTTAAAGTTCCAAGTAATTTCAAAATAGTCCTTTTACTTTCTGAAAAGTCCAAAATTGTCCCAATAGTCCTTGAAGTTCCATCTTTGGTCCGAAAATGGTAAAATCACGGTACGGTAAAATTAAAGTTTAAATAGTACTTTGTTGTTCATACACATGGACTAGAGGAATAGATATAATTTAGTCCAATAATTTCAAGGAAGGAAAATAACAAAAAGATTATCCAATTTGATTAGATTTCAAATTGACAGAGTAACGACATATGGAGTGTATTTTAGGAATAACTTGAAAATTACCCGATTATAACATAATACGAATTGAGTATTTGACAATTTTAAATTGGGCAGTATAACAATTAGGAAAAAGAAATATGGAATTAAAACAAATGAAATACAAGGTATGAAGTAGAGATTACCTCGGTGAGCAATAGTAGAATACAACGATGAATAGTAAAATACGTTGATGAATAGTAACTTCCATAAAATGATAGACAACAACACTTGCTACCTTATGGAAGTGAATAGTAAATTTGGATGAATAGTACACGGCTTATACTACGTATTAGGAGTGAATAGTAGATTTTGGTGAATAGTGTTTTGGGTGGATAATATCTGGGTAAATAGTATTTTGGGTGGATAGTATCTGGGGTAAATAGTTACTCCAAAGAATGTCGGAATAGTAACTCTAATGGAGGAGAAAAAGAGCAAGAGAGGGAGGAAGAGAGAATTCTGATTTTTTGTGTGAAGAAAATGAGAGATTTGGGAGGTATTTATAGAATTCTCTAACGGCTTGCATCGATTCGAATATTTAATTCAGAGGCCCAGATTAAAATATGAGTTTTGGATCATGTGTAGGAATGTACATGATAGATTCAAGATGGATGGTCCAGATGCATTCCCAAAACACTATATCTATAAAGTAAAAGACACTGAATGGTACTAAACTATATCCATATCTATCTATCTATACGTATAAAGTAAAACACACTAAATGGTGAAACGTTCAAAATACCAGAAAATGTCATTGGTTAATGCAAACATTAAGAATTAAAATGATTAATTAAATGAAGATAATATGATACATTCAAATTTTTTTCATATTAAAAAATAATTAAAATTAAAACCAAAATAAGATAATGAGTCATATTTTTATGTAACATAACTACCCATTATTTATATATATATAAAGTAAAAGGTAGAGAATGGTGAAACATTCAAAATACCAGAAAATGCCCTTGGTTAATCAAAACATTAAGAATTGAAATGATTAATTAAATGAGGATAATATGATAAATTCACACTTTTTTATATTTAAAAAAATTAAAAAATAAAACAAAATTAGATAATGGATCATATTTTTATGAAAAACAACTACCCATTTTTTCTTTTCTTAAGTCTAAAAATTAAAAAAAGAAAACCAATTGGCACACGTGTGAGCGTGTGGCAAAGAGCTAGTTCTAAAATAAAATGGGTGCTGTTAAACGAACCCTAAAATTAAATGAGTACACTCTACTACCAAACTATTTATTGAGTTACTAATTTACCCTAATATAAAATGACAAAAGGATATACTGAATATTGAAACAAAAGTAATTTTAATAATTACACCCTACTCAACATATTGAAACCTAATCAAATTAGAATTTCAGAGTTTGATTCCAAACATATTTTACATACTGAAGCTGCCGAACATCCTTGCCAAAAAGCCATGGTTTTCACAGTACTCATTCTTTTATATGCACAGACATTGTGTTTCCACAACAGAATCAAGGAAATCACCAACAAAATGGATCCAAAAGTAGTAAATGAAAGACCAATAATCAGGAAGTCAGTTCTACCTGTTTTCTTGCTTCCTGTTTGAACAATTCTAGGATCTGTATCCGGTTTTATAGGTACACCTATTTTGATGAGAGCTATGTTTGAAGTTCCAATGTCTCTTCTACCATATCTCAAAGGAAGCCTCTGCTTTCTGCAGTTTGTACTGTCAAAAAGCACGACTTCACAGTTACAATCCTCCAGACAGGCCTGTACGCAAGCTTAAACAACTCACTAGATAAAAAAAACTTGGTGAAAAGAAAATATAAAAATATAAAAGAAGAATAGAAGTGAGAAAAAAAAAACAACTCACAAATCCCTTAAACTATGTTCTTCTATCCTGCAAGAATGAAAAAGATGAGAAACTGTAAGAACTAAATTCCAACTAAAGCTTTTGGGAATTAGGCATTAATAATACAAAAGAATTAAAAGTAAATCTAAATACCAATTCATGTAAAATAGGGTGTTTCAGGAGTATTTTTGGTAGTTAAATAAGGTGTGCTTAGTTAATTTTACATTTTGATTTAATTATTATGGTGTACTTATTATATCATAAGGTGTATAGGGGGTGTATTCAATTAAGATTTTAAAAGACTATTTTGAAATAAAAAAGTCTTGTGATATTCAATTAAGACTTTTAAATCATCTAAATAAGTCTTCTGGTATTCCATTAAGACTATTAGGACTTTTAAAAGAGGGTGTCGAAATCATGTGGTATTCAATCAAGACTTTAAACAAGTAACAAAAAGTCTTATGGTATTCAAAAACTTAATAATTTCGAAAGATTTTTTAAAATGTAAAATTGTGTGGGACTTTTTAGTGGGAGGTATAAATACCAAACCCTATCTCAAATCCCACCATAACCCATGAGATTCTTCATGTGAGATTTTTTTTTTCTCTAGAAAATATGAACCCCCGCTCTGCTAAAGGACCCGCCAAAACCCATCGATCCAGATCACAAAACTACCCTCTCCGGCGATCCCCAGGTACGCTTAGCCCTCTACATAACCATGGCTCATGCTGGCCTTGCCTTTACAATTTTTATACTTTACGTTGTGGGCAAGCTCTTAGAGGAATACTTGAGACCAATTCAGTGGGCTGTGCTTTGTTCAATTCCTCTCAGAGGTATACAACAAAGTCTGGGTATTGTATTATCTGATCACATCTGAGTCTGGTTAAGTGACTGAACAAGTGATGAGTATGCTTCCAATTTCAAAGTCTGTGAGGGTTAGATGTGTTGAAGTTCTTGATAATGCTATATCTGGTGTTCTTTTGGCTACAACTGAGGTTGCAATTTTTCAGGGATGTTTCACATGGCTTTTATTAAGACTGTATAAAATACATTTCTTGTACATGTCCACCGTTCTTGCAATCCTCAGCCCTCTGCTGGTTCCCACCATCTATTCGACGAAATGCCTCAAAGAGGCTTTGCTGCAGCAGCTGGGAACCGATATGGGATTGTCCAAGGATGTTAACTTACCTGATAACATGCCTTCTGCTGTGGAAAGAGAGAATGATCCAAATTCTCAGCACACTAGCTCAGGTGGAATATACTCTAGTGGGGTTGCAGCTCAAGACTCTGTTAGCAAAGGAGATAATGTTTCTGACAATCTGGTTGCAACTGAAAACAAAATGGTAAATGATCCTGATGATGAGGTAATTAGTGACAATATGACAAGTAGTGATGTAGCTGTTAACTCGCAAGTGCACGGGCCATTGGATAGTATAGCTTGTGTAAGTACGAGGTCGATCCCACGAGGATTGATGATAGATTGATTGAATTTGATTCCCTGCACAAAACAGAAATCCAAAAGAAAATAAATAAAACAAGAAAGAAAGAAAAGAAATTAACTCAAGCAAATTAGTTACCAAGTTCAATTTAGATTCACGGATTGATTCTAGCTAAAATATGATTAAGCCATGGTGTTTGGTCCTAACCTTGTATTCCTAATTCCCTAATTAGATCCTTCTGTCGAACCTAAATTAAGCATTAGAAATCCATTAAGCATAGAAGAATGTTTTAAACAACCAAGCATGTATCTAATCCATGTTGTCGAATGTCCATACATACTCTTCCTATTCATAGTTCAATTTGAATTAATGCATGGTGTCTACTCTTAATTCAAACCAAGATAGCTAACATACAAGTTTTAATGGTGATTATTCATTCAAACAAGCATATTAACTTATAAGCATAATGAATAAGAACAAGAACTATAATTGAAACTTGGAAACTAATTAAACTTGAAAACTAAAGAAAAGAAATTACATTACAATGAAAAATAAATTACAACTAAAAAAAACTTAAAGGAAAATTTAGCAAAAGGATTTTGTTACAACAATTGAGAACTAAAAAGGAAAACTAAGAGAATTTGAGGGAGAGAAGGGAGAGAAGGGAGAGGAGCTCTAGAGAGATGTTTGAGAGCTCCCCCCCTTGGGGTGTGTTTACATGCTTGGAGAACTCACTATTTATAGGCCTAGGGGAAGTATAAATCTGATTATACAATTGAATTTAATAACCACACTCACTTCACCAACTTACACCACTCAATTCACCACTAAAATGATTAGCTCATGCATGACAATGCATTGCAGTCAGCTTGTGGGCTCGATTGGGGCTTGCTCCTTCACTCTAACAAATCTGGAAAAATATGGATTTTGAAGCTCTTTGTCTTATCTTTCCAAGCATATGCAGCCCAACTCAAGGAAAAATCGGGAAGGCCTTCAAAAGTCATTTTTGGCCCAGTAACGCAGATCCTGCCGATTTTGACCTTAAGCTGCCAAAACTTGCATAACTTCCTCTAGAGGACTCGGAATCATGAACCGTAAAATGATCCAGAAAATAGACTTCCGTATCTTTCCAATGACGTATGGCTCATTATCTGGTTCTTCTTGAGCAAGTAGAGTCCAATCCGTGAAGTTGACCGATCTGCAGACACCGTTTGAGCTAACTTGTCTCCAAAATGCATTTAATGAGTCTCAAGCTTATTACACTGAAACAAACACAAAATAAATTAAAAGCAAAAGTTTAACTCAAAAACGTAACCAAATCATAAGTTAGAAGGGTACAAAATGATATGTAATTATGCACCGATCAGTAGCCGAGGATCAAAGAGTTGAGATGCGGCAGAACTTGACTGAACTTGAAGGTAGTGTTCAAGCAGCAGGGGATGATGGTTTTGCTAATGGGAGTGCTACCATTGATTCTATCAAATGAGAGGTAGAGAATTCAGTTGAAAACATAGCAACCCAAATCTAAACTTGTTCAATGTTGAGGAGACTATATGTGGTTTTCTCTTTCTTAATTTTTTTGTCGAATTTTGCTCAATGTGCATGATAGAAATAATTAACCCAACTTTGTGTTTTTATTATCTTTGATTCTCGACACCATACACATCCATCTTTTTGTACTGGTGATTCTTCAAGAAGTTCAAGAGGGTTACTAGCAGAATTGCAGTTAGCATTGTCAGTTTCAAAAAAATAAAACCAAAACTTATTTATTTGATGTGGTATATTCTAAGCCATTGGATTTTTTAAACTCATAATCCGTCAAATCCATGTGGTCATTTCAAATCTTATAAATCTTGATAGAAATCTTTTAAAATATATAAGTAAAAAATCTTGATTATAAAAAAGTCATAAAAACCTATAAGTCATTACATTCTGCTTAAATTCACAAGACTTTTTTATCTCTAAATAGTCTTTTAAAATATCCATTGAATACACCCCTTAGAGTCCTTTTAAGAGCTCCCAATAAAATTTAAAATTAAAAAAAAAAAAACCAATTGGCACGCGTAGGGCTGGTCAAACATAAAGTGACAAAAGCAATATATAATTATCCATGTATCAATCTAAAATATAGGTATATTAAAACAAGAAGAGAGAGAGAGAGAGCGTGCGGTCACGAGAAAAAGAAGCGCGTCACATGTATTTCATAATATTCAAAAATATTATTATTTTCTTTCTCAGCGATGTGAAGGTGAAGATGGTCTTTTCCGCAACAGGAGACCCTTCGCGTTGCCTCTCTCTCTTTCTCTCTCTAAACAACTCTCTTGCGCTCTGAATCTCCCACTAATACTCTCTCTCTCATCTCGATCGAAAGGAGAAGATCAAGGCAGAAATCAAACCCTAAATTTTCAGTGAATCTGTCTCTCTCGCTCTCTCTGTCTGTCCCTTTCTTTTCATTTGGATCCCGGTAGTTCCTTCATAATAATACCTTAGGTTTGTATGATCTTAAAAAAATATATTTTGAAGGCAAAGAAACCCTAGGCTTTTCGCTCATCTGATGCTTATACCAACCAAAATTTGAGAATTTTTTTTGGATAAAAATTTATTGAAATCCACGCGAGGTTCGAGTTTGGATTTGCAGAATAGGTTGATCACACTTGTATGTGTATATATTTGTGTTTTGGTGTTTTGAATTGGACAAAGTTTGATTAGGGAGAGTTTTGGTGGTTTTTGGAATATTGAATGTATTGGGTATTGTTGTAGATTGAGTTGGATCAGAGAATGGATTTGCTCTATTTTAGGGTCTAGTGGCAGTGGCTTAGACTTTTTTTTTGGCTGATTTGTATTGGAGTTGAGAAATTGGATTTGGGATTTGGTAATGGGTGATGCCTGAGCTGGGCTTACTAATTTGCTTGCACTGAATTGTATAACTTTGTCTATCAAATTGACTTTCTGGGTTAGAATTGGTGTAGCAATTAGGCAATTAGTGGATGTATGAAATTGAAGCTTCCTGTGGCGCTAGGAAACCCTTGTGTTGATTTCGATGTTGATATGGTTTTTAGGCTTTGCCTTTTGAGCTTGGAGTCGTGACTGTTGATTGAAGAGTGGTTGTTTTTACGGTTGGGAGGACACTCTGATTAGCTTGTAGTTGGGATATACTGTTTGCATCGACTATTTGCAGAATGAGCTTAGAGAATGAAGACACACACTCACCAGATCAACCTACTGAAGCGGATAACGAAATTCAAAAGTAATCAATTTGTCTTTGGCATTTCTGGTTTTACTAATTGATGTAGTTCTTCATGTACATCTATTCATGAATTTTTCATTCCTTTGCCATTGGTGAACTATAACAATATTGCCCCTCTTATGATCCAGGAAGTCGAAAATATCATATACGAGAGAATTCCTACTGTCGTTTTGTGAATTAGATATCTGCAAGAAGTTGCCAAGTGGGTTCGACCAGTCAATTATAAGGTGATATGCCTCTTTTGAATGGTTCGGTTGTTAGCTTGTATTTCTTTAGTTAGTTTTGTATTGTAGATGCCTGGGTTAGCTGTTTGGTTGGTTACTAATACTGCTTTACTCGTATGTCATAATAAGCCTTGTTCATTATGTATGATTTTAGTTTAAGTTATTTTCCTTATTAAATCAGTGAGTTCGAGGATGCTTTCAAAGATCGGCAAAGGATATCTGGTGGGTTGTCATCACATAGTTTCAGGCGAAATGAGTATGGTTCGTCCCCACCCACAAGAGGGGATGTAGCTGGTTATTCGCGGGCAATCCCTGGAAGGTGGGAAAGTCGTTCAACTGGACGGAGTGATAAGGATAGTGACTCGCAATCTGATAGGGATTCAGGTAAAGTTTTAGATTACTCATATTGGTATTTGGTATAGGAATTTTGACGTCCAGTTGTGGATTGATATGGATTTGTCTTCTTTGTAGAACTACAAATGTAATTAAAATATGTTCATTTGCTGTCTTGAAACAATCAAGAAATTTATTTCTGATTGAAATATATTTTGTCTTCATTCTGTGTCATGCTCATTTCGGTGGCAATATCATCATTTATTCCACCCCTGTAGTGCTGATATCAGGCTAGACTATTTCTCTAGAAAAATCAATTCGAACTTTTGTATTTCTGCTCTGTTGAATTACTGTAACAATGTACAGATTCTGGAAGGCAGTATGGGAAGCGGTCTTGGCAGGTTCCTGAGCATGATGGACTACTTGGAAGTGGTTCCTTTCCAAGACCTGCTGGGTTCACTGCAGGGATATCAGCACCAAAAGTTCGACCTAATGAACTGTACCAGCTCAATAGAACCAACGAGCCATATCACCCTCCCCGTCCGTACAAGGTAAGCCTTTTACTTATTTGTGGCTCTAACATGTTTTTGTAAACAATTTGCAGAAGCATAATACCTGCAGTAGTGGATTTAAGTACCCACCACTTTTAAAATGCTGCTGCATAGTTTTATGTATCTTTTTCTTTTGGATAAGATAGTTTTTACCTTGAAGAACAGTATAATGCGAATTAAAAGCCTCCTAGTTATTCTTCATTAACTTACTATAATTTGTAGGCAGCACCTCTCTCCCGGAGGGAGATGACTGACACATTGAATGATGAAACGTTTGGTTCGTCTGAGGTTACAAGTGAGGATAGAGCAGAAGAGGAAAGAAAGAGAAGAGGTACTTGCTCTTGTCATTGAGGTTGCTTGGTAGAGGAAGTGATTTTTACTTTTCTTCTGCTCTTATTAGTCTTTCATATGTCTCTAGTATCGGTCTGTATGGTTTTTCTGTCAGTTAAATGCAAGTTTGAAATTTGATGAATTTCCTCTCAGCTTCGTTTGAATTGATGAGAAAAGAACAGCAGAAGGCATTTCAAGAAAAGCAGAAGCTGAAGCCAGAGAAGAACAAAGGTGATTTTGACTTTGCCACACTGTTGGATGATTCCAAAGATGAGAAGAGACTTTTGCATAGACGCAGTGAAATAGAAGAGCATCTTATACCACCAGCTTCAAATAATGATGCTGAAAAGTCTACTTTTCTCTTGCAAACTCCTGCACCAAGACCTCTTGTACCCCCAGGTTTTGCAAGCACAGTCTTGGAAAGAAATCTTGGAGCAAAGTCCTTGAGCCATCTCCATGAAGTGGAGGTAACCATTGTGCATAACATTAATGAAGGTGGTGATTTCAAGGATTAGAATAGTTTTAATCTCAAATGTATTACATAGGTCATGTTATCTATTGAATTAAAATTATAACAATCTTGCTAGAAGTTCCAGGAGATATTAGGCTGAGGAATGCCGAAGCATTTTGTAGTCACTTGCATGTGATGTTGGGCTAATAGTTGAAAATTTGTCTATGTTTTTTATTTACATTAATTTTGCTAATCAGTGCATCGTGTAGTTTATAGTGCTGATAAATTACCATTTAGTAATGCCAACCCAAGATTGAATCTTCCCAATATTTGCATGTTCCTTCAGTTGGATTCCGTTATGAATAGAATATCTGTTGCTTCTTTGTGATAGGTTGGGAATTCTGAACTTGATGAAAACATTTTGCATGCCAAAAGTAAACCTGTTTTAAATGGGACTTCTGATAATCAAGTGGGGAAACAATCAGCTGAACAAATGGTGTTGGGCAAGCAGCAGCATGGAAGTGCAAGTACTCATGCCTCGGTCGATAGCATGAGTGCGAAGAATCCAAATTTGTCACCACCCCAAGGTGCCTATAATAAGATGATTGGCATTGATAGTCAAAAATACAATACAGCGAATACATCGCAAGCTTTAGAAGCCTCCAAAAATAATGAAGTGATTGAGCTCAATGCTGAAAAGCTGGCCGGGAATAAGATTGTTGGTGAATCCAATCAAGGTCATTCTACATCAATACTGGAAAAGCTCTTTAGCAGTGCTGGAGCATTAAATGGTGTTGGCTCCTCTAAGATAAGTGAGGTAATTGTGGTGTCCAATGGTGTTTCTTTTTGTATGTATAGATTTTCCATAAATACTTGCAATGATTACTACTCAGGACGAGTTTCCAGTCCTCAAAGGTCTTGATTTGTTCTGAGTTTTATGACCATAAAGTCATAACATGATGTGATCCCCCTGAACCCAGTATCTATCTTGCATCACTGCAAGCATTTAACACGCTATTACTGTACTGAGACCTGCTGTTGATAGGGTCCATTAGAATTATGTTTAGCAAAGAAGTTTTCCATTTTGGTGTTCTATCTTATGGTCCAATTTAGATCCAGGTGAGTTTTTTTTTGTTTTTTAGTTGCAAGCAACCATCTGCATGTTCGCTTTCACATCACTTTTCCTTGGTTAAGTGGAAGGGCCCTCACGTTACTTTTAACTGTGCAATTCATGGCTTTACATCCATCTGATGTTTATTGGCATATGTGTCAGTGTTTGTGTTCCTCATTTAAATGAAAACAAAGTGATTTGAATCACGAGTCTCATTTATATCTTTTGTGCTTCTGTAGCATCACGATAGTAAAGCAGATGAGACATGGAGCCCTGACACTGTCCAGGCTTCCAAGTTTGCCCATTGGTTTCATGAAGAAGGTCTGCTTCCATCAATCATTTGGAGTTTAAAGTTTAAAATGCTTTCCAACATCTATTGTTTATAGTTGGAATGGGAAATGTACATTTGAGCTCTGATTAGTTCAATCTCACTGCAGACAAGAAATCTGGTGATGATCTCTCATCTGGAAGGCGAAATGACTTACTTTCATTGATCGTTGGCAGTGAAAAAGGTGGATCCCACATTTCTGATGGGATACATGATCATAGTCTTCCTACTTTTTCTTCTCAAAACTCTGAACCGGCAGACAGGCTTATGACATCAGATTTAGTATCTCCAACAGTTGGTAACACTGAGCAACCATTTAAAAAAAAACCAGAGGCAGTTTCGGCAGTCCTTACTTGTGAAGACCTTGAACAATCGATTCTGTCTGAAATTAGTGAAAGTGGTCCGACCTTGCAGCCTCCTGTTCAAAGGTGGTCTTTACCTGATAAAAAGCCTGAGAAGCTCAAAGCTAATGTCGATAATCATGCATCCCAGCACCTACTTTCACTGTTGCAGAAGGGAACAGGCTTGAAAGATATGGATCCATTCCCTAATCAAGAAACAACATTTTTTGAAAAATTACATGACATTGAAGGAACAACTATTGGCAGTGCAGTTCACAGTTCAAAAGAGGACAATGCTGAAAATGCTTCTGATTCAGGGAAGAGTCTGACTCTTGAAACACTCTTTGGAACTGCTTTTATGAAAGAGTTACAATCAGTTGGAGCTCCGGTTTCTGTTAAAAGGGGCCCAATTGGGTCTGCAAGAGTAGATGTTGTGGAGCCTCAGGGGTTACCTTTTCCTGTGATAGATAACAGTCTTCTTCCATCTGCAACTGAAATTGGACCGAACACAACTAGCCATGGTAGTAATGACTTGGCAGCACATAGAAGGAAGCAAACAAAATCAGATAAGATTGAAGAGCGGTGGCTAGGCTTTGATAATCCTCAAATTGAACTAGGTTCATCACAGGTCGGAACTGACTTGGGGTCTAAGATTGGTGTCATTGATGGGCCTGCTGATTTTCGACTTCCTGAAGAGGATAGCTTGATTACAGTCAGTGAACCATTGAACATCCAAAATTTTATGTCTTCTGGGAATCTAGTGAAAAACAAGTTGTTCTCCTCCCCAAACACACAAGTTGACATTGCTGAAAAATTGGCGGCTATGAATTCGGCCTTTAAAGATGAAAGAAGTATCATGGGAAGCCAAGAAGGTCCGCCTTTTCTTCGTGGCCCTTATGATATGAGAGAACCTGATCTCCCATATCAGAATCTTCATGTTCAGCCATCTTCTCAACAGCTACATCATCCTCAATTGAATCATGGGGGACCCATGTTCCATCAATTAGATTCTCATCCCTCTAATATCAATTCTCAGATGAATTTTATGGCGCCAGAGGGCATTATCCGAAGTGATCCTCCACCAAATCATCAATTTCATGCAAATATGGTTCGTCCACCTTTTCATCATGCAAACGCTGGGCAATCTGTGTTTGATGCTCACGCCCATCACCCTATGTTGCAACAGATGCACGTACACGGCAACTTTCCTCCACCTCACCTGCTACAAGGATTATCCAATGCTCCACCCCTGCCTCCTCATCCCAACCGGGGTGCACCTCTTCCCGATCATCCAAGCAGTCAGGTGAATAGTTTTATGCAAGAAATGAACCCAATGACCGGTTTTCCTTATGGTCCCAGACAGCCCAACTTTGGTGGTCATGGAATGCCGTTGCCTGGTAAAGCACTTCTCTTTGCATCTGTTGTTAGTACTTCTGGTTCATTTTATTGCGTCTGCATGATACTCTGAATTTATGCGAATGCATCCATCAAGTGGTTTGTGACAGATATTGTGCACGTTTACTTGTGTTTCTCCTCTCAAAGCCCAAAGTTTCTGACAATATATTTGTAGCCCTTTCATATTCAGCCTTCTTAAACCTCCAAAAATTGCCCAAGTAAATTTTCTTGTTTTTGTCAATATAGTTCAACATCAATTGAAATCTTCTTTCCTTTGCTGGAATTTCAGTTTTATGCTTTATTAACATTGAACAAGCTATACTATATGTTGGAAATTGCATGTGGTATATACTGATGTTCTTTAAAATTCAGCTCCTGATGTTGCTGGTGGAAGCAACCATCCAGAGGCACTCCAAAGGCTCATCGAGATGGAGTTAAGGTCAAATTCGAAACAGATTCGCCCATTTGCTGCTGGTGGACATACTCAAGGGATGTACGGACATGAACTTGACATGGGTTTCGGGTATAGGTAGTTTACTCAGATGTTTGAACTTGTGCATATCTCAATGTATTGAGAGTCTTTTGGCCAGATGTGCAATTCAAGGGACAGGCGATGTGTTTAATATTGCTTCTTTCAAATGGGATCTTGAGGCTAGTGTAATTAATGGATTTTTCTTGCAATTAGCATTTCACTAGGCAATTAATTTGATGGCACGTTTACTTAAATGAGGAAAGTCATGAATCGGGAAAGTCAGAAATTGGGAGTGAATGGATATGGGATCAACTACTCCCCTAATCAATCTAAACTAATTTCCGACATTGAATTACAAATTTTAATGTGGAATTATGTTTTTTGATTCCTTATGTATTAGTAAACGCATGGTAAATCATGAATTAGAATAATTCGTATCCATTAGTTAATAAACACATAGGAAATAGGAAATCTTAGTAAGCATATCACGAGTTTGATGCTCTAAGAGATCAATGCCCGATTCTGCGTGAACTTTTCTATCCTCCAGGGCTTGTCACAGCTTGTAATTGGAATGATACCCCAAATAATGAACGAGATTGGATTGGAATCAAAATTTCCGGATAAGGTCACAACAAAAGGAATTTCCAGAAGATGAATAAAAGATAAAACCCCATTCGTATTTCATAGTCGAGAGCATGCAATGCAAGGCACTTAAGTGGAATGAAACTGTATTTGAAATTACGACCCATAGACATAAGTTAAATATTATTAAGGGATGTATTCAATTAAGATTTCAGAGGATTTTGAAAGACTTTTTATTAAGTGAGATTTCATGGATTTCTATGGACTCCGGTAGATTCCACATGGACTTTGGGAGAATCCTATAGACTCCAACTACCGACTTTCATAGATTTGTATAGACTTTTATTACAAATCTTGATGGATTTGTATAGACTTTTTATTACAGAGTACAAACTTTGATGAATTTTTTCAACGTATGAGGTGTGATGATTGTGGTGGTGGTGGTGGTGGTGGGAATGGGGTGGAGGTGGTGGTAAGGGGGAGCGGTGGTGGGGAGGGGAAAGGGGTCTTGGTGGGCTGGAAAGACTGGGTGCACCATTGAAATATTTGAAATCCACCAAAATATCAGGGGAAGGCTAGGATTGTTTTGGCTTGAAATCCCCTCTAAAGTCCACAAAATTCTATTACTTTATGAATGTCCTTCAAAGTCTGACGTTTTTAATACAACTAGATTTTGTAGGAGTCATTAAAAGTTTAGATTGAATACACCCAGATTTTTATACTCTTAAAATCTTGATGACCTTGGATTTTTAAAGTCTTTTAAAATCCATTCCAAATCAAATACACCCATAGCACGATTTACAACCTGTCATGCACATTTGAAAGATTCTTTCAACGTTGATCTGGTCAGAAAGCAAGATGATCTAAACAAATTGCATATGCAAGAAATATTTATGCTCCATTTACTGGGGTGTTGTAAGCTCTAAACAAAATATGATTTACGCTCAGAAAGCTCAACGAGGAACACCCAAAAGGCAAGAACTTTTGGTTAAGGAACCATTTTGCTGGTTGAAGAGGAACAGAAACCTTACAGGTAGCAGATTTCTCTTAGTGGTACTATTTTAAGCTCCTACTTTTATTCCACATTATGTAAAAACAAAAAACAAAAAACAAATATTACAACCGTATACAGTCAACCATCGATTGAAATCCTATACAAGACAGTCTCCGGTACAAACATTGAAGTTGACTGTATCATCCCACATTCCTTGATGACAAAGTTCAGAGTATGGTATGCACACAAAACTGGGGTCGGTCCTTCGACAAGCTACATAGTAACTGATATATTCTCGAAAACTCGTCACCTTGCATTCTACATATATACAAAACCTCTCCGCACTATAACAACTGTTACTGAACTTGGTCGCTCAGCACTCCTGCCCTGGAATCCACTGTTAAGAGTTCAACAATGGGTAGGTATTAGTTGAAAAGTTCCATTTGCCTTCTCTATCTTTTCAGAAATAAAAACAAAAAGAGAGGAAAATTCATTTACCTTCATTTCCTAAGCAGATAGGATGGCATTCTCTGATTTACCAATGCGAGAAAAGTTGCAATTGCTATCAGATTTAGCTTTCTCAGAGTCAGCATCATATGATGAAAGTAGTCTTCTCTGTGTAGACAAAGAGAGCCGTTAATATGCAAGTCATAATATAAATTTAGTAAAATCTAATATGTTTGCTCGGAAAGACATTAATTCTAAAGTGAAGAGTGAAAAGCATTGACATGACTTGTTCCATAAGGCTCAAAGACGAGCAAAGCATAGAAAAGTTTGTCCCAAGCTAGAAGAAACTAAAGCACTTTTTCAGATGAATAAAGCATGCGCTCTTAAACTATCAATCTTCTTATGCAACAAAATGGATGTAACAGTCTCGTACAATCATTTTACAAATTCAACCAAGTAGATGATTGACTTGTGTGGCAACCAGCTTGCCAATTATAAGTGGGGAATAATAGGCAATAGCTGAATTGTGAACAAAAACATCATGTTTAAGCTTTATAGTTGGATCAGCAATCAATAAATAAATTTCACATTTCAACTAGGAGACCTCTGTGTGATGCATGGGCATGAAATTCTTCAACTACTTTGGTCTCATCAGAGACATCCATTCCTCGCACTCTGAAGCTCCATGATGAAATAATACCAACTATACCATGTAGAGTCAGCACGAACCTAACCTATCTGTGAGCTAAATAGAATACCATGTTATATTAATGAAGTAGACCATCAGGTGTAAAAGTGCAACATTGAAAGTTCAGTTTAGTGGCTACCAAACACAAAGGAAAATGTTATCATGAGATGCGAGGATTATGCGCCTCACTCAAGCCAAAGTTTTAAAACCATAGAAGACAAACAACCAGAATGTTGCGTCTTTATGCAAACAGTTAGAATGAGGCATGCATACTTCTGTCAAGAAAGAGATGCTTTAGCCGAGAAAGAGAATACTTACATGATCCTCAAATTCAGGACTTGTCAAATTAACGGAGAGGTTCCGCATCAGCAAAAGTACCTGGGAATTATCCAAATAACACTCTCGAGTAAATCAGCACCTTCCTTAGCAGTTAGAGCGAGACTAGACAACTCTTCGAAAACTAGAGTCTAATTGCAGACTCTTTCAATGACATGAATGGCCAAATAAATAAATAAAATTGGTTACAAAATTTTTAAAATCAACTTACTGTCTCCAAATTTATGGGGTCTAATTCTTTCAGTCTCTCCAAATGACTAGTCGCATTGGGGTCAAACACACTGCCGATAAATTCATACACCTGAGCAAAATCTGGAAAAACTGCACATACAGGAACTACATTTAATAACAATATAATTGAAACAAATGTCATGGACAGCAGATAAACATTTCAATACCAGAGAAGAATCTACATCTGATTATGAGTTTCATGCAAGTAACATCTTACTGTATGAAACTGGTTAAGGATAGAATGTAGATGTCAAAGGCTACACTCCAATATCACCTCCTTAAGCAGTTGATATAATTTTAACAAGAATAAAACTTCTTAATTCAAACATAAGAAAGACGCATTTAAAAAAAAGAGAGAATTTAAACCTCTATATGGCTGGCCAGGATCTGCTCGATCAACTTTCTCACTCATTTGCCAAGTTGTTGGGTTGCTTTCGTTACTACTACTGTAGCAAGAGTTATGTGCAACAGTTGGCCCCGCTAACCTTCCATCATCTAAGAAATAACACAATAAAAAAAATCATGTTTTAACAAAATAGAGAGAACAACTTATTATGATTAAATCAATCAAGAATAAGTCACAAAGACATGCAGGAAAAGCTGAAACCTTTAGTTATTTGTGACACATTGACTGGAGGCACAGAATTATAACTCCAGGAAGATAAAGTTGTACTGGTAACTGGAGTTCCAAGCGTAAATGAAGAATCTGGCTGGTAAGCATATCCATGTTCAAGCAAAGCAGATGAAGATTGAAATTGCCCAGAAACTTGAGATACAACTGCAGCTGCAAGAAATTAACTTATGAACAAGAATTCTTTTAAAACCATAAGAAAAATTGCCAAGAAAACAATGGCTGACGATGCTTACCACTTTTTGGAGCCTTTTGTGGGTATGGATGAGTCGCTTTCCTCTTAGGCCGAGGTGGAGGTACATGTTCACTTGTCCCTTTCTTCTGAACCTTTAAAAAGTACTTCTGTGCATGACTACGTATCTGATAGGAATAATATCACTTACCTTTAGTACAGTGAAGGCATGTATATCATATATGAACTGAAAATGGAGCCAAAAGAAATTATAAGACCAAGTCACCAAGCAGATACAGGGCCTACTAAAGGTAAGTGCTATACATGATCACTTATAGATGCTACAAACATGAAATTTTAAGAGGCGTTCTTGCAGAACCCTACAAAATGTTTTGATATTCTTCCAGTATCCATATGACTCTTTCCTATAGATCACTTATAGATGCTTTATTATACACCCGAGAAAGGCAACGAAAAAACCTCATAACAAAAAAAAAGGTATTATATTTATCCTAAGTTTGACTGCGATAAGTAGTCACCTGGATAACCGTTTTTGAGCCAACAAATGCTTCAATCTTCTTCCAGTCACGATCAAATCTAAGTTGAGGCCAAGTAAACAAAAATAAGAAAGAAACAAAAACAAGGAGGAATTTTTTTGAAAATATAAACAAGCAGGAATGACTTGCATGAAAAGAATTACACATACATTCAAATTTTCTACTCTCGTCTTTTTTTCTTTTTCTTTTTTCTCTTTTTGGTCGACCTACTGAGGCAAGTCCTGCTATTCAACAAATCTAAATATAGAAGGAATCAAAAATTATGCCTTGAGAAAACAGTAAACTCCACTTAGTTGAGCTTAGTACGATTTTTGGTTTCTTTTCCCCCCACCACTTTTGTATCTTATTTTTCTTGGATACCAAACTATGTAAAGCACCTAGTACTACATAAAATTGGTATCAAGAACGAAATGCCAAAGTCATAAAATGTTCAAGATTTGAAACTTGTATAACATAAATTCATCACTTAAATTAACCTAATCCGATCATTTGGATCAACTAAACAGATATATCAACTTCAAATACGGCCTAAGGTACAAAACAACATTCACAATATACAAGGTCTCATTTCTCTTATCCTTGAAAGCTTCTACCTCACTTGTCCAAACCCCAAAAAACTCACCCCTTGACAAACTCTAGCTCCAACTTAGCCAAATTAATATACTTAGCTTAAATTGATTAATAAAAGCCATCAAATTATCTATAATTATAAGTACCAAATATCCAAAAACCGAATAACCAGCAATAAACTCCAATTATCTACTTGGTTAGTAGGAAATGCAAGGAAAAAGAAATAATCCATTACCAAAAAAAAAAAAAAAACCATTCCAAACCCCAATCGTTCAGTCATTTAAATTGAAAACAAAGCTTTTCCATTTAATTCTTATGTTGGGAAACAAAATAAAAAGAACCAAGCTTTTTCATCTATTTTCCATACCCTGTCCCCAATTTTCTTCAGCAACAAAACAGAGCCCAAATTCGCAAACATAAACCACAAAAACAACAGTAATAACATAAAATTGAGCTCGCTTACAGCTGAAGAGCTTCGAGAAACTTGTCGTGCTCTTGCTCCGTCCAGCTCTCTCTGGACTTGGTAATCGTGTACGGTTTCCGGATCTTCTTGCTTTGATCCTCCGCCGAAAACGACGTGGCGTTGATGGGCGTGGACGACGCAGTACAAGCCGTCGTACTGGTCGCTGCCGAAGCTGTAGTAGCAGTTGCTGTCGGCGGTGGCATAGAATTGAGACCCGGAAGGCCCATATTCATGGGATCGAACAAGTAAAAACCTTGAGCTGGGTTTGGGTTCACAGACACCATAAGCTACGAGAAGCTGCCTATAATCTCAGACTCAGAGCTTCAACCTTCAAAGCTGTTAACTTTGTAAACAAACCACACAAAGTGAACGCGTTTTTCTCTGTTTTCTGAAATGTGTGTTTTTTGTTCCTTGACAATTTGGTTTGTGTTGGTGTTGTTGTTTTGGTAGGAAAATGTGGTCTAGAAATGAAACCGCCTTTGGCAGTTCCACCTATTTAAGTATTTATTTATATTCGACCAAAAAAAAAGTATTTATTTATAAGAAAGAAAGTCACTTTTTTTTTTTTTGATAAAAGAAAGAAAGTCACTTTCAGTTTCACAAAAAAAAAAGTCACTTTCAGTCCTTATAATTTGATGGTTTCTCCATTTTCATCCCGTAATTTTAATTTCGATAATTTAACTTCATATAGTCTGATGTTATTACAATTTAAAGACACATTTCAATTTCGATCTAAGTCCCAATACATAAAGAACTCATGCTTATTTCATTACGGAATATCTTCTATTAGTCAAATTACCATAATTAAAATTATGATGAATATCTTATATTAGTCAAATTGCCATAATTAAAATTTTAAGGATCAAAGTGAAAAGTCTGATAAACTATAAGAAACAAAAATAGCATTTTACCTGATTTATATTACGTGACAAAACTTATTACTATATCAAAATTATCAGTATATTTTTTTAACTTATATATATTATTACACCGCTTCTATTTTAGCTGTAAAAAAATATAAAAATTAATATGAGTCGTCTCATGACTAATATAATATGAATACATTTTTGTTAATTTATTTAGGTAGGGACGCTAAAAGTATTAGCTACGTATGACCGAACACGTGGCGACATTTCCATATGATATCAGACTCTCCTATGTACGGGCATATGGGATGGGAAGGAGAGAGGGCATGTGGCAAGTGGCAATGCTATCCTAATATTAAATTCCTCAAGTTTTTAGCTACGTGGGACAATCTAATTGGTCAGAGTTTAAGGGCATGGCCAAAGCCCCTTTATTTTTTTCTCTGGTAAGTGACATGAGCACAAGTCCCTCTCCCCAAAGTGGCGCAACACTGCCTAACTTTGTCCTTGTTGTCTACAGTAGTCAAGTATGAGGCAACGTCTTGATCTTCTTTCTTTTGTATATCTCTAACTTCACATAAAGGTCTCCTTTCGCAACCCATACCAAAACTCTAACTTCAATTTGGCAACATACCCTTATTTTGAGACAGGAATGAGAACTCATCGAGTGCCAAATTTTAGGTAGGTATTTTGAGATCGGAAGCTTTACAATGTATGACATACAACTACATTTCGACCGTCAAATCTATAAATGTTGATGATCTAATAATCGTAAAAGTATCATATGTCATATTTGATATTTGCTGGTTTAATTATCAGAAAGTAATTATATGTCATACTTAGTCCCATGTCGGATGAAAGTTTGTCGATCCAAAATATTTTTATACACATTGAGATATTGAAATACCTAGTAGCAGTGAGATTGAATACTACAAAAATTGTGGTTGGATTGGATCTATCTTAAACTTCGAAACGATTCAGCGGCTAAAAGGTCGATTGAATAAGACAATTAAAAATTTAAAACAGCTAAGAGATGAGATGACCTCAGGTGTATCTGTAAACTATAATATTATTGTACCAACAAAAGCAGAAAGGTGCAGGGAAATATCTAGAGTTTCTAGAGTCTGTCGACAGCAGCGTTGTTAATCAAGAAAGATCTTGGCCAACTCCTTTTGGTAAACAAAGTCCAAGATCACGTACTAATAACGTACTAAACCAGCAAAACCTAATTAATTAATTTAATATGAGTTAATCAAAAGTGAATCATACTAATAATTTAATTTTCACAATACCCAACGGAACACGTAAAGAGTTATTTAGTTAATCACGTCTTAATTGGAATTACAAGATATTTATTCAAAAACTCATTTTAGCAGCATGTATTATACATAAACTTATATATAGCCTATTTGAAGAGAAAAGCTTAAAACTAGACGCTTGTTATTTTATAATTGGTTCTTAGTGTGTTAAAATTTTATAATAATCAATTAGAAAATAACAAGTGGCCAATTTTGAATTTTTTTCACTTCAAATAAGCTCTATAAGGACTTTATATATTATGTCATGTTAAAATGGGTTTATTAGTGAAGTTCTCACTTAAAAGGAAAAGCTAGGTAAATGATAACTAGTGTAGTGGTTTGAAGTATTTACTCTCTCAAGTAAAGTCATGAGTTCGAGTCCTAGCATATATGTAGTGTGTGTGCGTTTAGTATGCTATCGCCCTCTCAATAAAAAAATACTCCAAAAAAAAAAAAAAGGAAAAGCTAGGTGGTCATCGTTGGCTATGTATTTAATAGTTATAACCATTTGCAAGGGAAATTCAATTGAATTCTGAGGCTAATTATTTACTTCTTTTGTGGTGGTCCTTGGACAATGGAGTTGCCAAAAGCATTGCACAGTTCCAAGGTCCCGCCCCCAAAAGAACTTCCATACAACGGTATTCCAAACTATTCACACACTGTACGTGACAAAGTTAAAATACATGACAGTAAGTAATTAGAATGGGATACCCCTAGAATGACATTCCTGGTCTAGAAAACAGATTTGCTCTTTGGAGTTCTAATCTCCATCAAAACACCTGATACATATAATGGGATCACAAACAGAATCCTAAATCACGTCAGTATCAAGAAGAGGAAAGCAAGGTTGGGGACTCGATCTCGATCGTAAACCACACTCATCTCCACTCTTCAATATGAGTTTTGTTCATATCTTGAACATTCAAAGAAATTCTAACAGGAAGCTGTTGTGTCCACCCAAGTGCAAGTAGTCACACGTAGTAATAATCTTGGAAGTCCAAGTATCGTATCCTCAAGAAGCATGTAGGCAAATGTCCCAACACAAAAAAATAATTCAACGTACCAAAATAGAAGTGACAAGCAAAATGGAAAAGTAATTTGATTTGGATTGTAGAGATTGAGTTTTAAAATGAAATATCAATAATGGAAATGCTAATGCATCAAGGTTCAATTTGTTTCATGCTCTTTAATCCAAATTATAACTCGATTAAAATTATCATTGAGAAACTTTAACTTTAACTGGAAGAAAAAGAAATTAAAACCAATTTAATTTTTCAATGTTATATTTTCTTAATGATTGTCCAGAAAATAGATTTGATTAATATCTAATATTTTTATTTAAAAGTATGCTAAGTTAGTTCTTAACAATGAGAAAAATATAATTGAACTCATGAAAAGATAGTAGCACTTAACATCAATATATAAAAAAATGAAAATATTGAACAACCACAAAAATAAAAGAATTTAGCCATTCATACCGTACATTGGATTAAAGAACAATTCACAAACTTACTCAAATGATGTTCCTTTTAGCCTTAGCTAGAGTTCTAGCAACTCATTGCCAAAAAAAAAAAAAAACTAAATTTTGAATGAAATTGATAAAGAAATTTGTTGTAGTGGTCTGTCCTTGCCAAATGAGTGGATGGTGATTTATAGTAGTCAATGAGGTGACTAGAAAGTTAATGCATTCATGGTGGGTAATGAAAGGTTTAGATGAAGAATTAATTGGATTAAGCACGTGTTGATGGTGGAGAGTTAGTGGAAAAGAAATAATGGTGAAGTAGTGGACATTAAATGGCTCTGAATGACATGAAATAGGCTCTTAGCTTCATCAATTTTGTCTTATCTTCTCCCTCTTTACTCTCTTCATCATCATAATAATCCCACAATCAATTCTTCAATAAAATTCGCCAACAATTCTCTTCACTCTTGGCTTGAACTTTGACAAATATACATCTTCATCTCTTGACTTTCCAAATTTCTACGAAAGATAATTCACCTAATAAGTTCACCAAATTAAATACAAAAAATTCATAAATTCAATTGGTGAGAATGAAATATAACAAGTGAAATTATCCTTATTAAGCTAAATTTATATCATAGTTTTCAAAATAATATTAAAAAGAAGTAATTTGAGACTCTCATAAGATGATAGAAATGATTTGCGCACATCCCAAATCTGCAAATTGGAGCACTTTGAAGGCATATTTAGGTCATAAAATAACACTCAACTGAAACTTGAACTTCCTTGAGGAATGAGTTATACAACCGCCATCCCTTGGAGGAAACCAAAGGATAATATACCTTGTACATTATAAAATACACGCACCTCATATCCGGAGGCTGAATAACCCAGGACACAAATCTTCCTACTAGCTGATAATATTATATCAGAAAGATCGAAAAAGGAAGTGGAGGGAACAAAAAATAATAACAAAAAAGAACTTTACAACTTTCAAGCTGTTTAAAAATGATACAAACATCAGAAGAGGGAAAAAAAAATCTGAATAATAATGTTCGGCTTCTTATACTCTCATGTTCGAGTCTAATAAAGCCAGCGTGTAACCCCATCTTCCCCTACGGTGGCCAGAATCTCGATGCTTACATCCAAAACAGCCTACAATTTTTTGTATCAATGAAGCATTCTAAAGGTTAGATGAATGAAATTGCCAACAAGAATAACAATTTTATGAACTTCATATGAAATTATAACAGCAAAATGTTCAATCCGAGGCATTAGGAGCAAAGGATCAGAAAATCATTCGTCATTGAATAATAAGCTCAATTTAGTCAGCCAAACAAAGCCCTCACAATTTAGGACTTCTAGGATGGGATAACAATTACAGCATGGGGTCGGAAGTGAGAGGCAAACTCTTACAGTAGGGTAGTGCAATAGATTGATCAAATTTAATCACCTATGGCAACAAAAATACCATTAGCAAATTTTTTCTTCTTTTGTGGGGGGAACGTGTTTGGTCAAGCTTAAGGAGACAACTGTATCATGAAAGCATATATAATATAACTACATAAAGTAAGGGAACATACCAACGGATTTCTACAGTTAACCAGCCTACATTCCTCCAGAGAACCTTCCAACATCCAACTCTCCCAGACATCAAAACTGTGACTGGCAAATACAAATTCCATTCTTCTATTTATCTGCAATGTTAAAATGGAACCTGATTTTAATCCCAAACACGAGCTGTGGCATTTTAGGATAAATTTGTAATCTCATTCAAAGTTGAGGACTTCCTGGAGTGACAGTTGATAAAGCAATGCTTGGGAGTTCGAATTCAACCACAGTAAACTAATATTACCTGCAATAACTTTCCACCAGAAGCAAAAGATCGCAAACCAAATGTGTCCTACAATAAGAAATCAATACTCTCATATCAGCTAACCAGGTCGCAATTAAATAGTTCAGTCACACTAGCCACCAAAGATTGCATAATAGGCTACAATTTAGGTCCAAAAGAAAAGAAATAAGTTATTGCATACTAACCTTGCTTCTTAAAACAATGAGGAACTGAGCTGCAGGATCTCTTTTCGTTACATTTGACATAGTATCTAGGAACCAACCACCGCCTTTAACTCTTTGCCTTGAGACATGGAGAGCAGGATGATCTCTTGCATACAAAGCTACAACATACCCATCCTTCAACAGCTCACCAGGCTTTCCACTGAGCCTCCTGCTAGAATTTAGAAGCTGGTCGGAAGGAGATTCTTGCATTGATTCTATGGGAGTTTTCCTACTTCTTAAGTCTTCTGGGGAGGCAAACCGAGAGCTGGAGCTTAATGTTTGATCAGTGCCACTCATAGCTGTGTCTTCTTCCCGCTGCGAGGTACTTTCTTTTTCTTGTGAAGGGTCATCGGATTTTTGCAGGGATTTTTGATGTGCGTGCCTCTTTTTCGCTTTCTTACCTGCTCTGCCTCGTCTTCCATCAGATCGAGTGGCAGTACTTTGAGACAAACCTGAACCTTGGTGCTGGCTAGGAGACTCCTTGGATAGATTAGCTTCTTTCTTCTGAGAGCTTTCTGGACTTGCATGAATGACTTCAGTTGGTTGCTCAACAACGGATAGCTGCAAGGTACTTTCTCTGTCCAGTTTATCTGACCCTTCATTTTCATGACCAATTTCACTTTCATCCTCCTCATCAGATACAGCATTGTTTGGAACAATCCCATCAAAGAAGAATGACTGCAATATGGAGATAGCTTTCTCCCTTATTTCCAACCATACTTCTTCACTATAATCTGCACTGTGTGGAAGTATCAACACATTGGGCATCTCCTTTACCTGGTAGAAAGAAGAAAAATACTATCAGAATATACGATCATCCAGAAGCAAATAAAATTTTCATCCCCTTCCTCCTTTCACAGAGGGCACATGCCACTAAGTTATCACATGTCAACCAAACACCATGTGGTTTCATAGCAAGGGCCACCAAGCCATGTGTCAGTTCAAAGACAGTTTTGGCTAACAATGCAAATGCAATTTTTCTACTCTTATAAGCACAATCCACATCCAATAATTCAGATATCAAGCATCCAAGACTGATAAGAGATGAGAAACAATTTTTTATTCCTTCAATTAGGCAAGGTGGCAATCAATGAGAAGATATAGTACAAGGCTAGAACAAAAACATCCACATACATACACATACTTTGCATGTCAGCATGGACAGTTTGCAACAAAATTTGGTCTACTGATTATTTAGAGCTCCAAGGCTATTTGATGAGCAAGTCCGGACCCTTTAACAAGACAAGAAAGCAGGAGACAACTCGGGAAATGGAACAAAAAAGGAACTAAACTAAATGGATATAATGATAATGAAAAGCATGCTGAAGCAATCAAGCAGAAGTATTTGCCCAGAAATTGACACAGCCTATGTTAGCAAGTCCATAACCCTTAACTAATTAGCATACCCATGCTTCCATCCATTGTGGGCCTTCAGCACCATCCAAAGCACACCCAGCTAAGGTTCCATCAATCAAAAGCTGTTTAACAAAACAATCATCCAATAATTGACTGCTCCCCGTGTTTACAAGAAATGCTCCTGCACAAGAAAACTAAATATCATTCCACGCTAATATAAAATATAAGGGGCCAAAAAGTTCCTTAAACACAGACCAAAATGAAGATAAATGTACCAGGCTTTACGTGCTGTAAACATTCAGCATTGAGAATCTGAACTGTTTCATTTGTCAGAGAACAGTGAAGTGAAATAAGGTCACTTGCAGCCAGTAAATCATTAAGAGTATCCATTCTTCGGGCAGCAGAAGGAAAGCTTATAGAAGACCTGCTCACTTTTCCATTCACCTGAGATATTGTGTTTCAGGCAAAAAATTTAAAGAAAAAATAATAAATTCAACCAGAAGAATCAAATGTGAGATGCAAAAGGTAGTTTTAAACTAGAAAATACACAATGTCAATGTTATTCAATTACCATCAATGAAAGTGGAAAAAACAAGTTTTTTTTCCCATATAAAAGTTTCATAAAGTTCACAGGTCACTTCAATTTTGACGAATATATAGGGAATTTTTTTAAATATACTAAAAAAAATTACTTTTCAGAATTCATATGAATTTGAGGCTACTAGTAAACTCAGCAACCAAAACACCCTATAAGTAAATAAATAAAAGTCCACAATTTCTTACGATTCCTCAAGTAATGCATTCTACTCCGATAAGACCTACCCAAATCCGTCACAAAAGAAATATTAAAAGAAGCGCACTTTAAGCTTGAAACATCACAATGAACATATCTAATCTTTTTTTTTCCCTATCTGAATACATTTTAAGCTCAGAACGTAAGATTTTAGGACAGCGCAAATATAAATTCTACCACATTTCCATCATACTATGCTTCAGTAAGCATAAGAACATTGTCTCTCGACAAAATCAATATGAACTATGAAAGCACATTCACATATTACATATTTCACATTTTAGATACTCCATGTCAAACCACTCAACTTTATTCGATTCACAAACTTCAAAATGAAGCACATTTTGAGCTACTAAACATCAACTGCAACTTACCCAATTATGAAAGACACAGAGGTAAATATGATCGAAATGGTACCTCTACATCTTGAACATCGAAATAGAGCACGCTCATTTTGAAAGCCAAGCTCCTAGTAGCCAGAGACCTCGCCGACGCAGATCTACCGATAATCCCCAAAACCAAGCCACGACACCTTCTCATCCCACGGCACAGCGGCTGGATCGAACCAAGCCACCCTGAAGCCGAGAGCGAGTGGCGGGAGAGCATGTGCGTCCGGCGCAGCAAGCCGAGGAAGAGCGCCATGACTGTGTCGGCGATCTCCTCGGCGCGCGATGTATCTACGTGGACGAGCCGGAGTCCGAGGTCGGCAGCCAAGGCCGAATCGACGGCGCGGTCGGCGGAACCGAGGCAGAGGATGAGTTGGTAGGGCCGGAGGCGGCGCTGGGCGGCGCGCGGGAGGTAGGCGAGGGACTGGAGGAGCACGGCGGAGGCCGACTCGATCCTGCCTTCGGCGAGGCGGCTGAGCGGCACGTGCTCGACGGCGGCGACGCCGGACAAGGAGTCTTGCTCCATGGCGAAGTCATCGATGCAGTTGAGAGTGACGACCAGGGGGAGCGATGAGGGTGAGGTCGTAGGGCTGCTACGGTGGGGCATTGTCGCAGGGGATCTGAGAGCAGCGCTGGTGCTCATCGTTTGGGTTGGTGGTGGCGGGTTAGGGTTTATGATTGTAATTTTGGGCATTTCTGGGGGTTAAGGTTGGGGAGGGCTTCCATTGCTTTGCTGGAGAGTTGAGAGCTTCAATTCAAGTGTCCAGTGCTGAGATAGATCCAGTGCCCCTTGTCGTCTTCGGCTCTGCCGCTCTGTTTACTCATCACATGCCCTTGTTATTTTACCTAATTCCCTCCGTATCCTTTTTTTCTTTTTTTCTTTTTGGCCTTTTGTTGGTTTTTTCTGCTTCTTTAGTATCTCTACGTACCACGGCCAGCAGCAGAACATTAGAGCATCTCCAACAATAGTAGTAAAAAAAACTCTTTAAATTGAAGTTTGTTGAGCATGTAGCGATTTGAAAAGTGCTTTTATTCGCTAATTTAATATTTCACTCATCGCTCTTCAATTCAATTAATACTGATATTTGACTTAAAATAATAATAATTAATTATATTTGAAATAATTAATAATATTTTAATAAATTGAACTTTGAATTATGAAATGTACACCAAACACATCAAGCAAAATAAAATTTTTTAGCCTTTTCATATTATTTTGATTTCTCAAAATAAAATAAATGTTTTGAAGAGGTAATGTCAACTTAACAGATTCCAAGAGAGAGAATGAGGTTGCAGATTTGACGATTGAGGTTGAAGAAGCATTGGAGGAATTTTCGATGTGCGCTCATCTATTCAACATCCCGAGAGGTTTTGTTTTTAGCCAACCAAAACTTTCATAATTTGGAAAAACGATGTAATTATTTTGTTTCAATCCAAAACAACTAAATTCATTAGCCTTTTCCTAAGAAAAAAATTCTTCTTTGATCTTTTTCTAAATAATTTTACTTTTTTGACTAAAACCTAATAAATACTTGAAGGTATGCAGATATGTCCGCTTATATTATATTTGCTATCCTTTCTGGCAGGTCCAATCTGAACGAATACTACGATGGTTGTCAACTTGTCATTTGCAAGTTCCAACACTTTTCTATATGAGAATGGATCATTTTAGCACTTGGCATATAAATGTTCTCCAATTTTTATGCTACATGGACCTGTATAAAAAAATGGATTACTTACCCACTGCTTGCTCGCACTGAATTTTATTGAATAGAAATGATAGAATAGAGGAGTGCGAAAACGAAAAACAAACATTACAAGTCAAAACAAGTGAAGAAACAGTGCCCTATCTACAAAAACATCCATACCATGAACTTCCCAACCAAATCCAAAGACAGCAAAACTTTCTACAACATATGAAAAAATAGACAAATACATACATCTTCATCAAAGTTGAGTCGAACCTCACACAAGCTAATGCCGGCCGCTAAACAAGTCATGTTGTTTTACCTACAGCTCCATCAGATCCTCAAAGTTCATTGAAGTTTATTGTAATTTCCTGTCTCTGAAGGCTGAGCTGTTTCAAAAGGACTGAGGCAAATCCGCACTGTGACGGTGTCTATGTTTCATTCAAACAACATTTCTGTGGTCCAGTAACCAGCCTTGGGAGTGAAATGAAGAACTTTGGCATCCTTTGAAAGAGCTTTATGTAAACATAAAACTATTAAACAGAAACAACTGCACAAAACTTCCAATCCAACTACAAAAACTTGTGCTCAACAGATTTATGTTACCGATTTTATGCCGTTCTCACTTCCTCTACCACAATCTTCAAATATTTCATTATTCCAGTTTCCCCTTTATTTCACCAAAGGCATTCCCAATTATCCACTTCAGAGAAACCTCCTCCTGAAATTATTGGTAGTCGCTTGATAGGAACGCATGAGCAGTCCAACACCAATCCCTATCCCAAGGCACATCCCGAGGCCAATTCCAACACCAACTCTAACACCAGCATTAAACAATGTGAGTTGGCCATCTTCACCAGTGTACACGTCATCAGAGTAGAAATGATGTCCAATTTTCCCTTCTGACTCATACTCATCGATTTCAGGTTCTGTGATCTGCATAGGCCCACCCAAGGAAGGACTCTAAGTCAGTTAAAAGTTAAACCAACAAAAGATAAGTATGCTTCTTTCCTCCAGTTCAAAGGCTGGGTTATCTAACCAAAGTGATAATGAAGGCAGGAAAATTAAGTACCAAAACAAGCTTCAAAAATCGACATTTTTAGGAAAGCCCCCAAAAAGAGCATATATTTTATCAATGCATTGCAGAAATGAAGCTAACTAGCTAATAAGCAAGCCACCAATGCACTAAAGTTCTACATGTATATGCCCACCAAAAAATAAAAAGTAGAATGAAAAAGTAAAGGGCCCTAGGCTGTCAATGAACTTCGAAAGCCCTGAATTGATCTAGTTTGCGGAACTTTTCCATTGCAACAGTGGTTATTGAATTTGTTGAAGAAGCAAATCCCAACACAGAAAGGTATCCAAAAAATAACAAACATTTCCTTCCCAACAGAGACCTCAACAACTAAAATAAATAAATAAATAAAAAGGCAATCCCTTCTCCCTTCCCTATAAAACCACAGAATGGATGGTTTTCTATGTATTATAAATCATTTCTTATATATAAACCTACAGGTTTGAAAGAGTAGTGGATCAAATATTGGAGCAAAAAATTAAACTTATGATCCACAACATCTATCTAGACTCTAGATAAAGCATCAGTCCCTCGTTGAAAGAGTGGGTTGCACTATCATTCCACTTAATAGCAATATTAATAAGTATATTTTTGACAAAACAAAGATTCATGGAGCATCTTATACAACAGCAAAATATTATAATTTTGAATGCAGGAAAGCCCGAAATAACAATTGTGCGTCCATAGCTACAAATGTTTTTGCACGAATTTCATCAGAGATACAAACTCTTTACTACTACAAGGCCAAATCCTCACAAAATCACAACGTGACTATCATCAAAACCATGTTCAATTAAAAAATAGCCAACACAAATTTCAGCAAAAATCAATGACAACGTTTCAATACCTGAACTTTCCGATGGCGAACCAACCCATTACAGCTCTTGCCGTGCTCCTTCCCAACCTCCTCATCCTCCGGAATCGCATCCAGCATGGCGTGTCGGGTGCCCTTCCGCCTCGGGCTAATATGTATAGTCTTTGTCAAGATGACCGGCACACCGGAGCAACATCCGGCGATATAAACCTCGATGGACGGCGACGAAACTCCGAGTTTAGGCCGAAAAAATGCGGAAGAACCCGAATTGATCGACGCAGCCATATAACAATCCATACTCCAACCCGTTCTCGAATCGTTCTCCAATCCCCCCGCATTTCCATTGAGCCAAACACCCTCCATTCGCTCCAGAGATCCGCACAGAACCATGTCATTGTTCTCATACACCTCGAATTCAACCGGGCCGGTGACCCGAACGCTGTCGGTGCTGACATACGTGACCTCCGACGACTCCTTGTCAACCCGATCGCGCCGGAGCGTGAGCGAGACCGAGTCCGAAGCCGGAACTTTGGCCCCGTTGATTTCAAGCGATACGCCAATTTCTCGGCGGAGGTGGCGGAGCGTGAGGTGGTCGGGGACACTATCGATCACGCACGGCGCGACCCGGACGTAGAACAATCGGATTTCGAACCAGGCGGAGTGGGCCAAGGACGGCCCGTTTAGAACCTGAATCGAATTCTGGATCGAATTGGGGGTCTTGGACATGGCCACCGCAGGTGAGTCCTTGTCATGCTGCTCCATAAAAACTCTAATTCACAATCGAAATCGGAGAATTGGAAGTCGGAAATTAGGGTTTTGAATGAAGAAAAACAAAACCGAAGCAATTTCTCCTCGTTAATTTAATTTTTCGGTACTTTGTCTTGTGGGAGATTAAAGTTTCGGAGGCATGGAAGACAGGGACGAGCTCTGGTGATCCACGTTTTGGGAAAGTTGCGAAAACGAAGAGGTTCGTTGCGGAAAACAGAGTTTTTGGTAGCGAAACGGAGAAACAGAGAGAAAGAGAGTGTTTTGTCTTTTTATTAGGTTTTTTGGCTGGGTGGGAAAAAACAACGTAACATGGTGGATTTGGATTTTTTTTCATGTGTAGTTGTGTTGTGGAGCGTGTGTTGGTTGGAGATATTTTTTCTCTTCGGTGCAGGCGGGGTCAACCATTTGGGACACGCGTCGTCGTTTTCGGCTCTACGAAAAACAAGCGAAACAGCCTTTGTCCTTTTTCTTCTTTCAACAGTGAAAAACAAAAGCTAGACAACTAAATCTTTTTTTTGGTAGCGACAATTTATTCATGTAAATATTTTTCATGGCATTATTTTTTTAAAATTTATTCTTTTATTTGGATGTCCAAATTAATCTAATTTATAAGGATAAAAATTCAAACTTGGATGTAAGAAAGTAGGCTCATTGTCCTTGTCAATCCATATATGCGAGAAGAATGATTTTTGTAATGACAAAAGATAACGCAATCAAAGAAAAAAAAAAGGGGGGTAATTCTTGAGCCTTAGACTCCAGCCCTAATTTCTTTCTCTCTCTCGTCTCAAACTCTCCCTTCTCCTTTCTCTTCAAACACGCCCTGATAGGGGGAGGAGGATGAGTGGCCTCCTCTTCTCTCTTCCTTTCTCAATAGTTTAGGGGGTGTGACACTCTGAAAAATTTAAGAATATTTTTCGCACACAGTAAAAATTGCAAGGTCCATTTTAAGGTAAGTGGCATTTTTTTTTTCCAAGTAAATATTGCCATTATGTTTAGATTAACATATTTATGAAATTGTGAAGTTAGAATTTTGGTGTTTTGACCTCATAGAAAAATAATAGACGTCATTACAAGCTTGTGGTATTTTTCGGAACTCGGAAGTATTTTTAGTGACTTTTCGAAGTTGAAAAATAGGAAATTAAAATTGGAATTTCCACATGGTATTTTGTGAATGGTTGGAACCTATCACCATGCCACATGTCAATTTGATTGGTTGGAAGACTTGGAAAACTATGGTATATAGCGCTATACCGTACGTACGTTTAATCTAAGCCATTGATTTTATTCTAGATCAAATCTGGACCGTAGATCAAATCAAAAACTTTTAACTTGATCTAAGCCTTTAGTTTAGTTGTTGGGAATGCATCTGGACCATCCATCTTGAAGCTATCATGTATCTTTCAAGTTTCAACACATGATCCAAAACTCATCTTTTAATCTCATCATTCGAATTAAATATTCAAATCGATCCGAGTCATCGAGGATTCTATAAATACCCCCCCCATTCTCTCATTTTCTTCACACCAAAACTCACCAAAAATCATCCTCCCTCTCTTCCTCTCCTCCACCACCATCAAAGCCACAATCTCAATATTTTTTGAAATTACTATTTATCCCGATAAGTCACTATTCATAGAGCACTATTTATCCAAAATTACTATTCATACATGAAACCGCTCGTGGTGTCTACTATTCATCGTTTCGTGCAATCTTCACTCGTGATACTATTCATCATAGTATTGTACCTAGGTAAATTCTCAACCTCGTCTTTTCTTCATTTCCAATTTCATATTTCCTTTCTAAAGTGTTATTCTGCCCAATTTAAAATTGTTAAATTCAATTAATCATATTTTCTTAAATTGGGTAATTTTTCAATTATTCATAAAAATTGAAACCCTATGCCGTTACTCTACCCGTTTGAATTCTGATCAAAATATTTTAATGGACCTATATTTCCCATATTCTTTGGACTATTATTACCGAAACCTATTTCCTTTGTAAGGATGGCAGAAATCCCTACTGGGGCAGGTCCCCAACCCTAACAGGGGGAGTTTTTGGGGGCAAAACGAGTATCGGGTACGGAGATCCCCGAACTTGAAAAATCCTCGACGGGTATGGGGCAATGATGGTATTGACATCTCCATCCTCGAACCCAACCCGATATGTATATATTTAATTTTAAATTAATAAATATATAATATAATATTTAAAACATTTAAGTGGTGATGCCAATGGGTTTCGAACCCCTAACCTCCACTCTACAACTTGACCTCAAACCATTGAAGTACTCAGCTTTGTTATGTTAGTTGCATTTAATAAATATATATAATGGTATAGAATTCTAAAGAACTAAAAAATAATATAAAAATTTGTCAGAAGTGCACAACATAAAACCCTAACTTTATTCTTCATCAATATGCAGCCACCACCAACCACTTTTCATTTATCTTCGTCTTCTTTTTTTTTCTCTTTCTTCTCCCATTTTTCTTCCTCTTCTTCCTTTTTCTTTTCTTTTTCTTATCTCATTCGTCTTCTTCTTCTTCTTCTTATCTTTGCCTGTCACTGTCTCATCGCTTCTCTTTGGAGATCTGCAACCTTGATCTCGCATATGTCTCTCTCGACTTCAACCCTCTCTTTGGGTTTGACGGTGGTGGTTCAATATGGTATGAGTGGTGTTAGTTCGATTTGGTATGGTTAGTGTTAATGGGAGTTGTTTGGCTTCGATTGGATGGCAGGTCGAGTGACTGGGTTTGATAGTGATGCTTGCAGCACGTTCATTTTGTCAGTTGTTTTTCATATGTTTGGTTGATCATTGTTGGATGGGATATGTTAATTTCTTTCAATTTCCCAATCTTTGTCAACGAAAATATTTTTGTTGTTGTTATTTTCTGAGAAATTTAATACTTGGGTTTTAGAGATGTTGTTGATTTGGTTATATTGTTATATTTTTATTGAAAAAATAGGGGATTTGGGGCGGGGATGGGGGATAACTCCCCAATGGGGACGGGGACGAGGATCCCCAAAATCGCTTACACGAAGACGGGGTCGGGGACGGGGATGGTAATGGCATACCCGGACCATACCGGTCCCGTTGCCATCAATATTCCTCTGGTCTAGATATATGAACAACATTAGACTATTTGGACTTTAACTTTACAGTACCGGGAACTTACCGTTTTCGGACTAGGGATGAAATTTGAAGGACTTTTGGACATTTTGGACCATATTACAATTACCTGAGACTTCAAGGACCTATGGACAATTATTGGACAATATGAGGACCGAATGACAATTTGGACAAAGTTAAAGGACCAAAGTGCAATTAAAATAAATATAAGGATCAAAGTGAAAATAAACACAAGCATAATGACTTAAGTGTAAATAAGGAATTTTTAGTAACATTTTTAAATGTTGGACTATGACTCAATTTCCCAAGCGAGGCAAGTTGAACTCAAAGGTGCAGACGACAAGTCAGACTTGAGCTTTGAATTCCAAGTAGGGGATGAAGGATTTTAAAAACATTTTTGAGAAGTTCATTTGAATATTAAACATGCATTTAATCAAATTAATCGCAGCGGAAGTTTATGGTGGATGTTTAAAATCAAAAACAAAACTTCTTCCAAGTATCTTAAGCCATGAACATTGATATGATTTCATAAATGGAAATTTCAAGAGAAAGGATAAGATCTAATTACCCTTGAAGCAATTATATGAACCAATTTGTGTTTGGTCTTCTCTTGATGATTTCCTCTTTGTTGATCTTCTCTTTGATCTTTGATCTTTGCTCCTTGATCTTTCTCCTCCATGTGAGCCACAAAAGTATATGGCCTCTAAGTCTCCACACCAATGGAACCTTGAGATGAGAGGGAATAATCTTGGGAATACAAGGATGCTAGTGCTAGATCCCCAAGACTTGGTTTCAATCTAAACCCCTTGAAAGATGAAAGTGTTTCACTCTTGAAAACTCTCTTTTATCTCTCTTTGATCTCCCAAAACTATTTGGTTGACATTGGATTGTGTTTGTGTAATGAGCTTATGAAAGATAGCTTATGGAAACAATTCTCATACCCATTTACTTATGCATTTTCGGCCAAATCCCATTGGGCTTCCAAAATTGGGCCTTGTGACACTTAAACCATAATGTTTAGGTGTCTTAAGCCCTTGGGCTTAATACCCAACCATTTGGGCTTCCGTTAACTATTACCGAGGCCCAAATACTCTTTACACATAGTAAATCATCCATATCAAATTGATCAAATTTATTTCCACAACATCATATGTATTTCTCAAAGTTAACCATTTAAGGTGTGCGATCCATTAGGTTCTAATTAGCATGGCGGTGGGAAAATATTAGAACTCTTTCTAACCAACTGAATTAAAACCCCCTTTTTAATTTTTCCTTTATATGGATTGATCACAATCAATCCTAGGACTTCCACGAACCAAGAGTGACATCTAGCAATATATCAAGGCTACCCATGCTAACCAGGTGGTGAAGAACCTATTAGTTGGAATTACAATGCAATACGGTCCTTCTCTTATACAATGTTTCATATCATATTATTAGGGTGCAGTTGATTATGTCAAACCCCTAATATGATTTATAACCTCATATGATTCAATAGAACATGATTAAGAACAACTTTCTAAATCAAGCTCAAAATACTTTGGCCAAGATTTCTTGAATCACATCTCGAAACATTCTCCTTCTTTATCGAAGGTAGAGATTCCTTATTGTACATTCACATGCCCCTATGATGAATTAAGAGATCCCAACAACACTTTAGACAAATCTTTACGGCTTGCCTTTAAGAGCTATCTAAGATCAATAACGCATCATAGGACAACCATGATGCCTCGGGTCTAAGGACTAATTTGCATTATTGCAACTATGAGTTCTCGTTTGACATGTAGATAAATACTCCATACGAGAACTACGGTTGACCGCGTTCAGTGTACCCATTCACTAATGAGCACCCACATACTTGTATTAGTGTCATCTACACAAATGGTTTGAGACTAACCATCCTCCTAATTGAGCATACATAGTATGTGCTAATCTTGACGGTTTATCAATGCCCATTTGATAATCCTATGATTAGGAACATTTTGGGATACTATAGTAAGAGATTAAAGGTCTCCCCTAATCTAATCTTCTTTAGATTACTTTATCTCTTATTTAGCATTCCACTGGACATTTGTTACTTTAATTGTTGTAAAAGATAACAAATAAGTTTGCCCTTTATTATCATATACGAAATGTATTCTAAGGAGATTACATCAAATGTATTGGCTCTTAGGGCACATTTCTAACAATCTCCCACTTGCACTAGAGCCACATAGCCCTGTATCTAATACCCATTATCTCTGTATGTCTATCCAGTTGTGAGCGTGACATAGGCTTAGTGAGTGGATGCATTACGTTGTTTGCGAGATGCAACCTTTAGGATGCAAAACGTCCCATCTAATGGTAACATTTTTCTATGTGTCCGGATCTACGATGAGACCTTGGTTCCTTGGCTTGAGCTATTGCCCCATTGTTATCACACAGTAAAGGTACTTGTGACATTTATGGTCGAACCTTATTTAGTTCGGTAATGAACCTTTATCCAAGCAGATTTTATTGTAGCTTCTAAAGCGACAACTTATTCAACTTCGGTTGTTCTCCAACTAACTACGTGTCCATTCAAAATGAAGACGTACCCTTAGGTGGATTTGCAATCATTGATATTAGATATATTATCCAAATCATTAAATGCTTCCACTTGCTACTCGATGTTCCTCCCATCCCGAGGAACATGTCCTTAGAATCCTTCTTAAGTATTTAAGAACACACTTGACTCCTCCCTATTGATCTAATCATGGGTTCGATTTATATCTTCTAGTTATACTCATATAACCGATATCATGTCTTGTACATGCTATGACATATATGAGAATCCTGTTGCATATGCATTAGATTTCACTCATCCTGCTTGTATTTCATCATGAGTTTTTTGGACACATGCTCTTAGAAAAGTTAAGTCCATGCATTACTAGAAGCAAACTTTTCTTAGATGCTCCATATGAAATCTCCTTAGCACCTTATCAACATACAAGGATTGAGATAATCCAATTATTCTCCTAGATCTATCGGGATAAATCTTTATTCCAAGTATGTAAGATGCTTCTCTAAAATCATTCATTGAGAATGATTTAATGAGTCACAGACTTCATGAAGATATTATTCATATATCATTTCCGATAAGTGGTATGTCATCTACATACATCACTAGGAATACTACCAAACTCCCACTGGCTTTTTGTACACTCATTGGTCATCCATGTTTTGTATGAAGTCAAATGATTTGACAACTTCATCAAATAGGATGTTCCAACTCCTAGAATCTGCGTCAACCCATAAATGGATCTATGTAGCTTGCATACCTTATGCTTATCGAGCTTTAGAAATGAAGCCTTGAGGTTGATCCATGTATAGTTCTTCCCTGAAGGTGGCCATTCGAAAAGCTGTCTTCACATCCATTTGCCAAATCTCATAATCATGATATGCAGGTTATTGCAAGCCAAATCCGAATAGACTTTGTCATAGCGACAGGAGAAGGTTTCTTCATAGTCAATTCCTTCTCTCTGCTTTGTAGCCCTTTGCTACTAGCCTTGCCTTATAGGTTTCTATTTTCCCATCGAGCCTATCTTCCTCGCAAAGATCCATTTATTTCCTATTGGTACAATACCGGGAGGCGGATCAACTAGAGTCCAGGACTTGGTTGGTATACATAGAATCCATTTCAGTTTCATGGCTCCATTACGAGTCAATGTCCGACATTGCCTCATTGTAGTTCGAAGGATCTTCGATATCCTCACAATCACTTAGGAGATTTAACTCTCCTTTGTTTTTGTGAAGGAAACCATAATACCATTTAGGCATTACACTTGCCCTACTTGAACTACGTGGAGTACGTATTTTACAACAAGTTTGTGGATGCGGGATTGCATTTAGCTTAGTGTTGATTTCTAGCTCATTGGACAATTCCATGAGTTCTATCTCATGTACCCTTTTCCCATCAAGAGTGTATTCCCTTTTAGGAAGGTAGCTGACCTTGCGACAAACAACTTTGCTCGTCAATGTGATAGAAGTAATATCCCATAGTTTCCTTGGGATACCTATAAATCAATCACTTCACTAACCTTGCATCTAGTTTATCCGCATCTAGTCTTTTAACATATGTGGACAACCCCAAATCTTGATATAACCAAGACTTGGTTTCTTCCCAAAACACATTTTGTATGGAGTTTGCGAAACAGATTTGGAAGGCACTCATTTAACAAATGAATTGTTGTTTCAAGTGCATATCCCCAAAGGATATAGGTAAATCAGTATAACTCATCATGGAAAGAACCATATCCATTAAAGGTTCGATTTCTCCTTTCGAGAAACCCCATTATGTTGTGGAGTCCCTAGTGGAGTCCATTGTGATAAGATGCCATGTTCCTTGAGGTAATCAAGAAACTCGTGCTTAAGTATTCACCTCCTCGATCAGATCTAAGGATTTTAATACTCTTGCCCGTTTGGTTTTCAACTTCATTTCTCGAATTACGGAAACTTTTTCAAAGATTAGAAATTATGCTTCATTAAGTACAAATACGAACCGTGAATGATCATCGATAAAGGTGATGAAGTATGAATAACCTCCCGTGCGTTTGTAGACAAAGGTCCACAAACATTTGTGTGAATCAACCCCAACAATTTCAGAACTCTTTCTCCTTTACTAGTAAAGGGAGACTTGGTCATTTACCTTGTAGACAAGATTCACAAGTAGGCATAGGAGAAAGATCTAAAGATCCAAGGCATCCATCTTTTGCCATCTGGTGAATCCTATCTTGGCCAATGTGTCCAAGTTTAAGGTGCCACAATTTGGTTGAGTTATCCACTTCTCTAGGCCTCTCGAGTCTAGTTGCATCTTAATCCATATACGATTAATGCTACCATTCATTTCTAAAATAAAGGAGACCATCAATCATAATTGCATAACGTTTCGATTGATATGTGAAATAGAACAAAGTATTTTGTCAAACAAAATATCAAATCCATCTTTTAAAAATATAGAGACGGATACTAAGTTCTTTACACATCCAGGAAATGAAATAACAATTATTTCAAATTCAGGTCCTCTTTGGAAGGTAGTCCGAGATGTTAGGTGCCTATAGCATTGGTAACTACATTAGTACAATTTCCCACAGTTAGCACCATCTCTCATTTTTCCAAGTCTTCTACTTCCCACTAGTCCATGCACACAATTGCATTTTGACTAGCTTCGAATCAACTATTCAATTTAGAAGCTTTTAATCGTAATTACTAATTTTAGAACAAGAGAGTTACCTTATGAAGGTTTTCTCTTGAGGCTTGCAAGACATCTCTTGCAATTCCTCTTCAATGTCCATCCTTGTCACAGTGAAAACAAGTACCTTTCAGTCTTGTCTTTCTTTTGTATTCTTTCTCCCTTGGGTTTTAGAAAACCTTTCTTCTTCTCTCCTTTATCCTTATCTTTTGCTTGGATTTGGAAGAGAAGAAGAACCTTTCTAAAATTGCAACTATCCCCTTTAACCCTTTATCTTTTGAGATATTCATTTAAGCTACTATAGCCATGTTGAGTAGCTCACATAGGGTGTTGTTCATCTTTCCCATATTATAGTTCATAACATCACTGGGATTAGCGATGATAGGGATGAAAGAAAGAATCTGTTGAACTTCAACATCAAAGAAAAATCCATATTTTCCGATCTCTTAAGTAATTATATTACTTTGATATCATGTTGATTAACCGGGAACCCACTTACCATTCTTGTCATAACAAGTTTACATATGGTATTGTAAGCTAAGATTAGCTTCACCTTTTCATGGATGCCAACATGCCAACTTTTACCTCGGTTGTCATCGACACATGCTTCTTATAAGCCTTTGTCTCCTCCTCAATGGCATATGGACCAAGAGGGTATGTGGTGGGGTTTTTCTTATACACAATCAATCTCATCCAATTATAGGATAAGTTGGTGTTTGTGCAATCAAACCAGGATAGTTCGTGTCATCTTGGACGTTTGAGTCAAGTATCTTTGAGATTGGGTTTGTGATGGTTATTTTGAAATTCTGCATAACGTAAATAGATTTTAATTTAGATTAATCTTCTACCAAGGACTTAGGGTCTTTAAGTCATGATGGTAGCTCCCACTATTTTTGGCAAATTTCATATCCCTCCTGAAATCCGAGAGTTTCGTTGAAACTCTTGAGTGGGGATGGGAGACTCACTTTTACATAGTTTTCCTCAACCTAACGAGTTTGTTGGATTGCTATGTTACTAATGAGAGGATACTCTTATCCAATCACATCATAATGTGAATACTCCATCACTATGGCCTCTAGAGAACTAGACCTCAACCTAACAGTTTGTTGGTTTCGTTCGTCCTTAGTTAAGTTATTCCCACCGTGCTTGTGTGGGTATAGGGTTTCAAGTATGTCCTCAACCTAACAGTTTGTTGGCCATACTCGTTATCTATCCGCACTACATCAAGTATGTGTAATAGGCTTCCCTTGGATGGTTACAAGTACTGGATGTTGCCTCACCGAGGTACAACAAGGTGCAAATGTGCCACCCAATAAGAGACTACCACGGTGGAAGGCCACAAAATAGCATTCAAAGTGCCATTTCGCTTATCAACTTAATATTGCTTTGAGGGTAGTTAAATTGGTCTCATTTTAATCCAATTTTAATCCTGTTAAAATTACCTATCTAATCTCATTAAATGGTTCCCAATGCAACATATTAGTAGCACATAATACTCCCACTAAATATTTTAGAAACCATTTGCTTAAGATAGTGAGAATACATGGTACTACTAATTGATTGATTATTGTCATTATCAACATTCCAATTGCATTGAGCTTATAGGATGATTATGGACTTTCTTGTTGATCCAACACGAGCCACCATGTTGGATCATGGTCTCGGATGGTGATTCATTTTAATTACGCGCGCATAAAAAATAAATTAGGCATAAGCCATTTCATTATTACATAGCCAATCAAAATCGAATTACATATCAATAGGCGGCCAATCACATAGCTCAATTGTTTGGTCTAAGTCCATAACCATCCTTTAATTATTTAAACGCTTTAAACAATTAAACTAGCAATGTAAATACATGCTCTTGGGTTGCATACATATATATGGGTTTAATTCAAGTGGTAACCATGTTCAAATAAAAGAAATTTACCATGGAGTGAAAACATTTTACTACAATAGTAAATGTAATTGTAAAACCTTTTAGGCATAGTTACACTTATCATATATTGCAACTAGGTCCAAAACTATTCAACAATTAATAATGGATCCAAAGTTAATCCACTAGGGTGTGGGGTTAAAGCATGCATTTGTATAACACAAAGTGGTGATCATGATTTCCAACTAAGTGAATAATCATGAATGTGACTAGTAGGCCAACCACACTCACCAAAGTAATCAAAATTAATTTTAGTGTGGTGGGTAAATAATTAGTGATAGGAATAATTTGATCAACTTTTGCATTTTATATCAAATCACAATCATTTACATCTATATAGACCCTACACACTCACCAAAGTAATCTTATTAATTTTAGTGTGGTGGATAAAAGTTTATTAAGTGGAAACATTTTGAAAAACTTTCAATTTTATAATAAAACATCATCATAACCATTATGACTAATTTTGGTGGAAAAATCCACTAACACAATCAACAAAATTAATCACCTAACTTATGGATCAAAAGATCCCATAACAAGAACATCAAGAACACCAAGAACATGCATATGAACTAGTATGAATGTTCTTGCTATTTCCCGGAAAAATCCATATTCCATTTTAACCATCTCATGCTCTTAATATCAAATATTTCATGAAGTTAAAATCATGGGGGTTTTAATGCAACTATGCTCTAAAGTTCATACATACACATATGCATACAAAGAGAGCATCAATCATCAAAACATAAATCCGGAAATCCAAAATCCCAAACAACCCCTTTCACTCCATTTGATTTTTATTCAATCATATCAAAATAAATCAAGTATAACCATTATACTTTTAAATGAATTTACAACCCATATATGCATCTCTAAACCCTAGAAACATATCAAGTTCATGACCTATGGCTCGATACCAATTGAAGGATTTTAAAAACATTTTTGAGAAGTTCATTTGAATATTAAACATGCATTTAATCAAATTAATCGCAGCGGAAGTTTATGGTGGATGTTTAAAATCAAAAACAAAACTTCTTCCAAGTATCTTAAACCATGAACATTGATATGATTTCATAAATGGAAATTTCAAGAGAAAGGATAAGATCTAATTACCCTTGAAGCAATTATATGAACCAATTTGTGTTTGGTCTTCTCTTGATGATTTCCTCTTTGTTGATCTTCTCTTTGATCTTTGATCTTTGCTCCTTGATCTTTCTCCTCCATGTGAGCCACAAAAGTATATGGCCTCTAAGTCTCCACACCAATGGAACCTTGAGATGAGAGGGAATAATCTTGGGAATACAAGGATGCTAGTGCTAGATCCCCAAGACTTGGTTTCAATCTAAACCCCTTGAAAGATGAAAGTGTTTCACTCTTGAAAACTCTCTTTTATCTCTCTTTGATCTCCCAAAACTATTTGGTTGACATTGGATTGTGTTTGTGTAATGAGCTTATGAAAGATAGCTTATGGAAACAATTCCCATACCCATTTACTTATGCATTTTCGGCCAAATCCCATTGGGCTTCCAAAATTGGGCCTTGTGACACTTAAACCATAATGTTTAGGTGTCTTAAGCCCTTGGGCTTAATACCCAACCATTTGGGCTTCCGTTAACTATTACCGAGGCCCAAATACTCTTTTACACATAGTAAATCATCCATATCAAATTGATCAAATTTATTTCCACAACATCATATGTATTTCTCAAAGTTAACCATTTAAGGTGTGCGATCCATTAGGTTCTAATTAGCATGGCGGTGGGAAAATATTAGAACTCTTTCTAACCAACTGAATTAAAACCCCCTTTTAATTTTTCCTTTATATGGATTGATCACAATCAATCCTAGGACTTCCACGAACCAAGAGTGACATCTAGCAATATATCAAGGCTACCCATGCTAACCAGGAATTGGTGAAGAACCTATTCGATTGGAATTACAATGCAATACGGTCCTTCTCTTATACAATGTTTCATATCATATTATTAGGGTACGGATTGATTATGTCAAACCCTAATATGATTTATAACCTCATATGATTCAATAGAACATGATTAAGAACAACTTTCTAAATCAAGCTCAAAATACTTTGGCCAAAGATTTACTGAATCACATCTCAAACATTCTCCTTCTTTATCGAAGGTAGAGATTCCTTATTGTACATTCACATGCCCCCTATGATGAATTAAGAGATCCCAACAACACTTTAGACAAATCTTTTACGGCTTGCCTTTAAGAGCTATCTAAGATCAATAACGCATCATAGGACAACCATGATGCCTCGTGTCTAAGGACTAATTTGCATTATTGCAACTATGAGTTCTCGTTTGACATGTAGATAAATACTCCATACGAGAACTACGGTTGACCGCGTTCGATGTACCCATTCACTAATGAGCACCCACATACTTGTATTAGTGTCATCTACACAAATGGTTTGAGACTAACCATCCTCCTAATTGAGCATACATAGTATGTGCTAATCTTGACAGTTTTATCAATGCCCATTTGATAATCCTATGATTAGGAACATTTTGGGATACTATAGTAAGAGATTAAAGGTCTCCCTAATCTAATCTTCTTTAGATTACTTTATCTCTTATTTAGCATTCCCTGGACATTTGTTACTTTAATTGTTGTAAAAGATAACAAATAAGTTTGCCCTTTATTATCATATACGAAATGTATTCTAAGGAGATTACATCAAATGTATTGGCTCTTAGGGCACATTTCTAACAGGGGACCCACTCTCGGACTTGTATTTTGTGTATGTATGACATAGTAAATATTGTTGTGTGCGAAAGATGCACTGTTTTTGGATGCCATATTGTTTGGTTTATGAATGCTTGGCTTTGGTTCTCCAAAGTTTTGAGGGTATACGTCTGCGGGCATTATCCTCGACGACCTGAGAGTTAAAGGGGCATAGCGACTTCCTTGAGTTTCGATTTCCTAAACCTCTGAAGGGGTTACGAGGACAACCTTTACCGATACCCTATGCATGAGGTATAGTCGACGAGGTGTAACCGTTGAAATGGACACCCTCGCTACCGTACCAGGTAAGTTGATTATATTTTTATTTCTGGTAGGGGTAATTGGCCTATAGGGATCAGTTGTCAGACAAGCATATTATAGGTACCCGGGAAACGTTTGCGAAAATTGTGTGAGCGTGCCAACTGTTTTGATCATATATTTATATGGAAATAGTTTGTGTTGTGCATATTCTCCTCACTGTTTTTCATGAACTCTACTATGTTATTTTGCTATCTATTTTCAAACCTGGCCGGGAGCCTCCTACGGGGCAAATGAACATATGTGATGCTCACCCCTACTTTTCCTTGTAGATCAAAATCCTTGAGCATCAACTTGTTGCTGTCTATAGACATGTCAACAGCTTGTTCCTGTTCCTTATCCTTCTTCGACAGGTTGTGATTTCCTCTTCTTGGAGCTGAGTGTGTTTGCTGTTCATATCCATCATCTATTTATAAATAAAGAATGGTTGGTGCGTATTTAAATTTCTTGTTTGTAAAATAACTTAAGAGGTTATTGGTACTCACCTTTAACCTCTGGGGTTGGTATTTCATTAATAAAGTTTGTATACTGTTTTATTCAGTTTCCGCTGTTATATATAACTCTGATCCAACCCGTTTTATTTAATACAAAAGGTTTATCGTATTTTGAGAATCTTTGGAGTATAACCCTCGGATCTAGGTTTTATATTTTTGGGATCCTCAAGGTATGTGCCGCTGTCATGTGTCTCAATTTTGGTGCGTGACATGGAGTTTATATCTGTACCTAGATCTTTACTTTTATGACCATATCTAATAGGCCTGTAAATAAAGCCCATGCCTAATGGGCTGGCCCAAACCCATCCCGATTTTTGAAAGTATGGGCTTATCCGGCCCGGCCCGAAGTCTAATGAGTAGGGCTTGGGCCATACTTGTAAGTCCTTTAAAAGTCCGGCCCGGCCCTATAATAATTAATAATTATAGTTATATGTATTGTGTAACACAATGATTAACCTAAAAGCAAAATAGAAGGGGTTGTCGGCACAATATTACTTTGATTCCTTGCTCCATCGTTTGCTAGCTACATTTTATCTTAAATAAATTCAACACCACCATGATGCAACAGGAATGGAAAAAAATATTTAGAAGGAGCCAATCAGTCACCATCCTACGTACTTACTTAGGCTTAGGGCTGTCAACGGATCGGAGATGGAGCGGATCAGCCTATATCCGATCCGATCCGATAGAAAAAAATTTGGAACCCGATCCGATCCGATAATCCGACGGATCTTTCACAACTAGATCCATATCCGATCCGATGGATTATCGGATACCGGATCCGATAATCCGATCCGAATTCCTTTATCTCATACATTTTCAACTCCACCAAAATACTTTCATCTTCCTCTTTGCATTTTTGTGTGTTGCAGAACTGAAATTAGATCCTGAAAGAAAAAAAAAATTAAAATAATAGCATAGCATAACATAAACTGAGCATAGCATAACTACTTGGCATTTGTTCTCATTTTAAACCAAGATAACCAGTAGATAAAAGTTAAAACCAGACCAAAATAACTAAAAAAAAAAATCATTAGAAATCTTGAGGAGTGATCTTCAAACCAATTAGAACCAAGATCAAAACTCATCCAAAACCCCAAATCAAAGAAGCATGACCTAGATATTGAAACAAATTAACAATCATAACAAGGGACACCATACCAGTTTTGCATAGAAATCTTGAGAGCTCAAGATACGATGGATTTTCCTCTTGAGCTCGCGATGGTGGGTCTTCCTCCTCAGCTTGGAAGAAGAAGGAGATAGGAAAAAGATGAGTTTGATGAGTCATTGAAGAAAAGAGGGTAGAAGAGAGAAAAGAAGTAGGTTTGTGGCGGCTGCGCAGAAAATGAAAGTGTGTTGGTGTATTGTTAGGTTAGGTTTAAGAAAGAGAGAGGGAAAGTTAGAAATAAAATAAACAAAAGAATTAGATAGGGAGACATAAGGGAAAGGGAGTGGTGTGGTGTTGTGTCAGCCACCGAGAGAGAAGAAAAATAAAAAAATGTTTGAGTATATTATATTGATATAAATGTAATATATATATATATATAATATTTATATAAATGTATAATGTTATATATTATATATATATGTAAAATCGGATCGGATCATTATCGGATCGGATTAGGCTAGATCCAGATCCGTCCCGTTAACTTATCGGGTTAACGGATTCGGTACATAATCGGATTATCGGATCCTACCACTAGATCCATCTCCTATTAATTGTATCGGATTCGGATCGGATTCGGATCAAGATCCGACCCATTGACAGCCCTACTTAGGCTAGAGTAAATTGCTTTACAAACTCTTTTTTGAGCCAATCACCAATCACCAATTAGGGTTAAAAGCTTTCTTTTTCGGGAAAGTTTGCTTTAAAATATACAAACACATGTGCAGCATTACCCATTCAAGGAAGATGCATGCGCACGCACGACTTTAGCAAAAAAAAAAATGTCACGGGCCGAAAAAGCCCGGCATAAAAGCCCAAATTTGTTGGCCCATGGGTAGGGCCTGGGTTTAGTGAATTTCATATAAGCCCGCCCTGATCATTCCTTACGGCTCAAAAAGCCTGTTAATAGGAAGGGTTTGGGCTCACACTTGTTAAGGCCGAGCTTACAGGCCTAATATTTGGTTAGATCTTGGGTTTGTTGGGTTGTTTTTTTTGTGTGTTCTTGTTGTAGATACTTGGTTTGGCTGTGACAGTGGCGGTAGCGGCGACATCAACGTCATCGACGCCAACGGCTTTATGGGTCTTGTTTTCTGGTCTGCCTTCTTTCAAGCCATAGTCATGGGCTAGGGTTGGCCGTTGTTTATTTTCAATTTTTTTTTTTAGTCCAATAAGTGCATCAACTTTGTTGAGTTTGATGCTTGGTTATGGTTTCTCTTCGGGAGAATTTGGGTTTGTAAGATGCGTTATGGGTGTTGTACTTGGTTATTACAGATTTGAGGCGATTAAGTTCGACTGTCTGTGGCCCTGCGTGGCATTAAGTTGGCCCTACATGGCTTTAAGTGAAGGTGTACCATATAAGTTTGATGTTGTGATTAAGTTCCTCCATGTTTGGTGTAGCCCTTGAGGCTTTTGTCTGTATACTGCGCTTATGACATAATTTATAAATGCAATCACCCTATCGTTTGGCCAAAAAAAAAATTAGCATAACTAATCTTCACATTTTGTTTCAATAAAAGTGCCAAGAACTTCTTAAATTCCAATCTCATGAATAAAAATTACGAATATAGGTAATTTATTTAAGGAAAAAAGTCATTTTATGATATTTTGAATTAAAAATAAAACACAAATGCAAATGTGAGTTAGATCAGTTAATCATGGCAATGAGCTGCCTTTCTTGCACCCATATTTGAATCCCCTTCCTTATATATTATATATATAAAGCAAAAGGTAAAGAATGGTGAAACATTCAAAATACCAGAAATTGTCCTTGGTTAATACAAATGTTAAAAATTAAAATTATTAATTAAATGAGGATAATATAGTAAATTTATATTTTTCATATTAAAAAAATTAAAAATTAGAAAAAAAGATAATGGTTCTTATTTTTACGGAACATAATTACCAATTTCATATTTTCTTAATTCTAAAATAAATAAAAAATTTAAAAACAAAACAAAACAAAAAAGAAAACCAATTACGTGAACGTGTGCAGTGGCAGATTCAGAAATTTTTTAGGAGAAGGGCAATGACTGTTTTGTACTGCCCAAGATCCAAATAAAAAAAATATTATGAAAAAAATAGGAAAATGAATTGCAAAAAAACAATAATAAAAATTATTAGCATGGTAAAATAAATACAAAAATAATAAAACACATATTACCAAGGTAAAATGATTAGAACAACAAACAAGTTGGTATCAATTGAGTACTAATTACCACATAAAAAAAATCAAGTACTAATTAAACAAAAACTCTCACAATTACATGATATGCAATTCAAATTGGGATTTGAGAGAATCATGAAAGGCTTATTCAAATTGGGAGGATAGAGACGTAAGTCTTTTGGGTATTATAATAATAATATATATTAATATAATTATAACCAAGTAATTGAAGATTAAAAAACAACTTTGGTAACACACGTGTTTCATTAAACAGAACTGAAGGACGACGTCGTTTGTGAAAAAGAAAATTAGGGTATAAGATTGTCTTCTTCTCTAAACCAACGCCTCAACCTCCATTTGCGACCTCTACAACGCATGCGACTCGCCCCACCTTGAACCATGGCGTCGTGTAACTTGACAAACGAGTGGCCCTTGAGGCGATTTCAGGACGCCTTGCATGGAAGTGCGCCTTAATTACGCCTATTAAACCTTGGGCGCTAGATCAATTGGGCAAATCCAACACCTCCATGTGCCTCTGTAAGTCTGCCATTGAACGTGTGCCAAAGGGCTAGTATTAAATTTAAAGAATTATTAGGGTTTAGCCAATAAAAGTGAAAATATTTAGGAAAAGGCCAAAGCACAAGGCAAATTGTGGATTGGATTTTGCCTTGTGCTTTGGCATTTTCCTAAATATTTTCACTTTCATTGGCTAAAAACGAAGAATTTTGCCTTGTGCTTTGGCCTTTTCCTAAATATTTTCACTTTCATTGGCTAAAAACGAAGTAGTTTACACAATCGCTTTTATAAAATAAATAAATAAACAAATAGGAACTGCCGTGGTGAAAAGGATAGTTTGCATGGCAGGCCCCAATTGGACCAGGTTTCTGTAAGTAATTGGGAAACCCAGAAGGGGAAAGCTCATTTAGAACAAAGCCCAAGAGAAATGAACCAAAACATGAATAGCCCAAGAATGAACCACCAGGAGCAGCCAATTACGTTTGGGGCTTCTACTTTTTCTCTTCTTCCTTTATGGGCTTGTTAAAATTGTAATTTCAGCACAATTGTTTACATGGGATCCTAACAAGAACTTCGATTCTTGAGTGATGTCCAAAGTTCATCTTCTTCTTATTTCATCCTATTTAATATAGTTTAATTTTATTTTTCGAATTTAAAAGAAATAGTTTCAAATGTTTTGAGTTTTGAGTTTTGAACGATTTTGTGTAGAACTGTCATTTTAAAATTATTAAACAATCCATGTACTGATCAGCTCATCAAATATTGTGTTTGAAATGCATATAGGGCCCATCAGATTTACCCTAGCCCCGGCCAATAATACTATGTCACATCGTAGTGCTATCCCCATTTTATGAAATTCTTTCTCCAACTTATGGATTCTTTTGGGATCCCAATTCGTCCAACTCCACAAAACTTACGAAAGTGTAGTGTATGCTGAGAGTTAGTTTTTTTTAATGCAACCGATAATCTAAGTTACTTTAAATTAATATTATTTACAGTGAGGGGGAGAAATTTGAGTGCAAGCGAATGAGTTCACTGCTCTAGTCAACTGACCTAACTCCCGTCACGTATGCCCAATGAGATTAAGTTTGCTCAGGATAGTCGCTTGCCCCAATCATATCGATGTAACTAAGCCAAAAAGGAACATGACAATATTAAGATTATTAGATGTAGTAGTGAAAATAATCTGGAGCCTTACATGTGTTCCCTCTGGCCGTGGACCTCACCTCATCGTGTCAAACTTTATGGCGGATTTGAAAGCAAAAGATTCGTGCATATCAGTGTCACCCAAGCAAACACAGAGAAAAATAGAAAAGCTACAAAAGTGGAGGCAACCTTAAGAGAGTAATTACCAAAAGGAATAATGCCGAAATGATAGTTAACTAATAGTAAACATGCATGGTTATTGATGTTCTACTTAATTTCAAATGAAAACACTATTTGTACTCTCATAAAAGAGAAGTGTTGCTTGCATTCGAGTGTAAAGCATAGTGCACGTCATGTTATTAGATTGTTTAAACAATCCAAGCCACAAATTAATGCAAGTATAAGCAAAATATTAATATACATATACCTTTATATATCCTCCGGGCCGCCTTCTTTTTACCTGCCGAAAGTAGTCATGTGAGTAATCATTAGATTATTTTGGTCCAACCTTTGTAACTCTTAGGGTGGTTTGTTACTGCGGATTGTTGTTGATTAGACTAAATTTTGAGATTGTCTTGGATTGGTTTAAGCTGGCATGAGTTAGATAATATTTGTACTGCGTTTGGTGTATGTTTGATTAGACTATGACTAAATTTTTTAATTTTTATTTTAAAAAAGGTAATTTTTTTATTTTTTACTTTTTTTCTTCTTCCTCACAACCAAAAATGAACCTCTCCCTCCTCCTAAGGTCCTCACCATCAATCACCACTAAGCTCACCTACAAATTTGCAAAACCTCTTCTTTCAATTCCTACTTCAAGAACACTATCAAAATTTGGAGCTATTTGCAATCATCCCCACCAGCAGCATACTCTGATAATCCATGCCATCATTACTCTTTGTTCAGTTTCTTTCTCCTTCCTGTCCTCATCTCCCCCTCTATTTCATCTTATTCTTCTCCATTGTATGTCTTCTCCCCTTCTTCTGTCTAATTTTTCTTTATTCATTAGTTCTATTTTTGAAATCATTTATGTTCCTTTTCTGTTTTGCAATTTTCTTTTTGAATTTGCAGAGAGAAGTAGAGAAAATGAGTTGAGGAAGAGGGGAACATCGATGATGCAATAGGTTTGTGTGTGGTGTTTTTTCTTTGAATTTTGACCGGGTTATGGCAGATTGGGAACAATGATATAATGGCTATGGTAAATATCTAGGTTTTGGTTGGAGGAGAGAGAAAGCATCTGTGGTGGGTGGTTCTATTGACTTTTGGTGGTTGCGGCAGGTTCGAAGGGTCTGCTAGCTCTTGGCTGCTTGGGTGGTCGGTGGTTTTGGCTGGTTGCTTGCGCTTGGGTGCGGAGGTGCAATACGAAAAAGAACGCTAGAGAAGGGATCAGGACTATCTTGTCCTCTCATTCCATGCGGATCTCACTAAGAACACCTAAGGATGTGTTTTTTGTGAGGCCAATATTAACAGTCCTACTTAAAACTAGAACCAAGTGAAAACAACACAAGAGATACAAATTTGTCCAATCCAATCCCAGCTAAGAAGGTGTAACAAATGGGCCCTTAGCACTTGGTTATGTGTTGCCTCTCAATTTTTGCTATTTTTTTATTGTCATTAGTCATACATAATTATATTTTTCTCTTCAACGTAGATTGAAGGAAATCGAATTCAAGGCAAAGGCGAACACAATGTCTTAATCAACTCGCCTAATTCACATTTATTATAATTATGATAAATACATACATATAATATATTGATATATATATATATATATATATATATATATATATATATATATATGTGTTTCTGTGCGGATCCCTAAAAAGATGCAATATCATTGGCTCTATCCTACAACTGATGATGGGCTCCATTTTATTCAACGATGGCCATGGCCTCTCTATGTTTGATTTGAAATAACGACGAAAAATAGAGCCATTATTTATTTCTTCATTATTATTTTAATTTTTTCAAAGGATAGGTTATTCTTCCGTTCATTCTGGAAAATTCGGGTTGATGATATCGTCATGCAATAGTGTATGACCACTAATGCCTTTTTTGTCAATCCTCTTTTTTTTTTTTTTTATTTATCAATAACGTAATTCTGAAAATTTTCTTTTAATTTATAAAAAAGATGGGCTAATAATCTAACTCGTGTCGAAAATGTCGAAGAACAAGTATTCTATCACCAAAACTACAGAAATTCACAGTGTCATCCCATGTTCATTGATAAAGAAAATATTTTAACATGCAAAATATTATTGAAAAATAAATAATTTTTAAAAAAACTCACATATAAAACTCTTTTAAAAAAAACCCCGTACAAATTAGAAAGTCTCAATGAACATTTATTATATAGTTTTTTTCTCCAAGTATGACGATGCGATTATGAGTTTGACATGGTGGCATTCGAATTTTGAATCCCGAGATCTGAGACCTATGAAATATTGGCGGCATTTGAGATCAACGGCCAGGATGCGTCGCCGCCCATGTTGTGAAAACCCGCAGATGTACTTTGACATTGGACTTGCCGGTGGGGGGGGGGCCCACAAACCGCCCTCGGCCCATCTTGACGACTGAGTTAGTAACCACCTCCAGATTTCACCACTCGCCATCCAACTGCAAGTGTTTTGAGGTCGAAGTGAAAATGAAATTTGATTCTGCGATTTGACGTTACGTGGCAGCCTTTTACAACGGCAGGGGTAAATTTTCATTGTTGTCGTTAAAGTAGTTTCACCCCAATTGGTAAATAGGAATTGCATCCCTTTCTTTTCTTTCTTCTTTTTCTTCTCATTTGTATGACAACACAAGAAAAATGGAAGTGGGGGTTGTTCAATCCTTTTCCTCACATGGTGTGTAGGGACCCTTGATGGTAAAATGAGTTACAAACTTGATTCTTAACGATATGTAAAATGAATTTGAAGATGCGTAATGATATGGATGCAAAATCATTTGCTAATAGTAAGAATCGATTTACAAAAGAAAGTTATTTCTCATGTGCGTATTGTGTAACGTGAATCAATGATTACATCATACGACTAGAAGTATTTTATCGTCTAAGTAAGAGAAAGGTTGAAATGGTTTACCAAATAAAATTGGGTAAATTAATTCTCATAACTAATTACATAAATATTTTTGGAAAAAAATTATGTGCATAATCATACAAACATACATATAGTTAGGTACTTGTCACATGTAGTCAGTGGCGGACCCAGAAAATTTGGGTAGTGTGGGCTATAAATAAGGGCAAAAAAAAAAAATTTGCATGTGCATTTCCAGCCAAAATGGCCTAAAAACAACACAAAGTCGGAAAAAAAAAAAGACAGAGGAGAGAAGGAAAGAAGGAGGAAGAAGAATTGGTAATAGAAATATAAAGGAACAAGAGGAAAGACTGAAGGAAGAAACACGCCTTGCTTGTGCATTTTTCAAAATTTAGACAAAATTTGAAAATCTTATATATTTTGTATAAAAATTTGATTGTTCTCTTGATTTTTTTTATAAAAAAACATGCCTCATTCGTAAAAAAAAATCTAAACTCAGACCAAGCCTCATGCTGTTGGTCAAAAGATTCAAACTGTAGCCATTGGTTGCTTTGTTGGCAACTTAGCATTGGTCTATTTTTCAAAAAGTTGAACAAGTAGTCTCATAAAATGGGCGAGTATACCCAAACCAAAAAAAGAGGGGGAGTAGGCAAGTGAGCCAAACAACAATTGGCTTTTTATTGGAGTTACATCGATATGGGGATGGGAATTTACAACAAAATTACTAATTGGTGTCATGGGGGGGTTTCGAACCTCAGCCCTCTGGGCTGGAGGCTAACAACCTTACCATCATGGTAAAGACCCATTGGCAGCCAAACAACAACTGTTAACTATATATATAGGTGAGTAAAAAAAGTTGAGTGTGGGCCATTGCCCATACTGGGCGTGAGCTGGGTCCGCCTCTGCATGTAGTTTTTATTTTATGGGATCTTTCGTTTTTAGCCAATGAAAGTGAAAATATTTACACTCTCTTTTGTTTTTTTAATACTTTTTACTATAACTAAAATGGGAGTATAAGTGGACAAAAGAGGAGTGAGAACATACAATTTTCAACAAAAGGAGTGTAAGTTGTCAAAAGATGAGTGAGAAAATCAGCTCCTTTTTTTTGAGGACCTTTCCTATTGAGAGGGGCGATATCATACTAAACTCACACACACTACACGGATGCTAGGACTCGAACCCAGGACCTTGCTTGAGGGAATAAATACTCCAAACCATTACACTAGTGGGTCATTTGCCCCTATTTTATTCATTGTTATCCCATACTTTTCCTCTAAAAACTCGCAACACAAATCTCTTTTCCATGACACCCTTGAAAAAATGATATAAAAAAACATTTAATGACATTTTCAAATGTTACGAGTTACGCTGTTAATAGGGACATAAAAGTTTGACAATATGTTGACATCTAGAAAACGCTACGTAACTGTCTGTTTCATGACGTTTCGCAAATTCAAGTAGATAAATGGTACTCTTCCGACGTCATCTAAAGGCTTAAGATGACTCGTATTAAAAATTTAACGTTACGCTATAAATGACATAATATTAAACGCCATGTAAGTATTCAAATTTTACAGTCACGAAATTCAACGCGATCTTAAGGGCACTTTAAAGGGCACTTTTATGAAAAGCTCAACGAGTATGAAGAGCACTCAATGGATTAGAAGAAGAAAAAAGAGATTTTGAATTTTTGGAAGCCTTAATGAAATTGAGAGTTTTAAATGGATTAGGTGGCATGGAAAATACAAGAGTCATACAGAAGAAAGTTCCAATATTTCAACAGCAAATCAAAACTCACATGCATAATGACATTGAAGAATAACAAAACTTAGAAAAAAGCAAACATGCTTTTTTTGTGAAATACTCATTAAAATTCTCTTCACAAGAATAATAATGATATCACCATAGTTTTTTTCATTTTCAAATTGGGGAGAAGTCATTTCAAGAAGGTGACTTTATAATACAAAAATAACAAATTAAACCAAAAAAGAAAAAGAAAAAAGAATCTTACAGGGCCAAAAGTGAGCTTGACGCACCAAAATTCGCGTGGGCAGAAACCAGATAGGCAATGCGTGAATGTACAGGGTTTCAACTTTCATGCTCGAAAAAGAGCCATGGTTATTTGACTGTGTTGTTAGCTTCATGGGCTGCTTAGTTTAATAGCTTCACTGCTTGCTTACACCTACACATTAACCCACTCAATTCTTCAACACGTTCTTTCCCTCTCTAGCTTTTTTCATTTTTTCCTACCCTCTTTAATTTTCTCTTTCCTATTCTGCATTGCTTGTTTTGATTCGGATTTTCTGGTACCTAGTGTGTCCAAACCTCCCCACCCCCTCCTCTCTCTCTCTCTCTCTCTTTCTCTCTCTCTCCCTTTCCTTTTCCAAGCATTATTCGATTTCGTCTTGGCCTCTCTTTTCATCATCCCATTTGTGCAAATTGCTATTATCTCTGTTTTCCCTTTTATTTTTGGTTTTGAGCTCTGTGATCTGGTTTTTGCTCTGCATCTCTCTGAAACGGGAAGCATTAGAAATGAAGGTCTGGAATCTGAATTTCCCACCTTTGAATTTCTGAATAATCATTGTTCTGCTGTCAAGTTTTCCCTTTTGGGTTTTGATTCTTCCAGAACTTTTTTGGGTTCTCTTTTCTTTCTGATCTTTTCCCTTTTCTTGTTTATTTTTTAGGGAACTTAAGGCATGTTTGTTGATGGGTCTTGGTCAAAATCGTATCAGTTTTCTTAGTTTAATTCACTCATAGGAATATTTAATCAGATGGGTCCTCATAAGTCTCTATCTGGAAGGGGTCAAATTATGCTTTTGCTTAGTATAGTTTTGGAGTCTCCATGAAAGAATTGTTCAGATTTAGAATACTTCTAGTGAACATGTCTTTGTTCCTTCACTCTTTATAGATTCTGAATCAGATCTCTTGCTTTTTGTGATTTGTTCTTGCAGAAGTTTGTACTGAAGTTGGATTTGCCTGATGACAAAGCCAAGCAGAAAGCCCTGAAAACAGTCTCTACTCTTTCAGGTACAAAATCATTATTTTACTAGATTTAAGTTTCTTTTTCTCCGGAAGGTTGCCGTTAACATATAAATAAAATGTTTCTTTTTCTATAGTAAATTAATGATGTTTTAGAAACAAGAGTTTCTTTTTGTTCTTATTACTTGGTTAAAAAAACAAACACAGAGAAGAGGAAGGAAAAAGAAATTGAGAACATTTTTGACACAATCTGTGCTCTGGTTTCTGCAGGTTCTAAACTTTTAATGCAGGTGCTAGTTTGCTCTATGCAAGTTGGTTATATGTCTAGTATTACTCAAAACTCAAATACCTAAAAGATATGGTCATATGGACTAATTCTTCTTTAGAAGATTTTTTATATTAAACGATAGTAGAGATGAACAGAGTTGGCAAGTTGAGAATTCTCATTTTATTGTTTTGATCCTGCAATTTGTCATTGTAGGCATTGATTCCATCGCCATGGACATGAAGGAGAAGAAATTAACGGTGATCGGAAGTGTGGACCCGGTGGATGTGGTGAGCAAATTGCGCAAGTATTGGGAAACACATATACTGTCAGTAGGACCTGCAGTAGAGCCTAAGAAAGAGGAACCAAAGAAGGAAGAACCCAAGAAAGAAGAAGAAGCAAAGAAGGAGGAACCCAAGAAAGAAGAACCAAAGAAGGAGGAGCCAAAGAAGGAGGAACCAAAGAAAGAGGAAGAGAAGAAGGAGGAAGAGAAGAAGGAAGAAGAGAAGAAGAAAGAGCCAGATCCTGTCTTGGAGCTTGTTAAGGCTTACAAAGCATACAACCCCCACCTGACCACATATTACTATGTGCAAAGCATGGAAGAGAATCCAAATGCTTGTGTTATTTGCTAAGCAAGCCAAGCTTTCCCAAATCCCAGAATTAGGGACTCGAAATCTTCCGAATGCCGATAGGAGGCCAAACCCAAGAAAATAGGAGCTCAATTTTGTCTATAGATGGTCATGCCTCATTGAAATGTTCAAAACACTACTAGTGTGTGTAGATCAAATAAATGTATTTAAATTTTCTTTTTAGTTCTTCTGGTCTGTAATACCACAAGTGCTTTTCTTTGGAGCTTGATATGAGCTAACCAATTGGTAAAGTTTTTTTACTGTGGTAAAGAAAATGGTAAATATTGTTTTCTTTGTTTTGTGGTTTAATCTTTGTAGCTAGCTAAGGCAGGTGAATTAAATAAATAAAGGGCAACTGTCATTTTCTCAGTGGGTCATGTGGCTTTGTAGGAAATATTTTTGTTCACTACTTTAATCAAAGGTGTATCCTCATCATAATTCTCAACACTTGACACGTGTCCATATATATAACTATAGTTAACTTTTATTTTGTATTTATAAAACCATGATTATATCTATAGATACGTGTTAAGTGTTAAAAATGATAATGATAATATACATTGGATTAAAGTGGTGATAAAAATGCTTTCGGCTTGGTATTGGTTTCAGGTGTTTCTTTGTCTTTGTCTGTGAAATTATGTTTTAAATGAACTGAAGCCTCATGGCCCTACTCCTACCTTTGTGGCTGGCATTGAGTTGTCTTTCTATTTTTTTTTAATATAAGCTAGCTGCAGGGATTTTGGTCCCATAGATTAACTGGTCAGTTTAGCCATCATTTTTATTTTCCCCTTTGTATTGGTCTATGAGTGTAGTGCCACTTAATTGGACAGTAGAAGTTAGCTGATGGAGTTTTGTGCTTCAAGAATCATGGTTGGTTTGATTGTTTGGCGATCATTTTCAAGCTCTTCCAGCCACCTGTTTTCATTTTTTACGAAATCCTCAAGTTCCATTTCTGGTTCACTGGTTGGTTGCTTCAGATTTAAGCCAGCTAATTCAACAAGCTTCCAAGGGTAAATAATTAACATTTAGAATTGTTTTTATTATTTTTTGGGGGGAATATATAAGGATACATTTGGAATTGTTTTTACTATTACTCATCCTTCCTGCAAATTCACGATTGAACACATAATGCAAAAATAATTTTTCAAAAATACAAAAAGAAAAACTTATACACACATATCATATTGTCATTAACAGACCTGTTGCAGTTCCTAACAAAGAAATGAGCGAAGTATTTTCCCGTATATAATTGAGAAGAGTAAAAAACAATCATTTGTCTCTGAAACCCACATGAAAAAGATTAATAATTTGCAATAACTCATATACTGAACGAGACTCGAGAGGCATGTGACATCAAGCATAATTTTATACTTTCTACCTGTTCTCATCCTATAAAGTGGCAACGTACAGGACTGTATATGGCCGTACAAATATTCCTCTAACAAATATTAATAAAATTTTGAAAAATATATAAAATAGAAAATGCCCATATGAGAGATGAGACATATACTGAACATTCCAGAAAGTGTGTTTTGAAGGCAACCAGAGATTTGAAGGCCATATTTCAAAGCAAAATATATTTGTTGCAATGGATCTGGTCTTTTCAACTCTCGTGTTGTGTCAACCATTTTCTGTGGGTGGTTTTCACGAGGACTTGTGGATTGGCTGAAGGCTTCAACCCAAAGAAAGTACATAAATGAATAAAGAGGGTCTCTAGGTTCAATGGAAATGGCTGCTTTTCTAAGTTTCTACCTCATTGAGTAATTAATATACTTGAAAATCAAAATAATAGTTTTTAAACATATGATTAACGTTTCACTTACTCCACCAACGCTTGGGTTGGTTTTTTCACCTCTTGTCCATGACACTATAAAAAACAACTCATAGAATTAATCCATTTGAAAATGACTTACAGGAATTAGCTTTCGTTGAGCCACTAGATTAATTTCATCGTTATACGAGTCAAATAACGTTGAGATGTTCAAATAGGTGAGCCACATAATAAAAAATCTCTCTAAGAGCATCTCCAACAGTGGTAGCAAAAAAAACTCTTCAAATTGAAGTTTGTTGACCTACGTGGCAATTTGAAGAGCCTTATTTGGTACTTTAATATTTTGTGCCTCATCAGTCTCTTCAATTCAATTAATACAATATTTGACTTAAAACAATAATAATTAATTACATTTGAAATAATTAATAACATTCTTTTTAAAAAAAGATAATATTCTAGAAAATAAATAATATTTATTAAATTTACATCAAACCAATCAAGAAAAATAAATGTTTTTAGCCTTTTGATATGATTTTGATTCTCCCAAAACAAAATAAATGTTTTGAAGAGGCAAGGTCAACTTACCAGTTTTGAAGAGAGAGAATGAGGTTGCAGATTTGATAACTAAGGTTGAAGAGACTGTTGGAAGTAATTTTTCTGATGTGGCTCACCTATTTGAGCATCCCAAAGTAGTTGAAGAGGCTGTTGGAGATGCTCTAACAACCTTGTCAAACTCGATCATCAAAACTACAACCTCTTTCTCTCATTTCAGGACTGGTAAGTTGACTTTGGCTCTTCAAAATTTTAATTTTACTTTGGAAAAACAAAACCCACCTTGAAAAATACTAAAAACCTGCATTTTTTCTTTTCAGATAACAAATATATAGACAATTTTCACATGTTTTCATATTTTTCATTTTTTTACATGATGTTGCATTAATTAAATTGAAGAGTCTATTCAAGTAGCTAATAAACCTTTTCAAATTGTCACATAGGCCAACAAACTTTAATTTGAAAAGTTTAATTTACTACTACTATTGGCGATGCTTGTGATTATTACACATGTTGATGTCTTCTTCAATAGCAGATTAAGTTGCCAGGTGTTCTATATGTTAAGAGTTGGATTTCCTCAAACAAAAAAAAAAAAAATGCTGTCCTAATCTTTGTACAAGAAAACGCGTAGTGACACATGCGTACAAGAAAACCCTGCATATATAATCTAGTAAAACGAGTGATATATATGGTTATCCCAATCTTTTTGTGAAATTGACAACCATCATCCAGCACGTATCAATACTTATCTTATTGCCAGAACTTTGATACATCGTTATATGGATGACATCTTTGAAAAGAAAAACATTAATTTTCCACTGAGAATTTATATCCCTAACTGGACTGTCGTTATAGGATTTACGTACAAACAATAACCATATATATTTTTTGGATGTAGAGGAAATGAGACCAAGACTAGCCAGCCTTATCAGTGACTCAGAATGTACAGTAAAATTGTTGTGGCTGGAAACAATATTGTGTCCATCTTGCGTCATATGATTCTTACAAATAGTGTACTTACAATTATTCCACTATGCGCGTTCGTATACACCATTACTTTTTAATATCCACAACTTCTTTTTATGGAATCTAATCAAATGCATGTGCACATTATATTTCTATAGTCCTATGCGGACATCCGGACGTTATTATCGTGCAGACGTCATGTATTTTGTACTATCCCTTCATACTTTCCTACTTGTTAACAAATGCATCTGCATGTTAATAACTTGCGGATATTCGGATAAGAGAATAACTGTTTATATACATAAATTCTCCTATGTGGATGTCCGAACGTTATTATCGTGCGGATGACATGTATTTTATACTACCCTTCCCTAATTTCCTCTATGTCTACAATAGTAATGTGCAGACATCCGGATGAGAGAATAACTATATATATATTTTGTGCAATACCTATTTTTCAAACAAAAGAAAACATACTATATATATATATGTATATGCGCAATGTAACTCATTTCCCCACCCACCATTCTTGTTTCTTTTGACATACATTATACATACAAACTGAAAAGAATTATATCTGATATCTTTCATGAGTTTTGACATATGATAATTTTAATTTCATAATACGAACCCTACTAGCTTAAAAACTTCATTATAAGCCACGAATACATTCGTAGCTTGTATTTATATTAGCCATAGACTACCCGTGACGAAAAAAATGTTGGACAGAGGTGATAACGAATGCTAAAATAAGCATGCAGATAATCCATTTGGGTATAATCCCACCATCACAAAGAAAACAACCCCACTCAGTTGGACGGCTAGAAAAGGAAAACACACAATTAATAAGATTGGATTTTGTGGAGGAGGAGCAATGAAAGCATGAGAAAATAGACGTGACTGCATGGTCCCTTTTAGTCTAAATAATGGATCTTAAAGCCATCAGTAGATATATATATAGGTTTACTGAAACATACAGGAAAAACACTTTCGGTTCAGGAACAAAATCAAACAGAAATAAATACATGTCCCCACCCGGTGTCACCTATGAAAATGACCCCAGATTTACGTTCCAAATGAAAACCCAACAAATATTTATACCTTACGCTAATTGTCGTTCACCTTCCACCACTTAATTAGGTGAAAAATTCTGACCCTTTTTCTTTTTTTGGAATATAAAACAAGTTACAATATTATAATCAAATTGTACTATAGTGCTGGAACTGTCACATACCCATTATGTATATGGATTAAAACAAATTAATTTGTTTGTATGAATCATTAATATATAATTAAGCTTTTTGATTAGGGTATAATGTGGTATAATCTGTTTTAACAATATGCAATGAGTCATTGTGACTAGGAGTTTTCTTAAATTGACTCATTGTGACCATCAATTAAACATATGCAGCATTATCAAAATATATTATATATAAATATTTATAAAGTATATGATGATGATGCCTAAAGCCTTGTACCCAACACATCCACCATATGGCTATGATGTCACACGTATGTTATAAAAAATTATAGTTTTTCTTTTTTGTAAAGTGAAATACAAAAATCTTTATATTATAAATAATATATAAATAAATTTGAAAACTTTTAATGTACAATGAAATTAAAGAAAAACAAATTAATAGGTAAGTAAAAGTAAAATAAATTATAAGTAAGAATGCGAGTTTGGTACGGTGAAGCACGTCAAAGACGCTGTCCTAAAGCCTTTGTAGACTCCCTACATGCAGGTACTAACGGTCTACCTTTATATATATATATATATATATAAAGGTAGGAGAAGAGACAATTAGATTTTGTTGTGTTGTCTTATCATCAAATATGAAGGAGAAGTGACCTTTGATAGGCATCCAAAATCATGTAACATTCACCACCTTAAACCAGAAGATTAAGTAATTTAATATAGAAATAAAACCTGTAAATAAATATTTATAACCCCCACAATAAATAAAATAAAACAACAAAATAATTAAAACAAAATTTAAAACTTATAATGGTAAATTTTTTAAAAGCTTTTCAAATTCTAACAATCCCCCACAAGGTTTTAAAAATTTTACCGTAACAAAAGACAATGAAAATATATATGGGCAATATAATACTATGCAATAGGTGTAGGTGCCTTCCGGACTTGAACATTCACTTAGTGATGATAGTCTCCATTTGAGGAACCTGAGTGTACAAAGTATTGAACTTGGCACCTTTGACCAAACTTCAACATATCCCACACATAATATTGGTCGAGACTTGGATGCGGGGTAGCGCTATTTATGACCATGAGCTAATCTTGATTCTCATGAGAGTTACTATAGAATAGCCAAATTCTCACAGTTGCAGCCTCACGACGTCTCTCACTTAGGTGAGTTCTCCAAGAGTACATGTGACATGCACCTTGCGGGTGATTGCTCGCCTCGAAACTCATTCAGGAATAAATTCCTTCCTAACGCCACATAGAATAGCACTTTTGCCTAAGGGACGAGCAGAAGAATATCTCAAGGATATCTCCATAATTTTATTATTGCTATATGAGTCACGCAATATGGATTGTTTCTACCGCATTGAACTTCCTTCATGGGATCGCCAATCACAGAAGTTGGGTTACCTCCCTAGGTGACTCCCTTATGGGCTTAAGCACATCCCCCTCGACATTTTGCATTAGTAGCCTCCTCCACAAGTCATGCATATCATAACTAGCCTTTGCAAGGCATATATAATATGGATCATGTCTTTATTCTCCACTTTAGTGCGCCCTAAACCTGCATGTTATTAGAAATATTTCCTCCAAAATCTTGCACACAAATGATTAGTGGATTTCATCTCAGTATAATTGGAAATTACATACGCATCGGTATACATTAGAGTATAACGAAAATTCATCATACATGAAATCTAACGCTTATATATGAACAACAATATAACGCTAAATTCATTTAAATAAATTTAACTATAAATACTGAGTATTTCAGGACACTCTTACTCCCTTTTTGTGTACTCCAAGTGGCTGAAATCATGATCGCAAATCCAAGTCATTGTATCTTCTCGATTCTCAATAGGAACCTATAAGATAATAAGAAGTCTCTACCAAAATTTTATACCAAGGACATCATTAGTTGCATCACTTTCATATCAAAATTGAAGACAAATAGTCTCATAATAAAATTTCATAATATAAGCAAACTTCACACAGACACAACAAGTTCGCCAAAGAATACTCATTTAATAATTACTTGAAGGTAATATCAAGGTTATGAAATTAAGGCAACCCCCACATTTCAAAATATGTTAACGTAGAACCCATCGCTTCTATGTTTCCAACTTGGCCACCAAAAAATAATAATGATAAATTACAAAGCAAAAAATTTGCCAAACAACAACCCCCCACAAGTTAAGGAAATTCTAAAAAATATATTAAGGCGATACTCAACAAAATATTTTAGATTTCATAAAATTTCAAACTCTAAGTCAATGCCTCATCAAAATTCACATACTTGATAGGTTGCTTTAAAGGATTTAGGGTTGAAACCCTTACATGAAAACTCAAAGTTAAATGTGTCACTTAAAGTGATATAAAATTTATCATTTTGCTTGAGTCTTCTCCATGTACACTTCATGACAATTAACTCAATGTGACTGCTTTCAAGGCTTTACAATCATAAAACATTAGTTCGCTCAATATATTTGAATTAAGATTAACTCAAATAAGTATGATCAATTTGACAAGAATATTTAATAAAAACTTGCATCTCTCCCTGTCAAAATAGATTGTCATGAAACTCATATATGACTTTTTCTATATGAATGTGTTTCCAATATAGGTTGTCGAGTTCAACAAAATAAAGAAGGCATACTAATTCATACTCACTGAAATATTGTATAATTATACATTTACAAAATTAATGGAGAAGCATCATTAATTGCCATTAATTCCTTCACCTGCATATTAGCGTAACTACAAAACAATTACATCTTTGTTGAACATGAAGAAATTCCTTGGAATATTACACGGTTTGGGAGAAAAAATAATGAATACTTTGATTGCTTTAGTAAAAAAAAAATTTGTAATCAAACCTTCAGCAAATCAAAATAATCACCACATTAAGAAACTGCCTAATTTGAAAGACCAATTTAAATGAAGCCGTAAAAGGAAATTAACGGCAACTAAAATAATGATTTAAAGCAGTACCAAGGTACAAAACAATTATGTCAATGAAATGGTCATTGCAGAGCTTCTAATATTAAAGTTAATGACAACAATGGATCTCAACGGTAACGTCCAAAATAAATTGTAGCACATTTAAAATTTCAATTATAGCACATTGGAAATACTTAAATGGCGAGTTCAGATCCTCTGTCCATGTTTTTGTGTGTCCCTCTCTGTCCATGTCTTAGTTTTGTGACACGTGGCATTATTTTATTTTTTTATTTGTATTAAAAGATTTTAACTTTGTTAAAGTATGATTAAGTGGAATTCCACATGTCAAAAAATTAAGGTATGGACAAAAAGGGACACACAAAAACATGAACAGAGGATCTGAACTTTTAAATGGGAGTAATGGAATTTTGAAAATATATGTATATGCACAAAATAGAATAGTCAAATTTAATTTCTCCATAAATGTAAAAGTTATAATTCTCAATAAATTGAGGTTGGTTCTGTGACACCCTGAAAAAATTCCAGAATATTTTTTCGCACACAGTAAAAATTGCACGGTCCATTTTGAGGTAAGTGACATTTTTTTTTTCAAGTAAATATTGCCATTATGTTTAAGACTAACATACTTCCAAAATTATGAAGTTAGAATTTTGGTGTTTTGACTTCATAGAAAAATAGTAGACGTCGTTACAAGCTTGTGGCATTTTTCGGATTATTTTCTGCAGTTCGGAAGTATTTTTAGTGAATTTTTGAAGTTGGAAAATAGGAAATAAAATTGGAATTTCCACATGGCATTTTGTGATTGGTTGGAACCCATCACTATGACACCCTTGAAAAAAATTCCAGAATATTTTTCGCACATAGTAAAAATTGCAAGGTCAATTTTGAGGTATCATTTTTTTCCCAAGTAAATATTGCCATTATGTTTAAGATTAACATATTTCTGAAATTGTGAAGTTAGAATTTTGGTGTTTTGACTTCATAGAAAAATAGTAGATGTCATTACAAGGTTGTGGTATTTTTTGGAATTAGAAGTATTTTTAGTGAATTTTCAAAGTTGGAAAATAGGAAATTAAAATTGGAATTTTCACATGGCATTTTGTGATTGGTTGGAACTTATCACCTTGCCACATGTTAACATCTGATTGGTTGGAAGACTTGGAAGATTTGGAAAACTAGAGTATATAGCGCTATACTGTACGCACATCTAATCTAAGCTATAGATCTAATTCTATATCAGATCTGGACCGTAGATTAAATCAAAGACTTTTGACTTGATCTAAGCCTTTAGTTTGGTTGGAAATGCATATGGACCATCCATCTTGAAGCTATCATGTATCTTCCCACACATGATCCAAAACTCATCTTTTAATATGGGCCTCTGAATTAAATATTCGAATTAATCTGAGCTTGGGAAATTCTATAAATACCCCCCAAAATGTCCCATTTTCTTCACACCAAAACTCTCCAAAAATCATCCTCCCTCTCTTCCTCTCCTCCTCCACCATCAAAGCCACTATTATGATATTTTTCATAATTACTATTCACAATCACTATTCATCCAAAATTACTATTCATACCAAAACCACTCGTGGTGTCTACTATGCACTGTTTCGTGTCATCTTCGCTCGGGGTACTATTCATAATAGTATTTTACCGAGGTAATTTATCTCCCTTACCTCGTCTTTTATTATGTATTTCCATTTCCTAGCTGTTACTTTGTCCAATTTAAATTTGTCAAATACTCAATTTGTATTACTTTCTAATTGGGTAATTTCTAAGTTATTCCTAAAATATACACCATATGCCGTTACTCTGTCCATTTGAAATTTAATCAAATTGGATAATCTTTTTGTTATTTTCCTTCTTTAAAATTATTGAACTAAATTATACCCATTCCTCTGGTCCATGTGTACGAACAATAAAATACTATTTAGACTTTAATTTTACTGTACCGTTTATTTTACCATTTTCATACTAGAGATGGAACTTCAAGGACTGTTGGGACAATTTTGAAATTACTTGGAACTTTACAGACTTATAAGGATTAAGTTGAAATCTGGATTAAGTTTAAGGACCACAGTGCAATTAAAGACAAGAAAAAGGACTAAAGTGCAATAAAGGATATGTTATAATATTTTTGAATGTTGGATTATGATTCAGTTGCTCAGCAGTGGCCAATTTGATTTCGAAGGTGCAGATGGCAAGTCAGGCTTAAGCTTTGGATTCCAGGTTGGGGGACCCACTCTCGGACTTGTATTTTGTGTATGTATGACATAGTAAATATTGTTGTGTGTGAAAGATGCACTGTTTTTGGATGCCATATCGTTTAGTTTTATTAATGCTTGGCTTTGGTTTTCCAAAGTTTAGGGTATACGCCTGGGGGCATTATTCTTGATGATCTGAGGGTAAAAGGGGCATAACGACTTCCTTGGGTTTCGATTCCTTAAACCTCTGAGGGGTTACGCAGACAGACTTTACCAATACCCTACGCCTGAGGTATAGTCGACGAGGTGTAACCGTTGAAATGGACACTTTCGCTACCGTACCAGGTAAGTTGGTTATTTTTATTTCTGGTATGGGTAGTTGGCCTATATGGATTGGTTGTCAGATAAACATATTATGGGTACATATTTGCGAAAGTTGTGTGAGCATGCCAACTGTTTTAATCCTATATTTATATGGAAATGGTTTGTGTTGTGCATATTCTTTTCATCGTTATTCATGAACACTACTATGTAATTTTGCTATATATTTTCAAACCTGGCCGGAGCCTCCTACGAGGCAAATGAACGTACGTGATGCTCACCCCTACTTTTTCATGTAGATCACAACCATTGATCTTTACTTGGTGCTGTTCCTATACCTGTCAACATATTTGGTCTCCGTACCTCATCATCTCTGACAGGTCGTGATTTCCATTCCTAAGTGTTTGAGGATACTTCTTGTTCATTTCCTTCCTATGTATAAATTCTGAATGGTTTGTGTGTATTTAATCGTTATGATCTATAAAATAACGTATGAGGTTACTGGTATTCTACCACTGACCTCTTAGGTTGGTATTTCGACAATAAAATTTGTGAAATGTTTTATTCAGTTTTTCGCTGTTATATACAACTCTAATCCAACCCATTTTATTTAATTAAAAAGTCTTATCATATTTTGGAAATCTTGGGAGTGTAACCCTCGGATCTAGGTGTTATATTTTCGGAATCCTCAAGGTACGTGCCGCTATCACGTGTCTCGATTTTGGGGCGTGACAGAAAAATGGTATCAGAGCAAAATATTGTTTTCAAAGGATTTTAAAGCAATTTTAAATGATATGTAGAATTAAAGATATTTTTCAGAAAAGCCCAACCATTCGTTTCTCTGAATTCTTTGGACTTCTTCCAAGAATTTCAATTTTCGAGTATCGTCTAAATTTTTCTCGATTCTATGACTCTTGAGTGCTCATTCTAGATATTGAACTTGTCATTTTTCGATAGTTCGTTTTCTTGTTGACGAATCATTAATAAACAGTCTGTGCATACCACAAAACCTAAGATATGGATCCTGAAGAACTTGCAGCAATCGTCCAAGCAGTGCTATAAGCTTTACTGCATAACAACATGAATGGGCAGAATGTGGATGCCCAGAATGCACAGAATATGGACGAGCAGATTGCGCAAAATGCAAATCAACAAAATGTGGACGCAATAGAGCGTGAGCGGGAACGAGAGCCGAAGTTCCTAGAACGATTCCTAAAGCTAAAATCTATGAACTTCAATGGGGCATCAGAAGCTGAGAAGGTCGAAGGCTGGTGCAACCACATAAAGAAAAAAAAATTAGATTCCATGCATGCGCCAACAGAGTCTTGCATGAGGTTTGCTACTCAGATGCTCGAGAACAAGGCGAGTACTTGGTGGGACACAATACTGCAGCAAGAGGGCGGGCAAGTTGAATACCTTACATGGAATGAGTTGAATGATTCTTCCTCAATCGATATTTTCCAACTGCGTTCAAACAAACTAAGATCCAAGAATTGTTCACCTTGGAACAAGGAAAGATGACTGTACCCGAGTATGTAGCAAAGTTCGCGAAACTGGTACGCTTTGCGTATACTTTAATGGCAGATGAAGAAATAAAGGTCACTAAGTTTCTACTAGGCCTCAAAGACGGTATTCACCGACATGTACTAGTAGCAAAGACTACCTTTTAAATTAGAAGAAGAATTTTCAAAGAGGAAGATTTGAAGATCAAAAAGGGAGATTTGAAGATCAAAACGGGAGATTTGAAGATAAAAAAAGGGAATTACCCCAGGAAACGAAGCTTTGGGGAGAAGAAGGACGAAGGTTCTAGTAGCAAAGAACCAGCCCCAAAGAAGAACCATACCACTGCTTGCTATGCGTGTGGTGAAGAAGGCCACATTAGACCCAACTGTCCACATCGGAATAAAGTTGGTGGGGCAAATACACAACGACAACCTCCGCCGAGAAACGACGTTGGGAACCAGGACGCTCGATCTGCCCAACAAGCACCGCTAAGAGGAAATCAGGCATGACTAGGTAGGAGACATGAAAATCCACAACTAGGAGATGGAGGACGAGTGTTGACTGTTACAGGAAGGCACGGGGACGAAGAAGAATGAACGGCTCTTGACGGTACGATTATTTTATCCAACACTCAAGTTAAGCTTTTGGTTGATACTGGTGCATCCCATTCCTTTATTTCTTTGAGATTAGCCAAAACTTTAGGATTAACCAGTAAATGTTTGATAGAATATTAGTATTAACTGGTCCTTTGGGTGAAAGTGCTAATGTGGATTCTATTTACCGAGATTGTCAATTGTTTGTTAAGGATAACCTACTAACAGCAGATCTATATCTACTGAAGATGGTGGACTATGATTTAATTTTGGGCATGCACTGGTTGAAAAACCATAAAGCCATAATAGATTGCAAGAAGAGGAAGGTTAGTGTTACCACTCGCGAAGAAGAAAAGATGGACCTTAAGCTCGACGAGCGTATCGTGCAACCAAACCCACGTATATGAACCTGCTACGGAGGCAAGAGAGTTTTGTCATGCTATTCTCTGATAGCATCTACAAAACTGAAGAAATGAGAAAAGCTAGTAACGCCAGTAGTCGAAGACTACCCAGAAGTATTTCCTGACCAGTTACCTGGATTGCCACCACCAAGGGAAGTAGAGTTTCGCATCGATTTAGTACCTGGAACACAGCCAATCTCAATCAGACAGTACCGAATGGCACCAGCGAAATTGGCAGAACTCAATGTGCAGTTGGAGGAACTGTTAGCAAAAGGGTTCATTCGAGAAAGTGTTAGGTTTTGGCTCGTCAATTAGTGTCCTTTTCTGTTTAGGATTGTTTTAGGAAAAAAAGGGTGCACCAATTCTTCTCCTAAAAGGACTAGGAAAGAATCTTAGTTTCCTAATTCAATTTAGATTAGAAATCCTACAAGTCTATTTGGAATTGTAAAGAAGTCTATTTTCTTATCCCACTTAGAATAGGAATTATAATCTGAAAAGGATATGTAATCAGCACCCTATGCCTATAAATAGGGTGCAGCAAGGCTTAAATCCTTAAGAGAGAAAACTGTGACAGCCAAGGCAAGAAGAGAGGGATTAGTTCTAAGGTTTGCAAAAGTTCTGTAATCTCTATTATTAATCAAAGAGGCGGTGATTTCTCTACCTAGAGAAATCACAAGCTGGACGTAGGCAAAAGTTCTGCCGAACAGGTATAATTCTTGTGTGTTTTCTAAGTTTTCCAGCACTTGCGAGTTTAGTCTATTGCCGTTGGATACATTAAAGAACAAGATCTAGTAAGCGGAGGTTTTATTTCAACAAGTGGTATCAAGAGCCTAGGTTAAAGTGTTCTACGATGTCTAAAGGGAAGGCTGAATGCGGATCTAGGACTGCGTTAAAGCCGCTTTGGCGGCAAGGATGACTTCACGGACTGGCAAAGGATGATGAAGAACGTCTTGATACAGCAGGATTTGGATGATGCACTTTCGATGGTAAGAAGCCGGAAAGCATGATGAAGCGGCATGGACTAAGGTTCTCAAGAAGGCCAAGAGTTCCATCGAGATCCATCTCACAAGATCGATTCGGTCACACATCACCGAGAAGATGAGCGCCAGGAAGCATGGGAAAAGTTGGAGAATGTTTATATGGGCAAAACCGTGTCCAATAAACTTTTTCTAAAAGATGAACTATTCGGACTTCGACTAGGCGAAGGAGGTGATATTGAAGATCACGTATGCAAGTTCAGAATTGCATAACTAATCTTGAGAAGGTCGAAGAAACTTACAAAGATGATGATATGGCTATCATCTGCTGAGGTCTCTACCTTCGTCTTTCAAGCACTTTCGAACAACTCTAATGTTTGGAAAAGAGTCCTGAAGCTTGAAGACGTAATTCAAGCTCTTGAGTCATATGCTAAACTAGATGATATAACTGAAAGCTCTCAAGGCCTTTATGCCAAAGGCAAGGAGAGGGCGGGAAAAGACAAAGGAAGAGAAAAGCGGCAACAGAGGTAGGTCAAAATCCAAGAAGAAAAAGGAAAAGAAGGAAGGTTGCTTGAATGTGGTTCAGCCGATCATTGGAAGAGGAACTGCAAGATTTGGAAAGAGAAGAAAGCTAAGATGGAAGGAAGCTCGGAGTTCGACTAGTGCGATCCATGAGAATGAGAGTGACGGGGAACTTCTTTCGGTAACATCGAGGCTCCAAAGCTTTCGGAAATTGGATTTTGGATACCGGATGCACTTTTCATATGCGTGCGATAAGAGAATGGTTCGACACTTACAAAGAAGTCAGCAGCGGGAAGTTTTAATGGGGACGATTCTTCATGTCCTGTAAAAGGAATCGGCCTTTGTTCGAATCGAGAATGTTTGATGGGATGATACGAGCTTTGGGGAACGTCGGATATGTCCCTAGACTAAGAAAGAATTTGATTTCCTTGGGTACTTTAGATGAGGCCGGTTATGGGTACAAGTCTAAAAGGAAGACTCGGGGTAACCAAAGGATCACTAGTGGTAATGCGGGGTGACCTACAACCCAATAAAGCTGTATAAGCTAATTGGGACCACTATAGTCGGGGAGCAGCTGTTTCTATAGATCGAGTATAGAAGACAAGACTGAACTATGGCATCATAGGCTCGGGCACATAAGCCAGAAAGGGTTGCAAGAATTACACAAGCAAGGCTGTTGGAAGGCGTGTCATCTTGCAAACTGGACTTTTGTGAATATTGTGTTCTTGGAAAGCAAAGAAAGGTATCATTCGCAAGTAGCGGTCTGAGATAACCGAAGCAAGGAGCAACTCGGCTATATTCACTCGGATGTTTGGGGCCTGCACCAACTAAATCAAATGGTGGAGCCAGGTATTTTGTTACTTTTATGGATGATTTTTCTAGGAAGGTTTGGGTTTATTTCATGAAGCGTAAATCCGAGGTTTTTGCAAAGTTCAAGGAATGGAAATGAAACCGAGAATCAAAGCTGGAAGAAAGATCAAGTACGAGAAGTGACAATGGAGGTGAATATACAAGTAATGAGTTTACGATTCTGCATAGCGAGGAAGGCATCACAAGGCACTTCACGGTAAAGAAGAATCCCCAACAAAATGGAGGCTTTGAGAGGATGAATCGAACTCTCATGGAGAGGGAGAGGAGCATGCGATTTCATGCGAGGATTGCCTGATAGTTTTGGGCAGAGGCTGTTAATCATGCAAGTTATTTGATTAACAGATCACCATCTACGATTCTCGGTTTCAAGAGTGCGAGAAGAGGTATGGTGCGAGAAGCGGTGTACTATTCCAAGCTCGGGGTGTTGGTTTGTAGTGCTTATGCACATATTCCAAGTGATGAAAGGTCCAAGCTCAAACCAAAGTCTACACATTGCATATTCTTAGGTTTTGAGAAAGGAGTAAAGGGTTTCAAGCTTTGGGATATCAACAACAAGAAAAAGGTTGTCGGTAGAGATGTTGTCTTTGATGAGACAACCATGCCTCTGAATAAAGTCGAGAACAGTAGGGAGAAGAAGGATGATGTTGAAATTGAAGCAACAAAGATTCCGTTAATCAATTGAGATGAAGAAGAAGCTCGAGGTGGAGCAAATTGAGCAAGATGTCGAATCTGATGGTTTTGAGGAAGAAGAGGAGCATCGGCATCATTCACCGATTAGGAATCAGGTGGAGCAAGAAGGGCAGTTTGAAGACACTCTAAACCGCCAAACATCCCAAAGGGTTCTAACTCCAACCAACAATCCACCTGCATTCGAGAGATGCATAGCCTTTGGACAAACCTAATCGGAACAAGAAGAAACCTGTGAGGTTTGGGTTTGACCAAGATGAAGTTAATTATGCTCTTAACATTAGTCAAGGAGATCCAACTACTTATCGAGAAGCTATAGCAAGTGATGAGCGAGATAGTTGGATAAGTGCTATGACAGAAGAAATGGAGTCTCTTTACAAGAACTCTGTTTGGGAGTTGGTTCCTAAGCCCAAAGACAGAAAGCTAGTTGGATGCAAGTGGGTATTTAGGAAAAAGGAAGGACTACATGAACAAGATGCCGTGAGATTCAAAGCAAGGCTCGTGGCTAAAGGGTACTCGCAAAAGGAAGGGGTGGATTATGATGAGATCTTTTCACTGTAGTCAAGCATACTTCTATCGATTGCTTTTAGCAATGGCGGCTCGACATGACATGGAGATTGAGCGAGATGGATGTGAAGGCAGCGTTTCTTCATGGGGATTTAGAGGAGACAATTTTCATGGCTCAACCAGAAGGGTTTGTTGAATATGGGAAAGAGAACCTAGTATGTCGACTAAGGAAGTCCCTGTATGGCACAAAGCAGTCTCCAAGACAATGGTACAAGAGGTTCAATCACTTCATGCTGAAAATCAATTTTAGAAGATATTTATATGGTATTGCGTGTACTATCATGTGTTCCAAGATGGGATAATCATATTGCTATTGCTATATGTGGATGACATGCTAATCGCTTGTCAAGACAAGTCTAAGATTCAAGACTTGAAGAAGATGTTGAGTGAGGAATTTGACATGAAGGATCTAGGTGCGGCCTGAGAAGATCCTTGGCATGGAAATTCGAGAGAGATAGGACATTTGGAAGGATCTGGATATCACAAGCCAAGTATATTCAGAAGGTTCTTGAGAAGTTCAACATGCAAGAAGCAAAGGTAGTTTCGACTCCTTTGGCAGCTCACTTCAAGTTAAGTGGGCAACAATGTCCTAAGTCCGAGCAAGAGCAACGAGTAATGGAGAAGGTGCCTTATGCTAATGTCGTGGGCTGCCTTATGTATGCGATGGTATGCACACGTCCCGACATAGCTCAAGCAATCGGTGTCGTTTCGGATACATGGCAAATCCAGGAAAGCAACATTGGGATGCAATCAAGTGGATTTTGCGCTATATGAAGGGTTCTAGGCGACAAAGGATTATGTTTGAGAAGCAAAAGAAAATGCAGGGGTGTTGGGATATGTGGATGCCGATTATGCAGGGGACTTGGACAAGAGAAGGTCAACTTCTGGTTATGTGTTTACATGCGCGGGAGGACCAATCGGTTGGAGGGCACTATCGCAGCCAATTACAGCATTATCGACCACGGAGGCGAGTATATTGCATTGGCGAAGGCTGGAAAGGAAGCAATTTGGCTTAGTGGCTTGGTAAGTCAAATGGGAATCACTCAAGATTGTGTGAAGCTAAAGTGTGATAGTCAAAGTGCCATTCACTTGGCAAAGAATCAAGTTTTTCTGGAAGATCAAAGCACATTGAAGCAAGATATCACGAGAATCGGAGATTGGGTGGAGTCTAAGGAGATTTGGATTGAAAAGGTTCATATGGATGACAATGCCGCAGATTTTCTTACAAAGATAGTGCCGGCCAAGAAGTTCAAGCATTGCTTGAACTTGATCAATCTCGTTGATTGATTAAAGTGGAGCACCTCCTCACTTGAGGTGCAATGAGGCAAGAAGAAGATTGCCAAGGTGAAGACTCTTGAAGATTTCAGGCTGCTTCAAGAAGGTTCAAAGATACTGCTGGGGTACAAACGATCAAGACTTGGGTTGACTCACCAAGGTGGAGATTGTTAGGTTTTGGCTCGTCAATTAGTGTCCTTTTCTGTTTAGGATTGTTTTAGGAAAAAAAGGGTGCACCAATTCTTCTCCTAAAAGGACTAGGAAAGAATCTTAGTTTCCTAATTCAATTTAGATTAGAAATCCTACAAGTCTATTTGGAATTGTAAAGAAGTCTATTTTCTTATCCCACTTAGAATAGGAATTATAATCTGAAAAGGATATGTAATCGGCACCCTATGCCTATAAATAGGGTGCGGCAAGGCTTAAATCCTTAAGAGAGAAAAGCGTGATGACCAAGGCAAGAAGAGAGGGATTAGTTCTAGGGTTTGCAAAAGTTCTGTAATCTCTATTATTAATCAAAGAGGCGGTGATTTCTCTACCTAGAGAAATCACAACTGACGTAGGCAAAAGTTCTGCCGAACCAGTATAATTCTTGTGTGTTTTCTAAGTTTTCCAGCACTTGCGAGTTTAGTCTATTGCCGTTGGATACATTAAAGAACAAGATCTAGTAAGCGGAGGTTTTATTTCAACAGAAAGTACATCACCTTGGGGAGCTCCGGTTCTATTTGCCAAGAAGCACGATGGATTACTTCCACTGTGCGTGGATTACTGGAAGCTGAATCAAGAGACGAACAAGAACAAGTATCCTCTCCCCAGAATTGATGAGTTGTTCGATCAATTACGAGGTGCCAATAATTCTCAAAGATCGACTTGCAGTCGGGATATCACCAACTATGAGTACGAGAAAAGGACATACTGAAGACAGCTTTCCGCACACGGTATGGCCACTATGAGTTTGTGGTGATGCTGTTTGGACTGACAAATGCACCTGCCGCATTCATGGACCTCATGAACAGCGTCTTCAGGCCGTATCTCAACAAGTTTGTTATTGTCTTTAACGATGACATTCTTGTTTATTCAAAAACTAAGGAGGAACACGAGCAACACTTGAGGATTGTCTTCGAGACCTTGTTTTGACAATATTTTATAAAACAAAGGGGGTTATTTATGTTGAATAAAAATTATGTTTAACGGTTGTTTTCGTCCACTCACATTTTTTGTTTTGCGCCCCCTGGTCCTAGATATTCGAGGTCGAGATCACCACGTCGAGCCATCGCGGCTGTCGGCTCTGTAGGAACTTTCCTTTACTTTTCTCTACCTTTATTCTTTCCCGGGTTGTAAACTAAATTCTTAATTGCTCTGCTTACTCATTTCGAGTTTGAGTAGGGGGCGTGAAGCCCATTCGGATAGTTTATCTGCTGTGTGCTTTAGTATTGTGTGTGCTGGCTGTTAGGACTATTTATTTTGCTGTGTTTGACAGGTGGAAAAATTTGGGAAAAAAGTTCATTTTTCAGGGAAGACTCTGCCGAAATTTCGGCAGAAGTCGACTTGTTTATCCCTTTGAATTAGGGCTAAAGGGCGTTTTAGTAAAGTAGGTTTGGAGGCGAGTAGATGTCGGACGGGAAGCAGGGTTCGTCACTGATTCCGAGGAGGAATCCGGGGCGGGTCCGTCACAAAAATAGAGTGGTTGTACTTAATGTCCCAGAAATCAAAAGAAAGGTTTTGGATAAGGCACACCGAACTCGCTTCTCAATGCATTCTGGAGGTACCAAAATGTACAAGAACTTGAACAGGTATTATTGGTGGAAAAGAATGACGCCAGAAGTGGCTAAGTATGTTGCAGGATGTGACATCAGCCAACAAGTGAAAGCAGAGCATCAGAAGCCATCAGGAATGATGCAACCACTCCCTATTGCTGAATGGAAGTGGGATCTCATCACCATGGATATTGTAACAAATCTTCCCAAATATTTGAAGGGACACAATGGTGTCTGGGTTATTGTTGACAGATTAACCAAATCTACACACTTTTTACTAGTCAAGATGAACTCGAAGGTTGTTTACTTCGCAAAGTTGTACGTTGAGTAGATTGTTCGACTACACAGAGTTCCAAAGTCAATTGTTTCATATAGAGATCCACGATTTACCTCTCGTCTTTGGAAGCAACTGAATACGGAACTTGGCACTCGACTTGACATGAGTACAACTTATCATCCCCAGACGGATGGACAATCTGAGCGAGTCAACCAGATTTTAGAAGATATACTATGAGTATGCATATTGGATTTTAGTGGTAATGGAGCAGATATCTTCCACTTGCTGAGTTTTTTTTTACAACAACAGCTACCAGAGTAGCATTGTTATGGCCCCCTATGAAGCACTTTATGGACGACCATGTCGTTCACCACTATGTTTGGCCGACACTGAAGAAAGAATTGTCTTGGGCCCTGATATTATCAAAGAGACGACAGAGAAAGTAAAGTTAATTTAGAGTCGTCTGAAGACCGCCAGAGTAGGCAAAAGTCTTATGATGATAAGAGGAGAAAACCTCTTGAATTTTCAGTTGGAGATCTTGTGTTTCAAAAAGTAAGCCCTCAGAAAGGAATTCACCGTTTTGGTGTACGTGGAAGTTGGTACCTAGATATGTTGGACCGTTCAAAGTGATAGAACGTTTTGGAGTTGTTGCTTATAAATTGGAGCTGTAGCCACATATGTCATACATACACAATGTCTTCTATGTTTCTCAGTTGAAGAGGGCAAGTCAGGATTAAGCTTTGGATTCCAGGTAAGGGACCCACTCTCGAAATTGTATTTTGTGTATGTTTGAGATAATAAATATTGTTGTGTGCGAAAGATGCACTGTTTTTGGATGCCATATTGTTTGGTTTTATGAATGCTTAACTTTGGTTCTCCAAATTTTTGGAGGATATATGCCTGCGGGCATTATCTTCGACGATTTGATGGTGAAAGAGGCATAACGACTTCCTTTGGTTTCGATTCCCTAAAACTCCGGAGGGGTTACGCGAATAGACTTTACCAATACCCTATGCGTGAGGTATAGTTGACGAGGTGTAACCGTTGAAATGGACACTCTCGCTACCGTATCAGATAAGTTGGTTATATTTTTATTTATGGTAGGGGTAGTTGGCCTTTAAGGATCGGTTGTCAAACAAGCATATTATGGGTACCCGAAAAATGTTTGCAAAAGTTGTGTGAGCATGCCAACTGTTTTGGATCCAATATTTTAAATGGTTTGTGTTGTGCATATTCTTTTCACTGTTTTTCAGGAACACTACTATATTATTTTGCTATATATTTTCAAACCTGGACGGGAGCCTCCTACGGGGCAAATGAACGTATGTGATGCTCACCCCTATTTTTTCTTCTAGATCAAAATCCTTGAGCATCAACTTGTTGTTGTTCTTGTACCTGTCAACACATTTGGTGCATGTACCTCATCATCACTGACAGGTCGTGATTTCCTTTCCCATGAGTTGAGGATGCTTCATATTCATTTCATTCTTCTATATAAATTCTAGATGGTTTGTGTGTATTAAATCTTTATGGTTGGTAAAATAACTTAAGAGGTTACTGGTACTCTTCCTTAACCTCTAGGGTTGGTATTTCATCAATAAAGTTTGTATAATGTTTAATCCATTTTTCCGCTGTGATTTACAACTCTGATCTAACCCGTTTTATCTAATACAAAAGGCTTATCGTATTTTTGTGAATCTTGGAAGTATAACCCTCGGACCTAGGTGTTATATTTTCAGGATCCTCATGGTACATGCTACTATCACATGTCTCAATTTTGGGGCGTGACAGGTTCCAAAACTGAGATTGGTACCAAAACTAATTTTTGAACATTACAATAGAAATAAAATCTCATAAAGCTTTCTGCCCATTTTGAAACATAAAAATATATAATATTATCAAAATATTAATTGACAAATCAATACACCCATGGAAGACAAAAATTGGTCAAACCAAAACCAAAACTAACGCCAAAGTAGATATGTCAGGATAACCCAATAAGTGACAATAAAATGTACCAATGACATTGAAGTAATTTTATAGAAATTAAAATATTAATTCTTTTTCTCTCAAAAACACACCTTGAAAGTTAAAACCGTAAACATTGTTAAACCTTTTATTTGCAAGTTATAACCCAGGAATTCAAACAACAATTATAACATTGTCGAATATCCACACACTTTTAACTTAACCAGAGACAAATATGACTAGTCAACTACTAGTCATAAAAACTAGCAACAAGCACACACACACACACACACAGAACAACAATTAATACCTGCAAGCCTAGAAGATTACTAGTAACAACCTAGACACTCAGAAGGACCCATCAATCTAGGCACTCAGAAGGACCCATCAATCTAGGCATCCCCTGTGCTAGCAACAACTAAGGTGGTAAGTGTGTGAATACATCATAACCATATGAATAGTAAATATTAGATGATAACTAGTCAATAGTAAGAACACAAACCCAGAAAAACATGAACATCATAAGATGACTAGTCAACAGCAAGAATACAAACCCAGAAAATCGTGAACAACAAAACCAAAAAATTGTTCACCCAGAAACCCACTACTGGGAAAAACTGGGGGTCATCATTCAACCAGGCAATCCATTAAGCAAAGAAGATTCTTACAGAGAATACACAAGGAAGCTCAAGAAATCCTAGATCAATTTAGGAAACAAGTTATACCTCCTCTGTGCAATCTTCTTCTCCAAGTTGTTTGAGCTAGTAGCTAGTCCTTCATGTAAGTGGCAGCTAGTCCATCAACTCCTTCACTCCATGGCACCGGCAACCCAGCTCCAGATCAAACAAACATAATGAAATATAGATTCTGAGATGAAAGGGTCAATTCCTTCAAGAAACCATACTCTTGAAGAAATCAACCAGGATTCTTATCTAGACTAAAAACGATGACTAGTCATAATGAACCCAGATGCAGACAAAAGAAGATGACTAGTCATAACTGAACCCAGATGCAGATTATAAAAAGCACAACAGATTTTTTTATTTAAAAAAAAACATTTTCAAAATCTCACAATGAAAAACCCTAGAGAATGCAGAGTATAAGTTTTACTCTCAAAATTTCTCAATGGGTGAAGTAGATTTTGAAAATAAAAGCATATTTCAAAAACTATTTGAAAACCTCATTTGAAAACTCAAATCATACCCAGCTGGAAATGCACAGAAGAAGAAGAAGAAGAAGAAGACCACTCTCTCTCTCTCTCTCTCTCTCTCTCTCTCTCAAAGATGTAGACCTCATTCTCAGAGACAAGATGCAGAGCAAAATCAAAGCTCTCAAAACCTTTCTCTAAAATGCATGAGTGCTTAAGATTTCAAACCATTGAAACAAAGAATCTAAAAATAATTTTTCATTGAAAAACCCAGATCTCATGAACCCATGTGCCTCTCTCTCTGAAAATGGTAGAGACAACAAATGCCTCTCAAAAATCAAAACCCATACCTAGTCTCTCACTATAGCTCTCTCTCTCTCTCTCTAAAAAACCATCTTAGAAATTGTAAATGAGAGAGATGGTGAGTCTAGACCAACCCCAGCCTTTTTGGTAGGTCAAAGGGACACTTGGCAACCAATGATTGGACTTATAATAAGCAAAATCACGTGCCTTGGTTAAAAATCCCGTGTTGGAAATATTGGCCTATATGACTAGTCATCTGGACAAAAATCAAAACACTATCTGACTAGTCATCTAGATAAAAATCAAAATATTACTATAATGATATGCATGTAGGAGAACACTATAATAGATGCAATGCATACATAAACATATTATCTTCACTGAGTTTGATTGCATCGGCAATTATGAAGTTGATCTCAACCACAATAGTCAACTTTTCACTAACATGAACTAGCCTAAATACTTTGAGCCATACATATGAGATTACATGTTTGTCAAGAAAAACTAAAAATATTAGCTAAACAAAATCTGACATAAGTCTTCATCGTAAAGATAAAGCATATCTTTAAGATAAATGCATAAAAACATTCATATTTGTTTCTCTATGCTTAATGTAAATAAATGTTCTGGTGTCCACAAAAGGATAGGAATCTATCAAACTACACTCATTACATTAATAAAAAGATTGTTTAAAAAGACAGTAAAAGACACTCAAATTAATAAAAGATATTGAGGTGCACACACACAAATAGAAAAGAAATCATTCCAGCGACATAAACCGATTGAACACTGTAAAACAAATTTTTTTATACAGAACTTCAAGTATAAACAAACACATATAACTACCCAAACTTTCCTACAACTAAATAGATCACTACTACATTTTACGATTTGTGCGACGAAGGGAATTTCGTCGCGCAAAGTTACTTTTAGTCGCACAAATTTTTATCGCGACAGAAAATTCGTCGCGCGTATTCCGTCGCGCAAAGAGCGTGAAGAAAGACTTTGCGCGACCAACCTTTTAGCATTTGTCGTGCACAAGATGCGACGGTAAAACTTCGTTGCACAAAAGATTAAGGGACGACACAAATGTTCGTCTCACAAACATTTACGCGACCAAAAAACTTTTGTCCCACAGATATTTGCGCGATGAATATTTTGTTCGTCCCACATATCTTTGAGCGACGAATGGATCTGCACGACGAAAAAAATCCGTCGCGCAATTCGTATGACCAAATTTTTGCGCGACGAACACATATCGTAGCGCAATTCCTAAAACCAAAATTTTGCGCGACGAAATTTGTTCGTCGCGCAAAGTAAAATATATATTATTTAAATTTTATTTACGTTTATTTTAATTTTTGTTAAAAAATAAATTAGGTTTTTTTTGGTAATAAAATGAAATTGCAATATAAAAATATAATAAAGAAAACAAAAAATTATATAAAATAATATAAATGTATCCTACAAAAGAAATGTTTTAAAATAGAATTATGAAAATAAAAAACTAAAAACTAATAGAACAAAGTTCCAAAATCTACTTGGTCGTCAGGGAGATGCGGCTGAGAGGTTTGGACATTTTCCACAGGGGCAGAGGTCTGGTGGCCATGCTCGGGGTGGATGGGCTCGGAGGTTGACGCAGTGAATTGCGGGACTAGAATGCCGGATCATGCGAGGGACTCGAGAATCACGGACATCGACCACTGAAGCTCGGCCACTGTCTTTGTCAAGCGATCCACTGTTTGTTTGACTTGCCCGATGAACGAGGTCTAGGTTCCCTCCGCCGGGCATTCCCCATCCTCGACAATATGTCCCGGCCTCCTCCCGAGGGTCTGATCCAACGTCTCCGTCAAGATCTGAAACCCAGCATCCTGTGGAGGATCCACAGACTCGATCGGAGTATCGGGAGGAAGTTGGGATGCGGACTCCTGAAGAACCAACTGGCTCCTCTCTACCATCGTCGTCTGTTCAACACAACATAAAATATAAATTAAAACATTCATATAATAACCTTTAGTCGTTCTATTCTGAGATGTCATTTTGAACCTCGACTCATTGCATATAGGGCATGTATTTAATGCTTCATACTCTTTGTAGAATAAAATACAATTGTTTTTGCAAGCGTGAATTTTTTCATAACCCAATCCAATACCAGTCAACACCTTTTGTGCGTGTCTATGGTTTTTCGGCAAACAATTGTCCGTCGGAAGCATTCTCTTGAAAACTCCCAAAAAGTAATCGAAACATTGGTTCGACATACGATACTTTATTTTTCCCTGCATTAGCTCCACAATGGCCGTGAGAACGGAAAAGCTCTTGCACCCCGGGTATAACTCTTGGTTGGCATTTTTTAATAGTCTTTCATATTGTTCGAACTCTGCACTGTCTATTGGTGTAGGCACGTCATCTTCCCCTTCCTGATTGATGTTGGTCGATGCAAATGGAAAAGCATCGTGTATAATATCCATGACTTGATCATTAGGATCCACAATAGGTTCAACATTGTCCACTCTTATGGCATTTGAAGACGAAGCATGGTCTAATTGTTCCCCGTGAAGGTTCCAAATACTATATGTCTCAATCATTCCATTTCTTACTAAATGAAATCCAACATTTTCAATTGTCTCCCACAACGTGTTGTTACACTTCCTACAAGGACAACGGATTCTAGTTGCACCTGGGTTGTGTGTACGTGCAAACTCAATAAAATCCTCGATTCCATCCAAGTATTCGTCTGCGCATCTATTCGGGTTCTGTATCCACCTCCTGCTCATAATTCCTGGAACAACAATCACAACACAACAATCACAACAACTTTATACGAAGTCATAATGTCACCTTATGCCTCTGGTAAGGGCCCTATCCCATTCTGGAATGCATAGTTATGTCACGTAATATACAACTACATGAGATTACGTTTCGACGTGGACGAATTTCGGCAGCATCTCGATACAGTTCTTGAGGTGTACCGTAGGTATAAATACCTACGTACCACCCGAAGAACGTATAGAGATAACACCGAAATCTCCACAATCGAAACCTAATCCTGTAGCCGTACATTACGTGACATAACTATGCATTCCCAAACTGTCCAACTAATGGGACAATTCAAGAATTAATTGGACCGCAGTCATGCTTTACGCATCCATGCACGAAATCCAACTAACCTCGAACGGGAAACTAAGTGTTACTAAAAATAAAAATAAAAGTACGAAGTTAATTTCAATTAACTTCGTACCTCACAACACATTGTGCTACGTCACGCACAATTTAACAACATAATATGAATATAATTTCACAAAAAAAAATATAAACATACCAAACTAAGTTTAACATAATGTAATTAATTTAATATATTTAAAATATAAAACGAATAAAATACCTTCTCAATCGTTCTCCTCCAATCGCTAATTACAAATATCCCTAACAAGAACGAAATTAATAGCGTTAGTATGAATTTACATTAATACTTTTAAACTAATGACAAAAAATACATACCCACTTAACGTACTAAATTCCCAGCAGAGGCAGCGGCAGCGGCAGAGAGAGGAGAGGCAGAGGATATGAAGAAGAATAATTTTGCGCGACGAACCACTTAATTCGTCGCGCAAGTAACCGTCGCCCAAAAAAACAAACGTCGCGCAAAAATACTTCTTCGTCGCAAAATATTTCCATTTCGTCGCACAAAATAAGTTTTTCGTCGCGCAAGATCGTGTCGACATCAAAATTTTGCGCGATGAAACTTATAATTCGTCGCTCAAAACTTCGTCGCGCAAAATGTATTTTCCCGTCTCGCAAGGATTTAGAGCGAAAAAAATATCCCATGTTTTTCTTACGCGACGATAAATCTTGTCGTCGCGCAAGTTTTTGCCGCCAAACCTCAAAACATATCTTTTTTACGCGACGAAATAACTTACCGTCGCACAAGGTCTTCTTGCGCGACGACTGTTTTCGTCGCGCAAATATTTGGCGCCAAAAACATTAACCCGCGTTTTTCTTCCAAGCTTTGCGCGACGACTAATTTTTTTGTCGCGCTAATAGTTTTTGTGCGACGAAAATATTGGTCGCGCAAGATATCTGTGGTTTGTGCGACGAAGTTTTTTTTCCGTCGCAGTAGTGTATTTTGCGCAATGAATTTGTATTTGTCGCGCAAAATATCGTCGCGCAAATAGTTAAACGTAGTAGTGGATGTTGTATGGTTTTAGATTGAATTATATCAAAACTTAAAACATTAGTGTGGAAGGCAAAAAATTTTATTGTACAAAGGCTTTAGATTATTATAAAAAATTATAGTTGAAGTCAAATACAAAAAATTTATATTATAAATAATATATAAACAAATTGGAAAGCGTTTAAGGTACAATGAAACTAAAGAAAAACAAATTAATAAGTAAATAAAAGCAAAATAAATTATAAGTAAGAAGACGAGCTTGGTACGGTGAAGTATTTCAAAAACGCTGTCCTAAAGCCTTTGTAGCTTCTCTACGTGCAAATACTGACGGTCCACGAGACTCGTGACCATTAATACACAAGCTCAAGATCCGTTATGATCACGTTTTTAGACGGATATGTTTCCAAGTCACATAACCATTGCCCAAAAATACTAATAGAAAGTAGAGAATATATATAAAGGTAGGAGAATAGATAATTAGATTTTGTTGTGTTGTCTTATCATCAAATGTGAAGGAGGAGTGGCATTTTATAGGCATCCAAAATCATGTAACATTCACCACGTTAAACTAGAAAATTAAGTCATTTAATATAGAAATAAAACTTGAAAATAAATATTTATAACCCCACAATAAATAAAATAAAACAGTCAAATAATTAAAACAAAATTTAAAACTTATAATGGTAAAATTTTTAAAGCTTTTAAAATTCTAACAACGTATTGGCCTTTACCCATCACCAGTTCATCCAATTTAACTTAATCTACCTATCTAGCTAGTTAAAGAAACCCATTAAAGAATAACATGTGTACAAGATATATCACGTGATCATATTACTCTAGTATTCTATAATAAAGAGTAGAGATATATAATTAAATTGCTTTCATAGTCACACGGCATATGCATGCGCATGCCTTTGATATACAATTTTATAAACGAAATAGTGGTTGACAAAGTGCCAAATCCTACGCGGCCAAACTCTTAATATTTTAATCACTCCCTAATTAAGCAGTTCATCACTTGAATTAATTAAACATATATCCAAGTCATTACACTGATTGAAAATACCAATATTCTAGCTACGGTTAAGTTGTCCAATATTAGACAACCTACAAATATAAAACATTGATCTTAGTCCCAAAGAACTTTTCAGGGCTGCTTTAATCAGCACCCAATTAGTAATTATAATAATGGGAAAAAACTACGTACCATGGTATACGTTGAAAAGGAAATTAATAAAACACAATCAAACCTTAATTATTTTTCTAAACGTAATTTTCCATTTGTTGAATAAGTAATTTGACCCCATACTTTTTTAAGTCTAGGCTCGAACGAGAGGAGAGTGAGACGCTGGTGAATGAGGTGACAAAACATTAACACCCTCTTGATCAAATCTTCTGGTTGACGATGAAAAGCTAAGCCTCAGATTGCTTTTCCAACGCTTAGGGCTTTTAACTTGTACTACTTCATCTTGAGCTTTCTTCCCTTGGCCTACAAATGTTCTAATTCTTTTGAGTGCAACTTCGACAGTCTCATCGTCCATGTTTGCAAAGCAAACCCTAAACCAACCAGGCTCCACGCACTTAAAAGAAGACCCTGGCGAGACATTGAGCCTCACTTCATTAACAATCACACGCCAAAGCACCATTTCACCATCAAATGTTTGATCTTTCAACAGCCTCCTTAAGTCCATCCAGCAAAAGAGGCCGGCATTGCTCTTCAAGCAGTTGATTCCAACTTCCTCTAGCCCCTTTGTGAAAACCGCGTGCCGCTTCGCAAGCCTCTTGGTGCTTGTCTCCAGGAACTTCGCCACAAACTCTTCGTCCAAGAGCATCGAAGCGAGCATGTGTTGAGTTTGGGATGAGACCAGCCCGAAACTCGACATCTTGCGGCCGATGTTCACCACATCATCGTTGTATGAGTAAACTATGCCGACCCTTAGGCCCGGTAACCCCATGTCCTTGGACAAACTATAGACAATGTGGATTAGGTTAGGGTTGCAGTTCATGTCTTGTATGACCTCGGAGATGCATGTGAAAGTTGGGGAGCTGAACACTGTGGCTGCATAGATTTCGTCACACACCAAGTGGATGTTCTTTCGGTTGATGAATTCCACAAGGCTTTCGAGTGTGTCTCTGTCCCAGGTGGTGCCTAATGGGTTTGATGGGTTTGTTATGATCAAGCCCTTCACGTTGATGTTGTTCTTTTGGGCTTTTTCATAGGCTGCTTCAAGTGCTTCCTTGGTTATTTTGAAATCGTTGGAGCTATCGCAATCCACTGGGACAATTTGGACGCCAGTTCTCCATCCCAAGTCTCGGTAAAACCTGCAATTGGATGTATAAATCTTAATTATGACAGAAGCTAATTGAAAGATATTAATCAAGAAAAACTAGTTTAGTGACTTGTAATTAACATTTTATTAATGTTTAGCGGTCAATTAATTACTTCCTTTGTGGTCCATGAGTTTGGTGAGCAATATATGAGAATGGAAATTGAAGAGAACTGTAGGGCTCTGGCATTCTAGGATAAAGACTGACTTTTCACAAAGATGAGAAAGAAACGAATTTGGAATTTTGCAGCTGTAAACGACACGGACTAATCTAATAGAATTATCATCCAATGTGAATGGTTGGGGATACTGATGCGTATTGCTTGGCGTCTACGTATAGTAAATGTCAACTATGGAGTCAAAAGCAATAATAATACTGCAAGTTTGACTACATTAATCAACATTAAAATTAATCAACCTTAAAATTACTGCAAGTTTGACAACCTATTATTATTAGCTGACTAATTAAAGTATATGCGAGTTCGACCTAACTTGTTGAACTCTTCTTCTTGTCATTGAGTGCCTTCCCGATATGGCAATATAGAATTATTTTTTTTTAAAGAAAACAAAAGAAAAGAAAGATATTCAACTCTCTGTATCTTGGGGACCAGTTGACCCCCAATATAAAATCCCAAATATATGGATATAAATCTACCTAGATTAAGGATTTCAAAACCATGTGGTTACGGCCACGACTTTGACCTGATCTACAAGATGTTTTCCACCAAATTCTTCAACCTCCTTCTTTGTGTCCACAAATTAAGAACACGTAGTCCACCAAATATCTGAGGGCTGCCTTAATTCTCAAATATTTGGCAGAGAGGAAGTACGTAAACAACTAAACACAAGATTTTGACCAAAGTAGAAAAATGTAGAAAATAGAAAGGATTTAATTCGTACGCTGGATAGTAAGGAGAGGGAACAAGGAAGGCGTCGCCTGGGTCGGCCAGACAGAACATGACCAGCTCGTTCGCTCCAGTGGCGCCACCGCTCATCACGATCCGGTTGGGATCAAATGTGACTCTACCACCTCTCGCTTTGGACATGAACATAGCCACAGCCTGAAAAATATTAATTAAAACCTTGTAATTAATTCATTTAAATAAATGTATGCTAATCATAATCCATTCCATGCAATATATATGTGTATGTGTATATATATACCTTTCTGAACTCTGGAAAGCCATGATAATCTTGAAAGATGGCCACGTTCTTGAACTCCTCAACTCCCTCAGGAGTGCAGATAGAGGCTTTGGGGTTTTCCTAATCCAGTCTTGGATCAAGTCGAAGGAAAGCTGAAAACCAAAACCAAAACAGAAGTAAAAAACCATGCATTTTGTTATTTATTCATATAAATATATGTTTGGTCCATCTCAAAATTTATCTTGAGCGAACCTGGTTTTCTGCAAGACCCATCTGGATAACCCCTTCTGGATTTTCAGTTGGGTGGAATGGGTTTCTATCGTACGCCTTCCACCCATCGAAGTATGGTGAGTTCTCACCATGACCCTCGCTGGTTGCAATCTTGGAGAGTAAAAAGCGATTCTCAGTTGCTGAGGAGCCCATTTTCTTGGTTCCAAAGAACATTCACAAACAAGAATATTGTTAGTGGAATTTTTAGTGAGGTTTGCAAGCTAGCAATGAAGTGTGGGGGCAAAGGGTGAGATGGTTGTGAGAACTTATAGGCAGCGAGGATGGCAGAAGAGGAAGCAAAAGTTGATGGAAAAGTCCATTTCAAAGTTCAACTGTTGAAAAACGCCCTGTATGGAAATAACATAATTTAATTGTGTTGCTGTTGGTCAATGGCGTAATTGTTTGCGTGTTGTACATGGATCCACGTGTACACGAGTAGTGTATATGTTGGTAGTCATCACGTTGTGTTACCGTCTCACACACACAATATATTCTGACAATATATACTTTTTCGAGTCACAATCCGACTATTTTGACAATATATATTTTTCGAGTCACAATCCGGCCCATTCAGAACCTTATATTTTGAACGCAGTAAACATTAACATGTATACAGACGCATATGAATATGATGAACAGATTTAGTGAATCTTAGTATTAATTTTACTTTGGGTAATCTTGAGAACTGCATATTTTTCATACCACATTTATACCACATCTCTAATAGAGGTGGAGCCCATCAATACAAGTGGAGCCCACATCTCTATTAGAGATGTGGTATAAATGTGCTATGAGAAATGTGGTAAGTCTAGCATTTCCTTTACTTTTCTTTCAATTGATGTGTGGTTGTGTTCCTAGCAATGAAGCTTCCCGGAAGCACCATGAGAGAAAGAAGAAAGCTTTTGCAGTTGACTAGCTAGAAGTATATACATGAGAATATTTTTTTTAATTTGGCCCGTATTTGGACTAGCTAAAGGGCACTACTATTTTCCTTAGGTTTCCTTTTCCTCCACGGTTTCTTGAGAGTCCAAGTTTTAGTTTCAAACTGTCCCACAAATTTTCCCTATTTTGGTTTCAACATTAATGTGCTCAGTTTTGCATCAACTTACTCCATTTCTAAAAGTACTGAGGGAATGCAATTACTTCCCATACAGGTGGGAAATCGCTTCTTCTCACGCGGTCCCAAACTGAGCTGCTGAAATTAAACGCGGTCTGTTGGGGGTTGCCCTCTTGTTACCCTATAGGGGTGTACAAATTTCAAATTTTAGATCCGAATGATAAACATGTACAACCAAAAGCAGTATGGCACCAACTAAATGTGGTGATTGTCCATTGACGTTAAGGGAAATAGTCACTCATATCATATTGTCCTTGATTTTAACCATCCTTTCACATTTTGCTAGTACGGGTTTGGTACTTGATACTAATTTCTGATTGTTATACGAATGTATTTGTTTGGTCCGTATTGGTATATAGTTTGAACTTAGCATGTCACCGAATATACTTTCCAACTCAAAACCTGTACGTGTTATAATCTTAAAATGACTGATGTGACTTTGTTGTATGTTATTAAAACATTACATTCATATATGATTTTATGTACAAAGTTATTTTTGGTAATTCGATATTCTAAACTACTATAATGTATATGAAAAGAGATCGAACTAAGGTGCAAATGAATGGACACGCTGCATTGGCCAACTAACATAACTCATGTTTGGCGTATATATATACATTTTACGAAACTATATGTGGAGTATGTGTAGATTTGGAAAAATTATAGAATAGTACCGTACCACCATGTCAGTTACTGATACTCTCATTCAAAATATGACATGTGTCTTAATTTAAGTTGATTATATAGCGAGCTGACAAACACTGTGACTGTAGAAAATATGTTGTAATTAATGAAAGAAGATTAAACACACCATAATCATTTATATATAAGGGACGACATGGGACCATTTGATTTTATTTGTATATATAGAAATAGGACTACAACTAATTAGTTAGGTTAGGTGAGTGGTTGAATGGTAGGATAAGTGGTGTAAGTTGAAACGTGGGGAGTAGTTCAATTTTTATTTTGAGAAACGGCTTGTGTGAACATATATAAATATGAGTTTTGATAGATAATAATCACAAACTGACCAAGAGCGTTGTGGTAAAGTGGGAAGAAACCAACCAGCAACAGGTCAGGGGTTCGAAAACCAGGGCGATATTTTAGATAAATTGATGAAATATAACTCGAATCTAACGAAAATATCAGTATCAGCGATATTTTCAAAATTTCAGTACTTGATTGCAAGAAGTCTCAATATTCACTAGTGATTATATAATACAAAAGAGTCTATTTTGCGAGAAATTTTTGTGTGTTTCGAGTACACCAGCTGGTATACTCGTATTTTGCATGAGGTTTTTGAGTTTGATCGTGGTTACCACACGTCTTATTATATACTCTCACTAATTATAGATTTAAAAATATGTTTCTTGTAAAATTCTCCAACTGCTGAAAAATTACTTAATCATATAACTTCCCTACGTCAAACTTCGGAGATTAATTAAACACTAAACAACTTTATAAGTCATCATTAAGCTCAGTAATGGAGTGTCCAACTTTGCATTTGCTTTGCAAAAAAGTGCTGAGTAAAAGTTGAAAAGGAAAGATTAGGAACATTAATAATATATAGTGTTTGGACGCAAAGATCCTCATTTGACCTTCTACGCTTTTTTTTTTCTTTGGAACGCAAAAGCTTGATGGGTTGGTGAGAAGCTTTAACATACTACACTCAATTCTCAGCAAAATTATATGGACTTTTTTTTTTATATAGATAGCACGGGTGACGAGTTTAATTATATTTGTGAAAAGACCTAACAAGTCTTAGAGTATCTTCAACAGTGGTAGAAAAAAAAACTCTTCAAATTGAAGTTTGTTGACCTACATGACAATTTGAAGAGCCTTATTTGCTACTTTAATATTTTGTGCCTCATTAGTCTCTTCAATTCAATTAATACAATATTTGACTTAAAACAATAATAATTAATAACATTTGAAATAATTAATAACATTCTTATTTTTTTTTTAAAGATAACATTATGGAAAATAAATAATATTTATGAAATGTACATCAAACCCATCAAGCAAAATAAATTTTTTAGCCTTTTGATATGATTTTGATTCTCCCAAAATAAAATAAATATTTTGAAGAGGCAATGTCAACTTACCAGTTTTGAAGAGAGAGAATGGGGTTGCAGATTTGATGACTAAGGTTGAAGAGGCTATTGGAGGGAATTTTTTTGATATGGCTCACCTATTTGAGCATCCCAAAGTGGTTGAAGAGGCTGTTGGAGGTGCTCTTAAGATAATTAATTAGTGACCAAATTTCAACGCGGTTGGGATAAATAAAAGTGACCTGCATCAGATTAATTTAAGTATTATAATTACTGACCATCCAGAATGAGGCAATTCCTAACCAATCACCCTATTGTTAGAAATTAATGATGTCCAATACTGATATCGGTGGGCTGAACCATAGATTGATTGAAGGGGTTTCGAGAATTATCTAAATGCGTGTTCTACAATGTTGAACCGACTCCACCAACTCTAGAAAGACTAGTTTCTTTAGACTCTAGTCGAGTTTATCAATTGATAAGACGATTGTGGAATGAACTGTAAATTCAGACATCATTATACCAACTTCTGCTTATTTTACGAGCTTTGCTTTCATGGGGGATTGATGTAAAAAACAACTGAGGGTAAAAAAAATCAACATAGGTGAGCATGCTATGTGGCCCTATATATGCAGAATTGGATGGATAGACACAAAAAGTGGGTCTAGATTTGATTAGAATTTCATTAACTAATTAGCTAATTTTCTTCTATAAGCATACTCTTTGTCTTTTAATATATACATGTGTCAAAATTGAATTAGAATTTGGACCCATCTTGAATTTGATAGCTTAGAGGACCCGTGATCATATCATCAGTCTGAAGTCTGAACAAATCTTTGTACTGGGGAAGACCTTGAGCCTGGGTGTTTGATTTCTTGGTCGACCTAAGCTTAATTCTACTGGGCCGTCCACGTGGATCTGCTGCTCCTCTCCCTCTGTACTCTGTTCTTCTTTCTTTTCTCTTGTCTGCTGCACGCTAATGTTGTCAGGCTGTAATCACTGTTGGCACAATTATCAATTGGTTTGAAGAATTACCCGATTTCATTGTTGACTTTTTATTCGAGGACTATAACTCGTATAGGGGCCACTCTTCTGGAGGTATGGTTCTTGCTCCAGTTTGCAGTTGAGCGGATAAGGTTACTGAGTTAATTTGACCACTGAGTCCATTGGTGTAGAGACACTCGCCTAATTTCTGACGACATACCCTGATTTTTGTACTTGTTATTTATCTTCTTTCAATAAAATACTAATACTTTCTCCAAAAAATATACTTCTAAAATCTGCAACTGTTGTGATTGTGTTTCATTTATTTATTTTCTTGAACGTACTTTAAACATTAGTTATTCACGATGAATTAAATTAGCACGTCAAATTGTAACTAATAATTAGTGACATAAATTGGGAGCCGATTACAATGTGTGAGTCGTTTGCATTGCAATTGATCGAGTGAAAAGTTGAATTATATTGAGTGATTTGAGCACGTGACTTTTGGAGGTTAGAGTATCCAATCGAAAAACAAAAATTGATACTTGATAATGATGAAGAAGTCGAGAATACTAGGGTTCATTCAGACCTGCCACGTGCTAAGTCTATCTGCGGCTTGTCTGGTGTCACACAATTAACCATTACATAACGTTATGAATGTTTTCAGTGTGAGATCGTACCCTCCACTCCATGCATAGGCAGACACAGACGTAAACAACATGTGCACGTGGCAGGGACATGTCGCAGACTCACGTTAGATCTACCTCTGCCATTGCATGCTCTAATAAGGTGAGATCTATAGAGTGGTCCACATTCCATGAATTTCTACAATCTATATTTCTATAAAGACATAGCGAGTGAAATTCGAACACGTGTTTAGGCGACTGCTAGGCTTGACACAAAATCTTATCGTAGATATATGTGTGGTCGTGACTCGTAAGTCACCAGAAGTGTGGCCCACACTCCGTAATAGCACGTGCATAATGCTTATGTACATCTTTACTCAGACCAGTTCCGAGAGACCAGCAACAAACCAACAAACTTCGAGCTAGCAATAGCTAGCAATGCACGCCTGACGACTGAGCCAGCACATGTCCTATGAAATCTCAGCCTTCTCTTCCCTTTCCAATTTTTTTTATTCTTGGACACAAAAACCATTCTTGCATTTTTCCCGTGGCCTTCAGCTTTATGTGTGACTTATTTGCACCAAGCAGTTTGAACTATTGGGGCAACTAGAAAACGACGAAATTCAAGTCCCTCAAGTTCTCTCATCTCATGCATGCATATGTATTGTTCTTCAAGATATTTATATATGTCTGTTTGTGTGCAGATAGCCAAATCAAATTTTATTCAACAACACGCGTACCTGTCACAATCATTACCAAACAAAATGAGACCGCGATATTGGTTCGAAATCAATTCAATTTTTTATTATTGAATTTTGTGAGAATATGAAGGTAAAGAGTCCTATATTGGAAAGTTGAGAAACTTAGCAATGACTTATAAAGAGTTGGGCTACTCTCCTTATTACCAATTGATTTTGGAGTGGAACCTCAACTTCCTTTATAGTATTAGAGTGGGTTAGTCCACATGTGAAAGTCAGGGCCAGCCCTGGGTAATCGGAGGCCCAGGGCAAAAATCTAAAGTGTGTCCTATAAATAAAGTAATCACTAAAATTATAATTTTTTTTTATCAACTAATTAATTTTATTAAAATTATAGCATTCATTGTTTTACAACATGAGCCTTCCCATTTGTTATTGTTTGATGATAATAATTTGAGGAAAAATGTCATCGTGTTCATCCCATAGGGAATTTGCAGTTAGTTTATTTTACATGAAACTTTTCTAAAAGTAAATTTGCCATTTTTGCATCATAAAGTTTCAATTCATTTTCATTTTCTGCTTATTCTTCCAAATGAATATGAACAATTCATTTGGTAAATCATCAGATAAATTTTCATGTTTAAAGGAGGTAATCCATTACAGAACTCACGTTCTCCCTGCAAAACAGATTAAGACCCAAGAAAAATAATCTTTGTTTCTTATATGGGTTTGCACCTGAAACCCATCTCAATTCTCAATGAATAAGTTCTCAATTGGCGACCTAGCAGCAATATAGAGAATAAATAGACAAAGAGAAAAGACTTACAGCTTTATTGGCTTCTTCTTATCTGCCATGGAGAGGAGAGGATAGGGAAGGAGCGAGATGATGGAGAGGAGAGAGGCTGTGATGTGATTCTGTGAGTGAGGAATGATAGGTAGGTATATAAGAAAATTGAGACAAGAAGAATCTAAACCCTAGTATGGTCTGGTTTTGTTTTTTGTTTTTTTTTTTGGGGCTAGGATTAAAAAAAACAACATATTTATCAGCATATATGGGTTAGCACGCGCTTTTGAGAAGGGAGGATTAAACAAATATGCACGCCTGGTTATTTTATTTTTTTCATGAGGACTTTTAGTTTTTTTATTTGTTTTGTTCTCTACGTATATATGGCTTAACTTGATTTTTTTGTGCCTCTTTTAATTATGGGCCCAGGCCCCAGTTGCACTGGCCAAGGGCCGGCACTGGTGAAAGCCCAACGGCCACACGTGCTCCACATCACCCAATATGTGTTGTCCACGTGTTAGGCTTGAAAATTCACCATACGTACAGGGGCGTGTCAGAATGTGAAGGTAAAGAGTCCCACATTGGAAAGTTGAGAAACCTAGTAATGGCTTATAAGGAGTTGGGCTACTCCCCCCATTGCCAATTGGTTTTGGGGTGGAACCTCAACTTCCTTCCTTCATATTTGAGATGTTACAATCCGATACAATGTGTTCGGATGTATGAAAATATGATAATCACAAAGATAATCTTATAGAATTCAATCCGATAGAAAATACCATTAAGTATGCACTAAATAGACATAAATAAATTTTAGAAAACAACAATACAACACGAAGGTCAACAAAGTTGTGTTGGTGTAAGTAGAACGTGAAAGGTGGTTTAGGCTAGGAAAGACAAATATTTGCATATATTTTTAAAAGTTTGAATGGTTCTGTTTGAATTGTATTTTAAATTTTGGATCTGCTAACCAAACCGATTTAATCGATTTTTCATTGTTTGGATCCAATCTAATCCGCCAATATTATCGAAACCAATAAAATTGCATTGGATTGGAGCGGTCAATTTTGGCAGATTGGTTTGGATTATGTACAGCCCTAGAGAAAAGCAATAATTGTATATTGTATTCATAAATTAGACACAAACACCATCAGCCACAAATGCAAATACAAATGTCCACAAAGAGGTAATACAAATATGAAAACATAGTAACCACATATGGTTAATCCAGATATATGCCACAAAAGGCCAGAGAAATTTCAGCATAAAAGCCGCATGCCTAAACAAACAAGAAATGAATTACAGTGCCCAAATCTACTAATAAAACTACAACTTTACAAAATACAAGTAGAGACTCGAAAACTGACAGGACCCAACCCAAATTCCTCCTCAAAATCCTTGTCGAACCTTGTTACCCGTCTGACATCCAAACAATGTCGGGCCCACTTAATAAATTAACCCTTTTCCCCGCACAATTAATAAAAAGGGATAAGACTTCGACCGAAATTTCAGCAAAGGCTCCCTTGAAAAATGAACATTTATCCAATTTTTCCACCTGCAAACATCACAAACAAAATATTCCGACCGGCAGCATGCACAATGCCAAAAACACACGATTTACAAAATAGACCTCCGGCCTCAATTTCAACCCTACATAGGTAATATAAGAGCAAATCTATGAATTTTTCTTTAGTTTACAATTCAGAAAGTTTCAAAGGAAATAAACATGTATCCTACTATGATGTTGATGTACAGGGAGAGCTCCTTTGGTTGGTTGGCTTGAGTTTACTAACGGCCTTGAGCTACGTCCTGGGGGTACAAAACAGAAATGTGAGTGGACAAAAAGAAGTTTTGAACATACTAACCCCACCGTTTTGTGAAAACAATGCAAAACCATGCAAGGGAAATCTTGTATCATACTATACTTTGATTTGAAATCCTTTGTAATCCCATATGCCTAATTTATATAATATGTACACACACACACTGTCTTTCTCCCACCCTTGTACCCATTATACATATATATATATATATATATACATACACTGTAATCATGTACCAAGGAAAAACAATCCAACACGGGGACTATTTTAACGAGCAATCCAACTGGGGGACTATTGCTCCCAACCATTAATATATACCATTAGAGCATCTCCACCGCTTGGGTTTAGCCCAAGCAACCAAAGGAGCTCCAGCGGAAGAGTTCCAGCCAGGGCAAACAGTGGACCCCAGCAACATGGGCAAGCCCACGGGCAAGTCCAGCCCATGCTGCTGCTTGGGCAAAATGACAAAATGCTGACGTTAACAACCAAAAAACATTGAAAAAAATACCAAAATTTTTGAAAAAAATAATTTATAAATACCCATATTTTTTACTTCCCACACTAAAAACTCTATACAAATTCATCTCCCCATATCTCATGTGAATAGTATTGCCATTGCCCTTATCCATAGGGGTGGAAACAAAATTGCAAGGGCTACCAATATTCACGTGAATAGTGACAACCCTTGTCTTGCCCTTGTCCATAGGGGTGGAAGTGCTCTTACACATTCCAATTCCTCAACAATAAATCCAAATTTCGTATTCAAATTCCATATATCTTGTCATTAGCATTCAATATCAAAACATGCATCAAAACTAACATCAAAACTAGCATCAAGACATGCATCAATTCTCAATATTCCAACAAACCAATAAAACCATGCTTTTAAACCAAAACACTTTTGCATGCAGTTCCATAATTGGAAAAAATATGATAATTTAAAACAATGTCCACTCACAAAAAGTCCAAGCCAGCTTGACCCTGCGAGGGTCTTTCATGTTGGTTACATGGAGCTGAAGCACCTATTTGAAAGAATACCAAGATTCAATTAACAAATACTCAACTATGAACTTTTAATTCAACAACCTAAATTCCAAGAGTTTAAAGTGTGTGCCTAACTTTAGAAAGTTCCTAGGCCATTCTAGTACTTTCCGAAAAGTGAAACGGTTTCAAAAGACCCATAGTCAACTGTGTGGTCAAACTTCCCAAATCGGTCAATCGGGCCCACAGGGCCCACGACCTCCGATTTCCGATCTAAAAATTCTGATAGGTCTCGGAAAATCTACTCAACAAGTAACGAGAGTTTGGCCTCAATCGAGCTGTCGGATCACCCTCGATCGTACGATCAGAAGGCGACCAGATTCGCCTAACCCTAGAATCGTTGTTTTTAGTATCCGGGACTTTGATTCTCGATCAGTGAGTTCCTACACAATCCTAGAGGTACGAGGAACAATATATTTAAAAATGGAACCAATCCAACGGTCCAAACCTATCGAATTGGATATCGCCTAATAGGCGAAATATCCGCTCGATCGGCAACCTTTAACCTATCACTAATATGAGCATACAGTCATGCTCGGGATGACGTGTAGGTAATTCTAGTACAAAAATGGGTCTCTTCTATTTGGTTCACACGCCGCCACTCACCGTTGTTAGTGGCGGTGGTTTGATGCGATTTCGGTGACATAAAATATTCTTGAAACTACCCGCAATACCTATACCAACATATTCGAGACTAACCGTGGGATCTTTTTAACACTTGGACCCCAATCAAAAAGTGGCGGAGTGGCGAAAAAACACCCCAACCGTCGGCCAAATTCTTGGTTTCGATTAAATTCCAAAACTCCAAAATTGACCCAATCCACTTGTGTAAACAGCTAGAACACGAGAATTATATGAGAAACCATACCTCAATAGACAACTTTGGCTGCCCGCGTCAAGACACCCTACCCGTCGGCAAAATCAGAAACCGTCGAGGCTTCAGAGACACGATTGACTATACCGGATTTTTCGAGCTCGAATATGGACTAGGTTGGGTAGAGGAGGAAGAGACGAAGATTTTGGGACTAGTCTAGTGGCACGAGATGGCGGATGGGGAGATGTTACAAAAACAATCAAACACCCAACTCAACGAAGTTGATGTAATTATTACAAAAGAAAACTACAAACAAACAACCAAAAGCCAATAGAGCTACTGCTGCCGTTGTTGCCCCCACCACCACAGCCGTCGTCGCCTCCTTGGAGACAGAGAACACCACTTTGGGATTGAAGCTTGTCACCCTACAACAAAACCACATATCCACAAATCTAGACCCAAATAATTTACCCACAGGTAAAACCTCAAATCTAGTAGATGGGGAAGGGAAAAAAATAAGTAGATAGGTAAGGAAAGATACAGGGAGAAATGAGGAGGGAGGAGAAGGCTATGGGTTGCAAAAGAGATTTTTAAGAGAGAGAGAGAGAGAGAGAGAGAATGGAGGCTATGGGTTTTTTTTTTGGATCATGTATAGTACATATTGATTAGAAAAGTATCACTAGATTATGACAAATTGATCAAAGACAAATTCAAATTAACAGTCTACCTTGGTTTAGCAAATACATATTAAATAATGACCCAAGAATGTATATTAAGTTTACATGTTTCCAGACGTAGAGAGGCCTAGATTTGGAGTCATTGACCCCAAACGTTTTTTTTTCCCATTTCAAATAGACTTTCAATTTACTATGAATAAATATCATAGAGCAGTACATCGGTGAGTCATGAAGATTATCCTCTACCTAAATATGAGTCATGAAAATCACATTCTTTACTATATATGTGCTGCTCGAAAACAATCTCGATTGACATACTAACCGCATTAGCGTAAGTTGTCAGGTAGTAGTGAAGCCAGCCTTGTTTTTCTTTGTCTTCTTTTTTTTTTTTTTAGGGAGGGGGCATTTTCAAAATTCTAGTTTTTTTGGGTCAGAAAGATGAAACAATTACACTTAGTTTTGTAAGTCTTTTAAAAGTCCTAAAACTTAGTAATTATATTTCTTTAAAAAAAAAGGAAGAATAAGAACACTACTAAATCTTATGGTTGAAGCGCTCCTAACAATGATAGCTATAAAATTAATTTTGATGGCTATGTTTTATCCAATGAAAACTCAACTATAGGATTTGTCATTAGAAATGCACAAACTCATCCAATTATTGCAGGATCATGTCCATTAGGTTATACATCTGTTTTACAAGCTGAAGCATTTGGCTTTAAACAAGCTTTAATTTGGGCTACAAGATTAAATATTTTGCAGGTGGAAATTGAGGGGGACTCGAAGATGCTTATACAAATCATCACCATAGGCAAGCCAATAATATACCATGGAGTTTACGATCACTTGCAGATATTTGGCGACTTCTTTAGAATTTCAATTCCTTGAGCGTTTATAGAGAAGCTAATATGGTTGCTGATCAGTTAGCTAAAATAGGGCATGGGTATAACAATTCATTTAGTTGGTTTAGAATTTCCCTATGATGTAATTACTAGAATTTACTTTGATATGTATGATACTAAGGTCATCTCATCTCTAATGTCTTTCTGCTTTTTAAAAAAAAGGCTAAAACTTATATGTCATTAAATAAACAAAAATATAGGTAACTTTCTAACAAATTTGTTATTAATAAGAAATAATTAGTCAAATAATATGGGGTAAAATATTTTCAGATATATTTTCATTCTCCAAATTACACCAGATTTGTACAAAAGAGAAATCAATAAAATCCTAATAAAAAATAAAATAAATCTCCTAATCAAACTAGGATGTGGCGAACACAAATCATTGATTTTATTACAGAATGGGTTTTCCTTTGCATAAAAAGCATATTTGTTAGATTCCTTTCTTCATTTTTTTGTTCATGGAGAGGTGGCGGTGTATGATAAATGTGCTGTTAGAAAACAGTCAAACCGTTCAGGCTAGTCTTATATAAAGCAAAGAACAAACTTTGACCCAAAAAAGAAAAATGAAAAAGAAACAAACAAGGGTCGTTGCATATTTTCATAAGCAAACCTAGAAACTAAGACTCGACAGTATTAGTGCATTGCCTGCGCAATGCATGACATACTTCATGCAAATCACTTGCTTTAGTCATATGTATACCTTCGTTTAGTCTACACAATAAAAATCATCACTAGATTAATTCCACGCACTTAAGGGTGGCTTTTGGGATGCTTTGAAAGCTATAAAAGCTTTTGAAAATTTTGTTGAGGTTTTCATATGATGATATGAACTGAAGTTATGCTTATTTGGGCTTTGTAAAATAATACGTAATCTGTATCCTGGCTTTTACAAATGACTTGCTTTGTTTAGTCTGTGAGATCGAGAGATCTTTCTGCTCGTTTTGACTGAGAGTTTGTTTTTTTGTTGATTGGATGATTGTCCTTTTGTCTTTGGTTTTTATTTCCTTTTATAGAGATGTTTAACGAATACCCCTAAAATATCCCCAAGATATTTTAGTTAAAAATGAAATAATTGACCTAAGATAGGAAGTAGTTGCTATCAACTTTATCTGTGAAATGGGAGCTTCTTTTCCCCCTCGGAACTTGTTCTCTAAGAAACATCCTTTCTTCTTTTGTGCAGAGAAAATAATCTCAGCCGTCAGCCTACTTTTTGAAACTTGGTTTTGAAAACTTTCTGGTCTTGATGAGACTTTCGCTTTTTTAAGAAGAAGGCTTTCTGTCTGTGAAAATATCCCTGTGAATTATCAAAATTATTCAGTCAGTTCCAAAGTCAGTTTTGAAACTTGTGTAATCAATTGTCCTGCTTAATCCTGAACCTGTTTTGGGCTTTTGGGCTTTCTGTATTTGGCCCAATATTTTTTTTCTATTTTTTGAAGATGGCCTGACCCAATTTCTGAAGCTTGCTTCATTTCAATTAATCACCATTTAGTGGTAATTAATTTCACCCTAATGGTTCTTCTTCTCTAAGTATACGGTTATTCTCCATTTTGATAAATAACTTATGTACTTAAATTTCTGCAATTTCTCTTGGGCTTAATGTATAGATTTCGGGCCCAAACAGAAATCATCACAAATATGGTATTTTCGTGATTTTTATTATTTTTATTTATTTATACAGTGATATTGATTGGGAAATTGAATCTAGAATTTCGAATACATAGATAAATGCTCTTAACTCGTGAGCTATAAGCCCATTGCGATACTTAATGGTATTTTTATACACAGAAATTACATAATCGAGGGGCATTATTATTATCATTTTCCAACATGTAATACTCATCGTTGTTTTTACCCTCTTCCATCTCCTTCCCGCTCAGTCCTCTGAAAACAGAAGAAAAAAAATCTTCCCGCTCAGTTCCTTTTTTTTTTCTTTCAAAATTTCGCTCCATTTTCCCGACAAAAATCATGAGAGAAATAAAGCGAAACGCCGAAACCCCAGGCAGAGGTAGAGACAACAGAGATGGTGAATTGCAACGCATTTAGCAAAACCATTTGCTCACTCTGCTACAAAGATTTCGATCCCTTTGTTGAGGATCTCCAAGTCATCTCCATCTGCGGCCATGTCTTCCATGAGCTCTGGTTTCTCTCTCTCTCTCTCTCTCTCATATTTATCTATTTATCTCTAATTTCTATGTATGCATTTCTTGAAAATTAATGCTTCAAACGCTGCTTTTTGTGTGTAAAACCCTAGTATGCAAGAGTGGTTCGGATACTATGAGAGCAAGAAGAGGCACAGTTGCCCGGTGTGCAGACAAAGTTGCAAGCCAAACGATGTCGCTCGGCTTTATTTTCAATGGGGTGATTCGAGTCTCACTCAGAGGCCGGTTATCGAACGCGACGAAGATTCCGAGGCGCTGCGTCGAGAGGTGAGAAGGTTGGAGGCCATGGCGTTAGGGCTTGGTTCGGCTTTGGAGTGTAAGGAGAAGGAGGTCAAAGCGCTCAACCAGGAGGTATTTGCAATGTACTGGACTCTCATTTTGCGCTGTTTGTCTGGTTTCTGAGAAATCTTGGGAAAAACAAAGAAAAGAAATCTGAGGATTAGGAATTTTGGTTAATAAATCAATAATTGCAACTTAGAGTGCTGAATTTGATTGTTCGACGATTTGTAATTCTGTACTATACTCTGATTGATAAGGTAGTTTGGCTTAATTGAGGAATTTCAAACACTGGAAAGAAAATGCTCAAAGTTTGTTTCCATTTTCCCACATTGAAAGGAAACTTGAAAACCGAAGCTCGCTTTGTTCAAGATTTTGTGCAAGATAGAAATATCAAAACTCCGGATCTTCAGTGGTTTATTTTGTGCAAGAATATAACAGCTTGCTTTGTGTTCATGTGGTTTTTCAGCTTTATCTATCCAAGGAGCAGGTAAAAACAGAAGTTGAATTAAAGAATGAAGCCTTGAAGCAACAAACATCCATGCAACAGCTGCTTCATATGAAATTTAAGGTAAGCTGTACTTCTTCTGTAAATATATTTTTAAAGTATGTAGATTTATTATGAGAAGAAAAAAAGAAGCTGATGAAGTTTTGGTCAAATTTTTTGTAGGAATTTGATAAATTGACTTTGGAGTGCTTGAGGTTGCAAGAAAGAAATAGAGCATTGGACAAAGAGCTTGCAGCAGTTGATCTGTGAGTGGTTTTGCACTACGGCAAGTAGTGTTTTTTTAATAGGTTATTACTATTTTGTTTCAGAAATTTGCTTGAGCCAAGCCCGAAGGCTAGTATAGGCTACTTGATGTCTCAATGATCTGTTTTGTGTTCTGCTCCTAACATGGTTATATGAGTTGCAATCCAGGGTATCTGATCTAGATCTGGATGAAGAGGACGTTTTAAAGATTGCAGTTCTTGGTAATGGAGCCAACAACAAAGACACAATAGATGTTCTAAGAACATCCTTGGTGATGTCTAATAGGTCAGCCATATATATATCTTACTTTGAAATTTAGGTGATTTCAATGGGTGGAGCAAACTGTTTGACATTTACTTTTGTGTTTTTATCTAAATAAAGTTGAAGTGGTAACCACCTCTTCATTTCACTTATGCATACCTTGTTTCTTTCTCATGTTTTAATTTGTTTTGTTTGCGATACCTACTTCTCATAGGAATTACAAAGAATTTATGGCCAAATACAATCGTCTTGAACAGAAAGAAGCTCGTCACAGTAAAAAGCTAGAGAAGGCTAGAGGAAAGATAAATAAATTGAAGGTAAGTTTGTGATGAGATGATCCTATGTGAATCTTATTTGAGGAGTGGTTCCTGATTTAGTGGTTTTTTTGGTCATTATCAGACAAAAGTACAAGAATTGGAGACTGCTATTGAAGTTAAAAATACTGAAGTTTTGAGGGCTTTAAAAGGTTCAAAGAAAACTCGAGGTGGAAGATTTATTCAGTGCGGTGTAAATCGTAAGTCTAACTTGTGTCTCTCAGCATTTCATTTAAAGATCAAAGAAAACATCTGTATGATCTCGCATGTAATTTGGATAGGATGGAAGCTTGCAAAATGATCTGCTGTGTCATAGGGCAACATAAAACTTCAATTTCACTAACCATATAAATCCAAATTGTGCTAAAGATGGTACAAATATCAGTGCTCATGATAAAGTAAGAGATGCCTACTCTCTAGTAGATGACATGCTTCAAAGTTTTCTACAACTGTGCATGGAATTTCAAATCCAAATTCCAAAAAAGAAACCTGCGAGGATGTTGCTAACCATAAGTGTACTTGCTTAATGTCAGAGGCAGCTTCTGATAGAAAGAAAGAAACTTCAGTTCTTGGACTGAGCAATCTGGTTGAGCCGTTGAGTTCACTAACTAGCACTTGTGCCGATACTGCCAAGACTCCTGCTGCTGATATTGCTGATGTTGTGATCATTGATGACGTTGTGATTATTGATGATGATGAACAAGTTCAACCCATGATGAACATCAGAAACGAATCTCCTGTCCCACAACCACTTCCCAGACCAGGTTTACTTGAATTCATTTTGAGTTTGGCTGGGCAGTACAGCATGAAATAAGTTACATTTACCTGAACAACATTACAATATGAAATGTAACTTTATTTTTGCGTTCCTCATTAAAATGCAGGGGATGCATGCTTTTCTGGTGGCTTGCTTGGTCCTGATGGAACAAACAGGTATTTAGGTAAATGGTGCAAGCGGAAGCATAAGAACAGATCGGCAATAGCACAAGATCCAAGCTGTACAAGCTAACGGAAGAGGTGGTTTAATTAAAGTTCTGAGGTCTTCACTCAATTTATTTTTGGCTAAATGCCTTCTCATACTGATATTAGTTATTCTTATTTCTTAGTTGGATTTCCTTTCTATTGTTTTCTATTTTTGCCAGAGTTAATCAGATTCCCTTTCTAAGCGAGTGAGTTATTTGATTGTTTTTGCCCATATACACTAAAATCATAGGTCTTTTTTACTTTTGCAGGATGAAAAGGAGAATTCACCAGGGACAAAGAGGTGAAAGTACTGAGCTAAAACAAATAGCTTGCAATCCCAAGGGTGCTTGCAAATAGAACACTTGGAATTTGTTTCTTCAGTTGAAAATGTAGTGTCTTGCACAAAGGTTCACCCAGCTTGTGCATGTGATTAGTTATGGGCCAGTTGCTGCTTCAATTTTGCAGTCAAACATCTTGGCATTTTCGATGGTGAAATTTTTTTCTTTTCCTTGCTCTCTTTGGTGGTCTTAGACTAGTTTTTTCTTCTGCCACTTTGTTATGACCCCTTAAAACACTTCATCCCCCTCACTCTGCTCTTTGAAAACTCCCTTCCCCTTTTTCAAACCAAGGTCTCAAAGTCCATAGAGGAAAATGCTGTAAAATCTAGCTTCATGCATGAGTGATGATTAAGTTTCCGATGTGTTGTGATTGCATATACAAATTAGGAATGGGAGAGGCTTATGGCATCAACCCTTTGTCCTTTTTATGACAATTTCCCACATGTAATTTGTTTTTTTAGTACAAGCGATTGGGGGAGGAGGTGCATGGGGGTTTCGAACATCTGCCCACATGGGTGAAGGTGGAAGAGTTCAACCAACTGAGGTATATCCCATTGGTATTTCCCACATGTAATTTTATAAAGCTACCTTTAGTCACAAACAGTACAACAGTTTTGAACGTTCTCCACACTCAGGATAATTCTTTGGTTTAGGCAGGTCCTGCATGAATTTCTTATAACCTTCAATTATTTATTGTCTGGGGAAGGAAAGCAACACTGAAGTTGGATAAATTCAATAATTCAAAATACCGCCCTCTGATTCTGGATTTTTTCTTACAGCCTTATGCTATTCGTGGGCGGCTTGCAAATATAGCTGTCTCCATAATATCTTTCTGTAAAACCTTTGAAGTGTTTTTGCTGACCAATCTATTGTTTTGTTCTAGAAGATTTACTTTTGCGTTTAATGAGAGCCTTTGACCCAGAAATTATTTATTAAATTAGTTAATGGGCCAACAAGAATTACTACACTCATCGCTTAAATTTAAAGTTCTAGTCGTTGGTTGGCCTTGGTGGAATGGCGATGGAATGAGAATAGAAATAAATGATATGTTTGGTGACTGAGATTGAATTAGATTATTATGTAGAATTGGAAATGATAGCACTAATTCATTGATGTGTTTTGTACCACACATGATGATGGGATTGGATTAATTGAAATGTATCATATGGCTTAGTAGCATTAGATATAATACAATCCAACTTAATTCCAACATTTTGGTATGATTCATGATCCTACTACATTTGGTTTTAGTAGAATTAGATATAATCCAATCAATGTTATTTTTAGGTCCCCAAACATTTATAACTAGGATTATGAATTCTATCCAATTCAATAATTCAACTCACCAAACTTGCATCGATCTCCAACATCAATCTCTTCCATCTTCACCACCCATGCCGATCTTCCCCCACCCAACCACTACCACTGCGTCGATCCTTGCCACGCACGTCTTTCATTTTTTCATATTTCCTTCTTAGTGTTTTAATTATTCAATTTCTTATTGTCTCTAATCCTATTATTGCATTATTGTCACTATCGAAGCCGTTGTTCACAGATTTTCTGTCGAAGGTTCTGTTTTCCAGTAGTTTCTTGTTACTTATTTGCATTGATAAGTTTGTCATCGTATAAGTTTCACTGTTCTATTCATTGTTTATTGTTGTCCAGCAAATTGAGGGGATGTTCAGGCTTCCTCTTCTTTTTATCTCTTTTCTTGTTTCCCATTGAGTTGTTCAGGAGTGAGTCATTTTTAAAAATCACCCATTTGTTTGTCTCTCATGTTTGGATTTTGGATAGTATTGGCTATTTTCAGTGCTATCTTTTGTACACTCTTATGATGCTTATTATTTTTAATAAAACATCTATTCCATAAAAAAAAAATATTCACCAAACTTGCCCAAAATATATTAATAATCCTCTTGTTTGGTGGGAAAAAAAAAATTAGAATCAGAAGTTCTCGCGGTTAGCCCAAGTGGTGAGAATAGGTGAAAAAATGGATCATAATCAAGTTATGTTTAGGGTTCATTGCTCCATTTTTTTTTAAGGGTTAATTACATTTTTGGTTATTGGGGTTTGGTTCAAAATCATATTTGGTCACTGTGATTTTAATTTTTCCGCCTCAATTCTGTTAATTTGTTAATTAAAAAATATTTAATATTAAATTAAAAATAATTAACCACAATTTAATATTTAATATTTCAAAAAAAATCCTATCCTATTTTCCCTCTGTTCCGCCATCAACCTCCCATTCCCCTTCCATCACCCAGCACCCACCGTCGCACCCCCATTCCAAAACAACCCAGCACCCAAGAGCACAAAACCAGCACACTAGCCATCAACTATCTATTGGTGCTCCATCATGAAAAAGTAATATTACAGATCGTAAAATATTATTCTATTGGTGCTCCTAGGGTTTCGAATCCACCTCTCCCAAATTGGAATCCCAATTCTCTTGAACCCAATTCGAACCCTAGGGCTCGTGTAACCGTTCCCTATTCGTACAGCTATGACGACCTTGGTGAGCTCGGCTGGTGGACAGCCATGCTCAACGAGACCCATCCTTTGCTCAAGCTCCATGCTTTATCCAATCTCAACAAATTGTTTGATGGCTTTTGGCCCCAGATCCCCACGAGTGTGTGCCGAACGAGACCCATCCTTCGCTCAAGCTCCATGCTTTATCCAATCGCAATAAATTGTTTGATGGCTTTTGGCCCCAGATCCCCACGAGCGAATGCAAACCGTAATCCCAAAAGTTCAACATAAAATTAATTCGAAAAGATGAAGAACAACCAAATGCAAACCTTAATCCCAAAAGTTCAACATAAAATTTTTTAAAAAAACGAGAGAGAGACTCCATCGACGCTGGGTGCCGGGTGACGGAAGGGGAAGGGGGCTGATTTTTGTGTGTGGAAATATTCAATTTTATGTTGAAAAATTGAGGTTAATTATTTTTAATTTAATTAAATAAACTAACGGAATTGAGCCACTAGAGTGAATTTGTTAACTACTGCAAATATGGTGACGAAATCGAAAAAATTGAAATCACGTTGATCAAATGCGATTTTGAGCCAAGTCCGAGTGACCAAAATTGTAATTAATTAAAAAAATGTTAGAATTAGAAATAGAACCAGAGTAAAAAAAATTTGATTATCAGTTCATTCCAACATCACAATATGATAGTGTCTTCACAAGTAGTTATCCTTTAAATATCTTATTTATTTATTTTTATCAAATGACAAATTATACTCTGGCCTCTTTGACTTTTTCTCATTGCCAATTGATGAGAGCTCTCTCTCTCTCTCTCTCTCTCTCTCTCTCTCTCTCTCTCTCTCTCTCTCTCTCTCTCTCTCTCTCTCTCTCTCTCCCCAGTCAGTGGCTATTATCACGTTATATCACCTAATTAAGGTCCTTGCCGCTCAAGAAATTAAAAGGAGTTTCCCTTTCAGATGCATACAATACAGTTGTCAAGAAGGGAAGCTCAAGACTTTTGAATAGGAAAGATAGAAAACAATATCACGGTAATGGAAGGCAGCCAGACAAGCGGGCCCAATTAAACACCCCAGATCGTAAATATTTTCTTTGGCAGCCCAGTTAAGCAAATCCTAAAGCCACCGTGAGAATAGATTGTTGTCTCTTTGACCACTCTTCATTTTCAGACCTTTAAATCCTTGTTTTTGGGTTACAATAACTCTAAAAGTAAGCTGTTCTATATTTATCCACAAAGATCTTGATTTCGTGTGAGCTTGTGGATACGTATATGTCTGTGCATGCTGTCAAAGACAGCAAGCAAAAGTCATACATTTCTATCTGACATGAAAACTTTTTGATTTGGTATATGCTCTCACTTATCTATAAAAATTCCGACCGACTAGTAAATGAATGAGATATTTAAAAGTCCAGATTTAAGTTTTGGTTTCATTTTTAACCATAAAGATAGAGAATGAACAATAAAGATAGGTGTGAGGAAAGGAGGAGGATACACGATTTGTTTCCTATATATAAACCAAGTATTTGTAGCCTTAATTTGTGTGCGTGGAATTAATCTAGTGATGATTTTTATTGTGTAGACTAAACGAAGGTATACATATGACTAAAGCAAGTGATTTGCATGAAGTATGTCATGCATTGCGCAGGCAATGCACTAATACTGTCGAGTCTTAGTTTCTAGGTTTGCTTATGAAAATATGCAACGACCCTTGTTTGTTTCTTTTTTCATTTTTCTTTTTTTGGGTCAAAGTTTGTTCTTTGCTTTATATAAGACTAGCCTGAACGGTTTGACTGTTTTCTAACAGCACATTTATCATACACCGCCACCTCTCCATGAACAAAAAAAAATGAAGAAAGGAATCTAACAAATATGCTTTTTATGCAAAGGAAAACCCATTCTGTAATAAAATCAATGATTTGTGTTCGCCACATCCTAGTTTGATTAGGAGATTTATTTTATTTTTTATTAGGATTTTATTGATTTCTCTTTTGTACAAATCTGGTGTAATTTGGAGAATGAAAATATATCTGAAAATATTTTACCCCATATTATTTGACTAATTATTTCTTATTAATAACAAATTTGTTAGAAAGTTACCTATATTTTTTGTTTATTTAATGACATATAAGTTTTAGCCTTTTTTTTAAAAGCAGAAAGACATTAGAGATGAGATGACCTTAGTATCATACATATCAAAGTAAATTCTAGTAATTACATCATAGGGAAATTCTAAACCAACTAAATGAATTGTTATACCCATGCCCTATTTTAGCTAACTGATCAGCAACCATATTAGCTTCTCTATAAACGCTCAAGGAATTGAAATTCTAAAGAAGTCGCCAAATATCTGCAAGTGATCGTAAACTCCATGGTATATTATTGGCTTGCCTATGGTGATGATTTGTATAAGCATCTTCGAGTCCCCCTCAATTTCCACCTGCAAAATATTTAATCTTGTAGCCCAAATTAAAGCTTGTTTAAAGCCAAATGCTTCAGCTTGTAAAACAGATGTATAACCTAATGGACATGATCCTGCAATAATTGGATGAGTTTGTGCATTTCTAATGACAAATCCTATAGTTGAGTTTTCATTGGATAAAACATAGCCATCAAAATTAATTTTATAGCTATCATTGTTAGGAGCGCTTCAACCATAAGATTTAGTAGTGTTCTTATTCTTCCTTTTTTTTTTAAAGAAATATAATTACTAAGTTTTAGGACTTTTAAAAGACTTACAAAACTAAGTGTAATTGTTTCATCTTTCTGACCCAAAAAAACTAGAATTTTGAAAATGCCCCTCCCCCTAAAAAAAAAAAAAGAAGACAAAGAAAAACAAGGCTGGCTTCACTACTACCTGACAACTTACGCTAATGCGGTTAGTATGTCAATCGAGATTGTTTTCGAGCAGCACATATAAAGAATGTGATTTTCATGACTTATATTTAGGTACAGGATAATCTTCATGACTCACCGATGTACTGCTCTATGATATTTATTCATAGTAAATTGAAAGTCTATTTGAAATGGGAAAAAACGTTTGGGGTCAATGACTCCAAATCTAGGCCTCTCTACGTCTGGAAACATGTAAACTTAATATACATTCTTGGGTCATTATTTAATATGTATTTGCTAAACCAAGGTAGACTGTTAATTTGAATTTGTCTTTGATCAATTTGTCATAATCTAGTGATACTTTTCTAATCAATATGTACTATACATGATCCAAAAAAAAAAAAAAAACCCATAGCCTCCATTCTCTCTCTCTCTCTCTCTCTCTCTTAAAAATCTCTTTTGCAACCCATAGCCTTCTCCTCCCCTCCTCATTTCTCCCTGTATCTTTCCTTACCTATCTACTTATTTTTTTTCCCTTCCCCATCTACTAGATTTGAGGTTTTACCTGTGGGTAAATTATTTGGGTCTAGATTTGTGGATATGTGGTTTTGTTGTAGGGTGACAGGCTTCAATCCCAGTGGTGTTCTCTGTCTCCAAGGAGGCGACGACGGCTGTGGTGGTGGGGGCAACAACGGCAGCAGTAGCTCTATTGGCTTTTGGTTGTTTGTTTGTAGTTTTCTTTTTGTAATAATTACATCAACTTCGTGTGAGTTGGGTGTTTGATTGTTTTTGTAACATCTCCCCCATCCGGCCATCTCAGGCCACTAGACTAGTCCCAAAATCTTCGTCTCTTCCTCCTCTACCCAACCTAGTCCATATTCGAGCTCGAAAAATCCGGTATAGTCAACTGTGTCTACTGGAAGCCTCGACGGTTTCTGATTTTGCCGACGGGTAGGGTGTCTTGGCCGCGGGCAGCCAAAGTTGTCTATTGAGGTATGGTTTCTCATATAATTCTCGTGTTCTAGCTGTTTACACAAGTGGATTGGGTCAATTTTGGAGTTTTGGAATTTAATCTGAAACCAAGAATTTGGCCGACGGTTGGGGTGTTTTTTCGGCCACTCCGGCCACTTTTTGATTGGGGTCCAAGTGTTAAAAAGATCCCACGGTTAGTCTGAATATGTTGGTATAGGTATTGCGGGTAGTTTCAAGAATATTTTATGTCACCGAAAACTGCATCAAACCACCGCCACTGCCAGCGGTGAGTGGCGGCGTGTGAACCAAATAGAAGAGACCCATTTTTGTACTAGAATTACCTACACGTCATCCCGAGCATGACTGTATGCTCATATTAGTGATAGGTTAAAGGTTGCCGATCGAACGGATATTTCGCCTATTAGGCGATATCCAGTTTCGATAGGTTTGGACCGTTGGATTGGTTCCATTTTTAAATATATTGTTCCTCGTACCTCTAGGATTGTGTAGGAACCTGCTGATCGAGAATCAAAGTCCCTGATACTAAAAACAACGATTCTAGGGTTAGCGAATCCTGGTCGCTTTCCTCGATCGTACGATCGAGGGTGATCCGACAGCTCGATCGAGGCCAAACTCTCATTACTTGTTGAGTAGACTTTCCCAGACCTATAGGAATTTTCAGATCAGAAATCGGAGGTCGTGGGCCCTGTGGGCCCGATTGACCGATTTGGGAAGTTTGACCACACAGCTTGACTATGGGTCTTCGAAACCGTTTCACTTTTCGGAAAGTACTAGAATGGCCTAGAAACTTTCTAAAGTTAGGCACACACTTTAAACTCTTGGAATTTAGGTTGTTGAATTAAAAGTTCATAGTTGAGTATTTATTAATTGAATCTTGGTATTCTTTCAAATAGGTGCTTCAGCTCCATGTAACCAACATGAAAGACCCTCGCAGGGTCAAGCTGGCTTGGACTTTTTGTGAGTGGATATTGTTTTAAATTATCATATTTTTTCCAATTATGGAACTGCATGCAAAAGTGTTTTGGTTTAAAAGCATGGTTTTATTGGTTTGTCGGAATATTGAGAATTGATGCATGTCTTGATGCTGGTTTTGATGTTAGTTTTTATGCATGTTTTGATATTGAATGCTAATGACAAGATATATGGAATTTGAATACGAAATTCGGATTTATTGTTGAGGAATTGGAATGTGTAAGAGCATTTCCACCCTTGTGGACAAGGGCAAGGCAAGGGCTGTCACTATTCATGTGAATAGTGGTAGCCCTTACAATTTTGTTTCCACCCCTATGGGTAAGGGCAATGGCAATACTATTCACATGAGATATGGGGAGATGAATTTGTATAGAGTTTTTGGTGTGGGAAGTAAAAAAATATGGGTATTTATAAATCTTTTTTTTTTGTTGAAAATTTTGGTATTTTTTTCAATGTTTTTTGGTTGTTGACGTCAGCATTTTGTCATTTTGCCCAAGCAGCAGCATGGGCTGGACTTGCCCGTGGGATTGCCCAAGTTGCTGGGGTCCACTGTTTGCCCTGGCTGGAACTCTTGCACTGGAGCTCCTTTGGTTGCTTGGGCTGCCTCCTGCCTGGGCTAAATCCAAGCGGTGGAGATGCTCTAATGGTATATATTAATGGTTGGGAGCAATAGTCCCCCGGTTGGATTGCTCGTTAAAATAGTCCCCGTGTTGGATTGTTTTTCCTTGGTACATGATTACAGTGTATGTATATATATATATATATATATATATATATATATATATGTATAATGGGTACAAGGGTGGGAGAAAGACAGTGTGTGTGTACATATTATATAAATTGGGCGTATGAGATTACAAAGGATTTCAAATCAAAGTATAGTATGATACAAGATTTCCCTTGCATGGTTTTGCATCGTTTTCACAAAACGGTGGGGTTAGTATGTTCAAAACTTCTTTTTGTCCACTCACATTTCTGTTTTGCACCCCCAGGACGTAGCTCGAGGCCGCTAGTAAACTCAAGCCAAGAAACTCTCCGTACATCGACATCATTGTAGGATACATGTTTATTTCCTTTGAAACTTTCTGAATTGTAAACTAAAGGAAAATTCCTAGATTTGCTATGATATTACCTAAGTAGGGTTGAAATTGAGGCCGGAGGCCTATTTTGTAAATCGTGTGTTTTTGGCATTGTGCATGCTACCGGTCGTAATATTTTGTTTGTGATGTTTGCAGGTGGAAAAATTGGATAAATGTTCATTTTTCAAGGGAGCCTTTGCTGAAATTTTGGTCAAAGTCTTATCCCTTTTTATTAATTGTGTGGGGAAAAGGGTTAATTTATTAAGTGGGCCCGACATTGTTTGGATGTCAGACGGGTAACAGGGTTCGACAAGGATTTCAATGAGGAATTCGGGTTGGGTCTTGTTAGTTTTCGAGTCTCTACTTGTATTTTGTAAAGTTGTAGTTTTATTAGTAGATTTGGGCACTGCGATTTATGTCTTGTTTGTTTAGGCATGCAGCTTTTATGCCGAAATTTCTCTGGCCTTTTGTGGCCTATACCTGGATTAACCCTATGTGGTTACTATGTTTCCATATTTGTATTACCTCTTTGTGGACATTTGTATTTGCCTTTGTGGCTGATGGTGTTTGTGTCTAATTTATGAATACAATATACAATTATCGCTTTTCTCTAGGGTTGTACATGATCCAACCCAATCTGCCAAAATTGACCGCTCCAATCCAATGCAATTTTATTGGTTTCGATAATATTGGCGGATTGGATTGGATCCAAACAATGAAAAATCAATTAAATCGGTTTGGTTAGCAGATCCAGAAATTAAAATACAATTCAAACAGAACCATTCCAACTTTTAAAAATATATGCAAATATTTGTCTTTCCTAGCCTAAACCGCCTTTCACGTTCTACTTACACCAACACACCAACACAACTTTGTTGACCTTCGTGTTGTATTGTTGTTTTCTAAAATTTATTTATGTCTATTTAGTACATACTTAATGGTATTTTCTATCGGATTGAATTCTATACGATTATCTTTGTGATTATCATATTTTCATACATCCGAACACATTGTATCAGATTGTAACATCTCAAATATGAAGGAGGTTGAGGTTCCACCCCAAAACCAATTGGCAATGGGGGGAGTAGCCCAACTCCTTATAAGCCATTGCTAGGTTTCTCAACTTTCCAATGTGGGACTCTTTACCTTCACATTCTCACACGCCCTTGTACGGTGGCGAATTTTCAAGCCTAATACGTGGACAACACATATTGGGTGATGTGGAGCACATGTGGTCGTTGGGCTTTCACCAGTGCCGGCCCTTGGCCAGGGCAACTGGGCCCTGGGCCCGGGGCCCATAATTAAAAGGGGCACAAAAAATTCAAGTTAAGCCATATATACGTACAGAACAAAACAAATAAAAAACTAAAAGTCCTCATAAAAAAATAAAATAACCAGGCGTGCATATTTGTTTAATCCTCCCTTCTCAAAAGCGCGTGCTAACCCATATATACTAGTAAATATGTTGTTTTTTTTTTTAATCCTAGCCCCAAAAAAAACAAAACAAAACCAGACCATACTAGGGTTTAGATTCTTCTTGTCTCAATTTTCTTATATACCTACCTATCATCCCTCACTCACAGAGTCACATTGTAGCCTCTCTCTTTCCCTATCCTTTCCTCTCCATGGCAGATAAGAAGAAGCCAATAAAGCTGTAAGTCCTTTCTCTTTGTCTATTTATTCTCTATATTGCTGCTAGGTTGCCAATTGAGAACTTATTCATTGAGAATTGAGATGGGTTTCAGGTGCAAACCCAGATAAGAAACAAGATTATTTTTCTTCGATCTTAATCTGTTTTGCAGGGAGAACGTGAGTTCTGTAATGAATTGCCTCCTTTAAACATGAAAATTTATCTGAAGATTTACCAAATGAATTGTTCATATTCATTTGGAAGAATAAGCAGAAAATGAATTGAAACTTTATAATGTAAAAATGGCAGATTTACTTTTAGAAAAGTTTCATGTAAAAGAAACTAACTGCAAATTCCCTATGGGATGAGCACGATGACATTTTTCCTCAAATTATTATCATCAAACAATAACAGATGGGAAGGCTCATGTTGTAAAACAATGAATGCTATAATTTTAATAAAATTAATTAGTTGATAAAAAAATTATAATTTTAGTGATTACTTTATTTATAGGGCACACTTTAGATTTTTGCCCTGGGCCTCCGATTACCCAGGGCTGGCCCTGACTTTCACACGTGGACTAATCCACTCTGATACTATAAAAGAAGTTGAGGTTTCACCCCAAAATCAATTGGTAATAAGGAGAGTAGCCCAACTCTTTATAAGCCTTTGCTAAGTTTCTCAACTTTCCAATATAGGACTTTTGACATTCATATTCTCACAAAATTCAATAAAAAAAATTGAATTGATTTCGAACCAATATCGCGGTCTCATTTTGTTTGGTAATGATTGTGACAGGTACTCGTGTTGTTGAATAAAATTTGATTTGGCTATCTGCACACAAACAGACATATATAAATACTTGAAGAACAATACATATGCATGCATGAGATGAGAGAACTTGAGGGAATTGAATTTCGTCGTTTTCTAGTTGCCCCAATAGTTCAAACTGCTTGGTGCAAATAAGTCACACATAAAGCTGAAGGCCACGGGAAGAATGCAAGAATGGTTTTTGTGTCCAAGAATAAAAAAAAATTGGAAAGGGAAGAGAAGGCTGAGATTTCATAGGACACGTGATGGCTCAGTCGTCAGGCATGCATTGCTAGCTATTGCTAGCTCGAAGTTTGTTGGTTTGTTGCTGGTCTCTCGGAACTGGTCTGAGTAAAGCTATTATGCACGTGCTATTACGGAGTGTGGGCCACACTTCTAGGGACTTACGAGTCACCACGACCACACATATATCTACGATAAGATTTTGTGTCAAGCCTAGCAGTCGCCTAGCAGTCACACGTGTTCGAATTTCACTCGCTATGTCTTTATAGAAATATAGATTGTAGAAATTCATGGAATGTGGACCACTCTATAGATCTCACCTCATTAGAGCATGCAATGGCTGAGGTAGATCTAACGTGAGTCTGCGACATGTCCCTGCCACGTGCACATGTTGTTTACGTCTGTGTCTGCCTATACATGGAGTGGAGGGTACGATCTCACACCGAAAACATTCATAACGTTATGTAATGGTGAATTGTGTGACACCAGACAAGCCGCAGATAGACTTAGCACGTGGCAGGTCTGAATGAACCCTAGTATTCTCGACTTCTTCATCATTATCAAGTATCAATTTTTGTTTTTCGATTGGATACTCTAACCTCCAAAAGTCACGTGCTCAAATCACTCAATATAATTCAACTTTTCACTCGATCAATTGCAATGCAAACGCCTCACACATTGTAATCGGCTCCCAATTTATGTCACTAATTATTAGTTACAATTTGACGTGGTAATTTAATTCATCGTGAATAATAAGTACGTTCAAGAAAATAAATAAATGAAACATAGTCACAACAGTTGCGGATTTTAGAAGTTTTTTTGGGAGAAAGTAATAGTATTTTATTGAAAGAGGATAAATAACAAGTACAAAAATCAGGCTATGTCGTCAGAAATTAGGCGAGTGTCTCTACACCAGTGGACTCAGTGGTCGAATTAACTCAGTAACCTTATCCGCTCAACTGCAAACTGGAGCAAGAACCATACCTCCAGAAGAGTGGCCCCTATACGAGCTATAGTCCTCGAATAAAAAGTCAACAATGAAATCGGGTAATTCTTCAAACCAAGTGATAATTGTGCCAACAGTGATTACAGCCTGACAACATTAGCGTGCAGCAGACAAGAGAAAAGAAAGAAGAACAGAGTACAGAGGGAGAGGAGCAGCAGATCCACGTGGACGGCCCAGTAGAATTAAGCTTAGGTCGACCAAGAAATCAAACACCCAGGCTCAAGGTCTTCCCCAGTACAAAGATTTGTTCAGACTTCAGACTGATGATATGATCACGGGTCCTCTAAGCTATCAAATTCAAGATGGGTCCAAATTCTAATTCAATTTTGACACATGTATATATTAAAAGACAAAGAGTATGCTTATAGAAGAAAATTAGCTAATTAGTTAATGAAATTCTAATCAAATCTAGACCCACTTTTTGTGTCTATCCATCCAATTCTGCATATATAGGGCCACATAGCATGCTCACCTATGTTGATTTTTTTACCCTCAGTTGTTTTTACATCAATCCCCCATGAAAGCAAAGCTCGTAAAATAAGCAGAAGTTGGTATAATGATGTCTGAATTTACAGTTCATTCCACAATCGTCTTATCAATTGATAAACTCGACTAGAGTCTAAAGAAACTAGTCTTTCTAGAGTTGGTGGAGTCAGTTCAACATTGTAGAACACGCATTTAGATAATTCTCGAAACCCCTTCAATCAATCTATGGTTCAGCCCACTGATATCAGTATTGGACATCATTAATTTCTAACAATAGGGTGATTGGTTAGGAATTGCCTCATTCTGGATGGTCAGTAATTATAATACTTAAATTAATCTGATGCAGGTCACTTTTATTTATCCCAACCGCGTTGAAATTTGGTCACTAATTAATTATCTTAAGAAAGCACCTCCAACAGCCTCTTCAACCACTTTGGGACGCTTCAAATAGGTGAGCCATATCAAAAAATTCTCCAATAGCCTCTTCAACCTTAGTCATCAAATCTGCAACCCCCATTCTCTCTCTTCAAACCTGGTAAGTTGACATCGCCTCTTCAAAATATTTATTTTATTTTGGGAGAATCAAAATCATATCAAAAGGCTAAAAATTTATTTTGCTTGATGGGTTTGATGTACATTTCATAAATATTATTTATTTTCCATAATGTTATCTTTAAAAAAAATAAGAATGTTATTAATTATTTCAAATGTTATTAATTATTATTGTTTTAAGTCAAATATTGTATTAATTGAATTGAAGAGACTAATGAGGCACAAAATATTAAAGTAGCAAATAAGGCTCTTCAAATTGCCATGTAGGTCAACAAACTTCAATTTGAAGAGTTTTTTTCTACCACTGTTGAAGATACTCTAAGACTTGTTAGGTCTTTTCACAAATATAATTAAACTCGTCACCCGTGCTATCTATATAAAAAAAAGTCCATATAATTTTGCTGAGAATTGAGTGTAGTATGTTAAAGCTTCTCACCAACCCATCAAGCTTTTGCGTTCCAAAGAAAAAAAAAAAGCGTAGAAGGTCAAATGAGGATCTTTGCGTCCAAACACTATATATTATTAATGTTCCTAATCTTTCCTTTTCAACTTTTACTCAGCACTTTTTGCAAAGCAAATGCAAAGTTGGACACTCCATTACTGAGCTTAATGATGACTTATAAAGTTGTTTAGTGTTTAATTAATCTCCGAAGTTTGACGTAGGGAAGTTATATGATTAAGTAATTTTTCAGCAGTTGGAGAATTTTACAAGAAACATATTTTTAAATCTATAATTAGTGAGAGTATATAATAAGACGTGTGGTAACCACGATCAAACTCAAAAACCTCATGCAAAATACGAGTATACTCAGCTGGTGTACTCGAAACACACAAAAATTTCTCGCAAAATAGACTCTTTTGTATTATATAATCACTAGTGAATATTGAGACTTCTTGCAATCAAGTACTGAAATTTTGAAAATATCGTTGATATCGATATTTTCGTTAGATTCGAGTTATATTTCATCAATTTATCTAAAATATCGCCTGGTTTTGAACCCACGACTGTTCTTTGGTTGGTTTCTTCCCACTTTACCACAACGCTCTTGGTCAGTTTGTGATTATTATCTATCAAAACTCATATTTATATATGTTCACACAAGCCGTTTCTCAAAATAAAAATTGAACTACTCCCCACGTTTCAACTTACACCACTTATCCTACCATTCAACCACTCACCTAACCTAACTAATTAGTTGTAGTCCTATTTCTATATATACAAATAAAATCAAATGGTCCCATGTCGTCCCTTATATATAAATGATTATGGTGTGTTTAATCTTCTTTCATTAATTACAACATATTTTCTACAGTCACAGTGTTTGTCAGCTCGCTATATAATCAACTTAAATTAAGACACATGTCATATTTTGAATGAGAGTATCAAGAAGTGACATGGTGATACGGTACTATTCTATAATTTTTCCAAATCTACACATACTCCACATATAGTTTCGTAAAATGTATATACGCCAAACATGAGTTATGGTAGTTGGCCAATGCAGTGTGTCTATTCATTTGCTCCTTAGTTCGATCTCTTTTCATATACATTACAATAGTTTAGAATATCGAATTGTCCAAAAATAACTTTGTACTTAAAATCATATATGGATGTAATGTTTTAATAACATACAACAAAGTCACTTCACTCATTGTAAGATTATAACACGTAAAGGTTTTGAGTTGGAAAGTATATTCGGTGATATGCTAAGTTGAAACTATATACTAATACGGACCAAACAAATACATTCGTATAACAATCAGAAATTAGTATCAAGTACCAAACCCGTACTAGCAAAATGTGAAAGGATGGTTAAAATCAAGGACAATATGATATGAGTGACTATTTCCCTTAACGTCAATGGACAATCACCACATTTAGTTGGTGCCATACTGCTTTTGGTTGTACATGTTTATCATTCGGATCTAAAATTTGAAATTTGTACACCCCTATAGGGTAACAAGAGGGCAACCCCCAACAGACCGCGTTTAATTTCAGCAGCTCAGTTTGGGACCGCGTGAGAAGAAGCGATTTCCACCTGTATGGGAAGTAATTGCATTCCCTCAGTACTTTTAGAAATGGAGTAAGTTGATGCAAAACTGAGCACATTAATGTTGAAACCAAAATAGGGAAAATTTGTGGGACAGTTTGAAACTAAAACTTGGACTCTCAAGAAACCGTGGAGGAAAAGGAAACCTAAGGAAAATAGTAGTGCCCTTTAGCTAGTCCAAATACGGGCCAAATTAAAAAAAATATTCTCATGTATATACTTCTAGCTAGTCAACTGCAAAAGCTTTCTTCTTTCTCTCATGGTGCTTCCGGGAAGCTTCATTGCTAGGAACACAACCACACATCAATTGAAAGAAAAGTAAAAGGGAAATGCTAGACTTACCACATTTCTCATAGCACATTTATACCACATCTCTAATAGAGATGTGGGCTCCACTTGTATTGATGGGCTCCACCTCTATTAGAGATGTGGTATAAATGTGGTATGAAAAATATGGTAAGCCTAGCATTACCCAAAGTAAAATTAATACTAAGATTCACTAAATCTGTTCATCATATTCATATGCGTCTGTATACATGTTAATGTTTACTGCGTTCAAAATATAAGGTTCTGAATGGGCCGGATTGTGACTCGAAAAAATATATATTGTCAAAATAGTCGGATTGTGACTCGAAAAAGTATATATTGTCAGAATATATTGTGTGTGTGAGACGGTAACACAACGTGATGACTACCAACATATACACTACTCGTGTACACGTGGATCCATGTACAACACGCAAACAATTACGCCATTGACCAACAGCAACACAATTAAATTATGTTATTTCCATACAGGGCGTTTTTCAACAGTTGAACTTTGAAATGGACTTTTCCATCAACTTTTGCTTCCTCTTCTGCCATCCTCGCTGCCTATAAGTTCTCACAACCATCTCACCCTTTGCCCCCACACTTCATTGCTAGCTTGCAAACCTCACTAAAAATTCCACTAACAATATTCTTGTTTGTGAATGTTCTTTGGAACCAAGAAAATGGGCTCCTCAGCAACTGAGAATCGCTTTTTACTCTCCAAGATTGCAACCAGCGAGGGTCATGGTGAGAACTCACCATACTTCGATGGGTGGAAGGCGTACGATAGAAACCCATTCCACCCAACTGAAAATCCAGAAGGGGTTATCCAGATGGGTCTTGCAGAAAACCAGGTTCGCTCAAGATAAATTTTGAGATGGACCAAACATATATTTATATGAATAAATAACAAAATGCATGGTTTTTTACTTCTGTTTTGGTTTTGGTTTTCAGCTTTCCTTCGACTTGATCCAAGACTGGATTAGGAAAAACCCCAAAGCCTCTATCTGCACTCCCGAGGGAGTTGAGGAGTTCAAGAACGTGGCCATCTTTCAAGATTATCATGGCTTTCCAGAGTTCAGAAAGGTATATATATACACATACACATATATATTGCATGGAATGGATTATGATTAGCATACATTTATTTAAATGAATTAATTACAAGGTTTTAATTAATATTTTTCAGGCTGTGGCTATGTTCATGTCCAAAGCGAGAGGTGGTAGAGTCACATTTGATCCCAACCGGATCGTGATGAGCGGTGGCGCCACTGGAGCGAACAGGCTGGTCATGTTCTGTCTGGCCGACCCAGGCGACGCCTTCCTTGTTCCCTCTCCTTACTATCCAGCGTACGAATTAAATCCTTTCTATTTTCTACATTTTTCTACTTTGGTCAAAATCTTGTGTTTAGTTGTTTACGTACTTCCTCTCTGCCAAATATTTGAGAATTAAGGCAGCCCTCAGATATTTGGTGGACTACGTGTTCTTAATTTGTGGACACAAAGAAGGAGGTTGAAGAATTTGGTGGAAAACATCTTGTAGATCAGGTCAAAGTCGTGGCCGTAACCACATGGTTTTGAAATCCTTAATCTAGGTAGATTTATATCCATATATTTGGGATTTTATATTGGGGGTCAACTGGTCCCCAAGATACAGAGAGTTGAATATCTTTCTTTTCTTTTGTTTTCTTTAAAAAAAATAATTCTATATTGCCATATCGGGAAGGCACTCAATGACAAGAAGAAGAGTTCAACAAGTTAGGTCGAACTCGCATATACTTTAATTAGTCAGCTAATAATAATAGGTTGTCAAACTTGCAGTAATTTTAAGGTTGATTAATTTTAATGTTGATTAATGTAGTCAAACTTGCAGTATTATTATTGCTTTTGACTCCATAGTTGACATTTACTATACGTAGACGCCAAGCAATACGCATCAGTATCCCCAACCATTCACATTGGATGATAATTCTATTAGATTAGTCCGTGTCGTTTACAGCTGCAAAATTCCAAATTCGTTTCTTTCTCATCTTTGTGAAAAGTCAGTCTTTATCCTAGAATGCCAGAGCCCTACAGTTCTCTTCAATTTCCATTCTCATATATTGCTCACCAAACTCATGGACCACAAAGGAAGTAATTAATTGACCGCTAAACATTAATAAAATGTTAATTACAAGTCACTAAACTAGTTTTTCTTGATTAATATCTTTCAATTAGCTTCTGTCATAATTAAGATTTATACATCCAATTGCAGGTTTTACCGAGACTTGGGATGGAGAACTGGCGTCCAAATTGTCCCAGTGGATTGCGATAGCTCCAACGATTTCAAAATAACCAAGGAAGCACTTGAAGCAGCCTATGAAAAAGCCCAAAAGAACAACATCAACGTGAAGGGCTTGATCATAACAAACCCATCAAACCCATTAGGCACCACCTGGGACAGAGACACACTCGAAAGCCTTGTGGAATTCATCAACCGAAAGAACATCCACTTGGTGTGTGACAGAAATCCTATGCAGCCACAGTGTTCAGCTCCCCAACTTTCACATGCATCTCCGAGGTCATACAAGACATGAACTGCAACCCTAACCTAATCCACATTGTCTATGGTTTGTCCAAGGACATGGGGTTACCGGGCCCTAAGGGTCGGCATAGTTTACTCATACAACGATGATGTGGTGAACATCAGCCGCAAGATGTCGAGTTTCAGGCTGGTCTCATCCCAAACTCAACACATGCTCGCTTCGATGCTCTTGGACGAAGAGTTTGTGGCGAAGTTCCTGGAGACAAGCACCAAGAGGCTTGCGAAGCGGCACGCGGTTTTCACAAAGGGCTAGAGGAAGTTGGAATCAACTGCTTGAAGAGCAATGCCGGCCTCTTTTGCTGGATGGACTTAAATCAAGAGCAAATATGAAATATGAGGGATAGTACGAAAAAGTTGAATAGGATCCTTTTGTATTAGATAATCACTAGTCAATACTTAATATCAGTATGTAAATATCAAATTAATGCTGGCAGTCTGTAATGTGAATTGGATGAAAAGAACAGAATAAAAAGTAGGTGTTGTGTATGTAATAGGATCCTTAATACGTGCTCAGACTTTCCCACTAAAGCCTTTCTCTTCTCGACGATTTTGGCTTTAATTTAATTAGCCACAATTATCCATGATTAAGTTCACCATGTCACCACGAAAAAGTTGTATTCCTACGCTGCGAATCTGCTACTTAACTTATTAATCCATCATTAGCTAGGGAGGCTAATCCATCATTAGTTCCGTGCACTTGTTTTGGCTTACTTTTGATTAGTCACTATGCAACCAGGACAAAGTTGATAACCCTAGCTAGGTGCATGCATGCCTGTTCAAAACATCATTGGGGTAATCGTGAATCTGCTACTTAACACGCAAGCAAGTACACTACTCGTGTACACGTATAGCCACATGTGCATTGAGGAGTCTGACATGTGGGCTAGTTAAAACAGTTCTCGTGTTAGATTGTTTTCCCTTGGTACATGATTACGGTGTATGTGTATATATATATATATATATATATAATGGGTACAAGGGTGGGAGAAAGACAGTGTGTGTGTATATATTATATAAATTGGGCGTATGAGATTACAAAGGATTTCAAATCAAAGTATAATATGATAAAGGATTTCCCGTGCATGGTTTTGCATCGTTTTCACAAAACAGTGGGGTTAGTATGTTCAAATACAATTATGTTCAAAACTTTCTTTTTGTCCACTCACATTTCTGTTTTGCGCCCCCCGGGCCAAGCTCGAGGCAACTAGTAAACTCAAGCCAAGCAACTCTCCCCGTACATTGACATAATTGTAGGATACCTATTTATTTCCTTTGAAACTTTCTGGATTGTAAACTAAAGAAAAATTCCTAGATTTGCTCTGATATTACCTATGTATGGTTGAAATTGAGGCCGGAGACCTATTTGGTAAATCATGTGTTTTTGGCATTGTGCATGTTGCTGGTCGGAATATTTTGTTTGTGATGTTTGCAGGTGGAAAAATTGGGTAGATATTCATTTTTCAGGAGAGACTTTGCCGAAATTTTGGTAGAATTCTTGCCCCTTTTTATTAATTGTGATGGGAAAAGGGTTAATTTAGTAAGTGAGACTAGTATTATATGGATGCTGGACGGTTAACAAGGTTCGACAGGGATTCCGAGAAGGAATTTGGGTCGGGTCCTATCAGTTTTCTAGTCTCTACTTGTATTTTGTATTTGTGAGAGTTAAAAGTTGTAGCTGTATTGGTAGATTTGGGCACTGCGATTCATGTCTGGTTTGTTTAGGCATGCTGCTTTTATGCCGAAATTTCTCTAGCATTTTGTGGCTTATATCTGGATTAACCCTATGTGGTTACTATGTTTCCATATTTGTATTACCTCTTTGTGGACATTTGTATTTGCCCTTCTGGCTGATAGTCTTTGTATCTAATTTATTAATACAATATACAATTATCGCTTTTCTTTAGGGCTGTACAGGATCCAAACCAATCTGTCAAAACTGAATGATCCAATCCAATTTTATTGGTTTCGATAATATTGGCGGATTGGATTGGATCCAAAAAATGAAAAATCAATTGAATCAATTTGGTTAGCGGATCCAGAATTTAAAATCCAATTCAAACCGAACCATTCCAACCTTTTAAAAATATATGCAAATATTTGTCTTTCCTAGCATAAACCACCTTTCACGTTCTACTTACATCAACACACCAACACAACTTTGTTGATATTCTTTTGAAACAAATATATTAATATAACATAAAAATTCTAGATTTATAAGTTTTTTGTGTTGATTTTAGAGTTTCTTTTTTTAAGGAATATATGTAACTTGAACTATAAATGTCGACCTTCGTGTTGTATTGTTGTTTTTTAAAATTTATTTATTCTATTGGATTGAATTCTATACGATTATCATATTTTCATACATCCAAACACATTGAATTGGATTATAAATCTGAAATTCAATAAAAAAAAATTGAATTAGATTGAATTGATAAAAATTCATTGGACACCATCCTTTTTTTCGCAAAAAAGATAAAGAAAAAAAGAGGGGAAGATTTGGAGCCTGATCATAGTAACACGTTCGCGTGTTGTTGAATATAAAATTTGATTTGACTATCTGCACATATACATATGCATGCACGTGATGAGAGAACATGAGGGAATTGAATTTCGTTGTTTTCTCGTTGCCCCAATATTTCAAACTGCTTTATAAGAAGTTTAGACACTAGAGTAATGCCTAAAGTAAGTTCAAAAAAAATAAATAAATGAAACACAGTCACAATAGTTGATTTTAGAAGTTTTGTTTGGAGAAAGTAATAGTTGCGGATTTTAGAAGTTGCCGATCAGCCACTAAGTTTGCAGTGTCTAATGTCCTTGTGGAGTCGTGGTGAGCTGCATGATGACGTGGCATCTTGCGGTTGCAACTCAACAGTGATAACAGCGTGACAACATTAGCGTGCAGCAGAGGAGAAAAGAAAGAAGAATAGAGTAGAGGGAAAGGAGCGGCAGACCCACGTGGACGGCCTAGTAGAATTTTGCTTAGGCTGACCAAGAAGTCAAACACCCTGGCTCAAGTTGACTATTTGTCTTCACCAGTAAAACTAAGGAAACTGCTTAGTTTAGACTGATGCTATGATCACGTTGGGTCCAAATTCTAATCCAAATTATAATTCTAAACTGATTTGTTTAGACTGATGATATGACACATATATAAGTTGGGTCCATATTCTAGTTCTACGCTATCAAATTCAAGTTGGGTCGGTTTTTCAACAGTTGAACTTTGAAATGGACTTTTCCATCAACTTTTGCTTCCTCTTCTGCCATCCTCGCTGCCTATAAGTTCTCACAACCATCTCACCCTTTGCCCCCACACTTCATCGCTAGCTTGCAAACCTCACTAAAAATTCCTCGAACAATATTCTTGTATGTGAATATTCTTTGGAACCAAGAAAATGGGCTCCTGGGCAACTTAGAATCGCTTGTTACTCTCCAAGATTGCAACCAGCGAGGGTCATGGTGAGAACTCACCGTACTTCGATGGGTGGAAGGCGTACGATAGAAACCCATTCCACCCAACTGAAAATCCAGAAGGGGTTATCCAGATGGGTCTTGCAGAAAACCAGGTTAGCTCAAGATAAATTTTGAGATGTGGATTAGGTTAGGGTTGCAGTTCATGTCTTGTATGACCTTGGAGATGCTTGTGAAAGTTGGGGAGCTGAACACTGTGGCTGCATAGATTTCGTCACACACCAAGTGGATGTTCTTTTGGTTGATGAATTCCACAAGGCTTTCGAGTGTGTCTCTGTCCCAGGTGGTGCCTAATGGGTTTGATGGGTTTGTTATGATCAAGCCCTTCACGTTCATGTTGTTCTTTTGGGCTTTTTCATAGGCTTCTTCAAGTGCTTCCTTGGTTATTTTGAAATCGTTGGAGCTATCGCAATCAACTGGGACAACCCCAAAGCCTCTATCTGCACTGCTGAGGGATATATATACACACTTCAGAAAGGTATATATATACACATTTTACATATTGCATGGCATGGATTATGATTAGTATACATTTATTTAAATGAATTAATTATGAGGTTTTAATTAATATTTTTCAGGCTGTGGCTATGTTCATGTCCAAAGCGTGAGGTGGTAGAGTCACATTTGATCCCAACCGGATCGTGATGAGTGGTGGCGCCACCAGAGCAAACGAGCTGGTCATGTTCTGTCTGGCCGACCCTGGCGACGCCTTCCTTGTTCCCTCTCCTTACTATCCAGCGTACGAATTAAATCCTTTCTACTTTCTACATTTTTCTACTTTGGTCATCATCCATATGTTTGGGATTTTATATTGGGGGTCCACTGGTCTCCAAGATACAGAGTTGAAATATCTTTCTTTTCTTTTCTTTTCTTTAAAAAAAAAATTCTAAATTGCCATATCGGGAAGGCACTGATAATCAATGACAAGAAGAAGAGTTCAACAAGTTAGGTCGACCTCACATATACTTTAATTAGTCAGCTAATAATAATATTAGGTTGTCAAACTTGCAGTATTATTATTGCTTTTGATTGCAACAGCTCCAACGATTTCAAAATGACCAAGGAAGCACTTGAATCAGCCTATGAAAAAGCCCAAAAGAACAACATGAACGTGAAGGGCTTGATCATAACAAACCCATCAAACCCATTAGGCACCACCTGGGACAGAGACACACTCGAAAGCCTTGTGGAATTCATCTACCAAAAGAACATCCACTTGGTGTGTGACGAAATCTATGCAGCCACAGTGTTCAGCTCCCCAACTTTCACAAGCATCTCCGAGGTCATACAAGACATGAACTGCAACCCTAACCTAATCCACATCTCAAAATTTATCTTGAGCTAACCTGGTTTTCTGCAAGACCCATCTGGATAACCCCTTCTGGATTTTCAGTTGGGTGGAATGGGTTTCTATCGTACGCCTTCCACCCATCGAAGTACGGTGAGTTCTCACCATGACCCTCGCTGGTTGCAATCTTGGAGAGTAACAAGCGATTCTCAGTTGCTGAGGAGCCCATTTTCTTGGTTCCAAAGAATATTCACACACAAGAATATAGTTCGAGGAATTTTTAGTGAGGTTTGCAAGCTAGCGATGAAGTGTGGGGGCAAAGGGTGAGATGGTTGTGAGAACTTATAGGCAGCGAGGATGGCAGAAGAGGAAGCAAAAGTTGATGGAAAAGTCCATTTCAAAGTTCAACTGTTGAAAAACGGACCCTGTATGGAAATAACATAATTTAATTGTGTTGCTGTTGGTCAATGGCGTAATTGCTTGCGTGTTGTACATGGATCCACGTGTACATGAGTAGTGTACTTGTTGGTGGTCCTATGTCACATTGTGTTACCATCTCACACACACAATATATTATGACAATATATATTTTTTCAAGTCACAATCCGACCCATTCAGGACCTTATATTTTGAACGCATTAAACATTAACATGTATACAGATGCATATGATGAATAGATTTAGTGAATCTTAGTTTTAATTTTACTTTTCTTTCAATTGATGTGTGGTTGTGTTCCTATCGTAGCAATGAAGCTTCCCTGAAGCACCATGAGAGAGAAGAAAGCTTTTGATGTTGACTACATGAGAATTTTTTAAAATTTGGCCGGTATTTGGACTAGCTAAAGGGCACTATACTATTTTCCTTAGGTTTCCTTTTCCTCCACGGTTTCTTGAGAGTCCAAGTTTTAGTTTCAAAGTGTCCCACAAATTTTCCCTATTTTGGTTTCAACGTTAATGTGCTCAGTTTTGCATCACATTACTCCATTTCTAAAAGTATTGAGGGAATGCAATTACTTCCCATACAGTTGGGAAATCGCTTCTTCTCGCGCGGTCCCAAACTGCGCTGCTGAAATTAAACGCGGTCTGTTGGGGGGTTACCCTCTTGTTACTCTATAGGGGTGTACAAACTTCAAATTTTAGATCCGAATGATAAACATGTACAACCAAAAGCAGTATGGCACCAACTACAGGTGGTGATTGTCCATTGACTTTAAGGGAAAGAGTCACTCATATTGTCCTTGATTTTAACCATCCTTTCACATTTTGCTAATACGGGTATGTGGTTTGGTTTGATACTAATTTCTGATTGTTATACGTATGTATTTGTTTGGTCCGTATTAGTATATATTTTGAACTTAGCATGTCACCTAATATACTTTCCAACTCAAAACCTTTACGTGTTATTACAACGACTGATGTGACTTTGTTGAACATCATGGTACATTATTAAAACATTACATCCATATATGATTTTAGAGTTAATTATAGTAAACCCCCCAAATTATAAGGCAATTTTCAAGTTCATACCCATAGTTTGAAAATTCGCGAGTACATACTCAATGTCACGGAAAGTTACTAGTACATACCCTCCGTTAGCCAAACCGTTAGTTAATCCGTTAAATGCTGACGTGGCAAAAATGGGACCCATTTTTTAATGACGTGGACTTCCATGTGGACCAAAAATTAATAAAAAATTATTTTACTCTCTCTCTCTCTCTCTCTCCCTCCCTTTGAACCCAGAACCACCCAGCCTGAAACGAAACACAGGAAAAAAAAACCCAATCTCCATCAGCCTAAATATCAACTATAGGGCCATTTTACTCGGCTAAACCATCATCATCGTTAAACCTAAATCCATCCCCAAAACCAAACCCAGCCATCACCAGATCTGAGCAATTTCAATTCCCGAATCCCCCAATTCCCGTGGGTTAGAGACGAAGATGACAGAGATTGTTTTGGTCACCCAATTTTCTGCAATTTCATGATCTAGGGTTTTTGGTTTTGTTATTTCCACGAGGGTCTGGAGTACCTCGGGTTAGAGCAGGAAGAGCTTGAATCCGGGGTCTAGCTGGGGCTTGAGAGACTCATTTTTCAGGGTGAAGATGGTGATGTTGTGCTTGCCCACAGCCTCCTCGAGGGTCTGGAGTAGGAGGGCCTTCTCGACGAGCTCAATGTAATGCGAGTCGAGGAGGGCGACAAGGACAGAATTGGAGTTGATCTACGCTGTCGTTGTGGCTGCCGCCGCTTTCGTAGATGATGATGATGATGATGTTGGAGAGTGAGATTTGGGTTATGGGTTGTTGGGCAATGTGGAGGAGGTAGAAGTAGAGAGAGAGAAGCAATGGCGAAGACGGTGAGGAAGAAGATGGAGCGACCATAGATCTGAGAATCCATGGTGCTCAGTTCAGCTTTAGGCTGCGTTTTTACTTTTTATTATTATTATTTTTGGCAAAGTGGGGTTTTGAGGTAGCGGAAGGAAGCAAATGAGAAGGGAAGATGGAATGGAGTTGAGATGGAGTGGGGTTGCTTGAATTCCAAAATCAGAAGATGGGTCTGGGTTATGAAGATCTTTGTTCGAATGGGCGAGGCTGGGTTCTTTTGAGGAGGCAAGAGAGAGGGAGAGAGAGGAGAAGAATTTAGGGTAGAGAGAGAGAGAGAGAGAGAGAGAAATTTTTTTTAAAATAATTTAAATAGTAAAATGATTTTTTATTAGTTTTTGATCCACATGGAAGTCCACGTCATTAAAAATGGGTCCCATTTTTGCCACGTCAGCATTTAACGGATTAATTAACGGTTTGGCTAACGGAGGGTATGTACTTGTAACTTTCCGTGACGTTGAGTATGTACTCGCGAATTTTCAAACTATGGGTATGAACTTGAAAATGGCCTTATAGTTTGGGGGGTTTACTGTAGTTAACCCATGATTTTATGTACAAAGTTATTTTTGGACAATTTGATATTCTAAACTACTGTAATGTATATGAAAAGAGATCGAACTAAGGTGCAAATGAATGGACATGCTACATTGGCCAACTAACATAACTCACATGTGGCGTATATACATTTTACAAAACTATATATGGAGTATTTGTAGATTTGGAGAAATTATAAAATGGTACCGTACCACCACGTCAGCTATTGATACTCCTATTCAAAATATGACATGTGTCTTAATTTTTTAACAACTCAAACTTTAGTTTAAATAACTTGGGGTGGGTGGTGGTTGTGCTCTTTTTTTTCTTTTGATTTTCTTAATTTTTTTTAAAGGGTAAAAAGTAGGTTCAATTTCAGCTGTACAATAAAATTTGAATTGTTAAAAAATTAAGACACATAGCATATTTTGAGTGAAAGTATCACCGGCTGACGTGATGGTACGGTACAATTCTATAATTTCTCGTGGATTTGATAGTCATAGCCATTCTGGTAAGAAAGAATCTATCTACCAAGATACTTCGAAATTTTTCAGTGGAGTTGAGTTTGAACCGTCATATTTGGCTGACCACACAATACTAAACATATTAAATGTGATTCGCCTGCAATGATGTTTTGAACAGGCATGCATGCACCTAGCTAGGGTTATCAACTTTGTCCTGGTTGCATAGTGACTAATCAAAAGTAAGCCAAAACAAGTGCACGGAACTAATGATGGATTAGCCGCCCTAGCTAATGGATTAATAAGTTAAGTAGCAGATTCGCAGCGTAGGAATACAACTTTCCTACTCTCACTAATTCTAGATTTAAAAATACGTTTCTTTTAAAATTCTCCAACTGCTGAAATATTACTTAATCATATAACTTTCCTAAGTCAAACTTCAGAGATTAATTAAACACTAAACAACTTTATAAGTCATCATTAAGCTCAGTAATGGAGTGTCCAACTTTGCATTTGTTTTGCAAAAAAGTGCGCAGTAAAAGTTGAAAAGGAAAGATTTGGAACATTAATAATATAGTGTTTGGACCCAAAGATCCTTCTTTGACCTTCTTCGCTTTTTTTTTTCTTTGGAACGCAAGTTTTGCAGCTTGATGGGTTGGTGAGAAGCTTTTACATACTACACTCAATTCTCAGCTAAATTATATGGACTTTTTTTTTATCATCAGTCTAAACAAATCAGTTTCCTTTAGTTTTACTTCTTGGTGTTTGACTTCTTGGTCAGCCTGGGTGTTTGACTTCTTGGTCAGCCTAAGCTTAATTCTACTAGGCCGTCCATGTGGATCTGCTGCTCCTCTCCCTCTGTACTCTATTCTTCTTTCTTTTCTCTTGTCTGCTGCACGCTAATGTTGACATGTTGTCACTGTTGAATTGCAACCGCAAGATGCCACGTCATCATGCAGCTCACCACGACTTCACAAGGACATTAGACACTGCAAACTTAGTGGCTGATCGGCTTGCATGCTTTGACCAGAATATTGGCACAATTATCACTGGGTTTGAAGAACCACCAGATTTCATTGTTTACTATAACTCGTAGTTTTTTTGGCATGGACTGAGGAGGATAGGGGGCACTCTTCTGGAGGTATGGTTCCTGCTCTAACTTGCGGTTGAGTGGGTAAGGCTACTTACTTAGTCTGACAATTGAGTCCATTGGTGTAGAGACACTCGCCTAATTCGTGACGACATAGCCCGATTTTTGTACTTGTCACTACAAGAAAAATATCAAAAGTTGACACTTCATAGTTGACACTTTACAAAAAACCATCAACTATGATACATAGCTTTGACACTTTTTAAAAAGTGTCACCATATGCAATTGATAGTTGACACTTTACAAAAAATGTCAATATTTACCCTTGATAGTTGACACTTAATAAAAAACGTCAATATATATGCCATTCATAATTGACACTTTAATAAAAAGAGTCAATTATGATACAATTCTCTCTAAAACCTAAATGTTTGTGGCGAAATTTTTTACGCTCTCTCATATTCCTCTCTCCTCTCGCGAACTTGTCTTTTTTTTTCTTTTCTCAGAACGATAGGGTTTCTTTCCATCTTCTTCATCGAATTCTTCTCCTTTCTCCCCCTCTGCTATCTTTTTTCCCTCTCCTTCATCTCTGACGCCATCTTCTCTGTCATTCATAATCTCCTAAACCCTCAAAATTAGAACCACAAGCTGAAATCAGTGAGAATAAATTGATTCAGTTCAACCCACTTGTTGGGACTCGGTCTTTCTTCCTCTTGTCACCACCTGGGCTCCTTGCTCTCGCGAATCCTCTGTTGCCATGGTGACATGTAAACCCCTTTCTTCCTCTTGCTCTTCCTTTTCCTCTTCTAATCTAGGGTTATGGTAAAGGGTTTTGAACAAATCAATTAAAGTTTTTCAATTTGATTTTAGGGTTATATTTTGGTATTCGAGTAATGTCGGATTCTGATTATTTTCCTTGTAAATATGTTGGATCTGCTGATATTTGAGCGAATTTTTTGAATTTAAATTCATTGCTTTTCCAGATTTTCAATGTCCTGTCAGGTTCTCTTTTGCTTTTGAGAGTCTCATACAAAGAGAGAGCATCCATAGATAGGCCTTCAAGTAATGGAGTCCTTGTCTTCCGCTTTTATGAGGTACCTATGTTCTTTTTCTAACTCTTCTATTTTATGTTTCTTTAATGATTTTTACTAATCATCCATATATTAATCGTGAACGAACTGGCTAATATTCGTGTCCGTGAAAATATTAGCAAAACAAGACAACTTATAGTGGCTTTGTGTTATCGTTGGTCTGGAAGCAGGCCTTTCTTGTGTTCTTTACTATCTTAATTATTTGACTGGTAGTATTTAATTTACTTAGTTTCCAGAGTACATGTGTTACAATAGTACAAAAGATTAACTTATGCTTCTGTAGAAAATGACCATTGTTTTTTCGTTAGTGAATTTAGGCTATACAAAGGATACTTCATCATTTTGATTTTTTTTTTTTTTATAGGAAAACAAATAGGATCTTGAACTTTGAAGACAACAATAGCTAAAGCTTGATGGATGTTCTTGCTTTAATTCTATGATGACTTATGACTTGAATTTCAAGGAAGAGGTAACTAAATTACATCATATATTTGGCTACACATGGGTAATTATCTTTTCTATATACTAATTGGATGGGTTTATTATCTTTTACGTTTGGTTAGATGGCTGAACTACTTACAAGGATGGTTCTCTTCGAGGAGTTCGAAATAGAATTGGAATCAATGAACTAGTTTGACTCATTTAAATATATTTGTTACCTAAAATTTCATTTTGTGCATTTTCATGTGGTGCTTGATATTGAGGTGTCACTTCTTCTTTATGTATAATTTTTAACAGGCATCAGTTGAGCTTCAAGGTATTAAGGGAATGTAGTCAATAAGATATTGACTGTGCATTTGTTTTTTGTTGCCTCCCACCACTATCAGAGTACAAAACCAAATTCTCTGTTTGTGTTTGTTTGGTAAAGAAAGTGTTTGCTTTGGCTATTTGCATACCAGCTGATTTGGAGTCGTTTGTTTTCTTGAATCAAATTCTCTGTTTCCATTTCTCAAATACTTCGTTTGTGTTTGGATCTAGATTGGTTTGGGTTTGGGTATATTTGAAATCCAGTGGAGAAGAAGCAAATAATTTCCTTATGTGGTGGTTTTTTTTTTTTTTTTTTGGATGGCGGGTGGAATTTTTAATGTTTTGCCTTGTGGGTCTCTCGTCATTTATAGGGTAGATGTTATCCTTTTATATAGACGTGCTTGCATGGGTTTTCCTCCATTATCTACAGTCAACTTTTAGGGTAGATGTTTTCCCCTGACCATCGACTAGTCAACTTGCAGGCATCTCATGTTGCATCAATTGAAGGATTGCCAGTCTTTGACTGCTCGGACATATCATGTATGAACTTTCACATACTCTTCTCTATGCAAGAATTGTCAATGGAAAGTTTATTTTCATTCTCTTTCATGAGAAGGAGCAGCTGTATCTTTGGCAAAGAGACAACCTATAAGCAAGATTTTTCTGGAGTGGGTTGTCTCAACCTCAACTCTTATTTTAAAGGGCAAATAACTTCATGGAAAGTCCATATAGATGAGTCATTGAACGTAGGTGACCAATACGTGGCTAAGCTTTTTATAATAGGATATAGATTACTATGGCCCCAAAAAGAAGTAGATATGAGAAACATTAATTGAATGCTTTGTAGATAATGGAGGAAAACCCATGCCACTGTAAGATCAACTTTCCATTGCTTTCTTCTCTTTAACTTTTTTAGTTTCAGCTTTTTATGTCGTTGGCATTGGATTAGTTGTTTCATTAGTTTAAAGAGCATAACTGTTTTCTCCCCTTCTGCAGTTGATTTTGAGGTGTGGCATCTTGAGTTGATTACATGATTAGTTATTGTGATATCCATTATGCCGATATCTCTTATTGAAGACATGGCCAGATTTTGCAGAATCTAGCGAAGCAGCCAATTAGCAGGTATCGACTTTTTGCTCTAGTACATCTTCAGGGACTCAGAAGAGTTTGCCGTAAATGATACGCAGTCAATAGTTGTCTCCACGGCACTAGCTAATTAGATTTCTGGATAACATGTTGTGGAAACTCATCTACATCATTTAAAACTTGTATAATGAGACACAAAAGAGCCTAGCTGATATTATAGTAACTCAGATTTTTCTTGTATAATGTGTTTTAAGTTATCAAAGCATTGGAGGAGAGGCCCGTAAAGTGCCAAGCTTCTAAGTGACGATTAGTTCCATGTAATTTGAGATTCTACTACATACTATATACTAGATGGCTTTGTTCATTTCATTTATTTTATTGCTGTGTAATTTTTAATGTGTTTTCAATATATATATATATAATTAGTCTATCAAATTATATTGTTATAGTGGATGTACAATTTCCTATTTGTTTTCTATTATTGGTTTATCTAATTTTTTTTTAATATTACATTCTTTGTCTTGACGGCTAAAATCCGTCAAGAAAAGAGCTGATAAGTGTCAACAAAAAGGTACGTTGACAGTTTAAAAGTGTCAAGAAAGTGTTAGTTGACGGCTAATAGCCGTCAGGAACAAATGTTACTTGACGGTTAAAACGCGTCAAGTAATCTTAACTTGACACTTAAAACGCGTCAAGAAAGTGTTATTTGACGGCTAATAGCCGTCAAGAACAAATATTACTTGACGGTTAAAAAGTGTCAAGAAACGGGGTACCTTTTATTGATACCCACACTCTTGACGGTTTTAGAGCCGTCAAGTAACGTGTTAGTTGACACTTTTTAGCCGTCAGCAAAGGCCATTTTTCTTGTAGTGTGTTATTTATCATCTTTCAATAAAATACTATCACCTTCTCCACACAAAAAAAAACTTCTAAAATCCGTAACTGTTGTGATTGTGTTTCATTTATTTATTTTCTTGAACTTACTTTAGACATTAGTTATTCATGATGAATTAAATTACCACGTCAATTTGTAACTAACAATTAGTGACATAAACAGCAAAGGACCTACTAGTGTAGCAGTTTGGAGCATGCTCGACCAAGACAAGGTCCTGAGTTCGAGTCCTAATATCAGTATAGTGTGTGTGAATTTAGTATATTATCGCCTCTCTCAATAGAAAAGGTCCTCAACAAATGAAAAAATAAAAAAATTAGTGACATAAATTGGGAATCGATTACAACGTGTGAGGCGTAATAAGTACGTATACGTACATGTCCATGATCCTCATTGCACCATGCGTAACAAGTACGTCACATATGTATAGGTAGACAGATGTAAACAAATAATTCCCAAGAGAGGAATGCTAGCAACTTTCTCTCTAACCTTCTCTTTGGACCTCCCTTCTCCTCATGACACGTGTCATTTTTTATATTTAAAAAAATGAAGATTTTGACATAAAGGTTGTCTAATGTAATAATGACATTGTTTTAAGTGTAGAAATTGACACGTGTCATGAGGAGAAGAGAGAAGGTCCAAAAGAGAAGGTTAGAGAGAAGGTTGCTAGCATTCCCCTTCCCAAGAAACCAGCAACAAACCAAGAAACTTCGAGCCAAGCTATAGCATGCCTGACAACTGAGCCATCACATGTCCTATGAAATCTCAGCCTTCTCTTGCCTTTCCAATTTTTTATTCTGAGGCACAAAAACCATTCTTGCATTTTCCCGTGGCCTTCAGCTTTATGTGTGACTTATTTGCACATATTAATACTGATTTTTCCGCTCCCTTTTTATTCACTTATACTCTATTTTTTGAAACAAAAAAGAGTGTAGATAGATAAAAGGAGAGTGGGGAAATTATCACCCATTAATAATAAAGAAGTTTGAAATATTGGGGCAACGAGAAAACGACGAAATTCAATTCCCTCATGTTCTCTCATCTCATGCATGCATATGTATTGTCCTTCAAGGGGAGAAAAACTTTCTTGGAACGGGGATAGGACTGTAGTCATATCCCCCTCCAATCGCTGTGCACCATGTGGACAAAAACACTCTCTCTCTCAACAAAGTTGTCTACATGGTGCGCAGGGATTGAAGGGGGATAGAACTACAGTCCTATCCCCGTTCCAAGAAAGTTTTTTCCCTTCAAGGGATACATATATGTGTGTGCAGATAGTCGAATCAAATTTTATTCAACAACACACGAACCTGTCACAATCAGTACCAAATAACCGCGTACTATGATCAGGCTCCAAATCTTCTTTTTTTTACTTCTCTTTTTAAAAAGAAAAGTAGGGTGTACATCGGTTCGCAACCAATGAATTTTTATCAATTCAATTCAATTTATTTATTTTTATTGGATTTGAGATTTTACAATCCAATCCAATGTGTTCAGATGTATGAAAATATGATAATCGCAAAGATAATCATATAGAATTCAATCCGATAGAAAATACCATTAAGTATGTACTAAATAGACATAAATAAATTTTAGAAAACAACAGTACAACACGAAGGTCGACATTTATAGTTCAAGTTGCATACATTCCATAAAAAAAGAAACGTTAAAATCAACACAAAAAACTTAGAAATCTAGAACTTTTATATTATATCAATATATTTTTTCCGAAAGAATATCAACAAAGTTGTGTTGTTGTGTTGGTGTGTTGGTGTCAGTAGAACGTGAAAGGTGGTTTAGGCTAGGAAAACCAAATATTTGCATATATTTTTAAAAGGTTGGAACGGTTCGGTTTGAATTGGATTTTAAATTTTGGATCCGCTAACCAAACCAATTCAATCGATTTTTCATTTTTTTGGATTCAATCCAATCCACCTATATTATCGAAACCATTAAAATTGGATTGGATTGGATCGGTCAGATTTGGAGGATTGGTTTGGATCTTGTACATCCCTAGAGAAAAGCGATAATTGTATATTGTATTCATAAATTAGATACAAAGATCATCTGCCACAAAGGCAAATACAAATGCCCACAAAGAGGTAATACAAATATGGAAACATAGTAACCATATAGGGTTAATCCATATATAGGCCACAGAATGCCAGAGAAATTTCAGCATAAAAGCCACATGCCTAAACAAACAAGACATGAATCGCAGTGCCCAAATCTACCAATACAACTACAACCTTTAACTCTCACAAGTACAAAATACAAGTAGAGACTAGAAAACTGATAGGAACCAACCTGAATTCCTCATCGGAATCCATGTCGAACCCTATTACCCGTCTGGCATCCAAACAATGTCGGGCCCACTTACTAAATTAAACCTTTTCCCAACACAATTAATTAAAAAAAAAGGGCAAGACTGCTACCGAAATTTCGGTAAAGTCTCCCCTGAAAAACGAACATTTACCAAATTTTTCCACCTGCAAACATCACAAACAAAATATTTCGACCGAAAGCAAGCACAATGCCAAAAACACACGGTTTACAAAATAGGCCTCTGGCCTCAATTTCAACCCTACATAGGTAATATCATAGCAAATCCTGGAATTTTTCTTTAGTTTACAATCCAGAAAGTTTCAAAGGAAATAAACATGTATCCTACAATGATGTCGATGTACGGGGAGAGTTGCTTGACTTGAGTTTACTAGTCGCCTCGAGCTACGGCCTGGAGGCGCAAAACAGAAATGTGAGTGGACAAAAAGAAAGTTTTGAACATAATTGTATTTGAACATACTAACCCCACCGTTTTATGAAAACGATGCAAAACCATGCAATGGAAATCCTTTATCATACTATACTTTGATTTGAAATGCTTTATAATCCCATATGCCCAATTTATATAATATATACACACACACTGTCTTTCTCCCACCCTTGTACCCATTATACATATATATATATATATATACATACATACACCGTAATCATGTACCAGGGGAAAACAATCCAACACGGGGACTGTTTTAACTAGCTCACATGGTAGACTCCTCAATGCATATGTGGCTAGGGACGAGCAGTCCAACCGGGGGACTATTGCTCAAAACCATCAATATATACCATTACACATTCCAATTCCTCAACAATAAATCCGAATTCCTTATTCAAATTCCATATATCTTATCATTAGCATTCAATATCAAAACATGCATCAAAACTAACATCAAAACTAGCATCAAGACATGCATCAATTCTCAATATTCCCACAAACCAATAAAACCATGATTTTAAACAAAACACCTTTGCATGCAGTTCTAGAATTGGAAAAAATATGATTATTTAAAACAACGTCCATTCACAAAAAGTCCAAGCTAGCTTGACTCTGCGACGGTCCTTCCTGTTGGTTACATGGAGCTGAAGCACCTATTTGAAAGAATACCAAGATTCAATTAACACATACTCAACTATGAACTTTAAATTCAACAACCTAAATTCCCATAGTTTAAAGTATGTGCCCAACTTTAGGAAGTTCTTAGGCCATTCTAGTAATTTCTGAAAATTGAAACAGTCTCAGAAGACCTATGGTCAATTGTGCGGTCAAACTTCCCATATCGGTCAATTGGGCCCGCGGGTCCCACGACCTCCGATTTTTGATATGAAAATTCCTATAGGTCCAACAAAGTCTACTTAACAAGTACCGAGAGTTTGGTCTCAATCGAGTGGTCGGATCACTCTTAATCACACGATCGGACGGCGACCAATTCGCCTAACCCTAGAATCCTTGTTTCGGAGTATCAGGGACTCCGATTCTAGATCAGCAGGTTCCTACACAATCCTAGAGGTACGAGGAACAATATATTTAAAAATAGAATCGATCGAAAAGTCTGAACCTATCGAACCCGAATATCGCCTAATAGGCAAAATATCCGTTAGATAGTCAACCTGTAACTTATCCCTAATCCGAGCATATCTTTATGCTCAGGACGATGTGTAGGTAATTCTAGTACCAAAATAGGTCTCTGCCATTTGGTTCACAAGCTGCCACTATACCAACATATTCAGACTAACCATGGGAATATTTTTAACTCTTGGACCCTGGCCAAAAAGTGGCCGGAGTGGCCCAGAAAACACCCCAACCGTCAGCCAAATTCTAGGTTTTAGATTACGTTCCAAAACTCTAAAATCGACCCAATCCACTTGTATAAACAGCTAGAACACAAGAAATAACCTTACCTGAATAGACAACTTTGGTCGTCGGAACAACATCAGAAATCGTCTAGGCTTCTAGTCGACACAGTCGACTACACCGGAGTTTTCAAGCTCGGATATGGACTGGGTTGGGTAGAGGAGGAAGAGACGAAGATTTTGGGATCGGTCTCGTGGCCTTAGGTGGCTGGACAGGAGAGAGAGAGAGAGAGAGAGAGAGAGAGAGAGAGAGAGAGAGAGAGAGAGAGAGAGAGAGAGAGAGAGAAAGTGACGCGCAATGGGGATGTTAATCGGGTTTTATTGGTTTTAACACATTTCCAAATGACCTTTACGCCTTTTTGTTTTTCGATATTTTCTCTCTCGTTACAACTCAGAATTGAGCGTGCCACCTGTCTACGAACTCGTATTGACGAGCTCCACGCAATAGTCCAACTCAATTCCCCAAATTCTTTTCCGAACAAAAAGTGACTAAAATACCCCTACCCCTAAGGGCAAAAATGTAATTTCATAATTAATAAATTAAATAATACTTAAATTGGGTTGGGATGTTACAAAAACAATCAAACACCCAACTCACACGGAGTTGCTGTAATTATTACAAAAAGAACTGCAAACAAATAACGAAAAGCCAATAGAGCTACTGTCGTCGTTGTTGCCCCCACCACCACAGCCGTCGTCGCCGCCTTGGAGACAGAGAACACCAATGAGATTGTAGCCTGTCACCCTACAACAAAACCACATATCCACAAATCTAGACCCAAATCACTTACCCGCAAGTAAAACCCGAAATCCAATAAATGGGGAAGGGGAAAAATAAGTAGAGAGGTAAGGAAAGATAGAGGGAGAGAGAAGGAGGAGGAGGAGTGGCCTTCTCCTCCCCCTCCTTGAAACACACAATGTAAAAGAGATTTTTGAGAGGTATAGAGAGAATGGAGGTTAGGGTTTTTTTTTTTTGTTGGGTCGTGTATAGTACATATTTATTAGAAAAGTATCACTAGATTATGACTAATTGATCAAAGACAAATTCATATTAACAATCTAACTTGGTTTAGCAAATACATATTAAATAATGACCCAACAATATATTAAATTTACATGTTTCCTTACGTAGTGAGGCCAAGATTTGGAGTCATTGACCCCAAACGTTTTTTTTTTCCCATTTCAAATAGACTTTCAATTTACTATGAATAAATATCATAGAGCAGTACATCGGTAAGTGTTCACCGCTTTTGCTTTGTTACCTGTGGTGGTAAGGTAAAGTTTCCCATCAACTCAAAAACCATGGTTGGTCAATAAGTCAACTTTCTTTAAGTGTCGAGTGTGCCACTGTTAGCAAGTTAAAAAGCCCCTAACAGACTTGAAAATGAAATAACTTGCTCCCCAAGTTATCAATTAAAACAAACAATTGTGAATTTGGATGAGGAATATCTCCCAAGTAAGTTCTTTTCTATGCCTCAGACAGGTGAGTACTTCATACTTTTTCCACAATACATCTTAGCAAATTCTAGCAAAAGAAACTTTATACAAAGATAACAAATTCCAAGTAGAACTGCCTGAACTGAATCTTCTTGCGCTGGAGTTCGTGTAAGAACACCTTTAACTAATAGATATTAGTTGGAAATCGATACCAATGCTAGTGACTGGCAGAGCTTTCATCAATTTGAACCATGGAGAGGCTAGGCAGGAAGGCAGAACTGGGAGTCTGCGTCAATTTTGTTTGTTTTGGAGGGTCTGTCTTCGTCTGGACTGGCCTAGACTTGGAGTGACTGGTCTGGTACTCTTCAGAATTAGCAATATCTGGATTAAACCTGCTTTGAAATAGCATGTTCTGGCTGCTGAACCAAATTTGTAACGGTAGAAACCTGAGTTCTGCTTATTTTCTTCCAGAAGAACTTCTGTTTTGAGCTGGATTACCTCAAGGAGAGGTTTTTGAAGTAGTTTGAAGATCGTAAGGTCCTTGAGAAATTTGTTGAGGTTTTCATATAATGAATAACCTGAGTTATGCCTGTTTGAACTTTTCTAGACAGTTTTCAAAGTGATGCAAAATTGAATTCCTGGCTGTTTCTTGAAGATGGATTGCTCCTGAGAGCTTTGTGAGCTTGAAAGGCTTTTGAGATTGAGTGATCTTTGATTCTTGTCAGTTTGACTGAGACTTTGTTTGTTTGGTTGATTGGTTGTGAGTGTTTTTCTCAATTCACGTCCTTTTGTATTTATATGATTTCTTTTTTCCTAGAAATATCAAAAAAATATCTTCTTGAGACGTGCTTTTGGTTCAGCAAGAAAGGGGATATTTGGCCCTTGATAAGAAGTAGAAAATATCAAGATCCTTGGCCATGATGAGTACCTCCTTTCTTCTTCTTGTAACTTGTATCACAAATATCCTTTAGTCATATAGGTGTTTTGCAGAAGCGTTCAGCTTTGAATGTTTTCTCTGGTTATTTTGGAAACTTGTGTTCTGAAAACTTTTTGGCTGATGAGGCCCTTTATAAAAAGGAGTGTTTTAGTCTGCTCGAAATATCTGTGAGGTAGCTTCTTATTCTTCCTTACCTTTCTTTCAAGTTTCAATGATCTGCATTCTTGGAAACTTGTGTAGCCTTTGTTTTATCTCTGAGGTGGTGCTGGGCTTGGATTTGGGCTTTCTTTTTGGTGAGCATGGCCTAAACGAGTAGTAACATGTTTGGGTTTGAGCTTTTTAATGAACTAGGCCCAATTTTTTTAGCTGTAATTTTGTTAACTCTTAATCTCCATTAGTGGCAATTTAAAATTTAACACTTGCAAATCCAGGGAACTACGAAGGGGTCAAATATTGAGAAGTTTCCTCTCCTACATGACGTTATCAAAATGTTTTGAATGTGTTCATATTCTATGTTTGTCTCTTGTCTATATATTTTGTTATGCATGTTTTGGACAGTCTAATAAGGAGCTCCTATAATTTGAGAAACAATGTCAACGTGTTGAAACATAAACTTCAGTTGCTAGTAATATGTTAAATGTTAATAGAATATGGTCTCAAATTCATAGCTTTGTTCCTTGGTATTTTTGGATTTATTCTCCACCAAGTATAATGGTGAATTTCACAAGAATTATACAAGATTTTGTTTCTCATTCTTGTATATTATATGTAATCTTATATGATTGGTGCTTATAAAAAGAAAAGAAAAGTTATTGATGTTTACTGTTGTGCTGGCTGAGTAATGATTTAGGCTTATTGAAGGGACTTTTGATGTTGAACAATTTGCACTGATTATGTCTTCTCTAATGTAAATTTCAATGGAACCAATAAGCTTGCTAAGTTTCTGCAAACAGAAAGGCTTTAATTTTTGTAACAATTAAAAATGACTTTAATATGCTATAGAATGTCCCTTAAGTTGCCACCCCGCCAAAACATCTTCGAAATAAATTAAAATGTGTCGTTTTCTTTTGCCTTCATTCTTTATATCTTGTTTTAGTTATGGAACGTGTGGGATTTTATTTGCCAATTTTGTTATGATTGTCAACTTTCATTACAAATCATGATAGCGGTACATATTTGTAACAGATGCTTGATAGTCTTTCGTTTTTATCTTTCATATGTTTCTCATTCAAATTCATTGACGTGTTTGAGTGTTCCTTGAATCTTTGTAAATTGGAATAGACACATTCTAAGAAGTTTAATTTTCAATATATCAATTTATTCAATGCTGCATTTTTTTAAAATATTGTATAACCCTAGTCACAATAGAATACTAACCTAATTGCAGTACGCTCTTCTTCTCCAGCTAGGTCATCTCGATATATAGTTTTGGGTCCTTGATGCATTAGTTAGAACAAATACCTTGAATTTGGAAAGCCTCTTAAGTTATTTGCAACATGAAGTGCGAACTTTTGGTTACTTATCAAAATCATGTTTTATTTGCCACTAATTAAGGAAACCTGACTTTCTTCTTTGGCTTTGGTATTGAACTTGAAAAAGTAGTGTATCAATATCAGAAATTATTTATGGAATTGGTTTTGGAAAGTGGTTTTACGGAAAAAGGATTAAAGTGGGCAGTGTCGGCTTCGTTGAGGCCGTAAAGTAGTTGTAATAGTGAAGGGACTTTTAATTGATAAATAGTTTCTTGTCTTATTAAATTGAGTAAATATTATGGAGGAATTTATTGTCAATTTTATTTCCAAGTAGGACATATTTATATCTTATTATTATTTAGTTATTTTTTAAAAAGAATTTAAGTGTTCTTGATTAGTCGAAAAGACTTGAGAAATGACGTGAGTGGACATTTGTTTTATAAATAAATTTTATGCAGTAAAATTTTTATTAAATGATCATGAATGAATTATTTATGGTTTTTGCTTTCCAAGCATACAGTTTGAATTCAAATGCTTTTATAAAATTACGTTTATTGTTAAATGGGAATTGCTTGGAAAGTAGAAAAGGAAATGGTAACAGGATTTAAGGGAAGAGTTGAGAAACAGTATTATAATTTTTCAGGAAAGGTTTTTAAACCACCATAGGTACCCAAAATAGTTGCCTTCGGAATTAAAATGTTGCCTTCGGATAAAAATATGTCTACAGACATTTTTGTCGCCTCCGGTTGAGTCTGCGCGCGTATGACATATGCCCCACGAGTCCCAGGGATATCCGGACAGTGCGGAGCTAGGAATGCGACTCAGGTTGACGTGTGTGCCCTGAGTTCTGCGAGGAATGCGGCTCAGGTGACTTTGTGTTCCTAAGTTCTGTGAGGATGTATAACACATGCGGCCACATGTGTGGTACTTGGAATTGACGGTAAATTAATAGAATTGACAGTACATTGTGGGAAATGATGGATTGCGTTCTCGGCCTGACCATGTGTCCCTCAAGTTCTGCAAGGATACGCATTCTCGAGATGACCACGTGTTCCCCGAGTTCGGCGATGATGTAACAGTTGACAGGATACTATTCGCTACCCTGCTTATATTTTCGGCACAAGGTTGGCCAGGATCCCTAGCCACCTGCCCAATTTATCTACACAGGTGCTTAGCTAGTTTCCCCATTCCCGGTTGCCTTCAGAATTAATGATATACCCCTTGATGTGTGACAGTAGGAGATGTTTTGACAGGAACTGACCCAAATTCTACTTTGGAATCTATGTCAAACCCTGTGCGTGTCCAACAAATGTTAGGTGTTTGGCACAAATGACCAAAATGCCCTTCGCCCTTATCTCAAAATAAAAACTACTTAAGGGCTTTGACTTCTGTCGGAAAACCGGCAAAGTCTCCCCTGAAAAATGGACTTTAACCAAGTTATTTTCACCTGTAAAACACAATTTAGAATTCCAATCGTTCAGCATGCACCAGATAAGTTTACTCACATCAAAAATATTTACTCTAGGTGGCATCAAGCCTCTTTATACAACATAACGATTCCAATAAGATCCAACTGAGCAATATTCAGAAACTTAACCTTGCGGCTGCACTTAGGAACTCTAGGTTGCCTACGTACCCTCACTAAGGGATCAAGCCACACGTAGTTCTTCCTCAAGAATTTAGAACTCAAATAATCTAATACAATCGATTATAGGCTATAATAATTCCATACATTATATTTCATCGTCGTACAATGTAACCTCATCCTCATGAACTGAACCAACATACATGGATTAACAAAACCATTATCAAACTCTCTGTTATGTGAATGTACATATACATATATATAATAGCTCATTGTAGATAAATTAGGAATCTAGAAAGTTTACTTCAATAACATTAACCATGAGAAATCTTTATATCAATGGGTTAAATGAAACATGCTTCGAACTTCTACAGTTATAACCGAACTCGACACTTAAGAGAACAACTGTAAATCGTATGAAATCTTTAAACTTAGAAAACTCAATCATTTGTCTCATAAATATGAAAATAGGTAATAAAACCTTCACCAATAAGTATCCAAGATATAATCATTGATTTTTGTTTAAAACATCTCAAATCCCAAAATACTCTCCACCAAGGTGTACCCCAAATCATTTATCTGTCAATTCCAGGTTTCAATATGCCAAATCCACCTAGCAAAATCGGGGGACACGAAGTCAGCCCAAAACGCAAATTCGTCAATTCCAAGTATCAATCTGTCAATTCCACATAGCAGAATCGGGGGACACAAAGTCAGTCTGAGACGCAAATCCTGGCAGAATCGGGTGATTAGCCCTCAACGCAATCCTCGCAGAATCGAGGGAAACCAAGTTAGCCCGAAACACGTTCTCGCAAAACTCAGGGGACACATGGTCAACCTGAGACGCGTCCTCGCTCCTCACGGTTCGGGCTTCCCCGAGACACGTGGGGCGTATCATAACTGAGTATCTGATCCGAAGGCAACATGAGGGGTACTCCTATGGTGGGTTTGAAAATCATTTTCCGAAACTTATCACCAAAATTCCATTTTTTCCACAAATCCACTTTCCAAATCCAATTTTCCAATTCCTCTCTCAACTTTCCCCAAAAATCAGTTCTTAAAATAATTAAACCAATTCCCTTTCTGGGAACAAGGTCAAATTTAAAAATTCATCAATTGCATTAATCCATATATAACTTTCAAAAACTGTTCTCAAATCCAATAAAATGATAATATATATAATATACTATTCAGAAACTAGTACTTGAAATTATCAATTCCAAGCCATCAAGCATATTTTTAAATATAAACATATAATCATACATTTAATAGTACTCGACCCAACTTCGAATAATGAAAGGTAAATATAAATGTTTCATACATCTTGTCTACAATCCAGTAACAATTTCCAATATTTTACTTCCTGTGAGTGATAATTGATCGTATATAAATAGGTTTATTGCAAAACCATTTTGGGTATATAATCATGTTCATGTAATAAGTTTCCGAAGAGTCACAAGATAATACAAAGCATCAAACTTCTTACAGCCACAGAAACATACCAAACATTGTCAAGAAAAACTATCAGACATAACTTCAACCATTCACAACTTCAATGTGATCCAATTAATTCCTTATATCTATTCCATGCTAGTAAATGGATTTCAAGCCTATCAAAGTATCAAGAAGCATAAGAAGAAGAAAAACAATAATTTGATATCTTAATAAATTAAAGCACATCGAAAAATTCGAGAAAATAGAAAATAACCTTTTCTCCTACCCCTTTTATACAAATTCTGTGACAAAGTGACAAACACCATAAAGCACAACAAATAGAGTTCTTGGCTTCCTGTAATTTGGGGTTTTATATACATATATTCTCTTAAAATTGAGCAACGCAACTCAACTTAGAATTTGCATTAGAACTCAGGTCAGCTCAATTCAATGAATTCAATTTCCTACATACTCATAAAAATACGAGGAACAACATATTTGAAAATGGGACCGATCGAACGGTCCGAACCTAATGAAACCGGATATCTCATAATAGGTGCAATATCCGTTTGACTGTTAGACGATAATCAAATTCAAATCCGAACATGCCGTCGCGCTCGGGATGACCTAGGGATCATTCTAGAATATAATGGGCCACCACACAGTGGCCCACAAGCCACCACACTCGCCGGCAGCACGTGGGTGGCTTGAGTAATTTCCTGCGACCGGGAAATCTCTAAATCACCTGTCAAAATCTGTACCTATAGAATCACCACAACTAGGGGAGCAAGTTTTGATCTTGGACCACAGACAAAAAGTGACCGGAGCTAGCCGGAAACCACCTCAACTGTCGACTCAAAACTTAGGTTTTTGATCAACTCTAAACTCTCAAAATTAATCCCAACCACTTATACCACTAGCTAGAGCTCGGAAAATGGATGAAAAAGCATACCTCACTTGACGGATTCTGTTGCCAGAAACGTCGTGGACGACGTCGAGAAAGACCACGAAATTCCCCTAGTTCCAGCCATGAAACCACTCGAAATTAAGCTAAGAAAATCAGTGAGTCATGTAGAGGAGGTGAAGATGAGTGTTTTGCAAGTGATTTCGTTAAAATCCGTGGCCGAACGGCAACGAAATCGCCAGTGGAAAATCGGCTTGAAATGGAGAGAGAGAGAGAGAGAGAGAGAGAGAGAGAGAGAGAGAGAGAGAGAGAGAGAGAGAGAGAGAGAGAGAGAGAGATGAGAGATGGGAGGGGAAGGAAGAAGAGGGAAATAAAAATCTGCCTGATTACTATAGTGGCACTGTAGCACGCTGATTTTTTTTTTTTCAACTTCCGTTTTTAGACTTTTTCTCTCTTGTTACAACTCGAGAATTGAGCATGCCGCATACCCACGAACTCGTATCGACAAGCCCGACACAACGATGCGACTCAATTCTCCAAATTCTTTCCCGAATAAAAAGTCTATTTTAAACCCACTAAATTACCCTCAGGGTAAAATTGTCTTTTACTTGAATGATTTAATAATTTAGTATTTATTTAGGAAAGGGATATTACATGTTTTATGCGGACGGTTACATGTATGGCTTAAAGGTATAAAGGGCTGGTTAAATATGTATTTTAAGGGTAATGGTAAATTATTTATAGTTTGAAGAGTTTGATATAAGAAAAAGCAATAAGAATAAGAATTCATGTACTGTATGGTTTGAACTCAGTTTTCTTAAATAAGAACTACGTGTGGCTTGATCCCTTAGTAAGGGTACATAGGCAACCTAGATTAATCTATGCGCAGCTACTGAAAAGAATGTTCAAGTACTTGGTTTTGGATTTAAATTCGGAATCTAGTTAACATTTCTGTTGAGTTCAATTTAAACTTATGGACGGGCCCAAGGCCCAATTGATATTGAGTTAAGACTTGTTTTGCTCTGTTAGAGTTCGGTTTGTATGTAAGGCCGAAGGCCATTCGTAATAAATGTTTTTGATTGTGTGGGAATAACTTGTGCATGCTGATGTTCGGGGATATTAATTTGTGTTATTTACAGGTATATTAAAATGGGAAATGTCCGGTTTTCCGGCAGAAGTCACAAACCCCTAAGTGGATTTACGGTGAAATTAGGGCAAAATGGCAGTTTGGTCATTCGTGCCCTGCACTTGACAGGTGTTGGACACGTACAGGGTTCGACGCGGATTCCAAATTGGAATTTGGATCGGGTCCTGTCATTTATAGTTGACAAAAAAAAAACTAATAAATTTATAATATCACATGAAAGAAGAATAAAATATTTTAATTATAAAATTTCAACCCAAACTCAAATTTGTTCGGGCGTTTTCTTACACAAGTCGGACTCAAAAGTCGGGTTAGAGTTCGGACGGGTTTAGGTTGGCCCAACTAAAACAAAGAAAAAAAGGAAGAAAAAGGAATGCTTTTCTTAATCAGAAAAAGGAAAGGAATGTTGTGAGGGCAGAGGCAAGCGAATCAAATTGAAACAGCAGACCAAATAGAAAGCGTATGAAAACAAATAAAAATAAAAATCAAAGCTACAATGCTTACGATTCCATCCAGCTTGGTTTTTAGATGCAGTCAAACTCTCAAAATTACCCTCAATCATTACACCGTTTGTATCACAGTAGAAGGTTAAAATGGTCATTAAAGTTATTGAATATTCATTGTAGTCTTCGTTCACGTACTCCCTCTTTCTCTCTCTCGCTCTCGCCCTCGCCCTCGATCTAACCCAGACGGGACCAAGCAAAGAAGTAAGAGGCAAACTCTCTGCTACTCTCTCTCTCTCTCTCTGTCTCGCTCAGTGGATTCGCATAGAGGTGGAGTTTCCATTTTTCAATTTGCTTTTAATTCTTTTGGATTCTCTTTTTCTAATGCTTACAGCGTCCAAATTAGGAACAGTAGTTGTTGATTTTTGCTTAGAGTGTGAGGAAACGGTAGAAATTGTTCAGTAATTTGGGGTTTTAAATTCTAGAGAGTCTGTTGCGACAATTGGAGCTCTGAATATAGAGACGGTGGAGCTTTGAATCCAATGGTAAATTTTGTAATTTCTTGATCAATTTGTTTGTCGGGTGAGATTACAGAGCTAAATGATGAAAAATTGGAAATGGAGTCACCAACTCCAAGCAGCTGAAAACGCCATCAAAACTAAGGCATATGTGACTTTTTCATTTGAATAAACACAAATTTTAACATGCATCAACTTTTTCTTTTGTAACGTAATTTTAGACAATATTCATTATCTTCACCTTGTTTTTAATTTTTGAGTCCTATATTATGTTTTCAGTAATGAATCGCAGTTATTTTTTCCTTGGATTGCTCCTACTTTAATTTTCCCTGTAATGTATTCAATTTTTATCTGAATCTAAATCATGGTTTCAAAGTTGAGCTTTTAAGCTATTAAATTTAAAAATGGTCATTGCTGAATGAAATAGTGTGCTCCAGGGTTTCCGTTTATGGGATTTTGAAATTTCATTTTGTAACAATGATGGCTCCAAAACTTTCATTAGTGTGCTCCATTGACATTAAAGATATCCCTTGATGAGATATTGTGTATAGAAGGCCCGTTTTTTGTCTCATGGGACTAGCAAACATGCACATTCATGTTTTGCTCAAGAGTTGGGTTTATTAGACGTCTTAAAGTTATTTTTGTGATTTGAGCAACAAAATTTTGGTTCTCAATTGAAGAGTGCTGTTAATATGTCTGTAATGGATGGAACTTTTGGCTGGATGTTGGCTGTATCATTTGTGAGCTCCAATGGCAACTTTATTCATTATGCTTCACTTCTGATTTTTCTTGAACTAGATGAAAGAGAGTAGAGACGGAATCAGGAGCGGTAGACATTCAAAATCTTCATCTGTTAGCTCACTTCCACTCATCTTGGACATAGACGAATTTAAGGTGAAAAACTGCAAAATATATCATATATCTTCTGTAACTATTGTGGTATACCAATGATGAACTTGGGCATTAATGTAAAGTAAAGATTGAAATTTTTTCGGATTTTAATTTGTAGGGGGAGTTTTCATTTGATGCATTGTTTGGGAACCTGGTAAATGAGCTTCTCCCATCTTTTCAAGAAGAAGAAACAGATATATCTGAAGGTCATAGCAACATCAGTGGGAACGATGGTTTGCCAAATGGACATATGCGAGCACCATCGGATGCAGCAAAGTTTGCGCAAGGACTGTCAGACCCTCTATTTCCAGAAGTAGATAAGATCTTATCTCTGTTCAAGGATTCTTGCAAAGAGTTGGTTGATCTCCAGAAACAGGTATGCCTTGTGACATTGTAGGTCTACAAAGTCATTTCAATTTTTTTCTGAGTTGTTGATTTCCTCCTCTTACCCTTGAAGATTGATGGAAGACTCAACAATCTTAAGAAGGAGGTTTCTGTACAAGACTCTAAGCACCGCAAGACACTTGCTGAGGTTAGTTAGCAGAGGGCATACATTTTACTGTTTATTCTATTCAGAAAATGTTTCGCACACTGCACTCCAAGAAGCAGCAGCAGTCCTTTTCAATTGGGAAATGTTATTGTCAGAACTCAGACCTTCATCGTTAGAGCTCGACATGGATATTGGGGTTGGACTTCATGCATTTCTCTAAGCTGGAAATGACATTTCCCTGTTGAAAATATATGGAAATTATTGCATCTGGCCTTTTGTAGATTTCACATATCATTTTGCAACCAGTATCATATGTGAAGAATTCCATGGAAGTAACATATATGCTTCTGTTATTGTTTGATAAAACCGAATGTTTACTATTTTAAATTGCTTCTTTAACATGGTTTTCCACCAATGTTAAAGTGAAAACATGCAAATTTTTCACACAGTGAGGAATCTAAAGTCCAAAAGTGCTTTGAATCTCAAAGCAATAGATGAATCTGAATTGAATAATGAATCACAAATTTGACTGTATTAGTTATGCATGTTATTTCTCAGCTTGAAAAAGGAGTAGACGGCTTGTTTGGTAGCTTTGCCAGGTTGGATTCTCGTATCTCAAGTGTGGGACAGACTGCTGCAAAAATAGGAGATCATCTGCAGGTGAAGTTTGTCCTATGCTTGGTTGCTAGTGCATATGCTTTAACGTCCAAAGTTGTACTTGATAATGATTTGTACTGTGCAATTATTTCGTTAACTCTTTGTTAATTTGTGTTTGTAATTATGTGGGTTTTCCTTGTCAGAGTGCAGATGCTCAGCGGGATACTGCTAGTCAAACGATAGAGCTCATAAAGGTAGTCAGGGTCCATTTATTATATGCTACCCTTTATTTATAATAAGTTAACACCATGTTATCATAAATCCTTGCAGTACTTGATGGAGTTTAATAGCAGCCCAGGCGATCTAATGGAACTTTCACCCCTATTTTCCGATGATAGTCGTGTTGCAGAGGCTGCAAAAATTGCACAGAAACTGCGTAAGATGGGATTATCATCTAAAAAAATTATGTAGTTATTTTGCTAAGGCACACTATTTATGAGCATCTCTCTCTCTCTCTCTCTCTCTCCCTCTTACTCTCTCTAGAAATGGGTATTAAGGACACTGGGAGGTAGCCAGTAGCTGTGATTCGTTTGCAGGATATGGTCATGAAATATGCTTAGGTGGATGAAACCAGATTAAATTTGCATCGACTGTGTAGATATGACTTCATGTGTGTGTGCAAATAATTACCATCCTCCGTCAAGAGTGTTTAGCTTCCTATAGAGTTGTAGAAGAAACTGATAATGTCAGTGTGATATCTTTTAAGAACAGACTTGTAATTTATGATAATACCATCCAATATCCTGGCAATGGGGAGAAAATTGTGATTATTTTTTATGGTAAATAAGTTTTGTTTACGAATGTATTTTAGGAGTGGTAAAAGTTGTATGCTCTTCATTGCAATAATAACCTTCCATGCTTCTGTCAATATTAGGGGCATTTGCTGAGGAAGATATTGGAAGACAAGGAATAACTGTACCATCAGTTATGGGCAATGCAACAGCTAGCAGAGGATTAGAAGTTGCAGTTGCTAATCTTCAGGACTACTGCAATGGTATGTATGTTGTCTCAAAAATATTACGTCTCGATGGGAAGTTGACTGTGGTCTCCATGCTATCTTTAGAAGTCACTGTGCCAAAAACTTTATTCAAAGCTAATGGAGCACCTTCTTAATGATTCTATATGAAAATGTGGAATCCTAGAAATTAAAAACTTGGGTGGGAAAGAGTTTGGAATCCCTTACAAATTATGGTGATTGATTTTAATCAAGTTATTTTTCTTCTTACATTCTTAATAGAATTGGAGAACAGATTGCTAGCTCGTTTTGATGCTGCATCACAGAGAAGAGAATTGTCAACCATGGCTGAATGTGCTAAAATTTTATCTCAGGTAATAATTGTTTTTAGACCTAATAGATCATGATATTCTTAGATTTTAACACCAAAACTCCAGGCCTCTCTCTCTCTCTCTCTCTCTCTCTCTCTCTCTCTCTTATAAGCATTCATTAGACAAATCCCTTTGCCTTATTTTGTTTAATTAAATTGCAATGCAGTTTAACAGGGGCACCAGTGCCATGCAACATTATGTGGCAACACGTCCAATGTTTATTGACGTGGAAGTCATGAATGCAGATACCAGATTAGTTCTTGGTGATGAGGGCTCACACACTAGTCCTAGCAATGTTGCTCGTGGACTTTCTTCTTTATATAAAGAAATCACAGGTTTAAAGAATGCCATTGATCCAGGATGGAGGTTATATTCTTCAATATATTTGTTATATCTTTGTTTCTATTGCAGATACTGTCCGCAAGGAAGCTGCAACAATTATGGCTGTATTCCCTTCTCCTAATGAAGTTATGTCAATCTTAGTTCAGGTACCAACCAGGATTTTACTTTATTGTTTTCTTTTTATCTTTTTTGCATGAATGTATCTTTGCTCCCCACACTTCACCCAGTTGTAGCCTAACCACCCCTTCTAAGCCAGCCATGCATCATATAAACAGTTGGGCTAACCCTTTGCAATCAAGACATCCAGATGTTAAATTCTGGATGCATTGACTGCAGTGTTAACCCAGGGTTAGTTTATATACCACATAGGCTTGGAAGGGTTTGGTAAGGCTACACGTTGGTTAAGGGTGGTGACGAAAAATGACTCCTTTTGGGTTCATTTTAGTTCCATGTTAATGAAGTACTTGATTTTTTTGCACCTTTATAACTAGTTTCCTTACGTTGGGTGTAGCGAGTTTTAGAGCAGAGAGTTACTGCTCTACTTGACAAATTATTAGTGAAGCCATCTCTGGTGAATGTACCTCCTATAGAAGAAGGCGGACTTCTACTAGTGAGTAAATTTACCATGGCTGTTTCCTCCTTCCCTCCTCTCTTTCTTGCACACTAAATGCTTGTGAACTAACAATCGGTTCTTCCTTTAACTTGTATTTGAACTGAGGCTGCAGTATCTTAGAATGCTAGCAGTGGCATATGAGAAGACACAAGAACTTGCTAGAGACCTACGAGCTGTGGGATGTGGTGACTTGGATGTTGAGGGTAATGAATTAACTAGTGATCTAGCTCCTTATTTATTTGTTTTCTTAATGCAGAGTACTTGTGTGACTATGATGGTGATGGTTAATATAAGGTAACCATGTGGATAATGGCTTTTAGCAAAAAAGAAAAGGCTTGTGGATTTTGTTTTGGAGCAATTGACACTGAAGAGATTAATTTGGAAACAAAGATAGGCATCACTCGAGATGCCTGATATGGTTTAAGAAACTTTGATTTCTTATATTGCTGAGTTAATCTACTGCGTGGTTCTAACTAGATAGTTCCAGACTGGGTTCCTTTTGCCTCCAATGTGGACTTTGCCCTTTTTATTAAAATAGCAGAAATTGCCATTCTTTAACAAATCCTAGGCTCACAGCCAACAAATATACCTGTACCGTCTTACTTGGCGAGAATGTTTGCATTTTCAGTCAGTCGTCATTTTGCTTTGGTTGGAATTGCTTCATTCTACTTATCTACTCTGGGATTTTCATAGAAACTTCCTCTGATGGTGCAGGCCTCACAGAGTCTCTGTTTTCTTCTCACAAGGATGGATATCCTGAACACGAGCAGGGCTCTCTTAGACAACTATATCAAGCTAAGGTTTGCATCAAATGCAACATTTCTTGACCTAGCTTCAACTCATTCTGTGTTGGTGGTAACAATCCATAACATACATTACTCTTTGCAGATGGCAGAACTACGTGCTGAAAGCCAGCAGATATCTGAATCAAGTGGAACAATTGGGCGCTCAAGAGGGGCTTCAGTAGCATCTTCCCACCAGCAAATATCTGTCACTGTTGTGACAGAGTTTGTCCGTTGGAATGAAGAAGCAATTACCAGATGCACATTGTTTTCATCTCAAGTAATGTTTGTTCTTTCAAGGGATTCTACATATGATTGCTCAGGATTTTTCAACTTTTATCTAATGACTTAGGATTCAGGAAAAATGTTTGCCTAGTATGTTTTAAAGTCTGGAAGAAACATTATAAGGAAGAAACATATTTATAATTATGCCCCTAAGTTTTGCTTTGACAGTGTTCCATTGTAGTGTTACTTCTGTTCTCCCCAACATTGGGCTCTACCTTTTCTGTCTCTTTTGGCAATATCAGGTTAACATGCATTAACAAAGTTGCTTTGTTTAACGTTGAAATTGGAGATTTGTTATGAGGTGTTTTAAAATGTATCTGCACACAGAGAATATGAATTTGAAGTACCAGTTTTTCAAATTGATTTTTTACATGTTGTTGTACAGCCTGCAACCCTTGCAGCAAATGTGAAAGCTGTCTTCACTTCCCTGCTAGACCAAGTAAGTTGGTGCTTAAATAGAGGGTTTGATCAAATTTTGGTTCATAGAGGTTCAGTTTTATTTTTATTTTTAAATTATCAAAGAAAGAAATTCAGGAATGTTTTTCACCTTTCAGGTCAGTCAATATATAACAGAAGGTCTTGAACGAGCAAGAGACAGTCTGACTGAAGCTGCAGCTTTGAGAGAAAAATTTGTGATCGGCACTAACCTTAGTAGAAGGGTGGCTGCTGCTGCTACTTCTGCTGTACTTACCTGATCATATACTTTTTGTTGCATTATAAATTGTGAACTATAGAATATAATTATATTTTAAATAAATGTATAGTCTACCCAACATAGTGGACTTAAGGGATATGAATGGCTGATGTGTAGGCAGAAGCTGCGGCTGCTGCCGGTGAAAGCAGTTTCAGATCTTTCATGGTTGCTGTACAACGCTGCGGTAGTAGTGTGGCTATAGTTCAGCAAGTATGTTTCTGGATTGCCATTATCTAAATGCTTTGAATGTTGCTTTGAATGGAATGACCTGATATGCTTTGAGAGCTTAAATTGATTGTCATTTTTCTCTCCAGTATTTTTCAAATTCTATATCTCGGCTTCTACTCCCTGTGGATGGTGCACATGCTGCTTCATGTGAAGAAATGGCAACAGCTATGTCCAGTGCAGAGAGTGCTGCATATAAGGGGCTTCAACAATGTATTGAAACTGTGATGGCGGAGGTTAGTTATTGAATTGTAGGCCTGCTATTTAGATACTAGGGTTAGGCATGCTGATGCAGGGCAGCGGCTATAAGCTGCTGTCCAGCGACCCAAACATACCCAAAATACAGAGAATAGAGGGATAAAGCTGTAGAATTGAAGTTGGAACGAAGATAATTGAGTTCTAGGGCAAAATCTCAATAGAAACTCTATAGACTTAAGTCTGAAATTATATTCATCAACAAAAACTAAATACAAGAGTCTCTTAACAGCCTATTTATACTAGAATATAGAAAACCTAATTGACATAGGAAATTAAAAACCTAAACAGGAAATTAAACCAAATCCTAGTAAGAACGGGAAAACAAAAGAAGTAACTAATAATTTAAAGTAAATAGAACCCTAGCCCAACTGAGTGACGGGCCTAAGTAATCTTAGAGAGCTTCGTAGATGCTCCTGCATCACATGCATACTTCAAAATTCCACCCCTTAGTATCAATTAAGTATAGTAATGGTCTGTCCTTCTTGCTAGGTGCTGCTCTACATGTGTATACACTTGTTCTTGTTGATTCTTGTATATGTATTTTGCTCTCTATGTCAATTCCTTCATCTCTTATCTTTTTCCTATTGTGAAATTCCTACTATCCAGGTGGAGCGGTTACTTTCTGCTGAACAGAAGGCAACAGATTATAGATCACCTGAAGATGGATTTGCTCCTGATCACCGGCCAACAAATGCCTGTACAAGGTACCACCGATTAATAATTAAAGCCTATCTTAAGGGATCCCGAAAACTTATCATTTTAATTTGTTTTCTTACAGACGTGTTGTTTCTTAATGTTGAATAACGTATCTCTGTTCTCTTGTCTAGAGTTGTAGCGTATCTTTCCCGTGTATTAGAATCAGCATTCACAGCACTTGAAGGTCTTAACAAACAAGCCTTTCTGACTGAATTAGTAAGTAGTTCATTTGTGCTCTGATTTATGTGATTCCATTCCTATGGTAGCTCTTTCGCAGTCATAGATTTAGAATTAGATTGAATACTGTAGAATGATCGGCAAGACCCTGAATTCATTGAGTAATTGAAAGGTGAACTGCATATTGCACGGCCATGAACACAACGAAGAATGCTCTCGACTAATAAATGATACAGTGAGAAATGGTTGTATCAAAATTCATTGAACACCAAAAAAAAAAAAGGCAGAACAATTGCATAATACAAGGCCTTTCACATTATCTCTTTGTGGCATGTGTTAGATCAATTATGATATTATGCACAAAGATTGCCACACAAAATTATGCAGTTTATGATATTTCTCATTGTCAATACTCTTTATTGTAATATGCATGTGGTATTAGCTCAATATTTTTGGGTTTGGGTGCCATGGTTAGGGAATTTGTAGTGATAATATAGTGATGATGAATCTTGACACCTTCACATTTGAATTTATGTTATGGTGAAAACTTTTACTAGGGAAACCGCTTGCACAAAGGGCTGCTAAATCATTGGCAGAAGTTCACTTTTAATCCCAGGTAGGTGGACTATCTCATATGTTTCATGGCCTGCTAATTAGTTGAAACTTGCACATCACGTGACATGTCCTAATTGTTTCTTTCTTTCTCAGTGGAGGACTGCGGCTGAAGCGTGACATAACTGAATATGGAGAATTTGTGCGTAGTTTCAATGCTCCTTCCGTTGATGAAAAAATTGAATCGCTGGGCATGTTAGTTTCCAAGAAATTGCTAGATTTCCAGCTTCTATTCATCTTGATATTTTGAATCTGGATGTAATGATGAGCTTTTCTCTGCAGAATGGCCAATGTGTTTATTGTTGCTCCTGAAAGCCTCTCAACTCTGTTTGAGGGTACCCCCAGCATACGGAAAGATGCACAGAGGTAACAGTTCGGACATATTGAACTGACTGTAAAAACACTCGTAGAACACACATGCAGACACACACATGAAACTCATTTTCCTTCCAATTAAAGAAGAGGGATGCTTTCCAAATTTCTCGACTTCTTTTTTAAAACATCCAGGAAGAAATACACCAGTATCAATTCAGCATGAAGTTGTATTGTTGGAGTGACATTTATTTCTTTTTCACTATCTCGTCGCTTTTGCTGCTTATCGAGGTTTTCTGTTGGTTGTGATAAAATTTTGATTTGGATCCGAAATCAGGTTTATTGAGCTTAGAGAGGACTACAAGAGCGCAAAGCTTGCTGCCAAACTTAGTTCCTTGTGGACAAGTTCTAGTTGATACCAAAGGAGTATGCTGATTAGATATGACCTCCCAATTGTAATTCTCATCCAGCTGTTCCTGAGCTTAGAAAAATGGCACATCAAGTTGAATTCATCTGGATGCACAGACGCCAATTCAAGGAACCAATTCAAATTAAATTAACTCTGGTTAATGAGCACATCTTTGGACAGATAAGAAATTGTTTTTCTTTCCCATTCTGTTGAGTGTATATTTTTGAAGGTATAAATAGGTGGACCTGAAAGATTTGTAGTCTTTTAGAACTTGAATTTATTTGCGAGGGTTGCAACTTCCGTTTGACAATATGAGGATATAAATCATATGATGTACCCGTGTTTACCTTTTGTAAATGATACTTTCAGGAAATAATTTGAGACAACCGAAGATTGAATTTGTGAATGCTTTGCTTGTATCTTTATTTCAGCCTAAACTATATTTCATTTTAACATAATAGGGGCTTGTAGCAAGTGGTTAAGAGCATTTAACCCTAGAACCATGGTTCTGGGTTTTATGTTCGATTCCCATCTCCTCCAATATCGCTTGTATCCAAAAAAACAAAAGGGCTCCACTGTTGTCTGTAATTAGTCAAAGGGCACAAAAAGTAAGGTCCAAATTTCAAGTTGATGTTTTCACTCCAAGTCCATGAATCACATGTAGGAATGAAGGAAAAAGAAAAAGTTATGGCTGATGATGGAGATATTCATCCATTGGCCTGCCCCTTGTGGTGGGCTTCCTCCAATATTTTTGCTGGCTATTAGCACCCTCCTCCTCACCTCCCTTATAAAGTGCTCTCTCTTCACTCTCTCTCTCTAGAGAAATGGTGATTGATGTAGAGAGTTTAGTGGGGGGTGGCTAGTAATGGACTGCCCATCTCCTCTGATAGCAAAGGTATCTATCTATAATCTATCACTTACATGTCCATGTGCCAAACCCATTATAAAACCATCTGCCCTATCTTAGGATGAGCATATAGCAACCAAAAAAAAAGCACCAAAGAGAGATGAAATGAAACAACAGGTGCGAAAAGATATTGAATATCCCAACAATCATCAAAGTTTTTGTGGTTGTGGTGTTGCTTGTTATAGCTTCTCATACTTGTCATCCCCTACCTTTTTCATCAAGTCTCCATTATTTTGACCCATAAGCCAAAGTCATAGCAAGCAATCAACTCAGAAATCTCAATATCCCTTTCAACATATCCACAACCCCAAATGGATAGAAACAAACAAGCAGAAGAATTAATAGCGTGTTACGTGTATCCTTGACCATTGTCCACCCAAAATGGATATTGAACTAAAACCCTTTTCAAGTCTTCAAAAAATAAAAAAATAAAAAAATAAAATATAAACCCAAAAAGCCCACACAAAAAAATTTCTCATTCAAAGTGCTTCACAGCTTTGTAAATTGTATGAATGTTAAAACGTTACCAAGTGTTGTGTTGTGGAGAGAGAGAGAGAGAGAGAGAGAGAGAGAGAGAGAAAGTGTGTGACGGCAGGTTTTTGTCGTAATTAAGTTGTGGATGGATGGTGGTCGTGGGTGGTCCAAAGTCTAGAAATGCCTCCCCTCCCCTGCCTTCAATATGAACCATCATTATCAATGGCTCCGGTTTCACTTTTATTTTCTCGACCCAAAAAGATGGTGTGATTAACTGGTTTTGATCTTATGAGTTTCAACAAGTACCCATCTCTCAAAAGAAAGAGATCATGGAGGGGAAACTTGTTCGGTATGAAAACGAAAAGATTTGGAAAGGATTTCATGCACCTACACTACACCAATCAATCAAGTTTCAATAGAAACAAAATTTCGATCTCAAATTTTTTGTCCAAATTGAACGGGGAATGCTAGCTACCTTCCTTTTTTACGTTTTGCATTCACATTCACATTCTCATTCTGCCACAACCCTCAAAGTTGGCGGGGCTTGTAGCTTTGTATACACTTCCCTCATTTTCCCTTTTTTATTTTCTCAACTTTATTTTATGAATTTATTTAGTCTTATTTTTTTTCCCACCACAATTTCTGTAAATTTTAACATTGGAGATATTGACCCCACACGCTGACAATTCAATGCCTCGTGCCACCCACGTCTTGGCACCAACCTCACATGCACTTTGTTCAACTCAATAACACCATCTCAGTGAGTCACACTCTATCACCGCATTTTTTCATTATATTCTCTACACAATTCTTCAACCTCCCTCTTTGGATTGATTCGACAAAGAGAGATATTAGACTCACATTGAAATACAAGATCATGACTTATCAAGAGTGAAAAATTATTGTTTCGGGTGATAACAACTCGTGACATGTTAATGTTTCGAATTCACTCAAATATATGATTGGTGGATTTAATCACGCATAATAATTTCTTCTTAGTACGGCTCTCGAGACCAAAGTCATGCTAATCATATGTTGCATGTCGAAGCTTCTTGAAAAGTTTAGTATTAACGATTGCACACATATATTGTGTTGTAACGTTATATTGACATCTCATGTGATGGTACACTGCTCTCACCTGATTTTTTAGGAAAATTTCTTGCTAGCTGTCATGCCACGTCAGCTTTCCTGCGCCGTGGATCCACAGTTGCAATGTTGTCTCAGTGTGAATGAATCCCCTCTCGTAGCCGTAAGATCGTCTTGCTTTGCCTTTTGTCGTCGAGCCGTTAGATCATCGCTTGGACTTTGAACCTTTGATGACGACATTATTGGGCAGACGGTACTCGCTCGAAGGAGATAGAAATACAAACTCGCTGTGGATGGGCGACACGTGGAGGGTATAACGGTTGAGAGCACCGCTAAACAACTGGAACCCACGTGCAGGTCACGAGCGTTAAGGAGTGGGGAGGTGCTCCTTTGATGAAGAAAGTGGGACAGGGAGAGTGTAAAAGAAACAAAGGCATCAAAACCCAAAAGAGGTGGAACAGATGCTGCTTCTGCTGCTGCTCCTTTTTGATGTAGAAATGGAATTATACAACCCCCAATGCACAACAAACACATTTCTTTATTGAATTAAAATCAAATAATTGGGTAAAACGCCTTTAAAAGTTGGGGGAATGAATTGATTATGAAAAGTTTAAACCTACTATTTTACTTAATTAAATCATGCAATCCTTTTTTTAATATAGAAAAAGCGATAGTATTTATTGACCAAACACAAGAACATGTTATTTGATATGGAGAATTACGCCTAAACCAATAAATACTCAAACCCCTGATTCAGTAGCCCCAAGCGCATGTATTCAGATTATACTCATACTAATACTATAGATTCACCGCGCAACGGTGGAAACGGCAGATCCGTATTGCAACCGAAAATTAAAATACAAAGCATAGCAAACTCCTAAAGAGTAAATAACAAAAGAAAAAAAAGAAATATGATCACCGCTACACATCCTCTCCGGCAACTGAAGAGACCCATAACGCCATATCGGCTAAAACCCTTAGTGCCGCACCGGCTAAACCCCAACCACACAAACCGACAACTTTCATGATTGTAACTCCAAACTCTGAACCAAAGTCAAAACCCTATGTATGTGGGCCAAAAAACATCAACTAAATTATGACGACAATGGTGTTTCAACAGTAGCTACAAACCAGCATAGCAACCGCTGCTACCCTACCGACGTTGGTGCCACCACCTTCGCATGCAACTAGAAACAGGAAAAAAAAAACTCAATGTGGATGTGGGCAGCAAAAAGCCTCCTCACAGACCAAAACTCCAATCCCTAGCATATGAGGAAATGGAAGAAGGAAAGGGAAGGGAAGATGGGAGAGAGAAAAAAAGAGGAATTGAGAGGGAAGAGAGAGAAGGAAGAGATGAGGAAAAAAGAGGGAGATGGGGGTAGAGGAGGAGGGACATAGACCACCTCCCCCCCTTGGTATGTGTAAGTAGTTTTTGTGCGTGTGTGTGAGCATTGACTATGAGAAATCAATTGTGGTTTGGAGGGATTTGAAACAAATTTGACTATCAATCATTCAAATGATTCAAGGGTTGGTCACACCACATATTGTTATCCTCAATAGTAACCCACTGATAAAAAAAACTTTTCAAACAAATTTAAGTCGTTTGGGATCCTTCATGAGTCAATTTTGATATTTAGGATTGACCATGATCATATTATACTTAAGGGGGTGTTCATTGATTTATAAAAATTCGAATTACTATTAGGATCCAATCTAATTTCATTGAATTAATGGTATTTGATGATTGATTTGTCTTCCAAACAGAAAATTATTCAAACAAAACAAAGTTGTCATGAAATCAAACCACAAATTTTGGTAAAATTAGATGCGATGCGGCATGAATTGGAAACCTAATTCAATGCCACAATCATAGAAATTGATCAAACTAAATCAAAGCTTGATTGAACTGATTGATTCAGAATGAATTTAATTAGACGTTAAAACATCCCTAATTAAAACCCTAATTTGTCATTTTGCCAAGCTTCCGGATAGGCACTTACGCAATTAGGCTTTTGTAATTCTTTACCTACCCACTAAAAAATCTTTGCAATACCACCAAGCAAGCGTTTTCACAGGAGCGCCCAAATTAACTGGCTTCCACTTTTCCATTATTTATTTATTCTATTATCTCTTTCTCCTTTTGTCGGTATAACTCACGAGCTCCACTCCCTATGCACCGTGTGGAACTTTTCCTTAATCAAAACCCGCTTTGACATTCTAGTAGGTCAACCCCAAAACCGAAAACCAGTTTTCCCATTTGAATTTCTTTCTTCATTTCCTTTTTTTTTCTCTCTCTCTCTCCCTCTCCAGAAGCAAAACAGTGCATAGAGATGCTTTCTTCCTCTCTCTCCCTTTCTCTCACTAGGAAAACCACTTGTTTTCAGGCCCCATTTAGACTTTTGTGCATAAAATCCCACTGTCCCTCTCTCTCTCTCTTCCTCCCTCTATATACATTGTTTATATAATTCCTCTCCTACTCATCACACCCTTATCATCTCTCTCCCCTCTCTTTTCTCTCTATCCCTCTTACCAAGAAAAAGTCAGCGCCTTCTTTTGTCTACCTCCTTCTTTCTTTGTCCTCAAACAGTGATAGCTAGCAGACACAAGGTACAGATTCAGAAACCTTGTCTCTCTCTCTCTCTCTTTCTCTTTCTCTTTCTCTACATGGAAGACGATTGGGATCTTCAGGCGGTAGTCAGAGGCTGCTCCACCGCCACAACCACCAGCAACAGAAGCACAGCCACCAGCAGCAGCAACAACAGCACATGCTTCAAAATCTCAAACTTCCATTCATGCCCTGCTTTTTCTTCTTCATTTGGAACCGCTACTCTGCAGCCTGGCCTACAGCAACAACAAGTCCAAGTGCTTTTCTCTCTTCCAGATCCCATTAAACCCAGAAATGCCATAGAGGACTTGCATGAGCTTTACAAGCCCTTCTTCCCCAAATCCCAGCCTCCCTTGTCCTCACAAATCACACCACTACCCAATCTCTCTCCTCTGACTTCTCTCTCTCCTCTGACTGCACCCAAAGATCAAACGCATCCCATACAACACCAACACCAACACCAAAACCAAAACCAAAACCACCACCGCCAGCAACAACAACAGTCCAAGCCATCATCTCATTCTGTTTCCACCACCACTCCACGATCCAAAAAAAGGTACAATTTTTCTCTTTGATTTTCTTTGTAACTTCAAAAAAACTCAATTTTGTGATATACCCATGTCGTAAATTGCGCTATTTATAACATAATTTCAGTTATTTATGCGTTTCTTTCCCATTTCAGAAAGAACCAGCTTAAGAAAGTGTGCCAAGTACCAGCCGAGAGCCTCTCTGCAGACGTATGGGCATGGCGTAAATATGGCCAAAAACCCATCAAGGGCTCCCCATATCCAAGGTGGGTGGGTTTCATTTTCCCCAAAACTTATATAAAAATGGCAAAAAAAAATTCTAAAATTGCTTTTATCCATTTTAATTGTCCATAAAGGAAAATGGCTAATTTTATGTTGTTTCAACCAAAACAGGGGATATTACAGATGCAGCAGCTCAAAAGGTTGTATGGCCCGAAAACAAGTGGAGCGGAACAGATCCGACCCGAATATGTTCATAGTTACCTACACGGCCGAGCACAACCACCCGGCCCCAACTCACCGCAACTCGCTCGCCGGCTCCACACGCCAGAAGCCCTTCTCGCCCCAAACCGTCACAGGCAGTGACTCTACCAAACCCACTTCTCCGGCAACCTCGGCGTCCGTGGACGAAGACCCTGTTGTACCTCAGAATACAACCATGGAAAGCTGCAAAGAAGAAAAGGGAAGTCCTATGGTCGACGACGACGACGACGAATTCTTTGGGATGTGTGATTCGGTCGTGAGCGACGATTTCTTTGTGGGTTTGGAGGGTCTCGCCGGAGATTACTTTTCCGATCCCTCTCCGGCGAGCTTTGGCGTCCCCTGGGTTTCTAGTAATGCTGCGACCGCCGCTGGTAGTATCTGATTCGTCGATAAAGTCAGCTCTTTTGTCAACACTTCTCTTTTTTTCTTTGGGGGTATTTTTGACTTTTCGTTGAGGGAGAGAGAGAGGGAAGAAAAAGGGTTTGGGGTGTAACTATGGGTGGAATCTTGATTAACAATGTTTAATTATGAGATTAGGAGGGAAAAAAGGCTTGTAGTTTTAGATTAGTGAATTAGTTATCTTTTTCATTTGTTGATTTATTTTTGGTTTGAGTAAATTTATTGGTAGTGATTAGCTACTAGTATTTTACAATGAATAGTGGTGATTTTAATTTGTTAATCATTTTTGCGGTTCATTTATTTTTGTGATTAGCAAAATTTGTGTTGGTTAAACATTTCTACAATGTTGGTTTGTGCCCACTCTAAATCTCTTTTGCTATATAGCAAAAATGGCTTTTTGATGTGTGCCATGGCTTGCTTGGTCCAAAAGCCAAATTGGTACCCAAGTCCAAGAGCCAGTTTGGCACCAAATCTCTCTGTCTCTCTCAATGTTATTTGTGCTTTGTTTGGCACCTAATTTGGTCCAATTGGTGAGAATACAAATAATCTTATATGAGCTTATATAAATGAACTATCAACATCATTCACAACTTGAGCCAAAACATAACCTCAATAGCTGTTACTTGTCCATGGGAAGTTGGGGTCACTAGGGATAAAGGTTGGGACTTGAGGTCCCCAAGTCATTAATATGCACAAATAACTTACATATATAATATTTTTTTATTCACATGAGATTTGAATTTAGAATTTTCTTTGCTAAAACGAAAACTAAATGTCAGTAAATCAAATTATCACACGGATATTTATACTACTAAAGATTTTTCAACATAAACATAACATAATGAGTTGCGATTGATTATTACTTGAAATGAATCCAATACCATAACACTAGTTTGTTTGTGTGTAACATATGGGAAACATTTTTGTGAGGCTTATGATCTCCACAGAAGATCACAAAATTGAGAAATTTCGGTGTAATTTCCATTCCAAACTCAACTCGTTTATTAAAAGAAGAAAAGGGTAAAAGTATTGATTGACGTCGAAATAAACAAGTTCAATGTTATTGACGTTAAAGTTTGTCAGCTAATGATGGGCGGTGGTTGAGATAGCCTCGACGGTTGACGACGATATTCCGCATGAAAACGTTTTCTGTAGTTTTCAAGAAATTAAAAAGAATAAAAGCATAAAAATAGTTTTATTTCATTTTCTTCTTTCACATGCTTAGAATTATGAGATTCTTTTGTTTCTTTATTGGCATAAAAAGTAATGGGTTCTCAATATGATGAGTAGGGTTCAATTTAAAAGTAGGAATTTTGCAATGAGGCAAAAGTGTAGTGTTGTTGCAAGCTTGCAAGTTGCAACACCTCTCTTTGAAAATGGCTTTTAGTAGTCGATTGGGTTTCGAGGTAAAGAAGGAGACTAAGAGATTTGTATTGTAATCAGTGTTCAATTCAAACCATCAACATGAACTTGGATTCACCCAACCAAATCACTGGTTCATCAAGTGTCAACGCTGCTTTTTCAATAATTACCCATGTTACACACAAAAATATGTCATAATTTGCAGAGAAGGAATCTCTGCTTTGTTAGGACATGATTATGTGAGACTTGAGAAAATAGAGTTTACAAAAAAAATTAAGAAATTTATTAAGATTGCTAGCAATGGAAACAACCAAAAGTGCATGCATACAAGGTGGAGTCACCAAATATAATTTAGACTTATACACTGCAATGTTATTTTCATAGAAGGGCCAGAAAATGTAGCTTTCAATTCAAGTATAACTTTGAAGACTGTTGCCTGATTCTCTCTACAAACACCTCCTTGTTTGCCTCATTCTCAACACGGAAGAGGGGAATCCACCCTAGGACATGAAAAATGCTGCAGCAACAGAGACTCAGATGACCAGTCCTTTGAACTGAGAGGTGCCCAATATCAAACTGAAAAATACAACTACATGGTTAGAAGTTGGAACCCGTTATGCTTCCTCCCAAGCATGGCCAACTATGAAATCGACAATCTATAACCAACACTGACATTCTTCTGTCAGTGCAGTTACTCTATGCAGTAGAAGCAGCAACCTCATATCCTTGAACAAACCTTCTCAACTTTTCCGTTTCACCTACTGCGGAAAGCCATTCCGTGAGAATCTCCATGGTTATGTAATCAGGATTACAGGCATGTTCAATCATTTGATCCATAAATTCAAATGCTTTCTCCAATAAATTATTCTGCTTAAGACCTTTGAACATGGCATTGAATGTCGCGGTATTAGGTCTCACCCCCTTATCTTTCATACTGTCTATCAAAGAAATAGCAAGTTCCACTTCATTCTTCTTGCACAAAGTATCAATTAAAATATTGTAAATTACAGTGTTGGGAGGAACCTTCGATTTAGAACCCATCTCTCTGAAGATTTTCATGGCTTTTTCAGTATTGTCATTCAAGCAATATGCATGAATCACTGCTCCAAAAGTGACAGCAGTAGGAACAAGACCCTCATTTATCATCTTGCTCAATATTCTATGACTGGTTTTAAGTTCCCCAGCTTTGCAGAAATAGGAAATCAAGGTGTTGTATGTTATGGTATCAGGCTTTACTCCAGCTGCCTCCATTTCCTGAACCATCTCATGGACCTTATCAAGTTTATTCTTCTTGCAGAACCCATTAATCAAAACATTATAGGAAACGAGATCCAGGGAGAAACCGGCCTCCTTCAACTTTGATACAACAGAGCTGGCATCATCCATCCTTCCAGCTTGGCTTAAACCAGAGATCAAGCTGTAGTAAACTATTGCATCTGTGGAGCCTCCAGCTCTCAACATTTGCTCAAACAATTCCATTGCCATGCTAATATTGTTCACATTGCAAAAGGGAAGTGATTAAGGTTGAGTAAGTAACAGCATTGCCTTTCACACCATCCCTTTGCATTTCATTTAAGAAATCAATTGCACTGTTGAGTCTCCCATGCTTGCATAGACCATCAACCACGGTATTCAGAGTAATCACACTTGGCGGTATGCCTTCCTCCTTCATTTGGTGAAAAAGCTCAAGACCCCTCTCAATGTCCCCGACCTTGTTGAAACCGTCAATCAAACAATTGTAGGTAACAGTATTAGGTGCACAGCCATTTTGCAATCTCATTTTTTCCATCAAACGCAAACCTTCTTCTTGCCTTCCCACTTTACAAAGTCCATCAATCAGAGTGTTATAAATGACCACATCGGGTTCAGGCGAAACCCCATCACTCTTCTCTCTTCCTCCACTGATCTTTTCAAACAACTCCAAGGCCTCATCTATCCTCCTAGACTTGCACAAAGAATTAATAACAATACCAAAAGTCACAACATCGGGATGAATGTCCATCTCTTTCATCTTTGCCATAAGCTCATTCATTCTCTTAAAATCATTACCTCTTGTCAAACATGTCAAAAGCGCATTGCAAGAAGCAGCTTTTACAGCACCACCCAACTTCATTACATCATGTAAAACATCCCAAGCCTTATTAGTCTTCCTGTTCCTACACAAGGCAGTGATCAATTTCGTAAGCTTCATGCTATCAGGAAACACACCATGCTCACCAAATTTCAACACCAAACCCACAATGTCCGCCTCACTGAAGCTCCTCCCCGGCCGCTCTCTCTTCAATAAAGAGGAAAGCACAATATCACCCGTAACCTGGTCGACCCGGCCCTCTGCTTTTGGATCAAACATTTCGTCGAGCACCTTTAGTGCATCATCGACACATCCCGATTTCAACATCACATCAATCGCCGCATTGCGAAGATGGGTGTTTTTCAAACCCGGGTCTAGATCATTAAACACAATGAGCGCTTCATCCACCATGCCAACCATGCCTAAATATCGAACGAGCAGAGCAGCGGCGCTGATATTAAGCGGGACGTTCTGCTCTTTCGCCATCTTATACAGGTCATAAAGCTTGTTGTGCGAGGTGGGTTCTCGCTTAGCAAGCTCAAGAACGGCCTGGAATGATGACGAGAGCGAAGCCGTCGAGTCTGGTGCGCTTGCCACATTTTCCGAAACGTACTCGAAGAACTTGAGGGCTTTGGAGGAAGCGCCAAGGCGGCGAGTGATGTGGAAAAGCGAGCGAGGTGAAGGAGAGGCGGATTTGGAGAAGAGGAGGTGGTGGAGTTGGTCAAAGTTCCAGTCTTTTTCATTGGGTTGGAGTAGCTCGACCACTTGGGTTATCAGCAAGTCATCGTCTTTGGTTGATTGGTTGGGCTTAGGATTGGGTTCGGCTTCTGGATCGGGATCGGTGGAGAGGTGGTGGCTGAGGAGAAAGATGGAGGATTGGGTATTGGAGGTCTGGGGTTTAAGGAGGTTGAGGAGGGATTTTGAGTGCTTTGAAGCTGAGAGTGATAGAGTGTTCATTTTGTTCGGGAGAGATTTCAATGAAGGGGTTTAGGGTTTAAGAACATGGACAAGTAGCTTTGTTTCTGGTTTTTATTTTTATTTTTTATAATTTATTTTGTTTTATATGAATTTTTTTATTTTTTTATTATCAAAGAGTAAGAAATTTTCATTCCAACCAACAATCATACAATTTGCAATCAGAGAGGGATGCAATAAGAAGTGGCCTCATTAAAACATTGCCATAAAAACCCCTAATGGAGGAAATCTGGTCAAGGAAAAAGAGTACCACTGCATCCAAAAACAATAACAAAAACCTACCCACCCTCCATATCTGTTACCAACAGTGGTACAAGCCAATCAGGAGCAAGACCAGCCCAGAAAGAAGGATGTTGTTCTTGCAGCCCAAATTGTGCCAATGAGTGGGCAACCCAATTCCCTAAATGCGGCTGAAAACGAACATCGCTAACACACAATTGTACCAACAACCTTCGAATGTCATCCACAATATTACCCAGATTACTCAATAACTCACCATCTCCCTTCAGTAAAGCCACAACTTCGTGCGAGTCTGATGCTACCAAAAATTCAGAGATTCCCAACTCGGCTGCCTTCATCAAACCCATGTGTATAGCAGCACATTCAGAAGCCAAAACATCCAAACCTGCTGGGCCCTGATTTGCAAACCCCCAGATAAAGTTGCCTTCAGAGTCTCTGACGACCCCGCCAACCCCTCTAGTACAACATGCTTGACCAATTGCTCCATCACAATTCAATAACAACACAGAAGAGGGAGGTTTAATCCACCTAAGAAACCGTGGCACCCTTGCTGGCATGGTGCGAGCATTATGAGTTTTAAATTGCTCCAAGAACTCCATGGTCCACTCAACAATCTCAGAAAGCCCAACATCGATCTTTCCGTAAAGCACCTCATTGCAAAGCTTCCACACTCTCCAACAACAACACACAAAACGTTCTAAATCACAGTTTGATAGGGTATGGAACATAACCTCCAAAAAATCAGCAAAAGAGCTTTGTCTGGCCGCCGAATCAATATTGAAGGAAGTTAGCTCCCAAAACCGTCTGCTACGTTTACAACCCCAAAAAGCATGGACAACATCCTCCGTCGCCATCCCACAACCAAAACAAAGGGCTGAAGCTAAAACCTTCCTTTCAACAAGGTTTAGTGCTATAGGCAAAATATTTAAACTTGCCCTCCAAAGCAGAATTTTAACCTTATTTGGGACCTCCAAGTGCCAAAGTTTTTTCCATAAAGCGCTATGACTTCCAGCGTTGGAGCCTCCAATCTCCCTATTGACCTCTCGGTCAGAGAGTCGTAATGCAAGGCGATAACCAGTCTTCACAGAATATTTACCATTTTTTGAGAAAAACCAAAAGTGTTTATCTTCACGGTGCTCACAAGATGACAATGGAATGCTCAAAATTGCCAAGCAGTCCTCTTCACAAAAATACTGATCCAGGAGAGTCTTATTCCACCCACCCGACGCTGTCATTAGATTTGAAACTCTGGCTTTCGAAGAAAGACCTCTATTTAATAGCGGCAAAAAAGTATAAGGCTTTGGAATCCATTTATCATGAAAAACCCGCACAGAAGTCCCACCACCAATGCGCCAAATAAGGCCATGTTCAATAACTTGTCTTCCCCACAAAATTGAGCGCCAAATTAAAGATGGTGACTGACCATGTCCAGCGGTAAGAAAATCCCCATTCGGAAAGTAACACGCTCGAAGGATTCAACCAACCAAAGAGGAGGGGTTCTCAAACAGACGCCATGCTTGTTTGGCTACCATGGCTTGGTTAAAGGCTTCAAAATTTTGAACCCCAGTCCTCCGAAGCCTTTTGGTCGACACAGATTCCGCCAACTCTTCCAGTGAATGCTCCGTTTCCCCTAACTTCCCCCACCAAAATCTAGCAACCATCGCTGATAATTCCTAACATAAGCTTTTTGGTAGTTGAAACACCCCCATTGTCTATGTGGGGAGCGCCTGCGCCACTGCTTTAATAAGGACTTCTTTCCCTGCCGTTGACAACAATTTAGCATTCCACATGTGAAGCTTGTTCCACAACATGTCCCGCACATAATTAAACAATCGATTTTTGCTCCACCCTAGTAATAGTAGGCAACCCCAGATACCGTGTATGACAATCCACAATACGTACTCCCAACATGGATGAAATAAGACCCTTCATGATTGGATCCGTTTTAGGACTAAAGGTCGCTGCGGACTTCTCAAAATTAATTTGTTGACCTGACGCCCGCTCATAGATTCGAATGTCTGTTGCTTCAAAAATTAAAATTTTAGGTTCTATTCGATTTTTACAAAATTCATCCAACTAGCAAAACATCCACAAGATTACTTTTTATATATTCCTCTTTCGTTTGTCACATCAAAAAGAATATAAATCACTCCTCAATTGCTACAAATCCTACCTCATAGAGTAATATTCCCAACTTCTCCCACCCTTTATTTGTCCAAAGAAATGTTGAATAATGAAAGGCAAACACCTGTATTCTGTACTCAAAAATTAGCAAAAAAAGCTTTGGTACAAAAATTACAGTAGGGTCTACTTTTATGCTCGGATCATGAAGAATAAATATGGAAAAGGCTTCAAATATCTTATTTCTGAAGTTGCTTCCAAATTCTGAACACAATTTTCTGCAAGAGTAACTTTTCTTTTACAACTCAAAATGGAACCCAACTGCACACTTTTGATACCTCACTGTTACAAAGAGAAAGTTGTCCTGCTCCTTCAGATTCTTCTGTGATAGGTTAAATTAGACTTTTTATTATGAAGACAAAGGCAAGACCATTTGTGCTGAGATTTTCCATGAGGCAACATGGATGTTGCACATTTTCCTTTCATACCCATTTATGCTGGGTTTTGCCCCTTCTCATATCAGTCACTTGCAGGGCTGCCTTCAGTAGGTTATTTGCTTGTACTAATCTTCTCAGCTGCTTCAGCTGCAGCAGATGCTGCCTTGTCCAAACCCAACTTTGTTAACTCACTTAAAAAGCCATTAACTTCAGCAGCACTGATTTTATACGGGCTGTGGGCAGCGCCAGGAAATGAGCCGCCAGTCACTTCTTCCTTGTACTCTACTAGAGCTTTATTGATGACTTCTCCGACATGTGCATACTGCTTACAGAATTTTGGGGTAACCTGCAAAAGATGAGATGCTTCTTTGTTTAAATAAAATTCACATAAGTGGAGAGAAAGAGCTTTATTAATGAGATGCAACTGTTCAGTTCACCTTGGCATGATGTGGATGTTGCATCATTCCAAGAAGGTCATGGTAAACTAGCACCTGCGTGATATAGGGGAAAAGAAAATAAGTGTGCCAGAAATAACCACACCATGTCTCTGAAGAAAAGAATGCAAAAACCCTGAGAAAATTAATTAACTTTATGTACAAGGTACAACTTGAAAGAAGTTAATTAACAGAATGCAATCTCATGAGCCAGCTCAGGCTTTGGTTCTAGGCTCGTTTCAAGCTTGAGCCGAGCTCAAATTTGGTAGTTTTGAGCCCACCTATTAAGCTAACTCATCCCTACTAATCTGTTACATCATATGTCAACATACACCCCCAATGACGGTGTTCAAAAGAGAATAAAGTTTTTAGGATCCAAAACAAGGATTTTTTTTATATTCCCCCACCTGCAAATGCCTGAACCTTCTGAAACAAGCAAAGTTTCAAGTTACAGAAAGATATACACATCAAACAAATTAAAATGATATGCTATTATTAAACAAACTTTCTCAAAGATGTTAATATCTATTTAACACCAAAAGGAACTACACACGCAAGCATGAAGGCAGACACATACAAATTACAATACAACCAAGAGTAACAGGACTACATAATTAACTAACCTGCCCACTGCAAAAAGGCCCAGCTCCAATGCCAATGGTAGGAATCTGAAGAGCAGATGTTGCAGCAGCTGCTACTGGTGGAGGTACACATTCTAAAACAACAGAAAAGCACCCAGCTTCTTGCAAAGCCAGTGCTGTCTCCACAACCTGCGGACAAAAATCCAATACAACATCGTTACAACAAATAGAAATGTCAGCACATGCAAACCCACAATAGAAAACAAATGACCAACACACGCATTTGTGCACACACAGACCTTGACAGCACTAGCAACATTCCTTCCCTGAGGCCTAAAACCCCCAAGAACACTAATGGCCTGAGGAGTAAGTCCCACATGCCCCATTACAGCAATTCCAGCTTCCACGATAGATTTTGCTGCAGTAATTCTGGAAGGTGCCCCTCCTTCCAATTTGATCGCATCCATTCCTCCTTCCTTTAAAACCCTCACCGCGGAATCGACAGCCTGCTCATAATGGAAACTGCAACATCACCAACCCATTGCCTACTTATAAAAAAAACAAACCCTATCAACAAAACAGAACACACTCTCATTTCTGAAATTCAATACAGCTCTGTTTCTACTTGGTTGCAATGAAATTTGAAAAAATGTAAGAAAGCTCGTAGCTTCAATAATTTCATCAACTGGGTAATAAATTTTATCAATTAAAAACAACAAAAAACGAAAAAAATTTGTTAAATTTCCTTTCTTTTCCTTTCTCATCAGCCAAACAGAACACCCTCTGTCATGCACAAAAGTCAAACAATGTTCCAATGTCACTGCTTTTCCTTCACATTCTCATAAACAAAACAGATATTACTCAAAATTAGAAAAAGAAAACAAAAAGCCCATAGACAACGAACCTTCCAAATCAACAGAATTACGGAGGAATTTTCCATTTTATTCGCTGCCTACCTGATTGGAGCTAGACTCATAGACGCCAAAGGGCAAGTCCCCAACCAGAAGCGGTCGCTTGGCGCCACGAGCCACGGCTCGGCAGTGAACAAGCATTTCATCAAGCGTGATAGGAAGGGTGGTGTCATACCCATGAACCACCATGGCCGCCGAGTCGCCGACCAAGCAAATGTCGATGCCGGCGGAGTCCAGGTGGACCGCAGAAGGGTAGTCGTAGGCGGTGACCATGGTGATGGGCTCGCCCTTCTTGTGCTTCTGCTTCAAGTGGGTCAGCGTCACTCTCTGGTCTGGGCTCTGCGTCTTTGGGCCACCGTAGACGGTGTTTTCCGGCACGTTGCTCATGCAACGGAGGATCGGAGACAAGGCTCGCGACATCGCTTTGGCTCGCGAAATGGCGGCGTACAATGCCATCTTTAAAGCCGGAGAGGGAGAGAGGAGAGGGAGAGAGATGGAAGGAGAGAAATTGGGGTTTGTTTTGGCTGCGCCACCTAAAACTGAGCAAGTGGAAATGAATGAGTGAGAGAAGGTATTGTTGAACGACTTGAATTGTTTGGGATTTGACCTACTGAACCAGTCTTCGTTTTTGTGACAAATGTTATGTACGCGCCATAAATTGGTGCCGCAGACTGTTTTGCATTGGCGATGCCATTGGGGTTCAAATGGGGCCGACCGCCGAGGTCCAAGTAAACTGAACAGAGAATAATATGAGTCGGGTCATTTCCAACCCAATATTCCTTCACAGCCCACCAGAGGGTTCAGAAGAAGGACGAAACCAAGCCCAAACTTTAGTTGGTGAGTTCAAACACTTTTACTTAGGTGATAGATAGAAACTATAAGAGCATCACCAATGGAGAGGTGTATTTTCGGGTTTGTAAAGCCACATTTACATCCAATTTACACCTCCAGGTGGATGTAAATCATGTTTTTGCTCAAATGGGAAAAATGTAAATCCAAATATGTAAATTTGATTTTCTTATGTTAATTCGTCTTTATGTTAACTTTTAATTGTGTTAAATTTTTTTGCATGAATTTTTTTGTGTTTAATTTAATTTAATTTTTTTTCCATACATATCGACCTAAAAATTTTAAAATTCCAACAAAATTTGGAAAACACCATTTTACTGGGCATGGGTCTTTAGAGTGATTTTGTACCTTTTTTATTTAAATAAAAAAGCATAAATTGATATTTAAGAGTGTGGCCCTCTCAAACCGTGCCAAACAACCCTTTCTCTCATCCTTTTGCACCAGTCGACCCCGCATATGAAGATGTAAAAATGGATGCAAATGTAGCATTTTTTTTACATTTGCCGGTGATGCTCTACTTTTACATCTCTTTACATCCCTCCATTGCACCCATTTCCGTCAATACAAGATGTAAAAGAGCTTTACATCCCCCTTTACACCTCTCCATTGGTGATGCTCTAAGAAAACACTTTTCGAATGTGAGAAAACAATATTCATATAAGAAAGAAAGTAGAGACCTCTCTCTAGTACATTATTGCATTTCTAATATGGGTTAATGGTATAAGTCATGTATCAAAGAACCGATAATTCAGTTATCTTAAATGAGATTGAGAGTCATAATTTTGCTAATCGTGACATAAACTGTAACAACCTGGTCCTAATTTAAGGATAAAAGAATAAAATATTGAAAGAAAGGACGATTTTACCCCGATTAAAAATTAAGGGAATTAAAAAGTTGACTTTAAGATCGGGAAGGAATTTGGGGAACGGAGTGCACCGTTGCGTCCGGCCTGTCGAAACGAGTCCGCGGACGTGCGGAACACCGATTCCGAACCCGAACGAACGCTTTAAAGGTCTAAAAATGGTAGGGGCAATTTTGTAATTTTGAGAAAAAGGGATTAAAAATCAGAAAATAGTGCTAATCGGCACACGCGCGTGCAAACCCCCGACTGCGTCTTCAACCTCGCGACCCCTCCCTCTCCCTTCGGTTTTGAACCTGAACTGGCCACCGGCCACGCCTGCCACACCGACCGGCCGCACTCGCCCGAAGCTTCCCTCACCTCCTCAACCCGCTCCCTCGTCCTTGGTTTCCCACCGAAACCACCTCGAACCTCCTCTTCCGCAACGCGAAAACCAGTCGGAGCTTCCTCCGCTCGAACCCTCGATCCGCCACCAAACCGATCGATTCGGTGAGTTTTCGCTCTATTTCTCGAGTTCTAGTTGTTTTCAAAGTTGGTTTAGCTCGATTTGGAAGTTTTGAAACCGATTTGAGAATTAGGGTTTGGGTGATCGGACTGTGAAGTTCGTAAGTGATTCCGGCGGCCTGCCTTTTTCTCAATGCCAAAATGCTTCCCTCCACCCACTCGATCACTTAGCCGTAGGTCTTGCCTCGAAACTCCAAGTTTTTCCGTCACGGGAAAATTGCTCAAGCTAACCTGGCCGCGCGTGTGGCGGCGCGTGGGCCAGGTGGTGGCGGCGGTTCTTCGTGCCTAAATGCCTCCCGTAGTCTCCCAAGCGCATAGGTATGCTTAACGAATTTTTGGAAATCGTTTGTGAATAACCAATGTTACCTAAGTTAGGTTTAACTAGGGTTAACCCGGGTTCGTTAAGTTCTAACCGTTGGATCGTAACGAAACTTGGAAGTTAAGTAATTGGGAATTTTAGGAACCTATAGGAAATTACGGATCGTCGTTTGGAGGCTCGGAAACCTAAGGAACGAGTGAATCAAACCTATTAAGGATTTAATCGCTTATTTAATCCCGAACTTCAAGTTAACTAAAAGGCTTAATTTGAATTCAAGTGGGCCGGGAAACCTTTCTAACTATAATTGAACCCTTTTAGGTCCGGGGTCCGGATTTTCTATTAAATTTTTATGCCGAGCTTTGGTGAGGTAATAAATGGTTTAATTTTCGTAAATAGGTACTCAAGCTTCGGTGGATTCGCAGAAGGCTCCTTCTAAGGGTCCAAAGAAGCTTCGGATAAACTGTGAGTGGACCTTTGATTTTATAAATGAATTTTTATTACAATAAATGCTTATTTAATGTTTTTATGAAATGATTGTTGATAAACTTTGTTTTTGAAGTTATGATATGATTCCGATTAATGAATTATGAATTTAATTCCGAACCTTGGAATTGGAAGTTATGGTCATGATTTGTGGATTTTGATAGGCTCAAGGTTTTGCTTGAACAAAGGATTTTAAATATGGTTATGAAAGATTTCAAACCACTCTAGGTACCCTAGCATGTAACTCGTTGCCTTCGAATTATAATGGTGCCTTTTACGGAATAAAAAAAATTGATAAAGGTTATTACCGGTGCCCACGGACCATTGTTGCCTTCGGTTTAAGTCTGCGCGCATGACTTACGCCCCCACGAGTCTCGGGGGACGCTCGGACCGTGCGGAGCGAGGACGCGGCTCGGGTAAACTTTGTGTTTTCCGAGTCTAGCGAGGACGCGGCTTAGGTTGACTTGGTGTCTCCTAAGTCTTGCGAGGACGTGGCTCGGACCGACTTTGTGTCACCGAGTCTTACGAGGATTGGAATTGACGGTTGAATATTGGAATTGACCGGATACCTAAAGGGTACACCTAGGTGGATTTTAGAAAATTGATTTGATAATAAAACTTTTTATGAATAGCTAGTTTTGGTGAACTTTAGTAGCATTTTTATTTATGCATGCCTTGATTTATTCTTTTTACCATAGAATTGTTTAAATGCTTTAACAAAGGGGGCTAATTAGTTGTTTATCTTTTTCTAAAACTTATTTTCAGTCCACTCACCTTTTCAAATGTTTTACGCCCTCAGTCGTAGGGTCGAGGCCGTGAATTCACCACCGGCCCATCATCACCACCACCACACTCCTTCGACTTTGTGTAGGGTCCTTGACCCGAGAAGAACTTTTGTATTTATTTATTTTAGTAGCTCTGAATTTGCCCAAACTTTTGTGAGGCCCGAGGCCGTACTTTTAAATTTTGTTGGTGTGTGAACTTAAACTTGCGTGCTGAAGTTGTGGAATTAAATTGTGCTTTCGCAGTGTAAAATATTTGGGAACCGAGGCCAATTACAGGGGAGACTCCGCGAATTTTCTAGGCAGAAGTCGAACCTTAAAACTTTGTAAAACTCATTTTCTTTACTAAAAGGGCAAAGTGGTCAAGTGTGTCCGACACCCGACAGATGTCGGCCACGGACAGGCTTGGCCCGGATTCCAAAGCGGAATTAGGGTCGGGTCCTCACAACTTGCATCGTGAGCTTTAGGTTTAATTTCCTGCATTTTGCAACTGTGAATTCGGCTTTGACAAGTGCTTGTTTTCCAAACAAGAAATGGGCCCAAAACGTGGTGGTACTCGTAGGGGAACACGTCGGTCGTCCCTGACGACGTGAACAAGAAGCTCAATTTGAACAGAGGAACAGCGGTTATGGGGATCGTGCAGAGCTGCCCAGTTGATGCCTACCCCGATTGTTGATCCTAACCTACGGTGACCATCGAGCTTTTGACTCAAGCCCTATCACGAGTGGGCATGGCAGAGATCCTTCCTTGTCCTTTGCGGATCAAGCCAAGAGAATAGGGGCAACCGAATTTGATGGAGAAGGCGATCTGTGCCGAGGAATGGGTGGAGAAGATGGAAAGAATTACGGAGGTCATGGATGTTCCACAGAGCGTAGGGTTATCCTGGCTACCTTCTTCTTGTCCCGAAATGCGAGGTAATGTTGGTGGGAATCAAGTGAAAAGAAGATATGCGTATCCGTCAACTATTACTTGGCAAGTGTTCGAAGTGGCGTTTGATGATCAGTTCTACCCTAAGCTTATCGTAACATGAAGATGGAAGAATTCCTACGCTTGGAGCAGTAGTATGACCGTGGCCGGAATATGAGAAAAAGTTCATCGAGTTCTGAAGTATTGTGCATCATTGGTGGTCGATGCAAAGAAGAAGTGTCAATCGCTCACCCGTGGTCCGAAGCCTCGCTATTCGGGATATTGTGATACACAGCGGTTGAACAATTATGGGGATTGGTGATGTCGGCGTCCTTGGTTGAGAACAGTCGATGATGGGGCATGGGCGCAATGATTCCCGCTGGCCGACCATTTGATTCTGGGGTCCTAGTCGGGGATCATCCAAGAGGCGTTCAGCTTCGGATCCTCTAGTGGACGAGGTTATGGTGGTTCCCCGAGCCGGAGCCGATTCTAGCGATGGGTTCGGCCGTAGTGTTAGTTCCGACCGAGACGGCAAAGGCATAGCTCGAGGCCCGGGAATTTGCAGGGTCGGGTGTTCCGTGGTCGAGGCCGTTCTCGGGCGAGCTGGTGTAACCGTTGGCATACGGGGACCTCGTCGCAAGACTACGGAGGATGTTATCTTTGTGGACAGCCTGGGCATTTTCGGAGGGAGTGCCCACTATCGCTGACGGCAGAGACTCATTTGTCTTCGAGTCATCTCGTGGAGGTAGTATGCAGAGTCGACCTGTGAGACCCCTATGATACCGGAGCCTCATCTAGTGGCGGGGCTCGCAAAGGCAGCCGCGAGGAGGGACTCAGCAGGGGACGTGGGTGGACGCTCCTGCAGCTACGGTAGAGTGTACACCATGACTCGGCCGACAGAGGCTCAAAGGCGTCACTGATGTTATCATGGGTATGTTGCCGCCTTTGGTATTCCTGCACGTGTGTTAATTGACCCCTGGCTACACACTCTTTTGTTTCGCATAGCTTCGCCATGCTAAATGCGGATGTTAGGCTTAGGCCTTACAAGGGGAACTTATTATTTCTGTATCTACTGGTGATGCTCTTGTGGCTAGCACGTATTCAAAGATAGTTCGGTGTTAGTGGGGGATGTGCATCCTGGAGGCGTATCTAATTCCTTTGGATATTGTGGAACCTGGATGTGATTCTCGGGTATGGATTGGTTAGCCAAGCATCATGCTTGACGATTGTTTTCGGAAGGAGGTTGTGTTCGTAGTCCCTGACGACGGGAGGTTATTTTCCAAGGGGAGCGTCAAGTTCTCCCATCCTCGTATCATCTCGCCATGACGGCAAGACTAAGCATCGAGGAAGGGTTGCACCGGTACTTGGCTCACGTCATTGATACCCGGATAATGGCGTAAGGTTGGAAGACATTCCTGTGGTACGGGACTTTCCTGGATGTGTTTCCGGAAGATCTTCCTGATTGCCCTCGAACGTGAAATTGAATTCACCATTGAACTTGTTCCTCGAACCAACCCCATCTCTCACCGTACACGCATGTAATGGCACCAGCTAATTAAGGGAATTGAAAACTCATTGCAAGAGCTGGTAGACAAGGGCTTCATCCGAGGCCGCTTTCTCTCCTTGGGGTGCACTGCTTTTGTTTGTGAAGAAGAAGGATGGCACTATGAGGCTGCATTGATTACCGAAATTTGAATAAGGTTACAAGCATGGAACCGTTATCCTTTGCCTCGCATTGATGACTTGTTCGATCGCCTGAGGGGTGCAAAAAGTATTTTCCAAGATTGATTTGAGGCTCTGGGCTATCATCAGTGCAGTCAGGAAGAGGATGTGCCTAAAACAGCCTTTCGGACGAGGTATGGGCATTATGAGTTTCTTGTGATGCCTTTGGTCGACTAACGCACCGGCGAAATGCTTATGGATCCGATGAACAGAGTGTTCCGACGCTACTTGGATCGCTTTGTCATCGTATTCATGTACGATATTCTGGTTTATTCGAAGAGTGAAAAGGGCTCATGTGAAGCATTTGGAGATTGTACTGGGAACTTTAAGAAGGAGGCAACTCGTATGCAAAGTTCAAGAAGTGCATGTCTCGCTGATTAATCAGTTTCTTGGGGCATGTCATTTCGCTGAAGGAATTTATGTGGATCCTCGGAAAGTGGAAGCAAGTGGTAAATTGGGCTCGCCAACTAGTGTCACTTTGAAATACGAAGTTTCTTGGTTTGGCAGGAGTTACTACCGCTGCTTTGTGGAAGGTTTTTCTACCATAGCGGCACCTCTCACTCCCTTGCTTAACGAGAAAAGGGGTCAAATTTGAATGGACAGATGAGTGTGAAGGAAGCTTCAATGAGTTGAAAACTGTGCTGACAACCGCTCCTGTTGGCTTTGCCTCGATGACAAAGGGAGGTTTTGTAATTTAAGTGATGCTTCACGACAAGGTTTGGGGTGTGTTTTGATGCAGCATGGAAGGGTAATTGCTTATGCGTCTGTGCAACTTAAGAAGCAATTTGAACTGAACTACCCTACTCATGATTTGGAGCTTCTTCTTTGTGGTGTTTGCCTTAAAGATTTGGCGACATTACCTTTACGGGAGACCTGCCGATCTTCACTGCATCATAAAAGTTTGAAGTACTTGTTCACTCGTAAAGAATTGAATTTGAGGCGTAGAAGATGGCTAGAGTTGATAAAAGATTATGACTGCACTATTGAGCACCATCCAGGAAGAGCTAATGTTGTGGCCGATGCCTCACAGAAATCATCGTGATCTTTGGCTTATCTTCGAGGGAGTACTCTCGTTGAACGAGTGAGCCGAGAAAGTATAGTGTTGGGTTGGAATTGAGTCATGATGGAGGATTACTTGCAACTCTTCATGTGAGGTCGGTCTTGGTAGAACGAATAATTGAAGCTCGCCTGTGATCCGTTGATTTGTACGTTAAGGTTGGAGGTTGAGAATGGCACCGGGACGGATTACTCAAGAAGGAATGATGGAGCCTTGATGGTGGGACAAGGTTGTATGTTCCCGATGATGAGAGAGGTTAAAAGAGAAATTTCTGAAGAAGCTCACGCTCGACTTTGCTATGCATCCTGGGTAGCACAAAGATGTACCGTACTTTGAGGGAACATTACTTGGTGGCCTTTCATGAAACGGAGATTGCGTAATATGTCGAAAAATGCCTAATTTGTCGGCTAAGTGAAGGCCGAATTACGGTAAACCATCGAGTTACTACAACCACTTCCAATTCCCCGAGTGGAAGTGGGGACATATCACAATGGACTTTGTATTCAAGCTTCCTGACGCAGTAGAAGCATGACGGAGTTTGGGTAATTGTTGACCGACTCACTAAGTCTGCACACTTTCTACCAAAGATGAAGGAGACTTATAAATTGAACAAATTGGCCAACTGCTTTGTTGATGAGATTATAAGATTGCATGGTGTGCCGCTTTCTATTGTGTCCATGTGAGATCCGAGGTTCACATCTCAAGCTTCGGATGAAGTTGCGGGAGGGTTTTGGAACTCAATTGCGGTTCAAGATACTCTTTTCATCCCCGTGAATTGATGGACAATCCGAAAGAACTATTCAAACTCTGGAAGATATGCTAAGAGCTTGTGCATTGCAATTCCGAGGAGACTGGGATGAGAAATTGCCTCTAATGGAGTTTGCCTACAATAACAGATTACCATTCAAGCATCGGAATGTCAACTTGGTATCGTGAGCCTGGTTTCGATCCCCGACTGTGGGTTATGGGTTATGTCACCTTATGAAGCATTGTATGGGCGGCAAAGGCGTAACTCCGCTTATTTGGGATGAGGTTGGTGAGAAAAGAGTGGAAGGAGAGGTTGATATCGAGGGCTACTAAAGAAAGAGTCAAGCCGATCGTGAGAAAGACTTAAGGCTGACTCAAGATCGATGAAAAGTTATGGCCGATAATCGCAGAAAGGACCTTCAATTTGAAGTTGGTGATTGGGTTTTCTTGAAATTCATCGCCCGGAAGTAGTAAGATTTGGGAAGCGGGAAAGTTGGAGTCCTCGTTACATTGGACCGTTTGAAGTTGTGGAGCGAGTAGGGTCTTGTAGCTTATAGTAGTTGCTTTACCTCCCGAACTTTCTCTGATGCATGATGTTTTTCATGTCTCAATGTTACGGAAGTACATTTCAGATCCTTCTCATGTGTTAGAGTCACAACCAGAAGACTTGAGATTTGATTTGAGTTTTTGTGGAGCAACCAAAGGCAAATCTTGGATTGGAAGACCTTGAGACTCTACGTTCACGGGAAATTCCTCTTGTGAAAGTTTTGTGGAGAAGTCACACCGTGGAAGAAGCCACATGGGAACCCGAGGAGCAGATGCGGCTCAAGATCCGTATCTTTTGAATGACAAGAAGGGTGGTTTTATTAAAGTTAAAGAAGAATCTTAAGATTTGAAAAATTTGTTGTGGTTTTCATATTAAATTCAAGGAATTAAACTTGTTAATTACAGAGATCAGTTGAAAAGCTTAGAGTCGGTGATTTAAGCGGGGTAAGAAATTTCGTGGACGAAATTTTTATAAGGAGGGTAGATTGTAACAACCCTGGTCCTAATTTAAGGATAAAAGAATAAAATATTGAAAGAAAGGACGATTTACCCCCGATTAAAAATTAAGGGAATTAAAAGTTGACTTTAAGATCGGGGAAGGAATTTGGGAACGGAGTGCACTGCCAAGGCTTTCGGCGAAACGAGTCCATGGACGTGCGGAACACCCGATTCGAACCCGAACGAACGTTTAAAGGTCTAAAATGGTAGGGGCAATTTTGTAATTTTGAGAAAAAGGGATTAAAAATCGAAAATAGCTGGCCAATCGGCCAGCGCGCAAACCCCGATCGCTCTTCAACCTCGCGACCCCTCTCCCTCTCCCTTTCGAACCAAGGCCACCGCCACGTTTCCGCCACACCGGCCAGGCCGCACTCCCAAGGCTTCCCACTCACCTCCTCAACCTGCGTCCCTGTCCTTGGTTTCACCGAAACCACCTCGAACCTCCTCCGCAACGCGAAAACCAGTCGGAGCTTCCTCCGCCGAACCCTCGGATCCTGGCCACCAAACTGATCGATTCTGGTGAGTTTTCTGCTCTATTTCTCGAGTTCTAGTTGTTTTCAAAGTTGGTTTCGCTCGATTTGGAAGTTTTGAAACCGATTTGAGAATTAGGGTTTGGGTGATCGGATCGTGAAGTTCCCGGCGTGATTCCACCTTCTGGCCGGTTCTCAATGCCAAAAATGCTTCCCTCCACCCACTCGATCACTTAGCCGTAGGTCTTGCCTCGAAACTCCAAGTTTTTCCGTCAGGAAAAATTGCTCAAGCCACCCAACCCGGCGCGCGTGTGGCGGCGTGGTGGCCAGTGGTGGCGGCGGTTCTTCGTGCCTAAATGCCTCCCGTAGTCTCCCAAGCGCATAGGTATGCTCGAACGAATTTTTGGAAATCGCTTGAGCGAATAACCAATGTTACCTAAGTTAGGTTTAACTAGGGTTAACTGGTTCGTTAAGTTCTAACCGTTGGATCGTAACGAAACTTGGAAGTTAAGTAATTGGGAATTTTAGGAACCTATAGGAAATTACGGATCGTCGTTTGGAGGTCGGAAACCTAAGGAACGCAGTGAATCAAACCTATTAAGGATTTAATCGCTTATTTAATCCTCGGAACTTCCAAGTTAACTAAAAGGCTTAATTTGAATTCAAGTGGCCCGGGGAAACCTTTCTAACTATAATTGAACCCTTTTAGGCCCGGGGTCAGGATTTTCTATTAAATTTTTATGCCGAGCTTTGGTGAGGTAATAAATGGTTTAATTTTTCGTAAATAGGTACTCAAGCTTCTGGTGGATTCATAGGAAGGCCCTTCTAAGGGTCCAAAGCAAGCTCGGATAAACGTGAGTGGACCTTTGATTTTATAAATGAATTTTTATTACAATAAATGCTTATTTAATGTTTTTATGAAATGATTGTTGATAAACTTTGTTTTTGAAGTTATGATATGATTCCCGATTAATGAATTATGAATTTAATTCGAACCTTGGAATTGGAAGTTATGGTCATGATTTGTGGATTTTGATAGGCTCAAGGTTTTGCTTGAACAAAGGATTTTAAATATGGTTATGAAAGATTTCAAACCACTCTAGGTACCCTAGCATGTAAATCTGGTTTTCGGAATTATAATGGTGCCTACGGAATAAAAAAATTGATAAAGGTTATTACCCTGGCCTACGGACCATTGTTGCCTTCGGTTTAAGTCTGCGCAAGCATGACTTACGCCCACGAGTCTCGGACGCTTTCGGACCGTGCGGAGCGAGGACGCGGCTCGGGTAAACTTTGTGTTTTCCGAGTCTAGCGAGGACACGGCTTAGGTTGACTTGGTGTCTCCTAAGTCTTGCGAGGACGTGGCTCGGACCGACTTTGTGTCACCGAGTCTTACGAGGATTGGAATTGACGGTTGAATATTGGAATTGACGGATACCTAAAGGGTACACCTAGGTGGATTTTAGAAAATTGATTTGATAATAAAACTTTTTATGAATAGCTAGTTTTGGTGAACTTTAGTAGCATTTTTATTTATGCATGCCTTGATTTATTCTTTTTACCATAGAATTGTTTAAATGCTTTAACAAAGGGGCTAATTAGTTGTTTATCTTTTTCTAAAACTTATTTTCGGTCCACTCACCTTTCAAATGTTTTACGCCCTGTGTCGTAGGTCGTAGCTGAGCACCACCACCGGCCCATCATCACCACCACCACACTCCTTCGACTTTGTGTAGGGTCCTTGACCCGAGAAGAACTTTGTATTTATTTATTTTAGTAGTTCGAATTTGCCTAAACTTTGTGAGGCCCGAGGCCGTACTTTTTAAATTTTGTTGGTGTGTGAACTTAAACTTGTGCGTGCTTGAAGTTGTGGAATTAAATTGTGCTTTCGCAGTGTAAAATATTTGGGAACTCGAGCCAATTACAGAGACTCACGAATTTTCGTTTCGAACCTTAAAACTTTGTAAAACTCATTTTCTTTACTAAAAGTGGCAAAGTGGTCAAGTGTGTCCGACACCCGACAGGATGTCGGCCACGGACAGGGCTTGGCCCTGATTCCAAAGCGGAATTAGGGTCCGGGTCCTCTCATAAACACATTCACTAATCGAGCTAAAAAAATAGTTCATTACTGCTCTTTTGTATGAGTTTACCAGTCAAATACTGATGATGTCAAATTTTTCATGTTTACGAAGAACATAACATAGGTGTTGATCATCTGGGTCACATTTTTCCTTTTGGTACTATTGAGTCTCTTACTCTTATCTTTAATGTGTTTTATGACGATACTTAAGGCAAGGCTCAACCGCAGGAGATAAACTCCCACATTCCGATGTTAGTTGGGGAAAGAGAGGGACATTGACATTGAGATAGGGAAGTATTTTCTTAGCCCATCACCATTCCTTGTCACTTTCATGTTTTTTATTTTTATTTTTTATTATTATTATTTTTTATTTTTTTTATTATAGTTTAGGCCCGCCATTTAACCGAAAATTAGGAGTCTTTATGCTATCATCAACCAACCCAGACTAAGCTCAAGTTACTAGAAACAAAATTCAACGTTTGTTAAAGTGATGACATTTTTCCTCCTCCTTCGCATATTGTAATTCTTATACATTAGGAGAGGACATGGGTTGGGTTAGGTCGATTTTAATTCTAACTTGTAATCCAACCCAATATATGTTAGTTTATGATTTTTTGGACTAAAGACGCGCTCATTATTAAGCCAATTCAACTCAACCCAAACTTTTTCGTGATCGAATTAAGCGATTTAATCGAGTTTATTCAAAATTAAGCATACTTTTAAGTTTTAGTTCTAATTCGTAACCCAATCCGTATATAGCGATTTATAATTTTTTAAACCCCCAATCCACTCATTTTTAGGTAAACCTAACCTTACTCAACCGAGTTGGACGGGTCAATTGGGTTGACCCAAAATTGTGCCCACCCCTACATTACATAATCGAATCGGCTTCCGAATCCGAAACGACATCAACCTACCAATCAATTGAAATTCTCTGCACCGAAAAGTCTACACATCCAACCGCTGAAGACCATCCAAACCCAAAATCACAAACAGATCGCGCCACGTGTTAAACTCAGAAGTCCACCCTCTCACCCTCACACTCTCTCCGAAAATGCCGGCAATTCATGCGCCACCTTCATTGATAAGGTCACTCCTCTACGTTCCCACTCCCTCCCTCTCTCTCAGTCTTCGCACACTTCCACTATTTCGCGTCACCAAGCTTCGCTGCTTCAACTGCAGCCAGAGCTCAGTCCGTACAGTCACAGCCATGTCCTTGCCTAATGCCACATCCGGTGACCCGTCGCCGGACCACGTTGCCGGGAAGTGGTTTTCGGTGCCGGAGCTCCGGCTTCGCGACCATCGCTTCACTGTGCCTCTCGACTACTCCGTCGGTCTTAAGGCTTCGTCTAAGATCTCAATCTTCGCCCGCGAAGTTGTTTCAGGTAATTAAATTAAACTCTAGTCATATCATTAAAAAAGTTTAATTCGTGTTATTATCTGTTAATTACTGTTTGATTGGTGTTGGAAGTGAACTGTGCAATGCAGACTGCAGTGTGTATGATTTGAAGTGACTAATTTGCTCGTGGATTTAAGGGGCTCGGTGTTTTGATTTTCGTTGACGTGTGTTGACCTTTTTTTGCATTTTGACTCTGTTTGGTTGCTTAGAAAATAGAGAAAGGGAAAGAATGAGGCATTGTCTACTGTTTTTATCTAAGAGAAAGGCATTAATTAGTGGTTTGAATTGGTAGAGGTATTTGAATCCGGTCAATCAACTCTGGTGATAGTTTTTTGTTGTTGTCGTCCTCAGCATTGAAAAGATCAAAGATTAATCTGCTACATTTGCTTTTCTCACTAACTACAATAAATAATTTTTGAAGGAAGCTTGAATTAGATATCTGCCTGTGAATGTTCATATGATCGAATGTGAAGTGTTCTATGAATTTCAACTGACATAGTGCATACATAAGACTTATATCCATTCAAGGATAGTTCATAAGAGAAGTTACGGCAGAAGGTGCAAGCCCATGCTGCCAGACGGACACATACTAAAAATGAGCGCGCAAGCATGTGCATATACCTGTAACTTGGGGCTTCATAAAATACTCTACTTTAAAAGTGTGTCTGCTTTAGTCATGAAATCTCATTGCTAGTGAGGAGTAGATAAAAATGTAACTGGCAAGCAAGCTGTTCCCCTATTTTTTCAGTCTGCGGATTGCTCATATCCTTCTCAGACATTTGCCTTGTTTCATACACGTTTGTGGTTATGTTAGCCCCTTAGTAAAGTATGATTTGTATTGCAGTTGGTAAAGAAGAAGAACCACTGCCATACCTATTATATCTACAAGGTGGACCTGGATTTGAGGCCCCTCGACCAACCGAACCCAGTGGGTGGATACGTAAAGCATGTGAAGAATTTCGTGTTATATTGATGGATCAGGCATGGTTATATAGGCATATCCTCTTACAAGCTTTTGTGAATATGTACTTCCTTATTTGTTATTCTCCTGCTTATCTACTTTTACTTGCAGCGAGGAACAGGTTTATCAACTCCTTTGACAGCTTCATCTATGTCGCAACTGAAGTCTGAATTGGATCTGGCTGATTACTTAAAACATTTCCGAGCTGATAATATAGTAAATGATGCAGAGTTCATTCGAGTACGTATTGTGCCTGATGCTGAGCCCTGGACAATTTTGGGTCAGGTATTAATTGCTATTTGCTTTTAGTATTTATGTGTGTATGTAATGTTTCGACTATAGTGTGATGATCCTGCCTGCAGTTTCTTTATTTTACTAAGAAATACCTACTATGTTATCAGAGGACATTGTTAAGATCACGAGCTCCTTCATAGTGCCAACTTCATTCTCCCTATGTCTGAAGTTGTTGTGTGTTGCATTTTTTGTATCATGAGAATGTCTCTATGTTAAGTCATTTCTTATGTTTTGCTTGTGGTGCACTGTTGCCTGTGCAACTGAACTAAAATTGCAGCTTGTTCTTTTCCCTTGTGCAGAGCTTTGGTGGTTTTTGTGCAGTAACCTATTTGAGTTTTGCACCACAAGGACTAAAACAAGTCCTTTTAACTGGAGGAATCCCTCCTATAGGAAATGGATGCACTGCAGATGCCGTGTATAAAGCATGCTTTGAACAGATTATCCATCAGAATGAGAAGTACTACCAAAGGTATCCTCAAGATATTGAGGTTGTTCGTGAAGTTGTTAACTATTTGTCAAAATCCGAGGGAGGCGGGGTGAGGGTCTATAACATATTCTCTTGGTGCTTTTCATAACTCTGAGATTTAAGATTGCTCTTTGAAATCAATCCCACCTACCCTTGTTTTTGTACAGGTCCAGCTTCCATCTGGAGGCTTCCTAACCCCAAAGGGATTGCAGATTCTTGGTCTTACTGGCTTGGGATCCAGTGCTGGTTTTGAGCGCTTACACTACATGTAAGGCTTCATGAATATGAACCAATATTTCAATATGCTACAATTTAGTCATTCTTCAACTGAGTTATATTTTCACTTCGACCCATAGGTTTGAGAGGGCCTGGGATCCTATAATAGTTCCAGGAGCACCAAAGGAAATCAGTTATTACTTCTTGGATGCTGTAAGAAAATAACTGCTTTTTATTGATGTTGAATCCAAGGCTTTGAACATACCTGGTATAAAGTTATAAACCTTAAACCATTCCATGTGCAGTTTGACAAGTGGTCATCTTTTGACACAAATCCACTTTATGCTCTTCTTCATGAATCCATATACTGTCAGGTAATTGCTTTAATCTCTTTCATCTGCAGAAGTATATGTTTTTTCTTTTTCTTTTTCATTTGGTTTTTAGTTTGTCTAGTTGTTTTTTTTGTTTACTTATTTAAGGGTGCTTCATCACGGTGGGCTGCTCAAAGAATAAGGACAGAAAATGAGGGCAAATTTGATGCAGTCCGGGCTGCAAAAGAAGGTCGTCCTGTATTTTTCACAGGAGAGGTAGGCATAGGTTCCGGCCTCTTTTCAAATTGCCAAAAAGCCATAATGTTCACATCCAGTTATATGAATTATCTGACAGATAATTGATGACTTACATTCAGTGTATATCTCATGGATGAAATAATCGTCAGCATGTGGCGTATAGAATATTTTGGGGAGTCATGAACTCTGAAGTGTATATACCCTGATGGATAGGATATCTAGCTGTGCATACAATTTATGATTTACTTGAATGATGGTATAAAAGCTCATGCAGCTATAGACACTTGGACCAATCTTAGGGGTCGAATGAGGTGTATTGGGTCAGCAGAGTAGTCCCACAGCTATGTGTCATACAGAGCAAAATTGGAGCTGGCCTCCAGTATGTTGTTGCTTGCAGCTTTGACTACTACCTCACAAACTGAAACAGGGTTTTTTTCCTGCTGCAGATGATCTTTCCATGGATGTTTGATGAGATTCATGCCTTAAGGAAATTCAAAGGTGCTGCTCATATATTGGCTGAGAAGAAGGATTGGCCTCCACTATATGACATCACTGCACTAAATAATAACAAGGTGTGCTGCCTTTATATGAAGTTAATCGTCTTGAATATCAACTGGTCATAAGATTTGCACAAGGAGACCTAAACCTTGTAGCAGCCTATGATGTTTTCCATTTTGACCGTACACATAATGTGAATTATCAGCAGTTTCGTCCATTAATGTATGAATTTGCTTCTGTCAACATTGACAGGTACCTGTTGCAGCTGCTGTTTACTATGAAGATATGTTTGTAAACTTCAAGCTGGTCATGGAAACAGCATCTCAGATAGCCGGGATTCGGTTGTGGATAACTAACGAATTCATGCATTCTGGTCTGCGCGATGCAGGGAGCCAGGTTTTTGATCATTTGATGGGAATGCTAGACGGAAAGAAGCCTTTGTTCTGATTTCCCTTCCAGTTCCTGCACTAGATCTGTAATCTCTTGATTTAATTTACCTTCATGTTCTTGATATAATTCAGATTGGGAACTTAGAAAGTCTTTGCGGCAGTTTCTCCATATCTTAGAGATCAAATTGAGGCTTGTATATTTGTTTAGAAACTTTCTTTACCATAATATTTGATTTTTATGTTAGAACTATAGAAAACAGTATCATATAATATTATTTTTTTAGGACGTTTCCTATTGAGAGGGGTGATTACTAAACTCACGTACGCTACACAGATGCTAGGACTTGAACCTAGAATCTTGCTTTAGAGGTAAATACTCCAAACCACTACACTAAGACTAGTGGGTCCTTTGCCACATTATCATATAATAATGTTACGATGTACAACTATATATAATGATATAAAACTATGAACTATGAACATATAATATCAAATTAAACATTGAGTCAGCAAAATTGTATATATCAATATAATTAATGTGCATTTGGAGTAATTTTTTGGTGTGACGAATACCCCATTTTCAATATTTCTTGTATATATATATATATAACTATTACTTTAGATATTGATAAAAAAATAATCTTTAAAAACTATTTGGTTTAGAAAAAATAAAAATAGAAAGATGAAAGACAAGGAAGGCTCCGCTGACCCAGTCACTCACAAAATGCTTGATATATACAAGAATGGTAGCAACACATGAGATGCTTGGTCCGGACCTTTTCTCTTGGATCTTTTTGGGTTGGTAAACTAAACAGTATATATCTAGTCAAACTAAAACCAAAATGTTGTAGCAATTTGAACACGTGACGTATATTTCTTAATATTACAGAAATACCCATCCCATGAATCTTGTTGTAGGAGAGAGAGAGCCATGCAACCGCATGCATAGATGATAACGATATGTATATTGAGGCACGTCACCTGTTCTCACTTGAAATTGCAGGTGAACAGAAGTAGTTGAGATGTAGTTGGCCTTCGCCTTTACCCTAAGATTCAAGATAGGGAAGAGTACCAAAAACAGAAAAAAACCAGCCTCCCAATTTCAACCCTAAGCAACCATTAATCTCTCTCTCTCTCTCTCTCTCTCTCTCTCTCTCTCTCTTGTTCTTGTGTGTCTGCACGGTCCAACTTCTCACCTTCCACCACCTTAACTCTTTGAAAGTTTGAAAGCTTGAAAGCTTTATAATACTTCCCCTATCAAACATTAATTCTCTCTTCTTTTCTCTTCATTCTCTAATTAATTAACACCTCAGATTAATTATGGAAGGTCATCAAGACCCTAATTATCCACCTCCATTAACCCCATCATCCTTAATCTCATTACCTTTCTTGTTGCCACCCCAAAACCCTCTCTTCACACCCTCTTCTTCAACAGCCCCACCCTCCTCCTCACAGTTGATCAGCCCTCCTCTTCTAGAACCTCAGCAGCAGCATCAAGTCCACCCTGACATTGACTGGGTTAGCCTTCTCTCTGGTACTCCGGCAGCTGGGTTTGGTGGTCAGGAGATTAATAATTATAAGCCACTGGTGGTGGACAATAATAATGTTGGTGCCTCTGCTGAGAATATTAATGGAGCTGATCAGGAAGGGAAGGGTGCTAATAGTAAAAGGAAAGGTGGGGGTAGGATGAGACAACCAGCGAGCCGGCCTAGATTTGCTTTTCAGACCCGGAGTGCCGATGATATTCTTGATGATGGTTATCGCTGGAGAAAGTACGGACAGAAGGCCGTCAAGAACAACTTATATCCCAGGTTTGTTACTTCACTTTCTAACACTATTATATATATATAATTTTTTTTTTTGTTCTTACAATTTACCACAGCACAGAACAAACGGAAGGCAAAAAAAATATAGTAAATTTAGCTTTACCCCTTGAATGCAACCTATCTCTTTATTTTTGTTTGAATAAAATCATGTTTTTTCTAAATAAAACTCGATGACTATGATCCAACTTGTCAAGTTACCTAATCAAGCAAAATCGAATTTATTGTACTGTTTTTATTCCTAAAATACCCCCAACTAAGCCATTATTGCATTTTGTATATTAATATATGAACTAATCTAGAAACAAATTTTAATTGGATTGTAACTAATGACACACGTTGAATTTGGAAAGATCTCCAAATTGATGTAGAAATTAATTTGGAATTTTTTTAAAAATTCAACAATAAATTCAGATTTAACATACCTAATCGGTTTATTTAATAAAAAAATCTTTTTTTCTTTCATTTTTTTATGAAGTATACGTGATTAATTATCTATTATATTATTGTTTTATAAATATAATAGCATACATACATTTTTATGTTGAAAAAATAACGTACCTATCACTTCATTTACAAAAAATAATGTACCTAGTATGAATTTACTTATTATTCAAATAATATACCCAACTTTAACGCATTTTGGATATAATTTACCTAATAATTGACTATTATGCAATTATATAATTTGTAATTTACCTATTATGGGTATATTGTAGGTATATTAAAGCCAACACATTTATAGGTATATTGTGAAAATAATTTACTTACCCAATTTTTATAGGTACATTGACTATTATGTACCTACTATGAATTTACCTACCCAACTTTTCACAATATATTGTGAAAATAATGTACCTAGTATGAATTTACTTATTATTCTAATAATATACCCAACTTTTATAAACACATTTTGTATATAATTTACCTAATAATTTACTATTATGCAATAATAAAACTTGTAATTTACCTATTAGGTCTATATTATAAAAGGTAAATTACATTTTTTTCTATGATTATTGTACCTATTAGAATATATATTATACATATACATCTATATCATTGGAGGATATTAGGTAATGTTTAAATATAATTGTAGGATATTATGTTTAATAAAATTCATTTATTCGAGCTATAGGAGGTGAGAGAATATTTGAATTAATTTGATTGTAGCCCATTATTTATGGGAGTGGAAACATAAATGTATATTATTCATTTGCCTTAATTAGGTGATTGAAAAACGGTTAGCAACCGAATAAAGATATAGTGGCATGATTAGAAATAAATCAACCTACATGGACATATTTATCATAATTTAAAATTTGGTTTTACTTAAACATTTAACATTGTATTATTGGTGGGTTATTGTCTAGAATTTTTAAATTGTAAGGGCCTATTTTAATATCCAAAAAAATAATAAGAAAAAAAGATAGAGAGACAAAAAAATGTGATGCTGTGCCTGTGAAACAAATTCATAAGCTGGCTACTGATATCAAAGTAAAATTGAGATAGAAACAGAACATTTATAGATACATATTATTTTATTTTATTTTATATACAAGCCATATTTGGGGTAAGTGAGAATCGAAACTAGGATTTCGGGTGTATGGGTAAATGTTCTTAACCACATGAGCTATAAGCCCCTTGTTTATACATTTATATTTTTGGTTGCTCAACTAATTTGACATTTCCTCACATTATGAAGAAATAGAGTTAGTCAAGTTATTAATTTAGTAATATTAGTTTGCCTGACTGGGTTATTGACATTTTATAACGAAGCATTTCTAATTTTTCCTCAGCCAACAAGGAAACTGAATACATAAATACTTAGACTCAGATATTTGGTCCTAGAAATTTTGATCCAAAACTTCAAAAAATAAAAACTCCGATTGAAAATAGAAAAATAACTCTGAACTCCCGAATCAATAAAAAGACTATCTACTATAAAAAGTTTGATAAGGGAATTTAAACTAATTTCCATAAAGAACCATTGGACCAATATATATCCTAAAAAATTCTTATGACCTATCAACTTGAATATTTATTGGGTTATCTATATAAATAGCAAGGATATAGTCATGTTCTTCATTGGGTTCAAAACCAATCTATGATTTTCTCACTTTCACACTTTCAAACATGGTCATATCTCATATGCAGGAGCTACTATCGGTGCACACATCACACATGCAATGTGAAAAAGCAGGTCCAGAGGCTATCTAAAGACACGAGCATTGTGGTGACAACATATGAAGGAACTCACAATCATCCCTGTGAGAAGCTGATGGAAACCCTAACTCCTCTTCTGAAGCAAATGCAGTTCCTCTCTAGGTTCTGATTTAAAAGTAATTAGCTCACCACTAAAGGTTTAATTGATATATGAACATATAGAATGCACAGTGCATGATCTTCTATTGGAAATTAATTTGTACTTATATATGTATTAACCTTTTAACTTGTGCACAGGTTGACTGTGGACTATCTGAGGCGGAAAATGAAATGAAATGTAAAGATCGATATACCAATAGCAATATGTCAATTAAGCTCATATATATATGTTATTTGGCACCACAAATTAAACTCCTCATTTGATTCTTGTATTCTAAATTAGGAGTGGGCATTCGGACTGGAAAACCGGAACACCGAATCGGACCGGGAGAAAAAAACCGGGAAAAAAATCGGTTGACCAAAAAAGTCAACAAACCGGACCGGTTCCGGTTTCACACCGCTCCGCACCGAACCGGTTTTTTTTAATACAGATTTTTTAAATCTAATGCTATATTTTTAATTTTATAATTAATATTTTTCCAAGTTCAACTTCAAATTATTTCCCATTGTACGAATTTGATCATTTGTTAATTTTCAAACCCAAAAAATAACTTATTTATTATAATTTGTATTTTAAAATAATAATAAAAATAATAAAAAAACCGGTTTAAAACCGGAACCGGACTGGCCGGTTTTGACAAAAAAAAAAACTTAAATCGGATTGGATGAATAGTACCGATTCCGGTTCCGGTGTGAGCTCCAAATCGAACCGAATCTGACCGCGCCCGCCCCTATTCTAAATGACATGCGAATAAAACATGGTGGGCCAGCCCAATATGATGTGGGCCAGTCTAGCCTCACCTGTTAGTTGATCTTAAAGAATTAACTTCTTATAAATTTGGTAGCTCTTTCCTTATAGCTTAATTGGTTGAGCTTTTCCTCCTCATCTTTGTGGGCAAAAGTTCGAATCCATGCACCCGATGAATATTTATGTAAATCCCCTCCCCCAATAGTTTGTACAGAAAAAAAAAACAATGAACTTGTTTGGCTTCATAGTATCCCAAACTCAGAAGATTTAAACTTATTTTAAGACCATAGCACATTATAGAACTTTTTCTTTTCGCATACATTATGTGGGTAATTTGGATGAAGGTTTTGTAAGGAGGTTGGTAATTTAATTAACACGACTGGATCCATAAGTATGTATCAAGAACACACAATGTTTTTATTTGTATTTATGCATAATACTGATATATGTAAGAAGTACACAAACATCACAGACAACTAAAGTTGTCTCTGATTCAGAATTTAATTTAAACACTGCTCTTGATGGAAGAGCTATATTTAGTTTGATGATCATAATACTTGGACCACAGCATGACCCCTCCGTACTTGGGAGAACCTTTAATTGCTGGAAGCACTTTAGAAGTGAGATCAGCCACAGGAATGAAGCCACTTCCAGCAGCTGCAGGGGCAGCTGGTAATCCTAGGAATATCTTGGTAGCTGGAATATCTGAAATCCACTGCTTCCATGCATTTTCAAGGTTGCTAAGATCCCCCGAGGAGTATTGGCAAGGTGGGTTGTTGTAGAATTGGACCCAAACATTGTCAAAAAGGCCGGTCTTGAGGGCACCCCCAACCCAAGCATCTGGGAAAGGGCACTGAGGAGCTGCAGTTAAATAAACTTTCTTACCTTGTTTACTATATGCAGAAAGGTATCTTGCAAGGTCATCCCAATGTAGGTTTGTTCCTCCTTCGATATCGAAATCAATTCCATCCAAAACAGCGTCACCGAGCGGGCGAGACGAAGAGCTTCCTCCCAAGAAATTGTTCCACTAGTAAGTAGCAACTTGCCTAGCATCCTCTTTAGATGTGAGGTAGTAGCTCCCTGCTCCTCCTCCAATTGAAAGAATCACCTTGACTCCTTTTGCTTGGCATGATTTAATGTCAGAGCTCAAGCCAGTGCAGCCATTAGTGTAGGGATCACAGTGTCCAGCTAGGTTGATCATGGGGGTCTGGCCATTGCCAAAGGTTGGAAGAAAAGCTAGGTTTACAAATTCATAGTTGCCTGTGGCACAAGTTTCCTCCAAGGTACCTTCATTCCCATTTTGACCCCAGTAGATGGCAATGCCTGCAGCATCAGCTCCAAATTGTAGTGCTAGACTTAAAGAAAGAAAAAATGCCAGCGAAATTGCTAACTTTGGTGCCATTCTGCACTTGAATTTGCTTAGCTAGTAGCTGTAGTATTTTCTTGTTACTGCTTAATTGTAGTATTTTGATAAACAGGTCTTTTTATAGGAGAAATTTAACCCCATTCTGATGGCAACGCCCTGTGCTTTTGTGGAAGAGTGCGTGCCTGCGAATTCACTTCGTTTCCCTCCTGATTTCCTTTGTATCAAATTACCAATGGCTGTGGATTAACGCACACGGCATAATCTCCTCACATATTTAAGGCACATACATGTAGCATTTGTGGTTGTTTACTGTTATGGATTATTTTTCACAAGTAATATCCGTTTGTCAGACTTGTTTTGCCAAACAAATACTTATGTTGTCAGATTGTGAATGTGAACCACACATTCTGACAAGAATTAACATGATCAATTGTCTAAATTCACAGTCTGACTATATTGTCGAACATTCTTACAAGAGCGCATTTCTCATTTTTCGTTCTCTTCTATATGTCTCATTGTGAATGGTGTAAGAGAGCATTATATTATTTCCAATTTTTCGTTCTCTTCTATATGTCTCCTTGTGAATGGTGTAAGTGTGTTGGGGATTAAACGCAGACGGGTACTTTGAAAACTAAAACGGATTTCCAGATCCTCAAATATTGCCTTCCCATTTAGGTCCCATGTCCTGTGTTCACGAATTTTGATCTGTGTCCACCTTTTTGTGCACTGCCTGACTCCATAGTTTATAGGACATACCACTTTCACAAACGTGGAGATTATATGATAAATAATTTTCTGTTGAATACGGAATAAAACATATACGCGAGTGTATTTTATACGGAATATTCATCACACAATAGTATGTCCAAATAGAAAATCTTTATATTAGGTCAAATGCAGCCTTACCACGCATGTATGCTCTAATCCACCAAACAAAACCAAATAGAAGAAACTCTCATCCTCTACGATTCTTCTTCAGGGATTCGAATATTATGTCTATATTTTTATTCAAAAGGAAAATATAAACACTCAAGGATGTTTGATTGGATTGTCTTCCTTTGTTTATAAGAAAAGATAGAAATTTTACCAAATAAAATGTAAGATAAAAAAATAGGAAAATCTGGTTTGGCTGGTGGAGCTTAACACGTAATTAAGGCTGCATTTGACCTAATACATAGCCATGATCCAATCTTAACCCTCAATCAAATGCGGAACATATAATCCCAAAACGTATATCATAATTTTCTTCACATCAATCTCATTACATTTGTCACAATCCCATAAATCAAGTGGTGCAGCTCCTCTATATATAACCCAAATGCAATTTTCGATCTGAATACAAGAGGCTGCAAGTAGGCTTAAATCAATCTCTTGGCTTATTCATCTTTAGTTTTCTTTGGCTAATCTTTGGTTTGTTCTTTCTTTTTGTTGGTTCATACGTCTTTGAACATGGCGGGGTTGGTGGACAAGGCCAAGAACTTTGTGGCAGAGAAGATAGCAAATGTGCCAAAGCCAGATGCAAGTCTCACAGACGTCGATTTCAAGAAGGTGAGTTTTGACTCTGCGGATTACCTTGCCAAGGTGTCTGTCAACAATCCTTATCCACATCCTCTCCCCGTCTGCGAGGTCAAATACACCCTCAAAAGCACTGGCAGGTTTCAATTCAACTCTTATTTTTACATCTTTTTTTCTTTTGTCACTCGTGATCTATTTGTGGTCATCATTTTAATTCTGCTGCTGTTGGTTTTGAAGAATCTATAATTTTTGTAAGCATGCCCATTCGATGAATTAAAAATTGTCACAGTCCGGCTACAGAAACTATTTAAAAGGGTTTCGTTTTTTGAAATCAACGAATGAGTTCAAAATCGAATTCCCTTTTTGAAATCAACAAATGAGATCAAAATCGAAACCCTTTTGAGCTGTCTGAATGAGCTTCGATTTAACAATCACTTGATATTGACCCTCTTTCTAATTTGTATGTATATATACATGTGATTTAGGGTTATTGCATCTGGGAACATGCCAGATCCTGGCTCAATAAAGTCAAGTGGCATTACTGTGTTGGAGGTGCCTGTGAAGGTGCCACATAGCATAATTGTCACATTGGTAAGTGACGTTGCTAAGGATTGGGACATTGACTATGAGCTGGAGTTGGGTCTCATCGTTGACCTCCCTGTAGTTGGGAACCTTACCATACCTCTATCTAGGAAGGGCGAAATCAAGCTTCCAACCTTATCTGAAGCTATTTGGGGTTCAAAAGGATAAAGCTTCAAAAGAGACTAAAAAGGAAATTCCAAAAGAGGCCTCAAAGTAGAGGTAAAGATCTAAAGAAGGGGAAAGGGAAAGTCGAATTATTTATCTGTCATAAAATGTAAGAGTAAGTAGTTCATTTTAAAAATTGGAAAGGTGAAAGTCGAATTCTTGTTGTGAACAGTGAATGTAAGAGCAATTTGATTATGTTATACTGTTTGAGATGTTGCATGGTGGTTTCCTTGCTAATGGGATTGAAATGAACTTTATCTTTTATGAAAGATTAAAAGGAATTTTTATTCATCTTGTATCCCATAAGAAATGGTATATGATTTTACCATGTGGAGGAGCATTATGTTATGTCAATTGCTTTTTTTTTTTGCAGCGTTGAATTAGAATTGGGAAGACATTTTAGTACTTAGTAGCAATGTACTATTCACGTGGGATCGGGGGTGTGGTTTTAAAAAATAAAAATAAAAATTACAGGAGTTAGTTTGATCTAACAATTAAGAGATATGACCTCATATAATTTTATATAGGGGCCGGTCCTGACTTTTGAGTGGCCCTAGGCTATAAATGAAAATGAGGCCAATTTTTTTTTCATTTTCCTGAATATAATAAACTAACAAGGAAAAAAAATTATGCAAGTAAATATAATTTTGATAAATAAACACGGCTCTAGTATTGGCCATATAATTGCTACCCCAATATGAAAATTTAAACACCAACAAGAATGAGGATACAAATAATATGCTCTCTTTCATATTTCCTCGCTAAATAATGTGCTAACAAGAATTTCTGGATGAATAAAAGAATTTCTAATCCCTATTGGCTTTCCTTCATTGATTGCTACTTTTAGTAATTAAATACTTTTTGGCAATTAAACACTTTTTTTAGGACCTTTCCTATTGAGAGGAGCGATAGCATACTAAACTCACATACACTGCACGGATGCTAGGACTCGAACTCAAGACCTTGCCTGAAGGAGTAAATACTCCAAACCACTACACTAGTGGGTCATTTGCGGCAATTAAATACTTAAATACATGCAATTGATGTTCGTATATTACATAATTTTCATTAATTTTCATTTTGGCTCTTCAGAAACACTTGTAATCAAATTTGGGGCCTCCAAATGCCAAACTATTGAAATTATTCTCCTTTATGATCATTATATTCTTCAACTTAGTACATATTTAATATATAAAATGCCCTACAAATGCGAGGCCCATGGCCATCGCCCTCCTTACCCACCCTCAGGGCCGGCACTATAGAATTTTCGCCTCCACTCATACTTAGTACATTTTGGACTGGGTCGTCAAGCTTCATTTTGAACTTTGGGCTTTATACATTTAAATGAAATCAGGATATAGGCCTAGGTCAATCCTACATCAAAGTCCAATCCCATTTACTGATATTGGAGATGCTCCTATTATTTTGGTGCTAATCATATTCAATACCTACAAACGATAAGAGAAAAATTGTTCCTTCCTCCCATCATCTGCATCACGTATGAGACTTATCTTAAATTTTTACACTATCCTTCATTGTGTTTTTCCATTGGCAAGCAAAAGAAATAGTGGGTAGAGGTTAAATTTAACTCTTATCTTTCCATTGGCACTGCGCATGCGCCATGTGCAGTGCAGCACATCTGAGGCAATAGTTACTTTGTTATCGTTCGTTCCATGATCATTTTGTTTCATGAGCATCACACTTGAGTATGATTCTTCGAAAAACAACTTTTGTAGCTACCCACCGAATTTTACATACCCACAATGAAGTTTCTCACTCCGTCCCTAATCACTGTCTTTATAAGTCGACTCGATATGGTTCGAGTTTGGATCGAAGTTAGCTCGTATGAGCTGTGTTTGCTTAAGAAACAAGTCAAGCATGAGCTTCAGTCTGTTGAGTTCATAAAGCTTGTGAGCAGCTTGTTTATAACAAGTTCGATTAAAATTAAGGAGCTTTTAAATAATAATGTCAAACCAATTTTAGTTCGAAGCATTCAGTATGTAACATGTTTTCTTCTTTTTGAACTTTATATGGGCCATGCATAGAGCGATTAATTGAAGTTTATATCGGCTCTGTACTGTTTTTGAAGTACTTTTATTTTTGAAGTTTATTTTGAAAAATAATTTTGAAATATTAAATATTAATGTATTCATAAAACAATATTTTACAAGAAGGATGATTCAAATTTGAATGCAAAGCAAACGAGAAGTCATTAACTAACTGACCTAATTCACAAGTCTATATACTAGTGGTATGAATAGAGTTTGTCACGAGAAAAGCAATTAAATTTTTGTAATAAAATCAAGAATAAAAATTCTCCACAATTTTCTACCCACTTTCTCTTCTCTACAATAACTTCTTCCATTTCTCTCTCTTCAATTATAGTGCGCTGTGTGCCTGAGGATTTCTAGTGTATTTCATCAATAATTCAACCCTTGTGACTTATCCATTGCGGATCTGCTAATAAAGGCACCAAATTTGCCGACGAGAATTGGACCCACCATCCATCCAGTAACTTAAATAAAAATACTCTCCACAGGTGGAGAGAAACTCTTATTAATGGGGATATCATTTTTGTTATTTTTGATTAATAAAGTAATAATATGTATGATAACTTTTTTATGTATCATTGTATTATTTGCCGGGATAATAAAATAGTATTATCTCCGTTACATCTAAATTTTTTCCTACAGTGAGATTGTCCAAATTTTTTATGTTTTTTTAATCAGAAAAGAGATCCTTACTTTTAGTACAAATTTCATGTTAAGGCATCAATCCCATCACAGATCTCTAACCACGGAGGAAACACGAGCGGACACGTAAGATTGTGACGCGTCTTCATGCCGACCTCCCAGCCACGTGTCGCAAACCCAGAGCACCCACCACACCTCTCTGACTCTGAGTCTTTGAAGCAATTATTCCACTAGAGATCCACCTCCTATAAATAGAAATGTCTCCAAAAATATCAATCTCAGCAACAAGCCAGCAATTCCTAAATCTAATCCAGTAGCGATCTCTTTGTTTGTATACATTAATATTTTGTTGTTGGTGTGTGCTCTGAAAATGTCTGAGATGTTGGCAAACGCTAAGAACTTCATGGCAGAGAAAGTGGGTCATGTAAAGAAGCCAGAGGCAGAAGTCACAGATGTCGATTACAAGGCGGTAAGCTTTGGATCTGTTGAGTACCTTGCAAAAATGTCTGTGACCAATCCCTATGGAGTTGACCTCCCCATCTGTGATATCACTTACACCCTCAGGAGTAATGGCAGGTTTCAATTCTCACTTTGCTAACACTTTGAGTTCATATTTTTATTTATCTATTTTTGTTATAGATACTCTTATGATCCATGTGTGTTCCTTGAATTTTCTAATTTGGTTTTTGTGTTTTCAATTTCGTCAATTTCATCGCTGTATTTTCATTTTTAATAATGTGTACAAAATAAGCAAAAGAATCAAGATTATTTAATTTTACTTTATCGGAAGAGATCTCGAGTTTAAATGCCATGATCATATATATAAAGTGACTTGATTTGTATGTGTGCATGTGAATTTGTAGGGAGATTGCATCTGGGACTGTACCAGATCCTGGTTCAATAGAAGGAAAAGACATTACTGTGCTTGATGTACTATTAAAGGTGCCACATGGCGTATTGTTGACCTTGGCCAAAGATATTGGAGCAGATTGGGACATTGATTATGAGCTGAAAATAAGCCTCACCATTGACCTTCCTGTCATTGGCAACTTCTCCATACCACTTTCCAAGAAGGGAGCGATCAAGCTTCCCAGCGTCTTCTGATCCATATGACCTTTGAGATTCTATAGCTTTGGTTATGTTCTGCAACTTTTCTTTTGTTGTTTCTAAATATAAGTACATTAATAAATAGACTCTGTCTTTGCTCAGCACAAACCGGTAATGAAGTTTTTTTGTCAGTTGAGTATAACTCAGTTAGTTGAGCTCTTCCACTTCCACAACACATATAGGTAGAGGTTCGAAATTACTGGTCACCCTATAAGTATTTGTGTAAACTCTCATCCCGTAAAAAAAAAAAAATTGAACTTTTTATAAATATTTTATTTTATATGTAAGTGATATTTGGAAGGATTATCGAACCTAGGACCTCGTTGGGAAATTACAAAGCAGGAACAACAGCAATGAGGGGAAGGGATATGAGAAGGAATATAATGGCCTTATTAAACAAGTAAACGACCCAAAATATTGCTTCCACAACATGATGAATTGACAGAACAAATTATATTTTACAGGATGGAAGTAAAAGGAACCCGGTTCTTTATTTATATTTTGGAACTATATTCAAGGAAGAGATGCAAGAAAAGGATCATGGTTGGCCATATATATACATCAACCTAAGCTTTCCTTGGCTATGGGAGCATAACAAATAAGCTCAAAGTTAATTACAAATTTACAAATATCTTTTCCTCTTCAACAAGATGCAAAGAAGTGCAACTTTTGTTTGTTCTGCGTTTTGGAATGCGATTTGGAAAGTGTCACAGTTAGTGGGCAATGCCAAAAATTATGTAGCGAGCCTGGCCAAGGGGTATTTGGAAGGGAGATTGGCTGAGATGAAGAAAAGATCTGCGCTTATTGTAGGCCTTCAATTTGAAAACCTAACCTTCGACTCCATAGAACTCGTTTTCAAGATCTCTGTGTACAACCCCTTCGGATTTTATCTTCCTGTCAGTTGGGCTTCTTTCAAATTGAAAACCGGCGGCAGGTTTGATCCAAATTTCATATTACCGGTTGTTTAAAATTATGCATTTATAACATAACACGCTAAATTGTCTCTCAAAAACTAACGTCTTTTGGTGAACATGCATAAATAAATTTTAAATTGTATGTTCGTGCAAACTCATATGGAATATATTTATTGTTTTCTACTATATATGTGCATATGAGTGGAGCAGCGAGGCTTTAACAGGGACGTTGAAAGAGCCTGCGTTACTGAAGCCAGGAGAAGAGTCCAATTTGTTTGTGTTGGCAAACGTGCCATTCAATGCGCTCATGAGCTTGGCAAAGGACATTTCTGAAGATGCAGATATTGACTATGAGATTGATTTCGACATCAAAATTAGGCTTCCTATCATTGGAGCCATTTCCTTGCCAATCCCTTGCCAACTACAGGGCCAGCTCAAGATTTCTGATATGCTTACCAATTTGTTGGACCAAACTAATCAGTAGTCTGTGATGCCTTGGAGAGGGAAAGAAAATAAAATAAAGATCTCATTGGTTGGGATCCATAACCCAAAGGTTAAGAAATACAAATTCACCATGATTATATTAATGATTATCAACCTCTAAATAGAAGCTGATTGGTTGGGATCCATAACTCATCATCTAATTCATGAGCCAAGAAGACCAAGGGATTCTTTAGCTTGTGTAATGGTTTTTGTAGATACTTACCCAAATTTGACAGAGTTTATATGTGAGATGTGCATGGAGAGTCAAGAGACTCATTTTAATGGTTCGGCTCTAAATTTACAAAAAGGATCCTCTATAGATCCATAACTACTGAATATCAAATAAATTTTTTAGAGCCACATTATTTGAAAAGGATTTTTTTATTACCACAAATGGTCTCTGAGATTGGTGAAATTATCACCTTTGGTCATTGTTTTTTTTACACATCACATATCAATTTGGTCATACCGTTAGGTTCGGTCAAAATTTATGTTAAATTGCTGACGTGACATGTGTGTGGTGCCAACATATCCAATGAGATAATGCCATGTGGCCCAAATAAAATAATAATATATTTTAAATATTTTAAAACTTCAAATCCTTTTTTAAAAAGAAAATTAAGTCCTTTGTAAATAAAAAAAATTTAAAACTAAAACAAAAAGAAAAATACATGCAGCCATCCTCACTCTACATTCTCCCTCTGCCAACGCCCTCCCCTTTTGGCAACTCACTCTACGTTTTTATTTTCTTTATTTTAGTTTTCTAAATTTTTTAAATTTTAAATGTTAAACCATTTTTTAAAAAAATAATTTTTTATTTAGATCCACGTGGCATTATCTCATTGGATATGTGGGCACCACATACGTGGCCCACATCATCACTTTAACAGAAATTTTGACAAACCCTAAACTTTATAACCAAATTGATGTGTGAGGTGTAACATAAGAGATCAATAATGTCAAAAAAAAAAAACATAAATAACCAAATGTGATAATTTCACAAATCTCATGGACCATTTGTAATTAAAAAAACATTTGGAAAATTTTTAAAGCAAATACAATGATCACTAAAATTTGCCAACTCGTCTCCTACTATATTTGCTTCACTAAACATCAAGTTAAGCCCCAGGTAGGAATGTAGCATAGTCTCTGAAGATTGAAAACCTTGATACTTGAGCTTATATATGTTGTGTGTTGGCTGGGTTGACTAGTAGCATTGTATGCCACGTGTCCCAGTCATATTAGACGGATACAAAACATTAAAATTTAAAATAATAATCAAACGGGGATGTAGCTCAGATGGTAGAGCGCTCGCTTAGCATGCGAGAGGTACGGGGATCGATACCCCGCATCTCCACTCCAATGCTTCCATATCTTTTTTTGTCCATTTGTATGAGTTTTTGGGAGACAAAGTCAAACTGTGTTCTTTGTTAAAAACCAAAGGATTTATGACGTCAAATTTTTAATATTCTCCCCAGATATAAACTCCACCATCCAATTATTAATATTCCCAACAACAAACAAATACATCTTATTTTATTAATATATATATGTCAACACACTGTTAATACATTTTCTTGTGGTTGTTAGCCATAATTAGGACAGTTTATTCAATAATTACTAGACCATAACCCTCTTTTTTTTCTTGTTAATATTAAGCGCCTGTAAGACTTTCCTTCCTCATGGCTGCTGTCAAAGTCCATATAGAAAATCAACCAGAGATATTCCTCCTTCACACCTTCATGGCAGAACATTCAAAGTCGCGGACACGTTGTTCACCCAATTTTCCTCACTGCCCTTCACTTTTGGCACTTTTGATCACAACAAAATAAAGAAGAAAAAAGAAATAGTGATCATCATTTTCAAGTTCATAGCCTTTCATGAACTCAAACATGGCTGATCAGAAGGACCAACATCAGCATCAACCCCATGGCTCAAAGAGAGAAGAAGAAGATGTGATAACAGAATTTTCTCCCACAATATTTTATCCCAAGTCATTTCCCAGGAAAAGAAGAATCAAATACTGTGGAATTGCCATTGCACTTGTTCTGCTCCAGATTGTAGTGCTTGGGGTGCTTTGCCTCACCGTGTTTCGCTTCAAGGATCCCAACATCAAGCTGGCTGCAGTTTCTGTGGAGAATTTGAGCATGGCGCTTGGAAATTCCACTGCCTCCAACATGACACTGAGGGCAGAAGTGAAGGTTAAGAATCAAAACTGGGGTAAGCTGAAATATGATGAGAGTTCATTGGTTTTGTCACATGAGGGTCTTACAGTTGGACAAGGAACAATTTCAAAAGGGTCCATTAAGATGAGGCACAGCAAGCAAGTGAGCGTTTTGGTGGAGGCAAATCTTGATGGGAGATCATCAAGCAGTGATATTAGTTCAGGGGTTTTGAATTTGAAGAGCTATGCCAAGCTGAGCGGGAAGGTGAGTATGGTGGGTATGGTGAGGAAAAGAAGAAGTGGCGAAATGAATTGCAGTATGACAATTAGTTTGGCCAGGCAGGCAATCCAGGACTTCCACTGCCAATGAATTCTGACTCAAAAGAGGCCGGAAACTTATTGCTTTTCTTCTTCTTTTTGGTCTGAAATTTTTTATTTATAGACTTTACAGTTTTTATCTGTAGTCTCTGTTGTAGTTTTCTCAGATAGTTGTACTGATTATTGTACGCCTTTATTTGTAAATATTTTTTTTGCAATTGAGTTTTAGCTTGGTGAACCTAAATTAGCTGAATGAAATCTTCAATTTGTTCTTTTTCCTTGCTTAATTTTCCTGGTTTGGTATTGCAGTGAGGAACCAAAATCCAAAACCACCATGGTTGAAACTTGAAAGCAAAATTTAGAGACTTGCACCTAGAAAAGACAATGAAATTTCCTTATCTGACTTTTCAAATATTGAAACTATGTTGCTTGCAAGCATTTAGTCAAGGGAAATAACATGTATTCATATTCTTGAAAGTAGCTAGCTGCTAGGTCCAGCAGAAGCTTCTTTGAATTTAATGGTATAGCAATTAGCAAATGAGCAGATGTTTATGTGTTCTCATCTCTAGTCTCCACAAACTAAGTCAACTACATTAGTTTGGAGCTTGATTTTTGTATAAGCACTTTACACACGCAGACATGCATACAAGTTTTTACACCCAACTTTAGTTATCTGTTTGATTTCTATTGGTATGGTTTGTTTGGATGGTTTTGGTGAAGCTGATGGAGAAAGTCATGCCTGCAAGATTCTAAAGGGCTTGGCTAGGTTTGACGTGCAGCAAGACTTGTGTTTTGTCCCATGACTTTAAATTTGACAGGCCGAGAAGGTAGGAAGTTGGGAATATGGGCCGGTCTTTTATATGAAAGTTGGAACCCAACTCATAAATCAGATAGGACAAGCGTGGAACGAGTGATTATTTGGTTAGAACGTGCAACTATTACATGGTTTGACCAATCCACCTATATTATAACACATAAATATTAATTATATTTAAAGTATAGACTCGTTGACATGTAATTTAACAGCATTTCAGTATTATATAGAGCTGGACATTTGGGACCAAAAACCGGACAAATCGGCCAAACCAAATCGGTCGGTTTGGTTTTTTCCTTTTCTTTTTTGATCAACGGTTTATGAACCGGACCGAACCGGTGTTTGTGGTTCGGCGTTCGGTTCCTAATTTTAAAAACCACGATTAACCGAACCAAACCGAATATGTTAAATCATTTTTTATTTAATAATTATAATATACGTGGCTTATTTCTATTTGTTTGATTTTAAGTTTTGTGCTCAAACCTATCTTTTGCCAAAAACTTTTTGCACTTAAAAAGATAGGTTTGTACTTAAAAGGGTTGTTTTGTTCTATTGATAATATGTTTTTGAAACTTTGGATGGATGTAAATGGTGAATGATGCATATGGTTTAGTTTAAAACTTTGGATGGATGTGAATGATGAAAGATGCATATGTTTTAGTTTGAAATGATTGATTGAATGAATGATTTTGAATATATGGTGATGTGAATGGTGAATGAATTTCAAGTAGGTTTTGAATGAATGTTTGAGTTTGAATGAATTTAGATTCTAAATGTTTTCAAGTCGGTTTTCACCAAACTAAACCAAACCAAACCGAGAAAACCGGTTAACCGATATGACCAGTTTCCCACCTTATGGTTCGGCACATGGTTTGAATTTTCTCCAAACCGTGGGGTTCGGTTTGGCGCACGGTTTGAGCTCAAAACCGAACCAAACCAAACCGAGCCCACCCCTAGTATTATACAATAGTTTCTCGTAGGGGTTTAGGGCGGTTTGGTTTGGATTGGTTTTACCTCAAAACTATAGCCGAACCAATTACAATATAACGGTTTGATTTGGTTTAGTTTTGACAAAAGTCATGAAGGAATCCGAACCAAATCCAACCAATTTAAGACGACTTGGTTCTGCCAGTTTGGGTCTAAGCCCAATTCTCTTTCTTTTTGCATTTTTTCAACATTGTTAGCCTAATTACAATCAACAAATTCACTCCATATGTAACTCATTTTCTAGAGTACGAAATCATCCTAAATATCAACATGCCATAAAACTTCAAATTTCAATAATTAATATAATTCAATTCAAATATCTATATGTAGTTATTATCTAATTAGAGTATTACAAATGTAAAATATAATATAAATAAATAAACATACACATAAACGGTCCGGTTTGGTTTAAGCCGGTTCACAAAAAGCTCAAAATTAAACCAAACCAAACCATATACGGTCCGGTTCAATTTTTAAACTGTTTAACTTTTTCTTGATCAAAACCAAACTAAACCGATAATTACAATCTGATTTGGCAGGTTTCATCGGTTTGACCGAATTGATGCCCACCCCTTATGTTGTTTGCACTTGGTACCAGGCAAAGAGGAGGGTTAGAGAAGCAATCGCCAAGCAATTAGTCACATAGTGGAAGTAGTAGGTAATGAGCAACTTCTATCTTTTTTACGTTGCAAAGTAAAAGCAAAGTAAAATCTTGTCAAAAAAAAGGTTAGGCCGTTTCCGGTATGAAGCTTTTTATATTGTAGTAATGCTGCTAGATGAAATGTTATGATGCTAACTGTAAATTTTGTCAAAACAAAAGAGTGCCGGGTAAAGAAGAAAGGCTTCCTTCCGTTTATTTAATTAATAAATGAAGGATGAGAAAGTAGTTAAAAGATGGCGGCACACGACTAGGGAATAATTACAAATTATAATAATTTTATATTTTAGATTATAATAGTCAATTGCACGAAATAAGTATTTTTAGAATTTCATGTTGTTTGTCTCACTACGATAGCGCCAACCAGGGTTGGTTCAGTTGGCAAGGTCATTCCCTTGTGTGTAGCCTCATCAAGATTCGAGTCCCGCTGTCAGCAGTTCTCGTAAGTCCATCCGGGCGTGAGGTTGTGGATATGTCCTAGCGCTGGTGGTGAGAGTATCCAACCTCCCTCTAAACTTTTTCTAATTAAAAAACAAAACAAAAAAAAAGGTAGGCACCAGCACCACCATATTTGACAATCCTTAAAAAGGGATCTCCAGTCTGCATAAAATCCATCACTTTCAGAATTTATCATATTGCATATGCTTAATTAGATCGGAATTTAATTAACTCACTCTAATGCAGCAATCCAATTCTAGTCCTAATTGGCATGGATTTGAGAAACAATAATTATCAAAACAGCATATCCCATTTCATGTTTTCATTCAATCATCCCTAAAACGATGCATTTTGCGTATATATACAATATCAATACATAAAATATAAACAAAGAAGCTTATTCACATCTAGCAGGAGGAGAATTCGACGTTGGGTGCCCAACTGGTCTAAACTCGCATCTACTTTCATAATTGTGTTCATGTACATAAAAAGAGTCATATGTTCAAATTTTATATAAATAACAAATCAGAAAAAAAAAAATTCATTATTCAGTCTCAAATAGTAGCAGCTTCATACTACAATTATTTGTGAACTTTAGTGGAAGTCAAAATTCAGCAGCTTGAAATATTTTGGGTAGGCAAAAGGGACAACAATATGTGTCAACATTTTGTAGAAAACTCAAACTTAGCTCATCATATACACACTCTCCTCTTCCCCCTAAACAAACACTATAAAAATACACTACATTCATTTACATCAACACTATAGCTCTTCCAAAACCTCAGCTTTCCTTAACCCCTCTCTCCTGCCCATCTCTTCCCAACCCTCTAGGCTCTAGCCATGGTGGAGAAGGAGCAGGTCAGACCACTAGCCCCCGCCGCCTACAGCCACAGCAGCGACGCTGACGAGGCCACCCTTCACTTAAAAAAAGTTAGACAAAAAAAGTTCATCTACTGCTGCGGCTGCGTAACGGCCTTGCTCTTAATCCAAGCCGTGGTGATCATAATTCTAGCGTTCACTGTGTTCCGAGTGAAGGAGCCAAAGATCAAAATGAACAAAGTCACAGTTACAAGGCTGGAGCTGATCAACAACACAACCCCTCCAACATATCGTTAACAGCCGATGTGTCGGTGAAAAATCCTAACGTGGCTTCGTTTAGGTACGTACACCAACACCGCCACCACTTTGTATTATCATGGCGTGGTGGTGGGGGAGGCTCATGGCCCGCCAGGTCAGGCTAGGGCCCGACGGACCAGGAGAATGAATATCACTGTTGATATCATAACGGACCAGCTGACGTCCAATCCAAACTTGAAGGCGGACGTCGGATCGGGATTGTTGACTATGAGTAGCTATTCAAGAATTCCAGGAAGGGTGAATATGTTGAATATTATCAAGAGACTGTAAGTTCTTTCTTGTCTTTGAATCTTAAATACTAACCTTGATCCGACATGCTTGCTTGAATTGTGTATAAAAGTCTTCTTCGCCTATGCAGTGCTTTTGCTCTTTCTCTAGATGGGGTGAGATATCTAATTGAGTGTGTATTCACTGCTAGGGAAGGGACTTATATATATATGCATCATCTAAGCAGTTTTCCCATCGAAGAGTGCTTGAATGAATCCTTATTGCATCAGAATATTGTGTTTCAATCCATATGTATTTAGGAATCCTCATAGGTTCTAGTTTTCCTTTTAGTATTGCACTTTAACTAGGACTGCAGATAGTTCTAATCCTGTTTCTCGACTAATACCAATTCTGCAAATCCTTTTGTGATTAGGAAGACCATCTCAATGTGGATTAAGACATGTAATGTCTTACAGAGACATGTGGTTGTGAAGATGAATTGTATTATGACCGTTAACATTTCCAGCCAGGCAATTCAAGAACAAAAATGCAAGAGGAAGGTTAATTTCTAGGTGGGGGTTTGTAGTTTATTTATTGTTTTAGGTTTAAATGTAGAGAAGAGTAAGTAGAATATATGGAGTATGGATTTAAGCTTTTGTAAATATGGTTATATCATACGTAAATGCATAGAGTATGGTTTCTTTTCTTTTTTTGGAAATATTTTTGCTCATCACTTTAATTCAAAAGTATACCCTCACCAGAGAATTTAAACGAACTCGATGCAGAAGGTGAACACACTGCCCTCACCCATATCTCCATTGAAAGTTTTTTAAAAAAATGTATTGCCCCAGCCAACAGTAGTTGTTATGACTATTAAACATAATATGATACGTCATCCCTTTCATTTAGTCTTAGTTTATTTTGATTTTCTTCAATATTGAATCACTCCACTCCACTCCAACACTATGCCGGTACTTTATAGCCAATGGCCCAATGCCTATAAGTCAATAATCGATCATTAAATAAAATAAAATAGCGTATGTGTGATGACTTGCTTATGTAAACAGCTCTCCTAAGGATATTTAAACAAATTAATTTTAGATATGTTTGGATGCCAACGTTGCGTCAATGGCATTTGATTATTTCCAAATGGTCTGGCTTTTGGGGGCCAAATCCAAATTCTTTGATCAAAGAAGATCGCGTTGACCAAAATATCACACATATAAAAGAAAAATAATTCAATAATGGAACGAAGTTCTATAGCTGAACAATTCACTATATGAATAACGTGTTAGGAAAAAGAAAATTACTATTAGTAAGAGTGAATACTATTCTTATAAGTTAATTCTTTGATTTAGTGATAATTTTCTTTTTAAGTTTGACAGTTGAAATCTCTTACTCACGTAACAAAAAATTACATAAAACAACAAAATCATTTACATTTTTAATCTCAAATTGGACTGAAGTCCAAGCTCATAGTATACTATACAGAGCTCTTAGCTAGAAAGGAGAAAGATCTCGTCTACTTTCCCAACATAGCAAGTTCATGAACCCAGTGGCGGATCTTAGCACAGGGTTGGCACCCATTCCAAAGTTTTTTATTTTTTATTTTTATTTTTAAAAGTCTACATATGTTATAAGAACATCCCCAAATTTAAAACTTAAAAACTAATCCAATATGGCCATCCGACTTCCAAGAGGAAGTGGTCCCTTGGACTCAAAAAAACAAGGAAGTGGTCCCATTCCCATATTATTTCTCTCTTCACCAAACGGCAACAAACAACAGTTTTTTTCCCCATTTATTTGCTGCATCTTCCTATTATCTTGGCTGGGCAGTGGGCAACTTGCCAATATATTATCCTCTTCTTTCTACAACAACAAGTATTTTCTAATTATCTCATTTTCTCTATATATTTTTAATTATAATTTTAATTTAAAATTGAATATTCTAGGGCTTGTTTAGGGATTGAATTATAATTTTGTGATTTTGTTGAAATTAATTAGGGCTTTCATTTTTGGAATTTTGTTGAGATATTTCAATGTTTGATTTGTTGTCTGTTAATATTGTTGAGATGCTACTATTATGAGAATTTGTTTGGTTTTTTGTTGGTATGTTTGATTAAAATTATTTATTTTACATGTTATTCATAGGCAATTTTTTTATTATGTCGGATCACAATCGGAATCCCAAGAGAACAAAAAATTTGCTCTCTTTCATGGTGATGCCGAGAGTAACTATATTTCTATGATGTCTTGAGTTTGTGTTTTCATTGGTTTTGATGAATAAAATTATGGGATTGATCAATTTTCTTTGTCAAGTATTTCAGGCCAAAACTCAAGACATTGTAAGTGCTTTAAATTTTGTTGAAAACCCAAAAATGCAACTTCAAGATATGGGGGTACATGACTGGGATGATTTATTCAGTAGTGTTGTATCATTTTGTGTATGAGAATTATTAAGAATCGGTTTCGAAGCACCATAGCTGATGAGTTTCTTTTTGATTGCATGACCCTCCACATTGAAAGAGTGTTTGCTAATAGTATCACTAATACATCGATAATTGAGGAATTTAAGACTTCTAAGTCTTGCAGGGTAAAATTTTAGATTTAATTAGTGATGTTTTGTACTGCATTCATTTACTTGTTATTTTTGTTTTTGTTGTTAAGCTTTTATTTATGTATAGATGCATTTGAGGGTAAGGCTCATTATGTCCCCCCAATTCACTCGTACCGTCAAGTTTAGTATGTAAGTTCAACCCAATTGGCTTTTCAATCCTGGATCCGCCACTGCATGTTCCCTTCATGATCTTTTAACATTCTAAATCTAGGGATTTTACTTAAAGTTTGTTTTCAAAGATTAGTTTATACTGTCAAGATTTCAGAGAGAAGGGGTAGCGGCCCACTACTAGCAACACTAATATTGTCCCCAACTTAACCACCTACAAAGCTCAGTAGGTGTGAGGTTTTATCTCAAAAGGCCTCGGTGTTATTAGATGTGGAACCACTTATTATAAGTTGTAATTTATTCAGTCAAGTTTCCGATGTGTGATTTACATTCTTCAATATATACTTTAATGTATAAAATTGAAGATTATCTGTGTTATAACACATGTGGATTGATTATATAACATGACAATGTTTCAAAAATTACACAAAAGTCTCCCTCTTCATAATACTTAATGTAGGAATGCCAACGAGGTATAGCCCAATGAAAAAGGCCATTGACTTGCAGACAAGTTTTGAACCTTGGTAGTGTAAACTTAGATGTAGACATTTAAATGACCAAGAGATTCGAGTACCGAGCATATTGTACTCAGGGCTTGTTTGGTACATTGGATTGTACTGACTAATTTATGTCGGATAATATTAATTTGTTTCGGAGAGTACTGACTGTTTATTCATAATATTATAAGGCATTTGGTGATGTTTCGGATACATAGTCTGACTAAGTTATATTGTGTTTGGTGATGTTCCAGATAACATCGGATCATACTATTTTTTTTAAAAATAATAATAATAATTTAAGTGGAAATTGAAATTCAAATGAGAAATCAGAGATACGAGAACTCTCTTTGTAAAGCAGAAAGCAGAAAGCAAAATGGAGAAACTAGAAAGCAGAAATGCTTAGGGTCTAAATGCTTCTTCTTCCTCCCAAAAGAAGGAAAAACCCAAGCTTTTTGGTTGCTCTCCGAAACATCGAGTTTCAATTCAATGCAAAATATAGACAAATAAATAATTCCACGATGCAATTACATTCCTAACCTAATTTCCACAAAAATAAAAATTCATAACCTAATTTTCACAAAAATTTAATAAAAGAGGAAATATATAAAGAAAAAGAAGATGAAGATAGAAAAAGAGAGAAGAAGCATATTGGAAAGAGCATGAGAGAGAGAGAGAGAGATGGATACCTGGAAAAAAGTGAAGAGAATAACTTGTGGAGAAGATAGCAGAGAAGAACCCTAGGGAGAAGAAGATGAAAATAACGTCTGATTTTTCACGTGAACGTGTGTGTTCTTTTTCACTAACTGTATAATTAAGCGTGTATTATCTAAACCGGAGTGTGAGAGTTGTATTAGTTAGTCAGGTAATGAGAGTATTAAAAGTCCAACCCGTTTAAAATAGTCAAGTAATTAAATAATACAAGTTGACACCAAACAACTGACATGGACTATTTACTCTTATCCAGACTCTAATACGGTGTACCAAATGAGCCCTAATAACTTTATTTCTTAACTTAAAAGAAAAAAAAAGCCCAAGCCCAACCCAAAACCCATTAAACCATGCAAATACAAACAAAATCAAATCCTAAACCCACCACCCAAAAAAAGGAAAGAGAAAATTAGGAAAAAAACTTAGTCGTAACATGATGGTTTTCTATTCCAATCACTAATGCTATGCCTCGTAAAAGTATTATCACGTGCTATCTTCATTTCATGAAATTTTCTCGAAAATTGGGGTGATAAGAGCACTCTTCCCCTTAGTAATATGCTTTTAAAGCCAACTAATTATATGATAATTAATTTTAAGGACATCTTTTGTAATGACTTATTAAGTTAATCATGGGCAAGACCAGTTGTTTTCAACCATGATATTTGGTCAATTATCATAGCAGTAAAACAACTATGGTCCTAGGATTATAAAAGTGGACATGAGAACTATGTAATGAGATTACATACATGGAGACTTATCATGGTCCCTAATCCTGAATATGTTCCTGGTCATGAGAGTATCAATTGGGCGTTGATATTCCGCAAAGAACAATACACACAGTATCATCTCTATATGTAGAGAATGGCGAGGTCTCAAGTTATTGAGTGTGGTGACATCTAGATATGTGTGTAGGTGCTTGTAGGGGAACAAGTACACTAAATGCGATCAAACACATGAGTTCTAGAATGGAAGTCTTTAATCACATGTCAAACTCGAACTCATAAATTGCAATGGTGCAAACTAATCCTTATACCTAAGACATCATAGATGTCTTGTGACTATGTTGTTAGTCTTAGAGGGCACTATATAGTTGTGCTAAAGTAAGCATAACTTAAAGGTGTTCATTGAGACTCTCAATAAAGTCATGGAGGCAAATGAATGTACAACAAGAGATCTCTACTCTCAGTAAGGAAAGAGATGCTCTAGGATATGATTGGTCAAATTTATGCGCATTATAGTGGATAAGATTTGAAAGAAGAGGTTTTCAAATCTTATCAGGATAATCATATAAATGAATTATTCACATTGAGATATTTGACATTAGATTCCATTATCTAAGAATGTGAATAAGGAGTATTGTTATAAGAGAAGGATTCAATTGCACAGTCATTCCAATTTCAATAGGTTCTTTCACAACGTCTTATTTAGCTCGGATAACCATGACTCGCTGCTAGGCATCAACCATGGTTTGTGGAAGTCCTAAAAGGTTCAAAGTAACCTTTGTTAATATGAAGAATTTAATTGTGGAATTTAATTTGTATGTCAACTATGAGGAGTTGAGTCAACCCACTACATTGCTAAAGGGAACCTACGGATCGCACACAGAAATAATGTGACTAGAGGCACAAATGTAGAGAAATGAAATGTGGAGACACAAGTCAATAGTCAATGATCAAATGTCAAAGTCAAAGGTCAAAAGTCAACATGTTGACCAGAGCAATTGACCAAAGTCAAATAGTTCGACCGGGTCAATTAAGTGAGACTATAATTATGATTTAAGAGTTAAATTAGAATTTAGAATTAAGAGTTAATTATGGAATTAACTTTGACATATACATATATTGGGATTGGAATTTTAAATATGATTGAAAAGGAAATGGACAAAATAGCCCAAAAGACAATTTGGCCAAAGGGATAAGTGGTATGAGATAACATTATCCATGGACCCAAATGGAACCCTACATGCCCACCCCAAAATCGGCCACACATAGGGAACTTTATCCCTTGCCTTTGTGTCATCCTATAAAAGCCAAAGTTAGAAGAAAACCTAGCTATGGTTTTGGCTTATCATCTTTTGGTTGATGTGTGTAGGCAGTCTCTAGCCTCTCATCTTCCATAAGCTAAAACTAGTCCAACCAAGAGGTAGTCTAACATCTAAAGCCTCTTGGTTGTCTTCTCTACATCTCTAGAAGCATTTGATGTGGTTAGGTAGAGGGCTCCTATCTTGGAGCCTTAAGGTGAAAGGAGTTCTCATTCAAAGAGAAGAAAAAGAAAGGCCTTTCAACAAGGTGTTCATTCTTGAATTCTAAGAAAGGGTCATCAAGGGTAAATCCTATTCCTTTCTCCCTTTTGTTTTTGTGCTCAAAGAGACTAAGCCAAAAGATACTTGGTTTTAATGAAAAAGGTTTAGCTCAACTAGTATAAACAAAATAAATCCACAATTTAGAATGATTTTGTTCTATAGGTTGTGGCTAACATTCAATTCCATTGTATGAGATGCAAAATGTTTCATTCACATCCAATGCAACTCCCTAGCCCAGGCAAAAGGCCTCATTGGCCTCCAAATCAGATTTCAGTGCCCAATTCTTGTCAGGGCAAGAGATTTGCTTCACCAACCAGGGCAAGACCCAAGGCAAGATGAGCCTGAGCTCTGGCTCATGGGCTGTGACGTTAGCGCTAGCACAAAATTAAATTTTTTTACACTGGTGTCATCGCATTCTTTCCTCTAAAGGATAGAAGCCACGTGGCGCTACCTAGGGGTGTCCGATCAATTTTTCCACTGCCATCCAATGGCTTATAGAAAATTTTTTAAAAGTTCAAAAAAAAAAAACCAAAAAAGTTTGAATTTTTTTTTCTATAAATACCTATCAATATTATTCACTTTCCACATCAAATCTTCATACAAATTCTTCAGCTACCAATATTATTCACTTTCCACACCAAAATTTCTACTACTAAATTTCATTTGTGTAAAAATACAAATGGCCTCTTCCATCGAACCCAGAGGCTCGTGCACAACCATGCTATGTTTTGTTGTGTGAGTGTGGGTCCAAGTTGGGCATTACCTGATTACAGACAATGAGATGAAGTTCTCTCATATGTGGAGGAAAATTTATGGAGAATTTTGTGAAAAATCGTGTTCACCTCGTACTGAAATGGCCTTGGCTAGTAGGTGGAAAATTTTGAATAGAAAGTTAGGGAAATGGAGATATGCGTTGGCAAAAGCGAGGGACAACATTTGAAGCGGCGAAAATCTTGGCAATGAGGTAAAATTTTTGTAATTGTCATTTTATTATATTTAATGTCATTTTTTTGATATTTTCTTGCATTTCCAATTTGTCTTTTTATTATTATTATAGATTATTCAAGTACAAATGTGGTTTGGTGCTATTGGCAAAGGCAAAAAATCTTTCAACAATCTCCAATATTGGGAGGTTGTGAAGAGTTGTCCAAGATTCTAAATTATTTCCACGGGTCCGAGTGTTGTGTTGAATGAGATGCCGCTCCACGATTCACCGGCATTGGATTCGCCGTTGGACTTCCAGATCGATCAAGACCAAAGCCGGCCTTGGCCCAGGGCTACTAGGGCTACTAGGGCTACAGCCCGGGGCCCAAAGCTAAGGGGGCCCAAAATTTTGTTTAAGCCTATTTATATGTGTTTATATAAAAAAATAAAAGTAAAAGAAAGAAGCCAAACTGTCTAGGAGGAGTCGTACCTGTACCAAAGAGGAAGCCAAATCAATCACTTTTAATATTCTCAATCTCAAGAAACATATTGAGGAAGGAAGCAAAGTCATTTATTAATTATATAATATAATATAAAACAAAATAAACAAAACATGGGGAAATCAACAGACCTTTTTAGCCACAAAAAGAAGAAGAAAAAACCTTGCTAACATACCAACCTTCTCAGAAGTTCATACCGCAAGCAAATTTTTATTTTATTTTTGTGATGCTCGTCTTCTCCAACATAGAGTTGGAAAACAAATCATCCACAAACTAGACCATAGTCTTTCTTTGAAGGTAATTTTTTATATATAGATAGATACATAATCTAGATGTAAATTTTTTGTAAATTGTAATACATATCTTTATTAAATTTTTATTATTATTATTTGATTCAACAGAAAACTTGGATGGGATTATTGTTCTTTATAATTGGAAGTTTCAAGTTAAAGAAAATATGCTCAAAATCCAAGTTTTATTGTTCTTTGTTAATTAGTTTTATTATTATTTTATTGTGTTGTGTTTATTATGAAAATTAAAAAATGTTTCCTAAGAAACAATTTTTCGGAAATTTCAAGAGACAAAGAAAGAAAAAAGAAGAAGAAATTGCTCAAATTTTAAGAGGATTTTTGAATAAATATTTTATTAAACAAACCAATGCTTCACTTGAAAATTTAGATGAAGATTTACCAAATGAATATGAACAACCAATGGAATTGGAAGAATTAGCAGAAAATGAGAATTATGAGAATGAAGAAGTTGGTGATCTAGATGAAAAAGAAAATATTGATGAACCTTGCCATGAAAATGAATGTCCCAAAACAAGATTTGATTTGAACATTTATGATCCACGAGTTTTGGATAATCTTGATGCAAAAATGAGAGATTTACTTGTAGAAAAGGGTCCCATTAGAGAAACTAATCTCAAATTCCCCATGGACGAACACAATAGACATTTTTCCTCAAATTATTATCTTTGTACGTTACTAAATGGGGAAACTAAGGATCGAAAATGGCTATTGTACTCAAAGGAGTTGGATAAAGTGTTTGGTTTATGTTGTAAGTTGTTTAAAACAATGCATTCTATAAGTCAGTTAACGAGTGAAGGAACTAGAGTTTGGAAACATCTTGGTGAGAAGCTTAAACAACATGAAAGCAGTATTGAACACCTCACTAACTTGAGGTCTTGTGTTGAATTGCAAATCAGATTGAAAAAAAAATCAAACAATTGATAAAGAATTACAAGAGCTAATCAAGAAAGATACACTACACTGGAAAAATGTTATTGTTAGAATCATCACTGATATGAAATGTCTTGCTATACATAATTTGGCTTTTCGTGGAACAAATGAAAAAAATTATGAAAATGGTAATGGTAATTTTTTAGGCCTACTTGAAATGATTGCAGAGTTTGATCTAGTAATGCAATACCATTTTCGACCCATTCAAGTTAAGAAGATTCATTATTATCATAGCCATAAAATTCAAAATGAGTTGATAGCTATTTTAGCATCAAATGTTAAACATGCAATAATTGAAAAAATAAAAACGGCTAAGTATTTTTTAGTCTGTAACGACCCTGACCCAAAATTTAAGATAAATTAATAAATTAATTGAATTAAACAAATAAAGAATTAAAAAGGAATTTAAAATGAATTAAAAGGATTAAAATAATGAAATTTGAATTAAATAAGAAATTAATAATTAAAAGGGGTATTTTGGTCAACCTAATTTTCGGACGACAATTTGGCGAAACGGGTTGCGCCATTGCGTCCGGCACGTCGAAACGAGTCCGGGGACGTGCGGCACGATCAATTTGGTTAACGAACGATAAAGTGTAATATTTTAATAATTTAAAAAGGGATAAAAACAAAAGGAAAAATCTGATTGGTCAGTCACTTTCTCTCTCCTTGCGCATCTCTCTCTCTCTCTCTCTCTCTCTCTCTCTCTCTCTCTCTCTCTCTCTCTCTCTCTCTCTCTCCCCACCCCGCGCCTCCCTCTCATTTCAAAACAATGGTGGGCTGTTTGGTATCGCCGGCGCCACCACCGGCCGTCACACTGGGACCACACCCAAACGGAAGGCCAGCCTCCCCGATCCCATCCCACGGTAGCCCAGCCACGACGCCGCCGTTGTTCGCGGAAATTGCGTAAAACCACCGGTTCTCCTTCGAATTTCGCCGGGCACGGTGGTTTCCGCCACCATTTCTTGCGATCCAGGTGAGCTTTCTTCTCCCCTTGAACCCCTCTAGTGTTTCGAACTTGGAATCGATCGATTTGGCCGCGAATCGATCGAGCAAAACTTCGCTTTGGCCGGAATTCTTGTCGACGGTTTGGCCGAATCCGGCGGTTCTTGATCGGGTTCCACCGGTTCTCAACTCCTCTCGGTGTTCGATTCGTTTGGCATAGGTCCCGTTGCCAAATTCGAAGTTTGGGAGATGGCGGAATCGCTCTACACACCCACCACGCGCTGCCGCGCGTGTGGCGGCGCGTGGCGGCTGTGTGGCGGCGGTTCTCCATCCCCGTGCAATCTTTGAGTCGTTGTGAACGTGTACGTATATTCGGATTTCGATTCGGACGATGTTTGGACCTCGAACCATCGTACGCCTATTGCGCGTTTCATGGGTTCGATGGGTTCGGACCGTTGGATTGAAACCGAATTCACGTATGTGATTCCCGTATTTCTAGAAACGTATAGGATTTGACGGATCGTGATTCGAGCCCGGATGCTTCGGATCAATGACTTGAAGTTTGAGTTAAATCAGAATCGTCCGATCGCGGCGATCGTGAGAAATCCGACCGCTCGATCGTGACCAAACTTTCTGGACGTGTTCTCTAAACCGTAGTGAGCCTATAGGAACTTTCGGATCTAAGTTTGGAGGTCATGGGACCCACGGGCCCGGTTTGACCTATTCCTAAGTTTGACCAAGTTTGACCAGGGTTGACCGAGCGTCTCCCGAGGTCGTCTCGTCTCCTAACGAACGTCGTTGACCTTAGAATTCCTCGTACGACATTTTGGTGCACTTGAGTTGAGTTTGGTTAAGGTTGACTTTTAAGGTTATCGCTTCGGTCCGGTTGTTAACCTTAATCCTCTTGTTCTTGAATTAGGTTCTCAAGCTCTTCGTGATCCTCGAGTGGAATCCTTTTCGGGTTGGGCAACGAGGGACCAACGGTGAGTGGACTTTGTTTTCAAACTAGCATGGTTTTAAAGAATTGAATGTGATGCATGTAAATGATATTTAAATATTGTTTTAAAGCTTGATTCGATCTTTGGTTGAATTTATTATGATTGATTTGGTGTTTGAGTTTTATAATTGTTTTGGGTTGCCGGTTTGTTTGTGGGGCCTCTTGGCTATATTTTAGTATTATGCTTATCTTTAAGTGTGGATTTTGGGACGAGTCGAGCGTCCGGTAGTATTTATGTTTGGATTTGAGTACGGTGGAATTTATTGGATTTTCCTTGGTTTATATTTAATATTTAAGTTTATGGTTTCGTTGGGTTTGGAACCTTATTATTTTATTATTACGTATGTCGTGAATTATACTTAAGCCTTTGGAATTTATACTTTTTATTTTTGGGAAACTTATATATCTACTTTGATTATATAAATATACCTACTTTGAATTGAGTATTTGGGTGGTAAGTTTTGGACGCTAGTATAGTCCGGTTGACTACGTATTTGGTTTTGGTATTTAAACCTTATTCATTATGTTCATGCTAATACTTTGATTATATATATATATATATATGTATATATATACATATAGATCAAGTTGGAAGGATCATGTCGGATTATTGAGGCTATCGAGAATACATGTCGGATAAATGAGGCTATCGGAAATATATGTCGGATTATCGGGAATTGATCATATGTATATATATATGTATACGTATATCTACTTTGAATGTATATTGTATATATTTCTCTACTTGAAAATAATTATACTTATCTACTTTGAATATATATTACATATATATATATATATATATATATATATATATATATATATATATATATACCTTGAAAATAAGTATGTATATCCACTTTGAATATATATATATAAATATATATCTACTTTGAGTATATATGTATATCTACTTTGATTTGGAGTTTTCGAACATATATGTATACGGGTTTAGACTTCGGTTATATTTTATTGTATCACTATTTATGTTGTTTTAAAGTACGAATTTCGGGGATGTCAATTATACGTGGGAATTTCAAATGCTTGAGTTTGAGTTATCGTATTTTAAAGGATAATTATGTTGTGTATATATATATATATATATTGGTATATGTATATATACGTGTATATTTTGAATAATACGTTTCGGGGTTTGACTTTATATTTTTAAAGAGTAGTACCTACTATGTTTTGAAGCATATGTTTGACTTGGGTTTTGAATACTATTTAATTGTGCATTTTTTTCCGTGATTTGATATTTTATTGGTTTTTGGATTTGTTATATCATCGTCTGACGCTTGTATATATTTTAACTATAGAATTGTATGTTTGGGACGGTGATGTCCTTATTTTGACTATTTGGTGTTATTGGTTTTGTTATACGGATATTTGGTATGGTGTGTGATATTTTGGGGATGGGTGCATGTGGTTAATTGGTATGTGGATTTTCGTGTGGTGTTGGTTTGAGTGCAGTTGCACTGTGTTATGTACCTCCCCCTATTATTGATGGTGACTATGGATTTGGAGTATGGTTCGATCCGGTGCATACCTTAACGGGGTGTAGCCGTAGACCCTTGATTGGGTAGTCTGCGCGTATGACTAGTTTCGGACGCATGGTTATTGAGGACTACGCCATGCGGGCCGGGAGCTTAGTCCCGCTTGGACGGCTCGACCCTGGGCACGAGGCCATTGCGATGCTGTCCGATGTCCGATTATCCTGGGCATGAGACCATCGTGAATGTTGTCCGGTGTCGATTAAACAATCCTGTTGGATTGTTTCCGGTACTTGTATTTGGTGTCGAGTTATTATATCTATACGCGTGTGTTAGTATCTTCATATTCTTATTTTCTTTCGGTGAGGATACTTCCTCGCTTGCAGTGCCTACGGGCATGCGGTTGCTTTGAGTGTGGGGAAGAAAGGGTTAAAGTCTTTCAAAGTGTTTTTTTTTATATTATTACTTTGTGGTGGTTTTGGACTTCTTGGATTTATCTTGGTCTTTGGACATTTTACGTTGTTTTGTTTTATGGAAACTTTATTATCTTCTCATGCTTACTATTTTCAAGTTGTTTTGGTTTATATTTATGTTTATGTCTTCGCAGTTTAGTTTTGAGAGGTTTTGCCTCGGGTAAAGAAAAAGGTTTGGTTTGGTTTTATTCTTTGATTATTTTGAGATAATGGTTTTTGAATGAATTTTATATACAACGGATTTTTAATTGCATGGTTTACATGGTTTTGAAACGGCGGGGTTAGTATGTTGTTTTGAACTACTAAACTTTGTTTTGTCCACTCACAATTTTCTGTTTTGCGCCCCCCCCAGGCCCTAGTCGTGCTTCGTTATCGTCCGGCCGAGCGTTTCTCTTCTCGAGCGTCGACTTAGTTGTAGGACTTCGTGTCCCTTCTCTGAACTTTAAATTTCTGCTGTTAAACTTGAATACTCTTAGTTGCTCTGTTATTGCCCTTTAGGGTCGAACTAGTTGGCCAGAGGCCTGTTATGTATTTATTGCATGCTGGCAGTTGGTTGTACTTATTCTGCTGTTTTTGAACAGGTTGGAACTTTGGGTTTGGTTGTTTTTCTGGGGAGACTCTGCCCGTTTTTCGGCAGAAGTCTTGACCCCTTTGTGTGTTTGTCTCGGGAAGAGGGATTCTGTAGTATGTGGGCCCGGCATCGGGTGGATGTCGGTTGACCACAGGGTCTGGCGCGGGTTCCGGGGTGGAATCCGGGTCGGGTCCTGTCATAGTCATTCTTGATTGTACTCCTAATGCAAGTCACAAAGAACAAATGACTTTAATATTGAGGTCTGTAGATGTTTCAAGTACTCCAATAAATATAGGAGAGTACATTTTAGAGTTTCTAAATGTGGAAGATACATTTGGATTAGGAATTTGTAATGAATTGCAAAATGTAATTGAATCCCTTACACTTAATATTAATGATGTGAGGGGACAAGGTTATGAAAATGGCTGTAATATGAAAGGGAAAAAGATAGGTGTACAAAAAAAGATTACTTGATATAAATCCTAAAGCATTTTACATGCCATGTGGTTCTCATTGTCTCAACTTAATAGTTTGTAATATGGCCAACTCATGTGTTAAAGCAAAATCTTTTTTTGGAGCATGTCAATGCGTATATACGGTATTCTCTAATTCAACAAAGAGATGTTATGTGTTACTTGATTATATAGATTGTTTGACTTTGAAATCATTTTCAACTACACGTTGCAAAAGTCACATTGAAATTGTCAAAGCAATAAAATCTCAAGCTTCCCAAATAAGAGAAGCTTTATTTAAATTAACAGAAATTAGTGAAGATGCCAAATTGAGTAGGGATGCTCACAATTTAGCATCAGGAGAACTTTCAAGTTTTGAATTTATATTAAGTTTGGTTATTTGGCATGACATTTTGCTTAAGCTTAACTTAGATAGTAAAAAATTACAATCTGAAGACATGTGTCTTGATGCTGCTGTAAGACAATTAGAAGGACTTGTTTTATTTTTTGAAAACTATAGAATAAATGGGTTATTTCTGCCATGATTGATGCTAAAGAAATTTCTCTTGATATGGGAATTGAGCCTGTATTTCCAAAAAAAAAACGTTAAGTTTGTAGAAAAAGGCATTTTGATGAGAGTTCTAATAGTGACAGGGAACAACAATAAGCTGAAGAATAATTTAGAACTGATTATTTTCTTATTGTAGTGGATATTGATCTTGGTGAATTGAAGAGTAGGTTTGAACAATTACATTGTTTTGAATCTATTTTTGGGTTCTTATTTGATGTTGCAAAGTTGACTGCGTTTGATGATAATGAATTGAAAAGTTCTTGTGTGAATCTTGAAAAGGCTTTAAAACATGGTGATGTTTCTGATGTTGATGCAAGAGACTTATTTTCAGAATTACAAGTGTTGCAAGTGATGTTACCAACAGAAGCATATGAAACAGATAAATCATGGACATCCATTAAAATTCTTGAGTTTGTAAAGAGTGTGGATATGTTTCCTAATGTAATGGTTGCTTATATGGTATTATTGACTATACCTGTGATTGTGGCATCTGCTGAAAGAAGTTTTCCAAAATTAAAATTATTGAAATCTTACTTACGGACCACCATGACTCAAGATTGGCTTAATGGGTTAGCGATATTATGCATTGAAAAAGATATGTTAGAAAACATTAAATATGATATTATAATTGATGATTTTGCTTCTAAAAGTGTAATAAGAGAAGACATTTTAAATGATGGTTTGCGGTTGAGATTTCATTGCTATTTTTATTTTGTAGGTACATGTGATGATTGTTTGCTTTGATTAATTGTGGAGGATGAAAAAAAGATTGATCACATCAAGAAATGCTTACGGAGATTGGGGAGGAAGCATGTAGACTCAAATATATGGTTTTTATTTTTGAATGCAATGTTTACAATGCGGGGTACAATTTTTCCTTCATTTGGGGTTTTGTCCCATTGGGTTTTCCCCAAACAAGGTTTTAATGAGGACCTAAAGTGTTCTTCCTTATCTTTTGTAATTCTTATAATTTTAATTAAATTAATTAGTTGATAACTTTTTTTAAAGTGTTTAATTTGTATAAAGGGGGGCACACTTGAAATTTTTTACCCTGGGCCTTACAAAACCCAAGACCGGCTCTGATAAAGACTCACCAGTCCAAAGGGAGCGAAGGCCTATTGGGAGAAAGGCGTCAAAGGCCAAGAGAGGGAGCACTTCGAACAATGAATGTGCAAAAATTTTGGAGAAAATTGCTATCAATGGTGAACTGAGAATTGAGAGAGACATGAAAAGAGATGAGGATAACAAGGCAAGAGATGACACATTTGCAAGAGAAAAGGAGTATCCACATAAACAAGACATGGACAAGAAAGATTTGGAAACCATGGCCATGGATACTAGCCATATATCCCTTGAAACAAAGGCATTTTGGAAGCAAGAACGAAGGGATGTTATGAGAAGAAGGCTTTTCTGTGACGATGGATCCAGTAACACGGATTGGTTAAACGACGAAAACCATTAGGTTGTATTGATAAGGTTGCCCTTTCTAAAATAGTTGTATTGATTGTCTTTTATTGAATAAATAAAACATTCAATAATATAACAATTTATTTAAAACATTGCATACATTAAAACAAAGCATAATTTAAAACAAACCACAAACAAAACAAAGTATAATTCAAAACAAAGCATTAAACTTGACTTCATTGACCGTGATTGTCTCTCAGCGCCCATAAGTGCTCGATCAAGTCAACTTGACGTCTTTCGTGAACATAAGAAGATTGCATTTCCGTATAACATTCAATCATACGGTTGTTGTAACGACCGTCCCTAATCAACGGTTCATGCTCCATTGGTTGTCTATTTGCTCACACGGGTCGTTCATAAATTTTTGTTAATGCCGTGTTCATGGGATCGGGTTTGAACAGCTCTGGTTAATCATAATCATACTCATCCTCCATAATCACGTTATGGAGGATGATGCACATCATCATAATGCTCCAAAGCACCTCTTCATCAAATATACAAGCAGCCCCCTAACAATTGCCCAGCGAGCTTGGAGGATACCAAAACACATTTCCACCATCTTTCCTATAACCCTTTTGATAGGCAGCAAAGTATTTTTCCTTCTACGATTGGGGATGCGAAATTGTTTTGACGAATGTCGTCCACCTCGGGTAAATTTTGTTTGCTAGGTAGTACCCACTCGAGTAGAAGGTATAGTTGATTTGATACGTGATCTGTTGCGAATGTCCTCTCAACACATCGTTGAACATCGGGGATTGACCGAGCATGTTAAGGTCGTTTTAAGATCCCGCAACTCTGAAAAAAAACATGTCAAACCTAAGTATTGAATGATGCACCGGCCTCCAGAATGACACTTTTTTTGCCCTTCCTATTCCCATAATCTCATTGCCATGCAGTCGGACAATTCTTCCACTGCCGGTGCATGCAGTCGATTCTTCCAATCATGCATGGGAAACCTCGAGCCTCGATTTTCTGTAGAAGCCTTTGGAGGTCCCTAAGCGTAGGTTTACGAAGGTAATCCCTCGTGTAGATAGTTTCAATTGACTCACAGAATCTGACCAAGCATTTTATGATAGTGGATTTCCTCATCCTAGTAATTTCATCCACATGGTCTGCAAATGCGTCATACGCAAGCATCCGTAAAGAAGTTGTAAGTTTTTGCTCAGGAAGAAAACCCAAAACCCCAATAGCATTGTACTTCTGAACGAAGTATGCGTCGTAATTGCAAACATCATGCACGATTTTATTGAACAAATGAGGTTGCATTCTATATCGCCCTCGAAAATCAACACTAGAGTAAAACAAATTTGGGATAAAGTAATCTTCCAAGAGATTCTTACACCGAGAGTGCATACGTCTGTCCACGTTCGGGCACGGCCGGGTTGTGAACCACGATGATGTTGGCTTGATTGATCGAGCATACTCACTGCTAAAATAACTTGATCATCATCTGCTTCCAACTCTCTTTCTTCTTCAACACGTTTGCGCATTCTTTTTTCATTTTCTTACTCGGCCCTCTCCAACAACCTATTCGTGTAAGACATTGAAAGTAGAATGTGTTTTGTAAAATCTGATAAATGAAATGATATAGATGATATGGATGATTGGTGTGAGTTGAGGGTGTGGTTTTATAATACGATTTAGAAGATAGAGATGACACGTTGCACAATAGTAGCAACTGAAAATCTTATCCGAAATATAATATGTGAATTTTATAATAAATATGGACACGTGACAATCGAAAATTTTATCCGAAATTTGAAAAGTAATTTTATAATAAATGTGATTACGTTACGTGACAATCGAAAATCTTATCAAAATTAATCTTATAAGTATAAAAAATATAATTAATTTATTGTAAATAGTAATTACCATTTGCCATGACAATGAGTGAAAAAACAACAAAAACATTCATAGAACACACTATTAATGTGAATAATAACAATCATTACCCCTTTTTACCTTTTGCAGTAACAAATAAGTGGAAGTGCTCTAATCACTACCACTCACTCACCACTCACATTTTCCCACCAATTTAATGCTATCTCTGGTGTGAGTATTAAATGTAGCAGCTGGAGCACCCACCCACCTTCTCTCCTCTCACCCCCAAAAAAATCTCATCCAACTCTCAATGGCTAAAACCCCCCTTCCTCCTCCCCTCCTCTTCCAATGTCGTCCACCCAAAACCCCACCCACCCCTCCACCCAAAATTACCTAACTACCCTCGGCCTGGGCTATGGCATCGCCATTGCTCTCGGCTTCCTCGTCCTCTTCTCCACTCTCCTCCTCGCCTCCTACATCTGCTGCCGAGTCTCCCGCCACCGCCACCACCACCACCACCCGCCCCCAACCCGAACCCGAACAACTCCGACGGCGTCATCCTCCCCGAATCATCTTCGTCGCCGAGGACGACAACGACCAGCAGCAGCAAGACGACGATGAGAACGCCGTCATCGGGATCCACCCGAGCGTCATCAACTCCTACCCCAAGTTCCCGTTCTCCAAGGACGTGGCAGCCGCCGATTCGTCCACGTGCTCCATCTGCTTGTGCGACTACAAGGACGGCGAGATGCTCCGGATGATGCCCGAGTGCAGGCACTACTTTCACGTGCTGTGCCTCGACGCGTGGCTCAAGCTCAACGGGTCGTGCCCGGTTTGCCGGAACTCGCCGTTGCCTACGCCTCTGTCTACTCCGTTGCAGGAGGTAGTGCCTTTGTCTCAGTACCCGGCCGATCGGAGATGGAGGAGGTGATTGACTGATAGCTTCTTGGGTTTTTATCCTTTTTTTATTTTTATTTTTTAGTTGTTTGTTTTGGGTTTAGGGTTTTCTGTTCTCTCTTGATTGTGTTTGTTTGGGAATTGGGAAATGTAAATTTGGTTTTTTCTTCTTCTTAGGGTAGAGTTTGGGGCTTGATTTTGTGACATTAGTGAAGTGGATTATGCACAAACAACCGTGTTTCCTGGAATTTGATTAATGTTAATTACTTTCATTTGGGTGGTGATAAAGTTTTCGAATTCTTTTAATCATCTACATGGTTGCCATGTGAGGAAGGGAGAGCCTTGTGAATTTTGTTTGCCATTCACTTAAAGCTTGTGTACCTAATCATGTTGAGTTCTTTCAATACTAAACTAAGAAGCCAACTGGTTTGAATTCCCACGACATCATAATTCTGTGTGTGTAAAAATGAAGCTCTTGTTTTGGTCAATGTTTAAAATTTGATATAACAGTGATTTGCAACTGGGATTTGGTTGGTAACCCTTTCTGTTAAATCATGGGCTGCAGGGATTTGATGATGTAGTGGGCATGACTCAAAATCATGTCATTTCAAAGTTGCATACTTGAGAAAACCAAGTTGGCAGGTTTGCCAAAACCAATCAAATAGTAAATCTGGTACCAATTCTTTCTTCAATCATAAGGTCATAAGGTCATAGGGTTAGGGTTGCTTGTGCCTCAATTCAGCTTTCCATGAGATATTTGCTATATTTCTCGAAAGGGGGGCTTGGAGATTTAAAAAAAGTCAAATTTAACTATGCAAGGATTGTGCAGCAACAGTGTAGCACGTGTTTGTTCAGTGTTGCGGCTGATCCTCTAGATGTCTCTTAATCACACTACAAAAGAATATAATTACCAGATTTCTAAGGAATGTGGAGCTGTATTTCCATTCATCTGTTTGACCATTCACCCCTCACTCACATTTTATCTTAAATTTGAAGAAAAATTATTTAGAAAGTGATGGTAAAGAATGATTTGACCCCAAAATAATAATAAAATAAAAAAATATTGGAAGGAGCTGGAGTAGTTAAATTAAGTACTTTTGCATTCTGATAAAGTGCTCATGAAAACCCGCCCAATAAGCTCTTCGATCAAATAAAACAAATGCAACCTTTGGACTCTGATCTCAAAGCTACCAATCTCTATGCCTTAAAAACACGTTATTTTTAATACACCAAATTACATGACCAGGCAACAGCTTCTGCTAAAGCCATTGACTTCAATTTCCTACCTCATATTGTGGAATTCAGTAATATTCTGATTTTAGATTTGAATTGTTGTTGAAAATCATTGGGTTTATGGTTGGTTAGCAGTACTTATTTCAAAAGCTGCTTTTCTTTTCTGTAGCAGCATACAAATTCCAGCTTTTCATCTCAGTGTGAAAGATATGAGGAAACCAAATGTTTTTATGAAGTTAGGAACATGGAGAGGAGGAGTTCGCAGCTCGATCTTTGTTTTAAGTATCTTTGCTCTTCTCATCTCTCTTGCTACTTTATACAAATTCAATTCTATCGGATCATTTCATGTCACTGATACTCTCTGCAATTATGTAAACCCTGAGAGCCAAAGCAGAACAGACAGCCATGTGAGAAGAACTCTTGAAACTGTCATTCAGAAAATCCAACAAGAGCTTGACAAGTTCAGAGCTTCAGAGCCATCCTCATCTAAACATGTGCTGAAATACAGTTCCTTTCTTGCTGATATTTTGGGGCATATTGAGTCAGTGCAGACATCTATGTCACAGAATAAAGAGTCTCGTAAGCTGAACAGTGGTGCCAAAGACATCCATCCTCTCTTAAAACTGAAGCAACAATCCGATGAGCCTGCTGATTACTTTCTGATCGAGGAGATTCGAAAGTATGTCAAGGTCAAGCCGAATAGATTAGGAAAGCAGAATTTCATGGGAGCCAATGGAACTTTCACCAGCATTGGCCATGCTTGCTTTGCTATGAAGAAAGAGCTTGAAGAATACATGGACTATGACATTGGTGAAATCTGCAATGATGATTGGAGGCTGGCTCAGAAGCTCATGGTTCATGGATGTGATCCACTTCCAAGGAGGAGGTGCTTCTCCAGAGCCCCAAAGCTATACAGCAAGCCATTTCCAATTCATGAGTCCATGTGGAAGCTCCCTGATAATCGAAATGTCCGGTGGAGCAACTACAGGTGCAAGAACTTTACTTGCTTGGCAAGCAGCAAGACTCAAAAGGGGTTCTTCAAATGTGCAGATTGCTTCAATCTTTCAGACCATGAAAAGCCCAGATGGATGAAACCAGCATATCTAGACACCAATTCAAATGTGACTGCAGATTTCCTAATCCCTGAAGTGCTCATCATCAAGCCTGGAGAGATCAGAATTGGACTGGATTTTAGTGTAGGAACTGGAACTTTTGCTGCCAGGATGAGGGAATTCAATGTCACTATTGTCTCAGCAACTATCAATCTTGGGGCACCCTTCAACGAAATGATAGCTCTTCGTGGACTTGTCCCTCTTTACTTGACGATCAATCAGCGGCTGCCATTTTTCGATAACACTCTGGATTTGATCCACACAACAAGATTTCTAGATGGCTGGATTGATTTTGTGTTGCTGGACTTTGTTTTGTATGATTGGGACAGAGCTCTGAGGCCTGGGGGTTTCTTGTGGGTTGACAGCTTCTTCTGTTTGAAGGAGGATTTGAGTGATTATTTGGAAGCCCTTAAGATGCTGAGATATAAGAAGCACAAATGGGTTGTTGTTCCAAAGCTTGATAAAGATGATAAAGAGGTTTTCTTTTCTGCTCTATTAGAAAAGCCGGGTAGACCTTTCCGGTAATCACAGATTTGATCTTAATTATGTCTGATAATCACATAATTGATCTTATGTATGATAATCTTTATTGTGTTTACATGAGCTTAAAGTTTTGAATATTATGTCATTTCCAGTTAGATGAGGTTCATATGTAAGGTGTATGCAGTTTTTTCTGCCACAAGGGAAAAGTTTCAGCAGAGTCCATTTTTTCTTGTCAATACAGTAAGAATGACCAGAAATTAGAGGTGTTCACAAGCCATTTTGCACTGTTGGAGCGGTTTGTCAAGCATCAAATTTCCCATTTTTCCTTGCTGCAGATAAGGGTCCACCAATGTCAAGTTGAAGAAAAAGACAGTAATATTAGGTATATTGTTTAGCAGACCAGTAACATGAAACCTGTAGATGTTGCTGTTGCCCAACTTCAAATCTTCTACAAAATGTTAGGATTAGTGGCTCACGCATAGGTGGATAGTTTCTAACCGTTGATACACGTGAGACTTGTAATGCATCAACGAACGCACATGCGACTTTAATTAGCAAAATCCTACCCAAAAACATGCGAGAGCTTTCATCTTGATGGGTTCTGTGACGGGAGAGGGCACGATGAGGAGTTTAAAGTGAGGAGGCCAATCACACTATTTAAAATATTTAAGTCTCATTATTTATTTACATTTGTTAATGGTAACATTATCCCCCACTTTAAACTTCTCAATATAACCTCCCTGGTCGTGTGACATGAGGGCAGGTGGAGTCTTTGTGATCCATTGGCTGCAACCCCTCACTTGATAGTTATTTGCAAATCAAATAGCTGCATTTATCTTCTTCTGTTTTGTTTTTTCTTTTTGGCAAATAAATTTGGATAATGCTTGGCTCCTGATATATCAGGAGCCATTCCTCCTCAACGGCTAACGTGGCTTCTTTACAAAACAACACGTGTTGGGTTTTTTTTATTCAACTCCTTTAACTCAAGTCTTTTGCTGGTTTTTAACTTGGGTAGGTTAAGGATGAAGAGACGAAGGCAGGGGAGGGTGACTTGCAGTTTTTTTCCTTTTTTGAAAAAATAGATTTTTCATGGTTGTTGAAGAAAGGAGGAGGAGAGGGAGAGGGAGAAGGAGGAGAAAACTTACATGCTAAATAGAGCTGAAACCAAAAAAATTTGCGGTGCCATTCTAGCCACACCAAGTCAGGCAAAACTGGAAAAAAAAAATGGCCAGAGACACCATAGTAAGCCAGCCAAAATGGAAATAAAATGATGATCTATCTTCAGTTGATATGAGTTTCGTGGAAAAAAAAAATGGAAAAAAGGTGGTCTTTATTTCACCAAAATTCCTAAATTATAAGAAGGAAAAAGAAAGAAGGAAAAAACTGCCGGAGGGAGGAAGAAAGAAGAAGGGGAAAAGAAAGAAATGGCTAAAGAAAAAAAGAGGGTGATAACCAGCTGCAGAGAGAGGTAGAAGAATGTTTTAATATTTTTACTATTTTAACCTATATATTATATCTATTTCTTATAATAATATTACATATAGTAGCCTGCCCAAGGCACCGCCCCTGCCTTCGTCTCTTCCTCCTTAAAAGTTAAAACCAACCCAAGTTAAGGCCATCTCCAGTCATATGGCTAAATGTAGTCCAAAGTTAAAAATATAGTCCTCCAAAATATTAATATTTTAAAGAATAGTGTATGGCTAAAAATTTTCATCTTTAGTCATGCAGGATTATATTTTAGGATCATTCATATTTTATTATTTTAAGAAGCATGAAACCCACAAAAATGAATGGATTTCAATGCGCATTATGAAAAGACGTACCACAAAAAATTTGGCTAAATTTAAATGTGGCGATTGGAGGCTAAAGTAAATGTGACCTCCAATTTGGCCAAAATTTTATTTAGCCATTGGAGACGGATTTTGCATTATTTTAGACTAAATTTGGGGTATAGCATGGTAGAGATAACCTAAAGAAAACCAACAAAAAGACTTGAGTTAAAGGAGTTGAAAGAAAAAAAAAAAAAGAAGCCTTGAGGATGGTTGTTGCGAAAGGATTTAATAACCTAATCGTTGAGATGGATTCGGCCGTTGCTATCCAGCCTGTTCAACAGCATGATTCTCTTACTTTGCACCCTTTTGCTTCTTTGGTCTCTAGTTGTTGGCAGTTATTGCAACAGATTGAGAATTGCAGCCTCCATCATATTTTTAGGGAGAAAAACAGTGTTGCAGATCGACTGGCTACTTGGAGCTATAATTTAGATCTTGGTATCTGCGTTTTTTATGAGGCTCCAAACTGGGTTAGGACTCCTTTGGTGGATGATTTGTTAGGGGTGCCTAGGCCCAGTTTGATTTGTGTTGGTTAATTTGTTTTATTTGTTTGGGATTTTCCCCCCAGTTCAACAAAAAAAAGAAAAAAAAACACGTGTTGTTTTGTAAAGAAGCCACGTTGGTTGTTGAGGAGGAATGGCTCCAAGCATGGTCCAATAAATTTTACTTCATGAAAAAGACTGGACATCAATCATCATTTCACTTCAAGGGTAAAATCTTTTTCATACCGATTGCGACTGAAATGTCGCCAGTCGTTGCACATTCTTTTTAACTGACTCGGATTACTGTCCAGTCGGCCGGCTGGCCCAGCTCTACCAGAGACTGAAGTATTCCGCCAACCGGCAAGATTCTGAGGTCCCATCCCATGCCCACAAAAAATATAAATAAAAAAGATTCTAAAGTTGCATAAACAGCTTAAAAGTGTACAAATCCCTAATAAATTACAAAAAATTATCTTTCATCCGGAGTTAAGTACTCAAATCACGGTAAAATAGCTAACAAAATCCTTTAGAAAGCTAGAAACTTTATATAATCCTATTTTAGTGGTTAAAAGTAAGCCTAAAATCTCTGAGTTATGATGGCAACTCATGCCAATTTTATTCACCGTGAAATTTTGGGATCTTTTTTTTCCATCCTAGATCTTAGGTTTTGTCTGAAGCGGAAATACCTCTCAATTATGAAGGAAAAGGGGTGTATTTTTGCTCACCACTTTAACCATAGGTGTACCATCACCACTATTCTCATTGATTGACACATGTCCATAGATATAATCATGGTTTCATAAATACAAAGCAAAAATTAACTATGGTTATGTCTATGGACACGTGTCAATTAATGAGGATGGTGGTGAGAGTACACCTATGATTAAAGTGCTGAGCAAAAATGCTCCCAAAATAAATACCACCTCAAGAAATAATGGCGATTTTGACCAAAAAAAGAAACAAAGAGAAAAACCAAAAACGAAATAATGTCGACTTATGATAGATTCTTATAAGGAGTTGATTTTCCCACTCCTTTTTTATCAGATTGTTAGACTTGAGCTGATTTTCCAATTTCCGTTCTTATATCCCTAAGATAGTTTTCTAAAACCTACCAACTAAACCTAACACCCTAGAAATTTCTTTCATACAATTAATTTTTGTTATACTTCTTTATTTGGTTATAAACTTGCCAAAGTTTTAAAATTTAAAACCTTCCCCATCACAAAAAATAAAAAAAATGTAGGAAAGCGAACCACATCTGAATCTATCTCTAATTCTCCATCACACACACTAACGTGGAGTCTTCTAAGGAAAGTGGAGCCCACAACCCACCCACTAAAAAAAGTCACCCGACCGTCCAAACCACTCGTGTCTTGATTGCTCCGCGCCACGTGGTTCGCAACCTTTCAAACCCAAGTCGGTCACTTTACCATTCAAAATTTCCCGGACCAACTGGCTCCGGACCCGAACCGCAAGGCTCGAACAAATCAACAAAAGCAACGGCCCAGATCTAGTCTCGTGTGCCGGACCCTTATATAGCCCGCTCTTATCCCAACCCCAAAACCCTACTTTACTCTGGTGTGTTATTATTTCGGTCACTCATCTGAAAGTTTCGGGAGGTTTCATTTTTATTTTTATTTTTCGGGTTTCGGAGATCATGGCTGACCAGTCGGAGAGTGCCGGTTCAACGGTGGAGCACGAGAAGTCACTGAAGGAGAAGATCAGCGAGAAGATCCACGATCATGACTCGTCGTCTTCGTCGTCATCGGACTCGGATAACGAGAAACCGGAGTCGCCCAAGTCTGAGATGCCCAAGTCTGAGAAGCCCAAGGTTTTCAGGATTTTCGGGAGGGAGAAACCAGTTCACAATGTTCTCGGTGGAGGAAAGCGTATGGACATCCAATCTCTCTCTATGAAGTTTATTTATTTATTTAATTTTATTTGAAACTAAGAATCATGTCTTTTAGGGAAAAAATTATTTGAACACTGTGTTTTGAAAGAAGTGAAACGAGTATGCCAGTTTGATTTGTGTGTGGATTGTGTAGGTTGTAGGTTGATCTGAGATCGTGTTTTTTTTTTTTTTGTTTGGATGCTTTTATGCTTTGTTTGGGTGCTGAGAAAATTTCTGGACTTGTGGGTTTGATTTCTTATTTCTTCTATTGTTTTGTTCGGGTGCTAGGAAACTATAGAAAAAAACATGGGCAGGAAGATGCGATCGTTTGTGTTTTTCGAGTGAAAATATTGAGTTTCGAAGTTCCCTTTTTTTTTTCCTTCTTATATATCTTCTATTGCAATTGTTCCGATCTTCTTAGTTGATCTGTTAATCACTTCATTTACTTTGATATTTGGATCTTCAATGCCCTTTGGTAACTCGGATGCTCTTTCTTTCGCTATCGCATTAGAGTTCAAACTTCAGATTTTGACATTTCTGAAATGTTGCAGCTGCTGATGTGTTCTTGTGGAGAAACAAGAAGATTTCAGCTGGTGTTCTTTTTGGAGCTACTGCGGTCTGGGTCCTTTTTGAGTTGCTTGAGTACCATCTGCTTACTCTTGTCGGCCACATTTTGATTGGTACCCTAGCAGTCTTGTTCCTCTGGTCCAATGCCCATACTTTTATCCACAAGTAATATACTGGGTTTTTCCAAATTCATGGTTTAATCTTTTGGGTTCTTGCATAGGATCTAAATATAATTTATGGTTCTGTTTTGATCTTTGCCTTCTAAGTTGATGACTTTGATTTTGTAGGACTCCACCTCGCATCCCAGAAGTTCATCTTCCTGAGAAACCATTCCTGGAGGTTGCTTCTGAGCTGAGACTTCAAATCAACTGGGCTTTTGCGGTCCTTCGTGATATTGCATCCGGCAGAGAATTGAAGAAATTCCTGATCGTACGTAGAATTGATCTCTATAACTCTTTTGGAAAAGCTTTCCAATCAGTATATGGCGACTAGATTGGTTATTTAATGGGTTTAAAGTTTAAACAGCTTAATGTGCTTAGTTTGTTGTCTCATGGTTTACTAGTTTTGAGAACTTGTTGCTATGCTATAATTCTTATACATGAACTTACTTTTTAAGGTTGCTCTGATAATGTACTGTTGATTTCAGGTTATTGCTGGCTTGTGGGTTATTTCAATTGTGGGGAATTGGTGCAACTTCTTGACCTTGTTTTACATATGTAAGGACTACAGAGAACTTGTGTTGTGTGCACAAATTTAATGATTGATTTGTTATTGTACTGATTTTGATTATCCTCATTTTGGAAAACAGCTTTTGTTTTGCTGCACACGGTGCCCGTCCTTTATGAGAAGTATGAAGACAAGATAGACCCATTTGCAGAGAAGGCAACAATTGAATTCAAAAAGCACTATGCAGTGGTTGATGCCAAGGTTCTGAGTAAGATTCCGCAGGGGCTGAAAAACAAGAGGTCTTAGAAAGTCTGAAGTGTTTTATTGTGCTTTAAAAGCTCTAGGTTTTGTAGTGCAGCTTCCCATGCTGTTCAAGTGTTTGGGTTTTGTTATTCAAATGACTATCTATGTGGTCTTAGTTTGCAGAATTAGAGGTTTGTGTTGTGCTTCATACGTATTCATGACATCACCTTAGCCATTCGTTTATTTTGACAACTTTATGTTACCCAATGCTGTCTTGTACATGGGTTGGCGCTTATTTCAACAGTTATGGTGTATGTTATTTCATGCTTCTCTTTTTGGTTGTGAGTCAGGTGTCTGTGGCGTGCATTGATATATTGCTAGTGTTTCAAGTACATTCCTTTTGTGAATTGATCGTCTATTTGCATTTGGTTTATATTTTTGGACATCAAGTTAGGCACTTTTAAATGTGGCATAACATAAGCATGTAAGCTTGACATGTTTCTGGCGATGGAAATGTTATTCTTCATTGAGTATCCTCCGTAAAAGTTTGATTGATCGACAAGTGTGCTCGAAACTCGTCCTCTCATTCGTATTATAATCCAATGTGATAGGATTTTAGATTTTGTAATGCGATTAACGCAAATTTCAATCCCATGTTGATTGGATTGGTTTGGCACATCGAATTAGTTGAGTTTGACCTTAAAAAATGACCATAATATTGGTGTATATATCCAATCCGATCAAACAGGACTGCATGGAATTGGTTAGTTTGAAACTTTGAATGGATTCTATATTGTGAGAATATATGCAACTGGTTGAAATCCGTCAAAACAAAGATTTCAGCCACTACCGAAATTTCTCTCGGTAGGCTCGGAGAGGGACCATGAAGGAAGACAGACAGGAAATTGCTGCATTGGAATTTACTGAGGCTGATGCTCTTTGTGCCCCCGCCCTTTGCCTCCTACTCTGGGGTTGGAGCCTCAATGGTCCCCTCCTCAGCATGTGGGTATGTCAAAATAAATGTTGACGGGTCGTGGAAACCGGATTCGGTTAAGGCTGGTCTGGGTATTGTGACTAGAAATTCTGAGGGGTCGTTTGGTACAGCGCTTGGGCTACTGACCTGACTAAATTTAAGACTACGTTTGTTTCATCTAATCCTAGTCTTAGATGAGATTGTTAATACCGCCCACCAAAAACACCTCCTTAGGAAGGCTTAATTAAACCCATGTAAAAAGCGCTTAACTAAATTCCATACTCACCAATATATAAGAGGAATAAATTATATTGTAATAATAATAACATATATTACTATTATTATTATATACACATTTATATATTTTATTATACTTACATATACTATAATGTACATATATACACGTATATATGTATATATGTATATATCTATACACATATATACATATATAATATATATAATATACATATACATATATACATGTATATTATTATTATAATATACTCATATACACATATACATATTAATATTATAATAATAGTATACGTGTATCTATGTAACATATATTATATATTATAATACATATATATACGTATATATACATACACATATACATTATACATGTATAATATATATTATAATATATATAATATACATATACATATACACATGTATATTATTATTATAATATACCCATATACACTTTAACATATTAATATTATAATAATAGTATACGTGTATATATGTAACATATATTATATATTATAATGTATATATACGTATATATACATACACATATACATTATACATGTATAATATATATAATATACATATACATATATACATGTATATTATTATTATAATATACCCATATACACATATACGTATTAATATTATAATAATAGTATACGTGTATATATGTAATAAATATTATATATTATAATACATATATACGTATATATACATATGTGTATATATATTATATTTACACGTATATATATATATATGTATATGTATATGTATTATACCCATGTATATATTATAATATACATATATACACATATATATATATATGTATATATGTATACATATATTTATGTTTATATTATTTATAATATACATGTATTCATGTACATACACATATATGTTATATTTTATATATTTATATATACATATATATATATATATATTATATATACATATTATAAAATACATTTATACACGTACATAATATATGTATTTATATATATTTACATATATATAGATATTTTTGAAAAAATAAAAAATTTAGTCCTAAAGGCATACACCAAACGCAGGATAAAGACTATCCAACTTAAAGCCTGCCAAGGCCCAAGACAGGTCACTAAGATAGTCACGCCAAGACAAATTCACAGACCAAACGAGCCCTGAAGGTCTATTTTCTGTGGGTTTGGCCTGACATCGTTGTGGAATCTGATTCCCAAGTTCTTATTGAAGGTGTGAATGGAAGTGCTAGAAATCTGGCCTGGAGTATCTTGGCCCAATTGGAAGAAATTCGTAGTTTTAGCCGGAGATTTCATGATATCCGGTGGAATTGGGTGTCCAGGAAGGCTAATCGTGCTACTCACATGGTGGCGATGGGGCTGTGGAACTGGAAAGTTGGGCCTACCGGCCACTGCAGTCTTTAATGCATGTTTTGGTCTCTGATGGTTTGCCATGCCCACCTAGTTTTTCTGTGTAAGGTCGCAGCCTGTGGGGGAAAGGCATCTTGCTGGTCTTTGTTGAGTCTTGTTTTGTTTTTCTTCCACCTTTCTGCTCTTCGAGGCTTTGCCCACTTTTGTTTGTTGGCCTGTACTTTGTTTCTCATGTTTCAATGAACAATCACGTATTTGACCCAAAATTTTTTTAAGGGGTGTATATTTGTTCGAAATTAATGAATTTTTATCAATTTAATTCATTTTTTAATTATTGAATTTGAGATTTTACAATCTGATTCAATGTGTTTGGATGTTATGACATTGGATTAGATGATTGGTTTGTATGAAAATATAATAATCACAAAGATAATCATATATAATTCAATCCGATAGAAAATACAATTAAGTTTGTACTAAATAGACATAAATAAATTTTAGAAAACAACACTACAACACGAAGTTCGATATTTAGAGTTCAAGTGACATCCTATCACGCCCCGAATTTCTAACAACAATAACCTGCTTAGTTATTACAAACAAACCTATTCGGGCACGCGAAGCTCGGAATATTCAATAAATGCACACAGAATTTTTTCTTTTTCCATACAATACCACATGTTTCGAACCACATGTCAATACTGACTCAACTCTTCTGAGTCAAATATTACATTCCAACAGTTACATAATAAATTGAAACTTCAACCTATTATATATTTGTTCCTCAGAGTTTATTTCACACAGCAAAAGTCTCAACTCACAAACATTCTCAAACAACACTTTGTACACTGCAAGTATACCTCTTTATTTTAGTTCTTGACGAAGTCCTGCGTTCCTATTACCTGCAGGATTAGCCCCTACACCGTTGAATGGTGTACCGGGTTCATCACCAACAAACCTGGTAAGTTTTCTAAAGCTCGTATGAGTAAACCACAATCAGTAGTATAAATATGTCATTTTACACATAATATACAATCACATGCACTTTCATTAGCATACCACAATCCTTGTATAATCAAGGTACTCATAATCAACCAACTCATCACAATCATAATTCTTTCATTATTTAAGAATTGTTTGGTTATCAACTGACCCAAAACCTGTTTCAAAATTCATTAGAAACCCAACCATCAATGTCACTTTTGGACAACAGAAGTGAGAATACGCTTAACTCTCTCAACACACAAACACCTACACCATCCAAAATGGTACGATGCGCATTTACAATTCCACGAAAATATAAAGTAACTATGTGTTGCCCTCATAAACACTGTAATTGTGACATATAGAGCTCTAACTGGTTTGGGGCCTCGCACCCCAGGGTTACAATCCCTAATTACTTGCCATGGTCAAATCCTCGCAAAAATTATCTTCCCATTGAAGGAATCAGTGCATTCTCACATCTATCCTCCAATCACAACACCACCCACTCGAAAACACTATAAATGTTATTTTCACATTAAATACTATTTTCTGCCAAGATACATCCATCACCACAATATATATTTAATTATATATATCTACATGGTCATTCACTTATGAACACCATAATACAATTATAAAATAACATGGATGTTCTCCAAGAACACCATACATTTCTCAAAATCCTGCAAAAATTAATTTAAAATCAAAACACATTTAATTGATTTTAAACTCACACCAAAACAGTTTTCTCAAAAACCACCACAGCATGTTAATTATATCCATTAACATTATCAGAACCACATTATTATAAATATAGTAATTCGTGATTTTACTCACGATCCAGATGGTTTTACTCACAATCCATAAGGTTTTACTCACGATCCATATGGTTTTACTCACCTGTCGTCCTTGCTGCAACTTTACCAGCTCACGAGTCCACAACAAGCACTTTGACTATGCAAAACCTAAACAAAGCACGTAACTCAACTTAGCATCTAAAATCCAAGATTCGGCTCCCCAAACGACGAAAATGCCATTCGGACCAACCAGGGGTCCAAAGCGATCAAATCTCGTCCAAACAATTCTAAAACTGTAACGTACACACTGTCGACGTCAAAACAGGACCAATGGCACACATTGTCCAAAAAGTTACTATTTGGGTCACGCTGGTCCCAAACGTCCAATCGACACTCTAAAAATTCGCATCAGGCCCAGGACCTCAGATTTCGCATCCGGTTGCACCAATGGACTCTAAATAGTCTCGAACATCACCCTACATCAATTTGGCCTAATCCAACGGTCGAATCATTCTTGATCGCATGATCACCCACGAAAGAACGACGATCGCTCACCACAAACTTCAAAACACAACAACTTCATATCGGGACGTCCAATCACCAATTCGTCTGTACCTACAGACTCCTCACAACACCAGCTATAACATATATAAAATCGGACATGATCCAAAGTCCGATCTAATGGTAAAAAATTTGTAAGACTCCGATCGTTGATCAAACGACGAAATCTCACAAGACGGAGCACACCACCGCACTCAGGACGTCGAGGACATTAACATAACCTCGAATTATAAACTTGAAACTTAAATCAACAAAAATCTACTATTTGAGCAATTTCGAAATTTGCAAAAGAGACTTTGAAATTTACCTTAAATCGTTGGCCTCATTCTCACGATCACGTAGGCAAAAACGGTTTAGTAATCCGAGCTCCAGAGAATAAGTTATGAATTTCCAAAGTTTTAAGAAAATTTTTCTCTTTTATTTTATTTCTCTCATAATTGCATGAGGAAGAAATAAATGAGGGTGAAGGAAGAAACGGGAAAAAGAAGAAGTCTTCATCAGCAGCCCCCACCTCCCCACGTGTGCACAGTAAATGGCTGGTTTTTTTTTTAATGCCACATGTCACCTTGTGATTGGTCCAACTTCCATAATTCATTAAAAATTCATCTAAACTCCGAAAATTACCACATACTCATAGCGACGTAAACTATTTTTCCATCCAAGAATCATAATTTTCTCACTTCAATTTCTTGAACATCCTTTGAAAAATCATTAAATTAAACGTTAGGGCATTTTAGTCTAAATTGAGATTAAACACACTTAGTTCAATCATTTTCAAACCAAACCAACTTTATAAAATTGCCCACACATTTAATTAACCTCGTATGATTTTTCGGAATATTAATAACAACAAAATCCCAAGTTTGAGGTTATTACACATCCATTCCTTAAAAAAAAGAAACGATAAAGTCAACACAAAAACTTTTAAATCTAGAATTTTTATGTTATATTAATATATTTTTTTTGAAAGAATATCAATGAAGTTGTGTTGGTGTAAGTGAAACGTGAAAGGTGGTTTAAGCTAGGAAAGACAAATATTTGCATATATTTTTGAAAGGTTGAATCGATTCAGTTTGAAATGAATTTCAAATTCTGAATATGCTAACCAAATTCATCTAATCGATTTTTCATTTTTTGTATCCAATCCAGTCCGCCAATATTATTGAAACCAATAAAATTGGATTGGATCGTTCAATTTTGACGGATTGATTTGGATCTTGTACATCCCTAGGAAATTGAAGTTGGGTTGAACAGTACAAATAGTTCTGACAAAATCTTTCTTAACTGTTGTATCGATTTTACAATATTTCTCATTGCTGCAATTATGCCTCGCATCCACGCCTCACATTCGTTTTACAACTTGCCACTTGTTTAACTGGCTTGTAAATTAAATTACCAGACAACTATGCACCAAGTCATTTGGGTGAAAGAATTGATTGAACAACATTGCGGGTCTACAAAATCAAACAATGATCTATACCTTTGATTAATTACAAAATACAACGAATCTTCTTCAGTATCTGGGAAGCAGTCTTGAGGCATAGGGATTACTTTCCCCCGATGTGAGAGGGACTGTTGAGAATTCCGAATCAGAATGCTCCGACCGAAAGTTACTGCGGAAAGGTAAGGGGCTTGTATTTTGGATTGGCGATAAGTAAGGTCTTGAGAAACCAGACTCATTACCACTGGTGGAAGTCCTATGGTCAGGTTCCATTGGAACGGCGTGCGCAGAGGTAGGAGTCCCGTGTGAATCTTCTTGAGATCTGCCGGAATCATCTGCAGACTCCCTTCTCTCCCTTTCTTCAGTTTCTTTGAGCAGAAAATCAACCCACAGATCTGCAAAGGACTGAACATGGCAGAGAACAAAGTTAATGGATGTAAATGCGGACATAACACATAGCTAAAGAAAAGGCACTCGGAACACTTTTCAGGGCAGCTTATTGGTTGGAATTATAAGGAAAAACAAACAATGTTTTAACAAATAGAAGCATGCAGGAGCAAATGTAGAACGACATATCGACAAAAACCACGAAATTAAAGTACAGCTAACACAGAACAAATTAAAATACCCAATGTGAGGTAAAAAAACACTAGTTGGAGATCAAAGTGTACCACCAAATAATCTTTTAATTGAAAGGAGAAAAGAAAACGTACATGGTTCTCAGATGCCGCATTTGCAGATGCTCCAGCTGAACCGCCGCCCAAAATGCCACCAACGAGGCGGCCAGGCAGACCAAAAACTCCACGAACAACACCTTTACCTGCACCCTGAGAGACGCCTATTCTCTGTTTGTCTTCATCGGAGAATCCCAGCATGCGAGCCATAAGATCCAGTACCTTGAGAGCAGCAGAAAAACTACATGAGCCAGGCCATATTAAAAACTAAACCAATTATCATGGATCAGTAGCGCATGAGGCTGGATAGGGGTGGGAATTCACCAACCAGAACTAATAAGTTCTTACATAAAGCAAACATGACAAATTCTTGCATCAGTAGCCCCATCATAAAGCTATTCTAGTCTCATGAAAAAATTTCATACCTCTTTACTGTAATTTCTCTGAAAGTAGGTCACCAGTAACTTGATCACAATGCGTCTGTGACAAAAAACCAATCATCATTAACATTGCAATGCACTCTTCCAATAAAACAGGTTTATTATTAATAAAATATTGTAAATAAAATTCAACCAAGAATCCTCTCCAACAAGGTAGATAAAGCACTTCTCTAAAACAAAAGAAGAGAGCTGCGAAACACTCAAGAGACAAGCCATGACTGAATTTTGAAGGCAAAACGAATGTCAAAACTCCATATACCTAAAACCCAATAGAAGGCCACCAGAAAAGTTAAAACAGACCAACCTGTCAACAAGATAATCTGAATCTATTGACATCCTATTAAGCCTGGTCATGCTCTGTTCAACAGCTCGCCGTAACTTTGCATTGTCTTCCTCCAGTTTATTTACTCTGTTTTTCCAGTCTACTACTATTTTCTCAGCTTGAGAAAGCTTGGACAAGATTTCTTCCTTTTCCCTCTTTGATGCTTCTGCCTGATGATCCGCATCCTGGTAAAATCATAGAACATTTAGACTAAGATTATTTTGTGTGTTAGCACTAGAGAAGACCATCAGAACATACAGATCTTAAATTCATTAAGTGATGCAACTTTATATAAGTAATTATCTTCTTGTTCTTGTTATCTCTCACCTCAACAAACAAAGGAAGGAACATGATTTGCACAATCACAATTATGGGGCACCAGAGTAATAAATGCATTGCAGGTAATATTATATAGCACCACAGGCAGATTAAAAATTGCATAATATGACAGAATTGTATTCTGACAATGCAAAGGAAAAGGAAGAGAACACACTTTCAAGAGCTGAGAAAGTTTAGCCGACTCTTCCCTTGCCCGTGCCAAATCTCCTTCCAAATGTTCCTATACAGAAAATGAAACTTGCATAAGAAATAAATAAAAATTATGAGGACTCATAGTTCAACACAAAACATTCCACATGCCTTCCCACATAGGGAGACAACAAAATTTGAATCTGATTACCTTAGCTTCAATTTCAGCATAGTACTGACCAAGAGCAGTTTGAAGATTCAAAAGTTCAACATTTTTGGCATCTATTGTATTCATACAGCTTTCAAGTCTTTTATTCAGATCATCAATAAGTTCCTTGGATTTCTGAAATTCATTGTTGTTGATCATCTTCACTTCATCCTGTCTTGCAATCGCCTGCTTCAGAGCTTTCTCCAAATGTAATATTTGAGCTCTTCGATATTCGTTACTTTCTCGAAGTTCTTCAATGACTTTGCTGTCTTCATCCATTTTTTCAGACTCTTCAGATTCCTGCACGGAGTACAAGCCAAAAGAAAAAATCGTCGTCAATAATTTTCCATGACATTTTCACTTGGTATATACAGGATGACAAATCCACAAAGAATGTTTCCTGTGCAATAGAGAACGGTACTCATAAATAATGTGCACAAGATAAAAAGTTCAGCATCCAAACTTCAAAAATTATCTGTACACAGTAAATAAAACCAAACTTACACACAAAAGTATACTCACAAAGTAATGAAAATGAAAGACAACATTTATGAAGAATAAAATAATAAAATAAGTACAAAGACTCTATGAACAAGAGTTACAAAATCAAACAACAACTACGTTATCTTATTGTGAAATTATGTACCCCACAGCAGCTCCCCAATTTAGTAAAAGTACACTTAACAAACAATCACTAGTTGCTGGGGACACTAAATCCCCAAGGATGCTCAACGCTTATCCAAATAGTTCTCTCATTCCCACTATAATTCTGAAAATTCTATTTAATCCTCTATAACAAAATCACCCAAAAAAAACAGCTAACAGTGTAGACAAGATCAAAACAGTGGACATATAATATTTGCAGAAGAAACCTTTGGAAATAAGATATGGAGTGTCAAAATTCATGTCTAGCAGAACAAATCAAACTTCACTTGAAAAAGAGAATAGGTCCATGTATCACAAAAGTCAACAAATATCATATAACTTGTTACTGCACAATGCAGGAATTCAATTTTCTGCAAAGGCAGTTCAAAACAGTACAATTGTTTTCTAACCAGTCCACAGCCACTATCATGTGGACTAGGAAAAATACATTGTCCCCTACAATTTAAATAATGAGTGTGCAATAGAAAGGATAATCCACTGAACAATATCCTCAGTCTAATAACATCAACATCAGATTCAAATGGTAAGTTTAAAACGTGAAAAGTTTGATGCCACTCAAATTTTGAATGTAATGCCGATAATGAAAATTTTCAAGACATATAACCTTTTCTAACAAATGCTGTTTAAGGCGTGACAGCTCTTGCAAGGCTTTGTCCCTTTCAAGGCGCATTTCCTTTAAATCTTTATCAAACTTTTGCAACGATTTCTCCATTTCTTCCTTTCCACGAAAACTTTCTGAAGAATCTACTGGCTGCACAGAATTTAAAAAATACTAATATAAGCAGAAGAACTGGGTATCATAATATCAACCACTGAGTTATGTCCAGCGTGCGTAAACATGACTAGTACAGTAAAGGCAGACACACACACAAACTCCCCCACCCCCAAGCCACTCGAAACAATCAAGGGGAAAAGGAATTAGCTAGGAGGGATTCCATCCAAATTGCACGAAAAGCAAGTATTGTGTTCCCCAAAAATTCTCAAACTGCACAGGTATTACCTCATTCAAACGAGTTGGGTGCTTATTCAAAGATTCGGAAGCATCTGAGGAATTTCTTTCATTTGCAGTCCCGCTCGCTTTCAAAGCAACTTCAAGTTCATTCTTCTCTATCTATATACAATGAATAAATGTTAACAGTGGATTTGATAAGGGGACAATAACTAGAAAATCAAATTTTCATCAAAAAGGTATGAGCACATTAAAGCATGAAATTATCAACCTTAAGACTACTATTTTCCTTTTCCAGGGTTGTGATTAATCTTTTCAAACTATCTGCAACATCATCTGCATTTTCATCCTCCCGTCTATTCAACTCCATTTGCAATCGATTTATCTCAAACATTTTCTCCTTTAACACATCGCTTATTTTGTTTATCTCGATGGAGGTCTGCCAAAAGAAAGATGAGCATGCCATACCGAAAGGCAGAGGTCAGAGAACCAAAACAAGAAACACAGGTGTACATACATATACATAGCTGCCTCCAAATCCAGCTGCTTATGTAAGTAAAGATAATAATAAAAAATTGTACATTTCCAAATTAATATGGCAGTGATGCCAGGAAAGAGAGCCACATTAACATCTATAGGCACATACAAAATTGACACAGTTAAATACGCAAAACATCTGAGCACTCAGGAACTAAGGGTAATCATACAATAAACTGAAAGAAAAGCAATCATTCAACAAAATATGCATCTATATCAATAATTCTCAACGTCTGTATCAAAATTTGAAACTCACTTTCTCTCTATCCAACTTCAGAAATTTAAGCTCTTCCTGGATAGCTTCATTCAATTTCTGTTGTTCTGTGACCGAATGAAGATTGAATAAAGAAATTTGATCAATATTCAATATGATAATTGTAGGCTCACTTCTGAATTTTCGCAGCCCAGCAGTGTACCTTGTAATTTTCGATGTACATTTCCAGACTGATTGCGTTCTTTTTCAAGTTCCATCTGCAATTGTTTCATCTCAGCTAGCACTGCTGCCTGGGACCTATTTTTTTCTTCTAGTAAATCTGCAAGCTCCTAGAAGGCATTTATACATCTGTTGTCAAGTTCTTTCATCATTTAAGAATAAAAAAGAGCATACAGAAGACCAGACAAAAAATTTGAATTACAACTGCAGCCAGTTTTGTTTCTGAAAATAGATTATAGCGAAAACACTATTGGAAAAGGGGGATATCTAGATCAAACCTAAAATACAATGTAGGCAAGGAAAGCACAAATATCAATATAGTTGTTCATAAAAAATCATTCTTAACCTTCCCAAAAGAAAGTCATTCCAAACATTCAGCTATTCAAAATAGAACAGAATACAAGGTGCATTACCCTTTCATTCTCCTGCATATCTGAAAGCTGTGCAATCCCATTGCTTATCCCATCCTGCGTATAGAAACCACCATTCTGTTTCTGGTGTCCAGAATAGCCAGTTTTTGTTTGACTTGTCAATTTATGCTGTCGGTTGGGTGACTGACTACCACTACCCTGAATATAATTACAAGCTAACTTCACCAATTACCATAGCTCAAGCATTATACTTCAGTGACAACAAGAAAGATAAGAGAAAATGATTCTGGTAACTCAGTATTGTAGAAACGACACGTACTAAAAGAACAAACGATATGAAAGCAATTAAAGGCAAATTTATGCATGTCCCACTCCTTTAAGGAAGTTAAGGATCTGGATCTCCGCTATCACAGTTAAAAATATACACCTGTCAAGTCCACTACGGTACTACCTTATTAATACCCCTTCTTATAGGGTGTCCAGATAACTAACATCCTGGACCAAATAAAAAAACTAGTAGCGAGATGCTAGAGATATACTTTTCTTATAGAATGGCTCTTCTTTGTACATATGATAATAGATATGTCATCAACAAGTTCATGATTTAATTGAAGAAAACCATTAAGTACCACATCAAAATATATTTTAATTATCACGCTCAACTACACTAATATGAACAACTACCTTGAGCACCTTGATGCCATTTGCTGCTGCTTTGTGATTTTCATTTCTAGATGCATTCAGAAATGCAGTAGTTGAGTCCAAATTCTGTTTCAATGAGCCATTTTCTTTACTCAATCTGGAAATTTGATCCTGTCAAATGTGAAGGTTCCAATTTGTCAAAGGACATGTTGTGATATATACTGTCAAGATGCCACTCCATACTGGATGTAAGGCACACAAATCCCATTACAGATACCTCCATCAAACAAGATAAACAAAAAGGATGAAATCCATAATATAATTTCCATAGAGATTCATCAGGTACCTCCTTTTCCTTTAACAATGCGGCATAGTTTACTGATAATGCTTTAATTTCTGCCTCAGATTCCTGCAGCCTCTTAATTTCCTCTTTGTATTGTTCGATCTAAAATAATAGAAATAAAATGCACAGCACAGTATCATAAAATACTCCCTCTTATAAAAACAAATCAAATAGCAGCTGCAAAAGACAGGGGGGCAAGAGGATATGGCCGGAGACCAATGAAGATGATAATCAAATAAAGGGAATGACTCCTCTAACAACTCAACGTTCTCTTTATACATAAATTTTTCAACACGAAGTCAGACTCCGATAGAGATACATTTAGTGGTGTACTTGTGTTAAAATGTTGCAAAAATTAACAACAAGTATACAAACCAAGTGAATGCCTCAGAATTAAAAATCGTCTTAAATAGAATACTAAAATCATGTTCATATTACTTGTCACAAACTATATGGCCTGACTTGGGAAAATGATGTTTTAGATCTTTTACTTGATGCACAGAAGCCACGCCAAATCGGCAAATATCATAGACCTCCTAGAAGTAATGTCGCCACAAAAGTTACATAAAATGTTGGCAACCACACTTTGTATCCACAATTCTGCTTCAAGGCCTGGATCAAGTCTTATTAGACTCAAACTAGTTGTCATACTATGGGTGCAACAGACAGGAACTAATCTGTGCATTTACACACACTGCACTACAGCTGTAAGTTTAGAAAATGAATAGATAATTTCTTAATTAACAACACTGGCTGACAGGAACTAACCAGCTTACTAATTACTCTACAAGCTCCCATGAAAGTTCTATTGTTCTCAACCTAAACCGCAAATTAATTGGAAACTCGGGCTTCAAAACGAAAATAAACCACAATTTGCAATCTACCTCCATTTCGAAGTTTGAATTTGCATGCCAAACGCAGATGCCGATTGATTCAAAACTTCACTAAGATAATAACCAAACTCTCAGCAAAACACACAATTCAAAATCCAAACTCATCGAAATCGAAGCATTTAGAGCTACACAATCCAAAATGCCTAAACAACGCATTCACAACTCTCCAATCCAAACAAAAATCAAAACCCAATAACCGAAACAGCCAAGTCCAGATAGAAACAATGCCAAACCTCGGGATTAATAAAGGTATCGATGCCATTCGGGATCGGAGAGCGCGAGGGGGACTTGGAATGCGCGAAGCTGTGGGAGTTCCTCCGATGAGAGATGGAAGAAGCTTGGGCTCCATTGAGGGAGGCGTAGATCTCGAACTCCTCGTCTTCGCCGTCGTCGTCGTGCACATCCTGCGCCATCTTGTTGAGGTTCTCCTTCAGGTTGGCAATCGTGCTCCACATCGTTTCAAAAACCCTCGCAGCAAATATTTATGCGTAGGAATGCGCGTGTGGTTGAACTGGAGAAATTGGGCGCTAAAATTGGGGAAAATCTGAGGTGCTGCTTTTTCTCGGATTGAGAAGAGAACTGGAATGGACTGGGAATTGAAAATGAAATTCGGCAGATCTATCTACGAGAGGAGGGGGACCCAAGGGGTGCAAATTTGGTCAATAATAAAAATCAATTGGAATTTAATTTCTTTTTATGGTTAGACGACACGTTAAGGTAACTTATGAAATGTTTGATATTGCAAGTCACCGCACCAATCAGCCACTAAAATTTTCCCACCATTCTACAGGGAAACTGGATTATATGATTATATTCCTTTATATTAATATTGATTGCGTACGAAAGAGAAAGGAAATGAAACTTACGGAGGTTGTCAACGGTCCTGTTTCTTTTGAAGCCTGATGATGATAATTTTTTTCTCGGAGGGGAAGCTTTGAATTTGTGTCGGTGTTAATACGTCCAAAATGAAAAGAACATCAACAACAATGTTCTTTTTGTTGCTAAATTATAGGAATGGTCGTTGAATTATACTTCGATTTGTGGAGAGGCGGGGTTATTTACAATTTTCATTTTTTTCCTTCATAATTTTGATATTGAAAAATCCTAACGGACAAATGATGAAAATACAAATTGTAGAGTATTAGTATAATTTTTTAAGGCTAAATTATTGAAATGCCCCCTGTAACTTATTTTCAGTCTCACTTTCTCTCCTGAAACTCTAAGTGTCTCACTTTCCCCCTTGAAACTCTATTTAGTATCTCACTTTCCATCCTGAAACTCTAAGCGTCTCACTTTCCCCAGAAACTCTATTTTAGTGTTTCACTTTGCCTGATTCCATCCACTTAACCGAAGTCGTCAAACTTGACGCCCATGTCTGCTTTTTCCGAGTTCTTGTGTCCATGGAGGGTCGAGAACGAAAGTATTGCCATTGTAGGAAGCTCTGTCAAGTTCGGGCGTCGCTAGGGAAGGAACAAAGGTTGTCGCTTCTTTGAGTGGTTTGATCCAGAGATGTGTTCTCGTTCAAAAGATATAATACCTGGGTTCTGAAGAATAAGAGAAGACTAGAACAAGATCTAGCCAAGCTTCGAGGTAGAGAGAAATTGTTGTGGGGTTTTCTCGTTTCTTTCTTGGATAATGTTGATTTCCATGATGGTTGGTGGTTTAAGGGATAATCATCATTAGGTTTAGAGTTGGCTATGTAATGTAGGTTTAGCAATTTTAACTGTAACCAAGGGGAGGATAGAGGTTTGTAATCTGCAAGTATTTTGGGAATGGTTGAGCACAATTGCATTTGTGTGTTATGTAATCTGCAGTTTTTTGGGAATGGTTACATACAATGGCATTTGTGTATTATGTAATTTGCAGTTTTTTGGGAATGGTTAATCCAATGGTATTTTAATATTGACATACTTTTTGTTGTAACAAGCTTAAACATTTTTCTTCTATTTCTATTTTTTTTTCTTTCTATAATTTGTTTACCTATCTAAATATGCATATAGAATAATGAACATATAACAAAATATGCATATAAGATGAGATGAAAAACGGCACATGGGCGTCAAGTTTGACGACTTCGGTTAAGTGGATGGAATCCAGGCAAAGTGAGACACTATATAGAGTTTCGGGGAAAGTGAGACACTAAATAGAGTTTTAGGGGGAAAATGAGACACTTCGAGTTTCGGGGAAAGTGAGACACTAAATAGAGTTTTAGGGCGAAAGTGAGACACTAAATAGAGTTTCGGGGAAAGTGGCACTAAATAGAGTTTTAGGGGAAAATGAGACACTTAGAGTTTCGGGGAAAGTGAGACACTAAATAGAGTTTCGAGGAAAGTGAGACACTTGTAGTTTCAAAGTGGAAAATAAGACTGAAATTGAGTTATGAGGCATTTCAATAATTTAGTATTTTTTTAATACAAGCTGTAACTAAATTACTCAAATCTGTCGGATAGGGTTTAAACTTTTTTTTTAAAGGCCCAGAACTCCACTTCGTCAACTTCCAAATTGGGGCCCACTCGCCAAACACTACAATATTTGGGGATAGGAAAATATAAGTATAATGCTTAGTAGGTACTTTGATGAGAGTCGAACCCCTGACCTCTTTGAGGGGGCCCAACTAGTCCTAAACCCAATGGACCACATCTCATTGGTGTCGGGGAGGGTTTAAACTAGGGTACAAAGAAAGAAAGTCTCTTCACTACTCTGAGTTTGGGTTATTTTCCAAAATGTATTATAAGAAAATAAAATTTCGAAAGAGGCATAATCATTGGACGGCTCCTATAAAATAAAAATAATAAAAAATCATTGGACGGCCCGGATGCATTAGAAGACCAATCCTTCACCTATATGAAGAGCCTGTACTCCTAAGAAATCCAAAGTTCGCCGCGCTCTAGGGTTTGCAGTTCTCTCATCAAATGCCTCCTCACGCGGCCGCTCGTTTATTTTCGTTTTATTCGATTAGTGTGATGTATCTTATCTGAAAACAATGGGGATGCGATGAAGAAAATAATTCAGATGAGAAAAACTCATCGATTGCTGTTGCAAAATGAATAGCATATATGGTTCGTATTCACTGAGCATCATCATCATCTCACTATTGTCTTTTTTTCTTTCTTTTTTGGTGTTAAATCTTCTTTGACCAGCCGAGGGACCTATGGAGGGAGCGCGTAAAAACGGTGCGCTTTCGGCCAAGTTTGCCTTCGAACATTGCTCTGAAATCTGATCGCCGAATCGCATGCTTGTATTTTGGGGTTCGGTTTTATTTTCCGATCGATTTTTTCATACATTTAGTTGAAATTGAAAATGATGCGAAGGTCCCAGCGGAGGGGCGAGCTACTCAGAAATGAGGCCTCTCTAACATTATCAATTAAACCTTCGAAAATTCACGCCAAATCGTACGACGCCCTGATTTCTCTTTAACTTCTGTGCGTCTTGAACCCTTGGCTACATTTCTTTTTAAAAAGAAAAATAGATGGGGGTATTTTTTGAGAAGTTTGGTATTTTTAAGAAGCATTTGGATTGGACAAACGTTGATCTGCTTATTATTAAACTAAGGCAGAAAATAACCAATGCTGCCCAGAATTAAAAAGGAAAAAAATTACAACGAGGGTTGGTTCAATTGGTAAATCTAAACTTTCTCGACCCAAAAAAAAATCCATGCCAAAAGACCCCATCTATCTGCAGGGTGTCTCTACACAAATTAGAGTGAAAGAGTTTCCTAATGGACAAGATGGACAAAAAACGGTAAACAAAGAAAAATAAGAGACAATTGCTCATAAAGAAAATTGACATGTTTTTATCGTTAAGCTACATCATCATATTACAAGGGCAAAAAAACATTTCTGCAAAACCATTGACACTGACTGATTCAAGCTACAGCAGCAGTCATTTAGACTGCACCAGGTAGGATGCCCATATATCATCTGCAGGAGGTGGGGGTTGAACCCAGTGTCCCGGAATGCGGCTGCACCAAATTTAACAGAATTATAAGCTTACAAATCAGTTATTTAGAATCAAAGCGTATTGGGGATAAACAATGATTAAGACACTAAATTATGGAGCTGGTGATGTATGCTGCAGTAGTAGATTCACAACTCAAGTGTGAAGGCCAGGCACCATTTGTAAGTGAAAATCTCAACAACTCTCAGAAATGCGAGTTCATTATCACAATTTTCCTTTCCTCCACCAGTTTTTCCTTTTGTCTTTTCCATTTGCAAATTAAGAGGAAAAAGAAAAAGAGAAAAAAGTTGCCAAAGGCTAATTAAACGACGCATCGCATCATGATAAAGTAGCAGGAAAAAATTCGCACTCACCTTCCTCCCGGTCTTATATAGGCATCCCATGTTCTTCTCACCTGCATCCATTACAGTCCTCATTATGATCAAAGACCAGAATAAACGAGATGATAGTGTGCAAATGTGATCAGTTAATTAGACTTTTCTCATGTTGATAAAAATAATCAATGGCCCCTGAATAGGCAATCTACAAAACTAGGAGTATTTTGCACTTCAAGTTACCTCAATAAGGGTGCCCATATCAGTGTTGCTGCCATGATAGTAGTGATAAAATTCAATAGGTAAGTTTGCCACAGCATCATAAGCTCCGCTATAACCCTCTCCCTGTGAAACTTGTTTCCCCTGTTCCTTGTTAGTGACTGCACTGGAGGGCACTGCAATAGTGATTGGAGTTGTCTGGTCTTTACTTTCCCTACTCTCGCCTCTATTGCTGCTTTGATCTTTGGAGTCAGGTCTGAAATTCTCGGTTGTTTTCCTAGATTGCTCAACAGTTGCTATGGCATCCTTAGCAGCATCCATGTCAGCTGCCATGCTTACTTGTTGCTCCTCTTCCTCAACTGCAGCCCGTACTCTTTCAAGAAATTTATCATCCTCCTCTGGGAGAAAATGACCTGCATAAATATGCAAACAGACATAAGTTAGACAAACACAGTAGGAAGATGATGACGATAATGCATGCTTGTGTGTAATATATTTGATTGTATTTGGATATATATATATACACACAAAATTCCACTCGAAATGTAGTGTCACACAGGCACCCTAAGATGATAATGCATGATAAAAGAACTTGATTGCTAACCTATACACTAACACATCACACGACATACAAGATAGCCATCCAAAAGAAAAGAAAAAACCAAAAAGACAGCAAACCTTGTTTCTTAAATTTTTCAATCCTGATGGAACGCAACTCTTGCAATTTCTCTACAATCAATACCGTCTCAAGCTGAAATATGGAATCAATTGTCAGCGCAACGCATTTACACATGTTCTAATTTTATTTTAGGAGCAGCTGCGCAACATTACTAATTTATTACAAAACAAGAGCATGTGAGTTGCTTATGATTCTCACCTCGGATTCTAGTCTCTTTCTCTCTTCTTTTGCTTTAAGCCTTGCAATTTTTCCCATGTCCTCCATCTAAAAATCCACATGCCATACCTCCATTACTAATAATCAGAAGCCAAGAATGCCTGAAACATATGCAGCTTAAGAGAAACATCTCAATACCTTGCGTTTAGCAATATCCTTGGCAATTTCCCTGGCTCTCCACTCATCAGCTTCTCGATCAGCTTCTTCGAATCTTTCGCGCTCCTGTACATCACCAAAGCAATAAAAAAAAAAGTAAGAAAATTAAACCAATTAAGCACTTTCTGCATCCCAATTGGAAATGAGGGGAAGGGAACAAACCAATCCACCTTTGAAATCATTTCTGCAATGCGCTTCCTCTTTGCTTTTCTCCATCGTTTATTTCGCTTGCACTTGCGTATTTTATTCGATAATCGAGCTGCAGCAGATTTTTCCTCCCATGGACACATTTCATGAGTGATCGCTCTAAATGGAGCAAGCTCAGCTCGTAGTTTAGCCATTAAAGCATTTGCAGCTTCCACTGAGAAGGACACTTGGGACTCCAAATTGATCCTCCTGTGTTTCAAAAATTCAGCAAACTCACTGACTGAAGCTCCATCATCATCCTCAGCTCGTTTATTGATCAGCATCACCATCTCAAGCTCTTTCTGCCTACGCATTCATTCAATCGCAATTCAAACGTTAAAACAAGTTCCAAATGGCTCCCAATCAATTTGAATTTAGAATTATCAAAAGCTCAAACTCGTACATTGCTTTTCCTAGACTAAGAGTTTCTTGCAAGTTCTTGAGCCGCTCACGAACATTTGAGGTTTCCCAGAAAGTGCTCGTCATTGGAGGGTTGGGCGGCACCATTGGAGGCCACGGAGGTGGGGGTGCCGCAGGTTGGTACGAAATTGGATTCATGGCTACCAAAATTTGCTGAGAAAGAAACCCTAAGAGAGAGAAAGTAGGGGCTGATTATGAAAAACCCCAACGAACGAGGGAGAAGGTTTTGTTAGCATATACCTAGTTAATTAAGTTGTCTATTACCAATTAATGTGGTAGTAGAAGTCAATTAAGATAAGTCGATTAGTGTGGTTAGTTTGGCACCTACAATGTTTGGTTAGTTTGGACCTACAATGTTTGGCACCTACAATGTTTACTTGGTTTAGACCTACAATGTTTGGAGGGCATTGCAGAAATTTCACCATACGCCTTATATATATATACCTCCTTGTATGTAATCAAATTAAGATGAATGAAGAAATCAGAAAATATTGTGTAGCTCTCATTCTCTCTACATTCTCTACTCTCTCCCCTTATTCTTCTCTATATTTTCCTTATTTTGACATGGTATCAGAGCGGCGATCTTGGAATTGCCGACTCTTGCTTCGGATCTTTGCTACCACCATGAGGGAAGATGTTTTTCCCCTGCTGGAAGTAGCACCACCAACCATCCTCGACATACCTACCTAGAAGCATTGACTAGGTGTTGCCACCAACCCGATCGATTGGCAACATCCGGGCTAAGTGTCGCCACCGACTCGACCGACCGACCGACCCCCGATGATCAAGACCTCGACCCCGATGATTAAGACCTCGACAGACTAAAACTACACCCTATGAATCTTCCGCTGCAATGATTACGAGAAGTGGTTGCACACTGTGGCGATCCGAGACACCTTCGTGAGACTTGTTTCAAATTGAAAGGCTATCCCGAATGGTGGGATGAACTCAAAGATCAAAGACGATGTGAAGCCGCAAGTAGTGGCTCCAGTTGTGCTCTTCATACTTGAGATATGATAATTCGACAGTGGATAATTGATTCTGCGCAATCGATCATATGACGTTTGACCCCAACGATTTTCCGAGTACCGCCAACCTGCATTTAACTAGTATTGCTAATGCCAATGGAGTTACTTCTCATGTGACAGGGGCCGCACCGTGGCTCTCTCATCTTCTCTTTTATTGTCTAATACTTTACTTGTTCCATCTCTATCGAATAAGTTGATGTACATTAGTCGATTCTTGAACAATTGAATTGTTGTGCACTAATCTACCCGAGTTTACATTTACTTAGGATATTCACACAAAGGAGATTATTGGTCGTGGTACTATGAGAGGGGGCTATATTATGTGGATGATGTCACGAGGCATGGCTAACAAAGCGACGCATTCCTCGATAGCAAACAAAGGCAAATTTGGTTGTGGCACCATCGATTGGGGCACCCATCCTTTGTCTATATGAAGCACATTCTACCGATTTATTATCGATTTCAAGGCTTCGACTTCCAATGTGACACTTGCATTTTGGCCAAGAGTCACCGTGTGCCTTATCCGTTGAGTACAAGTAAGAGAACTACCCCATTTGTGTTAATTCATTCGATGTATGGGGGCCATCACCAATAACTTGCTCATTCTCGGCGTTCGATGGTTTGTGACGTTTGTGGACGATTGTACCCACATGACGTGGCTTTACGTGATGAAGAATAAAAATGATGTGTTTCCGATATTCCGATCTTTCCACAAGCGATTGAAACTCGGTTCTCTACGAAGATTCAAATCATTCGCTCCGACAATGGGGGTGAATACGTCAACCATGACTTTCGGACTTACTTCCAAATACACGGCATTATCCATGAAACCACTTGTCCACGGACTCCACAACGAGAATGGTGTTGCGGAACGAAAAATCGACATCTTCTTGAAACAGCACGTGCCCTTCTCGATTGGAGCTCATGTTCCTCGCCACCATTGGGATGATGCTATAGTCACGGCAGCCTACCTCATCAACCGAATGCCTTCCAAAATCTTGGACTTCCGGACTCCATGGTATCGTAGTCGATACCATAAGTCCGTGTGTATCCCTTTGCCACAAGCCTTGCCTTGTAACGTTCAATCGACCCATCTCGCCTTGTATTTTAGAGTGTATACCCATCTGCATCCGACAGTCCTCTTCCATTGAGGTAAGTTTTCTAGTGTCCACGTCTGGTTTTTCTCTAGGGCTTGCATCTCCTCCTTCATTGCTTGAACCCATTTTGCCCTCCATTCGATGCTCCCACCACGAGTCTTTGGTTGTGTAGCATTTGTGCACCTCCATAAAAATCAACGGAGCAAACTTGATCCATGTGCGCTTCGATGTGTTTTTATAGGATATGCTGCTCATCAAAAGGGGTATCGGTGTTATCATCCACCTACTCGTCGTACCTATGTCACTTTGGATGTCACTTTTATGGAGTCTGAGTTGTTCTTCCATGCTCCGATGTCCAATTCACCGCTTCAGGGGGAGACACAGATAGAAGCTCGGACTTGGAGCACCATTGAAACTCCGGATTTTCAAACTTGCTTCAAAACGACCGGTCGCAAAGAGTTCAGCGACCGGTCGCCTCGAGATGTTGAGACAGACAGTAGAACTCGCTTCAAAACGACCGGTCGCGAAGAGTCCGATGACCGGTCGCCTCAAAGCGTAGAGCGACTTGATAGAACCTGCACAGAAACGACCGGTCGCGAAGAGTCCAGCGACTGGCCGCCTCAAAGCAGAGAGCACGACTTGTTTTCTGAATATTTTGACAATGATGATGAAGACCCCTCACATCTCGGTACCCATTGATCAAACTGCTGAGAATAATCCTCGAGGTAAGTGTTTCTACTACATCTACCGATTTAGTTGATAAACCTGTTAAATATCAATTACCTGTTAGGCAGAACCGTGGAAAACCACCGATTCGGTATTCACCGGATAATGGCAAGACATCCAAGTATCCAATTGCAAACTATGTTTCCACCGGAAAATTATCCGAACCTCTCAAAGGCTTTGTACATCAATTATCCGCAATTCACATTCCAACCAAAGTGAGTGAAGCATTGAAGGATCCAAAATGGGTTCAAGCAATGAAGGAGGAGATGCAAGCCCTAGAGAAAAACCAGACGTGGACACTAGAAAACTTACCTCAATGGAAGAGGACTGTCGGATGCAGATGGGTATACACTCTAAAATACAAGGCAGATGGGTCGATTGAACGTTACAAGGCAAGGCTTGTGGCAAAGGGATACACACAGGCTTATGGTATCGACTATGAAGAAACATTTGCTCTGTTGCAAAACTTAACACTGCTCGAGTGTTATTATCCATTGCAGCAAACCTTGATTGGCCTCTCCACCAATTTGATGTGAAGAATGCCTTTTTGCATGGAGAGCTCACGGAAGAAGTATACATGGATATCCCACCAGGGTATGTTACATCTACTCATGCTAATATGGTATGCAGATTGCGAAAGGCATTGTACGGATTGAAGCGGTCTCCCGGGCATGGTTGGGACGTTTTACCTTGGCAATGAAGAAGTACGGTTTTAAGCGAGCAACTCGGACCATACTGTTCTTAAAACACCGGGGAGAAAGGTAACAGCTCTAATAATCTATGTTGATGATATGATTATTACCGGGAATGATACGCAGAAATCTCTCAATTACAAGACTGTTTGGCAAAAGAGTTTGAAATGAAGAACCTTGGTGGACTCAAGTACTTCTTGGGCATTGAAGTCGCTCGATCAAAGCAAGGCATATTTCTCTCCCAAAGAAAGTATGTTTTGGATTTATTGGCGTAAACAGGAATGCTAGATTGCAAACCCGTGGACACTCCAATCGCTCGTAATCACCATCTTGGAGAGTATCCTAATCAAGTACCCACCAACAAAGAAAGATATCAAAGATTAGTGGGGCGATTGATCTACTTGTCACATACCCGACCCGACATCGCGTATCTTTGTAAGTGTTGCTAGTCGGTTTATGCATTGCCCAAGTGAAGATCATATGGATGTCGCTCTTGAATCCTTTAATATTTAAAGTCGGCACCAGAAAAGGACTTATGTTCTCAAAAAATGGTCATCTAAATATTAGTGGCTATACAGATGCAGATTAGGCGGGGAGTGTCAGCGATAGACGATCAACATCGAGGTTACTTCACATTTGTGGGAGGTAACTTGGTTACTTGGAGAAGCAAGAAACAAAATTTCGTTGCCTTGTCTAGTGCAAGCTGAATTGAGAGGCATGACTAAAGGAATTTGTGAACTCCTTTGGTTAAAGAAATTGCTTACGTAAATAGGATATGCACCTACATCCTAATGCATCTACAAGTGTGATAATAAGGCTGCAATATCCATTGCACACAACCCGATTCAACATGATCGCACTAAACATGTTGAAGTGGATCGGCATTTCATTAAACAGAAACTTGAGGACAAAGAAATTCAGCTTCCGTTTGTCAAGTCGGAAGACCAGCTAGGCGACATATTGACAAAAGCGCTTCTAGCAAAGTATTCCATAACTCACTGGTCAAGTTGGGCATTGGCGACATCTATGCACCAACTTGAGGGGAGTGTTAGCATATACCTAGTTAATTAAGTTGTCTATTAGTCAATTAATGTGGCTAGTAGAAGTCAATTAGTATAAGTCAATTAGTGTGGTTAGTTTGGCACCTACAATGTTTGGTTAGTTTGGCACCTACAATGTTTGGCACCTACAATGTTTGGCTAGTTTGGCACCTACAATGTTTGGAGGGCTTGACTAGGTTGGTAGCCTACCATATGCCTTATATATATATATACCTCCTTGTATGTAATCAAATTAAGATGAATGAAGAAATCAGAAAATATTGTGTAGCTCTCATTCTCTCTACATTCTCTACTCTCTCCCCTTATTCTTCTCTATATTTTCCTTATTTTGACATGTTAGCATATACCTAGTTAATTAAGTTGTCTATTAGTCAATTAATGTGGCTAGTAGAAGTCAATTAGTATAAGTCAATTAGTGTGGTTAGTTTGGCACCTACAATGTTTGGCTAGTTTGGCACCTACAATGTTTGGAGGGCTTGACTAGGTTGGTAGCCTACCATATGCCTTATATATATATACCTCCTTGTATGTAATCAAATTAAGATGAATGAAGAAATCAGAAAATATTGTGTAGCTTTCATTCTCTCTACATTCTCTACTCTCTCCCCTTATTCTTCTCTATATTTTCCTTATTTTGACAGGTTTTACATGTTCGCAGGCTGGTGTGATCTAAATTAAGTCCTTTGTTTTTGCTTTATATATTGTATGCAGTGCTAGGTTAACAACAAAGTCAGGATGGCCGAGTGGTCTAAGGCGCCAGACTCAAGTTCTGGTCTTCGAAAGAGGGCGTGGGTTCAAATCCCACTTCTGACATTATTTTTTCACTTTTTAAAGCATAAAGTTATTCACTGCTGCAGCTCCTCCCTTCACATCATGTCCGGATTGCCTCCGGATTGCCTCCCTTCCAATTGTTAGTTAATGGCAATTTAGAACTCTGAATTATACACAGAAATGTAACAGGAACCCCAAATGGTTTGTTGATACATGGTTGTGTTGATCATGGAGATGAAATGGAACACTGGAAATGGCAAAGAAAGGTCCTCTGGAGAGACCAAAACTATGAAGGGAGTGAAGGAAATTGGCATGTCCAAGTAGCTCCAGCATAAGCAAGAAACTAGATGTAAGGTAACATAAACTGTTTTTTCTTCAGTCACAAGGACCACTTCTCCAACACAACACCATAGAGCATGAAAGCAAACATGGCTTGTTTAAATTGTAGCCAATAAAATGAACAAAATCAAGTAATGTCAAACTTTCTTTCTTCGTCAATCACGACATTTGGGAGAAGGCGAATTCGAACTTTAGATTTTCTCCCTGGAGGAAACTGATTGAGAGTAGGCTTCGAGTACAGAACAGATAACTTATAGCATTCACAATATCATCAACGGTCATATACACTAGAGGATGAAAGGGAATGCTCAAGAAATTACTGAAATTAAAAGGTTACTGAATTGGTTTAGAATTGACAAAAGACCTACAAAACCAATAGACAGAGATACATGTCCAAAAATTGTGTTGATATCCAACTTGATAATGCACATCAACCAAAATTAAAACAGTGTGGTTATGGAGGTCTAAACAGAGAAACACATATAAATCAAATACTGTAGAAGAGAGTGCCAAAAAAATTGTCTAATGGCAATTGAAAAACCTGCTGAAAAAAATTATCTTCATCCTAGATGCCCCAACTTATAAACAGATAAAGGTAATGTGGGGGCAAATCTTGATGAGCGTCAACAAATCTCAGCCATGGGTATTCAATCCTTCCCAGGCCAAGTTCTTCGGGACAGGAAGATCCATGTCCCAAGCCTTCTGGGCAGCAGACCGTAGAAGCCTAATGGTGGTCACATTGGCATCCCAGAAGGACAAACTCTTGTAAGTCAAATTGTGCTTCTTGCATAGGTCCTTCACAGTAGGAGAAATCTTCCTAAGCTGGGAACGGGGTAGTCGGGGGAACAAATGGTGTTCAAGCTGAAACTGTAGCCCACCATAGAACCAGTCCATCCAACTCGAGCACGAAATATCCACGGTTCCAGCTGTCTGCTTCTCAAACCAATCATTCCCAGTTGGTGGTCCAAGATAAGTATCTCCGGTGAAATGGTTCAAAGTGAATTGAATATGCTGAAGTGCTGTCACTGCAAAGCTCGCAAGCACGAACATCACCCTCTCGCTCCAATTGGGCAGACATAAAACAAGGAGAGGAAACCAGGTCCAGAAAACAAGGATTCCCAATATGTTCAAACCTCTATCTGGGATGCTTCTCTTCGAGAACAATAACAAGAAGGTCTGTATAAACAAGTTAACCCTTCCAACAATCATGATCGGATAATATGTAAAATGCTGGTGGCTGACTAAAAATCTAGCCACAGGATCAAAGGTTAGCTCTCTGCCATAAAAGACTGATGTTATTGAATGAAAGAATTTAGTGGACACTGCAAAGACTGGCATGTGTTGAAGATCTGGATCATAATCAAGGCTGTTGCAGGCAATATGGTGGGCATTGTGAGTCCATTTCCACCAAGCAATACTGATCCCGGTAAGGCAATTTCCAGCCAGAAACTGAGCCATTTTGTTGTAGGTACGGCTCGACATGACCTGGTAATGGCCAGAGTCATGACCCATATAGGCAGCCTGAACCCAGAGGACCCCCAACAACAAACCACAGCCCAAATGGACCAACACACTCTCAGACTTCAAAACACCATAGACAACAAGGGAAAGCATCACCACAAGACTTATCACAGAGTAAAGAGCCCCATGCCCTTTGTTTTCAAACAAACCCAATTGGTTAAACTCTGAAGCAAGTTTCCTATAGTCCTTGGACACCTCTGAGATCTGGAAATCTTTTAGATAATACCCAGTAAAGAATTTTCCCAGGTACTGCCATGCGGAGGGAGGATGGTATGCTATGAATCCATCAGTGACATCTTGGCCAGCCATATTGAAGAGAACGGTTTCCCCACCTGGGTGATCTTTGGCCCAATCAGAGACATTGTAAACCTTACCCTTGATGGAGATCCACAAGTCCCCAGGCTGCTTGTGCAGCTTCAGCTGCTCAACAGTAATGTACTTCCTCTCACCGTCCATTATGGCTCAAACCTAAGAAAATGGCAATTCAACAATAAGATTGCCAACAAAAAAGATCCACAAATAGATCGGCCAACAGAAATAGATCAAACCAAGACAACCCTTTTGGATCTCGGTTTGATATGCATTCTTAAACAAACAAATAGAACAAAATAGAGCAAAACTCTGCAGTTTAAGGCCAAATAAAGAAGAAAACACAGACAAATGAAGGTAAAAGATTGAACCTTTCTTCCAGATTCAAACGCAAACAAATAGTTAGAGCAAAATACTGCAGTTACAAGGCAAATTGAGAAGAAATATAGACAAAAAAATAAGGTGAAAGACTGAAACTTTCTTCAATAGTCAGTCAACTCACACGCTCCCAATAAAAAATCTTCCTGACTTTCCAATCAATAAGACTAAATTTTGAATGGTTTTAGACCACTTTCCAAATTTCCACAACTGCCCCAGCTTTGGTTCTCAGACTTTTCAAAACCGCCCCCAAGATATTTTTGAGGTTCTGCTTCTGCGTTAGAGCGGTGATGTGTGAGTATATGCAAAGAAACCCACTGTAGACAAAGCAGGGTTAGTGAGAGCAGCGGTTTAGGATCGGCCTCGTATACAACGCGCGTTGTTATCCCTTGTGTGCAAGTTGCATTCACAGCAGGTATCGTTGACCGGTCAACTGCGGTAAAAATTCGGGGCAATTTGAGCGCGTTATACCGTCGGGCGCTCATGGGCTGAGGAGCAATATGACTTGAGAATATGTGATCTGGCAACTATATAGGGTCTGTTCGGTAATTTTTTGGAGAAAATATTTTCAAAGAATGAAAACAAGAAAACGAATTTGCATTTTCAAGAAATAAAAATGCGTCTGGTAGATTAATTAGAAAATATTTTCAGAAAACACAAACATGAAAACACGGTAGAAGACTGATTTGAAATAATAATGTGAGCTATTTTTATGAAAACGTTTCCTATAAGAATGAAAACAACTTTTTTTCTGTTTTCTACAAGTACACATGAACTTGTTTTCATTTTATGAAAACATTCTCAATGTTTTCTATTTTTGGGCTACCGAACGCGTTTTTGCCTAATTTTTGTTTTCTGAAAATGAAAACAACCCCTGAAAACGTTACCGAACGCACCCTAATACACCTGTCCCAACTTTTGCACTTCTCAACTCTGTCAAGTTAACATAAAGTCTGCAAAAAAAAATCCACTAGTAATTTGGAATAATTATTCCCCGATAAAGTCTTTTGCTTGAATTTTAGTATCCATATAATGTGCGAGTTTAGTATATTATCGTCTCGACAGACCGACCCGAATTCCCCTCTAACTCGTGTCCAACCCCGCTTCCCGCCGACACTACCCCGACGCAGAACTTACTTTATTAAAACGCCCTTAACCCTAGTTTAAGGAAATAGGAAAGTTGACTTGAAAATCCGCAGAGTCTCCTCTGAATAATGAACTTTCCCAAAATGTCCACTGTCAAAACAATGTAAAATTTCCCAACAGCAACATGCACAAGCGAAGCACACAGATTAATAGGGAGGCCTCAGGAGGCCTCCCGCCTACGTCGATCCTAGGTGAGCACTACGGAGCAATCTAAAGAAATTTAAACTTTACAACCCAAGCAAAGTATAAATACAAGAAAACTTCTACAGGAGCCAATAGCCGTGATGCCTCGACGTGGTGGTCTTGACCTCGGGATCTAGTACTGGGGGCGCAAAACAGAAAATGTGAGTGGACGAAAAATCAAACTTTAAACACCAATTTTCAATGAACATGATAACCCCCTCCGTTTTCGCAAATAATGTCAAAACACTTATGCAATAAAAATCCTTGTATAAACGTACATACTTATACGAACAATTACTTGAAAACAATTCCGTTAAATTTGTACCTTGAAATACCATAATGAAAAACTGTAGCTTTGCTACTTCTGTAAATTCTTGGAAACTACAAATTTGAACACTGAATTCTTAACATAAAAACCATGGAATTGAATCCATCCAAACATATCTCGTTTAAGTAAAACATAATTAACTCCTTTGAATAACTTCCCTTTTTCCTGGAACCCAACCTGTCCAGTTTCAAATCTTAATTTAAAATCTGTACCTGTGCATCACCGTCCCGGTGCACATATTCAAACATAATAAATCCTGGAAATAACATCCATAGACACACCCACATATATATTTATAATAACATAAATGTAAAGTCTCAGAAAATCCCAATAAGGAAAATATAAAACCAAAACGACTAAAAACCAAGAAAACCTAAATTCCCAACCCACTGTTTCCCGACGCAATGCCCGTAGGCACAACAAGTAAGGAAGGATCCTCACTTAAAAGAAAATAAGAATGGAAGCATAGTAATAGGTATATATATACATATATAAATAGTAAGACTCTTAGACCAATATTCGTACCGGGGAAACAATCCCAACATGGGATCGTTTGACTGAACCACATAGAGGAGTCCTCAACAACCATGTGGCCAGGAACGAGCCGTCCAACTGGGACTAAGCTTATCAGCACGTACAGCAGAATCCTCAATACTAGTACGCTGTGAACAGTCCTACGCGCGCAGACTACCCCGCTAAGGGTCTACAAATACACCCAATCAAGGGTGCACCGGGTATCCAACATATCCAAGTATCCATTTCCACAAGTATCCACTTTCCAAAGTTCCGTAACCGGGAGGTACATAGGGTAGTGCTTATAGCACTTCAACCGACATAACCAAACACTTCTCACTTTCCACAATAACCACACCCACGTACCCACACATAACCAGGACATACATATATTCATTCTCGAAAATATTATATAATTCAAGATACTTGCAATATGTCAAAGACCCGAAAATGTATATACACCAAAACTCACAATAGCCACCAAAACCCAAATACCAACACATATCCCGATAAATTGATAGGATAGCATACTTGCAACATAAGACACTAATATAAACTTCAAACGGACATAAACTCCAAGTATCAAAAGTAACCCAATTAATTCGTATAATACAAGTTCCAAAAGTTAAATAACAATAAAGTTACATAATCGAAAAGTAGATAATAATTCTCGAAACGTAATACCCAACACCGAAATATTTAGTTAACATGTCAATATTAGTTATAGAAGTATATATTGAAAACCCCCCCTATATTTATAAATTCCAAATATTAGAAACTACTCGATAAATCCATAAATAGATAATATAAAAACTATGAAGTCAAATAACCCCAAATATATAATCGAAATCCAACATTTATCAAACTAACCGCCCAAATGTTAATTCAACAAATAAATATAAGCTCCGGTAGTATAAATATAAGTTTCCGCTAGTATAAATATAATTCCCAAAAGTATAACTTATAGGTTTCTCAAAAGTAAATAATATAATTTCCCAAGAGATATAAAATATAGATTCGATAAAGTATAGAATAAAGTTTCCAAGGTATAAAATATAATTCCACAAAATATAGAATATATAAATATATATATTCCCAAAGGTATGGAATATTACCCATGAGATTTATAAGTTTCAAACATTTAAAGTAAATAGGAGATCCCATCATTAGAATCATCTAAAAATATCAAAATTCATATAACCGATTTATATAAAGTTTCGAAGCCCGACAAAGTCATAAACCTCAATTTGTCAAATATAAAACTCAAGAAATTCCCGGGTATTTCACCATACCCAAACCGGATACAAAATCTTACCGGACGTTTGTCCCGTCTCAAATTCAATACTCAAAGACCTTTAATTTAAAGTATAGCCACCAATGTCCCACAATTAAACCGGGACCCCAAAACTTGCATAAACTTTGAATATAATTTAAATCCCAATAATCAAGATAAATCATTTATGCATCAAAGTTCAATCTTTGAAATAATGCTTGTTCAAAACAAAAGTCCACTCACAACAAGTCCACGCTGCTCAATCCTTAGAGAGCTTTTCCTCCGGAGTACGCGAAGCAAGAGTACCTATTTGAGGGAATAAACGGTTTAATTATTACGTGTACCCAACAACAAAGTTTAACTCGAGACACTAGTTCTCGGGTCTCAAAGTAAGCGTGCACAACTACCGGGAGTTTCTAGAGTCAAACTACGCTCTTCAACAGTGGGACCACCTTGGAAGACTCACGGTCAACCGATTGGTCAAACTTCCCGAATAGGTCAACCAGGCCTCCGGCCCACGACCTCCGATTTTCGATCCGAACATTCCTAAATGTTCAACAAGGTTTACTAAACACATCTAGGCAGTTTGGTCTCGATCGAGCGGTCGGAATCGCGCTAATCGCACGATCAAGTTACCTAACCCTAGGGTTAATGATTCGGAGTATCCGGACTCCGATTCTTGATCCGCTTGTTCCTACACGATCCTAGAGGTACAGGAACAACATACTTGGAAATGGGACCGATCCAACGGCGAAGATATCGAACCGGATAACGCATAATAGGCGTAACTGCTCGACCGTCAAACGACAACCAAATTCGAATCCGAGCACACCTACATGCTTAGGACGACATGGGGAACATTTTGGGACACAATGCACCACCACAACAGTGCGAAACTCGCCGGAATTGGGTGTGCATAGTAATTCCGGTGACTGGAAAAACTCCAAATCAAGGGTCAAGACTTCTGGTATAGGTTCAACTCAACACGTGGAGCATTTTATTCAACTACGGCAACACCTAGTTTGGCCGGCAAGTGGCCGGAAATTCCAACTCAAAACCGGCCTAAAATGGGTTTCTAAATCGAACAACCTAGGCTTGAAACCAATCTACAATACATACATAAATGGATAGAGTATGAAGAGTAGATGAAGTTTCATACCTCACTCGACCCAAACGGTTGCCGGAGTCGCCGGAAAACTCGTCGGAAAGTTCGGTAACCAGTGAACTTTCAGTCGCTCCAGTTTAAAATCCGTGGGTTTCTGAGCTGGGGGAATGAGCAGGCTGTGTAGAGGAGGAAGAGACGAAGATTTAGGAACCGGAATCACCTGAAACGGACACCGGAGCTGGGAGATATGGGCAGTCAAAGTGACTGCCCCGAAGAGAGGAAGAAAACAAATGGGAGAAGAAGAGAGCCGTCGGGGAGAAGAAGAAGAAGACGTTCACTGTAGCGGCACTGTAGCATTTTAATCGTAGCGCTACTGTAGCCGCTACAGTAATCTGAAATTGCGTTTTTTTTTTTTTCTTCTAATCGCTTCTCGATCGTTACAACTCGAATTGAGCGTGCAACATATCCGAACTCGTTTCGACGAGCCGGACTCAATTTCCCAAATTCTTTTGGAAATTTAAAGTACCTAAAATACCCTTAATCCCAGTGGTAAACTGTAATTTCACCAAAATTATTTATTCGGTAAATAATTGGGATTGAATAGTGAAATCGGGTCGAGGATGTTACAGTCTCCCCTCACCATAAAAGATCCTCTAAAAAAAAGTTAACATCAAAGAATTGTACATTAAGACTTGCGGACATGTGCAAGAGCCCCTAAGGCGAAAATGACATCGATGTGATGGCATATGTGGTAGGTTTAAAAAAAATTTTTAAAGAAAAACTTCGAAGCTTCTTAACCCTAAGAAATTGATAGTTTCGTAAATTTAATGGTAAAGAGTATTTAATTTTATGCCCAACACTAAGGTAACGTACTTGACACTAGTGGGTCGAGCCTAACCCAATCATTAGGCTCATATTCGAGTTACATGAGTTGTCCGCTTGTTAGATAAATACTTGTGTTACATATTGTGAATTTGAACAACAAATTCAAGTAAGATTCATCTTATCAATAGAATATTTCCCTTAATTGCACTCTTTTTTTTTAAAAATTTCTAATCAAATCATTAACATGGTGCAGAAGTTAGAGGAACGGCCAATAGAAGCCTGTTGAACTATTTTAAATTCTAATGTTTGTTTAATTCTTACATATTACACCTGTCTCCCATGCATGGGTTTGGGTACTAATATTTAGACTAATGTCACACTTGAAGACATGGGACAAGTATCTTAACATAGGATTGCTTTGTCAAATGTTAGGCCGGAGTGTCTTTTTCTTCTGGAAGAGGCTCATCCAGCAGTATTCGGTGATTTGATTATCCGAGAGTGGGACGAAGTCTTTCTTCACTTTTTAAACTCAGACTTCTTTAAAATAAAAAAATTATAGGTAGCACTTAGAGAAATGCCAACCACAGAAAAAGCTAATTACACCTGTTTGAAATAAAAGCCATGGAGATTCAAGAATCATTGGTAATTTGATATTAGGGTTTGGCACTTTATTGGATTATCTTTTTCTTTTTTTCTTTTTCTGGCAAAGAGAAATTTGCTTGTCTGGCCTTGGATTGGATGGAATCACATGCCCCCCTGTGCTGTTTGTTTGTGGGACATCATTTCTATTTTAACACCAACCAAATATTACCAAACTGTGTGCTTGGGTAGTGGGGAGCATCAATATGTAGAAATTTAATTGTTTTTTTTTGTCAAGAGTAAATTAGAGTGTTGCTAAACGAATCCTAAAATTAATTGAATACACTTTATTACTAAACTATTTATTGAATTACTAATTTATGCTAATATAAAATGACCAAAAATGATATATGGAATTGTGAAACAAATGTAATTTTAATAAAGGGTACTGATTTTCTCACTCCTCTTTTATCCACTTACACTTCATTTTTTGAAAATTGTATGTTCTCACTCTTCTTTTGTTTACTTACACTCCCTTTTATCTTATAATAAAAAGTATTCAAAAACAAAAAGGAGTGTAGGTGGATAAAAGGGAAGTGGGAAAATCATCACCCTTAATAAATACAACATACTCACCATATTCAACTATAATAAAACGTAGAGAAATAAATAAAGAAAAGTACAAAGCTAACTTATATGAACCATGGCAAAAGTAAAGATAACATGGTGCCAGTATACATCGAAATTGATGAGATCCATCCAGGAGAAGTATGGTTGTTAGGACTCATGGAAGGCGAATATTCATATTTAAGCATTGCATACAAGTTGAACGCAGTAGTGGCTCTAATTGATCTTCTTCACACAGGTTCTAGTTTCAGAATGGAGGTAACATATAGAATCTTTGCATGGACATTGAAACCTTTGCTTTGTTTTTATTTTTCCCCCTACTATGAAGTTTCCTTATTAAACGGAACGTGTTCAGTCCTTTGTAAGATAATCTCATCTGACTGGTGCAAAGTGCATTACATATAAAATGCTTTTAAAATAATCAAGCTTTGAATCTTTGAATTGAAGGAGCTAGCAAATCTACTCCCACATTAGTTTACGAAATTAAAGATTTTGATGCAAACCCAAAATCTGAAAAAGAGGGCATGAATTTATGTAAAAAAGAGAAACCTAGTTTAGGATTGGTACTAGGGTAATGTGTGATAGAGTGTATTAAGGTGTACTAGGGGTATTTTTGATAGTTAAATAGGGTGTACTTAGTTAATTTTACATTTTGATTAAAATATTATGGTGTACTTAAATCATAAGATATACTTAGTTAATTTCAGAATTCGTTTAGCAATACTCTTAAATTATTAATCATGATTATTAAAAGTGTTACAAGGGCCTGCAATGGACAACAGCACATGGCAAATGTCAATTATGGGGCTTGAACTTGTCAACCCCATATGCCACATTTGTATCAAGCAAACACCATCAAATTAAAAAGAGAAAAGGTCTCTCGAGAGGAGAGGTGGGTTTTCTCTCTCGCATTGAGAGAAGAACGTTGGTAGTAAGCAAAGAGGTTTGGCACTTGCGAACAGTGGCGGACTTACAGAGATGCAAAGAGGTGCAATTACACCTCCTCTCGCCGAAAGCAGCTTTGGTGGCACTGAAATTGCCCCTCTGCAGGTGCCTATCAACTGTTTGTGAAAATGCCTCAAAGAAGCTGAGTTATTTTCTCTAGTGCGCAGTTGATGCTGCGCTGAGCTCAAACATGCAGCACGCTTAATTTTTTATTATAAAGAATCCTGGCCAAAACGACATCGTGTTGGACCAGGCCAAAAAAAAATAATACAAAGCCCAACCCAAGCCTTGCGTTGAAGAAAGAGGCCCAAACTAAGCTTTGTTTAGATATTGATAGCAAACTTGATACCTTCCTAGCAAATCTTAAGGTCGGGCTCTGATTTTTTTTTTTCCACAACCACTTCGCTTTTTTTTTTTTTTTTGGTTTTGATTGGTTCTTTTATTTATAAATTTTTTTTTCCTGATTTGGCTCTCTCTATATTCACATAATCAGTACCAAACTCGAGTATGAAGAGGCTGCGCGGCGCACGACTCAAGATATCAATTAGAATTTATTTGTTTAATTGATAATTTGATATGCATTTTGATTAGATTAATTCATATTGATTTTTGTTAGATTAATTGATGATTTTATATGAATTTGGTAGACTAATTGTGTAATTGGCATGAATTTTGCTTATATTAATTGATATACTATAGACTATAATCAATTAGTAATAGACCTAAGACGGTTATATGGTTGTTTACATTTTTTTTGACCTTCGAGACTTTTAAATATTGCCCCTCTCTTGAAAATTCATGGATCCACCATTGCCTGCGAAGATAAACAAGGTTAGCGCCAACGAACCATGCGAGGCGTAAAGAGATATAATGCACTCTTGAAACGATTGTGGCAGAGGTATGGCTGAGCTGATGGGACGAGGAGGTGTGGGAGGACGAAGACTGGTTCACTTATGCAGCCATGACACGATCAGACACAGGTTCACTTGTGAAGGGTGGACTGTTGGAATTTTTGCGAGTATTTCAAAATATAAAATTAATTTATCTAATTTATGTTGAAAGTGAAATTTTAAATGTTTGGATTAATTCTATTTTATGAAAATTATAAACTTCTTTTGTATTGGTTTTGAATAAATTGGACATTAATTGTTGTCGGTTTTGATATCCCTTTTGTGGTGTTAATTGGTTTATTTCCGTTAACTTTTTGTATCAATTTATTTTATCATTTAAATAAGTTAAATGCCATTGGTTTACAATAGTCGTTGAAGGTTTTGATTCCAAAGCTTTATTGCGTGAGTTAAATGCTTAGTTGGGATCAGTTTTTACTATTTGAGCAATAGCCTTCAGTTTTGTTCTTAACATGCAAATGTGGTTAAATTGCTTGGTTAATAACCCAAAGAGAAAAACGTGCAAATGTGTTCATATATAAGCTTATTGGAGTTAGTAAGCTTACAGATACACAAAAGAGAAAACCGTTAGAGGGAAATTAGATTGGCACATTTCTTCATTATTTTTCTCTTCCACATTCTTGAGTTTGTGTTCCAATTTGTTTTCTTTTATCAAGGGAAAGATTCGAGTTGTTCATCTGACCCAAATATTGCGAGTGTACGCTTATGAGGGTCATAGGTTGTTGTATCCTGGAGGGTAGGGCGCCATACAACCTTGCTACACCGAGACACTGTCTCTAAAGGGCGAAATCTACTCTTAAGGACAGTGAATGACACGCCTCAACCTAAAACTAGTATTCTACTCAAGTATCAATGGAGACCAACTTCTACAACCCCAAAGATAAGTATCTTGACCAAAATTTTCCAACAATGGACACAATCAGACAACGAAGATCTTTGGTTTGTATAACGAGTTTTGCAGGTAGGCAGCTTGAAGATTGGTGCAGACTCACCACCTTGCAGCAGTGGTCGCTGGTTGAAGCGATGAGGGACAACCTCTGTGAGTGGTGAGTTTTTTTCAACAAAAAAATAAACAAAAAAGTAGAAAGGAACGAAGGGCAAAAGTGAGAAAAAGGAAAAAAGCTTTAGTGGGAGTGGTAAAGTGCACAAACTTACAGCTTTTCTCCTTTTGGTGCACCCGTGAGCTTGCTCACCTTTCTTTGCGCAAGAGACAATGCAAACTTAGGGAGAGGATGTGATGGAGTCTCTATTAGGGAGATAAGAGAGCGAAATTTTTTGGCACGCTTTGTTAGGTTACGTGACATGAGACGAGTGCTCAATATGGAGCCGTGTGCTTTTCGTGACTCCTTGGTGTTGATGGCTAAGGAAACAAGGGAACAAAATATTTATGGCACACCTTTGTTTAGGGGTGTGTTTTGGATACAAATCCATGGCCTGCCGCTGTTGAGTATGATGGTGTTGGCGGTTGCCAAGATCGGTAATCTGATAGGGGAGGTGCTAGGTGTGGACAAATCAACAAGACAAGAATGCTGTTTATACCTCAATTGAACTACTAGTAAGAGTATTACACGTGGAAGTACAGGGCCATCGACATGTAAGACGATCGGCACCCAAGCTGCCGATCGTCATCTAAGGACTCATGTTCCTAAATTCCTCTTTAGGACACGTGGAGCCTAATCAGGTAGTGTCTACAGTCCCACATCGAAATTATACTCAAAATGCACCTCCCAAGATCTATAAAGACAGGCACAAGCCCCAAGAATGAGGTAATCAAGAGCCTTTGGCCACTTAGCTATTACTCTGCTAAAATTACTATACACTCCGTACTTATTCTAACTTAAGCATCGGAGAGCCTTCGGCCGGTACCACACCAGTGCCTATCGGCATTATCGATCCTTTCTTGTATTACAGATCGACAAGCTCACCGAGGCCTGTGGTCTACCGAAGGCGAAGACATCATAGTTGGGCCCAAAAGTGACGAATCATTTTTGAGCATCAACAGTTTAGCGCCGTCTGTGGGACACGGCATATGTCGATCCACAACTCCTCTCATCTAGGATGGGCACCGCTCTGGTACCATTGTTCCTAACGACAGAAGAGCTGCCATTCGGTAAGCATAGTGGAGCCAGCCTAGCAATGCCCCCATGCATGCCCACTGGGAATGCTTCGGCACCCCCATCCACTACCGAGGCTGAGCTCCTCGCCCAGATAACGACACTTCGGCAGGACATGACGAAGATGCAGGAACACAACAACCTTTTCTAGGACAAAGTCGATGAGACCCAGCAGCAGCTGAACCAACAGCAAACACAAAACATTCAGACCGATCGAACTTCCTAGAGCTTACAAACACCAAGTAGGCAGAGTAAGGAAAAGAAGGTGGCCAAAGCAGCCCCGGTGGTCTCTAAGCAATTGGTCGTTCCAGCCCTAAAGGATAAGCCCCACAAACCGCAGAAGGTCTATGCTGATTATCGGCACCGATTACTGGATCGGCAGGAGGAGAGATCGATCGCCAGTCAGGATTGAAGCCAGATTAAACGAAGATCGCATGAGGGTGTTGGGGAGTAAATCCCCGTCGACGAGTCCACCTACTCGAATCCACCTGGGAATCGGACCATGAGTACATCCCATCTAATACTCGGAATACCTCATACCGTTCGGTAACGCCAACACGGCACTCGGGAGTTAACCTTGAAAGGATGCCTCGGTAGTCAAAGGACTATCAGGAGACGGAGGTCCCAAGCCGAGACCCCTTGATCCGCCTCTTGCTACAGAGAGTCTAGAAAATGGAGGACGACCGATCACGCTCTCAGGAGATAGGGTGGAGTAAGCTTCGGCGGGGACCATTCAATGAATGAATTAAAAACTCGAGGCAGGACAAGGACGTGCAGCCCCTGCGCATACCATTCTACACAGGGGTGGAAGACCCCCTAACTCACCTCCATACCTTTCAATCGACACTCGGGTGCAAGGGGTTAAGCGATGAAGGACAATGTCTTCTGTTCCCATCGGCATTAAGCAACGCGGCGCTCAATTGGTTCTACCGATTGGAGCCAGGTATGGTGGATTCCTTTGATGAGTTAAAACAAATTTTCCTTAACCACTTCATGATCCAGACAGATCGATTATACTCTGCCGATGACCTGTACACCATTCGACAAAGGGAAGAGGAGAGCTTACGCAAATATACAGCCAGATTCAGCCACGAGTATTCTTGATGCCCAGATACTGATGACCGGGCAGCCTTCGGTACATTTAAGAGTGGCCTTCGGCCCTCCCATTTTCGGTATCTGGTGCATAGCAACAACTGGCGCACTTACGATGAGCTGATGAAGCATGCCGCTATTAATGCACAAGTAGATACTTCAACTCAAGGACCAAACCCACGGTTCGGCAAGAGGAATCAGCGCAAGATAAGTTTTCACTGCAAAAACCTTCGTTCTCCATGGGCAAACGGAAGAACGACTCTAGCCCTCGGCAAGGAACCATAAGAAGAACAGAGGGAGGAACAATCGCAACGACCACCGAGGCCCACTGCCGAATCAGGGCCAGGCACAGGAGATGTATACGGTGCTCAATACAACCTACGAGGCTGTACTTATGAATGAGCAAGACATTATACCAAAACTGGTCAATCGGAAGCCAAATTGACAGGATAACAGGGATATCGGAAAATTCTGTCGGTACCACCAGCACAATAGCCATAATACCGAAGACTGCATAACATTGAGAAAAATCATTAAACGTCTCATCCGAGAGGGCAAGCTTGATCAGTACATCGCCAGGCCACAACGGCTTCCAATCCAAGGTCCCGTTCGGCAAATCAACATGATCAGCGCTATCTAACTATCAGCGGAGGCCCAACATTGGTAGGGGCATCGAACCAATCGAGGAAGCAGTACGTCCGTGAGGCTCAGGACCCTAAAGTCTTCGGTATAGAAAGTAATCGGCACCAGAAAATGCCAAAAGTTCGATGGGAGCCCATCACCTTCCGTGAAGAAGAAGAAGAAGGGATCCTCTACCCATATGATGACCCCATGATAGTCCGAGCAGAAATCATTGGGTTTGATGTAGGGAGAGTGTTGATTGACACTGGAAGTTCGGTAAACGTCATCTTTGCCGATGCCTTTGGGGAACTTGGGGTAAGCGATGAGCATGTCAATCGGCAACTCACTCCACTCCTTAGTTTCTCAAGCGACCTGGTTCAACCATTCGGCAGCGTAAGCTTGCCCATAGCCTTCGGCATGGAACCACGACGAACCATGATTTATGACCAATTTCTCATCGTCGACTGCTCGACCGCGTACAACGTGATTATTGGCCGAATGGCACTCACATGAATCAAGGCTCATTTTTGCCCTCATATGTTGCTTATGAAGTTCCTGACCAGCTGCGGTACCGGGGTGATTAGGGGAGACCAACTCAACGCTTGGACTTGTTATGCAATGGCTCTTACTTCGGCCACGGACAAAACGCCGAAGGAAACTCTCTCTGTGGTCAGTATGCTGAACGGCAATAAGACTCTTGACGACCCCATAAATGAGACGCCAATACCGTAAGCCCAACCAATTGAAGATCTGGAAACGGTGATCTTACATGAAGATTGACCAGATCAATGTGTTAAGATCGGCACCACACTCACGGCCGCACTCCACTAGGAATTTTTTCAATTTCTGTGCCATCATTCCGAGGTATTTGCCTGGTCATACAACGATATGCCGGGTATTTCTCCCGAAGTCATAAGCCATAAGCTCAGTATATCTCCAGCCTACAAACCAGTACGCCATTTGCGGAGATCTTATGATACCGAATGGTATGAGACCATGAAGGCTGAGGTTGAAAAACTCCTCGCCATCGGCTTCATCAAATAGGCAACTTACCCAGTTTGGTTGGCAAACTCCGTCATGCTTCGGAAAGCAAAAGGTGGGTGGAGGATGTGCCAAGACTATATCGATCTCAATAAAGCCTGTCCGAAAGATAGCTTTTCGTTGCCAAGAATCGATCAGCTCGTCGATGCTACCGCTGGCCACGAGCTGTTGAGTTTCATGAATGCCTATTCGGGGTACAACCAAATATTTATGGAGGATGTGCCGAAGCCACATACCAGTGTTTGGTCAATCGAATCTTTGTCGAATACATTGGGAACATTATGGAAGTTTATGTCGATGACATGTTGGTCAAAAGTAAAACTGCCGATCAACACATTCAGAACCTGTCATTAATGTTCGGCATCCTGGAAAAATACCGAATGAGACTGAACCCAGTGAAATGCGCCTTCGGTGTATCTTCAGGAAAGTTCCTAGGCTTTATGATCAACCAGCGTGGTATCGATGCCAATCCTGAAAAAATCAAGGCGTTGATAAATATGGAAAGGCCGGAGACATAAAAAGACATTCAAAGTCTTATCGCTAGAGTGGCAGCTCTAACGCGATTCATATCAAAGGTTACCGATCGGTGTGCACCTTTCTTTAAAGCTCTAAAGGGAAACAAACATAGTATTTCTTAGATTGCCGAATGTGATAAAGCATTTTACGAGCTAAAAGAATACATGGGCAAAGCCCCATTGTTATCTAAACCACTTCATGGAGAAGAACTCTCTTTGTACTTATCGGTATCACAGACTGCCGTTAGTTCCGTATTGATACGGAAGTCGGAAAAGGTGGAGTTACCAATCTTCTACGTAAGCCGAGCGTTCCAAGGCGCAGAAATTCAGTATCCGCCTCTCAAGCAGTTGGCTCTAGCGCTTGTGACTTCGGCAAGGAAGCTCCGCCCATATTTCCAGGCTAATACTATAATCGTTCTGACCAACTACCCACTTCGGCAAGTGCTCCAAAAGCCGGAGATGTCTGGACGATTGATCAAATGGGCAATCGAGCTGGGAGAATTTGATGTTCAGTTCAAGCCAAGACCAGCAGAGAAAGGTCAAGCAGTGGCAGACTTCATATCTGAGCTGACTCCATTGGCAATAACGGAAGAAAACTCACTGCTGAACAAACCTCAAGCGAAATCGGTAGAAAACTCACTACCGAACGGTAGTCATTTTGATTCAATAGTTCCAGTCTGGATTCTCCACGTGGATGGATCAGCTAACTAGCAAGGGTGCGGTGCTAGATTGGTCCTTACCATTCCTGAAGGAAATAAGATCGAATACGCCCTCCGTTTCAATTTCAAAACTTCCAATATTGAAGCCGAATACGAAGCTCTGTTGGCCGGCCTTCGGCTAGCCAAGGACATGGGGGCTAGACAGATCATCATTCACAGCGATTCCCAGCTTATTGTGAATCAGGTAACGGCAGATTTCACCGCCCGGGATTCATCCATGACCGCATACCTAACGGCAGCCTATCAGTAGTTACAGAGGTTTTCGGCATATGAGATTCGGCAGATACCCAGAGCAGAGAACAGTCACGCTGACGCTTGATATAACCATTATTTCACACATTTTTATTATCTTTCTCTTAGATTCTTGCTATGTTCTTGAGTGAGTTTAGTCCATTTTTACTTAGTTTTGTGTTTTACTAGGTTTGAAGAGTAAAGATGGAAAAACAAGCAAAAGGAGCATTTTTGGGATTAAAAGATGTTTCGTAAGAATGTCCTGTGCAGATCAGTCAACTTGACAGAATATACTGTACTTCCTCAGAACGAACAAGATGTTGAGCCTTATATCGTTGGAAAGATACAGATGTTAGCTTTCTGTAGTATTTTACAGTTCGTGATTCAGACGAGTGTGGAGAGAGTTGTGGCCGTTTTAGTACAGACAGTTCGGGTAGAATGTGTTCTGCGGGTTTTGCAAAATAATCCTTTTAAGTTCAATCCTTGGAGTCCAATTTATGTCAATTGCATTTGGGAAGTATTTACAAGGATGTGGGGTAATTTTCTGAAGTATGATCCTATATTTAGTAGGATTTTGGATGCCAACTCATCAAAGCTAATTGGAGCCAAACTAGGAAAGCAGAGTTACCGAGTCAAAAGAGGATTTGTTCCTTATTTAAAGAAGATCAGAAAAATAGAGTTCTTTCATGCTGGAGTTGGAAGGAGTGTCAAAGAGCTGCTGCCATCGTCAAAGTTTCGAGCATCGTCACAATCCATAAGTTTTATTTTATGTTTTCTAGTTTTTCAAGTATGTTTTATTTGAACATGCGTAACTAAATTATTCTCTAGGGGCGAGGATGACGCAGTATGGATAGTTATGATTTCTAATGTTATTTAATGGATTCTAAGTTTCTTTCAGGATGAATGCTTAATCACTATTTGAATTGTTGCTAGTTGTTTAAGTTCTTTGACTGATCACCTTAGGGCTTTGCATCTAGTAAATTGGAAGATGAATTTGAGGCGAACCAGACAATATAATTCAATTAGCTTCTTGTGATTAGGTGTGGTAAATTACATTATTGCTTGACGAAGAATAATGGTTTGCTTGGTTTCCTTGTTTTCTAGAACGTAATGAATCCAACTTGTTAAATTTATGCCTTAACCAGGATAGATTGCATGATTGGGTATATGATCTTTGTCGAACTAGAAAAGAATCTTACACTTAAGGAAAACTATGGTCTAAGTGCCTGAAAAGGACTTAGATACGGGAATTATCATCTAAAGAATTGAAAGAATTTGTTGAATGCATTGAAATATAACTTGGATTGCGCGTGGTTGATTCCGAAACCCTAGACCTTCATCATTGTTTTTCAACCTTAAAATTAAACTCTTTTATTCTCAATTGCTTTTATTAATTTCTTGTTTGTTTCATAAACTTTCACAACAACAATCTTTACAAATTCACTTGTGTATCAGTTAGATTTAATTTAGGTATTCGAATATTAGATTAATTTGGAATCCTCGTGGGAACGATATACTTGGACTTGTCAAACGCTATACTACATCATTCTTGTGCACTTGCAAGGGCAGACCAACGCTCTAGCAAGGCTAGCTTCGGCCATAAACGATAAAGTTAGGCGTCAAGTCCTTGTTGAAATCTTGGCCCAACTAAGTATAACGGAGCCGAATGTGCATGCCGTACGGTACACAGATACATGGATGGATCCTATATTTTCTTATCTGAACGGTATCCTTCCGAACGACAAAACTCAGGCACGAAAAATACGGTACCGATCGGCAAGGTATACAATAATCAACGGCGTCCTTTACAAGCAAGGCTATAGTACCCCTTATCTGAAATGCATCACTGCCGAACAGGGGGACTACGTCCTCCGAGAAATTCATGGTGGTGTATGTGGAGATCATTTTGGGTCCCGTTCACTAGCTCATAAGGCATTTCGGCAAGGCTATTTTTGGCCAACTATGCATCGTGACGCAATCAACTTGGTAAAGAAGTGTGACAAATGTCAAAGGTTCGGTAGTATTCCTCATGTCCCTGCTGAACCCCTTACACCGATCATCAGTCCTTGGCCGTTCGCGCAATGGGGACTCGACCTGATCGGCCCAATGCCGAAAGGAAAGGGACAAGTTAAATTCGCTATCGTTGTCGTAGATTACTTCACCAAATGGGTAGAAGCCGAAGCCCTGGCAACCATCACGGCTGCAAAAATAGAAAACTTTGTTTGGACGAACATTTGCTGCCGATTCGGTATACCATACACCATCATCACTAACAATGGCAAGCAATTTGATTCAGAAGTGTTTTGCCAATTCTGCCGTCGATTGAAAATCAACCTTTTCTTCGCTTCACCAGCTCACCCTCAATCAAACGGTCAGGTTGAAGTAATAAATAAAATCATCAAGAATGTCTTGAAACGGTAGCTGGATAATGCTAAAGGTGCATGGCCGAAAAAACTTCCAAAGGCACTTTGGGCCATTCGGACTTCCTACCGAACGTCTATCGGAGAAACGCCGTTATCCCTTGCCTTCGGTTCGGAAGCAGTTGTGCCGGTGGAAATTGGTGAGGAATCCTACCCAACGGCAAACTTTGTTTCTGAAGCCAATGAAGCTCAGCTTGCTTTGAATCTGGATATAGTCGAAGAGCACCGAATGCAAGCAAACCTTCGGAACGAAGCATACAAATAGCGCGTCTCCAATATTATGACTCAAGGGTGAGGCCAAGATCTTTTCGGATAAGAGATTGGGTCATGTGCAAAGTATCACTCGCTACCAAAGATCCAAGGGAAGGAACCCTCGGTCCATCCTGGGAAGGTCCGTATGAGATCATCGGCATCCGTCGATCGGGAACATACCGACTTCGAGACACCAACGACAAGACTCTCGGTCACCCATGGAACGTTGAGCACCTCAAATATTATTACAAATAGTTCTTTTGCCATCGGCATGACTTCTTGTCTTCATTTTTATCATTTTCAAAAAGGGCAGCCATCGGCGTCCACAAAAGCATTTTGTACCGCAAGCCATTCGGTATGAAATCAATGAAAACATTATTAGCAATTTACGAATCATTATTAGCCTTCGGCGATAAAAGTACCTTGGGTACCATTTGACTGATACTAAACCTAGACTACCGTCAAGTTTAATACTTCAGTTTTTAGGCATTATAAAGTGTTGTTAGCCTTCACGGCAACGTACCTTCGGTACCATTTGACTGGTACTAAACCTAGACTACCGTCAGGTTTAATACTTCATTTTTAGGCATTATAAAGTGTTGTTAGTCTTCGGCGGCATCGTACCTTCGGTACCATTTGACTAGTAGTAAACCTAAACTACCGTCGGGTTTATTACTTCAGGGTTTAGCTATTATAAATTGTTGTTAGCCTTGGCGGCAATGTACCTTCGGTACCAGTTGACTGGTACTAAACCTAGACTACCGTCAGGTTTAATACTTCAGCTTTTAATATTATCATTATCAGCCTACAACGATAATTTACTATCGGTATGACATTAGACTACCGTTAGGATCATTACAATGACGCGAATTAAGCATGCATAAAGGTAAGGCAAAATAGAAATAAAAATTTCATAAAATGCCTTTCGGCAGCAGTTCAAAATAAATTGTCTTAGGGCATAAGAGGTTACCAGATAAAATCATAAAGAAAACATGCAAGGCATTCAGCATCAGCAGCAGCCTCCGGATCGGCATCCTCACCCTCATAATCCTCTTTCATTTTTTCGGTCATACCTTCGGGAAGAAGATAGGGGTCGGCAGCAAAGTTCATATTTAGCTTCTTGTCTGGATTGAAGTGCTTGAAACGGTAGACTAAGTCCAATGTTTCGAATCCAACCTCCTTGTCTAGAAGTACCGTGAAGTCCTCTGAAGACTTGTAAGCTTCTATGGCTCGGTTCACGGCATCCTTGATCTCGGCAGCCTTAGATCGTTCGCTTTGCTCCAAGGACACGTGGAGTGCCTGCTTGGTTGCCTTAGCATTGGAAGCTGCCTTCACTGCTGCATCAAGGTTTGACCTTATATGGGCAAGCTTATCCTCGGTTGCCTTGAGTTGTCGTTCGGCAGCCTCCTTGTCCTTCACAAGGTTTGCATTATCTTGCAAAACCTTGGCGGCCTCAGCAACTTTAGACTGGCCGGCATCGTACCCCTCTTGGCACGTTCGGCAGCATTAATGGCTCTCTTCATGCAGAGCCACATGTCCATCGACGCCTGCAGAAACAACACATGAATTCTCTAATTGGATTATAACAAGTAGGAAAACGAACGGTAGAAGAAAACTTACCGAGGCCTGAAAGCGAAAGACACGTCCAGCCTCTTCCCTGAGGAGCTTCTTCGGCAATTCCTCGATTTCGGACAACTCCATTTGTGAACCAATGATCATGTGATTCGTAAATTGAACCGTCTTCGGAGGAACGGCAATTGTAACGGGATCCAAAGGCACGACATCCTCGTCTTCGGCTGTGAAAATTGCCCTCGGCGAATTTGCTTGACGAGCCCTCTTCGGCACGATGGCTTCATCCATGTCAATTGCTTGCCGCTTCCCTACCGCTTTCTAAGAAGAGGCCTCGGCAGCGCTCGGCACCACATCTTGACGATCTTGGCCGTATAGATTCTTGAGTTGATCACCAAGAGGCATGTGATCCCGCTTTGATGAAGTGGGCTCGGGATGTGCAACCTTTTGGACCGAAGCACCCCCTTTGTATTGCCTGGCCTGCTGGCCAGCCATGAGCCGCCTTTTGGACGTCTCAAACATTTTCTTGGCCTCGGCATCTTTCATGCTGCTTGTCACTACAGTCAAAGGAAACAATCAGTAAAAATGAAGACAAATGAAGGTCAATCGAATCAACGTACGACACTTACTTTCTGCCGGGTCAACGAGCTTGGCCTTTATCAAGTTTTCAGTAAAAATGAATTCTGGATAAACTCTCGCCAAAGCTGGCACCTTCGACCTCACCCGGTCAACCTTCTTGATGTCGGCCTTGGTAAGTTTTGGTTGTTTGATTTTACCTGCAAAACCATACATGAGAATCGGTAGGGAAATCATAATAAAACATACCCTACCGAACGGCATCCTAGCGGCCTACCAGCCATTTGGAACATGGTTGGAATACGAAATATCAGATGCCGATGGGGTGGGGCCTCCCAATCACCAGAGATCAGCACCTTCCGATTCCTCCATGTCTTCTGTGAGGTCGGCACCCAATTAATGAAATGCCCTCTTGCCGAAGCCTGAAGACAGTTGGCCTGCACCCACCTTCCATGATCGGCACTCTTTGATTTGGTCACGCTGTAGAGGTAGCAAAATTGCTCATACGATGGCTCTCCCTCCTCAGCGATACCGAACGCCACTATGGTTGCCATCAGAGCCACCCAGAAATTGGGATTATATTGGCCAGGGGCATACCCCAGATGGGAGAGGATATTCTGCACGGCAGGCTGAAGCGAAAGCTGAACCCCCAGCTTCAGGATATCTGTAAAAAACACCACTTCACCGTCTTTCGGCCTGCTCAGAGACTCGGTAGGAGTTGGAATCCTCCACTTGAGGGTATCGGGAATCATGAACTCGGCACGGTACTTGGCCAGCTCACGTTCGGTAATATTGTTTGGCCCTAAATAGTCGATGCTGAACAAGACTTCCTGGGGCTCACCCATCGGCACCCTAGGGTTCCCCTGCCGAACCACAGTGACTACGGGGGTTGACGAAGCTTCGGCAGTTGCATCCACGCGACCGGACGTGGAGGCTTCCGATTGATAGCTCACATGCCATTCTGGCCTGTGAATATCATTCATTAAAAACTCGCAATATTGACTAGTGCTCGCACAATCAACACCGCATGGAACTATGGCTAACGGCATGGCATCCGCCTTCGAACGCACATTTACTCTCTCTACCGAGGGAATAGCTTTGGTCTTCTGTACGATGACCTCAGCTTCGGCCTCCTCTCCCTCGGCACTCTCTCAGCTCAACGACGCGCTCTCGGTACCCATTTGACCATCCGATGAATCCCCATCGAAAACGTTGGGCTCAGTATCAAACTGAGACTCGCTATCGGACATCTACAAACAGAAATGAAATGAAACTAAATGCCATGCAAAGATCAAAGCATGCAATCCTACAACTATTGTTGCCTACGGCATCCTAACTACCAAACGGAAATCATGTTCTAACGCAGTTCATGATCCGATTCATACAAAAAAGAGATTTGATCGAAAAAAGAACGAAAAAGCGATTTACCTCATTTTTTCGCGGTGGTTCAGATTGCCGAAAATCACTCCGTTATAGGATTTGTCGCCGAAAATTGCCTTTTTCGTCGGAAATTATCACCGAAAATCGCCTCTTCAAAGCTCAATTTGTCGCTCAAAACGCAAGTGAGCAAGCCTTCAGCCCTCGCCCTCTATTTATAGAAGAGAACCGACGTTCTGACTTGAAAACCCAAACGACGCCTTCATAACTCCTCATCACCTACGCACAACGAACACATGGCGCAATCACATAGGATTCCAGACTGACAGACGGCGCACGAGAATCGAAGCGTCATCGCTTCATCTCGATTCAGCCATCTCGTACGCGTGCAGAAGACTAAGCGCCCCGCAATTCATCCTGCCGAGGCGAAAGTTAGTCAGGCAAAAATTACCGAACGAAAGGAAGGGGACATCAGTCAACAACAGGGTAGCCCTATTATAGCTACCGAACGGTATGCCCAAAATTGATGCCCCAAAGGCGCGCCAAAGGTAAAGCTGCCGAACGGCATCTGCATTCCTTTGTAAACTCCAGTTACCGTACCTAAAGTACAATCAAGCCTTCGGCTGGGTATGGTGCCGAAGATCCAGACAAGTCCCCAACTAAAGTATACTTTTCTGAGAACTTGGGGGACTCCTGTTTATACCTCAATTGAACTACTAGTAAGAATATTACACATGGAAGTACAGGGTCATCGGCATGTAAGACGATCGGCACCCAAGCTGCGATCGTCATCTAAGGACGCATGTTCATAAATTCCTCTTTAGGGCACGTGGAGCCTAATCAGGTAGTGTCTACAGTCACACATCGAAATTATACTCAAAATGCACACCTCCCAAGATCCATAAAGATAGGCACAAGTCCCAAGAAGGAGGTAATCAAGAGCCTTCGGCCACTTAGCTATTACTTTGCTAAAATTACTATACACTCCGTACTTATTCTAACTTAAGCATCGGAGAGCCTTCGGTCGGTACCACATCGGTGCCTATCGGCATTACCGATCATTTCTTGTCTTATAGATCGACAAGCTCACCGAGTCTCGCGGTCTACCGAAGACGAAGACATCACAGTTGGGCCCAAAAGTGACGAACCATTTTTGAGCATCAACAAATGCATTGGTCGTTTTGCCCGAGTTCGTATCCATTTTGATGTGAGACAACCACTAGATGCGTGGGACTCTTGTGGCTTCTCCTGGGGAGGAAGCACTGTGGGTGGATTTCAGGTATGCGTTTTTACCCGACTACTGTTTGGCATGTGGCTGTCTGGGGCATTCAACACAATCATGTGATAGCTTATCAACGAAGGAGAAAAAAGACATAGCCAGCGGCACGAGGAATACGGATACACAACCATTTGCTGGATTTTAGGCATTGGAGGATCTGAGGGGTAGGAAGCTACAACTTGAAGTGAGAAGATCCTCTTCACGATCTGATAGCTAGGATAAACCAAAACCGGGGTATCGATGGTCAGGACGAAGAGAAGGAAGATCGGATAGAGAGGGCAGCTGGCGCACTTAGGTTTCGAATGGTGACAATAAGTGGCGACGTACACCGTGTTTAGCAGGCAGTGAAACTATGGAAGTAGAAGGCACGACCACATCGCCTTCAAAACCTGGGACCTCACGGGGTGGAGATCGATATGCTGGAGGAAGCTTGGTGGAGTTAATTAGGCAGTAAAGAGAGGAAGAGGAGAAGCAGAGGAAACTAAGAGAAGAGCCTATGATGGATACACATGTAGTTTTTTTTTTCAGAAATATTGGGATGTTGTTGGCAAGGACATAATTGATATGGTGCATGGCTTTTTTCCATACTGGAGGGATGACAAGGAAAATAAACCAAATGCACTTTGTGCTCATCCCAAAGGTTTCCAATCCGAGGAAGATGACTCAATGGTGACCCATATCCTTATGCAACACTCTCTATAAACTCATTTCTAACATTCTGACAAATAGGCTGAAACAGGTGCTGCCAGAGATTATTAGCCTTAATATGTCTGCTTTTATTGAGGACAGGATTATTGTTGACAACATATTAATTGTCCATGAAATTCTTCATTCATTGAAAGCGATCAAAGGTGTGGAAAACCAACATATCTCCTTGAAGTTGGACATGTCTAAGGCTTATGATCGAGTGAAATGAGTGTTTTTGGACGCTATGATGAGGAAAGTTGGCTTTGGGAATAGATTTTGCTCATGGATTATGGAATGTATCTCAACGGTTACGTATAGTGTTTTGATTAACGGGGAACCCAAGGGTCATATTATTCCAACGCGAGGCCTGTGGCAAGGAGACCCTTTATCTTCCTTCCTGTTTCTTCTTTGTGCGGAGGGCCTATCTGCAATGATCCACAGTTATATGAGGATCGTGGGGGAATTCGGGGCTTCCGTTTTCATCATAAATGTACAAGCATTACTCATCTTTTCTTTGCGGATGACTCTGCCTTGTTCTGTAAGGCGAGGGCGGAAGAGGTGGCATGTATCCGACATATTCCGAAATGTTATGAGGAGGGCTCAGGCCAAGTTATAAATCTAGAGAAAAGTTCCATTTTATTTAGCCACAATTGCCCTGAAGAACACAACAACAATTGAAAACCATTTTGGGGGTGCAACAATGCAATGGTTTTGGTAGGTATTTGGGTTTACATGCAGACTTCGGGGCTTCAAAAAAAGCGGTTTTTGAGGAGGTACGTAAGAAAATTGGGGTGAAAATTAACGGTTGGTCAGAACAATTTCTATTGCAGGTTGGGAAGGAGGTAATGATAAAGGTAGTAGCCATGGCTATGCCGAATTTTGCCATGTGCTACTTTAAATTACCAGGGAGTTTATGCAAAGAAAATAGGACATTACTAAGTATTGGTGGAAGAGCAACAAAGATAAAAAAGGTACTCATTGGGTAAACTGGCAAAAGCTTAGTGCCATGAAACAGGCAGATGGTGTGGGTTTTCGAGACTTAATAGGCTTCAATCTTGCTATGCTTGCCAAAGTGGGGTGGAGAATTGTGAAACATCCTGACTCCTTGCTTGCTGTGGTTTTACATGACAAATATTTCTTCGGAAAGGATTTCCTGTCGGCTCAGGGGTGGCGAGGCACATCCTGGGGTTAGGAAGGGCTTATGCAAGGGCGGAGAATTTTGGAGGCTAGTATACGATGGAGAGTAGGTAATGGGGAGTAGATCCAGGTTTCTGTTGATGGGTGGATTCCAATTCCATGGTCTTTTAAGACCACGTCGAGACACCCCAGTTTGCCTAAGATGGTCCATGAACTTATGGACCACACTACACACCGCTGGAAACAAGAGGTGATAAATGAGTGTTTTAACCAGCAAGATGCACAAGGGATTATGGAATTAGCCATTAGCCGATGGAACTGCCCAGATAAATTGATATAACACTTCACCAAAAATTGGAGCTACATTGTCAAGTCTGGATATGAGGTGGCATCAAATTTACGACGGAATGGCGAGTTGGAGCGAAAAGGTGAGGGAGAGTGTAGTAAACAAGAGGCTCAGTAGAAGCTTTGGAAAGTGATATGGGGATTAAAGTGCCAAATAATAAGGCACATTTGTTGTAGAAAAGACTAATGAAATATTCGATTGTATTAAATTGTTTCATTTACGAGGTTAACATTATATATAGGGAAAGAGGCACAACTAACCAAGCCTCTTTCCTCAATTAACTCCTTGACTTAAGGAAGAGTAAACTAGGCTGTAAGACAACCTAGGACAAGTAACTTGGCCTATATACGTAAAGGCGAAGACAACCTAGGACAAGTAACCGGCCCTATATCGTAAAAGTGATTGACTTTCAATACTCCCCCTCAGTATTTGGATCAAGAGGGTTGATTGATCAAGCTTGGAAAATAACGTTGGAATTGGTGTAGGTAAGGCTTTGGTAAATATATCCGCTAGGTGATCATAACCGAGTGTCTTGTGTTTGAATCACCTTAGATTGAGCGTGAGCACGAATATAATGGCGATCGACTTCTATATGTTTGGTTCTTTCATGGAAGGCGAGGATTGGAGAGCGATGTGAAGTCTTTGCTTGATTATCAGAGAAGAGAAGCATGGATTGATTATGACAAAAACCTAAGTGGAAAGTAACCCTTTTAACCATATAAGTTCACAAGATGTGGAAGCCATTGCCTATATTCTGCCTATGCACTTGAACGAGCGATGACCGATTGCTTCTTGCTTTTCAAGTGACCAAGTTTCCTCCTACAAAAGCACAATATCCTGTGGTTGATTTTCGATCCAAGCGGTTCTTGCCGGCTGTCGGCGTCGGTGTACCCGAGGATGTGAACATTATCATTCTTTTCATGAGTATACCACGACCAACGAGGACCCACCCAAGATACATCGCAAGATTCTTTTAACCACATTCAAGTGTAACATGGTGGGAGAATGCATGAATTGACTCACAATGCTTACTGCGTATGTGATGTCGAAGTCCACAGTGATAGTTAAGTAGATAAGTTTACCAACCAACCTACGATAATAGCGGATGTCATTGAGAGTTCACCTTCCATGTCAAGCTTGAGTTCTTGTCTAAAGGAGTGCGGCCAGGTTTTGAATCAAGCATGCGATTCTTGGAGAAGATCAAGAGCATATTTGCGTTGATTTAATAATAACCCTTTGTCTTGATGGCCATTTCAATGCCAAGAAAGTACTTCAAGACTCCTAGATCTTTGATTGCTAGCTTAATTTCAAATACCATTTAAGATTGTTGATTTCATTAGCATTGTCTGTGACAATAAGATCATCAACATAAATGAGAACCACCACTTTTCGGTGATCCACTTGAACAAATAGAGAAGAATCTGCATTGCTACTTTGGAAGCCAAGCGCCTCTAGGCGAACTCAACTTTGCATACCATGCACGTGGGGATTGTTTTAATCCATAAATAGATTTGTGTAGTTTACAAACCAGATTAGGATTATTGCTTTGAGGATGACCAGGTGGAAGTTTCATAAAAACTTCTTCTTCAAGATCTCCTTGCAAGAATGCATTTTCACATCCATTTGATATAGAGGCCACGCCTTATTGATTGCAATAGACAATAACACCTGACTGTGTTCATTTTTGCTTAGGAGCGAAAGTCTCTTTATAGTCCACACCATACGTTTGAGTGAAGCAGAGCCACCAATCTTGCCTTGTGTCTTTCAATAGATCCATTGGAGTGAAACTTGGTTTTGTAGATCCATCATTGCCAGCGACCTTCTTTCCTTTGGGGAGTTCAACAACACTCCAAGTGTTGTTATCATCAAACTTGCGACTCTTCTTGCATTACCTTTCTCCACCTTTGCTTGAAGAGTTGCATCCTGGAAGCTTTTGAGGATCATGAGTGCTAGAAACCGCACTAAGGAAGGTAGCATGACGCGGTGAGAACTTGTGATAAGTTACAAAGTTGGTGATGGGATGCTTGGCATTGTATGTGACATAGTCTTGCGGCCTTGTAGGAGGACGACAATCCACGCGTAGGGATTGCGTCTCGAGAGGGTGTATTAGAGGCTTCAACATTGCTTTGGTCCTCATGATGATTATGAGGATTTTCCAGGTCTTCAACAAGTTCATTTTGAAGTTCAACTTCAGGCTCATGAGATGAAGAGTGATCAATAGAAGGCATATAATGAGTCGAATCGGCATTTTGTACTTACGGACAAGTGCGGCGGCATAACCGGATCAAAAAATGTATCCTCCCACACGACCATGACTTCATGAGTTTTGGAGTAATAGGGAGTATTCTCATCAAATCGAACATCCGTGATCTGAAGAGTATCTTAGAGCAGGGATTGTAACACTTATATCCTTTACGTAGCCGAAGAATATCCCAAAAACATGCATTTGTGACTCTTGGATCAAGCTTATCCCGATGAGAAGCACGAATATGAACAAAAGTTGTGCAGCCAAAGACCTTTAAATGAGATAGGTCAATCTTCCTTCCTTTCATGGCTTCAAGAGGTGATCTGAAATTCAACACTCTACTAGGCAAGCGGTTAATAAGATAAGTAGCAGTGAGAACTCCTTGAGACCAAAATCTTTTGGAACGTTCATTTGGAACATTAGAGCTCTAGTTTTCTCAAGTAAGTCACGATTTTTCCTTTCGGCCACTCCATTTTGTTGGGGTGTACCCACACAACTTGTTTGGTGAATGATTAGTGTGTGCTCAAGTATTGTGTCATGAGGTGGGACATATATTCGATGCCATTATCGATCGTAGTGTTTGAATTTGTGTGGAAAATTGATTTCTAACAAGATTATGGAAGTCCTTGAAAACATTTAACAAATCACTTTTGAATTTTAAGAGATATAACCAAGTGGTTCTTGAAGAATCATCGACAAACGTCACAAAATATTTATAACCATCAAAGGATTCAATAGTTGGACCCCGGATGTCGAGTGTACAATTTCAAAGGTTTGTTAGCTCGAGACTTAGAGGAATTGAAAGGCAACCTAGTAGACTTAGACAATTGACAAGAGTCACATATGAGTGCATTGTTGTACGGGTTGGGAAACAAAATAGATAGAACATGTTTTGAAGGGTGAGCTAAGCGTTGATGCCACAAACTACGATCCGGACTGAAGTTGGAACTAACCAGAAATCCCTTGCTATTTTGAAAATCCTTGAACAAGTAATAAAGGCCATCAAGATAGATCCCTTCACCAATCGTCTTCTTGGTGGCTATATCTGAAAAATGACGTTGTGAGAAGAGAATATAGCAAGGCATTTTAGGGAGTTTGTGATTTTTCAAGCGAGAGCAATTGAAAAGGAAAGGAGGATATAAAGAGCCATTGACTCAATATTATCAGAGAGTAACTTGATCTTTCCTTTACCTATGACAATGGCACCCTTACCATTTGCAAGCTGACACTAAAGATGACTCACTCAATTTTTCAAAATCATGTAAGTGTGTAAGTTGATTTGTCATATGATCGATTGGCTTTGAATCTATGACCCAAAAATCATGCACATTACTAACATTTAGAAGCGTAGCAAAAGCATTGAGTACAGAGGTTTCTTTTGCGAGAAAAGTTTTGAGTTTGACAAGAAATTCAACAAATTTCTTTGAGCAAGGCGATTGAGCTTTCTTTTCCCACATTGCTTACTTCTTTGCCTTCATTACTCCTTTTGTTTTCTGAATATAGGAAGCAAATTCATTGATAAGTTAATTTGGATTGGAAGTGAAGCTTTGAAGTCCCTTGTTTGAGTTGTTGCTGATTAGCCTTAGAAGAGTGATATGGAATTTTTTTGAGTGCCCTTGTTGTCCTTAAACAGCGGCTTCAATTCGGAGGTGAAGGATCCGACATCTCTCCATCACATGACCAATGTTGTTGCAATAGGCGCACTTCAAATCGGCCTCTTGCCTTTGTAGACTTTCTCCTCGGTGTGTTTGTGATTGGACAAATATGCTCTAGTTTCAGATATATTTGTCTCGGTTTCAATGTTCATAACCTTTCTTCGCACCTCTTCTCGTTGAATTGTAGCACAAATGCTTGTAAAGGTTAGCGCTCGAGTTCATGAGGATGTATTTGCGGAGATCTTCATATGTTGAATCTAAGCGATAATAACTGAAAAATTTTGTCTTCTTGACTCTCTTGGGAGAAAGCACAGTGCGTGCGTGGTATGTGGACGGTACACCTCGAGCTCATTCCACTTGTTTTTAAACCAGAGAAGTTGAACAAGCGGTTTACCTTCTTGTTGAAGGTTTGTAATTTCCTGTTTGAGCTGAAAGACACGGGCAGCATTGTTTTGATTCCCATACATCTCCTTGACAGTCTCCCATAGTTGATGAGAGGACTCGGAGTAGCTGAATATTTCAGCAATTTTCAGCTCCATAGAGTTGAGGAGCCGAGGACATGACCAATTGGTCTTTACATAACCAAGATTCATAGTTGGGAGAGGAGATATACGGGGCTTTGATGCTTCCATTGATAAACCCAAGCTTGGACCTTCCACCAAGAGCAAGAGTAACTGCTCTAGACCAAGGAAGATAGTTGAATTCATTCAATAATATTGAGCTCAACCGTTGGTTTTTGGGTTGATCTCAATCTCGGGGGAGATTAGAGGAGCTATAGCGGCGAGCTTTCTGCCTCTGATGTAAAAGGATTGCCATCTGCCATCTTAGCAAAGACACACTAAAGGAAGAAACAAATATAGAGACAGGTTGAGAAATCCTGCTCTGATACCATGTAGAAAAGACTAATGAAATATTCGATTGTATTAAATTGTTTCATTTACAGGTTAACATTATATATAGGGAAAGAGGCACAACTAACCAAGCCTCTTTCCTCAATTAACTCCTTGACTTAAGGAAGAGTAAACTAGCTGTAAGACAACCTAGGACAAGTAACCAGCCTATATACGTAAAGCTGAAGACAACCTAGGACAAGTAACCAGCCTATATACGTAAAGCTGACTGACTTTCAATAGCTGTTGTGGTTAGAGCTAATCTACGCCGAAGGCATATCGATGTGGAGGACGTTTGCGCTTGGTGTGGACGAGATAATAAGACACAAGAACATATATTTTTTAGTGTGAATATGCAAGAGTATTTTGGTTTGCCACTCCCCTAGATCTCGATGTTTCTACTATCACGAGGGGTGATTTTCTGACTTGCTGGAGGAGCTGATGAAAAAGTTTGACAGAGGTGAAAGAGCAACGAAGGCTCTGAGGATGGTTGTGGTGGGACTGTGGCGGCTTTGGAAGAGTAGAAACAAGGGGGTCTTTGAAGGGACACATGCTGATCCTATAGAGACTCTCAAGGCGTTTTTCATTCAATGCCAGGAGTGTCAGGAGATGCTTGCTGCCCGGGCTCCTCACTTTGGTGAACTACCTAGTCCACCTGAGGAAGTGCATAAGGTACAAGAAGGGTGGAAGAAGCCAACAGGCGGAGTGTTCAAAGCCAATTGTGATGCGGCTTGGCAGGCAAAGAATAGGAAATGTGGTATTGGTTTGGTGATTAGAGATGAGTTTGGCTGGATGGTTCAGGGGGTGGTATTGGCAATCTGATGGCAAGCTCAGCCCTGATGATGGAGGCTGAGGCCATCTGCGAAACTTTGAAGGTCTACTCTGACAGTGGGTATGGTAAGGTAGAAATTGAATCTGACTCTTTGCAAGCAGTTAAAATGCTTACTAGTCAGAGACAAATTGATGTGGAGGTGGAAGGATCATCTATGATGTTTAGATTTTGGCACAGACTTTTCAGCAGGTGGCTTTCCTTCACACACCACATAATTGTAATAGGGTGGCCCACGAAGTCGCTGCCTATGCTTATCGTAATGAGGGCTGTTTTAGTTGGGGCCAACTTGGCCCGCAATGGCTCTTTAATTTCCTTGCAATGGATGTAAATATTTTCATCCGGTTTTAATATAGTTTGCTTCCAACTTTGAAAAAAAAAACACCATAAAATAAAATAAATAAATGAGAGTGTGTTTAAATAAAATATAACAGCATAAGACGAATCAACTGTTAAGGGACAACAACACAACCTCAATGTCGTGAGCTATTTGTCACGTAGCCAAAAATATACATCTAAAGCATGTAGAAATCAGAACCCATTTTTGTGTAAAAGAAACACTGGAAAAAAAGAGAGGAGAAATTCATATAACATTGGCCTTGGTTTTTATAGAAACTGTGGATTGTTACAAGACTGAGAGTTAAAATCCATGCCCCCAATTAATCATGTAAAGTTAATTAGCTTTTCTGTTTTCTTGTGGTAATTTGTGATAATTTGCAGATTGTGATCTGCAACTCAGTTTGCTCACATATGGTTGGTTGAAGTGAAAGTGAGGGACCAAAGGTAATCATATTCTCATTCCCACTATAATTTACAGAATCGCTGTGCGCAAAAAAGTAGAGACAAAAAAATATTCGTGAAAACTACATGGGATCTAAATGCGCACTCAATATTTCAGTGGACGTGGAAATTCCATTTTAATTTTGCTTGATTATGATAACAGTACCATTTCTCACACCAGAAAACCCAGCACATCCAAACACCAAATAATTATTCTACACACCCACAACAACCTGGCAGCATATTCTGACAGCAATGACAATGGTTGATGATTACACCGTTCATTCCATCATATACAAACCTAGCACCCTTTTTGCAATTTTATGAGAATTCTAGAATAATCTCTGACAAGTGTATATATACTCACTATGTAACAACAGCAATTCAATGAGAAAGAGCCCTACCTTTAATTCATTTCTTTAGCTTTGTTTTATATTTCTTCAGATTAAGTAGCTCTTTGCGTTAATCCACCATCATTTATACGATCCATAATTAGACATATAGAAGAGAACAAAAAATAAGTATGGTAGTGGTTTCTACACTCTTATTTTGTCCGTTTGCACTGTCCTCGTTTGTATGTTTTTTATTATCTTTTCGTTTACATAATTTTCAAAGCATAAAAATAAGAAAGTGGAATTCAAATGGATAAAATAGAAGTGTGAAAATGTCACCGAAGTAGACGAAAATGCTACATGTAGGATGTCTCAAATATGCGAGGATGTGGTCTAGGATGCCGTTTGCGTTAATCCACAGCCATTGATAATTTGATACAAAGGAATGCAGGTGAGAAACAAAGTGACTTCTCAGCCACGCACTCTTCCACAAAAGCACAGGGTGTTGCCATCAGAATGGGGTTAATTTTCTCCTATAAAAAGACATGTTTATCAAAATACTAACAAGAAAAATATTACAGCTACTAGCTAAGCATACATTCTAGTGTATAATGGCACCAAAGTTAGCAATTTCCCTAGCATTTCTTATTTCAGTAAGCCTAGCAGTACAATTTGGAGCTGATGCCGCAGGCATTGCCATCTACTGGGGTCAAAATGGGAATGAAGGTACCTTGGAGGAAACTTGTGCCACAGGCAATTATGAATTTGTAAACCTAGCTTTTCTTCCAACCTTTGGCAATGGCCAGACCCCCATGATCAACCTAGCTGGACACTGTGATCCCTACACTAATGGCTGCACTGGCTTGAGCTCTGACATTAAATCATGCCAAGCTAAAGGGGTCAAGGTGATTCTTTCAATTGGAGGAGGAGCAGGGAGCTACTACCTCACATCTAAAGAGGATGCTAGGCAAGTTGCTACTTACTTATGGAACAATTTCTTGGGGGGAAGCTCTTCATCTCGCCCGCTAGGTGACGCTGTTTTGGATGGAATTGATTTCGACATCGAAGGAGGAACAAATCTACATTGGGATGACCTTGCAAGGTACCTGTCTGCATATAGTAAACAAGGTAAGAAAGTTTATTTAACTGCAGCTCCTCAGTGCCCTTTCCCAGATGCTTGGGTTGGGGGTGCCCTCAAGACAGGCCTTTTTGACAACGTTTGGGTCCAATTCTACAACAACCCACCTTGCCAATACTCCTCGGGGGATCTTAGCAACCTTGAAAATGCATGGAAGCAGTGGATTTCAGATATTCCAGCTACCAAGATATTCCTAGGATTACCAGCTGCCCCTGCAGCTGCTGGAAGTGGCTTCATTCCTGTGGCTGATCTCACTTCTAAAGTGCTTCCAGCAATTAAAGGTTCTCCCAAGTACGGAGGGGTCATGCTGTGGTCCAAGTATTATGATGATCAAACTAAATATAGCTCTTCCATCAAGAGCAGTGTTTAAATTAAATTCTGAATCAGGGACAACTTTAGTTGTCTGTGATGTTTGTGTACTTCTTACATATATCAGTATTATGCATAAATACATATAGAAACATTGTGTGTTCTTGATACTTATTTTCTTCCTTTTCTCATCTGCATTAATTATGCAAGAGGCTTATAAGCTCGAGTGGTTGATAGCATATTTATCTTTGCACCCAAGGTCCTGAGTTCAATTCCCCCTCCTTAAATATCGCTTGCATAAAAAAACACTACAGTCCATGTATAGAAGTCCAAATTACAGTCATAGATATACATTGGAGAAACTTTCAAAAGTCCGGGAATGTAGACATCTTATATATGACACCATGCCACAATAATTATTATTGACATTTGAAAAAAGGTGAGGGTTGCCAATACAAAGAGATTAATTTGTTTACTAAATCTTGTACAAGCAACCAAGAAATAATCAAATGGTTACCCCTATTTGTAAGTTTTTGGTACTGAGCATAATTCAAAAGGGAAAAAAATTTGACATCCGAGCCATTTGAAGCTGTTTTTACCAGAAATTTTTCTTAGGGCTAATATCATTTTACTCCGGTTTGAGGTCATTCTTGAAATGGGTCACGGAGTTTCAATTTTGTTCATTTACGCCCTAAGGTTTTAAAAATCGTCCAATTCTACGTTAATCAATTTAATCGTTTGATGTACATTAAATGATGACGTGGCAAACGCATAATCCACTTTTTTGGCTTAGGTGTAATTAAGGGGTCATCTTTAAGCGAATCAACTTTAGATCTGCAGAAACATATCTGTCTCTCTAATAAAGGTGGAGCGCCGTCTGATGGTCTCACGCCTATTAGAGAGATGGTATATTAATATCTAAAGTTAGCCTCTAGATTTTCCGTAATTAAATAGTAAGAAATAATATATTTTTAAAAACCTATATCCTTTTTCTCTCCTCTCTCACTTCGTTAGAATCTAGTAGCCCCCTCCTCCTCCACCATCAGTTCCTCTTTTTTCTTTTTCTTTTTCTCGGCAGCACCATCCTCCATACCCACCCTCACACCTCCTCTCTCTCTCTCTCTCTCTCTCTCTCTCTCTCTCTCTCTCTTCATCCACCCACAAAACCCAACCCTGACACCCACAAAGCCCACCTAGCCACAACCATTAGAGCCATATCCCATCAGCGGTCTCTCTGTCTCTCTCGCAAATCAATCCTCGAAAATTCCATCCAGATCCTCATTCTCAGGCCAACGTTTTAGGATTGAAATCAGTAACTTTCAATTCAATAACAAAAAGATTCTTCCCATAATATCAACAACAAACAAAACATTAAAAGAGGAGGATATGAGATATGGGCGGGGTGGAGCGCGAGATCTAAGTGGCCTGGAGGCGGATCTGGGGGGCATCGGGGAGGAGATCTATGGTTAAGGTGAGGGAAGATGTCGGAGAGATAGGTAGAGAGGGAGATGACTCGAGAATCCCACCATCCAGCTTCCTCAACATTAGCACAGTCAAGCCATCCATATGTCGATGACCAGTAGTGAAGCTTTGAGAAGGGGGTGATTGTCAAAAGGGGCGAGGATGATTTTGAAGGCTGAGCATGGGGCGTGGCAGCTGGGGTTTATGTGTTTCTGTTGGGCAAGATGAAGTGAGGGTTGATACGGAGGATGGGGCTACCGAGAGAGAGAGAGAGAGAGAAGGAGGGGTTACCAGATTCCTACGAAATGAGGTAGGAGAGAGAGAAAGGAGATATAGATTTTAATTTTAATTTTGATATATGTCAAAAAATAAAAATAAAAATAATATATAATATTATTTCTTAATATTTAATTATAACTAGGCCAAAAAAAGTGAACCTTGTGTTTGCCACGTCATTATTTAACAAAAGACCAAATAATCAAACTGATGAAACGTATAAATTGATCAAATTTTAAAATATTGAGTCATAATTTGATAAAATTGAAATTCCGTGTCCCATTTTAAGAATGACGCCCAAATCTTAAATGGGTAAAATAATCTTAGCCCTTTTTTAAGATTATGTTGAACCAAAATATACATAGCTGTGTAGATGCTTTTGATAGAAAACAGCGCACTGGGAAAGCGACATTTTTGTCAATCATTTCAGTACGGTCACGAAACCAAGTAACATTGTCGGTTTGTCCTGCAGTCAGATGGAAATTGCTCCACTAACAGAGAATGAAAGCAAAGATAGCCTGCATAAATTGCGGCCTACAATGAATAAAATCTAGTACAATACAACAAACTTTTCTTTTTTCTTTTTTAAATTAATGTACAACATTAAGAAAAGGAACTTGAACTTGGAATCTTTCTTTGGAAGAGAGGTTTTAGTGCTAATTACTAATTAGCCCCTGGGAAATGGGCAACCTTGCTGTCTGCTGAGGCAATGCCTGCACCAAAATTCATAGTACAATTTTCCTTGTTTACATTATTTTGGTGGGGTCCGAGGTGTCGCATCTGGGGTGGGGGAGATGGTACCCTCTGAGAGGAGAAAAACTTTCATGAAACGGGGATAGGACTGTAATCCTATCCCCTCCAATCAGGGGTGTAGACAAAACACTCTCTCTCTTAATAAAATTGTCCACATGGCTCACAGTGATTGGAGGATAGGACAGTCCTATCCCCGTTCCATGAAAGTTTTTTTCCTCTGAGAGAGCTTGAGGCGGCCATCAATGCAGAATAAGTGAGATATGAAACGGCACGCTATCTCAAGTGAAAATGTTATGACGCGTTTTGCCTCTGTTAGTACTGTTTATGGTTGACTGGAGACTGGAGACTGGAGATATGAATACTCAATAGACATATATACTAGTGAAAGGAAAAGAATTGGACAAGAAAACACATAAATAAATTGGGAATGAATTTGCCACTTTCATCAAATTAGTATCTGTAATATTACAAAAGGCCTACCAAATCAACAAACACAGAGTTGCAGGGAGGCACATCTCTATATAATCTGTATTAAAATAGAAAAACTTAAAACTGCAAACCGACCAAAAGTTAATACCTTTGTATACTGCAAGTTTAGACACAGAAAACATACTGAAATCATATATTCCAGGAAATCTCAATTGACAAAACCCAGCTGATAGATTAATCATCTTCATCCTAGATGCCCTGAAGTTGTATTGTATAATAAGAGAAAGGCGATGACTGTGGGTGGGCAGGTAATATATTTGACAAGCCTCAGAAAATCTCAGCCATGGGTATTCAGAGCTTCCCAGACTAAGTTCTTTGGGACTGGATTGGACAGGTTCCTGGCCTGCATGGCAGCAGTCCTTAGAGTCCTAATGGTGGACACATTGGCCTCCCAGAAGGACAAGCTCCTGTATGGCAAATTGTGCTTCTTGCATAGTTCTTTAACAGTAGGAGAAATCGTCCTCAGCTGGCAACGAGGCAACCTGGGAAACAAATGGTGCTCAAGCTGAAATTGCAGGCCACCAAAGAACCAATCCATCCAAGTTGAGCAAGAAATATCCAAAGTCCCAGCTGCTTGCTTCTCAAACCAATCATTTGATGTGGGTGGTCCAAGATATGTATCTCCTGAGAAATGGTTCAAGGTGAATTGGATGTGCTGAAGTGATGTCACTGCAAAGCTGGCAAGCACAAACATCACCCTCTCACTCCAACTGGGCAGGCATGAAACAAGGAGAGGAAACCACGTCCAGAAAACAAGGAACCCCATTATGTTCAAAGCTCTGTTTGGGACATTCCTCCTTGTGAATAATAACAAGAATGTTTGTATGAACAAGTTAACCCTTCCAACCATCATGACTGGGTAATATGTAAAATGCTGGTAGCTGATTAAAAATCTAGCCACAGGATCAAACTTCAACTCCCTACCATAGAAGATTGATGTGATTGAATTAAAGAATTTTGTGGACACTGCAAAGACTGGCATGTGTTGAAGATCAGGATCATAATCAAGGCTGTTGCAGGCAATGTGGTGAGCATTGTGAGTCCATTTCCACCAAGCAATGCTGATCCCAGTAAGGCAATTCCCAGCCAGAATCTGAGCAATGTTGTTGCACATTCTGCTTGACATGACCTGGTAATGGCCACAATCATGACCAATATAAGCACCCTCAATCCAGAGCGCGCCCAACAACATACCACAACCCAAATGGACCAAAACACTCTCAGATTTCAACACACCATACACAACAAGGTGAAGCAGGGTTGTAATGATCAGAATAGAGTACAGAGCACCATGCCCTTTCTTTTCAAACAAACCCAGTTTGGAAAACTCAGAGGCCATCCTCCTATAGTCCTTGGACACCTCAGAGACCTTGAAATCTTTTAGATAAAACCCAGTGAAAAATTTGTTAAGGTACTGCCATGCAGTGACAGGATGGTATGCTATGAATGCATCAGTGACATCTTGGCCAGCCAAATTGAAGAGAATTGTATCCCCACCTGGGTGTTCCTTGGCCCAATCAGAGACATTGTAAACCTTACCCTGGATAGAGATCCACAAGTCCCCAGGCTTGTTGTGCTCCTTCAGCTCCTCACAAGTAATGTACTTTCTCTCTCCCTCCATTGCAGACTAAACCCAACAACAACAACAAAAGATTCACAAGCGAGAATGATCAATGAAAAAAAAACACTCACAAATCAAACTGAGATATCCCTTTGCTCATGGGGTTTGCTTTTCTTTTAAAGAAAAAAAAAACCAACCCTGTTAAACATGGGATATCCTCAGATTTGATTTTGGTTTTTGGATCTGTTTCAAAATCTACCTCTATTTCAATCTCTCTCTCCCTTTCTCTCTAGTTTCTGATTTTTTGTCCCAGTGCTATTCTTTTTCTACCATGATTGTTCATATGAGAGTTTATAGAGGTTGAGAGGTAGAGTTTTGTTGTGTCCAGCGAGGCATGCGGTCCAACGTCCATACCATATCAGAAAGTTTAATGAGATCAGGACACGTCCGCAGCACGACCTTTCTCGTATGAACCAAATCCTCTAAATTTACAAGAACCCTAGTGCACGTGATGGGCACGTGATTTCAGCGGTGCAGCAGAGCCCCTCCTTTCTTTTTAATAATAAAACCAATTCTTAGCCTTGGGTTTATTTATGTATGTTTGTGCTTTCGGTTGCTTTAATTTTAGAGTTGGTGTGAGATATTTTTGGGTTTGTGATGGGTTTGGTTTGGAATGGTGCGCCAAGGCTCGCGGCTCACATGTTTGGAATGAGCACATGCGAAGACTCTGGTAGCGGCACAGAGCGCACCACGACTTTGTTGCACGCAGCACCTGTAAAGCAACTTGCAAAGAAAGTTTTTTGTTTTCTGGAAAAATAGGGACCAATTATTTTTAGGATTTCTTTGGTTTTTAGTTTCTATTTAGAGTTGGGTTTCTTTACGCTTTGAGAGGATTTTGGAGATGCGAATATCACATCCTACTCTGGTAGTGGATACCAAATTCACCTCCATTTTTTTCATTGAAGAATTTTATAGAGAAGGAAAGGTGGGATAAGATAAGAAACAATCTGTTAGAAAAAAATGGCATTGGTTAGCAATAGGTGGTTGAAAGTTCAAGATATTAATAATGTCGCCACCTAATGCTTGGCGTAGGAATAATGATGTGCTACCTAAGTGAAAAATAATTCAAACCCAAAAGATCTTTTCCCAAAGTCTTCACCGTTCAAATTAGTATATTTATTCAGGACATTGAAAAATATTCTTCCAACCAAAGATATTTATTAGGATGTCTTTATCTTCTTTTTTTCTGTCGACACAAGCGACAAATTCTTGTAAGATAAATGCTCTTAACCATTTGAACTACACGCTCTTGTATATATATTTTCATTTTTTGACCATCAGTTCCAATTACATTTATTTTTCAATTTAATTACAATTAAAGGTTTATATTGAAATTTAATCCGATCTAATTTAGTATAATTCAATCTATATTTAGATTAGATAGGTTCAATCCAACAAAAAAAGATCTGTACAATAAATGAATCAAATGTGCAAATAAAAACTATACAATGAAGTAATATTGAAATTTTATTTCCTTTTAGTTCAAATAAGTATGTCTATGTAATGTAAGCCTTATATAAAATTCTTGCAACGTGCGTAGCTAACAATAAAAAAACATGAAATCGAATCAAACACATCCATTCACCACCATCAGAACACAAATATAGAGATTGGGATGAAAAACAACGTTATTGTAACTTAGCGTAAGAAACATGACAAGCGTTGAAAGAATTGATTCGGTTTTAATTTTAAATGATTTTCAACACTCTAAAATCAACATCCCATCTAATTAAGTTGGAATTTTAAAATCATAATTTTGAATTGGTTTGATCGGTTTGATGCATGGACGAGTTTACTGTTTTATATAAGAGACTTATAGCTCAAATAATTAGAAGCATTTATATATGCACCCAAATTCTTAGATTTAATCCCCTACTTCAATATCGCTTATATTAAAAAAACTATAAAAGAACTTTTATAAAGAAATCTCCTTATACATTACTTTTATAAAGTTATTATACAAAAACGTGGCAACTTGCATGTGTTAGTGCTATCTTCATATTTGGAAACTTCGTGGCAGTTTCTTGCCGAATATAGTAACATATATAATCTGAAAGCAAATGCACAATATTCCAAACTAGACGTTAAATTGTGGGGAACCATGCTTGGCAAGTGAACAAGATTATAAGTGGACATCGTCCATGAAAGCTGCATATATATCTTCTTCTTTTTTAAGTGAAAGCTACATATTGTTAATCTAAAATACATATGGTTAATCCATCCGAAGTGACAAGATGGACAAGGAAATAAGTTAATGTGAGGCTTGCATTGATTTCATACTCAGGCCTGCATGGATGATTGTGGATCATTCATCTCGGAGTCAGATATACTTCATTATAAATTCCATACCAAACCAATTAGCTTTTTTGTCGCATCAGACTTACTTTAACAACCATGCACTTTAGAGCACTTTCTTCTATTTGCCATGGCAAAAGGCAAGGGAATGCGAGGACATTTACTGTTTATGTGAATAGTATTTTTTATAGTAATATTTTTATTATTTTTCCACTCATTGTCATGACAATTTCAATGCAATTACTATTCATAAGTGATTAATTTTATTTATATGTATGAGATTAATAATAATAAAAATTGCTTGGTATGTATAAAAAATATTATGAATTTTTTGGTAATTTTTCAGAATTTTTAAATTTTTGTTGTTGCTAACGTCACAGTCCTCGGGCAACATCAAGGGCTGTAGGCCTGCCACGGCTTGATAGAGCTCACGCCTTGCCTGAGCTGTTTCGTACTGTTGAAAACTCTTTTGGGAGCCTAGGGGGCCTCTTGCCCAGGCTTGGGGGGAGTTGTGGAACATCTCTTAGGCTATCCCCAATGATTGGGGCTCTAAAAATGGTTGATAGAGCCTCATTTAGAGCTCAGATGGAATTTTGGCTCACAAAGGCATCTCTCATGGAAGGCTCTATATTCAAATTTCTATTTATGATATAATTTGATTTATATGCTATTTTTGTTTTTGTGAACTTATTTTGTTTTAATGTATGTTTATGTTATGTTAGGTTTTTTTTTTTTAACATTTCAATCCAAAAATCAAAATTTGAACAAGATTTTTAAAAAATGATTAGAGTAAAGAACAACAACTAGCTATTTGTTGTCCATTTCATTTTGGCAACATACAAAAAACTTAATTGGGTACCGTTTATTGGGTTCCAAATGTATTAAAAAAATTGGATATTTGCAAAGAACCGTTTGTACTTGGTGTACCATTCTCTTAAAAAAAACTGAATTGGATACCATGCTCTTAAAAAAAAAAGTTGGTTATTTAATCAACAAATAAACAAAAAAGTAGCCGTTGGTTTATGGGGAATAAAAAAGTAGCTGTTGGTCTATTGGTGGATTTGTAATAATTGGTGAGACTTTTCAAAAAGTGGTCAGCACCTATCAAAATGGGAGAGTATGGGTTTGTTGAGTCGCAAGGCAAGTGAGCCGTATCCATTATTGGGCTGGCAGCTTTTTCCAAATGTGGTCCCCACTCAGTTTCAAGGGCTCCAACCGGTTGCATAGATTTAGCTTCAGCTCCGGTTGGGCTCAACCATTTAGAGCCTCAAATTTATATCATTGGGATGGTTCTTTTTTTCAAAGAGTTGCTATTTATTAAAGCCCCAAGGTGGTGCAGCCCATTTTAGAGCTCCCGTTGGGGATGGTCTTAGGTACTTGCATCATGCTTCAGGGCCTTGCATTGTTTTGAGGAGTTTTTGCCTGGTATGGGACTCTTCAATTATTAGATTATTTTTGTTTTCCATTTCTCCACACATCTCTCAATTTTGAGGCATGTATAATACACTTGGAAGCAACTTGAAACTACGATTTCTGTGTTTGCGTTTTTTTTTGGACATAACTGTTTCTGTGTGCTTACCCCTAGAGAAAACAAAAGGAGAAAAGAAAGCTAATTTTTCCCTGCTTGCCATATTAGGATATTTGTTGCCAGGCCCATCACACAAGTGTTGATAACCACGTCTATGAGTTTTGATGCCCCCTATATCAATCGCCAAGTTTTTCCTGATCAACAGAAAAAATGGCCACAAAAAAAGAACAGAAAAAATGGCCAAGTTTTTACCTTTTCTTTGGCAAGCGGTGCAGAAGCTACCCGGAGGGTCCAACATGGTCCAATGTCAATTCTTTTTGGGGTGAAAAGGTTCCATCTTTCATGTAAATTTGTTGGGTCAATAAGTTCACGTTATCAGTTTGCAGCATATATTTCGTGAAGCAAATTTGGTAGCAGATCAGATGCTTTGGCGAATGTTGGACATAAGTATGCTCGGCCGCATATTTGGTTCACTAATCTTCCTTTTAATGTTGCAAAAAAAAAAAAAATTCATGTGAATTCATTTCACAAACCATACACAACTTTATCAACATTGATAACACATCTAATTTTCAAACGGGGGTTGGAGAAAGAAAGAACCCATCCTGGTTCCAAACTAGAACATTACAACAAAACTGACAAAACTGTAGCACTTAAGTACTAAATAATCCCTTCTTCAAACAGCTTCTTCTATAGTCAAAATATCCAAAAAAGTATTATGGGCTCATGGCGGTTGCCACTGGTGCTCAGTTTTGTATAATATGATATCACAATGAGATACATTATCGGGGAACTTGCAGTCATCTCACACTATATATACAAAGTATACAAGGGTTGTACAATAGTCTAGTTGAACTCAGAATCTTAGCGGCTTTCACTGATTAGTACAATCTATAGTTGCTAGAGTTATTGACCTGAAGTCTGGCAGTACCTCTGTTAACTTGGGAAATATGTTGTGATCCGAACCAACTTGTTCATCATTGAAGAAGATGCCAGGCTCTAGCTCAAGTATACTTTCAACTATGGCACAGCATACACCAAAATTTTGACATCACCATGTTCTCTTTGAGGATGAATATGAAGTTTCAAAATAGGTTGGCCTTGGGGTTGAGGGGCAGCCAAGAGATTGTATTATATCTGCTACAGCCAGAACTTGAAACTTTGGAGGAGAATTGAGAGCAATGTTATCAACGCGATGCTCAAAGATCTTCCCTTTCTTGTCAAGTTTGTACTCAGAGGTTCCATCAAATCGACCACGACTATCCCAAGGGACTCGCGGAATGCCATGGACAGTCCAGCGAACCATTATTACATTGTCCATGGGTTGCCATACGCTAATGACGTCAACCCACAAGGCCTTGAAAAATATTTTGCCTTGGAAACGCAGTGCCCAAAATATAGACTTATAATTCTCAATGCCCATAAACGTATTGATCGGATCTTTAAATGTGATATCGTCCCTATACAGAATAAAGAGCAAATATTAGCAAAATCCCATGTCATATACAGAAGCTTGAATGGGGAACAACATTACGAACATCACTCACGTTTATAAAAAAAGCTAAAAGAAAATGGAAGGCAAAAGTACAAGGCAACCCAATACCACATTCGTGCTGCATATTTATGCACCTACATTCTACAGCCATCTAAAAGTACTGGCAATCTAAAGCATAGGCACAACACATAACTTAGATTCCAACATCTTGTTTCAATTTACATTTACATCACCATGGGGGCATCTTCTGACAGAAATAAATAATTAAATAAACATTGTAGACCAAACCCAACTAAGGCATACATGAGCTCCTTCCGGAGACCAAATTTCGTCAGACATACAGGGTCAAAATTCCTAAGTTAACAACATACATAGGGGTAACCAATGATATTACAACCTAAAGTTATAATGGGTAAGTGAAATCAACTAACAATATACAAACTACCAGAGTCAATCTAAGCAATAGAACTGAACTATAACCATGAACAGAAACCATCATGTTGAAATCTTCAAAAAGACTTGAGCCTCAGTTGGAGTAACCTTTCGATTGCAACTTAAGTTTTCTTACTCTCATGTCTCAAACTACAGAAAGCACTAAAAGTTTTGATTTTTCTCAATTTTCCCTCGGCAACCAGACAGAAGGCACTCGCAAAAGCAATGAAATTGAAACTCATAGATTGCTTAATTGAGAAATTTCTCAGTGAAAACTAAAACAAAACAACAAACAGCATGAAATTCAACAGCTTTCTTTCTTACCCTACATTTCTCAGCAACCAAACAAGGAGTAAATGCAATAATAAAGAGTAAACCTGTAAATGTCGAAGCTAGGCTCTCTGTAAAAGAGCTCGGGAAAATCCTCTCTCACAGTCCGAATCGCATGGCCCATATTCACATAGTAATTCCGCTTCTCTTCCTCTTCTTTGCTCGGCTTCGAACCTCGCTTCACTGGAGCTGAGAACTGGCCATACAACCTCACCTTCTGATCAAATTCTGACATCTTCACCGTGAAATCTTTAACTCTGGAGCAAACCCCGACCGTCGCCCTAGACTTAACCCCAAATTTCTCATTGTTCGACAAGAAGCTTTTAAGGCTAGGGTTAGGGTGACAAAAGACTCTGGATATTTCTGGTGAAGGAACGAGAAGCACCATTGGAAAATTTCAGCACGAAGTGACTTCAAGGCTTAGAGAAGGCAAGAAAATGCCATTATCACGCGAAAGTGGACAAGAAAGTTTGTAATATTAGGGATTTTATTGGCTGAAGAGAAAACGGAAAATCTGTTTGGATAATATTAAGTTTTGTTTTGGATAAATTGGAATTATCGGTTAATTGAAATGACTAAAATATGTGAGTGGTCGTTGGTACACACGTGCGAGACGTTTCTGTTGGGACTTTACCGCGTTTGGAAAAGTTATAACATGCTAGCTACAAATTTTTTATTTTTTTAAAAAATGAGGAAATTACAAGAGAAACTCTCTTGGGCACAAAGGCCTCAGAAGTGGGAAGGGTTAAGAGTATGACCTAAATTAGCAACAAAATCCGCCGTGAAGTTGGCTTCTCGATAAATATGCCGAAATTGGATTTCATCATAGAAGGAGCAAAGTGCCTTGATATCCATAATTAGCACTTTCATATTCCATGAAATTTCAGCTTTGGCATTCAAACAGTCAATAACAAGCTTGAAATCACCTTCAATTTGAAGCTTATGCCAACCTTTATTTAGTGCAAAAGCAAGACCATCCCTAAAAGCAAGACATTATGCCACATTAATAGATATATTGCCCACTTTCTTAGAACCACCCAGTCTGACATGACCATCCTCATCTCATCCGGCACTTGAATCACGAACCGAGCCATCAAAATTCAATTTGAACCATCTGGGAAGAGGAGGGTGCCATTTTATGGAATTGATTGGATCCTTATTATTCTTCAAGTGTGAATTAATATTCCAATACTCTATTTCGAGATGCCAAGCTAAAGTAAGAACTCTGGTAGGATGGGGTTTGAGATTTTTGAAGACACATTGATTTCGAGTTTCCCAAATCTGCCAACACATTAGAATAGCCTTACTGAGAGCGTTTGGGCAAACTTGACTGGTGTTAGAAGGCAAAGAGTTCAGCCACTGAACCAAATCACCATTTGAAGTTGTAGGATGGGGGAATGTGGTAACACAACTCCAAACAGCAGCTGCAAAAGAACATTCACAAGATAGGTGGTTAAAAGTTTCAGACATCGAGTTGCATAAGGGGCACTCAGGAATAAACATGTGGAGACGACTTCTGACATTAAGTCTTTTTCTGATTAAAAGCCAAGCAAAAATTTTAGCTTTCGTTGAATTGTAAGTTTCCACATTTTCTTTAATAAATAAAGACACTTGAGAGTGTGGGGAGGCATCTTTCACTTGAAGCTGGTATGCAGAATTAATAGAAATTTTTTCATTAGGGTTAGGCCCCCAAATAAGAGAATCTTGGATAAGGGATAATGGGAGTGGAATGGCAGTAATAGTTTCCACAATATCATCTGAGAGGACATCTAAAAGTATACTTCTATTCCAAGAATTCTGAGTAGTAAAATTTGCCACTTTAAGAGATAAATCCAACTCTTCTCTTTGGTGCTCAGGAATGAAATTGACGAGGGGAAAATGGAAGACCCAGTTAGAGGTCCAAAAAAGGATAAAAGTCCCGTCCCCCGTCACCCATCTAATCCCCTTACACAATAGAGGTCTAGCATCCAAAATAGCTTTCCATGCCATAGAATGATTGGACTTCTTCTTAAGAGAGAACAAATTTGTATTTCTCAAATACTTCTTGTGCACTAATTGAGCCCGCCAATTGATTGTATCTGTTAAGCATCCCCACCCAAGCTTGGGCAAAGCAGCCAAGTTAAAATGGAGGGAAGATCTAATACCTAAGCCTCATGACTCCTTGGGAAGGCAAACTTCCCTCCAATTAACAGGGGCTAATTTAACTTCCTTGCCCCAAAGAAACTGTCTACAACTTCTATCTATTTCTTGAAAAACTTTTGGAGGGCATTTAAAACAGGACATTACATGATTAGGCATACTAGAAATACTGGCTTTGATGAGTGTTAATCTCCCAGCTCTAGATAGAGTGTTCGCTTTCCAATCATCTAGTTTTTGGTTCATTCTATCTAGGAGCAACTTAGGATTGTTAGGATCTTTCCAGAACACAATATTCTGGATTCCAAGATACTTTCCGATGGTTGATTTATGCTGAATTTGGATAATATTGCTAATGAAATCTTTAACTATAGAAGAAACTTCATGCGAGAAATAGATAGTAGACTTGTGGAAGTTTATTTGATGACCAGAGACAAGAGAAAAGCTATTGAGAAGGTTTAGGACATGTCGGGCTGCTTTTGTGGAGGCTTTGGTGAAAATTAGACAATCATCTGCAAAGACCAAATTTGAAATACGAAAGGCAAAAGGGGATGACAGACTCCCAATATGAGTTCTTGTATCTAGAGCTAGGTTGTTCATATGACGAATTAGAGGTTCCATGCACATAATAAAGATATATGGTGAGAGGAGATCACCTTGCCTAACCCCCCTATAAGGAGAGAAAAAACCCTAAGGCGTACCGTTGATAAGAATATAAAAAGAGACTGAAGAGTTACAATTCATAACTCGACCAGTCCAGTTCTCATTGAAACCAAATTTTAAAAGACAGGCTTTAATGAAATTCCAGTCAAGGAAATTGTAAGCCTTTTCAAGATCCAATTGAATAGGCATGGCTCCAAGAGCACCGCAATTAAAATATTATCAAAAATTGATCTACCAGGGGCAAGGGCACCCTGATTGTTTTGTTTTTTTGGCGAAAGAGGAATTCATTGATAACAATTAAGAGGATACACAAGTATCATCTTGTACAATTGGCTCCAGCCAGAGGGAACCTCTTCAATCCAAGTTACAATAGTATTACAATTAAATGCATGCCTTGCTGGAAGATGATCTACTTGATTGCATCCTGTTGGACTGAAGGCCACAATAACATCATCAAGTTGTTGCAGACTCCTCTTAATATCATCAATGAGATGCCAATTTGATGCCCATGACTCTTCCTCACTATTCTTTAAGTCATTTACCACTGTTTGTGAATCAGACTCAACCAATATAGAAGAAAAGCCAGCATCCCTAGCAAACTTCACCCCGAGTTGCAATGCCATGATCTCTACATGTTTAGGGGAGGTGGCAGTGACAAGAGGAAGGGTCATAGCCGCCATCACTTCCCCTTTGTCATTTCTAACAACATCACCAATTCCAACCACACCCGTTTTGGGAATATAAGCAGCATCTACATTCAGTTTATATTTACCAGTAGGAGGGGGAGACCATTTGGTTGTCTTCTCAACATTTATTTTAGGTTCACCCTTCACAAGATTTTCATATTCATCAGCCAAGTAAAGAGCTCTATTGAAAATCACCTCATGCGCACATGAACGACCTTCAACAACCACTTTATTTCTGTTTTGCCGTATGCTCCAGCAGATATATAAAAATAGGCGCATTTCATACTTTGACAGATAAATAGTGGCAACTTCAAATAAATCCCCATAGTTGGAAAAGTGCACATTGTAACCTCCCTGAACTGCACTTTTTTCCAAACTTGTTGGGCACTAGGACAACTCCACGGTGCATGTATTACACTCTCAGAATTCACATGACAAGTGGGGCAAGAGTCATAAGTGATTATTTTCCTTTTTAGCATATTAGATTTACAAGGAAGATAATTGTTAATAGTTTTCCAAATAAAATACAATAATTTTTGTGGTACCTCTTGGGACTAATATTTTCTCCAGAAAGCATTTTGTATTCTTGGTTTCGAAGAGGAGCCAACAGCCCCACTGCACTCCTTTTTGTTTTTGACATCTCCAACCTATATCCACTTTTCACATAATAAATTCCATTAGTAGTATAATGCCAAATCCATCTATCTTTGTGATAATTAACACTCAAAGGGATAAAGGTAATGGCCTTAACATCTTCCGCATGAAAACACAGATTTAGTAAATCAACATTCCAATTCCCATTAGGAAAAATAAAAGCACTTACTTTAGTTTCTTGATCCAGCACTTGAGGGGAAAAATGGCGGAAAGAAGTAAGTATAGGAATCCATGCATCTCCATAGACTAGAGTATCTTGCCCATCTCCAATCCTCTTCCTTATCCCATTCAAGAGCAATTCACGACCCCAAATCAAAGATCTCCAAACATAAGAAGAAGCTCTTCCTTTACCAGCTGCCAAAAAATTACAATTTGGAAAATATCGAGCTTTTAACACCATGTGATTCATGGACTGTTCATTGGTAAGAAGTCTCCAACATTGCTTAGCCACAAGTGCTTTGTTAAAAATCTCTAGATCTCTAAAACCCACTCCACCTTTATCCCTTACAAAACACATATGTTCCCACTTTGCCCAGCTAATAACCTTGCAATACTCTGAATTCTTCCACCAAAATTTAGAGATCATTGAATTCAACTCAACACAAAATGTCACAGGAAGCTTAAAGACTCCCATAGCATAATTTGGAATACTCTGAGCCACCGCTTTGATAAGTAGAGCCTTTCTTGTTTTTGAAAGCAATTTCTCTTTCCAGCCATTAAGCTTCTCTCATAATATTTCTTTTATTCCATTAAAACAATCTTTATTTTTCCTACCAATCACTATTGGCAATCCCAAATATTTTTCATGAAACTCAACAATTGGGATCTTTAGAATGCTACATACCTCATTCCTTAATTGCACAGGAGTGTTCGGACTGAATGCAATTGCTGAATTCTCCAAATTTATTTCTTGCCCCGCTACTGCCTCATATATCTCAAACACCGTCTTAAGGGTTCTACACGCCTGAGGTGTTGCTTCAAGCAATAGTAGGCTGTCATATGCAAAAAAACAAATGAGAAATTGGAAGGGCCCTTGCAACTTAAATCCCTTTTATTTCACCAGAAAACTCTGCCTGTTTTAGAAGTGAAGAAAAACCCTCTGCACAAATGAGGAAAAGATAGGGAGATAAGGGATCTTCTTGTCTAATCCCCCTTTGTGGGATAATATTACCTTCAACAGCTCCATGCCTTATCAATGAATAAGATACAATCATATTCATTCAAAGACCAGCTTAATAAAGTCCTCAGGGAAACCCAATTTCTCCATCATTTTACAAATGAAATTCCATTCAACCCTATCATACGCTTTTGCCATGTCTAACTTCAATGCAATATTTGGAACTTTTTTTTCCCCTTCTACTTCTCATGGCGTGGATTGTTTCAAAAGCCAAAATGACATTATATGATATTTTTCTCTTTGGAACAAATGCGTTTTGGCTTTTAGATATGACCATTGGGAGCACACACTTTAGTCTATTGGCTATGGTCTTAGAAATAATTTTATAGATAACATTGCAAAGGGATATTAGCCTTTACTGAGAGACAAATTTCGGCTTCTCAACTTTGGGGATGAGAGCTATAAAAGCCTTTTCATGCTCTTCACACTTTCATGTCCATTGAGAACTTTTAAGCATACCCAAGAATGTGCTAATACTTCTGGAAAAAAACAGTGGGCATCCCATCAATTCTAGGTGCTTTTGATGGAGGCATTTGCTTCAAAGCAATCTCTACCTCCTCTCTGTTATAAGGCTTAACAAGGGAATGCTTCACTTGATCAGGCACTTTTGGACAAACCATGTCAGTGATCGCCTCAATGTTACAACTTACAACCTCTTGCTTTCGCAAAGAGAGACTGAAAATAGCAACTGAAATTTTTTGTAACCAATCTCCTATCCGTACACCATTTCCCTTTTGAATTATACCCCTGCTATGAAATTTTTCTTTGTTCTCTCCCTTGCCTTTTCTTGGATATAACTAGTATTTTTTATCTCATTCTTTCAACCATTCCACCCTTGAACGTTGTTTCCACAGAATCTCTTGTTTTTCCAGCAGATCGTCAATCTTGTAAGTCTATGAATAAGAATAAGAATATTGGAAATAACCTTATAAGTCACATTGCAAAGACTTATGGGGCAATAGTGATTCATTAGCTTAGGTGTATCTACTTTAGGAATTAAAGCTATGTTGGTGAGATTTAATTGTTGGAGAGAGATATTTTGGGAAAAGAAGTCTTGAACTATTTTCTTTAGGAGAGGCTTAGTTTGATCTCAGTAATTGTGACAAAGAAAAAGGGGAAATAATATGATATAATTACTTTTTTTTATCAATTCATTCCCATACAATCAAATTTTAAAACATAACTAGATATAATCACTTTGCGACTTGAAAGTACCTAATTACCCTCCATATAAATGCATATCTATTAACCCCTTATCCCCTTTATCCCCACAAAATTTCATTCACTGAAACACAACTTCTCCCAACTCCTCTCCTCTGTCTAGTCGCACTCTTCCAAATCTTGCCTCACTCTAGTGCGCCAACCATCTCGACACTGTGCAATCCAGTTCTCTACCCATCCATCGTCATAACCCAGCTCTCCTCAAATTTGGAACCCTAGTTTGACCCCAGCCAAGCCGCCCCAACTCACGACCTCCATTGTCGACCTCCACAGCCAAGCCACTGTCGCGACTCCACAGCCAAGCCACAGTCGCGACTCCACAGCCAAGCCACAGTCGCGACCTCCATCATCGTTCTACACAGTGGTGAGTTCTGATATTGGTTTTGTACTATCTGTCTCTTATAAATTCGTTGATCCCCTTTTCTTATTGTTAGTAATTCATATACTCTGTATAAGGTACTACTTATCTTGCAGAAGATCCCAAGTATGAAAAATGCTTGCAATTACTAGCCCGCCGAGATGCTTCTACGTCACGAGCACGCCACTAAGATCCGACACGTTCTTCATCTCCAAGGTCTTCGGATTGGCTATAAAAGTTACTCCACGTACCCAAGACCAAGGCTCTTGGTGAATTGCCTAGAAAAGAGTGTTTAGGGAGATATGAGGTTTCTTTCTATGTGGGTGTATAGCTCACTACAACTCTTGATATGCACTCACTTGTACTCTACCAACACTTAGTTTGCACTCACACTTCTTGTCTCACACACCAATGTAGAGAGTATGCACTAATGCTTCTCTTCTTATCTTACACTTGCACACCCTCCATCTATTTATAGGAGTTGTTTGGCTCATCTCAAAGAGAGCACAAAACATGTATTAGTGGTGAGGTTTGTGTAGTGCATAAGGGTAGGTTTACTGCCAAAGTTGTGCACTATGTAGTGGCACACTCATATTGCACTATTTAGTGCTAATCTCATTATGATTTTATTTCATCTCTCACTCACCCACATAGGGTGTGATAACATCATAATCATCTTAAACCTCTTGCGTACACTTGTCTTCTCATACAAGAAATGGGTCGTGCGACCTTGCGAGAAAAGAATGTACATCTACAAGATCACATTTTATTAAGTCATCACCAAACTAATAAAAGTGCATCATTTGAAATCATCTCGTACATACCCCAGACTATTCAGACTACACCGGTAACAACATTCTTAACCCCTCATAAAAGCAATGCTTCACCCTAAATATGAATGTACTCCTGACATGTCAACAACAAATATGACATAGACACTGGGCATTTATGAGTCACAAAAACATGGTGCATTTGTCAAACTGTCTTCCTTAAGCGCTCATATCAATCCAATTAGACTTAACTGCTTTCCTAGACATGCCTCTTGAGACCTCATTCTTGATCCTAGGAAAACATGCTAAAGTAGCGACATCAAGCATCCTCTTCATGACATAGGCTAAAGTCAACTAAGGGTACATTTTTAGGATCTAAATTAATGATCCAAGTGGCTCACATAGTGATGAAGCAGGGATTCATTCATCACTCCCACTGTCGGTCGCATCTAACACATACAATATAAAATGTATGCTATGATGCATTCTCATGAAAATGAGCATGTCACTTGTCCAAGAATTGGATATATGTCATATGAATCTTAGTCTAGACATTACACAAATGTCTAGCCTGAGTTATAGTCTCAGTCACCCTTTTGGCGCATGTCTAGAATCTCACATTCGGCTCAACACATGCTTCATAGATTTTATGGCAATTTTCTATGGCTAACCTCTTTTCTTTTTACAAGATCTCATCTCAGCTCCAACTAAGGCGACATATAAAGAAGTGTTTAATCTTGCCTGCCTACTTGGGCACAAAGATATATTTGTAATGGAACACAAATGTCTCATCTTGCTCGCTATCTCAGTGCCAAGGTGAATCTCCCATGTGAGTGGGCTGATTCAAACCTGGTGACAAATCCTTGTGCAAAAACATATTAATCATTCTAGGACAAATACCATGGAAAAAAGGATTAACATTGCATTAATAATAAAGTCAATTACAAAATAGGTATATTAAATCCTTCGTGGTCCCATACTCTTAATATGAGAAAGGAACACATATCTAGCAATGGTTTAGTTAGAGGATCAGTAACCATATTGCCACTTGAGATATGCTTTAATATAACCTCTCCTTGTGCTACCTTATTTCTAATACAGTGATATCTGCCATCTATGTGTTTGGATTTTCCATGGTATTTCGGATCCTTTACATATGCCAAAGCAGATGTACTATATGAATAAACAAGTACTGCCTCATAGGATTTGGCTGTACAGTTTAGTCGTTGCATGAATCTTCTTAACCAAACAACTTCCTGAACTGCTGCTGAGCAAGAAACATATCCTGACTCTATTGTGGATAGGGCTATGCAAAACAGTTTCTTGCTACACCAAGAGATAGCTCCACCTCCAAGTATAAATGCATAACCATAGGTGGATTTGCGTTCATCTCTGCCATTAGCCCAATCTGCATCGGTGTAACCTCTAAGTCTCAAATCGCCACCATAGTAACATAAGACAAGATTAGCGGTACCTTGCAGATATGGAAAAATTCTATTTACCGCTTTCCAATGAGCGAGTCCAGGATTACTTTGATAACGGCTCACCATACCAACTGCATGACAGATTTCTGGTCGTGTACACAACATAACGTACATCAGACTTCCTATCGCAAATGCATAAGGAACTTTGGTCATTTGGTTTCTTTCCTCTTCATTTTTAGGACATTGATCAAGGGTTATGACACATCCTTTTTCCATTGGTGTGTCTTGGGTTTGGAGTGATGCATACGAAAATGTTCAAGCACCTTCTTAATGTAAGTTTCTTGAGACAAACCGAGAAGTCCTTTTGAACTGTCTCTTATGATTTTCACTCCTAGCACATAATTTTCCTCACCCATGTCTTTCATTTCAAAATTTGCGGACAACCACTTCTTAGTATCGACAATGGAATCCATGTCATCTCCTGCTATGAGAATGTCATCAACATACAATGAAAGAATTTGAATATTTTCCTTGGATGGTTGCTCCGGTATCAACAATCCACCCAGAGGACGTATTAGTAACTAAAACATGTGTACATACATATATGTGAGGAGGTTTAGTTGAGAAAGATACCTTCTTCGGCTCAGTACAATCACGAGCGAAGTGACCCTTCTTATCACAGTTATAGCATTTGACTTTGAACAAGTCTTTCTTCCCGCCACGCTTGCCCTTATGGCTCTTGGTTTTGTTGTCATCCTTTGGTGCAAGCTTGCTTGCCCCATCCTGCTTATTTGTCTTCCCTTTTCCTTTATGCTTAGACCATTTAGTCTTAGACGTGCCACCTTGGGCAAAAGGGCAGTAACATTGGTCGCCTCTTGGGACTCCGATTCTTGCTCAACATGACAAAAAATATCAGAAAAATTCTTGATATTCTCATTATGTGTCATGATTTGTTTCATGGAGCTCCATGAATTTGGCAGGGATCTAATGACTGCCTGTACTTGTTACTCATCAGTGAGGATATTTCCAACAGCCTTTAAGTCACGTATCATGCCAGAAAGCACCCTTAAGTGCTCATGAATCGTGTGCTTAGGATTTTTGCGGTATACCTCAAACTTCAAGACCAAACTTCTAAGTCGAGTGGTGGACGTACCACCAAAATTGAACTTTAGTTGATCCCATAAAACCTTGGCAGTTGGGTAGCTTTCATATCCTCCAATAAGATCACTGTGCATGCTTCTTAGCACAGTAAAGTGCGCACAACGATCGTATTGGAGGATATGAAAGCTACCCAACTGCCAAGGTTTTATGGGATCAACTAAAGTTCAATTTTGGTGGTACGTCCACCACTCGACTTAGAAGTTTGGTCTTGAAGTTTGAGGTATACCGCAAAAATCCTAAGCACACGATTCATGAGCACTTAAGGGTGCTTTCTGGCATGATGCGTGACTTAAAGGCTGCTGAAAATATCCTCACTGATGAGCAACAAGTACACGCAGTCATCAGATTCATGGAGCTCCATGAAACAAATTATGACACATAATGAAAATATCAAAAAAAATTCTTGATATTCTCATTATGTGTCATGATTCATGGAGCTTCAAGTTTGTCTACCTTATTTAAGTCAGCAACAACATTTTTTTCTGGCCATTCTTTATAAAGCACAAGGATTGACTTTAGTATTAGTGTTTTGCACATTTCTACTTGTTTCAAAAATAACTTGAAAACAATTATCATTCCTTATAAATTTGGACTCGAAAATTCACTGTGCTTGTAATCATCACCCAAAATAAGCAAGTCTAAATAAATCATTTTCAATTATTCGAAACAAATTTCTACTTAGAAAACACAAAGTTTCCAACCATACAAATGTTTGCGTAGTTTCATGAAAGCGCATAGGCCACACATGGATCTAAAATTGGGAGTCCATTTAATAAGTTAACCAATGAAAGACCACCATAAAAACGTGACCAGGTAAGTTCCGGGAGTAATGGTGGAGATGAACTCGCTTAAATATCATTTTCTCTTAAACACCAGAGGTGTTTCCTTAAAGAACTTGCCTAGACATCACACATTTTGGGTAATCAATTCCACTACTATGACCCATAAATTAACTCAACCAATTTTAGGTCCATATTTGGTATGCTAAATATGTACAACTTAATAACATATTTAGTTTCTAAATGACATGTCATTTTAATTATTGTTGCAACTCATAATTAAACACAAATAATTTTATTCCAAGTGATAATTAGCCAAAAGGTTTTTAGAAAATAGACAGGAGGAGTCCACAATTGGATTCCATTTGTCTAAGATTGAGCTCTACAAAGGCACACGTGCTCTCACGCGCCTTCAAAGATGATGTGTTTATGAAGAACACTGTTCATTTTGCTGAAATTTCCAGAATTTTTTTTCCAGATTTTCATGATCATTTGGTCATCTTTGGAGACCTTTATCTCCTTAAGCATCCAAATGACGCATATGATATATCATTGGAAAGCTCATGAAACAGAGCATATGTTAAGGCAAAGAAATGGGATATAAAAGCAACTTAACAGCATACAAACATGCTCAAAATTCTCCCAAAAAAAAACTGTTTTTCATGCACTTGCGTTTCAATTTTCTCCTAAACTACTCTTTCAATTTGTACAAAAATTTAAAGGTAAGTTCACATCACATAGAGGAACATACTTCATGGCAAGAGAACATAAAAAAAACAATCAAACAAAAACGAAGTTTCTTGGTTCATTCTTTCATGGTAGTTCTTTGATAAAACAAAACATATTCTCATGCATCATTCAACATGGTGAAAAACAAGCATATTAGCTCTGATACCACTGTTAGTAATTCATATACTCGGTATAAGGTACTGCATACCTTGTGGAAGATCCCAAGTATGAAAACTGCTTGCAATTACTAGCCTGCCGAGATGCTTCCATGTCACTAGCCGCCACCAAGATCCTACACGTTCTTCGTCTCCAAGGTCGTTGGATTGGCTATAAAAGTTACTCCACGAATTCCACATACCCAAGACCAAGGCTCTTGGTGTATTGCCTAGAAGAGAGTCTTTAGGGAGATATGAGGTTTCTCTCTATGTGGGTATATAGCTCACTACAACTCTTGATATGCACTCATTTGTACTCTACCAACACTTTGTTTGCACTCACACTTCTTGTCTCACACACCAATGTAGAGAGTATGCACTAATGCTTCTCTTCTTATCTTACACTTGCACACACTCCATCTCTTTATGGAGTTGTTTGGCTCATCTCAAAGAGAGCACAAAACATGTAATAGTGGTGAGGTTGGTGTAGTGCATAAGGGTAAGTTTAGTGCCAAAGTTTGTGGTGCACTATGTAATGGCACACTCATATTGCACTATGTAGTGCTAATCTCATTATGATTTTATTACACTTATTATTGCAATAGTTGGTACTCTATACTAAATCCACCCTCCTCTTTTTGGGGATGGGTATGAAATATTTAAGACTAAAGACTGGAATTGTCTACATTTGTTGATTTGTTGTTTTTACAACCAATCAGATTGTTTTTACCAGACGCCCCTTTAAGTTTGAACTCATGTGAACTGTATTAAAAAATATGTTTTACGCTTTTATTAATATGAAAAGGATGTTCCGAGTATTTGGCCATGACATAGTCTGGGTTTTAAATGGAGGCCTACCAAGATGGCGTGCATTTGGATATGATGTTGAATCTAGTGCGTCTGGTGATGCAATTTTAAAAGCTCGTGCTGCGAATGAGGCAATAGAGAAAGTATACAAGGGACAAGCAGTAAGTTCACAATATGTATACTTAGTCTCTGACATCAGTTATTTTTTAACACAGGCATTTTTGGGCTCTCTGAATCCAAAAGCAATTAACATATGGTTGTGGTTCTTTCAGTTTGTTTTGTGAATGTTTGATATCTGATGTTTTGGAACTCGTTGCATTAATTATTAAAAGGATTATGGAAGCTTAAACCATATGCACTTTTCTTGACAAGATAAATGTCTAAACTCTTAGGTTCTCTCCTTTTCACTCCCTTGGTTCTTTAGTTTCTGTTTGTTGTCTCTTTTCTCTATACTCAAGTAGACATATTTTAGTGAAGTTTGAAATGGGATTAACCACTTACTATAATATCTTTTGAGTTGTAACCACGAGCTTGTTTTGAGTCATAGCGGGACATAAAATCCGAGGTAAAATAAAAGAGATAGCAGCGTTTTGTAGTCCTTTTTCGTTTTGTTTTGTGATGTTAGTTGTACATTGTAGCTTTTGGGATCAATAACTACTCTTGAGATCTAGAAAATTCGTAGTTGTAAAATTATTATTGTTTGCTAGTGATAAAAGTAAAGAAATTTGAGAGTTTGATGAGGGGGTTGAGCTGTTGAAGGCTGGCCTAGAGTTCAGAACTTTATTTTTCCTTTTTTCTTTTTTGGAGGTGGGGTGTCGGTCTTCGCAGTTGCTGTGTCCATTAAATTGACTTTATCTCTTGTTTTGGTTTTTATTATTTAACCTGTGATACTTTTCAAGTCTTGTTGTGTTCGTTTCGGAAAATGCAATATTCTGCAATATTCTACATTTCATACTAGGTTTCAGCCACATCTTGTCTGGACTATTGATCAGGTTTGGTTTGTTTATCTTGAATAATTAGTAAAGGTGTGTGTCCAGTGACGGATTCTAGAAATTTTCATTCTGAGGGTCATCGTGTAAAAGGTTAAAAAAATTTCTATACAAAATAGACCCATCTAAATGAAATGATAATATTCTAATTCATAGTTAATAGATAAAACCATACAAAATACTCATGTTCATTATCAAAGAGAACTGTATCAACTTCAAAAAATAGACACACATTGCAATAAACCAGAAATATCTCTAAGAATGTGATAATAAACCAAAAAATTAGGGCAATCCTCTTCACCTCCCAAGGTGTCTCGTTCTATTCGACGTAAGTACTGGCATATATTAGCGCAATCTTGCTCATTTTAGGGCATTTACGTCATTTTTGAGGTCCGTCGTCGTTTTGATTTTGGGCTTTATCTGCATTTCTTTTAGGCTCTAGCTCTCAAACTTTGGACCCTTATGAGTACTGTCTTAGGGAAAGCTTATTCAAGCAAATATTTCTTCAATATGTAAGAGTTAGGTTATCCTTATAAAACTCTTTGTGGATTGAACATCTAAGGGTTTTTACCTAAATTGACCTTAGGTCCCTTCATGCATTCATTTCATACATGAAAAATTGTTTTATGTAAAAATATTGGCTAAGTATGAAAAATGGTTTTTCGGAATAATCATTTTCTCAAGATAATTTTTGTTAGCTTTTATTTCTTACACATAAAATAAGAAAACTTGATTTTATGGGATTTTAGTATGAAGTATTTATCGACTTAATGAGCCATGATTTTTAGCCTAAATCGTATTTTGCACTAAAACCGATTTGTCATATTTTGATTTGGTGGGAATTTGATTTTCTAGTATTTTTATTTGAATCCAAATGAGGGTACTTCCTTATTTACATTGTAAACTTAAGTAAATGGAGTAATATAAAAATAAATTAAAGTAAAAGGACAAAGACATTTACTTCCTTATTTGAAGTATCGATACATAGGTACGAAAATTCTAATATACTTTGAAGTATCGATACATCAAAGATTTCAACAGTTAGATTTTAATGTTTTAATCCTATGGCTGAGAATCAATGACCTGGAATCCTGGTAAAGCTATTGTAAATATTGATCACATGAGAGAGAGGCAGGTGTGGAAAAAAAAAAGTATTGATACATCAAAGATTTCAACGGTTAGATTTTAATGTTTTAATCCTATGGTTGAGAATCAATGACCTGGAACCCTGGTAAAGCTGTTGTAAATATTGATCACATGAGAGAGAGGCAGGCGTGGAAAAAAAAATCCAAGCGCGCACGACATCTTGTTCTTAGTCTAGAGAAAGGCAGGTGTGGAAAAGAAAAACCCCAAGCATGCACAACGTATTCTTCTTCGTCTGGATCTCCTTCTTCGTCTAGGTCTCCTCCTTCGTCTAGATCTCCTTCTTCGTATGGATCTTATTCTTTGTATGGGTCTCCTCTTTCGTCTGGGTCTCCTTCTTCTCCTCTTAAACCTTGAACTGATTTTATCAATGGCTTGAGGAGGACTTGGTTTGAGGCACGCAGGCATGTGAGGTCGGCTTCTTCGTCTGAAGACATTCACGTTGTCGACGCCATGAATGACGAAGACCTGTGGAGTCGTTCAACCGCTTTCAAGTTTGGAGATTTTCTGAATGGTTGCCTAGAGTAGAAGCAGCGATGTGCTGAGGTCGAAGGATGGAGGCGTCAAACCATTCAGAAGTAAGAGGTAAGAATTGTAATTGGATTTTGGAGTTTATGCATATCGTGTTACGAGTACACCGCATGTGCAATTGCGGCATGACCTCATGAAATTGCATGTTTACATTACCCAATTGGTTGTTGTCGCTATGAAATTGCTTCTTTACATTATTGTATAATTGTAGTTGGTAGATGAGTTAAGCATAAACCTTTAATGCAGGCATGGAACGCACTAGTGAGATGTTGAGGGCCTTAGAAGCATCAAAGCTTGCTTACACTGATGAAGGATATCTTGGTGGTTGTGAAATCTCGAGTCACGATGCACGGGCAATGGACGTCAACCAAACAATCGATGGTTCAAAGTAGACAGTATAATGGGCTTAATTGGAAGCAATTGAGGAAAGAAGATGTTATAGGGTTGGAATTTAAAATGTTAGAGTTAGCAGAGGAATATTACTTAAGCTATGCAAAGGCTATTGGATTCAGCAAAAGAAAAGACACATTGATTTATAATAAGGAAGGGAAATTAACAAGGAGACGGTGTTGTTGCTCAAAGGCAGGTACAAGAGAAGAAAAGTACAATTACCTACCGAATAGGGTGCGATCACCTAGGCGGTTGACAAGAGAGAATTGTCCGGCTTTTTTGGTGGTAAATTATGACAAGAAACGTGAGGTTTACATCATAAAAAACTTTGAACCAAATCACAGTCAAGAATTAGCGACGTCATATGAATCGCCTTATCTCCGATAGAACTGGGTTGTTTCGAAGTCAGATTTAGCCCAAGCAATGGCAATGCGTAGAGTTTTGGTAAGGACATGTCATACTTATGAGTGTATGGTGGACCAACAAGGCAGATATTTGAACTTGGGCTTTCAAATCAAGGATCTATATAATAAATTGGATGCATCACGTAGGGAAATATTGTTGGATGGGGACACTGAAGCTGCACTTGCCTACTTGAAAGCAAAAGGGTCAGTGGATCATGAATTTTTTTGTAAGTTCAGTGTGGATGAGGAGAATCAGCTTGCTAACTTGTTTTGGAGAGACTCTACTTCATTCTTGGATTATGTTGTCTTTGGGGACGTCCTCATATTCGACAGCACATACAAAACCAATATGTACAACGAGCCTCTAGTGTTGTTTGTTGGTTCAAACAACCACCGTGCTAGTGTAATATTTGCATGTGTCCTATTGTTTTACGATACCTTTGAAACATACAAATGGTTGGTGGAGACATTCATATCCTCCATGAAAAGGAAAAAGCCTATATCAATACTGACAAATGGGGATGAGGCGATGCACAAAGCAATTGAGTATGTGTTGCCCAAGTCCAATCATAGGCTGTGCTCATGGCACATGGCAAAGAATGCACAGAATAACTTAAAGATGAAGAATTGATACGAGCATTTCAAGCATGTATTTGGGAACCAATTGCACTTAATGAGTTTAACGGAAATGGGAGTTTTTGAAGGAAAAAGTTGCTACATCGAAACAAAAGTAATGGCTGGAAATGATGTATGCAAAACGAGATGCGTGGGCGGAATCACAGCTTAGACCCAAGTTTTTCGATGGTATGTGCACCATTCAACGCTTGGAGTGTATGAACAAGTTTGGGAAAGATTACTTGAGGAAATGTGTTAAATTGTTTGAATGCATTCCAGAAATTGATAATGTCATGGCACGAATGAGGAATATTATGACAAAGGATGATTTCGACACAAAATAGTCAAAGGAAATGCCTACAACAACACTGAAAAGTCTTGAGCAACATGCTTCCAAAATTTACACTCATAGTTGCTTTTTATTGGTACGTAACGAGATCAATGCTTCTTCAGCACTCATTCATGAAAAAATAGTTCATGATTTTGGAAGACGGTTGTATATTTTATCGAAATACGGTGAACCGCAAAGTAATTGGAGTTGTGTGTATCACGGCGGGGAAGATGTTCGAATAGAGTGCAACTATCACAAATATGAAAGCGAAGGCATCCCATGTTGCCATTTGTTTTATGTGATGAAGTGGGAGCATGTTATGTAAATTCCCTCGTCACTCTTAATGAAGTGATGGACAAAGAGTGCCCGAATGGACATTGGATATGCATTTATGTCATAAAGCGGTAGCAAAGAGGTTGTAGAAACCGCGTGATACAGAAGTTTAAGTTGTATGGCCAACAAAGTGTGTTTGTATGCATCGAAAAGTACATATGGGTATGGGTTTTTGAAGAATGAACTCAGTCGATTGGAGGGAATAGTTGAAGGTTTATGGCAGAAAGAAGAAGACACAAGCCTTAAATTGGGTAGTCGTGGGCAATTTCCTTCAAACATTGTGAAAGATTCAACCCTAGCGAGGACAAAAGGCACCCAAGGGCGAGCCAGTAGAACGTGCAAGAAACGACAATGCATGTTGTCACAAATATGGACACACAAAGCGTAATTGCTCTCAAAGAAACATCCATCCAAGTGGAAATGAAGCGGTGAATTTGCCTTATGGTAGTCAAAGCTATGAGAATAGTAACGAGATTAGGCCATCAGCGGATATAAGCTACAGCTATGCTAGTGAAATAGTTTCTCAATCAACATCTAACTACTTTGGTGATTTCGCCAGAAATGATGTTGAATCCACTGTAAGCCCAAGTGGTTGTAGCTGCAACAGTGATGATGGTTTCTCATTTGGCACTCTTGAACCGATACAATTGTTCAGTGATTGAATCTATACTAGTCAAAGCTATGAGTTGTTGTTTGTATGGAAAAATTAACATTAGAGGTACATGATGCATTAATGGTGTATAATTCTAAATCTTTAGACTTTGTATTAACATGTTTAAAGTAACGAGTATTTGTAGTTGTATGAAGTATAACTTTGGGTCGGAATTACAATGTGGAAGTATGTAAATTGACTTGTTTGGAAGAATTTTCAGTATCACAGACATGCAATTGCATGACTAGATATGCAAACGCAAACGGCCTCTGTGCAAAGGTCTTCGTTCACCCAACAGGGTTTATTGAGAGTTTAGTTGAGAGAATTGTATTTTGGTCTTTATAAAAGAAATAATACTCTGTTCTTGAGATATTGAGTCATTGTACAAGGCAGAATCTATCTTTATGCTGGCACTTTACATGCATTTTTTGTCATTATATCTGCCTATAAAAAAATGGAAGGAAAGGTGGAACGCAAAGCCCTCACTTTTAAAGTTATGGACCTTTCTTAACATATTGCTTCATCGAAAACATGCCTAAGGCACAAGCAAATACAAACCAAACATGGCTAGAGAATACATGCAGCGAAAACCCCAGAAAGCAGTAAAAGCAGTTCATATGAAGGCCAAAACCACCTCCCAAGAGAACAAAATAGCGATAGTACATCAAGAGAACCCAACTCAAATCAATAACTAAAGACTTGGTGAGCACGGCAAGTGGTCCCTAGCCAAAACTAGCACCAATGAAGGAGGCGGTTGTGAGGCCTAGCGCATAGTTCTCACCCTCATGTTTGACATAGCTGCAGCATCACTTGATTTTCTTTGCGAGAAACCCATTCGCATTTAACCAAGGTGAAGAAAGAAGCAAGCCTCCTGATTTCCAAGATGATTAGGATAATTCTCCAGTTGCCATGCAGGATTTTGTTTCCCAATACAAGAGATAACTTCCTTTGAGTAACTTTCCAGTATAATCTCACAACAGTTTTCCTCTTTTGCTAGGGAACCTAAGCCTTCTTTTTCTGGTCAGAAAGGAACCTAAGACTTAATGAATAGCGTTTTCAATGAATTCTTCCTTGTTTCTTTGCAAATGAAGACAAAACAACTAATATTTAGCAATTTCACCAGCCAATCAAGTTCCTGCATGCATTTTAAATCCCATGCCTTCTTGAAAATCAAGTTCCCATATTCCGTAGAGGGAATGCATCAAATACCTTAAAATTGAGATTAGGATAGTATTCCTAGATAAGTTGACTGGGCATTGGTAGGTGTTCCTCCCACAGATCACTCAACTCCAAGTCAAATTCGTATAGAGTAGCAACCTAAACAAGAGAGAGAAATTTAAATGCAAACTGATAAGAAAAAGAGAAAGGAAAAAAAAGACTAATACAATTTTAAATATTACCGATAATCCATGTATAGAAGTATTTCTCGAAAAGAGCAAAAAATCAATGACATCTCCATCATTTCCGTATGCCAAATTGTAGACGAGGGGAACATTGTCATTATACTTTATTTCTAATTTTCGCTTCCACATTTCTTTATGTGACGGGTGCCCACCAAATTTCTGTGACCATTGTGCTTGCATGTATGGCTATTTTGGCCATGTACAGACGCATCCAGTAAGTTCATCACCACCCAAAATCTATACTCCATTTTTTCTTCCGCATCCTTGAGTAATGGGTGGTTCATAATCAAAGCTTATAAAATCCTGTGACAACAATAATAATATTAATAACACAACAATAACATCAATAATACACCAAAAATATTAATAGGAACTCACCATTGTTCACTGTCAAGGACACTGCAAAAATGCGCCAACTCTTTAGGAAATATTTCACCATAATGGATATTTCAAACCATGTTTGTGAATAACACATGATCTTTATGTTGACTTGTAGTCTTAGGGGCAAACAATCTACCCCTACCACCAACCAAGTAGACGGTTTCCGATTTTATATTTCCATGGCAATTACTAGTGTAATTGATTACATGGAACATTGCAGTAATCACATCACTGCAAAAAAAAATAAAAACATATAGATATAAAATCCCAAATCCATATAGAAAATGATGCAAACAAACTTATATACAAATGGACAAACTTATTATATAAAAAACTTACAGGTATATGATCCGAAGGAATGGGTCCACATATCTAGTCACAAGATCAACCTTCTTATTTTTCTTCGCCCAGTGACTAAGAGAACAATCTACTCACTCTATGAAAATTATAAAGCGTCCTTCCACAGTCTTTGTCACAAGAATCACGTGAAGAACATACTAGGAATCACATATATCTGACATTTCGCCACTGAGCGACTTGTTCCTCATCGTCCAAGAAATGGCACGTAACAAGCAATCAATCCAGTGTGCCATGATAGACATCCTCTTGTCGACAAGAAGATGATGGTCTAGCAGAGGACGTCTATCATGGCACACTGGATAGATTGCCCGTTACGTGCCATTTCTTGGACGATGAGGAACAAGTCGCTCAGTGGTAAAAGATGTCAGATATATGTGATTCCCGGTATGTTCTTCACGTGATTCTTGTGACGAAGACTATGGAGGGACGCTTTATAATTTTCACAGAGCGAGTGGATTGTTCTCTTAGTCACTGGGCGAAGACAAATAAGAAGGTTGATCTTGTGACTAGATATGTGGACCCATATCCTTAATGCTTTTCTTAATAGTTTCAATGGCACAAGCATTCACAAGATCTTTTTGAATTGTTAAAGCTATTAGCTTGAGATTCCCTGGAGCATTTTCTAACACAACGGCCTTAACTTTCTCATCATGATCAACAAGAAATTGTAAGAGCTCCAAATAATTCCCCTTGTTGTTTGAAGTGCACTCTCATCATGGCCACGAAAAGAAAGACATTTCTTCAACAAAAATCTCAAGCAATCAAGAGAAGTTGTCAAGCAAATACGATAATCAATATGAGTTTGGTTTGATTGCTTGCCCAAAACTGTTTGAATGTGTTGCTTCTGACTCATAAGATCTACACAATATTGTCTAAATTGATTATGAACACTTCCAACACCTCCAATATGATTCCTAATTCTTTCTTTTTTCTTTCAATTTCTGAAACCCATCTTTGTGAAGGTATCGCTACACCCTTGACCAATTTTGAAATTGGATTTTAAGAGATAACAATAAAAGAAAAATGCAGCATCTTTACTTATATTATATTCCGACTAGTCAAACTCATCAAACCACTTGACATTAAAGCGTCGATCATACCTTGAAAGATCAATTTGTGGAAATGTGTGATTCTTAGGTTGACAGGGACCGTTTTGTAGATATGTGCTTCTAACTTCGTCTCGAATGTTAGGATCATAATCCAACATTTGAGGTCAAAGTCCAGGGTCTACAGGAAGATTATTCATAAGCTCTTGCAACTCACTTTCTTTCGAACTACCCACATCTGTCGAAATACCAACATCTCTTGAGTTCGAACTACCTACATTATCCGAACTAGAAGTCGTTTATGAGAACTTTCTCTTATAGTATTGTTGTAAATTTTAGACAACCAGCAAAATGGAGATTATAAAAATTAGTCTAAACACAAATTATACTCGCAAGTGCACAAGGTCAATCGTAATTTAGTATGGCAAATACGAGGTCATTCCCTCGAGGACTGAGTTCAACTTCCAATTAGTCTAACCTAATTTACTTCACAAAATACTTTAACTACTCTAATTATATAAACAAGAAATTAAACACGTAGCATACTCACGTAAACACAAAGGGGGTTTTTGAATGAGTGATTAAATTAGCATGAAATTAAAAGACAAAACAAGTAGAAAACCACGAAACACAAAGATGAGAAATTCAAATTGATAAAAGCACTAGGACAATGAATTCACCACTAGTAATCCAACCTAGCCTCTTATTCACCTACCTATTGATTATCCGATCGACGTTGCCGCTAAGTTTTCCTTTTTCATGAATTACCTATGGTATTTAGGCTAACTCATATATTCCGACATGCAATTTGCCTATGGTATTTAGGTCAAATATCAACACATAGAAACTCATTAAGATCTGTGAAAACCTCCAACAAGAATGTAAACCCTAGGAGTATGGTATTTACCCTAGACGAATTACAAATCTTAATCACAAGAAGCAAGCCTCAAATTAAGTATGGTATTTACTCTAATTTGCATCCGATTAACTCAATTAAAAGTCTAGATGGTGATCAAGCACCAAGATAATCAACCAAGTTATTAAGCACAATGATTAAGAATCCAACATCAACGGCAATCAATAGATAGGTAAAATAAGAAAACTAGATTATCATACTAGGGCTACATCATGCCCTAGCAAGGGAAAATTAGTTACACATAGTCATAGAATTCGGCATAAGCAAAAACATAAGGAAGAAATAATAAAACTTAGCCAGTTGTAGTACTCTTCCGGCGTCTCCAATTTCTCCAAATCTTGTGTAACCCTCAATGAGTTGTTTTCTAACGCTTAAATAAAGCACCACAATCCTATTCCTACCCTAGTTGGGCTTTTACAGCAGCCCAAAAATAAAGAAAAAAACTAATTAAAACATAAATCCAAAATGGGTAAATAATTGACTCATCTTCCTACTTTGACTGGGATAACACGTCAGTTTCTTTGCACGCACGTTTGGGGTCGTTCCTCCTTCAAGAAAATTCGGGAAAAATATGAGAATTTTAGCTCTGTATCTTATCTTTCCAACCATATATCGCAGGACTTGAGGAAAAATCGGGAAGTCCTTCAAATTGCCATTTTCGCACAGTAACTCAAATCTGACCGGATTGCACTTTATGCTAACTTAACTTCAAAGACTGTTCTCATTGGCTGCTCCAAAAATTCTAGAAAAATTCCAAAATTATCTTCAAGGTCTTAGCTTCAATTTACAACTGGCCTTGCACAAAAACTCCATCAAAAAGTCGTATTTTAGTAGAAAACCAATTAATTGCTCCGGAAAGCTGAAAATAGAGAAAATAAAGTAATAAGTCCTTTTTAAATCCAATTCTCCTACAAAAACTAAGTATAGCATGCGCTGCCTGGTTGCTTGCTGGGCTGCTCCTTCTCTTTGGGGCATTTCATCAAACACCATGTGGGCAGTTTGCAGGGGTTACATTAACAATCTTGGATTTGATGTCTTGCAGGTTTGATGGAACTGCATTGGAGCCTCGGAAAGGGATAAGAAGTGGTCATGTACCTGGAAGCAAGTGCGTCCCTTTTCCTCAGGTAATAGATCAAATACTTGTGTTTGACCTCTTATAGTGGTGACTTAATGATGCATCCCTAGGATTTGTAAAGATTCAATCAATGAGTGCCTGAAGAACTTGAGGCGAATACATAATGAATGGTGGAGGAGTTTTTGTATGTTTTTAGTTTTAACTATAATCGTCTCATTCTTTAGATCTGAGTTAACACTCATTTATAAACTTTTTCAGTAATTCAGAAACTAAAAGGGTTTTCTGAATATATGTATTTGTAATTGACGGTTAGCTATCAGAAATAATGAACACAAAAAAAAAAATTGTGTACTTCGTCGTTTTGACATTTTCAGAGCTTGATGCAGGCGATCTATACCAACTGTTAAAACTATAATATTTTTGGAGTCTGGTTGAAAGCATGATATGGTAGCAATATAAGGGCAATAGGAAAGCAATACGCAATTGCCAAACAAGAGAGGTTGTTGATTGGTTTCGCAATTGGTTGTTGTCTACATTTGTTAATATTATGATATTTGGTATATTTGTTGACCTTCAATTTTGCATTCACTTATATTTGGTGTGTGTGATGTATATTTGAACTTGATATTCTTATTTTTTGTGACATTGGATTATTTTTTTTATTCAAGAGACAAACTTGCAATTTATGGTATCATGATATCATTTAACTGAACTGAGCTTTTACCTGAAGAATTAGAGTGTGCTTCTTATAGTAGTCTATTGCATTTTTATTGCTTATCCATTGTCCATTTATTACTTGTATATTGTCTATTTATTGCTTGTCTATTGCTTTTTTATTGATTGTCTTTTGTTTTTTTATTGCTTGTGTATTGCCTTTTTATTGTTTGTTTAGCTAAACAAGAGTAGTAAAGGGGGCCAAAATTATGAAATATAATTTATTCTAGATGGAACTCTGTTGTATTGGTTTCAAGGGTACATAATGAAGATTAAAGAGTATTCAAACATCATGGGTGGTCTTACCGTATTTGTAGAGTGTTCATATACACCAAACTTAATTGAGTTTCACTTATTACGTTCATTTGGGCATGTATTGATTATGTATAGCTAATGTATTGCTTTTTTAGTATATGTTTATCGTTGTTATATTGCTTTTGCAATTTATGACTATTTGACAATGTATTTGCAATGGTGTAGTGTCATGCATACTTAAGCCCACCAAAATTTCCAACTAAGAGAGACTGAACCAAGAAATCAATTATCAATCAAGAGCAAAATCCAATTAAATACACGACCACCAATTAAATACAATGTTCTAATTGTTGAACTATTACAATATTTAGTTGCTACATATAATAAAGGCTTAATATCACAAAACGTCGCTAAGGTTTATGAAACTATCATATTGCATCCTTAATTTTTTTTGTGTAATTAGTGGTCCTCAAGGTTAGTATGTATGATCACAAATGGTCATTGCCGTTAGGTTCCGTCAAAAAGTCCATTAGTTTGCTGACGTGGCATATATATATATATCACAAAACATCCCTGAGGTTTACACACATATCACAAATGGTCATTGCGAAATTTTTTAATTTTTAAATTTATTTAAAAATATATATTGTATTTTAAATACACATGAGTATATTTTGAAGATATATGCTCTACATATATGCCACATCAACAAACTAATGAAGTTTTAAAAAGTAATTTAAAATTCATAAAATTTAAAAACGAAAAACCATTTATAGAAGGATAGGACCATTTATGAACCCTAAACCCTTGGTTTTTTAATTTTTAAAGTTTATGAATTTTAAATTATTTTTTGAAACTCCATTAGGTTGTTGATGTGGCATATATGTGGAGTCCACATCTACAATAATATAGTATCACGTGTATTTAAAATACAATATAATTTTTTAAATAATTTAAAATTCATAAAATTTAAAAAAGAAAACCAAAATTTTATGAATTTTAAATTTAAAAATTTCACAAGGACCATTTGTGATAGGAGCGTGAACCTCAGGGATGTTTTGTGATATATATATATGCCACGTTAGCAAACTAACGGAGTTTTTGACGGAACCTAACGGCATGGACCATTTGTGATCACACATACTAACCTTGAAGATCACGAATGACAAAAAAAAAAATTAAGGATGCAATATGATAGTTTCGTAAATCTTAAGGACGTTTTGTGATATTAAGCCGATAATAAATAATAAATTGTAAATAAAAAATCAATACCCTGACTATGTACTGAGTTTTCACTTATTCTAACCGGGCGCCTTTGAATTATTTTCTCAACTTCTCCTTCATTCTGTCTACTGTCCTAATAGTTCCTTCATCTTTGCAGAATGTAAATCTGACTAGATTCTTTATATCTTATGAGTTTAAGTAAAACACACTGGTTGAGATTGCCACCATTCCAACTTCCTTGATCAGATACTCACAGAAAGCAACATCATTTTCCAGTCCAAAAGGAGTGTGATCTACAACCACAAAGTAGGTGCCACTTGATGGATACACTTTGAAACCTACAGCCTTCAAGCCCTCCACCAAAATCACCTTCTTTGCCTGGTAATCTCTCTTCAGCTCCGCATAGTAGGAGTCTGGTGCTCTGAGAGCTGTTGCAGCAGCCCACTGCATTGGAGTGGAGGTAGAGAAAGTGAGATAAGAGTATGCCTGCCGCACTCCCCATGTCAGGTGTGGGGGAGCTATAGCCCAACCGATCTTCCACCCGGTCAAGGAGAATGTTTTCCCCAAGGAATTCATGGTTACTGTCCGCTCGTACATCCCAGGCAGAGAGGCCAGTGAAATGTGATCCATTTCAAAAGCCAACTTATCGTAAACTTCATCAGTGAACACCAACACATCATTTTCAATGCAAAGAGATGCAATTTCATTGAGTTCCTCTGGAGTGAACATTTTTCCAGTGGGGTTATGCAGAGTATTTAGAAGAATTGCATGAGTATTCTTTGAGATTGTAGACTTGAGCTCATCAATGGGGACAGAAAAATTCGGAGGGCGTAAGGTGATGCCTTTTACTTTAGCACCAGCTATGGATAGAGTGGTTTCATAAGAATCATAAAAAGGAGCAAAGAGTATAACCTCATCACCAGGATTTATGAATCGCAGCATAGTTGCTGCAATTGCCTCGGTGCACCCAGAGGTAACGGTAATTTCCTTCTCATGGGCCACAACAAGTCCAGTATCTTTCTTGAATCGCTCGGCATGTCAAGCTGGTTGACAACGGTAATTTCCAAATAACTGGTTCGTCATGTCAAGCTGGAACAAGAAAACTCAGTCAGCATTGCAGATTAATGGGATTGATATCTGGGCAGTACCCATAACTATGGCACTCCAATCATTCAAGAGCATGCGAAAAGACAACATCTTCACTTAAGTGAAGGCACAAGGCAAAAGGATAATTAGTCCATGGAAGTTCAGAAAACAAGCTGACCTTTTTCGCAGGTTCAATTTGTGAACCACCATGCCATGTGCTTAGCTTTGGTTTCTTCTCCATAAACTTGCCTGGAAAAGCAGTAAGTGATAGGTCATTCAGCAGGTTTCCATTGTAGACAATATTGGCCCCAGAGAGTAGAGTCTTTGCCATAGTAGAAACTGATGGCTGAACATGTGAAGAAAGTACCGCCAGCTCCCACCAGCTCACAAAATCCGCATTGCTGTTCACTCGTAAAGAAATTGGAATTAGAAAGTTAAAAGAAAATATAAGCAAAAATAAAGGGTGCAAAGCATAACAAATTCCCCAGAAGGTTGTTACAGAAGAAAACTTGTTTGACCTTTACTTTTTCCTTTCATTCTTCTTTAATAACAAAGTATTACATACTGCACAAGTCTTTATTGACTTAATTCATTATTCTGGTTGCCACATTTATACAATGTAGAGAAACTAAGAAAAGACAACTGAACAATAAGAGGGCTCTCTGCACCATGGATCATAGCCTCCAGGCAGCCAAGACCTCTCAGACGGTACTTGTGGTGGTTGCCCATTACGAGTAGGAGGCGGTTTGGAGTCGGTTTGGAGTCCGTTAAATCATTTCTCACAAGAAACTCTTCTGCTTCATCAGAACCTTCATCTTCAGAATAAGAGGCAGGAGAGTCATTATCATCTTCTGAAGAATCATGATCAAAATTGGAGCATCACTGCTGTGAGCAAGCTCAACATCAAGTTCTTGTTTCTCTGAGACACGGGTGGGTTTATCATCAGTTTCTTCCTGAACATCATCAAAATGCTCAAGTTCACCATCAACTGACTCATTCTGGAGGACCATGTTCCTGTTTGGGGATGGCGAAAAAAGTGTTTATTTGACAATGTTGAATAAAATCTACAGCCATATCTCCAAATTAGCATCAGGCTTACCATATAAGGGGGGTCTTGCTTTAAGAACTTCTGAGAGGAGGAAGAAGCATCCACATGCATATTGAGGAAGCTGCTGAAGGGCAACCTGTTCAAACCAGTAAATAGTTAGAAGCTTACTTAAGATCCAAAAATCTCCAAATGATGTAACACAACAGACGCAAATTCCAATTTGTGGGGTTTTGTTAACAAGATATTCAACAGAAAAAGAAATATGTGTAGATATCTAGAAGGAACTGTGCTCTAATATGACAAACACGTAAGAATATAGTTAAGCACATACCTGCAGTACACGCTTTACAAAAGCAGCTGCACGCTTCAGGTTCACATCATTTTTCATCGCTCTCAGAAGAAGTCCAATAAACATTTCTGCCTGAAAAACAAGCCATATAAAGACATGAAGATATATAATTAAATGAAAGGATAAAAATTGTCGAATCTGAAACTTCAAGGTCAACAAACAAGGATCAAAGAGCTTATCTAACTAACTTCGTATTGATGTATTGTTTCACTTTATTTGATTGAATAATCATATAAAGTGGAAGAAGAGGAATCTGTGTCCTAAGGACACAGGTATAAAACCACCAGCCTCAGTAATCAGTACCTGAAATATTACTTTGTGAATATTCATTTTCTACTTCCATAATTTAGACCATTGTGATAAATTTATGATACACTTCAAACATTAGCTGCATTACAAATCCTACGTTAATAAGTGCTTGTCTCCTCATCAGCAACATCCAAAAAAATCATCATATTAAAGATGCAATGATTTAGTGTATTAGGCACTGCAATCAAAAGTATTATTGATGATAAATATATTGAAAAGAAAAAACAGTTTATTATTACCTTGAAAAGAGAAAAATAAACGTCTATTAAACGTTTTGCCACCTTCGGCCCATCTCCTTTATGAGTTAGACGCATTTGGCTCAAAAAGTTAACCTGCATATATAAAAGTTTGTTTAACAAGATTCGCAAGTTGTACCAAATCAAAATGAATGTAGGCAGTATATGGACATTTTGGGTTCAAATCCATGGCTCATCAAGTACTTAAAATTTAATAGCAAAACGAAACAGCATTTTCTTGTAAGTAAATGAAAACCAAAAAAAGCATTTTCTTATAAGAGACGGAGAGTACAAAACCAATATCAGAACTCACCACTGTGGAGAACGACGACGGAGGTCGCGACAGTGGCTTGCCTGTGGAGTAGCGACAGTGGCTTCGCTGTGGAGGTCGTGAGTTGCAACGGCTTGGTTAGGGTCAAACTAGGGTTCCAAATTTGAGTGGGAGCTGGGTTGTGACGATGGATGGGTAGAGAACTGGATTGCACAGTGGCGAGATGGCAGTCGAGCTGGAGTTGAGGCAAGATTTGGGAGAGTGCGACAAGAGAGAGGAGAGGAGTTGGGAGAAGTTGGGTTTCAGAAAATGAAATTTTGAGGGGTAAAGTGCGGTTTGCCCCCTGAATTATAAGGCAATTCGAACTTACCTCCTGAATTATTTAGTCTGCCGATTTAATCCCTCAACTCGTAATAAATAGTCAATTTCCCCCTTCGTTAAGTTTATCTAATTCCATCAATTTTTCTTAATAACAAGGGCAAATTTGTAATTCTAACTTAAAATTCATAAAAATATTGTAAACAATTAACTTTTAGAAAAAAATCTTTGGGGAGAAGAAATCGGTGGGGTGGGGGTTACGTGGGGAGAAATTTTTTTCTTCTAAAAGTTAATTATTTACAATATTTTTATGAATTTTACGTTAAAATTACAAATTTACCCTTGTTATTAATAGAAAAGTTGATGGAATTAGATAAACTTAACGAGGAAATTGACTATTTATTACGAGTTGAGGGACTAAATCGGCAGACGAAATAATTCAGGGGGTTAAGTTCAAATTGCCTAATAGTTCAGGGGGCAAAATGGCTAAAAATCCAATTTTGAGGGGATAAAGAGGAGATAAATGGTCAATAGATAAGCATTTATATGGAGGGGCAATTAGGTAATATCAAGTCCCAAAGTGATTATATATGGTTATGTGTTTAAAAAGTGATTATATGGGAATAAATTGATAAAAAAAAGTGATTATATCAGATTATTTTCCTTTCTTTCCTTATTTTAACCGGTTAGCCGAAACAATCGGTTTCACTTGTTTTTAAAACAACCCACGTGACTGGCATGTGAGAAGGACTCCTACAATGAGGAAAAATGAGGTTGGCTTCTTGTTCTTGGGTTGGGGTCAAACATTTTTTTCCCTCTTTTAATATAATTATTAAGGGTGGGCGCGATCCAGTTTCCATCTCAATCCAAAATCTAAATCGGTATTATTTAACTAATCCAATTCAGTCCCTTTTAGTGAAAAAAAAAAAAAACCAGATTATTATTTTTCGGTTTTGGACCGGATTTTTTTCAAATTATTATTTTCCTTTATACAAATTTCAACTAAATTTTTTTTTTGGGCTTGCAAATTTACAAATGATCCAATTTCATACAAAGAGATGTTTTGAAGTTGGACTTGGGGAAATACTAGTTATGAGATTACAAATGTAGCATTAGATTTAAATAATTTTGTAAAATAAATAAATAAATACACAACCGGTCCGGTTTGTTGACTGTTTTAGTCAACCGGTTTTTTTTTTTTTTTTCAGTTTTTACCATCCTGTCCAATTCGGTGTTCCGATCTCAATGCCCACCCCTAATAATTATCAGAGTTGGTCAAATATATTTTATTCAGGGTTTTGTCTTTTACTTAATTTCAAAAATTTTATTGTAATTATAAATTGTTGAGATTCATCCACAACAAGGGTTGGTTGCAGAAAAGAAATACTAGGTTTTAAATGGGTGAAGTAAGTTGTTGGGTTATTAACTTATTGTATTCGAGAAATATGAGGACGACCCTGTCAAAAACAAAACGTATAAGGTTTTTCGTTTTTAATAAAATACAGGGTCTTTGTTTATTAAACATTATCTCTTAGTACCCAAAATCTACCACACTATTAAATAGAGAGATCTAGTTTTATATTTTAGCTAAGCTAATATTAATTGGTTTACACTGTAAGTCTCAACCAACCTCATTGTGGTATTGTTTGTAAATTTGTATTCCATCTCTTAGCTCAACTTTGTAGTGTACAATGGAGGCTCACTCATCCCCCAAACTTACCTAGAGTCTTTTACCACCAGATTTTTTACATTCTCCCTCCCTCTCCCTCTCTCTCTCTCTCCGTATCTTTCCTTTTTATACAAGATTGAAAGGAAATATCAAGGAAAGAGATGATAATTTATATACACAATATTTAAGTTCACACACTACAAGAAAAAGTGGCAACAGTCACCATTATTTAGTAACATTTGGTGACATTCTTGGGGTGATTAAAGCCTTTAGTCACACAAAAATTTCAAAAAGGTGACTAATGCTACTAATAGTGACCAAAAAGGTGACTAAGGGCTTTAGTCACCAACAAATTAACGATGATGATATTTGGTTACTTTTGTTACGACTAAAGCCTTTAGTCACACAAAATTTCAAAAATGTGACTAAAGCTACCAACGGTCACCAAAAAAAGATGACTAATACTACCAACAATCACCAAATTCTTAGTTAGTGACAAATGGGTGACTATTGTGACTTTTTCTTGTAGTGACATGTGCTAGATTCTCATAATAGCATCATTTTGTTGTTGTTGGAAATATTATAAAAATGGAAGCACTGTAAGAGTATACACGGATTAGGATGATACCATCTTAAACTCAATGTGAGAGCCATGAATAATAACGTAATATTAAAAAAGATTCACGGCTTGCACATCCAATGGCTTTGCCAACAACATAAACTACACTTGCGCTTATGGGACTATGAAGTCTGTGACTGTGCTAGAGCAGTGGAAGTGATTTTTGTTTGGGGTGTGAGCAATAACGAAGAAAACGAGAGGCCTGATATTTTTGAATTTGATAGAGATTCACGACAGGAGGTAAAAACCTAAACCTTAAGTCATACCATTAAAAATATAATGTGATATGGCTTGTGGCAAAGAGCTTATACTCAAATGGTTAAAATCATTTATTCATGCATATGAGGTTTTATATTCGATTCTCCCTCCCCTCATATCGCACGTATAAAAAAAAAACATGGTGTGAAAATGAGTAGAGTACCTTGAAATGCAAACGAGTTTTGATCAATTATCAAGTTTATATGTTGTTGGGCTTTCATCCCTACAGAAGAAAAGGGGAAAAGAAGACGTTTACGCATAGGCCCAAAAGGATATTGCAGGCCTTGATTGGGGCTTATGATGATGTAGCAACACCAAATTTTAATGAAACAGGATTCGGAAACCCATCATCTCTTTCCCAAAACGGGTTTTATAGTGAGCGAGTCTGTGTCTGTGAGCTAGGTAAGAGGAGAAGACCGATACGATACAGAGCTTCACATCACAGAGAGAGTGTGGTACGAAAATATGTTCCTGCGAGCGATCGGACGGCCATTAATGGCCAAGGTGAAGCAGACGACGGGGATCGTAGGGCTTGACGTGGTCCCCAATGCCAGGGAGGTCCTAATCGAGCTATACTCCAAAACCCTAAAGGAGATCCAGGGCGTGCCCGAGGACGAAGGGTACCGTAAGGCCGTCGAGAGCTTCACACGGCAGCGTCTCAAGGTCTGCCGCGAAGAAGAGGACTGGGAAGCGATCGAGAAGAAGCTTGGCTGTGGCCAGGTCGAGGAGCTCATCGAGGAGGCTCGTGACGAGCTCACCCTCGTCGGCAAAATGATCGGTCCGTACAATTTATTTTTAGTTTTATTCTTCATAATTGAGCTATTTATTTTTCTATTTCGGAAATTAATGAAATTAGAAATGTTGAATTGAGTTTTGCGATTGCCATTGGGTCCTAGGTCCTATAACATGCGAATTGAGCTCAAGGAGCTCAAAGATCGGTTCCTGCTGAGAAATGTGGTTGTGTATTTTCAAATGAAGTGCTTGTTTGTGGTTTCTCAGAAATGTGGTTTGTTTGGTTGATGAGAAATAGAAAACTAAAATGGAATTGGAAATTTTGGCGATTCAGTCTGGCCTGTATAGTTTTGTGATGGTTCTTTAGTTCCCCAGTTTTAGTCACGGAAATTATGATGGAAAACTGAATAAAGGTTGTAAATTTCTAGTGATCGTGTTTAGGCGTGCTTTTGTTTACTACAATCGCGAAACAAAAGGCTTCACTTGATTTTATCAGTTTCAAAGAAAATATGATTTGCTTGAGAATGATGTATTGTTGACTTGATGCATATGAAGCTGCAATTTCACTCTCTTCACTGGACATAAAGTTTAATGTGCCCTGGCTTTTTATAGAAGAAACACTTAAAGTTGGATGTTTTGTTAGCCTTAAAGTCATTAGTCTTTTTAGGGGAGTGAGAATTCTTGACTGGCTCCTTTTTGGCAGACTCATTTGGGTAGGATTTTGGAGGATTGATTTTGGTTATCATGTTAACCGTGAGATCCACTTGTTCCCTTATGATCCTATCTTCTTCTTGAACACATATTGCTATGAGTTCATTCAAATTCAACTTCTCTCTTTGAGCATAACCTGATTTCAGTGTAGTAAAATCAGCATGCAATGAATTGAGAGTGGTATGCACAAGAAAAGCATCAGACAGAGATACCTCTAGTTCCTTCAGTTTGCTGGAGATTTCAATTAATTTCAGAATGTACTCCCTGACGCTTCCAGCCCCATCATACCTCATTGTTGTCAGTTCACACATAAGCACACCAGTTTCTGCTTTCTCAGATTGTTGGAACCTCTCTTCCACTGCAGCCAAATATGCTTTTGCATCCTTGAGATCAGGAACACCTCCTAGAACAGCATCAGTCATGGATCTTTTGATGATCATCAGTGCAACCCTATATTGCCTGTTGCCATTTTTCATACTTCAATCTCTGAGTAGCACTTGCTCCATCTGCTGGTCTTGTCGGTTCATCTTCTCTGAGAGCCAGATTCATATCCATAATTCCCAGGACTATATCCACATCCTCGTTCCACTTCTTGTAATTTGTCCAGTCAATGGAACAATTGTGTGGTGACTCACAGAGGATGGGTTCAAAACTGCAGAATAGGACATGCTAGAGTAAATTATCGTTTCCCCAAAACTGGAAACATATTAGGATTCATTTGTTTTGAATTTCTAATATGCAATACTTGATCATAAAACCAATGCACAGATACATGCTAACTGACTTTCATTGAGACTTTTGTACCTTTGAGTATAAAAATTTCAAACAGTTTTCATAAGCTATGCACTATTTTATGCTAACACATACCAAAACATATAGAACATCTTTGCTTTGGCAAAACTGTTCTCTATATCTCAATATGTGTTACAGACTCAATCCTTTTCTTTTGTTCAATTGATATATCATAACCAACAAAAATTGCTTTGGCTATTTTATTCGATTATGATATCCCTTTAGGAATTATTTGGATTGACTGTATAATTTCCTGCATAATGGTTAGTAAACCAATCATAAAAGTAATCTTTAAATCTATAACAAAAAACTGCAGAATCTGGTTTATCCTCCTGCAAACACTGCCGCCTTTATAGGTATTATAAGTATGACAAAACCAGCTCTGATACCACATGTTAGTCTTATAACATCTTAGCGGCCGACATACAAATAATACACAAAATACCTGCAGAAGAAACCATTGTTTCAGTAGACAAGTCTTCTGCCTCTTTAACAAGCTCTGTATATCACTCTATCTCAATGGGGCTCAAGAACTTTTGTGATTCGGTGCTTGACAGAGGCAGGGACCTATCCTATTTATAATGAGCTTAGTTGGTGTAATTCTAATAATATACTCCCATTACAATCCTATTAGAATTCAACTTAATCACCAAGTAACCAGATGACTATGTCCAACTTTTAATTATATTAGGACTTCAATGCTTAAATAGGATATCTTAATCACATCTGTATAAGCTTCAGAATACTTGTTCTAATTGATCTTGGTATCTGTCTCAGAGTCCCAGCCAAGTTCAACGAGTGTGTGACCTTATAACGCTTACATGTCAAACTCTCATACCATGTCCAAAGTTATCATGTCAACTATGAAGTTTACTAGCCGTTGTAATCGTATGCTTTGATTAATGTGGCGTCTTTAGTTCTTCTGTCTCAGTGTTTTATTGTTCAGATGTTGGAAATGATATCTCCTGTTGCCATTGTATGTATGAAGTGCTCATTTGAGCGAAACTGATATAGTAGATTATTTCCAAAGTTGCATTGAATTATTCATTCTATTACAAGCTTTAATATACCAAAAAAGTTGAATTGTTTGTAAAAGTGTGCATTCTGTGTTGTGTTGGATTGCAGAGTGGGATCCATGGGGTGTTCCTGATGATTATGAATGTGAGGTGATCGAGAATGACGCGCCTGTTCCCAAACATGTTCCTCTGCACCGACCTGGCCCTCTTCCCGAAGAGTTCTACAAGACGCTGGAGGGTCTTACTACAAACCAAGCAAAGTTGGATGAGGCTAAAGCCACCTCTATCGGGTCCGAATCAAAGGAGTAACAGTCTTACTAGCATATGCTCCTGGGGACCTTCGACTCCAAATTCGAATTTGAGTCGTTTTTCTCTTTTTCTCTTGTTTTTGTTGGTGCCAGTGGGCTTGTTTGCTAGGCTATATAAATTTTCAAGTATGGGAGGGAGGCTTGGATTTTTCAATAATCTACACTCAAGTGTTGTTATCGTAAAGTAAAACTATGTTGTTTTCTTTATTTATGCTCTTGATTTCCATTGAAAATGAGTAATGTAAAACAAGGTTAGCTCCTACTGCTCTGAATGCTGCTGATGTCCATCTTAAATAAAGAATTAATGTTACAAGTTTGTCACAAAACTCACAACACAAGACAATCTCATTGCCAACAGTCTAACAATCTTGTCCACGCAGAATCCTCGTTATTTTTGAATGTCATTATAGAACATCAACTATGACATACAGAGTTATGAAATGTTTCGTCCTGTTGTAAACTAGCTGCAGCCATGCACGAGCACTCACCCTTCCTCTAGTACGAGGGATTACTGCTTTGTTGAGTTAAGTGTAACAAAAAAAAATGTATATGGTGATACCAACCATCTTTTACAGTCATGGAAGCTTGCAGTGGGACATTTCGGGCATGCGGTCTAAAACTAATTAAATGTGGTCCTGCTCAACCACTACAAATGGAAGGAAGAAATGAAAATTCATTGATCATACCTTCATGAACATTTAGATAAGACCCAATCCCATGACAAGTGCCATGTCGATAATCAAGACCACTCTTCCACAAAGGAACTCAAGCAAGAATGTCAAGTGCATGACATGTAAAAAGCAAGCAGATTTAAATGTATTCAGTTAAGACAAATTTAGAAAACTACACATAGCATCTCATTTAAATGTGAAAGAAATAAAAAAGACAAAAGCATGAATACCACTGCTTCCATTAGGAAATCGGGCATTCCCAGGAGCTATATGACCCTTGAGGACCTACACAAAATGCAGTACATCAAGCAACTTCATAGGACCATAACATGAGAATTCGCTTGAAGGGACTTGGGAATAACAGTCGCATATGTAGACAGTAAAGGATTCAACCATTGTGGACCTAAATTCATTGCGCGCTGGAGATGTCAAATATCAAACATCAAATTTAAATTTGATGGCTGATGTGGTAATTTGACATCTTACACAGCTTTACACTCCATCCAATATGTCAAATTAAATTATTATTTTATTACATTTTAGTGTTGATGTATTTTTAATTAAAAAGAAAAGAAAAGAAAAAATAATAAAATATTCATTTGACATCTTGCTTTTGGGATGTCAAAAATAACATCTCAACCTCCAGTCTTCATTCCACATCAGCTTTGACACATCGGTTGGAGTGATGTGAGATGTTATTTCTAGCCGTTAAATGTCTATGTGGCACTTTTGACACATTAATTGGAGATGCTCTAAGAGCATTTCCAAGGGAGATGTCAAATACCAAACATCAAATTTAAATTTGATGGCTGATGTGGCAATTTGACATATTACACAACTTTACACTCCACCCGATATGTCAAATTAAATTATTATTTTATTACATTTTAATGTTGATTTATTTTTAATTAAAAAGAAAAGAAAAGAAAAAAAATAATAAAATATTCATTTGACATCTTTCTTTTGGGATGTCAAAAATAACATCTCAACCTCTAGCCTTCATTCTACATCAGCTTTGACACATCGGTTGGAATGATGTGAGATGTTATTTCTAGCCTTTAAATGCCTATATGACACTTTTGACACATTGGTTGGAGATGCTCTAACATGCAACCCCATGACCTTATTTTATTATCAAAGTAATATTGGCCCTTTAGAAGAAGAGCAAGCTGCCTTTTACAATTTGTTTAGTTGAGAGGCATGCCTTTGAGCTTAAGAGATGACATCTTGGTCAGATTTGATTATTACTAAATATATTATGTAAGAGGAAGAGTTTTTTTTACTGTTCATCGGGATGCAATCATGCAAACCTTGCATGCATTGGTGTTTGATGTTGTTGGGAAAATTCAGGGCATCATTAAGCATAAATTTTGGAGGGAAAGTTCTCTTTAGTTTTGCCTTGGATCTCGATTATTTCGATCATTGCTATATGATAATGGCTGAGTGAGTGCAAACCATAAATGTTATCATGATGACATTTTTTGTTGGCTAGATCCTCCATCAAGTGCTATCTTTTGCCAACGTTGGGAAATCCGCACAACATAAGATCATAAACCAAAATTGCATTTGTATAAGAAAAAGAATCCCCTAAAAAAGAAAAAAGAGAAATTGTGTCCGATGAAAATAGGACCTCATATTCTTATTTTGATTTTTTTAAAAAAAATATGAAAACATGTTAGTTTATTATATTATCTTTATTTAATGAAAAGTTTTAATGTTTAATGAATTCATTAACCAATGACAATTTTTAGTATTTTAAATGTTTTACAATTTTCTCTCTTTATGCGCTATATATATATCATTACACCATATTATTGATGCATGTGATCACACGAGTAGGTGCAACATTCCTCTTAGACCTAACTATTAATAAAGCATACTGAATTATTTAGCACTTTTTTATATTGTCTTTACTCAAAATTTACTACTAAAAATATGTTATTTTTTTTATGAAACTAAATTCCTACGTAAATCAATACTGGTAGCAGCTGACAGTTAGATACCACGCGTAAATTTATTCGGCTCGAGATTGTGGGTATGCCCTGACGCTGATGGTAAAGTAACCAATCTCCCTTAAACTTTTCTTCATAAAAAAGAAAAATCAATGTATTGCTCAAATACCTTTTGATTTCGTTGATATTTATTAGCCAAGAAAAAAAAATAATACCAGGCTCATACTCGAGAAACACTTCCTTGCACTTAGGATAGGACAACAGTCCTATCTCCCTCCAATCAAAGGCCGTCACGTGGCATATTTTGACAGAAAATTGCCACATGACGATCTTCGATTGGAGGGGAATATGACTGTTGTCCTATCCCGGGTGCAAGGAAGTGTTTCTCCTCATACTCATGGCGAACAACCCACCTCTGAAAGCGACAAAATCCTTGCCGTTAATTAAATTTTCCGAACCACTGTCCATCAACTGCCCCCGTACTGTACATGTGCGCTACTGCTCGCGCCTCGCAATAAATACTCTATCCTTTTCACTTGCACTTAACTCCAAAAAAAGAAATTTAAAAAAACAAAACGAAAAAAAACTCACCTCTCGGTGTTGCTTCCACCACACTCTCTCTCCCACTCTCAACCAAACCTAACCCCCCAAATCTAACCGCAGCTGTAATTACATATTTAATTGTATTGTCTTTGTACAAATTTGTGGTAATTGATCGTCGGAATTGGTCTGGTTAGAAATGGAGTTGGAGCAGTCCAGGCCGTTCAACCCAGCGATGACCTTCGACGAGGTCTCCATGGAGCGTAGCAAGAGCTTCGTCAAGGCCTTACAGGTTCAATTCTCACACTTCCAGATCTGAAATCATTTCATTTTTTATTGATTGATTTGTTTTTGGTGCTCCTTGCATTTATGGATTGCTTGATTGAACTCGCGACTCAGTGTTTTTGTAGTTGAGCTCTGCTAGGACCCTTCAATTTGTGGGGCAGTTGGTGTCTTGCTTAATGAGAGTTTGAGATCCAAAAACTTCTTCCTCTGTCTGCGTAATATACACCGAGCGTTGTTTAGCTTGAATCTATTGATGTTTCTGTGTTACCTAGAATAATTATTGGCAATGAATGAATGTTTAGCAGTCAATGCATTGTGCTTGATAAGACAGTTGAGGTTCTTTATGGTATCTACTGTTCTATTGGCAATTATTTTTCCTTTTATTTTTATTTTCTAATTTTATATATTGGTAATGATTGAAATCATATGCATTATCTTGGCATTAGGTTTTGGTATGCTAGAAATTGAATGAACATTGCTAAATGACTGAAATCATAATGTTTCTTTCTTAAAATATATCGTGTATTTTTTGAATTTTCTGAATTGCCAACACGCAGTTGTACTGGGTTATTTGGTGCAATGGGTGTAGCTTGAAGCCTTTTGTTGTTCCCAGTGTTTCTCTTAATAACATCCATTGAATTGATGTGGTTCTGCTGTTTGAAGAGGAAAATGTTTCATTTTTATAATGGTTGGATCCTCAATGCTATGTTTTTTTTGGGTATATATCCTCATAGTATGTTTATTTCAGGAACTCAAAAACTTAAGGCCTCAGCTTTATTCTGCTGCAGAATATTGTGAAAAGTCTTATCTTCATAGTGAGCAGAAGCAAATGTAAGGATCTTTGTTTTCACCAGATATGGTTCTTCTTTTTTTTATGCATATAAAGAGATTTAGTCATTGACCAAGTTGTGAGAAGAAACATGATGCTCCACATATCTGGATGCTTTAACCATGGCTTGTCTGATACAGTTATACCATGACGTTCTATGCTCCTTCGCTTGCTGAAATTGATTTTAAAATTATGTATTAGGGTACTGGATAACCTGAAAGATTATGCTGTGCGGGCGCTTGTTAACGCTGTTGATCACCTTGGCACTGTAGCTTACAAATTAACTGACCTTCTTGACCAGCAAACCTTAGATGTCTCAACCATGGATCTTAACGTTACTTGCCTGAATCAGGTGAGTTTTCACATTTCTCTAATGTTAGAATAGAGAGGGTATCAAATGGATACAGCTTAGCTTGACAAACTTAATTTCTTAATCTAGAAACTTCTTACATGCAAAACATACATGGATAAAGAAGGATCGAGGCAGCAGCAGCTGTTATCATTTATTCCGAGACATCACAAGCACTACATTTTACCAAGTAAGACCAAATATTATTAACTTATTATTGGACTTGCCATTTTTTAGATGAGTTTTTTTTACATTTATTTCCTTTTCTGTCCTGGCTAGATTCTGTCAATAAGAAGGTACATTTTAGTCCGCATGTACAGACTGATACTAGACAACATCCTTATCAAGCAAGAGCGCATCTTCACTCTTCAAGTATGTCACTTTCTGTTGGATGTTTGCTTCTAACTCCAGTTTTAGCTGGGCCATTTAGCTTAATATTGAATTTTACATTTTCTTCATGTGCACGAATAATGAGTCCGGTGGTTCCACAATGTATAACATTTAGTTGCTGCTGCATCAAAAACTCTTTCCTGGCATTTAGCTTCAGAAACGAAGTCAACCCTGAAGGGGACTCCACAGGCTATGACTAGGTAATTCCTCATTGAAATAAGAATCTTGCATTTGGTTTCAGTGGGCCTAGTAATAATTTGTTTTCAGTTGGTGTATCTCTTGCTCCTGATATTTCTAAGAAAGCACAAATGTTTTTGCATTTCCTTTGTGCAGTGCTGGAGACACAAAAATTTCTGTAAACACTTCTGGAGTTTTCCATCTTTTAGGTATGTAAAATTTTAAAGTCATGTCGTCAGATCACCTTGTCATGTTTCAATGAGCTGTAAATAGATAGTTTTACTAGAGAAAGGATAGTTCGTTATACTTCAGCTAATATGAATGTAGAAAATGAAGGGAGTGCCCCTACAAAATCCTCGGCAACTCACCTTCAGCTACCAAGTGGAGTTCCTGCTTCTGGTGGGGCCATGCAAACATTGGGTGCTGGACACAGGGTACACTATGCTTGTCCTCCAATTTCTCATCCCAGTATTAAAAGATGAGGAAACTTTGAAAGCTGATGTGAAGTTCTTTTTCCTTGCAGGAAGCGGTGGATGGTCAGAGACCCATGACGGCGTTCAGGTCATTTGATAACCCAAACCGACGTGCGATTGTGCGTGTCCCTGTTCGCAGCAAAAGTGTGCTATCAGCTTTCTTTGCCAAACAGAAAACCATGAAGCAGAAGACTGGGTGTCTCGTGAGACCTCATTAAAACAAGTTAAAGATGCCACTATCTGAACATCTCACATCACGTGGGTCAATATGCCTGTAAATCCCTCCTTTCCCCTGGGCATTATTAGTTTATCAATTGCTTGAAATCAAAATTATTTTTCCCACTCGAAGCCTCTCACTTTGGCTGCTTAATAATGAGCAGAGCAAATTGTATCGTAAGTCCTGTAATGAAGTAGCCTGGGAATGTCTATTTGTAGAATGTTGCACCTGATGAACGATCATTGATTACGTTAGTTTCTGGTACATTACTGAATTTCCATGTTGATCCGTCTTCCTCCGTTACCAGTTTTCGGGCACCCCTATGCGTAAAAATGTGTTGCAGTATTGTTCACTTCTCTTATTCGAATTTTTTTAAGATGTGTAAATGATTATTGACAGTGTCACCTCGTGGTTGTGTTTCTTTTACTTACTCCCCAAAGCACCCGAAAACTATATGGCTGTAAATTTTATTTGCTTTTGGTGATGATGAAAATTTATCACCAAAATTCACATGACACGTTCCTCATTAATGTAAATACGTGTAATTATCTGCAAATCAAAAATCACAAATGCGAGAAAATGTGGAGAATGTCAACTGGTTTAGTCTGTTGCAAAATTTACTTACATGTACAGGGAATAGAACTGTTTTGCTATCTCAGCCAATAACACAATGACACATAAAAAGTTATTCAACATATGTCTTCTTCCTCTTCCCCTACTACCTACCTGGCTTAGTGACATAATGACTTTAACATAAGACGACTTGTCGTTCGATGAAAAAACACTGACAGATCCAAAGTTCCAAACTTGTAAATCCAAAACGATTTCAGAAAGCAAAATATCTAGCCTGTGAACAGCGATCTGCTTACTTTAAGCCCCACGCTGGCTGCGGAACATTCTCATCACCCTTCTTAATTTTCAACTCCTGACATGTTCTGGTTTTCAACAATAATCTCATCTTACGAGTTACCTTCCTCTTCAAACTCGCACTCAAAGACACTATTTTCAATTCTAAAGAGCAAAATCCATTGAAAGTTTGCATCTTTATATATAAAACAGAGCTTCTGCATGAATGATCCCAATTTGATATTGTTTCCCTTTGAATTTCAACAATTTTCAGAAAACCCATCAGAGATTTTTAGCCATATATCAGGTTGAACCATTTGATTTCAACTTATACTGCCCTTCTTTGTTTCAATTTTGTTGCTTTAATCTCTGAAACAATGTCGTCGTTCTTGTACCAAAGACCAATTCACAACCCACTTTCAGATCCATACCCAATATCCCCACGCTCTTCATCAAATTCTCAAAAATCCTATTCGATCTTCAGCCCCACAGCGCTTCTAGCCCTTCTCTCACTCATTGTAGTCATGGGGGTCTTCTTTCCCTGGGTGGGCATGCGAGAGAGCCTATTCTCAGACACCAAGCCCTCAATCTCAAAGTGGCGGGACTACACATTGGCTCAAGCTGTTTCCTTTGTGGCCCAAAATGGGACTGTGATTGTTTGTGCTGTGAGCCAGCCTTACTTGCCTTTTCTGAACAATTGGTTGATAAGCATTACCAGGCAAAAGCACCAGGACAAGGTTCTTGTGATTGCTGAAGACTATGCTACGCTTTATAAGGTGAATGAGCGGTGGCCGGGCCACGCAGTGCTTGTCCCGCCTGCTCTTGATTCTCAAACTGCCCATAAGTTTGGTTCTCAGGTATAATTGCTGATTCTAAATTCTGGGTTTGGCTTAATTTAGAGTTATATTTTGAAGTTTGAGATTATTATTGGTGTTGTTAACGTTGGTTCATTGAATTACTTGACAAGTGACTTTGTATTTTCCACTTGTAAAATGGTTGGTTGATTTTAAGCACAACAATCGTACTTGTGGAAGACCTCATACAAGTAACTGTAACACTAATGCGCATATGCACTAATGCCATTTCCTGCATATAAGGTGTGAAACGCCAATGAATTCTTCCTGTCACAGCGTTGGCACAGTGAAGGAAGGAATTTGGTGTGCAAATTTCAATGATCTTCTTTTTGCTTCCCACACTTACCTAACAACTTCTGCTTAAGTTCTCGCAACTAAACCTGAAAAAGAAATCAATTTCTCCGGTTTTGCCTCCAGCATATTGTTCCTGTTGAATAAGTGGCTCACCAATGATGTAATGTGAATGAGAAAACAAGTTGCAGCAACAAATGAGTTGCTGGAAATCTACTCCAGCTGTCAAGATATTTCAATTATGAGATATTTGTAGATACTTTGTTACCCCAATCTTTAATGAAGATAGAACTCATTAAAGAAAGTTAAGGTGGCTGCCAAACTTGGTTTGACTCATGTGATTGAGTTGGGTGATGAAACCAAATCAATTAGGAATTGAGTTAACACTTTGGAAACAGGAGGTGGCAACCAATTCAAGTGAGAATTGAGTTGCCATGTTAGAGGTGGCAACCAATTCAAGTTGAATTGAGTTGCCATGTTAGCTAGTTTTTTGGATAGTTGTCTTTGATATTTTCAGATTGTTCTCTATATAAAGAGTGAGAACTATCAAGAGGAAAATAAGCTAGAACACTTATAAACTTGTTAGGAGAGAGTTTCACAAGAGGCATCAAAAGGGTTTGAGCTAGGTGAGAGAAAAGTGAGCTAAGTGAGAAAGAGTAGTGAGCTAAGGGGTTTATCTTTATAAACCAAAGTTGTTCATATCTTTTCTTAGTGAAATTTCTCAAGGGATCACCAAAGGGGATGTGAGCAATTGTTTGAACCTCTATAAACACTTGTGTTATTTATTACTTGTTTATTTTCTAGTGTGTGAGTTTTGATTCATCCTAAACACTAGTGTGTGCTTGTCATAAATCCATTGAGAACAAGTGTCTTGAGTGTTAATTGCACAAATGGTAATGGTATCGTACCGTGGTTGGCAGCACACTCTTGGTTTCTTAAGAGTGCTTGCAAGTGTTTGAGATGGGGGATGACAAGAAATCGGAGGTGGAGCTACTCACATCGATTGAAGTTACCACGTAGTTAGCATGAAGGTGGAGTTGAAGCCGTTCCTCACAAGGAGAACTTCACGCTTTGGCGAGAGAAGGATGAAGTCACTTACACAAAGAAAACCTCGTTGTTTTGGAAGGCAAGGAGAAGAAGCCGACATCCATGACAGACGGAGTGGAGTGTTCTAGATTTAGTTGGCCAGAGGAGCTCGAAAACTACATCACGATGAGGTGCTCATCAACGTGATGCAGGCACAACGAAGCAAACATGGGAGAAGCTTGAGCAAATGTTTGCGGTGGAAGTCGTTGTCCAACAAACTCTTTCTCAAGGGAAGAGCTCCTCAATCTTCGGATGGAGGAGGAGGAAAGCTAATGGAGCACCTAAGCAACTTTAATAGGTGTTGTCATGGATTTGCAGAGGATGGAAGTGGCATATAATACAGAGGATAAGGCTCTTATGTTCTTGACATCCTTACCTCTGTTCTATAAGCACTTCCGCATCGACGCTAATGTTCGGGAAGAGCACTTTGAATTTTGAGGATGTGGTGCAAGATGTTATGACGCATCACAGGGGATGTCCCAACGTTCGCAGGAGAGCTCGAAGATGCGGTGTTTAGTTGCAAGAACCAACCGCTCAAGCAAGCGTGAAGGCAAAAGAGGCAACATGGAGGAATGATAAATCCAGAGACAATGAAGGCTGCTTAGTGTGGATCTTCTGATCATTGAAGCAAAATTGTCCAATATGGAAGGAGAAGCTAAACAAGATGAAGAATGCCGAAAGTCTGTTACAGCCTAACGGTTCATTGGAGACACATATGATGAACTTTTGACGGTTACGAGAAGAGTAACGGGAAGTCATGGCAAGTTCTTCTGATGAGCGTTCTACTTCATTTTGGATTTAAAAATTCCGGTGTTCCTATCATGTGTGTTCAAATAAGTTGATGTTTGACACATATGAGGCTAAGAAGGCAAGTAAGATTATGTTGGGAGATAAAACTACATGTAAAGTTTTGGGCATAGGGACAATAAAGATCAATAGGCTAGATGGTGATGTTTGTAATCTTAGTGAGGTAAGGTTTGTACCTATACTAAGAAAGAATTTAATTTCTCTTGGCTCTTTGGATAGAGAAGGATATTCATACGAGGCCAAAGGAGGAATGCTCTTAATCAAACAAGATTCGAGTTGTGGTTATGAGGGGAGAAGTTCAACCAAACAACACATACCAGCTTTTGGAGGGTACAACTACAAGGTGGAGCAGAAAATTCTACCAAGGAAGACTCGGATGAAAGCAAGGCTGATTCGGTGTGTCTTGTACCAAGGAAGAGCAAGTAAAAGATCTTATTGTCAAGGAGCCGAGTTCAACATAATGCGATGCAGGTCAGCTCAAGACAAGTTGGGCAAATAAGGTTAATCAAGGTTTTCTTGGTTGATAGTTCATCATCAAGGATGCTTGATTTCAAAGGTGTAGAAGTGGCGGAGGTCCACAAGGTGAAGTCAAGACAAAGGGATGATAGGGAGAATGTTGTTGAAAGGAAGCTTCTTGCCAAGGTGGTCATGGAAGAAACTCCACTTGAGGTGGAGCTTGACACAAGGGCTGAAGAAGGAGGGTAACAACAACAAACTCACAAAGTGGTTCTACTTGAGGTGGAGCCATCATCAATTGCAAGGTTCAGGCCCAAGGAATCCATCAAACCGCCTCTAGGTTTTGGATGGATGGACCAAGAGAGGATTCAACTACGTGCTTCGGAGTGCTTAGAGGAGTATGAAACGGGAGAGTTGGATGGGTGCATGATGAAGAAGAAGGATTCAAAGGAGTCAGTTCTTGAATTCGGGAGCAAGAGGTGTTTGCATGCGGATTTGCTTGAACAAAGTTGGTGTGCGAGTTTATTACAAAAGGGGGAACTCTCTTCTACACGAGAGGTCCAGGTTTCTCAAGTTTTGGCTTGGGTGGAGCACCTTCCTCCAAGAGGTGTGTTGAGGCAAGGAGTTACTTGTCAAGGTGGAGCTCTTGGGAATTACTAGAACGATTTCCAAGAGATTGAAGAGGTTCTTGAGGTCAATAATTATTCACGGTGATGGATGGTTCGCCAAGGTGGAGATTGTTGAATAAGTGGCTCACCAATGATGTAATGTGAATGAGAAAACAAGTTGCAGCAACAAATGAGTTGCTGGAAATTTACTCCAGCTGTCAAGATATTTCAATTATGAGATATTTGTAGATACTTTGTTACCCCAATCTTTAATGAAGATAGAACTCATTAAAGAAAGAAGGTGGCTGCCAAACTTGGTTGGACTCATGTGATTGAGTTGGGTGATGGAAACCAAATCAATTAGGAATTGAGTTAACACTTTGGAAACAGTGGAGGTGGCAACCAATTCAAGTGAGAATTGAGTTGCCATGTTAGGAGGTGGCAACCAATTCAAGTTGGAATTGAGTTGCCATGTTAGCTAGTTTTTTGGATAGTTGTCTTTGATATTTTCAGATTGTTCTCTATATAAAGAGTGAGAACTATCAAGAGGAAAATAAGCTAGAACACTTATAAACTTGTTAGGAGAGAGTTTCACAAGAGGCATCAAAAGGGTTTGAGCTAGGTGAGAGAAAAGTGAGCTAAGTGAGAAAGAGTAGTGAGCTAAGGGGTTTATCTTTATAAACCAAAGTTGTTCATATCTTTTCTTAGTGAAATTTCTCAAGGGATCACCAAAGGGGATGTAGGCAATTGCTGAACCTCTATAAACACTTGTGTTATTTATTACTTGTTTATTTTCTAGTGTGTGAGTTTTGATTCATCCTAAACACTAGTGTGTGCTTGTCATAAATCCATTGAGAACAAGGTCTTGGAGTGTTAATTGCACAACAGTTCCCCCTTCTTTTTTATTATTATTATTAACTCCATTGCTTCTCTTGGTGTTTATCTTTGTCTCCTGTGGACCTGTATATGATTATTGGAACTGTTTCACCTCATGAATTGTTGATTTTTGCCTTTCAAAAGTGATCATGATTGGTTTCCTAGTGTAGGGGTTCTTCAACTTTACTTCCCGAAGGCCGCGCCACCTGTTGCACATTTTGGAGCTTGGATACAATGTTATGTACAATGATGTTGATATGGTCTGGTTGGCTGATCCTTTTCCCTATTTGGAAGGGAAACATGATGTGTACTTCACAGATGATATGACTGCAGTAAGTGCACTTGTATTGGTTTTAGCTATGGACATGTGTACAATTTTAAACAGATGCTAAGCATGTGTTGTCATAAATTTTATGTTCATCAGTCATGAGATATTTTCAGCATGTTCAGCAATCTTGATTGTTTGTGCATTCGTGGATGGAGAATGTTTTAGGTATTGAGTGGATAGCTGGATATATGGTGATATCTATTACTGCAGAGATACGTGTACTTTTGTTATATTTTGTAAGTAATATCTTCTATTTTGGTGACCAGATCAAACCTCTGAACCACTCTCATGATCTGCCGCCTCCTGGAAAGAAAGGACGCACTTATATATGCAGTTGTATGATTTTTCTACGTCCAACCAGTGGAGCAAAATTAGTTATGAAGAAGTGGATTGAGGAAATGAACGATCAACCGTGGTCCAGAGCGAAGAAGGCCAATGATCAGCCTGCTTTTAATTGGGCACTAGACAAACTTGCTAACAAGGTAGATTCACTTTAAAAGTTTGTCTTGATAGTCCCCAACAACTGGTACAATAAATTTAGCTCCATATGTGCGACAAACAGTTTATTATTTCATATTTTCACAACTTCTTTAGATCCTTTGAGTGATTATGTTTATAATTTTCTGCAGGTGGATCTCTACCTACTGCCGCAGGCAGCATTCCCAACTGGAGGGTTATACTTCAAGAACAAGACGTGGGTGCGGGAAACTAAAGGGATGCATGTTATCATCCACAACAATTATATCCTGGGTTTCGAGAAGAAGATAAAGCGCTTCCATGATTATGGTCTCTGGTTGGTCGATGATCATGCCATTGAGTCCCCTCATGGGAGAATATGAGATTGAAAGATGTCATGGATATTTATTAACATAGAAGCTGAGTTCTATCGAAGCCTGCAGGAAATGTTTCCTACCAATTTGTCTGGCCTTCCTGCATGATGGTTTTTGGAACCGAATATGAAAGGGGATCTGGTGTTATCGGCTAACTGTTGTTCTGTACTGATGGTTTGTTCAAAGCAATGAATATGGAATCAAGAATGAGGCAGGATGTTTCATTCACTTGTTGATGTTTTGCAGGAGACTTCAGATAGCCTGTACAACGAGGTCTACTGGTTATACAACATAAATTGATGCCTTGTGCCCCTTGGCTCATATTTTTGACTAAATTTTTTTTTTTGTTGAAATTCATTTTTTGTTCACAACCCTTTTCTGTGGTGTAACCTCCCATTAGTTTAATATTTTTCAAGTATTCCAGACATTTATTACATTTTTTTAAGGGCTATATATAAAAGTATTGTGGATAAACATAAAGATGAGAATGGGTGACGAGTGACTCCCATCCATTTTGATTTCCAGCCATTAATGCAAGCGTGGGTTCATTACATTCATGTATGAGAGCCCATTGCGCACGAGCGTGAGTAACTGTCTCAAATATAATGAGGCAGTCGTCGAGAGACGATGTCCCCACGAAAAAGCTGAATATTATAGAATGTATTTCACGTGAAATAATATATCAGGATTCATAAACATAGTTAAGAAATCAAAGTAGGTCGCTTGTAAAATGTCTATTCAATTGGTAAATCAATTTTAAAGAGAAACTACACAAGCTGTCCATCAGATTCTGCCAAAGTATTAGGAAATTAAGCTCTGAATGATCAGAATTTCAGCCACTAGTATGAATATTAGTTTGTGAAAATCCAAGCCAAAAACAATAATTGAGGTTGTGTGAAGTGGTAAACCGGATTTCCAAACGGGAAAGTTCCTAATAGACTCTCTCATGAATGATTTCGAAAAAACACTCACTCACGTATATGATGCATCTATGTAAGACAGCTTGCCAAGGCATCATGTCTGATTTGCCCCAGTAGGCCTCAACTTGTCATTTAATTTAATTTATAATGGGCCTCCAATTTTGTTTATACTTTTCTCTAAAATAGCTGCTTGTCATTATCAATATGAAGTACAGTCTGCTCTGTATTTTATGCGCTCACAGAGTTGGAAGGCTGTTTTACTATAAATACATGCATAATAATAATAATAATAAAAATAAAATAAAATAGGAATAAATTTAGTCATAGGGGTAGGGAGGAGGTAGTGAGTTATTTCAAAATAATTTTGATATTTTTGGGTTTCATAAGTGAGTGAATAAAATTTTCCAAAAAAATAGTGCACCAATTACTCAACAACTTATTTTTATATATAATACCATTCCATTGATGGATTCCTCAAATAATTTTATTTGAGAGACACCCTTTAAGGTACCCTACGATTTTTTTTTCAACGATGCAAACTGTCTATTTTTTAAGTCTTCATTCATAAATCATCCTTGCAAAAAATTATTCAAATTGAAAATCATTAAGACATCTAATTAAGACCACAAAATCAATGAACACGATACTTCAAGAAAGTACTTAAATTTCAATAATTTAATTGAGTGATCAAATGATATCGTATTTAAGTGAATTTTTTTGTAGATATTATCTTTGAATGAATATCTACAAAATAGATAGTTTGAATTAGTAAAATACAATACAAAGTGAACTATATATATATATGTATATATATATATATATATATATGTATATATAACTATTGCTATGCCAATAAATTCGTGTCAAAAATTGAGAAGGATAGAGAACCAATTTCGAGAACTCGAGGCCCATGAGGAGGATATCAGAGTCCGGGAGACAAAGTTGGAAGCCAAAGAGTGGTGGTATTTGGATTTTAAAATTGAATTAAAAAAACCTTTATGAGACAAAAACAAAATTAATGGTAAAATCAGAATAAGCATGGCACGAGATATTTCTTACAATTATGATGTTCATGTGTGCATACATTATAAACTAAAACAGACGCAATTTAATACTTTCGACCAATTCAACTGTAAAACTTAATGATCCAAGATAAGTTATTTTCTCCGGAAAAGAGAAATTTACAATAACCTTTGGTGCAATTATGCAGGCCACACCAAAATGTTCCAATAATAAATTGGAACCATTATAAAGAAAAAAATAAAAAAATCTAAAATGACATATTTTTTTATATTTATATATATTATTTTTTTTTTTGGGAGAAATTCTTAAGACATATACTTAGGGGTGAAATATTTTGTAATTTTCGACATATGAAAAAAAGGAACGTACAGACAGAGACAAACAATTACCCTAATGATAATGAGTTTAGATTTTGGCCCGAGTTTATAGCTCACAGGCAAATCAATCATCTTGTCGTGTCTTATATTTTCCTTTTCTTAGATCACAAAAAATCCAATTTTTACCTCTCCAAATATTTCGTTAAACCTTAAAAAATCACTTTCAAAGTCCGCGTCAATATCCAACATTTATTTCTCACCTTCACTGCTTCAGCCTATGCAATCCCTGACCTCTCTTTTACTAACTTCACAAGCATCCTTTGGAAAACGCTATCTCCAAAACCCACACCCTTTAAGAAGTGTGTCTGTAAGACTGTAACTTCGTGGGTTTATAATCTTTGATCTGATTTTTAAGAAATAAGCTTTGATTTTGATGTGATCGTGTGAAGTTTGACACTTTTTCATTGTAAATTGATGGGACGCTAGCTAAAATGGGTTCTTTGGAAAGTGGGGTTCCATTGAAGAGAGACCCTCTTCTTCGGTCTTCATCAACTGGTAGAACTGAAAGGCACCCATTTTTACAGAGACCCAGATCGAAGTTTTCAAGGTTTCTGCTCCTCAAGAAGCTAGATTACCTCCAATGGATTTGCACTGTGGTTGTGTTTCTATTCTTTGTGGTTCTTTTCCAAATGTACTTGCCTGGTTCAGTGGTTGAAAAGTCAGGGGCTTTTATGAAAAATGTGGAATTGAATTCAGAAGATTTGAGGTTTTTGAAGGAGTTGGGTTTGCTGGATTTTGGGGAAGACATAAGATTTGAGCCTTCAAAGCTTTTGGAGAAATTTCAGAAGGAAGCTAGAGAGGCTAGTTTGACTTCTGCTATGAATAGGACACGGCAGCATTCTGGGTACAGAAAACCTCAGCTTGCACTTGTGAGTTTTCAATTTTTGCCGAACTTTTTCCCTCGTTTATTGCTTTTCAGATATTGCGTTTTGGTTTGGCTACTTGCACTTGTAATGCATTGCTTATAAAGCTTTGTTGACTTATTGGTTTCTATATGACTGAGTGCTTACTCTGTCTCTTCACTGATTCGTTTTTCTTTGTTGCCCTTCTGCTTTCGTTCTTTTACTTGGAAGGTTTTTGCAGATCTGTCGGTTGCTTCACAACAGTTACTGATGGTGACTGTTGCAGCTGCTTTGCAGGAGATTGGATATGCATTTTCGGTAATTTGACTTCCATACTTTCGAAAAATTTAACTTCAAATTTAGCGATGGCTTCCTACAGTTATATGTTTTCATACGCTAATGGTTGCAGTACTGCTATTATTCCTTCCTTTATTAGTTTGTCACCAGGGACATGCAGGTCTTATGGATTACAAGTAATCTTTTTAGCTATAAGTATTTACTTTCAATTCTATGTTAAGCATAGATTTACATGGCAAGATCTTTTTATGCATCATTGCACGAGATATATATGATGGTGTTTTGTGTCATGTGGTTTATAATTGCAGGTTTATTCACTTGAACATGGTCCTGTGCATGATGTTTGGAGAAGTTTAGGAGTTCCGGTCACCATTATCCAAACCTATGACCAGTCAGAGCTCAATGTAGACTGGCTAAAGTATGCATTTCATGCTAATTTTGTTTTCAATGCAACAATATTGAATGTCTCTTGTTTCTGCTCGCACAAATGTTTTGTTTGGTTGACCTCATTTGGAGAATCAATGAAATAATGATACAATTGAGATTCATTTCTTTTCATGAGCCCTTTTTCATCTTCTTAATTTTATCAAGTTTAATTGTTTGTATGCTGGATCCTTAATACTATTTACTTTTAAAGTTTAGTTAGCTTTAGTGTTTCATTTGCTGTATTGGGACTGAATCCGCTCACACCATGATTCAAATGTTTCAAATGAATTATCAATTTGCCATGATTATTTGAATTGTTGAGAGAAATGTAATATCACTTTAATTTCCTGGGAAATTATGTGACTTGTGACAATGGATGTTATAGGGATTGGTTTTTTCATAATTTTTTTTTCACTTTTTGCTCAATAAGTCAACATTAATTAGCATGGTTCAGTTTATTGGATCTATTAAATGGTGGTTGAATATGATCTATATATGTCTCTTGCAGTTATGATGGCATACTTGTGAACTCTCTTGAAGCAAAGGGCATCTTTTCTTGGTACGATATATCATTTAATTACATAAAAAATTATGATACTAACCTAATTATTGCTGTCACTTGAACTTGTTGCTTTACTTTCCTCTACTCTCTCTCACTCACTCTCTCTCTCTCACTCTCTCTCTCTCTCTCTCTCTCCATACATGTATATGTCTGAATTTTGAAGATACGCTTTAGTGCAAGAACATAAGAGACGTATTTAGTGGCATAAGGATCTCCAAACTGCACTAATGAGGCCCATAGCCATGTGCTGCCATAGAAAGGTCTTTCTTAAAACCTATTTACTAAAAAAAGGATCTCAAAATGCACTAGGTTTAGGCCCATGGGTGTGAATCCTCCCAGGTTGAGGAAAATTATATTTGGCCTTTGTTAGGAGTGCAATTGCATGTTGAGATTGCAAGAGAAGGTTGTAGAGATATGTTACTCCTTGATATCAGAAAAGTTTTTGGAAAATATGTGTATACGATGGAGAGATTTCACAGGGCAAGAATATAATTTATAGAGAAGCTGTTAGATTTCTTCTCGTGATGCTGTTGTGGTTTTGTATGAAACATCCTGTGATCATCAACAATATTGTGCAAACTTCTGTGTCTGTATACTTGCATTATGAAAACTCTTTATTCCTTTTGTCAGTGGATGGGATTTCCTAACCATGCAACAGCTGTTCATTTCTATCTTCTTTTTTCTTTTATAGGTAAATTTCTGTAATGATTTGTTGAATTTTCTTAATATAAAAAGCTGCAATACACTTTCTGTGGTCTGCAGTTTGCTTTTCATTTATAGTTCTCAAATTTAGTTGATGCTTTGGTGTTTTCCCCATCAGCAACTTCTCTATCAGCCAAAGTGAATGATTTTACTTGTTACAGTTTTGTGCAGGAACCTTTCAAGTCTTTACCTGTACTATGGACCATCCATGAAAAAGCGCTTGCTACTCGATCAAGAAAATACTCTTTAAATAGGCAGATTGAACTCTTTAATGATTGGAAAAGACTCTTCAACCGATCTACTGTTGTTGTCTTCCCAAATTATTTCCTGCCGGTAAGATTCAGACAAAGTTTGATTTTATAGCACTTTTTAACATGTTTATCATTCTATCAGAAGTGAAAAGGATGATTTACTATGCCTATACTAATCCATGGTTCATCTGGGACATCTGAGTGGCCATTGCTGGTCCTTATATAGAGCATTTGGGCTCAGTCCCATGGGACACCTGAATGTTGAGTGAGTGGTGATCATCATCCAATAAAACCAACAATATCTATAGAAAAATCATATTTTTAATAGTGTTAGACAATTGTGTTTCTGACTTAGTAGTCATAATATCATTGGTGTTAAATTGTACTAACTAGAAGTTTGAATGGTTTCTTTACTTTTGCACAGATGGCTTACTCAGTATTTGATGCTGGAAACTTTTTTGTTATTCCGGGTTCTCCTGCTGAAGCCTGCAAGGCAGATTCTGTTATGGCGTTAGACAAAAATCATCTGCTTGCTAAGATGGGTTATGGGTCTGAAGATGTTGTAATTACAATTGTGGGAAGCCAATTTTTGTACAGGGGCTTGTGGTTGGAGCATTCCATTGTTCTACGGGCTGTATTACCGCTTCTTGAGGACTTCCCGTTGGATAATAATTCCTGTTCTCATCTCAAAATCATTGTTTTGAGTGGAGACTCAACAAGTAACTATAGTTCCGTTGTTGAGGTGTGTATCTGCAGACTGGTTCAATTTGTTTGGGGAGGATTTATGCAATTTTTTTATATATAGGAAGTTTGAGGATACATGATTTTATGGTTCTTATTGGTTGATCTATTCTTAGGCCATTGCTTACAACTTGAAGTACCCTAGTGGCATTGTGAAGCATGTAGCTGTGGATATGGCTGCAGACAGCGTCCTAAGCATATCTGATGTTGTGATATATGGATCCTTCCTTGAAGAGCAGTCATTTCCAGACATTTTAATCAAAGCCATGTGCCTTGGGAAACCAATTGTTGCCCCAGATCTGTCCATGATCAGGAAATACGTATGGTTCTTTATGCTGCTTACTTGACCCTACAAACTCCTATATGTCTGATAAAAGTTTTTATATCAGCGAAAATTTTATGACTAAGCATTCATATCCTTGAGTTCTAAGTTTAACTGAAAGTCATAATCAGCAACAATCCTTTTTCACTGTTGATCTTTGTGCTCCTCATAAATTCCTCTATATATCTTTTTCCACTTAACTATGTCAACCTCCTCATGATTTTTTCTTATTTCTTGGACATATTGATACAATTGCTCATGCCAGTATTAAAACCTCAGAAAATTTTGTCCCCTATCTGGCATACAAAACTAAAAAAGGGGCTACATTCCTGTTATGGGAAAAGATTGGTACAATTTGATTTCTCCTTTGAGTGAGCATTCTCCCCATCAATGGACTTTCAGACCCTTAAGAAAAGGTCCTGTTAGAATGGATGCTAATTTTATAGTCAAAATTCACTTTGTCTTACATCTTGGTGTTAAGTGGGTAAGATTATCTGGAAACTGTTGATTTTGGGTCTATAGAATCTAATGGATTGAAATGTGGGGTATGCAATATGTTGCTATGTAACAATGATTGCTTTCAATGCATCTCAAACACTAAGATTGTAAATCTACATGAATTCCTTTTTGTTTAGTTTTGGATTGTTAAATTGTTGTATATATTTGCTTGGTTGGAGGACTACTAACTGTATTTGCAATAACAATTAGGTTGATGATAGAGTCAACGGCTACCTTTTCTCTAAGGAAAATATCAGGGTTCTTTCACAAATCATTTTGCAAGTTATTTCGAAAGGAAAGTTATCACCTCTAGCTCGCAACATTGCCTCAATAGGGAGAGGTACTGCAAAAAGCCTGATGGTGTCGGAAACTATTGAAGGATATGCTTCGCTTCTTGAAAATGTTCTCATGCTCCCGTCAGAAGTTGCACCGCTCAGGGCTGTTGCAGAAATCCCTCCAAAATTGAAAGAACAATGGCAATGGCACTTATTTGAAGCAGTATCAAATTCAACATATCTGGATAGAAATTTGAGAAGTCACATATTTTTAGATGACTTCGAGGAGCAGTATAATCGTACTCAACATGTGACATTTAATGCTATCACTGCAACCAATTATTCATTTCTATACAGTATATGGGAGGAAGAAAAATATATGCAGATGGCTAATTCCAAAAAAAGAAGAGAGGAAGAAATGGTAAGGACTATTGTGTGCAGTAATTTATTTGTTTCTAGATATGGATTCAACTAGTTCGCCACCACCTTTATTTGCTGTTGGTGCTATGTCTATTTATATACACACACACTTTAAAATCTTGTGCAGTTAAAGGATAGAAGTGATCAATCCCATGGAACATGGGAGGAAGTGTATCGAAATGCGAAAAGAACTGATCGCTCCAAGAATGATTTGCATGAAAGGGATGAAAGGGAGCTTGAAAGGACAGGCCAACCATTGTGTATATATGAACCTTACTTTGGGGAGGGCAGCTGGCCTTTTTTACACCGACAATCTCTTTATCGGGGAATCGGGTTGGTGAGTTCTGTAATATCTCTTATCTTGTATTCATTTTATAGACTTATTTGAATATTATATGATATAAATGCACATACATGCAATACGGTTGTTTTGCCCAAAACATTGATAATATTAAAGTGCATGCTGCACAAACTATGTTGCCATTTTCTTGTTAGCTGAGGCTTTAAGTCTCCTATTTGTCTCTTCATTGTTGTCAATATAGCAGAGACGCCTTTGAATTTCTCTCTGACAATTGCATAAAATAAATTCTTGTAGTCCACTAAAGGTCGAAGACCTAGGGCCGATGATGTTGATGCACCTTCTCGTCTTCCACTTCTTAATAACCCTTATTATCGAGATCTACTTGGTGAATATGGAGCCTTCTTTGCTATTGCAAACCGGATTGATCGTATACATAAAAATGCTTGGATAGGGTTTCAGTCATGGAGAATAACAGCAAGAAAGGTATTGGATCTCTCTGTCTCTCTGTCTCTCTGTCTCTACATCTCCCTGAAGTTTATTAATTTTGCCTTACATTTGTACACATGATTTCAACAAACTTTTGAGCGCCTACCATTCTCATTCTGCATCTTTGTTTTGCCCTCTTGGGTCTTGTTGGAAGTTGGGATAGCGGGCATTATCAGTTATATATTCATGGCATGTTGGAAGGCAGCATTTTGTCTATTTCAGCTGGCCTGGGAACCAATAAAACTCTAGGTTTCATAGTGACGTCAGCATGGATCAAGTAATCATTACCTAATAGAACGTGATTTCATTTTAGTTTTGCTTACTTTTTTTCTGGGAACAATTAATAACAAGAAGTATCAATATGGTACTAATACTCTTAGCCATGTAACGAGATTCAAAACATTTTTTTTTTCATTCTATTTTTTTAAGCAATAATAGTCTTGCAACATTTGTAGAGTACATTAATAACAAGAAGCATTGACTTGATGGCATAAACTTTACTAGCCAGTGCACGAACAGATGATTGCATATGTATTAATACAATAATAACAAGAGGCATCATGTGTATGTAATCAGTCGCATATGGCTAGGAAGCCTAGGATACTTCATCTCTTCATGTCAATGCCTAATGTTGTTACTTGCACTCTACAAATGATGTATGACTACTGTTGCTTTTAAAATAAAATACCAAAGAAAAAGTGACAACAAATAAATTGTATAATAAACCTTCTCAAAGTTTGGATAAAAGAAAACTTTGTACCAAGTGGACTGAATGGTGGTGGCTGGTATCTCCACTTTTGGGGGTATTCTTAGAGCTAAGTCTCCAAATTCGAAACAGAGTGGAAAAATGTTGACACAAAACAATGAGTTATTTTCCTCTTTCTGCATTTTCTTTTATATAGGATCCTTTATATCTAATATGGGGGATGGGGATTGGAACAGGCATCTTTGTCGGGAATAGCTGAAAATGCATTGTTAGATGCTATTCAAACACGAAGGCATGGGGATGCACTGTACTTTTGGGTGCGCATGGATGATGATCCACGACATCATCTGAGACAAGATTTTTGGTCATTCTGTGATGGTATAAATGCTGGAAACTGCAAGTAAGACTGGTGATCCTTTAGTTGATTCTTGTCATAAATTTTGCTCATAACTGTCTCTGTCTCTGTCTCTCTTAACGTCTGCTGAAGAATCTTTCACTTAATCTCTCCACATGGTAAATTGAAGGTTTGCTTTTTTGGAGGCTTTTAAAAGGATGTATGGCTTAAAGTACAATGTGGAATCTTTACTGCCCATGCCTGTGGATGGGGACACGTGGTCTGTCATGTATAGCTGGGCTTTGCCAACGAAGTCCTTCCTAGAGTTTGTAATGTTTTCCAGGTAAGAGATTTTGCACTTGTGGGCATGTTTACAGAGATGCTCTTACTTATCTACATAGAAAGTTAATTCTTTAACTGTTAATATGAACCATTCGGTGTGCAGAATGTTTGTGGATGCATTGGATGCACAAATGTATGATGAACACCATTCAAGTGGACGCTGTTATCTGAGTTTGTCAAAAGTAATTTGCTTATACTTTTATGAGTTTTCTTCTACTGATAAATATTGCTTTACTTTGTTGTACTTACTGAGTGTATTTGCAAATTGTAGGACAAACATTGCTACTCACGGCTTCTTGAGTTACTTGTAAATGTTTGGGCATACCACAGCGCGAGGAGGATGGTATATGTGCACCCCGAGACTGGTGTGATGCAGGAACAACATAGGTTCAAGAGTCGGAGAGGTCATATGTGGATCAAATGGTTCTCATACTCCATCCTAAAGAGCATGGATGAGGACTTGGCAGAGGAATCAGATTTAGAGCACCCCAGGAGGCGGTGGTTGTGGCCGTCAACAGGTGAGGTCTTCTGGCAAGGTGTATATGAAAAAGAGAGAAATTTACGGCATAAGCAGAAAGAGAAGAGGAAGCAGAAGAGCAAGGAAAAAATAGAAAGGATAAGGAAGCGGACTCACCAGAAAGCAATTGGCAAGTATGTAAAGCCCCCACCAGAAGGCACAGATAATTCAAACGCAACAATGGTTACAAGGATTTAATAATCAAATTGATTTCACGGATTAATTAGGATGTTTTGGAAGTAGAAGCTCATTAATTTGATTATTCTTTTTTCTTTCCCTCTAATTTTTAATTTTTGTGGGGAAGGGTGCACATAGTTGTAATCTGTATGTGAGGTCTTTTTGTATGTAAAAAAAATGCACCCTTCTGGTCATTAATGTCAATGAGTGGCGGTAAATGTATAATAGTTTTACTTGCTGTTCCTTGTAATCCCATTTTTCCTTTCTCATTACATTCTTAACAGGAAAAGAAAATACAATATTGTGAAGTTGAACATTTGATTACTTTGACGCAATCTTCAATGCTTCTGAATGTAACCTCAAATCCTTGTTTTTGTTCTTCCTTCCCTTGGTTTTTCAGAGGTAATTTGTACGCATGTGATTGAATTGTTGATTATGGTCTTAAATATGCATACTGCTTGCCTTCTTCCCAGGAGGTACTCCACCTTCCTGTAAATCACGATTTGAACTTTGACACGTGCAAAAATAATTAATCAAAAGCACAAAAAAGAATATCTATGTGCATGTCATACATGGCAGGAATGTAGAAATTCCTACTTACAAGGGGATGATGAAAGTATTTTCCTCTAAATATTGCGGGAAGAACATCAATAACATGTGTGTGTATTTAACTTATAATAATCAAATAGGGGATGATAGAAGTATTTTCCTCTAAATATTGCCGGAAGAACATCAATAACATGTGTGTATTTAACTTATAATAATCAAATATTGGGAGCTTCTCCTGTAAGGATTTTATGTTGAGGATTTCTATTTTTTTCAGTGATCTATTAGATGTATTAATGGGTTACATATTTTCCATACATGCATCCAATGGCTGAGATTAAAAATATCCTCAACATAAAATCCTTATGGATGAAGAAATTGAAAATTACATAGAATTCTAAAATGACGGAATTTAGATTTCTATCATTTCAATTTATGGCAATTGAATATTTTAGTGTTTGGATTTATGTATATCAAATTTTGTAAATGACAGAATTTTATAAATGACACTATGAAAATTGTAAAATGACTCCTACCTTCTGTTTGGATAGAGGAACTGAAAATTACATAGAATTCTAAACAGGGACGGACCCAGGATTTGAAAAAGGCATGGGCTAAATTCAAGGGCGAAGTTAGGAATATTTGTAGGAGTAAGCAAAATTTTTTTTTGGGGGTAAATTATAAGCCCTTGTTTGTTATACTGACATATTTTCTTCATCATATTTAGAATTTTTTTTTATTATACTGACATTTGAAACAAACAAAAATCTTGGAATTATTGATAATATTGTTGAAATATTTGGAAGGGATTGAAGGGAAACAAAGAAAAAAAAACAAAGGAGAGCTACACATGTACTAGGAAATATTTAGAAGGAATTGAAGTAAAAATAAAATAAACACACACATCCGTTTCTTTATTCTATTTACTCTTCTCTCCTCTTTTTTATTCTATTTCTTCTCTCTCTCTCTCTTACTTTTTGATTGTTTATCATCTTCCCCTCTATTTTTTATTCTTTTTCCTCTCTTGCTTTTTCTTTCTTTCTTCTTCCTCTCTGTTCTTTCTTCTTCCCTTGTTCTTTCTTCTTGTGAGCCTGCTGATTGCCTAGGCTAGAGTACTAATTTAGTCCCAAAAATAAAAAGTTCCCTGGGCTATGGCCCAGGTCAACATGTTCATAGGACCGTCCCTGATTCTAAAATGACGGAATTTAGATTTCCATCATTTCAATTTTTGGCAATTGAAGATTTCGGTGTTTTTGGATTTATGTATGTTGAATTTTGTAAATGACATATTTTTGTAAATTGCACAATGTAAATTGTGAAATGACGGCTATTTTGGTGAAAATTAAACTCGGGAATTTGATGCTCCAATTTTCACAATTTTTTTCGCTTGTCATTTAATAAATTCCACGCTTAAGTTGCCAAACAATGGAATTGTCAATTTCTCATCTTAAAGTCCCGACTTTTAGTTAAATTCTGAGTTATTTTCCCTCGTTCGAATAGAGGGTAATGAATAAAATTCTTTATTGTTGAATTGAATCGTTGCCACCATTTGCTTGTCGTGCACTCTGTTTCTATGCAGAGAATGTAGAGGAAAATTTCAAATGTGACTAAGAAAGTGGTGGAAAATGTGACTCAGAAAGTGGTGGAAAATTTATAATGCGACAACTTGACAATGGGTCAACGACCATGGCGGCATAAGGTTTAGGTGACTGATAGTGAAATGAGACAAGTGCCTCGTCAGCTTGACTTGTACAGGCCTGACTAGCGAATAATTTAACTTTTACAGTGTCCAACCCTACAGATAATGTAATGATCGATTGATAATAACAACTGGAAAAGCTCTAAGCCATGATTAATTCTTTTTAATCTCCCCAAATTCCATAGATCCTGTATATGTTTCGTTCCTCGAAATTATAGATTTATACGAATATACCACGTTAACATGTCGTATTCTCACTCAAATATTGCCACTTATCTTGTTTCTTACAGCTGTACTTAATACTTCATTTTTTTCATTTGAAATAAAATTACAAAAATAAAAAACTTGAAAAGAAAAAAAAAATCCCAACGACTACACCTTCTCGACCCAGTCCTCTACACCCACCTGTTTGTCATGGCCGCCGCTCTATCTCATGGTTGCAACTCAAAGTCCTATGAAAGAATTAAAAATAAATAAATAGAAAAAAGGTGAGTCCCAACAACAAGTCCCACAGTTCGCCATGACCAAAGGCGGAATCAAGAATTTTTCAATGGATGAAATTAGCTAAAATTATTAGCTTCAAATTTAATGATTATTATTTTTTCGTACTTACAATTTCTATAGTTTTTCTAGAAATAAAAGTAAATATTAAATCATATAAACCAAGTTAGTTCATAGCTCCATAGACTAATTTTCAATAAGTTTTAACATAAACCAAATAGGGTTTAACACCATATTGGATGGAACATCTAAGGCTTTTTACCTAGATTGACCTTAGGTCTCTTCATGCATTCATATCATACATGAAAAATTGTTTTATGTAAAAATATTGACTAAGTATGAAAAATGATTTTTCGGAATAATCATTTTCTTAAGATAATTTTTGGCGGCTTTTACTCCTCACACATCAAATAAGAAAACTTGATTTTATGGGATTTTAGTATGAAGTATTTATTGACTTAATGAGTCATCATTTTTAGCCTAAATCTTATTTTGCACTAAAACCGATTTTTCATATTTTGATTTGGTGGGAATTTGATTTTCTAGTATTTTTATTTGAATTCAAATGGGGGGTATTTCCTTATTTACATTGTAAACTTAAGTAAATGGAGTAATATAAAAATGAATGAAAGTAAAAGGACAAAGATATTTACTTAAATGGAAATAAGGTAATCTATACACTTGGAGTGCACCACCACCAGCTGAGCGCAATTTGAAGCACCTACAATAGTTTTTCCAGTGAGTGGAGGTGTAGCATTTCTGTTCGAATCCCTTCTCTTCTCCTCCAATATAATTTGTCATGTATAATAATCATCTCTAACTCTACTCTCTACGTACGTATATGCAAACATTGGCAATTTGGCAATGTAGCTAAAAGATGAGGTGGTCCAAGGGGCCACACGGTTTCTGCTGGTGTTGTGTAATGTGTGTGGGAATGAGAAAAGGCCATGACGCATGACTCATGAGGGCCAGCTGTTGTTGGGTTAGGGTTCTTATTTTGTTTATTGGAAAGAAAGAGTACATATTCCTGGACTTTCATAATTTGACCCCCAACAGTATAAATATATGGCAAAGTTTTTGGGTTCTAGACCGACCAGATGTGATTATTTGCATCTTACCAGATAGAAAGTTCCTATAGATATGCTATGACTTTTTATTTATTATTTTGGATGAGATTCAATGTCATAGACATACAGAATTTTCAACACCCATTTAGACAATTGGATCAAACGTTGAGAGAGGGAGTAGAAGAGAAAGAGAAGGGAATAAAAAAAGACAAGTGACAATATTTGAGTGGAAGTACCACACGCTGACGTTGTGTATCTGTATTATTCTATAATTTCTCCCAATAAGATGTTGTGGCCGCATGATACATTAACATAATAATACTAAATAACAACATGTTGGAAAATCTAAATTAACGTAATAATATGAACATATAATACTAAATACCATGTTGTGGCCTCCTCATGATAAGTTGGTTTGGTTTGTTTTTTTTGTAATCTTTCTGCTGGCATATAATATGAGCATATACAGTAAATTGATACGGCACTGTAAGTGGCTTGTATTATGTGTTCCTTAGGTACAATTATTCCTTGTTGACTGACCATATTTTGGCATCAAATATGTCTGGTCCGTTAATCCGTTTATCTCAACAACCAAATTGATTGTGACTTTCTTGTCAACGTATAAAAAGTATAATTAAGAAGTGTGATCGCTTTTGGTCCACCTTTTCCTGTAACTATTCAAAATTTTAAAACTTTTTGTATGCACGTTTGGAAAGCTTTACAGTTCATCAAGAAACCATTAATTACTAAAACTTTCAGGTTTACCGGAGGAAATTTTTTTAAGCACGATGATATGGATAGGAACAGAACAGAAAGCAAATTGATAAAGAAAAGATAATGTTGTGAAGATTGCGCTCAGTGGCGGATTTAGGTTTTTTTTAAATTCAAATTAACATGTAAAAAGTTAAAAAAATTATATATAACATAGACTCATCGAAAATTTCACCTGACAATATTGCACATGACCCATTAACACGACACGAATTCGCACAAAATTATCAGTATTTGGGTTGAGTTTAATGGGTCGGGTTGAAAACAGGTGAACCCGTTAGCCACCCGTTAAGCTACTGGGTCGTGTCGGGTCAATTCGATAAATATTGGCATCCACCCGTTAAGGAGGGTAATTCTGTAATTTTGTAAAATATTTTTTAAAAAATATCTTAAATCCCCAACGCCAACAGACAAAGACGCATGCCTTTTTTTAAGAGTAATGCCACACTTACCACATTTTTATCCCACATTTTCATCTGGCGTGATGTGGCGTATCCATATTATATGCCACATCGATTAAATGAATGAAATGTATTTTAATAAATAAAATTAGAAAAACAAATATTAGTATTTAATATGATGTGGTATGTACACATCACCGCCACATCATGTGGTATAAAATTGTGGTATAAAAATGTGGTAAGACTAGTATTATTCTTTTTTTAATATTCTTTCTTCTTTTCCTTATCTCCATCTATCTCTCCATCTCTCTCTCTCTTCTTTTAATATTATTTTTCCTTCATTCCACTTCCTCTCTCCATCGACTTTCTCATCTCCCCTTCTCTTTTTTCTTTTTTTTTTCTATTCTCTACATCTCTCAATCTCTCACTTTTTCCTTTTCTTCTCCCCTTTCAGAAATTGCCCATCTCTCCCTTTTCTTCTTCTTCTTCTTCGTCTTCTCTCCATCTCTTTCTTTTCTCTCCATTTTTTTCTTCTCTTTTTCTCTCCCTCTCTGTCTTTTGAAATAACAAAATGGGGAAAGAAAACAAATCCAAATTACAACCAAGATCGATTCCGAGGAGGTAGAAAGGAAAATAAAAGGGGAGTGGGGCGAGAGAGAAAGCAAACACCATTCATAAGTCTACAAGTTCGGGATTAGTCTTGCATAAAAATAAAAGGGCAGAGAGAGGGGTTGCTGGCTGGTTGGGTCATAGTATTTTTGTTTCTGGTTTATTCTTAACGGGTCGTGTCGGGTATTCGTGAATTGTAACGGGTCGTGTTTGGGTCTAGTATTTCTCACCCGTTAGCTTAACGGGTTGTGTCGTGTCAACCCGTTAAGTTAACGAGTTAACACGAACACTACCTGAAACTAGTTAAAACGACCCGTTTGCCAAGTCTAATCCAAATGAAACGATAATATTCTAATTCATAGTTAATAGATAAAACCATACAAAATACTCATGTTCATTATCAAAGAGAACTGCCTCAACTTCAAAAAATAAACACACACTACAATAAACTAGAAATATCTCTAAGAATGTGATAATAAACCAAAAAATTAGTTCAATCCTTTTCGCCTCCCAAGGCGTCTCGTCCTATTCGACGTAAGAGTTGGCATATATTAGCGCAATCCAGCTCATTTTAAGGCATTTATGTCATTTTTTAGATTAGTCATCGTTTTGATTTTAGGCTTTATCTGCATTTCTTTTGGGCTCTAGCTCTCAAACTTTGGATCCTTATGAGTATTGTCTTAGGAGAAGCTTATTCAAGCAAATATTTATTCAATATGTAAGAGTTAGGTTATTCTTGTAAACTCTTTGTGGATTGAACATCTAAGGCTTTTTACCTAGATTGACCTTAGGTCCCTTCATGCATTCATATCATACATGAAAAATTGTTTTATGTAAAAATATTGGCTAAGTATGAAAAATGGTTTTTCTGAATAATCATTTTCTCAAGAAAATTTTTAACGGCTTTTATTACTTACACATCAAATAAGAAAACTTGATTTTATGGGATTTTAGTATGAAGTATATATTGACTTAATGTGCCATCATTTTTAGCCTAAATTGTATTTTGCACTAAAACCGATTTTTCATATTTTGATTTGGTGGGAATTTGATTTTCTAGTATTTTCATTTGAATCCAAACTGGGGATACTTCTTTATTTACATATCTCGACTTGTAAGTAAATGGAGTAGGAGAAAAATAAATGAAAGTAAATATATGATTTGATTATCTTTTAAATGATGAAAAACTTAGTTAACTTGCAACGTGAATATCGTTGTTTTGTTATCGCGACCAATAATGATACGCGTGCAAGTATTATCACGCGGTTATTAATCGGGATAAATTGCATGAAGTTTTTCTTCTTTTATAGACATGATCTTTAATTATAAGAAAATCTGAAAAGTGAAGGATTCCGATTAAGATGCTTAACTGAATATAGAATATTCACATTTCAAAATTATATATATGTATGTATATTAGAAAATTAGATACACATCTCACCGACAATCTATATGTACCAGATTGTACGTGAATCTAGAGTATAGTTAATAACTTAATTCATGTAGCGAGGCTCTTTCCCCAAACCACAAGCATTTTTTTAAGCCAATATATACTTCTATGTCTTCGCTACCTTTTGGGTTATGTCTTGTTTTTTTTTTTTTTTTCCAAAAATAAGAAATTCAAAAACATCGAATTCAACCGAGAAAAGCACATACGCACAAAGATAAATTTGGTCCGTCACACTCACATCAACTTGCAATACAATATCTTTTGTTGATTGACTTGCTTAATCAGGTGTGGGTCTATAAATATTAGAGACCTAGACTTTGGTTTCGATGACACAGCTACCATGGCCGATCGTCACCATCAATGGCGCCAATCCATAATAATCTTACATGAACACAATACCTTTAAAGTCACGTTTAATATTCTCCTAATCAATCGTGCAAAACAAGTTGCTTCCACTTCCACTTCCACTCATGCCATTCTTGCTTTTATCGTTCCCATTCTCCTCACCTTTGCTCAAATCAAATTCCCAGGATCAATAATGTCAGCTTCTCCATTTGAAACACATCCCCTAACCCTAGTTTCCATAGCCAGCCTACTTGCTTATTGCTTGGCTGTTGGGGCTAGGCTAAGATTCCCTACTTACGCTCCTACCTACTCTCGCTTAGCCATGAGGTTTTTTGGTCTGCTCTCAGTCGCCTCACTGCTCTCAGTTCTGCTTCCAGGCCCTTGGCACCATGTCCCGTTCTTGATTTTCATCTTGTATTTCATGGGCGAGTACGCATGCTGTTTTGGTTTGCTGCGAATGCTATGTCAGGTGGCTTACCAACGAGTGAAGAATGGAATTCTTTGGGTATTTGGGGAGCGTCAACGTCGGACGACGCGCATGCTGTTGCCGTTGACATTCAGGGATTTGCATCACGTTTAAAACTAGCTTAATTAGCTCATGGATATATATATATATATATATATATATATATATATATATATATATATACACACGAAATCAATCTAATAATAGCTTAGCTCATGTATAATATAGAAATCTCAGATAACTAGTTGACAACTCCTGCGTTTATCTTTTAAATGCTCTGCAATTCTCTTGGTATGATCTTTGTTTAAAACATTCGGGCTAGCCACCTTGTAAAATCAGCTCAAACTTGTAACAGATTGGATAGAGAAATCTCCAATCACTTTGTTATCGAGTTTCTTTATTACTGTAATTTGCCTTGTCTCAAAGCTAAATAAAGAAATCTTTAGTTTTGCTTTATTTATTTACCATACCTGGATTGGATAGAGAAATCTCCTTTCCCAGGGGTTTTGTTCTTAATGCAATTTAAGTTACTTGCGTGCATTATTTCTACTGTTTATCTTGAATTTTATATTTCCCGCGCTTTAAATTCAAGTCTTTAACTTAAAAGTGATATCGTTGTTTACTGTTGGACAGGCCCGAATAAAAGGGTTTTTAGGTCCGAAGCTAGGGTTTCTTTAAGCCCGAATCTTCATATTTAGGCCCGAAATGATCAGAATCATGGGCCCGAATCAAGGTTTTTCGAACCCACTCAAGGGATCATTAACCTCAAACTCGGTTTTTCTATTTGGCTAGGTACCACTTGTATCCTCCAAGCCACAAACGCACGATTGAAAGAATATTGAAGTCCTCTTCATTGAGGCATAGAAAAGAACTCATTCGAGCCAGTACCCCACTCGAAGTACAATGGTTTGATCAAGAAGTCCAGAGAAGGAGCGCAAACTCATCAGATCACTCTCTACAACTAATATACCAGGTCTACTGGGCTGGTCTCATTCCCAGTAGTGGCACGCCTGCATTCGCAATTCCAGTCAGGTTCGGAGGAGGTTTCCCGCCGACATTTAAACCTGATTCAACTTTCAATTTTGTACAAAGAAGATTGTAACTTGTCCCCTCCGCTCCAATCGGCACACCAGCCAGGAGAGGATCCAAGAGGACCAGACGGGGCGTCTTGTTGCCGAGACCCGGCTCTCGAGGCACGAGGAGGACAGCCCAACCCATGGTACCCTTTTCTCGCATCTAACATATTTTGGCGACCAGGGTACCCTTTTCTGCATCCAACACTTTTATAATAAAAAAGAAAAAGAAAAAGTCAAGGTAACCTTCCACGCAGTGCCTTGGCTGGTTCTTTTTTTTTCTTTGTTGGAAGTGCCTTTGTTGGTTGAGAATTTTCAATTTGGTTGCTTGTTCATGGCTAAATGTATATTTAACTTGTTTAGTTTTTGTCAGGTGAAACTGATCCAGTTTTGGAACGAGACTGGAGATTAAAATCGATTGAAATGCTCGAGTACAACTTAAGTATGTAGTCAACAACTATTTTTGTTAGTGTGTTGATCCGTTATAAAAGTATATTGACAAAACAAGAACTATGTACTATAAAGTGCTTTGTTATTTTCGTGCAATCTCAGAGTAAATTGTAATTTGCATTTAATTTCAAAGGACTATCATAAAGGATAAAACGTTTCTCATCACTACTACAAAAATCGCAATAGACGACGGTAATTTACCGTCGTAAATTTAGTTTTTCAACAGTCGAGGAATCGACCGACATCTTTTAAGCATAAAACCACGACGGTAAAATCCCATCGTCTATTATTTATAAAGACGACGCTTTTACTCAAAACCGTCGTCTATTAATTTAAAGACGACGGTTTTTATGAAATACATGACGTCTATTATATGTAAAGACGACAGTTTGTAAGAAGCGTCTATTATATGTAAAGACGACGGTTTTTATGAAAAAGCGTCGTCTATTATATATAAAGACGACAATTTTTATGAAAGAAATGTCGTCTATTATATATAAAGACGACAATTTTTATGAAAGAAATGTCGTCTATTATATGTAAAGAAGACGGTTTTGTGATAGAATTGTCGTCTATTAATGTAAAGACGACGGTTTTTTTGAAAGAAGCTGCGTTTATTATATCCAAAGATGTAGTAATTTTACATTTTATCTTTTTTTCTTGCTTCCAATGGTTCTCTACAACGATTTTAGCTAAAAAAACAACCATAATGCTTTGTGAACAATAAACTCAGCTCCAAATAATCCACACCATACAATAAATATACTCAAGAATAATTTGTTTCATAAAACTTGAAGATTCAATAATAATTACATAGTTTACCAATCTTCATTCCTATATATCCATACAAAATATCATATCCATAATATTAATTAGAAAAAGAGGGCTACATATGAAATTCGATCCGAATTTCATCAATTTGTTCTTGTGTGTATGAGTTAGCGTTGCCTTCTTGCACCGCAAAACCAGGATTAAAAAAAAGCAAGTTTTAGTTAGAGATACATTTATAAACCTTTTGCAACTATAACAGGATTAAAAAAAAGAAACAAGAAACAAAAGCCGAGAAGAGGGAGTATAACTTATTTGGATTTCCTCGACTTGGAGCAAATTAACTTCAAATAATTTGAGAAAGCGAAAACCGGAATGAAAGATTAGAATATGAGCGTAGGAATGAAATGTACCTCCGACTTGGAGCAATCTGATGGAGACATAAAACTTTAAGGTTAGAATATGAGTTGAAGAAAGATAGCGAAATGTTATATATATAGGGTTTAGGGCAAATTCGAAAAATTACAATTCGCGGTCAAATTTGTCAAAAGACGCGTTTTTAAAGACGACGGAAAGTAAAATTAAAGCGTCGTATAAATTAAAATATACACGACGGTTTTTAAATAATAGGGGCGTTATAAATATATACTACGTCGATTAGTTACAAAACAAAGTCGTTATAAAATATTTTCACAACCCTCGGCATAAAACCGACGTCTTAAATAAAAATTACTACGAGAGAAATAGAAATTTGTGTTAAACAAGAAACTAAATATGCAATCTTTACGGGAACTCGGTTGTTGTTTTACACCAAACCGAAGTTCTTAGATTGGTTGGGTGTAAAAACACAATGAAGTTCCAAAGAAAGACATCTTGCATGACTGAAACCATTCAGAGATGTGAGAATTGAGATATATTGAACATTTGGAATAAAAACTCCAATTTAAAGGAATTATTTAGAATTGGAAAACTAAAAGTGACTTTATTACGACTTGGAAACCGAAAAGGGCCTTTATTTCGACTTGGAAAGCTAAAAGCCGCCGTTTCAGTGCCCAATTTCGCAGATAAAGCGTGACGTTTCATTCGAAAGTTTCAAAGTTGAAACCTACAACGACGGTATTTATGTTTTCCGTCGTCGTTTGACTGACGTTTTATTTCGACTTTTGTTGTCGCACTTGTTTTAAACAACAACGACGGTATAATTAATAGAAACGACGTGAAAATGATTTACAACGACGATATAATTAATAGAACTGTCGTATTATCTGAAAAACCACGACGTTATATTATATTATGACGACGTGGTAACGATTTACCACCACCTTTTATTTATAAGAACTGTCGTAGTCTAATGTGTAATACGGCGTAAAATAATAAAAGACAAATGTGGTTAATTAACTTTACATGTTGGTAATTATCAAATTACGGTCGTATTAAATAGTACTTGATACGTCTGTTAATAATACAATTACCATCGTGTTTATTGGATGTTCAAAACGGCGGTATTATATGTAAAACGACGTCTATAATTACTACGTCGGTATATTTACACATACCGTCGTTGTTTATTTGTTATCTTTTTTCTGATCGGAATGGCATGTTTCATAAGACGACGCTTTTAAAGTTTTATGCGTCGTGTTTTAAAAATGCCCAAATGAATTTCCAATTTTTAGGTGTTTTAGTTTCTGATCCACGTCGGTTTTTATATTACTGTCGTCGTTTAAAATTTAACGACGGTATTTATTTTGTCCGTCGTCGTTTTACCGACGTCTATTTCGATTTTTGTAGTAGTGCATGTATACCTTTGGATAATGAAATAGTACTAGCATTGCTCAACACACATATTACCTTAAGAGCATCTTCAATCGGTGAGTCATTTCCATGGTGGCAATGCCAACGTTCAATTAGCAACATGAAATCCAACCGAAATGTTAAAGCTGAGTTGGATTTGACATCAAGCTCCATGACGTTATAATTGCCGTTGGGAAAATCTAACGGCAAATGTTTATTTTTGAATATTTTAATAGTGGTCCCCACCTCAAATTCAATTTTGATACATATTATTTGACATCTTTATTGGGAATGCTCTAAGGCCACTCCAACAGGATAAAAATAAATCCAAAATTTGAGTTTTTAGCCCAAAAAGCTTCTCTATCCATGTACACTAAGGGCCTGTTTGTTACACCTTCTTAACTTGGACTGGACTGGACAAATTTTTATCCCTTGTTTGTTTTCACTTGATTCTAATTTTGAGTGGGACTATTAATCCTAGCCCCACCAAAAACACTTCCTTAGGTGTTCTTAGTGAGACCCGCGTGGAAAGGGAGGACTAGACAGTCCAAACCCAAGCGCCTACAACACTCAAGCGCTAGTCAACCACCAACCACCCAAGTGCCATCCACAACCTCCGATCACCCAAGCACCTGCAACCGATCCAAATCTCCACCGTCACAGCCACACGCAGCAACCTCATAAAATATGAGAAAGCTGAGCAAACCAGTATTTGTTCCTCCCCTGAACAAACCCAGATACCCCTACCCTCCGTAGCTTTCGAGAAGCATGAGAAAGCTGGGTTTGGAATGGTTTTGCCTCTCTCATCTTCTCTGTTCAACAGCCCTCATCTCTCTCCAACAGCCACCAACCCCAAACCCATCAATTGAATCAAATCCTTAGCCATGCAACTTTCCTTCTCCTTCAATTAACCAAACCCAGAAAAAAGTTATTGTATTTCTTTTACTCATGAAACTCAATTTCTACTTTTCAATTGTTGAAACCCAGTCAAACAGAAAGAAGGGGAAGAGGTTGTTGGAGCTTCAAGAAAAGGAAGGGGGATCTGAGGGAGATGGAGATCTCGACAGAGAATAATTTTTTCATAAAAAAAATTATAAAAATCCACATGCCCTCAAAAAATATATATTTAAAAACTTACTTTCAAAAAAAAATATTTTAAAATAATTTAGTTATAGTCCAATCAAACATACACCAAACGCAGTCCAAGTGTTATTCAGTTTAGGCCAGGCCAAGCCAATCTAAGACAGTCTCAGGATTTAGTCCAGTCCATGACAATTCGCTGTACCAAACGACCCCTAAGGGGCTAAAAAAGCAATCCGATTAAAAAAATCAGGTGGAATATCGCCTGATCTATTGTCTGGATCGAAAATTAGTGGACCCACAAGCACATGCGCAGCAACATTTCTAGCCAATGTGATGATGGCCCCCACGTGAAAATCATCTTTCAACTTTTAATTGGGGAGTGTGTGTGTGGCTGTCATCCAATTTGACTTGCTGCTTTTTTTTTTTTTCTAGTTGCTACAAATGGCTGGGATTCATCTAATGGCTGGGATGGTTAAAATATATTATGTTTTAGAATTTAGATTTTTAGGTTAAAATGTTCATAAAATTAAATCACAAATGTTGAAAACAAAACAATATCAAGACATGAATAGTTGTATTTTGAAAAGGAGAAATTTAGGATTAGCTTCGTTTGGGTTGAAGATGGCCTAACAAAATATCCATAATATCCCGATATTTCCATCGAAATTTCCGTATTTTTGAGCTACAGATATTTCCGATACCATCGATATTTTAGGCACTCCATAAACCAAAATATCGATAATATCGACGACGTGGATGAAATATCGATAATATCAGGATATTTCCATGTAAATTTCCGTATTTTCAACTACCGATATTTCCGATACCATCGATATTTTATTCCTTTCCTAAGAGAATAAACTTTTGTTTCATTAACTTTTTACTCAATTATTAAAGATTTGAACTCATAATCTTGTTTAATAAAGTGAAAGTTGAGTGTCACTCAAGACCAAATTTGGTGATAAGTTGAATTAGAGTGAAAGAGACGGACACATTTGTTTCTTTAGAGTGAAAGAGACGGACACATTTGTTTCTTTTCTAGTACTCCCACCGGTCACGTTAGGAATGGCTGGTTCATTCATGGTTATGCTTGTGTTATTTCGTGTTTATTTCTACATTTATCTTATATATAATTAACATTAATATATATATAAGTGCCAAAAAAATTACATTCATTTTTCTTTCTGTGATGTAATTTTGTATTTGAAAATTGAGGTAGTCCTTAATTTACCCATCTGCAAATAAACTAACACAAAGCATCAATACAGTATTTTTCACAAAATCCCCAGAATGGGTTAAGACAAATGAGTGCTCTATAGAGATTCTTACAGAATACGTTTAAAAGTCATATTATCAAGAAGCCTGTGAGATTAATTATTGGGAGTTTTGTCCTTACAAACAAGTTTTAACCTCCAAACTCTCGAATTAACTCCTAATTATACCTTCGTTCACCTTCAATTCCATCATGATAAAAGTCCATTGTTTATCAAATTAAGGCAAAATCAAGTTAAGCAGAAAAAGTTTAATATTTGCGTATGATGGAGAGATTCAAGTAGGCCTATAAAGATGATCCAATTCTTTTGGGCCACAAATTACCTTGTTTATGTGATAAGCAGGGCCTTAGACTTTCCACTTAAAGCCTGGTCTGGTGCGAGGCTTTGAATGAGTTTTATTTTTGGGTCAAAAGCGTTGAATGAGCTGCTCTACCTAGAAGCCTAGAACATGTATTTAGATTTGACCCATAAGACTATCTCCAACTATGTTGGGGCTGAACATAAATTTTCACCCTCTAAAATAAAATTATTCATGTATTTTTAGGACTCAAACTGTTTCTTCCTCCAACCTTGAAGACTCGTAATTTGAGTTCGCACTTTATTAAATTGTTTAAGAATGGTTAACCCTTAATTATGTTTTTGTCATTAATTTTTTTTACATTATTTTTGTTTTAACATTCGTAATTTTATTTTATGAACATTTTAACCAAAAAAAATACAAAACATAATATAATTTTACATAAAAATAAAAGCAAGTACAACAAAATAAAAATAAAAATAAAACAAGCACATCAAGTTATTTTTTTTGTTCATAATTAAAGTTGATTTTCTTATCACTTTCATACATGCCTTCAGTCTTTCTGTTAACAAGTCTGTTAACTGTTAACGTGGCATCCAATGTGCCACGTAGACTCACTCATATGATGTCATGTGGTCCACATAGATTATTAAATAAGTAAATAAACATTAATTAATTAATTAACTTAAAAATAAAAATCCCTCTCTCTCTCTCTCTCTCTCTCTCTCTCTCTCTCTCTCTCTCCTCTTGCGACCCATTCCCTCCTCACGGCCCCCTTCGAAGCCAGAATGCCAGCCAACCCTGAGGGTTCACAAACCCCTCCGATCCACCCTACCTCCTTGATTTACTCTTCTTCTAACCCAGAAAACCATATCCTCCCCAAATCCCAACCAATAATCTCACAATCCAGAAATTCTTTTCCCCAAATTTTGGCCACTAGCAACAACATATATCTCCTCAACTCCGACATCATGGTCATCGAGCCCTCAAACTGCACATTCAATTTCTTAATGGACCACCGCGACGATATCGTTTCTTGCAACGATGGAGACCATGGCTGTGGGAGCGATTTTCGTCCCCAAAGAATATTCGTCTGAAGATCCTTTCTATCTCCTCGCTTCTCTTTCTCCCTGCAAAATAATATGGAGTAAAAGAACACACCCCGGGGGGTGTTGGCCAAAGGTCTTCCGATGCCTAAGTTAGGTCGAGTGTTTGTATGAAAACAATAGCTAACAAAAGGGTATGGAGCTCTCGTGGGGAGAGAACCGGGTGGCCGGAGCCTTGTGAAAGAGTGGGAGAGAGGGGCGACAAGGAGAGGGAATTTCTGTAGTATTTTGAGAGCTTGGAATGTCTTACCTCATGCCTTGTGTAGCCTCCTATTTATAGAGCCTCGGGGTTAGGGTTTCTGGAGGGATAAGCTCTTGTAGAGATGAAACTTATCTTTCCACAATAAATGGGATTGAGATAATCAATGGAGTTTAGATAATTAATAGGATTTAGATAATTAATGGAGTTTGAATAAATAAGAAATTAGGGATTATGATAAATAAGGAATTAGGGATTAGGATAAACCCATAATTTATAGCAAGAGTCCCTAAATCAAATAACTCCCAAAAATAGGGAAATTAATTGACCTAGTAATTTATGGTTCCACAATGGCTATCTCAACGAGGTTACGGGCTACCAAGGATGGTCAAATTTTTGAAGAATTTTTAGCAAAAGGGAAAAATGAGGCGGAGCCGTAGAGTGGGCGATGGTGCGCTGGGCTGGGGGAGAGTGGGTGGTGGCTTGGGTTTGGTTTGAACCCATTTTGAGTTTGCGATTTACACAAATTCAAGTTGGTTTTTAAGTTTGTCTTTCAAAGCATGGTTTAACTTGCAAGAATGTTTTTGTTTGATATTAAGAAGTTGTTGTTTCTTTGTATGCAGATGGACATCGGAGGGGAAGGGAAGGGGATCATGGGATTAGAGATGGAGCTCCCCTTTCAATTACCATCTCTGCAACTCCAACTCATTCACATGGTGGATTAATCAGTTCCACCGATTTGCATCAAATAGATGAAAGAATGGATTTTTAACTGGGCAATTTTGAATTTCAGGTTGAAATTGATTGAGCTAAAGGGTGGGTGGGGGAGAGGAGGCGGAGCTTCGTAGGGAACATGACGGATGTGGAGATGGAATTTCTAAGGGATTTTTTTTAAAAAAAGTTTTTTTAATTAATTAATTCATGTTTATTTATTTATTTAATAATATATGTGGACCACGTTGCATCATATGAATGAATGTACATGGCACATTTGTTGTCACATTAGCAGTTAACAGACTTGTTAACAGAAAGATTGACGACATGTATGAAAGTAGTAAGAAAATCAACTTTGTGTACGCGACAGAGACAAAAAAAATTTAATATATCAAACTCTAAAAGTAGGTAAATTTTACCTTGGTAAAGTGAAAATTACCCTATTTTTTCTTTTGTCAAAAAACACAGCAACTTTAATGGGTATGGGTGTTGCAAGTTTCAAAAAAAAGGAAACAACAACTTCAAATGGTGCGCTACCACTTGTCATGCATAAGCAAATGGAGAGCATATACAACAATCTATCATGCGAGGCCAACTCCTTTTTTCTCTTCACGTGGGCTGTGCAGCATGTCTTGGGTCCACAAAAAATTTTAGTCCAGGTAAAACCCAAATTGGAATTCTTCCCCCAAAATACACGAGTTGGAGATAGATTTTGGACTCAAAACTCAAAATTTGAGTTTCCACCCTTTGGGTTGGAGATGGTCTAATAAGCACCAGCTTGAATTTTTTTTTAAAAAAAAATTTAAAATTTTGGGTTACATTGGAGGAAAGAAACCCCTTGGAATTTCGAACCTGGATGCCATGAGGGGGAGGGGGAATCCACCACCACTGTGGTGGGAACCCATTAGCATGAATTAAATAATGAGAATTTCATTAATAAACCCATTTTCACATGAGATAATATATAAATACCTTTATAGAACCGATTTGGTGTTTTTTTTCTCCATCAATTGTTAGCCAATATGGTGTTTTTGTTTTCCTTCTTCTGGCACATCCCTTCACTTTGTTTGATGTTATAAATTCAAATCTCATAAATGACGGTTGAATAAAAGAAAAAAAAAACACTTTGAGTAAACTATAGAAGTGCTTTTTTTCTTTTAATATTGGAAATTCTGAACACTTGAAGGATTGCTAGAACTTACACGCCCTTACTTTTCTGAATCTCTCTTGATTTTCTCAAGCCCAACTAGAGTGTACATGTGATTCCATTGGCTGTTTGAGTCACCAAATTTTAACGAAAACACAGAGCAGCAACAGTTGTATATGTCTCTACCTGGAGAATGACTTGCATGTCACGAGAATATCACTGTTTTTTCATCTCCATTCAATCATGTTTTGCTATGTGTAATTCTTATCATGCACGACGAAAAGTGATTGATTGGGAATATCAAAACACTGTTATATCTATGGTATAAAGTTTTTCTCCTCTACCTGACCTAATAATATCTAGGGTTATTGATCGAAATGGTCCCCTAACGTCAGCTGGTGATACTCTTACTCAAAAATTAACATGTGTACAATTTTTGAAAGAAAAATTAAAATTTTATACAGCTGGATTTAAAATCCCTTTTACAATTTAAATTTGATTTAACAAAAATAGAAATCTTTAAAAATAAATAAATAAATTTCCTCAGCAACCCCTTCTCTGAACTTGCAACAAAGCCCCTGCCCCCACCCCTACTATTCTGCCATGGTTGCCGATGGTCTTTCTTAAATTATATCTGATGTAGAACAGATGGTGAAAGCAATCGAAGAGGAGTTGGAGCGACGCGCGCACAAGGGCAACTCGGCTAAACTGCTCTCCGAGCTCAAAATCGGGCTCATGACCAGTCGATGTCATTGCTATGCTATGACATATGGGCTTTTTCAGGCATCCAAGATCGTTTAGTAGCCCGAAATCCAGTTTTTAAGTATTTACAGTTTTTGAAAACTTTGTTATTTTCCTATTTTAATTCCTTTGTTAATCCTATGGTTTCTAAGAGTATTTAAGTATACTTTACCCGTGGCTAGGGTTATGTTTTGTTATTTCAGTTTATCAAATAAACCATAAGGTTTCCTCAAATCTTCCTAGTGGATTCTAGAGTTCCTGTTCTAGGTTAAGGTTTTAGCCAATTATTTGTTACGATGCGTCAATATGTCTTTGTGTCTTTTCTCTCTTCCCCTCCCTCCTCTCTATTACGGGTAGTGTTCAAGGAATTTAGAATGAAACTTTCTTGGGGGTGAGTTTATGGTCTTTGAGGAATCCAAGCTTTCAACTATATCAAGATAAAAATCAATGTTTTTCTTCTTCTTTTTCTTTTGGTCAGAATGAAAAATTTTCTATTGATTGTGAAATTGAAAGGATTCATTTGTCATGGGCTGTCATCTTATTCACGGATAGAGAGACAGATAGTCATGGCAGGGGGATTCGTCGTCGTCGATGAGGCAGATGGTTTTTGGGTTTTTATTTTTCCTTCTTTTTTATTTCTAAGTTTTTAAATTATTTTAAATTTATTTTTAAGGGTAAAAAAGAATACTAAATCCAGTTGTCAAAAAGTTGTACACATGGTAAATTTTGAATGGGAGTATCACAAGTCATCTTATTCACAAATAGTCATGGCAGGGGCTTTGTCGTCGTCGATGAGGCAAATGGTTTTCGGGTTTTTATTTTTTATTTCTAAGTTTTTAAATTATTTTTAAATTATTTTTAAGGGTAAAAAAGAATACTAAATCTAGTTGTCAAAAAGGTGTACACATGGTAAAGTTTGAATGAGGGTATCACAAGCTGACTTGGTGGTACGGTACCATTCTATAATTTCTCGCGAAGTTGGGATGTGAGGCGGTGTTTTTGGGTAAATATGGGTTGGTTTTTCTTTTTGGTTACTTTTTAAAATTTTTTGTTATGTAAATTTTTGTATTTATCTGATTTTAAAATATTTAATTAATTTAAACAATAGATAATTTTTTTATATTAATTTAAGTCAATCTCAACACAAAAAAAAAAAAAAAAAAAAAAGCCATGTGGTTGGTGAGTGGACTACAGTAGGTGGCTACTGGTGAGATTCAATTTTTTCAATTTTTTTAAATATCTAAGTTTTATAATAGTTTTTTATTCATTTTTAATTATTTATTAATATTTTAATTCATATATACAATTTTACTCCTCAGTTTAATAAAAATATTAACAGTCTTTAAAGATAGGACTGTTTTGAGAGTTAACAGATTATTAAAATGAAAAATTTAATTAATACTGGGCAAAAGTTAGGGATCTTTTCGGTACCCTAATATCTATATGGAGTACTGGTGGCCAAGTTTCTGAATATGGTGGAAATTTTAAAATCAATTAATAAGTGGGAAAGTGGAGGAAAGTATATATCGAATGTGACAAATTGACAATGACCATAGTGAACTGAGGCGATCGCGACTGCCTCGATTGACTTGACATGGCCTACTGGGATTTATCAGTGTACAAAAATATAATAAATCGATTCAGATAGTGATGCGTAACTAATCTAAATTCTAATATTCAGGTTCCGAGGAATAAACTTATCGACACCAATTCATCCGCGGGGCCTGAGATTGATGCATGTTTCTTTGCTCAACGGTTGAGACTGTGTCTAAAGTCAATTATAGATTTTTTTAGAAGTTATCCGTAAATCAGTCTCTCCCCAGATTTCTTTAACCATCTTGTTCTTCTACATCTCATAATTAGTCAGTTTTAACTGGGCTCCAGTGCCAATTGTTGTGCTTGTGGGTCAAAATAATTGCATGGGAGTTTGTTTCCTTCGGTTTGAATGGATGAAATTGATGACTGTATGAGATTTTGTGTTCGGTTTTTTTAATAAAAGTCACTTTCTTTCAGCACAATAACTAAGTTGTTAGTACTAAGAGAAATGATGTGTAAAGAGGTTGGACGTACTGCAGAGAGAGCTTGAGGAGAGAGAGATCGATGTTGCAGAAAATAAAAACAGATTTTGTATTAATTCTCATAACATTTTTAAAAAAAAATTAGAGAAAACTAACAATTGTAATATGAACTTTATCAATGGCCCTAAACCCTTCACAAAGTAATAACCATTGATACGTTCTCTCACTGCTGCGCTCATTGCAGGAGTTGCATCTGTATGCAAAATTGGAAATTTAGAACAATTTAGGGCCGGTCTGTATGCCCCCCTCTCATTCTATCTGTCAATCTCGTCATTACTCCCCTTCTTACTCTCATTTCCTCTATACTCTAGCACAAAAAATGAAAATATAAAACTAAAATTGAAATAGTTATCAAACGGGCAATAATATTGCCTTAATGGATTTATACTTTTGTTTATTTTATCTTCAGTTTGTCTCAAACCCCTTCGTTGTTCATCCTTTGGCTGTACTTTAATTAATACTCTAGGATCTCGATCTGGCACGCGATCACCTTTATAAGCAGCAAAATTTTGCTTAAATTTTCCAACCAATAATATCCTCAGCTTCTGATCACCTTTTGTATTTGTGCCTATCACTTTTTGTTGAGATTAAAAGAAATCATTAAATAATGAACATAGTTTGTTTTAGGAATACTACTAGTTAGGTCATGTAGAAAAGAACAAAATTTTTATTGCTTGGAAGGGAGATTGGGATTGAAGAAATTTCTTGGTCATTTCTCTGGTCTGATAGACCACTTCTCGTCCATTTATTATTGTGGTATAAAGCTGATACCTATATATATATATATTACAAAGTAATCTTCTTATATATTCTACTAACTAGTGAGGAGATGCGGAAGTGCAGAAAGGTGCAACGTAATACATATACAATTGGGTCGGCCAAAAATAGATCTGGAAATGGGTCCCCATGAATTTTAACTTATGATTAAAAAAATGTTTTAAATCTTATCTCTGTCGTTGATAAAAAAGTGAAAAAAACATCACACCATTATGGAAAGAGGTAGCATTATTTTTTAGGTAAAGGCCGGAGATGTTATTTACGTGGAAAGTGATAGCTCTTTTTTAAGGTAATCTTTTGGGTCTATATATTCCTGGATTTTGATTTTGGAAGGGATCTCCCCTAGAACAAATAATTAATATTCCTTTAAACCACTCTAATCTAATGCCATGGCTGCAGATATCCGCTATCAATGGCAATCCATAGTTTTACATGATCGTGATTCCTTTATTTACGTCACGTTCAACATTCTACTAATCAATCTTGCCCAACAAGTGCCTGCTCCAGCTCCTGCTTCCACTTCCTCTTCCACTTCCACTCAAGCCATTGTTGCTTTTATAGTTCCCATTATCCTCACCTTTATTCAGATTAAATTCCAAGCTTTAACGTCTTCTCCTTTTGAAACTCATCATGCCGCCACCATGGTTGCCATAACCAGCTTACTTGCTTACAGCTTGGCTGTTGGGGCTAGGATAAGGTTCCCTACTCACTCTCCAACCTACTCTCGCTTCGCCGTAAGAATCTCTGGTTTGCTCTCAGTTGCTTCTCTGCTCTCCCTACTGTTTCCCGATTCATGGCACCACGTCCCGTACATGGTATTCTTCATGTATTTGATGAGCGAGTGTTTTGCCTGGGTTAGAATGATAGGTCGATTGGCTTACCAGCAAGTCGCTCATGGATTTCTTTGTGTGTTATTCTACTTATTCTCACATCACCGCCGGGCGACAAGGACTCGCCAGTTGCCCTTGACATTCGTATGATCTGATGATCACGGCCTGCTTGAAATCCCTGGAGCTCGTAGCTAGGGATGGGAAGTGTGAGGGTCCCAGTTCCAGATATCCTGTGCATAGATATATATATCATACTTACATATGTATAGTATTGTATTATATATCGATTTTCAAGTAGTCTTCACCTAGACCATGTAAATATTTATAGATATAGTAGACTTTGGTCCAATAGTAGGTTTCTCCATTTTATTGAAGTATTTCTGAATTGTTTCGACTCACTAAATGCGAGATTAATACTTACTTGCTGTGAGTTCGATAACTTACTGTGACTAGTCATTATAGGGGTGTGAGGGAGTATTTTGCTTTTCTAAATCTCAACTATGTAAATATGTATCTTATTGTTTCTCAACAAATAATACGTATATGTTATTATTATTATTATTTTCAAATAATATATATCTCGAATTAATTGTAATTAGATTTTAAGATCAGCTACATAAAACTAACCAAATTATTAGGCCATTTTCAAGTTGCCCCCAACTATCAACATGTCTTTTCCGTTTCAGTATGCATGGATGTTTAAAGGTTTAAGCGTAAGGTTTGAAGTTTGAAGCAAACTGTGTGTGAAGAACACAAAGACAAACCACGACTTTGACACTCTTAAGTCTTAACTGAACAAAGTCGGTAGAGTGTGGAGAAGTGCAGAAGTTCTTCTGTTGGGTGGGAGAGGGCAGCCCGTCCGTGTAAGAGCATCCACATTGGACTCTTTAAAACCATTTTTTAGAGAAATTTTGAGGAATTGGAAAATACAACTCCAACCATGTTCTGTATCCACCTCCTAAAATAGAAAGGCATACAAGAACTTCTAAATCTGAGAAGAGAGAAGGGGCTCGTAGAGGCTCCCTATAATTTAATGTTGTTTTGTTTTATGCATATTTTAAATTTTTAATTAATGCTAATTATTTTTATATTATTGTTTATAGAGATGCACCAATTATATTAAATTAAAAAAAATATATAGTATTTATGACTCCCTAAATTATGGAGTATGATTGGAGTACAAATTTTATAGAGAGGTCCTAAAATAGCTTTTGTGTGTTTTTAGTTAAATTTTAACTAAAAAATAGGGAGCATGATTAGGGGTGTAAGTTGGATTGAAAAATCCGATTCCAGCCCAAAAATTTGACTATGATAAATCCAATATTTATGATAAATGCTGAAAATGCCGAGAATTCCGATCCAAAAAATTCCAAAGTTCTCCAAAGTCCGAACCCATTCCGATCAGATTTTTTTTTAATTTTTTCCAAAACATTCAGAGTTTTAATTATAATTGCATTATTTTTAATTTATAGGTCTTATATATGTTTAATTTCTTATTTGTTATATATATTTGTTTCTTATTTGTTATATTTTAGTACCCATTCACAAATATTCATACATACTAAAATTGGAGTTCAAATTTTATAGAGAGCTCCTCAAAGAGCTTTTGTGTGTTTTTAGTTAAATTTTAACTAAAAAATAGGGAGCATGATTAGGGGTGTAAGTTGGATTGGAAAATCCGATTCCAGCCCAAAAATTTCCAAAAATTCGAAAGTTCTCCGAAGTCCGAACCCATTTTGATCCAATTTTTAAAAATTTTTTCCAAAAATTCCGAGTTTTTTAAAAAATTTATAGGTCTTATATATGTTTAATTTCTTATTATATATATTTGTTTCTTATTTGTTATATTTTAGTACCCATTCACAAATATTCATACATAATAAACATAGGCTTGGCAAAAAAAAAAAAATACTAAACATAGTAATATATAACTTTAAGACTATATATTTGGCAAATATGCTTGTTCTAATATAACACAAGGTGCATATGGGTGCTTGTTATATCCAAACGTACTACATATATGGTAACTGTAGTGAGTTTATATCATACTATTACATTTTGTATTCTATGTATGTATGTATTTTTAAAACTTTAAACTATTTTCATTTAAATTTTTTATTACAAAATCATTTTATACATAAAGCACAACATATAAGATAAGTATATTAATTGGATCTTGACAATTGTGTATTCTAATTGTCTAGATCAAGACTAACATATTGAATGCAAGTTTGACACTCGTTAGTTTTTACACATGTTGAAGACTAACTTGGTGAATGTGAATCCATCTTTAGCATCTGAATCAATAAATTTTCTTTCACATGATCAGAATATAAATATATAACAAGTAGGACAAACTACTTTAATAAATAATGTTTTGATTATTTTAATTATAACATTAATTACACAGGATGCTTAATCTCTCACAATAACTCACTCCCACACGCCAACTCTCTCTCTCTCTCTCTCCAAACTCTCTTCCTCATCCCGCCGGAAAACTTAAAACAATAAAAGGTGAATTCGAACATGCTATAACTTTCAGATGGGGTGTGTGACCACCATCTACAAAGGAGGTACCTTTGCTTATTTCAAAATAAGCTGTGGCTTGGGCAATTATAATAGGTTCCGAGGATGATGATCAGAAAGAGGATGTCCTGTTGGATGAAACATTTCTAAATTTTAAAAATTCATTATTTGATTTCATTTCTTTCTTAATCAAAGGTTTTCTTTCCCATCTCAATACCAAAAAAGTAATCAATTAGTGCAAACCCAGAAAAATAAATGATAAAGAAAAAATCTGGATGGAGAAAGAGAGCTACAACGAGGATCTAATGGATAATATATATCGGATAAATGAATTAGTGCAAAACTAGAAAAATAAAAAAAAGCAAGAGAAGAAATAGTAGAGATAAAGAATTGAAGAATGATATCTTTCTTGGTTGAGAAGTGTTTGATCCGTATCTGAAGAGTTTAAGTAAGAAAGAAAGAAAATGAAGGTTGGCATTCATGGATATCAGAGAGGAAGAAATGGAAGAGAGAGGAGAAGTTGACTTAAGGAGTAACCAAGTAGAAATCAAGCAAAGAGTGCAGAAACAAGTTGCAGTCCCATCCCTGCTTTCAGTCCAACATCGATTGCAAACATAAACTTCAGGTGTTTCTTCACCCCCAACTATTTTATGGACAGACTTCAAGTCCAGTCCACTTTTCTATGTGGGCCTGGCAAGTTATAGTTGGGCTACTTATGAAACTCCTGAGTTGGGCTTTTTAATAAATGTTTAGTTTAGATTCTTACAAAATGCCTAATTCGGCATTTAAATGTCTTAATATTTCTTTCTGTCATTTAAGGAAGAATAAAAAGAAAGAGAGCTACAATGAGGATCTAATGGAGAATATATATGTCGGATAAATGAATAAGGATTCTTATTGCACTTAGTGAACTCTCAAAAAAAGGATTCTTAATGTATACACGTTATTGCAATAAAAAAAACGTTGAATCTTGGATGGAAATTTCTTTTCCCCCGACTTTCTTGACAGCCACCCCAGCAATTTTGTCCTAGCTGGCTTGTGTCTATAATGGCCTCTTAACCCGAAAGGTTATGAACTTTGACTGTCTTATTATATTAATGCTGTTGTTAATGTCTGTACTAAGTAATAACCTCTAAGCGCCGGAACCCCTATAAAACCTCTCCACCTCCCTTCTTAAACCCCCCCAACAATATCTCTCTCTCTCTCTCTCTCTCTCTCTCTCTCTCTCTCTCTGTGTTCAAATTAACTTACAGTTGATTGATCCTTAAGCACATATGATACTGTGCAAGCTGACATCTCCTTCTCTCTATTTCAATGGCAATTCAGACCGCCCTAAATCCCAAACTCTAAACCTTTTATTTATATAATTAATTTAGCATAAGTCCAATTATGATGACATAATTTGGGTGCAATCCACAGAGAAGTTGATGTTGATCCAAGTCCTTTGACTTTTGTGCCATGTAGGATTTCATGCCTTTTTGATTTATTGATGTTTATGTTTTATTGTTTTATTGTTTTAATTATTTTGTTGTTCTAATTATGTCCCTAAAACACAAATAAGGTAAGGAATTCAAACCTACCCAAACGGTAAAAAAGGCAAGTTATTGATTTGTAGCACATTAATATTCAGTTTTAATTTGAACTTAATTGAATATCTATTTATTTATTATATTCTAATGCTGTCATTTTTTCTTCTTTGATAATTCAATTTTGCACTATTGTATCATCATTATTATTATTTTCATATTTTATACAACTAGGTTGAGTTTTGCCTTGTGCAATTCTACCTATCGCCAAGGTTTCATTAAGTTTGTCATTGTTTCGCATCATTTTTCATGGTGGTAAAAAGACCTAATATCCAATTAATTAGTTAACACATATTTCAACTCCATACCTATCAAATAGGTAAATTACCTCTTTGATGCACCTCTACTCTAGGTGTTACCTATTGAACCCAATACCTAGCCAATACCTATTGAACTCAATACCTAGCCAATAGGTAAAACTGGAAACAATGTACCTCTCTTTATAGGTAGGGATCTATGCTCCAGGGAATGAAAAACAAACCTTTAACCTCAGCTTTAGGTATTCTACATATTACTATAGCCCATAAACATGGTTGGGGTTCTGTACCTATAGCATGTGTAAAGCAATCCAACTATTTACCTAAGTTGGATATATGCATGACCTATAGTCCACAAGCATGCATTACCAACGTGTTATGGACTGATGGAAACATAAAACTATAGTTGCGATGCTGTAGACAAAGTGTAGATTTTTTATTCAACGTAATGGTAAACAACTACAAATCAAATATGATCAATGTAATTTCAAAATTTAATAGATAATCATACATAGAAACCCACAAATCTTTCCATTAAAGAACCAATAAATTAGAGTAAATTGACTTGGAAGGAACATGAATTTTGGGAGGAAACGTGATTTTTGCTATTTGTCAATCTATCTCATGCAGTTGCCATTTCTATATAATGGTAGGAATTGTAATTTCATCCAAATTAGTGGATATAATGTTGGCTTAGGTGGCTACACGCCTAGTCTTGTGAACTGGAATTAAGAGGTAATAACTCGTGTCCTTCATTCATAACATATTTGTGAAATTGGACCTATAGAGCCTCTTATTTATAATCGGCTTGTATCCTATATTTTCTTTCTATAAATACCTCATTTCACCAAGGTCTCTCTCCGGCTGGTGCCATGGCCTATCTTCACTATCAAAGGCGCCATGCCATAATCTTACATGTACACAATCCCTTTGTTTTCACATCCAATATTCTACATGATGCTTCCACCCATTCAATTCTTGCTTTTATAGTGTCAGTACTTGTCGTTCTTATTCAAATCAATTTCCCGGGAATATCAATGTTGTCTTTTCCATTTGAAACCCATCGTACCACCACCATGGTTGCCATTGCAAGCTTACTTGCCTACAGCTCGGCTGTTGCGGCTAGGCTAAGATTCCCTACTTACTCTCCCGCCAACTTTCGCTTGCCATCATGTTTTGTGCTTTACTTTCAGTCAGTGGCGGAGCAAGGATTTTATGTGTGTGGGGCCTCTCACAAAACATATATACATATATATATATATAAATATAAATTTTGAACTCACGATACATGCCAAAGTAACCAGGAGGACCAAAATATCATATATATAAAATATTCACAACTTTTTTCTTTGGTAATCCACACATAATTTGGAAGAGAATAAATCAAAATTTCACAAACCCAATCAAACCATAAGCATAGAGAAAACAATAAAAAAATAAGAGAAAGTTTAACAAACCTTAATTAAGTGATCTAACTCAATAAAAACTAGATAATATTTGAAACAAAAATCACAAACATAAAGTCACAAACATGGTTGTAAGAGCAAAGAAGTCTGTTGTGTCCACTGAAAAAGAGAGAAATATGTGAAAATGACTTAGATTTTAATGATTTGTGTTAAAATAATAATAATAATAATAGTAATAGGTATAGTAAATTTAAGAAAAGAAGTGGACATGAAAATGAGATTATTGGAAAATTGAAAGTATCATAAAATACATTAGGATATTATTTATATACATAATATTATATTTATATATATACAGTATATTATAAAATAAAAAAGAGTTGAGGGGGCCCGGGACCACACTGGTCCCTTAGTGGCTCCGCCCTACTTTCAGTTGCATCTCTGCTATCGCTTCTCCTTCCTGACTCCTGGCACCACGTCCCATACATGATCTTCATCTTCTACTATTTGATGGCCGGCGGTTTCGGCTTGCTCCGAATGCTATGTCGGGGTTGCGGGGCACCAACACGTAAACAGCTGCCTTTGACGGCTGCTAACATGCATATGAGTTCGCAGCACATGATACATATACATGGAGCTTCAATTGAGGGATTCAACCTCAACCATGAAAACTGATCATGGATGTTCTCTTTATTTGTTTGTTTATGGTCAATGTTTCCTTTCAAGTACTCTCATAATCATAATAATAATCTACAATATTAAGAAAACAAAAATAAAATAAAATGCTACTTCTACCTATTTCTGCCCTTCGGGCAACAAGTTTGAGGAGTTACTTAAGTTGTGCTTGTCTCATTAGAAATTAAATTTGCTTGGTAATTGGAGTTTTTTTCGCATTTGGGATTAACTATAAGCTTTGAATATCCAGTTTTATGGGTAAGGTTAGTTTTTCATATATATATGTAGCTTGAATATTGGTCATTGAGTCAACAACTCGCAAACATATAACATAAGCAGCTGTATTTACGTTCGATTTCTCGCGTAATTCTATTAGCACATATGAATAATTCATCCAAATCATTGGAAATCCTTTACATATATATTTACAATATCTTCTAAAAATCGAAAATGATAAGACTAAAAATATTTTCCTAGGTTAGATCGTGAGGATGTACAAATTAAAAAGTGTATACTTTTGTCTTTGTCCCATGCTACAAAACTCTTGGGCCAGCCTTGCCTTTAACAATTGACTCTTACTTAAGTTGGAAGAAATTATGAATGAATTTCCCGATGAAAACGTGTATAGAGGGGCGGAGGAGCCAAAGAATTCGACACAATGGGATGGGAGTGTCTATCGATGTAGACGTGTAACTAGCAAAGGGAAGGTCAAGAGTTACACATAGTTACTATCACGTTATGCCAAAAATAAGATTGGTAAAGACGAGAATAACTTGGTGTAGCTCGCAAAACTATCCCCTACTTTTTTTGTCAAGACCTGTCAAATTTCAAGTGGAACAAAAATATAAGAAGTTTATCTCTCAAAATCAACATATGACTACAGGCTCTCTTAATTAATTCAGCGATCCTTATCATAAAAACAATCGAAATCAGCAACTTACTTTTTATTTTGGAAAGTTACACTTCATTCATTGAAGGTGTTAAGAAATATTTAATTCGACGTACATGAGGAGCGCCCCAGCCATGCTTTAACCATCACCTTTAATCATGGGTCGTGCTTGACTTCCAAGATTTGAAGTCAAGCCATCAGAGTTTTATTGTACTTTCCATTTGAAGTCGAGGAAAAACAAGCACGAAGTTTTCTGGCTTGAGGGTCTCAGTGAAAAACAAGCACCTTCACTTCATTAACTGAATCGCTTCCTCTCCACCCAACCCAAGGCTGCATCGAAGGGAACCACAGTATTTCACTCTCACTTGATTTTCATTACTTCTTTGGCTTTATGTCATCACATCTTATGGCGTCCCTAACGAACCTTAAAATCACCAATCTTTGAGTTGGTTCTACTCCCTTTCAAGGGCTTGTTTTAAGGGGTATATCTTCAAGGAAGGACCAGTGAATAAACATACTTTTAAGAAGAAGAAGAAATTTATACTAATGAGAGTACCTCAATATTACCCGCCATCATCAGTGATGAAGTGAAGCGACTGAGAGTCGAGTCATAACTTGTGCATCCCCGACATCGGAGTCTTGGGATCGGAGTTTATTGGAGAAAGTTGGGCCAGCCGCTCCCATGGATTTTGTTGTTGTTGGTCAGAACAACCGCTCCCTTGGATGGTGAGGGAAGAGGTTTGTAAGAACGTTCGGACTTTATAAAGCAAGAGTCTTGAATATGTGGACAAGTTTGGTGAATATTACCAAGTGCTTCATGGTTAGTTTCTACTAGATCGCATTGTTTGGCCCCTCTGTATTGGCTTTTAGTAGATCCAATTTTTGTAATCGGAATTGGTTTTTAAATAGACCCAGTTTTTAGCCTCCGAATTGTCCTAATCACAAGTCCTTTTTATAGGATAATAGAGGTAGAAGAGAGAGAATAGAGGGAAGGCTAAGAATTAGCTGGTTGAAACTTAATAATACTTGGGTTACGTTGTTATTATATAGGAGCCTCCTAACACACCCATAAGTTAATTTTTATTTTGTACTCAGTAGTATATATTACTTGTGAAGTGACTGGTTTTAGTCAGCATGCACATTACATATTTGGACAAAACATGTTGAATCTCACATATTCGGAAAGAAAACAAGGAAAGTGACATACACAACAATCTTTTAATAAAATAGCATGTGGAAAGATAGCTAAATGCTCGTATAAAAGAAAACAAATTTCCTTTTTTTCTAAGACCTTTTTTATTGAGATGAACTGAAATTACCTGTAGGATGACTAAAAATGCTTAGAGGAGGGTGATTAGGCCAATTAACGATTATAACCAATAAATAAAAATTAAACTTTGGTATCAGGATTGATGTGGCTTATCAATCCTGAAACGTGCTGAACGTAAAAATAAAGGAACACGCAGAGAGTTATTTTACGTGGTAAAACCCCACGTCTGGGGAAAATCCACGGAACTCCTCAGTCCAACACAAATCCACTATAGAACGATGATTACAAGAAGTACTCACACACTTATCCTAGACACCTTCTAGATAATGTTTACCGACTTCTTCGTAACTCAACTTCTGTCACGGGATGATCTTTGACACTCCTTATGTTGAACGCAATACTGGTCACGATTGCTTCAAGCTCGCCGGAGTTCTTCCAACTCTCCTTATGTTGAATCCGATACTGGTCACGATCAATTCAAGCTCACCGGAGGAAAACCGCCGCCACGGTCTTAGTGCACCCAACCGTATGAGTCACCGAACATGCATATGAATGCAATATGAATGATTAAAGTATTTGATAAATCACCAAGTAAACATGGAACACTTGATAATTTATCTCAAATATGCACAGCAGCTTTCTTTTAGAAATTCTATATGCTCAAACAAAATATTGGAAAACCGTACATAAAAGGGATGCATACAATGATTTATATAAAACCCATTCCCAATCAAGCTGTTTCACCAAGAGTGCACGCAGCCACATCTCAAAAACTTGCCATCAATTAATTTGATGCATAGAATCCTGGCCAACTTCGTTTGCTTATGACTTGCAATATATGGTCATTAATCAACATTCCTATTCAAATACGTCAACCTAGCACCATGAATCCCATTTAATTATGAATATGAGATTTGATTATATCTAATTGCTCCAGCTTTATGCATGCATTCAATTACCTTCCAATGCTATCTCTTAATATAAGGAAAACCAAATATAGCACGATGCAAACAATCAACATATCGGACATGCTTTCCAAGTTTGAGATAAAAAGGAATATTTTAACTTAAATCAAAATAGAGTCCAACTAGGAAAGTAATCTCAAAAGATATAATATAATCCTATTAAAATAGAGTCCAACTAGGAAAGTACTTGATTGAAAATAACTCCAACTAGGAATCCTATAATGAATGCATGATTATGTCATGATTTACCTGAAATCAGTTTCCTCATATCGATCAAGTCATGCTTCGAAAATCCGGAATTGATGTGTTGCGCCAAATCTTCCAACAAACTATATTCACACACTAATTCCCAACCTATACTGAAGTCTAGGAAATGACAATACAATTTTCATACTAACATGAACGATAATATATTAAACTCACACACACACTACACAAATGCTATGACTCGAACCCAGGACGTTGTCTAAGGGAGTAAATACTTCAAACCACTAAACTAATGGGTCATTTGCACAAATTTCCTTTTATCATTGTACATTCTGTAAACTCAAAAATTGTTGAAATGGACCTCCTCTCTCTTTCTCCCACTCAGGGGTCCAATTCCTCAAAAATCAAGAATTGAATTCTTGATTTTGTGTCAGCCCTATTTACATTTTTATTCATTTATGTGAAGTAAACATATGAGTAATCTGTAATTGGAATCCAATTCCTAATTTTAATTCCAATTACATATTAGTAAATATAACATAAAATAAAATGTGCAGTAAAGACTGAGCAAGAAGGTCAGGGAGATAACAGAGGAGGTAAGATTAAGCTTCAGAGGCAATTGCTTCATCTTGGCCACAAAGGAGGAGTTTTTTCATGTTTAGCCAGACAAGAGAAACGGGTAAGGATGTAAATACGAGGAGAAAAACTGTTCTCTGCAAAGAGAGGCCCAGCAGAGTATGCCTTTTGGAACCAAAAGCTTGACCAGAAATGGGTTCTATTCCCATGGCGAGGCCAGCGAGAAGTAACCGGTGATGCCAAAGCCTACGGTGTGGCGGCCGAGGAAGAGCATGAAGATCATTGACCTGGAGTAAAGTTAAAGGCCAAGTATCATTGGAAAAGCTATGTTGGCTATGGAACTGGCTTCTTTTAGAGCCAAGGAGAAATGGATTTTTTGGTGGGTTTATGTGTTTGCTGGTGTGCGTTTAGTTGTAGCTTTTGTACTTGTTCTGGTTGGGATGTTGTGCTTTTGGAGATCAATGGGGTAGTGAGCGTTTTGGGCTCTTCTGAATCTTTAATGGAGACAAGTTAAGGGTGGTCTGAATTGCCAGAGAGAAGGAGATGTCAGCTCAGCTTGCACATTATTATATGTGCTTAAGGATCAATCAACTGAGAGAGAGAGAGAGAGAGAGATTCTAAGGGGTCTTAAGAAGGGGGTGGTGGAGGGGTTTTTATAGGGGTTATGGGCTTAGAATTTAGTGGAGACTTTTTTTGGAGGGACTATAGTGTCTTTGTGATGATCGCCCAACAAAACCTAGTGAGAGATGGGTGTAAAATCCACTTTCAATTCTCAAGAACTAAGATTTTGAGATCTAATTATATAAGTTGCTAATTGAAAGTGGATTACTCTTTACATATTATTATGGGACTTTACACCCATAATTCAATTATATAAGATTCTGTTTCTTCTTCTAAATTTATCTTCAAACCTTAAATTAAAGAAAGCCTTGAGACACAAGACGAAGTTGTATATTAGGGTGATGCTAGACTTACCACATTTCTATACCACATTGTATATTACCTCTCTAATAGAGGTGGAGCCCACTAATACAATGGGCATTGTATACTACCTCTCTAGTAGACAATGTGGTATAAAAATATGGTAATCCTCTCATTTTTCTATTATGTATGTATTATATCAGATATATATTAACAACCGGACTAATATAATTAGCAGTCAAAGTTCTTAATGTTTTAGGTTAAGAGGCCATAATGGACAGATGGGGTAGGACAAAATTTGCTGTTGGAGTCTCTTGTGTTAAGCTATATCAGCTGAGAGAGAGAGAGAGAGAGAGAGAGAGAGAGAGAGAGAGAGAGAGAGAGAGAGAGAGAGAGAGAGAGAGAGAGAGAGAGAGAGAGAAGCTAGATAGAGAAGAATAACAAATCTGATATCTTTTCTTAATGAGTAAGTAATTACATGTAATAGTCTTATATAAAGCTACATTAACTAACTAACTAACTGCTACATTAAGATGATGACAAATGTCACAATCTAAAGCACTATACTCTAACATCCCCCTCAAGATTATGCTTTGAGGCACCAAGCATGAGATTGCAGCAATGAGTTCGGAAAAGAGGACCACTCAACCCCTTTGTAAGAACATCTGGAAACTGCTATTGGGAAGACACAAACCGCACTGATAGTTGGTTCTTAGAGACTCTTTCGCGAACAAAATGCACGTCTATTTCGATGTGCTTGGTATTTTGATGTTGAACAGGATTAAATGACAAGGCAATTGCTGACAGATTGTCACAAAAGAGTACAGGCACACTAGATAGAGCTCGATATTCAGCTTCGGTTGATGATCTAGAAACAGTTTGTTGCTTCTTAGAAGACCACGAAATTGGATTGTTACCCAAAAATACCACCAAACCAGTAGTAGATCTTCTGTCATCAGGATCCCCTGCCCAATCAGTATCACTAAAGGCCTTTAACTGCAAATCTCCTCTAGTATATGATATACCAAACTGCATTGTAACCTTTAGATATCGTAATATACGTTTAACTGCAGTAAAATGAGACACCATTGGATTCTGCATAAACTGACAGACTTGGTGCACAGAAAAGGCAATATCTAGCCTTGTGAAAGTTAAGTATTGTAGGGCCCCTACAATACTTCGATACAACTTAGGATTTGAATAAGGTTCCCCATCCTCTTTGATTAACCTGTTGTAAGGAGGACATGGTGTATCACAGGGTTTAGCTTCAAACATTTCAGATTTAACCAACAGATCCGTGACATATTTGGTTTGGGACAGAAACAAACCAGTTGTAAGACCCGTGTCTTGAGCTTGGAAAGCAGAGAACGGTGAGCAATCCCACATCTCTCGGGGAAAGAAAGGTGATGTGCCTTATATGTGTGGACACGTCTCTAACTAACACGAGGCCTTTTGGGAGCTCACTGGCTTCGGATTCTTAGGAACTCCGAAGTTAAGCGAGTGGGCGCTGGAGCAATCCTAGGATGGGTGACCTACTGGGAAGATATTGCTCGTGAGTTCCCAGTGACAAAACCGTGAGGGCGGAGGCCCAAAGCGGGCAATATCATGTTAGGGGAGTCGGGTCGTGACACCAGTGGCAGTTTTAGTGATTTGAATCCCCAAGAAATAGTGGAGTAACCCTAAATCTTAAATATTAAACTCAGTAGTAAGAGCACTAATCACCTGTGTAATTGCACCAAAAGCACTGCCAGTAATAATGTCATCCACATAGAGGAGTAGTACCACAATCTCATGACCAACATGCTTAACAAACAAGGATGAGTCAGAGTATGTGTTTTCAAAGCCCAAAGAAGGAGGAAACTGGGTAAACCATTCATTCTAGGCCCTAGGAGCCTGTTTTAGCCCATACATGGATTTATGCAGTTTACACACTAGATGAGGATGATTTGGATCTTCAAAACCAGGAGGTTGAGACATGCAAACCTCCTCTTATAGGATGCCATGCAAAAAAACATTGTTGACATCTAACTGTCTAAGAGGCCAATTGAAGTGTGCAGCCAAAGCAAGAACTAACCTGACTGTGGTAGGTTTCACCACAGGCTAAAAGTCTCCCCATAATCCAAGTCAGGTTCTTGACTGAAACCCTTAGCAACTAACCGTGCTTTGTGTCTGGCAATAGACCCATCTGAGTGTCTTTTAATCTTGAAAATCCATTTACATCCAACCAGGTTCTTGTTTACTGGTAATTGAACTAGACTCCAAGTGCCTTGTGTTGGAAAATTGGCTCACATTAAGGTTGCAAGCTTGGGAGAAGCGACCAGGTCGCGAGTTTTGGGCGACCTGGTCGTATGCAGCAGTGGCGCGCGACCGGTCGCATGTTTTGGGCGACCGGCCGCTTTCAGCTGAATCGAAGTCCATGCTACGGTATAAGCGACCGGTCGCAAGTTCCTGGCGACCGGCCGCATCCCGCCCGTGCTGAATGGTTTCCACGCGTTTTCAAGATGCTTTTACATGGGTCAGATCCCTACCCAACTCCATGTGCCTCCAAAAGTCTTAAATGAGTGCTAGGGCATATGGCAGCTACTAGGGAAAGTCTTAAACTACATTAAGTATAGAGTGGTGGGTTGTATGATTGCCTACCACTTATACTTTCCTTAAATCATGGATCTGGTTTTTAGGGTGGCTGGTTTGCCACATGTTAGAGGCTTTACGGGGTGGCTAATGATGTTGGGAGGCTTCACACTTGTCTACTTAAGTGGGAAGTGCAGACATTACAAGTAGTGCCATGTGCTTGGTGCCAAGTGCTTAGTATTTTGTGTTTAGTGCTCTTGTGCTTGAGAGCTTAAGTGCAAAGTGCTAAGGCCAAGGGAATCAGAAATCCAAAGGAGTTCAAAGGACTAAGGGCTTGGGAGAAAAGCCAAGGAAGCCAAGGAGAGAGAGAGCTCAAGGGTTGGAGTCTTGTAAGTCTAGAAACCAAGGAGGGAAACACCAAGGGTGAGAGAGTGTTCACAAGTGCATCAAAGTGTTGAGCAAGGGGTGTGAGAGAAAAGAGAGCTTGTGGAGAGAATAGAGTTCTAAGGGGGTTTTCTTTGTAAACCAAAGTTGTAACCTATTCTTTCATGAAGTGAATTTCTCAAAGGGATCACCAAGAGGAAGTAGGCAAAGAGTTGGCCGAACCTCTATAAATCTTGTGTCATTTGTGCTTGGTTATTTTCTGTGAGTGTGTGAGTGTGTGATTCATCCATCATTGTGTTTGTTACAAAGTCCATCAACAACAAGATCATTAGGGGAGTGCATTCAATTTGCACAACACCTTGAGCATGTAAGGCATTAACTTCTTCCTCCATGGCCTTTAACCACACAGGAACTTTGATTGCAGACTTGTAACTAACTGGTTCAACCAATGACAGATCAGTGCCCCCAGAGTCCTGAATACTTGCTAAGAGAGCCTTCTTTTTAATAATCCCACTCTTGCTTCTAGTTTGCATAGGATGCAAATTAAGTTGAGGAATGGACAACACTACCTGTAAAGTATATGGAGTAAAACCATGTGTGTCTGAACCAGAATTAGAACTGAGGTCAGGTGCCACAGGGATCTGAGGAGAGGCTGGAAGTGGAGCAGCAATGGACTGAGAACTTGGAGAAACTTAAGGAGAAACTGAGGCAGAAGGTGTCAATGATACGAATGTAGGTAGAAGTGATTGTGCAGGTGTGGATGTAACAACTATGTTCTCTGTAGTAACTATAGGCACAGGACAATTGGAACTTTGACAGGACTGTGGTGATGGGAATGTGTTGGAATGTGTTGGAATGTGTAGTCAATAATTTTGTGTAGGGAAAATTCTGTTCATAAAAGATAACATGCCTAGAGACAAACATTTGCTTTGTAGGCACATGATAGAACAGATAGCCTTTATATTTTGTGGCATACCCAATAAACACACACTTTGTAGTTTTGGCCTACAATTTGGTGCTATTATATGGTTTGATTAAAGGAAAACAGGCACATCCAAAATTTTTAAGGTGAGTAAGAATTGGAGGTGTCCCAAATAACATCTCAAAAGGAGATTTGTTATGAAGAATAGTAGTAGGCATACGATTGATTAGATATGTGGCTGTTTGACAAGCATAAGACCATAACTAAGATGGCAATTTGGCTGTTTGTAATAATGTGATGGTGGTTTCAATGATATGCCTATGTTTCCTCTCAGCTACCCCATTCTGTTCAAGGGTATATGGACAAGAAAGGTGATGTGAAATGCCATTTGCAAGGAGAAAATGTTTCAATTTGGTGCTGGTATACTCTCCCCCAATCGGTGTGAAGAGTTTTAATTGTGGCAGAAAATTGAGTAACAAGAAAGGAATAAAAGGCAACAAAGGTAGAGAACAAATCAGACTTGTTTATTAACGGAAAGATCCAGCAATATCTGGTACATTCATCTACAAAGATGGTGTAGTATCTATAACCATCAACAGATATACATGGTGCAGGACCCCACAAATTAGTATGAACAGTTTCAAAGGGAGTTACTGAGACTTATTGACATGCTGTGAAAAAGGTAGTTTGCTAAATTTCCCTTCTAGACATGTATGACACATCATAGGTAAAGAGGTTTTGGGGACAGGTACATTATCTTTATTCAACATCAGAGAAACAACATTATTTGTAGGATGACCTAACCTATGGTGCCACGGATTAGACTGAACAAGTTGTCCAAGAAATGCCTTAGTTGGATAAGTCCCCTGTGAGTTTGGAGTTGACAAGGAGTGGATAAGATATAGTCCATTACTACACAAGCCTCTGTAAAGGATCCTCCTTGTGGCTTTATCCTGAATCCAAAAACACAAGGCATCAAATATAAGCCAGCAATTATTGTCAAGGCAAAGTCGATGTACTGACAACAGGTTCTGAGTTATTTGAGGAACATAGAGCACATAATTCAATTTGATTAGAGAAACTAATGTATGAAGAGTAGAATGACCAACATGAGATACTTGCAAACCTTCACCATTAGCGGTGTGAATTGTTTCATTTGTTGGATATGGTGAGGCCGTGATGATTAGTCAAGTTAGTCATCATATGATTGGTGGCACCGGAATCGATGAGCCACACACGAGAGGACTGAAGAACTGGATGACTGAGATGCAAAATTGAGCACTGTGTGCATGGCTTGCATAGGGGGTTGCTATGCTTGAAACTGTGAATGTGTGAATGAGGAATGCTATGAATGAGCTTGATATGAAGGGTGCTGCAAATTCTGTGGTTGCATAGTATAGGATACCTGTGGAGAATATGAAGCGATGGTAGGCATTCCAATGTAGTTTGGACCCTTATCATTATAGAAGCGATGCAGGTAGTATGATTACTTCTACCATATATATTACATTTGGTTTTCTCATGAGAAGAAGTGCCACAGAATGGAGCAGTGTGTCCCTCGAGTTGCATAATTGTGATTTGAATCATGGGTGCAGAAGGACTTACAAATTGTGGACCAGGTGACTGACCAAGAACTCCAGGATTAGAGGTACATGTGCCATAGGGGAAAACACTTGGTCTAGAATTATAAAATCTAGATCCTTGAGTGAATCTGCCTTTACCCTTGTTCTTGTTCCCATTATAAGGTTTAAAAACTCTAGTGGTCACTTGAGAGTGACCATGATTCGAGGAGAAACCACGAGGCTGAAAAGGAGCCCCTTTTGTGTAAGTGGAACCTGTATGAGCAACCATAGCTGTCATAAGAGAAGTATTAACTGAATGTTCAACAATGGTTTCCTCTGCAAGTAACTGGGATCGAAATTTTTTCAGTGAAATCACACTTTCACGCCCCTTATAACACATATGAAGGTGCTATACTCAGCAGGTAGACAATTCAAAGCAAGAATGACAATGTCTTCATCCGCAAAGTATACCCCAGCAGCAGAAAGATAGTCCCTAGCTTCTTTAATGCGATGTAGGTATTGAGATATCGAATCTGAACCCTTTTTAATTGTTTGCAAATTAGGCTTCATCTAAAAAATTCTAGTCCTAGAGACAGTTCCTTTAACCGAATCCATAGATCCTTGGAGCTAGTGCTACCAATCGCACAGGACATAGCAATAAGTGATAATGTCGCATTGATCACTTGCATAATAGCTCTGTCATGCATTTTCCATACTTTATATTCATCAGTCTGAGAAGAAGAAGTGATACCAGATTCACCAGAGTCCGAACCGTGTTGAGATGGACAAGGGTGCAAACCATCAACAAACCCCATGATTCCATTACTTTCAAGCAAAAGTTGCATATGAAAGTTCCAATTGAGGTAGTTCGAATCATCAAGCTTGACATTAACCGACGTAGAAATGGAGGAAATAAGAGCCGTAATTGGAGATTGAAGCAACTGGAGTTGCGAAGCGGTCACCATCGTGATTGCAAGATCAACCTGTGAGAGAGACAATACAACAAACACTTGTTGTGCAAGATTCAGAAAGTACCGATCAAGAAATGAAGATCGACACAAAACCCTAGAAATTTCAGAAATTTCAGAAAGCAGAAATTGAATATCGAATCGGAGAAAGAATCAGAGAGTCCGGAAGCAACAGAGGATCGAAAAATTTTCAAGCGTAAGCAACAATGGCGATTGATACCATGTTAAGCTATATCATCTTATAAACATATACTATAATCTTGTAATAACAGAGAGAGAAGCTAGATAGAGAAGAAGAACAAATCTGATATCTTTTCTTAATGAGTAAGTAATTACATGTAATAGTCTTATATAAAGCTACATTAACTAACTAACTAACTGCTACATTAAGATTATGACAAGTGTCACAATCTAAAGCACTACACTCTAACATCTTGGCCAGTTATACATGGACCCAATTTTACAATCCATCCAAAAACCCACCCATTTGGGACCACCCTCCTATGCTGTCTTGGACACAAGGAAGTTGGAGCCAGACAGAGAAGAGAAGATAAATGGGATTTAATTTAATATATGAAGAGTGTTGAAGAATATTGAAGTCCCAGAAACTCAACAAAATAAGATATATTACAAACTTTTTTTTTTTTTTTTCATTATTGGTTAAAATAGTTTTTGTAGTACAAGGCTGAGATTAAAAGGTACAAGTCGGGAAGCTGGATTCAACTATTTATGTATATGTAGGATTTAAACAAGTATGATAAAATTGTGCTTTGGAGTTAAGCTCTTAATTTTCATGAGAGTAAATGTAAAAGAAAAAAAGACAAATTAATATATTTTTTTAGTACAAGCGATTAGGGAAGGGAGTTTACATAAATATTCATTGAGTGTCTAGGGGTTTCAAACCTACGAGGTTTAAATAAATATTCATTGAGTGTCCGGGGTTTCACATCTGCCCACATTAGTGGAGGTGGAATAGCTTAACCAATTACGATAGAAAATGTAGAAATAGATCTTGGAAAAAAAAAAAAAAAGGAAAATGTAGAAATGGAAGATATATAGTTGAGATAGTATAGGGATTTCCATACAGTAAAATACGCCCAAATGCAGTGGCATGGCAATTTACAATAAGGAGATAAAAACGCAACAAATTCTCCGAAACCATCTAAGCAACACTTGTTTTGTCTTTTAGTGATCTAAGAAAGCAATTACATTAGAATGACGCGCTATTATTAATCGCCGTGTATATCATCCAGTGGCCATCCTATATTTTCTTTCTATAAATACCTCATTTCACCAAAGGTCTCTCTCTCCGGCTGGTGCCATATGGCCGATCTTAATTCTCAAGGGCGCCAACTCATAATCTTAGAGCACTTCCACCCATTTGTCATGGTAAAGGGCAAGGGGAGGCAAGGGCATATCCTATTCAAGTGAATAGTATCTGCCCTTGCAACTTCCACCCATTGCCATGGGAAAGGGCAAATACTATTAACTTTATTTTCTTTTTTCTTTTTAAAATTTTTTTTTTTACCTAAACAATTAATTTGGAGAAGATTTCCGAATAAGAAATAATTAATTAAAAGAAAAGAAATACAACTACTTCATTACAAAATAACAAATTAAGAAATACTACTAATTAATTAAAAGAAAAGAAATACAACTACTTCATTAAAAATCATGCAATACAATTAAATAAAAGGCAACCTAATGTCTTCGATCATTTAACCAATCGGTGTTGCTAGGTCTATCGTCTTGGTCACGGAAAAGCCTTCTTCTCATAACGTCCCTTCGTTTTAGCTTCCAAAATTGTTTTGTTTCAGGGGATATATGGCTTGTATCCATGGCCATGGTTTCCCGATCCGTCTTCGCAATGTCTTGTTTGCGTATATACTCCCTTTCTCTTGCATATCCTTTATTAATTGTTGGCTCTTCCGCATTCTTTTTCATGTCTAACTAAAGTCTCATGGTGGCGGTCATTGCAATTTGCTCCAAAAAATTTGCACTATCATTGTTGGAAGTACTCCCTCTCTTGGCTTTCGCCGCCTTTCTCCCAATAGGCCTCGGCTCCTTTTGGATTGGTGAGTCTTCACTCATCAGGGATTCCATAGGCGAATCCGATGCCGTTGAATCATGGAGCGGCGTCTAGTTCAACACGATGGCTGGGCCAGTGGGAATAATTCTGAATCTTTTACAATTTTTCACTATCTCCCAACATTGTTGATGGTTGAAAGATTTTTTGCCTAGCCCAATGGCACTGAACCACATTTGTGCTTGCATAATCTATTAAAAAAAGGGAGCTTTCGTTTTTAGCCAACCCAAAATTTCATAATTAGGAAAAGGCCAAAACCCAAGCCAAAATGCAATCGACTTTTTGCCTTGGGCTTTGGCATTTTCCTAAATAATTTTACTTTCTTTTACTAAACCCTAATAATTCTTTTTAAAAAAATAGTGGAAATGCAAGAAACATTAAAAAAAAAATGGAAATACAAGAAACATTAAAATAAAAATTGAAAATGCAAGAAACATTACAAATATAGTGGAATGCAAGAAACATTAAAAAAAATTAGGTTGCAACATACATTAAAAAAATTATTAGAATTGCAAGAAACATTAAAAAATATTAGGGTTGCAACATACATTAAAAAATATTAGGGTTGCAACATACATTAAAAAAAAAGTTTTAGAAATGCAAGAAACATTAAAAAAATTAGGACATTAAATTTAATAAAACGGAAATTACAAATAATTTACCTCATCGCCAAGATTTTGGCCGCTTCGATGGTTGTCCCTCGCTTTTGACAACGCATCTCTCCATTTCCCCAACTCTTTATTCAAAATTTTCCACCTACTATCCAAGGCCATTTCCGTATGAGTCGAACCTGGTCTTTCACAAAATTCAGCATGAATTTTTCTCCACATATGAGAGAACTTCATCTCATTGCTCGTGACCAGACAATGACCAATGTGGACCCAACACTCACACAATAGAACATCTTCGATGGTTGACCACGTCCCTCCGGCTTCAACGGAAGATGCCATAAGATGGTGAATAAAAATTACAATTGAAAGTGAAGAAAATTTTGTGTAGAAAGTGAATGTATGAGGATTTGGTGTTGAAAGTGAAGAGTATTGGTAAGTATTTATAGGAAAAAAATTACATAATTTTTTAGAGAAAAAACACCACAGCCGTTGGATTGAAACAAAAAAACCACATCAGAGAGCCCAACTTGCCCCACATGGCGACTAGCCTTTGGTTTCAAATTTTTACCGTTGGCGCGCGCGCGATGACGTTACCATGGCCTGCGGGCTTTCCCTCGGGCTGGACCAGGTTGGTGGGTCCCGTGTGTTGCCCGGGCTCGCCTGCCAAGCTGGAAACGTGAAAAGGGCCTCGGGCCCTGTCCTGCCCGGGCTCCAGTCCACCGCTGGAGTTGCTCTTACATGTACACAATTCCTTTGTTTTCACATCCAATATTCTGCTTATCAATTTTGCAAGGCAAAATTTGCATGATGCTTCCACCCATTCAATTCTTGCTTTTATAGCGTCAGTACTTGTCGCTCTTATTCAAATCAAGTTCCCGGGAATATCAATGTTGTCTTCTCCATTTGAAACCCATCGTACGCTTACTTGCCTACAGCTCGGCTGCTGCGGCTAGGCTAAGATTCCCTACTTACTCTCCCGCCAACTTTCGCTTGGCCATCATGTTTTGTGCTTTACTTCAGTTGCATCTCTGCTATCCCTTCTTCTTCCTGACTCCTGGCACCATGTCCCATACATGATCAGATCTTCATCTTCTACTATTTGATGGCCAAACAGGGTTTTGGCTTGCTCCGAATGCTATGTCAGCGTCGCATGGCGCCAACACGTAGACTGCTGCCTTTGACGGCTGCTGACATTCATATGGATTTGCAGCACGTGATACATATAAATGGAGCTTCAATTGAAGGATTCAACGTCAACCAGGAAAGCTGATCATGGACTTTCTCTTTATCTGTTTGTTTATGGTCAATGTTTCCTTTCAAGTACTCTATATAATCATATTGGACGTTATTGTAAGGTTCATTCATGAATATCTGTTTGTTTGTGGTCAATGTTTCCCTTCATATATAATCATATTGGATATTTCATATCATTTTTCTTTCTTAATTCTGTGTATTTTGTTTTTCTTTCATTTTTCTTTCTACAATTTGAGTAAGAAAGGATGGGTACTCTTATAAAACTTGATACAAGCACAAAAATGCCCATAACTTGAAGCTGTTAGGTTATGGTGGTTTTTGGCTTATCCATAGTCTCTATACTATATATATTATTCAAGAGAAGTCTATTTGTCAAATTTTATTAGACTAAGGGTCAATCATGATTCATGGCCCTACTTACATTACGTGAAATGGATAAATAAATAAATACTAATATAATAAGGCTAAATAATAATTCACAAATCATTTAAAAAAATAAAACAAAATGAAATGAGTTCTTTTTTTTTTTCTTATTATTCTTATCTCTTTCTTATTGATTTCCCAGTATTAATATATATAAACCCGACCGAGCGAAGACATAAGGCATAACCAGCCCGACCGACCCCGTTGCCATCTCTATTTCCCTATCGACAACATTTTTTTAGGAATTACCTAAGTTATGTTTGTCATTAGAAATTAAATTTTCATAGTTAAACTTGTTTCATATTTCGGAGTAACTCTGTAAGCATGAATATGCAGTTTTATGGATATTAACTAAGGCTAGTTTCTCATATGTAGCTGTAGCTTGGATATTGGCCATGGAGTCAACAACTCGCAAACAAATATATTTAGGAATATAAATAGCCGAAGTGCGACGAGAAAACTCCCCTGCTTCTATTGTCATGGTAAGAATTTTTAATGACTTCATAAAATCCCAAATTCAATAAAATTATTTTGGATAATCTTTAAAACTTACCACATTTCTAATAAAGATGGGCCCCTTGTATTAGTGAACTTGAGAAAGTAACGTATTGGGCCTTGGTTGGACTATTAGGCACGCGTAAAGATGGAGGTCAGAGACTCAAAGAAAACTTGTTCTTTTTTGTTTCTCAGTCAATAACCTAATTTGTTTTTCTTTTGTCCCTATCCTAAACTAAAGAAAAATCAAACGTGACTAACATACTTTTTGTAAATTTGTTCAAATTTTATAACTCTTATGCTTATAAAAATTTGAGGTTTCATAATTAGGGAAAAAAATTATACTTCACACATCTTTTTGTGGATCATGAGATACAAGGAGGAGATGATTTAAACCCGCAAACAAAGTCTCAATTAAACAACTAATCAAGACTCTATCTAAAGTGATTGTTGCCCTATATGGCGGCACAAGTGGAAACCCAAAGAAGTAAGCAACCACGTTGGACAGAGAACAAATATACCTTTACAAAAAAAGACTGCGTCAATAATATGTCTCTATCAATTCAGTTGCGCCGCAATCTGCAGCATTCATGCATCATTTTCAACCTTTCTTTTTTTGTTTAAAAGCATGATGAAAGGTGTCTCGGAAGATCTCAACCGTTCCTTGCAGCGCTAATCACTGTCTGACGGCCTTGATCTGCCCATTCCAACACATAATATATGTGGCTACTCGCACTCAACTCAAGCACCGACCGACAGTACCTGTTTTCTCTCTCTCTCTCTCTCTATATGTCTGCGCAATATTTTAATACTTGTATGGATATTTATAGATGTTACTTGGGCGACCAATTGTTCTAGATGATTGCTCCTGCTCGACAGTTCAACTCAGTCTATAAATAGCTGTCTCATTTCTCAAACAACAACAAAAACAACTAACCATGGAAATCAATCGTTTCTCTCTCAGAAACCCTTTAAACAATCTGCGGTTCTTCAACTTTACTCGAATATTAACGTTGACGGCTTCGACATCTGTCCACGACATACTGTCCTTTGTCATCCCTACTCTCTTGACCTTCGTTCAGATGAAATACCCTAATGAAAATCTTTTTAAGACTCACCCTGTGGCCATGAACATCGTCCTCTACACCTTGCTTGCTTATAGCTTGGCCTTTGGGGTTAGGCACAGATTCCTTAACCCGGATAATCCTTATCCTTGGTTTCACATGGCCATGCTCCTGTTTGGCTCTGCCTCGCTCGCTTCACTTCTCTCACTTGTGTTTCCAAACTATTATTCTAGCTGGCTCCCTATGCTGTGCGTTTCGGCCGTCTTGTTGTTATTTGGTTGGCTGCTGCTGGGCTCGGCTCGCATTCTGTGGAGACAGATCCAAGCCCAAATTGGACAGAGACAACGTAGAATATTCTCTCATCCATTACGCGCAATACGACGTCGCGTGAGGATGCCACGTCCACTTCTGCCCCTGACCCTACCAGATCAACAAGTGGGACCCTTTGTCGTCACTCCCATGAATGCAAAATGAGAGCTTATCAGACAGCAGCCTCCTATTGATAACCTATCAGTTCTTGTTTTATCTAATGTTTTTTAGGTCGGCAGTTTTATTTAATATTATTTGTTTTCTTTTGCAGTATATTTATATTTGGGTACTTTTGTATTGTCTTGTATAATTGAATTCTCCTGTATCTATGAACATCAATCTTGCTTTGTAAATCCGTTGCCACACAAATAATTCGTTGCACTTTATATTTATGTTTATATATGTTTTTTTATTTTCATTTATGAAGTGATTGAATTCTTGATTGTCAACCAAAAGTTTTCTTTTTATATATACATACAAGTTACAACACATGCGTGTTTAAGGATGATACTAGTGTTAAACTTGGACTAATTTTCAAACATTGGAATTAAGTGAGATATTTGTTTATATAAAAGAAAAACGATAATTGTATTCATAAATTAGGCTCAAAGACCATTAGCCACAAAGGGTAATTACAAATGCCCACAAAAGGATAATACAAATATGAAAACATAGTAACCACATAGGTTAATGAATTCCTCCTATGTTAAAGCATAAAAACATGACAAAGAAAACAATCCTTACAATTCAGACTGTATTTACTCTTGAAATTGAAATGAAGATATGGCTCAATCGGAAATGAACACGACACCACCTATCCAATCTAACCGTTAACATTACAGGCACTTCCCATCCACTTGCCTATATCCCAACACTTTCCAAACTCAAAACGCAAAACTCAATCAGTGTAAAACTCAAAGGCATAAAAGGAAGGCAAGTGGACAGGTTTGCTTTCATTCTACGCGGAATTTTTTAAAATATAATGCTAAAATCATTTTTGTAACTAATTGTCTTGTAGAGCAGTTTCACGTAACTACGTCTGTATTTACTATTTAATAAAATAACATAAATTAAATTAAAGCAATAAAAGACGTCTTCTTCTTCTTTTCTTCTTTTTTTTTTTTTTTTGTGTAAGGACAACTCTAAAAATTGTTAATTCTACTAATTCTACAAATAAGAAGGTCTCGTTATGGTCTCACCACAAAGGTATGCTTTCTTTGTTAGTTTTTCAAGAATTATTAATACATAGTTTCGGCTGTTTAATATTAATATATACTTTACTTCTAACGAGTCTACACTGTTTTATTTTAAATAGAAAAAGCAAATATCTAAAAACCCATATTAAAATAAAAAAGCAAAAAGACTCGTCCCTAAAACACAATGGTTTTCTTCGATTAAAAAAAACACAATGGTTTCCGAAATCTATCTAATAGATTGTCTAAATCCTAGATTTGTGTCTAGAAAGTAAATAAATGATTTTTGGTGACTAAAATTTGGCAATGGATCTTCTCCTGGAGTATCACAGACTCAACTTTATTGCCAAGCCTTCTAGTAACAGGCATCAGGTCAGATGGCATAAACCTCCCCCTGGTACAGTTAAAATCAATGTTGATGGAGCCTTTAATTCAGTTACTGGAAAGGGAGGAGTTGGAATTGTTGTGTAAGAATATTTTATAAATATTCTGTGTGGCCCACATGAAGTGACCTATGTGGTAAATAAATTGTTTAATTGGTTTAATAAATATTATTCAGAATAATTATATTGGTCAGATAAGGAGAAGTAGTTTCCTATTTTATTACCGTGATGGGTGGTAATTGATTACGGGCTTCACTAGGAAACGGGTCCTCTCTCTGCCTATAATAGTGCACATGCCCATCTTATGTGTACGCTGATGAAACACGTATTAGGGTTTTCTAAACGTGCAAAAGGCTAGAGAGAGAAATCTATTTCCTCCACACTGACGGCTCGCCTACGGATCGCTCAAGACAAATATCTTGACATGGTAGAAGACTGATCATTCAAGGTATGTATGTTATTTAAGTCTAATTGAATTTCCGCCTAATGCTATTGTGAAAATCATAAAGTTCAAGATCTTGGGTCATGGATTGGGTCTTATGTTTTTACCCAATATTAAGTTTACATGTGGTATCAGAGCATGGTTAAGAACTATCATGATTTTCCGCTAAGGGATTTTGATTTCCTATTGATTGTATCGAATTAGGGTGACCATATATCATGTTTCTTATTTCGTGGATGAATATGTACGAAATAGCATGACTTTGAAATAGGTTTCTCAATAATAAATATATATACTAAATGTAATTATGAATATTGTTTTCTGCACATGATTTTTTGATTTAATTATAGAATGATAATTCGATATATGAATTAATATCGGTTTGTAATCATTCAAGTTCGCTTATGGATGAATTTACATGGACTGACTGCATAATAGAAATTACATTGTGTGGAGCTATATGTCAGCAATTATGCATGTGTCAGCAAGTATGAATTGGTTTTGGGTGAAGAATTATGAATGGGCATGCATCATTTTAGCCATGAAATAGCAAATTGGCTTATGAATGAATTCTCGACAAGTAGGCAAATGATCTATTTGCATCGAATGTAGTATTATGCATTGTCTTGCTGCAAAGAATAGATGGATCACGTGGGGTCCTTTAGTATCTATGAAAGGAGATGTATATCTGTATAAACAATTATGCTTTGATTTTCGTCATTTCATCGTCTGCCTCATGGGTTCATGTATGAGTATAAATATCAGTATGATTTAGATATCAGCTTGTACATCAATGTTAAATTTACCGATTCCCATTATGCAAAATTTGATAATTATTTTGATATATCATTGTATTGGGCTCTATTTTGGAATCTATATATCAAATCTTATGAGAGGGTATGTGAGTTTGAATTTGCTACATCTTCTTCAAACTTAATGATGTTTTTACGCTGTTATGAGCCAATTGCTAATTATTGAAATCATGACCACTTATGAACTTATAATATGATCGTGGTGTAGATATGTACAGTGAATTGAAGTTATTTAAAAATAAATAAATAAATAAATGCAAGCATATTGTATTTTATTGTCACTGTACTTTGTCTTATGAGGAGGCAATCTAAAGTTCTATTGCCTACTACTGTGTAAAAGATGTAATATATTTATCGGTTAATCTAATGATCAATTAACCATTAAAGTGTATCAGTTAATCTTATGTAATCGATTAAACGTTACAGTTGTTAATTTAATTTGACATTCATATTATGAATGGTTTGTTAGTCACCAAAGTGGCCAAGCTAGAACGTTCCATGAATATCAAATTAAATGATAATTAATCTTATGTAATCGATTAACTGTTACAGTTGTCAATTTAATTTGACATTCATATTATGAATGGTTTGTTAGTCACCAAAGTGGCCAAGCTAGAACGTTCCATGAATATCAAATTAGATGATAATTAATCAATTACTTATGATTTAAGGATGCATATAAATGAGGTTGAACCTTATAATGTTTTCAAGGTTCAAGCATCATGTGTATATTGATTTTCATCATTCAAGATATAATATGAGTCGCCCAAAGGTGGATTCGTTATTCATATGATTGGTGATATAAATGAGGTAACTTGTATGTCTTATTTAGATTTGTTTTGTTTATCCAAAGATATCAAAGCATTTCTTTTCAGAATATACATTTACCAATAATGTAAAATAGATGCATCATAATTGTTAATTATTGGTACTGTCATAATATATCCCAAAGGAGAGTTATGATGATACGTTTATTGATGTTCAGACTATATAAGTCTTATTTATGTTTGTACGTGTTGGTAACTCAAAGCATTAGTATTGTGAGCATATTACGAATTATGTTGCAATGTCACTTTTAGGTTCGCTTCATTCACATGCTTGATCTAGTATTGATTTAATTTCTCATTTTGCTGTGAAAAGGTCCAGTATCACCAAAGTGTTCTGGGTTTTGATCATGCACCTCAAAATGAGAAACTCATTGCTATTATGTTAAAGCATTGAGGATTAAAAGACTTTCCATGAAGTTTGGGAAAGATCAAACAGATTGAGCCTTATGTTTATGCGAATAACTAGACATAGCAATATAAATTAAGGCTATGCTCCATTAATGTGAATAATGCTAAAGAATTCTTGAGAATTGCTAACAAGTCCATTACATGGACAATATTGGCTGATCTTACCATCATGAAATTTGATGGTATGCGAAGCATGAATGAGTGCATTATTAAGCATACTAGTTTAGTGGCAAAACTCAAGTCCTTGAGATGAAGAAGAAGAAAAATCAATTTCACCTATGTAGAAGGTGAAGCATTTACAGAATATGATTCGAAAAGAAAGGTAAGTCTTCTCGCTTTTATGTGTTTCGAATCAATTTTTAGATGAATTTTCTTATGATGCTTGATGAATTAAATTATGTGCTAAAATTCATGTTTCTAATAGTCCTTTGGTGATGAAGTATCGAGTCTCTTAAAGAGTGCCTATTTTGTTAATTGTGGTATTCTATTAATGATTTACGAAATTAAAGCATGATGACATTTTCTTTAAATGTTTTTGATACTTTGCATGATTAATTTAGAAGTGACTGCTATTTGACAAATTAAAATTTAATGTTCTTATGGCATAAATGACTGGTAATGTGTTCAGAGAAAGAACTCAGGGATCATTAAGGAATGAGGTTCTTCTGAACCTATATTTTATTGATCTCTCTTATTTGTGTGTAAGTGGATTGTATTAATGATAACAATTCAAATACACCAAGAAAGATTCCATAAGAAATTTATAGCTAATCGAAATTATTTATAAAACATGTGTTCACCTTATAATGCTCTGTCTTTTGGTTAGGGGTATGTGAAGTAATTTATCGTTACCTATACCATTATGGATACATGTTCTTACTACAACTATTATGCTAATTGGGTTCTTATTTAGGCAGTTTCAAATAAGAAATTATTTGAATGGCGGAAAGTAAAGGAATCCATTCGAGGCACCATTATGTTTTGGGTTGCTTAGTGGAAGTAAGAATTTTATGTTCACATGAGAAGGAATTGGACTTTCGTAATGTTTTCTGGTTACTTTATTGGTTACCTAGAAAAGTCCAAATGGTATAGAATTTATTATCCTAACCAGGGTATGAGATTATTGAAATCAATAACGTCAGTTTCATTTTAAATGGTGAAATTAGTGGGAGTGGATAACCAATAAAATTGGTTTTATGAGAAGTTAGTGTGCAAATTTTTGCATGCATACTTCATAATGAAATTGTTGTTCCTACTGATTGTGAACAGTTTTAACAACAATGAACAACAAATTAATGAATAACTAATCTCTCCATTATGACTGCTTCACCAATGAAAGTATAGTAGAGAACCACAAAGAATAGCATTAAGATGGTATCAAGACATTAAGCGTGTTGGTATCTGCTACTCGAGTGATTATTTGGTATATCTACAAGAATCAATTTGTGAGTGTTAAGTAAGATTTTGATTTTATTTTCACATGTTGTTAAACATATATTGATTCTACTAAATAGATTTATGCCATGAATGATGAGTTGAAATCAATTGGCGGGAATGAAATTTGTGATTTCGTCAATTTGCACGAAAAAGGGCGAGTTGTGTGTAAGAGTGTCTTCATGACTAAATACAACTCCCAGGGCAATATAGACAGATATAAAGACACACTATTGGCCAACGATTTTACTAAGAAAGAAGGAATATATTATAAAGTGACATTCTCACTTGTTCCTAAGAATGACTCACTTGGAATCATATAATGGTATTTGTTACTCATTATGAATTAGGGTTACATTGTCTCATAGAGCATATTATAAGAGTTCTAAAGAGACATGATATGGAATAATGTTTATTCATTAATGTTGCTCCAATTCAAAAAGGGGATAAGTTTAGCATTATGTAATGCCCATAAGAGTGAATTGGAACATTAAAAGTACAACAAGAATTCATTATGTGCATATGGTTTGCTTTGAGGCCATAGTTGATGAATTGAGGTTGCGGGTTTTAATCCTAGGACTTGGTGTTTATGTTTTATTGCCAAGCCGCTAAGAATTTATGTTGATGCCGCAATTGTCGTTTCTCCAAGAATGACTGGTGCTCGAGAGTGCTAAACATAATGGAATTATATACCTTGTCATTAAGGAGGTTAAGAAACAATGAGTGTCTATAAAGAGAAAATTTATGCTTGAAAATCAAGTAATAAAAGGTTTTGACCAAAGAAATTACTGATTATGTTGAAGGGATTGTTCTTGGTCGTAAACCGTAATAGTATTTATGATGTGGTTTTGCATAATGACAGTTTATTTAGTTTGACACTCTGAGCTCAATAATTGAATGTGTTTATGTTATTTCCTGTTTTCCATTATATGTATACATGAATGAGATTGGATGAATGATAACAGGAATAGTCTCTGACAAAGACATTATTGGACCTTTTATGATACTTCTCACTTACAGACTATTTTAGGTGATTTGCTAATGTTGTGGTACATGGAAGGGATTATATCGCTTATTGATGTTTGACCGCCATGACTTGCATTAGACAATTGCTTAAATGCGGTATTTATGTTGACCATATGAAAGTGAGGATTGTTCTGAATGTATCGCGCGCGTAATGTTTATTTATTGAACCATGAAGTAAATTTATCATATGGGCCAAGTGGGAGAATGTAAGAATATTTTATAAATATTCTGTGTGGCCCACATGAAGTGACCTATGTGGTAAATAAATTGTTTAATTGGTTTAATAAATATTATTCAGAATAATTATATTGGTCAGATAAGGAGAAGTAGTTTCCTATTTTATTACTGTGATGAGTGGTAATTGATTACGGGCTTCACTAGGAAACGGGTCCTCTCTCTGCCTATAATAGTGCACATGCCCATCTTATGTGTACGCTGATGAAACACGTATTAGGGTTTTCTAAACGTGCAAAAGGCTAGAGAGAGAAATCTATTTCCTCCACACTGACGGCTCGCCTACGGATCGCTCAAGACAAATATCTTGACATGGTAGAAGACTGATCATTCAAGGTATGTATGTAATTTAAGTCTAATTGAATTTCCGCCTAATGCTATTGTGAAAATCATAAAGTTCAAGATCTTGGGTCATGGATTGGGTCTTATGTTTTTACCCAATATTAAGTTTACATGTTGTTCGTGATGACCAAGGTTGTTTCTTGGGTGGCAGAGCTCGGTGCTTCGGGAATGTCTCTTCCCCTGCACATGCGGAGGCTCTGGCTCTTCTCGAAGGACTAGCTGTTGTTCAAACTTGGTTGGGCACTCCTGTGATTTTGGAAAGTGACTCCCAGGCGCTTGTCCTTGCTGTTAACGGGCCCAACAATGACACCTCGGAGTTGGGTCGTTTCATTGATGATGCCAGATTTCTCCTGGCTCGGTGGGAGTCTTGTTCTCTCTCCCACGTTCTTAGAGAAGGCAACAATGTAGCACACTGTATCGCTCGTTTTGCACTTTCAACCCAACAAGTTTTCCCACCTCTTGATTTTATTCAGAAGGATTTGCTTGCCGATCTTATGTAACCTCTTCATATTCAATATTATAGCTAATTTAAAAAAAAAAAAAAAATGATCTTGCAAATAGTGTCTACTAAATTCTTGTTATCTGATTATATTTTGAATTTAATTTGAGCTTCTTAAAACAATTTCAAATTTCAACTGCGGGTGATATTCTTCAGGTTTCGACTTTAGACCCAATTGCTACCTAGAGGTTAGGTCTTACGTATTCTAGTCAAATTGAATTTTGTCAGCCGTCGTGGGACTTGGATTTGACGAGCCATTTTAACACTCATATTCCTACATTTATTATTTTTATGATTTAATTTCAACTTAATATAATATTAAAAGTGTAAACACGTGGATGGCAGAGATTGGAGATGGGATGATGGTTTAATCTTGCAGTCAACCAATCTGTGGAAGAACTTCTAGATGTAATGCGACTTGTGAGAGTTGTAAAAGCACAAAGTTTTGGCGCCGTGCATGTGTGGAGTATGAGATAAATATCTCCCTTCTTCTTTTACTTTTGAGTGAATCCTTTTCTTTCCATTTCCTAACTATCACTTTTGTTTTTTTTTTTTTTTTTTACAGAAACGATATTGGTACTACATTCATTATGAAAATATGAGTTTATAGATGCCACAGAGTTAAGCAACCACATTGGGGCTAAGCCCTCCCGCCTACTCACTCCAGAGGTTTGAAACACAAACTTAGCAACTAGATGGGCCACGTTATTACATAGTCTAGGAACAAAAGACAAACACCCTGACGTAACCAAGGGCGAAACTAGTAATTTTTCAATGGGTGGGCTAGCTATTCACTCCTTTTGCTTTAGTACCTGTGGTGGCAGAGTAAAGTTCCCCATTAACTTGAGAACCCTGACTGGTCAACAAGTCAACTTTCTTTTAATGTGTGAGCGTGCCACTGTTAGTAATTTTAAAACCCTAACAGACTTGAAAATGTAATAACTTGCACCCCACACTACTACAAAAATCGCAATAGACGACGGTAATTTACCGTCGTAAATTTACTTTTTCAACCGTCGAGGAATCGACCGACATCTTTTACGCATAAAACCACGACGGTAAAATACCGTCGTCTATTTTATATCTAAAGACGACGCTTTTACTAAAAACCGTCGTCTATTAATTTAAAGACGACGGGTTTTATGAAATAAATGACGTCTATTATAAGTAAAGACGACGGTTTGTAAGAACTGTCGTCTATTATGAAATAACAGTCGTCTATTATTATGAAATATGTCGTCTATTATGAAATAACAGTCGTCTATTATTGTGAAATATGTCGTCTATTATGAAATAACAGTCGTCTATTATATGTAAAGAAGACGGTTTTGTGATAGAATAGTCGTCTATTAATGTAAAGACGACGGTTTTTTTGAAAGAACTGAGGTTTATTATATCCAAAGATGTTTTATTTTTACATTTTACCTTTTTTTTCCTTGCTTCCAATTGTTCTCTACAACGATTTTAGCTAAAAAAACAACCATAATGCTTTGTGAACAATAAATTCAGCTCCAAATAATCCAATGGTTCTCTTCAAGAATAATTTGTTTCATAAAACTTGAAGATTCAATAATAATTACAAAATATCAATCTTCATTCCTATATATCTATACAAAATATCATATCCATAATATTAAACTATAATTAGAAAAAGAGGGGCTACATATGAAATTCGATCCGAATTTCATCAATTTGTTCTTGTGTGTATGAGTTACCGTTGCCTTCTTGCACTGCAAAACAGGATTAAAAAAAAGGAAGCAAGTTTTAGTTAGAGATACATTTAACAGATTAAAAAAAGAAACAAGAAACAAAAGCCGAAGTGGGGAGCATAACTTATTTGGATTTCCTCTGACTTGGAGCAAATAAACTTCAAATAATTTGAGAAACTGAAAACCGGAATGAAAGATTAGAATATGAGCAGCCGGAATGAAATGTACCTCGACTTGGAGCAACCTTGATGGAGACAGAAAACTTTAAGGTCAGAATATGAGTTGAAGAAAGATAGCGAAATGTTATATATATAGGGTTTAGGGCAAATTCGAAAAATTACAATTCGCGGTCAAATTTTTCAAAAGACCGCGTTTTTAAAGACGACGGAAAGTAAAATCAAAACGTCGTATAAATTAAAATATACACGACGGTTTTTAAATAATACGGACGTTATAAACATATACTACGTCAGTTAGTTACAAAACCGACGTCTTAAATAAAAAAAACTTCGGAGAAATAGAAATTTGTGTTAAACAAGAAACTAAATATACAATCCTTCTTGAGAATTCAGTTGTTGTTTTACACCCAACCGAAGTTCTTAGATGGGTTGGGTGTAAAAACACAATCGAGTTCGCAAGAAAGACATTCTTGCATGAGAGGTGAGAATTGAGATATACGTAACGTTTGGAATAAAAACTCCAATTTAAACGAATTATTTAGAATTGGAAAACTAAAAGTGACTTTATTAAGACTTGGAAACCGAAAAGGGCCTTTATTTCGACTTGGAAACATAAAAGCCGCCGTTTGATCCCCAATTTCTCGGATAAAGAGTGTCGATTCAGTTCGAAAGTTTGAAATTGAAACCTACAACGACGGTATTTATGTTTACCGTCGTCGTTTTCTTGACGTTTATTTGGACTTTTGTTGTCGCTTGTTTTAAACAACGGCGACGGTATAATTAATATAAACGACGTGAAAATGATTTACAACGGCGATATAATTAATAGAACTGCCGTATTATATGAAAAACCACGTCGTTATATTATATTATAACGACGTAGTACCGATTTACCACCACCTTTTATTTATAAGAACTGTCGTAGTCTAACATCTAATATGGCGTAAAATAATAAAAGACAGACGTGGTTAATTAACTTTACATGTCGGTAATTATAAAATTACGGTCGTATTAAATAGCACTTGATACGTATGTTAATAATGCGTCTATTATATTTAAAAACGTCAGTTTTATGAAAACATGAAGTCTATTATATATAAAGACGACAATTTTTATGAAAGAAATGTCGTCTATTATATGTAAAGAAGACGGTTTTGTGATAGAATTGTCGTCTATTGATGTAAAGACGACGGTTTATTTGAAAGAACTGTCGTTTATTATATCCAAAGATGTAGTAATTTTACATTTTTATCTTTTTTTCTTGCTTCCAATGGTTCTCTACAACGATTTTTTCTTGCTAAAAACAACCATATATAATGCTTTGTGAACAATAAATATACTCAAGAATAATTTGTTTCATAAAACTTGAAGATTCAATAATAATTACATACAAAATATTTATCAATCTTCATTCCTATATATCCATACAAAATATCATATCCATAATATTAAACTATAATTCGATCCGAATTTCTTCAATTTGTTCTTGTGTGTGTATGAGCTAGCGTTGCCTTCTTGCACTGCAAAACCAAGATTAAAAAAAGAGCAAGTTTTAGTTAGAGATACATTTATAAACCTTTTGCAACTATAACAGGATTTAATAAAAAGAAACAAGAAACAAAAGCCAGAAGAGGGGAGCATAACTTATTTGGATTTCCTCTAACTTGGATATAAACGACGGAAAGTAAAATTAAACCGTGTATAAATTAAAATATACACGACGGTTTTTAAATAATAGGGAAGTTATAAACATATACTACGTCAGTTAGTTACAAAACCGACGTCTTAAATACAAAAACTACAGAGAAATAGAAATTTGTATTAAACAAGAAACAAAATTTGCAATCTTTCTGGGGAACTCAGTTGTTGTTTTGCACCAAACCGAAGTTCTTAGATTGGTTTGGTGTAAAAACACAACTGAGTTCCAAAGAGAGACATCTTGCATGATTGAAACCATTCGAGAGATGTGAGAATTGAGACTGAACGTTTGGAATAAAAACTACAATTTAAAGGAAATATTTAGAATTGGAAAACTAAAAGTGACTTAATTAAGACTTGGAAACCGAAAAGGGCTTTTATTTCGACTTGGAAACCTAAAAGCCGCCGTTTGATCTCCAATTCGCAGATAAAGCGTGACGTTTCAGTTCGAAAGTTTCAAATTTGAAACCTACAACGACGGTATTTATGTTTTCCGTCGTCGTTATCTGACGTTTATTTCGACTTTTGTTGTCGCGCTTGTTTTAAATAACAACGACGGTATAATTAATATAAACGACGTGAAAATGATTTATAATGGCGATATAATTTATAGAACTGTATATTATCTGAAAAACCACGACGTTATATTATATTATAACGACGTGGTAACTATTTACCACCACCTTTTATTTATAAGTATTGTCGTAATCTAATGTATAATATGGCGTAAAATAATAAAAGAGAGACGTGGTTAATTAACTTTACATGTCGGTAATTATTAAATTACGGTCGTATTAAATAGTACTTGATACGTCTCTAATAATACAATTACCGCCGTGTTCATTGGATGTTCAAAACGGTGGTATTATATGTAAAACGTCGTCTATAATTACTACGTCGATATATTTACACATACCGTCGTTGTTTATTTGTTGTCTTTTTTCTGATCGGAATGGCATGTTTAATAAGACGACGCTTTTAAAGTTTTATGCGTCGTGTTTTAAAAATGCCCAAATGAATTTCCAATTTTTAGGTGTTTTAGTTTCTGATCCACGTCGGTTTTTATATTACCGTCGTCGTTTAAAATTTAACGACGGTATTTATTTTGTCCGTCGTCGTTTTACCGACGTCTATTTCGATTTTTGTAGTAGTGCCAAGTTATCAATTAAAACAAGCGATTGTGAATTTGGATGAGGAATATTGCTAAAATATGAGAACTATGAGAGCATATTTGTTTGTGGGAATTTTCTGTGTATTCTTCTCCTTGTAGGAGGTCATATTTATAATACAATGAAACCTGAATGAGCAAGTAAATAATAAATTCATATTTCTATTTACAGTAGAAAATCAGGAATTAAAATAAATCAATTACAATTATACTAGGAATTCTTGGTGTGTAAGGAAAGTAAGTCAACAGTCCACAAGTCACGCCAACAAATACCTCCCAAGTAAATTCTTTTCTATGCCTCAGAAAAGTGAGGACTTTACAATTTTTCCATAGTACAACTATTAAATTCTAGCAAAAGAAACTTTATAATAAAAAAAAGTAACAAAATCCAAGTAGAACTACCTGAATTGAACCTTCTTGCGATGGAGTTCGTGTATCAACACCTTCAACTAATAGATATTAGTTGGAAATCGATACTAATGATGTGATTGGCAGAGCTTTCATCAATTTGAGCCATGGGGAGGCTTAACAAGCGGGCAGAACTGGGAGTCTGCATATGTTCTGTTTGATCTGGAAGAACTATCTCCGTCTGGACTGGCTTGGATTGGGAGTGGCTGGTGTGGCACTCTTCAGATTTGGCAATTCCTGGACTGAACCTGCTTTGTAACGGCAGAAACTTGAGTTCTGCTTGTTTTCTTCTTGGAAGAACTCCTGTTTTGGGCTGGATTGCTTTAAAGAGAGGTCTCTGAAAGGCTTTGAAGATCGTAAGATCTTTGAAAAATTTGTTGAGGTTTTCAAATAGTGAATAACCTGGGTTCTGGTTGTTTGAGCTATTCTGAACAATTTTCAAAATGGCATAGAACTGAGTTCTGGCTGTTATCCTGACGCGAGATTGCTCTTGAGAGCTTTGTGAGTTTGCAAGCTTTTGAGATCGAATGATCTTTGATTTTGTCAATTTGACTGAGAGTTTGTTTTTTTGATTGATTGGTTGAGTGTCCTTCTCTCAGTTCACGTCCTTTTGTATTTATAGGAATTTTGGTTCTTAAAAATGTCTAAAAATATCTATTTTGGGACGTGTCTTGCTTTAGCTAAAAAGGAGATATTTGGCCTTTGATAAGAAGTAGAAAATATCAAGATTTGGCTGTGGTGAATATCTTCTCCCTTCTTCTTTGTAACTTGTGTTCAAAGAATATCTTCTCTGTTGAAGCCACATGGATGTTCTACAAAGAAGATTAACCTGTCCTTACTGAGATTAACCTGTTCTGCAGAGAAGATTAACTTGTGTTCTGAAAAATATTTCGGCTGATAAGACTATTTGCTTGTAGAAGAAGTTTTAGTCTGTGCGAAAAATATCCATGAGATTCTTCTCTTCTCTTCGCAGTCCTAAAGATCAGACTTCAAGTTTCAATGATCTGAGCCTTTTGGAAACTTGTGAAGCTTTTCTTTTGCCTATTTTATTCTTTGAAAATGGTGTTGGGCTTCTTCTTCATCTTTGGCAAGTATGGCTCAAGTAGTCATTCTTTGGGCTGATAAGCAAAGTCTTGGGCACAAGCGATTTTTGATTTTTTTTAACGAACTGGGCAACCTTAATCAACCATAATTTGTAACCTTAATCACCATTAGTAGTAATTAGATTTTTTTTCTTTTATAACTTTGGTTAATTCTATTACTTTGAATAACATGGGCCATTTTCCATTTTTGGCAAATAGAGCCCATGTTCTGTTTATACATAACCATGTGGCCTGTTGGGCTTGGTGCGCAAAATTCAGGCCCAAACAATGCCCCCTAAGTCTGAATCGTTTTTTAAAACGGTTTCAGACTTAATGATTGGCCAATAAATGATGCGCACCAAATTGTGTCGTTACTCTAGCCCACATTTCGCCTTTTTGGTCTGGACTTCATGGGGAAGTGGTCATTAACGACTACTTTAACTCTGGGCAACCCTTCTTCTCCCACGATCTTAACCCATGATTTCTTTTAAGTTTATAAAGCTCTCCTATTGTATTGTTCACTGAAACCCCAAAACACATCCATCTTCTGAATCTGTTCCAATTTCTCAAAATTTCTCTGATGTCCTTTCGATTTTATCAATTCCGTCATAAACAAAAAATGTCTTCTCCAAAAAATCGTGCAAAAAGCTCTTCTTCTTGTTTTCCTCCTCCTTACATCTCTAGAGAATGTGTGGATGCTCATGCGATCGAAATTCGCAACAAGCTCCATCCCTATGCTCAGAAGAATCTTGATGAAAGCATCCTTCATCTGATTGGCAATACCCTTGTTTTGGGCCCTCATTGGTTTGGAAAGATTCCTGAAAAGATGTCAAAGCACTTCGAGGAAGATACTGAGGCCCCCATATGCTATCAGAACTCCTCTTTGGTGTTTCATTCCTGGGTTAGTAAGAACTTAAGCCGATCATATCCCTCAAGTGAAGTGAGGAATAGCTCTGTAAAGTGGTCAAACTGGATTGACCGCCTCACCCCTAAATATGCAGCTCTTTGGAAGAAGGCTGGGATTTATGATGCTCTCCTCCTGTCCAAGCACTCAGTAAATAGGGACGAGAATCTACTAGCTGCAGCTATTTGCTTTTGGAATTCTGCCACCGACACTTTTGACTTCCGTGTTGGTCCCATATCCCCAACTCTGATGGGCATGGCTAAGATCTTTGGGTTCACACCTTATGGAAGACCCTATGATGCGGATGGAGATTACCATAGGAGGAATAATGGTGAAAGACTGGCCAAGAAGTTCACTATTTCTTCTACGCTCATCAACCAGAACTGCTCTTTCTCCAATTTTATGAAGAAGTTCAGTACTGAGAGGGATTGGGATCAACAACACATTCTGTTTCTGCTATACTAGTTGAACAAATTTGTGTTTCCAAATCGCTCCTCAGCAGTTCTGCTTTGAGTACAGACATCTAGTTGAAGCTCTGCACAATCACATGGATGTCGAACTTGGCCTAATAGTTTTAGCACATCTGTACAAGAGTCTCCACACTGCCACTTTGGACAGTCCACTAAACCCTGGAGCCCCAGGGGCATTCTAAATGATCCAGATTTGGCACCAAGTCTATTTCCCATAACTGAGGTCTTTTGATGTAGTTCTGGATGAAGACCAGGTCATGGTGCTTCCTCTCATGTCAGCAGAAGTGCCCAAAAGGTCAATTGAAGAGTATTTGATTCTCTTCAGGCACTGCAAGAATAGGTCAACTGCACAATGGCAAGTGGTGTTGAGGAGGAGCTACCCCTGGTTCCAACCTGGATACAGATTGTTTGAGAATGAACCAGAGGATGCAGAGGCCAGAATTGACTTTAGGAAGAAGTTCCTCAGTGTGATGCTGACTAGGGCCTTCCTTTTGGAAGAGGAAAACCTCCCAGTTCTCACTTGGGTAGATAGGTGTATCAACCCAACTTCTGCACCAGGCAATTTGGTTGCCCTCAGATGATTCCAGTGAAGTACTACAAGGGCTGTAATAAGGGCACTTCCTGGAGGGATGCAGATGTTATAGACGTGCACCTGAAGTGCAAGTGTTCAATGAATAAAATAAATAGCAGTGTGTATGGCCTCTATCCATCCTGGGAGCCAAATTCCTGCAGTTCTGCTTATTTTAATGCCTGGTTGAAAGCTAGATTTGCTGGTGTGCCAAATACAGGTAGTTCTGCAAGAAATTTTTTTGCTAAATGGAAAGAATGAGTCATCCAGGCGGAGGAAGAGGCCAAGAAAAACTTGACTCAATTGATCCTGAGCATAAATGCTGAAGTGATTGAAGGTAGTTAATCAATTCTGCCTATTTTGCTTGAATTCTGTTTCTTAACCTATGGTTTTTAATCTGATTCTGTGTGACCATTTCAAATCCCTCCAAGGCTGGCAGTATTAATGAACAAGGCTGTCCAGACTGGACAAGTGATTGGTGAGTTCTGTTCCCTTTCTTTTTCAATTTCCGGCTGGACTGGTTCTTACTAACCCTATTATTTTTGTGCAGTAAACTCTATCATAGCTGATGGAGATCTTAAAGTGGATCTTGGAGAAGAGAACCCTGAGCAAGCCATCCTAAAGAAAAAGGCTGAGGAGAAGGCACTTGAGGCAACTCCCTTTGTGAGAAAAAGAAAAGAAACTGCTCAAGCTCAGGACAGTTCTATCCAGCCTACAATTCCAGGTAATTCTTTGTGATTTTTTTATTCTGTTATTTTCCTTAATCAGAACTGAGTCTCATAGTTCTAATTCTGCCTTTGTTCTCTTTTCAGCTATTGTACCTGCAAGTTCTTCATCACCTGTAGTAAAGGCAAAATGAGCCAAGAAGGGAATTGCTACGGTGGAAGAACTGTGGTTGCCTCTACAGCAACCTCAAAGATGGATGAAGAACTCCGTGAGGCTTTTGATGTCCTATACAAAGATAAAGAAGCCACTAAAGAAGTGGAAGGAGAGGTAAGGCTCTTATCTGGAAATTTTTAATAATTTTGGAAGTTTTTAAAGAATTCTACCCTTTGTAGGAGGAGATTCCTGCTAAAGTGATAGCATAGAGCATAGAACTATCTAAGAAGCAGCAGAAGGCTCAAGGAGGAGAGTTGACTCCATCAAAACTGGCTTTGTTTGATTATGTGGAAGCAGAAAATTCTGCGGCTGTTCTAGAATCTAAGGTAACTCTCTTCAGACTGCCTTAATTATGCCTGTATTGACTTAGGTACTCAACCACTACCTCTGTTCTTGCAGATAGAAAAGAGCACACCTGTTAGAGAAATGGCAGTAGTTACTAGTCCCCTGAAGCCTATGATTGTTGCTATAAGTGGTTGTTAATTCTGAAAAAATATTTTTCAGTTTTTAGCTTGATTTAGAACTGACTGGACTATCTTTTTACAGATACCAATTCAATCTATCCCAGGTTCATCAGAAACTGCTTCCCATGCTGATCCGAAATTGGCAGAATTTGAGGCAATGAATTTGGATGCTCAGCTACTGAAACTTGAGAAGATGGTGGAAACTCCAAGTAAAGCCAAATCTAAAGCAGTAAATGGGCGACAGACAGAATAAGAGTCTGGCAATCCACTGAGTTGGGGCTGGATGATGGTAAAGACATGGTTGATCAGCTGATGAAGGATCTAGACTTGCTGCATAAAGAGAATATGGCCCCTCACCCAACTCTTGAGATTAGTTTAGGTCTGCCTAGAGATGTAGCCATTGCTCTTGAGAAGTATGAGGATCTCAAGCCTTCTTTAAAGACTTCTAAATTCTGCAAGGCTACTCATGAAGCCAATCTGGTGGATTATCAAAAGTAGAAGTCAGAATTGGACCTGATGGTTGCTGATTTTAAGGAGACCAGGTCCACTACAACCAAGCTGGAAAATCATATTGAAGATCTCCATAAGCAAGCAGTTGTTTTGAAAAGGAAAGAAAGAGATCTTGGTGCTGGTTTGGCTATGAAGACGAAGACTACTTTCCTTGTCCAGAGCATGGTTTCAGCTTCAAGACCTACGCTGGATATTGATGAGACTTCAATCCTCCAAGGGGTGGTCCTTCAAAAAGAGATTTCTGCAAAGAAGGCTGGTCTGCAAGAGATTCTCAAGAGCTTAGGTCTTTAGAATAGGTTTCTAGAAAAATAGGACCTGTTTTTTTGTAATAAGATAGTTCATCCTTTGATGACTTGATGAAATAAAAAGCTCTATTTATTTTGCTAATTCTCTTTTTACATATATATATATATATATATATATATAGTTAAAATAAAAGAACAAAATCAACTTAGGATTTGGTCAATCAAGTTCATTCGCAGTTCTATCTATTTCTTCTTCAATTCCAAGATTTGTCTGTATTGTATGTGAATCCCACATGGTTAAATAAATTTTTTTTAACCATTTCCCATTGATTGGTGTAGCATGGACATCTCCATCTTGATCTTGTAATTTGTATGCCCCCATTCCAAGGACTTGCTTGATTAGAAAATGACCTTCCCAAGTGGGGGACCGTTTCCCAAAACCTGCAATATGTGAACCAAGGGGCAGAACTGCCCTCCAGACAATCTCTCATTCTTTAAAACTCTTGTTTTCAACTCTCTTGTTGTAGGCCCTTGCCACAGCTTCTTTTCCTGTCAAGAGTTTGTTGAGAGTGTCAATTTTGCTTGAATCAAGCCCTTCCAATTCTAGCAACATTGCCTATGAATACTCTTCTCCAACTAGATTGTGTTGCTGAGCAATTCTAATGGACTGGACTGTGATTTCCGTGGTCAGAATGGCATCATGGCCATATGTAAGAGTATATGGAGTCATGCTTGTTGCATCTCTTTTGGAAGTTTTGTAGGCCCATAAGGTTTCTGACAATTTTTCATGCCACTGCCTTGGATTTTCTTCAAGCATCTTTCTGATGATGTTGATTATCACCTTGTTGCTCGATTCTGCTTGCCCATTGGCTTGAGCATAGTATGGAGTGGACTAAAGCAACTTGATTTTGAAATTTCTTGCCATATCCTGCATTTCCTTGGATATGAAAGAAGTTCCTCTGTCAGTTGTGATTAATTTTGGTATGCCAAACCTGTGTATAATCTATTCTTCGATGAAAGTGATGATCTCTTGAGAAGTTATAGATTTGACTAGTTTGGCTTCAACCCATTTAGTAAAATAGTCAGTAGCAACAATGATAAAACAATGTTGTTTGCTGCTAGCTGGGTAAATTTTACCAATGAGGTCCATTGCCCATCCTCTGAAAGGCCAAGGTTTGACAACTGGATTCATGGGAACTGAAGGAGCCTGCTGGATTGGCCCATGTCTTTGGCAAGCCTTACATTATTTGGAGTATTCTATGCAATCTTTCATCATGGTAGGCCATAAATAACCATATGTTTTGATGAGCCAACACATTTTCCTTCCACCCTGATGTGCTCCACACATTCCTTCATGGACTTCCAGATAAACGAATCTTGTACTCTTCTACCAAGAGATTTCTTGCTGCTACCAGATAAACGACTAGTGAAGGACTTAAACACTTGTACTCTCCTGCAATCTGTTTTAGCACAAGCATAGAATCTCCTAGGATTTCCACAAACTAGACTCCTAGTTTTACCAAGGCTTTGTATTCTGCTCTGTTGTTGGTGCATTGGAAGTCTAGCTGGAATAAATAACTATGCTTTATTCCCATTGGATCTTCTAGAACAATTCCTGCTCCAGAAGTGAGATCAGTCTTAGATCCATCAAAATACAGCTTCCATGGAGTGAGATGGATTGAATATATGGGATTATTGAAATAGGTATGAACTCTATTCAACAAATCTGCATTGGCTATGTCCATGGAATCCATGTTTTCAATTTCTTCCCCTGGATGATCTGCTAAGAAGTCTGCTACAACTTGGCCCTTGATGGCTTTCTGAGGAACATAGTGGAAAGCGAATTCTGACAAAGCCAAAGTCCATTTACCAATTCTGCCTCTCAGCATTGGTGTTGTTAGCATGTATTTGATAAAGTCTGTCCTGTAAATTATGTAAATTGTGAAATGTAACATGTAATGCCTGAGTTTCACAGCACTGAAGTATAAAGCCAAACATAACCTTTCAATTGCAGAGTATCTTCTTTCTACTTCTGTCAGATTTCTGCTCAGATAGTAGATTGCATGTTCCTTTCCTTCCTTGTTGTCATGAACTAGAAGGTTTCCAATAGACACTTCTGATGCAGAAATGTACAATTTGAGTGGTCCGCCTTTCTTTGGTAGGGACAGAACTAGTGGATTTGAAAGAGAGTGCTTGATTTCTTCAAAAGCCTTTTGATGAGACTCTTCCCATTTGAAGACATGTTCTTGTTTTAATCTCAACAATGGTGAGAAAGCCTGGATTTTCCCTACATAATTGGATATGAATCTTCTAAGAAAGTTGATCTTTCCCAAGAGACTTTGCAATTCCTTCTTGTTTCGAGGCGGCGAAGCTTCTATGATGGATTTTGCTTTGTTCTTGTCTACTTTAATGCCACTTTGGTAAACCAAGAAACCTAGAAAATTTCCTGCTTGAACCCCAAAGACACATTTTTTGGGATTCATTTTCAATTAATGTTGTCTCATTCTTTGGAAAGCTTTCTTTAGATCAGATACATGATTTATCTTTTCTGCATATTTGATCACAATATCATCTGTATATACTTCCAGGGAATGGCCTATCATGTCATGGAAAACAGAATTCATTGCTCTTTGATAGGTTGATACTACATTCTTCGAGCCAAAGGGCATTACAACATATTCAAAAGCACATATATGTCCTGGACATATGAAAACGGTTTTGTGAATATCTTCTTCTGCCATCATTATCTGATTATAACCTGCATTGCCATCCATAAACAATAAAATTTGTTTATGAGCTGTTCCATCTACCAACATGTCTGCCATTGGCATAAGATACTCATCTTTGGGGGTTGCTTCGTTCAAGTTCCTATAATCCACACAAATTCTAACTGCCCCTGTATTTCTTTTGAGAATCGGTACAATATTAGACAGCCAATCGGCATAAATGGCTGGTCTAATGAATCTGCTGGCCGATCTCTCAATTTCCTCTTTGACCTTTAATTTGTCTCCATGGACATCCTTCTTCCGCCTCGCTTGACTGGTAAATAACCTTCTTTTATTGGCAGCTTGTGTTCTAACAATCTCCTATCAAGTCCAGGCACTTCATGATAATGTCATGCAAAAGCAGTCTCTAAAATCATGCGAAGTGCAATGATTTCACTTTTCATTGGTTCCTCTAGTAATGCAATCGATAAAAGTAGGCATGGGATCATCTTCTGTCCCTAAGTTTATTTCTTGTAAGGGATCTTCTACTTCTGGTAGGGAGTCATGCAAGGCTGATGGTGCAAACTCCAATTCCTCTTCCCGCAAACTATCCTCTTGTTCTGCGAATTCTCATGTATGAATTCTGCCATGTTAATGGCTGGATCCTACATAGAAAGCCTCATCTTTGCCCAATATACTAACAATCTATTTGTAATGGATCGGATTGTTGTAGCTCGATTATTCTTTTGTTGATTTGGGCTAGACATCGGGAGTTTGGAGGTTTAGGACAAAAGGTATATTCCAGTCCTCTAGAGAACTAGATAGGCCTTCTTCAATGAGCCTTTGGGTCGTGATACCTTGTGGTCGGCCGTTACGATTGACTCCAAAGAAAGTGAAAGGGCCAAGATCATCATGGTAGTACTTGGCTTCAAAACATAAAGCGAGATGGTAGAAATGGCCGTGGATCGACCTCTACTATCTCCATGAATCCTTTTTCATGCCGGATAGCTAGTTGTTGATGTAGAGTAGAAGGAACACATAAACTTTGGTGAATCCAGTCCTTCCCAAGCAATGCATTATAAGTAGTATAAGTGGTGTCTACCACAAAGAACACAATCTTGAGCTGTTTAGTCCCTACTATGACATTCACATCAAGTATGCCATGAGTCTTGGTGATGCCCCAGCAAAGTTGGTGACTGTAAGACGTGTTGGAATTAGATCCTTCTCTTTTCTGCTCAACTTGGTCAACAACCCGTGAGGAAGTAGATTAATTGTTGCTCCTCCATCTACCACTACCTTAGGAATGGGGACTCCTCCCAAGTTTGCAATGATGAAAAAGGCCTGAGGTGATTGGCTATTTCTTTGGTAGGTTTGGAGAAGTATAACTGATCTGTTGCTATTTTATGGGCAATTCTGCCAGTACATATAGTCTTGTTTTGTTGTTCTGGTGCTACTTCTTCCTTAATCAGTCTGCATTCAAAACTTTCTAGGGATATTACATCCCCTTTCATGGTGTCTTCTTGTCCTTCTATTGCTCTAAATTCCTCAAGTAAGATGAACACCATATTGACATCGAGATCATCTTGTAATAAGTCCTCCAATTCTGCACCAAAATTCTGATTCTCTTCATCTAGTTCTCATTCATAATCCACCTGTTCTTCTTCGTAATCTTCAGTCCAGTCTTCTTCATAGTTTTCAATCCAGTTCTCTTGGCCATCTGCCTTAGGTAATCCAGACTAGTCTTGTGGCTGTGAAAGTTCTAACTGAGCAATTGAGGAAGTATCTTGCTGTGAAGAACATTCTCTTGGGAAGCTTGGCTCTGTTGGTTCTTCTATCACTTGATATGTTGTTTGTTCTGCCTGGATAATCGCTTATGTTATGTTCTTATTCTAGGCAGAACTGACTTTGTGAACACATGTTTGTTATCTTTGTTTCTGAGAAAGGTGCAATATTGTCTCTAAATTCTCCTTTTCTGAGTTCTAGGTAGCTCAAGAGTTGGTCTGCCAATTTTTCCAAGAAAATACCATTTGCCATCTATTATAGTTGCTAGTGGCCTGTCATCTCCTGAGATCTTTATTAGCACTTGCTTCCTTGGTTGCTCTATCACCTTGCTGATGTATTGGGCGGGTTTGTGATAGGTCTTTTGCCTATTTGTTTCCCTAAACAGAGTTGGAATCTCAGTTTGTAGTTATGGTGCTCTGCTTCTGTCAAAGACACTTGGTGTAGGTCGATTTTGTTGGTCCAGAGTTATCTCGCATTCACACTTACATTTGCTGCATAAAATAACCCCAGCTGAGATAGTAGCCTTTGGCTTCTAGTGCTTCTCCTTTGCATCTCTTCTGCCTGTACTGGATCGAGCTTCTCCTACAAGCTTTCCTTTTCCCTTTTCTGGCCAGCTCAGATTGACCATATTTACTTGAGGTTGAGGGAAATGGTCTATGGTAACTGTGGGAGGTTTCTCAGCCAACTTGAGCTTTCCTGCTGCTATTCCTTCATGAATAACATCTCTGAAGACAACACAACTATTGGTGGAATGATTCCAAGAGTTGTGCCACTTGCAATACTGCATGCCTTTGAGTTCTTCTAGTTTAGGCAGTTTGTGAGGTGTCTTTACTACCTTTTGTAAAATCATCTCATCAAACAATTCCATTTTTGTTAAATCAAAAGAATAGACTTTGTTTTGCATTGACTTTTTTGTGATGAATCCTTCTGTGAAAGGCAGTGGCTTCTGATCCTTTGGTGGTTTTGTCAAAGCCTTGCAGCTAACAGGATGTTTTAGTTTGATCATCTCTGCTACTATCACTTCTGTCTCTTCTGTGTCCTCCTGATCATCATCTGATTCTATCTCGACCAAATGGACTAAAGAAGATGGCGTTTTGTAGTATGTGCCTTTGGAGGAACTCCTTCTCTGCTATTCTTCTCTCAATAGCTCCTCATATTTGGAAGCCTTGTTGGCTAGTTCTGCGAAGTCTCCAAATACCATTCCATCAAATCTTTTTCTCAAGGATATCTTGAGAGATGTTTGAGCCATCTGGATGAAATGTCTTTCCTCCATAGGGATCATGCACCTCATCTTGAGCTTCCTGAACCTGGAGATGAAATCTTGAGCAGGTTCATCTTCACTTTGTTTGAGATCAGCAAGTTCACTAATGGTGACTTCTGGCTGGATTCTGAAATAGTAGTCATGAAACGCATTCTCCATCTGTTCGAATGGAGTTGGCTGGTAGACTAGTATACCAAGTAAAGGCTTGTCCAAATAGAGAATTCCCAAAAAGCCTAAGCTTTAATAAGAGATTATTTTATATGGAAATGCACTGGACTGAAAACCTGCCTATGTGCTCAACTAATGACGCTTGGGTGTCATCTCCATTGAACAGAGTGAAGTTTGGTACCTTAAACCCAGGTGGTAAAGGTATGTGATCAATATAAGCTGGATATGGCTTCCTGTAGGTTGGTCTTTCTCCTCTTCTAGCTTCAAGATCCATCATTTCTCTGACCAATCTCTGTAATGCCCCCAAGTCATTCAAAGCATTGATAGGGAGTGGATTTCGAGCCTGTTCTGGCTTTTTCTGTTAGGTTCTGTGCTCAATTCTGGGTAGTCTGGGCACGATCTCTTCCCTATTCTCTTCATCTTCTTCAAAATCTGGATGGTTTCTCCAGTTCCCTCCTGGTCTATTCCGCTCAAAGTTGGCGAAGTAGTTGACTCATCATCTGCCTCTTCTGCCTCTTGCTAATGGAGGGAATGGATTGGGATCCATTCTTCGAGGTCTGTATGGTGCTACGACTGGCTGCTCAGGTGGATGCACAATTGGTGGTTCTTGTGGAACCTCCAATTGTGTGAAGGGTGGAGCCTCAGGTTGATTCTGAGGGATCTGAGTGACTACCAGGCCTGCTTGAGGAGCAGGAACTTCTTGTTCTTGGATGACAGGAGCTGCCCTTCTTTGTCCAGCCTGACCTGCTGCTGGTTCAGGTCCTCCAAACATCTGTGCAATAAGAGAAACTTCTTGGTATGGCCATGCCAATCCTGGTGGAGGCCCAAAAGGTAGATCCAGTTGTTGTACCACAGCGTTTAGATTTGGTTCTATATCTGCAGCTGCTTCACGATCCTTTCTGAACTGCCTGTTGACTTGCCATTGTATCATGACAGTCATATTGCTCAGAGCGTCTTGACTTCTCTGGGCTGCAACTTCTTGTCAAAGTATAGCCTCCTGTATCTGGTTAAGTGTTCTGGAAAATGTAATAACTTGCGCCCCAAGTTATTAATTAAATCAAGCGATTGTGAATTTGGATGAAGAATATCGCCCAAGTAAGTTCTTTTCTATGCCTCAGACAGGTGAGGACTTTATAATTTTTCCATAGTACAACTAGTAAATTTTAGCAAAAGAAACTTTTTTAAAAAGTAACAAAATCCAAGCAGAACTACCTGAATTAAACCTTCTTGTGATGGAGTTCGTGTATCAACACCTTCAACTAATAGATATTAGTTGAAAATCGATACCAATGGTGTGATTGGCAGAGCTAGGAGACTTGACAAGCGGAAGAACTATCTCCGTCTGGATTGGCCTGGATTGGGAGTGACTGGGGTGGCACTCTTCAGATTTGGCAATTCCTAGACTGAACCTGCTTTGTAATGGCTTGTTCTAGCTGCTGAACCAGATTTGTAATGGCAGAAACCTAAGTTCTGCTTGTTTTCTTCCTAGAAGAACTCATGTTTTTTGGCTGGATTGCTTTAAAGAGAGGTCTCTGAAAGGCTTTGAAGATCGTAAGATCTTTGAAAAATTTGTTGAGGTTTTCAAATAGTGAATAACCTGGGTTCTGGTTGTTTGAGCTATTCTGAACAGTTTTCAAAATGGCATAGAACTGAGTTCTGGCTGTTTTCTTGGGGTGGGATTGCTCTTGAGAGCTTTGTGAGTTTGAAAGCTTTTGAGATCGAATGATCTTTGATTTTTGTCAATTTGACTAAGAGTTTGTTTTTTTGATTGATTGGTTGAGTGTCTTTCTCTCAGTTCACGTCCTTTTGTATTTATAGGAATTTTGGTTCCTAAAAATATCTATTTTGGGACGTGTCTTGCTTTAGCTAAAAATGAGATATTTGGCCCTTGGTAAGAAATAGAAAATATCAAGATTTGGCTGTGGTGAATATCTTCTCCCTTCTTCTTTGTAACTTGTGTTCAAAGAATATCTTCTCTGCTGAAGCCACATGGATGTTCTGCAGAGAAGATTAACCTGTCCTTACTGAGAGTTCCCTCTGAATGTTCTCTGGCCATTTTTTGGTAACTTGTGTTCTGAAAAATATTTCGGCTGATGAGACTCTTTGCTTGTAGAAGAAGTTTTAGTATGTGCTAAAAATATCTATGAGATTCTTCTCTTCTCTTTGCAGTCCTAAAGACCAGACTTTTAGTTTCAATGATCTGAGCCTTTTGGAAACTTGTGAAGCTTTCTTTTGCCTATTTTATTCTTTGAAAATGGTGTTGGGCTTCTTCTTCATCTTTGGCAAGTATGGCTCAAGTAGCCATTAGTGGTAATTATAATTTTTTTTTTCTTTTATAACTTTGGTTAATTCTATTACTTTGAATAACATGGGTCATTTTCCATTTTTGGCAAATAGAGCCCATGTTCTGTTTATATATAACCATGTGGCATGTTGGGCTTGGTGCAGAATTCCAGCCCAAACACTATCTAAAGTTATTAGCTACGCTTTTGGGCTCTTACGAATCTTTAATGGAGACAAGGGTGGTCTGAATTGCCCGAAAGAAGGAGATGTCACTCAGCTTGCACATTATTATATGTGCTTAAGGATCAATCAACAGAGAGAGAGAGAGAGAGAGAGAGAGAGAGAGAGAGAGAGAGAGAGAGAGAGAGAGAGAGAGAGAGAGAGAGAGAGAGAGAGAGAGAGAGAGAGATTCTGGAGGGTCTTAAGAAGGGGGTGGTGGAGGGGTTTTTATAGGGGTTATGGGGCTTAGAATTTAGTGGAAACTTTTTTGGAGGGACTATATGTAAGATTGCAATACATCTTAAACTCATAAAAGTGATCTTCTAATCACTGTCGGATTGCAAGGACTCCAAGTTAATCAAGAACTCAAAGACTTGCTTGACCAGCAGCCTATAGACAACATGTTAAATAGAAATTTAAAGGTTTTGGGATTCCTAATTCTATAAGGATTGAGACTTCAACATCTACTGCATTAAGGACATCTCTTAGAGTTTTTTGATGGGCAAAACTCTAAGAAATATATGCATATAAATAGAGAGCTCCCTCTAATATAAATAGATATATGCATATAAATAGAGAGCTCCCTCTTAGAAAAGAGTTTTTCTTGTTTCTTGCGACTTATCTGGACAATGGCATCTGAACATCAAAGTTAGTATATTTGATTTTATGGCTTATCAAGTATTTACACTATAGTGTCTTTGTGATGACCGCCCAGCAAAACCTAGTGAGAGACAAATGGGTGTAAAATCCACTTTCAATTCTCAAGAACTAAGATTTTGAGATCTAATTATATAAGTTGCTAGTGTTGAGAATTGAAAGTGGATTACTCTTTACATATTTATAAGATAAAATATGGTTTTGTTTCTTCTTCTAAATTTATAAGATAAAAACATCTGCCCACCTCATTTTTTTATATTCTTCTTCTAAATTTATCTTCAAATGCTGCTTAGATGATTTCCATACAGTAAAATACACCCAAATGCAGTGGCATGGCAATTTACAACAAGGAGATAAAAACGCACCAAATTCTCCGAAATCATCTAAGCAGCAATTGTTTTGTTTTTTTAGCGATCTGACAAAGCAATTACATTAGAATGACGCGCTATTATTAATCGGCTTGTATATCATCGAGTGGCCATCCTATATTTTCTTTCTATAAATACCTCATTTCACCAAAGGTCTCTCTCCGGCTGGTGCCATGGCCGATCTTCACTATCAAAGGCGCCAAGCCATAATCTTACATGTACACAATCCCTTTGTTTTTACATCCAATATTCTGCTTACCAATTTTGTAAGGCAAAATTTGCATGATGCTTCCACCCATTCAATTCTTGCTTTTATAGTGTCAGTACTTGTTGCTCTTATTCAAATAAAGTTCCCAGGAATATCAATGTTGTCTTCTCCATTTGAAACCCATCGTACCACCACTATGATTGCTATTGCAAGCTTACTTGCCTACAGCTCGGCTGCTGCGGCTAGGCTAAGATTCCCTACTTACTCTCCCGCCAACTTTGGCTTGGCCATCATGTTTTGTGCTTTACTTTCAGTTGCATCTCTGCTATCTCTTCTCCTTCCTGATTCCTGGCACCACGTCCCATACATGATCTTCATCTTCTACTATTTGATGGCCGAGCAGGGTTTTGGCTTGCTCCGAATGCTATGTCAGTGTCTTTGACGGCTGGTGACATTCATATGGATTTGCAGCACGTGATACATATAAATGGTGCTTCAATTGAGGGATTCAACCTCAACCAGGAAAGCTGATCATGGATTTTCTCCTTATCTGTTTGTTTATGGTCAATGTTTCCTTTCAAGTACTCTATATAATCATATTGGACGTTATCGTAAGGTTCATTCATGAATATCTGTTTGTTTATGGTCAATGTTTCCTTTCATATATAATCATATTGGATATTTCATAGTATTTTCCTAAATTCAGTCTCAGATTGTCTTAAAATAGTCATGTACATTCATTTTTCTTTCTTGATTCTGTGTATTTTGTTTTTCTTTCAAATAGTTGTACAATTTGAGTAAGAAAGGGTGGTTACTCTTATAAAACTTGATACAAGCACAAAAATGCCCATAACTTGAAGCTGTTAGGTTATGGTGGTTTTTGGCTTATCCATAGTCTCTATACTATATATATGATTCATGACCCTACTTACATTACGTGAAATGGATAAACAAATAAATACTAATATAATTAGGCTAAATAATAATTCACAAATCATTTAAAAAAACAAAACAAAATTAAATGAGTTCAAAACCTGACCGAGCGAAGACACAAGGCATACCCAGCCCGTTGCCATCTCTATTTCCCTATCGGCAACATTTTTTACCTAAGTTATGTTTGTCATTAGAAATTAAATTGTCATTACATATTTCGGAGTAACTCCGTAAGCATGAATATGCAGTTTTGTGGGTATTAACTAAGGCTAGTTTCTCATATGTAGCTGTGGCTTGGATATTGGCCATGGAGTCAACAACTGGCAAACAAATATATTTAGAAATATAAATAGCTGAAGTGAGATAAGAAAACTCCCCTGCTTCTATTGTCATGGTAAGAATTTTTAATGACTTTTAAAACCCAATTTCGATAGATCTATTTTGTATAATGCTAGGCTTACCACATTGTGTACCACCTCTCTAATAGAGGTGAAGCTCACTAATACAATGGAGTCCACCTCTATTAAAGATGTGGAACACAATATGGTATAAAAATGGGATAATCACATTGTGTATTTTCCATCTATTTTCACTCAATTTTACTCGTTATTTTATTAGCACAAATGAATAATTCATTCAAGCAAAACAATATCTATTGTCTTCGTCCCCTGCTCCAAAAATCCTAGGCCTAAGGTCAGCCTTGCCTTTACCAATTAATTGACTCTTACTTAAGTTTGAATAAATTATCCATGGATTCCGGATGAAAACTTGTAGGGGCTGAGGAGCCAAAGAATTAGGCATACTCTTTTTTTTTGGGGGCGAAAAGAATTAGGCATCGATATAAGTCATGGAAGCAACGGGAAGGCCAAGAATTAGACAGAGTCAGTATCGCGTTGTGCCAAAAGAGACGGTAATAACTTTGTAGCTTGCAAAACAATCGCCATTTTGTTGGTTTTCTCAAGACCAACCAATTTTCAAGGGGGACAAAACTATGTCTTAACAAAAATTTGAAAAAAATTATCTTCCAACATAAAATGGACCCAAGGGAAAAATCGTAATAAGCAAGTTCTTTTTTATTTATTTTGGCAAATTACAACTCATTCACGGAAGATGCTAAGAAGTAATTGGATTGAAAGAAAGAGATCAAATCTGAACTGTAGGTTTCCTGGCGTTATTATGTCCGTCTCATTGTCTCGGTGCTCGGCTGCTGCAATAGCTTTTGTGCTTTGGAATCATCTCTGTCATGGTTATAGGACGTTACCATCACCAATAATCATGTTCATGTGCTTGAAAGTGTTCCCAAGCCTTCTTCTACCATCAACAAGCCTAGCGGGAGCTGGCCCTGTGTTTTCCACGGCCCAGAACGACAAAAATAAAATATTAGTTTTAATTAAGAAAAATAATGTAATACAATAAAAAAGATTGAAAACAAAATCATACTTCTAATTAGTACCAAAAAATAAAAACTACCAAGCCCAAAATATTTAAATATAAAAAGTGAGACCAATCTTGGGCTCGAACCAAGCTCTTTAAAGAGCTAACATAATCACATACAATCTTATTTTGAAGTTTGGCGCCATTTTTTATTTTATAATAATTTTGGAATACCACATCCCTCTTCCTGTATGTGCTCAAGGCCATTGCTAAACCATATACCGTTATACAAATGAGAAATAGTAATGAGGAAAACTTTTTTTTATGAACCTTTTTGATTATGTATCCTATGTTCTAGGTTCGATTATCCCTCCCCTGATATCGCTTCTATTAAAAAATATAAATAAAAAAGGGATTTTGGATTTCACTGCTACTGAAGCAAAAAACGTTTCTTGGATGTGGTATCGATGCTTGTATGAAGCTTTTTAACCCAACCTGGTCAAGTCATCATCAGGGGTGAACTGAAGCGACTGAGGGTTGAAGCAACGGCTCCTATGGATGGTGAGCTTCAATTGTAAGAGCTAATACAAGATAGCTACTTAAGAAACGGTTCGCTCTACAGAAAGATACGAACACAAAGAGGGAGAGGGCGGGATTTGAAAGAAGAACCGAAGTCCATTTTATATATGCGGTTCCAGTTTGGTAAAATATTATTGTTCGTTGAAGACAAGGTGATTTTGTGGCCTCCAAAGAAGGAATTCAGTATATCCGATTTTGTGGCCTCATATATTTCCAATTTTGTCCTCCGAACCGAATTGGTTTAATCACAACACAGTCCTTTTTTTATTCATTTGTCGTAGTCCCAACAAAAGCCCATTGGAGGCAAGATAAAGGCCAAAGCCAATATTCACTTTAGTCCGCCACACACTTGTAACTTTGTTTAATTATTTCTTCTTTCAATATTAAAAATCAAAATCAACTACGTACAAAACCCCTAAAACCTCATTACGAGACCGAGAGGAGTCAAAAATTGGGGGTGTGGGGCCAGGCCACTCCTCTGCCACTACTTGTCTTGTAGAGCAGTTTCACCTAAGTACGTCTGTATTTAATAAAATAACGTAAAATAAATTAAAGCAATAAAAGTCGTCTTCTTCTTCTTTTTTTCTTGTTAGTTTTTCAAGAAATATTAATACATAGTTTCGGCTGTTTAATATTGATATTAATATATACTTTACTTCTAACGACTCTACACTGTTTTATTTTTAAATAGAAAAAGCAAATATCTAAAATCCAACTTTAAAATAAAAAAGCAAAAATACTTGTCCATAAAACACAATGGTTTTCTTCGATTAAAAAAACCACAATGGTTTCCGAAATCTAGCTAATAGATTGTCTGAATCCTAGATTTGTCTCTAGAAAGTAAATAAATGATTTTTGGTGACTAAAATTTAATGATTTAATCTTGCAGTCAACCAATCAGTGGAAGAACTTCTAGATGTAATGCGACTTGTGAGAGTTGTAAAAGCACAAACAAAGTTTTGGCGCCGTGCGTGCTTGGAGCATGAGATAGATATCTCCATTCTTCTTTTTACTTTGAGTGAATCTTTTTCTTTCCATTTCCTAACTATCACTTGTTTTTTTTTTTTACAGAAACGGTATTTGGTACTTCATTCATTATGAAAATAATAGTTTACATCAGATGCCAAAGAGTTAATAGCAACCACCGTCTTTTTAATGGTGAGATTGCTCTCACGATTATAACTCTTCACTTTAAGCCCTCATTCTAGTCTCTCCTCTCATTCCAGAGATTTGAAACGCAAACTTAGCAACTAGATGGGCCACGTTATTACATAGTCTAGGAACAAAAGACAAACACCCTGACGTAAATATTGAGTTTCTGGCCTATAGAGGCCCTTATCGCCCAAAATAAATGAGAACTACTTAGTCTGTACAGGTGAGAACTTGAGAACTTTGTTTTGGTTGTTTTCGGCCTATAGAGGCCCCATCGCCCATAGAACTACTTTGTCTGTACAGGTGAGAACTTTGTTTTGGTTGGTTGTTTTCGGCCTATAGAGGCCCTCTCTCTCTCTCTCTCTGATGGCGTGGCAGTCTGAGGCCCTTACACGCATGCAAACTGATGGGATTATACATTGAGCTTAAATGTGGGGTATGCTTGGTTTTTTGTTGTTGTCAGAAACAGTGCTTTCATTCCAGAGAGGAGCAGCCAATGAGCCAAATCCAGAAAAACAAAGCAACAAACAAGGAAGTCCAAGCCAAAGGGGGGACAACAAAACCAAAATGCAATACAAGACACAGATTAGGAGGGAAGAAAGAAAGACACAGCAGCACAAGTATCCACTGCGTCCATAAGCCTCCCAGACAGCACCAGACTAAATATTTGTTGGGGGACACGGAAGGCCATCCTTATTCAAGATGAACGTGAGAGAGGATGGAGGCCTATAGGCCCAAACTTCGTTGCACATCCTCGACTTAGCAAGCTCTGCCAAGTGATCTGCCGCCTCATTTGCAGTTCTGCGAATCCAAGTCCAGCTACAAGACCTGAACGCCAAGAGGAAGTCTCTTATATTAATAAGGATTGGGTAAATCTCCCACTTCCCCCGAGAGATGTCACCATTGATACTTTTAACGGCTTCAAGGCAATCAGACTCAAAAGACACCAGCAGATCACCCCTATCCGAAGCAAATCTACACCCTTCTAGGCATGCTAAGCATTCAGCCATTAGTGCCGAGTCCGCCTGAGCGAGTAGAGATTTACCAGCCAAAAACTGTCCATTGTGGTCCCTGACCACCATTCCAATACCCACAGATTTAGAGATCGGGTCCCAAGCCGCGTCCACATTTAGTTTCACCGAGGGGCTGAGAGGGGGCGACCATGCCATATTATGCGCTAAGTTTTGGGGCCTAGGACTACGGTTCGCTTGGCGACGCTCCATGGAGGAAAGGAACTCGTTAGCTGCGTTTGAAGCCCTTTGGATAGTGTCCCTAGGGGAGGGAGAACGTTGCTCCATCACTGCCTTGCACCTCTCCTTCCATATGTGCCAACAGCAAAAACATATAATAGTTTTGATCCTATCCACATCATTCTGGTCCGTACCGATGGTAGAAAACATACTGCATAGCCAGACGTCCAAAGTAGAAATAGAGCCTTTATCCACTCTAAGACATAACGGGCTGCCAAACCAAACTGGCTCGACCCATGGGCAGAGAAGAAGCATATGCTCCACAGACTCAGGGTAGCAATTACACAGAGGGCAGAGAGGAGTCTGGGCACATTTCCTTCTGAAGAGGTTTACAAATGTGGCAATAGCATTCCGAAGTGCCCACCATAAGAAGGTTTTTATTTTGGGGGGAGGGGGGACATTGGTTTTCCACATCATTTTCTAGCAATCGGTGTCCACTGTCGTAGACGAGGAGGGGTGATGAAGGCGCCTGGTAGGGTTAACACTATGAAGCCAATGATACTCGGATTTCACAGAGTAGCAGCCATTTCTAACCCGGGGCCATACCAATCGATCTGACATCCTACCACTCCCAATCTGGACTGAACAAATGGCAGAAGCACGCTCCGTAAATAGGGCATGAAGGATAGGCTCTAAATTCCAATTTCCAGTGTCATGATCAATGATGGTTTCAACACGTTGGTCCCAGTCAACCTCCACACCATCAACTGGTTTCAAACTAGCATCCGGGAGGCAAAGCAGCCATCTGTCCACCCAAACACGAATTTTATCTCCCCTCATGACTTGCCACGAAGCCCCACGGAGGAGGATGTCTCTTCCAGCTAGAAGACTAGCCCAAGCCCAAGAAGCTCTTCCACTTTTCTTGGCGTCGAGGAAATTTCCGTGGGAGAAGTATTTGCATTTTAGGACTTGGGCCCAAAGAGCGTTCGGCTCGTGAAGGAGTCTACCGGTCAGCTCGTTGCACCCAAGAGAATTGAAGTGAGAAATTCTTTTTTTACGAATTTGGACCAAAGAAAATAATTGTGCAACCATGGCTCAACTAATCCATTCTGGGATATTCTATGGAAGCTGAGAATTCCTCCTAAATTGAAGATCTTCTTCTGGCTAGTCTACCAAGGAAAAATTCTTGTCAATGAGCAACGTGCGAAGAGACAGATAAATGTTGACCCCTCGTGTGTGATTTGTGGGTGGGTTACTGAATCTGTTCTACACACTTTGAGAGATTGTCCTAGAGCCCATTATATCTGGAAGAGTATTTTACCCCCTGAACAACAATCTAGGTTCTTCCAAACTGAGTTCCAATCTTGGATTATAAGTAATCTTCTCTCCAAAATCAAGTGGGGTACTAGCCTATCCTGGAGCTTGGTTTTTGTATTTACCTGTTGGTTTATTTGGAAGTGGAGAAATAATTTCATATTCAAAGATGAGGAGGAGTTACCCCTTAGCCCTCTGAATACAATTGTGACTGCTGCCAAGGAATGGTTTATGAATGCTTATACTACTACACCAAAAGTCGATAAAACTTTGGTACATCTTGTTTGGGAACCCCCTGACAATGGGTGGTTCAAATTAAATGTGGATGGATCACGGAGATTTGGAGCTGGTACTATTGGTGCAGGAGGTGTGATTCGCGACTCTGGAGGTGGGTGGCTTGGCGGATTCACTGTTAACCTGGGCATAGGCCAAATCTTGGATGCTGAATGTTGGGGCCTGTTCTTTGGTATCAGACTTGCTATTGACAAAAGGGTCTCTAAACTCATTATTGAGACGAACTCTGCTAGTGTGGTTCACCTTATCCAAATGACTGATGCTCTCCACTCGCATCCTCTTGCTGGGGTGATATCTAATTGTAGAGAGCTCATGAATCGGTTTGATTGTTGTGATTTGCGTCACATTTACAGAGAGACGAATGAGGTGGCCGATTGTCTTGCCAAATGGAGTTACAACGTGGATTTGGGTTTATATACCTTTGATCATGCGCCTACCTGGGTGGGTTCCTGTCTGAGGGATGATTTGTTAAGGGTGCTCAGAACCCGTGCAATTGGTTCTATTTCTATGTAACTTTTCGTTGTTTGGGGCTCAGCCCCCATTTTACCAAAAATAAAAATAAATAATTGTGTCCAAATTTCAAACAGAAAATTAACTTAATGTAAACAAAAGCAATAACTGCGAGGCCATTTTAATTTGTCATTGGGATTGGATGTTGAATAAAGTAATTTAATAAAAATGTATCATTATTATAAGTTTATAACATAATTGTGCAAAACATCCATCCATCCATTTATGCTCTTGGTTATAGATAAATTAATTGAGAATCATGCGTCACAAAATTTTCTTTGAAACTTAAACTTGGATAGGTGGTTGATATAGTTTGGTAAATTCATCATACTGAATCCATACAACACCAAACGGCCCCTAAGACGGTTGTGTCCAGTTTCAAAGGGCAAATTTATATTATAATTGGTGGCCTCCCGCCCTTCATTCAATCAAGTTTAATCAAATTAATATTGTACAAAACATTTGTCAAAAACCAACATAGCTTGTGTTTTTGTTAGAGAAACCAACAACCATTCGCCTATTTCTCAAAATTCCTTCCATATCATGTTTTGTTTCGCAAACCCACACACACCGCTCAGAAACAAAAGCTTAGCTCCTTTCCTTTGTGAAGAAAATGACATATTAGTGAGATGTGGAGGACGCAGAATTGTGACCTCATAGGGTCATAGTGTAAAAGTCTCGAAATTTTTTTAAGAAGAAAATAACGCTATCCCATTTTATTTGTAAGTATTCTAAATGAAAATCTTGGGATGTTCTAAAGAGACTCGGAACTCTACCTGAAAATTTCACACCGAAATCATATAAAGCCGCGTGGCAGCGTTAGTGCTTTGGACCACTTCATAGACAAAGGAATGCTCAATCGTAAATGAACGCGACACCACCTATCCCACAGGCCCCAAAATAACTTCCAATCCACTTGCCAAACTCAAAAATTCTTTTTGAGGACGAATCTTCAAAGAGTTAAGCTTGGACTAATTTTCATCACAAGACTAATTTTGAGGACGATGCCGGGTCAAACTTGGACTCATTTTCAGACATTGAAATTAAGTGACATGTTTAATTTTCAGACATTAAGTGAGACGGTGGTTCAGCCTCAGGTGTGGAGGGGTAGGGTTTGATAACTAGAAAAAGAACGTTTGCCTTATCAATCACCTGTCCACCATTAGCGTGGAGGGGTAGGGTTTGATTTATTTGTTTGAAAGTTTGACTTAATATAATATTAAAAGTGTATACACGTGGATGGCAGAGATTGGAGATGGGATGATGATTTGATCTTGCAGTCAACCAATCAGTGGAAGAACTTCTAGATGTAATGTAACTTGTGAGAGAGTTGTAAAATGAGGTAAATATCTTCATTCTTCTTTTACTTTGAGTTAATCTGTTTCTTTCCATTTCCTAACTATCATTATTTACGGAAAACTAAACTAAATTTTTACTAAACTCAGGTCAGGGAGACATCAAATATAATGGACTTTTTTTTCTTCTTCTTAAACCAAGTGAATATAATTGTGTCCAAATTTCAGACCAGATTCTGAACTTAATGATTTGAAAGTGATGGTTTGTTTGTCTATAAAAAAGAGACCTCCTCTCGCTGCCTGAAAACTCAACAACTTCAAAACTCTCTTTCTCTCTCTCACTCTCTCCAACAGAGCTAGCTAGCTATAGCAGCAATGGCCATGGCTTCTCTTCTCAGCCCTTCTTCTTCCAATTTACTCCTCCACCACCTACGAGAAGTCCTTCTGCCAACGATCCGAGATGCACAGGTTGAAGAAAGCAGTAACATTAGAGGGGCTGGAGCCGAAAGCCCAACCAGTCGACCCTCAGCCGCTATCGTGCCGCTAACTGCTGCTTTCAACTTCATGGGCCCACAGACGACGGTGTACGCCGCGGTCTACGGTGGCAGTGGAGGTAGTAGTTTGTGCCCGGAGGAGGTGCTTCTGACTGCTCTCCCTGTCAGTGGGCCCGCCCGACAAGACGCTATGTCTGCAATCATGGCGTTCCGGTTGGAAATGGACTTACGCCACAGCAGCAGCCGCCTGCAAGTGGTGGATTTCTGTTTTCTGGTGCCGGCTGAGGGTGGTGACCAGAATTTTGTGGACCCCGCACCAAACAGGGGACCCAATTATATCCCGGATCTCAATGTCACGCCGCCGGATGCGACGGCACCGGCGACGGAGTTCGTCAGAGAAATCAAGAGCCAGAACATCTCCCGGTTCACTGATTACGTGGTGTGGTACCTGGGCAAGCACGGGAGTGATGATGAGGTGGCGGAGTACAGGAAGATTCTGAGCAGCAAAAGTGAAGCCGAAATCGGAAACCTTGATTCGATTCGTATCTGGAATATTCTCACCCTGAGAGCCGAAATTGTGAAGGCGCTCATTGCGAAAGGCCTCGTTGAGGCCCCAATCGGCTCCGATGATGTTCAATTCCCGCCGCCGCATCAGCTGCTTCCTATTCCACAACAAGGCTGGACGGCCGTCCATAACCATGCTCATATTGGTTGTCAAGTCACTGCTGCTGCTGCTGCTGCAGGCGCCGGCGCCAATTATAATGACAATAACGAAACTTTGGTACACTCTCTAATTACTAGTTGGTAAACTTCAACTTGATTGCATTGACTATCTCGTTTTCTTAGTTTTTATGCTCTAAGTTCACTCAAAATTTTCAGTCAGATGGAAGCAATTATGGTGTTGGTTATGAGAAGCAGAGCAACGTGGCGAAGCGCAAGGCAGTGGATGTTGGTGGTGTGGACGAGACGACCCCTGTCCCTAGGGTTCTTTGGATGGATGAGGCTAAAGCCCTGGCTCTGGACAAGGCGCCTATTGATGAAGCAGAGCAGGAGAAGGAGGAGGACATGTCCTCTGATTGACTAATCATACAGAATAAATCCTCCGAATAGTCCGTTTTGATTGTTTCATTTACAATGGAAGGTTTTGTGTGTGTTTGTTTTGTTGCTTTGCTTTTGCTGGGTTTGTTTGTGGAGAGGTTTGAGTAGAAGAGAGTGAAGGTTTGTTTCCATATGTATTGTAATTTGTAATTGGGCTTGGATATTGAATGGTAATTTAATAAAAATGTATAATTATTATAAGTTTATAACATAATTATGCAAAACATCCATCCATTTATGCTCCTAAGACTAAATGTAATCATACTGAATCCATACAAGACCAAATGGCCCCTAAGACTTAGACGGTTGATAATTTTGATACGTATAGTTTTGATATTATTCGTTTTTGTATCTATATGTCATGTATGATCCAAGTAAGACGGGACTAGGATTGCCTAATTATTTAGGAGGATGAATCTCTTTTCTGGCTTTGCATAATGAAACTTCACTTCAAAGACCTCGATCTGATCCTGGAACAGTTTCTCCTCAACCTCAACAAAGAAGAAATGCTTCCCATACTGCAAAAGTGCTTCTCACACCCTTTCCTGAAAGAGGGTCTTGCAGAACAAATTGCTGTCCATCAAAGCGATTCAGCCAATTGGATTAACCCTGGTCCGGTTGACTCTGCCCTTCTCAAGGACTGCGTGGCGCAGGTTCTGGTGGCCAGCAACAAACGCTTCATCAAAATTGTGCATTGCTACCTGCTTGAAGCTGGCAAGGAGAAAGAAGCTGAAGAGTACCTGCAAAAGGTGAGCCCTGCATCTCGGGTCGAACACTTGGAGTCCATCAACATGTGGAATTACCTTACTTTGCCATTCCAGGTGCTCAAGGTAATGGAAGATATGCGATTTGGCACAAATCCTTCGAGTTTCTTAATGCCTCGAGCACCTCCTGAGGTTTTTCCAACTCCGGCACCTGGCTGGAGGCCCGGCCAGGTTACTGCCGACGGTAACATTCCGGTACCTTGCCTTAGAGGCCTAATTGACAGCTTGGTAAATAATTTGGAGTTTTACTTTTACAGCAAGCCTTTTTCAGTTCTTTGTAATTCTCTGTGTATAGTAAAGAGACTGTTTCTTTCCTAAAATAAATGTTTTTTTGGGACGAAATTTCGTAAAATAAATGTAGTTCAGATTAATTGTATGAAATTCTTATGTATGTGATCTATTTTGTTGTTGAAAGATGAATACCTATGTCTCAATCTTGCTTCAGGATGAGGATGGCGTTGTTCCTGAGACCGAGGACAGCCCTTCAACAGCCATGGAGCCTAACTCTGTTGGATTAGTTCTTGACGTTGGTGAGGTTACAGACCGGTCTATGATGGATGCTGCTGCTGAAGACAAGAAGAAGGGGGTGATGGAAGTGGAGGTCTATGACACAGACTAAGCATCACCCAGTTATCCTGTTTTGTTTCTTTTTTACTTTGAAGAGTACAATCATCCTGGTTTTGCTCTTCCGGTATAAGAATGATTCGATATATGTGCTAGGAGCTTGGTTATGAGCCATGACTTCATGCAATCCTTTTGCATATGTACTTGTTGCACGGGATATGCATCCTTGTTTATGTTTGGACACCTTTTTAACATTGGTTGATCCTTTTATGAATGCTGCTTTATAAACTGACTACCCGCCACTTGCACAATTGCACTCTGTTTGGTACCTAAGAATGAATTATAAATTTCAGTGAGAACCAAGATTCACTATAAATTCTAGGAAGCATGATAAGCCCCAAACTACTGCATCTACCTTATATATAGTCATCGGCTGCTTGATTCATGAAGTCCTTGGGTGTTATTGGATTCCGCATTCTGCATTCGAATACGAATATATAATTCACACATCTGTATTATAATGATAACATGATACATGTTTAGTTCTGTTTTCTCAGCATGATAATCAATCCTCTATATATATATTGCCCTGTAAGATTGTTTCCATTAGCTTCTGAAATTGTCCTTACAGACTGGTTCTAAGCACAAATGTTACAGTCATGTGTTACCATGACTATAAAATTAAATCCAATTCTTTAGGAATCTAGTGCAGGCACTCTTGAATCTTTGCATCCTATTTTTATTCCATGCTATAGTTGCTTGTATGTATGTCATTATCTATATTCAAATCACTAATATATATCTATTTGTGAAAACAGATCAAGCTACAAGGTAAACAATTGCTTCCCAGATGGAATTTCTTACAGCACCAAGCATATTTCCTAGGTTAGAAAGATAGCAACCAGATTCATCCTCTTAGAGCAACTTGCAAGATTTACTATATTTGACTGCTCATATCTCAACCATGCATTGTTATTAACTGAAACCTTCCTTTAGCATATTCCCCTACTCGTTTTTATAGAACCCGAAAAAACCCCTTCCTTTAGCATATTGAGTCTATTTTTGCAGAATCTGCAAAAATGCCATGGTATTGGTTTATCATTTGCCTCGTTCCTTTTGGAAAGTAGAACATCTACCATTCCAAAAGACAAATGCATACCCCACACCCAAATCCTCTTTAGTTTAGTACAGAGTACAGACACTTTTTGTATACGTCTCAAACCCAGACACCCACGAACACAAGTACTTGCTCGTGGCCCCATATTTTATTACCCAAAAAAGAAAGAAAAACTCTCAAGACAATTTGGGAAAACCCTGTTCCTGTCAGCTCACAAGGCAGTGACACAAGCCAATTTTAGCAAATACTAGGGAATATATATAGCCTATTTGGAAAGGGGGCAAAGCACATATATTCTGTAATGAAAAAAAGGTTCTTTGCCTCTCTGATATCATATAGCTTTTCATTGAATAAAGCAAAATTCATGCACGAAAAAAGAAATCTAGACACCCTACATCCATAATTTCATTGCTAATATATTCATAAATGTAAGAATATCCATCATAAGTCTTGATGCTCAAAAATGGTCCAGCACTTTTGGGCCCAACGGTGATGTCTTCACCTTCGGTAGTCCGGGCCTTGGTGAAGGGATCGATCTGTAAGACAAGAAACGATCGGTAACCTGATAGGCACCGATGTGGTACTGGCCGAAGGCTCTCCGATGCTTAAGTTGGAATAAGTAAGGAGTGAATAGTAATTTTAGCAGAGTAATAGCTAAGTGGCCGAAGGCTCTTGATTACCTCCTTTTTGGGACTTGTGCATGTCTTTATAAGTCTTGGGAGGTGTGCATTTTGAGTATAATTTCGATGTGGGACTGTAGACATTGCTTGAAAATTAATACAACTTTTTCCAAATAGATTGAGTGAATGCAGAACTCACACATTAATATTGAATCTGCATTACTATGAACAGTTATGAAGAACCCCTGAGCCTCTCAGAAGATATCTGCAAACCCAAAAAGTTCAAGCCATTGCTACACACAGAAGCAAGAGGGTTACAGCAAGTAAAATTCAACAGCATTGTCAAATTCAAAATACATCAATTCCATATCAAAATATTCACCTCATTGTGGCAGCCGAACCACCATAATGCTGTGCTTGTTTGGTTCAAAATCCCAGAACATTATCATCAGCCATAAGAGCACTAAGATCTTGCATTGGGCTGGCTGTCTACAACTCCCAAAACGTGAAGCTGGTGTCGAAAACCAACAGCAAGCCAACCAAATCCATAATTCCATATGGCGCAACATTTGTAGACGGTGCGGTGTTTGAATGATTTTTTAAAATAAGATTTCTTAGTGATTATATATAAAGGGGCATTTCCGTGATTTTTAGAAAGTACAATGGCCAAAATTGAAATGTTAGAATCTTCATAAGCTTCTCGTTAAAGCAATTCAAGCGCTTTAGTTTGGCCCGAGCAGGAGGGGGCCCAAGCTCCAAGTCGCAGTTCCAGTGGGCTTCATCAGTCCAGGCATGAGGTGGGTCCTAGCAAATTGGGCAAGCCCAAAGGCAAAACGAGCCCGAACTTCGTGCATGGGGTCTTTGACGTCGACAATGAAATTATTGACATAAATTGCTAAATATCCAAAAGTTTTTTATTCAATTGATGAAATGCCAAATTGTTGGTTCACCCGAATGAACCATTTGACATAAATCGTTCATATCCAAAAGTTTGGACCCAAGGGGTTTCAAACCTCTATCAAGTAGTTTGGACTTCAACCGACCCCCAAAGGGGGAGGAGAGCTTTTAGCGTTTTTTCTTTTTTCTACCTTAAGAAACCTAAAATTGCCAATGGGATATAGTTCAGTTAGTTAAGCTCTTCTTCCTCCATCTATGTGGGCAAAAATTTGAAACCCCAAGACACCAATGAATATTTTTGTAAACCCCCTCATCAATCCCTTGAACTCAGAAAGAAAAAAAAAACAAAACTATCGAAATTGCTTTTTTTGAAAATACTAAATGAATATAATAAGTATATAATATATTAAATCAAAATCTCCATCAGAACCGCCCCAAAGCTATAAACATCACACTTTTGTTATCAGTGCCCGGAGAGATGAGAGACAGAGATGGAGAAATGAGAGAAGAGAGAGCAGGAGGAGAAGAGGAGAGTGCATGAGAAGAGAGAGAGTCAGTGAAACAAAAAAAAGGGAAAAAAATGATACAGGTGTCTTGTTGTAAAGATGGCACGTGTTTGTGGAGGAGGAATGGATCCTAATGTATCAGGAGCCAAGCATTGTCCATTTTAAAATGAGGTTTAAGTATTTCTAACCCAATATTTTTATCTAACACTACATTCCAAGACCCTACCCTACGTGATCTCTCTCTCTCTCTCTCTCTCTCTCTCTCAGATCCATGACTAAATAAATCCCAAATCAATTTAGAATTTATAGCTAATAGATTTTATATATCCTACTTTGTGTTTGAAAATGAATTAAAATGTCATTGAAATTATACGCACATATGTATTGGGATGTCCTGAAAGCCTTAATTAAACTGCTGAAAGTCAATTCCTCCGACGTTGAAGCATAAAAATATGACAAAGAAAACAAGCCTTACAATTCAGACTGTATCTACTCTTGAAATTGAAATGAAGATGGTAGGCCATATTACTTGTGTATCTGCTGGATTAAGTTGTAGACCTGATACTTGTTGTACAATTGAATGCACTTCCCCTTTAAGATCTTGTTGTTGATGGACTTTGGACAAGCACAAGGATGAACTTGTCACACACACACACTCACTCAGAAATTAACCAAGAACAAATGACACAAGTGTTTATAGAGGTTCAGCAATTGCCTACGTCCTCTTTGGTGTTCCTCCTTGAGAAATATCACTAATGAAGAAAGAGTTACAGCTTTGGTTTCAATGGAAACCCCTTTAGAACTCAACCTCACAATCTGTTTCTCTCACACCCCTTTGCTCAACACACTTGATACAAATGCACTCTCTTTCTCACCCTTGGCTTCCCTCTTCTGACTACACAACTTACTACCCACTCTCAGCTACTTTGCCTTCTTAAAAGGACAGAGAAAGCTTCCCACATGCAGCAGACCGGCCTCCCTAAAAGGATCCATGTTTTAGGGAGAGTTATGGAGTGGTTTGCCACCAATCTACCTAAAAAGGTGTTAAAGACTTTCCCAGCAGCTGCCACACTTCCTAGGGTTCACAAAAAGCCTTTGGAGTTAATTGGAGTTAGGTAGGGACCAATTAACTTTAGAAAAGAATGCAGAAAACGCGTTGAATTTCAACACAGCTCGAGGCGCGCGACCGGTCGCAAGAAACTTGCGACCGGTCGCTTTTAGGCAGATTCAAAACTTGCAATCTGCTTCAAAGCGACCTGTGCGCAATCGGTCGAAAACGACTCTGCCTGAAAACGACCGGTCGCTCCCTTCGATCCTTGTATCCTTAGGTGAGCCATTTTTCCAACAATACTCCTATTTGGAAACATGCTATCAATGGCTCTTTTAGTGTTAAATATGCATATATGGCTAATTTTCGGGAGCCTTCGAGTATGGATGTTAGCTGGGCTTTTATATGGTACATTAAGGATCCTCTCATTAAATATTTCCTTTGGTTGTTGCACCAGGATAAACTCTTAACAAATTATCAAAGAGTTAAAAGGAAGATGACTATGACTGCCAATTATGATATTCGTGGTGCCCCCAATGGACAACCACGCTTACGATGCCGTACGAAACACAAATATGGACGATAAAGTGTTTGGGAGTCCTACCCCAAAGGACGGCAGGAACGAAACACCACAAATTATCGAGGCATCTTTTACTGAGCAAATCATCTTAGCAAAGCTTCGGCTAATCAGGATACCGATGACAAGGGCAAGTCCCCAATTAAGAAAATTCTCTCATAAGGGAACTTTGGGGACTCCTGTTTATATCCTATCTGATTGACCAATAAGAAGGTCACACGTGGAGAATAAGGTGCCATCGGTAGGGGAGTGTTCGGCACCCCCTTACCGCAAAACGCAACACGCGACCCTTTACCCATAATTTCTTGCTGAGACACGTGGAGCCACCATAGGCCACATCCACAGTCCCACATCAAAGTTTCACTCAAAATGCACACCTCACAAGATTTATAAAAGTGGGCACATGTCCCAAAAAGGAGGTAACTGCGACCCTCGTCAATTTTGCCATTACTATTCACTTCGTACTTATTCTAAATTAAGCATTGGAGAGCCTTTGGCCGATACCACACCGGTACCCAAGGGCTTACCGAGCGCTTCTTGTCTTGCAGATTGATCGCTCTACTGAAGACCAAAGAGAGCCGAAGGCCGAAACATCACTAAGTTTGGCCCAAAATTGCTAAACCATTTTTTAGCATCAACATCTGTTAAACCCAATTTTCAATCATCGAATGCTCGCAATTATGATGTTGATGAGGAAGACGACCAGAGTAGCGATGATTATGATGTTGTTGATGAGGAGGAGGAGGAGGACGAGAGCAACAGTGATGAGCCTGACCATCATCAAGACTAGAAGCGCAAGGCAGTGGCTGTTATGGACGACCACACTACTACAACAATCGCAATAGACGACGGTAATTCACCGTCGTGTATTCGGTTTTTCAACCGTCGTGAAATCGACCGACATCTTTTGATGCATAAAACCACGACAGTAAATTACCGTCGTCTATTTTTTGTAAAAACGACGCTTTTTACTCAAAATCGTCGTTGTTTTTATGTAAAGACGACGGTTTTTTACAAAAACCGTCGTGGATTTTTTGTAAAGACTACGGTTTTTGTAAAAAAAAGTCATTGTTTAGAGATAAAGATTGTTAATTATATGAATAAAGACGACGGTTATTTATAAAAACCGTCGTGTATTGTTTGTAAAGACGACAGTTTTTTACAAAAATCGTTGTGGATTGTACGTAAAGACGACGGTTATTTATAAAAACCGTCGTGGATTGTTTGTAAAGACGACGGTTTTTTTTTATAAAAACCGTCGTTGTTTAGAGGTAAAGATCGTTAATTATAGGAATAAATACGACGGTTTTTTTTTAAAAACCGTCGTGGATTGTTTGTTAACTAATCTTTATTCTACAACAAACATACTTCTTACCAATTAAATATAAATATTCAATTGATACATGGTAATTAGTAATACAATCTTTTCCTAACAAGACCTATGTACTCCTAATCCAAGCCTTCCTCTCATCCAAACATACAAATGATGCACAATTGAAGTATCCTCCATCATCCTGCAAATAAATCAAAATGACATAAAGATAAAAAAGTTAAGATTATAAACAAATAAAATTAGGTGATAGAGAAATTTTATAATTGGACTATATTTCCATAGAACTACATGGTTATATGCCAATGGTATAACTATGGGCAACAGAAAGTATTCGGAAGGTGCAATTGTTAGTCTAGCACCAAAGACGCTTAACTTCCTCAAGAAAGAGGCAGCTGAACATCATCAACCTCAACCTCGAAGAGAAGACAAAACCAAAATAAAGTAGGACAAACATATGAGATTAGGGTTTGTACTTACAGTAGACTGAGCTCAGAGTATATCACCAATGCTTTGGGAGGGAAAGCTCAATCTAATATGATGGAGAATGGAGAGCGAAAACTAAAAGGTTAGAATTTGAGTTGAAGAGAGATAGTGAAATGTTATATAGGGTTGAGGGCAAATTTTGAAAATTGAGGATGGCGCTCGAATTTTTCAAATGACCGCATTTTTTAAAGACGACAGAAAGTAAAATACAACCGACGTATAATTTGACAATATAAACGACGGTGTTTAAATAATAGGGCCGTTGTAAAACTTTACTACGTCCGTCAGTTAAAGAAAACATCGTTGTAAATACTTTTTATGACGCTCACCATAAAACCTTCATTTTAAATAAAAAATAAATAAGAGGGCTCTGGTTTTCTTGGGATTCGAACGCATGTTACCAAGGCCGTAATTGACCAAAAGCAGTTGAGAGGAAACCGGCGTCGTTTTAATAAACTCTAAAACCTAAACCCTAAACCCTAAATCCTGAACCATAAATTTTACAAAAATTATATAAAAAACACAAGTATGCAAAAATAAACTAAAAATTGCAACGGACTCCTTACGACAATGCCTTCTATATTAAAAGGCTAAAATCAGGATTTCATATATTTTTATTTATGGCCACCAATGGATCACATACACCTTAGGGTTATGTTGTGAAAGTATAAGGACTATTGTGCTTTGTAAACAAACAATTTTGAATTCTCTTATCATTTGTAATTTTTATAAAAAAAAATACATTTTTCAAAGCTTTAGGGGGAAGACAATCTCTCAATGATAGAATAGTAGTTGTCGGTTTAATTTTTTAAAATTTATTAAGAATATTATGAAATAAATAAATAAAAACCGACGTCTTAGACGATTTAGACGTCGTATTGTTTTTAAACACCGATGTTTATTGTTGTTACAACATCGCTTTAAAAGAAATTAATGTCGTTGTAAGTTATAAATGTCGACGTATTTTAAAGTTACAACTTCAATTTTTTATTATTAGTAAACGATCCAAATTAATTTAAGAACGATGTAGTTCGGAACATTTTACATGACACGTCTCTATTTTTGCTGACGTGGTATAATATAATAATACGTCTCCCATTACAAAAAAAGCACCTTTTATTTTATAACATTCGACGTCGTAATTATTAAATAAACCACCATGGATTGTTTGTAAAGACGACAGTTTTTTTACAAAAATCATCGTGGATTTTTTTGTAAAGACGACGGTTTTTTACAAAAAACGTCGTTGATTGTATATAAAGACGACGATTTTTTTATAAAAACCGTCGTGAATTGTATGTAAAGACGATGGTTTTTTTACAAAAACCGTCGTGGATTATATGTAAAGACGACGGTTATTTAACCGTCGTGGATTGTTTGTAAAGACGGCGATTTTTTTAAAAAAAAGCCGTCGTGGATTTTTTTGTAAAGACGATGGTTTTTTTACAAAAACCGTCGTGGATTATATGTAAAGACGACGTTTATTTATAAAAATCGTCGTGAATTGTATGTAAAGACGACGGTTATTTATAAAAACCGTCGTGGATTGTTTGTAAAGACGACGGTTATTTTACAAAAACCGTCGTGGATTGTTTGTAAAGACGACGATTTTTTTATAAAAACCGTCGTGGATTTTTTTGTAAAGACAATGGTTTTTTTACAAAAACCTTCGTGGATTATATGTAAAGACAACGGTTATTTATAAAAACCGTCGTGTATTGTATGTAAAGACGACGGTTATTTTACAAAAACCGTCGTGGATTGTATGTAAAGACGACGGTTATTTTACAAAAACCGTCGTGGATTTTTTTTTGTAAAGATGACGGTTTTTTTACAAAACCCATTTTGCTTGGGCTTCCCTGAACACATGAAATCGTGCGAAAATAAGGAGAAGGAAGAGGTGGTTGAGAGGGATACGGTGAAAACCACAGAGAGAGTGAGATTTTTACCCATTTGTTTAATTTGATGAAAGCGTAGAGCAGGACCTTCAATTTGCTGGACAGGGAGAGAAGGAGGCTCAAAGATGTGATAGAGAGGGTTTGAACGCAGATAGGGAGAGAGGGCTTCATCGAGAAGGAAGGAGACTTTTCATTGAGAGGGAAACTTAAGAACATTGAGCAGGGCGTGAAAAATTAGGTTGAGAGATGACTTAAGTTTAGCGTGTTTTGCAAACACGACCCTTCTTTTTAAAACTGACGTCCTTGAGATAACTTAAGTTTCGCGTGTTTTGCAAAGACGACGCTTTTTAAGTTTCATGTGTCGTGTTTTAAAAATACCCCAATGAAACTACGTTTTTTAGGTGTTTAAGCTACTAATCCACGTCGGTTTTATTTTACCGTCGTCTTTCTAAATACAACGACGATATTTATTTTTTCTGTCGTGGTTTTACTGTCGTCTATTTCGTTTTTTGTAGTAGTGCCAAGATCCGTATGATCAGCATCTGCAGATGAAGAAGGCTAGGCAGGGAGGAGTTCTTCGTATTGATGAGCCCAACAACCCCAATCCATGAGGCTGAAGCTGCAGGAGGAGAGGACTCATCATCATAAGCCTCAACCCACCAAACCAAATGCCCCCATCCACTTTTTTTTTTGGCGCAATTATATACACACGAATCTATGACTTTAGTAATTAATAATTAGGTGTTCTTTAATTTCGAAATATGGACCAAATCGATCATACCATATAAATTAAATCAAAAGTTGTTCTCATGTGATGTGAGGTAGCTGCACTGCACACAGTTGGATTGCAGGCAATTAAATATTTTGAAGAAAAAGAAAGCTAAAATTGATAAAGGATGGTCTTTTGGTTTTTACTAAGTCTATAAACCTTGCTTAAAGCCCTTTGGCCCTGGAAGGAGTTTTTTATTTGTTCAATTAAAGCAGCGGGCGAATATTCAACGTCCGAGAGCAAGAGAACCACAACTGAATTAAAACCGACCTTCTCAATCACTCTGTCTCTGTCAACATCGGCGACCAGCTGCCAATTAAAAAGCAAGCACAAACCTAATACTTTACCCTAATTATCTAATTTCTTACGTACGGTTTTTGGATAAACACAGCCTTTCATGTTTTAATCTTTTTTATCTCATCCCATTACCTGAAGAACAAATGTTTCAATTCAATTGTAAAGGAAACGTCTACCAATAATGATATATACAAAATATCATGAAAGACTCATGGCAAACAAAGCATGCACGCTCTCAGAAGAGTACCCAGTTATCGAATTAATTTGGATATTAATTTGGAGCTCCATGAAAACCCTTTCATTAAAATTTAGGATGAGAATTGAAAATACCATGGAAAAGTTAAGGGCATGTGATTTGTCAATTGTAGGTGTGACAACTATTTTCCATGGACGAATATTATGAGAGAAGATGACAAAAAGTGTCCACGGTGACCTGTGCTTGCTTTTCCTGCGACTTCAATTTAACGAGCAATTGTAAGTGGTAACACTACCTTTTTAGCATATTTTTTATTGAGATGGACGATATTATATTAAACTTACACACATTATATAGATGTTAGAATTCAAAATCAAAGATCTTATCTAAGGAAGTTAACTCACACATATTACACTAAACTCACAAACATTATATATGTGTATCAAAATTCATATTTATTGTAATAATAAGAGGCCAACTTGGATATTTGGAGCGTGATCAAATGAAACACTACCTAGCCGTCCACTGAAATTGCGGGGGGAGATTGAAAGTTAAGGGCAGGTCATGGATCAATTGTAGTAAGGAAAATGATTTGACATGTGCCCGGTTATCGTCACGCCAATTATTTGACACCAACCGGCGATCAACGAGAATAACTGTTGTATTTAATAACTTTTTCTTTTTTTAAAAGTAATAAATATCTGTGTGTTTGGGTTGCCATTTTCGTGAAAGATGTTATAAATTGTCTTCATTCATTTTGAATGTGATTTTTTTTTTTAATACAAATGATATATATACTTCCATTTTTCTATGGAAAATGCTATACTCAAACTATCTTATGATAATTCAATATACTTTCTAAGAGCATCTCCAACCGAGATGCAAATTTTAATGTGGCAAGTTTTGACCCCAAAAAAGCAGTTTTAAGCCTCCATACCGTGATCGCCAAATTAGTTGAATTGACATCCTTCACTTTTCTTTGTCAAAATTGTGTAACAGTTGAGATGTCTTTTATTATTTTATTATTATTTTAATACCTTGGACCCACTCCTCCCCATCAATGTATAGTTTTTACCCTATTTAATATTTTACTCTTAAATATTGAGCCCACTTGCCTAAAAAAATAATAAAATAATATGTATATTTGACATATCGATTGGATAAAGAGTTTCACAATATGTCAAATCGCACATGCTCATCAAATTTAACTTTGATGTTTGGTATTGACATCTCCTTTGGAGATGCTCTAACAAATTAATTACATGATTCAAATAAGACAGAGGGGACTAGATTTGCTTTCATTCATGATTAACCTAAGCTTTGTTTTTGGTTAATGACTGTGAATTAACCTAAGCTTCTTCAATTAATATTTTTTCCATTTATCAACTAACATTTTCTTTGTCTGCTTATCTTTTCCTACTTCGTTGGTTTGAATTGAATTTTGTTTTGTTCTGGTTGTTTTCGGCTCTCAAGCCACTCATTGGTGTGTTCCAGTTCAGCTGAGGTTTTCAGATAAACCGCCAAGAAAACCCTCTCTCTCTGATGGCGTGGCAGTCTGAGGACACGCACGCAAACTGATGGGATTAAACATTGAACTTAAATTCTCTTTTTACGAATTTGGACAGAAACTTAACTTAATGTAACAAAGGCAACGCTGCAATAACTGCGAGGGCATTAGTGTCCACATATCTCCGCACAGCCGTGAGGATCATATTATGTTCTGGAATGTCCAAAAATTTCACGCCGACCCCTTATATCATTCAAATTTAAATTTAAAAAAAATACCAGTAAACAAGCCGAAGAAAAGGACTGTTTGCCTTATCAATCACCTGTCCCACCATGCATTCTGGTTGGTATCTGTTAACAACGAATTAGCATTATCAACGATAGCAATCATTTCACGCCGACACCACACTGCACATGTCCCTCTAGAGCAGAATTTATCAACAGTAAATTTACCACTAGAGCATCACTTTTTTTTTCTTTTTTTCTTTTTAAAAACAAATAGTAATAATCAGCCAACTTGAATATTTGAAGCTTCTTAAAATGAAACCCTACCCTACCCTTCCATTGAAATTGCGGGTGAGATTGGAGATACCATGGAAAAGTCAAGGGCAAATATTAAGGACAGTCCCCCAACGATTTTCCATGGACGAAATCTTAAAGAAGACGACAACAATTAGTAGAGCTTGCATATGGGCTTGCTTTCATTAATTCTTTAATAAATATATATACTCTTCTTTTTTTGGCAAGATTCTTTTTTTTTGGCAAGAATATTGAAATATACTTTACTTGTATGGATTTTTCACTGTTTGTTTTGTTGAGAGGAAGGAGAAGCAAATTTTCAACTGTTTGTTTGTTTGTTTGTTGACTTTTGGTGCCTAAAATAAAAGCAGAAACTCTTGTAAAATAAGACCCATAATCATTCTTTATACATATATTGAAATGGCTTTGAACGCGTAATAGACAAACATTTGCAATGAACTTGTCCTCGTGTGCTGAAAATGATCCTTTACTCGTCGAATTATTTCTAACCCAATTTTTAAAATGAGGTTTAAGTATTTCTAACCCAATATTTTATGTTTCTTCGATATATGATTTAACCCAATATATATATATATATATATATATATATAAATTAATGAGAAATGGGTTTTAAAATGACATGAAGCAAGAATAACAATTTTTCAACAACATTTCCTGTTTAATATTTTCCTAATTCATTGATTAATTTTGGCTTCTCATTGGTGGGTTCCTTTTTCCGGTGGGGCTTTAATAGTCGTTGCCTTGTTGAATTGGAGAGCATTTTTGTTCACAACTTTAACCCAACGTGTCCATAGACATAACCATAATTCCATAAATACAAAGCAAAAATGTAACTATGGTTATGCCCACAAACACGTGTCAAATATTAAGAAGAATGGTGAAGATACACATTTGAGTTAAAATACTGAGCAAAAATATTTCCGAATGAAAAAAGAGCAAAGTATATAGTCACCCACTCTACCTTGGCCACGTGGCGATAGCAGGACGGTTCAGCTTAGTCCTTTAGGCGCACGAGCCTTACAGCCCTGGTCACGTGGTAGTATTTGGAATTTCTCATTCCCGAGTGCCAAAAAGTCCATCGTCCTTTTGGCGTTCAAAGTTTTCATCTTTGAGGTTGCATGTTGATTACAAACGTGTCATTTGGTTGATGTATTAAAATAAGCTAGTGTTTGCCTGAACAGCTCATATATGACGAGTCATCTATTTGCTTGGGGCAGTTTCTGACCATTCAAATTGTAGAATTTTTATCCGATGGCCAGCATCTCTCAGTATGTATTTGTTGTATCGGATAGGAAATGATTTTCTAAAAGTTATGTCCTGGAATTCCATTTTCGTTTTCTTCCTTGAATAAAAGTCTCTTCAAACCCACTGACTAAGAGAGTCAGATGATTTCACTCTTAAAGGAAAAGCAAATTCAGAACAATCTTGAAATCATCAACATCTGATTTTGTCTCCTCAACAGTTGCAATTTTGGTTGGCTTCCATGTCTAAAATTATGATAATTTGTAGTACAAAGTCCATGTGCCTATATAAGGAGAATTTACTTGGGGCTGTTATGATTATTATTATTGAGCCTTTTGAAATGTTATGTTTTTTTATTAATCGAACATATTTTGACAAAAATATATATATATATATATAGGAGAATTTATCATTTACAAGGATAATTCTCGTGTTCAATTCCCCATTTTCTCAATATTACTTGAACAAAAAATAGAAAATGTTGGTGATCGAAAATGTTATTCAGCTACAATGGCTGAAGCGGAGGCAGTCAGGGAAGGCATTGCTGGATTGCCATGGTCGACAGTACAGGAATTTGGAATGCAAACCTTGAGTTATGTCTTTTAATTCCATGGAAATTACATGTTTAATTAGTTTCTGGAATGTCAAAAAGTTCATTAGTGTCACTGCTGACGCCTTATATCATAAAATTATTAAAGAAAAAGAGTAAGAAGTAAACAAGCCGAAGAAAAGAAAATCGTAACTATTGACTTTTCCAACCACTGTTGCCTAAGCCCAGCTAGGCACCACACCCTACTTATCCTAATATAATAACAATAATAAAACCCGAAAAAATTTAGTGCGAGGAACGGCCGTGGGGATGAAGAATATCCAAGTTATTAGGAATATTTAAAGATGATATAGGGGGCAAGCAAACTATAAAAGTGTTACAGCTCCATGTGAGAGGCACTAGCAAGTTGTACTCTTACAATTTTAAAATTATAAATAAATCAAAAACAGGTTAAAGAAAATTATAAAAACATTTGGACTTTATAAGTGAACAACCTACTACATGCAACAGAAAAAAGCTATTTTAAAACGCTAGTCTTTAATTTGACCCCCAAAAAAAATCTAACAAGAAAAGATCTAGTTTCAACACTTACAATGGCGGTGATGATAGGAGCATTTGATAACTGAGGTTCTACAAGAAGAATCTTTTTTCTTCTTTTTTTTGGGTTTTAAGGGAGCGAAGTTCAGAAACAAAACTATATAAACAAATTTCTGAATCTAGCAACTCTACAACTCAATTAATCCCAAAAATCATGAACTAACTAACCATTTGTATCAATATCAAGCTTCCTCCACAACTTAGCAAACTCCGGGCAATTTCTGAATACATGGTTCAAATCTTGACAATTGCAAGAGCATCTAGGACATGATGCATCAAGGGAAATGCCTATATGAACTTTGTGACTGTTTATCAAAAGTTTCCCATGACAAACCTTCCAAAGGAAATGAAGGACTTTGGGGAGAGCATTGATTTTCCATTAAAAAAAAAAACTCCATCTCCAATCCATTGAACCAAATTTATCAGTAATACTATAGTAAGCAGAATTGACAGAGAATTTACCATCAGCAGTAAAACACTATCTAATTTTATCTTCAATATCCCCATCCTTCAGAGCATGAATACCCATAATATTTATTAAGGATTGCTTGAGGCAATAATCCAATCAATTGATCCGATCGCTACACATTGACATCGAGAAAGTGGTCAACTTTTACTTGCAAAAGAACATCCGGAATAGAGCATTGAGAATGAAGAAGTAGAGGACCAGTTCCTAAATAATTATCAAGCCAAAACCTGATCTTTTGTCCATTTCCCACACGCCACACAAGACCTTACTCTAGAGCCTTAGCACCAAAAATAATTCATTTCCAAGTACTGGAGCAACTTAAGGGCCCGTTCGGTAACGTTTTCGGAGAAAACGTTTTCCACGAGAATGAAAACAACTTTTTTCTGTTTTCTACAAGTATATATGAACTTGTTTTCATTTTATGAAAATATTTTCCACGAGAATTGACAGAGAATCCATTTTCAGAGTTACCTAGTTACAGACTTTATCACTAAATAGAAAATATAAGAGCATCACTTTTGTTTTTGTTTTTAAAAACAAATAGTAATAATCAGCCAACTTGAATATTTGAAGCTTCTTAAAATGAAACCCTACCCTACCCTTCCATTGAAATTGCGGGTGAGATTGGAGATACCATGGAAAAGTCAAGGGCTTCGCCACTGTATATATATATATATAGTTCAATTCCATCTATCTCACAGTGCGTCCCTATTTGATGAAGAGAAGGTTAGAGAGAAAGTTGCTAGCATTCCCCTTGGAGAAAATGGTTTTGGAACCCACTAATTAGCAATTAGATGATGTAAAAATAAATAATTAAATTATGTTCCGCCCCCCTTCTCTCAAACCTTGACCACAAACTTATTAATCATTTTTCTAGAACATGTACTTAATCTCAAGTAGCATTTTCTGTGGCAAGATGAAACATGAAAGTCACCCACCCACAAAAATCAAGTCAAAAATCGTTCAAAAAGAGAGAAAAATAGTTTGATACGATGGTAAGATTTGAACCCTTGGATCCTCGAGAGCTAAGTTATGAATCTGATCATAACCAACCCCAATTCACATCGTGCACTGGACCTACCGACTAATAAAATTCAACAATGTTTTCTCTTTCTTTCTTTTTTTAACGGGAAAATTCAACAATTTAAATGGCATGAGTTGTATAGGCAAAACAATGGATGGAACAGAAGTTGTAATAATATGATACCATGGATGCTAAACATGTTTTTATATCTTACATCCAATGAAATCCAAGTACATGAAAAAGGGTGAACGACTAACACTTGATTTCCAATTCCAAAGGCGTTCTCATGAGATCAGATGGATCAAATTAAAGCAACTCATTTTCGTCATGGACAGCTCTCACGCCGATCACCGAAACCCTCCAATGCTACTGCTTCCTTCAACCTCTGCACCAATGAGATGAGAGGCTTGATAGCCGCCGAAAAAGGACCAACCAACTTGGGAAAAACAAAAAGTTAGTTTATATAAATGGTAGACAACAGAAAGAAAGATTTGTGGGACATTATTCCCACTTGGGGCACTCCTCCATAAACTATTGTGGCCTTTTTTTAATGAAAAATATTGGGCTTTCTATCATTAATAATAGTTATTTCTTTTTTATATGTTGATATTTTCTCTCTGGTTCATAATTTTTATCATTTAATTTATTTATAATAAGTAATATAATGCTGATTAGTTGTCAATAAAATATAGCGACCAAAAATGCATGGTGATTGATAAAGGCAAAGATTCTTCTTGTAGGAAATCTAAAAGCTTAGGGGTAGATTGTACGAGGGCCTTCTTCGCATCCAATCTCTACACGTGTCGCTCCAAATCCCTTTTTGGCCATTTTTCAAACGTCAGCTACCACCGATGATAATTAGATCGTAGTCACCGTTCACATGCGAAAAATAGACTTATGTGATCCAATCCAACTACAGATTTTCTAGTCCATTTTCCTGTTTTCATCTTTGTAAAATACCATAATTAATATTACTAATAAAAAGTTTCATAGAGGATCATGTCCCTAATTCACAAGATGGATTGTATTTTAAAAAATTCACAACATGGACTTGACTTTTAGTTTTCCTTCGGAAAGGATTTATCTATAATATCCATGAACAGTTGCCCTTGAAGTGGTTAAATAGGGCTTCGCTCATCATATTGCTACATATTCAATTTGAACAATTATATCGTGGCCCAATTTTATGTGTGATCCTTTTTTGAGTTAAACTTGATCCAAATCAACCCAAAGTAACTCTAGCAACCAAACAAAAGCTTATGGCCATCAGGAGACCGACCGATTGTATACATGAAAAATTGTTTTATGTAAGGATGACATCTGATAGTTTTGTAAACCTTAGGGACGTTTTGTGATATTAAGCCATGTAAAAATATTGACTAAGTATGAAAAATGGTTTTTCAGAATAATTATTTTCTCAATATAATTTTTGGCGGCTTTTATTCCTTACACATCAAATAAGAAAACTTGAATTTATGGGATTTTATTATGAAGTATATATAGACTTAATGAGCCATCATTTTTAGCCTAAGTCGTATTTTGCACTAAAACTGATTTTTCATATTTTGATTTGGTGGGAATTTGATTTTCTAGTATTTTTATTTGAATCCAAATGGGGGGTACTTCCTTATTTACATTGAACTTAAGTAAATGGAGTAATATAAAAATAAATTAAAGTAAAAGGACAAAGACATTTACTTAAATGTTGAAAATGGAAATAAGGTAATCTGCACACCGGCTGAGCAAAGTGGCAATTTGAAGCACCTAAAATGATTTTTCTGGCGAGGGGAGGTGCAGCTGCACCTCTTTGCGCCTTAACGGATCCGCCTCGATCACACGATCGGATGGCGACCGGTTCGCCTAACCCTAAAATCATTGATTCGGAGTATCCGGGACTCCGATTCTCGATCAATAGATTCTTACACAATCCTAGAGGTATGAGGAACAACATATTTAAAAATGGAACCAATCGAACGGTCTGAACCTATCGAACCCGGATATAGCATAATAGGCGAAATATCCGTTCGATAGTCAAACAGTAACCTATCGCTAATCCGAACATACCGTCGTGCTTGAGACGACGTGTAGGTAATTCTATTACCAAAATGAGTTTGAATGAAGCAATTAATTTTTAATAATTCTTGACCCAATAGAATTTTACATATGTATCATACATGGCTCTACTATTTTAACTTCACCCCCATCTACCACTTGTCGGAATGGAGGAGGGGCAATTCATCACCACCGTTCGCTTCAAACTGGATCTTTGATGGGGTCAAATTAAAGACTATAGCGTTTTAAAATAGCTTTTTTTCTGTTGCATGTAGATTGTTCACGAATGGCATTTAAATATGGGATTTATATTCTTCTTCCTTCTTTATTTGTCACTTATTATTTAAAAATAAATAAAGCACACCATGGGTAATTTGCAAAAAAAAAAAGAAAAAGAAAGAAAGAGTACAACTTGCTATAAAAGTCCAAATGTTTTTTTATAATTTTCTTTGACATGTTTTTAATTAATGAGTATACCACCACTCCACGCAAATTGGACCGGCTGCTCATTTTGCTATTTTTGGCTCAAACCCCTTCAAAAGAAAAGGACGAAACTGAAAAACTAAGAAAAGATTAAACGAATTTTTTTTTTTGTGAAAAAGTTTTTGCAACTGGTAAAGCCTAAAGGGGTAGATTTGTTGTAGCCTGTAGGGAAGGTACCAGGGAGGGCCTTCTTTGCATCCAATCTGTCGCCCCCAAATCCATTTTTGGCCATTTGTCAAACGTAGGCCACCGCTGATGATAATCAGTTCGCAGTCAAAATCCGTCCACACGTGCAAATGACTCATTAGTGTAGTAGTTTAGAGTAGAGTTGACATTTTTGAACTTAAATACAGCAAAACTTCATTTACCAACCGCATTCAAATTGACTTCGCGAAAAAACCGACCACAAATTGTAATTTTTTGAATCAACTGCAATTTTATTTCTTTTTTTCTTTTTGGCAAAAAATGGGGAGATTTTATTCAAAGACGTAACTCAAGGTTTGCATTCCACTTTCCTGTACTGTCGACCATGGCAATCCAGCAACGCCTCCTTGACCGCCTCCGATTAAGTCATTGTAGCTAAACATCATTTTTGATTACCAACATTTTCTATTTATTGTTCAAGTAATATTGAGGAAATGGAGAATTGAACATGAGACTTAATTCTTTTAAATGGTAAATTCTCTTCTTCTTTTTGTCAAGATATGTTCCATTAATCAGAAACATAACATTACAAAAGATATGTTCCAAATTATCTTACTTTCAGACATGGAAGCCAACTAAAATTGCAACTGTTGAGGAGACAAAGTCAGATGTTGATGATATCAAGATTGTACTGAATATGCTATCCTTTTAGAGTGCAATCATCTGACTCTCTTAGTCGGTGAAGAGACTTTTTATTCGAGGATGGAATTCCATGTCATAACTTTATCTATGACCAAGAACATAAATGGATGGATGTTTTGCACAAGTATGTTATTAACTTATAATAATTATATATTTTTATTAAATTACATGATTCAATATCCAAGCGCAATTACAAATTACAAATTACAATACCCATATGGAAAGTGTAGGGAGGAGGAAGACAACTCCCTCACTCTCTTCTACTCAAACCTCTCCATAAACAAACCAAGCAAAAGCAAAGCAACAAAACAAACACACACAAAACCTTCCAGTATAATAAATAAATGAAACAATCAAAAGGGACTATTCGGAGGATTGATTCTGTATGATGAGTCAGAATCAGAGGACATGTCCTCCTCCTCCTCATCAATAGGCGCCTTGTCCCGACCCAGGGCTTTAGCTTCATCAATCCAAAAAACCCTGCCGACGCCGTGGCTGGGCTTCTTCATCGGCAGATCATAGGGACAGGGGTCATCCTCGTCCACACCACCAACATCCACCGCCTTGCGCTTCGCCACGATCCTCTGCTTCTCATAACCAACACCATAATTGCGACCATGTGACTGAAAATTTTGAGTGAACTTAGAGCATAAAAACAAAGAAAACAAGATAGCCAATGCAATCAAGTTGAAGTTTACCAAGTAGTAATTAGAGAGTGTACCAAAGTTTCGTTGTTGTCGTTATAATTGGCGCCGGCGCCTGCAGCAGTAGCAGCAGCAGTGAGATGACAACCAATATGAGCATGGTTATGGACGGCCGTCCGGCCTTGTTGTGGAATAGGAAGCACCTGCTGCGGCGAGGGGAATTGAACATCATCGGAGCCGATTGGGGCCTCAACGAGTCCTTTCGCAACGAGCACCTTCACAATTTCGGCTCTCAGGGTGAGAATATTCCAGATACGAATCGAATCAAGGTTTCCGATTTCGGCTTCACTTTTGCTGCTCAGAATCTTCCTGTACTCCGCCAGCTCATCATCACTCCCGTACTCTCCCAGGTACCACACCACGTAATCAGTGAACCGGGAGATGTTCTGGCTCTTGATTTCTCCGACGAAATCCGTCGCCGGCGCCGTCGCATCCGGCGGCGAGACATTGAGATCCGGGATATAATTGGGTCCCCTGTTTGGTGTGGGGTCCACAAAATTCTGGTCACCACCCTCAGCCGGCACAAGAGAACAGAAATCCACCACTTGCAGGCTGCTGCTGGTATGGCGTAAGGCCATTTTCAACCGGAACGCCATGATTGCAGACATAGCGTCTTGTCGGGTGGGCCCATTGACAGGGAGAGCAGTCAGAAGCACCTCCTCCGGGCACAAACTACTACCTCCACCGCCACCGTAGACCGCCGCGTACACCGTCGTCTGTGGGCCGATAGCAGCCGAGGGTCGACTGGTTGGGCTTTCGGTTCCAGCCCCTCCAATGTTACTGCTTTCTTCAACCTGTGCAGCTCGGATCGTTCGCAGACGGACTTCTCTTAGGTGGTGGAGGAGTAAATTCGAAGAAGAAGAGCTGAGAAGAGAAGTCATGGCCATTGCTGCTATAGCTCGCTAGCTCTGTTGGTGAGAGAGAGAGAGAGAGAGAGAGAGAGGAGAGGTGGTGTTGGTGTGAAGAGAATATGTAGCATATTCGGTTTATATAGAGGAAGGTGGGTCCCACTGGGTCCCGTCTCATTAATATCGTAACTCACCGAAGTGTGATGCCTGCCTGGGAAATAACCACACGAGGATTGAAGAAAATGCCTCATGACCCATCCAAGCAGGAAAGAGAAAAAAAAGTTCAAAAGTCACTTTGGGTATCTATAATTTACCGAGTTAAGGAATATTTTATTAGGAAAAAGGAAAAACGTGACCCTTTGATCTAGTCGCACTCAGTTTCACTTTATCAAAACAAGTATTGAGTTCAAAATCTTACAGACAACAATTATGCATCATGTCATTTTAAAATTCAACAGAAAATGAGAAGCCAAAATTAATCAATGAATTAGGAAAATATTAAACAGGAAATGTTGTTGAAAAATTGTTATTCTTGCTTCATGTCATTTTAAAACCCATTTCTCATTAATTTATATATATATATATATATTGGGTTAAATCATATATCGAAGAAACATAAAATATTGGGTTAGAAATACTTAAACCTCATTTTAAAAATTGGGTTAGAAATAATTCGACGAGTAAAGGATCATTTTCAGCACACGAGGACAAGTTCATTGCAAATGTTTGTCTATTACGCGTTCAAAGCCATTTCAATATATGTATAAAGAATGATTATGGGTCTTATTTTACAAGAGTTTCTGCTTTTATTTTAGGCACCAAAAAGTCAACAAACAAACAAACAAACAGTTGAAAATTTGCTTCTCCTTCCTCTCAACAAAACAAACAGTGAAAAATCCATACAAGTAAAGTATATTTCAATATTCTTGCCAAAAAAAAAAGAATCTTGCCAAAAAAAAAGAAGAGTATATATATTTATTAAAGAATTAATGAAAGCAAGCCCATATGCAAGCTCTACTAATTGTTGTCGTCTTCTTTAAGATTTCGTCCATGGAAAATCGTTGGGGGACTGTCCTTAATATTTGCCCTTGACTTTTCCATGGTATCTCCAATCTCACCCGCAATTTCAATGGAAGGGTAGGGTAGGGTTTCATTTTAAGAAGCTTCAAATATTCAAGTTGGCTGATTATTACTATTTGTTTTTAAAAAGAAAAAAAGAAAAAAAAAGTGATGCTCTAGTGGTAAATTTACTGTTGATAAATTCTGCTCTAGAGGGACATGTGCAGTGTGGTGTCGGCGTGAAATGATTGCTATCGTTGTTGTTCAAAAATGTACTATATGTCCTATTCATGTTTCCTCCAAACACACTCTATATATTAAGATAATAAGGAATTTAATTTTCTCTTCAATTAAAAAAGTTATCGGTATGACATGTGTTTTACTATTATATTTCTAACAAGGTAATTTGCATAAATAATAACATGAATTTTTCCCATTCATAGTGTACGCAACGCAACCGTTTCTGACTGTTTTTACTACCAACAGCTCTAACAGCCAACAACCAAAGGATTTTGTTTTTTATTTAAACCAAACCAAACCGAACAAAAGCAACTCTAATAATAACAAGACAGCCAAGCAAAGCTACACGCAAAAACTTATGGCCTGGACATATTTATCAGAAGAAAAACTCCCCAAAGACTTTCTCCTGCATCGATCCAGGCCAGCACCAAATTTATGAAATTCCGAACTTGCAGAAACAGAGCAAGTTATTCACACAAAAACATACAAAAGTTTGAAATAAAAATTAAAAAGCAAACTCACACCCAAAAAACAAATTAAAATTAAAAAACAAAAAGTACAAAAGGAGGTATTCGGATTGGTGATCACTGATCAGTCTGAAGAGTCAGAGTCAGAGTCCCCTGCTTCAGGAATTGGTGACTTGGGCTCATCGATTCCAACAACTCCACAGTACCGGGCCTTCTTGGCGGCCTTCCCGCCTTTTTCCGGAATTGGAAGCAGCTCCTCCGGCGGCGGGAACTGAAGATCGTCGAAGCGCATGGGGGCCTCCACGAGGCCTTTGGCTACGAGCGCCTTCTGAATTTCGGCTTCCTGGGTGAGAATATTCCAGATCCGAATCGAATCCAAGTTTCCGATTTCGGCTTCACTTTTGTTGCTCAGAATCTTCCTGTACTCCGCCACCTCCTCCTCACTCCCGTACTCGCCCAGGTACCACACCACGTAATCAGTGAACAGGGAGATGTTCTGGCCCTTGATTACTCCAACGAACTCCGTCGCCGGAGCCGTCTCATCAGGCTGCGAGACGTTGAGATCCGGGATGTGATTGGGTCCTCTGTTTGGTGCGGGGTCCATGTAATTCTGGCCACCTTCGTTGGCAGCGGGCCTGTTTCTGAGGAAACAGAACTGGTGGTGGCTGCTGCTACTGTTTAGGGCCAAATTCAATCGGAATTGGGTGACTGCAGCTGCGGCGTCTTCTGGTGTGGGCCTAGTCAGAAGAGGGATGCGAGTGACGAAGACCCTTTCTGGACACAAACTAGTACTCCAGGTTCCGTTGACTGCTGCCGAGTAGAGTTGGGGTGGCCTGAAACCGACATTTGGTGAGGCTCGATTGAATGGGCGTGCAGGGAGCAGCAGACGGACTTCTTCTAGGTGGAAGTGGACTAAATTGACACGAGAGTTGGGGCTCATTTTGAAGGGGTTTTTCAGAAAATACGCCATACCCGTCGTATCTAGTAGCGCTGTCAGTTTAGAGAGAGAGAGAGAGAGAGAGAGAGAGAGAGAGAGAGAGAGAGTTTTGACGTTGAAAGTGGAGAGTAGAGGTTAAGATGGTGAAGTGGGTTCTTTCAGGGCTGCTAGACAGAAAGAGAGAGAGAGAGAGATTGGAAGTTGAAGGTGTGAAGAGTAAGGGTTGAGAAGGTGAAGTGGGTTTTGAGTGCTGTTTGAGCAGGCTTTTATAGGCAACTGGTGGTGGGTTGTGTGGTGCTTGTTGAGGACACATCATCACATAGCCCATTGGTTCCAATCAGTGAGGGTGCACAGAATTGTAATACACCAACTAATAGCCTAGCATAGCTCTCTACGTTGTTATAGCTTAGTTAAGCTTCACTGTATTTATCAGTAAACTGTTTTCTTCAGTGCTTAGCTCTAAAGCCTCCTCCATGGGTAGCTTGGTTTCGGATCGGTGCGCTGCTCCGAAAAGTCAATAGTTTACGTCAGCGGTAGGTGGGCAACTGCGTGTAGGTACTTGTTCTAATACAGATTTTTCTTCGGCTTGTTTACTTGTAATTTTTTTTAATTTAAATTTTAATGATATAATTGTTGTCGTCTTCTTCAAGATTTCGTCCATGGAAAATCGTTGGGGGACTGTTCTTAATATTTGCCCTTAACTTTTCCATGGTATCTTCAATCTCACGCGCAATTTCAATGGAAGGGTAGGGTAGGGTTTCATTTTAAGAAGCTTCAAATATTCAAGTTGGCTGATTATTACTATTTGTTTTTAAAAACAAAAACAAAAGTGATGCTCTTATATTTTCTATTTAGTGATAAAGTCTGTAACTAGGTAACTCTGAAAATGCGTTTACTTTCTCCACCTAAATTGCGAGTGTTAAATAATAAATAAATAAAAACAAAACGATTATCTTTGTATGACTGCAATTCAGGATAATACATAGAATATAGGATTCGCAATTTGTATGGTTGGCGACAAATTAAATTTCTATAAATGGCATAAAGCTTCATTTCATTTATTTATTTATTTATAATAAGTAAGATAATGCTAATTAGCTGTTAACATACCAAATAGATACACCACGTGGCTGATTGATAAGGCAAACGTTCTTTTTCTACTTATCAAACCGCCATTGTTGTGTTGACCAACCAGAATCTGAGTGTTAAAAAAGAAGAAGAAACATCTCACTTAATTTCCATGTCTGAAAATTAGTCCAAGTTTGACCCAGCATCGTCCTCAAAATTAGTCCATGTGGTTGCTTAACTCTTTGGCATCTGATGTAAGCTCTTATTTTCATAATGAATGAAGTACCAATATCGTTTCATCGTTTTGAATACTAGAAAGAATTAATATCAATTAAACTATATATTGTATTAAATTATCACATTATACGTGCAAGTAAATCATTATAACAATTTTTATGGTTTTAGCCAATCAATATTTCCTCAGGCTGATTGGTTACCAAGAATCACATATCCTCCTCCTGGTTTGGCCCAACCCAATCCTCGACTCGAACAACCATGAAACTCTCTCCAAATGTGAAACATCATAGATAAGCCCACCAATGGTCACTCATGGAAGTCGACACGTGGCGGGAGATGGATGAGGACGACTTTGACAGGTCGCTGAGATAGCTGAGATAGCTGGGGAGAGAGAGAGAGAGATAGAGAGAGGAGGAATCTCATATTCACATGGGATGGTGTATGGGTGTTAAATTATCACATTATACGTGCAAGTAAATCATTATAACAATTTTTATGGTTTTAGCCAATCATTATTTCCTCAGGCTGATTGGTTACCAAGAATCACATATCCTCCTCCTGGTTTGGACCAACCCAATCCTCGACTTGAACAACCATGAAACTCTCTCCAAATGTGAAACATCATAGATAAGCCCACCAATGGTCACTCATGCAAGTCGACACGTGGCGGGAGATGGATGAGGACGACTTTGACAGGTAGCTGAGATAGCTGAGGAGAGAGAGAGAGATAGAGAGAGGAGGAATCTCATATTCACATGGGATGGTGTATGGGTGTTAAATTATCACATTATACGTGCAAGTAAATCATTATAACAATTTTTATGGTTTTAGCCAATCAAAATAGGAGAAATTTTTATATGTTTCGAGTGCACTATGTGGTTGGTGTATTATTTAATAGACGCAGGGCGTAGAATTATTTTTTAACTTTGCATTACTTTTTATGGCGTATAGTAATGCATTGAACTATTCCAACCAAAATGGTCAGAGAAATCACACAAAGTCGGGCCAAAAAAAAAAAAGACAAAGGCGAGAAGGAAAGGAGGAAGAAGAAAATCGACGAGAGTATAGCTGGTTCCCTTATTTTGAGCTACCAGATGAGAGGAAAAGAAATTGGAAATAGAAATAGAAAGGAAGAAGAGGAAGGAAAGGAGGATGAAAAATAAGAGAGAAAAAGAAGAAAAGGAAGATAAAAGGGAAAGAAAGAAGAGTAAATTCTCAGGGAGAAGGAAAAAGTGGAGTAAAATTTTAGACTTTTTCAAGAAATCTGTGGCCCTATGTGACTTAAAATAATATATACTATAAATATCTATATATATATATATGACTAACAAATGGTGAGTGTGGGCGATGGCCCATATTGGGCATACGCTGGGTCCACCACTGTGCATATAGATGGTTATTTATTGGGAAGCGTTTTCTTCACCACTTTAACTCGAGGTGTATCATCACCATCCTCAATATTTGACACGTGTCGTAGGCATAACCATAGTTAACTTTTGCTTTGTATTTATGGAACCATGGTTATGCTGTGGACACGTGTCAAGTATTGAGGATAGTGGTACTGCTGGAATTAAAGTGGTGAGCAAAAATACACCCTATTTATTGGAGTGTTGTACTGAATATATAACTTGTTGTCTACTGAAGAAATTAATTTGTTGTAGCTTTAATCTTAAAGAATTAAACACCGTGATTGATTAGGGCACATTGATCCGTGGAGAGAGACTAAACCATAACTCCATGCAGATTTTGCGTATAAGCACTACAATAAAAATCGCAATAGACGATGGTAATCCACCATCGTGTAGACAGTTTTTCAACCGTCGTGAAATAGACCGCTATCATTTTTCTTTTCTTTTTGTCAAAGAATCGACCGCTATCTTTTGATGCATAAAACCACAACAGTAGATATCCGATGTTGTTATCACATACAACGTCATCTCCAATTAAAAGCCTAGTAAGAACTTATAAGGAGTTGGGCTACTCCCTCCCTGCACAATTATGTTATAAACTTACATTTTCATTAAATTACTTTATTCAATATCCAAGCCCAATTACAAATTACAAATTACAATACCCATATGGAAAGTGGAGGGAGGAGACAAGACAACTCCTTCCAGTATATAAATAAATAAATAATTCAACAAAAAAACCCAATTAATGAAGCAAGCAAAAGGAACTATTCGGAGGATTGAATAAGTATGATGCAACGACCCTGGCAACGATAATTTTTTGTTGCCTATACTTTCAAGTAACGACTTTTGACATTAGCAACAACATCCAGTTGTTGCCAAATTCATGTATTTTTGGTAGTGGTGGTTACTATGCTTTCATATTTGTAGTATCTCTTTGTGGGCATTTGTAATTATCCTTGTGACTGATGGTCTTTACGCCTAATTTATAAATACAATTATCGTTTTTCTCTTTTTTTAAAAAAAAGGAAACGTCTCACTTAATTTCAATGTTTGAAAATTAGTTCAAATTTGACCCAACACCGTCCTCAAACACGCATGTGTTGTAACTTGTAACTTGTATATATAAAAAGAAAAATTTTGGTTGACAATCAAGAATTCAATCACTTCCAGTGGCGGAGCCACTCCTAGGCCAGGAGTGGCCCTGGCCCCCCCCATTTTTTTGACATCTCTCCTATATTATATAATGTAATATATACAACTTACTAATAGACAACTTGTAAATTAAATTAATGGCCCTTTTAAACACAATTAGACATGATTAATTTTGAAATTTTTAGTTTTAACATGTGTTTTGAATACTTATATATATATATGATATACTTGTGTTTTCTATCTCGGCCCCCTAGTCTTACAATTCTGACTCCGCCACTTCATAAATGAAGATTAAAAAATATATATATATAAATATAGATATAAATTGCAACGAATTATTTGTGTGGCAACGGAAAGCAAGATTGATGTTCATAGATACAGGAGAATTCAATTACACAAGACAATACAAAAATAGCCAAATATAAATATACTGCAAAAGAAAATAAATAATATTAAATAAAACTGCCGACCAAAAAAACATTAGATAAAACAGGAACTCATAGGTTATCAATTAGAGGCTGCCGTCTGATAAGCTATCGTTGTGCATTCATGGGAGTGACGACAAAGGGTCCCACTAGTTGATCTGGTAGGGTCAGGTGCTATCATTATTATTACTATTTGTTTTTAAAAACAAAAACAAAAGTGATGCTCTTATATTTTCTATTTAGTGATAAAGTCTGTAATTAGGTAACTCTGAAAATGTGTTTACTTTCTCCACCTAAATTGCGAGTGTTAAATAAATAAATAAATAATTAATTAATTAAAACAAAACGATTATCTTTGTATGACTGCAATTCAGGAAAATACATAGAATATAGGATTACCAATTTGTATGCTTGCAAGATGAGCCAACTTATGTCTCAGGCTACGGTTGCACGGGTGCTGAGAGACCTGAGCCAAACAATTAATGCTAGTAGCTCCAGATCTAATATTTCCTCAGGCTGATTGGTTACCAAGAATCACATATCCTCCTCCTGGTTTGGACCAACCCAATCCTCGACTCGAACAACCATGAAACTCTCTCCAAATGTGAAACATCATAGATAAGCCCACCAATTGTCACTCATGCAAGTCGACACGTGGCGGAAGATGGATGAGGACGACTTTGACAGGTAGCTGAGATAGCTGAGGAGAGAGAGAGATAGAGAGAGGAGGAATCTCATACTCACATGGGATGGTGTATGGGGATGGGTGTTGGGGTGGGCTTTCTTTGGATGTATATGCAATTTTGCATATGAGGAATGTTAGCAATCTTCTCTCTAACCTTCTCTTTGGACATTCTCCCTTCTCCATTCTTCTTATGACACGTGTCATTTTTTACACTTAAAAAAATGGAGATTTTGACATAAAAGTTGTCTAATGTAATAATGACATTGTTTTAAGTGTAGAAATTAACACGTGTCATGAGGAGAAGGAAGAAGATCCAAAAAAAAAGATTAGAGAGAAGGTTGCTAGCATTCCTCTTTCTCCAATTCTCACGTGGTTATTTCCCAGGCAGGCATCACACTTCAGTGAGTTAACGATATTAATGAGACGGGACCCAATGGGACCCACCTTCCTCTCTATAAACAAACGAACAAGCTCCATATTCTCTTCACAACAACCACACCTCTCCTCTCTCTCTCTCTCTCTCTCACCAACTGAGCTAGCGAGCTATAGCAGCAATGGCCATGGCTTCTCTTCTCAGCCCTTCTTCTTCGAATTTACTCCTCCACCACCTAAGAGAACTCCGTCTGCGAACGATCCGAGCTGCACAGGTTGAAGAAAGCAGTAACATTGGAGGGGCTGGAACCGAAAGCCCAACCAGTCGAGCCTCAGCTGCTATCGGCCCACAGACGACGGTGTACGCGGCGGTCTACGGTGGCGGTGGAGGTAGTAGTTTGTGCCCAGAGGAGGTGCTTCTGACTGCTCTCCCTGTCAATGGGCCCACCCGACAAGACGCTATGTCTGCATGTTAGACGTTTAGATGTCTATCTCATTAAAGTGTGGTCTTATAATCATCAAAGGATTCTAAGACTTGATATCAATTAGGAGTTCAAATACAACTAAACCTGCAGCTCTATTAAAGTTAGTGTTTTAAGGCTAATATAAGAGCTAGAAGGATTCCTATCTTAATTGTGGATTAGAAGTTATAAACCTAATGCAATAAGGACTTCTTAAGAGTTTCTTGATGGGCAAGACTCTTAGGTAGATGCATATAAATACAAGTGCCCCTGCTCAACCGATCAAGCCAACACACACAAAAGAATTCACCCCATCTAGAATCAGTGTATTAAGGGATCGGATTGAGGAGATGTGCTCTTGTATATTCTTGATATTTCGACAGTTTCTATGACAAACCAAAGATATGTGTTCTAATTATGTGCAGTCAATAAAGTTTACATGTGGTATCAGAGCCTAGGCTGCATGTTTTAGAACCAAAAAGAAATCGCTCACCTATGCCACTGCAATTGGGCGGCACTTTGATTAATTGGGCTGCTGCGTTTTCTTCCTCTTTTGCTACCTCTTGACAGATCCTCTATTCTGATTTTAGGGTATGGTTATTTTATTGCATCTAACTTGATTGCGCTGCTTTTGAATTGGCTTCAACAGACTTGTGTTGTCCATGGTTTTATGCATCACTAAAGGTAAACATAAAGTTTGTGTTTTTATTTTATTTATATCCTTAGTTTACATGCAGATTGATGTTGGCTTGTTTTCGTTTGACTTACCTTCTGGCATCAACATCCATGCCGCATATCCCTTTCCATTAATAATGTATAATAATAAAGTAACTAAGGAAAAGTTTTGAGGTATGATGGAAATTGACTTAAGCATGTATATGGTTTCTAGTTTCAATCTCAAATTTTGCGGCATGATAAATATGGCTTCAGTTTTGATATCACCTCAAGCATGCTTAATTTTCATAAGTTGGATAAGTACTTTAATTGCTGTAAAAGAATATATGCACATATATTTAGAGCTTAAGGCAATGGGATGCCGCACCTGTAAATATTTTAAGATAGAAATTGGGGTTTTAGTTTCGGCTTCAGTTATTGATGACCCAAGCATGTTTCATGTTGATTAAGTAAATTGCATCTGTCATGAACTGTTTTGCCTTGACTTGTTTTGGAGAAATGTGTTCAGTTGAGTTTTAGGTTTTGTATTAGCATAGCCACTGTACATATGCAAAGGTTATAAAGTACCAAACCAAAAAGGTAAAACCTAAAACTGAATGTTAAATAAGCAATGTATTGTTTTATTACCCTTTATTACACTAACATATTTTGTTAAGTGTGTTTCGATATAAAGCTTTTCTCGTTCATGCTTGAAGGGTGGAGATCAGAGTTTCAAGAGTTCTTGTTTCAATTTAAAGAGCGAAAGCAACCTAGTTGATTAAAGAACCTTTGATTCTAAGATTGGTTATTAAATGTGATAAAAGTATAAAGTTTTAACTTTATCATATTTGGAAGTTTTATGATCATAGTCTGCAGATATTCTAGCAACGGTTGAGTGAGCCAAAGCAACTCAATCATTACTAGTTTTCTGGATTCAAAGTATTGATCATAATTGGCATTATAGGTGAAGGCATGTTAAAAACTCTCTGTCCAAAGATGTGAGTGGTTTAACATGAGTACACTTATAATGGAACAGCATGGGAGATGCACTGCATGAATTATCAAGGAATTTCTTCAGTCCAAAGACGTGGGAGTTTCTTTGTTCAGGAAATTCATGTATGTTCATGTCCTAGTGTTGAAAACATGTTTAACTTTCTGTCCAAAGATGTGAGTTAACCATGTTTGATTAAAGTTTTGGGGACAGATTGATCGTATGATATAATTTTGGAAGATTTCAGGTGTGTCACAATGAACCTTAACTCCATTGGCATACAGTTTTTGGTTTTGTTATATGGATTGTACCATGTTTGAGTTTTTTTTTTATGGTAATTTGATATTGGTGATCTTGAATAGTCACGAAAGTAAATGGCATGACTTAATGAAATAGATTTTGGTTGATCACATAAAGGAGACATGTTTTTTTTTTGTTTGGAAAATTGATTGCATCAACGTCTCATATCAAATTTCTCTTAAGTTCCACTACGGTTTCTGATCACTATTAGTTCACATCAAAGTTTATGCATATTCATATAAATTGAGGAAGATATGCAGGTTTGGTATTTGTGACTTGATATTGAACGAGAAACTAATGCTTGCTTTTGGTTATGTATGGACATGTTTGATACTTGATTATTTTTTCATATGCAATCAAGTGACTGTTTTATAACATACAGCTGGATTGATCCATACGTGTAAAAGGATTGATACATATTTAATTGGATTGATCTGTAAGGTTGTGTTCATCATATAGACTAAAATAAAATAAAGTTGGCTTGTTTTAAATGTTTTGGCGTACTGCTGCAAGTGTTTTGAGGTATGATTGGTGTTATATTTGATGCGTTCAGTATTGAATATCAAGAATAAAGACAAAAATAAATAAATAAATAAATAAATAAAATTTTTGCCTTGTGAATATATTTTTTTACAAGTATTAATTGTGGTTATATCACTTGCATTTAAGGAATATCACTATTTTATTGCCATGAAATTTGCATTACAATTTTCAATTCTCAGTTTATCGACGTCTAATTATATGTCATGTTATACAGTATTCATGCTTGATATTAAGAAATATGATCTCGTCACCCAAGGAAGGATAATTTTTGAACGATCACCTAAAGAAAAACTTGGGATTTTGCATGGCAAATTTTGGATAAAGTTTTGTTATAATTTGAAGGAAAAGTCATGCAATATGAAGCTTAGATCATGTTTAAGAATATTGTATTATTGTTATTTCTTAATTGAATGAGTTGCATGGATCAAATTGCACTTCTAATTAAGGCTTTTGAATCAAAAGTGGCACATTGTAATATATAAAATACTCAAGATACGAACGATCTTTTGATTGCTCAAAGTGTTTAAACTTGATAAAGTGATATTTTATATTTTACCTTTGTGATATGGTATTAATTGTTTTGTTTGCACCTACATAGAACTTCATGTTGTATGTTTAGAATGCATAAGGATAACTAAATTTTGAGGTGTATATTTTTAGCATTCATAAATTTATAGTTGACAATTTTTCAGTTTTGAACTACGCTGACATGTCGTCTGTTAGGGTGAAGTTATAATTCGAATTAACTAATGATAAAATTAGGCGAGAAGGATGATTTTCTAAGGTTTCTATAGGCGCTAATTTCATGAAAATATGTTGAGAATTAAATTTTTGGTGAATTTATAAAGTTGAAACAGAAGCACAGGAATTTTCCTGACAGTTTCTGCATTATGTATAAAGATCGTTGAATGACTCACCTAAAGATCTTCAAATAACCTGAATTTTTGGTATGATGAGCATATACGTGCCTTCTTAAATACTGCAAAGTTTCGTAAGTTTTGGATATATAGATAATTTGTGAGAATTTTATAAGTGATCAGTGTTCAAGAAAAAGCATGTGCAGGCAGTTTTCTGAGTAACCTTGTAGGACAATTTTAAGACCTTTTAATTCGCTTAAAAGACTCCATATTTTATTTTTTTTCTATATGAAGATTAATGTCTCTAGTTTGTTTTCATGAAATTTGAGGGCAGTCAGACTTATAAATTAATTATGGTAAATTCTCAAGTAATCACATATCGTTGCTGGAAATTTCTTGACAGTTTTGTGCATTTAGGCTTATACTGTGAAGTACATTAGGAGCATGCCTTGAAAGTTCTTTTACACCATTTTGTCAGTGTTTCTAATCATAAGGTTATTGGTGCACTATATATTGAAGTAGCAAAGTAGTGAGTGTTTGCCCAAGTGGGAGAAGTGATGTAAAGTTTTGGGCTTCACACTCAATACCTTATTATCTTGTATTTTGATAAGTTCATAAAGTTTTTCGAGCATACTTGGAACTGTTTTCTGGTTGTTGACACATTGAAGTTTTACATCTTAAGTGTTGGTTTTATGCATCTATATGTTTATGACTAATGTTTGGATGACTGGCTGTTTTTCATTTTGGCTACTAAAGTTCTTCAATGCTTATGGTTTTTAGCATTTATTGGTTAAAGAAAATTTAATTGATATTTAAAGTACAAAGTGAATAAAGTTTAATGCATTCATGACGGTTTTGTTATTTCTCAACTAAAATCCAATCTGCATGACATGTTATATGTTTTTCAAGATATGTGTTAGTAAAGTGCTATTTTGAGAAATAAATTGAAGGAATTAAAGTTGAGGCCTAATCTTGAGGAAACAATTTCAGTGAAAATAATATGATTTGTTCTATGCTCATTTCTTGAAGCATGTTTTGGTTGCACAATGTGTGTTTGATGAGTGGGAGCATTCAATGATTTTGTTGCATACATTTAGTTTTGACTGTTTATGATTAATCACTTAACGTTCCAGTTCTTCATTAAGGGCTTTAAGGCTAATAAGAACAAAGATTGCTTGAATGTGTTAATTGTTCTTGTTAATTCATATTTTCAGTTGACAGTGGTTAATCAATTACTTTTACCTTTCATTGAATTTATGATCACTAATAAGCATTAAGGTTTTTGTTTCAAGCTTATATGGTAGAAGGTAAAAGAAAGGAAATTGCATTGGTTGATTGATTTACTATATGAGGTTATTCCCAAAAGTGTTGGTGGGAAATTTGATATAATTTTGTTATATCGTTTAGTTTGGATATGCAAAATCAGTGGGAGCTAAGTTTTATCTCACTTAGTTTCATTATTTTCTTGGAGACAGTTCAATTATTTTATAGCTATTTGGTTCAGTTCTTTTAAAATGTTATGTGACTTGACTTTATGTTTATTATTCTTGACAAATGAATCCAGTTACATGTCATAATGCAGTATAGCTAGCTACGATCACTGCATAAGACATGAATTCATACCAGAGTCATTAAGGTGAGATCTTGGTAATCTCTTAAGGGAGGCGTATGAATGAAAGTGACCTTTGTAAACACAAATTAAGGTTGGTCATGATCATTCTGCATTCTAGTCTTGACGGAAGTCTCATGTGATCTTGAGAGCTTGTATGGGTAATTATAAAGACCTTGAAATATTGAAATGTTCAATAAGTCTTGATAGTTCCATGCTTGTTCTTTTGATTGACAGTGACTTGATTAGGAATTATAGTTGAATTGAATTCCATAGGCCTTACAGTAATTGATATTGAGTTCTTGATGATCATTAGACCAAGTGGGAGAATGTTAGGCGTTTAGATGTCTATCTCATTAAAGTGTGGTCTTATAATCATCAAAGGATTCTAAGACTTGATATCAATTAGGAGTTCAAATACAACTAAACCTGCAGCTCTATTAAAGTTAGTGTTTTAAGGCTAATATAAGAGCTAGAAGGATTCCTATCTTAATTGTGGATTATAAGTTATAAACCTAATGCAATAAGGACTTCTTAAGAGTTTCTTGATGGGCAAGACTCTTAGGTAGATGCATATAAATACAAGTGCCCCTGCTCAACCGATCAAGCCAACCCACACAAAAGAATTCACCCCATCTAGAATCAATGTATTAAGGGATCGGATTGAGGAGATGTGCTCTTGTATATTCTTGATATTTCGACAGTTTCTATGACAAACCAAAGATATGTGTTCTAATTATGTGCAGTCAATAAAGTTTACACTGCAATCATGGCGTTCGGTTGAAAATGGCCTTACGCCATACCAAAGAAGCGCAAGTGGTGGATTTCTGTTCTCTTGTGCCGGTGAGGGTGATAACCAGAATTTTGTGGACCCGCACCAATCAGGGGACCCAATTATATCCCGGATCTCAATGTCTTGCCACCGGATGCGGCGGTGCGGCGACGGATTTCGTCGGAGAAATCAAGAGCGAACATCTCGGTTCACTGATTACTCGGTGTGGTACCTGGCGAGTACGGGAGTGATGATGAGTGGCGGAGTACAGGAAGATTCTGAGCAGCAAAAGTGAAGCCGAAATCGGAAACCTTGATTCGATTCGTATCCGGAATATTCTCACCCCGAGAGCTGAAATTCTGAAGGTGCTCGTTGCGAAAGGCCTCGTTGAGGCCCCAATCGGCTCCGATGATGTTCAATTCCCGCCGCAGCAGCTGCTTCCTATTCCACAACAAGGCCGGACGGCCGTCCATAACCATGCTCATATTGGTTGTCATGTCACCGCTGCTGCAGGCGCCGGCTCCGGTGCCAATTATTACGGCAACAACGAAACTTTGGTACACTCTCTAATTACTACTTGGTAAACTTCAACTTGATTGCATTGGCTATCTTGTTTTCTTTGTTTTTATGCTCTAAGTTCACTCAAAATTTTCAGTCACATGGTCGCAATTATGGTGTTGGTTATGAGAAGCGAGAGGATCGTGGCGAAGCGCAAGGCGGTGGATGTTGGTGGTGTGGACGAGGATGACCCCTGTCCCTATGATCTGCCGATGAAGAAGCCCAGCCACGGCGTCGGCAGGGTTTTTGGATTGATGAGGCTAAAGCCCTGGGTCGGGACAAGGCGCCTATTGATGAGGAGGAGGAGGACATGTCCTGCGATTCGACTCATCATACGTAATCAATCCTCCGAATAGTCCCTTTTGATTGTTTCATTTATTTATTATCTTTGGAAGGTTTTGTGTGTGTTTGTTTTGTTGCTTTGCTTTGCTTTTGCTGGGTTTGTTTATGGAGAGGTTTGAGTAGAAGAGAGTGAGGGAGTTGTCTTGTCCCTCCCTCCACTTTCCATATGGGTATTGTAATTTGTAATTTGTAATTGGGCTTGGATATTGAATCATGTGATTTAATAAAAATATATAATTATTATAAGTTTATAACATACTTGTGCAAAACATCCATCCATTTATGCTCTTGGTCATAGATAAATTAATTGAGAATCATGTGTCACAAATTTTTCTTTGAAACTTAAACTTTGATAGGTGGTTGATATAGTTTGGTAAATTCATCATACTGAGGCCCCATTTGGGATTGCTTTTTTTGGTCAAAAACCTGCTTCACTTTAAAGTTAAGCAGTTTAAGGTGTTTGGTAAATCTAAAATATCCCGATTATTTTAAAAGCAGTGACCTTTTGACAGCAGCTTTTAAAAGCATACTATGAGTTGCTTTTCAAAGCTGCTTTTAAAAGAATCAGAGATGAGCAGTTAATGAATTTTTTTAATTCCCAAAATCCCATCATTAAATTTTTTTAAGGACACAACCTCCACCTCCACCTCCACCTCCACATCCAACTCCACCATCTCCATCACCACCTTCACCACCACTGACCGCCACAACCACCACTACCTTCTTCTCCACCATCATCACCACCACCTCCTCCTCAACCTCCACCACCTCCACCACCTCCACCACCTCCACCACTAACACCACCACCACCATGTGGCCACCGCCACCACCATCTAATCCTCAACCTCCACCACCATCACCTCCACAACCACCATCCCCACAACCACTACCTCAACCTTCATCACCACCACCACCACCACCACCTCTTTCTCCACCACCATCACCACCATAATCACCACCACCTCCTCCTCAACCTCCACCACCATGCCGCCACCTCCACCACCATCTCATCTTCAACCTCCACCACCATCACCTCCACAACCACCATCCCCACAACCTCTACCATACCACAACCACTACCTCAACCTTCATCATCACCACCACCTCCACCACCACCACCACCGACCACCACCGCCACCACCACCGACCGCCACCACCACCACATCCCTTTCCTTCTTCGCAACCATCACCATCACCACCACAACCACCACCTCCTTCTCCACCTCCACCACCTCCACCTCCACTACCAACACCACAACCACCACCACCACCACGCCGCCACCGCCGCCGCCGCCACCACCGCCGCCACCACCACATTCTCCTTCTCAACCTCTACCACCACTACCTCCACCTCTCCAACCGCCATCCCCACTACCATAACCACCACCTCCACCACCATCTCTTTCACCACCACCTTCACCTCCATCTCTTTCACCACCAACTCCACCACCACTATTTAGTCATTATTCACAGTTACAACATTTTTATATTAAAATTTACCAAACAGTTTTAACACTACTTTTTGTACTAACATCACTTTAAAAATATTGTTTACCAAACATGTAGCTGCTTTACTTTACTGACTAATTATTTTCAAAGCACAGAAGCAACTTTTTTAAAAGTGACAGCAATCCCAAACTGGCCCTAACTCCATACAAGACCAAATGGCCCCTAAGACGGTTCAATGGGCAAATTTTATATTCTAATTGGAATTACTATTTTTGATTTTATCTCGTCGAATTGCAGGCCTAAGAAAAATAAAACTACCAAGGGATCGTTTGGTTCGGCGGACTGTCATGGACTAGACTAAATGCTGGGATTGTCTCGGATTGGCCTAAGCTGGATTAAGTACTGACTTACGTTTGGTGCTGCGTCGAACTAAAAAGCTAGATTATAAAAATAGTGAAGCCCTATGTTTGGTACTGTGTCGGACTAAAAAATAATTAGTTTGATATTTAAAATAAATCATTTTTAAATAATTAAATATAAGTTTTTTTGTTATTATAATTACCAAATTGACATGTACATTTGTTTTCCTCCAAACCAAAGGCTTTTTGTTTGTTGTTAAAGTTATAAATTTCACCGAGTTTATGCATAATTCAGTCTTTATTTATATGCAAACACAAAGAATTTGATTAATGTATCAATAAGAAGTAACAACAACCTACCTCAACTCATGCTTCAAGAATTTCAAGAGATGTATATTTGCAAAACTTAGAATTTACATGTAGATTTCAATCATCAAACATATATATACTCTTGTTTGATTGTTTGTTTGTAGTATACATGTCCAACATTCTATTCTATAGTTGGATGAAATTGGGAGAATCAGCCAAGTCAAATATCTGAGGATAAACATGAGCAACTCTGTTCTTATTGCCAATTAAATGGCTTCTGCATAGGGGAGCTAGGGTTGTCAAATCTATTACCTCAGCTCCACAAGGCCGGAGATTGCTTATGTTTGGAGACTGCATCGTCTGCAACTATAGATGTCGATTGTTCCCTTGCAGGTCGGCCCAAATCAACACTCATGTCATCAGAAGATCCACACAAACCAATATCTTTAGTTACTTCTGTGTCAAATGAGGTAGTGACATTTGAAGATGGCGTTCTCACTGCCGATGCTATACAACCAAATTGCTCTGTACAATCCTCTCCCACAACTTGACTGCATCCATATGCTTCGTTAATTATCTTGCCAGTATCATCCTGGTGAACTTTGAACTATAAGATATGATAATGTTTCTTCCTGTAATGTACCACCATTCATAGCTTCATCACATTCTTTTCCATTATACCACTCATCTTCTCCTACTTCTTTACTGCATTCATATACTTCATTCATTCTATTGCCACTATCACTCTGCTGATCATGTGCGGAATTATGAGTCCTGAACTCCAATAATGTTTCTTTGGGTAGTGTCCTGGAATTCATATCTTCATCACTATTCCTTTCATGACACCACTCATCTTCATTTTCCAAAAGGTCATCAGACAGTTTAGTACAGGAAGGAAGCTCATCCATGGAGCAGACTTTGACCTTCATCTATTCTGGAAGCCGTGGACAACCAGTGGAATGTTTGGTGTACTGGGTTGAAAAGAGGTTTACAATGATGTTCAAGCTGATGATACATTGAAACAATATCACTTTCCATCAACAACAGCAAAAGCATATGTATATTCATCCATTCACAACTCACAAGGAAGATAATAAAATGATACCTCTGCCAAGGAGGGAGAGTGAGCATGGTGTATGCACGTTTGATCTTACTGACAAGCCTTCTCAGTGATTTAAAGCTTGCAACAGGCTGCCTAACCGCCTTCGATACAGTTGGGTGCTAACAGGCCCATTCAAACTGCAAAGTTCCAAAGGGAACATTAGAAAGAAGGTCCTAAATTTCCAATTAATATCAATCCTAAAATAAATAAATAAATAAAAACTTCAATCTCAATTAGTCAAATCTTAATCATGCCCAAATTGATCCTAGAATTGGTGCCTACTCAAGATGGTTCCAATCAAGCTGGACATATCCTCAAATGACGCATAATTATCATAACATAATTCTCAAGAAATTTGTAACTAATTTGGTCCCAATCAATCAAATTAAAAACTCAAACAGATCATACAGAGCAATGCATAGACAAGTTAATTGTAAAGAGAACAAAAGAAAGAAATGAAGAGACCTGGAGTGGAGAGCAGAAACGTTAGTTGGGAAACCGTAGATGCACAAGACCATCTCCTATGGACGCTTCCGCTTTCGTTCTCCCAGCACCTTGCGCTATTTCACCATTGTGCTGTCTTATTCCTCAAAGCACCTTGCTCTATTTCACCATTGTGTTGTCTTATTCGATGTCGTGAGTTCACTGTGAATATGTATCAAAATCACCCAAATAAACACAAACACAGGCGCAGAGTTCAAGTGGGCTCTCTTATTACTCCAAGCTCTACAAGAAAGTCTCAAACTTTAAAGAAGTTCAGATCGAAAATGTTCAAATCAAGATTGATCTTATTATTCTCAACAGATTGAGAATTTGAAAAATGAATTAGGGAAAGATGGAAGGTACAAAATATGTATAGGTGTGGCCTTTGTAGCTGGGGCTGCGAGAGGTCAAATGATTCATACAAATTAACAATACCCATGAAACATTACCTTTGAAAAAATGTTGCAGAGAGAGCATATGAGAAAAGTGGAAGAAGGAATAAGAGAGGTATCCAAAGGGAGAGACCAGAAAAACTTCCTTGGGTCAAAATTCGAAGAAGAGCTGTCAATGTTGAACGAATGAGAGGCAGAGTCGTGTGTTCAATTTAGTGAAGGCTTATTTTGCGAACTCATCTTAGTTACTATTGGACTCTACAATCTCATCTTAGTTAGTCTCCATCTTACCAAACATGGGCTTCAAGTTTTATTTAGCACAGTCCAATCTAGTGAGTCCTACCAAACATGCCCCAAGCCTTAGCCACCCCTTCTGACTTCGATCTTTAGACCCTCACATTTTCTTATGCCCAAAACTTTTATCCATGAAATTACATTTTTAATTTTCACTTACTTTCTATCGTTATTATAGGAAGCTTTTTGAACGATTTTCGACTTGATCGTGTGGGTGGTCTTCAAGTTTCGGCTTTGGGTTGGAGCTAGTTCTAAACGCAATAGAACCAAATTGCCACCTCAAAAGCTACTTGTGGTTTCGTATTGGGCCTCTCATCTCATCTCATGTCATATTAATTCAGTGATCATGTTCTAGGGCACCTTCTACAGTCCGTCTGGCGCACTGATGTGCCTAAATTTTTTAAAAATTGGTTACCGGTTATTCAAGTTGTCAAGTTTCCATTTTTTGTTAATATTTAACACAAATGCAATTGCATAAGGGTCGTGCAATTATGCCCTTCCTGTTTGGCAATTGACATATGATTTGACATGTTATTTTTCAATTGAGTTTATTCTAATTGACTTACGATGACATGCTTATGAATTTCGCAATGACATTTTTTTACTTTTATAAATCTAAAGTTACCGTTTTAGACTTTTTTTTTTTATGAGAACTGTTTTAGACTTTTTTTTCTTTTGATTTCAATATGTCACCTCATTGTAGCTTTACTCAAGTTCTTTATGAGTTGCTTTATTTATATGAATTATGATAGCTAGTTGTGGTTAATTCCTCCATATTTTATGCCTAGTTTTTAAAAATCAATTGAGGTTGATAGTTTTAATTTTTTTTTGTTTCTTTTGTTTCATAAAATTGGTGAATGCGCATTAACATTTATTTGAGAGCTTGAAAGTGTTTATCCATCAAATTTTTTCACCTTGAGTTTTGTCTATGTAATTGGTTGAAATCAATCTCTAAAATAAGAACTGTATTAATTGTTGAACTCTATGTTACATGGTTGTACTTTTGTAGACATCCACGAAGTATTATAAATTTATATTCTTTTTCTAACATGGCCATGGATTTTATAGTACATTGTTAGGATTAAAAGTCAAGAAAAACAAGTATAAAAGTAGAAAATTTACAAGTTTTCTTGTAGATTACAAGATTTTCAATTGTGTTTACAAGGATAATGTCATAATTTTACTCCTCAAAAGTCCATTCTTACCTTGGTACTATGTGTCATTTTCTTTGTAAATTAAGGAATTACAGTGTTATGGATTAGGGTGGACCATAATGTTGTTACAATTATTTCAATTATTTCACAACATTTGCAGATTTTTTTCATGATTCATGAGTTAGGGGTTGCTTTATATAACTTGTAACCAAAATCAACAAACTTGTAAAGTGTATCCATAAGCTTGTAATATCATAAAGTACAATAGAAACGATCTCCATTACAAGCTTAAGATAAGGGTGGATCTTGGAGATGTAAAAGTGGTCCTTATTATTGTAAATGCAACGGTTTACAACATTAAGGACTTGTATTACAATAGTTTGGATGTAAGCATTCCATAAACATATAAAGCGGATCCTTAATCTCGTAGATTACAAGATTTAGGTTCTCATTTATGATTTTTTGTACCTCGATTACAAGTTTAAGGCTCCTCCTACTCCATAACCTTGTAATACCCTAATTTACAATAGAAATGATCCCCCTTACAATATTTAGGTAAGGTTGGACCTTGGAGAAGTAAATGTGGTCCTTATTCTTGTGAACACAAGGGTTTACAGTATTAAGAACCCATTTTACAATGTTTTGGACCTCAACGTTCCATAAACTTGTAAAGTGTATCCATAAGCTTGTAATAACATAAATTACAATAGAAACGATCTCCATTACAAGCTTAAGGTAAGGGTGGATCTTGGATATGTAAAAGTGGTCCTTATTATTGAAGGTAACCGGTCAAAGTGCAATAATGTAGATTTCATGCAATTGCATTTTGAAAATGCAATTGCAATTGTCAAAATGCAATAGCAAATTTCAAAATGCAATTTGTTACAATTATTTCAATTATTTCACAATACTTGCAAATTTTTTCATGATTCAGAGTTAGAGGTGACTTTATATAACTTGTAACTAAAAATAATGAAACTTGGGTAGCTTTATATAAATCCAATTAACCAACACAAAAGTTTACAAGAGTCAGGACCGATGTTACAACGTTTTGGATATAACAATATCATAACGTCGTAAACAGGAACCATAAACTTGTAAGTTATAAGATTGTACTTAAAATGCAATTGCATATTGGTATGCAATTGGATGCTCACTGGTTGTCAATTACAAGATTATGCTGCCACAAACATCGTAAAAATACACCTAAAATTACTACAAACTCCTCACGACATTATCTTCGATTATGGAGGTCTAACATCATGATTCCAAGTATTTGAGTTCATAAAAGTCATTGGATCAAAGAAATAGGAGTTCTAGTTCATAGAACACTAACAATTGTTTTGGTTTGTTTAGAAACAAAGATGAGTATTTATTTTTTATTTTTTTAAGTGTCAAAATTATATTTTTTGTAGCATGAGAGCGTAGAGAATGTCACATCACAAGGAGTTTGTAGGAATTTTCAGTGTATTTTTTTAATTTATTTATTATAATTTTTAGAAGTTAAATCATAAAAAAATAAGTTATTGTTTGATTTTTTTTTGAAGTGTCAAAATTATATTTTTGGTGCATGTGAGATTATAGAATGTCACAAGAAGTTTGTAGGAATTTTTGTGTGTATTTTTTGGATTTTGCATCGTGATTACAACGTTAAGTAAAAACTGCTCCTTATTCTTGTAAAAACAAGGGTTTACAACATTACGGACCGATCTTACAACGTCTGGGACATGAATATTCTCAAACCTTGTAAAACCATGGGTTTCTCAATTGCCAATCAAGCAGTCGATTTTTGCAAATTGGAATGCCAATTACATATTGGTTGTTTATCGATTGCCAACTTGACGGGGCTAAGCGAAAGCAAAATAGGCAATTGATGGGTATCAATTTGACAATTGATGAGTATCAATTCGGTAATTGATGGTAAAACATAAACTTTGTTTTTTGGTATCAATGGCAAGCCAAACAAGATAGACAAATTTCCCATCATTATTTAAAAGTGAGACCCGACTTAACCAAAAAAAAGCTTAACAATAAAAGTTAATATGTTAAAATCTAATGCTTTGTACCTTTATTTATGTGGATTCATATGACCTAATACTTTCTATTAACTTGTATTTATTTTACCTTTAATCAATTCAAATGTTTATTTTGGGAAATAAACTTGTCCAACTGCATAATTCAATTTTCTTTTGCATTTTCATGATAAACATATAAAGCATGGGACTACTTTGATTGTCAATTGCACGACTGGAATGCAAATGGCACTACCTATTTGTCAATGCAATTGACAAACCACATATTTTATTTACATTTTCAATTAATTGTGCACAGATAATGGCAATTGCGCAATTGGAATGCAAATAGGACTGCTTTGTTTGTCAATTGCACGTGGAATGCAAATGACATTACCTGTTTGTCAATTCCATTGACAAACATTGACAAACCACATTGTATTTACATTCTCAAAACGGACTAACCAATTGCTAATTGGATTCAAAAATGACATATCGAAGTACCTATTGCATTTTCATTACCAAAATGCAAGGCAACAAATATAATGGCATTTGCATACCCCAAGACAGCTCCCTACTATATTTCATTTCAAAAACTATATCTCTACAATACTAATTTTTTTACCAGTGAATATACATATACTGACTAGTGTACATTTTAGTATGTTCAATACATACTTCAATTTCTTATACCCAAATCTAGAGTGAGAACTTTGGTAAATACCTTCTGAAGTGATTTTAGATTTAAAAAATAAAGCATGTTGAAACATTCACTCGTGAAGCACAAGAACATAGGAAACCACTTATACACATACCATAAGTCATTGAGGCATTTCTTCAAACATTTGGTGCTCACTATAGTTAAAACAGACAATGTGAATGCTATAGGTGAACTAATAGCTCAAAAGGTCTTCAAGCACACATTCTCAGAGTACCAATTTTATAAAAAATCCCAAGGTTAAGAGTTTATACCTCAATTTCTTTAAAAATAAAAAGTGACAGATGGGTCTTTATGTAGCTCCACCAAGAAAGAAGGAAGGATCTGTGTTGGCGCATATTTGAAAGCAAGTGAGTTGGTAATCAGTCAAAACTAACAGAAAGTGATTAAAAGGAACTCTCAAAGTTCACAATTGATCTCACCATTATATTCATTCCAAGGGTTCAGCTCTAAGGGAATGAGCATCGTTGCACCAAAATGATGACAATACAGTTTGCGAATGTTATATCAATCTGTAAGAGGCAAATAAAAATTGGGCAGTGAAGGCTCGTTTAGTAGATAGTCCACGAATTCATAAGAGAAAAAAAAAGAAAGAAAAAAAGTAAAGTATAGGAAAAAAACAAGAAGACTAGCCTTGCAAGCATGACCCTTACATTTCAATTTTCAAACAAATACAAATTAGAAAAAGTCTGACTTTGAATTTTGGAATGTAGGCATGGAGATACCACGAACTGCTCCTTTGTAAGAAACAAAGCTCATGAAGCCAGTATGTGTGTATATATATATATAAAAGAAGAGCAAACAAATAGAAATTTCCAGACGTAGTCTACAAAACCAAATTAAGCAAATCATCATAACAAGCTTGCAAAATCAATCTCAATAAAGTAGATTTTCTAATTTAAAAAATAATTTAGAGAATATTCACATATTATCCTCATCAACCCACAGACAAAGATACCACATTTTTTAAATAGAAAGGAAGATTATATTAATAAATCAATGGGGCTACAGGAGGATGAGAAACAAAGCGATCTTTTCGTGTTACCATAAACAGAAAAAGATTAATTAAAATGATCAAAGGAAGGAGCACAAGTTCACTTGCTCAAACAAAATCCACAGAATTTGATTTATTGTATATTTTTAAAGGAAAAAGTACATGGGTAATTAGATGAATTGAAATTTACTCAAACAAAGAAAGATCATGGTGCATTCTCAAAAGAAAATATGAAACAACATGTAACAGTATCTTTGATAGGAGGGACTAAATCGCCAATCATTCGGAAGGTTTACTTCTTGAAGCCTCATTGCAAAGATAACCACAGATACTCCTCATGCCATGGCATGATTTATTTGGTCACAATCCAACCAAACACCAAACACCACAAATTCCAGTCAACTTCTATTGTTTGCACAATACTCTCCTAAAATATGTACCAAACACGGAAGACCAGCCGGACCAAAAATAAAAATATTTCAACTACCGAAATGGAGGTTATTTGTATTGATACAAGTTATAAAAAAATATGTAGACTAACAAACTAAATAACTTTGTTATAATAAACAGAAAACGAATCATTACAAAGATTAATGAGCCTAGTAATCTAAAGGAGCGCAAGTTCAAATACGCATTAGCAAATTCACCATTGTCATGTCAGTGAATTTATTTTACAAACAAAAGCAAAAAAACCACATAAAACAGAAGAAAACGGGCTAAACAAAGCCAAAAAAAGCAAAACACATAGAGAAAGCCCGGAAAAACAGAGGCTTAAGACAGACATCATAGCACATTCAGAAACAGAGGCTTCAAGTTTTGTATAAGATAATCAAATCTGTATAATACCCATAGAGCAAAAGAAATCAAATTAAAACTTAACCTCGCTTGAGTTCCAACAAGAGCATTTAGTAATTACCAAAACAATTCAAGCTTCAAACAGTCATTGGGCTCCAAAAAATTCATGTTGCAAACAAAACAAAAAATAAAAATACATAATTGACAAAAAAGTAAAATTGATAATAAAACAGAACCTATTCATTTTTTTCTGTTGTAAAATCCTCTTCTTGAATGTGTTTATATGGTTACATTTAAATTACCTGTTTTTGGCTATCCTTTAGGCCAAGTTTCGTGCCCTGGAGTTGCACAACGATTCCATCTAAGATCTTGAAGTCGCACAAACAAAGATTCAATCAAGAAAAATATACAATTATCCAAACCCATAAAAGATTCCTCATTTTTCCATTTATGCTCGGTTGGGATTTCTTTTGAATTATTAATACCATTAATAGCAATTCCAACTTCTTCGTTGCCCAAATGAAATACTAATCACATTAATAATCAGTAATTTTTATAAAAAAATATATATTATGAAAAAGAAAATAAGAAAGGGGAGAAGATTTGGAAAAAAACCTGAATGTCATTGGGTGAGTTCTTACGGGCGATTACGACTCGAGACGGAGCATGGGCTTGGGGTGGAAGATTCGACGGAGGTGATCCTAGGCACACTCTTGAGTGTGAGAACTTGGCTTTGGGGTTCATAGGGCCGTGCGTAAAAGATCGAATTGGGATAGAGAGAAAGAGAGAGGAGTGCGGGCGTGAAGTTTGAAAACAAAGAGGAAAATGGATTTTGATGAGAGAAAGATAGAGGCGATACAGGAAGATGAAGGAAGTGAAGAGAAGGCTTAGGTTTTGACAGTCGGGATTTTCTTTCAACCTCGCCGAGAAGGTTTTCGTGTTATCCCATTCAATGGTGCAGATTTACCCCAGAAATTTTGTCTAAATCTAACGGTTCATAGGAAGTGACGCATCCATGCGCCAAACGGACCGTAGAATTTGCCCATGTTCTAGAACAATAATTAAGTTTGTGCAGTCAACCAAGTTAAGAAACTTCTACAACGGCTGCAGAGTCGTAGCACACAATATAAAGAGAAAAAGGAGAAGACCAAATAGCCCCATATACACTCCCTTTTATTTTTATTGTATAGGAAAAAAGTATTAAAAATTAAAAATGAGTGTTTTTTTATAAAGAAAAACAAAAAGAGTGTAAATAGATAAAATGAAAGTGGAAATATCAACTCTCAAAATTTATGAACAACTTTTTTTGTTTAATATTTTCCTAATTCATTGGTTAATTTTCGCCTCCCATTGTCACTTACTTTTAAGCCACAACCAATAAAACTCATGTCTTCTTTAACTTTCTCAAATCGCTATAACACATGGATTGCATTGCATTTGAAAGAGAAGAAGATGACCATCTGTATTATATTATGATTTGAATATTTTGTCCTCCGGGAAAGCTACAAATTACAATTTGAACCATTTCTGGACTGAATTATATCATATCTAAATGCTAAAATCATTCTAAATATAAAAAATTCAAAATAATAGATTTGTTTATTTGATTCGGCGAGGGAGGAGGTAGGGAGAAGAGCAGAGGTGGGACCAGAAGTGTTGTTTTATTTTATTTTTTATCGGGAGGACAGAGACCAAGGTTGATTCTCAAAAAAGGCTCACAATTTTTTTTATAAAATTGTAATAATATGGACTCTTTCTTTCTACAAATACAAAGCGTCAGCGTGTGCCTTCAAATCGCACCACTACCAAAGCCTTTATATTTCCTTCTCCAAAACCCAGCTAAAATTTAACAGTGATGATGTCGACCTCTCCGAATCCAGACGCCTCTGTTTTTGCGAGCATAATGGATCATGTGAATATTATTTTCTGGAATGTCAAAAATTTTATTCTCGCCATTTCCGACGACTTATATCATAAAAAAAGATAGAAGATAAGAAAGTAAACAAGCCGAAGAAAAGAAAATTGTACCCGTTGCCTAAGCCTAGCTAGGCATGGAGGAGGTTTGGAGCCATAGCTAAGCTATGGAGCTAGGTACCACACCCTATCTGTTGGTGCCTAAAAAAAAAGAGCAATAAAAATGTATAATTATTATAAGTTTATAACATAATAGTGCAAAACATGCATTCAGTTATCACTACAAAAAAAGTGGCAACAGTTACCAATAATTGGTGATATTTGGTGACTAATGTGGGGGTAACTAAAGGCTTTAGTCACCAAAAAAACCTTTTTTGGTGACTTAAAGTTATCAAAAAGGAATTTTTTGGTGACTAAAGTCTTTATTTACCCCTACATTAGTCACCAAATATCACTAATTATTGGTAACTGTTATCACTTTTTTTTGTAGTGTATGCTCTTGGTCATAGATAAATTAATTGAGAATCATGTGTCACAAATTTTTTTTTGAAACTTAAATGGGATAGGTGGTTGATATAGTTTGGTAAATTCACCATACAGGCTCCACACAAGACCAAATGGCCCCTAAGACGGGTCAATGGGCAAATTTTATATTATAATTGGTGGCCTGACGCCTGAGGCCTCCCGCACTTTATTCAATCAAGTTTAGTCAAATTAATATTGTACAAAACATTTGTCAAAAGCCAACATATTGGTGAAAGAGAGGGAGAGAAAAGAGAAGATACACTACAAGAAAAAGTGGCAACAATTACTATTATTTAGTAATATTTGGTGACATTTGTTGGGGTGACTAAAGCCTTTAGTCACACAAAAATTTCAAAAAAGGTGACTAATGCTACTAATAGTGACCAAAAAAGGTGACTAAGGGCTTTAGTCACAAACAAATTAACGATGGTGACATTTGGTTACTTTTGCTGGGGTGACTAAAGCCTTTAATCACACAAAAATTTCAAAAAAGGTGACTAATGCTACTAACAGTCACTAAATTCTTAGTTAATGACAAAGGGGTGACTATTGTGACTTTTTCTTGTAGTGAGAGAGAAATGTCGGAGGAGGTCGGGGAGTAAAGAAACAAAAAGAAGGGGAAAAGGACAAAAGAGGGAGAGATAAGAGAAGGCTGTGGGCCCCTTATTTATCCGATATGCAGATACATTGTATCGGGACCGTTCTGCTTGGTAGGCGCACAAGCCTTATTAGAACACACCGTCTGCGCAAGTCACGTGGCAGTAATTGGAATTTCTCATTTCCAACTAAGTAATCTACTCAATGCTAATTAGTTACTCGAAACTTAAGTAACTATCTTATTATTCATTTGGTTGACCCAATATTTTTCATAATCCTCTCTCAAATTATTTCTAATCCAATTTTAAAATGAGGTTTAAGTATTTCTAACCCAATATTTTATGTTTTTTCAATATATCGTTTAGAGTAAGGGGTAAACACTACGTTCCAAGACCCTACGTGATCTCTCTCTCTTAGATCCATGACTAAATAAAATGTCATTGACATTATACGCACATATGTCATTGAAAGCCTTAATTAAATTCCTCCGATGTTGAAGCATAAAAACATGACAAAGAAAACATGCCTTACAATTCAGAATGTATCTACTCTGGAAATTGAAACGAAGATGTGGCTCAATCGGAAATGAACACGACACCACCTATCCAATCTAATCGTTAACATTACAGGCCCCAAAATAACTTCCCATCCACTTGCCTATATCCCAACACTCGTCCAAACTCAAAACGCAAAAGTGAATAATTGTCAAACGCAAAAGTGAATCATTGTCAAACTCAAAAGCCAAAAAGGAATAAAATTAGAGTGGGTGGGAGAGGTTTCCTTTTGGACAGATAATTGGGTTGGTTATGATCCTTTGATAAGTCGGTTAGGAGGGTGCCCCAAGATAAATTATAGTTGAAAGTTCATGACTATTTGTCTTATGGTACTTGGGGCCTAGGAAAGCTAAAGGAAGATTTATCACTTGAGATGGTGTGCCATATTACGTGTGTATCTGCTGGATTAAGTTATAGATCTGATACTCCTATTCGGCGGCGGATCCAGGAATTTTTCAAAGAGAGTGCAATTTTTAAAAGCTAAGAACTCAAAAAAAAAAAAAAAAAAACTAAATATCTTTATAATTTAAACAATACTAATGTTATTCATAATTAATTGAAAAAAACATTACAATTAACCTACAATTGTTCTTTGTGAGGTTTCATATCATGAAAACGTCGCATTATATTTACATTACTAATACAAGAAAAACATCTTTCTCAATGTAAACAACCAAGCTATCACTCAACCATTGATTCCCTATTTTGTTACGCAATGGTGTTTTCACAATATTCATAGCTGAAAAAGCTCTCTCAACCGAAGCGGTTGCAGCGGGTAAAACCAATGTCAATGTAAGAAGTAAATACACATAGTTGTATATTCTACTCCTTCCTGTATTCACCAATTTTTCTGCGGATCAGCAATTCGGTTCAATGATGAAAGCTCAGTCTTTGCTCTGCATATCAACAATATAAAGCCCAAGTTGATCTTCAAGCTTCATGAGGTCTCGATCATTAAATTCTTGAGGGTAAAATTTAGCAAAACTAAGTATTTTTGTTTGTCAAAAGCTGCAAAATTATAAGCAGGACTCAAACATGCCATACAAAGAAACAATTCAGTATTTACCACGGTGAAGCGATTATTCGATTCCACTAGTTGCTTATCAATGATAGTAAGAAATAGGTCCACACGATAATAATGGCGGTTTGTGATTTTCTGAGCTTTACGCCGTGATCTCCCTTGTGGTACAAATAAATCATCCATGTTAGGAACGTCAATATCATTGTTGCCACAAAATATTGATACTTCGCCAAGCAAATCATCAAAGTCATCATCCCTCACGGATTGTAGCTTTTGCTTACATCTTTGGACCAACATCATTGCATTCACAATATCTTGATCTTTCTTTTGTAATGCATTTGACAAATCATTTGTAATTCCCAATATAAATCTCATCAAATATAGGTGAAACACAAAGTCAAAAGTTTGTATTTCTTTCAATAACCTATTTGCTTATTATCTTGGTTGATATCATCAACAATCCATTCAAACACCTTCACCACGGGATGAAACATAGTATTAATACTAAGTAAAGTATCATAATGTGAGTTCCAACGTGTATCACAAGGACGTTTGAGACTAGTCTCTTGATTTAACCCTCGCCCCGTTTGAAGATCATCAATTTCAAAAGCTTTCATAATATCTTTTTGTTGTTGCTCTCTAAGTGCATCACGACGCTTACACGATGCTCCAATGATATTAACGACACTACTAGCCGTTGTGAAGAAAGTAGCAATGTTTTCATTTCCCTTTGCCACGGCTACAAGAGCTAGTTGTAGTTGATGTGCAAAACAATGGACATAATATGCTTGAGGATATTCTCTCAAAATCTGTGTTTTAAGACCATTGAGCTCACCTCTCATATTACTAGCGCCATCATACCCCTGTCCTCGTAGCTTGGACATGCTCAAATTTGTTGAAGAAATCAACTGCTCAATTGCCTCTTTCAATTTGCTACTAGTCGTATCAGAGACATATTGGACACCCACAAACCTTTCAATTACTTGCCCTTTTTGTTCACATAACGCAACACCACCGCCATTTGCTCTCTTACTGAAACATCACATGATTCATCTACCAATATAGAAAAGAATGCATCGTCCATATCACTAATAATTGCATCAATGGTTTCGTGGCACAAGAACTGACAAGATCTTTTTGAATTTTAGGAGCAATATACTTGAGATTCCTGGAGCGTTATCAAACACAACGGCACGAACTTTCTCATCATGATCGGCAAGAAATTGCAAAAGCTCCACATAATTACCCCTATTGTTAGATGTTTCGCTTTCATCATGGCCACGAAAAGGAAGACCTTGTCGCAATAAATATCTAGTGCAATCAAGTGCGGCAGTTAATAGAATACGATAATTAAGACGAGCTTGGTGCATGCGCTTGATCACAATGGTTTCAACGTGTTGCTTCTGATTCATTAAATCTGTACAATGTTGTGTAGCTTTATTGTGAAGACTTCCAACATGTCCAACATGGTCCCTAAAATTCTCGGGTCCCTTCCTCCAATTTTTAAATCCTTTCTCAGTAAAGACATCGCTTCCAGCCTTTCCTTGTTTATCAAAGTCGCATTTAAAAGATAACAATGAAGACCAAATGCAGCATCTTTTTCTTTACTATACTCCAACCAAACAAATGAATCAAACCATTTGACAAGAAAACGTCGATTACTCTCCCCCATAAGTGTTTGGGGCATGTCATTTTGGCTTTTAGGCTGACAAGGACCCCTTTGTAGATAGGCTCTTCGGATTTGTTCTCGAAAATTGGGATTATAATACGTCATTGGAGGTCTAAGTCCAGGGTCTGCAGGAAGATTAGCCAATATTTCATCCAACTCAGTGACCTCCGATCGTTTTGGACTACCCGAATTATTCAAGGGAGGATGTGAACTAGCCGAATTATTTGAAGGAGGGTTGGAACTAGCCGGATTATTTGAAGGAGGGTTGGAACTAGACGGATTATTTGAAGGAGAATTTGAACTCATTCTCTTAAAGTATCGTTCCATAACTGTATAATTAAAACAAAATAAGGGTTTTATATCTATAACTATGACTAATTGACTATAATTTATCAATTAAATAAACAAATCAATATCAAATTATCAATTAAATAAACAAATAAAAATTAATTATACCTCGAATAGCGTGTCACGTAGCCTCTTCCTCCTCGAGTTTGCTCTTGATCTTACTAATACAGAGAGAGCTAAATAAGAAAAAAAATTATTAAAAAAAGAATAAACAAAATTGGCGTTTGCTCAAGAAAAAAAAAAATGCATCTGACTTACTTTGGATTGGCGTACTCAAGAAGGAAAAAAAAATGTAGGATTCTTGTGATGCACACACACTTTGATGAAATTTGGTGATGTTAAATTGGTGTTTTATAAAGAAAATTATCAATCCCACTTAAATAAGGAATTCCCAAAACCCAATTGAATAAAAAGAACTCACAATTAAAACCCAATCCCACTTAAATAAGGAATTCCCAAAACCCAATTGAATAAAAAGAACTCACAATTAAAACCCAATTAGGTAAGGAGTTATAAAAGCCCTTTTAGAAGCCCACGATAGGCCCAGCACAGCAGTTTCCGTTTTTGTTTAAAACCCTGGTCCAAAACGACGTCGTTTTGGCCAGGTTAAAAAAAATTTAAAAAGCCTGGTCCAAAACGACGTCGTTTTGGCCAGGCTTCGTTAAAAAAGAATCGCGCACGCGCAACAGCCCGGGGCCGCTAGTTCGTTTGCGCATTTCATCGAGCAGGTTGCGTGCATCTGCAGTGCAGCAGGTGCAACTCCGGCAATTGTAATGGATTTTTCCGGCGACCGAGGTGCGGGTGCACCTCCTTGCGCCTACACAGTCCGCCACTCGCTCCTATTTGGAAACATGCTACCAATGGCTCTTTTAGTGTTAAATATGCATATATGGCTAATTGTCGGGAGTCTTCGAGTATGGATATTAGCTGGGCTTTTATATGGAACATTAAGGCTCCTCCCAAAATTAAATATTTCCTCTGGTTGTTGCACCATGATAAACTCTTAACAAATTATCAAAGAGTTAAAAGGAAGATGACTATGACTGCCACTTGTGATATTTGTGGTGCCCCCAATGGAGTCTGTAGGGATGCCATTGAACAAACCCAACTTATGTCTTTATAGTCTTGGCATCCCCACAATATAGTGTGATATTTGTGAGGGATGCCAAGACTATAAAGACAGAAGTTGGACTTGTTCTATTCATCATGTATATCATGAATGCAATATGGTGGCAGATCGATTAGCTAATTTAAGTTCATATTTTGTGTTGGGTTTGTCAACCTTCCATGATCTTCCTGATAGTATTATGTGTTTTTTTTAGTGAAAATTTACTTGAAATCTGTATGCCTCAAGTCATTCTTTAATTTCTCTATGAGGCGTTATCCCCCTTTCTTCACCCAAAAAAAAGCAAAAAAGGAAGGACCGTGGACACCGATGCCATGTGAGTTATCCTTCTGGGAATTGTTTAAAATATTTCCCAATCTACAATTGAAAATAAATAATTTTTTTTTAAAAAAAAAATCCGCTATAAAACACACCTTTGGTCTACACTTCAACATCCAAACACCCGTCACCCTTCTCTCTCAGACTCACAGAGCCCTTTGAAATGACTATCTCGTCTCTTCTTCTAAACCCCTTTCAAATGATAACTTCTTCTTCTTCTTCTTCTTCTTCTTCTTCTTCGTCAGTCAATTTACTCCGTCTCTACCTAGGAGAAGTCCGTTTCCATGCGACGAAAGCTGCAGAGGTTGAAGAAAGTAGTAACAAACAAGCAAAGGTCCATTCTCGCCCAATCAATCGACCCTCTTCATATGTTTTCATGTCACCAAATGGAAGTTCCAGTCGACTGTACTCGGCAGCGATCAACAACCGCACAAACAGTACCACTGGCTTGAGCCCAGAAAGGGTCTTTTTATCTTCAATTCCTGTCAATGGCCCAAGCCGACAAGATGCAATCACTGCAAGTATGGGCTACCGGCTGAACATGAACTTACACAACATCAGCAGCCATCATGTCGTGGGTTTCTGTTTTCTGCCGCCACCTGAGCTTGCCGACATGAACTACGTTGCGAGGCGCATCCCGGACCTCAATTTTCCCCCACCAGATGTCTCGATGTCAGAGCTGGTCCTAAGAACTAAGACCCGAAACATCTCCCGATTTATGGACGATGTGTGTTCGTTCGTTGTCAAGCACAGGAGCCCCGAGGAGGTGGCAGAGTGTTAAAGTGAGTCTCCTAATTAATCAAGGAGATTTATTTCCTTGATTAATTAAGGGATTTACTTTCCTTATTTTAGATAGTTAACAAATCATTGTATAATTAGGAGATACTATCCTAATTAATTACTGCATCTTTTTCCTAGTAAAGCACCCATGTAAATTCCTATATATACCTCCTTATGGAGAAGAATAAAAAAACCTAAAGTATTCAAACCATATTCATATTTTAGCACAGAGTACATGGAGAACAATAGCAGCTTGACCAAACTCCAGCTTTGGAATCTATATTCCATTCGGATCTGGAATATGATGTCCCTCTCCCATGGTGGTGAAATTTAGAAGGAGCTGGTAGACCAAGGCCTAATCGAAGCCCTAATCCGCGTTGAGGATCTTCTATGGCCGCTGGAGTTGGTCCTCGCTCCGCCACATCACTATAAGGACCTCGCCAACGAAGATGCTAGGATTGATTACAGATACAAGCAAGCATCAACTTGGTTCGATGACAGCAAAGCCTTTTATACTTACTTTAAGAGAACTTGACCCATGACAGGTTGAAGATCTTGATTTGTTAGTTGAGCATGTTGATAAGACAAACTTTAAGAGGACTTGTCTTTACCTCACCAGCTCAGCAAGGTAAGTGACCTTGAGTTAAGAAATTTTCGTCCATATCTGGCTTTCTTTTGGGGAAGAATTCTCATAACTACTCATAAGTTTGTTTGATTAAGTCCATATCTGGCATTCTTTTGTGTGTGTACATATATTAGTTAGATGAAAATATTCAGATTCAAAAAATAATAATTGTAAGCATGTCTTGAGTTGTCTCAGTAAATTATTGAACTAATCCCACCACTATAGGTGCAAATACCTGCCTAAGGACTTGAAACTATTTTTTCTGAATTCTTCACTTTTGCTTCTTCGCCCAGGATGTAGTATGTACATATGATAAGCAGCTGAAATGTGCCATGTGAATTTTTGTTCTCTCATTCTCCTTACCTCTCCTCTCATTTCCCAGTGTTGACATTTTCTTCTTATCTTAACATATTGCAGATACCTTCCTGGACCAGATGATATATTAGTTTTGGATATTGCATACCCTGATATGCATGAAATTTGAAGAATATCCGAATGCACTTCGGATTGCACTTTTTCTGGACAACTTGCAGGTTTGTGCTATGTAACAATTTTGGATTTTATAGATGTGTTTTATAAATTAGAGCTGAGTAAGCCACATTTTATTTTCTTTCTGATGAGTGGGAGAAGATTGTGTTTTTGGATATATATATATATTGCATATGTGATTACATGCATCTGATCCTTTCAAATGACAATTATAAGTATTTGTTTGCAGAATGTAAGGCAGGTCTTTCAATCTTGTGATGATCTGTTGCGTAAAAAGCAATTTTGTTACATTCTTGCTCGACATGTAAGTGTTGAGTTTTCTTAAATGGGAAGTTAAATTTTCTTTCTTCTGCCCCCTCTACCTCATGCCTCTGCTTAATTTTTTTGGTTGATCCCAAGAACATGATTGCCATCGTTCTTTGAACGCTATCCTGATATGAAACTATTCATTATGCTAGATATGGTGCAGAGTTATTGGAGCTGCACATGGAAGAGTTGTGTGCAAAGTAAGAAGAAATAGCTAAGCGTGATAAGGAAATCAAACTCTTGGAAGCTATAATTCAGACGCTTGGGGGAAAAGAGTCGCATTCAAGAAAAGGGTAGAAATTGATCTTCTGAAATTTAGTATCAAGTTGGTCCTTCTCTTTCCCTTGTAAATTTATACAAAGGAACAACACAATTTGTGCTCTGTTAAACATAATAATAAAGTGCTTCTTCTTCCTGTTATTTAAAATTCCTCTGGCTTTTATCCAATTATTTTCTTTGTTCTCTTTTAATTGTTACGAATAAAATCCAACAATTAATTATAAGTTTTTATTATTTTCCTTTTGGACAAAGGATAGGATATGTACAAGAGAATTACAATATCTCTAAATAAAACCATTGTGGAAGGTGATAAAAGCCGTTGTAGAAGGTGATAAATCACAATGGTTTTAAGTAAAACCGTTATGGAATGTGATAAATCACAACGGTTTTAAATAAAGATCGTTGTAGAAGGTGATAAACTACAACGGTTTTAAGTAAAAACCGTTGTTGAAAGGGTCATATTACAACAGTCACTCTTGTATACATGTTTTATATGTGAGAATTAACAACGGTTTTTAAGAAAAACCGTTGTTGAAAGTGACATATTACAACGGTTTTTGACCGTTGTCATAAATAGGTAGAAACGATGACACTGCTAACCTCAGCGGTTTTCCAAGACTTTCTACAACGGCTAAAAACTGTTGTCTATTAACTTTTTGTAGTAGTGTGAGTATGTACTCGTAAATGTCTACAAAGGTGAATATGAACTTAAAAATGACTCTATAGTTTGGGAATTTATTGTAGTTTGTCCTATAAATTAAATCAAAAGTTGTTCTCATGTGATGTGAGGTAGCTGCACTGCACACAGTTGGATTGCATGCAATTAAATATTTTGAAGAAAAAAGGAAAGCTAACATTGATAAAGGATGGTCTTTTGGTTTTTACTATAGTCTATAAACCTTGCTTAAAGCCCTTTGGCCCTGGAAGGAGTTTTTTATTTGTTCAATTAAAGCAGCGGGCGAATATTCAACGTCCGAGAGCAAGAGAACCACAACTGAATTAAAACCGACCTTCTCAATCACTCTGTCTCTGTCAACATCGGCGACCAGCTGCCAATTAAAAAGCAAGCACAAACCTAATACTTTACCCTAATTATCTAATTTCTTACGTACGGTTTTTGGATAAACACAGCCATTCATGTTTTAATCTTTTTTATCTCATCCCATTACCTGAAGAACAAATGTTTCAATTCAATTGTAAAGGAAACGTCTACCAATAATGATATATACAAAATATCATGAAAGACTCATGGCAAACAGTTGGCATGTGATTTGTCAATTGTAGGTGTGACAACGATTTTCCATGGACGAATATTATGAGAGAAGATGACAAAAAGTGTCCACGGTGACCTGTGCTTGCTTTTCCTGCGACTTTAATTTAACGAGCAATTGTAAGTTGTAACACTATCTTTTTAGCATATTTTTTTTATTGAGATTGACGATATTCTATTAAACTCACACATATTATATAAATGTTAGGATTCGAAATCGAAGACCTTACCTAAAGGAGTAAACGCACACATATTACACTAAACTCAAGGGCGGAACCACACTAAGGGCTACAGTGGGCTGTAGCCCAAGTGGTTTTTTAAGGAAAAAAACAAAACCTATATATTTAACTTGTTTTCAATATTAGCCTAGTCAGTGACGAACTTATTAAGGCGTAAGCAGGTGCAGCTACACATTTCCTCACCGGAAAAACCATTGTAGGTGCTTCAAATTTCCCATTTGCTCAGCTGGTGGTGGTGCACTCAGGGTGTCTGATTACCTTATTTCCATTTTTAACATTTAAGTAAATGTCTGTCCTTTTACTTTCATTTATTTTTACATTACTCCATTTACTTAAGTTTACAATGTAAATAAGGAAGTTCCCCCAATTTGGATTCAAATAAAAATACTAGAAAATTAAATTCCCACCAAATCAAAATATGAAAAATCGGTTTTAGTGAAAAATACGATTTATGCTAAAAATGACGGCTTATTAAGTCAATATTTACTTCATACTAAAATCTCATAAAATCAAGTTTTCTTATTTCATGTGTGAGGAGTAAAAGCCGCCAAAAATTATCTTGAGAAAATGAATATTCCGAAAAATCATTTTTCATACTTAGTCAATATTTTTACATAAAACATTTTTTCATGTATGATATGAACTCATGAAGGGATTAGATGTTCAATCCATTATGATATTAAACCCTATTTGGTTTATGTTAAAGCTTATTGAAAATTAGTCTATAGAGCTATAAACTAGCGTTGTTTATATGATTTAATATTTATTTTTATTTCTAGAAAGACTGTAGAAATTGTAAGTACCAAAAAAATAATCATTAAATTTTAAGCTAATAACTTTAGCTAGCCCACCCATTGAAAAATTTCTAATTCCACCCTTGTCTAAACTCACACACATTATATATGTGTATCAAAATTCATATTTATTGCAATAATAAGAGGGGAACTTGGATATTTGGAGCGTGATCAAATGAAACACTACCTAGCCGTCCACTGAAATTGCGGGGGAGATTGAAAGTTAAGGGCAGGTCATGGATCAATTGTAGTAGGGAAATTGAATTGACATGTCCCCGGTTATCGTCACCCCAATTATTTGACACCAACCGGCGATCAACGAGAATAATCTGTTGTATTTAATAACTTTTTCTTTTTTGTAGAGCGTCTATCTGTAATTGACCCACCCCAATCGGCATCTGTATATCCAACAACTTCAAGATCTCTATTTTTTTAGAACATTAATCCCTTCCCAGGGGCTGACTTTAAGTATCTTAAAATTCGATCAACTGCATTCCTATGAGAAGTACTAGGTGAATGCATAAACCGACTAACCACACTCACAAAGATATGCAATATCCTGGTCTTGTATGTGCCAGGTATATCGAGTCTTCCAACAAGGCGTTGATACTGTTCCTTATTGGTTGGTTCTTGGTCCATATCTTCACACAACTTGTGGTTCATCTCAATAGGTGTGTCAGCTTACACCCAGGCATTCTGTTTGATGAGTAGATCCATTACATACTTCCTTTGAGGCAGAAATATACCGAGTTTTGACCTTGCTACTTCAATTCCAAGAAAGTACTTTAGATCACCTAAGTCCTTCATCTCAAATTCCCGAGACAAATACTTTTGCAGCTTTAGTTGCTCTTGAGTGTCATTTCGATTCTGACTATATCATCTACATAAACAATGCGGTAAGTCTTCTTCCATCACGCTTCACGAACAGGGTGTAATGAATTACTCTGTGTATATCCAAAATTCTTCATAGATTTAGTAAATCTGCCAAACCATGCTCTGGGAGATTGCTTTAATTCATACAATGATTTTCTAAGCTTGCAAACGTGATTCTTCTTGTCGAGCTGAATTACATCCTGAGGGTAAGTCCATATATACTTCTTCTTCCAAGTCTCCATGTAAGAATGCATTTTTGACATCAAGCGATGTAATGGCCAATCAAGATTTGCTGCTAGAGATAATATGACTTTAATAGTGTTAATCTTGGCTCTTGGGGCAAAGGTTTCCTGGTAGTCTATCCCATATTTACGTGTGTACCCTTTCGCCACCAATCTAGCTTTATATCTTTCAATGGATCCATCTGCTTTGAGCTTCACCATATAAATCCATCCGCATCCTCTTGTCTTCTTTCCATGAGGTAAGGGCACGAGTTCCCATGTGACATTCTTTTGGAGGGCTCGCATCTCTTCATTCATGGCTTCTTTCCATTTTGGGTCTTCTAGTGCTTGATAACAACTGTTGGGGACAGGTATGTCAGCCAATTACTTGACAAAGTGTACACGTGTCTCGATAATCTATTTGAGAGATATGTAATTGTTGATGGGATATTTCCCCTTGGCTTTAAGATCTGCTTCATATTGTACTCGAGGTTTGCCACGGTTCTTCCTTTCTCGGAAGTTGATACGCAGGCTCTGTGCCTTGAGAAATCAAATCATCATGGGGTATTTCATTAGTGTTATCGGTTCGAGGAAAGATGTTACTGAATGACTTCCTCAAGGTGATTGGTGTGGTAATCGAGCTGAAGCGGGCAAAATCTCATGAAACGGTTCAATTTCCTCCTCCCGATTTTGACAGCGTGGAGACAACAAAACATTTTCTTACGCGACCGGTCGTTTTGAAGCGAGTTCTCCAGGTTTGAAGAACTAAGGGGGCGACCGTCGCAATCAATTGGCGACCGGTCATTTTGAAGCAGTTCTCTGGCGGCCGTCGCTTTCGCTTTGGCGACCGATCGCTTTCCAGCGACCGGTCGTTTTGAAGCGAGTTGTTTCTGGGGAAAAAAATCAAGAATTTGGGGAGTATTTGATTCTTGATTCTCCTCCGTGCTTACGAAAAATATACGTCGTGTTCTCGAAACACAACATCCATGGAGGTATAGACCTTCGACTAGGAGGATGATAACATCGGTATCCTTTACGATGAGGTGCATAACCAATGAAAACACACTTTTCGGCTCGAGGGTCCAATTTGCTTCGTTGGTGATCATGTAAGTGGACAAATACAACACAACCGAAAATTCGGGGTTCTAGGTTTGGGGTTTGAGGTGTTTGGATATGGTGGTGAAGAGTTTGAAGTAGTGTTTGGAAATTTAGAATCTTGGAGGGAATCCGATTGATGATGTATGCCGCAGAGACGACGGCTTCTCCCCAAAAAGATCGAGGCATATTGGCACCAAAGAGAGAGGCACGAACTACTTCCAATAAATGTCTGTTCTTCCTTTCAGCAACTCCATTTTGTTGGGGAGTGTAGGGGCATGAGCGTTGATGTATGATGCCATGATCTTGTAAGAATTTGTTAAGATCATGGTTGAGAAATTCTCCGCCATTGTCGAACGGAGAACTTGGATTCGGGCCCGAAATCGTGTGTCCACCATTTTATGGAACTGTTGAAATCTTAAACCGACTTCCCCTTTAGTTTTGAGAAGGAAACCCAAGTCATGCGTGTGCAATCATCTATAAACGTGACGAACCATCGAGCTCCTGCAGAGTGGTAACTTGAGCAGGTCCCCAAACATCAAAATGAATAAGAGAAAACGGAACCAAACTCTTATTTGAACTTAATGGGAACGGGACACGATGGTTTTTAGCCAATTCACACGTATCACACTGGAAGTCGGAAACATCAAGACTGGAAAATAATGATGGAAACAACTTCTTAAGATAACCGAATGAGGCATGCCCAAGACGTTTATGCCATAACCAAATTTTGTCTCTCTCCCCTCGTAACGAGCTCCGCTTGTTGTGAAAGCTTGACCAACCTTGGTGTCATTATCCGGTGCCCAGTCCAAGTAGTAGAGTTTGCCCCACGAGTACCACAACCAATCGTCTTTCTGTGAGGATGTCCTGAAAAACACAATGATTCGGCCAAAAAGTTACAATACAATTCAAAGCCGTAGTAATTTGGGCAATGGACAAGAGATTATGGTGTAAAGACGGAACAATCAACACAGAATCCAATTTGAGAGAGTCGAGAGAGAGAGAGTGAGCCCTCCCCAATAACGGGGAGGGGTACCATTAGCATTAGACACCACCGATTGAGGAGATGGTGTATGAGTGGTAATTTGTACAGGATCAAAGGTCATATGATCGGTGGCTCCGGTGTCAATGATCCATGTGTGCTTTTTTGAGGACGTATGAAAAGCAGAGCCTTTGGTGGTGACGATGGAAGCACGAGTCCGGATGGCGGGTCGGCAGGATGGAACGCATGCTTCGTGAGTCTTCAAGGCGGGAGAGAATCGTAGGGGATCGCAGTGAAGTAAAAGTTGATTTAAGAATTTGAGGAATTTGATTTGAGGACTTCGATGTAAGGATTTGATAAGAGGATTTGATTTGAGATATGTAAGATTTGTATTTGAGGAATTTGAATTTGATAAGGAATTTGATTTGAGAGGTATGTGTTTAGGGATTTTGATAAGATGATTTGAGGAATTTAGATTTGAGGAATTTGGATTTGAGGAATTTAAATATGAGAAATTTGATTTAGGGATTTGGGATTTGAATATGAGAAATTTGATATGAGAATGTAGAGACAACCGAGGATCGATTGCTCACGATACCATGCTAAAATATGAATATGGGTTTGAATACTTTAGGTTAAGTTATATTCTTCTCCATAAGGAGGTATATATAAGAATTTACATGTGGGCTTTACAAGGAAATAGAAATAGTAATCAATTAGGATAGTATCTCCTAATTATATAATGATTTGTTAACTATATAAAATAAGGAAAGTAAATCCCTTAATTAATCAAGGAAATAAATCTCCTTGATTAATTAGGAGACACACTTTAACACTAGGGACACGTATGAGTTCAGATGAAATTTAAAAGATAAGCAAAAATTGTGAAATTGTAAGTGCACTATGAATTAACCTAAGCTTTGTTTTTGGTTAATGAGGGCACAATTCTAACAACTTCTGCTCACGCTTCTTGAATTAATGTTTTTGGTGCGTGCATGAGAATTGAGGTGAGAAATTCTGTTTTTACGAATTTGGACAGAAAATTAACTTGATGTAAACAAAGGCAACACTGCAATAACTGCGAGGGCATTAGTGTGTCCACATATCTCCGCACAGCCGTGAGGATCATATTATGTTCTGGAATGTCAAAAATTTCACGCCGACCCCTTATATCATAAAAATACAAATTTTAAAAACTTACAAGTAAACAAGCCGAAGAAAAATTCTGTACTAGAAGAAGTAAAATGTCTTGCCGACCCCTTACATCATCAGTTGCCCACGTACCGCTGACGTAAACTATTGACTTTTCGGAGCAGCGCACCGAAACCCTGCTACCTATGGAGGAGGCTTAGAGCTAAGCACCACGACGCACCACCACTTGCCTATAAAAGACCTCCTCAACCAGCCCTCAAAAAACCCACTTCACCTTCTCAACCTTTACTCTTCACACACTACTTCCAATCTCTCTCTCTCTCTCTCTCTAGCAGCCCCGAAAGAACCCACTTCACCATCTTAACCTCTACTCTCCACTTTCAACGTCAAAACTATCTCTCTTTCTCTCTCTAAACTGACAGAGCTACTAGATACGACGGCCATGGAGTATTTTCTGAAAAAACCCTTCAAAATGAGCCCCAACTGTCGTGTCAATTTAGTCCACTTCCACCTACAAGAAGTCCTTGTGCTGCTCCCTGCACACTCATTCAATCGAGCCTCACCAAATGGCGGTTTCAGGCCACCCAGACTCTACTCGGCAGCAGTCAACGGAACCGGGAGTACTAGTTTGTGCCCAGAAAGGGTCTTCGTCACTCGCATCCCTCTTCTGACTAGGCCCACTCCAGACGACGCCGCCGCTGCAGTCATCCAATTCCGATTGAATTTGGCCCTAAACAGTAGCACCAGCCACCACCAGTTCTGTTTCCTCAGAAACGGGCCCACTGCGGACGAAGGTGGCCAGAATTACTTGGACCCCGCACCAAACAGAGGACCCAATTACATCCCGGATCTCAACGTCTCGCCACCTGATGAGAAGGCGCCGGCGACGGAGTTCGTTGGAGTAATCAAGGGCCAGAACATCTCCCGGTTCACTGATTACGTGGTGTGGTACCTTGGCGAGTACGGGAGTGAGGAGGAGGTGGTGGAGTACAGGAAGATTCTGAGCAACAAAAGTGAAGCCGAAATTGGAAACCTGGATTCGATTCGGATCTGGAATATTCTAACCCTGGAAGCCGAAATTCAGAAGGCGCTCGTAGCCAAAGGCCTCGTGGAGGCCCCCATGCCCTTCGACGACCTTCAGTTCCCGCCGCCGGAGGAGCTGCTTCCAATTCCGGAAAAAGGCGGGAAGGCAGCCAAGAAGGCCCGGTACTGTGGAGTTGTTGGAATCGATGAGCCCAAGTCACCAATTCCTGAAGCAGGGGACGCTGACTCTGACTCTTCAGACTGATCAGTGATCACCAATCCGAATACCTCCTTTTGTACTTTTTGCTTTTTAATTTAATTTGTTTTTTGGGTGTGAGTTTGGTTTTTAATTTTTATTTCAAACTTTTGTATGTTTTTGTGTGAATAACTTGCTCTGTTTTCTGCAAGTTTGGAATTTCATAAATTTGGTGCTGGCCTGGATCGATGCAGGAGAACTTTGTTTGCGTATAGCTTTGTTTGGCTGTCTTGTTATTATTAGAGTTGCTTTTGTTCAGTTTCGCTTGGTTAAATAAAAAACCAAATCCTTTGGTTGTTGGCTGTAAGAGCTGTTGGTAGTAAAAACAGTCAGAAACGGTTGCGTTGCGTACACTATGAATGGGAAAATTACATAGTAAAACACATGTCCAAATATATTTTCTTAGTTTTTCAGTGGCTGTTTGGGTCCTCTTTGTCGATGACGTGGCGGGTTTTAGTGACAGCTTTCCATGAAGAAAAAGGTTGTAGTTCTATTTAGATGCTCACATTCTCAACGAAATTACATTTTTAATTTTTACGCACTTTATATTTTTATTTGTTCAAAATTTAAGAAAAGGCAATTAGCAGCATACTTACTTTCATAAGTAACAAAACAATGGGAATGTTAACTTGTGTTTATTTGAAAGATAAGACGAACCATATGTGTATGATTACAATTTGAAAGTTTTTGTTTCTTGTTTTTACAAAACAATTTGAGTGGACTGGTATACTAATTTTCTTTTTTTAAAAAAAACTAAAATCATTGTATTGAGATACATTTTTAAAGATCTTACAATTACAAAGTGATCAAATTAATGTTTGTCGTCAGCCTTCGAGATATGATGGTCGAAATTGACCCCCAACGCATAGCAGGCAATACCAACAAAGCCCATGATGATACCCAAAATTCTCCTAAGAGCATCTCCAAGGGAGATGTCAAATACCAAACATCAAATTTAAATTTGATGGCTTATGTGGTAATTTGATATATTGTGAAATTCTTTATCCAACCGATATGCCAAATATATATATTATTTTATTATTTTTAAAGGCAAGTGGGCTCAATATTTAAGAGTAAAATATTAAATATGGTAAAAACTATACATTGATGAGCAGTGGCGGATCCACATAGGAGCAAGGAGGTGCAGCTGCACCTCTCCTCGCCGGAAAACGCTTTGGAAGTGGCGGAGATTGCCCCTCTGTTCTACCTGGAGACTTTGGCTGCGCTAGGAAGAAGGTGTTGCGCAAGTAGATCTATGGAGAAAAGATTACCACAGATGTTTATGGTCTTGAGGAACAGGAAGTCGTACAAATACTCCTTGTGGTCGCACTCCACGGTGATTTCAAGCACCATTATTCTGCCTCTCTCTCAGTTTTTTTAGTTGCAGAGAATAAAAGAAAGAAAAATATGGAGAGAAGAAGAAAAAAGATGAGAAAATGGAGGAAACTTCGGGAAAACATAAGGAAAGAGAAAGTGGCCTGGGAAACTGCATCCATCTCATTTCCAAATTGGACCATAAACAAAATATTGAAAAAATATATCTTTTAATATAATATACTGATTAAATTATTCTGTTTTTATTAGTTGAAAAGTAAGAGGCAAAAGTCATAAAACGTAGCCAACTAGTAAGTTGGCTTCCGACTTGAGCTGCAAAAAGGAGCTTTCTAAATGGAGCCGACTCATGGCAGACAGCTTTCTCCAATTTGGGACTGATAATTGACTCCATTTAACAAAAACTATAATAAGAAAAAGTGTGAATTCATTTTAATTGGATTGGATACTAATGTCTGTCCCATATGTAATTAATAAGGAATGTTGTGTTAGTAGTTTGCTTAAAATTTTCATAAGACACTCTTACGCATTTGTATTTGTGTATCATTGAGTAGTGAATGATATTCTAGTAGTGAGTCTTTCAAAACCTTGGTATTGTTTAAATCCTAAGGGTAATTGGTTATCTATTTTTTTAATAAAAAACTTTTAGCTTTTTAAATATTGCCCCTCCCTTAAAGAATTCCTGGATCCGCCATTGTTGATGAGGAGAGAAGGATGTCAATCCAACTAGGATTTGGCATCACGGTTGGAGGCTTAAAACTGTCTTTTTTTTGTGTCAAAACTTGCCACATTGAAATTGGCATATCGGTTGGAGATGCTCTAACTTGTGAAGAAGGAATCGTGAAGAAGAAATGAACTCTCACTTCCACGTCTAATCAGGTCAGCCCACCTATGGGCAAATTGGTCTTATCAATCACCTGTCCCACCATTACCAACTAATTAGCATTATCTTACTTATTATAAATAAATAAATGAATGAAATGAAGCTTTATTCCATTGGGGAATGCTATCAACCTTCTATCTAACTTTCTTTTTTGGATCGTCTTCATTCTCTTCATGACATGTGTCAATTTTTACACTTAAAATAATGTTATTAATGCATTAGACAACCTTTATGTCAAAATCTCCATTGTTTTAAGTGTAAAAATTGACACGTGTCATGAAAAGAATGAAGAAAGTCCAAAAAAAAAGGTTGCTAGCATTTCTCTATGCGATTTATGCAATTTAATTCGTCGCCAACCATACAAATTGCTAATCCTAGGATGGAGAAAGCAAACGCATTTTCAGAGTTACCCAATTACAGAATTTAACAGCAGTAAATTTACCACTAAATAGAAAATATAAGAGCATCACTTTTGTTTTTGTTTCTTTTGCCACGAATATTGAAATATACTTTACTTGTATCGATTTTTTACTGTTTGTTTTGTTGAGAAGAAGGAGAAGCAAATTTTCAACTATTTGTTTTTTTGTATCGATTATTGAAATTTATGTACTTTTTTAAAATACTGTGTTCATTGATTTTGTTGGTCTCAATTAGATACCTTAATGATTTTTTTGTAAGAATGATATATAATTATTTGAGGACACCAAGTGGGAATAATAATGTCCCACAAATCTATCTGTTCTGTTGTCCATTTATCCAACTAACATTTTCTTTTCTGTTTATCTTTTTCCGAAGCTCGTTGGTTTGAACTTTGTTTTGGTTGCAATTGACAATCATGTCTTAGTCGTTCATATCCTTTTTCATGTACTTGGATTTCATTGGCTGTAAGATATTTAAAAAAAATGTTTAGCATGCATGATATATTATTACAAGTTCCATCCATTCTATGCCTCTACAGGCTACAGCTCATACCATTTATTTAAATTGTTGAATTTTTTAATTTTATTACAAGGTCCATTATGTGAATTTAAATGGTGATCATAATTTGGTTTTATTTAATCTTCAATTGACCAAATATATATATCTATGATAATTTAATACAATATTATTCATAACTTAGGGGGTGAAACGTTAGAGGCTTGGCTGCAAATCATGCCCTCCAGGATCCAATCCAATCAAAGGGTATCTTCTTCTTCTCCACTACATGCCCTCTACAAAAACTGTGGTAAATTTTTGACCCTGTTTTAACTTTTAATAAGAGTGATACTATTTTCACTCCAGTCTTATTTTCCTACTCACCTTATTTTCAAAAATTTAAAAATAAATATAACCCTTTGTGAAATGACTTTTAAGAACTTAGGTTAAAAACCTCAACTCATCGAACCCAATTAAAATTGACACACATATTAATGTATTTTATTAATTAAGGGATTTTAATTAATTTCCTTTTTAATCTTTCACCATCTCCTTCTACCCTCACTCTTCTTTCCTCTGATATATTCGACTTTTCACCTTCCTTTTTAACCCACCCCCTCTTCGTTCTCCTCCCTTATGTGATATCATCCATACAAATATTTTTTATCAAAAATAAAAATAAAAAAGGGTTAATTATAGTTTAGTATCCTGTAGTTACACCCTTAATACATGTTAGTCCTTACATTCTCAATTTTTACAATGACATACCCCGATCTTGTAAATTTGTTACAATCTGGTTCCACCATTAGGGTTTCCGTCAATTCTTCTGTTAGTTGCCTATGTGGCATTTATGGGTCCCATTTTTTCGCAATTTTCGAAATTCTCAGAAGGGCTTTTTTTTACCAAAAGTAAACCAACGGAGTCGATATTTTGAGGGAACCTACCCTTCCACTTCGTTTTCTTCATTCGCTGGAGAGGACAACGTGGCGACAACAGTATATAGTCACCCACTCTACCTTGGCGACGTGGACAACAGGACGGTTCAGCTTGGTCCTTTAGGCGCACGAGCCTTACAGTCCTGGTCACGTGGTAGTATTTGGAATTTCTCATTCCCACATGCCAAAAGTCCATCATCCTTTTGGCGTTCAAAGTTTTCATCTTTGAGCTTGCATGTTGATTACAAACGTCTCATTCGAAGAGATTTAAAATCTTTTAAAAAAATTTGGTTGATGTATTAAAATAAGCTAGTGTTTTCCTAGAACAGCTCACATATGACGAGTCAGTTATTTGCATGCGGCAGTTTCTGACCATTCAAATTGTAGAATTTTTTATCACATGGCCAACATCTCTGTGTGTGTATTGGTTGTATCGGATAGGACATGATTTTCTAAAAGTTATGACATGGAATTCCATTTTCGTTTTCTTCCTTGAATAAAGGTCTCTTCAAACCCACTGACTAAGAGAGTCAGATGATTGTACTCTAAAAGGAAAAGCATATTCAGAACAATCTTGACATCATCAACATCTGACTTTGTCTCCTCAACAGTTGCAACATTAGTTGGCTTCCATGTCTGAAAGTAAGATAATTTGGAACATATCTTTTGTAATGTTATGTTTCTGATTAATGGAACATACCTTGACCAAAAAAAAAAGAGAATTTACCATTTAAAAGAATAAGTCTCATGTTCAATTCTCCATTTCTTCAATATTACTTGAACAATAAATAGAAAATGTTGGTGATAAAAAATGATGTTCAGCTACAATGACTTAAGTGGAGGCGGTTAGGGAGGCGTTGCTGGATTGCCATGGTCGACAGTACAGGAAAGTGGAATGCAAACCTTGAGTTACGTCTCTGAATAAAATCTCCGGATTTTTGGCCAAAAAGAAAAAAAGAAATAAAATTGCGGTCGATTCAAAAAACGCAATTTGCGGTCGGTTTTTCAATGAAGTCAGTTTGATTGCGGTTGGTAAATGAAGTTTTGCTATATTTCGTTTCAAAAATGTCAGCCATATTCTAAACTATTACATTAATGAGTTATTTGCATGTGTGAAGTGTGAATGGATTTTGAGTGTGAACTGATTATCATCTGCGGTGGCCTACGTTTGACAAATGGCCCAAAATGGATTTGGGGGCGACACGTGTAGAGATTGGATGCAAAGAAGGCCCTCCCTGGTACCTGTCCTATAGAGGCTACAACAAATGTACCCCTTTAGGCTTTACCAGTTGTAAAAACTTTTTCAAAAAAAAAAGTTTGTTTAGTCTTTTTCTTAGTTTTTCAGTGGCTTTTTCGTCCTTTTCTTTTGAAGAGGTTTGAGCCAAAAAGAGCAAAATAAGCAGCCAAGTCCAATTTGCGTTTATGCAATTTGATGGATGAGTGTCCTTTTTCCTTGGTGAAGAAAAGGACACTCATCATTTAAAAATGGCGTTTATGCAATTTGATTTGTCGCCAACCATACAAATATAGCTATTCTCAGCATAATTAATGATAGAAAGAGTTGCTTTAATTTGTCTCGTCCATCTGATCCGAGAACGCCTTTGCAATTGACAACCATCCTTTTTCATGTAGGTCATACCATTCTTGGCCGGTACAGCTCATACTATTTAAATCATGCCCTCGAGGATCCAACGGTTCAAATCTTATCATTGTATCAATTCAAACTATTTCATGTTTTGGCTTTGGGTTGAGCTTTGTTCTGCAAGAAATATTTTTGCTCACTACTTAATACTCATCATCATTCTAAAAAACTGACACTTGTCTCATAATTAACCTTATAACTTTTATTCGAAAAAATAAAATAAAAAAATAAAACGAAGCCCCACATCACATCTCACAGCAGCACCACTCCCTCTTTTAACTCATTTTCCAATCATGCCACAATAGTTTATGGAGTCTACCATTTATATAAACTTTCTCTTATTCCCAAGTCGGTTGGTTTTGAACTTTGTTTTGGTCCTTTTTCGGCTATCAAGCCTCTCATCTCATCTCATCTCCTTCTCATCTCTTTTGTTGTCAAATGAACTTTGTTTTGGTCCTTTTTCGGCCATCAAGCCTCTCATCTCATCTCATCTCATCTCATCTCATTTGTTGTCAAATGCTACTTTATTTATGAGATTGGGTGGATAAGAAACGACAACTAACTAATGCAGTTCATAAATAATGTATCTGATTGCTGATTGCTGATTGCTGATTGGTGGGTTCTCATTTGGGTCAATTTTATTGAAATTTTTGTATCTAATTGCTGATTGGTGGGTTCCAAAATCAATGTCCCCAATCCTCCTCCTCACCCCAGGCAGGCATCACACTTCAGTGAGTTAACGATACCAGTGGGACCCACCTTCCTCTATATAAACAAACAAACAAACTCCGTATTCTTCACACCACCAACCAACCACACCTCTCCTCTCTCTCTCTCTCTCTCTCTCTCTCTCTCTCTCTCTCTCTCTCTCTCTCTCTCTCTCACCAACAGAGCTAGCTAGCTAGCTATAGCAGCGATGGCCATGGCCAGCCCTTCTTCTTCCAATTTACTCCTCCACCACCTAAGAGAAGTCCGTCTGCCAACGATCCGAGCTGCACATGTTGAAGAAAGCAGTAACATTGGAGGGGCTGTTACCGAAAGCCCAACCAGTCGACCCTCAGCTGCTATCGCGCCGCTAACTGCTCATTTCAGCTTCATGGGCCCACAGACGACGGTGTACGCGGCGGTCTACGGTGGCGGTGGAGGTGGAGATAGTAGTTTGTGCCCGGAGGAGGTGCTTCTGACCGCTCTCCCCGTCAGTGGGCCCACCCGACAAGACGCTATGTCTGCAATCATGGCGTTCCGGTTGGAAATGGACTTACGCCATAGCAGCAGCCGCCTGCAAGTGGTGGATTTCTGTTTTCTGGTGCCGGCTGAGGGTGGTGACCAGAATTTTGTGGACCCCGCACCAAACAGGGGACCCAATTATATCCCGGATCTTAATGTCACGCCGCCGGATGCGACGGCGCCGGCGACGGAGTTCGTCAGAGAAATCAAGAGCCAGAACATCTCCCGGTTCACTGATTACGTGGTGTGGTACCTGGGCAAGCACGGGAGTGATGATGAGGTGGCGGAGTACAGGAAGATTCTGAGAAGCAAAAGTGAAGCCGAAATCGGAAACCTTGATTCGATTCGTATCTGGAATATTCTCACCCTGAGAGCCGAAATTGTGAAGGCGCTCGTTGCGAAAGGCCTCGTTGAGGCCGCAATCGGCTCCGATGATGTTCAATTCCCGCCGCCGCAGCAGCTGCTTCCTATTCCACAACAAGGCTGGACGGCCGTCCATAACCATGCTCATATTGGTTGTCATGTCACTGCTGCTGCTGCTGCTGCTGCAGGCGCCGGCGCGAATTATAACGGCAACAACGAAACTTTGGTACACTCTCTAATTACTACTTGGTAAATTTCAACTTGATTGCATTGACTATCTTGTTTTCTTAGTTTTTATGCTCTAATTTCACTCAAAAATTTCAGTCAGATGGTGGCAATTATGGTGTTGGTTATGAGGAGCAGAGCAACGTGGCGAAGCGCAAGGCGGTGGATGTTGGTGGTGTGGACGAGGACGACCCCTGTCCCTATGATCTGCCGATGAAGAAGCCCAGCGACGGCGTCGGCAGGGTTCTTTGGATGGATGAGGCTAAAGCCCTGGGTCGGGACAAGGCGCCTATTGATGAAGCAGACAGAATGAATCCTCCGAATAGTCCCTTTCGATTGTTTCATTTATAGGTTTTTTTGTTTATTTATTGATTATACCGGAAGGTTTTGTGTGTGTTTGTTTTGTTGCTTTGCTTTTGCTGGGTTTGTATTGTAGAGAGGTTTGAGTAGAAGAGAGTGAGGGAGTTGTCTTGTCTCCTCCCTTCACTTTCCATATGGGTATTGTAATTTGGCTTGGATATTGAATAAAGTAATTTAATAAAAATGTATAATTAATTATTATAAATTTATAACATAATATAAACATAATTGTGCAAAACATCGCTCATTGGTGGGTTCTTTTGCATAACCATAATTCCATAAATACAAAACAAGAATTTAACTGAAATAAAATTATTTTATTTAGACTCCTGCATGCATGCATTTGGTTAAGCCCCATGTTTTTTTTTATTCAATGGAAATTACATGTTTAATTAGTATCCATCTACTTTGTATTTTTATTTGTTCAAGTTGAGGAGAGGAGAGGCATTAAGCAATGACTTTTTTTATGTACTTTTTTATTTGCATTAATTCTTTCCGCCACTCAACTTGTACTAGCTAGGGTATGACCTTAATCATTATATCATGACGACTTTGACAAATAGTTGCCCGTCTTGATGCTGACCTGAATTTTGTTGCGTATATTTTATTATCGAATGCAAATACATTGTGTATCATTTCATTTGCTTGGCTTGGTTGCTACTAAAGATGTTGTTACGAAGAATAAGTTTAAGGCTTACGTGATACATTGCCCTTTGAAACGTTGATCAATTTCTACTAAATTTTTTCAAAGTTAAAGTAACTCACTTTACCTCATTGACCGATATTTTACGTCTCACTTTGCCCATCACCGTCAAGTCTGTTAAAAACTCTGTTAAAAATGCTGATGTGGCACCAATGTGCCACATTTTATTATAATATGAATAAAATATTAAAAACCAAAAAAAAAAACTCTCTCTCTCTCTCCCCCATCGATTTCTTCTCCCCCCATTCTCCCATCCCACAGTCATCCTCTTTTGCCCACTTACACTCCTTTTTATTGTAGAGCAAAAAAGTATTAAAAAAATAAGAGAGGAAGGGCAAATCAAAACAAACATTTATATAAAAAAAAAAAGAAAAAAAAAAGCCACAAGAGGTGATGGAGATGCCGCCGCACAGCCTCCAACTGCTTAGAAGACGGCGGTAGGGAAGGAGAGAAGTTGACAAGACTAGACCCAAATTCCACTTTGGAATCCGAGTCGAACCCCATGCGTGTCCAACACCTAGTAGGTGCCGGGCACAAATGTCCAACACCTAGTAGGTGCTTGGCACAAATGTCCAAAATGCCCCTTTGCCCTAATTCCCAACACAAAACCACTTAAGAGCTTTAACTTATGCTGGAAAACTGGCAAAGTCTCCCCTGAAAAATAGACGTTTCCCAATTTAATGTCACATGTAAAAACACAGTTTAATCTTCCCAACCGTTAAGCATGCACAAATTACTCACACATAATCAAAAGCATTTAATTTGAATGGCCTCCGGCCTTACAAACAACCAAGACTCAAACAGAGCAAAACAAGCCACAACTCAAATATCAATCGGCCTTGGTCCCGTACGTAAATCTAAATTGAATCCAACTAAAATGTTAAATAAATTTCGCATTCAACTTCAAAACCAAATCCCAAAACATTTCCTTCCGTTGCTGCACCTAGATTTATCTAGGTTGCCTACATACCCTTACTGAGGGATCAAACCACATGTAGTTCTTCTTTCTAAGGAAGCTAAGTTCATACCATACAATGCATGTATTCATATTCTTACGCATTTTCTTATATCCAGCCCTTCAAATCATAATAAACCAGCTGAAATCTGACCAAGACATATTAATTTCTAAACAATCCACCATCCATCACCTTAATGTTCATATCAATAGGTTTAAAGAAACATGCTTCGAACTTCTGTAGTTATAACCGAACTCAACACTTAAGAGAACAACTGTAAATCATATGAAAGCATTAAACTTAAAAAACTCAATCATTTGTCTCATAAATATGAAAATAAGTAATAAAATCTTCGACATTAAGTACTCAAAATTTAATCATCCATTCCAAGCAACACACATGTTACATCCTCGCAGAACTTGGGGGACTCGTGATCAGCCCGAGAACGCACCTGGGGGGTATCCCTGCGGTGGGTTTAAACCCTTTCCTGAATATGTTATAAAACCATTTTCCCATAAACATTCCACTAATAATTCATGACTATTTCTGAAATACATTTCTGAAACTGTTTAACCTTTTTAAACTGTTCGACACTTAAAAACATTGCTTTAAATCCAATACCATGTCTAAAACAGAAATATTATCACAAACAAAACTTATAAATAACACAATAAACCCATGAGTTCATAACAACCTCTTTCTATGGTCCTTTATTCCAAACTGTTAATAAACCTTACTCCAATCCATTCCTGGAACCGTTCTCTATTTGACAAATTATATCTATCAATTATGAGCATGCACTACTACCAAATTTCATCCCAAGCCATAACTGAACAACAAAATATAAACATTTAATATTTGAGAATCATACTCATTGATAAATCGTCCATGGATACTTAATAATGTAATTTAGCATGGAAGTCACATTTTAAAACAAATACCCACTAGCCAATACAACTTACGAAGCCGACATGGCCCTTTATCTAGGTCACGGGCCTCATGGGACACACGACCTCTCTTTTTTGCTCGACTTTCTGTGGTTTCTCTGGGCAATTTAACTGGAACGGCACATGCAATTTTTTTTTGGTTTCACCCTTATTTATGGCACACACTGCTCAAATTTTTTGGGTCCGTCACTGAGCAACAACAAGTATTCTTCTTATTCTCTCCTTTTTAATTATCTTATGCTCTTTAATTTGAATGGAAAATATTATAAAGTTTAATTAGGAATGAATTCTAATTTGGAGAGTTCTCAGCCTCGTAGGGTTAAATTTTAGATTTAAATAACGTTGTTTTGTATTGTATTTTTTTTGTTTTTATTTTAGTTTTTGTATTTGAAGATACAGTTGCATTTGAGGATAAAGCTCATTATATTCTCCCTCATTATGTATATCTTTTTATGTTTATTAATAAAATTCATTTTTATCTTCTATGTTTTGTAGTATGGTCAAATTGAATTTTGTCAGCAGTCGTGGGACTTGGTTTGACGAGCCATTTTAACATTCATATTCCTACATTTATTATTTTTATGATTTAATTTTGACTTAATATAATATTACAAGGGTACACACGTGGATGGCAGAGATTGGATATGGGATGATGATTTAATCTTGCAGTCAACCAATCAGTAGAAAAACTTCTGTGCCATCTCCGTCATCTTCTTTGCCCAATGTCATTAAAATTTAAATTAAAAAAAATTACAACAAGCCGAAGAAAAATTCTGCATCAGAAGAAGTACCTACACCCAGTTGCCCACCTACAGCTGACGTTAAACTATTGACTTTTCTGAGCAGCGCACCGATCCGAAACCAAGCTACCCATTGAGGAGGCTTATGAGCTAAGCACTGAAGAGCTATGCTAGGCTATTAGTTGGTGTATTATAATTCTTTGCACCCTCCCTACTTGGAACCAATGGGCTGTGTGATGATGTGTCCTCAGCAAGCACCACACAACCCACCACCAGTTTCCTATAAAAGCCTGCTCAATCAGCACGCAAAAACCCACTTCACCTTCTCAACCTTTACTCTTCGAGCTTTCAACTTCAAATCTCTCTCTCTCTGTGTCCAGCTAGCAGCCCTGAAAGAACCCACTTCACCATTTTAACCTCTACTCTCCGCTTTCAACGTCAAAACTCTCTCTCTCTCTCTCTCTCTCTCTCTCTAAACTGACAGAGCTACTAGATACGACGGGTATGGCGTATTTTCTGAAAAAACCCTTCAAAATGAGCCCCAACTCTCGTGTCAATTTAGTCCACTTCCACCTACAAGAAGTCCGTCTGCTGCTTCCTGCACACCCATTCAATCGAGCCTCACCAAATGGCGGTTTCAGGCCACCCAGACTCTACTCGGCAGCAGTCAACGGAACCGGGAGTACTAGTTTGTGCCCAGAAAGGGTCTTCGTCACTCGAATCCCTCTTCTGACTAGGCCCACTCCAGACGACGCCTCCGCTGCAGTCATCCAATTCCGATTGAATTTGGCCCTAAACAGTAGCAGCTGCCACCACCAGTTCTGTTTCCTCAGAAACGGGCCCACTGCGGACGAAGGTGGCCAGAATTACTTGGACCCCGCACCAAACAGAGGACCCAATTACATCCCGGATCTCAACGTCTCGCCACCTGATGAGAAGGCGCCGGCGACGGAGTTCGTTGGAGTAATCAAGGGCCAGAACATCTCCCTGTTCACTGATTACGTGGTGTGGTACCTGGGCGAGTACGGGAGTGAGGAGGAGGTGGCGGAGTACAGGAAGATTCTGAGCAACAAAAGTGAAGCCGAAATCGGAAACTTGGATTCGATTCGGATCTGGAATATTCTCACCCTGGAAGCCGAAATTCAGAAGGCGCTCATAGCCAAAGGCCTCGTGGAGGCCCCCATGCGCTTCGACGATCTTCAGTTCCCGCAGCCGGAGGAGCTGCTTCCAATTCCGGAAAAAGGCGGGAAGGCCGCCAAGAAGGCCCGGTACTGTGGAGTTGTTGGAATCGATGAGCCCAAGTCACCAATTCCTGAAGCAGGGGACTCTGACTCTGACTCTTCAGACTGATCAGTGAACACCAATCCGAATACCTCCTTTTGTACTTTTTGCTTTTTAATTTTAATTTGTTTTTTGGGGTGTGAGCTTGCTTTTTAATTTTTATTTCAAACTTTTGTATTGTTTTTGTGTGAATAACTTGCTCTGTTTTATGCAAGTTTGGAATTTCATAAATTTGGTGCTGGCCTGGATCGATGCAGGAGAAAGTCTTTGGGAAGTTTTTCTTCTGATAAATATGTCCAGGCCATAAGTTTTTGCGTATAGCTTTGTTTGGTTGTGTTGTTATTATTAAAGTTGCTTTTGTTCGGTTTGGTTTGGTTAAATAAAAAACAAAATCCTTTGGTTGTTGGCTGTTAGAGCTGTTGGTAGTAAAAACATTCAGAAACGGTTGCGTTGCGTACACTATGAATGGAAATATTTCATATTATTATTTATGCAAATTACCTTGTTAGAAATATAATAGTAAAACCCATGTCATCTGCGATAAGTTTTCTACTTCAACTTGACATAGTTTAAGTGGGACCTCCCATCAATCAATGGTTGCCTATGTTTGACAAATGGCCAAAAACTGATTTGGCCCGACACGTGCGTCCCTATTTGGTATCATGACATAGAAATTTTTTTAAATATTTCGGATATACCACGTGGCTTGTATATCATTCAAAAGACCTAAAATATGTGGCATTACTCTTCAACTTATTACATTGTTTTTTATAACATGTGGACGTTTGGTCTCAGGTTTGATAAGTAGAAACAGAACGTTTGCCTTATCAATCACCTGTCCACCATGCATTCTGGTTGGTATATGTTAACAACTAATTAGCATTATCTTACTTATTATAAATAAATAAATAAATGAAATGAAGCTTTATGGCATTTATGCAATTTAATTTGTCGCCAATCATACAAATTGTTAATCCTATATTCTATGTATTTTCCTGAATTGCGAGTCATACAAAGATAATCGTTTTGTTTTAATTTATTTATTTATTATTTAACACTCGCAATTCAGGTGTAGAAAGCAAATGCCATGACAAAGGGAAAATGGGTAGAGTTGCTCTTAAAGGAAAAGCAAATTCAGAACAATCTTGAATCATCAACATCTGATTTTGTCTCTTCAACAGTTGCAATTTTGGTTGGCTTCCATGTCTGAAATTATGATAATTTGTAGTACAAAGTCCATGTGCCTATATAGGAGAATTTACTTGGGATGTTATTATTGAGACTTTTGTAATGTTATGTTTTTTATTAATTGAACATATCTTGACCAAAAAAAAGAGAGAGGAGAATTTACCACTTACAAGGATAAGTTTCGTGTTCAATTCCCCATTTCCTCAATATTACTTGAACCAAAAATAGAAAATGTTGGTGATCGAAAATGTTGTTCAGCTACAATGGCTGAAGAGGAGGCAGTCAGGGGAGGCGTTGCTGGATTGCCATGGTCGACAGTACAGGAAAGTGGAATGCAAACCTTGAGTTACGTCTTCGAATAAAATCTCCTGATTTTTTGGCCAAAAAGAAAAACAGAATCATGATGAAGAATATCCAAGTTATTAGGAATATTTAAAGATGATATAGGGGGCAAGCAAACTATAAAAAGTGTTACAGCTCCATGTGAGAGGCACTAGCAAGTTGTACTCTTACAATTTGAAAATTATAAATAAATAAATAACAGGTTAAAGAAAATTATAAAAACATTTGGACTTTATAGCAAGCTGTACTTGTACTCTCCCTTTCTTGTTTTGTTTTTTTGCAAATCAACCATGGTGCTTAATTATTTTTAAATATTAAGTGACAAATAAAGAAGGAAGAAGAATAGAAATCCAATATTTAAAGGCCATGCGTGAACAACCGACTACATGCAACAGAAAAAAGCTATTTTAAAACGCTAGTCTTTAATTTGACCCCACAAAAAAAAAAATTTCAACACGTACAATGGCGGTGATGGTACGACCATTTGATAATTGAAGTCCTACAAGAAGAATTTTTTTTCTTTTTTTCTTTTTTCTAAGGGAGCAAAGTTCAAAAACAAAACTACATAAATAAACTTCTGGGTCTAGCAACCTCACAACTCAATCAATCTCAAAAATCATGAACTAACTAACCATTTATACCAATGTCAAAAGCTTCCTCCACAACTCAGCAAACTCCGAGCAATTTACACGGTTCAAATCTTGACAATTGCAAGAGCATCTAGGACATGAGGCATCGAAGGAAATGCATATATGAACTCTGTGACTGTTTGTCAAAAGTTTCCCATGACAAACCTTCCAAATGAAATGAAGGACTTTGGGGAGAGCATTGATTTTCCATAAAAAAAAAAAACTTCATCTCCAATCCATTGAATTAAATTTATTAGTAATACTATAGTAAGCAGATTTGACTGAGAATTTACCATTAGCAATAACACTCCATCTAATTTTATCTTTAATATCCTCATCCTTCACAGCATGAAACCATAATATTATTAAGGATTGCTTAAGGCAATAATCCAATCAAATGATCCGAGCGCTACACATTGACATCAAGAAAGTGGTCAACTTTTACCTGCAGAAAAAAAAATCCGGAATAGAGCATTAGCATGAAGAAATAGAGGACCAGTTCCTAACCAATTATCAAGCCAAACCTGATCTTTTGTCCATTTCCCAAACGCCACACAAGATCTTACTCTAAAGCTTGAGCACCAAAAATAATTCATTTCCAAATACTGGATCAACCTTAGCTTTTAGATTTCCTACAAGAAGAATCTTTGCCTTTATCAATCACCATGCATTTTTAGTTGCTATATTTGACAACTAATCAGCATTATATTACTTATTATAAATAAATGAAATGGTAAAAATTATGAACCAGAGAGAAGAAATATCAACATATAAAAAAGAAATAACTATTCTCAGCATAATATTATTAATGATAGAAAGCCCAATATTTTTCATTAAAAAAATACCACGACAATAGTTTATGGAGGAGTGCCCCAAGTGGGAATAAAGTCCCACAATAGTTTATTAGAACCGTTGGCTCACCGTTGAAACTATTGGAAGGAGGGGAGCAGGGGCGGCGGATCCACATAAGGGTTAGAGGGGTCAATTGATCTCTGCAAGTCCGGAATTCACCATTGGAGGCGAATATGTTGACCCCTGGAAATTGACCACAAACTGCTTGAGAGAATGCTCCAGAGGGCGCAGTACACCAGCACAACAGGCAGATTACCTTATTTCCACTTTCAACATTTAAGTAAATGTCTTTATCCTTTTACTTTAATTTATTTTTATATTACTCCATTTACTTAAATTTACAATGTAAATAAGGAAGTACCCCCCATTTGGATTCAAATAAAAATACTAAAAAATCAAATTCCTACCAAATCAAAATATGAAAAATCGGTTTGAGTGCAAAATACGATTTAGGCTAAAAATGATGGCTCATTAAGTCAATATATACTTCATACTAAAATCCCATAAAATCAAGTTTTCTTATTTAATGTGTGAGGAATAAAAGCCGCCAAAAATTATCTTGAGAACATGATTATTCCGAAAAACCATTTTTCATACTTAGCCAATATTTTTACACAAAACAATTTTTCATGTATGATATGAATGTATAAAGAGATCTAAGGTCAATTCAGGTAAAAATCCTTAGATGTTCAATCCACAAAGAGTTTTACAAGAAATACCTAACTTTTATGTATTGAAGAAATATTTGCTTGAATAAGCTCCCCCTAAGACAGTACTCATAAGGGTCCAAAATTTGAGAGTTAGAACTCAAAAGAAATGCAGATAAGGGTCATGAATGGATGTTAGAGTTACTTTGGGTTGATTTGGATAAAGTTTAACTCAAAAAAGGATCACACAAAAAATTGGGGCACGATATAATTGTTCAAATTGAATATGTAGCAATAAGATGAGCGAAGCCCTATTTAGCCACTTCAAGAGCAATTGTTCATGGATATTATAGATAAATCCTTTCCGAAAGAAAACTAAAAGTCAAGTCCATGTTGTGAATTTTGTTTTAAATACAATCCATCTTGTGAATTATGGACATGATCCTCTATGAAACTTTTATACAATATAGTTTAATTAGTAATATTAATTATGGTATTTCACAAAGATGAAAACAGGAAAATGGACTAGAAAATCTGTAGTTGGATTTGGATCACATAACTCTATTTTTCGCGTGTGAACGGTGACTACGATCTAATTATCATCAGTGGTGGCCGACGTTTGACAAATGGCCAAAAAGGGATTCGGAGCGACACTGTGTAGAGATTGGATGCAAAGAAGGCCCTCGTACATGCCCTACAACAAATGTACCCCTTTACCAGTTGTCAAAACCCTTTTTCTTTTCAAGGGGTTTTGAGCCAAAAAGAGCAAAACAAGCACCCACCCCCTCTCCTCTGACTTTGATGACGTGGCGGGTTTTAAGATATTACAATTATAAATGGTCAAATTAATTAAGTTTGTGGTCAATTTCAGTGACGGAGTTAAAATTTAGTTTGGTATTCTTTGTCTTTTAAAAAAAGCTGCTTCCTGTCTTTGTGAGAATAAACAATGTGAAATGAAGCAGTGAAGTGTTTGGTAATCTATATTTATAAAAGTCGTGAGTATAAAAGCAGTCATAAGGCGTTTGGTAAACTTTTTTTAGAAGTCTTGTATGTGTATATAATGGCCAAAAGGGTATGATATTGAAATTGATATTTATGTTTATTTTAATTTTAAAAAATTGATATTGATGTTGTTTTACAATACATTTACAATTTTTTATAATCTTAATAGTAATATACAGTTTTTTTAAAAACTTGAGAAGGAAAAAAGGCCCCAGGACCCTTTTCACCTTTTCCTTTTTCTATCCTTTTATTTGTCGACCCTTCTTCTCCCTTCTTTCTTTCTCTCCTCAGCCTCTTCATTCAACAAACCAACAGCCCACCAAAGGCACATCAACACCCAGTCGTCACCATCCCACCATTTCTACCCACAAACCCAATCCCACCAAGTGCCTACACCCACCCATCACGACCAAGAGATGCCTGGTAGTGCCTGTGCATATTGAATTTCATCATGCTCTATCCTCCCTCATATCCTTTTCTTTTTCTTCATCATCCCCTCTCCAGTCTATTCTTTTATCCCCCATCCTAAAAGTAAAAAAACACCCTTCACCCTCTGTCCTGTTAGCCTCCAGCCACCGCCACCGCCTCCGCTCCTCACCTCATGATCTCCTCGGATCAACGCCAGAAAATAGATCTGGGTGGGTGTTGGTGCTTGGCTGGGTTCGGTTTGTGAGTAGGGATGGTGGGTTGGGTTTGTTGAAATGTTGAAAAATAATTTGGAGATATGAGAGATCTGTGAGAAAAATGAGATATTAATGGAGAGTGGGAAGAGAGAGCTACAGAGGACTGAGGTGGGAATGGAGACCCGATCGTGAAAAATGAAGAGGGTAAATCACGTCATTTTCTAAAATAAACGAGGACAATACGGGCATATTGAAATATTCATTAAAAGCTCCGCATGCTTCCATCCAAGGAATAAAATATCGATGATATCGGAAATATCTTAGTTCAAAAATATGAAAATTTCGATGGAAATATCGGGATATTATCGATATTTGGTCCACGTCATTAATATTATCGATATTTTGGTTCATGGATATCTAAAATATCGATGATATCTAAATATCTTAGTTCAAAAATACGGAAATTTCGTGGAAATATCGAGGATATTATGGATATTTTATTCCTTGCTTCCATCGGCAATAGACTTTTAAAAGCAAAGATCTCACCGCTTCAAAACTGCTGCCAGTGACTACGATTTTGAAAAAGCAGTTTTGTTTTGATTTACCAAACACCTTTTCATTCAAAACTTAAAAATAAGCTGCTTCTTTTAGAAGTTAAGCAACCCCAAACTAAGCCTTAGAAACTTTGTACAGAGGGGCACTCTCAAATATTGAAATAACATTTGAATTAATTGTTAGGGAGGGGCATCCACAAGTTCAAATGTGAAAGAATATTAGTATTAAGATAAGCTAATAATTTAATTTATCCTAATACAATAACAATAATAAAACCCGAAAAAAATTAGTGCGAGGGACGGGCGTGGGGCATGATGAAGAATATCCAAGTTATTAGGAATATTTAAAGGTGATATAGGGGGCAAGCAAACTATAAAAAGTGTTACAGCTCCATGTGAGAGGCACTAGCAAACTGTACTTGTACTCTCTCTTTCTTGTTTTGTTTTTTGCAAATCAACCATGGTGCTTAATTATTTTTAAATATTAAGTGACAAATAAAGAAGGAAGAAGAATAGAAATCCAATATTTAAAGGCCATACGTGAACAACCTACCACATGCAACAGAAAAAAGCTATTTTAAAACGCTAGTCTTTAATTTGACCCCAAAAAGAAAAATCTAACAAGAAAAGATCTAGTTTCAACACTTAACAATGGCGGTGGTGGTACGACCATTTGATAATTGAAGTCCTACAAGAAGAATCTTTTTTTCTTTTTTTCTTTTTTCTAAGGGAGCAAAGTTCAAAAATAAAACTACATAAACAAATTTCTGGGTCTAGTAACCTCACAACTCAATCAATCTCAAAAATCATGAACTAACTAACCATTTGTACCAATGTCAAAAGCTTCCTCCACAACTCAGCAAACTCCGAGCAATTTACATGGTTCAAATCTTGACAATTGCAAGAGCATCTAAGACATGAGGCATCGAAGGAAATGCATATATGAACTCTGTGACTGTTTGTCAAAAGTTTCCCATGACAAACCTTCCAAAGGAAATTAAGGACTTTGGGGAGAGCATTGATTTTCCATAAAAAAAAAACTCCATCTCCAACCCATTGAATCAAATTTATTAGTAATACTATAGTAAGCAGAATTGACTGAGAATTTATCATTAGCAGTAAAACTCCATCTAATTTTATCTTTAATATCCTCATCCTTCACAGCATGAATACCCATAATATTATTAAGGATTGCTTAAGGAATAATCCAATCAATTGATCCGAACGCTACACATTGACATCGAGAAAGTGGTCAACTTTTACCAGAAAAAAAAATCTGGAATAGAGCATTGAGCATGAAGAAGTAGAGGACCAATTCCTAACCAATTATCAAGCCAAAACCTGATGTTTTGTCCATTTCCCAAACGCCACACAAGATCTTACTCTAAAGCTTGAGCACCAAAAATAATTCATTTCCAAATACTGGATCAACCTAAGCTTTTAGATTTCCTACAAGAAGAATCTTTGCCTTTATCAATCACCATGCATTCTTAGTTGCTATATTTTATTGACAACTAATCAGCATTATATTACTTATTATAAATAAATGAAATGATAAAAATTATGAACCAGAGAGAAGAAATATCAACATATAAAAAAGAAATAACTATTCTCAGCAAAATATTATTAATGATAGAAAGCCCAATATTTTTCATTAAAAAAATACCACGACAATAGTTTATGGAGGAGTGACCCAAGTGGGAATAATGTCCCGCAAATCTTTCTGTTGTCTACCATTTATATAAACTAACTTTTTTCTTTTTCCCAAGTTGGTTGGTCCTTTTTCGGCGGCTATCAAGCCTCTCATCTCATTGGTGAAGAGGTTGAAGGAAGCAGTAGCATTGGAGGGTTTCGGTGATCGACGTGAGAGCTGTCCATGACGAAAATGAGTTGCTTAGCATGCATGGTATCATTTATTACAACTTCTGTTCCATCCATTCTTTTGCCGATACAGCTCATACCATTTAAATTGTTGAATTTCCAGTTTAAAAAAGAAACATTGTTGAATTTTATTGATCGGTAGGTCCAGTCCATGATGTGAATTAGGGTTGGGGATGATCAGATTCATATCTTTGCTCTCGTGGATCCAAGGGTTCAAATCTTACCATCGTATCAAACTATTTCTCTATTTTCGAACGATTTTTGACTTGATTGTTGTGGGTGGGTGACTTTCATGTTTCGGCTTCAGGTTGTACTCAATTTTAATTAAGCACATGTTCTAGAAAATGTTTGTGGTCAAGGTTTGGGGGTGTGTGGGGCCAACATAATTTTATTTATTTATTTTACATCATATATTAACGATATTAATGAGACGGGACCCAGTGGGAACATTTCTTCTATATAAACAAACGAACAAGCTCCATATTCTCTTCACACCAACCACAACTCTCTCTCTCTTAACAACAGAGCTAGCTAGCTATAGTAGCAATGGCCATGGCTTCTCTTCTCACCCCTCCCAATTTACTCCTCCACCACCTAAGAGAAGTCCGTCTCCGAACGTTCCGAGCTACACAGGTTGAAGAAAGCAGTAACATTGGAGGGGCTGGAACCGAAAGCCCAACCAGTCGAACCTCAGCTGCTATCGTGCCGCTAAATGCTGCTTTCAGCTTCAGGGGTCCACAGACGAGGGTGTACGCGGCGGTTTACGGCGGTGGCGGAGGTAGTAGTTTGCGCCCGGAGAAGGTTCTTCTGACTGCCCTCCCTGTCAATGGGCCCACCCGACAAGACGCTATGTCTGCAATCATGGCGTTCCGGTTGGAAATGGACTTACGCCATAGCAGCAGCAGCCTGCAAGTGGTGGATCTCTGTTTTCTAGTGCCGGCTGAGGGTGGTGACCAGAATTTTGTGGACCCCGCACCAAACAGGGGACCCAATTATATGCCGGATCTCAATGTCTCGCCGCCGGATGCGAAGGCGCCGGCGACAGAATTCGTCGGAGAAATTAAGAGCCAGAACATCTCCCGGTTCACTGATTACGTGGTGCGGTACCTGGGCGAGCACGGGAGTGATGATGTGGTGGCGGAGTACAGGAGGATTCTGAGCAGCAAAAGTGAAGCCGAAATAGGAAACCTTGATTCGATTCGTATCTGGAATATTCTCACCCTGAGAGCTGAAATTCTGAAGGCGCTCGTTGCGAAAGGCCTCGTTGAGGCCCCAATCGGCCCCGATGATGTTCAATTCCCGCCGCCGCAGCAGCTGCTTCCTATTCCACAACAAGGCTGGACGGGCGTCCATAACCATGCTCATATTGGTTGTCATGTCACTGCTGCTGCTGCTGCAGGCGCCGGCGCCAATTGTAACGGCAACAGCGAAACTTTGGTAAACTCTCTAATTACTAGTTTGTAAACTTAAACTTGATTGCATTGACTATCTTGTTTTCTTAGTTTTGATGCTCTAAGTTCACTCAAAATTTTCAGTCAGATGGTCGCAATTATGGTGTTGGTTATGAGAAGCAGAGCAACGTGGCGAAGCGCAAGGCGGTGGATGTTGGTGGTGTAGACGAGGACGACCCCTGTCCGTATGATCTGCCGATGAAGAAGCCCAAAGACGGCGTCGGCATGGTTGATTGGATGGATGAGGCTAAAGCCCTGGGTCGGGACAAGGCGCCTATTGATGAAGCATAGGTTTGTTTGTTTATTTATTTATTTATTATACTGGAAGGTTTTGTGTGTTTGTTTTGTTGCTTTGCTTTGCTTTTGCTGGGTTTGTTTATGGAGAGGTTTGAGTAGAAGAGAGTGAGGGAGTTGTCTTGTCCCTCCCTCCTCCACTTTCCATATGGGTATTGTAATTTGTAATTGGGCTTGGATATTGAATAAAGTAATTTAATAAAAATGTATAATTAATTATTATAAGTTTATAACATAATTGTGCAAAACATCCATCCATTTATGCTTAATTGAGAATCATGGGTCACAAATTTTTCTTTGAAACTTAAACTTGGATAGGTGGTTGACATAGTTTGGTAAATTCATCATACAGAATCCATACAAGACGGTTGTCCAGTTTCAATGGGCAAATTTTATATTATAATTGGTGGCCTGACGCCTGAGGCCTCCCGCACTTTATTCAATCAACTTTTATACAAAACATTTGTCAAAAGCCAACAACCATTCGCTTGTGTTATTGTTTCATGCTTGTTAGAGAAACCAACAACCATTCGCCTATTTCTCAAAATTTCTTCCATATCATGTTTATTTTAGATATATAAATGAAACACTTTTTTTAATTATCGAAAATAAAAGTTAATCAGATCATCTACGATCATTTTGATACGTATAGTTTTGATATTATTCGTATAGTTTTCAGAGAATAACCCATTAGAAGTAGGTTTCCAAACCTGACAATCCTCCAAAAAACCCCAAAAATCAGTTGAACACCCAGTAACTTTTTGAACCCATTCCTCAATAAGAACACTCCTCAACTTCGCCACATCCCACCAACCATTCAGAAAGAAATCAGAAACATGGGAATTCAAATTGAGGTCAGGAACAAGATCCACCTTATGCATAAAAGGCACATCACTAATTCATTTCTCTCTCCAAAATTTAAACTTATCCCCTTTCCCAAGCCTCCAAACCAACCCCTTGTCAAGCAATTGAGCACCAAACATAATCCCCTTCCAGGTAGGAGAACAATTTTGCTTTGGAACCATATCAGGCTCACAAAAGGTATAGCTCTTCACATATTTCTTTTCAAAAATCTGGGCCCACAACCCCTCATCCTTCCTCAATAATCTCCAGCCAACTTTAGCTAAAAGAGATTGATCATATCATGAATTTTCTTCAAACCCAAACCACCCTTACTCTTAGGTTTACACAAAAGATCCCACTAACACAAGTGAATCTTATGCTTCTTCTCACTGTCTCCCCAAAAGAAATTACAATTCGCTTGATCCAAATCCTCACAAATGCTCAAAGGAAGCTTAGCTGTTTGCATAGCATACACTGAAATAGCTGAAGCGACAAGTTGAATTAGAGTTGCCCTTCCAGCAACAAAGAGAACCTTACTTTTCCAAGAAGCCAACCTAGCATGCACTTTGTCCACAAGATTGCTACAAGTAACCTTAGTCACCCTAGAGTGTAAAAGAGGCATCCCTAAGTAATTACCTAGATTCTCAGTGAGAGGTCACTCTTTGCTAATATTAGGGGAGACTTCACTCTTCTAATTTACTTGCTTAAGCTTCATTGTTTTTTCGAAGAAATTACATTTTAAATTAAGATCCATCTACCTTCAAATTTGATTTTTTTCCTCCTACAAGGCTACAAATAACAATTTGACTGAACCATTTCTGCCTAGTGAAATATATTATATCAAATGCCATTCTAAATATATAAAAAAATGGAGGGAGAGAGAGCAGAGGTGGGCCTAGACGTGTTTCTTTCTTTTCTGCTTGATCAGGACAGAGACCAAGATTGATTCTCCAAAAGCTCTGAATTTTTTAGAAAAAAATTATCATAACATGACTCTTTCTACAAATACAAAGCCTCCAATCCCACCACCACCACCAACGCCTTCCTTCTCCAAAACCCCAAAATCCAAACCCAACAAATATTCAACAGCGATGTCGACCTCTCCGAATCCAGACGCCTCTGTTTTTCCAAGCATAATGGAACTTCACTTCAAAGAACTCGATCTGACCCGGAACTGTTTCTCCTCCTGAACAAAGAAGAAATGCTTCTCATACTGCAAAAGTGCTTCTCACACTCTTTCCTGAAAGAGGGTCTTGCAGAACAAATTGCTGTCGATAAAAGCGATTCAGCCAATTGGATTAACCCCCGTCCGGTTGACTCTGCTCTTCTCAAGGACTGCGTGGCGCAGGTTCTGGTGGTCAGCAACAAACGCTTCATCAAAATTGTGCATTGCTACCTGCTTGAAGCTGGCAAGGAGCAAGAAACTGAAGAGTACCTGCAAAAGGTGAGCCCCGCATCCCGGGTCGAGCACTTTGAGTCCATCAAGATGTGGCATTACCTTATTCTGCCATTCCAGGTGTTCAAGGTAATGGAAGATATGGGATTAGGCACAAATCCTTCGAGTTTCTTCATGCCTCCAGCACCACCTGAGGTTTTTCCCACTCCAGCACCGGGCTGGAGGCCCGGCCAGGTTACTGGCGACGGTAAGATTCTGGTACCTTGCCTTAGAGGCCTAATTGACAGCTTGGTAAATAATTTGAAGTTTTACTTTTACAGAAAGCCTTTTTTTGTCTTTTGTAAAATATTTGGGTTTACATTTACCGTAAGAACGTTGTTAATTTGGGTTTACTTGGGTAATGGGAAGAATTTGTCTGTATAAACGTACATGCTTAGTCAATAATTACGTTTATATCTATGTTTTAGCATCGAGTAACAGAGCATGCCAGAGATGTAACTGAGCATTGAGTAAACTGTAGCCAAAAGCATGATTTCTATCTTTGAAGTACTAGTTAGTTGGTGTGCAGTACCCGGTCTTTGTAATTCTCTATGTATAGTAAAGAGACTGTTTCTTTCGTAAAATAAACATAGTTAAGATTAATTGCATGAAATTCTTATGTATGTGATCTATTTTGTTGTTGAAAGATGAATACCTAAGTTTCAATCTTGCTTCAGGATGAGGCTGGCGTTGTTCCTGAGACCGAGGACAGCCCTTCAACAGCCGTGGAGCCTAACTCTGTTGGACTAGTTCTTCACGTTGGTGAGGTTACAGAACGGTCTATGATGGATGCTGCAGCTTTAGACAAGAAGATGGGTGTAATGGAAGTGGAGTCTCCTCTCCTCTGGCACAGACTAAGCATTACACATTTACCCTGTTTTCTTTCTTTTTTCTTTGAAGACTACAATTGTCCTGGTTTTAATCTGGTGTGTTAATTTCCGATTTCTTATCGTACTTGTGGCACTAGAATGATTCGATATATACTTGCGGTATATGTTAGCTCAGTTTTGAGCCATGACTTCATGCATTCCTTTTGCATCTGTACTTGCTGCAAGGGATATGCATCCTTGTTTATGTTTGGACATCTTGTTAACATTGGTTGATCCTGTTATGAATGCTGCTTTAATATAAACTGATAACCCGCCACTTGCACAATTGCACTCTGTTTGGTACCTGAGAATGCATTATAAATTACAGAAAAACAAGATTCACTATAAATTCTAGGAAGCATGATAAGTCCAAACTACAGCATGTACCTTATATCTAGTCATCAGCTGTTATTTTGTTGATGCATGAAGTCCTTGGGTGTTATTGGATTCTGCATTTGAATATGAATGTATAATTCAGACATCTGTATTATAATGATAACATGATACATGTATAGTTCTGTTTTCTCAGCATGATAATCAATCCTCTCTCTCTCTCTCTCTCTCTCTCTCTCTCTCTATATATATATATATATATATATTGCCCTGTAAGATTGTTTCCATTATCTCCTGAAATTGTCCTTACAAACTGGTTCTAAGCACAAATGTTACTGTCACGTGTTCCTATGACATTATATCCAATTCTTTAGGAATCTAGTGCTGATAATCTTTCCATGCTATAGTTGCTTGTCTATTTGGCATGATGTATATGCAAATCACTAATATGTATCTATTTGTGAAAACAGATTAAGCTACAAGATTAACAATTTCCTTCCCTGATGGAATTTCTTACAACACCAAGCATATTTCCTAGGTTAGAAAGGTAGCAACCAGATTCATCCTCTTAGAACAACTTGCAAGATTCCCTATATTTGACCGCCCATATCTCAACCATGCATTGTTATTAACTGAAGTCTGAAACCTTCCTACAGCATATTCCCCTGCTCGTTTTTAAAACCCAAAACCCCCTTCCTATAGCATATTGTGTCTATTTTTGCAGAGTCTGCAAAAATGCCATGGTTTTACACTGGTATTGGTTTATCTGATAAAAAACCAGATTAAAGATACTGATTGGTATGAATCTTGCAGCTTAATCTGTACATACTAAGTAAAAAAAATGTTCCAAATCGCCATATTTTACCATTTGCCTCGTTCCTTTTGGAAAGTAGAACATCTACCATTCCAAAAGACAAATGCATACCCCACACCCAAATCCTATTTAGTTTAGTACAGAGTACAGACATTTTTGTTTACATCTCAAACCCAGACACCCACGAACACAAGTACTTGCTTGTGGCCCCATATTTAATTACCCAAAAAAGAAAGAAAAACTCTCCGGACAATTTGGGAAAACCCTGTTCCTGTCAAGTCACAAGGCAGTGACACAAGCCAGTTTTAGCAAATACTAGGGAATATATATAGTCTATTTGGAAAGGGGGGCAAAGCACATATATTCTTTAATGAAAAGAAGGTTCTTTGCCTCTCTGTATCATATAGCTTTTCATTGAATAAAGCAAAATTCATGCCCAAAATAAGAAATCTAGACACCCTACATCCATAATTTCATTGCTAATATATTCATAAATGTAAGAATATCCATCATAAGATTAATCTTTTGAAAATTAATACAACTTTTCCCATCTAGATTGAGTGATCGCAGAACTTACACATTAATATTGAATCTGCGTTACTGTGAACAGTTATGAAGAACCCCTGAGCCTCTCAGAAGATATCTGCAAACCCAAAAATTTCAAGCCATTGCTACACACAGAAGCAAGAGGGTTACATCAAGTAAAATTCAACAGCTTTGTCAGATTCAAAACACATCAATTCCATGTCAAAATTTTCACCTCATTGTGGCAGCTGTGGTTGTTGGGTTCAAAATCCCGGAGAATTATCATCAGCCATAGGAGCACTAAGATCTTGCTTTGGGCTGGCTGTCTACAACTCCCAGAACGTGAAGCTGGTGTCGAAAACCAACAGCAAGCCAACCATATCCATCCACAGTTCCATACGGAGCAACATTTCTGGAAGGTGCGGCGTTTGAACGAACTTCAAAAATTAAGATTCCTGAGGGATTATATATATACAGCGGCATTGCCGTGGTTTTTCAAAAGTACAATGGGCAAAATTGAAATTTCAAAATCTTCAGTAAACTGAAATCAGGTTCCTTGGAAGTGGGCGTGTTTCGGTTCGGTCCAATTTTTCTCTCGAATTGGAATAAAAAACAAAACTTAAACATGGACCTACAATACAAAATACCACAAGATATTAACTAGGCCATCACAAGAGAGAGAACGAGCACCAGTGAGGGAGGGGGCTGTAACGGCCATATATGAGATTCCTCACCCTCAAGTTGGCAATAGATGCTGCTGCATGGGTAGCTCTGTTGGCATTACGAGGGATCCACGATCATTGGACCGACAAAACCCAAGAAGCTTGTATTAGGGGTGGGCATTTGAATCAGTGAATCGAGTAAAATAAAACGGAAAAAACAGTGTTGACAAAAAAAGTCAACCCAGGCTCAAAATCGAATTAGACAATCAGTTCATGTCCCAGTTTTTATCTTGAAAAAATTGATCTAAATTGAACCGATTATGTTAAGTTTACTTATTCATTTATATTCAAAATTATTAGTAAGCCTAATTAATATTCAAATCACATGAGTAACTCCAAGTAGTGTCTAAAGAGGGTGTATTTAATTTAGATTTTAAATAATTTTAAAAGAGTTATAAAGTTAATGGAGTTTAATTGAATTTAATTAAGTTTGACTGAATTCTACAAACTTTATATAGATTTTGACTGAATTCGTGTATAGATTTTAACTGAGTTTGTTAGAATTTTATTACTGATTTTAATGGAGTTTATAGCGATGGCGGTGGTGGTGATGGCGATGGTGGTGATGGTGATGGCCATGGCGGTGGCGATGGTGGTTTGTGGGGAGGTAGTGGTGGAGGAGGTGGGGTGGTAGTGGTGGTGGCGATGGGAGTGAGGTGTGGAGGAGTTGGGGGTGATAGTGATGGTGGTGGTGGGAGTGAGGTGGTGGCGGTAGAGGTGGCGATGGCGGTGATGGTGAGGATGCTTTGGCGGTGGTTGTGGTGGTGGTGACGGTGGCCGATAGTGGGGGTGGTAGTGGTGGTGGAGGTGGTAGCGGTGGTGACGATGGCGGTGGTGGTGGCGGTGGTAGAGACGGTGATGGTGATGGTGTTGGTGCGACGATAGTGGTGGTGACGGTAAGGGTGATGGTGGGGTTGGTAATGGGCGGCGGTGGGTGGTGGTGGAAGTGGTGGCGGCGCGATGGCGGTGGTGCTAGGGGTGGCGACATCGATGACTATGGTGTGGCGGTAGCGGCTATGGTGATAGTTAAGTCGGGCAATGGGTAGGGTCTGTCGGGTTCATGTCGTGTCGGGATTATTTACGTGTCAAATTCGGGTCAACCCGTTATGACTCGTTTAATAATCGTGTCGATTCGAGTTGACTCATTTATTTCGTATGCGGGTTTCGGGTCATATCAGGTTGACCCGCTAACTTATAGCAAATAAATAAAAAAAAATCTAAATTTTGATAAATTAATAAAGTAATTACATTTTTTTTAATATAAAATAGTTAATTCATTTTGCCTATCTCTATGTATAAAGATTGAGAAAGAGAAAATTAAAAAAAAAATGATGAAAATGAAGAAGAAACGAAGAAAATAATTATTGCATTTTGAACAACGCCATCAATTGTTTTTTTAGTGGGAGAAATCAAAGAGAGAAAATGAGATTGATGATGATGATATGAGAGCTTAAGAGAAAAAAAAAAAAGTAGACACTAGCATATTTTTGTTTTGTTTTGTTGGTTGTACATGCGCTAAAATAGTTATGCATGTAATTTTTGAATATAAATATCAAATAATACATGTGAAATTCTAGTTCTTTGAAAAACAGCTTGTAAAGACATTATAAATATCAAATGTTGTAGCATATAATCACAAAGAAATCAGTAGCATGGTGGATAAGGTGCAAAAGGATGGAAGTGGCAGGGGTTGAAACTCCTTGTGTGCCAAAGCCTCAATTTTCTTTAATTTTTTCGCAGGTTGGCGGGTTGTACACGGGTTGATAGGTATTTTAGCGGGTTGGCGGGTTGTACACGGGTTAATAGGTATTTTAGCGGGTTGACGGGTTGTACACGGGTTGACCACGACCCATGACACGACCCGTTTAATAAACGGGTTAAACAGGTGTTTTAGCGAGTTGACCGAAACTCACCCGTTTATAAACGGGTCGATGGCGGTTGACCCGTTTATTAATCGTGCGGGTTCGTGTCGTGTTTTTTTCGTATGGATTTCGAGTCGTGTATTGGGTCGAGTTGGAAATTGCCACCCTTAGTGATAGTCATGATAAGATGGTGCTAGTAGAAGTTGTGAAATTATATCTTGAGAATAAAAATAATACATCTATCAAAATCTCGGGGAGGGGAGCAAAGATTTGTCATGACCTAAAATTAGTCTATTATCAAAAGAAATCCACCACTTTTTGTACCGCACACGGTCCAGTTTGATTCAGTTTTCATAGAAAGTGTCTAGAAGATCCAAATCAAACTAGATCTATGCTGTTCCAATTCTGTTCAACCGATTTCTGGTTTGAAAAGATAAAAATATGAAGCTGTGATGAGGAGAAAAAAAAAGTTGAAGATATAAAATAAGAGAGATAGAGGTGAAGAGAAATATAAAGAAATAGGTGGGAAAGAGAGAAGGATGAAAGCGGAATAAGAACGAGTATGGTTCACTGAAAAGAAAAAGAAGATTAGAGAACACACAGTCAAAATTACCCAGGGATCCCAGTAAATTTGATGTGAATTAGGTCAACTGGGCTTATGGTTTCTGAGAAACAGAGCAAAAGAGTAGAAAATTAAAAATACAATATTTGATTCTTGTTCTTGTTCTTGCAAATGATTACATTGTTAACAAAACTAAAAAAATTCATTATAGCTGAGCCACACGGAGGCTGAATAAGTGACATGTAATATTTTCTGTGCTACTCGGCAATGAAACTTTGCTAAAGAAAAATCATGCCACACAAAAGAAAGAAAAAAAAAATCAAATTAAATGGGCTAGTGCTGGGCCTGAGTACTGCCCAAGCCTGTTTCAATGTGGACTTAGGTTTTGAGCTGGGTTGGGATCAATGGTTTTACTAAATGGGCTAGCACGGCACGGCTCTGTAAATTAAATGGGCCGGCTCAGCCCAGCACGAACCGGCTCGTTTGAGACCTCTGAAGTAAACCAAAGCTCGGGTAAATTAGCACACAACAATTCAATTGTTCAGTAATCTGACTAATGGACATCAATTTATTGGATAGAGATGAAACAAGTAAAATATTAGTCAGTGAGAGAGAGAGAGAGGATAAGAGAGCAACATGCGCCTGTCACATGATAAGTAACTCCATTGACATTAGCAATACAAGATCGTCTCGGTTGGGTAGTATTCAGAAAATCACCAGGATCAAAAGTCATATGATTAGTTGCATTGGAATAAATTACTGGCAGTATTGCTTTGTGTTCGATCATTGAGAGTAGCCCACCATTTAGGATGTGGCAGAGTCGTTAGTGAGGAGGTTGTAATTTGTGCAGCAGAAGATGCATATGATATAGGTTGACTAGGAATCTAGATCAGAATCTGAGTCTTGGTCGGAGTTTGAGTCTTTTTGGAAATCAATCCTTCGAAGATCGGGGTCAGAATCGAGGTCTTCGTAGGATCTTGAGTAAGAATCAGGTTTGGGGTCGGGATCAGATCCTGAGTCAGGATCGAGTTCAAGGTCTTGTTCTATATCTTTAGGAACTGAGACATATGAGTACTCAATTCGGCAATGATCGAAACCGGAGTGAGGATTGGGTTCGGGGTCTGGTTTTGTATCTTTAGGAATTGAGCCATCTGAGCACTCAATTTGGAAAGGGTCTGGGTCTGGTTCGACATCTTTCGGAACTGAGCCATCTGAGCACTTAATTCTGCTAAGGTCAGGTGAGAAGGAGAGACGAGGTAGATTGTGCTACCTCCATGAGGAATGAAAAAATCATCCTCCCCCATAGTGGTGAAGGGGGTTTGAAACTGGAGTTAGCAATCTCAAGATCGCTGCTATGATACCATGCTAAAATATGAAAACTATGAGAGAAAATTTTTTGTGGGAATTTTCTGTATATTCTTCTTCTTGTAGAAGGATATATTTATAGTACAATAAATCCTTGTAGATCAAGGAAATAAATAAATCCTAATTCTATGTACAGTAGGAAATCAAGACTTAAAGTAAATCAATCACATTTAATATAGGAATCCTTGGTGTGTAAGGAAAGTAAACGCAGGTCCACAAGTCACGCCAACAGAAACAAGCCCATTCATTTTTCGTTTTGCTCTCTTGAGGCAACCGCCACAACCGCCTTTGTTTCCTTCTCAATCTCATCCACTCCACTGTTTGGAAGGTAAATTATGAATATTCATAAAAGTAATTGGTAGTCTATATCCCCATTATATTACATATACATATATCTAAATTGTGTTTGCTTATTTTTTTGAACATACTTCCATTCCATCTATATGTCCTCTTTGCTTCAAACATGTTGCCTTCATGGTGGATTACTGGGCAAGTGAGTTGTTCAAGTTTGTATGAAAAAAAAAAGGAAGCAAAAATTCAATAGTCACCCACCCAACTACAGCGCTGAAATTTTAAAGAATCGAAAGAGACCTTTCAATCTAGAAAAAAAAGAAGGACCTCTCAAGATTTTCAGAAGATGAAGGAACCAACTCGCTTCATGGTGGAAGATTGAAGTAGCAGAGATGTAACATCCCGCCCCGGAATTTAATTCAATTTTCAAAAATTTTAAAGTGAAAAGACAATTTTACCTAGAAGGTATCTAACTGGGTTAGGGTTGACTTTTTGTTCGGGATTGATTTTGGAAAATTTCTTGGCACCATTATGTAGTGCGTGAGCTCGCGAGTTTATGGACTCGTTGTGGGCTCAAATTGGAGTTGAAATGAGAAAGTTACAAGTTTTGGAAGTTTAAATGTTAATTGTAAAAGTAAAAGTAAATAAACAAAAAGAAATGAAATGGTAAAAGGTAAGAAGGTAAAAAGGTAAAAAGGAAAGATAAAATAAAAAAACTTCAGATTTTCCCCAACCCCTTTTCTCAACCCCCCCAAAAAAAAAAACCCTCGCGATATTTTTCTCCCCCTCACAGTGTGACCCTTGGCATCGAGCTCCGGCGATCGCGCAGCCTACGGCCACGACGGCCAATGCCACTACCGGAAATCTCTTCCTTTCCTTCTCCTCTACCTAGCCCGGGTAGATCGACGTCAACGATGTGTATTATTGACCTAGAATTATCCCTTTGTCGTCCCGAGCACGACGGTATGCTCGGAATAGTTTAATGTGATCGTTTGAGTATAATGCTAAATTTTACCTATTAGGCTTAATCGAGTTTGATACATTCGGACCGTCGAATCTTGACAAAACTCATAGGATATGTTGTTGGGATTTTTGTGAACATATAGGAACTTTTGGATTAATAATCGGAGGTCGTGGACCCCATGGAGGGCCGGTTGACCAATATAAAGAATTTTAATCGTATAATTAATATCATGTATTCTAAGACCAGTAGAAACTCTCTTAAGTTGCGCACATGCACTTTTAATTCCGAGAGTCAGGGTTTTGATTGATTTTTCATGGAGGATTTAAATTGTTAATTGCCTAATTATAAGTTTATATTAAAATATATGCTTGATGGCTTGGAATTGTTGAATTAAGAATATTAGTTAGGAATAGTATGTTAAACATATTTGGTTTGGATTTGAGAACTGTATCTGAAAGTTATATATGGTCTAATTCAAATCAATGAATTTAAGTGTTTATGAACAGTATAAAAGAATTGGGAAAGTTTGTGAATAGTCGTTCGATTTATAAATGATTTTTATGAGGTGATGCTTTTAATTAAATGATTACATATGAATTAATTATGATTTTACTTTACAAGCTTGAGGTTTAACTTAATTGAGTTTATATGTATATATATATATACTTGTTAAGGTGGGGAGCTTGGAAAGTTGAGAATGATTTGAGAAATAATTTTATAACTTATTCCGGGAAGGATTTGGAAAATGGTTTTGCGGAAGTTATTTATGAAGATAAAAAGGAATTTCATGATAAATTTTGAGAAATGGTTTTCAAACCCCCCACAGGAGTCCCCCCAGTTGCCTTCAGAACAGTGTATTCATTATGATAATGCCCCACGAGTCTCGGGAACGCTCGGACTGTGTGGTGAGAAGATTTGCATTTCGGGCTGACTTTGTGTCCCCGATTCTGCTATGATTGCATTTCGGGCTGATCACCCGATTCTGCTAGGTGGAATTGTCGGATTTGCGTTTCAAGTGACTTCGTGTCCCCGATTCTACTAGGTGAAATTGACGAAACATTACTAGAATTGACAGTTTATGATTGGGGTACACCTAAGTGGAGAGTATTTAAGTTTTGAGATATTATTAAAACTGGAATTAAGGATTTTATCTTGGTACTTATGGGTGGAGGTTTAAATACATATTTTCAAATTTTTGAGACATGTTCTATTTAAACAATTGATAATGATATAAAGGTTTCCGTGTGGTCAACGTTGTTTTACTAGTCTTCTAATTTTCCAATTATCGGCAATAATTTTATATTTATATATATATATATATATATATATGTATATACATATAGTTGAACTTAGTTTCTTGATTAAAGAACTACGTTGGCTTGATTCCTTAGTAAGGTGCGTAGGCAACCTAGATTAATCTAGGTGCAGCCACGTAAGATGATACCTCGGAAATTGGTTTTGGAGTTGGTATAGAAATCTATTCAACTTTTTAATTGAATTCAATGTGAACTGATGTGCGGGCCCAAGGGCCCGATTGATAAGTGAGTTACTTGGCTTGTTATGCTCTGTTAAGGTCCTTGTTGTTGGTAAGGTCAGAGGCTAGTCAGTTTAAATACTTTTGGATGTGTGTGATTATAACTTATGCATGTTGAACGATTGGAGATAAGGGTGGGCACGGCCCAGTTCTCACCTCAAATTGGAACCAAAACCGTCCTATTTAACCTGGTTCGATTCGGTCGATTTTAGTGAATTTTTTTAAAAAACGGCCGATTCGGTTATCACCAGTTCCGATCTGGTTTTCGATTTTGAACATGATTCTTATTTATTTATTTATTTTTTAAAATAAAATTTTAAAATTATTTTTAAATACAAATTTCAACTAAAATTTTATTTGTTGGGCTTGAAAATTAATAAATGATCCAATTTCATACAAAGAGAGATGTTTTGAAGTGACTTGGAAAAATATTAGCATTGGATTTAAATAATTTTGTCAAAAATTTAGCATTGGATTTAAATAATTTTGTTTAAAAAAATTATACACATGTTAAATATATATATAAAATAAAGAATATAAATATATAATATTAAAAATATATATATAAATAATTTGGATTGGACAAGTTCCTTGAGGTGAAAAACCGAAACCGAAATCACCCAAACCATCCTGGTTCGATTTTTTATCCGATTTTGACTTTTTGGTCAACACAATTTTTTCGGTTTTTTCCGATTTGGTTTAGTTCGATTTTGCGGTTTTGAGGTTCCGATGCCCACCCCTAAATGGAGATATAAAATTATGTTTTCTACAGGTGAAAATAAATTGGGAAATGTCCATTTTTCAAGGAGACTACGCCAATTTTCGGGCAGAAGTCCGATCCTTAAGTGGTTTCTTTTTTGTTAGAGCAAAGAGAACTTCGGTCATTTGCGCCCGGCACCTGCCAGTGTCGGACACGCACAGGAGTTCTACACATATTCCAATGTGGAATTTGGATCAGGTCTTGTCAAGAGAAGAGTCAAGGAAGAGGAGGGGAGAAGAAAGAAAAGAAAGAATGAGGAAAAAAGAAAAAATAATAATTAAAGAGTATTTTAGGAATAATGGTTGGTTGAAAGATATGATTGTATTTTTTCAAATTTACAAGGTGGGTGGCAAAATAGGACATATAGTGGAAATAACAGCCCTTTTCGGGTGAAACACTTGATGATATTAGAGCATCTGCAAGGGAGATGTGAAATGCAAAAGGTTAAATTTGAATTTGATGGCTTACGTGACAATTTGACACTTTGGAAAAAATGTAACTCCATCCAAAATGTCAAATATAATATTATTTTATTGCATTTTAAAAAGACAATGGGACTCATATGATGCATAAAGTTTTAAAATAGGGTAAATGATAATGGGGTTCATGACTAAAAAAATATTAAAATAATATTTGACATCAAACTTTTTTATATGTTATTTTTGACATGTCTCTTTCAGCCTTTAAATTCATGTAAGATTTTAATATTCAGTTGAAGCAAATTTAACTTTCAATTTTTGACTTTTCAAATTGATGTGACAATTTGACATATATGTTAGAGATGCTTTTGTACCAACTTGTGTATCAATTCTATAATAGAAGTGGAGCCTACCAATACAATGGGTCTCACACTCTATTAGAGAGTTGGTACACAAAGTTAATCTCCTAGCATTTTTCATGAAAATAACATACCCAACTCGATTTGCATGTTGCTATCTATCACTCCCGACTCGATTTGCCTGTGGTTCTGTCACTCCCGACTCGATTTGCCTGTGGTTCTGTCACTCCCGACTCCGCCCGACTCGATTTGCCTGTTGCTATCTATCACTAATTGAAGACATCGAGACCAGCAAGGACGATAATAAATTTGCGAGCTTGCCAAATATATTGAAGGAAGGGTAAGGAGTATTGCACTTTTTTATATTTATTTTATAACTTTAATGAGCCGCTATTCTTGACTTTCCCTCGTAGCAAATGTCCTCCTAAAGCATTCGACATAGGAAAAATTCAACAAGACAAAAGAAAGAAGGAGGAGGTTTTAATTTATATTTGTTAGAAGAGAAATGCTAGCGACTTTCTCTCTAATTTTCTCTTTTGAACTTTCTCCATTATCTTCATAATATGTGTCAATTTTTACACTAAAAACAATGTCATTAATACATTAGACATTGTTTTTAGTGTAGAAATTGACACATGTAATGAAGATAATAGAAAAGGTCCAAAAAAAAAAGTTGAAGAGAAGGTTGCTAGCACTCCCCTTGTTAGAAAAACTCCATAGCTCAGATTTTATATTAGTTACGTATTCGATCAATAAAATTCTATCGTTATTCTTTAAAAAAAAAAAGAGGGTGAAGGCGTTCAATATGTCCAGTGACTGCACTGGTCCCACGCGCCTCTGTCCTTGGACCCTCCTCAGCTATCTCACATATACGTAACACAAAACAAAACCAACACACGCACAAGAGCAATCAATCTCTCTCTCTCTCTCTCTCTCTCTCTCTCTCTCTCTCTCCTTCAGTATTTACAAAACGAAAACGTCCCCATTTATCTCCTCCTCTTCAGCCCAACTCATCATCATGATCTCTCCTCTTTCATCTCTTAAAATAATTAATAATCCACACCTGATTTCATCGCTGCCCATGTCATCATCGTCTTCTCCAATTGCTCCCTCTAAGAGCGACTCCACCGGTAGCAGCCTGTGTGGGGGTGTGGGACCCAGGGGCCCGAGCCCAAAATGGCTCTTCCAGCGGTAGTGGGTTGCCGGGGATGAGCGGGACCCACGCGAAATGGGCAAGCCCGCGGGGGGAAGGAGCCCGAGGCCCAGCCCTGGGCGGGGATGACGTCAACACACGCACGCGCCAATGGTAAAAAAATTTGAATTCGCGGCGGCGCCGACGCTGCTGCCATCGTGCAACGGCCACATGCCACGTGGGCGCTGTGGTGGCTCCGATCGATTTTTTTAAAATCCAACGGCTACAGTGATTTTGGCCCAAAAAAATACTAAAAAAGTATGCAATTTTTTTCTATAAATACCAACCAATATCCTTCACTTTCAACACCAAATACTCATATATTTTCATCTCCTTCTAATATTTTTCACTTTCTACACAATATTTTCTTCACTTTCAAGTGTCATTTTTATTTCCCATCTTATGGCATCATCCGTTGAAGCCGGAGTTCCATGGTCAACCATTGAAGATGTTTTGTTGTGTGAGTCTTGGGTCCACATTAGTCATTGTCCGATCACGGGCAATGAGATGAAGTTCTCTCATATGTGGAAAAAATTCATGCCGAATTTTTGAAAGATCCGGTCGATTAAATGCGGAAATGGCATTGGCTAGTAGGTGGAAGCTTTTGAATAAAGAGTTGGGCAAATGGAGAGATGCATTGGCAAAAGCGATGGACAACCATCGAAGCGGCCAAAATCTTAGCGATGAGGTATATTATTTGTAATTTCCGTTTTATTAAATTTAATGTCCTCATTTTTTTGTTAATGCTTCTTGCATTTCTAATACTTTTTTTGAATGTATGTTGCAACCCTAATATAAAAATTAATGTTTCTTGCAATTTTAATAGTTTTTTGAAATGTATATTGCAACTCTAATTTTTTTTTAATGTTTCTTGCATTTCCATAATATTTGTAATGTTTCTTGCATTTCCACTATTTTTTTAATGTTTCTTGTATTTGCATTTTTATTTTACTTGGGCTTTGCATAACTTGCATTTCCATTTTTTTTTATAACTATTTCTTGATTTCCATTCTATTTTTTTAAATAGATTATGCAAGCACAAATGTGGTTTGGTGCTATTGGGCAAGGGAAAAAAACTTTCAACCATGAGCAATGTTGGGAGGTGGTGAAGAATTGTAAAAGATTCCGAATTATTCCCACAGGCCCGGCCGTCGTGTTGAACGAGACGCCGCTCCATGATTCAACGACATCGGATTCACCTATGGAATCCCCGATGAGTGAAGACTCACCAATTGAAAAGGCCCCGAGGCCTATTGGGAGAAAAGCGGCGAAGGTGAAGGCGAAGAAAGGGAGTAATGATACATCTAAATTTTTGGAAGAAATTGCAAGGCAAAGTGCAATGAGAATTGACATAGACTTGAAAACCCAAGAAGACGAGAGGGCAATTCAAGTAGAATATGCAAAAGAAAGAGAGTATGCACGCAAAGAAAAAGAGTTTGCACGCAAAGAAAGGATTGAGAAGAAGGACCGAGAAACCATGGCCATGGATACAACCCATATGTCCCCTGAAACAAAACAATATTGGAAGTTAGAACGAAGGGATGTTATGAGAAGAAGACTTTTCCGTGACCAAGACGATGGACCTAGCAACACGGATTGGTTAAATAATGAAAACCATTAAGTTAGTTTGCAATAGTTGTAATTCATGTATTTTATTTAATTAGTAGTAATTTTTAATTACTTGTATTGGTTTTATTTGAGTCATTAAAGAAAACATTCAATAAAACATCTTTTCATTCAAAATATTCCATACATCAAACAAAACATAATTAAAAATTAAAAAACCACAACCAAAGCATCCCTTAAAATAAAACATAACCTAAACATAATTAAAAGTAAAACTTCTTAACTTCACTTCATTCACCGTCATTGCCATTCACCGCCCATAAATGCTCCATCAAGTCAACTTGACGTCGTTCGTGAATATAAGACGATTGCATCACCGTATATCTATCAATCATACGGTCCATGAAACGGCCGTCCCTAACCAACGGGTCAGGCTCCAATGGTTCTCCACTTGGTCCCATGGGCCTTTCATAAACTCTTGTCAAGGCCGTGTTCATGGGATCCGGTTCGTACACCTCTACAAAGATCGTAATCATACTCATCCTCCACAATCATGTTATGAAGGATGATGCAAGTCATCATTATGCTCCTCAGCACCTCCTCATCAAGCATGCGCGCCGCACCCTAATAATAAGCCACCGGGCTTGGAGGATACCAAAACACCTCTCCACATCTTTTACGTAACCTTCTTGATATGCAGCAAATAACTTTTGCTTCTCGGGATCGGGGATGGGGAATTGATTTCACAAATGTAGTCCACCTCGGGTAGATGCCATCCGTAAGATAATACGGGTCCTGGTAGACGGTATTGTTGATTTCGTAGGTGATTTTCGGGCTACACTGTCAAAACATCGTTGAACACCGGTGATTGACCCAAAGACGTTCAAGTCGCTTTGAGATCCGCAACTCAAGAAAGCATGGCAAACCCATGTATCAAATCCAGCAACGGCTTCAAGGATGATACTTTTTTGCCTTTTTCGATCCCATAGTCTCCTTGCCAAGCGGTTGGGCAATTTTTCCATTGCTAGTGCATGCAATCGATGCTACCAATCATTCCTGGAAATCCTCGAGCTTTGGCTTTTGTAAAAGCCGGTGGAGGTCCATGGGCGTAGGTCTGCGCAGGTATTCCCGGTGTCAGAGTTTCAACTGCGTCACAAAATCTTACCAAGCTCTCTAACGTAGTGGACTTCCCCATCCGGCAATCTCATCCACCTGATCAAGAGATGCACCATACGCCAACATTCGTATAACAATGTAAGCTTTTGCTCGGGAAGAAGTCCCGCAACCCCAACAAAGATCACACTTTTGAACAAAGTAGTCATCATAGTTGCAAATAGCATGCATGATTTTATTGAACAAATGGGGTTGCATTCTATATCGCCTTCGAAAATCAACATCGAATACGAGAAGTTGGGATAAAATAATCTTCAATAAGATTCTTACCCCGAGAATGCCTATGTCCATTCACATTCGGGCCACGACCGACTTGTGAACCACGGCGGCTCTGGTTTTCTTCATCAAGCATTGCCACCGCTATGACAATTTGCTGATCTAGGTCTCTCTGCGCCCTTTGCCTGCAGCTCTTCTACGCATTCTTTCTCTAGTTTCTCGCTCTTGCCTCTCTAAGATCTCATCAATGTCGACATTGAGAATGGAGTATGAATTCTAAAATATGAGAAATGAAAATATAGAGAAGAGCCTCCGGTTTGAGAATGGTGTGAGAGGTATGAGTGAGCCTCTGGTTTTATAGAAAAATTTAGGCAGATAGAGATGACACGTGGCGCGATTTTAGAGGGTGAAAATCTTATCCGAAATTTGAAATTCAAATGAAATTTATTTGAAATTTGAAATTTGAAATTTTTTTGAAATTTGGAATTGAGATGAAATTTTTTTGAAATTTGGAATTGAGATGAAATTTATCTGAAATTTGGAATTGAGATGAAATTTATCTGAAATTTGGAATTGAGATGAAATTGATCTGAAATTTGAAATTCGGATGAAATTTTTGAAATTTGGAATTCATATGAAATTTATCTCAAATTTGAAACCGAAAATCTTATCGACAAATTTTATCCGATTATGAGATATGAATTTTTTAATAAATATTGACACGCATTTAATCCAAAAATCTTATCCGAAAATATCATCCAAATTAATTGTTTAGGTTACAAAAAAAGAAAAAAAGAATAGTAGTTGCCCTTTGCCATGGCAACGGGTGGAAATGCACATTACTATTTGCAAGGGCAGCCACTATTCACATGAATAGTAGCCCCTAGCTCCCCCTCCCCTTGCCATGGCAACCCCAACGGGTGGAGTTGCTCTAATTGTCACAGCTTAGCCGATACGTTCCTCAAACACCTCGGATTTCATCTCGCTTCCCTCTACCCTGAAATGAACCATGACCTCGTAGCGGGTGACCGGTTGCCCTGGACCCAAACCTTTGGCCGGAGAGTTTCGACCCAAGTTAAAAATCCAGGACCCGGTTGCCGTGGTGCGACAACCCGATACTACGTGATCCTCCTAACCCGCGGAGACAAAGCTCTAAGCCCAGAACACATCCGGGTGATGGACGTCACCGACCCGATTTCGAAAGGTTGTATCGTCAATGCTCGCGCCTTTTGCTCAGGTGTCGCCTTCAACTTCAATTTCTCTGCGGCGGACAAATTCGACTTCATGAAACTTTGCGTGATATCGAGTGACGATGGAGACCACACGATGATTGATGTGGATCGGGTCAGTAACTCCAAAATGCCAGACCCGAACATCATAAAACGCCTGGCGAATTCACTGGTGTCATCCGAGATGGATATCAACCTAGCCAATTTTTTAGGTCGTGTGGGTGACTACATGGACACCAAATTCAGCGAGGAGAAGAAAGCTGAGTACACGAAGATGTTGACTTGGAGTGGACTCGGTGGAGATATGGCACATGTTGACTCTGCAGGCCAGATTGATGGAAAGCGTCCGACTCGGGCTGTTTATGAAAATGCCCATAGACATTGATATGCCATCCGCCTCCATGGCCCACCCAACTCCTCGGGCATTGGGGTGGAAGGCGGGTTGCTCTTCTGCTAAAGGGATGAAGCCCAGGCCTTGCATTCCATACCTCAACCAAGTTACAGTGGACCTACTGGTAATATATATTTCTCTGTTTTTTGTTGGTAAATATATATACATTAATTCTTGCATCAATTGAATCTTTATGACACTATAATTTCAGGAAGAGGAGGAGACTGATAAAAGTAGTGTTGGTGGTGAGGGGGAGGGAAATAATGCCAAGTAAAGGAATGCTGCTGGAGAGGAAGCACAGGCTGAGATGCCCCCAAAACAGCTGACAGATGAAACACCCTGATTGATGGTTTAATTTCGCAGTTGCTCAGTCATGTTATAGCCAGCTAAGCTAATGTTTTATGTTTTGGATGATTTAAATAAGAAACTAAGCAGATTTTCGGTGTGCCACTGTCACTCTATATTACATGCATTCGAATTGACTGGTTTGTTGGTTGGTTTTGAGATGGACGATGAAACAATAACTTTTTGAATGTTGTTAATGAGTGATGCAGCATATAGTTAATAATATTCAATGAAATGATTAGGTCTTCTTCTCTTCATCTTCGTTATTAATAGGCTTAATTACACCTATGCCCCTGAAACTTCGGTCAAATCTCACTTTACCCCCTTAAACTTAATATGACCCACTTTCATCCATTGACTGAGGTTTGGTGACCCACTTTACAACCTGCTATCAAGTCCATCCAAATGTAACATCCCGACCCGAAAAATAAGGAAAATAAATTAATTAAAATAAGTTAATTAGAATAAGTGGAATTGAAGAAATAAAATAATTAAGTTAAGTAAATAAATTGAATTGATTAATAATTGTTGGGAATTTAAAATATTAAACAAATTAAGGGGCAAAAAGGTCATTTTAATTTTTGGGAAAGAATTTGGCAAAACGAGTTGCGTCATTGCATCCGGCTTGTCAAAATGAGTTCGTGGACGTGCGGCACGCTCCGATCGGAGTTGTAACGAATAAAAAGGACGTAATGGGTATTACGAAATTTGAATAAAAAAATTGATAATCCCCCAATCAGCTCTCTCTCTCTCTCTCTCTCTCTCTCTCTCTCTCTCCGTGCGTGCGCAGCCCACTCCCAACACAGCAGCCGCTCGATTTTGGTCATCGCCGCCACCTTCGACCTCTGTTGACGACGAGCCCCGTGCCAAAATGACCATGCAGCCGTCCTCTTTCCATCCCACTGCTGCCCAGCCAGAGCCACCACTTGTAGCAGCCGAAAACTGCAAAAAACTGGCTGAAATTTACGTAAACTTACGAGCATTCGTTCGGGTGATTCCGGAGACCAAATTTATCGAACCGCGTATGTAAACTCATCTACTCTTCAAGCTCTAGCTGATGGTTTGGTAGGAATTGCTTGATTTTGAGCCTAGAATACCCGATCTATAAACCAAAGTTTTGGCCGATTTTCAGATGGAGATTTCAGCCACTTGTTGTCCAAATTGGACGTTCTTGTAGTTGAAGAAAGTGTTCCACTCGTCGAGTAGTAGCTGTAGGTGGAAGTAGGGCCCTTGGTTCGGAGTTAGTAAAAATGCCGAAAAATCGCTCAAGACACCCACCCAATCTGCCAACGCCTGTTCCCGTGCGTGGGCCCACTTGTGGCTGTCCAATTCCATTTCTAAATTATCCTTACGTCGTCCCAAATGTGTCAGTGTGCTCGGATTCCAAATTGGATGTCGTATGACAATCGAACAGATTTACGCCTATTTGACTTTATTCGGGTTCGATATGTTCGACCATTGGATAGGTCCCAATTTCACGTATGTTGTTCCCGTATTTCTAGGATCGTGTAGAAATTCGTGGATCGTGGATCGGAGCCCCGGATGCTCCAGATCAATGACTTAAAGTTTAATTAAACAAAAACCGTCCGATCGCACGATTACGAGAAATCGACCGTTCGATTGAGACCAAACATTCAGGACTTGATTGGTTGACTTTGTTGGACCTTTAGGAACGTTTGGATCCAATTGGAGGTCGTGGGCTAGGTTGACCTATTCGAGAAGTTTGACCGCTCGGTTGACCGTTAGTCTTCCAAGGTGGTCTCATCGGTTGAAAGGCGTAGTTGACTCTAGAACTCTCCGGTAAATGAGCATTATTTTAAAGAACGAATTGCAGTGCATATAAAATGGTTTATCTTGATTATTGAGACTTAAATATTGTCTGATTCTAGGATTGGATATTTTATGAAATTATTAGAATTGAAATTATATTTTAGACTTAAGCATATTTTGGGTCCCGGCTCATTTACGGGACATTGATGATTATAATTTATATTTATATTCTTGAGTATTGAATTTGGGACGTGGAGAACGTCCGGAGGCCTTTGTGTATGGATTTGGGTACGGAATGAATACTATGGATTTCTTGGATTTTATATTTGATGAATTGGAGTTTATGGTTATGTCGGGTTTCGTAATTTTACAAATTAGTTATGTTTATTTTAGAATCGTTATATCGTTTTAATTATGGATTCTTTCGATTACTTTAATATTTGAAAGTTGTGAATATCGTGGATTATATCCTATACCTTTGGGAATTGATACTTTATACTTTTGGGAATTTATATTTATACCTTTGGGAAACTTATACCTTGTTGGCTGCGCAAAATCTCACGGCCTGGTGTTCCGGGCCGAAGGGATATGCGCCAACACATGTCGTCCTTCTTTGTGTTTGATAAGTGTGCGTAGGCGTGCCAGCACAGTCTACCGTGTGTTCGAAGATGAGGTGTGTGGTGAGCGAGTGGATTCGGTGCGCCTGTTTGAGTCTGACTCCTCTCAAAGCGATTGCGACTGAGATAGGAACGAATCTCGGCCGTTAGGTTCACGGCCTGAACTACAAGGCCGTTGATGGTGGTGTCAATGGTGGGAACAACAGGTGGATTTGGATGGTGCTCCAGCGCTTCGTTGGATTGTGAAGGCTGTATGATATGTGGAATGAACGGAAAGGTAACAAAGGGTGGTACTCTGGCGCCTTGAAAACTTAAGGGTCGTGTGATATATTGATGAATGGAATTTCTTACAATCTGTCACTACTCCTAGAAAAGCACGTAAATGAATTGAAATTACACTGTTTGGAAAAGTAAATGACAAGAAAAGGTAAGCTGCTCCGTAGGAGGCTTGTTTGATTTTTGAACCTATTGAACGTTGTTGGGGGTATGATATTTATAGGAGGAACTCTGGAGGAGAAGGTGGGCCCGTGACCTCGTAAGATGTGGCTTGATTGAAGGCAGTGGGTGGCCTAGAACCGGGAAGTATGGTGGTGTGTGTGACCGTCATGGAGTTCGATCTACCGTCATGAGAGCTGGCCCGGATTTTGTGCTTGGAGAAGCATTTAATTCCCCAATTTGGTGGTTGAGGGAGCATTCAATTCCCCTGGTAGTTGGCAACTTTTCCATGATTTAAGGTACTTAGCCTTACCTAACGAGATCTGCCCATCTCATGTTTATTCTAAAATATGTTAGTGCCGTCATTTCCTTCTCTCCACGTGCTTCTTTGAGTGAGACTGTTGACTCAGACCTGCGTGTTCACATAAGCCATTACCCATTTAATGAACCGTGGGGGCCACCCTTAGCAAGTGGTAACAGATATTTCTAACCCTGGCCGTGGATAAGAAATGGTCCATCCTCGGCCGAGTCACACAGTGGTTCAAACCACGGTTGTGACCATGCATACCTCTGCAAAGGTCGTGGCTCAGGACTTGACTCATTTACTTATGTTGAGAGATCGACCAGAAACGGTCGGCCTACGGCTGGCAATTTCGGCCATACGAAGCCGTAATCAGATTGGTCCCTTGGGCCGAGAATTCCAGACACAAACATACCTATGCTTTGAATTAAATATTTGGGCAGAGAGTACGGACGCTAATATTGTCCGGTTGATTTGGTAATTGGATTGGATTATACTTTTAAGAACAGTCATTTATAGTTTGGATATATATTTTCGGTTTTGAGTCACGGACGTGTTGGAGATCCGGATACCTATAAGTTTAGGATAGTGAACTTTGAGAGTGAGTCTTGTTGTACATTGGAATATTAGGTGGCAGAGTTGCACCAAAAGTCGTACCACCCCTGGTTTAAATGGTTACTAAGCCACACGAGCTGATGAAGGATTCCAGCGTATAGGCTCACTTGTTGATGAAGGCTGCCGACATGTGAGTTCTATGTTGTCGATGAAGGATGTCGACACGTGAATCCTGTTGTCAATGGAGGATGCCGACATATAAATAAAGTTTTGTCGATGAAGGATGGCGACATGGGAACTATGTATTGTCGATGAAGAATGCCGACGTGTGTTATGATTTAAAGTTAAGGATTTCGAAATTGGCTTGTGTTGCTTTGTGGTATTAACGGACTTAAGAGTCGAGAATACAAGCGTATTGTATTTCAACCTTATATTAATAAATGAATTGTGATGCTAGTTGTTAGAACTACGTGTGGCTTGATCCTTGACAAAAAGGGGTACGTAGGTAGCCTGGGGTTCCTCCTAGGTGCAACCGCAAACTAACTTTTATTACCTTGTTGAGTTTGGTCTTGAATTTGTCGTGGGCGGGAAGCCCGATTGAACTTGGTGAGTTTGATTGTTTGTTTATACTCCGGTTTTATTGATTGGTTGTTGTCGATTTGTGGTTGTGGTTATGACGGGTCTGAAACCCGCATTGGATTGATGAGTGACTCTGGCCTAAGTCTTCAAAGCCACTAGCTTTTGTGCTTGGTTGGTAAGTATCGCTTGCTGAAAGTTGTGAAATTATTTTACGCTTCTCAGTGCTTATGCATAAATTTGATTGTGCTTTCATTGTTTGGGATCATTATTTTGAATTGATTCGGAGGCCAAAGGCCCACCTCGTTTTGTGTGTGCTTTGCATTGTGCATGTTGGCAGTTGGTGCATATTATTCTGTTGTTTTTGAAAAGGTTGAATTGTGGAATTGTCCATTTTTCAAGGAAGACTCTACCGAAATTTCGGCAGAAGTCTCAGCCTTTTCCCTTTTGTCTTGGGAAGAGTAAAGTTTATTTTTAGTAAGTGGGACCGACAATAATTGATTGCCGGATGAGGATGCTGCATTCGTCAAGAATTCCGAGGATGGGTCCTGTCACCAAAACTCTGTTAAAATCGCTAATGTGGCATGGGCTTTTTGGTAATTTCATACACATGGATTATTACACAAATTGAATGGGTAACGTGGCAAATGGAGCCCACCTCCACATAGATAAAAATAATATTTAAATAGTCTAATAACTAAAATTATAAATAAATAATAATAAAAAACTCAAAAACCCTTCCTACACAACCCCTCCTCCATCTCTGCAACGACGTCGTCCCAGTTCCTCACAAACCCACCCTCTTTTCCACATCCCCAAAACCCACCAACATCTTTTGAAACAATCGCGCCTACGATCTCCTGCAACCCCACAATGCGACGGCTCACCTTTAGTCTCGCTTCTCTCATTACGGGGTCCAACCCTGGAACGGAGTCCAGCTTGAGCAGCAACGTCATCAGCGCCTCGTTCATCCTCAGCTTCTCACGTTCACTGCTCCTCACAGTCCACCATTGAATTAGCCGCTGGAAAACGTCGGCCTCAAAATGGACTACTACGATTGTTTTATAGAGAGTGCAGATGAGGTGGGCCTCCAATCCTCCCACCACCCAGATCCTACCCACACTCATCCCCCTTACTCAGTCGCACCCACCATTGCCACCTCTCTCTCTCTCTCCCAAATTGCTCCATCTCCTCCTCCTTTCTTCAACAACCATGAAAAATAATTAAAATAAGAACATGCAAGCCATCCTCCCCCTTCGTCTCTCCCTCCTTCCCCTCCGCCTTCTAGTACTACTCCGCCTCTGATCTCTCTCTCACCCCAACTCTCTCTCGTCTCTATCTTTCTCTCTCTACACTCTTTCTCTCACTTTCTCAAATAATCAACAATTTTGTTGAAGAACACAAACACCATAGTAGAATGAACGCAAAAAAAAAGGAAAAAGGAATATGGAAGTTGCAGCACCAGCGAGAACATAGTAAACTAGCACAACAATGGCAACCTACAAGTGCGTACAATTTAAAAACCCAAAATTGCCCCATACAACTTTGACATCCAAAAATCACGCCCCACCTCAAGATCTGCTCCGGTCAACCCCAGAAAACTAGATCTTGCCCCCACCCAGGCGTTGTCTTCTTCTTCATTTTTGGCAAATTTTGATTTGGGGATTTTGGGGGAAGCTCAATCCATACTTGGTAAGTGGTTGTTAGTGTTGGGTGAGGTTGGGTTTTTGGGTAGGGATGGTGTGGTGGTGGGTTGGGTTTGTGGAAAGGGATGGTTGAGTGGTGGTGGATGTAGATGGTGTGGGTTGGGTTTGGAGGGCATAGATGGAAGGATTGGAGAAAGGTTTTATAGTTTTTATTATTATAAATTTTTAGTTATTAAAATATTTAATGATTTTTAAATAATTTTTTGTGAAGGTGAGCTCCACTTGCCACGTCACCCACTCAATTGGTATAATGATTTATGTGTATGAAATTATCAAAAAGCCCATGCCACGTCAGCGACTTTATCAGTTTGACGGTTCAAATTATATTATAAATATTTGTAATACCTAATCCAAATTAAGGCTTACGCTGATCTAACTAACCTTGCCCTATTTAGTATTTACCCATTGGAATATATGGTGTTTGGATTGTTTGCACGAGAGTCCTCTTAACTCAAATAGCATGATGGATGAGGTGAAGATTAGACAGCCTAGATTCCGATTTCCATGCACAAGAATCTCTTTTACTTTGTATAAGAATATTTTTCTAGATGCAAGGATATCATCTTTTTGTCTTTATAAAGAGCTTGAATAATATATTATTTATTTGATAAATACGATAATTTTCTTAGCCACATGGTGTATCCAATACATATAAAATTTTTCCTTATTCTTAGACATTCATACAGTTATAATCCTTCTCCGATTTTCTTCCACACACAGAACTTTTGATTATTTTGTATAGTGCAATAATAGAGTTTTTAATTATAAATGTATTTTCTTGTAAAGTTATTTAACACAACAGTCTTCTTATTATTTTTAATTTCTCTTAAGAAGAAAACCTAGTGTGCCTTAGCTAACAGTATCCTTCAAGGACGAGCTGCCTTTGCAGCACGCACACTCAAAAGAAACAAGTTTTATCAACAGAAAAATGACCAATAGTAAAACTAGTCGGAGAGAGAGAGAGAGAAGAAGCAAACAAGAGGAAGGGAACGTGAAACAAAAAAAGAAAAAGGAAAAAAAAGATTAAGAGCAAGTTTGAATGAACCATTCTTCTTGCAAGATGTTTTTGTTTTTGAGAGATTCAAATTTTTATAGTCTGATAAAAGGAGAACCATTTCTACTTTAACGAAACAAACAAGCCAATGAAGAACATTCATGACCATGCTTCTCAAGGGAAGGATGCTCCAGCGAAGTGAGCTTTGTGCTTGCTTTTGCAAGAGTATTTATAGTAGGGATTTCTAAACAACCACTCAAATTATTCATAATTTATCATTATTATATTTTCCATTAATTATCGTTGTCCCAATAATTTTGTGACTTTTGTGCGCATCTACCAAAATTTCAAAAAGAAAAGTCAATAAAAGGCGCTCGGCTACTTTTCAAACAGCGTGACAAGACAAGCAGGCGCTCCTAACTTTTATCGACAAGTCCTTTTATATTATTTGAGTGGCCAAAAGCAAATCAGATCTAACCTGTACCAAGTTTCGCGGCACAATCTCAGCCGTCAATCTGCCATCAGTGACGTGTTCGGTAGGTAGCCGCTGGTTAAAGAAAACGATGGGTTCGAGATTGACAAAGACAGAAAGAAAGCATTAGATCCACCGCCACTCAACTCAACCATCTGTGGGGTGGGATTTGGTTTATCTCCTCCTTCACAAATTGAATCGGTCAAGGTTTGCCTGCTGAATCTGTGGAAATCGCCTAGATACCCAGCCGAAAGTTGTTTGTAAGTTCTGCTTCAGTTGACTTGAAGTGCTTCAATTTTGAATTCAGCTGTTCGTTAGTTGTCCTGAAATTTCTAGGTTGCCAAGCTCTTCTAAATCCCAAGTGATACGATCGATTGGCAATCATCAAAACGAACCTGATAATTTCAGGAAGGATCGCATCATGGATGATGCTAATGGTTCATGCAAGGGGAAGAATTTAGAATGTAGCTCAGGTGGTAGTGAGAGGAATTTGAGGAGAAAATTGGATGATGAAGATCAGGGGATCAGTTGTTCACAAGATGCTTGTTATGCAGGTTACTAATTAATTTGTCAATTTGATGTCTCTGTCTCTGTGTGTTTCATGGTATATGGTATGTTTTCATTTTGGCACAAGTTACAACCAGCAAATTTGTGGAAGTTGAAGTTTCAACAGGCTCAAGTTAGATATTGCAAATGAATATGAATTTTCCAACCTATTTCTTTAGGTGCTCATGAGGATGTCCCTCTGTCGACCCAAGGAAGACAGAGGGAGATAGAGGGACATCCTCATGAGCACCTAAAGAAATAGGGTTGGAAATTTCATTTGCAATATCTACTGAACTTGAGCCTGTGGAAACTTCAACTTCCACAAATTTGGGTACGAGACCTTTGTCAATATTTTTCAGCTCCAAATATAACTACTATCGCAGGCTTTGTGCAACAATATATAAATGTTTTCAGCCCGTACACGCATCATCCATATATGGCAAAGTAAAGCCTCCAATAACGAGATAATAAGATCTTAAGCCTCTCCACTTATTGTCATGTGATTTTGTGTCGGATTGTCTAAATTTAACATGGTACTATATAGTGCAATCCGCATGTAATACCGTATGACTGCATCGACTTCACGTCAATCAATAAAATTGACGCCGTTTTCGCCTCAGTCCCGCCATATGTGAGGTGAGGGTCGTGTTTGTGAATATATAATTTCACGTCGTGAATTCTAAGAATTACAAAACAATACGTCGTGTTTGTGGATATAGGTATCAAAGGCCATATGCTTCCCTTCAGTTAATGTAATTGATGACGTGCTTACCTTAGTCCCGCCCCATGTTGGGGCGTGCTTGTGAGGGTAAAATTCCACATTGGGATTTTAAGACTTATTTTGCAATATATTGGGTTGTATGCTCTAACTTCTATGTATAAGCTCCATTCTATCTCTTCTACCCTAGAAAATCCTCTTCTCATCATTTATTTGTTGAAGTGCATAATTCTTAGCAAGGACAATTGCAATTTAGAGAACAAGTGGTGAATTTCTTATTTTTCTTTTCAGGGAGTAATGTCAGGGAAGGTGGTTGTGTAGAGAGAGTAAACAACAGCCTATCATCGGATAGGACAAATAAGGTATGTTGTCGTGTTTATAGTCGATCTTCAAAACAATCCACTTCAATTTAGTTAAGTATTTTGGTCTTCGTCATATAACTAATTTTTCTGCTTGCTTCCTTTGGAATCTCTCTCTAGGGAAGTTACGCGAGTACAAAATTAACCCAAGCATCTAAGATGCAATGGCCAAAGTGGACAGTGTCTCACATGCTGAGTTTGTCGAGCATGGATAAAGTGATGAATTATTACCGTGTTTTGAATTTGGCCGATGACTTGAATGATGAGGTGAGGGGTGGTATCTTCAGTTTGTTCGTCGGTTTTATGTTATGTATTAAGTAGGGATGAAGGTAAACGTACTGTCATAAAAATCAAGTACGTAACAGGCCGTGTATCCTTGCAGGATCTACGTTGTTTCTTGGAGGAACAGCTTTCGAAGGAGAAAGCTGGGTTGTCAGAGACGACTATTACGAACCGTTTAAGAACAAAACTCCATGTATCAGAAACAGTGCGCGAACCCGACAGTTGCAGCATTTGCATGGTATGCGACGTTGTTCTCTGATAAACTGTCCCAACTCCGTCCTTATTTTGTTTTCTTGCAACATTTGCTCATCTTTTGTTGAATTTCTGCAGATTGAATACAAGGACCAAGACAAGATTGCGAGTTTATATTACTGCTCTCATGAATATCATTCCAACTGCATAAAGGAGTGGCTTCTGAAGAACAACCTTTGCCCGATGTGCAGGGCACTAGCTGTAATTCCAGAAGACTACCCCTGTTGGGATGGTGATGTGCGATTACACCAAGCATTCTTTGTGCACTTGAAGCTTGCAGCTTGAAAAAGGTTATTCTGTGTGCGATAGCTGTATGTAACAGACGAATTCGCTGCTGAAGAATGACCTTGAGCCCTTGAGAATCCTAATCAGCCTGTGTGGCGAGTCAAACTCTTCAAACTTTATTTAAGTAATTAAATAAAAAATATTTTATTTAAATAAAATAAATGTTAAATGGAAACATTTACTGGCTTGTGTGGCGAGTTGTGTTTTGTGAGTTGTTTGCGTGCTCTGTTTCTGGGTTTTGTTATTTTTATTTCTTTTCGTTTGTAATAATTTTGAGTTGATTTATAATAAAGAACCATCATTCTCTTTTACAGAATTCAGAATTGATCATGCGGCTTGGCACGCTTAGCATTTGATGATCTGAAACATAAATGTTGGTGGATTTAATTGGCATTTTGGTCAACAGATATAATTATCCATTTCACAACAAAAGTTAAAACAGAGTTGCGTGAGTAAATACAAAATACCATTACTGCTACGTGTGGACTTTCATTTCTTCTTTGATGATAGCATGAATGAAAAAAGTTCACGAGTTCTAACGGAAAGAAAATTCACCTTACTCACACCGTCTCTCCCTCGGCGCTCTCCCTCTCCCCAATCGATTTCCTCTCCTCTCCCATGATCACCGCCACCATGAAAGCTATGTTCTAAGAAATTCAAACATGTCAGGAAATCTGATAATTCTTTTGCTTCGGATGTCATCAAAATGCCCCAGGAGTTCACTTATAGGGAGCTCAAGGCAGCCAGCAAGTGCTTCAATGCCAATGGAATTATTGGGCATGGCGCTTTTGGAATTGTCTATAAAGGTATATTATTAGAAACAGGTGACATTGTTGCAGTGAAGAGATGCAGCCACAGCAGCCAGGGGAAAAACGAGTTTTATCCGAATTGTCCATAATTGGAACTCTCAGGCATTGAAATTTGGCGAGGCTTCAAGGCTGGTGCCACGAGAAAGGTGAAATTTTGGTGAGGCATTATAGAAGATAGGCTATAAAGCCTCTAAACGTCGCCCTCCCAACTCCCCTAACCCCAAATGAAAAGAAAGGGGGTAAAGACTCCAAAAAAAAAACCGGGAAAGTGCAGTTATTGCGTGTAAATCATACCTGAGTAACTCTTTCAACAAGACAGCATAGGTTCCTTTATGAGTGCAGGGTAGTCTCTCAAATCGAGGATCCTTGGCAATCCTGTCAGGATACAATAATTTCTTTGTTAGAAACACTATTTTTGTCACTTCAAGCAAACAAATCATCAAGGCTAATGAGTAAAGCTGGAGTCAACTCATTGGTTAGAGCAAGACAAACAAAACAAAAAAAACACAATCAAACAAATAGAATATGTAAAAACAAACAGTAAAACACTACTAGACAGGACAATGAAGAGAGACGGTAGTACAAGTCCTGCATCCGTGCATCCAACAATTGCAAACCATTTCGCCATGAAATATATTAGTAGAGAACATGGGAAAATACCTCAGAGCCACACGATATTTCTGACCTAACTTCTCAAGCTCTGCCATTACACCGTGATACAAGAAGTGCCTATAAATTCAAAAGATAAGCAAATTGTTATAAAACAGAAGAGAAACTGAATGACGGAACATTCCCCAGCATTCATTGTACAGAGAACCAAATTGATATTTTTGGGACCATTATAAACCACCAACAGAGGGAGTGTCTGCAATCAAGACGAGGGGTACTGATTTCTTGTATTGAAATTCATGATTCAAAACCAGTTCCCCATAAACATTTAAGACATAAAAGTGAATAAACAAGTGATTGAAGACTCACACTTTGCGTATAGGCATCATTGCCTTCTCCAAATCCAACTGCATAAAGTGAAAGGTAAAAACAGAATTCAAAGTATGCCCAATACATACAGCTTCTAACTAAAGCTCTGGCTCATCAAAACGAACAAAACCAGATTAAACTTATCAAAGAGAACACCATGTATGAAAATTTTTCAACCATAACTATAGAGATGCTTAAGATGTCTCCTTCACTATGCACAGTATTGAACACTCACCTTATTCTGAATAGAGAAATTGATGAAGTTAGTATCGACCAAAACCCGGTATGGCGGCCCCAACGCAGTGTTGTACTTGAAGAAAAGCGCCGAAGAACCATTTGGCCTAAATTACAAAGACAAAACAATTATGCTAAACCAATAAACAAAATCAACAAATTGAACTAAACTTAAAAATTAATAGTAATAAAAACCTAAACATTTCTTGGTAGCTTTTCTTTGGTGAGATCTTTCTTGTTTGGGTTCAAAACCTCCTCTTTGTAGCTGAATTTAAAACATACAACAAAAAATGAACCAACTTATATAGTTTCCTATGCAGAAAATCGAAGACATAAACACAAACAAGAGAGAAGTTATCAAAAGGCTCACCTTTTAATTGCTTTGGAGGTAACCACCTTTTTCATGACTGCCAACTTCGGGCCTTTTCGTGCCCTCCCCATCTCTTTGTTGATCACAGAGCAAAACAAGCTTGCAACTTTGGGATTGCGCAGAACCCTAAAACCTTTTACTTTGTCCTAAAACTCTTCCTCTGTTTAAATCAAATTCACGAATTTTAACAAGAAATCCGTAAAATCGAACCCTAATTATAATTAAAGCTTGAAATTCCTCATTAATGGACATACAGAGAGACAGAGGCAAAGAGGAGGCGGTAATAGTCGTCGCAATCGTCGTCGCCGGTGGTTGGTCCGTAGATGGGAGGGTAGAAGCGGAGAGACGATGAACTGAAGGGACTTAGGTTTACACGATTTAGATCTGGTAAACCCTAATTTCTTCCCAAGTTTTTATACCCAAATCAATCTACTGCTTCTTGCTCTTTTGATGAAACTACTACTTTTTTTCCTTTTTTTTTTGAGAATTAGCGATCATTGGGGAGGGCGGCATTTCCTCTGGGATTCGAACGGTGACCAAGGGGGAAGGGGAGGGACCTCACCACCACTGAGGTAAACCCCTCGGTACTTTGTTGGCGATTGTTGGTGCTAAAACTCGTTGTCTACTACTTTTTGAATTTTTTGGTAATATTTTAATAGTTACAAGGTGGGGATTGCCATTTGGCCCACGGGTTTATGGCCGATGGGAGCTCGCTCGACCCATCAATAAAAAAACCCAACCCAACTTATTATAGGTCACGGGCTAGTCCGAACAATCATTGAATGAATTGGGCTTGGACTAAGGGGTCTAAAACTCGGCTAGGCTCGTAGAAGCCCATAAAGGCTTGGCTCGTTTGACCCATTATCTATATATATTAAGTATAACTATAATATTAAGTGATGGCATATATATATACATAAATTCTCTTATACAGACATCCGGATGTTATTATCGTGCGGACGCTATATATTTTATATTATTCCTCTCTCATTTCTTGTCTGTTTACAATGCCACATATTTTGGCGTAAATATCTTCACCCCAAGAACAATTTGGATAGACTTCAAGTTCGGCCCAAAATCTTAAGTGGGCTTGACGGGTCATTAGTTAGTGATGCGTATTAAACCCCTAGTTTGGTTTCTTTGTTAAAGCCTAGTTGGTCTTCTTTAGTAGAAGTCTAATTGGGGATCTTAATATTATTTTCTTGTCCATTCAGTATATAATATTTATATGATTTTGTTTTGAAGAGTTCAAAACTTTGGAATTGGAAAGTTTCGGAATTTTTCGAAATCGGAAGTGTTTCTTGAATTTCGTAAGGTTTTGGACGGAATTAAGAAACTGGATTGTAAAAATAGTGAAGACCTATGTTTGGTGATGTGTCAAACTAAAAAATAATTAGTTTAATATTTAAAATTAATAATTTTTAAATAATTAAATGTAGTTTTTTTGTTATTATAATTACCAAATTGACATGTACATTTGTTTTCCTTCAAATTAAAGGCTTTTTGTTTGTTGTTAAAGTTATAAATTTCACCGAGTTTATGTATAACTGAGTCTTTATTTGTATGCAAACACAAAGAACTTGATTAATGTATCAATAATAACCACCAACCTCAATGCATGCTTCAATAATTTCAAGAGATGCATATATGCAAAACTTAAAATTTACATGTAGATGTCAATCATCAAACATATATATACTTGTTTGATTGTTTGTTTGTAGTATACATGTCCAACATTCTATTCTATAATTGGATGAAATTGGGAGAATCAGTCAAGTCAATAATCTGAGGATAAACAGGAGCAACTCTACTCTTCTTGCCAATTAAATGGCTTCTGCATAGGGGAGCTGGGGTTGTCAAATCTATTACCTCACCTCCACAAGGCCGGTGATTGCTTATGCTGGGAGACTGATCATCGTCTGCAACTATAGCTGTCGATTGTTCCCTTGCAGGTCTGCCCAAATCAACATTCATGTCATCAGAAGATCCACACAAACCAATATCTTTAGTTACTTCTGTGTCAAATGAGGAAGTGACATTTGAAGATGGCGTTCTCACTGTCGATGCCATAAAACCAAATTGCTCTGTACAATCCTCTACTACAACTTGACTGCATCCATATGCTTCGTTAATTATCTTGCCAGTATCATCCTACTGAACTTTGAACTATAAGATATGATAATGTTTCTTCCTGTAATGTACCACCATTCATAGCTTCATCACATTCTTTTCCATTATTCCACTCATCTTCTCCTACTTCTTTACTGCATTCATATACTTCATTCATTCTATTGCCACTATCACTCTGCTGAATTATGAGTCCTGAACTCCAATAATGTTTCTTCGGGTAGTGTACTGGATTCAAATCTTCATCACATTCCCTTTCATGACACCACTCATCTTCTTTTGCCAAAAGGTCATCAGATAGTTTAGTATAGGAAGGAAGCTCATCCATGGAGCAGAATTTGACCTTCATCTGTTCCGGAAGCCGTGGACAACCAGCAGAATGTTTGGTGTACTGGGTTGAAAAGAGGTTTACAGTGATGTTCAAGCTGATGATACATGGAAACAATATCAGTTTCCATCAACAACAGCAAAAAGCATATGTATATTCATCCATTCACAACTCACAAGGAAGATAATAAAATGATACCTCTGCCAAGGAGGGAGAGTGAGCATGGTGTATGCAAGTTTGATCTTACTGACAAGCCCTCCCAGTGATTTAAAGCTTGCAACAGGCTGCCTAACCGCCTTTGATATAGTTGGGTGCTAACAGGCCCATTCAAACTTCAAAGTTCCAAAGGAAACATTAGAAAGAAGGTCCAAAATTTCCAATTAATATCAATCCTAAAATAAATATAAAAAAACTTCAATCTCAATTTGTCAAATTTTAATCAGGCCCAAATTGATCCTAGAATTGGTGCCTACTCAAGATGGTCCCAATCAAGCTGGAAATATCCTCAAATGACACTTAATTATCATAACATAATTCTCAAGAAATTTGTATCTAATTTGGTCCCAATCAATCAAATTAAAAACAAAAACAGATCATACAGAGCAATGCATAGACAAGTTAATTGTAAAGAGAACAAAAGAAACAAATGAAGAGACCAAGAGTGGAGAGCAGAAACGTTAGTTGGGAAACCGTAGATGCACAAGACCGTCTCCTATGGACACTTCAGCTTCATTCTCCAAGCACCTTGCGCTATTTCACCATTGTGCTGTCTTATTCGATGCTGTGGGTTCACTGTGAATTTGTATCAAAATCACCCAAATAAACACAAACAAGCACAGAGTTCAAGTGGGCTCCCTTATTACTCCAAGCTCTACAAGAAAATCTCAAACTTTAAAGAAGTTCAGATCGAAAATGTTCTAATCAAGATTGATCTTATTATTATCAACAGATTGAGAATTTGAAAAAGAATTAGGGTAAGATGGAAGGTACAAAATATGCATAGGTGTGGCCTTTGTTGCAGGGGCTGTGAGAGGTCAACAGATTCATACAAATTAACAATACCCATGAAAAATTATCTTTGAAAAAATATTGGAGAGAGAGCATATGAGAAAAGTGGAAGAATGAATAAGAGAGGTATTCAAAGGGAGAGACCAGAAAAACTTGTTTGTGTCAAGATTCTAAGAAGAGAAGTCGATGTTGAACGAAGGAGAATGAGAGGCGGAGTCGCGTGTTCAATTTAGCGAAAGCTTATTTTGCAAACCGAGTTTCAGCCTCTCTGTATTAGGAGAGCGAGTGATGAGCTTTTTTTTACGATTGGACTCTACAATCCCATCTTAATTAGTCCTCATCTTACAAAACATGGACTTCAAGTTCTATTTAGCACAGTCCAATTTAATAAGTCCTACCAAACATCCCCCAAGCCTTAGCCATCCCTTCTAACTTCGATCTTTAGACCCTCACATTTTCTTATGCCCAAAACTTTTATCCTTGAAATTACATTTTTAATTTTCACGTACTTTCTATTATTATTATTATTATTATTATTATAGGAAGCTTTTTGAACGATTTTCGACTTGATTGTGTGTGTGGTCTTCAAGTTTCGGCTTTGGGTTGAGCTAGTTCTAAAAGCAATAGAACCAAATTGCCACCTCAAAAGCTACTTGTGGTTTCGTCTTGGGCCTCTCATCTCATCTCAGGTCAAATTAATTCAGTGATCATGTTCTAGAACAATAATTAAGTTTGTACAGTCAAGAGTCAACCAAGTTAAGAAACTTCTACAAGGGCTGCAGAGTCGTAGCACACAATATAAAGAAAAGAAAAGAAAAAAAAACCAAGACCCTACGTGCTCTCTCTCTCTCTGTCTCTCTTAGATCCATGACTAAATAAATCCCATATCAATTTAGAATTTATAGCTAATAGATTTTATATATCCTACTTTGTGTTTCAAAATGAATTAAAATGTCATTGAAATTATACGCACATATGTATTGGGATGTCCTGAAAGCCTTATTTATTTCTGCAATCTTGAAATCATCAACATTTTGTGTATAATTTACTGTTATATCAATTTAATTGCTTAAGCTCCATTGTTTTTTCAAAGAAATTACATTTTAAATTAATATCCATCTACTTTCAAATTTGTTTTTTTTTTCTCCTACAAAGCTACAAATAACAATTTGATTGAACCATTTCTAAGCCACACCACACCCAGTAATACTCATTAACTTTCGAGTTCAATTCTGTACCCATTTTTCCTGTGCCAACCATCCCATATATATCCCCTTCTTATTCAAATCACTAAAACACATGGATATAAGAATCTAAATTTCGAGTTTCTTCATGCCTCCAGCACCACCTGAGGTTTTTTCCACTCCGGCACCGGGCTGGAGGCCCGGCCAGGCTACTGCCGACGGAAACATTCTGGTACCTTGTCATAGAGGCCTAATTGACAGCTTGGTAAGTAATTTGGAGTTTTACTTTTACAGCAAGCCTTTTTCAGTTTTTGGTAAAATATTAGAGCATTGTCAAACCACTTAGAGTCTATGAGAGGAAGAGATGGAAGAAGACTAATCATAATACAATTATGTCTTTATGGCTGGATTAAATGCTCTTCTGGTTATAGAACTTTTATAGAGTTCTCTACAATTTAATTAGTGTCTTTTAAAGAGTCTTTAATAAAGTTAAGTGTCTTTTAAATTCTAGTAATAAAGTCTTGATGCATGAATTTAGAGTCTTTGTATTTTGGGTATGAATATATGTAAGTGCCTTGGGCAAAGGCAATGAACTTTGATGAATAAAATCAGTTATCAGAAACTGTTCTGGTACTTTCCCTGCAATAGAAATTTTGGTGTGAAGCCAAGTTTTGGTGCAAAGCCAAGTTTGTCCTTATCTTTATTATTAAGAGGTTTGCTGTCTAATTTCCATTATTCTATCAAGTACTTGTTTCCTTGTTGATATTCCAGCCAATTCTTCTTTCATTGCCTTGTTTCTAAACTTGTTTTCATTGAAGCCTATAAAAAGATAATCTTGAGCCCATAACTTTCATAGTCAATAATCTATATGGAATTTAAGACTTGGAATTAAACTTTGAACACATCCTAAACTAGAGGAATCTACACAATTCTTGGAACCACTTAAATTTTGGATTTTGAGGAACATAATGAGGGCAACAAAGTTAACTAGTTTCATGCCTATTTCTTACTGTGAATTCCTTGTTTCTTGATGGGTGTTGATGCCTGGTAAATTTAATAACTTGAGTTAATTTTAAAATTGATCTTGGTACTAGTTAATTCATATGCTGCATCACTTGGGTAATGAGAAGAATTTGGTCTGTATAAACGTACATGCTTAGTCAATAATTACATTTATATATATGTTTTAGCATCAAGTAACAGAGCATGACAGAAACTGTGGCCAAAAACATGATTTCTATCTTTGGAGTACTAGTTGGTGTGCAGTACCGGGTCTTTGTAATTCTCTGTGTATAGTAAAGAGACTGTTTCTTTCGTAAAATAAATGTAGTTAACATTAATTGTATGAAATTCTTATGTATGTGATCTATTTTGTTGTTGAAAGATGAATACCTAAGTTTCAATCTTGCTTCAGGATGAGGCTGGCATTGTGCCTGAGACCGAGGACAGCCCTTCAACAGCCGTGGAGCCTAACTCTGTTGGATTAGTTCTTCACGTTGGTGAGGTTACAGACCGGTCTATGATGGATGCTGCTGCTGAAGACAAGAAGAAGGGGGTGATGGAAGTGGAGGTCTCTGACACAGACTAAGCATCACCCAGTTATCCTGCTTTGTTTGTTTTTACTTTCAAGAGTACAATCATCTTGGTTTTGCTCTTCCGGTATAAGAATGATTCGATATATGTACTAAGAGCTTGGTTATGAGCCATGACTTCATGCAATCCTTTTGCATATGTCCTTGCTGCACGGGATATGCATCCTTGTTTATGTTTGGACACCTTTTAACATTGGTTGATCCTTTTATGAATGCTGCTTTTGAATGCATTATAAATTTCAGTGAGAACCAAGATTCACTATATATAGTCATCGGCTGCTTGACTCATGAAGTCCTTGGGTGTTATTGGATTATGCATTCTGCATTCGAATACGAATATATAATTCACACATCTATATTATAATGATAACATGATACATGTTTAGTTCTGTCTTCTCAACATGATAATCAATCCTCTATATATATGTTGCCCTGTAAGATTGTTTCCATTATCTTCTGAAATTGTCCTTACAAACTGGTTCTAAGCACAAATGTTACCGTCATGTGTTACTATGACTATCAAATTAAATCGAATTCTTCGGGAATTTAGTGCAGGCACTCTTGAATCTTTGCATCATCTTTTTATTCCATGCTATAGCTGCTTGTATGCATGTCATTATCTATATTTAAATCACTAATATTTATCTATTTGTGGAAACAGATCAAGCTACAAGGTAAACAATTTGCTTCCCTGATGGAATTTCTTACAGCACCAAGCATATTTCCTAAGTTAGAAAGATAGCAACCAGATTCATCCTCTTAGAGCAACTTGCAAGATTTACTATATTTGACTGCTCATATCTCAACCATGCATTGTTATTAACTGAAACTTCCTTTAGCATATTCCCTTGCTCCTTTTTAGAACCCAAAACCCCTTCCTATAGCATATTGAGCATATTCCCCTGCTCGTTTTTAGAACCCAAAAACCCCTTCCTATAAAACCAGATTAAAGATACTGATTGGTATGAATCTTGCAGCCTAATCGGTACATACTAAATACAAAAACTGTTCCAAATCGCCCTATTTTATCATTTGCCTCGTTCCATTTGGAAAGTAGAATCTACCATTCCAAAAGACAAATGCATGCCCCACACCCACACCCACATCCTCTTTAGTTTAGCACAGAGTACATACCTTTTTTTGGTCGAAGAGTACAGGCACTTTTGTTTACGTCTCAAACCCAAACACCCACGAACACAAGTACTTGCTTGTGGCCCCATATTTTATTACCCAAAAAAGAAAGAAAAGCTCTCAAGACAATTTGGGAAAACCCTGTTCCTGTCAGCTAACAAGACAGTGACACAAGCCAATTTTAACAAATACTAGGGAATATATATAGTCTATTTGGAAGGGGGGCAAAGCACATATATTTTGTACTGACAAAAAGGTTCTTTGCCTCTCTAGACACCCTACATATAGCTTTTCATTGAATAAAGCAAAATTCATGCCCAAAATAAGAAATCTAGACACCCTACATCCATAATTTCATTGCTAATATATTCATAAATGTAAGAATATCCATCATAAGATTAATCTTTTGAAAATTTATACAACTTTTTCCATCTAGATTGAGTGATCGCAGAACTTACACATTAATATTGAATCTGCGTTACTGTGAACAGTTATGAAGAACCCTGAGCCTCTCAGAAGATATCTGCAAACCCAAAAATTTCAAGCCATTGCTACACACAGAAGCAAGAGGATTACAGCAGGTAAAATTCAACAGCATTGTCAGATTCAAAATACATCAATTCCAGAGCAAAATTTTCACCTCATTGTGGCAGCTGAACCACCGTAATGTTGTGGTTGTTGGGTTCAAACTTCAAAATCCCAGACAATTATCATCAGCCATAGGAGCATTAAGATCTTGCTTTGGGCTGGCTGTCTACAACTCCCAGAACGTGAAGCTGGTGTCGAAAACCAATAGCAAGCCAACCACATCCATAATTCCATATGGAGCAACATTTGTGGACGGTGCGGCGTTTGAATGATTTTCGAAAAATAATATTTCTTACGGATTATATATAGAGAGGCATGATAAGTTTATATTTTATATATATTTTATGCCCCATTTACCTATTTAATTATTGTTATCCTTTATTTAAATTGTTTGTTTTAATATATTTTGTGAGATTTGTGAAGGATTTGTGAAATAGGAGAAATTGAGCTAAAACGGGCAAGAAGATGAAGATTGGAGATTAATTGGAAAGAAGCCAAGTTATTCCTTTCATCACAATGAGTGTTATCAAATTTCCTAATTCAAGATGGTTCAAGTCTACCAAGTCAACAAGGAGAAATAAAGAAGACCCTAATTTAGTAGGAATCCTATTTTTATAATATTTGTAATTACCTTAGATAGGTAGGATTTCTAGGAGTATTATAAATAGAGAGTTTAGGTCATTGATCAAAGAATCCACCAACACCCCTCTCTACACTTTCAAGCCATCAAATTCCTACATATTCATACTCATAGCCGAAAGCCCTAAGAAGAAAAAGAAGAAAGCTTGCGCAACCTTGGCGTTCAATTTGGAGAGTTCGGTGCCGCTCATGTCTTCATCAACCGTCACGATTCTCAATAAGTCCTTCATGAACTAATTTCTTTTACTAGGGCTACGATGTAGCCTAGATATGAATACTCAAATTCTTTGATATTGTTAATTTTATTTATCTATACATGTTGAGTGCTTGTTACCGTGCTTAATGCTTTCAATTAATTGGCCACTAATTGCATGATTGGAAGAATTGGGTTGAGACCGGAAGGAGATGCCTAATAAATAGCTTCTTGTAACAAGTACCATAAATTACATAGCCGACTCGGAAGATTAGGTTATGGTTTGTGTAATCTTTAAATGTTTTCCACAAATCTTAATGGGTTCTTAGCTATCTAAATCCATAACTAGGAATAGAGTGGGTTGACTGTGAGGAACACAACTAATATAACTCGGAAGAGAGTATTGGTGAGGTAAGGGAAAACGATTATCAACATGTTAGGTAATTAAGATTAACAAGCTAGAAGGATTTGGGTGGGATTAGCTAGGTGAAATCGGTGCCCTAGTACTTTATCATCCTTGTTTTCATCTTTTATAATATTTACTTATTTTTAATTTACTTGCTTAATTACATTTTAATAACCATAATTCTCTTATTGTTTAATTCAATTATAATTAGGAATAAATCATTCTAGTATTTAATAGGTTAACTTGATCCCTGTTGGAGCGACACTCTACTTATCACTATATTAATTTGAGCGATATTGTCCACTTGCAATTATCCACATCAAGGCATTTCTGTGATTTTTCGAAAGTACAATGGCCAAAATTGAAATTTCAGAATCTTCATAAGCTTCCCGTTGTGAGCTTTAGTTTCAAATTATTTTTCGATAACAGAGGGGTGGAACGCCCAGAAAACAAGAGAACAAACTAAATACAAAGAAGATGAGGCACGGAGTCTCCCCTGGCATTAGCAGCCATGATGTCAATAATGCTAGCCGGCACCACATCAAAGATATGCAGACCTGGATAAAAAAAAAAACAAAACTTTTAGCGGCCAAAGCATCGGCTACAGTTTTGTTCATGAAAAATGTGTCTAATTGAGCAGTTCAGTCATCACTCATTTTTAATTTGTAGCAATTAATGATCTTTGGCAGGAGTGGGTAGGAACAATGAGAGTATTAAGCGAGTCATTGCAGCATTTCAATCACTTTCCACTTCCACGATTCGGAACCAGTGTCCCACGCTTCGACTTTTTCAAAAAGTCGTTATTTAGAGTTTTAAGGGCCTGTTTGGTAATTTTTTAAAGCCCGTTTTCTGTTTCCGCTTTCCTATTTTTCGGCAAATACACACTCGGTGGATCGCTTTTGTTTTCCCTCACAAAATGTTTTTGAAAGCGAATCCAACCGTGATAAAAAAAAGTTGAAAACGAAAAAATGTTGTTTTTAATTTCAACGTTTTCGTTTTACGAAGATCGAAAATTCATTTTGTCCATATCTCTCTTTTTCCAATCAATCGAGGAGCACCACTGCGGAAACCATCTTCTTACATCACGTCCCGGATTTTCAACCACAAATAATATGCTAAGTTATTATAAACAACCAACAATCCAAGCACGTGAAGCTCAAAACCTTCAATAATTGTACATGGAATTTTATTTTATTTTTTTCTAAATACAACACCACTATTCCGAACCACAATGTCAATATTGACTCAACTCTTCTGAGTCAAATATTACATTCCAACAGTTATATAATAAATTGAAACTTCAACCTATTACATATCTGTTCCTCGAGTTTATTACACACAATGGAAGTCTAATGTCAACAAAACTCTCAAAACAAACTTTGTACAATTCAAGTACACATCTTGCTTTATGCTCTTAACCTGAGTCATGTGTTCCTATTACCTACAGGATTAGCCCCTACACTGTTGAATAGTGTACCGGGTTCATCACCAACAAACCCGGTAAGCTTTCTAAAGCTCGTATGAGTAAACCACAACCATCAGTATAAATATGTCATTTTACACATAATATACAATCACATGCACCTTCATTAACATCACACAATCCTTATATAATCAAGGTACTCATAATCAATCAACTCACCACAATCACAATTCTTTTATTTTCAAGAATTGTGTAAGTCACCACTTGTGACTACATCAAAACTCTTTTATCTTAAAAGCAGTTTTTCAGACGTCAAATCACAATTCTTTTATTTTCAAGAACTGTCAAGTCACCGCCTGTGACCTCAAAATCTATTTTAAATCCGTTAGAAACACAACTCATAAATGTCACTCTTGGACAACAGAAGTGAGAATACGCTAGACTCTCCCAACTCACGAACACTATTACGGCCCTCATGGCACAGTGCGTAATCATAAACTGCCTCAAGGCTGCAACTATGTGTCACATATATGATTACTGTAATGGCTACACTTAGATCTCTAAATGGTTTGGGGCCTCGCACCCCAGGGTTCGGTTCCCTAATTGCTTGCCACGATCAAATCATCCTGCTAGTTCTCTTCCAATTGAAGGAATCAGTGCATTCTCACATCTATCCTTCCAATAACAATATCAACACAAGCTGAAAACAATAAAATGCACTCTCCACATTAAATACTGTTTTATATCTCAAATACAATCATCACAACAATATATATATATATATATTTACATGGCCATTCACTTATGAACACCACAATACAATCAAAACATATCATGGTCATTCACCCAAGAATACCATCCATTTTGCAAAATCCTGCAAACTCATTTAAAATCAAAACATATTTAATTGATTTTAACTCACACAAAACAGTTTCTCAAAAACCATCATAACATGTTAATTATTTCCATTAACATTATCATAACCACATTATATTAAATATAATTACTCACAATCTGGAAGATTTTACTCACAATCCAGATGATTTGACTCACCTCTCGTCCTTGCTGCAACTTTACCAGCTCATGAGTCCACAACAAGCAATATGGCTCCACAAAACCTAAGCAAAACACGTAACTCAACTCAGCATTCAAAATCTAAGATTCGGCTCTCAAATGACGAAAATGCTCTTCGGACCAACATGGGGTCCAAAGAGATCAATTATCGTCCAAAACACTTCAAAACTGTGACGTACACACTGTAGACGTCAAAACAGGACCAATGACACCCATTGTCCAAAAAGTCACTATTTGGGTCCGCAGGTCTCACACGTCCAACCGACACTCTGAAAATCCGCCTCGGCCCCAACACGTCAGATTTCAAATCCGATCACACAAATGGACTCTAAATAGTCCCGACATCACATCACATCAATTTGGCCCGATCCAACGGTTGGTCATTCTTGATCGCACGATTACGCACAATTGAACGGCAATTGCTCGTCTTAACTTCAAAATACAATAACTTAAGATCGGGACATTCGATCACCAATTCGTCTATACCTACAGACTCCTCACAATACCAGATACAACATAAATAGAATTGGACACGATCCAACGGTCCGATCATCTTCGATCAACAGTCCAGATTTTGTGAGGCTCTGATCTTCGATCAAACGATAGAATCTCACAATTTCAAGCACACCATCATGCTTAGGACGATGAGAACATTAACCTAACCTCGAATTATGAACTTGAAACTTAAATAATCAAAAATTCACTATTTGAGCAATTTCGAAATTTGCAAAAGAGGCTTCGAAATTTATCTTAAATTGTAAGCCTCGTTCTCACGATCACGTAAGTGAAAATGGTTCATCAATCCGAGCTCCAGAGAGAAAGTTATGAATTTCCAAAGTTTTTGAGAAAATTTTTCTTTTTCTTTTCTTTCTCTCAAATTTGATAACAAGAATTAAGTGAAGGCACGGAGAAGAAGCTGAAGTCTTCATCAGCAGCCCCCACCTCCCCCACATGTGCACAGTAAATGGCTCTTTTTTTTTATGCAACATGTCACTCTGTGATTGGTGGAAGGAAAAAGAAAAGAGAGGAGAGGCAGAAGAAAGAAAACAAAAAGTGGTATGGGAAGGGAAAAAAAAGGAGAAAGGAGTGAAGATTAAGAAAGAAAGAAAAAAAGAAAGTAGATAAGATAATTTTACCCTTTAAAAAACATTAGAAATTTTTACTTGTTAAAATATATTTTTTTTAATTGTTTATAATAATTTCAGCCATTAAAAAAATCAAATTTTTTGTGTGGTTAAATTATACATTTATCATTGTTATGTTACCAGACACGTTTTCACTATTTTTTGTTTTCTGAGACTATACTCTAATTAAGCTATCAGACGCATTCTCATATCCTAAAAATGCAAATTCGTTTTCTCGTTTTCATTCTCTGAAAATATTCTCATAAAACATTTTCCAAAAACGTTATCAGACGGCCCCAACTTTTTCGGGCAAAATACCAACTGATGATCTAGTACCAACGCTAATAGCAGTTGATGAACTAGTTTGTCCAATCCCCCTCTATCATCAATTTGAATTTTAAAGGAATTTTATGTTCTAACCCTAAAATAAATTTGCATTCAAGTTGAGGTCTAATTCACGAAATGCCAAACTCCCGGTTCACTTGAATGAAACCAATTGACACAAATTGCTACATATCCAAAACTTTTTCGATTCGATTGATGAAATGCCAAATCATTTGTTCACCCTAACCGAACCATTTGACATAAATCGCTAATATCCAAAAGTTTGGACCCAAGGGGTTTCAAACCTCTATCAATTAGTTTGGACTTCAATCGACCCCCAAAGGGGGAGGTGGCTGAGATTTTTCTTTAGGGTTTTCTTGGAGAGCGTTTAGGGTTTTTTCTTGTTTCTATCTTAAGAAACCTAAGATTGCTAATGGGGTATAGCTCAGTTGGTTGAGCTCTTTTTCCTCCATCTATATGGGCAGAAGTTTGAAACCCCAAGACACCCAATGAATATTTTTGTAAACCCTCTCCTCAATCCCTTGTACTCGGGAAAAAAAAAGAAGCAAAAACTATCGAAATTGCTTTTCTTGAAAATACTAAATGAATATAATAAGTATATAATATATTCAATTCCATGGACAATAACCCTGGGGCGGTCGCACCTCCTGCCCTTGTCCAGGACCCGCACTATCGAGTAGTTTGGACTTCAACTTAACCCTCTTGTGCCCTCATGTTATTTTCTTTGCATCGTTTCTCCTTCTCTCTCATCTCTCTTCTACTTTCTCTCTCCATCTCTCGTGGGACTTGGATTATCTCATCCTTCATAAATTGAATCGGTCAAGTTTGCTTGTCGAATATGTGGAAATCGCTCGACCCATCTGAAGTTTCTATGTAAGTGCTGCTTCAGCTGACTCGATTTTCGTATATTTAGGGTAAATTTCGATTTTTCAAATGTATTAGTTGAGGTTTGCTCTCAGAAACTTTATGTTGAATTTCGAATATAGCGTTAGTTGTCCTGAAATTTCTAGTATGACAAACTCTGCTAAATCCCAAGTAATACTATTAATTGATGATCATGATGACCTACCTAATCATTTCAGGAAGGATCACTTCATGGATGATGAAGAATAGGGGATCAGTTGTTCAAAAGATACTTGTTATGCAGGTTACTAATCAATTTGATGTCTCATGAAATTCATCCTTTCGTGAATAATATGGCTCTAATTCCATTTGTTTTTCTTGTGTGTTACAATTAGCGTGCTTTATATGATTTAATATGTACTTTTATTTTTTTTTAAATTATAGAAATTGTAAGTACTAAAATAAATTAATATTAGATTTTAATCTAATAACTTTAGCTAGCCCACCCATTGAAAAATTCATAGTTCCGCTCCTCCCTTGATTGTAAGACGATGTGTAGCTTGGGGTGGTTGGAACCTTGTCTACTACTCCATTGTTTTCCTTTGGTTTACCCCTGGTGCGTTTTAATGAAAGTTTGAAGTTTTATAATAATAATAAATAAATAAAATAGCTTCAATTTCAAATTTATTGTTTGGTCAAAGTTAGGAATGGGAAGGGGAGTTTTCTCATGAGGGTTCGAATATCACGTTGAATTTAACATCTTCTAATGCTCTTAAGAATTAAATACCAGATCATATAGTACAAATGGCAATGGCATCGTCATGTGATGAACTAGTTTGTCATGTACCCCTATATCGTTTAATTTTAATATTGTCTAGTTTGTCATGCCCCCCTATATCTTTTTTTAATTGTTGGGTCAGAAATATCGTGTGGCTCTGAGGTATTTTCCCATGTTCTCTACTAATATATTTCATGGCGAAATGGTTTGCAATTGTTGGATGCACGGATGCATGACTTGTACTACCATCCCTCTTCATTGTCCTGTCTAGCAGTTTTTGACTGTTTGTTTTTACATATTCTATTTGTTCGATTGTGTTTTTTCTTTTTCTTTTTTCTTTTTTCTGTTTGTCGGGTTCTAACCAATGAGTTGACTCCAGCTTCACTCATTAGCCTTGATGATTTGTTTGCTTGAAGTGACAAAAATAGTATTTCTAACAAAGAAATTATTGTATCCTGACAGGATTGCTAAGGATCCTCGTTTTGAGAGACTACCCTGCACTCATAAAGGAACCTATGCTGATGACTGTCTTGTTGAAAGAGTTACTCAGGTATGATTTACATGCAGTAACTGCACTTTCCCAGTTTGTTTTTGGAGTCTTTACCCCTCTCTTTTCATTTGGGGGTAGGGGAGTTGGGAGGGTGACGTATAGAGGCTTTATAGCCTATCTTCTACTGTAAAATTTAGTTTCCAATTTGTAGTATAATCAGTAAGTTGCTGCCTAGATTGGCTGAAGTGTGCTTGATTTGTCCTTGCCAAGTAGTCGTAGCTCAACCTTTGGCATTTGAGAGGCACATGATTCTGCTCATGTGAACGGATACCCTTTTCTCTTTTTGCAAACAACAGTCTCCCACTTTGTTCTAATCAAGTATAAAAGGAAAATTTGAGGTTGGAAAAAGCCACAAATTGCATCCAACCCTTCTGAGAAGGCATTGAACTATGGATATTGCTTTATAACTTAAATGGTGGATGTTTGCTACTGTGTGAATGTTAAATTTGTATAATAGTTATTTGCCGTGTCTGGACTGTCACATGTTTCATTCACATTCTTCTATGTTTATGTTGTACATACTTAAGCAAGCGACTATAGTCTGCATGTAATTTTTAGACTTGGGATACTAAATCTCATCACCAAGAAATCAGGTGGCCTTTGAAATTGCATCTTTCCTCTCCTGACACAGTTCACTTAAGACTATACTTTCAAAGTTTGTCCATTGCATAGAGTTGTTGTGCATTATCTGGTTGTCTGTTTTGTATATTCTTTCTGTTAACATACTGGCAAAGTTACTGGCCATATTGTGGTGTTTTGGTGATTTCTGTTGCAGCTTATGAGAATTTTCTGGTGCACCTGGGTGTAATTTTCTTATGACTGATATTGACTGACCTTCTTTTTGGGTACAGAACAAATGCTACATTGTTAATACATGTGATCGAGATTTAAAGCGAAGGATCCGAAAGGTGGAATAGCAATTTCGAACAATGTTATGTGACATTACAACGTTAATGTGTAAAAACTGCGTAACTTCGCTTGTTTAAGTGCAGATCCCTGTTGTGCCAATCATGTACATCACTCAACACAAGTATTCAATTGAGCGGTTGCCAGAAGCAACAATTGGTGGAGGTAGGCTTTAGATACCAGTCACAAAAGTATTGTTAATGGTCAATTCTGTTTTATAGTATTCATAATGTTTATGGGCTCATGTCATAGATATTGTCACTGAGGTGTTCCTAAAAGAACCCAAGATGATTATGGCCGGTTCTTTTTAATGAATAGGAAGATGAGAGCCAAACTTTTGGGATTTTATTTGAATGGGATATGCTACATTCAGTGTTTAAAAAAATTAGTTTACTTAAGGTAAGATACTTATTGATAATTGTATATTCTGTTTTGGTGCAGCCCCAAGATTTTGATAATGGGGGTGATGTGACCTTTACAAAGCAAAGACTAGTTCTACTATGTGATGCGAATCACATGCTGAGAGACCAGCAACAAAAACGTCTGGCATTTTGTTGATCCTTGATAATGCACTTCATCGAGGCCCAGTTATCCGTTTTTGAAGTAGGTGAATTTTCTTTCCATTAGAACTTGTGAACTTTTTTCATTCATACTATCATCAAAGAGTCAGACAAAAAAACTATCATCAAAGATGAAATGGAAGTAATGGTATTTTGTATTTACTCATGCAACTCTGTTTAACTTTTGTTGTGAACTGGGAAATTATATATATTGACCAAAATGGTAATTAAATCCATTATAAGAGTGCCAAGCTGCATGATCAATTCTGAATTATGGTTCTTTATTACAAATCAACTCAAAATCCAAACAAAATGAAATAAAAATAACAAAACCCAGAAACACAGAACGCAAACAACTCACAAAACACAACTCGCCACACATAACGATCACAAACCAATAAATGTTTCCATTTATTTTATTTAAATAAAAATATATTATGTTTTTTTAATTACTTCAATAAAGTTTGAAGACTTTGACTCGTCACACAGGCTGATTAGGATTCTCCAGGGCTCCAGGTCATTTTTCAGAGCAGCGAATTCGTCTGAGACTTGCAACTGGTACATACAGATATCGTACGGCCGCCAATAATAATATTACCATTATCTTCATGTTTCTATAAAGACCATATTTACAAATGCCTCCAATCAAATAAAAGCTATCAACCTCCTTAATTTGTAAAGCTCCAGACGCCTGTGACCAAATAAAATAACGAACTGTGAGAGTATGAATACCTAAAAACAAAATATCAACAGAAAATTTTCTGTAAATGTGGCTTGACAAAACAAAGGACAAAGAATAACCTTTTTCAAACTGCAACCTTCAAGTGCACAAAGAATGCTTGGTGTAATCGCACATCACCATCCCAACAGGGTTAGTCTTCTGGAATTACAGCTAGTGCCCTGCACATCGGGCAAAGGTTGTTCTTCAGAAGCCACTCCTTTATGCAGTCGGAATGATATTCATGAGAGCAGTAATATAAACTCGCAATCTTGTCTTGGTCCTTGTATTCAATCTGCAGAAATTCACCAAAAGATGAGCAAATGCTGCAAGAAAACAAAATATGGACGGAGTTGGGACAGTTTATCAGAGAACATTGTCGCATACCATGCAAATGCTGCAACTATCGGGTTCAAGCACTGTTTCCGATACATGGAGTTTTGTTCTTAAACGGTTCGTAATGGTCGTCTCTGACAACCCAGCTTTCTCCTTGGAAAGCTGTTCCTCCAAGAAACAACGTAGATCCTGCAACGATACACGGCCTGTTACGTACTTGATTTTTATGACAGTACGTTTACCTTCATCCCTACTTATTACATAAAACTGACGAACAAACTGAAGATACCACCCCTCACCTCATCATTCAAGTCATCGGCCAAATTCAAAACACGGTAATAATTCATCACTTTCTCCATGCTCGACAAACTCAACATGTGAGACACTGTCCATTTTGGCCATTGCATCTTAGATGCTTGTGTTAGTTTTGTACTCGCGTAACTTCCCTAGGGAGAGATTCCAAAGGAAGCAAGCAGAAAAATTAGTTGTATGACGAAGACCAAAATACTGAACTAAATTGAAGTGGATTGTTTTGAAGATTGACTATAAACACCGCAACATACCTTATTTGTCCTATCCGATGATTGGCTTAGGCTGTTGCTTACTCTCTCTACACAGCCACCTCCCTTGACGTTACTCCCTGAAAAGAAAAATAAGAAATTCACCACTTGTTCTCTAAATTGCAGTAGTCCTTGCTAAGAATTATGCACTTCAACAAATAAATGATGCGAAGAGGATTTCAACAAAATAGGCACACGTTAATTTTCTAGAATAGAAGAGACAGAATGGAGCTCATACATAGAAGTTAGAGCATGCAACCCAAAACCAAATGGCAATGATTGAAGATGTGCAATATATTGCAACATAAGTCTTAAAATCCCAACGTGGAATTTTACACTCAGAAGCACGCCCCAACATGAGGCGGGGCTAAGGTAACCTTGTCATCAATTACATTAACTGACGGGAAGCATATGTGGCCATATAACCTTACTTGTGGATAGCCGGCTTTGATACCATAGAGGCTCAACATTTTAAGTATTGTTATGTAAATTCTTAGAATTCACGACGTGAAATTCTATATTCACAAACACGACCCTCGCATACGGCGGGACTGAGGCGAATTGACGACGTGAAGCCGATGTAGTAATACGGTGTTACATGCGGATTGCACTATATGATACCATGTTAAAATTAGACAATCCGACCCAAAATCACATGACAATAAGTGGAGAGGCTTAAGATCTTATTATCTCGTTATTGGAGGCTTTATTTTGCCGACTTGGAATTCTATACTAGCCAACATGATCCTCACGTGCAACGGGACTAAGCCAAACATACTGTCAATTATATTGCATGATACGAAGCATACAATCCAACCCATGACCAATTGACAATGGGCGGACAGGCTGAAAACATTTATATATTGTAGCACAAAGCTTGAGATACCTGCGATAGTACTTATATTCTCAACATCATGGTGACCTCATGAGCACCTACAGATATAGGGTTGGAAAATTCATTTGCAATATCTACTGAACTTGAACTTGAACTTGCCCCTGTTGAAACTTCAACTTCCACAAACTTGCTGGTGGTAATATGTGCCTTACTTAGGCAACCTATAAAGGAGACCTTTGTCAATATTTTTCAGCTCCCAAAATGAAAACATACCACATACCATGAAACACACACAGACAGAGACATGAAATTGACAAATTAATTAGTAACCTGCATAACAAGCATCTTGTGAACAACTGATCCCCTGATCTTCATCATCCAATTTTCTCCTCAAATTCCTCTCACTACCACCTGAACTACATTCTAAATTCTTCCCCTTGCATGAACCATTAGCATCATCCATGAAGCGATCCTTTCTGAAATTATCAGGTTGGTCATGATGATTGCCAATCGATCGTATCACTTGGGATTTAGAAGAGCTTGGCATGCTAGAAATTTCCGGACAACTAATGAACAACTGAATTCGAAATTGAACATAAAGTTTCTCAGATAAAACCCTCAACTGATGCACTTAAAAATCCAAATCTACCCATATATACGAAAAACGAAAAGCAAGTCAACTGGAGCAGAACTTACAAAGAACTTTCGGCTGAATATCCACAAATTCGGCAGCCAAACCTTGACCGATTCGATTTGTCCAGGAGGAGATAATCCAAACCCCGCAGATGGTTGAGTGGCGGTAGATCTAATGCCTGTCTTTGTCAATCTCAAACCCTATCGTTTTCTTTAACCAGCGGCTACCTACCGAACACGTCATTGATGGCCGATTGACGGCTGAGATTGTACCGCGAAACTTGGTACAGGTTAGATCTGATTTGCTATTGGCCATTCAATTAATATAAAAGGACTTGTTGATAAAAGTTACGAGGGCCTGATTGCCCGCCCATGTTATTTAGAGAGCGTCTTTTGTTGACTGTTCTTTTTGAAATTTTGGTACATGCGGGACAAAAATCTCCCAATTATTAATTTTCAACTGCAGAATATTCAACTAATATGGGAACAGTTGGTAAGAAAGGCTTTTTTGTTTTTTTGAAAATTAGCGATAAAAGTTAAGAAAGCGATAAATGGCAAGAAAGGCTTTTAGTTATTCTGTGACCGTGACAAGTGATAAGAATCTCTATATATATTTCAATTCCATAACGCCCCCCAGCATCGTCATGGCCTCTCCTCTTTCATCTCTTGAACTAACTAATAATCCACACCTGATTTCATCGCTACCCATGTCATCGTCGTCTTCTCAAATTGCTCCCGCTAATTGTCACAGCTTAGCCGAGATGCTCCTCAAAGAACTCGAGTCAAAAATCGGTGACCCGGTTGCGACCCGATACTACGTGATCCTCCTGACCCACGGAGACAAAACTCTGAGCCCAGAACACATCCAGGTGATGGACGTCACCGACCCGATTCCGAAGCGCTGTATGGATCTAGCTCGCGCCTTTTGCTTCGGTGTCGCCTTCAACTCCAATCTCTATGAGCCGGACAAATTCGACATCACGAAACTTTGCGTGATATCGAGTGACGATGGAGACCGCAAGGTGATTGATGTGGATCGCGTCAGTAACTCCAAAATGCCCGACCCGAACATCATAAAAGCTCGGCGAATTCACTGGCGATGAAGGCACTTGTGTCGTCCGAGATGGATATCAACCTCGCCGATTTTTTGGGTCGTGTGGGTGACTACGTGGACACCAAATTCGGCGAGGAGAAGAAAGCCGAGTACCTAAAGATGTTGACTCGGAGTGAACTCGGAAGTTTGGACTCGGTGGAGATATGGCACATGTTGACTCTGCAGGCTCGAGTGATGGAAAGCGTGCGACTTGGGCTGTTTATGAAAATGCCCATAGACATTGATATGCCATCCGCCTCCATGGCCCAACCAACTCCGCGGGCATTGGGGTGGGAGGCGGGTTGCTCTTCTTCTAAAGGGTTGAAGCGCAGGCCTTGCATTCCAGACCTCAACCAAGTTCCAGTGGACCTACTGGTAATATATATATTACCTATTTTTTGTTGGTAAATATATATACATTAATTCTTGCATCAATTTGATCTTTACGACGCGATATTTCAGGAGGAAGAGGAGGAGACTGATAAAAGTAGTGTTGGTGGTGAGGGGGAGGGAAACGATGCCAAGAAAAGGAAGGTTGCCGGGGAGGAAGCACAGGCAGAGGTGTCCACAAAACAGCTGACTGATGAAACACCTTGATTGATGGTTTAATTTCGCAATTCCCAGCTTGCTGGTGCTGGTTTATTCAAATAAAAGAGACTGGGGGTCTAGTTGCGGGGTTTTTTTTTTTTTTTCTGTATCCGTACGGGTCTCTGTATGCTTTTATAGCTTATGAATGAAATCTTCTTATCAAAAAAAAAGAATAGTGTTATTTTCACCCAATTGTCCTATTTTTCCACTCACATTTTCATCCCACCAACTATGTAATTTGAAAATTTTGGAAGAAGAACAATTGTTTCCAATATTAAAAAAGGAAGTACAATTACTCTAAGAAATAGTTGCAAAACAAGCTTATTATTATCATTATTTATTTCTCTCAATATCCTTCGCGAGCTGCCTATGTAAAACTAGTCGGAAAATTTATAAATGACCAATGGTAAAAATAGTCGGAGAGAGAGAGATGGTGAGATGGCGAGAGGCAAACAAGAGGAAGGGAACGTGAAACAAAAAAGAAACAAGAAAAAAAGAAGATCAAGAGCAAGTTTGAATCAACCATTCTTCTTGCAAGATGTTTTTCATTTTTCAGAGATACAAATATTTATAATCTGATAAAAGGAAATTACAAATAAGCCAATGAAGAACATTCATGATCTTTATGCTTCCCAAAGGAAAGCCTTGGCCAAAGGAAGGATGATCGGTAAGAGCATCTCCACCGCAGCATCAAAACCGGGCAAAAGGCCCCCTAGTCAAGCCCGAGATGGCTCCAGCGCAGCAAAGGCAAACCCAGTCAAGAGCTGGGTCCCACCAGCCTGGGCAAGCCCACGGGCAAATCTTGCCTGGGCTGAAGCCCGGTTTTGCTGACGTTAACGATGACGTCAGCAACCAAAAAAATATTTAAAAAATCCAAAAAATCTGAAAAAATATAAAAAAAAATCAGAAACATTTTTTTATACATACCTAACAATTTTATTACTATTAAATTTTATCCAAATTAATTTTTTAAGTATAAAAAATAGGGGAAAAAATTAAAATGAATAGTATTTGCCCTTGCCCTTGCCCTTTGGGGTGGAAACAAAAAAGGCAAGGCTGCCACTATTCACGTGAATAGTGGCAGCCCTTGCTTGCCCTTGCCCTAGACTTAGCCCTTATGGGTGGAGATGCTCTAAGAGCGCTTCCAGCGCAAGAGGCAAGGGGAGGCAAAAGGCCCCCTTTTGCCCTGTCAAGCCTGGGCAAGGGCTGGACCCACCAGCCTGGGCAGACCCAAGGGCAAAATCTGCTTGGGCTTTTGCCTGGGGCTGCCTTGACGTCAGCAACCAAAAAAATTTTAAAAAAATCTAAAATATTCCAAAAAATTCATAAACATTTTTTTATACATACCTAGCAATTTTATTATTATTAATCTCATAAATATAAATAAAATTAATCCCACGTGAAAATCTCATACATAAAATTTTATTCGAAAATTTTATCCGAAATTTGATATGAGAATTTTATAATAAATAATGACTGGTGGCAACCGAAAATCTTATCCAAATTAATTTTTTAAGTATAAAAAATAGGAATAAATAAATAAAATGAATAGTAATTGCCATTGCCTTGCCCTACCTTGCCTTTTTGGGGTGGAGTTACAAATGAAATGACTGCCACTATTCACATGAATAGTGGCTGTCCTTGCCCCCTTGCCTTTGCCCTTGCCTTTATCCTTTGGGGGTGGAGTTGCTCTAAGGCCATCAGTAAGGCCAAAGGAAGGATGCTCCTCCAGCGAAGTGAGCTTTGTCGTTCAGGTAGGAGGGGTATTTATATTAGAGGAGGGATTTCTCAACAACCACACAAATTATTAATATTTTATCATTATTATATTTTCCATGAGGGTTGAACGGTGGGCACGGAATATGTGCCTTAATTATCGCTGTCCCAATAATTTCAAAAAGGAAAGTCAAATAAAAGTCGCTCTCTAAATAAAATAATAGAGGAAGGCTACTTTTCAAACTGCGTGACAAGAAAAGCAGGCCCTCCTAACGTTTATCAACGAGTCCCTTTATATTATTTGAGTGGCCAATAGCAAATCGGATCTAACCTGCGCGGCACAATCTCAGCCGTCAATCTGCATCCGTGACGTGTTCGGTACGTAGCCGCTGGTCAAAGAGAACGATAGGGTTTGAGATTGAAAAAGACAGGCATTAGCTCCACCGCCACTCAACCATCTGTGGGGTTTGGATTATCTTCTCCTTCGCAAATTGAATCGGTCAAGGTTTGCCTGCCGACTCTGACACCCGAGCCGAGAGTTCTTTGTAAGTTCTGCTTCAGTTCACTTGATTTTCGTCTTTACTATATAGGGTATATTTGGATTTTTAAGTGCTTCAATTTCGAATTCAGCTGTTCTGTTCGTTAGTTGTCCTGAAAGTGATACGATCGATTGGCAATCATCAAGACGAACCTGATAATTTCAGGAAGGATCGCATCATGGATGATGCTAATGGTTCATGCAAGGGGAAGAATTTAGAATGTAGTTCAGGTGGTAGTGGGAGGAATTTGAGGAGAAAATTGGATGATGAAGATCAGGGGATCCGTTGTTCACAAGATGCTTGTTATGCAGGTTACTAATTAATTTGTCAATTTGATGTCTCTGTCTCTGTGTGTTTCATGGTATATGCTATGTTTTCATTTTGGGAGCTGAAAAATATTGACAAAGTTCTCCTTTATAGGTAGCCAAAGTAAGGCACAAATTACAACCGGCAAATTTGTGGAACTTGAAGTTTCAACAGGCTCAAGTTAGATATTGCAAATGAATTTTTCAACCTATTTCTTGAGGTGCTCATGAGGATGCCCCTCTGTCGACCCAAGGAAGACAGAGGAGGAAGACAGAGGGACATCCCCATGAGCACCTAAAGAAATAGGGTTGGAAAATTCATTTGTAATATCTACTGAACTTGAACTTGAGCCTGTTGAAACTTCAACTTCCACAAATTTGGCTACCTATAAAGGAGACCTTTGTCAATATTTTTTAGCTCCCAATATAACTACTATCGCAGGCTTTGTGCTACAATATATAAATGTTTTCAGCCCGTCCGCGCATTGTCAATTGGTTTTGGGTTGGATCGTATGCTTCATATCACGCAATAGAATTGACAGTATGTTTCGCTTAGCCCCGTTGCACGTGAGGGTCATGTTGGCTAGTATAGAAATCTACGTTGGCAAAATAAAGCCTCCAAGAACGAGATAATAAGATCTTAAGCCTCTCCACTTAATTGTCCTGTGATTTTGGGTCGGATTGTCTAATTTTAACATGGTATCGTATAGTGCAATCTGCATGTAATACCATATGACTGCATCGGCTTCACGTCGACGTGTACGCCTTAGTCCCGCCATATGCGAGGGTCGTGTTTGTGAATATGGAATTTCACGTGAAATTCTAAGAATTACATAACAATACTTCAAATGTTAAGCCTCTAGCGGCTATCCGCAAGTAAGGTCATATGGCCGCATATGCTTCCCGTCAGTTAATGTAATTGATGACATGGTTACCTTAGTCCCGCCTCATGTTGGGGCGTGCGTGTGAGTGTAAAATTCCACATTGGGATTTTAAGACTTATTTTGCAATATATTGCACATCGTCAATCATTGCCATTTGGTTTTGGGCTGTATGCTCTAACTTCTATGTATGAGCTCCATTCTGCCTCTTCTATCCTAGAAAATTAACGTGTACCTATTGTGTTGAAATCATCTTCTCTTTATTTATTTTATGACGTGCATAATTCTTATCAAGGACCCTTGCAATTTAGAGAACAAGTGGTGAATTTCTTATTTTTCTTTTCAGGGAGTAATGTCAGGGAAGGTGGTTGTGTAGAGAGAGTAAGCAACAGCCTATCATCGGATAGGACAAATAAGGTGTGTTGTCGTGTTTATAGTCAATCTTCAAAACAATCCACTTCAGTTTAGTTCAGTATTTTGGTCTTCGTCATATAACTAATTTTTCTGCTTGCTTCCTTTGGAATCTCTCCCTAGGGAAGTTACGCGAGTACAAAACTAACACAAGCATCTAAGATGCAATGGCCAAAGTGGACAGTGTCTCACATGCTGAGTTTGTCGAGCATGGAGAAAGTGATGAATTATTACCGTGTTTTGAATTTGGCCGATGACTTGAATGATGAGGTGAGGGGTGGTATCTTCAGTTTGTTCGTCAGTTTTATGTAATAAGTAGGGATGAAGGTAAACGTACTGTCATAAAAATCAAGTACGTAACAGGCCGTGTATCGTTGCAGGATCTACGTTGTTTCTTGGAGGAACAGCTTTCCAAGGAGAAAGCTGGGTTGTCAGAGACGACCATTACGAACCGTTTAAGAACAAAACTCCATGTATCGGAAACAGTGCTTGAACCCGATAGTTGCAGCATTTGCATGGTATGCGACAATGTTCTCTGATAAACCGTCCCAACTCCGTCCATATTTTGTTTTCTTGCAGCATTTGCTCATCTTTTGGTGAATTTCTGCAGATTGAATACAAGGACCAAGACAAGATTGCGAGTTTATATTACTGCTCTCATGAATATCATGCAGGCTGCATAAAGGAGTGGCTTCTGAAGAACAACCTTTGCCCGATATGCAGGGCACTAGCTGTAATTCCAGAAGACTACCCCTGTTGGGATGGTGATGTGCGATTACACCAAGCATTCTTTGTGCACTTGAAGGTTGCAGCCTGAGAAAGGTTTTTCGTTGCCCTTCGTTTTGTCAAGCCGCATTTACAGAAAATTTTCTGTTGATATTTTGTTTTTAAGTATTCATACATGCTCACTGTTCGTTATTTAATTTGGTCACAGGCTTCTGGAGCTTTACAAATAAAGAGTTTGCTGACTTCGATTTGATTGGAGGCGTGCTCTTTATAGAAACATGAAGATACTGATATTATTATAGGCTGCCATACGATAGCTGTATGCACCAGTTGCAAAAGTCACAGACGAATTCGCTGCTGAAAAATGAGCTTGAGAATCCTAACCAGCCTGTGTAGCGAGTCAAACTCTTCAAACTTTATTTAAGTAATTAAAAAATAATAATATATTTTATTTAAATAAAATAAATGGAAACATTTATTGGTTTGTGAACGTCATGTGTGGCGAGTTGTGTTTTGTGAGTTTGCCTTTCGTGTGTTGGGTTTTGTTATTTTTATTTCTTTTCGTTTGGAATTTGAGTTGATTTGTAATAAAGAACATTCTCTTTTAGAGAATTCAGAGCTGATCAATCAGCTTGGCACGCTTAGCATTTGATGATCTGAAACATAAATGTTAATTAACCAAAAGAACTCTTATAATGGATTTAATTACCATTTTGGTCAATAGAAATAATTATCCAGTTCACAACAAAAGTTAAACAGAGTTGCATGAGTAAATACAAAATACCATTTCTTCTTTGTTGATAGTATTTTTTTGGTCTGACGCTTTGATGATAGTATAAATGAAAAAAGTTCACAAGTTCTAATGGAAAGAAAATTCACCTAACTCGAAAACGGATAACTTGCCTTGATGAAGCGCATTACCAAGGATCAACATAAGGCCACAGACGTTTTTGTAGCTGGTCTCTCAGCATGTGATTCGAATCACAAGGTAGAACTAGTATTTGCTTTGTAAAGGTCACATCCCCCATCATCAAAATCTTGGAGCTGCACCAAAACAGAAAATACAAGTATCAATAAGTATCTTACCTTAACACCACTAGTTCTTTTAAAACACCGAATGTAGCATATCCCATTCAAATAAAATCCCAAAAGTTTGGCTCTCATCTTCCTATTCATTAAAAAGAACCAGCCATAGTCATCTTGGGTTCTTTTTAGGAACACCTAAGTGACAAGATCCATGACATGAGCCCATAAACATTAGGCTTATTTGTTCAAATACCCCATGTGGTTTACAAGTTGTCTCAAATTGCCCCTAACTTTTATAATGACTCAATTTTCCCCCATGAACTTACATTCCATTACTAAGGTTGCCCCATTCCGTTAGTTTTCAGATAAAAACAGTTAAATTCATGGGTACTTTGGTAAATTTAACTATTAAAAATTAAAATATTAAAAACCAAAAATAAAAATAAAACACTCTTCCCCCTCCTCTCCCATGAAAGCTATGTTCTAAGAAATTCAAACATGTCAGGAAATCTAATAATTCTTTTGTTTCGGATGTCATCAAAATGCCCAAGGAGTTCACTTATAGGGAGCTCAAGGCAGCCACCAAGTGCTTCAATGCCAATAGAATTATTGGGCAGAGCACTTTGGAATTGTCTATAAAGGTATATTATCATAAACAGGTGACATTGTTGCAGTGAAGAGATGCAACCACAGCAACCCGGGGCAAAACGAGTTTTTATCGAATTGTCCATAATTGGAACTCTCAGGCATCGAAATTTGGTGAGGCTTCAAGGCTGATGCCATGAGAAAGGTGAAATTTTGGTGAGTCGTTATAGAAGATAGGCTATAAAGCCTCTATACGTCACCCTCCCAACTCCCCTACCCCAAAATGAAAAGAGAGGGGGTAAAGACTCCAAAAAATAAACCGGGAAAGTTCTGCGTGTAAATCATACCTGAGTAACTCTTTCAACAAGACAGCATAGGTTCCTTTATGAGTGCAGGGTAGTCTCTCAAAACGAGGATCCTTAGCAATCCTGTCAGGATACAATAATTTCTTTGTTAGAAACACTAATTTTGTCACTTCAAGCAAACAAATCATCAAGGCTAATGAGTGAAGTTGGAGTCAACTCATTGGTTAGAACCCGACAAAGTGAAAGAAAAAAAAAGTAAAAAACTCCTAGACAGGACAATGAAGAGGGATGGTAGTACAAGTCCTGCATCCGTGCATTCAACAATTGCAAACGATTTCGCCATGAAATATATTAGTAGAGAACATGGGAAAATACCTCAGAGCCACATGATATTTCTGACCTAACTTCTCAAGCTCTGCCATTACACAATCCGTGATACAAGGAATGCCTATAAATTCAAAAGATAAGTAAATTGTTATAAAACAGAAGAGAAACTGAATGATGGAACATTCTCCAGCATTCATTGTACAGAGAACCAAAATGAAATTTTTGGGACCATTATAAACCACCAACAAATACGCTTCTAACTAAAGCTTTGGCTCATCAAAACGAACGAAAACAGATTAAACTTATCAAAGAGTTCACCATGTATGAAGATTTTTCAACCATAACTATAGAGATGCTTAAGATGTCTCCCTTACTATGCACAGTATTGAACACTCACCTTATTCTGAATAGAGAAATTGATGAAGTTAGTATTGACCAAAACCCGGTAAGGCGGCCCCAACGCAGTGTTGTATTTGAAGAAAAGCGCCGAAGAAACATTTGGCCAAAATTACAAAGACAAAAATTATGCTAAACCAATAAACAAAATCAACAAATTGAACTAAACTTAAAAATTAATAGTAATAAAAACTTACACATTTCTTGGTAGCTTTTCTTTGGTGAGATATTTCTTGTTTGGGTTCAAAACCTCCTCCTTGTAGTTGAATTTAAAACATACAACAAAAAATGAACGAACTTATAAAGTTTCCTGTGCACAAAATCGAAGAAATAAACACAAGTAAGAGAGAAGTTATCAAAGGCTCACCTTTTAATTGCATTGGAGGTACATGACTGCGAACTTAGGGCCTTTTCGTGCCCTCCCCATCTCTTTGTTGATCACAGAGCAAAACAAGCTTGCAACTTTGGGATTGCGCAGAGCCCTAATACCTTTTACTTTGTCCTAAAACTCTCCCTCTGTTTAAATCAAATTCACGAAATTTTAACAAGAAATCCGTAAAATGGAACCCTCATTAAAATTAGAGCTTGAAATTCCTCATTAATCCAAACGAAAAAGCCGATGATTGAAATCACCGAGACCTTTCTTTTGCTTAAGAGAACGAGCGAGCGAGCGAGCGATAAATAGACAGAGAGATGGGCATACAAAGAGACAGAGAGGCAAAGTGGAGGTGGTCATAGTCGTCGCAATCGTCGTCGCCGGTGGTTGGTTCGTCGATGGGAGGGTAGAAGAGGAGAGACGACGAACTGAAGGGACTTAGGTTTACACGATTTAGATCTTGTAAACCCTAATTTCTTCCCAAGTTTTTATACCCATATCAATCTACCACTTCTTCTTTCTCTTTTGGTGAAAGTACTACTTTGTTGGCGATTGTTGGTGCTAAAATTGGTTCTCTACTACCTTTTGAATTTTTTTGTAATATTTTAATAGTTACCAGGTCATCACGTCACCAGGGAAAAATGCTAAAGAACTAAATTTATGTGAAAGGTCATTCAGGGAAAAATTCACGCCTCAAGGAACAATAATAATTTCGCATATGCTGGGATACATTACTGATTCAGATATCTCCAAAATCAGCTACTATACTAGGGGTGTGCATTCAAACTGGCAAACAGGAAATCTGTTACACCTCAAAATCAAGACATGTAACAGTGGCACGTATCCCGAGAATTTTGAAAATATAACGCCTAAAACTCAAGGGTTATACTCCTAGAATTCTCGAAATACGCTAAACCTTTTATTTAAATTAAAACGGGTTGGATAAGAGTTTTAAATGGCAACGGAAGAGTAAATAAAACATTGCTCAAAATATTTATTTGAGAATTAAACCAACACCGGATGTCAATGATTTGTACCCACAACCTCATGAGTCATTTTACAACCCAATAATGAAAATATACCAACCATCTAGAATTTATAATTATACTTATGAAGTAAAATAGATTTAGCTGTGAGGAATATGATTCACAATCTGTCAATAACGTGAGATACGAACCAAATGCTGACAAGTAAGGAAGTCACATCAAAATATGTCACTCACGAATGAAATCTATAACAAAAGTAGGATTGAGCATCACATACGTTTATTTGCGTAAGAGGCTCTGACCAAGTTTCAAAGTAAATAATGAATATAATAATAATAATAATAATGAATATAATAATAATAATAATAATGAATATAATAATAATAATAATAATGAATATAATGAATATAATAATAATAATAATAATAATGACTAGAGATTTAAGATAAAACCAGTGAAAAAATATGCATAAACATAAACTGTATCCATTTATTATGGATCCAAAACCATTTGGCACACTTTTGCAAATATTTTTCGGCTAGCCTCTCCTTTCTACGGGAAGGGGGAAACCGTCCTTGGGACAAGCTCGGTTCAGGTCCGTGAAATCAACACATATTCTCAATTTTTCTAATGTTTTTCTTACCATTACCACATTCAATAGCCACCTCGGGTAATCCACCTTGCGAGATAAAACCTATCTTACTAAGCTTGTCGATCTCTTCTTTCATAGTCGTGTACTGACTATATCATATGATCGTAAACATGATGGATTGGTCGGCTTTCGGGGTTGATACCAGGCTATGCGTAATGATTTTCGGGTCGATGTCAAGCACGTTGGCATGGGACCATGCGAAACAATCCGTGTTATTGCGTAGGAAAAAGATCAGATTGTCTCATACAACCAATTTCAAATGCATTCCAATCCGGGTTGGCTGGTCGAGGTGTTCATCTGAAATGGTTATTGATTCCAGGTCCTCCACTGGTTAAGGCCAAGAATGCTTTTCGTGAGGGTTATCCATGGGGTCGACGGTTGGAGCCTCAGCGAAGACTGTATGAATTCCATTGGAATAGCATTCTCCTAGGTCATCGAATATGGTGACTATTTCAAAAGGAGTTCGGAGGTGTAGCGTTAGAGAACGGTAAAGAAAGACTATGCGGAGGGAGGCTGCATACGGGCTCGGGTGATCGCTTACCACAAAACATGCTACCACTCCCGGCTGGGCGGGGAACAACCCTATGGACACACTCAGATTAATGCGTTGAGGATCCACACTTTTGTGCCATTAAAGGTGTACACCGCCATGTGGTGGGGACCGAGTGTCCGGGACCCTACGCCGAGGTTGTGGAGCGTTGGAACAAAGAGTATCTTGAGGGAATTGCATCATTCGAGAAGAATACAGGAAAAGTCCTGCCGAGCAATGCATGCGGTGATTGTAAAGGGCTGTGCATGAGCATGTGGTTGGTAGCCGCTCGAGTTGGGACCATATTCTACTTTCATGGGGTCGTCATTGCCGGTAACTACGAGGGCATGGGAGTGGACTAAACACATCAAAACAACCAATTTCACATAAGAAACTAATGCAAATCATAGGAATAGGGCATAGAAAATAAGGACAAATATGGAGTTATCACTAAGATCTGGTGAACCGAGATAGTGAACTAGGTGTAGTCCTCAGTGCTGGAGTTCCTTCTCAGGGTTGCGATCTGCACTTGCCCCCTTCTTGTTGAACTCATCGTTCTTTCGGCTTGCTTGCTCAACTGGCTGATCGTCTTGTTTGCTTACTTTCTTGGTGGCGATTCGATCATCGTCCAAAAGTGTGTAGCGTTCTGCCATCGCAAAGACTTCTACCGATTGTCTGGCCGTGAGTAACGGTCATGGCCTGGTACAAAGACGTGCTTTCGGTTGGCAAGCCTTTCTTGAAAGCTGAGGATACGATTCGATCATCGCATCCTATGATGGTCGCTTTCTCTACCTTGAATATCTTGATATAATCTCGAAGAGATTCGTCGGCTTCTTGTGCGGAGTTGAGCAATTGGTCAAGATACTTTCTGACCATTCGGTATGACGTGTATTCCTTGGTGAAAATAAGGGCGAACTCTCTGAAGCTGTTGATCAACCCGGGCGGGAAGGTGTGAAACCAATCTTGGGCAGCTCCATGTTGGGTCATTGCGAACACCTTGCACCTCAGGGCATCGTCTGCCTTGTACATGATTATTGCACTTTTAAAGTGCCTCAGGTGTCCATCAGGATCAGAGTCTCATTTGAATGGTATGATGGGTGGCGTCGTGAACTGCTTCGGAGGTGTAGCCTACTCCACCTCATCGGTAAAGGGCGATGAGTTGACTCGATCAAATTCCCTGAGCAGGGCTTCCTCCGTGCTTCCTTTAAGTTAGAGACTTTGGAGTCGGTCATTCACTAGCCTCTCGACATCTTACGCTCGCAGGCTACTGCTTTGCGCTCTTGTCCTCTCGCATGTCAGGCGCGGTTGGCTAACTTCCTCCTCATCTTCCAAAGGTCGATCTCCTTGGGTGTTCTGCACCCAGGACGTGCTGGTGGATTGAGCTTTTGAGGATTTCTCGTCGGCCCGTCGCCTGGAGTTGGTCTACCTTGAGCGGGCTAGTGATCGTTGATCGTCGCATTTGTCGTACGGATGTTCTCGACCTAGAACTTTTTACGGGCCCAATCTAGGGTGGATACTTTTTTGGGGCCCAAGTGGGTGTGAACATTGGTATGCGAGCCTAGCATCTCGTGCACGCTGGTCTTTGAACCTAACCTCAAGTAGATCATTGATCAACTTCAAGTATGGCTTGCAGATGTCTGGGTCTGGTTCGGGTGCTGAACAACTTGGTTCTGGTTCAAGTGCTGAACAGCAAGCTCTCGTTCTCCCCTTGGTCTGCTTGTCACTGCCTGATTGGCTCGGGATCTCTTGAACTATGGGCCGATCTACTAGTTCATTCTTCTCTCTTCGCCCTGAGATCCAAGGCCAAGGTCTCGTGCCAAGTTGATCTGCCTGAGAAGCTGACCAACCAGGTCGTTCTGGCTGTCCAGCCTTTGCGTGAGTTGATCGACTCTAAGGCTGAAGTCTGCTCGACTACGTGGATCGGGAGGAGAGAATTGTGTTGGGCCCAAATGCATACGGGCTAGGGTTTCATTGACGGCGTACGCCAAGTGTGACAATAAAGGAGGGAACATCCGGATTTGCTCCAAAACGGCGCCGTCGCTTGGTCCTTGCTGTGGCAAGGTGGAGGAGGCCACGAGGCCTTGGTTTAGTGAGGCCACAATGGGTACAGAAATTTCATCCGCATGTGTGGCCGTTCCGGCGGCCATTGGCGACTGTTCTAAGGCTTTCGAAGGCGATTGCAAGGCATGAGCAGCCACCGGGGGCTGTTGCGATGTGCGGGCAGTCACCGAAGGTGGTTGTGACTCACTGGCAGCCGCAGGGAGGGTTGCAAAATAGGTACAGCTGCTGGCCCTTGTGGTGGAAGCGACGTTTCACCCGTTCCGGAGTGCGTCGTCGTGGCGATTTTGCTTCTAGTGTGCTTGCTTCCAACCATGGTTGTTTGGAAGGCTTCGATTGATTGAATGGAGTGTGAAAATGGATTTGGAGCACGCTTTGAATATTATTTCGTGCTATCAATGAAAGCACCAATTTGTGGGAGCGATTTTCCTCCCTAAGAATATTCGTTTAAAGATTCCGTCTTCTTCTTCACTTATCTTTCTTCCTGCAAAACAATATGGAATAAGAGGACCACACCAGAGGGGGTGTTGGCCAAAGGCCCTCCAATGCCTAAGTTAGATCGAGTGTTTGTAGGAAAACAATAGCTAACAAAAGGATACGGAGCTCTCGCGGGAGATAACCGGGTGGCGGAGCCTTGTGTAAAAGAGAGAGAGGGAGGAGGCGACAAGGAGAAATCTCTGAAGTATTTTGAGAGCTTAGAATGGCTTACCTCATGCCTTGGTGTAGCCTCCTATTTATAGTGGTCTCGGGAGCTAGGGTTTCATGAAGAATAATTCCCCACATGGAAAGAAATTATTCTTCCCCCCTATTTGGTATGATAGAGTCAATTAGGGATTTGATTTGGTAATCCCTAATTGAATGACATAAATCTCCAATCAATCAAATCAATTCCCAATTAGGTTAATTAATCCCCAATTAATATAATAAATCCCTAAATCAAATAATCCCCAAATGGAATGAGATCATTTGACCTAGGAATTTATTAAAGGAATAATTTGGTTTCCACAGAGGTATTCAAAGGGAGAGACCAGAAAAACTTGCCTGTGTCAAGATTCTAAGAAGAGAAGTCGATGTTGAACGAAGGAGAGGCGGAGTCGCATGTTCAATTTAGCGAAAGCTTATTTTGCGAACCGAGTTTCAGCCTCTCTGTATTAGGAGAGCGAGTGATGAGCTTTTTTTTACTATTGGACTCTACAATCCCATCTTAATTAGTCCCCATCTTACCAAACATGGACTTCAAGTTCTATTTAGCACAGTCCAATTTAGTAAGTCCTACCAAACATGCCCCAAGCCTTAGCCATCCCTTCTAACTTCGATCCTTAGACCCTCACATTTTCTTATGCCCAAAACTTTTATCCTTGAAATTACATTTTTAATTTTCACGTACTTTCTATTATTATTATAGGAAGCTTTTTGAACGATTTTCGACTTGATTGTGTATGTGAGTCTTCAAGTTTCGGCTTTGGGTTGAGCTAGTTCTAAAAGCAATAGAACCAAATTGCCACCTCAAAAGCTACTTGTGGTTTCGTCTTGGGCCTCCCATCTCATCTCAGGTCAAATTAATTCAGTGATCATGTTCTAGAACAATAATTAAGTTTGTGCAGTCAAGAGTCAACCAAGTTAAGAAACTTCTACAAGGGCTGCAGAGTCGTAGCACACAATATAAAGAAAAGAAAAGAAAAAAAAGAGAAAACGACCCTACGTGATCTCTCTCTCTCTCTCTCTCTCTTAGATCCATGACTAAATAAATCCCAAATCAATTTAGAATTTATAGCTAATAGATTTTATATATCCTACTTTGTGTTTCAAAATGAATTAAAATGTCATTGAAATTATACGCACATATGTATTGGGATGTCCTGAAAGCCTTATTTATTTCTGCAATCTTGAAATCATCAACATTTTGTGTATAATTTACTGTTATATCAATTTACTTGCTTAAGCTCCACTGCTTTTTCAAAGAAATTACATTTTAAATTAATATCCATCTACTTTCAATTTTTTTTTTCCTCCTACAAAGCTACAAATAACAATTTGATTGAACCATTTCTAAGCCACACCACACCCAGTAATACTCATTAACTTTCGAGTTCAATTCTTCTGTACCCATTTTTCCTGTGCCAACCATCCCATACATATCCCCTCCTTATTCAAATCACTAAAACACATGGATATAAGAATCTAAATTTGTGTTGCATTTGAAAGAGAATAAAATGTCCTTTCATCAACGGCTAGGTCAATCAGCCGTATTATTATTATTATTATTTGACTTATCCTTTTTCTCCGACAGAGCTACGTGTAACAATTTGATTGCACCATTTCTGCCGAAATCATTGAATAAAGTTTGTTTATTTGATTGGACGCGAGGGACGAGGGAGGGAGAGCAGACGTGTGACCAGAAGTGTTGCCTATTTTTCTCTTTGATCAGGACGGGGATCAAAAGGCTTTCTACTAATACAAAGACTAGCGTGTGCATTCTTCAAACCCCACCACCAGCCTTTCTTCTCCAAAAACCCAAAATCCAAAACCCAAGAATTCAACAGCGATGTCGACCCCTCTCAAGCCAGACGCCTCTGTTCTTGCTAGACTAATGGAATCTCACTTCAAAGAACTCGATCTGATCCCGGAACTGTTTCTCCTGAACAAAGAAGAAATGCTTCCCATACTGCAAAAGTGCTTCTCACACTCTTTCCTGCAAGAGGGTCTTGCAGAACAAATTGCTGTCGATCAAAGCGATTCAGCCGATCAGATTAATACCAGTCCGGTTGACTCTGTTTTTCTCAAGGACTGCGTGGCCCAGGTTCTGGTGGCCAGCAACAAACGCTTCATCAAAATTGTGCGTTTCTACCTGCTTGAAGCTGGCAAGGAGAAAGAAGCTGAAGAATACCTGCAAAAGGTGAGCCCTGCATCTCGGGTCGAACACTTGGAGTCGATCAAAATGTGGAATTACCTTACTCTTGCATTCCAGGTGGACAAGGAAATGAAAGCTATGGGATTAGGCACAAATCCTTCGAGTTTCTTCATGCCTCCAGCACCACCTGAGGTTTTTCCCACTCCGGCATCGGGCTGGAGGCCCGGCCAGGCTACTGCCGGAAACATTCCGGTACCTTGTCATAGAGGCCTAATTGACAGCTTGGCAAGTAATTTGGAGTTTTACTTTTACAGCAAGCCTTTTTCAGTTTTTGGTAAAATATTGAGGTTTACTTTTACTGTAAGAGCATTGTCAAACCACTTAGAGTCTATGAGAGGAAGAGATGGAAGAAGACTAATCATAATACAATTATGTCTTTATGGCTGGATTAAATGCTCTTCTGGTTATAGAAGAGTTACATCTGAGACTTTTATAGAGTTCTCTACAATTTAATTAGTGTCTTTTAAAGAGTCATTATTAAAGTTAAGTGTTTTTAAATTCTAGTAATAAAGTCTTGGTGCATGAATTTAGAGTCTTTGTATTTTGGGTATAAATATATGTAAGTGCCATGGGCAAAGGCAATGAACTTTGATGAATAAAATCAGTTATCAGAAATTGTTCTGGTACTTTGCCTGCAATAGGAATTTTGGTGTGAAGCCAAGTTTTGGTGCAGAGCCAAGTTTGTCCTTATCTTTATTATTAAGAGGTTTGCTGTCTAATTTCCATTATTCTATCAAGTACTTGTTTCCTTGTTGATATTCCAGCCAATTCTTCTTTCATTGCCTTGTTTCTAAACTTGTTTTCATTAAAGCCTATAAAAAGATAATCTTGAGCCCATAACTTTCATAGTCAGTAATCTATATGGAATTTAAGACTTGGCATTAGACTTTGTACACATCCTAAACTAGATGAATCTACACAATTCTTGGAACCACTTAAATTTTGGATTTTGAGGAACATAATAAGGGCAACAAAGTTAACTAGTTTCATGCCTATTTCTTACTATGAATTCCTTGTTTCTTGATGGGTGTTGATGCCTAGTAAATTTAATAGCTTGAGTTAATTTTAAAATTGATCTTGGTACTAGTTAATTCATATGCTGCATCACATGGGTAAGGAGAAGAATTTGGTATGTATAAACGTACATGCTTAGTCAATAATTACGTTTATATATATGTTTTAGCATCGAGTAACAGAGCATGACAAAGATGTAATAAAGCATTGAGTAAACTGTGGCCAAAAGCATGATTTCTATCTTTGGAGTACTAGTTGGTTTGCAGTACCGGGTCTTTGTAATTCTCTGTGTATAGTAAAGAGACTGTTTCTTTCGTAAAATAAATGTAGTTAAGATTAATTGTATGAAATTCTTATGTATGTGATCTATTTTGTTGTTGAAAGATGAATACCTAAGTTTCAATCTTGCTTCAGGATGAGGCTGGCCTTGTGCCTGAAACCGAGGACAGCCCTTCAACAGCCGTGGAGCCTAACTCTGTTGGATTAGTTCTTCACGTTGGTGAGGTTACAGACCAGTCTATGATGGATGTTGCTGCTGAAGACAAGAAGAAGGGGGTGATGGAAGTGGAGGTCTCTGACACAAACTAAGCATCACCCAGTTATCCTGCTTTCTTTGTTTTTACTTTGAAGAGTACAATCATCCTGGTTTTGCTCTTCTGGTATAAGAATGATTTGATATATGTACTAGGAGCTTGGTTATGAGCCATGACTTCATGCAATCCTTTTGCATTGGTTGATCCTTTTATGAATGCTGCTTTATAAACTGACTAACCGCCACTTGCACAATTGCACTCTGTTTGGTACCTAAGAATGCATTATAAATTTCAGTGAGAACCAAGATTCACCATATATAGTCATCGGCAGCTTGACTCATGAAGTCCTTGGGTGTTATTGGATTCTGCATTCTGCATTCGAATACGAATATATAATTCACACATCTGTATTATAATGATAACATGATACATGTTTAGTTGTGTCTTCTCAGCATGATAATCAATCCTCTATAAATATGTTGCCCTGTAAGATTGTTTCCATTATCTTCTGAAATTGTCCTTACAAACTGGTTCTAAGCACAAATGTTACCGTCATGTGTTACTATGACTATCAAATTAAATCGAATTCTTCAAGAATTTAGTGCAGGCACTCTTGAATCTTTGCATCATCTTTTTGTTCCATGCTATAGTTGCTTGTATGCATGTCATTATCTATATTTAAATCACTAATATATATCTATTTGTGGAAACAGATCAAGCTACAAGGTAAACAATTTGCTTCCCTAATGGAATTTCTTACAGCACCAAGCATATTTCCTAGGTTAGAAAGATAGCAACCAGATTCATCCTCTTAGAGCAACTTGCAAGATTTACTATATTTGACTGCTCATATCTCAACCATGCATTGTTATTAACTGAAACCTTCCTTTAGCATATTCCCTTGCTCCTTTTTAGAACCCAAAAAAACCCCTTCCTATAAAACCAGATTAAAGATACTGATTGGTATGAATCTTGCAGCCTAATCAGAACATACTAAATACAAAAACTGTTCCAAATCGCCCTATTTTATCATTTGCCTCGTTCCATTTGGAAAGTAGAACATCTACCATTCCAAAAGACAAATGCATGCCCCACACCCACACCCACACCCACACCCACATCCTCTTTAGTTTAGCACAGAGTACAGACCTTTGTTTTTGGTCGAAGAGTACAGACACTTTTGTTTACGTCTCAAACTCAAACACCCACGAACACAAGTACTTGCTTGTGGCCCCATATTTTATTACCCACAAAAGAAAGAAAAGCTCTCAAGACAATTTGGGAAAACCCTGTTCCTGTCAGCTAACAAGGCAGCGACACAAGCCAATTTTAGCAAATACTAGGGAATATATATAGTCTATTTGGAAAGGGGGGCAAAGCACATATATTTTGTAATGACAAAAAGGTTCTTTGCCTCTCTAGACACCCTACATATAGCTTTTCATTGAATAAAGCAAAATTCATGCCCAAAATAAGAAATCTAGACACCCTACATCCATAATTTCATTGCTAATATATTCATAAATGTAAGAATATCCATCATAAGATTAATCTTTTGAAAATTAATACAACTTTTTCCATCTAGATTGAGTGATCGCAGAACTTACACATTAATATTGAATATGCGTTTGTGAACAGTTATGAAGAACCCTGAGCCTCTCAGAAGATATCTGCAAACGCAAAAATTTCAAGCCATTGCTACACACAGAAGCAAGAGGGTTACAACAAGTAAAATTCAACAGCATTGTCAGATTCAAAATACATCAATTCCAGAGCAAAATCTTCACCTCATTGTGGCAGCTGAACCACCGTAATGTTGTGGTTGTTGGATTCAAACTTCAAAATCCCAGACAATTATCATCAGCCATAGGAGCATTAAGATCTTGCTTTGGGCTGGCTGTCTACAATTCCCAGAACGTGAAGCTGGTGTCGAAAACCAACAGCAAGCCAACCACATCCATAATTCCATTTGGAGCAACATTTGTGGACGGTACGGCGTTTGAATGATTTTCGAAAAATAAGATTTCTTACGGATTATATATAAAGGGGCATTTCTGTGATTTTTCGAAAGTACAATGGCCAAAATTGAAATTTCAGAATCTTCATAAGCTTCCCGTTAAGCTGAGCTTTAGTTTCGAAATTATTTTTTTTCGGTAACAGAGGGGTGGAACGCCCAGGAAAACAAGAGAACAAACTAAATACAAAGAAGATGAGGCCTGGAGTCTCCCCTGGCATTAGCAGCCAGGATGTCAATAATGCTAGCCGGCACCACATCAAAGATATGCAGACCTGGATAAAAAAACAAAACAAAACTTTTAGCGGCCAAAGCATCAGCTACACAGTTTTGTTCATGAAAAATGTGTCTAATTGAGCAGTTCCAGTCATCACTCATTTTTAATTTGTAGCAATTAATGATGCTGAGCAGGGAGTGGGTAGGAACAGCGAGAGTATTAAGCAGAGTCATTGCAGGATTTCAATCACTTTCCACTTCCACAGTTCGGAACTAGAGTCCCACAGTTTCGACTTTTTCAAAACGTCGTTATTTAGAGTTTTAAGAGCCTTCGGTAATTTTTTTAGAGTCCGTTTTCTGTTTCCGTTTCCTATTTTTCGGCAAATACACACTCGGTGGATTGTTTTTATTTTCCCTCACAAAATGTTTTTTGAAACGAATCCAACTTCGTGATAAAAAAAGTTGAAAACTAAAAAAATGTTGTTTTTAATTTCAACGTTTTCGTTTTCTGAAGATCGAAAATTCATTTTGTCCATATCTCTCTTTTTCCAATCAACTGAGGAGCACCACTGTGGAAACCATCTTCTTCTGTCACGTCCCGGATTTTCAACCACAAATAATATGCTAAGTTATTACAAACAACCAACAATCTGGGCACGTGAAGTTCGAAACCTTCAACAATTGTACATAGAATTTTTTATTTTTTTTCTAAATACAACACCACTATTCCGAACCACAATGTCAATATTGATTCAACTCTTCTAAGTCAAATATTACATTGCAACAGTTACATAATAAATTGAAACTTCAATCTATTACATATATGTTCCTCAGAGTTTATTACACACAGCGGAAGTCTAATATCAACAAAACTCTCAAAACAAACTTTGTACAATTCAAGTACACATCTTGCTTTATGCTCTTAACCTAAGTCATGCGTTCCTATTACCTGCAGGATTAGCCCCTACACCGTTGAATAGTGTACCGGGTTCATCACCAACAAACCCGGTAAGCTTTCTGAAGCTCGTATGAGTAAATCACAACCATCAGTATAAATATGTCATTTTACACATAATATACAATCACATGCACCTTCATTAACATCATACAATCCTTATATAATCAAGGTACTCATAATTAATCAACTCACCACAATCACAATTCTTTTATTTTCAAGAATTGTGTAAGTCACCACCTGTGACTACATCAAAACTCTTTAATCTTAAAAGCAGTTTTTCAGACGTCAAATCACAATTCTTTTATTTTTCAAGAACTGTCAAGTCACCGCCTGTGACCTCAAAATCTGTTTTAAATCCGTTAGAAACACAACTCATAAATGTCACTCTTGGACAACAGAAGTGAGAATACGCTAGACTCTCCCAACTCACGAACACTGTTACGGCCCTCATGGCACAGTGCGTAATCATAAACTGCCTCAAGGCTGCAACTATGTGTCACATATATGATTACTGTAATGGCTACACTTAGATCTCTAAATGGTTTGGGGCCTCGTACCCCAGGGTTTGGTTCCCTAATTGCTTGCCACGATCAAATCATCCTACTAGTTCTCTTCCAATTGAAAGAATCAGTGCATTCTCACATCTATCCTTCCAATAACAATATCAACACAAGCTGAAAACAATAAAATGCACTCTCCACATTAAATACTGTTTTATATCTCAAATACAATCATCACAACAATATATATATATACATATATATATATATATATAATTGTATATATTTACGTGGCCATTCACTTATGAACACCATAATACAATCAAAACATATCATGGTCATTCACCCAAGAATACCATCCATTTTGCAAAATCCTGCAAACTCATTTAAAATCAAAACATATTTATTTAATTTTAACTCACACAAAATAGTTTCTCAAAAACCATCACAGCATGTTAATTATTTCCATTAACATTATTATAACCACATTATATTAAATATAATTACTCACAATCTGGAAGATTTTACTCACAATCCGGATGATTTGACTCACCTCTTGTCCTTACTGCAACTTTATCAGCTCATGAGTCCACAACAAGCAATATGGCTCCACAAAACCTAAGCAAAGCACGTAACTCAACTCAGCATCCAAAATCTAAGATTCGGCTCTCAAATGATGAAAATTCCCTTCGGACCAACCTGGGGTCCAAAGAGATCAATTATCGTCCAAAACACTTCAAAATTGTGACGTACACACTGTCGACGTTAAAACAGGACCAATGACACCTATTGTCCAAAAAGTCACTATTTGGGTCCGTAGGTCTCACACGTCCAACTGACACTCCGAAAATCCGCCTCGGCCCCAACACGTCAGATTTCAAATCCGATCACACAAATGGACTCTAAATAGTCTCGACATCACATCACATCAATTTGGCCCGATCCAACGGTTGGTCATTCTTGATCGCACGATTACGCACAATTGAATGGCAATCGCTCGCCTTAACTTCAAAATACAATAACTTAAGATCGGGACGTTCGATCACCAATCCGTCTATACCTACAGACTCCTCACAATACCAAATATAACATAAATAGAATCGGACACGATCCAACCGTCCGATCATCTTCGATCAATAGTCCAGATTTTGTGAGGCACCAATCATTGATCAAACGATAGAATCTCACAATTTCAAGCACACCATCGTACTTAGGACGATGAGAACATTAACCTAACCTCGAATTATGAACTTGAAACTTAAATAATCAAAAATTTACTATTTGAGCAATTTCGAAATTTGCAAAAGAGGCTTCAAAATTTATCTTAAATTGTAAGCCTCGTTCTCACGATCACGTAGGCGAAAATGGTTCATCAATCCGAGCTCCAGAGAGAAAGTTATGAATTTCCAAAGTTTTTGAGAAAAATTTTCTTTTTCTTTTCTCTCTCAAATTTGCATAACAAGAATTAAGTGAAGGCACGGAGAAGAAGCTGAAGTCTTCATCTGCAGCCCTCACCTCCCCCACATGTGCACAGTAAATGGCTCTTTTTTTTATGCCACATGTCACCTTGTGATTGGTCAAACTTCCATAATTCATTAAAAATTCATCCGAACTCCGAAAAATTCTCCGAAAATTACCACATGCTTGTAGCGATGTAAACTATTTTTCCATCTAAGAATCATAATTTTCTCACTTCAATTTCTTGAACGTCCATTGAAAAATTATTAAATTAAACGTAAGGGCATTTTAGTCCAAATTGAGATTAAACATACTTAATCCAATCATTTCCACATCAAATCAACTTCATAAAATTGCCCACATATTTAATTAACCTTTTATGATTTTCAAAATATTAATAACAACAAAATCCCAAATTTGAGGTTATTACACCTTTGACCTAGACCTATCGTCTATCCACTCCAGTCTGCCGCACTGGTGCCACCAACTGATGCAGGAGAACCACCAAATAATGAAACTTAGAAGAGTTGAGAGAGAAATGAATGTTTTTTTTTTTTACAGAGAGTAGGGCAGATACAGTACATTAAGGTGGGATCTGGGAAGGAAGAAGAAAAGAGAAAGGAGAGAAGAGAGAAGAGGAAGAAAGAAAAAAATTGGGGGGGGCTAGGAAGGAAGAAGAAAAGTATGTAGAGAAGAGGAAGAAAAAGAAACGAGCCTCGGGAAGGAAAAAGAAAAGAGAGGAGAGGCAGAAGAAAGAAAACAAAAAGTGGTATGGGAAGGGAAAAAAAAGGAGAAAGGAGAGAAGATTAAGAAAGAAAGAAAAGAAGAAAGTAGATAAGATAATTTTACCCTTTAAAAAACATTAGAAATTTTTACTTGTTAAATTTTTTTTTTTATTGTTTATAATAATTTCAGCCATTAAAAAAATCAAATTTTTTTGTGTGGTTAAATTATACATTTATCATTGTTATGTTACCATACACGTTTTCACTATTTTTTGTTTTCTGAGACTATACTCTAATTAAACTATCAGATGCATTCTCATATCCTAAAAATGCAAATTAGTTTTTTCGTTTTCATTCTCTGAAAATATTCTCATAAAACATTTTCCGAAAACTTTATCAGACGGGCCCAACTTTTTCGGGCAAAATACCAATTGATCTAGTACCAACGCTAATAGCAGTTGATGAACTAGTTTGTCCAACCCCCCTCTATCATCAATTTGTATTTTAAAGGAATTTTATGTTCTAACCCTAAAATAAATTTGCATTCAAGTTGAGGTCTAATTCACGAAATGCCAAACTCCCGGGTCACTTGAATGAAACCAATTGACACAAATTGCTAAATATCCAAAAGTTTTTCGATTCGATTGATGAAATGCCAAATCATTTGTTCACCCTAACCGAACCATTTGACATAAATCGCTAATATCCAAAAGTTTGGACCCAAGGGGTTTCAAACCTCTATCAGTTAGTTTGGACTTCAATCGACCCCCAAAGGGGGAGGTGGCTGAGATTTTTCTTTAAGGTTTTCTTGGAGAGCGTTTAGGGTTTTTTCTTGTTTCTATCTTAAGAAACCTAAGATTGCTAATGGGGTATAGCTCAGTTGGTTGAGCTCTTTTTCCTCCATCTATATGGGCAGAAGCTTAAAACCCCAAGACACCCAATGAATATTTTTGTAAACCCTCTCCTCAATTCCTTGTACTCAGGAAAAAAAAAGAAGCAAAAACTACCGAAATTGCTTTTCTTGAAAATACTAAATAAATATAATAAGTATAAAATATATTCAATTAATATTCCATGGACAATAACCCTGGGGCGGTCGCACCTCCTACCCTTGTCCAGGACCCGCACTATCGAGTAGTTTGGACTTCAACTTAACCCTCTTGTGCCCTCATGTTATTTTCTTTGCGTCGTTTCTCCTTCTCTCTCATCTCTCTTAGCGCTTTCATCTCTCTTCTACTTTCTCTCTCCATCTCTCGTGGGACTTGGATTATCTCATCCTTCATAAATTGAATCGGTCAAGTTTGCTTGTCGAATATGTGGAAATCGCTCGACCCATCTGAAGTTTCTATGTAAGTGCTGCTTCAGCTGACTCGATTTTCGTATATTTAGGGTAAATTTCGATTTTTCAAAAGTATTAGTTGAGGTTTGCTCTCAGAAACTTTATGTTGAATTTCGAATAATGCGTTAGTTGTCCTGAAATTTCTAGTATGCTAAACTCTGCTAAATCCCAAGTAATACTATTAATTGATGATCATGATGACCTACCTAATCATTTCAGGAAGGATCACTTCATGGATGATGAAGAATAGGGGATCAGTTGTTCAAAAGATACTTGTTATGCAGGTTACTAATCAATTTGATGTCTCATGAAATTCATCCTTTCGTGAATAATATGGCTCTAATTCCATTTTTTTTCTTGTGTGTTACAATTAGCGTGCTTTATATGATTTAATATGTACTTTTTTTTTAAATTATAGAAATTGTAAGTACTAAAATAAATTATTATTAGATTTTAATCTAATAACTTTAGCTAGCCCACCCATTGAAAAATTCATAGTTCTGCTCCGCCCTTGATTGTAAGACCATGTGTAGCTTGGGGTGGTTGGAACCTTGTCTACTACTGCATTGTTTTCCTTTGGTTTCCTTTGTCCGTTTTAATGAAAGTTCAAAGTTTTATAATAATAATAAATAAATAAAATAGCTTCAATTTCAAATTTATTGTTTGGCCAAAGTTAGGAATGGGAAGGGGGGTTTTCTCATGAGGGTTCGAATATCACGTTGAATTTAACATCTTCTAATGCTCTTAAGAATTAAATACCAGATCATATAGTACAAATGGCAATGGCATCGTCATGTGATGAACTAGTTTGTCCTGTCCCCCCCTATATCTTTTTTTAATATTGTAAAATTTCAAAAAGGATGTTGAGGTTCCAACACCCAAACAAATTCGCAATTGGGAAATTGACCTAACTCTTAATAAGTCATTTCAAAGTTTATACTCTCCGATTTGTGATAACTCTTCATAGCCTCACATTAATTTGTCTTATGAGTCCAGCTTTTCATATAATACTGGTAATTGGAGTGATACATATATTGTGCTGATAATATTATCTCGTTCAAAAAAGTATATTTTTTTTCTTTCAATAATTAGTTTTCTTTTTTGATAATAGGGCAGGAATGAAGGCAGGATGATAAGTTTTTTTATTTGAATATTAAGAATATGGAGGCAATAAAGAGAGAGAAACACTTGATGATAATGAGAATGAAAAACACTTTAATGAGCCGCTATTCTTGACTTTCCCTCGTAGCTAGCTAATGCCAATGCCAAATGGCGGATAATATTTTTCTTGACTTTGGGGACTCCAAGTGAAAAAGAAGAAAGGGTAAAGGCTTTCAATATGTCATGCCACTAAGAGCATTCATAATGAGCTCTCTAAACCACCTCCTTAGACAAATTTTAGGGAGGAATTGAAAAAACACAACTCCAACCATGCTCCCTATTCACCTCCTAAAATAGGGAGACCTCTAGGAGCTCCTAAATATGAGGAGAGAGAAAGAACTCGTAGTGGCTCCCTATAATTTAATGCTGCCTTTTTTAATGAGTATTTCAAACATTTAATTAATGCTAATTATTTTTTATATTATTTTTTAATAGAGATGAACCAATTAAAAAAGAGTTATAGCATTTATGACTCTCTAAACTAGAGAGCATGATTAGAGTTTAAATTTTATAAAGAGCTCCTACAATAACTTTTATATGTTTTTAGCTAAAATTTAACTAAAAAATAAAAAGCATGATTGTGGATGCTCTAAGCTAACGATACGTAATAATACTTAATAAGTCGACGACATAGATGGAGACGCCCTCATTCTCTATTCACTTATCTTTTCTATTTTGCGTGAATGGTTTTATTTTAATGAGATGACATACGCCATGCGACCTAAAGACCTTGGATTCTTTTATTTTGAATATAATCATTAATTTGTGGAGTTTATTAGTAACCCGACTGGATAACTCACGATAGTTGTATTTGAAAGTTGCTCAAATCATCAAATGTGCCCCGAGTACGGAGTGAGTGCAGTAGGATGCGAGTTAACTCATTATAGTTGGTTCTCGTTGGCTCGCCCACTCAACCAACGAGCGTGCCCTACCAACATGCGAGTCAACTCATACGCCATGCCACCTAAAACTAAAAGAACTAAAACTAAATGAGATGAAATAAGCCATGCCACGTAAAACTAAATCAGCATTTTTCTTTGACTTATATTATTGCACATCTTCATAACACAATCTGCCTCCTTAACGGTGACACTGACACTTTACCAACACACAGCTCAACACAGCAGCATTCAATCTCTCTATATATTCCTTCATATTTACAAAACGAAAACGTCCCCATTTATCTCCTCCTCTTCAGCCCAACTCATCATCAAGATCTCTCCTCTTTCATCTCTTGAACTAATTAATAATCCACACCTGATTTCATCGCTACCCATGTCTTCGTCGTCTTCTCCAATTGCTCCCTCTAATTGTCACAGCTTAGCCGATACGTTCCTCAAACAACTCGGATTTCATCTGCTTCCCCTCTACCCCGAAATGAACCATGACCTCGTAGCGGGTGACCCGGTTGCCCCTGGACCCAAACCTTTGGCTGGAGCGTTTCCACCCAAGTCAAAAATCGGTGACCCGGTTGCCCGTGGTGCGACAACCCGATACTACGTGATCCTCCTGACCCGCGGAGACAAAGCTCTGAGCCCAGAACACATCCAGGTGATGGACGGTCACCGACCCGATTCCGAAGGGCTGTATGGTCAAAGCCCGCGCCTTTTGCTCCGGTGTCGCCTTCAACTTCAATTTCTCTGCGGCGGACAAATTCGACTTCATGAAACTTTGCGTGATATCGAGTGACGATGGAGACCGCACGGTGATTGATGTGGATCGGGTCAGTAACTCCAAAATGCCCGACCCGAACATCATAAAAAGCTCGGCGAATTCACTGGCGATGAAGGCACTTGTGTCGTCCGAGATGGATATCAACCTCGCCGATTTTTTGGGTCGTGTGGGTGACTACGTGGACACCAAATTCGGCGAGGAGAAGAAAGCCGAGTTCCTGAAGGTGTTGACTTGGAGTGGACTCGGAAGTTTGGACTCGGTGGAGATATGGCACATGTTGACTCTGCAGGCCCGAGTGATGGAAAGCGTCCGACTCGGGCTGTTTATGAAAATGCCCATAGACATTGATATGCCATCCCGCTCCATGACCCACCCAACTCCCCGGGCATTGGGGTGGAAGGCGGGTTGCTCTTCTGCTAAAGGTTTGAAGCCCAGGCCTTGCATTCCAGACCTCAACCAAGTTACAGTGGACCTACTGGTAATATATATATTCTCTATTTTTATGTTGTGGTAAATATATGTATACATTCATTCTTGCATCAATTGAATCTTTGTGACACGATAATTTCAGGAGGAAGAGGAGGAGACTGATAAAAGTAGTGTTGGTGATGGGGAGGGAAACAATGCCAAGAAAAGGAAGGCTGCTGGAGAGGAAGCACAGGCAGAGGTGCCCACAAAACACCTCGATTGATGGTTTAATTTCGCACTTGCTCAGTCATGTTATAGCTAGCTAGTGTTGGCTCATTTAAATAAGAAACTGAGCAGATTTTCGGTGTGCCACTGTCCCTTTATATTACATACATTCCAATTGGTCTATCTTCGGTAGAGTTGGAATACCAAGTGGATGATGTTTTGTCTATGTTTTGACGGCTATGAGTTGGGTTGGTGTGCTTCTTTGGGGCCCTCTTGATGTCGTCTCTGTGCTCTTCTTCTGTTGCGTTATGGTCAAAGGACTATGAGTTTTCTTTTGACAGTTAGGTTGCGTTATGGTTTTCTCTTATGGTTCTAGTTGCTTTTTTTTTTCTTTTTGTAACCGTCCTTTGTGGTCTAGTTCGGACTCTACTGTTGGTTTATGGCATGTGTGATACTATTTTTTACCCTATATTTGTCCTATGTGGTTTTCATAAGAAGGTTTTAACGAGACTACTCAGGTCTTTGTATGCTTTTATGATTTATGAATGAAATCTTCTTCTTAAAAAAAAAGGAGTTGGTTGGTTTTGAGATCGACGATGAAAAAAAGACTTTTTGAACGTAACATAATGAGTGATGCATATGGTTCATATTCAATGAAATGATTAGGTCTTGTTCTCTTCATCTTCGTTATTAATATTATATGCACACACGGCACATAAGAAACTCGCTCCTTCCTTACAAGGAAGCAGAAAATTTTCGAAAAAGAACAAATTTTGCCAATATTAAAAAAGGAAGTACAATTAGTCTAAGAAATAGTTGCACAACAGGCTTATTATTATCATTATTTATTTCTCTCAATATCCTTCAAGGACGACGAGCTGCCTTTGCAGCACGCACACTAAAAAGAAACAAGTTTTATCAACACAAAAATGACCAATAGTAAAACTAGTCGGAGAGAGAGAGTGAGGGGAGGAGGGATAAGAATGGAAGCAAACAAGAGGAAGGGAGCGTGAAACAAAAAAAGAAAAAAAGATTAAGAGCAAGTTTGAATCAACCATTCTTCTTGCAAGATGTTTTTCTTTTTTTAGAGATTCAAATTTTTATAATCTGATAAAAGGAGAACCATTTCTACTGGAACGAAACAAACAAGCCGATGAAGAACATTCATGATCTTGCTTCTCCAAGGAAGGATGCTCCAGCGAAGTGAACTTTGTGCTTGCCTTGCATGAGTATTTATATTAGGGATTTCTAAACAACCACACAAATTATTCATAATTTATCATTATTATATTTTCCATGAGTGTTGAAATGTGGCCGCGGAATATGTGCATTAATTATCGTTGTCCCAATAATTTTGTGACTTTTGTGCGCATCTACCAAAATTTCAAAAAGAAAAGTCAATAAAAGGCGCTCGGCTACTTTTCAAACAGCGTGACAAGACAAGCAGGCCCACCTAACTTTTATCAACAAGTCCTTTTATATTATTTGAGTGGCCAATAGCAAATCAGATCTAACCTGTACCAAGTTTCGCGGCACAATCTCAGCCGTCAATCTGGCATCCGTGACGTGTTCGGTAGGTAGCCGGTGGTTAAAGAAAACGATGGGTTCGAGATTGACAAAGACAGAAAGAAAGCATTAGATCCACCGCCACTCAACCATCTGTGGGGTGGGGTTTGGATTATCTCCTCCTTCACAAATTGAATCGGTCAAGGTTTGATGCCGAATTTGTGGAAATCGCCTCGATACCCAGCCGAAAGTTCTTAGTAAGTTCTGTTTCAGTTGACTTGCTTTTCGTTTTTCGTATATATGGGGGGATTTGGATTTTTAAGTGCATCAGTTGAGGGTTTTATCTGAGAAACTTTATGTTCAATTTCAAATTCAGTTGTTCGTTAGTTGTCCTGAAATTTCTAGCATGCCAAGCTCTTCTAAATCCCAAGTGATACGATCGATTGGCAATCATCATGACCAACCTGATAATTTCAGGAAGGATCGCTTCATGGATGATGCTAACGGTTCATGCAAGGGGAAGAATTTAGAATGTAGTTCAGGTGGTAGTGAGAGGAATTTGAGGAGAAAATTGGATGATGAAGATCAGGGGATCAGTTGTTCGCAAGATGCTTGTTATGCAGGTTACTAATCAATTTGTCAATTTGATGTCTCTGTCTCTGTGTGTTTCATGGTATATGGTATGTGGTATGGTGAGTTTTCATTTTGGGAGCTGAAAAATATTGACAAAGGTCTCCTTTATAGGTAGCCAAAGTAAGGCACAAATTACAACCAGCAAGTTTGTGGAAGTTGAAGTTTCAACAGGCTCAAGTTCAAGTTCAAGTTCAGTAGATATTGCAAATGAATTTTCCAACCCTATATCTTTAGGTGCTCATGAGGATCTTCATGATGTTGAGAATATAAGTACTATCGCAGGTATCTCAAGCTTTGTGCTACAATATATAAATGTTTTCAGCCCGCCCGCGAATTGTCAATTGGTTTTGGGTTGGATCGTATGCATCATATCACGCAATATAATTGACAGTATGTTTGGCTTAGTCCCGTTGCACGTGAGGATCATGTTGGCAAGTATAGAATTCCAAGTCGGCAAAATAAAGCCTCCAATAACGAGATAATAAGATCTTAAGCCTCTCCACTTATTGTCATGTGATTTTGGGTCGGATTGTCAAATTTTAACATGGTATCATATAGTGCAATCCGCATGTAATACCGTATGAACTGACGACGTGTGCGCCTCAGTCCCGCCATATGCGAGAGTCGTGTTTGTGAATATAGAATTTCACGTTGTGAATTCTAAGAATTACATAACAATACTTAAAATGCTAAGCCTCTATGGTATCAAAGGCAGCTATCCACAAGTAAGGTTATATGGCCACATATGCTTCCCGTCAGTTAATGTAGTTGATGACGTGGTTACCTTAGTCCCGCCTCATGTTGGGGCGTGCTTGTGAGTGTAAAATTCCATTGGGATTTTAAGACTTATTTTGCAATATATTGCACATCTTCAATAATTGCCATTTGGTTTTGGGTTGTATGCTCAAACTTCTATGTATGAGCTCCATTTTGTCTCTTCCTATCCTAGAAAATTAACGTGTGCCTGTTGTGTTGAAATTCTCCTCGCATCATTTATTTGTTGAAGTGCATAATTCTTAGCAAGGACTATTGCAGTTTAGAGAACAAGTGGTGAATTTCTTATTTTTCTTTTCAGGGAGTAACGTCGAGGAAGGTGGCTGTGTAGAGAGAGTAAGCAACAGCCTAAGCCTATCATCGGATAGGACAAATAAGGTATGTTGTCGTGTTTATAGTCAATCTTCAAAACAATCCACTTCAATTTAGTTCAGTATTTTGGTCTTCGTCATATAACTAATTTTTCTGCTTGCTTCCTTTGGAATCTCTCCCTAGGGAAGTTACACGAGTACAAAAGTAACACAAGCATCTAAGATGCAATGGCCAAAGTGGACAGTGTCTCACATGTTGAGTTTGTCGAGCATGGAGAAAGTGATGAATTATTACCGTGTTTTGAATTTGGTCGATGACTTGAATGATGAGGTGAGGGGTGTGATCTTCAGTTTGTTCGTCAGTTTTATGTTATGTAATAAGTAGGGATGAAGGTAAACGTACTGTCATAAAAATCAAGTACATAACAGGCCGTGTATCCTTGCAGGATCTACGTTGTTTCTTGGAGGAACAGCTTTCCAAGGAGAAAGCTGGGTTGTCAGAGACAACCATTACGAACCGTTTAAGAACAAAACTCCATGTTTCGGAAACAGTGTGCGAACCCGATAGTTGCAGCATTTGCATGGTATTACGCGACAATGTTCTCTGATACACTGCCCCAACTCCATCCTTATTTTGTTTTCTTGCAGCATTTGCTCATCTTTTCTTGAATATCTGCAGATTGAATACAAGGACCAAGACAGGATTGCGAGTTTATATTACTGCTCTCATGAATATCATGCAGACTGCATAAAGGAGTGGCTTCTGAAGAACAACCTTTGCCCTATGTGCAGGGCACTAGCTGTAATTCCAGAAGACTACCCCAGTTGGGATGGTGATGTGCGATTACACCAAGCATTCTTTGTGCACTTGAAGCTTGCAGCTTGAAAAAGGTTATCCTTTGTTTTGTCAAGCCACATTTACAGAAAATTTTCTGTTGATATTTTGTTTTTAAGTATTCATCTGTTGGTTATTTAATTTGGTCGCAGGCTTCTGGAGCTTTAAAAATAAAGGGGTTGCTGGCTTTTATTTGATTGGAGGCATTTGTAAATATGGTCTTTATAGAAACATGAAGATAATAGTAATGTTATTATCGCGTACGATAGCCGCAGTTGCAAAAGTCACTACTCTGAAAAATGACCCTGAGCCCTAGAGAAGCTTCATCAGGCTGTGTGGAGTCGAACTCTTCAAACGTTAATTAAGTAATGCAAAAAACTTACTATATTTTATTTAAATAAAATAAATGGAAACATGTATTGGTTTCTGATCGTTATGTGTGGCGAGTTGTGTTTTGTGAGTTGTTTGTGCGCGCTGTTTCTGGGGTTTGTTATTTTTATTTCATTTCGTTTGGATTTTGAGTTGATGTGTAATCATTTTGAGTTGATTTGTAATAAAGAAACATCATTCTCTTTTAGAGAATTCAGAATTGATCATGCAGCTTGGCACGCCTAGCATTTTATGATCTGAAACATAAATGTTATTTACCCAAAAGAACTCTTCTAATGGATTTAATTACCATTTTGGTCAATAGATATAATTACCCAGTTCACAACAAATACCAAATACCATTACTTCCATTTCTTCTTTGATGATAGTATGAATGAAAAAGTAAAAAGTTCTAATGGAAAGAAAATTCACCTAACTCGAAAACGGATAACTTAGCCTCGATGAAGTGCATTATCAAGGATCAACATAAAGCCACAGACGTTTTTGTTGCTGGTCTCTCCCCCATCATCACATGGTAGAACTAGTCTTTGCTTTGTAAAGGTCACATCCCCCCCCATCATCAAAATCTTGGAGCTGCATCAAAACAGAATATACAAGCATCAATAAGTATCTTACTTTAAGTAAACTAGTTTTTTTTTAAAACACTGAATGTAGCATATCCCATTCAAATAAAATCCCAAAAGTTTGGCTCTCATCTTCCTATTCATTAAAAAGAACCAGCCATAATCATCTTGTGTTCTTTTTAGGAACACCTCAGTGACAAGATCTATGACATGAGCCCATAAACATTATGAATACTATAAAACAGAATTGACCATTAACAATACTTTTGTGACTGGTATCTAAAGCCTACCTCCACCAATTGTTGCTTCTGGCAACCGCTCAATTGAATACTTGTGTTGAGTGATGTACATGATAGGCACACCAGGGATCTGCACTTAAACAAGCAAAGTTAAGCAGTTTTTACACATTAACGTTGTAATGCCACATAACATTGTTCGAAATTGCTATTCCACCTTTCGGATCCTTCGCTTTAAATCTCGATCGCATGTAGCAACAATGTAGCATTTGTGCTGTACCCAAAAAGGTCAGTCAATATCAGTCATAAGAAAATTACACCCAGGTGCACCAGAAAATTCTCATAAGCTGCAACAGAAATCACCAAAACACCACAATATGGCCAGTAACTTTGCCAGTATGTTAACAGAAAGAATATACAAAACAGACAACCAGGTAATGCACAACCACTCTATGCAATGGACAAACTTTGAAATTATAGTCTTAAGTGAACTGTGTCAGGAGAGAAAAGATGCAATTTCAAAAGCCACCTGATTTCTTGTTGATGAGATTTACTATCCCAAGTCTAAAAATTACGTGCAGACTGTAGTTGCTTGCTTAAGTACAACATAAACATAGAAGAATGTGAATGAAACGTGTGACAGTCCAGACTCAGCAAATAACTATTATACAAATTTAACATTCACACAGTAGCAAACATCCACCATTTAAGTTATAAAGCAATATCCATAGTTCAATGCCTTCTCAGAAGGGTTGGATGCAATTTGTGGATTTTTTCCAACCTCAAATTTTCCTTTTATACTTGATTAGAACAAACTGGGAGACTGCTGTTTGCAAAAAGGGAACAGGGAATCTGTTCACATGAGCAGAATCTTGTGCCTCTCAAATGCCAAAGGTTGAGCTACGACTACTTGGCAAGGACAAATCAAGCACACTTCAGCCAATCTAGGCAGCAACTTACTGATTACACTACAAATTAGAAACTTAATTGTACAGTAGAATATAGGCTATAAAGCCTCTATACGTCACCCTCCCAACTCCCCTACCCCCAAATGAAAAGAAAGGGGGTAAAGACTCCAAAAAACAAACTGGGAAAGTGCATTTACTGCGTGTAAATCATACCTGAGTAACTCTTTCAACAAGACAGTCATCAGCATAGGTTCCTTTATGAGTGCAGGGTAGTCTCTCAAAACGAGGATCCTTGGCAATCCTGTCAGGATACAATAATTTCTTTGTTAGAAACACTATTTTTGTCACTTCAAGCAAACAAATCATCACGGCTAATGAGTGAAGCTGGGGTCAACTCATTGGTTAGAACCGACAAACAGAAAAAAGAAAAAGAAAAAACACATCGAACAAATAGAATACGTAAAAACAAACAGTAAAAAACTGCTAGACAGGACAATGAAGAGGGATGGTAGTACAAGTCATGCATCCGTGCATCCAACAATTGCAAACCATTTCTCCATGAAATATATTAGTAGAGAACATGGGAAAATACCTCAGAGCCACACGATATTTCTGACCTAACTTCTCAAGCTCTGCCATTACACAATCCGTGATACAAGGAGTGCCTATAAATTCAACAGATAAGCAAATTGTTATAAAACAGACGAGAAACTGAATGATGGAACATCCCCAGCATTCATTGTACAGAGAACCAAAATGAAATTTTTGCAACCATTATAAACCACCAACAGAGGAGTGTCTGCAATCAAGACAAGGTACTGATTTCTTGTATTAAAATTCATGATTCAAAACCTGTTCCCCATAAATATTTAAGACATAAAAGTGAATAAACAAGTGATTGAAGACTCACACTTTGCGTATAGGCAATCCATCATTGCCTTCTCCAAATCCAACTGCATAAAGTGAAGGGTAAAAACAGAAGTCAAACTATGCCCAATACATACAGCTTCTAACTAAAGCTTTGGCTCATCAAAACGAACAAAACCAGATTAAACTTATCAAAGAGTACACCATGTATGAAGAATTTTCAACCATAACTATAGAGATGCTTAAGATGTCTCCTTCACTATGCACACTATTGAACACTCACCTTATTCTGAATAGAGAAATTGATGAAGTTAGTATCGACCAAAACCCGGTAAGGAGGCCCCAACGCAGTGTTGTATTTGAAGAAAAGCGCCGAAGAAACATTTGGCCTAAATTACAAAGACAAAATAAGTATGTTGAACCAATAAACAAAATCAACAAATTGAACTAAACTTAAAAATTAATAGTAATAAAAACTTACACATTTCTTGGTAGCTTTTCTTTGCTGAGATCTTTCTTGTTTGGGTTCAAAACCTCCTCTTTGTAGCTGAATTTAAAACATACAACAAAAAATGAACCAACTTATAAAGTTTCCTATGCACAAAATCGAAGAAATAAACACAAATAAGAGAGAAGTTATCAAAAGGCTCACCTTTTAATTGCTTTGGAGGTAACCACCTTCTTCATGACTGCGAACTTAGGGCCTTTTCGTGCCCTCCCCATCTCTTTGTTGATCACAGAGCAAAACAAGCTTGCAACTTTGGGATTGCGCAGAACCCTAAAACCTTTTACTTTGTCCTAAAATAAACCCAACGAAAAACCAACAAATAGAGCGAGCGAGCGAGAGAGAGAGAGAGAGAGAGAGAGATATCTCGCTCGGGTCGGTTAGTCTGGGCAGAGAGGAAGAAGGACAAGACAAGACGACGAAATACTTAATAATTGCTCTAGCTGCGGTTTGGGCTATAAATCTATAACAGGCCTGGTTGAGTCCAAGCCCAGACCTACCTTGGGTTTTACTTGGCTTTGGATTAAATGATAATCATATTTTGAGAGCAAATAATAATACTCATATTATACATGTTCAAGAATACTTTTGTCACGCAAAGAACTCTAGTGGTCTGGAGCAATTGCTCCCTTAAGGAAATGTCCTAAGTTCGAATCTTAGAATCAGTGTTGTGTGTGTGAGTTTAGTATATTATCGCACCTCTCAATAAGAAAAGTCCCAAAAAAAAAAAAAAAACTTTTGTCACATGTATCCAAAAAATACATGTTTCTTACAATCAACTATATTCACGTATTCTTCACATTTAATACAATTTTTTTAAAAATATCTTTTAATAATACCCTACATGTAAATTTTACGTATATTTCATATGCTATAAAATAAAATATATATATATAATGGCCGAATTTTTCACCGTATTTGTTTTATAAATAGTTTCATAATACTTGTAAAATTAAGGCTAAATTATTGAAATGCCCCCTGTAACTCAATTTCAATCTCAGTTCCCCGAAACTCTAAGCTTGTCTCACTTTCCCCTGAAACTCCATATAGTGTCTCACTTTGGTGTTTTTGTCTGAGACTTTGGTGTTCCTTGAATTGTGAGCTCAAGAAGGCCAAGGTTCACACCATCTTTCAGAATTGATTCTCTATATATGCATCTGTCATTTTGGCACATTGTTAGTAGAGCACCAACTGTGTGCTCCCGACTTTGTAGTGATCCATTTTCAAGCACCTCAATCATTGCAAGCACTCCACCTTCTTCAGATGTTAATGCAATTTTGCCCTCATCAAATCCTAGCAGAGATTCTATCAGAGCACAACATTTTTCGGCCGTCTTTGAAGATTTCTTGCAGGGTTTTAATAAAGTGACTATAGAAGGGATTGGTTTTGCTTCAAGAATGATAGTAAGGTTACTTGGGTGTGTTGAGAGATTTGAAAGAGCCATTACTGAATCAACTTTGGCTTGTGGGCTTCCATGTCTAAGGGTTTCCACCAGAAGAGGAATGGCACCAGAAGCACCTATGATTGGCTTGTTGACCGCAGAAGCCGATAGAGTGAGTAGAGATGCAGCTGCATACTCCTGCAGGTTGGAATTTTGTGACTCAAGAAAAGTAATTATTGGTTCTAAAGCACCAGCTTCCACAATATTAATTTTATTCCAGTCATATCAAATTTAAAAGAAAAAAATGGAGTTTCATGGCAAAGTGAGATGCTATATGGAGTTTCAGGGGGGAAAGTGAGACAGTTAAAGTTTCGGGAGGGGGAAACTGAGACTGAAATTGAGTTACATGGGCATTTCAATAATTTAGCCTAAAATTAACGCATTTTATTCATATTTTTTCTTGTATTTTACTAACTATGTTCAAGAGATTTCATCATTTGGTCAACATTGACTATGAGAATTTACGAATACCACCTGTTGGATCAAAATTCAATAATGGACATTTAAACTTCATGGAAATCCTATTAAAGTGATTTATAAGTTTTGAAATAGTTCCAAGTTCCAAGCATGGAATGTTGAGACAACCAGACTTGTGCTTCAATATCCTACTTAAACTAAAGCAAAAAAAGAAAGAAAATTTTAAAAAATAAATAAATCATACACTGTAACATTGTACCAGTCTGTAAAAGAAAAACATTGCACCAGTAAAACTTTATATAAGATGATAAGCTTAAGATTTTGACACCATCAACTTTTATTATAACTCAAAACTGACGAAAGAGCATGAAAAAAAAAAAACAGATGGCTTTATTTTACTTATTTTAAGCCATTCTGATAGCCAGGGCTTAAGTTATACACTGCCCCGAATTTGAGAACTATAGCCACTCCTGTCATCGCTGAACTTATCATAGAGCATGACACCTCCATACTTGGGAGATCCCTTAACAAAAGGCAACAATTGGTTTTTCAGATCATTTGGATTCACAAAGCCACTGCCAGCAGCTTGACGGGAAGCCGGCAGCCCAACGAAGAACTGGCCAGCTTTTATGGAGGAGGTCCATTTGTTCCATGAGTTCTTGAAGGCATTGGGGTTGCTGGTGGTAAATTCACACTGAGGGTTGTTGTAGAATTGGACCCAAACATAGTCAAATACGACAGTGGACAGAGCACCATTGAGATACTGGTCGGGAAATGGGCATTGTGGTGCTGCACTTAAGTAGAATTTTTTGCCTTTTAGGCTGAAGCTAGACAACCTCTTAGCAAGTGCAGCATAGTAAGCTCCACCTTTCTCTATGTCCAAATCTATGCCGTCCAAAACCGCGTTGCCTAGAGGCCTTGAGTTTGAAAAGCCCCCTAAGAAGTTGTTCCACAGGTAGATTGTTAGACTGTCAACATCAGCATCAGATGACAGTCCATAGTTCCCTGCGCCGCCGCCAATCGAAATCATGACCTTAATGCCTTTGCTTTGGCAGTTTTTGATGTCAGCCCCCACTCCTTGGCAGCCGTTTGATGCTGGGTTACAGTGGCCAGCTAAGTTGATTTGAGGTGTTTGTCCATTGCCAAATTGTGAGAGAAATCCTATGTTTACAATTTGATATTTTCCGGTGTTACATGTGTCTGTGAGTGATCCCTCACCACCATTTTGACCCCAATAAACCACAATGACTCCGGCATAGGATTGGGAAAACAAGGCTGGGAGAAGTAGTAGGAAGATAGTGAGAGCTTGAGAACAAAACTTGGTGAACAAGGCAGCCATAGTTGTTGTGTTATGAGTTTGATGCCAAAAGCTCATGTGGGATTAATCTATTTATAGGCTTTGCAGGATATCTGAGTTTTGGAAGATATTTGGAGCCTTGTTCTTAGTCAATTTTGTGAATGCGGGGTTATTCGGTTCTTGCCAAATGTTAATAATTACTAAGGAGAAAAGTATACAAAGTTCATGTTGATCGTTTTTCTTTTAACAATGATCCTGATCATCATGAATTTTGTATACTTGTCGGGTTTAAGGAGGATATTTTGTATACTTTTCTTTTAACAAAATGCTCCTGTGGGATTATTCTATTTATAGACTTTGCAGGATCTGAGTTTGGGAAGATATTTGGAGCTTTGTTTCTTAGTCAAGTTTGTCAATACGGGTTGAGTGGGTTCTTGCCAAACATGTAATAATTACTAAGTGGAGAAAAGTATACAAAGTTCATGTCGATCGTTTTTCTTTTAACAAAATTGATCCTGATCATCATGAATTTTGTATACTTTTCTCCTTAGTTGTGTACAAGTTGGATATGCCAAACTAAAAAGTTATCCTAGTTAGTGGTAAACAAAAGGAGAAAATAAAGTGCACAAAATTGAGTTTGAGCATGAATTTTGTGGTGTTTTTGAGTTCTCGACCGACATGTTTTAATGATGATCTTTGGGAAAATAGTGTACAAAATTCATGCTGATCTTTCTTTAAAAGAAAATAATAATTAATGTCGTTTTTTAATTCTATAGTAGCCAGAAGGGAGGTTTTGGAGGTTGATCCCCAATGCCTAACTAAAGACCTATCCAACTCGTAAACAACTAATTAGGAATGTAGAATTACTCTTGGAAAGTTAACAAGAACCAAATAATTAAACTACAAAAACCAAAACCAAAACTACAACTAACAAACTTGGCCGTTGCGGTGGCAGGCTTCGATGCCATATATTGCTCATCCTTTGGCCGTCATTTGTCTCAGGGACACAGTGATCGGCCAAGTTGATTTGAGCCTATTGGCCATTGCCAAATATATTGAGAGGAATGCTATGTTCACAGTCCCTTATTTTCCTGAGTTGCATATGTGTGTCTCTCAATGTGCCCTCAGATTTATTTTGGCCCCAAAAAGCGAATTTGCATAATATAAAATTTTCCATCTAAACAAAACAATGTGAACACATCATTTGCTTGACTTCAAGTCAAGCAAGCATCCAGTAATTGCTTCTTTTGTCCTTTGCCAAACTTTTCCACAGATTGAGGTAAATGGACAGTGTTGGCTTTACTAGTCAGGAGTGCTAAGACCTACCTGCTCTGCTGGGCTACTAGGGGATAGAATATCAGCAGGAACTGGATAAGATATGTTTTTTTTTTGGGTCTGAGGATAAGATATGCTTACACTTGAAGTCAAGAGCCAACCACAGGCTTTGTCATCTTCTTAGGTTCCTGTCCAGCTTCTTGGAGTTCTAAGAAGCAAACAGAGGCTGAGTACAGAGCTATGGCAGTCACTGCTGCTGAAATTGTTTGGTTACTACAGTTGCTACAAGACTTACATATTGTGCTTTATCAAATTCCTCTCCTCAACCGTGACAAGTTGACAACATATATCAGCTATGGCATTATCTTCGAATCCAGTTCTTCATTCCAGAGCCAAACATGTTGAGATCGATTGTCACTTTGTCAGAGAAAGGGTCCCTCATGGAGATTTAAAACTTAATCATGCGTCTTCAGCTCAGCGGGTTGCTGATATCATCTCACGATTGGTTTCTCCAATCCTGAGATTGAGGGGGGCTGATCTTATAGATAGGACATTGTCAAATGTAAGCTCTGACAAGTGTCATGAGATGATTAGTCATGATTGTTATAGTTGTTAGAAAATAGTGAAGGGAAATCAGTTAGTGTAACAGCTGATTAGCTTCTTAGTTAACTATTAATCAGAATAATATATAAGCATAGCTGTACTGATCTGAAAAGAGAATTACAGAAATCAAGAATACATTTCGTCTTCTTCCTCTACAATTTCTCTGAATCAAAACAATATTTTCAATCACTAACAATTTTCTTATTCAGAGAACCAAAATTAAAATGTGAGTATGTGATTGTTGGAATTTGAAGGTGATTTTAGGATTTTGGAAGATCGGGTAAGATGAAATGCAATAAAACAGTGTTTTGGAGAGAATGGGTCAGCCTGATGTAGGTGTCCGATAATGCTACTGTAGCAATTGTTATTACTAAAATATGATATTTGGTTTGAATACTTTAGGTTAAGTTTTATTCTTCTCCATAAGGAGGTATATATAAGGATTTACATGAGTGCTTTACAAGGAAATAGATACGATGTCAATTAGGATAATATCTCCTAATTATACGGTGATTTGTCAACTATCTAAAAATAAGGAAAGTAAATCCCTTAATCAATCAAGGAAATAAATCTCCTTGATTGATTAGGACTCACGTTAACACTCCTCCTCAAGTTGGTGCATATCGTCACCAATGCCCAACTTAGTAAGTGAGTCATAAAATACTCTTCCACAAACAACTTTGGTTAAGACATCCGCCAGTTGATCTTCCGATTTCACGAACGGTAGGCGGATGATCTTTTTCTCAATTTTTTCTTTGATGAAGTGTCTATCCACTTCAACATGTTTGGTTCGATCATGTTGAACTGGATTATGAGCAATATCAATAGCTGACTTGTTGTCACAATGCAACTCCATCGGTTTTTTTGGTTTGAAGCCCAATTCTGTCAAGAGTCGTCTAATCCACAATAATTCACAAACTCCGTGAGCCATTCCTCTATACTCTGCTTCTGCACTAGACCGAGAAACCACATTTTGTTTTTACTCCGCCAAGTGACAAGGTTACCTCCCACGAATGTAAAGTAACCAGAAGTAGAGCGTCTATCTGTAATGGACCCAGCCCAGTCAGCATATGTATATCCAATGACTTCAAGATCTCCATTTTTTGAGAACATTAATCCCTTTCAGGGGCTGACTTCAAGTATCTTAAGATTCGATCAACTGCATTCCTATGAGAGACACTAGGTGAATGCATAAAGCGACTAACCACACTCACGGATATGCAATATCCGGTCTTGTGTGTGCCAGGTATATCAATCTTCCAACAAGGCGTTGATACTGTTCCTTATTGGTTGGTTCTTGGTCCATGTCTTCACACAACTTGTGGTTCATCTCAATGGGTGTGTCACGGCTTACACCCGAGCATCCTTGTTTCGATGAGTAGATCCATTACATACTTCCTTTGAGGCAGAAATATACCGGTTTTTGACCTTGCTACTTCAATTCCAAGAAAGTACTTGAGATCACCTAAGTCCTTCATCTCAAATTCTGAGACAAATACTTTTGCGTTTCAATTGCTCTTACGTGTCGTTTCCGATTACGACTATGTCATCTACATAAACAATCAATGCGATAAGCCTTCCTCCATCACGCTTCACGAACAGGTGTGATCTGAATTACTCTGCGTATAACCAAAGTTCTTCATAGATTTAGTAAATCTGCCAAACCATGCTCTGGGGATTGTTTCAATCCATATAAAGACTTTCCGAGCTTGCACACATGATTCTTCTTGTCATGAGCTAAGTTACATCCTAGTGGCAGGTCCATATAAACTTCTTCTTCCAAGTCTCCATGTAAGAATGCATTTTTACATCAAGCGATGTAATGGCCAATCGAGATTTGCAACTAGAGGCAGTAGAACTACGATAGTGTTAATCTTGGCTACTGGGGCAAAGGTCTCCTGGTAGTCTATCCCATATCTCTGTGTATACCCCTTCGCCACCAGTCTAGCTTTAAATCTTTCAACGGATCCATCTACTTTAAGCTTCACAGTATAAATCCATCTGCATCCCTCTTGTCTTCTTTCCATGAGGTAAGGGTACGAGTTCCCATGTGACATTCTTTTGAAGGGCTCGCATCTCTTCATTCATGGCGTCTTTCCACTTTGGATCTTCTAGTGCTTCAGTAACACTATTTGGAACAGATATGTCAGCCAATTGCTTTACAAAGTGCACACGTGCCTCTGATAATCTACTGAGAGATATGTAATTGTTGATGGGGTATTTCCCTTTGGCTTTAAGATCGGCTTCATATTGTACTCGAGGTTTGCCACGGTTTTCCTTTACGGTAGTTGATATGTAGGCTTTGTGCCTTCGAAATCAAATCATCATGGGATATTTCATTAGTGTTATCGGTTTCAGGGAAAGAGGTTACTGAATGACATCCTCGGCCAGTGATTGGTGTGGTGCTGAAATTTGGAGCGGGCAAAATCTCATGAAGCAGTTCCATTTCCTCCTCCCGATTTTGACGGCGGGGAGATAACGGAGTAGATTCCTCGGGTGACCGGTCGCTTGCTTACAGCGGCCGGTCGTTTTCAAGCGAGTTCTCCGGGTTTGATGAATGAAGGGGCTGCGACGGTCGCTTGATTCTTGCGACCGGTCGTTTTGAAGCGAGTTCGATGGCGACCGATCATTGGATTACAGCGGCCGTCGTTTTGAAGCGTAGTCGCTTCCTCGGGAAAAAATTGAAAATTTGAGGGTGCTTGGATTCTCGATTCTCCTTCTGTGCATTTGAAAAATATTTGTCATGTTCGGAACACAACATCCAATGAGGTAAAGAATTTCTGATTGGGAGGATGATAACACCGGTACCCTTCTCGATGAGGGGCATAGCCAATGAAAACACACTTTTCTCGAGGGTCCAACTTGCTTCGTTGATGATCATGTAAGTGAACAAATACAACACACCGAAAATCCGGGGTTCCAGGTTTGGGGTTTGAGGTGTTTGGATATGGTGGTGAAGTGTTTGAAGTGGTGTTTGGAAATTTAGGATCTTTGGAGGATCCGATTGATGATGTATCGCAGAGATGACGGCTTCTCCCCAAAGGGTCGAGGCATATTGGCACCAAAGAGAGGCACAAACTACTTCCAATAAGTGGCGGTTCTTTCTTTCAGCAACTCCATTTTGTTGGGAAGTGTAGGGGCATGAACGTTGATGTATGATACCATGAGCTTGTAAGAACTGGTTAAGATCATGGTTGAGAAATTCTCCGCCATTGTCGAACAGAAGAATCTGAATTACGGTATGGGCCGAGTCTCCACCATGTGATGGAACTGTTGAAACTTGGAACTGACTTCCCATTTAGTTTTGAGAAGGAAACCCAGGTCATGCGTGTGTAATCATCTATAAAGGTGACAAACCATCTAGCTCCTCCTGGAGTGGTAATTTTTGCAGGCCCCAAACATCGAATGAATAAGAGAAAATGGGACCAAACTTTTAGTTGAACTTAAGGGAAACGGGACACGATGGCTCTTAGCCAATTCACACGTATCACACTGGAAGCTGGAAACATCAAGACTGGAAAATAATGATGGAAACAACTTCTTAAGATAACCGAATGAGGCATGCCCAAGACGTTTATGCCATAACCAAACTTTGTCTCTCTCCCCTCGTAACGAGTTCCACTTGTTGTGCAGGCTTGACCAACCTTGGTCTCACTATCCGGTGCCCAGTCCAAGTAGTAGAGTTTTTCCCGCCGAGTACCACAACCAATCGTCTTACCCGTGAGGATGTCCTGAAAAACACAATGAGTTGGCCAAAATGTTACAGTACAATTCAAAGCCGTAGTAATTTGGGCAATGACAAGAGATTATGGTGTAAGGACGGAACAATCAACACGAGAATCCAATTTGAGGGAGTCGAGAGAGAGAGAACCCTCCCTAATCACGGGGAGGGGTACCATTAGCATTAGACACCACCGATTGAGGAGACGGTGTATGAGTAGCAATTTGTCCAGGATCAAAGGTCATGTGATCGGTGGCTCGGTGTCAATGATCCATGTGTGTTTTTAGAAGACGTATGAAAACAGAACCTCGAGTGGTGACGATAGAAGCACGAGTCCTGGTAGTCGGGTGAGCGGGATTGGTCGTATGCTTCCGTGAGTAGTGCAAGGATGGAGCGAATCGTAGGAGGTCCCGACATCGCAGCGGAAAATAAGATTTGATTTGAGATTTAGAGGAAATTTGAGGAATATGATTTGAGTGAGGAATTTGATTTGAGCAGTATGTGGATAAGATTTGAGGGTATGTGTTTAAGGATTTGATAAGAGGATTTGAGGAATTTAGATATGAGGGATTTGAATTTGAGGAATTGAAATATGAGGAATTTGATTTAGGGTTTTGAGATTTGAATATGAGAAATTTGATATGAGAATTTAGAGACAACCGAGGATCGATTGCTCTGATACCATGCTAAAATATGATATTTGGTTTGAATACTTTAGGTTAAGTTTTATTCTTCTCCATAAGGAGGTATATATAAGGATTTACATGAGTGCTTTACAAGGAAATAGATACAGTAATCAATTAGGATAATATCTCTTAATTATACAGTGATTTGTCAACTATCTAAAAATAAGGAAAGTAAATCCCTTAATCAATCAAGGAAATAAATCTCCTTGATTGATTAGGACTCACGTTAACAGTTATTGCCCGATAATGCTGAAGATGAATGCACTAGCTCATATTGAGCTCAACAGTGTATGCTTGTATATATAGCAAAAAACGGTTACATCCATAGCATTACAAAATTGATCTACCACTGTGTGTATGACACTTGGCAATTTCCTATAGGCATTTGAGCCACACAAAATTCTCCTAACAGAAAATGAATCTAAGCTGTTACTTAGACATTCCAGATGTAAACAATAAAATAGTAAAAGTAAATCAATAAAACCAATTTACACATCAACACTCCCTTCTAAATAGTTTGCTGATTTCACCCCAAGTAACTCTCCTAGCATGCAGACCCTTTCCTTTGGCAATGCCTTTGTGAAAATGTCTGCAACTTGATCTTGACCTTTGCAATAGATCAGATCCACCACTCCTTCTTGAAATTCATCTCTGATCAAATGGAACTTTCTTCCTACGTGCTTTGATCTATGATGGAACACAGGATTCTTGGACATAGCTATAGCAGATGTGTTGTCACACATGATTGGTGTAGCTTCAAGTTGTTCTTCTCCAAAATCACCCAATACAAATCTTAGCCATATTGCTTGAGTTGTTGCTTCTGCAGCACTGACATATTCAGCCTCTGTAGTTGATAAAGCAACACTGTTTTGCTTTACTGACGCCCAAGAAAATGCACCACTGCCAAATGAAAAAGCATAGCCCGATGTGCTTTTCATGTCATCTTCTGAACCAACCCAATCACTAACACAAAATCCAATCAACATAGCTGGCTTTCCATACTCATATTCAATGCCATAATACAGAGTTCCTTGCACATATCTCAGCACTCTTCTTACAGCTCCAAAATGCTTGTTTGAGGGACCATGCATAAATTGGGCAAGCAAACTAGCTGAATACATAATGTCAGGCCCTTGGTGCAGCTCCAAAATGCTTCTTCACATACATAGTAGCTTCACTTATGTTTCTCTGAAATCCACATTTGAGTAGATGAGTGTTAATTTCATCATACCAGGCCCTTGGTGCATGCTTCAAACCATAGAGAGCCTTCTTTAACTTGTGTACCTTATCTTCTGCTCCCTTAACTTCAAATCCTTCAGGTTGCTCGATCTAAACTTCCTCCTTCAACACTCCATTTAGAAATGCTGATTTCACATCCAATTGGAAAAGTTTCCAATTCTTTTGAGCATCCAGAGCAATTAGAGTTCTAATTGTATCCAATCTTGCCACGGGAGCAAAAGTTTTGTTGAAATCTACTCCTGGCTTCTGTGTGTATCCCTTAGCTATAAGCCGTGCCTTGTGCTTTTAGATAGAACCATCAAGATTCAGCTTTGTCTTGAAGATCCATCTCACACCCACAACTGGTTTGTTACCAGGTCTGTTAACCATCTCCCAAGTAGAGTTTGATTAGAAGATTCAAACTCCACTTCGCCTTCAGTCATCCCTGCTTCCTCACTACTATCCCAAGGAATTGATATGTGCACTTCTTCATTTCCTTCCCAATTCCAGAGAGACTTCTCATCGAATATTACACTTCTTGACATTATTACTTTCTGAGTTCTCAGGTTAAACCCCCTGTACCCTTTCTCACAAGTTCCATACCCAACAAAAACTCCATTCTCATCAGTGTCTTCCAACTTATGTCACAGCTGTGATGGAATATGAGTATATCAGAGAGAACCAAATATTCTCATATGCTTTACTCCAAGTTTTCTTCCACTGAATGCTTCAAACGGGGTCTTGTTCTTAAGAGCACTTGTAGGACACCTATTGAGAATGTAGACTGGAGCGTTAACTGCTTCTCCCCAGAACTTAGTAGGCATTCTCTTTTCATGAAGCATTGTTCTAGCCATCTCCACAATGGTTCTATTCTTCCTCTCTGCAACTCCATTTTGTTGAGGAGAATAGGCCACTGTTAATTGCCTTTCAAGTCCTAAATCTTCACAGAACTTACTGAATTATGTTGAAATGTATTCACCACCTCTGTCCGATCTCAGTTTCTTGATCTGAAATCAACTTTGCAACTCCACCATGGCTTTAAACCTTTTGAATACTGAAAATACACTTGATTTGTGTTGCAAAGAAGAACACCCAACACATCCTTGTATGATCATCGATGAAAGTGAGGAAATATCTGTTTCCTCTACTGTAGTGACTGCATCGGGCCGCACACATCCGAGTGTACTAACTCCAATGGTTGCAAAGCTCTCCACACTTGAGTTTTGTCAAATGCTTCTCTGTGAGCCTTGCCCGTAGCACAGCCCTCGCACACATCTCCAAAACTTTCCAACCTAGGAATTCCAACCACCATTTCTTTATCTTGTAGCATCTTTAGGCCAACATAGTTCAAATGACCAAATCTTCTATGCCATTTCCTTGAGTGATCCTCAAGCTGCAGCTTTATTTGCCATCATTGGGTTCATGAATTCAAACTTCATAGGAAAACATCTATTCCCTTTCATTAGAACATTAGCCACCAACTCTTTCATTTCTCTATCAGCATATATGTTCACCATAGAATCACCAAATACTAGCCAATAGCCATGCTCAATCATTTTTCCAACACTTAGAAGATTTTCATTTAAGCCCGGCACAATCATCACTTCTTGTATGTATCTAGGACCATCATTCAGCTCGATCACAAGAGTCCCTTTTCCAAAAACTTGAACTAATTCCCATGTTCCCATCTTCACCTTGCACTTCAAACTCCTATAAATGTTAGAGAGCAGTGACTCGTGAGATGTCATATGATTACTGCACCCACTATCAATACACTAAGCACCAAGATCAGCTGGTTTTGAAAGTGAGTGAGAGGCATAGAACATATTGGTTGTCTCCAATGTTTGATTCTCTGCAAAATGAGCAACTGGTCCAGCCTTGTTTTGTATATTGCTAGAGGAATTCCTAGGAATGTGACCAAACTTGCTACATCAGTGACACTTGACTTTATCCTTGAACCAGCATTCACCGTAATGCAACTTGTTACAGTTCTTACAAGTTCCTTTGTTCTGATCATTCTTGTTAGACTGATAACTCCTCTAGTCTTCATTCTTCCCACCCGAATTGGGTTTATCTTCCCACTTCTTTCTTTTATTCTTCCAATTCTTCTTGGATTGACCATTCCCTGTAGAGGATGAGGAGCTGGCTCCCTTCACACTCATACTAGCAAACACCTTCTCAACAATATTCTCAGAGTGTCTCTCAAGCCTTTGCTCGAACACCTTCAGGGTGGCCACAACCTCCTGCACTTCTATTGTATCCAGATCCTTGGTCTGTTCAATGACTGTGCAAACAAGGTCATAAGTCTTTGTGAGACTTATCAACAACTTCTGCACAATTCTATTCTTAGATAACTGATGTCCTTCTGAGTTTTTAATTTGAGCACCCATGCTCTTCATTTCATTTATTAGTTCAAACAGTCTAGTCAAATAAGCAGATAGAGATTCATCTTCACGCATACGAGTATATTCAAAATCTCATCTCAAACCTTGTAATTTGACTGACGTTACACGCTCATCTCCTCTGTACTCTTGCTATAGCAGATCCCAAGCTCCTTTTGCAGTCACTTCGTTGGAGATTCTGGGAAAGAGCTCATCTGAGACAGCGCCTTGGATGAGATCTAGTGCCTTTGCATCTTGCTTGAGGAGCTCGGACAATGCATATTTGTCTGATGTCTCCGTCTCATTCGTTTTGCCTTTTGGATATGGAATTGGTAACTTTCTTCAACCAATTCCCAGATTCCATACGATCTGAGGATCGTCTTCATATGAATCCTCCAGAGCTCGTAGTTTTCTCCATTGAAAATTGGAGTTCGTGGCTCCCTTCCAACCGAACCAACCATATGAGACTAAATCGATTTAGATATGAAGATTTTGCGTTGAAATCTTCGAATACTCACAACAGAAAACAATGCCCAGATTCAAGAGCGAACTTGGCTCAATGATACCATGTTGGGATTTGAAGGTGATTTTAGGATTTTGAAAGATCGGGCAAGACGAAATGCAATAAAACAGTGTTTTGGAGAGAATGGGTTAGCCCGATGTAGGTGCCCAATAATGATAATCTGTAGCAATCGTTATTGCCCGATAATGCTGAAGATGAATGCACTGGCTCATATTGAGCTCAGCAGTGTATGCTTGTATATATAGCAAAAAACGATTACATCCAGATCATTACAAAATTGATCTACCAATGTGTGTATGACACTTGGCAATTTCCTATAGGCCTTTGAGCCACACAAAATTCTCATAACAGAAAAGGAATCTAAGCTCTTAGACATTCCAGTTGTAAATAGTAAAATAGTAAAAGGAAATAAGTAAAACCAATTTACACATCAACAATGATTATGGGGAGTTTTAGACATACGTAGGGTTCCAATTGTAAAGCAAACCTCTCAGTGTAGAGAAAGTTAGGCCGGTGTTGTGAAGTTTAATTGTAATGAGCTTAACTACAAAGAGTTTGTTCTGGAGCAACCTCTATATTTATATATGCAGAATCAGAGATTTTATTGAGATATATATATATATATATATATATATATATATATATATATATATATAGATGTCTGTCTTGTTCTTCTTTAGTCCTCCTATAATTTTGACAAGGTTAGCAGGATTTGCGAGTTACTTCTAAGTCAAGCCTTAGTGGACTTTTTCAAGCTTTTTCAAGCCTTAGTAGATTTTGAGTTGGATACTTGCACATCCATCATGTTCACAATCACGAATGTTAGTCTCAAGTAGCGGCTAGTTTAATGTAATTTGGAAGGAACTAGTGTACTTTCTAATAACAATTTTATTGCGTATCAATATAATAAACTTAGGATTAGAACAGCATTAACCATACCATAAAAATCAAACTGACGAAAGAGCAGGAGTGCAGCTTGTGACTGCTTTATTTACTTATAAGCCACTCTGGTAGTCCAGGATGCTCAGATTACACACTGTTTCGAATTTTAGAACTATAGTCATTCGTTATATCGCCGGCCCTATCAAAGAGCATGACACCTCCATACTTGTCACCAGACTTCTGAACAAAAGGCAACACTTGGCCTATTAGATCACCTGGATGCACATAACCAGTGCCAGCAGATGTCTTCGAAGCCGGAAGCCCAACAAAGAATTTTGTGGCTTTCACAGACGATGTCCATTGGTTCCAGGCGTCCTTGAAGCCACTGGGATGACTAAGGCTATATTCGCACTTCTTGTTGTTGTAAAACTGAACCAAAACATAGTCAAATAGGCCAGTGTTTAGTGCATGTTTGAGATGTTTGTCAGGGTACGGGCATTGTGGTGCTGCAGTTAACAGCACCTTCTTCCCTCCTTGGCTATGCTCGGACAACCTCCTAGCAAGCTTATCGTAGTAAAGTTCACCTCCTCCCTCAATGTCGAAATCTACACCGTCCAATACCCCAGGGCCTAGAGGCCTTGACTTTGATTGGCCCCTAAGAAGTTATCCCAAATGTAGTCTGCTACATGCCTAGCATCATCTGCAGATGATAGTCCGTAGTTCACCTTGCCGTTCACCTCGCCGCCGCCAATTGAAAGCAGGACCTTGATGCCTCGGTTTTGGCAGTGTTTGATGTGCTTGCCCACCAGGTTTGGGCAGTTGTTTAATGCCGGGGTACAGTGGCCAGCTAAGTTGAGTTCAGGTGGTTGGCCATTGCCAAATTTTGAGAGGAATGCTATGTTTACAATGTTATATCTTCCTGTGTTACACGTGTCTGTCAGTGTGCCATCCGAGATATTTTGGCCCCAATAAATCACAATGCTCCCGGCACATGATTTGGAGAACAAAAAAGGGTGAATCAGCAGGAAGACAAAGAGAACTTGAGAACAGAATTTGGTGAACATGGCAACCATAGTAGTTGTAATTATGAGTAATGTGTTTGGTTAATACTTGGATGTACCTGTGGCGACGGGTCTAGTCTATTTATAGACTTGCAAATGAGTTCTTCGGTCTAGGTTCGAAATGATTAGCTGTTATTGGGTTTAGTCTACACGTTTTTAGTTTTAGATGTAGGTCCTTTGACATTTATTACTTTTTTTGTTGTGTCGATTTTACTCTTTGAGGTAAATAAGGAAAATACATTGAAAATGTAATTTAATGCATTATTTTCTTATAATTGAATTTCATAATTTAAATTTTGAATTCTTTCCTTGATAATATTCATAATATATGGATAAAGTACAATTTAATCAATGAAAGGTAAAGACCCACATAATATACCAATCGACTAGAAAAGGACCCACATGAAATTATGTACCTGAAATTCAGATAAATAGTGTTATATTAGCAACAACAACAAAAACTTACTGACAAATCATGTTACCAATAAGTTAAGAACATAAATTAGAAGACTACATATAAGTTAGAAACATAAATTAGAAGACTACCTATAAGTTATGAGCATAAATTAGAAAACTACCTATAAGTCAGATATAAAAATAGACAAATTAAATTGTATGTTACCTACAAAAAATGGCTAATTATTATGACATAAATAACTATTACCTGATTCAAGTCATAAGGGGAAACAATGGAACTAAAAATGAGTTTAAAAATAAAATATAAAAAAGATTGCATCAGAAAATATTAAGAAAGGAATGTAATCCTATGTGGCACAAAAGTCAAAGGACTTGGATCAAAGTCACAAAATCCGAGAATTAAACCCAACTCTTCAATGAAAATTTGGATATATATAAACTTTTCTAAAGATATTTTGAAACCTCTTTCTTCTTTCTTAGTCAATATTGTGAACATGCATGGAATTTACTTGTGAGTTGCAACAACACTCTAGGCATTTTAAAATTTTCCTACAAATTTTAATTTGTAATAATATGGATGGGGAATGAAAATGACAAGATAATATATCTCAATGATTGAGATAAATATTTGAAGCGGGATATAGAAAAATATAGATGGTTTGGGTCTTCAAATCACAACGTAGGGTAAGTGCAAAGAGTGGTTTAATAGACGACAAACGTGTCGTGTTTGCGGGTTTTAGGTCGTGTTCGTGTCAATCCGTTAAGGAAAAGGGGTTGATATGACCCGACCCGTTAAGCTAACGGGCGGGAAATTTAGACCCGAACCTGACCCGTTCATGCACTTCACCTATTTCAAAAATAAAATATATTTTATTAACAAATTGTTAAATGAAAACACCTCAAATTAGACAAATAATATAAATAAAGATGATCATTAAATAAGTCTTGCACATTTAAATAAATATACAAAATGCAACAATATATAAAATTAACAGCCCACATAGATATAATATTAACAAAGGAGAGGTTGCATGATGGATTTGTTTTTGGTCGAAATTTGCAAGCTGTATTTGAAGATGTTAACCGCCCACATAGATATAATATCAATAAAAACATAGAATAATATTAACAGTCCTACATAGATATAATAAATATGGAGTATTTTAAGATGTTATCACAAAGAAGTCTTTACTGTTGATGAAGGTGCACATTGGCTAGGAGTTGGGCAAGTTCTAGTCCTATCTTATTAACGGATCGTGTACAATATTACCAAGTCTAGGTTTAATTGTGCCATGTTGAATTATGTACGTATTGGATTGTGTGTTTTTTTATTATGTTGTGAACAAATAAAGTGTTGGTGTAAGTGGCTAGATACAAGCCATGATGTGACACATTGAAGAATTAATACAATAATAATCTATGGTTTAAATATAGTTGGTCACTCCTAATTGCACTGAGCCCTTTTGAGTTAAAACCACACACTAGAGGTCCATTGGGCATAACCCAACCCAAGTATTGGATCTAGTTGATTAATTAAGTTGGGGACAATATCGGTGCATAGTTTGAACAAGTAGTGGATTCTTATTGGGCATGTTGGTACAACATAAAGAATTGTTACCATTGTTTGTCCGCATTAATCGATTTGCTTAAGTTCAAAACATTCACGTTTTTTTTTGTCAGGTGCAAGTTTCATTAAGAATCACAAAAGTGAGACTCAACAAAGAGCATTCACTTATGCACACATTCAAATCTCTCTACCAAACATGGCTTGGATAAGAAATGATTCAAAAAAAAAAAAGGTAACTGCATGGCATTCGGATTTTCACAAACGTATTTTCCAGTTAAACAAAGTGAACATCATTTGCTTGACTTCAAATCAAGACTCGATCACGTTTTTTTGGTGAAGATATTGGATCCACCTTTAGTATGTTGACGTGAATTGGAACAAATTATTGGTGATGAAGTTTCAACATACGAAACTTTGCATAAAGGAGATGACGATTGGCTTTACTTGAAGCAAAGCGTGTGCTAGCAGGAGGAACTGAATGGTTAGACTTGAAGTAAAGCCAACTATGTCTATTTTTCCATGGACCTATGCATACGACAGATCCAACGTTCTATTTACAGCTCACAACTATGGAACAAACTCGTCAAATCCAAAGGGTTAGAAAGTTGAAGCGGCTGTGTGGCATGTGAACCACCTAGTGGCTGGACTTTTCTCTCAACACATTGCCAGCCGGTTTCGGTTGGATCCTCACATTCTAATTGTTAAAAGTTGTTGATCAAATACAATTGTTCCACATTGAAGAAGACTGTCCATAAAGGAGCTGGGTGCTAGGATCTTCCCACCTCACAACTTCAACACGTACTGAGAGGCAAATTGGAGTACAGTTTTTCTTGCTAGCTCTTTCATTTGCAATTCATGATGAAATGCCCTGCTGATCGAGGGGTTAGTTTAATGCAATTTGAAGGTGTACTAATAGTTCCACCTTAATAATTTATGTGAAAGGAATGGTCACTAGTAAAAAAAAGTCACAATAGTCACCATTTGTTGGTTACATTTGTGGCTGTGAAAAAAAGCAATAGTCACCAAAAAAAGTAAAAAAAGGTGACTATTGTCTTTTGTCACGACCACAAATATAACCAACAAATAATAACTATTATGACTTTTTTTACTAGTGGGTACTGATTACTGGTGTGGAAGCTACAACATTTGAGCTTTTGTCCTCGATCGTACGTTTACATAACTTTGCCACAGACTCAAGGAAATGAACAAGGTTGGCTTGACTTCAAGTCATCGTGCTAAGCCGTATCTACTAGGCTACTAGGAAACATAACAGACAATAAAAATGAAAGGGATTGTAGACAGTGGCGGATTCAGGGTTATGTGGCCAAGGGGGTGACATTGTAAAAGTTCAGAAATTTTTCTATAAAGAAAATAATACTAAAAATAATAAAAAGATAGTACTTCCATTTATAATTCATGACAAAACCAATAATACAATTCTGATTATCGCGACGAGTTTTCATATTTTCACTACAAGAAAAACACCCTTTACTGTCGGCTAAAAAGCGTCACAATAACCATTAATTGACAGCTCGGAAAGCGTCACGGATGCCACTGTCAGGAAAGGGGTACCCCATTTATTGACGCTTTTTAAGCGTCAAGTAATCCTTCTGCTTGACGGTTTGGAGTCGTCAATTAACTGTTTTGCTTGACGCTTTTAATCGTCAAGTAATTGTTCTGCTTGACGCCTTTTAACCATCAACTAACAATTCACTGACAGCTAAAATGCATCATGTAACATTGTTGTATGTGTCATTTTTTTTTCCCAATCAGGGAAGGAAAGGGCCTCATTTTTTTAATCCCGCTGGACTAGGTTTGGCCTATGCATATATTATCTTACAGCTATATGAAAACTAATATCATTATTAAGAGCTTATTACTAAATCTGGGAAACCAAAAGAACTAACTTTATCACAATACAAGGTAATTCAAAGCAAAGAATACTTCTAAAAAGAAATCGCATGTATTGAAACAAAACAACTGAAAATACATCATACTAGTGCATTTGTCCAATTAGTTTCAACTAAACTACAAGCTGCATTACCAAATATACACACTAAAATCCATAAACAAAATGAGTTTTTCCAGTAGAAACCTCTTGTGTTCTAGTACAATCCCCATTTTACAACCAGAGAGTTCTTACTTCGATAGGACCTGAAATGCACATTAAAAGAAAGATAGCATGATCAAATAATCACGCAGTACAACTACTAGAGTCTAGCTGCACAAATAACTTTATAAGTGAAAAAAATAAAATATAAGCACACACAATACCTTCAAAACAGATGGCCAGCCTTACAACAAAATTACGAAGCTGCATATGATACTTAATTTTGCAATGGGCAAAAAAATTTCGATGTTCAACACTGCAAAAGATGAAAAGTAACATACACGTAATCAGTTAGAATTTTCGAACAATATGAGAGCAATTATAAACTATGAACAAATTTACCTTCTTTCATAAAGATTCTAAGACCACGACATCCATACAAACAATCAATGGCTTTCACTTTCTTTCCCAAAAAAAAGACAGCTTACTGGAATCACATATGTGATCCTATATATCATCTTCTCAAAAAGCAAAAAGATATTCCCATCTCACATCATCTACCAAGTGAAAGCTAACATTAATTGAGTGAAATAGCCAATAAGATCTCACATCATATACCAAGTCAGCATACTAATATTGTAATAAAATACAATAAATTGATTTAAGGGAGCAAAGACTGAAATATATATATTATTAGATAAATAAATTACCTCTTAAATGAATTGAGAGACATAAGCAGTCCACTCGGAATGTACTTGATTAATCTCATCTTCATTATATGTCTCCTTTCCATTAAATTAATGAGAAAACCAAAAATAACAAACTTACTTGTAGTACATGTCATAATGGGAAATAGCAAGAACAAGGTAATTGACTGATGCTAATTAGGAATACTTGTATAATCTGAATCAACAACTAATCCCTACCGTATTGCAAAGTATGCTCCGATCAGCTATTATATCTTTCATGTATTTCATGACATAGTAACCATATTCCACCATGCCAGGCTGAACAGGGGCCTATATAAAGAGTTAGCGGAGGTAATAATTTATGTCAGTTGCTATTTTTTTTGGCTTTCTATATCAATGAATTATTTGACCTTAATGATGGTCCACTTAAGATTAACTCTTTTACTTTGTTTGGTCCCTGAATGGAAGATTCGAACGCCACTAGAAAAATGATAGAACAACATAATATCATTAGTTCATTTTATCATAATGAAAAGTATGTAAAAATTTTAAGATAATAGGAAAGGCCTTACTTGTCTACAACTATACAATGACATCCTCTTTTCCATGAGGTTGTCCTTTTTTGTTGTATTGGACAATCTCTTTGATACCACGACTTCGATTTTTAGCAATTTGTGGTTTCTTTGTTAATCCCCTTGTATGTTTATTGTTGAGCTTCACATCAGTTTTATTTGCACGATCCATAGTATCTATAAGCCTACGAACCAAGAGTTAATCGATCAAAGAAATAGGAAAATCAATCTCATAACAAGACATAAAACTAAATTAATTAATGTATGTACAAAGATACAAATCATATTTTTCTTAGAACAAATCATATTTTTTTCTTAGAAATTGAACATAAAAATTATATAAATAAATAGTGGTAACTACAATCAAAATGGGATAGCAATCCACAAAGTAGACAACACTCAAACCGTGAGAAATGGAATACCAAAAGCAGGACCACTAACAAAACATCATCCATCCTAAAAGAGAACAAAAAGAAAAAAACTAGCCAAAATACAAGTTGTAGCAATGATAGTTTTCTAATTCATATCTGGAAGAGAGAGAGAAATTGTGTAATACATAAGAATCGAAGTCCCAAAGTGTGCCCTCATTCCAAAAGTAGTCAACAACTCCCCAACTTCCCCAAAAGCAATTCAAATCACCCTTCTTCTTTCTAGCAAAAGTGTATCCCTCTACATATAACGAATTGCACAAACATGGAAGTGCCAACATATGCTAGCAACCTAAAACATATTATACAATAGTTTCAAACCACTTCACATAAAGAAAGATGATCAATTATCGATTAATATTTACATTTATATAATTATATAAAATGAAGAATCTAAACATATATATATATATAGGGAAAATAAAGTTTATGCATACCAGTTTTTGGTTTTTTGATGTTTTTACTAATCCAAATTCCCTCACAATCTGATCTTGCATAATCTTCATTATCCTCACACAAAAACTAAAACACAAAAGCATTAAAAAGTTTAAGAAAAAACCTATAACCTATATTATATTAGCATAAGAACCTTTCCTAATCAATTTTATCATCCAACAAAGATGAATTTGCATGTTCTATTTTTGTTTACAGTGCCTCAAGATAGTGATATCTTGAATTTTTTTATATAAAGAAAATGATATTGATATGTTGACTAAATATAAAGAGGTGTAGTAAATTCATTGAGGGAAAATGTCAAGTAGGTGGTGGGCACTCCATGCCGCCACTAACTAAAAAGAAGAGGAATGATCCTAATTTCCTAATAAGACAGAAAGAATACAATTCAAATCCAGAGGAAAGACAAGAAGAAAGGAATCTAACTCCACTACTCAACTAAACTTGACTGGAGAGTGATAAATTATATAACTTAAAAATTCTGCCAAATTTTTTTAATTCGATTAGTTGTAGTTCAGATATATGTAGAGATATTGAATGCCCACCTATAAAGCTTGAAAAAAATTAGGAATATTGGACAATAAAGAACACAAACCCACTTCTTTGTCGGCAGCAAACTCTTTAATATTCTTGACTGTTTGTTGAAAATCCATACTTTTCTCCCATTTCAACATTCTCTCCGGTTCAACTCCCCGAAGCATCTTGAGATTGAGTGAGATTCATGGTAGATACCTAAGTAATGGAGAGATAACACAAAACTTTCTAAGAGATATACATAGAGAAAAATACTGTAGAGAATGAAAGATGAACACAGTCAGGCAAAACAAAATTCATATGAACTAATAACTTTGGATAGAGAAGATATACACCTGAATTGTTGCCACCCCAACTAGCAGAGCAAGAGCCCACTAAGATTTGCGATTCACAACTTTTTTCAGATTTCTGTATCCAATTTAAGAAATGAAGAAAGAGTGGAAACCCCAGAGACTCTGCTATTTTCGGTTTTTGAATGAAGGAAAATGTGGTGACCAAGAGGAAGTAGGAGTTGAATATAGGGCAAAACACTTGGATAAATTTCGAGCGAAATAAAGACCCGCGAACTAGCGCGCTTCTTTTCCTGAGGATATTTTAGAAAGTGTCAGGTATAAAAGGGTTTTAATTGACGTTTTTTAAAAATGTCAGGAAAAAGGGATATACAGTTGACGTTCTTTATAAAATGTCAAGGAAAAGTGATACAGTTGACGTTCTTTATAAAATGTCAGGGAAAGTGATATATAGTTGACGGTTTTTGTAAAACGTCAAGTAAACCAATTAAGTACTTGACGCTCTTCAAAAAACGTCAAAGCTTTGTAAAATAGTTGATGGTTTTGCAAAAAGCATCAATTATGAAGTGTCAACTAAGGCCTATTTTCTTGTAGTGTTTGAAAACGTTGCATTATACTTTCATTATCAATACAAGCAAAAACATATCTATCAATGTAAATAATCAAGCTATCATTCAACCATATGAATATGAAAATGTCAATAACCCACTATCAATATTCAATATACCAAATTATCATATCAATCAATATTCAAGATACTCAACCAATCCACATTATCAATCAATTATAAACTCAATCAATCTACATTATCATATCCATAAATTTCATTCCATTAAAAAAAAAAATCAATATAAAAAATATATATTATCACTATAAATTTATAAATATCAATTTTGCTTATTTGAAGTTGAAAAAAAGGGCGGCGGACGGTGGCACAAGGTGATGGTGGTCGGCACCGGCAAAGAGTTGCGATGGAGGTTGGGAGGTTGGGGTTTGAGAGGGGGTGGGGAATGTGAAATTGGGAATGAAAAAGGTTTGGAGGTGCTGTGCAGAGTCAGGTAAGTGTTGATGTTTTTTTTAAAACCTGGCCCAAAAACTGCCGTGATCCAAGTTCCTAATCCAAAAACTTAAGCTATGTATATATGCACCAAATGTCTCTCTAAGACAATTTGATTTCAAGAGTATATATTTTCCTAAGAACAGCCTTTTGAGTTATGATGAAGTCCAAATCTTTCTTTGCATTATATTTTTGCTTTTGTGATTTTAGAAACAATTAACAAAAGAATATTGTTATAGTACCAACTAATTCCAATGATCTCATTATTGCACATGTGTGTCTTCCCTCCATTAAATTTGTATTTCTAAAAACGTTTGTTTTTTGTCAACGAAGTCTAGTCCAATGGAAAATGGTCTTGATTTGCACATTTAGTAGTCTCAGGTTCAAACTCCCATGACACCTTGATGGTGTGTGTAAAAAACTTATCCATACATTTGTAGTTTAGACTAACGCTTGTTTTTTATTTTATTTTATAAACGATATTCTACTTAATCTAATCTAAACTACAGGGAGAGATATTCGCACATCCGCTATAGCCAACTTGACTAAGTTCATGTTTGCAGACTATCGCTTGTATTAAAAATTCAAAACCTTGCTTTACAGAGGTTTTTTTTTGCCCTTACAGTAGTCCAACCATAGCCTCATGAAAAAGTACAGGTTTCACATCACAGTTCACGACTTGTCAATGACTTCACGACGCTCTCCAACTACAAGCCAGTCAGTCTTAATGCAAGTACCCTGCTGGGAGGGGAGTTAGTGTTAATTCAATATGAAAGGCATTTGGATCTTTTTCTGTCTTAGTCAATTTTGCAAACATGGTTTTCTTCAGTTCTCGCCAAACATATGCAATAACTAATAAGAAGAGAACTATACAAAATTCATGTTGATCTGTCTTCTGTTAACAAAAATTAATTAATGTAGGTTCTTTTGTTCTGTCCTATAAACTAGAGAGGCATGGGACGTTTTGAGGTTGATCCCCAACGCCTAACTAAAACCAAACTATAAATAACAAAAATTGAATGATTATTAATGCTTCTTTAGAACAATTTCCTTATTTATAGAACAAAAATCAAAACATAATTTAGATGTTATGAGTTACATTTGTGTTACAGTCTTGTTTTAGAAGGGTGATTGATTGCTATAAATTTGTTATACAAGGGGTGTGAGCATGTGAGTATGGGGAGTTTTAGACTTCGGTCCGGTGACAATTCTAAAGCAGCCTCTCAGTGGGTGTGAAGATGATTTGGACACCAATTTGAAGTTTCATTTTAATGATATTAACACCAAGAAGAACTCTTATGGAGCAATCCAATATTTGCCTCTTAATCTGTACTCATATGTAATCTTAATAAGGTGAGCATGATTTGCTTGAGTTACTTCTAGTCAAGCCTCTAGTATTACTTGCTAGGAAACAGAATTATCATTGTTACTTGCTATATCTTTTCTTTGTTTCTCAAGAATGTTGGTGTGTATCTTTGATATATATCTTTTCTTTCTTTTTCATTTTTATTTTTTGCCAAAAATTATGGTCCAATATGCCTAGAATATAGAGGTATAGTTCATGTCGAGAGTATAACTCACGTCGAGAATGCAAAGCCTTGGACTCGATTTGTGAGCTTTTCCATGTAGTGTCAATTAATTTTGAATTGGATGCGCACACGTCCATCATGTTAACTAGCGTGAAGGATTAGTTTAATGCAATTTGAAATGAAGGTAAACTAATGACAATGTTTTATTCGACATCATAAACTCAGGATTAAAATAGCTTTAACTTTATTGAAGAGGACTGCATCAATTGCTTTTTATTTACTTATTATAAGCCATTTTGATCATAGTCCAAGCTTAAATTACACTCTTCCCTTGATCTTAGAATTATGAGTTAATTACTCATTTGGTCCTTAAACTTGTACTCGATTTACATTTTGGTCCCTCAATTAAATTATTCGTTCAAATGGTCCATCAACTTTATATTATTCGTTCAAATGGTCCTACCGTTACATTTTGTCAAAGTTGCCGTCAACTTTGCGAACAGTTATTGACGGTTTTACCCTTACATTTGACGACAACTTTGACGGAATGTAACAGTAGGACCATTTGAACGAATAATTTAATTAAGGGACCAAAATGTAAATCGAGTACAAGTTTGAGGACCAAATGAGTAATTAACCCTAGAATTATTTATAGCCACTCTTGTCATCATTGAACTTGTCATAGAGCATAATGAAGGAAGTTGAGGTTCCACTCTAAAAGCAATTGGCAATGGGGGGAGTAACCCAACTCTTTATAGATCTAGGCTAGGTCCCTTAACTTTTTAATATAGGACAAACACTCTCAACATGCCCCCGCACGTGTAGCGAACTTTTAAGCCTAACATGTTAACAACACAAATTGGGTGACGTGGGAGCACATGTAGCTGTTGGGCCCAACACATGAAGTTCCACCCCAAAACAAATTGGCAATTGGGGAGGGGGGGTGGAGTAACCCAACTTCTTATGGGGTCGTTTGGTATGGCGGACTGTCATGGACTAGACTAAATCCTGGGACTGTCTCGGATTAGTTCGAATTGGCTTAAGCTGGATTAAGTACTGACCTACGTTTGGTGCTGCGTCGGACTAAGAAGCTGGATTGTAAAAATAGTGAAAACCTATGTTTGGTGTTGTGTCGGACTAAAAAATAATTATTTAAATATTTAAAAAAAATATTTTTTAAATAATTAAATGTAAGTTTTTTTGCTATTATAATTACCAAACTGACATGTAAATTTATTTTCCTCCAAACCAAAAGTTTTTGTTTGTTGTTAAAGTTATAAATTTCATCGAGTTTATGTATAATTGAGTCTTTATTTGTATGGAAACACAAAGAATTTGATTAATGTATTAATAACAACCACCTACCTCAACTCATGCTTCAAGAATTTGAAGAGATGCATATATGCAAAACTTAGAATTTACATGTATGTGTCAATGTTAGAGTTTCTTCATATATGCAAAAGTTAATACATACAAATAAACATCCACAATTTCAAAATGAAACTAAGAAGCCCCACAACCATGAACCATTTGGCTTTAATGCTAGCAATATGTTATACCATTTGTGGTGTTTCCAAAATGAAACCAATCTCATCAATGCATCATTAGCGGTGTTTCCAAAAAGATGAACACTTCCATTATTGTTTCTCAAGTAAAATGGGAACCCAAAGTTTCTCAAGTAAAATGGGAACCCAAATTTCATTCAATGACATCAAAGAAATTACATGGTCCGATACAATAATCTTACATACATGTGTTTCTCATAACTAAGTACAAAATAGTTTTCCTACAACTAAATGTAATGTTGTCCCAAGATGAAGGAACATGAATTGCTGACGGTGCTCAATCACTAGAAGCTTCCAAAAGGCAAAAATATAGGTTGGAATGTCATACAAAAGAAAAATGTTCAAGTATCTCAAGAATTCAAGTTTCGAAACTTTCCTTTCAGTGGGCTTCTGTCTTCACAAGAACATCTCAGATTGTTAGATGGTTGAACAGAGTAGTCAACATATGAGAAGCATATTTCTCAGAGGTCAGAGGTTACCTTTGTCAACTACATCTCAGATTTTTAGATGGTTGAACAGAGTAGTCAACATATGAGAAGCATATTTCTCAGAGGTCAGAGGTTACCTTTGTCAACTGTGCCTTTGGATACAAAAATCTTCTCAATATTGAAAGACCAACATAAATTTGTTTAAGCACACCGATGCTATCTTCTTGAACCAGCTCTCTCTCTCTCTCTCATAATAATTATAATAACAGTAACAACTTCACAAATGGATTGCTGCATCCTCAGTAGTTGCTAAAAGAAATACTATCATATGGGAAGAGTGATTTCTATTCTAGGGATTTTAGTTACTATCATAATACTTATATTTACATGGGAAGAAAGAATAAACACATGGATGTCAAATGAATCATTGTATATAGTCATTGCAAATCCATCTCAAATACATTGTATAAGTTATTTCAAATCCTTTTCGAAACGTGATATTTGGTAATTTTATACTAATCTAGCCTTATTGTCAAATCCAATTCCTTTCTTTTCAATCATTCAATCCAAATTGTTACAAGTGAATACTCCAGGACTGAGATCCATGCAGATTATGATGAGTTACCAAATCCGAAAAAAAAGAACTAATGACAAAATGATTCAGAAAAAGTAAATCTCAAGAGCATATGCAGAAAAAGTAAATCAGAATATGAGAGTTCCAAATATTTTATTACTTGGAACCTGCAAATCCACCTCTCAGCTAAGACTAACAGAACCCCTAAGCTCAATCAATGTGAACTCCACATTGATTGAAACAGAAATCATCCAATCATATCCAGTTGCAATTCTTTTTGCTTTCTTTGTTCCCGTTTTCTTTTTCTTTTTCTATTTATTCGGAATCAACCAACAATTTCAGACAATTTAACAAAATCAACAACAAAACCATACCCAAAACTTGATTCAAATAAAGAAGTAAAACTTTTCAAGAAAATTCCATAAATAAAATTATCACAAAATGCAGGGTAGATATCATGCATATGACCGATAGTAAAGCACCCAATAAATGAAAATTCATATCGAAATCAAAAGAATTAAAAACTCTTACCGGATCTCAGGGAGCGAAAGTAACAATCTTTGTGGGGTCCAATCAAATCAAATGCATCTTCACCTTCTACAATCCATAGCACAAGACAGAACCAGAGACATAGAGAAAGAAGACAACTTTATGCAACAAAATGTGCCAGAAATCGTGGGTAGTTGCTAAAACGGTGAAAGGAATGAGATTTCAGAAATTGTGGGTTGTGGCCGGCTTTTCTCTGTTCGTTTATTTTCTCAGGCGACAAGGCTAACACTGAAGTACGATGAGTCCGAGGATACGGAGTCGCTTGTTTCTGTGATTTGCACACACGCACTGTTTCAATTCTAGTTAGTTAATTAAACCCAAAGGGAGAGAAACTTGCCTGGGACCAGTCGATGTTGAACGAAGGAGAGCCGGAGTCGCGAACGAGAGAGAGAGAGAGAGAGAGAGAGAGAGCTGAAGTCGCGAACGAGAGAGAGAGAGCTGGAGTAGCGAACGATAGAGAGGCAGAGTCGCGTGTTCTCAGTTTAGCGAATGGCTTATTTAGCGAACCCAATTTCAGGCTCTCTGTATAAGGAGAGCGAGTGAGTAGCTTTTTGTACTGTTGGACTCCACAGTCAGATTTAACTTAGTTCCCCATTTTACCAAACATGGGATTTAAGTCTTATTTAGCACAGTCCAAGTTAGTGAGGTCTACCAAACATGCCCTATAAATCCAAACTAAGTCCATTAACTTTATAAATCCAAGCTAAGTTCATTAACTTTGACAAACACTCTCAACACATGACACCACCATATTTGGGAGACCTCTTAACAAAAGGTAATACTTTGTTTATCAGATCATTCGAGCGCACAAAGCCGACACACACCTTTTTTGGGTGAAGATATTGGATCCACCTTTAGTACGTTGACGTGAATTGGAACAAGTTACTGGTGTTGAAGTTTCAGCATAGGAAACCACCTAGCACGGTGGTTCTTCGTCCTTTACGAAACTTTGCATAATGGAGATGACGATTTGGCTTTACTTGAAGTAAAGCGTGTGCTACTGGGGAATGGACTATCAGCAGGAACTGAAAGGTTAGACTTGAAGTAAATCAGTGGCGGTTCCAGGATTCGAAAGCCGAATGGGCAAAACTTACATACTAAACTCAATAGTACGAGTGAATTTCATTAATAAACATAAAAAGATACGGGGGACGTAATGAACCTTACCCTAAAGTGCATCTCTATACATACCAACATTTTTTAACGTAGAAAGAATTTTAATTAAAAATACCAACAAAAAATCAAACAAATTGTCATAGAGCATCTCAACAATATCAACAACAAATGAAACATCTCAACAAAATTCCTAAAATCAAAGCCTTAATTAATTTTAACAAAATCCTCAAATTATAATTGATCATTAATTAATCCCTAGAATACTAAATTTTAAATCAAAACTATAATTAAAGATATATAAAAGATGAGAGAATGAGAAGAATACTTTTTGTTGACAATGAGAATGAGAAGATGTTGTTGCCCACCTAGGATAAGAGAGAGAGAGAGAGAGAGATGGGCTGAACTTATAACATATGTAAGGTATTTTTGTTTTAAAAAAAATTAGGATGGGCGGGCACCAACTAGCCTTGTGCACTGAACCGCCCATGAAGTAAAGCCAACTATGTCTATTTGTCCATGGACCTATGCATACGACAGATCCAACGATCTATGTACAGCTCATCAACTATGGAACAAACAAAGATGAAGTGGCTGTGTGGCATGCGAACCACCTAGTGGCTGGACTTTTCTCTCAACACATTGCCAGCCGGTTTGGGTTGGATCCTCACGTTCCAGGATATTCCCACCTCACAACTTCAACACGTACTGAGAGGCAAATTGGAGTGCAGTTTTTCTTGCTAGCTCTTTTATTTGCAATTCATGAAATGCCCTGCTGATCGAGGGGTTAGTTTAATGCAATCTGAGAGGAAGGTGTACTAATAGTTCCACCTTAATAATTTAGGACTTCTTAGATATAAGTCCAAAACGAGTAGATGCTATTGTGTTTAATCCATGCGTTTTTAGTTTTAGATGTAGGTAATTTGACACTTATTACTTTTTTTGTTGTGTCGATTTTACTTTTTGAGGTGAATAAGAAAAACACATTGAAAATCTAAATTTAATGCACTATTTCCTTGTAATTGAATTTCAGGATTTAAATTTTGAATTCTTAACTTGATAATATTCCTAATATATGGATAAAATAAAATTTAATCAATGAAAAGTAAAGACCCACATATTATACCAATCGATCAGACAAGCACCCACATGAAATTATGTACATGATATCTAGGTAAATAGTGTTATTATTAGGAACAACAAAAACTTAGTGACAAATCGTGTTACCTATAAGTTAGGAACATAAATTAGAACATTGTCTATAAGTCGATACAAAAATAGAGAAATAAAATTGTATGTTACCTACAAAAAAAAAAAAGGCTAATTATTATGACATAAATCACTATTATCCAAATCAAGTCATAAGGGGCAATATTGGAACAAAAAATGATTTTAAAATAAATAAATAAATAAGATTACATCAGAAAACATTTAAAAAGGAATGTAATCCAATGTGGCACAAAAGTCAAAAGACTTGTATCAAAGTCACTAAATCCGAGGATTAAACCCAACTCTTCAATGAAAATTTGAATCTATATCGACTTTTCTAAAGATATTTTGAAACCTCTTTCTTCTTTCTTAGTCAATATTGTGAACATGCATGGAATTTACTTGTGAGTTGCAACCACACTCTAGGCATTTTAAAATTTTCCTACAAATTTTAATTTGTAATAATATGGATGGGGAATGAAAATGACAAGATAATATCTCAATTATTGAGATAAATATTTGAAGCGGGATATAGAAAAGTATAGATGGTTTGGAATGGTACTAACTTTTCTAAATGAGAATTTGGAAACAGAACAGACAATAAAATGAAACGGATCGAAGACGGTTTTCTGAACTGAAGTCTGAACAACTAATTCATATAGGCAAAATGTCACTTTTGGTCCCTGTGGTTTATCACTTTTACCACTAATGTTCCTGTGATTTCAATTTGAAGCAATTTAAGGACAATACTCAATTTCTGTCAAATTTTCTTGACTTCTTTTACTTGTGGAGGGGCAATTCAGTCCATAAATTTTGAAAAAAATTCGTTCCTTTTAAAATTAAACAATACAAATATAAATTTATATAAAATAATTTTAAAATAAAAATAAAACCTCTCCGTCCCTACCCTTCTCCTCTCAACCCTACACTACCAACAGTCACCACCCAACCTCTGCCAGCCACCATGTAAGACCCGTGAGCTTGAGGAAGCAAGAACGGTGAGCAATCCAACATCGCTCGGGGAGGGAAAGGTGAAGTGCTTATATGTGTGGGCACGTATCTTCCTCGCACGAGGCTTTTTGGGAGCTCACTGGCTTTGGATTCTTTGGAACTCTGAAGTTAAGCGAGTTGGGGCTAGAGCAATCCCAGGATGGATGACCTACTGGGAAGTTGCTCGTGAGTTCCCAGAAATAAAACCGTGAGGGCCAGAGAGGGGGCCCAAAGCGGACAATATCGTGCTAGAGGAGTCGGGTCGTGACATAATGGTATCGAGCTGGACCCCGACCAGGAAGTGTGCCAGCGAGGACACTGGGCTCAAGGGGGTGGATTGTAAGACCCGTGACCTTGAGGAAGCAAGAACGGTGAGCAATCCCACATCGCTCGGGGAAGGAAAGGTGAAGTGCTTATATGTGTGGAGTACGTATCTTCCTAGCACGAGGCCTTTTGGGAGCTCACCGACTTTGGATTCTTTGGAACTCCGAAGTTAAGCGAGTTGGGGCTAGAGCAATCCCAGGATGGGTGACCTATTGGGAAGTTGCTCGTGAGTTCCCTAAACAAAATCGTGAGGGCCAGGAGAGGGGGACCAAAGCGGACAATATCGTGTTAGAGGAGTCGAGTCGTGACACACCACCACCATGTAACCCAACCACCACCCGAGCCGCCCAAGCCCGCCCCATCCCCAAACAACCAAATCGCTTAAGAACCAAACCAAAATCAACAACTTGACTTCACACCATACCATAGCCGTCGCGAACAAAACGAAGAGAAATAAAACCCAGACTTCACAGCAAACCAGATTAACCCTCCCCTAGCTTGGATCCAGACACTTCTCAACAAACTAGATTAACCTCTCCCCCACCGCCCATCTGACCTCTCCCCATGACGAAACCACCTGACATGTAACCCAATTTCCAAAGATCTGGTTTTTATATTTTTTATTTTGTTTGTAAGTTACTCAAACACCCAAGCAAGATCTCACCCCAGCCTATGATTTTGATGAAAGGGATGTCATAGACCCAAGGACCTTTGGCTCTTCCAACTCCAGCAGCTTTTGGTTAGAGAAATGTGACTGGGCCCAAATATTCATTGTTTGAGCTTGACTAATTAGAGAAGAGGAGAGAGAGAAGAATGATTGACAAAAAATTTGGTTGTTCGGGGCAATTTGGTTGGTTGGGGATGGGGCGGGCTTGGGTAGCTGGGGTGGTGGTTGGGTTACATGGAGGCGGTGGCTTGGTGGGGTTGGGTGGGGACTGTTGGTTTGTGTAGGTTTCATTTTTATTTTAAAACTATTTTTATATAAATTTATATTTGTATTGTTTAATTTTAAAAGGAATGAAATTTGTAATAATTTATAATTGAATTGCCCCTCCATAAGTAATGAAGTTAAGAAAATTTGACAGAAATTGAGTATTGTCCTTAAATTGCTTCAAATTGAAACCACAAGGACAAAATTGCCGAAATTGAAACCACAAGGACATTAGTGGTAAAAATGATAAACCACAGGGACCAAAAATGACATTTTGCCATTCATATATGGATGGAAAGAAATAATAAACCATTTAACAACATATCTGTCTCTCAGCCTGACAAATTAAACAACTCTCACGGAGAGGATTAAGAAGCCTGCCGTGATCCAAGTTCCTAATAAAAAAACTTAAGCTATGTATATATGCACCAAATGTCTCTCTAAGACAATTTGATTTCAAGAGTATAATTTCCTAAGAACAGGCTTTTGAGTTATGATGAAGTCCAAATCTTTCTTTGCATTATGTTTTTAGTTTTGTGATTTCAGAAACAATTAACAAAAGAATATTGTCATAGTAGAGCTAGCCATGAATTGTTTAGCTTAAAGTGTGTATACCAACTAATTCCAATGATCTCATTATTGCGCATGTGTGTCTTCCCTCTGTTAAATTTGTATTCCTAAAAACGTTCGTTGTTTGCCAATGAAGTCTAGCACAATGGAAAAGGGTCTTGATTTGTACATTTAGTGGTCTCAAGTTCAAACCCCATGACACTTTGATGGTGTGTGTATGTGAAAAACTTATCCATACCTTTGTAGTTTAGACTATCGCTTATTTTTTATTTTATTTTATAAACGATATTCTACTTAATCTAATCTAAACTACAGGGAGAGATATTTGCACATCCGTTATAGCCAAGTTGACTAAATCCATGTTTGCAGACTATTGCTTGTATTAAAAATTCAAAACTTTGCTTTACAGGGGTTTTTGCCCTTACAGTAGTCCAACCATACCCTCATGAAAAAGTACAGGTTTCACAGCACAGTTCATGACTTGTCAATGACTTCACGACGCTCTCCAACTACAAGCCCCTGCTGCGAGTTAGTTTTAATGCAGTCTGAAAGGCATTTGGATATTTTTCTTTCTTAGTCAATTTTGCGAACATGGTTTTCTTCAGTTCTCGCCAAACATATGCAATAACTAATAAGAAGAGAACTATACAAAATTCATGTTGATCTTTCTTCTTTTAACAAAAATTAATTAATGTAGGTTTTTTTGTTCTGTCCTAGAAATTAGAGAGACATGGGATGTTTTGGAGGTTGATCCCCAACACCTAACTAAAACCAAACTATAAATAACAAAAATTGAATGATTATTAATGCTTCTTTAGACCAATTTCCTTTTTATAGAACACAAATCAAAACATAAGTTAGATGTTATGAGTTAAATTTGTGTTACAGTCTTGTTTTAGTAGGGCGATTGCTATAAACTTGTATATACAAGGGGTGTGAGCATGTGAGTATGGGGAGTTTTAGACTTCGGTCCGGTGACAATTCTAAAGCAGCCTCTCAGTGGGTGTGCCGTGCGAAGATGATTTGGACACCAATTTGAAGTTTCATTTTAATGATCTTATTCTTAACACCAAGAAGAATCCTTGTGGAGAAATCCAAGATTTGCTTCTTAATCTGTACTCGTATATAATCTTAATAAGGTGAGCATCATCAACTCAGGATTACAATAGCTTTAACTTTATTGAAGAGGACTGCATCAATTGCTTTTTATTTACTTATTATAAGCCATTTTGATCTATGACAAGTTCAATGATGACAAGCCAACTCCTTATAAATCCAGGCTAGGTCCTTTAACTTTTTAATGTGGGACAAACACTCTCAACACATCCCCACACGTGTAGCGAACTTTCAAGCCTAACACGTGGACACCACAAATTGGGTGACGTGGGAGCACATGTAGCTATTGGGCCCCTAACACGTGAAGTTCCACCCCAAAACAAATTGGCAAGGAGGGGAGGGGGAGTAATCCATGACAGGATCGGACTCAAATTCCACTTTGGAATCCGTGTTGAATCCGTGCATCACCAACATCTGGCAAGTGCCGAGCATGAATGACCAAAATACCCTTTTGCCCAAATCCCAAAATGAAACGCTTAAGGGTTTGACTTCTCTTGGAAAACCGGTAGAGCCTCGCCTGAAAAATGCCAATTTCCAACAATTTCCACATGTATAAAACGCAGGTATATCTCCCCAATCGTTCAGCATGCACAAGATAAGTTCACACACATCGAAATATTTAATCGGAATGGCCTTAGGCCTTACAGACGTTCAGAGTTATATTAGAGCATATCTAGTCAGATTTAATTTACAACAAGGAAAGTTACGTTCACAAGCAAGAAAATCCTACATAAGGAAAATTGGAAGAGTAGCGGAAGGAGAAATGCCCTCAAGTGGTGGTCTAGTACTCGTCTACGGCCTAAGGGGCGCAAAACAATAAAAACGTGAGTGGACAAAAAGAAAGTTTTCTAAACATAACATGAACATACTAACCCCACCGTTTAAAAACCGTTTTGAAAAAAAGCCATACAACTGTTGTTCTATATCCGTACAGGAAAATAAAAATTCATATTTATACATATTATATCTCATGCAACAAGTTAAATAATCAAATTCATTATAAAGCATCTCAAACAGTAAATATTTTCCACCTAGTTGTTCCCCATATAAAATCCGTCTATTCCAGTAATATACCATCAATTCCAAGTAATATACCATCAATTCCAATAATATACTGTCAATTTCAAGTACTACGCATGTGGCCACATGTGTGATACATCCTCGTAGAACTTGGGGGACACGAGGTCAACCCGAGACGCAATCCTCACAAAACTTAGGGGACACATGGTCAGCCTAAGATGCATTCCTCGAAGCACACGGTATGGGCGCCCTCGAGACTCGTGGGGCAATTGTCATACGCGCGCAGACTCATCTGAAGGCAACAAATTGTATGAAGATATTTTAATATCCGAAGGCAACTGGGATGTTTGTGGACATCATTATATCTGAAGGCAACTATTTTTCTGAAGGCAACAACTAGGGTACCTATGGTGGGTTTGAAATCATTTCCTGAACATGTTATAAAATCATTACCCAAACCTTTCCTCAAATCCAGTTCTCAAACCATTCTCAACTTTCTCAGCTAATCACATTTAACAATATGCATAAACATATAAAATCATCTCAACCAAAATCGAATGCTCGGAAAGTAAAAACCATAAATAAATCATTTATAAAACATTTCATAAAACAATCATAGCAGGAAAATCATTTAGTACCTATTTGAGCGATTACAAGATTTGGTTAATAAATATGCTCCATGATGAACCTTTATTCAAAAACCTAATTCCTGGAATTTAAAGTGCATGTGCACGACTTAAGAAAGTTTATAGGCCCAACTTATTACTTCCCAAAGAGTGAAACGTTCTCCGAAGACCCTGTGGTCAATAATGCTGTCAAATTTCCCATATTGGTCAACCGGGCCTGTGGGGCCCACGACCTCCGATTACTAAACCAAAAGTTTCTATGGATTCAACACAATTCATTAAACATGTCCTAAGAGTTTCGTCATGATTCGACAGTCTGAACGTATCGAACCCGGAAACGCCTAATAGGTAATTTTTAGTAAAATGCTCAAATGGTCGAGTTTAGCTAATCTGAGCATACCGTCATACTCGGGATGACAAGGGAACAATTCTAGGTCGATAACAAGTCGTCGCCATCTAGCTGATGCGCCACTACACGTTGCCGCCGAAGGTGGGTGGCTTCAGAGATTTCCAGCGACCGAAAAATCTCCAAATTACCCGCCAACTCTTATACCAATATGTCAAGCACAATCACATGAGTGTTTTTAGTTCTTGGACCCTGGCCAAAAGGTGGCCGGAGCTAGCCGAAATCACTGCCAAAGCCCCCGATTCCATGGGTTTCAAATCGAACACTCAAACAACAAAATTGATCCTAACCAAATCAAACCGGAGTAGCCGGAAAAAGCCCAGAAACGGCCAGCGTCGGGGGAGGGTTTTGGGTCACTGTTTCAGTCCAATTTCCGGATAATCTCGGGGTTTTCGAGTTCGATTGAAGGTTGGGCTAGGTAGAGGACACCTAGAGGAAGATTTTGCTAGTGGTGGCGTCGCCTAGAACGACCGGACGACGATGAATCTCTCCAATGAAGATGCACAATCACTGTTTGCAAAGTAATTGTGTCGAGAGGGCGCAATGGAGAGAGGGTCCGGAGGGAGGAGAGAGAAATGAGGGAGGGGAAAAATATCAGATTTTTTTTTTTAAACACCTAACTTGCATTTTACCAGCCTCGTACAAAAGGTCAACCCTAAACCACTAAGAAATCCTAAGGGTAAAATTGTCCTTTGACTTAAAAATTAGGAATAAAATTGATTCTTGGGGGCGAGATGTTACACCAAATTCCTTATAAATCCAAGCTAAGTCCATTAACTTTGACAAACACTGTAAACACATGACACCACCATATTTGGGAGACCTCTTAATAAAAGATAATACTTTGTTTATCAGATCATTCAAGCGCACAAAGCCGACACACATGATGAAGCCGACACACACCACCGGCCATAATAGATTTGCAACTGAATGTAAGATTGAACAATGGGTGCAAAGGATAAGTTATATTTTGAGAGCATAGTTAGTAGATTTTGCAAACAATACTCATATTATACATGTTCAAGAATACTTTGTCTAAGCAAATGACCCATTAGTGTAGTGGTTTGAAGTATTTACTCCCTTAGGCAAGGTCTTGGGTTCGAGTCCTGGCATCCGTGTAGTATGTGTGAGTTTAGTATATTATTGCCCCTCTCAATAGGAAAGGTCCTCAAAAAGAAAAGAATACTTTTGTTTCATGTGTACATCTCAAGGATAAAGTAAAAATACATGTTTCTTGAAATCAAATATATTTAATACATATATTTTAATAATACATGTACAATTAACGTATATTTCATATATTATTGAATAAAAATAATAAAATTAAAGGATTTAAATAAAATATATATATAATGGCTGAATTTTTGACGTATTTTTATTATACGCATTTTATTCATATCTTTTTTTTTTTTTAAAAACTATGTTTGAGAGATTTGATCGTCTGGTCAACATTGTCTATGAGAATTTACAAATACCACCTGTTGGCTCAAAATTCAATAGTTGACATTTAGACTTAATGTAACTCCTATTAAAGTGATTTAATTTTTGAAATAATTCCAACAATTGAATTTTGAGAGAAAACAAAGACTTGTGCTTCCAATCCTACTAAAACTCAAAAACAATAAGACGCTTATGACACTTGCATGCATATATCTGGCGACTTATTGGAAATTTCAGTTTCGTGACTATTGAGCATGTTTATAGAGAAGTTAATATGCTTGCTGATTAGTTAGCTAAAAGAGGGCATGAGTATAACAATTCATGTATGGTTTAGTAATTTCCTTGTGGATGTAATTACTAGCGTATACTTTGACATACACTGTAACATTGTACCAGTAAAACTTTATATAAGATGATAAGCTTAAGATTTTGACATCATCAACTTTTATTATAAGTCAAAACGGTGAAAGAGCATGACTGCTTTATTTTACTTATTTTATTAAGCCTTCTGTAGTCAGGGCTGAAGTTACACACTGCCTTGAATTTGAGAACTATAGCCAGTACTGTCATCGTTGAACTTGTCGTAGAGCATGACACCTCCATACTTGGGAGATCTCTTAACAAAAGGCAACACTTGGTTTTTCAGATCATTTGGAGGCACAAAGCCACTGCCTGCAGCTTGACGGGAAGCCGGTAGCCCAACGAAGAACTGGCCGGCTTTTATGGAGGAGGTCCATTTGTTCCATGAGTTCTGGAAGGCATTGGGGTTGCTGGTGGTAAATTCACACTGAGGGTTGTTGTAGAATTGGACCCAAACATAGTCAAATAGGCCAGTGGACAGAGCACCATTGAGAGACTGGTCAGGAAATGGGCATTGTGGTGCTGCACTTAAGTACACTTTTTGCCTCTTTTGCTATACTCAGACAACTTCCTAGCAAGTGCGTCATAGTGAGGTCCAACTTTCTCGATGTCGAAATCTATGCCGTCCAAAACGGCGTTCCCTAGAGGCCTTGAGTTTGATTGCCCCCCTAAGAAGTTGTTCCATAGGTAGTCTGCTACACTGTTAGCATCAGCATCAGATGACAGTCCATAGTTCCCTCTGCTGCCGCCGATTGAAAGCAGGACCTTAATGCCTTTGCTTTGGCAGTTTTGGATGCCAGCCGCCTCTCCTTGGCAGCCGTTTGATGCTGGGTTACAGTGGCTAGCTAAGTTGATTTCAGGTCTTTGGCCATTGCCAAATATGTAGAGAAATCCTATGTTTACAATTCGATATTTTCCGGTGTTACATGTGTCTGTGAGTGAGCCCTCACCACCATTTTGACCCCAATAAACCACAATGACTCCGGCATTGGATTTGGAAAACAGGGCTGGGAGAATCAGTAGGAAGATAGTGAAAGCTTGAGAACAAAACTTGGTGAACAAGGCAGCCATAGTTATTGTCTTATGAGTTTGATGAAAAATGTTCCTGTGGGATTATTCAATTTATAGACTTTGCAGGATCTGAGTTTGGGAGGATATTTGGAGCTTTGTTTCTTAGTCAAGTTTGTCAATACGGGTTTAGTGGGTAATTGCCATACATATAATAATTACTAAGGGGAGAAAAGTATACAAAGTTCATGTTGACAATTCTTCTTTTAACAAAATTGATACGCATCATGGATTTTGTATACTTTTCTCCTTTCTTGTGATAACACTAGTTAGACATAGAAGGGTTTTGGAGGTTGATCCCCAATATGCCAAACTAAAAAGTTATCTTAGTTCAAAGGACCCACGAGTGTAGTGATTTGAAATAATTGACAAGATTCTGGATTCTAATCATAGCATCTGTGTTATGCGTGTGAGTCCCTCTCAATAAAAAGATCTTAAAAAAAAGTTTTCTTACTGGTAAACAAGAGAAGTATACAAAATTGACTTTGAGCGTTGTGCACACGGTTTTCTTGAGCTCTCGCCGAGTGTACATGTTGATCTTTCTTTTTCCTTTTTAAAAATAATTCATGTCTTTTTTCGATTCTATAGTAGCCAGAATTAATGGGAAGAAATAGTTAGTCCAGCTCATGGGACCAGGTCTTGGAGGTTGATCCCCAATGTCTAAAACTAAAATCAACGTAAATTTCTTCAAGATACGTGGGGTTATTCGTTTTATTAGTCCTTGAATTTTGACTTGATTTGCATTTGAGTCTCTCAATTTTCAAAATCGTTCCCATGGTCCTTCAACTTTAGTTTCGTTAGGACAAATGGTCCTATCATCAATTTTGTTAACTTTTATGTTAAATGCAGGGGTAAAATGATATTTTTGTATTATTTTTAATTTCCAATTTCTGAATATCCCTTTCACTCAAAAAATAAAATTACAAATTAGAAACTAAAAATTAAAAAAAAAAATCTTATTCCTATCATCAGTCAACCCTAAACCCTAAACCCTATGGCAGGAGTTCGAAACTCGTTGGAAGCACTTTGTGGCCAGGGCAAGTCGAACCCCGAGCGAGGATTAATCCCACCCTTCAAGAGTGGGAACACCTCGTGGTATTTACCCAAAAAAAATTAAAAAAATCATAATTAAAAAATTAAAAATCATAATTAAAAAATTAAAAAATATTTTGTTTTTAATATTTTATTCATATTTTAATCAATTTAAAATTAAAAATATAGAAAATTACCATTTTACCTCTACATTTAACAGAAAAATTAACAAAATTGACGACATGACCATTTGTCCTAACAAAATTAAAGTTAAAGGACCACGGGAACGTGAAAATTGAGAGACTCAAATACAAATCGGGTCAAAATTCATAAACTAATAAGACGAATAACCCAGAGATATGAGTATGGCGAATTTTCTTGGGGGTTGATGAGTCAAGCTTTACAATAAGTGCTAGGAAAGGAACCACCTACCTAGCTAGCTGGTGGTTCTTTTTCGTCCTTTGCGAAACTTTTCCACAGATTCAACTAGATGATCCTCAATGTCAAGATTGGTAAGACGTAGCTGCTAGCTAGGCTACTAGGGGAGGGAAAGTCCCTCAGTATGGAGAGAAACTCTCATGCAACGGAGATAACACTTTTTGCTATTCCTGACCAATAACGCATTGACATGTAGGATAACTTTTCCACATGTCATTGTGTTATTGGTCGGGGATAGCAAATAGTGCTATCCCCGTTTCATGTAAGTTTTTAATTTGTAATAATATGGATGGGGAATGAAAATGACAAGATAATATCTCAATTATTGAGATAAATATTTGAAGCGGTATATAGAAAAATATAGATGGTTTGGATCTTCAAATCACAACATAGGGTAAGTGCAAAGAGTGGTTTAAATAGACCTGACAAACGTGTCGTGTTTGCGGATTAACACAACCCGACCCGTTAAGAAAAGCGGGTTGATACAACCCGACCCGTTAAGCTAACGGGTGAGAAATATTAGACCCGAACCCGACCCATTCATGCGATTCAATCATTTCAAAAATAAAATATATTTTATTAAAAAATTGTTAAATAAAAACACCTCAAATTAAACAAATAATATCAATAAAGATGAAATCTTTAAATAAATCTTGCACATTTAAATAAGTATACAATATGCAACAATATATAAAATTAACAGCCCACATAGATATAATATCAACAAAGGAGAGGTAGTTGCATGGTGGATTTGTTTTTGGTCGAAATTTGCAGGGTGTATTTGAAGATGTTAACAATCCACATAGATATAATATCAACAAAAACATAGAATAATATTAACAGTCCCACACAGATATAATAAATATGGAGTATTTTAAGATGTTATCACAAAGAAGTCTTTACTGTTGATGAAGGTGCACATTGGCTAGGAGTTGGGCAAGATTCGAATCCCATCTTATTAACAGGTCGTGTACAATATTATCAGGTCTAGGTTTAATTGTGCCATGTTGAATTATATACGTATTGGATTGTGTGTTTGTTTATTATGTTGTGAACAAAGTCTAAAATATCCATAATATCCCGATATTTCCATCGAAATTTCCGTGTTTTTGGACTACCGATATTTCTGATACCATCGATATTTTAGACCTTGACCAGTATACTTGGTTTCAATCATGGACCAAAATATCGATAATATCGGGGATATTAACCTTTTTTCGGGTCACAGATATTTTGGAATATATCCATACATATCGTATGAATATCGATAATATCGACGAAATGTCGAGGAATTATCGATGTCGATAATATCGCTTAGACTTCAGCAATATTTTGGCAAAATATCGCTATAATATAGAAAATATTGAAAATATCGATTTGCACATGAGAATGAGTTTACTTTTTAAGTTTCAACTTTTCAACTACTCTTCACAATACACTTACTCTACACATAGAGATGAAGAAGATAGTGGAAATTTTGAACCTCATATGAACTCTATGTGGTACTAAGTCACTCATGTATCTTACTATGCAATGTATAAAGTGCAAAATATTGTAGTAAATTATTATATATAAATTATTATGGTGTGTTTAATCTTCTTTCACTAATTACTACATATTTTCTATACTCACGGTGTTTGTCAGTTCGCTATATAATCAACTTAAATCAGTTAAACCCATCATGCAATGCATTTCCTTCCAATTTTTTGTGATAAACTAATAGATAATTGACTATATAAACATCCTCCAAAGTTTCAATAAAAATTTCCAAGTTTTTCTTACAATTTCCATGGTTTTTATTCAATTTTTATCGATATCGATAATATCCCGATATTTCTATCTAAATTTCCGTGTTTTTGGACTACCGATATTTCCGATACCATCGATATTTTAGACCTTGATTGTGAAAAAATAAAGTGTTGGTGTAAATGGTTACATACAAGCCATGATGTGACACATTGAAGACTTAATAATAATCTATGGTTTAAATATAGTTGGTCACTCCTAATTGCACTGAGCCCTTTTGAGTTAAAACCACACACTAGAGGTCCATTGGGCATAACCCAACCCTAGTATTGGACCTAGTTGGTTAATTAAGTTGGGGACAATATCGGTGAAATGTTTGAGCAGGTAGTGGATTCCTATTGGGCATGTTGGTACAACATACAAAATTGTTACTATTGTTTGTCCGCATTAATCGATTTGCTTAAGTTCAAAACACTCACCTTTTTTTTAGAGGCTCTTAGATGTAGGTCCAATTTCACAAATATGTTATGAATGAAGGACACGAGTTATTACATCTTAATTCCAGTCCACAAGACTAGGCGTGTAGCCACCTAAGCCAACAGTATATCCACCAATTTGGATGAAATTACAATTCCTGCCATTATATAGAAATGGCAACTGCATGAGATAGATTGACAAATAGCAGAAATCACGTTTCCTCCCAAAATTCATGTTCCTTTCAAGTCAATTTACTCTAATTTCTTGGTTCTTTAATGGAAAGATTTGTGGGTTTCTATGTATGATTATCTATTAAAATTTGAAATTACATTGAATTATATTTGATTTGTAGTTGTTTACCATTACGTTGAATAAAAATCTACACTTTGTCCTTCAACGCAGTAGTTCGTATACCTATGCTATAGGTACAGATCGCAACTATAGTTTTATGTTTCCATCAGTCCACAACACGTTGGTAATGCATGCTTGTGGACTATAGGTCATGCATATATCCAACTTAGGTAAATAGTTGGATTGCTTTACACATGCTATAGGTACAGAACCCCAACTCATGTTTATGGGCTATAGTAATCTGTAGAATACCTAAAGTCGAGGTTCAAATTATGATTTACTATTTTTGACCCAAAAATACTTATGATTTACTATTATACATATAGGTAAAGGTTTAGTGCCTAAAATATAGGTAAACTCTAAAGGTTTAGTGCCTGGAGTATAGGTAAAGGTTTGTTTTTCATTCCCTGGAGCATAGATCCCTACCTATAAAGAGAGGTACATTGTTTCCGGTTTTACCTATTGGCTAGGTATTGGATTCAATAGGTAACACTGGAGTAGAGGTGCATCAAAGAGGTAATTTACCTATTTGATAGGTATGGAGTTGAAATATGTATTAACTAATTAATTGGATATTAGGTCTTTTTACCACCATGAAAAATGATGAGAAACAATGACAAAACTTAATGAAACCTTGGCGATAGGTAGCATTGCACAAGGCAAAACTCAACCTAGTCGTATAAAAAATGAAAATAATAATAATAATGATATAATAGTGCAAAATTGAATTATCAAAGAAGAAAAAATGACATCATTAGAATATAATAAATAGATATTCAATTAAGTTCAAATTAAAACTGAATATTAATGTGCAACAAATTAATAACTTAACCGTTTTACAAATCAATAACTTGCCTTTTTTACCGTTTGGGTAGGTTTCGAATTCCTTACCTTATTTGTGTTTTAGGGACATAATTGGAACAACAAAATAATTAAAACAATAAAACAATAAAACGTAAACATCAATAAATCAAAAAAGGCATGAAATCCTACATGGCACAAAAGTCAAAGGACTTGGATCAACATCAACTTCTCTATGGATTGCACCCAAATTTTATCATCATAATTGGACTTATGCTAAATTAATTATTTTTTTTATGTCTGATGCAAGTTTCATTAAGAATCACAAAAGTGAGACTCAACAAAGAGCATTCACTTGTGCACACATTCAAATCTCTCTCCCAAACATAGCTTGGATAAGAAATGATTCCAAAAAAAAAGGTAACTGCATGGCATTCGGATTTTCACAAACGTATTTTCCAGTTAAACAAAGTGAACATCATTTGCTTGACTTCAAATCAAGACTCGATCACGTTTTTTGGGTGAAGATATTGGATCCACCTTTAGTACGTTGACGTGAATTGGAACAAATTACTGATGTTGAAGTTTCAGCATATGAACCACCTATAGCACGGTGGTTCTTCGTCCTTTACGAAACTTTGCATAAAGGAGATGACGATTGGCTGTACTTGAAGCAAAGCGTGTGCTAGCAGGAACTGAATGGTTAGACTTGAAGTAAAGCCAACTATGTCTATTTGTCCATGGACCTATGCATACGACAGATCCAACGGTCTATTTACAGCTCATCAACTACGGAACAAACCCGTCAAATCCAGAGGGTTAGAAAGTTGAAGTGGTTGTGTGGCATGGGAACCACCTAGTGGCTGGACTTTTCTCTCAACACATTGCCAGCCGGTTTGGGTTGCATCCTCACATTCTAATTGTTAAAAGTTGTTGATCAAACACAATTGTTCCACATTGAAGAAGAGTATCCATAAAGGAGCTAGGTGCCAGGATCTTCCCACCTCACAACTTCAACACGTACTGAGAGGCAAATTGGAGTGCAGTTTTTCTTGCTAGCTCTTTCATTTGCAATTCATGAAATGCCCTGCTGATGGAGGGGTTAGTTTAATGAAATTTGAGAGGAAGGTGTACTAATAGTTCCACCTTAATAATTTATGTGAAAGGAATGGTCACTAGTAAAAAACCCAGACTCAAGGTAATGAACAAGGTTGGCTTGACTTCAAGTCATCGTGCTCAGCCGTATCTACTAGGGTACTAGGAAACAGAACAGACAATAAAAATGAAAGGGATTTCGCGGATCCAAGATTATGTGGCCAAGGGGTCACAGTGTAAAAGTTCCGAAATTTTTCAAAAAGAAAATAATACTACAAAAATAGAAAGATAGTACTTCCATTCATAATTCATGACAAAACCAATAATACAAGTTACAATTGTCCACGACGAGTTTTCATATTTTGAAAACGTTGCATTATAGTTTCGTTATTAGTACAAGCAAAAACATCTCTCTCAATGTAAAGAATCAAGCTATCATTCAACCATATGAATATGAAAATGTCAATAACCCACTATCAATATTCAATATACCAAATTATCATATCAATCAATATTCAATATACTCAATCAATCCACATTATCAATCAATTATAAACTCAATCAATCTACATTATCATATCCGTAAATTTCATTCCTTAAAAAAAATATCAATATCAACAATATATATTATCACTATAAATTTATAAATATCAATTTTGCTTACTTGAAGTTGAAAAAAAACGGCAGCGGGCGGCGGCACAAGGTGGTGGTGGTCGGCACCGGCAAAGAGTTGTGATGGAGGTTGGGAGGTTAGGGTTTGAGAGGGTGGGAAGAGATGTGAAATTGGGAATGAAAAGGGTTTGGAGGTGCTTTGCAGAGTCGGGTAAGTGTTGATTTTTTTTTTTATAATAAAACCTGGCCCAAAACGACGTCGTTTTGAGGCCAGGTCAATTTTAAAAAAATTTGACTAAGCCTTGGACCAAACGACGTCGTTTGGCAAGGCTGGTTTTAAAAAAAATGATGCGCAGCTGCGCAGCAAAGCAAGGCAAATAGGCTGGGACTTTCGTTGAGCACCTGATGTGCACACAAGGGGTTGTTTAGTTGCTGTCCAAAGGGTTGTTCATGGAGTCCACAACCAAATTTTTGGCATTCCAAGGGATCGTGCGACCCCTCTTGCACCAACGTGCATCCGCCCCTGATCGTAGACGGTTTTTTGAACTGAAGTTTGAAAAACTAATTCATATATGGATGGAAAGAAATAATAAACCATTTAAAATCATATCTATGTCTCTCAGCCTGACAAATTAAACAACTCTCATGGAGAGGATTAAGAAGCCTGCCGTGATTCCTAATCCAAAAACTTAAGCTATGTGTATATGCACCAAATGTCTCTCTAAGACAATTTGATTTCAAGAGTATATATTTTCCCAAGAACAGGCTTTTGAGTTATGATGAAGTCCAAATCTTTCTTTGCATTATATTTTTGATTTTGTGATTTCAGAAACAATTAACAAAATAATATCGTTATAGTAGAGCTACCAATGAATTGCTTAGCTTAAAGTGTGTATACTAACTAATTCCAATGATCTCATCATTGCGCATGTGTGTCTTTCCTCCGTTAAATTTGTATTCCTAAAAATGTTTGTTTTTTACCAACGAAGTCTAGCCAAGTGGAAAAAGGTTTTGATTTGTAGACTAATGGTCTCAAGTTCAAATCCCCATGACACATTGATAGTGTGTGTGTGAAAAACTTATCCTTCCTCTTGTAGTTTAGACTATCACTTGTTTTATTTATTTATTTAGTAAACGATATTCAACTTTAATATAATCAAAACTACGGGGAGAGATATTTGCACATCCGCTATAGCAAACTTGACTAAGCACATGTATGCAGACTATCGCTTGTATTAAAAAAATCAAAACCTTTCTTTTCTGAGGTTTTTTTGCCCTTACAGTAGTCCAACCATACCCTCATGAAAAAGTACAGGTTTCACATCACAGTTCATGACTTGTCAATGATTCACGACGCTCTCCAACTACAAGCCAGTCAGTCTTAATGCAAGTACCCTGCTGGGAGGGAAGTTAGTTTTTAATGCAATCTGAAAGGCATTTGGATCTTTTTCTGTCTTAGTCAATTTTGCGAACCGGTTTTCTTCAGTTCTCGCCAATCATATAACTAATAAGAAGAGAACTATACAAAATTCATGTTGATCTTTCTTCTTTTAACAAAAATTAATTAATGTGGGTTCTATTGTTCTGTCCTATAAATTAGAGAGGCATGGGACGTTTTGGAGGTTGATCCCCAACGCCTAACTAAAACCAAACTATTAATAACAAAAATTGAATGATTATTAATGCTTCTTTAGAACAATTTCCTTATTTATAGAACAAAACTCAAAACATAATTTAAATGTTATGAGTTAAATTTGTGTTACAGTCTTGTTTTAGTAGGGTGATTGATTGCTATAAATTTGTTATACAAGGGGTGTGAGCATGTGAGTATGGGGAGTTTTAGACTTCGGTCCGGTGACAATTCTAAAGCAGCCTCTCAGTGGGTGTGAAGATGATTTGGACACCAATTTGAAGTTTCATTTTAATGATATTAACACCAAGAAGAATTCTTATGGAGCAATCCAATATTTGCTTCTTGTACTCATATGTAATCTTAATAAGGTGAGCATGATTTGCTTGAGTTACTTCTAGTCAAGCCTCTAGTATTACTTGCTAGGAAACAGAATTATCATTGTTACTTGCTATATCTTTTCTTTGTTTCTCAAGAATGTTGGTGTGTATCTTTGATATATATCTTTTCTTTCTTTTTCATTTTTATTTTTTGCAAAAAATTATGGTCCAATATGCCTAGAATATAGAGGTATAGTTCATGTCGAGAGTATAACTCTCGTCGAGAATGCAAAGCCTTGGACTCGATTTGTGAGCTTTTCCATGTAGTGTCAATTAATTTTGAGTTGGATGCCCACACGTCCATCATGTTAACTAGCGTGAAGGATTAGTTTAATGCAATTTGAAATGAAGGTAAACTAATGACAATGTTTTATTCGACATCATAAACTCAGGATTACAATAGCTTTAACTTTATTGAAGAGGACTGCATCAATTGCTTTTTATTTACTTATTATAAGCCATTTTGATCATAGTCCAAGCTTAAATTACACTCTTCCCTTGATCTTAGAATTATGAGTTAATTACTCATTTGGTCCTTAAACTTGTACTCGATTTACATTTTGGTCCCTCAATTAAATTATTCGTTCAAATGGTCCATCAACTTTATATTATTCGTTCAAATAGTCCTACCATTACATTTCGTCAAAGTTGCCGTCAACTTTGCGGACGGTTATTGACGGTTTTACCTTTACATTTGACGGCAACTTTGACGGAATGTAATAGTAGGACCATTTGAAAGAATAATTTAATTAAGGGACCAAAATATAAATCGAGTACAAGTTTGAGGACCAAATGAGTAATCAACCCTAGAATTATTTATAGCCACTCTTGTCATCATTGAACTTGTCATAGAGCATAATGAAGGAAGTTGAGGTTCCACTCTAAAACCAATTGGCAATGGGGGGAGTAACCCAACTCTTTATAGATCTAGGTTAGGTCCCTTAACTTTTTAATGTGGGACAAACACTTTTAACACGCCCCCGCACTTGTAGCGAACTTTTAAGCCTAACACGTGGACAACACAAATTGGGTCATGTGGGAGCACATGTAGCTGTTGGGCCCAACACATGAAGTTCCACCCCAAAACAAATTGGCAATTGGGGAGGGGGGGGTGGAGTAACCTAACTCCTTATAAATCCAAGCTAAGTCCATTAACTTTGACAAACACTCTCAACACATGACACCACCATATTTGGGAGACCTCTTAACACAAGGTAATACTTTGTTTATCATATCATTCGAGCGCACAAAGCCGACACACATGATGAAGCCGACACACACCTTTTTTTGGGTGAAGATATTGGATCCACCTTTAGTACGTTGACGTGAATTGGAACAAGTTACTGGTGTTGAAGTTTCAGCATAGGAAACCACCTAGCACGGTGGTTCTTCGTCCTTTACGAAACTATGCATAATGGAGATGACGATTTGGCTTTACTTGAAGTAAAGCGTGTGCTACTGGGGAATGGACTATCAGCAGGAACTGAATGGTTAGACTTGAAGTAAAGCAGTGGCGGTTCCAGGATTCGAAAGCCGGATGGGCAAAACTTACATACTAAACTCAATAGTACGAGTGAATTTCATTAATAAACATAAAAAGATACGGGGGAGGTAATGAGCCTTACTCTAAAGTGCATCTCTATACATACCAACATTTTTTAACGTAGAAAGAATTTTAATCAAAAATACCAACAAAAAATCAAATAAATTGTCATAGAGCATCTCAACCAAGGAATAAAATATCGATGATATCGGAAATATCGGTAGTCCAAAAATACGGAAATTTCGATGGAAATATCGAGATATTATCAATATTTCGATCCATGTCATCAATATTATCGATATTTTGGTTCATGGATATCTAAAATATCGATGGTATCGGAAATATCGGTAGTCCAAAAATATGGAAATTTCGTAGAAATATCGAGGATATTATGGATATTTTATTCCTTGATCTCAACAATATCAACAACAAATGAAACATCTCAACAAAATTCCTAAAATCAAAGCCTTAATTAATTTTAACAAAATCCTCAAATTATAATTGATCCTTAATTAATTCCTAGAATACTCAATTTTAAATTAAAACTATAATTAAAGATATATAAAAGATGAGAGAATGAGAAGAATACTTTTTGTTGACAATGAGAATGAGAAGATGTTGTTGCCCACCCAAGATAAGAGAGAGAGAAAGAGAGAGAGAGAGAGAGAGAGAGAGAGAGAGAGATGGGCTGAACTTATAACATATGTAAGGTATTTTTGTTTTAAAAAAATTAGGATGGGCGGGTACCAACTAGCCCTGTGCACTGAACCGCCCATGAAGTAAAGCCAACTATGTCTATTTGTCCATGGACCTATGCATACGACAGATCCAACGATCTATGTACAGCTCATCAACTACGGAACAAACCCGTCAAATCCAAAGGGTTAGAAAGTTGAAGTGGCAGTGTGGCATGCGAACCACCTAGTGGCTGGACTTTTCTCTCAACACATTGCCAGCCGGTTTGGGTTGGATCCTCACGTTCCAGGATATTCCCACCTCACAACTTCAACACGTACTGAAAGGCAAATTGGAGTGCAGTTTTTCTTGCTAGCTCTTTTATTTGCAATTCATGAAATGCCCTGCTGATCGAGGGGTTAGTTTAATGCAATCTGAGAGGAAGGTGTACTAATAGTTCCACCTTAATAATTTAGGACTTCTTAGATATAGGTCCAAAACGAGTAGATGCCATTGTGTTTAATCCATGCGTTTTTAGTTTTAGATGTAGGTAATTTGACACTTCTTACTTTTTTTGTTGTGTCGATTTTACCATTTGAGGTGAATAATAAAAACACATTGAAAATCTAAATTTAATGCACTATTTCCTTGTAATTGAATTTCAGGATTTAAATTTTGAATTCTTAACTTGATAATATTCCTAATATATGGATAAAATAAAATTTAATCAATGAAAAGTAAAGACCCACATATTATACCAATCGATCAGACAAGCAGCCACATGAAATTATGTACATGATATCTAGGTAAATAGTATTATTATTAGCAACAACAAAAACTTAGTGACAAATCGTGTTACCTATAAGTTAGGAACATAAATTAGAACACTGTCTATAAGTCAGATACAAAAATAGAGAAATAAAATTGTATGTTACCTACAAAAAAAAAAGGCTAATTATTATGACATAAATGATTATTATCCAATTCAAGTCATAAGGGGCAACATTGGAACAAAAAATGATTTTAAAATAAATAAATAAATAAGATTACATCAGAAAACATTTAAAAAGGAATGTAATCCAATGTGGCACAAAAGTCAAAAGACTTGTATCAAAGTCACCAAATCCGATGATTAAACTCAACTCTTCAATGAAAATTTGGATCTATATCGACTTTTCTAAAGATATTTTGAAACCTCTTTCTTCTTTCTTAGTCAATATTGTGAACATGCATGGAATTTACTTGTGAGTTGCAACCACACTCTAGGCATTTTAAAATTTTCCTACAAATTTTAATTTGTAATAATATGGATGGGGAATGAAAATGACAAGATAATATCTCAATTATTGAGATAAATATTTGAAGCGGGATATAGAAAAGTATAGATGGTTTGGAATGGTACTAACTTTTCTAAATGAGAATTTGGATTTATATCAATTTTTCTAAATAATTTATGTGAAAGGAATGGTACTAATTACTGGTGTGGAAGCTACAGCATGTGAGCTTTTGTCCTCGATCGTTTACATAACTTTGCCACAGACTCAAGGTAATGAACAAGGTTGGCTTGACTTCAAGTCATCGTGCTAAGCCGTATCTACTAGGCTACTAGGAAACAGAACAGACAATAAAATGAAACGGATCGAAGACGGTTTTCTGAACTGAAGTCTGAACAACTAATTCATATATATGGATGGAAAGAAATAATAAACCATTTAACAACATATCTATGTCTCTCAGCCTGACAAATTAAACAACTCTCACGGAGAGGATTAAGAAGCCTGCCGTGATCCAAGTTCCTAATCAAAAAACTTAAGCTATGCATATATGCACCAAATGTCTCTCTAAGACAATCTGATTTCAAGAGTATATTTTCCTAAGAACAGGCTTTTGAGTTATGATGAAGTCCAAATCTTTCTTTGCATTATATTTTTGCTTTTGTGATTTCAGAAACAATTAACAAAAGAATATTGTTATAGTTGAGCTAGCCATGAATTGCTTAGCTTAAAGTGTGTATACCAACTAATTCCAATGATCTCATTATTGCACATGTGTGTCTTCCCTCCGTTAAATTTGTATTCCTAAAAACGTTCGTTGTTTGCCAATGAAGTCTAGCCCAATGGAAAAGGGTTTTGATTTGTACACTTAGTGGTCTCAGGTTCAAATTCCCATGACACTGATGATGTGTGTATGTGAAAAACTTATCTATACCTTTGTAGTTTAGACTATCACTTGTTTTTTATTTTATTTTATAAACGATATTCTACTTAATCAAATCTAAACTATAGGGAGAGATATTTGCACATCCGCTATAGCCAACTTGACTAAGTTCATGTTTGCATACTATTGCTTGTATTAAAAATTCAAAACCTTGCTTTACAGAGGTTTTTTTGCCCTTACAGTAGTCCAACCATACCCTCATGAAAAAGTACAGGTTTCACAGCACAGTTCATGACTTGTCAATGACTTCACGACGCTCTCCAACTACAAGCCCCTGCTGCGAGTTAGTTTTAATGCAGTCTGAAAGGCATTTTGATCTTTTTCTTTCTTAGTCAATTTTGCGAACATGGTTTTCTTCAGTTCTCGCCAAACATATGACTAATAAGAAGAGAACTATACAAAATTCATGTTGATCTTTCTTCTTTTAACAAAAATTAATTAATGTAGGTTTTTTTTGTTCTGTCCTAGAAATTAGAGAGACATGGGACGTTTTGGAGGTTGATCCCCAACGCCTAACTAAAACCAAACTATAAATAACAAAAATTGAATGATTATTAATGCTTCTTTAGAACAATTTCCTTTTTATAGAACAAAAATCAAAACATAAGTTAGATGTTATGAGTTAAATTTGTGTTACAGTCTTGTTTTAGTAGGGCGATTGCTATAAACTTGTATATACAAGGGGTGTGAGCATGTGAGTATGGGGAGTTTTAGACTTCGGTCCGGTGACAATTCTAAAGCAGCCTCTCAGTGGGTCTGCCGTGTGAAGATGATTTGGACACCAATTTGAAGTTTCATTTTAATGATCTTATTCTTAACACCAAGAAGAATCCTTGTGGAGCAATCCAAGATTTGCTTCTTAATCTGTACTCGTATATAATCTTAATAATATGTACTCGTATATAATCTTAATAAGGTAATCTGTACTCGTAGCCTAACTCCTTATAAATCTAGGCTAGGTTCTTTAACTTTTTAATGTGGGACAAACGCTCTCAACACACCCCCGCACGTGTAGCGAACTTTCAAGCCTAACACGTGGACAACACAAATTGAGTGACGTGGGAGCACATATAGCTGTTGGGCCCCTAACACGTGAAGTTCCACCCCAAAACAAATTGGTAAGGGGGAGTAACCCATGACAGGATCGGACCCAAATTCCACTTTGGAATCTATGTCGAATCTCGTGCATCACCAACATCTGGCAGGTGCCGGGCATGAATGACCAAAATACCCTTTTTGCCCAAATCCCAAAATGAAACTGCTTAAGGGTTTGACTTCTACCGGAAAACCGGCAGAGCCTCCCCTGACAAATGCCAATTTTCAACAATTTCCACATGTATAAAACGCAGGTATATCTCCCCAATCGTTCAGCATGCATAAGATAAGTTCACACACATCGAAATATTTAATCTGAATGGCCTTAGGCCTTACAGACGTTCAGAGTTATATTAGAGCATATCTAGTCAGATTTTAGTTTACAACAAGGAAAGTTACGTTCACAAGCAAGAAAATCCTACATAAGGAAAATTGGAAGAGTAGCGGAAGGAGAAATGCCCTCAAGTGGTGGTCCGGTACTCGTCTACGGCCTAAGGGGCGCAAAATAATAAAAACGTGAGTGGACAAAAAGAAAGTTTTCTAAACATAACATGAACATGCTAACCCCACCGTTTAAAAACCGTTTTGAAGAAAAGCCATACAACTGTTGTTCTATATCCGTACAGGAAAATAAAAATTCATATTTATACATATTATATCTCATGCAACAAGTTAAATCATCAAATTCATTATAAAGCATCTCAAACAGTAAATATTTTCCACCTAGTTGTTCCCCATATAAAATCCGTCTATTCCAATAATATACCATCAATTCCAAGTAATATACCATCAATTCCAACAATATACTGTCAATTTCAAGTACTACACATGTGGCCACATGTGTGATACATCCTCGCAGAACTTGGGGGACACGAGGTCAACCCGAGACGCATTCCTCACAAAACTTAGGGGACACATGGTCAGCCTGAGATGCATTCCTCGAAGCACACGGTATAGGCGTCCTCGAGACTCTTGGGGCAATTGTCATATTAGTGCAGACTCATCCGAAGGCAACAAATTGTGTGAAGACATTTTAATATCCGAAGGCAACTGGGATGTTCGTGGACATCATTATATCCGAAGGCAACTATTTTTCTGAAGGCAACAACTAGGGTACCTATTGTGGGTTTGAAATCATTTCCTGAACATGTTATAAAATCATTACCCAAACCATTCCTCAAATCCAGTTCTCAAACCATTCTCAACTTTCTCAGCTAATCACATTTAATATGCATAATCATATAAAATCATCTCAACCAAAACCGAATGCTCGGAAAGTAAAAACCATAAATAAATCATTTATAAAACATTTCATAAAACAATCATAACAGGAAAATCATTTATAAAACAAATGTCCACTCACTGTGAGTCCTAGCTTGTTTGACCCTTCGAGGTCCCTCCTATGGAGTACGTGGAGCATGGGTACCTATTTGAGCAATTACAAGATTTGGTTAATAAATATGCTCCATGATGAACCTTTATTCAAAAACCTAATTCCTGGAATTTAAAGTGCGTGTGCACGACTTAAGAAAGTTTATATGCCCAACTTATTACTTCCCAAAGAGTGAAACGGTCTCCGAAGACCCGTGGTTAATAATGCTGTCAAATTTCCCATATTGGTCAACCTGGCCCGCGGGGCCCACGACCTCCGATTACTAATCCAAAAGTTTCTATATGTTCAACACAATCCATTTAACATGTCCTAAGAGTTTCGTCATGATTCGACAGTCCGAACATATCGAATCCGGAAACGCCTAATAGGTAATTTTTAGTAAAATGCTCAAATGGTCGAGTTTAGCTAATCCGAGCATACCGTCATACTCGGGATGACAAGGGAACAATTATAGGTCGATAACAAGTCGTCGGCATCTAGTTGATGCGCCACCACACGTTGCCGCCCAAGGTGGGTGGCTTGAGAGATTTCCGGTGACCGGAAAATCTCCAAATCACCCACCAACTCTTATACCAATTTGTCAAGCACAATCACATGAGTGTTTTTAGTTCTTGGACCCTGGCCAAAAGGTGGCCGGAGCTAGCCGAAATCACTACCAAAGCCCCCGGCTCCATGGGTTCCAAATCGAACACTCAAACAACGAAATTGATCCTAACCAAATCAAACCGGAGTCGCCGGAAAAGCCCAAAAACAGCCGGCGTCGGGGGAAGGTTTTGGGTCACTGTTTCAGTCCAATTTCCGGATAATCTCGGGATTTTCGAATTCGATTGAGGGTTGGGTTAGGTAGAGGAGACCTAGAGGAAGATTTTGCTGGTGGTGGCATCACCTAGAACGACCGGACGATGATGAATCTCTCCAGAGAAGACGCACAGTCACTGTTTGCACAGTAATTGTGTCGAGGGGAGATGCGCAAGGGAGAGAGGGTCGGGAGGGAGGAGAGAGAAATGATGGAGGGGAAAAATATCATATTTTTTTTAACACCTAACTTGCACTTTACCAGCCTCATACAAAAGGTCAACCCTAAAACACTAAGAAACCCTAAGGGTAAAATTATCCTTTGACTTAAAAATTAGGAATAAAATTGATTCTTGGGGGCGAGATGTTACACCCAATTCCTTATAAATCCAAGGTAAGTCCATCAACTTTGACAAACACTGTAAACACTTGACACCACCATATTTGGGAGACCTCTTAACAAAAGATAATACTTTGTTTATCAGATCATTCAAGCGCACAAAGCCGACACACACCACCGGCCATAATAGATTTGCAACTGAATGTAAGATTGGACAATGGGTGCAAAGGATAAGTTATATTTTGAGAGCATAGTTAGTAGATTTTGCAAACAATACTCATATTATACATGTTCAAGAATAATTTTGTCTAAGCAAAGGACCCATTAGTATAGTGGTTTGAAGTATCTACTCCCTCAGGCAAGGTCTTGCGTTCGAGTCCTAGCATCCGTGTAATTTGTGTAAGTTTAGTATATTATTGCCCCTCTCAATAGGAAAGGTCCTAAAAAAGAAAAGAATACTTTTGTTTCATGTATACATCTCAAGGATAAAGTAAAAATACATGTTTCTTGAAATCAAATATATTTAATACATATATTTTAATAATACATGTAAAATTAACGTATATTTCATATATTATCTAATAAAAATAATAAAAATTAAAGAATTTAAATAAAATATATATATAATGGCTGAATTTTTTGACGTATTTTTATTATACGCATTTTATTCATTTTTTTTCAGGTTTTACTAACTATGTTTGAGAGATTTGATCGTCTGGTCAACATTGACTATGAGAATTTACAAATACCACCTGTTGGCTCAAAATTCAATAGTTGACATTTAGACTTGATGTAACTCCGATTAAAGTGAGTTAATTTTTGAAATAATTCCAACAATTGAATTTTGAGAGACAACAAAGACTTGTGCTTCCAATCCTACTAAAACTCAAAAACAATAAGACGCTTATACAAATTATCACTAGACAAGCTATTGTACCATGGAGCTTATGACACTTGCATGCATATATCTGGCGACTTATTGGAAATTTCAGTTTCGTGACTATTAAGCATGTTTATAGAGAAGTTAATATGCTTGCTGATTAGTTAGCTAGAAGAGGGCATGAGTATAACAATTCATGTATGGTTTAGTAATTTCCTTGTGGATGTAATTACTAGCGTATACTTTGACATACACTATAACATTGTACCAGTAAAACTTTATATAAGATGATAAGCTTAAGATTTTGACATCATCAACTTTTATTATAAGTCAAAACGATGAAAGAGCATGACTGCTTTATTTTACTTATTTTATTAAGCCTTCTGTAGTCAGGGCTGAAGTTACACACTGCCTTGAATTTGAGAACTATAGCCACTCCTGTCATCGTTGAACTTGTCGTAGAGCATGACACCTCCATACTTGGGAGATCTCTTAACAAAAGGCAACACTTGGTTTTTCAGATCATTTGGAGGCACAAAGCCACTGCCAGCAGCTTGACGGGAAGCCGGAAGCCCAACGAAGAACTGGCCGGCTTTTATGGAGGAGGTCCATTTGTTCCATGAGCTCTGGAAGGCATTGGGGTTGCTGGTGGTAAATTCACACTGAGGGTTGTTGTAGAATTGGACCCAAACATAGTCAAATAGGCCAGTGGACAGAGCACCATTGAGAGACCGGTCAGGAAATGGGCATTGTGGTGCTGCACTTAAGTACACTTTTTTGCCTCTTTTGCTATACTCAGACAACTTCCTAGCAAGTGCATCATAGTGAGGTCCAACTTTCTCGATGTCGAAATCTATGCCGTCCAAAACGGCGTTGCCTAGAGGCCTTGAGTTTGATTGCCCCCCTAAGAAGTTGTTCCATAGGTAGTCTGCTACACTGTTAGCATCAGCATCAGATGACAGTCCATAGTTCCCTGTGCCGCCGCCGATTGAAAGCAGGACCTTAATGCCTTTGCTTTGGCAGTTTTTTATGCCAGCCGCCACTCCTTGGCAGCCGTTTGATGCTGGGTTACAGTGGCCAGCTAAGTTGATTTCAGGTCTTTGGCCATTGCCAAATTTGAAGAGAAATCCTATGTTTACAATTCGATATTTTCCGGTGTTACATGTGTCTGTGAGTGAGCCCTCACCACCATTTTGACCCCAATAAACCACAATGACTCCGGCATTGGATTTGGAAAACAGGGCTGGGAGAATCAGTAGGAAGATAGTGAAAGCTTGAGAACAAAACTTGGTGAACAAGGCAGCCATAGTTATTGTCTTATGGGTTTGATGGAAAATGTTCTTGTGGGATTATTCAATTTATAGACTTTGCAGGATCTGAGTTTGGGAGGATATTTGGAGCTTTGTTTCTTAGTCAAGTTTGTCAATACGGGTTTAGTGGGTAATTGCCAAACATATAATAATTACTAAGGGGAGAAAAGTATACAAAGTTCATGTTGACAATTCTTCTTTTAACCAAATTGATACGCATCATGGATTTTGTATACTTTTCTCCTTTCTTGTGATAACACACTAGTTAGACATAGAAGGGTTTTGGAGGTTGATCCCCAATATGCCAAACTAAAAAGTTATCTTAGTTCAAAGGACCCACAAGTGTAGTGGTTTGGAATAATTGGCGAGGTTTTGGGTTCGAGTTATAGCATCCGTGTTGTGCGTGTGAGTCCCTCTCAATAAGAAAGATCCTAAAAAAAAGTTATCTTAGTGGTAAACAAGAGAAGTATACAAAATTGACTTTGAGCGTTGTGCACACAGTTTTCTTGAGCTCTCGCCGAGAGTGTACATGTTGATCTTTCTTTTTCCTTTTGAAAAATAATTCATGCCTTTTTTCGATTCTATAGTAGCCAGAATTAGTGGGAATAGCTAGTCCAGCTGATGAGACCAGGTCTTGGTGGTTGATCCCCAATGTCTAAAACTAAAATCAACGAAAATTTCTTTGTACAAGAGATGTTGGGTTATTCATTTTATTAGTCCTTGAACTTTGATCCGATTTGCATTTAAGTCCCTCAATTTTCAAAATCGTTCCCATGGTCCTTCAACTTTAGTTTTGTTAGGACAAATAATCTTGCCATTGATTTTGTTAACTTTTATGTTAAATGCAGGGATAAAATGGTATTTTTGTATTATTTTTAATTTTCAATTTATGAATATTCCTTTCACTCAAAAAATAAAATTACAATTTAGAAACTAAAAATAAATAAAAATCTTATTCCTATCATCAGTTAAACTAAAAATTAAAAATGAGTTCTTATTCCTAAAAACTAAAAATTTATAAAAAATTGTTTTTAATATTTTATTCATATTTTAATCAATTTTAAAGTAAAAATACAAAAAAATACCATTTTACCCCTGCATTTAACAGAAAAATTAATAAAATTAATGGCAAGACCATTTGTCGTAACAAAACTAAAGTTGACGGACCACAGGAACGATTTTGAAAATTAAAATATTCAAATGCAGATCGGGTCAAAATTCAAAAACTAATAAGACGAATAACCCAGAGATATGAGTATGGCGAATTTTCTTGGGGGTTGATGAGTCAAGCTTTACAGTAAGTCCTAGGAAAGGAACCACCTAGCTAGCTGGTGGTTCTTTTTCGTCCTTTGCGAAACTTTTCCACAGATTCAACTAGATGATCCCCAATGTCAAGATTGCTAAGACGTAGCTGCTAGCTAGGCTACTAGGGGAGGGAAAGTACCTCAATATGGAGAAAAACTCTCTTGGAACGGTCCTATCTCCCTTCAATCGCATCGCGCAACGTGTGTTTTCTCTCTTTTTTTTTAAACAAAATTGTCCAAGTATCGCGATGCGATTGAAGAAGGATAGGACTACAGTCCTATCCCCGTTCCAAGAGAATTTTTCTCCTCAGTATGACTAACCTGAACTATATATCCCAGGTGGGGTCTTCCCAAAATCTCTAATACAGCTCACCCGCCGAGCCTACTCATATAGCACCCCTCCACGCGTAACCCCTTTCATGTGAGGTAAATTTATTGTGGATTCGTAATCCCATGTCTGAAGAGACAGATCCAAAGGTTCACAAATCTAAACCTACAAAGGATCTGGCTGCATGCCATACAAATATCTGCACTGTGGAATTTTCTGTTCTAACGAATGTAATTATGTGAACATCATTTGTTTGCCTTAGCGTCACAATTGCTGAGCAAAACAAATTTATATGAGAAGATATGTTCCTTCCACCTTTGATTAATCTGAATGGCTTGACTTTTACTCTCAAAAAGGTTGGCTTTCACTTCAAGTCATTGGTGCTAAGCCGTATCAACTAGGCAATTTACTTTGCAACGGATAATATAAAAATGAAACGGTCGGTTGTCTGAATACCTTAATATATGGATGGAGAGAAATAATAAACCATTTAACAGCACATGCATGTCTGTCAGCCTGAAAAAAGAAACAACCATATCTTGGAGAGGATTAAGCCTGTCGTGATCCAAGTTCCTAATCCAAAATTTAGATATTTCTATGCAACAAATGTTCTCTCTAAGACAATTTCGTTTGAAGAATACTTTCCTAGGAACAGCTTTTGAGTTTTTATGATGTCCAAATGTTTCTTCGAATTTATATTTTTTATTTTGGGACTACATAAACAATTAACTTTTTTTTGTCATTCGCTAGGAAGGGGGCGGATGTAAGCTTTTGAAGATTTTTTTTAACCTATTGTAGCCAATGTAGGTTTTTGAAGAAAAACAAAATTAAACCTATACAACCCATTAATTTGCCGTTTCCACTTGTGGTTGGGGCCCTCGTTTTGTGGTCTTTTTGTTGGTTTCCCTGCTATTTCTATGAAGACATCTTTTTAGACAAAAAATAATAATAATTAATAAACTCAAGAATAGGGAAATATTATTTTCTAGGGTAAATTTCACTTTACTACCCTTAAGTTTCCCAAAATTAAGACTTTGCTACCTAAAGTTTTTTCGTATCAACTTCGTACCCAAAGTTGGGTTTTTCTACCATTTTCATACCTCCGTCAGTTATTCCGTCAAATGCTCTGTTAAATGATGATGTGGTGGTCAATGAGGTTGAAATTGATGACGTGGCATGACTTTGACACACAAGATTTGCGCCACGTGGACCAACAATTAAATAAATAATATATTTTTAAAAAATATATAAAATATAACTAAATTAAATATATAATAATTTTTTAAAACAAATACAAAATATAAGTAAATAAATAAATAAGTAAAATAATTTTTTTTCTCTAGCACTAGCACCATCTCCCGCTCCCAAGCCACAATTCACCATCTCCATGTCGAGATCTACAGCACTAGCACCCATCTCCCGCTCCCAAGCCACAACCCAGTGCCTGTGAAATCAGATCTACACCATCACCACTACCCACTGTGTTTTTTTAAAAATAAAAAGTTCTCATAATAGAAGAAGAAAAAAATAAGAGATTGGTAAGAATTTTTTTCTCCAACACTAGCACCATCTCCCGCTCCCAAGCCACATCCACCATCTCCATGTCGAGATCTCCAACACTAGCACCCATCTCCCGCTCCCAAGCCACAACACAGTGCCTGCGAAATCAGATCTGCACCATCACCACTGCTACAATATGAATATGGTTTGAATACTTCATGTTAAGTTATATTCTTCTCCATAGGGAGGTATATATAAGAATTTACATGTGAGCTTTACAAGGAAATAGAAACAGTAATCAATTAGGATAGTATCTCCTAATTATACATTGATTTGTCAACTATATAAAATAAGGAAAGTAAATCCCTTAATTAATCAAGGAAATAAATCTCCTTGATTAATTAGGAGACTCACTTTAACTCTCCTCCTCAAGTTGGTGCATATATGTCACCAATGCCCAACTTGGTAAGTGAGTCATAAAATACTCTTCCACAAACAGCTTTTGTTAAGATATCTGCTAGTTGATCTTCTGATTTTACGAACGGTAGGCGGATGATCTTTTTCTCAATTTTTTCCTTGATGAAATGTCTATCAACTTCAACATGTTTGGTTCGATCATGTTGAACTGGATTATGAGCAATATCAATAGCTGACTTGTTGTCACAATGCAACTCCATCGGCTTTTCAGGTTTGAAGCCCAATTCACAAGAGTTTTCCGATCCACAATAATTCACAAACCCCTTAAGCCATTCCTCTATACTCTGCTTCTGCACTAGACCGAGAAACCACATTTTATTTTTACTCCACCTAGTGACTAGGTTACCTCCCACGAATGTAAAGTAACCGTAAGTAGAGCGTCTATCTCAGAAGGACCCAGCCCAATCGCATCTCAGTATATCTAACAACTTCAAGATCTCTATTTTTTAAGAACATTAATCCCTTCCCAAGGGCTGACTTTAAGTATCTTAAGATCCGATCAATTGCATTCCTATGAGAAGTTTTAGGTGAATGCATAAACTGACTAACTACACTCACAACATATGCAATATCTGGTGTTGTGTGTGCCATGTATATCAGCCTTCCAACAAGGCGTTGATGCTGTTCCTTATTGGTTGGTTCTTGGTCCATATCTTCACACAACTTGTGGTTCATCTTAATGGGTGTGTCAGCCGGCTTACACCCAAGCATTTCTGTTTCAATGAGTAGATCCATTACATACTTCCTTTGAGACATAAATATACCAGTCTTTGACCTTGCTACTTCAATTCCAAGAAAGTACTTTAGATCACCTAAGTCCTTCATCTCAAATTCCTAAGACAAATACTTTTGCAACTTCAGTTGCTCTTCGATGTCGTTTCCAGTTACGACTATATCATCTACATAAACAATTAGTGTAGTAAGTCTTCTTCCATCACGCTTCACGAACGGGTGTGATATGAATTACTCTGTGTATATCCAAAATTCTTCATAGATTTAGTAAATCTGCCAAACCATGCTCTGGGAGATTACTTTAATCCATACAATGATTTTCTAAGCTTGTAAATGTGATTCTTCTTGTCAGGAGCTGAATTACATCCTGGGGGTAAGTCCATAGATACTTCTTCTTCCAAGTCTCCATGTAAGAATGCATTTTTGACATCAAACTTATGTAATGGTCAATCAAGATTTACTGCTAGAGATAATAGGACTCTAATAGTGTTAATCTTGGCTACTGGGGCAAAGGTCTCCTGGTAGTCTATCCCATATTTCTGTGTGTACCCTTTCACCACCAATCTAGCTTTATATCTTTCAATGGATCCATCTGCTTTGAGCTTCACAGTATAAATCCATCTGCATCCTACTGTCTTCTTTCCATGAGGTAAGGGCACGAGTTCCCATGTGACATTCTTTTGGAGGGCTCGCATCTCTTCATTCATGACTTCTTTCATTTTGGGTCTTTTAGTGCTTCAGTAACACTATTGAGGACAGGTATGTCAGCCAATTCCTTTACAAAGTGTACACGTGCCTCTGATAATCTGCTGAGAGATATGTAATTGTTGATGGGGTATTTCCCCTTGGCTTTAAGATCTGCTTCATATTGTACTCGAGGTTTGCCACGATTGTTCCTTTCTGGAAGCTGATATGCAAGCTCTGTGCCTTCTGAAATCAAGTCATCATGGGATATTTCATTAGTGTTATCAGTTTCAGGGAAAGATGTTACTTGAATGACTTCCTTAGCAGGTGATTGGTGTGGTACTGGAGCTTAAGCGGGCAAAATCTCATGAAACGGTTCAATTTCCTCCTCCTGATTTTTGACAGTGTGGAGACAACGGAACATTTTCTTCTGGCAACCGGTCATTTTGAAGTAGGTTCTCCAGGTTCGAAGAACTAAGTGGGGCGACCGGTCGCAATCAATTGGCGACCGGTCATTAAAGTAGGTTCTTTGGCGGCCGTCGCTTTCCAGCGGCCGGTCGTTTTGAAGCGAGTTGTTTCCTGGGAAAAAAATCAAGAATTTGGGGAGTATTTGATTCTTGATTCTCCTCATGTGCTGCTGAAAAATATACGTCGTGTTCCCGGAACACAACATTAATGGAGGAATAGACCTTCTGACTAGGAGGATGATAATACCAGTATCCTTTCTGATGAGGTGCATAACCAATGAAAACACACTTTTCGGCTCAAGGGTCCAATTTGCTTCGTTGGTGATCATGTAAGTAGACAAATACAACACAACCGAAAATTCGGGGTTCCAAGTTTGGGGTTTGAGGTGTTTGGATATGGTGGTAAAGTGTTTGAAGTGGTGTTTGGAAATTTAGAATACTAGAGGGAATTCGATTGATGATGTATGCCGCAGAGATGACGGCTTCTCCCCAAAAAGATCGAGGCATATTGGCACCAAAGAGAGAGGCACAAACTACTTCCAATAAATATATGTTCTTCCTTTCAACAACTCCATTTTGTTGGGGAGTGTAGGGGCATGAGCGTTGATGTATGATGTTATGATCTTGTAAGAACTTGTTAAGATCATGGTTGAGAAATTCTCCACCATTGTCAGAACGGAGAACTTGGATTCGAGCCTGAAACTGTGTTTCCACCATTTTATGGAACTGTTGAAATCTTAAACTAACTTCCCTTTTAGTTTTGAGAAGAGAAACCCAAGTCATGCGTGTGCAATCATCTATAAACGTAATGAACCATCGAGCTCCGGCCGGAGTGGTAACTTGAGCAGGTCCCCAAACATCAGAATGAATAAGAGAAAACGGAACCAAACTCTTATTTGAACTTACTAGGAACGGGACACGATGGCTCTTAGTCAATTCACACGTATCACACTGGAAGCTGAAAACATCAAGGCTGGAAAATAATGATGGAAACAACTTCTTAAGATAACCGAACGAGGCATGCCCAAAATGTTTATGCCATAACCAAACTTTGTCTTTGTCTCTCTCCTCCTCAGAACAAGTTCCACTTGTTGTGAAAGCTTAACCATCCTTGGGCTCACTATTCGGTGCCCAGTCCAAGTAATAGAGTTTGCCTCGCTGAGTACCACAACCAATCGTCTTTCCCGTGAGGATGTCCTGAAAAACACAATGGTTCGGCCAAAAAGTTATAGTAGAATTCAAAGCCGTAGTAAGTTGGGCAACATACAAGAGATTATGGTGTAAAGACGGAACAATCAACACATAATCCAATTTGAGGGAGTCAGAGAGAGAGAGAGTGAGCCCTCCCCAATCACGGGGGAGGGGGTACCATTAGCATTAGACACCACCGATTGAGGAGACGATGTATGAATGGAAATTTGTCAAGGATCAAAGATCATATGATCAATGGCTCCAGTGTCAATGATCCATGTGTGCTTTTTTGAAGACGTATGAAAGACAGAATGTGACGACCCTGACCCAAATTTTAAAAGAAAATAAATAAATAATTGAATTAATTAAATTGAGAAATTAAAAGGGAATTTAAATGATTTAAATATGAATTAATGGAATTATTTGGAATTAGTTAATTAAAGGGGCATTTTGGTCCACTTTATTTTCGGACGAATTTGGCGAAACAAGTTACGTTAAGGTCAAACCGTCAAACGAGTCCGTTGACGGGCGGAACGCTTCGATACGAGCTTCATTGTTCAAGGACAAATTGGTAATTTCAAATTTTGTTAATAACCCTTTAGATTCCACTTGGCTAATCAAGATTCGAGAATATTCCCTCTCTCTAACCGGCTCTCTCTCTCTCCTCCGACGCAGCCGCCACTCTCTCTTCTTCGATTTGGACTGCTCCGGCCACGACAAGGGCGACTGCAGGTCTTGATCGAACTACCAACTAGTCACGCCAGTGGTGGATCTAGACCTAGCGGTTCCGGCACGATGTGTCGTGCAAGTCTGGGTTCTTCACACACACTGCCGCCATCTCCTGGCGAGATCCACCGTCGCGCAACGACTTTTCTGAACCCTCTCTTCCTCCTCAAGCTATCATGTATGGTGGGTTTGGATCGATTTGGTGGTCTGGGAGTGGATCTAGAAACCTAGTGGTTTAGGCCGGTTTACGGACTTTCGGGGTTTTTGAGGTGGTTGACCAGGTTTTGGGGTGGCCATGGCCGGTTCTAGACTCCCCGTGGTCTGAGTCGAATGGTGTATGGGTTGGGATCAGACATTTTCGTGTTGGCCGTACTGCTCAAGGCACCCCGCCACCCACGGTGGCGAGTGTGCGCGTGGTGGCGGTGTGGTGGTGGTTCTTGGGTCCCTCTGAGATCCGTATCGCTGTGAGCGCGTGGCGTTGACGGATCTCACCCGGAGATCGCTTGGTTATCGAATCGGATCTCGCCTATTGCGTGATTCTGGGTTCAATAGGATTGAACGGTTGGATCGTGTCCATTCTTGGATATGTTGATCTAGATAATTCTGGGATTGTGTAGGATTTGGACGGATCGTAATTTGGAGTCCTGGATACTCGGATCGATGACTTGAAGTTAGAATTAAACAGAATCGTCCGATCGCGCGATCGTGAGCAATCCGACCGCTTCGATCGAGACCAAACTTTGAGGACACGTTGTTTGTCGTGTGAACCTCTAGGAACTTTCGGATCTAAGTTTGAGGTCATGGGACCCACGGGTCCGGTTTGACCTTTCGCCCGCTTTGACCAAGTTTGACCAGTTTGACCGAGGCTTTCCCGAGGTCGCCTTGATGTAATTGACTTTGTTGGACTTCTAGGAATGTCCTGATCCTTTCGGGAGGTCTTGGCTCGCGGCCGTTGACCGAAATGGGTGTTTGACCTACGGCTGACCGTGAGTCTCCGGCGGTCCCCACTGGTTTTAAGAGGTAGTTTGACTTGGAATCCTTATTGGGACGGACGGGCACATTTAGTGGGGTTTGGTTAGGGTTTGAGTTTAAGGTTCTCGTTCGGCTCGATTACTAATCCAAGCCTCGCCTTTATCGCTTTAGGTGCGTTGACTCTTCCTACGCCGTCGGACCCTGAGGGTTGTGCGGCATAGGACCAATCTGCGGTGAGTGGACTTTGTTTTCAATGTGCATGATTTGAATGAATTGCATGAAATCCATGAAAATGAGATTAATAATAGTTTTAAATCTTGAATTAGATAAGTGTTTTAAGTCTTGACATGACTTTGGTTGTTTTATATTAAACGATTATGCATTTGAGTTTAATGCTTATTTGGGTTGCCAGGTTTTATGTGGGGCCTGTTGTGATATTTTATTATTATTTATACCTTCGGTATTGTACGGGACGCGTGGTGAACGCAGCCGGTAGTTTTGTACATGATTTTAATTATACAAATGAGCTATATTAAGCTTTGGAATGGTTTTATTATATTTTAATTATATAATTGATTATTGGGACGTTAGTATAGTCCGCTTTGCTTTCACATACGGTTTTGGTGTTAAAACCCTATGATTTATAATACGAACCCTATGATATATGTATATCTACTTTAAGAAAAGGATCACCATACTTTGGTTGTATATATATATATATATATATATGTACCTTAATTATATATATATATATATATATATATATATACATAAGTTTATCTACTTTAAGAAAAGGGTTATCAATACTTGATATATATATATATATATATATTGCTATATATATATGTTCATACATTAGATTTGACGTCTTAGACTCTGAGATTTTATTATGATTTTGTATGCTTGGTTTGAGCATTGAATAAGATTTAAATATGGTTTTTCAATGAAAATGATGTTTGATTTAATATTAATCATGTTATGCGGTCGTTTGACCCTTGTGATTATTTTGAATATAGAAATATATGTTTTGGACGTGATGTCCATTTTGAGTATATATATATGGGTTATATGCTTGATGGACTTGTATATGTCTGGTGTCATTGTTTTGGGGTTGGGTACATTGTGTTTGTATATTTATATACTGTTATCATGTGGCATTGTTTTGAGTGTCAGCACCTTGTAATGTACCTCCCTCGTTACGATCACTAAGGCGATACTCCTGGTTTGGTATGATACGATCCGGTGCATACCTTAATCTGGTGTAGTCATAGACCCTTGATTGGGTAGTCTGCGCGCGTAGGGATGATTTATTTCTGAGTTATGGTTGGTAAGTTTTTACCATATAGTCCTGTGAGTTTAGTCCCACTTTGGACGGCTCAACCTCGGCTCGGTGTCTCGATGAGATTGTACCGGTGTCCACCAAATGATCCCCTGTTGGATTGTTTTCCCCTGGTACTTGTGTGTGTATTATAGTTATACTATACCTATACGCGTGTGTTAGTACATTCAGTATTCATATTTCTTTTAGTGAGGATCGTTCCTCGCTTGTCGTGCTTATGAGCACGTGATTGTGAGTTTGGGGAAGTTGGGAAGTCACACTGCTTTTGGCCAAGTATGCTTGTTTTGACTACAAAGTGATTTATTAGGTTTTGTTTGGATTTGAATCCTAAACTGTTTTCTTATATATATATATATGATTTGAACCCGCAATTTATGTCTATATGGCTGTCAAGTTTGGTTTGCTTCATTGTAAGCAAGCTTTTCGGCATTTTAAGGTTTGTTTTACCTTATGTGAGTATTATTCCATCTTTATGCTTTTACATTATTAAATCCTTTTGTTTATGTTTTATAAACTTGTGTGGGATTTGTTTTGGGAGGTTATGCCTCGGGAAAATGTAAAAGGTTAATTGTTCGAAAAAGGGGTTTTTTAAATAGGTTACTTTCACGTACTTTGAGAGAGTACGGTCTTCAAATCAACCAAGTATATAAATGATTTCATATGCATGTTTGGGATGGTTTTAAAAGGTGGGGTTAGTACTTTGTTTTAAGTATGTAAAATCTTGTTTTTGTCCACTCACACTCTTCTGCTTTTGCGCCTCAGATCGTAGTCGCCGTTACCTGCTATCGCTCGGCGCTCTCTTCTCGAGCTTCATTGGAAGGGTAGGATTGTCATCCTTGAACCCTAAACTACTAACTGTCTATTTCTGCTTTCCGATGTTGAATTGGTACTCTTAGTTGCTCAGACGCTTTAGGGTTGAATTAGTTTGGCCTGAGGAGCTGTTATGTATATGTTGTAGCATCTGGCGCGCTTGAGTTGTTTATCATTGCTTGTTTGACAAAGTTGAAGTTTTGGGCTAGTCCTTGTTTTAGGGAGATTCTGCCTGCTTTTTGCGTAAGTCTTGGTCCCTTGTAGGTTAAATCTCGGAAATAGGGTAATTGTTTTAGGATGTGGGGCCCACATGGGTTGATGTGGGCCTATCAACAGTGGTCCGCTCGGGTTCCGTGGTGAATTGGTCCCGTCACGTAACCTTTGGTGGTGATGATAGAAGCACGAGTCCGGTGGCCGAGTTAGTAGGATTGATCGCATGCTTCTGTGAGTCTGCAAGGCGGGAGAGAATCGTATGGGGTCCTGACATCGCAGCGGAAGTAAGATGTGATTTGAGAATTTAAGGAATTTGATTTGAGAAATTTGATGTATTAATTTGATGGAGGAATTTGATTTGAGAGGTATGGGTATAAGATTTGAGGTTATGTGTTTAGGGATTTTGATAAGAGGTTTTGAGGAATTTAGATTTGAGGGATTTGGATTTGAGGAATTTAAATATGAGGAATTTGATTTAGGGTTTTGGGATTTGAATATGAGAAATTTGATATGAGAATTTAGAGACAACCGAGGATCGATTGCTCTGATACCATGCTAAAATATGAATATGGTTTGAATACTTCAGGTTAAGTTATATTCTTCTCCATAGGGAGGTATATATAAGAATTTACATGTGGGCTTTACAAGGAAATAGAAGCAGTAATCAATTAGGATAGTATCTCTTAATTATACAATGATTTGTCAACTATATAAAATAAGAAAAGTAAATCCCTTAATTAATCAAGGAAATAAATCTCCTTGATTAATTAGGAGACTCACTTTAACAACCACTACCCACTCTGTTTTTTGTTTTTTTAAATAAAAAATTCTCATAATAGAAGAAGAAAAAAAATAAGAGATTTGTAAGAATGATGAGGGTTCTGAAGATCAAGTAGTACTCTAATGTCCTCAGATGGTGACTTCATTGGTGGTTGAATTTGGGAAAAAAATTGTTGAATTTGGGGAGGAAAATAAGAGGTTGGGTATGCTGAGAATTTTTGGGGATGGGGTGTGCAGCTAGGGAGATTTGGTTTGCTGGGGGTGGTGGGAATATTGGGTTTGGGTTGCTTGGGTTTGCTTCGCCAGGGTGGTGGTTGGGGTGGGTTTTTCTGGCTGTGAGGTTTGGTCGTTTGGGGTTGTTTTTTCAACCCTTCACAGAGGCCCGCAAGCTCTCGTCGAAGATGTCCGTTCCGTTTGGTGGGAGGAGAAAGACAAAGGGTGACTGTCGTAGAGAGAGAAATTGATTTTTGTAATTAATGTTTCTTTGAGCAAAAAAAAAACCAAAAACATGACTAAATCGAAGAGAGAAAGTATATGGGAGATGGGGCTGCACTTGGGTTCATCCAAAGAGAGAGAGATGGTGAGGAGATGGCGGTGTGCATGGAGAAGATGGGGTGCTAGGGTTTGGGGAAGAAGGTGGGGGCGGCTGAGAATGGTTTTTTATTTTTATTTTTAAGTTTATTTATTTATTTACTTATATTTTGTATTTATTTTAAAAAAATTATTTATTGTAAATTTAGTTATATTTTATATTTGTTTTTAAAAAATATTATTTATTTAATTGTTAGTCCACGTGACCCAAAGTCATGCCACGTTATCAATTTCAACCTCATTGACCGCCACATCATCATTTAACAGAGTATTTGACGGAATAATTGACGAAGGTATGAAAATGGTAGAAAACCCAAACTTTGGGTATGAAGTTGATATGAAAAAAACTTTATGTAGAAAAGTCTTAATTTTGGGAAACTTAAGGGTAGTAAAGTGAAATTTACCATATTTTCTAAAGTTTGTTTTGTGGTCTTCTTGGCGGTTTACCCATTGTTCTTGTGTTAATCCTTTTATTGCATTTAATTTGTATTTGTTTTATGCTAAATTTATTGGAAATGTTTTCATAGGGCTATAAACTAACTTGGTTGACATTATTTAATATATACTTTTATTTCTAGAAAATATATAGAAATTGTAAGTTAAAAAATATCATTAGGAACAGCTTTTTGGGGAAGAAAGCTAAGACATTGAAGATGATTGTGTCAAATTTTCATAGTTTTCTATCAAGTCAATTGCTCCAGACTTGCAAGTCAAGACAGCCTAAGTTGAAATCCCGTCAGAACTGCACTATCATGGAAGATTGAAGAGTTGAAGACTTTCCCGAATTTTTCTAGTGGCATGTGATATATGCTTGGAAATCTTAGAGATCAATCTACGTTTCTCAGATTTTTCCAGAATTTTCTAGGAAATGGAACGCCCCAAAAAGTCTGTGCAAGTTGGCAGACATGTTTCCCAGTCAAAGAATGATTCTTTCCTAGTCTTCTTCTTTAATTATTTAGGATTTTGTTTCGCTTTTGGAGAGTTTTTCCAGACCTTTTTAGAGTAGGATTTAGTTGTTTTACACTATATAAGGTCACCCTAAGCTCTCTCTATGAGGGGAGACCATATATGAGATACCATATACTTTGACACCATATTTTTATACACTAACATAAATATCAGAGACAGCCAAGAGTTTATTGTTGCCGTGCTTGAGGAGCTTACGAAGGTGTTACTGTGAAGATTCCGGAGATCAAGTCCACTGGCCAAATTGGTTTTATGACAATAATTATCTTGTTTATCTTTTCTTTTTCATGAACTAATTTTCCTTGCTAGAGTTACGATGTAGCCTAACCACTAATACTTAATTTTTATAGTTATATTAATTTCTTATTATTATTCCATGTTGAGTATTTGTTACTGTTTTGAATGTTTTAAATATCTAGCTAATATTTAATTGATGATCCAAGCAGAGAACAAGAGGAGATGTTTGGTGTATGCTTCTTGTAACAAATACCATGTATTGAATGAGTGTATGAGAGGGACTAACATGACTCATGCAGTTTTCTTGTAGGTTCTCATAGAACTTAATGGGTTCTTGATTAGTTAAATTCGTTGCTCGAGAGAGAGTGAGTTATTAATTGAGAATACTTTTAGTTGAGCCCGAGAGGGGATATCGAATAAATTAGGATAAACCAACTGTCAACATGAATAGTAATTAGGGTTAATTGGCTATATGAATTAAGTGGAATTGGTTATGGTGAAATAGGATGCTCTAGTGTTCCATAAACTTGATTTCCACCGTTAATTAAATTATTATTCTTTTATAAATTGTTTTAGTTTAGTTAAATAAATCCATCTTCTTAAAACAACTATTCAAATAAACTCAAGAATGAATCATAATTGGTAGTTGATAGGAAATTACAATCTTCGTGGGAACGACACTTCACTTATCTCTATATTACTTGTGTGAATTGTGCGCTTGCAATAATTTCACAATATTTTTGAGTTTTGATGATGTCCAAATGTTTCTTTGCATTTATACTTTTGGGACTACATAAACAATTAACAAATTTTTTTTGTCAATTGCTAGGAAGGGAGCGGAACCAAGGAATAAAATATCCATAATATCCTCGATATTTCCACGAAATTTCTGTATTTTTGACTACCGATATTTCGATACCATCGATATTTTAGATATCCATGAACCAAAATATCGATAATATTGACGTGGATCGAAATATCGATAATATCCCGATATTTCCATTGAAATTTCCGTATTTTTAAACTACCGATATTTCCGATATCATCGATATTTTATTCCTTGAGCGGAACTACATACAAGGCTACACTGGGTTGTAATCTAGGTAGCTTTTTGAAGATTTTTTTTTAACCTATTGTAGCCAATGTAGGTTTTTGAAGAAAAACAAAATTAAACCTATTTAGCCCATCAACTTGCCTTTTCCACTTGTTGTTGGGGCCCTCGTTTTGTAGTCTTTTTGGTGGTTTCCCCTCTATTTCTATGAAAACATCTTTTCAGAAGAAAAAAATTTTAATTAATAAACTCAATAATAGGGAAATATTATTTTTCTAAAGTCTGTTTTGTGGTCTTCTTGGCAGTTTCCCCATTGTTCTTGTGCTAACCCTTTTGTTGCACTTAATTTGTATTTGTTTTATGCTAAATTTATTGGAAATTAGTTCATAAGATGAACTAGCTTGGTCGACATAATTTAATATATACTTTTATTTCTAGAAAAAATATAGAAATTGTAAGTTCAAAAATATCATTAGATTTTAAGCTAAAATTTTTAGCTAACCCACCTATTGAAAAATTCCTAGTTCCGCCGTAAGGGTTAGTTATATATTGGGTTGACTCAAGATTGTCTCATTTTTCTGTCTTAGTCAATTTTGTGAACATGCTTTTCTTGAGTTCTCGCCAAACATGAACTACTTAGTCTTTTGAAAAATCATTAAATTAAACGTAAGGGTAGTCCAAATTGAGATTAAATACTCTTAATCCAATATTTTCTACACCAAACCACTTCATAAATTGCCCACATATTTAATTAATCTTGTAAGATTTTTCGAAATATTAATAACAATAAAAGAGTGTAGAAAATATGATTCTTGGATGGAAAAATAGTTTACGTTGCTACGAGCTTGTGGTAATTTTCGGAGCTCGGATGAATTTTTAAGGAATTATTGAAGTTGGACAAAACAAAATAATAAAATATTCGCCGGTACTGTTCACGTGCACTGTTCACACGTGTTAGGGGCCCAAGTACTGTTCACTAATGGGTTGCAGCTGACTTCTTCTTCTCCTCCCGTGCGTCATTTCTCCTTCTTCTTCATTGTTCTTCTTCACCTGCAAAAGAAAGAGAAGAAAAAGGTTTTTATTCAATAAAAACCTTTGGAAATTCATATCCCAAGTTCTAAAGCTTGAATTGCTGAACCGTTTTTGCCTACGCATTCGTGAGAACAAGGCCTACAATTTAAGGCAAATTCCAAAGCTTTTTTCTCAAATTTCGAAATTGCTCAAATAGTGAATTTTTTATGATTTAAGTTTCAAGTTCATAATTCAAGGTTATATTCAGGTCCTCGATGTCCTAAGCATGGTGGTGTGCTTCGTTTTGCAAGATTTCATTGTTTGATTATGATTGGAGCCTCGCAAAATCTGAACCGTTAGATCGAAGATGATCAGACCGTTCGATTGTCTCCAATTCCACATATATTGTAGTTGGTGTTGTGAAGAGTCAGTAGGAACTGACGGATTGGTGATCGGACGTCCCGATCTTAAGTTGTGGTGTTTTGAAGTTTGTGGTGAGCGATCGTCGTTCGATCGTACGTGATTGTGCGATCAAGAATGATCCGACCGTTGGATCGGGCCAAATTAATGTAGGGTGATGTCAGGACTATTTAGAGTCCATTGGTGCGATCGGATTTGAAATATGAGTTCGTGGGCCTGAGGTGGATTTTTGGAGTGTCGGTTGGATTGTTGGGGCCCGCGGGACCCAAATAGTGACTTTTCGGACAATGGGTGTCATTTGTCCTGTTTTGTCGTCGACAGTGTGTACGTCACAGTTTTGGAGTTGGTTTGATGAGATTTGATCGCTTTGGACCCAGGTTGGTCCAAAGGGCATTTTCGTCATTCGGGAGCCGAACTTTGGAATTTTGTGCTAAGTTAAGTTACGTACTTTGCTTAGGTATAGTTGGAGCTTGAGTGGTTGTTGTGGACTCGTGAGCTGGTAAAGTGCAGTAAGGACGAGAGGTGAGTAAAACCATTCGGATCGTGAGTAAAATCATGAGCTATTATATTTATTATAATGTGGTTTTGATAATATTAATGGATGTAATTAACATACTGTGGTGGTTTTTGAAAAACTGTTTTGGTGTAAGTTTAAAAGCAATTAAATATGTTTTGATTTTAAATGAGTTTTTGCAGGGTTTTGAGAAATGTATGGTGTTCGTGGAGAACGGTCATGTTATTTTATAATTGTATTATGGTGTTCATAAGTGAATGACCATGTAGATATATATAATTAAATATATATTGTGGTGATGGATGTATCTTGGTAGAAAACAATATTTAATGTGAAAATGACATTTGTATTGTTTTCGAGTGGGTGATGTTGTGATTGGATGATAGATGTGAGAATGCACTCATTCCTTCAATGGGAAGAACATCTCTGGGAGGTTTGACCGTGGCAAGCAATTAGGGATTGTAACCCTGGGGTGCAAGGCCCCAAACCAGTTAGAGCTCTAGTTGGCGTCATTACAGTGTTTACGAGGGTAACACATAGTGACTTTATATTTTCGTGGAATTATGAACGCACATCGTACCATTTTGAATGGTGTAGGTGTTTGTGCGTTGAGAGAGTCAAGCGTATTCTCACTTGACATTGATGGTTGGGTTTCTATTGAATTTTGAAACAGGTTTTGGTTCAGTTGGTGACCGGACAGTTCTTAAAAAATAAAAGAATTGTGATTGTGGTGAGTTAGTTGGTTATGAGTACCTTTATTATACAAGGATTGTGGTATGCTAATGAAAGTGCATGTGATTGTATATTATGTGTAAAATGACATATTTATACTGGTGGTTGTGGTTTACTCATACAAGCTGTAGAAAGCTTGCTGGGTTTGTTGGTGAAGAACCCGGTACATTATTCAACGGTGTAGGGACTAATCTTGCAGGTACTAGGAAACGCAGGACTTCATCAAGAACATAAATAAAGAGGTGTACTTACAGTGTACAAAGTATGGTGTGAGCGTGTTTGTGAGTTGAGACTTCCGTTGTGTGTAATAAGCTCTGAGGAACAGATATGTAATAGTTTGAAGTTTCAATTTATTATGTAACTATTGGAATGTAATATTTGACTCAGAAGAGTTGAGTCTGTATTGACATTGGGGCTCGGAACATGTGGTATTGTATTATGGAAAAAGAAAAAAAATTCCTTATACATTTGTTGAAGGTTCCGAGCTTCGCGTGCTCGAATTTGTTTGTTTGTAATAACTAAGTAGGTTATTGTTGTTGGAAATTCGGGGCGTGATATGTAGTGTGGGGACTTGGCTAGTTAGAGAGGCATGGAACGTTTTGGAGGTTCCATCTTCAGTATAAATTCCTGCATAACAGAGGGAGTTTGTTCAAAATTTGACCAGAATCATAGTCTGGCTATTGTACCCAATCACAGTGACATAGAGGGACTGCGTAGAAATTAAATGGGGAGGGGGACTGCGTAGAAATTAAATGGGGAGGGGGCTGCGTGGAAATGGAAATTGAATTGGGGTGGTGTTGCGTGGAAATTGGGTGGGGGAGAAAGGGAGATATAGAGGAGAGGAAGAGAGCAATCATATTTTAATTATTTGATTCAAGGAGATTCATTCATCATGTGGTAGTTTAGTTTTTTTTTTTTTTTTTTTTGGTCATAAACTGAGATTCATTCAAGCCAGCAAAAGGCAAAACAGAGAACAAGAACAAATACAAGATTAATAATGAAAACAACAGCAACTAAAAACAAACTCCACTCAACATCAGACCATTAAAGGAAAAAAGCAATCGTACAGCAGACGTCACACCAATGAAGAACGTCGAGCTTTAAGTTCCTTGATCAAATAATGATCCAGTCTTCTCAAGTACTCATGAATTTAGTTCAATGAATGGGTGAATCTCTAAGGGTTTAGATTTGATGAAAGAAAAATGAGTTGACATGAACAAATTTGATGAAAACAACCAATTCATGTGAAATAAAGTGTACTTAATATTAGGGTGTTGTGTGACATTATTGTGTATCATGGGTAATTTTGGTAGTTAAATAGGATGTACTTAGTTAATTTTACATTTTGATTTAATTATTAGGGTGTCTTAGATCATTGGGTGTATTTAGATCATTGGGTGTACTCAATTGATTTTATGATTTTTTTAACAACACCCTAAAAAAATATCTCCCTCCAGAATAAGAACAGTTTTTTATATTTTAAATAAAATAATAATAAATAAAATAAAAATAAAAAACATAGTCCATCTCCATATTTATATGGCTACTCCTGATTTTCGTATGCATGAGGAATGATCTACATTTGTAGACTCTTATTATCACAAAAAGAAAAAGCGTTGAATGATCTACACTCTTCGAGAGAAAACGGACACGTGGTGGACAACGACGAAGTGCACGTTGTGAGAAAGGTCTCGAAACTTCACCGTTATTAGATGACGCGGGAAACATCTCGAATACAAAGCTTAGATTTTTTTTTTTCCGTTATTTCCAATTCTAACCCTTCTATAAATCGCCAAATTTCTGACGCCCTCCCTCATCAGAACAGAGACTGTGATTTCAGGGGGAAAAAAAAGCCAAAGAGAAACACACAAGAAGCTTCCATTTTTCTCCTTTTCGGGTTTGTGGACCGATTTGCTCCGTTAACCGAGTCATCTGGATTGTGGAACCGAATCGACTGTTCGATTTTTCTCAAGAAAATAAAATGTTAGTTGCGATTCTTCCTCTTCCTTTGTTTTGCCTTACAATTTTTATTTAGGCTTGTTCTTTGTTTCTATAATATTGTGAGATCCGCTGAGAAAAGATATTCAGTGGATAGTGATAACCCATGAATTAAAATTTGAACTTTATGAGTTTTTGATTTTGCATCTTCTAATTTGCATTGTTTAATGCATATTTCCATTGGGTGCTTGTTGGCTCTTTGTTTGCTGTGGTTAGGAAGTTGGAGTTTTGAGCATTTTCTTTCCCTAAATGTGGGATTTTGCTAAATTTTTGGTTATGTATCTTTTAATTGGACTTGTCCTCAAAAGTTCATTAATTTGAATTCAATTTGCACATGATGATTCTTTGTCTGGTATGGCTTGGAAATCGGAGTTCTCAATTTGGAATTTATATAAAGTTTTGATATTGCAGCTTTTAATTTCCTTTGTGTTCAAAAATACATCGATTTGAATTCAGTCTGCATTTGGTCCTTCTTGATTATTACTTATCTGCTATGGTTTGAAAATTGGACTTTTGAGCTTCTTTTGCTTTCCCTTTTAGTGATTTATGAATTTTCTTATAATTTTTCATCTTGTTCTTTTGTCAGCTCTTGGTGCTGCTTAAACGTTTTGGAGGAGTTTTTTGGTGTTTGTGTGTACTAAGTTGGACAAAAATGATGCAAGCGTACAGATACATGGATTCAGATCCCTACCAAAGAAACCAAACCTTCTCTTTCCCTCAGCCTCATTATCCTGGTCTCAGAGCCAACTCACCTAGGCCATTTGAACCTTGGCCCTATGGTGGCAACTATGGCTACCCAATGCCGTGCCATTCTTGCTGTAACCATAACAACGTCCCTGGCTGTAATGGTTTCATACCCTCTTACCCTCACGCTTCAATGCCATCACCAGCATACTTTTGTGGGGGTTATCCTGCTTCATATCATGAACCCTACCCTGTGCACTATGTACCTCCTCCTCCTCATTATTCTATGGAGATTCCTAAATATGAGTACGATAAGAATATGCATCGAAATTATCACTGCTGTGGGTGTCCTAATCATTCTTGCGACCAGAATGTGGATAAGGGTGTTAAGATTGAAGAACAAGGACCGGATGTTGAAAAGAAGGCGAATGACTCTTTGGTTCCGGTTCAGATGAAAAACTACCCTTACCCAATTGTGTGGTTTCCACCTGAATCCATGAATGGTGGAGAGCAAAGAAAGCTTTCTGAACCAGAGACCATAGAGGAGAAGAAAATTTCACGTACTTTGAAGCCTTATGAGAGTTTGAAGTCTCAGGAAGAAGATCAAAAGCATGGTTGGTTCCCTTTTGACTTGAACAACATTGGGTCTTTGATGCAAGGTGGAAATAAGGGGCAGGTTCAGGATCAACAGAAACAAATGGAGGATAAAAAAAAGGAATTTCCATTTCCAATTTTCTGGATGCCATCTTATGAGGAGATTGGAAAGAAGGATAAGGATGTAAATGCTTCTCAGGATCAGCAGAGTGAAGACCAAAAGACGCAATTTCCATTTCCATTCTCCTGGTTGCCTTATGAAAACAAGCAGAAGGAGGAAGTTGGAAAGGAGGACAAGAGGGAAATGAATTCCACTCCAAAGATTGTTCCAATGAACATTTCTGAGAAGGGTGATGTCACAAATGAGACTGGAGTGAATGAAGAGAAACCTGATGGTCAGGGTGTTGTTGAGAGAAAGGAAAAGACTGCTAATCAGAAAAGCATACCTTTGAAGCAAATGAATCCAGAGAAGGAGGAGAACAAATCTGAAGACACTGAGAGAAGAGGAAGAAGTGTCCCTGTGAAACATGTAGAAGACAATGTAGCTAACAAACCTTCTGGTACCAGTGTTAGAGGACAATTCTCTTCCCCGAAAAAGTCATCTGAGCTGCCTCCTATTTGCCTCAGAGTTGATCCTTTGACGAGGAAGAAGAAGGAAAATGGGAGTTTGCGATCTCCTAGTCCTCCTGGTGCAAAAGGACTCAAACTCAAGCAAGAGCGTTCAACTGATGCTACCAAACCCTCTGCTTCTTTGGGCTTGCAAGAGAACGCACAACAAGATTCAAAGTCCCAGAACTCTGCTCCAAAGAACAGCAAGGAGGTGGAGCCTTCCAAAAAGGAGAAGGTTATTCCAGTGGTGGATAGGAACATCACTGTAGACAAGGATGTGATGCGTACACCCCAGATTCCCATTAGCTTCAAAAAGGGGATATTCAGGAAGCCAACTATTGGGGAAGCTGGGAAAGATGGAAGTAGATGTGAGGTCAATGAGGATGAAAGAGCAAGAAAGACACGAGATACAACAATTGACAATGTGGAAGAGATAAAGAAGCCCACAGAGACAGTCAAATCAGTCGATGATGGAAGGAAACTTGAGAAAAAGACCCTGTCAGATATAGAAGCTGCTGTGTGTATTCAATCTGCCTACCGTGGGTTCGAGGTTAGGAGGTGGGAACCATTGAAGAAACTGAAGCAAATAGCTGAAGTGCGTGAGCAGGTGGCTGATGTTCGGAATCGTATCACATCTTTGGGGACTTCTGATCTGCAAAAAGTTGACAAGCAAAAGGTGCTAATTGAGGAAACCATTATGAGACTTCTTCTCAAATTGGATACTATTCAGGTATGTGCTTGGCTGATTTAATTAATTTTTACTTTCTTGTTGGATTCTTATGGAAACAATTGGTCTTTATCTTTTAATTTCTAAATTTGGGTGTATGCTAACCAAGATTTAAAAAAATTTCATGTGTGCATCACAGCGTGGTTGACTCGCATGTGAAAATCCTTTGTGCAAACACATGCACACACTCTCATTCAGACGCATATATATAAATGGACAGATAATGAACCATTTTTCACATATTGTCTATTTAGAAGTAATTGAAATGTTTGAACAACAACAAAAAATAATTGAAATGTGTGTTGGTTTTGTGATGCTTGGTGTTGGATAGGAATTTGGCATCTGAATCTGCGTAAGCTATATTTTGTCAGGGCCTTTAAGGATTGCAAATATATTTGAAATTGTGGGATTTTTTTTTCAATATTTATGCTGATCTGGTTCCTTCTTTGATTGTTGTTCAACAGGGTTTGCTCCCAAGCTTCAGAGACATTAGAAGATCCTTGGCAAGGGAGCTTGTAGTTTTGCAGGAAAAGCTTGATGATCTAATCGCTAAGAAATCTCAAGATACACCACAGGAGGCATCCACTGTTACACATGTGGAAGAGCTCAGTTCCAACGCCAACATCAATAACTGCATGCTAGAGCAAAAAGATGAAGTGAAAAGACTTGGTGAAGGACCGGCTGATGGTGGTAGTGATAACAATCACCATGCGACAGAGCCTTATCAAGGGCAAGTGCTTCACACTATCGATTCTGTGCCTGCTTTGAGAACCGAGGAACCAGACCTCTCTGACCAAGGAGAGCTGCACAAAGCATCTGAGGATGGTGCTCAAGAACTGCCAGTGGCAAGTGGTCTAAAATCTGAAGATCTTGGTTCGGAGCCCGTTATGGAACATAAGATCGATGTGGTTAATGGACAAATTAATTCTGGAGAAATCACTATGGTAAACACAGAAATGGGCAATGGTTCCACTGAGCTCGAGGAATGTAGTGAATCTCCATCTCTTGTAGAAGACAAGACAGTTAGTGCAGGTACCTTTTATGAAGTTGTTAATATGAATCCACATACAATAGAGCTTGAAGAGTTGGCTCGAGGAGCAACTGATAATGAGCCTGCCATTTCAGAGCCTGAGAAGGATGAACAAATAGAAATGAACAAGAACGAAGTCCAACAAAGTGGAGAAGTAGAATTAGAAATGTCACCATATTTAACTTCAACCAATGTTGGTGCTAATGTGACTGATAAGGAAGCAGAGATGCATGAGCAAGCAGATTTGCCACAGAGCATGATCGATGAGGAGAGTCCGGTTAATGAGTTTAAGAATATCAAAAAAGTTGAGATAGTGAAGGAGGATGATGTCTTAGAAAGTGGAGAAGAAGAACATCAAATGGTTCTTGATTCCACTTCACACCAAGATGGGACTGCAAATTTGGATCAATTAGAGCTACAGCCAGAGGGAGAAATGGAGGAGCAGCCTATTCTCCAATTGGAGGATCAGGTAAAGATTGATTCTCACATGGATGAGGTACTCCCTGGAGATTCATTGCTTAAGGCAGAGGTGGAGCTCCCGCCACATGACAAAGATGATTTTCTCCCACTGGTCTCTGAGTCGATCGAATCCCAACCATTGAGCTTACCTGTTCAGATCAAAACACATGATGCCGTGCATGAAGATGGACCTTCAGATGGTGATATTACTTGCTCCTCTGTATTGGCTGATCCGGGGAGGCCTATCGAGGATGAAGTGCCACTTAAGAGAAGTACAGAAGACTCAAAATACCAGCCAGCAGCAACCACTGGAGAGGACAGAAAGGTGGAGGATAACAAAGTTGAATGCGAGGACGACAAGAATATACTGGCAAGTGGTGCTGAAATTGCCAAAGAGGATCTCTTCTCTTCCTTGAGACACAATCTACTCCAGGGCAGAAGATTGTATTGGCATCCCCCACCAAGGGATGTGCGGTAGGAGTTGAAAATGATAGAAAGCTAGTTGAAGAGAATGAGAAACTCAGGGAAATGATGCAGAAGTTGATGGAAGTAGGAAACGAACAGCTGCAAGTTATATCTAAACTGACCGGAAGAGTGAAAGACTTGGAGAAAAAGCTGGCTAAGAAGAAGAAAGTAAGGACAAGGAGGTATAGAGCAGCATCACCACCTGGAACTTCTTGCGTGAAACCATCAAACAATCAGATGAAGGAGAGGGCCGTTGGTGTTGCAATGTGAAGAAATGTCACTCCATGTCTCGATCATTCTTGAAATAAATGTTGAGTTATTGTAATGTGGGGTTTGAATCTCTTTGTATATACAATGTGTGAACTTTGTATGGTCTTTTTAAGTTTTACAGAATAATAAAGAACTGTTTGAATATATCCCTTCCATCTTGCGTTGTTCGATTTCTATCTTTGCGGAAAAAAAAAATGTTGGTTTGTTATACACGAATTACTCTACTTAATGACGAGCTCACTACCATAGGGTAATTCGAAACAGTTCGAGAGTCATCTTAGTTCTTAATTTTCAACTTTTTTTAATTGAACTCTTAAATTACCATAATTCTAAATTTCTACATTTTATACCACTAATTGCCACTTGGCGGGTGAACATTTCATGATGGCACTAGAAGGAGCTACCTATTACAGGAAAAATGGTTGACGATAAAAATGGAATGCCAGTTAGAAGTTAAAATTAAGAAAGATAAACCGTTGATAACACCATTAATTTTATTACCATCCAAGTGCCAACTAAAATCCACTGCTTTTACTTTAACCCCGGTTGCACCACAAATTTTACTCCACTCGATCTTCCACCCTGTAACAGTGCACTATGGACACCATGGCCAAACCCAAACCAACCACCTCATTTCCCAGAGAATATTCCCCCAACTAAATCGGACCCACGACTTCGGAAGCTCGTGCTTTTCTACACAGCCACCCGCCCCTCTTCTCCCTCCCGCTCTGGCTTTCTTCACCGGCATGTCTTGCGGCGACTGCCCTCTTGTTCTTGAATCTCATCAAGACCGTCCGCTTTCTTCGCTGCTTTCTTGATCGAATCGCGTCCGTCGATTCCCCCCCGAAAGCTATGATGAAGAAAGAAAACGGAGATCACGAGGGCACGATGCGCGTGCTTGAGATCCACCTCATCTCCGCCCAGGGCCTCAAAGCTCCCGCCGGTACCTTGCGCCGCATGCAGACCTACGCTCTCGCATGGGTCGACTCGGCCCACAAGCTCCGATCCCGGGTCGACAAGATCGGTGCCTCCAACCCGACCTGGAACGACCGGTTCCTCTTCAAGGTCCCGCCGGGCTTCCTCTCCAGCGAGACTTCAGCCGTCTCCGTCCAGATCTACGCCGTCGGTACCTTCCGCGATCACCTCGTCGGGTCCGTCCGATTTCTGATCAACAATTTTCTTGACGTCCACTCCAAGATGCCGTCGTTCACCGCGCTCCAGATCCGGCGACCTTCTGGAAGGTTCTACGGCGTGTTGAATGTTGGAGCGATGGTGATCAAAGGCTCTGATCTGGCTCCGGCGGTGAACGAGATGTCGGCGATCGGATACCGCGATCTGATGGGGAAGGGAGAGAGCTTCCGGCGCAGGCGCCAGCACGGCGACAGCATGAGGATCAAGTCGAAGGATTACTCTGGCGACTCAAGGGAGAATTCTTGTGCCGAGTCAACGGAGAACTCGGACGCTGGCGAGTCGGTGGCGTCATCTCCGGCGACGCCATTGCCGCCTCTGAAGGAGATGAACGGGGTAGGAGATTTGGCGGGAACAACAACCAAGATGTTGAGGGCTCCTCCATCGGACGGCTCGCGTTTCTTGTGCTGCTTGCTGACGCAGAGGAAGATTCAATACACTCCGACGGATCAGAACCCGGATGGGGCCCACAGCAGAGAAAGGTAAAAGTAAAAAAAGTAAAAAACAAAAAAGTCGAAGATTGAAAAGAAAATGGGTTTTGAATCTTGATGAGCGTGGATGGAAATGGAGGTTTGTCGTTGGGTTTTGATTTTGGATGAAACATTGTGTGAATATTGCCGGTGGAGATGAACACAGGTTGGATTAATTGCTGAAGAATAACAAATTACAAATTACTGAGGGTTGATTACTACCCAGACTTTAGTTTCTTCTTGATTCTGAATGTACAGGAATCAGGCAGGCACTAGAGAGTGGCCTAGGAATCTTCTATTAGAAAAACCATGTATAAATTTGTGTTTTTGAGCTAAATGTGCATCGAATCGATCATGCTCATGTCAAAAAGCTGATCAAATTTTCGTTCTAAACTTTGATTGTCATGTAAGCTGTCTACTTTGAGGTTTCAATGACAATTCAAGAGGTGTGGACTTCTGCACATTTCATCTTTTGTTTGATTTTTGATCTTTAACTTTTATGATGTTGCCATTGATCAAACCCACTTCATTTTGGGTACTTTTTTCAGCAGTTAATCTGTTTTTTTTTTTTTAAATAGTAGTGCCTCTTTTAATGTGCTTGAGCTACTACTTATTTGGTATTACCTACATCTTAAGCATGATATCAAAAGCATTCACATTTAGCATGGGGGCTTAGCTGACTTTAGGTTCTGTGTTCGAATTCTCTGCATTAATATCGCTTGTAAAAATCCCATAGATATAGAAAATGTATATAGTTTTTTTTAAGGTTGAATAGCGTAAGTACAAATATGTTACCATGAACTTGTACGGCCGCATGAAACTTTAATAGTATGTTTGAGAAAAATCTCGATCCTGCTTCCTAACTTTTACCCCCAAAAATAAACTTGTAGGGCTATTGGGTTGGCCTGTGGTATGCAACTGATGGGCCTTAGATGAATCCAAGTTTTATATATGCATGGGCCCAAATAAACTTAGGGTTAGGTTAGCTAGTAAAAATAATGAAAACTCCCCAATGCGATTGTGATCTGTATCCCTTGAACTTGATTTATTTTTATAGTGTCTCCTTAAATCCAACCCATCTGCCCCCTTTGATTTGAGAGGATGATTTTAATAAAGGGATAATTACTCAAATGGTCCTCAAATTTATACCCGATTTATATTTTGATCCCTCAATTAAATTATTCGTTTAAATGGTCCATCAACTCTATATTATTCGGTCCATTGGTCCCTACTGTTACATTTTGCCAATATTGCCGTCAAATGTAATGGTAAAACTGTCCATAACAGTCCACATGGTGATAAAGTGGGGATAAATAAGTGATAAAGTAGTGATACATTGATGATAAAGGAGTGATAGAAATTGTTTGTGTTTACCTTTAGTTTTTTGTTTTGTTTTATTTCTTCTATTTTTTAAAATTCATTTCTAGTATCTTAATTGTATTTTACCTCTGTGTTGTGTTAAATAAGTGTTCTTTTCGTATCACCACTCTATCACTACTTTATCACCACTGTATCACTATTTTATCATCTATTTATCACATTGTGGACGGTTATGGACGGTTTTATCCTTACATTTGACGGCAATATTGACAGAGGGACCAATGGACCCAAATAATATAGAATTTATGGACCATTTGAACAAATAATTTAATTAATACACCAAAATATAAATCCAGTATAAATTTAAGAATTATTTGAGTAATTAACCCTTTTAATAAAACTCCATAAATCAAAGCAAATCTCTTTCACACCTTTCCCAAAAAGAAGAACACCATGACACGTTTCGAATTCCCGTTACATATTTTTTTTCCCTCCGCCGATACAGTGACAAAGCAGAAGAAAATCAGCAAATTGCAGAAGCAGCAGGCTGGCGGGTATACTTACCACCTATATATTTTTAAAAATTACTAAATGTATAGCTCTTCTAGCTGTAGCTGTACTAGAATGTAGTAGTAAGATAGGATAGTGTAGAACGCAGTGCACGATGTGATTGATTGAAATGAATAACCAAACAAGTAAGCCAAATCACAGACGCACATTTTTGTTAACATTTTTTAAACGTGGGATGGGATTGGTATTATTTTTTAGGCTGATGCAAACTGCTGTAGATCCGGCTGTCTCTGATCGCAATCTCCGGATCCCGTGCCGACTCTGATTGATTGGCATATATATTATATTAGCTTTATCGATTGTCGTCAATGTTAATATGATTAGTGATCTCTCTGATACATAGACTTCGTCTGCCCTAAATATGGAAAAGAACTTACGGAATAGCACTGTTTTGCTATATGCATTCAATTACTTTTTGCCATGTGGAATGTGGAATTTTATATTGGAGATAGCAAAATAGTAGTATCTTTGTTACATGCAACTTTTTCTGCTAAATATATGAAGATTTGGTATTTCCATAAAACGGGAATTTTACGATTTTACTATTTCCGGTCAATAATGCTATAACATACATGATAACACTTCTACATAACGTGACATAGCATTATTGGTCGGGAGAGCACATATCCATGTTGCAACTAAGTTTTTCTTCAAAAGTAGAGACCCAATTTTTACTTTAAATGGCCAAATACCAGGATCCTTTTTAAAAGTTATTTAATTTGAACCGTCCAAGGTGCATCCTTTTTAGAGTTAGAGGGGTTAATTGATATCAACTTTTAGATGCAACATAAGTTGTAGCTTCTAGCAAAGATCAAAAGGGTGATGATGATAGCTTTTGATAATTTGGTTGGTATAACTAAAATTACTTCAGGTATATAAGAGCCATCATGGTTGGCGACTGAAATATAATAGGAAATCAACACAACACTTCGTGACAGTCTTAATCCAACTAAGAGTACAAGTAGCGAGAGATGGATACTAGAACAACCTAAAAAATGCGTCAAAATCTAAAAACGACCCGAAAATCGACGTCATGCTTGAGCATATAACATTATCTCAAGAGACATCTCTCTAAATGCTCAAGCACCGATCGAGTAAGTACTTATATGTATAATTTCGAATCGCTATTGCAACACTTTTTCACTTCGGCTATATGCACTTGAAGTGACAAACTGGACATGCGCATGCCATGATGCCTATAGACTATATGATTATGTCTATATATATTCTTAATGTGTCACATTTGATTTGATACACATCCTTAGTTGTATGTCTTTAGGGTTACTATGATCCACACTAGGCTAAGCTAGTGGATTTGTTTATTCAGGATATTATTAAGGGATTGTTTTGGAACTAACAACGGTTATGATTTCTCAAGGGGAAAAAAAAGAACAAGGGTTATAATTATTTGGTGGCCACTTCTTGAATCTTAGGCAAAAAAAAAGTCAAAAGTCATCATAGAGCAAAGTGGGAAAAATGTTGGATTTTGTAGTGATCTTAATCGCCACGACAACAAGTTTATCTTGATTTTGCTAAACTAATTGGTTTTTCTACATGCATGCATGATCTTTGGATTCCTGCATTCATATCCCTGCACTGCATGCATGTTCTTTGGTTTCCTGCATTCATATCCCTTGGTTGTAACTTGTATATGTATGCATGATGCATCTATTTTTCCATTCCGTGAATAGTTTTCTTCTTATTTTACTTTTCGAAATTGACTAGCATGTTCCATTTTTTTAAATCTAATTAAGGAGCTGAAAGAAAAAAAAATTAACCTTAGGGAGGAAGATTCAGAGTACCTAATTATTCGTTAATTAACTGATAGAAGAACCATGATCCAATTTAATTAAGGAGGAAGATTAAGAGAACCAAATTAAAGAAAACAAAAGGCTGTTGGTCCCTTTCTCCACATGCATAAGAAAAAAAAATGCATTTAGTCATGTTAGAGTACCTAATTATTGGTTCATTGTTGGAAGGAACTGGCCAACACCTATAGATAGGGGTAGGGCTCTTAATCTCTTCTTGATTATTTCATGATTACTCAGAGCTTTAAAAAAATGCCATATATCGATCAGAGAACAAGTAGCCTGCCCCGGTGAGGAGAACCAGCCGCTAGAGGAATGAATGAAGGAAAGGAAGATATAAGATCTACCTATATATATATATATATATATACAAAAATTCATCCGGACGTTATTATTGTGCGGACGTCATGTATTTTGTACTATCACTTCCTGCTTTCCTGCCGTTTTACAATGACATTCGCACGTTAATAACGTGCGGACATCCGAATAAGAGAATAACTATATATATAAGTTTATAACATAGCAAATTTGCTAACTCAAAATTGTGCTGATTTATAAAGTTTTATATGCATATTTTGGAAAAGGACCAGCTTTATAACAATGAAATCGACAACTTAATTATTTTATCCCATTAATGTTCTGTTAAATCAATTTGGTCTCCTTTTCCGAAATGAGCTTCGTCCCATCATTTGTGACTTTCTTTTATCCTATAAATGATGCTTGGGTTGGGAGAGAAGAGAACTCACTTTTTATGACTAATTATTTTTTCTTCTTTTTTGCCTTAAGTAGGTAAAGGTCTTGAGTGTCCACGTTCCTCATCATCTCTATTTGGAAGATGTTCAAACCTTTTTGAAATGAAAACCCAGCAAGCAAATGCCTACAATCCATGAATGGATCTGCTTGCAACTGCCAATTGCCAGTGACCTATTGGTCCAAAAACGCTTAGACTTACAGCCAAGCAAAACCGATTGCAATATTTAATCCAAAAGCAAAAGCACATTTTCCACATGCATTTTCCACCCACAATTTTGTAGGAGACTAGAAGCACTTGTGTAGTACTTTGGTTTTACAAAATTCTATAAACTCCACTCATTGCTATCACCAAATTTGCATGACCCATAAGTTTGTAATAATTCCCCTTTGGCCATTCAACCATGTGGTGTCCCTTTTCCTTGCATACTTGCTCCACTATCTCTCCCTTTGCATTGTTACCTTTTTCTATCATGCATTAGGTGTTTGAAGGCCATGCTCAATTGGAAAGCTGCAGGCCTAATTAAGTCAACTCTACATTTCAATTGAGTTCCAATTATGCCAAGGGCCAAAGCTAAACAAATCATCATCTTAATTAAGACCCTCGTGCTCGGAATTTATCCAAAAATCTTGTATTAGATTAGAGAGTGAGTCGTGGAAATTATTCTCTCATTGCCCAAAAACATGATTAGATGACCTGACCTAATTTGATCACTATTTTAACTTGAAAATATATGTAATATGCTGAGGTTTTAATCATCACTTCATTGATTGGTTGGTAGTAGATCTCTCTTTCATTCCATGTCTTGCTAGTTTCAAATGTATGGTCGCTTTTCCTTAACAAAACCCACACATGATTAACAAGACAGACATACATTATATATTATGTATATATATATAAATATTGTTGTATAAAGATTGTCAATAAACTATTACAAGTGAGTCATGACTTAACGTGCACAAAGTGATCATTTTTACCAGAAAGAGGTTGCTACATAGTGGTGCAGCCACTACAATTAGTACAAAAATAAATGTGTGAGATACAAATCCAGACCTTTGACCCTTGGTTTACCCATTGAGCGATTTCTTTTCCTTTTATTCCTTTGCAAAGTTGATCCATCAGCTGATGAGGCTCCACGCACTAAGCATTATTTAGTGCAGCTCTGGTTATATAAATAAAATATATAAATTTGAACAAATTTTTGTTGGTATATTATTATGCAGTAACTGCACTAGAAATATTCCACTATAAATTTATAATGCTTTGTTTATAATGAACAATGGGTTCGCATATCCTACAGCATGTTCTATTCTCTTACACTAGTAAAAAAAAACTCTTGCGTGACGAAATACAATTCGTCGCGCAAAGTGACTTTGAGCGACGAAAATAAAAACTTTGTCGCACAAAGTATTGCGCGAGTAACATTTGTGCAACGAAACACACATCGTCGCACAAAGTAACTTTGCACGACGAACTTTTGTGCGACGAAACAACATCGTCGCGCAAAGTAACTTTGCGTGACAAAACACTAACTTCGTCGCACAAAGTCTTGCGCGACGAAACCCTAACTTCGTTGCACAAAGTCTTGCCCGACGAATTGTTTTTCGTCGCGCAATAGTGTTTTGTCACACAAAGTCTTTACAAAAATAAATTAAATTAAAAAATTATTTTTTAAAATCTTTGCATGACGTAATCCAAATATTTCGAATTAGTTCATTGTATTCATATAGGGTCAAGGAGTGTAGCTGTAAAAAATCATCAAAATCGAAGTTGAAATAACAGTTAAATCGTGATTTTTTTGTTTATAAGCGTCGAAAAGTTTTGTCCCATTACTGAATCTCTGAATGTTTATTTTTTCCGATTTTTGGCGTATACGATCTCGAAGTATAAACAAACAAGTTTGACGGTTAGATCGTTGAAACTAGTTTCATAGAATGCGTATGCCATCAAAACAATATATTCGCTAATAATTAAGAGTTTATTTATACTTTCATTAAATATAACATAAGATTTTGTGGTATCCACTAGTGTAAATATTTTAAAGTGAATATCAAATTCAGTCATTGTATTCATATAGGGTCAAGGAGTGTAGTTGTAAAAAATCATCAAAATCGGAGTTAAAATAACCGTTAAATCATGATTTTTCATTTATAACAGTCAAAAAGTTTTGATCGGCTACTAGATCTCTGAATGTTTGTTTTTTCCAATTTTTGGGGTATACGATCTTGAAGTATATACAAACAAGTTTGACGGTTGGATTGTTGAAACTAATTTCGTAGAATGCGTATGCCATCAAAACAATATATTCACTAACAATTAAGGGTTTATTTATACTTTCGTTAAATATAACATAAGATTTTGTGGTATCCACTAGTGTAAATATTTTAAAGTGAAGATCAAATTCAGTCATTGTATTCATATTGGGTCAAGGAGTGTAGCTGTAAAAAATCATCAAAATTGGAGTTAAAATAACCGTTAAATCGTGATTTTTCATTTATAACCGTCAAAAAGTTTTGTTTGGCTACTAGATCTCTGAATGTTTGTTTTTTCCGATTTTTGGGGTATACGATCTCGAAGTATATACAAACAAGTTTGACGGTTGGATCGTTGAAACTAGTTTCGTATAATGCGTATGCCATCAAAACAATATATTAACTAACAATTAAGAGTTTATTATACTTTTGTTAAATATAACATAAGATTTTGTGGTATCCACTAGTGTAAATATTTTAAATTGAAGATCAAATTTAGTCATTGTATTCATATAGGGTCAAGGAGTGTAGCTGTAAAAAAATATCAAAATCGGAGTTAAAATAACCGTTAAATCGTGATTTTTTGTTTATAACTGTCGAAAAGTTTTGTCCCATTACTAAATCTCTGAATGTTTGTTTTTTGCGATTTTTGGGGTATACGATCTCGAAGTATATACAAATAAGTTTGACGGTTGGATCGTTGAAAGGTGTGTGTATATATATATATATATTTATTTATTTATTTATTAAGTAGCTTTAAATTTATTTATTTTGTACGTATAACACTTAAGAAATTGAATAGTATATATATTTATTAGTAGCTTTAAATTTGTTATTGTAGTTAGGATTGGGTTTTTGTTAGAAAAATATATTATTGTGGGTTTTATGTAAAAAAAAAATTGAATTTGAATGGAGTAAAGTCATATTTTCAGTAAACTTTATAATAATAATTTTTTAAAAAAATATATAACAATGGGGTCGTTGTGCAAAAACCAATAACACGACGTCATAATGTAAACATGCGTCGGGCAAACCAATTTATTTATTTATATTTAATTATACATTATAAATTTTAAGATATAGTTGTTTTCATAAGTTTTTATTATTTTTTGAAAACTTTGCACAACGAATATCAACATTTCGTCGCCTAACCCTTATTTACTTATTTTTATATTTTATATTGTTAAACTAAATTATTTCTTTATTTTTTATTATTTTCTTTGTGAGACGAAAACACATTTGGTTGCCTAAACCTTATTTATATTTTAAATCGTAAAATAAAATTATTTTATTTTTTTATTATTCATAAAAATTATTTTATTTTTGTTTAAGACTTTGCGCGACCAATATTTTCGTAGCGCAAAACTCTAAAAATTTGGCGGGCTCCAAAAATGGGACGCAAGAGTTTTTTTTTTAACATTTTGCTCGACCAATAGTTCGTTTCGTCGCGCAAAAAATGGGACACGGGAAGTTTTTTTGAATTTTTTTTAAAGACTTTGCGCCACCAATATTTTCGTTGCGCAAAGTTTTGGGCGACCAACATTTCGTCGCGCAAAGTTTTGGGCGACCAACATTTCGTCGTGCAAAAAATTTGGCGGGCTACAAAAAATGGGACGTGGGAATTTTAAATTTTTTTTTTAAGACTTTGCGCGACCAATATTTCGATTCGTCGTGCAAAGTTTTGGGCGATCAACAATTTGTCGCCCAAAGTTTTGAGCGACCAACAATTCCTCGCGCAAAGTTTTGTGCGACCAATATTTCGTTTCGTTACGCAAAGTGATACGGTTTTTAAAACCAAATAACTCCTCCATCATTTTCTCAATGTCTTTCTCTACTCTTACCTCTCCTTTCTCTTTCCCTCTCCCCAAATCCGACCCTTTCTCTCACACTTAATCTCTCATCTCTCTCATCTCTCTCTTCACTCTCACTCACTCTCTCATCTCTCTTTTCACTATCTCTCACTCTCACTCACTCTCCCATCTCTCTCTTACACTCACTTCTCCCTCTCATTCTCACTCACTCTCAATCTTGCCAAAATGTATATTCTCTCCAAATTTTAAAATTTTTTTTCATTAATATGTATTTTTGGAGTTATTTTTGAGTTTTTGAGGGGTTTGAGGTTGAGTATAGGGTGAGGATTGGAGTTTGGGTTGGATTTGGGGATAACAATTTTAGGATTTTATTATTGCACTTTGTTAATTTATGTGTACATTTTGAATATTATATATATATTAGGTAATTTGATCACTATTTTTCATATGTAATTTTATTTTGAATATTTCAATTTAAATTAAAGTAATAAAAAAAATTAAATCATAAAATTAAATTAAATTTAAAATTAAAAAATTAATATAATTCGAGAAATAATTTTTAAAAAAGTCAAAAACCATGCGCGACAAAATATTTCATCGCGCAAACTACTAAATTAATTTATTTTAATTAAAAAATTTTAAAACACAAAAATTAAAAATTTTGAAATATTTCGTCGCGCAAAACTTTGCACGACCAACAATACTTCGCGCGCAAAGGTTTGAGCGACCAACAACACTTCGTCGCGAAAAGGTTTGCGCGACCAACAAGACTTCGTCGCGCAAAGGTTTGCGCGACCAACAAGACTTCGTCGCGCAAATGTTTGCGTGACCAACAATACTTCGTCACGCAAAGTAGCTTTGAGCGACGATAGTATTTGTCGCTCAAAGTAACTTTGCGCGACATTAGGGTTCGTCTCGCAAAGTAGTTATGCGCGACGAAACCTAATCTTCGTCGCGCAAACCCTTTCTTCACGAGCTTTGCGAGACGGATTATGCACGACCAAAATTTTGTAGCTCAAGTTTTACGCGACGAAATTGTACTTTGCGTGACAAACTTATTTCGTCGCGCAAAGTGTTTTTTGTAGTAGTGTTACTTGTTTTTTCGCTCGGCGGTTTCTGCCCTTGTCAATAAAGGCAGGGTGGGGGCTAATGCCTAGGCTGTGATTACCAAATTTCTTGGATTTAAATGTCATCGCTTGCCTGACTTTTTGCAAGCTTGCGGTTTTTATGTTGGAATTTTTTTGGCTCCTTATGATTATGTGTGGAGGTACATTAGTGTGCCTAGTGTTGACGGTGGAGTCCTTCGCATTTGGATTAACCATTTGTGGTTACTGCACTTCCGTATTTATAACAACCTTATATGATTATTTGTATTTATACCGACTCTTGTGAATGACAGCCTTTGTGTTTGAATTATAAATGCAATATGTCGTCTTTATCTATAAAAAAAAATATCATCACTTGTTAAACTATAATAAATATTTGTGGTTTGCTTTTAATAATATGCTTTACAGGATCCCGAGCCTCAACACTTAAAAACTACGCATTTACCTGCATTTTGCTAAATTTAGACCATTATAATAATCTAACCCCTTAGAGCATCTCCAACCGATATGCCAATTCCAATGTGGTAAGTTTTGACAACAAAAAAAGACAATTTTAAGCCTCCAACCGTGATGCCAAATCCTAGTTAGATTGACATCCTTCACTTTTGCTGTCAAAATTGACATCCCACAAGTTGAGATGTCTTTTATTATTTTATTATTATTTTAATACTGGGCCCACTCCTTCTCTTCTCATCAATGTATAGTTTTTACCCTATTTAATATTTTACTCTTAAATATTGAGCCCACTTGCCTTTAAAAATAATAAAATAATATGTATATTTGACACATCGGTTGGATAAAGAGTTTAACAATATGTCAAATTGCCACATAAGCTATCAAATTTAAATTTGATGTTTAGTATTTGACATCTCCTTTGGAGATGCTCTTAGAATGTGACACATCATCAAGTTTATTTCCTTCACTAAACAAACGTTAAGTTTTATTTGTGGGTAACAAAACTCTCGTTTAGATATGTTTCCTTTTTTTTCTTTGTTATGTGTAATCTTCTTCCTTCTCACTGATTCTGCTCTATCTCTTCTCTCGGTTCAATGAAAAATTGCTCATGGAATTAATATTCAAATCCAAATGAAATGGAAAAACCTCACAAATTCTTATCACAATCCAGCCTCATATGAATAGATAATTTCTTTGAAGACCAAATAAAGACAGATCTATTGCAATCTGATCATGAGGGGAAGTGAGGAGATAATTGTTAGATATATGCCCTTAAAGCCAACTAATTATGTAATAGTTAGAGTTAAGGACATCTTTCATAAATTAAAAATAGGTACACAATAATTTATAGAAACTAGGTATATTGTATAATTGAAATTTAATCACATTTTTTATAACTTAAAAATAGGTACATTATTTAGAAGAAAAAACTAGTTTCATTATACTCGGTAAATTGTTTTACTAGGTACATTATTAGAGAACAAGAATAGGTACATTATTTAGAGAGAAAAAATAGGTTCATTTAAAAAAAAATATAAAACAAACAATAAATAGATTATTTTAAAAAAATTCATAAAAAAGTAATAGGTACATTATTTAGAGAAAAAAATAGATACAAAATTTAGCGAAAAAAATAGGTTCATTATACTAGGTAAATTGTTTTACTAGGTACATTATTAGAGAAAAAATAGGTACATTATTTGGAGAGAAAAAATAGGTTCATTTAAAAAAAAATTGTTTTTCATAAAACAAACAATAAAAATATGATCAAATTAATTTTCATAAAACAAGTAATAGGTGCTTTATTTAGTGCAAAAAAGTTACATTATTTAGAGGAAAAAAGTAGGTACATTATTTAGAGAAAAAATAGGTTCATTTAAAAAAAAAATCATAAAACAAACAATAAATAGATATTATCAAATTATTTTTCAACATAATTAGAATGTACACTATTATTTAAAAAACTATAATAAAATAGATTACTAGTCGTATAATTCATAAAAGGAAAACAACATAATTTTTTATATTAAATAAACCAAACGTTAATCACTTATAGATTACTAATACGTTAATGTTCAATTTAATATTTAATTTCAAATAAGTTTCTAAATTAATTCCTACATCCATTACAATCATTTGGAGATCTTTCCAAATTTAACGTATGTCATTAGTTACACCCCCCACATAACACTTATAAATAGGGGTAGTTTTGGAATCCGAAAAATATAATAAATAAAATTTTAAGTTATATTAGGTAACTTAGTTGGATCCTAGTCATAATGTATTATTTGAAAATTTTGGGTATTTTAAATAGAAAAATAAAGAGAAGGGTTGTAGGTGATTTAAAATGAATTTTAAGGGTCTAAACTCAATTTACTATTATTTTTATTTCGTGGGGAAACCCAAAGCCACTAAGGAAGTTCTAAAACATCTTACTTTATAGAATATCGACAGTTTGGGAGCTTAAGAGCATCCACAATGGAAAAAATGCAACTCCAACCATACTCTCTATTCACCTCCTAAAATAGGGAAACCTCTAGGAGCTCCTAAATTTGAGGAGAGAAAAAGGCCTCTTATAGGCTCCCTATAATTTAATGATACTTTGTTTTATGTGTATTTAAATTTTTTAATTAATGCTAATTATATATATATATATATATTTTATAGAGATAGACCAATTAAAAAATAGTAACAATATTTATGACTCTATAAATTAGAGAGTGTGATTGGAGTTCAAATTTTATAGACAGCTCCTAAAATAGATTTTTTGTGTTTTTAGCTAAATTTTAACTAAAAAATAGAGAACATGATTATAGATGCTTAGATGATTGTTTAGCATGCATGAATAATGAATTATTGCAGTGCTGAGCTATTAGAAACCTGATACCTCTATTATGGCTATGGCAAATAATTTCTTCCTCTTGGTTAGACGGAAACCAGCTACTAAAAAAAAAACAATCAAGCTGGCCTTTGAGATTTTCAATATTTTAGGTAAAATGTTTAACAGAGTAAACGTGTGTATCCACGTGTTTAGAGTTTGAAAGGATTTTTACGTGACATGGCGTTTAGCTATATAGGATTATTAGTTTTCTATAGAATATAGTAATGTTAGGGAGATCGCATTATTGTACCACATATGTATGGTTTACCAATACAAATTGTAAAGTGATACTCAATGTTGTACAATACTATAGTCTCTCTAACATTTTTCTTATGTGTGATGATGATCGGGTCCTTACTTATAAGATATAAGTTAGCCCATAGATGGAATAGGGGCAGTCTACCCAAAATTAGGAAATAATGGGAAACCCTCTAAGAACCAGCCTACCGTAACCCTAACCTCCCCTCACACCAAGGTCATAGCTCACCCCAAGTTGCAAGGGTTGTTCCGTCCCTATGTTAGCCGATTTTTGATTTAAAATTTAACCTAACAGTTGGTTTAAAGTTGACAATCAAAATTATAGAGCATAGCAATCAAACTTAATTTATTATTACAACTCTTATGCATACAAGGGCAAATTTTGTTCAAATGCGAGTCATGGAAGTATGGAACATGAGATTTGAGTTAGGTAGAGAAGGGCCATTGTGCCTCTAACCCACAAACAAAGGCTCTTAACCACATCGCACCCTTTTTCTGTTTCAAAGAAAATGGAAGGAAGAAAAGAAGGGCTACCCATGTGGTTTGGTATTATGGACAGCCTTGTTATGGTTGGTAAAGTATATGCCAATTTCACAAAAGAGAAAAATTGCAATCAAAGTAAAAAAGAAAAAAGAAAAAGTGGAGTAAAAAAAAAATTGAAGTGGGTGGGGAAAATAAGGGTGCAATAAGAAATTATGAAATAAAAGATTTTATTTTTTGGGCCATTATGAAATAAAAGATTTTATTTTTTGGGCCAATATGAAATAAAAGATAGAAACAAGAAGGAAAAAAAAAGGCGAAAAAGTAAAAATTAAGGGGTGATGAGTAAGACAGCATTATACTTTCTTTTTTGGTTATGTCACCTTCTTCTTCTCTCATTAAAAATCCATAAAATGCATGAATAAAACCACAGAACCCATCTCTCGAGCTCACTCTATGTTGTATGCACAAAAACAAAACTCAATTCTCTCACGCGCCTCTCTCTCTCTCTCACCACGTATAAACAGAGAGACGCAGACCCTATAAAAAAACGCCTTCTCACTTCATTACCTCCCTGTCGTTTTTGTTGCATCGAAAAGAAACGGAAGTCACTTCTCTCTTTAAAGTCTCTTTCTTTCTAATTGGGTATGCTGAGCTGAGGCATGGTTGCCGGCCAAATCTAGAGTAACCCATTTCATGGTTGTCTAACATTTGAAGGAAAGCTTCTTCTTTTGGGCAGAGCCCTTCTCGTTTTAGCTGGTGCTTTGTTTAAGGAGGTTTGGTCGGTGAAAGATCAATTCTTTGGCTCATTTATAACTGGGTCAATATTGAGTCCCTGAACAAATCTAAGCAAACCCATTTGGTCAGTGACAGTGGAAGAGGCTTCAAATTAAAGGTGTGTGCTTGATGGATTTCGTTTTCGGAAATAAATTTTCTGCTTTTGCTTTTGTGAAAAACTTGGTTTTTATGCTTCACTGATCTGTTTGTGTCACCAATGTTAGGTGTAAGTTTGGTTTGTGGATGTATTGCTTTCTAGTTTGTGGGATTTTGATGTTTGATTGATTGGTATCCATGGACGAATCGCTCTTTATCTAACATTATTTTATTATTTCAATCACAAATCTCTCTTAGGGTTTGATGTCAATACTATGATGTTTTTTTATACGAAAAGCTATTTTGTCTGGGAAAAAAAAACAGAAGTTGTTTTCGTTTTCCCCTAGTTTCATTGATGTAAGAAATCTGGTTAGAAAAAGTTCATATTTCCATAATCATTTTGGTGTTGTTTGTTTCATGGCTTTTTTTGTTCCAAATGTAGTTCGATGTGGGCTGTAAAGTTTTGGAATTAGTCTTGGCCATTTGATGCTGAGAAGTATTCTTTTTTCTGATACCTTCACCTTTTGGGTATGCATTTTAATTTGTTACCATTTTCCTTCTGGGTTAGCATCATTTCGTGCAATCTCCTATGCCTTTGCTTAGTTGTGTAATTGTTTTCAAATTGGTACGAAATGAAATTTCTGACATTTACAAGATTTTGTTGCACTACATATATCATATATGTAATTTGGAGGTGCGGGATTTTCATCATTGAATCTCCAGTATTCAATCACCTAGACTGTCTGAACTTTGAAGTTATCATTTCTGGCTGCATGTTTTTTTTTTTGTCTTTGGAGTGCTTGAAAGTTTCCCACATGGAAATCGGTCTGGCTATTCCGGATATAAATCTTTGCCATGGGAATAAGGAAAAAAATCTTGGAAGGTGGATAGATTTTGTTTGTGTTTTTGTTTTTTCCTTTTGGCATTTAACTTTTCATTGACTGGGTTATGGGTTGGACTTAAATCTAAGATCTATGTGTTGATTTCTGCTTATGTGTAGCCTTTCGATTAGTTCGAAGTATGTTTCATTTCTCTTCTGGAATTATATAATTTTTAAATTATTACAGACAGATAGAGAGCAGTACTGTCTGCTGATTATAGTGTCTTTAATCTGTCAATCCCAATTAGGACTTACTACACCTAACATCTGGAATTGATATGCCATTCCGATTCATCAATTCTGATGTGATCTCAGGCTCTGACTTTTATTGGTTTAGACTACAGGTTTTATATTTCATAGATTGTCAGGTGATGCTAATCTCATTATCCGTAACTTATGTCGTGGCAAGAGGCTCTAATGTCCTTTAACATAATTTCATGTAGTATATTATATTGATAAGATTTTGTGCCTTAAATTTGTGTATACAGGTTTTCTGTTTACTCTTGTTGATCATGGAGGGAGAATCATCATGGTTTAGCCATTCCCTTGATGACATGGCAAGAGAGATTGGGGAGTTTGATTCTTTCTCAGAGCTCAGTGACGAAGGGAATAAAGAAGCTGCTGCAGTTTCAGTGGATTTGATTCTTCCTGATGACCTGTTGGAACGGATATTAGCTTATCTACCAGTTGCAAGCATTTTCAGGGCACGCTGTGTGTGCAAAAGGTGGTATGAGATTGTTAGTTCAAAAAGGTTTCTATGGAACTTTTCACGTGTGCTATCACAAAAACCTTGGTATTTTATGTTTACCAGCTCTAATGAACCAACTGGTTATGCATATGATCCTATCCTTAGAAAGTGGTATGGCATTGAACTCCCCTACATTGAGACATCTAATTGGTTTATTGCTTCATCATGTGGTTTGGTTTGCTTTATGGACAATGATAGTAGAGCTGAGTTATATGTCTGCAACCCTATTACCAAAACATGCAAAAAGCTTCAGGACCCTGGCTTGAGATTTTCTGATTACAGTGCACTTGCAGTTTCTGTTAACAGGAAGTCACATGGTTATACTATCTCAATTGTGAAATCTAAGCAAGTTGCTGGGAATTTTTTCCAATGGGATGTCTCCCTTCATATTTATGATTCAGAAACAATGATATGGGTGACCTCTTTGACAGAGGTTCTGACAGGATGGAGGGGTGGGGATGAGAGTGTAATCTGTGATGGGGTTTTGTACTTCTTAATTTACTCAACTGGGGGCGGGGCACCAGAAAATCGTCATGGTCTAATCACATATAATCTCTCTTCTTGTTCTCCTCATGGGTTGTTGATAAGGAGTTTTATTCCTGTACCTTGCCCTCTTACATGTGGCCGTCTGATGAACTTGAAGGAGAAGCTGGTTATGGTGGGAGGGATTGGTAAACAGGATCGGCCTGACATAATTAAGGGGATTGGTATCTGGGTTCTAAATGGGAAGGCGTGGCAAGAGATTGCAAGAATGCCCCATAAGTTTTTCCAGGGATTTGGGGAGTTTGATGATGTTTTCGCCAGCAGCGGCACAGATGATCTTATATACATCCAGAGCTATGGAGCTCCAACTCTTCTTGTCTTTGACATGAGCCAGAGACATTGGAGATGGTCACAGAAGTGCCCGGTGACAAAGAGGTTTCCACTTCAGCTCTTTACTGGCTTTTGTTTTGAACCGAGGCTTGAAATTTCTCCCTGATATGTTTCCTTGTGGATTGATATGATGTGCATGTGGTGGTGCAAATTGTTTTGCCTGAAATCCCTGTGTTTCACCTTTGTTTTGTTTTCCCACTAGTTTGAGTTACAACATCTGTGTTTTGAAAGTTGTATACATAATGTACCTGCAGATAAAGCTGCTCATTATTCATGGTCATGGGTATATTATTCTTTGCATTGGAAATGCCACTCTGGTAAATACAATCCTGAGTTCCTGACATGTACTCCTATTCACATTAAATCTATGTGCATGCATTTCTTTCTACTGCAATCCTGACATGTAAGGAACTTGGTTTTCCCACACAAAAAGCAGACAAACTCCTCATCATGCTCTTTAGATTTTAACTCTTGCATCTCTATGCGACACTCTGTTACACATTATAACTTGGTCGCCTACCTATGCGTGGGATAATCTTATTATTGATGTATGGGTGCACGTGGTAGACGACCACGACTGATACTTGCAAAATTCATATAACCATTAGGTGCACTTTGATTTCTAGGGGCCATGGTTTTGGAGATGTTTCCCCAGCAAGAGGGAATTGATCATTTTTTGGCAATGAGCCAATAACCAAGCTTTCAAGCCTCTTATCTTTCCGCAAAATCATGTGTTTTCCATGTAAAATAATTAAGAATTTAATGTGGTATTATGCACTTAAAAAAGTGGGAGTTAACAGGTAAGCCAGGTTTGCCTTGCGTGGGTTGGTTGAGAAGTGACGAAGATGAACACTTTGGTCTAGTGGAGGTAGATTTTGTTTGGTGGAGATGTGACGATGGAAGATTGTGATTTTATGAATTCTAATGCTGCTTTTATCCAAATGGACATTGCCTTGAGCCCAAAGGCTTGTGCCCACTACCAAATATAAAAACCTGTAAATTAATCTTATTCAAATGCCTTGGCTCTTCAATGAATCTGATTTTTGAGATTTGGAAATCAGTGGCTAAAACATCCCTGTTTTAAAAACAATTTATGTTCTAAAGACATCTCCATCTTCATAGCTGCATGTTTTGTATGTTTCTATTTTAATCACCCATTGAAATTTAATTTCACAATGTATATAATTCACTCTATGATGATGATAAGCCAATGAGATCATTACAATCAATAAGCCAATAGGGTGGCACCCATCATCTCTTTTTGTAAAATATGTCCAATGGTCCATTCATGGGATGACAAAAATCTTAACATTTTTCTTTTCTGATAAAAACAAAAATTCCCTATGCATTATAATAAAAACAAATTACAACAAGTAGGGTAATATTTTAAGAACATATATATAACTGAATTTTTCCCCTAATCAATTTTTTTAAGTAAAAAAAGTTGGCAATTCATTGCCTAGCCTTTTGACAATTTTTTAATTATATATACATAGATAACCTCGACGGTAAGAGGGAAGCCTTTTGACAATTTAAGCGTACAAATCAAACACAAATTTTCTTCTAGATGAAGGGTTACTAGGCAATACTTGTAGTGTGTTGAACCTAAACTAAATTTTGTAACTATTTTTTCCCCTAGATTTATAAAAGTGGGAAGACAAGAATTGAACTTTTACCATAATTGTAGGAGGATAGATGTTTTACCACTAAAGCTAGATTCCCAATCATTTTGTAAAAAAAACTAACCATTTGGATTAACATATCAATCAAACCTTCTAACTTGCATTGAGTTGGAAACTTAGGACATATTGAATAGGATTTGACCAAGATGGACATCCAATAAGAGCATTTCCACCCATGGCAAAAGGGGGCTCAAAAACCTCTCCACCAATGCATCCTAGCACGGGCAGTTCGTGGGCTCTATCAAGATTGGACAGGCCTGAAGGCAAGATCAGCCCGAGTTGCTGTCTGAGGGCAATGATGTTAGCGAAGAAAAAATCGAGAAAAATTACCAAAAAAATTCAGAATTTTTTATTTATACATACCTAGCAATTTTTTATTTATTAATCTCATACCTATAAATAAAATTAATCACGTGTGAATAGTAATTGCTATTGGGTTGCCATGACAATGGTTGAAAAGCACAAAAAATTACTATGTCAAGCACTATTCATGTGAATAGTACCTGCCATTGCCTACTCTTGTCTTTTGTCATGGTAAATGAATGAAAACTGCTCTTAGCATTTTCAACGTATCAAAAGCAAGGGTAGAATGGTCAAATTAAAAAGAGGACCGTTAAGGGGTACGTCCTTACCAGACGCGAAACTTTGCTGGCATTAATATTTCAGAAACGGCATTTCGGTTAAGATGATTCTCGCGCGCGAAAAAGTGCAATGGTTTTGGTTCAGTAAACAGTCCGGTGGGCAATCCTCTCCGCCTCTCTGTCATAACCATGAAAACAACTAAAGCTGAAATTTTAAAACTGATGATGATGATGCAGCAGAAGCCAAAAAGTTCGATGAAAAACCAAACCCCCTTCTTCTCTCAATTGCCTCGGAAATTCTTGGAATTCCAAACACGGCTTTCTTCTGACAAAGGTAAACCTTTGCATCTCAATGTTCCTGCTGATGGGTTTTCTTTTATCTTCTGAAATTTTGTTCTTCTGGGGGTGTGTTTTTGGGTATGTATGTGTCAGAGATGTTAAAGCCATAGGGTGCTTTTGGGTTTTCATGTTTGGTTAATAACTGGGGGATTTCTTTGCAGCTCATGTTTCTAGGATTTTTCTCTTTTGATTGGTAGGTTTTGTAGCTTTTGGTTTGATAATATCTGACACAGGAAGACCCATCTGCAATTTTGCATCAAGTTTACATTTCTTTTTCTTCCAATGAATTTTGATTATTTGTATGATAATCTAGTTTTGATTATTCGAATAAAAATAGTTCTTTTCGTTGCAATTATTATGTTGAAGAAAGTGATGAAGGAAGTTGGAGGGTATCGGAAAAGAAAAGAGAAGTAATTGTGCTAATAAGAGGGTGTAAAATAGCTGCTGGATTGTGATAGATAGTAGTGCTCTTTCTCAATGTGGATACGAATAGCTATAGAACGAGTTATGAGTATGCTGCAGCTAAGTTGGTGCCTGAAGGGCATAACAAGTACTTTGAATGAAAGGCTAGGATGTTGTTCAGTATTTGTGGACCAACAGAAAAAAGAGATGATAAACTCTTAGGTTAATTCTCAGTTTCAAATTCTTTTTGTACTGCAGAAATGTATATATCAAATATATGTTGCATTACTTTGTCTTTATAACAGTACGTTTTGTGCGAACGAATAACACATTAAAGGTCCCCTGTAGCATAAATATCATTTTGCCACACTGTGAATCTGATTAGGTTGCCGAACACCAGTCTGCTAAGAGAACATTATGTACCATTGTGTATGTGGTTTGTGAAAATTATTTGTAATGTAGTAAAGTGTGATGTATGGCTGACAAATACAATATTCAGCACTCATTACATCTTTGTAACATGTGATACTTTGCAGGGCAATAGATGGAGCTTTTGGAAGAGGAGTTTTCACCAGCTGACTTCAAAGCTAGTAAAAGTAACTGCATAAAATATTCTAGACAGGACTCTATACAACTTCCTTATATCACAGCTGACTTTGAATGGAAATATTACAGTCCTGCAGTTTTCAGGTTTCTTTTTAATTTTCTTTCAAATGTAGTTATTCGTCCAATTAGATTTAATTTATCAAGTTTCGCTGTTCATTTTATTACAAGTGATTTAGTGCACTGCTTACCAAGAAAAAAATGCAAGAGTGATGCTATCTAATAAAATAACGCGAGCGGTAGAAGAGACTGAAATGCAAAACTAAGGTGCATATTTGAACTCTACCTTGGAGGTTGGTCAGTTCAACCCTTAAAACTAGCTTACTTGATTTTGGCCCATTGGAGAAAAAATTGTTATGCCAGACAGTGTATGAACATAGGTGAAGAGATGCGCATTGATAAGAAATTGAAACATGCAAAAGTCTATCCTTAAGTTATGATCATGTGCAGTTAATGTAATTCTAATGCATGTTCATATATGCGTGTGTGTGTGTGTGCGCGCACATATATGTATAGAGTATATGCACATATGCCTGTGTTTGTTGTTATCTTTTTCGACTTTGCAAAAGCTGTAACTAATAGATTGCTTTCAGACGTATGCTGGAGCTTGACAGTATTGATTATGACCAGTATCAGCTGTCAATATGTAGAAATGAGACCCTAAAGGAGGTTTCTTTACCGGGAAGATATGGCAGGGTAATTGTATTATCCAATGACAATCGGTTTGTGATTAAAACTCTTCAGAAGTCTGAACTGAAGGTAACCAACTAAACTTCTAGTGACATTTTACCATTAATGAATGGAAGTTTACTAGCCATGCGATTAATCATATACACATTTCATGGATTTTTTTTTTCTTTTTGTATTAATATGAATACTGCAAGTTGAGAACTTGTTGCTTCTTTGATTTTTTATTTATTTTAAAAATACTTGAACAAGAGTTTAACTAGTAGTTATTACTTGTTTCTGAAAGGATTTTCTCCCCTATCTCTAATCCTCTCTCTCATTGTTTTTCTTGTTGTTTGATCAGAAAGCGCAGACTAAACTCATACTCTGTCCAAATTTTTGTGTCTCAAAAGATATATTCATGAATTGTGAAATTCTGATATGAAATTAATGAACAAAGAAATTTCCTTTGCTTTTATATCTTTATCTAAGCATTTTACTATCTTTACCTTTTCACATAGGTATACCTAGAGATGCTTCCAAACTATTACCGCCATGTTAAAAAGTATCGGGCCTCACTATTAAACTAACTGTATGGACTTCATGTTGTCAAGCCAGCAGGAGGGATTAAGGTATGATCTTCTCAGTAGCTCAGAAGTGAAGTTCTTTTATTCAAATTAGATGCAATATAATTTGATTGGTATAGTTAGCATATTATATAACCATTTACTGGAAAAGTTCAAGTGATTTATTACTTATGTTGGTCTTCGCCTTAGCATTGTTAACCACAATTGAGGACTTTATAGCATGTGAGGTAGCCTAGAAGGCTGGAGGTACCATGTCAGGTAGTCCCGCTAGATTAAGGGTATTCAAAAAGAGCTATACCATGAAAATTTCCAACCTACTTGAACAAAATTGATCCTACCAAATGTTCCTTTTATTAGCATTGTATTCAAGTTTCTTGTAATCAATTGTTACTTTTTAATGAGCAGGTTTACTTTGCTGTTTGGGGAAGCGTAATTCCAAATTTCCATATATAAGTGCTATGATCTCAAAGGCTCTTCAATAGGCCGAGCCTCCGGTAAAACATTCGTCCAGGATAGAGGCATACTTAAGGATCTGGATTTTGATTTTTGCTTTTACCTGGATCCATTAGTCCGAGCTCGGCTCTTAGCGTAAGTCCCTTAATTTATTTGTCATTTCTCAATAAATTGGCGTATAAGCAAAACTTGAGTCCAGTTTGAACTTTCTGGATGTTAGTGAATAATAGCAGGTGCTATACTTGATAGTTGGATTAGTGCCTCTTTGATTATTTATTTTATTTTATGGTTAATTCATTACTTACAATAGAAGTTTAGAAGAAGCTTTGAATGAGCAAACTTTTCTTTTCTGTTATGTACTGCAGCTGTTTCAGTAATTTCCTGTTTGTTTTCGTTGTTTTTAATTATTGAGGCCACGTTGTCATCGTAACCTTTCAGAGGCACACGAAAAAGATAATTTTGTTTTTCACTTCTTTTACCTATTGGATGCCTAGAGACCTTCAGAATCATGAAACTTTACTTCTATATTATGCACTTCAGCTGCTCCACAAATTATTTGATTTGTATCTCATTTCCAAAAATTAAAATTAAAATTTGAGCCCATAGTATTGCCATTGTTATTTGACAGGTAGACCAAAAAATTACATTGTTATCTAGCCAAGATAATTTCTATGGATGCAAAAGGAGATTAACATTAGTTTGAAGAGTGCATTCACAAAATATTAAATTGGAAATGCATTCCATTGTATAGTACTGTTTCTAACCTAGTCCTAATTATACATTAGGGCCTTAATGGATTTAGCCGGTGGTATCTTACACAGAGGTTTAACTGAATAACTTATCTCAGAATACAAAATTTAGGTCAAAAAGATGCATAGTCCCTTTTGCTTCCTGACATATGAATCCCTTTCTTTTCCTTATTAACATTTTTGTTTTTTTTTGTTTTTTTGTTTCTATAGACAAGTCAAGTATGACTGCGAGTTTTTGGAAGCTGAGGGCATCATGGATTATAGTTTTTTGCTTGGTATACACATAGAAGCTTCACATGAAGGTGATTCTCCTCATTAATCGTCCTCTCTGACTTAGTGAACGTTAAGTTTCATAAGATGCATAGATCTTTTGTATCATGCAAATATATGCAGATAAGGAAATTCTAAAATATGAGAGTACAGTAACCATACACTGAAAATCTAGTACAAAATTTAAAAGAAGCGTGATGTTATTTTTCTTTTCCTGTTCTTGTCGTTGTTCAAATATTGCGTTAGAAATGCATATTCTTTCATCAGTGGAACATATGATAGATTCTTCTTATTGATTCAATCCTGTCAAATATATTTAGATTAATCATTAGTGCAACCTTAGATATATGTTAATGAAGCAGGTTTATATTGTACAATTTGTTTAAGGTATGTTCAGTTGTCAAAATTTTCATTGAATTGAATGTTTATACCTATTTTGTAGGATCCATTCAAAAGTTCAAGATGTGTGTTTGTCCTAATTCTCAATTCTTACTTTTTCTGATTGTATTGTTGTGTATTTATGATCTCTTTTACTTTCTTCCTTGTGATGTTGCCCCCCAGACATACTGTGGCTTTCTTTGCTAATCTGCATATTATATAGTCTCTTTTCATTCTCTCTCACTCACTCATACACACACACACACTCTCTCTCTCTCTCTCTCTCTCTCTCTCTCTCTCTGTTTTTTTTTGGTACTTCAAAATTGCACATGTAGTGAAGAATTATTTGCAAAGATGATGTCATACTGCTACACTTCTCCACTCATCTCTCATAGGTCTTTGAAATTATGCTAGCGATAAGTGTAAAAAATCTATCTCCCCCTTGGCAGGTTCAATCAATGAAAAAGCTTCCAGAAGTTCTAGTGCCAAAAAGAAAACGGATGATACTTCAGAAGAAAATGAAAGCTCAGAGTTAACTCTTGCCGATATCTGCGATCTACTTGACAGGTATATTGTACACATTGCCGCATAATCAATCTGTTTGGTGTAAATATAGGGCTAAAATGAGTACCTACTTCAAGTTGGCATAGAATTGTGCTAAAATGAAAAAATTGGCAAAAACACAAGTTGGAAGTTTGATAGGCTTTGTTTTTCATTACTGATATGTCAATTGTAAATACACTGAACTGTATAAATAGACTGCCCGGGCTTGGCCTCATTGAAGAAGTAATATGACCATTGAGGCTCTGCTGCAGAGATAATTCCAGTCATTCACTATTCCATTTCATTTCTTTCTTTCTTACATTTATATTCCAAATTCCAACTATGGTCAGGGCTAAGCCTTATCAAATTAGTATCAGAGCCATTCGTCCTGGATGCCAAAGAAAGCAATGGCGGAAGGCACACGATTCTTCCCATTTCAATTCTTTCTACATTCGTGAAAATCTGCAATAATTTGCCATTGCTTTCTTTGGCATCGAGGACGAACAGCTTTACTTCTTTGATACTAATTTGTCAAGGCTTAAGCCCTGACTGTAGTTGGAATGTAAGTGAAAGAATGACAGAAATGAAATGGAACAGGGAATGACTGGACTTCTCTCTCCAGCAGTGCCGCAATGATCTCACTATTTCTTCAAGAAATCTGTTAGTATAACCCCTGTTCTAATGATACAACGAGGTGGCTTTACAACTCAGGTAACATTTCTAACTAACAAAACGACCTAACAAACTTCCAACCATATTTTTTTCCAACTCAGCTGCTGATCTGTTGTTTACTTGTCACAGCTTTATTTTGTTCTTTGCCTCTTGTCACCTTGAGACGTGACAAACTCATTTTGATTTTGGGATGGTTTAGTTGGTAGACGGTACTAAATTCAACAGTTTCAGAGAGGAAAAAGAAAATCAAATTCTTATACCTTTAATAAGGATTATGAAAAACCTGTAATTACAAATTCATAGATAGAAGTTCAACATAAAACTGACGATCCATAGCTCATTATTCTTCTGCTGCAGGCCTGGGTTTAAATTTGGTAATAGATTGCCAGCACGTACTGTCCGTGCATTCAGGAATGAAATGGAAAGTAAATCATATCGGTCGTCCACCAGAGCACAGGAATGCTTCAAGGTTCTTTTATTCTTTGGAATAGTAGATTTTTGTCAGACTTACAATATGAAAAAGCGCATTGAGCATGCTTGCAAGGCCATAAAATATGACTCAAAGTCCATCAAGACTGTGAATCCCAAAGCCTATTCTTCTCGCTTTCAAGAGTTTCTGAGCTAAGTATTTCTGCCTGAAGAGTCAGATTAGTTTGATCACAACTGGTAGGTTCATTCTGTTCCTTAACAATCTGACCTTTAGATTTCTTTTATAAACAGATTCATGTTACCCTTAGACTCCACAAAAACAATGAGAGATTCGTACTAGATTTCCTCCGGCCACAATGGGCCTTACTTTCAATGGGGCCAATATGCAGTGCTTTTCCATGAGTCAGCTCAAACCTAACAAAACTCAAATGTCTGAAACTCTGGTAGGGTGCATGCCTGAAGGCACACATACTGGTGTTTAGTATGTAATAATTTTCACCTTGCATGCAACACAATGTAAGTATGAAGGGTTTCTATTCTTGACATATCATTAGTCATGTGAAGAGCATCTTTGTTCTTAGCATAATTCTAAATATGTTTTTGACAGGGACTCAGCCAGAATAGTCAAAGATTGCGCTAGTTGACCATTTTAGAAAACTCAGTGAAGAGGAGACGCTTCAGATCAACAACAAGAACTCTACTACTCATGTCGGTTATCTCATCTCAGGATCGGAATGTCGCATTTTGTGCATGAGGTAGAAATCATAAAGATAATAGTTCTGAAGAACAAGGAAAAATGAAGATCGATGAAGGGGCACGCGCATGGCATTGTTGCACAAGTTGTTCATGTAGACGATTCTTGCTGTAAATTTCAATGTGATCATAAAACTCTCATTAAAATCTACAAGTAATATTGTTCATAAGTAGACTACTGCATGCCATTGTTCATACGTGACGACCTTCACTGTAAATCTCTCACTGTAAATTTCATATGATCATAAACTCTCATGTAAGTCTTCATGTAATATTGTTCATCGTAGACTATTCTTGCTATAGATTTCAATATGATCTTTGTCATAGCAGGCCAAGTTTCCATTTAAAGTGAAAAAAAGTCTATGCAAAGGCCGGCCTAACCATTGCCCAAGTTCAAACTGCTAGCCTCAAAATCACATACAAATCCAATCTTTGCAACATGGAAACACGTACAACCTAGACAAACAAGGCATCAAAAGAAGAAGTCCCATGTTACTGTACCCATTGAGGCCTAATCATTGCCCATAACGGATAGCAAAAATTGGATGTTTGTAGATGTTGACCAAAAGCAAGCCCTTGGACCACATTCAGTCAAGAACAAAACCCAACCACACGAGTGGTCCAATTATGATTTTGGTGGTCCTTCTGTCATGAAAATTCAATTAGTTTCCAAGTTCTAGATGCACTGGAGAAGTGTTATATTTAATGTTGGAAACTTGATTACCAAAAAATCCCAAGCCAAACACTTGTTGCCTGCAGACCAAAAGCAGAAAGACAACTAGAGGAATAAAGAAACATAAAGCCTATTGGCATATTGCAGGCTAGGCCAAGGACCACAAATTGGGGCCTTGTTCTGACTGGTCTGGTCCTGGTGGACCAGTCACCATAGCTAAGATTTTGGCGTCCGCTATGGTTCTGTCAAAAGCCCCCAGATTACAATGCTCTGGACAGCATGCTTCCCCAATGACTAAGTCACCATAATCCGCATGGTTAAGAGCTTAATTTCCTTTTAATCTTCCCCATAAGAGATATTTAGCTAGCCATAATTATACTTAAAGTAGCCTAGTCCCTATGCAGGGAAGATCATGAAAGCAAGAAAAGGGCCACCGCATTGTATGCATATCTTGTCATTTCTGTCTCAAGAAGAGTCAAGATCATCTGTTATCTTACCATGTGAGTGAAAGTTTTGAAAATGGACTAACAATATGATTGCAGCCTTTGATTTTAGCTCAAGGGTCCACGTGCATGCAGATACTGCTTGTCTCCTTCCCTTTAAGGAGATACTACTCATTCATGCAAATCACAATTTGACACATATACAAAAATAATTCATCAAAAACACAAAAACACAAACTTATGCATACATGTCACATTGCTATTAACAGGAATATAAGAGCTCATACTCACATGGTAAAGAAGGAAGTATTTTCCTATGTATTCTCTCTTCATATTTTAAGATGTTACATAGTGAATTCTCCGAATATCAAAGTTCATGTAGAATTTAAATAAAAGATCATACATGATTAACCTAGAACTACCTAAAGCACTTGTTAATGTGTGAGATAAATTTATTCAAGCATATTTGGGCTTGAAGTCCTATGAACCTTAATTTATGATGAACAAAGTTTAACTCCTTAAAACTGAGGAGAAGCTAATCCTTAAAATAAATAGGGTTTTAACACTTATCTAATTCCAAAAAATAAAAAAATAAAAGAAAAAAAAATTGAAATTGACAAGTGTAAAACCTCATTTGTTTAGGGGAGGTCCTTAGTTTTAGTTTAGATCCTAGCGGTGCTCAAATGGTAAAGTTTACAAATAAAAAGAACATCAATTTTCTTTTTTGGAAAATGCTCTCAGATAATACTATTTAACATATGAGATTAAAAAAATCACAATTTAACAGTTGTATTTGAGAAAAAAATTCAAATGTCTTTTTGTTTTTACTTTAAAGAAAACAGAAAAGAAAAATGATAAGTGTTAGAATCAGTGGGCCCAGTTTTGAAGGCCCCTGTCCGAATTTCCTTGGCATATTAGCGCTGAGGTGGGTAAGCTTCGGGGTAAATCGGGGGACAAAGAAACAGAACACATAAAACTCACTGCTCAGCTCACTTAGAAAATGCAAAAAGGAAGGACAGAGCAGAGCAAGCCAACCCCAGTTTGAAGAAAAAGAGACAGAGAAAGAAAGAAGCAACCTAGTAATCTTGAAGCTCCCAAAAAAAGGACAAACAAAAACGTGGGTGAAAGAGCTTAGAAGCTCACAGATTGAATTTTGAATAGACAGAGAGCGAGAGAGAGAGATGGAAAGAAAAGAAAAGGGTGTGGAAAGTGAGAGAAAAAAGCAAGAAGGATCATCGATGGTGAAAAAGTTGAAACGCGGTGTATTGGTAGGGAAAAGAGGAGGGCTTTGTAGTACGCCACCTCCAATTTGGAGGCTTGATGAGCTTTATAACAACAGCAACAACAAACCAAGCTCTGAATTTCTCAACCTTCACCCCACAACTTCACTCTCTGCTAGAAAGCTCTGTTCCAGCCTCTGGGAAATTGAGTCTTATCAGTTCCAGCATAACCCACTTGCCCAAATGAGCAAATCAGGAGCTAGGCTTCGACGCAAGCACCAGAAGAGAAATGGGCTTGAGCTTCCCAAGCATCAGATCGAGCTTGACACTCCTACTAGCTCACTTCATCATCACCAGGTATGTATGCAATATTAATGTGTTTTATTGTGGGAAGCGTTTGATGTTGACTTTGTTATTTTCTTTATTTGGATTTGTTTAGTTATGCTTTTGTCTGAAAAACTCAAAGTTTAGTTTTGCTTTTGTTGGATTATACTTGCTTTGTGATCCCTGTTCCAGAAATAGCATGTATTTTGTAGATTTTCTGGTTATTTTAACAAAGTGAAAGGCATCCTCATTGTCTCATATTTTTTGTATCAATAGCTTTCCTCAGAACTTTCAGCAATTATGGTTTGGTATTTCTTTTTTCAGAAGCAACATTTTGAGTGGTTGCATTATTAAGTTTAATTCTCAAGGTTAATGTCTTTGGCATAAGACTGTCTTGATGGAATGATTATGCCGCAATAACACTAGGATAAATTTTTAATGTTGGGAAGAACTGCTAGACTTTTTGTATGGCTTGAGAGTTCTGATCTAATTTTTGCTGGTCTGAAGTTTCGAAACTTATCCGAATTCTTGCTTGTCTGTGTGTTTCTATATAATCACTGATCCTTGCCCATTGTCTCATTCCAGCCAGCAACTGCAAGCAGCTTGAGGAGGCTTGTATCAGCATCACTGATACAACACCATCAATCAGTTGAGAGCAATGGTTGTGCTCGACAACCCCTACCTCCTGCTAGTTGTTGTAGCTCACTGGAGGTGAGTAATTATGTCCCTCTTGTTCTGAATAAGAAAAAGAGTCCCTCTTGTTAAAAGAAAAAAAGAGAGGTTGTTTCTATAGCCTACTTCTTAAATAACTTATATATAAAATCGAAAAGAGATATCATGAGTCAAGTAGTCTTACAAATTCAACAATATTAACAATGAGGATTAAGAGCTGACTTTCCAATTATTTGAAAGTGCTTCTTTTCACTGACATTAAATTTTAGAAGGCTGATTCATTGTAAATTCTGTGAGTGATTACTCAAAATGTAACTTAATGGTGCATCTTCCTGGATGCCCTTAAGAGAATCAACTGATAAGTAGACAACAATGTTAAGTACAGAGCTTTCTCGATTAAAATATAAACTGTTTGCTCAAAGAATTCATAGAAGTCGAGATTCTATGCCGAGTAGAAATGTTTTGAAACGACAGTATAGTGATATTGTATTATTTAACTACAGATATCCAAGACAGAACTTTGGAGTATAAAATAAAAATGATATCATCCAATACAATTGGAATGATGTTTTGAGTTCTTTTCTTTCACCAAAACAAGTGAGAGCTAAAAGCTATATCTATTACCCCATATATGCTGGTTTGATGGATTCAAGATTTCTTTGATTTTCATAGGTGGCACCTTATAAGGGAAGGATGGGTGAGCCAAGTCAGAGCTTTAAAACATCCACAGAATTACTCAAAGTGCTCAATCGTATCTGGAGTCTTGAAGAACAGCATGCATCCAATATAGCATTGGTAAAAGCACTGAAAATGGAACTAGATCATTCTCAGGCAAAAATTGAAGTGTTGTTGCATGAGAAGCAATCAGATAGGCAAGAAATGGACGACTTGATGATGCATGTTACAGAAAATAAACTTGTTTGGAAAAATAAGGACCAGGATCGGATCAAAGCTACAGTCCAATTGCTCAGGGATGAGCTAGAAGGTGAGAGGAAGTTGAGAAAGCATTCAGAAAGCCTGCATCGGAAGCTAGCTCGAGAGATTTCTGAAGTGAAATCTTCTTTCTCTAGTGCTTTGAGAGAGCTTGAAAGGGAGAGAAAAGCGCGTATCCTATTGGAAAACTTGTGTGATGAGTTTGCAAATGGAATAAAACAGTACGAACAAGAGGTGCGATCCCTGAAGCAAAAGCCTGAGAAGGATCACAGTGGTATGACCAGCTCTGACAGATTAATTCTCCATCTTTCGGAAGCCTGGCTTGATGAACGGATGCAAATGAAGATAGCAGAAGCTCATAATGACCTTGCAGAGAGGAATACAATTGTAGAGAAGTTAGGTTTTGATATAGAAACCTTTCTTGAGGCTAAACGATCTGTTGAGTTGAAGAAAAATAGTAAGTTCTCCTCAGTGGAGCTCAAGGGAAATTGCTCACGCCGGCATTCATTAGAGTCCTTTCCATTGAATGAGGCTATAAGTGCACCACAACATGTAGCTGATGAAGATTCTACGGATGGTGATTCACACGAATTAGAAGCAAGAAAGAGTGCCAGTGGAAAACAAATCAAGCTCAGCTCTAGGCAGCACAAAAAAAATGTTGCAGAAGGACTAGTGAAATCTAATTCCATGAAAAAAAAGGTATCACTGGAGAAAACCAAGGGTAATAGCTTGTCTGGTTTGCAAGGGCAGTTTGAAGAACATATGGCCAGAGCCATGCCCTATACTGGAAACAGGAGCCAGTCTGCAGATAATGAACATGGCGAAATCACTAAAATGGGAGAAGAGAATCGAGCTGTGATTGACAATCTTGAAGAATCTGAGTACTGTGATTTAATCAAAGAAGGTCTACAAGAAATACAAAGTAAACGGGTTGCGGCACATGGATTGAAATCCAATCATCCTGAAAGTAACTGCACGGTAGAAACTTGTACCCAGCCTGTGTACACAGGTAATGCTAGTCCAGTACAGCAATGGATGTCAAAATTAACAACCCCAGATTTTGGAAAATCTGAATCTACTTTGGAATGGCCTCCTGGCCTTGACGAAAATACGCTGATGGCAAAATTACTTGAAGCCAGGTTAGAAGCAAAGCACTCTCGCTCGAAGACTTCCAAAGCAACTGTCTAGTTTGATCATGTTAAGCTCAATCATGGAACATAGCTGTTCATTGTATTGAGGCCAGGATCTTTGTAAACTAAGTTTCTAGTGCAAATGTCTACAAGCATATGCCAAATGCAGTGCACTTGTACATGAGAATTGTTTTCTTATCAACCTTGTTGTTCGTCATGTTCTGAACACTGTAATGCTCCTGGCCGCTAGCAGGCTATACTTTGGCAACTAGCAGTTACTTGTTGGCGAATGAAGTGAAATGGGAGATACCTGGGCCCTGAAGTGGGCTCAGAAGCTGCTCTTTGGGAGATTGTGATAGGCGTGCCACTACTAGTGATACTCTTCTAGTAGAAAGAGGGGGTGAGATGATGATTATGCTGTAAATGTATTGCGCTCTTGTATTCTTAACTTCTAATCAAAGCCACTATGCTCAAAAAAGGGGAATCTAGCTTTAGATAGGTTCTTTTCTATGCCTCAATGAAGAGAACTTCAAAATTTCACTTTTTATGGAATAAAACACAGGATGGATGATGATTTAAACTGTCATCGGACAAGAAGTTTAATAATGGTTTTTTTTGTATACAGACTGTCCGATGGGCACAGTACAATTGCTAGTAAATAAATACAAGTCTGAAAGGATTGAAATAAACTTAAATACAGTAAAATAGAGTCCAAGAGAGCCGGAAAAATGCCTTATCGGACAGTAAACAAATCTTTATCGGATAGAACTGCAATCTACTTGAGACAATGCAGGAAGTGTTCGATGAGGATTTGTTAGAGACATCTGCTATCAGAACTTGTCTGAACCACAAATAGGAACTTGTTTTGAAGGAGCTGGAAATCGAGACCAACTATCAATCATACCAAGCAATGCTGGCAGATCATATATGTTACAAACAATAGCAACGTAATTCCAATCAAGAGTTGTCAACTAAGAATTTAGATGGAGTATGTGTTTGGGAAAAGAATAGAATTTCAATCATGAGTTGTCAACTAGGAACTCAAAGAATAGGAAGGGATTTGATTCAAGACTTGGCTTTGGTCTATAGTGAGACGCTTTGCAAGAATTTGAGTCGAAGACGTTGAGTCTGGTTTTGTTGAATTTGTTGTGTGTCAACTGCTGCTGTGAGGCTTCCATATTTATAGGCAAATGGCCTCAACGATGACGGTGCCTAGACGATAAAACTCAAGTGCTACCCACTGTCACTTGCAGCTCTGCCCTCGTAATTTGATCCATAAGTAGGATAGAAATCTTATATGAAGATTTATGGCATTAGAAGATGTTCACCTGATTTGCTAGTTTTTCTTACCCGAAAAGTCAATTTAAGAGGCTCCTACTGCATTTGGTGTCAGAGAACTAACTCGTCTCTTATGGAAATAGCAGTCATATTGCTTTAATGGCGGTAGCAATCAAATCGCTCTTAATGGTGATGAGAGTTGTTTCTGCAGACTACGCTTCTTCAACTTGCCATAGACCATCACATTTCTGACTGTGGGTCATGACTGAGAAAAATGGGAGATGGGCTTAAGTGATTAAGTCATGTCGTGGCCTAATCACAAAAAGCCCTTTTGAAGGCTGTAGGATATGCTGCGACTTGCCAGCATGGGCGGCGTTTCATCATTCTTTACCTGTTAGCGCTATGACTGGCCAGCATGAGCGGTGTTTCATCATTCTTTACCTGTTTAAAGGCTAAAAATGCCCTGCTCAATCAATCCTTTGTTGCCATTTTGGAGCCGATAGAGCGTGACACATGTAGAAACACATTAGTTTAAAATTGTTTTCGACCCGAAGTCCAAACCGCGCCTTTCTAATTAGTTGACACTAATTGTTAAGTAACTAAATCAATTAGAGAATGGCCTGGGTTTTGATGATTCCAGCCTGGGCTACAATTAAAACCCTTTTAGTTGGGCGTTAATGCATCAGTTGGCTTTTGACGCAGTTTCAGACACTTTCTGTCCGATATGGAACTGTAGCATCGAACATAATTCTGTCCAAAGTGGGTTATTGCAGCTTCGAACACAGATTTGTTCGAAGTGACGTATGGTGAAGTCAGACATGCTTCTGTCCAAAGTGACATTGTAGCATCAGACACAATTATGTTTGAAGTGTTTGTTTGACTATGCGCTGGTCAATGTTCGCGACTATCTTCTATCCGATGGGCCTGGGCCGTGAGGCTTCATTTGAGCCTTTCAGGCTGCTGGGGTGGCTTTTGGTAGTTGGGCTCAGTTATTTAACCACGAAAGTGACTCATTAACTGTAGAAATTAAACTGTGTTAATTTTGGTCTGAACACTTGTTGTACATATTTTTTTGTTATCATCCAAGTCTCAACTTATTATCAGGCAAACCTCTAAAAAAAAAAATCAGTAAAAGATTTGTAAGATTTTTGAAAAACCTCTTAAATCTCAATCAAACAATCTATTACGAAATGGAGTATGAACATGTTTGTTCTTAATCTTTTCTGGCCATGGATACTGGACCACCACCATCAGTGACATATATTTATATATAATTTCTTAAGCTCTTCTCTTTTTTTTTGGTCGGAATCAAAGATTCTTAAGCTCTTCAAATTAAAAAATTTAGGTTTGCTCAATTGCTTTTGACCATGTAAAAAGCTATACTTCAATCCACCAAATGGTACTTGATATTCTATAATATTTAAAACCCAAAAATTCTGAGCCTGTTGCCGACTACAACACCAGCCACCCTCCCAATTGAGTTCACTGAAATATTGAAAGTGTTCTCTAATTTGTCAATAATATTTAAACAATGCAAAGAAACATTTTTGTTTGATTAAAATTCACAATGCGATTAAGTACTATCACACACCGAAATATTTTTTCTCGCCACGTTAACTCAATGTGTTCATATGCATAACCATAATTAACTTTTGCTTTGTATTTATGGAATTATGGTTATGCCTATGAACACATGTCAAGTATTAAGAATTATGATGAGAGTACACATTGAATTAAAATGATGAGCAAAAATACTTCCCACCACTCACCACTACCTGCGAGTCAGATTCAAGAAAAGTGTACAGTGCATAGAAATATTATACAATTTGCTTGACCCGAAATTTCTTGGTACTTTTAATGATCCAATTAATTTTTGGAAGTTGGAACTTGGTAGCATAGTGAGTGTGACTTGACACGTGTGAGTATAGTTTCTTCTCATAAATTACTGGCATATATTTGCTAAAATTGACAAAATCGAATCGATTGAGGCTTAAAAAAATCTATAAAATTATGTGCCTACCATGTTTTGTCTGTCAAAAGATAGTGACCATGTTCGACCAAAAAAAAAAAGGTAGTGACCATACTGAAAGTATTTCTTTTTCATTATCCAGTAACCAAAGTAAGCCTATAAAAAAATTAATCCTTGTGCGGCATGATGGTGTTCAAATCTAAGCATAACCATTTTTTTTAATTTCCTTCTTGAATGTAGTGGACCACTATGAAAAAGAAACTAGCATAAGAATAAACTTTGCGATAATGATAGTAGCAATTTTCTTTCTAATATTTTCATGGACGTATAGTTCATTTCTACTACTTCGAAATGGAATTTTATGGTTTGTAGGTGTTGACGCAAGGTAACAACCAAGCACAGTCTACCTAACGTATGAAAGCTTGACACGTGGCGTATTCGGACCAGGAAGGGCCCATCACTGATCGTACCCTCCCTCCTTCTGAACTACCATTCCTATCACCTCGTCAAAGGTTACTATACACACTACCCCTTAGAGCGTTTCAACCGGTTGCCCAAACCAGGGCAGGACAGTGCCCAATCCCAAGCTGCGCTTTCCAGAGGGCCAAACTTGCCCGGGCAAGCTGTGGGTCCCACGAAATCGAGCCAGCCGGAAGGCGAAACGAGCCTGTGCTCTGGCCCGAGGGCGAGCTGACGTCAGCGCTCGGTTTTGAATCCGCCAACGGCTAGTCGCCACGTGGCGACCTCTGGGCTCTCCGATCCAGTTTTCTGGATCAATCCAATGGCTGTGGCTTTTTTTGCTTAAAAAATCTGGAAAAAAAAAATCGAATTTTTTTAAAAAAATTACCAAAAATTTTATACCTACCAATATTCTTCACTTCCAACACCATATCCTCATACATTTTCTTCTCCTTCTAATATTATTCACTTTCTACACAAAAAATTTTTCACTTTAAATTTTCATTTTTATTCACCATCTTATGGCATCTTCCATTGAAGCCTGAGGGACGTGGACAACAATGGAAGATGTTCTGTTGTGTGAGTGTTGGATCCAAGTTGGTCATTGTCCAATCACGGCCAATGAGATAAAATTCTCTCATATGTGGAAAAAAATTCATGCCGAATTTTGTGAAAAATCAGGTTCTGGTCATACAGAAATGGCCTTGGCTAGTAGGTGGAAATTTTTGAATAAAGAGTTGGGGAAATGGAGAGATGTGTTGGCAAAAGCGAGCGAACTAATTCGAAGCGGTGAAAATCTTGGTGACGAGGTAACAAATTTTATTCAATTTTTTAAATTGCCGTTTTATTCAATTTAATGTCATATTTTTATTTTATATTTTCTTGGATTTCCAATTTTATTTGTTTAATAGATTCTTCAAGCACAAATGTGGTTTTGTGCCATTGGTCAAGGTAATAAAAGATTCAAAAATTACCAATGTTGGGACGTTGTGAAGAATTGTTCGAGATTCACTACACGTGGTTCGTTCAGTTGTGTAAAGAAAACCATTACACATGGCTCCTCAAGTGAACAATGCCCACAGTCGGTTCCCGTGGTGGTTCCTTGTCGGAAATAATGACACTATTACGTCCTCCGAGGGAAAATACTCCCCCCACGTCGTGATCTGGTGGAACCGCCTCCACCAATGATTGAGCCGTCCTTGTACTCGATTGTGTCGGACTATAAGGACCGGGAGTATTTCAATTGTATGATGAGTGAGATGTGAATTTTAAAATAAATATGGACATGTGGCAACCGAAAATCTTATCCGAAAATTTTATCTGAAATTTGAAATGTGAATTTTATAATAAATATGGACACATGGTATCCGAAAATTTAATCCGAAAACCTTATCAGAAAATTTTATCTGAAATATGAGATGATAATTTTTTAATAAATATTGACACGTGGCAACTGAAAATCTTATCCAAATTAATCGTTGAAGTATAAAAAATAAAAAATAATATAAAGTGAATAGTAATTGCCGTGGCAAAGGGTAATGGGTGGAAACACAACAAGCCTTTTGCAAGAGTTGCCACTATTTACATGAATAGTAACAGCCCTTGCCTCCGCTTGCCCTTTGCCATGACAAATGAGTGGAAGTACTCTTATGAACCGTGTGAAGCCATCATGATTGCCACATAGCAATCTCCAATTGATCCACAAATGTGATGGGACTGGTATTCAAACATGACGTGGTCGGCTCGGCTCCGAGCCGTCTAAAGAACAACTTGGAAATATCTTGTAAAACCCCCTTTAAATAAAGGGATTCCCATGCACAAAGGACACACCACATTTGTCTCCAATTTAGTTCATTACATTTTTTTTTTCAACCGTAGTTCATTACTTTTAAGTGTCTTAATCTTTCTAACCCCAACATCTGGAGTGGTCAAAGTTCTTACATAAGGTCATAGTGTAAAAGTCTCGAAATTTTTGTAAGAAGAAAATAACACTAAAAATCACTTCCATTCATAATTCATGGCAAAACTAACAATACAAGCTAGAATTGTCCACGACGAGTTTTCATCTTTTGAAAACTTTGCACTATAGGTTCGTTATCAATACAAGAAAAAATATCTCTCTATGTAAACAACCAAGCTATCATTCAGCCATTCATATCCTATGCTGTTGCGAAGTGGATTTTTGATAATATTCATGGCGAACTATAATCTACCATTTGAGTTCGTAAACCAAGGTCTGCTTAAAGATTAGCCAGCACTTCATCTAACTCACTTGGCCTTGAACTACTCGGATTAGGGGAACTACTACTCGGTAATTTCCTTATAAAGTATCGTTCCATAATTCTACACATCAATTAATCAAATCCTATCATCAACAATAAATCAATTCAAATTATCATCAAAATAAACTCATCTACTAAATCAATTCAAATAAACTCATCTAATAAATCTATTCAAATCAAGTCTTCTAATAAATCAATTCAATCAATAAATTCATCTAATAAATCAATCTAATCCAATCAACATAAAAAAATCAATAAACACTACATATTTCAATTTCAATACAAACATAATTAATTCTTATGTATTATATCATCATTTTTATTATTAGGGGAAAAAAACTCACTTGAAATTAGAGTGATTCCACCAGAGGCGGCGACAAGGTGGTGACACACAAAGGGATTTGGGGTCATTAGAGGTTTGAGATTGAGAAGATGAGAGAAAATAATTGGGGGATTAGGGGTTTGGGAAGATGAGAGAATACTTGGGGGATTAGGTTTGAGAAGATGGAAGATGGAGGCTTCCAATGTTGTCTGGCCTTTGTTTTTGTTTTTGTTTTTTTTTAAGTCTTGGCTCAAAAAGGCATTGTTTTGGGCCAAGCCATTAAAAAAAAATTGAATCTGATTGGACCAAAACGACATCGTTTTGGCCAGGCATTAAAAACAAATTACCAGCGTGTCCTTTATTCTTCTCCGTCTCCTCTCCTTCGCGCAGCCTGCTTTCTGTCGCCACTGTAAACCCTAGACCTCCATAGGCTATTTTCCAGCCATCCATGGGGACCAGGTGAGGATCTCCAAGGCTATTTTCCAGCCATCCATGAGGTCCCTTAACCCCTTTGGTTCCTCTGTCCGTCCGCCATTGATAGCATAAGCTTTTTCTGGTGAAAATAACAATTTTCCGGTCTCATATTTTGAATAACTAGTTAACGGCTAGAAAAGGTTTCAATTAATATACATTTTATTGCTTTAAATTGGTTCGATTAATTTAGCAAGGATTTGAATTTGCAATCCCTTATGCTAGAGTGAAGCTATTACACACTTGGGTGAGTACGAGGAGTGTCTTAATATCTCTGATTAATCTTGTGCCGGTAACACCACGTGTGTTAATGTGTTAATGTTACGAATCCATTACAATTATAAGACGTTGAATTTACATATTGAAACCGCCCCAATTCTATCCCAAGGCTGAATGCAATTCTTTCATAGTACGTATATTTTTAAGACTAGTAAGTTTAACTTTCCTAATTGTCTACTTGTCTACTTGGCTTAAGTCATGCTTGTCAAAATTTTCAAGACCCCTGTGCTGTATGTAAATATGCACAGGCCATAACAGAAAGATCTAAATTAAGGTGACATCAATTCCACTGAAAATATACAAACAGATGAGCATCCAGGCCACACAAGCACACATTTCTTTTTTCGTTGATGAAACACACAATTGGTACACATTTCTTTTAAGCAACGTTCGTGTATGGGACCTACAATTTTAAGAGCCTCTGATCATAAAGACGAACACGCACTTACCTATACTATATATGATTATATATAATCACACAACAAATAATAACCCTAGTTGGAAAGTTATAAGAAAAGATGCTTTCAATCACCAATAATTGATTTCTCTCTGTACTAATCTTGCAACGTTTCACAAAATTTTGGACAAAAAAAATCCCATTATGGGATTCTTTCATTAATATTAAATCTGGGAAAATTAATGGCCCCAACTTAACCTAAAGCCAATGTCCTGGCCTATATAAACACCCCTCAAGGCGTCCAATTCTCATAGCCAATATCGCTTCCATTGATACATATATATGTTTAGCTACTAGCTTATAGGGTCAAAATAGGGTCTTAAGTGGGGCCCAAATGGAGCTCTCTTCACTTCATCTCTGAAAGGAGGTGACGGTAGACCACGACTGCTAGTTCATGAATACCCTTAGATGCGCACGATAAAACTAAATGTGCTCATGTTAAGGGTTTGCATGAGGTGGGAGACGAGGCTACTTTGATCTTTTTGGTATTGGAGTGAAGGGAGCTCCAAATGGTCTTCCAAAGTTTGCTTCTTATTTCTTTTTTTATTTTCTATCTTTTTATTGAACCTCCTCCCCTGACTCAAACAAAAGCATGGTGGTGATCAAACTTTATGCACAAATGGTAAGGTCAAGAATGCCCCAATTGTCTACTTGCATTACAATGTGCATATATGCCTAGATCGATATATACCAAGTATTGGTTTTCAACTAATGTTTGCTAAGTTTGTTTTTTTTTTTCTGTCAAGATTTGTTAAGTTTGTTTGGTCAATTAGATTACAGAAAGCAGCGACTTTATGAAGCACCGAGACTCAGCGCTGCTGTACCGTGCAGATTTGATTTTGATTTTGCCGGAAGTCTTCATCGCCTGGCCATATTTTGACGTTATAGAGAGCTAGGGCCATATTTTGAGTTCAAATGAGGCCTGAAAGTATGAATATTCAAGAAGTTTTGAAGTGACACTGAGTTTAATTTGATTTTTCTGTCTTAATTAGCATTAGATCACAGAGCTTTTTTCTTGTTTGCATAACAGACATGTTGCTTCCAACAGCCCATTTTTCACCCAAATAAGCACGTTTGGCTTATCAGATCAACGCATACACATTCATCTGCACCGTATGTATGCAACACCCATAGTATTTTTGTGATGTTCAATTTATGATCAAGTTTAAGTACTCCTCTTATGGCATATTTACGTATCAGTAATGGGTATGAGAGGAAAGGAAATGATTTCCATTCATAACTTCTCCTGCGTTTACTTGCAATCAAGAATGAAAAAATATGTGAGCCCCACCTCAAAATCCGTAATCACATTCCATCAAACCTAGGAATCAGATCAACTAAGGGGGGTAGTCGATCCGATTCCCCTTCAAAATATACCATTACCACTGTACCATAATTCCAAAACACCCCATTACTTTAGTAATGAAATTAATTTCGATTCTAATTCATGAAAATTAGTAAACAATAACAATGGGAATCAACCCTATTTATGAGCTGATTCCATATGGTTAGTAAACAACATAATGAAAATGATTCTTCTCATATCGATTCATTACTTCCCCGATTCCTAAATTCGTTAATTCCTTACTTTCTTCATTCCAAGTAAACATGCCCTAAACTCAGTATGAATAAATGAAACTGGTGTATTATAAAATGTCCGTACATTGCAACATTGGAATAAAATGTCACAAATCGTACTTTTCGGGGGTAAAAGAACTCCCCTACCCACCATCAGTTGGTTTGACGAAAGAATACATGTACAGTTATGCAAAGGGGTTTCAGACATGAGCCAAAAATTGTACAGTTATGCCAGGAGAAATTCACATTAACCAAAATTGTACACATACATATGCCTTCGTTTGAGGAGTACTATCAAGTTACTTATGAACACCGATCTTCGATAATCACTTTCAGGCCTTAATTAAACTGCAAATCTAATTTCTTCAACACAAGTGCTATACGCCATCATCCCCATGTCTGGTTTTCCTAGATGGATATAAAGCAGACACTCGTAGCTTCAACTTCAAAATATGGGGGGTTTTTAGCAGTTCCAAAATCACACCTCGGTAGAGTCGGAGTCTCAACTCAATGCTTCTTGAAGTGGCTATATTTTCTGCATTGCAACTAACAAAGCAACTGAGTAATGTAGAAAAACAAAATTAAATAGGCCAACCCAATTCTTGGTGTAGGAAAAAAAAACATTATATATATAGTTTCATCTTAAAGTTAAATATAAATGCTCACAAAGAAAAATAAAACATGGAATAACACATGCACACAAGCACAATAAGAACCATAGTTTAGGAAGATCCATTAGGAGCTCTCTTCACTCCAAACCAAAAAGATCAAGGTAGCCTCATCTCCTACCTCATGCAAACCCTTAGCTTGTGCACACTCCATCGATGACGTGCGTACTTAAGGGTATTCATGAACTAGCAGTCGTGGTCTACCATCACCTATTTTCAGAGTTGGAGTGAAGAAGAGCCCCAATTGAACCTCACATAATACTCTATGCATATAAATTTTGGAAGCAAAATGGCTTATGAGAATAGACAGACCTCGAGAGGTGCTTATATAGGCCACGGCTGGGATGAGGTGAAATTAGGGTCATTAATGCCATTAATTTTCAAATATCTTGTAATATTAAAGAAAGAATCTCATATGCGTTTTGCTTGTTTGCCTCTCCTATATCTTTTGGCTTATAAAAGTAATTTTTCAGATATCCAAGTAGGATCTGGAAGGACGATGAAAAGGAAAAAGGTTTTTTTTTTTTTTGGGGGTGAACAAAGGAAAGCAAATTTAACTTGAAGGTAAAGCAAACAATGGGGAAACCAATATCAGCGTATCAAGAAAAATCTCGTTTAACATTGGACCTTATATAAGGTAAAACAGGAAGGTTGTGCTTGAGGCTCAAGTAATGAAAAACTTATCCCTTGCAACAAGTCCTACTCAATTTACTTATGTTTAATGGGATTTTACTTGTTTCAGTATATACAAGTTTTTGGGGTTAGTTAAAATTACCGTTAAAATTGAAACATTTCGAAATTAACTTAAGAAGCACCTCAATCAGTTTTGAAAAACGAAACATATCTTTTTTTCTGTTTTGTTTACTAGAAGATACAACATTTTTTTTTTTTTTTTTTGGTGTGGTTACAATCGGGCAAGATATAATAGTCTTTTTGGTTACAATAAGAAATGATTGGTTAACGGTCAGGAGTGAAATTTTTTTTTATTGAAATATCACTGATAAAAGTCAAAAGTCTCAAATACAATAGTCACACTTGCAACAAATCACTTGAACCCATATTCACACCCAATGGGTTATAAAAGATAATCATGCTACGGTACACCCTATGTTAATAGGGTACAAAAGATCATCATGGCTATGGTACTCCCCTAATTACAACCCTATGGGCTTGAATCTAGCAGCAAATCAATGTCACCTAGCTTTACTCTAGCGACTTTTTCATGAAAAGCCAAAAAACCCCACAAGACACAGCTTGGATAAACTAAACACACGCCAACATAAATAACGAAACAAAAACTCTCCCAAGGAGAGACCTAGAAAACCAACTTAAAACCTAAACAAAGACTAAGCTCTCCCGAATGGAGACAGAAAAACCATTCAATAATCTCACAGAGAATTGAAGCACTTATTACAACTAAAAAAACAAACAAAACATAACGTCATATCACCAGCACCGCTCAGATCAAGTCCGCACCAAACCAAGAGAGGACGGAAACGAACATATTCGCACAGATCTGTTATATATCCAACACAACAACCCCATCAGAATGTCGTCACCAAGATAGCCAAGCATCCACCCAAGACGGAGTGGCTAGAGGGGATGGGCAAGGAGCAGAGGTGGAGAAGAGAGGGGAAGATCTGGGAGGGTAAAGGGAGAGAAGGGAAGGAGGAGGAGGAGATGGGGACCACTGACCCCCAAAGAGGGCGGCGGCTAAAGCTTTTATCTCTTAGGGGTTTCTCTCTTTAGGTTTTCACACGCCTCAATTTGTGGCTTTGGGAAATAGTGAAATTAATAGTACATGTTTTTATCCCTAAGCTCATGTGTTACTCAATTTGAAGAGCCCGAGTATTATACAGAATACTCTTATTCAAGATTGTAATTGATTTGTGAGTGGGAGTATAGCTCAGTTAGTTAAGTTCTTCAACCTCCACTTATGTGAGCAGATTTGAACACCCTAGACACCAATAAATATTTGTGTTGGTACTAAAAACTTTAGGGTGTTATTAAACGAATCCTAAAATTAACTGAGTACACCTTATGATCTAAGTACATTCTAATATTTAAATCAAAATATAAAATTAACTAAGTACACCCTATTTAACTATAAAAAATACTCCTAATACACTACACACCACCGAATCCATTCGAGAGATGATGAGTCAGATTTTGTCAAACCTGCTAAAAATATAATAAATGATACGGTTAGTCCCAATATTATAACCAATATGCACTCTAATCATAACGAAATTTAAACAAAAATGCTATTTAGATTATAAAATTTTCTTCAGTTCTGTCTCTAGTGTGTGCATGCGCATTGTTAGAACTCCTTGCATATCATCCATCATACTTGACGGGAGAGGAGAGTTGGTATCTATTTGAATAGAAAGCCAGTTAGTTAGTAGCTATCCAGACATAGCCAGTTCCCATCATGCCAAGATACTTGGCCACAGTAAACACCGAGGAACCCAACCAGCATAAGCGTGAAGAACAATAATCTGAGACTCTATCAAAGCCACTTTAACTAGTAAATCAGTGATGTTAATCCGATTGGGATCAAGGACCAAAGGTGCCTTGTATGAGAACTTACAACGTCCCTCAGCAAGCATATCCCCTAATGCAGCAATCCCATTTCTCCCATAGTCATCATCAACATAGAGTGCAATTACTTCTCTCCATCCGTAGTGAGTGGTCAATCATTGCAGCTATTGCAACCATTTGATGCAGATCATTCTGGGTAGTTCTAACAAAGAATGGGAAATGAAGTGAAGATAGGGTAGGGTAGGGTCCGTTACTAAGGATTTTTAAAGTAGGGTTTTTCACTTACGTTTAATTAAGGTTGAATATGGTGAGTATGGTCGCTTACGTTTAATTAAGGTTGAATATGGTGAGTATGATGTACTTATTAAAATTACATTTGTTTCACAATTCAATATATCCTTTTTGGTCATTTCATATTAAAGTTAATTAGTAATTCAATAAATAATTTGGTAGTATGAGTTGGTGAATTAGTAATTCAATAAATAGTTTGGTAGTATGATATACTCAGTTAATTTTAAGATTCATTTAACATCCAAAATTTATAATTACGTGAGCTTTCCAATAAAATATCGTTCCTTCTTTTTCTTTACATACCACATGTTGGATGTTGGTTTTGAATTTCGGCCAAAAGCCCATCCGAGGATTGCGCAATAATTATGGTTTTCTTCGTTCTTCCCTCTTGGACCTTTTTTTAAGTTTATTGATTGCAGTTAGATTTCCATCTACCTTACCTTTTCAAATCGTTTGCTTGTCTGATTTTGCTTCAAAATGCAAATGATTGAAGTTTTCCAAAAAAAATGACGACTTTACGGGTGGTCTTTTGTCTTATTACAAGAAAAAATCACTTTTTTTTCCTTTGATAACGAGAAAAGTCACATTAAGGAGTAAAATTAATGTCACATCCAAGGAAAACTACATGAACCAAAAGTCATACACATACATGCTTTCTTTTATCTAGTTTGAATTAGGGTTCCATCCCTATCAACAACCTATCTTGAATAATAATCACTCCGAGAACTCATTTGAAATTAAACAAAAAATTAATTTCTTGAATACAAGTGTCATACGCCATCGCCGTGTCAGGTTTTTCCATATAGATACATGCCCAACTCGAACTTTAAATTATGGGAAGGCCATCAGACAGAGCCGGCCCTAGTCCAGAACGACCAGGGCTACAACTCGGGGCCCAAAGCTGAGAGGGGCACACAAATTTTTTTATAGCCCATGATTTTAGAACCCAAAACAATTAATTTCAACCAAGAAACTCACATCTTGCTTAAGAGAACCGAAAACAACAACCAAACAGCTCTATCCAAAACAACAAAATACCACCTACAAAACATCAAAGGAAGACATGGTTAAGAAAGAAGTGGAGAAAAGGAAAAAAAAACTGAACAATTGAAGAGATAGACTCAACGAATACCAACATAGACACAAAGGAAAGAGGAAAAAAGAGAAATGAGACAGAAATAACACAAACAAAAACAAACTTATTTGATGAATAGGAGGACCAAACGGACGAACCAATTCGCACCACAGCACCCACAAATGAAATCAACGGCCACAATAAAGCCAGATCAAGCTTCAACAGTGAAGCTCTCATCGGACAAAGAGCCAGCCAAAAAAATATCTGCCATTCTTATCCCCCAACAATCCCAACCGAATGTAAAATTTGGTTTCGGTTCTCTCAGCAACTCCAACCAGCTCTCAAAGGTGGTTTGGTTTCGCCAAACAGAAGGAACAATATGCAAAAGGGCCATGTCGCTGTTAATCAAGGCAAAATAGTCATTTTACTGTTCATTAGGCAACATAAGGAAGAGGCCAACCCGTTAAGTGGGGGTAAAAAGGTCAATACACTATGCTGGTGAACAGCTTAGGGACAGTACCACTATGCCTAACAACACTGACTCGTTTTAGCAATTTTAGTATATTTAGAATTTGTCTAAAGGGGCAAAACAACTTAGAGACAGTACCACTATTCCTATCAACATTGACTCGTTTTAGCAGTTTTAGTATATTTAGAATTTATCTAAAGGGGCACATTTTATAAATTTTCCCATGGCCTTAGAAAACCCAGGACCGGCTCTGCCATCAGACTTTCAGCAACATATTTAAAAATAATTAATCAAAAACACAAAAAGAGAAATCTCTACACACATGGCAAATTGTGATTGGCATCCAGGGAAGGAGGCAAATATTTTTTATCCCAAACTCACACATTAATAGAGTCAAAGTCTCAATGATCATGAAGTACTGGCTCTAGTTTATGCATTATAACTAACAAAACAAGTAACATTTGACAAACAATTTGTCCAAGTCTTGGTGTGCAGGAGATCAAAGTAGACAAACAATTTGCTGATGGGGTCTAGCTCAGTGACAAAGGGCATTAACTTATATACCAGTGGTCTCATATTCGAACCCTCATGGCATATTGGCAGTGCGTGTCTGAGAAAACCCCCTCCCTCTGCCTAACTTTGACAAAATAAAAAATAGACAAACAATTTAGTAATTTATCTTAAAATTAAATAGATACCCAATAACGAAAAATAAAGCATATAATCCACTAGAAAGATAGTACATACAACCAATATAAGAATAAAAGTTTAGGAAGATCCATTAGGAGATCTCGTCACTCCAAACCAAAAGATCAAAGTAACCTCGTCTCCTACTTCATGCAAACCCTTAACATGCGCACACCCGTCGCTAACGTGTATACTTTAGGGTATTCATGAATTAGCAGTCGTGGTCTACCATCACCTCTTTTCAGAATTGGAGTGAAGAAGAGCTCCAATTGAAACCCACATAATTTGATCTAAAACCTTAGCATTTAGGAGCAACCTATGAGTTTAGGAGAATAGCAAATGTTGAGAGGTGTTTATATAGGCAACGGCCGGCTTAGGGCCATTAATGCCATTATTTTCTAAGATATTTTTTTTTGGTAAGTGATTTTTTTTTCTAAGATGTTGCAATATTGAAGAAAGAATCTCATAATGGAATTTTCTTGTTGAACAAGAAAAGGGTTGCATGAGTAGATATAAATATAATAATATTACATATTATTTTTTCTCTAAAAAAATATAATTTAATAAATGAGCTTTAATCAAGCTGATCCATTGGGTTTCGGACCAACACGACACACGGCTTGGCCAGGCCTATTAGGCCAAATTACCTTGTCAACTTGTCACAACCTACCCAAAAATACGGGACATGCCGTGTCGACCCTTACTTAAGTGGGCCATGCTCGAGCCGACCCTGTTCGTTTGACACTTTCTCAAGTCATGTGTTTAGTTTTCTGTCTTCATAGAGTAAAAATCTACCCATGAATCAAGCGGTGAGCATGACCTCATATGCCTTCAGATCCTCTATTCATGTTTTTGACACATGGCATCCCACTTAACCCTAAAATAACAGTGTTAGACTTTAATATAAATAAAAATAATAAAAACTAATAATTGAAGAAAATCAAAAGACCCAACAGTCACCAAAACTCTAACCCACCTAATCTCGTCAGCCACCCCACACCAATGGCAACCCCTCTCTTTCCCCCCACCTCACCCATCCAATCCAACCAGCCACCTTATCCAGCTAACGACATCCCTTATCCTTGTCGTCGGCAACGCCTCCTTTGCTCTCTCTATGACAGGACACGACCCGAATTCCCCCTCAGAATTCGTGTCGAACCCTGTTACCCGTCTGACATCCAACCGATGCCGGGCCCACTTACTATTTCACCCTCTTCCTCGCATTCACAAAGAACAAGGGACAAGACTCCTATCGAAATTTCGGCAGAGTCTCCCCTGAAAAATGGACATTTCCCAATATTTTCACATGTAAAATTCAACATATAACTATATTCCAACTTTAGCACACACAATTTACATATAGGCCTTCGGCCTTAAATTCAATCCTACTCGGACAACATCAAAGCAAACTAAAGAATATTACTTGGTTTACATAACCAAATATTTATGAAAGAAATTGAACGTCCTACACTGATGTTGATGTACGGAGAGAGTTACTTGACCTAAGTTTACTAGCTACCTCGAGCTATGGCCTGGGGAGCAAAACAGAAATGTGAGTGGACAAAAAGAAAGTTTTGAATAGAATTTTACTTAAACATACTAACCCCCACCGTTTTGTGAAAATGATGCAAGGAAATATTTTATCATAATATACTTTGATTTGAAACCTAATATCCAAATATCCATGTTTCCCACAATCATAATTGAAATTAATGTTCTCAACACCCAAACGATAACCTTCATAAACAATATTTACATTAATAGACAGTGAATAATCACATAAATCCCATATACTTATCAATAGACATCCGAGCTAGTAATATCATGCGTGAAATCTCTTTATTCCCATAACCCAACTTAAACCATATTTCAACCAAACCCCATTTAAGATATTATATACTTCCAAAAATCCAATGAACCCAAATCATCAGATTTAGAATCAAATACCCTTTTATGCATGCATTTCCACACTTAAAAACGATGATTTATATAAAAACAAAGTCCACTCACAGAAAGTCCAAACTAGCTTGACCCTGCGAGGGTCCCTCTTGTTGGCTACGCGGAGCCTAAGCACATATTCGAGAGAATATATAGATTTGATTAATAAACGTACTCCACCATAACTTTAATTTAAAAACCGGATTCCTAGGGCCATTCTAGTACTTTATGAAAAGTGAAACGGTCTCAGAAGATCCATGGTCAATGGTTTGGTCAAACTTCCTATATTGGTCAACAGGGCCCGCGGCGCCCACGACCTCTGATTTCGGATCCGAAAGTTCCTATAGGTCCAATAAAGTATACTTAACAAGTCCTGAGGGTTGGTCTCGATTGAGAGGTCGGATTGCTCTCAATCGCACGATCGGACGGTAACCGGTTTACCTAACCCTAGAATCCTTGATTCAGAGTATCCGGGACTTTGATTCTTGATCAACCAGTTCCTACACGAACCTAGAAGCCCGAGGAACAACATATTTGAAAATGGGACCAATCGAACGGTCCGAGCCTATTGAACCTGGATATCGCCTAATAAGCGCAATGACAGGACCCTACCCAAATTCCACTTTGAAATCCGTGTCGAACCCCGTGCATGTCCAACACCTGGCAAGTGCCAGGCATGAATGTCCAAAATGCCCTTTTTGCCCTAATCAAAATGACACTGCTTAAGGGTTTGACTTCTACCAGAAAACCGACAGAGTCTCCCCTGAAAAACGAACTTTCCCCATTTTATTTTACTTGTAGAAACACAATTCTATATCCTCAAACGTTCAACATGCACATACTAAGTTCATTCACATCAATACAAAACGGGTTTTAGATCTGTCCAAACCACATACACAATACCGTGATAATTGCTAAATAAATAAGCCTTCAATCATGTCTAAGTTTCACTCGGGCCTTAGGCCCACCAACGTAATCAAACTGAACCCAACCAACATAATGAACAGGTTTCGAATCCATAATCCATATCAAACTCCCAAATATACATTCTCTTTCACGGCTGCACCTAGATTAGTCTAGGTTGCCTACGTACCCTTACTGAGGGATCAAGTCACACGTAGTTCTTTAACTATAATCAAATCGCTGACACTTAAGCATAGTATATTGATTTCATGACAATCTTCCACCCATCATAAATGTGTATATACAAATACATATATACAATAACTCATTACAGATATGTAGGAAAACAAGAAAGTATTTAAAATATCATTGGCCACGAGAAAACCTTTATATCGATATCATACATGTTACATCCTCGCAGAACCCGGAGGACACGTGGCCGCCTGAGAAAGCATATTCTCGTAGAACTCGGGGGACACGTGGTCAGCCCGAGAACGCATATCCTCGCAGAACTCAGGGGACGCATGGTCAACCCGAGAACTCATATCCTCGCAAAATCGGATGATCAGCCCAAAATGCATATCAATTCTAAAACTCGAATTTAATCAAAGACAAAACTTGTAAACTAAATAATAAAGAAATCATTTCATAAAAACCCATTTCTGTAATCCTTGTTCCAAATTGATAATAAACCTTACTCAAATACATTCCTGAAACTGTTCTCTAATCCAATCCAAATATATGTAACACATTATTCATAAGCTGGTATTCGTAATTTATCAGTTCCAAGCCATCGAGCATATATTTTAAATATAAACATATAATCACACATTTAATGAATCCTCCATGAATATTTAATAACTTTAATATAATATGAAAACTAAATTTTGAGTAAAAGACCCTTCATCATAATCACTTACTTTTCGACCTCAACGAGGCCGACCCTGCCCACTATCCAGGTCAACTGGACTCGTAGGACCCACAACCTCACTTTTGTTATCTGAAAGTTCATATTGATTCATAACCAAGAATTAAACCCAACTTAGAGGTCTCGTCACGATCCAACAGTAGGTTTAACCCCGATCACGAAACTTGACCAATTGGGCCCACAACCTCCAATTTCCAATCCAAACATTCCTATAAGTCCAGCAAGGTCTACGTAACAAGGCCTGAGAATTTGATCTCGATCGAGTGTTCGGATCACTCTAGATCGCACAATCACACGATAACCGGTTTACATAACCCTAAAATCATCGATTCGGAATATCAAATACTCCAATTCTCGATCAAACAGTTCCTACACGATCCTACAAGTACGAGGAACAACATATAGAAAATGCGATCCCCCCGGTTCCTCCCGTGCACGACAACCCCCCCTAACAGCACCGATCGGATTTTGGCTTCCTACCGCCGCCACCGACCACCTCCGGCCACGGGGTCAGAACCAAAACGTTCAACACGACGACCCGATTCTAACCTAGCCTTCCTCCACCGCAGCCCGCCACCACAGCCGCGAGAAAATGTGAAAAATAGTCCGGTTTTACGTAATCGTTTCGGAGCTCGTTCGGATGATTCCAGCAACCAAATTTGTCGAACCAGGTATGTAAACTCATCTACTCTTCGAGCTCTAGCTGATGGTTGGATAGGTTATGATCAATTTATAGCTTAGATAGTTCGATCTGTGAGTCAAAGTTTGGTCGGTTTTCAATGTGAATTTCCGGCCACTTGCCATCCAAATTGGATGTTCACGTAGTTGAAGAAAGTGTTCCACTCTTCGAGTTGTAGCTGTAGGTGGAAGGGTGGCCCTTGGTTTGGAAGTTTTTTGGTCGCCGGAATCGCTTTGGACACCTAATCTGTCTGGCGTGTGTGGCGGCGCATGGGCAGTGTTGTGGGGCCACATTATATTCCAATGCGATCCCCTTGTTGTCACAAGCGCGTAGGTGTGCTCGGATTCCATTTTGGATGTCGTATAACAGTCGAACGGATTTACGCCTATTCGGTGTTATCCGGGTTCAATATGTTCGGACCATTGGATCGGTTCCCATTCTTAGTATGTTGTTCCCAATATTTCTAGGATCGTGTAGGAATTCGTGGATCGTGGATCATAGCCCCGGATGCTCCGGATCAATGACTTAAAGTTTAAATTAACGAAAACCGTCATATCGTACGATCGCGAGAAATCCGACAGCTCGATCGAGACCAAACCTTCGGGACGTGATTAGTTGACTTTGTTGGACTTTTAGGAACGTTCGGATCCAATTGGAGGTCGTGGGCCCCGCGGGCCTGGGTTGACCGAAACAGGATTTTTGACCGCCGGTTGACCGTGAGTCTTCCGGGGCGGTCCCACTTGTTAAAAGACGTAGTTTGACCCTAGAAACTCTCTGTACGACGTACACATACACTTGAGTCCCGGGAAGGTTAGGAATTGAATTTAAAGTTCTCGTTCGGTTCACTATATTAATCCAATCCTCGTGTTCTTCGGATTAGGTACTTCGACTCTGTGTACTCAACAAGCAGGACCCTTTTTGAGTTAAGCACCGTGGGACCAATAGTGAGTGGACTTTTTTTTAACGAGCATGATTTGAAAGATTGTATGCAATGCATAAAAATGGGATTTAATAATTGTTTTAAATCTTGAATTTGATGATTTATGACTTTATCGGAATTTGTTTGATAATTACGTTTATGAACTTTTGGATTTCGGTTTACGTGTTGGAGCCTTTATGGCTATATTTTATGATTATTTATATCATTGAGTATTGAATGGGACGTGGTGAACGTCCGGAGGTATTCGTGTACGGATTTGGATACGGTGGGAATTTTATGGATTTTCTTGGGATTTATATTTCATAATTGAGTTATTTGACTTGGGAGTTTTTATATTATTTTATTTATGGACTTATCGGGTAATTTCTAGTAATTGGAATTTATAAACGTCGTGAGTTTAAATGTTGTGTTGTACTTTCGAGAAATTATACCTATATTTTGACTAAACCTTTGGGCGGTGAATACGGGCACTAAGTATTGTCCGGTGAAATTAGTAATTGAGTTTGGGATTATACTTTGAAGAATTCTTAATTATACTTTGACTATATATTTGAATATGGAGTTTTGGGACGTATATGTATGTGGGATTGGACTTTCGGTTGTATTTTTAAAGAATCATTATTTATATTGTTTTAATTATGAATTTAACGGATATCAGTAATATGTGGGATTTGCGAATGCTTTGGGTTTTGGATATTGTATTTTTAAAGGATCGTTATGTATAGTATATATTTATACATATATATATATATATATTGAATAAACGTTTCAGGGTTTGGATTTTATAATTTTAAGGAATGGGTATCTATACTTTGATTACGGAGTTTTATTATTGTTTACGAAGTTATATTATTGTTCTAATCTTGGATTTGGTATTTTTACGAAATTGTGGGATTATATTGATATTTGGGACTTATGTTGAATTTGGGTTTTGATTTTATGTTTTCTGGACTCGAGTTTTCGATACTGTTTTAATATGGATTTTTGGGTGATCATGAGATTTTATTTGATTATGGAATGATATGTGGCTATTTGACGCTTGCGGCTATTTTGAGTATGGAAATATATGTTTGGGACGGTGAGGTCCTTATTTTCAGTATCTATGTTGGTCATTGAGTTATGGACATATATATATGTCCAGGTGTCTGATATCTTGGGGCTTGGATACATATGATTGATATGAGGTTGGAAAGAGATTGAATATGTGAATATTGAATATTGAGTAGTGTTTGAGTGGAGTGTTGTTGACACCACTGTATGTACCTCCCCCGGTTCTTATGGATACAGTCACTTGGATATGTCGGATACCCGGTGCACCCTTAACGGGGTGTGACTGTAGACCCTTGATTGGGTAGTCTGCACGTGTAGGACTTGTCACGGACGTATTGGGTAGTCTGTCATACGGGCCTGCGAGCCCAGTCCCAATTGGACGGCTCAACCCAGGGCATGGGCCACAACGATGCTGTCCCGATGTCCAGTCAAACAATCCCCTATTGGATTATTTCCCCGGTACTGGTGTTTGGTGTTGAGGTTCTATATTATCTATATGTATGAATTAGTACTTTCGTATTCGTATTTTCTTTTATTAAGGATCCTTCCTTGCTTGTAGTGTCTACTGGCATGCAGTTGTGTGAGTGTGGGAAAAAAGGGTTTACTATTAAATTATGATACTGTTATGGGTTTTCTTGGAATTAACTGGTATATTGGGATTTTAATGTTGTTTTGGTATATGAGGATTTTATTATATTTTCGTGCTTACGTTCATCAAGTTATTTCAGTTTATATTTATATATACCTATATGGGTTCGCGATTTGGGAGGTTATGCCTCGGGAAAAGTAAAAGGTTGATTTGTTCGGAAAAATGTTTTGAGCTGGAATGTTTTCACCTATTTTGAGATATATTGGTTTTTGAATCAAGTATGTATATAAATGATTTCATATGCATGGTTTGCATCGTTTTGAAACAGTGGGGTTAGTACGTTGGTTTAAGTATGTAAAACTTTGTTTTTGTCCACTCACACTCTTTCTATTTTGCGCCCATCAGGCTTTAGTTGCAGTGAACTGTTCTGTCCAACCAAGTGCGTCTCTTCTCTAACTTCAACTAAACTGTAGGACATTTATGTCCCTTGTCGTAAACTTTAACTTCTGTTGTTTTGTTTTGTTACTCTTAGACATGCTCTGTTATCGCCCTTTAGGGTTGAAATTGGAAGGCCGGAGGCCTATTATGTATTTGTAAAGCATGCTGGATGTTGGGATATTCGTATTCTGTTGTTTTTGAATAGGTTGGAATTTTGGGATTGTCTATTTTTCAGGGGAGACTCTGCCCGATTTCGGCAGAAGTCTCGGCCCCTTTTTCATTTGTTTCGGGAAGAGGGTTTCTGTTTAGTATGTGGGCCCGACATGGGTTGATGTCGGAACAACCATGGGATTCGGCACGGGTTTCGGGGTGGAATTTGAGTCAGATCCCGTCAGGCGTATTATTCGTTCGATAGTCAAACGGTATCCAATTTCCAATCAGAGCATATCGTCGTGCTCGAGATGACATGAGGACTATTTTGGAACTCTATGAACCACCACCAAGTGGCCTACGCACCACCACCCACCACCGGCAGTGGTGGGTGGCTTGAGTAATTTCCGACGATCGGAAAAACTCGCTGGCCAATACCTATACCGTTAGATTAGTCACAACCCTATGAGTAATTTTGGTCTTGGACCCTAGCCAAAAACTTGCCGGAACTAGCGGAAAACACGATCAAACCACTGCCCAAATTGAGGGTTAAGAACTGATCTCTCAAAACTCAAAATAGATCCACAATACTTATACCAACAGCTAGAGCATGTGGAGAGGATGAAGATTCATACCTGGATAGAAGGAAACCACCACCAAAATCACTGGAAATGGCAACTGAAAATTTCAAAAGTCGCAGATTGTTCCAAGCTCGTTGCTGCTCAGAGAAGGGATGGTCTCGTCGGAGACTGGCCCAAACATGTTCGTTGGCTCCGTACGCTTCTTTTTCGACTGATCCCATGACCTGGCGTGGTCGAACGTGGCCGGCCTAATTCACGAAGGGAGAGAGTCGGGGGAGGAGAAAGAAAGGAGAGAGGGGGAGAGTGACACGTGTAGGGGCAAAATCGGGCTTTAAGGAATTTTGACTTTTTTTTTTAAATGATCATTATGTCCTTTTAGTTTTTAGACTTTTCTCCTTCGTTACAACTCGAAATTGAGCGTGCCACCTGTCTACGGACTCGTATCGACGAGCCCAACGAAACAGAACAACTCAATTCCCCAAGTTCCTTCCCGATGAAAAAAGTCAACTCTAAACCCTACCAAAAAATCCTAAGGGTAAAATTGTCATTTCATTTTAAAATTTTGAAAATTGAATTAAATTTCGGGGCGGGATGTTACACACAATATCCATTCGATAGTCAAAGTACAACCTATTGCTAATCCGAGCATATCATCGCTCTCGGAACGACATAGGGAGTATTTTGGGACTCAATGAGCCGTCACAAAATGGCACACGCGCCGCCACCCATCTCCGGCAGTGGCGGGTGGCTTGAGTAATTTTCGGTGATCGGAAAAACTCCAAATCCATGTCCAATACCTATACCCATAGAACTATCACACCAAGGGGAATCATTTTAACTCTTGGACCCCGGCCAAAAAGTGGCCCGAGCTAGGTCAATCGAAGCCAAACCCATGAGGGTTTTGGCCAGAATTTCTCGAGTTCGATACGGCTGCTACGACCACCAATGTCGTTGCAAACCTTAGGGGAAAGCTTAAGGGAGAGGTGGGCTACCTGTTCCATTTGGTGGTGCTGCCTGGAGTGTCCGAAAACGTCGCCGGAGACAGTGGCCGGTTCTGGGCGATTTTCCAATAGATCCAGTCGCCGTTCACTTGGTTTTCCGGCTAGGAGATGGGGTGTGTCGGGTAGAGGAGGTCGAGGTGGTTCTTTTGGGACCAGTGTCGTCGCCTGAGGTGGTCGAAGGAGAGAGATTGTCGGTGAGAAACTCACGGCGTCGTGGAGAGAGAGAGAGAGAGAGAGAGAGAGAGAGAAAGGAGAGAGAAAGTGTCGGAGAGAGAGAGAGAGAGAGAGAGAGAGAGAGAGAGAGAGAGAGAGAGAGAGAGAGAGGGAGAGTGACGCGCCATGGAGGGGTAAAACCGGGTTTTCATGTGTTTTAACCAATTTTGAAATGACCAATATGCCCTTTTAGTTTTCAGACTTTTTCTCGATCGTTATAACTCAGAATTGAGAGTGCCGCCTGTCTACGGACTCGTATTGACGAGCCCGACACAACGGTGCAACTCAATTCCCCAAATTCCTTTCCGAACAAAAAGTGATTAAAATACCCTTACCCCAAGGGCAAAAATATAATTCCACAATTAAATAATTAAATAATATTTAAAGTGTATCTGGATGTTACACTCTATCCCATCCAGCTAATGAGATCTAGATCTTTAAAAACAAATCCATATCAATTTCCTTTTCGTCTGAACTATGAAAATCATTTTCACCTGTCAAGTCTATATCACAACTTACACCAAACTAAACAGAATCTCTAATGACAGAATCATTATCTACGTTGGGTAAAATCAAAGATCAATTCAAGCTCACTCGTAATTCAAGCTTTCACGTACATTTCGCCCTTGAAAATATCCATTATTACTCCCAACTGAGCCACTAGACTTTGCTCTTATAAGTTCTTCCCGCAAAACACACATTTCATTAACATCAAATTTCTATTACCTTCAACTTTCATGGCAGAATTCCATATAGAACTCCAAAAACTTAGTACCTTCAATTGACGACTGCGAGGAGAGGGGGTCACCGTCGGTGTGGGGTGGCTGACAGGATTGGGTGGGTTAGACTTTTGGTGACTATTAGATCTTTTGATTTTCTTTAATTGTTAATGTTTTTATTTTTATTTTTATTAAAGTCTAACACTGTTATTTTAAAATTAAGTAAAAAGACGTGTTTCAATAAGTTAGATTGAACACAGGGAGATGACAGACAAAATGAAGACAGAAGATTTGGACTCACCTCATATCCCCACCAACAATAACTCTTGAATGGAGAATCTAACAAAAACGTACAGATGCTTTTATAACACCACCAATTTTTCACTGTTTTCTGCAACCTTAATTTAATTAATTTGGTACAATCAACTCAAGAAAGAAACTTTGAACATATTAATATCTAACCAACCCCAAATTTATGATTCCATTCATTCTTTTTTCTTCTATATTAACCCATCACTAACATTCACATTAGCGCAAAAGCCAACTGATTTTAATTAATTAATAATAATAAAACAAGGCCCTGCATCCAGACACATCTCAAACTAGAAACCAAAATCTAGCCGTTGCAGCGCCAGTGTGCCACTTACCTATTTCTAATAGTCGGCTTTCTCTTCAATATCTAATAGTTATAGATTTTCTATTAATACCATGAGTCAGATTTTTCTTGCCTTTATCAAAAAAGAGAAATGAAGAAAGATGCCCTTGTCTGCCATTAGCCGTCTCTGTTTCTCAAACCAACCCCATGCATCCAACTTTTGTCAGAAAATTAAAGAGAAAATCTAACCCTCAGATTTTCTTCACAGCCCCCATTAATGTCCTTATTTATTTCTCAATCCTATCCTATGGTCCTTTCTCACCTACTAGGGTTTTTTTCCCATTACTTCCATCTCTATTTAAAGGCCCTTCAGACCCACTATTTATCCTCACAACTAGAGCAACCATTTGGGCAGATTGGCATAGTTTACCACTTTCTCTTTTTCTTCTTTTTAGGTGGTTTTTTTGGTAACATTTCTTGCACTGTTTGAGTGTTAGTTGGGAGCTTCCTTCGGTCCAAAACCAGGAGGGAGAGATGGTTTACACTGCTGCTGGTTCATGGATACCTCTGGGGTGCGCACGTTATGAAACTCAAGTGCGCAGCTTAAGGGTTTGCATGACCTAGGAGATGTGATTGCCTTCTCCTCTCCTTACTTGGATTGAAGGGAGCTCCAAATTGGCCTCTCTCTCTCTCTCTCTCTCACTGCTTTATTTCAATTTCCCACTTAATGTTTTCGAACTATACATGCACTTTGAATTTGATATCTAAACCTGTATTGTGTTCTTTGTTAAGGTTTGGTGATTTGCAGGATCGATCAGAAAATTGATGTTGGTGAATTTGAATAACTTCAAAACCATGAACATGCAAATCCAACAGACCAAGCCATGTTAATTTGTTTTAGGCGTTTTTCCAATGTGTGTAACTTTGGCTTGAGAAACTTATTCAAGGAAGATACTTTTATATTGTATAAAGCCATTTCTGTATCAAAAATTCATACATGCGCAATGCCAAATTAAAGTTAATTGTTTCTTACTCTTGTTAGAATGTTACATTTCTTTTTTCTAATTGAAAATGTTGAATTTCGTGTTGGCACTTTCACCTTAAAAGTTCGATTCTCGCACAAAATGAAAAGTCGGATTTCGCTCCTGGGGTACTTGCTGGGGTTTGATTCTCATCTGGAATGAAGGTATCGAAGAATTAAAGTGGAGTTCTATTTCTCATATATATAGAGAACAATTTGGGTTAACATGTTGTTGATCTTTCCCCTCCTTCTATTGCAAGCCTCTTGGCAAGTGATTCTGTTAAGATGACCACTTGGCAAGTGATTCTGTTAAGATGACCACAGCTAGGCTTGTCCCAGTGTGGGTTTTTTTTCCTCTGGTTTTTCTTGGGCTTTTGCCCTCCATGTAAAAAAAAAGGTAGGATTTCGTTTCTGGAGCCATATTTGAATATATAGCAAACATAGACACATGGTTTGACTGGCTCAATTGCCTTGCTCGATAAAGGAATATTTTGGTAATTTCGTCAAGCGATAACATCCCAAATAGTAGTAGCAAATTAAATATCGCATCTTCAATAGTATTAATAAATTAAAATTTGTTAAGAATGAAAAATACAAAAAAATATGTGAAGCAAATTAAATATCGCATCTTCAATAGTATTAATAAATTAAAATTTGTTAAGAATGAAAAATACGAAAAAATATGTGAAGAATGTCTATGTATTTATTATATGAAAATAAATAAAAAAATGTGCCTATTACATTTTGGGTTTTGTTTTTCCAAAGTAAAAATAACTGTTTTAAAAAGACAAGTTCAACTTACTAGTCCTGAAGACAGAGAAAGATATTGCAATTTTATTTTTTTCGATAATGTTACAATTTTGATGATTGAATTTGACATAAGGTTGTTGAAGAGAGTTTTAATGATGTAATTTACCTCGCATTCCAATTGTTAGAAGATGTGGAGATGCTCTAATTAGATTTTTGAGTGCTGGCTGTCCATCTCTATCTAATTTTGTGCCCTTTTGTGAACTTTGAGGTGGTCAATGCACCCATTTTAATATTTACAATAAAGAACAATTTTTATTGAAACAAAAATTCTTAACTCTTGCTCTTTTGTGCGATCCTTCGATAACTTTCATTCGACTTCAGTGGATTGTAATATAAGAGCATCTATAATGGGCTCTTTAAATTATTTTTTTAGATAAATTTTAGGGAGGAATTGGAAAAATACAACTTCAACCATGCTCTCTATCCACCTTTTAAAATAGAGAGACCTCTGGGAGCTCTTAAATCTGAGAAGAAAAATAACTCCTAGTGACTCCCTATAATTTAATGATGCTTTATTTAATGAGTATTTCAAACCTTTAATTAATGCTAATTATTTTTTATAATATTTTTTAATAGAAGTGGCCCAAATAAAAAAGAGTTATAGCATTTATGACTCCCTAAACTAGATAGCATGATTGGAGTTTAAATTTTATAAAGAGCTCCTAAAATAATTTTTATATGTTTTTAACTAAAATTTAACTAAAAAATAGAGATCATGATTGTGGACTATGTTGCCCGGACATGGACACATGGACATGAAAACGGGACACGATGACACGAAAAATCTCAAAAAACTAGGACACGAACACAACTAGAATACGGCAATTAAAGTAATAATAAATCCTAATATAATTATATTTAAAAAAAAATAAAAACTAAACTCATCTTTCTCCATCCACCTTCATCACACCCAAACCTTCCACCGTCACCTCCCCACCAGACTGTACCAAGCCACCCACACTCCCCACCCAGCAACTATATCTCTCCCCTCCACCCACCCCCAACCACTTTATGTACAGGTCTTGCAACTTTTCCAAAATGCCTTGAGGAACAAATCCTGATTGTCCTAATTTAGATACATTGCCACCATGTTTGAAAATTCTCATTGAACTCCAGTACCTCCCTGTTCAAGAATGTCCCAGCTTGAAGTTCTCCATAACATCCATCAATGGCCGCACCGCTACTCGTCTCTCTCGTCCTCTCTCTCTCTCTCTCTCTCTCTCTCTCTCTCTCTCTCTCTCTCTCTCTCTCTCTCTCTCTCTCTCTCTCTCTCTCTCTCTCTCTCTCTCTCTCACCCCAAGACATCATCTCTCCCTTCTCTCTCTCCCTTCTCTCACCATTTCAATATATGCCCACTTTTTAAAAATATTTCAAATATGTCCACAAATGTTTCAATAATTATGTTTTGACCCCAGTTTTTATTTTAAAATTTTCAAATGGGTCCCTGTCGTGTCTTGACTTCGGTTCTTGATCGTGTTCAAAACGTGTCTTGACCGTTAACCCGTGTCTAAACCGTGTCCACGTGTCCGATACTCCGACACTTTGACTTGATAAAGTATCCGTGCTACATAGATTGTGGATGCTCTAAAAAACAAAAAAGTTTGCTTTTCTGCGTGCGCACAATTTGATCGGCCTTTAGGGGTTGATTTTTTGTAGTATTTCAACAACACGAGTCCACGAGTCCAAGGCCCAAAGGCAAATGTCCCATGTGCCCATTCATTTATGAAATTTGAGGACTAAATCAAAATATTGTATATATTATATAAGAGCTGAAAATTTTCTTGTAAATATTAAACTAGAACGACCGCATATAATTAATGCAACGCATGTGCATGTATAAGTGTACATCAAAGAGGCAATAAGGCGAATTCCGGCCATAAGGTTAAATCAAGGTAGGCTTGATTTAGTTGATAAGATCTATGTCATGTATCTAGCTCTATCAGGGTTCAAGTCTTGCTGTCAGCAGTTCTCATTAGTGCGCGATCTGTAAATTCCTACATAAATCCATACCGGTGACAGCTGACAGTTGGGTGCCACGCGTAAGTCCTTTCAACTCGAGATTATGGGTATGCCCTGGCGTTGGTGGTGAAAGTAGTCAATCTCCCCCTAAACTTTTTTCATTATAAAATAAACAAACAAACAAACAAAAGGTAGGCGGAGCTTCGCTCTAATTCCTGGCTTTCACATTGGGTTTTGATGTTTTCATCCTCTCCAATGTATAATCTTATGGTGTTCGAATAAAGCATCGCTTCCAACAACAAATAAAAAAAAGGTAGGCGGAGCTTTGTGGGGAGTCTGTGTTTAAAGTTCATCCCACAATCATTTTGCCAACTAACTCTATTAGGCCATGTTTGGTATGCCTCACTGGACTGGACTGGGTTAAATTACACTCAAAACCCATGTTTGGTAAGAGACGGAACTAACTTAGATGAGACTATATAGTCCAATAGTGAAAAAAAGTCTCACTCACTTGTTTAATATAGTGAACCTGAAAAGTGGTTCGCTAAATAGCACATTCGCTAAATAGAACACTCGAGTCCGACGCCTCTTTTTAAAAAATATCATAATTTTATTTGTTTTCTTTTTATTATTGTTTTAAATATTTAAATGAGTTTTTTTTTTGTAGCATTTATTTATTTTTAGGTCAAAATCCTTAATTAAATTTAAATATTACAAGAATGATTTTGATATTGCATTTGGAAAATCAAACTATAATACTTTACAAATGTTTGATTTTCTTTTGATATTGAAACAAGTTTAATAATTCATGATGTGCTGCTTTCTTTATCGCAATCAATTTTTACCTTGTCAAATTATATTTTTCAGTTTGAAGTCAAAAGTCAAATATACAAAAATTATACATACATATAATATATATATATATATATATATATATATTAATTATTGTTTTACTTGGTCCATGAAAAACCTAAAATTATATAGAGTGAGCTTAGCTCCTTAGAATGTTTCGACCTACAACAAAAAAAGATTTGTAGTAGTCTTGGGGCAAGGCTAGGGAGCAACTAAGATTAATCTTGAGAAGCCAAAAAAAAATTCAGAATTTTATTCTTCATTTTTTTTATAAAAAAAACAGAATTTTTTTTTGTTCTCTTTTTATTATTGTTTTAAATCTTTGAATTGGATTTCTTAGTAGCATTTATTTATTTTTTATGCCAAAATCCTTAATTAAATTTAAATATTACAAGAATTTTTTTTAGTTCGACATAACGCTAAACATAGGTCTTCACTTTTTTACAATCTAGTTTCTTAGTCCGACGCATAACCAAACATAGGTTAGTACTTAATCCAGTTTATCCCAATCCGAGCTAATCTAAGACAGTCCCAAAATTTAGTCCAGTCCACGACAATCCCCTTTACCAAATGACCCTTTAACGTCTAGATCCAACTCGTTTTACCAACCAACTCTATTATTAACGTTTAGATCAAACTGACTCGATGGATTATTAAATCACATTTGTGACATGTCATTGTAGAAGTTTCAAGATCGAATCCCGCCACCCTTTCAAACAATTCATTCATGCAAACCTTTCAAATAATCCATACGATCCCATGGTTGCTAAAATTCAAGCAATTTCTTGAAAACTCAATTTCAGACAATGATAAAAACAATTTATTGATAACTTAGCTTTGGATAGTATAATGTATAACTGATAAGGAATGCAACTAAAGTTTTTGAACTTCTGAGAAAAAAAAAACCCTAGCCTCCTCTATCCCAAAAAACACTTTACAACCGTTTTCATTTTGAGAGGAGAGGATGCCACCGTTCTTCCTCCCCTCTCCCCTCTCCCCTCTCCCCTCCTCTCTTCATCTCCTCTCCCCTTCTCCCTTCCTCCACCTATCACAGGCGGATGTGTCTCAGTGTCGAATCTCAACATGTGTTTTGGTGTTGAATTTCTACCACCATCATTTTTGCGGGTTTCTTCATGTTTGGAATAAGTCGCAAAGACTCTTTGGGTTTTTTGTGTAGTTTTCACCTATCCTTTTGTGAGAGTTTTTCATCTCTCATTTGTGAGAGCTTTCCAAATCTCTTTTGTGAGAATTTTATTTGTTTTGTTATGGCTTGGTTTTTTCAAGCTTTATATATTTTTGGTTGTTCTGAGTTTGCACTTTTAGTTGGGATGCTTACGTCAGAGTTTCTTCGATCTTGCGTGATCGTTAGTGGAGTAGTCCTATATTTTCTTAATTTTGATGTTAGATTGCTTCGTTATTGTAATGATCATTTGTGACTAGTTTGTATTTGTCCTTGTGGCTAGTGGCTTTTTTTCTGAATTATAAATGCAATTCCATAATTTCTATATATTAAAAAAAGAAAAGAAAAAGGAATGCAACTAAAATAAATATTGATGCCGAAATCAAATTAGACATATGTAGGGGAAGATACGCGTTTTATTGGCAGATTATCCGAATAATGGGAAGAAAAAAATCCGAATAATGGAAGTTTGAAGAATTCTCCAACTGCAAGCTTGAAAATTGTTCAAGCTCATATGTCTTTCGCATACTTTACAGCTCGATCCACCTTGAAGTCTATGGACTGTTAATTTAACTTCTTCAAGTCTATGAACTCAAGCAGTGCAAGACCATCCCAACGTCTTTTTTGGATCTTAAGACTATCCGAACTTAAAACGGAATCCATCGTCCATGTCAAGTCTCTGGACGGTGCCTGCACGGCGGACTTGGTGATTATGATGTTTGTGGTCTCACCGACTAATACTTTTGGTTGGCACCTAACTCTCTATATATATTCTCTTCTTACCCTTACCCAATACATTGTCTTGGTTAGACCATATATAATACCATCACCAAACAAAAGAATCTACGTTGGACCATTAGATTGCATTTTTCCTGTCAGGACTTGTGATCGATTGCATAATTACATATCATTTTGTACCCTTCTAACTTATGATTTGGTTATGTTTTTGAGTTAAACTTGTGCTTTTAATCTATTTTGTGTTTGTTTCAGTGTAATAAGTTTGGGACTCATTTAATGCATTTTGGAGTCAAGTTAGGCTCAAAAACGGTGTCTGCAGATCAGTCAACTTCACGGATTGGACTCTACTTGCTCAAGAAGAACCAGATAATGAGCCATACGTCATTGGAAAGATACGGAAGTCTATTTTCTGGATCATTTTACAGATTCATGATTCCGACTCCTCAGAGGAAGTTATACAAGTTTTGGCAGCTTAAGGTCAAAATCGGCAGGATCTGCGTTACTGGGCCAAAAATGAGTTTTGAAGGCCTTCCCGAATTTTTTCCTTGAGTTGGGCTGCATATGCTTGGAAAGATAAGACAAAGAGCTTCAAGATCCATATTTTGCAGATTTTTAGAGTGAAGGAACAAGCCCAAATCGAGCCCACAAGCTGACTGCAATGCATTGTCATGCATGAGCTAATCATTTTAGTGGTGAATTGAGTGGTGTAAGTTGGTGAAGTGTGTGTGATTAATAAATTCAATTGTATAATCAGATTTATACTTCCCCTAGGCCTATAAATAGTGAGTTCTCCAAACATGTAAACACACCCCAAGAGGAGCTCTCAAACATCTCTCTAGAGCTCCTCTCCCTTCTCTCCCTCAAATTCTCTTAGTTTTCTTTTTAGTTCTCAATTGTTTCCTTTAAGTTTTCTTAGTTGTAATTTATTTTCCATTGTAATGTAATTTCTTTTCTTAAGTTTTCAAGTTTAATTAGTTTTCAAGTTTCAATTATAGTTCTTGTTCTTATTCATTATGCTTATAAGTTAATATGCTTGTTTGAATGATTGATCACCATTAAAACTTGTATGTTAGCTATCTTGGTTTTGAATTAAGAGTAGACACCATGCATTAATTCAAATTGAACTATGAATAGGAAGAGTATGTATGGACATTCGACAATAGGGATTAGATACATGCTTGGTTGTTTAAAACATTCTTCTATGCTTAATGGATTTCTAATGCTTAATTTAGGTTGAAAACAAGGATCTAATTGGGAATTAGAAATACAAGGTTAGGACCAGGACACCATGGCTTAATCATACTTTAGCTAGAATCAATCTAAGAATATGAATTGAACTTGGTAACTAATTTGCTTGAGTTAATTTCTTTTCTTTCTTTCTTATTTTATTTATTTTCTTTTGGATTTCTGTTTTGTGCACAAAATAAATAAATAAAGATAAGAAGAAAGAAAAGAAATTAACTGCAAGTTCCAATTCATATTCTTAGATTGATTCTAGCAAAAGTATGATTAAGCCATGGTGTCTGGTCCTAACCTTTGTATTTCTAATTCCTAATTAGATCGCTTGTTTTGAACCTAAATTAAGCATTAGAAATCCATTAAACAGAAGAATGTTTTAAAACGCAAGCATGTAATCTAATCCTATTGTCGAATGTCCATACATACTCTTCCTATTCATAGTTCAATTTGAATTAATGCATGGTACTCTTAATTCAAACCAAGATAACATGCAAGTTTTAATGGTGATCAATCATTCAAACAAGCATATTAACTTATAAGCATAATGAATAAGAACAAGAACTATAATTGAAACTTGAAAACTAATTAAACTTGAAAACAAGAAAGAAATTACATTAATTAAGCATTAGAAATCCATTAAGCATAGAAGAATGTTTTAAACAACCAAGCATGTATCTAATCCCTATTGTCGAATGTCCATACATACTCTTCCTATTCATAGTTCAATTTGAATTAATGCATGGTGTCTACTCTTAATTCAAACCAAGATAGCTAACATACAAGTTTTAATGGTGATCAATCATTCAAACAAGCATATTAACTTATAAGCATAATGAATAAGAACAAGAACTATAATTGAAACTTGAAAACTAATTAAACTTGAAAACTTAAGAAAAGAAATTACATTACAATGGAAAATAAATTACAACTAAGAAAAACTTAAAGGAAACAATTGAGAACTAAAAGAAAACTAAGAGAATTTGAGGAGAGAAGGGAGAGGAGCTCTAGAGATGTTTGAGAGCTCCCCCCTTGGGGTGTGTTTACATGTTTGGAGAACTCACTATTTATAGGCCTAGGGAAGTATAAATCTGATTATACAATTGAATTTATTAATCACACACACTTCACCAACTTACACCACTCAATTCACCACTAAAATGATTAGCTCATGCATGACAATGCATTGCAGTCAACTTGTGGGCTCGATTTAGGCTTGTTCCTTCACTCTAAAAAATCTGCAAAAATATGGATCTTGAAGCTCTTTGTCTTATCTTTCCAAGCATATGCAGCCCAACTCAAAAGGAAAATTCAGGAAGGCCTTCAAAACTCATTTTTGGCCCAGTAACGCAGATCCTGCCGATTTTGACCTTAAGCTGCCAAAACTTGTATAACTTCCTCTAGAGGACTCGGAATCATGAACCGTAAAATGATCCAGAAAATAGACTTCCGTATCTTTCCAATGACGTATGGCTCATTATCTGGTTCTTCTTGAGCAAGTAGAGTCAATCCGTGAAGTTGACTGATCTGCAGACACCGTTTTGAGCTAACTTGACTCAAAATGCATTAAATGAGTCCCAAACTTATTACACTTTGAAACAAACACAAAATAGATTAAAGCACAAGTTTAACTCAAAAACATAACCAAATCATAAGTTAGAAGGGTACAAAATGATATGTAATTATGCACCGATCAAATACCCCAAACCTAGATTTTGCTAGTCCTCGAGCAAAACAAAAGGAAAACAAAAAAGTAAATAAATTTATTAGACCACTTTACTGGTAACTTTCGATTGCATTGAGCATATGCACAAGCCTTTAAACCTCTAGGCATCCCTAGTAGGAGGAGTTGTGTCTCTGAGAGTTTAACGGAATACGATACCCACAAACGTTTTCTTGACTCTACAAAAAAACAAAGTAGTTAGAAAACAAAAACAAAACAAAAACAAATACAAAAACAATATTTCCGAACATTTTCTGAAGAGAAATGACTCATGCACATGACTCAAAAGTTTTAACAATAAAAGCTCATTTTTGGACATTATTCACAATGTGGCAAAGTTCAAAACATAACATGCTCAAAGTGTAGTAGTGTGATAGCCAAATGCAACAAATTCTCCAATCTTAGTTTTCACATAATTTCAAAAATCATACAAAGCACAAATTCAACTTCAAATCTCACCAAAGTTGTCCTCTCACAAATGAATCACTCAGAAGAGGGCTACAATGCATCACTCGATTATAAACATGAGATTAGGGTTAAACCATAAGGAATTAACTCACAATAGAAAGATGAAGAACTTGCATTATATGATCTCAAGAAGGATGCTAAACACTTAAAATTAGGAAAATGGATGCAATTCAATCACATGACATTTAGGATCAATTTAGGTCTTTATCATAGGTTGTAATGGGGCCAAGGGTGTAAGGTGAATGAGAAATGAAAGGTATGGATAACACAAAGTCAAAGAACTCACAATGTAGAGAGCATAAAACAATTTTTCCAAGACTTGAATCATCACAATGAGGATTTTTTTTTCAAAACTCCTTATACCTCCATTTATAAGGATTCACACTCCTTTTTTTTTTTTTAATTGAACAACCAACAATTTATTTTGAGGCCAATAAAGAAACCCAAAAATGAATTTTCAATCAACCACAATCACATCATTCTCTTTTCTTCCACCAATTGGGTGAATTTTTTTTTCAATATATAATACCCCTTCCCAAACTTAGCATAGAAAAACACATCACAATTAAAGCTCATGAGTTCCTTAGAAAAGGTAAATATTTGTTTTTCGAGGTTAAGGCGAGGAAATATAATTGGTTAAATGAAAGAAAAGGTTTACATGTAGGCTCAAAATGGTTAACAATGGAAAAATCATGCTTAAGCATGCATAAGGTTAGCTTGAAGGCACAAGCGATCCAAGAGGGCCTTAATATCATTTCTTAAATGTCATGTAATTAAATTGAATATGAATGAATGACTTTTAAATGCTCAACCAATTCAATGAATAATGAGATCAAACAACAACTTAGATGACAAGAAAATAAGAGTATGTGTATAACACTCATGAAATGAAGCACATGGCTCAAAAGCTCGCATTATATGGTTATACAAGTTTAATTTATGCTTGATACAATTCTTTGGATCATGCAAAATCCTTTAATTGGAAAATTATGAAACAAATGGCAAGTGTAAAGAGGTTTTGAACATATCATGCTAGAACGATGCCACAAGTTTTTTTTTTTTTAAAATAAAGAAATCAATTTTCATTTAAGTCATGCAAACATTTATCACAATCTCATCATATGTGTTCGGAAAGTGACTCAAAATAAAAACAAAGCAAGAATAAAAATAAAAGCAGAAAAACAAGAAATCTTTTTTTTTTTTTTTTTTTTAAATTTTTATTTTAAGAACACACAATTATACAAGCAACTCTAGGATGACCGATTAAGGGCCTCGGAAAAGCACGACCAGGGGTTAGGGAAGGTTGGAGGGGTCACAATGGTCCCGCTTAAAACCCAAACTTCTTAGACACCGAAGGTGTCGCCTAAAAACTCCAGACAACTGCATTGTGGAGGCAGCTCACTGGAGTTACCAAAGTCGACTCATATGAAAAATCTTTTTGAATTTTGTTTTAAATTATAAAAAAATAGAAAATTAAAATAACAATACAAGTAAAAGAGAAAGGATTGGAGTACTTCCCCTTGAAGCAATTAGGTCGAGCATGGATGCATTTGAAGGTGCTTCTCCTCCCACTACTCCATACTTCCTATTCTTATGATTGAAGTTCCTTCTCTCCCTTTTTATTGAGCTATCTCATATTGCTAAAACAAACATAGAACTTGAAATACAATTAAAAGGATTAGGAATAAAAATTGAAATGAAAAGGAAAAAGGAAAGTAAAACAAGTAGGGAAAGAAAATAGAACCAAACTATGCGTCAATCCCGGCAACGAGCGCCCAAAAATGTTGTTAACTCGCAAGTGCACGGGCGTTGGATAGTATAGCTTGTGTGAAATGCGAGGAGTCGATCCACGAGGATTGATGATAGATTGATTCAATTTAATTCCCTGCACAAAACAGAAATCCAAAAGAAAATAAATAAAATAAGAAAGAAAGAAAAGAAATTAACTCAAGCAAATTAGTTACCAAGTTCAATTCATATTCTTAGATTGATTCTAGCTAAAGTATGATTAAGCCATGGTGTCTGGTCCTAACCTTGTATTTCTAATTCCCTAATTAGATCCTTGTTTCGAACCTAAATTAAGCATTAGAAATCCATTAAGCATAGAAGAATGTTTTAAACAACCAAGCATGTATCTAATCCCTATTGTCGAATGTCCATACATACTCTTCCTATTCATAGTTCAATTTGAATTAATGCATGGTGTCTACTCTTAATTCAAACCAAGATAGCTAACATACAAGTTTTAATGGTGATCAATCATTCAAACAAGCATATTAACTTATAAGCATAATGAATAAGAACAAGAACTATAATTGAAACTTGAAAACTAATTAAACTTGAAAACTTAGAAAAGAAATTACATTACAATGGAAAATAAATTACAACTAAGAAAAACTTAAAGGAAACAATTGAGAACTAAAAGAAAACTAAGAGAATTTGAGGAGAGAAGGAGAGGAGCTCTAGAGAGATGTTTGAGAGCTCCCCCTTGGGGTGTGTTTACATGTTTGGAGAACTCACTATTTATTTATAGGCCTAGGGAAGTATAAATCTGATTATACAATTGAATTTATTAATCACACACACTTCACCAACTTACACCACTCAATTCACCACTAAAATGATTAGCTCATGCATGACAATGCATTGCAGTCAACTTGTGGGCTCGATTTGGGCTTGTTCCTTCACTCTAAAAAATCTGCAAAAATATGGATCTTGAAGCTCTTTGTCTTATCTTTCCAAGCATATGCAGCCCAACTCAAGGAAAATTCAGGAAGGCCTTCAAAACTCATTTTTGGCCCAGTAACACCAGATCCTGCCGATTTTGACCTTAAGCTGCCAAAACTTGTATAACTTCCTCTAGAGGACTCGGAATCATGAACCGTAAAATGATCCAGAAAATAGACTTCCGTATCTTTCCAATGACGTATGGCTCATTATCTGGTTCTTCTTGAGCAAGTAGAGTCCAATCCGTGAAGTTGACTGATCTGCAGACACCGTTTTGAGCTAACTTGACTCAAAATGCATTAAATGAGTCCCAAACTTATTACACTGAAACAAACACAAAATAGATTAAAAGCACAAGTTTAACTCAAAAACATAACCAAATCATAAGTTAGAAGGGTACAAAATGATATGTAATTATGCGATCAACTTGTGTACCGAATCTCATATATATATATATATATAACTGTTTGGTTGGTAGCACTACTATACTTTGTTGGATTAACTTATCCAGGACTTGGCCAATGATCTCAGCCCGGACTCAGTAGACCAAACGCGGGCCGGCGGCCAATAAACAATGTTGATTAATTCAGTCGTTAAGGATTTGGATTAGGAGTTGATTAATAAAATATGACAGTATTTTTTTCGTTTAAACCGTGTACAACGATTGACTTTAGACTTTACCCAGAACTCGGAATTGTGTACAACGGCTTAATTGGACCCTTCAAGCCTTCCACGACATTAATTATGAGACCAATTCCACGAAATATGGATTTTGGAGAATGGGAGATTTGGGTTTTTTTTTCCATATTTTGTTTTGAACACAAAATAAAAATAAACTATAAGAAATAAGTAGACAATGATCTTTTTTGGTAATAAGTAGACAGTGATCTTCAATCGTATAGACATGGTATGCATGCCATATAATAGAATTGAATGAAATTCTTGCAATGATGGAAAGTAAAAACCATCATTGCAAGTTGAATCCCTATGTGGTAGTAAACACGGGAGAAATAATGTAAAACTGGGGCAAAAGATAATACTTGCCAGGATGAATTTTCCATTAAGCAATAGGTGAGATTTATACAAGAAAGTTTCCTAGAATCGGGAAGCTATCTCTACAATCTAGCAATATAAAACAGGTAAGAATATATATAGCTAATCAATCAATTACAGCTTTCCTATTCTATCACAGCAATCCCTAAACTGTAGCTAAGTCAATGATTCTCAACACTCTGGATGTCAAGAACTCCCAACTTGCGCAACATGTTGGTGAAGGCATCTTTACCCAAAGGTTTAGTGAACACATCTGCTATCTGTTGTGCAGAAGCAACGTATTTTGTGACAATTGAACCCTCATGAATCTTATCTCTGATAAAGTGGCAGTCTATCTCTATATGCCTAGTGCGCTCATGAAACACGGGATTAGCGGCTATGTGTAAGGCCGCTGTGTTGTCGCAATGAAGTGTTGCTGCCTCTGGATGTGACAACTGCAGGTCTTGTAACAAGCTTCGCAGCCAAGAGAGTTCACAACAAGTACCTGCCATGGCTCGATGTTCAGCCTCTGCGGAAGAGAGAGACACAGTTTTCTGTCTCTTTGTCCTCCAAGAAATCAGTGAGTTCCCTAGAAAGACACAGTAGCCAGTGGTGGATCTCCTAGTGGTAGGACAGCCAGCCCAATCAGAATCACAATAAGCACTCAACTTTAAATTATTTTGAGCTGGAAAGAAAATGCCTTGTCCTGGGGTACTCTTAAGATATTTCAAGATGCGAAGTGCTGCTTCCATATGTGGCTTCCGAGGTTCATGCATGAACCTACTAAGGACATGGACCGCGTATGTGATGTCGGGGCCTTGTGATAGTCAAGTAAATTAGACGACCCACCAACCTCCTGTATTTTGCTGGGTCTGTAAGCAAATCACCTGTATTTGAAAATTTGAGATTTTGTTCCATAGGGAAACAGACAGGTCGTGCCCCTAGTGATCCTCCATCTTTAAGGATGTCAAGAGTGTATTTCCTTTATGAGATGCTAATGCCCATAGTTGAACGAGATACCTCAATACCCAAAAAGAATTTGAGGTCGCCTAAATCTTTGATGCGAAACCGAGTATGAAGGAACTGTTTGAGAGAATTAATGGCAGCCATGTCGTTACCTGTAATCAATATATCATCTACATAAATTAAGAGAGCAGTGAATGATTTCCCTCTTTTGCATGTAAACAAGGAATAGTCCGCTTTAGATTGGATGTAACCAGCAACTTGAATGGCTTCAGAGAACTTAGCAAACCATTGCCGAGAAGCCTGCTTAAGACCATACAACGACTTGTTGAGGCGACATACCCGATTCTCCCCCTGTTGCTGAAGACCAGGAGGTGGAGTCATATAAATCTCTTCATGGAGATCACCATGAAGGAAGGCGTTGTGAACGTCAAGTTGGTGGATAGACCATGAGTGAGCGGCAGCAACCGCAAGGAGACAACGAACTGTAATCATCTTGGCCGTAGGAGAAAAAGTGTCATGATAATCAAGGCCTTCAGTTTGAGTGTAGCCCTTAGCAACTAAGCGGGCCTTGTACCGCTCAATGGACCCATCGAACGATGCTTGATCTTGTAAACCCACCGCAACCAATAGGTGTTTTCCCGGTGGAAGAGAGGTGAGAGTCCAAGTCTGGTTGGATGCCAAGGCTTGGAGTTCGAATCCATGGCCTGTTGCCAATTGGGGTCGTGGCGGCTTCCGCATAAGTATGAGGCTCAACGTGACGACCGATTTGAGTAATAAAGGCAAGATGGGCGGTGAGTACCGATGATAAGAAAGAAAATTGCACAATGGATAACGAGTACAGGTGGGACTTGGAGACGAGAACACCGATTGGGATGCGGGCAGCAGCGTGACTTGAGAACACACGTAATCCTTGAGATGAGCAGGTGGTACCCGGTGACGTGCTGACTTACGGCAAGGTGGTGGATCGGTTGGAAGTGATGATGTGTGGTCAGGTGGTAAGCTTGGAGCAGCTGGAGAGTCTGTGGGAGAGGATTCAAGTTCGGGTTCAATGGGCAAAGGCACGAGGGCAGGTTCGGGTTCAATGGTCAAAGATGGGGCATCGTTGGATTCGAGAGAGAGATTGGGAGTCGGATGGTGGAGGAAGTAATGGTAGCGGGAATGGGCCAGGATGTGGGCTGGTGTTGCTTGTCATAGGGTGTGTGTGAAAAGGAAAGACATCCTCATGAAAAAAAACATCACGACTAGTAAAGGTTTTGCGGGTGGATAAATCATAAAGTTTGTAAGCCTTTTGTCCTTGTGGATAACCAATGAAGACACTCTTCTTAGCTCGGGGATCAAATTTGAGAGTGGGGTGAACAGTTGTGGCATAGGCAAGACATCCAAAAACCTTCAAGTGTGCATAAGAAGGTGGTTTATTGTATAATTTTTCGAAAGGTGTTTTTTTGGAAAGAAGTAAAGTGGGTAAACGGTTGATCAGGTAGACTGCAGTAAGAATGCAATCCCCCCAAAAATGGAGAGGAAGGTGGGCTTGAAACCGCAAAGCCCGTGCAGTGTCAAGAATGTGGCGGTGCTTGCGTTCTATAACACCATTTTATTGTGGTGTGTAGACGCATGTATGTTGAAAAAGGGTTCCGTGTTCCCTGAAAAAATCATGTAAGGAAGAGAATTCTCCCCCATTGTCCACACGAATGGTTTGGATGGTGGTATTGAATTGTGTGCGAACCATGGAAAAGAATGATTTAAGGATGCCTTGTGTTTCATGTTTATGATGCATGAGAAGAAAAACCCAAGTAAATCTAGAATAATCATCCACAATGGTTAAAAAATAACGTGCTCCTGAGGAGGAAGCAATTTTATGGGGTCCCCAGATATCACAATGTATAAGGGAAAATGGTTTTGAAGTTGAAATTGAACTGATGCCAAAAGGGAGGCGAGTTTGTTTTGCAAAATGACAAACATCACAAACATTATTCAAATGGGAAGAACAATTCAACGAAGTCTTAGCTAGAAACTGAAAACGGGAAGAGGAAATGTGTCCTAAGCGGCGGTGCCACAGATCTGCAGATGAGGTAACGGAATGGCAGGATGGTTGAGTGGTGATGGAGTTTTTGTCAGAAGCCAACGCCACGAGGTAGTAGAGACCGTCACGCTGTTTACCCAGACCAATCGTCGTCCTCGTAGCCAAGTCCTGCAAGATACACCAAGTAGGAAAAAAAGTAACTGAGCAATTCAATCCTTGTGTAAGCCGACTAACAGACATAAGATTGACTTTAAAAGTAGGTACACACAAAACATCTCTCAAATAAAGATAAGAGTTAAGTGTTAAAGTCCCAATGGAAGTGATGGGAGCAGTCTCCCCACTGGGCAATATCACCGGTGGTAGAGAGGAATTTTTAACTCTTTTCCCAAGTAAATTTGTGGCGGATGTAATATGGTCGGTGGCTCCACTATCGATGATCCGGCGAAGGTCGGGAAGTAATTTTGTGATACTGAGGAGTGTTTGGCGGCATGGGCACGAGAAAAGTCCTTCTCGCTCAAAATGGTGTGGACTGTTGACATTGAGCCTCGACAAAGAGGGCATAGCAATTTGGATTTCTTGCGGACTAGGTTGTGAGTTCACGTGATTTGCCGAACAGTGCCTCCTCCCTTCTTGTTACGTCCTCCTCCTTTCTTATTGGATTTGTGGAGACGATGCCCAGGTGGATATCCATTCAACTTCCAGCAGGTGTCGACAGTGTGATGATCGAAGTCGCAATAGGTGCAGTGCAAAGGCTTTTTGCCTGAACTAGTGGACTGCTGGTTTTGACGGACCGCCATGGCTGCTGGCTCCATTGTAACACGGGAGGAGCCCAATTCTCGTTGCTTTTCTTCCTGCATAATCAAAGAGTAAGCCTGCGCACCGTCGGAAGCGTCTGCATAAGTAAAATCTGACCACGAATAGCCTTTGTAGGACTCATTGAGTCCCATAAGGAACTGCATCAACTTGGTTCTCTCCTCTTGTTCTGTATGCTTCTTCATGGAACCGCACGTACAGGTAGGAAGGTCGTCATAGGCAGCCAACTCATCCCACAAGCCCTTCAATTTCGTGTAATAGGCTGCTACTGATAATTGATCTTGAGTGAGGGACGCAATATCACGTTGAATCTGGAAGATTCGCGGTGCATTGCTGCGAGAAACGCTCACGAAGATCCTCCCGCATTTCGTGGGTGGTTGAGTAGATAACAGCATGTCGCAATATCGGGTTCGAGAGAATTCAGGATCCAAGAAAGGATCATGTCATTGCACCTACGCCAAGAGGCAAAATCGTTGGACTGGTTTTTCTTGAAGGAGCCTTCAACATGCCATCTACAAAGCCGAGCTTGTTCTTGGCACTCAACGATATCGTCATTGTCCTACACCAGGTTGCATAATTATCTCCATTAAGAGGTTTGGAGACGATAACCATTCTTGGATGATCGGAATGGTGGATGAAATAGGGATTGGAGACTTCGACTTTTCTAACTTGCCTCCATCCGAGCTTTGTTCGTTGGTCATGGCTGCGGAACAACGATACAAAGAGAAAGGAAAAGGTGCGGCTAAGAGAAAATAGCGGCGAGAAAGAGCTAGGGTTGTGCCTGCTCGATACCATGTAAAGCTGGGGCAAAAGATAATACTTGCCAGGATGAATTTTCCATTAAGCAATAGGTGAGATTTATACAAGAAAGTTTACTAGAATCGGGAAGCTATCTCTACAATCTAGCAATATAAAACAGGTAAGAATATATACGACTAATCAATCAATTCTGACTTTCCTATTCTATCACAAAGAATCCCTAAACTGTAGCTAAGTCAATGATTCTCAACAAATAAGGACTCAAGAATTTGAATCATTTCAATATCCATGTGTTAGTAAACACAGAAGAATCATTACGACACCCATTCTTGATAGGTAAACATGTCATCACTAATTTAATGAAATTTTTGCAATGGTGGAAAGAAAACACCATCCTGTTCAGTTAGACATCTTAATTAGCTGTGAATATCTTTCAGTACACTAGTAACCTAACCCAACGTACGGTGTAGCCATTCTAGAAAGAAAAAAATGCTTATCAAGGTAATTTACAACTTACATTTAAAGAAAACCCATAACTGTTCCTTTTTCCATCTAGAAAAAGCTTAGTCAGCAGGTCATGAAAGACACATTGCACCTCTTCCTTCAAGTCACTTGCTTAGATAAATTTTCTTTTACTTTCCTCTAGAAAACTCTAAATATATTTTTTTTGGACGAAAATAGAAGACCCTAAATATAGTAACCACAGTTCAGGGACGGACCCAGGATTTCAAAATGGGATGGGCTAGATTTATCTTATTGAACTGTTAGATTTTAGGCTTGGCTAAACCCTTAAAGGATGCTTATGGAATTGATCATATATATATATATATATCAATTTAATTTAAGAACATATCATTTTTATTTTATTTATTTAAAATGCGTATTATACATCAACAATGCCAGTTAAAATCTAACATGATGAACAAAAATGAATTAAGAGAGAATAAAATTCATAAGAAAATTCAAAAATGAAAACTTATCATCACAAAGATAGAATCAGATAGACACATAGCACTTAAAGGTAAGACTACAATTATCCAATTAGTTTAATTGATATTTATGCTCTAAATGAACTTAACATTAACACTAACTATAAAAAAATAAAAATAAAAACTCACCTGGTCTATAGCTCAGGTTGTACAAGTCATAGGTGCATGCCTGCCACAGTTCATTAGCAACACAACAAATTATAAATTCTTCTGTTTTTTCCCCATTGGTCAGTGTCTCATCCTATCCAAACAAAAGACGATAACCATATAACTATATTTCTCTATTCTCAATTTTCTTTCTTCTAGAAAACCCTCAATATTACCGGAAATCCCGCCACCACCTAATGCAATATCATATGACAATAATCACCAAAGTTTTTCCCAAATTTTGAAATAGGAATTTAGCTAATAAATTATGTGAAAGTATGTTAGAAATAATTAAACTTATCAAAATCATTGTATGACACACACATAGACGAAAAAATTTAGTTTCAAATTGAGCTTATCATGTCAGCCGATAATTGGTGAATCTAAGAATCTACTCGTTAAGTTTACGAATTAAATTGTTATCAACTCTTTTTACGGACAAAACGAGTTAATCAGTTCATTTAGAAAATGTAATTGGATTTATATATATTCACTCGTTAAGCCACCTAATATTGTTAAGATTTCAGAGAGATGGATTCTTGGCCCACCACTAGCAACATTGATATTGTCTCCAACTTAATCACTTGTTTAGCAGGGGTGGGGTTTTATACAAAAGGGCTTGATGTTATTAGGAGTATAATCATTCATTATATATTTTATTTTATTTTGTCAAGTTTCCGATGGGGAACTTATATTCTTCAACACACCCCCTCACGTGGGACCACCACATAATGGGCCACACGTGAAGCCAATTCCACATCGGAGTTAAACATTCAAGTTCAACACGTAAACACCACATATTGGGTGAAGGGTCAGGGTAAATATTCAAGCCTAACATGTGAACATCACATATTGGGTAAGGGGTAAGGATAAAGTCCAATATTTCAGGCCCAGTCAATCAATCCGCTCTAATACCATGTCATGATTTAAGAGGGATGGACCATTGGCCTACCACTAGCAACATCGATATTGTCCCCAACTTAACCACATGTTTAGCAGGTGTGGAGTTTTATACAAAATGCCTCAATGTCATTAAAAGTGAAACCGTTTATTATATAGGACTTTCTATTTTGTTAAGTTTCCGATGTTGGACTTGTATATTCTTCAACAAACATGTCATGAACACACAAAGTAACGAAGTTACTGTCATAGTATGTTATGTCATGAAAATACAAAATAAATAAATAATGAAAAATTGGGATTCCTTTTTTTTTTTTAATGCGTTTAAAAAGTGTAGATATTAGACATGATTGGCCACCTTAATTGACCTGTCACGCCTTTAATTACATGTGTTTTCCTTGCTAACAATAAACTTAAAACTAATTTGACCAAAAAAATAAACTTAAAACTAATAATCCAAGTCAGATACACAAACCAAACCAAACCAAACCCAACCCGAACGACAGAAATTTCAGTCAAGAGAGTAACAAACAAAACCAAACGAAAGCGGTTGAGAGAGAGAGGAGGAGTCATCTGCCGCTTCAGAATTTATATTATCACGACTTTATGACCCTCTCCCTCATCTCCTCCTCACTTCTCTCTCTCTCTCTCTCTCTCACCCAAGCCCCATCCCACCACCTCTCCCCATACTCTGCCACTTCACCCTCTTCTTCTCTTCTGGGGTTTTAGGTTTTTGAATCATGATGGAATTGAATACGGATCTATTCGACCCGAGAAGTACGCTCATGGACCCCGGCTTCTCCCGGGACGCGACGCCGTCGGCCGATGCCGATGCCGACGACTTCGCCTTCGCCTTCAACGACAGTAACTTCTCCGACCGCCTACTTCGGATCGAGATCATGGGTGACACACCCGAGTCCAGACCCGATTCCGAGGCCTGTACCAGTATCGCTGATTGGGCCCGCCACCGGAAGCGCAGAAGAGAGGACATCAAGAAGGAAAACAGTACGTCTTCTTCTTTTCGTGCTTTTTAATTTTTTCGGTTGTTTGGTTATCGATGATATTCGAGAAAGTATGAACATTTTGGGGGTGGTTTCGTGTTGGGCGTTACTTTAGAGCTGTTTTGGGCTGAGAAATGGAAGAATTGAAATTTGGTATTTGTTGAGGGCAACCATAGGATTCATTTTTGGAGATATTGATTATGGCCGAATAATTGTGTGCTTATACTTATGGGAGAGCTTTATAGGACGTTTTTCACTTCCTTCAAATCAATTTCAGATGCAACCAAATGGAAAACTTTTTATTTAGCTTATTACTTGAGGAATAGTGGACATTTATGTCGGTTTCATTACTCTCTTTGTTTGTTTGGGTGCTGAGAAAATTGTGGAAAAAGAAGGGACGGGGAATTTAATTTCATATAAATTTTGCTTGTACTTCCTATGTTGCCCGCCTCATATGAAATCAAAGTATTTGACTTTATGGAGCCATATGACTGCACAAAGACTTGCTGGGTTTGACCTTGAACCTATTGGAAACCAAAGTAACTAGAAAGTATGAGATTTTAATTTTCACTTTTTAATTCACTTGTTCAACTCTTTTTTGGCCTGCATTTATTCAGCTTGGTGTTTCCCTGTATTATTGGGTAAAAGACATGGAAGCTTCTAATACACTGACTTATGGACAAGACAAAAGCATAATTGCCGTTTCTCAGTTGGTTTATTTTCCCTTGGGTTATTTCAGTTTGGGATTTCTGTTATCTGGTTACTGTTCAGTCACATGTTTGCCTCATCATTCCTTCAATTTCATGCATTGTGATTATGCTATGATGATTTTTTTTGGGTAATGCTGGTTAATGTTTTAGAATTTGTTTTCAGTTCCGGATCTCTCTGAATGCCCAGAGGAGCAAATCTTGAATGACAATCAACCTGATATGGATGATTGTGAGGGTTGCGAAAATCAAGATGAGGAAGCAGTTGCAATGGTTGAAGAATCGCATTCAGGTATTTGAATGCATCTTTAATCAATTTTGTGATTTTGAAAAGCACATAAACAAACAACCTTACTTGAATGGGATCTGTCCTATATGCTTGGACCTCTATGTTCTGAGTTCTAAAAAAACCCACAGAAATTAAAATTAAAATTTTAAAAAGCTGCTTCAACAGCATTGTGTTCTGCTTAGGTGTTTCATCTTCTATTGTGTATGCAAGATTTCTTAGTAAGGGTCCAAAAGTTTACGAGAATAATATTACCTGAGCGAAACCCTAATACCAGTCTTAGTTCGGTATGTAATATCCGTGTACCTCTTTCTGTGAGCAAAGTTTACAGTCTTAGGAAGAGCTGTGCAGTTTAATTTCCTAATTTCCTATGGTGTTATCATGTTGGAAGTTTTCTAAGCCAGATCCCGTATTCTTGTAGGGGATGAAGCTGCAAACAGCAATGATTCAGACTGGGGAATGGATTGCTCTACAGTTGTAAGAGTTAAAACATTGCACATTAGCTCTCCAATTTTGGCAGCCAAGAGTCCCTTTTTCTATAAGGTGAATGTCCTCTGGTGTTATTCATGTTCCTTTAGTTCTTACCACTGGAAGGTTTTTCTCATTTACCCCCACTGTATTATTATGCAGCTCTTTTCAAATGGGATGAGGGAGTCTGAACAACGACATGTAACCTTGCGGATCAATGCCTCTGGTGAGAATAAATTTCAGAAGCTTGCTATTATCTTTTATATTTAGTAAACTTTAGTGTTGTACGTCCATAGAAACAAGTTCCCAATGAAGTCACCTTACAATTGTTGTACTTGTTTTCCTGTGTGCAGAAGAAGCTGCCCTCATGGAGCTCCTGAATTTTATGTACAGCAATGCCTTATCCACCACCTCAGCTCCTGCTTTACTGGATGTGCTGATGGCTGCTGACAAATTTGAGGTTGCTTCATGCATGAGGTATTGCAGCCGGCTGTTGCGGAATATGCCCATGACACCTGAGTCTGCATTGCTTTATCTAGAGCTTCCTTCCAGTGTCCTAATGGCTGAAGCAGTCCAGGCGTTGACTGATGCAGCAAAGCAGTACCTTGCTGCCCGTTACAAGGACATAAGCAAGCAAGTTTCCTTGTTACTCACACGTGAACTTAATCTACCAAATTTTTGTTAAGTAACATTGTTTGCATTTTTGAGAGGTATATTTCTGACTTTGATTCTTTCAACCAGGTTTATAGAAGAGGTGATGGCCTTACCCCTAGCTGGAATAGAAGCAATTGTATCCAGTGATGAACTCCAGGTTGCATCTGAGGATGCTGTATATGACTTTGTGTTGAAATGGTCCAGGACTCACTACCCAAAACTGGAGGAACGGCGAGAAATCTTGGGTAGTCGACTGGCACGCTACATTCGCTTTCCTTACATGACTTGTCGAAAGCTGAAAAAAGTTTTAACCTGTAATGATTTTGACCATGACGCGGCATCCAAGCTAGTGCTTGAGGCCCTTTTCTTCAAGGCTGAGGCCCCACACCGGCAGCGAATTTTGGCAGCAGAGGAGTCTGCTACCTTGAATCGTCGCTTTGTGGAGAGGGCATACAAGTATCGCCCTGTTAAGGTGGTGGAATTTGACCTTCCCAGGCAGCAGTGTGTGGTGTACCTGGACTTGAAGCGGGAGGAGTGCGCAAATTTGTTCCCATCCGGACGGGTGTATTCTCAGGCATTCCACTTGGGTGGGCAAGGGTTCTTCCTCTCTGCACATTGCAACATGGACCAGCAAAGTTCTTTCCATTGTTTTGGGCTGTTTTTGGGGATGCAGGAAAAAGGGTCAGTGAGTTTTGCAGTGGACTATGAATTTGCGGCAAGATCAAAGCCAACTGAGGAATTTATTAGCAAGTACAAAGGTAACTACACATTTACTGGGGGCAAGGCAGTTGGCTACCGGAACTTATTTGCCATACCATGGACTTCCTTCATGGCTGAGGATAGTCTTTACTTCATAAACGGCGTGCTCCATCTTAGAGCAGAGCTTACTATCAGACACTGACTTCTACATCATCCTGATTGTCGAAGCAGAAGTTTGATTTTCTCCTCCGGGGATGAGTACGCCTGACCATTGTCATTTTGTTTGTCGGTGTTTTCTTTTTACCATCCTTTTCCTCCTAACTTGGAGAAGGCATTGCAATAACTAGACACATTGTAGCGCTCTCCGTTGGAGGCTTAAACGTAATTAGAACTGTTTATTTCTTGTTCATTTGGACCATTATATGTAGTGTATTATATCCATCCAAGTTCTTGCTCCACTGGTAATCTATCACTGTATATATCAAAAACATCCCAAGCAGACTGGAAAAGTCTAACAGCTCACTTTTCATTTGGCCATGCTTGTTTTGCTCGCTATTGCTCACGAAGGTGACCTACCTAGTTTCTCTCATTGATTAATTAAGGATTCTGCTTGTCTCATTTCTTGCAAACCATAGTTGTCAAATGTGCAAAAATAATTCATTAAAAACACAAAAAAAAAAACTTATAAATTAATTCATCAAAAACACAAAAAGAAAAAGTTGTCACATGTGCAAAAATAATTTATTAAAAACATAAAAAGAAAAACTTATAAATTAATTTATCAAAAACACAAAAAGAAAAAGAAAAACTTTGGAGTAAAAAAGGAATCACAACCATCAAAGTAGATAGAGATCAGCAAATAGAATCTCTCTCTCTCATACTAGAGAGAATCAAATGGGAAAACAATAGCGAGAAAGTTAAATTTTTTAAGTGACCAAGTAATAATTGAGAGATAGTTATAGCTAAAATTTGGTGTTTTTCTAATTATTATCTCCAGAGCATCGGCTAATCTTCACAATGTGTGGAACGGAATTATAATTTTCAAAATTTAAAAACACTGGACAAAAATTTTCTTAAACGTCAAAAATACTGGGGAAAATAATAACTCATCTCTTAAGCCCATCCAATGCTTGGACTCGAAGTCTTCGTTGAGCTGTGTTAGATTATATTTGCTAAACGTCTTGTAATCTAGATTTTCAATTTAAACACAACTCACAATTTTGAAGATGGAAGTGGACAAGCCAACAGACCCACTGACATAAAATTGTCAAATCTTATTCCAAAGATGGAAGTATGGAAGTACAAGACTAACAATCAATCAAAGAAAACCTATTTTAGATTACAGGATACAAACGCCTCTTACGGTGGAGATGCAGAAACAAAATGAAACGATGGGGACGATAATTATGCTTAGACTTTCGCCCCGCAGTCATTTCGACCTATTCAGTTCCAGCAATCTTCTTCTTCAATGCTTCAATGTCTGTAGCTAGTTCCTTTCTGCTTGACTGAGGGTAAGAGCAATACAAATTGCAGTTAGAATTATGGGGTCTAAATGCCAATTCATGTGCTGTAGCCAATGCCAGTTTGCTTTCAAGTGCTCCATTGCAGAAAGCACAGATGTTTTCATAATTGTTAAAATCATAAGCAACAAGGAATCATGCTTGTAGAAAACAAAGATATTCAACTTTAGATTGAAAGTTTTAATCTTGCCTTGAAGAGTAGGTAACGGTAGACAAACCATCCAGTGTATCCTAGCCCTACCAACTCCAGGACCTTTGGAAGCTGAAAGTCAATTCAGCGTAGTTCAATTAATTTCTAAACGGGAGATAATACAAACACGCACAAAGTTGTAAATTGAAATATAGATTCATCATTTCCATAATCAAAATGGATTCTATATTGCAAAACCTAGAGGCATGTGGTTTCAAAAGAAATCTCTTACAAGGGGCACTGAATTGACGGCAGCAACAACTATTGAAGACAACCACACAGCAACTATCGCCCCACCTCCGTATAGAAGGACTGTGGACTTGTTTTCAACTGCATCCCACTGGTAAGGAGAACATAAAGGATATCATTTTCATACAAACTTTTGGTTTCACTCCATCAAGAGAAGTCGTAGCAAAAAAGCTGTAAACAGCAGAAACTTAGAAAAGGATTATAAAAAAGATTCAATACAAAGGGTAACAACAAGCTTCTTGCAATTATATGGTGCCAGCTTATTTCCTACCTTCTCCTTCAAGTCTGTTAACAGTTCACCAGTGTCAACGGAAGTGGATGTCTCTTCTGAAGATGATGCTCTGATCTGGAGAGAAAGCCTCCGGGTTTCTTTGAAAGATAAACAATGCTTATTTAAGCTTGTAGTTTTGATTCAAATTTTAAACAGCTTATATAAAGAGGAAAAAAAATCAAATCTAAATATCTAATAAATAGTGAAAACAGTTAAACAATAGAATAAGTATAGCAATTAGTCATGCTTAAACAACCAAAATGCACAAAAGGGCCAATAAGAAAAGGTATGGTAATTAGTCAGGCTTAGGTAGAATCAACTAAATTGAACTAAATAACTGGGACCATCAAATTTGGCTTCTCTGTACCAAAAAGGGAGCAAAAATCACACTCCAAAAGTCTTTTAAATATCATGTTCATTTGTGTGTCTTGGATAACATACATATGCTGCAGAGTTGTAACAACTCTTGAGCAATATATGAGATCGGTCGATTGAAACTCCTACACTGACTGTTCATTTTTCACAGTACGGGGCACTCAAGGGTTACACACACCTACCTCAACAACTATCAAAGAAACAAGACATGCATCTACTTGGCTGCGGTGGCGTTATTCCCAGTTCACAGTATGAACCCTAAGGCTCCATTCTCCCATCATTGGCTAACCAAAGGTATGTGAAGTGGAATTGGAGCATGGAACGTTAAAACAATGATTTTTAGTTCGTTTGTTTGGAATGAACCAAATCAGCTTGCCCATATATTTAAATAGGTGTTAAAAAACAAAAATCTGACACTCCCAACTATTATATTCCTACCCCTTAAAATCTATTGAGGTTGAGTTCAACATGCAACTATGATGGGATTTTGCAGGCGCATTATAAAGAAAGAAGTGACTTACACCAACTCGGAAACAACCATTCCTTGCAACTTCTGCTTACCTTCATTTTCAGTGTATTAAAGAAATGCACCAGATTCGGCCTAATCATTGCCTCTCTAATAACATTTATGCCATCCGCACAGAATAGCAGACATATATGTTCATCTCAATCAACACCCTACACCCTACTTTCAAAAAACCAATAGCAAGGTTCAAAATCTGTGCTTTAAGAACCAGAATCAAGACTCACAGCCCTTATATTCTATTTACCTTTCCCCTACATCCACTAGCTGGAGAAATAAAGGAAAACGCCAGAAAACAGAATCAAAATTCTTACTTTATAAACTACCATACAGAAAAGCTGACCAAATACGCTGCAGCTAGTTGATAATTTCATTGAACCCCACAAAATGAATTTCACAAATAAATCAAACATCCCAAACAGTTCCATATCTCCCACATTTTCTCAGCAGCCAACAGTTGCAATGAAAAGAACACACACACACAACTTTGTACCGAAAAAGAACACACATAGCTTCAACAGCACAAAATTGAAAAACCCCACAAAAACCAGCTACATAAAAATAAAACAAAAACAAAGAAAACAGCAAACTTGCTTAAAATCAGAGTACCTGAAAAGGCTTTAAGAGGGAAAGAAGATGTGGTGGAAGAGAGGCGAGGAGGGAGGTAAGGCAAGGCAGAGCAGCGAGTGGGTTTGATGGGGAGACGCGGCATGAAAACGGCGGTAGTCGCCATGGATGAGGCTGTCGCTGCCATGAGAGAGTCGTATCCTCAGCTGCTTTGCCTCTTGGGGTCTGACTTGTTGGTTGCTTTGCAAATGATTATTTTTCGTCGAAGCGTTAGGTGTTGGTTCGCTCATTATCTTCGATGGGTTGTATTGCTTCCTCAGACTCATTGGTGAGTTGACACGTGGACTTTTAAACCTTTTTGATTGGATGGTTTTTTATCTGAAATCCACGTTTGGGGTCTCTCTTTCTCAAGTTCAAATACAAAGTGATCTCCCTTTCATTTGCAATACTTGTTTTTCCTTTTTTCTATTAAGGAAATGAAGAGCAAAGATTCTAAATTTTGTTGCAAATGTGAAAGATGAATGATCCATTAATTAATAATTAGGAGAAAAGGGTTCCAAACTAAGTGTAGATTTTCTATTTCTTATAACGGGAAGAGAAATAAAGAGTTACATGAAAAAAGAGATAAAGAGAACGAATATATACATACACAATACGTAATTTTTTTTTTTCTTTTTACAATTAGAGTAAGAAGTTCATAGCAATGTCATGGTAATATAGATTATCTACATTCTACAAAGAGGAGGTAAAGTATCACCCTATTAAGATTTGCAACCCTTAGTCAATTAGGATTATGGAGAATATTTGAATGGTAAAAGTGTTTATTCATGTTTCGTACAAAAAAGAACGTAAAATGGGTGTGCGAGAGAGATGAGAATAACAGACATGGTGAAATGTTCTTTTTTGTTCTAACTATATGAACATTTTAGTGAGAGCTTGTAGCCAACATGATTAATAGCATTTGTTCATGCACTTTACAATCTTGTTTCAACACTCTCTCTCTCTCTTCTAATAGATCGTAGATTCTGTCTTGGGTCTTTTCTTCTTTTTTTTGGTCAGGGGTCTTTTCTTCTATGAAAAAAAAAAAAAAAACCTATACGAACTTTTTTAGGCCGTGATTATATGATAGAGAAAAATGTTATCAAATTATTTCTTCTTTTTTTTGGACGAAATTTTTCTTTGTTTATTCATGATGTATTGAATATCAACCCAATTGAACCAACTATGGGCTTCTTTGAGGGGGCTTCTTAATGAACCATAACCCAATTGAGTCGGTGACCCACCCAGCTCAAAAATCCAATAATCCGAGATTCTGTCTTGTGCTTAAACAAGAGTAAGTGCCAGTTTGGCATTGCTTATTTGGGGTGATAAGTGATTTTTTAAAAAATTTGGAAAGCCCAGCCTGTTTGGTAAACTATGAAAAAATCACTTATTATTAAAAATTGCTGTGAGAGAAAGCTATAAGGGAAAGCAGCTAATGAGGTGCTTTCATTTTCTGATTATGCAGGAATCAATTTCGAAGAGGCGCTGGGTTTAATGATTATGCGGGAATTAGTACCAGCAACACTTTTAACAAAAAGTTTACCAAACGCCAAACTGCTTTCTCTCACAGCCGATTTCTCCGACAGCAAATCTGACAGCGATTATTTTCACAACACAGCAATGTCAAGGGCTCGTTTGTGATTATTTCTTTAAGAAGTACTTCTTCTCATAAGCGCTTTTATTATAAAAGTATTGAATTTTCCACACAAAAAAATCCAAGTGTTTTCTAAAAAAGCATTTGGGAGTGCTTCCTAAAAAAGCATATAGCAGTTGATTCTCTAAAAAATGCTTCTATGACCCAAAAAAGCCAAACACTGTCAAAAAGCACTTTTTGCCTTTTCAAAAGCACTCCCAAACATGCCATAATTCTATTATATACTAATACCACAGTCATTAAGCCTAGAAAATACTAGGCATAAAGGATTGTTTTAAGCTCAAAGCTTTAACAACAACAGAAGCACCACTTTTAAATTATAATCAAACGGCCCAATAATGATTAATAACCTTATTAACCGAAATAATGAAAGAACAAATTCCATTGCTGGTAGTAGTGATCACTTTTTCTTCAAGACCTGGCATATATTAAACTATGTATTAGGTTTTTAGGTTTTTTTTTTTCGGGTTTTCAATATGATTTTTATAATTAGATTTGCTGGTACTCCAAATTGGATAAATGATTGCCCAAATAACTCTAATTTAAAATCTGTAAGGGATTTGTAGCTCAAGTAGTTAAAAATATTTATCCATGCATTCGGGGTCCTAGATTCGAATCCCTCCTCTCCTAATATCAGCTTGTATTTTTTTAATATAAAAAAACTCTAATTCAAAATCTTAAGAGAGACATTGGTGCAACTAGGCCTGGGCACGGTTCGGGTCAGATCCAATTTTGACAGACCCGCGGGCCAAACCGATCAAATCTGCGATTCTCGGGTCAGATCGGGTCAAAAATGAAACCCGAAGTTGGGCCGAACCGAATATATTCGGGTCATCCGGTTCGGTTCTGGTCTTTTTTTGGGTTCTAGTTCAGCCCAATATAATTTGATTTCAAAGCCCAAATTCATTTTTTTTAAAAGCCCAATGCTGTTTACTTTTTCAAACTACCAGTTTTTCCAAACAGTCCATCATTAGAGCCCATTTCTTTTTTCCTTGCCCAAATTATGTCAATTAAACTATAACCTGTTTTTTTTACCAAAAAAACCCTAAAACATTCTCAGGCTTCTAAACTAAATATAAAGGATTGACAAAAAAAAAACTAAATATAAAGGCCCAACTTATAATTACAACGCATAAACTTAAACTTCAAACAAATGAATCAAAACATAGCAAAATCCAAAACACAGCAGCAAAGTCTCCTCCATCAACCTGCATCAATGCAACAAATCCAACATAGTTAGCATAACATTCAGAGAAACTTACACCAATGTTCATATTGCAATCAAATGAACCAAAATGGTCAAAACAGAGTACGAAGCATTCAAATACAACAAAATGTTCTCTCTTCCCTGCTCCCTCAAGTCCAGGGCCGAGAAGAAAGAACACAACATATCAAAAAATTGCACACAACAACAGATCCTTTCAAACCACGGTAGCAGAGATAAACCTACACCTTGTCTTTATTCTGTGTGAATTTTTTTTTGGGTCAGAATATTCTGTATAGATTAAAACACAGTTTCTCTGGTTAACAATTGCAGTTGACTGTCATCCTCTATACATGTCAAGAATTTTAATAAATGCGAATCCAAAATGGGTATATAGCTCAAAATACTCTCTGCCAGCAAGTCATATTTTCTAATTACACAAAAATGGGATTTGCGCAAATCATATCAAATATCAAGGCTGTCAAGATGGGATTTGCACAAATCATATCATATATCAAGGCTGTCAAAATGGGATTTGAACTACTACTCTTGAATAAGAAACAGATAAACAACAAAATTATATAACATCATATTAGAGCTTAATAGATATTCATTTTAATCCCCCCTCTTTAGAGTTTGAATCATACAAATAAAAAAAAATTATAAAAGTAAACATAGGCACCAAAAGAAAATTATCATCTATCTTGAGCAAAATGCCTCTCCACTGTAATGACAAATATGAAAAATTTGAGGACCGTGAACATCACTACGGTTTAGTTTAGCTATCCATTGTTCTTATTTCATAAATTCCAAAAACCCCAATATTTCATTTCTATATGATAAAATCACCTACAGCAGCTCTCAAAAACCCCTAAAAATTCCAATATACAATCCAAAACCCACAGCAGCTTAGCTCTCACATATGCAAAACCAAAATTTCAGATCCACATACAATCGAAAACCCAATACAAAGTTGACAAAAAAAAACCCAAAACTTACAGAACAAAATTGACGAAAACCCAAAATTTACATAACAAAATTGACAAATAATTTTTTTTACCGTTTTCTATGAAAAGTCTCCGGTGCTATCGAGCCAGAGAGAGAAGGGTCAGGCCGAGACAGAGAGAGAAGGTGAGGTGGTCGAGCTCGAGTCAGAGAGAGAAAGGGTGAGGTTGAGCGAGACAGAGAGAGAGAGAGGGTGAGGTCGCGGGCGAGAGAGAGGGTGAGGTGGCGCGCCGAGAGAGAGGGTGAAAGGTTGAGAGGTTGAGAGGTTGAGAGGTTGAGAGATGCAGAGATGGAGAGATGGAGAGATGGAGAGCGGCGATAAAAATAAATTGAGATGGAGGCTGGCTGCGAATTAGGTCAAAAGTAGATGTTTTATATTAGGTTAGAGTAATCTAGTGCAAGCAAGCGCGCGGTACAAGTTCTTTTTAGCCAATAATATTATGCCATGTGTCAAACTTATATATTATTAATAAACAGTACCAGTTCGGTTCAGGTCCACCGGTTCTTAAAAATTTGGAACCGCAGGCCGAACCGTTGACTTCGGTTCGGGTCAGGTCCAATGTTGACTTTTTTCAGTTTGGTCAAAAAACCTTATTTTTCGGTTCGATTTGGTTCAGTTCGTTCGGTTTATCGGTTTTTATGCCCACCCCTAGGTGCAACTTTTTTTTTTGGAGGACCTTTCCTATTAAGAGGGGCAATAATATACTAAACTCACACACACTACACTAATGCTAGGATTCGAACCCAATACCTTGCCTGGGTGGAGCATGCTCCAAACCTCTACACTAATGAGTCATTTGCGGTGCAACTTAAATAAAGATTTTCTAATGCTTAAGGCCATCGCCAATGGGGGTTCTAAAAGGAGCTCAACCACCTTGGGGCTCTTAGATACTAAGTGCAAAAAGGCATTCCCAATGGAACAATTTTTGGGCTCTATATGCTTGAGCCCCACCAGAGCTAACCCTAAATGTATGACCTTGGTTGAAGCCCTTAAAACTCAGTGGGACCCGCATAGAAGAAAACTTGAATGAATTAACAACCACATGCGCGGGGCCCACCAACACATAGATAAATAAAACAAACTTGATTTTTGTCTCTCCTCTTCTTTTTCCAGTTTTTTTTTATAGAAATAAATAGTTAGTTTTTTTCTTTACTCTAATCACTTTTTTTTTATAAAAAATATCGTCCAAATTTTTATTTTTTTTGAGTTGAAATGTTCACACAAAAAAAACCTAACATAACATAAACATACAATAAAACAAAATAAGTTCACAAAAACAAAAATAACATATAAATCAAATTATATCATAAATAGAGCTCCAGATATAGAGCCTCCCACTATGGAAGAGATGCTTTTAGAGCCCCAAAGATTCCATCGGAGCTCTAAATGAGGCTCTATCCACCATATTTATAGCCCCAACCATTGGGGATGGCCTAAGTAAGTCATAAAATTAAACTTTAATGCGCCAATAACTTGTAATTAACAAGTGGTTCTTAACCTTCCCTAACATCTCCCTTTGATGTTCTCATTATTGGGGTGATATTAAGTGTCATAACTCAATGATAGTTTCATTATGATTTAGTCTAAAAAATGATCAATTTTAATAATATTAACGGTGACTGGCGACTTTATGTATTATCAATTTTAATTCTGCAATGGTGATGAGAAAACAGATGAGAGCAGAGAAATGGTAGAGGTGGGGAAGAAGTAAGGACAACAGATAGAATTTTGAACTTAAACTTATTTGCAGTTTTTAAATTTCATTTAGAAATCAATGTATGTATTTTCCTTACTCTCCTTTAGAAAATTACTAAAAATCCTCACCAACATGATTGATTAAGAATTTCAAATGTAGCAACAACTTTGTTCTATAAAAATAAAATAAATAATAATAATAATAAATACAATTTTGTTAATTTTTCACAGAATAAGTCTCATATTATTGCCCTATTTATTCATCATTGTGGTTGGACCTTAGAATCCTTACCTATTCCTTAATTTTAAGGATGGGATAAGACATTTGAACCTAAACCACTAGGTCCACTACAAAGGCCAACTCAATTGCAATATATTATCAACAAGACCCTTCTCAAATCAAAGGACATATGTGTATAGAATTATAAAACTTTTACATATAATTATAAATAAATAAAAAACTTGGGGGAGAGAGAGGGAGAAGAAAGGTATATGCAGCTGTATGCACTATGAACATGAAACCAATAGGCTAATTTTTGTTTCTCAATGCATAACCAAATATTTATACCCTCTGAATCATCTATGGGGTCTTTGGCCATTTCATTTTTTCTCTTGTTTTTGTTTTTGTTTTTTCTTTTGAATTTCCTTGAACCAAAGGGATCCCAAATCAGTTGCCTAAAATAGTGCTTAATTGTAGACTTTAGAGGGTCCAGAGCTTCTGTCTTTATCTTGTGGAACTATAACCCTCCAAGGCCTTGCTTGCACCCTCCGGCAACCCAAGTCACTCTCTCTCTCTCTCTCTCTCTCTCTCTCTCTCTCTCCAAGTAACCCACCTGACTATCAACCAAAATATAACCCAAAAGAAAACAAAAGAGAAGGGATAGTTAGTGATAATAAAATAACATCTTAAACAACTCAATTGGGCACCTTCTAATTTGGTGCACAAGTCAACCAGACCTCTTCCAAATTCCATATTCCACTCCCACATTTCTCCCTCACCCTCTCCATCTCCAATACATCCCAATGCCTTCTATTTCTTAGGAAACTCCAAGAAGATGGTGACGAACGAATGCGATTTGAAGAATTCAGAGCTAGCAAGGCTGTCATTTTGAAGAATATTCATTTGGTGATGAGATTCTGGTTTACCTTCTCAAAACCAAAGCCAATATCTTTCATTTCCAGGGCCTGCATCACATCATATTATGCAGGATGATGATTCTTTATTGCCTTTGATATTGTGGGTTTGATTAGATTCTTTATTTGTTTATGAATTGTGGGAGGTTTGTTTGTATAATATTAGGGGCTTTAATGGGTGTGGCATACAGATGGCTATATGTGGCTGCAATTCCAGAATTTAACAACAAAGGCACAAGAAGACTTTCAGGGTGGTATTGATGGAGTTCTTCAAAAGCTGGCACATCTTCTGGCTGATCTTTTCTCTGTCATTGGCATCATCATCATCATTTGTGCAAGCCTCATATGGCTATGACCCTGAGTCCTTGAGCACTTTTTTCCATGATTATGCAAACACAAGTCTAAGAAATCCTCATACCGGCACGCTATACAATATTTCTCTCCCTGCTAATTTCTCTGGCATGGAAGCTTCATTTGTTAGGGTCCTTAGTGCAAAGTTTTGGAGTAGAGGAGCAAATTTCAGTTCATTTCAAATACCACCAAGGGTTATATCAATGCCTTATGGCAGAAGGGTAGCTATGGTGTTTGAAAATTTAGGCAATTGGTCTTCAAGTTACTACCAAATGTCCAATTATACATTGGTTGCTCCTGTCGTTGGATTCATGGCTTATGATTCTCCAAATGAAACTCCAATAGGCAATCAGAAGCTCAATTTCACTACTCAGGGTGACCCCATTACAATCCGGTTTTCGCATATTGATGATGTGCAAGGGAAAAATGTGACACCAAAATGCGTCCAATTTGGTGCTGCTGGGAGCTTTGAGATCAAGAACATGACCAAGGAAAATGAGTGCATTACACATGGTTTAGGCCATTTTTCCATTGTTGTTCCATCTCCGCTTAGGCCAGCGCCAAGTCCAGCACCAACACCAACGCCAGAGAAGAAAAAGAAGCATCGGAAAGGATTGGGGAAAGGGTTTGTAGTTGGAATTGTGCTTGGGTTGGTTTTACTGGGATTGGTAATGATAGCCATATTCAAGTTATGGAGGAGGAAGAAACTTAAAGCTATGGAGAAGCAGTCTGAAAAAGATGTGGCCTTTGATACATTTTGGGTTGGGAGAAGTAAAATGCCTTCTGCATCAATGACTAGAACCCAACCATATCTTGAACATGAATATGTTCCTTGAGTACTTAAATCTTCTTTTTAGTTTTTTTTCTTGTGTACTTGTTTTTTTTTCATTTTCCATCCAAATTTGTAATAGTGAAAGTTAATGTAATTCAGGAACTTTAGACTGATGACAGAAACTTTATTTTCTTCTTTGGTCCAGACAGAAACTTCATTTTCAAGTTTCAATTTTCCTGCTAAATGGGGTTGTGCAAAATTTGATGAGTACTTTTGCAATTCAATTTAATCAAAGAATACATGCATGTTTGATTGGCTGAAAGTAGGTTTAGAAGGGACGGCAGGTTGGCTCTTGTGCCAATAACATTCATCAGATATATGTAAAAGACAAATCTAAGGTCGTTTGAGCAGAATATGATTTGCATTTTGCAGCAGTGGAAACTGAAAGTACCACATTCTACACAAGTCCTTAAGCCAATCAACAAATCCATATTTAAAAAGAAAAGAGCCACGGTTTAAATAAATAAATAGTTTGATAGCCTATCTCTATCAGTGATCAGTGATCAGTGAATGAATACTGAAAGAAAAAGTCGAAGATTCCACATGCCGTTTTCAAGAACAAGCTCCCAGTGTTAACCAACACACCCTATCCTGGGTCGGCATTTTATAATTTTGTCACATTTTTCATAAATAGGCACATGTTCATGGTTTAGGATACGGAAACGACAGTTTTGATCATGTAGCTGGATCTTCATTTCAATTTAAGGTTTTAACTCTCGAGTTTTGAAGCCGCAGCGAAACCCGGGATGCAAAACTTAACAAAAACTAACAAAAGGCCCTACTGAAAGACTGATCAAGGACCATGCTTTGGAAAACAAAGTTACATTCTTGCTTTTTGTTAGGTTTTTAGCTAGTGTGATGTGTGGTGCTCTGATACCATTGTTGGTTTATGTGTGATGGGGTTTAGGACCAGAGACAATAGTTGAAACAAAGTGATTTTATTATATTGGAGGAGAATAGTACATAAATGTAGGCTAATTGGCCTTCTTCATAGCTTTTGGCTTATTGGCCATCACACTTGCTTAGACTAGTTTGGGCTATTTGGCCCTTCACTTAGATTGGTGAGCTTATTGGCTCCCTTAGTTGGAAGTTCTCTTGGTTAACTCTCAACCTCTTTTCTTGATTAACTAGTAGCCTATTAGCTCAGGTTGCTAGCTTTCTAGCTAATAACATTGAGTGGGGTTCATGCCCTTTTATAGTTGTTCCTAACCGACATAGCCTTCATTATAAGCCACAAGTTTATGTAACTTTCTAGACTTAACTATATTATTTTACAATATCTAGTTACTTGGGTTGGTGGAATTCTCTTCATTCTAGATTTCTCTTGAGCTTGGTGTTGCTCACTTTGCTGTGTAGGCTTTTCTTGAGCATTCTAGAATTGTGTAGTTACATCTACACAAATATGCTTACTTTTTCAACACTTTTGAATAAACAATTTTACCTTATGGGGGCAGAAACCAGACAAGCCAATGTTTGAGAGCAAAAGATTGCTCAATTTAAAGGTTGGAGGTCACAAAAGTCATGAAATGGAAAAGGAGGATCTGAATAAGAGCCATTGAGGATAGCCCATGTAACAAGCTTGTTTGCAGCTTCTGTGGCATGGATTCCATCCCAGCTCACATAGTTGTAAGGATCACTACACGCTGTTGCAGTCACAGTGCTCCCATTGATCACCTTTGTGTTTCCACAATAAACTTTAGGGTCAAAATTGTAGGCACCACCCCCGTGCCCACAACATGCTTTGGTACCATACTTGAGCTCTGTTTTAAAAAACAAAGCAAAACTTAATTCACATTGACATATGTTATTAGATTATGAATCAGGATTATCGATTTAAATGGAATCGTGCTTATTCACAGTTTAGCAACATAACATGCCATATATCATAATAACAACTATTATGAATTGTGTATATTTGTTTATAGCTATATATGTAGCCCAATTAATTAAGTGACAAAACCTTAGTTGGGAGGTATACCATGAGATGTGGGATGTCTGAAGAGCTCTAGCAAAACAGAGGAGGTGTCCACATATATGAGGGAAGCATTTGGGAGAGAGCCTCTAATTTGGCCGAGTGTCCTCTTCAACATGTTGTTGTAGTCCACAACTGCATTGTTATAAGAAATCGAGCATCCAAACGCATCAAGCTCAGAAGGAGGAAGGCCCACCAAAAATGATGGGTAGCAACCCACTGGTGCCAGATTAAGTACCAGAAATGCCCGCCCTCCCAAGGCATATAGCTCCTAGAAATTTCAGAAAGCAATATAAGAACATTGTTTGTAAGAGGCTTGTAGCTTAAATAGTTAAAAGTAATTTACCTTTATATCCGAAGTTCTATGTTTAACACCCTATTCCCCCAATATCCCTAATACGACTAAAAAGAAAAACTTACATACACCGAGTTCATGTGACCCATATACCAACTCATGAGTTACATTATACTGGTGATAGGTAAGTTTTTCTTTTTGTGAATATGTCCATAGTTTGCCTCCCCTCTAAAGTGAGCCATTTTCGATAATCAAGCACAAAACTCGTGTACCCAACATTAGGAGAGGCTTTACCTTATTGAAATTTTGAGTTGTAGGCCCAAAACAAACAATATGAAAGTAGTCACTCACCTTGATAGTACCAGCAATTTGGGAGACCACTTGAGGAAGATATTGCTTCACTCCACCTACACCAATGGCTGCCAAATTGGAGGTGAAATCGTTTTGGCCAATGTAGAACGTGTAGAGTGATTTGCCAAAAATGTCCCGGGACGGAAGTCTTTTCGATTCTTAAGGAACAAGTCATCGAAACCGTTAATAGTAAGAAAAATCAAGGGTATGCTTGCCATCTAACATAGTATTTGAAAATGTGAGTTTACAATATTCACCTTGTTGATCTGATGAGTGTTCTTCAACTAGGGTCTTGAATGCCTTCATTTGGTTGAGCTGGATGGCTAGAGAGAATGGGCTGATTCCAGTGACAAATAAGGACGTGTTTGGCAAAAGCACAGTGGATGCCAATGTAGCATAGTTGGCCCCATGTCTATAGTCGGATCCAATCGATTGCAGATATGGGCTTATGAATGGCAATCCTAGAGCTTGAGCTGCCAAGTTCAATAGTTTTCATTTTATTATTAAATTTCCTGGTTTCGGGAGAGGGGATTCGAACACATGAATTCGGAGCATAGGTAAATGTTTTTAATTACTTAAGCTACAAGCCCCTTGTGATTTCAGAATTTGTGGCTTTGTATCTAGTAATTTTTTTGACTGAATTATGAATGTCGTTTCAGAATTTCTCAAAAAAGCTACAAGCCCTTTACAATTTGTTAATTTAATTTTAAGCATATAACTAAAAATCATTAAAATTTCCCACAGCAATCCATTTTCTCAAACAAAAAGAAAATCAGTCGAGGGTTTCCCAAACACTCCAAAGTCCAGCTTGGAGTCTTTTTCTTGTGGTATTAAGTGGCCTTATTATAATAAAACAATCTACTACTGGCCTGTCAAAGTAGGGCCTTCCCATATCCTAGAGGATGAGGATGAGGATGAGGAAAATATCAAAGCAAATGACAAAAATTGCTGAACAAATAGAAACACATAAGTCTCTGTTTGGATGAGAAAGAAAAATGGAACCAAAAACAGAAGATTGAATACAAATAAATCTTAGAAAACATACCCAAAAAATCAAGCATGAGCCTCCCATCTGTAGCCCGACCAACAGGTCTCTTGAAGTAGGTCATGCCATAGGGTCCAGATTGTGCTGGAAAAGCTGCCCAAAACCCACCTGTGTCTGAATTCGAGTCCCCAAAATTGAAGATTGCCTCAAACTCACATTTGGAATGACTTAAACAGCTCAGACTTGCCACCATTGCCATCCCTGCGAGCAAAAGCTTCTGCAGGTCACAAGCTTTTGGCAAACGCGGTCTCATTTTTCGTTCTCAGTGCATGCAAAAGCTATTTTTCTCAGTGGGGTTTTGATACTCCACTCACTCTGTGAAACAAGCGTCGTATAAAAAGGCTGAACCACATAATTATACAAGTTTCAGACCCATAAAAAATTTAGCATCATCCTGTACTGTCGGTCATCCTGTGTGTTTTTTTAAAGGATATTTTCTATTAAGAAATGCGATAGTATATTAAACTCACATATACTACACGGATGTTAGAATTGGACCTACTTGAGAAAGTAAATACTCCAAACCACGTCATTTGCCATGCTGTGAAAATGTTTGTTGCCCACAAATTGACAATTATTTCTGAGCAGTAAAATACTTTGAATTAATACCATCATATTATATGTACATTAACTGTTAATGGTTGAAATTTGGAAAAAATGTTTATGTCCATGGATTGAGATGGATTAACAGCTTGTACCGTTTTCTAATATTGCATGCGTGTAGTTGTAGATAAATTTAAGATTTTGAATACCAAACTTATGTGACTCTGATTTATATTTTATCGGCTCTTTTCTTTTTAACTCCATTTTTTATATAATAGATAATATTATGATCACAATATATCTAATCACTTTACACTATCAAGGCATAACCCATCAATGTCATTTGAATGTTTGAAGACATTCGTTGAAATGGATTTTGTGAATTAAATATTTATAATTTTGTTGAAACCTTCAATCTGAAATGAAACATGATGGCCCCGTTTGGTTTATGAGAAATGAGATTTGGGGATGGGAAATCAATTGTTTTCCCATATTTAGTAAGTCTAAGTATGGGAAATGGTTGTCTGGCACATGAAAAAATATGGGGGAAAGTGAAGCCCTCCTCCTCCCGGTATTGTTTTCCCTCCTCATGTGAAAGTTTAGGAAAATGAGTCAACATTAAATGAACATTTTTCATGACTATTTTGTCCCCATTAACAATTTAGAATTACAATATATATCATTCAATACATTCTTTTTTATTTGATTTAATATAGGTATAATTGGAAAATTATACAAACTTTGTTTTCCATTCCTACTCAAAACAAACATGGGAAATGAAATAAAATTATATATCCCAGTTACTTTCCTAGTATTACCAAACATGATAAATGAATCTTCATTTCTCATCCCTTGGGAAATTACATGGGAAGTGATTTTCCCTCAAATCTGTTCCATGAACCAAACGGGGCCGATGAGCGTTCAAGATATACCAAGATTAGAATTGGCCAAGAAATGGCTAGCTTTATAAAACTAGATTTATACTTGAAGGTATAGTGGCCCGACTCTAAGGCCCCTTTTGGTTCATGGGAAAGGAGGCTTGGGATGGAAAATCAATTGATTTCCCATGTTTGGTAAATCCAAGCATGGGAAATGGTTGCCTGGCACATGAAAAAGTAAGGGGAAAGTGAAGTCATCCTCCTTCCTTGGGTTTTGTTTTCCCTCTTCATGGGAAAGTTTGGAAAAATGAGCTGACATTAAATGCACATTTTTCATGACTATTTTCTCTCCATTAACAATTTAGAATTACAATATATATCATTCAATGCATTCTTTTTTTATTTGATTTAATATGGGTATAATTGGAAAATTATACAAACTTTGTTTCCATTCATACTCAAAACAAACATAGGAAATGAAATAAAGTGATATCTCCCGGTTACTTTACAAACATGGGAACTGATTTTCCCTCAAATCCGTTCCAAATTGGGTCTAAGTGTTTGGTTCATGGGAAAGGAATCCATTGGGAAATGACATGGGAAGTGAATACCCCTCAAATTCGTTTCGTGAACCAAACTAGGCCTAATTGTTTGGTTAATGGGAAATGGGGCTTGGGATGATTTACCATGTTTGGTAAGTCCAATCATAGGAAATGGTTGCTTAGTACATGAGAAATTAGGATTTTTCACTCCGAAACTTTGGGAAAATGATATAGCATTAAATCAACAATTTAGAATTACAATATAGCATTAAATGCATTCTTTTTTTTATTTGATTTAATATGGGTATAATTGAAAAATTATACAAACTTTGTTTTCCATTCTTACTTGAAACAAACATGGAAAATGAAATAAAATGATGTTTCTCAGTTACTTTCCCAACAATACCAAACATGGGAAAAGAATATGTCATTTTTCATCCCTTGAGAAATGACATGAGAAGTGATTTCTCATCAAATTCGTTCCGTGAACCAAACGAATTGTTTTTTTTTCCATAAGTGCTTCTATTTTTTAAAAAAAAACATCAAAAAAAGTTATTAAAAATCAAAGTGCTTCTTAACCCCAAAAAAAACAAATTTTGAAATTGATTCTTGGAAAAAGTATACTTCAAAAAATGTTTTTATAACCTAAAAGTGCTTTTTTTATGACATTTCCTATTGAGAGGGGCGATAGTATAACCTATAGGTATTTTTAAGTTTTCTTCAAATACTATCGAAAACACTTTTAGTTGTCAAAAAAAGCTTTAAGTAATTTCAAACTGACCCTTAATAAATACACATAAGTTATAATATAAGTGAATTGATAACTACGCTCACATTGAAAAATTTCTCCCCACATTTTCGTATCCCACAATTTTCTGTCACATTATGTTTTTTTTTTATAAAAAAAAGACTGGTAGTTTCTTCTTCTTCTTTTCTAATTGTCGCATTATGGTAGTTGGACTTGGGAATTCGGATTTCCACATTGCACTCGTTCTTTTTTGGGTCAATAGAGATGACTTTCATTAAGATGAAAAGAGAACAATCCAACAATTTAGAAAGGAATTGGACTTGTCAACTATCACATACAAATTGAGAAAGGGATTTTGCCGCCCAACTATTGGGCCGTCTTGGGCTTTTCCATTTTTTACTCTCAAGGCCTGTTTGCAGTTTGGTTTTTGTGGTTGGGCCTTTGTCCCCTGCTCAATAAAAAATAATAATTCAATTTAAAAATAAATAAAAAAAGAAAAGGGGGAAATTAGATCAGATCTAAGACCATTTGCTTAAGGTCCATCTCAACTGGGCCCCACAAACGTGGCGTTGGTAGCCATGTGTCTCAACGAAATGTCACGTTGTCGGTAAGGATGGCTTTTTCTCTTTTTTTATTGCCTTGGTCTGACCTGATTCACCCCGCCATTAAAATTATAAGAAAAAAGGAGGCTACCACGTCACACCCCTCCAATCACATGTCCCTGTCCTAGTCCACCGCAAAAAACGCATCGCCGTTGATCCTCCCTTTATCTGACGTGGCCCTTCTGACTCTTTCCTCGCACAAAACCCACCATGCACCACGCTCAGATGGGGGCCATTGCGGGCTCTTGTGAAAAATCTCTTCTTTTCCTTCAATCCTAGCATTTTCTAGCTTCCAATCTGCTCTCCTCTAATTATGCAAGGGGTAGGCTAATAATATATTGATAATCAATTCACCTACAACAAGATAACTCAGACAACTCATTGTGGGTTGGATGATGAAGTTTATGGTGTGGGATTTAGGTTAAGGCTTAAAGATGGAGTGAAATTCAGATCAGTTTTTAGTTTTCCTTCCATACTTTATTTTACAAAAATTTAAAACACGTTTGATCAAAGTTTTCATTTCTTTGTAGTTTTCAAATTCACTGTTAACTTTAAGTGTTTTCAGTTTTTCTTTTCATTTATTTTTCTCGTTCTTTTCAAATCACCAATTTACATTGCTACACATACATTGCACTCCAGTATTTAATTTTGGTAAAATCATAAAGCACAATATGTTCATACATATCCAAAATAATATGAATGACTCACTATTCACTCAGTTTTTGATATGGGTCCTCCCCGACTTGGACATGGCCACTCGATTCTTGAGTTTGATTGTCGATCCAATTGGAGCCTTTGGACATCCAAACCTAACCCTCACCAAAAAAATATCTAACTCCGATAAATTCAACGGAAAATGTTTCAGATCCTTTGTAACACGCACTTTCATTCTATGACCTCATATTCACAATTTGACTCCAATAAAAAATTTACTGATAAAAACTAAAAATTGAAATGAATATCAAACGGACATGAATACTTTTATTTTTAATTTCATAATTCTACTTTATTCATTTGCATTTCGATTGTAAAAACAATAAAGAAGAACCCCGACATATAAAGTGGATTTTGACAACATTTAATTTCATCATTTTGACATTTTAGCCCATCTTAACTAGCTCTAATATGTAGTTTCTTCATACAATTAACTCGTACCAAAAAAATCACATTTTTCAAGTTTTTAAAATAAAATAAAATAAAATTCTTCTGACGTAAAGGTTAAGATTATAGAATCATTCTCCTAAATGGGAGAATTTGAAATAAATAAATAAGTTGGTTTTTATGAGATTTTCGTTAATCAGCATAAAGAGTTGGGCGGCCAAAGATAGGACAGCACGTAGCTCCCATGTGGATGAAGGGTGTGACACGCGGGCCATTTCAAGATATCTACGAACTGTGGGGGACATGATATTTGAGCTGGCTACGCAACCTCTGCTCGCCTGGACCCCACACCATTCTCAGTCAATCTATGTGGAACACGTCATCCGCGGGGACCACAAACACCGACATACGCGGATGCCGGTAGGGCCCAGTGATCAGTACGTGTTGACACAGATGCTTTATTATTTGTTAAAGCGGGAAAGGTAGCCTCGTTGGCAGATTGACAGTTTATCTCTCTCTATCTCAGGCGTCGTGACCAATTTATGTCCGTTGGATAAAAATACTGCAAACCGTTGGATCTTCGTGACGTCAGAGGTGGGACGCAAAGGAGATTCAAGTAAAGATACGGTTCCAATTTTTTATTGTATCTGGGATGGCGACTGAGGTGTGGGCCGTACACGTGGCAACATGGTGAGTGTCGTCGTAGATGGAGTGTGGTGAGGATTGGTGGCGATTGGATGAGAGATTCGAGTCAAAACAGCAGGATGCGTCAGACAAGGAGTGCACTCCGCGTCGGACTGATGATGATGAAAGGTGCTAGCTTTCTTCCACCTCGGAAATTACCAGAATTGCCCTCCGCTTCCTTCATTTGGCATCCAAAACCGGGGCCTAATGGGCAGCCAAAGTCAAAGTGTTAATTCTTTTCTTTTGTCTTATTTTTTGGACAAACTATATTTGAAACTACTTAAAAAGACCGGAAGATGATCCAATTCGTATGTAAGGTCATCTCTAGCTATGGGCTATATCTCAAATATAATTCTAAAATAATGCAAAATTCATCTCCAGTAAACAAAATTTTAGCCAAATTTAGAGGGCCAAATTTGGCCCTTTAGCCCTCCAACCGGGCCATATTTAGCCTAGCTTTGGCTTATGCCAAATTTTTTGTGGGCCTCATGCATATGTTTTCCATTCACTTTTTTGTGGGTAACATACTTCTCAAAATAATAAAATATGAAAGACCATAAAATATAGCTCTGCATGGTTAGAGATGGAAAATTTTAGACCTAGACTACATTGAGCCCTATGACTAGAGATGGCCTAAGAGGAGAACAAACACGTTACGAGACCAATTGGATTAATCCGTTGAGAGTGGTGATATCATATTAAATTTGTAAATATTATACGGATGTTAGAATTCGAAAACAAGACCTTATATGAGGGGGTAAATACTTTAAACTATTACACTAGTTAATCCTTTACAACTGTAACCATAAATTTGATGGAAATTGTTTATTATTCGTAAATTTAATAACTAGAAATAAGCGTAATCAATGGATTTATGGGGCAAAACAACCGGCTTTGATCTTTTTCGGGCTATGGATTAGCCTTATCTAATTGTATGTTTACAATCCTAGTCATATAAGTAAACTTTATATAATTGTATCTACCTTCCCAATCTTCTGTACATCATCTTTTGTTTTCAATGAATAAAATCAAATGGGGTACTATTCTAGGACGTGTGTTTTTTTTTTCCGGGTCAAAATGGACATGTGCTTATGGGCCTACTGCGATTCACTATACCACTATAATGAATGTTAAATTTGTCACAATCATCACTTATATCTCTAATTTGAAGAATATTTATTTTTACATTTAAGGTATCAAGTTCAAATTTACTCTAAAATATAATTAATAAAAATCTGAAACAAAGACCAACTAAATTGATGAACATAGTGTTTTTCATATAAATAAATAAAAGCACTGAAAAGGTCGATTTCATATTTAAATGACTCATCATGTCTAACCTTGATGGTGAAAATTTGAATTTGACAAGTATATATAATTTGCAAGTGATGTAATCAGATCACAACTAACCTAATAAGGTTTTTATTCGTTAGAGAGTGTGAGATGTTTTGCTCATCTTTTGGTAATATTTTAGGGAGCTGATTTTCCAATTCTCATTTTTTCCATTTACACTCTCTTTTACTTTTTAAATATTTTTTTAATTAATATAGTTCTTTTTTGTTATTTCTCTATCCTATTCTACTCTTACATTACATTAAGGTTTTGATAACTGAAACTAATAAAAATTAATAGAGCATAAAACAAAACAAATATTTGGAAATGAATAGAAATATAAGTATTTGTACGCCAAATTCTGTGTTTTTTTACCAAGTCTGTGAGTACTATTTATCTTTTTTGTAGGTAATAGATAATAAATTTTTTGGGCTAACATGTTTACATTACAGGTAGAAGAACCAAAGAATGTTACTAACCAAACTATTATTAGGAGCTTAAATATGCAGAGCAAGGTATGCATAATAATATCATATTTTTGTTCTTTCATAATATTAATAGGGTGCTGTTAAACGAACCCTAAAATTAACTGACTATACCCTACTACTAATCTATTTATTGAAATACTAATTTATCCTAATATAAAATGACAAAAAAAGATACATTGAATATTGAAACAAAAATAATTTTAATAAGTACACCCTACTCAACATATTGAACCCTAATCAAATTAGAATTCAAAGTCTGAAAAAACATCGTTTTCTTTGCTGCAAAAAAACCATTGTTTTCTTCTGCTATTGCAAGTGCAAGATACTCCTATTGTCGAGCACTGTTCTTATGCTGCCTCCAGACAGAAGTATGACTCACATCCTTTTTCGGGCAAAAGCATCGAAACGGTAGAAACAACTCGACTGATTGGAGATTGAGTGATGATCCTTTTTCTCAATTAATGTTTGTTTTGGTCATGTATGGATGTGTAACCTTTTTTTTTTATTTCTAAATTTTCTTTTGGAATTTCCATTAGTTTTCTTTCTTTTCTAGTTTTATTTATTTCCATAATTTCTTTCATTGAGAATACTTGTGGTTAATGTACCTCATCATGTCTATATCAAACAACAAATGTTTCGTAAAGTCTGTTATCTTGACAAATATATATAGTGTACTTAGCCAATTTTATATAGGGTGTACTTAGTTAAAATAGGGTGTACTTAGTTAAAATAGGGTGTACTTAGTTAAAATATGGTGTATTTAGTTAATTTTACATGGGTGTATCAGGAGTATTTTTGGTAGTTAAATAAGGTGTACTTAGTTAATTTTATATTTTGATTTAATTATTAGGGTGTACTTATATCATAGGGTATACTTAGCTAATTTTAGGGTTCGTTTAACAGCAGCCTATTAGTAAGTGATTGTACATGTCTTCTTATTAAAAGAAATGGTAGGGTAATGATAGAATATGAAAGAGAAATAACAAAAAAGAGTACAATTGATTAAAAAGTATTTTTTTTTAACAAAAGGGAGTGTAAATGGAGAAAAATGGAGTGGAAAAATCAGCTCTCTTATTTAAAGCTAGTGATATTGTCTCTTCTCTACAAATAAAATAAAACTAAAAACCCACACTTGGGATGGTAAATTGAGGTTCAAAAACCTCTTTTGACAATTCCGGAAATGCCCACGACCTTTTTGCATATATAGCATGAAGAACAATGGATGAAGATGTAAATCCCAAATTTAAATTCAGTAGCTCTTTTTTAACCCTTATTCTGGATTAATTTCATTCTTCTTCATCACCGTGCAAGTCTGCAACTTTAAAAAACAAAGTTTGGTTGAATTTTTTTTTGAAAAATCATAACCTTTTCTCTAGTTATCGAATTCATGAACCATTTTTGCCTACATGATCATGAGATCGAGCCCACTAATCTAAGGTAAATTTTAAAGGTTGTTGAGATTCTAAAATTTCTCTAATTTGTGGGTTTTTGAGAAATTACTCGCAATTCAATGCTTTATTATGGTATTTGAGTTATTTATAGGCATTCGAAACTTACTTGAGGATTGGAATTCATTTGAGAGCAATTGAAACACAAGTTAAAGAATGTTTAGTTAGATGGAATTTTGCACACATATTTTTTTTTATCGCGATGATTTCTTTATTAATTTATTAATTTTATGTTAACTTTTCTTAATTTCAGTTATTATAAACTTAATTCAGAATAAGGGTATAACAGGAAAGAGAAGGAAAAAAAAGAACAAAATTAATTAAAAAATAAAGGTTTAATTACACCAATGCCCCCTGAAATTTCGGTCAAATCCCACTTTACTTCCCAAGCTCAAAATGACTACTTTCATCCATTGACCGTGGTTTGGTGACCCACTTTATCTCATGCTGTCAACTCCATCCAAAAATCTATAATCTTTGATGACGTGGCAAGTGGAGCACATCTCCACATAGATAAAAATATAAATAAATATTATGATAATTAAAAATAAAAAAACATTTAAAAAAACCAAAAATTTTCAAAATTGATAACACAGTCCAACACCACCCCATCTCACAACCCCATCCCTCACTCCCCCATCCTTAACCCTAACCACATCCACCCAACATACCCCTCAAGCCACCCCCTAGCCTCGGCTCTCGGACCCACTCTCTCCCTGCCTCCTTGTCTCTATCTCCCAACCTTTCTATATCTCCCTTAATTTGTAACACCAGCCCGTCATTGGGGTTCGATCATGGATGCTATGGGGGGAGAGGAGAAATCCACCACCACTGTGGTGGGAACCCATTGGCAAACCTTAGGCATTTTCAATTGAAGGGCAAATATATCAGATAAGATAATTTAAAAAAAAAAAAAAAAAGGGCAAAGATAAAGTAAATATATAAGGCAATAGTTTTCTGCTATGATTCCACATGAAACCTAAGATGATTTTTCTTTCTAAAAAATGGAAAGAACATTACATTTACAGCATCGTATCCTTCAGCTTACAATAGAAGGAATTTGGAAAAAAAAAATTGAAAAAGAAAAACTTTAATTACACAGCCAACAACTTTGTATCCAGTTGCATCCTTCTCAAGGAATCTAAAAGAGCTTGAGAAGATGGATTTTTGGGAGAGACAAGAATTGGTTCAGACCAAAAAAATAAGAAAAAAAGAAAAGAACTGACGGCGGTTGGGCATCGCATGGTGAGCTTCAAAAGGAACTATACAAACAAATGACAACATAAATAGAAAGAAAAAAAAAGAAAAAAATTAATTAAAAAAATAAAGGCTAATTACATCAATACTCCATGAAACTTCGGTCAAATCTCACTTTACCTCCAAACTCAAAATGGCCCACTTTCATCCATTGACCGAGGTTTGGTGCCGTCCACTCTCTCCAAAAGTCTTTTTACTTTGATGACATGGCAAGTGGAGCTCACCTCCACATAGATAAAAATATAATTAAATATTATGATAATTAAAAATAAAAAACGACACTAAAAAAACAAAAAATTTCAAAGTTGATAACACAGTCCAAGTCCAACACCACCCCATCTCACGACCCCATCCCCCACTCCCCATCCTTAACCCCAGCCACCCCACCTCCACCCATTTCCCCAGCCACATCCACCAAACAGACCCCTCAACCCAGCCCCGGTTCCCCGACCCACTCTCTCCATGTCTCTATCTCCTCAATTCCTATATCTCCCTTAATCCGTAGTACTAGCCCGCCATTGGGGTTAGATCATGGATGCCATGTGGGAAAGGAGGAATTCACCACCACTGTGGTGGAACCCATTGGCAAACCTTAGGCATTTTTAAGAGAAGGGGAAATCTATCAGATAAGATTAAAAAAATAATAATAAAAAGGGCAAAGCTACAGTAAATATATAAAGGCAATGATTTTCTGCGATGATTCCACATGCAACCTAACATGATTTTTCTTTCTAAAAAATGGAAAGAACATTACATTTACAACACCATATCTTTCAACCTATAGAGGAAGGAATTTTGAAAAAAAAAATTGAAAAAGAAAAACTTTAAAGTTATTCGTTCTATTAGTCCCTAAACTTTGACTCGATTTGCATTTGAGTCCCTCAATTTCCAAAATCATTCCCGTGGTCTTTCGTTTGGACAAATGGTCCTGCTGTCAATTTTGTTATCTTTTCTGTTAAATGCATGGGTAAAATGGTTTTTTTATATTTTAAATTGAATAAAATATTAAAAAACCAAACAAAAATATTTTAATTGAATAAAATATTTTAAAACTTTTTTTTTATACTGATGTGGCACAAAATTTAATAAAAATGAATTTACTTTAAAAAGAAGTAAAGAATGACTTGGGTTGGATCATGGATGCCATGTAGGGAAGGAGGAATTCACCACCACTGTGGTGGAACCCATTGGCAAACCTTAGGCATTTTGAATTCAAGGGGAAATCTATCAGATAAGATAGAAAAAAAAAGGGCAAAGATACAGTAAATATATAAAGGCAATGATTTTCTGCGATGATTCCACATGCAACCTAACATGATTTTTCTTTCTAAAAAATGGAAAGAACATTACATTTACAACATCGTATCTTTCAACCTATAGAAGAAGAAATTTCAAAAAAAAAAAAACTTTAGAGTTATTCGTTCTATTAGTCCCTGAACTTTGACTCGATTTGCATTTGAGTCTCTCAATTTTCAAAATCATTCCCGTGGTCTTTCGTTGGGACAAATGGTCGTGCCGTCAATTTTGTTATCTTTTCTGTTAAATGCAGGGGCAAAATGGTATTTTTGTATTATTTTTTAATTTTAAATTGAATAAGATATTAAAATACCAAACAAAAATATTTTAATTGAATAAAATATTAAAAAACTTTTTTATACTGATGTGGCACAAAATTTAATAAAAAATGAATTTACTTTAAAAAGAAGTAAAAAATGACTTATTAATAATGATATCGGCGAGGGAGATAGAGAGAGAATGGGGGAGAAGAAATTAGTGAGGGAGATATATATATATATATAGAGAGAGAGAGAGAGAGAGAGAGAGAGTGTGTGTGTGTTTTTCTAAAAAAAAGTTTGAATTTTTTTCCTTTTTTTTGTTTTTAAAATATTTTATTCATATTTTAATCAATTTAAAATTTAAAAATATATATAAAAATACCAGTTTGCCCATGCATTTAACAGAAAAGTTAACAAAATTGACGGCAGGACCATTTGTCCTTACGAAACTTAAGTTGAAGGACCACGGAAACGATTTTGGAAATTGAAGGACTCAAATCCAAATCAAGTCTAAGTTCAAGGACTAATAGAACGAATAACCCAAAGACTTTAATTACACAGCCAAGAACTTTGTATCCAGTTGCATCCTTCTCAAGGAATCTAAAAGATCTAGAGAAGATGGGTTTTTGGGAGAGATAAGAACTGGTTCAGACCAAAAAAAGAAGAAAAAAAGAGAAAAGAACTGACGGTGGTTGGGCATCGCATGGTGAGCTTCTCTAAGTCAGAGGGTTGAGTGAGAACTTTGACCAAAGGAATTGGGGTATGTGGGTGGTGGTTAGAAGAAATCGGGTGGTGGGTGGGGAGGAGGGGGATGGGTCTGTGGGGTTGGGTTCTGTGGAGAGGGGAGAACGGGGGTGGTGGTGGGCGGTGGCAGCGGGATTTCATGTGTGTGGGGGTCTCTTACAAATTATAAAGAATAAAAAATACCAACTCACAATACATAAGAAAAATAGTATATATATATCACATATGTCAAGAATTATATTGCTTATTGGTTGCAATCATAATTGTCATCGACAAAGGGATAGACAAATACATTCTAAGCATTGGCAGACCCATGAATTTTTTAGCGGATGTGCAATTTTGAAAGGCTAAAAACTCTTTGTGGATTGAACATCTAAGGCTTTTTACCTATAGATTGATATTAGGTTCCTTCATGCATTCATATCATACATGAAAAATTGTTTTAAGTAAAAATATTGACTAAGTATGAAAAATGGTTTTTCGGAATAATCATTTTCTGAAGATAATTTTTGGCGGCTTTTATTCCTTACACATCAAATAAGAAAACTTGATTTTATGGGATTTTAGTATGAAGTATAGATTGACTTAATGAGCCAACATTTTTAGCCTAAATCATATTTTGCACTAAAATCGATTTTTCATATTTTGATTTGGTGGGAATTTGATTTTCTAGTATTTTTATTTGAATCCAAATAGGGGGTAGATAAGTTTGTTTGATTTTTGTATATATTTTTTGTTACTTTTTAATTTTATTTTGTTTAAATGTAGTTTTTTTTAATGTTTTTATTTTTATTTTTAATTATTAAGAATATTTAATTATATTTTTAATCTATGTGGAGGTTGACTCCACTTGTCACGTGATCAAAATTAACAGATTTTTAGATGTAATTGATGATATGGGACAAAGTGGAGAGTAGGAAAATAATCTCTTTATTTAAATGATCAAAATTATCCAATAACAATCAACCAAGTGATAAAATTTTGGAAATTGTGCTAATATTAAACTCGAAAAGCTGAATTGTTCAAAGCAATGGGGGGTACGTGGCACATACACACTAGCTTGGATCTTCACGTCACGACTTTTAAAAAGATATTCCGCCAGCTAAAATAAATCTGCTAAATCAGAGGCAATAAAAAAATAACCAAAAAAAATCAGATCGTTAAGACTTGACTATATTATCTAAAAATAATATAAAGAAACGATCTTAATGAATCTAAATATCTAACAATATTTCCAACCCAAAAAAAAACCATCTTCATGCGTGGCTCAAGTCAAGACCTCCAATTAGGTCCTCCATCAATGGCTCGTCCTGGATTCCAAAGGACTTATTCATTATAGTTTAATGTAATATTTTTATTTTTTTCAAAAATCCCAATTGATTAATTAATGAATTAAGTAATTAAATTGATGTGAGAAGGACCATGTCAGGCACATGACGGGTGGAATATGAGAAATTCTCATTTAACGGGAATATCATTTTTGTTATTTTGGTTAAAAATGTAATGACACATAAGATAATTTTTTCACATATTATTGTGTTATTGATAGGAAACGACAAAAAAATGTTATCTTTATTATATGTAATTTTTTTTGTGTGGAATAGGCCGGAGCCCGAACCCGGGACGCGTAGATCGAATGGGTTTGCAACACGTGTACGGACAAGGTGACGTTGGAATAAATAAAATGGCCAGCGCGAATATCGATGGGCCAGCTCATCAACCACCACACCACCTCGTATATACGGTGTACCGTCTACGACCTCCTTCACATACGACACGTGTTTGGTGACGTGGACGTTGCCTTGGCGCTCTTCTTCTTCCTCTTCCTCTTTGTTCTTCTCCACCACCCTCGCCCTTCTCTCTCCTTCAATTTCTCGCTCTTGCTTCCGTGTGATAGAAAATAAGCGTTTTTTAATCTCTCGATGTTTTAGAGAGAAAAAATGCAGGGGATTTGAAGCCGGGGTTTGCCGCCATTGAAGAAGTTGACGCTTTGAGGAAATTCCAACGAATTCTGAAGTTTTTATTTTTATTTTTAGTTTGGATTTTGGACGTGAGGAGGTGGAGATTTGGATTTGAGAGTTCAAGGTACGTTGAATTTGGAGTTCCAAGTTGTTTTTCCTTTTTGAATTATGGTCAATGCTCTGTTTGGCTCCTGAGAAAATGGTCAAAGCAACGGAAAAAGCTTAATTCCGTTATTACAGGAGCTGGTTTTTGGTGAGGAAATGCGTACCCCATGTTGGAAATTGAAAGTACGCATCTTTTCAGTTTTTTTTCTTCTTTGTTATAGTGAAAAACGGAGCTTGTAATTAGTCTCAAACTCAAAAGTAACGTCAGCATGTTTAAGAAATTTTTTCCCTTGTTTTCTTAGCAAACAAACAGAGGGTTAGAGTAGAAGCCTCTAATCTCGAAGATTTCTCTCTGCTTATGCTGGAAATTGTGATTTGCTCGGTTTACTAGTTCTCCCATCTGATTTTGGTGCATTATATTTTCTGTTCCAACTCTGCAACCCCCATCAACAAAAAAATGGAGGAGAAATTATTTCAAGAAATATAAAATAATTAGTGTAAGATTAGAACTGATCGAAGCATCAGATACAGAACATCGGGTAATTATTTTCGCCTTAAGTTTGTGTAAAGGGTATTTTTGTCATTTACATCTCTAGGTTTTTCAGCTGTGAATGTGATGGATTGGGGCGATGCCACCCAGCATTATCTTCCTGTGACGAGAGCTGGTGGAGAGACGTTTTTGCCCCCCTTTTTTATGATTAATTTTTTTCTTCTATGTCTTAATTAAGTAGGTCGCTGATTTGTCTTGAAGTTTTGGTTCCTGGAATCCTTGCAAAGTATCCAAACGAAAATTGGTCATGAATGTAGTTTTTTTAAAAAAGAAGTTCAATTATTCTTTTCCTTGACTTTTTTGTTATTATTTTGATAAATTGATGAAACACTCACATAACCTGCTAATTATTATTTTAATTTTAATTTTTTTTTCAAGTACTTTGTTTGTTTTATTGAGCAGATATGAACTCAATTTCATATTTCCATTAGACTAACCTGCATGCTTAGCCAAATCTCATACCGAGCTTCTGTTGTTCCAAATCTGAATCAACAGGGTTTTTTTTTTTGCTTTAGCATTGTGGCATTTGTTTATGTTTTGTTATAAGCATGTTTTCTATAGGCTGATTATCCAAATTTGGAAGTCACTTTTTTATCTTGAATTGGGAGCCTATTTCCAATAACTGTGACATCTATGAGTCATGTTGTTTAGGAAGTGTGCATGAACAGAACTGAAAGGATGTCATTAACTGGATGTAGCATGGTGGTCGTTTGGATATTTCCTGCAATTTTAAAATTATTAAGACAAGCTTCTGATGTTTTGATATTAGCTCCGCCTCTTTTGTGCTGTTCTTTGTAAGCCTGGCAAATCTTCTTTTTCCCAATTACAGCCTGACATGGGTACTATTGAATTGATGCAGTGTGGAGTCTGGACATTATATATAACAGATCAAAGAAGTGATGCACTGATCAAAGAAGCTCAAAATATTTCTTGTCAGTATCTTTGAAAAAGCCTTGGTGGTCATCCATGGGAAACGATGACGACAGAAAATCTGCCAAATCTGAGAAATCATCTTCACCTCTGACATCGGTAAGTTGCGATACATTGTTTTTTCTGTTATAGAAACAAAAATGTCTGGAACACCCGAGTATTTTTTAAAGTTCACTTATAATGTCTTGATTTCTAGGCTAGTTGTCTATTAGATATATCACTTTTGTTATTCTTGGTGGTTTACCATTGAAGATTGTCTTTTAAGTTTTTCTTGATCCTTTTGCATTGGCAGGATCAGACAAATCATAGCAATCAGACCAATATTAATGTCTATCCTGATTGGGCAGCCATGCAGGTTACCGATTTATTTCCTAGTTTTGCTCAAATAACTCTCATCATATTGTAGTTTTTCATATGAAAACTGATTCACGCTAATGATTCCTTCAGGCATATTATGGTCCCAGAGTTGCTCTTCCTCCATATTACAACTCAGCTGTGGCTTCTGGCCACGCACCTCATCCCTATATGTGGGGCCCACCACAGGTACTGTCTCTTACATCAAGGCAGTTAATACATTCAATTTAAGTCTGCGATTTGCCTACACATGCTGGAAGAACTCCAATATACTGTATGATAAGCCATTGACTCGTTAATTCTTTCAGCCTATGATGCCACCCTATGGGACACCTTATGCAGCAATATATTCACATGGTTATGCACATCCGGCAGTTCCTCTTGTAAGTTTGAATTCTCCTTATTTTCGGTGACGATCATACATTTTCATCAGAATTTCTGTTTGCTTTGCAATTTAGAGAGTGAATAGTTGGTTCTTAAAGTGCCCGCAATATGATTGGTTACCTTTTTGAAAGCAGAGGCTAGACTGTATTTACTGTTATGAGTGTTATGTACATGTATTTTTACTAGTACTTGCTGGACATCTCAATTCCTGTTGACTTACCCATGCTTAAGCAAATGAAAATTAACATGCATTCCCTTATCTTTATGCTTGAGTATCGCTCTCAATCAATAATTCATGACTCCCTTCCCCCACTCCTGCAGAAGTTGTTGTGCACCCCTGTTTTTTTTTCCCTAGTGACAGAATTGAGATAGTTACAAAACTGAAATTTTCTCACGTATTGGTGTTTGTTTTTGCTGATATAGGGATCGCATGGCCAAGTGGTTCCATCATCACCTTCTGTAATTGAACTTTTCACCATATGTCCATTATAGCTGTATACACATCCATCAATATCCATAATTTAATGTGACTTTATTTGTGGTGCAATAATGCAGGCTGGAACTCCTTTGAATATGGTAACACCTACAAAGTCATCTGGTAATACAGACCGAGGGTTAATGAAAAAGTTGAAAGGATTTGATGCGCTTGCAATGTCGATAGGCAATAGTAATGTTGGTGATGCTGAGGGTGGAGCTGAACATAGTGTCTCCCAGAGGTTCGTAAGCCAACTTAGTCTCTTACGTCCTTTCTCTCACTTTTTAGATGGGCTATACCTCCTAGTGGACCAATCTGGTACACTCTGGTAGTCTGGTCTGGAATTCTCCTTTTGCTTACATATCTGGAATTTTTTCCACTAGATGGGTTCTTCCCCGTAAATTTTTTGTTTATGGACTAATTTTTGTGAACTTTTTACCATGCTAATAGTTTGGAGACTGAAGGTTCTAGTGAGGGAAGTGACGGGAATACTGCTGGGGTGAGGACCTCTTCCATTGGTTCTAGCATGTGTCTTCTTTCAAAGTTATTTCTCATTTGATTTGAATCTTGTATGTATAATGATGGTTAATGGTGAAGTTAAAGTTCAATATTTCCATATTTTATGTCCAGGAAAATCAAACCAGAAGAAAAAGAAGTCGTGAGGGAACACCAGCCACTGGTATGACTCTGTTCTTCACCAAGTGTTGCATCTTGATGAACAATAGAGTTGGCCCGCAGTCAGTACTTGTTTAGTACCTGCTATCTCGTATTCCATAAAGCTTAAACTCTTAGGATGTGAGTCAATTATTGTTTTATATCCAAACACTCCCCCTCACATGTGAACATTTCTCAACCGATATAGAGCCCAACATGTGAAAACATTAGTTGAGACTTTGACAGGTTATAGTTGTAGGGATTAGGATCAGGATCATCTGCTTTGATACAGTGTTAAGTTTGTTGGTTTAGTACAGTACACAAAAGCTTAAGTTGCTCGACTAAACCTGTGTATTGACACATATCTTTGCTCAATATTTGTTCCAATAGCTGGAGATGGGAAGACTGACATGCAGCCCGGTGCAGTTTCTGCTAAGGAGGTAAATGCAGCTTCTGATAAAGTGTTGGGTGCAACTGTTGCTGCTGCTAGTGTCCCGGGAAAATTGGTTGGATCAGTAGTTTCTCCTGGTATGACCATGGCGTTGGAATTCAAGAACTCACCTAACTTGAACTCAAAGTCGAGCCCTACTAGTGTTCCACAGTCCTGTGCAGTTTTGCCTCCAGAATCCTGGATACATGTACTGTCTGCATATGTTATTCTGTTATTTTTGTATTTGTCTTTGTTTCTCATACTCCATCGAAGTTTCACATCACTGAACGTACTTTGTGGTTGTTTCGTTATGATTCACAGAATGAACGGGAGCTAAAACGGGAGAGGAGGAAACAGTCTAATCGGGAATCTGCTAGAAGGTCCAGATTGAGGAAGCAGGTATGAAAGTTGTGAAAGTGCGATGGTCCAATATTCTTCTTTTAGTATGTGTTCATTAATGGAGATATGAGGGCTAATGGTTCTTCTTCCTTCCAGGCCGAGACTGAGGAACTTGCACGAAAAGTCGACGGCTTATCTGCAGAGAATGTGGCACTTAAATCTGAAATAAGTCGATTGGCAGAGAATTCTAGCACACTGAAGCTAGAAAATGCTACATTAATGGTACATCCATATTCCACATGCTATTTCCGAATAATTTCTTTCCTCGGATACTGATAAAAAATTTATACCTCTTTTATTCTTGTGCTAACTTACCCTTTGTCTCAACATACTAGGATAAACTGAAAAATGCACGCGTAGGACGAATGGAAGAGATTATGATGAACATTGATGATAAGAGGGTCCAACCTTTTAGTACTGAGAACCTACTTTCGAGAGTTAATAACTCGGGTTCCACTGCTAGGGATGCTGAGAAAGAGGGTGACATGTATGAGAAAAACTCTGGGGCTAAGCTGCATCAACTCCTGGATGCGAGTCCAAGGGCTGATGCAGTTGCTGCTGGCTGATCGATCGACCGGCATATGTGCGGTTTCTTTGATTCTGTAGTTTTGGCATATTACAAGCCCAAAATTACTGCTAACAGTAAGCAGGAGAAATGTGACAGTTGAACTGGATTGTTACCATGGTGAAAGCTGAGGCCCTAATTGTTACTTCGTGGTTAGTTATCTCATTGCAGAACTAATGGTTTTTTCCCCCTGTTTTCTTGAGTAAAAGACTAGAATTCAGATGTGCTGGAATGGCCACTGAAAGGTGATGATGTACATTGAAGAGTTTAGAGATTTAGAATAGAAAAACCTTTATATATGCTGTGTGGGTGTGGTGAAATATTCAGTTACCAGTGATGTGATGACTATGCAATTTGAATGAGCAGACATGTATGTCTTTTATTAATTATTCTTTCTGTTTTCATGACTTTAATTAGTTACTTTAATCCCTTAGTTTGTATTGCAAATTGCAAATTGTGCTTAGCATATCCTTAGGCTTTGAAGTTCATCATACTCAAATTAATTGGATCCTTAAGCCCATTAGTTAGTGACTTATCCTGTCATGCCCCAAATTTTCATCTACAAATAACCTACTAAGTTATTACAAACAATCAATAGTCCCGGATTTTCAACTATAAATAACCTGTTAAGTTATTACAAACAATCAATAATTCGGGCACGTGAAGCTTGGGACCTTCAACAATTGTACATGGATTTTTTTAAAATACAACACCACTGTTTTGAATCATAATGTCAATATTTATTAAACTCTTCTGAGTCAAATATTACATTACAAACTTACGTAATAAATTGAATAATCAACATATTACATAATTTGCTCATCAGAGCTTATTTCACACAGCAAAAGTCTAAACTCACAAATATTCTCATACCACACTTTATACACTACAAGTATACCTCCTGATATATGCTCTTGAAGAGATCATGCATTCCTATTACCAGCAGGATTAGTTCTTACACCGTTGAATAGTATACCGAGTTCATCACCAACAAACTCTATAAGCTTTCTAAAACTCGTATGAGTAAACCACAACGAGCAGCATAAATATGTCATTTACATATAATCTACAAACACATGCACTTTCATTAGCATACCACAATCCTTGTATAACCATCATAATCAATCATCTCATCTCATCAAAATTCTTTTATTTTAAAAGAGCTGTTCAGTCATCAGCTGACCCAAAACCTATTTCAAATCCATTAGAAACATAACTCATAAATATTACACTTGGATAACAGAAGTGAGAGTACGCTTGACTCACCCAACCCACTAACACTGTTGCAGCCCTCATGGCACAATGCTTACCACGATCAGACCCTGCACGAGGTCCTTTTCCAAGACAGAACCAACACGAGGTCTTTTTTCAAAGACAGACCCTACACGAGGTCCTCTTCCAATACAGACCCTGCACAAGGTCCTTTTTCAATTGAAGAAATCAGTGCATTCTCACATCTATCCTTCCAATTACAACATCACACACACCGAAAATAATAAAATGCACTCTCCACATTAAATATTGTTTCCTATCAAGCTACCTTCATCACAACAATATATATATATTTACATGGTCATTCACTTATGAACACCATAATACAATCGCAACATATCATGGTCATTCACCCAAGAATACCATTCATTTTGGAAAAACATGAAACTCATTTAAAATCAAAACACATTTGATTAATTTTAAACTAACAAAACAGTTTCTCAAAACCACATCAGCATGTTAATTATTTCCATTAACATTATCCAAAACCACATTATAATAAATTTTATAATATGTAATTTTACTCACAATCAGATGGTTTTACTCACAACCCATAAGGTTTTAACTCACAACCCATAAGGTTTTAACTCACAATCCAGATTTACTCACCTCTTGTCCTTGCTGCAACTTTACCAGCTCACGAGTTCACAATAAGCACTCACGTTCCAACAGTATCTAAGCAAAGTACGCAACTCAACTTAGAGTCCAAAATCCAAGATTTCGATCTCAAATGACGAAATGCCCTTCGGACCAACTGGGGTTCAAAGCGATTAATTATCGTCCAAACAACTCCAAAATTGTGACGTACACAATGTCGACGTAAAAATAGGACCAATGACACCCATTGTTAAAAAAAAGGGTCACTATTTGGGTACCGCGGGTCCCAATCATCTAACCGACACTCCACAAATCCGCATCGGGCCCATGAACTCAGATTTCAAATCCGATCGCACCAATGGACTCTAAATAGTCCCGACATCACACCACATCAATTCTTTTTGCCCCAATTTAACGGTTGGATCATTCTTGATCGCACGATCACGCACAATCGAACGACGATCGCTCACCTTGACTTCAAAATGCAATAACTTAAGATCGGGACGTTTGATCACCAATCCGTCTGTACCTACAGACTCCTTACAACACCAACTACAACATATATAAAATCAGACACAATCCAATGATCCAAGAATCATAATTTTCTCACTTCAATTTCTTAAACGTCTTTTGAAAAATCATTAAATTAAATGTATGGGCATTTTTGTTCAAATTGAGATTAAACACACTTAATCAAATCATTTCCAAACCAAACCAACTTCATAAAATTGCCCACACATTTAATTAACCTTGTATGACTTTTTGGAATATTAATAACAACAAAATCACAATTTTGAGGTTATTATATATCCACTAAGCACAACTTAGCAAGAAACTTTTCTATAACATTAATGTTGTTGTTCACACATATTATAACACGGGAATTAATATATCACATTGCCGTAGATGTCATGTTGGCGTCGTATCACGATTCACAATCACGTTGGTGCCACATAAGGGGAGAACGAGGACTAATGCAAGAAGCAAAGCAAAGCAAAGACGGCGGCCCCGCAAAGTTGAAGGCTGGCCACATGATTCAAAGTTCAAAGTAGCTTAAGCCATGGGCATACGTGATTCACCAACACATTCAAAGTCTGCCCGCTTTTGTCCCCCGTCGGATTATCCACGCATTTTCACCTCCACATGATTCCCGTCCCCGTCTGCCCTTCTCGAAAGCTCACCATAACTGTTGAAAAATAGTTGAGAAGTTTACTAGTAAACAATGTGAAGTGTAAAACCTTTTGGGAGTATCTTTCAAATGAACTAGAAAGTTTCTTAGACTCTACTCTACTATTTAGCTCTTTTTCCATGTGGGAAGATCTAAATGCTTTGGATGCGCAAAGGTCGATTTTAGAATTGAACATCTGTTGAACTTGAGGGACATTTTGGAGGAGATAGAGGGAGGTGAGTTCGACTCCAAAACGGAGATTGATTAACTGATTATTCAATTAGATTAATTAACAAAGTTTTTTTTAAGGAGCTTTCCATTTGAGAGGGACGATAATATATTAAACTCGCACACACAACACATATGTTATGACTCGAACTCATGACCTTTCCTGAATGAGTAATTACTTCAAACCACTACACTAATGAGTCATTTGCGTCTCTAATAGCAATCTTTATACTTTTGATTACGAGGAATAAAAAGAACTTTGTTAATCAATCTAATATATATTTTCCTCATTACGTCGAGGTTGTTAAAAAAATCAAACAATATAATTTATATATATGACCTTAATAATATGAAATATTGCATTTGCTAATAAAAAAAATCATTCACTATTACTATTACTGCCACCTCAATAAGCCAAATATCCAAATTATTGACCATAAAGAAATCAACAATCCACAATAAACATAGGAGGACACAAAGCTTTTGTCATTTCTATGACATTTTCAAAGCTGGCATTAGCAAAAAATAATAATAATCCAACTGAAAAAAAGAATGCTGAGGTTGGTTGGTCTAAATGAATGGCTCACTCACATTCATAAATTAACACATTTAAAATCTGCAGAGTCTCAATCTCAAAATTCCTGTATTTTAAAATTATGACTGCTTGGATTGGGCAGTCTTCATGTACTTCGCGTATCTCCACGTGCTAGATCTCTGCAATAGCAACAGAAGAACAATCACTGTTCTTTTCCTCCTTATCATCAAAACATACTTCCCATTTTTATTCACTTCTTCCCATGCTTCCACGGTCCTGCCCCCTCCCCACCTACACCTTTGTTTCTTTTATAATTTGTCTTTGTTATTTCCCATTTCTTTTGGGTTTCTTTAAGCATTAATTTCTATATTATTAATAGCAAATCCCATACACTGAATGCTTCCTACCTAGGGAAAAGGGTTGCTTTAACACTTGAACATGTTCTCAGTTTTGGTGCTCTTTCAAGGTCTTGACTTGAATGGCTCTTTCAAGGTCTTGACTTGAATGGGCATTGTGTAGATTGTAAGTTTTGAGTCCTTTGGTTCATGTGACATGAACTCAAAGAGGCTTCTGCCTGAAAGTTTCTGACTTCTAGGGACTTGCTTATTCTAGTTTTTCATATCATCTTGGTGGGTTTTATTACAAGTTAGACTTATAGGGTAGCTTAGAGTAATTACAGATACAGTTCTTTCTTGATGGGATTGAGTTCTTTTTGTTCTCTTTTCCTTTGATGGGTTTTTGAAAAAAAGGCATGTTACAGTTGAGAATTGGTTTTATAATTTTTTTTTAATACGTTTTAATTTAAATGTTCCATCAAAGTGAGAAATACAAATTTGGATTTTAGCCCTTTATCTTGGATTAAATTGATTGTCTTCATCTGATGATATGGAAAATATCTAGAGACTTTCTTTTATGAAATTTTTGATAGGTGTTGGAGGTTTCCTGTGCAGCTGCAAAATTTCACTTCTTGGTTTCTGGATTTGGAGTTTACGTTTCCAATGGCATTTTACAGGCATTAGCATTTTGGGGTTATCTAGAAGTCGAGTTTTCTAGATCTGAGAAGTAATGGTAGTTGGGTTTTCTCTTTTGATTCACAAGATCACTGCTTTATCACAGGCTTAGCTTAGGTGTTTGGTAAAGTTTAGATCTTTAACAATATCAGTGGTGGGACTTTTGCTCCTTTTAATCCATCACTGCCAGTGTCCTTTGTTTTAGAGAGGTTTGGTTAGAGCTTGGAAGGCACATGGTGTCTAATTAAGATAGCAGAGTTAGAGAGGTAGAATTCTGTCTGTTTTTTTTTACTAAATGGGGCATTCAGCAGCAGATTGGGATTATAGGGCAGCAATTGAGATTACAAAGGATTGGAATGGGGCAGAACAAGTCCTGCTTCAGAACCAACAAGGGGCTTCAGCCCGGGTAAGAGTTTCTTCTTTTCCCCTTACAATCATTCTTAAATTGTGGTCATATACCAATTTGGTTTCTGTATTAGTGGGGTGTTTAATGTTCGTGGGATGAATGATCTTCTGATAATATAGGTTAGCTTACATGGAGGACAGGTTACTTCCTGGAGGAATAAGCACGGGGAAGAACTCCTATTCACTAGTAGTAAGGTTTAATTTTCTAATTCCATTTCCAACTGCATATTTTATCCATCCCCTCTTTTTATTTTAGTTTTATAGTTTTGTGATGGAACAAATATTTTGTTTGTCAAATTATTCAGATGAGTAATCACAAAACATGTCAATTACCAGATTTCAGGGGTTATAGATTTTCCAGGTCAAACTAGAGTTCTCAATTCATATTACTTGGTTGACTGGTCAAGAACTAATGTTTTATGCACAACTTAGACTGGACATGATAGTTGATGAATGTGGTTGTGATCAGATTTCCTGTTGGAGCAGATTTTCAATTGCATTTTCTGTTTTATGCAAAGAGATATAAGAGCTGACATTTGACACAAAGAATTGTGACAGTAAGAGTTGAAAGAATATCTTACCCACTAGAGATATAGACAGTAGATTCTTTTTAACATGTGGTTCATCAACCGTAGGCAATCTTCAAGCCTCCAAAAGCAATGCGAGGAGGAATTCCCATTTGTTTCCCGCAGGTATTATCAATTATTCTTCTATACAGAGATACCTTTAAAAAAAAAAAACCAACTGATGCTTTTTACCTTATTGCTTTGAAGTTTGGGAACTGTGGATCACTCGAACAGCATGGTTTTGCGAGGAACAAGGTCTGGGCGATTGATGATAATCCTCAACTGCATCCTCCAACCTATTCACATGGAAAATCCTTCATTGATCTACTGCTTAAACCATCTGAAGATGACCTGAAGTGCTGGCCTCATAGGTATGAGCTTTGATGCTGCCTTCTTAAATAAAACTAGTAACTATTAAAAGAAGTTAGTTAGAACCCATAAAATAAAATTGTCTTCTCATTTGTTTTGTTCCCTTTTCAGCTTCGAGTTTCGCCTTAGGGTGTCTCTTGCGACAAGTGGAGATCTGATCCTGACATCACGAGTTAGGAATGTCAATTGCAAGCCGTTCAGTTTCTCGTTTGCCTACCACACTTATTTTTTGGTTTCTGACATAAGGTATGTAGCACTTTATATAGCTGAATTCACAATCATCTGCCTTTTGGTTGTTGCATATGTATGTGGTTCCATTAAACTCTTGCAATTTGATTTGTTTATGTGAAAAATGACTTCTGTCCTTAGTGAGGTGAGGATAGAAGGGCTGGAGACACTTGACTACTTAGACAACCTTTTCGAAAGAAAACGTTTTACAGAACAAGGAGATGCCATAACTTTTGAATCTGAGGTAAATTGTTTCTAGTTTATTTATATATATGAAATGAAATTGCTTTCACATATAATGCAGGAAACCCTAGAGTTGCAGAATGCTTCCAAAAGGCCATTGCATTTTTCTTTTGAAATGAGGTAGTTTTATTGCTGAATATAAAAAAATCACACCATAGTGAACAAGATGTCCAGCAGCCCATGATTTTGTTGGGCAGGAAATGTAAAGGAATGACAAATGTTTGCAAACTATAACAAAATGGTGAATTCTTTTCACATATTCTATGAAAAGTTTATACAATTTGTACACTTAATTCATTTTCTTACTCATGGTACAGTTATTTCAAAAAGTTTTAATTTAAAGGTAACTCTAAAACATTAGTAGTTGACAAACCAGTCATTGTTTCATTTCTGCACACTGTGATATCAACTAAAAATAGCATGGAAGAACAGCATTGTGTGCATAATATTTTTCTTACAAACTCATTAAGTCTCCAATCTATGATCTGCTTGAATTAAAGATTAGCTTATTTTGCTTTCTTGCTAGTATTGTTGATGCAATATGAAGGCTTTGGCTTATAGATACAAAAACTTTCTCGCGGCAGGTCAGTCGTATGTATCTAAGTTCGCCGAATGTAATTGCAGTCCTTGATCATGAGAAAAAGCGGACATATGTTATCAGAAAGGAAGGACTACCAGATGTTGGTAAGCTGGCATATATTTAACCTCTTACATTGTTAAGAACTTATTTTATTTATGGATAGTTAGCTGTTCAATGTTATTTTGCCAACCAGTAACTTTGAAAGAATTGGACTGGTGAGATTTTTTACCATCCAAGTCTTGACTTGACTAGCTCGAACATAAAGATGACTTGCTGTGTAAATCTGTTACAGTACCCTCCCAAGATATATATGATGGTGATATTATATTTGACGTTCTGTTTGCAAATTTGTTTCCCCATGTACAGTTGTTTGGAATCCATGGGAGAAGAAATCGAAATCTATGGTTGATTTTGGCGACGAGGAGTACAAACAGATGCTTTGCGTGGACGGGGCGGCGATCGAGAAACCTATCACTTTGAAGCCAGGCGAGGAATGGACAGGGCGGTTGCAGCTATCAGTTGTGCCTTCGAGTTTCTGTAGTGAGCACCTTGATCTTTAGAAGGGAGGTTTTTGAAGAACAGTACAATCTTGAAATGCAACACTGAGGGTGGTAGGTAGTTAAAAACCTTGTGATTTCATCCATGGTTTTTGTTTGAAAAATAATGGTTAAAAGGAAATTAAATTTAGGTTAGTTTCCTAATCATAATATTAAAAAGAAAAAAAGAGGGTATTAGGCACTGATGAATTGGGTGAAGTTAAAAAAGATGAAAACAGAAACTATTCATATCAGAGCCAGGTTTCGATCCTGGGACCTGTGGGTTATGGGCCCACCACGCTTCCGCTGCGCCACTCTGATTGCTGAGACAATTTGTGATCAATAAAATATTTAAAACCTAGCAAGACTAAGAAATGAGTTTATTTAGAACTGCCTCATTGTTTGCTACTCCTTTCGCGCCTGTAAATATCGTGAGTATCTCAAAGTTCAAACCCAGGACGATGGCCCTTTTCTCAACGTTTAGATGCTTTACTTTCCCTTCTCAATTTAATTCTTGAAAAAGCAATTGGTCAAGAATGTTAATAACTTAAAGCCATTGCATAAATTTTTGCAAATTCTTTCACGAAATAGTATAAATATCTTTAAAACATTCTCTTGGATGGATGTTCTTGTGTTGATGTACTTTTGTGCTTTGGGGAAATTTGTTTCTTAGTGGTAAATTGGTGGGTCTCTTTGTGCAGCTGTTCTGATTTGTGTGAGTGAAGTGTATCTCCTCTTTTGTGGCTATGTTGGTGCGGTCCCTGATCCCTTTGCGGCGGTGGCTTCGTTTGCCTTTGTTTTGTTTTTTATTTTGGCTTTGTGATGGGAAGATCCATTTTGATAGACTGTAATGGCTTTTAGCTTGAACTCCCATATGCTTGTTGTTCTTTGTTCCTATGTATTGGCCTTTTCGGCTCTTGTGGCATGAATGAACAGTGATTGACCAAAAAATAAATTTCTTTAAAACATACCATGGCATAAAATTAATAATAAAATACCACTTCTATGGGCTGATCTTATGAAAATCAAATTTGGAGAAGAAAAAAACTAAAAATATATGGCAAGAAAAAGAAAAAAGAGGAGAGTGTTGTAATTATTTTAGAAAAAAAGGGTATTAGGCATTGATGAATTAGGTGAAATATATTTTTCTGGGTGTGAAAGAAGCTAGAAGTATAACTAAGACGAAGGTGAAACATGTCAAATTGAACCCAAAAAAGAAGAAGGTTAAATTAGAGGCTTCCCCTATCAGAAACAGATTTCGATCATAGGAACAGAAATTGTATTGGGTGAAGTATATTTTCCTGGGTGTGAAAGAAGATAGAAGTATTACTAGGACAAAGGTGAAACATGTCAAATTGAACCCAAATTTTTACGACTAAATTCGGAAATCTCGATCCCCAATTTTCACGAGTTTTTTCACGCTTGGTACATGTAAAGTTAACTTTAGACCAAAGGATGAATAGGACCAAACCATTCTTGAATAACACACACAGAGGGAGGGAGGGATGGAGGGAGGGAGAAAAGGAAATTAGGATAAGTGGTCTTCATTCATATCCCCCAATAATGGAAATGAGTTGGTTTTAACATAATATGAAATACAAAGGGCATGACCGTGACGTCAGCCATAACTACTGAGCTGGAATTTGGAATTAAAATACTAATATGGAAAATTGTTTTTGGATCTTTTTAAGAACTTGGGTGAAATTAAATGTTCCTTTCATGTAAATGTGATTTAGGTGGCTTTGGTTTGGGGCATTGGAGATGAATGTGTTTGTTGGCATGTTGCAAGTCAATTATTTATACTTAAGTCTTTAATTAGGAAGGAAGAAGCATCATACGCTAATGTCAATGGCATAACTTAATATATGGGTCTCAACAATTAAAGAGTAATATAAACTGATGAATTGGGTGAAGTATAGTTTTCTAATCATGATATTAAAAAGTAATGTTGAAAAAGGAAATATGATTAGGATGAAGGAGAAATATGCCAAAATTGGAACAGAAAAAATTGGTTAAATCGGAAGCCACTCATATCAGAGCCAGGTTTCGATCCTGGGACCTGTGGGTTATGGGCCCACCACGCTTCCGCTGCGCCACTCTGATTGTTGAGAAAATTTGTGTTCAATAATATATTTATGTAATTAGTAAGACTAAGAAACGAGTTTATCTAGAACTGCGTTATTGTTTGCTCTCCTTTCCCGCCTGTAAATAATAAATATCGTGACTGTCTGAATCCCAAAACCAATGTTGCACGATGGCCCTTTCTCCTCGTTAGATGCTTTACTTTCCCTCTCAATTTAATTCTTGAAAAAGCAATTGGTCAAAACTGTTAATAACTTAGTTGGAGCCATCACATAAATTTTTTGTAAATTTTTCCACGAAATATTATAAATATATATATTTATGAGAAAAGTTTAGGGGGAGATTGACGACTCTCACCACCAGCATCAGAGCATACATACAACCTCGAGCTAGATGGACTTACTCGTAGCACCAAACTGTCAGATGTCACCGGTTTAGATTTACGTATGAATTTACAGATCGCGCACCAGCGAGAACTGCTGGTAGCGGGACTCGACCCTTGGTGGGGCTATATGTAAGGCAGGGACCTTACCAACTGAACCAACCCTCGTTGGCTATATTATAAATATTTTTTAATTTGCAAGGAACTACATGTAAATTGGATGAGCCATGACCACTTAGGTCTGTATGTGGCTCTGCCAATGGTGGAACCATGAATTTTTCTGGGGGTGTGCTAAATTTTTTATTTTTTATTTTGTGGTATGGGAGTTCTATATAAACAATGAGAACCAAATTTTTTTTGGATATGCTAATTGATATAATGAGAATAAAGTGGGAATCAGAAACTGAAACTGTGGGAAGCAGAAACACAAACAAAAGTACAATTTGTAGGAGTAGCATATCCAAAAAGAGAATTGGATATAGAAAACAATGGTTCCCACCACAGTGGTGGTGGATTCCCCTTCCCCATGGTACCCAAGAGAGAGAGAGAGAGAGAGAGAGAGAGAGAGAATAGAGTGAAGAAGTGATTGACCCAAATCAGTATTTTATCATATCTTGCACCAGACTGAAGCCCAGTGTAGTCTACACATAGTTCCGCCTTTGAGCTCCGCCAATAAGAATCACAAAAATAATAATGTGAAGAACAAATCATAAAACATATTATGACATAAAAACCTTGAAAAAGACTCAGTTTTTGTCCAATCAAAATTGGAATTAAATGGACTATTTTTGTTGTTGTTTTGGTATGAATTGGAAATCTGTCACTATTGTTGTTGACATTGCTTATCAAGTAGTCAAATAAGTTCATATGAGCACACAAATGAGCTATAAGAAGGAATAAAATATCGATGGTATCAGAAATATCGGTAGTCCAAAAATACGGAAATTCCGATGGAAATATCGGGATATTATCGATATTTCGGTCCATGTCATCAATATTATCGATATTTTAGTCCATGGAGATCTAAAATATCGATGGTATCGGAAATATCGGTAGTCCAAAAATAAGGAAATTTCGATGGAAATATCGGGATATTATGGATATTTTGTTCCTATAACTTTGTGAAGAACAAAAAAACCCTAATAGTAACACATATAAATAATTGACACTATATAATTTGCCTCCTCAACCATCAGTTAAAGATATTATGTTATATGGCACGAATTTATTGCCAATAGCACAATATAGGTCAACTATATTGTCGAGATGACTGTTATGATTGCATTACGTATTATGGGCTTTTTTGATAGAGATGATTAGACTAGCAAAATGTTTTACTGGGATTAGGGGATAAGTTTTAGCTATCAACCTCTTATGAATAGTCTCCTTAATCATCAAAGTTAGACAGCAATATCCATATAATACTTTGATTGCACATGAAATGTACGCATTTTGTTAATCTAATTCAGTATAGTCTAGTTCTCCATAACAAACAAGGCTTATAGTAGATGGCTTTATGCAAACCCTAAATCTCTGTATATATACTTTTATATTCTAAAAATCTAAAAATTATAATTTTGACACGTGACAATCCGTATTTTAAATTTATTAAATAATTTTTTTATTAAATTAAATCTATTTAATTTTATGGGTTAACCATTTGGCTGTTACTACATACAGTGATTGATATATAGTTCCCAACTAATATATAGGAAGACTAGCAAGCATTCAAATTAAGTTTTTAATTTGCATTTGTGGTGGTGGACTAAATTTTAAGCTGGGGCTTCTCATTTTCAAACCACACTTTAACTTTTGTTGTTCTTGAGAGTTAGTTTTATTTAGTTTTAATAAAAATATTCCTGTTAGTAATTGACTTAAAACAATTTATTAGAAAAATTCTGTTTGTAAAACTCTTTTTTTTTTTTTTTGCTTTCATTCTTACCCTTTGAAATGAAAAAAACTGTTTTAAAATTCTATCATCCCCCTTTTTTTGGCCATTCATAACATTCAACCAACGAAGCAACCCAACGATTTCACGAACAAGAAAAAAAAAATCATAACCTTTAAAAAAGAAACAAAGAAAAAACCATATCATCGAATAAACACCATTTGTTTCCTTTTTTAAGAAAAAGAAGGCAAAAAGTCACTTTTGGTCCCTGTAGTTTGTCACTTTTACCACTTTGGTCTCTGTCGTTTCAATTTGGTCAATTTTACCCATGTAGTTTCAATTTGAAGCAATTCAAGGACAATCCTCAATTTCTGTCAAATTTTTTTAACTTCCGTTACTTATGGAGGGGCAATTCCGTCCATAGTATTAAAAAATTCATTAAAAAAAGAAAACCAATACAAATGTAAATGTTAAATAAAAATAAAATTTTTCTCCTTCTCCTCCTCAACCCCAGTGCACCACCTCCCAGTAAACCACTACCCCAGTGACGGGACCCGACCCGATTCCGCCCCTAACTCGATCCGACCACGACAACCGACATCAATGATGCCGGGCCCACACACTTAAAGAATCCTCTTCCCGAGACAAACACACAAAGTGGCCAAGAAACACGAAAAGCGGCAGAGTCTCCCAAAAAAACACACAAACCCAAAGTTCAACCTGTTCAAAAACAAGAGAGTAAGTACAACCAACTGCCAAAGATGCAATAAATACATAACAGGCCTTTGGCCAACAAGTTTGACCCTACTGGGCAATAACAGAGCAACTAAGAGTAAGCAAGTTTAACAGCAGAAATTCAAGTTAAGATAAGGGACACGAGGTCCTACAATTAAGTCGACGCCGAGAAGAGAAGCGCTCGGCCGGACGGTAACGAAGCACGACTAGGGCACAGGCGCAAATGCAGAAAAGTGTGAGTGGACAAAAACAAAGTTTAGTAGTTCAAAACAACATACTAACCCCGCCGTTTCAAAACCATGCAAACCGTGCAATTAAAAATCCGTTGTACATAAAATTGATTCAAAAACCAATAACTCAAAATAATCAAATAATAAAACCCAAACCAAACCTTTTTCTTTCCCTGAGGCAAAACCTCCCAAAACTAATCCGAGTAGTCATAAAAATAATTATAAACCGAAAGAACTTGAAAATCATAAGCATGCAAATATAATAAAGTTTCCAAATAACAAAACAATGTAAAATGTCCAAAGACCAAGATAAATTCAAGAAATCCAAAACCATCACAAAGTAATAAAATAATGACACTTTAAAGGACTTTAACCCTTTCTTTCCCACACTCGAATAACTGCATGCCCATAGGCACTGCAAGCGAGGAAGTATCCTCACCGAAAGAAAATAAGAATACGAAGGTACTAACACACGCGTATAGATATAATATAAACTCAACACCAAAACAAGTACTGTGGGAAACAATCCAACAGGGATCGCTTAATCGACACTAGGACGGCATTCACGATGGTCTCATGCCCAGGATAATCTGGACATCGGACGGCATCGCAATGGCCTTGTGCCTGTGGTCAAGCCGTCCAACCGGGACTAAGCTCCCGGCCCGCATGGCGAAGTCCTCAATAACCATGCGTCCGAACTAGTCATACGCGCAGACTACCCAATCAAGGGTCTACGGCTACACCCGTTAAGGTATGCACCGGATCGAACCATACTCCACATCAGTCATCATATCAAGAACAAGGGGGAGGTACATAACACAGTGCCACTGCACTCAAATCAACACCACACGATAACCCACATACCAATTTAACCACATGCACCCATCCCCAAAATATCACACACCATATCAAATATCCGTATAACACCAAATAATTAAGATAAGGACATCACCGTCCCAAACATACAATTCCATAGTTAAAATAGACACAAGCGTCAAACGACGGTGTAATAATCCAAAAACCATTAAAATATCATAATCACTGAAAATGCATAAACAAACCATAATCAAACCCGAATCAAGAAAACGTCAAGTCAAACCCTAAGTAAAACATATGTTTCAAAACATAGTAGGTATTACCCTTTAAAAATATAAAGTCCAAACCCACAAGTATTATTCAAAATATACATATATATATATACATATATATATATATATATATATATATATATATAAAACATAATTATCCTTTAAAATACAAAACTCAAACTCAAGCATTTGAAAATTCCCACGTATACCGACATCCCATAAATTCATACTTTAAAACAACATAAATAGTAATTCCTTAGAATATAACCGAAAGTCCAAACCCGTATACATATATGTTCCAAAACTCCATATCAAAGTAGATATACATATATTCGGAGTAAATATATATTTATATATATTCAAAGTGGATATACATACTTATTTTCAAAGTAGATATATATATATGTAATATATATTCAAAGTAGATAAGTATAATTAATTTTCAAAGTAGAGAAATATATACAATATACATTCAAAGTAGATATATATATATATATATATATATATATATATATATATATATATATATATATATATATATATATATATACATATATATACATATGATCAATTCCCGATAATCCGACATATATTTCCGATAGCCTCATTTATCCGACATGTATTCTCGATAGCCTCAATAATCCGACATGATCCTTCCAAGTTGATCTATATGTATATATATACATATATATAATCAAAGTATTAGCATGAACATAATTAATAAGGTTTAAATATCAAAACTAAATACGTAATCAACCGGACTATACTAGCGTCCAAAACTTACCGCCCAAATACTCAATTCAAAGTAGGTATATTTATATAATCAAAGTAGATATATAAGTTTCCCAAAAATATAAAGTATAAATTCCAAAGGTTTAAAGTATAACTCACGACAATCGTAATAATAAAATATTAAGGTCCGAAACCCAAACAAAACCATAAACTTAAATATTAAATATAAGTCATACGGAAAATCCAATAAATTCCACCGTACCCAAAACTGTACAAAGATACTACCGGACGCTTGACTCGTCCCAAAATCAACACTTAAATATAAGCATAAAAATGAAATATAGCCAACAGGGCTCCACAACCAAACCGGCAACCCAAATCAAATATAAAACTCAAACACCAAATCAATCATAATAAATCCATCCAAAGATCAATTCAAGATTCAAAACAATATTTAAATATCATTTATGCATCATATTCAATTCTTTAAAATCATGCTCGTTTGAAAACAAAGTCCACTCACTGTTGGTCCCACGCTGCCTGACCCAGATAGGGTCCCGCCTGATGATCACGAGAAGCTTGTGAACCTAATCAAGAAACGAGGATTAAGATTAACAACCGGACCGAAGCGATAACCTTAAAAGTCAACCTTAACCAAAACCAACTCAAGTGTACCAAAACGTCGTACGAGGAATTCTAAGGTCAACAACGTTCGTTAGAGGAAGAACTGACCTCGGGAGACGCTCGGTCAACCCTGGTCAAACTTACCCGAATAGGTCAAACCAGGCCCGTGGGTCCCATGACCTCCAAACTTAGATCCGAAAGTTCCTACAGGTTCACTACGACTTAAAGAACACGTCCTGAAAGTTTGGTCACGACCGGACGGTCGGATTGCTTCACGATCGCACGATCGGACGATTACGCTTAACTCAAACTTCGTCATTGATCCAAGATCCGCCCGAATCACGATCCGTCAAATCCTACACGATCCTAAAAATACGGGGAACAACATACTAAGAAAAGGGACCGATCCAACGGCCCGAACATATCGAACCCGGATAACGCGCAATAGGCGTAAATCCGTTCGACTGTCATCCGAACTCCAAATTGAAATCCGAGCACGCCTACGCGCTCGTGATGACATAAGGATAATTTAGGAATGAAGATTGACAATTACTAGTGGGCCCCGCGCAGCCACCCGCACTGGCAGCGCATTTGGGTGCCCAAAGCGATAAACCCAACGTCGGAAAAACTCTAAACCAAGGGCTATCCTTCCACCAGCCTATACTACTCGATGAGTGGAACAACTTATTCAACTACGAGAACTTGCATAGACGCCGGCAAGTGGCCGGAAATTGAATCTCAAAACTGGCCAAACTTTGGCACACAGATTCGACCCTCTACGCTACGAATTGAAGAAAACCAACCATGCAGATAGCTAGGGCTCGAAGAGTATATGAATTTACATACCTTACTCGTCGAATTCCGTCGCCGGAGGAGGGAGAACGAACGCTCGTAAGTTTTACGTAAAATCGGCCGGTTTTTCGCGTTTTCCGGTGGCTACAGGTGGCTGCTCCGGCTGGGTAGCGGTGGGATGGAAAGAGGGAGACGACACGGTCGTTTTGGGACCGGTCCCGCTGAATTTGGTGGCCGGACGTGCCGGTGGTGGCTCAAAACCGTCGGCTCTGTTTTGGGGAGGGGGCTGCGCACGGGAGAGAAAGAGAGACTGAGAGAAAGAGAAGAGAGCGGGGAAGAAAATGAGGTCGGGGCACTGTAGCAGTACTGTAGCCGCTACAGTAAATTTTTAAAATTCGTTTTTTTAAAAAAAAAAATTAATAAACTTTCTTCTAATCGCTTTCCGATTGCTACAACTCTAATTCACAGACCACACATCCACGAACTCGCTTCGACGAAATGACGCAACGGCTAAATCCATTTCTCCAAATTCTTTAGGGAATTTATGAAGTGCCTAAAATACCCTTAATCCCAGGCAAACCGTAATTTCGCCAAAATTATTTATTTTCCTTTAATTTTTGGGTCAGGGTCGTTACACCCAGCCACTCAAAATCAGAAGTCCCCATTTGCAAATCAATCATGGGACTCCGGCAACCTCCGATTCAAGTTCATCCTCGGTGGGTCCACACCCTCCCCATGGGAGGACATTCCAGGGGTGAAATTTCATCTCAATTAATCCATAATTCCTCTCTCTTAACTCTCTTTCTCTTTCCCCAAACAATAACCCTCCACCCCTCTCTCCATTTTATCGGGAAAAAAAAGAAAAAAACCCAGAATTTTTTTGTGATTTCCCCCGCCTCCAGTTGTCCTGCTGCATGCATCACCATCGTTTCCACCTTCAATTTTGTGTTTTCTTGGGTGCCCAAACGGTAATGATTGCTAGGCATGAGGTAGGTTTTTTAATATTTAAATCTAGAGTTTAAAATTCTTTTTGTTTGATTTTGAGTTGGGAAGTTTGAAATTATTGTGCTTTGAAGATGCAAAACAGTATATTTACCACAATTCGTAGCTTGAAGATCATAGATGGGTGTACAGGAACTCAAGTTTTCTCCATTAATCCTTCGGGAACCACCACCACCACCAACAATGGCGGCACTAATGGTGGTGTAGGGGTTTGGGCGGGCTTAGGTGGCTGGGGTGGTGGTTGGGTTACACGGAGGTAGTGGCTGGTTGGGGTTTGGTGGGGTTGGGAGGAGAAGGGAAGTGAGAAGTTTTTTTTTTAATTTTAAAATTATTATTTTTATTGTTTATATTTGTATCCTTTATTTTTAAAAGGAATGAATTTTTTAATAATTTGTGGACCAAATTACCCCTCTACAAATAACGGAAGTTGAAAAAATTAGACAGAAATTGAGGATTGTCCTTGAATTGTTTCAAATTGAAACTACAATGGCAAAATTGACCAAATTGAAACGACAGGGACCAAAGTGGTAAAAGTGACAAACTACAGGGACCAAAAACGACTTTTTGCCGAAAAAGAATGTCTAAAATTCATAGCGCCAGGTCAGCATCTAAACGGCGCGAGTGAATCTCGCGCTTAAATTGCAGGAGCCCCGACCCGACTGAATTGCCCACTGGGCCAACCTTACTGCTTACCCCTCCCTGCCCTCTCTCTATCGCTCTTATCTCTATCTCTTTTATCTCCTTCTCATAAATTGAACGACCTTGTCTTCCTGATCCGATTTCCCGAGAAATAAGAGCAACAAAAAAAAGAAACGAAAAAACCCTTCCCTTCCTTTCTTCTCCATTCGTCATCTTCCCCACAGATTTCACAACCCATTTGATATTTTCCTCTTTGCACCACCCAATTCATCAGAAATTCTGAAATTTCAAATTCCTCTGTTTTTCAAAATGAGCTGCCACTCTCTTCTTGTTCATGTCCATTTGTAAGGTTTGTGCCCCCTTTGTCCCTGTGCTTGCGATTAATTTTAATACCCTGTAATATAATTCCTTTAGAATTCTATTCAAATTCATAAATTAATCGCAATTGGTCTCCGAATTCATTCAATCTCAATACATTTTGAGGGTCTCTGTTTTTTTTCCTCTGCAAAATTTCCCAAAACAGAGGAACCACATTTAAGAACAGAGAAATAAATGGCCCAACAATCCCCGGTTCAACCAATGCTCCAGAAACCGCCGGGTTACAGGACCCCAAACTACCCGGGCCAACCCGTACCCGGCCCACCCCCGCCGCGAAAACCAGTCTACCCGCCTACTCTCCGTCAAAAGCAGAAAAAACGAGGGCGCAGCTGCTGCAAAATATGCTGCTGCGTCTTCTGCGCCTTCCTTCTCATTCTTGTCATCCTCATCGGCCTCGCCGGCGGGATCTTCTACCTCCTCTTCGACCCGCGCCTCCCGGCCTTCTACTTGATATCGTTCCAGATCCCCAAATTCGACGCCGTTTCGAAGTCCGACGGGACCCACCTCGACGTCCAGGCGGTGACGAGCATAGAAGTGAAGAACCCAAATCCCAAATTGGACATTTACTACAGCGAGGGGTTCGAGATGTCGATGAGCATCGGGGACGAGAACGAAGCCGGATTGGGGCTGGGGACGAAGGAGGTGAAGGGGTTTACGCAGCGGCACCGGAACACAACGAACGTGAAGGTGGAGGGCGGGGTGAGGAACAAGGTGGTGGAGCAGCCGGTGGGGAAGAAGCTGCTGGGGCAGTTCAAGAGCAAGGAGATAAAGGTGGCGCTGGAGGGGAAGACGAGGGTTGGGTATGTGATCCAAGGGTGGAGGGTGGGGACGATGCAGATCAATGTGTTGTGTGGTGGTGTGAGGTTGAAGAGTGTGGATGCTGGCGATATGCCCAAGTGCACCATCAATGCCTTCAAATGGTATGCTATTTTGTTTTAATTTTCAATTTTTAATTTCGATTTTGATTTTTGCATGTGCCTTCATGTTTTAGATTTTCATAGTTAATAACAACATTTACTATTAGGTTGACGGGTTCACTTTTTCTTAATAGGAATTATTACATTCATAAATTACTATTGATCTAGTTTGGTTTATAAGAAATGAGGTTTGGGGATAGGAAATCATTTATTTTCCCCTATTTGATAAGTTCAGGCATGAAAAATAGTTGTCTGACATATAAAAAAGTAGGATCAACATTAAATGCACATTTTTTATGACTATTTTGTCCTATGCAAACCAAACATGGGAAAAAAAATAAAGTCGTATTTCATGGTTACTTTCCCATCATTATCAAATATGGGAAAATAATCTTCTATTTCTCATCCCTTAGGAAAGACATGAGAAATTATTTCTCATCAAATCTTTTCCTCGAACCAAACAGGAGTTAAAACCTCGTGACTTGAAAATAATGGGTTCAAGTCAATGGTATCTGAATGACAATTGAACAAGATTAGCAAAATATAAATGACACGAGATTGGGTGTCACAAGATCAAATGGTTATTGACGTAATTCATATGGACGATAGTTGTAATATAATCGTTTTTTTACAAGATAGGTCAAAGTGAACTATTGTAAGTTGTATTAAATCATAATGATTGCATTGTGTATTGCTATCAAGTGTTTAGAACTCTATAGGGCAACTTACGTCTCTTAATTTTGTTTAGACCATTTGTTCGATCGTTCCATTACCTAACCCTTTTGTGTAGATTTGCAGATTTGCCCCTATGATCCTCTTGGCGTGTGTTTGTATATTTAGCAGTGTGTACACCTCGGGCTTGTTTGATAGGGTTGATTAGACTAGACTAAACTAGCAATGAAGGCATAATATGGATATTGTTGTTTAACTTTGAGGATGTTAGAGGACTATTCAAAAGAGATTGATGACTAAAATTCACTCTAATTCCCTTGAAAATGAGGGGATTATGAGGGATAAGTTTTAGTGATCAACCTCTTATAGATAGTCTCCATTAATCCTTCAAAGTTCGGCAACATATCCAAATTATGCCTTAAATGCACATGAAATGTATATATTTTACCAGTATAGTCCAGTTTAGTCTAGTCCTCCCTATCAAACAAGCCCTTCAAGTCTGACCTACTTTGTGCCTTTTGCTATTATTTGAAAGTAGCATCAAACTGAGTATTGAATACACTAATGATCTTAAATTTCTGGGTTTGTTGATTTGATTGCAGGATCAACATTCGTTGATATGGTCCTCACATATGTCAAGGTTGATGGTAGAAGAGAGAGTTGGTCAGCTGGATGCTGCAAGTTTTCAAGCCCACATTTGTTACCCAAAGAGTAAAGAATGGATTATCTCTCTAATCTATCTTTAATATTTATAATGAGCCTTTGCAATATATTCTTTGGTTACAAAAAAAGAATTGGAGGGAGCAATATCATCTGAAACACAGGCTAACATTTGTCCCTGTTTAAGCTTTGGATCCTTCTGATGCAATTGGAAATATCAGTTAAGAAGGGGCTGGGGAATTGAGTTTATTTATTTGTTTGTTTAATTTAATTTAATTATTGATCTTTTTTTTTCTTTTCTTCATATTATAAAGCTTCTTATGGTTGTTGTCGATGGATTGGAAGTTGGAGTCTTTGGGTTCTTGACACTTGCCATCTGCATTTCTTGTAGAAAAAAAAAGAATGATAAATAAAATAAATAAAGTAAACATATAATAAGGTGTAACATCTTTTTTCCTTTTGTAAAATAAGGTGTAGCATCTTTTTATTGATTTGGTACAAATTGGGAGACAACTTCTGGATGCTGCAAAGAGTGCCTGCGTCGTAAAGGAAATGAGGCAAAGACCATAAGACAGTGATGTTATATCTTTCTCTCTTTAATGTAATATGATATCTGCCCTTTGGAGATACTTTATTATTGTGTACATATTTTCTTCTATAATCGATTCTTAGAAAGACAATCACATGTGTGATGATCAGTTTTCATATTCTAAAAACATGTTATCTTTTAATTGGACTGTTTAGTCAAAGAATACTATCACATAACAGAAACAGATATACACAAATTTTTGCTTAGTCACATAATACCGTTACATAACAGAAACATATATATACACAAGTTTTTCTTGGTTTTGAGACAATTCAACACGGTGAGTTTATGTGATTACCATGTGAAGAATTGTTGTTGGGATTCATAGGCTCACATTTTCATATTCTACTAGCAATCTTGCACTTTTTGGTAGCCTTCATGAGAAAATAATTGCTAACAATGTCTTACCAAAAGTGCTTTTTAAACCCTCAATTGTAGTGATTTTGTTGATCCTCACTAAAATTTGTTGCTACCTTATGAACAAGCGTTCTCATTGCAACGATGATCTTCTGAAGGGAAGAAAAAAAAATGATGAATCCAATAATATATTCGTTTTTCGACGAAGTACAAGTTGGTGCATTTTAATTTTATCATGCCATATAATTGCATGATAGAATGATAGAATCATATTGATTAGATGGTTATGGAAAATAGTTATTGAGCAAGGAAAATAAAGTAATTAAACATAATTCATAACGAGTTGTGCATAAATGAGGCAAGAACTTATTGAAGGAAAATCCTGTCAAGTCAAACTGAAAAATAAATAGTGGAGAAAACAAATGACAGAGGAATTCCATTGACACATACAGAGGAAATAAATCAAATGGGAATGAAAAGTAGAAGGAACATCAATTCATACTATATATATCTCCTTGCTGGTTGTGGAATGAAATTTGAAGTTTGCATTAATTTAGGATTGAAAATGGTGATTGTAAGATTAGGCGAATTGACCGTGCTGTGAGTCCATCTCTTTGCATCCAAGTTCAAATTCTCTTTACCGTTAATTAGATAAATTTAAAGTAATTTATACTATTGTTTTTAGGGGTGGGCATCAAGACCAAAAACCGGAACACTGAGTTGCACGGAACGAAAAAAACCGGAAAAATTGTGTTGACTAAAAATTCAACAAGTTGGCACCAAATTGGATTGGATCGATTCAAAACAGTTTTGATGCCTGTTTCACACCGTACAAAACCGAACCGGCTGTATATTTTTTATTTAAAAAAATTATTTAAGTATAATGCTACATTTCTAATCCCATAACTATTATTTCCCTAAGCACAACTTCAAAACTCCTTTTTTTTTTCTAGGCCCAATCATCTCTCTTTGCATGATATTGGGTCATTTGTGAATTTTTAAGCTCAAAAAATAAAATTTTAGTTGGAATTTGTAAAAAAAAATTTTTAAAACAAAATCCAATCCAAAATCAGAAATAGGACCAACCGATTTCATAATTTTTTTTTCACCAAAACCAGATCGAACCGCATTGATTAAATAGTACCAATTCCGCAAAGGACCCACTAGTGTAGTGGTTTGGAGCAATTGCTCCTCCAAACAAGGTCCTGGGTTCGAGTCCTAGAATTAGTGTAGTATGTGTGAGTTTAGTATATTATCGTTGACAGAACCCACCCCAGATTCCCCTTCGGAATCCGTGATGAATCCTACTTCCCGTTCGACTCTTACCCAATGCCGGACCTACTTTACTAAAACGCCCCTTAACCCAAGTTTAAGGAAATAGGCAAGTTGACTGCTGGCGAAATTTCGACAGAGTCTCCCCTGAAAAGCGGACTTTTCCCAAAGTTTTCACCTGTAAAAACAGTAGAAAACATAATCCCAACAACCAGCACACACAATACCAGGGAGGCCTCCGACCTCTACCTCAACCCTTGGTGGGCAAGACAGAGCAATCTAAAGAATTATAATTACAACCCAAGCAAAGAAGGTAAAGTAAAAGAAAACTCCTATAGGAGCAGATAGCCGCGATGCCTTGACGTGGTGGTCTCGACCTCGGAGTCTAGTGACAAGGCAGATTCCACCCCGGAACCCGAGCCGGACCCTGTTGATGGGCCCAACACCAACCCATGTCGGGCCCACATCCAAAAATAGTTACCCTCTTCCCGAGATTTAACCTATAAGGGGCCAAGACTTCTGCCGAAAAACGGGCAGAGTCTCCCCTAAAACAAGGACTAGCCGAAAACTTCAACTTGTCAAACAAGCAACAGATAAACAACCCAAGCGCCAGCATGCATACGACATATACATAACAGGCCTCCGGCCAAACTAATTCAACCTTAGAGGTAATACAGAGCAACTAAGAGTACGAATTCAACAGCGGAAAAGAATTAATAGAATACAAGTTTAGGGTTCAAGGATGACAATCCTACCCTTCCAACGAAGCTAGAGAAAAGAAGCGCACGGCCGAACGGTGTCGACGCAACTACGGTCTGGGGGCGCAAAACAGAAAGAGTGTGAGTGGACAAAACAAGGTTTGACATACTTAAAACAAAGTATTAACCCCACCGTTTAAAACCATGCCAAACATGCATATGAAACCGTTTAAACATTTGGTTGATTTGAAAACCATACTATCACAAAGTACGAGAAAACATTTCTAGTTTAAAACCCCTTTTTCTGAATAAACTAACCTTTTACTTTTCCCGAGGCATAACCTTCCAAAACAAATCCCTCACAAGTTTATAAAACATAAACAAAAGGATTTATTAACGTAAAAGCATAAAGATGGAATAAAATTCACATAAGGTAAAAAAACCTTAAAATGCCAAACAACTCGCTTAAAACAAGCAAATCAAACTTGACAACAATACAGAACTCAATTGCAGTTCAAAATCATATATATAAATATATACATATATAAAACAGGATTTACAATCCAACAATTAAAACCTATCAAGTACTGAAATCTAATCAAGTACTACAACCAAAACAGGTAAACAGTTTCCCAAACATCCCCACTTTCACAATCACGTGCTTACAAGCACGACAAGCAAGGAACGATCCTCACTAAAAGAAATATGAATACGGATGTACTAACACACGCGTATAGGTATAATATAACCAACACCAACACAAGTACCAGGGGAAAACAATCCAACAGGGGATCATTTGACTGGACACCGGTACAGCCTCATCGAGACACCGGGCCCAGGGTTGAGCCGTCCAAAGTGGGACTGAACTCACAGGACCATATGGTAAAACTTACCAACCATAACTCCGAAAGAAATCTGTCCTACGCGCGCAGACTACCCAATCAAGGGTCTACAGCTAAACCTCGTTAAGGTATGCACCGGCTCGAACCATACCAAATCCAGGTAACCGTATCATCAGTATCAGAACAGGGGGAGGTACAATACAAGGTGCTAACAGCACTCAAATCAATCGCCATGCGATAACAGTATATATATATATACAATCATTCACAATGTACCCAACCCCAAACAACAGACACCAGGACATATACAAGTCCATCAGTCCACTAACCCATATAAATACTCAAAGTCAGGACATCACCATCCAAAACATATACTTCTATACTCAAAATAATCACAAGGGTCAAACGACCGCATAACAGATTAAATCAAATCAAACATTCTATTCATTGAAAAACCATATTTAAATCTCATTCAATGCTCAAGCCAAGCATACAAACTCATTTTAAAATCACCAGTCTCTAAGACGTCAAACCTAAGGTATAAATATATATATATATATATATAACCAAAGTATAGGTAATTCCTTTTCTTAAAGTAGATATACATATATATATATATATATATATATATATATAACCCTTTCCCATTAATCCAATATATATATATATATGTAATCAAAGTATACGTATTATTAATCATCAGGTTTTAACACCAAAACCGAATATGAAATCAAACGGACTATACTAACGTCCATATATTCAATTATATAATTAAAATATCATATAACAGTTCCAAGCTTAATCTAGCTCATTTATATAATCAAAATCATGTACAAAAACTACCGGGCGTTCACCACGTCCCGTACAATACCCAAAGGTATAAATACTATAAAATATAACAACAGGGCCCCACATAAAACCCGTCAACCCAAATCAGCATTAAACTCAAATGCAAACCTTTTTAAATATAATTAAACCAAAGTCAAACCAAGACTTAACATTCAAGATTTAAAACTATTATTAAATCTCATTTCATGCATTTCATGCAATTCATTCAAATCATGCTCAGTTGAAAACAAAGTCCACTCACCGTTGGTCCTATGCTGCACAACCCTCAAAGGGTCCCGCTCACAAAGTACGCAGAGCCAAGGTACTTAAAGCGTTAAAGATGAGGATTGGATTAGTACCGTGAACCGTACGAGAACCGTAAATTAAAACCTAACAACACTCGACTTAACATGCACGTACGTCGTACGAAAGATTCTAAGGTCAAACTACCTCTTAAAACCAGTGGGACCCCCCGGAAGACTCACGGTCAACCGGCGGTCAAACACCCTTTCTAGTCAACCCGGACCCGCGGAGCCCACAACCTCCCAAAAGGATCAGGACATTCCTAGAAGTCCAACAAAGTCAACTACACGACAAACAGAACTCGGGAGACACTCGGTCAACCCTGGTCAAACCGACCCGAATGGGTCAAACCGGGCTCGTGGGTCCCATGACCTCCAAACTTAGATCCGAAAGTTCCTAGAGGTTCAACACGACCTAAAAAACGTGTCCTCCAAGTTTGGTCTCAATCGAAAGGTCGGATTGCTCACGATTGCACGATCGGACAATTACGGTTTAAACCTAACTTCAAGTCATCGATCCGGAGTATCCGGGACTCCGAATCACGATCCGTCAAATCCTATACAATCCTAGAATTATCTAGATCAACATATCCAAAAATGGACGCGATCCAACCGTTCAATCCTATCGAACCCGAGAATCGCGCAATAGGCGAGATTCGTTCGATGGCCAAACGATCTCCGAATTGAGATCCGTCAACTCCCATGCGCTCACAGCGATACGAGGATCACAATGGACCCAAGAACCGCCACCACACCACCACCACGTGCCGCCACACGCGCCACCGTGGGTGGCGGGTGGCTTGAGCAAATCCGGCGGCCGAGAAAACTCGTCACCGCCTCTCACCGCTCCTCCCACAGCCTCACCTCGATACCCTGAGCATTTTCTCCTCCTTCACCAACCTCACCAAGAGACGGCAACTGGCCGGATTTTCAATTTGAAAACCGGCCAGATCTAGGTTTTGGATCAAATGAAAATTAAACCAAATCGTTCAATTCCAGTTATACAGATAGCACAAGCGTGAAGAGGAGATCGAGTTTCATACCATTTTTGCCGGAGTTGGTTGACGGTGGCGCCGGAACGACGCCATGAAATCTCGGCTTGAACCAGTCGCGATTTCCGGCGAAAATCGCAACGATCGGCAAGGATCTCCGATGGGTTGTGATCGGGACGACGAGCCGGACCTTTTGGGAGTGGTCTCAGGTGTCGCCGTGGTCTGGTTCGCCGGCAACGAGGAGAGAGAGGCGACGGCTCGTGGAGAGAGAAAAGGAGGAGAGAGAAACCGTGTGAGGGAGGAGAGAGAAGGAACCGGATTGGCTGAGGGTATTTAACAAATTTTGAAATGACGGTTACGTCCTTTTTAAGCGTTACCAATCTGAATCAAACGTGCTGCACGTCCCCGAACTCGTTTCGACGTGCCGGACGCAATGGCGCAACTCGTTTCGCCAAATTCCGTCCCGAAAATAAAGTGGACCAAAATGCCCCTTTAATAATTAAATTCCAATTTAATTCCATTAATTCATATTTAATTCTTTTTAATTCCTTTTTAATTTCTCCAATTAATTAACTCAATTATTTATTTTTATTTTCCTTTATTTTTAGGCCAGGGTTGTCACATCTAGGACCTGGGGGGCGCAAAACATAAAATGTGAGTGGACGAAAACAAGCTTTAAACATAAGTTTTTAATCAACATAATAACCCCCTTTGTTTTAGAAAATAATGTTAAAATACTAGGCAACAAATCCTTTTATATACGTACATAAATACGAATTGATTCTTGAAAACAATTCAATTAAATTTGTGCCTTAGCATACCAATATGAAAATTATGGCTTTAAAACTTCCTAAATTTCTTGGAAACCACAAATTTATTCACTTAATTCTTAATGTAAAACCGTGAAATCAAATCTTCCAAAAATCTTCCCATTTATAAAATATAAACAACATAAACAACATAAACAAAATAATTTCTTTTTCCCCAAGCCATACCTGTCCAATTCAGAACCCCAAATCCAAACCTCAATCAAAATCCATGCCTGTGTAGAGCAATCTCAATGCACATGCTCAGAAAACTCAACTTGGAAAGTAACTTCACCCATATATAGCATAAACGACTTCAAAACCAAATATATCCCATATACATATTTATATAACAAAAACATCTTTGAAAACAAGATAACCCAAAATCTCGATAGTGGTAAAACCCCAAACTCGACTCGAATCCTTTTCCCAGACTAATACTCGTATGCACAAGTAGCAAGGAAGGATCCTCACCAATAAATAAGAAAGAAAGTGCATAGTATAAGTATATATATATATATATGTGTATAATGTAACTTCTACCCAAATTTGTACCGAGAAAACAATCCAACACGGGAATTGTTTGGCTGAACCACATGGAGGAATCCTCAACAACCATGTGGCCAGGGACGAGCCGTCCAACCGAGGGATTGAGCTCTCAGACACGCACATCAGAATCCTCAATACTCGTGCCGCTGAAATAAAGTCCTATGAGCGCAGATTTCCCGGCAAGGGCCTATGGTAACACCCCGTCAAGGGTGCCCGGGTTCCGACATATCCAATCCATGATCACATTTTCCAATATCCATTATCAAGATCCGGGGAGGTACATAGGGTGGTGCTAAAAGAACTCCAAACTGACATAATCCATAACCCAAATCATATACATATATCAACCATAACCAAGTACTCCGTATGTACCCAATCCCATATACATAGACAACCAGACACTCATAACCTCCATACTTAATACCCAATATATATATATATATATATATATTTTATAGCATAGACAACAACTCTCAAGGGCATATATCATAACCCAAAATCATACGCTTTAATTATCAACAATATAACCCGATATCCCCACAATTAATATAATAATATACTCTCATAAACTACCCAATAACATCCAACAATTTCACAAAATACTAAAGTCCCCCAAAATAAGTAGTTTTATAATTTCACAAACTCACTAATTAAAATAATTCAAATTATATAAATAGGCAAGAGCCCATAAAAATATTTTAATAAAAACCATAATAACATTTATAACCCTTGGAAACCCATATCAATCCCAAAATTCATTATTTGACTCATACCATTTATAATTCTTTCAAAAATCACTCTCAAACTGAATCCGAAACATTAAACCACAAATAATTCATTCATAAAAAATTTTCATAAAAAGCATCTCTTCATAAAAACTAATTAGAAAAAAAAAATGTCCACTCACGAGAAGTTAACCAAGTGATCAAACTTCCCAATATGGTCAACAGGGCCTGTGGGGCCCACGACCTCCGATTCCCACCCGAAAGTTCCTAAAGGTCCAATAAGGTATATTGAACACGTCCTAAAAGTTTGGTCTCGATCGAGCGGTCGGATTTAAACCAATCGCACGATCGGACGACGATCGTTTCGCCTAACGCTAGACTCATTATTTCTCAGTATCCGAGACTCCGATTCTGGATCCGCGAGTTCTTACACGATCCTAGAGGCACGAGGAACGACATATTTCAAATTGGCATCGATCCAACGGTCCGAACATATTGTACCTAGATATTATGAGAAATATCAGTTCGATAATCAAAAGGTAACCAATTCCAAATTCGAGCATACCGTTGCACTCGGGACAACAAGGTGAGTATTTTGGAAGGAAGAGGGTCGCCACACAGTGGCCCACGCGCCGCCACACGCGTCGGCAGCGAGTGGCTGTCTAGATAAATTTCCGACGATGAAGATTTCTCGAAACACCAGACAATATTGGTACCTACAGGACTAGGGCAACTAGGGGAACGTTTTTGGTTCAAGGCTCAACCCCAAAATTGGACAAAAAAACACGAAACTCGTGGGTTTAAAACCTAGGTTTTGGGATCGATTCAAAACCCACAAATTGATCTAATCTACCTATAGAGACAGCTAGAACGCTTTAAAAGGATGAGGAAACTCACCTTAATCGATGACAAAGGTTGCCGAAGTCGCCGAAAACGGCGACTGAAAAACCATAAAAAATCACGTCTGCACAGTCGACTCTACGACTGGTGTCGATCCGAGATGAGGGGTGGGTTGGGTTGAGGGGAGAGAGAGGAGAAGATTGGGACCGGTTTCGAGGGCCGGGGTGGTCGGACGGTGCCAGAAACGATGGCACCGTTTATGAGTTCACGGAGGAGAGAGAGAGAGAGAGAGAGAGAGAGAGAGAGAGAGAGAGAGAGAGAGAGAAGCGAGAGTCAAGGGAGAGGAGAGAGAAAGGGGGTTTGATGGCCAATCTGATTGGCTGGGGGTTTTAGGGTTGTTTTAAGAATGTTCAAAATGACCGTTATGCCCTTTTGGTTTTCAGAGGTTTCCGGGCTCGTAACAAGTCGGAATTGAGCGTACCGCCTGTCTACGGACTCGTATAGACGAGTCTGACGTAACAATGCGACTCAATTCCCCAAATTCTTTTAGAATTAAAGAGTGACTAAACGACCCTACTCCCAAGGGCAAACTTGAAATTTCACAAATTGGATTAATTGAATTAAATTGATTAATTTGGGTCAGGGATGTTACAATCGTCACTCTCAATAGGAAAGGTCTTTAAAAAAAAAGTACCAATTCCGATTCATATGTGAGGTGAAAACAAAATCGGACCGAACCGTGCCCACCCCTAATTGTTTTTATTAAAAAAGAAATCAAGTTATAGGTAGAGTTGGGCACGGTCCGGTTTTCACCTCAAACTGAAACCGAAATTGGTACTATTTAACCGGTCCAGTTCGATCCGATTTTAGTGAAAAAAATTATGAAATTGGCCGGTCTAGTTTTCGGTTGTTCCGCTTTTGGACCGGATTATTTTTATTTCAAATTATTTTTTTTATACAAATTCCAACAATTTTTTTATTTTTTAGACTCGGAAATTAAGAAATGATCTAATTTCATGAAAATATAGATATTGAGCATAGAAAAGAGAGATGTTTTGAAGTTGGGCTTGGGGAAATATTAGTTATTAGATTAAAAATGTAGCATTGAATTTAAATAATTTTGTAAATAAAATAAAATAATACACAACCGGTCCGGTCCGATCCAATTTGGTAAGGTGTGGAGTAGAAATCAGAACCGGTTGGAACAAGTCCGGTACGGTTCAGTGCCGGTTTGTTGACTTTTTTAATCAACCGGTTTTTTTCGATTTTTTCTATCTGATTCAGCTCGGTGTTCCTATTTTTCGGTCCCGATGCCCACCCCTAGTTATAGGCAAGAAAAATCAAAGTGTTGCAGGGTTAGTCCAATGCAGCCCTAACTCGAGTTAACCTGAACCCAGATTCGAGCCCAAATTGTAAAGGTTGGGTTAGGGTTAGATTGATCCTCGAACCTGCCCGATTCGCCCAAGTGGTCAAATAAGAGTCCAAGTTTTGTAGGTCCAGTGGGTCCTACAGAACCACCCATTTGAGTTCGATATGATTAAAGCACTTTCCAAATCCAACCACAGCCGTTGAAATTCATAATCGAACAGCAGTCATCAAAACAAACGGCCATAAGTCAATCTCAATATTATAGAATCAGATTTAAATAGATGGCAGAACCTCTTGGAATCTATCTCTCTCAGGCACATACTGACAATACAATATTATATTCATATTTCTGTGTCCCTTGCTCATCCTTTTATTATTGTACACTTCGTCAAGTTCGGTCTCTCTTCTGCCTCTTAAGCTCTTTTCCTTCCTTTAGATCCGTTACGATCTGAGAGGTTCATCCATGGCTTCAAAACGGATCTTGAAGGAGCTCAAAGATCTCCAGAAGGACCCCCCGACCTCTTGTAGCGCAGGTACAATCTCCTTCTTCTTCAACCCATGTGTTTATTTGTATAGTTTTAGCGTTTACTTTCGTTTTTCATGATTCTAAGCTTCTTCGAAGCTCGATCTGTGAATTTCCATTCTTTTGCAGATATGGGCGGTGGGAAAATGTTAGATTTTGCTATGTATTATGCTTGTTGTAGCTGAAGCTATTTATTTCATAAAGAATTTTGGGTTTGGTGGAAATTATGGTTTTGATTACATGTTTACAGTGTTTGTGTTATTAGGGCAATGAAATATAGGATCTTTTCTTCATCACCGGTTCAGGAGGGATTTTGGGTTTGTTTTGCTTCAAATGTAATTTGTGGAAAAATTGTTGTAAACTTGTGACGTTTTGGTGTTGTAATGTGCTAATCAAAATTTGACTTGAGCCATGCAGATAATTGTGTCAAGGATTAGAGTGTATACTATTATATGAAGGAAATTGCAGCCTATATTGAATTTTTCATGGTTGATAATCATTGACCTGACATTGAGTTTGAGTTGTGTCCTAACTAAGACACAAAGATAAACAATTTTGTAGAAATAATTTTTTTCTTTCAGAATTTACTGAACCATGGAAGTAAGAAGAATTTGTAGATAAACAGAGCCGGTTTGATTTCTAGTTGCTTGAACGTTGTGTAATAAATTTATTTATAACAGATATATTAATAATTGTTTGCTATGAGACGATTTTGAGGTACACTACTTGTCTTTGATGACAGGGCCTGTCGCTGAGGACATGTTCCATTGGCAAGCAACGATAATGGGCCCCCCAGATAGTCCTTACGCAGGGGGTGTCTTTCTAGTTACTATTCACTTCCCTCCTGATTATCCATTCAAACCACCTAAGGTATGACATCAATTTTATTTTGCTTTACAGAAGTTTCTAATTTAGTTTCATGCCAACCAATTGTGTTTTTGGTAACTTTTGCTCTCTCTCCACCCCCCCTTTTCCCTGACCCTTTCGTTTTGTTTTTTTTTGGTTTGGGGGTTTGACTTTACTTATGCATTGTCCAGAGATCCAATGAATGATGTGGGAGGTCTTAAACATCAACAATATCAGAGAAAATTTGCTTCTTCCAAGGGAAGAGGAAAAATTATGTCATTATGCCAATTGTTTTGGGAAACAACGGAAATTTTTGTCAGACTTTTTGAAAAAGACTGGTTTTGTTTTGTTTTGTTTTGTATTTAAAATTTTATCAGTTTGACCAGTGTTGAATTGAATCCCAAATCTGCAACATGAAACTAGAACAGAAAAGGGAACCACATTTTATCAAATTAGTGGTATTAAGAACAATAATAAGTTAGGCTGAATAACTTTTCAAAACCGCATCTGGTGTATAGAAAACGTTTAGATGGATGACAAGAGGTCCAGGACATAGGCGTAGTGACCTCTGAGCACAACCACTAGATCATGTTGTGGTATTGCAATTTTGTAGTATTTGTGAATTCTTTAGTGTGCCTTCAATGGTTGGTGGAATAGTCTTAATCATTCAACAACTTTTTAATTTTCTGTCTTTTTGTTTTTAGCATGAGGTAAAGTTGTTGCTCTTTGATCGGGAAGACAACAGTGTTTGCTTTGGTAGGTGGTGATGATTAAGTGTTTGTCCTATAAACTCTTAGATCTTCACGCAAGGGCTTATAAGACATTTGTATTATAAACTACTAAACAGTATGAGTATGTGTTTGAACATTCTTATTGTTATAAACATTTAGGGCCAAGCCTTAGGCGCTCAAGTCAGGCATATTGGCTTGGGTCTTGAACCGAGTCAGGAAACCTTGGCCTAGTCCTAGCGACTGCCCATTGTATCGGCGGGGCTGATTCTGTGTATGACTTTGGGCTCTGCTGGTCATGGCATGAGAAAATACTCTTGATCCCGGAAGGCACATTGGATCTTGGATCAAATTGATCCTTTGGGATGAAATTTTAATTGTATGTCATGTATTTTTGTCTCCAATGCTTTTGCTAAAAAATTCTAGAAACCACTAAACGAAATTTAACTCGTTATATATCTGTCACCTTGTTGGTTTTGCAGGTTGCGTTTAGGACTAAGGTCTTTCATCCAAATATCAACAGCAATGGAAGTATCTGCCTTGACATTTTGAAAGAGCAGTGGAGTCCTGCTCTGACCATATCCAAGGTTCTGATCTCTTAGTGACCTTGTTATGATTTAATATGATATAGGTTTTCAATTTCCCTAGTCCACATGGATTCAGCATGGTGATTACCATGAAGAACCCCACAGATATCATGTTTTCCATGCTGAAGTCCAGATGGTGGTGTGTCTGGTTAAATACTTTGTCCGGCATCTTGTTAAGTAGGCTAGGTATTCAAGTTACTAGGAAAATTATATGGGTACAAATTAGAGCTATTTAGTCATATACCAATTCTTAGTACAAATTAGAGGGTAACCAATAGTGCAGTATTTAGTTATATACCAATTCTTAGTGATATAGATAAACCCTACATCATTTAATTTATATATATCATTTAATTTTGATAAACAAACCCAAAAAATGACAGTTGACCCTATTGAATTTTAATTTTGAGTTTTTTGGGTTTTTTTTAAATGAGGTTTTGGGCTTGTTTCAAGAAATCGATGGCAGTTTTGTAATTTATAGGAAGTTCGAAGCCTCTTTGTTATATTATAAATGGGCTTTGGATGTGTTTCTAATGTTCATTTTATGTAGGATTTTTTTTAATAATTTGGCTATATCGGGTATAATAGTGAATCTCCTTATAAATTATTTATAAATTAATCTTCACCATGTACCCCTCATCTGGATTTCCATTCAGGAGCATATGCCACTGGATCTGCTCTCCATTGTTGTAGCAAAACATTTTGGGAGTGAGGGCACTGGGAATGGCTGTCATTTGTTAATGCATGGTTGCTTTGTACCCTATTCACTCTTTCATATCTGCTGGTTTTTAAGAGGGTGGAAAAGGTTCTTGTTTCCTATTTCAGGTGTTGCTATCCATTTGTTCCCTGTTGACGGACCCAAACCCAGATGATCCCCTGGTGCCAGAAATTGCTCATATGTACAAGACAGACCGAGCAAAGTACGAGACAACCGCTAGGAGCTGGACCCAGAAGTACGCTATGGGCTAGTGTGCATTGTTGCGAGGGCATGTAGTACGTCGGCTTGTTTTCCTTGTATTTCTTGATATGTATAAAAGAAGTGTGGTCCGAACTTTTGTAACAGACATTGAAGAATAGATCTGCATGTAGCCCTCGCAAATCATGACAATGTTTTAGGTGGTTTAATTGATACTTATCTTAGCAACTATGAAATATCAGCTGTTAATGTTCAGTTTGCTGTCTATATGTGAAAGTAGAAGTTTGTCGGCATTGAAACCTAACGTCCCCAATTTGTTGTATGAGAATATATTAACCCTAATGCCAGAACTGCTGTACTGGACAGTAGAATCGGGTGCTGCTATTAGAGCACTTCCACCTATTTGGGCAAGGGGAGGTAAGGGTAGATATTATTCACGTGAATAGTATATGCCCTTGCAAAAAGCAAGGTGTGTTTCCACCTGTTGCTATGGTAAATGACAAATACTATTCACTTTTCGTTTTTTTTAAAACCTAAACAATTAATTTAGATTAGATAAGAATTTTGGTTTCTACGTGTCAATATTTATTATAAAATTCATATCTCATAATTCGAATTAATTTTCCGGATAAGATTTTCAGTTTCAAATTTCAGATAAATTTCAAATTTCAAATTAAGAAATACAACTACTTCATTAAAAAACAATTAAATAAAAGGCAACCAAAATAACCTAATGGTTTTGATTATTTAACCAATCGGTGTTGCTTGGTCCATCGTCACGGAAAAGCCTTGTTCTCATAACGTCCTTTCGTTTTAGCTTCCACAATTGTTTTGTTTCAAGGGACATATGACTTGTATCTATGGCCATGGTTTCTCTATCATTATTCTCAATGTGTTTTGTGCGTATATACTCTTTTTCTCTTGCATATTCTTCATTCATTGCCTTTTCCTCCGCATTTTTTTTTCATGTCTAACTCAATTCTCATGGTGCCGTTCCTTGCAATTTGCTCAAAATATTTTGAAGTATCATTGCTGGAAGTACTCCCTCTCTTGTCCTTCACCGCCTTTCTTCCAATAGGCCTCGCCTCCCTTTGGATTGGTGAGTCTTCACTCATCGGGATTCCATAGGCGAATCCGATGCCGTTGAATCATGGAGCGGCGTCTTGTTCAACACAACGGTCGGACCCGTGAGAATAATTCTGAATCTTGCACAATTTTTCACCACCTCCCAGCATTGTTGATGGTTGAAAGATTTTTTTGCCTTACCCAAATGGCACCGAACCACATTTGTGCTTGCATAATCTATTTAAAAAAATATTTGAAATGTAAGAAACATTAAAAAAAAAATGGAAATGCAAGAAACATTAAAAATATATGGGAAATGCAAGAAACATTAAAAAAAATATTAGGGTTGCAACATACAAAAACAAAATTTATTAGAAATGCAAGAAACATTAAGAAAATGGAAGGAAATGCAAGAAACATTAAAAAAAATTAGGACATTAAATTTAATAAAACGGAAATTACAAATAATTTACCTCATCGCTAAGATTTTGGCCTCTTCGATGGTTGTCCCTCGCTTTTGCCAACGCATATCTCCATTTTCCCACTCTTTATTCAAAAATTTCCACCTACTGGCCAAGGCCATTTCCATACGAGTCGACCCCGATCTTTGACAAAATTCGACATGAATTTTTCTCCACATATGAGAGAACTTCATCTCATTGCCCGTGATCGGACAATGACCAACTTGGACCCAACACTCACACAATAGAATATCTTCGATGGTTGACCACGTCCCTCCGGCTTCAATGGAAGATGTCATACGATGGTGAATAAAAATGAAAATTGAAAGTGAAGAAAATTTTGTGTAGAAAGTAAAAAATATTAGAAGGATAAGAAAATGTATGAGGATTTGGTGTTGAAGGTGACGGATATTGGTTGGTATTTATAGAAAAAAATTCCATAATTTTTTTGGTAATTTTTTGAATTTTTTTTTCCAGATTTTTTAAGCCAAAAACGATCGGAGTGACCTCATCGCGCCATGTGGCAGGTTACCGTTGGTGGGGAGCATGGTTGACGTAAGTGATCGGTGCATAATTACATATCATTTTGTACCATTCTAACTTATGATTTGGTTATGTTTTTGAGTTAAACTTGTGCTTTTAATCTATTTTGTGTTTGTTTCGATTGTAATAAGTTTGGGACTCATTTAACGTTTTGGAGTCAAGTTAGCTCAAAACGGTGTCTGCAGATCAGTCAACTTCACGGATTGGACTCTACTTGCTCAAGAAGAACCAGATAATGAGCCATACGTCATTGGAAAGATACGGAAGTCTATTTTCTGGATCATTTTACGGTTCATGATTCGAGTCCTCTAGAGGAAGTTATACAAGTTTTGGCAGCTTAAGGTCAAAATCGGCAGGATCTGCGTTACTGGGCCAAAAATGACTTTTGAAGGCCTTCCCGAATTTTCCTTGAGTTGGGCTGCATATGCTTGGAAAGATAAGACAAAGAGCTTCAAGATCCATATTTTTGCAGATTTGTTAGAGTGAAGGAACAAGCCCAAATCGAGCCCACAAGCTGACTGCAATGCATTGTCATGCATGAGCTAATCATTTTAGTGGTGAATTGAGTGGTGTAAGTTGGTGAAGTGAGTGTGATTAATAAACTCAATTGTATAATCAGATTTATACTTCCCCTAGGCCTATAAATAGTGAGTTCTCCAAACATGTAAACACACCCCAAGGGGGGGAGCTCTCAAACATCTCTCTAGAGCTCCTCTCCATTCTCTCCCTCAAATTCTCTTAGTTTTCTTTTTAGTTCTCAATTGTTGTAACAAAACCATTTTGCTTTTTAGTTGTAATTTATTTTTCATTGTAATGTAATTTCTTTTCTTTAGTTTTCAAGTTTAATTAGTTTCCAAGTTTCAATTATAGTTCTTGTTCTTATTCATTATGCTTATAAGTTAATATGCTTGTTTAAATGAGTGATCACTATTAAAACTTGTATATTAGCTATCTTGGTTTGAATTAAGAGTAGACACCATGCATTAATTCAAATTGAACTATGAATAGGAAGAGTATGTATGGACATTCGACAACATGGATTAGATACATGCTTGGTTGTTTAAAACATTCTTCTATGCTTAATGGATTTCTAATGCTTAATTTAGGTTCGACAAGAAGGATCTAATTAGGGAATTAGGAATACAAGGTTAGGACCAAACACCATGGCTTAATCATACTTTAGCTAGAATCAATCTGAGAATCTGAATTGAACTTGGTAACTAATTTGCTTGAGTTAATTTCTTTTCTTTCTTTCTTGTTGCATTTATTTTCTTTTCATTTCTATTTTGTGCAGGGAATCAAATTGAATCAATCTATCATCAATCCTCGTGGGATCGACCTCGTACTTACACAAGCTATACTATCCAATGGCCCGTGCACTTGCGAGTTAACAGTAAGCGCACTCTTCGATTTGAATTTTTTTTACCGTTGGCGCATGCATTGCACACGCCAACGATAAACAAAATTCAAACTGACGCGCACACAAACCCAGCCTGCGGGCCGAAATTGACTGAGGGCTAGCCCAGTCTCGTGGTAGCCACCACTTGCCCAGGCAGGAAAGGCCCGCTGGAACGTCGAAATTGGGTTTGGGCTCGTTGGACCCACCTAACCCCCTCTGCCTGGGCTCCTCGGTGGAACTGCTCTTAAGGCTCGTCAATGGGCTGAGAAGGGAAGGGCCGGCCCAAATTTAAAGGCTTGGGCTGGACCGGGTCGAGATTTAAGGAGGAGAGAGAAAATAGTGGGCCGAGCTAGGCTGGACTGGGTTTTTTTATAGAAAATTCAAAGTTCATGGGCTACCCATGACCTGGAACTGAGAAAGCCAATCGGGTCGGGCTGGGCTAAGCTCAACGGGCCGGGCCGAAATAGGCCTACTTCATTCAAAAAGAAGAAGAAGAAGAGGAGAAAAAAACATAATTAAATATTTTTTTTAAACGGATGGTATGAATAAATATGCAAATGCTTGATGACGGGTTCAAAAAAAGCATGATTATATTTGGTGATATAATATGATGTTCGTCTTATTATTGATATATATAATTGTTGTATTAATAATTAACACAAATTAATGTGCTAATCATTCAATTATAAACTAGGAATGAGTAAAGAAAAGTAAAAGAAATGAAACAAAACAAAAAACCCAAAATAAACACAAACATCCATTTTTATCACCCTTTTATCACCACTGTATCGCCACTCTATCACCAGTTTATCACATTTTAGGCAGAGACGAAGTTTATTTTTTAGTTTCGACATTTGTCAAGTTTTTTACCTATAACTTTTCAACCATTTATCCAAATTTTGTGTTCTTTATATAGTTGGATTCAGCACAGAAAAATGAAGAACACAAAGTGAACGAAATGTCCAAAATGGATACAAAAATGAGCAAAATTCAGTGGAAACAAACACAACGTTTCAAACAAGTAATATAATTCTAATGCTTGAATGTAACCAAAGGCTAATTATCAATAGGGGGTATGTTTTCATCTTCCAAAGCCACTTAACTTTGATGCACAAGCTTTTGTTTTTTTGAGACAAAATTCACAGCTGACCACCAATCCAAAACCCTTATTTATAAATAATTATATATGTATAACAGCCTAACGGGCTGGGCTTTTATGGGCGGGCATGGTTGGGCTTTCTTGGGCTTAATTGGGCCGAGTTTATGGGCCAGGCTGGGCTTCAGACACCCAAGCCCAAAGCCCATAACGGTCCGGGTCGAGCTTTTTCTCGATGGGCCGGACGGGCCCCCATCGGCCCATGAGCTCGCGGGCCAAATGATGAGCCCTAGCTGCTATGACCATAAAATTGCAAAAAATTTGGTCCTTCCCCTAGTGTCTATGTGAAAGGAGGGCGTTTTCGATTTGCTCCATTTTTTGAACATGATTGATTTTTCTGAAGAATGTTCCAAGACTACCTGGTTTCTGATCTACTCTATTTTCCTGAACATGATTAATTTTTTTGAAGAATGTTCCAAGACTACCTAGTTTAAGCAATACGACTAAAACTTCCTTATAATGATCAAGCTTGTGTAATACTTCATCAAGCTTTTCTTTGGGCTCGTTTGATAACGATTTCAATTTAAGATTTTAGTTCTCACTCTTTTTACTAGAGTATAAAGGAAAATGAGAGTGAGAATGAGAGTGAGGATGAGATTGAGAGAGACGATGAGAGTGGAGGATGGAAAAGAGGAGTAACAAAAGTGAAAACAATTTGAAATAGATGTTAGTTTTTAGTTTTTGCTACTCATTCCTCTCATCCTCCCCTCTAATATTCTCTCTCAATTCCATCTTCACTCTCATTCTCACACTTTTTCCTCTATATCCTAGCGTAAAAAAATGAAAATGAAAAACTAAAATTGAAATGGTTATCAAACTTCATTAACCAATTTTAGAATTTTGTTTTAGTGCATGATTAGGGCCATTGACTTAAAAGAGTCAAGGTCTAGAGGAAGACTTGGTTTATGTCCTTCTCAACCCTCCAAATTGGGAAAGGCCAGATGAAATGTTTGATACCGATGCTTGTTAATTAGTCTGAGTACGACTCCTTCAAGTCAACCAAGTTGTGATGTTATTTTCTCCAATTTTTAGTCTTTAATGCCCCACTCCGAGAAAAAACTGTCCATATTGAGAGCTTTACTTGAAAAAAGTTCCCCTAGCTGTTAAGATGTTCTTATATAAACCACACGCTTTCTGCTACCAAGTTTCAACTGGATGCATTATGTGCTATCAACACAATTCAATTCTTACTTTCAAAGAGTGTTTTTTTTGGAAGACCTTTCATATTGAGATGAGCAATACCATACTAAACTCACACACACTACACGAATGCTAGGACTCGAACGTAGGATCTTTCCCGCGGAGAACAATTGTTCCAAACCACTACACTAGTAAATCTTTTACTTCAAAGAACATTTTTAATTTTTGAAATTTGAAGTAGATATAGGTAAGACAACTTTTCCACTTTTATTAAGAAAGATTGCTTATAAAAAGCTTTTATTTGAACATGGATTGAAAATAACGCATGTAGAAATATCCTGGTTTTGCATGCTGAAAACAACCCCACTTTTTTGCTACATGTTTCTTTTTCCAAGCAAAACATCTGATCTCCCTGCATTTCATGAAAATACAGCAATTTCTGTCAGAGCAAACCCCGAAAAATAAAGCCTTTCAAGTTCAAAAATTAATTGGGAAAATATCAAAAATAGGAAGAAGATTTAAAAGGAACGTGATGTGTGGCAAAATTGAGAAACAGTGACAGGTTGACAGCAACAAATGAGAGCAGAGAAGAGCAAGTCTTTTCTGTTTCATTGAAAACCAATTCCCAAGCCACAAAATCCGTACGTTACAGCCCAAATTGACCCAAATTATTTTTTTAAATTTATTTAAAAAAGCAGGCATAAATTAAAGGCTTTTTCTTTTTGGTGAAAATAAATTAGTGTTTTCATCAAATAAGGTAACTGAGGAAAGGGGTAACAACTAAGTGACAAATTTGTAGTTTTGTGGGAACTGGAAAATGTTTTTAAGTTGTTTCTTGGAGCCCAAGCATCAAAAGGGCCCACAACATTAATTTATTGTCTTTTTATGTCGTAGGAAACTTCAAATATTTTTCATTGGTGGTACCAAAAAAAAAAGAGGAAAATGTCAGAGCAATCGCCAAGCAAAAACATAACTTTTGAGTTGCAATATCCATTTAATATTAGTTTTCTAATTTTGTTTTTCCTATCAGATATCTATTCAAATAAATATTTTAAATTTAAAAATTTAAGGTCAAATATTCCATTGACCAAATGTTTCTTTTAATTATATAGAAGGGGAAATAACACTATCCATGAAACGACGTTGTTTTAACTTTTGACTATACATACTACCATAATCTCTTGCTTCAAAACTTCCCAAATGAAAAAACATGAACCCCAAATTTAAAAAACGAATCTTATTTAAAACGTGTTTTTTATTTGCTTATTAATTAGGAATGAAAATTTAAATGATTTAATTCCTTGTTAAACAAAAAAAAAACATTCTTTTTTAATTAATTAATTATTCATTATAATAAAAGTAGAAAAACTAAAACGTTGGAGGCTGCTAAGATCCTCCTATAAAACTGCGATTCTTGGCATTTTGACTCCTCTGCTCTCTCTCTCTCTCTCAGCCCTTATTTATTCTCAGCTTTTACTTTTTCTTAATGCTTCATCAGTTACAGTTGCACTGTAAATTTCTAGTCTTCTTCTTCTTCACCCCATTTCATTTCTAGATTTTGCTCTTGGTCTCCAACAGCCATGAATCGAACCAAGTACACAGAGCATAGAACAGTTACAACCAAACATTTCCCAGAATCCAATGTCGGAGCCCCCAAAATCGTACGGATTTCCGTCACCGACGGCGACGCCACCGACTCCTCCGGCGACGAGGCCGAAGGGCCGCACCGAATCGTCGTGAAGCGCACCATCAACGAAATCAGAATCGAAGACTGCAGTGCTCCGAGGCTCTTCTCCAAGCCAAAGGCTCCGAGGTGCAGAGCAAATGAGGAAAGCAAAGATGTTTCGCCGAACGTGAAGAAGTTCCGAGGCGTACGGCAGAGGCCGTGGGGGAGATGGGCGGCGGAGATCCGAAACCCGACTAGCCGGACCCGGGTGTGGCTCGGAACTTTCGACACGGCGGAGGAGGCCGGTTTGGCGTACGACAGAGCAGCCATTGCGTTTAAAGGACATCTGGCCTTCACAAATTTCATCAAGCCACCCGAAATCGCCGTACCCGCCACCCCGGACTACGACTGCAAGCTGATTTCTCTGGAAACGTCACACGACGTTGCGGTGATCGGCGAGTGCGATCAAAGTCTTCGTTCGCCGACCTCTGTTTTGAGCTCCGGTGAGGCTGAAACCGAGTGGAGACCGGTCGGGATTTGGGAGCGAGATGATTTCGGGGCGTTGGAGTCCGAGTTTTTGCTGAACGATTGTTTTGAACCGGAGGCTCCCGCGCCGATATTTTTCGACGAAATGAGAGTCGTACCGGAACTGCTGTTAAAAGATGAAGATTTCTCCGATTTGTCGCTGGATTTCAGGTCGTGTATATGGGATGACGTGGAGGATTACTTTGAAGATGCTTTGTGATCAAAGCGGTGCGCCTTGTGATTTGAATGAAATGCTTCAACGGATTTTTGAGTGCCCGGGAGTGGTTTGAGTTTTGATATACTTGTCAGTAAAGTATGCCCTGTAGTCTGTATGATTAATCTTATTTAACTATTTCGTCCAATTAAAAAAAAAATCTTATTTAACTAAATTACCGCTTTGTAAATTCGTTTTGGAATTTTCGGTATGATGATGATGATGAACGAGTTTGAATTGTGCGTGATTTTGGGTTGATCCTATAAATCCGTGTGAGATATTTACCTTTTTATAGTTGAACTAATCCATCCACATTCATAGGTAAAGAAGTTGTTTTGATATTGAGGGCTCGTTTGATACTGTATTTTTAGGAAGTACTTCTGCTCATAAGCGCATTTATTATAAAAATCTTGAATTTTCATAAAAAAATTCATGTGCTTTCTGGAAAAGTATCTGGGAGTACTTCCTGAGAAAGCACATAATAGGTACTTCTCCAAATGACACATGGCTATGACCCATAAAGACTTCTAAACTATTCTCAGCCGTCGAAACACTTATAGTTGTTAGAAAACGCTTTTAACCATTCCAGACACTCCCAAACAGCCCTGAATATAGTGCACCCACTGACTAGTCATTTGACACACATTGTTATAGCCATTCTTTCAAGTTCCCAATCCCATCTCCAATTTCACAAAGGGCTTTGGGTTTTTTATTTTATTTTATTTTTGGGTTTGGGTTGAAAGGGATTTTATGAGTTGATTTAATAAGTGAAACATAAGTCATCTACGGGACTCTGACTCTGATGAGAACACGTAACAGTACCTTGCCCAAACCCAAGACCTAGAAACCGTAGATTAAGTGAACAGTCTATAAGTCTAGTCCTAGACCTCTTGGAAAGAGTGAGGGGCATTTGCTTTTTCAGAAATTCGCAGACATTGTCAGCTTGCTTTTCAGGTCAAGTCCCAGCGTGCTTCTTGATTCTCCGGCCAACGGAACCGGTAAATCATTTTCCTGGTCAAATTTTACACAAAAGGGTTCTTGCTACTTGCTGGGTTGTTGGTAATTTGAACGGTCGAAACACCTTTTTACTGTTGGTAAATTGCGTCGTGAAATACGAGGTTTCATTTCACACATCAGATAATCAGACCCACTTGCAAGTTGCGTGCCCTCTCTGACTAGACTTTGTCTCTTCAAAGGAGATAAATGATGCTGTATTGGTAAAATCAGATCTTCTTCTTGCAAAACCTGTACTTGGGTTGGGTCCCTTCTCTACTCTTTTTGTCCAATGAGAAATGGCATGCATCTCAACCTTTTGCAGTCCAAAATCTTCAATTTCTGTTTACTTAAAGTTAATCCCAATATCAGTTCAAGTCGGCATTTGCCAAGAACTTAAACCTAACTTAACACGCCATTCTTCTCACAATAAATGATCACGTATTAATATACATTCCAGAGTTTTGCTCTTTTACAAAGCTTGATCCAATAATTCAAGTTCATAATGGTGCATACTACTGATATCTTTTTTGTTTCTTGTGCCTCAAGTCTCAACAGGCTGATCATTTCCAATAAGAGAGAGAGAGACAGAAAGAAAAGTCAACAAAATAACTTAATTCTTAAGTCGGTCTGGGCTTGTTTAGCCCCACCCTACGTTGATACAAAGGAAACTGTGTCCCTGCATACCCTTTTAAAACAAAACACTGAGGCAGAGCTTAGCAGCTACTTTAATATCCAGCCAAACCTTTACCAAAAAAAAATATCCAGCCAAAGCTCACTGAAAATTCAACTCAAAGGACAATAAAATCGGATCTTTCTTCTACTTCTTCAATTATACCCCCTTTCCAAGTACACTGGTCTCAATGGGCAAACGCCGTGTCTAGTGCAACTGATGTGGTCCTTGTGATTGTACCAATTTAATTTTGGATAATCTCTCTCTCAGTCTCTTGGAAAAGTAAAGCTTTTATTTCTGTAAGCTAAAGTTTAACATATAGTTGCAAATTGGAAATGTAAACCACCCAAGAGAACTAATCCTTGGAATCATATGCTTTGTGCATGGATTGTTATTATTATTTGCCATCGTGCATGGATCTTGAATGCCAACAAATCAACATCTCTTTTACGATTCACGTTTTATCATTTGTACGATTCAAATGTTAGATATTATCGTACTTCCGTCAAAATCGTGAATGTCCTCTTGTCTGACAGTTTTGTCTTTATTTTTACTTATTAAGAGCTTAAATTGACAAGATGGTAAGATAATATGATACATTATTGGACAAAATAATACCATAACCCTACATATGTACGTGTACAACTTAAAATCACTTTCACAGAAGATAATAGGTTAAGGCCTAAAAATATGCAAACAAAAAAGTATAAGGAACATTCCTCAATGGTCTCTTTGGATGAGGGATTTGGGTTTCATGAGATTTGCAAATTCAAGATTTGCAAGTGAAAGAGAGGAGATAAATGAATCAAAAGTGAAAAAAACCAAAGCAGGAAAAGCCAAGATTTTTATTCCAAATACCTTAAAAATACAAGGTGTGCTAATCTCTTTTTGACCCCAAAAGTTCATGAGTATGACATGGGATTAAGCCCACACCTTCAAGTTTACTGAGCCTGAGCCTGAACCATAATTTGAATTTACAGTTTGAAGTGGGCCACAAAATCTGAGGCATTATGGGAGAGGGAGCCCAAAGAAAAGGAGGTATATCATTTGCAGAAGAACACAAGGTGAGAGGCATATGAAATGTTATCTCATTTATCAGAGATTTTTGAATATCAGAACAGGTGGGGTCAGTGTGGTCCCTTCAACCTACCACCAAGAACAAAGATAGAGATTTGCAAATTGTAAGAGATCTTTGGGTTGGGTCCATGTATGTATGATGACCTTTTCAGTCTTATCCTTCTTTTACCCTAATGAAAGTTTTTGTGTCTTCAGGTGGTCTCATTTTCCTTTTACTCTCATTGAAAATAGAATTCCATTTGTAAATACGTGGTTTGAAATTGTTTGACAGCATATGTTTTTGAGTGGTGATGAAGTACAGCAGCATGGTCAATGGTTTGTAGCTAAAATGAGCAAAATTCAGATAGATCAGAGCTTTTGTTGTAGTTGACTTTGCTCCATTTATATGCTGCCTGCCTCGTGCAAAACCAGTCTGGGGAAGGCCCCAATTTGTCTCTTCCACAGAAATGAGTAGAGTTTATTTCTGTAACCTTCTCAACAAAATGAGTTAGTCACATGGGGTCTAAATTAATGGTGAATAGTTTTTAAATACAAGTTGAGTATGGCCATTAAACGAAATGATGAATGTTATGCAAGGGACTTATAGCTTAGATAATTAAGAGCATTTAATCCTGCATTCGAGGTCCTAAGTTCGATTTCCTCCCTCAATATCGCTTTGTATTAAAAAAAAATGATGGATGCTACGATGCTATGCTACATGTATCACATACATAACACAGCATAATGAGTGTTTATCAAAAAAAGAAAAAAAGAGAAGAAGAAGAAGAGCGTGATGATGAGAGTGAGGATGTGGGGGCATGACCAGCTAAGCCATTCAGTTTTCTTGTAATCAAATCTTCCCTTTAAAGAAAGAATAAAAGCAACTAAGAAAAGAAGAAAGAAAAAGTGACCAAAATGATTATTGTCTGGAAACACCTAATGCAAACTACAACAGAAGGGAAGGCCTACCCTTCATTATATTCCATGTGGTTTCAGGCTCTCAAGTCTCAACAACCACAGGCAAGAAAAGGGAAAAGCTGAGAAAATTGAACATGGTTGGTGTGCAAAGAATATTAAAAGAAAAACATTGAAAACCACAATATTAGTGGGTTTTGATTGATGGGCAATGTCTTTGTTTGAGGGTGTTAAGAAAGACCTGCAGTTTTTCAATCAAGACAGCATGGGCTTTCATGGCTGGCTCAACAATGAAACTAGAGAGAATAGCAGGTCATGTAAGTTGTGCTCAGAACCTGATGGTTACTGTGATTTTGCAGAGGCCCCATTTGAGGAGAGGAAGAGGTTGATTGAGATTAGAAACTCAGTGAAGAAAGTTGAGGACAGGTTCATGTTTTTACAGGTAAACATGCCCCTCAACATTATTTTGTCTTCTTTTTCCTTGCTCCTACTTTTATAGATTGGGCAATTTGTCCATCGCCAAATTCTTTTTAACATTTGGCTATCTGCATGCAGAGAATGGGTTCTTGGCAGCAGATGGACAGGCATGCAGCCTTCACCAATTTGGAAGAAAGCAGAGTAAATCTATCAGCAAAGGTGGCAGAACATAAAGGAAGGGCACTTGATGTGGTGACAGAACTGAAAGCATGTTTTGGCAATGAAAACAATGTCCCTTTCAATTGGGATTTTAAAGAGAGATTGAAAGAAAAAGCTGAACCTGCTGCTCACAGCAGAAGGTTTCTCAGTAATTGCATTAGAAAGTTGTTCATCTCAAGGAGGTGGCTGAGAGTTGGTTTTGCTGTGAAACTGGTCATGGTTTCTGCTAGCATTTTCTCTCTAATGGCAGCTTATCATATTCGGCAATTATTATACAACAGCTCCAGAAAAAGGATCCCATTTGTGGTTTCCAAAGAAGCAGGAAAAATTTCTAGTCTATTAACCATCTCAAAGAGCCCTCTTGATGTCTTTTGTGGCAGGGGATGATTCTTACTTTTGATTTCACTCATACTCATAATTTGTTGTACAGAAAAGTTTCCGTATTGGATCTCTCTGTCTTGGCTCTATATAGTAGCATGTGCTATCCACTTGTAATTGTAAGAATAGGTAGTTATCAAATGGCTTTGATGATATTGAAGAAATTCTGCTACTATTAAAATTAAAATATAAATACAGATTAAAATTTGAAATTGTGAATTAGCTAGAAAAATATGTTATGTACATATACATTCTTAGAAGCGAAAAATTGTCAATCCATAGTTGATGGGTAATGTTTTCTTGGCAGACTTAAATAAGAATCAACTTAATTAAGTTAACGAGGTCTAATCCGGTAGAACATGTCCAGAAATTCCCCCTTATAATTTTAGACTATAGCGAATTTTTTATATAAAAAAAATTCAACTTAATCAAACTATTGGGTTCAGTTTCAGACCAATTAAAATAAGTCCCAACTTTTTGGTGAGCTTCTACATGAAGCCCAGAGAAGCCAAGTGGGAGTTTTCCAACTTGGACTTTGCCCGACCAGAAAATTCAATGATAATGGTCCACAACCACAATCCACATCCACAAGACCATCAGCCCCAATTGTTTGGCGCCCTCACCTCCACGCCATGAATCATAATAGCATCCAAGACATACGCAATGACGCACTCTCTCGCGTCTTCCCCACGAAAAATTGAATATTGAATATTACACTCGTCGAACACACACAGAAACAGGGACGAATGGTGGCCCCGAGGCATGGCCTGCCTTCATGGATGAGCACAGCAGCTAGCAGAGTTGATTTTGAAGGAAACGTAGATACCATGTTCAAGGATAGCAAAGAACAGCACAAGCAGCACCATGCCATGCGCGTATCTGATGCCAATTTGGGTTTTGGAGAGAGGGCTCTCTCTGCTGCTGGCGCCGCTTTTGTCTCTGCAATTGTCCTTAACCCTCTTGATGTTGCCAAGGTTCGCAACTTCTATTCCCTATTGGATTCTTATATTATAATCTGTTCTGGGGACTTTTTGGAAGATGCCCATTTGCTGTTTTTTCGTTTCCTCATCTTTTGGACGTTTTGTATAGTGAAATTCCCATATGCTGTCATTGAGATTCTATTGTCTTTTCTTAAGAAACCCATTGAGAAGATCATATATGTGGTTGTTTGTTGCTGTTGTTATGAATTAATATGACTTTATTAAATTAAAAGTTGCCTGAAAATTAGTCATTTGTGAAGCTTGCATGCTTATGAAATTTCTCTACTTCAAGGTTTTTGTTATCAAAATTGATTGACTTTATTCGCCATTTATTGCATTACCTTCAGACAAGGTTGCAAGCGCAGGCTGCTGGAGTTCCTTATCAGGGGCTATGTGGTGTGGCATGTTTAGAAACAAACATGGTATGTATGCAGTTGTTTTTTGATTGAGTTTATCTTATTTACTGTGCAACGAAGCATCTTTAGTTATGGCTTTGGGATTGTCTGTAGATGCTTCCAGATTTGAGATCTTCCACACCACGCACAAGTTCAGTACTTGGATCCAAGATCGTCTGCCCTCCAGAGTGTAACCAGTATAAAGGAACACTGGATGTGTTGTACAAAGTCATACGTCAGGTTGGTTGATACAAAAACTTAAATACATAGTAGATTCTTCTCCCGAAAAGGAGTTACTTTTACGTTTCATTATGTGATAGATGACCTCTTCCTTGTGTAAAACTTCAAGTATCTATCCTTAAACAGAAACTTTTGCAATCCAGCAGATGTCATATTGTTTGGCAAAGCTTTGAACCTTAGTGTCTGTTGTCATAGAGGCGTGGGTTTTATACTAACCTTGTATTCTAAAAAGAAAAGAAAAATCTACTCACTTTCTCTTTGATTTAGAGTGGAACAGCCTGAAAATGCTGTGTGAAGTCTTTAGATAGAGTAACTAGGTTTTTCGTTTTTTCCTATGGTGGGACGAAGGAACAAGAGAAGTACCTAAAACATACTGGATGGTAGATATTAAGTCAAAGTGATTATTAAGCGAGTATTGCATCATATCAGTACGGACTGTATGCCAGTGCCACAAGGAAATTTGTGACGCCTTAACATTACATGCATGGCATTTTCTTTTCATGTTTTATTTTCAATGTCTTGTAGGCAAATATTTTAATAATATTAGAGGGGTTTCACAGGAATAAATTGGTGCAGGAAGGATTTTGGAGACTCTGGAGGGGCACTACTGCAAGCTTAACATTGGCCATACCAACTGTAAGTCTCTCTCGTACCAAGGATTACCTCTTTGATTTAAATGGTTCCTTGCAGTGTTAGATCCCATGCTGTGGATCATGCAAGGTGGTATGCACTTTGTTCTGGAAATTGTGTTGCTGGTAGTTATTGTTTTCTATTTGTCAATCAGGTGGGGATCTACATGCCTTGCTATGACATTTTCCGCAATTTGATGGATGATTTCACGACTCAGAATGCTCCAAATATGACACCATATGTCCCATTAGTTGCAGGGTCACTTGCACGCTCATTAGCTTGCATCTCTTGTTACCCTGTTGAACTTGCAAGGACGCGCATGCAGGTATTTAATGATGTAGATTGATGTCATTTATCACCATTTTACACTGTTCCTGACTTGTGAACTTGTATTCATCTCATATCCATAGATTTTATGCTATCCCGTCAAGACCTCTCGACCAATCCCATGAGTGTGATTTCAGTAACAATACCACAAAGTATCTTAATTAATGACCTGAATACAGGAAAAAATTAGGATTTATTATTGAGGATCTATGACCTATTTCGGCAATACAATTAATATCAGACAAGACAATGAATATTTACTACCTTGATGCTTTTTTTAATCTAGGCATGCTTGTATTAGTTATTATTTTTAACTTTATATCTTGCCTAAAGTATCTCATACTTTGCAAATCATAGATGAAGTGTCCTCCAGGTATTGGCTGCTTATCTTTAAGGTTATATAGTTGGAGAGAACTATTTTTATGCACAGGGTGGCCTTTTTCCCCCAAAATTGAACTTTCTCATAGTGTGCCCCCTTCTTTAACCACAGGCATTTAAGGAAACCCGAGCTGGTGTGAAACCTCCAGGAGTTTGGGGGACACTGAATGGGGTCATCAACCCTGTCAAGAGCAATAACCTCCTTCAAAACTGTAAGTGAACTCCTAATTATACTTTTGAGTTAGTTCTTTACTTCCCCATCTCTCTTAAGTAATTGATTAGCAGCTGATCAAGATGAAGTGATGATCATGTAATAAGCTGTAAATGACACCGTTTGATGAGTACCTATCTTTTATTGGTATAGTTTGAAGGTTGCCTTTTTAGTTAAGTTAAGATTGTTGATGACATTATTATATTTCTTTTGTAACAGTACAAAACTCTCGCATCTTGTGGACTGGCCTTGGGGCGCAACTTGCTCGTGATGTTCCTTTTTCTGCAATATGTTGGTCAACTCTTGAGCCAGTGAGTTACACTATTTCAAGAAATTCAAAAGCTACCTTCTGGTTTCCTCTTAAACTTTGCACTGGCAGGCGTAGACAACTTGATTTAATTATTTGCCCGTTCTGTGCAGATTAGGCGAAGAATTCTTGGTCTTGTGGGTGATGAAGCCAATGCAGCCAGTGTCCTTGGAGCTAATTTCTCTGCTGGGTTTGTTGCAGGAAGCCTTGCAGCTGCTGCTACATGTCCATTAGATGTGGCAAAAACCCGACGACAGATAGAGGTATCTCTCTATAATAAGCTTCACCCTGACTTTCTTTTCTCCTCTCTTGTATTGTACCGAAAGAAACAGAGAAGCAATCCTATAGACTAGACGCTACAGAATTTATTCATGAGAGTCGAAAGCACCAAAAATAGAAAAGAAAAGAAAAATCTTATGCTTGTTTTTTTAACTGTTTTCTTTTTGCAGAAGGATCCTGCAAGGGCATTGAAGATGACAACAAAAACAACTTTGCTTGAAATTTGGAGGTATGTGAGACATCACAATCAATCACATTGATGTTAATTCTCTAATAATATGTTCAAATGTTCTATTTTTTAACCAACCATGGAACTTTTTGTTTCGAATAGGGATGGAGGGATGAAGGGGCTGTTTATGGGAGTTGCTCCTCGCGTTGGTAGGGCTGGTCCTTCTGTTGGGATAGTCGTCTCCTCTTATGAAGTTGTCAAGTATTTTTTATATTATAGATATCTGACTCAATGATTAAAAGTGACACATTCGTTGATCGTGGTTTTGGGATTCTGGTGTACTTGTACAAAGCTTACAAGGTTTTCAATCATAGACACCTACGTTGATCGTGGTTATACGATTTCCTTTGTGGGAATCACAATGTTCCTGTCATGGTGGTGGAGAAGGGCTGCAAAAGCAACAGATCACAGCAATTTTGGAGAATAAAAGAGATCGTCTTCATGGAGCCTGGGAATGCCAGGATTTAAAGTTTTTCCCTTCTAAACTTTCAGTCTTTGATTGCAGCACAGTAGTGCAAATATTTTCTTTGCTGCAATACAAGAGAAATTGTTGATATCCAAGTTCTTTTAAACTTTCTTCAGCTTTGGGTTGAAATCACCAGCTGTATTTTCAAATTGTTGATGTCATTCAAACTCAGAGAAAAAAAAGTGATCTATAATTGAAGTTCAAATATATTGCAAACAGTGACTTTATATATTCAGTGATTTTAAGTACGCTAATTGCAACATCTTGAGACTATACAACTCAAATTAGGTAAGTACGAGACTTTGTTGCCGGCAATCTAAAAAATTTAAAAATCAATGGAGTAATGGAGTCCTCATCCATTATGGATAGGAGTTGCTCTGGGAACTCTCATGGGAGTTGAAGAAGGATGCATTAGTTATCGAGCCGAAAGCACAACTCCGGTGATCAACAGTAACAATCTTCATTTGGGACTCTAATTAAACCACACCCAATTTTTTATTTTATTAAATCATTTTTCTTCTGTTTTATTCAATCCCATTTTTAAAGAAAAAAAAACTAATCCTAAATTCACAGGAAAGAAAAATGGTTTAACCCATCCATTGTTTGAGTTCAAATAGTCTCATACTGCAAAAAGTTTCTTTTGTGTTGTATGAATCATACTGCAAGAAGTTCCATGGACAATGATGATGAAGACATGAAATATACATGTATATCTTCAAATTAAAGTTGAACATGTCGAATATAAAACCGAAGCAAAGAATGAAACAGAAATGAAGAAAGGAACAATAATTTGATAACAATCTACTAGAAGCTATAATTTAATAATTCATATATGCACAATCACAGTCAAATAAATCATAATGGAAAGAAGAAGAAAAAAAAACCAACACCAAATTTGTTTTGGTCATTTGTCTACAAATCAAATCCCAGCCATTTCTAATTCAGCTAAAAAAGAATCCCAACTCAAAAGAAAGTGTAGGAAGATGAAGCGTCCAGAGGATGAATGAGGTATGTCAGCACCAAAGCCACTAGCATCAGCACATATGCAATCCCTTGGTCTATAGAAGTCCCTGCAAAATTTTCCGAAAATAAAAAAAATGAGATTAAGAAAGGAAAAAAAAAACCAAATGCTCAATCCAGAAAGGAAAATAAAACCAAATGCCCATATATATTTCCAAAAACAAGAATCAACAAAATGCCTTCAAGAAAATAGAATATACCATCACTGGAAGGGCCAGGGGCATGAGCAGGGGTAGAGGCAGGGGAAGGAGCAGAAGCTGAGGGCTTTGCAGTAGCAGCAGCAGATGGAGATAGAATGGCAAACAAGACAAGTGCAGAGACTAACAAAACTCTGAAAAAGGCTTTTGAATAACCAAAGCAAAGTGCCATCTTCATTTTTTTGAATGAGGAAAAAAACACAGAGAAAATTGAGCAGAACCCAAATGAGAGAGAGAGAGAGAGAGAGAGAGAGAGAGAAGCAAGAGAATGTGAGGAGGGAGGGTGTTGGGGGAGAGAGAGTTTGGTTTATATTTGAAGAGGTTTAGTGGTGACTGGTGACTGGTGAGGAGAGGCCAGCAAGAGAAGAATAAGGCAGGCCTCCCTGTATGGGAGTGGCTTTATTATTATTATTATTTTTAATTTAGTGTCAATTTGGTGACGTGGCCCATGTGGGCTTTTTTGTTTTGTAATTCTTTTTAGGTGGACAGTCTGTCAGCTAGGTTGTCGCTGAGTCATGTGTTGTTTTGTTTCAAAGCAGTCTCGGATTCTACAATTCGGGCGGGGCCTACAACGGAATTAACGGCTAGTATTCTGTGTGTTTTGGTGAAATCTGAGATTCAAATTGGAATTTGGAAATCCAGACCAAAAAAAAATTGGAATTTGGAACACTGCAATGCAATTGCGAGCATTGGGGGAGTTACCACTTATCCGATTTCTTAAAAAGATTTGAATTTAATCTGAAGATCAGTCGATAATTTCTCCAGTTATCGGCAGTTTTTCCATTTTATTTTCTTTATTTGAATTCTTAGCTTAATATTTTCTTTATATAAGTGATAAAAGTTTTCCTTTGTTTGGTATTCAATTTTTTAATTTGAATTGATGGAACTAACATATAGGAATTTAAGATTTTGATTTTTTCTATATTATAATGACATATTTACTAATTTATAATGCTAATACAAAGTCGTATGGAAGGGAGATACACACAACCCTGCCCAACTAATCTAACTCAATTGTATTTGAATATTTGATGTTTTATCATCGCTTCGACTAGACAATCTCAATGCAATCTGTGTAAACGTTTGGCAAGAATGTATTAAATGCTAAAATAAGCCCTTGTAACTCAAAAACCATAGACCATAACCCACCAATAATACAACATTTAAGTAAAATCCAATTTTAAAAATGGATGACAATGTGTCTATGTAAATTGATTTATTTACAAATCATGCCACTAGATCTTTATCTGGTGGCTTACCCTTTTTTATCCCCTAATTTTATGCAAATAAATAATACCTCTCATTGCACATTTATGTTTACACTCATGTCATTATTGCCTACAATCAAATTAGTTCAAATACTCCCTCCTAACCTCTTTTAGGTCGGATAAATGAATTTTTTTATACCTACACCCTCCAATTATATATATTTATATAATATCCTTCAATTATATATATATATATATGTATAATATATATCCCAACAAGTACAATGCCATAAAAGATAATAGGTAAATTACTGTCCATAAATCACATAATAGGTAGATTATTATTTTAAATGCAAAATAATAATCTACCTATTATTTTATGGATGAAATTAATAGGTACAGTAATAGGTATATTATCCATAACATAGGTAAATTATTATACCTATTAAAAATAATAGGTAGATTATTATCTATGAAAAACTAGGAGCAATAAAATTTTAATAGGTATACTATCATTCATAAAAGTTTTTTTTTTTTTTTTTTAAAAACTATACATAAATTTTGTATTTAAATAAATGTCATGACATAGGTACATTATTATTATAAAAAAATAGGTAGATTATTATCCATGAAAAACTATTTCAAATTTGATTAAAAATAAAATAAAATATATATGATTAAAAATAGGTAGATTAATCTTTAATAATAGGTACAATGAATAAAATTCAAGTTCCAAAATATGTAGATTATTATTCGGGAAAGATGGAACAATATTTCAAAAAGGCAAGCAAATAAGAAAACTAAGCCCTTCCAGTTTTTCATAATAAAACGGATAATTAATTGCAGACAAAATTTTTAGAGGGCATCGGAATCACCACAATAAATTGGGGAACCAAGAATTAAAATACTACCCCATTATACATTGAAATATAAATAGGGCTATTTTGGGAATCAAAAAATTATAATAAATTAGATATTGAGCTTAATAAGGTAACTTGATGAGTTGAATCCTTGTCATGGGCTTTTACTTATAAAAATTGGGTATTATTTATAAAAACAAAAAATGAAATGTTGCAAGTAAAGCAAATTAAATTTAAAGTGTGTAAGCCAAATTTACTAAGGTATCTAAGTTTGTCTATTAAAATGTGATTTGAGATTCTCTCAAAAAGTCAATTGAGAATAAACAAATTGGGCCAACAAGTATGACCAGTGGCGGATGGACAGAGGGACCAGAGGGGTCAAAGGACCCCATAGATGGCTGGAAAATAGCCTTGGAGGTCCTTCCTTGGCCCCCATGGATGGCTGGAAAATAGCCTTGGGTGTATGGAGATGGAGGTCTAGGTTTTGCAGAGTGGCTACTATTTGGGTTCGGGAAGGAGAGATGGAGAAGAGAAGGATACGAGCGTCATTTTTTAATTTGTTAATGCCTGGCCAAAACGACGTCGTTTTGGTCTAGGGAGATTCAATTTTTTTTAAAAAAATGGCTTGGCCCAAAACGACGCTGTTTTGAGCCAAGCTTAAAAAAAATAAAAAGAGAAACAGAGGCATTCGAAGCAAGGCAATGATCCTACAAGATTGCAAATAGAAGCTATAACATAGATGACAATTAACTTCTCAGAGAAGTATTGTATATTTTAGATTAATCAGCGCATTGATCTACTTAAATCACTAGTCAAAAAACTATGAATTAGACAGATTTCAAAAGGTCACAAAATTAAAAGGAAAACTAATAGCGATTTCGTCATGAATATCTTTGTAAGTTGATCGTAATTTATACTAGTTTCCACATGTTGTTCCAGGGACGAAAACATTCTGTAATGCAATCAACTTATCAGTGAAGATACAGGTTTTCACAGAAGACAGATTCCAAAAATCTGTGGCAGCTGATGGTGCTACAATCTTTTTGTGTGAGCTACCTCCCCATGCTTCCAGCACCCACCATTTCAAGCATAACAACCCCAAATTTTCTAAGTGTGTGGCCCTTAACACTGAGATCGTATAACCCCAATTCTCTCATTATGGCTCTTAAAAGACCCAATTTCTTTTATTTCTCTCTCAGGCTATACTTTATATAATGCAATGTTTTCAAAATATAAAAACTCGTTGTGGACAATTGTAGCTTGTATTGTTAGTTTTGCAATGAATTATGAATGAAAGTACTATTTTTATGTTATTTAGTGTAATTTTCTTCTTAAAAAAATTTCGACACTTTTACACTAGGACCCCATGACCTCACAATCATGCGTCCACCACTGAGTATGACGTTTGGCTTTTCATTAGTGGGATGCCAAATTGAATGCCTTGAGACTCTGGCAATGACAAGATATATTATTCTGGAAATGGTCATTGCACAACAAAACATATACCGGCGGGTACATTGTGTCATGGTACAGTTGATCGATCTAGTGTTAAATAATCTTTAATTGGTCCTCAAACTTATACTCAAGTTGTATTTTAGTCTCTCGACTAAATTATTCGTTCAAATGGTCCATCAACTCTTTATTATTCGTCGAATTGTTCCTACCGTGACATTTTCTGTCAAATTAAATCATGTGAGGAGCACATGCTACATTTTTAGGGGTAAATAGAATTTTTGATAACTAAAAATATAAAAATAAGTTTTTTGGAAGAAAAACAAAACCTCCAGTGCCATCTCACATGTTAGATATATCCCTTAAAGTCAACTAATTATGTAATAATAGTGTTAATGACATTTTTTTTAATAACTGATTAAGTTATTTATGGGCAAGACCAGTTATTTTAATTCATGATTATATTATATTAAGAAATGAAAAACAACTATAGTCATAGGAATATATAAGTGGACATGAGAACTATGTAATGAGATTGTATACATCAAGACTTATTATGATCCCTAATCCTAAATATGCTCATGGTCATAGGAGTATCAATTAAGAGTTAATATTCCACAAAGACCAATATACACAGTTCTTCCCTATATGTAGAGAATGACTAGGTCTCAAACTATTGAGCGTGGCGACACCAAGATATGTGTGTAGGTGCTTATAGGAGAAGAAGTACACTGAATGCGATCAAATACATGAGTTCTAGAATGGAAGTGCTTACTCACATGTCAAACTAGAACTCATAGATTGCAATGGTGCAAACTAATCCCTAGACTTGAGACATCATAGATGTCTTGTGGCTATGTTGTTTGTCTTTGAGGGCACTATACAATTGTGTTGTAGTAGACATGACCTAAATGTGTTTATCAGGACTCTCAATAAAGTCATGGAGGCAAATGAATGTATAACAAGAGATCTCTACTCTCAATAAAAAGATAGAATATTCCAAGGATATGATTGATCAAATCTTTGTGCAAAGTAGTGGAAATTGAAGCCCATCCCTAGCTTGGCCGGCCATAGCGGAGAGACTTTCTCTCTCTCCATTTGTGTATTTTTTTACTATAAAAGCTAAACTTGACTCAAAACCTAGTTAGGGGTCTTGGCATTCCACTCTTGTGTTTTTGATGTGTAGGTGAGACATCCTCCCTCTCATCTTCCTTTGCCAAAAATTAGTCCAACCTAGAGAAAGTCTAGCATCTAAGTTATCTAGGTTGATTTCTCTCAATCTTTAGTCCATTTTGGTGTGGTGAGGTAGAGGACTTCACTCTTGGAGTCTTGGATTGAGGAGCTTGTGACAAGAGGAAGAAAAAGAAGGCATTTTTCCTACGAAGGTGCTCATTCTTGGCTTCTCCAAGAAATAGTCATCAAGGGTAAAATCTCATACATTTCCCCCTTTTTCTTTTTGTGCTCAAAGAGATTAGATCATAAGATACTTGAGTTAAATGAAATAGGGTTAGCTCAACTATAATAAACAAAATTAATCCATCATTATGAATGTTTTTGTGTTATAAGTTGTGGCTAAATTCATTTCCAAGCCATGAGATGCATGTTTTTGTCATCTCCTCTCCTTCCCCTTCGTCTCCCTCATTCCCTCTCTCCCCTATGCCCTATCTCTCTCTATACTTTATGGGGTTGTTTGTTACATATGATTGGCTTGGAATAAATTTAGTCCCATGTTTCATCTAATCCTAGTCTTAAATGAGATTGCTAATACCGGGCCCACCAAAAACACATCCTTAGACCATCTCCAACCATTAGGGTGGAAACCCAAATTTTTAGTTTTGAGTAGACATGGCAATATCGTACATGACCCATTAACACGATACGAATTCGCAAATTTTTTTTTAGTTTTTGTGTCCGTGTTATCGTGTCGTGTCGCTATTGTGTTGACCCATTAGCCACATGGTAAGCTAACGGGTTGTTTTCGTGTTAATTCGCGAACATAAATCAACCCGTTAAGCGGGGGTATTTTTGTAATTTTTGATTCTAAAAAAAATCCTTACCCTAGCATTCCATTATGCGCATCTCTCTCTCTCAGACTCTACTCTCTTTGTTTCCGCCGCCTCCTTCACTCTCTCTCTCTCTCTCTCTCTCTCAAAACCTCTTTTTCTCTTCTCTTCTCATCTTCTTGCTACATGGGCTGGCTTGGATTTTTGTTAATCAGCCGCTGGGCTTGGGTTTTTGGTATCTCTCAAGCATGAACAAGTGTTAATTGTCAGTCCACTCAGGTTAGCCTTAATATATTGACTATGTTACATGCCTTCTTGTTTCAGTTCAGACTACTGTTGCTGATTATGAATGAAGATTTTTTTTTCCTTTATTTTGTTAATGGTTGGAGAACAATCTTCTCTTCTTCTTCTTGCGACCTTTCTCTTCCGAAATCCATTCTTAAGCAGGTACAACTGTATTTCTTGTTTTTCTTGGTAAATTTATTTGATTTTTAGTTTAGATTGATATATTTGTGTGACATTCTTTCTTTTCTGCTTTTCAGTTTCTTACATGGGTTTGTTTATTTGATTTTCAATTTATTTGATTTTTGGTTTCTTACATGGGTTTGTTTTCAATTTATATGGGTTTGTTCTTTATTTTCTGCTTTTCATTTTACATATGGGTTTATTTTACATTCTGGGTTTCTTAGTTTCTTAATTTATATGGGTTTTTCTTTTTGAAGGGAATATGGATGTTACAGAAAATAGCCCTGCCAATGCTATGAAGATTAATGATGAGGAGTCTGAGCATGTTTCAAATTCAATGGGTACAGCTACTGAAAATACAGAAGACAAATAGTTAAGCCCTAAAAAGAAAAAGGTTAGAGTCAATGTGGGTAAGCGTAAACTAAGATCTCTTGCTTGTGAATCATTTGATATGTGCCTCTTGGTGAAGATAAAAAGAAGCGTGCTAAATGTAAAAGTTGTGGGATCATATATGCATGTGATAGTAGGTATGAGACGGGAAATGTGTTGAATCATGCTAAAAATTGCCTTAAGAAGGCACATGGTGTTGTGAATCAATTACTTATGTCATCTTTAGGATTGCGTTCCTCGCAATTTGATCATGTGAAATTTCGTGACTTGTTAACAGAGGCCATCATCAAGCATAATTTGCCTTTTAGCTTTGTTGAATAAAAGGAAATTAGGGCTTTGTTTGCGTATGTCTCTCTGGATATTAAGCTGCCATGTAGAAACACCGTTAAGGCGTGTGTGTTGAGGATGTTTAAATGTGAAAAAGAAAAACTTCAAAGTTTGTTAAGCTCAGTTAAGGGAAGAATATGTTTAACTTCAGATTTATGGACCTCTGTATGAACTGATGGGTATCTTGCTCTTACTGCTCACTTTGTTGACCAATATTTGAGATTTCACAAAAGAATTATAAATTTTTGTCATATGCCTCCTCCACATTCTGGTATTGCATTATCTGAAAAAATCAATACGTTGATAACTGAGTGGGGGATTGAGAAGAAGTTGTTTTCTATTACTTTAGATAATGCTTCTGCAAATACTTCTTTTGTTGATATTTTGACGAATTATGTTGATGAGTGGCAAGTTTTTTCATGTCCGTTGTTGTGCTCACATTTTAAACTTGATCGTCCAAGATGGACTTAAGGAAATTGATTCGTAAGTGATAAAGATTCGTGAGTGCATCAAATATATAAAGGGTTTTGAGGGTAGGAAACAAAAGTTCTATGAATGTGTTTCACAAGAAGGGATAATGGGTAGTAAGAAAGGATTGAGACAATATGTCCCTACTAGATGGAACTCAACTTATACCATGCTTGAGAGTGCCCTTTTCTTTCGTCATGCTTTTATTAATTTAGGGTTGCTTGATTCCAATTTTAGTAGTTGTCCTTCTCCCATTGAGTGGATTAAAGTAGAGAAGATTTCCAAGTTTTTGGGGTACCTTTATGATGTTACATGCTTATTTTCTAGGACGAAGTACCCCACATTAAATTTATTCTTCCCTAAGGTGTTCATAATCCAGCACCAAATTAAGGCAGTCATGGAAGATAATGATGGTTTCATGAACAAGATGGGAATTAATATAAACATGAAGTTTGAGAAGTATTGGTCATAGTACAGTTTAATTCTTACAATTGCAATTATTTTGGTCCTTGTTATAAGTTGCATTTTGTAGAGTGGGCTTATACCAAGCTTCATGGTAAAGATTCTGAAGAATTTAAGTGTGTTAGAGACACATTGGATCTCTTTTTGATGTGTACTCGAAAAGTTTATCTCATCTTGTTAATTCTAATATTGAGGTAACCTAAACTACTTTTCTTTTTTATATGTATTGTTGCATATTGTATATTTGCATTTACAATGATGCATAGTTCTAATATTTGTATGTTTCATTTTGTATGATGTAGGATTTTGATAATAGTTACAAAAATGGTCCAAGTTCAAGTAGGAAAATGAATTGCATAAGTATCTGGATAAGGAAAGACTAGAAAGAAAATAAGACATATATGTTCTTTCTTGGTGGCAAATGGAGCATTTTCATTATCCGATACTTTCACATCTAGCTCATGATGTGTTAACAATTCCTATTTCTACGGTTGCATCGGAATCAGCTTTTAGTGTTGGTGGTAGAGTACTAGATCAATATCGTAGTTCATTATTGCTTGAAGTTGTTCAAGCTTTGTTGTGTACTCGAGATTGGCTTTTTGGCAAAGGAGGTAATAATTATATAACTAAAAACTAGTGTTTTATTTTCTGTTTTATTTTTCTTTATGTGAATGCTTTGTAATTTTTGGGTTTTCAATGCTTAGCTATGGAGGAAGAGAGTGCTACTGTAGAAAGCATTACTGAAGATATCTTTAAACTTAATTGTGAAGATGCTAGATTAGGACAATGCTCCAATAGTATTTCTCTTGATGATTGATGAGCATGAGAGCTATTGATGAGTAATTGATATTTTATCAATATAATATTTCTCAATAATTGTATACTTTCTCATAGTTTTCTATGTTTTTTTTTTCTTCCAGAAAAATTGCAAGTGAAATGTTGAAGTTTGGATCATGTTCATGGATGGATGATATGCTACTTCATACATACTTGTTATTTTTCCTTTTTGTTATCTCAAGTTTGGTGTAAATGTTTAATATATTTTTAGCTTTTCTTTGGAATGTTATTGTTTTTTTTTGGGCATGTATAATGTATTGTTTGGATATTTTATTTTAAGATTTTAAAATTCATTAAAAAAATTTGTTTATTTTTCTTATCATGTGAATCATGTCGTGTCATGTGATTCGCGAATTGTAACGGGTCGTGTTCATGTTGGACATTTCCAACTCGTTTTCTGATCGTGTCGTGTCGTGTCAACCAGTTAAGAAAAGCGGATTGACACCAACACAACACGAATGCCAGGTCCAGTTTTGAGCCCAAAGTTCTTCTCCAACCCATGTATTTTGGGGGGTGGAAATTTGAGAAATGTGAAATTTGGGGTGGAATTCCAGTCCAAGTTTTGCCTGGACTGGTATTTTGTGTGGAGCCCAAACCTCTGTTTTGCAACTCATGTGAAGAGGAAAAAGAGGTGGGCCCCGCGTGGCAGTAAAGCTGTATGGCCAGTAGCCCTTTTGCAACCCATGTATGGCCAGCAACCCTTTTGGCTCTCTTTTTCTCCCAATCCTTTGAGTATTTGAGGAAGACATGTGTTGGGTTTTAAACTATACTTGGCAAGGAACAAAACACAATTGGTTTTGTCGAATTTGGTTGAATTTTGGTACATCAAACACATGTATAAAGTTTGGAAAAAAATATGTTTTCTGCAGAAAACCAGCCACGAGCCCAATTTAAGCTTGTTTTCTCTTTCGTTTTAGCTCCGTTTTGAGTGTGGTTTGTTGGTAAATTATGCTTTCTTCCTTGACTATCCACCTGCTTTATGTCATCATCTGGATAATTCTGTCTCTGACCATAGGGCACTCTTATTTGATGTGTTCACTAATGCTGAATTTACTGCACAACAATCTCGAAAGCATTGGCGTTTTCTTTTTGAGGAATTTTGGTTGGTGATTCTGATTGTGAGAGGATTATTCAGGGTGCTTGGCAAGGGCTTGATGGTTCTACAAGTGGTATTTGTCATGGGTTGACTCATTGTGCAATTCTCTACAAAGTTGGAATTGGACATATTTTGGCAACTTGAAAGTGCAAATCCAAGATGTAAGGTTGAAATTTCTCATTTGCAGGCTACTGTTCCTACTCCCATTTATCTGTCCAACCTTAAACTTTTAGAGTCTCATTTGGATCTCTTTTTGGAACAGGAGGAGACGATGTGGCGACAACACTCTAGAGTGACCTGGTTGCAGCAATGGGATAACACATGTTTTTTTCCATGAACAGGCTAAAGCAAGACAATGGGTTAACTATGTTCGTCAACTTCTGGACGACAATGGGGTTTTGCAAAATGATTCTGTTGCAATTGGTAATATGTTTTGTTCTTTTTTTTTTTTTTTTTGTAATCTCTTCTCACGTGTTTGAGGTGCTAATATGGATCATGTTCTGTTTATTTTGTAGCCTTGTGTTTTCCTTGGTATGAATTTTCTTATGTTATCTCCTTTTACACGATCTGAATTGGAGACGGTCTTATTTCAAATGCCTGCTACTAAATCCCCTGGTGTTGACGGGATGCCAGCTTTATTTTTCCAAAAGTATTGGCATATTCTTGGTGATGAGATTAGTTTGTTGTGCTTGATTGTGTTGAATGGTTTGAGTAGTGTCCAGCCTTTTAATCACACTTTGCTCGCTTTGATTTCTAAGCTAAAGTCTCCTTCAAGAGTTGGTGATTTAGACCAATAAGTTTATGTACTGTTATTTACAAGCTTATTGCAAAATGCATTGCAAATCATTTGAAGTTGGTTTTGTTATTTATCATACTCAAGTGCTTTTGTTCCATCAAGGAATATTCTTGACAATGTCATGGTGGGTTTTGAAGTTATGCATATTGTCAAAAGGTGAAAACAAGGTATACATGGAGCTTTGGCAATTAAGCTGGACATGGCTAAGGCTTATGATAGGGTGGAGTAGTGTTATATTGAAGTTGTTATGCTACGTTTGGGATTTGCACAGGAATGGGTGCGGCGGATAATGGATATTTCGACTATTTCTTTTTCTGTGTTGTGGCATGGAAGTTCTTTTAGTCATTTTAGTTCGCCGTGGGGTTTACGATAGGGTTGTCCATTGTCCCCTTATCTTTTCTTGTTTTGTACTGAAGGTTTTTCTGGCTTGCTCCGCTTTGCTGAGAGGAATGGTAGTTTAATTGGTGTCCGTGCCGGTAGTTGTGCTCCTCCAATTACGTATTTATTATTTGCAAATGATTGTTTATTATTTTTGGAGCAAACCCCAGATTTGTGTCTCACATTGAAAAATATATTTCAAGTGTTTGAGGAGGTAACATGCAAGTAATTAATTTTCAGAAATCAGCTTTGTCTTTCAGTCCTAATACTTCTCTTGGCTTTCAGCAACTAGTAGCTGATTTTTTACTCATTTCAGTGGTGGTTTGCCTTGAGTTTTATTTGGGTTTGCCTACTTTGGCTGGTAGGGTTAGGAAGGAATTATTTCGGTCTGTTGAAGATCATATTTGGCATCGTCAAAATGGTTGGAAAGAAAAACTTCTTTCTCATGCTAGCAAATAAGTTCTTATTAAATCTGTTATACAAGCTATTCCCTTTTATCCTATGGGGGTGTTTCAGTTACCCAAAATTCTTTGTAAAGAACTTTCTTCTTTGTGTGCGAGGTTTTGGTAGGGTAAGACTTGTAATTGTCGTGGGATTCATTGGCTTAACTGGTCTTCTTTGTGTAAAGTCAAAAAATTTGGTGGCTTGGGTTTTAGAGATTGTGAACAAATTAATAAGGCTTTGGTGGCTAAGCAAGGTTGGAGGCTTAGACTTATTTGGTCTAGATGACTGTTGGAACTTAGACTTACTTTCTACAGTCTTTTCAGAAGAAGAGGTTGCTGCTATTTTATCAATTCCTTTGATTCCAACTTCATCGGATAGGCTAATTTGGCATTATACTGTGAATGGGAAGTATAATGTCAACAGTGGTTATTGGTTATCTCAAAGTATGATCTCGAGATGACAGGAAGCTGTGAGAGGGTCTAGTAATTCAGTGGATCTGTTGTGGTCTTCTATTTGGTATTTACGAGATTCTAATAAATTGAAGGTGTTTTTATGGAGACCGGTACATGATATTATTCCATGCAAGGTGAATCTTTTTAAGCGCCAAATTGTTCTTGATTCACTTAGTTTTCAGTGTTCTCATCAACCTGAAACTCTTATACATGCTATTTGGTTTTGTCGGTTGTCATGGGAGGTTTGGCAGTGTTCACCTTTTCAAGACTTGTTTGCCCCCCTACAGGTTGGTACTTTTAAGGAGTTCTTCCGATATGTTTCCTTGGTTTTGACTGTTGGAAAATTTGGTTTAGGGATGCTACTTTTCCTGCAAAACATCACAGAAAATATATATTAGAAAATTATAATTTACATTGATATAGTAGTTTAAATAAAATTAATAGAAGTATTGTAAAATACTTATCTTTTAGGATGTAGAAGTTGGTCTCTATTGATACTTGAGTTTACTAATAGTTTTAGGCTGAGGCGTGTCATTCACTGTCCTTAAGAGTAGATTTCGCCCCTTGGAGACGATGTCTCAGTGTAGCAAGGTTGTGTGGCGCCCTTCTCTCCAGGATACAACAACCTATGACCCTCATAAGCGTACACTCGCAATACTTGGATCGGATGAACAACTTGAATCTTTCCCTTGATAAAAGAAAGGGTAATGCTATACTTACCACATAATTCTAACACATTTTAATACCATCTCACATGGCAGTTGAGGTGGACATCCAACTCATTAAAATTATATTAGTTTTTTTTTACATATCAATTTCTTATTATTTTCATTAATTAAAAAACTAACCCTTTTGGATTAGAGACTCTTCAGTTTTCACGTTGTCTGTCGACCTCCCCTAATTTCATCTCCCCCCCCTCCTCTCCTCCCCACCGCCGGCACTCTACCGGACCTATGCAGCCGATCCATCACCTTTTCGCCGCCGCAAGACTCCCTCCTACTTGGCTTTTTGATCAGTATACATGTAATAACAACTGCAGATCTGCTTTATCAAGACCCATATCATGATCAACATCATCGCGGTATAATGGTCCTTCTATGAGAGGTTATGGAGGTGGTCGGGGCTAGTGATGCAAGGAGCAGTGTTATGACCCCTCAACTACCATTGACCATAGACTGTAGACATCATCTCAAAGGTGGACTAACCAAAAATTAAAGGAGAAGGGAGTAGAGCGGTGGCGGATCGACGGCAGAGGTCCGGCGAAGCGCCGGTGATGGGGAGAGGGGAGAGGAGAGGGAGAAAGGGAATTTGGGGATGCCAACAGAACGTGAAAACTGAAAAGTCTCTAGGGTTAAGTTTTTTAATTTTTTAATTAATGAAAATTATAAGAAACTGATTTCTTTTAAAAATATATATAATTTTAATGAGTTGGATGTCCACCTTAACTGCCACGTGAGATGGTATTTAAAATATGGTATAATTATGTGGTAAGCATAGCATTACCCTAAAAGAAAACAAATTGGAACACAAACTCAAGAATGTGAAGGAGAAAATAATAGAGAAAGATGCCAATATGATTTCTCTCTTTTTAACATATAGCTCAAATGGTTTATTATATAGGAGATTACGTTCTCCAAGTGAATGTTGGGTTTTTAATCAAGCAATTAAACCACATAATTGTCTGCCCGTTTTCACAAACTTAACACCTATAAGAGCATCTTCAAGGGAGATGTCAAATTCCAAACATCAAATTTAAATTTGATGGCTTACGTGGCAATTTGACATATTGTAAAACTCTTTATCCAACCGATATGTCAAATATATATATATTATTTTATTAGTTTTAAAGGCAAGTGGGCTCAATATTTAAGAGTAAAATATTAAATAGGGTAAAAATTGTATATGGAGGAGGAGAGAAGGAGTGGGCCTAGCATTAAAATAATAATAAAATAAAAAAGACATCTCAACTTGTACTGTCATTTTTGACAAAGAAAAGTGAATGATGTCAATCCAACTAGGATTTGGCATAACGGTTGGAGGCTTAAAACTGTCAAATTTTTTTGTCAAAACTTGCCACGTTGAATTTGGCATTTCGGTTGGAGATGCTCTAATATTAGCAAATTAATGGCAAAACAATGTAGCATTTGCAAAATAGAAATTGGTCAACCAAAACTAACGCAAATGAATTTTGAATTCAAATTTTCAAATGCCAAAGGCATTGAAAACAATTAAGTTTGTATGAAATTGCCACACCAAAGAATAAAGCTGTAGAAAGACCTTTAAAACAAATCAATAATTATCCAATTGAAGACTAAAATTGCTCCAACTAAAACTCACGCAAATAAGCTTTTGAATTCAAAATTAATATATACAATCAGATCATAACAGTCACTTCTTAAAAAAAATTTAAAAAGTAAATTCAGTTTAAACTTGTAATTAAACCACACAAAATCTGGAAACATAAAATAAATAATAAAATAAATTTTGTATTTTGAAATACTCACAAAAATTGCAACATTGACTAATGACGAGCTAGTCTTCTTTGTTTTCTTGAGTTGGGGATTATGGAGATCTCGTAATGATCTTTTTCATTCTGATCAAAGTACTTCACCTCTTTGTCTTTTGGCTCGTACTCGGGAGCTCGTTTTGGAATACATATGGGCTATTATTTTAGGGTGCTGTTAAACGAACCCTAAAATTAACTGAGTATACCCTATGATATAAGTGCATCCTAATAATTAAATTAAAATATAAAATTAACTAAGTACACCCTATTTAACTACCAAAAATACCCATGATACACCTTAATATACTCTATCACACAACACCCTAATACGAAGTACACCTTATTATATTAACTATACGGTTATGAAGAGGGTGTTTGATGAAAAAGGGGGGGCGTAGGTGTGAAGTCCTTTTACTTGTCTTGATTTTCTGATTGCATTTTTCTATTAATCAGCAATACACCAGGTAATAAACTTGTCCGTTTGGAAGATCCTGAGGGGCAGGCAACAAGTCCCGTGGCATCCAACAAAATTGGAAAACTTTCAACAAAGAACAAATGGGAAAGCAAACTTCGTTCAGCTTCATTCTGGAACAAGATGCTTGTTTTTTCATGTGTTATTGCAGTTTCCCTAAATCCCTCGTTCTTTTACATTCCAATAATCGATGAGGATAACAAATGCCTTGGCATGGACAAAAAAGTTTAGGAATGTGGCTCTGATCTTGCGATCTCTCACAGATATCACTTTTTCTGTGCATATTGACTATGCTTTAATATATATGCTTTCTTCATGTGGTCTGATATAATCACCAAAACTCTTCAATAGATATGTTAGAAACGAAACTATCTACAATGGGAAAGGAAACAAATTAGTAAAAAATCATGAAGAAAACTTGGATGGATTGGAATCAAACTCTGAAATTCTAATTTTATTAGGGTTCAATATGTTGAGCAGGGTGTACTTATTAAAATTACTTTTGTTTCAATATTCAATATATCTTTTTTTGTCATTTTATATTAGGGTAAATTAGTAATTCAATAAATAGTTTGGTAGCTGGGTGTACTCAGTTAATTTTAGGGTTCATTTAACATCACCCAAATTAATGTCTTCTCATGTTCCAGCAATTGGTGTTGCGTGGCATTGGTGTCCACCTAATGGTATTTTTGTAAAGTTAAATGTTGATGGGGCTGCCAATTTGCTGTTTGATTTTAGGGGTTTGGGGGTTGTTATTCGGGATGGTATGGGTGATTTATTGTTGGTTGCCTCTAAAGGTTTTCATGACGTGTTTTCTCCTAAAGCTACTGAGCTTTGCTTGCAGATTGCAAGTCAAATAGGGCATCGTTATGTTATTTTGGAAATTGATGCAAAAAGAGTTATTACGAGTTTTCAAACTTCTGGGCAAAGTTGGTTGGTGGAGGGTGCTTTAGTAGATGAAGTCAGGGCCTTTTTAATCTTTTTGCTCATATTTCTTGTCAATTTGCTCCTAGGGAGTGTAATCAAGTTGCTCATCTATTGGCTAAGCAAGCGCTTATGTCTCATGAATTTCAAATTTGGCTAGAGAATGGTCCTTTATGGCTTTATGATGTTTTTGCCAATGAGAAGTTATTTTCTTAATTTTAATTTTATACTGGGTGTGATGTTGTGGTACTCTTTTTTCTTGACCAGATTTTCCTCTCCATTTGGGGGTTTTTAAAGGTAATGTTTTAATGAGGCCACACTTGCTGCATCACTAAAGTCCAGTTGTTACCTTTTGTACCATGACATTGTTGTTTCAATGAAGTTAGTCTTTGATAAAATTTTAAAAAATAAAATTCTCCTATGCAGACATCCATATGTTATTATCGTGCGAACGCCATATATTTTCTACTACCCCTCATATGTGGACATCCAGACGTTATTATCATGCTGACGTCATATATTTTGTACTACCCCTCCCTACTTTCCTGCTTGTTTATAATGACATCCACACGTTAATAACATGCGGACATCCGGATAAGAGAATAACTGTATATACCTATATACATATATATATATATACAGTTATTCTCTTATCCGAATGTATTAATGTGCGGAATGTGCGGATGCCATTGTAAACATGCAAGAAAGTAGGGAGGGGTAGTACAAAATACATGGCGTCCGCACAATAATAACGTCCAGATGTCTGCATAGGAGAATTTCTGTATATATATATATATACACACACACATATATACATATACATGGTCTAGTCATTGATTTACTTTATGATAGTCTAAAGGTATCAGTCAGTCATTTTAATGAAAGGTATAATTTCAAGAAGGAAGATGCTTTCTTTCCTACCCTTCTTGTCTTTGTAGCCAAGTTTAAAGTCCCTTGGATCCTTAAGTGGTCTTACCAGGCCAATTGAAATTCGAAAGAATTATTTCGTCAAATTTCAATTAAATGGTGGGACAAGTTCAAGCATGATAGAATCATTAAGCAAGTCCACATTGAATTTCCACTAATCAAGACACCGCAGTAGAAACCCGCCACTTCAGGAGCATCTACTTCCTCTTTCACCATTAAAGGGAAGTCAAAGTCAGAAATTCAAGAATTAGCAAGACAACTTATGATCCAAGCTTCACAGTTAAGGGATGGCGATGAAGAATGCTTATCGCATCCCTCATCCTCAAGTCACAAAAATAGTTCTCCAAGACGTTGGGCAGATTACCAAGACGTCTAAGACCCTTATGATCTCAATGAAGACTAAAAGTCAAATTGTTCCTAGATACTATTCAGTCAAAGACAAAAATCAAAACAGTAATCCGATAAGATACTATTCATGAATAATTCGGTTATAAACTTGAGGACCATTTGAGCTTTAAATCCCTATCTTTATATGGACATGATATTAATTGGACTTATGCAATTATGCGAGTGGTTTGTATAGAAAAATCGTGCAAAATTATTAATTATTTTTTTCTATTATCATCAATTTTTTGTTTTTAAGCTGGTGATTGGTGTTTTTGTCAACAATGAATACAGCTTGTAACTTTTGTTTTCGTTTTGTATTTGGTATTGACGAATTGTCCTCTTATTACCTATACAATTATTTTCGTTTTAATATTCTTACTTCTATAGCTCTATTAATATTTGTTTTTGTTTTCATTTTAAATAATTATAACAACACTTAAAACATGAATTCTATTTTATTTTTTATCATTATATTTATTCACATTTTACGTTTCTTTGACCTCTTCCCAAATGCATCCGCCGTGTTGTTGTTTGGATATGCCACATGAAATGTGACCCTTTGTGACCCAATTATATAATTCTTTTAGAAGTGCAAAGCACACTCTTCAACTAAGACTAGCACTCCTACTCGGATCCATTTCATCAACTCCAAATTCCATTTCCTTTTCCAAACAAGAATTTTATCAGCAGCCAAACACACACAGGTTTTTTATACAATGGCGGTAGTCCGTAAAGAATGCTGATGTGCGATGATTATGTATTGGGCTTAATATTGTTAGTTGAGCCCACCTATTTTGGGTTTACTATTGTTAGTCCATCTATTTTTGGGCTAATATTGTTAGTTAAACTTGGACTTTTTTTAATTGGATGCTAAAAATAAGAGCGTTCAAGATCCAGTGTAATTTGCATGAATCAAATGATTTGATCCAATTTAATCTGCTTAATGGGCTTGGGCCGGGATGGGCCGGGTTTTAAGGAGGAGAGAGAAAATAACGGGCCGGGCCGGGCTTTTTTAGAAAATTAAAAGTCCATGGGCTACCCATAGTCTGGGCCTGAGAAAGCCCATTGGGCCGGGTCGGGCTAAGCCCAACGGGCCGGGCCGAAATGGGCCTACTTCATTTAAAAAGAAGTAGAATAAGATGAGAAAGAAACATAATTAAATTTTGTATCACTAGTTTATGAACGAAGTTTATTTTTCAGTTTCGACATATGTCCAGTTTTTTACCTATAACTTTTCAACCGTTTATCCAAATTTTGTGTTCTTTATATGGTTGGATTCAACACAGAAAAATGAAGAACACAACGCGGACGAAATGTCAAAACTGGATACAAAAATGAGCAGAATTCAGTGGAAACAAACATAACGTTTCGAATAAGTAATATAATTATAATGCTTGAATTTAATGTAACCAAATGCTAATTATCAATAGGGGGTATGTTTTCATCTTCCAAAGCCACTTAACTTTGATGCACAAGCTTTTGTATATATATAATTATTTATACATAATTATACCACCAATTTTAAACCCTTATTTATACATAATTATATATGTATGCGGGCCTAACGGGCCGGGCTTTTGTGGGCTGGCTGGGCCGGGCTTTCTTTAGCTTAATCGGGCCGGGCCTATGGGCGGGCTGGGCTTTGGACACCCAAGCCCAAGCCCGGCCCAGCCCATTGCGGGCGGGCCATCCCAAAGCCCATAACGGGCCGGGCGGGCTTTTCTCGATGGGCGGGCGGGCCCCCATCGCCCATGAGCCCGCGGGCCAAATGATGAGCCCTACTTAAATCGATCGATTTGATGCGATCTGCTTACATCGATAGATTTTAAATCAACTGATCAATCCAATCCAATATAATTATGACCCATTTTTATGATTTGAAGGACTATATTGAAATATCTAAATTTCAAAGGGAAAGGCTACTTGTTGATTTCAATCGATAGATTTTAAATCAACTGATCAATCCAATCCAATATAATTATGACCCATTTTTATGATTTGAAGGACTATATTGAAATATCTAAATTTCCAAAGGGAAAGGCTACTTGTTGATTTCAATGAAATATATGGAAGTTACAATATTATGATTTTGTTGTTTGAAAAGAGGTAAGATTTGCTAAACAATTAAGTCACGTTTCTAGTTTCATCACCCCCGAGAAACCAATTTTCTAACCAGTTTGATTTAAATTGCTGCAGAAGAATATGCGTAGGCTGATTAGAGCTGGTGCCAAAAGAAAGAGAAAACTCTAAGGACAAATTAGAAACAGAACAACAACAAAAAAGGAAAAACAGAGATAAAATCTACTGCCAAAACTTGACGCCCATCATTGAAAACAGAAGAAGAAGATCCATATATAAGTTATAGCAGTCTTTCATACATCAATAATTTAAACATGATATATATATAATTTATAATCTACACATCAAGCTCACAAACATTACACCAAGAGATTACATAACTAAACAAAGCAGTAATTCTAGATTAATTATAACAAAACTAATCACACCTGAAAACACACATAATTAGCATTATTGAGTACTTTCTCATACTGTTGTTACAATGGACACAAGTCTAGTTAGGCCACAGGAAGGCTCCTATGGCAAACTTCCTCTTCTGTTCAACATCCCCAGTGATCGGTAGCCCATACTCTTTAAGCAAACAGTCGAGCTTCCACTCCGGCATGGCCTCGTAGTCGGATTGAGTGTACCTTGGATAGTGCAGGGGCATCTGAAAGTAGGCACACCGCTCTCTCTTGTGCTGTCCATTGGCTGCACCATCACCGTTTGATAGCGGCCTGGCCAAGGATTCCATGCCTCCTCCACTCATATTCTCAGTTTGCTTTGTGTTTTTCTTGTGTTCTTGGTTAGTTATGTAGTTGTATTTATAGATATTGTGAAAGCCAGAGGAAGGAATAATAATAATGTTGTGTGCAAGGCATTGTCGAGGCTGTGAATACATGATATAATATAGCTGAGAAAACAAAGCTGAGATACAAATTGGACAGTTAAAACCAAGTTTGATTAGGAATAGTGAGAGAGGTGTCGCCAGTCACAAGATATTGGTAATTTTTGTTCTTTAGCGAAAGTGACACAAGATATATCATCATATGGGTTTGAAGAGGGAGAAAAGTGTCATCGAAGAAAAGGAAACATGGAATTGCAATTTACTAATTTGTACTTTATTTTATTTGGATAACATTCTTGATAGGAACAAGGTTTTGTTATCATTGAGCAAAAGAAAGTTCGGAGAAGGATAAATATTACATATTAGCTTCACAACACGCGCTTTGAAATCATTATAAACTTTATGAATGAGAGCACGAGAGTTTATTAATTGAACTCAAAACATTTTTTTTAAATAAAGTAGAGACTGAATGGACTAAATAGTCATTGACATATGAGAAGAAATAGGTGCCAGAAAGTGTTAGTGGTACAAAATATTTACCTCACAATCAAATTCCCCCTCACTTTCTCCTGTAGCCTGCTTTTTGTTCCAAAAGAAAGTCATTTACTAAGTCGGTTGTTGTGATCTCCTATGAAAATCAAGTCCAAATTCGTTACGTTTTCTGGGATAGCTTCTCCCACAAATACTGCCTTTATGTTTTGAGTAACTTTGTGTTTTCCGCAACCTACAAACTCAAAGTGGAAGACCTCCCTTACCTGCACTCTCCTTTCCACTCATTACTCATTAATGATTAATTTAGAGTTTTTTTATATTTAAACTCCACATTTCTCTTTGTTCACCTCAGTACTTAAATCATTAAGGTGTTGAATTTATTACTGTAAAAAGACAAAAAAGGTCATCACACTTAATATTTAACCCTAGTACACCTAGTACACCTATAAACACACCCCCACACACTCCACCACTCTTCATTGTGAATGAAACGCTTAGAAGTGATGTGCAGAAGCATCACAACCTCACGTATTAGCCAGAAAATAAGTATCCTAGGCCCCAATGCAATCAGAACTTTCATAAAGTAGTGGATTTGGCGCTTTTGAAGAAGATCAACTTCAGCTCCAAAAATATCCTCTAGATGTATAATTTTTAGATTGGACATGTGAATGCAGAACGTCTTACTTTTTCTTTGGATAAGTGAACAAGTTTACTCTGTCACTGAACTAACCCATTTAGATACTAGAGAAATCCAAATAATGTAAACTCTTCCATGAAAACCAATAGATGCATAAAGAGAACGCATACTTAATGCTAAACCAAACAACAAGGAACCAGTGAGTTTGTACAACTACACTTAACCCTAGTGTGGGGTTTAAATAGAAAAACTCTTTTATTTTTTATTTTTTTTGTTGGGTGTGTATTTAGGGATTGTTTGGGAAGATGGTGGGGTTTTCTTAGAAATTGTGAAAATTTGAATTAAAAGTTAGGGTGAACTTAGAACATGGGGTGAACAATGAGAAGTGTAGGGTTTAAATAGAAAAACTCTTATTTTATGCTCAATCATTATTTTTACCCCGAGTGGTCCAGTGGTAAAAGGATGAGGTAAATTGGCTAAACTCAAACTTATAGTTCCTAAGTAAACTCTTTATAAATTCAAACACACTCGAATTTACTTGGTACGTAGGAATAAACATATGTAACACTTATATTTATCTTGTATCTTTTTTTAGAGAAAGGCGAAGCAACCAAACAAATGATGGCAGCAGGTAATCAGTTATTGACTCTAAACAAGGAAAGATTTTTATGGTATAATAACTCTCCCAACTAAACCGCCCATAGATTGTTATGGTATTATTACTTCTAGCAAACAAACCTAAATAATTTCCAACCTACTTTCTCTCTATCTCATGGAGTTGGGCCCTCTAGATCTTAATTATGAATCTGCTTGATTTTGACATTTGCGTATTGGAATTGTTAGACAATAAGTTCGATTCACATGGATAGCGATAATGATTTATGTTTGTGATTAATTCAATATCTAGTTAGTTTTCACTATGGTGTTATTGTAGGTGTGTGGACCGTATCTTGTAAATATTCTATGGTTTGTCAAAAAAATTGAAAAGATTGATGAGCTTACCTCAATTGATTCAGGTCTTATTAAAGTTGATGGCAATGACTCATTACCACTAGGCTATGCATATTCAATGCAAACCATTAATATGTGTCCATTTGTTATTGTCCAATGTCCACACATTCTCTGTGTGGAGTTTGAGACATGGCTAGCAAGCAATCTGGCCATCAACTGAGTGATCTGAGACTGATAGCATTCAATACATAAATACAACTGCACGATGTATAATTAGCTATACATCCCACTATCAACGTTACTCATACGTAAAAACCATTCATGAAACAAAGACATCTTTTGTGTAATAAGCAAGAAATATAGGCCACGGATGGTGCCATTACACTCACATAATTCTTGTCGGTGGGTGGATGCAGATACCAGTGACATGATACTCCTTATACATTGTAGGCTTGTTTTCTAATTGCTTGAAATTTTAGGTTAATAGTTGTCTGACATGATATGATAGTTTTTTTACAAGGGACCTTGGATTTGATTTTCGTTCCCCACTTCTTCGTTGGTTTGCAAGGTGCAGAGTGGGGATGTACCCTTATATGTTTGTCTCTCTTGCCTTTTCGGTATACCTTTCTAGGGTAGTTTGATGTACATTGTAGGCTCATTCCCTGATAGCTTAAGTTTTTGAAGCCAGTGACCAAATAAGTCCAAATCTATTGATTCTTGTTATTGTCCAGGGTTCAATTACTATGTACACCCAATGCAATCAACTCTCAAACAAATCCCACTTCTGCAATATACTATAGAAGTATACTGGTAATCTTCTTAAAACCTTGAAGTACCTCTATAAGTTTCACATGATTAAGTTAGTAACCACAACCTTTACCACCACATGACTAAAGTCAACACCACACTACCATTGGCCTCACAACAACAGGTCAACAGGTCAACACCCACCACATTTACCACCAAGTTTTCCTTCGACATACAGAAACCATATAAATGCTGAGTCACATGTCACATTCACTTAGTTCCTGAATGGTCCTGAGATGAATGCGTATGGAGCTCATATGAGTTCAACAAATGGGGCACTAAGTCACATTTTCAACATACAAAATCATCTGAGATGCATAAATATTCAACAGGTCTTGATTTTTTTTCAATGTGAACTTTGACAAAGAATTGTTAACTTTAAATAAAGATGAAATCATGGATCTGTTTGTTTGATCACCCAGAAACTTCAACTAAGACTCTCTGGATCTGACTTTATAGTTAATTGAATACCAGATTTGCAAGTAGGTTACAGAGGCCTGGGTTCAAACCCCAGTATGGTTTGGGAAGGCACATAATTTCCAGTACTCTAAGAAGGCACATAATTTAATTCCATTTTCATGCATTGCCCGAATGTTTTGAAGGAAATTGATTAATGATGGTGGTTGGAATGACTGGTGGACCACAGGGAAGATAGAGAAGGCATCATATAATGCAGAAGAGGCCAATTTCAGAGAGATGGAGACTTAACTGCAATGTTGGCATGAATTAATTTGAAGGAATATACAGATAACAGAGCAACCATTTTCAAAATCTAGCATTGCCATTGATGTGGAAAAACACCTAAAAAAAGACAACACCAAGAAAGCAACACAATTTACAAAATCCCCCTTTTCTCAGAAGACAGCTAGGGTTCACTATTTAATCATAAATGCCATATTACCATATGAATTAGTTATTCACTGTCACAGTTAAATAAACAGAAGACAGCTAGGGTTCACTATTTAATCATAAATGCCATATTACCATATGAATTAGTTATTCACTGTCACAGTTAAATAAACAGAAGACAGCTAGGGTTCACTATATCCTAATTCAAAAGTAACCAAGTACATCGGTTGAATGCAAAATAGCCAAAACATACTCCCAAAACGACACTATTTTTAGGATTTTAAATTGATTGTTTAGGGTTTATATTAGAAAGATAATTAAATAGAGGCTTCAAACAACAAAGTTTTGGGGCAGATATGGGCTTAGCAAAGTTGGCAAGAGCGGATGTGCTCCCCACTCAGCACCCGAGTTCGAATTCCCCTCCTTGTAGTTTTAATTAGTTTAAAGTAAAATATCGTTTGTATAAAAAAAACAACAAAATTTTGGTCATAAGCACAATATCAGTACATAAAATGTAAATAAAAGAGCCAAATTCATCCAAATTATAAGATTCAGATAACCTTATTGAATCTATAGTTACTTAATGACCACTAATTCAAGAAATTGGGAAACCCAAATAAATGTAATTGCAATGGTACATAAAGAGATGATCACATTAGGTTTTAACAATGGTACAAATATATAAACTATAATTACAATCTAGCAATGGTAAAATATCTAGCTAATTTGGCCACTGGCCTTTAAGGTTTATAACTTAATTAGATTAAGTGAAAAGGAAAGTAATGGTGAAATTTATTTTATTAATAAATTAATGGAAAGACAATAATGCAAAAGAAAAGAAAAGGCGGGTAAGAGTATTAAAATTCGGTTAGAACGGTTAACGCATTTTCTAAATTGAGAGTGGGAGACATCGAAGGTGGCGGGAACACTTGGAAGGAGAACCGCACACAAACAAACTAGTGTCATCAACCAAGACATGTAAATTCCCAAATCCAACACTTTCTAACAAAAAAGATAAATAAATAAATAAAAACAGTACCAATAAATTTTTTTTTTTCCAGGAAAATCCTATCGCTTTCATACTCATCTGCTCTGCTGGTTTCTAGTTTTTGCTCTCGAGTACTTTTTTTGTTTTCTTTCTTTCTTTTTTCGTTTTTGAATTCATTAGACTATAAACGTGCCTGGTGCTCTAAGCTAACTGAATTTGGCTGGACAGTTATTCTAGTTTGGATGCCCTGATTTAGATCCTGTTTGGTGGCTGGGAAAACTTAGATGGGTATGTTTGATTCTGCTGTTTTATTGTCGGGTTTCGAGAGAATTTGGTAAAAACCCAATTCGTCTCCATGATCCTAATCTCCACTTCTGTTCCTTGAAGAAGCTAAATTTGATGGTCTTTCTTGCTCTACAAGAAAGGGCATTTTGCATGTTTGGTGGTTGCCATTTCCATTCTCCACCGACCATTGTCTCTGGTTAGTCTTTACCTTTCTGCAGGAATGAATTTCTTTCAGAAATTTCATTGTTAGAGTACTTCAATTTAGTTTTGATCTCCATTTTCAGATTTTTGTGGGCGAGTCTTAAAATGGAGCAATTTCGAAGGATCGGGGAGGATTTGGGAAGTTTAAAGGCCTTGATGGTGTTCCAAGACAACATCCAAATCAATCAGCGGCAGTGTTTTTTGCTGCTTGATATCTTCAGCTCAGCATATGAATCAATAGCAGAGGAGATGAAATATAATCTGAGATTTGAAGAGAAGCACACTAAATGGAGGGTTCTCGAGCAGCCGTTGAGAGAGCTCCATAGGATATTCAAAGAAGGAGAAGCCTACATCAGGCAGTGCTTAGAAACAAAGGATTGGTGGGCTAAAGTCATTACTCTCTATCAGAACTCTGATTGCGTTGAGTTTCACATCCATAACTTACTGTCCTGCATGCCAATTGTCATTGAAGCAATTGACATTGCTGGAGAAATATCAGGGTGGGGTCAGGATGAGATACAAAGGAAGAAAACCGTGTTCGCGGATAAGTACAAAGATGACTATAGAGATTGGAAACTTTTCAAGTGGAGATTTGGGAAGCAGTATTTGATTACTCAAGATTTCTGCAATAGGTTTGACACAGCATGGAAAGAAGATAGATGGACTCTTCTCCATAAAATCAGAGAAAAGAAACTCTCGGGTTTGACAAAGTACGCGAAACGCCTCATAGATCTTCTTTTCAAAAGCTTAGATGGGTCAGAGTCACAGCCTTTGAATGGAAAGCTCTTACCTAGTTCAATCATGGTGGGGTCTAAGGACTACCAAGTGAGGCGACGGCTAGGGGGTGGAAGTCAGTATAAAGAGATCCTATGGCAGGGTGAAAGCTTTGCCTCAAGACACTTCTTTGGGGAAATTGAACCCCTGCTGCCAGAGATTTCTTCATTGTTATCTCTGTCCCACCCCAACATAGTGCACTTCCTTTGCGGGTTTACGGATGAGGAAAAGAAAGAGTGTTTTCTCATTATGGAACTGATGAGCAGAGACCTCTGCAGCTACATCAAAGAGATTTGTGGTCCACGAAAACGACTTCCATTTTCTCTTCCTGTTGCTGTTGATCTGATGCTTCAAATTGCAAGAGGAATGGAATATCTCCACTCGAAGAAAATCTACCACGGAGATTTGAATCCTTCTAATATACTTATTAAAGCAAGAGGCATCTCCACAGATGGGTACTTGCAAGCCAAGGTTTCAGGTTTTGGTTTAACTTCTGCGAAAAGGCCCAGCCAAAAAAACCTTTCAAATCAGAATGGAAGCCTACCTTTCATCTGGTATTCTCCGGAAGTTCTGGAAGAGCAAGAGCAGACAAAAAGTAGTGAGAAAAAGTACACAGAAAAGTCTGATGTGTATAGCTTTGGCATGGTTTGCTTTGAGCTTCTGACAGGGAAAGTGCCTTTTGAGGATAGTCATCTTCAAGGGGAGAAGATGAGTCGAAACATAAGGGCAGGAGAGAGGCCGTTGTTCACATTCTATTCTCTGAGATATGTGACCAACCTCACAAAGAAATGTTGGCACAGTGACCCTAATCTACGGCCAAGCTTCTCGTCCATCTGTCGGATTCTTCGATATATTAAAAGGTTCCTTGCAATGAATCCTGATTATAACAGCCAGCTAGACCCACCAGTGCCTATGGTAGATTACTGTGAGATTGAGTCAGGGATTCTGAGAAAGATTCCTTCTTGGAAGAGTTGTGAGCAACCACCAGTATCACAAATCCCATTTCAGATGTTTGTTTATAGAATTGCGGAGAGAGAAAGAACAACTTTGAAAGATACTTCCGAATCAGGAAGCGACGGACCTTCAATCTGTGGGGATGAAATGGTGACCACTCCAGACGAACCATTCCCGCCCACGCCTGAGAGGAAGTGTTTAACATCACCTGATAGCATGAACAAGAAACTTCCATTCTTGAAGAAATCTTCAGACGTGAAAGCCAACAGACTACCAGGTTTCCCTGATCACACAACTCATTTATGCCTGATTATTTCCTGAGAAACAATTATATATGTCAGTTAGAACCGCTAACATGTTAATGCCTAAAACAGCAGAAACTATATATTACAGACAAAACATTAAAACATAGAGAAAGACTAGAAGTATATTAGTACTTTGCATATAGCATACGCATGTTGTGATTGATTGCACCAAGTAATATGGCATCAAAAGTTGTAATATCATTCTCCCTTCTTCCTGTTTCACTATCCTTGCACCTGTTATACATATTCTAGCAGAGAATCATATCCATTGGCAATGAACAAACTCTCTTATTGTAGCATGAAACTTCCCCTTTTCTTTTACGCACAACTAGAAAAGGAGAGTAATGTGATTTTTAGACATTATATTAATAAGATGCTTAGGTGGTCAATTTATGCCCCGGTGCACTGACGTCTTCTGCCTTTGGTTACACAGGAACACCAAGAGGACGGTCTGTCAGACCTCCACAGATGAGCCCTTGTGGCCGTAGTATTAGTCTGAGATTGAGTTCAGAAAGCCAGCTAATGGCGATGAGTCCAAGAATACGGAGAACATCATCTAGACATGCCTCAGATTCTGAGCTCTCCTAGCCTTGATACGTTGTACATTGTGTCAACAAATTACCTAGCTTCAGTCTAACTTTCATGCAATCTGTGGATTTCTCAATCAAACATCAAGAGAAAGCACAGTTCAAGATAGGAACAGTTTAGCTTGCTCTGATGACTACATGCATCTGTATCAATAGTAGATTGTGTTTAAGAGCCACAGTTAAAATGTTTGAAGGACAGGATTCTTTGTCAACGAAAGCTCGAATGTACAGAAGGAATCTATACCAGGAGAAAGATGGAGGAAGAAAAAGGTGTTTTAAAGCCCTAAAGTGAGGGATCAGAGTTGCAAGACCGTTGGGATTTCTTTTCAGAATCAGAACAAGGTATCACGGGCAGAAACTCAGAGCAAAGTGAGTAACTCTACAAAGAGTCAGCTACAAACTTAAAAGGTTGAGTCATAAAGAGCTTATAATTATGTGGCAAAACTTTCCGTACCTTTAAATTGTGTACTCTGCAGAGGAATGATTTATGCAAGGAATCCGTTGAGCTTAGTTCAGGCAAGACTTCAACAGTGATGATTTCTGACAAGATATAACAACTTAAAGGCAAGAAAAAGACAACCTCAATTCATCCCAGCCAGGGGCAAAAGAAGAGATTGAATCAAAATTTACAACATTGGACGACTGCATGCCTCAGACACATGCATATACAGTTCACTGGAAGACTGCAATCTCACCCACATAGACGTACAGTTTTGAGGAGCAATCACAGTGAAGCCATAAATTTCTCTTAAAATTTAGAGTTCCGAGCATTTACATTCCTATACTGGTATCTGTTCCTAGATGTACAATTTCTTGCATAGGATCTACATTTCTTGAAAACACAAATTGATTTCTTCATGAACTTCACTTGCCATAATCAGCTTTCAATCGATTTCTTTTATCCGCATAATTGTATATGCATCCATGGCACATAAGGCTGGCTCTGTTAAATTTATGTTCACATTGTAGTCTTCAACCTTACTAGTTTCTGCTTCAATTCATATTTTTCATTCCAAGACGACAAAGTAAATCCAGGATAGGCAAGCTAATAAAAAATGTTTTCGGGAAAGAACAGATTCCTTGGATGATCTAGGGAACAAGCTTATACTCACACCATCTGCAATAATTTCAAAGTTCCACTTGAGTTGGCAGCAACAACTATGTTAGACTTTCTTCTCCAACAGACACTCGAGACAAACTGCCCACTATAATCACCAACCTCACTTCCAGAAACAGGATCAATTGATCCAAATTTGTATGAAGTGATTGGCTTGGGTAGACTTCTGTAATAACTATAAACCTGAAATGGGAAAAAGAGAGAGAGAGAAAGAGGAACAATTATAGTAAGTTAAAATCTCAATCCATATAGTCCATAATGACATATTGGTTTAAAATAAAACAGAAACTTGAGGAAGGGTTGGAAGATGTCTCATTTATAAGGGATTACTCTTGAAGAGGCAAATCTTTTGAAAAGAAAATCCATACATTAAGCAGACCCTTCACCATCACATGCCCATTTTAATACAACATTACTAAGATTTCAGAGTGACGGACCCTTGGCCCACCACTAGCAACATCGATATTGTCTCCAACTTAACCATATGTTTAGCAGGTGTGAGGTTTTATACAAAAGGCCTCGATGTTATTAGAAGTGGAACCATTTATTATATGGGACTTTCTATTTTGTTAAGTTCCAATGTGGGACTCGTGTATTCTTCAACACTCCTCCTCATGTGGGACCACTTTTTAGTGGACCACACGTGCAACTAATTTCACATCGGTCACCTTTTTTTCTTTTTTCTTTTTTTCCATTTGGGGTTTGTTTGATTGTGGTTCAATTTGGGGGTTTTTTGTTTTGATTTGGGTTTAATCGGGCCCAGTCAACCTGACTCTGATACCATGCTAAAATATGAATGTAGTTTGAATACTTTAGGTTAAGTTTTATTCTTCTCCATAAGGAGATATATATAGGAGTTTACATTAGGGCTTTACAAAGAAATAGATATAGTAATTAATTAGGATAGTATCTCCTAATTAACTACCTAAAAATAAGGAAAGTAAATCTCTTAATTAATCAAGTTAATAAATCTCCTTGATTAATTAGGAGACTCACGTTAACACTCTTCCTCAAGTTGGTGCATATACGTCACCAATGCCCAACTTGGTAAGTGAGTTATAAAATACTCTTCAACAAACAGCTTTTGTTAAGACATCTGCCAGTTGATCTTCTAATTTTACGAACGGTAGGCAGATGATTTTTTTCTCAATTTTTTCCTTGATGAAATGTCTATCCACCTCAACATGTTTGGTTCGATCAAGTTGAACTGGATTATGAGCAATATCAATATCCATTTTGGGTCTTCTAGTGCTTCAGTCTGAATGACTTCAAGGGAAAGATGATTGGTGTGGTACTGGAGTTGAAGCGGTCTCATAAGATGATGCAATTTCCTCCTCCTAATTTTGATAGCGTGGAGAAAACTGATTGTTTTCCTCTGGCGACCGGTTGCTGTCTTCTGGCGATCGGTTGTTTTGAAGCAGGTTCTCTGGCGACCGGTCGCTTTCCACTGAAGATCGGTCGTTTTGAAGCAGATTCTCCGTGTTCAAATAACTAAGGGGGGGCCGGTCACTTTACACTGGCGACCGGTCGTTTGATTTAGGAATTTGATTTAAGAGGTATGTGTATAAGATTTGAGGGTATGTGTTTAGGGATTTTGATAAGCAGATTTGAGGACTTTAGATTTGAGGAATTTGGATTTGAGGAATTTAAAGAACACAGAAACCCTATGAACACGGCTAAGACAAGGCATAACTTCTCTTCAATCCTCTTCTCCCCCTGAAGAGAAGGGTTTGTCAGAGTCAAGAAAGAGGCAATATCTCCATGGGAAAGAGAAACACATCTTTTTTCACTCCCCCTCCCCCCTTGAAGAGGAGGGGAAGAGAGCACGTAAATCGCAAGGAGAACGCAGGCACAGGTCACAAGAAAACCTAGGTTATGATACCATGAAAGAAGTTGAGGTTCCACCCCAAAACCAATTGGCAATGGGGAGAGTAGCCCAACTCCTTATAAACTCTTGCTAGGTTTCTCAACTTTCCAATGTGGGACTTTTTACCTTCACATTTTCACACGCCCCCGCATGTGTGAGGAATTTTCAAGTCTAACACATGGACAACATGTTGTACAAATTGAATGCTCTTCCCTAATGATCTTGTTGTTGATGGACTTTGTAACAAACACAATGATGGATGAATCACACACTCACACACTCACAGAAAATAACCAAGCACAAATGACACAAGATTTATAGAGGTTCGGCCAACTCTTTGCCTACTTCCTCTTGGTGATCCCCTTGAGAAATTCACTTCATGAAAGAATAGGTTACAACTTTGGTTTACAAAGAAAACCCCCTTAGAACTCTATTCTCTCCACAAGCTCTCTTTTCTCTCACACCCCTTGCTCAACACTTTGATGCACTTGTGAACACTCTCTCACCCTTGGTGTTTCCCTCCTTGTTTTCTAGACTTACAAGACTCCAACCCTTGAGCTCTCTCTCTCCTTGGCTTCCTTGGCTTTCTCTCAAAACCTTTAGCCCCTTGAACTCCTTTGGATTTCTGATTCCTTGGCCTTAGCACTTTGCACTAAGCTCTAAGTACAAAGCACTAAGCACATGGCACCTTGGCACTAGGCACTCTTGTAATGTCTGCACTTCCCACTTAAGTAGACAATTTTGAAGCCTCCCACCAACATCAGCCACCCTGTAAAAGTCTCTAGCATGTGGCAAACCAGCCACCCAAAAAACCAGATCCATGATTTAAGGACAATCATGAGTGGTTGGCTATCAAACAAGCCACCAACTATCTCTTAATTGTTTAAGACTTTCCCTAGTAGCTGCCATATGTCCTAGTACTCATTACAGACTCTTGGAGGCACATGGAGTTGGGTAAGGTAATGACCCATGTGAAAAAGCATCTTGAAAACGCGTGGAAAAAATCCAGCACAGGCGGCGGGCGACCGGTCGCCAGAAACTTGCGACCAGTCGCAATCCTCTCGGTCTGAAAACGACCGGTCGCCCAAACTTGCGACCGATCGCTTCCTGCGATTTTTCCAGCTCTCCAACTTCATCCAATCTGCTTCAAAACGACCGGTCGCGAATACCTTGCGACCGGTCGCTTCTCCCGAAGCTTGCATCCTAAATATGAGCCAAATTTCCAACACAACACATATTGGGTGACGTAGAGCACGTGTGGTCGTTAAGCTTTCACACGTGGGCTAACCTGCTCTGATACCATGAAGGAAGTTGAGGTTCCACCCCAAAACCAATTGGCGATGGGGGGAGTAGCCCAACTCCTTATAAACCCTTGCTAGGTTTATCAACTTTCCAATGTGGGACTTTTTACCTTCACATTCTCACACGCCCCCACATGTGTGACGAATTGTTAAGCCTAACACATGGACAACACATATTGGGTGACGTGAAGCACGTGTGGCCGTTAGACTTTCACACGTGGGCTAACCTGGCTCTGATACCATGCTAAGATTTCAGAGTGACGGACCCTTGGCCCACCACTAGCAACATCGATATTGTCCCCAACTTAAACACATGTTTAGCAGGTGTGGGGTTTTATACAAAAGGCATCGATGTTATTAGGAGTGGAACCATTTATTATATGGGACTTTCTATTTTGTTAAGTTTCCGATGTGGAACTCGTGTATTCTTCAACAAACATGACATGGTTAAGGTTATGACTAGAGGATGCTTCAAAAACCAACTCATTGTGGAAAAGTAATAATCATAACCGGAGGAAGAAATTTAAGGATAAACAAATTTGTACCTCGTTAGTTTCTGAGCCGCATGCTATGTATCCATCCGAAACAGATAAGCCAACAAAATTCTGAGCAACCAGGACATGAAGAGTTAGAACTATTAAAGCATTAAAATATGATAAATTCTGAGAAAGTCATATATCAAGAGAGTAGCCAACCTTCTGATTAGTATGACCACTAAAAGTTAAGCTGCAGGCATTGGAGGACAACCCAGTTGAGATAGATTGGTTAAGATCCCAGAGCTTCAGAGTGTTGTCCGTGGATGAAGAAACAAGGGTTTCTGCATCTACAAATTTTACATAGCTAACTGCTTTTCCATGACCAGGTAAAGTGCACCAAGGGATTCTAGTATGACGAAGATCATAGCCGTAGATCTTGTAATCGGCAGATCCAAAAACCAAGAGATTGGAAGAGTATGCAGAGAACTGAACGCAACAGACATTAGCAGGGCTCCAGATTGTGCCTGTTGATTTTTTCTGCACAAATACCATTTAAAAACATTTCTCATAATTTTGTAGTTCGGAAATTCTCATAAAGGTAAACTCCTGAACTTACAAACTATAGCTCAAGTCCAAAAAATAGTACCCGCAAGGATATCTCGAGGTCATGAAGATTATATCTTGCATGCTAATGCCATTTTTAAAATCATATAAGAGAGAAATACCTCATTGATGCTCCACAGTTTCACAGAAAAGTCATCACTTCCACTAGAAAACTTTTTTGGGTCAGCTTGAGTAAAGTCGACAGACCAAGCCCTCCTTTGGTGCTCTACATACTGAGAAAATCCTTGACCAGTAGATGCATCCCACATCTGAGCTTCATACATGAATATGGTATTTATAATTGGTAAAGAAACAGATTTCTAACTTTATTAATAGCCTCAAATGAAAGCACTAACTTAAACCTTGCAAAGGCATGCACAATTTACATGTAGTCTGAATTTACGTATTTGTATACAAGCTATTAGGTAGACACATTTTGATTGTAGAAAACACACCTGTACAACCCCATCATAATCTGTTGATACCAGATAGTTCTTAAAGTAATTGTTCCAGCAAACACAGCTCAGCTTAGATTTGTTTGGCATCTCAACTACAGGATAATGGATATCCAAAGAATTGTCTACAAGCGCACCAAAATCAAAGATCTTGATTTTCTTTGATACTCCAGCTGTAGCAATATACTCCTCATCACGGTCGAAACTTAAACAGCAAATCACATTGCTAGAGTTGAGAAGATCTCCATTTCTTAATGTCCCACATACTTCAAACTTGCTACGGCGAGACAACTTGCTAATACCATCAAAATAGGCTCCAAGCCTATCACCTGATTTCTGATTCAGGCTTGAATCCCGAGTATGATTTCGCACATGACGCCACCTGTATCGATTGTTTAACACCTCCTTATCAGAGCATGCTACAGGAGCAGTTTCCATTTGCCCCATTTGGGATCTTGTGGAGGCGTAAGCATCCTCTAGTTGACTGATATTCTTCATCAAGAGCGTCTCAGGCATGTTTGACTCTGAAACTAATCGAGAAGAAACTCCTGAACTTACAAGGTCTTCAAGACAGAACCCCTGTTCTCTTTCACTAGGAAATTCCCCTGATAAATGCCTCCTCCCGAACTTGTTTATATCTTCTTCTAGGCATTTTATAACTTCCACTAACTTAGAGGCATGCCCTTGCTTCTTTTCTTTTAATGAGACAAGAAAACTAAGTAATAGCTCTGATTCAGCATCAACATTATCAGCAGAATTTGAAAAATCATCAAAGCAAGCCGATTCTTGGTATCCACCTATCAGTTTAGACTGCAGTATTTCTCTGTTGCACACCAGAAAAACAAAAAACTTCAAAATGTGGGCAGTTTAGACATACTTCATTGGATAACAAATAAAGGATACACCTTCACATCAACATGCACTATAGCTATTGCTTGTGCACATTTACATGGCAATTGAACAACAAGCTTGCAGGCTGACAATTGTCAGTGCAACATAGATAATTGAGTTATCACTTAAAATATGTTCTCATCAGTGTTTAATTAACTGAATTTTTGCCCATTTTCTGGATTCTACTGCATTTACAGAATGTATATGATCATTAGATATATTCCGCGTCTCTATTGCAAATTAAAGCCTTTGTTCTCCACTATGACTGGCACCAAAGATCTCACATTTAAAAAGGGCTCAGGAACTCTAATTGGTAGCATTACAATATAGATCATATGGTACCATTTCCCGGATTTTTCATACTCCTGACAAGGTTAATAAATATAGTAGAAGGCAGTAAATTAAAGAAATGCAGATGGTGGTACCTTGTTGTTGGACGAGCCAAAGGTTCAGGATGGAGAAGCCAAAAACAAAAGCCAGCTTCCAGCGAATTTTGTGCAAGAAACTTTGGTGGCAGAATTCGATGGTGCAAATCCAACATCACAGCGGAATGCACCTCCCATGATTCACAGCGGCACAGCAACTGACATAAACAAGCTAAACAAGTCAATTGTATAGATTTTCTACTCAAACCCCAAGGATAGAAACTCAAAAAAATAGAAGAATGACAAACGAAGATTGATTACAAGGATAAAGAACCATTCAGTGGTACTTCTGACTAAAGGCTGTTACGTTTCCAGTTTTGAGAGCAAACTATTTCTTACATTAATTTGATAGCAGAACCTAGCACAAGGAATTTTACCCATTCATCATTTCAGAATTAACTTACAGTGTCATAATAAGCGAACAACAAGTCTTAAGTTACGTTAGTTCAAACCAAATTATATAATAAAATCATATGCCAAGAAGTACAAGTTGCTCAAGTTAACTTTCAAATAATAAGAACTTGTGGAAACACTTCAAAATAACTTCTCACCTCAAAAAAAAGAACCCCAAGGCAATAGACATTTGATGAAAGTGTGGAACCTCCCTCATTGAGCTCCTCTGGACTGGTATACCACTTCTCTTCCAACTGAAGAATTACAGAAATGGATCTTTGCTGTACTGAATTCATTTGAAACTGGAGTTCACCATAGCCAGAATTTTGTGGACCAGCTATGCAAAACTTTTCCTCATTACCTTCACCCAGTTTTAGCTGTTTTCCACCTAAAATACGCTCAGCACATGCATCTTGCTCTAATGGCCTTTTGATAACCAAATCTCGGTTCATAAGACTAATTGATTCTCGGATGGCTGATGAACCTGTGTATTTAACCTTATTCGATGGAAATAAAATGAAGCGCGATGGTCGTAAGTCTTGCAAGACGACACCTTGAGAGTGTGCAAAATCCACTAACTCCACAATCTGTCTAAATATGAGCAGGCTTTCAACTATATCCACTTTGTGACCCCCAGGTTTAAGCCACTCCCTCAAGCAAATCCCATTACTGATAGATTTTGGGCCAGACCTATCAAGCACATGTGAAGAAATCTGATCACTGTTAACAATTGATTTCAACTGTGCATCACAAGCTACCTCAGAACCATAACCCAGTTTTTTTTCGTTCTGGTCCGTAGCTGAACTACCAAAGCCACTGCAAGGTTCTTGAAATTTACTGATACTCTTTCCCTTCAAGGTTTCCTTTACAAGTAATTGAGAATGGCTATTAGTAGATTGGGTTTTCAGTTGCTTTTTGGCGATACTTAGCATATTGTTTGACATGATCTTGCTGTCCTCAACCCCTAAATATGCAGACAGTTTGTCTGGTTCCTGCTCAGAGTGATTGCTTAACAAAGGCTTCAGACTTCGTATGCGAGAAGGCATTTCTAAAAGCTGACCTCTTACTCTCAACTGTGTCTGATCATTGCCCTGTGACATAGTATCACCATGAAAATTCTTACTTCTAAATCCACTTGCTACCGGATTGGGATCTTGCCAACATTCCTGACTAGGACTAAGTAAAGCTGAATTTGGTTTCCTATGATGTTTCAATGTCATCTCCTCAACCACAGGCCTCATGCCATTTATGGAACCAGAGCTCTTACAGGGGGGCTCAAATACAGATGACGAAGTTACGCATCGACTCAAATCCTTTCCCTCCATTGTAACACTGCAATTGCTCCTTCCCAACGTGCACACTGGTGACTCCAACAAATTTGGACCCTCCAATTTAAGAATAGGATCACAATCCTTTTGCTTAAGTTTTTCATTCCTCACCACATCCTTTGCAGCCATTTTATCTACCAAACTCTCAATGGATATAAATAACTTCTGGTGAAGTGGCCTGCTCATGTCAAAATGAAAAAGAATCACTAATAAGGAAGATAGATTTATTCATAATCAATACCTCACAAACTCAAGAATTTATAATCAACGAGTAGGAAAATTAATTAAATCTAACAGTATCAAAATCAGCATCAAGCAACACCAACTTCTGGTTTCAATGACTCATCTTTTGCATCAACAGAACATAAGGCACATTTCCATTTACGTAAATTCGGAAAACTAAATGGAACAACTAAGTCTAGAGAAACAAACATACCATCTAGGAAACCCCATCCACCCAAATGTAGAATGTAATCCAGCAGAAAAAGAAAACTAAAACAAAAGCAAACAAGCACAAACAAAATTTGTATAATTTCAAACAAAAGAAAAATAAAGAAACTAGTTATCCAACATCAACATTTTCTTGCAACAGTACAACACAATGCATCATTCTTAACAATCTACAGAATCCAATCATCACAGGAGAGCAACAAGTTCTTATATCACCACCACCAACTAAACAAGAACACAACTTACAGAAAAACAAAAACCCATTCATCTGAATCAAATTTCAGACCCAAAAGAAAAGGCATTTACCATTGAATCAAGCACCAGGCAGAGTAACAATGGCAAGCAGCAAACCCACCAAATCCCCTGCAAGCTCAGAACAGAAAGGCACCAAAAACTTGGCTGAAATGGAAAGCATCTTCTTTCTAAAAACTAACAAATCTCCAACAGTGTCTAAAACTTTTTACGTGGTGATATGAACATGATTAAATTTTCTCAAGTTGACTGGTAACCATTTTTTTTATTTATGATTATAATAACAATTATGGTTTATACTGTGTTTGTATATTTTCCATTTGTTGATGCTTGTTTTCAAAATTTAGAGGCTTTTGCAAGTCTGGCAAAAAGAAGCAGCCACGATATTTTATCTCTCAGAAAATTTGTGAACGAGACTGATTGATTAGTGTTGTTGGTTGCTTTCTGGGGGAGTTGTTTACACAAAAATGGGCGTATGTTTTTTATTTATTACTGATTCTGCCATGTTGAGATTTTTTGTGCTTATGGACTTAATTGGTGGATGATAATGTAAGTAAGGTTTTTAGTTTTTGGTTCAATTCTTATTATCCCGTCTGGATATCGAGGTTCTGCATTTAGTATCGGTGCATTTATACGCATTTAAAGGAATCTTAATCATTTAATTAATTTTATGGCTAAAATTCTACCACGTCAGCATAATTATATTAAAACCTTATGCACTGGATCAATTGCCCGCATATGTATCCTCCATTGTCTTCATCACCTAGAAAACTCTAATTTCCTCTGCCTTTGCTTCCGCCGCCCTACCCCACTCCATCATCTCCTCCCTCGTCATCTTCCATTATCTCCAAACCACACCCCATGCCCCTAGCAGATAACCAAACTATATGAACAAGTAAATTCTTGAGTGGGTTAATTTTGCATTTATTTGTGGGTCTCTATTGCGATGAGAAAGTTAGGTCCGAAATTTTCACTTCTTCTATCTAATCCTCGTATGTACGGGAATTTGAATTAACTATTATTTAACCCAACAATGAAGAATTTAATTGGAGAAAGTTAAAGAAAGCTCAAATATTCAATTGGATATTGGGAAGAATTTTTCTGAAGCAGTCATTCATGATTAAAACATAATTTCAATGCGACGCTAGAAATATCTTCGGCAAAGATAATCTTTCTTGTAGTGCAATGTGTTTATTCAAATCTCTGGGGGGAAAAACAAGTAACAGTTGAGGTGATGAAGATAATGGAGGATACAAAATGCGAATAATGTTTTATATAATTATGTTGATGTGGTAGAATATTAGCCATAAGATTAATTAAATGCTTAAAATTTCTTTAAATGCATCGATGCTAAATACAGAGGCTCGAGATCCATATGGTAATAAGAATTGAACACTCGCTTGTGATTATGCACATTTGTAACATCCGTAGATAAAATGAACCCAAACCATACAAATTGGTCAAATAAAATCAATCTCACTGTTTGATTTAACTTTTTACACTTAAAAAAATTCGTAATTTGGACCATATTCGGTTAAAGCATTTGAAAAATACCTAAATTGAATTAAACCATATAATTAGTATGTTTATTTTGTATGCATTTACTTATGCATAAGGAATAAAAAATTATGTTAGTTTCACATTAAAATTCGTAATTAAATACCTTTAAAATTAGGAATAAGATCAACTAAAGGATCTAAGTTCCCCATATTTATTTATCTCTCTCAAACCTCTTTTGCATTGGGGTTTTACTTGTGGGAAGATTATTTGTGTCTAGATATGTGGATATGTGGTTTTGTTGTAGGTTGACGGTTTGCAATCTCAATGGTATTCTTTGTCTCCAAAGTGGTGACGATGGTTATGGTGGTGGTGGCAACAACGGTGGTGGCAACACTGTTGGTTTTAGTTGTTTGTTTGCAATTTTTTTAAAAAAGAAATTGCATCAATTCCTTGTGAGTTTGGTGTTTAATTGTTTTCTAGTATCTACTTGTATTTTGTACTTGTAAGAGTTAAAAATTGTAGTTGTATTGGTAGATTTGAGCGTTACGATTCATGTTTGGTTTGTTTAGGTATATGACTTTTATGTCGAAATTTCCTTGGTCTTTTGTGGCATATATATGAATTAACCCTATGTGGTTACTATACTTATATATTTATACTACCTCTTTATGGGTATTTATATTTACCCTTGTAATTAATGGTCTTTGTAACTAATTTATTAATACAATTATCGATTTTCTTTCCAAAGATTTCTATCTATGACTGTAATATCTTTCAAAAGATCCCTATCTATCTGTAATATCAATCTAAATCGGACCGTGCTTATCATGTCCGAAGATATTCGGGTCGTGGCCCAGCCAGTTGTAAATGCAGTCATCAAGTCAGTCTGCCAAAACTTCGGTAACCGCAAATCTGTGGTGTGGGATCGGTTGCGATGAATTAGAGAAGGAGATTCAATCACAGTCCCCATCAGATAAAGAAGAAGAAGAAAAAAAAAATCCAATTAGTTATTCTTCTCACTGTCTTTACTCTTTAGAGGCGTTTGATGTAATTCAATGCAAACTGTAGTGTCGGTACGGAGCACACCACTTGTTTGGCAATGATTTAATTTGGAGGAGTTCAAGCGAACCACGTAGCCAATGAATGAGTGGCTCATAATGAGGCTGGTCGCACATCAATGTTGACGTAACCATTTCTCGGGGAATTTTCGTGCCACCAGCTCAGCTCAAGCTTCAATCAACAACCATTTTTCTCTGCAGGGCGCTACGGATTGTCCTTTTATTTTAACAACACCGATATGCAACTGACCGCAGCACAACTCTTCACGGGCATATATATTATTAACTTTTCGATGTTAATTGAAGCTTTAAAACGTGTTTTTAATTGAGCTAACTCGATTTATGTCACATAGTGTTACTGTTACATGATAATATATTTTTTTTAAACAAAAGAATTCTACAAGTGGGTGATTGCTATAGTTTGTTTAAGAAAAAATATGAACCTCCCAATATAATTTTATCATTACTATTTAAATAATGGGGTTTATTACTTTTAGGTTCGACCCATTCGATACATGGCATCTCTTAATTACAATCTCTTACTTCAAGAGAACACCCTTTGATTTTATCATAAAGAAACAGAATGTGTGTGTTTGATTTTGCAGCTGCTCTCAAGTCGAACCTTAAGGTGACAGGACCCGACCCGAATCCACCTCGGAACCCGTGCCGGATCCTATGGTTTGACTGACATTAACCAAATGCCGGACCCACAGCTAAAGAAATGAGAATTTCTACCAAAAATTCGGCAGAGTCTCCCCTGTAAATAGGACAAACCCAAAACAAATTCAACCTGGAAAGTACAACAGGATTAATATACACCAACAGCCAGTATGCATTCAAGTTTAAACATAGGCCTCAAGCCTTAAATTTAAATCTAGTGGGCGATAACAGAGCAATACTACAAGTAGAGAAAGTTTAAACAACATAGTTCAAAGTTTACAGATAAGGGGCATAAAGCCCTACAATTCAGATGATGCTTGGAAAGTGGAGCAACACGGTCGGTCATGCGGTAGCACCACCTACTGTCTGAAGGGGGGCGAAAAACGAAAGATTGTGAGTGGACGAAAACAAGGTTAATTAATAGTGAAAGCAACATAATATAACCCCACCAATTAAGAAAACGAAAATCAAACTGAAACCCCAAGCACTACTCAAAATATAAATAATGTAGGTAAAAGTGAAACCATTGAAACTTTAATAACACTTTAATAACAACCAAAATCCACAATTCACCTTTAATAACAAAAAAAAACCTGGGACTACTAAACCATCCCCAATCCACTCTCAGAATGCGTGCCCGTTGGCACGACGGGCGAGGAAGTATCCTCACCCCCGAACCGGAACGAATATGTATAAGTAGTATATGTATATAATATATATTTATATATAGGTATAGGTACATAAATAGATAAAATAAAAGACACATCTCAAAATATCACCACCAAGTTTGTACCGGGGAAACAATCCAACACGGGGATTGTTTGACTAGTCCACATGGAAGAGTCCTCAATTGACCATGTGGCTAGGGAATTGAGCTGTCCAAAGTGACTAAGCTCATCAGCACGTACAGCAGAATCCTCAATACTCGTATGCCTGTGACCAGTCCTACGCGAGCAGACTACCCAGTCAAGGGTCTACAGCGACACCCCGTCAAGGGTACCCCGGGTATCCGACATATCCAAGTATCCAAACCATTAAGTAACCAATATCCAAAGTTCCATACTCGGGAGAGGTACATAGGGTAGTGCATATAGCACTTCAAAACAACAGACCAACACTTCTCACTTTCCCACAATATCACCCAAGTACCCCACATAAAATCCGATAAGCCTATAATGTATTCAAATCAACCAAACATAATTCAAGATACTCACAATATGTCAAATACCCAAATATCTCAATATGGTTGCAAAATATATATAATCATAGGTATTATATCATAATTTATCCATATGACGTAAATAAATGATTAAATCATCAAGCACAGTTTACTTTCCAAAATAATGCATAAACTTTGAAAGCAATGTCCACTCACAAGTAATCCCACGCTGCTTGACCCTGAGTGGGTCCCGCCTGCGCAGTATGAGTAGCCGGAGTACCTAATCCGAACAATACGAGATTTGATTAATGAATAATCGAAGTAAACTTGGAATTAAAGTAAATCCCTCAATTCCCAAGATTTAAGTGTAAGTTTGGTGTTTGGAAATTCTAACGTCAATTTATGATTCAAAGAAAGGGAACCACTTCGGAAAAACGTAAGGTCAACCGAGTGGTCAACCCTCCCGGTTTGGTCAACCCGGGCCCACGGGGCCCACGACCTCCAATCTTGGATTTGAAAGTTTCTAAAGGTTCGTTACGTTTTAGTGAGCACGTTCTGAAAGTTCAGTCACAACTGAACGGTCGGATCGCTTACGATCAAACGGTTACGGTCAACCTAACCCTAGGGTTTGAAGTTTCGGAGTAACCGGGACTCCAATTCTTGATCCGTCAATTCCCACACAATCTAGGCAATACGAGGAACGACATATTCGAGATCGAACTCGATCCAACGGTTCAAACACATCGAACCCAAACAATGTGCAATAGGCGTAATTGGGTTCGACTGTCAAACAACGTCCGAATCGAATTCCGACCACACGTATGCGTTCATAACAATACGGGGAGTGATATGGACCGCCGAACCGCCGCCACACCCCAACCCACGCGCCGCCACACGCGCCACCATGGGTTGGGTGTGTAGAAGAAATTCCGGCCATCACCCAAACTCATCCACTGTCGTCACCGCCCACAAGGTTCGAACCACCGTCCTGAGAGGAGCTCAGAACCGGTGAGAACCGGCAGAGAACCGGCCGGGATCTGGCCGGAATCCACGATCGAAAACCGGCCAAATCTGAGTTTGGGATCGAGCCATCAAACGGCCAAATCGATCCCAACCAAGCTTGCAGAGGGTTTAAGGAGGTGGAGGAGGTTCGTTTGCTCACCTTGCGCGCCGTCGATCGTTGCCGGAATCGTCAAAACGCGAACCCAGTTTCCGGCAAGATTTGCAGACGAAACGCCGGCCAAACTTGCGACGAACGGCGGGGAAAAGGGGTGGGTTCTGACCGGGACAATGAGCCGCGTCGTTTGCGACCGGTATTGGGTCCGGCCGTGACCAGACGACGGAGTTCCGTCGGAGAGAGAGAGTTGTCGGGAAAGAGGAGATAGAAGAGAGAGAAACCGTGTGAGGAGAGAGAATGCACGAGATTGGTCAGTTTTTGGGTATTTTATCCAATTTTCTGATTTTGTTGAAATTACCAAAATGCCCTTTGAGTTACACTCTTCGTATGCGAATGTGCCGCCCGTCACCGGACTCGTTTCGACGAGCCGGACGCAACGGCGCAATCCGCTTCACCAAATTCTTGTCCGAAAATTAAGTGACATTTTTCCTCCATTAATTAGATTAAAATTTTATTTTCCAATTTTGTTAATTTATTTTTCAAAATTTATTATTAAATTCTCTAATTCATTTGTTAAATTAGTTTGGTTATTTATATTTATATTTCAGGTCAGGGTCGTTACATAAGGTGCCTATGTATTCCCTGCGGGAATCAAGCCACTCGTAGTTCAAAGAACTGTAAGGAATGAATAAGTCATTGCAAAGGGGATTTAAATGAATTTGATTGAAAATTGTTTGAGTGAATTTGGGTGAATAAACCAAGGATTCGATATGGAATTGTGTTTGGGGTGAATTTGGTTAAAAATAAACGAGGGATTCAGTTTGAATCTAATATTTGGGCGGTTGCATCTAGATTGAGTCTCTAGACTGCCTACGTGCCCTTTCGAAGGGATCAAACCAATGTTATTCGGAATTGATTTGTGTAGAGATGGATATTTGATTTGTGGGAATTTGGTTGATGTAACAAGTGATTCAAATTTGGTTGCGGTTGTGTCTATTGGGATGTTAGACTGCCTACGTACCCTTGATGAGATCAAACTAACGTAGTTCCAAATTGAATTGTGTAATTAATGGGTAAGTATGACTCACTAATTAAGTTTGAGAGATTTAAATTTGATCTCAATAAAATTTACATAGGTAGATGGCCCATGAGAAAATTTGGAATGGTTTTGTACCATTTTTCATTGCCAATGTCAAAGAAAACTAATGTGCAATTTTGATGAATCCATTAATTTAATTTGATCATTAACACATGCATTTGTATTCATGCATGATTTGGACGATTTGGGATTAATGGGCTCCTGTGATTGATAAACCCGTTAATCCATATTGATGCTCCTTTGGTATCTTTTGAAATTGAGCTTGATGCTCCAAGTATGACCAATCATTTATTTGAACTGGAGTCACCGTCATAGCATGGTTAAGTCACTTGACACTCCTTTCTGAATAGCTTGCTTGCCACATTGATTGATTCCCACACTTCTTAGTGGGGCTTTTGAAGTGGTTTTTGCACCACTTGGGCTTTTGACGTGATATTACACCACTTGGGCTTTGGACATGGTTTTACACCATACCCCTCACTTTAAAGCCCCTCACTATAGACTAACCCGGGAATTAATGGCCATTTTGGACTTGAACTCACTAATCCATAATTTGTGAATTGAAGAACTTGGACCAATTGTTTGCCAATCAGATTTTTAATGGACAACTCCATTATGCTTGAGACTTTTAATGGAATAAGCCCATCATATTGGATACCATCAAATCTTGAGATGTGAAATTGGAGACGTCGAGTCTTGAGATATTTGCTTTCACTTCACAACCCAATATTTTAATGGGCAAAACTTAGACTTTATGTTTTGGGCTCTTGGACTTGTTGCGTGATCTTTGTGACTTTTGTACAACGAACCCATGAAGCCCACTTCAACTGATTTGGCAGTCCCTGATTGACTCAGCTTTGAATGTGAGCGGAACTACACTATTGCAAACGGACTTAAAATTGAGATCCTTCCAGGCATGAAGCCTTGGTGTTCTACTTTCTCAGACTTGTCTTGAGTAAGTAGGCCTGTGAAGTTTTGAGACCTGCTGCGTCACAAAAAAATCTTCTCCCCTTTTTTTTTCTTTTGCTTTGAACGCATGGAGCCGTGAAGGAATTGTAACCTTGATCGACTTAGAAAACAATTACATCTTCGCCAAGAAGTACCCTTTATGTAGAACGAGTCCCCAGACTGCGACAGCTTGTTATCTCACCAATTTTTCTCTTTGCTTTACTGTTAGACCTTCTTAGAGAGCATCCTTCTTGTTCCAACGAAAGGAATGCATGACTTTCTATTTGTGCGGCCACATTTTCTTCCTCCAACAAAGTACAACCCCTTTAGTGCCCGTTTGGCATTGCTTATTTGGGGTAATAAGTGATTTTTTAAAAATTTTTTGAAGCCCAACCCGTTTGGTAATAAATATAAAAATCACTTTTTGGTCCAAATTAACATTAGAGAAATCGATTTGGAGAAGCGGTGAATAGGCTGCTTTCAATTTCTGATTTCTCGAAATCGATTTGGGTGTTTAATGAAATTCTCATATTAAGAAAACAACCTCCGACAACTTTAGAATTTACATCATATGTCCACGTCTGTTTCTCTTCTTTCCTGTTCACTTCTCTTGACTCATCTTCTCGCTTTTCACGTCTCTTCAGAGCTCATCTTCTCCACTTTCACGTCTCTTCCATTCTCCCATATTCTCCAAGACCTCAATTTCTTCTCAAGCATTGTGTAAGAAGCCCCAAGGCGAGGTATTGATATTTGTTTTATTTCTTACCAATTTCATTTTCCCGTTGTGTTTAATTTCTAGGGTTCTTTTTGTTTCTTCGATTGTTGTTGATTGTTAATTTTGTTTGTATTTGGTGTTTCTGCTTTGCTTTGATGGCTTGATGAGTGATGTTTGATGCATTGTGTCTTTGGATTTTTCTGATTTTGCAATCATTGTCTTCTTTGGGTAGGGAAGGCTATAGTAGCTATTTTGGTATGTATTGGGGAAGAAGATGAGAGAGAGAGAGAGAGAGAGCATGTTCTTGTTTGATTTGTAGATTTCTTATCGCATGCTCTGTTGGCATTAGAAGCGATATGTCTAGAGGTTTGGCATTAGAGCGAGCGAAGGTGTCTAAGAGTGGGGATTTGGAGATTATGGCGGTGGGGATTCGACTTTTATAATTTTGATAAAGATAAAAGAGGAGAGGAGCTTTAAGGGAATGGCATGTGTAGGCTATATCGATGATGATGGAATGCCCGGACATTATGGTTTGATCGATGAAGTTGTTACGCCAATCCTTTTGAGGTGAAAATGAGTTTTTGGATCTTCAAAATAATAGTGATGAGTGGCAGGCTTCTTGGGAGAAAATGGGATTCCATGTCTCTTGTGGGAGGTTTAAGAGGAGGGAGGTTGGGTCTCATGCTATTAGATGGCTAGAAAAGAATGACGTTAGGTTGGTTTCACACCAAATTCTGCTAGGCTCTGCAGTGATGAGCGACGGGGGTTGCCTAAATAGAGGAAAATAACACAAAAAGAAAAGGAGGTTGGTAGTATTGTATTTGATATTGAAGGATCTGAGATGTGGACAAAATGCCCTCCATCGAATACCCACAAGCAAGCCAAAATCTAAAATTTGGGGTCAACTCAATTAATTTAAGTCGGCAGTTCATTACGCAATGTGGGAACACTTGCCTTTTACTTGACCACCAAAAAATGTTGGCCTTGTGAAAAACCAAAAATGTAGAGCTGCATATATATTTATAATTTATGAGCACTTCTTTTATAATGTAGGCCTAAGGTAATCGTTACCTAGTTGATGTAGATTAAGTTTAATGGTTGATGCTAAAAACATATATAGCTTTTAGGAGAGCTTATGGTGGAAGAATTAGGCTGTTTTGACTATATTGGTTTTCATCTCATGGTTTCCTTCCATTGCGACTCTTTGTAAAATGTCAAGCGATTTGGAATATTTAGTGCACGATTTGTATTCTTGTTTTGACTGTAGCATTACTGCTTTTTGCTTAATTTAGAACAAACATAAAATTGAGAAAAACTGACCTAGTTGGGCTATATGGATACTTCTTGAGGACTAGTGAATTTTGAGATATGGCGGCGGTGGTCAAGAAGCTTGCCAAGCTTGATGATGATGATTTTCTGATTTTAGCATCTTTCTTTACCATAATTTTTCTCTTCTATTTGTCGATCAAAATATATCCCCTCCTGTGATTGGTGTTGGCATTTTCTTGTTACCTATGCCCAGTGTTAGTTCTTTCATTTATGTTCCCTTCAGGTTCTCATACATGCGAAGAAAGTTTGTAAATGTTTTCAATTTGTTACTTTGATTTTGTCAAACAATTTGTGAATCTCAGGGTGTGTCTTATTTTGTATTCTTTATACACTTAGGACTTGATATATTAATAATAAAATTCATTACATTTTAATTTTGTTCAAGCCTCTGCTTTGTTGATCTTTTCTTACCATTGGTCTTGATGAGTTTGGTTGAGAATAGGAAGCCTACCAATATATGTTAACTTTTTTATGATAGAGAGAATGGGTGTAGAATATTTATAGCCATGCTATCTTATATTATGTGCTGCGTAGACGCCCTCTTTGATAAATTTTATTCATATAGTACCTTGTTTCATGGTCAATGAGCATAAAGAAAAGACTAAAATTAAACACATATTTCAACTCAAGTTGCTGCTGTAGATATTCTGGAAATTTGTTCTTGGAGAAGTACCTAAGTGAAGTTTGAGGCACAGGAATGAATTAGGCAAACCTTAGGATAGGCTTAGACTTGTTTCTTCTTTGAAATGTAGCCTCATAGATGAAATTAATAACTTGTTTCTTCTTTGAAATGTAGCCTCATATACAATATAGTTATTATTTTCTTTTATGCTTATATATAATGTCTTTGTTGCAATAAGATGGCAAAGAAGAATAGTAACTACACAACTGGCCCAGAAAATGTTGCAAGTGGATCCCGAAAAGTGTCGACATTGTGGAATGCTCAAACTATAGCCATCTTCATTGACCTTTGTATCAAGGAGGTGGATCTAGGCAATCGTCTGGTACTCACTTTAACAAAGTTGGATGGGCAAGGTTGATTTACAAATATTGAGTACGAGATAGGAAGACCGTATGAAAAATTACAATTGAAAAACAAGTGGGATTTACTAAAAAAAGAATGGAAATTATGGAAAGATCTAAAAGGGAAGGAAGCTGGTCTTGGGTGGAATGTCGCTAAGAATACCGTTGATGCATCGTGAATGGTGGCAAGATAAAATTAAGGTATTTTAATGTTTGTTCTTGTTTTATTATAGTATTGATATCCATGCTTTTTTTTAAACTTTTGTTTAAAATTCTTTATATAATATTTGTATATGTCATAATGCAATTAGAACCCAAATATGCAAGATTCCAATTTGAAGGTATTAGTCACGATATGGAGGAGAAGTTAGATAGGATGTTTTTGAATGTCATAGCCACAGGTAAGCATTCTTGGGCACCTTCATGCAGTGTACTTCGGTTGAAAGTGATGATGATGTCGATCCACTTGAAGTTAATGGTGGATCAGAATGAGTACGTGCCAATTGAAACCACTCACACTACAAACAATGTGCCAAAAAGAGAACTAATCAATCCCTTGAAATTCAAGATAATAATGAGAAGAAAGGTAAAGGAGGGAAAATGGGAGGTGCTGCAAAATTATCATTGCAAATTGAGCGTCTTGTTGAGGTGGTTGAGAGTAGAATCTGGAACATCAATGGCTAATACAATTTCACAAGGAACTAGTATTCTTTGAAGTGATGAAAGATGTTGCAACTTTACCTGGGGCGGGCGTGGTAGCAAGTTGTGGTGGTTTGCAACTAAATTGTTTTGTGCTCAAGAAAGAGAGAGATGTTTGTTGTCATGGAAGATCCTGACCTCAAGCCCAATTTCTTAATCATGAGTTAGTGAAGGATAGAATTTGCTAGTTTTGTTACTTTAATTTATGTTTTGTTTTTGTGTTGTTAATTTTTTGAATTTGTGAGTGATATTTGAATTAATGTTAGATGATCTTTTATTTGAATTTGTGAGTGATATTTTAATTCTTGTCATTATATTTTATGTTATATAAACATGCATGCAGTGAAAATGATATTTAAAGAAATTAACACATTTGCAGGTTATTTTAGAACATGTCCATTCGAGGAAGATGAGGAGGAGATCAGCCAAATTATATGTGTCACTGCACCGTCTTATTGAACTTTATTACGTGAAATATATTCATAAGACCCCGTGTATGAATGATCATCATACGAGGAAATATTTGGTTGATGGAGTGTTACAAGGAAATGAAAGTCGTTGCCATAATATGTTCAGGATGGACAAAGATGTATTTATAAGATTGTGTGATGGTTGCAAAAAAAATTATGGATTAAAGGGTTCTAGAAGAATGAGTGCTGCTGAGATGCTAGGGATGTTCTTGAACATCTTAGGACATGGTTCTGCAAATAGGCAAGCACAAGATCGCTTTCAACGATTACGGTGAGGCTGTGAGCAGATATTTTAGTATCTTACTTGATGTTGTATGTCGTTTAGCTGTGGATATAATTAAACCATTGGAAAATGCGTTTAACAACACTCCAAAGGAAATACTACAGGATTCTAGATATATGCCTCATTTCAAGGTAACACATCTGCTACTCTTAAATATTTGTCTATGTTTTATTATGTTATAATTATTATTTTTCACTTGTAGGATTGTATTGGTGTTATAGATGGTGTTCATGTGCAAGCCATAGTATCGCCTTCCAATCAAATACCATTTATTGGTAGAAAAGGGATACCTACCCAAAATGTGATGGCTGCATGCAATTTTGACATGCAATTTATATTTGCATGTGCCGGATGGGAAGGCACGGCCATGACACAAGGATATTTCTATCGACTTTACGCGATCAAAGTTTGAATTTTCCTAAACCCCAAATGAGTACTATTTCTATCTAAAGAAAAAAATTCATATAATTTATATTTAAGTTTTTACATTGTGAATAATCAATTAAATTTCTTTTAGGAAAAATATTATCTAGTAGATGCGGGATACCCACAAATGAGAGGCTACTTAGGACCATATAAGGTGAAAGATATCATCTTCACGATTTTCGTAGGGGTGTTCAACCGATGGGTCATAAAGAGGTATTCAATCATGCACACTCTTCCCTTAGAAGTGTTATTGAACGCACTTTTGGAGTATGGAAAAAAAGATGGAGTATTTTACGAGACATGCCTAATTATCCTTTTTGCAAAACAAGTAAAAATCGTTATTGCAACCATGGCACTTCATAACTATATAAGAAGACATGCCAAACGTGATTGTCATTTTGATGAAAGTGAAGATGACCTAAATGGTATTCAAGGAGAAGATATTGAGATAGAGGTTGATGCAGCAAGAAGATGGTCCTGCAACACAAGAAATGGAGGCATTGAGAAATCATATAGCCGCAGTTTAATGAGTTCATCTACTTAGAAATGTATATGATTGCTTGTTTATGGCTAGCTTAATTTTTGTTATGACTATATTTTTACAATATATTTATTTTTAATGGAAACTTTATTTATTTTATAATTAAAATAAAATTTAGAGGTGTGATGGAAATATATTTAATACAAAATATATATAAGATAAAGTAAAGTGCTTTTCCTTTTACCAAACACTTGAATAAGCCGAATTGACAATCAAACTTTTTAGTCATTATCACAGCATTTCATGACTTTAGAAAATTTACAAACAATGGAGCGGTTATTGTCACAAAGCAGTGACGCTTATAAAAAGCAGTTTACCAGCCACAACTTTCTCTCACGGTTGATTTCTCTCATAAACAAATCGGCGATTATTTTCGCAGCCTTGTGATCTTGTGTGGCAATTTACAAAAAAAAAAAAAAAAAAAAAACAGAACAAAACAAAACCCAGGGAAACAAAGAGGCGCATGCCTCCTCTGTTTGTCTCTCTTTGTTTGACTTCCTTTTTACCCCCTTTTTTATTTGCCACGTTTGCGTGCACAGCACAACAAAAATAGGAGATCAAAGATATTAATGGGTTATCAAACGCCGTACAAGAATGGGCTGTGCAGAGCATACTCAGACACAAATTGGTGTGCTTCCTTTAACAGAGAGGGAGAGCGTTGGTCAGAGAGCTTCAAGAGGTATAAACCCATTTTTGCATTTGCCTTGAGATTAAATACCATGTTTTTGTTTGTGGGTTTTGTACCCAAAATGGATTTAGTTTATGGGGTTTCCTCCCAAAATGGATTTATTATCCAAGGGAAATTTATGGGTTTTCCTCCCAATATTTTGTGGGTTTTCCACCCATGATGGATTTATCATCCAAATAAATTGTGGGTTTATCAGAAATGAATTTTAGCATCTAGAAAATTTGATTTATGGGTTGCCACCCAGATGATGGATTGAATATCCAAGAAATTTGATTCAAGGGTTGCCACCCAACATGAATTCATCATCCAAGAATTTTGATTCAAGGGTTGCCACCCCAGATATTTGATTTGTGGGTTTTATACCCAATCATGGAGATCTTCAAGAGAAGCTTTGTTTCGGATGCAAAATGCATCTTTAATTGCTTCTGTTTTCGCAGGGAGTAGAGGTGTTGAGCCGAAGTGGGTTAACTTCTTGAATTGAAACTGCCAGCTTCATTGGTTTGGAGCATTTGGTTTGCTCTGTTTCAGAACTTCTTTTTTCTGCAGCCCTTCGGCTGCTCTTCTCTGCTTTTGCAGCCTTGTGGCTTCTCTTTTTTTCCTCTTCCCCCCGGCTGCCTCTTACTCCTTTGCTTTATATAGGCCCCTTTGGATCAGATCCAATTAGAGGATTTTTTCAATTCTTGTTTCCCCTGAAGATCAAAAATGGGAACCGAACCGCCAACCTCTCTTGAGATTCGTTGGTCAAACTCCCATGTTCTTTTTGAACTCTTTTCTTGCACCTGGATTACCAATCTTTAAGGAAATGAGGACTTGCACGTGGGATCAACCTACTTTTGAATTCTTTTATCTCTTGGCTTTGAAATTTGAAAAGCCTTTGGGAATATTTACTTGCTTTTTCTCTTTTGTTTCTTTGAAAAACACTTATCATCTTATATTAGATGAGGGTTGCTGGACGTGTGCTTAGACAAACACAACCCAAGCGATTTTTCCTTCTTTTTTTTTTTGTTCAACATAGTTTTTAATTTAATTAGTAAAAATAAATATAGTTTATACAATTTTAGTAAAATTTATGTGTCCTTGTAATGAAAGTTTTCTGGCTCTGTCTCTGTAAAGATAATGCAACCTAGATTGGCGGTAAGCCCTAATTTTACCATCTAATTATGTGACTGATTTACGTGTACAATCTGGTCTTTGATGAATCAATACAACAAGCCACCTTACTCATTATGAACAAACAACATCACTAAAACAATTATCAAAACACCTGAGACCTCTAGCTTTTATGAAGAAGAAAAAATTAGTCTCTGATCCTGGCCTTTGTAAACCACAAGAGTCGCTGTTACATTTGTTTTAATTGTTTAATCGTTTAATCTTCTGAGAGATGATTTTTTTCATTTTTATTTTGTATTTTATTGTTGAAGGTTTGGATTTGTAAAATGGCAGAGCCTGCTAGAGTTCCAGACAACAAGGTTGATGAGGTGCAGGAAGACACAGAAAGGGAGCAGAATGAAGAATCGGTGCCGTCGCAAGAATTGCCAAACTCTGAGTTTACAGCTGAGTTGAACCTCTTAATTGTGTTTCTCTCATTGTTTTCTTCATCAACCGAAGAAAGCTTAGACTCTGTGGAGAGAGAACCCGAAAGAAGAAAAGATGGAGCTAAAGCTATCAAGAGATTACAAAAGAAGAGACCGGAGATAGACGAGGTCAAGCCGTTCCGGCAACCAACTCAAAGGTTTCAGACAACAATACGGGATTCTAGGTTAGTCTCCTAACAGAAATTATATGGTTTAGGAAATCCTATTATTTTTATCCTAAGAAGTTTGATAAAATATTGCTCCTATGCATGTCCAGGCATGGCCGACGAGTGTAAAGAATAATGTCGATGAAGGAGGAAACAGCTCAGCAAGGAAAGAGATGGCAAACGATGTCATACAAAAGTTTCCAATTTCTCATAACTATATTTTATCCAATTTTCCTCAATACTTATTCCTCACAATTAGTCAGAAAGAAAGCACACAAAGGAGAAAGGAGCATGCTCGGAATTCTTTCAAATAATGTTATAATCATGTCGTATTTATCATGCATGATTCTGTAACGAAAATTATTGACGAGCAAATTATATTACATTATAGATATATAATACATGTTTTTTTTTTTTCTGCAAGAAATATATATAGAGTGCATGATATCAAATCAAAGAAGTTTGTGTGTTTGAAAGAGGCAAAATAAGCAAACGCAGCAACCACACCCAACAAGTTTGATCCAGGAAGTGTAGAAAATGCTTTCTCAACGCTTATGGAAGAAGGCATGCAAATGCATGTTTTACATTGTCAAAACACTTATTGGCACATCATATGAATGAGAAGCTTCAAAGCTACTTCTTGTTCATAAGGAAATACAAAAAGGAAAACAGGGGGAAAGCAATTTATCAACACAGGCTCAGACTCGCTTCTAGCTTCATAGAGAAAAGGAAGAAATTACCCCTAGTTTATCAGACCTCTATTTCCCAAGCCTACAAAAATAGCACAAGAAAAGATAAATATCATGGAGCTCCCGTGATTTCAGTCCGATATTCTGATCTCGACTCCTAAAACGTCCTTCACCATCTCATACGTCACAAATGCAATTGCAATGGATGGCACTACCTGAAAAATTGAAGCAGATGAAATTATACCGTTTGCAAAAATAATATTTATGTGCAATAGTTCCACCACAAGTTGATTAATAAAGGAGTTTCAAAGGGTTTCCTGGGGACAAGTTCAAAAGCAGAGTACAAAACAGGAACCAACCACCAATGAACATATATGATAAAACAAAGTATTGAATCCTAGCTTTCATATACTCTTCTATAACAGTTTAAGATTAGTGTTCATAGTAAGATGCACCGATACATGGATTGAGGTGCGTATCCCGTATCCGATACGTTGGGGGATACGATACGCTGTGGACATGTATGGATACGCAATGGATATGTATCCGAGTAAATGGATACAGTCAACGACAAACAGATACGCACATCTGACGTTACAGGTACGGATATCCGATTTTGAGGATACGTTTTAAGAGAGAAAATTAAAAATCGGCACAAATTTGAAGTCTTGAAGGATACGAATTATCCTCCTTACCTGTTTTGGGAATCAGATCTTCTTCTTCTTCTTCTTTTTCGGAATCATATCTTCCTCTTCTTCTATATAAATAAAGAAGCCCTTTGCCCAACACTATTGTCACCCACTCATAAATTCTTTTCTTCTTCTTGAATCTTTTGGTGTGGTGGTCGTGGTGTTCGTAAATTTTCTTCTGGGTTTGTCTTCTTCATCTTCGGCGTTGGTATGTTCTTCTCTCTTTGTTTTCTCGCCCTTATGAGGTCTCTGTTCTGTTATGGATCTGGTTTTGCTTTTGTTTACTCACGCACGGTTTCATTCAACTTTCAAAGCAATTTATTAAAGTTTCAATACAGTAGTGTAGTGGTAATAATATTAATAAAACCAAAATATGTTTTCAACATGCTTTCAACTTTCAAGGCAAGATATGTTTTTTTATTGATTGGTTTTGCTCCCCCACCAACGTGCTTTTGTTTAGAAAAAAGAAAAAAGTTGTGTTCAGAAAAAAGTAATATTATAATTTATTTATATTCAATATGTTGAATTTTCTTTATGTTCAAGAACATGAGTGCGGACAATAATGCAAGTGCTAATGTTAATCCTACTGAGAATACTGAAATCGAGGTAGATGATCATGCTCCATTGTGGAAGTATGTTAAAAGGCTTGACAAGTTAGGACAAGGAGGAGGAAATACTATGTTTGAATGCAATTATTGTCATAATACTTACAAAGGCTCCTACTCTAGAGTCAGGTTTCATTTGTTGATGAATTTGAATTTTTATGTTATTTAAAATATGTTTTAAATTATATATATTGTTATTATTATATTTTAATATATATTTTTAATTGCCGTATCCATGACGTATCGTATCCTAGTTTTTGGAGATTTGCCGTATCCTCGTGTCGTGTCGTATAGTATCGTATTGCCGTATCCGTATCCGTGTCCGTGCTTCCTAGGTTAATACTAAGGATTCAAAACCCCCTTGACATCTAGTACACATTCGCCACAAGTCATGATCCATAGCTTGCACGCCACATAAGAATTAAAACAAAGGAATTTGTGGGACTAAAGTCCTAGACCTCTCTTTTGTTAATCCTAGTGAGAGTTTTTTCTGATAGTCCAATTTGTCACAACCACGCAACCTGTCGCCCTAAGATATTATGGCAATTCCATGTGTAAGATTCATCTCATTTAGGCCCTTTGCCCAGACTGACAAAATTGTTTTCACAAATTGATAACTAGCCAGCCTGCAATTGTCTACAAGCAAATTTAAAAATAATATAAAAAATAAATAAATAAAGAACAAACAAACGATTAGGACTGACCTTAACAGAATTGGGAACCAAACCCTTGTACAACGCTCCAAAGCCCTCATGTCGAATAGTTTTCCTGAATGCATCAATCATGCCAGTATATTCAAGTGGGGCTTTGCTTCTCCCATCACCAGTGATAACAGAAGCAGCATTACTCCATCCCCCCATCTGCATCCTTCGACGAATGACATCAAGGGGGTAAGCAACAGTTTGCCCAACAGTTCCAGCAGCAGCCCCGCATGCCAACCGGGTTGTGACGCTTAAATCTGTATCTTCAACAAGTCCAAATGGTCTACTTTTGATTAACCAATCCTTTAGGGATTCATAAACAGCAAAGTTGAGACCAACATATGGAACCTGCAAACAAAAATCAACAGTTTAAGGTCCACATATTTCTACCGTGCCAAGCCTAAACATAAATATGTCAATAGAAGTATAATATATAAACAGGTGACATTAAATGTCCATATGAAATTTCCAAACCAACTGCACAAGAACAGCAAAAAGAAGAGCAACAAGTTATTTGATAAAACATATGTGCTACTAAATCAACAGACTTTTTTCTTTTTACTTTGGAGCTCGTATATCAAAAGGGTGGCAATATCCAAGGTGTCAATAATGAATAAGTGAAAAACAGAGTTTTTAGATAACAAAAACTTACAACTCCAATTACAGAAGGAAGCCATCCCTTATACAAAGCCCGTGGGCCTTCCTCACGGAGCACAGTTGATAGAGCATGGAACATTCCTCTGTACTGAAAGGGAGATTTCTCTGTCTGCAAATTTAAGACCAACAAAACATAAATCCTTCCAGTGCGCAATATATAGAAAGTAATCATTCTCTTGCAGTTTCAACCATTGAGATTGAAGACTGAAATGGCAGGGGGAAATATAAAGGTCATTAAAACAGTTATTCTATGAAACAAATGGAGAACAGGGACTGAAATAAGTACCTGTACAGTTAGCCTTCCTCGTACCATGTCCATTGGGTAAGTTGCAGACATGGCAATAATTCCAGCACATGCTCCAGCTCCAAGACGTAGAAGAGGAGTGAGCTGAGCATCTTCTGCAGGTATGAAAAGAAAAGGAGATTTAGATAACCTACGTTATCCATTGACTTCTACTGACCCATCGATGTCTGATTTCCAAGGAATGATAAAGATATGTTATTTTCCCAACGATGACATCATACCAGTCATATAGTTTCTTTTGAAGGTTTATGATGTGATTATGTGGATGTTACATGGCCTCTGTCAAACATTTTACTATGCATAACATCATTAAACAGCAACCCAACCTGAGTCAAAATGTTAACTGGCCCAATGCAGAAAGTTAATGAAATGTCGAGATGGAATGTAAGGTCTCCAAAAGACTCCTGTCAAATTATTACACCTCAAGGCAACGAAATGATGGTAAGTATGGACATACCATTGCCAGTTTGATCCCGATACAGAAGCAATATTCCCCTGTCATGATGATAACAAGGAGCATTCAGCAAAAGGGAAGGTATGATAATGTAATATGAAGTTACAATACAATACGATGCATTTGGAAGTTGCAAAAGAATATACAATCATACAAATAATACAAGATTGATGATCAAATATGAATGAAACAAAAGTCCAATACAATTTTAAAACATACTGGAAGCAAAAACAAAAAAAATAAATGAACATCAAATCTTGTTAGAAACATACTTAGAAGCTTGCTCATAGCTGAAGAACTTGACTGCTGAGTTGGGGACAATACGAGCACAATTTGTACCATTTCCTTTAAACAATCCACGGAAACCCTCAGTTCTCCAGATATATTTCAAGCCTTGTATTGTTCCATTGTATTTTATGTTATGTGGATTCTGGACCTGCAGGCATGGTAACCAGTCAGGAATGTGATATATTTGTATGTGTTAGTTTGTGTACGTTGAGTGCATATAGAAACAAGTAAAAGACATTGTACACAATTAATTGAAAAAATGTACCTGGAGCAATATTTTCAGTCGTTCCAATGGAGCAACAGCTGTGCGTGACCTGCATAGATATTAAAATATTTGATTACTGGAAAAAAAAAGTCAACATGGAAAAAGCATGGAGATAGAAATAAACAATGCACAATATGATCCTGCTAATATCAATAAGCAATGACAAGACAACAATTTCTTTCACATTACTAGAATCTAATGGAACTAATGCCATTGCCAGCATAAATTTCAAATTTCAGATACCCACATGAGAATTAGAAATTCATGCAAGACTTTAAATCAAACCATGACCAATTATATACTACACAATGCAGACGCTCAAAATAATTTAATCGGTTGACGAGATTTAATATTCCGATTGCTTCCCCTTCTTCATTTTCATTAACCAATATTGTATTGAATCCGTTTCTTCGCCTACTTTTTCCAATTTCAGTATTCTTAGCCATCACAGAAAAAGATTCAATTTTTTCGTGCCTATCCTCGCAAAACGATCAAATTTATAGAGTCATTATACCTTGGCTTCACAAAATCACATTGATTTCTAATCAAACGAGTTTTTAAAAAACAAAATCCAATTTTGCGGCAAATTTTTTTCTCCGAGGAACTTCATTTCCAGGGAAACAAACATACGAAAGCTCGAGAAATCGAGAACTTACACTCCACCAGCGACTCCGCCAGCAACCAGAGACTTGCAGACACTGAGAACCGCAAGGCTCGGAGCCTTGACCACGCCCTCCCTCGCTATCTTAGCCTCCTCAGCCAGATTGACGATCGTGGAGACCGCCGATTCGCTCGGTTTCACATCCTCCGAAGCCATTTCAACAGAAAGCAATCGACGAACGATGCTACCGTCCTCGCCGGAACCCTAGATCGTCGGAGAAGTTGATCTGAGTTATTTTCCCGGCGCCAATCGATCGGCACGGTTTTTGAAGCTCTGCAGTGTCGTTTTATGGGAAAGCGAACCCCTGCTTCATTGTTGTGTTTGTGCAGTGTTGTCTTTCTCCGAGAGTCGGTCGTGACTCGTGACGGCTTACGGGAGCTGAAACTGAGGGGCTTTGCTAAACTACGAAGGTCATATGTGACGGCGTTTGTTTATTAGCTCAAATTTATATCTACAGTTAGAGAGAGAGAGAGAGAGAGTAGGAGCAGAGTGATGTGTAGTGAAATGAGGCAGTTGGAGTCGCTGTGATAGGTTTCCACGTGGTTGGTGAGATGGGTTCGGTTGGTGCATAGACCGCCAAAAATAGATGAGTTCGTTTTTTTTAAGGAAATGTTTTATCCAATTGGGGAAGACACAATCAAATTAGGTTAAATAGTATTTTTCATCATTAACAAAAATATAGGAAATCAGACAAAAATAGGATGGGACTTCTTTTCTTGGATGAAAGATATATTGGCTTAGTTTTCCTTCAAGTTGTTTGTTAAAACACTAAATTGCAAACTTTTGCATCACATTTTGTTTAGATAATAATTTGATCATTCCCGATCTCTTGGACCGCAGGGTCCAAGAAATTTGTGATCACCCACTGTTGGATTTAAATCCAATGATCCACCTACTCTTGCACTCATTTTAAAAAACTTTTTTAAACCGTTGGATTGACTACAATCTCTTGGACCCCTCGGGATAGTTTAATATAGTGAGGCAGTCAAATTGACTTTTTCTTATTATTGTTGTTGATCCGTGTGTCGCGAAAGTTTAAATGAATCAAATATATTGTGAATCTATCAAAACAAAGTTGAATTGCATTTAGAGTAAAGAAGAGACCAGATTCGGATTTCATTTAGGTTTTTATTGAGATCATAGAATTTTAAAAATTACTAGAATTTGTTCAATAACAACAAAATTCAAATTTGATTCCTTATATACATGATAATTAATATTATTATTTTATCTATGAGTGATTCCTTAGGTTATAAGCAAACAATTTTGTTGCCAACAAATTATGCAACCATGTTTGGTAATACAATCCCATTGACAAATAAAGATGATCAAGTGAGAGATCATGTGGATATGTTTGGAATCTGAAACACTGGATCATTTGGCTAGGACCAACTGAATTTACAAAAATAGGTACTGGAAAGTTATCATCAGTTGCAGATAGGGCAAAAAATAAAATTGGCAGTACCTGAGTATAGCACGCTGCACGCAGCAGAGCAGAGCTGCATAGTATCTTTTCTTCCCGTGCGTCTTTTGTTACTTAACGGAAACCTAACTATCTGACGACGTCGCTCTGGTCTAGGTACGGTACCAGACGTAGCACACCATCATTGGCTGATTGACCCTGGGCCCCACCTAGAATAATCTTATCACGTGCGAAATGAGAGCATCGCACTTGTTTGCACTTCTTCCAACATACCAACTTTTGATAAAGGCCTAAATTCTCTTGGATCGACTACGAGAAATGCAATTGAGCCCAAAAAAGGTAGACATCAAACTGGACCTATAGGCACTTGTTTAGTTTTTTTTTTTCATTTAAATAATTAAGTTTTTTTTTAATTAAAATCATATGTGGGTTAACTCAATTGATCAAAGGTGTCCGCCCTTGTGCCTGAGTTTTAACTCACTCGTGTATATTAGAATAGTTTTAAATATCGTCATTATTTAAATAAAAATATTTATAATTAAAAAAACTCATTTATCATCTTCTATATTTTAAGCAGTTCTTTTTAAATTATAACATAGTAGAATGGAACTATAATTGAATCCAGCGTTTGAAAACTAACTGATGTATCACTTATCGTCTCATTAGCAAGTGACTCGTTATTAGTTTGATATTCACTATAATCTCGTCATTGCTGAAGAATACACGAATCTAAATGCATCGTATAAACGACTAGAAATCCTTACATTTATAATAAGTTGACATATATAAAAAAGCCAAGTAATGCCAAATGCAAGAAATACTTTGGCATTGCTAGGAATACATTTCTTGAAATATGAATGTGACAGAATACTGTGTTAGGGAATATGGTTTTTATTCAAACACAAAAAGGATCAAAGTTGGATGATTTTATGGACAATTACATGCATGGAATGCTAGCCAACTGTGTCTAAAAAGACATGATATACTTGAGACATAACATTGAGGTATATTATTATAGCTTATGATAATTGAGCTGATAAAACAGCTCAATCATTCTACATATATAGCCTTTTGGGACAAAAGGGTTTTGCTTAAAGTTTTCAACCAAAGTTTTATTATTATTATTTTTTTACATAAATCAAGATGAAACTCTTCTTTTGGGTATGATTAACTGGCCCCGCAGGTCTAAAGACTTCAAGAACAAAATCGAAGCTATTATTATCTTCTAATGCAAACATGTTCCATAATCGTTTTCAAACCCCTACTCAACAAAAAGTACAATTGAGATACGAGGGATTACCATTTACCGATATCAATTCATAGTCGTTGCATACAATCAATTGATATTAGCATACAATCAATTGATATTAGGCATACATTCATGTTGAACATTTATTGTTATGTGTCATTCGATTCAATGCAACGGCTGTAGATGTGGTTTAGGTTCAATGCAACCAGTGCGGGTCCTGGACAGGGGCAGTCAGTGCGACTGTCCAAGGTCCACTATCCAGAGGCCCAAATTTTTTATTTATAAAGAGTTATATTATATTTATTATATATTATTTTAATATTAAAAAAAGTCACATGGGGTGTTTCAACTCCTTTAAGCTCTAATTGATTGCAAATTTGAATGTTTTACATTTGTTTTTGTGGAGGGTATTTCTCAAATTCCAAGTTATGTTTTTCTTTGTTTATTATTTGAAGTATTAAAATTTCATTGGATTTCCTTATACTGTTTCTAATTTCAAGTAGCAATGATTCCTTAAAAAACAACAATCTGGAAGTCAAAAAAGAAAAAGAAATGATTGAATTGTTACAAGTATCTATCTTGTTTATGCATTAGATTTGAATGTATCAAGCGTTGCCTCTTATTTTAGATTTTTGTATATTGAAGTTTGAATTTATATAATTTATTTGTCTTGAATGTTAAATTTTTAGTTCATTCGAATAAGTTAAATCTTGATTGAAAAATGAGAGTGAGTCTAGCACTTAAGTGAAAAAAAAAATATGTTACATATAGGGGCCTACTTTCTTGCATTTGCCGTGCGACCTAATGAATTATATGTATAATTCATTTGAATAAGTTAAATCTTGATTGAAAAATGAGAGTGAGTCTAGCACTTAAGTGAAAAAGAAAATTTAAATATGTATATATAGAGAAATTCTCCTATGCAGACATCCGGACGTTATTATCGTGAGGACGCTATGTATTTTGTACTACCCCTTCATGCTTTTATGCCAGTTTACAATAGCATCTGCACATTAATAACGTGCGGACATCCGGATAAGAGAATAACTGTATATATATAATTTTTTGCATTTGCCTTGGCCTTGAAAAATTCAGGATCGACCCTGAATGCAACAGTTGTAAATATGGTTTAGGTCAGTTAGCCAATATATTGTGCCCTCTCCCTTGCATCCGAGTTCAATTTCACTCCTTATACGTTACAATAGTTCAGAATATCGCATTGTCAAAAAAATGCAATGCAACCCCATGTTCCATAATCTTTTGGCATTCAGTGAGTGATGGGTTGGGCTCTTTGGCAAAAAGGCTTGTCTGTTTTGGTGGTGGTGGGCCTATCACCCAGTGCCCTTTCTTGCATTTGACCCCAAAAAAAAAAAATGATGCCAAAGACAGAAATGCAGAGCCCTGGCTAAGAGACTGATTAACCGAAAACAAGATTAATTAACAAATGATTGTTCATCGACTCATCAGCTTATTAAATAGTATTACGGGTGATTAAGATTGATGGCAAAAATGGAAATTTTGTCATCTACAACTGACAAAAAATTTATTTTTCTGTAACATTATATCATTGATTTGACACATGGCGCGCATTATCGTTGGAATGATGGATAGTACTAGGGCTGGGCATTTGAACCCGAAACTCGGCCAACCCGCCCAAATCAAACCGATTGGGTCGGGTTGGTTTGTTTTTTTTTTCAATTTTTTTTGATTTACAGTTTGCAATATCCAAAATCACGGTTTAACCAAACCAAACCGATGATATTAAAAAATATTATATATAATATTATAATAAAAAATATATAGATAATACATAGTTTAAAGAAATTTATATATATATAAAATACATAGTTTATACTTTATATATATATAATACATCTTTTCCCTTTTCTTCTTCTCTCTCTCTCTTCTTTTTCTCTTCTTTTTCTTCTTCTTCTTCTCCATCTGTCCCTCTCTTTTTCTTCTTCTCTCTCTCTCTCTCTCTCTCTCTCTCTCTCTCTCTCTCTCTCTCTCTCTTAACTGAAGTGATCGGTTTTCATCAATTATGGTTTGGTTCCGGTTTCCAAAATAGCCAAACTGAAGGCTTATGGTTCAGTTCCGGGTTGAGCCCAAAATCGAACCAACCCAAACCGAGCCCACCCCTAGATAGTACCCAGGTGCGTGCACACTTTACTAGCTAAGTCCAATCCGACATTTGCAATATTCATGACTAAGTTAACTATAGTAATGATTTATGAATAATACCTCAATTTGCATTTTAGTCTATGAATTATACTTCATTTGCGAGAGTTTTTCATCTCTCTTATACCAGAGTTTTATTTATATTATTATAGCTTGGTTTTTTCAAGCTTTATATATTTTTAGTTGTTATGAGTTTGTAATCTTAATTAGAATGTTTATGTTAGAGTTTCTTTGATTCTGTGTGATTGTTAGTGGAGGAGTCCCAAATTGTCTTAATTTTGATGTAAGATCGCTCCATTATTGTATTGGCACTCTGTGGCTAGTTTATATTAGTTCTTTGTGACTAGTGGCTTTTTTTGTTGAATTATAATTGCCACACACAAAAATTATCTAGTCCGCATAGTATGTCAAATTAAGGGGTAAAAAAGTTAATTGAGTTCTCTTTATACCTTCAATGGTATGACCATAGCTTCACTCCAAATATTGTTACTATTTTCTGGCAACTGACCAATATTCCCATATTCGAAGCCCTAATAACTGAATGCAATCCAAATTTGAATCCTAATCACTCAATATACTTCAAGTCTTAATAAGTTAATATAATCAAAGGATCCACTAATGTAGTGGTTTGGAATAATTGTTCCATCATGTAAGGTCCTGAGTATGAGTCATAGCATTAGTATTATGTGTCTGAGTTTAATATATTATCGCTCATTTTAATAGGAAATATCGTAAAAAAAATATTAAATGTAAGCAACAAATCTAGGATAGTTGTACCCCATTCTGGGTTTAATGATTAGGCATAAAGAACATATATATGTTAGATGAGACCTTCAAATCATGACAACTGTACAAAGAAAACCAAAAACAATAAAAAATTTAAATGAAGCCAAGAGAGACAGTTTTGTTGTTAATTTATATGTTATTCTACAAATACAAACAAAAATGATACATAGTAAGCCAAAATTTGGATAAGTAGAAATGATCAACGCACTAAATTAAGTATGCCTAAATAATATCAAAATGTAAATAAAAAATATTTTTGTCGGCAGTTAGGACAAAGTGCAACTGCCGAGAAGAAAACTTTTCTGTAGAGGAATTATTGGTGGGAACCATGGCCCATGGGAGATCATTAAGAACAAAGTGGGATACAATTCAAGATCCTTTGAGGATTTGAACCCAACCAATCGGCTTGTGGTTTGGTACTTCTAACTACGACATAAGTGTAAGTTAGGGCTGGTTTGGACTGTTTTTTTAGGAAGTATTTCTGCTCATAAGCGCTTTTAATAAATGTGCTTTTATTATAAAAATCTTGAATTTTCATAAAAAATTAAAGTGCTTCCTGGAAAAGCACTTGAGAGTGCTTCCTGGAAAAGCATTTGGGAGTGCTTCATGAGGAAGCACATAACAGGTGCTTATCCAGGAAGCGCTTCTATGATTCAGAAGCACTTATAAATTGTTCTGTCAAATGCTGTCAGAAGCGCTTTTAGCCATTCCAGAAACACTCCCAAACAGGCCCTTAGTAGACTTAACCGAGAGTTAACTTTGTTAATGGAGAAAGGCTGGTTGTGGAACGAGCGCGCTGCGTCTTTCATGCAAGGATGAGATAAAATTTATAGACTTTGACGAATTTTGATGTTTTTTCTTTCCTCTTTTATTCAAGTGATATTATGAGAAAATTATTTAAACACAAAATCTCAAGTGCATTATTAACTGTTTTTAATCACTTAAATTACAAACTCATTATTAATTTAATGCCAATTTGAAAGTAGGCACGTTACCTGTCCACACGCAAGTTTTTTTAATGTCTTTATGAGACCATTAAAACATATATTGTTATTGGAAATATAAATGTCAGTTGAATCAAACTTGACTTTGCACATTTTAGTAGATAATTGGGAATGGCTGTTGGGCCCTTTGGTTTTCTTATTAATGAAGCATTTGATTGCCAAAAAAAAAAAGGACCAAACTTATGCACCCATGTGCAACCTGAAATTATGCATGCTATTGAAAAGAAAAAGAAATTACTTGTCTTATGCTAGGATTTGGATTAAAAAATAACATATTTGGGCTCAAAATCGAATACCAATTGCCCCCAAATTAACCAAAAAAGGTCACTTATTTCGATTAAGTCGTGACCCTACCGCACGGGTGGACCCTAGTCAATAGCTGACCAAAACCTTTTCCGGGCAGATCATAAAGTGAAATATTACACCAAATAAAGCTTAACCCGCTGTCTAAAGAGAGTTTACGGTCATGGTGTGTTAGAAAATTATAGCCCATTTTCTCTTAAAAAAACACTTTATGGTCGTTTTTACTTAGAGAAGAGAGGAAATCACCGTTATTCCTCACTTCTCTCCTTCTCCATTCCTTCCTTTTCCTCTTTTCGCCAATTTTCATAGATATAAAGTTTCCCCTATTTATTTTGTTTTGTAATGATTTTCCTCCACCCATCATAGGCGGATGCGTCTCGGAGTTGGATCTCCACATACGTTTTGGTGTCGGATTTCTACCATTGTCCTTATTGCGGTTTCTTCATATTTGGAATAAGTTACAAAGACTCTTTGATTTTTCTATTTAGTTTTCACCGCTCCTTTTATGAGAGTTTTTTATCCATCTTTTGTGAGAGTTTTATTTGTTTTGTTATGGGTTGATTTTTTCAAGTTTTATTTATTTTCATTTTAGAAAAAAGGCATTCATTTCGTAGTGGGTTATCAATTTCAGCACCCAAAAGAATATTTATCCACAAACCCAAACCAATTGGAATTTAGCCAGAAAAATCACCAATAAAACTTGTAATTGGCTTTCCATTCCCATAGCTAATAGTGGGCCAAATTTTGCACGAAAACTTTGATTTTGAGTAAGGACAAAAAATAAAATGTTACTATCCAAATTGAAGACTGAAATTGGGTTTAGCCGAACACCATACACGTGGACAAAAAATAAAATGTTAGTATCCAAATGAAAGACTGAAATTGGGTTTAGCCAAACGCCATACACGTGTAGTTTTGGGTTCACTTGCCGCTATTTTGGTCGGCACTGTATTGAAGTGGCTTATTACAAAAAAAAAAAAGGAGGATTTTTAGCCATTTCTTTTCGAACTATTAAGCGATTAACTTACCTCCCGAATTATTTCGTCATCGATTTAGTCTCAACTCATAATAAATATTCAATTTCACTTACCTTTAAGTTTATCTAATTCCATCAACTTTTCTGTTAATAACAAGGGCAAATTTGTAATTTTAACTTAAAATTCATAAAAATATTGTAAATAATTAACTTTTAGAAGAAAAAAAAATTATTCTCCCCACAGAACCCTCACCTACACCGATTTCTTCTCCCCCAAAGAATTTTTTTTTTCTTCTAAAAGTTAAGGGCATGTTTGGGAGTGCTTCTGGAATGGCTAAAAGTGCTTCTGATAGCGTTTGGCAGAACAATTTAGAAGCGCTTCTGGGTCATAGAAGTGCTTCCTGGAGAAGCACCAGTTATGTGCTTCCTCAAGAAGCACTCCCAAGTTCTTTTCCAAGAAGCACTTGAATTTTTTTTATGAAAATTCAAGATTTTTATAATAAAAGCGCTTTTGTTAGAAGCTCTTATGAGCAGAAGTACTTCCTAGAGAAGCAGTCCCTTGTTTACAATATTTTTATGAATTTTAAGTTAGAATTACAAATTTGCCCTTGTTATTAACATAAAAATTGATGGAATTAGATAAACTTAACGGTAAGGGGGAAATTGACTATTTATTACGAGTTGAGGGACTAAATTGGCAGACGAAATAATTTAGGGGGGTAAGTTCGAATTGCCTTATAGTTCAGGGGGCAAAACCGCACTTTACCCAAAAAAAAAACCACGCTTTTCATGTGACCAGGTGAGTGAGTTTCGTTATCGGTCACATTCCTCAAAAAGAAAAAAAATTGTGCTACAGTCCAAATACACAAACCATAAAGTTTCTCCACGGCTTAATTCATTAAGAGCACTTCCAGCAGTTTGCCCTTTGCCATGGCAATGGGGGAGTTGGGGCAGCTACTATTCACGTGAATAATGCTGCCCTGCAAAAGGCAAGGTTCGTTTCCACCCGTTGCCATGGCAAAGAACAAATATTATTCACTTTTATTTTTATTTTATTTTTTTAAAATGGGATTAATTTTAGTTGTATGTATGAAATTGATAATAATAAAATTGATAGGTATGTATTAAAAAATATTTATGAATTTTTTGGATTTTTTCAATATTTTTTTACGTCGCTGACGTCACATTGCCCTGGCAGCAGCCCAGGCAAGAATAGCCCAAGGGCCAACCCAGTCTGCTGGGGTCCACCTCCTGCTCGGGCTAGCTTTTGTTGCTGGAAACCATTTTTTGGCCCAAAACCCCCCAGCCCGAGCCCAGCCTCCACTGCTGGAATTGCTCTAATAAAATTCTACGGCTAATGCACTGTTCCTTTCACATGGATAGAGCTCATTCAAGTCAAAGATTTTAAGGATTTTTTTTTCTTTTTCTGCTGGGTTCTTAAAGAAATGAAAACGAAAATAAATAAACAATGGATAATTGGAGATGGATCTTTCACTCAATTCATATATAAATTGAGTGCTCCTATTTCCATTACAGTTTTATTTTCTCACCATTATTCGTAAAATAACCACTTTTCCTCAACCACATGTTTCCTTCTTATTTTGTTGACAAGTGCCTTCTCACTTAACATTCAACACGTCAATGGATCTAGCATAGTGAAAAAGAGTCTTGATTTGCATACCATTTTAGGTTCGAATCCTTACGACATCGTAGTTGTGTGTGTGTAATGTCCAATTCATGAGGAATATCCAAACTTAGGACGATGAGATGGGACATACAAAGAACATAAATTTTTCTACAATTTTTCAATCCTCACTCACATATTAGAAAAGAAAAAAAAAGGAGTTTTCTTTTACTCAAATAATCGGATATTCCTCCACTCCGGGAAAGTCAAGTTTGCGAATGGTGAGGGATTACAAATGGCTAAATTTGTCTTAAAAATTTTTAAGATAAAGTGAGTGAGAAAATAGAACAGAATGTAGAAATAACAGCACTCTATAAATTTGTTTATTTTAAAGAAATTCGTTTATATATTTGAAAATAAATTAATTTTTGTTTCACACATAGTTGTCATATGGGGATGAGCTTCTTGTGCTTTGGAAATGGGAGTGAATCATGAATGTGACAATCGGATTTGATCCTTGTAATATAATGAGGCACTTGAGAATATACCAATCACAAAATTTAATATGCTTTTTTAGTAAGATATTTTTATAGTAAGACTTTAGGAAATGGTATGGTATTTTTTTTTTCTTCTCATATTTTATTCACGTAAAAAACCTACATAGTTTTAGAGTTTAAAATTATCTAAGTGCCTAGAGTCCAGTATTTAGATTTTATATTAGAAAGAGAAATAATGAATGTTATGATTGGATAACACTTAAGACACTTCCTTGTCTATCCTGTTATGATTGGTGAATCTTCACCATACACATATCATAACCAAAACCATTCATTTCTCAAATCAGAATTTAAGGATCGTCTTTGCAAAAAACTCAATGAAATTAGATATTGTTTAACAATTCATATGTGTTGAACAAATCAACAATTCTTATTATGACATGTATATATAGTGAAGATTTATTAACGACAACATGATGGGCAAGTTTCCATAGTCCTCTCAACCAAGGTCTAAAATATCGATAGTTTCAGAAATATCAATAGTCCAAAAATAAGGAAATTTTGATGGAAATATTGGGAAATTATCGATGGAAATTGTAAGAAAAACTTTGAAATTTGTATTGAAACTTTGGAGGATGTTTATTTAGTCAATTACCTATTAGTTTATCACAAAAAATTGGAAGAAAATGCATTGCATGATGGGTTTAACTGATTTAAGTTGATTATATAGCGAGCTGACAAACACCGTGAGTGTAGAAAATATGTAGTAATTAATGAAAGAAGATTAAACACATCATAATCATTTATATATAATGATTTACTAAAATTTTTTACACTTTATACATTGCATGGTAAGATACATGAGTGACTTAGTACCACATAAAGTTTCTATGAGGTTCAAAATTTTCACCATCTTCATCATCTCTATGTGTAGAGTAAGTGTATTGTGAAGAGTAGTCATCAAATGATAAATCCCCAAAATAGTTTTGCATGTACTTGTTAACATGCCACTCATATGGATTAGAGATTGGTTGACGTTGTCCATAAGAAAAATCATTTGAAGATTGGTTCTCGGATTCTTTCTATGAGCCGCTCGATTCCATCCCAAAATGAATGGGATATGAAGGGTATGGAAAGGGTTGGATGTAACAACCCAATCCTAATTTAAGATAAAATTAATAAAATATTAAAGAGAAAGACGAGTTTACCCTTGGAATATTTTAATAGGTTTAAAATTGACTTTTGTTCGGGAATGAATTTGGTGAAACGGGGTGCACCGTTGCGTCCAGCTCGTCGAAACGAGTTCGTGGACGTGCGGCACACCCGATTCCGAGCTCGAACGAACCTGTAAAAGTCTAAAAACCCTAGGGCATTTTTGTAATTTTGAAAAAGGGAGAAAAAAAATAAAAACCCGCTGGCCAATTGGCCAGCACGTGTCTGCACATCACCCCCTCCCCTTCGTCTTCTTCGTTCGACCCCAACCCTCACCGATTGAACCAGTGGCAGCAGGGCATGACTCCGGCCAAACCAACCCCCCAGAGAACCCCCAAATCTTCCCCTCACCTCCCTCGACTCACCCCCGACCCCATTTCCTCCAAACACCTCTGCGAACGCAAATCGTCCGAGAGGTTTCGCCGTGGATTGCTCCATTCCGGCCACCAAGTCGACTGCCCAAGGTGAGTTTCTACACCTATTTTTCGAGTTCTAACTGTTTTTAAACTTGGATTGGATCGATTTGGAGGTTTGGAGTAGTTTTGAGAAACCTAGAGTTCCGATCAGTTTTTGTTAGATTTGGCCGGGTTTTTGGCCGGTTCTTGACCGGTTTTCACTGCCAAAATCCTCCCCTCCACACGCTGATCACTTAGGTATAGGTCTTGCCCCAAGATTCCAAGATTTTTCATCGCCGGAAAATTCCCTCAAGCCACCCAACCTGCCGGCGCGTGTGGCGGCGCGTGGGCAGGATGGTGGCGGCCCATTTCCGTCCTAGAATACTCCCCGTAACCTCCTGAGCGCGTTGGTATGCTCGGATAATCTTTCGGAGATCGTTTGAGTGTAAATACGATTTTTACCGGTTATGGGTAACTCGGGTTCCATAGGTTCGAACCGTTGGATCATAACGAAACTTGTAGGTTGTGTTATTGGGAATTTTAGAAACCTATAGGAACTTATGGATCGTCAATTGGAGTCAAAAACCCTACGAACGACCGAGTCGAACCAAATTAGAGAATTAATCAAATATTTAATTCCGGAGATTATTAAATTAATACAACGATTAAAATCGAGCCTAAAGGGCTTAGGAACACTTTTTACCAAGTACGAGCACTTTTAGGTCCGGGGGTCGGGATTTTTATTAAATTATCGTGCCGGGCTATTTTAATTAATAAATTGTTTAAATTTGTAAATAGGTACCCAAGCTCCGGCGAATTTGCAGGAAGGACCCTCGAAGAGTCAGGCTAGCTCAGACGCCCAGTGAGTGGACTTTTGCTTTACAAGCGAATTTTATGCAATAATGGTTTTAATAAATGCTTATTACAGAACTAATTAGAAATTATGCTTTTTGAACTTATTGTTGAATTAAATGGAATTTTTAATATTTGTTTATGCTTTTCATTCCGAGTCTATGGTTGATGTTTGGAATGAGATTTTGAATATGGAATTTGAATGGCTCAGGAAAAAATGAATGGTTTTAAGTATGTGATTTATGAAAGGTTTTAAACCACCATAGGTACCCTAAATGTTGCCTTCAGAAAAGAAATGTTGCCTATGGAATAAATATTGATATTGGTTATTACCCTGTCTACGGACATATAGTTGCTTTCAGCATAAGTCTGCGCATGTAGGACTTTACTCCCCACGAGTTTAGGGGACGCCCAAACCGTGAGGAGCGAGGACGCGACTCGGGTTGGACTAAATGTCCCCTGGGTTCTGCGAGGACGCGGCTCGGGTAAACTCCGTGTTTTCTGAGTTTGCGAGGACGCGGCTCGGTTGACTTGGTGTCATCAAGTTTCGCGAGGAAAAAGGAATTGACGGATAATAAGGGAATTGACGGAATAATAAAAAGGGTACACCTAGGTGGAAATTAGAAAGTTTGATTGAAATTGCTTCTTTTTAAGAATAAGAATTTCTTTGGGCGTGAAAGTATATGAATATGTATATACGCATGTGTTGATTTATTGTAAGAATATAGAATTGATAGAATTGTTTTCTAAAGGTTTTAACAGTGGGGTTAGTATGTTGTTATACTATTTTATAAAACTTTCTTTTTGTCCACTCACATTTTCAAATGTTTTGCGCCCCCAGACAGTAGGATTGTACCTAAGCACCACCACCGGCCTTCTTCACCACTACCGTTCTCTGAGACTGTTGTGTAGGGTGCTCGACCCGAAGAAAACTTTGTAAATTAAATTAGTTTAGTAGCTCTGAATTGCCCAAAACTTACTATAAGGCCTGAGGCCGTACCATTTCCTTTTGTTGGTGTGTGAAACATATCTTGTGCGTGCTGGACGTTGTGGATATAAATTGGTGTTTATTGCAAGTGTAAACTTTAGAAGTTAAGCCATTTACAAGGGAGACTCTGCCAAATTTTCTGCAGAAGTCAAACCTTTAAATATGTTTTCTTTTGAATTTGTTTTAAAAGGGGCAAAATGGTCAAGTGTGCCCGACACCCGACAGGTGTCAGACACGCACATGCTTCGGCTCGAATTCCAAAGCTGAATTATGGTCGGGTCCTGTCAACTTGAATATCACAAAAACATAAGCAACATGGTGGATAAGGCGTTGGAGGAGTGAAATGGCAGGGGTACGAATCCCCATTTGAAATCATGATATTTTTGATATTATAGTAATAATATCGATGAAATATCTAGGATAATATCGTTTTTTCGGTTCACGAATATTTTGAAACGTATCCATACACATATCGTATGAATATCGATGTCGATAATTTATCTCACACTTCAACAATATTTGGTCAAAATATCGCTATAATATCGAAAATATCGTGATTTGTGCATGTAATGGAAAAAAGGAAAAAAAAAACACACAACACCCACGCAAAGGGGGATTCGAACCCCTGCCATTTCACTCCTCCAACGCCTTAACCTCCATGTTGCTTATGTTTTTGTGATAATATGCTAAAATATGTATATTTATATTGTGGAAAGAATCCGAGCGGCTCATGGAAAGAATTCGAGACCCAATCTTCAAATGATTTTGCTTATGGACAACGTGAACCAATCTCTGGTCCATATGAGTGGAATGTTAACAATTACATTCAAAACTATTTTGGGGATTTATCATTTGATGACTACTCTTCACAATACACTTACGATACACATAGAGATGATGAAGATAGTGAAAAATTTGAACCTCGAAGGAACTCTATGTGGTACTAAGTCACTCATATATCTTACCATGCAATGTATAAAGTATAAAATATTGTAGTAAATCATTATATATAAATAATTATGATGTGTTGAATCTTCTTTCATTAATTACCACATATTTTATACACTAACAATGTTTGTCAGCTCACTATAGAATCAACTTAAATCAGTTAAACTCATCATGCAATGCATTTCCTTCTAATTTTTTGTGATAAACTAATAGATAATTTACTAAATAAACACCCTCCAAAGTTTCAATAAAAATTTCCAAATTTTTCTTACAATTTAGTGGTTTTTATTCAATTTTTATCGATATCCCGATATTTCCATCGAAATTTCAATGTTTTTGAACTGCAGATATTTCCAAAACCACCGATTTGTTAGACCTGGCTCCCAACCTCCATATATATTCTCATAAAAATAAACAGTTTGATTATATTATGGATTACAACAGAGAAAATTGTCTTAATGATTAGCTTGGTCCTGTTTGGACCATCATTAGCGTTTCTATTTTTTTCCCTTCGTGAAATCCTAGCCCTACAAGACAAAAAGCGGTGTAAATAAGAAAAGGCTGCGTAACATGTTTCTTTTCTTTCTCTTTTACTTCTATATCTTCGGGTAACGTGAGAATTATCTTATCATAATAAAACATGCGATAAAATTTTATTAAATTAATAAGAAAAAAAAAATACAAAAGACACATATTGTAAAAGGAGTTTTCCCAATAGTAATATGACATATGGGTAAAAACTTTCCCAATAACCTGAGCTAGCTGTTAAAAACAAATCTTTGAATACTTGCACAATCCCTCACAAACACTGGCGGATCCACAGAGGCGCAAGGAGGTGCAACTGCACCTCCCCTCGCCGGAAAACACTGTGGAGGTGGCGCACTTTGCCCCTCTGGTTTGCCCACCAACTGTTTGTGTTTTTGCCTGAGTGAAACTCCTTTCTATTTGATAAGCTGCTGTGCGTTTGTTTCTGTTGCGCTGCTGTGTTGCGAACACAGCGCGTGCTATTTTTTTTTTAAAAGTCATGGCCCAAAACGACGTCGTTTTGGACGAGGCAAAAAAAAAAAAAGAAACGCGCAGAAGGCCTTACCCAATACGGAATCAGTATAGCATATTATATATAAACCCTATTAATAAAGAGCGGTGAGGAGCAATTCAATTCAATTCAAAATTATAAGCTCCGTCTGTTGAAGTTTCTCTTGCGGCAATCAGATTCAGACCCAATCCTTTTGCAAGGTTTGGGATTTTTTTGCTTATGTTGTTGTTCTCTTCTAGTTTTGTTTTGTTTTTTTTTTCTCTTTTTGTTTATAATATGGTTTTTTCATATATTTTTTTTCCTGATTTGGCTTTCTCTGTATTTTTATAATCATTAGCAAACTCGAGAAGGAAGAAGATGTTGCGCAGTGCACAGCTCAAGGTATGATCAATTATAATTTGATTGTTTAATTGATAAAGTAATATGCATTTTGTAATTTTATTTTTTTTCCATGAATTATTAATGACGTTAGTTTTGTTTAAATTTTAAGGATATTTGGTTCTCTAAATTTTGTTGTTGTTGAGCTTTTAGCTTTTTAAAATTGCCCATTCTCTGAAAAATTTATGAATCCGCCACTGCTCACAAACTACATGTTTCTAGCACTCTTTTATCATCGGAATATCTATTTCTTTTCTTCATCTTCATCTTGTTTTTTTTTAATAATGTTCATTTGGATCTGTCTTAGCTGATATTTGAGTGTTGAATTTGGAGTTTTGACGACTTGATCTAATTTTGACACGTAGAGTGTTACTGTTTTAGTGACAGATTTGCACAAGGAAAAAAGACGCAGTAGGGGTAGGGCGCACAATCTGGGGGGTTATCTTCTCTTCAACTTGAAGCTTTTACAGCGGAGATGAGACTGATAGGGATTGGATTGTACACAAAGTGTTGTTTGGCTTTTGATGTTGCGGCAGGCAAGTGGGTAGGCTGCACAGACTTCTTCCACTACGCTGTCTTGTCTTAATATTATTTTTAGGATAATGTTAGGGAGATCAAAAATTTGTACCTTATTTGTATACTAACTGATGTGATTATTGAGTTTACTATGCCACATCATTAAATGAGTTTTTAATATTTTACCGGCGTTGGTATACAAATTTAGTATAAATAGATAATCTCCTTAGCATTTTTGTTCTTTCAAAATTTCCCCTTTTAATTAAAGTTAAACTATCACTTTCAACCTAATTTGAGGGCCGCGTGCATGGATGCGTCATTGTTGTATTTCAGAAAAAGTGGTTCTCTACTTTTGGGAAAATCACTTCAACTTCTTCTATATTTGTTTAATTAAAAACTATATTTATTATAATTAATTCAATTTTTAAACTAAAGCGAAGTACAGTTAAACAATTATGAGAATATGTACATAAAACTTTAGTATATTTTATTAATTGTTTTGTATGTTTATATATTATTGAAAAAAAAAAAAAGGAAATTGCCTCAATCTCTTATCACACCAAATTTGGTAGTGGACCATACATATTCTAGGGCTAGCTATCTCTTTTTGTGGAGTTGTGCAATGCGCATGGTATTTTGTGGGGTTGAAGAATTACTACTTGTTTGAATTTATGTGTGTTCTTCTTCCAATCGGTATCGGGCCAGCCAAGGGACAAGGACTTTCCTTTCTTATCAAAAGAGACCTAGAAGACCCACCGCTCCGTCTCTCACCACTTCTTTAGGCCACAAAAATAGTAGGAAAAGATTCCTCTTTTTCTTTAATTTCTTACTAGAGTAATGGTTCCGTGATCAAATGAAGTAATATGAAAATTAATATGCAATAATAACTGTCAATTTGGAATTTAGAAAACCAACTCCTTTTGCGTGAAGAACGACCACTATACTAAAAATGTTAGTTTTTATTTTTATTTTTATATAAGCGATATTGGGGGAGAGAGAGTTTTCTCACACACAAGCATAATGTCATTGTGTCATGGGATTTGAACATGAGACTACTGGTTTGAAAGTTAATGCCATTTTTTCCATTGCAAAAATGTTAGTTTTCTAACTTATGAGAAACAAAAGTTATTTTACATAACACTTGACAATATCGTAACTATAGAAAGAAAAAAGAAAGGCTCATAGTGAATCCAAAAATGAACAAACAAAACGCTATGCTATCGCTTCACTTTAGATTTCAAGCTTTTAGAAATTGCTTTCATGAGTAAAAGTAAAACTGTTACTGAACCAGCTTTTTCTGAAAGGTTAAATATTTTCGAGAGTGAATAATTTGCTTTATTTAGTCGGCAGACAAAATGTACCAAGAAAAGGATCTTCCATATCTGCATGTTTGAGTCCCTCTAACTTCGAACAACAACAAAAAAGTCCCTATGACAAAGGGCCTCACAATCTGAGCATAAGTATTTCGACCTTTTGATTTTGATTTTGATTTTTGTACAATTGATATGAGGAAATGGATGATTTTTTTTTTGGGTTATTGTGAAATTCTAGAATTGCATTAATAATTTAGCTAAAAAAGCATTAGCCACAAATGGCCAATATAAACTAGCCACAAAGGGTCATTACAATAACGGAGCGATCTAACATCAAAATTAAGAAAATCTAGGACTCCTCTACTAATGATCACGCATGATCGAAGAAACTCGGACATAAACATTCCAACTAAGAGTGTGAACTCAGAACAATCAAAAATAGATAAAACTTGAAAAAACCAAACCATAACAAAATAAATAAAACTCTCACAAATGAGAGGTGGAAAGCTCTCACAAAAGAGATGTGAAAAGCTCTCACAAATGAGAGGTGAAAAACTCTCACAAAAGGATAGGTGAAAACTACACAGAAAACCCAAAGTGTCTCTACGACTTATTCCAAATATGAAGAAACTGCAAAAAGGATGGTGGAAGAGATCCGACACCGAAACGCAGGTGGAGATTCGACACTGAGACGCATTCGCCTATGATGGATGGAGGAAAATCATTACAAAACGTAATCAAATAGGGGGAAATCTTTTGTCTCTGCAAATCGGGGAAAAGAGGAGAAGATGAGGAAAGGAGAAGGGGATAGGGAAGAAAGAACGGTGGCTTCTTCCATCTTCAACGTGAAAACGGCTATAGAGTAATTTTTGGGAGAGAGTGGGCTAGCATTTTTGTTTAGATCGCTAGGAAATGGATGATTTAAACATAGTATGTCAATTCTCTGATGTAGAAATAACTGATTGAGCTATAAACCCCCTGCTGGACGTTGGATATTAAAGCTGAGAAATTTGCTTGATCAGTTTTTACTTTAACAAATTTATTGGTCACGTCATATAAAAGTGAGAAATATATACGACCTTTGATTTATGTCATATACCTCGTATTATATTGAAAAAATTATACACTATAATTGAAACATCATGCACCTTCTGGAAACGTTCTTTATATCCATGAACTTTATCAATTTCACTTTGTGCACTTTGGAAGTATATAATATATTTATATTTTGCAAAATATTCAGATACGATTTTTTTTTCCATATTGTTGACATTTGAAATATATAACGAAACTTACAAAGTTTTGTTGCTCCAAATAGTCGCTTAATTAAAAAAAATAAAAATTTTGTTGGGAATCGAATCGCTTAGTTAATTGGAGAAATTTGACTTTTCCCTTTAAAATTAGAAAAATAAATACGCAGAACGGCCAAGTGGTTAATCACTAGGTTACAACCCATTTAAACTACCAGTAAGAAGACTACACGTAGAAATTCATAGCCATCGGCACGAAAGCTATCGGTACCTATGGTGCCGATCACCTTTGAAGCGCATCTCAATTCTCGAATCTCCCACTTGACACGTGGAGCCTAATTAGGTAATGTCTACAGTCCCACATCGAAATTATACTCGAAATGCACACCACCCAAGATCTATAAAGACAGGCACAAGCCCCAAGAAGGAGGTAAGAAAGAGCCTTCGGCCACTTAGCTATTACTCTGCTAAAATTACAATCCCCTCCGTACTTATTCTAACTTAAGCATCGGAGAGCCTTCGGCCGGTACCAAACCGGTGCCTATCAGGATTACCGGTCGTTTCTTGTCTTACAGATCGACTGAGCACACCAAGGCTCGGGGACTACGGAAGGCTAAGACATCACAGTTGAGCCCATAAGTGCCGATCCATTTTTGAGCATCAACAGTTTGGCGCCGTCTGTGGGAAAACGCGACACAAGTCAGTCCACAAATTCACACCTACGATGGGCACCGCACCGGTCCCGTTGTTTCTAACGGCAGAGGAGTTACCGTTCGGAAAGCAAAGTGGGGCCAGCCCAGCGATGCCCCCATGCACGCGCCACCGGGAATGCTTCGGCACCCCCAACTGCTACCGAAGCAGAGCTCCTAGCCCAGATAACGGCACTTCGGCAGGACATGGCGAAGATGCAGGAACACAACAACCTTCTCTCGGCCAAAGTCGATGAGACCCAGCAGCAAGCACAGAACATTCAGACAGATCGTACCTCCCAGAGCTTACAAACACCAAGTAGGCAGAGGAAGGGAAAGAGGGTGGCCAAAACAGGCCCGGCGGTCTCCAAGCAGTTTGTCGTTCCAGCCCCAAAGGATAAGCCCCACAAACCACAGAAGGTCTACACCGATTGTCGGCACCGATTATTGGACCGGCAGGAGGAGCGAGGCCGATCGCCAGTCAAGATCGGGGCCAGGTTAAACGACGACCGCATGAGGGTGTTAGAAAGTAAATCTCCCGTTCGACGAGTCCACCTTCTCGAATCCACAGCGGAATCGGACCATGAGTACTTCCCATCTAATAGTCGGCAAACCTCTTACCGTTCGGTAACACCAATAAGGCACTCAGGAATTAACCCAGAAAGGTCGCCTCGGCACTCGGAGGATTATCAAGAGACGGAAGTCCCAAGCCGAGACCCAGTGATCCGCCTCTTGCTGCAAAGAGTCCAAAAAATGGAGGACGACCGATCGCGCTCTCAAGAGCCAGGATGGAGTAAGCTCCGGCCAGGACCGTTCACCGAACGAATAAAAAACTCGAGGCAAGACAAAGACATTCAGCCACTGCGCATACCGTTCTACACGGGAGTGGAAGACCCATTGACTCACCTCCATACCTTTCAATCAGCGCTTGGATGCAAAGGGTTAAGCGAGAGGGACAATGTCTGCTGTTCCCATCGGCATTGAGCGATGCGGCGCTCAATTGGTTCTACCGATTGGAGCCAGGTACGGTAGATTCCTTTGATGAGTTAAAACAGATTTTCCTTAACCACTTTATGATACAGACGGACAGATTGTACTCTGCCGATGACCTGTACACCATCCGGCAAGAAGAAGATGAGAGCTTAAGGAAATATGCAGCCAGATTCAGCCACGAGTATTCCTGATGTCCAGATACCGACGATCGGGCAGCCTTCGACGCCTTTAAAAGTGGCCTTCGGCCATCCCATTTTCAGTATCTGGTGCATAGCAATAACTGCCGCACTTACGATGAGCTGATGAAACAGGCCGCTATTCACGCAAAGGCTGAATACTTGAACTCGAAGACCGAACCCACGGTTCGGCAAGAAGAATCGGCACAGGATAAGTTCTCGCCACAAAAACCTATGTTCTCACCGAGCAAACGTAAGAACGACTCCAGCCCTCGGCAAGGAGGCCATAAGAAGAACAGAGGAAGAAACAACCGCAATGAGCACAGAGGCCCCCTGCCGAGCCAAGGCCAGGCACAGGAGGTGTATACGGTGCTCAACACAACCTATGAGGCTGTACTCATGAATGAGCAGGACATCATACCAAAACCGGTCAATCGGAAGCCGAATCGACAGGATAACTGGGATACCGGAAAATTCTGCCGATATCACCAGCACAATAGCCATAACACCGAAGATTGTATAACTTTGAGAAAAATCATCGAACGCCTTATCCGAGAAGGCAAACTCGATCAATACATTGCCAGGCCGCAACAGCTTCCGGTACAAGGACCCGTTCGGCAGATCAACATGATCAGCACTATCAGCGGAGGCCCAACTTTGGCGGGGGCGTCCACCCGATCGAGGAAGCAATACGTCCGAGCAGCCCAGTATCCCCATGTCTTCGGTATAGAGAGTAATCGGCATCAGAAAATGCCAAAAGTTCGATGGGAGCCCATCACCTTCCATGAAGAAGAGGAGGAAGGGATCCTCTACCCACATGACGACCCCATGATAGTCCGAGCAGAAATTGCTGGTTTTGATGTAGGAAGAGTTCTGATTGACACTGGAAGTTCGGTAAATGTCATCTTTGCCGATGCCTTCGGGGAACTAGGGGTAAGCGATGAGCATGTCAATCGGCAGCTCACTCCACTTTTGAGCTTTTCAGGCGACTTAGTTCAACCAGTCGGCAGCGTAAGCTTGCCCATAGCCTTCGGCATGGCCCCACGGCGAACAATGATTTATGATCAATTTCTCATCGTCGACTGTCCGACCGCATACAACGTGATTATTGGCCGAACGGCACTCACGGGAATCAAGGCTCATCTTTCCCCCCGTATGTTGCTCATGAAATTCCCAACTTGGTGCGGTACCGGGGTAATCAAAGGGGACCAACTCAGTGCTCGGACTTGCTACGCGATGGCACTAACTTCGGCCGCAGATAAAACACCGAGGGAGACCCTCTTTGTATTCAGCATACCGAACGACAGCGAGACTCCTGACGATCCTAGGGATGATACGCCAATACCGCAAGCGCAGCCAGTTGAAGATCTGGAGACGATGATCTTGCATGAGGATCGACCAGACCAATGTGTTAAGGTCGGCACCACCCTCACGGCCACACTCCGATCGGAATTCATTCAATTTCTGCCCCATCATTCCGAGGTATTTGCCTGGTCATACAATGATATGCCAGGTCATAAGTCACAAGCTCAGTATATCTCCGGCCTTCAAACCTGTACGCCAAAAGCGGAGATCTTATGATACCGAACGGTATGAAGCTATGAAGGCCGAAGTTGAAAAACTACTGGCCATCGGTTTCATCAAGGAGGCAACTTACCCAGTTTGGTTGGCAAACTCCGTCATGGTGTGGAAGGCAAAAGGTGGGTGGAGGATGTGCCAAGACTATACCGATCTCAACAAAGCTTGTCCGAAGGACAGCTTTCCGTTGCCACGAATCGACCAGCTTGTCGATGCTACAGACGGCCACGAGTTGCTGAGTTTCATGGATGCCTATTCGGGGTACAACCAAATATTTATGGACCCTTCCGATAGGGAGCATACGTCGTTCATAACAGACAAAGGTCTTTATTGCTATAATGTCATGCCATTCGGGTTGAAGAATGCCGGAGCCACATACCAGCGTTTAGTTAACCGAATCTTTGCCGAATATATCGGGAACATCATGGAAGTTTATGTCGATGACATGTTGGTCAAAAGCAAGACCGCCGACCAGCACATCCAGAACCTGTCATTAATGTTCGGCATCCTGAAAAAATACCGAATGAGGCTGAACCCTTTGAAATGTGCCTTCGGTGTATCTTCCGGAAAGTTCCTAGGCTTCATGATCAGCCAGCGAGGTATCGAGGCTAATCCAGAAAAAATAAAGGCATTGATAGATATGGAAAAGCCGAAGACCCAGAAGGATGTTCAAAGTCTTACCGGTAGGGTGGCAGCTCTAACACGATTCATATCTAAGGCTACCGATCGCTGCGCACCTTTCTTCAAAGCCCTGAAAGGAGGAAAGCATAATATTTCCTGGACTGCCGAATGTGATAAAGCGTTTGACGAGCTAAAAGAATACATGGGCAAAGCCCCGCTGCTATCCAAACCACTCCCCGGAGAGGAACTCTTTTTGTATCTATCGGTATCGCGGACTGCCGTTAGTTCCGTATTGATACGGAAGCCAGAAAAGACGGAGTTACCAATATTCTACGTGAGCCGAGCGTTCCAGGGTGCAGAAATTCGGTATCCGCCTCTTGAGCAGTTGGCCCTTGCACTCGTGACTTCAGCAAGGAAGCTCCGCCCGTATTTCCAGGCTCATACGATAATCGTTCTAACCAACCAGCCACTTCGGCAGGTGCTCCAAAAGCCGGAGATGTCTGGACGATTGATCAAATGGGCAATCGAGCTAGGAGAATTCGATGTTCAGTTCAAACCAAGACCAGCAGAAAAAGGTCAAGCGGTGGCAGATTTCATATCTGAACTGACTCCATCGGTAACAACGCTACCGAACAAGCCTCAAACCAAATTGGCAATCCCAGCAAATCGGCAACAACACTCCCTACCGAACGGTAGTCATTTTGATTTTGCAATCCCAGTCTGGGTTCTCCACGTAGATGGTTCGGCAAACCAGCAAGGGTGCGGTGCTGGGCTGGTCCTTACCACTCCTGAAGGCAATAAGATCGAGTATGCCCTCCGTTTCAATTTTGATGCATCCAATAATGAGGCCACGAAGCTTTGTTGGCCGGCCTTCGGCTAGCCAAAGACATGGGGGCTAGACAGATTATTATCCACAGCGATTCTCAGCTTATCGTGAATCAGGTAACGGCAGACTTCGCCGCCCGGGATTCATCCATGACCGCTTACCTAACGGCAACCTGTCACCAGTTAAGAGGTTTTTTGGCATATGAGATCCGGCAGATACCCAGAGCAGAAAACAACCATGCTGACGCTCTCGCTAGGCTAGTTTCGGCCATAGACGACAAGGTTGGACGACATGTCCCCATTGAAATCTTGGCTCAACCAAGCTAAATGTGCATACCGTACGATATACGGACACATGGATGGATCCGATATACTCTTACCTGGCGAACGGTATACTTCCGAACGACAAAATCCAGGCACGAAAAACTCGGTACCGATTAGCAAGATATACAATAATCAACGGTGTCCTTTACAAGTGAGGTTATACTACCCCTTACCTGAAATGCATCACTACCGAACAGGGGGACTACGTCCTCCGAGAAATTCATGGTGGTGTGTGTGGAGATCATTCTGGGTCCCGTTTGTTAGCTCACAAGGCATTTCGGCAGGGCTATTTTTGGCCAACTATGCACCGTGACGCAATCGACTTGGTTAAGAAGTGTGACAAATGTCAGAGATTCGGTAGTATCCCTCATATCCCTGCCGAACCGCTTACACCGATCATCAGTCCTTGGCCATTTGCACAATGGGGACTCGATCTGATCGGCCCAATGCCGAAGGGTAGGGGTCAAGTTAAATTTGCTATCGTTGCCGTCGACTACTTCACCAAATGGGTAGAGGCCGAAGCACTAGCTACTATCACGGTAGCCAAAGTAGAAGACTTTGTTTGGACGAACATATGTTGTTGGTTCGGTATACCGTACGCCATCATTACTGACAATGGCAAACAATTCGATTCAGATGTCTTTCGCGAGTTCTGCCGCCGGTTGAAGATCAACCTCTTCTTCGCCTCGCCAGCTCATCCTCAGTCAAACGGTCAGGTGGAAGCAATAAATAAAATCATCAAGAAGGTCTTGAAACGGTAGCTGGATAATGCTAAAGGTGCTTGGCCCGAAAAACTTCCAGAAGCACTCTGGGCCGTACGGACTTCCTACCGGACCTCAACTGGAGAAACACCGTTTTCCCTCGCCTTCGGTTCGGAAGCGGTTGTGCCGGTGGAGATCGGCGAGGAATCTTACCGAACGGCAAACTTTGTTCCGGAAGCTAACGACGCTCAGCTTGCTCTAAATCTAGATTTAGTTGAAGAGCATCGGATGCGAGCGAACTTTCGGAATGAAGCATACAAACAGCGCGTCTCCAGATATTATGACTCAAGAGTGAGGCCAAGATCTTTCCGGATCGGAGATTGGGTCATGCACAAAGTATCACTTGCTACCAAGGACCCAAGAGAAGGGACCCTCGGTCCATCTTGGGAAGGGCCGTATGAGATCATCGGCATCCGAAGATCGGGAACGTACCGACTTCGAGACACCAACGGCAAGACCCTCGGTCACCCATGGAACGTCGAGCACCTCAAATACTATTATAAATAGGTCTTCTTTGCCATCGGCAGGAATTGTTTTTCATTTCTATAATTTTCGTAGGGGTAGCCATCGGCACCCCCACAAAGGCAATATGTATTAAAGCCCTTCGGCATGAAGTCAACAAAAAACATTATTTCGCAATTTTCACAAGTATTGTTAGCCTTCGGCAATGAAGTACCCTCGGTACTATTCGACTGGTGCAAGCCTAGACTACCGTTAGGCTTCGCACTTCAGTTTTTATAAATTATTGTAAGCCTTCGGCAATGAAGTGCCTTCGGTACTGTTCGACTAGTGCGAACCTAGACTACCGTCAGATATTGTACATACGAAGTCATGAATATAAATACCAAAAAAAAAAAGAACATGCTGAACGGCATTCAATGAGCATTAAACAAATAAAAATACCATTCGGCACAAAAGCGTTCAAAATGAGTTGCCTTATGGCAACAAAATACGAAAAGAGCGAGGGTTACAATAAAATTTAAAGGCACTCAAGCATCAGCAGTGGCAGCCGGGACGACATCCTCGCCCTCATAATCCTCGATCATATCTTCCGTCAGACCTTCGGGAAGGGGAGGGGGATCGGCAGCAAAATTCAAGTTCAGCTTTTGTCCTGGGTTGAAGCGTTTGAAGCGGTAGACTAAGTCGACCATCTCCAGGCCAACCTCCTTGTCAAGTAAGACCGTGAACGCCTCAGAAGATGTGTAGTTCTTTATGGCCTCGTCCACGGTAGCCTTAACTTCGGCAGCCTTCGACCGTTCACTCTGCTCCAGCGCAACGTGAACCGCCTGCTTCGCCGCCTAGGCTTCGGAAGCTGCCTTTACTGCCGCATCAAGGTTTGTCCTTATGTGCGCAAGCTTCTCTTCGGTGGCCTTCAGTTGCCGTTCGGCAGCCTCCTTAGCCTTTGTAAGGTTTGCGTTATCCTGCAAGACCTAGGTGGCTTCAGCAACTTTAGATTGGCCGGCGTCATAAGCCTTCTTAGCACGTTCGGCAGCGGTTATGGCACGCTTCATGCACAGCCACATGTCCATCGACGCCTGAAAACGAACATATAATGAGAACGGGAGAATAGAGAAAGAAAGATAACGACTATCTTATTTTCTTACCGAAGCCTGGTAGCTCTTCGATTTCAGACAGTTCCATCTGCGAACCAACGATCATGTGGTTCGCAAACTGAACTGCCTTCGACGGGCAGGCAAGGGTGACAGGATTAGCTTCGGGGTCCTCGTCTTCGGCCGCAAACACCGCCCTAGCCGTTTCTGAGGCCCGAGATTTCTTCGGCACTGGAGCTTCCTCCAAGTCAACGACCTGCCGTTTTCCAGCAGCCTTGTCCATTTGGGCAGTGGCAACGGCGGCCCTCGGCACGTCAGCTTGGCGTCCATGACCGTTCAGATCCCTCAGCCGATCGGCGAGGGGGATACGGTCCTTCTCCGATGACGTCGGCTCGGCAGGCATAACTTTTTGGGCAGCAGCCTTCGCTTGTCGCCCCTGTTGCCGAGTTTGTTTGCCTGCTTGGAGACGCCTTTTTGACGTCTCGGCAAGCCTCTTTGCTTCGGCATCCCGTCTATCGTCCGTCACTGCAAAAATTGATGATCGGTAAGCCTGAAAACATATAGCGCGTTATTGAATCGCGCCCATCGAACGAATAGCCGAGTTTGAAAACTTACTTTCTGAAGGAGCGACGAGTTTGGCTTTTATCAAATTTTCTGTAAAGCGAAATCTGGGGTAAACTCTAACCGAAGCTGGAACCTTCGACCGTACACGATCAATGCTCTTAACCTCGGACCTCGACGGTGTCGGTTGCTTCAGCTTACCTGCAAAGATTAAGGTAAAAGAAGGTCGGTAAGGAAACATCACCTAAGCAAGGTCTTACCGAACGATGTCCTAAAAACCTACCAGCAAGTTGAAATGTGGTTGGGATGTGAAAGATAAGATTCCGATAAGGAGGGGTTTCCCAAGCCCCAGATATCATCACCCTTCGATTCCTCCATGTTTTCTGGGAGGACGGCACCCCGCCTATAAAATGTCCCCGTGCCGAAGCTTGGAGGCAGTTGGCCTGCACCCACCCACCATGGTCGGCACTCTTGGACTTCGTCACACTATATAAATAAGAGAACTGCGCGTAGGAAGGTTCCCCTTCCTCAGCCATACCAAACGCCACCACCGTCGCCATCAAGGCCACCCAGAAGTTGGGGTTGTACTGACCGGGGGCGTAACCCAGATGGGCAAGAATGCTCTGAACGGCAGGTTGCAACGGTAGCCGTACCCCCAGCTTCAGAATGTCGGTGAAGAAGACTACTTCACCATCTTTGGGTCTGCTTAAAAATTCAGTAGGGGTCGGTATCCTCCACTTGACCGAATCCGGAATTTGGAACTCAGCACGGTATTTGGCTAACTCTCGCTCAGTGATATTGTTCGGCCCTAGATAATCAACTCCGAACAAGACCTCCGTAGGTTGGCCCATCGGTATTCTTGGGTTACCTGGCCGAACCACGCTAACCACAGGAGTGGAAGAAGCTTCGGCAGCCGCATCCACGCGACCAGAGGTGGAGGCCTCGGACTGATAACTCACATGCCGTTCGGGCCTGTGAGTATCCTTCATTAAAAACTCGCAGTATTGACTGGTACTCGCACAGTCAATACCGCATGGGACTATTGCCAACGGCACCGCCTCTGTTGCGGGACGCACGTCTTCCCTCCTTACGGAAGGAACAGCCTTGGTCTTCAGAACGACCGCAGCTTCGACATCAGCTTCGACACTCTCCCAGCTTAAAGAGGTGATCTTGGTAGCCGTATTATCGTCCGATGATTCCCCATCGAACGCATTCGGCTCACTATCAAACTGAGACTCGCTATCGGACATCTACAAACAAGAAGTAAAAGGAAACTAAATGCCATGCAAAGATCAAGCCATGCAATCCTATAACTATTGTAGCCTATGGCACCCTAGCTACCAAGCGGTAATCACATTCTAGCGTAGTTCATAGTTCGATTCATGCAAAAATGGCGATTTGATCGAAAAAGAGAGCTAAAAGGAGAGCTTACTTTGTTTCTCGCGGTGGTTCAATTTGCCGGAAATCGCTCCGCCGTGATAAAATCGCCGGAAATCGCCTTTTGATCGGAAATTGAACGCCGGAAATCGCCTTCTCAGATCTCAAAATTTTTGGCTCAGAACACAAGTGAGCGAGCCTTCAGCCTCTAGTCCTATTTATAGACAAAGAAACTGGCGTTCTGACTCGAAAACCCAAACGGCGCCATCATTACTCCTCGTCGCCTACGCGCAACTGACACGTGGCGCGATCCCATAGGATCCCCGACTGACAGGCGGTGCACGAGAATCGAAGCATCACCACTTCGCGCGATTTGGCCTCCTCTAATGCGCACAGAATGCTAAGCGTCATGCTGCCTACCCTGCCGAACGTGAAGTCTATTCGGACATAGACCATCGAACGGAACAGGACGTCACCATGAGCAGGCTTGCCCCTATTATAGGTTACCGAACGGTATGCCTAACCTACCGTACGGCATGAACAAAAATGATGGCCCAATGCGCACAAACATGAAGCTTCCGAACGGTATCGGTTGTCCCAAAAAAGCCAAGGCATAGCCAACTTATGTGAGCTGCCGAATGATCGGTTCGGATACCGAATAACAAAACAAGTCCTCAACGAAGATTCTCTCGCTGAGAACTTGGGGGACTCCTGTTTACACCCCATTTAAACTACCAGTAAGAAGACTACACGTGGAAATTCATAGCCATCGGCACGAAAGCTATCGGTACCTATGGTGCCGATCACCTTTGAAGCGCATCTCAATTCTCGAATCTCCCACTTGACACTTGGAGCCTAATTAGGTAATGTCTACAGTCCCACATCGAAATTATACTCGAAATGCACACCTCCCAAGATCTATAAAGACAGGCACAAGCCCCAAGAAGGAGGTAAGAAAGAGCCTTCGGCCACTTAGCTATTACTCTGCTAAAATTACTATCCCCTCCGTACTTATTCTAACTTAAGCATCGGAGAGCCTTCGGCCGGTACCACACCGGTGCCTATCAGGATTACCGGTCGTTTCTTGTCTTACAGATCGACTGAGCACACCAAGGCCCGGGGACTACGGAAGGCTAAGACATCACAGTTGAGCCCAGAAGTGCCTATCCATTTTTGAGCATCAACAGATTCCATTCAACAACTGCCTAATCGCAGTGGATGTGAACAATCATTGTGGGCAAGATTTTCCTTTCGGGGCTTAAATTATAAGATTTGCGTGTAAACTTAATATTTGCTAAAATCATAAGACACAATCCATGATTCATGATCTTGAACTTCATGATTTTCATAATATTATAATGCAGAAATTTAATAAGCATAACATACCTTGATGTTAGTCTTTTATCATATCAAGATATTTGTCTTGAGCGATCCGTAAGCGAGCTGTCAGTATAGAGAAAAATATAGGTTTCTCTCTCTAACCTTTTACACGTTAGAAAACTCTAATACATGTTGTTAGTCTGTGTACACAATAAATGGATATGTGCGCTATTTTTTTTAGAGTAAGCGATCATTGTATTTATACTTAGGCAGCAAGACCATCAGCCACAAGGGCATAAATTACCCAAAATTAGTTAATACAAATGCGGAAGCACAGTAACCACACATGGTTATTCCATATACATAGAAATACACCACAAGGTGTATCTCCACTAATAGTGGCATAAAGCCAAACAAATTTTGGCGCAAGCTAGAACAAATCAAACATGGACCCCAACACCCAAAACTAAAAATACAACTAAAACTTTTAAACTATTACAAGTAAAAATACAAGTATAGACTCAACTACAAAACATAACACCTAACTCACAAAGAGTTTGTGTAATTATTACAACCCAAAAAAACTGCAAAACCAACTGAGATGATAGAAAGTAGTTGTCGTCGTCGTCGCCACCATGTAAAACAGGAACACCACCGTCGTAGCCCTGGTTGAGGGGAAAACCACAGCTATGCAGAAACCTACAAAAAAAACACAAAACCCAAAGATCTACAAAAAGAACCCAAACAACACCAAAACAAAGCCGCAAAACAAAGGAGAAATACAATATGAGAGAGATTTAAAGAGATCTAGGGCAACAAAAAACCAGAGCATTAATTGTAACCGCATTCCTAAGCTTCCTTCTTAATTACAAACTTAATACTCGGTTTCATTCAAGTTGTGCTGTCCATAGATTTGGAGTTGGGGTAATTTTGTTTTACCATTAATTGTAACCGCATTTATTTGTTGAGGCCCCGTATACACTGGTATGAGGTGGTCATCAATGTGGTCAGTAAATTAATGTGGCACAAATAGGATTGTATATGCCCTATAAAATGAATAAATGGATAATAATTAAATTGCATTCCTTAAGTGAGAGGAAGTTCATAAATTTTACCATAAGTTTTTTGGTGTGAATATCACCCAAGAAATAAATGGATGTATATAACACCACGCGATGATGGTTAACACCGAAAATTCTTGCTATATTTGAGTCGATAATAGTATTACAAAGTAACATTTTTAGTAGACTAATTTAATAGGTTAATTCATTAAACTTGTTATAACGTACTAAACATTCAATATGGTTCGGAAGTACGTATATAATGGAAATCTAATATTAGTTAATATGCAATGTTCGATACTATGTCATATGTTGAGACTCGAGAGTCATGATTTAGATAGCTTCAGGGCCGTCCCTGAGATTTTGAGGGTCCTGTGCGAAACTTAAATTGGGACCTCACATAATATAATACGAAAATGCTATTAAAAAAATTTGTCATACCTTAATGTCATAAAACAACATATTCATCGATATCAATATTTTCATTGTCATCATTCTCATTATGCTCAACATTACCCACATATTCATTCATATTGTTTTCAGTATCTTGCAATTCCTCAACATCATCTTGTTGTTGTTCATTGGAAATATTTTCATCAATTGTAGCATGTGATTCTTTAACAATGAATCTATCTAGAGCTCCTTTTTGAGATTGAGTCAATTCCTCAATTTTTCTTTTTCTAAGTCGTTTTGTATATCCAGAAATGTATTTTCTAGTAAGTGTCATGTTTAGATTACAAAGAAAAATTCCAAAATCATATAACCTGGAAGATAACCCCAACAAGAAATAGATAAATATTTCTAAAAACTATATTTTCTTATATAACCAATCATCAACATGATAATAATTTAATAAAATAAGTCATGTAATATATATATATATTGAAATTTAGATACATACCTGGATTTGAATTGAGATTTGATTGAATTTGACTATATGATTTTGAGTGGTTTTTATGAATTTAGGAATTAGGGTTTTCGCTTTTTGGTGTTGAAATTCCTGAAATTGAAAAAATAACAAAAATTGTCAAAGGATTGAAAAAAGAACCAAAGAGATTGATGAATGATGATGATTACTTACTAGAAAATCAGAGTTTAAGAGAAAGAAAAAGTCATGAAGTTATTTTTGTTTTTTTAGTGGAAGAAAGTACTTTGATACTTGAACAAAAGAGATTGATATATACTGCTGATGGTTAGCTTAGTTTGATGTTTCCCTTTTTTAAAGGTGTTTCTATTTTTTTTTTAGTTATTTAAAGTTTGTTGTTATAATGCAAAAATAATAAAAAACGCAAATAGAATGCCTTATATGAAACTCGGACCTAGGCCTTCTATTAAGGTATATGCGCTGGAAAGCCAACTCCGCCACACACACTTTTGTGCCAACATGTAGCACGCTAAAATATATATACAATTCCTGTAATATTAATATATATATATATATATATAATATAAAGAATTTTTTTTTTGGAGGCCCTCAAAAATCGGGGCCCATATGCGGTGGTGCCACTTGCACCAACCAAGGCCGCCCATGGATAGCTTCTTTTAGTATTTTTGTTTATAGGGGATAATAAAATTTAAATAGGAAACCACCCAAAAGATCCAATGGATTTTCATGCTTATGGCATGCACCAATGCATACCACATGACATGACTCAACACAAGTGCTCATAGTCATAGACAATCATCTACTAGCTTTTAGTTGTCTCTACCAAATTAGTACTTTAATCTCTACTAGCTTTTAGTTGGAAGATGTTCGTCTCTCTCATCTTTCGTTGATAAAAAAATGTTTAAACCCAAACTCACACATTATCAGTTGACCCATTTTTCGAGGAAGAGATTGACACATTTTGCACGAAAAAAAGAAAAAAAAAAGAAAGAAAGTATATGGTACAGCTATTTTTAAGCTACAAACTAGGGGTGGCATTTTAGACCGCAAAACCGAAAAACCGCAAAAACCAACCGACAATTTACCGCAATGGAACCGCAATCGCGGTAAACCGAATCGCATTTGCGGTATGAAGAACCGAACCGCATTTGCGGTTGCGGTTACGGTATTTGATTTTCAAAACTTGCGGTTACCGCAAACCGCAAATATATTTTAAAAATCCACAACGGGGTTCTTCAAATCCACTCACCACCACCAACACTTGAGTTTGTAACATTGGTGCATTGCATTTTCCTTTTAGTTTTGTAACTTTAATTAACTTTGAATTGGATTTTTCCTTTGGGTTGTAACTTTAATTCATTTTGCATTGCATTTTCCTTTTGGTTTGTAACTTTAAAGGATTTGGAATTGGAATGCTTGAGAAGTTGAGGTTGTGAATGCTTGAGAAGTTTAACTTTAATTGGAATGCTTGGAATTGTAACTTTAATTTTCTTTAGGTTGTCAATGCTTGAGAAGTTGAGGAGGTTGTGAATTTATATATGCTTGAGAAGTTGAGATTATGAATTTATTTCTTTAGGTTGTAATTTATATTTTTGGGTTAAAGTATGCTTGAACTCAAAAGGCTTCAAAAGAAGCATCAAAATTAGGCCTCAAATGTGGAAGATCGGATTTTTATGACACAAAAAGAACTTGCGGTTTTAAACCGCTAATTCACGGTAACCGACCGATTTTTGCGGTTTACCGCAATGCGGTAAACCGCAAAAAGCGGTCGGTTTGCGGTTTCAAAAATCACCATACCGCAAATAGTCGGTCGGTTTGCGGTTTGGGCAAAAATTCGCGGTTACCGAACCGCAACCACCCCTACTACAAACAACAGCCCAATACGTAACCCCATGTTACCCTTATGGATCAAATTGTAAAAGTTGATATATTCTCGTTTACAGATATTAAAAGTTTGTATTTTCAAATTATCGAAAAAAATTGGATGTTCTCAACATGTATATATTATCACGTGAGTATGTGAATGGGATGTGAGAGTGGTTGCCTGGACTACGTACTGTTAAATATTCATTTTGTTATAGATATATGCGTATTATGAGTCCAATTTTCCTGTTTCCATTTCCTCTGTTCCCACCCTGTTACCTATCTAAATTCTTGACACATGTCGTCCCTACACTCAACCTTTTACTCTTTTTTTTCCCAGAACACTCAACCTTTTACTAACTCTGTTAACTTTTAATAGAATAAAATAAAAGACCAATTATTAAAAAAAAACCAAAAGACTGAACCGCCACCAAAGCTCCCCCAGTCCCCCACCCACCCAGCCAGACTTGTCAACCACCCACCCGGCTGGCGGCATAATGGCCAGCCTTGGATAAAAAAAAAAAGAAGACTTGTTCAATATGAACCCTTGGATAAATGTTTAAATAAAATAAAATAGAAAAAAAAGCCAATATACTTGTATAAGTTGTTTCACCAAATCTGTATTAAGAGTAAATATGTAAAAAGAAAACAAAAAGAATTATTGCTTTGGCCTTCTTGAAGATTAATGAACGTTTTGAATAAATAAATAAAAACATTTGGAAAAAAAAAACAAATCAATGAATGCTAATATTACCAACTCGTCTATATATATTTGTGATGGTGGTTGTGACGACATTGGGAGTGTTAGTGACCATTGTGACCAATGGAATTGGCTCGCGTAGTGTTTTCTTATTGTGACGAAGCGTGATAATGTATTGAGGCATTTAAATGATTATCTAAGAGAATCAAGCCTAGATTCCATTAGAGATGAGAATATTTCAATCTTATTAACTTCAAAATGATCACATAATGCACCAGTCACGGGCTAAAGTTGGTTTAAATATTCCTAGAAATCCTAGGAATCGTATTAACCACGGGCCTTTTAATACTTTAGAATGATCGCATAATGCCCTAGCCACGGACTAAAGTTGGTTTAAATATTGTTAAAAACCCTAGGAATCCAAAGGGAAATAAAAATGGAAAGAGTTATTTACACTAACACCTTATGAGTTTTTTTGCGTTTTCGCAAAATCCTCTGGTTAAGTTAGTTCAATTGGATATTGATAAAGATAAGCCAATAGTTAAAGTTTTCTCTCGCAGGGAGAATCGGGTGACCGGAGCGGTGTGTGATGGTGGCCGGAGTCGTGAGGAAGAGAGATAGAGAAGTGTGCGGCACCAAAAGGGATTTTGGCAGCACCTAGGTAGGGTTTTCAGAATTTAGAATTACCTTGAATGTGTGTTGTAGCCATGCATTTATAGGGCTCTTCACATCTAGGGTTTTTCAAAGAATATTTTGTACAATTGAATGCACTTCCCTAATTATCTTGTTGTTGATGGACTATGTAACAAACTCAATGATGGATGAATCACACACTCACACACTCAGAAAATAGCCAAGCACAAATGACACAAGTGTTTATAGAGGTTCAGCAATTGCCTATGTCTTCTTTGGTGATCCCCTTGAGAAATTTCACTAATGAAGATAAGTTACAACTTTGGTTTCCCAATGAAAACCCCCTTAGAACACTACCCTTACAATATGTTTCTCTCACACCCCTTGCTCAACATTTTGATACACTTACACTCTCACTCACACTTGGTTTCCCTCAACTTCTGACTTACTCAACTTGCCACTAGCTCCCAGCTACTTTGCTATCTTAAAAAGAACAGGAGAAAGCACCCCACTTGCAGCACACCTGTCACCCTACAAAGACCCACGATTTTGGGAAAATCATAGAGTATGAGGCTATAAAACAAGCCAACAATCAACCTTGAAAGATGTTCTAGCTTTCCCAGCAACTGCCAAAACGTCCTAGAATCCATAAAGATCTTTGGAGTTACTTGGAGTTAAGTAGGAACCAAAAAACATGTGAAAAGAATGCAAAAAATGCGTGGAAAAATCAAACAACACAGGACTGGCGACCGGTCGCAATTGGTCTATCTTCGAAGCATTACAATCTGCTTCAAAACGACCGGTCGCAAGTTGCTGGCGGCCGGTCGCATGGTGCGATTTTTCCAGGCTTTGAATCTGCTTCGAAACGACCGATCGTGCCTAACTTACGACCGGTCCCTTCTTCCGGAACCCGTATCTTTAGGTGAACAAAGTTTTTCCAACAAAATATTCTTTCCTTTAAATGGAGCGATTGAGTCGATTAGGGATTTCAACTAGAATCAAATCCATAATTGATGATAATTATCCCAATTTTTTGTCTAAATAACTGGCTAATTAAATGTGCCCAATTATTGACCTAGGAGATATTCTTTTTGTCCACGTGACGCCTTGTGATTGGAGCACCAAAATATTTGCTCCTATAATCGGCATGTGATTAGTCGAGGAAAATCATTACAAAACGAAGACAAATAGGGGAAACCTTCTGTCTTTGCAAAATTGGGGAAAAGAGGAGAATTGATGAAAAGAGAAGGGGAGAATGGGGACAAGGGGAAAGGGGAGGAAGATAGGAAGGGAGATGTGAGGAAGAATGATGGTTTCCTCCTCCCTGAAAGTAAAAATGGTTGTAGAGTGTTTTTTGGGAGAGAGAGGGCTATGATTTTTCCTTCACTTTTTATCGAGTACTTTAAAAGTCTCAATTAAAACAATTATTTTCCATTCACAAGACAATATTCTCTTGTTAGGCAATAACCAATCAATCAACATAACTGATTAAGTAGATTAATGGGCGGAATATATAATCTTGATTAACAACAATCTCATATAGCAAAAGAAGCCATGGATATAATTAGGGCCCGTTGTTACACCTTCTTAGCTTGGATTGGACTGGACAAATTTTTATCCCTTATTTGTTTTCACTTGGTTTTAGTTTTAAGTAAGACTGTTAATACTGGCCCCACCAAAAACACCTCCTTATGTGTTCTTAGTGAGACCTGCGTGAAAAGGGAGTACAAGACAATCCCAAGCCCTTCGCTAGCGTTCTTTTCATTATCGCACCTCCGTACCAAAGAACAAGCAACCAGCCAGAACCATCAACCACCCAAGCAGCCAAGAGCCAGCAGACCCGCCACAACCACCAAGAGCTAACAGACCCATCCACCACATATGCTCTCTCTTTCTCTCTTTCTCTCTCTCTCTCTCTCTCTCTCTCTCTCTCTCTCTCTCTCTCTCTCTCTCCTCCAACCAAAACCCAGATATTCGCCAGATCTGCCATAACCACTACATCATCGTTCCCAATTAGCCATAACCTGGTCGAAATTCAAAGAAAAAATAGCACACACAAACCTACTGCATCATCGATACTCCCTTCTTCCTCAACTCCTTTTCTCTACTTCTCTCTACAAATCCAAAAAGAAAATTGCAAAACAGAAAAGGAACATAAATGTTTTCAAAAATATAACTAATAAATAAAGAGAAAATTAGACAAAAGAAGAGGAGAAGAATAAGATGAAAGAGAGGGGGGGAGCTGAAGACAGGGAGGAGAAAGCAAATTGAACAGAGAGTAATGATGGCATGGCTTATCAGAGCATGTTGCTGGTAGGGATGGTTGCAAATAGCTCCAAATTTTGATGGTGTTGTTGAAGTAAGAATTGAAAGAAGAGGGCTTGCATTTTTGTAGATGAGCTTAGCGATGACTGATGGTGAGGACCTTAGGAGGAGGGAGAGGTTCATTTTTGGTTGTGAGGAAGAAGAAGAAAAGTAAAAAAATATTACAAAAAACTTACTTTTCAAAAAAAAAAATGAAAATTTTAGTCCTTGTCCAATCAAATATACACCAAATGCAGTACAAGTGTTATCCAACTTATGTCAGGCTAAGCCAATCCAAGACAGTCCTAGAATTTAGTCCAGTACATGACAGTCTGCCGTACCAAACGACCCCTTAAGATTACTTTCTTCATTTGTTTCTTTTGCAATTTTTCATGATTTGATTTTCTGGGCATTGGATACATCCTTTTTGGAAATAATTCATAGGAAAACTTAACTAGTAGACCATCTTTGCTTTATCTTGGAACTCATTATACTTCTAAACTCTATATATTTTTTGTTTCTAACTGCTATGTCCCATTTATGTGCCTCCCTGCGGATACTTTTCAACTGCTAATGTTCAAAAAATCTCTTTCATCACAAGAAAAAATTTGATGTTTTAACATTTTCAAGGTAGGCTTTATTTTTCTAATGTAAAATTAAATGTTTTGAAGAGCCAATGTCAACTTACCAGTCTTGAAGAGAGAGAAAAAGGTTGCAGCTTTGATGACTGAGCTTGACAAGGCTGTTAGAGAGAGTTTTGATGATGTGACTCTCCTATTTTAGCATTCCAAAGCTGTTGAAGATGTTGTTGCAGATGCTCTAACTCCATATATACAAAACTACCTATTTACATTATGTGGTTAAAAGAGATTACTATGAGAATCTGCATAGAATTCCTAATCTAGGGAGATGGGTTCACTAAAATGCAATGAATATTGTGATTCTTTTAGGTCCCATTTGGTTCATGGGAAATGAGGCGTGGGGATCAGAAATTAATTGTTTTCCCATGTTTGGTAAGTCCAAGCATGAGAAATGGTTGCCTGACACATGAAAAATGGGGAAAGTGAAGTCCTCCTCCCCACTTGGATTTTGTTTTCCCTCATCATGGGAAGGCTTAGGAAAATGAGTCAATATTAAATACATATTTTTATGTCCATTAACAATTTAGAATTACAATATAGCATTAAATGCATTATTTTTTTAAAATTTGATTTCGTATGGGTATAATTGAAAAATTAAATAAACTTTGTTTTACATTCTTACACAAACCAAACATGAGAAATGAAATAAAGTGATATTTTATAGTTATTTTCCCAATATTACCAAATATAGAAAAAAAATCTTTCATTTCTCATCCATTGATAAATGACATAAGAAATAATTTCCTATCAAATCCTTTATGTGAACCAAACCGTTAGTATTTTCCATCATTTAAGAAGGTCTTAAAGCCATTGTTAGAATAATTAACTAAAATCATCGATGACGTGAAATTTTTTTTTTAAAAAAAAAAGGAAATTACACGGCCCAAAGCACAGGCAAACCGTCATCTGAAAAAAAGAAAAGAAAAAAAAAAGCCAACTGGGTAATTTTGCCTATATAAATATTCCACCTCCACAAAGAATCTTCACTCACTTCCAGTCTAAATTTCCCAAGCCAAGCTCGACACTTTGGCCTTTGGTCTCAACCCCCAAAGCCCTTACTTTCTCTCTATACAAAACTATCTTCTGTTTGCTTCCGCAGCAGAAAAATTGCATCAAATTCGGTGATTTTGTAACCTTTTCTTCTTCCACAGTGCTTTGGTCTCTGTGCCTGTCATCATCCTCTATCAGTTGGCTCCTAAATCCTGGTTGCTTCTGTCAACGTCAAAAACAGAGCACTCTGTTTTCCTCTGTCTTTATCTCTCTCAGACTTCGATTTACAGGTATTGTACTTCCTGGTTGTTCACTGTTAGTCTTGGAATTCAGGTGGGTTTTGAGGTTTTGACATAACAAACGAGCTCAAGTCTCTTTCTTTTATTTTCTCTTGGGGTTTCCCGCGAGCCAAGCAGAGTAGGCAATTGAGTTTTCTGTTACGAGCTGTACAAGTCTGATTTTGTCTCTCACTCTCACTGGTTGTTGATTTTCCATTTCTTTTTCTTTGAATTTGAAAGTCATTTCTTTTTTCAGAAAAGGTTTTTCCGTTTTCTATTTTGAAAATTCTTTTCTTTGTTTTTTTTTCTTTTCCCCTTGTGGACAAGTCCAACTTTTGAAGCTCGTTTTCCACACGGTTTCGATTTTAATATGTTACTGCTTTTGTTAAGGATCAATTTTACTCATTTGAGTTTCGATTTCCAATTGAGTACAAGCTCTAGTTGGGTATTTGAAGCACAGATTGGATGAATTACAACCCCTTTGAGCTTTAAATTTGCTTAATTTCTTTCTTTATCTTATTGAATTTTCGATCTTTTAAGCCTTTCCTGCAAAGGTGATCAGGGTTGACTGCGTTGACTAAGAGGAAAGCTTAGAAGCTTCGCGTTCTGGTTCTCAAGTTGGACTCTTCTGATAAGAGATTATTAGTCCTCCTTTTTGCTGAACCTTGTGTTCAACCTCCCTTTGGAAATTTGACTTTACCTTTTCAGAAACTTTATTTTCACCGGCTTTTGAAATAAAATTATCATGTATCCAACTGCCCCTCTGCCTGCTGGTTGTGATAAGCTTTAATCTGCAACCAGTTGGAGGTGCTCTTAGTTGCTTGAAAGTCTAACAGTTTGTTACAAGGTGCCTTAGCATCCGAATGATTTTTATTTGATTTTGAATGGCTCATAGCTATTTGTCGCTTTCTTCCACCATGCCATCGTTTTTCCTCTGTTTCTTTTTTGCTGAGTGAGAATGGGGTGTATTAGAATCTCAAGTGAATTGATTGTTTCAATTAAATGATCATAGTTTTATTTTCTTTAAAGGTTCAATCTAAAACTTGTTGTGTTTTTTAATTGAAGTATCTTTAGAGTTGTATTTGGTACTGATTTTTGTTTCTGGTAAAGTCAGAATTTGTGAAGATGTTAGACAAGATGGAAGAGTTCAACATGGAGAAAGTCATAGAGGAGTTTGAAGCAATGACAAAGGACGCCGAGAGGGTTCAGAGACAGACCCTTGAGAAGATTTTGGAAGAAAATGCATCAGCGGAGTACTTGCAGAATCTAGGACTAGATGGAAGAACTGACCTAGAGAGTTTCAAGGCTATTGTTCCCCTTGTTACTCACAAGGATTTGGACCCTTATATTCAGAGAATTGCTGATGGTGATTCCTCTCCCATTCTCACTGGCAAACCAATCACAACCATCTCATTAAGGTAGTTATGAAATCTTCTATGTTACTACTTCATCACTTAGAATTTCTGTTGGAGAAGTTTTGTTTTCTGATATGTTGCACGATATGCAGTTCTGGTACTTCTCAGGGAAGGCCAAAGTTCGTACCTTTCACTGATGAGCTGATGGAAACTACCATGCAGATATTTCAAACGTCTTTTGCCTTTAGAAACAGGTACTGATGCATTTGAGTTTAGCACTCGCCTATCTTTCAATTTTCCCCCTTTACTTTTTGGTCTGATGATCTAAAATGAGGCGTATTGTTCAGGGAGTTTCCTATTGGGAATGGAAAGGCCTTGCAGTTCATCTATTCCAGCAAGCAGTTCAAAACAAAAGGTGGTTTGGCAGCTGGAACTGCCACCACCAATGTGTATCGTGGTACACAGTTCAAGAACATGATGAAAGCAATGCAGTCCCAATGCTGCAGCCCTGATGAAGTAATATTTGGTCCTGATTTCCACCAGTCCTTATATTGCCATCTCTTATGTGGGCTAATATTCAGCGATGAGGTTCAGTTGATATCTTCAACATTTGCTCATAGCATAGTCCTTGCATTCAGAACCTTTGAATTACTGTGGGAAGACCTCTGTGCTGACATTCGAGACGGGGTCCTCAGCAGCCGAATCACAGCCCCGTCAATCCGAGCAGCTGTGTCAAAATTGCTCAAGCCAGACCCTGAATTGGCTGAATTGATTTATAAAAAATGTTCAGGATTGAGTAACTGGTATGGATTAATACCAGCACTTTTTCCAAATGCCAAGTACATTTATGGTATTATGACAGGGTCAATGGAGCCTTATCAGAAGAAGTTGAGGCACTATGCTGGGGACTTGCCTTTGTTGAGTGCTGATTATGGCGCTTCTGAAGGGTGGATTGGAGCAAATATCAACCCAAAAGTACCCACTGAGTTCACCTCTTATGCTGTGCTCCCTAATATTGGATATTTTGAATTCATCCCTCTGAAGAACAACATTGGTGACCAAGAGCTCTCTGTGGAGCCCAAGCCAGTAGGTCTCACTGAAGTCAAGGTTGGTGAAGAGTATGAGGTTGTTCTCACTAATGTTGCAGGTAATTCCTCTATTTTTTATTTATTTATACAAGCACTGCTTTAATCTAATCTAAACTACGGGGAGGGGGATTCGAACTCGGGTGCAGAGTGGGGAGCACATCCGCTCTAGGAAACTTGGCTAAACCCATATATGCTCCTCTATTTAAATTATAATTAGCAATAAGGTTTGCTTCCTAGGAGTCCACAATATGCAGAGTGATTTAAAATTCAATATGCTTACTATGCCAAGCCTTTTTTTCTCAAGAACTGTGCTTCTGAAAAAATCTATTATTTATCCATGAATTCATCCTTTCAAGCATCTCAAACTTGCCTTTTTCTTGCCAGTCCCATTAAATGGGCTTCTAGAAACCCAGATTTTGCCTTAAATGCTGACCATGTGACCCTAGAGCCAGAGGGCAACTGATTCTATCCTTGTGCCATATCTCTCCTCTCCATGCTGTGTCTTGTTCTTTACAATTATTATTTTGTTTCTCTGCATTGTCTCTAGTGAGATTCTGAAGTCTCACTAGTTGACATGACTAAGCCAGCTGGCTTAGACATATGCATCCATTATTGTTTTGATTGAATCACAGAAGAATCTTTAAACACAGTGAAAAAGCATTAAAAAAAACCATTGTTTTATTACTAAGATACCTCTAGCATATGATCGTTCTGTAGTTGTAGTTGGCATATTTGATGCCCCCCATGATGTATCAACATCAGAAATGCTTGAAACGCGATTTGAATACTGCGTTGTTAATTTCATTGATATGAACGTTAAGGTCCTATGCTATGTCTGTGGGGCTTGCTCTATGCAGATACAGACACAATCTTCTGAGAGAAACCAGATTTGTTTTCTTCTTCAGCATGCGTGGCAGTTTATTTAATTAATATGGCCTTGTATTCTCTGTCAACTTGCAAGTATTTTATAGTATCCACGTTTTTGTTCTCAAAGTTATCCAACTCTCATCTAGGTAGGCCTGTTCAAGTTTTTCCATTACTATCTTTATGGTATATGATTCATGAATAATGCGGCAGCAGAAGTATGTTTGGTCAGTTAGTCAAATTAATAGTAATCTAAAGTTAAAAGTACATCTTAATCAGATTAGCTTGATTTAAATATGCTTAAAAGAGGTAGATTTTGTATTTTAGTTCTTGGCCATAGAATCTTGAATCCACAAGTCGTCATACAAGTCTTGCTCTTTTATATGAAATATGATCTGCCATCTCAAGTGCAAATTTATCCAAATTTGTGCTTTAAAATCTGATCAAATTTGATGTGCAGGTCTCTACCGTTATAGGCTAGGAGATGTAGTCAAAGTTGTGGGCTTCCATAACTCAACCCCGGAGATTAAATTCATGTGCCGGAGCAATCTTCTCCTTAGCATCAACATTGACAAGAACACTGAGAACGATCTGCATCTAGCTGTTGAAGAAGCTGCCAAGCTGTTAGCTGCAGAAAAATTGGAAGTTGTTGACTTCTCAAGTTATGTAGACTTGTCCACAGATCCTGGTCACTATGTCATCTTCTGGGAATTGAATGGTGAACCAAGCCAAGAGGTTCTTAGTGAATGCTGCAACTGTTTGGATAAATCTTTTGTTGATGCAGGGTACCTTAGCTCACGCAAGGTCAATGCCATAGGTCCACTTGAGCTCCGAATTCTTCAGAAGGGTACCTTCCAGAAGATTCTAAACCATTACCTAGCACAAGGAGCTGCTGTTAGCCAGTTCAAAGCCCCAAGATGTGTAGGACCTCACAACAACATGGTTTTGCAAGTCCTTTGTGGCAATGTGGTTAGGAGTTTCTTTAGTACCGCCTACAATAATTAAGTGTATACACACGGTACAAATTGAGCGTTGATATATGAACACATTCTGTTTTTAGCTTTGTTAAGGCATTAGTTTTGTTTCTGTCACCTTTCAAAGTAAAAATATCGTTCGTTGCCTTAGCTCAAGTGGTGCAGGAAGATGTTCAAGTCTCGACGACTTCCTTATATGTTCAAGTCTCTAATACGTTGGCACAGAACAGAAATCGAACTCTTAACTTATCCTAATTCATTTCATAAGCGATAATTATTTATTGATATTAAATCCAAATAATTTCCCCACTTTTCATCTATTCATGTGCAATGAATGTAGCGTCGATGATGAAGAAAAACAACTTTACAGGTCAAAGTATAACTTTCATGGAAGATGTTGACAATGGAAACCCCCACTCACATGTAATGTCGTGGTATTAGGTATCTATTGGCAATAACACAAAGACTTGAGCCAAGCGCCATCTCCATTCTTTTGTTTATTTGATATGGTGAAGCAGGGCCACATGAGTCTCTTCACCATAGACAAAAATTAAACCTAATTTAAGTTGGTGTCTGACGATGCATTCCTTGATAAAATAATAGCATTCTTACTTGTCTAATTTGACATCAACAAAACAAATACTAAGTGGAGATTGTTTTCTTCACCTAAAAACGACTTCTGTTGTTGTGATATTAGATTGCTACTTGACCTTTACTAGTTAACATAGAATTTTTCCTATATAAAATAGTTTTAAAGGAGTATATATGTCACCTAAAAACGACTTCTGTCGTGATATTCTTGTTTTCACACTAAGTTAAACCAATTCCACCACTACAAAATGCATTTATGAAACATTTCTTACAACAATAATTGTGGTCAACATTGAATAAAATTTCAATTGATCTCGTACCTTCGACTATCACTTGGTTAGCCCACTTCGATAGTTAAAGTGGTGAGAATGGGTTGAAAAACGAGTTAGAATTAGGTTTGGACAAGGATTCGATTCTCTTTTACAGCAACAAAAAAAAAGGGTATAAAATCAAAACTTCTTTAATCAAATTGGGTTGTAAATTAAGAGACTTGTAGCTTAATTGGTTAACAGCATTTACTTGTGCACTCGAATACTCAATTCCCCCTTTTCAATATTACTTATATAAAAATAATATGAAAAGTTGTAAATTTATGATTTTTTTTATAAAAAAAATTCAAGTTTATGCATTTTCCACAAACATATAACCGAGGCAAACTAAAGAAACTCAACACGTATTGCATTTTGAGATGAAATGTAGTCTTGAAAATTGAGTCAGTCAAAATTGCAAATTATCGCTTTTTTTTTTGTCAGGAAACCCAAAGAATGATATTATATGCATAAGGCATGGTCTTACTATTATTATAAAAATAAAAAAAAAGACAAAAAAAAAGACAAAAATCAAAGACGTGTATTGCATTGTTGTATTGGATAACACATGGTAAAAGACTGTCACATATTAGTCCAGCGAGCCCAAATAAGAAGAAGAAGATTCTACGTTTATTATTCCCTAATTTAGATCTTCTTATTAGGCACTGTTAATTAAAGCATACTTTCTTATATTAATCGGTATGAAAATTTGAACCTAGGATGTCTTTCAAAACTATGACGAGAGATATCACAAAATTAAGAGCTAGTTGATCTACTTTTGCATACTCTAGACTGCAAATCGTGCTTAAGCAGTACATGATTAAAGGCACCTTCTACAGTCCGCCTGGCGCACTGATGCGCCCAAAATTTTTAAAATTTGGTTACCGGTTATTCAAGTTGTCAAGTTTCCATTTTTTGTTTATATTTAACACAAATGCAATTGCCAAAGCGTAAGGGGGTATTTGCAGCTCGAGTACGTACTTAGCATACAATTGGCATACAATTGGTAGGCTTTTGCATTTTCGTAATGCAATTACCAATGTAGTAGTCTGTTATTATACAATTAATGTAATGAAAATGGCATGATATTTGTAAATATGGATGTTTACAAGAGTAAGGTCTGAATTTACTAAGTTTATATTTAACACAAATGCAATTGCCAAAGCGTAAGGGGGTATTTGCAACTCGAGTACGTACTTGGCATACAATTGGCATACAATTGGCAGGCCTTTGCATTTTCGTAATGCAATTACCAATGTAGTAGTCTGTTATTATACAATTAACGTAATGAAAATGGCATGATATTTGTAAATATGGATGTTTACAAGAGTAAGGTCTCAATTTACTAAGTTTACGAGATCTATGTTCCATAACATTGTAAAACCCATCGTTAATGTTGTAATCTCATAATTTACAAAGATAACGACATGTTTTACAATATAAACGTAAGTAGGGACGTTGGGAAAGTAAATTCGTTCGTTGTAGTTGTAAACATGGATGTTTACGAGAGTAAGGTCTGAATTTACAAAGTTTACAATAGCTATGTTCCTTAACATTGTAAAACCCATCGTTAATGTTGTAATCTCATAATTTACAAAGATAACGACATGTTTTACAATATCAACGTAAGTAGGGACGTTGAGAAAGTAAATTCGTTCGTTGTAGTTGTAAACATGGATGTTTACGAGCGTAAGGTCTGAATTTACAAAGTTTACAATAGCTATGTTCCTTAACATTGTAAAACCCATCGTTAATTTTGTAATCTCATAATTTACAAAGATAACGACATGTTTTACAATATAAACGTAAGTAGGGACGTTGGGAAAGTAAATTCGTTCGTTGTAGTTGTAAACATGGATGTTTACGAGAGTAAGGTCTGAATTTACAAAGTTTACAATAGCTATGTTCCTTAACATTGTAAAACCCATCGTTAATGTTGTAATCTCATAATTTACAAAGATAACGACATGTTTTACAATATCAACGTAAGTAGGGACGTTGGGAAAGTAAATTCGTTCGTTGTAGTTGTAAACATGGATGTTTACGAGCGTAAGGTCTGAATTTACAAAGTTTACAATAGCTATGTTCCTTAACATTGTAAAACCCATCGTTAATTTTGTAATCTCATAATTTACAAAGATAACGATATGTTTTACAATATAAACGTAAGTAGGGACGTTGGGAAAGTAAATTCGTTCGTTGTAGTTGTAAACATGGATGTTTACGAGAGTAAGGTCTGAATTTACAAAGTTTACAATAGCTATGTTCCTTAACATTGTAAAACCCATCGTTAATTTTGTAATCTCATAATTTACAAAGATAACGACATGTTTTACAATATTAACGTAAGTAGGGACGTTGGGAAAGTAAATTCGTTCGTTGTAGTTGTAAACATGGATGTTTACGAGAGTAAGGTCTGAATTTACAAAGTTTACAATAGCTATGTTCCTTAACATTGTAAAACCCATCGTTAATTTTGTAATCTCATAATTTACAAAGATAACGACATGTTTTACAATATCAACGTAAGTAGGGACGTTGGGAAAGTAAATTGCTTCGTTGTAGTTGTAAACATGGATGTTTACGAGAGTAAGGTCTGAATTTACAAAGTTTACAATAGCTATGTTCCATAACATTGTAAAACCCATCGTTAATGTTGTAATATCGTAATTTACAAAGTTAACGACATGTATTACAATACGAAGGTAAGTAGGGATGTTGAAAAAGTAAATTCGTTCGTTGTAGTTGTAAACATGGATGTTTACAAGAGTAAGGTTTGATTTTACTAAGTTTACGAGAGCTATGTTCCATAATATTGTAAAACCCATCGTTGAGATTGTAATCTCGTAATTTACAAAGATAACGACATGTTTTACTATATCAACGTAAGTAGGGATGTTGGGAAAGTAATTTACAAAGATAACGACATGTTTCTGAATTGCATTCTTTTTTTGCAATTTCCAACGTACCGCTTGACAATTGTATTCATCGTTTGCAATTTCAAATATACTTGTTTGTCGATTGTCGCTTTCCTTATGCATCATTTATGTGAACCATTTTCACAACATTATGGACATAGGCATTCTGCAAATTTGTGAACGATATCCTTACTTTTGTAAATTACAATACTTTGGTTTTTACAAAATGCGATGCGGGCATTTTGATGTTAATATTTAAATACAAAGTAAGAAAATATTTTCTTTAGGTTTTGTGTGATTTGAACTAAAATTCATTGTTTTTACTTTTAGGTACTTTAATCATGGAAACGGACAAATATCGAACAGAGGCAGGAATTGCACACTGTCGTTTACCAATTACCAAACGGGCATGAGGATTTCGCACATTTGAATTACAAATACATAGGTACTGTTTGTCAATTTTCAACATGGCACGGCCTAATCTTATAATTGCCAAACATGAGGCATTAATTGCACTTTGTAATGCAATTGGAATCCAGAAACAATATATTAAAGTCCCCCGATTTGGAAATTACTGTCACCCAATATGGTAAATTTGCTAAACACCAAAACTTTGGAATGACCGCCATAACTTGCAATACAAATGTAACCAAGCCTAGCAGCACAAAACAAAGTTAACATATTAACTTCATCAATTGTTCGTACATATGGTTACGAAAAAAGTTAAAGAGAATAAACAATTCTCAATCTTCTTCTTCTTCAAAGACGCGTCACTCTCGACTCTCTAGTTCATCGCCATCTTCTTCTTCTTCTTCAAAACTCTCGACTCTACGCTTCATCGGCATCATCATCTCCATTGTTGTTTCTCTCTTCTTGATTGAGCAAAATTTAAGGAAGGGCAAGTGGTGGATAACAATTCGTGCATCTTAAAGTCACTGTGAGTAAAAATTCCATTTTGTCCGAGGGTTACCGAGTTTGTTGGGCTTAAAAGAACCCATTGTAGTTTGAGTTGTTTACAAACAAGAAACTCACTTTGATTATATTTCACAACACTAAAGGCAAACCCACTCTGTATTTCACATAAGTGTGGTCATATGAACAAAGAGAAATTCCATGTATGAGCTTTGACATTTAATTCAGAGGATTCATCATCAATGCATCTTGTCTAAACTCGTAACTTAGAAGTTTTTGATAATAATTTACAAGTTTTTGCACCTGGTTTACAATATTTTGGATACGAGGGTGCCACAACGTTGTAAAGATGATCCAAAAACACGTAAGTTACAAAATTTTGCATCGGTTTATGAGTTTTTGCACTTGCATTACAACATTGGGGTTCACCGAATGTATAATGTTGTAAATTCCCTTTTACAAGGATATGGATGCACACATTACGTGATTTTGCATTGTGATTAAAACGTTAAGTAAAAACGGCTCATTATTCTTGTAAAAACAAGAGTTTACAACATTACGGACCCATCTTACAGCGTTTGAGACATAAACGTTCCCAAACCTTGTAAAACCATGGGTTTCACAATTGCCAATCTACCAGTCGGTTTTTGCAAATTGGAATGTCAATTACGTATTTTTTGTTCGTCAATTGCCAACTTGACGGGGATGAGCCAAACATGCTTCCAAACCCAATATAGTATATGCATCATACTTGGTTCTAGCATCTTGCAATCTTAGAAAAACTTATCCCTTTTCTTTCTCCAGTAGTTTTTACTCTCTTTCACTTATAAAACATTAAAGAAAATACTGTATTCCTATGAGTTGATTATAATGTTTTGTATATGAGGGTACCATACTCTTATAAATAGGATCCTTAAACATTGTGTAGCAGTTTAATTTTTTTAATTTTTAATTTATTTATTATGATTTTTATAAGTTAAATCTGTAGACGAAGAAATTTTGGGAAATTAAATTCCACCAAATAAATGACTAGGGTTTGGTGAGTTAAATCGTGGGCCTCTTAATCCGCTCACGTGGCGTATGACTCATCAAAGTCAGATTAGTTGGCAAAGGCGACACGTGTCAACATCCGACGGAGTGCATCAAACGGATCAAAGCAAAGACAAAATCAAAGGGAAGAATCTTCCATAATTGACTTTGATTTAAATCAAAATAAATCAAATCAATTAATCAAAGATAATTTGGTTAAATTGCCTAATTATCGGAATCGATTTTAAATTAAATCAGAATTCCACGAATCAAGGTCCTAAAGATGGAAAGTTCTTTAGGTCAAGCATCCTCTTGGAGCCTATAAATAGGAGGCTCCGAGACAAAGGAAAGGGTCGGCTCAAAAATACGCCAAAGCACTCGGAAGAACCAGAAAACTCTCTGCATTCTTCACCACTTTGAAGAGCCATCAAGCACCATAAACACGTGCGGTTCCTCCACCCTACAAAATCCAAATCACCCAAAAGCTTCGTGCTACCCGTTTGATCAAGATCAAGTCTCTACGACCCTTGTATCAAATACAAACTCTCTCAAACACTTTGGAGATTGAATCGGAGGAAATTCTTTTATTTTTGTAAAAGAGTACCCACAGAGATTGTAACCCTAAATTTCAATTAATACAAAAGATTTATTTTGTACACGTGTTCTTGTCTTATTTGTCGCAGGAAATTTCGTGTTTACAAATTTGGCACGCCCGGTGGGACCATCTCTGCCTCTCATCTCTTTCTCCAGCCATCTCCAAATCCAATCAACACACCGAGAAGCGATGGCCTCCAAGAAGATTCAAACCGTTCCGCGGCGAGAGGCAAGCGTGAGCGCCTCCTTCTCAAGCGGAGACTCTCTTGGGGTCGTCACCGGAGCAAGGCCAAGGCGATTCCTCGTAGCTCGGCATGTCACTTCCATACCAGCCCAACCTAAGGCGAGGGACGTGAGCCGAAGGCGTGAACCGGTCATCAACATGGCCTCCTTGGGGGCAAAGAAGAATACCCCGAGCAGACGAGAGAAGCTCTCGGAATGAAGAAAGGAGTTTTTCGGGCTCGAAGAACTCGAGAGAACGCTCACTCTACTGCTTCTCGACGCCGACTCGAGCACGAGGCTCATACCATGGATCCCCGTCGGACGACCAGCGAAGCAGGTTTCCATGAAGCCCTCGGCGTCCATAGGTGAGTCTTATTCTATGGCTATGCAGGTCATGGTGACTGGTGCAATGTCTATCGAAGAACAGCTTGCCCAAATGAGCGAGGCGGTCACGAAACCGAGCGAAGATGGTCGAAGAGAAGGATGCGCAGATCGCTTCTCTCATCAACAGTGGGAGGCGCATCAAGACAAGGAAACCGCCAGGATGCTCATAAGAAAGGAGGTCACGAAGCTGAATCCGGTGAGAAAGGGGAGGCCAGGAAACGAGTTGGGTGAGAAGCCGCATGGAAAAGGCGATGCCGCCTCGGTGGGTTCTTTGTCGACCCAGCAACTTCAGGACATGATCGCGAACACCATCGGGGTTCAATACGGAGCGCCTTCCAAAGACACGCTCATGTATTCCAAACCATACACCAGGAGGATAGACAACCTGCGGATGCCGACGGGATATCAACCTCCCAAATTCCAGCAATTCGACGGAAAGGGCAACCCAAAACAGCACGTTGCACATTTCGTCGAGACATGTAACAATGCCGGGACGGAGGGTGACTACCTGGTGAAACAGTTTGTTCGTTCCTTGAAAGGGAATGCGTTTGATTGGTATGTGGACCTAGAACCCGAATCCCTCGACAGTTGGGACCAGATGGAGCGAGAGTTCTTGAACCGATTCTACAAGACTCGTGCATCGTGAGCATGATGGAACTCACGAACACCAAGCGGTGGAAAGATGAACCTGTCGTCGACTACATCAACCGATGGCGCTCGTTAAGCTTGGATTGCAAAGATAGGCTCTCGGAGGTATCGGCCGTTGAGATGTGTATACAAGGGATGCATTGGGGTTTGCTTTACATCCTGCAAGGAATTAAACCTCGCACATTCGAAGAGCTGGCCACTCGTGCCCATGACATGGAGTTAAGTATCGCTAGCCATGGAGGGAAGAAGGAGCCTGCCGTGGAGCATAAGAAAGATAGAGTCTTCGGGCAAAAGATGGACAAGCCAACTAAGAAGCCCGCCAAGGAGGCAATGACAATCAACACGGTCCTGTCAAAATCTCCACCCGAGATAAGAAGAAAGATGTCGAAGGGCGGAACCATCCCAACAGGTGGATAGACGTCGACGGACCTTGAAGGAGTTGGAGGAGAAAACATACCCCTTTCTCGACTCCGATGTCGCATGCATGCTTGAGGACTTGCTCGAGAAGAAGGTGATCGAATTGCGAATGTAAGCGACACGAAGAAATGAACCGGGTTAATGACCCTAAGTTTTGCAAGTACCACCGAATTGTTAGCCATCCGGTAGAGAGGTGCTTCGTCTTGAAGGAGCTGATCATGAACTTGGCTAGACAAGGAAGAATTGAGTTAGACGTTGAAGAAGTTGCAGACGCCAACGCCGCCACAATTGTATTTGGATCTTTTGATCCGGTGCCGTTGTCCGCATCGTCACCAAAATTGGAGTTCCAACCGGCAGGGGGCAAACACCAAGTGACTGATCCACGTGCAAAAGAGGTGGTAGGCGAAGCGAGCTATCAAAGTGGTGATGGCCTCGTCGGTGACTCACCTCTCGACGACGATGAAGGATGGACGCTCGTTACTCGAAAGAAGCCTCGTACGAAGCGCACTCCTCAGCGACAAAATGCTCAAGCGAAGAAGGCACGGCGAAAGAGAAGCTCGCGCCAACACTCTAAGAGCAAAGCCAAAGCAACGATGAGGAGAGACCCCGACCAAGAATGTGAACCACTGGTCCAGAAGCCGCGAACTCCGGTTATGCTAGGAGAATACTTCCCCAAAGTGTTCTTCGTAAGAGGGCCGGTAGAGACAGTCCACATGACCACGTGCTATCAAATAGAAGATGAAGACACCTCGGAAGGGATAGTTGAGACTGACAAAGAACAGAATGTCTCAGTACGAGTAGAAGACTCACAATTGCACTTCAATACTGAAGAAGCAATGCAACTTCCTGAAGCCGCACGGGTAGCATTGGTAAAGGCGCTGATGGATCTCAATATCCACCCAAACCAAGTAAGAACGCTTGGAAGATTGGAGCATGAATCTCCGGACAATGCTACATGTTGCGCGACATGTGCTTCCATTACGTTCACTGACGAAGACCTTCTGCTGGGTTCCAAACCACACAATCGCCCGCTCTTTGTGTCAGGGTATGTGCGAGAGCAGAAGCTTAGTCGCATGCTCGTAGATGGAGGTTCTGCGGTAAATATCATGCCTAAGTCAACAATGATGAAATTAGGCATCACCATGGATGAATTGTCCCGAAGTCGCCTCATGATTCAAGGCTTCAACCAAGGAGGGCAAAGAGCCGTGGGCATGATCAGAATCGAGCTCGTGATGGGTGACCTAAAGTCGAATACCTTATTTCATGTGATCGATGCCAGGACTTCCTACAATCTTCTCTTAGGAAGGCCGTGGGTACATGAAAATGGAATAGTGCCATCAACTTTGCATCAATGCTTCAAATTTTACAGAGGTGGAGTGAAGAAAATCATGGGTGACACCAAACCCTTCACTGAAGCCGAATCTCATTTCGCCGACGCCAAGTTCTATATAGATGAGGACAAGGCGTCTGAGGTCATCCCCATTGAAGTCCACTCAACAGGCAAGGCTGTACCAAGAAAAGATGAACAGTCCAAACGTCTTCCTATTGAAGAGAAGGGAGATAAGCAGTTGAAAAGCGCTTTGTCCGGACAAACGAGATCATCACCAACAGAGAAACAAGGGGGGTCTGTTCCTATTCTTCGTTACGTCTCGTTGTCTCGACGGAAGGAAGGCCAATCCCCATTTGGAGAAGAAGTAAAGCCAAGAAAGCTAGGGGAAAGTGATGTAAAATTCTTGAAAGAGTCGACAATCACTCCTCTGCCCAAGTTGAACAATTCGGATATTTTGAAACCGTTGGTACCAGGGTTCGTTAGACCATCACAAGATGTAGCGAGGCACGAATCTCTCCCAGTGAAGAGAACTAAAGAAGGTTTCGATCCTAATGCCTACAAGCTCATGTCGAAGGCAGGTTATGACTTCAGCCAATCCTCTCTGCTAGGAGAGCTCAATCCGGATATCATTGGAGATAGGACGCGCGGTCTCAATGAAACCCAAAAGAGGTTGAAGGAGCGGGGGTATGCAGTTGACTCAGCTAGAGTAGGCCTTGGTTTTACTCCTAGTGCACCGGTTAAAATCTCTGCTAGGAGGAAGGAGAAGAAGGCAGACGCTCAACATATTAGTGTTGAAGTGGTCGAAGAGGAAGAAGAGTCAAAATCCAATAAGCGGGCCTCGGTGTTTGATCGATTAGCCACGCCTGCCGTGAACCTCGGTCTTCAACCGCATCAAGGAATCAACATCACGACCCTCGGTGTTCAAAAGGATTTCTGGATACAAAAGCCAAGATGGAATTCAATCAGCTCCACGTAAATCGGCGCTAGAAAGACTCGGAGACTCAAACACGTCATTTGAAGAAGAAGACCAACGAAAGTCGAGAGGTAGAGTTCATATCGATTCGAGAAGACAATGAAATCCGAGTCTTATCCCGTCACGAATGAAACGTCGCTCAACAATAGACGTAACTTCGGTGACGAGCTCAAAGTAAAACGCCGAACAATCATACATACTGCAAGCATCGAGTCAGCAAAACAAGGGCGACGAGGAAGAAGAAGAACTCTTAGCCGTTCATCATGTTACAATCAGGGAGGTCGATGAGGAAGAGCTTTCTGATGATGAGATCCAGGATGCCCCTCCCACACTAGAAGACGGGGGGCAAGCAACCGTAGATGAATTAAAGGAACTCAACTTGGGCACAAGTGAAGATCCAAGACCCATCTTCGTTAGTGCACTCTTAAGCCCCGATGAAGAAAGATCATACAACCATTTGTTGCTTGAGTATAAAGATGTCTTTGCATGGACGTACAAAGAGATGCCAGGACTCGATCCAAAAGTAGCGATCCATCACCTTGCGATCAAACCCGAACGCGTCCGATCAAACAAACTCAACGTCGTTTTCGCCCTGAGCTTCTCGGTCAAATAGAAGCGAAGTCGACAAATTGATCGTCGTGGGGTTTATCGAGAGGTGAAATACCCAACGTGGATCGCAAACATCGTTCGAAAGAAGAAAACCCTTTGGACAAATCCGTGTATGTGTTGACTATCGGGATTTAAATGAAGCGTGCCGAAAGATGACTTTCCATTACCCATAATTGAGCTCATGGTAGATGCGACTACAGCCCATGAGGCTTTATCTTTCATGGATGGTTCGTCTGGATACAATCAAATAAGAATGTCACCAGAAGATGAGGAGCTCACGGCTTTCCGTACGCCGAAAGGAATTTATTGTTATAAGGTAATGCCGTTCGGTCTTAAGAATGCAGGTGCAACCTATCAACGAGCAATGCAAAAGATCTTTGGTGACATGCTTCACAAGAATGTCGAGTGCTACGTGGATGACCTGGTGGTTAAGTCACAAAAAAGAAAAGATCACTTGGAGGACCTAAGAGTGGTGTTCAACAGACTGAGGAAGTACCAACTCAAGATGAACCCTTTAAAGTGTGCATTCGGCGTCACGTCTGGCAAGTTTCTTGGGTTTGTTGTTAAGCATCGAGGTATTGAAGTGGATCAGTCCAAGATCAAAGCTATCCGAGATATGCCCGAGCCAAGGAATTTACGTGAGTTGAAAAGTTTACAAGGACGTCTTGCGTTTATTCGACGGTTCATCTCAAACTTAGCGGGGCGGTGTCAACCATTCAGTCGCCTTATGAAAAAGGATGTCCCGTTCATTTGGGATAAAACTTGTCACAATGCCTTTGAGAGCATAAAAGAGTACTTATCAAGTCCACCACTTCTAGGAGCTCCCGTTCCCGGCAGGCCACTCGTACTATACATCGCAGCTCAAGAGAGGTCAATTGGAGCCCTTCTGGCACAAGAGAATGAGTCACATAAAGAGCAGGCCCTTTACTATCTAAGCCGAACCCTTACCGGTCCAGAGCTAAACTACACACCTATAGAGAAGACATGTCTTGCACTTGTTTTCGCCATTCAAAAGTTACGGCACTACATGCAAGCATACACAGTCCATCTAATTGCAAGAGCTGACCCAGTAAGGTACGTTATGTCAAAACCAGTCTTGACAGGTCGTCTGGCCAAATGGGCATTACTTCTCAATCAATATGAAATCATCTACACTCCAGCAAAGGCGGTCAAAGGTCAAGCTATCGCAGACTTCCTAGCTGATCACCCAATTCCAGCAGACTGGGAAATTTCAGATGACTTACCCGATGAAGAAGTCTTCTTCGCTGACGTGTTTCCGACTTGGATGATGTTCTTTGACGGATCAGCTCGTGTAGACGGGGCAGGGGCCGGCGTTGTCTTCGTGTCGCCCGAGAGGCACATACTACCCTACTCGTTCTGTTTAAGTGAACTTTGCTCAAACAATGTAGCGGAGTACCAAGCTTTGATCATGGGCTTGCAAATGGCGGTGGAAATGAAGATATCAAGCTTAGAAGTCTATGGTGACTCCATGTTAGTGATCAACCAGCTATTGACCCATTATGAGGTTAGGAAGGAAGATCTAATTCCATACCACCAAATGGCCACGCGATTACTTGAAAAGTTTGACTGCGTGACGTTGGAACATGTGCCAAGGAAAGACAATCAAATGGCGGATGCCTTGGCCAACCTTGCTGCTACGCTAGCATTGACAAAGGATGAAGCGTGAATCTTCCAATCTGCCACCGTTGGGTCATCCCATTAGCAATTGGATCATCACAAGAAGGAGTTAACGTCGTCTCGGTATTGACCATTGATGTTGACGATCGGAGACAACCTTTGATTGATTACCTGGAGCATGGGAAATTACCGGATGACCCGAGACATCGATCGAGGTACGACGCCGAGCACCCGGTTCATCTATTACAAAGAGATTCTCTACCGTCGCTCATTCGAAGGCGTGTTCCTAAGATGCTTGGGAGAAGAAGATGCAGCCAAAGCAATGGAGGAGGCTCACTCGGGAGTTTGTGGAGCTCATCAATCGGGCCAAAGCTGCATTTCCAAATAAAGAGGATGGGCTACTATTGGCCAACTATGGTCAAGGATTGCATGGATTATGTGAAGAAGTGCCAAGCATGTCAATTCCATGCCAACTTTATACACCAGCCGCCGGAGCCACTGCATCCCACAATCACTTCTTGGCCATTTGATGCGTGGGGTCTTGATGTGGTGGGACCAATAGCGCCTAAGTCTTCTAACGGTCATTCTTACATCCTTGCAGCCACAGACTACTTCTCAAAATGGGCAGAAGTTGTGCCTCTAAAGGAAGTGAAAAAGGAGAACGTAGTAAGCTTCATCAAAGTGAACATCATCCATCGATATGGTGTGCCACGTTACATAATCACGGACAATGGAAAGCCATTCTCAAACCGCTTGATGGACAAACTGTGTGATGATTTTGGTTTCAAGCAACGCAAGTCTTCAATGTATAATGCAGGCCAGCGGTCTTGCGAAGCATTCAACAAGACTCTATGCAACTTTGTTGAAGAAGGTTGTCGGACGATCCAAGAAAGACTGGCATGAAAGAATAAATGAAGCACTATGGGCTTAGGACAACATATCGGACGCCTACTCGAGCTACGCCGTATTCACTTGTGTACGGGGTAGAAGCGATCCTGCCTCTAGAAAGCCAAATTCCATCTTTAAGGATGGCCATACAAGAGGGATTGACAGATGAAGAAAATGCGAAGCTGCGCCTTCAAGAGCTGGAAGCATTAGACGAAAAGAGACTCGAGGCGCAACAACGCTTAGAGTGCTATCAAGCTCGACTCTCGAATGCTTTTAACAAGAAGGTTCGCCCAAGATCTTTTCAGGTAGGAGACCTCGTCCTTGCATTACGTAGACCTATCATCACAACACACAAGACCGGAAGTAAGTTTGCTTGAAATGGGATGGGCCCTATGTAGTGCAAGAAGTATACACAAGCGGCGCTTACAAGATCGTGGTGAAGATGGTTTAAGAATCGGTCCCATCAACGGAAAATTCTTGAAACGATACTACGCATGAGGTAGACCAAGCTCCTGGCCCGCATGAGCCTAAGCTGCGCACGGCACCATTATTAAAAAAAAAAAAAAAAAAAAAAAAAAAGAGGCTCGTTGGATTGAAAACCCGAAAGGGCGATCCAGGACAAAAGTCGAGCATAATAAAGGTTCGTTGAGTTGAAAACCCGAGAGGGCGGCTCAAGCAAAAGTTAGGACCCACAAAAAAAAAAAAAAAAAAAAACCATAAAACCCATTTGAACTACGTGATGACTTGATCCCTTTTCAATGAGGGTACGTGGCGGCTTGGACAAATTAATCCCAAGTTCGAGTCACATCAAAATAAAAAACATGGGTCCCTCCATCAATCCAAACCACTCGAAAGAAATAATGGAATAAGAAAGCACTTTTATTTCATTATGAAAATCGAGCTAGTAAACACTTTGACGAATCCGAAAGGAATAAGCAATGAAAGGTTACAATGACAAAGTTCGCTACTCCCAAGACAAGTCCCTAAAGTCACATTACGCGATTTCTCAAAAGAAACTCGTAACACATCTAAAGCCTCGGCATCAGTTGACAAGACAGGAGTTTCTTCGATCGCAAGTTTATCCTCTCTTAAGCGGGTTACTTCACCATGGTGATGCGAAAGTAGTGCATCACTCCTCGAAAGCGATTCGTTTAGTTGACACGACTCTTTCTTGAGCTCTTCCATACGCGCATTGGCAGACTTGAGGGACTTAAGTATGGAAGATTTATGAACCTCTTGACTTGCTGCTGGGCCAAGACGTTGGAAAGCGAAGAGTCAACGGCAGCTAGGCGATCACTGCGAATCTGTGGAGGTAACTTCACGGGAGCAAGCAGATTGTGCGAGTGATAGTCAAGTGCGGTCACCATGAGTGTACCAATCATAGGTCGCAAAGACGAGACGTCCGCCCCATATTGTCAAGGGCAATCGACAATTTGCCAAGCTCATCTTTGAATGAAGGAAGCCGTTCTAACGAAGCCTTCAAGACTATGTTTTTCACTTGATTTCCCAACATGGAAACTACCTTGTGAAGGGTTTTATCCGCGACACCCAATTTGGGTTCTCCACATGACATCTCGGAGGTAGACACTTGATTAAGCGGCTTTGGCGAATGTTGTCGGACAAGCGGGCCTGCATTAATCAACGAATAATTGTTTAGCAAGTGAACTCCAAGCTTTATAAATAGAGATCATGACCAAGAGTGGAATAATACCTTTTTGGCTAGCACTTGGACCATTTACCAGCTGCAAAGCGTCGTTTACTCCTTCTACAGGCAAATGATTAAATGGTACGAGCTCAGACACAGTAGGAACACGATGCACGATTTCTCCCTATTAAAGAAGGAGGAAAGAAAGAAGAAGAAAAAGTGTTAGTGACATCAACAACAAAAAAAAAAAAAAAAAAAAAAAAGTATTAGTGACATCTCAAGGAGTCAAAGCGAAATAAAATTACCTCGTCCATCAGAACTGGTTGCGAAATAGTGGGCATATCACAGAAAAAGGCGTCATTGAGCGGGTATTCGGCGTCCAGATCGCAATAGAGAGAGCCGGCACTTGCCTTCTTATGCTTGAAGTTAACCTCATCGTCTTCATTGCTACTCATAGGTCCACGTTTCAAATTACGGGCTCGTCGACCAAGTGGAAGGAAGTCTTCATACGAATCTGCTACACTTTCCGTTCTTTCTAAATCTTTAGAGGCTCGAGTCGCGGGGACATCGGCTGGAAGTGAGGTCGAACTCGAGGCGTGGGGGTAGTGGAACCGACTTCAACTTCTGCGTGAGCTTTGCACGCCTCACCGTGTGTAGGTTTGTTACGAATCAAAGCTTCATTATCCACGAGGCTTGTCTCCGAGTTGAGATTGTCTTCGGCCGTTGACTCAAAGCGATGCACTTTTGACCACCAAACAACATAATCATTGGTAACTTCAAATTCAGTATTGTCCGTAGTAGGGAGGGTTATCGTAGATGCAGTACCAAATTTTAAGCATGACCTCCAAGATTTAATACACCGATAGCACGATCCCATTCGGATGTCATCTTTAAGCTCTCCCGGTGCATCTTTGTACGTAGCCAAGCATCTGCTGAATGCATGCGGGCTGTAGGGTTCGATGACTCGGTAGTTTTCTGTCGTAGAAAGCGTATCCTGAACGAAGACACACTAGATACGCCAAATCTTCTTTGGGAATATGGTCCACATCGATCGATCTTGTACGCTCTGAAGGCACTTTTGCTAAACGACTCAACTCCACCTTATCACAAGTCTGAATAAAGCTCGAGCCGCTGCGTCTTCAAAATATTTCGCGAAAGTTTTCCGAGAACATTGTCATGAGGGGAATAGACTTCTCATAAGTCGAAGTTAAAAAGTGCGTGTCGAAGTACTCTCCCAACCACCCATACACATAATGGAAAGGAAGAACAGTTGTACAATTCCTGGATCTTGAACTACTAATATCGTTCAGCCCCTTATAAATGCTAGCCAATACCGGAATGGCTAAGCTAAATGATACACCGTGTGCCATTCGACCGCAACCTTGAAAACCCCGGCCTGATCAAGGAAACGTCGTCCTTGGGAAACACAAACTTGCACAACCAACAAGTGAGGAAAGCGGCCAAGTACGACCTTTCCTTATCTTCATCGACTATACCCAAATCTGCAAAAACTCCCTCACCATTCTCGGTACTCTTGGCGCCGCTACAATAACACCAGACGGATCGGAGTCTTCTTTTGGTTTTAGTGCTTTGTTCCGTATGACTTTCCTTGAAGACCTTTTGTACTTGAACGGTCCCGGTACCAGTACTTTATCCAAGCTGTTATCCTTACTCCGGACTTTCTTTTAGCATCATGTAAAATCTTGTGATATGCTAAGAACAAGTAGCGGCACGTATGTGGGATATGAGGGTGCCTTTCTGGTCTTTCTTATTCAGACTTTCAGCGCTTGGGATAACCTCATCATAAAATCGGCCTAAGATGGGAAGACCACCGAGCTCATGAAGATCCCAAAGGGAAATAGACATCTCCCCTTGAGATGTATGGAGGGTATTTGTCGCAGGACACGATTTCGCAAAAAGCTCGGACAACGGGAGCATGCCGATCATAGCTAAATAACGAAGCAAGTACGACATCATACGGACGATTACTCTTAAGAACTGAGCATTTCTACTTAGCACATCCTCAAGCCATTCCCGGTAGTACTCGGTAAATGTAGATTCACCGGTCGTCGGGAGGGTAGTATCCCAACTCACGGCTCCGTTATGGATTCGATCACTAAGAAGTTCAAACACCCTTGGCGAATCAATATCCGTATGATGATGAGAGGATTTTAATTGTAGAACGGTAGAGTGAAGGCCCTTCCTCGTAGACCTGGACTTCTTGAAGCTGCTCGATTGACAAAACACATCTTGAGACCAAGACGGGATATGAAGTGAGCCGTCTACCTCGGACACTACGAAGCTATGAGGCGAACCTATAAGCAATGTGGTACCTTCGTCACGAGTATCACTTTCATCCTCGAGAATAGTGACGGTGCCTTTCTTGAAACTTTTGAAGAATGCCATCTGCATAAGAGGAACAATGAGAAAGCGACAATCAATATCAAGTTATCGGTTTCATATTCGTAAATGGAAAGGAGACTTGAATAACCAAACGGGAGTACTTACTCGTACAAACTCAAGGATCCTGATAAAGATGGAATGCGGCAAAAAAAAGAGGTCTTCACTCGTTCTTCACCACGTAAAGCCTAAGCGCTTGAGCGGGCCCTCGCCAAATCGGAGAAATGGTTTGGACCCAAGCGAAATAGGACGTCTACGTTCTTCGGTTGGTCTACGCCACGTAAAGCCTAAGCGCTGAGCGGGCCCTCGCCAAATCGGAGAAATGGTTTGGACCCAAGCGAAATAGGGCGTCTACGTTCTTCGGTTGGTCTGCCACGTAAAGCCTAAGCGCTTGAGCGGGCCCTCGCCAAATCGGAGAAATGGTTTGGACCCAAGCGAAATAGGGCGTCTACGTTCTTCGGTTGGTCTACGCCACGTAAAGCCTAAGCGCTTGAGCGGGCCCTCGCCAAATCGGAGAAATGGTTTGGACCCAAGCGAAATAGGGCGTCTACGTTCTTCGGTTGGTCTCTGCCACGTAAAGCCTAAGCGCTTGAGCGGGCCTCGCCAAATCGGAGAAATGGTTTGGACCCAAGCGAAATAGGGCGTCTACGTTCTTCGGTTGTTCTACGCCACGTAAAGCCTAAGCGCTTGAGCGGGCCCTCGCCAAATCGGAGAAATGGTTTGGACCCAAGCGAAATAGGGCGTCTACGTTCTTCGGTTGGTCTCGCCACGTAAAGCCTAAGCGCTTGAGCGGGCCTCGCCAAATCGGAGAAATGGTTTGGACCCAAGCGAAATAGGACGTCTACGTTCTTCGCTCGCTCCAAAATTACCTACAAAAAAATAATAGTAATAGTCGGTATTATTATTAAAAAATAAATAGGTAAATAAATAAATGAAGGGAGCGCAGAAATTGATGCACTCACAAAAAAGAAGGGCCAAAATCACTTGATCAAGGTGTATCAAGAGCCAAGCCTACTATCACGGAAGAATGCTACGATCAAAGTCGTTGAACGGCTACAAAACAAAAGAGAAAGGCATAGATCGTAACCCATATTTATTTTCAAATAAATAAATAAACCAATTTAAAAAAAAATGCAGCAGCAAAAATATAAAAATTATAGAGCAGCCCAAACAGCCGACTCTCATAGCCCAAGTCGCCAACAACACTAGTCTAGGCCCCAAGCTTCTATGGCCTTGCTCCAAGCCAGCGCCTGCTCGAGCCCAACTCATCTTCAGCTTCTACACAAGCCCAGCGCCTCACTCCAGCTCGTGGCCCGGCTCTGCCCGAAGCCCGGCTCACGCCGAGGCCCATGCCACGCCCGGCTGCAGCCTTCGTAGCCCATCACGCGCATGCGAGCCCACGTTGCCTCCAAACTGCCCAATTCGCTGCACACCTCCCAGCCCAAGTCTCCGGCTCGCACCACAGGCTGCTCCAACCACCGAGCCCAAGACACACATGTGGTCCACCGACCTGCTCCAGCCATGTGGCTCACGCACTCAAGGTCAGCACCTCCATGCTTCAACTCGAACTCAATGCACGGCACGCACACCAAAGCATGCACTCCATGCCCAACACATGCAGGCCACTGCATGCTCCCGCTTGCAGACTTCCAGCCATGCCAAGATACCCAATCTCGTGTCACCAGCGCACACACCTCCATCCTTAGCCTCCCATGCCGCCAAGAACCCAAAAGCAAGAACAAAAATTCCAAGTCTAAATTACCTTGGACGTGACGCAAAGGTTTACTCCTTGGGCAAGCGATACAATTCTTCAAGTACTCTCTTGCTAACAAAATTCACAAGACAAGTTTGTGATATGGAAAATAATGAAGGAGGTCTTTTTGCTGTTTTGTTTGGTTGATTCCAAAACTCATGAATGCAACCCTATTTAAAGAAGCCAAGCATCATCAAAACTCCTAGTGGTGCTAGGGTTTTCTATTCCTTGTGGCCAAAGACATGCCTAATATGGTGGTACTAGGTTTTCTATTCCTTGTGGCCAAAGATATGCCTAATATATATATAAACAGAATCGGCTGTGCATATCTATATATATATATATATATATATTAATTCATATATATAGTATATATATATATAAACGGAAGGATATATATATATATATATATATATGTTAATTAATATACGTATCTATATATATATTAGTTAATATATATATATATATATAAACTTCAAAGATGCACCTCCTACATGCGGCAAACACATGTCTACGATGCATCATGAAGTGGGGGCAATTTGTAGACGAAGAAATTTTGGGAAATTAAATTCCACCAAATAAATGACTAGGGTTTGGTGAGTTAAATCGTGGGCCTCTTAATCCGCTCACGTGGCGTATGACTCATCAAAGTCAGATTAGTTGGCAAAGGCGACACGTGTCAACATCCGACGGAGTGCATCAAACGGATCAAAGCAAAGACAAAATCAAAGGGAAGAATCTTCCATAATTGACTTTGATTTAAATCAAAATAAATCAAATCAATTAATCAAAGATAATTTGGTTAAATTGCCTAATTATCGGAATCGATTTTAAATTAAATCAGAATTCCACGAATCAAGGTCCTAAAGATGGAAAGTTCTTTAGGTCAAGCATCCTGCTGGAGCCTATAAATAGGAGGCTCCGAGACAAAGGAAAGGGTCGGCTCAAAAATACGCCAAAGCACTCAGAAGAACCAGAAAACTCTCTGCATTCTTCACCACTTTGAAGAGCCATCAAGCACCATAAACACGTGCCGGTTCCTCCACCCTACAAAATCCAAATCACCCAAAAGCTTCGTGCTACCCGTTTGATCAAGATCAAGTCTCTACGACCCTTGTATCAAATACAAACTCTCTCAAACACTTTGGAGATTGAATCAGAGGAAATTCTTTTATTTTTGTAAAAGAGTACCCACAGAGATTGTAACCCTAAATTTCAATTAATACAAAAGATTTATTTTGTACACGTGTTCTTGTCTTATTTGTCGCAGGAAATTTCGTGTTTACAAAATCATAGAAAAATAATATTAAATAGTATATGGCGCCATGTGTCAGAAGCTTAATGGGGGCGTCGTCTGTGTTTCGACTAGATGTCCTTATGTGAAAATTATAATACTTTGTAACCTTATTTATGTTGATCTGTTATAGCTTGTAATTACGCGATTGGAATGCAAATGAGACTGCTTTGTTTGTCAATTGCAAGACTGAAATGCAAATGATTCCACATGTTTGTCAATGACAAATCACATACTGTATTTACATTCTCAAAATTTAAAAGGAATCCAATAAGAAAAAGAAAACAAAACAATGGTTTTTATGTGAAGAATATAATGTTTTGTAACTTTATTTATGTCAATCGATTATAGCTTGTAATTGCACGATTAGAATGCAAATGAGAATACTTTATTTGTCAATTGTGAGACTGTAATGCAAATGGAACTACCTGTTTGTCAATTGCATTGACAAATCACATATATACATTCTCAAAATTGAAAAGGCTGCCAATAACATAAAAAAATAAATCAATAGTTTTTCTCTCATCCATCACAGTGCTGGGCCTATTTATATTTCTCATAAACATGAGTTTAGTAAAATATCATACGAAATACACAAAATGGCAATGGATAAGTTGTCCACAGTTTACAAAACAGAAACCTCCAATATCTCTTCAAGGCTGAAATGGATGCTCCATTGTCTAGCATCTTCCTTCAAGAACCAGTGTTTTTGGTTTGAACAATGTGCAGTCTCAAGGCCATCATGTTTAAAGTCTCACATCATTATCAAGAATGAACAATTCTCAAGCTTCCAACCCTCAAATTCAAATAAAAAATAAAGTAAGAAAGTAGCAACGATATATCCGAGAGGGAGAGAGAAAATTCGAAAGAAAAAAAAACAGAATTATAATTTCAAAAATTACCAAATTCATATATAAATCCAAAATATTGCAACAAAAAAATTAAGGACTTGCAATTCAATACCCAAATCATTAAACCCTAGACATAAAGATTTGAAATAAAAAGCCAAAAACGGCAAACCCCAAATTCAATTTGGTGGCAATCCAACATAGGAGGAGTGAATCCTACTTATTTTGAGAAAGTCTTGCATGATGTCTTAGCTCAGCTCTTTTCCACCTAACAATCAGGCGACACAAGTAGAAGAGTGTGTTTATCTGTGAAAAAATAGAGTTCATGTTCAAACAACCAATTGCAAAGACACGATCAGATAAGCAAAGAAAAAGAAACCGAGATAAATAAGCAAATCCATATACTAACCAAAATTATGAGTGCAATGATGAGAATAGGCCCGGACTGCATCGATGAGAGAAAAACTCCATTTGGATCAAAATAATTCTGGGTGGAAAAGCTCTTCCAGTTCTCACCCAAGTAAACTATTGAGCCTACGCAAGATATACTCCACCACTTTGCATAAAATAGTTGCCCATATAAGTATCTACATAAGCAGAAAATATCCATAAATTATATTTTCCATTTTCTTTTTCCTGCACAATAGATGTACATATTCCTACAACCAAAAAGAGTTTATGTAAATTCACATGCTCAGTTCCACCCTTGTTACGAAAACAAGCTCCAAAAGACATGCTCAGTTCCCCCTTCCCTCATAGCAAAGACACAAGAACAGATTGTCAACACTTAACAGTGATGGCAATTCTATAAGCCAATAAATTCTACAGGCCAAAACAATAAAGATAAACAAGTTAACAAATTCAATAAGCCCACATGAGAAATCTTGATGATGGTTGGTGGTGATGAGTTGGCAAAGTTACCAACTCAACTAGTCTACAAATTATTACTATTCTACATTACAAAGCTAGCACAAAGGGAATGAGAAGCATGATATCTTAGTCATACAATTTATATCCAATTTAACTAAAACATCAATCCACCGATAAAGAGTAAACAACTGTCCCAAACTCTAAACAGAAGCGAGATAGAGTAGTATACTATTCTTTGGAGTGCAAGTCTTGAACTCGGAAATTAGATGTTTCAATGGCATTTCCTCAAGAATCTGAACTTATAACGAAAACGATTCCTCCATATTAGAAAGAAATCACGCAGCACATGCAATGCAAATATATTATATTAGCAGCTTCAATGAAAGAGCACAAGGTGATCAATAAGTCGCCCAAAATATTGGGTATTGTGCCCCCATTTCTTAAAATAAGTTGTGTCCAAGATGTGCAAAGGATTTAGGGAACAACTCTTTGGTACCTCATCCTAAGTAGGGTATGAAACTTGGTCAAAGTTCCTATAGCATCTTGCCTAACAACTAGAAGATTCAAATCTTGATTGAATTTATTCCTCGATTCTATGATTCCCTCTTCAATCCGAGAGATGGTAATAAAAGTCATCCGTACAGCCCAATTTCACTAACAGACGGTGAAAACCTTTTGTCATTGGAGTCGATCAATCATTTGATTTCAACTACCCAACTTCCAAAGAGAATGAGTTAGGCTACATAAACAGGACATAATTCCAAATTCTTTTACTTGAAAATGCAAGCAAATAAACGAGGAGCTCTGCTACCATATCACAGTGAGAGAGAATATTTCCTCAGATCCCCATTGAAGCATCCTGAGTGGGCAACCTATTTCTAGTGTCCAGTGAATGAACTGTGGGAAAAGATAATGGCCTTGTGCAACCATATAATTATCCACCGATTTACTTGCTCTGCGGATCGGTAGTCTAGTAGCCACCGAAACCTTATGGTTTATGCTAGAATAATAATTACTTCCATAAAATCATCTTGCGACATGTCGCTTATATCTTTAGGGGCCTACTCAAATTACCATTCCCAACATGCTTCTAAAATAAGCTGTCAAATTGCTTCGGAATCATCAACTATTCTATTCACGAAAGTCTACAAAAGGGGACCAGAAACATGCCGTGAATCTAACCAAATGAATGTATCTTCGCCATCACCCATTATAATGTAAATCATCAAAGGTCAATCCACAGCCCTAAGTTCCATTCACATCCATTATCACCATTTTCTATAGCTTCTTATAGTAAAATATTATTATTAAATCTAAAAATTGTTGTCACCGGGAAGAGCAATCCCTCATGAATTGATCAAGGAGCAACCACACATTATACGGTCCAGCAAATAAAATCAAACATTACATGTTGTACCAAAATATACAAATTATATGTAAACTAAATTTATTACTATATCAGAAGCTACAAAGAGAACTAGTCGGAACATTAAAGCATATGAAAGCAATAATAAACGGAACTTACATGCCATTAGGAACAAAAACATTTGGAAGTTAAGATGCTTCCTGGAAGTAATAGCTACTATCAGCAACACAAAATGGCTGCCAATTAAACCCATCAACCAAGGTTCCTGCACATAACCCATTAATTTAAATTAGATTTTCTTTTGCACTTTGTTTGCTTTCTAGAGAACCAAACAGAGACAGAGAGGGAAAGGGAGTACCTTCCAGTTGATAGCGTGGAAAATACCCAAGAAATTGTCCAAAGCGGGTTTAAGACCGGAATGTAACTCTGCGGAGAGTTTCTGGATGAGATCTGTCATTTGATCCATGTGCTCCTCCATGGCAGACCGAAGCTGCTCCATTGTTTGAAGTTCTACGACGAAGAACGGCGCCAAATCTCGTTCTCTATCTTTCTTATTTTTCTTCAAGAAAAATGATTGAAGGAACCGTCTCAGATCCAAAGCAAAGACTTTGCTCTTACTTTTGAGTCCAACGTTGCACAGAGAAGAGGGAGACGAGACGAAGAGATGAAAGTAGAAACTTACCCAACTTCCACTTCTTCACCGACTCACCAAAATTCGACCAGAAAATAAAAGAAAACAGATTGGGTATTACAAGAAAAAACAGACCTGGAACTTAGTCTGGAGCATGGGCTTGGGGTGGAAGATTCTGACGGAGGCGATCCTATTGTGGTCTTGAGCAGCGAGAACTTGGCATTGGGGTTCATAAGGATGTGCAGAAAAAAGATCAAAATTGGGATACAGAGAAAGGGAGAGGAGTGCAGGCGCGAAGTCTGGAAACGAAGAGGAAAATTGATTTAGATGAGAAAGAGGAAGTGAGGGTTTTGACAGGTTTGGAGATTTTCTCTCAACCTGCTGAGCAGGTTTTCAGGTTTTCTATTCAATGGTGTAGATTTTCTCTTGAAATTTTATCTAAATCTAACGGTCAATAAAAGCTGGCGCATGGATGCGCCAGGCGGACCGTAGAATTCTCCCATGATTAAATGCATAGCTAATTAAGAACAAAAATTCCATGGTCCTGGGACTATTAATTCATTGAAAATTTTTACAAGCCAGATAAAATTTTTTAATTTATAGATTTTTGTCTGTAAATGTCACGATCATAATTTTTAACCTCAAATAACCTGTTTAAAGTTATTACAAACAACCAACAATCCAGGGCGTGAAGCTCAAAAACTTCAACAATTCAACTTGGAAATTTTTTTCTAAATACAATACAACCTGTTCTGAACCCATGATGTAAATATAGACTCAACTATTTTGAGTCAAATATTACATCACACCAATTACATAATAAATTGAACCTTCAACCTATTGCATAATTTGCTCCTCATAGTTTAATACACACAGCGGAAGTCTTCACACCAAAATGAACCACATCATGTGCCTTCTGCTCCTAACTTCGGTTACCTTGTTCACAGTCTTTGCCACCTAGAGGATAATCCCCTACACCGTTGAATAATGTACTGGGTTCATCACTAACAAACCCGATAAGCTTTCTAAAACTCGTATGAGTAAACCACATCCATAGTATAAATATGTCAATTTCACATAATATACAATCACATGCACTTTCATTAGCATCACACAATCCATGTATAACCATGGTACTCATATTCATCAATATCATCACAATCACAATTCTTTTATTTTTAAGAACTGCTTAAGTCACCACCTGTGACTACACCAAAACTCTTTTATCTTAAAAGTAGTTTTCACACGTCACTTATTTAACAGATAGAGGAGAGAATACTATGAACCTCTAATCAATACACTACACTACACCTGTTTGAGTAGTGTTCACTCATGATTACATGTCCGTCATGAGAACTAGATGGCACCAGACTAAAGCTCTAACTGTTCTTAGGTCTCTCACCCTAGGGTTTTCATTTCCCTTAGTGCTCGCCAAGAGAATGCCCGTCTGACAAACTCAAAAGGGATTCAAGGTATTCTCACCGAAATCCATCAACACCAAAATCACCCACACCAAAACAATATAAAATGTCGTTTCACATTAAACATTGTTTTATAGCCAAATACACCAATCACAACAATATATATTTATTATATATATATTTATGTGGTCATTCACGCATGAATTCCCACCATACATCCACAACATATGTTATATGGTTCAACACCCAAATATTCAGTAAATATCAATTTACAACAAAATAGGTTTCACTTATCTTGTGAATTGTTGACGAACAAGTTCATGTGCTTTAAATCAATTAAAACAGTTTATCACAACAGCATGTTAATCATAGCCATTAACATTATTGGAACCACATTATAATTAATATAATATTTCATGATTTTACTCACGATTAGGATAGTTTAACTCACCTCTTGTCTAAGCTGCGTTTATCAACTCAACAATCCACAATCTCAACGAGAAACTCTGGCTCCACGAAAACCTAAGAAAAGTTTAACTTACTTAGAATCCAAAATCTAAGATTCTGCTCACAAATGACGAAAATGCCCTTCGAACCAACCGGGGGTCCAAAGCGATCAATTATCGTCCAAAACACTCCAAAATTGTGACGTACACACTGTCGACCTCAAAAGAGGACCAATGACACCAATTGTCCAAAAAGTCACTATTTAGGTCACGCAGGTCCCACCCGTCCAATTGACATTCCAAAAATCCGTCTCGGGCCCACGAACTCAGATTTCAAACCTGATCGCACCAATGGACTCTAAATAGTCCCGACATCACACCACATCAATTTGGCCCGATCCAACGGTCGGATCATTTTTTATCACACGATCGAACAACGATCGCTCGCCTTAACTTCAAAATACAATAACTTAAGATCGGAACGTCCGATCACCAATCCGTCTGTACCTACAGACTCCTCACAACACCAGCTACAACATATATAAAATCAAACACGATCCAAAGTCCAATCTAACTGTCCAAAATTTGCGAGGCTCCGATCGTTGGTCAAATGACAAAATCTCGCAAAACGGAGCACACCACTATGCTCAGGACCTTGAGAACATTAACATAACCTCAAATTATGAACTTGAAACTTAAATCATCCAAGAATCATAATTTTCTCACTTCAATTTCTTGAACGTCCTTTGGAAAATCATTAAATTAAATGTAAGGGCATTTTAGTCCAAATTGAGATTAAACACACTTAATCCAATCATTTCCACATCAAACCAACTTCAAAAAATTTCCCACACATTTAATTAACATTGTATGATTTTTTGGAATATTAATATCAACAAAATCCCAATTTTAAGGTTATTACAGTAAAATAGCTTACACATACAATCTACCTCTTTGATGAAAGTTAATATGGATTGTGTTGCCTTCTATTCTATTGTGGATAGCACCACTTGATATCCTTATTAATTTCTTTCTTTTTTAGTAGTGTGTTCAAAACCATACAAACTTCTGAATGTAGATTGGTGAAGAGCACCTGTGGTTAAAAGTTGGAGCACCACCACATGCATGATTTTGCTTATTGTCTTTATCCCAAAATGAATAATGAGCAGGATCTGTCATGCTTCTGGTAAAACACAACATTATCCTCATCAAATTTTTCCCATGATATTGATAAACAAGAAGGAAAAAAAATCTCCCTATAAAGGGCACTACAGTAATTCCTAAGGTATAGCTCTCCAAATCAATCAGGGGTGCATCCACCAAAACATGGTGTGTGCCCATTAAAATGCCAACCTAGATTGTTAAACTATTCAATGCAATTTTACTTTAAAAGATATATATACAAGAGAATCTGTGTAATTGGGAAACAGAGAATATTGCATGCTTTGTTGAGCCAAGTTCAGTGGAAACAAGCGTAAATATGGGTTTGAGCCAAAATTGCAGAAGTTTGAGTGCAAATACAATAAGAAAAATAGAGAGCTTAGAGACACAATTATTTAACGTGGAAAACCCTTTTGAGTGAAGAGGAAAACCAAGGGACAAACTCCGAAATTTCTTCCACTAATAAAAATGGGATTACAAACAATAATCTCTCTCAATCACTAGAAGATGACTCTCTACTTGCTGAACTCTCTTTCTTACTCAGAGGAAAAAACACCACACTCCACTCTCTCTGACTACCTCTTTCTCTCTCTCAAAAAAAAAAAAGCCAAGACAACTCTCTGTGTGCCACAGCATTCAGGATCGCAAAAGGCACACCAGCAATAAACTTTTCCCAAGAGGATTTGAGAATTAAATAAAACCATTTAATTCTCCATTAACCAACTACCAACAACCAACAGTGAGTCTCCTCCAATTAGGGAGGGATATCCCAACATGCTTGTCACTTGTCAGCCTAACTCTCATATACTTAATCAGTCTATTAAAACAATCTTGGTGTGCCAAGAAAAATTTCAGACAAAAAAAAAAAAAATGCAACAAACATTGAAACGCAGAGAAGAAGATCATCAGAAAGAAGAGGCAGAATTGGGCGTATGGGATTGTGGCAGCCCCTTATATGACTCCTATGAATTGGTCACAGTCAGTCATCAGATCGAACGGCATCTAATGGCATTGCCATATCTAGGAGGATCAAGGCGGTTCATCACCAATCTCTCTCATGATCCATCATCAGAGATGGCCTCCTTGAGCACTACCATATCATCATCAGATATGAGAAGTGGTATTTCTACAGGGGAGGACAAAGGGTCATCTATTTCTTCCATGGTGGGTGGCTTGAGTGAATTTGTGGGGATTAGGAAGATTTGGAAGAGGAGGGTGGTGTTTGGAGGAAGAAAAGACAAGACCAAGAAAATGAAAACGGGGTTGTCTGGCTTTTTCAATTTGATTGGTCTGTGGAGGCAAAAGGATCAAGAGAGGTGAAGTTCCAATATTTGAAAAGCACAAGTTTATATATACATACATATATATTTTATTCTCCTCCTTCTTGCTTTCTTCATTTGCATTGATGAATGAAGATACCAAAAGAAGAAAAAAAGAGAGTATATTTCTGGTTTATTTTGCTTCTTTCGTTATTCAATCATATTTCTGAACCAATTCAATTTAATCTTATTTCTAAATCATAAATCTGTTCTTGAGCTCTACCTGTATAAAGCAAGGCAATCTGTGCAGTCTGTTTTTGGAAACAGTATATGCGTTATAATTTTCTCTCAGTTTTCTTTCACTGTCATGCGTTTCATGCTTTTGGCTGTAAGAGTAAATGTCATGCGTATCATCCCCAGAAACTATTCTTTATATAGGCAATTATACTAACAGCCAAAGAAAAAAAAAATTAAACTCAAGCAAATATGTTAATGCATGATGGCAAATTTTCTATTTGTCCCGCGCACTACGTCAAACTCTAATAATAACAACTATGCAGCGCATAATACATAAGTTGGAAGCCTTATCTTCCTTTTTTTTTCTTTCCTAAAGTCCAATGCCTGCTCCAGACCAAAAAAAAAAAAAAAAGTCCAATGCCTGCTATGTGTCACGCATATTGCAGCAAATATGATGAAATTCTAGTTGCATGAAGTATGATGGAATTGAAGTGGCGTGAAATATGATGGAATTTAAGTGGCTTTTGTGTGAACTCAATTATTCAAGTTCATTTTGATGTAATCTAGATTTCACTTTCTATTTAATGAAACTCGATTCCGACAAAAAAAAGAAAAAATGGCATGAAATATGATGGAATTGAAAGCTTGGGTTCAATTGGTCATACAAACAATCACAAAAACTTGGTTATCCAGAAGTTGATGTAAAATTACAGTTCTATTATAACAATGGAATAAATAATCAAATTATCTAGTGGAGCACCCAAAAAAGAAAAAAAATCTTGAGCAAATTTCAGTGCTGTAATTGGTGTTTGGCTTTTTTCTTCTCCCCACTCGAGTCTTAAAGTGGTGGGGTTGAGAGGAACTGGGCTGTCTTCATTATTTGGATGCTAAGAATAAATAATTGGGCTTACAATACAAGAGAGTCAACGAAATTCGATTAAATAGCAAAACTAAATTGGTATTGGCATATAAAATACAAAAATGCATGTTTCATCACCATGTCGAGCTCTCACAACTTGTTGAACTGTTCTGCTGCAATTGTTTGTGAATTTCCAAAATGGATGGCACTCACTACTACCCGACCCCACAAGGCAGGGACTTAGTGGGTTTGCACCACCTCTAAATAACCAAAGTGTTGAAATTTTCTCCTCCATTTTTTTGGGCCATATATTTTTTTACCAAAGTGTTGAAGACGGAAAATAAAAGTTGGATAGCCTTAGTTCACAGTAGATAAGTTTTTTTAAAAAAATAGAAACGAAATTTATTGAAAGAAAAAGAAGAGGAACACACAAAGTGGATAAGACATCCAAAAGCCAAACGAGCAACATAAAAACAGACTAAAAAAACAAAGTCACCAGCCAAACTCCACAAGGACTGCTACACCTGAAAGACCCAAAGAAAACAAGTTGCAAAACAAACACTTCACATCACAACAGCAACCATATCCCTCAATATAGTGGAATAAGAATAGTCTTTGAAATATGAAGTGACAGAAGACCATAGAGTTGCCTAGAATTTAACTCTATCCCATAATTCACCAACACCCACTACCTCATATTCATAAAAAATCCTCCTGTTACGCTCCATTAAAATATTCCAAAATATAGACTGTACCAAGAAACCCCATAAGGTTGAAGCATGCTTCCCCCTGCCCCAAATAACAAAATGGGAACAAAGAAGATCATAGCAACCTTTAGGAATAACCCAAGCAGTCTTAACCTCCCTCAACAAGGTCCACCAAAGACTTAAAGGAAATGGGCAGTGTAAGAAAAGATGATCCACGCTTTCCTCACTCAATTTGCATAGAACACACTAGTGTGGTGACAAATACATGTACTGTCTTCGTCTTTGGACAAGATAAGATGTGTTAACTTTCCCAAGGGTCACCAACGAGACAATAACTTTAACCTTAGGAGGAGATTTGGCCTTCCAAATTAGAGAATAAGGAGGAAAGGCTTCCACCATCCCATTGTTGAGAAGAAAATACCATGAACCCTCGAGCTCCCACCATCTCATGTCCAATCTGGAAAGAGACAATCTAATTCCGTCAAGAATGTCCAGCATCTTGATCACCTCAGCTAACTCCCTTTCATTCAGGATCCTCCTAAATCCGAAGTTTCAACTACAAGGGAACACCTTAATGTCTACAAAACGAGAAATGCATAAAAAGTGCTTCGAAGACAGCGCGAACAATCTAGGAAAAATCTCCTTCAAAACCCTCTCCCTCACCCAATTGTCCTCCCAAAATCTCACCCTATCCCCATTTCCCACCTCAAACCTACAACACTGTAAAAAGGAATGGTATCCAGAGAAATATCCTTCCAAGGATTACAAGAGGAGACTGTAGTAGCAGGATAAGCGTCCCACCCATTTCTAACAACTGCGTATTTACTTCTAATCACCACATGCCACAAGGAATTAGGTTCCAAAGGGAAATGCCACAACCATTTAGCACGCAAAGCTTCATTCTTTTCCTTCAGAGAACCCACTCCAAACCCTCATTCATTCTTAAATTTGGCCACCAAATCCCATCTAACCAAATGGTCATTCTTCCTTTCCTCCACTCATTCCCATAAAAAGGATCTCATGATCTTTTCTACTTTATTAACCAAACTGCTAGGCATTTGAAAAAGAGACATATAGTAGGATGGGATAACTCAACACAGCTTGAATTAAAGTTAAACTTCCACCCATAGGAAGAAATGCTCTTTTCCATTTTTGAAGTCTGATTTGAATCTTCTCCATCACAGGCTCCCAGAAGACAATTGCTCTAGGATTACCGCCTAGGGGAAGACCTAAATACTTCATAGGCCACTCACCCACCTCACAACCCCAGCCGCTAGCTATCCCCTTTATAGGCCACTCACCCACTTCACAACCCCACCAGAGAACACTTAAATTTATTAATTTTCATGCCAGAAACAAGGCAAAAAAAGTCCAGTAACTTAAGAAGATTAAACCAGTACTCCTCCGTATCCTCGAGAAGGAATAAATTGTCATCAGCAAATTGGAGATGAGAAACCTCCACTATATCACTCTCAGTAATAAGACCATGGATCAAATTATTCTCTTGAGCCTTCTCCATTAACCTACTTAGAACATCGATAACCAAAGTGAACAAGAAACAGGATAATGGATCTGCTTGTCTCACCCCTCTAGTGACCGTAAATTTGCCCCTGGGTCTCCCTTTAATCATGATAGAGAAGTTGACAGATTCTAAACAACCCTTGATCCAGCGTCTCCATTGCCCTCCGAAACCTTTTCTTTCCAAAACATCATCCACAAATCTCCATTCTACATGATAATATGCATGTTCGAAATCAATTTTAAAGACCAATCCCAACTTATTTGACTTCTTATCATCCTCGACAACCTCATTAGCAACTAAAACAACATCCAAAATATGCCTATTTTTCACAAAATTTCATTGGGAAAGGGAAATAGTCTCTCCCAAAAGCTCCCTTAGTCTCGATGCCAAAACTTTGGACACCACCTTGTATAAGCTAGTCACCAAACTAATAGGCCTGTAATCCCCAAGCTTAACAAAATCTTTTTTTTGTAGGGATAAGACAAATTAAGTTTTCATTTGGAACAGCATTGATGATCCCAGTATCATAGAAGTTATCCATTACCTTCATAAGATCACCTTTCACAATGTCCCAAAAAGATTTAAAGAATAACAAGGTGAAACCATTGGCACCTGGCGACTTGTCTTTCCCACAATTGAAAACTACAATACGAACCTCCGCCTCTTCAAATGGCCTATCGATCTAAGCCGCAACCACCGTGCTAATAGGGCACCAATTTAACCCCTCCACACCCCAACCCACTTCCTCATTACTACTGTAGAGCCTCTTGAAAAAATTGATTGCCTCCAACTTAATGCCCTCATTGTTCTCGATAATACCAACACCCTCCACTTCTAACCGATCAATGAAGTTTATTTTCCTATACCCCGTTGCCATCATATGAAAATATTTGGTATTATCGTCACCATTTCTAGCCCACTTAACTTTACCTCTCTGTCTCCACTTCACTTCCTCCTTGCAAACTATATCGCCTACCAAAAACTGTAAATCTTCCCTTTCCTTTCACAAAACGCTATCTAACCCTTCACGCCCCTCACGGAGACCAGGGACAGTCAGTCTAGCTTCAGCCTCCCTTTTAGCCGTCTCCACATCTCCAAGCACCTCCTTGCTCCAACGCTTCATCTTTGTTTTCAACAATTTTAACCTGCTCATAAATTTGTAACCTTCCCAGCCAAGTATCTGGTCTTCCCTCCACTAGATTTTGAGAGCTTTCTTAAAATCAGGATGATCCAACCACATGTTCTTAAATCGAAAAGGACCAGGGCCTTATTTCATCTTAGTAGTGTCCAAATAGATAGGGCAATGATCAGAAAAGATCCGAGGCACTGCCTTATGACGCACCGGGGGAAACATATTCTCCCAACCTCCAGTGAATAGAAAGTGATCAAGTCTTCTACAATCAGCTCCGATTTTGAGATTGGACTAAGTGAAAGAAGCATTGAGCAAACAAGGGTCACGCAAGTTAGTTTCTTGAATGAATCCATTAAAATCCCCTATACTCATTGACTCTCTTCTGCCATTAGATTTCTCTGAAATAAATCTAACGACATTGAAATCACCACCAAGACATCATCTGTCTCCGTAAAGACCATATAGGTCAACCAGCTCTTCCTAAAAACTTCTCATGTCCCTCTGCTTACACGGACCATATATTCCAGAAAGCCACCAACACTCACCTGAATTTTCTTTAATTTGAATTGAACAGAATACACTCCCACAACTGAGTTTACAACAGAAACCAATTTAGCATTCCACAATACCACAATGCCACCCGAACTCCCCCACGAGGGAGAGAACACCTACTGTCTAAATCGTACCCCCCAAACACTAGCAACCAAATTTCGATCAACCACCATCTTTTTAAATTCAAGCAAAATTACGATGCCAGATTTATAGCGCCTTAACTGAATTTTCAACATCAGCCTCTTTGACTTACTGCCTAAGCCCGTAACATTCCAACTTATAATCTTCATTAAATAGAGATATAATCCCTACGAATTTTCCTTGCCTTACTGCTACATCCAGAAGCCACAGAATTAGAGTCACAACTCAATTTACTTGTTTTCCCACCTTTCTCTTGGAAAAGGTTTCTCTTGAGAAGAACCAAAGAAATATTCAATTTAGACATCAGACGCCTTGATTTAATCCTAACATCAATTGGATCATGGCTGCGACAGTTGAATCATCTTCGACTGTATTTTAATTTTGGATCCTTAATGGAACTCACCACATGGATACCAGCATTGCTACAGTCAACATCCAACTCATCAATGAGGTTGCGGGATCGATGAAAAAATCAGCAAGAAGCCCAGTGTCAGCATCTTAATGACAAGACCCACCCCAGATTTCCCCCTTGGAATCCGTGACGAACCATGTTCCTATCCAGCATTAAACCCATGTCGGGCCTACATACAAACATAACCCTTTCACCCCTGTTTTAAACAAAATTTAGGCCGAGACTTCTACCGAAATTTCAGCAGTCTCCCCTGAAAAATGGATATTTCCCAATTTTTCCACATGTAAAAGAAACACATTAAAATCCCAAACGGCAGCACACACAATGCAACAAGCACACATTTTTCTTAAAAGGTCTCTGGCCACAAAATTTAACCCTACAAGGACAATATCATAGCAATACTAGAATTTTTTTAGTTTACATAAACGAGGGAATTCAAAAAGAATATTTACAACTGATATCCTACAGGTAGTGCGTGGACTGATGAATCGCATCAAGCAATAACATGAGGGGCGCAAAACAGGAAGTTGTGAGTGTACAAAAACAAAGTTTTATAACATAATTTATATCCAAACATACTAACCCCGCCGTTTTAGAAAAACTATGTAAACCATGCAATGAAAACGATCTTTTTCTATATACAGTTTGAAACTTGAACATTGTATTCCCATAAATCCACATTATATCAAATCAACATTTTTCTTGCATCATACTTTTCCCAAGACATACCACATCAAATATGTACAAGGAGAAACAATCCAACTCATGGACTATTTAAACTAAACCACATGGCAGAATCCTCAATACACATGTGGCTAGGGACGAACAGTCCAACCGGGAGACTATTGCTCCTTAGACACACAAGGCAGAATCCTCAATACACGTGCAGCTGATCCAGTCATACGCGCATACTAACATCTTGACACACCTCCCAAAGAATATATGTGTGCCCTGATGGGTCCTAAAGACCAACTTTAATTCTTTTCCATAATTTCATCATCCATTCCATATAGAACTAGGGGGAGGTACAATAAGTGGTGTGTAGCCACATAAATCCCATATTTCATAAACATAATAATAATACCCAATTCCCTCATGCATAACCATATTGCAACATAAAATCATTAAAACTCCACCACATTCAAATCCATAAAATCCCAATTTAAATCCGATCAACCATGGTTATGCATGCACTTGACAATAAGAAAAATGATGCTTTTTGGAAAACAAAGTCCACTCACAACTAGTCTGAAGCAAAATCAACCCTTAGAGGGTCCCTCCTGTGGAGTATGTGGAGTTTGAGTACCTATTGAAAGAATATAAGAATAATATTAACTTTTGAACTGAATCAAACTGAAATTGAAATATAACTTCCCTGAATTCAAAGTGTGTGCACGACTTTTAGAAAGTTCCTGAGCCATTCTAGTACTTTTCAAAAGTTGAGACGATCTAGGAAGACTCGTGGTCAACCGAGCGGTCAAACTTTCTGTAACGGTCAATTGGGCCCACGGGGTTCACGATCTCCAATTCCAAATCTAAAAGTTCCAAAAGGTGCGAAAAGAACTACTAAGCAAGTCCCGAGAGTTTGGTCTCGATTGAGTGGTTGAATCAACCTCGATCGTACGATTGGACGGCGATCAATTCGCCTAATCTAGAATCATTGATTCGGAGTATCCAGGATGCTGATTCTCGATCAACAAGTTCCTATACCATCCTAAAGGTACATGGAACAACATAATTGAAAATGGAACTGATCGAATGGTCCAAATATATTGAACCCACATATTGCATAATAGGCGCAATATCCGTTCGAAAGCCAAACGGTCATCAACTTCAAATCCGAGCATACTGTCGTACTCGAGACGACGTATGCATAATTCTTGGACAAAAATGGGTCACCGACAATTGGCTCAAGCGCCACCACTAGCAGCGGCCAACGGCGATGGTAGGGATGGCAATGGGTCGAATCGGGGGTAGGTATGCCATTCCCAACCCCATACATGTTAAGCATTTTTCCCCCATCCCCGCATTCATACCCGCAATATTCTAAGCAGGGATTCCCCATCCCAGCCTTCATTGGGGAACGGGTTCCCCTACCCGCCCCATTACCCATTACTGAAGAAAAACCAATAAAAAAACTACTTTATTGAACGAGAAAAAAACACTATAAGCGCAAACATATGTATCAATTCTATTGTTATCAACTAAAAATCTAGACTATATAAAAAAATTAATACATATTAAAATTACATGTCCAAGACATGTTCATCATTATAGAGGTAGTCATCACACATCTCAATCATACAAAGTGATGTTTTCAACTTCTTCAGTGTAAGATCCTTGATACAAATAAAACAAAATATAAATTTTACAATCATGTAGAGTAGGATATTAAACATCATTATCAATTATATAATATAATTTTTATTTTACCTCATTCTCAACATCATTATCAGATGTGTAGCCATGGGACAATGCTATAGAGTTTGAACCTATTCACAATAAACATGAATAATTAGAAAATACTAAGTAACAATTACATTTAATAGTAAATTTATATAACATATTTTCAATACCTTTTATCTCATTCCATAGCCAATCTCGAGCACACATCAATGCCTCCACAGTTTTTGAATGAAGTCGATTACGATGGGGGCTTACAATTCTTCCACTAGTGCTAAATGCCGACTTTGAAGCAACTGTAGACACATGAATGGCCAAAATATCTCTAGCAATATCATGCAAAGTAGGATATTTGATGCCATTTGTTCTCCACCATGATAATATATCAAAATCAAGAGTCCTAGGTAAAAGAGACTCTTCCAAATAATGGTCCAGCTCTGATTTAACGAGCTCAACATTAGTTGAATTAGAAAGAAAAGATTCAAACTTGTGCATATAGTTCCCAACTCCAACTTGATATGCCATCGATGAAGAGGTAGAAATTGAAGATTGACAAAATTCATGAGTAACACTTGAATTAGACTTGGACTGATACTCTTTGACAATATCATAAGCTAATTTGCGTATCCTCTCAATTTCCAAGGAAGACTTCTCTTTATATATAAGAGGAAAATAAAACTCAATCAATTTCATCTTAAACCTTGGATCCAAAATAATTGCCAATCCCATCATGTCATGCATTGTATCCCAATATTTTTCAAACTTCGTTACCATTTTTGAGGCCATCAATTTCACTTCATCTTGGTCAGACAAGAGCCAATCATAAATTGCCAACCTAATCTCACAAATGTGTGGAAAATAAAGGTTTGCTGTAGGATACTTGGTCCCAGAGAACAATTCAGTCACAGTATAAAAAATATGCAATTTTTCAGCAATGATACTTGCCTTCATCCAATCTTGCTCACTAGGAATAATTTTATATGGGGACTCACGTTGTCTCAAGCGAGGAAAAACATTTTTGTATATCGTTGCCGTCTTAAGCATCAAATAGGTAGAGTTCCACCTAGTTTTGCAATCTAGCTCTAAGTGCTTAGTGCTCTCAATTTTCAATTGACGGGGTGCCTCAAGAAATTTTTCCACTCTCTTTGGAGTGGCTGACCAAAATGCAACACTAGAACAAATTTTCTCAATGCTAGTGTTGATAACATCCAAGCCATCTTTAACAATCAAGTTCAATATATGTGCACAACAACGCATGTGAAACAAACTTCCATCCAACAACAATGAGCTAGAAATTTTTTCTAACAGTGTTTCAATCATGGAATCATTAGTTGTGCAATTATCTACAGTCAAAGTGGATAACTTACGATCAATGTTCCAATCTAGCAAACAATCCATCAAAGCACTAGCAAGAGTCTCAGCTGTATGTGGACATGGCACATATATAAATCTAATACAAAAAAAAAAGAAGAAAAAAAAGACAAATTAAGTACACAAGCTATAATATGCATTTACAATGAAAAATATGTTAAAAGTTTTATTTCAAAACTAAATAAATTACCTCACAAGTCAACTTTGCAAGTTCCAAGATTCATCAATGAAATGAGACGTGACGGCCATAAATCCTCTCTTTTGGTTATTTGAGGTCCACATATCAGTTGTAATTGCATTCTACTTTGATTTGTCTCCAATAACTTCATTGTTCTTTCCCTCTCATACTCAAATATTTTAAAGATGTCACTCTTAATTGTGTTTCGAGAAACCATCTTAAACAAGGGTTGCAAAGCCATTGAATATCTTCTAAAACCGACATGTTCAACCATGGACATCGGGTACTCATGCAAAATAATCATACAAGCAAGCTCCTTCCTTGCATTTTGTTGGTCAAATTTATATGTACCATGCTTGACACCCCCATCATTTGATTTAGTAGGATGCAACAAAGACTGCTTTATATCTCTTTGCTTCCTCAAAGGACATATTTTGAAATGATCATGCAAATGTGTAGTTCCATTTTTGCTTCCAACCGATAGCTTTTTCCCACAATTATTACACACTGCTTTCCACACATCTTCAATCTTTTGTTTTTTAAAATGATTCCAAACAACAGATCTTAACTTTCTCTTATTTTGACTATTATCATCACACCCACCAGAATCTTGGTTTGGGTCTTCATCAGTTGGTTGTGCAGTGTGTTCTTGGTTCTCATCCTCATTCTCAACTCTTATTGAGCATTCGATTGGTGTCTCCACATTTGGAGAATTTTGTTGTTGAATACCACCGTCAAAGTCCAATACGTTCTCAATATCAATGTCCATCTATGAATAGGATGATCAAGAAATCTATTAATAGGTAAATATATTGAATAATGTCTAAGCATAAACTAAGATATAGTATTGGTAATTCTTATTTCAACTAACAAATTTAGTAATATATTAAACCCTAAACCCTACAGTGATCATGTTAGATGATATGAAAACTAAAAATAGAACAAAAAAATATTATCAATGGTTAAAAGTTGGAATCGAGTACCTAGGATAGTGGTGCTTGCAGTATGTTGATAATCTACTCCTCTGACTTTGTAAGGAGGAAGGGTGCAAGTGGTCCAAGCCTATGTGGGAGAGAGCCCTAGATGTCTGCTGTAATATGTATAAACAACAACACTAGGGCAATATAATGAAATCTCTTTAATAATATATTTATATATAATAAATAAATAGAGAAGATTTCCTATTTTTAATATTATAGAGAGTCGGCTGATTGATTTCCTATTAGTTATTACTATATTCGCAAAGTTGAAGTATGAAGAGATTTCCTATTATTATATATAATATAATAATAGGAAATTTCTTTAATAATATATATATAATAAATATATATATATATATATATATATATATTCTAAACGGGTTGGGTTCGGGTTGGGGATTAAAATATCATCCCTGCCCCTCCCGATCACCATACCCGATAATTTCCCCATACCCGTTTTTTTTCCTTCATACCCGACCCATTAGGGTCGAAGCCCCGCGAAGACCCGTACCCGCGGGGAAAATTGCCATCCCTAGGCAGTGGTTCGTGGCAGTTTTCGGCGATGGAGAAAATCTTTAAACTACTCACAATAATTATACCAATAATTCAAGCACAATAAGGGGAACAACTTTTGGTCTTAGACCCCGGCCAAAAAGTGGCCGGAACCAAGTAAAATCACGGCCAACCCTTGAGGGTTTTGGCCGGAGCTTTTCAAGCTCAGGCCGGCGGCTACATTCACCAATGATGTCGCGCACCCTAGGGGAAAGCATGAGGGAGAGGAGAGCTACCTTTTCCAAGTGGTGGTGTGGCCAAAAATGCCGCCATCAATGATGGCAGCGACTGGGCAATTTTCACGTCGTTCTAGTCGCCAAATCTTGCTTTTTTAAACTGAGAAATAGGGTGGGTTATGTAGAGGAGGATGAGGCGGTTCTTTTGGGATCGGTTTCGTGACCTGAGGTGGCCTGACGGGGACAAACTGCTGGTGAGAAGTTCCGATTTCGCTAGGAGAGAGAAGAGAGAGCAAATTGGGGAGAGAAAGTGAAGTGCGGGGGATGAGAGAGAGGAACCGGGGTATTTAGGGTTTCCTAATAATTTTCAAAATTCCCTTTGCGTCCTTTTTGTTTTCAGACATTTTCTCAATTGTTTCAACTCGGAATTGAGTGTGCCGCTAGTCTACGGACTTGTATCAACAAGCTCTACGCTGCTGTGCCACTCAATTCCCCAAATCATTTCCAAATAAAAGTGACCAAAATACCCCTAATCTCAAGGACAAAAAAGTAAAAATCACCAAAAAGTAATTAAATAATAATTATTTGGACTGGGTGTTGCATAAAACGTCTATCTTTGCCCTATCATCATCAGAAGACATGTAGACTCCCATAACAGAATCCTACAACGACTGCAACTCCGCATCGAGGTCGACAGAGTCGAGACCAAAGGAAGAATCACTATCTCCCTCGTCCATAGCCTTTGAGAGTAAAGACCTAGCCATCGTATCATCTCTAGGATCCACCGGTTTGATTTGAAGGTGAGAAACACCTAGACTTCATCGCCGTCTACTTCTCCCTCTCGAAGAATAGCCAAACTTAGAATAAAAACTCGAAGCATGGACATATTTAGGTATGGATTCAAATATGGGTGATAAAGGCGCAACACCTTTGTTTTTTAGGTCACTTTTCCTATCAGAAACTCTAAGCCCAGGAGCACACAAAGTGTTGGGGCTAGCAATAGAAGAGGCCCGAAAGAAAATCTCTTATGTATCAACACAAATACTACCACTCTTAATTTTTGGCCCAGACAACTCTATTGGGCCTAAATGGACACCCACATTGCTCAAAGCACTACTGGGCCCACCAAATTCAAAATGGCACACGTGAGCAACAAGTTCTCCAGCTTGGCCCCTATCCCTATTTAAGAGTTTTTTGGGACATCCCAAATGCACCTTTGTACCAAGATCATTAATACCCGCATCCATACTCCCAAATACCAAGGCAGCCACATCCCAGCCTCAAGAAGACTCATCAAGCACACCCTCATCGTTTTTTTTAACTTGATTGCCTCGTAAACCTCCCCTTTCAAATATTTTGCTAGAGAGCAAATCGTGTTCCTTACTCTTCCATCGTCGCACCGGAATCCAGCCATCGGTCGACTTTTGCAAATTCTGATCAGAAATAGAGCCCGCCCTCAGCCCACTACGTGGGTCAGAAGGTCGAATATTTCTTGGCAAATGAGGTCGAATTGGCAGAGTCAAGGGCCTGATTTGGACATAATAAACCTCATTCCCTTATGAAATTCTCAAGAAGTCAGGTAGGAGGCCACGATCATTCATCCTGACTCTTAATTTTGCTTCAAACAAATATTCAAATTTTGAAGTCCTCTTATCGACTTCAATCAATCCTCCGCAAGCCTCACCAATTGGATTGAAAAACTTTGGGAACCACCAATGTAATGGAAGCCCAGTTATCGCAACTCATCCCTTATAGCTCACCACCTTAGTCGAATTCATTTTCAGAGTCTGCTCCCAAGTAGACAGTAATAACTCATGAAAACCCTCCATCACAAATTTTCCCACACCAGCAAACCACATAGCTTCCTCTGTGCTATCGCAAACAAAAAAAGCTCTACTATTATGGTAAGGAAAGGGCTCAATATCCCGCTCAAGCCAACCGGATAAGGCCACATAGGCTACTTTCCAAGGCTGGTGGACCATCTAGCGTTCACAAACCTCCACACAAGCTGAGGTGAGATCACCAATTTCGAAATCCACTTTAGATCGGTAAATTTCACATCCGAACACTCCAGTTCATTCATAATCTTTGCTCCTGAGGTTACAATGCCTTCTACCACATCTTTGTATGTTAAGGATGAGTCATTTGTTGCACCAGCCACAATTTTATTCACCTTTTGTTCTCCGTGAAGTATGGTGGATAAGCACTCCTCCAAATGCCTCCAACCCACAGCTTCACACCCTTGAGGAAGAACAAGAGATGACGCAGCACCGTTAAAGCATTTAGAAAGTCTCAAGAAGCAGCTATTTTTGTTGCTCTGACGTTCAATCCAAAGTTGAATGAATTTCCCCTAAACTGTCAACAGAAGTGCTCATCATTAAGCTGTAGGACTGCATGCAGCTGCATAATGAGCCAAGAAACACATCCCAAATCGATGGAGATGTGAAAAATCTTAGGTCTAGCGCATTCAGTAATAAGAATAGAACCTCCAAAAGAAAGATGATCAATCTGAACCCGCAATAACTTGGATTCAATATGGAATTCTCGAGGAATATGCCTCACACTAACGTTTCTCTGGAGACAAGTCCCAGATACCACTTTCTCCCTCATCTCTCTCCCTTAATTAACACATGACACAAAATCACTAGTGCCTCACAATAGATAAGTTAATAAAAGGAAATCATATCTTCAAGAACAACTATTAAAAGAAGAACCTTTCTTTAAGACCTCAATATAGCACACCAATGTTTTAGGTAGCTTCTATAATGAAGATAAACGATGCACTCATCGTTCCACTTATATTCATGACCAACATCAGCACATTTGCGATTGGGATGTAAATGCATTGTGTATTGTCTGCAACCCAAAAAAGGATAAACTTGTTATAAAGAAGAAGAGAGCGAAAACCCTAGCAGAGAAAAAAAAAAATTCGCCCTCAAACCGTTCAACACCTCATCTTTGGGGGAGGTGGTCTGCCCCTCTTTCCCCTTCCCTCCGGCGTCTTCATCCTCTTCATTTCTCTTTGTTTCTCCCTCCTCAGTTCTGGTTTTGCCCCTCTCTATGGTGATTTTGCCTCACCCTTTGTGGTGACTTTGTGTCACACCCCAATTTTTTTTTTAAATCTTTTCTTCTTATGGAATGTGAGGTGAAACAAAATAAATAAATAAATAAATAACAAGAGACATGGAAACTGAACAGAAACTTTTATTTAAACCAAAGTAATTTTCATTGTAATTTTACAAGCAAAATAACAGGAAAGAAACACTCTCCTAACTTATTTTTTTTACAATAAAACGTCCAAAACTATCTACAACTCATTCTTCTTGTTTTCAGGTCACAAACTAAACCTCATATTAAAAACTTGCAACAGATTTAATAAGGGGTGAGCATTACAAGCTCAGCAAAGGTCCTGTCTTAAATGATTAGTCAGATTTAAAATATAGAAATTATGCAATGCATGAATGAACTTCAATTCTACCCAACCTGTTAATCTGTATAATAAGACAAGCAAATCTGCATGTCCAATTATATAAACTAACACCCATATCAATCATCCCATAATTCCGTTTTTGCTAGTCATCTTGTCTAAACCATTTATCTCCAAGACCAAATCACCCAATCGACAATTATACCGTTGATATCCTAATCTATTGTGCACACGGGCTCGCCTGAACTTGGTCCCTACAATGGTCAAACTCAACTACACAAAATATCCTTTCCATTACCCTCATTTGCATAATTTCTTTATTAACCCAATAATTCCAACCATCACCAATAAGATATGAACATGTCAACATTAACCAAATTATGATGATAATTAACAACATGTAAACACCCAATATCAAGAATAATAATCAAATAATAATATCATGCACAGAATAGTGTTCACAAAATTTAATTAAATCAATTTATGTAAAACCTCCCCAAGAAAACCCCTACCTCAATTCCAAAGCTATTGTATTACTCTCAGTCACAAGTCCAAACACCTTGAGCTTTTCCAAAGTTTCACAGCTTCCTACCAACACTTTCTATTTCTCACTTTTCCTTTCTCTACGAATTCTAGTAAACAAAAGCAATTAAAAGAAGAACTATGATTCAAGAAGTACAAGGGAATGCTATTTATAGGGAACCAAAGTCGGCAAAGTCCATCTAGTGGACATGGATGGAAACTAAAATTGTGCCACACAACTAGTCTATGGTTTACTAGAGTACTTGGGTGGCTTGAAAGTAGTATGCCACCTCTAGAATAGCCCTATGCCTTGGCTTTGTAGGGTGCTTAATAAGAACACCTAAAATACTTACACCTCATGCTATAACAAGAATTGACAAACCATATGCATGCAACATGTCAACTTTGTACATAATACTTAGTAAGCATAAGGGCCTTTCTAAAGCTTTTATAAAGTGTAGAAATATACAATAAATATTAAATAGAGCTTAAATGAGTTAATATAGTGAAAGCCATACAATAAGATTTGATAAGGTAGGCTATACTAGTTAATAACCAGACTCCAAATACCACGTGGCTTGCCATGTAGAAAAAATGTAAATATATATTATCAATTATATAGTATGCAAACTAATAACTATAAACATTAAATTTTACAAAATTTTAGTATATATATATATACTTCTAAAAATACAGGGTTTCACAATCTACCATCCATAAAATAAATTTAGTCCTTGAAATTTTGAAACATACCAGAGTCAAGGAAGAGTTCTGGATATTTTTCTTTCATCTCAGCCTCTAATTCTCATGTAGCCTCTTCCGTATTCCCATGTAGCCAAAGAACTTTGACTAGTGGAATAGTCTTTGTTCACAACACTTGTTCCTTATGATCTAATATCCGTATTGGTCATTCCTCAAAAGATATTTGCTCATCTATGTTTAGTTCTCCCCAATCTAAAACATGTGCTGGATCTAATTCATATTTTTGAAGCATAGAAACATGAAACACATTATGAACATTCAAAAATTGAGATGGTAGTGCTAACTTGTAAGCTACTTGCCCAATCCGTTGTAGTATTTCAAAAGGTCAAATAAACCTTGGGGCTAATTTTCCAAACTTTCTAAATCTTCTAACTCCTTTTCAAGGTGAAACTTTAAGGAATACATGATCTCCAATATTAAACTTCAATGGCCGTGTTCTTTTATCAACATAGTTCTTTTGCTGACTATGAGTTATAGGTAATCGATGTTTAATAGTTTTGATCTTCTCTGTTGTTTCTTGTACAAGATCAGGTCCTAATAACACATCTTCACTTACTTCTGCCCAACATAAAGGTGATCGACATGGTCTGCCATAGAGTGCTTCATATGGTGCCATTTCAATGTTGTATTGGAAGTTGTTGTTATAAGCAAACTCTGCCAAAGCAAGATGATCTTCCCAATTACCAAGAAAATCCAAAACACAAGCTCTTAGCATATCTTCTAAGATCAGGATAGTTGATTGTCCATTAGTTTGGGGATGAAATGCACTACTAAAATTCAATTGAGTTCCTAACGTTTTTTGCAAAGTACCCCAAAACTGAGAAGTAAACTTTGAATCTCTATCAGAAACAATAGAAATAGGAATTCCATGTAATCTAACTATCTCTCGAATATATAATTTCCCAAGAGTTTCTATGGAGTCTGTCGTTTTGACTGATATGAAATGTGCAAACTTAGTTAAACAATCTACAATAACTCATATTGCATCTTTACCTCTAGGTGATCGTGGTAAACGTATTACAAAATCCATTGTGATATGATGTCATTCCATTGTGCAACAGGTCAAGGCTAAAGAGGGCCAGCTGGTTTCTGATGTTTGGCTTTCACTTGTTGACAAGTCAAACATTTTGATTCAAAAGTTGCTACATCTCTCTTCATACCACTCCGCCAAAACTGGCGACGTAAATCTTGATACATTTGTGCACTTCCTGGATGAATAGTGTATGATGAATAATGAGCTTCATGAAGAATCTCATTCCTTAATTCTGGAATTTCAGGTACATATACTTTACCCAAATACCTTAAACCATGTTCTTCATGAAAAGTCCAACCTTTTGCTTTACCTTCATCCAAAACATGCTCTCGAATTGATTTACATGTGTCATCCTCTTGTTGTTTTTCAACAACTTTTTCTAGCAAAGTTGGTCTTGTTACCAAGTTATAAAGGTAAGCACCACACTCAAGTACATTCCCATACAAATCAAAATCTTGAATACAATTCATCATCTTCCATTTCTAAATTTGTAATCTTGCTACAATTCCCTACGTATTCCTACTTAAAGCATATGGCACTATATTAGCTTTTCCAGGATGATAATATAGACCAAAATCATAATCTTCTAAGTACTTCATCCAACGTCTTTGTCTAAGGTTAAGCTTTTTCTGAGTGAAAAGATATTTCAAACTTTTATGATCACAGTAAAGCTCAAATCTTTCACCATAAAGATATTCCAAATTATGTGTAGGATAATGTCACCATAAAGATAATTATCGCCAAGTTTTACAAAATATTAATATATATATATATATATATACATACTTTTAAAAATACAGGTTTTCACACTTAGCCTCACCCCTTGTGGTGATTTTGCTTGGGCTTTATGGTCATTTTTGGAGGTTCTTTCTCTTCTTTTTCTCTAGCATGTGTTGTTTTCCTCACACTCTTTCTTCCCCACCCACCATCACTTTTGACCCTTCACTTCTCACATCTACACTCCCCTCATCTCCATTATGTGTTGTTGTAGTCCAACCATTGCATGTGATTGCATCTCGCCGCCGGACCTCAACCACAACGCTTTGCTCTTCAGTTCCACGTTTGCCACTCCCGTCATTCTCCCTCAGTGGCGCTTGTTGTGGTATGAGGATGCAATTACAGCGTAGATTGCACTTGTTTCTTGGATTATGAGAGAGCTTATGAGCGGGTGGCTTGCTTACCCTCATCTTCTGTTCGAAGCTTTGGTACACCTTGGCACCAATTCCTCCTCATTGGTGGTGGTGATGGATCTGCTATGGTGGTATTGTTTGTACGCTAGATGGTGCGGCTTCTGTTGTGTTCTAGATCTAGGGTTTTTCTCCCTAATGTTTTTATGAGCTTTTGTTGTTTTGTTGGGCTAAACTTGGTTAAAAATCATGTTAAATTTCTATTTAGTACCATAAACTCTTACCCTTAAGGCACGTTTGGCCCTACACTCTCAATTTTAACGATTACATACCCTCAGCTTTTCAATTTTTGCAATATGTTCCGGCTTTAACTTCAACATCAAAATTTCCATTAATTGCTTGCATGGTAAGCTTGGATCTCACCTATTCACTTCTTTCGATGTCAGTTGATGATTATTTTCGAGTAATTGGTGTCTTCCCGCCCATGAAGAACACATTACACGCATTAATACCAAACCATTGTTTTTAACAAAATACCCTTCAACTAACAATGAAAGAAGTGAATATGTGGGACTTAGGCTTGCCACGCAAGCAATTAACAAAAATTTTGACGATGAAGTTAACGCCAAAACCAAATTGTAAAAAATTGAAAAGATTAAGGTATGTAATCGTTAAAATTGAGAGTACAGGGGCAAATGTGCCTAAAAGGTAAGAGTTCATGGTACTAAATTGAAATAACCCCTGTATCTTTATGTTGGCCATATGCTTTATTTATTAGTTATGGCCTGCATTTGGTTTGGGCTTTCCACCTTTTGTAATGCTTCCCACTTCTAATGAATAGAGTTACTTTGACCCAAAAAAAAAAATTATAAGAAGAAGAGAGCAGAGCAAAAGCACATGAGTTGATAAACTTGTTATAAAGAAGAAGAGCAAAGAAAACCAATGAAGGCTCATGTACGTACGCAAAGGAAAATTTGAAGGGTTCCCTCGCAATCATGCCTCCTATATTTCTCAAGAATTTCTGTTGCTTGACTTTTATGAGGTATTGGCTCAGCCCCTAGTATTGTCGTAGCTTCACCTTGATATTTCTCCACAATCTCCTCAAGATTATAAGGTCCTAAATAAGAGATATTATACAAAGAAAAAGGATGTTCAAGTGACCATGAAACCAAACCATTAAGGGGCGTGCACATATATTGTTCAGACCAAAATTAACACAGTTTAATTTCTACAGTTAATGAGCCAATTTAATGGTTAAGTAACTGAGCCCAACCGCCAAAAGTCGCACCAGCAGACAAAGAAGGCCCAAAACGAAGTTTTCACGGCCCAAGCCCGTTAGACAAAAGGTAGTCACGAACATTAACTAGTGCGTAGTCAAACTAACGTTTCAGACATAATTATGTTCGATGCTATAGTATCGTTTTGGACGAAAACATGTCTGACGTCACCATATGCCCATTTCGGACAGAAAATGTGTCCGATGCTATAATTTCATTTCGAACAGAAAATGTTTGAAACTGCGCCCAAAGGCAATTTATTGTTTTGCAAATGACAAAGAAGGCTTTTATGATTGGGCCACAACTTGGTTTAAATCACTAAAGTCCATAAGCCCACTTTATCTCTCTAAACATTGGAAGGCTTTTTATGATTGGGCCACGACATGGCTTAAATCACTTGAAACCCATCTCCCATTTTTCCTCAGTCATGACCCACCTGTCAGAAGAGTGATGGTCTATGGCAAGTAAAAGAAGCGTAGTCTGCAAAGACAACTCCCATCACCACGAAGAGCGTTCCGATTACCACCGCATTTAAAGCAATATGGCTACCATTTCCATTAGAAATGGACTAGTTCCTTGACGCCAAATGCAGGAGGAGCCTCTTAAATTGACTTTTCCGGCCCAGAAAAACTAGCAAATCATTTGAACAACTTCCGAGGCCAGAAAATCTTCATCTAAGATTTCTCTCCAACTTGTGGAACAAGTTCCACAAGTTACGAGGGCAGAGCCGCAAGTGACAGTGAGCAGCACTCGAGTTTTTATCATCCAGGCACTGTCATCGTTGGGATATTTTGCCTATAAATATGGAAACCCCATGATAGTGCCAAAACACACAACAACTTCGACAAAACCAGACTCAATGTCTAAAACCAGACTCAACGTCTTCAACTCAAATTCTTGCAAAGCATCTTACTGCATACCAAAGCCAAGTCTTGAATCCAATCCTTTCCTATTCTCTAAGTTCCCAGTTGACAACTCCTGATTGGAATTCTATTCCTTTCCCAAACACATACTCCGTCCAATTCCCAGTTGACAACTCTTGGTTGGAATTATGTTGTTATTGTTTGTAACCTGTATGCTCTGCCAACATCGCTTGGTATGATTGATAGTTGGTCTCAATTTCCTGCTCCTTCAGAACAAGTTCCTATCTGTGGTTCAGACAAGTTCTGACAATAGATATCTCTGACAAATCCTCATCTAACACTTCCTGCACTATCTCAAGTAGATTGCTGTTCTGTCCGATAAAGATTTGTTTTCTGTCTAATAAGGCCTTTTACCGGCTCTGTTGAACTTTATTTTACTGTACTGAAGTTTACTTCAATCCTTTCGGACTTGTATTTATTTACTAGCAATTGTACTATGTCCATCAGACAATTTGTATACAACAAAAAAACTGTTATTGAAATTTGTGTCCGATGAGAGTTTAAATCATCATCCATCCTACCTTTTATTCCATCAGAAGTGAAATATTGAAGTCCGCTTCATTGAGGCATAAAAAAGAACCTATCTAAAGACAGATTCCCATCTTTGGAGCACAGTGGCTTTGATTAGAAGTTAAGAATACAATAGCGCAACACATTCATAGTATAAACACCATTTCATCCCCTCTTTCTACTAGAAGAGTATCACTAGTAGTGACACGCCAATCGCAATCCCACAAGGAGCAGCGTTTGAGCCCACTTCAGAACACGACGAACATATATATATATATATATATATATATATATATATATATATATTCATGCACACACGAGATACAAAATCCACAATTTATTTATTCTGAAAGAAAGAAAAAGAGAAAAAGTATGGACAGTGGGAAGGGCGGAACTATAAATTTTTTAATGCGTGGGCTAACTAAAGTGTTTAGGGTAAAACTAAAATCTAATGAACTTTTTTTTTTGTACATATAGTTTTTATAGTCTTTCTAGAATATATTAAATCATATAAACCACACTAGTTCGTAGCTCCATTGACTAATTTCTTGACAAGACCAGCCCTGAATCCCTCGGAATCTGGGATTGATCCTATGGTTTTTCCGACATCCAACCGATGTCGGGCTTACTTACTACACAAATGCCCTCTTCCCGAAACAAATGAAAAAAGGCCGAGACTTCTGCCGAAATTTCGGCAGAGTCTCCCCTGAAAATGGACATTCCCAAAAAATTTCAACATGTTAAAACACAATAGAATAGTATACACCAACAGCCAGCATGCATACAAATTACATATTAGGCCTCCGACCTTCAATTCAATCCTAATGGGCAATAACAGAGCATATCTAAGAGTATTCGAATTTAAAGTGACATAATTCAAAGTTTAAGAGTGTGGACATAAAAGTCCTACAATTTATTCGAAGCACGAGAAGAGGAACGCTCGGCTTGATTGGTCATTTCACTGCAACTACTGCCTGGGGGGCGCAAAACAGAAAATTGTGAGTTAACAAAAATAAAGTTTTTATATACTCAAAACAACGTACTAACCCCACCGTTTCAAAAACGATGCAAAACATGCAATTGAAATCATTATATACATAATTGATTCAAAACCAGGATATCTCAAAATAGGAAAAGAAAACCCAAACTCGACTCTAACACCCGAACTCAACTCCCGCCAAAAGAGTCAAACTCCAAACCATACTCAATCGACATATAAATATATATAAATAAACTTAAATAACTTCGTTAACCGTATAAGTATAAAATATAAAGTTCCTAAGTATAACTATAATATTCACATGACATTTCACACCATCATAAGTACCGAGGAAACGATCCATCGCGGGGATTAACTTTCTACCCTGCGTCTGGGGATGAGCTATCCAACCGGGGGACTATCGCTCTACCGTATACACGCCAGAATATCCAACGCCACATATGTACAAACCAAAACTTGTCCTACGCGCGTAAACTACCCAGTCAAGGGCCTTTGGCTCACCCGATCAAAGGTGCCCGGACCTTTACTATACACTGGAAGTTCCAACGCCACGTATAGTAAACAACCGTAACCAAATCAGTCCCACACACCGGAAATTTCCAATGCCACGTGTTGGTAAACCAGGAAGGGTACAAACCATAGTGCGACTCTGACACCTCAAGACAACAACACAGTACCCCAAACCAAAGCCAAGTCGCAAAGACCCGCTTTCACAACCAAATAACCCAAACATATATATATATATATATATATATATATAATAGACCTCAAGTCCCGACACAAAATATTCAAAACCCAAAGTAACTCCCAAGTCATCCAATCTCAAAATATAATTCAAGAAGTCCATAAAATACCATAAATCGATATTACAACAATACTATAATCACAATGGGACCATAACTTCAAATATCCAAAGAAATTCCAACAATATGAAAATTCCAATAGTCGAGAAAATCGATTTATATGCATGGTAATTCAATCTTTAACATAATGCTCGTTTAAAAACAAAGTCTACTCATAGATAATCCCACGCTGCCTGACCCTGAGAGGGTCCTGCCTGCGAAGCTCGTGGAGCTTGAGTACCTATTGCAGAATACGAGAATTGGATTAACAAAAGTACCGTGAATGAGAACTTTAAAATAAAACCCTAGCTTTTCCGGGACTCAAAGTGTGCGTACGTTTTAACAAAGAATTTCTAAAGTCAACTACGTTCTTTGAAAGGTGAAACGACCACAGGAGACTCACGGCCAACCGCTTGGTCAAACTTCTCGAATATGATCAATCGGGCCCATAGGGCTCACAATCTCCAATTTCCGATCCGAAAGTTCCTAAGGGTTCAACAAAGTCTACAAAATTCGTCCCGAAAGTTTGGTCTCGATCGAGCGGTCGGATTTCTCTTAATCGCACGATCGGACAGTTAATGGTTTTCTAACCCTAATCTCAATTATACGGAGTATCCAAGACTCTGATTCTTGATTCGCGAGTTCCTACACAATCCTAGAGGTACATAGATCAACATATATGAAATTAGTACCGATCCAACCGTCCGAACATATCGAACCTGGATATCGCCTAATAGGCGTTTCGTCCCGAAAGTTTGGTCTCGATCGAGCGGTCGGATTTCTCTTGATCGCACGATCGGACAGTTAATGGTTTTCTAACCCTAATCTCAATTATACGGAGTATCCGGGACTCTGATTCTTGATTCGTGAGTTCCTACACGATCCTAGAGGTACATAAATCAACATATATGAAATTGGTACCGATCCAACCGTCCGAACATATCGAACCTGGGTATCGCCTAATAGGCGTAAATCCGTTCGACTGTCATACGATAACCAAATTGAAATCCGAGCACACCGTCGTGCTTAGGACGACATGGGGAACATTTTAGAACAGATTGGGCCACCACACATAGGCCCACGGGCCCGACAGATTTAGGTGTCTTGAGAAATTTTCGATGACGGAAATTTCTTGAAACACCCGGCAATACATATGCCAAAACATCAAGGACAACTAGTGGAGCAACTTATTCACCTGGGCCAACTTCCAATTTGGCCGAAAAACCACATTGAAAATCGGGAAAACCTTGGTTTCTAAATCGAGTTCCAAAACACCAAATTGATCGAAACTACCTACCAAAACATCAACAGGACATCAAGGGGATGAAGATTCGTACCTTGATCGACGGAAAATCTAGCCGGAGCCGCAGAAAAACCTGTCGAAAATCTGCCAAAAAACTAGTCGATACCGTCGACTTTCTAGGTGGTTTCGAGCGGGGAAAATAGATGGGCTGGGTAGAGGGGAGAGAGAGGAGAATTTTGGTGGTGGTGGTGGGGGCGTTAAGATCCGTGGCCGGACGGCGAAGAAATGCCTTCGGAATTTATGGGTTAGAGTCAGAGGAGAGAGGGTCGGGGAGAGAGGAAAGAGAAAGGGGAGGGGGTTCACGCACATTTTCTGATTGGCCAGGGGATTTTTGGGTTTTTAATTAAAATTTTAAAATGACCATTATGCCCTTTTAGTTTTCAAAGGTTTCCGGGCTCGTTACAACTCGGAAAGCGTGCCGCCTGTCTATGAACTCGTATCGACGAACCGGACACAACGGTGCCACTCAATTCTCCAAATTCTTTTCCAAACTTAAAATGACCTTTTTACCCTTCCTTTATCAATTAAAATATTAAATTCCAATTTTATTAATTAATTTTTATTCTTTTATTTTAATTCTTTTATTTTAATTAATTTATTATCTAATTGGTTCTGGATGTTACATTTCTAATAAATTTAAACATAAAACAAATACATATTAAATGCAACAAGAAAACTAATATTATCAAAATGAAACATGTTCAACAACGAAATTGAAAATTTACTATTTGAATATATATTTTTATTACTTCCATACAACTAAATTAATAGATTAATACATACTGGACTATATTTAAAACAAATCAAATATATAGGTTATGATTTCTTTTTTTTTTTGCACCAAAAGCATCCCTGGGTTACAGCCCAGGTTAGCAAGAGGGAGCGAAACATTAATTATATTCAGCAATGACTAGAGAGATTTAACAGAAAAAGAAGTCTAAAGGATGATATATGTTATGGTAGGAGACATTGGAACGTGTATATGTTGGAAGTTGATGATACACACATAAAAAAAAGTGAAACCCAAAATTAAGAGTGAGTTTAATTAGGAGGATGCAATGAGTAATATATAAATAAGGGAATCGCTAAATCTTTCCTTAATTCAGGGGTTAAACAAAAAAAAATACAATGGAGAAAAATAAAAATAAAAATATCCCAAGAGGCAATGAATTACAAAAATATTATTATGGAAAGGCCATTGTGTTTGCCAAACAAACTGACAATTAATTAATTAATACACAAACTAAATAGAAGACGATAATCTAATAATAATGAATGTCAGACAGAGTAGAGATGCATCATGTAAAATAACAAAGAAACAATTCAAGGCCCAAAGCGAACCTTGCAGCAAGCAAAGCAATGCAAACAAAGCATGAAATATAATTAAATACCATATATTCCAAAAAACTCGGCAATAGATTTTGCTGCATGCAAAGGGTAAAAAGCAAAGCAGTCAGTCAGTCAGTCAGTCAGTGTTCTAATAAGAATCCAAGGAACCCACCCACAACAAACATGCTTGTGTTGTGTAAAGTAAATTCATACCCTAACTTAATTTGACCAAAAAACCAAAATTATTCATTAATATTATTACTAGAGAAATGCTAGCAACCTTCTCCCTTTTCCTCATGACATGTGTCATTTTCTACACTTAAAAAAATGGAGATTTTGACATAAAAGTTGTCTAATGTATTAATGACATTGTTTTAAGTGTAAAAATTGACACGTGTCATGAAGAGAATGGAGAATGTCCAAAAGAGAAGGTTGCTAGCATTCCCCTTATTACCAAGGAATTAAATATCGAAGGTTTCGGAAATATCGATGGAAATATCAGAAAAATATCGATATCGATAAAAATTGGATAAAAACCACGGAAATTGTAAGAAAAACTTGGAAATTTTTATTGAAACTTTAGAGAATGTTTATTTAGTTAATTATCTATTAGTTTATCAAAAAAAAAATTTGGAAGGAAATGCATTGCATGATGGATTTGACTGATTTAAGTTGATTATATAGCGAGCTGACAAACACTGTGACTGTAGAAAATATGTTGTAATTAATGAAAGAAGATTAAACACACCATAATCATTTATATATAATGATTTACTACAATATTTTACACTTTATACATTGCATTGTAAGATACATGAATGACTTAGTACCACATAGAGTTCCTATGGGGTTCAAATTTTTCACTATCTTCATCATCTCTATACGTGACCAACAATAAAACAATAATTAAACAAATGTAACAAAATGTGATGGAAGCATATAAAGTCTTTAATAATGAATTAAGAGATAATAAACACACATGTACGTGACCAAATAAAGAATAGAAAAATTAAAAACCACATGCCATAATTTAAAATATAATACCACCAAACATTTGGAATAGATAATAATAAACATGCAAATTAAATAACAATAATGAATGAGAATAACTTACTAGGAATTTAAGTAGGAATGTAAGTAATTTGGAAAAATATATGAGAAAATAATTGTAGGAATTTAAGTAATTATGAAAATAATATGGAATAATAAAACCTAATAATGAATAATAATCTAATTCGATAATAAAATAATAAATAACATTAAACATATTAAAATTATCCTAGGGAATAATTATACAACATTACTTAATTACTTCAAAGAATTAACATGCAAGTATTATTCAAGTATTATTTTTTTATTTTAATAAACTACAATAATATAAATATAAGTTTGTAAACTTACCTCATAATGGTTTTGGTTGGAGAGATTTTGAGAAAGAGACGGCATAGGAGATGGAACCATTTCATTTTATTTGCATATATAGAAATAGGACTACAATACAACTAATTAGTTAGGTAGGTTAGGTGAATGGTTGAATGGTAGGGTAAGTTGAATCGTGGGGAGTGGTTCAATTTTTATTTTCAGAAACAACTTGTGAACATATATAAATATAAGTTTTGATAGATAATAAACACAAAGTAACCAACAGCGTGGTGAAAAAGTGGGAGGAATCAGAGCGCGCAACAGGGCCTGGGTTAGAACCAAATAAAGCTGGGTTTAGGGTTTAGGGCTTATTACTATACCCTAAACCCTATATTTTCGATTTTTAACTCCTTGCTTATTACTATATCCTAAGTTATGATTACAGAAACCAAACCTAAGCACGGATAGGATACAGTCAAACATGAACTGAACTGAAGAATTCTATTATAAGCTCGATCCATCACAAACACTAACCTCTGAGACGGGACTTGAATTCGAAACCGGACTCGTAAAAGGCATCAATATTGGAACCGGTACTGGAAGAGAAAGGCGAACCAGAACGGGAAGGGGAACTAGAATGGTAACAGATAAATTTTTTTTATCTCTTGGGTCACATCAATATAGGCCCTTGGAATTCAAAAACTCTACCATAACTTACCAATAATAAAACCAAAGCACAAGCTACGCTTTGCAGCGTCCTGTTAGACTCTATTTAATTTATTGTTATTATTAATAGAGCAAAGCAATGTAAGAGTAAATTAATGAAGGCTAGGCTCCTCTTGTACGTAGGGTGGCAATTTCCGACTCGACCCGTTACACGACTCGAAACCCACACGGGAAAAACACGACCCGAACACGACCCATTTATAAATGGGTAATTTTCGGGTCAACCCGCCACTGACCCGTTTATAAACGGGTGGGTTTCGGGTCAACCCGCCAACCCGTTTAAATACCTGTTTATTAAACGGGTCATGTCAACCCATTTAATACCTGCCAACCCGCGAAAAAAATCAAATAAAATGAAAGTTTTAGCACACATGGATTTCGAACCCTTGCCATGTCCACTCCTCTCCTTGCACCTTATCCATCATGGTGCTGATAAATTTGTGATTATATGTTACAACATTAGAGATTTATAATGTCCTTACATAATGATGAGCACTCAAATATTACATTTTTATCCCTAAATTATATTTGTTAGTAATTGTTCCTTATATAATTTGAGTTCATTAAATATCTAGGGATTAGGGTTTAATGTTTTAATCCCAAAATCATAAACCCTAAACCCTAAACCCTAAACCCTAAACTCTAAACCCTAAACCCTAATCCTAAACTCTAATCCCTAATCCCTAAACCCTAAACCATAATCCCTAAACCCTAATCCCAATTCCCTAATCCCTAAACCCTAAACCCTAAACCTAAACCCTAAACCCTAAACCCTAATCTCTAAACTCTAATCCCTAATCCCTAAACCCTAAACCATAATCCCTAAACCCTAATTCCGATTTCCTAAACTATAATCCCTAATCCCTAATCCCTAATCCCTAATCCCTAAACCATAAACCCTATTTATTTTCAAAATGTTATAATTATTTTCTTTGTCTCTTCTTCATTTTCTTCAATTTTTTAATTTTTTAATTTCTCTTTCTCAATCTTTATACATAGAGAGAGAGAGAGAGAGGCAAAATGAAATAACTATTTTATATCTAAAAAATGTAATTACTTGATTAAATTATCAACATTTAGAATTTTTTATTTATTTTTATTTGCTATCACTTAGCGTCGTTAACGGGTTAATGGGTCAACCCGAAACCCGCATGAAAATAAATGGGTAAATACGGGTTGACCCGTATTTGACACGAATGCTAAACAGATCAATACGGGTTGACCCGTATTTGACACGCGTATAAATACGACACGACACGAACCCGACCCGACACGACCCATTGACAGCCCTACTTGTACGTACGTAGGATTCGATAATTTTTCCTACTTCACTTTGAACAGTGTTAGGCTGAATTCCTCCTGGTATTGCCCTAGCTTCGCCTGGATATTTCTCCACAATGTCCTCAGCATTGTAAGGTCCTAAATAAGAGATATTATAATGCAAAGAAAAAGAATGTTAAAGTCACCATGAAACCAACCAAAACCATTAATGCATATTATATTATTCAGGCACGCTCGAAAAGAAGGAAAGATAGAAAAAGTAGGGAGGGAGGGATACATTAATTCAGCAATGACTGGTGGAGACAGTTAACAGAGAAAGTAGTCTAATGGATGATGATGTTATGATAGGAGAGACATTGGAGCATGTATATTGGAAGTTGAAAGTTGATGATACATACATAATTTTTTTTTTTAAAAAGGGCTGAAAGCCTTTAGTGACTAAAGCCTTTAGTTACCCCCACATTAGTCACCAAATGTCACCAATTATTGGTAACTGTTGCCACTTTTTTTTGTAGTGTTAAGAGTGAGTTTAATGACGAGGATGCAATGAGTAGTAACAAATAACTAAGGGGTTACCGCTAAATCTTTCCCTAATTCAGGGGTTAAACAAAAAATACAAAAGAGAAATTTAACTAATACATTATACACAGACATATTATTATAGAAATGCCATTGTGTTTGTGACAAACAAACTGAGAATTAACTAATACAATACACAGACAGGAACTCAAAAGAAGAAGATAACCTTGTCCTAATGAATGTCAGATAGATTGGGATTCATCGTGTAAACTATTGGTGGATTTAGCTTTATGCACATACACTCTTAATGTGATGGGGGAAAACAATATAATGAACTAAAGAAATAACATAACTTTTGGAGATGTGAAGCCCGAAGGCTACACAGATCTCCTACACAAACTTCAATAGGATAGATATTTCAAATACTTGACTACAACACACACTTGATACTCTTGATGCCCTTGATACGCACTTGATACACACTAAACATAAAGTGGAACAACACCTATTTATAGGCCATAATATTAACTCAATATTAAACATAATCATAACCATTATACCCACTAAACCTCACATTAACTTCAACTCATAAACTAGGTAATATTAGCTAAACTCTTTAGATTCTAACTTTTTATTTTCTAACCCCTACATAAAATAACAAACAAACAATTCAAACTTGCAATGCAAACAAAGCATGAAATTAATTAAATATAAATCACAATTAACAATTTACATGAAGGCGATTATATATATACTTACCATATATATATTCAAAAAAAAACTCGGCAACAGATTTTGCTGCATGCAAAGGTAAAAGCAAAGCAGTAATTCAGTCAGCCATTAGAATCCAACGAACCCACCCACAACAAACATGCTTGTGTAAAGTAAATTCGGCTTTCATAATTCCATATATTTGTTTTAGGCCCAAAACACCGCCAAATTTGACCCATTGAAATATATGGGTTTGGCCTTGAAGGAGGTGATGAAATTTCATTGTTGACTGCTCTCTCAGCTATAATAATGAGACTTTGGACCCAATTAGTTTTAAAGACTACACAACTTGCTGACTGAGGACCATTTGGAAGCTTGATATCAAAGTAGCTACCATAATTTTGGTTTATACATAACACAAATTATAATACAATTTTGGTTTTACTCCAACTCAAGCTGTTCCATCCTTTGCCTCCTTAGCAAGTAAGCAACTGGACCAGATAACATCTTCTTCTTTTTTCAATTTTTTTAAATTAAAAAAAAAAACCCAATTTGAAATAAACAATATATTTGAGAGGTGATTGGAAATTATTAGGGTTGAATGCCTGAAACTTTGCTTGCTTATAAGTTATAAGAAGAGAGTTGTGGGTTATGCATTCAAATGCAATCAATATGGTTTGGTTTGTATCAGCAAGCAAAAAGGAGGACCAAACCAAGAAGGGGCTTTTTCCTCCAAAACCTTGCTTGTGTCTGAAGCATGTTTAGCCAATGAATGTGCCATAACATTTGCCTTCTCTCTTGGGTCTTGTGGCTGGCAGATTCTCAGACAGAGCCAGCAATTTTCTTAGCAATGACTTCACTAATGAAAGGCAACCTCCAACGCCAGTTGTAACCCAACAATTGTGGCCAACAGTGCAACCACCTCAGCTTCCACTGAGAATGGATCTTGTTCATTTCTGGTACCAACACCAACCCTGTTTTTGCTTCCCTGCTGAACATTAGGCAGTGCACCATCAATACTTACTCATCATCTCATGAATAGATAAAATCAACTACCCATCAACCCCCATAGGCAACAGCAACATTCTCTCTAATACATGTAACATGTCCAAGCAGCCACTTTATATATTGGGACCCCTAACTTCGGTTGTGCTTGTGCCATTAAAATTCTAGCTTGCAAACAGGAATTTCACTTGAGCCAAAAATCATTCATATTCATTAAAAGTTAAAACAAACAAGACCCAATCTTTTATCTCTCTCTCTCTCATCCTTTTTTTTTTCTTTTTTTGAATCATCTTCTTCATCATTGCCTTCTCATCCATTTGTTTCGAAGTCAAAATCTGGCAGTGAGAAAGAGATGTGAATGGCAAGAAGTGGTAGTTGATAGGAGGACAATGCCACAATGGACAAATGGTTAGGGTCCGCAGGGCCCACTAATAGTCATATGTAGTGTGGGGCCAGCGGGCCAGTGGGGTTGATTGAGAATCGTATAGACTAGTCCTCAGACTCTTTAGACTTGTCAGAAAAACGCACCTTCTTCGTTTTTCTCTCTCTTTATCTTCTTTTCATCTTTCACATCGGTCCAAACAGTGCTTTTCTCTCTCCAGTCGCAACCAAGAAAAAGCCCTTATTAGAAAAAAAAAAACCCAAAATTAAGAGAATCGAACGAATAAAGCAAAAGCAAAAAAAAAAGTGGGTTTGCTACTGCCCATCCTCTTTTTTGCTTTTTCCACTCCTTCGCAATAGTAAAGTTGGGGTGCGAATAGTAAAAACCGGAAAGCGTCAGTGTTAAACGACACCGACAAACGGCGAAAGTCAGTCACTCCGCTAGTGCACAAGAAACGACACCGTCTCAAGACTAAACGTCGTCGTTTTGGGGCATCTTCCTTGGAAATATCAATTTGCTTTAACGTTGGTAAACGGTCCAAACTCACATTTGGTGTGTGTCTGATAATAATTTTAGCATGAAAACAAAAAACAAAAAAACACAAAGAAGAGCATAAATGCAGAGATTTTCTCAGAACACAAAAACACATACATCTACTGGAAATAGAATTTCTCAAAGCACTTGTTTCTTTTTTCTTTTTTCCAGCTCATGGTTTTCCCGAAAAAACAATTGTTCCCTCAAAAGCTCTCTTCTCTCTCACGTCTCCTTCTCTAGTTCCACATCATCATCATCAACGCCATTCCTGCTCTGTTTGGTTCCTCAGAAAACTGAAAAAGAAAACCCAAAAGAAAAAGAGACTTCCTGTCTTTCTCTCCCACTCACGCAGTTTTAGCTCCTTAAAACAGGAACCCAGCTCAGCTCTTTGTAGCAACAACCCAAAGCTTTCTCCTTTCACCTCATTTTCCTTCCTTCGTTTTACTTTTGGTTTTTCCGCAGGCCAACTTTGACTGGAAACACTTGTTAATTTGTCTCTTGTTTTTGTGGTCGTTTTGTCTTTGGGGTTGTTGGGTGACTTGGGTTATGAGCAAATGGGGGACTCAGCCAAAGTGAGGTTGGTTCGGTGCCCAAAATGCGAGAATCTTCTCCCCGAGCTTGCTGATTACTCTGTTTATCAGTGTGGTGGTTGTGGTGCTGTTCTAAGAGGCATGCTTCTTCGTCTTCTTTCTTTGCCTTTTTGTTTTGTTTTCATTCTTTGCTCCATGTTTTTGCATAATGTGAGGATTTTTTGGTATGGTTGGTGATAAATTTGAGAAAAAAAGAGAGAAACTTTACGTTTTGAATCATATGATTCATGTTGGATGGAAACTCTTTACCTCCAAGTTTCTGACCAAAATGTCAATTTCTGTGATTTATTTCTTGCTGACCAACGGCTACCTTAACGTTTGTCTCAAATCTTTATGGTTATAGTTGTGATTCTTGTTTTTAAATTCTGTTGAAATTTCTGTTTGATTCATCTATGGGAAACTTTAGAAAATGGAATGAAATCACGATTTCCAGGCTTGAAATTTGGTATGGTATAGTCCCAATGCAAAACCAAATTCCACACTAACACAAACACACAATCATTTGGATTTGAGAGGTTACGTTTTTTAAACCTGGAAAATCGGATATCGAACTTAATAGTAGCGTTACCATCAACACATTTCCTACTCAAGGACCCTAATATGAACATCATTCCATTTCTTGAGTTATCTCTGCAACCAATATGAAGCAAATTTTGTTTGTTTGAGTTTATTTTGTGTCTCTCTTAAATTGAGGATCAAATGTTCATTTCTCTCGTTTACAGCAAACAAGAAAAGGCAAGAGGGGGATACTTTGTCCGTGAAGTCGGACGAAGAAAGGGTTGGAGGAGTTTCTGCTAAATCAGATGATTCAGATGATAAAGGAATAATTGTTTTAACTGATGCCTCTGATACTGATGTTAAGTCAAGTGATGGCTCTTTGAGGTTTGATCTCGGTGATTTAGAGAAGGAAGATGTTAAAAGTGCTGAAATCTGTATGAAGCAAGCCAAAGAGACGACCGACAACGGAGCTGTTGAGGATGGCGTAGATATTAGCGTGAAAAGAGATGAATTGGACAATGCATTGGGAAGAGAACATGGAGATTTGAATGCGGAATTGGGTTCCATGAGTGAAAGCCGAAGATCAGGAGGGATGGCAGATTGGCAAACTTGGGAGAATGGTGAAAGGGAGCGGTTTCGAAGACATCCAAGATTTGATGTTGAAGGTATGATGTCTTCAACTTCAAATTATCCAGATGAGGGCCCATCAAATTATCATTTGGGTTCTTCTCATAGGGGTGGGGAACCATTGAGGAATACTAATGACCCAAATGGGGCAAACAGAGTTCTGTACCTCGAACAAGACCGAGCTGAGCTTCTGAAGAAGCTGGATGAGCTGAGGGATCAACTTAGCCGGTCATGTGATTTGGTTGATAAGCCAAAAGAGAAAGCTCCCCTTGATGCGGGGATGGTTCCTCCAGATCCTTATGGTAGTTCTGACACTTCATACACAGGAGCTTCTTCGGGGGCAAATAGGGCTTCAATGCAGTACTTTGGACCTGGTAAACATGTCACAGGACACTCTCATTTCAATCAATTTCCTGAGCCATTTCCCTATACCAATGGGCATGAGATACCTATGACTAGCTTTTCTCCTTCCATGCATAATTCAAACCATTTTCCTGGATATGGGGATCCTTTTGGATCCCAAATGCTCAGTGGACCTCCTTATCCCTTTCCCAGGCAATACCAGCAACCATCTCATCCATACTTTTCTGGACAGTATGCTGAAAATAGCCCTGATCCATATGAGCATCCATATGAGCTTTACCCACATAATGCAACATTTCACCATCCTACTTGCCCTTGTTTCTATTGCTATGACAAACACAGAAGAGCTTCAGTGCCAGTTCCACCCACTGCTTTTCACAATAAAAGGTTCCCTGATTTCCCTAGCAATCCCATGTTGGCCCAGCCTGAAAATCCTGGGATGATTGGTCCATATGATCACAACAAACCTAGGACTGCAATTCCTCCACCCTTTCATGTGTCACAAGCCAATGCAAGATGGCCAAGTGACCAACTCCAGACAAGATGGCCAAGTGACCTTAACTCCCACATGGACAGTTTTGCTCATTCCCGTCCAGAGAGGGTGGTGCTAGCCAGTGGTGGCCGCCGATGTCTTCCATTTTCTGGTGGTGCTCCATTTGTAACGTGCAATAATTGCTTTGAACTTCTGCAGCTGCCCAAGAGAGTACTTGTTGGGGAAAAAAATCAACAGAAAATGCGATGCGGGGCTTGTTCTACAGTAATTGATTTTTCTGTTTCCAATAAGAAACTTGTCCTTTCTCATCATGCGGAAGCAAAGCAAAATCCATCTGAGGTTAATAATAGCTCGAATGAGGCGGTCAAAGATAGTACTTCACGTTCCCATGGACATGTCACCCGGATCTATGCTCATTTCTCTTCTGATGATTGTGATAATTCTGGTTATGATTTTCATTCAATAGATAGAGAACCTGTTTTACCGTCCACAGCCCCAAGTTCAATGACAAGCAAGCCTCATGAGATGCAAAGCTTTCATTCTTCATCTCCAAGTACCTCTGAGGATGACTGCAATCCGGAAGCTCCAATTGCTCCAAAAGAATTCACAAATTCTATTCAGCAGCCAACCAAAGCTACTTTTTCTCCTCCACCTCCTGGTTCACCGCTACAAGAGCATTTTGAATTCTCATCTAACAGTCAAGTGGTAAACCGACTTGCGAAGGGAAACCAAAGTAGTCGCTCAGATCAAGAGAAGTTGAAACCAAATAAGGTTACCTCTCGACAAAATTCGTTAAAAGAGACATCACTAGCAACTGAGATGGAGGTATCATTTAATGAGTACTCTAACACTGGGGTTTCCCAAGATTCTTGGGACGCAAACAAAGAAGATCAGCCAAGAACCAACAAAGGGAGTGAATCATTTATTACCAACTTTGTTAAGAAGAGCTTTAGGGATTTTTCCAAATCAAATGAGCATGGGAGAAGCAATGTTTCAGTTAATGGGCAATTAATACCGGATCGTGTGCTTAAGAAGGCTGAAAAGATGGCGGGAAAAGTCCATCCTGGACAATATTGGTAAGTGTGCACTCACTAACACTAGTGCATTTTTTGGCATGTTTGTTTTCTGGAACTATGCTTTATAATCTTTTAGAACTCATAATGAGTGACGATATGTGCTTTGTTGGAAGATAAAACATTTGTTGGCCTATATTCTAATAGCTTAAGCTTTTTGTAAAAGTGATAAACCAATACTACTAATCATGGTAGCAGCGGAATAGATCCTGAGTTAAAATCTCTGTAATTGCAATCTTCCAATGTATGTTGAATTCCATATGTTGGGCTCACTAGAGTTGGGAGAGCCCACATGTGAGGGCTAACAGTATACTTCAAGGATAGCTTACTGTTGCAGCTGTAATCTCTCTCATCTCCTCCATTGTACTTATGTTTTTGCCTTCAATTTCTCAAAACAGGTATGATTTCCGAGCTGGATTCTGGGGTGTCATGGGTGGGCCTGGTCTTGGCATGATTCCTGTAAGAGAAATTTTTACACTATTATCAATGCATAAGCTATTAGCTTTAATTGTTTCCTGCTTAATGTTGATGGAGAATTGTTTTCTTTTGCAGCCATTTATTGAAGAATTCAATTATCCCATGCCTCAGAACTGTGCTGGTGGAGATACTGGTGTCTTTGTGAATGGAAGAGAGCTTCACCCAAACGATTTAGATTTGTTGTCCCGTAGAGGACTTCCCACAACCAGAGATAGATCTTACATCATAGAGATCTCGGGGAGAGTCCTAGATGAGGACACCGGTGAAGAGCTTGATTGCCTTGGCAAGCTTGCCCCAACGTAAGCACTAATTCTTTGATGGCTGTCCCTTTTAGTTCGTTCTACTTATTAATTATTGAAGATAGTAAAGTGTTGCTATTATCATGATGAGCAGATAGGCATATTTAAATCTTTATATTGTCTTTTATCGTGGAAATGTTGGTTTCTGTTACGGTTGGAACTTAGAATTAAAGACATGTTGAATATTTTGGACATAGATAATCTAGCAAGATACCTTTAACAGAAAATGATGTGAACATTCGTTCATATATTGTACTTCACCTCACATGCTGCCTGTTTTAGCCACTTCGTTGTCAGCATCTCTTTACAATTTTACTGATGCTATTGTATGTTTGAGCCATCTTCTTGTTTCCGGTTTGGTTTGCCATGAATACTTGTCTAAAATCTAAACATCCCACGAGCATCTTTGGGCATTTTCTAATGTTTCGTACTTTGACCGTTGGAACAGGGTTGAGAAGGTAAAAAGGGGATTTGGCATGAAGCTTCCAAGAGCTGCTGCATAATCAACTTGTATAAATCACTAAGCTCATCTTCCATGTGGAGAACCTCAAGTCTTCCATCCTGAATTAGAAAGTAAATCATAAGGGGAAAAAAGGGGAAAGAAAACCGCTCCGAGAAAATTCTTTGAACTGTTCTGTACAACATTGCAGAACACTGAAAATGAATGATAAACTGTTGGATGGTATGTAGGCTGGTTTTATCTGAAATCTAGTATAGCTGCTTCTGGTTTGATTTTTTTGTTGTGTATGTAGATCATGCAAGCATCTTTGAGCTGATTTCAAATATTATGTATATGGTTTTTTCTTGTGATCTTGCTATTATGATTTTTTGTTCCATTGGTGCTTAACCATTCAAAGAATGTGCAACAGACCTGAGCCGCTACTGCTAGTCAATATTTTCCTTCTTCTTTTTCTTTTTTTGTGTGTGTAGTAAACTACTACTGTGAAGGGCCTGAGGCAATCTTGGGACCCAAAAAAAAAGCTGAACAGAGTTGTGAAATTCAGACCAAGCCAATGATTGGTTGTCTGGTGCAAAAAATGCACAAAGACTGCAATTTGTATGGCGGCCTCAGGACACAATGGCAGCCCCACTTGCAGTTTTGCACTGCATAGAGTTGGGGCTTTCAATGGCCCTCAAATAGTGGGCTCAGCTAGTTTCAGAGCCCAGAACATGGGTCAGGCCGAAGAAAGAAGGAAAGTATTTTATTTTTTGTCAAATTTAGTAAGGGGATGGATTTTCTCATACACACAAAGGTGTTAGGGGAATTCAAACTATCTTCTGCAAGTCAAAGCTTTTTCAACTATGGCTAGACCCGTTGACAAGAAAGAAGGAAAGATTAAGAATGGCTAATTGGAATTCTTGTATAATAGACTTATTTTCATTGTTGCAAAAAAATATAAGATTTTGTCAATTTTGCCTTTTCTTTTGGATTTGTTAAGTATCATTTTCTGTATTGGTTCAGTTTTCAGACTTCATCTTTTTTCTTGAGAAGGGAGAATTGTGGAAGTAAGAGGAGAGAAACTTTCATGTAACGCAATGACAAATAGGATAATTTTTTCACATGTGTTCTTGGTTGAAATAACAAAACAGTGCTATTCCTGTAAATTTTTTTTAGTAAGAGAGGAGAACTGAAGACATTGCAGTCTGCAGAGTGCAGATGATAAAAAAGTAAAGCCAGTTCATGGAAATTGACGAATGTGATTGAAATGAAAGCTCTTCAAAGCTTTCGCTTTCCCTAGGGGCCAAGCCCCAGATGGTCCCCCTCCTCACATTATTAAACCCTTGAAAGATTTTTTTGGTAGGGAGGGAAGCTTTGTCCTTAGATCAATACAGACATAAATTCTAATTGCCACAAAAATGCATACATAAATTCGTTTTTGTTCTCAAATTGGGTTTTGCTTGTAAAATATAATAAACTTGACTATAAACGCTATGCCACTTTAAACTATTTTATTTTTAGGTTAAACCATTATAATTTATGAGTTTTTCCTTATTTCTCCGTCTAATTTCATTTCTTTCTCTCATCCCTTCCTTAATATGTATAGTTAAATTGCTCAAATATAATGTTACAATACACAAAAAAATTTATGTCTATAAAAAAGATATGAAAGAAATGCATGAACCATAATGGATTCGTTGGACCTAATCATTTCAAATTCATAAATTGTATCTATTAATTTGAAAACATGTGATTTGACACCAATTTTTTTTTTTAACTAATCATCCAGAGAAGAACATAAAAGTATCATACAGTTTGGCATGTCTCGTGGAAAATGTCTTAACTTGCACATTAGTGATCTCAAATTCAAATCTCAATAGTACTTTGAGACGAGGGATGAAAAAACCCTCATCCTCCTTAATTCTAGCAACCCAAAAAAAACATGTAACATCCCAAATACGTAAAAGGTAAAAATCAAAGGAGAAGTGTACAAAATCTGGGTTTGGGGTTAAGGTGATCCACCTAATAAAGTTCTATCTTCTTCCTAAGAAAAGAAAAAAAAATCATAAATCAGAAAGGTGGTCCAGTGGTGGTGATGTAAATTAGACTTTAGAGCTGCTCTAGAAGCTCCAGCCAGCTGTTTTGAGATAATCTAATAGTCTATCCACTATTAGAATTCAGATCAAAGTTGTGAGGTGGGTAGGGCATGTGCATTGATCTTAGGACATACAATCTTTGCTGCCTTGTTTTCTCTAGTGCACTGTGCACATGTTACCCATGTCCATTTTATTTATTTATCAACCTCCTTTCATCTGTTTTTTTTTCTCAGACCAAAAAGAGAGAGATAAAAAAAAAACCCAAATTTTATTTATTAATCAAAATTCTGTTAGAAAATTTGGTCCATAGATGCCACTGAACCTACAAACCATCACATATATTAGTAGATTAGAATTATTTATTGACATAATAAATTAAATTATAACAAAATACTTATCTTTTGGAATGTAGAAATCGGTATTCATAGAAGCTTGATTGTAATAAGAGTTTTAAGTTGAGACATGTAATTACTATCCTATATTTCGCTCAATATCTTGGTGGAGCTAGATTGCATGGCGCCTCACCCTTCATAATACAACAACCTTGCCCCTTGTAACAGTACACTCGCAATACTTGCGTTGCATGCACAATTTAAATTTTTCCTTGAGAGATAAACTAAAAAATTGAAAGCAAAATGTGGAAGAGAGAAGTGAGAAAATTGCTCAAAATGTGCTGCTACTTTGTCAGCTTACCTCGAAGGGTTTAAATAGAATGTGTTTATTTGGGTTAATTTATTAAATAGAACGTTTGGCACTACAATAATCGTTGGGCAATTCAATTCAATTACTACCCAACGTCAGCATAATTTAAAGGATAAATTATAGTAAACCCCCCAAAATATAGGTCCATTTTCAAGTTCATACCTACATTTTGAAAATTCACGAGTACATACTCAAACTCCATGAAACCCTACAAATTGCCCATTCCGTTAGATAAACCGTTAGTGAATCATTAAATCTAATGCCAAAAGTGGGCTCCATTTTTTAATGACATGGACTTCCATGTGGACCAGAAATTAATAAAAAATTATTTTATTGTTTAAATTATATTAAAAACTCTCTCTCTCTCTCTCTCTCTCTCTCTCTCTGAGACAGAACCCAGAACCATCCCCTGCAACGAACCCAGAAAAAAAAACCCAACCTCCGTCAGCCAACTCTCTGCACCACCGCACTCTTCCCCCCTTGGTTCGACCTCCATGGACTTCTTAACCCAACACTTAACCCTCACCTGTGAGATCCATTCGAAACTCCAACCTAGGCATAGCTTCCCTGTGAGATCCGTTCAACCAATCTAACAAATAAAAATGAACATCGATATGCAAGAAAAGTGGATCTAAAAATGATTTTGGCCTTTTCAATTGGGGAAAGTGGGTCTCACAGAGAAAGAGAGAACAAGGTGGGGTTGTTGAGTTTCTTCTTGGCTTTCCATGGCAGATCGAGAAGTAGATCAGTTTGGTGGTTGTGGGAATTATTTGAATCATTTTAAAAGGTAAGGGGAGGAGGAGGGATGGTGGTTGGGGATGAAAGCAAGGGGCAGAGATGAAAAAGGGCTGGAAAGGAGTGGCTGAGGTGGTGGTGGGGAAGAGACTCAAAGAGATTTTTGTGTTTTGAAGGGCTGTCAATTTCTTCCAACCCCACCAGATTGCTCCCCTCTAGGTCTCTGTCGATTTCTTCCGACCCTACCTCTTCGAAACCCTCTTCGACTCTTCACCTTCCCTCAAAGACGAGAGTGGTGGGTGTCGGAGATGGTGGCTGGGTGGGCGACGAGAGTGGTGGAGGCTGGGTGGGTGTCGGAGATGGTGGCTGAGTGGGTGTTGGAGATGGTGGCTGGGTGGGTGACGAGAGTGCTGGAGGTTGCGAATAGGCTGGGGTTCATGAGTGGCGAAAGGGCTGGTTTATGGCTAGAGAATTGGGGTTTTGGTGAGAAGAATTGGGGTTTTTTTTTTCTGGGTTCGTGTTCTGGGTTCAGAGAGAGAGAGAGAGAGAGAGAGAGAGAGAGAGAGAGAGAGAGAGAGAGAGAGAGAGAGAGAGAGAGAGAGAGAGAGAGAGAGAGAGAGAGAGAGAGTTTTATTAAAATAATTTTAAAATAATTTAAACAGTAAAATAATTTTTTTATTAGTTTTTGGTCCATGTGGAAGTCCACGTCATTAAAAAATGAGTCTCACTTTTAACACGTCAGCATTTAACGGATTTTCTAACGATTTTGTTAACAGAGGGTATGTACTCGTAACTTTCCGTGACGTTGAGTATGTACTCGTGAATTTTCAAAATATGGATATGAACTTGAAAATGGCCTTATAGTTTGGGGGGTTTACTGTACTTAACCCAAATTTAAATAACAAAACTTATTGCCAAAATAACTGTACCAATTAATTAAAGAAACATACCAAAGGCTAACACCCAAAACAACTAATAACAAATTTAAATATTATTTTGACTTCATAATTATAGTAAAATTTAGAGCAAACCAAAACCGTTTAAATCCAACACATTAGAGATTAGACAATAAATTAATTAGTGCACAGCATTATTGACCCTATTTGCGTTAGCTATAGCTCGAAATAAACTCTCATGTACCGGGAATAACACTTTTTGTTATCTCCGTTCCAAGGTTTTTTTATTTATTTTTTGGTTAAAGCTCCACCCAAAAAAAGAAAAAAGTTCAGTTGTCGATTTCATGAAACCAAACAGAGCCTTCGAAGTTGTATTTCCCAAAACACAGAACAGAAACTCACGCGCGCCCGTGGCAGTGTGCAGACAACACGTCTCTGTAGTGTTTTAAGACATTAGCCACGCAAAATACAAAGACTCGCGTTTGGTGGTTTGTTGCCAAAAACCAGTTCATCTTGAACACTTTTTAAAAATAATAATAATTAATAAATAAACTTAATTCTGGTTCAGAGAGTTTTCTGATCTCCTCCTCCGACACCAAATGTTGAAGGAGATGAGGTTTGAATCAAACCCAGTATCGTCATTTCACAAACATAACCGTGCACTTGTGAAGTTTGCTGCCTCTTTTCTTTTCTTGGGCCTCGCTTTTCGACTCTTCTACTCTGATTCTATTGGATTATCAGTTGAGCCATCTCCTCTTGCAGACCAAGAAACAGAGCCCTCCTCTGTTCCACCTTTTCCTTCTCAAACTCCTCCTGGTCCTGTCGATTTTCCTGGAAACAGCAGCCAAACATCTCAAAATGGTAAGGAATTTTCTCTTCTTTCTGTCTGTGTCTGTGTATGTGTGTGTTTTTGTTTGGTTGGAGACATGCATGAAAAGTGAAAATGCAATTCAGAGAAATGGTGGTTCATTCTTTTTTTTCTGGGGTGGGGACAGAGTGGATGAGTCTGTGTAAATGTACTAGGCTTGAGAAAGTTTCCTTTTTTACCCTAATTTATTTTTCCCATCTCCTTTCCTATTGCATCCTACATGCATGAAAGATGAATTAGAAATTTCTTCATTTTAAAGCTTCCCAAAATTTCTCAACTGATTTCTCTCTCTACTTGATTTTTCCAATTTTGTTAGTGAATTCTGTTTTCTATAATAATTGTTATGAAAAACTCAAGACAAAATAAGGCTTTTTAATTCTGAGAACATATACTTTCATCTCATAATGCTTCTTTGAAGCTTTGCAAGCCTCTGATTTATTTACTTTTTACAAATGTAGTGGCAGTAAAATGTGATATTTTTACTGGAGATTGGGTACCAGACCCATCAGGTCCAAGATACACTAATGAGAGCTGTCATGTTATGGAATCACATCAAAATTGTATGAAGAATGGCCGCCCTGATTCAGGCTACATTTACTGGAGGTGGAAGCCAAGAGACTGTGAGCTACCCAAGTTCAATCCCCAGAGGTTTCTTGCTCTAATGAGGAACAAATGGTGGGCTTTCGTCGGCGATTCCATCTCACGCAACCATGTGCAGTCATTGCTCTGCATCCTCTCTCAGGTACATTTTAAAGCTTTTTTTTTGGATGAAAAAAATTTAGGAAGAGATTGACTACTCTCACCACGAGCGTCAGGCATACCCACAACCTTGAGCCGGAAGGACTTACACGTGTCACCCAAACTAAAACTTGTAGATTTTGTTTGCCCATTTCCATAAACCAGTAAAAAGAAAAGTGGCATTTTACTTTCAATTGTTGAAACCTTAGCCACTTTTTCTCTTTGGAGATTGAATGGAACCTAGTTAGACCGAATTATGTTGTGGGGGACATGTGATTTATGTGTATTAATCATGGGGGACTAGGTCCTGCTGGCTTTGATTACTTCATATTAACTCTCTTCTCTTGGAAAACAATTATTCAAACTCTTACATCGCTTCTCTGCCACGTCTGTCTTAACTCTTGACCTATAATTAGTAACCCTAATTCAACAATAAATTTTGATTTTGGTTATGGATTACAGATATACTTTTGTGTTGACCATTGCTTTCTAATTGGTTATAGAGTCTTTTTCATAGCAGGTTTGCCTACCATGTATGCTGGATCATAATTGCTTCAGATTCGACGTCGTTTCTGCTACTTTAATGATTGCTGGTGTATGCATAGCTCCAATAGGTTTTCGTATGCAATTATCAGCACAAAAGAATATAGAATTGTTAACCAACTAGCTCTTGGTTTAGTGGTACTTCTTTCCCCAACTTTGAAAGAGGCCTAAGTTCGAAAGAGTCTACAATTGTTCCTTATTACCCACATAATGTCAATATTTCCCAGCTTTCCAAGCTTTGTTGGTAAGGGAGTAGTCAATAGTGAAATGGCTTTTAGTTGTTGAGAGTTGTGTTAAAAACATGAAAAATGGAAGAACTTTTTTGAGTGTGATCATTTAGGAAATTGGAGGATATGATATTTGAGCCAAGGACCTGCCTTGTCGAGAAGAGATGTGGTTATGAATTGAGTAACTTTTAGCTACAAAAAATGGGATAATTGAGGTCCTGATTTTTGAGCTAAGGACCTGCCTTATTTGGTATATTTTCATTTAAGCCCTATCTATAATTTTTTTTAACCATGCCAACGGGCTTTAGCTAAGTTGAAAAGGGTCTAACTTGTAGATCAGTAGTCTCAAGTTTGAACCCCCATGACACCATAATGTGTGTGAGAAAACCCTCCTCCAATGTCGCTTGTATAAAATAATAATAATAATAATAATAATAATTTTTTAACCATATAATTCCTACACAGGACCTACCATGATCTGACATGTTGTAGATTAGACTTGCTGCCTCAACTGGTACTGGTTGTCTATTTATGCCTTGTTCTGTAGCATTGCATATACTCTTTGTTGGCTTTCGATTATTTGGTCCCAAAATGTTGATCAGATTTCAGTGGTTTATGTCCCCACAGGTGGAGCGAGCTGTTGAAGTATACCATGACAAAGAATACAGGTCTAAACGATGGCGTTTCCCTTCTTACAACTTCACCCTTTCGGTAATTTGGACTCCGTTCCTCATTGAAGCAGATGTTTTCGAAGACATAAATGGAGTTTCTACTTCCGAAATCCAGCTTTATCTTGACAAGCTCGACAAGACATGGACCGATCAATACAACAGCTTCAATTACGTGGTGATTGGCGTCGGCAAATGGTTCCTTAAGACTGCAATTTACCATGAGAACAACACAGTCAGAGGCTGCCATTACTGCCCCGGAAAGAACTTAACCGAGTTTGGATTTGAATACGGCTACCGCAGTGCTCTCCGTGTGGTTTTCAATTTCATCATGCGTCCGGATTATAAAGCGTCTGTATTCTTCAGAACCACCACGCCCGACCACTTTGAGAATGGAGAGTGGTTCAGTGGTGGGCATTGTAATAGATCGGTGCCATTCAAAGAAGGTGAGGTTGATTTAAAAGATGTAGATAATGTAATGCGTAACATTGAGTTGGAAGAATTTGAGAAGGCTGTAGGCAAAGGATCTGAAGAGGGGGTGAATTTGAAGCTACTGGACACAACCCATCTTTCATTGTTGAGATCGGATGGGCACCCAGGTCCGTACAGGCAATTCCAGCCATTTGCCAAGGATAAAAATGCCAAAGTTCAGAATGATTGCTTACATTGGTGCTTGCCTGGGCCGATAGATACTTGGAATGATTTGGTGATGGAATTGTTGGTCAATGGTGACAAATATCGATGACCAAACCATTTTATTTACCTTGGCTGATCGACCTCTTAGAATTCTTGGCCGGAATCAAAGTTTTCTTTTTCGGATTGAAGGTTCGGAAATACTTCATAGCATTTGCAGGGGTTGTTTATCTTGTGAGCAATTCTGTGCCTTAAAGAACAGGGAAGCCATTGACCCGGAAGCCATGAAAGGTAGCTCACTAAGATGTGTGGACTTTTTATTCTTTTGCTATTTCAGATTCTTTGGCCAAGCTGCGAACTCTTATACCCTTTGTATTAACACAACTTATCTATGAAATTACAAATCCTATAAAAATCCCTTCATTTCTGTAAAAGCCTAGTATCGTCTTTTTACTGAACAGAAGAGAATGCAAAAGGACGCTTATTTATATTCAAGAAGCTATTTCCCAGTCTTCCTGCCACGAAACTACTAGCATTATGTAGAAATCCAAAAGTTCAACCTTTAAGAAGCCATTTACCAGTCTTCCTGCCGCACAAGTTCTATCTCTAGGTACTATTGGGATCCAATGAAATAAATAAACCAAGGGGTAAAAACAGATCACATCAACTCTTGAAATGAAAGCATTTATAACGAAGGCAAATCGAATTCGATCGAATCTTAGCTTGATTCAAAATCAAAGCAATGTTAACTTGGGACAACAGAGAACACAAATGCAGGGAATTTTCTCCACAACCTTAAATCAGAACTCACATTTCAATTCCGGATTATTAACTAACAAGTCATGTCTGAAAGTGCAACATCACCACAAGTTTGCAGAACAACATTTTCAAGAAATATAGACAGAGAGCAAAAAAGCTTGGGTCGCATTGAAAATGCAACTCTTCACCTTCCTCCTCTTATTTGCTTGAAGTGGATGCTTCTGCCTTCCTTGGCTCCGACTTCATCCAATCCTGCGTGATTAAACAAAATGTAAAACACAATGTTCATGTCTCAAAATAAAATTCAGCAACTATACAACACTACCCAGCTCTTGCTTCAAAAAATTCAAGCTGTTCTAAGGAAGTGGCAGCTGTTTTATACATTTAATTGAAAATTTTATCAAACAGCAATTGAACATATTAAACCACAGTAAGCCTCAATTGGGTAAGTTAAAACACTGGATTTAGTCTCATTTTGCAGGACTTTAGTCAGATTAAACACACTCGGATGCTCAAATTTATGGAAAATACCAACAACAAAAAGAGAAGCTAAAATTCTGAAACTTGAATTAAGAAAGTGAAGCAGTGAAACCCTAGATTTTTTTTTTCTCGACGAAGCCAGATCTATGCACAACAATCGAAACCCAACAATTAATTTCGGATCAATTGATGGTTTAGCAGAAAATCGCGGATTTTAAACGAAGAAATATTCGAATTGCTGAATCTGAAAATAAATTAAATGAAGAACGAAATTAATAAAAGTGAAAATTACGTTCTCAATGAGAAGGTAGTGGCCGACGACGACGGTGCCTACTATGCCTCCCAAGATCGCTACTGGTCCAGTTAACAGGCTCCATTTCCGGTATATCATCTTCTTCTTTTTCTTCTTCTTCCCTTCTGTCGCTGACGCGTCTGGTGCGTTTTCGCTTCCTTAATTTGGTTCCATTATACAAATGCCCACCTTTTTTGGGCTGAGCTTGGGCTTCTCAAAGTCTAAAGACACCCAAATTTTTTGGGGCTTTGTTTCCATGATCGGTTGGGTGCATTTAACTTTTTATTTTTTATTTTTCTTATAGTGATTTTCCCACTTCTCTTTTTAATTCGCCGGCGGATTTTACAATTGGTGAGGTAATGCACCGTATCTATTTCAAGGATGGAAGTGCAATTTCTGTTTTTTACACGGATGATTACGATTAGTGGGGTAATGCACCGTATTTATTTCAAAAATGAGTGTAGCTTTGATATATATTATTGACTCATTTAGAAATATTTTAAATTTTTTGAGTTTTATGGTTGTCTAACATACATTATTAAGTCATCTACTACGGTTAAAAAAACACAAATTGAATATTAAAATTCATCAATCCAAAGTAAATCATTTACCTTGTCTCAAGCTGAACCTGATCTTAATCTCTCTGGAACCCTTGAGCATATAGATAGTACCTCTTAATCAGAGGTGGATCCACAGAGAAGCAAGGATGGTCAATTGACCCCTGCAACCTCTGAAATTTACCATTAGAGGAGCTCCAGTTGACCCTCGCAAGGTGCTCGACGAAATGCCCCAAAGAGGCAAGTTGTGTGTGCTGCTTGTGCGCAATGTTCTTTTTTTCTCCGCTCAAGTCAAAACGACGTTGTTCTACTTAAGTTTTTTTTTTTTAAAAAACCTGGCCAAAACGACGTCGTTTTGGCACAGGTTTAAAAAAACCTTAAGTGGAACGACATCATTTTATTGGCATAGGTTTTTTTATATAAAAAAACGCATCAATTGCTACCCAGCCAGTAGGATATTTCCCCCTCCCCAAATGAGTTTAACTCATTTATTCAAACTAACCCCCGAAAAAATCCTACTAAACCAACCTTCACCCAATTCGACGATGGCTTCCCCACAAATCCGCCGCCAACGACGACATCCTCCTCATAGGCGGTGGCGGCATAACCAAAACCCCTAAGTCACCTCCAAGTTCAATTTGATTTCAAAGGTGGATTTGTCCCTCAAATTTGAAAGTATGTTATCCTAATTTCTTTATTCTTTAATTAATTAATAAAGATTCCTATATGTTTTTGTTTTTCTTGATTAGTTGTTGATGTTTTATTTTGGTTTGTTAATTTGAATAAATTAGGGTTTTACTTTTATGTTAGATTATATCTTGTTTAGTTTGATAAATTAAGGGTTTTGGTTTTGGTTAGTTAGTGTTTTATGTTGGATTACATTTTGGTAAATTTGATTCGTTGTTGGGATGTTATTTTGGTTAGTTTACATAAATTAAGGGTTTTTTTTATAGAGATTTTCTATTTAAACCCCACACTTCTCTTAGTTCACCCCATGTTCTAAGTTCACCCCAACTTTTAATTTTCACAATTTCTAAGAAAACCCCACTATCTTCCCAAATTACCCTTGTTGGTGCTAAAACTAAACAGATAATAGTTTAAGGCAACTTACAAGTGAAGTGGACGGTCGATAGACCGAATGAGCCCTAGAGCAGCGTGTTGCTTCCTTCTTCGGCAGGTGATGCTGGATCCTACTTAGAGGTGGAAGAAGGTTATGAAGACCCTCGGCACCGGTGTGGTACCAGCCGAAGGCACTCCGATGCTAAAGTTAGTACGGAGGAGGAGCAAGCTTATTGACAGTGCAAAGGCGTAAAGTCAAGTGAGCATTCCTTACCCTGTAGCTGGGTGTGAAAGGCTTTATTTATAGAGCAACCTGGGGATCCTCCAAGCACTTAGTTTCGATGTGGGACTCGGGAGAGTGCCTTCCAAAGCTGACAAGTGTTGGAGCAAATATCCTAGCGGCGAACGAGAAAGATATGGAAGATATCTGTGATGAGGTAGAATCGGCATGAGATGCCAAACACTAGTGATGTCTGTACATCAGCTAGTGGACAATCAGCATGCTAGGCAGGAGATGACCACCGACTGCAGCGCTGGGCCAGCTGGGATGGTGGCGAGGTCATGCTGGTGACGAATCTGTTGTACGTACTGAAGGGACCTGCCGATCCGTCCGGGTGGGCCAGTCGGCGTGGGCCATGGGCATTTCCACGTGTCATGGTGTGAGAGGAGGGTCAGATATGGTACAAACAACCCTTAAATACACCCCAAGTTGAAAAAAATAAGAAATAAAAGAGATTTTCTATTTAAACCCCACAATTTTCTTTGTTCACCCCAATACTTAAATCAATAAACAATATTTGTAGTGTACATGAGATTTTGTTGTTTTCACAAGATGTTTTTATCATGTGATTAGATCAAAGAAAATTGCTACAGTACAAATGAGATAGAATACGCACACACTATATATATTTGCGTAAGAAGCATCCAGTGTATTATTTCTTGTTTGACACTGCTTTAGTGATCTGTGGCATGGTCATGATTTTTATATGATATTCTCTTCTTTGTAGAGCTGGGGAGCATGGAAGGTTGTTCTCATTACAAGAACAAATTAATCATAAGGCAAAATCTGCTTGCTTTATTGTTTCTGAGAAAATTGTTGGCCGGATAAGAGTGAACTGCGATCTGTTGTACATCTTCAAGTGGGTGTGGTTTAATGTCCTGTATAATGGAGTGAAGTATGTTGCATGCTGTTGCCTTCATAATCAAATGTCTTGTTAATTGATCTGCTGGTATCTGGGTAATGTTTCAATAATGACAGAATTGTGGAATCAATACCGAAATTACTGAATTGAGGTTCCGAAAGTATAATTTTTCATATCATTCCAAGCATTCTTTTTACTATAGAATTCAACCTTGACTTCCAGAACTGACCAGAACTCTTTTAGTTTGAGAACAATCAACAAGTCTTTCCATTAGCTCCCACGCGTAGGCTCGTCAGTGTTCTACTTTTTTAAAAGAGACGAGTAATCTGGCAATAGGATGTAGATGAGTTTGTATTTTTCTAAAACTTAATATGAAGAGTGGTGGGGTGTGTGTATAGATGTACTAGGGTTAAGTATTAAGTTGGATGACCTTTTTTGTCTTTTTTGGTCTGAACCACGAGGTGGTCTTGGATGGGCCCCAACTATGGGTGGCACCTTTAAGCCTTAACCACAACCCAGACTAATCCCCGCTCACACCAAGTCGGCCCGTAAGGGGTAAAGACGTAGAATTAATGATAAAACTTACAAATTAATGATTTAAGTATTGTGGTGAACTAAGAGAAGTGTGGGGTTTAAATAGAAAATCTCTTTTTATTACTGATGCTTGATTGATTATTTCTACCAATACAGTTATGGAATGCTACTTTAAGAAAACGTTCGCATCAACTACTTCTAGTTCGGTTAATGTGGGTAGTTCGAGTTCGAGAGATGAAAACTCGTCGTGAACAATTGTAATGTGGTTTTTTCTATTAATTATGAATTATAATATTATCGTTTCATTTTTATGGGTATATTTTGTGTAATTTTTTTTTAACCCTTTAGACGTTGACCCCTGGAAGGAAATCCGTCACTGATCTCAATCAATCATGCCCCAAAATAGCTACCTGATTCATTGTAATTCCAGAACTTCCAGGATTGAAAACTTCTATGCCAAGAAATGAATTTTCCACATCACTTAAGACTATATAATTCTTTCTACCTCCCCATCATTCTTCACAACTACAATGGAAGAAAACAAACACACAACACCTCATGTAGTCATGGTACCAAGTCTAGGAATGGGTCACCTTATCCCACTAGTTGACCTAGCCAAGCTCTTTGTCCACCACCACAACTTCATCACATTTATAATCCCAAAAATTGGGTCTCCACCCAAACCCCAAATTTCCATTCTTCAAACCCTACCTCCACAATCAACAAACTATTTCTTTCTCCCTCCCATTTCCTTTGATGACCTACCACAAGAAACCAAAGCGGAAACAAAAATAACCCTAGCTGTCACATGCTCAATTTCTTCCATTCGTGACGTGCTCAAGTCATTAGCTGAAAATGCCAACTTGGTAGCATTGGTGGTTGATATTTTTGGCACGAACGCTTTTGATGTTGAGGTCAATGTGTTACCTTACTTATTTTGGCCCTCTATGACTAAGCTTGATAGTTTGGTCTTTTGTGAATACAGAGACTTGGCTGAATCAGTGAAGTTACCTGGGTGCAGCCCAATTTGTGGTAGAGATTTTCCAGAGCCATTTCAAGACTGAAAAGATGAAGCATACAGATTGTTCAACATGGGAAAAGGGTTGGTTTGGCTGAGGGAATTATAGTGAATAGCTTCTTGGAATTGGATCCAGATCCTATAAAAGCTATGCAGCATAACATTGAGCTTTGTTAGCCACCGGTTTACCCAATTGGACCGCTTGTACAAACTGGTTCATGTCGCTGGGCTGGACCGGCTGGTGGGTTGGAGTCTTTGAGAGGGTTGGATGATTACCCCAGTGGGTCTGTTTTGTTTGTGTCATTTGGGAGTGGGGGGACTCTCTTCTGAACAACTCACTGAATTGGCATTAGGTCTTGAAATGAGTGGGATTAAAGTTTTAGGGGTTGTGAGAAGCCCAGATAAATGCATCATTTTTTAATGTCCACAGCAATACAGACCCTTTGGGCTGCCTACCAAATGGTTGTGGAGAAGATCAAAAGCAAAGGCAAGGTCTTTTGGTGCCATCATGGGCACCACAAAGTGAGGTCCTTGGCCATGGTTCAATAGGTGGGTTTTTAAGTCACTGTGGATGGAATTCAACTCTTGAGAGCATTGTGAACGGTGTGCCTCTGATTGCTTGGCCTCTGTTTGCAGAACAGAAAATGAACGCAATTCTGTTGAGTGAAGTTTTAAAGGTGGCATTGAGGCCCAAATCTGATGAAAATGGCATTGTGGGAAGGGACGAGATTGCTTGCTAGGGTTGTGAATGAACTAGTGGAAGGGGAAGAAGCGTTTAGGGTTCGTGATCAAATGAATGCTTGGAAGGCAAAGAGTGAAGGGGGTTCTGAGTTAGTGATCAAATGGAAGAAACACAAAAGGTAAATTAGGGTCATGTTGATTTTCCATTTCCATTCTCCATTTTATAATTTATATTATGGGGAGCTTTGAATTGTACTCATGCTTAATATGTAATTCACAACCTGTTTGTATTATTCCAATATTTTACCTTAGGGTATATATATAGATATTTTTCGGCGAACAAAAGTTTAGGGGAGGGGAGGCTACCCCATCCCAGGGCCAGGACATATCAAGATCTCTTTGAGGACTTATAGAGGGGGTCTTAACCCTTTTTTGGGTTTTTATAGATTACTCACCAAGACAGATTGTCAGCAGTGGGACTCGAACCTATGCCTTGATCAAGGGTGGAGCCACAGTGGGGTCAGTAGGGTCGCACGACCTCTTGGAAGCCATGGAAATAGGCTTGGAGGTCTCTTGGAGCTGTTGGTGCGACCTCTTGGAGCTGCTGGGCTGAGCAAGCAGGCCTGCCCAAAATGACATCGTTTTGGGCCAGGTCTGAAATAAATAAATAAAAACCCAGCGTATCCCCCTCTCCGCCCCCCAAATCCAGTAGCACCATATATATGATATATTTAATTTAATTGAAATCCAATTCATATTTTTAGATGAAGTTGATGGATTGATTATTATATTGTGAGTTTTTATTTTGATTATTTTGTATATGTAGAATTATTATGGAACGGTTTTTTAAGAGAAAATATCAATGGGTTCGGGTAGTTCGAATAATGTTGATAGTTCGAATAATGTTGGTAGTTCAAGAACTCCAAGTTCAAGACAAAGTCAGTTAAATGATGTTTTGGCTAATCTTTAAGCAGGCCCTGGACTAAGAATTCAAATGATAGATTATGATGCTAATATTAGAGATGAGGTCTGAAGATCATATCTACAAAAAGAACCTTGTCAACCTAGCTAGAGTTCATAATTTCCCACAAACTAATATGTCAGGAATTAATCAACGCTTCATTCCCCAATGGTTTGATAAGTTTGATTGGTTTGAGTATAATATATCTAAAGATGCGGCATTTTGTCTTTATTGCTATCTCTTTAAAACCAATTTTGAACAAGTGGATAGTGAAGCTTTCACTGGAGATGGCTTTAAGGGTGCACTTCAGAACTAAATGGGAGATGAATGGTTGAGTGATTAGCTTGATTGTTTATATTGAGAGAGATATTTTTGCTTGTATTGAAAATGAAGCTATAATGCTACGTTTTCAAAATATGAAACCTCGTCGTGGACAATTGGAGCTTGTAATGTTGTTTATGACATGGATTATGAATGAAAATACTATTATTTCATTTTCAATGTTTTTTTAGATCCTAATTTTTTTTTGGACTTTTACACTAAGACACCTTGTGGTTCGATTCCTGGCTCCGCCACTAGCCTTGATTGCGAAGATAACGATCCTTATTTGGAGAGTACTATAGTGATATTTATTTCTCTTCTTTTGTTTCTTTTTGAAAAAAAGAGCTACAAGTAGAATATTATCAATGTCGTTCTCATTGGCGAAACCACTGCAAAGGCTGCAGTGAGCTGTAGCCCAGGGAGAATTTTAGGAAAAAAAAAAAATCAAACTTATATATTTGCCTTGTTTTAAATACAACCCCAGTATGTATTAACCTATCAGAGTTCAAAAAAGTCCAATTCTCTATAAATTTAGTCACATGACAACAATAAAAATACACATTCAAATAGATACTTTTTCAATTCTATTGTTAAATATATTTTCATTTTGAGAATATGTGGTTTCCGATTGCATTTAATATGTATTTGTTTTATGCTAAAGCTTATTGGAAATTGCAAGGGGGTTTGTAGCTCAAATAGTTAAGACCATTAACCATTATCCTAGGTTCAATTCCCCCATTTCCCAATATCAATTGTATCCATAGAAGAAAAAATATTGGGAATTAGTCAATAGAGCTATGAACTAGCATGGTTTATGTCACGCCCCAAAATCGAGACACGTGACAGCGGCACGTACCTTGAGAATCCCAAAAATATAACACCTAAGTACGAGGGTTATACTCCCAAGATTCCCAAAATACGCAAAGCCTTTATAAATAAATTAAAACGGGTTGGATCAGAGTGTTTAATAACAGCGGAAAAATAATTTATAATATTATACAAAATTTATTTGAGAGTTAAACCAACCCTAGAGGTCATAGAATAGTATCAACAACTTCAGAAATTGTTTTACAAATCGATAACGAAAATATACTAACCATCTAGAATTCAAGTTTATACATATGTAGTGAAACATGATCAGTTGTGATGAATAGGATTCACAACCTGACAACAACATGAGTCACGAGCCAAATGCTGACAAGTGAGGAGGTCACACCAAGATGTCACCCACGAAAGGAATCTACAACAAAAGTGGGGGTGAGCATCACATACATTCATTTGCCTCGTATGAGGCTCCTGCCCAGGTTTCAAAATAAATAATGAATATAATAATGATAATAATAATGGCCAGAGATTTATTTCAAAATCAATGAAAGAATATGCACATACACAAACCATATCCATTTATTGTGGATCCAAAACCAATTTGCATGCTCAAGCAATTTTGGTAAATATTTTTCGGAACATTCCTGTATCTACTTGTCTAACAACCGATCCTTTAAGGCCAACTACCCCTACCAGAAATTATAATTAAATCCAACTCTTTTAGTACGGTAACGAGAGTGTCCATTTCAACCGGTTACACCTCATCGACTATACCTCACGCATAGGGTATTGGTAAAGTCTGTCCGCGCAACCCCTCCGAAGGTTTAGGGAATCGAAACCCAAGGACGTCACTATGCCCTTTTCACCATTGTTAACTCGCAAGTGCACGGGCCATTGGATAGTATAGCTTGTGTAAGTACGAGGTCGATCCCACGAGGATTGATGATAGATTGATTGAATTTGATTCCCTGCACAAAACAGAAATCCAAAAGAAAATAAATAAAACAAGAAAGAAAGAAAAGAAATTAACTCAAGCAAATTAATTACCAAGTTCAATTCATATTCTTAGATTGATTCTAGCTAAAGTATGATTAAGCCATGGTGTCTGGTCCTAACCTTGTATTCCTAATTCCCTAATTAGATCCTTATTGTCGAACCTAAATTAAGCATTAGAAATCCATTAAGCAAAGAAGAATGTTTTAAACAACCAAGCATGTATCTAATCCTTGTTGTCGAATGTCCATACATACTCTTCCTATTCATAGTTCAATTTGAATTAATGCATGGTGTCTACTCTTAATTCAAACCAAGATAGCTAACATACAAGTTTTAATGGTGATCACTCATTCAAACAAGCATATTAACTTATAAGCATAATGAATAAGAACAAGAACTATAATTGAAACTTGGAAGCTAATTAAACTTGAAAACTAAAGAAAAGAAATTACATTACAATGGAAAATAAATTACAACTAAAAAGCAAAAAGGTTTTGTTACAACAATTGAGAACTAAAAAGAAAACTAAGAGAATTTGAGGGAGAGAAGGGAGAGGAGCTCTAGAGAGATGTTTGAGAGCTCCCCCCCTTGGGGTGTGTTTACATGTTTGGAGAACTCACTATTTATAGGCCTAGGGGAAGTATAAATCTGATTATACAATTGAATTTATTAATCACACTCACTTCACCAACTTACACCACTCAATTCACCACTAAAATGATTAGCTCATGCATGACAATGCATTGCAGTCAGCTTGTGGGCTCGATTTGGGCTTGTTCCTTCACTCTAAAAAATCTGCAAAAATATGGATCTTGAAGCTCTTTGTCTTATCTTTCCAAGCATATGCAGCCCAACTCAAGGAAAATTCGGGAAGGCCTTCAAAAGTCATTTTTGGCCCAGTAACGCAGATCCTGCCGATTTTGACCTTAAGCTGCCAAAACTTGCATAACTTCCTCTAGAGGACTCGGAATCATGAACCGTAAAATGCTCCAGAAAATAGACTTCTGTATCTTTCCAATGATGTATGGCTCATTGTCTGGTTCTTCTTGAGCAAGTACAGTCCAATCCGTGAAGTTGACTGATCTGCAGACACCGTTTGAGCTAACATGTCTCCAAAATGCATTTATTGAGTTTTAAGCTTATTACACTGAAACAAACACAAAATAAATTAAAAGCACAAGTTTAACTCAAAAACATAACCAAATTATAAGTTAGAAGGGTACAAAATGATATGTAATTATGCACCGATCAACCATCAGGTCATCGAGGATAATGCCCGTAGGCGTATACCCTCAAAACTTTGGAGAACCAAAGCCAAACATTCATAAAACCAATCATACATGGAAATCATAAACAATATAGTTTTCGCACACAACAATATATACTATGTCATACATACACAAAATACAAGTCCGAGAGTGGGTCCCCCTACCTGGAATCCAAAGCTGATGCTTAACTTGCATTATGCACCTTTGAACTCAAATTTGTTCTTTCATGGGCAATTGATTCATAGTTCAATCATTTCAAAAATGTTACTATTTGTTCCAAAAGAATAATGAGCATGAAGAGGAGTGTGATATAGATACTGATATTGATACTACTTCTTTAGTTTCCTCTGCACATGATGGTGGGTTGCCGGAGGAGCATATGGATATGTCTGAAGGACAATAGATTCTCTCGCAGGAGAAGACTACTAGTCATGCCTTTAACAATGTTGAAGGTATGACCATTGGCTCTTAATTAGGGTTTAGCCCTAAGGGTTCTCGTATTTTTCTGTTTCTTTTATGGATTTAGTCTGTTGGAATGTCAGAGGTGCTGCGTGCACAAGCTTTCGAAATAATGTTGTGGAGTTGATCCGTGGTCATTGTCTGGATTTATTGTTTATCTGTTAACCTAGGATTAGTGGGAAGAAAGCCTTTGATATGATTAAATCTCTCAGGTTCTCTTCTTATGAAATTGTTGGTTCTTTGGGTTTCTCGGGAGGGTTATGGTTATTGTGGAATGATACTAAAGTTAGTGCCCATATTTTAGGCACTACTGATCAAGTTATTACAGCTTGTGTGTCTTGGCATGGTAAATCTCCTTGGTTGTTGTCTACAGTCTATGCGAAACCGTGTGGAATTAAGTGGGAGAAATTATGGGATTATCTCCAGTTTGTGGCCAGTTGTCATCAATTACCATGGATGCTTGCTGGGGATTTTAATGAGATGTTGCATGTGGCGTATAAATTGGGGGGTTGTTAATCCTTCTCGTTTGAAAGGTTTTAAAAGGTGGTTTACTGAGAATGAAATGATTGATTTGGTGTACTCAGGTCCTCGATTCAATTGGACTAATAATATGATCTTTGAAAGACTTGACAGAGCTGTTTGTAATTTGAAATGGAGGCAAATGTTTGCTGAGGCAAATGTCGTACATCTTCCTAGGACAAAATCTGATCATTGTCCCATCAAAATATGTTTGCAGTCCAGATTATCTTCTACTCCTAATGCTAGACCTTTTAGGTTTGAAGCAATGTGGATGCAACATGAGAGCTTTAAGGATTTTATTGGGCAAAGGTGGGGGAAAATTTCTGGTTCTACTATGGACAAGTCCTACGGTTTAATTGATTCTTTGAAGATGTGGAATCGTACTGTTTTTGGTCAACAGAGGAAAGCTCGTATTCTCCCAAGATTGGTTGGTATTCAAACAGCTTTGTGTCATGGACCTAATAGATTTCTGAGTCAGTTGGAGTGTTCCTTGGTGCAAGATTTTAATTCTTTGCTTGATCAGGAAGCTCTATTTTGGAAGAAAAAAAACTAGGCTTAAATGGCTGCAAGAGGGAGATAGGAACATAAAAATTTTCCATATGACAACTTTAATAAGGCGTCGAAGGAATAAGGTTGAACGTCTTAAGGATACCAATGGGGTTTGGGTAGAGACGGTTGATAGCTTGAAAGCTCTTGCTGTCAATTTCTTCACCAAGTTATTTTCTCAAGGTCAAGTGGACTCTAACTCTGTGGTAATTCATAATCTTTTTCCTAGTATGGACCCTATGATTGTCTCTAATTTACTAAGACCTGTTGATATGTCTGAAATTAAAACTAGCTTGTTTAATATTGGCCATCTCAAAGCTCCTGGAATTGATGGGTTCCCGTCTGGTTTTATCAGAATCAGTGGAGTTTATGTGTAAATGATATTGGTGATCTTGTTTGCAAAGTGTTTCAAGAAGGGATTTTGCCTGAGAGGGTGAATGAGACTTTGATTACACTTGTTCCCAAATTAGATAGTCCTCAAACTATGGCTCAATTCCGGCCTATTAGTTTGTGTTGTACTATGTATAAAGTCATTTCCAAGATTATTGTTGCTCGTTTAAGGCCTCTTATGGGTCGTTGGATAAGTCCTAATCAAGTTAGTTTTGTCCTAGGTAGGCAAATCATTGATAATATTGTGATTGTGCAAGAGCTTATGCATAAATTTCAAGCTTCTAAGGGGCGGAAAGGTTTTTTTGCATGCAAAATTGATCTGTTAAAGGCATATGACAGATTGAATTGGCACTTTGTTGAGCAAGTGTTGAATTAGCTTTACTTCCTCAGTTTATCAAGTTGATCATGGCTTGTGTTTCTACAGTGAAGTACAAAGTTTGTATTAATGGAGAGCTTACTAAAGCTGTTTATCCTGGAAGTGGGATTAGACAGGGTGATCCCCTCTCTCCATACTTATTTGTGCTTTGTATTGAGAAGTGATCTCATATTATGATGGATGAGGTGTCTAATAAAAAATGGAGGCCTGTGAAATCTTCTCAAGCTGGTCCCGTGGTCTCTCACTTGTTTTTTGCAGATGATCTAATTTTATTTGCGGAACAGCCATATGCAGGCCAAGGTTATGAAGCATTGTTTGGATATGTTTTGTCAAGTTTCAGGGCAGGCAGTGAATTTTGATAAGTCTGTTATCTTTTACACTCCTAACACTTGTAAGGATGTGGCTAGAGAAATTAGCTCTATTTGTGGTTCACCTCTCATAAAAAATTTGGGAAGATACTTGGGCATGCCTCTTTTACACTCCAGAATCAATAGGGATACTTATTATGGTTTGGTTGACAAAGTCCACAAGCGATTGGCTGGCTGGAAAAGAAAGTTGTTATCTCTCGCTGGCCGGGCTACTTTGATTCATGATGTCACTGTAGCTATACCTGTTTATGCTATGCAAACAGTCAAGCTTCCTATGAGCATTTGTGATGATCTAGATCGTCTTAACCGTAATTTCTTTTGAGGAGGAAGTGAAAAGAAGCATAAGGTACATTTATGTCAGTGGAACTTAGCTTGTCGTCTTAAGAGTTATAGGGGCTTGGGGTTTAAGAAAACCTCACATATAAATCAGGCTTTGTTGGCTAAAATCGGGTGGAGAATTCATAGCGAAGATAAGGGGCTTTGGGTTCAGATTTTTGAAGACAAGTATTTGAAGGGGCATTCTATATTGGAGGAGTCTTTGCAGGATAGAAAGGTTTGCTCCTCTACATGGAGAGGTGTTTTACATGGAGTTGGCTTACTTAGGAAGGGTTTGATGTGGAGAATTGGGAAAGGGGATCTTGTTCAATTTTGGAAGCATAGATGAGTTTCTGATGTTCCTTTCAACCAACATGATGGTGTTTTAAATATGGTTCAGCCTGATTATACTATTTCTGAGTTCATGGCTGATGATTGGTGGGATATTGGCAAGTTGCATTCTGTTCTCAATGAGGACCTGGCACAGAGGGTTGTTAGTTTTCCAGTTGGTTTCTATAGTGATTTGAGGGATGTGCAGAAGTGGAAACAAGCTGCCAATGGAGTTTTTACTGTTAAAACTGCGTATTCGTTACTCTTCAAGGATCAAGATAGACATAATCCTTTTTGGGATCTGTTGTGGAAGCTTAAATTCCCTCCTAAGCTTAAATTTTTCTATTGGTTGGTGTATCAAGGGAAAATTCTTTCTAACGAGCAGAGGGTTATAAGGCATTTCGCTGTGGATCCAACTTGTACTCTTTGTGGTTGGAGCTCTAAAAATGTGCTTAATATTTTAAGGACTACCTTCGAGCTAAGGGAGTTTGGTGTTGAGGCCCAAAAAATCCAAGGTTAGGCCCAAATGAAATCTCGGCCCATTACGACACCTTATTAAGAAAATATCCGACTTGGAGCACGCAAAAATTCGTCACACGCGCTAGCACAAGCCACAGCCCACATGCCATGCCAAATAAATAATCTGTCACGCTAAGAGTAGTATCGAGCATATAAAATGCACTGACTCTATGAACTCATACTAATTATCCCGTCAAGCGTCGTTTTGACTCAGTCATAGCCCATTGTAAATACGGGAAAGCTCGAGCACAAACACGCCAAGCAACATGGAATGCCAAGCGGAAAACCTTACTTTACACCAAGCCACGCTACAAGCTTAAGTGGGCCCAAGCCACGCAAATGCCTGGGGCTTGCTGAGCGGTTTGTGGTATGGATGGTCACGAGTATTCATGAGGCCCATTGATGGACCAAGAACTGAAAGTTTTGGGCTACTTGGGAGCACCAAAACTCATGCCCATTTCTTGGGGCCAAATATATGGGTAAGCATAAGAGAGAAAGCCCAATACCTTAGGAAAGCATCTAATAGTCTACACCACTTAGAAATATCCTACATCAGTACATTGGCAAAGCCAAAGCAAACCCCACGCAGGCTGCTTCCAGCAGCTTGACGAAACCTAAATAAACTATCAATGACCCAATACCTTAGAAAAATAGCCCAAGCCCAGCAGCTTATAAGATATTTAGAATCGTGTAAAATATCTAGTGTTGTCAAAAGAGCCTCAGAACCAAGTCAAACGGAGAGCTATTGCAAAAACCAGAAGAAATTCGTATGCTCATGAGGAATACCCGTCAGATTAAAGCCCATACCCCTGTTTCTTTCTTCTGCAAGCCCTAATATGAAAACCAGGAGGGAAATTGAGTGGAGCCTCATCCACATGAGGATGCCCAGCTGTGTGAAGATCTTGGAATTCCAAAAGGTCTGGCGCTTGTACGCACAGGCTAAGAGGGTTTCACCAAACAAGATGGAATGGGAGAAAGTTAAGGAAAAGGGAGAGGGTGCCTTGAAAAAATTGAAAGGTCCAGTGCCTATAAAAGAAGCTTCTCCTACCTAGCAAAGACAACTCATCCGAAGCAAGCATCTTCACTCACTGTGGGAAACTTCGATTTCAAGCTTTGTACTCCCATCTTCTTCTTTTTTCTTATGGAACACACATCCAGAGAGCAAGCTTCATCTCTCATTCCCTAAACCTCTGCAATTTAGAGCCCCATTCCTCGATCTTCTCCCATTTTCTCCTCTGGTAAATCGTTCCAGAGCTTAACGGAGCTTTCGTCAAGCTGCCGGAAACTACTCAACACACCCATTGTTATTCCCTCATCTCTCTCTCTCTCTTCAACGAAACCCTTTTAGAATCCCTTCCCTCTTGCCTTAAAAAACTCTGTTTCTCATAGGAAATCGCAGCTCTTTTCTCTCTCATGCTAAACTCATGAATGCTCAGCTCCCATGCCACAGGCTTCTCATGCCAAGCCAAGAATTTATCTGTAAGTGACGGTTGGTCTCATTGGTGAAGAAAACCAAGGTGTTTCCTAAGGCTCAGCTACCCTTTCGAAACACTCTTGGGGTTTGATCCTTGAACTCAGACTCAAGGGGTAATTTCATACATTTGGCTCTTTACGGCAGCCCAGCCCATTCGTCAGGCTGCTGGAACAAAAAGACCCCTACATTTGGCAAGATTTATTCCTAATGCCAGGTTCGTCTTTTTTTGCTACTAATCTGTAGCATTGGCCGAATAATAATCTGCTATCTAACAGAAAGGGGATTTATGGTATGCCTTGGAACTTCTTGTTTATATTTACTTGTTGGTATGTCTGGAAGTGGAGAAATCATTATGTCTTCAATAGGGATGATTTGCCTTTCTACTCGCAAACTAGTATCCTAACTGCTACTAAGGATTGGTTCTTTAATGCGTATGTGCCTAAGGCCAAAACTACTACAATTCAAGTGTCTCTTACTTGGGAACCTCCTAAGACTGAGGTTTTTAAATTGAATGTTGATGGATCTCGGAAGAATGGCTCTGGGGCTATTGGTAGAGGGCGTGATCCGTGATTCTTTTGGTGCTTGGATTGGTGGCTTTGCTGTCAATTTAGGGATTGGGCAGGTTTTGGAAGCGGAGTTGTGGGGGCTGTTTTTTGGTCTCAAAGTTGCAGTTGGTAAAGGCCTTTCAAAGATAATTGTAGAAATGGATTATGCTAATGCTGTCCATCTCATTCAGCAGCCTGTTTTACCTACGCTTCATCCGCTTGCTGGTATTGTGGTTAGTTGTGGTAAGCTCATGAATCAATTTGATAACTGTGCAGTTATGCTTATCTATAGAGAAAAGAATTGTGTTGCAGACGGATTAGCTAACTGGAGCTATAACATGGGTCTTGGCGTGTGTTATTTTGATTTTGCTCCAAGTTGGATAGGTTCTTTAATTATTGACGACTTGATTGGGGTGTCTCGTCCCCGTCTTGTTTGTGTTGATTTTATGTAGTTCTATTGCTTGGGGTTTTTCCCCCTCAGTTCACCAAAAAAAAAAAAAATAATCCAATTTACTTTTAAGGCCTCAATTTTTCAAAAATGTAATTTTGGCTCTGAACTTTTGGTAATTACATTTTGGCCATTCACTGTTGATAATTACACTTTAGCCCCTTAATTTTCAATAATTACACTTGACCCTCATCTTTTGATAAATTACAAAACCACCCCAAAACTACAAAATAATTTGCAACTTGGTCCATGATACAAAACCTACGTAATTCCAAGCCAATTTCAAAACAACTTCCATACCACTTAATCAACAAGAACTCTTGTAATTTCCATTACAATTCTTATATTTCACTTAATATCATATCAAACTCAATAATCAAATTTGAAATTTATCCAAAATTTCAAAAAATTAAACCAACTCAAACTTATATCTCGAATGATATATTATCCTCAATTGAGCTTCCCACAACTACAATCTACTCAAAATTCATATTAAAACATGATATTGAAGTTTAATTCACCATAGTCCAAAATAATAGAAATTTCTAAATCTACATAACATCCCTTAAAATTTACCTTGGATTGTAGAGCTCGTTCTCACGATCACGTAGTCGAAAGCGGTTTTTCAATCCGAGCTCCAGAGAGAAAGTTATGAATTTAAGAAAATTTAAAGGATATTTTTCTTTCTTTCTTAAAAAAAACCAATCAAAGGCAATAATGAGAAGAGACGCCCGGATAGAAGAAGAAGGAGAAAAGGAAAGGAATCAGCCGTCACCCTCACGGATGAACAGTAAGTGAACAGTAAAAATGTAAATAAAATAAAATAGCTGTCACGTGTCACGTCACAATTTGTGCAACTTTCTAAATTCCTTAAAAATTCATACGAACTCCGAAAAATTATCCGAAAATTACCACACACTCGTAGCGATGTAAACTATTTTTTTATGACATCAAATTACCAAAATTCCAACTTCAAAGTATCAGGAAATAAATCCTCCCTTGAATAAATTAATACTTAATTCATGAAAATCCAAATTACAATTAATTGGACTGGGAAATTTTTATTGTGAGGTTAACAAAATTTTTGGAAATTTTTGGGGCATCATAGTTTATATGATTTAATGTATACTTTTATTTCTAAAATAACTATAGAAATTGTAAATGCATTAAAAAAACGATCATAGATTTTTAGCTAATAATTTTAGCTAGCCCACCCGTTGAAAAATTCTTAGTTCCGCCCTTGATCGTTCTAACTAACTCTTGATCCAGTGATATTTCTATTACTTCCCAACATTGGAAAGATCCCATTGTAGGAAACAAACGCTGCCATGACATTTTATGTATAGCATATGTTGTTAATAGATATAGGGTTTTTTTTTTCCGACAAATGATATATTTACAAGATATAATGCTAGCCACAATCGAACTCATCACAAATATATATCATCATTTCCATCTATGCGAGTTAAATAAGAGACCTCCCTCAAGCAAGTTGTGTAGACAAATACCACTAGATTAAAGGTTAGTGAGTGTGTTATTAGATATGAGTTAGATGGATTAATCTTTCTAATCTCGTGCTCTTCTTACTTGTAAACTCCCCTATTTATCCATCACAATTAAGGATAAAATAATGTTTAGATATGGAGGGGGATAGTTCTGGATTTCCCAAAAAAACAAATGAAAACTTACAACAATTGGTACGCAACCCATCATTCAAACTCTGATGGAGAAATTTCTTAATAAACTAGCATTATAAAGTCAATTAGAACCTAATCCATATGGTTGATAATGACCCCACGTCTAATAAACTTAATATGATAATCTTAATAATGTTTTGCTGGTGAGTAGGCAGCGTCATTATCTCAGCCTCCACAATGGATCCAAGGGCTGCTGCAAAAGACTCAAACATCAAATTTGGAACTTGTTTTAGCGTCATTCTTTCATCATCATAAGGTCATCACTGCTTTGATTATTTCAAGCCGATTTAATTTCTAATATTGTGCATGGATGGATGGGTACGTATCTAAGTCTTCTTTGGTGACTTCCACACATCGTATCACTTTTTGGTGTACTCGATTAGGTTCGAAGAAGTTTCTCAAGATTTCTTTCAAATGTAATTTTCTTTTTGGCCTTTTTCATCACACAAAAAGATTTTTCTCTTTGAATGACAAAGAAAAATGTAATACAAAGTCTCTTGTGGGGGCGGAAGGGGAGGAGAAAGGAGAAGTATCTATGCTTTTCGAGTTCCAAAGAAAAAAGAGATCGACTGAAACAACGGGAGAAGGAAGGAGAAGTACATCTTTTTGCTTTCCCTTCTCCCCTCACCTCTTTTTGCTAATTTGTCAATCCAATCATTCTTCCAAAATTCTACTTTTAAAATGTCTTATTTTCTCTAAATCAAGTTTACCACACATTTGAAGGAGTTTAAGTTCTTTGTTCGTTATTATGTGCACTTGGATTACTAGAGACCCAATTTTCCTAAGTTTGTCCCATGTTCAATATTTAATTAAAAAATATATATTATTAACGTACATATACTTACTTGAACGTTCTTAGTCATCTTTTTAAAAAAAAAATTATAAAGAGCAATAGTATTTTATTAATAAAAGGAACATAAATAAGTACAAAGTCATTATGGTGTTAAATATGGATAAACCTTCTCCGATGACCAAACGCAACAACAAAATTGAATTAATCTAGAGAGGATCGCACATAACCCACAAACTGATTAAAATCCTATATATCAAGAATATATATATACAGTTATTCTCTTATCCGGATGTATTAACGTGCGGAACGCGCGACGCTTATCAGAAAGCAGGCGGAAAGCGAGGGAGGGTAGTCTAAAATACATAGCGTCCGCACGATAATAACGTCCGGATGTCCGCATAAGAAAATTTTTGTATATATATATATATATATATAATCATATTATGCGCACACCATATGACCACACAAACCATCTAAAGTAGGGTGAAAAAGTAATTGAAGGTTGATGCCAACGTGAAGACGCACCCCACTAGAATTTGGCACATTAATCATGTGTTTGATAAAAGGTGTACGTATTATCCCATTTTCATTGGCCCAACTTTTGTCCTATATATTTGAGCTTATCCAAGTTTTATTGGAACATAACCTTCCTCATCATATGCTTGTAAGCTTTAACTAAAGAATCTCTCCTTAATGGTGCAATTATTGTGCTTTTCTTTTGTCAACAAAATACCTATTTGAGGGAGAAAATGAAGTCGTTTAAGAACTTATCGAGATAATGGAGTGCGTGATGAATATATACATATATTGTCTTTGTAATTTGGAGGAGTGAGAAGATTATAAGCAAGAATTTTTAACCCTTCTCATGGATGCGGAGTTTTTTTTTTTTTGGAAGAAGTATTGTTATTGTTATAATCCTTTTTATAACAATAACAATACAACTAAACTTATGACAATACGGAGTAAGAAATCGATCTTGAAATCTCTTTCAATATTGTCAAAGACAATACGACTAAACTTATGAAATATGATTTTAAGAGAAGGCCTTAGCATTTTAATGAGCTATTATTAATAGCTATTAGTGAACTATTAGCAATAACTTACTAAAATGCTAAGGCCTTCTCTTAAAACCACATGTCATAAAAATGGTAAGTGCACATTAATTTGGGTTGTTCAACAAAAAGAAAACATTTTGTAAAAAAAAACATTAATTTGGCAGACCAAACATGACCATTCATCAAAACCGATGAGGTCCTTAACTCCTTTAATATATCGACGATGACTCAATTATTAGCCTCCCCAAAAGACCACATTTTAAATGTGGTCTTTGTATACCTCGCTTGGGTCTTTTTTTTTTGTCGAATCGCTTGGGTCTTTTGGATACATGATAATTCCACTATATTATATATTTTTTTAAACATCCATAATTTCATGAAAAATGATAAACTTTGTGCATCAACAGTTGTCAATTATTGATCTAAGGGTAAACTGTGCTTCAAACGATTGACATATGCCACATGCACCTTCGTTAAACTCTTCTTTAATAATTCACTCTTCTTTAATAATTCAATTTTGCACTATTATATCATTATTATTATTATTTTCATGTTTTATGCGTCTAGGTTGAGTTTTGCTTTGCGCAATGCTACCTATCGCCAAGGTTTCATTAAGTTTTGTCATTGTTTCTCATTATTATTCATGGTGGTAAAAAGACCTAATATCCAAGTAATTAATTAAACACATATTTCAACTCCATACCCATCAAACAGGTAAATTACCTCTTTGATGCACCTACACTTCAGGTGTTACCTATTGAACCCAATACCTAGCCAATAAGTAAAACCGAAAACAATGTACCTCTCTTATAGGTAAGGATCTATACTCTAGGGGAATGAAAAACAAACATTTTCCTATACTCCAAGCATTAAACATTTACCTATACTCCAGGCACTAAACCTTTACCTATATGTATAATAGTAAATCATAAAGGTTTTTTTGGGTCAAAAATAGTAAATCATAAGTTGAACCTCAACTTTAGGTATTTTATCCCCGAGAATATATCTCTCGTCCAAGTTATATGTCATCATTTATACTGTTGCAGATGCTTTAGGTCTTCATATTTTCAAGTAATATGAGATTAATGGTGTGTGAAATTAGTTTTTTTATTTATAAATAAAATGAAATCAACACATTAAAAATGAACCAAAATGTAATACATGCCTAAATCTAAGGGATGTGTTTCATACAGTCATGATCTCTTGGACTTCATGGCCCAGGAATCTATGATCACCGATTTAAATCCAACTACCACTTACTTTGCACTCCTTTTAAGAACTCTATTGGGTTGTTGGATTTAAATCCAATGGTGGGTGACCATGGATTCCTTGGACCCTAGGGATCCAAGAGATCATGACTAATGTTTCATATACTTGCCTTTTGGTATAATGGTATATGTTGTAATTTTCTTTAAAATTGTAGGTAAAAATATTGCTTACCTGCCCACATTGGACTGTAGTTGATAATGAAAGGGAATTGAATTGCCTCCATTACATCTAAATGAAAATGAACCTCATTTATGTAGCCCTTATTATTATGCATAAAAGAAAGGATATTTAGTTGATAACATAAGCATTACGTATGAATTGACATCACTCAGACAGGTGTTGAGTGCATGGCTGACCACTTCAAGATTCTCTAGAAACAGCCGTCCCCTCCTCACACTCTCAACCCATTACACAAATATTCCCAGCATCATCCCCATAATAGAATTTCACAACCACAACCACAACCAAACAACAACACAGCACCACTAAACTCCAGAAATATATATATATATATATATATTTCTCTCTCACTAATAAGAAAATAATAAAAATTGCATTAGCCTTTTCCAAAACACCTCATCCTTACCTATATAAAGCAGCACCACCACATCATTCTTTCTCATCACACTCCCACAAAATATAACCCCCCTTCCCTCCCAAAAGCGCTTAACCAAAAAGCACTCTGCCAAACATGGCGCAAGCACAACCACGGTCACCTCACATCGCAATTCTTCCTAGTCCGGGCATGGGCCACCTCATCCCGCTCGCCGAGTTCGCCAAGCGACTCGTCCACCACTACAATTTCACGGTCACCTTCATCGTCCCCTGCGACGGCCCTCCGACGAATGCCCAGAAATCCGTCCTCGACGCCCTCCCAATCGCAATCGACCACGTGTTACTCCCGCCGGTCAGCTTCGACGATCTTCCCCAAGGTTCCAAAATCGAAACACTTATTTCCCTCACCGTCAGCCGGTCCTTGACCTCCCTCCGCGACGCTATCAAGTCCTTGATTTCCCGCGCAAACCTCGTCGGGCTTGTGGTCGATCTCTTCGGCACCGACGCCTTCGACGTTGCCAAAGAATTCAACATCTCCAAGTACATTTTCTTCCCGTCCACGGCCATGGCGCTGTCTCTCTTCGTCTACTTGCCGAAGCTCGACGAGACGACGTCTTGCGAGTACAGGGAGCTCGCGGACCCGGTCACAATCCCCGGGTGCATCCCAATTCACGGTCGCGATTTGCTCGACCCGGTTCAGGATCGTAGGGACGAAGCCTACAAATGGGTCCTTCACCACGCGAAACGGTACCGTTTGGCCGACGGTGTCATGGTGAATAGCTTCGCGGAGTTGGAGCCCGGCCCTTTGAGAGCGTTGCAAGAGAGCGAACCGGGTAAGCCGCCGGTTTACCCGGTTGGACCGCTCGTGAAAATTGAGTTCAGTAACACTTTGGACGAGCAGTCTTCCAAGTGTTTGAAGTGGCTGGATCAGCAGCCACGTGGCTCCGTTCTATACGTCTCCTTCGGGAGTGGCGGGACCCTCTCGTATGATCAGATCAATGAGTTGGCACTTGGGCTGGAAATGAGTGAGCAAAGGTTCTTGTGGGTGGTGAGGAGCCCCAGCGACAAAGCTGCCAACGCCACCTATTTCAGCGTCCACAGCCAAAACGACCCATTGGAGTTTTTACCAAAAGGGTTTTTGGGTAGGACCCAGGGTAGGGGCCTGGTGGTCCCCAATTGGGCCCCACAGGCTCAGATTCTAAGCCATGTGTCGACAGGAGGGTTCTTGACCCATTGTGGTTGGAACTCGGCCTTGGAGAGTGTTGTAAATGGTGTGCCTCTTGTGGCCTGGCCGCTGTACGCTGAGCAGAAAATGAACGCTGTTATGTTTACTGAGGACATAAAAGTGGCATTGAGGCCGAAAGCCAGTGAAAATGGGTTGGTGGGTAGGGAGGAAATTGCACTGGTGGTTCAGGCTCTCATGGAAGGCGAGGACGGTAAACGGCTCAGAAACCGAATGAAGGGCCTCAAAGATGCCGCCGCTAAAGCTCTGAGTGAGGATGGGGCATCCACAAAGGCACTCGCTCATGTGGTCACAAAGTGGAAAACCCAATTTTCCAATTGAAACTCTAGTCTTTAGTTTCTTCATGCATTCCCCCACCCACTTTCTTTTTCTTTTGCCTTTTCTTTTTCTTTCCTTTGATGTTAGTATAATACTTGTTGGTTGACTGTAAGATATATAGAACAAGCATTTCATGTTTAATCTATGGAGTTGGTGAGATGGATGCAGCCCTAATATTGGTAGACAGAGGAGGACCATGTAAAGGGCCAAGGGGATGACCCAATTTGGGAGAAATTTGTTACATCACAATAAAGTCATGGCACTCAAGTTGAGATGAGAGTTGGTGGTGGCTGGCTGCCATTGAAGGTAGGGCAAGTCTTTTGCAATTAATATTTGGGAGGTGCAAAGGACCTATTAATATAGTGGTTTGGAGTATTTATTCCCTCAGACAAGGTTCTGGGTTCGAGTCCTAGCATCCGTGTAGTGTGTGTCGGTAAAATAGATAATGAAGAGGGAAAGTATGAATCCCCACATCACATGTGGTTGTCTAGCTACTACTAAAATATATGAGTATTCTAACTCTTAGCAAAAAACCAAAAACATGAATTTTTTTATTGGACCGAAAAATACATGAATTTTAATATGAATGATTTGTTGATGATTATATCGCATTATATATATCTTCAAGCATTACATAGTAAAAGTTGATGACCAAATTTAGGGCTCGTTTGGGAGTAATTTTGGATATGCCAGAATTACTTCGGTGGAGAACCACATCCCATGTACTTCTCGATATAATCACTTTAAGTGATTAGGGAGAAACACGTCCCATGTGATTCTCCATAAAATAACTCAAAACCACTTAAAGTAATTATATAGAGAAATGATTATCTATAGAAGTGTTTTTTGGCATATCCAAAATCACTCCCAAACAAGTCTTTAAATCTTGTATAATTCAAACGTGATATATATTCTAGAATATGAGCAAGGACAAGGAGAAAGGCAAGAGCAATGGCATTATTGTAATTTTCTAAATAGGAAAATGACATTGTAGAAAAATGCTAAGTTACTATTGTAGACCTGACAATATCGTACACGACACAGATTCGCAAAAAAGATTCAGTATTCGAGTCCGGATTATCGTGTTGTGTTGATATTGTTGTAACAACCTGATCCCAATTTAAGGGTTAAATATTAAAATATTAAGGCGAATGACGATTTTATCCCGGTTAATTTAAGGGAATTAAAATTTGACTTTAAGATCAGGAAAGAATTTGGTGGAACGGGGTATACCGTTGCGTCCGGCTCGTCGAAACGAGTCCGTGGACGTGCGGAACACCCGATTCCGAGCCCGAACGAGCGTTTAGAGGTCTAAAAACGATAGGGGCATTTTGGTAATTTTCAAAAATGGGTAAAAATTAAAAAAAAACCCAGCTGGCCAATCGGCCAGCGCGTGCAAACCCGCCCCCCCTTCGTCTTCAACCTCTCGAACCCTCTCTCTCTCGGTCTCTCTCGAACCAGGTGGCGGCCGGCACGTTTCCGGCCAAGCCAACCCGCCAGATCAATCCCGATGTCATCCCTGTCTTTGGTTTCGCCGGAAACCACCTCGAATCGCCTCTGCAAAGCCGAAAACCAGTCGGAGCTTCTCGCCGTCGATTGCTCCATTCCGACCACCAAATTCGTCGGGTCTGGTGAGTTTTCTTCTCCTTTCTTCGAGTTCTAGATGTTTTCAAGGTTGGTTTTGATCGATTTGAAGTTTTGAAACCGATTTGAGAATTAGGGTTTGGGTGATCGGGACTGTGAATTTCCGGCGTGTTTCCGGCCGGTTCTTGGCCGGTTCTCTGTGCCAAAATACTCCCCACCACTCACTGATCACTTGGGTATATAGATTGTAGGTTGAATCGAGAATTTTCCGTCGTCGGAAAATTCTCTCAAGCCACCCAACCTGGCCGCGCGTGTGGCGGCGCGTGGGCCAGGTGGTGGCGGCGGTTCTTCGTGCCAAAACACTCCACGTAACCTCCCGAGCGCCTAGGTATGCTCGAACGAATTTTTGGAAATCGTTTGAGCGAAGAACCAATGTTACCGGTTAGATTTAACTAGGGTTAATTTGGGTTCGTTAAGTTCTAACCGTTGGATCGTATTGAAACTTGGAAGTTGAGTAATTGGGAATCTTAGAAACCTTTAGGAACTTACGGATCGTCTTTTGGAGTTCGGGAACCCCTTGAAAGCCCGGTTGGAACTAAACTAAAGTTTAATCGCTTATTTAATCCCGGGGGACTTCCAAGTTAACTAAACGGCTTAAATTAGAATCAAGTGGGCCCGGAAAACCTTTCTAATCACAATTGAACATTTTAGGCCCTGGGGTCGGGAATTTCTATTAAATTATTATGCCGAGCAAGTGGTTAACTATTAAATGGTTTAATTTTCGTAAATAGGTACTCAAGCTTCAGCGGAGTTGCAGGAAGGCCCTTCTAAGGGTCCGGCAAGCTCGGATCAACTGTGAGTGGACCTTTGATTTTATAAAGGAATTTTCTTTCAATAAATGTTTATTTATTGTTTTTATGAATTGAATAATGATGAACATCGTTTATGAATTTTATGAATTGATTTTCTGAAGTATGAATGATGAAATTATTTCCGAGCCTTGGAATTGGAATTTATGGTTATAGTTTATGGAAATTGTAAAGGCTCAAGGTTTTACTTATGCAAAGGATTTTAATATTGGTTTATGAAAGGTTTCAAACCACTCTAGGTACCCTAGTATGTAACTGTTGCCTTCGAATTTATGATGTTGCCTACGGAATAAAAATTGATAAAGGTTATTACCCGGTCTACGGACCTACTGCTGCCTTCGGTTAAAGTCTGCGCGCATGACTCACGCCCCACGAGTCTCGGGGACGCTCGGACCGTGCGGAGCGAGGACGCGGCTCGGCAGGTAAACTTTGTGTTTTCCGAGTCTAGCGAGGACGCGGCTCGGGTAAACTCTGTATTTCCCGAGTCTTGCGAGGAATGGAATTGACGGAAATTATAAGGGTACACCTAGGTGGATTTTATTTTAAAGTTGATTTGATAATATTTCCTCTGATGAATAAGAACTATAACTTTGATGAACTTTGTAAATGTGTTTTTTATGCATACTTTAATTTGTTGTTCGTCTTAGAGTTATTTTCTTATGTTTTTTAACAGTGGGGCTAACATATTGTTTTCGATTTTCTAAAACTACCTTTTTGGTCCACTCACCTTTTTAAATGTTTTCGCCCCCAGGCTGTAGGTTGTAGCTGAGCACCACCACCGGCCCGTCTTTACCACCACCGCTCTCCTAAAACTCGTGTAGGGTCTACGACCCGAAGAACTTTGTAATTAGTTACTTTAGAAGCTCTGAACTTGCCCAAACTTTTGTGAGGCCTGAGGCCGTACTCTTCAATTTCTGTTGGTGTGTGAACTTAACTTGTGCTTACTGAAGTTTGTGGAATTAAAAATTGTGTTTTCGCAGGTGTAATTAATTTGGGAACTGAGCCGTTTGCAGGGGAGACTCTGCCGAAATTTCGGCAGAAGTCGAACCTAAAACTTGAATTTCTCTTGATTTCTTTCACTAAAGGGCAAAATGGTCAAGTGTGTCCGACACCCGACAGATGTCGGACACGGGCAGGGCTTGGCCCGGATTCCAAAGCGGAATTAGGGTTGGGTCCTGTCAATTGTGTTGACTCGTTAGCCACACGGTAAGCTAACGGGTCGTGTCGTGTCAATTTGCGAATATCCGTTAACCCGTTAAACTCAGGGGCATTTTGTACATTTTTATTTTTATTTTCTCCTTCTTTCTTTTCTTTCTTCTCCTCTCTCCATGGACTCTTCTCCCCTCTCTCACTTTCCCGTAAAAGGAAACCAAACCCATCTCTGCAACCCCGTTTCCTGGACTGTTCTCCTCCCTCTCTCCCTCTATTCTCTACTGCAACCCCGTCTGGCCTCTTCACAAACCCATCTCTGCAACTGCAACCTTGTTTCTTGGCCACTCGTCTCTTTAACTTATTTGACACCGAGAAGACTTCGCAACAAAAATGTTGTCTTTGAGAGTCGTCTATTTGGACGGACTAGGATTGTCAAGGATTGGTTATGGGTTTTGAGAGGGACATGCTGCGTAGGAGGGGTTATGGTTGATTTTATTATTTTATTATTTCAATTTTATTTTTTTTATTGTTAACGGGTGAAACGGGTCGTGTTCGTGTTTGACATTTTCAACCCGTTTTCTCATCGTGTCGTGTCGTGTTAACCCATTAAGAAAAGCGCGTTGACATGAAAACAACACGAACACTGCAAAATCGACACGAATGCCAGGTCTACAACCAAGTAGTACTTATGGTTGATGCAATACGAAAAAGTAATTATGGTTGTCCAGGCTGACGAATAAGTGATGATAATCATATGGTTCACCTCAGAAAGACACATGTAATAGAAAATCCATGATTGTCTCAACTGTTAAAGGAAGCTTGAGAGAAACTTCCATCCAAATAGATTCCTATATTATATACTTTGACTTTAGCAGATTTGTATGTATCATTATCTATGTATAAATAATGCATCTCCTTTTTGTTTGTATTGCCGCTCAATTACTGCCAGAGGCAAAATTCTTCAAATGCCGACGTCTGCATTCAAATGTTCAACTCAAGTAGATGAAAAATGAGTGCACGTGCGATTGATACATTGGTCTATTCTATCATTCTAGAATGTGGATGATCAATTCTCGTAGCAGCAACCTGTAATTGTTGTATATTGGTAAAGAATGAGGTAGTATTGCAGATCTAATAGTCCTTTTGAATGGTTATGATAATGACTTTTAGGTTTCTCAATCTTCCAAGATGCCCACCAAAGTGGAAGTCTAGCAAATGGAATGAGTTGCTTCATTATTGAGGAGCCGTCAAAGAGAGCATAATCATTCAAATTTCAATAGCTTGAGGCCCCATTACCATGATTTCATCTAGAAGATATTTACACATCACCTTAGATTGAAAATCGGTAGGTAATTAAAGGACCGTAATTAAAATGCCATCATGATGAATCTTTTTGGAGGGTCAAAAGTTTTGAATAATTGGTTTTGCCTTTTTTATTGCAAAAAAGAAATAAATTGTTTTTCGTGTACTTCATCAATTGGGTGACGCATTATCCTTTCTTCTTCTTTCCACTTTATCTCATTTTTTTCCCCACATCTCCAAGTCCACTCCAATATTAATTTTCTTTGATGGTGATGATTGGTGGTGGTGGTGATGGTGGTGGGATAGTTGCAATTTTAACAAATCATTCCTAGCTAACTTTTTAGTTTTACGAGTCTTTTTATGGTAGGGATATTCCCGTTAAAGAAAAAAAATACACACATCTTTCTAGAGTTGCTCCACAATATAAGTTAACGATTATGGGGTCCTATTTCAATGATTATCTCTATAAAAAATTATGCAACCAGCAAATCATTATTTCAGCATCGAATTTTTTCAATCGGCAAATCATGGAGCAACTATTATTTTACATGTTGGAAAAGTAATTACCTTTTTTTTTTTTTTTTTTTCGCAATCTCTGTTGGGCCAGTTGGGCTGTTTACATATTTCATTTGGTTCCAAGGTCAACTCAATTTTAGCCCAAAATCAGTATTATTTCCCTACTAGTAGTCCCTCAAATGTTTTTAATAATTTTTTTATATATATAAATTGAATCTTTGTGGTACATAATTGAAGGCCTATGTAGATTCAAAGACATTGGCAGAGAAAGAAATTCTGAGCTATGGGAACAGCAAAAATGGCGGACTTGAAGTTGTGACCTTGGCCGATCCTGACGTTTCTCTTGCCGCTAGTTTTTTGCAGTCATAATTTTCTCCTCTCTCTCACCTATAGTTATCATAGGTGACGAATCTTCTCATTCTATTACTTCAGTTGTTGATCCTGCTCTTACTCAGAATCACTTGCTATTGTTGTCTGCGATTTCTTTTCAGTTTTTTAGTTTTTTGGGGCACTTTAACTCGATGGTAATATGCACAAAGTGCCCTCAAAAGTGATGCATAACGCCCCATGGATACTTCTCATACTATTAAAGTTCTTCCGCCAACTTCAAATAGCACATGTCAATGTTGACATGTTTTTCACTAACCGATAGCACAAAAATAGCAAAATATAGCATTCCAAGCTTGACCGCATCATCCTCATCTGTGCAGTTGTTGAATGTTTTTTCTAGGTCCGAAAGGCTCACACCTTTATTGTAGAAGTATTTTTGCTTCAATGAGCAATTTTCGTTAGTCGCAATCGGAATGAAGGGGAGCTTTCCGAACCTTAGCCACGTGATGAGGCAAAACTATTGTACGGTGAATGGTATCAACTTATTACCTACAATGAATTTAATCCCGTTGACCTATGTAACTATCTTAGGATTAGCCTTCCTCAACAACAGCCCGTGGACAATTTGTGAAGTCCACTTTAGGTCCTCAATCAGTAATAGATGACCAAAACAACTCCTCTCCAACCTTTGTAACTGCTGGCTACTCAACTTCACATTTATTGTAGTAATTGCAGTCTTTGTGTGTGAAAGGGACAACGCCTTTCCTTGTAACTTCTTATCCTCAACAATCATAAGCTTTACTTTACAAGCCATTCTTGATTTCCATGCACACCAACATTATACATATGGATCATTACATACCAAAATTTGATACCTACATTACTCAAACGAATCATTTCAAGTCATTGAAATATATGTATATACATAACAACAAACCAATAAACACACAATACAGAGGCAAATCAAGGCAATAGGCATGAGATATATCAGTGATAACAGTACAATAGGGGCAATACACACTTGATATGCAATACATAAGTTGTATATTCACCTATGTGTGTCATGACAGAAAAAATACAAATTCCTTCTACCTACCAGAAGATGTTGATCCCATTTCCTTCTCTTATATTTCCTATCCAAAAGGCTTGCTAAAAAATGCCACAAATCTCATTTAATACATCACTTTCATTTATAATGTTATCTATAACACAATGTTTGTTATAAATATATGGAATGTAGATGACCACCATAACATCCACTACCTCCAGGTTTTTAATGGTTTGTAACCTATTGTATTACTATTGTAATTAGTGCCTTTAACTTACAATTTATGGGTTAATTTCCTATGGTTGTAAGCCTATAAATAGGTGATTATCAAGGATGAATAATACAAGTTCATAGAACAAATTCTATGTCTTTTTCTTTCTCTTATTTCTCTCTACAATTTCCCATAGTTTTATAACACGTTATCAACACGATATTGCTCTCGGTATGTTCTCTTTCTCTGATTTCCCCATTCTCTTATATGAGCTAGAGTCATCACATGGTATAGATTTTCTTTGTACTCACCATCAGACTTCATCATGCTCATTTAATAAAAAAAGAAGTTTCTTATTCTTATTACACTTGAATATAATACCATGTTTTTTTTACTTGTTTATTTATTTAATTTTAAGCATTATCTTAATTAATTACAGCTTGTTATGATGAATTTATATTATACAAAATATCAAGGCCCGAAGTTCCTCGATCCTCATCATATAACTAGATTAAGATCTAGAGTTTTTTTGATTGAATAAGAACCTGAAGTTATTTGATTCCAAATAATTGAGCGCGTGAAGTTCTGTGAATTTAAAAAGCACATAAGGACATGAAACTCCTTGATTTTGTATTAATCAAAATCAAAATTCCATGAGGCCTACATATGTCAAGAACCCGAACCAAAAGTTTCTAGTGCATATACATTGATTTGAATATGAAGAACAAAGCACAACTATTAATTCAATTTAATTAGATCTACATATTCGAAAGTGAAGCTTCAAATATATGTTGATATGAACCTGAAGTTCATAGCTTTTTATGGATCTTAATACTATATATGAACCCGAAGTTCATTACTTCTTTGTGCCTATTTGTCATTTGAACTTCATAGAACCTGAAGTTCTATATGAATTATCAAAAACTCAAATTTTATGATTTCATGGAAAAATAGCCTACTTTGAGGCACATTGAATTGGTTGGATATCCGATTCTTAAACTTGTAGTTCTATGTACATATTGAATACACATTAATATTGGATTATCTTACATAGTTTTTAATTAATTTATTTTATTCGCCGTTTATACCACTTTGCTAATTTATTATTATTATTTATATATTTTATTTAATTGTATTTATGTTCGGTTATTTGTTAATTTCGTTTAACAATGGTAATGTTTTGTACCATCCTAATATTAACAGCCAGAGGCGTCTATTGGACAAACTTACTACTTTCTTTTGTGGGTTGTATTACACAACCATTAAAGTAGTTCAAGATTATAATGTAAAGAACCAGAAGTTTATTGACCCACTAACTTTTATGATGTGGCATGACTGTCTTGTCAATCCATGGTCCACAAAGATGCATAACATTTTTATAAATTCGTACGGATATCGTTTAAAAACTCAAAATATTGTCTCGTCCAACGAATATAGCATGCGAAAAAAGAAAAGCTGTCATAAGACCATCTTAGTCAAACATTGACTTTGAGCCTTATTTCCTTCAATAACTCAAGGGGATATTTTTGAGCCTATACAACATTTTATTATGGACCACTTTACTAGTTTTAATGGATGCGCTTAACATATGGTCACATTTTTGTCTATCGTTAAGACACTTACGATCACAACTAACACATTATTCAATCCAATCAATTTGACTTGATAATGATGGTGAGTTTATTTTCCTAAATTTTGGGACAATTTTTCTGTCGTTAGGGGGATAAATAACAGTTCCTGAAGAACGTAGTAAAACAGTGTTGAATCAGTCCGCTTTGTCTCAGCAAGATAATGTATATATAAGTTATACATATGCTAGTATGAATTGATATTCTCGTATCACAATCCATTAACATGACAATAAGTGACTATATTTGTTGCATGACAGACATATAGGTTCTAAAGACTTAACTCCCTAGAATTAGAGATTATTTGAAAAATTCAAGCCCTATCGAAAATAACGCTCTATAGGAGGTTATAATCCACATATTCTAAATAATTTATCTTAAAAGAGATGTTTGTACTATAAGTGACAATAAAAGCCCTTGAAGAGGCATTGGTACCCAAAAGCAATGAGATGCTTATAAATTATGCATGCGCATGCATATGAAATTTGTGGGATCGCGAATTGATGATACATTCGGTTTATTAGTAGCTACTACAATCATCAAGGGCTATGATTATTTTAATCATGTTTCATGAATGTCGACAAGTTAAGTGATTGACTAAAATGGAAATAGGCAATTCCATTTATCACTAAATATGAAGTGTTGGATATTAAACCTATAGCTTAAACCCTGAATTACATATGTTAAGTGTGAAGGTTACGGATTGGTGTTTGTGAAGTAAAATGTGATCACTAATATGACATAAGGTTTCCTGGTAGAGACATGGTTTTAGTCTCTTATCCCATCATAGATGCATCCACATTTCTATAAGTACAATTGTTATTTTAATGCAAAACTTATAGCATGTGTTAAATGCATATTTATTAAGATTGTATGGTACATGGAAATCCTCAAAACTCATGAAATATTTGAGATATATCGCCTGAAGCGACCCCTTGAAAGATATAAAGTGTCACAATATCCTTAATTAAGAGTTAACACTACGAGTCTAAGTACTTTGATATTGTTGTAACATATTCTAACTATTACAAAAATTATTGAAGATCCTAAAGAGTCCAATCATTTGAAAAGTGAAAATAAGGTCGAATAGTGTGATAAATGATCATGTATGAAGACAATGTTGCTTGTATTGCTTAAATCAAAAAAGGTTTATCAATGGTGACATAGCTTCAGTTTAGCAAAGATATTGGAGTCTATTTGTACCATATATGACCAGCCTCTCATGTCATGACACGTGGAAAGGACCTCATACCAAGAATGGCCCACACTGGCAAGCCTAGCCTTATAAATGGTATATGCCTTCGGCACCAACGATCGGTTATAAGGTCAGCACGGCCCAGTAGCCCGCACAGACAAAACCCAATCTGCAATCGGCAGGTCCCTTGGTGTCCACGACTGATTGCCCACTAGTCGGCCCAGCCACCAAGGCTCTCAATATAATATCAGTAGGTTCCCTCGGCACCCCTGCCTACCGAACCTCCTAAAAGGCATCTTCTAGGGATTTCTCGGGTTTCTCTCAAGTATATTCGTTGGGACACGTGGCAGCTTTCCAGGCTATTCCCACGAGTCCCACATCGAAACTGCACACCCAGAGGACACCCAAAAATCCCTACAAATAGAGCCCCTTATCCCACATACAAGGTAAGAGTTTCTACTTGACACTTATGCCCCTGCATTGTCAATAGCTTATTCTACTCTCCTTCAACTAGCTTTAGTATCGGAGAGCCTTTGACTGGTACCACACTGGTGCTTAAGGCATTACCCACTGTTTTCTTCTCTTTCTCAGCGCATATCCAGCTCAGCTTGCCGAAGGGAAGTCGTTACCGAAGGCAGATCCGATCCCTCGATCATCCACCCCATCTTTAAGTTTGGCCAATTACTACCAGTCTAGTTTTGAGAGCTAACATTATGTACTCTCGAACTCTCTCCAGACTTCACTCTTATCTAGATTATATTATACCAAATCTCGATTACATTTCATCCAGAAACCAAACACCACCCAAGTGTCAAAGGGATTTCATTTCCCAGGGATTAACTTGATACAGGGTTTGGGAGAAAAGGCTAAAAGAACTAGCCCAACAGCATTAATGCCTCCTAAAATCTACTCATCACCATATTGATATACATCTATGTAACAAAAAGAGAACATGTGAAATACAATACAAATGGAACATCAAAAGAAAAATTATGGACTCTGCATGTATAGCAGCATAAATGGCTACCTGTGTACAAACTACATACATTAAAAAGCTAGTGCAACTGCAAAAGCAAACTATAGTTAGGCCAACAAGATTCTTGTGGCTAATGTAAAGACTATAAATGAACACCTACAATTTCCTTTCTTTGGATGAAAGAAAACAACAAAGAAACACAAAACTCAATTGCATAAATCAACAGAGATAGCCAAAACCATTCAAACCACAATACAACAGCAAGATTCACATATCCAGAGCAATCTAAATCCATATGGTAAAAACTCATATGGATGAGCATGAAAATTCAAAACAGATAACCAAGAGCAATCAAATTAAACCAATTTTAGAGAAACCTACAGAGATTAACAAAATGACCATCAAGACTAAATGCAGGAAACCAAAGCAATCAAAACAAAATCCATTTGATAGAAACCCACATAGATTTACAAAAGTACACCAAATAATAAAAGAAGACAACCTATTGGAGGTTGGCGATGGAGTTGAGCTTCTAGGTTGCAAGAAGAGGTGACCTTAGGCGATTCAGAATAGAGGCCTAGAAGATGGGGTCGATGGTGGGTTTCGCGATTCAGAAGAGAAAGATGATAGGATGAGATGGTTTTTGCGAGAGAGGGAGAAAGAGAGTGGTGGTGGTCGTGGAGCGACAATGGAGAGAGAAAGCGCTGAGAGAGGAAAAGAGAGATGTGAGAGAGAGCTGAGAGAGAAAGAGAGAGAGAGAGAGAGAGAGAGAGAGAGAGAGAGAGAGAGAGAGAGAGAGAGAGAGAGAGAGAGCGATAGAGAGAGCGAAGAGTGAGAACAAGTGTTAAGTGAGCAATCAGTGGACAATCAGTATGTATTTATAGATTATATTTGCAAAATGTGTAGGTAAAGGTGGTATTTGCAGATTATGTTTTGACTTGGATTATATTTAGCTCTATTTCCCATAAAAATATTGTGACAAAAAAATAATTAAAAAGTAGGTTTGCCACTGCAAAAGAAATAGATAGAAAAATAAAAACTAGCACTAAATATCTCATCTCAATAGTTGATATGGTTTTTCAAATTGGGTTCAAAGACAAAAAGCCCCTAAATTGTGCCAGTTGGGCTGTTCACACATTTTGTATGGATCCAATGTCAGCTCAATAGATCATCAATCTTGGCCCAAAACAGTATAGAATCCTAAATTGGGTTTATAGACGAAGCCCTTCTTGGCATTCCCGTGCATTGCAATACAGATGCCATAACATGAATGGATAATAAATAACAATTACTCCATGTCCTTCATATTTTAGACTAAATTTTGAGAAAGTTAGAGCATCCACAATTATGCTGCCTATTTTTTAGTTAAAATTTAGCTAACAACACACAAAAGTTATTTTAGGAGAGTGCTGCTATTTCCACCCCCTTGTCCTATTTTCCCACTCACCTATCTTCCCACCCACCATGTAAATTTGAAAAAACACAACCTATCTTTCTACCCACCATTATTTCTAAAATACCCTTTAACATATTTATAAACCACCTTATGTGGCTTGCCAATATAGCTAAGTATTCTTTTTTTTAAAAAAATTATATCCTAAATAAAGAAATAATTACCAAAAAGTCTTTCCCACCCTCTTCAATGGTTCCTTGATAGTGCATTGGAACCAAGTCTTCTGTTATCCTTTTTAAATTAAATTGAAGCGATATTTTAGGGCGAACCGAAAGAGAATTCAAAACAGACATGAATGAACTTCCTGCTTGATGGATTGTTGCATCATCATTTGCATGTCTACGCAACCCTTTATAGCTTCACGTAGCTCTGACATCTCATGATCAAGGAAAAAAAATAGATATTTTCGGCGAAATATCGCCGATTTTTGACTCCCGATATTATCGGACGGGTATAGATATTTTTCGTCATTTTTTCGAAAATTTCGGCGATATTTTGGCAAAATATCGACCCAAAAAAACTCAAAAGTTTTGAGAGAGGTCGAGAGGCCATGGCTCCCGTTGAGCAGCTTCCGAGTACAGATGCCATGTAAAAGTGTTTATGGAAAGCTGTCTGTGTTCGAGTGTGAGTATATTTCTTGAGCTTGAGAGAATCGCAAGATGGGCATATACATGGAGATGGAATCGCAGAGGAAATACGTAGAGAGAGATGCAGAGGGAGATAAGGAGGGAGGGAGAGGCACAAAGGGGTTTGGATGGAGGCGGCTGTGAGAAGTGAGAGGGAGATAAAAGAAGCTGAAGTGAGAGAGAGAGAGAGAGAGAGAGAGAGAGAGAGAGAGAGAGAGAGAGAGAGAGATGGGTTATTTTAGGATTTGGAATGAGAGAGAGCCACGTGATAGAAGGGGAAATAATAATAAAAAATGAGGAAGGTGGGGAATAAAATAAAGAAAAGAAAGATAAAGAAAATAAAATAATATATAAAATACATATGGGGTAAGTAAACCCTTTCTCTTTTTCTTTTCTTTTTTGATCAGATAAGTAAACCCTTTAGTTTTAGTTTTATGCTGTTTGCAACATTTTAAATAAACAACAATAATAAATTAATAAATTAGATTAAAATTAATTATATAAAATTGGATCGGATTATCAATGTGGTACTAAGTCACTCATGTATCTTACAATGCAATGTATAAAGTGTAAAATATTGTAGTAAATCATTATATATAAATGATTATGGTGTGTTTATTCTTCTTTCATTAATTACAACATATTTCCTACAGTCACAGTGTTTGTCGCCTCGCTATATAATCAACTTAAATCAGTCAAATCCATCATGCAATGCATTTCCTTCCAATTTTTTTTGATAAACTAATAGATAATTGACTAAATAAACATTCTCTAAAGTTTCAATAAAAATTTCTAAGTTTTTCTTACAATTTCCGTGGTTTTTATCCAATTTTTATCGATATCGATATTTTCCCGATATTTCCGTGTTTTTGAACCACCGATATTTCCGAAACCTTCGATATTTAATTCCTTGCTCATGATAAAGTTGCTCCATCTGCCCTTTCATATCGTATATGAGTTCCATTTCCTGCAAGTTCAGCAGTGTTATTTACACTGACCAGTAACCTCAGAGCTAGGGGTTATTGGGATATTTATTGCGACGATGAAAGAAAATATTTTTTCAGATTTGCAGGAAGAGGTTAGTTGGATTTTTTAGATGGTCTCAAGAGGATATAAGGTTTCTATAGGATTAGCTTTTGGAATTATTCAGCAATACTCGAATTGCAGAGCTAATGGAATTTCCAAGAAGCAGAGGGGGGTGAGGGGAGGAGAAGGAAGACGGAGGTTTGGAACTTGGAGATAGAAAAAAATTTATGGGTAATTGTTTAGTGATTAAGAAATAATAAAAAATTAAAATAGATGTATTAATTGACCCTTTTTTTTTTCCAAAGTCCTTAGAAGTCATTTTACAAAGGGGTAAATTTGACTTTAAAATTTTGAAGATAAGGTGGGTGGGGAAATAAGACAGGTGGGTGAAAATAGCAGCACTCTTTTAGGAGCTCTCTATAAAATTTGAACTCCAATCATACTCCCTAGTTTAGCAAGTCATAAATACTATAGTTATTTTTAAATTCAATATGATTGGTCCATCTTTATTAAAAAAAATAATATAAAAAAATAGTTAGTATTAATTAAAATTTTAAACTATGCATCAAACAACGCAACATTAAATTATAGGGAGCTATTATGAGTCATTTCTCTCTCCTCAGATTTAAGAGCTCCTAGAGGTCTCCTTATTTTAGGAGGTGGATAAGGAGTATGGTTGGAGTTTTATTTTTCCAATTCTTCCCTAAAATTTGTCTAAGGAGGTGGTTTAGGAGTAATTTTTGGGTGTTCCCGGTACACCACGTGGCTGGTGTACCATCCACTAGGTGTAGGGCATGTGGAATGTTTCCAATGCAGCCCGCCCATGTGTCATAAAAAATAATGCAATAAATTAGAAAGTAATTCCAAATGTCCTAGGTCTATTGGATGGTACACCAGCCACGTGGTGTACCCGGTACATTTAAAAATTTCTCGTGGTTTAGGGTGTTTGATAATAGCATTTTTTGTTTTTCTTTGGATTTATCCAATTTGATTTTCTCCAGGTCATGTTCTTGTATGATGCAACCAATCCCTTTCTCAAGACTGTCCTGGACAGATGGCTTGGATTTTTCTCTGTATTATTTCCAGAAACTAATACTTGGGAAGTGTCAACCAAACCAAACGATATTGTATTTTGATCTACCGCTGGCTGCTGCGGAGCTGCCTAAGGAAACAAAACAAAAACACAATTCTGCTCTCGCATGCATGAGCAAAAGACGTTACAGTACCGACAACTATTTGCACCAATAAACCGACCACAAATAAAAAATGAAAATGAAAAACACATCTCATCAATGAGTTTAACAATGTATCCAACATAATTAATATCACAGCGTTTCGAGACATGAGTTGGAAACAACTTATGTTTTTATGGCATGTTCACCCACTTGGAATCAGTGAAGTAAAGAATCGAGAAACTACCTCTCCTACTTGAAATACAATATTGAAATACTGATTTTAAAGTTGGACGCACATATTTCTTGATTTCTTATATTAGTAAATGTTTAATAAACGGGAGGAAATTATGAATTGAAATAATTCTATTTTCTCTAATACATATTCATAGCTAGAATAAAGTTGGAACTTCCAAGAATATATGAGAAAAAGTTGGAGTGCAGCAGTAGAATACTGTTCCCCAAATCTTATTTTATTTTATTTTCTTTCAGAAAATGAAAACTCAAATCATATTCCTAGGAAAACGTAGGGAAAAGGATTGGGAGATGATTATCACTGCTTTGGACTTATAAAAAGCCCGTTCAACGGACCGGTCTGCATCTTCTGTTATTATTATAATAATGGCTAATATTTTCAGGAACAATGTTTAAAATTTTATTGCTTGCAAGAGAGAAGGTGCATATGGATCTCGTAGTATTATTAATTCAAGTATTTATTTTCAAACGAAATGCAAATCCAATGGAAAGCTTAGTAGCTGCGCACAGTGTGGCTTGAGCTAGTCAGATAATGTTTTAATTCTGTCGTGCTATGTTAATTTCAGGCATTAATTTATGATCATGTGCAGCATCTGTTAAAGTGAGTCTCCTAATTAATCAATGAGATTTATTTTCTTAATTAATTAAAGGATTTATTTTCCTTATTTTATATAGTTGACAAATCATTGTATAATTATGAGATACTATCTTAATTGATTACTGTATCTATATCCTTGTAAAGTCCTCATGTAAATTCCTATATATCTCCTTATGGAGAAGAATACAACTTAACTTAAAGTATTCAAACCATATTCATATTTTAGCAGCATCATCTATCTTTTCTAGTTTCTTACAAAAACATGACTATTCCTGTAGATATGTTTTTTTTAAATTTCTTACTTGTATACATGTATATGCTTGACCTTAGTCTGTACATGAAGGGGCTTTAATTTAATTAATCTGTTTAAATCGTAATCTGAGGTATTTGCGGGGGCAGCGAGGTCCTTGTATGTTATTATATAATGTGGTGTTTGATGCAGAATGAGAGAAACCAGCCATTGGTAAACTCACAGGTTTTGCCATGGGGATGAGTAGTTTTGGCTGCAAGGTATGTGTTAGAGCAACTCCAGCAATGGAAGCTGGGGGGGTGGTTTGGGCCAAAAAATCGTTTCTAGCAACAAAAGCTTGCCCGGGCAGGAGGTGGATCCTAGCAGACTGGGCTGGCTCTCGGTCTATTCTTGCTTGGGCTGGCCCTCGGTCTATTCTTGCCTGGGCTGCTGCCTGGGCAATGTGATGTCAGCGACGTAAAAAAATCCAAAAAATTCAGAAATATTTTTTAATACATACCTATTAATTTTATTATTATTAATTTCATACATACAACTAAAATTAATCCCATGTAAAAAAATAAAATAAAAATAAAAATGAATAGTATTTGCCCCTTGCCATAGCAACGGGTGGAAACGAACCTTGCCTTTAGTAAGGGCAGCCACTATTCACGTGAATAGTAGCTGCCCTAGCTCCCCTCCCCCCTTGCCATGGCAAAGGGCAAATGAGTGGAGTTGCTCTTACAGGAGGTGCAGGCTACATTGGCTCTTGGCTTGTCAAGAAGCTTTTACAGAAAGGCAACACTGTCCATGAAACACTCAGAAACTTGGGTATGTATGTACTTCTTTTGTCAGTTGTTGATTAAACTGATTCTACGGCGAGTATTTTACGTTGTCAGACTGTGAATTAGAACCATTGATCAATTGCAATCACGATGAGGTCCTGATTCAGTTTTTGACAACACAATATGTGTTTCCTCTCTATTTTCTGTCTGTTTTTTTCAGTCTTATAAAACCAAATTGCTTTGAATTTGTGAAATGTTCACAGATGATGTGTCCAAGCTGAGCCTTCTGAAGAGCCTTCCTGATGCAGATGCAAGGCTTGTGCTGTTTGAAGCTGACATTTACAACCCAACTGAGTTTGAGCATGCAATTGAAGGCTGTGAGTTTGTTTTCCATGTAGCAACTCCCTTACAACACACTGAAAACTCCCAGGTTGGCCCCCTTCATGATCACTTATACTCTTATTTAGTTTCACACACACATATACATATATACTGCTATAGCTGGGGCAAAGAGCATTGCAGAGTCTTGTCTGAAATCAGGAACAGTTAAGAGGCTAATCTACACAGCTTCTGTGGTTGCTGCATCTCCACTGAAAGAGGATGGGAGTGGTTTTGGAGACTTCATGGATGAAACATGCTGACCCCTCTCCATCTTTCATTTTCTTGTTCTAATGTTCATCTCAAGGTACACAAATCTCCTAGCCTAATCATATCTATTTGCTCCTCTAAATTCAAAAGTTATGCCATTGGTAAAGTTGTATGATCATTATCAGTATTATTTCCCTACTATTAGTCCTCAAATGTTTTTATAAATTGAATCTTTATGGTATATAATTGAAGGCCTATGTAGATTCAAAGACATTGACAGAGAAAGAAATTCTGAGCTATGGGAACAGCAAAAATGGCGGACTTGAAGTTGTGACCCTGGCCTGTGGCCTTGTGGGAGGGAATGCACTTCTGTCATTCACACCCTTGAGTGTTGCTATGTTTATTTCTCAGCTTACAAACAGTGCAATTGAATACCAATCACTGAGATTTCTAGAGGAATTACTTGGGAAAATTCCAATCATACACATCGATGATGTTTGTGATGCTCATATCTTCGGCATCGAAAATCCGTCCATAAATGGTAGATTTTTATGCGCTAGCTCGTTTGTTTCATCTGCAGAAATTGCTAGTTACTACCAGCAACATTACCCCGAACTTCAAGTGAAGCCAGAGTAAGTAGCTGATCTTTTTACTTTATTTTGTCTTAGCTATTTCAATTTTTTAAGATTAAATTTAAAGTTTAAACAATAATCTGGAATTGGGTTTCAGGTATTTGGATGGACCAACAAGAGAAATTGGCTTGGGTTCTACAAACCTTATTGAGAAGGGTTTTGTGTACAAATATGATACCAAGATGATATTAGAAGATTGCATGAAGTGTGCAAGGACAAGGGGTGACATTGGCCTCTAAAGACCAACTGGTCCAAGCCTTGTAGTTTATGAGTTTTTTTTTTTTTTTTTTTTTTTGTGTAGTAGAATTGGATCTCAAATTTCAATTTAGGTTTTTGTAACTTACCATCCTGTTTTTTGCTGCTCTGCTCAGCTGTGTTTTTCAACCAGTTGGAACCTGTGGTTCGCATTATTTTGTAGGTGCAAATTATTTTAGCTATTTATAACCTTTCAAAACAGGACAAGTTGGACAACCACCTATTAATGGGCTCATTTATGATTTATCTACCAACATACATACATGAATCATGTTAATAGGTCATAACGCCAAGCCTGTAATATACCGCCACACGTGGTCAGTAAGGCCAGGGCATCCACGTACCGACCTGACCAGACTCGATATACGATTAAACCATATGGCATCCACGTGTCGAGGAAGATGTTGGCGACATCACCTCCATGCTTAAGGATCTGGTCACTGGCGAATTAAGGAGCCTATGGGATCGGCTCGGACAAGTGGAAAAATCGAAGATGCCCAAAGGTTCGGAGTTCACTGAGGAGGAAATCCCATTACCCTACACCTAGGACTTGTTGGAGACCAGGGTAGTAGGAGATTCGAAGGCCCCGAAAGTCCCCTTGTACGATGGAATGACCGACCCTTATGACCACCTGGATAATTTTCGTTATGCCATGGAGGGACGCGGTGCGAACGAAGTGACCAAGCGCCGCCTATTCCCAACAACGCTCAAGGGCCCCACTACGAGTTGGTTTAAGGGACTTGCTCCAGAATCAATAAGTTCTTTCGCCTTGTAGTTTATGAGTTTATTTTTTATGTGTATTAGAATTGGATCTCAAATTTCAATTTAGTTTTTTGTAACTTACCATCCTGTTTTTTGCTGCTCTGCTCAGCTGTGTTTTTCAACTAGTTGGAACCTTGGTTCGCATTATTTTGCAGGTGCAAATTATTTTAGCTATTTATAACCTTTCAAAACTGGACAAGTTGGACAACCACCCATTAATGGGCTCATTTATGATTTATCTACCAACATACATACATGAATCCATTATCAAAAAAACAATTCATGAAGCATGAATTTGTTGGGTCTTCATCTCCATTCATTAAGATTAATGCCTACCATAAACCAAACCAAACTTGCTTTTCATTTCCATTCATTTCCAAATTTTCTTGCAAAGATGAGTTAGTCTACAAAGAGGATTTCCGCTCATATATGGTAACTGATATCATGTCTTTCAATACTTTATAAATGAGTTATTCCTTCGTCGACAAGCGATCTCAAACAGTGATGGTTACCCAAAATTGTTATCTTTCATGATGTATAGGGTTCCCACTCTTATTGTTGTGAAATCCCTCCTTAATGGAGTCATGTGGTGCATAGTGTGCATAGTGTGCATGTGGGTGCATAGTGCATACATGTGGGTGTCTTCTATTTTGCATGTGGGTGGCTGTTTTTGGAGATAAAAATCAGCATTTCATTTGGTTATAAAATGGGCATGCAAAAGCTTGAGGGAGGTGTGCAAGTGTGCTTGTGTTGCACCAAGGAGAAGCCACAGAGGGAGAGAGCACGACAGAGAGGGAGTGGACTGCTTGTGGGATGCAAGCAAGCAATCCATGAACTCCTGGAGGATGTTTTAGCTAGGAGTTAGCTGGGTTCATCAAAGGTTCAAGGGTGGGTATATCTCTTGGGGAGTGACAGTGAGTTTTGGGAAATACTGTGAGTGGGTGTACAAGGGACTCGGGTTTGGGTATAAAACTCTTGAGTGTTATATTGGGTTATATTGATTTAACTCAATATGTATTTTGTACGATTACTATTCTTATAGTGAAAAACTGACAATACTGACCGGGGACGTAGGCAGGTTATCTGCCGAACCTCATAAATTCTTGGTGGGTTATGTATTTTGTACGGTTACTATTCTTATAGTGAAAAACTGACAATACTGTCCGGGGATGTAGGCAGATTATCTGCCGAACCTTATAAATTCTTGGTGTGTTCTCTAATGTATTTACTCAATATTTGTTTGTTTGTTTTTTAGTTTTTTAGTTTAACCAAAGTTGCTTGCATGAGCCAAACAATTTGTGACTCATGTGAAAGAAACAACAATATCTTATGTTTTCAATGACATAAACCAATTAGTCACGATCAAGATAGGTGAAGGGTTCGATCACTTCGAATGTCGAAAAAAATAGGGCGTGTCCAATATAGGTCTCTACATTTTCTATTTTCTAGACATATACCAATCACTCTATAAATCTATGTGTAAAACCCAATTTCAAACTTAAATGACCAGTATGATATAAGAGGTCATAGTATTCCTATGTTTTTACATCGTTGCCATCAGACTTCATATTTTATTTATAATTGATTTCAATCATTTCATTAACTGCCATAATTGTAATTAATAATCCCTATTACTAGCATATCAATCACCCCATTTCTTTTGGTTGCCATTCCCTCTAACATATCCCCCCTAAAATTGCAAACCAAAAAAAAAATCTGTAAATTACATATCCATAATGTACCTATGAAAAATATAAATACAAGTATATACATATAAAAATATAGGTATATTATTTACCAAAAAAGTTAAATAAAAAAAACTAGGTCAGTTACTTTGTAATTGAAATTTCCTTACATTTTCCATAAATTAAAAATAGGTACGCAATAATTTATAGAAAATAGGTACATTGTACAATTGAAATTTATGCATGGTTTTTTATAAATTAAAAATAGGTGCATTGTGTAGAAGTAAAAAATAAGTTCATTATACTAGGTAAATTGTTTTACTAGGTACATTATTTAGAGAGAAAAAATAAGTTCATTTAAAAAAAATTCATAAAACAAACAATAAATAGATTATCAAATTATTTTTCATAGAACAAGTAATAGGTACATTATTTAGAGAAAAAAAATAGATACAAAATTTAACAAAAAATAGGTTCATTATACTAGGTAAATTGTTTTACTAGGTACATTATTAGAGAGAAAAATATGTACATTATTTAGATAGAAAAAATAGGTTCATTTATAAAAAAAAATTAGTTTTCATAAAACAAACAATAAAAAGATGATCAAATTATTTTTCATAAAACAAGTAATAGGTGATTTATTTAGAGAAAAAAAAATACATACATTATTTAGAGAAAAAAATAGGTTCATATTGTCAATATCTTTTTGGAAAGTAATTTACCTATTATTATCTACCTATTGTCAATATTATTATCCATATATTGATATGGATATTAAGAAAAGATAATAAGTAGATAATATTATTGTCAATAACAATCTACTTATTATCAATAGGTAGATAATATTGAATATATTAATAAACTCTTCACCAATATATTGATATCAATATCAATACTGATATTATCAACATATTGATATTGACAATTTTTGACCTATTATCTTTTTTTTATAATAATCTACCTATTTTTTATGGACAATAATCGATCTATTTTTTATAATAATAATGTCCACTTCAATATTGATATTATCAATATCAATATCAATATTGATATTTTTAACATCCTTTTTTTTTCCTTTTTGGAGTAATAGGTAATTTACTGTCAATAATAAGTAGGTAATATTATTGACAGTAATTTACTTATAATCTTTTTTGGACTGTAATTTACCTATTATTATCTACCTATTGTCAATATTATTATCCATATATTGATATGGATATTAAGAAAAGATAGTATAAGTAGATAATATTATTGACAATAATAATCTACTTATTATCAATAGGTAGATAATATTCAATATATTAATAAACTCTTCATCAATATATCAATATTGATATTGATATCAATATCAATACTGATATTATCAACATATTGATATTGATAAATCAATATAAAACTGTCAATATTGATATTGACAGTTTTTGACCTATTATCTTTTTTATAATAATCTACCTATTTTAATGGACAATAATCAACCTATTTTTATATATATATAATAATAATGTCCACTTCAATATTGATATTATCAATATCAATATCAATATGGATAATATCAATATCAATATCAATAATATTATCAATATTGATAATATCAATCTCAATATCAATATTATTATCAATATTGATAATATCAATCTCAATATCGATATATCATTATCAATATCAATATCAATATCAATATTGATATTGATATTGATTACTAATACTGATAATGATATTGATATTGATTACTAATACGTTAATGTTGAATTTAATAGATGACTAGTCATATAATTCATAAAAGGAAAACAACATAATTTTTTTATTAAATAAACCAAAACGTTAATCACCTATAGATTACTAATACATTAATGTTGAATTTAATATTTAATTTCAAATAAGTTTCTAAATTGATTCCTACATCCATTACAACCATTTGAAGATCTTTCCAAATTCAACTTGTGTCATTAGTTACACCCCCACATAACACGTTAACTTATAAATAAGGGTAGTTTTGGAAATGCGAAAAATATAATAAATTAGATTTTAAGTTATATTAGGTAACTTGCTTAGTTGGATCCTAGTCATCGGGTATTATTTGAAAAAACTGGGTATTTTAAATAGAAAAATATAGGAAAGGGTTATAAGTGATTTAAAGTGAATTTTATAGTTCTAAACTCAATTTACTAAAAAAAAAATAGTAGTGTCGTTACCAAAAATGTAGCCAAAAGGATTAGCTTGATAAAAGTTTACTGAGATCATTGCCTCCTTTTATACATCTCAAAAGTCTTTTGGCCATCTCCCAATCCCTTATTGAACATGTCTAACATAAATCTAATTAGTGTAGCGTAGCTCACCTAAATTCAGCGTCAGTCTTTCATCATTGAATTCTTTATTCTCATCGGTTTTATGGAAAATAAAATGCAAATGAAAACACGTGAATACATCTAGGCCATGTTTGGTACGCCTAACTAGACTGAAATGGGTAAAATAGCACTCGAAACTCATATTTGATAAGAGATGGGAACTAACTTAAATGAGCTTTGTATAGTCCAATAGTGAAAAAAAAATGCCTCACTCGCTCGTCTAATATAGTGAGCCTGAAAAGTAGTTTGCTACATAGCAAGCTCGCTAAATAGAACACGAGAGTCCGATGCCTCTCTTTAAAAAATATTAGAATTTTATTTGTTTTCTTTTTATTATTGTTTTAAATCTCTGAATGGATTTCTTTTGCAGAATTTATTTATTTTTAGGTCAAATCCGTAATTAAATTTAAATATTACAAGAATTATTTTGATATTGTATTTGACCACATTTGCTTTTGGAAAATCAAATTATAATAATTTACAAATGTTTGATATTTTTGTGATATTGAAACAAGTTTAATAATTCATTATGTGCTACTTTCTTTATTGCAAGCAATTTTTATCTTGTCAAATTATATTTTTCAGTTTGAAGTCAAATATACAAAAATTATACATATATATATATATATATTCTTTTTTTAATTATTGTTTTACTTAGTCCATGAAAAAACTAGAATTATAGAGTGAGCTTAGCTTCCTTAGTAATGTTTCGACCAACAAAAATAAATAAAGATTTATAGTAGTCTTGGGGTAAGGCTAGGGAGCAACTAAGATTAATCTTGAGAAGCCAAAAAATATATATCTTAATTTTATTCTTCATAAAAAGCAAAATTTTATTTATTTTCTTTTTATTATTGTTTTAAATCTTTGAATTGGGTTTCTTTGTAGCATTTATTTATTTTTTAGGTCAAAATCCCTAATTAAATTTAAATATTACAAGAATTATTTTTTAGTCCGACACAACACCCAACATAGGTCTTCACTATTTTTACAATCCAGCTTCTTAGTCCGACGCATTACCAAACATAGGTCAGTATTTATGTAACAACCCGATCCCAATTTAAGAGTTAAATATTAAAATAGTAAGGCGAAGGACGATTTTACCCCGGTTAATTTAAGGGAATTAAAAGTTGACTTTAAGATCGGGAAGGAATTTGGTGGAACGGAGTGCACCGTTGCGTCGGCTCGTCGAAACGAGTTCGTGGACGTGCGGAACACCCGATTCGAGCCGAGCAACGCGTTTAAAAGTCTAAAAATTGGTAGGGGCAATTTGGTAATTTCGCATTAAGGGGTAAAAATCAGAAAATCACGCTGGCCAATTGGCCAGCGCGTGCGAAACCTCACCCCCGACCTCTCTCTCTCGGCTTCCTCGCGAAAACCCTCCTATCTCTCTCCGGTGCGAACCGATCGTGCTCAGGCACGACTCAGAGCAAGGCCACCGCCTGCACCTCCACCGAACCCTCCTCTCGTCCTCCTCGGTCCATCCCCGCCATCGATTTTGGCCGAAACCTCCTCCAAACTCCTCTGCAATCGCGAAAGTCAACCGGAGCTTTTCGCCGTCGTCAACTTCGATCCGGCCACCAATTTCGTCAGTCTGGTGAGTTTGAACCTAATCAACGAGCTCTAACTTGTTTTGGGATTGTTTGGGGTCGATTTTGAGGTTTAAGAGGAAATCAAAACCTAGGTTTTTAGGTACGGTCGGAGTCTGAATTCGGCGTGTTTCCGGCCGGTTCCTGGCCGGTTCTCAATGCCAAAATGCTCCCCTCCACCCACTGATCACTTAGCCGTAGGTCTTGCCCCGAAACTCCAAGATTTTCCGTCGCCGGAAAAATCACTCAAGCCACCCAAACCTGCCGGCGCGTGTGGCGGCGCGTGGGCAGGGTGGTGGCGGCGGTTCTTCGTGCCTAAATGCCTCCCGTAGTCTCCCGAGCGCATAGGTATGCTCGAACGAATTTTTGGAAATCGTTTGAGCGAATAACCAATGTTACCGGTTAGGTTTAACTAGGGTTAACTTGGGTTCGTTAAGTTCTAACCGTTGGATCGTAACGGAACTTGGAAGTTAGGTAATTGGGAACCTTAGAAATCTTTAGGAAGTTACGGATCGTCGTTTGGAGTTCGGGAACCCCTTGAATGCCGGTTGGAACTAAACTAAAGTTTAATCGCTTATTTAATCCCGGGGACTTTCAAGTTAACTAAAAGGCTTAATTTGAATTCAAGTGGGCCCGGGAAACCTTTCTAATCACAATTGAACATTTTAGGCCCGGGGGTCGGGATTTTCTATTAAATTATTATGCCGAGCTTTGGTGAAGTATTAAATGGTTCAATTTTCGTAAATAGGTACTCAAGCTTCGGCGGAGGTGCAGGAAGGCCCTTCTAAGGGTCAGGCTACCTCGGACCAACAGTGAGTGGACCTTTGATTTCTATAAATGCTTTTATTACATAAATGCTCATTTAATTACTTTAGAAGCTCTGAACTTGCCCAAACTTTTGTGAGGCCTGAGGCCGTACACTTTAATTTCTGTCGGTGTGTGAACTTAACTTGTGCGTCTTGAAGTTTGTGGAATTAAATTGTGCTTTCGCAGTGTAAAAGATTTGGGAATTGAGCCAATTACAGGAGACTGCGAATTTTCAGCAAAAGTAGAACCTTAAAACTCTTTAAAAACTCAATTTCTTTACTAAAAGGGTAAAATGGTCAAGTGGGTCCGACACCCGACAGATGTCGGCCACGGACAGGGCTTGGCCCGGATTCCAAAGCGGAATTAGGGTCGGGTCCTGTCAATTTAATTCAGCTTAAACCAATCCGAGCTAATTCAAGACAGTCTAAGGATTTAGTCCAGTCCATGACAGTCCGTCTTACCAAACGACCCCCCTAAGTAATACATTAACATCTTGATTGTGAATGATAGACTTCGTTATACACTACTACAAAAATCGCAATAGACGACGGTAATTTACCGTCGTAAATTTACTTTCTCAACCGTCGAGGAATCGACCGACATCTTTACGCATAAAACCACGCCGGTAAAATACCGTCGTCTATATTATATAAAAACGACACTTTACTAAAAACCGACGTCTATTAACTTAAAGACGGCGTTTTTATAAAAAAATGACGTTTATTATAATTAAAGACGACGGTTTGTAAGAACTCGTCTATTATGATAGAAACGATCGTCTATTACATGTAAATACGACGGTTGTTATGAAATAACGATCGTCTATTATTGTGAAATATGTCATCTATTATGAAATAACAGTCGTTTATTATATTTAAATACGACGGTTGTTATGAAAAAAATGTCGTCTATTATGATAGAATAGTCGTCTATTGATGTAAAGACGCTGGTTTTTTGAAAGAACTGAGGTTTATTATATACAAAGATGTTTTATTTTTACATTTTACCTTTTTTTCCTTGCTTCCAATTGTTCTCTACAACTATTTTAGCTAAAAACAACCATAATGCTTTGTGAACAATAAATTCAGCTCCAAACAACCATAATTTGTTTCATAAAACTTGAATATTCAATAATAATTACAAAATATCAATCTTCATTCCTATATATCTATACAAAATATCATATCCATAATATTAAACTATATATCACTGCATATGCATCTTCAAATGTCTCCAAAATATCTATACAACGATCCAAAATATCTATACAACGATCCGCCTTCTTGCCTTTGCAAAAGCAGGATTAAAAAAAAGAAGCAAGTTTTAGTTAGAGATACATATAACAGGATTTAAAAAAAAAAGAAACAAGAAAAAAGCCAGAAGTGGGAATAACTTGAGAAACTGAAACCGAAACCGGAATGAAAGATTAGAATATGAGCGTAGGAATGAAATGTACCTCGACTTGGAGCAACTTTGATGGAGAAAGAAAACTTAAGGTCAGAATATGAGTTGAAGAAAGATAGCGAAATGTTATATATATAGGGTTTAGGGAAAATTCAAAAATTACATTTCGCGGTCAAATTTTTCAAAAGACCGTTTTTAAAGACGACGTCAAGTAAAATAAAAGCGACATATAAATTAAAATATACACGACGGTTTTTAAATAATACGGACGTTATAAACATATACTACGTCGATTATTTAAAAACCGACGTCTTAACTAAAAACTTCGGAGAAATAGAAATTTGTGCTAACAAGAAACTAAATATACAATCCTACTTGAGAACTCAGTTCTTGTTTTACACCCAACCGAAGTTCTTAGATGGGTTGGGTGTACAACAAAACGAGTTCGCAAGAAAGACATTCTTGCATGAGAGGTGAGAATTGAGATATACAGAGCGTCCGGAATAAAAACAGCAATTTAAGCGAATTATATAGAATTGGAAAACTAAAAGTGACTTTATTAAGACTTGGAAACCGAAAAGGGCCTTTATTTCGACTTGGAAACCTAAAAGCCGCCGTTTGATTCCCAATTTGGCAGATAAAGCGTGCCGATTCATTTCGAAAGTTTCGAATTGAAACTTACAACGACGGTATTTATTTTTACCGTCGTCGTTATCTTGACGTTTATTCGGACTTTTGTTGTCGCTTGTTTTAAAAAACAACGACGGTATAATTACTATAAACGACGTGAAAATGATTTACAACGGCGATATAATTAATAGAACTGTCGTATTATCTAAACAACCACGTCGGTATATTATATTATAACGCCGTAGTAATGATTTACCACCACCTTTTATTTATAAGAACTGTCGTAGTCTAAAATCTAATACGGCGTAAAATAATAAATACCGACGTGGTTAATTACCTTACATGTCGTCTATTATATATAAAGACGACAATTTTTATGAAAGAAATGTCATCTATTATATGTAAAGAAGGCCGTTTTGTGATAGATTTGTCGTCTATTAATGTAAAGGCAGCGGTTATTCGAAAGAAGCGTCGTTTATATATCCAAAGATTTAGTAATTTTACATTTTTATATTGTTTTTCTTGCTTCCAATGGTTCTCTGCAATGATTTTTCTTGCTAAAAAAACAACCATATATAATGCTTTGTGAACAATAAATATACTCAAGAATAATTTGTTTCATAAAACTTGAAGATCAATAATAATTACATACAAAATATTTACCAATCTTCATTCCTATATATCCATACAAAATATTTACCATTCCTATACATACAAAATAATTTGTTTCATTAAACTATAATTCGATCCGAATTTCTTCAATTTGTTCTTGTGTGGGTATGAGCTAGCGTTGCCTTCTTGCACTGCAAAACCAAGATTAAAAAAAAAAGCAAGTTTTAGTTAGAGATACATTTATAACTTGGATATAAACGAGGAAAGTAAAATTAAACCGTGTATAAATTAAAATATACACGACGGTTTTTAAATAATAGGGCGTTATAAAACTATACTACGTCGATTGAATTCTGAAACCGACGTCTTAAATAAAAAACAAGAGAGAAATAGAAATTTGTGTTAAACAAGAAACAAAATTTTTAATCTTTACGGGAACTTCGATTGTTGTTTTGCACCAAACCGAAGTTCTTAGATTGGTTTGGTGCAAAAACACAACTGAGTTCCCAAGAGAGACATCTTGCATATGACTGAAACCATTCGGAGATGTGAGAATTCAGACTGAACGTTTGGAATAAAACTACAATTTAAAGGAAATATTTAGAATTGGAAAACTAAAAGTGACTTAATTAAGACTTGGAAACCGAAAAGGGCCTTTATTTCGACTTGGAAACCTAAAAGCCGCCGTTTGGTCTCCAATTCGCAGATAAAGCGAGACGTTTCAGTTCGAAAGTTTGAATTTGAAACCTACAACGACGGTATTTATGATTTCCGTCGTCGTTATCTTGACGTTTATTTCGACTTTTGTTGTCGCTTGTTTTAAATAACAACGACGGTATAATTCCTATAAACGACGTTAAAATTATTTACAACGACGATATAATTTATAGAACCTCCGTATTATCTAAAAAACCACGTCCTTATATTATATTATGACGACGTGGTAACTGTTTACCACCACCTTTTATTTATAAGTACTGTCGTAATCCAATTTATAATACGGCGTAAAATAATAAAAAAACAGACGTGGTTAATTATCTTTACATGTCGGTATTTATAAAATTACGGTCGTATTAAATAGTACTTTATACGTCTCTAATAATACAATTACCGTCGTGTTCATTGGATGTTCAAAACGGCGGTATTATATGTAAAACGTCTTCTATAATTACTACGTCGGTATATTTACACATACCGTCGTTGTTTATTTGTTGGCTTTTTTCTGATCGAAATGGCATGTTTAATAAGACGTCGCTTTTAAAGTTTTATGCGTCGTGTTTTAAAAATGCCCAAATGAATTTCCAATTTTTGGGTGTTTTAGTTTCTGATCCACGTCGGTTTTTATATTACCGTCGTCGTTTAAAATTTAACGACGGTATTTATTTTGTCCGTCGTCATTTTACCGACGTCTATTTCGATTTTTGTAGTAGTGATAGGACACATGTTCCATGCTTTGCTTGCTAAGGGACTTGTAGCTTATGATTAGTTTGTGTACAACTCACGAGGAAGGCACTATTAACCACAAGGAAAGGCACTAGGTATATTACCGGCCCGAATTGATGAAGGCAATGTAATCACCTTCTTGCATCCGAGTTTGAATTCATCCCTCGTAGATTTAGAGCAGTTTAAAATATTGTGGACTTCAAAATCCAAAATGGTGTTGAAGAATATGAGTCCCACATCAGAAACTTCACTAAATATAATACAAAATATAATAAGTGGTTCCACTCCAAATAGCATTGAGGACTTTTGTGATAAAACCTCACACCTACAGGACTTTGTAGGTAGTTGGTGACAATATCGGTGTTGCTAGTTGTGGGCCGATGGCCCGTCTCTATGAAATTTAACGTGGTATCATAGCGGGTTGATTGACTGTGCCTCAAATACTGGGACTTTACCCTTACCCCATTACCTAACATGTGGTGTTCACATGTTAGGCATGAATATTTACCCTTATTCCTTACTCAAGACGCGTGGTGTTCGTGTATTGACGCAGAATGTTTAACTCCGATATGAACAGCTCGCGTGTGGTGGTCGCGTGAGAGGGCGTGAGGCCTGGACTTTGTAGATGATTAAATTAGGGACAATATCGATGTTGCTTGTAGTGGACCGCTAGCCTCTTTCTACGAAATGTAACAAGTGGTGCCAAAGTTTTGGCAATAATGTTCAGTATTACAAGTCTAAACAAACAGACAAATTATTATTTTTTAAAAATATCATGTGATCATGATCAAGAACATTATCTGAAGTTTTGTGGCACTCCACATGTCCACGTAGACCCCTTGGAACATTTGACGGCCCAATAGCTTAGATGGTCCTATAAATCACAACTTATAAATTCAAACATAGCAGACTAGAGCAACAGAAATAATCTTTGGATTGGCTAAGTTGCTCTGATTTGGAAATGGAGAACAGCAAGGTTTGTGTTACAGGAGGCTCAAGCTACCTTGGCTCTTCTCTTGTCAAAAGGCTCTTAGAGAAAGGATACACTGTCCATGCAACACTCAGAAATCTGGGTTCTCCTCTCTCTCTCTCTCTCTCTCTCTCTCTCTCTAACTTCCATATATTTAAGGTGAATATGTTTGTGCAATGCAGGTGATCCATTTAAAGTGGGGCTTCTCAAGGGTCTTCCAAATGCACAGGAGAGATTAAGATTGTTTGAAGCAGATATATATAATCCTTATGAGTTTGAGCCAGCAATCCAAGGGTGAAAATATATCTTCCACTTGGCTACCCCTTTGCAGCATGAGCCCAAGGACACTCAGGTTTGCTTGTTCCAAGGGTGCAAATATTTCTTCCAAATGCACAGGAGAATTTCAACTTCTACACTATTGCATAGATGTGTAATGTTGTATTGAAAACTTAGAGAGTTCCCTAATGCCACACTTTGTTTTGTTTGCTATTGAAATAGTTCAAAAACACTTCTGAGGCTGCAGTGTCTGGACTTAACAGCATAGTGAGGTCTTGCATCAAATCAGGAACCGTAAAACGACTCATTTACACAGCCTCTGTGGTGGCTGCATCACCAATCAAAGATTCTGGAAATGGCCTCCAAATATACATGGACGAGTCCTGCTGGACTCCTCTCAATCTCTTATCTCCTTTTGCCAATCAAACATTGGTAAGCATCAAAGTTATTTAAGTTAAGAAACTTTAATGGTTAAATTGAGTCGCATTATATTGTCAGCCGTATGTATGTGGGGGTGCGAAGAAATCTCAGTCATTGATGAGTGTGAGATTCACTGTCTTGCGTCACTTGCCCACACACGATTGACACTAGCGGATCCATTCCTTAAGAATGCCATTATCAATTATTTGTTTAGCACATTACTTTCTTTTTCTTTTCTTCTTGTTGAAAATTTTTAAAAAAAAATCTAAAAAGTGGGTAATATCTAATATGTATTGTAGGAGGATTATACACACTCAAAGACTCTTTCTGAGAAAGAAGTGCTGAGGCACATTAGCAGTGAGCTTGAAGTAGTCAGCATTGCCTGTGGCCTTGTGGGAGGGGACACACTTCTCTCTGTTATGCCTGAAAGCATGGGGGTGCTCATTTCGCAAATCGCAAGCGATAAAAGGAGGTACCAAATACTGAGATTTTTGGAGGACTTGTTGGGTAAAGTTCCAATTGTGCATATTGAAGATGTTTGTGAGGCACACATACTATGCATAGAGAAGCCTTCCATCAGTGGCAGATTTCTATGTGCCAGTGCGTATTTGTCATCTGCAGAAATAGCATCTCACTGGAAAAAATATCACCCAGATATCAGAATAGCTGAAGGGTAAGTTATTAATTTACTATGCATACAATTATTGGGAAGGTTTACAAGATTTTGGCCTCTATGGTTAAAGCCTAACACAGGATTTTGTTCATGTTTTATTTCAGGTTTGTGGAAAGTTTAGGGAGAGAAATTGTTTGGGGTTCCACAAAGCTAGAGAAAATCGGATTCGAGTACAAATTTGATGCCAAGGTGATATTGGATGAGACTCTGAAGTGGGCACAGAAGGGTGATTTTGGTTCCAGCCAAAAAATTATTGTATCCAAGTAATGACCATTAGATTTTAATCTTATTATCTCAAGGAACACCAGCACCACTGATTTCAGAATATTGAAAATCTAGAACAGTTTGTTTCGATCAAGAATGGAATTTTAGTTGTCAGAAGAACTAATCCTCTTGGACCAAAGAATTTACAAATTAATGAGACTGGAAGTGAAGAAAACTTAAGGACAATGAGACTGGAAGTGAAGAAAACTTAAGGACACACATAGAAATAGTAACTAGCACACTACATCTAGAATTTAACTACCTAGGCAGAGGAAAACTCTCTCTTCACACGCAGCATTTCCTTCTCTCTGGTTTTTTTTTTTTTTTTTGGTCTCTCTGTTTCTAAAGGGTGACGGGAAGTTATGACTCGTAAGCAATACATTCTGGGTTTTCAAAATGTTGAAAATCCAAATCATCAAGTGAGAAACCAAAATCCCCAATTGGTGAGTTGGTCACTGAAGTGGGGCTGAGATGATCTCACTGAGACCAGATTCTGAAGTCTGCACATAATCATGGCCAAGTCCGAAACTGCTCATGTGGCACGGTGACACTGCCTGCAAGTAGTCTGGCTCAAATGTTGCTGCCGGAGATGCAAATGTCGGATAGCCATTGATAAGTGTATATTTTACATATATTTTATGCCCCATTTACCTATTTAATTATTGTTATCTTTTATTTAAATTGGTTGTTCTAATATGTTTTGTGAGATTTGTGAAGGATTTGTGGAACTTGAAAAATTGATCTAAAAAGGGTAAGAAGATGAAGATTGGAGATTAATTGGAAAGAAGCCAAGTCTTTCCTTCCATCACAAGGAGTGTTATCAAATTTCCTTTTTCAAAATGGTTCAAGTCTTATCAAGTCAAACAAAGAGAGATAAAAGAAGACCTTATACTAGAAGGAATCCTATTTTTATAATAATTGTAATTATACCTTAGATAGGTCGGATTTCTATGAGTATTATAAATAGGGAGTTTAGGCCATTGATCAAAGAATCCACCAACACCCCTCTCTATACTATCAAGCCATCAAATTCCTACATAGTCATACTCATAACCAAAAGCCCTAAGAAGAACAAGGAGAGAGCTTGCGCAACCTTGGCGTTCAACTTGGAGAATTCGGTGCCGCTCATGTCTTCATCAACCATCACGATTCTCAATAAATCCTTTATGAACTAATTTCTTTTATTAGGGCTACGATGTAGCCTAGCTATGAATACTCAAATTCTTTGATATTGTTAATTTTATTTATCTATACATGTTGAGTGCTTGTTACCGTTCTTAATGCTTTCAATTAATTGGCCACTAATTGCATGATTGGAAGAATTGAGTTGAGACCGGAAGGAGATGCCTAATAAATAGCTTCTTGTAACAAGTACCATAAATTACATAGCCGACTCGGAAGATTAGGTTATGGTTTGTGTAATCTTTAAATGTTTTCCACAAATCTTAATGGCTTCTTAGCTATCTAAATCCATAACTAGGAATAGATTGGGTTGACTGTGAGGAACACAACTAATATAACTTGGAAGAGAGTATTGGTGAGGTAAGGGAAAACGATTATCAACATGTTAGGTAATTAGAATTAACAAGGTAGGAGGATTTGGGTGGGATTAGCTAAGTGAAATCGATGCCCTAGTACTTTATCATCTTTGTTTTCATCTATTATAATATTTACTTATTTTTAATTTACTTGCTTAATTACATATTAATCATCATAATTCTTTTATCGTTTAATTCAATTATAATTAGGAATAAATCATTCTAGTATTTAATAGGTTAACTTGATCCCTGTTGGAACGACACTCTACTTATCACTATATTAATTTGAGCGATATTGTCCACTTGCAATTAATCACATCAGCCATCCATCAAATCATTCTCCATCAAAGTTGCACAGAAAATATGGTCTCCCACATTTTCAGGTTCAATTGCTGTAGAAAGGAAGGAAAATGATGGAAATATACCATCTTCCCTTGTGTCCAAATCCTCAGTTTTAACTCTAAGCCCTGCTCCAAAACTGAAAGACATCTCTTGTGATGGTTTCGGTTTTTCTGCTTCTTGGGTTGCATTTTGATTTCCTGTTAAAGCTTGTTTAGCTATGGATGCTGATGACCTGGCTAACTTAAGGACTTGGCTTTCTCCTCTGGAGGTTACCACCATTGTTGATGGGTCTGCATCTGACTTTTGAACTTGCTTGGTGGCGAAAAAACCCTGCATGCCGCGATGCGTGCATCTGTAGTAGCCTCTGCAATAAAAAAGAAAACGAAAACCTGCTTTTTTAGAAATATGGGACATAAACATGATCCATATGAATATCTCTGCAAATCTAACATGCATTGTGTTATTAGCGGGATAATTTTTTCACGTGTCATTGTGTTATTAGTCGAGAATAGCAAAATAGTGTTATCTTCGTTACATATAAATTTTTTTCAGGACATGGCGTTTTTAATGCTAAAAGGTACTGTCTAGGCTGAAGAATTGTCAATCCTAGAGGCTAAACAAAACAACACAAACAACTCGATGTACTGAGACCAAATTATAGTGGTCAAAGTGAATTGATTCAGAGACTGCTAGCTTATGAGCTAGATACAGTCACCTTTAGATCAGTTCAAGTACTTTTTGTCTTCATTATGCCAATTGTGAAAGAAAAAAAAAACAAAGCAAAAAAGAAGAAAAACCTTTTAATCCTAGCAATAACAACTCTAATATTTGAGGACATGAGCTGATGTCTGGCCAATGATTAATCAGGCTCAAATACTGGGCATTTACCTTTACTCCCTTACTTAATATATGGTGTTCTCATGTTGGGCTTGAATATTTATTCTTATTTTTTATCCAATACGTGGTGTTTATGTATTGGGCTTGAATGTTTGACTCCGATATTGACTTGGCTCTACGTGTGGCCCACTATGTGGTGGTCTCACGTGAGGAGGCGTGTTGAAGAATATGAGTCTCACATTGGAAACTTCACTAAATGAAATACAAAATATAATAAATGGTTCCACTCTTAATAGAACCCAGACCTAAACTTTGTAAGTAATTAAATTGGGGACAATATCAATTTTGCTTGTTGTGAACCGCTGGCCTGTTTCTATGAAATGTAACAAATGGTGCCAAAGTTTTGGAAATAATGTTCAGTATTATAAGTCTAAACAAACAGACAAATTATTTTTTTAAAAATATCCTGTGATCATGATCAAGAACATTATCTGAGGTTTTGAGCGAGTCCACATGTCCACATATACCCCTGGGAACATTTGACGGCCCAATAGCGTAGATGGTCCTATGAATCACAAATTATAAATTCAAACATAGCAGACTAGAGCAACAGAAATAATCCTTGGATTGGCTAAGTTGCTCTGATTTGGATAAGGAGAATGTTTGTACCATAATCAACCAAGCATATTCGGCGTTAAGGTACTGACAAAATGCCAAGTCCATGACCTGCCAAAGGTAATGCACTTAAGGAAAACACTTAAGTTGATGATGACGTCATCATGATCTCGGCCTACTGAAAACTAAGCCATTGATGAGTGTGGGGGTGCGAAGAGATCTAAGCCATTGATGAGTGTGAGACTCATTGTCTTGCGTCACTTGCCCACGCACGACTAACACTAGCGTATCCATTCCTTAAGAATGCCATTATCAATTATTTGTTTAGCACATTACTTTCTTTTTCTTTTCTTTTTGTTGAAAATTAAAAATAAATAAAAAAATTAAATAGTGGGTAATATCTAATATGTATTGTAGGAGGATTATACACACTCAAAGACTCTTTCTGAGAAAGAAGTGCTATGGCACATTAGCAGTGAGCTTGAAGCAGTCAGCATTGCCTGTGGCCTTGTGGGAGGGGACACACTTCTCTCTGTTATGCCTGAAAGCATGGGTGCTCATTTCGCAAATCGCAAGCGATAAAAGGAGGTACCAAAGGCTGAGATTTTTGGAGGACTTGTTGGGTAAAGTTCCAATTGTGCATATTGAAGATGTTTGTGAGGCACACATACTATGCATACAATTATTGGGAAGGTTTACAAGATTTTGGCCTCTATGGTTAAAGCCTAACACAGGATTTTGTTCATGCTTTGTTTCAGGTTTGTGGAAAGTTTAGGGAGAGAAATTGTTTGGGGTTCCACAAAGCTAGAGAAAATCGGATTTGACTACAAATTTGATGCCAAGGTGATATTGGGTGAGGCTCTAAAGTGGGCACAGAAGATGGGTGATTCTGGTTCCAGCCAAAAAATTATTGTATCAAAGTAATGACCATTAGATTTTAATCTTAATATCTCAAGGAACACCAGCACCACTGATTTCAGAATATTGAAAATCTAGAACAGTTTATTTCGATCAAGAATGGAATTTTGTTTGTTACAATCAGAAGAACTAATCCTCTTGGACCAAAGAATTTACAAATTAATGAGACTGGAAGTGAAGAAAACGTAAAGACACACATAGAAACAGTAACTAGCACACTACATCTAGAATTTAACTACCTAGACAGAGGAAAACTCTCTCTTCACACGCAGCATTTCCTTCTCTCTGCTTTTTTTTTTTTGGTGTCTCTGTTTCTAAAGGGTGAGGGGAAGTTATGACTCGTAAGCATTACATTCTGGGTTTTCAAAATGTTGAAAATCCAAATCATCAAGTGAGAAACCAAAATCCCCAATTGGTGAGTTGGTCACTGAAGTTGGGGCTGAGATGATCTCACTGAGACCAGATTCTGAAGTCTGCACATAATCATGGCCAAGTCCGAAACTGCTCATGTGGCACGGTGACACTGCCTGCAAGTAGTCTGGCTCAAATGTTGCTGCCGGAGATGCAAATGTGGGATAGCCATCCATCAAATCATTCTCCATCAAAGTTGCACAGAAAATATGGTCTCCCACATTTTCAGGTTCAATTGCTGTAGAAGGGAAGGAAAATGATGGAAATATACCATCTTCCCTTGTGTCCAAATCCTCAGTTTTAACTCTAAGCCCTGCTCCAAAACTGAAAGACATCTCTTGTGATGGTTTCGGTTTTTCTGCTTCTTGGGTTGCATTTTGATTTCCTGCTAAAGCTTGTTTAGCCAGGGATGCTGATGGCCTGGCTAACTTAAGGACTTGGCTACAGCTATGTTCTCCTCTGTAGGTTACCACCATGGTTGATGGGTCTGCATCTGACTTTTGAACTTGCTTGGTGGCGAAACAACCCTGCGTGCCGCGATGTGTGCATCTGTAATAGCCTCTGCAATACAAAAGAAAACAAAAACCTGCTTTTTTAGAAATATGGGACATGAACATGATCCATGTGAATATATCTGCGAATCTAACACGCAATTGCATGATATTTTCTTCACTAAATATCAACATAAAAGGCCAATAGGACCCGTTTTGGGACTTGGACCAGTTGCCAGGACATGGCGTATTTAATGCTAAAAGGTGCTGTCTAGGCTGAAGAATTGTCAATCCTGGAGGCCAAACAACTCGATGTACTGAGACCAAATTATAGTGGTCACAGTGAATTGGTTCAGAGACTGCTAGCTTATGAGCTAGATACAGCCACCTTTAGATAAGTTCAAGTACTTTTTGTCTTCATTATGCCAATTGTGAAAGAAAAAAACAAAGCAAAAAAGAAGAAAAAACTTTTCATCCTAGCAATAACAACTCTAATATTTGACGACATGAGCTGATGTCTGACCAATGATTAATCAGGCTCATGTGATAAATAGAAAAAGGTTTTTTTTTCACAATGAGCAAAATAGAGACTTGACTGGTGGAGCATCCAATCCAACCACAGATCAATGTTTTTTGTGTGGTTGTGTGTTGTTTTCTATATTTTATTTTATTTTTATTAATTATGTAAATAGGTTTTCATATATGTCATCTGTGCTAAAATTTTCATCATGCACATGTAATGATTCAAACTTCAAACTTTAAAGAATAATAGTTCTCTCACCTTGGATAGGTAGCTCCAAGGATTTCCTTTTGGCCATATTTTCTCCAACTATAACCATCATCAAGACTCCCATCTAGCCCTGTTCCAGAGCAAATCTTCACTTCTTCAGTCCACCTGGGCATTGTTTTCCTGCAACACAGAAATCCCAACAGTCAAAACCAGATCAATTTCAATCATAATTAGGCTAATCCAAAATTACCCCAATTAATAAAATAAAAATCCAAGTTTAAAAATACCTTTTCTTGAAGACATTTTTGTTCTTGCAATCTTGGTCAGAGATCTCACTCATTGGGCTAGTATTTCCAAATGAAGTGGGTGATTCCAACATGGTGTTAGGGATGTGGTTAGACTCTCCATCAGAAGAACCAACATCCCTTGTGAGCAGTGAGAGTGCCTTTTCATAGGAAAATAGTATTTTTGAAATCAGAAAGTTTGCTGTTTCTTGGGATGCAGAAGGGTGAAGATGGTTCAAAAGCTGCTTTGCCAGCTCCTTCCCTTGGATTAGCTCACTGGTTAGAGTCTTTTGCTCCCACTCCATGCTCTTCCTCTTCTCCATTTAGAAATGTGAACCAGAAAATTCTTCAAGTACTATACTTGAACAATTGAGCAGATGGATTAAAATTGAGGTAGAATTTAGATCATATCAAGGCAAAGTTTCACACTTTGAATGTTAGGAGCAAGGAAAATAACCAATCAGAAGAAACAAACATAGAACTAGGCACTAGCTAGCTGAAAGAAGTAAAATTGGCTGAATGCGAAGTTGGTTCTGATCAGAAACACCAAAGCTCCAATTAAAGATTGATGGGTAGTTTGCTTAAGTATTAAGAGAGGAGGGAGAGAGAGAGAGAGGGAGAGACAGAGAGAGTTGTAAATTAATGAAGAAAGTAGAGGGTGAAGCTGCAGAGAAGGGAAATGTGTGCCTTGATTTCTTAGCGAAAGTGTCAGGAAGAGGGGGATGGATATAAAGGGCTGGGAAAAGAGACAGATTTGACTAATTAATTTGAATTTCATTCTTTTTTTCTCGCAAGTACTAGTTTTCTGGTGATGATCAACTTGTTGGTTAGTGACAGTGTAGACAAGAGAGAGAGAGAGAGAGAAATGCGATAAATGTAAAGAGAAAAGTCTATTTGCTGACCAATTCAACAACAATTCTCTCTCACTCTCATAGCGACCAGTGAGCACCTACGCGGAAGAAGGAAAGGAAGATTCTACGTCTTATCCTCTGCCCTTAATTAATCTCTGACTTTCCAATAGCTTTTTTCTTACGAAAATGAAAAAACAAAACGTGAAATTTTTTTTTTTTTCTTTTAGCAAGTTATCAATTAACACTAGAAAATGAATAATATCTACAATGGAAAAAATATTTATTTATGTCATATAAAAAACATTTAAGACTGTATAATATCATAATAATTGACAACATTAGCATTATCAATAACATATCAACTTATAAAAGTGAAAAGATCCGACTAACTGCTCTGACTAACTGACCTAATTCACATTTGTTATGTGATTTTGCTACCTTGTAGTAATTGTAGTAACAAGGTTTGACAGTTTTCTTTATTTAATAAATGGAACAAAATAGAGAGAATGGTAGCTGACGTAATGTGAAAACCTTTGCTTACGTTGATGTTGATAGTAAGGAACTGCCCACTTGAACACTACTTTATTTATTATTATATAACTTCTAATCTACTAAATATATTCGACTCTTCGGCCCAAAAAAAGAAAAATATTCGACTCTTAATCGAACGATGAAATAAATAAACTATTACTTGCGATTGGAACATGTTCTTAATATAATGTTATATCATTATCATATGGTCTTGATTTTGGAGTATTCTAGCTAGCTACTGTGTTCACACTGCTGTGTTCACACCTTAGATTTGGAAACTTCTTATGTGCAACGAATGTAGTTATCATCTCTCTAAAACAAAATCTTGTGATTAATACATGAGAAATTGTTGTGAGCTAAACTAAACGCTGCACTTTCTGTTTTAGGTAAACCGGGTCGTGTTGAGATTCAACCACGAAGAAACTACCTAAAAACTAATATAGGGTCGGGGAGAAATATTACAAAAATCTTTGAACACAAAACAACTCACAAAATTGGGGTCCATGTCCTTTTAGCTTTTCCTTAAGAAGATGAATTAAGACATGTTTGTGAGTGCTTCTAAAATGGTTAAAAGCACTTTCTGACAACCAAAATCAAGTTTTTTGATAGCAAGCTTCTTCAGTCAAGAAACACTTGAATTTTTAATAATTTTTGTTTACATTCTTCTAATAAAAAAGCACTTATGAATAGAAGTGATTCATTCTTACAAAAATATTCTCAAATGAGCTCCAGGCCCGACCCATAGCCTATGCAAGCTGGGCGATGGCACAGGATCTTAGAGATGTTTTGTGATATAAAGCCATATATTATTCTTTCTCTCACTTCCCTCATGTTCTTAACCCTAAGTAAAAATAACACATCCATTTTTTTCTTTTTGGTGAAACACATCCAATTTTTTTCATTAGCAGCCACCGTACCTTTTTTTTCCTCTCTCTCTTCCATTGCTCTTCTATCTAAATGAACAACAATCAGTGTTACACAATAATTTAATTTAATTTAACAACAAATTAAATAAGGCAATAAAGGGCTTTGATTTTTGGCAAAATCTATGTGTTTAATTATATATTAATTAACCATTGACCCAATGGCCAAACCCACGAGCCACTCAATTGGGTCACTTGCATAGCCCAATCCAAACAATTCTATTTCCAAGAGTAAGTCTTATAAAAATCTCCAAGGAATTCTATTTTTCCAATGTGAGACTAATTTCAACTCAAACATGTTTGCAATGCCTTGCAAAACCATCTTCTTCCTCCTCTCTCCTTCTATAAGATTTATGACTTCGTCTTCTCCCTCTTTCCTTTTTTTTATTTTCTTCTCTTTTGGGTTTCATTTTCTGTCTAATCACTGCTCTTCTCAAGTTTGACAAAGTCACTGACTTTTTCTATATCTTTCTCTCTTAATTTAACTCCAAATGTGGTATCTAATATATTGATTGGGTTGTTTGGTCTCTCTTTGTTTTTGTTAAATTTGATTTGATTTTTATTTTTAATGATAAATTTATGATGATTTTGTATTTGTGTTAACAACAGCAAGATGGCTCCATTTTTTCCCTTAAGTCTTTCCCTTAAAAATCCACCTTGAATGAGAAAATAATGTTGCGTTGTTCATAAATTTTTCAACAATGTTTTTGTTCTTTGAGAAAATCAGGCATCAACATCACTCTCTGTACAGTGCCTCCAAAATCAATAGACCGGCTTGATGAGCTCTTATTGTCTCTAACTTAACCACCTAAGTTGATCAAAGTTAATGACACCCATTAACTCATCTATCTAGGTGTGGAGTTTTATCTGAATAAACCTCCATACAATTTAGAGACAACTACCACAACTCGTCACAAGAAGTTGTAAAAACGTTGTATTTTCTAGGACTATGCAAGATCCAAACCAATTCGCTAAAACCGACCAATCCAATCCAATCTAATTTTAATTGGTTTCGACAACATTGGCGGATTGGATTGGATCATAAAAATAGAAATCCAATTGGATGGCGGATCAAGAATTGAAAATCCAGCCTAAACCGAACCAATCCAACATATACACATTAATATAGATTCATATTGTATAATATCACCACTTTCATCTTGTTTCTCCACTAATATATTAATCTTACTTTCAAAAAATTAAAACATTAACATATTAAATATATTATTATATTAATTTATATTAAAAATTAATATATTAATGTCATATCTTTGATCATATTGAATTTTGTATTATATGTAATGAAAGATTATGAAAATTTTTTGTGATGATTATTTTTTCATACAAACTTATCATCCAATCCAATTCAATGTACATTGGATCAGATTGGATTGAATTCTGACATCCGACCGTATTGGATTGAATTGTAAAATTTGTAATCCAATAAAAGATTGGATTGAATTGGTAAAAAATCATTAGTTTCAAACCGATGCTAACCCCTAGTATTTTCGTCCTATATGCAAGATTTTCTTGTTTCTTTTGAAAATTATCATCTCACGGTCTCACCTTTTTGTTACCAATCACCACGTCTAAGAACTTTTCTTAGGTCAGTGGAAGATTGAATGTGTTTTATATATGGGTGGGTCAGAAGATGCATTTCAACTTTTGTAAAACTTTGAAAATGGTAATTCGTCCAAAGAGATTCACCAAAGTGAATGGCCCACATATCACTTCTTCTTCTTTTTTCTTTTCAAACAAATTATATACAACTCCAAACCAGCCCTAAATTATGAGTTTCAGCTTTTTAACTATTTTTTATTTATCTATATGCTTTCCATTTTTTTCCCAAAGTTTTGTTCTTTTTATTCCTTTTAGATATCTTCACATGCTAAAACCTCTTTTGTCGGGGGATTAAAAAAAAGCCACTTTTGCCAAGTGATAAAAAAAGTTTTTTGGTTTTGATGTTGTAGGACTCCTCCTCCTCCTACGTTGCTCTCAGACATGCCTTTTTCTTTTTAAGGAAATTCAGATATTAATTTGATAGGCTTGTGAAAGTTGGTAAATTGTAAATGTCTCCCTCTAGCACAACATGCCTTTTCCCCTTTTTTTCGTCTCAATTATTTGCATATAAATAATTAATGATATTTTTGTTCAAAAAGTATTTTAATTCTAGGTTTAAAAAAAAAACATATAAGCAGCCTTGGTTGGTACTTGGTAGTTGCAGAGTGGCCTGTCTTTTATTTATTTATATTGCTATCTGGTTGGTTTCTGTTTTTTTTTGTTCTTTTGCAGGTACTGGGAAAACGTATTTCTAAGATATTATTCTTCTTCACATTTCTAAACGAACCTAACCACCATTTCGTCGAAGAAAAGCAACTGAGCCATCAGTATTGAACATGAATATCTGAATTAACAAACTCCAAAAGTGAAAAGAAAAAAAAAAGTGTTCTCAGGATGGTAGTAGAACTGAAAAGAAAAGTATCCTCAGAAGAAAATGATGTGAGTTGGAAGCACTGCATTTGTCTAACAAACTGGTTCAAAGAAAAAAAAAATTTATTCTTTCATGGGAAAGCGTGTGGTGATTGCTTCTAGTTAATTTCTGATTTGGCTTGCAATTAGGGAATCGCAAAGCTTAAGATAAGATGCTAACATTAATGAATGACCGTGTTTTTAATACTCCTAGTTACATTAGTTCAATTGTTAACGTGTGTTATGAACTACTAAATCTCAATTCGCCACTCGTTCGTTGGGAAGAAAAATAAGCGCGTCAAACTAGAAATTTGTTTCAACATTGAGAAAAAACTTACCGCAAAAGTAAGAGTTAGTTGGTATTTAGTAAGAGTTAGTTGGTATTTTTTAATCAACTTGATCGTGTTGATGTGAGTCATGAACATTACATCAATTATGTAATTATCAGGACTAAGTCTCAAGATCTTGACAGGATTTAGATTTGGAGAAGAGTCTCTGAATCTACTAGCAGATTGAATGTTGGAACAAATTTTAAAGTGTGGTTAGCTGCCAAACTAAAATGAATGTATTTCAATCTACATTGGACCACGTACAAATTTACTTTGAGCAAGTTTTTTCAAAACTTTCCGTACCTGTCAATATCAAAGAGACCAAAAAAACCGAGTTAGTATAAATTTCCAAGAACGTGCCAGGTGATTGTGCAGAAAGAGGAAGAGCAAAATGAAGCATGAACTTTGTTGGGTCCCTACCACTCCCCACTTCTTTATTTTGGGTCCTGATGCAAACCGTGTGGGGCTTTTTTTTTTTAAATTCTGAGCTCGTGCCATTTTTTCTTTCTTTAAAAATATATATATATATCCATAGTTTTTTGGTTTGGGATTTAACCAAGTCAAACGCTAACGCAATATAATCATGATGTCAGATGAGAAAGAGACATAGCCCTGTGAACAAGTTTTGCCACTCGGTTTCAAGGACTGAGTCAGAGTTTTCAAGGGGTTCATGTTGGTTCTTTCATATGTAGGAGATTTGAACGCTTAATTCCATTAATTCATTGAATAGGAAAACGAGTGTGTATATTCAACCACCATATCATAACACATCTGCGATTTAATCATTAATATATAAGCTTTAAATTCTAAACCTAGCATACTATAGTAGTCATTAGGTAAATTATGAAGATCCCAACTTATCATCAGATGCACACATGGGTTTAGCTAAGTTAGCTAGAGAGGATGTGCTCCCACTCTACACCCGAGTTTGAATCCCCCTTCCTATAATTTAGATTAAATTAAAGTAGAATACCACTAGTATATATAAAAAAAATAATCATCATCACATTGGAAACATAAATGTGTCGTAAAGCTTAAGATGGTAATCAATAATGGAGCTATAATTTTTAGATTGGGGGTGTGCCAAAATTTAAAAATTAGTTTTGAATTGAAAAAACAAAGAAATAAAGAAGAGTTAAGTTAAATCAATTTGGCAAAAAAACAAAACAAAAAAGTAAAATCAAATTATATTACCAGTAATGTAGTATAAGTAATTCCTGAAATTTGGTAGAAAAAGAAAGCACCATTGCTATGGAAAAATACGGTAAAATTCAATTGGTTTTGGGGTGGAACCTCAACTTCCTTCATGGTATCAGAGTCAGGTTAGCCCACGTGTAAAAGCCCAAATGCCACATGTGCTCTACGTCACCCAATATGTGTTGTCCATGTGTTAGGCTTGAAAATTCGTCACAAGTGCAGGGGCGTGTGTGAATGTGAGGGTGAAAATATCCCCAATTGGAAAGTTAGAAATCCTTGCAGGGGCTTATAAGGTGACTCTTTTAAATAGTTGCTGCCTTCCTTTCTTCCCTAGTCAATAATGACACCTTTCCTTCTCCTTTTCTTTCACAACCTTTGGGGAAATTGAAATAATCGAATGACTAAAACTTTAGTTTAGAACACAACTCTGGAATCCACCATGAAGAATGAGGAAACCTCAAGTTTATTGGTAATCTGAAATAACATAACATAACCATAACCATGAGTTTAAAGTTGATTTAAATACCCTAGAAACCTTAGGAATCCAAAAGGAATTAAAATAGGAAAATTAACAAAGTTTCCAAAAACGGATAAAACACAAAAACTCGATTTTGGGCTGCTAAACGATCTCAGATGCCCAAAAAGCCCCTACATCATGGCGAAATGATTGGTCATGGGCCCAAATCTGACAATGTTCTCTTCAAAATGACGGGTCAACGGCCCAAATCTAAGCTCGAGGCCCAAACCTGCAGTTTTCCAAATTTGCCCTTGTGCATGCATCTCTCCAACTTCTCTTTGATTGCTTCCACCATATGTTCTACATCAAAATGACTTTATCATCTTAAATGGAGAGCTAACACAAGCTTAATTGAGATTTTCTTTTCATATAATATCCCTTTTTTTTGTTCCCAAATGTTAAAAAAGGTTGTAGGGAGGGGAGGGGGACTTGAGGCTTGGCTTTGGCTCCTCCCCTGGTCGTAATTGCATTGGTAGAAAAAACATATTTGGAAAGCAAAGTTGAAATGTGCAGCATACACTAAATGGATGATACCCAGAGGTCACAATAATTTTCCTGAATTAGCCCCCATCTAAGAGCATGAATCTCCCAAATACCCAGACCAGAAAAAGAGACGAAAACCTACTGACCAATTTGTGTTCATGGATTAGAGGACCTACTGACCAATTTGTGTTCATGGATTAGAGGAATACCTATTCTGGGTTCAAATTTTATTTTCTTTGTAAGTCCACCGCACTTATTGCTATCTCTGTCATCTTAATAGGCCTGAGTTGTGGCGCAGGCCTTTCTTATAGGATCTGTGTCCTTATCTGCCAACTACTCAATGCTCCGTCGTTTTGCTTCACGTAATGGGTTCTGTGCGCCTATTTTTGGACATTGTCTTGAGCCCTTGGGCTCCAATCCCCATGTGGTAATTTAGTGGTGTAAAAATATCTTAAGGAAACACTAAATCCCAGCTGAGTTTTCAATTGCAAAGAAGAGGTCGTTTATCAATAACAATTCATCTAATGACGCTCAATCTCCACTTTGTTGAAGAAAATCGTAAGTTCTATGATTGACATTTTTTGAAGGCTTGAGTGCTACAGTGCCTTTTAAAATATTGGTCAAATCTCACCCACTTTGTACCCCTTAATCAATATTTGATATTCCACATTACCCCTTACCGTCAACTTTATCCAAAAATTTGTTAAATTTGATGTCGTGACATGGATGTTTTAGTAATTTTATGCCCCAAGGTCATTTACTCAACAATTTTATTATAGAAAAGTGGAGCCCACTTTCAACATGGATTAAAAATTAATAAAATATTATTTACTTTAAAAAAATAAAAATACATACATAAAGTTGAAAATTAAATTTTAAATTTTAAAAAATTGAAATTTTTTTCTCTCTCTCTCTTTTTCTTTTTGCAAGGTGGGTTGTGGGTGTTGGTCATGGGGAATGAGGGAGATGGAATCCACGGGCGGCAGAGGGGGCGGGGATGCGTATGGGGGAAGGGGGAGTAGAGAAGAAATCGAGGGAGGGGTGGGGGCACTGGGATTCTGGGTTTTGTGCAGGGAAGGGGTCATGGGGATTGCTAGAGAAGAAATGGGGGACTGGGTTTGGGTTAATGAGTCCCATGATGCGGGCTCCACTTTGTCACATCATCCACTCAAATTGGTGAGTAAATGACTTAAGTGCACAAAATTACTAAAACACCCCTGCCACTTCATCAAACTTAACGGAATTTTGGATGGAATTGATGGTATGAGGCTATGAAACATCAAACCTTGGTCTGGGTCATTTTGACTTCGAGAGGGTAAATTGATATTTGACTAATATTTCAGGGGGACACTGTAGCACTTAAGCCCTTCTTGAATGAATAAAAACAAGAGGGAATTCCACGCAAGGAATAACTTTTTTTTCAAATTAAACTGTATGATTAACAATTGGGTTAATTATAGTTTGGTACCATGTGGTTACACACTTAAGACATGTTAGTCCCTATCTTCTCAATTTTTACAATCACATACCTCAGTCTTTTAAATTTGTTACAATGTGGTTCCGCCGTTTGGGTTTCCGTCAGATCTCTTCGTCAGTTGCCTACGTGGCACTACGGATCCCAGATTTTCTCTTTTTAAAATTTTTAATTGATTAAATTATGAATAAAATTTAAATAAAAATAAAAAGAAATCTATCTCTCTCCCCAACGATTTCTTCTTCCCCATTTCCCCATGACTACCACCTGCAAGCTCCACCACCCTCCTCCTTACCCAACAACCATTGTCCAACCACCCAAAACAATTCTCAAGACACCCAAAAATACATCCACATACCCCCCAACGAACCTAGAACCCCAACCCAACAATCACCCAAACCTCATCCTCTTCCCCTTCCAAGATTTCCCTTTGTTGTTGAGAGACCACAACCCACCACCCTCCTCCCTACCCATCACCCACTGTCCAACTCCACCGGTTTGACCTCCAAGGACTTTGATGGGTTCGGAGTGAACCCGGACATGTCCCTCGGCCTTTTGAGGCAAATTGAGTGCCCTAAGAGGTTGAATTTCTCGTCTTCATCGTGATCATCTCCATTCTCAACCCTAATTTGCTCTTCTTTTTGGTTGAGCAATTGTAGCGGAGCGGATTGCATTGAATTCGGAGCTCGAACTGTGATGGGTGCTAAACCCTAGAAATAGGGTTGGGTGAGTCTCCGTGAAACGCATAACCACCGAAAATTCTACAAAAAAATGTAAAATTTTCCAAAAACAAAATAAAAATTCAAAAAAGAAATGTGGATGCTGGGTTCGTTGGGGGGTCTATGGATGTATTTTTGGGTGTCTTGAGAATTTTTTTAGGTGGCTGGGTAGGGAGGAGGGTGGTGGAGCTTGCAGCTGGTAGTCATGGGGAATAGGGGAGGAAGAAATCGTCAGGGGAGAGAGAGAGATTTCTTTTTATTTATTTATTTTAAAATCTATTCATATTTTAATCAATTTAAAATTTTAAAAAAGAGAAAATGTGGGACTCATAGTGCCACGTAGGCAACTAACAGAGAGATCTAACGGAAATCCTAACGACTGAATCATATTGTTACAAATTTAAAAGACCGGGGTATGTGATTATAAAAATTGAAAAGATAGAACATGTCTATAGGATGTAACTACATAGTACCAAACTGTAATTAATCTTTAACCATTTTTATCCGAACCACGTATGTCATACGATCACTTTCTGAAATGTTACCGTGAGATATGATCTAACAGTAATAAAGCTCATTTAGTTTCAACTTGCCCTAACCAACAACCCACAACCAGATTTTGGGACAAAAGTGTAAGAGCATGGCAGCATGAAGGGTCTTTTCATTTTGGGGGTTGTGGTTGCAGAAGGTAGACTGTGGCGCACAGTCTCTTGACATGTCAACCTCAAAGCTATAGCATTACTTTTTGGGCTGGTGGATAGTCCAGGCTAAGGCTTATATGCAAACTTTGGCATATATGGACACCACAAAAGCCAATTTCATTGAGGATCAGCAGGACCACAGCATCACAGCAGGAGCTGCTTCAGCAATTTGCATTCAAGTTTGCATCGTTGTGGCTTTAATTGCCAAACGTACGATGATAGAAAATTTATTGTCAACTTTTACCTCTTAAATTTGAATCAGCAGAATTTTTTTGGGAAGAGATCTGACTGAACGCTTGTTTTCTTGATGTTCACACAGAAGTAACTTCGCCCATGATCGAGATAAAAATCGAATTGAATTGAAATTCTTGGATGTAATGAGTGTATATAGTGTTCTATTCACAACCATCCTTCGTGTATTTGTGCTACTGTATGGAAGAATGCTGATGATAAGGGCTAAGTGGTATTTACACATTTAAGTGAGTTCACTGTCAAGGACTTTGAATTGTATATTTAATCAAATGTGGTTATGCACTCTTCGAATAGGAATCCATTCTTTGATCCTGGTTTTCATGCTTTAGTGGGTCTACGAGATTCTTTCACTGACCTATGTTGTGTTGAAAGGATATCTATATGGTCCGATCGATTGTGTAAAACCTACAGTAGCAATGGAACTGGGGAAGTATACAAAAAAGACAATTCTTTTCTATTACATTAGCATTTTCATTAGTATTAGTTAGTGATCTCGGCTCATCGAGTCCTCTCTTCTGTGATAATTGTTGGCACCATAGTATAAATGAAGAATTTAAGCCAATTTTGATATAACATGAGACCAAATGGACATGGATAAGTTTTTTGGTCCATGATACTTTTGATGAACCCAAATTTAAAGTTGCAAGGGGAAGATATAGACCAATCATCTGCTCGAAAAGCAGGAGACAAGCTGCATAGGCCAACCATAAATGTCAAGTACCTGGGGGTGGGGGATCTAAGTTCAAAGATCTTCTATTAATTCAATCATTCTCCAATATTGTCTTTTGCTTGTGCTGTGTCACTTGTGTGAGAGTGAAAACGTGTCAGAGAGAGAGAGAGAGAGAGAAGTTAAGTCTCAATAACTTAAAGCCAAACAGGTAAGTTACAACTACCTCACCTTGTGACACACATAGGTAGGAGTTAAAAGGGAAAAATAAACACATAGGTAGGAGTTAAGGGGAAATTAAATTTGTTTAGCCTAACCTACTGGATTGCCTACTGACAAGGGAAATCATCATCAGGAGTCGTATCTCTTATTATGACTCTTAAGCTCTGTTCTTCTACTTGCAAATACTTCTCCATGTCTCATTAACCAGAACCTCTCTATTTCTTCTGCTTTCCTGCCTGGAATCCTCCCAGCTATAAGACCCCACCTGAGCTACATACAAGTCTAGTTAGAAAACCATTTTCCAAAAGCACTTCTATGTTTTGCACTGATTAAGATTAAAAATGAATTATTTGGTTGCACAGCACAAACATTTGTGGACAAATCATGTTCATGTATAATAATTGGTCTAGCTACTTTTCTCCACTTTGTTGGACCAAGTTTGCATCCCCCCTCTCGCTCAAATAAGAAAGAAAACTGTGTGAAGAGATTCATATCTATGTAAAAAGAAAAATATGTTGGAATTGCTATAGAACCCAAGATTCTTTTCACTTTTTCTTTCATATGGCATGAGTATACATAGCTTCCACAACATATGGGAAAATAGTAGGGTTCTAACTTCCAAAGCAGCTTCCTTTGTGCTTTGAATACTAATAAGATAATTTTTTTTTTTTTTATCAACTTTGACACGCTAAAAAAATCATACTGCTGTTCTCCTGTTTAAAAACATAAAAAATTTGTACTTGTGAAAGTGTGCAAGATGACTATTTTGGAACGACAACAAACGTTGTTTAGTTCTTATTATGATTGAGGTCTTTTTGTTTTAAAAACACTTGCCAAGACCACTAGAGCATGTTGTGAAGATTTCTTAAATGTGAACATCACAATCAAATATGATCACATAATCATTAACTACATAATTGCATGAGGAGGAGTCACCCGTGACTCACTCACCGACTCATATAAGAAACTGCGTACTTGGGTATGGTGTGCCCACATTTCAATAACTATTTCTATTGCTCTGCTACTGCGTCCCAAGTTCAAAGGAAAAGTTAAAAAATAAAAACGAGTGTTTTTTGAATTTGACGTTTTTATTTGTTACCTGTCTCCGACGAGCTTGTACATTCTGCAAATGAGATCTTCTTCTTGTTCAGACATGTTTATGAACTCCCACTCAATACTGCTCACCTCTGCAAAACACATGCAACAGAGAGAAACAGAGAACACAAGACTTCAGTCATTGAAATAACCAACTGAAACAAAAAAAAAAAACCAAGAAGTTAACCCAAAGTCTGCATCTTTTTGGGCTGTTTTCTAAAAAGAAAAAAAAACCCAGAAAAGTAAATGTGGAGAGGATGGCACTTGTCCAAGAAAGAAAGAAAAAGGACAAAAAAAAAGATGAAGAAAACCCATTAAAGATCAGAGGAAAAGAGGAAGAACCCATAAGGAGATTTTAGAGAAAGAATGAATTGGATGATTTGCCTTCAGAGCAACAGGTGCTGGTCTTGGCTTGTTTTCTGCGGTGTCTGTCCATAGCTTGCTTCTCCTTTGCAGCAGTTGGTATTATTATTAGCAAGTGAAATTTGAGAGAAGACAGAGAAGAATCTAGAGAGAACAAAGGGAGAGAAACCCAAGTAGAATTTTTTTGAGTGATAAATTAAGAACAAGAATTGGGTTTAAATAGTTTCCCAAGAGGGATTTCAGGAAATATATAGATTGCTGGGTTTTCAATGAGTTCTTGTGTGAGTGTGTGTGTGTGTGTTTTTTTTTAAATGTTCATTGAGAGAAGAGCTTGAACGCATTGGGGAAGAAAGCAAATGGAAATATGGAATGGCAGGTCCGACCGAACAAACAAAATAAAATTATGTTGACTTGTAGTTGTATTTGTAGACGTACGTTTACGAGGTCAAAGGGTTGTTGAATCAATTCTTGGTGAAATGACATAAATACCCTTTGTTTTGTATGTGTTAAGAAAACTTGTCTTTAGAGTTGGCCTTGGGGCTTCATTGGTATTTTGCCAAGGGGAGTTGTGATGTGTCCACTTGTAGATGGTGATGTGGCACATTCCCATGCTAACTTGATGCATTCCTTAGGATGAAAATGAAACTTGGAGAGTGGAGTGGTAAGATAATTGGAATATAATCACAATTAAGTAATTAAATATATGTTAATCCTTCAGGTTGTACTGTGGATATACACAATTAGCACATAATTCGATGTGACTTCTGATTAGCTCCATATCAAAATGAGTTCTTTCAAATAGTCTTATACCACGTGAAAATGTTATCACGCATATCATAACGTATTGACCGGGAATAATCCGTTTCATGAAAGTCTTTCTCTTATGTCATGACAACAAGCAGCTGATATTGACTGACACACCAAGAAAAATACCCCAGGCACAGAAGGAGTGCTACAAAGCCTACAACAACAACAGCCGTGCAATTTGGATATAGACTCCTTATATCTCAGCAATAAACACGAGATCTCTTTGAAGTTTTCCTTGTCCGTTCATTTAAAGGGGCTTAATTATTAAGATTGGACAATAAGAATAGTCAACACATAGGTAGGGTTTTACTACTAGTAGGAATATTTGTCCACTCGCCTAGTAGTGGATGATTTTCAGCTATGCATGCATGTATGTAAGTTCCACACAGCTTCAAAAAAAAATAGATTTGCTAATACAAGCGTAACAGAGTTCTTAAGAACAAACTGATAAGCTAAACACATCTCAATTTGTTTTTTTTTTTCCTTCTTGGTAATCATCCCATTATGAACTGATGTTATTCTGTCATATCCAATGTCTAGACTGTAGTTAGTTCTAAATTGTAATCAATTTCTTAATCAATTTGTAATCAATATGTTTTGCTGGGGTGGTTGTTGGCTACTTTTCCAGTTAATACATAAAATCTACTTTAATTTTAGTTGTAATGCTGTTATGGATAATTAGTAAAATTCTGCAGTGAAAAAAATTTGTCATCTAAATCTATAAACTAGTAAAACTCTACTTGGGTTGTTTTTTGGGCCAATCATAATCTATCTTTTTACTTGCTATTTAGTCTCTGCCCTTTAGAGCTTCTTTCTTCCCATCACACATTGGGGAATGAAACAGAAGAAAACATTGAGGGTAGAAGTCAGACAAAAAAAATTATGACCTTCTTGTCTGTTCTCTATGGTGGTGAGTGGTGACCATCACTTTCAAGAACTAATGGTAGAAAATGGATGCAGTTTACAAGATTTGATTCTGAATGCTGGTCATATCGTATCAGTCCAAAAGGAAAAAAATAAAAAGGCTATCCAAACTGCAAGCTAATGTTGTTTTCACCCTGCAAATTTGGACTTTGATCAAAATAGGATGGCATTTTACCCTAAAAGCTGAAATTTGTTAGGGAAGTTGGTTAAAAAATAAAAAAATTCTAAGGTTTGTGCATGACTTTACACTAATTGTAGGAAGGATGTAGACGAAACATAAAATTATTCCAAAAACTTTCTTAAAGGTGACCTTGAGAAGATTCGTGCATGGATGAATGTTTGGTAGGACAATTAGAAAGGTCAAACTAACTTTTAAGATAATGTCTTATTCTTTCGATTTTATGCTGGAGCTCTGTGGTTGGCCTAAAACAGAGCTCCTCGTATAAAATAAATCACATTTGACAGCTTTTGCAAAGTTTAATTTAATAACTTTCTGAGCCTTTCGAAGTTATATAACTTAAAACAAAGTTCCTAAAGTAGGCTGCTTGACACATTTTCATGAGTTCGGATCTTGTTTTATTTATTTATTTATTATCTATAGCTGGCTAACTGACACCATATTTTCTCATCACAAAAAGTAGATTAATGGAAAACTCCAGAAGTAAATCATTGAAAATAAGGGCGCAAAGTAAAAGATAAACACCAGAATTCCAAACACAAGTGAAGACACAAATGGACATAAGGTAAATCTTTGGTAAAAAAAATATTTCACTAAATTTGATTTGCAAGACGAGAGACATCTTTCTCTAAAGTTCAAAATATTTTTGCTAGTGGGGTATAGCGCAATCAAACATTAATATTTATGGCATGATATTATGATGACTTTGTCAATATTCGGTCAATATATGCTAGTTCAAGTTTTTTAGAATGCATGGTATGTATATAAGGTTAATAACGCATCGTGATAAACAAAAGGCAATCAAACGATTAGTCTAAGAGAATCAAACCGAACTGAAGTTGTGAAAACTTTAAAGTTTATTGAATGATAATACGAATAACAACCCTAAATCCTTAGCTAAAGTTTGTTTAAATACTACCTCAAGCCCTAGAAACCCTAGGAATCCAAATAGAATTTTAAAACGAAAATAACAAAAATTCCAAAAACTACAATGATTTTTTGGGCAATTCAATGATGTCAAACTCCCAAAAAAGCACATAGGTCACAGTGAAGCAGTGAGTTTGTGACGCCATTCTCTTCGAAACGACGGATCATAGGCCTAATTCTGAGTTCAGGGCTTAAATATGAAGTTGACCCGATTTGCCGTCGCATGTTGCTCCAACTCCTTTTCAATTGCTTTCGCCGTCTGTTTTACATCAGTTAAATCTATTACATATATTGATAAAATCTATATCAAATGTACTGCGTCTAGTTATTTCAAATACATTCAATGTAATATTTACTAATTTTTATAGTATTCTTGTTAAATCCAAATCCTTTATTTCAAATTTCTGTACTCAAATGGAACCTAACCGCAACTAAAACAAAAATTACATACCACAAGCTTCAAGGTTAAATTAGCCTAGCGATGAAGGAAGGTAGAATTCGGTTAGAATGTAGGATAGTTTTTGCCCACAATTGTAGTCTACCATTACAATTACAAAAGCACAAATTTCTTTGATCTCCATATATAGGAAATATGAACCCAGGCTTCTCTTCCGTGAGAATATTATATATTTGTTTGGGTAATTTTTTTATATGACATTTCTTATTGAGAGGGGCGATAGTATACAAAACTCACACACACTACACGGATGCTAGGACTCAAACTAAAGACCTTGCCTGAGAGAGTAAATACTACAAACCACTACACTAGTGGATCCTTTGCATTTTTTGGGTAATTTTTAAATACTTGATTGTGTGTGTTTTTTCTTTGAAGTAATAACTTGTGTGAAACCTAACAACCTCATTTTAAGTTTGATTATTTGATAGGGAATATAAGAGAATGTCGGGCCGTCTTTCACGGAACTCAAATATGTCAAGTTGAATTAGAAAATTGATATATCTCAACTTGAGTTGATGATATATAATCCTCAATATCACTACACTAAAATAATATAAAAATTATTAGTATATAAAAATTAATATGTTCTGTGCACAAGAGAGAGACTCAGAGAGCAAGAGGAGCAAATTAAAAGCAACTACAAAATTAGTTTTGACTTTGAGTTTGGGGCAAGCAGAATGGTGGATGGAAAAAGGAAATGAACAGAATTCATATCTGCTGCCTACTGCTGTAAGGCCTGGCCTGCCACTTGTAATTCTTGGTGACATAGACATAGTTTTATATTAACTTGGAAGAAAGAAACGAATGAAATCCCTGGATTGGATTCTCAAGGACAGTCCTAATTTTGTCTGCCATTTTTCTTTTCTTTTTTCCCAAGATCCATATTTCACAAGATGCAATATAACACTCCACACCTATTAAGCTTTGTATGTGATTAAGTTGGGGACAATTCGTGTTGTTAGGCCACTTCCAGCAGCCCCCCTTAGGCTTAGGGGTGGTGGGAAGAGCCCAAAATCAGATGCCAGCTGCCCCTAGGGCTCGGGCAAGGTGCTGGCCCACCAACCTGGGATGGCCCTCGGGCTCTTCTTGTCGAGGCAAGGCGTCGGCGATATTTTTGTTGATGTCGACGTAAAATATTTTAAAATCCAAAATCCAGAAATATTTTTTAATAAATACCTATCAATTTTATTATTATTAATTTCATACATACAACTAAAATTAATCCCATATAAAAAAAATAAAATAAACAAAAAAAGAATAGTGTTTGCCCTTTGCCACGACAACTACCTGGAAGACACATTGCTTTTTGCGAGCGACCACTATTCACGTAAATAGTAGTCGCCTAACTCCCCTTGCCATGTCAAGGGTTTCACTTGGAAGTGCACTTAGTAGTGGGCCGCTGGCTCGTCTCTCTGATAGAACGAGAGTTGAATTCTAAACATGAAAGCACAGTATCGGCGATATTGTATCGCGATAAATCTTGCAACAAAAAGAACAATATGCGCCCGACTGGTGTTAATAGGACCACAATCTAGCCGGAGGCTAGGATTCAATAGGTAAAGAAAACATAACTGTGTTCAGGGCTTAAGTTATGTGGCAACCGAAAATCTTATACGAAAATTTTAGGGTTAAGTACAGTAAAGCCCCCAAACTATAAGGCCATTTTCAAGTTCATACCCATAGTTTGAAAATTCGCGAGTACATACTCAACGTCACTGAAAGTTACGATACATCTTCTCAGATTAGAAACCGTCAGAAAATTCGTTTAATGCCGACGTGTCAAAAGTGGGACCCATTTTTTGATGACGTGACTTCCACATGGACCAAAAACTAATAAAAATTATTTTACTATTTAAATTTTTTTTAAAATTATTTTAATAAAACTCTCTCTCTCTCTCTCTCTGAACCTAGAACACGAAGCCAAAAAAAATAAAAAAATCTCCTCTCGCTTCTCCTACAACCCTTCCTCTTCCTCCCTCCTGACTCAATCCCACCTCTCAGCCACCCATCTCCCGTCGCCCACCCCCAAACCCAACTATCTTTCTCTCTCATTCTCTCTATTTCTCTCAGATCGCAGTATCCGATCTCAGACATCTCGTTCACCGTCGGAGCCAGATCAGAGATGTCGATCACCATCGCTCCAACATTCAACACTCCGTAGATCTGGACGGAAACGGCGTAGGTCTCGCTGGAGAGGAAGCCCAGTAAGACCTTGAAGAGGAACCGGTTGTTCCAGGTCAAGTTCGTGGCTCTGATGGGCGGGTCATCAAGATTGAAATTTAGATTACACTCTAGCAGTAGATATTTTGTTCGGCCTTGGTTTTGTAAGATTAAACGCGTTCTCGCCTCTTCATCTTGCACCCTGCTTATCATCAGACTCAACCCCTACATCTCTGCTTCATAATTTTTTTCCCCCTTTTTGGCTGTTGGTTTTGGAGCCATCGTATGAAAAGATTTTGAATACAAATAACTCATAAACCCATTAAGCAATTCATTTGGTTTCCATCTTTGTTTGTTTTTCCTTTTCATCTACGGTATCAACTAGTAAAGAACAGATTGATTTCTCTGTCAACCTCCTCCTCCATTGTTCAAAAATCCAAATGCCCCATTTTCCCCTCTAGAATCCAAATGCCCATTTGGCTATCTGTTTTGTGAATCAAAATGGGTCTAAATAATAATAGGATCCTTGAGATTTCATATTCTTGACGGACTTGGAATTGACAAAAGGGCTTCTGATAAAACAAATAAAAAAGCTATTCGAAGTTTATCTCAGAATTTTGTGGCATTTTTTGGTCAGAGAATTTGGTCGCTTTGCTAAGAATTATTTGGGGATCTGCCAATTTAATGGTGCGGCTAGCAGTTGGGTGGAAGATGCGGAGGCGTGGCTGCATGGCTCAGATTGATCCAGGTAGAGATGACATGGAGAAGGATTGATCAGGGGTACCATTGTAGGAGAAGAGAGATGAGAATTTATTTTTTTTCTGGTTCGTGTTTTGGGTTTAGAGAGAGAGAGAGAGAGTTTTATTTTAAAAAATTAAAAAAATTTAAACAGTAAAATAATTTTTTATTAGTTTTTGGTCCATGTGGAAGTCCACTTCATCAAAAATGGGTCCCACTTTTGACACGTCAGCATTTAACGGATTTTCCGACGGTTTCTTAATCTGAGATATGTCTGTAACTTTCCGCGACGTTGAAGATGTGAATTTTCAAACTATGGGTATGAACTTGAAAATGGCCTTATAGTTTGGGGGGTTTACTGCACTTAATCCTAAATTTTATCCGAAATATGATATGAGAATTTTATAATAAATATTGACATGTAGCAACCGAAAATCTTATCCAAATTAATTGTTTAAGTATAAAAAATAAAAATAATTTAAAGTGAATAGTAATTGTCATTTAAGCGTAATGATAGGTGAAAACAAAGCGATCTTTTGCAAGGACTATTGCTATTACGTGAATAGTAACAACCATTGTCTCCCCTTAACAAATGGACGGAAGTGTTCTAAAGAAAACATTAAGTTATGTGGTTCCTTTACAGAAAAAGAAATTAATGGACTGCATTTTAAAGAGAAAAGTTGTAATTTTTCCATAAAGGGGAACACAAATGTTGACCAAAAAAAACACAAATGAATTGCTTTACCTGTACTTTTGCCCACATATGCCAATCAAAATGCTTGATTTTGAAGCAAACCTAACAAATTATAGACAGCAATCAAAGCTATAGAAAAATAAGGGGAACCCAATAGGCCCATGCATTTATTGGCTCATAGCTGCAATGGCGAACAAGAATGGGGGGGGTTTATGATGCTATATGTAATTCAATCATTACCAATTTACTGCTCATGTTGCTGCCTTGCCTGCCTACATTCGATCAATCATGAAAAACCAGTCACAATTTATGGTTGGGAGCTCTGGTTGAAATGAACAGAGCTAATTTGAGGAATCAAACACAGGTCCACAATATGCAACTGGGATAGTGAAACCTAGCCAACTGTTCTCGCTCCCCTACAAAGTTTGCACAATCTTCATTGTTGTAAATTTAATGCTCTAAGAAAGTCATATGAACTTACCAAACTCCCAAGTGCAATGAAATGATTGTTAGCAACCTGGTGTGAGGAAACCTGGAATTTGAACAGATTCAACATCAATATTGCAGAACCAATAAACCATGGGCTGGATTAATACGAACCTGACACAAGATCACCTGAAAATCAATGTAGGTTAGGAAATAGGCTAATGAATCCTTTCTAAATAACCAGCTACGTATGATTAATCTTTCGATTTGGTGCCGGCCTGAGGGTGGGCAAGGAGGGCGATGGCCATGGGCCTCGCATTTGTAGGGTCCAAGATTTTATATATTATATAGGCTTAAATGTAAAAATGGTCTCTGTGTTTTACTACGTTAGCTAATTTAGTCCCTGTGTTTTTAATTTAGCCAATTTGGTCCTTGTGTTTAGGATAATTAGCCAATTTAGTCATTTCGTTAAAATTTCCATTATATATGAACAATGATAATCTTTTTTTTTTCTTTTGAAAACATATAAAGCTTTTTTTTAATTAAAAAAAAGTTTAATTGATTTTAAAATATATTAATAACATAACACTAGAAAAATAAAAATAAAAACTTGAAAAAAAAGGATGGGCGTAGTCGAGGAGGGTAAGGTCTGCTTAGTTATTGGAGTAGTGGACAAATGGCTACACAATGGTTGGGTTGGGGAAGATCTTGCTGCGAGCTGGTCGGGGTAATGGTCCTTTTTTTTATAGAGAGAGAGAGAGAGAGAGAGAGAGAGAGGAGAGATTAGGGGTGGGATGGATTAGATTTGGGGCCTTTGGGTGGGGAGAAAGTGGCTGGGGTAGAGATAGACAGGGTTGTGGGTTGTTGTTGGGGAGAGAGAGAAGAGGCAAGGGTTGTGGCGGCTGAGATAGGCAGATTTTTATATTTTTGTTTAGTTCTTATTTTTTTAATTAATATTTAAATAGTTTTTAAAATTTTCTAAATGAAATTTAACAGAATGGATCACATTGACTAACAGTTATAAACACAAGGACTAAATTGGCTAAATTGAAAACACAAGTGATTAAATTAGTCAACGTAGTAAAACACAAGTGACCATTTTAACATTTAAGCCTATTATATATGTACCAAGTTGAAGAGTATGATGATCAAAGAGGAGAATAATTTCAATAGTTTGGCATTTAGAGGCCCCCAATCTAATTACAAGTGTTTCCAAAGAGCCCAAATGAAAATTATGTAATATACGAACATCAATTGCATGTATTTAAGTATTTAATTACTAAAAGTAGCAATCAATGAAAGAAAGCTAACAGGGACTAGAAATTCTTTTATTTATCGAGAAAATCTTGTTAGTAAATTATTTAGCCAGGAAATATGAAAGAGAGCAAATTATTTTTATCCTCATTCTTATTAGTATTTAAATTCGTGTTTATTTCCATATTGGGGTAGCGATTATATGGCCAATACTGGAGCTGTGTTTATTTATCCAAATTGTATTTAATTGCATAGTTTTTTTTCCTTGTTAGTTTATTATATTCAGGAAAATAAAAAAGAAATGAACCTCATTTTCATTTCTAGCCTAGGGCCACCCAAAAGTCAGGGTCGGCCCTGATTCAAATGTTGTCAGAGTGTTACATATAAGCACCTCATTGGATCTATCATATATGTCTTTTAAGTATGATTCAACATTGCCAGAAGGGATGCCAAATATGCAACTCAATACCACAATGAGATAAGGAGCTAACCAAAGTGAGCATGTTACAATCCATCGATGTTTGACGTTCTTTTCGAGCCACGATAGATGGTCTAAGAAGCAGATTATGCTCAGTAAATGATCATAATAGCTCTTAATTCTATAGGGTAAGCAAACAAAAAGCCAGTCACCAGAGTTGAACCAATCTGCACCCTACTGTACTGTGCAAGGACCACAACCTAGCAGGATGTTAAAAACAAGCTAGTTAGTTGAAACTTGGCCCATGGATTTATTATGTCATTGCTGCAATACAACTACAAGCAGTAATTGTTAAGGGCTGGTTTGCAGGAACCCAGATGAAAATGACGCTTCAATTAATCATATGTAACATCTGCAAGATATGCAAGAAGTATACGGTGGGAGCTCGGTTTGAATTGAACAGACCTAAACTTAGGCCTCATGAAACTGCCCAAGATAAAATAGTTGACACTCTTTAGCCCAACCAAATAACGCAACAATCATCACAATGCCAATGTATAATCAATAAAAAGCTACCCAGATGTACAAAAAATGAGACCATAATCAAAATCATACTGAGCTTTCATTCAAACATAATAGTCTACCAAATTCCAACACTAAATCACTACCAAAAAGCTGTAAGTAAAGTTCTACAGTGCATTCCACTACAAGAAAAAGAAAGAAAAAAGTTACAAACCACATTAGAAATAGTAACAGATATCATCTAATCTTAAACATCGCCCCCACGAAGACGAAGCACTAGGTGCAGGGTAGACTCTTTCTGGATGTTATATTCTGCCAGGGTGCGTCCGTCCTCAAGTTGCTTCCCAGCAAAAATGAGCCTATGTTGATCCGGAGGGATACCCTCTTTGTCTTGGATTTTAGCTTTCACATTGTCAATTCTTTCTGGATGTCATAGTCTGCCAGTGTCCTACCTACCATCCTCAAGTTTATTCCCAGAAAAGATAAGACTCTGCTGCTCAGGTGGTATCCCTTCCTTAACCTAATCTGGGCTTTGACATTGTCTACAGTGTCGTAGCTCTCTAACTTCAAGAGGAATGCTCTTTCCTTCAAGTGTCAACCCAAATATCTGCATCTGCACAACAGTTCGCAAGAAGATTATTTCTTCGTGCCCAAGACTTCTAGAACTTTCTGGACTCTCTCTCTCTCTCTCTCTCTCTCTCTCTCTCTCCACCTTTTGATTCTTTTGCGTCTACCAAGTGTTTTCTGAAGAAAACTGTTTCTGAAAAGGTTTGGTTGTTATGTAATTACTTGGCTTGGATGGCACAATTGTAAAATTTCTTTTGATTTTATTATTATTGCCTTGTCAAAAAAAAAAACCTAGGTAATGGGAAGTTGAATTTCAATCAAACTTAAAGCCAAAGAGCCAAACAAATGGTTTAGGGTTTAATGATCCAGCAACAATTGCAATAATACGTCCTATAGAACGAAATCTAACATACAGGATGATCCAGAATCACATTGGGAAACAGATTATTTCAACTTCTGTTTTTTTTTTTTTTAATGAGAGTCAACTTTTGTTTTTTCTTTCGGTAAGAGTATGCATAACTACAGTACTATGAGTCGAGTTTGCTGCCTACTTCCTAGTTCTAAGAAATTACAAGTACAACAACAAAAATAAAGGTGGCTACTGCCAGAGAGCAAATGCGGATTGTTTCTAAAATTGTTATGATCAGTGATTATGGTCGCGATGCTCTCACCACTGCCTCCCTATCCCTCCAATTCGACGAGCCAGCTCGAAATCCTTCTTCACTGAGGAAACAAAAGCAAATGAAACAGGTTTGTTACAATATTGTGTGCAATGTAATGGTACAACAACCGTCAAAGACTGGCTGAAACTCAAAGTAGAAGATGTAACAGTGCCAAATGATAAAGGTTTGACATATTTAGGGCAATCACAACAGCTTATCGGATGGTTAATCAAATGATACAGAAAGTAGTAATGCACATCCCTTTTGAATTCATCAGAACTCATTTTCCAAAAGTATAGTATTTAAAATCATGGTTCCAAAAGAGATTAGTGCTGCTGAAATAGGCATATGAAATGCTCATCTTTCATTTAAGTAAGTTCCTCTAATACCAAAGATTCATTAAATTGAATATAATCTGTCCATTGAAGGAAAAAACAGAAAAGAGTGCAAGCTTTCATAGTTTAGGCAAAATCTCACTACAAGCATCAGTTACAACTAGTAAGTTTTACATTAGCATTAGGAAAACATCAATTAATTACACAAATTTCAAATTTACTTACTAAGAGTGACACGCTTTGCATGAATTGCACAGAGCATGGAATCTTCAAACAGATTAACTAAATGATCCTCTGCTGCCTACAAAAGAAGAAAATACCAATAGGCATGAACATGATTAATTTGTCTTCTAATAATTTACAGTAAGTACTTGAATGGCCTGCACAAAGGATTCCTATAGTGGCCTATGGTTACATGGTATGCTTGGAATAATGAAAAGAAATCCTGCAACCAAATCCAAGCAGTTTGTTGGATAGGCTTGATTTGTTGAGAAGAACAATAGTGGTAGTAACAAGAAACTATAGATTGTTATCAAGAACAGTGTTCTAGTTTCAACAGAATGAGTAAGGCCTTAAGAATCTTGGGTTGGCAGCAATGCCATTGTGTAATCAAAGCATACAATAACCAGAAAATTGGAAGGAAGTATCCAATGCACTTCCATGATGCTTATGGTACCTATGGCATAGCATCACTCATTGAGTCTGAACTGATGGATAAACAAGATGATGCTAGGACTTCTGAAATTGGAATGCAGACATTTACTAGTTTATTAAACAGATTGAAAAGAGGAAGGGGGTAAGACAAGTAGCCTTTGCATAGTTGTTCTGTTACATGCAACCACATTCACTTGCCATTCAAATAAAATTAAAATATTTATTCACCTCTTGAATTGCTACTAAAGCATCAGGTGTCCAACGTATAGAATCCTGAGACAGATTGTTGGAGACCTCTCTTACCTAAAATGCGAGACAAAATTGTCAGCATTGTGTGATCAAACCTCACTAGCATAATTAGTCCATAAAATTTAATAGATAATATCAACCTACACAAAGTTAACAAAGAAAGAAAGCACATTCTTTTGCGCAATCTAATGCTATCCTGACTAACAAAGCTTACTTAACTCTGAGATTGCAAAGATGTAAAGTTCAACTTGTTTATACAAATTAAAATGAGAAAATCAAATCAGCATCAGAAGGAGAACAGACTTTGTTAAATCGGCAAGTACACAAACATCATGAATAAATTGAAAACACAAAACTGAGTTTCCATGCCAACAAAAAATAAGTTCTCTGATTGTGCAAACAGGTAATTGCCAAACCTAGCTGACGCAGCATTTCACTCCTAGCACTAACACTACCTAACATTTCTTATCTATCTGTTCATGTCCTTTTGTGTGGGCCTCATGTACCTATTTGCACAAGCCCCTGTATATGTAGGTGCAAAGGCGTATATACATCAATGAGCGGGATAAGGACTCACAGCTCTGATGAAAGGAGCAGCTGGGATAAGCAACGAACATGTCTTCTGGTAGTGACGAATCTCCCGAAGAGCCACTGTTCCTGGCCTGAAACGCCGCTTCTTCCTCTGTGTTTGTGGAGCTATAGATGCAACAACAAATAATCGTTCACAATCAACTTATTTCCACTACTATCATTACCACCACAATTATCAGCATCAAACAAATAGAGAAACAGATAAATAAATACGAAAAATATATATATATATTTACTTGTGGGAGCTTTCCTCTGAGGTCGCTTCTTCTTCTGTGTTCTTGGAGCTATAGATGTAACAACAATCGTTCAAAATCAACTTATTTCCATTACCCTCACCACCTCCATTGTCCGCAACAAACAAATCTAAAAACAGATCAAATAAGGAAAGCATATTTACTTGCTGGGCTATTCCTCTCTGATGTCTGTGTTCTTCCAGAAGGTTCCTTCAATTTATTAAAAATATAAAAGTAAAATAAGCCAATAAGGAATGTCAAAATTATAAATATAAAATTTTCGTCACCAGATTACAGATAAGTGATAAGTTTTGTTGGTTTACCACTACAGTCAAGAGCTAAAAATATGATATAGACTAACTATAGATTCATATTCAAACACTCCCCTCAAATATGATTTTAACTCGAGTAGGTCAACTATTGATTTTATTCAAATAATAAGAAATGAGATCAAAGAATGGAGATGTAAACCAAAAATAGAATACTAAGTTTTGTCAATGGCTTAAATGCTATAGATTTTTTTTTTTTATAAAAAAAATCAATGATATAATAGACATAAACCATATGCATCTCGCTTGAATGCTTTTCCTTTCTTATTTATATATTTTCTACTTACCAATGTTTTCATAGCTACCAAACAGAAACAAATGAATAGACTAGTAATTTGTTCCACCAAATATCATTAAAGTGAAAAAGAAAAAGAAAAAGAAAAAAACAAACCCAAGAATTAGCACCCAACACTAAGCTCCGTTCGGCAAATAAGTAAATGCAGGTAAAGAAATATAATAATTCACAAACCAATTTCCCCGATTCCCCTCCTCGCACTCCAATTTCCCAACTTTTCCAAGTAACCAAACACATGAAAAACAACAGCCGAAATTAACGAGAAATGAAGTACGAGAAAGAGAGAGAGAGTACCGGTTGTGTTGCAGGTGATGGCGCCGGTGAGCTTCCGCCTGTATATCAAGACTGAGAAAATTAGGGTTTGTGAAACGCATAAATCATAATCCTCAAGGCATACAAACAAATTACAAATGCATATAAACGAGAGAGAGAGACCAGGTTGGTTGCGAGAAGATTTCTTGTCTTTCCGGCTAGCTGTATGTTTGACTCTCGCCATTGATTTCTGGAGCGCGGAGTTTGAAGCACCGAAGGAAAGAGAGGGAAAGCCAGACTAAAGAGAAGACTTCCTCTTTTCTTTTCTTTTTTTCAGAGTAAAATTCAGTTTTCTATTTGTTGAAGCTCTCTCAGAGTAAGAGCCTCAGAGGCATCATCTGCTCTGCATTTTCCAACTTCCCGCTAGATTGCATTTTGATTTCGCCTCCATTTGAGAATACAATGCATCACTGGAAACGGTGACGTTTTCTTGTCGCTGAGGGCGTAGGTCAGAAAAAGAACAAAATTGGATTGCCACCTAAGCAAAATGGTCTCCAACAGTATGTCAAATTTTTTAAATTTTTTTTTAAAAAAGATGACTGAAAACATCCGGAGTCCAACGGTAATTATTTTTCGTAAATTTAACACTGACAATTTGACAACGGTCCAGCTTTTTCGAGGCATCAATTGTCCAATTATTTTTCCCTTTGGTAATTTTCCTCCTCATTTCTTAAACCAATTTGTTTACTCTCCCTACATTTAAATTTCAATCAGTTGCAACCCTTGAACCTAATTTTAAAAATTAAAAAAAGAAGAAGAAATTTTCGACGAGTTTTGCTCATCTCTCAAGAATAAAACTTGTTTGCTTCAGTACACTGGAAAAAAAACCAATGTGATATAGCTCTATCGGTTGAACTCTTCGTCCAACCACTCAATGCATGTTTGTGTAAACCCCTACCCATATCGCTACATTTTTTTTTTATTTTTACTTTTTTATTTCTTAGGCGAGCACGCAAGCACACACTCATATATTATGCCTGTTCCAAAAACCCTTCAAAGACACTATTTATGGAGAATCCAAACAGAGCTAATACATGAATCACATGACTACCAAATAAATATCCACCTGATTTTACAAATAGTGTATGTAAGCAGTAAAATAAACACGAGAAGAGGGCTACTTATTGAAAACTATTTTATCCAACTCGTTAAGTGTTATATATTCAGAGAAATGTAGCCTCCAAAACTTCATGTAACACAGCAACAGGAGCATAAGTTCCACAACTAATACTAATAGTGTAGCTCTGAAGATTACTAGATAAACAGCTTGCTGCTTTGAGATATGTCTCTAGGGCTGGGATGGGCGGGGAGACGTTGGAGGCTTGAAATCGGGATACTGCAAACCATAAATACACGAAAGAATCAAGATTTGGCCAAGTCTTCCACAAAATACTCAATCATCATGAGGCTTGATAAAATTTATAATAAAAAATCAAATAGCAACTGAAGTGAAGAATTACATAAGGAAATGGAGAAAGTGGTTTCGAAATCCCGGGAAGTGATTCTGCTTTAACTTCTGGTTTGGGTACTGAATTTATTTCAGGAGCAGCTTCTGCAGCTGCTTCTACTTTAGGCTCCACAGCAACTTCTGCTTTCTGTACAGTATCATTAGCAGCAGTAGGCTCTGGGTTTGCTTCTGCAGGTGCAGGAAGCGCTTTGCTAGTCACTGGCACTGGCAGAAGAGCTGTGCCGATTTGCTGAAATTCAAGGAAATTGAGGATAAAGACAATGGAATTTAGTATATTCCAATTGTCAAAAGAAAAGGGAAAAACAAAAAGATTACTAGTCTATGATGCATTTAATTGAAGAATCTGTTGAAAATGCTGAAAACACTTTTATAATCTCATACCTTTATGTCATCAACAAGCTCCTTAGGGGCAACCTTGGTGGTTAAGAACTTATCAACTTCTTGTAGAGTTGCTTTTCGATCCTATCAGAAAAAAAAGCAACTTAGGTGATGTGAAGTTGAATGTTAATCCTCAGGTTTTCCTTACAATAGACAATAACTTATCCCTATGAGGAGATAAATACAACACAAACATGCATCCATGAGCTTTGCAGCTTCATACTTACGATGAGTTTGACCTTTATCAAAAGGATAATTTAAATTGAAAGGATGCAGACTGTAAGACTGAAAATAACTAAGGGGAAACATGCCGTATTAGCCAGGAAGATGAACCTTGGGTAATATGTGTTATTTCGAAGATTTACATTCTTATCAACCACAGTAAAACTTCCATCAAATAACTTCTCGAAAGTAAATAAATAAATAAAATAGGAGACTCACCTCAGCAAAAAGGAGTTTCTTGCTCGCAAACTGAACTAGTGCAGCTGAGCCTAAGACTTGGAGGACTGTTTCTAACTAGAAAGGTAGAGTGAAACAATCAGTTTGGAAGCTCTTCCACAAGGATGCTATCACACCAAAAGGCAAATCAAAAGATAAATTCAGTATGCAATAGACTTATCAGCCCAACCTCAGTAAAAGCCAATAAACCCAATCCAGTTGCTGCAGCAATCCCAAGGGAAACAGACAAGGCACCTGATCCCTCCTGCACATAATTTACCACATAGCTATGTAAGAATCCTGCTAGAAGAATCAAAATTCTTTTGAAGAGAATCATAAACTAGGGAATCAGTGAACAATGGCAGACATCAACAGATATGAATTAGGGGTGATGTGGATGCTTCAAATACATGCAGATGTTCTATTATGACTTCATTTCGCCTTCTCGTTTTTTTATTTTCACCCACATTCTCTATCTATTTAAGCATTTCTACTAAACTTTTAAGGCTATCAAACTTTTATCATCTGTCTTGAACTAATAACATTCCTGTTGAAAAGTACATGATAGTGGTCAAATGGCACGGTATAGTTCAACAAGGCAATAGATTTTCACATATGCATTATAATTGAAAATATGGCAATCAACAAATGAAAGTCAAGATAATTACTCCAACTGCGTCACCAATAGCATCCGCTAAATTGCCAAAATCAAGACTCAGTGCTTTTGATGGTGGTGTCCAAGGAAGACCGCTATTCTGCAAAATGATAATCCGTGTCAAGATTCTAAAACTCGATAAGACTTCTATAGAAAGAAAGAGTAACTGTGGAAGGAAAATGGGACAGACCATCCATCCTCGGGGTCCTTCTGCGCCATCTTTTATGGCATACGCAGCTTTGAACCCATTTACAGTGACTAACTCTGCAACCAGTTCGGAGTTCCCATCAAATCTGGCTTCCATCAGAAATTAAGCATCATTAGCTTCATATAGGCTTTTGGAATAACAAAAATCACAAATTACCAGATTTGTCACAACATCGCAAGCATGTTAAAATGGAAGTCGAGGAAGAACAATACAATCAGGATCCAGTTCATGATAGAACTAAAATTGGAATGTCAACAAGCAGTTCTTTTCCCATCTCATTTATTTACTACACTAAGTTATTCAGTTCAGCTTGATTCCATCCCTTTTTCCCACCCATTGGAAGCATTGCTTGCCCAAAAGGGGTTTGGAATGTGCACAACCAAGGTAGATATTGTTGCACTAGTGACTAGCATATGACAATTTCTAGGAAATTGGCCAATGTCTTTTAAGTAAAAAATGAGTTGCCCTGTGTGAAATGTTTTCTTCATGTAAATTGTTCCTTCTCAAATTAATTGTTTGTGTGAATTAATTGCATAATGTACATTATCATGTAAGATTTCCTTTTGCTGTAAAAATAGTGATGCCTACATAAACCCACTGCATAATATACACTACCAGGCCTTTGATAGTATCTTCTCGAATAAGCTCGCCAATTGATGAGATATGATCCATGAGGAATGAGGAAAGAAAAACCTATATAATCAGGTGTGAAATCTTACTTATCTAGGATAAACAATGTGGTATTTTCTGGTTCCTTGAACTTCAAAGAAAGCTTCTTCAAGAAACCCGGCTTATCTTCACTTTTGTAAACAATTCGCACCGCCTTCTTCCCCAGACCCCGGACATCCGGCGTACCAACTGTCCTAAACTCCGCCGGTGCTCTGATATCAAACAACTGAGCATTGGCATCATCACCCAATTTTGCATAAGCATTTCTTGCAGTATCAACACCCCATGGCTTGGGAGGCTTCAGAACCTGAGACAAAACCAAAGGAACAGCCAAAATGGCAAAACCACCAGCTATAACTGCAGGGTTCTCAGTCACAAAAGCAATAACATTATCAAGAACCACACTTGCATCCAAGTCTCCACCTGTACCGGTACTCACAAATTGCCCCAATACTTCTTCATATGTCAAAGCTTTGGCAAACCCAGTATTGAAAACAGAAGATAAAAGCACTAGGCCACCATGAAAGCTCCTAGATGAACACTCTTGTGAAGCTTTGCTAAGACTTGTGGAATTTGAGAATTTGGGTAGGGAAATGGTGGGCAGTGATGGAAATTTTCTGGGTTCTTTTTTTCTGTCACCAAGAACTGATATGGGGGACAAGCTTGCTGCATTGAGGGCCTCCATGGCATAATTATATGTAAGAAACAGAGAAACACTCTTTGTGGGGGTCTCAGAAAACTGGTGGAAAATCCTGAAACATCAGGACCATAGAGATGGATGGATGGATGGTGTATGCAGAATTTTTGTTTCTTTCTACGATGATGCAAGGCTTTACAAGCCTTAGCTTCAGTGGGTGCAAATTGACTGGTGCCGGTGCTGAGGTGTCAAGCAAGATGAGAACTTGGTCATTCAACGCATGACACGTGCTAAGTAAGGATTGCGAGGTTGTTGATCATTTTATGCTGTTGATGGCAAGGCTTGCCGACTTTGCGTTGTACATGTTTGTGTGGCTGAGAAAAAAAGTTCCCAGGAGTGCTGAGAAACTGTGCAGCAGTACATACTACAGTACACTGGAAGTGGCTCCTAGAGCCTTCCCCAAACCTTAATATTTGGGTTTAAATTAAATTTTGTGATCGGATAACTCATTTTGAAATAACAAAAAGAAGTTTCATCCCCTCTTCCCATTAGCCTGCCTGCTAATTTTATCAGGATGGTTGCCTGTCCATTCAATCACAATAAGAACAAGCCGATGAACTTCGAAGCAAGAAAGAAAAACCAAATCTGTTACGTTCGTCCATATGATCATAAAGTTCTTTACAACAAGATGTAATCCTAGTATTATTATTTTTGTTGAAATGTAGTGACCTGAGAATTCTTCAAACTATTGTCACCTCTAACTAAAACTTTGTTATTCTGTGGACAGAAAAGTTCAACCCAAAATGAACAAAATTTCGTTAAATGTAGAAGATCAAATGAGGACTGGTTTACAAAAGGTCAAAAAAGTAATCCAGACCTTGCCCAATTTCCCATATCGAGATTCCACATCCCCATTTATGAGCTTCCTCTAGCCGCATGGAAATTGACAGCAGGGATGGATAGAACACAGCGTGGTTGTTATATTCATCATCAGAGTAAAAGAACAAATGTTCTGCACTCTTCTTTTCCCATCGCAACGCAGGCCTGTGCTTCTCCAACAAGGACAGGTAATCCCTTCCAATGACAGCACCACCACCTGGACCTGCATTTTTTTTTATAACAATGAGTACTCTCTTCATAAAATGAAAAACCCAGGAAGAATTCATTTGCATGCAGCTTCAAGTAAACTTTGAAAGATATACTAGACAATGAAATGAAATTTTTTAAAGCCAGACACAATGGTAGACGCTTCAGATAAGTAATCAAATCTACGATGTTACAGATGAAAAATCCAGATCCAATACAGTCGTCATGCAAAATTGCAATGTTTCCTTGTTATCCTAATATGTTCCTAGGACAAATTGGATTGTAACTTGGACAGGCACTATTAGAACCCCTAACCCACCCAACCAGCCCATGGCCACCCCTCATTGGAACTCATAAGGCACCCATCATATATCACTCCCTAGGAGAAAGAGCAACCAAGAAATGATAAAACAAATATAGATTCTCCAATGCCAATCAACAACAAAAATTGTATAAATAGAAAAGAAAAAGAAAAATACCTCCTGAGAGGGCAAAATCATTCCCATAGAAATTTATGCCAAGAAATATCTTGTGGGCCAGAACACTGTTTTTATCGGTACCAAGGAGCAGCTGCAGGGTTGAATGAATCCACTTCAGAGGTGCATTGGGACCTGGATTTTGAGGCCCCGAGAAGTCATACATCATCAGTGAGAATCCATCCACAGCGTCACCCAAGCTCCGAAGATCTTTAGGTCCAAAATCATGATCTTGGAGCTTCTCTGAATGTGGTGGACCTATAACATAAACCAACTGCAACCGCTGCTTATCATTCCTCTCTAAGCTCACAGCATGCAGTGCATCTCCAAGCTCTTTTATAAACTGCAATGCCTACACTTGCAGAACAATATAGATTCCTCAGATCTTACATATTTGAAAGAGGACATTTTACAAGCTACTAACAGAGAGAGAGAGAGAGAGAGAGAGAGAGAGAGAGAGAGAGAGAGAGAGAGAGTGCAAAATTAGTACGTTACCAAATTCCGCATGCTTGGATCATGCAAAATCCTGTAAGCTGCCCACCTTGACCAAGATTCCAGCACGATACCATCATATCCCATTTCCCTGAATTAAAATAAAAAAGTGGTTAGATATAAAGAAAATCTAGCTTAATATTGGTAGACTACACAAACATTAAATAGTAACCAAAGTCCAACACAGTCAGCAGCATATTGTGTAGATTCTGGGAATAATATCTATGAAATAAACATGCAAAAACAGTCTAGATTGGAGGCCTACTTGCACTCGTTTACTAGAAGAGTAATAGCTTTACTCCTCTGCTTCTTCTTTGTCAGCAGCTCGGCTGGAAATGCTTCCAGAACAACTCTAGGCAATACCTGTGCAATAGAAAGGTATTGTACATATGAGACTATTAGTCCATCTAGATTAAAATGTGTCTCATATAAAAGCACAGACAATATATCTAGGACTTATCAACAAAAATTTAAATTCTTTCTCAGTCAAGAATGTATTGATGAGACCTCTCCAATTTTATTACATGCGTACCCAAATTTCATTTTTCAATCATTGATGTTACAGGTCCTGAATAGAAACCAAATCAAGAGCAAACGAGCAAGATCTACTCCTGCTAAGTCTTATTCTGGCTTTTAATGTGTTCTTACAGAATATACCAAAGCCAATAGTTTGCCATTCTCCAAAAAAGAGGAGGGGGGTTATAAAAATCTTCTCCATACCCAAGCATCTCCTGCCATTCTAAGCTCCGAGATCCATCCCATGTCAGCATTATGCCTACCTTCCAGAATTAAGCCCTTCCCTTGACTGATGACCAAAAGAATGAATTACTAAAAACTCATCCAGCAATGAAATAGTTACTCACCTGATGCAAAACAGACACCACCTACATCACTTTGTCAAACTAAGAAAACTGGAAGCGTACCTCTTTAGATCATACCAGATGGGAGATAAATGTGTAAACTTCGAGTTGAACCTTTTTGCCATATCATAGCCCTTAGAATTCCTGCACAATTTGATGTGTGAAAAGAAGTTCACAAACATTTCAAGCTCACTAATGCAAATATGTCTGATATGATTATATGAGAAACTCGGCTATACAAACTACTAACCAGATACCTACGTTGTCATACAACATCAAACTTTTATAACCAAAAACTGTGCAGAATCTTATCAAATGCACCAAGCTATCTAAAACCAAAAGACCGGCACTACGTATCGAAGAAAGGCTAACAAACCTTGATTCAGAGTGTGTTAGGGACCAAATGACTTCCTCAATTTTTAAATATTTCAATTCCAAATTCTTTTCTTCTCCTGTTTCAAATATTAACTAAAATTCTTGTTGTATTTGGTTCCACACGATGTGCTAAAGAACGGGAACACCTCAATTTTACAGAGTTAAGAACGCAATCCCAAAAATCATGGCCAAACAGACTGTAAGATATACCATGGAGTAATGTAGGCCAATACAGGGTACTTATAGTGCCTGCCAGTCGTCTTGTCTGAGACCTTCACATTTTCCTGAAATTCCCACAACAAATTAACAATAATAACATGAACTTTATTTCTCAATTTCACGATGATACAAAACAGAGTAGTGGAGCATAAAATTTTCTGTTTGGCTGCTGAGAAACCTGGGAGAATCTTGAGACAAATCCAAACACTAAAAATTTCTTATCTTTCGTACGTTTCCCGAGTAATAAAAGCTAAAATATTGTATACTATAACTTCAGTTTTTCTCATTTTCCCACATTTTCTTGGCAACCAAACAGACCAAACGCAGAACACAACTAGCTGATTAAGTAATCAGTGGGGTACTTGCAGTGAGGATCTCTTGGTAATTCACATCAATCTTAACGAGGCCTCGCTGGTGCACGTAAGACTGCGCACGGTTCGTGATCGGAGGAGCATATTTGATGCGGTACGCAAGCACAGCGGCTGCTGCAGCTACGCAGAAGGAGAGGACCAAGGTGATTGTGAGCTTTGGGTCTGAGGAGGCTGAGCCACCGAGTTTATCCGACGATTCGACTCGGTCTTTGCCGCGGTTCGAACTCGGCGCGACTCGGCGGTCTCTTTTCTTGGCCATTGTGTCGTTACTGGCTGGAGAGGAAACTGACAAGTATTTCTCAGTTGGTTTGTTGCCGACAACGACATGTCATATATCACACTTGCGTCAATATATTTAGATGAAAATGAACGGCACGTCGCTCAGAATCTACTCTTCATCCTTTCTAGGGGTGGGCATGGATTGGGTTGGGTTGGTTTTAGTCCCAACCCAATACATATCGGTTTATGATTTCTTGGACTCAAGATCCGCTCATTATAATGCCAACCCAACACAACCCAAATTTTTTTTGTGATCAAGTTGAGCGGTTTGGTCGGGTTTACTCAAAATTAAGCCTATTTTTAAGTTTTGGTTCCAACCTCCACATAGCGGTTTATGATTCTTTGAACTCAAAACCCGCTCATTTTTAGGCCAACCCAATCCACTATAATTACTTTGGGCGGGTCGGTCGAGTTGACCCAAAATTATGCTCATCCCTACTTTGTAGGCTTAACTAGTACTAAAATAAAAGGAGAGTACAGAGCTTGTAGCTCAAGTGGTTAAGATCAATTACTCTAAAACTCGAAGTTCTTGTGTTAATTATCAACCCATCAACTTTTGTAGTGATCTCTTTTTTCTTATTTAATATACAAATTACAACGGTGGAGAAATTTTTGGAAAAAATGAAGGAGGCCTCGTATTTAATAAGAACTAGAATCATAATCACATGCTTTAAAGTTTTATCATCTCACATTTGAAGATCCATACAAATGAAACTAGAATGCATACAAGGAGTAACCTAAGTAGGTTTAGGGTTATGGTAAAATACAATCCCAATGAAAACAAAAGGATAATCTTAACTTATATTGTACTTATATGCCTGTTGATGCTCAAAATGGTTCAGCCAAGATTGAGTCCAACTTAGTGATGAGGTGTGATGGCTGAAGGTGAGGACCTTTAGCATGTGTGTGAAGATTTGGGCAAGCGATAAATATACAGAAGACAAGATGTACGTGGTTCACCTTTAATGAATGGGCTACGTCCACGGATAAGTATATTCTCATTAATAATGTGTATTTTACATTTGTACAAGGGGCTGGGCCCAAAGATAAAGAGAAGTAGGGCGAAGCCCATGACTAAATATAAAGCCTAGGGGGATCCCCTTCTAAGTGGAGAGTGGTCTCCTTTTATAGGTGAGGGGGAGTCTCCATCTCTTGTAGTTTTCCGATGCGGGACTTCTGGTTGCTCGGTTAGTCACGGTACTAACACTCATCATCACTTGTTTTGATGTGAACGACTGCATTCAGGTGAACTAATCTAAGCAGGTAGGAAGAAACCAAAAAAATTAACAATTAATAATATCTAAGCATGTAGTACAGTAGTACAATCCGACTGCAACAAAGAGAAAAATGATGTTGCCAGATGCAATTGGTTCTTAATTATTTTATGTAAACCTCCACTAATCATTCTTCGTCTTGCTAATCAACAAATTAATTAATAGGAATTAATATTAGTTAAGTTGGTTTCAACTTTCAAGTGAAGCTTAGGGGTGAGATGCGGCACAGCGTGCAGTCTTTCTAAGCATACCATTTGGGATTGGTGGTGCAATGTATTAGGGTTGAAGGAATATTTTGTATAAAGCAAAGATATTAATTCAAGAAGATTTGGAAGCTGTCATGAGATGATATGTGATGAGAGGGAATCTATGAATCTTGGATTAAGAAACTTGCAAACCCTACAAGTTCCAGTTTAATGCTGAATATGGGGAGAAAATTTTCTTTTACGGTATAGGAGATGCCTAATATATAGAGAAACCATATATTGCTTTTATTCTCCGGCTGTTGTGGATTTTGGTTGATTTTTGCTGCATAGAGCTCCAAGGGCCACTTGGTTTTGTCCATTTGGGTTTTGAGCGACCCTGTGGATCTTATTATGCCACTCATGTCACCCACCATTGTTGTATCTTCGTATTTTCCATCACCCAATGCTCTTCCTATTTTCTATCACCCAAAAATTATTGTACGTGCCGATTATAGTACCAACACTTCTCGTACCGATTATAGTACCAACACTTCTCGTACCGATTATAGTACCAACACTTCTCTTGAAAACGTGAATGCAAATCTTAGCATTATCCGGTCTTACGTGTGCGCTATATAAGGAAAGTTATATGCAACCAGAGCATACACTTAAGAAACATAACAAGAGCTTGCATCTCTCATTATGCATAAAGCTTCTTCAAGGCACTGGTTGTTCCCTCCCCCTCAATGGCTTCCGGCTTTGCCATCTCTACTTCACTACTTCACCAAGTGAGACAAAGCCAGAGGCCATTGTCGGGGTATGGACAAGGCGTGCCTTGCTTCCATATATGGCCCGTACGTACCTGTCTGATCATCCTAAGCTCAGGGCTTGTTTGCTCATACACTTAACTAATTAATCAAAGGCTTCAGGGAGATATTGAACAGATGTGCTTTCATGTAAGAGTAAGAGCTCCCACTTCTGGTTCTATTTTTTCCAGTCAGTCTTTCATCTTAATATCATGTAAGCATGTTTCCTTTAAGCTATATTATGAGAAACAATAAAACTATAATAGAGAACTTGATATATAAAGGACCTTAAATATGGTTCATATGCAAGAAAAAAACGTACAAGTTATAACCCCATGATGTTCTTGGCTGCATCAGCTGTTACCATCTGCGCAAGTGATCAACTACTCTTAGACGACATGATTGATGCTTTTGAGAAATGGCAAAGCGATTGACATCTCCCATCTTAAAAACGCGAATGAAACAACTGAAAGAAAGTGTGTGTCTCTCTCTTCTTCAGAAAGAATACTTGTATTGAAGAAGATTCCAAACTTCTTATTGATATAGTATAGTATGTACAATTAAAGAAATAGTTGGAATATTTCACCCCCAAAAAAATTATTAGTTGGAATATAGTTCATTTAAACCAAAAGTGTGCGTAAGAATATGTTACAAATAGTACATTGTGAGACTTTATGCAAACCGTATGTATAGATGGGCTTGTTACCATTATAGTTAGTAAACTATGTCATATGTACTATTGGACACATTTTTTTAAGATATACGGTGAAAAATTCAGCCATTATATAAAATTTTAAATTAATTTTATAAAAAAAATTCATTTGTAGTCTTTTTTTTTCAATATCACGTGAAAAATATAGATTAAATACGCGAATTAATGCTATGTCTTGTTCCAAACTGTGTATTATTGGTGAAAATAATTACGCAAGTATATAATACGCGTACAATACGTTTGCTTCAAAAAAATGCATATTTTTTTATATGAGTTAACGATGTACACCAACCTAACAAGAAATTTTTGTATGTTTCGGACAGCTGGTGTACTATCCAATATACATATATATGATATGTGGAGATATTTGACTTTTATATCATATGTGTATTGGAGAATATTTTCACATATTCATATGTATTAGATTGTACACTAACCAGTTGGTGTACCCAAAACATACAAAAGTACACCCCATCCCCGAAAGAAGGAGAAAAAGAAAAACTATAAGTAACCAACAAATATAAAGACTACACCAAAATCCGACTCACAGTCACAGATTGCCAAATATAAAGTATCAAACTCAACCAATTAAATTGCTTGCCACTTGATCACTCAATGCATACTTGGTGGCAATGGGCCAATGGCATAGTGGCAAGTATGGCATATACAAAGGCTTAGTACTCCGGTCGGGCCGGCCATCACTCTGACTGAACCGGTCGGTTCAACAGAATTATGTAGGAGGATGAACCTTATCCAAAAAAATCCAAATTTCCATGTACTTTCCATCCAGTTTCCAATTGCAGCACAAATGAAAGCTTCCCAATTTTCTCTTAACTTTCTATTTTTTCACTGCCAAACCACCCTGGCTTTCTTGGCTAACTATCAAACCTCCATGGACAAAGTAGCTCCATTGCACCACCTTACCACTCCTTTCCTTCAAAACCCACTAAGCTCCAAGCCTCCCACAAGCCACTCACCCCCTTCTCGTACTCCTTGTGAGCCCCAACTCTTTGCTTCTCTTCCACCTTCTTTACCAAGACTTTCTTCAAGCTTAACCTTCTTGGATGACTTGGGTGAGCTCAAAACTTTGAATTCAGTGAAAGCAATGCATGCCCAGATGATAAAAATGTCTAACAAGAATTGTATTGATACCAAGGGAAAAAATTTGGTTACATATTACTTGGAATTTGGTGATTGTAGGTCAGCTGCAATGGCTTTCTTTGTGAGTTCTGCACTAGATTATCATTCATGGAGTTCTTGCCTAGAGGAACTTAGAAGATTTGGGGGTGACCTACAAATTCTTGAGTTTTTCTGTGAGTTTCATAGTGGGGGATTGATGCTTGATAGCAGAGTTCTTTGCATAGTTTTGAAACTTTGCACAAGTTTGAAGGATTTGTGGCTTGGGTTGGAAATTCATGCTTGTTTAATCAAAAGGGGATTTGATTTGGATGTGTATTTGAAGTGTGCATTGATTCATTTTTATGGGACTTGTTGGGAAATAGAAAGTGCCAATCAGTTATTTCATGAAATGCCTGATCAGGAAGACATTTTGTGGAATGAGATAATCAAGCTCAACTTGAAGAATGGGAGAAGTGTGGAGGCTCTGGAACTGTTCAGAAGTATGCAGTTTTCATCTGCAAAAGCCAACATTACTACAGTTGTCAAAGCACTGCAAGCATGTGGCAAACTTAGAGCTCTCAAAGAAGGAAAGCAAATTCATGGGTATGTTTTAAGATGGGCATTGGAGTCAAATTTGTCAATATGCAATTCACTTATTAGCATGTACTCCAGAAATGACAGACTAGATTTAGCTAGGACATTTTTTAATTCAATGGAAGATCATAATTTATCATCATGGAATTCAATTATCTCTTCTTATGCTGCACTTGGTTGTTTGAATGATGCTTGGATTCTTTTCGATAAAATGGAATTGTCTGATGTGAAGCCAGACATTGTGACTTGGAATTGCCTTTTGTCAGGACATTCTCTTCATGGCTCATATGAAGCAGTCGAGGCCATCTTGCAGAAAATGCAAGACGCCGGCTTCAAACCGAATTCAAGCTCCATTACAAGTGTTCTTCAAGCAGTTACTGAATTGTGTTTCCTGAAACATGGGAAGGAAATTCATGGTTTTGTTTTAAGAAATGGGCTTGATGACTATGATGTTTATGTAGGAACTTCGTTAGTGGACATGTATGTGAAGAACAATTGTTTGTCCAATGCTCAAAATGTCTTCCATAACATGAAGAACAAGAATATTTTTGCTTGGAATTCATTGATTTCAGGGTATTCCTTCAAGGGTCTTTTTGAAGATGCTGAACGGCTATTAGATAGCATTGGTGAGGAAGGAATCAAACCCGACTTAGTGACATGGAATGGTCTGGTTTCAGGGTATGCAATGTGGGGTCACCATAAGGAAGCTTTATCGACGATTCATCGGATTAAAAGTTCAGGGTTAACCCCTAATGTGGTTTCATGGACTGCTCTTATATCAGGCTGTTCACAAAATGAGAATTACGCGGACTCCCTCAAGTTTTTTATCCAAATGCAAGATGAAGGTATCAGGGCAAACTCTGCCACCATATCCATCCTACTTAAAGCTTGTGCAGGCCTATCTTTGTTGCACAAGGGTGAAGAGATACATTGTCTCTGTATCCGAAAAGGTTTTGTTGAGGATATATTTGTAGCCACAGGACTAATCGACATGTACAGTAAGTCAGGAAAGTTCAAAAGTGCCCATGAGGTTTTTAGGAAGATTAAGAACAAGACGTTAGCTTCTTGGAATTGCATGATTATGGGGTTTGCCATTTATGGCTTTGGGAAAAAAGCTATTTCTCTGTTTGATGAAATGCAAGGAGCGGGTGTGCAGCCAGATGCTATAACCTTCACAGCTCTGCTCTCTGGCTGCAAGAACTCAGGTTTAGTTGATGAAGGATGGAAATTGTTTGATAGCATGAGCACAGATTATAACATAACTCCAACAATTGAGCATTTCTCTTGCATGGTAGATCTTCTTGGTAGAGCTAGTTATCTTGATGAAGCTTGGGATTTCATTCAAACGATGCCATTAAAGCCGGATGCCACTATATGGGGTGCTTTTCTTGCATCCTGTCGAATCCAGAAAAACTTGGGATTTGCAGAGATTGCAGCAAAGAATCTCTTTGAGTTGGAACCTCATAACCCAGCCAATTATGTCTTGATGATGAACTTATATTCTATGTCAAATAGATGGGATGATGTGGAGCGTCTTAAAGACTTGATGAAGAATTCAGGGGTGAAAAATGGGCATGTGTGGAGCTGGATACAAATTGATCAGGTAATTCATAGATTCTCTGCAGAAGGGAAGCCTCACACTGATGCGGGAAAAATATATTTTGAATTGTATCATTTGGTTCATGAAATGAAGAAATTAGGGTATGAGCCTGATATTAGCTGTGTACATCAGAACATTGATGAGGTGGAGAAGAAGAAGCTGCTGCTAAGTCACACAGAGAAGCTGGCCATTACCTTTGGACTGATGAATATGAAAAGTGGAGAACCTATCCGGGTGATTAAGAACACGCGAGTTTGTTCTGATTGTCATACAGCAGCAAAATACATGTCATTAGTACGTAAACGTGAGATTTTCGTGAAGGATGGTATTCGGTTTCACCATTTCAGGGAAGGAGAGTGTACCTGCAATGACTGCTGGTAACACTAAGAAGGGAGTTCGATGCCCTCTTGAATTCTACATTGCCATCGCCCATTCTGAAGGGGAGGCTACTGGATGCTTCAATCGACTCGAAAGAGCCAGGATCAAAGCAGATGGGGTGAGAATTTTGACCTCAAAATTATCCAGTCTCCAGTGAATGGTCATTATAATGCACAAACCTTATCAGCAAGAGTTCAGCTTGTTGTGAAGTTTACACATTATTCTTTCACCCGTCTGATGACTGCTCAAGACAGTTTGTTAATAATGGAGCCCTACATGGGTATAGGGCTCAGCGATGCAGGGGTGCTGGACGGTTGATATTAAACGGAAACTTTCTGTCAGCATCTCAACCTATAAATGTTAATACAAGGTTAATGGAATTCAGGTTACCAGGAAGACCCTGACATGTACAATCAGTCCTCAGGGTTCCATATTTCATCAATATGTGCAGTGAATTTCATTGAATTCTACAACATTATAACAAAGAATAGGTCATTTTTTATTGAAACGTCAACATATAATCCAAGTAGTAAAAAAAACAGAAGTCAAGCAATTACAATAATTTATTAAGAATGCGAATACATAGGTATATACAAAACAAACAACTGCAGCAGTGGTTCTTCCCCCTGAATCCTCCCTGCACTACAAGATGAAAAACCCCAGTCCATAGATACCATCTCTTTCCAAGATAAATATTTACAGATCAGAGTCATACTAACATTAATACCAACATGCACGAAACCCAGGAACAATAAAACTCACAGTAGCTTTCCCTTTCCATTCACGGAGAGCTTATAAAAACCTAGAAAGCTCGTCCGTCAAATACAAATACAAGAAACCCCAGCATCATTTTGAGAGTACAAAAGACTGTGCAAGAGCAATTGGAAAGAGAGTAGGTGGAGCTTCAACAGTCGGAAATGCAAAAACCAGCAATGTTCCCAAAACTTCTGTGAATGGAAGGAAAGCTCGTACTATCTCTACACAGCATCTGAGACCCAAAAAAAACATGGATGGTATAACTATAGTCATTGTACTCCTGTGCCATCCCCCAAATCCACTAATGATTGATAGGTTCGGTTCGGTCCTGGACAGCCATCCTCTCTGAGACATCAGCCAAAGACTTCAGGTTGCACCTGATTAAGGCCTCAACAAAGTAGCATGTCTCATCCTTGGTATTCCCATCAGGCACATCCACTACAAAGGATTCAATAACAAGTGTCCCTAGTCTCCCATCAATAACCTCAGGGTGGACAGTAATAATTGAAGAGTAATTCTGCAAATTTAAAGGACATATAGAAATGAGGTTGGAAAGGTGTTCTCTAGTCACATAATAATACAGGAGTAAAGAGAAATTTTCATATATTAAGGGAAAAACAGAAAATTAATTCACTATTTATATAAATTAACCAAATGTATATTGCAGTTGAATGCAGATGCTGGCAGCCTTGTCTGCCTAAAAAAATAGTAAGTCCCACAAACTGAACCAGACAAATATTGCTAAGGGCAATATTACACGTTTTAAGATTACATCTTCAGACACATTCTGACTATTGCTAAGGGCGAACAACATTTTCAGGCAACTGCCATTTCAAGGGCCACATGTTACATGCATGCCCCACCCCAATGTAGCATGTGAGGTAAATGGGTCATTCATGACACACTCTGCTTATTAAAGAACACAGTCACAAATTAACATAGATCAAAACCTTAAACATGCAGAAAGAAACAGTTATGTGCCAAAATATCTTGTTTTTTCCCTTTAGTTCTGCCATGTGTACCACAAGTTTTACTTTAATCTATCTAAAAACTAACATAGCTATCCATGGTGATGTCACCAGTTATCAGTATGGTCATCTCTAACCAGTTACGCAGACTGTATACCATAAGTATGCCGCTGGAGTTGTGGAATACACCACATTTGCACGGCATAATAACAAAAGGGCTAAGTAGACGGCCAGATTAGATTGTAAGCAGAGTGCTGCTATCTTAGTGGTATTTCTTACAATTCCTTTCACATCTACACCACCAGACAAGTTCACTTCCTATTATACAATAAAATGGAAGAAGGAAGTCCACAGAAGTAGGCAAAAGAGACAAGAAGACTTCTTACCCTTAGCCTATGATCACCACCAACAATCCTGATGCCAAGAATGTGCTCATCATCATCAAGAAGTTCCAGCCTCTCAGTGCTGGTCGTTGCAGGAAGCCCAGATTTAACATTCACTTCTCTAACGCTCCCAATGCCAAGGTTCCCCTTCATGGTGCATCGGCTAACAAAGGGCTTGTACTTCTGGGGTTGATCAAATCTTCTCACCAATGACCACACCTGATAAAAGACACCGTCAATCATGAGTTAGGTGTCAAAGCAAGACTTGCGAAACTTCTACTAAATCTCTGCCATTAAAATATTAGCATTTTGTTTGGTTACTGAGAAAGTGCAAGAAGGGAAACTGTACCAACTTGCTTTTCTCTCCGCAGAAGCTAAAGTTTGAGGAAATAAATGGAGAAAAAAAAACCATTCAATTCTTAGTTTTTCTTCTAGACTTTCTTACGACTTTTCAGCAACCAAATGGATTATAAACTTACAAAACAATACAACAAATTGTGGACGGGAAGACTTCAAGACACATTAAGCCCAGCTATTTAAAATTAGGGTATACCCCTAATGGCATGCAAACCAAACCAGCTGAAGCTGCATGTCAACTATAGTACAAATTATCATCCTCTGTTACCAAAATTACTTTCAGTAACAACAAATTCATTGAAAATAACAATCAAACTCGAATCTTAACACATACCCGACCCAATTGAACCAAAACAACGAAAACCCAGAAGAAAAAACATAAAAAAGAAACCAAAAACATCTTCAAATCGTCCCCAATTTCCCAGATCTCCATAAACCAAAGAAAGTCAAACATAGCAAAACTCATTTCTTTAACAAAACTCAAACAAACCAACACCACCCATATAAAAAGAAACAAAATTCAGAGCTCGACCAGACGGTCCAGAGAGATAGAGAGATAGAGAGATAGAGAGATAGAGAGATGGAGATATAGAGAGATGGAGATATAGAGAGATAGAGAGATAGAGAGATGGAGATATAGAGAGATAGAGAGATGGAGAGATGGAGAGATAGAGAGAGAGAGAGAGAGAGAGAGAGAGAGAGACTTACGAGATGCGCAGGGGCTTTGATGTGCCTAACCAAAGCCGAAGTGCACTGGCTCTCTCTGGGCTCATGCCTGTGGTGCCTTTGTATGTACTGAGCCTCCATTGAATCACCACCACAGCTCATTTCTGATAAATTTGGTTACTTTCAATCCCAATCTCTCAAACTATTTCTTTCTCCACAAATGAGGATATTAGAGAAGCAATACAAGAAGACAGACGCTTCCAGAGAAAGACAGAGAGAAAGAGTAAAAAGCTTTATCCTTTATTTATTTTTCTTTCTTTTATTTCTTGTAGAGAGAGAAAGAGAGGGGCGGAAAGAAAAAAGTACAGCCTTAGCTTTAGCTTGGCGGGTTATAAAAAGAAAAATGCTGAAGAGACCAACTTGTTGTAATATTTTTCTAATAAAACGTGAGACTCATTGTATTGGTAGACTCCATCTTTAATAAAATAATGATATACAAATTGATATCTAAAATTGATCTCCTTATAAAAATCCACGAGAGAGTCCACTCTCTCCACCGACGGTACAATTTTTTAATCTATATAATAAGCCCAAAGCCATCGTTTTTCCTTTGGGCCCATTATTGGTTTATATTTAAAAAGTGCTTTATGCCTTTGTCAGATTATCTTCATCTTTTTTTATTAGTTAAAAATTGGGGAAACATTGTACATTTTCTCTAGGGTTACAGGGTGGTGATGGTTTTGTTGGTCACAGTCCATTCTCTGCCTTTAAATTGGGTTGTTTGGCCAAGTGGGTGCTTTTATGGGTAGCTTTTGGTTTTAGTGGGTTTGGGTTCTGCTGGCTTTGTTTTATTAGCCACTCAGTAAGTGGATGATTTTTAAAGTCAAGATTTGAGAAGTGCGGTTGGGGATGATGCCCACTTGCTGCTGCTGCTTTTGCTTATGCTTAGTTCCTAACATGACTGTTACAGATCATTTATAATTTTTTTCACAGTATTTAATTAGCCTAACATCATGAGAAGGAAATTTCCTATAAACCCATGACCTTCTTTTGGTGGATTGCAAAGAATGCAGTCCATGGAAAGGCCTCAGCTCAATTGCAAATTTAGAAGAGAACTGGATCTTCTGACACATTAATTGCTAAGATAGATCTCAGCTTTCTTACCTTAATTTTGTGCTTATACCTAAAATTGAATTATTTTACACTTTTATACATTTACTTTTCAGTACAAATTCTAACGTCATAATACCAAACTTACCAAACTTTTCAAGGCTAAAAGTCATTTTTGATCATTATAATTTATCACTTTTACCACTAAGGTCCTTATAGTTTCAATTTGATCAATTTTATCCCTATATTTTCAATTTCAAGCAATTCATAACAATCTTTAATTTATGACAAATTAATAGGGTATTTAGGTCCAATCTTGCAACCCCTCCCCAACCAATCCCACAGCCACCCCAACAGCCTATGTGTAGCTTTTCTTATGCTTTCAAGTCTCAAAGTCCATTACCTTCAATCTTGAATAAACAATTGTGTGACTTTTTAGTCTTAACTCTAGCTTTTCTCTTTGGAAATTTGGGTTCATGAGGAGAGATTTTGGGCAATGCATGGAATTTGGGTTGGGGAAGGGGCTGGAAGATTGGACTGAAATGTCCTCTTAATTTGATAGAAATTGGGGATTGACTATGTATCGTTTGGAATTGAAAACATGGACAAAATTGATCAAATTGAAAGTATATGAACCTTAGTGGTAAAAGTGATCAACTACAGAGACAAAGTGACTTTTTGCCCTCTAAAACCTCAAACGACAACGTTTTAGTTGTAAGTAATTCGACTTAGAAAAAGTCAACATAATATCTATTTTCCAAGTTTATGATGCATGAGTTTAATCTATTATATCAATACTATAATGATAACCAATTCAGCTAGATCATAAGTTCTAAAATCCTTATTTTTAGAGTCACCTATTGGATGGTTAAAGATCCAAATTGCTATCATTACCAAAAAAAGTGGCAACAGTTACCAATAATTAGTGACATTTGGTGACTAATGTGGGGGTAACTAAAGGCTTTAGTCACCAAAAGCCTTTTTGGTGACTTAAAGTTACCAAAAAGGGTTTTTGTGACTAAAGCTTTTAGTTACCCCCACATTAGTCACCAAACGTCACCAATTATCGCAGAATCGCTACTTTTTTTTGTAGTGTATATCTAAGATTAGCTCCTACTAACTTGACAATTAAAGACTACTTAGAATACATTGCATAGATCTTTTACAAATTATATTTGCCCATAAAACCTTACCTCTTGTATCTTTCATCCACTTTCTTATTTTCTAAAACTCATTGACTCTATTTTGGAAAACACAACCTTTTAACTTTGTTTTATCTTTTGTACCACAACGGGTTATGTCCTAGGAATCAAATCTTCTAAAATTCCACTAACATCAAAGAGATAAGATCAATTAGGTCGGTTGAGATCATAATTGCGCTTAGGGTTAACTCCTCAAGTCATGGGATTTCCATCATCTAGGGTTTTTATCCTGTGATTTCACCTATAAATGGGAAGGCAACGAATACAAGTAGAACGTTTGGTAAACCCTAATAAGCATGGATATTATGCCCCCACTAGGGTTGGTCTCCTTTTCCAGCTAGTAGTCAAAGTGTTGCTTCCCTTTAAGCTTTTCTGTGTTTGCCACTTGCTTTTAAATTCCTCACACTTGCCATGTGAAATCAAAAGGAGACAAGAGAGCTGACACAGTTTGGTAAATTCCACGCACCCCAACACTATTTTTTTCATTTTTAAATTTTTTGTTTTCTGGTCCATGTTTTTGTCGTTTTCTTCATTTATAAACATATGCTTTTTCTTGCTCGTTTCTAACTTATTCTGTCAGTTTTGCAAGCCACGTCTTTTCGGACCCCACCTCCACTTGCAACTTTCCGCCAGTGTGTCTTATTCTTTGGTCATATTATTTTCCATCAACATAGTTTGTAGGTTAGGACCTAAAACCCCTTATCCTTAGGTTAGGACCTTTATCCCACTTCCCCTCACCAGACATTGTGTGGTATTATGAAACATTACTTGTGTATAAAACATGTTTGTTGGTAGATATGAGCTTAGCGGAGTTGATGTACTCCTCACTTTCCACTCGAGTTCGAATTTCTCTCTTTAGTTTAAGTAGAATATCATTTGTATTTAATAAAAAAATTATGTTTGTTAGATATTTGATATATGAAAAAACAAATGAAACCCTTTAAGTTTTATATACTCAATCTTACAATACAATAGACAAGCCTTTAGATATTTGATAAAGAAACAATGACTTTAGATATATTACATAGTTTACATTTATCTATAACATTGTAAGAAACCTTACCTCCTTTATATTTATTGTTTAATTAAGATCGTTATTTTATTCGAACACCATTTCAAGCTCAATTTCGAAATTGTCAACTAGTTGTTGATTTAGCAGTATTTCTCTGTAGAGTGATGGAAAATAGAGATTCATTGATTTTTGATTGAGTTGAAATGGCTTTCGGTTTGGTTTGATTGATATACAAGAAAAATAAATAAACAAGGTTTGGTAAGAAGAAGAGGATCCAAAAACCTTCATACCCCAGTGAGCACGGGCGGAACCATAATCAAGGCTGTTGTGGGCTATAGCCTACGTAAGTTTTGAAGAAAAAAACAATAATAAACCTATATCTATATGACCCACTACAAGAAGTCTATTGCCTTTTGGTTTCTTTATCTCAAAATATGCAGCTTTTTTGTTGTTGCTTGCAAATTCATCTGCCTTTTTTTTATGTGAAATTATCTTCTGTTTTTTTGTGTGTGTGAAATTATCTGTTGTCTTTGGCAAAAGGTTTTTGAAGAAGAAAAAAAAAGCTTATATGGCCCACCTAACACATTAGGGAAATATTATTTTCTCAAGTTTATTTGTATTCTCTTTCAAGAACGAAACAATATGTTAACCTAATTCTATTGTTCTTGTGTTTACAACTAATATATATAAATAAAATTTACTTATTTATATTTTTACATTTGTATTTATGAAGCTTATTCGGTTGATGCCAATAAATTTTTAGGGATTCAAACTGCCCACCCACTGAAAAATTCATGGTTCCGCCCTTGCCAGTGAGATAGTTGGTCAGATGTGTATTTGTTATCCTCACTGTCTTACAATGAATGTTTTTCATTATCTATATTTAGGTTTTCTGATTGCAAGAACCCCATGGCTTGGGTTGAGCTATAATGTTCATCAATTCTCTATAATTGATCTGTTTATCAATGAAATAATCCTCTGTTTCGAAAAAAAAATGTTTGGTAAGCCATCACGTGTTGTGTGCATATATCTCTAGAAGAACACGTGACTCTCCTAAGTTGCACATACAATGAATCAGTTATGAGGAGGGTCCAATACCAAATATTATAAATAAATAAAAAGAGTGTCTCCAATTTCTTGAACACAAAGGTAATGGCACATCTTTCTTGGCAGCATTTGACTTTATAATTTGGCTCTAATAATATTTGGGGTGCTAAAAATCCTGCTTTCTTTTTGAGGTCTTTGTCACAGCACGTGGACTCGGCCACTAAGATTCGACCCACGTCTTTGGTTCTTCAACAATGCAATTTTACAAATATTAAAAAGTGATTATACAAATAAAAATAAAAAGTGATCAAGAATATAATGGCAATTTTAGCTATATTTAAGAATGGTTACGATGTGCAAATAATTCACTAGTGTAGTAATTTGAAGCAAATTCTTCTTCATGCTGGATTCGAGTCCTAGCATCTGTGTAGTGTGTGAATTTAGTATATTATCATCTCTCTCAATAGAAAAAATTCTCCTAAAAAAGGTTACGATGAAAGTCTTAGGAAGTGAGGTCTAGAAATGATTATTTTTTTCTTTCTCTTTTTTTGAGAGGATGGAAAAATAAAATTCCATAATTTATTTTGTTTACCAATTACTTGTTATGTTGAAGTAACTTGAAAAAAAAAAAAAAAAACCTTGTGTTAGGACAATTCTACCATACTATATGGTGTTTCAACTATAAGAAATAGAAGAAATTTTTTATGTGTTTGAACTAAAATAAAGAATCCATTTCAAGCCAACGAGGTCTAGTCCAGTGAAAAAATGTGCTTCACTTGTAGGCCAGTAGTCTCAAGTTCGAACTCCCATAGCACCTTAGTAATGTGTGTGAGAAACCCCATTCCTTTTATAGTTTAGACTATAGCTTATATTTAAAAAAACAAAATTCGATTTAAATATACATGTAATGTTATTCCTCTTTCGAAATTTCATGATCAAAAGACTGTAGAATAGAAACAAAAGTCCATTGTTTAAGTATTTGAACAAAATTAGAGACTGTAAAGTCATGATTAACAAGATAGTTAGCTACCCATCAACTTCCTAGTCTACAATCTCTTCGTGTTATCAAATCATCCTCAACAATCACCTGTTTGAGAACGTTTTCTTCCATTCAAATAAAATGGAAGCAATTAAATATTACTCTTTCTTTTTAATAATATAACACTTTCTTTTTTTTCCATTCTCAGTTTCAACTGCAACGACTCTCATAATCCCCCCCACCCAAAAAGGAAAAAGAGAGGCTTTCTTTAAGCTCAAGATAAGAAATTGAAGGCAGTCGGTAAGGAGATTCCGTTGTAACTTGTAAGACTTGTCCAAGCATATATTTCAACTCATGCATATCTAAAATTCCTCCAATGATGGAAAAAAAAAAATCAAATATAGGTTGTATGGGGCAATACATATGGCGCAACACGATTGGGCAATCAAAATTTTCAAGGGGCAGAATTATTTTGCTTTGAGTTTCAAGGGGCAGAATTCTTCTTGTCTAAACATCATCGATCTGTAGTGAATTCATTGGATCATTCGTAAAGTGGCTCAACCCTCTTGTATTGCATGCATAAATCAGGTGACATCAGGTGACATCACTCTTATGAGTATATATAAAGTTTCATCAGATCACATATTTATTTTAATAATCCGAACCGTCTATGTTTTAATTTTTTTAAAAACCAATACGAGTTATGAATTCTTTTATTTTTATTTGATTTCAGTGAACTTTTATTTTTATTTTTAATAAATTTGACTTTTTCCTCTTCTAACTAGTTTTTTCTTACATGCAGCCCATGCCATTATTTTTTATTGACTAAAACCCGATGACTATGATCCAACTAAGCAAATTACCTAATCAAGCTTAACCTATTAAATGTTATATTTTCAAATGTCCAAAATACCCTTAATTTCCTTTTATTGTTCTTTTTTGGGTTGAGTACATTTTGATTGCATCAGTTTACTGTGTTGCATGTTTTTTTCAACAATTTATTTTGCAATTCAATGCACATTAATGGTGTTCAAATTTGGCATAGATTTAGGAATTTGTTGGGCTAGTTTTTTCCTTTTTTATCAAATTTGGGTAAGCTTTTTCCTTAGAAAAAACGTAACGTGTTTTGGATATTCTCGTTGGTAGTGTGGTGGAATTGTTTCCAATTTGACTTGGCGTTCTTTTAACTTTTGAAGATAACATTGGTTAGATAGTTCATTTTATTTATATCGATATTTTCAAATTTATTAATTATTATTGTTTGAAATTAATTTGTTCAAAGGGGAAAAAAAAGCCTATATTTCTTGATCCCTTTGCTTTAAGTTCGATAAATTACCACAAGAAGGTAAATCCTTAGTTTTTTATTTTTATTTTTTTAAAAAGAAAGAAAAAGAAAAAGAACTATAGGTAAATAATTTGCCTATACAATCTAAGTAAATTAGTATACCTACAAAGTATAGGTAAATTATTTACAAACAATCTATGTAAATTAGTATACCTACAAATTATAGGTAAATTATCAGGATATTTTGTAAAGTAGTATACCTACAAAGTATAGGTAAATTAATTACAAACAATCTATGTAAATTAGTATACCTACAAATTATAGGTAAATTATCAGGATATTTTGTAAAGTAGTATACCTACAAAGTATAGGTAAATTACCTAGTAATCTTTTGCATGTATCACCATAATTTTCCAACGGACAATTACATAAATAATACTTTTTAGGCAAAAAGACTAATTTTTATTAGGTACTAGCCTCTCCGCACGCGCTTCTGTGCCTGCAAGAGGCTTTTTTTTAAAAAAATTTAATTTATTTTAGAATTAAAAAAGATAATGGGTAGTTGTGTTTCATAAAAATAAGATTCATTATCTGATTTTTCTTTTAATTTTAATTTTTTTAATATAAAAAAGTGTGTTATCCTCATTTAATTAATAATTTCAATTCTTAATATTTGTATTAACTAAGGGCATTTTCTGGTATTTTGAATGTTTTATCATTCTCTGTCTTTTGCTTTATATATATATAGATATTATCATTGTTTAGCAAATGATATTATTATTATTTTATAGATATATTACTGTACATATGTATTAGGTGTAATTATATTATTTATGCGTGTATTCATTGATTTTTTTTTTGGTGGAATCCTTTTATTTATTTATCAAGAGGTCGAATCCTTTTATTACTGAAAGATACGAACTATTAACTACATTCAAATTTGGGGTTTTTATTTTTTATTTTTATAATGGTTCAAAAATAGACGAGTTTACGTCTAGAATATAAGAGTTAGTACGGCCTATCTCATATGAACCCTAATTTGTTTAGTTCGTTATATCCAAATTGCGTTTGGATAAACCTATTGATAATATCAAACTTAATTTGCGGTGGTTACTGGACAAAAGAGGTATAAAGAGCCAATAGGGTACGAAGAAAACTTAACAAGGACGTAATGTTGTAGAAAAGGGAAAGTAAAGATAAGATTGATGAAGTGAAGCTAATCTTCTTCTTCTTCGTCTTCTTCTTCTTTGTGTTAGGAAATTCATGAAGCTAATCTTACTTAATTATATTAAACACAGCCAAATTTGTCGAGTCAGGCAGGAGGACCCCTTCAACCTAACTCCAAAGGGGAATGCATCAAGGCGCATGCATGTGAGGCCAAACGTGTCATCTTAGGGTTGGGTCTCATGCAAAGTTTCAGTCAATTATTATATGCAAAGCCCTACCACACACACCAAAAGTGGAAAAACCCTAATTTGTGGACTGCTTTTTTTTTCCTTAAAAAAACTAGTTTTCACTTTCAGGCACAAAGCGTCGCTTTCGAAGGAGTTATTTTTGATTGGATATTTCCGAGAGGGTAGGTTCTTGTTACTTTTGGTTGTTGTTAGGCTAGTTGCCTGCTGGGTGGATAAGGTTTTCAGCTTCAATGTATGCCATCAATTCAAAAGTAAAAGAATATGCATCTAGAATCCACATCAAACCAAAAGCATCTGGCAATCGACTCTTTGTTTTTATCGACGTTTCCGTCCTCTTCGTCTTTTTCTTTTTCTTTCTTTGACCTCCTTCATATAAAAGGGAAGGAAAACAAATCCTTGAGACATTTAAGCTTCGGATATTATGTTTTAGGCTACTGTTTGCATAATAGACTAATCCAGAGCCGGAACTGGGCATGGGCCCCAAGGGCGACGGCTTTGGGCCCAAGACCAAAGGGTCCCAAAAAATTTATATTAAGGCCCATATTAAATTTTTTTTTTTTTTTGGGGAAAGAAGAAGAATACTATTTGGTTTAATATTGTTGTGTGTTATTCATCTCACAAAAGGGATATATATATACAAGTAGAGTTACAATTCTAATCTCACTATCACATGGAGTAATTAGAAGACTATCCTCGGAACCTAATATTACAAGGAATTACCTAAAATATTATACAAAGGGAGATTTTATTTGCACCCCATTATTTGTTTTTTTCACCCCACATTCTCTTTACACTCCACTGAATTTTAGTCAAATTTAAAATTACTCTCTACACCCCATATTTCTTCCTAAATTGCCCCCATTAACCCCATTCCTAACCTATCTATGTACATAAGCCTAAACAGCTTTCCTCCCATCCAAAGTAATATCCGATGGGTGCGCACCCTTTGTGAGAAGGGACACAATGATCTTAGGCTCCTTCCTCATCGCTGCAATGTGCAGCACAGTATACCCCCTTGGATTCCTACAATTAACGTCAGTGAGTCCAAGTCCAAGATCAAGCAACTCTGTCGTGGTCTTTGCATCACAGTATGCCACAACATAGTGCAGGCAATATGCATAATCAAGATTGGCATGCGCCTCTTTAAACAGCATTCGTACCAATTCGACATCATCCAAATCCAAAGCCAGGTGTATCCTCTTTTCTTTTTGGGTTATTGGAAGGCCAAGGCCTTTATGAAACATACAGAATCCAATGAGTGTTTTGGAAACGAAAAAATAAAATCAACTTGGAAGTGAGAAAAGGAGGCGCGCAGAAAAATATTCTACAAAAGTTCCGTATTCACTAGTATTAACTATTGACTATTGAGTCGTAAACGATTTCTGGAAAATGACTAAAACTGGTGTTGCATTGAGGCCTGTCCAAGCCAAGTGGGGTAGGACTTTCTCAAGAACATGATGGTTTTAGAAAAAGTCTAACTAAGATTGCAGGAACATATATGTGGTGTAGTAAGCAAATTTAATTTGTATTTTAAATGTTTGGTGTCCTTAACCCTTATTATGTATAAGGGTAAAATCGTTTAAAATTAGTATGGGGTGTAAAAAACAAATAATGAGGTGCAAATAACCCCACTCTTATACAAAAGTCATCACAAAGTTCAAAATTAATGCCCCAAATAAAAATCACTTCAAATCTTTAACAATACAAGGGTCACCTTTAAAAATTATTAATTTACTTTATAACAACAAATATATTAATCAAACACTTCATTCAAGAAAATGTTTAATTCTTCTAGTTTGATGGTTTTTTTGTTGTTGTGAATTATATGATAGTTTGCATTTGTTATTTTATATCAATTAAACTACTATATATATCCCAAAAAGAAAATACATGTGTATAATATTTTTTACAGTGATTATAGAATACTACAGTATTACTGTCACGTAGCACATCTTATACACGTGTTCTCCACAATCCCAATCTAATGTTTGTTGCTTACATGAGACGATTACAACGAGATTAGATAATATTGGAAGAGATATCAAGTTGGAATCACATTGCTCCAATTTATATTAACAAGTAGACATTGATAAGTGATCGAGTGACTTGATGAGGGAGCACGTGGTGAGAAAGTTTTCTCATTACCCGAAAGTAGATAATGAACTGTCCCAAATCTAGCCCAACTCTTACAGATCCTTTGTGTCTGGTAGAAATCAAAGCCCAAATACAACCCAAAAATATGTTAAAACAACACCATGCCATTTACACACCTAATCTTCTGTATGAGATACCAAGCCCAATTATATAAAAGGCCCAATCCTACAAATTCCATTCTTCACCAAAAAAGTAAAAGTAAAATGTTTTCCGCTACTGGGAGTCGAACTCGGATTGTCTTTAATCCATTTAAGTTTTGCTACAGCGGATTTGATGAACATAAAGGAGAGATAAAGGATAGGGTAAACTGCCGAATTTCCTCTTAACTTGTACATAACTATCAATTTACCCCATACCTTTTTTTAGTGAATTAAGAGCTCGAAATAAATTTTATTATCAATGTTCCCCCCACCTTCAGAATTCCCACATTTCATCCAGTAATCTGTCCAATTGACTAACGTTGACCCTCTTTTGAGGGTTATTATGGTCATTTAGTGTGGATTGAATTACCTAGGTGAACCTTACTTTTCATTTCGCCTTCCAAGGTTGGTCCTCCATTTGTTTATGGCGATTTCCATCTATCTGGTGAGAGAGAGAGAGAGAGAGAGAGAGAGAGAGATAAGGACGAACTTACCTGGCAGCGTTGATGGGTCACATAGAGGGAGTTCGGAGTTCGAAGACGGCAGTTCATGGATGTTGCCATCACGGGTTTGCTAATGTGGGAAGGTTGCAAAAATTCAGACTTCTTGGACCTCTTCACATCCAGGACGAAGACTTTATGTTTGTGCGCGGGTGAGTTGAAATTTGAAGTTTGGGTTTCAAATTTGCAGTTTTGAGTTTCCAAGTTTTAAAACTCTGTCTTTGTAGAATCGTTGTCAAATGTGGGAGTGGGGTGACCCTGTTATGTGCAATAGATCTAAACAAATAATTCCAGGACTGTTGAGGAGAATTAACAAGTTGGAAGCAGAAAAAAAGAAAGGAAATTCGAAGCTGAAAATCCCATGATTTTAGGTGTCATTGTGCATGTTTGGGGTTATTATGTGCTTGATGTTGAATGAAGATAAAGGCACCAATGGGTAGCTGTAGAAAGGGATGGATAGTTGACAGTTTGTAAGGGTTAGAAAGGGATGGGTAATTGGCAATTTGTAATGGTTAGAAAGGGATGAGTGTTTGGGTTTTGTAATGGTTAGAAAAGGATGGGTGATTGGCAATTTGTAATGGTTAGAAAGGGATGGGTGATTGGCTTTTTGTAAGGGTAAGAAAGGGTGTGTAATTGGCTTCATTTTGAGTGTTGTGACCAATGTAATCAATGTATGAGTTGTTTTGGTGAATGAAAATGCAAGCTCTCATTTTGACAATTGAAATAGTAACTATTACACCAAACATATGAACTGCACTTGAAAGTATGCCAAAATACAACATTTGAATTCACATTTTATTACATTAATAGCATTTCAAAATACATAGACACATCCCTTAAACGGTCTTGTCCAAAATCCCTTAAACATACACATCCACATCATATAGCTTTGCCATCAAAGCTTGTCCAAATTCAGTTCAAAAATACATCTTCATCACTAAAGCTTTGCATATTATCTTGTACAAAATAAGTTCAAAATATACCCCCTTAAAGAGTTGGAAACCAAAATGATCCACAAAACCAAAATAAACATCACAACTCTTCAACCATTCACTTCAAATATCCAACTAAACACTCCATGGTCTTATTCATTTTGTTCGAGATTTGAACTTAGGTCTTTTTGGAGAAGTTACCATTGTTTGAGGTTGTGAACTTGAACCTTGAGGAGCTTGTGAAATTGGAGCTTGAGGAGCTTGTGAGCTTGAACCTTGAGGAGCTTGTGAACTTGTGAGCTTGAACCTTGAGGAGCTTGTGAACTTTGGGTAGGTTATGAAGGAGCTTGTGAACTTGAAGCTTTCACAGGTTGAGAACTTGAACCTTGGGCAGGTTGTGAATCAGCAAATAGTTTGGTCTTCCTTATGACTTGGGGGACATGAGATCTTCTTCTCACCTGTTGCAAGCATAACTCCCTTAAGCCTTCAAAAGGCACCACAATAATGCAATTATTGATTCAAAATATCAAGGTTTAATCAAAGTACTTACATTAAACTTTGGTCTAGCCTGAGTTTGTTGTTATTCTCTCACAACACCTCTGCCCCTGACACCAACCGTTTCACTTGCAGTTGTTGTTCCACTTGTATTGGCACTAGCAGTATCAACACCTCCATTACCAGTTGCAGCTTTTCTTCCTCTCATGCCGCCTCTTGCTCTAGCACCTTTAGGTTGACCCTTCATTGTCAATAACAACAAATCACATGATAACATAGCAAAAACAACAAATCACATGTTAACATAGCAATTTTCAACAAATGAAATGTGTAAACAAAAAAATTAAAAACAAATCTAACTTGTCCATTTTGGGAACAACTTGCAAAATTGTGACCTACTTGTCCACAGTTACGGCAAGTCATTACAATGCCATACCTCCTTAGTTTTGTTGCCCCTCTTGGTATTTCATCAGGTTCTTTATTGCTGCTTAGTTTGGGCATTCCTGGTTGGATGTAATAAATAGGTGGCTTGATAGGTACATGCCCTGTTTTTCTCCAATATGCTTGACTATGCGTTGGAGATATATAACCCTCATAAGCCCTATCATATGCCAACCTTTTGTAAAGTGCATGCACAAAATCCAAAGGTCTGTGTTCACTCTTTGCTATTGCAGCCAAGGCATGTGCACATGGGATTCCACTTAAGTCCCATTTTCTGCAGGTGCATGTATGCATTTTGTTTATTATCTCCTTCACATTTTAGCCTCACTCTATATGAATCATTCCTCACCCACTTCAATGGCCTTGCACATAAAATTGCATAATACCTTATTGCTTCTCTACACTGGTCCATGTTGGTAAATTCCATTCCAAAATGAAATGTTGGCTTCAGCAAATCAGATTCTCTTCTAAACTGCGTAAACCTAGGAGCTTTTCTTCTGTGGCTATGGTTATTCACACCTTTATCCTTATCATCTTCTTCATCAAGACTTACAAGTTCGTCTGTATTGTAGTCTTCACTGTCAACCTCACCAGGTTCTTCATTGTATTCTTCATTTTCTTCATCAACTACATGTTTATCAAACAAGTTGTCATCCTCTTCCTTCATCTAGCTACTCAAACTCAGAGTCAATCAACTCAATGTCTGGCTAACTATCATCATTTTCAGCCTCTTCCCCACTATCATCATCTTCAGCCTCATCATCTTCAAATTCACATGCTTCATCATCTTCAAATTCATCTGCCTTATTATCTGCTTCATTATCTGCCTCATCATCACCATCATCATCATCATCTAAACCAACATCCACTTCTACAAACTAGTTCCCCAATTTACCAACATCAGTTTCAATTTCAACTTCTATTTCCAACCCCAACTATGGAGTAGATGCATATGTCTAGCTCTCTGGGAAATGTGGTTGAGGCTTATATGAGAGATATAAAGGTTGAACTCTAGAGGTAGATGTGTGCTCAACAAACTCAACTACATGGGCATCTACTTTGATTGGAACAAACCCCTTTCTTTTGTTCCAATAATGGGACTGTATTTTTGATGGTCATATCCTAAAGATATAGCAACATCATATAGGTCAAGCATTGAAAAGTGATCAGCATTACAGTTGTCTGCCCATGTAACCTTACCCCGAACATACCTCCCCTCTGAAATATAACCTCCATGGTGAATTTATAGGGAGAACAAATCTGGATCACCCAAAAAAATAAAAAATGATATAAAAACCACTATTTTATCACACCAACTTATCTTTACTGCCCACATACCATTCTAAACTTGAAATTGACTCAAATCCACCGACAATTATGCAGACAAAACAACACAAATGCTTCGGGACCACATGTATTTCATATTCAAAAAAGCATATCAGACAACACCACAAAATGTCAAAAGAACCAACATACCAAGGACCACATAAGCTTAAACAATTTCAAATTGAAAAAACGATTACTTACTGTACTTGGGATGAGGCCCTCTGTTCCGCACCTGCAGAGGCAACACATCTAGACTCATGTTGCGTCGAATCAACAGGGCCAAAAGAAGCTTTATGAAAAAGCTTTTAAATTCCCTCGATTTCGTCCCTCTCCAACCTTCGATTTCATCCCTCTCCAACCTTCAATTTCATCCTTTTCCTGCCCTCAATTCTGTCCCTTTCGAACCCTACCAAACTGAGCGCGATGTGAGAAGTGTGTGAAGTGTGAAGTGTGAGAACTGACATGGGTTATTAAAATCACTTTGGAATGACCAAAATAACCCTCAAATGGACTGATTAATGGAAGAAATATGGGACTTTTGACGGTGGGGGGAACATTGATAATAAAATTTAATTTGAGCCATTAATTCACTAAAAAAAAGGTCAGGGGGTAAATTGATAGTTATGTACAAGTTCATGGGGCAATTCAGCATAAAACCTAAAGGATATATAAGCGAGTTTCCTTGGGTACTTGCTATTACTAGGCTTAAGTGAGACGTGGCCACACATGCTTTAGGAGATATATAAAAAAAAGACAAAACGAAAAGGAAAGTAAAAATGTTGAGTGCCACGTCACGCAGCTGGAATTTGGAGGGAAACAGGAAGTGTAGCAGAGTATCCCAGTGGGTGAACGAAATGTGTAATCTATTGGGGTTGGGTGGTTCATGCAACCGCACATCTGTCCCTATGAGACACTCTGCTTCAACCTTCTTTATGAGTTAGGACAAAAGGTGTTTATGAGGAGGAGTTATAATCTTATTATACCACCACCTCTCCAGGTCCAAGTGAAAAAGAATCAACAACATCAATTGACAAAAATAACCCGCTTACAATACATATTTACACATAATTTTTTTGTTTTTCTTGTGTTTGGGTTTGACACATTTTGTTTTGTTTTAGAAAAATGACCAAATAAAATCATATTTATTGATTTTAGAAGAAGAAATATGATATGTGATGCTTTAGTATGTTTTAATAGTAGTTTTCTATGCAACTAACCCTTAAAGAAGTGATACGTTGGCAAACACACCTGTGCTATGCAAGAAGTTAAGTAAATATTTGTATATTTAAGATTGAATTATTCTTCACAAATATGTGTTCGTTTTGATCGTGTACAATGGATTAATAAATATGATCTGAGACTAAGGGGTTGTTTGGTTTAAGTTCTAGGAGTTTGAGAATGAGTTTGAAATTGAATTCTCATGTTTGGTAGGTGCAATTTTGGGAATGCAATTATGGACTCATGAGTGTGCAAGTATTTTTATGTATTTTGGATGCGGAAACGGAAATTATAAAGTGAAACCCTTTGAATAAGAAAGCCTAAAGGGGTCAAAATAAAAAGGAGAACAAACTGACAAAGGAAGCCCAAACTCCCAAATAACTTGTGACGAGAGCCCATGGCCTAAATTAGTTATAGTGTCCGCAATGAAGTTTGCCTTCCTAAACACATAATGAAAGCGAATAGAAACTGCATAAGAGCTTAGGTACCAGATATCTTGAATAATTTGTTGGATATTCCAAGGGGTAGTAACTTTCCTGAGGACACTATCAATAACAGTCAATAACAGGCTTAGAGTCCCCTTCCACCACAATCTGACAACAACGATACCATCCCGAAGAGCAACACTTCCAGCCACATTTATAGAATTTTCAACAATGTTATTGACGCTAGCTAATAACACATGACCCTCACTATTCCTAATGACGAAACCAGTGGTGGCTTGAGCATTAATGACAGAACCATCAAAGTTAATTTTGATCCAACATGTAGGAGTGGGGTGTCATTTTATCACCATAGGTATATTATTTTTCTTTTTGATGAGTATGCAAGTATTAGCATTGGTCGGCATGTTTATTCTGAGTCTCTGAGATGAATAGTTGATATATCTTTGTATCAACATGTAATTGTCAATCAAATTTATGAAATCAAAATTTTTATTTTATTATTATTATTATTATTTTATGTTAGGTTAGTGAATTATATGACATAGCTCCACTTCAAATAAAATAAATAATAATGAAAAATGACAAGGGGCATTTTCAACCATAAGAAATTGGTTCGAAGGTGGCAGCACCTCAAGTAAAGTCAGTCTATGAGCCACCAAGTCCAAAACAAATCTCACTTTGTATATACTGCATTTTCTCACAGAATTTCAGGCATTTTCAAATTGGCTAGCTACAATACATATGACATCATCCTCCATTGCTAGAGCTTCATCGTATGTATTCAGTCCTCTATCTCCTTCACAATTTGATGCCATGGAAGACATGTGAATGTAAGACGTTGTATTATTCTAATTACTCACTTAAGTGGTCTTCTAATCATCATAAGATTGTCTTGGGCTTAATATTGATCAAGGACTCAATTACTACTCGGCCCATAGCCTTTGTATAAGTGTTTAAGTTAAATACATGGGCCAAAGGGATTCCTAATTAATATGGACTAGGGTTTTTATTTCCTAATGCAATAAGGACTGCTTGATAGTTTTTCTTGATGGAAGAGACTCCTAGGCATATGCATATATAACACAAGTGGCCCTACTCAACCGATCAAGCCAACCCACACCAAAAGAATTCACCCCATCTAGAATGAGTGTATGAGGGATCGAATTGAAGAGAAGAGCTCTTGTATATGTTCTTGATATTTCAACAGTTTCTATGACAAACCAAAGATATGTGTTCTAATTATGTGCAGTCAATAAAGTTTACATGTGGTATCAGAGCCTAGGTTGAGTGTTTTAGAACCAAAAGTAATCACCCATCTCTTCTACTATTTTGCAATTGGGCGGCACTTTGCAATAAGGCGTTAATTGCAATTCTCTTTTGCTGCCTCTTGACAGAGCCTCCATATTTGAGTTTGGGCATGGCATATGGTATGTGATAGTAGTCTATGAACTATCTTAGAGTAGTTTATGTATGAGGCAAAAGCATGTGGGCTTAGCATTACAGTACCCTATATGGTTTTTGTTTACATCTAAAATATGCATGCCATGCATTATCAATTTGTTGTCCTACACATACAGTTGCCGCAATATAATAATTAGACCATCAATAGCTTCCAAATTTGCTTTTGCCATGACTATTTCTTATCATTTTGGTATTATTTGCTTTTATGTGATGAAATAATTTATTAGTGTTAAGTTAATAATATCGGCTTGTTTTGCGGCACATCAAAGCATGACAATTGTTATGTCCTTAAATATTATATATATATTTTTGGGTAACTTTTAATGGCATAAAGAATACATGTGTTTATAGAGTTTAAGGCAAATCCCATCCAAGCATGACAGATAACTGAACTTTGTAATATATATGTGTGTGTGTGTGTGATATTGAGACAAAATTGGGTTTTAGCTTCAACTCTAATTAATGATGTTGAATTGGTTTAAGTATATATTTGATGAAAATTAAGTAATCGTATTTGTTATGAATTGCTTTGTCTTGTTTTGGAGAAATGTGTTCAGTTGAGTTTTAGGTTTTATATTAGCATAGCCACTGTACATTTGCAAAGGTTGTAAAGTTCCAAACAAAAAGATAAAACATAAAATTGAATGTTACATAAGCAATGTATTGTTTTATTACCCTTTATTACGCTAACATATTTTGTTAAGCGTGTTTCGATATAAAGCTTTTCTCGTTCATGCTTGAAGGGTGGAGATCAAAGTTTCAAGAGTTCTTGTTTCAATTTAAAGAGCGAAAGCAACCTAGTTGATTAAAGAACCTTTGATTCTAAGATTGGTTATTAAATGTGATAAAAGTATACATTTTTAACTTTATCATATTTGGAAGTTTTATGATCATAATCTGCAGATATTCTAACAACGGTTGAGTGAGCCAAAGCAACTCAATCATTACTAGCTTTCTGGATTCAAAGCATTGATCATAATTGGCATTATAGGTGAAGGCATGTTAAAAACTCTCTGTCCAAAGATGTGAGTGGTTTAACATGAGTACACTTATAATGGAACATCTTGGGAGATGCACCGCATGAATTATCAAGGAATTTCTTCAGTCCAAAAACGTGGGAGTTTCTTTGTTCAGGAAATTCGTGTATGTTCATGTCCTAGTGTTGAAAACATGTTTAACTTTCTGTCCAAAGATGTGAGTTAACCATGTTTGATTAAAGTTTTGGGGACATATTGATCGTATGATATAATTTTGGAAGATTTCAGGTGTGTCACAATGAACCTTAACTCCATTGGCATACAATTTTTGGTTTTGTTATACGGATTGTAACATGTTTTAGTTGTTGATGGTAATTTAATATTGGTGATCTTGAGTAGTCAAGAAAGTTAGTGTCATGACTAAAGGAAATATATTTTGGTTGATCACATAAAGGAGACATGTGTTTTTGTTTGGAAAATTGATTGCATCAACTTCTCATATCAAATTTCTCTTAAGTTCCACTACAGTTTTATGATGTATGGACATGTTTGATACTTAGCTATTTTTCATGTGCAATTAAGTGATTGTTTTATTGCATACAGCTGGATTGATCCATACGTGTAAATGGATTGATACATATTTAATTGGATTGAATCACATAAAGTTGGATTGATCTGTAAGGTTGTGTGTTCATCATTCTAGGATAAAATAAAATAAAGTTGGCTTGTTTTAAAATGGTATGGTGTATTGTTGCAAGTGTTTTTGAGGCATGATTGGTGTTGTATTTGATGCTTTTTAGTTTTGAATATTAAGCAAAAATACAAATTTGCCTTGTGAATATATGTTTACAAGCTTCAATTTTTACAAGTATTAATTGCATTTATATCACTTGCATTTAAGGAATATCACTATTTTATTGCCATGAAATTTGCATTACAATTTTCAATTGTTAGTTTAATCGACGTCTAATTATATGTCATGCTATACATTATTCATGCTTGATATTAAGAAATATGATCTCGTTACCCAAGAAAGGATAATTTTTGAATGATCACCCAAAGAAAAAGTTGGGATTTTGCATGGCTAATTATTTGGATAAAGTTTTGTATTAATATGAGGAAGATGTCATGATATATGAAGTTTAGATCTTATTTTAAGAAATAAGGATGTTGTGATGTTATTTCTTAATGAATTAGATACATGGATAAAATTTCACTTTTGATTAAGGATCACTTACTTACTCGGTTTGAATCAAAAGTGGCACATCACAATATATAAAATACTCAAGATACGAACGATCTCTGGATTGCTCAAAGGTGTTTTAAACTTGATAAAGTGACATTTTATATTTTGGCTTTGTGATATGATTTAATCCCTTTTTGTTTGCACCTATATGACACTTAATGTTATATGACATTTAGAATGCACAAGGATAGTCAAATTTCTTGTGGTGCATATTGCTAGCATTCATAATTTTATAGTTGACTATTTTTCAGTTTATGAACCACGCTGCTATAATGTCTGTTTTAGATTATGTGGTAATTTGAATTAACTCATGACAAAATTAGGTGATAATGATGATTTTCTAAGTTTCCTGTAGGCGCTGATTTCATGAAAATATGTTGAGAATTGAATTTTTGGTGAATTTATAAAGTTAAAACATATGCACAGGATTTTTGCTGCCATATTCTTCATTATAAGTAAAGATTGTTCATTATAAGTAAAGATTGTTGAATGACTCGCCTAAAGTCACTACTACAAAAATCGCAATAGACGACGGTAATTTACCGTCTTAAATTTAATTTTTCAACCGTCGAGAAATCGACCGACATCTTTACGCATAAAAACCACGACGGTAAAATCCCGTTGTCTATTATTTATAAAGACGACGCTTACTCAAAACCGCCGCCTATTAGACTTAAAGACGATTTGATTTTTAAGAACTATCGCCTCATTATATGTAAAGACGACAGTTTTATGAAAATCGTCGCCTATTATATATAAAGACGCATAATTTTTATTTAACACGACGGTTTTTATGAAAGAATTGTCGTTTCATTAATGTAAAGACGACGGTTTTATGAAAGAATTGTCGCTTCATTAATGTAAAGACGACGGTTTTTTTTTGAAAGAACTGCTGCTTATTATATCCAAAGACGTAGTAATTTTACATTTTAGCTTTTTTTTTTCTTGCTTCCAATGGTTCTCTACAACGATTTTAGCTAAAAAAACAACCATAATGCTTTGTGAACAATAAATTCAGCTCCAAATAATCCACACCATGCATATATTTACTCAAGAATCATTTGTTTCATAAAACTTGAAGATTCAATAGTAATTACATAGTTTACCAATCTTCATTCCTACTATATATCCATACAAAATATCATATCCATAGTATTAAACTATAATTAGAAAAAGAGGGGCTACATGTGATTGCTCATAAATGCCGCCCATTCGATCCGAATTTCATCAATTTGTTCTGTGTGTATGAGTTATGCTGCTTCTTGCAGACTGCAAAACCAAGATTAAAAAGAAGAAGCAAGTTTTAGCCGAGATATATTTATAATCTTTATGTGCCCTTTCCTTTGCAAGAGGAAACAAGAAACAAAGGCCGTAAGAGGGGAGTATAACTTATTTGGATTTCCATATTGAAACTGTAATGTTCAAACAAATTATCTTCTACTAATTTGAGAAACCGAAAATCGAGTGATAAAACTAAGAAAGAGGTAACATTTACAACTATAACAAGTAAATTTAATGAAATGTACCTCTCACTTGGAATAATCTAGTGTCGGTTGTGATATCTCAAGGCCTTCCTTTTGAACAATGGATACATACCTAAAAGTATGTCGATTAGGTTAGAACGTTTAACGCAAAATCATTAAATAAAGTAGGACAAGCAAGAGAAAATAGTAGAATTTGAATAATTTGGGAGGGAGAGCAACTGACATTACTTGAGGATGGAGACAGTAAAACTTTAAGGTTAGAATATGAGCTTTAAGAAAATAGCTAAGGAAAGTAAATTAAACGCCGTATAAATTAAAATATACACGATGATTTTTAAATAATAGGGTCGTTATAAATAATACTATGTCGGGGCTTAGTTACAAACAAAGTCGTTGTAAAATATTTCACGAATCAAAGATAAACCGACGCCTTAAATAAAAATAACTACACAGAGAAATAGAACTTGTGTTAAATAAGAAACTAAATATACAATCTTTTCTTGAAACTCAATTGTTGTTTTACACCAACTGAAGTTCTTAGATGGGTTGGGTGTAAAAACACAATCGAGTTAGCAAGAAAGACATTTCATGACATTTACAAACCATTCAGAGAGGTGAGAATTGGAGATATACCGAACGGATGGACTAAAACTCCAATTTAAAACGAATTATTTTGAATTGGAAAACTAAAAGTGACTTTATTACGACTTGAAAACCGAAAAGGGCCTTTATTTCGACTTGGAAACCTAAAGTCAGCCGCTTCCCCCAATTTCGCAGCAAAGCGTGCCGCTTAAGTTCGAAAGTTTCAAGTTGAAAACTACAACGACGTGTATTTATTTTTTCCGTCAGTTTTTACCGACGCTTATTTCGATTTTTGTTGTCGTGTTTGTTTTGAACAACAACGACGTATAATTAATAGAAACGACGCGGAAAGTAGATGTACAACGGCGTTATTACGTGAAACGGCGCTGAATTAAATTTAGATCGTCGTGGATATGTTCAAAATTACACGAAGAATCGGCCAGACATTCGCGACAACCACGCCGCTATATTATATTATAAACGACGTGGTAACGATTTACCACCACCTTTTATTTATAAGAACTGCCGTAGTTCTAACGGTAATACGGGCGTAAAATAATAAAAGACAGAGCATGGATATTTTTAAAATTAGACATTGCTCGTATGTATTGTAGCCGTGGTTATTTAACTTTACATGTCGGTAATTATCAAATTACGGTCGTATTAAATAGTACTTGATACGCCCGTTAATAATACAATTACCGCCGTGTTTATTGGATGTTCAAAACGGCGGTATTATATGTAAAACGCCGTTTATAATTACTACGCTTCAGATATTTACACATACCGTCATGTTTATTTGTTATTTGTTTTCTCGATCGAAATGACATGTTTCATAAGACGACGCTTTTAAAGTTTCATGCGCCGTGGTTTTAAAAATACCCAAATGAATTTCCAAATTTTAGGTGTTTTAGTTTCTGATCCACGCCGATTTTTATATTACCATCTGCCGCTTAAAATTTAACGACGGTATTTATTTTGTCCATCGTCAAGCTTTACCGACGTCTATTTCGATTTTTATAGTAGTGAGTTTTTCAAATGACCTGATTTTTGGCTATGTTTCAGATATAGGTGTCTTCTTAAATACTACAAAATTTCGTAATTATTGGGAGTATAGGTTTTTTTATAAGTGATCTGTGTTTAGGGAAATGAATGTGCTGGCAATTTTCCGAGTAACCTTGTAGGTCAATTTCCATATGAAGATTAATGTCTCTAGTTTGTTTCCATGAAATTTGAGGGCAATCAGACTTATAAAGTAATTATGGTAAATTTTCAAGTAACTACATATCATTGCTGGAAATTGCTTGACTGTTTTGTGGTTGTTTTGTGCACTTATGGTTTATGTCGTGAACTACATTAATAGTATGCACTAAAAGTTCTTTTACATCATCTTATCAAAATGTTTATAAACATAAAGTTTTAGTGCATAATAAAGTAGTGAGTGTTTGCCCAAGTAGGAGAATTGATGTAAAGTTTTGGGGCTTTACACTCATTATAAACTAATAAAGTTTTTGAGCATAGTGGAATTCATTTATTGTTAAATGGCACATTGAAGTTCTACACTCTTAAGTACTATGTATGAGATTAACATATTGTTGGTTTTGTGCTCTTCTTGTTTTTCCTTGTGCATGCACCTATATGCTTCTGACCAATATTTTGGATGACTGGCTGTTTATTTTCTTGGCTACTAAAGTTCTTACCATTCTTTTTGTTTTCTACTTGTATTGGTTAAAGAAAATTGAATTGGTGTTTAAGATACAAGTGGAATGCTTCCATTACAGTTTTTGTTTTTCTCATCTACGTGCAACTTACATGTAAAGTGTTATTTGAGAAAGAATTGAATAAATTAAATTTGAGTTCTAACTCTAAGGATTGGATTGCGATAATGTTTTATAATGTATTTATTCATTTTATACGGTATTGATTCATTTTTGTAACATGCAAAATATATGTTTGATGAGTGGGAGAGTTTAATGATCTTCTTTGTGGATGTATTCAGTAATTTGGATGTTTCTGATTAATCACTTAACAATCTAGTTTTGCATTAATGATTTTAAGGCTAATATGAAGAAAGTTTGTTTTACGTATGTTATCTGTTCTTATTATTTCATGCAGTTTTGTTCAAGTCGTCAGTGGTTAATCAATGACTTTTGCCTTTTCAATTGAATTTTGTGATTGCTAATAAACATTTGGATTTTGTTTTCATGTTTGTAAGGGAGAAGGTAAAAGAAAGAATATTTCCAATGGTTCATTGATTCACATAATAAGGTTGTTTCATACTTGTTACAATTATGGTTATGCCGTTAAGTTTTGATATGTAGAATTAGTGGGAGCTAAGTTTTATTCCACTCAATTTCATTAGTTTTCTTGGAGACAATTCAATTATTTTGTGTATTGATGTTTGGTTAAGTTCTTTAATTGGATTACATGACTTCAACTTTATGTTTACTATTCTTTGACAAATGAATCCAGTTATATGTCATCATGTAGTATAGCTAGCTACAGTCACTGCATAAGACATGAGTTCATGCCAGCATCATTAAGAAGAGATCTTGGTAATCTCTTAAGGAAGGGCTTATGAATGAAAGTGACCTTTGTAAACTCAAATTAAGTTTTGTCATGATCATTCTACGTCCTAGTCATGATGGAAGCCTTATGTGATTTTGCAAGCTTATATGTGTGGTTGTAAGAACCTAGGATGTTATAAATTCAATGTGTTCCGATAGTTTCATGTAAGTTTACATTTTTGACAGTGGCTTGATTTAGAAATAGAGTGATGTTGAGTTCTACATGGCCATACAGTGATCGACTTTGAAGCCTTGATGATTATTTGACCAAGTGGGAGAATGTAAGATGTTGGATTATTATAATTACTCACTTAAGTGGTCTTCTAATCATCATAAGGTTGTCTTGGGCTCAATATTGATCAAGAACTCAATTACTACTCGGTCCATAGGCTTTGTATAGGTGTTTAAGTTTAATACATGAGCCAAAGGGATTCCTAATTAATATGGACTATGGTTTTTATTTCCAAATGCAATAAGGACTGCTTGAGAGTTTTTCTTGATGGGAGAGACTCCTAGGCAAATGCATATATAACACAAGTGGCCCCTGCTCAACCGATCAAGCCAACCCACACCAAAAGAATTCACCCCATCTAGAATGAGTGGATGAGAGATCGGATTGAGGAGAAGAGCTCCTGTATATGTTCTTGATATTTCGACAGTTTCTATGACAACCCAAAGATATGTGTTCTAATTATGTTTAGTCAATAAAGTTTACATTGAAGGGTAGGCTTAATTCTTTGAGGTATACATCTCTACTTTACTTATATTTCTTTTTTGGGTTTTTTTCTTTCTAAATTTTCTTTTTGGGTCTTTTTTGGCTACTTAGAAAAAGTTTTAGGGAACCCTTTTGCCAATTAGTGTTGGAAACATTTTTCTTGTTGATTTGTCTCCTTTGGGTTGTTTCCTTCAAATCAGAAACAGAAAACTTTGAAAAAATCATTATCTTTTTTGGATCTTTGAGTCATTTATTTGTTATGAATGATATGAAAGTTTGGTTGGGGAGGATGTGGTTGAGTGTCATATCATCTGTCACATCCTTAATTTGATCAAACTTATGATGCTTCTAATTATAGTATTTTCCAGTTTTGGAGCTAATCAGAGTTTTGAGTCTTGTGATCGCTTGTTTTAATAAGACTGTCGGCTCTGAGTTCTGTTAATTAACTTAATTACGATCGTTTCGAGAGAGGGAGTGGTTAAAAGATACGTCCTAGAATCTCAAACACAAACAAAGATTATGAGTTTGTTTCGCTGAAAAGGTTAGAGGAAAAAGTGATTATAAAAAGAACAATATAATTGCAATTCCCAAACAGATTGCAAGGCGGAGAATTTAAAGGTTGGTGAGAGATTCTTGTCAATCGGGTGAGCCAAGGGAAGCCATTGAAATTGACAACGAAATCACCACACCCTTTTTAATTCCAAGTGACAACACAGAAATTGTGGTTGGTTTTAATTTGGTATCACCTCCATACGTGACACTTATGTGAAAATCCACACTTCTTGCTTTATGTTCAACGAGGGTTCATTTGGATGGAAAACTTTTATTTTATTTTATTTTTGATAGCCGATTTGAATGGAGGAATGAAAGAAAATGAACTTGAGTTTTAACAAGAAGATCATATTGATTGCAATAAGATGTAGGGTTATGAGTGATTCTGGATGGACCAATAATTACTTCTACGGAGAATAACTTTAAGTGATTTTAAGTGATTTTATGGAGAAACACATTAGAAGTGTTTTCTCCCCAAAAGCACGTAAAATCAATAAAAGTGATTATATGGAGAAACACGTGACCCCAAAAATGATTATGGCATATCTAAAATCATTGTCAAACAAGCTTGTAATGTACTTGAAATGAGTAGAAACAATCTAATATTATGAATTTGAAATACGATTAAATTTGAGCACGGTATACGTACAAGTACAAGATTGAAGAAAATACATTGTAGATAATACTATTGCTCAAATGCAATCTCATTTTAGGCATAAAAAGTTACATGGTTTTTCACGACGGTATTGTCCTCAGGCATGGGGGTTTATTCCTCAACTATATGCTAATGAGGGTCAAACTTTAAATACGTATGCTACATTGGATTTACGATAAGATCATAGTAAAAGGCGAAGGTAATGGATTTATTATGTTCTCGAATATTACTATGTCTTACTTTGTCAAGATCATAGTCATGCTTTGTCTAATCTGCATGTCAAACGACTTTAAACCCCTCAACATTAGCTTACTCAAAGTTGCATTGTATGAAGATTGGTAATTTGCCTTGTGGACAAAATGGTAGTTTCATAATGCCTCCGTTGTTAACAAGGAGAAGATGGCTCATTAGAGGGGGAGCTCTATAAAACTCCATTGCCATATGTTGATTTGCTTTCAGGAACTCGGCTAAAAAAACGATTAGGCGTTTTGGAACATCTGATCCTCTTATGCGTTACAAATTGTTGGCTAACAGAGTTTGAATATTTTCCAGGCAAGGCATCCCTATAGAGGAAGTGAACCTTCATTGCTTGTAGTTTGGTTGGTGCAACCATGGCATTTAGTTCACTGGTTATTCCTACCTCTCCGGCTTCCTCCAGGAGAACAGAAATCTTCAAAGAGCACAATGGTCTCCGGCGGTCACACTCTAGCCAAGACCTTTACAACCATGCTACTATCCGGAGGTCTTATTCGGATAACCATCTTTGTCACTGCATCCATCGTATCCATGCCGCATCAACACAACCAAAACTAAAGAACAGCCGTTCGATGGGCATTTTCCCATTTCAGCTTTCGAGTTCCATTCTCCCAAACTCGGTTCGATCATTCTTGTTTGATCCAGACACGAGTAAGCATATGAACGTAGTGGAGGAGAAGGACATGAATATGGTGGAGAACTCTGAGGAGAGTGCTGGTGAAGAGGAGAGAAAAAGAGCCAATTGGGTGGAGAGGCTTGTGGAAATCAGAAGTAAATGGAGGAATAGGCAGAAAAAAGACGTCGCGGATGAAGACACAAACGACAACTTTTGTGTCAACGGTGAAAATGGTGATTGTGAATGTGGTGGAGAGGAGGGTGGTTGTGCAGTGGATTATACTTCAGAAGAAGATGATGGAGAAATTAGTTCTGATTTTTTCTCAAAATTTTTGGTTAGAGTACCATGGTCTGATACCAAGCTATTTTCTCAGCTAGCCTTCTTGTGCAACCTGGCTTATGTCATCCCACAGATCAAGGTACGTTTTTGTTCAACATGGTTCAAAAGTCATGACATTTACATACAAAATTTATAGTGAAACAGAGGTTGAATATTTCAAGCATGAGAAATAAATTCACACTACTAATGCACGTGCAGGCCAATGATTTGAAGAGGTACTATGGGCTACAGTTTGTAACATCTTCATTAGAAAAGAAAGCCGAGGCAGATGAAATCAAAGCAAAACTTGATGAGGACTCTACTCGTGTACCTGTAGCTGCCGAAGTAGCTAGTGAATCCAATTCACAGAAAGCGGCAGAATCTGAGCAGAAGTGTTCAATCCGTCCATCTGTTGCTTACAATATTGCTGCCTCAGCTGCGTCCTATGTGCGCTCAAGGGATAAGGATAGCCTTCCCCTTGGGTCTAAATCACAGCAGGAGGGTGATGGCGAGAATTCAGGCAGAAATTGTGAAACTTCATGGGAGGAAGGAGGGAGCTCACCTCGAAGCTATAAACCAGAGGTGGCTGCTTCCATGGCAGCATCGACAATGACAGTAATGGTTGCAGCAGGGGAAAGGGAGAAACAAGAAACAGCAAAGGACCTTCAGTCACTCCACTCCTCACCTTGTGAATGGTTTGTTTGTGATGACTCCAGTACATATACTCGTTGTTTTGTGATTCAGGTAATGTCTTAGCCCTTGATCCCACTTGATCTGTGTTTGATAAATCATTAACTCTACCTTCATTTGGCAATAGCACAAGGTCCTTTGATATTTAATTAATGAATTAAAAAGACAGAGTTCATATGGCACAATCTTCTGATTTCTGAAGCAAAGAGATAGTGTACAGCAGATTGGTAAATACTTAACATGCAAATTATTTTTGCTTGCAGGGTTCCGACTCCCTCTCTTCCTGGCAAGCAAACCTATTCTTCGAACCCACCAAATTTGAGGTAAGCATAGATTCAGATTCCCCACTTGTTACTGTTGCAGAAGGAAAGAAAATGAGAAACCACTGACAACCCAATGCCCTTGTACAGGGGACAGATGTACTCGTTCACAGAGGAATCTATGAAGCAGCAAAGGGAATGTACGAGCAATTTATGCCAGAAATAATCAACCACTTGAATAAACACGGTGAGCGAGCGAAGCTTCAATTTACAGGTCATTCTCTTGGAGGAAGCCTTTCTCTTTTAGTCCACTTGATGCTACTGAGTAGGAAGCTTGTAAAACCCTCCACTCTTCGGCCAGTTGTCACATTTGGCTCGCCATTTGTGTTCTGCGGAGGCCAGAAAATACTTGACCAACTGAGCGTGGATGAGAATCAAATCCATTCCGTGATGATGCATAGAGATATTGTCCCAAGAGCCTTCTCCTGCAACTACCCCAACCACGTGGCTACACTTCTCAAGCGTTTAAATGGCTCATTTCGGTCACACCCTTGTCTGATAAAAAATGTAAGTATCAAAGTCCACCACAAATAGATAGGGTTATGGCTTTAAACTCATCTGTCATTTCCCACTCTAACCTCAAAGAATGCTATTCGTGCACAGAGTAGAGTTAAGACCAGAATCTCTAAGGACCAACATATGTAATCAAAAGGCTTTATAAAAAGATATAGGAAAATGTAGAATTTGATATAGATAACCTATCTACTGAATTTGAAGTACAAGCAAGTTTTCTCATTCACTTCTTCTAATGTCTATGTTTTTGTGCAGAAAATATTATACTCTCCCATGGGTAAACTATTCATTCTCCAACCTGACGAAAATTCATCTCCTCCACACCCTCTACTTCCTCTGGGGAGTGCCCTCTATGCTTTGGACAAGACCCAATGTGGATTCTCTTCAAGTCTACTTATGGCTTTCTTGAACTCCCCACATCCACTAGAAACTCTAAGTGATCCTACAGCTTATGGTTCAGAAGGTACAATCCTACGAGACCATGACTCGAGCAACTATCTAAAGGCTGTGAATGGAGTCCTAAGGCAACACACAAGGATGGTTGTTCGGAAAGTGAGAAAACAGAGGAATCTCTTGTGGCCACTACTTACTTCACCATCTCCACACTCATGGAATCATGAAAATAATCTAGAGAGCAGCGGGTTGGCAACCAAGGAGATATTCACAGGAGTTTAATACCTTTCTGCTTAGATTTTCTAAATGCATAAAGGAGATGTTCATATGAAAATAAGTAGAGGATTTAATTTGTTCTCTCTGTTTTGTCGTGTACATGTCTTACCCCTTAACCATCTCTGTATCTATGCACTCATCATTGAATCGCACTGAATAATATGTAAATCCTCCAGTCCCTGTAAAGAGTTGGTAAAAAAGGTACCATAACTGTGGGTACAGAATTCAAATTCTACTGTAAAGTATTTTCCTTTAATCTCTTCTTTTGTGGGTACAGATTTCAAAACAAGGAGTATACTAAGCACAAGATGATTTCAGACACGACCACAAAATGGACTAAAGCTGACCATTAACTTACATTACCAAAGTGAACTTCCACAGTTGTTATGCATTTCCACATTTTATCACAGTCAAAAGTGAACTTCCTCTTCAACACTTAGCCAAAGGTGGGGAGGGGAAGAAGTGTTCCTGCCACATGACTTCAAAGCAAATAGATCAATAAGTAAATGTAGTAGCTGTCAGTCCCCCTCTGCAGCCATCCTTTTGCTTGCGCACACAAAGCACTTCTTGTTCTTTGAATGTTGCTGTGAATGAAAAGCAGAAGGGTTAGAAAACACTCGAAACAGAAAGACTCTATTATATTTGATTCATAACCCAGTCCTGTAATCACCCTATATGCATAATGCATGGATCCCCTTTATACAACTTTTCATTCCCAGCTTTCTCTCTGGCTGATAACATTTGCCTTCTTCCTGCCTACACAACCATAGTTCCCAATTTTCCATCTGGAACTAAGAAGCAAACACCATTCCTACCACTAGCTCTACCATAAGCCTCTAGCATGGAAGATATAATCTGCATCCTCCCAAAGTAATGAACCCAGAATATATGGAAATATGAGTTTGCAGGGTATGAGATTTAAGTTTAAGAAAATTAACCCATAATATATTTTGAGCAAAAAAATGAATCAAATATACGCCTTCAGGCCAAACAGTTGACATATTTATATGGGCCATGAAAGTGTTTCAAGGCAATGCAATGAGAAATCAAGAAGAGATACGCTAATAAATAAATAAAATCAAAACTTGTTGTCATTTGTCAATAGAGTATATGCTAATTAAAGTTTAAAACTTGATAAAACTCTAAGAAAGAAGTTGCTTTTGAATTTCATAACTAAGCCCAAACCTGTTTAGCCATGCAAATGCTACAAGCTTTGTCTGAAACACCCAGATGTTGCTTTTGAGCGCCAGCAGCAAGCCCCCAAAAAAATGGGGGGATTGATGAAGAAGAAGAAGAAGGGAGAAGAAGAAGAAGAAGAAGAATGGTGCGGTTTTGGGATGGACTATTATGCCACCATGGGCTTGCTGGTTTTGGACTAGCATGCTATTTTAAATTTGGGAATTGCTATTTACACCCAGCACCTAAATATTTTTTATGACTTTTCTAATTTTACACTTGCCTATTTTTATTTTATTTTAAGAATTGAGAAGTTCATGGTTAGCCATCGCCTCTATGTGATGGCGAAGGAACCAGAAATTTATTGTTCATGTCCAATAAAAAATATGACAGTTATTATTTTTTGAATATCAACCTCTTTTCTTTTGAAAATTGAATATATTACATGACCATGAACCGAACCTTCCTAACATTTTTGGAAAAAAGTGCAGAGATGGGTTTAGTCAAGTTGGTTAGAAGCAGATGTGCTCCTCGCTCTGCGCCCGAGTTCGAATCCCCTTATTTGTAGTTAGATTATATTAAAATAGAATATCGTTTGTATAAAAAAAAAAAATTGACAAAGTATGTGAAGCTTTTTTCTATAACATACCAGGAATTTTTCGTAAGTATGTTTAGATCACATTTTAACATTTTACACACACTTATATTATAAAATATTTATCTACAACTTTCGGGGCGTTGTGACTTGACTAGTAGTCAAGTAGCATCGTTATTGTTTCCATCTCTCCAAAAATACCGGCATAGCCTCCATATCTCCATAAGGACCGAAACATCAACTATCTTGGATGATCAACATTGGCCTCCATGGAAATGGAGGTTGCACTAGTCTCTATTTGAATTATAGACTATGGCAACATCCATCGGAAGTGGATGTAGCGATGATCTTTATCTCTTCATCGTAAGTGGATGTGTGTTGACGTTTATGAGGTCGGTCATGATTTTTCTCTTTGCCTCTTCTTTTTTCCCAAAAGTTGCACATTTTTTTTTAAAAAAAAAGGAGGCTAAAATTAGAAAGTTTGGAAATTCTTTTGGATGAAAAATGTAGTGATCAGATTTTTGGGTGTTTATAGCAATTCCCATTCACTTTGATGAGGCCATGGTCCAATTAAAACCAAATCTAGGTTGAAGTACTAATCCCAGACTACTGGCCCAGGTCATACCCCTCAAAAAATAAAAATAAAAATAAAAATGTAATTTTTTAACTTTTTTTTGTTTTGTTTTGGATGCTTTTTCTCTCTGCTCTCAATAAATTTTCATTTCAAAAACCCCACACAAATGCACCCCAACCTGACAACCTCCTCCAATCCAAATTCTCTCCCTCTTTGAAAAAAAAAGCAAAAAAACCTAATTTTGATCAAACCTTGAAGCCCCATTCAATCAAATACCCTACCTTTCTGCCCACATTTCTTCCTTGGTTCCTCTTCTTCTCCCTCACCAAGCTTGTACTTCCCTCATTCTCTGATTCGCCGACACTTCCCCACTATTGGGATTGCACAGTTCCCTCTAGGGTTCCTATAATCCCATCTCTTTGTTTCACCAATCTCCCAATCATCCCCTACGGTTTCGTCCGCTGCTTTGTCTAGGGTTTCGTCCCTGTTCATCAGATTGGGGATTTAATTTAATGTTTAATTGTATTTCTAATTGTCGCTTAGGTTTTTAACTACTGGGTAGGTTTCTATTTTGTGATATTTGTTTCCTGAAATACGCAAAAGTTGGTCAGTAATTTTGCTGCAAATGAAAATTTGAACTTTAAAGCGGAAAGACAGAAAAATCCTATTTGGGTTATTATTGGTTTTGGAGCTGAAGGTTTCCTTTTGCTTTTTTAGAGGAAAGGGTCTACCTACTACCTAGAACAAAAATTTGATTTCTGTGTTTTTGTATTTTAGTTGTTGCCATTGTTATTTGGGATTGGGAAACGATTCAGCTTTGTTGTATTGCTTTTGGGACTTTTGGGGCACAAGGAAGAGTTATTGTGTGGTGTAGAAGTGAAGGGAAAGCTTAGGCTTGCATGGGCGAACATGAGGGGTGGGCACAGCCACCAAGTGGGCTATTGCCCAATGAAGCTGCCTCGGTAATGCGAGTACTCGACTCAGAGCGATGGTTGAAGGCGGAGGAGAGAACTGCAGAGCTTATTGCCTGCATTCAGCCCAATCCACCCTCCGAGGAGCGCAGAAAAGCCGTTGCCGATTATGTTCAGCGGCTCATCATGAAGTGCTTCCCCTGCCAGGTGGGACATACTTATTAATATGTATACACAGTATTTGTTTGCTTTAGAATTTTCATTTTGTTAGAAAAAGAAAAACGCGTTACAATGTTGTATTGCATTATCTAGGTATTGGATACCACAGGTAATTTTGAAATATTTTCATGGTAATGCGTAAAAACCAATCACTTGAGGTTTTTAGGATGTTCAAGGTTCTGAACGCAGAAGAATGATTGCATAAGGCTTGTAGTTTGAGCTAACAAGAACTAAAGGGGACTCAAGAATTATATCGGATCAGAGAGATGTGTATAACCTTAGACCGGGTGGAACTTTGAGACTTGTGGGCTTTTGGGGAAATGACATATAATGGGGTCCACTGGTGGTTTTTTTAGCATGTCTTTCATTGTGACATGTTATATATTGTGTTTGTTAACTTGTTATGCTATGAAAAGTTGTTTGTTAATTTGTTGAATTGGTGCCTATTTTTTGTGTTTCATGTTATTTGTGCATTTATTTTCGTTGACCTAAATGTTTGTGATAATGCCCAGGTGTTCACTTTTGGGTCTGTACCCCTCAAGACGTATTTGCCTGATGGAGATATTGACCTGACAGGCTTTAGTAAGACTCAAAATTTGAAGGACACATGGGCCCATCAGGTTCGTGATATGCTGGAGAATGAGGAGAAGAACGAGAATGCTGAATTCCGCGTGAAAGAGGTTCAGTACATTCAGGCAGAAGTATGTTCCTCTTATTATCGTTAACATTTTTAGCTTTATTTGAGATTCTATTGTGGCAATGTTCGTTAGTTTTTGTCTAATATTTGATTCTCTTTATTTCTTAATTTTGGTTTTCTGATACTAGATTTAACCGTAATACTTCTCTTTGTATTTCTACAGGTGAAGATAATCAAGTGCCTTGTGGAAAACATTGTAGTAGACATATCATTCAATCAGCTCGGGGGCTTGTGCACCCTTTGTTTCCTTGAGGAGGTAAATGGTGCATTTGTAAACCACGTTAACATTTGTATGCCTTGACTAATTGTATTAATTGCTTCTGCAGGTTGATCATTTGATAGATCAAAATCATTTGTTCAAGCGTAGTATCATACTGATAAAGGCCTGGTGTTATTATGAGAGCCGAATACTGGGTGCTCACCATGGACTTATCTCAACTTACGCGTTGGAAACTTTGGTTTTATACATATTTCACGTTTTCAACAACTCCTTTGCTGGACCACTTGAGGTGGCTATGGTTAAGTTGGTGTATTATATTGGCATTATTCTTTGTGGATCCATCTGAATGGTTTTCTTTGATTGTGCAGGTCCTGTATCGTTTTTTAGAGTTTTTTAGTAAATTTGACTGGGACAATTTTTGTGTTAGCCTATGGGGTCCTGTACCCATTAGTGCACTTCCAGATGTAACTGGTATTGATTAATTGCTTTAGTAAACTTTTGACCATCAAGCGTCCATTTTTTTCCTTCAATTTTTGACAATTTCCTGTTTAAATTTGTTTTTGTTTATATCGCAGCCGAACCTCCTCGAAAAGATGGTGGAGAGTTATTACTGAGCAAATTATTTCTTGATGCCTGTAGCTCAGTGTATGCTGTTTTCCCTGGCGGTCAAGAAAATCAGGGCCAACCTTTTGTTTCCAAACATTTTAATGTTATTGATCCTTTGCGAATCAATAACAACCTGGGACGTAGTGTTAGCAAAGGTATGCCGTTCTGAAACTATATTCTTTGGGATCACTGTTTCTAAGAGATTTACATTGCATTGTTTTTTTGGCCAACATTGAGAATACATTGTTTAATTAATTGGTCGCACTCATTACATGTTTACAAGTGTGAAACACTATGCTTCCTGTTTTGGAAGTAATTATGTGTATTATAAAAAATAAAAATTTTGGACTTCAAATCATTAAGAACGTGATTTAGATATATTTTTTTCCTGGAAGTAGAACAGAAGATGATGAAACTATGGTTTTTATGGGAGTAAAAAAAAAGTACAACTGAAAACAGGTGATAATGTGGAAGGCAACAATATCCATGTTTAACTGGAAAATGGGCTCTTTCAAAATGATAGACCCAAAGTCTTATTTGTAAGAGAATGTGATTATTTCTTAGGACACCCAAAGAGTCTTTTGTTGTGAATACATGTAAACTTCATTGTCATTTTTTTTAATGTTGTTTGTAAGGTGTAACTGTCTTGCTTGATTGCCTATCTGTTCGCATTGTTGGCTGTTTAAATTATTATATATTGTGTATGTATATTTTCCAGGCAACTTCTTTAGAATACGCAGTGCATTTGCATTTGGGGCTAAAAGGCTGGCCAGGTTGCTTTATTGTGCCAAAGAGGATCTATTTTTCGAAGTAAATCAGTTTTTCCTGAACACTTGGGATAGACATGGGAGTGGTCATCGACCTGATGCACCACGAAATGATTTGAGGCGCTTGAGACTTTCAAATACAGACCACTTACACGGATCTGAGAATCTCTGGAACATTTCAAGCGACCAAAAAAACAAAAGTTCCTCTGGTCTTGGTACTCATGGTGACTGGACGCATGGCTCACTTAATGTTCCCTCCCAGCATGGTAGTTATCCTTTAGAAAGCACATCCGGGAACAGTGATGTACCTACCGGAACTCATGCTCAAAGCCAAAAGAATCATGGGAACACAAACACTGCTAGGGCGTCTGATCAGATTAGAAAGGAAACCAATTCCGATCTGGGTGGAAAGGTTGATAAAGTTCAGAAAAGTGCTAGACTGGAGAATTTAGTGAATGAACTCCATGGGAGGTTTCTTTTTGCAAGGACACGTTCTAGTCCTGAGCTTACTGATACGTATGGTGAAGTTTCCTCTCAAGGTAGACGCAACAGAGCCCCCGAGAGTGGGAAAAGCCAAACTTATTCGACAAGGTTGGATAATAGCAGGAGGAAAAACCTGGACTCTGACAGTATGACAAGCCACAGAGTTAGATCTTCAACTGATGATGCTTCGTCTGCTAGACACATCTCATCCCGCCAAAGCCTTAACGCTACTGTTGATTCAAATAGCTACCATGATGAGTCAGGATTGAGTGCCATTGCTGATGATTATACTTCTATTTCGGGGACACAAGGGATGCACCAGGAGGAGCAAGATCTTGTTAACATGATGGCATCTTCTACAGCTCATGGTTTTAATGGGCCAGTCCGTCTTCCACTGAATTTGGCTTCCAGTCACCTACCACCTCCAATCCCACCATCCATTCTTGCTTCTATGGGATATGCTCAAAGAAATATGGGTGGAATGGTTCCCACAAATTTTCCCATGATTGAGACTCCTTGGGGAACAAATATGCAATTTCCCCAAGGTGTTGTCCCATCGCCATTAGCCCCTTATTTCCCTGGCTTGGGGTTGTCCTCGAATCCTGAAGATTCAGTGGAACCTAGTAATGAAAATTTTGGATCTGTGGAAATGAACTCAGGTGAAACTGATCATGATTTCTGGCATCAGCAGGAAAGGGGCTCTACTGGTGGGTTTGATCTTGAAAATGGAAGTTTTGAATTGCTTCAGGAAGATGATAAGCAACAGCCAACTTCAGCTGGTTATAACTTTCATCCTTCATCTCGGGTAGGCACCTCAGGAAGTTCTATGCAAGTTCAACAAAAGCCTAAAGAAAACCGAGATGCAATAAGGGAAGATCATGTGGATAATTTTCAGTTTCAAGATAACAAAGGAAATGAGGTATACTTTGATGACCGAACTGTGAGTTCTAGGTCTGCAACGTATACAAGTTCAGTGAGAAGTAAGACCTCCTCTGAGAGTTCTTGGGAAGGATCATCAGCAAAGGTCTCAAAGTCAACAAGGGAAAAACGGGGTAGGAGAGCTGCTCTTTCAGCAGCGCCGTCTGCTGCATTTGGGAAAGGCAAGAGTGTGTCTGAACATTCATCTACCCAGGCAGATGATGACAACAGAGATTGGAATCAACCTACGACTTTAGGTGCCGAAATGGTAGAAAAAAGCACAGGACCTCAACCTGTCACTTCTTTGCATGTTCCAAGGCATCAAATGCCTGGTTTTGAACCATCTCAGACAAGTGGATCAGATTCCTTGATACCATTTGCTCCAGTGCTCTTAGGTCCTGGTTCACGACAGAGAGCTACAAATGATTCTGGGGTGCTTTTTTATCCTACGGGACCTCCAGTTCCATTTGTTACAATGCTTCCTTATAATTACTTCTCAACAGAGACAGGAACTTCAGATGTATCAGCTAACCAATTTAGTAGAGAAGAGGGACCGGATAATAGTGATTCTGGTCAGAATTTTGATTCATCTGAGGGAGCTGATCAGCCTGAGGTATTAAGTACTTCTAACTCTAGTGGAAGGGCTGCTCCTATTGAGTCATCAGAGCAGAAGTCCGACATTCTGCACAGCGATTTTGCAAGTCATTGGCAGAATTTGCAATATGGACGTATTTGCCAAAATTCTCGGCATCCTTCACCTGTGCTTTATCCATCACCGGTTATGGGTCCCCCTGTCTACTTACAAGGACGATTTCCTTGGGATGGCCCTGGGAGACCTCTTTCAGCCAACATGAATCTTTTCACTCAACTTATGGGTTATGGGCCTCGACTGGTGCCTGTTGCTCCTCTCCAGTCTGTTTCTAACAGGCCTGCCAGTGCTTATCAACGTTATGTCGAAGAGATTCCAAGATATCGTAGTGGGACTGGGACCTACCTGCCAAATCCTGTAAGATAACATATACATGTTCCTTATCTGCTGATTATTTTGGATTTTTCTTTTTGTTAAGCATGTTGCACCTACCAATCCTGTCTGTTGGACCAGTGCATGGTTTCTGAAAAGTTAGGCTTTAATTAAACGTGATTTAGAAAAGAAGTTTTCCCTCGTTTTATTTTACTTCTCTTGATTTACCCAAAACAAAGACACCATAGCTTTAGGTGATCACTTAGATCCTGCTGCAGTTTTATTTATCCCTTTTATCACCTTTTAATTACTTCAGAAGGTTACTGTACGGGATCGGCATCCTTCAAACACAAGAAGGGGGAATTACAATTATGAAAGAAATGACCACCATGGTGATAGAGAAGGAAACTGGAATACTAATTCAAAGTCACGCGCTTCTGGCCGCAACCACAGTCGCAACCAAGGTGAGAAGCCAAATTCAAAAGCAGACCGTTTGGCAGCTAGTGAGAGCCGAGCTGAAAGGCCATGGAGCTCACATAGGCAGGACTCATTCCCTTCATATCAATCTCAAAATGGTCCTATCCGCTCAAACACTACGCAGAGTGGTTCCACAAATGTTGCATATGGCATGTATCCGCTACCAGCCATGAACCCCAGTGGGGTGTCATCAAATGGACCTTCCATTCCATCAGTTGTCATGTTGTATCCTTATGATCATAATACTGGCTATGGGCCAACTGCAGAACAACTTGAGTTTGGTTCTCTTGGACCAGTGAGCTTCTCAGGATTGAATGAAGTTTCACAGCTAAATGAGGGGAACAGGACGAGTGGCGTATTTGAGGAACAGAAGTTACATGGTGGCTCTGCTCAACGATCTTCGCCTGATCAGCCTTCTTCACCCCACCTCCAAAGGTAGTTGGTTTAGGTGTATTTTTCCTTCTTTTGGGGGAGGCGTTTTGGGGGTTGGTGGTTCTGGGTGCCATGGTAGTGTCTCAAAGGCCAAACTCTTCTTAAGATTTTATTCAGAGCAATTTCCTTTTTTATTTTTGTTATTTTCAACCAATCACCTCTTCAATGGGATTGTTTTGTGATGCTTTCAATTATCTTAACAGGGGAGTTTGATTATTTTACCAGATCAGTCAGTGGCCCAGGGGAATTATCAGATGAAAGATGAGGATTTTCCACCTCTAGCTTTAACAGATCAGGGAGGGAATGATGATGGAAGAAACTACAATGAGAATCCCTCCCATTACCAAGCGTTCTTGTTCTCACCCCAATCTTAAAAAGGAAGGAATTTGACTATTTCATTCCATGATTTCCTAATACCTTCCTGATCACATCATCTCTGCTTGGAGCTTTTTGTGTACACTAGAAAGCAATTTACTTGCTCCATTTTCAAGAATACAAGCTTTGTTGGTCAATGGGGGTGATGGTGATGTGATGATGAAGGGGAAGGCAGGACTCGGCGTCTTAAATTCCAGTTTAGGGTTAGGCACTTTGTAACTCTACTGAAGTAGAAACTCGCTTTAGGTTCAGAACTTAGGATATTACTGTGTTACATAATTGGTCTACCTGAAATCTCTCACACAATGTACTAGGGTTTTTGGATCAGTAGCTGTGTACCAGTTCTCTTTTATGCACTTTTGTTTAAGATTTTCAACAGTGTAGCAATAACACCACCATAGATGAAATTGGGTCATGTTTGGTTTCATTGACAATCTTTTAGTTCTTTCTTTCAAATTTTTTTTCTGATATAGGAAATTGTTCATTTGTTCTTCAATATTTCCCAAATAGTAAATTATGTTTGTTAGTAAATGTTGAGAAACAGGTGCACCAAGGTTCACATATCATATTCTTTGTAAGTGTTCTTTTCATGCTGTAGGCCTCTGAGTTGCATGATGCAGATGGTAAGTTGGTCCTCTGTCTTCCACAACTGTAAATAAACCTACACCTCCATTGAAAAGGCTCTTTACCTTTCTTTAGGCGTTAATCCGCTTCTCTTTAACGTGTAATTTCGAAGAACAAACCTCCTTCATAGCTCAACAAAATGAATATTGGAACTGAAAACCAAAGCTCCCTTTTATTCTATTTTATTCATCTTTTATTCAAAAAAAAATTTTGGGTAATTAAATGAATTTATAAACCAAAAAGTGGGCAAAGCCCAAAGAACAAACAACCTCAACGTCAACCGACCAACCAAGGGAACACAAAGGGGCCAGACCAACTAAAGAGCCAAACGCCCCAATCTAACAATACAAACAAACCCCAATAGCACTTAGCTAAGGGCAAGGAAGAAAAAATCGAAAAAATGGGCGAAATTTCGGTGATTTTGGAAGCCCGAAATTATCGGGAGGGGACAATTTGTTTTCGGAAATTTTTCGAAAATTTCGGAATTTCGGCTGCGATATTTCCAGTCAATTTCTCAATGAAAATGGGGATAATATCGTGATATTATCGATAATTTCGATAATATCGCGATATTATGGAAACAATGGAAAAACCAAAAAATATCAAAGCTGCAGCAGGCGCTGCTGGGGTTCGAACCCCTGCCCTGTTGCTACTTTGGTTCCTTCCATTTTTCCACTACGCTGTTGCTTTAGTTGTGATTAATATCTATCAAAACTCATATTTATATATGTTTAAAACAGCTGTTTCTGAAAATAAAAATTAAACTACTCTTCATGTTTCAACATACACTACTTACCCTACCATTCAACCACTCACCTCACCTAACTAATTAGTTGTAGTCCTATTTCTATACAAACAAATAAAATCAAATGGTCCCATCCCATCTCCCATGCCATCTCTTTCTCAACATCTTTGCAAAACATTGTGAGGTAAATTTACAAACTTATATTTACATTATTGTAATTTATTAAAATAAAAAAATAATACTTGCATGTTAATTCTTTGAAATAATTAAGTAATGTTGTATAATTATTCCCTAAGATAATTTTGATATGTTTAATATTATTTATTATTTTATTATCAAATTTGATTATTATTCATTATTAGGTTTTATTATTCCATATTATTTTCATAATTACTTAAATTCCTACAATTATTTTCTCATTCATTATTTCAAATTACTTACATTTATACTTAAATTCCTAGTAAGTTATTTTCATTCATTATTGTTATTTCTACTTACATTCACTCTACAAATAGAGATGATGAAGATAGTGAAGGCAATGAACCTCATAGGAACTCTATGTGGTACTAAGTCACTAATGTATCTTACAATGCAATGTATAAAGTGTAAAATATTGTAATAAATCATTATATATAAATGATTATGGTGTGTTTAATATTCTTTCATTAATTACAACATATTTTCTACAGTCACAATGTTTGTCAACTCGCTATATAATCAACTTAAATCAGTCAAATCCATCATGCAATGCATATCCTTCCAATTTTTTTTGATAAACTAATAGATAATTGACTAAATAAACATTCTCTAAAGTTTCAATAAAAATTTCCAAGTTTTTCTTACAATTTCCGTGGTTTTTATCCAATTTTTATCGATATCGATATTTTTCCGATATTTCCATCGATATCGATATTTTTCCGATATTTCCATCGATATTGTGTTTTTGAACCACCGATATTTCCGAAACCTTCGATATTTAATTCCTTGGCTAAGGGGGAGATTCCATTCCTCAAGAAGGAAGGCATTGGCAGAGGGAATGGGGAGTCATTCTATAGGCTAAGGCCCTTTGATGAGACACTATCTCGCAATCATTGGATCAAACTAATTAATTTTATCAAACGGTTAAGAGATAGGGCATCATCTAAGGGTCTTAAATAAGGCCCTCATGATAGAATTCGACGACATTGGCATATGAGGTTTTTAAATCCTATAGGAGTATGCAGATGCAGCAAGACAGAGTTGCTTGACAATGGGTCTCGCAGATTTGCCTTTCCAAGAAGATGAGGCCCAAGGAATTAACAAATACAAAGATTGAGGAATGCCCACCACACTACACTTACACATAACCTGTCTCAAGATTGCTTCAGAGTAAGAACACTCAAAGAAAAGGTCAATAACTGTTGGCCATGAGATCTATGACCTCCAACAAAATGAAGGGCTTACGTCATTAGACAAACGTTGTAAGACCCTTGACACTTGACATAGGCGGCAACATGGTTTGGTGTCTTGGACCATGCCGAGGGAAGGTGCCATGAGTGGGCACGAGGACAAGACAAGCGAGGCAAGATGGATGTCGAAGGGTCTCGGCGGAAGCTTGCGAGAAGTGTCGACAGATTGGCATGGAAGCTGTCGACAACCTTGGAAGCCTCGGCAGATCGTGTTGGTAGTTGGCTGACAGATCGTGTGTGCATCGTGCTGGCAAACTGCGTGGAGAGTGCTGGCAGATCGTGTAGGCAGTTGGCTGGCAGTTTTGTGTGGACAGTTGCTGGCATGTTGTAGGACGGTTGCTGGCAGATTGTGTGGGCAGTTACATGGGCAGTTGTGGGGCGAAATTCCAGCAAACATGCATCGAGATCCAAGGGCATGTTTGGGCTGTTACGCAAGGTAGTGGAATGGATAAGGCAAGGTAGTTGTTAGGAGAAAAACTACCCAAGACAAGTGGATGCGTGCATGGCAGACACATCAACCTAGCAGTTAGGGGATGTCCACTGCATACTCCTATAAATACCTAGACATAGGAGGGCTTAAGAGGTGGGGCCAGAGGGAGGCCAAAGTGTTTGGCTTAGAGGTAGGCCAAACAACAGAAAGGGTGGAGACCAGTGAAAAGCTCTAGAGAGAGTTTGGTTGGAGTGAGACATAGGGAGGGGTAAGACAACAAGTGCATGTGTTGATCTACCCATGTCTTGAGAAACCCGTTGAGAGTGAACAAGGCTGAAAGGGAGTAGGTCTTGTGAATGAGTGTCTAGAGAGGCGCTCATGCCTTAGGAGTAGGCGGCATTGAGGCACCAAGTGTTGTGGTGATCCAATGCGAAGTAAAGCTTGTATTCCTTTGTATAGTTGAGTAATATAAAGGTTGGGAGTGAGTTGTCCTGTAAGCTTTGGTGTGAAAGTGTTCCACTGCGAGTAAACTCTAAAGCCTCACGAGGTAGAGGTGCGAGAAGGCTGACTTGGGAGGAGTCTAAGTGTCGAACAAGGGTCGGAAAATTTGAGGTCTTTTCTACCCCTGTTACAAACGTCCACTAGCACCCAAAACTCTTTTTACAAATTGAACATGGACGATTGCCCGCATTTGTTTCCCTTTGCAGAAATCAGAAATAAAATTAAGGGTTAACTACAGTAAACCCCCTAACCTATAGGGTCATTACAAAATCATACCCAACCTTTGTTGACCGGTTTGACCAGTACATGAACTTCACGGAACCTTTCAAAAGACACCCTCCATTGTGGGAAATGTAATCCCATTTTTTTATGATGATGTGGCATAATTTAAATAAAAATTGAATTTCCTTAAGAAAATTTTATTTTTAAACCTCTGTCTCACTCTCTCTCTCTCTCTCTCTCCCAGTCCCTTTATCTTCTTCTCTCTTCATCTCTGATTCCTCTTGGTCCTAAACCAAGTTGCACAACCCCATCACAACCTCCCCAACCCCCATCCACATCCCCAGCCCTAGCTCCCAGCCAACCTAGCCCCCATCATCTGATGAACTAAGCCACACCACCATCACCGTCTGTTCAAACCACTCTCTCCCTCTATTCTCCTCTCTCTCTCTCTCTCTCTCTCTCTGATTAGCCAGCCCCATCCCCCGCCACAATAGCCACCTCCCAACCCCTAGAATTCCTCAGCCATCCTCTACACCGTCATCCAACCCACCCTCTCGGCACCTCTGCATCACCACCCTCACTGGAACACCAACAAATGCAAATTCACCATCATCATCATTTATAATCTCAAAATTTCCAAAAAAAAAAAAAACAAAGTAAAACAAGATCTGGTGGTTATTATATATGGGTTATTGAGTTTGAGGGTTAGATCTAATTAGGGCATGGGTGAGGGGATGAGTTCTAGGTTGAAATTCTGGAAATGCAAATCACGGTTTTGTTGAACGACTCATCGTCGTCTTCGTTCTCGTTGAATCAGGCCAGGCTCCAGCCGTATTTGGCGACGAAGACGGTGGTACTTTGGGGTTGAGATTTGGTATTACGGTTGGGTTATGCCCTCAACGGATCTGGAGTTTGGGCCTCATCGGATTTATGGTATAGATGACAGGAAGAGAAAGAGAGGGGAAGGAGGCGTGATGTGAAGGTGACGTTATGGTGGTGCGGCTAGGTTTGCTGGAGGAAGAGGGGGATGGGTTTGGGAGAGAGAGAGAGAGAGAGAGAGAGAGAGAGAGAGAGAGAGAGAGAGAGAGAGAGAGAGAGAGAGAGAGAGAGAGAGAGAGAGAGAGAGAGAAAGAAAGAGAGCTAAGATGGGGCTTGGGATGAGGGAGTAGGGCTGGTATCTCTATGACATCCACGAACCCCAACTCTTTCTCCACCATTTGTATCTCTATCTCTCCCTTCCCCCCACCCCACGGCGTGTTTGAGTCCGCCATGAATTTTAGCTCCAATGACGTATAAAGCAAACCCATATTAGGGTTTGATTAATTAAAAAGGAGAAACTAAAAGTTTGAAGAATGGAAGGAAAAGAAGAACTTTTTTTTTTTGTGTTTGATTAATTGAAGGCGAAGAAAAAGATGTTGTGTATGGATTGATTCAATTAATAGGGCGGGTGGAATTGGGTTTGGCAACTTTTTTTTTTTTTTGTTACTTTTTCTAATTTTATTTTTTATACATTTTATTTAAAAATTTTAAAATTAATTTATCAAATAAAGGAATATTTTATTAATTTTTGTCCACATGGAGTCCACTTCAGCAAAAAAAAATACCACATAAGATAGGCCACGTCAGCACTTAACGATTCCTCTAATTGTATGAGTAACGGAGGGTGTCTTTTGAAAGGTTCTGTGAAGTTCATGTACTAGTCAAATCGATCAATAAAAGTTGGGTATGATTTTGTAATGACCCATATAGGTTGGGGGGTTTACTGTAGTTAATCCTAAAATTAACGAAGGAGCCAAGCTTGCAAATGAGGACTAAGAGCATCCGTAATGGTTGTTCATTATTGAACTATTTTGACATCTATTGAATTGAACTGCAATTTTACTTGCAATTGTATAGTTCAATAACTTCATATTATTGGCATGTAGGTCGCATTGTTAGTCACGCCCCGAATTTTCAACAACAATTAACCTGCTTAGTTAATACAAACAAACTAATTCGGGCACGCGAAGCTCGGAAACTTTAACAAATGCACACTGAATTTTTTTTCTTTTTCCATAATACAATACCACATGTTCCGAGCCCCAATGGCAATACAGACTCAACTCTTCTTAGTCAAATATTACATTCCAACAGTTAAATAATAAATTAAAAATTCAACCTATTACATATCTGTTCCTCAGAGTTTATTACACACAGCTGAAGTCTCAACTCACAAACACTCTCACACCACACTTTGTACACTGCAAGTGCACCTTTTTATTTATGTTCTTGACATCCTGTGTTCCTATTACCTGCAGGATTAGCCCCTCCACTGTTGAATAGTGTATTGGGTTCATCACCAACAAACCCGGTAAGCTTTCTAAAGCTTGTATGAGTAAACCACAACCACCATTATAAATATGTCATTTTACACACAATATACAATCACATGCACTTTCATTAGCATACCACAATCCTTGTATAATCAAGGTACTCATAATCAACCAACTCATCACAATCACAATTCTTTTTTTTTTTTTAAAGAACTGTCCGGTCATTAGTTGACCCAAAACCTGTTTCAAAATTCATTAGAAACCCAACCATCAATGTCACTTTTGGACAACAGAAGTGAGAATACGCTTGACTCTCTCAACGCACAAACACCTACACCATCCGAAATAGTACGATGCGCTTTCACAATTCCACGAAAATATAAAGTAACTATGTGTTACCCTCATAAACACTGTAATGGCGACAACTAGAGCTCTAACTTGTTTGGGGCCTCGCACCCCAGGGTTACAATCCCTAATTACTTGCCATGGTCAAATCCTCGCAAAGATTATCTTCCCATTGAAAGAATCAGTGCATTCTTACATCTATTCTCAAATCACAACATCACCCACTCGAAAACAATATAAATGTCATTTTTACATTAAATATTGTTTTCTACCAAGATACATCCATCACCACAATATATATTTAATTATATATATCTACATGGTCATTCACTTATGAACACTATAATACAATTATAAAATAACATGGTTGTTCTCCACGAACACCATACATTTCTCAAAACCCTGCAAAAACTCTTTTTAAATCAAAAGATATTTATTGGTTTTAAACTCACACAAAAACAGTTTCTCAAAAACCACAACAGCATGTTAATTACATTCATTAACATTATCATAACTACATTATAATAAATATAATAATTCGTGATTTTACTCACGATCCAGATGGTTTTACTCACATCCCGTCCTTGCTGCAACTTTACCAGCTCAACAAATCCACAAACTCAAACCTCAACGAGCACTTTGGCCCCAATAGTACCTAAGCAAAGCACATAACTCAACTTTGCACAAAATCCAAGATTCATCTCCCAAATGACGAAAATGTCATTCGAACCAACCCGGTGTCCAAAGCGATCAATTATCGTCCAAAACACTCCAAAACTATGACGTACACACTGTTAACGTCAAAACATGACCAATAACACCCATTGTACAAAAAGTCACTATTTGGGTCCCGCAGGTCCCACACGTCCAACCGACACTCCAAAAACCCGCCTCGGGCCTATGACCTCATATTTCGCATCCGGTCGCACTAATGGACTATAAATAGTCCCGACATCACCCTGCATCAATTTGGCCCGATCCAATGGTTGCATAATTCTTGATCGCACGATCACACACGATCGAACGACGATGGCTCACCACAAACTTCAAAATACAAAACTTAAGATTGGGACGTCCGATCACCAATCCGTCTATACCTACAGACTCCTCACAATACCAGCTACAACATATATAAAATCGAACACGATCCAAAGTCCGATCTAACGGTCCAAAATTTGTGAGGCTCCGATTGTCGATCAAACGACGAAATCTCACAAAACGGAGCACACCACCGTGCTCAGGACGTCGAGGACATTAACATAACATCGAATATGAACTTGAAACTTAAATCATAAAAAATTCACTATTTGAGAAATTTCGAAATTTGCAAAAGAGGCTTCGAAATTTATCTTAAATCGTAGGCCTCGTTTTCACGATTACGTAGGCAAAAACGGTACAACAATCCGAGCTCTAGAACTTTAGATATAAATTTCCAAAGTATTTTTTCTTTAAGAAATTCATTTTTTTTTCTTTTTTTGCAGAAGAAGGAAACTGAACGTTCACGCAGGCAGAAAGAAGAAGAAGAAGTCAGGTAGGCCCTCGAACCATGTGTGAACAGTACCGGCGACTTTTTTTTTCTTTTTGCTGCCACGTGTTGTAACATCATTCGTCCAACTTCAATAATTCATTAAAAATTCATCCGAGCTCCGAAAAATTCTCCGAAAATTACCACATGCTCGTAGCGATATAAACTATTTTTCCATTCAAGAATCATACTTTTTTCAATTCAATTTCTTGAACGTCCTTTGAAAAATCATTAAATTGAACGTACGGCCATTTTAGTCCAAATTGAGATTAAACACACTTAATCCAATCATTTACACACCAAACCAAATTCATAAATTGCCCACACATTTAATTAACCTTGTATGATTTTTTCGGAATATTAATAACAACAAAAATCCATTTTTTGAGGTTATTACAGTTAGCCTATTGCAATTTGATAGAGGGTTCATCACATAACACCCTCTATTGCAATTGCATCTATTGCAACGAACTAATTCATACTATACGTATATAAAAACAGAAACTAATTCACACAATTGCTAGTGAGATTTTACAGTTTTCGTTCAATTTCATATAATAAAATGGAATTGATTATAACCATTATAGATGCTCTAAGGGCACATTTGGTTCGTGGATTTGAGCCAAGGCAATGCATTCGTTCTTTTATTACTTCTTATTGGTTGACAAAATAAGATTTCTTAAAACTAGCCAGATTTTTCAACTAATATGTTTAATTTCTTGTTGGCCGTGCATGGCAGAAGCAGAGGTTAAACTTAAAATACAAAATTAATGGAAAAAGTAAAATATAAGAAATCTCTTCTATTGATAGAGTTTTTCAGTTGTCAACAAGAAGTAGTAATTGGGGCAATCAAATCAACAGCCTAAGCTGCTAACTACTTGGAACGCAATCCAGGGACATTCTTAAGCCCCATCTTGCCGAGGACAAGCTTGGGAATGGCTGGAGGATTGTCCAGCCCCATGCTTCGGCTAAACTCGTTAGCAAGCTCCACAAGCCTATGCTTATCGCGCCCCACTTTCTTATTTGAATTGTAATACCCAAGCCACGCTTGATATGCTGCTTCTTTGTTCTTCATCTCCACTTTGGATAGCGCTCGTTCCACCTGTTAGATACAATGCCAACATTTAATTTAAGATAAAACTGTATGCTTCGAGGAAAATGGGAAGAGAGAACTGAGAGAGATGGAGAAACCCACCTTCTTCGTAGTGTCAGGATCAACTGAAGGTACGGCACCCTTGGTTATTGGCAAATCCTTTATAGTGGACAAGAAGAATTCCTCCCAAGGAGCCAGTAACAATATTCCTTGCCCTTCTTTGCCTTTACGACCGGTTCTACCAAGTCGGTGTATATACTGTTGTCTATCAGCTGGCACGCCCACCTGTGGTTGCAACAAAAGGCGGGAGGGGGAAGCTTGGGTTTAAATCCACGACAGCTTAAGTTCCAAAAAAATATCTATCGAAACTAACCTTGGGACTTAAACAAGGTAAAGAAACTCAAGTCTTGTTCAAATAAAGTAACCAGTTTTCCATTACAAATTAAATGCCAAATTCTGAAATTCCTAGTAACTCTGTAAAAGATTCATAAGGAGGAATAAAGCGACAAGATGTATATTTTTACCTTGTCAATGTGTCACAAGAATGCTTCTAGCAAGCAACAACTAAAATACAAAGTCCTAAATATTGCATGCTAAAAACAATCACAAATGGCCATGAAGTCAAGTAAAGTCTGCATAAGCTAATAATTGACATTGTAATTACCTGTATGACTAGGGTAACATCTGGATAATCGACCCCACGTGCAGATACATCAGACGTTACAAGAATAAGACCCTTTGATTTCCTAAATTCATCAGAAACTCGGGTTCTATAACTCTGTGGTTTCCTAGAATGGATCTCCCTAACGCTCAAGTTCAGCTCACCAAGAAGGTCTGCAACCAATCGTGTGACCATAGCAGTAGTGCAGAATACAAGAACCTATTCAAAATAAAAGATCGACATGTTTTAGATAAGATTGCAATAATGGTGATGAAGACCACATGTTTTATTCAAGATTGAAGTAACAGTGGTAAAATAAATGCCTATACGGAAAAAATCCATGATATTACCAATTCAATAAAGTAGTCCTAATGACAAACACTACCAACTGTTCAACCAAAAGTTTAGATGCATGAAGTCAACAGCATGGGCTTTTGTAGTAATACAATGTATACCTTATATTCAACATCATCTGCAATATGCTCTTTAAGAAGAGCATATACTAGGGAAAAATGCTTGTCCAATGGAGCGACTAAATGCGTCTGTCTGACCTGAAATCATCCATCTTTTTAGAATAGAAATATCAACAATGCATAATAGAAATATATATATATATATACACATAATATAAAAGAACCTACCTGTGCATGCGTCTCTTCACTGCCTTCTTGAACCGTATTGATATACTCATGATCTCTTTTCAAAGCAATGTGACATATTTGACGGACCTACAATCAGGAAAGATTGATGTTCACATATAACGTATAATATGTATGTTTCTTTAATTTTTTCCCCAAAGAAACAGATTACCACACAAAAGTAGTGAAAGAAACCTCTTCTGGAACTGTGGCAGAAAACAGAAGTGTCTGCCGTTGTTTGGGGACAGCAGAAATAATCCTTTCAATGTCTTTACGGAATCCCATATCCAGCAAATGATCAGCTTCGTCAAGTACAAGGACTTTGACACCCATCAGCCTAGTTGCGAAACCTGCGGTATTCTCAATGTGATCTTTGAGCCTTCCAGGTGTAGCTACAAGAATCTGCAAGTTTTTAATGTGTCAAATCACAAATAAATGTCTGTAAACATGTATATGTTGATGTGAATTTTCATCTTTGTCTTTAGTTGGCATCATTATTACAGCATACTCGTAGATCAAATTTACTGGGAATTCATTATGTGAAAATAATAAAAGGATGATTCCAGTAAATGGAACCTACTACCTTCATCCGACCTTTCCCTCTCAATTCAACTTAATAAAAGCCAGTTAACTAAGTTAATTCAACCATTCATTCTTAACCTATCCCATGACATTCCAGCGCTTTGTCAATGTACAAGCTCAGTTGATGATCGACAGTGAAGTGAATAAAACAGGACGGTACGGTAAATGACAAAGTCCTCCAGCAATGATAAAAATCTTACCTGGCAAGGGTTTGCTTGTATGCGTTTCTGTTCCAAAGCAAGTCTTGTACCTCCAATCACAACTTGAACGCCAATAGAAGGATGATACTTCAATAACTTATTGGCTTCTGCTGAAGCTTGACTTGCCAGCTCTCGAGTTGGGCATATTACAAGTACCAGAATTGGGGGTCGCTTTTGATCACGGGTAATAGGAGGTGATTTTACAACTACTTCAATTGATGGAAGCTGAAACAAAGAACTTCAACATCAAATAGGATGAAAACTCCCCTGCCGCTATATATATTAACAGTACAAATGCAGTGCCTTAAACAAATAAAAAGTAGCATGGACCATTCATTCACACAGACAGACACAAATGAGGTGTCATACCAAGAAAGCCACAGTTTTTCCAGTCCCTGTTTTTGCCTTGGCCAGAACATCCTTACCTAGAAAACATAATTAATTAGAATAAGCACTTTAATAAAATGGACACACACGGCAGAACAATAAACTCTAAACAGGTAAAAAAAACAACGAAATAACAGATATACTTATGAGGACACAAGTAACTTGACCTTATGGTTATTGCGGATTGATGGTTACTGGGGTTTTACAGTAGTCATCTCAAAGACCCATTGTTAAAAACCAGATGGGTACTGCGATTTTACAGTAGTTATCATAAAGTTCGTGCAACATTTTGTAAAGAAACAAACCTTTGAGTATTACTGGAAGAGTAGCCTCTTGTACTACAGTCATTTTTTCATATCCTGCATCCTTGATTCCTTTCAAGGACAGCGGAGAGACGGAACATTGATCAAACCTGAAAACATTTAAAACAAGTTAAACAAGAAACGTGTCCCCAAATACATCATGGAAATGGTGATTTATACATACTGAGATTCACTCAAATAAGAGTCAGAGCTTCCAGGTGAACTTTTCGGCAAAACCTTTTTGCTCACTTCATTATCCGAACCAAACAAAGAAGTTGCACTTTTTTCTCTTAAAACTCCATAGCCATCATCATCATCATCATCAGAAATAGCAGTATCACTCTCTTCCTCACTAAGCAAATCCTCAATCCTAACACCGGTCGGTTTTTCCTCCTCCCCTTCAGTATCATCCATCACACGCAATGTTTTACCCGAATCTCTTCCACCTCTTCTTAGACCCTCGCCACCTCTATTCCTAGTAAATGAATCTGCTTTCAAATTTGAACTCGAATTCCCTTTCGAAAATGAATTTGAATTCCCTCGATTATTTCTGCGAGGAAACAACCCGTCTTCCTTATCATCGTCGCTCTGAAATTTGTTATCAAACCGCTTACTTATCCCTGAATTTCTCGGAAAAGATTCATTTGGGTTAGGAAATCTTCGCCTGCTCGAATCACCAAACTCGCCGCTTGAATGCGAGTTCCCGCGATTGTTTCTGGGTGGAAATGGTCTATCTTTCTTATCACCCTCAAATTTATTATCGAACCGCTTACTTATACCTCCATTTCTCGGAAATGACTGATTTGGGGACCGAAATTCTCGCCTTCTCGACTCACCAAAATCGCCCGAGTCACTCTCTCTCCTGCTCTTTTTCATCGGATAAGACTCTCTGTAACTACCTCTTTCTCTAACCCTACCTCTACGACCCTCCAATTCGTCATCACGTCCACGGGGCGAGTCACTCCTCAACTCGCTGACCCAGTCACTGAGCTGAGCCTCGTCTTCTATCAGGCTCTTCGAAGCTCCTCCACCACCCGCCCTTCTTTCATACCCACGTGGCAACTCGGAGCCCGACCCGGTTCTGGGGCCTCGGAAGGCCCGAGTCGAGAATGCTCGCTCAGTCTGCAACGAACGACGAAAACCTAAGCCCATGTACCTCAGCCTCAGTGGGAAGACCCGAGACAAAATGGGCACGGCCCGAGAGGACGAAAGGGTAGGCGCGAACGTCATGGGTGGGAAATGGGTCGCCGGACGAGAAGTGCTGAGGAGTCGGAGTTGGGGTAAGAGTCTAATGGGCATGAACGTAGTCGAAAATGACGTCGTTTTCATGGAGGTTCTTATGGTGGAGAGGTGTGAGAAGTCCCCGAAATGGGGATTTAGGGTTTAGGGTTTTACGAAATGCAAGTGATCGTTTTTATAGTTTAGAACAGGATAGGGTTGGGTTTAGGCTCCAAACATAAACGACACCGTTTTTATCCGAGAGCTAGTGTGTATAAACCCACAACGACATCGTCCGGTCCTTTTTCCTTTTTCAAAGGCTGGCTAGCCGGTTGGGTCATGGATTGATGGGCCAGCTACGGTCATAGACTCAGAATTTTGTCAAAACTAGTCTAGCCCAAATCAACATTTGTTTACTGCCAAGACACCAAGCATTTCACACCATCAAATTTGGCCAACCATAAATTAGACATTTTAAAAAAATATTGACAATGCGATATATACGGGGAGGGGGATCAAATTTGAGTGCAATGAGGTGGGCATACTGTTTTGGCGAACCGATTTAATTCACATATGCTATAAATTTAAGGGTTAATTTCACTTTAGTACCATGAGCTTTCACTTTGAAGACAACCCTATCCTGGTAGGCCTAGGTACAACCGTCAATGTGGTAGGCCTGGGTACAGCCGTCAACGTGGCTGAAATCATATTGCAAAAAATTAAAAAGATTAGGGCACATAATTGTTAAAATTGAGAGTGCATGGACAAACATGCTTTAAGGGTAAGAGTTCATGGTACTAAATTGAAATTAACCCTAAATTTAATTATTTACCCACATGAAAAAAAAAGTATGAACCAATTCGCTACGCACTGAGGAGGGTGAGGTCGAATTTACCACCTTCATATTCATCCCTGATTTCCCGCCTCTAGACACGAATCCTATTAAATATGCATGTTTATGATATATTATAACACACAAAAAAGTAAAATTATAAATAAATAAACTAAACACGTAAATTCATTTGTTTTAAACAAATTATACGATATTGTTGAAGAATATAAAGTCCCACATTGAAAACTTGACTAAATAAATTACAACTTATAATAAGTGTTTCAACTCCTAATAACATTGAGTCCTTTTGTGATAAAACTCCACACATATTGGGCTTTGTAGGTGTCTAAGTTGAAGACAATATCGGTGTTACTAGTAGTGAGCTACTAGCTTGTCTCTCTGAAATTTGCTAGAGATTATGGCAACAAGGAAAATAATGTGTTATATATGTCCCACCTAATTAGCAGCAAAACAATGCAAGCGATGTTTATTAGAATTAATAATAAATGACTAACAACCATTGATTAATGTCAACCTTATAATCATTGGAGTGAGTTTAGTATAGTATCGTCATTCTCAATAAAAAAATATCCTAAAATAAAAAATAAAAATAAAAAGCACAACCCAAAAATTACCAAGAGCATGGACAAAAGTCACAAAAGTAAGAAGTAGAAAGAAGGTAGAAGATGAAGATGATATGAATGAAATTAGTGGTCCTTGCCTTGCCTCCCTCCAATAATTCACTAATAGGTCTGAACAACCTTCGGGCCCCTAACGTTACTACAAACAAACGAACACAACAAAACCTTTTATGAATTTGTTTTTTTGTTTTTAACTCAAGTGGTCTCTAAGTTGTTTGTTGCATACTATACTAAGAAATTAGATTGGACGTCTTGATGCATATAATGCGACTTTTTATATAATCTGCTTTTCTTTTGTGCTTTTCAACCTGAAACAGTAATTTCCAGTACGATGCTGCTCATGAAAACTGACATTTTAGAATTTTTTAAAAGTGCTTGGCAAAAGACAAACAAAGGTATTTCTGCTTCTTTTTTTTCTTCTTTTTTTCTGCTTTCTTTCGCACCATAATGGGTTTTCTTAGGTTTTGTTGCTTGAAATATTTGTATATTGTCAATTTAATTTTTTAATAATTTTTTTAGTAAATTAAAGACTTTAATTATTTAAAAATTGTCAATTAAGATCTTAAAGTTAAAATTTTCAAATTCCATTCAAATTCCTGTACAAATTAAAGATAAATTCGTAATTTTATCTATATATATATAAAGGCAGAATGCCTTAAAAGTGAAATTTTCATTAACTTCTAAAATGCCCTTAGTAAATTAAAATATTAAAACTCACAAATTTTATTAAAAGGAGGACAAAAAAGTAAAACAACACTCAAGTGAAATTTTCAGTAACTACCAAAAGGATAAGAAGAAGTGCAGTGAAAAAGAAAAGCATAAAAAACAAGAATATTGCAGTTCAAAAACCACCACAAACCCACGCACCTGGCAGTAAAAAAAATAAAACAACACTTAAAACATTTTTAAAAAAATTACAAAATAGAAGAATAAGAGCAGTTAAGAAAAATTAAATTTAAAAAAAACGAAAGAGACGTGGAGTAAGAAGAAGAGCAGTTGTAAAAATACATTTTAAAAAAAGAATCCCACTATCCTCAGCAGTTCTTTTCAGTTTTTCCCGTTCGTGAACAATGCTGCATAAACCATTTCATGCCTTCCAATTGACATGAATTCTTTGTGCCTTCCAATTTACTTGAACGGGCTTAGAGTACTTGAAATAAAAGATTGAGTGTTTGGGGGTGTCTTTGGTTTCCTTGCTGATATATGTTGCTTCATATTAAATTTTTGTTTTTGACAATGTTTTTCTTCGTATGTCAGGTGTAGTACAGTGTAGAGCATGTTATAACATGACTATTCACATTTGAAGTTTGATTAATCTATTTCTTCTTCTTTTTTTCACAGGTAATGCGTTTGTCAAATTTGAAGTTTGGGTGCGTAACCTCATCTCAATTCTAGGTTACATGAATTTTTTTTCAAAAATTTTACAATTTTGTATCATCAAAGTTCCCTTTTTTTTTTCCCTGTCATATGCATAGTTGTGTTTTCTTAAAAAAGAGGCAGGCGGGTAACAGAGGAATGGCTTACGTCCCACAAAACACCATTTGGTAATTCCCATTATTTATTACTTTTGTGGTTTTTTTTTACTGACATAGGTTGTTGGTTTTCACTGAACTGGAAATCCTTAATAACAATTAACTAATATGTGTTTCTTCTTTGTTTATAAATTGGTGTGGGCTGATATTTTTATTGATTGTGTTTCTATTTTTATTGTAGCATAAGACAATGTGAACTACCGCCCTATGCCTTCTTGCATAGCCATTTTATAACATTTTACCATCAATTGTAGTGTTTTGTTACATTGTAGAGATAAGGGCTGGTATGCCATGTCTATGATGTTGCTGCACAGCACGTTGTCATTGGTTGATGATGAGGATTAATGGTAAACAGTTTACGAATTTGGTTTTAATTATTATTGTTATTTTTAATGCAGATATTATCATATTATGTAGGTGTTTAGTTTGTATGGCGATAAAAGAAAACACTTGCGACAGTCATCTAAAAAAATACAATTGCAAAAATAGAAAAATTGTAAGACGCGTGATTGAAAAAGAAATTAAAGAAGGCTGTTGAGGCAGATTACAGAAAAGTAAATGCGATAAAAATAAGGAAAACTTTTAAGATGATCATCTCGAAAAATTCAATTGCAAAATAATAAAAACAAAACTTTGTAAGTCGCAAGATAGCACACATGATTAAAAAAGCTTCACGCGCTAAGTCATGCAGAGAGGCTAGTAAAAATTAAAATAAATAAAATAAAAACTTCACTTACTTAAAATTAAACATTTTAATTTAAAAATATTAACATTTAAATTCAAAGAAAAGAAATATTTAACATTTAAAATTAAAAATTAAAAATTAAAAAAACATATCAACTCAGCCTCCCCTCCCCTCCCCCATCCTTTCCCTTCCGTCTTCCCCCATCCTCCTCCCCAACCCCTTCCCTCCTTCCCTTTCCGTCTCCCCCACCCTCCCTTTCCCCTCCTACCCCTTCCATCTCCCCACCCTCCACCTCTGATCTTTATGTACCCACCCTGAGCTTTTTCTCTCTCTCTCTCTCTCTCTCTCTTCTCTTCTCCCGCAACCCCAAATCGACCAATTGCCCCCCATCACCGAATCAACCTCGCAGACCCCAATTCCTCGACCCATCCCCTCCCTCTCATTCTCTCTCTCTCACGCTTTGTTTTTCTTTGTGTGTTTCAGTTTGATACTTCCATTAACAAAACCCAGAAGCGAGTTTTTATAAGTTTTGATTTTCCAGAAATTATTCGAATACCTGGCTGAAATTAGTGGGTAAAATCTGTTCAGTTTCAATGATTATTCATTTCCAAGTTATTAAATGTTTACTGATCAACAAATAAGGCCATATGTGAAGATAGAGAAAGGGAGGAGATATAGGGGAAGAGAGAGAGAGAGAGGGGAAAAGGGAGAAAAGGAAGAGAGACAGAGGGAGAGAGAAAGAGTAGGGGATGAGCGGCGGCGACGGTAGGATAGGGTGGAGGCGGGTGGCGTTCATGAGAGGGTGAGTTGCTGTGAGGAGATGGTGGTGTGCTAGGGCTTGGGGAAGAAGATGAGGGATGGGTTTTTATTTTTATTTTTTATTTTTCATATTGTTTTTAAACAACTATTTAATACTATTATTTGATATTTTAATAGGGCATAATTTTAATTTTCTGCAAAATTACGAATTTGCCCTTGATCTAACCGAGAAATGGATGGCGTCTGACAGTTGGCCATCAATTGGCGATTTAAAAAAATTCGAGTACTTAATTTACCGAAAAAATGGTTTAAGGGACTAAATTGACAATATGTAAATAATTCTGGAAGCAAAACCGCAGAAAACCCCACCATCGTTCACAAAGTTTGTGTTGTTGTGTTCATGGTTGAAACTTGAAAAGAATGCTGAAATCGAATTCAAAATTCAAGAGTAGTTCGCATGAGAATCAAATATTTACCCCTAATTAAGGAGTTATGGTGAGAGCGAATGCCTATTGTGTACGAACAAATTTAAACGATACACAAATATAAACCCTAATATAAAAAATTTATCCCGCTATAAAATATATGCATACAATACGAATTCGCACTATAAAAAAAATATATAACTAGAATTATGGTTCTAAATACATACAAAAGATGGGAGAATAGACTTTAGAGCTGTTGGTAGATATTTGTGGCTTAGATTTGGTAGTTAAATGGAGTTCATATTAGTTGGTCGGCATATAGAAATGCTGGCCTTTTCTTTTCTCTGAGTTGTGGGTATGACAAATTATTGTTGCTTTCTTTGTTTGATCTGAGAGATGAGACTCATCTTAACTTGAGGGAAGACAAAGACCAGAAAATTAGTCGAAAAAAGTACCCAAACCAGCATTCCACGTCACATGGTTTTTCCAAACACATATCATCATCTCTCCTTCAACTTTCAAGTTTGACAACCTCCCAAAGTCTCAACTCACAAACGTGTTCAATTGTAGATCACTTATTCAATTGTAAAATTAAATATCTTTTAAGAAAAACAAACGAGATTTTGCAGCACCATCTCAATAATTTTACATATAAAAAAATATTTTTAATGTTTTACGTGTTCTTTTTTAAGTATTCGAGAAGTTATACGATTCGAGACTTAAAATCTTACAGACCAACAACGTGTAAAATTCTTAAATCACCGTAATATATTTTATGGGATGATTTTGACACTCTAAATCTCACTCCTCTACGGCTCACAAATGAGAAATGCATCATCATCATCATCACCCATAATTTACTTTACTATGACACAATGATTGTATGAAAGTGGTCCTTGGCCTATTTGAAGAATAATATCTTGAATATCTCTTTTATAAATTACAATGAAGAATCAGCTTGATGGGCTAGGAGATTTTCCCATGGTTTTGGACCACACTGGTATTGGCCCCTCCTATGCATATATACAAAAATAATAAGTAAATAATTATGCACCATGCTGTGTTTAGAGTGGAGGCCAGAAAATGAGTGAAACAAACAACAATGAACAACTTGGGATAGCATGCATTATTACAGCACTGTTGTCATTTTCTTATATGATCTTATTAAGACTGGTCTATAAATACACACCGCAAAACCCATAAATTTTGTTCTCTTTTCCATTGTTGATGCTTAAATTTTTTTTCAACACATTGTTGCCATTTGAATAATGTCTGTTACATTTAAAAACAATTCAAGTTTTTAACTTATGTATGATTTAGGGCATGTTTGGAACGGTTGTTATATGAAGCACTTATGGTTATAAACGTTTTCATTACAATAAGGTCGAGATTTTTGTTTAAAATTCAAGTGCTTTTTCAAAAGTACCTGGCAGTGATTAGTGCTTTTCTAAAAAGCAATTTATGATTCATAAGCATTTTTAAATTGTTGTACCAAGTGTAGTCAGAAGAGTTTTTAGTTATCAAAAAAATGCTTGCAACCCCTTCTAGAAGCACTATGAAAACAAACAAAAAAATGTAAAATGATAGTTATAGAACTGTAAAAAAAAAAAAAGTAAACTGTTGAATTGACCCCCCAAACTATCACCTAATATTTTCAATTTCCCCATGAACTTGTTTTTAGTCAATTACCGATACAAACTAATTTTTTTGGCCAATGTCCCCCTTATCGTCAAATTTCCAAACATTTCATCTATTTCTTCGTCAATATTGAGGGCAATTCGGTAGTTTATTAACAAAAACTACAAGTGCCTGTTTGGTTAAAGGTTTAGGAGCTTGAGAATGAGTTTCAAGTTGCATTCCCATGTTTGGCAAGTGCACTCGTGGAAATGCAATTATGGACTTCCCATGTAGGGTAGTGGGGAAGTTCATAAAGTTTTTCCCCCCACGTGGGAAAGCATTTAATGTAATTTTTTTAGACTAACTTACCAATGTTATTATTTTTAAATACCACTTTTGACCCTTAAAAAACTCTTCATATATTAACCTTTAATAATTAAAAAAATCAAAGGTATTGTTAAAAACTTGATAACTTTTCATTCATAATACTGCACTAACCAAACATGGGAATGATAAATAGTTAAATTTCCTAGTCCTCATTTTCCAGCGTTTTCAAACGTGGGAATGAACATTCTCCATTCCCATCTGATGGAATTAGACATGGGAAGTTCAATCCGCAAACCAAACTGGCCAAGGGTATATAAAAGTGCACAATCGTCCCATAAAAATTAGCACAACAAATCACTGAAAAGGAACAAATATTTTTAACAGAACTTTAATCTTTAAAAAAAAAGTTTTATTAACAAAGGAGCCACTAGTGTAGTTGTTTGGAGTATTTATTATCTCATGTAAGGTTTTGGATTCGAGTCATAGTATCCGTGTAATGTGTGTGAGTTTACTATATTATCATCCCTCTCAATAAAAAATGCCCTAAAAAAAAGTTTTATTATTCCCATTAAATAATAAATAAATAAAAACTTGTGTACAAATCGGGGAAAACAAAAGGAGGCTGCTTTCGTGAGCCACGACAAACAGTGCCTGCGGCACAGAGGCCTCGTGAGCCGTTTAAACAGTGACCCATTACCATTTAATTATTTATTTACACCAACAAATAATTAAAATAAAATCCGTACACTCGAAAAACCGTTATTAATATTATTTTACTTTTATTTTTATTTTTTTAGAAAACGTTTCCCTTTCAAGAAAGCTTTCACTTTCTCGCCTCATTTATTTTCCAGGAAAAATACATACCAAAATAGAAAGCCCCAATTGTATAAAAGCCAAACCCAAATATCATCTCAATTCGGTGTGTGATTTTCTTATTTTTCAACGTTTCTCTTTGTCTCTTTTATTTAACCCAATATCATCTCAATTCGGTGTGTGATTTTCTTATTTTTCTACGTTTCTCTTTGTCTCTTTTATTCAAGTCTCTCTCTCTCTCTCTCTCTCTCTACTTCGCTTCAGCTTTACAATAATGTCATAGCTAGCAAGTTAGCAACCTTTCAACTCTTTCTTCTTCCTCTGTCTTTTGATGTAAATATCATTCCAGGACCTCCACAAGTGTTTCTCTTCTTCTTTGGTGTTAATGGGGCAAGATGTTCTTGAGCAGTGCTTGAACTAATAGTAGCTAGCTGTAAATTTGAGCCTCCAAGTGTGTTTCTTTGTAGTTGCTGAAGCTTTTTTCTTTCTGCTAGAGACTGGTCTCTGCTGGATTTTTGCTGCTGACTCTTCAGCTTGAAAGAGCAGCTGGGTTTTCTTAATTCGTCGAAATAAAGTGTGTTTGCCTGTTTTCTTGGAGATTTGGAAACTGGGTTTGCGAGGTAATATATAATGTGTTAGATCTTCAGCTCTTCCTTCTATTGATTATTTTAAGTTTTTGTGTGTATTCTCTTTCTCTCTCTGTCTGCAGACTGTATGTCTGTCTCTAATTTTCAATTTACTTCTCTCTAAAGATATTTATTAGTTTATTTTAATGGCTAAGCTTGTACGTAATGTGTAAGGTAGCAAATTTTATAGACTTGGCTGAGATCTGATTGAAGTTGCTTTTGTTTCTCAAATTCTTGTACCTTTTTGTTAATGTACTTATAAATTTGTGAATTTTGTAGAGTTTCTCAGTTATTTAGGGTGCAAGGCATTCTTATATAGTATAAAACACTATACTTTTGTGGTAACAAAGCTGGTTTGGTTTGCTTTTTAAAGAGTACGGCAAAAAAGAAAATTCCAAGCCTGCTTTGGATTCTGTTTTTATTGCTCAGAATTGAAAACTCCAAAGATTTCAGAATAAAATTTGTCAGATTGGAAATACATCTATTCAGGTTTGGTGGTGTTAGTGTCATTGAAAAGAGGAAGCTACTTAAGCATCAATGCTTGTTAGTGGGATGGTAATTCGCCTTATTGTTGTGGTAAAGCATAGCCAGTTTGAGAAATGAATGTTTCTAGGCAACTATTATTAATGAGGCAGTTGGGATCTTCATTGAATTGTATAAAATTGAGTTTATATTCCTGTAGAAACTTATAATCTAAATGCTTCTAAATTTTGAACAAGTATTATTTTACTGATAGAAGAGATCTTGCTTCGATGGATTTATGAATTTTCGTTCTTAAGTGTTCATGACTTTATTGACTCAAGTATGCAAGTGGTTAAGCTTATGACTTTTTTGTCATTGATCTTCCATTCCAGGTAAAGACTGCATTAGTTTACATTGCTATTTATAAGTGAATAAATATTGATACCAGAGTCATTCTAAAGAGTAAAGACATGTGGTCCACCTGCATTCAGCTGAAATGAAGACCTCACAGGTGCCACTTCATAATTTTTCACGTTGTTAGCGTGTCATATGTTGCACATACTGCTTTTCACTAAAATGGAAAGTCCTATTTTGAGATGTGCAGAGCACGCAAGAAATCCAATCATCAAGTCAAGTTATACATGATTCACAAGGTGAAGTCAAAAACCAAACTACCGAGGCTCCTGCAACAGATTCAGCTTCTGTATCCACTTCAGGCAATGACAGTAAGAAAGTATCACGACAAGATATCGAACTTGTAAGATACCAAATTCAACCTAATTTTGCAATCTTTTCTTTCCTTTTCGTACATTTGCTATTCTTTTCTCTTTTACTCTTGACTTTTTTTCCCCCAAATAATGTTTATGAAGTAGCTTGACTAATCTGTTTCTCATCTTTGTGATGGAATATTCTGCAAAATGAATGTTTTAGGTCCAGAATCTAATAGAGCGGTGTTTACAATTATATATGAATAGAGACGAGGTAGTTAAAACCCTCTTGACTCGTGCAAGGATAGATCCTGGATTTACAACTTTGGGTAGGCAACTTAAAACCTATTTATACTGTGATTACTGCCATTACATGTTTATATTGTAAGTTGATTGATTTCTAAAAAGATGATCCTGACATAGTTGTTTTCCATTAGCTATTGTAGATAGAATAGTCCAGAACTTTCATTTAAAAATCTCTCTCGTTGCCTTTCTTTTGGCATAGGGACTCCGTGAACTGGAATGGGACATGTTATGATTCTAACTAGACATGTTACTACTACTATACGTGAACTTTTCTCTTCTTACAGAGAGAAATTGATAAAATAAAAAATATGTAATATCGAGAAACTACATGCTTATCCTTTTTCTTTTCAAAAGTAAGTCGTAAGAAAATGCTGACTTGCTCTTTTTATTTTGGGATTTTGTTGATTCAGTATGGCAGAAGTTGGAAGAAGAAAATGCGGACTTTTTCAGGGCTTATTACATAAGGCTAAAACTGAAAAAACAAATCCTCCTGTTCAATCATTTACTGGAGCATCACTATCATCTCGCAAAGTATAATCCCATGCCTCCAAAGGTTCCTTTGGCCCCTATACAAAATGGGATTCATGCAATGCCTGGTAAGTTTTCCGTTTGCAGTAACATGGTGGTGGAAAAGCATGACTTAATCCTGTTATGGTATTTTTCCCCTTTAAAAAAGCTTTCTTTTGCAGTAGCTCTACTTTATCCCCATTACTCCTTTGTTGGATGCATAAGGAATAGGGATCATAAATTGGTTTCTCAATGCTAACAGAGCTATGCTTCCTTCTTTAGAACTTTGGATAAACTCTTGCTTGACTTTAAAAGTTAAAATGTGATTCTAGATAGTGAGTATTAAAGCATTATTGATTCTTTGAGTTCTATTGTGGGTAAGGATCTATATAAGCCTGTGAGTTTGTGGTAATATGTAATTTGACATTTCTGGATAATAATTTTCATAATAGTTTACCAAAAAAAGAAAGTGCTCACTGCCACTTGTTTGCAGTGCAGTTAACAACTTACCAATGGGATATCCCGTCCTTCAGCAACCTCCAATGCCAGCAGCGGGTCAACCCCATCTTGATTCCATGGGCTGTGGAATATCTAACTGTCATGTAGTTAATGGAGTACCTGCACCAAGCAACTTTCATCCCATGCGGATGAATTCTGGGAATAAGTGAGAATTTGTCCTTTGCCCATTTTCTCTTTAATTATTTATTTAACACGACTCTTAATTTGTTTCCAAAACCATAAAGACACTTGTGTTCCTCTGGTACCCCCTTTCCGATTCTATTAAGAAATATAACTGTTCAAGCATGTTCTTTTCCCTGGGGAACATGTTTGTTGGTATTGGATGACATTGGCTTGTCATGTGCACATGTATCCTGTTTTGTTTGATAGAAATTTTGCTAATGGCAGCTATTTTTTCTCCTTTATTAAGTATGATGATGGACTGCAGCGGCGCTGATGTGGTTCCTGTCATTCCACCGAACAGTGGCATGTCATCCATGTCAGAGATTCCTGTAAGTCCTACATCAGTTGCATCCAGTGGTCACTTCCCATTCACCGCATCAGAGATATCAGGAATGGGAGTAGACACATCAACACTTGATATAACATTTACATCTGATGTGGCAAGTTCTGTTGGGTTGCAACTTGCACCTGATGGCGGGGCTGGAAATTCTCGGGATTCTCTCAGATCACTGGACCAGATTCAGTGGAATTTCAGCCTATCAGATCTTACCGCAGATTTGTCAAACTTGGGAGGTGATTTGTAGTGTTGAGCAATTAGCAGATCTACAATTATATGTCTGAGATTTTAATTATTATTAGTTGCAAATACTCAATCAAAAAAGGAAATAGTTGCAAATACATAAAAGCAAGCTAAGTTTCCAGAGAAAAGAAAGCGAATAAATTGTCGAAAGCCACATTTAATATCCGTCTGGTCACACTTAAGTTGTTTCCAAATTATAGCAGGAAGCATGCATGCTAAGTTACAAAAGGCTACAAGCTTTCATAACTTCCTCCAAAAGCATAGTAGGAAGCGTACATTTAGAATCATTGAAACAAATATTTGAATATTTCCCTTTCCTGCTACCTTTTACATTATGTAAATGGTCTTCTGAATAACAAAAAACTGCTGTTGCCATGGCAGCATATATTTACGTTTAAAGATGTTTGAAAGGCTTATAGCATTTCGGTCTTACATGCCTGGGCAAATATAATGACGTGTTGGATCCAAGTATGAATTTAGCAATAAAGCTGCTTTTGAATAATGCTCATATCTCATGGTTTCTTTATTGCGTTGCCTTGATTTTATTTGCAGATTTAGGAGCCTTAGGAAACTATTCTGGTTCCCCCTTTCTGCCGTCTGATTCGGAAATTTTACTCGACTCACCAGAGCAAGAGGATATAGGTAATTGGATTTGCATAAGTTATTCTACAGGCTTATTGGTTTTGCTGATTTAAGTATTGGTTGGATGTGCAAATACACCCTCAGAAGATCATTAATTGCTTTACCTTGCTTCAGTGGAGGAGTTCTTTGTTGATTCTGTACCCGGGCCACCAAGCTCTCAATCAGACGAGGAGAGACCCTAGACAAAGGTGAGGAAAGTCCCTTTTCACTTTAAATTGTTAGGGAGGGACAATCAATCAGGTAGAATTTGTTATATCTATTTACTAGGCATTTCAGGGTCTTGTTATCAACATAGCTGAATCTTTCTAGATAGCTAGTTTGATCTGTATTAGAATACAGATAGGAAAGTTGTTACTTCACAAGCATTTGTAATTTTCTTTTCCCTGACAACTTAATAACATTGAGGACCATAATTGGCTTCTTGTCATGTATTTGGATAAATTGGCATCTATTTGGAGCCATAATCATCTGATTGAATGTTTCATTGAATTTTCTCCCATTTGTAGGACATTAGAGCAGAAAATAATTGATTTCAATTTAATTTCGATGCTACGAAAAATGACTGCCTAAACCACATGTTATGTGCATTATGTTGGTAATAACAGGACATTAGATTAGAGAACTATTATAGTGATCAAAACCTCATCAAACAACACAGAATTTTGATGGTTGCTGAATATATGTATTTTTAGGACATTTCATATTGAGAGGGCAGATAATATACTAAATTCATACACAACACAGATGCTAGGACTCGAACCCAGAACTTTGTCTAGGGGAGCAATTACTCCAAACCACTATACTAGTGGGTCCTTTGCTTGGTGGTTGCTAATTTATTGTCAATGAATGAGAGCTTAATAAGACTCCCAAGGAAGGTTCAACCTCAAATCTGCTCTTCTTTTTTGGGTTTCAACCCCTCCCGCCATAATTGCAGAAAATAACTTGAAACGTGTTTTGGCTGGTTTTATAATTCATGAATTGGAGAAATTAAATTAGCCTTATGGTACCTTCTATTTTTGAGTTTATCACAATTTCTAACAGCTGAAGCGTTAGACTCTCCTGCATCCATGGTTTACATAAGGGAAAAATCAATATTTTGATACAAGTGATATTGGAAGATGAGCACATGAGACTTCGAGTGCAAGGGGGTAGGCCTTGTCAATGGGCTGGCCCAGCCCAAATGTAATGGGCTTGGGTTGGGTTTGAAGGACAGAAAATACTGGGTTGAGCTTTTTAGAAAATTCAAAGCCCAGGGCTAGCCTATGGGCTGGGCTTGAGAAAGCCCATCGAGCCGGGCCGGGCCAAAATGGGCCTACTTTATTTTGTCTTTTTTTTATATATGAATTTTTTTGTCAATTTTTTAGTGCAAACATCTTCATCAACACTGATTAGGTCACTTGAATCAAAACCCCCCATTTTGTATGTGTGTTGTTTGAAATCTTAAGTGTTCTTTCTACTGAATTCTGCTCACTTCTGTATCTGTTTTTAACTTTTGGTCCGCGTAAGGTTCTTCATTTTTCTGTGCTAAATCCAACCATATAAATAACACAAAATTTGGATAAACGGTTGGAAAGTTATAGGTCAAAAACTGGACAGAGGTCGAACTGGAAAACAGAGGAAGTTCATAAATTCGTCTATGTCCATTAGGTGATAAACAAGTGATACCATAGTGATACCGTGGTGATAAAGGGGTTATAGACATTCCTAAACCCTTATTTATACATAATTATATACGTATGTGGGCCTAACGGCCAGACTTTTGTGGGCGGTTTGGGTCGGGCTTTCTTGGGCTTAATCGGGTTGGACCTATGGGTCGGGTTGGGCTTCAGACACCCAAGCCCAAGGACAGCTCAGCCCAACGCGGCCTATTATGGGCCGGGTCATCCCAAAGCCCATAATGAGCCGGGCCAAGCGATCCCCCATCGGCCCATGAGCTCGCGGGCCAAATGATGAGGCCTACAAGGGGGAAAACAATATATATATTTTTTTATATAAAAAGAAATAGACTAGGTATATCAATTTAATTTTATTATTAGGCTTATTTGTTCAAATACCCATTGTGGTTTACAAATTTTCTCAAATTGCCTCATGACTTTTATAATGGCTCAATTTTCCTCCTGCACTTCCATTCCGTTACTAAGATTGCCCAATTTCGTTAGTTTTCAGATAAAAACCGTTAAATTCATGGGTATTTTGGTAAATTTAATTATTACAAATTAAAATATTCAAATTAAAATATTTTTTATTTAAAAAAAAAAAAACACACACACACACACACACTCTCTCTCCCTTTTGCCTCTTTCTCTCTCTCTCTCTCTCTCTCTCTCTCTCTCTCTCTTCAATGGATGAACCCGGGCACAGCCCTAGCAAAACATTAAACCAAACAAACCCCATCCTCCACCTTCTATCTCTTCCCCCCCACCACAACTAGCTTCCTCTTCTCTCATCTCTGTCTCTTCCTCCTAACACTATTCCAGCTGGTGGTGCTCCTAGGGTTGGCGGAGTTCCTATTTCGGAGCTTGTCTGGACCGCGATCGTTCTTTGCGCTGGGTTCATCCGACGAGAGAGAGAGAGAGAGAGAGAGAGAGAGAGAGAGAGAGAGAGAGAGAGAGAGAGAGAGAGAGAGAGAGAGAGAGAGAGAGAGAGAGAGGGAGAGAGTTTTTTTTTGTTTTAAATATTTTAATTTTAATATTTAATAGTTAAATTTATCAAAATACCCATGAATTTAACGGTTTTTATCTGAAAACTAATGGAATGGGGCAACCTTAGTAACAGAATGGATTCAGGGAGGAAATTGAACCATTATAAAAGTCAGGGGGCAATCTGAGACAATTTGTAAACTACAGAGGGCATTTGGACAAATAAGCCTTATTATTAAACAAGTTTGCCAAATTTTCATATTGTAATCCAAAGACTTGAAAGAGGAAAAAAGTCCCATGTTTTCAACACTCATATCGCGTGATTATTTTTATTTTGTACAAATTGCAACACAAACTGAGATTAATAACATATTTTTATTAAGGTACAAACCCCTGGTCCTAATTTTAATATTAAAAGCATAATTGTATTTTTCTTTTTTCTCCAATCAAAAGCGTAGTTCTTGTTTAACCAACTTGTGGACAGAGCTAAAGAGTTTAGCCTTAAAGACCATCCAAGAAGGCATCGTGACACATCAATCACCAAAGAAACTTTAGCCGCTCTCTCCCTATGTGAGTCTTGAAGGAAAACTCCATAGAGGGGGAAGGAGGAAGAAGTGTCACTACCCCTCCTCCCCTTCCTCTCTTCTTGTCTTTTTCTTTTAGATTGATGAATAAGTCCACTGGGGCATTTTGAAAAAAAAGCCACTTGTGGTGATTTCTTCTGATCCATGGTTAGATTGAAGTTCCCCATCACCCCTTTTAGTATATGTTATCAATCAAATCCTGCTCCCAAAACCCGCTTCCTAATGCCACTCATGTTCTTTAAATTTGATTATACATCGTCTTTGACAGAGGTTGCTGCAAATCACCCAATTGTTTTTTGGCAAAGTTGTTGTTTTCGTTTATTTGTTTGCTCTTATGCGCAGGTAGATCGCTGGAAATCATATTTTTTCCAAATCTGTCACAGATGCGGTGGTGGGTATGGCCACGATGGCGCTTCTTCATGTGGTGGTGGTAGAGTTCATCTAGGCTTATGGGTTGTTTTAGGGTTTTGGTTATGTTGGGTTTGTGGGCTTTGTTTGGGCTTACAGTTAATTGTGTTGATGTGGGCTAGTAGTTTTAGGGTTCATTTGGGAATGCTTCTTCCCGAAGCGCTTATATTAATAGCTCTTATGCCAATAGCGGTGGATGAGGATCCTTTTGGACTCGTCTCTTCCCCACCACCACCATAGTAAAGTCTTAATTCAATTAAGAAAATACAATTTCCCAACACCAAAAGAAGAAAGAGAAAAAAGAAAATGGGAGAGGAGTTAATCTCAATCTATATAAGCTAGTTCTTAAAGCCTATACAAAAGAAGACATTAAAATAAATAAAAAATAAAAAAACAGTAACAGTAAAACTGATCTAGACTGTGTATATGTTCATGGCGTCATAATACACAATCCCAACTCCATCAGAACATGAACAGGGTTGCCACAAACTCTGCAGGTACGAACACATGCACATTGTTTCTCCTAAAATTACACAAAAATTCCAACAACAAAAATTATAAATAAAAAAACCAACCAGAAATTAAACTAAAAACCAATTAATTACAATAAATAAATTATAATAATTACCTAGTGTACTGGTCGTGACTAATGCAACTGAGGCTTCGAGCCTTGGCCTTACGTCCCTTCTTGGAGGATAGGAGAGAAAAAGAGAGAGAGAGAAAAAAAAAGGGTACTTTGGCATTTAAAAAAAATTAAATATGGGTATTTTTGTCATTTTAAAAGTTTCATTAAAGGGAGCCAAGGACTTCCCGTGTTTTTGTCCTGCAGCGCTTCTAAGAAGAAGCACCTCTCAAGTGCTTCTTCCAAAAGCACTCCAAATGCTTTTGGATCTCACCCAAAGCGCTTTTGCAATTTTTGCCAAACACCATTTTTAAAAGACAGAAGCTCTTTTCGCTGCTTCAAAAGCACTCCCAAACGAGCCCTTAGTGTGGCTTTTGTCTGCGTTAGTTTTATTTTTAACATGTTTGTTTATTGCCCTCTTGGGATTTGTATTTTAGATGTTGTGTTGATATATTTAATTGTACCGTTGAAGTTTATCTAATGAAGTTTTTATTTGATAAATAAATAAATAAATAAAAACTTGTGGACAGAGCTTAAATTGTTAAAATTGACTCATTCTCAATCTAGAAAGACTGCCTTCCGATATTAATTAAACCAAACGTACACTACACGTAATGAAGCTTACTACCACTAGTGTACGAAGGATATGTTTATTTGTTGATATTATTGAAGGGGAACTGCAGCCAAGGGGTGACAGTGCAAGACAGGCAGATTACGGGATTAGGGGGAAACTGCAGTCTTCTTGTTTTCTTTTTCATGTTTGTTCAAATTTTATTTTATTTTATTAAGGGTAAAGTTGGAAGACAAAGTCCAACAGTGAAAATAATGTACTTTAATTTTCAAAAAAAATACGTGGTAGATTTTGAGTAGGAGTATTACCAGCTAACACGGTGTCTCCCATATAGCTGCTGCTAGGATTGCCCTTGTATCGGGGGAGCTAATTAAATTAACCAGCTGGGTCGACAGACAACATCGTCTCTTGTTCATATGTTGGTCTCATATGGTCGTCCATGTCCTCCAAGCAATTAGGATGATGCTTGTATTTTCCTACTTTTCCTTTTGGGTAGTCTGGTCATTGGACAGTTGGACCTTGTCCCAGTCTCCTCTTTCCTCTTTTGTGATGTTTCGCTACTTTTCTCTGGTGTGGATTTAATGACCACACAAAAAAAGGTCGAAGTCTCATTTAGGGAACTTGAAGATGAGGATATTAATGAATCGAGAAAATCAAAAAAATGAGATGTCGCGTAAGTTGAATATTCCTTTTCGTAACAATTTCTCGATTAAATTCAAATAGGTGAAGCATTGAGCTCAAATCATGTAATAAAGTTTAGATTGTGAGAGTTTGACGGAAGAGAAGAACTCGAGAAATGCAACACGTTTTAACGTAAGAAAGGTGCAAAACACAGTCAACAGAAAACGATGGGATTGTGGATGGTTTGGATTTGAAGGAAAAGTATGAGGTGAAATTATTAGGCGAAGGGGTCCCTCTCGTCCTTGGAAAAGTGCCGACATGCAGATTCGGTCATTTTTCTACAGTTTTTATTTTTATTTTTAAAATAATTTTATTTAAATGCCACTAACCAAAAATGTTGCTTTAATTCATTAAGGCTGAAGAACATACAAAGTAAAGTGCAAATCTAGTATTTTTACTAAAAAAGATTATGCAAATCTAGTGAGTTGGACGAGTTCGGTGACCAACCCGAGTTCAACTCAGTTTTGTAACTCGAATGCATCAACTCGGTTCAAGTAAACTCAGTACTAGTTCAACCCATTAGCATGGCTTTGGGTTAAATTAGGGTGGGTTGAACCCTAATTTGATATGAACCCGAATTTGATCAAATTGGCAATTTCTCAACCCAAACCCAAACCAAAATCTAACATTATATGTTGATATTTCAAAATTAAAATTTGCATGATTCAAGTTAAATTGGTTAAAGTTGCAACCATGGACTTAAAAATCGAAAATTTCGGCGAAATTTCGCTCAAATTTGGGCAGCGATACTATCGCATGGGTGCAGATTAGTTTCGTAGGTTTTTCGAAAATTTCGCCGAAATTTCGGCCTGATTTTTCGGCCCAATTTTAATATAAAATTGTGATAATATCTCGATATTATCGAGACTATTGAAAACCCAAAAAAATCCAAACCTGCTAGGCGCCTCCGCTGGGGTTCGAACTCCTCGTTGGCACTTTTCCTTCCCTCTTTACCACCACGCTGTTGGTTTGTTTGTGTTAATTATCTACCAAAACTCATATTTATATAGTCACTCAACCTATTTCTGAAAATACAAATTGAACTACTCATGTTTCCACCTACCTTACTTTAACTCTACCATTCACCCACCTAACCTAACTAACATATTTCTATATATACAAAACAACATCAAATGGTCCCTTCCCCGTCTCTTTCAAGTTTCAAGTTTCAACTTCTCTCTAAAATTATTTGAGGTAAGTTTATAAACTTAAATTTATATTATTGTAATTTTTTTAAAATAATACTTGAATAATACTTGCATGTTAATTCTTTGAAGTAATTAAGTAATATTGTATAATTATTCCCTAGGATAATTTGTCTCTTTCAAGTTTCAAGTTTCAACTTCTCTCCAAAATTATTTGAGGTAAGTTTATAAACTTAAATTTATATTATTGTAATATTTTTAAAAATAATACTTGAATAATACTTGCATGTTAATTCTTTGAAGTAATTAAGTAATATTGTATAATTATTCCCTAGGATAATTTGTCTCTTTCAAGTTTCAAGTCACAGTATTTGTCAGCTCGCTATATAATCAACTTGAATCAGTTAAATCCATCATGCAATGAATTTCCTTCCAATTTTTGGTGATAAACTAATAGATAATTGATTAAATAAACATTCTCTAAAGTTTCAATACAAATTTCCAAGTTTTTCTTAGAATTTCCGTGGTTTTTATCCAATTTTTATCGATATCGATATTTTCCCGATATTTCCATCGATATTTCTGTGTTTTTGAACCATCGATATTTCCGAAACTTCCGATATTTAAGACCTTGGTTGCAACCATAGTCTAAAATATCGATACTATCAACGAAATATCGAGGATATTATCGTTTTTTTAGTCATAGATATTTCAAAACGTATCCATACACATATCGTATAAATATCGATAATATCGAAAAATATCGATATCGATAATTTCGTTCATACTTCAACAATATTTTGTCAAAATATCGCTATAATATCGAAAATATCGATGTAATGGAAAAAAAGAAAAAAAAACACAAAGCACACACGCAAAGGGGATTCGAACCCCTGTCATTTCACACCTCCAACGCCTTAACCACCATGTTGCTTATGTTTTTGTGATAATACGCAAATGGGAACTCTATGTAGTACTAAGTCACTCACGTATCTTACCATGCAATATATAAAGTGTAAAATATTATAGTAAATCATTATATATAAATGATTATGGTGTGTTTAATTTTTTTCATTAATTATTACATATTTTCTACATTCACAGTGTTTGTCAGTTCGTTATATAATCAACTTAAATAAGTTAAACTCATCATGCAATGCATTTCCTTACAATTTTTTGTAATAAACTAATAGATAATTGACTAAATAAACATCATCTAAACTTTCAATAAAAAATTTCAAGTTTTTCTTATAATTTATGTGATTTTTATTCAATTTTTATCGACATCGATAATATTACGATATTTCTATTAAAATTTTCATATTTTAGAATTAACGATATTTTCGATACTATCGATATTTTAGACATTGATTGAACCCATGTTTTTTCTTTAATAAAACGGAAAAAGATTACGAGAGAGTTTCACACAATGTTTAAAATATTGGTCATCTTATGGGGAAATTTTATATTAAAATATGTCACTTGATTTGACCAAGCCTTTCAACTCCTCATATCCTATGGTGGTTGGTGGGCCCCAGAAATATAGCCCACAGGGCCACCACAAGTATATATTATATAGTAAAATCATGGAAAACAAAATAGCTTTAACAACCGTCATCAATTTCTCTGGACTGGAGGTTCATTTGGCTTGACTTGAGACTCTTCTCAGGTTCAAATATTTTGTCCATGTTTTTGTGTGTCCTTCTCGATTTATGGGTTAATTTTATGACACGTGATATTATTTTATTATTTTATTTGTATTAAAAGATAAAAACATTAATTTGTTAAAGTATTATTAAGTGGAATTCCACATGTCAAAAAAGTAATGCATAAACAAAGAGGGACATACAAAAATAGGAACAGAGGATCTGGACTCCTCTTCTCAAGCGTGGACTCTGATGGAAGAGAAGGACTCTAAAGTTTAGATTGTGAGACTTTGATGGAAGAGAAGAACTTGAGAAATGCAACACGTTTTAATGTAAGAAAGGTGCAAAACACAATCTACAGAAAACGATGTCGTTGTGAAAAACAATGGGATTGTGGATGGTTTGGATTTGAAGGAAAAGTATGCGGTGAAATTATTGAAGCGAAAGGGTTCCTCTCGTCCTTGGAAAAGTACCAATGACGCTACAAGCAGATTCGGTCATTTTTCTACAGTTTTTATTTTTATTTATTTTTATCTTTTTTAAAATAATTTTAGTTGAACTGGTATAATAAACGGCAAAAGATTACGAGAGAGTTTCACACAAAGTTTAAAATATTGGTCATACGATGGGGAAATTTTATATTAAAATATGTCACTGATTTGACCAAGCCTTTTAACTCCTCCTATACCATGGTGGTTGGTGGGCCCCAGAAATTGAATTTGCCATCATCAATTTCTGTGGAGGTTCATTGGGCTTCCCTTGACTTGAGACTCTCTCAAGCGTGGACTCTGTCTTTGTTGTCCTTTTTCACCCTGTTTCCCTCTCTTTTTATTATCTCTCTCTCTTTGAAACTCACACAGTATTAACTGCCATTTATAGATTCTCTCCGCGAAACTTCTCTACAAGTTCTTCATCTTGTTCTTGCTCTAATATCTTCAACTTCTCTCTGGTCTTGGGTTTCTGTTTGAGGTCCGAGAAAAGGTGGGAAAATAAAAGAAAAACACTAGAATCTGATAAATGAAAGAAACTTCATCCAGTTGGGTTTGATTTGATGCACATGGGTTTTCAGCTTTCCATGCTGTAGGAATATAAGGTATAACATAAACCACATAACTGTTAGTTTTTTTTTTAAATAAAAAAAAATCTCAGCGACCAAAAAGAAAGTTAACTTGTGTAAGGGGTGATTGTTCCCATTTTCTGAATGTTTATTAATTGTTCTCTTCAACTTTGCCAATAAAGAGAGGTTCGTGTTTGATGTTATTTGGGAGTGATTTATGACTTTTTTTTAATTTTTATGTTCATCACTGTCTTTCTCCTATTTTGGCAATTTTCTATCTTTGACTCGGTCTTTGCAGTCAATGCTTTTTACAATGATCTTTGCAGTAATACTTACTATCCCTAGAAGAATATGATCACTGCATAATTATTGAAACATTGACTTTTTTAGACTGGCTGTTCATAATGAAACGTTGATTGAAAGCTGTTGTTTTAAATGCTGTTGTGATTAAGTCTATCATTGTGTGCCTCTTCTAGTTTCTAGTGAAGAAAATTTCAATATAAAAGTTGGGTTCTTGCAGGGCCTGGTTATCAGCTCTTTTCAAGCAGTAGAAGAACCAAATCAGGATACCAAAATATGAATTCCGTGGGGCATAAGTTTGTGAGGTTAGTTTGTTCAAGCCTTGGTTACTTTTGGTATCTAATATTATTTTATACAATTGTTTGTGCACCTCTGTGATGTTACAAATTCATGTGACTTTGTGTTTTTATCCAGGTTTGAAGATTGGCATTCGGATCGATCTGTAAGCCCTGAGAAGGAGGCTTCCACTGGTCATGGACTAAATCCAAGAAGGGCTAGACCATCAGTGAATGCAGTTTTGAGGGGTCTCTGGAGAGGATTAGAGAGAGGTTCTGATAGGATTAGAAGCTTGAAAAAACCACTGAGTTCCACTTCTGTAGGTAACTGGTCAGCAAGGGAGTCAGGCACTAGGAGGAAAATTCTTGACCCTCAGGGGAAATTTCTTCAGAACTGGAACAAGATATTTGTGCTCACTTGTGTTATAGCTGTGTCCTTGGACCCGTTGTTTCTTTATACCGCAGTGGTCGATGGGAAAAATAAGTGCCTGGATTTGGAAAGAAGGTTGCTGGGCATTACTTGTGTTCTTCGTTCCTTCACCGATATCTTTCACATACTTCATATCATCTTTCAGTTCCGCACTGGTTTTATTGCCCCCTCTTCTCGAGTATTCGGAAGGGGTGAGCTAATTGATGATCCTGTGGCCATTGCAAAAAGATACTTGTCCTCGTACTTCATCATTGACATTCTAGCTATTCTTCCTCTGCCACAGGTTTCTGCCCTTCCCTTTATTTCATAAGAAAGATTTAGGTTCATGACATTATGGAAGGTTCAGTTTATGTTCCCCTAAACTTTTATTGCAAACCATTCTTGTAACTTTTCTTTTGCTTGTCAGAACCCCCTTTTTTTCTTTGCTTGAGTTATATTGATAAAGATGTTCTCAGAAAACGTTCTTTCAATCAAATACACTATTATACCGATGTTTTTCTTCTGCTTAATTTGTTCAGGTGGTTGTTCTTTTTATATTCCCATTATCAAGTCCAGTTCCACGGGTCACAAAGGAGATGTTGCAGTTTGTAATTGTTGCCCAATATGTGCCAAGGCTTTGGCGGATCTATCCATTATACAAAGAAGTAACAAGAACTTCGGGCTTCCTAACTGAAACAGCATGGGCTGGAGCTGCTTACAATCTTTTGCTCTACATGCTAGCCAGTCACGTAAGTCTTTGATTTGATAGTTTTTGAATCCTAAACAATGTCCAAGAAATTATGTGGGATTTCTGATCTGATAAGGAATGTGTCATACCAGGTAGTTGGAGCCTTTTGGTACATGTTCTCCGTGGAACGAGAGTATAGCTGCTGGCATCGTCAGTGTGATGGGAATCATGGTTGTGAGGAATCCCTGTACTGTGTTGGTAACATTACAGCTAAACCTAGCTTCATTGACAAGTTCAATGCTTCTTGCCCTTTTATTGACCCTGACGAAATAAAAAATTCAACGGTGTTCAACTTTGGAATATTTAATGATGCTCTGCAGTCTGGTGTGCTAGAGACCAGGAATTTTCCAAAGAAATTTTTATACTGCTTCTGGTGGGGTCTGCGCAACCTTAGGTTTGTAATCATAAACTTTTTAAATTTATTCTTAATCAGTTAACATGCTGAGTTTAGCAGTTAAAATTTTCTTAAGGTTTCATGTGCATACATTTAGCCGATTTAACTTGTACCGGTTTTGCAGTTCTCTTGGACAAAACCTCAAAACAAGTACTTTTGTTTGGGAGATACTCTTTGCCGTGTTCATATCCATCTTTGGATTGGTGCTATTTTCATTGCTCATTGGCAATATGCAGGTAATATTTGATTCAGTGATTTTCTTGACAACCTATATATGTTGTAAGCATTATGGGATGATACTAAAGATGTACGCAGCTGTGTTCTTATGCATGGCATCCTGGCCAAAAATTAAACTATGGATTGAGCACATGAAATTAACACATCGATATCTGTCTTAAATCAAATCTCTTAGCGCTAGCAGTGTTCTTAGTTGATTTACTTTCTTCTTGGATTGGATGAGCTAAAGCCATTCTAACCTTGTTTCTTGTGATGTTATAGAAATTTCTGCAGTCCACAACTGTGAGAGTTGAAGAAATGAGAGTGAAAAGGCGAGATGCAGAACAGTGGATGTCACACCGAATGCTCCCCGAGAACTTGAGGGAAAGGATTAGACGCTATGAACAGTATAAATGGCAAGAAACAAGAGGTGTTGAGGAAGAGGCTCTAGTTCGTAACCTTCCCAAAGACCTGCGGAAGGACATAAAGCGCCATCTTTGCTTGGCTCTTCTCAACAGAGTGAGTGCTTTCGCTAATAATTTATGCATCCTTCTCTCCAACTATTAGCAGTTGTGTTCATCAGCTCACTTAATTATCTCAGGTGCCAATTTTTGAGAAAATGGATGAACAACTGATGGACGCCATGTGTGATTGTCTCAAGCCAGTTCTTTACACAGACAAGAGCTGTATCACTCGAGAAGGCGATCCAGTTGATGAGATGCTATTTATCATGCGTGGATATTTAGCAACTATGACTACCAATGGTGGAAGAACTGGCTTCTTCAACACTGCTTATCTTAAGGCTGGTGACTTTTGTGGAGAAGAGCTTCTTACATGGGCCTTGGATCCAAACTCCTCCACCAATCTTCCCATCTCAACTAGGACAGTGGAAGCTAAAACAGAAGTTGAAGCCTTTGCTCTCATGGCTGATGATTTGAAGTTTGTTGCCTCCCAGTTTCGTCGCCTACACAACAAGCAGCTCCAGCACACTTTCAGGCAAGGCTCAAATAACCATGCTTTTTCCTTTTTCATCACGGACAACTAATATGAACCGAAAAAAAGGAGAAAAGTTACAGAGAGATTCACACCTTCATTAGATTTTTAAGCAAAATACCTCATAACATTGCTTTCTCTTCAAGTATGCAACAGAACACGCATGATATGTTACGCAAAAGCAAAGCATTATATTTGGAATGTGATTACCATTCTTCTTGATTTTCAGTATGTAGTTTTCTCATGCCATAATGTCTACTTTTCAGGTTTTACTCCCTGCAGTGGAGGACATGGTCAGCCTGTTTCATACAAGCAGCTTGGCGCCGGCACTGCAAGAGAAAGCTTGAGAAGGCTTTACGTGAAGCAGAAGACAAGCTGCAAGATGCTTTGACAAGAGAATCTGGAAGCTCACCAAGCCTACTTGCCACTGTGTATGCATCAAAGTTTGCAGCCAATGCACTACGAAACTTGCGACAAAAGGGTAAGCACAACACTAGACCTTCACCGACATTACTGCCAATGCTGCCTCAGAAGCCCGCTGAGCCTGATTTCACCGCAGAGCGTCATGACTAGTAGTACATTGTTATGAAGTGATTAGCGTCTAAGCTTAGCTTTCCATATACGAGTTTATCCTTGGAGGTTTCTGTAATAATTTCAAAATTGGGATTTTGTTGTTATTAATATTCCGAAAAATCATACAAGGTTAATTAAATGTGTGGGCAAGTTTATGAAGTTGGTTTGGTTTGGAAATGATTGGATTAAGTGTGTTTAATCTCAATTTTGACTAAAATGCCCTTACGTTTAATTTAATGATTTTTCAAAGGACGTTCAAGAGATTGAAGTGAGAAAATTATGATTCTTGGATGGAAAAATAGTTTACGTCGCTACGAGCATGTGGTAAGTTTCGGAGAATTTTTTAGAGCTCGGATAAATTTTTAAGGAATTATTGAATTTGGACAACAACAAAAAAAGAAGAAAAAAAGGGGCTGGTACTGTTCACTCGTGGTTGGGGGCCCTACCTGCTGACTTCTTCTTCTGCCTACATCTTCTTCCTCCCGTGCTTTATTCATCATCTTCATCATTCTGCAAAATGAAAGAAAAAAAAAAGATATTTTTGTAAATAAATATTTGGAAATTCATATCTTAAGTTCTAGAGTTCAGATTGCTGAAACGTTTTCGCTTACGTGATCGTGAGAACGAGGCCTATGATTTAAGGCAAATTTCAAAGCCTCTTTTGCAAATTTTGAAATTTCTCAAATAGTGGATTTTTGATGATTTAAGTTGCAAATTCATAATTCGAGGTTATGTTAATGTCATCGATGTCTTGAGCATGGTAGTATGCTCCGTTTTGTGAGATTTCGTCGTTTAACCGATGATCGGAGCCTCACAGACATGGATCGTTAGATCGGAGATAATCGGATCGTTAGATCGTGTCTAATTTTATATGTGATAGCTGGTGTTGTTGTGAGTCTGTAGGTACAGATGGATTTGTGATCGGACGTCCTGATCTTAAGTCATTATATTTTGAAGTAAAGGCGAGTGATCGCCGTTTGATTGTGCGTAATCGTGCGATCAAGAATGATCTGACCGTTGGATCGGGCTAAATTGATGTGGAGTGATGTTGGGACTATTTAGAGTCAATTGGTGCGATCAGATTTGAAATATGATATTGTGGGCCTGAGGCAGATTTTTGGAGTGTCAGTTGGACGTGAGGGACTCGCGAGACCCAAATAGTGACTTTCTGGACAATGGGTGTTATTGGTCCTGTTTTGACGTCGACAATGTGTACGTCACAATTTTGGAGTGTTTTGGATGATAATTGATCGCTTTGGACCCCCGGTTGGTCCGAAGGGCATTTTCATCATTTGAGAGCTGAATCTTGGATTTTAGATTCTAAGTTGAGTTGCTTACTTTGCTTAGGTACTATTGGAGCTTGAGGTCTTGTTGTGGACTCGTGAGCTGGTAAAGTTGTAGTAAGGAAGAGATGTGAGTTAAATCATTCGGATTATGAGTAAAATCACATATTATTAAATTTAATATAATGTGGTTTTGATAATGTTAATGGATATAATTAACATGCTGATGTGGGTTTGAGAAACTGCTTTGTGTGAGTTAAAATCAATTAAATATGTTTTGATTTTAAATTAGTTTGCAAGATTTTGCAAAATGAATGGTATTCTTGGGTGAATGACCATGATATGTTGTGATTGTATTGTGGTGTTCATAAGTGAATGGCCTAGTAAATATATATATATAATTAAATATATATATATATATATATATATTATTGTGATGATTGTATTTGAGATAGAAAACAGTATTTAATGTGGAGAGTGCATTTTATTGATTTCGGTGTGTGTGATGTTGTGATTGGAGGATGTAGGTGAGAATGCCTGGCTTCCTCAGTGGGAAGATGACCTGAAAGATGGTCTGACCGTGGCAAGCAATTAGGGAACCGAGCCCTGGGGTGCGAGGCCCTAAACCATTTAGAGATCTAAGTGTCGCCATTATAGTAATCAAATATGTGACACATAGTTACAGCATTGAGGCAGTTTATGATTACGCATTGTGCCATGAGGGCCACAACAGTGTTCGTGGGTTGGGAGAGTGTATTCTCACTTATGTTGTCCAAGAGTGGCATTTATGAGTTGTGTTTCTAACGGGTTTGAAACAGATTTTGAGGTCACATGGGTGACTAATAGTTCTTATAAAATAAAAGAACTGTGATTTGATGTGTAAAAACTACTTTTAAGATAAAAGAGTTTTGGTGTAGTCACGGGTGGTGACTTACACAGTTCTTGAAAACAAAAGAATTGTGATTGGGGTGAGTTGATTGATTATGAGTACCTTAATTATACAAGGATTGTGTGATGCTAATGAAAGTGCATGTGATTGTATAATATGTGTAAATGACATATTTATACTGATGGTTGTGGTTTACTCATACGAGCTTTACAAAGCTTACTGGGTTTGTTGGTGATGAACCCGGTACACTATTCGACGGTATAGGGGCTAATCCTGCAGGTAATAGGAACGCATGACTAAGGTCAAGAGCAGAAAGCAAAGTGTGTGCTTGAAGTGTACAAAGTTTGTTTGGAGAGTTTTGTTGAGATTAGACTTCCGTTATGTGTGATAAACTATGAGGAACATATATGTAATAGGCTGAAGTTTCAATTTATTATGTAACTGTTGGAATGTAATATTTGACTCAGAAGATTGAGTCAGTATTGACATTGTGGTTCGGAACAGTGGTGTTGTATTTAGAAATAAAAAATAAAAATTCAGGTACAATTGTTGAAGGTTCCAAGCTTCACGTGCCCGGATTGTTGGTTGTTTGTAATAACTTAGCATGTTATTTATGGTGGAAAATCCAGGGTGTGACAATTTGTGTATAGTCATATATTGGTAACTTGGTGAACTTCCTCTGCATCTAAATTAGCTTTTTTCTTCATTTCTCCGTTTCGATCCATTGAGAGTTCATTTGTTTTATGAGCCATACAACCTTCATGTGTGATACGACATTTACAGCAGATGGTTTTTATGTATATACATATATCATTTTGTAACATGAAATAAAGCGGAAATTTTCTGCCAATCATTCCCATAAAGTCAAAAACATCTCTTTGCTGCTGAAGTCAGTCATTCCTCGATCAGATGCAAGCTCAGCTCCCTTAACATCAACCTCTCGGCTGCTAATATTATTTTTAGTTGTTACTAGTCACATCTCTTCCTAGCCTCTCTTTGTTCCCAAAAGATACACAAATAGTTTCCTTCTTGATAGATCTTCACATTTATAATTTTCTATTAGCAGTAAAAATAACATCAATATAACTCAAAAGGTTTATATAAAAGAAACGCGCCTTTAGAGCTCTCCAACTTTTATTTCCAAAAATTGCCCAAAAGACTGTAAAATTGTGAAACTCATGTGCGATTCACTCTGTGTGAGATAGTTGAATTGTTGTACTCTACAGCATCGAGGGAAAGGATGCACAAAACCAAGCTTAATGTCAATAAAGATAGAAACAGATCATAATTTACTTCTACCTAAGAGCGTCTTCTCTTAAAAGGGATTCCACTGTTAACTGATTTATAGCCGTCTAGCAAAAAACTTTCCATCATCCGGTGCACCATAAACTTAGTTGGAGCAGTTCTTTCACATCTTCTTTTGTTTATTTCTTTCCTTGATTTGATTTTCCAGACTTCTAAGTCTCTGCTTGAGAATTGAATTCCGTGATATTCTTCTGTCAGCAACCTTTGATGGCTTAGTGGGTAACGAAGGTCCTGATTCAACGGTAGTGTCCTGTTTAATTGCTGAAGACAAAAAGGATTGAGGTTGTGATGCAGCAGGAGGTGGCACAGGAATATCAGGAAGACCAAGGAAACTCTTCACCTCTGGGCGCCTAATTACTGCAGGGATACAATACAGTCTGTCCGCGTAAATACGTGGGAAACAAGATATGCTCAAACAAGCACCAGAGCTGACTAGAACCACCAAATTTTGTTAAAATGGAAATGGTTCATCTAATGGGTTAGGTTACAATCTTTCTAACATATTCCAAGCAATGTGATTTTAGTGCTGACGAAGTGGGCTCGGGCCACCCATCCTGTACTTTGCCTGATCCCATCTAATTCCATTTTGCAAAGGAGATGATGCAGTTTAATAAAAACTATGTTGTCAATTAGGGGTCCAATGTATATGGCTTGTGTACTAAACTACCCCCTTGGCACTTTTTCAAATTAAACTTTCTTACTTGACAGGAAGAAAAAGAAAACCTAAGGGGTCACTCTAGTGAATGGTAAAAGTCTCAGGCTGTCATCTGCATGTGCACAGGTTTGATTCTTAAGGGCAACATTGTCAACTAGGTCCAAGGAAAACCACCAAAAGTTCTAATGATATACTCAATTGCATTCAACCATCTGATCAAGCAAACAAATCCCTCATTTCAATTCAAAGTAGGGTTACAAAACATTACATACAAAAAGAAGTTCATGATTTGCAGGAAGCACTCACCTAATCCATATGTAAGGGAGAACAGGTTGGAGGCGAGCCAATAACAGAACAGTGCCTGCAAAGACATGGGAATCAACAAAGCAATATAAAAGATCCTGGACATACCCTACTCCTACACATTAAATTCAGTAAATTCACAAACCTTGGGGAAACTCATCATTACAGGAACTGAAATGGCAGCAAGGATTCTAGAATAGTTTTTCATAGTTTGGGCAATGGGATTCCCTTCAAGACCCTCCTGCATATTGCACTAAGGAAACAGCAAAAATCACATAACTGCTCACTCTTCGGAAAGCACTATAGCAATAAGACAACAAGGTAAAAAGTATCTGATAGAAATATGCACCCACAATCAATCCAAATAAAAATACATGTTTCTTCTTTAAAAACCCAAGAGAAATTAAATACCACATATGCAAGCTAAATAAGTAACAAAAATTCTACCTCTACCGTAATCAAGAATGTCAACGATGTCAGAACTGGAAGGATGAGCAAGCTATCTGGAGTAGTGAGATCAGTAAACCAAAGAGCTCCGCCACTTTGAAAAGAAGGAACCTTCTCAGCCATGTTTCTAACCTGCATTTACAAGAGTCAGAAATGAAACACAACTTGAAATTTGGAAAGTCATGAATATAATCAAATATCAAATCAATAGTTTCAACAAGATACTATAAAACTGAGGGCTCTCATATCTTACAGCTAAGAAAAAACTGATGAAGATGGGACCTTGAATGAATAGTGGTTGCAATTGAGAAAGTGGATTGACTCCATATCTGCAAAAACCGTGCAGTTTCAAAGAGTTAGATGCATGCACATGCACACATAAGATGGCTACATGAGAAACAATGACAAAGAAATAGAAAAATAAAAGGATACAATGTGTGTGTACTCCTTTAATCTGCAAACAGTGAGAATTCAACTACGCTAAATGTACAGGCAAAATGGTTGTCGTACCCTCATGTGAGACAGCTACCACAGGAAAATTCAGGAAGAAGACTTTCTGGCATTAGATTTAGGTCGCTTCTAATTGTCATTACTTTAATTAAATCAAATCGTAGTCCTCTTTTTTCTATATTTCTTTCATTTTGTTGCAAACCAACCATTACTAAGAACTTTTTTTGCAATTTGAAAAAAAAAAGTGGTCTTAACTTTTTAATTAGTTACCTTCATAGAAACACATTTATGTATCACAATGGAAGAAAGAATTATATATTATCTGACAAGATTACATCTATAAAAGGAAAATACCTAACCATCATATGTGATTCCATCAGAGAGTGAAAAATTACTTACTCCTTGAACAATGCCTTCATTCGTTTCTGACCTTCTTGCAAAACATCCGGATCCATTGCCTAAAAAATAAATTGTATTAAAATGCAGAAAATGAAGCTTTCTGAAAACTTTATGACGCACACTATATCATATGAAGAAATTAAAGTTGATTCTGAGATAGACAATATAAGATGCTGGCCAAAAGAAGCAAAGAGACCATGGTGGATTTTGATGAGTATCTCAGCATACTAGATTATCATGATTCCCCTCCGGCTACTGCCCCCATCCCAAACAAAAGAAAAGAAAAAAAGAAGAAGAAAGAAATTCATACCATATCTTGCATCTGTTGTTTTAACTCCTCTAAACGGGGCCTCATTAACTGTATCGCAATAGAAAAAATTAAAATAAACACAGTCAGATACTAATTGAATGCTTTGCTGGGGGTGTCATATAAGTAAATCAAAGCATACTTCAACTCTTGAAAATATGAATCATGCCACCATCGCATTTAAAAGAGTACCACTTGCACAAACAATCAAGGAATGTTGTTTCTTTCATATAGTCAAAAGGATTAACGAACATAGAATCAGGTTATTAAACAGCTGAAATCAAGTATCCACCCCGAGAGGGGGAGGGAGAGAGAGAAAGAGAGCCCAGGAAATATAAAACTTCTGGACAAAGGCTCGTTATCACAGTTATGGTCATTAAAAATATAGTGATTCCAACTGCAAGAAATCTTTCTGGAGTATCTAATACAACCTTTGATGTTCATCACACTTTAAACTGAAGCATCCAGGAAATTAATTGATATATTAATAGTTTTCAATAACAGATTCACATGTGCACACACACACACACACAGAGACAAATCCATTGAGCTTAAGGGAATGAAAACTAACATTAAGTTGTGTAGTAGCCCTGTGTTGATTAATAAGAAGTGGAATTGTAGCCCCTCGAATCAGAATAGTTGTTAAAGCTATTGAGGACCACCTGGAAAAACAATTAATCACTTTCAAGGAGAAACCAAAATAGATTTAAGATAAAATTTGTAACCATAAGCTCCATACTTTTACTTAAGCAGCATTACATAATGGTTTCACTATTACCTTTCCTTCAACTTACCAAAAAAAATATTAAAATCATATACAAAAGGAAAAATAAACAAAACTGTCAAGTAGTAAGAGAATTCTCTCTAAAATCATTTTGTTTACCAATTACATCCAGTAAAAGAATGCACGCCATCGATCAAGTACTGCAGGGCAGCAACTGGGAAGAAAGAATCTGCTGCAGCAGCAGCCACTTCACTCACAGCAGGGGCTTGGGAGGTTACCATTTCCACCGTCTTATCCGTAATAACCTCAGCAAAATAGCCAATGTCATTAATCTTATCAGACCCATCATTGATTATGGTTGACATATACCTACAATGAAAGGAGCCAAGCCCCATTTTCCAAGCTAATGATGAGCCTGTCCTCTCATTACATCGAGAACCAAAATAAAATCCAAGTGTCGAGTTGTAAGACCCACTTGGCAAAGTACTCTTGATCACAGGAGGAGGTGAACTTGAATTCGGTGCATGTGATTTAGTATCCTCATTGTTATCATGAAGAATGTGACTAAATGAAGGGTGGAAACGTCTGGTACCAAAGGTCACTGTGGTGGAGACACTACGTCTACAAGCCATTTCTGCTAGCTAACTTCTGCTAAAAGAAGCAGATATCTAGACATTATAAAGAGATACTACATATCCAGTATAAAACAATAAAAAGCAAGATAAAAACTAACATTTTCTACTTTGAAAATGTAACAAGAAGGAGAAAAGAAAGACCTATTGCAACCCCAAGTTTTGAGTTGTTTGGACTTGTACTGAGTTGTACTATCTTTAGTGGTTGCTATTATTTATTGGTCTTCACTACTGAAATCTAGTAGGATCCAAAAGTCATAATCTTTTCCCATTTCTCACTTTTTCTTTTTCTCAACCAAGTCAAAGAACCTCTCACGACGCATTTTCATGGATTCCACAGAAATGTTTTATAAGTTGGGATCAAGGCCTTTCAGGGTTGAGCTAAGTTAAAGTTCCATATATATATATATATATATATATATATATATATATATATATATATATATGAATAAGTAGATAAGCACCCAATGAAAAGAACCCAAAACAGAGTGCTTAAGATTATGAATTAAACTATCAAACATTTGGTTGGGGCTTAACTTCGAAGAACCCAGATGGGATTACCATCAACAAATTATAAAAGTTTACGTTGTTGCACTGTATTTTCTTAGGAGCCAAACAGAAATTAACCAAACAGAAAGAGAACCATTGGAAGTAATTACCTTTCTGACTCTTCTTAGTTCTCTTCTGGACGCGAAGAGACAGAAACTTCATTAGCAGCAGAACGCTTCATTTTCATAAATTTCGAACACAGTAGGTATGAAAAAAAAGAAAAAAAGAGAGAAACACCGTGATTTAGACGGCATGTCGTTAAACTTTTAAGTGCTTGTAAACGTTATGTCGTATTCATGCGTGGCTAGTCCCAGACTACCACAAATTTTAACAATTTGAAAGGAAAATAAAACAAGGATTATAATTTATATATAATTCCATAATTACTAGATTGTTCTCATACAGTGGTATTATTACAATTTATTTTTATACTTGTCACATTCATTAAAAATAAATCTTGCTATGTCAATGGCAAACCCAGCTCGAATGAATAAGATCAGTCTCCATGATAAAACATTCCAACCCTGCATGGCCAAAAAACGACGGTCAGCACCTCGAAAAAGAGAAGTGTGTAAAGTAATACTAGATGAACCATATTTATCTTCTGACCACATTACATGACGGTTGATGTGTTAATTAACTGTTGATCATGATAATTGATGTAATAAGTGAGCACCCACTACTACGTCTTGAGCTAATGTGGTCAGAAAATTCGGGTGCCTTCAGCATTTTTGGAGTGTGTATGTATTACTTTGAGCAGTCAGTGTTTTTATCAATTGAAGGGAGATTGAGGGACAGGCCACATTTCTGGGGAAGAAGAGAGAGTTGAGACGGATTATAGTTTCCAACGGAAGACAACACTTGCTTAAGGCACTTGCATACAGCTTCCCTGTATGGTCTGGAATTAGCATTGACACTCAGCTCCTTAACCCCTTTGCAACATGCCTCCGATGGCTTAGCGTCGCTTCCACCTTTCACGAAACTGAGACATGGGGCCACTTGCTGGGTTACGGTAGGGCATGAAGGCGCCGAACTTGCAGCACTTGAAGGGAACAAGAGGACGGCTAAGAATCCGATGAGGCGAGTCATGGTTGCTCCTAAATTTGAAGATGATCACTTGGAGGCAAGTGTTTGATGAGAGCTTAGTTCCCAAGATTGAGGTCTTTGCAAGACTGCAGGGTATATATATAAATGCTTTAGATGACAGTGATCGGTTTCTATTTCCATTAAGACTGAAATAGGGACTTCTCATGTTTGGATTACGTGAACAACTTAATTAGGGCACACTAAGAAGTTCCCTTTGAGTTTAATATTTCTTCTTTTTTTCGGTCGAAGAAGTTAAATATTTCTTAGTCAGGCACATTGCTCATAAGAATCTGAAATTCAGACAAATCTAAAAACAGCTCGTGTGATTTTTCTTTCTTAAGAATGTGATATTCAACAAGTAAACAAGAAAAAGAATAACGGCAATCTTTAGCTTTAATATTTTGAGTATTTCAATACAGTGCTACTACAATACACTGTAAATAATGCTACTAACTGCACAAGACTAAACTACGTGTTTCTATATACATGTATGCTGCGTATTCAATCTGTTTCATGGATTTGATGAGGTTCGGAACTCAGACTTGGAGTCGGTACCATGTCTTGTGTACAAAGAGCCGATGCCTGGAACTTCAGCATGTGACGACACTGCAGAAAGAGGCTGGAAGTTCGTATTCCCAACAAACCAATACAGAGCCCATTTCAAATTGCAGAGGGTGTACTTTAGAGCTTTAGTCCAATTCTCCTGCTTATTAAAGCTTTGAGTGATAGAATAGCTTTCCACTTTGTCATTCTCAATCCTGGAAAAGAAAAAGTTCAAGACAGTTAAAAGGTATCTAGAGAGAGTATCATGACAAAAGTCTCTTTTCCCAGTAGAAATTAAATAATACACGACATTCGTTAAGTACATGGATAACCATGCAGGCGAAAGTTTGTCAAACCATGAAGACTTATGTCTATGTTGCATGCTTCTCATGTGTGTTAAAACAATTGAAAGGGTAAACAGGATAAACTATGGTGCTCATTAATGCAAATATTGTATCTATGATAAATGAATACTACCAGCAAATGCTTTGAACATGGTATAACATACTAATGATGTAGACTGCAAAAACTTACTTGTAGGGCAATTTAAAGCATTTTTCAGGTGGTATGTTATTTTCTTGATCCTTGTAATTCGCAAACTCAGCAAAGTCTTTAAGGCATGTCAAGAACAATGTCATTGCTTTGTCATAGCGAGTGCTCCAAAACAAGTTCACGGGACCAAACCTAATAAATACTCAAGTTAAATAAAACATCCCACAAAATGTTGGAAAAAAAGAAAGTAAAAACAGAATTGCGACCTGGATGCAGTCTAAATTTCAATACAGGTCATTTCAGAGGATCTCCCCCTACCCTCCAACCCCAAACCAAATCCGTAGACATCTATATTTGTACATAAGAAACAGATATAAATATTTGTTATAATTTATAATCATCTATCCTAGCCAATCAACATTTGGTAATCTCCACTTCATGCACCGCGTACTGGTAAACTCGGGGGATATACTAAATTTGAACTTTACAAACTGAAATAGATGTCAAAAAACAATTAAATAGTGAATAAAATGACAGGCACAGTCTATACTTACAGCTCATAAGTATTGTTGTTGCTGTCCATAATCCGAGGGTAGCTGCCCATAGGAAGTATTTTTATTCGATATCTAGAAGGTAATGAATTAAGGCCATTTCAACACAATATAACTAAGAAATTATTCACAACAGCTTAAAAAGAAAAATTCTTCCGTGTCTTGTGAAAGGATACTGAAATTTTGGCCGGAAATATTGACACATGGTATGGAGGAGAAGGCAGGCTTGACCCCAGGCAGCATTTATCTCATCCCACTCAACCTAGTTGTATTCACAGCATGGTAAACATCAATATCAAACCCCATATTCTGTCCCTCACGGATAGAAGGAAAGAATCAATTAATTGGTGCAAAGACAATTCTCAAAGGAGAAGGAAAATCCATTCTTAGCTTTCTAACCGGAATTTTAGGAAGTCGTCCAAGTCGAAAATTGTTAATGGTACCAAATTCTCCATCATGCCAGAGAGGAAAGGCATCATTGAGCACATTAGTTCGTTTCAACAACTCCAAGTGTGCCTGTGAAACTTCTATCTTGGCCAAAATTGCATCTCTCTCTTCCTGTTAACCAAAAAGATTTTTCTTAGACTTAAAGTACCAACAGGACATCAAAGGAGGACTTAAAAAGGATGGGAAAGATTTTTCTTAGACTCAAAGACAATGTACACAAGTCCTTTTTTTTATGAAGACGAAAAAATATAATTGCTGACAAACCTATATAGAATTACCAGAAGCCACATTGCGAAGTCAACCATTAGATAATAATAATTCAATGCCATATAAACTTTTGAAACCACCTTAGACTACACCAAACAACAGCCAGCATATCAACATAAATTCAGAACATATAGGGCAAATGTACTGCCTAGAAGATTGTAATGCAACTGCTAGAGACGAAGATCAGCAACACACCTGATTCAAAATTAACTGAAACTGAAAATTATTGAACTCATGCCAATACCTGTTACACGTTAAGCAAAATAAACAATCAGCATTTCCCAAGTTTACTTCAAAGGGTTAGTACACAAGATGAAATCTGATACATACTGATGAATCGGGAAATAAACCAACAAAGCTCAACAAACAACATTAGGAAAAGGAACTTACCGCTCCTCCAATTCCTTAAATCTGCTAGATTTTAACTCAAGTTCCTTCAGCTCATTATTTACTTCCGCATTCTGTTTCTCCATTTCTTCAATTGCTGCTTCGAGTTTTCTCTCTTCTTCCTCAATCTAAAAGCATCCATAGATGAAGAGCATTTAGACCTCACTTTGAAAAACCACGATACTAAATATGCTGATATAAAATAAAATGCATTTTTTAAGGTTTCTTAGGATGAGAGCTCGGATGAATTTGATATTAATTAGGACAAATGCATCCCTGCTGGTCATGCAATCTCTAAATTCACCATTCCCCTGATATAGATCGTAATTTATGCATAGACAACATTTGAAGTAAGCACCTTTAGTTTTTCCTTGAGAAAATCAGCCTCACTAAGAACATCCCTTGTCTCGCCCTCCAAGCGTTTAAGACAGGCTTCATAGGCTTTAATGTCCCTATTCACATCTTCAACCTCCTTGTCAAGTTTATCAGACACTACCCTCATGCATTCAAGACATAAAGGTTGCTCGACCTGGAAATGTTAGCAGGAACATATAGATTATAACTTGTTTTTTCAAAAACAATTTTTGGCACCAATATAGTAGAAGCTATCAAAAGGAAACTGTAAAATGCCATTTAAGTTCTTTTGCACTGTTATACATACTTGTGTTTGGGTGGTGGCAATTTCAAATGCACGTTTCAGGAGAGTTATAGTAGAGTGAAACCCAGAATTGCTAGGCTGCAAAGGACCATTGGGTCCTCCATCAGGTGACGGCAACTGGGCCCCGCCACCATCTGCTGAGGACTCAGATTTATAAACAACCACAAAGGACTCATCCATTGCCTTTCCAGACTGGCTTGTTTGGGCGACTCCAACACGGGGACGAGGAGGGACTCCTTGTGCCTGTGGTCTTTGCTTTGGTAACACAACAAAAGAATTGTCCATCCGTGTTGATGACACACTGTTTGCCCCGTGCATTGAAGAGCCCTGCATGCCTGCATATATTCATCACCAAACTGCTTACTGATTAAGAAAGCAATCCTTTCTCCACACATCACTGCACTTGGCCATCAACAAAACCCTTAACCACCCCCCCCCTAATAAAATTCCAAATCTCATATTTTACGATTCTGGTCAAATAATCCACTCATTTGGATTCAACAGTCCAACCCAGCACCCATTCTAGTAAAGGTTCCACACACAATGAGTTTCAAACTTAATGAAATGCATCTTCACAACAAGGGTCAGCTAGCAATAAGACCCGTTTCTAGCTTAAACCATTTGATCAAGAAATTAAGAAAAACATAACGCCAAAAGCAGCAACCTTAAGGTGTTTTAGCCGCAATAAAAGTTCAAAGAGCAACAATTTAACTTACTAAATCAAAACCGAAGCCATTTTCTCGATAACGAAATTAGTTTAATACTTTTTACCAAAAAATAAATAAAAATAGTTTAATACTTTCCAGGGTCAACTCCAATTCAATTCAAATTGCCCTCAATAAAAATCATTCACGATCTCACCCATTGAAACTCCAATTGAAACCTCCACAAACTTACAGAAACCAAATGGGATTCAATAATTCGATGCCCAGAACTCAAATTTGCGCGTATACATGCACTCATAAATGTTAAATACAAATAAGAAAGGGCTTAAAAGAAAAAACTAACCGGAGCGAGAGAAATCGTTGAAGAACTTCTCGGCATAGGGGTCAGCGCCGACGATGCAGAGAGAGTTGCGGCAGTTCTGGCAGACATATCTGGGCAAATTCGGATCCACCTGAAAGCCCGGACCCCTTTCACCCATTGAAGTCCTTGTGAAAGATTTTTTTCGGGTCTGTTTTGCTGTGAGTTGGGGAGCTCTAGGATTCGTATCAGAGGAGACAAAGTTCTCTCCTTTTCTTATTTTCTCTCTGTTTCTTGGCTGAAGATCACCAAGGAAATCATAACAGTCTTGCTCCGGTTTGTTTGTTTGTGAAAATTGATGGCTTGGCTGAAGATCACTAGTGCGTAATCAAATTGATAGGAATTGAATTGAAAAGAAATTGGATTGAAGAGAAATTGAAATGAGGCGAAATCAGAATCAGATTCCTGTAAAAGTTGTTTACTAAAACTGTATGGAATCAGAATAGAATTTCATAAAGTTATTTACTAATTCAGCAAAATCGGAATATAAACCAGTATGATTACTAAAATTCCCTTGTCCCAAATCAAATATTATATATATATTTTTTTAATAAAATTTGATATAGTATATAATAATAAGAAAAAATTAAATTGCTTTTTTATTTAATAGACACACTAAAATGATTTTGTTTATTTTTTTAATAAATTTAAGTTTTTTTTTTTTATAAATGTAAGTATTTATATTATTAGTTCATCCTTAACACTTACGGAATCGGATTCTTTATTCTCATTCCGATTACGGGATAGTAAACACGCCATGAATCTATTTATCCCTCTTTTTGGTAGGAAAAATGTTTTTCTACAAAATAACTCATTTATATATATAATTTCATAAAAGACTCATTTAACTAATTTCATTACAAATTAGCTCTTTTTTCTTGGGTAAACTATAAAAGACACCCTGTAGGTTTGGGTTTGTTCTCAATATGGACCCCACGGTATCAATTTTATCAATTTACACCCTAACGTTATCAACATCGTCCAATTTCATCATTCCGTTAATTGACCATGTGGTCAATCTTTAAGTATTGACGTGGCACCCGTGGGACCTATCTTACCAACTAACTCACCATTCCACGTAAGAAATCCAAAGGGTATTTTAGGGTTGGAAAATTAAAAAACAAAGACAAAAAAGAAATCGCGCCCAATTTGGCACGATTAGCTTTTAACCCCATCAATCATCATCAACCTCACATTTAACCTAGGGTCACCTAGGGTCACCTAAAACTCCATAATTGAGAGCTAAAAGCAACGATTTGGAAGAAGTGAGCCGCCCAAAAGGTTTATTCAACTGTAGTGGAGCGTTAACCTAGAAAAATGAATGAGAAATGGAGGAACAACCGATGGTGTGTTGGTGTGGCAAGTATGCGAGAATCCGAACCTCTTGTACAATTTCGAATCCAATGAGGCGATTCGATGTGTGTGTAAAGGTAAAAAACTGAACTTGATGCAAAATATGATATTTTGAATTTTAGCTGGGATAAATATGCATTTACAGAATAGAGAGGACGGAGGAGAGGAGGGAAGCTTCGGTGGGGCCGAGGAGAGGATGGAGGCTTTGCTGGAAGGCGAGGAAAGGAGGGTGTTGACACCGACGGGGTGGGGTGGGTGGGTAGAGACCTCGGCTGGCTGCTTAGGTCCTGGGTTCTCCTTTAATTCTCTGTTTTTTCAATTTTATTTTTTTATATATTTCTTTTAGAGTTAACAGAGTTATATTGATGTTAAATGAATGGACATATGTCAAGATTTTAGGCAAGGGACAGGAAGGGTACATAGAAAATGGGGACATAGGATATGCAGTTGGGGCATTTCTCACGCACATATAACTAAGATGTCATGGGATGCAAATGATCCACTAATATAGTAGTTTGGAGTAATTACTCCCTCATGCAAGGGTAGAGCTAACAATATTGTACACGACACGAAAAATTCAGTTTTCAGGTCCATGTTATCTTGTCGTGTGGCTATCGTGTTAATCCGTTAGCCACACGGTAAGTTATTGTGTCGTTTCGTGTTAATTCGCGAAAACACGAACCAACTCATTAAGTGGGGGTAATTTTGTAATTTGTAGTTCTAAAAAAAACCCAACATCTCTCTCACCTCATCTTCTCCTTGTGATGCCTCTCTTGGTTTCTCTATTTCAAAAGCCCCTCTCAACATCATCTTCTTCCCAAAACCCACCTCTCAAAACCTCTCTCAACATCATCTTCTTCCCAAAACCCACCTCCCAAAACCTCTCTCAACCTCATCTTCTTCTTCTTCCGATCTCACCACCATGAAAGTTTCGAAATTTGAATTTTTTGCTGGGCATTTTGTGCAGTTGCAGAGAGGATGTGTGTGTGTGTTTTTTTTTTTTTTCTAGTTTTTAAAAGGAACTTGAATTTATATATTCAAAGTTCCATTCTATTGGGTTAAGCCCATGAGAGGTATGTTGTGTTATTAATGAAGGTTTACCAAAAAATGGGTAAAATTTCAGCATAAAAAATGGTGCTTGATTGAGTAATTAGGAGGATTGGGAGAGGAGGAGAGAAAGAGGAGTGGGGGCGTTGGTTTTGTTCTGTAAGTGGTTTTTTTTTTTTCATTTTTCAATTCTTATCGTGTGAATCGTGTCGTGTCATGTTACCTGCAAATTGTAATGGGTCGTGTTCGTGTTGGACATTCCCAACCCGTTTTCTTATCATGTCGTGTCATATTAACTCGTTAAGAAAACCGTGTTAACACGAATACTGATAACACGACACGAATGTTAAGTATATGCAAGGGCTTGTATTCGAGTTTTAGCATCCATGTAGTGTGTGTAAATTTTGTATACTATTGACCCCTCTTAATAGAAAATGTCCTAAAAAAATAGTGTACTATCACTACTTTCAATTTCAATAGAAAATATCATAAACAAAATAATGTAATGGGGATTCGAACCTAAAACTTCTTGTCTGCAAGTCAACGTATTGTTTCATTGACTGGTGGCTACTTAGAGCATCTACAATCATGCTCTCTATTTTTTAGTTAAAATTTAGCTAAAAACACACAAAAGTTATTTTAGGAGCTCTCTATAAAATTTCAACTTCAATCATACTCTCTAGTTTAGGGAGTCATAAATGCTAAAATTATATTTTAATTCAACATAAATGGTCCATCTTTATGAAAAAATAATATAAAAATAGACAATATTGATTAAAGGTTTAAAAATATTCATTAAATATGGTAGAATTAAATTATAGGGAGTCACTAGGAGTCTATTCTCTCTCCTCATATTTAGGAGCTCCAAGATGTCTCCCTATTTTAGGAGTTGGATAGGGAGCATGGTTGGAGGTGAGTTTTCTTACTTTCTCCCTAAATTTTATCTAAGGAGGTGGTTTAGGGAATTCATTGTGGATGCTCTTAATTTTAATAACTTTTGACGTGTATTTTATATTTTCTTAAATTATTTATTTTTAAAATCTTATTCAAAAAGGAAATAAATACCCGACCCAGCCGGAATCTGATCCCAGATTGGATAAAATAGAAACCCGAGAACCATATAAAATCCGATCCCCAAACCCAATTTTCGCTCCTTCTCTCCTTCGACTCGATTGCCAGCAATCTTGGTCCTTCGAAACCCTAAAACCCTAAAACCCCCTTCAATTGTCAACAATGGAGGACACCAAATCCAAGACATACAACCTCTTTGTCACCCTTTTGGAGGGCAAAACCCTTACCCTAAAATTCACAGCCCCAGATGTCTCCGCCACTTCCATCAAGAACCGCCTCCTCGAAATCACCAAAATACCCCTCCACCACCAGCGTCTGGTTACCGGGACTCGCCAGCTCAAGGACGATTCCGTAATTTCTTGCTCCTCTGACGGGCCGTACTTCCCAACGGTCCATCTTCTGCTCCGGCTCATCGGCGGGAAAGGTGGTTTCGGGTCGCTGCTGCGTGGGGCGGCGACGAAGGCCGGGCAGAAGAAAACGAGCAATTTCGATGCGTGTCGTGATATGAGCGGTCGGAGGCTGCGCCACGTCAATGCGGAGAAGAAGCTTGAGGATTGGAGGGCTGAGGAAGAGGAGAGGAGGCTTGAAAAGAAGGCAGAGGTCTTCCTGAAGAATCTGGCGAAGAAGGGCAAAAAGGGAACTGGAGACGCTGAGGCTGAGAAATATGTGGCCAAGTATAGAGCTGAGTCGGAGCGCTGCGTCTCCGAGGTTTTGGATTCGGTTAAGGAGGCTGTGAGTGGGAAGCGTAAAGGGCCGGCCAAGAAGGCGGTGGCACAGTCGAAAAGGATGAAAGTTTGGTAAGGAATTTGATCGATTTTAATGGGTTCTGTTTCTCTTATGTTAGGAGATTTTTGGAAATTGTGAGATAGAAGGAAAATGTTATCCTTTTACTCAACATGGCTAACGATTTTCATGGTATGTGTTGTTTAGAAATTAAAAGGAAGTAATGGAATGGGTTAATGAAGTTGGTTTGTGTAAATTGATTTTGGTAATGATTTGAACTTATGTTAGTTACAGGTATAAAGGTTAAATTATATGTTAATTAAGGTTCATAATTTTAGAACTGCTTGGTTAGATTCTGTGTTGCTGAATATTTGGCTGACAAAGCCAAGTTCTTTGCTCTCTCAGTTTCCTGTTGCTTTGTGAAGGTTGATCAGGAATATAAAGTTATGAAGGTCAGATATGATAGTACAAACTCAGTTTGGTTAAACCAGAAGGTCTCAGTAGGTTTAGAGTAGCCTAAGTTTTGGAATAATCTCTACTGTTGGCAAAACTTTGTTTCAGCGATACTACTTTTTTGTTCAGAAATCTTTTGCTATTAAAGCTGTCTCTCTCTTGCTCTCTCTCTTGCATTAAAATATAATCTTATTGGTATTCACATCTGAGTTTGTTGTTTTTGTCAGGATGGGCAAGAGAAAAATGGGTGAAAGTGACAGTGATACAGAGGATGATGACAGTGATAATGAAGATAAAAAGGAGAAATCCATTGTATTAAATAGTGGGAATAACTCAGATTCAAGTAAGGATGCTGAGGGAAGTTTGGATTCCGTGACTGGTAGGAAACAGGACGGTGAGATCTCAGGTGGAGGTTCGGGTGAGAGTTGCTCTGAGGAAGAGAAAGAGATTGGTGTGCAGGGAACACAGGGTCAAGAATCTCTTCACAGTGAGAAGAATGACGTGGTTGAACCAGTAATTCATGAAGAGAAGATAGTTAGGAGTGCAAGTGTCCCTTATTCAGAGCCTGACGCAGTTTTGAAACCTGAAGTAGTGCAAGAGGAAAAGATGGATTGCAATGGACCTGATATGGGAAATCTAGACGTAGTCGATCAGTCCCAGAAGGTTTCTAGTTCAGGTGATGTGAAAGGAATTGAAACTTCATCAATTGTTTCTGAAGCCAATGGTTCTTTGGAATCCAATCCAGGAGTTCAGGAAGAAACAGCTGCAAGTGGAGATGCTGCAGAGATAGAGAAGCCGCTGAATTTTGATGAGTTCAATTCAGCAGCAGAAATGGAGGTATGCTTTTGAGAAGTTTATTTTGTCATATTTATAATCTTTCTGGCGATATACTATGCAGTCTTTGTTACTTATTAGGGTGATGTAGGCTTTTTGCATGCTTCGTTTAAATCTATTAAGGCACTGTTGTTTCAAGAAGCTGATGCTAGTTGTGGTCGTGAATCATCCTGTCCACTTCCAAGAAAAATTAAAGCCCATACTAGTTGTTACATACGTACCTTATTGCTTTTTCCATCACAGCTCTCACCATCATCTCTCCTACCATGCTCATTTTAGTTAGGGATGCTTTGACATCAAATCATTTGTGAGCATTAACGTGATTTTTCCACCTTATGGTAGGTTCTCGGCCTAGAAAGGTTAAAGTCTGAACTGCAAGCTCGCGGGTTAAAATGTGGGGGTACTCTGCAGGAGCGCGCTGCTAGGCTTTTTCTGCTAAAATCTACCCCAATCGAGAAGATTCCAAAGAAGCTGCTTGCAAAGAAATGAGAATATTATGTACTTCATCTTTTTGACTTTGAAGAGGAAAGCCACTCCTTTAATGAATGAACAGGAGTTCAGTGTGTATATTTCAATCTCTTCCCGGTTGTTGACTAGTTATGTACATGTATGTATACCTTTGAATCTGATGGATGTCTGATCCTTTGACTGGTGCAATTTTCATGTTCTTATTTTTTCAACTTCATTATGTAGAAGCTGCCCTGTGCATTATCTGTGGTTGAGATTTGCTGTTCTTTTTTACAAGCCTGTGTTTTCAACCCACAGAAGTACACATTCTATTGAGGAAAAAATCTACACACAAAAATTGGGTATGAAGGTTTAAGTCCCACAAAATCATAACCACTATGTACAGTAACGAGTAAGTAAAAGTTCACAAAATACAGAAGTTAAAAATAATAAAAAATCAGACATTATTTGAGTTTGAGTCGGCATGTGCCGGGGATGGAACGTTTCGGCAAACTGGGCATGTGCCGTTCAACCGAAGCCACTCATCAACACAATCAGCGTGGAAGCAGTGTTTACATTCCGGGATGCATCTCACCGTCTCCTTGGTCAGATACTCCGACAAGCATATAGCGCACGTGGTGTCGTTGGGCCCCGGCAGCCGGCGGCTCTCGCCAAGAACTAGCATCTGATATGACTCAATGGTGGTCTGGTCCAGACCCATGGTTACAATGGTGGGTTCTTGCGGTTGTGGTTCGGCGGCAACTGCCGTGGCGCTTCGTTGTGCAGAGCCACCAGGAATCCTGTCCTTGATGCAAGCAAAGCAGGCCATCCCAACTGCGCAGGTGAGGGCTGGTACCGTGATGGACGCCAAAATGATCCCGAAAACTTGGAAGGCCTTGTTTGATCCGCCTGGAATTTGAAGCCATTATTTAGTGCTGGAAAACAAGCTCTTGCTCTGCAGATTTAGAATTGCATTCCACTTTAGTGGCCACCCAATGCATTTTCTTCTTCTTATTATTATCATCTTTTTATTTTTTATTTTATAACAATTATTATTATTTGCTTCCTCCTTTAATAAAATTATTTATTAAAAAAAGTGTAAAAGATTAGGAAAGAAGTAGTTAGTGTTGGGTTTTGACTTTTTTCCCCTGCAAAACCTGAAGTGGAACTTTTCAAATCAATAAAGACAGCTTAACGTGTGCCAAAGTATAAAGGGAAAATGAACATATAGTTGACATTGCTTTAATTAATAATATTTTTTTAGTTTTCATAGTTAATTCCAATTCTACAAACGAACACACACTTCGAAAATTCAATTAGGCAATTAATCTGTGAATTAGGACACTGAAAATAATGATGATTAAATAACCCAAAAAAAATATATAACCTGCTGTTGAATTGTAGTCGCAGACAAGTTCTTTGCTGGTGTTGCTGACGAATCCACAAATCCCACCTTCGATCTCACAGGCACTGCAAGCGGGTTCATACCAAGTCAAAAAAAGATCCGAATCAAGGTTGGTCGAGAACCCGTCCTCATTCTGGACCCGCCCGCTAACCGGAACAGCCAATGTGGCAAGAGTCCGACACGTGGAAGACATGGAGTTTGCAAGGGTGGTGGAAGGGGTGGCCAAAACTGAGGTGGTGGAGTTGCTGAGGCAGTCAATGGGGGTGAGCCCTGACTTGGTGAAGGAAGCCGGGCAGCTGAGGAAGGTGTAGTTTTGATACACAGGAGCAACAAAAGGAGAGCCTGCAAGGCTGAGACTTAGAAGCTTTTGAGGGAGGCAATTGTTGGGGTCGTAGAGCTGGATTTCTTGAGTTGCATAGCTGATTGCTCTGACGAAAAACTCTCCGGAAAGTGGAAGTTTTATGACTGTTAGGCCCTGGCTGTTGCAGGTCAGGTTGAAGCCCGGGTAGCCGCAGTTTTCGGGTTGACGGTCTTGTAACCGGAACGGGAAGCGGATGGGGAAGCCGGTGTAACCGCAGACGGAGACCGGGCAGTCGTTTCTGGCGTAGATGTGGGGGAAGAGGAAGAGGAGGGCAAAGAAGATGTCTAAGATGTCCATAATACCAGAAGGCCTAGGCTAAAACCAGGATGAGAAGGTTGAATTTGTAGGAAAGCTTCATTAAAAAATTCAAAAAATTCTAGCCCACGTAAGAAGAAGTGGTCATCACTCAGATTTTACCAATTATAATAAGAATATGTTCGTGTGCCGAAGGTCAGCAGTGAGCGCAGATCACCTGTAAATCCTATTTAACCACATTTTTTAAGTTTAAAATCCAAAGTCAGATTAATTCACAGATTTAGCATTTATGTAGTGTGTGTGAATTTAGTATGCTATCGCCCCTCTCAATAGAAAATGTCCTAAAAAAATCATTAAAGATAAATACGCAATTAAAATACACTTGCCAAAGAGTGTACGTAAGATCAACTAAAATTAAAATTTATATTTGCAGCAGCAAGTGTATTTATCAATTCTACAGGGGATAGTATACCAAAACTATAATTCTACAGGGGATAGTATACCAAAACTATCTCAATTACTGATTTTCCCTTTTAGTGGGAGTAACAGGAAATTAAGCTACTAATTACTGATTGAATGAACCCCAATTTAGGTTTGTCTTCTGTAATTTTTTTTTTTTTTGGTATCAGATTATCAAAAGGGAATGTTTTCACTTTCGGCTAAGACCAGTGGGAGGGGATGGGACTTTACAGGAGCTGCTGAGAGATTCTAATAGATACAACTTCACCTCCAGCTCCAGCTCTCATTACTTGGTATTTGACTTGAAGTCCTGGTATCAAGAAATTCGACGAAAATACGAAAATTAGACATAAATTTGTCGATCAACAAATGGCTAAAGGCAATGCAATTTTTATGTTCATATATGTGAGCTTGGAAAAATCAGAAGTTTTTTTCTTTTTCTACCTTCATTTTTCTGTAAGTTGGTGTTGACCGCAACTGAATGTAGAGTAATGATAGCCTTTGGTTGCCAGTCGTTCGGTTTACCAACCCATGACTTGAGATTAAAGACTGCTGCAATTTCATTTGGAAATTTGACCAGATCAGCTTGTTTGTTCAGCAAACAGAAGTGGCCAAAATTATGGGTAACATTAGGACTAATTAATGAGATTAACGTTGACTAATTTTGGGCTATTGGAGAAGTAGCAGGGCAAAGAGCATATGAAGAAGTTACCAGATGTTGAAGAGTCCTTGAGGTGTTTGAGATCGAAAATAGCCCCCGATGCACCGTCGACATGTTTTTGACATCATGGCAACCAATAAGTTCATATTCCCAGCTTCCATTCTGGTACCCCTCGCTCAAGAACAGTTCTATATGCCTTGCATCCAGTGTCTGCATTGTTCCTGCATATTGCAAACATGAAATGAGAGACCCTGAAGCCCTTTTGCCTGCAGTCCCCCCACCTTATCCATGGAATTTTAACAAATAGCTACTAATCTCATCTATCAAAGTTCAAACACAAGTGTTGAGACGTGATGGGTTTTGTTCTGCCTTACCATCACATGTATTCAGTTCGCAGACAGGGCATCGAACAAGTTGGAGATCTGTGGGAAATCGTTGAGTTATAAAATTGAGTTAAAAAGAAGTGATCAAATTGAGTAAAACAAAACAAAATTAATCTTCATTAGTCTGAAAAGAAAATTGCAGGATGATGATTGAGTGCAGCTGAAGTTACCAGCTATCCATATCCCAGCTTTAACGTTATCCAGCACACAATAGCCGCAGGCCTCCAACATTTTCTGCATGGTATCTTCTTCTGGGAGTTTCGTTGGGTTGCTCAGCCTTTCAGTCAAGAGTGCTTCTGAAGTTTCAACGGCAAATGCACCAATCCGCATCCAGTCTGATTAGTCCAAACAAATACGAAAATAAAACCATTAGTCTTCTGTGGAAATTATTGTACAGACAGCCCAAGAGAGTGAGGAGAAAGCATTTGTCTTATATTTTAAAGAAATTGGACACTGTGACAGATGAGAACATAGAAACCAGCTGAGAATTAGACATGCATCAATTTCAAAATTCAAGAGTAACAAAATGCGTACTTGAAGAAAAGTTACTTATACCATTATGACTTGCTAGAAGTTCTCATTGACTTTTGAAAAGAAAAAAAAATAAAAAAACCAATACAGTAAGGACTAATAAACTTTTGTTGGCTCAAGTTCTCACTGACTTTCGACAGTCTTCCAAAGTCCTCATTCTCTTCACTAATTTGTCTTCAATCCAGCAATGATACATAGCACACAATCATCTTTTAATATGAATCATATTTCGCCAACAACAAAAAAAAATCATATAAATGTCATGCAAATCTTACAAATTTTTTTAATTAAAATCATATAGATTTCTTTGAGTATAATCATGTGTTATCTTATTATTAATTTATTTTTGATGAACCAGGGGGAAGAACCCGATCTTATTATTAATTTTGATGTGACATAATGATAACATTTTCCTACTTATGATTGTATAGAAGCACCTGAAAATTCTGACCACAAAAACCACCGAAACAGAGGTTAAATTGCGCACTCACCAATATGCTTCTCCTTCTGGCGGAACATGTAAGAATGGCTTCCATCTGCAAAACACCAAACCCCATTGGCTCATTAGCATTAGCAACCCCAATTGATCAGACGATTATAATTCGTTTTAAACCAGACTAATCTAATATTCTTATTCTAATATAATTGACATCTGGAGGCTCGGATCCGTACCGAAGGCTGAAACGTAGAGCTTCCTCCAATTGAATCCCACGTGGAGAGGAGCAGGGACCTGAAGATCACGCAGGCACGCGTACTTCCATATGCTCCCTTCCATAATCAGACCGTGGAACCAACGACATGACGTCGCGAGCATCACCAGTGACCTTCCGTCTAGATACTTGGCGACCTCTGTCCAAACGTCCTCTTCGAACCTTTTTAAATACAACAAAAGAAATTTAATTAGTTACGCTATGTGGAAATTTGAAAATTAGTTACAACACTCTGTGAAAATTCGAAAATTAGTTAGGCTCTGTTTGGTTACTGTTGAAATGCTTTACAAATTAAACAGAGAGATTCTCAGGATTTCTCAGGTGAAAATGTAGATTTCTCGCTTTCTCTGTTTTTCTCGGCAACCAAACAGGAACCAAAACATCTAGAGTTCTCATTCTTAGAAATCGATCAATGTAGATTTATACTAGAACAGCTTCCTCTGCAACTAACAAACAGATATATCATACCGTTCTCTGTAAACACATTTTTCTCAACGAAAATTCAAATCTCATATGCTTGAAGTTGAACAAACTGCAATTCGCTTCGATATCAAGAACTTTTCAAAATTTTGACCAAACTAGAAAGACCAAAGTCCATATCAAGTTCGAAGAACAACGCACATGCAACGCATAATTCAGCTTCAAATTTCGAGCAAAATAGAGAAAAATTCAAATCACAGCTTCGATTTCAATCTAAATTCTTCATTTCTCAATCGCATGCATGTAGACGTAAAGATAGAAGCTCAAATACACAGAAACAACATTCGAACGGCAAAATAATTCAAATCAAATCACAAGTCATCACTTAGAATCGCATTCATGATTCATAAACTCACACACATAGGCACAAACACATTCAAACGCATTTGAGCACGAAATTCGAAATTCAAGTTCAAAGAGAGAGAGAGAGAGAGAGAGAGAACCAGTAAAAGGCGGAGCCAGCGGAGTTGTCAGTGAAGCGAGGGGAGCTGCAAGAGCAAATCGTCTTGGTTCTTCTCATACGATTTTGCATTTGCGGATGTTGGCGCTGGGTGACGACGGCTCTCTTGCGCTTCGGCATTTTCTCAGTGTGCGTGTTTGGTTGTTCTGAACCAGAACTAAAGCGATCGCTCTTTCAAAGCTCCAAGGCTTCGATATTTATACGCCCGCCACCCTCAAATTCAAATATATGGACCTACATTATGGGCCGGTAGATCAATCCTATTTTCGACGTGGCCCGTATGTATCTTTCACGGTGCTTTTTTAATTTTTAGATTTTTTAAATTTGATAGCAATTTTAGGTGTTTTTTTTTTATAGATTAAAGATTTTCATTAATACTTGGATGGAGAGAGAAATTTTTTGGGAATGAATAGAAAACCCTATTTATTTGAAGTGGACATATTCTGCCATTAGTTTCACATGCAAGAGAGCAAAGGAAAGATTTAAGGATGAAGAGAAAATACTATTCATATGAAACTTTTTTATTTTAATATGAAGAGAAAATACTTGAGGAAAGGCTTGGATACCATCAGCCTCTGGTGCTAAGCTCAATTTAACTGAGTCTCGTTCATTTAAATAACGATTTGGAAAAAATTTGGCTCCTTAAAACTGAGGGGGAACTTCCTTAAACATTCTTTTTTGTTTTTTCTGTTGGAAGTTGATCAATTTTGGTGAAATTTGACAAATGTCAAAACCACATTGGTGGAGCTCATCGGAGCCAAGCTTACTTCATCAAATAAATGAAACATTTGATTGTATATACTGAAATATCAATATTGTCAGGCAAAAATTACAATTAGACATGAGAGACAAACTTTTACACCAAAAGAAGGCCGCAGCCAAATAATTGGGGGTATTACATTGTAACTGAATGGTTACAACACGACTCGCAGTAAAGAAACTTGAAAGAATTGCAAGCTCAAGGAAAAGAGAAAGAAAAGGTGAACTTAATGGTTAGGAGATGGGTCAGCTCTGTGCAGAGATTATGAAATGGGAGCAAAAAAATGTATGAACTGTGAACTAATTCATAAATTTCCTACAGTTGGAAGCTTTACATAGGCAGGGGACTTTCAGCTCATCATGTTCATCCGGATCAAACAAGTAATCGTACCTGTTAAAAAAGAACAGGGGGTAAACATTACTTTTCCAAACCAAATCCGGCTTAATCCAAACAAATGAGGCAAAATTTTAACCAAACCCAGAAAGAAGAAAACTTACGTTAGTTCTTCACCGGCAGGTACACTAGTCTTCGCAATGAGAACTATTCGACTGTCTTCGTCACCCACGCTCATGATCCTTGCAAAGCAGTTGGGCATGCACTGCAGCACAGGCAGTTAAAACTTAGCATCATGATATGCAAGATGTGCACGCATCTAGAACTCTGGAAAGTCAATTCTATTACACCATATTTTGCCAACAAAGGGAAATACAAGTTTTGACCAAATTTTACAACTTAGGCTGTCCTTGCATAGCATTTAGCAAATCCAACCAATCTAGACTTGTTGTGATGGATAACTTGAATTACAGATTAAGCCAAGTCACAAGCACCCAAAAACCTGCAAGTGATTAGCTACACCTTCAGGCAAAATGGAGAGAATAGGGAAAAATGGAACTCACCGAATGGTTAATTAAGCGTGCTATATTTCCCTTATTCGTAGCATCAACTACTACTTCGTCACTGATCTTGAAGAGCTGCCAAAACAAATAGTTCATTGACTTCAAAATCACATCTCACTGACAAATTGAATTTGATAGAAAGAGAAGTGACTGTGCAGTGGGTGCTTGAACAAGTTGGGTAAGTAGGTGGACACAATTTCTAATAGTTCAAGTCAAAGTGATCTGGCACATAAACATAAACATCCCATATCTTTAATGTATCATTAATGTGATGGATCAACCTTTCTTCTATACGACCACCATTTTATTGTTTCTATCTTCATTTTTGTGCCAAGCTTTTCCTACTTCTATAAGAGGAGAAATAAATTTGGTAACGAATGATTACATAAATCTACACTTTCGAAATTAGAAAGTTCCAACATTTTTTCCACATGTAACAGAGATGTTATGTATTGACTTCCTCAACCAGCAAGTTAGCTAACACATGCTTGTAATTATCTACTGCCAAAACAATACAACACCTGCATACAGAAACAAAAGAGCATCCTAAGAAAATTGACCCACATAGCAATCTTTGCCCTCTCGTCTGTACCGTGCTTCCCTCAGATCTGCAATGCTAGGCCTCACCTTCTCACCACGATACTCAACAACCTGCCAACAAACATATTTACTATAAACGGATAACACAAAAACAAACGTTTTGGTTGTTGAAAATCTACTCAAATAATATACTCAAAGACAATTCCTTGAAGTTGTTCATAAAAGAAGATTTCAAAAAATTTATCAAAAAATTCAACCAAGCACATGGAGAACACAAGTATCAATTTATGTCGGTAATGTAAACTTTAAGTGACCATCATATTAGAAATAAATCCATATGTGAGTACATACGCAAAAACACTTTTATATATGAAACTACAAGTTCATTCAGTACCATTTCTCCTTCTTGAAAATTCCTACGCGCAAATAGACCCCATCCATGTATTCCAGATTTCCCAAAACAAACCCGATGATTTTCAGTTTTCTGAAATAGAAACAAGAAACAGTTATTGAATTTTGCACAGGAGATGTTATTGAGAACGTCCAACTCCATAAAGTTAGCAACTATCCATATGAGAAGTTTGACTCACCTGTAAATGGAAAAGCCGATCCTTGAATGAAGAAAAATTTTTAGAATCTTCTACTTCCTAATAAAAGGAAAATTAATCCGTCACGCCAATCCACCAAAGAAAAATATATATAGTCTATATGGAAAACAAGACTTTTAACATTAGAAGTCAATAAAAAGTCTAAATCAACAAGGGCAAGAATATTACTTTAAATGTACTCAAGCTATTTATTGTGTCCAAGGAATGATGTGTTGGCCCCATTGGTCGGTGGAATATTGCTAGATGCTCACCTCTCTGGTAGAAAATAACGAACATAAAACAATCAACAAATCAACTCAGAAACAACAAAGCAAAAGTAAAGTTCACAACATGCATATAAAATAAGTTATGAGAAATTCCACAGGAAAACAAAAATAAAAAGATAATGAAAGGAATGCATAATATTCTAACACAAATTACCTTATAGTTTGATCTTTTAAAAGCACAGCATCGTGTAGCAGAGAGTGGTTCCAACGCATTAGTCTCTGAGATCGAAGGTTCTGGAAGCTCAGTCCTTTCTGATGGCACCACCCTTGCACCCCTGAAGCATCCCTTCTGATTTTGAAGCGAGTTTCTGGCAGCAAAAACCCCCGAAGGAGTATGCACAACTACAACAGCATCTGGATTTGGGGTCCTGCATTGGAAACAACATATGAATCAACAGATGTGACGCACATTAAGTAGCAACCAAAAGCGAATACGACCTCACTGGAACGAGCAATAGAAAATATTACTTTGACTAAACAAAAGAAAAATACGGCACAGTTCTAACCTGTGAACTGCACAATATATCAACTTTCTTGTTATTTGTATCCCATTCTTCTCTACACTGTGCAACTGAAAGTTCAAGATACAATATGATCAAAATCACCAACATTGTTCACACATTATTTCTAGCCATTAAAAGATAGGTGCAATCATACAAACTACTAGAGGAAAAGTCATCACCCTATTAAAATAAGAAGGAAATGTATATATGAATCAAGATGATCTCTTTTCAAGGTCAAATTGAGATTGAACTCTTTGTTGAAAAGACTACTACATAAAATGTAACCTATGGACACTTACTTCCATGCTGTAGCCTGCTCTTGATGCACACATTGTATGAAAATGAGTAGCACATTTGCAACACTGGGTGCAGGAACCGTGAATCTGCTTACAAATTACACAATGCTGCACTCCAGAAGATAATGTAAATTAAATTACAGACTGCAAATTGTAACATCATGTAAAAACCAGACCCCAAAAAAAAAGATATACAAATATCGCAGAACAAAAATTACAGGCTATAAGTCCTTTCCCAACTTGAGGAGTAAACATGGAGGATAACCAAAAACCATCAAAGAAAAATTACCCCTTTCGGTTAACAAGAAAGGAAAATAAAACAGTAAGTTTCAGAAATTATACCCATTGCAAGATCATTGGAAACAGAACTTTACCTTCAAAAAAGCAGTTGGTGGGATTTTGAGGATTCCAACAGCAGGTTCCATTTTCTCATGATTCAAGAAACCAACTTCACGACGAAACCAAGCACAAGAGACATGAACCCATAAGGTGTCAACATCAGTAGGCTTCAAAGCACCTCCTGAAAAAACCATTTTCAAATCAATAGCAGCAAATAAACAAGGGAAATAGTCAACTTTACTGAATATATAAAGTAGCATCGTCGTGTAAGTTTCATGCTTAATATGCATCATAAGCATTTTTCATAAGATACAAAAACTCAGTGTACACCAATAAGATTATTCAAACATATACATGACTATTCATGATATGGAAGAAGGAAAGAGAATATTCACATAAGCTTCCAAATTGAGAAGGAAATATAGATGATAAGCATTAGTTAACAATGAGTCACCATTCACATGAAAAATGATAGTCAAATGAGAACAAAAGCAAACTTTTGAAATAGAAAAAACAATGGTGAGAACTCAAATAAAGATATTTTATGTACACCATTAAATATTAAATCAACAAGTAAAAAAAATAGTCATCATTAAACACGCCAAAAATGTACACATTAAATAAAAATCCAGACAAAATAACTAAGAAGTACTCAAAGACATTAGATATAGGCAACATACCTCTTACAGGACAAAGACAACACTCTCTAATGACATCAGGTGTTTCACATGCTCTACAAACCCATGATGTAAAATCCTGCACATCTTTTGCGCCATAGCATTCTTGGTGCACAGCTATCTGACACCTGGACATAGCAACAAAAATTATATATAAAACTTTTGAATCTAACAGCTTTTTTTATTATAAAAAAAGGGTCCAATCTTGCACCAGAAAGAAGACTAAATCAATTATCTAAATATACAAAATTGGCACATAGATATAACAAATGGTGGAGACACACCTGTTGCATATAATAATTTTGTTATCCTCCCAATCTTCAACCCATCTACAAACCGCACATCTTTCCGTTGTCCACTTAGTATTAACTGGCTCATACTTCTCTGTTGAAACAAAGATCCACGTGAGTCTCCTCACCACACAAATTCATCAACCAAACACCTCATTAAGACATAAGCACAAGAGCCCCCAACACATACACATACGCATACACACAAGATGATGTGTAAAGAATGTGGCACTTATTTCACCTTGCAAAAAATCAAGCAAACGCTGCTTATCTAAATTGGCAGGATTAAAGCCATGTTCATTGTACTCTGCAATCTGGAAAATACTCAGCATTAGTATGAAATTGTAGATAATCAATATAATGCAAAGTTTTGATCAAAGAAACAAAGAGTTGAAGGTTAATCTTTTACGATCAAAACAGAAATGGGGCCGTTGAAGTCTTATCAGAATTACACTTAAACAAAACTATTGTTAATTACTTTAATGGCAATAAACAAGTAAGATTAACTATAGAACAATCCCAATAATCTAGTCAATTTATCAGAATAACAGATGTAGTACAAACCCATTGTTCAAGAGGCAGCATTGTAGCCTTCACTTTCACACTATACTTCCATTTTTTTGCTCTACAACCTGTGTGCTTTTCCCATTCACTAGGTGTCTGCTTCTTTGATCCACAAGAACCACACTTACAAATAACCCTGCAACGTAACATAATTAGAAGCAGCTCTGAAAATCCTTCCCAAAAACAAATTCACTTTGCAGTATAGCTGAAACTTGAAATGATTGACTTGAATTACTCAATAAAACAGCATGATCAGATTTCCTGGAGAGCGGAAATTGGTGAAGGAAAACTGACAGACCCAGCAAGAATGGATGGTTTTTAACTTGACAATGATGAATGGAATCCACAAAAATACATAGAATAATTCATTTCGATATAACTTCTGCATTTATAAAAGATAAGGGCTTACATATGAAGTTTTGGAACATATGTTCCTTCCATGCCATTACAAACTACAGTTATCTGCTCAGGATTCAAAGATTTCTGGACGTGTAGTGCAGAACTGTTTCAAAAATTGCCATATCCTTCAGTTAGCTTAATGGAAACGTTAAAAGAAAATCTATAAAGACAGAAATTCAATTGCCACCAGATGAAATGAACAAAAGACAACATTTCTAACATACCTGGTTTTTTTCTGACGTTTTACCAAATCTGATGATCCACACTTCGACTTTGCTTTGCAATCAGGGCAAAAGTAATCAACGTGCTCCAGGTCCTGAACCAGTCAATTTTTGTAACCCTCGATTACTTAACAAAACTAGGTAACGCATAGGAGAGAGGAAAAAAGTTCAAATTAAGCATGACAGGTACACCTTAAAAACATTACTGGAAATTTTGTCACACTCAGCATGCACCCAAACATTACAACCATCACAGCATACCTGAGACAGAGATTAAGACCAACAATCTGTCAAACCATTCAACCACATAATTAAAGAAACAAATTATGATGATGATGATGGTGATGAAAATAATAGATTGCAGATAACTCACCCAATTCCCACCATCTGAGTGGTGCCATATTTTCTGGCATATGCCACAATATTGTTTTGATTTTTTTAACTACATAAGATGAATGTAAGCATCATTAGGAACCTAGAATTATGTTTAAATCATTTAAAAATAAAATAATTCCAACATGAGGCAATTTTGAACCTTGGCACAATGTGTACACAAAAGTTGGGTTTCAGAACGTGAGCTCTTCATTTTTTTCATAGCTTTAGAGGGAGTAACCAATCCACAACAATCACAAGCCCTTGTGTCTTTATGATATGCTTCCTGCATAATAAATTCACTGGATGAAATGAACTATAGCATTTGAAATAAAAGATTATACTTGATAGCATGGAAACAAAATTTTGCCCAGGGAAAAAAAAATTAAAACCTAAAACTAGGCTAAAAAATCAAAATCTTTGCATGACAAATAGCCCAACCAAAAGAGAAAACAGAAAATAATGCAAGGAGAGTTGTCTTGATCCTTGTTATTTATCCATATTTGTTATTCTTTCTGCTATTTATTCAGTTTTGTAGCGTAGCCCTTTTCAATTCTCATAGAAATGTCAAAACGCATTCATTCAAATTCTCACAAACAGGTCTTCTTAGTATATGAGTTCTTCACAACAAAGTATTAAAGGCCCGGATTATATTCTTCAAGATGTACCGAAATCCAAAGAATGATGAGAAAAAGGGATTTCCCTAATAGAAAAAGAAAAAAAACTTACATGGTTCTGAGAGTAATATTCCTGATCTTGATAAAACCCAGTAGCCTCTTGGAATTGGGAGGGATTTGTCTCTGAATTAGTTGTTGTCCCAAAGCTTGTGTCCAGAAACCCATTTTCAGCTAACAACGCCTCCTCTATTGCCATCTGAAAATCACTTGGCTTGCTCTTGTATAACTGTGTCTGCCCCCGAAATCTGGACAAACAAACATTCTAAAAATGCTCATGAACTGCATAAAGGGGAATACCATTCCCTGCCTCATCCACCCAAAATCAATTTTTCTTTAGATGTTTTTCTAAACAAACAGGCAAATTTCACAGAACTAATTAGCTACACACCTGTCCATGAACTGCGTAAAGGGGTATACCATTCCCTGCCTCACCCACCCATAATCCTGCACATCATCGTTCATTTAAACTCCACACTGAACAAATTTGTAGCACTAACAAAAAATAAAACACAGAGAGTTTCAATAATAAGATATATACCCTTTGTGTTCCGTTCTTTGAGAACCCATAGAACATCACACATATAGCACCAGGAACACAGCACCTCAAAACTGATTTTGGAGCTTGCAATATGGGGTCGATCACCACGGCGGGCCAAGCCGGGTAGCTCTTCCCACACTTAGCCCAAACAATGTCACCCAAAGCAAAGTCCTGTGGTTTATATATTTCTTTCTTCTTTGCACCATTGGCTTTACTAATTTTCTCCATGCCCCCCAAACTAAACCCATCTCTATATTTCACACTTCCGTTCAAACTCGTATAGTTTCTATGACCAAAATGGTTATACCCTATAAAATCCACGTCGTCTTCTTCTTGTTCTTCCTTCCCATAATATTGGAACTTCTTCGAATTCTTGTGCCTACAAATATCTTCCTGACTCTTTTTTACAAAACCCAATTTCTCAATTCCCTCTGTATCATCTTCCACTAAAACTTCATAACCTTCTTCTTCGTCAAAATTAGTTTCTCTATTGTTATATACATCAATGACTGAATTGTTAAACCTCGAAGGAAGCATCTGAATGCGCCCTCGTGACGACCTCCGGAACTTCCCGGAGCTCCGATTCAATGCTCGTTGAGTAATCAATCGCTCCAAATTCGACTGGACCTCTTTGGTGGGCCAAGACAACTCGTCGTTGTACGAAGAACCTGAACCACTGCTGAAATCTTCGCCCTCTCCATTGCCAGCTGAACAGTACGCATTCGTTTTCCGCTTCTTCGGATTCCCGGAAAACTCATAGGCTGTAGCGTCGGGCTCTTCGAGCTTGCAACGTTTCAAATTTGGCATTTCCAATTTCAGAGGCCGTTTGATAATCATATTCCAACCATTCAATTCCACGAAATCTCCTTCAAAAAATAAGAACCCAAACCCTAACTTCACATTGAACCCCAAACCAAACCTTGAATACCAAAAAAGAACTGAACAATCGAATTATTAAGACTTCAAAATTCGGCGACCGTTCTCGGATACAGTATACGTCGCCGGAATCAATGCAAATACCCAAATTCGGGTGCGAAAACCCTAAGTAAAGCAACGGGAGCAGAAAGGTAATGAATTTGAAACGGTTCTGTAACTTTCTTTCGGCCAAACGCAGACAACAACAAAAAGATTCAAAAAGAAGTCAGAATTTTGACCTTGGAGTCGGTGCTGTGACGGAGCCGGGACCAACTTTCTCAGGGAAATCAAAGAAAAAATAGTTTCCCGGAAAATTCGCAGAGAGAAAGCTCGAGCTGTGTTTGTCATACACACGGGAGGTCCCGTTTGCCTAAAACCACAATTTACAGTTTTGCACACAACGACGAATTGCTTATATACGACGTGATCTATAATTATTATTATTATTATTATTATTTGAGAATAACTATATTAACTATATTAACGTGAAATTAATAATATTTTTATCTTAATAAAATAATTACAAATATATTAGGCCTTTTGTTTCCGCCATTTGGCTCCAAAATTTGGGAAGGAGGGAGATGTTGGAAATTTTGGATACGGAAAGCGCGAATTGAAATATATTGGATATTCGGAGGTAGCATGGAGCTTCTGTGCTACCTTCTTGCTTGCTGACATGTCGGTACTCGGCGTTCCACTGCTTCAATTTGTTGTGGGACAGATGTGGATCCTAATCCGTATAGAAGAATTAGTTTGCATCACCAGCCGAAGCCGCTGATGTATTATACGATCGTAAGTGAAAAAGTTATCATATGTGTTATTGTGTTATTGTCCGAAATAACAAAAAATATTATCTCTTTGTGTAATAGTTTCTCTCTTAGCGCCAAAATGTCACACTAACTCGAATACATAAGTAATTACTCTTAACTATTTGAGCTATAAATCTCTTATGATCAATTAAAATAGTGTTGGATAAAACAAAAAATAGTTTATCCCCGATTTTACTTGGGGATAAGTTGTCTCAACTAAAATAATTCCTCAATGAGTCTAACTTAGTGTCACCCAAGGTATAAAATATCGATGATATCGGAAATATCGGTAGTCCAAAAACACGGAAATTTCGATGGAAATATCGGGATATTATCGATATCGATAAAAATTGAATAAAAACCACGGAAATTGTAAGAAAAACTTGGAAATTTTTATTGAAACTTTAGAGAATGTTTATTTAGTCAATTATCTATTAGTTTATCACAAAAAATTGAAAGGAAATGTATTGCATGTTGGATTTACTGATTTAAGTTGATTATATAGTGAGCTGACAAACACTGTGACTGTATAAAATATGTTGTAATTAATGAAAGAAGATTAAACACACCATAATTATTTATATATAATGATTTACTACAATATTTTACACTTTATACATTACATTGTAAGATACATGAGTGACTTAGTACCACATAGAGTTCCTATGGGGTTCAAATTTTTCACTATCTTCATCATCTCTATGTGTAGAGTAAGTGTATTGTGAAGATTGAAAATCAACTAAGAACATAAATAAATTTATCCAAGGAAGAATTAAATAGGAAATAAATAAAATGATTATAGAGATTTAAGTAATTAAGCAACAATTTGAAGGGGAATTTAATAATGTAAGTACTTATAATGAATAATAAAATAATTAATAACATTAAATGGATTAAATAGGAAATAAATAAATAATATTAAGTAGTTAAGTAACTGATTAATACATAAGAACCTACTAATAATTAATGCAGCAAACCTTCCGAGGAAGTTGCCAAATGTGGGCACACATGGGGACGTTCTATTAAATTTAAAGACATTTCAACTCAAACCATGCACAAATTCAGTCTCCCAAACTGACATTTAAGGAAGTTAGATCAAAAGTTTTATGGAGAAAACAATAAGAGAGTTCACTATAAATGTAATTTAACTTATTTCAATTTCAAAACTATTTAATTCATATGAAGAAACCAATGATAACCAAATCATCTTTCCCTTTTATGAAATAAAAATGAAAATTTTTCAAAAGCCAACATGAAAAAGATTGGCAATTTCCAAAAGAGGAATAAAGGGAAAATTGAATGGTAGGGGAGAAAAATAGAAGGAAAAATGGCCTAGAGAGAGGGTAATGGCCAAGATTGCAAAAAGGGGAAAAAGGCTAGGGTAAAATAGGGAGAGAGGTTAGATTTTTGGTCCTTATATTTCTATTTGCGTCTGACAACCATCCCTTTGAACATTACATTACCCCACCAGCAATAATTACCACTATTAATTGATCCTAGACCAAACAAGCCCTCAACGAAGACCAATAAAGCTTCTCTCAAGCAAACTCTCTATCTTTCTCTCTCAAGCTTCACAAGCAGCAGACCAAGCTAAAGCTCAGCTCTTTTGGCAGTCAAATCGGTGCTTTTGAAAATTTCACTCTCAGCTCAGTAAGAGTTCTCTCGTTCTCTCTTCAAGCTTACTTGCTAAGTTACTATTCAATTTATGAGATCTGGGTAGTCTAGGGTTTCTGCGGAGCTTGCCAGTGTTCATAAATTTCTGAGCTTGGAGTTGTCAGTTGGGGGTTTAGGGTTCTTATTAGGGTAAATATGGTGGGTTTTGGTAGGGTGAAGAAGATCTGGGGCGCATGAGGGTGAAAGGTGTTGTCTTCTGTATTGGCACTGGTTTTGGATGATATTTTCCCAGAGGTGTAGTTGATATTTTCTGGTTTTGCTTGGGAGAAACTGAACGGAACTATCGCCGGAGATATTTCGGCGATATTTCGAGGATATTTTCGAAAAAATTACGAAAAATATCTGTATCCTTGCGATAATATCGCTGCTCCAAAATCACGGAAATATCGCCGATATTTCGGCGATATTTTCGATTTTTTTCCTTGGTGTCACCTTGGCAATGTGTATTTGTAAAAACTATTTCTCCCTTCCTAACTTTGACGCTGAAAACAAAAACTAAAGTCTAGAAAGCATCTCCAACCGATACGAAAGTGCCAAATAGGCGTTTAACGGTTAGAAATAACATCTCATATCACTCCAACCGATGTGTGGTGATGTGGAATGAAGCGCCAGAGGTTGAGATGTTATTTTTGACATCATGAAGATGTCGAATGAATATTTTATTATTTTTTCTTTTCTTTTCTTTTTAATTAAAACAAATCAACACTAAAGTGTAATAAAATAATAATTTAATTTGACATATCGGGTGGAGGTAAATGTAAGATGTCAATCACACATTAACCATCAATTTAAATTTGATGTTTGGTATTGACATTTCGGAGATCTTCTAAAGACAAGTTAAAACAACATAGTTATATGAGTTTTTGGGATTTGAGGTTTAGGGCCCAAATTATAGGATTAGATTTTTGAGGTCCGAATCAAGACCTTAAAAGTAGTGTTTAAGACCAGATATGAGTTATTGAGTACATGATTCGTTTTCTAATTAGTATAAGTATGAAAATTATGGTATTATGTTTTTTCAAGTTTCTATAATCTTTTATGGGAACAAACACAAAAGAGCATTATGGTTGAAAGATCATAAGACAAACAAATTAAGAGAGATAAATGGTTTAGAAATTATTTATAATAGAATCACTTATTACTGGATGGATTAGCAAGAATGGACAAAACTATTTTATATAAAAAGGATTTACAAAGTACGTGGAACAACATGTACATCAAGAGTGCCCTTGTGGTTCTAGGCTTGTGTAATTTCTTTTAACTCATAAAAAAAAAGGCTTATTTGTTCAAATCCCCATGTGATTTATAAATTATCTCATATTGCCCCTTGACTTTTATAATGGCACAATTTCCCCCTTGAACTTCCATTCTGTTACTGAGGTTGCCCCATTCCATTAGTTTTCAGATAAAACCTTTAAATTAGCTGAAGTGGCATGGGTATTTTGCATCTTTTCCTTCTCATTCTATATAGAGCGATAAACAAAAATTGGGCAGCAACAACACTGAAAATCAGGGTTCGAATATGGGTTTCAAGTTCACACCCACCAAAATTAGCATCTACAGCAGCTATTATTAACAACTGGGTTTCGACCAAATCTGGGTTTCGACCAAATCTGGGTTTTGACCAAATTTGAGTTTCGACCCATCATCATCTTCATCGTTGAAGCCTATAGTGACTGGAGATGGTTGTGGGTCAGGAAGAGAGAGGGTGAGAGACGATGATGATGACGATTTCGCCCAACCATCACAATCGCTGCCATATGACAATGATGGCCAAGGCGGATGTGGCTTATGAGAGGTGGGGTCTTGTGGCCGGTGTGGTGGGTTGTGCTAGAGGTGGATGATTTGCCAGTGGGGCTGGGGAGAAGAGAGAGAGAGGTGAATTGAATTGAATTTTTTAATTTTAAATAGTTAAATTTATCAAAATACCCATGTCACTTCAGCTAATTTAACGATTTTTATCTGAAAACTAACAGAATTAGGCAACCTTAGTAACGGAATGGAAGTTCATTGAGCCATTATAAAAGTTAGGGGGCAATCTGAAATAATTTGTAAATCACAGGGGATATTTGAACAAATAAGCCTAAAAAATTTATATGTACATCAAGAAAGGGCAATGTCTTACATTGTTCTCTCACTCTTTCAATATTGCTTTTCTTCTTGATAACAATGAAATCATTCATTGAAATGCATATGAAAAGTAGAGCAATGAAATTGTGGACTAGGGTATTCTAGAGCAATCCTTGTAATCTCGTACGCACATATCATATATCATAATAGAACTTCAAAGAGACTTTTCTCCTCAAAGAATTCAATGACGCACTAGAACAATTCAAAACAAAACTCAAATAGTTTATTTTGCGGCTGCACCTAGGTTAACCTAGGTTGTCTACGTACCCTACTAAGGGATCAAGCCACACGTAGTTCTTTTAAAACCAATCTTAATTCTAAACCTCAATTACCTTTCCAAAATCATTTATTAACCTCATATCCTTTCGTACATAGTTAAGTAAAATCATCTTTATCCCGCAACCATACCCTATTCAAGGCGTATGTTGCAAAACAAGTTATTTCCAAATAACCAATTTCGATTTCCGAACGTCATATCAAATGTTCACACCTGTGCAGAGTACTCTCCATACACATGCCCAAGAAACCTCAACCTAGAAACGCATCCACATATTATCTCATACATATATACACACCCCACACCATCATCATGTACCAGGGGAAAACAATCCAACACGACGACCAATTTAACTAGACCACATGGCAGAATCCTCCATACACATGTGGCTAGGGATGAGCAATCCAACAGGGGGACTACTGCTCCCCATACATGCACGGCAGAATCCTCAATACACGTGCGGCTGAATATCCATCATACTGGCGCAGACTGCACCGCCAAGGGCCTTCAATACACCCGGCCAAGGGTGCCGGATCCCGACACACCTCTGAAGAGTTACCGTGTGTTGAATATACCCAATATACAAGTATTCAATAACATGGGAGGTACATATCATGGTGTACATCATGTACCGGGAAAAACAATCCAACACAGGGATTGGAAGACCACATGGCAGAATCCTCCATACACATGTGGCTAGGGATGAGCAGTCCAACCGGGGGACTACTGCTCCCTAGACACGCACGGCAGAATCCTCAATACACATGCAGTTGAAACAAGTTACGTGCGCAGACTACCCCGCCAAGGGCCTTCGGTACACCTGGCCAAGGGTGCCCAGGTCATCAATATCTCACACATCGAAATCCCTCAATGCACGTGTGGTTATCATCCATATCGAACCAGGGAAGATACATATGATGATGAACTTCACAAACCAATATTCATAGACATCAATATATACCAATTCCAAAAAGAAATCCAATTTCTCATAATTATATTTGAATTCCCTATTCTCAACACCCAAACCGTATTCTTATAAATAATAAAAATAGTATTAAGTGAATTAGTCCAGGAAAATCCCATATAGACTTATAAAAGCCAAGATTAACCAATTTCCAATCAAATGACATTTATGCAAACATTTTAATATTTGGCAAACAATGCACATTTAAAAAAAATGTTCACTCAGAATTACAACTTACTAAACGACCTCTAGTTTGATATCCAACAGTTCCTATTGGCCCATGATAATAAATTAAACTCATCCTAGAAGTTTCGTCACGATCCGATGGTCGGTTTGACTTCAATCGTAGAATTTGGTCAATTAGGCCCACAGGGCCCACGACCTCTGATTTACCGATCCAAACGTTCCTAAAGGTCCAACAAATTCTACTAACCAAGTCCCGAAGGTTTGGTCTCGATCGAGTGGTCGGATCTACACCAATCGTAGGATCGGTCGGATCTACACCAATCGCCTAACCCCAAAAATCATTGCTTCGGAGTATACAGGATTCTGATTCTCAATCTGCAAGTTCCTACACAATCCTAGAGGTACGAGGATTGACATATTTGAAAATGGGACTGATAGAACTATCCAAACCTATAGAACGCGGATATCGCTTAATAGGCGTAATATCCGTTTGATAGTCAAACAGTAACCTATCGCTAATCTGAGCATACCGTCTTGCTCGGGACGACGTGGGGAACATTTTAGAACTCAACAGGCCACCATAAGGTGGCCCACGTGCCGCCACCCCCCGCTGGTGGTGGCGGGTGCCTAGAGAAATTGTCGGCAAAGGAAAATTCTCGAAACACCGATCAATACTTATACCAAAATGTTCATCACAACAAGAGAAACAACTTTTGTACTTCGATCGACGGCCTAGGGTGCACGATTTGACCCGAAAAACCCAAAATCGTCGGCCATTATAGGGTTTTTAAACCCACTCTCTTAAACTTCCAAAATTAACCTAAACCAATTACAAAAACACGTAGAGCATGAAAAGTAGGTGAACTTTCATACATCACTGGTTGGATTTCGTAGCCGGAGTGGCCAGAAACGGCGTCGGAAAGGTTGATAATCACCGACACTACTAGTTGTTCCAGTCCAAAATCCTTGGTTTTTCGAGCTGCAAAAAGAGCTGGGCTAGGTAGAGGACGTCAAGACAAAGATTTTGGGACCAGTCTCACCTGAAACGGTAACCGAAGTTGGGAGAAATCGCTGTCCAAAAAAAAGAGAGAGAGAGAGAGAGAGAGAGGGGAGAAGAAAATGTCCGGGGAAGAAGAAGAAGAAGAGGCAGGCGCAACACTGTAGCGGCACTGTAGTTGGAACAATTTTAAAATTCCCAATACGTCATTTTGGTTTTCATATCTTTTCTCAATCGTTACAACTCGGAATTGAATGTGTTGTTGTCTATGAACTTGTATCGACGAGCTCCACGCAATGGTGCAACTCAACTCCTCAAATTCCTTTTCGAACAAAAAGTGACTAAAATGCCCCTACCCCAAGGGCAAAAATGTAATTTCATAATTAATAATTAAATAATATTTTAACTGGGTCAAGATGTTACATGGACTCTCATTCCTTTACCCGTCATGATGGGACCCGACTCGAATTCCCCTTGGAATCCGTGCCGGACCCCGTGGTTTGTTTCGACATCAACCCGATGCCGGGCCCACTTACTAATAATATCCTCCTTTTCGAAGATAAAGGAAATGAGGGTCAAGACTTCTGCCAAAATTTCAGCAGAGTCTCCCTTGAAAAAGGGACTTTACCAAATTTTCAACCTGGCAAAACAACACAAGAAATACAACCAAATGTCAGCACGCACAAGATAACAGCACACATATTACTTAATAGGCCTCCGGCCTTAAAGTCAACCCTAAATGGGTAATATCAGAGCAATCTAAAAGAATTCTTTATGTTTACAACCAAAGCATGAGTTTAAAGGAAATGACACAATTAAAAAGTGCCCTACACAAGTTCAGGGCTCGGAAGTCGAGTCTTGGTTTGGTCGCTCGGTTTAGGTCGAGCTACTGGCTAGAAGGCGCAAAACAGAAAGTTGTGAGTGGACAAAAACAAAGTTTTAACATTATTGAAAACATACTAACCCCCACAGTTTGGAAAACAATGCTACAAACATGCAATTGAAACAATTATATACACAATTAGTTCAAAACCAATGTATTCCCATAATCTCAAATTATTCTTATAATTCACACATATCCACAAAATAAACAATAAAATGCTTCACAACCTCAATAAACCAAATAAACCAAATTAAAGTCTTAATATATATATATATATAATTTATCTCGCGGCTGCACCTGGGTGAGGGATCAAGCCACACGTAATTCTTCAATCAACGATCACTGTTCAGATAATAAACAATTATTTAAAGTAATATCAATAATTAAATTTAGATTCATTCTTAACTTCAATTTCAACAAGGCATATAACTAAGCATTATATAAGTTCTTTTCCTCCCATGATTCACAACTCATAACCATTAAATTAATACTTCTCAATTTTCTGGGAAACACAAACTTAATCATTTCGTCCTTAATGTAAAATCCTAAAAAAAATGGAAACTTCCAAAATAATCCCGTTAGTATAACATATGATTAACATAATCAAAATAACTCATTTTTCCCCTTCCCAGACCACTCTCTGCCCAAAATCCGAGCCCTTAGGCACAAGTAGTGAGGAGGGATCCTCACTAAAAAGAAAATAAGAATAAGACTGTAATAGTATAATAAATATATATATATATATACATAGGTATAACCACTACACCAGAATTTGTATTGGAGAAACAATCCAACCGGGGGATTGTTTGGCTAGAACACGGGACGACATCACATCATCTCGTGCCTAGAGTTGAGCCGTCTAACTGGGGGATTGTTTGGCTAGAACACGAGATGACAGCACATCATCTCGTGCCTAGAGTTGAGCCGTCCAACCGGGGGATTGTTTGGCTAGAACATGGGACGACATCACATCATCTCGTGCCTAGAGTTGAGCTCTCCAACCGGGAACGATGCTCAGTAGCACACACACCGGCCTCACATCGCACGTGCGGCCAAAAACAAGTCCTATGCATGTGTGGGTAGCATCCGTAACCAAGGTACGGTACATACAGTGGCGCGCAACCCATAGCCAAAATCTGATATCCACTTTCGTAAACCCATATATACACATATACGGTATAAAATACTCTCCACTAATTCAATTCCCAAAACTCACAACCAAAATCAAAATCCCAATCTCTCAAAATGCACATCTAACAATAATCGAATATCACCCAATGCATATACTTTCATAATAAAAACGATCCTGGTAAATTGTCACGACCCGACTCCCCTAACACGATATTGTCCGCTTTGGGCCTCCGCCTCACGGTTTTGTCATCGGGAACTCACGAGCAATATCTTCCCGAGGTCACCCATCCTGGGATTGCTCAGCGCCACTCGCTTAACCGGAGTTCCTAAGAATCCGGCCGTGAGATCCCAAAAGGCCTTGTGTTAGTTAGAGACGTGTCCACACATATAAGGCACACCACCCTTCCTCCCCGAGCGATGTGGGATTGCTCACCATTCTCTGCTTTCCAAACTCAAGACACGGGTCTTACAATCCACCCCCTTGGGGCCCAGGCCCTCGCTAGCACATTTCCGGTCGTGGTCAAGCTCGATACCATTATGTCACGACCCGACTCCCCTAACACGATATTATGCCGCTTTGGGCCTCCGCCTCACGGTTTTGTCATCGGGAACTCACGAGCAATATCTTCCCAAAGGTCACCCATCCTGGGATTGCTCCAGCGCCCACTCGCTTAACCCGGAGTTCCTAAGAATCGGCCGGTGAGCTCCCAAAAGGCCTCGTGTTAGTTAGAGACGTGCCCACACATATAAGGCATATCACCCTTCCTCCCGAGCAATGTGGGATTGCTCACCATTCTCTGCTTTCCAAACTCAAGACACGGGTCTTACATAAATCCCATATCACATTTCCAAATATTTCAAATGTACCCAAACTCAATATCCAAATATTTACACCTAACAATATTAACAACAACAACAACAACAACAATAATAATAATAATATAATAATAATAATAATAACAATAATACTAATAATGATCATAATAATAACAATATGTAGGCCGAAGCCAAACCGATAGCGCCTTTTATAACCTCATTAACCAAAATACTAATTACCAAATGATTCAGTTTCTCACCAATATCACCACCACCATTATACACCACACACACTCAATACCTCAACATCTTAACAAATCCACGTTCCAACAATATGCCATAACCACAATTCAAATTCCAAGTATTTATCAATATTAATTAAATAACCAAAATCCCCTTTTAAAACCTAGATAAATCCCTAATTTCACTATTTTGAATTCCAACCATTTATAACTCTATCAAAATATTCTCAACTAAAACTAGAACATTAACCCTCCACTAAAAATCCTTCTTAAACATTTAATTATCAATCTTGCATGTTAAACCAGAATTAAACATATATAAATCATTCCCATATAACATCAACATATACATAATAAAATAACACCCACACTTCCTTTTTTTTTTTGGAAACCATAATTAAGAAAAACACCAAAACTAAATAAGCCCATTCGATTTTAATAATATTCAAAACACAATTCATACACTCAAGGTCTTAAATATCGGAAATTTCGGAAATATCGGTGGTTCAAAAACACGGAAATATCGATGGAAATATCGGCAAAATATCGATGGAAATATTGGGAAAATATCGATATCGATAAAAATTGTATAAAAACCACGGAAATTCTAAGAAAAACTTGGAAATTTTTATTGAAACTTTAGATAAAGTTTATTTAGTCAATTATCTATTAGTTTATCACAAAAAATTGGAAGAAAATTCATTGCATGATGGATTTAACTTATTTAAGTTGATTATATAGCGAGCTGACAAGCACTGTGACTGTAGAAAATATGTTGTAATTAATGAAAGAAGATTAAACACACCACAATCATTTATATATAATAATTTATTACAATATTTTACACTTTATACATTGCATTGTAAGATACATTAGTGACTTAGTACCACATAGAGTTCCTATGGGGTTCAAATTTTTCACTATCTTCATCATCTCTATTTGTAGAGTAAGTGTATTGTGAAGAGTAGTCATTAAATGATAAATCCCCAAAATAATTTTGCATGTAATTGTTAACATGACACCCATATGGATCCGAGATTGGTTGATGTTGTCCAGCAGAAAAATCATTTGAAGATTACGTCTCGGATTCTTTCCATGAACCGCTTGATTCCATCCCAAAAGGAATAGGATATGAAGGGTAAGGAAATGGTTGGTTATGAGTATAACCATAGTTGTCACTTCCCACTTCAACAGAGTCCGAAGTTGAAACTTGAAACTTGAAAGAGACAAATTATCCTACGGAATAATTATACAATATTACTTAATTACTTCAAAGAATTAACATGCAAGTATTATTCAAGTATTATTTTTAAAAAAATTACAATAATATAAATTTAAGTTTATAAACTTACCTCAAATAATTTTGGAGAGAAGTTGAAACTTGAAACTTGAAAGAGACAAATTATCCTAGGGAATAATTATACAATATTACTTCATTACTTCAAAGAATTAACATGCAAGTATTATTCAAGTATTATTTTAAAAAAAAATTACAATAATATAAATTTAAGTTTATAAACTTACCTCAAATAATTTTGAAGAGAATGTGAAACTTGAAACTTGAAAGAGACAAATTATCCTAGGGAATAATTATACAATATTACTTCATTACTTCAAAGAATTAACATGCAAGTATTATTCAATTATTATTTATAAAAAAATTACAATAATATAAATTTAAGTTTATAAACTTACCTCAAATGATTTTGGAGAGAAGTTGAAACTTGAAAGAGACGGGGAAGGGACCATTTGATGTTGTTTTGTATATATAGAAATATGTTAGTTAGGTTAGGTGAGTGAATGGTAGAGTTAAAGTAAGTGGTGGTAGGTGGAAACGTGAGTAGTTCAATTTGTATTTTCAAAAATAGGTTGAGTGACTATGTAAATATGCGTTTTGGTACATAATTAACACAAACAAACCAACATCGTGGTGGTAAAGAGGGAAGGAAAAGGTCACAACAGGGCTGGAGTTCGAACCCCAGCTGAGGCGCCTGCATATTTGGTTTTTTTTGGGTTTTCAACGGTCCACTTCTTGGTCCCCTCTCTCCCGTTGTACCAAAAAGGCAAATTCCCTCTTTCTCTTAATTTATTTAATTATTTTCTTTTCCATTTTAAAATTCTATTTCCATATTTTCTCCTTCTTCCCCCACCGAAATCGCACCACCATCGTATTTTCTCTCTTTTGTTCTTCTGCTTTCTCCATGAAATCAGCCCACCGCCATATCTCTCTTCTTCCATGAAACCGCACCACCGCCACTACCACCACTACTCTCCATGGCCTCTACCATGTTGCCCATTTCTCCTCTTCTTCTTCTGCTTCAAACCCTTCTACTGATAACTTCGGGCCGAAATTCCGCCGAAATTTCGGCGAAATTTTTGAAATACTTACGAAACAATTCTGTCTCCCTTCGATACTATCGCCGGCCCGAGTTGAGTGAAATTTCTCTGAAATTTCGCAAAAACTTTCGATTTTTAAGACTATGCATACACTTAGGAATAATAACAACCTCCAACAATTCCATAAGACAAGATTATATAATCCAAAACACCATATTTTAAATTCCAAAACCAAAGTCCAACAATATATATACCAATTCCGGAAATCTCAAAGATAATGAAATTCAACTCCGATACCCACATAAACTAATGCACCAAAATCAAAGTCCATAACATACCCAAAGTCACCACTCACACATGGTCCCAAGGCCATTTATTACTTTCCAAGAGACGAGACGGTCCCAAAAGACTCGCGGTCAATTGTCCAGTCAAACTATTCATAATGGTCAATCGGGCACGTCCTGAAAGTTTGGTCTCGATCGAGCGGTCGGATCTAAGCCAATCGCACGATCAGACGACGATCGTTTCGCTTAACCTTTAATTCATTGACTCGGAGTATTTGGGACACTGATTCTCGATCCGTGAGTTCCTACACGATCCTAGAGGTATAAAGAACAACATATTTGAAATTGGGGCCGATCGAACGGTCTGAACATATCAAATCTGGATATCGCCTATTAGGCGTAATATCCATTCAACTGTCATACGACAACCAATTTCAAATCCGACCAGAACGCCATATTCGGGACAACAAGCAGAGTGTTTAAGAATACAATGGGCCACCACACGTGTGGGTGTCTTGAGAAATTTCCGGCGATGAAAATTTCTCGAAACACCCTACAATATCTATGCCAAAATGTCAAGCTCAACCAGGGGATCAACTTCTACAACTGAGCCGACCTCTAATTTCGCTGAGAAGTGGTCGGAAAACTAAGCCAAAAGCCGAAATTTTCTAGGTTTTGAATCGAGCTTCCAAACCTCCAAATCGACCCAAACCAACTACCAAAACATCAAGAACACACTGAGAGGATGAAAATGCATACCTCACTAGACGGTTTTCGTTGCCGGAAACACAGTGGCCGGCGTCAGAAAAATTCGTAATCTCCCTCTCGTTCCAGTCACTTCATGGCTCAAAATTGGGCTGGGAAATCTAGTGGGTTGTTTAGAGGAGGAGGAGGAGTTGAGTGTTTTACAAGTGATGGCGTCGAATTTGGTGACCAGACGGCATTGAACGGAGGAGAGAGAGAGAGATCGGGGGATGAGAGAGAAAGTCCGGGGGAGAGAGAATGACACGCTCTTTGATTGGCTGGGGTATTTTTAGGGTTTTCAAATAATTTTCAAAATGACATTTACATCCTTTTTGAGTTTTACAACTCAGAATCGAGTGTGCCGCTCATCTATGAACTTGTATCGACGAGCTCGACGTAACGGTGTGACTCAATTCCACAAAATCCTTCTAGATTAAAAAGTGACTAAAATGACCCTATCCTTAAGGGAAAAATTGTAATTTTAGAAAAAGGATTTAATTGAATTAACTTGAAATAAAAGATTAAATTGGGTCGGGGGTGTTACACGCCGGTCATAAGCCTATTGGTTGCAAATGGGTCTACAAGATCAAATACAACTCTGATGGTTCCGTTGAATGCTACAAAGCTTGTCTTGTTGCTAAGGGCTATACCCAACTTGAAGGGATTGATTATCATGAGACTTTTTCTCCCAGTGCCAAACTTACTACTGTGAGGTGCCTTTTAGCAGTTGATGCTTCTCGCAATTCGTTCCTTCATCAATTAGATGTTCAAAATGCTTTCCTTCATGGTGATATTGATGAGGTCGTCTACATGATGTTCCTCTTGGTCTTTGCCAACAAGAGGAGAATATGGTATGTCGGCTCAACAAGTCCTTATATGGTTTAAAGTAAGCTTCTTGCAATTGGTTTGCGAAATTCTCCCATGTTATCCAATATGGAGGTTTCATTCAATCAAAGGCTGACTATTCTTTATTTACCAGATATGAAGGCAACACATTTACTACAGTGCTCATTTACGTAGACCACATTCTGTAACAGACAGTAATGAACACGCCCTTAAGTCCATCAAAGATACTCTCTTGCAACAATTCTGCATCAAATATCTTGGAAATCTAAAGTATTTTCTTGGCATTGAAGTCTCTCGGTCCCGAAAAGGGAATTTTGTTTCCCAACAAAAATATGCATTAGATATTTTGAAGGATGCATGATTATTGGGATCTCGTCCTAATTCCTTCACAATGGAGGAGCATTTAAAATTAAATCATGAAAATGGCGATTTGTATGATCCCACCAAATATAGGAGATTTGTTCGGAGATTGATTTACCTCACAGTGACAAGGCCTAATATAGTATATTATGTGCAAATCCTGAGTCAATTTATGTAAAATCCTCGTACACCTCATTGGGAAGCTGCTTTGAGAGTTTTACAATTCATTAAAGGCAATTTGGTCAATGATTATTTTTTCCTTCCTTTAACAATCTCATTTTAAAAGCTTATTGCGACTTAGATTTGGCACGGTGTACGACAACTCGGCAATATATTTCAGGATTCTGTGTCTTCTTAGGAAACTCATTAATTTCCTGGAAGTCAAAGAAACAAGTCAATGTGGCCCGTTCTTCCGCTGGAGCAAAATATCGAGCTATGGCTGCAATATGTTTGGAAATTACATGGATATGATATATTTTGCAAGATCTCAAGGTTCCACAAACTCAGCTGGCGGATTTATTTTGTGACAACCAAGCGGCTATTCATATAGCCAAAAATCCAGTTTTTCATGAACGCACGAAACATATTGAGATTGATTGTCACATTGTGCGAGAAAAATTACAATATGGCATTATTACACCATCCTATGTATCATCACGTTCTCAACTTGTGGACATCTTCACCAATCCATTGGGAAATAAACAATTTCATCACTTAAGTAGCAAGTTGGGACTTCATGACATTCACTCGCCAACTTGAGGGGGGAGTGTTAGACAAAATCCCATTGATTAGTTGTATATTCCCTAATTATAGCATAGGAATATTGTACATTATTTCTTTCCTAGAATAGCTTTCTTGTATCGTCATATAATGGCATGTGTGCTAGTGTAAACATTCATTCAAGGAATATCAAAATACTTTCTCATATTCTTTGTCTCTCTAACTTCCACACCACTTGTGGAGCAAGTTCAAGACTTCAATCTTATTTTCGATGAAGTTGTGGCTTCTTGAATGACGTTGAGTGAGACATTTCATGTATCTGCCATCATATCCAAGCTCTCTGTCTCTTGGAACCATGTGAACATCACGTTGAAGTACAATATTAATGAGCCTTTGACTTTAGAAGTGTTGATGGATCGTTTGAGGATTGAAGAATAGTACGTTTGTGTATGAACACGTCGGATGTATTTTTAAAAAAATCATGTAAGAAATTATTAGGGTTTTTTTATATCGAAGACTAAGCAAACATGACTAGAATTTCTAAAATCTAAAATTTAGTACCTTAATGTCTCTGTTCGGTTACTTTTTTTAGTTCGTTCTATGTGAGTTGTTTATTGAAATGGGCACTAGTTAGCCGACTTTGTCTATACCTTTAGGAAATTACGATTAATTTGGATAATTAAATGAGTATATAGATGCATGCACCAATAATAAATTAAAGTGAGCTATTTTGAGCTAAAGAAGCATCACTGTCCCAGATAAGGAAACTTTTGTATCAACTCAATTCATCTTAATATTAGAATAAAATAGTTCAAAACAATCTGAACTTGGACAACACATGGTTTCACAACATAAAAAAACAAAGATTCCAAGTTACTAGTGTTAATACTCAGCTAAATTGATAAAAAGAAAGGACTCTTAGATATGGGTCCAATTTCAACAATATAGTTTGATTGCAGGACACTCTAGTTGCTACCTATTAATTCCAGTCCTTAAGCCCAGTCATGTATCCACCTAAGCAAATACTATGTCCACCAATTCTAATGTATTTACAAGTCCTACCATTATATAAACACGGAAACTAAAGGAGGGAGAACAACAGATCGCCGAAATCACGGTTGATCCCAAATAGTCATGCTCCATCATTGCAAAATTCCACTGATTTTTTGGTACTTTAATGGGAAGATTTGTGGGTTCCTACTTATGATTCAATATTACATATGGAAGAATGTTGTGAATTTTATTGCAAGCGCACAATCCGCACAAGTAATATAGAAGTAAGTAGAGTGTCGTTCCCACGAAGACTGTAATTTCCTATTAATTACCAATTATGATTAATTCTTAAGTTTATCTAAACAATTGTTTAAAAAGATTGATTGATTTAACTAAACTAAAACAAATATAAAAGACTAGCAATTTAATTAATAATGGAAAACCAAGTTGATGAGACACTAAGGCATCCGATTTCACCATAACCAATTCCACTTAATTCTTATAGTCAATTAACCCTAATTACTATCCATGTTGACATTTGGTTTCTCCTAATTTATTTTGATATCCTCTCTCGGGCTCAACCAAAAGTATTCTTAATTAACAACCCACTCTCTCTCGAGCAATGAATTTAGAAAACCAAGAACCCATTAAGTTCTATGAGAACCTGCAAGAAAACTGCATGAGTCATGTTAGTCCCTCTCGGGCACGCATTCAGGTCATGGTATTTGTTACAAGAAGCAAACACCAAACATCTCCTCTCGGTCTTCGTTTGGATCATCAATTAAATATTAGCTATATATTTAAATCATTAAGAACAGTAACAAATACTCAACATGGGATAATAATCAGAAATTAATATAACTATAAAAATTAAGTATTCATGGTTAGGCTACATCGTAGCCCTAGCAAGAGAAATGAGTTCATGACAAAAGAAAAGATAAACAAGAGAATTGTTGTCATAAAACCGATTTGGCCGATGGACTTGATCTTCAGAATCTTCACAGCAACACCTTCAAAAGCTCCTTAAGCACCACGACAGCAACTCTTGGCTCTCTCTGGTATTTCTCTGAGTGTATGAAATTATGGTCTAGAGACGGAATTATGGTAGGATGAATATGATGGTAGAGTATGGTCTAAGGTGGTAGTGGAAAGTGGTGTAGAGAGGTTATATTTATAGGCCAAGAGAAAAATCCTTCCAAAAATAAGGAAAATATATTTAATTAGGAATTAGGGGAATAATAGGAATACTAGAAAAAAAAAAACCCATTCTCAAAAGGAAGTATGGTACGGCTAAGGAGCAGAAAAAGACAATTGGTCTTTAGGGTTGGGAAAAATAGGAAAATAAAAACCCAACTTCAACAGGAAAATACGTTGGCCTTTGTGAGAAAGGAAGTGCGACTGAGACAATTCCAATTTAAAAGAAGAGAAACATCTGGGCTTGGAAATCCAAGTCAAACCAGGAGTTTAGGAGATTGGGTTTGGTGGCTTGTGGGGTAATGAAGTGGCTAATTGAATTGAAACTTGGGAATTGACCAAGTCAAAGAAGAAAAGAACGTGGCTTTTGCTGGAGAGCTTTAGTGTGGCTGAAATATTGGAATTAACAATTCCAATTCCAATTCAATGAAAAATAAAACAAAGGAGACCAACCCATGGGTTTCTCAAATTGCGACAGCTCCTTTCCAGCCCATATCAATACAACTGCAACCACGTGATGGCTTCAGCACATTCAACCAATTTTGCCCACACTTGCAATTAGTCTCCAACATTGATGATAAACTTCTTTAACTCTATCTTTCTAGCGCTGGTCACTGAGACCAGTTGTGGATATAAATTGACATTTGCACAGATGCACTCCACGTGTTTAATGAAATGACAGAGTGAATGCTTGAGATTTTGTTGAGTTGATCATTCCACCTATTTTGGTCTTTTAAGCTTCCAAAATTGTAGTTTTAGCTCCAAACCCTTGCTAGGAACGAAAGCCTACAAAATCTACACAAAAGACATTAAACTAAACAATTTCACGTGAAAACAATGCAAATATAGATAGATTATATATGTAAAATATTAATCTATCAAAGAACCCTATGGCCAAAACCATAGAGCATCTAGATTATCCTCAATTGCGTTGTCAATTGAAGTTCATGTATTCCAGGTAAATTTTCAATTTTTGTTTTGTAAACCTATAGAAGAGGAAAATTTAGGGGGTTTCATTATGTATTAGCTGGACTGATTCATATATTCGTTTCCCTAAATCATTGAATAATGGTTTTGGTGGATATTTGTACCATTTGAATTTTAAGTGTTTTTATGATTCAACAAATCTTTACTACTTCAGGAATCTTAGGGGGTTTTGTTATGTATTAGTTGGACTGATTCGTAGGTATTGGTTTTTTTGTGAATATCGTTGGTCTATTTTACTGATTCATAGGTATAAATACATTATTTTTAGGTACAACACCCAACTTCTGTAATCATCATTTGTGTGTATAGGTTAATTGTGTTGGTCTATATACTGATTCATAGGTATAGGTACATAATTTCTAGGGACAACACCCAACTTCTGTAATCATCAGTTGTGTGCTTAGGTTCATTTTGTTGGTCTATTTTACTAATTCATAGATATAGGTACATCATTTTTAGGTACAACACACAACTTGTGTAATCATCATTTGTGTGCATAGTTTCATTATGTCATGTATTATGTTTTAATTTGGTGGGTCAGTATTTTATATACCTAGAACATAGATACTTGCTCAGATAAGTAAGGCTGCTTATTTATTTGTTTTTGTGTGCTTCTATTTAAATAGGGATGGACAGGTCGATAGTTGGTAGATGCCGTTATGATTTGAAAACTTATTTACTTCTTATTTTTAAGGATACCAAGTACGTGAACTTATGTAGCCAAATTTGTTCTCGATTTAAAGAGTTGAAGGCATGTGAAATCGAGATGACCTATGCAATTGGAAACCACTCATCATGTTTATTGCAAAATGACATAGATGTTCATGTGTTGCACCTATATGTATCAAATGAAAACAAAAATTTGGTGGATATAGATATTGTTAGTGGTGGAGGTACATTGTTTGAAATAGGTGAAGAGGATGATATTGATCCATCATACAATGAAGACAATAACTCAACTGATGAGAATGAATGTTTGGGTAAGTATGCTGCAAACAAATCAATACTTTATTTGTCTCATGAGTGGAAAACATTTATTAGTGAGCTTGGGCAAAAAATATGAAGGAGGGGTTATTGAGTTAGGATCAAATTGTGCAAATATGCCTTTGAGAAGGGGTTTAAATTCGTATATGTGAAAATGATTTGAAGCGTGTGATAGCAGAATGTGTGAATAAGCAAAGTGAAGGTTGCTCTTGGCGCGTTCATGCAACTTTAAATCCTGCGAATGGGTTTTTTTACATTAAAGATTTGAAAAATGAGCACACATGTAGAGGCAGGGTTCACTCCCCTAAAAGTGTTCTTATGGGCTCCAAAATTGTGTCTTCAATCATAGCAGATCAAGTTATAACCAAACCTCTAATTAAACCAATTGATATCATCACATATTTCAAACAAAATTATGGGTTGGTCATCTCCTATTATAATGCTTGGTATGATAAGGAGCTAGCTAAAAAACAAGTTCTTTGTGATGAAGCTAATTTGTTTGGTATATTGATGTTTTGCTTTAAAAAAATCTGGGATCCCATTGTTACGTAGAGTGTGATGCAAAATCATCACGTTTTGAGCACATATTCATATCATATCATGCCTAATTGAAAGGTTGAAACTCTGCAAACTATTTCTTTGTCTTGATGGTACTTTTGTGAAGAACAAATACAAATGGCACCTCTTGGCCACTACAGGAAAAAAATGGTAACTATGATTTGAAAATTTCACCAATTAAGGCATGTTTGTTCTTTTTTATTGTATTTGTAATATATACATTGATATTCCTATGGTATAGGATTTTTCCCAATTACTTTTGTCATCGTGAACTCTAAGAATGAGGCCAACTAGACATGGTTTCTTGAAAACATATCAGAAGTATTGACTGACCAAAGTCGTAATATCACATTTATTTCTGATCGCTGCAAAGGCCTTCTCGAAGTTGTATGTAATGTTTTTCCATAGTCAAATCATTTTTTTTGTCTGCACCACTTATAACATAATGTTCTAGCCAGATATCCTTGTTCATTGGGTAAAATCTATCGAGATTGGATCTTTTGATGCTTTTCAAGTTGTGCATATGCGCCTACGGAAGAATCATATGAAGAAACTGAAAAAATATGGTGGTAATACCATTTTGGAATTTCTAGATAGTATACCAAAAGAAAATTGGTCAAATACCTTTTTCCCAAGTAACACCATATTTATATGTCAGTTTATTCAATTTATGTTAAAATGTTGATGTTCAAATACTTTGTGCAGAATCTAATAATCTAAATTATTATACATGTAAGAAATATGGTGACATGTGTTCAAATTTGGCCGAGTGTTTTAACTCATGAATTTTGGTTGAGCTTGAGTTACCTATTTATCAATTACTTGATCGTTTGCGAACAAAAATGATGGTGAAATATGCTGCTAGGTGTGGTGCAGCCGAAAAATGGACTACATATTTATTCCTCAAGGTGGAAAAGCAGTTGCAGAAGTCTGTAGAAACTGGAAGACATTGGGATGTCAACCGTTCAAGTGATAATGTGTTTGAGATTCAAGTTGAGTATTCTTTTACTATCGATCTTCACCAACATACATGTTTATGTCATCAATGGCAGATTAAAGGTTTCCCATGTGCCCATGCTATTGTAGCCATCCTTGTTGATGATGGTGATCCGTACGAGTACAGTGAACCTTACTTCACTGCAGATTACTACATGAGTTGTTATGGCATCCCAATTGCACATGTTCCTGATATTGAGAAAGAGGTACAAGAAGGACTCGAAGACTTTACAGTGAAACCTTCTTTAACTAGAAAACTACCTGGTAGACCTCGAACCAAGAGGATTAAGTCTCGAGGGGATAAAAAAAATGTTACAAATGCAGTAGGTGTGGTCAAGTTGGCCAGCACAACCGGAAGACTTGTAATTCTCAAATATGATTCTGTTTTCAACTCATTAATCCCTATTTTATATTTTGGCATTGACATTTGTTTGTTTTGTTAATTGGATGTTGTTGGAACGAGTTTCATTTTTAATTTTGAAATTACATTGACTCCTCTGTGATTTTTAGTTGTTTACCATTACACTAAATAAAAAATCTTCTCATCCTCGCAGCAATTCCTAAACCTATGGTATGGGCACTGCATAGGTAATTTTTGCTTCTTCTGTTTTGGAAAATAGGTTATTCATACTTGTGGCTTGTAGTTCATTTGCATGGAGCAAGCTTTGGTAATTAGTTGTATACATACATACGATATAGGTAAAACAACCCAAATATAACTCATGTTTATGGCATGTAGTTCATCTGCATATATCCTACTGTGGTAATTAATTGTACATGTACCTACGCTATAGGTAAAATTACAAGGTTGCATTTGGATGTTTTTAAAAAAACTACCTATACCAAGGTTATAGGTAAGCACACTTGTTGATTACATATAATGGAGGTGCAGATAATCCCATACAAGTGAATAGACCTGTTATATAGGTACATAATCGTGTGCTTACCTATATGACAAGTAAGAAAATGTATGTATAACATACCTCTGGTAAAGGCAAATATCAACCTATAAAAACAAGATGTACCTATACTGTAGATGAAGATAATTCCACAAAGGTAAACATATAGGTGTGACAGGTACAATGTCATGAGGTTACCTAGAAGATAGGTTTAAAAACAAATGTACTCATGCTTGGACCTATTTTACCTGTATTGCAGAACTTGAAAATGAAAGTGTGATGGTTTTGTGCCTCCAAATAAACAAACAGAACATACTACATAACCATCCCGTTGAAAAATACTTGTCATACTACATAACCAACCAATGAAAATCGAAACTGTACGTATAACATACATATGGTAAAGAAGGTGAAGATCAACCAACAAAAAACAATATGTACCTATTATATAGGCAAAGATAATTTCACGCAAGTAAACATAAAGGTGTGACCGTTACAATATCAAGAGCTTACCTATAAGACAGGTTTAAAAACAAATGTGTTCATGCGTGGCCCTATTTTACCTGTAGTGTAGAACCTGAAAATGAAAGTGTACCTATACAGGCTATACTATAAGCAGTTCCCGATCATCATGTGTAAGAGGTACTTACTAATTTTAATGCATTATCCAAGTAAGGGTCAGCATTTGTGCTATCTTTTGGTCGTAAAGTATTGTAGTACACGCACTGGCCACTTTGTTTGTTGAAAACTAATAGGGTAAAATGGTTATCTTTGACATGAATAATTAGAAGAAAAAGTAAATCATTCTCCGGCAAATTCTTCAAAAGCACCTCAATATACACTGCAACTTTTCCAACTTCATTCTTGCTCTTCACAATTTCCTAGGAAAAGAAGAATATTAGTTCATAATAAATCCATATCTTGCAAACAAGACCCAAAGCTTCTTATCAAATAAAACAAGACCCATTGTTTGTCATTATTTCCACAATCTGTTTACCTTTGGTTGGCGTACTACTTTCCTCTTTTGGCTTAATCCTCTACATAATTTAAAATAAAATGTAATGAGTTAGTTTTACAAATACATAACTAGTACCAAAAAATAAATTGAATAAATACATGTGGAAAGCTCTAGGGTCCAAAACACCAAGTTTTGAAAAAGTTAATAAATACAAATAAGCTTTGGCTATGTAAATGTAATTAAGTGGAGAAAGATAGTGAGGACTAGTACTAGTCCGATCATGTCTATCATAATTACCTATCAAAATTAAAACCAACCAAAATGAAACAACAAACTTGAAAAGTTAAATAGTTACAAGAATTATATAAAGAGGTGACATGACTTATAACCACTACAACAACCTTTAGAGATTACACAATCACTTTTCTGATTGTGTTGACAAAAATTGTTTTATCTTAACATACTTTAAGAAAAATGGTAAATTTTTGCAATCATGTGGGAAGTACATAGGGTAAAATGAAATGACTTCAAAATTGTAGAATAAGTTGAAACCATTAGTTTGTACTCTTTGGATTCATAATATTGATTGTACTTGGATTTCTTTCTCACTTTCCATATAAATGGAAGACAATATTTGTTGGGACCATTAACACTGGTAATTGAACCCAACAAGAGTATCATAAGATTCTTGACTTCCGTGCAAAGCCCAACCTTGCCAGATTGTAGTAGTAAGGCATGAATTGGAACAAATTTCATTTTTGCATATAGTTCCAATAAATTCAATTTCACGAAATTTGTGAAAGATTGTTCTCTTCCTTTTATGGGTTGAGTTAACTTTATACATTCGCAGAAACTATAAAAAATATTACATTAATAAGAACCAATATGTTATCTTATAATAAGAGATTACATGTCATTAAAGAAAGGAAGATAGTCTTACCAGCAAGCCAACTAAACAACTAGACGCACTTTCCACACAATTAATATTCAAAAGATAGTTTTCTAGGTACTGTGTAGCATCAGTCGCCCATACATATGTGTGCATCATGTCCAAATCCTCTACAAACCCAATCATTTTTTTCATCAGGTTGTTCCTAGTATTACGAAAAAATAGTGTCACACATAAATATAGACAAACCAAACGTACAAAATCACTTGCCTCCACACTACCATGCAACTTAATCACCCTCAATATTTGTTCATCCAAAACCTTTTTGCTCACATCTTTGTAACCAGCAAGTCGTCTTCGTATGAAACCATTACATACTATTTTCTTATAGTGCTGAAAATTGATTTCTTCCCCTACACATGACAATCCAAACAGTAAAGACATATCATTTTATGTTATCCGTTCAATTCTTTCCCAAAAAAACCATTTTTTTCCTTTGTCGAAACATTTCAAAATGGAAACAATATCATTATTCGATTTCCTACATGCATCTTCAATAATGAAACCATCCCAGTAACATCTGAACAATCCCCAAAAAGGTGTTCTCTGCATTAACTCAATATGTGGCTCCCTCACGTTCTCTCTCATTCATTCCATTAAAGGACGAAATTTCAACAAGTCCAACCTATAACTATGTGGTTCATCATGTAATGTTCTTAGATAAATATAAAACATACCTGAAACACATGCACTGCAACTGATGAAGATGCCTAAATGATGGAAGATTCCAGCCGTTGGAATTGACGAAGACGCAAGGTAAAAAAACCCCAAAGGCAAATTCATTCCATACCTATTACAGTCATCCCTAAATTGAAACCCGAAAATCTCTGCATTTAAGAAACATGAAATTGGCACAAATTGGTTTGGCAGGAACATGATTGATTGTAGAAGAAGTGATTTTTGTGATTTGTATTGTGTTCTTGCCGTATGAGGGTTTGTGAGTATTACTTACCTGTTTTATGACTTATGAGCAAAATTGGTACCACAACATAATTTAAGAATTTAAGAAAATAAAATATAGGGTTAATTACAGTTTAGTACCATGTGGTTACACACTTAAGACATGTTAGTCCCTATCTTTTCAATTTTAACAATCACATACCCCGGTCTCGGTCTTTTAAATTTGTTACAATGTGGTTCCGTCGTTAGGATTTTCGTTAGATATCTTTATTAGTTGACTACGTGGCACTGTGGATCCCACATTTTTCACATTTTTAATTTTTAATTTGTTAAAATATGAATAAAATATTAAAAACTAAATATATATATATATCTCTCTCTCTCTGTGCATTCTCCCGATCAAGCTCCAACACCCAACCTTCAAACCCATACCACAGCCACCCGTCACCGTAGCGCAACCACCCAGAGCCCCCTTCCCCATGACCATCGCCCTTCAACCCCCAACGAACCCAGAACCACAACCCAACAATCACCCCCTCCCTATTTCCCTTTGTTGTTGAGAGACCACCCCAGCCTGCAACGAACTCAGAACCTAGCTCGCCGACCATTCTCTCTCCATCCTACAGACCTAGTTGTCACAGTTAGTCGGCGCTTTTCGGCGAGATCTGCCGGTCTTCATCTCTCTCTCTCTCTCTCTCTCTTCTCTCTTCTCTCTTCTCTCTAACCCTTTCTCTCTCTTTGCAAATTCAAAAACTAACAACCCTGAACGGCGTGGCCTTGGGAACTTTCCTTGCTTGCTAAGAGCATGACTTCTTTTGCCTTGTCTGCTGGAAAATCATCGAACATGATTACTTGTCCGCCATAGCATATGGTCATTTGTGCCTCTTGAGGCTCTCCTGGGGCAGATTTCTTCACACTGACACATGATAAATATGCCATAATGAGCTAAAGAAACACTTCACACATAACATATCGAGCCATGTGTAACTTCCTACTTGTTCATGGGCAAGTAATCGATCTGAACCAGTTTGGTCCGGTTTGGCTGTAGTTTGAGTGTTTTTGAAATTGTCCTAAACCAAATCGGACTGATATAACTACATTTAATATTAATTTGTGTTTAATGTACATGTGTCAAACAACAATTGGTTAGTAAAAAGGGATATCATATACCCTTTCACACCCAATTGGACCCCAAAACACACGCAAAACCCTCAAAGCCTCTCTTCAATTCCAGTCTCACTCACTCAAATCCATTCATAAAAAACCCTAGCCCAGCCGCCAGACCTCTCTTCCTTGCCATCTCTCTTCATCTACGAAAAAACCCATCTCTCTTCATCTGCGAAAAAACCCTAGCCCAGCCGCCAGACCTCTCTTCATCACCTCATCTCTTCTTCATCTGCGAAAAAACCCATTTCCAGCTCTCTCTTCCTTCTCATCTCTCTTCATCTGCGAAAACGCCTCATCTTTTACTGTATGTAATGTAAGTCATGCCCTCTCTTCTCCTCATCGCCTACCACCGACAACTCCACCCCTTCTTATTAACCCCACCACCTCCATTTGCTCTTCCTAGAATTCCATGTGCCCCTTCTCTTCTGCACAAAGAAACATTAGGCTCTGTGCTTGTGACCCTTTGTTCGGAGTTTTCCAATAGGAGCAAGTATGGTGGGGAGAGTGCTCTATCTGACTATCTGAGCTTGGATACAAAACCCATTTACCCAATTGAGAAAACCCAGAAAGGAAACCTAATAATTTTACATTTATTTTCAGAGAGTTGAACAATGGGATTGATTTGGGTGTGGCAGTAGCCTCATTTCCAAGTTGGTTTTTTCTGGGTTCTTTTAATAAGAGATCTAAGGGGTTGGGTTTGGTTCATGACCTGTTGAGGAGGCTGACGAAGGCTTTCAAATTAAATTTGAAGAAAGGTACTAATTCAGAAACTTTTCTGTATATGGAGCCTCTCTTTATATGGTTATTGTTTGTTACATTTGTACTCTTTTCTTCTCTATTTGCTCGTTGAGCGAAATGAGAAAATATTATGAAATGGTTTTCTGAAAGTTCTACTGTTGTTGTTATGCCTTAGATATCAAAATCTTAACCTTTTTTGACATTCGTGGGTAACGTAGAACTTGACAGAACTAAGCCTCAGTGGTTGTTGTGTATTAGGCTTAACGGTTTTCTGCAGTTATTGGTTTACTAGGGTCCAGAATTATCAAAGTTTTGGTCTTTATCACTTGTATATATTTGATAATTTGAAATGATGTACGAAATTCATTGGTTGGTTATGCTGTAAATATGTTTTCACAGTATGAAAGTGGGTGGATAGCTGTGGTACTTGATCCTAGCTATGGTTGAGGCTTTGATTTGTACACAGAATTGGTTAAAGTCCACTTCAATATCTGTAGAAGTTGAGCCAACCATTGAAGAGATGGAGTTCTATGAAACATTTGAGTCAGATAATAACATCTCTCTTTTAATTGCTTATAACTTGTGTGTTGACTATGTTGAAACTAAATATGTGATTGTGTTTCTTATGTAGAAATGAAGAAATCAAATGCTATGGGGCCTTTGCATGTTTCTAGTGATTGAGAATGGAGATGAAGACATGCTGTTTTTTGGTTTTTGAAACTGTAATTGGCAGTCATTGAATTGTATTAATCAATTGGCAGCCATTGATCTGTAATTGGCAGAAAAAGAAACTGTAACTGTATTAATCAATTGACTTTCCATGTTTGATGTTTTGGAGATTTGGATTATTGACAGGTTCTTTGTTTCTGTATTGGAGATTTGGATTATTGACAGGTTCTTTGTTTTATGCCTAAACCGGCCGAACCAAACCGGTTATGAATGGTTTGGTTTGGTTTGGTTTGGTTTTCATTATGATTTTAGGTGAAACCGAACTTCACCGGACCGTAAAAATTTAATTGGTTCGGCCGCGGTTTGAGAGTCAAACCGGTCCATGCCCACTCCTACCTCTCACTCTGAGGAGTTACCAGCTTAAGCTCTACGGCCTCATTCAGGTATATTCATTTTTCCCTCTCTAAATTATCTGTTTGGATGCCTAGAAAATCACAGAAGAAAATGTAAAAATCAACTTGTTGTCATAAAGTGAGATGGATATGATGGTGAAATAGTAAAAGGTTTGAGCAGGAATTTTGTGATGGCAGTGAAAAAACCGAAGAGGGCCCTAGTCCTTGTTAAAGCTTTTGCATTGAGACTTTCGCAACCTCTTCTAAATTAAACAGCACTGGGGTTTGATCTATAAGCCTCTCAGTGCTGGGTCGTAAGAAAAGGCGTGGGTTTCATTCTAATATTGAATGCCAGCCTAGACTGCTCCCAACATAATGGTTGCTATTGCACCAGTGACTTAGCTGCCGTCACAATTTCCAGCATTGATCAAAAAAATTCTGCTGATCCATCTCCATGATATGATTGCCATTCTTATGTGGATTTAGCTTTCCATTTTGATTTTTGATGTTGTTGAAAAATAGTTTGAGCTATATAAGTTAGGGAAAACACTTTAGATCCCACTTTTTTTTTTTCCAAATTCTGTCGTATGGGGCGAAACCCACGTATACTTGATTCAATAGCATAAGCTTTCACTTGTGGGTTGTCTTTTGATTGTGGGTAATGTTTTCCCTGGTCCATATCGTATTACAAAATTTGTATATATGTTTTGTGAAAATGAATGCGCATGGGTTTCATGTAATGGGCTGCTAAATTTTTGCGGTTTTGGTTGCTTGGTAGTGGCTTTTCATGTTACTAGTGATGTTCACGGATGCCTCCATTTCATTTTTGTGACAGGTTTTGGCCTTAATTTTTGCCTTGAGCTGATCATTAGCTTGTTATGTTCTTGGTTATGTTGTGCATCTGTTTTGTTGATGCGTTTAGTTAATCTCTTATTCATGTGTTTGTATGTGTGTGTGTTCTCTTCTGGCAGGAAGAATCTGTGCAAGTCCCAAAAGTTCTCGTGCAAAGTTAATTTCCCCTTTTAGTTTGAAGAGAATGTTTGCTTGTTTGTCTGTTTTTAGTGCTAGCAAGATTCTATTTGCCTCCTCCTGCACAGTTAATCCCCCCCTTTCCCACCATTGATTTCTGAATCAATGGTACACAAGCATGGCTAGATATAAGCATCGTAGTTTGGTCCAACAGGCAATAGGGTCCTCTCACCATGTTATACAGGTTGATTACTTGTTCATTTGACCATACCTTTTGAATTAACTATGTCGAAGGGTTTTGCATATTGTACCTTTTGTAGGAGGTTTATCCAAAATCAGCTCATACGTCTATTCAATCATTTTATGACCAAGGTATATACGGTCTGGTATAAGTAGAAAAGACTATTGTTTGCATAAATTTGAGTATTCTCAGCTCTGGCAACATCTTTGACTTGCTCTGAATTGTGTAAATAGAAAAGAATGTCACTTTATCTGGATGCAGGTAGAAGTGCGTATTAGCAATGCACCTAGAGTGATATGTTGTATTGCTTTACTTATTATAGAAAAAAGGGAAATATTGTATTGTTTACTGAAAATGTATAAGATAATGACAATGCATTACTAAAAAAAGACCATGTATTCAATTATTATTATTATCCGTCGTCTCTCTCTCTCTCTCTCTCTCTCTCTCTCTCTCTCTCTCTCTCTCTCTCTCAATATTGCTTTTGTTATTGATAACAATGAAATCATTGAAATGCATAGGAAAAGTGGAGCAATGAAATTGTGGATTAGGGTATTCTAGAGAAACCTGGATTTGATGGCCAGAGAAGGGATCGATCAAAACGAGGTTGTGACGGGATTGCTGGATGGGGAATAAGCTTCCGCATAGGTGCCAGAGTGTTCTTGAGAGGATTAAGAATTTAAAGAGTAAGTTTCTGTGAGCCATGAGTCGTGGGTTTTGAGTTTCAGGGTTTTGAAGCTTGAAGGAAAACGGTTGCCTGAACTTTTTTCAGGTGATTGTTGTCTGAGAGTATTGTGAGAGAGGATGATCTCTAAGCTCAAATAGAGTATTGAAGCTCGGTATGGAGAGGGGATTTGAGGGTTTATGTCTTTTTCTTATTTCTTCAAGAGGTTGATTTCTAAACCAAATTAGGGTTGAATTTTGATGGGGCTTCCAACTGGGAAAGTGATGCTGAGCTGACCTAGACAGACACTCACACAAAGCTCACTAAAGGATGGGTGTGCTTGCCGCATGGTCACTTATTGGTTTCCCAACAAAAAATATGTTTGGCGTGTCTTGACTATAAATTTGAGATACACTTTGCACCAATGGTATTGCTTCTGTTGGTGCATAATTGGAAAAAACACCGAGCTATTTAAAATTGATTGACAAATGCCTTAAAACAAGGAACTTATAATTTAATCCAAAAGGTGTGTGCTTTTTTCAAAAAAGTGCACACACAATCTAGTTACCGCCCCACTCAATTTGTTCAAGTGCCTAATTGAATAGTGGCCGCTAGTTGACCTAAAGTTAAAACTTGGTCCAGTTTGAGTGGGTTCTATTTCCCACATTTAGTAACGATTTGCAGCTATATGCAATGCAAGTGCATAATCATTTTTAGTGGCGCTTGCAATAATACTAAAAGGAAAATACTTGCCTCCTCTCGATGTGGGAATTCCTATTTTCTTGTTAATTATAGTTTAGCATGTGTACAGATTTATCTTTTTGTGTTTTTTATGAATTATTTTGGCATATGTGTCAGACTGTGATTGGCAAAAAATAGGAATGTATCATCCCGATGGAACGAGGGAAGTAATGTCCATACCAAAATCAAAGAAAGCATATAAGTAAATAAATTCCAAAAATATGTATATATATTTATGTCACATATTATCATCTGCATGTGTAAGGCAATAGAGGGAATCAATCTCGTGGGAGAAAAAAAAAAGCAACTAAAACCTGAGATATCTTAGAAAATAATATCTTAGACAGTACAAAATCTTTCGGCTTATGTCAATTATTAAGGTACAATAATTATACCACTAACCATTAAATTATTTTACGTGAATTATTTTGTGTTTATCTATATACATATAGATAAACAATTAGCTCAACAAAAAAAAAGCAAATATTTCCTAAAATTTGTTAGAAAAAAAAAAAGGATGTCCAATACAAATTTCTTGAAAACAACATATAATTGGTGGAAAATTAAGCACCGTATAAACAATGAAGAAAATTTGCTCAAGACAAAAAAGAAAGGGAAACGTGTCAGGCAAAGCAACAAACAACAAGCCAATCCTGTTTTTTCATCTGTGGATCACCACCAAAAAAAACCATCATTCTCAGGGACTATATATGCTGGTGGAGTGGTGGTTTATCCATCCACATATATGCATTATAGTCCTATATTTGATTTGATTTCGCAAAGGACTCACTAGTGTATTGGTTTTGGAGTAATTGCTCATCCAGGCAAGGTCCTGAGTTTGAATTATAGCACCTGTGTAGTGTATGTGTTTAATATATTATCACCCATCTCGATAGGAAAGATCTTCAAAAAGAAAAGTCAGATTCGAATTTGCCCAATTTTGCTTGTTTTATATGACTTATGGAAACACGTTACAAACGTTAGGTTTTTTTTAAAATTATTGAAGAAGTTGAACTATTGACTTGACAAGTGACATTAATAGTAATGATGCAAGTCTATTTGTTCATGCAGGATTTATTGGCCTGAAATGTGTAACCACCATATACATGTTTTACACAACCATATACATGTTTATTTGATTGTGACCTATCACCAACAAAACAAATGCGTACATGAGATTCTCGACTATAATTAAAACAAATGTGTACATGAGATTTTGGACTATAATTTAAAAAAGAAAGATTTCATATTCAAAATACTGAACAAATAAAATCAATTAGCAATGAGGGAGTAGTCAAACATGGGACAACACTTTACTTCACATCATCACACGCTTCCGTACGCGTGACAAAATTTCAAACATAACACGTTGACAATGCATATTGGGTGACGAATAACATGCGTGGTAATTGGGATTCACACATGAAAAAACCCGCTTTGATACCATGAAGGAATATAATGTTCCAATCCAAAATCAATTGGCAATTGAGAGTAAATTAAGATGTAGGATAAGACTAGTAGGACAAAACTTCATATAGTGTACTTAAACCTAAAATCTTATTAAATTGTAAAATTTTCAAGAGGGTACGGATCAAATCGTCATCTACTTCCCCCCATGTGAAGTTTGATTGAATTCGGATCATGTAATTACAAAACTTGATATAGGTCTCGTAATTTCTTTAAGCCCATCAGGAGACATTTTAAGGTACGTAACTATTCCTATCACTCGATCCAAGGAAAATACCAATCCCATCCCAACCCCAAGGGAAGAGGAGAAGCAAGAAGAGATTCTACAAACCGTTAACAAAAATTCAACGGCTGTAATTTTCTGATTACTTTTACATGGTATCCAAGTCTCAGTGGACCCAATAAGGAAGTGGATATATATATATTTAATAAGAATTTCAAATTTTATTAAAATGAATAAATTAAAATAGAAAAATAAAATACATCCAACAAAAATGATAATTTCTCGGCAGAAAGAAACTGGCATAAAAAGCCAATTCTGACTGTTAAATCTCCGCCCTTCCTTCCTTATCACACCCATCTCTCTATATCTCTTTCCCTCTCCTATTTTTCCTTCTCAGCCTTTTTTTCTTCCTCTTCATCTCCATACAAACCTCTTTCATTGTTTCTGCTCTCCTCATTATCCAAACTCTGAAACTCACCACTCAGAGAGAGAGAGAGAGAGCTTTTACTTGCATGGTTAATTGGTGCAGCTCAGTTTAAGTATCTCCTATTCATTTCTGCTTCCTTCTGCATTTAAAAAAAGACCATTTTCTCTGTTTCTCCATTCCTCCACACTTGGGAAAAGCTTAATTCCACATCCTTGGTAATCATTTTTTATTGTGTTTTCATTTAATCTTGAGCTCAGCTGTTTTTTGTTGTGTTTTTGTTTTTGAAGTGTTTTTGAAAATAGAAAGAAACACTTTTGAGATATTATTGGTGGCTTGTGCTCTAAACCTTATCTTACTTTATCCATGGAGTATCTTGCATCTTACTAACACTGATTTAATTAATTAAACTTGTTCAGATATCTACTTAGGTGGGTAATTAAGGATATTCGAGTTTAAGCTCATTCATTCAAGAAAAGCTGAAAATGGCACCCAGAAACAGTCGCGGAAAGGGCAAAGGAGAGAAGAAGAAGAAAGAAGAGAAGGGTACGTAATCAATCATTAATTTGTCTTCAAATTGCTTAGTTTAATCAACTTATCATTCAGGTAAGCACCCGGATTAATTAATCTTTGTGTCGTTTTGTTTTGTTTTGTTTTTTCTGGCTTTGCAGTTCTTCCTGTTGTCATGGACATCACTGTGAACCTTCCTGATGAAAGCAGTGTTGTTTTAAAGGTTTGGATTGGATGGTTTCTAAATTAAGCTCATGGCTCTTGTGGCTGCAATTAATTAATAACAAGTTGTGCTATTAGCTTCGTCAACCTTGGCTAAGTCTCTCTGTCTTGTGATTTGTACTCTTTTGTAAGACATGGACGTTTTGTTTTTGTTGCTTATAATTCACTTGGGCACTTAAAAAAATATATATTTTAAGTAGAAGCATTTGTATAGACACCACTACCTACTTCCATCATAGAAGGTCGCTAGAATCCTCTATTGGACGCACAAAAAATGTAATGTGCTTTTTCTTTACATATTATATTATGGATATTAGCAATTTTGAGTATGTAGTAAAAATAACATTAATATTCTTAGCAGGGAATTTCAACAGATAGGATTATTGATGTTCGCCAGCTATTATCAGTGAACACGGAAACTTGCAACATCACAAATTTTTCGCTTACACATGAGGTAATTTTCATTACTCACATTACATGGTGTGGTCGTCTTCTTCTTGTTTATGGATAATCTTATTTCACAGTTTGATTTACCCTGGGTGATAGGGAGATGAACAAATGTATTACTGTTATTTAATGATATAATAACCATCTCCTCCAGGCCATTAGTTTTAACCATATGCGAAACTTACATGTAACGGGGATAACACTGTTTTGCTATCTCCGGCCAATAACACAATGATACGTGAAAAAGTTATCCTAAGTGTCATTGCGTTATTGGTCAGGGATTCCTGTTACATAAGAGTTTCTCTCGCGGGTAAGCCACCTGACCTACAAAGAAAGGGCCTTAAAATAACAGCGGTAAATGATCTAAATAGGAATCAGTTATCTTTTAAAAAGACTGCGGTTTTCAATGAGTTTAAACTAACACTGATTTAAAGTTCGGGGAGCAGTGTAACTGCCATCAACTCCTATAACTCTTTTCCTTAAGTTTAGGTTAGTTCCCTCTTAATCAGGTATTCTTCAGAGTTCCTACCTACAACTCCCTTATAAACTAGAAAGCTAACTCGAACTCGTAACTCAGTTAATTTAAGTTACAGTTATGATAAATATAAGTTACTGTTATTAGGCACATCCTTCTTTCTTGTCCTTGTTGGGGAATCCTATATCTTTTAAGAAAAAATAAGTTTTAAGTCCTCTCCTTTGCACTCGAGTTACTTTATTCTTAATAATAGCTTCACTCTTGAGTTACTTTATTCCTAATAGCTTCACTCTTTTCCTTTAGTTCCCTACAGGGTTAAGTTAAAGTCTTATTATTATTGATATTCCCCCCTACGGGAGGTTACCGTTATTATTATTAATAGGGTTTTCTACGATTTTGCCCATTGAATTATTTGCATATTGTCAATTTATTCCCTTAATTTTTTTCCGGTAAATTAAGGACTCCAATTGTTTAAAAATCGCCAATTGAGGGTCTACCATCAATTTTTCCAAATTCCTTCAAAATTTCCATCCAAATAAAGAGTAAATTCGTAATTTTATATTAAAAAAATTAAAAATAATAGAAAATAAAAAATTCACCACCTAAAATTAAACATTTTTAATTTTAAAAAAAAAACACCCCAACTCAACCATCCCCAAAAACTACAGTTTGCCGACCACCACCTAGCCATTGCCAAAAACTACCGTCCACCGACCACCATCTACCCAACGCCCATCATCCGCTAAACAGAGAGAGAGAGAGAGATAACCAGCCACACGCCTTTCTCGCAGAACAACTCACATCCTCTACAACCAACAAACTCCAGCCCAAGCCCAGTTCTGATTTTAGGAAATAGGCTTAGAGCTGCAACCCAAATTAGGTGTTTTAGAAATCAGCTCGCCTCTATATACAAAAGTCAACACATCTATCTTATAAAATTAAGTCAATCTCTTAAGAAAAATATGTAATATAATCGTTTAACCCATTAAAAAAAAATTTAGCCTACCCCAAGAAAATTTTATGGGTCTGCCATTGCCCCAGCCTCAACATAAATCACCTCTCTCGTCCAACCCGGTCTCCGTCCAAATCCGACACCCATTCCCACCCTAACTTGGAAAATACAAAATCCAGCCCCAACCCACGCCCACACCCATTCACACTAGTTGACCAACTGCTCCAACAATGTTGCTTTGTCCTCCACTGCTCTCAAGTCCCCCTCCAAGGGAAGAGATTGAAGGGGAAGAAGATTAGGTAGATGATGTTTTTGTTTTATTTAAATTTTTTAATTATAAAATTACGTATTTACCATTAATTTGGATGGAAATTTGGATGAAATTTGAAAAAATTGATGGTAGGCCCTCAATTGGTGAATTTTAAACAATTGTAGTTCTTAATTTACTAAAAAAAATTGTTAAGGGGCTAAATTGACAATATACAAATAGTTCATAAGGCAAAACCACAGAAAACCCTTAGTAATAAAATTCTAATTAGTTATCTGTCCCGTATAGTATTATCTTCTATATATATTAAGGCAGAAGGCCTTAAGTGAAATTTTCAAAATCCCCACAATTGTCCTTGATTAATAAAATACTAAAACAGAATACCTTTTATTAATATATGGATACAATGGTACATTCATAATTTATTTAAATTTAGATTATAATTATAAAAATAAAAATAAAAATAAATGAAGATATACTGCAATTATCCATAAAACCAAGAGAAATTATTAATAAAATAGGAGACAACTACCTTCAAAACTTTATTGTAAATTAAAAATAATATAACACCCATTAATAAAAACCCGATTGGAGCCCGTGTAAGCGGGTGCCAAGGGCTAGTTAGGTATTAAAAGTATTTTTAGTTAGGGGTGTAACTGGGGGATCTTGGGGCACTCCCCCGGAACTAAACTAAAGGGGTTATGAGTTAGAAGAGTTATTATGAGTTATAGCAGTTTAGGGAGTTCTGAGTTGCTAATTGTCATTTTCTATAGTTCCCTACGGGGTAGTCACAGGTATAAATAAATCTTAGTTACCGGTATTAGAAATATAAGTAATATAAATACATTGGTAGTTACGGTGGATTCTAGTTTCGGCACCTGGCCCACTCAGCCTGTGCTGGGACTGCGACCAGTTTCCTCCACCCCACGGACCAATACCCATGGCCCACTCCAAATTATAAGAAGTAGAAAAACTTATATGAAACGGAGATAATACTATTTTATTATTTCTGAGTCCCGACCAATTATACATTGGCACGTGAAAAAATTATAATGCGTGACACACAGTAATTGATCTGAAATAGCAAAATAGTATTATTTTCGTTTTATGTAAGTGTTTCTCCATGAGAAGGTAGAGCTGTAATTAGCTAATGAAGGAAATATCTGATTGGAGGAGAAAACGGCATGTAGTTGAAGACTTTTCATTTAATTGCATTTGACAAATTAGGGCATTTAGTACAAAAGACCAAATCAAAAGAACCCTAAAATCAATTCATGTGGCTGAACGCCTAGCAGAAAAAGTTGGACCATAATCATGTTCGCGGTGATGACTGTATAATTACCCATGATTTATTGCAAAAAGGCCCAAAAAAAAAAAACACAATCCAACGACCATAATATCATTGTCGTTCATTGCAGGTAAGAGGGCAGCGATTAAAGGATACGGTGGACGTCTCCGCACTGAAACCATGCGTCCTGACGTTAGTCGAAGGTAAATAATAAATATTCAAAAGAGAAACCCGACGTCCTTTTTTCTAACTTCTATGATCTATCTTTATGGCCCGTTGGTCTCTAAACGGTTTGAGGCCCATTGGGCTTTAGACGGTTTCAGGCTGATCGGGCCGAACGTGTCCAGAACGTCGTCGTACCCGCGCTTCTTCTTCTTCTTCAATCAAATTTCTCACTGTGTGTGTTTCTGTTTTTCTCAGAGGACTACGATGAACAGCGCGCGACGGCGCACGTTAGACGCGTGCTGGACATCGTGGCCTGCACGACGAGCTTCGGAGCGTCGCCTTTGCCGACGAAGGACCAAGGTCTTAAGCTCGATGCCTCTTCTACAGGCTCTAGTAAAAATGCGCCGGGTGCGCAGGATAAGAGCGCCAAGAAATCCTCCACCAACACCTCCAAGTCTCAAGTTTCCAAAGGAGCCGATAAGCGAGACGTGGCGGTGGACTCGGAGACCGAGATGAGCCACTCTTGCCTTAAGCTTGGTTCTTTCTACGACTTCTTCTCTCTCTCCCACCTCACTCCCCCTCTGCAATGTACTCTCTCTCTCTCTCTCTCTCTCTCTATGTATGTATGTATTTGAAGGCATAACAATTGAGTGTAAATGCTATGAAATGTTGCAGTTATTAGAAGGGGGACGAAACGGCAAGTCGATGAGATTTTGCCCCAGGATCACCTCTTTTCTCTTGAAGTAAGACCTTCTTCTACGCAGTCTGTGCGCACAAAAAGACACAAGTTTTAATTTATTTTTGAGTTCTGAACATCCAAACACATCGTATGTTTTGGCAATTATCAGGTGAAGCTTTGCAATGGGAAGGTTGTTCATGTTGAAGCTTGCCGAAAGGGATTCTATAGCGTAGGGAAGCAGCGGATTCTGTGTCACAATCTGGTCGATTTGTTACGGCAGCTTAGTAGAGCCTTTGACAATGTTAGTAAGCTGTTGAGTTTCTCAAGGGATTTTTTTTTTCTCAGCTTAATTATGTTTGGTGATGTTCAGTGTGAAATTTTGATTTGTAATGTGTAGAACAATTCAGCTTTGCAATTGTATATTGATTATATGCGTATTTAATTTCTCATATTTCAGGCTTATGATGAGCTCTTGAAAGCATTTTCGGAGCGTAATAAGGTATAGGATCATTCATTATGCTTTCTTGTATGAGTGTGTGTTTTTCCAGTTATATCTTTTGTAACCGAGTTTCCTTGATCTTTTGCAGTTTGGGAATCTCCCTTACGGCTTTCGAGCAAACACATGGCTTGTACCACCCGTTTCAGCACAGACACCATCAGTTTTCCCTGCTCTACCTGTGGAGGATGAAACTTGGGGTGGAAATGGAGGTGGTCTAGGAAGAGATGGAAAATTTGATCTGATACCTTGGGCTAACGAGTTTTGGTATATTGCATCTATGCCTTGCAAGACAGCCGAGGAGAGGCAGGTTCGAGATAGGAAGGCATTTCTCCTTCACAGCCTATTTGTCGATGTCTCCATTTTTAGAGCCATTAAGGCTGTGCAGCATGTAATTGGAAAACCAGAATTGACTGGTTCAGTTCCAAACAGTGAAATTCTTTACACTGAGAGAGTAGGGGACTTGAACGTTACAGTTACAAAAGATGTTTGTAATGCAAGCTGTAAGGTAGATACTAAAATTGATGGAATTCAAGCAACTGGAGTGGATAAGAAGAATCTAGCACAACGAAACCTTCTAAAAGGGATCACTGCTGATGAAAATACTGCTGCCCATGTAAGTTATTTCCTGAAATAAATGTTGTTGATCAATAAAGTTTTTCTCCACCCTATGCGATTTATTTTGTAACTTTCACACAGTTGAGGTGATTCTTGATAAAATTATGTGTGCAGGATGTCAACACTCTAGGTGTTGTCAATGTCAGATGTTGTGGTTACATTGCAGTTGTCAAGGTTGAGGGAAAGGAAACTAAGAAATCCAGTTCTCCATCTCAAAGCATTGAACTCCTTGATCAACCTGAAGGTGGCGCCAATGCCCTCAATATCAACAGGTACTCATTAATTCATCTGTGAGTATTATGTATAGATACCAAACCTTTTGTCATGGAGTTTTGCTATAAGAGCCTAACTTGTACCTTGTTCCTTGCAGTTTGAGATTACTACTTCACAAGACAACACCTTCAGACCAAAATAAACCGGCATTGCATATGCAAACACTGGAGCATGAAAAGCTTTCTGCTTCCTGCATTTTTGTTGAGGGTCTCTTAGAAGCAAGTCTTGCTAAGCTAGAGAAAGAGGAGCTAGATTCTGATAATTTTGTGAGATGGGAACTTGGAGCTTGCTGGATACAACACTTGCAAGACCAAAAAAATGCGGATAAAGATAAGAAACCATCGACTGACAAGGCTAAGAACGAGATGAAGGTTGAGGGACTTGGGACACCTCTTAAATCCCTTAAAAGTAGCAAGAAAAAATCAGATGGAGGCAATATCAAACTGCAATCTGAGAGCTCAAAGTCTCCTGCAGATGGTGTTGTTGGGGAAGCTGACAATGCTACATCCCCTTCTGTAGAGTCAAAGTTTGAAACTAATGCCAAAGAAAATGAACTTGTGCTGACAGAGATATTGTCTCACACTGCCTTTGCTCGACTAAAAGACTCAGAAACTGGACTTCACTGCAAGGTAATATATAATAGGTGTCACTAGAGGCTTTACAACATTTGCTTATTTGTAGTATACATCGTGGACTAATGTACCATGTGCTTGGCAGTCTCTGCAAGAACTGATCGACTTGTCTCAGAAGTACTACTCTGAAGTTGCTCTTCCAAAACTGGTAATGAATACATTTTTTTTTTTGCTTAAAATTTCTTATCTTTCTGCATGTAAGTATTGTTATGGTGATTCCTGTTTCTAGAATTTATCATATAATACAGGTAGCAGATTTTGGTTCATTGGAACTTTCACCAGTTGATGGTCGGACTTTAACTGATTTCATGCATACTAGAGGTCTTCGGATGCGTTCTCTGGGGCACGTTGTAAGTTTGTTACTAATTTAGCTTTTTCGTATTTTAAATACATGCCCTGTATAATTCATCTACCTAAGAAACATTTTCTTTTGCGTCCTTACCTTGCTGGATGTGCTATGTCCCATCAGAACTTTAATAATTTTACATGCTTTTCTGATTTTTTGGAGCTTGTTTGTTTATGTGGATTTGAAGTGTGTAATAAACGAAACAAAAAAGAAAGAATATATGACAGTTTTCCCAAGATTTGGAGCTAGCAATCCTTTTATCATGTGTTAGTGGCTGTTAGGCAATGTTAACCAGCCACTAATGTTTGCATAGCGTCAAATTTATAATCTGCATTATCCTTTTACTTTATCAGATATTTACTTGCATTATCTCTCATCTCCAAACTGGAACTCTCAGAAAATTTGAAATACCACATGTAGGTGATGTCTGGAATGCTGCTTAAACAGGATGCCATATTGAATGAAAATTGCCTTTTATTTCTTTACAGGTCAAGCTTTCAGAGAAGCTATCCCATGTGCAGTCCCTTTGCATTCATGAGATGATAGTGCGAGCTTTTAAGCACATACTTCAGGCAGTGATTTCCGCCGTTGATAGCACTGAGAAAATGGCTGTGTCAATTGCTGCTGCCTTGAATCTTATGCTGGGGGTTTCGGAAAATGAAGAATTAAATAAGTCATGCAATGTTCATTCCCTTGTGTGGAGGTGGCTGGAGGTATTCTTGCGAAAGAGATATGGATGGGATATTAGTAGCTTCAACTATGACGAAGTGAGGAGATTTGCGATTCTACGTGGATTATGTCATAAGGTATGTAGCATGTCAATGTACATTAGCTTTTGGAGATGGCCCACATTCTTTAATACTGTCTTTGTAAATTCACACTCTAGTTTTTAAGCTTGTTTGTTGACGATGAAGCTAGCAAATATATATCTATATATTAGAAACAAAAGACTTCCATTACAAACAGAGTAAACCAGCTGTCTACTGGAAATACATAAAATACCTCTAAACAACTAGCTGCTAGAAAATTTAACGTTGCAAAGCATCTAAACTAAACAATATGTTAAGAAATAACGACCTGGCAATCCGCATGAATAAAAAAGAAGGGTGTATCCCAAAATTCAGAGGAAATCAGAGCCCCAAAGTGAACTCTATCGCACAAACACTCCTCTATGAAGGTTGCAACTAATGCCTCAACTTGTTTGTCATGCCAATCTTCATAGATTACTTTGACAGGTTAAACTCACTTATCAAAGTCAGGTAAAACTCCTATGTAACCATCAATGGTCATTACCAACCACCTTGATGAATCCCTTCAATCATGAGTTTGCAATAAGCATTCTCCTTCCTGGCTCCCATTTTTTTCTAAATGCATTGATTTCTATAGTAAAGTTATCTATGATGTTAGATTATACATACATAGATCAGACTAATGTCTTACTGAATTTGAGGATAATCATAAAATAAAAATGATCATCAATCGTGTATTTAATACAAGTATTTTGCATATGTAATAAAATATGAACACTGACATTTTGTTCTCACTTTCCCCCTCCCCATCCCCCAAATTAGGTGGGTATTGAGATGGTTCCAAGGGATTTTGATATGGATTCTCCAAATCCATTCCGAAGTTCAGATATTGTCAGTCTAGTCCCAGTGCATAAGGTGAAGACTGGACATAAAATATTAAAAGCATTTTTTTTTTCTATTCTATTGAGTCTCAGAAGTTATAAGAGTGTGCCCATATTTTGTACTTTAACCTTTTATTCTGCTGTTTTCAGCAAGCTGCTTGCTCTTCGGCAGATGGTAGGCAACTCCTTGAATCATCAAAAACAGCTTTAGATAAGGGGAAACTTGAAGATGCAGTTGCATATGGCACTAAGGTGTGTGGACTGGTACCAGAAGTTTTTCTTTCGTTCTTTTATATTAATATTCTAGTTGGTTACCTGCTGTACTTCGGCATTTTCAGGCACTTGCAAAGCTGGTAGCAGTTTGTGGTCCATACCATCGAATGACAGCAGGAGCTTATAGCCTCCTTGCTGTAGTTTTATATCACACTGGAGACTTTAATCAGGTCTGTTGTTCTCCCTTTTTATTTTGGTGTTCCTGTGACATATCTGAGGTCAATTCTGTTACCTTTCATGACCAATCATAGACTTTAAATTGGGGGGGTTGGCTACCTATATCCATCATATTTTCATTGTAAAAGGCTTCTTGGAACAACATGTGCGAAAATGTGCAAAATATGTAAAGTTTCCATTTCTTTTGGTAAAGGTTTCATGCCATGGATGATCAACAGTTTGTTCCAATTACAGGCTACAATTTATCAGCAAAAGGCTCTGGATATCAATGAGAGAGAATTAGGGCTTGACCATCCAGACACCATGAAGAGTTATGGGGATCTTGCTGTGTTCTACTATAGACTTCAACATACAGAGCTGGCTCTCAAGTATGCTTTTTTCTTGTTTAAAGTGATCTCCGTGTATATAAATCTTTCACAGTTTGCATGTTCAGATCTGTGTTCGGTGTGATGATGTCAATGGTTGCTCTCATGATCTTATTGATGCAAGCTGTTGATTTTGTTTGTCTTTGTTCATTTACTATTTATGTTCAAACCTGCTTTGTCTTTTTGCTCATTCGTTCTTGAAGTTTTTCCATTTAAAGGAAAAGAAAACAGGAAGATAAAATTGTCAGACTCATAAGTCATAACTGCACGCTGCATATTCTGTTCATTCATTAGTCTAAGTGTTTCTGATTTACTTTTTCCTACAAGAATAAGCTCACAGTTTTTTCTGATCAGGTATGTAAAGCGTGCTCTGTATCTTTTGCATCTCACATGCGGACCATCTCATCCAAACACTGCTGCAACATACATCAATGTGGCTATGATGGAGGAAGGCCTGGGAAATGTACATGTTGCCCTCAGATATCTACACAAAGCTTTGAAGTGTAACCAAAGGTTACTCGGCCCAGACCATATTCAGGTTTTGTTTTTGTTCATTTATTTGTTCATTCATTTATCTATGTCCTAAAGTTCTAAGTATCACAATATTTGAGCTCAGTTGATAGATCATTTAACAGTAAGTGCCAAAAATGAGGGCTCAGTTTGTAACAACTAACAAGTATACCACCAGTGAAACTTTACATGTTCTACGTGTTCACAGATACCCCTCTAGAAAATGTATTCAAGATAGTAAATAAATTTTATTTAAGATAGTAAATTTGACAATTTATTTATTTTTATATGTTTGAGAATTAAACATTTTAATGTTAAACCTCTCCAGACAGCTGCAAGTTACCATGCTATTGCAATCGCACTCTCATTGATGGAAGCATATCCTTTAAGTGTTCAGCATGAGCAGACAACTTTACAAATTCTGCGAGCAAAGCTTGGCCCAGATGACTTACGTACACAAGTATCATCCTCATCTTGAACTAGGCCCCCTTTTTCTTCTTAAAAAAAAAGTTTCTCTTCTGAGGATTAATCATTCTAAAATGTTTTCTGACAAAAAAAAATCATTCTAAAATGTTTTAACAAACACTGCAGGATGCTGCTGCTTGGCTTGAGTACTTTGAGTCCAAGGCTTTTGAACAGCAAGAAGCTGCAAGAAATGGGACTCGAAAACCTGATGCATCTATAGCCAGCAAAGGCCACCTAAGGTTTGATAGCATTGTCACTGTTATATCGAACTTTATTTAATCGCTCAAGTTATAATGTACTTATTATTCTGCTTTGATGTCTAACCACACAATTGTAATTTTCAACTACCAATGAACTTAAATTGTTGATTGTGGAAGTGCAAACATGAGGATGGATTGTAAAAGGTGACCCTTTTACATGCCTACAAGTGTCATTTGTCGAAACTGAACTTGAAATTGAATATATTCCTTGTGGATTTTCTGGTCGTGAGAAATTACATGATTCGTTGAATACAAAAGACTGTCTGGCTGAGATTATTTAGTGGATCATGTTTAATTGAATTTCTTTCTCATAACATGCATATCCTTTCTAATACCTTTTTTTTCACTAAAATTGGCAGTGTATCAGATTTGCTTGACTACATTAATCCAGCTCATGATGCCAAAGGGAGAGATATGGCAGTAAAGAGGAAAAGCTACATAACGAAGGTACGTTTGGGGCCCAGGCCATTTTGTGTTGTGGTTTTCATTTTCCCTTTTTTCTGTGTTTTCTGCTTGTTTACTTTCTCTCCCTTCTTGAAAAATAGAGTTTTGGTCGTGGTTATGAGTTTAACAGAGCTACACATACTACTACAATAAGACTCACTTTCTTTCAACTCTCTATTCTCTTGTAACGCACCTGATCAAACTATTTCAATTTGTTGTGCAGTTGAAGGAAAAATCCTACCAAACTATCAGCTTAGAAAGTTCTGATGACTCTTCAAAAGAAACCACTAAAGAGAGTTCAGATGAAGAGACACATATACTTGAACCAAGAGATGAAAAAGATGCCATCCAGGAGAACAGCCCTGCTCCGGTTGAACCCCAGCATGTCGTGGAAGAGATTGCAGGACAAAATCAAACTGTTTTTGATCAGACATCTTCTGAAACACAAGTTGAAGGTGAAGATGGCTGGCAATCAGTTCAAAGGCCTAGATCAGCTGGCTCCTATGGGCGGCGTCTAAAGCAACGGCGAGCAACTATTGGGAAGCTCTATAGTTACCAGAAGAAATATGTAGAAAGTGACACGGACTATTCTTCAGTGAAGAATACTAATCAAAACAGTAGGTATTACCTTTTAAAGAAAAGGCCAACATCTCATGGAAGTTACGCAGAAAATCACACTGCAAATCCCTCCCAAGGTACTAGGTTTGGACGGAGAACAGTTAAAGCTGTAACATACAGAGTAAAGTCTGTGCCTTCATCAACCAAAGTAGGTACAGCAGAGCCCTCTAGGAATGATGGCAAAAGTTTCAGTTCTCCATCAGAGCTCAGTCCAAACATTTCACCGCATGGCATTGCTCCAGTGAAAAATTCTATAGTCAGTCTTGGAAAATCTCCTTCGTACAAGGAAGTAGCATTGGCTCCACCAGGTACTATTGCGAAAATGCAAACTGAGTTGCCCCAAAGCAACGTTCCAGATAACCAGGAACATGGTGTTCAAATACATGAAGAAGAAACAACTGAAGTAAAAGGAGATTCCAAACCAAACATAACTGAGTTAGAAAATATACTTGAAGAAAAGAAGGATTCTGTATTGGTTTCAACAGACCACTTACAAGAGGAAACAGGAGCTGCTGAGAAGAAAGGAGAAATTAATTCAACGGATGCAAAGGAAGATAACTCTTCACTGAGGGTGGTTGAGAGTTTGGATGGACATGGATCCAGTGGGGTTAAGATTCATGAAGTGGTACAGGATAACTTACTAATAGATGGAGTGCCAAAATCTATGGGTTCTCCCACGAAGGGAATCTGTGAGAAGGATCCATCTGGCACTTGTGAACTGCATGACTCCATCTCCACTTTGCAAGGTGTAGAGGATGCTGCGAATTCAGTTGACACTCGGGGGCAGCCAAGCAAGAAGTTGTCTGCGTCGGCTGCTCCATTCAATCCCTCACCATCCGTGGCACGTGCTGCTCCGGTTCCCATGAGCATTGCAATACCTTCTGGTGCGGGTCCTGTCCCAACTATTGCGCCTTGGCCAGTAAACATGAATCTTCATCCAGGGCCTGCTACTGTCTTACCTACACCAATGTGCTCCTCCCCTCATCACCCATACCATTCTCCTCCTGCCACCCCGAACATCATACAGCCATTGCCTTTTATGTACCCTCCTTACAGTCAACCCCAAGTAATCCGAACCAGTGCCTTTCCTGTTACCAGCAGTGGGTTTCATCCAAATCATTTCACATGGCAGTGTAACGTGAACCCTAATGTACCTGAGTTTGTTCATAGTACAGTTTGGCCTGGCTGCCATCCAATGGATTTCTCTGCCCCAACACCTGTTGTTGAGCCGATTTCTGATCCCCCATTGGAGTCAAACTTTCACAGTGATGATTCTGGTCCTGTTCTGCCAGTGGACATTGATAATGTGGGGGAAACTAAGAAAGAAGCCAATCTCTTGACATCAGAGCCAATGAGTACTGCAATTGAGAGTGTAAAGGAAAATGGTCCTCCAAACCTTTGTGGAGTTGAGGATGCTCAGAATGAATCAAGTGACGGCCCAAACAGAAAAGCTGGAAGCAGCGGTGAACGGACAAACGATGGAGAGAAAACCTTCAGCATTTTGATAAGGGGAAGAAGAAACCGAAAGCAGACTCTGAGAATGCCAATAAGTTTGCTCAGTCGACCATATGGCTCACAGTCCTTCAAAGTCATAAATAACAGAGTAGTCAGAGGGAGTGATGCTACCAACACCAGCTTTCCATCAAGTGAGAACTGCACAGCAACTGCTACTTAACACCCCCAATTTGCTTTTGTTACCCATCAGGTGCAGCAAGATTTTTGAGCAAAAAAAGTGGGATCAAAATGTTCTTATGCATTATATCCAGAAGGGACAAGAATCAATTGATCTCTTGTGGTCAGTTTCTACTTACACATGCTTCTCAAAAAATGAATTCAGGTTAGTGGTCTGCTTAAACCTTTGTTCTAACGGTTTATCGTTATCATCGTTATATTTTTATGATTAATATTTATAATTGCTTTTCTTTCCTGAACTGTCGATGTGCAGGTTTTACGGTAGGAAGCGTAATTTTGGAACTTCTGCGGGACTAATTTATGGGATGACAATTTTGGTTCATCACATATAAGAAATTTTGTTATTTTGAATTTTCAGACCACAGCATTCAAAACTGATATCACTTCTTTTGGTTGCAATAAATGGGATTTTGATTTTTGATTTGGATCTGTTGTATATGACTTAATTATTTTGCCCCATTGTCCAAGTTGAGATTCTTTTGAACTCTTTTCTTCCTTCTTTAGCTTTGATGCCTTTTGTCACTCTTAGCTCAAAACAAGATCACTTAATTACTGGTTGAACGTGTTTCCTGTGGAAAAAAAAATATTGATTAAAGGTTGAGGTCGTTTCTAACCCTAAACTAGAAACCCTAAAATCTAAAAGACGGGTGCCAACATACAAAAGTCAAAAGTACAAGAAAATTCAACATAGAAAAGTCAAAAGTGCAAAAAGGTAAGAAATTATGCAAGAGGCAGATGTTGTTAGCATTATATTCAACACAGTAAGGTAATGTATATATATATTTGGTTTGGTTGTATGCATGTACCTTTGGCACAAGAAAGTTCTAAAAATTCTTGTATGATTTAGGCCCCGTTTGGGATTGCTTTTTTTCGTAAAAAATCTGCTTCACTTTAAAGTTAAGCAGTTTAAGGTGTTTGGTAAATCTAAAATATTCCGATTATTTTACAAGCAGTGTCCTTTTGATAGCAACTTTTAAAAGCAGGCTATGAGTTGCTTTTCAAAGCTGCTTTCAAAAGAAGTAGAGATGAGCAGTTAATGAATTTTTTTAATTCCAAAAATACCACCATTAAATTTTTTTAAAGACACCACCTCCACCTCCACATCCAATTCCACCATCTCCATCACCACCTTCACCACCACCTCCCGCCACAGCCACCACCACCTCCTTCTCCACCACCATCACCACCACCACCACAACCACCACCTCCTCCTCAACCTCTACCACCTCCACCACCAACACCACCACCACCATGTCACCACCACCACCACCATCTTATCCTCAACCTCCACCACCATCACCTCCACAACCACCATCCCCACAACCACTACCTCAACCTTCATCACCACCACCACCACCATTGACCATCACAACCACCACCACCGCCACATCCCTTTCCTTCTTCTCCACCATCACCATCACCATCACCACCACAACCACCACCTCCTTCTCCACCTCAACCTCCACTACCACCACCACTGCCACCACCACCTCCTCCTTCTCAACCTCCACCACCACTACCTCCACCTCTCCAACCGCCATCCCCACTACCACAATCACCACATCTGCCTTCCTCACCACCTCCACCACCACCTTCACCTCCATCTTTTTCACCACCAACTCCACCAGCACTACTACCGCCACATAATTAGCGCATAACACTTTCAACAGTCTATTTAGTCATTATTCACAATTACAACATTTTTATATTAAAATTTACCAAACGGTTTTGACACTACTTTTTGTACTAACAACACTTTAAAAATTTTGTTTACCAAACATGTAGCTGCTTTACTTTACAGCTAATTATTTTCAAAGCACATCATAAGCAACTTTTTTTAAAAGTGACAACAATCCCAAACTGGCCCTTATAACCTATAAACAAAGTCTATATTTTTATTTCGTTTTTTTTTAAAAAAACCTAAAGTAGTTGGTTAATTTGTTAGTTTTTTATTAATTTGTTTTAGTATTTGGTTAAATATGTTAGTTTGCTATACTCTTTAAATATATTTGAATATTTTAAAAGTATAGCCGCACGACTGTACTTACCATAATATATTAATATTTAAAGAGTAACTGCACAGCTATACTTTTCAAATATACACGAATATTTTCAAAGTATAGCCGCGCTATACTGCAACAAATGGTTTTCTTTTAAGTAATATCTTAGCTTTTTTTAATTAGTTTAATTAGTAATTATGTTTTAATTATTCTTTATTTAGTGAAGAATTAATATTTAAATATTTTACTAATTTCATAAATTACTTAATAAATATAGCCGCGGCTATACTCTTTAAATATATTCGAATATATTTAAAGAGTATAGCCGAGCGGCTATACTGTAAAAATATATTAATGTTTAAATACTCAATAAATATATTCAAATATTTTAAAAGTATAGCCTGTACTGTAAAAATATATTAATATTTAAATACTCGTTAAATATATTCAAATATTTTAAAGTATAGCCGGGTGGCTATACCCTTTAAATATTTAATAATAAATATTCAACCTCAAACCTCAAACCAGGCCCAATTCAACCTAAAATTGTTTTTTGCAAACCCCAAAAACACTGATCAACATACAAATGTACGTAAAAATCACAAAACACCCAAGTCTAATGTTCTCATCTCAGGTTACTGTTAATACTCCAGATTCACCATTTATTTTCAACTAACTTTTCTTTACACTTGTAATCAATAAAAGTTTCCAAGCAAGTGATACTTTTCATTTTCATCCAACTTTAAATCTGTAGTTTCTTAGTGTCAGTATTTGCAACAATGAATCAAATGCTCACAACACTTGCCTAAACAAATAACAAGGAAACAACCTTTTATAAACACAATTCTCAATCTACCACTGACTCAACTTTAATCCCCATTGTGTTTCACATGCTTATTCAACAAACTATTGTCAGAATGTAAATATATCACAAACAATTCAGAATAGTAATAAAGACATGATTCATACACATCAGGAATAATAGAAAAGGGTGCATAATTAATAAAGCAAGAAAATTTACCTTCAGAAGCATACTCACTCAAATAATTGGGCAATCATAAGAGCTGCAGAAGCATACTATTTTTCCAATCTTTCTTCAAGAAACTATCCTTCCCCAAGGCCCTCACGACGGTTTACAATGGAGACTGCGATTGTCAGTAGGGTGGTGGATTCCTTTATCGAGGAGCACCACGGCCTTAACTCGTGCGTAAAGGAATAATGGACGAATGGCAAATGCGGCACTCCCTTACCTATATCTTTGGACGCGCTGAAATTCCAAGAAGTAGAACAGATCTTCAAGGATCTGGGGTCGTGCAAGCAGGCCACAACCTTTGCCATATACAACCACGTGTTCGATTTCTTTCCGGAAAATTACTGCTACGTCGACCATAACCTCATTCAAACACATGAGGCCATTGTGGGAGTGATTTTCGTCCCCAAAGAATATTCGATCGATGGATTCCCCTTTCTCCTTCTTTAAACTCTTTCTCCCTGCAAAACCAATCGGAGTAAAAGGACCACACCCGGGGGTGTTGGCCAAAGGCCCTCCGATGCCTAAGTTAGGTCGAGTGTTTGTAGGAAAAACAATAGCTAACAAAAAGGTATGGCGGGAGCTGTGTGTGAAGGCCGAAGCCTTGTGAGAGAGGTGGAGAGAAGGGTGGCAAGGAGAGGGAATTTCTGCAGTATTTTCAGAGCTTAGAATATGTTACCTCATGTCTTGTGTAGCCTTCTATTTATAGAGTCTCGGGGACTAGAGTTTTTGGAGAGATAAACCCTCGTAGAGATAGGAATTATCCTTCCACAATAAATAGGATAATTACTAGATTTAGATAATTAATAGAGTTCAGATAATTGATAGGGTTTAGATAATTACTAGGGTTTAGATAATTAAAGGAGTTTGAATAAATCAGAAGCTATGGATCAGGATAAATAAAGAATTAGAGATTTAAATAAATAAAAAATTAGGGATTAGGATAAACCCATGATCTTTGGCAAGAGTCCCTAAATCAAATAATTCCCAAAAATAGGGAAATTAATTGACCTAGGAATTTATGGTTCCACAACCATGATCATCAACAAAGTGAAACAAGCAATCGGTAACGGAAAGTTGACATTCAAAGTAGAAGAGAAATTTCAACCAGATGCTGCTACTAACGGGGAAGGTGAAGATGATGGAAAAGAAGGTGGTGAAGGTTGCGAAGAATAGACATTTGATGAATACGATGGCAAAGAAGATGAAGGCGATGCCTAAGGTATCATCATCACAGCTTCATCAATATATGCGAATTATTCATCAGTTTCTGCGATGCCTTAAGTTTTACGTGCTTTCAATTTCTTGATGGGCCTTTCTTGTTGACGACCATTAGAATTTCTTGATGGGAATTTTCAGGCCGGTTGGATAACGTTTTTGGAGAATATTTTATGAGAATATTTTCAGAAAATGAAAACGAGAAAACGAATTTGCATTTTCAAGATTCGAGAATGCGTCTGTTATGCTAACTGGAAAATATTTTTCGAGAACGAAAACAATGAAAACGTGTATGATATGAACATATGAAAATGACAAAAACAGTGAATATGCGTTTGACAACAACATTGTAAAAATTAGTTTCAACATCATAAATCAAATATTTTGTGTAGCACATATCTTATCAGACTTATTAATAAGCCAAAAAAAAATCTAAAAAAATTGTGAAATGGTCAAATTAATTATCATTATCCAATACAAGCATTAGCTAACGGACACGAGTACGGGGACACGAAAACGTGACACAGTGATACGAAAAATATCAAAAAACTAGGACACGGACAAGGCAATTAAAATAATAATAGTATATACGTATATATTTAAAAAAAATTGCATACTCAATAACATAAAAACATTACTTTTGTTGGGCAGTGCACTTGACAAAACATAAAAAACGCATCACATTGACAGCTCTCTCTCCTTCTCTTTCTTTATTCTTTTTCCCTCTTCCTTATTCCTCTCTTCCTCTTTTATTTCTTTTCTCCCCTGCTCCATCTCTCCAGATCTCTCTCTCTCTCTCTCTCTCTCTCACATTTTTCCTTCTTCTTCTCTTCCCCAAGTGCACAACGCCTTTTCTGCAACACACAAATTTTTCCCATTTTTTTCAAGCTGTGTATTGACTATGAGTTGACATGTGTTTTGATCGTGTATATGACATTGATCGTTGGACACGAGTGTCTGAGTGTCCGACACTCCGACATGACGGCTCGGCGGAGTGTCTGTGCAACATAGCACACACTAGTGTCACTCCTCTCAATCTCATTGACTCTGTTCCGCCCCCAAGTCCCTCCATATTCCATCGATTCTGCACCGTGCTTCTTCTTCTTTGAACAATTCTAGCAAGACTGACGTGTAGTTTTGATTCTTGATGGATTAGGGTGCATTAAATTCCCCAACCCCTGCCCCACCACATATGTCATACAAAATGAGATATCATAATTCATGAATGAGATGAACTTCAAAGAAGATTGATATCATTAGTCGCCGGCGGAAGTGGGTAGCCCGAGGTTCAATGGGTCAAAGTTTGGCCCGGCCCACTCTAAGGTTGTATAGGGTTTTAATTTAGGATTTGAAACTCAAGACTCGGGTTGGCTCAAGGCCTGCCCGCTTATACCATTTTTTTTGAAGATTTAATTGATGCAATCTCTAACCTCATTTATACTTAATGAAAATAATAATGTAATACGCATTGTACTTATTTTGGTTTTTTTAATTCAAGGACACAAATTGATTTAATTTCCATGATGTCAATCCTAGTTTGGGATAGAAGTAACACATTTTCATAAGATTCATTTTTAGGTATATATATTTTTTTAATATATTGGCTATTGGTCTAGGTTTAGTAAAATAGTTTGGCTATTATATTTTTATTTTCTTCAGTTATGCAGTAATCTATATTATTGTTTAAGAGAAGTGACACATTGTGACAATTAGTTTGGCTAAATAGCATAGAACATAAAACTCTGGAATCCACCAAGAAGATTTGAGGAAACCTCAGGCTAAATAGCCTAATAAAATAACATAATCCTAGCCACTAGTAAAGTATGTTTAAATACTCCTAGAAACCTTAGTAATAACAAAGGAATTAAAATAGGAAAATAACAAAGTTTCTAAAACCTGTTAATACTTTAAAACTAGTTTTTGGGCCAATAAAAGATCTCAGATGCCTGAAAAAGCCCATATATCATGGCATAGCCATATGTTTTACTCGCGACGTTGTTCTCTTCAAATCGACATATCATTGGCCCAATTATGAGCTCGGAGCCTAAATATGCAGTTTACCCGATTTGCCCTTGTACGCGCGTCGCTTCAGCTCCTCTTCAATTGCTTCCGCCATCTATTCTACATCAAGAAGACTCTTTATTTATCACTTTTGACAAAAAATGTGTAACAAAAAGATTTAAAAGACTTAGGAATTTTTATAAATAAAAAAGGGCCCATTTAGGACCATGGCGGCTTGACCGGCCCTTTTGAAACCTGGGCCCGACCTGGCCCAAAAAATTAAAAAAAGCCCCTAAAGCCTGACTCGAGCCCAAAACTTTTTGGCCATAACAAACCCTACTATAGATGAAGGGAAAGATGTCCAAATGATCTTCAAAGGGTATTGACTTGTAGACCACATGTCTCAGGCTCGAATCCCCACATCATCATAGTTGTGTGTGCATGTAAGAAATTCCCATCCCCTGTAGTTTAGACTATCGCTTGTACTCATCTTCTTCATAATTATAAATGTATTAAATATATATATATATATAGTCAAAATTCATATTTTATATTTCTTCATAGTTAATGAATACATATTTTATTAGGGATGGTATGGATGAAGGGAATTATCCCCATATTATATGTATTTTCAAATTTATTATTATTAAATTATGAAAACCCCTCAAAACATCTAATTAACAGATAATAATAAAAATGTGGATTTACAATGTTGAGGCAGCAAGAAAATTCATTCATGACATCCAAAAGACATGTTAGTTTTGGCCACAAGAGGAACACAAATCCATACAAAGCAATCAACTGTCAAGCATCCACCACCTCATAGACTATGATCAGCTGCCATGCCTTAAATTTTGGAAATGCTCTACACTTCAACTCAGTTTGGTTTGACCTCTTTTATATATTGCTGAAGTCCATGTATTTCTTACAATATTTGCCTGAGATATGCCAAGCCTGAAATCATATCTCATCCTGTTTCATATCAGAAAGAAAGAATCAATCTGCATTAGTAAGTGTACATATGTACGTATACTAAAAAACACATCCGTTTTCTGTATTTGCAAAACTAAAGAAGAAGAAAACAAATTGAAAAGAGAGAGAGAGAGAGAGAGAGAGAGAGAGACCTCTTAGAGGATACTTGAATGGTGTTGCTGCTGCCTATTGAACTGGATTCATTTGGAAGTTTTGAGGTAAAGTATCATTCTCTGTTCTCCTCATCCTTGCCAATGCTTCTAAAACAATGACTGAGAGTAGAATCACGCCAAGAAGAAACCCGTAGCCTATCTTCCAATCATTTCCTGCAGCTCCAATTTTGATCCCCAGAAGTATGTTCACAGCTGCAAAGAAGACTGCAAACCTTCCAAGCCAGTGGTGGTACCAATTCCAGTACTTTCTAATCTTGGCATCCTTGTTGGGTCTTAGAAAAAATGCCAGTATCTGAAATCCTCAAAGTCAAAAGCTCAAAAAATATCAAATCACAACTCCTTAATAGATATGTGCTCGTGGAAGCTATATATACTTAGATTTAGTTGAGAGGGACAAACCTGCAGGATACTAAGGACAAGAACAAAGATTCCTATGGCTCTATGTGTTGGGAAGTGGGCTCCTATTTTGGTATAGAGTTGCTGCCCAAGTACCACAGCTGCCAGCCCAATGACAAACCCAACAAATTGAATAAGTGCATGGAGATAGTACCACAAAGGGTCCTTGTGCTTGAAGTATCTTGGGACAATTGCCCCAAAAGGAATTATTAGACCCCATCCAAATATAGCCAATATTCCATGGTTCTTCTTCATCTGCCCAAAGTCACTAGATGCCTCAGATGCAGAACCTGAAGAGAAATCGAACAGGATGGTTGTTTTATCATTGTGCACGGTTAGGTGGTGGTGCTTAGGGTAACCACTTCCGATAGCCAAGATAATTGGCTGCCGGGCAAGATGAGTTTGGAATTTCAACTGAAATGCCAAGTAAATTCTGGGGCCATGAAGCACAAGGGAAGCAGGGATGCCGGTGAGTGGCAATTCACCTTTGTCTGGTATGACTTGTGACACCTTTGAACCCTGCAAATAGTATTGCTTAATTCTTGCTTGACCTTTTCTGTTAACCCATCCCACCATGGCACTTGAACCAACCATCATGCCATCTTTGGAAAATCCCAATCCTACCCATCCAGTGGTGTATACAGCAGACAATATAATGTTCATGACATGATCTTCACTCTGAGAGTACTACAACAAAGAAAAAAAACATGTTTAATTTTGATGTTATATAATTAGGGATGTCTTAAACAACATTGCAAGTTGCAACTACAAGTTCAGAACCAGCTAAACATTTTAAGTACAAATTGAGAACAGCCACTTACCCTCAAAACAAAAGTGTTCCAAATAGGCCTGCAAACTATATCTGATAAATTACCATATGGTGGTGGCATAAAACTACTCAGCTCATTATCACAAAGCTCTGATACTCCGCCACCCCCACTGACACTATTGGCTCCCGGAACATTACTGCCATCATCAGCCACAGCAAAAATCTTGGCCTCCAAGACAAGGATCAGAACACATAACCTGCAAGCAATCCTCAAAGCCAAACACCAAGACCCCGAACTCGCCATTCGAAAGACCAAGAACTTTGAATTGAGATCTTGGGCTCAGAACAAGCTGCAGTGACAAAGACCATGAACAATGTGGGTTGTGAAAGAGAGGGCATATTCAGGTCAGGAGGTTGGGAGGTTTTAGTCTCTTGGGTTTGAAGTAAAATGGAATGTGGTTGGTGGTGGTGGGGGCTGGTGGTTGGTGTTGGCGGAATATCCTACAGCGCTTTGCCATCATTCCCGCCAATTCTTGCAAGCTAACCCCCCAAAAATGTGTCCTCCTTCAACAGTATTAAATCCTTTTATTTATTGGGAGAGACATCATTAAATTGCAAAAAAAGTACAATTTTATTATTTGGAAATTCAATGATAACAAGAAGAAATTATAATTTGTGGGCCATATAAGAAGGTTGGATATGAAGGATGAAACTTTGAAGTTGACTTGTTGTGCATTACAAGATACCATAATGAAGGCCTTATAATTTGTTTATTGCTTTCAAAAGCATCTTAGCCATTAACCAAATCTAAAAGACAGAACCTCACCACAAGGGAAAATTGGAAAAACACTTGACATACAATAGTTACCATTGATGACTTTTTAAGCAATACATAGAATTAGAGCCTTCGAAAAATAGTACACTCAGTCAGGGCTGAAGTTGAGGCCACATTTTGGATGCAAACCCATTATTTCTTCTTGCTAGAACCTGAAGTGCAGATTGAGGCAACAAATCTGAAGGGTGCAAATTCCCCAACCTGCTCATTATTCATGATGGAGTGCAATGACCATTTTAACCTTGAGACCACTGATCTGATCACTGCACAGACTTGTTTGGAGAGTTCACAGATAGAAGAGATCTTGATCATCTTTTTACCCTTTGCATGTTGACACCAAAAAAGAACGCGAAAACTGATTTAGTCAGGCACCCTAAAGATATGCTCCTCACCACTCTTCTCATCAACCTTGACAACCCATTTGCTCTTACCACTCCTCTTCTTCCTTCCTCCACCCCAATTTCCCTTTCCAATCTCCTGGTTCTTCCCAATAATAGTTACCTCCATCCCTTTCCCTATCGGATGCTTCGTGGACCTTACCGTAACCCTCTCCTCCTTCACTTCCATATGTCCTCCCAACCCTTTTCTTTCACCAACCAAGTTGTTAGCCACAACCACTGATTTTCTAGGATTCACATCAAGCAACTGCAGCAGTCTTGTGTACTCATCGTTCTTGCAATCAACCAGAGAGAAATCAATGTTCTCATAATTTGACAAGAGCTCAGAAGGGTCTCCGGTCTTGAACTCAACCAAGTCTTTTAGGCCTGAGTCTTTGATTAGTTTCTTTGATTCGTCGAGAACTGGCTCCGGGACAATGCAGACCAATCTGCCTCCTGTGTGTTTTGCAGCAGCTGCTAAGGCTATTGTTGATGGGGAAACACTTGAGGCCACTTCCACTATGAGCTTGGCTTTCATGCCGGCTGCCAAGGCCGATACAAATTCATTGCTCCCTGGCTCTTGTGTTTTCCATGAGTCATTTTGTCTCCTTCGGTCATTACACTGCAGAAATATATGAATTTGGAGTTAGCAAACATAAAGTTTTTCTCACATTCTTCATTAAGCTTCAAACCATGAAGGAAAAAAGATTCAAAATTGGAAAACAGTCCTTGAAAATGCAATCTTATTTGACTTCTCGAGATGTTGTCAAACTATCAATCTAGGAAATTGATCAAGTAAATTTTCTTAGAATGTGCATTTGATTAACAGTTCAGCAGTGTAACATGTCAAATTTTTGTTGCAAGAAAACATTATCGCCACTAAAGTATGTCACAAAGCTTGCATGCATGGTAAGTCGCGATTCTGTAATGATCTCCAAAGGCAACAAAACCCTAAGAAACACCAAAAATCATGAAGATGAAACAAACCCAAATGACCAATTGAACCAATCATGGTCTCCAATACTCTGAAACAAAATAGAAGAAAACTCAAAACAAAGAAACTCAAAAAAAAAAAAAAGTTCCGGCCAAAAAAAGAAGAAGAGAAAAATCAACAAAGAAAGAAAGAAAGAGGGAACAATAGAAATGTACCAGTTTGAGGGTATCAAAATAAGCATTTGAAGCAGAAGCTGCAGACCAATCCATCATCCTCATAGCCCCCATGAGATTAATATAATTTGTTCCAATTCCAAATCTCTCACCAACCACAAAAAACAGAAGCTGCAAAAAAACGTGGGCGCAAACAATCAAGAGCAGGGAATCAGAACGTGTTTTTTGCTCTGAAACAGGACAAAAATTACAACGTTTACTGCAGTCCTGGTTTATTGTTTGTGCTCTACTGTTCATATATTTCTTCTGTTTTGTTTTTTTGGTTTGTTTTGATTGGTGTTGTTTTGTTTTTTTCGTTTTGAACAAATATATAAGAGAAGGTGCTTCAGAAGCGTACGATTGGAGCAGAAGAAGGACGCGGAAACATACGCAGTCAAAGCGCGTTAATTAGCTCAAAACCGTACAGCAAAAAATGCGGGAAAATTAGCTATTACTATTGCTCATTTGTCTTGAAATGGCAAACTCATAGTTTGACTAGAAGCTTCTTTAGCTCTTATCTTGAGCTGGTTTGTTTGATCATATTTTTGTATTTTCATTTTTTTGAATATGTCTTTTTTTTTTTACTACGAAAATGGAAATCTTTTATTATGCTTTTTTTATTTCTTTTATATATCATAACCAAGGTCTAAAATATCGATAATATCCCGATATTTCCATTGAAATTTTCGTGATTTTGGACTACCGATATTTCCGATACCATCGATATTTTAGACCTTCCAAAATATCCATAATATCGACGAAATATCAATGATATTATCGTTTTTTCGGCTCACATATATTTTGGAACATATCCATACACATATCGTATGAATATCGATAATATCAACGAAATGTCGAGAAAATATCGATGTCGATAATTTTGCTCAGACTTCAGCAATATTTTGGCAAAATATCGATATGATATCGCTATAATATCGAAAATATCAATTTGCACATGAGAATGAGTTTACTTTTCAAGTTTTAAGTTTCCAACTACTCTTCACAATAAACTTACTCTACACATAGAGATGAAGAAGATAGTGAAAATTTTGAACCTCATAGGAATTCTATATGGTACTATGTCACTCATGTATCTTACCATGCAATGTATAAAGTGTAAAATATTGTACTAAATCATTATATATAAATGATTATGGTGTGTTTAATCTTCTTTCACTAATTACTACATATTTTCTACACTCACAGTGTTTGTCAGTTCGCTATATAATCAACTTAAATAAGTTAAACCCATCATGCAATGCATTTCCTTCCAATTTTTTGTGATAAACTAATAGATAATTGACTAAATAAACATCCTCCAAAGTTTCAATAAAAATTTCCAAGTTTTTCTTACAATTTCCATGGTTTTATTCAATTTTTATCGATATTGATAATATTCCGATATTTCAATCAAAATTTCCGTGTTTTTGGACTACCGATATTTTCAGTACCATCGATATTTTAGACCTTGATCATAACAAGTTTGAAAGAAAAACAAAAGCCCCCTAACATAGCATAAATCATAAAGTATGGTAAAAGTTCAGTCAATTTCATTAGACTTGAAATTGAATTGTTCCTTTTTTCAAGAAAAATAAAATAGAAAAACTAATTACGAGTGTAATTCAATACATGTTGTGATGTTTACTTCACTTTTTGAAGCTAAATAATGATGTGATTAGTTTAAGAAGCTTAAACTTCAACTAAATGATACTTTGACATTCGGGTTGAATTTGTTTGGGAATGCTTCTCGAAGGTCTAAAAGCGTTTTCTGACAACTAAAAGCGCTTTCGATATGAGCGGTTTATGGAAAAACATCTGCTATGTGCTTCTTTATGAAGAACTCTCAAGTGCTTTTTAAGAAACACTTAGATTTCTTATTTCAACATATTTATAATAAACACTTATAAACAAAAGTGCTTCTTAAACAAGCAGTCCAAAAGTCAGTTTCTTGATACATGAAAAAGATAACAATAATGAGCACTAGCGTATATATAATTCGTATTTACTTATGAGAGAGTGTTATTAACTTTCAACACTGAAATGTGAGAGTGCACTTACATTCTTATCCCATCCACACCATCACAATGGAGTGTGACAAATTCATGCCCCATTTATTTCCCCTTTTTTAAAATAAAAACTTGAGAAGCCCTCTTGCTACGACAGCTTCCTTAATAAGGTTGAGAGATTGTACAATATCATCACACAATCGGTGGGGATCAGGAATTGTTTCTTCATCCACTGACAGAACAATAGTCATCTTGTTTATGTAACTTTGGAAGTTAATCACCAGTGCCTGTAATTAATCAGTCCTAGTGAATCAAATGCTGCATGAAAAGCATTTAATTATACCGATCATTAATGAGAATTTTTTTTAAAAAAAACTTACGTGTGGTTGACCGTAAGAACTTGGAGCAAGGAAAGCCATTGGATGGCCATAAAAACCAATTTCCTCAAGTGGACCAACCAGATTGGAGAAGCACATTGTTGTGTGGGAAATAATTCTATGGGATAGAGCACTCGCCCGCTGTTAATTAAACAAGGATTATTATTATTATTATTATTGAGATTTTTGATGTTTGTATAAGAACAAATATATATATATATGCTATTTGGACCACATTTATTGACTACTTTGCTGACTACTTTTCTAATATAGGTAGGCCTCACCAATGTATGTGAAACCACCTGTATTAAAGAGGTGGTCAACAATATGGTCCGTAAATGTGATACAATTAGCAGCACCCTTGAGAACTAGTTCTCCGATAGAGAAAGTGTAAATGGCTTCAAGAGAATGTTTCTTTCTGTCAACTGTGGCCTTGGCTTCTCGAATGTAGTCTAATGGGTCATCTCTTAAAGCAATTGTGAAAGGAAGGAGGACATAACCAATCCAATTGCCCCATTTTGCTTATGTGTTCTTCTCCATCATATCAGCTAAAGCCTGCTCTCACAAATATATAAAAACATATATTGAAAGCTTCAAATTATGATTTTGAGAGCTGGATATATGAAAAATCAAACATATTAATTAATATTATTTACCTGAATTCCTGCTGCTGGTCTAATGTTAATGAGCAAAGTTGATCTGAGGCGAATTTTCTCAGGAAGATTGTTTTTCTTCTCAGCTCCACTGTCTTTGTTCTCATTGTCACCTAGGCCACATGCAAGAATGGAAAATTTTGATTTCTGGATTGCATAAAAATTTAAGAAGAAGAAGAATACAAAATTCTAAAATAATTGCAATGATTATTATTATTATTATTATTATTTTGTCAAATTGAAATGAGTTCTTGAAGGCCATTTCAGAGATGGAAGGTCACCGTATCTTCTATTGAGGTACCGGGACAAACCAGCCTGTGTGACCCCCAGAGCAACATCATTTATGGTCTGCAAAACTCATAAGCACGTGTACATTCGATGTAAAATCAAATCAGAGTAATGCTAGAAGGACCACATTAACATATCAATTCATGCTGCAATCGATATTTTAATTAATTTTTGACCATAGTAGTTGACGTAACATTACACGTTAAATTAAGATAAATAAATAAAAAAGAATATCATCCTTGTAGTATTATTCTATCGAACTATTAAATTGATCACATTTCCGTTACTTGAGAGTTCATAGATTTACTTACCAAGTTCATTGCATTTTTTATCAGCTTCATGTCGTCCAAACTCAGTCTTATAAACAAATCGTCGAGGGTTGAACTCACTGCCCGGGGGACCTTTAAGAGGCGTCTTTGTGTCCTCCAAGCACAATGCAGTCAACATAAACATGAACACATCAACAAAAGTATTCCAAAACAACTTCAAAACCCACCAAACCCCAAAGATTCACCACCAAAATCCTCTGTTAAAAGCCCTCTTATCATCATCTTTCTTCTTCTTCACTGGAATGGTTGGCAGAGCCTCAGGGTTTGAGATTTGGCGAGTGCAAGCAAGCAGAAGAGACATGAGAGACGTGCCATCGCCAAGAGAGTGGTGGATTCTCAAAATGCCAATGCCCTCTGCCTCGGAGGTTTTGAGGTTCAGGAGGTGTAGGTCCCACAGTGGCTTTGACTTGTCAATGGTTGTCTTGCTGAGGTTGTAGATGTAGTCTTCAACAAATTGGTCTGGTGAGTCCATGTTTGGATCTAGGTCGGGAATAATTATGTGCTTGTCTAGATCCACCTCTGTTCTAACCCATTTCATCTTTCCTCCATTTTTTCCGTCCACAACCTGTGTTGTATAATAAGTGGCACCAAAATTAAGAAGAGAAAGCTTATTAGAGGTTAAGACATATATAGAACTTCTAAATAGTCAAAGTCTCTTAACATTTTTTTGGGTCTAATTAAATTACCGGCATGTTTGGAGTTACTTCTAAAAGTGATAAAAACGCTTATGACAACTAATCTTTCGGTCATAAAAATACTTTCATGTGCTTCTCCAAAAATCAATTATAAGTACTTTTTCAAGAATCACTACGGTTTTTAATAAAACTTTTCGGTCATAAAAACAATTTCATGTGCTTCTCCAGAAAATATGTTGGATGTAACATTATATTGCTCTAATTATTATAACATGCATACGTAAGTGACATCATGTCATCATATGATCACTTAAATAATTTGAGTTCTGTTTGGATAATATATATTTACCAGCAAACTAGAGAAGCGAGGGTGCATCAGCAAAGTGTGGGGCAATTTGGGCTTAACAACCTTAGGGTAAATCCTAGTCTTGCACCCCATGATTGCTACAATATGCAGATTGAAGTCTGGTTCATGGAACAAACGCGCCGCTGGACTCAGTGGCTCTTCTTCCACATTCATCATCTCCTTGTTGCAGTTCCTTATGTCCACGCCAGCTTCTCCTCCATCTCTTCGTCCCTCCTCCTCCGCCTTTGCTCTCTTGGTTTTTATAGGAGCTGGCTTCCTCAACCTAAGACCTTCCTCCGTCTCCATTTTATTTAGACTTCAGGGTAATGCATGCCTGCAGGCTGAAGATTATATATATATATATATATATATATATATATATATATATATATATATATATATTCAATATTGTTTTTACCTTTTTTTCTTTAATTTTTTGGATAATCAAGTCATTATGATTTACAGGTGAGTTGCTGACCGATTTATGTGTCTTTTGCTGAAGTAGAAAACAATCGGCAATTAGTTTCTCACTAGAGAACAATAACCGTGTGATGCAAGTCCTGATCCTGATCCTGATCACCAAGGTTTCTGGATGCGGTTTCCGTTGACCCTATGGCCACTTAGTACAATCTCAAGCAATGTCATGATCCAGGTGGCTTTGAAGTTTGACCACCGAAACAGAGAAGCATATGCACTTTTCCCTTTTTTTCTCAATTTTAACTTTTATTTGTAGGATAAGAAAATATATAAAAGTAGAAATAAAACTTTAATCAACTCTTTGTTAACAAGAAAATTAAGCCAATATTTGACCAAAAAAGAAAATTAAGCCAATAGAAAGAATAACCTAAAAGCTAATCGCTCTTTCTTTCCTCATGGTAATTAATGAATAAAGGAATGGTAAATCATATGAATCAAAAGAATTACTGCTGCCATCCTATTTACTGACCAAATTCTAACTCCTCCTAGCAAAGAAAATTAACCAACCAGACCTCCCTTCCCTACTTGGACCAAGCAACTGCTTCAATCTCAGACTGGGCACTTCTGTACAGCTCTAGCCTCTTTGCAAGGGACGTCCGCCGCTGCATCACTGCTGGGTCCTCATCCAGCAACTTAGCCAACTGCCTTGCCTGCAAATAAATATTGATTACGTACATGTTATATCTGTATAAAGCCTGAAACGGTGAAACATTCAAAAATCCAATAAATACTTGGTTGAGAGAGATAAATAACTGACAAAATTCGTTATCCACATTATGATTTTAGGTTTCTTTCAAATAACACATAAACATTTGTTTATATTTTTATGTAATTAGTCAAATTGGCACACGTTTACGCTGGTGTCAAGAGACTAGTTACTTTAATGCAACCCATCTAGCTTTTCCCTCTTTTAAAATTATTTAAAAAAATATTTCTATATGTTGAAACCTCACCTCCTTTGCACCCAACTCTGCGAAGAAATGATCGAGCAAGCAGCGTTTGGCCTCTCGGACTTGACAGTAGACAATGGACTTTGGAATAGCGATCCTTAAACTCGAACAAACCATGTTGACATAGTTTAACACATTGTGTCCTGTTTGTTTCATAAGTACAAAGAAACCATGGTCAAAGTCAAAGTAGCATCAGAGTTAGAAAGTCAAAGTCAAAGTCAAAGTTGAAGTAAACTCACCAACCCGCCGGAGGTATGAATCATTGTATCGATCGAAAAGTGAGACTGTGGGATTTCCACCCTTCTCAATATCTTGAGGAAGCTTGCGGAAGAAGTCAACAGTCAAGTAACCACACTCCATGTCAACCAGCTGCAGAGTGGCTCTCTTGCTTTCTTCTTTCATCCTTTCCAGCGACTCAAAAGCTGCATTTGCAACTTCCACTCTTAAAGGGGGATACTGCTTTAGTTCCTGCATATATATATACACCATGGAAGAATTGAAAATAAAAGATTATATTAGGGAAAAATTAAGGAAAGTATTTCTTCTATCTGTCAATCTTGGTTTTTACTCAATTTCTATAACCTAACAACATTTTGGATATTTTATAGGCAATTCAAGAATTCAAGGTAATGTTGAGGGACTTGCCGTTGTCTCATTTATAGACTTCTGAGCCAGATCCTTCAATATGCCATGAACCTGAAATCGTGAGAAAACATATCAAGCAAAAATGGTTTCAGGCATCGACACAGAATATATATGTTAATATGCAATGAACCTCTCACTTATATGTTGAATTTGAAATTTTCAAGTTTTCGATGTGGGAGTTTATATTCGTCAACAAAAAATTCCCGAGGTTTAAGTGCCTAGGGAGATTACAGGTGAAGATATGTATGCATACCGCATCAACAGCCGCCTCTGCAGGACCTCTGATGCATATCAGTGAAGATTCAATAAGGCGACGGTATCCTTGTTCAGGAGCAATTAGATGAGGCTGATATCCATCTGCTTCAGTAATTAGCTTTCGGATGTTATCCATTGAAAGTTGCTTGTCAAATTGCAACCGCTTCAAAGCAGCTGGAAATTGATTATCAAACACACCATAAATTTTCTCACCACCAGAGCGCCTGTAGACAAAATTTCCAAGGTTGAATGAGAAACTGACATGAGATGAAATCAAAATTTCCATTTAGTTTCAAAATTTCCACAAAACATACACGCCATCGAGATGTTCTTTAAATATCTGATCAAAAGTACGAGATATTTCCATGATCACATATAATTTTCCCTGCATGTCGAAAGAAGTGATCAAATTATGTAAACATTAATTAGCAAGATTAAAAGGAAAGGATGAGACGAAGGGAACAATGTGTATGTATATTCTTACTCCAGCATCAGCAGCAATGGGCTTCCCAAGTCGGCTTAGTTCTGATTCTAGTTCCCCAATAGTTTTGCTTATGAGAGATTGAAGGCCTGGAATTCGTGACTTGATAACAACTTCCAAATGCTAAAAATTTGACACATTTTGTGCTAGTAAGATGTTTGCCAGTGGAACAAAAGAAAAATGTGCTTCACTAAAATTAACAATCTCAAAGACCAATACTTGTGCATCAAACTTCAACAACAATTGAACCATATGTAATGTATTTAGGAAAACAAACCTGCATACCTTAGAAAGCACCCTTCCTAAATGCTCAGAACCCATCCTGTTTCCAAGATGCCTGTACTCTGCGCTACTTGAAAAATATTCACGCTCCCTACGCCTAGCAGCAATCATATCGACGCTCTTGTTTATGTCTGCTTGGGAGCGATTGACAACACCAATCCAAGGAAACTGTAGCTTATATGATCGTCCTTCCAAAATCTGACATATAAAATAAAACCCTGGGAAATTAGAAACTCTGAAATGGCCACAGTGAAAATGACAGGAGACTTTTGAGTACAAAACAGATGATGAGAGCCAAGAAAGTTGCTGCATCTAAGTGCAATATCATCTTCATCTTGAAAATTATGAAAGCCTAAACTTTTACTCACTTTTCAAGTTCATCTAAATTAACTAAACTATCTCATTTACAAACAGGACATACCACAAGAGATAATATCAACTAATATCTGAAAATCAGTAACATAAGAAAATACCATTTATTACCTACGACAACTTTGACCTACTCCAACAAGTCATGCCATAATGAAACTAAACCAAAACTATAAACATTACCAAAAAAAAAAAAAAAAAAGTGCATGTCTCATTGATCATCACAGAATACCACCAATACAATTTACTCATAACCGAAGGCTTCACAAACAAGGGCTCTGAAAATGAAACAATAAAATGTCACCAAGTAGCTATATTACTTGATTCCACATCATTTAAAAGCAAACAGGTGTGGTCCATTTTTTTTATTTTTCATTTTTCCTCTTGGCTATGAATTTGGAAGCGACTTACATCAACTGCATTTGTACCCTGGTCCATAAGATCAATCTTTGTCAGAACTCCAAATGTCCTCTCCCCTGATAATTGGAAAACCAAACTTAAAATCAACGCGCATAAAAGGAAAACTTCTCCTAATAAGTCAATCTGCAACTTCTCAAATGACATAGACATGTTGATGAATTGAAAACAAGAGGAAACAAGACTTAAGTAAGGTTCCCGTGAAACAAATGGAATCTTGACTTTCCTGTTTACCAAGGTTCAAGAAACATGTGCTGTATATTCACATAAATCAATAAAGATGAGTATCACAACTTAAAACTTAGATGATCACCTTTCAAATGAAAAATATTTATGCAAAGCTGTTTATAAGAATTATGATCAGAACAGATTTAAATGAAAACAAACTGTTACTATGATCTCCAAATTCTGCAACTCTGCTTACTTTCACATCACTGCTGCAAAATTTAAACTAATCTTACCTTTAGGGTCTACTTCACGAGAGATCTTAATTGCATCAGACGTAGCAAGATCTTGGTTAGCAGGGGAAATTGCCAGAATAATACAGTTGGGCTGCAATAAAAGGCATATAGTAAGGGACATACAGTGCAATTAAAAAAACTCACTGAAAAAGCACATAGGAAATCCAATCAAAACCTTTCTTTATTATGCAAGTCTCATAACCTAATACCTAAAAGATAGGCTCAACAATTCTGTAAACAAATTACCTTCTCAATGAAAGCCCGAACCATATCCTCGATGTCCTGCACTATGCCCTCCGGTTGACCCTCTACAAGACCACACAATTAACACAATGTCAACTTAAGTCTTGTAAGGTGCCAAGGGAATTTATACGTTCCTAAGTCCTAACTATTTTGAAAACGTTAAAAGGAACTTAACTCACTCACCAACAGCTACTTTTGTGAGTCCAGGAAGATCAACCAGTGTCAAGTTCACGACTGCCAAGATCAAACAAATCGTAAACATAAATCGAAACAGCTTTAATAAAAGCATTATGCAATTACTTCAAGAAAGAAGAACACCTAATAAAGAGAAAAAAATTTCGTGAGCTCAGTGAAGATAACAGAGAAAAATTTAGTGAGACAAAATTAAAACCATGAATAAAGAGAACAATTTCGCTAGCTTCCAGAGAATGTGTATGTGAAGATCAAATCAAATTATTCAAATTGGCTATAACTCTATCTCACCATTAGGGGAGAAGATACTAAGATGGATTGGGACGCTGGAAATCCCCTTGGAGCGGCCGGTCTCTCTGTCAGTTTCATCAGATATCTCCTTCCTCACAGCAGCTACAAATAGAAAAATACAAGATTTCAAAATCCACGACGAAAGTCACAAAACCGAAACAATCTGCAAAGATAATAATAAAGAAGAAGAAGAAGAAGAATGTACCAAAATCAGTGAACCTCTTCCTCGGGAGATGCATAAACTCTGCGTATTCTCTTCCTTCATCGATCTTATGCAGCTGCAAAACCAGAGGACGACGCGTAACAATCCCTGCACACAACGTCTTCGAATCAGAATACGAAGCGCAAAATCAATGCATTCGCATAATAACCAAAAACGACGGCGTTTAATAGAGTTACCTGAACCACGAGGAAGAAAGTCCTTGCCAACAATGCTCTCCAACACTGAAGACTTGCCGGAGCTCTGCGAAGCGAAAAAAAAAAAGAATTGTGAGAATTGTGAAATTCGAAGATTCGAGAAGATTGAATTGGAGAAGAAGAGAGAGGAGAGACCTGGCCTCCGACGACGGCGATGGAGGGCAAGGAGTCCCAGAGAGTGGGCATGGCGCTCTCGTCGCCATGGTCGCCGAGAGCTGTGCACGCCCTCTGTATTTTATTCACCAGCGATATCAGATTCTCCATTGGATGGATGAACGAGTGGGATCGGTGAGTCGAGTCGAGACGGATCAGTCGGAGTTGTGAGAGAGAGAGAGAGAGAGAGAGAGAGAGAGAGAGAGAGAGAGAGAGAGAGAGAAATAACAGAAATTTGGATTGGAAGTTGGAGAACGAAACGACGGGAAATGGAATCTTGGGTCGTTGGTGCGAAAATTGTAATCTTTCAAGTTTGAACATTGGGTAACTTTTTGGATTTAGCCCAAGCGAGGTGTGACCGATTCCACCGCTGATAATTTAATGGGCTTCAAACGAAGTCTATGTGAGCCCAATTTTTCTAGCGAACTTTATGAACAATTGACCCACCTCAAACCTGCTTGAGATCATAGGGACGGCTTAACCCAAATATGGATTTGGATGGAGTTAGAATCTGAAGTCCTATTGAATGAGTAATTTTTGCATGTTCCGGATATACCACGTGGTTGGTGTACCATCCAATACACATGAAAAATATGAGTATTTTGTTCAATACACATAGGAAATAAAAATAAAATATTTACACATATTCTATGTGCATTGGATGGTACACCAACCACGTGGTGTACCTAGAACATACAAAAATTTCTCCTATTGAAGTTGTTTACTAATTCAATTGAGTTGAAATTGAAATCAGTTTTATTACTAAGATGTGGATGTTCTAAATCTATTATTTTATGTGTTAGGTAATAATAATGTTTTATTTTATTTTATCAATAGTTAATAATGTGAATGAGAAAATTTGGAATTTAGAAATTACTGTGGATGTACAATGGTAAAAAAAGGGACTCTTAATGGGTCGTTTCTTCAACAATTAATTCTTCCAAAATCAAGAGTTGAATTCTTAATATTTTGTGGCCCCTGGTTATGTTTTCATTTCCATATGATTAGTAAATAGATGAGTAATCCATAAATGTCATTAGACTTATAAGCTTCCAAATGGTGAGGTTATTTTTATGTACTATAATAACACATTAATTTCAATTACGGATAAGTAAACATGCCACTAGACTTAAAAGCTTCCACACTTTGAAGTTGATTTTTATGTACTATAGTAACACATATTGGTCACATAAAATAATCACATATACTAGTTACCTTTTATCAACAATGAACTACGTTACAACGAAAAAAATTTGGACAAGGGAGTATTGTTAGAGATGAAGGTTAAGTTGAGTCGTATGATCAAATACATCAAACAAAATATTTGTATTAGCTTTTTATTCAACTTTGTAGATCAAAAATTTCAAAGTAGAATTTGTTTGACGGATTAGAGTTTACGATAGAATATAATTTATAACATACAAAATTTTGTGCAAAATATTTGAGAATCAATTAGCTTTCCAATGGGAATGGGGTACCTATGAAAGATGCAAGGAGAAACTCATGAATTCTCCATCAATAAACCCACAAGTTCCAAGTTCCAACCCCACTTCACTTGCATGTTGGCAATTTCAAATTGTGGTCCATAGCTCATGTAAGAATGGCCAAAGAAGTGCGGGAAGAGATGCGTATGTCAATTTCCAAAAAAATCCAAAACGTGGAAAAGGTATTCTCATAGTCTCTAGCATATTCCTTCCTCATTTGGATGTCCAAGGGCAAAATCGTTAAAATAACCCAAAAATGCGCTCTTTCCCTGCCACAAATTCTCATCCCATATAAATACCGGTACTCCACGGCTCACAATTTGTGCTTTCCAGCTTCCAGAGCGATTCACGAAGCCTCTGAATTGCTCTCTGTTTCTCTCTCTGAAATGCTGACTGAAATCAAATGCCTCTCATGGACTCAGTTGTAACAAAGCACGCATTCAGTTCCTTCAATCTCAGCCCCACACAGACCCAACAGCCCCTTCACACCACCACAACACACTTCTCTTTCTTCAGATTCTCTCACTTCAAAAAACTCAGAAAATCAACATCTTCAATCTCTTGCTCTCATAGACCTCCTTCCAATCCCAGGCGCCCAAAACCCATATGGGATTCTCATAACTTTCCCTTAAATCCCATATCGGTTTTGGTCCCAGTCCTCCAAAGCATCAGAGTTTTAGCTTCTTCACGAACCCAGAAATGGGTTTCTTTCTTACAGGCTTACAGAGGCACGGAGAGTGTTGTACATGAAAAAAGTAATGATTTTTTACATAATAGCGGGATTGGAGTTGCTTTGTTAAGCGTGACATCCAATGCCAAAGTGAAAATTAGTCCTTTCGTGGCTCAATTGGCTGCGAATCCGACCTTTGTTTCGGGCCTTTTCGCGTGGTTTATGGCACAGTCGACAAAGGTGTTGTTGAATTTCTTTGTGGAGAGGAAATGGGATTTTAGAATATTATGTGCTTCTGGAGGCATGCCTTCGTCGCACTCGGCCTTGTGCACAGCTTTGACGACCTCTGTGGCACTTTGTCATGGTGTTGCAGACTCGTTTTTTCCTGTTTGTTTGGGGTTCAGTCTCATTGTTATGTATGATGCTATTGGTGTTCGACGACATGCTGGTATGCAAGCAGAGGTAAGAAGTCAAATTTGGGTTCTTTCTATTTTGTATATCTATAACATATTGACTCATTTGCTTTTGGGATGTTTGTTTTGTAAGCTGGGTTTTATTGGCAGGCTTTTGTTATGATTGATTAGTGTTATATGAAAGTTGAATATGTTTATCAAATTGGAAGGTTGAGAGTTAATTGATTAAGACCTTGGTTTCGTTGGTCATTCGTTGGAACTCTTGATCTAAATGTTTGGGGTATACGGTAATGAAATGATGTTACATTCATGAGGTATGATGATAGATTTTGTATCATTGTAGTGGAGCCATACAACCCATTATCCTCATCCAGAAATGTCTTACTTCTGAAAGCAATGGCCATGAGAGAATTCATGAAACTGAAGTGCCAATGCGATATCCTTTCTTTTTAATTTGATGTTCGAGTTACAGGCTTCTCTGTAATCACAAGTTCAGTTATTTTTAATACTTCTCTCTGACTGGCCTGCTGAATGTGCAATGTGTGTGAGTAGTACTTTTTAGTTTTCTCTAAACAAGGTGCTATAGGATTTAGGCCTGTTGTGACAGTTAACAATTTGTGGCAGCTCCCATTGATCCTAAAATAAAGAAGTTACCCCTCATGCTTTTCTGGGCTTTTTAAAAGGTGAAGAAACAGAGAAAACTAAAACTTCTGTGGTTAATGTGTCACGGAGTTTATAGGAGGGCATGTAGCATTGGGTCAGGTCTAATAACTATGAAAAATTTATCTTCTGAATTTTCATGAAATTGAACCTAGAAATCTAAATTTTGCAGCCTCGCAGTCATAATCTTTGTTGATTTTCCTTCTCATCCCAAATCACAATGGCAACCAATTTTAAAATTTGCTGGCATCTTATGAATTCTGTAAAGGCTCTGTATTCGGAGCAATCGTGCAATTAGTCATCTTATAGTTCTGGTAGGTCGCTTAGTTATTTTCTTGTTTCCCTGACTTGCCAAAGACCATTCTCTTTATGGTGGGTGTGTGTGTGTTATTTGACTTACCGGTGTTGTATTTTGATTTTCTTGTGAATATTTTTGACTGCGATGACTCAGGTTCTTAATATAGTCGTTGAGTACTTGTTCGAAGGGCATCCCATCTGCCAAAATAAGCTCAAGGAACTCCTTGGCCACACTCCCTCCCAGGTTATTGCTGGAGCTCTCCTCGGCATCTTAGTCGCTTGTGTTTGTTGTCAGGGAAGCTTGGTTGCTACCTGAGCTGACTTTGCAGGTAATTTTGGTCAGATTGTGTTGACACACACACCATTCTAGTGTTGGCATGGCCACAGAAATCATTGTACTCAATTTCTTCACTCAATATCAGATAGACTTTGGATCAAAAAGTTGACGACAGAAATGTTATTCTGTACCTCTGAAACTGTTTAGAGGCATGCCTGACTATAAACAGATTTGAAAAATGTATACACAGAACAGACCCTAGACATGAAGCAAGCTTGCATAACTATCTTGCCATCCGTAGTTAGAAATTTCAGAGACTTTGCTAATTGCTTTGGAGTCCTGGGCCAGATAATTTGCTTTATGATGTTGCAGAATTCCAAAAATTTCAGAGACTTCTGTAAATTTGCATGCAATTTGTATATAAATGAATAGTTGACGATGTTGACGGAATCCCAGCCTATGCATTTACAGGTCATGTATTTATCCACATTTGTTTTAAAACTTTTTGAATCAACGGAAGAAAATCACATGACACTCCATGCTCGTCAAAAGTTTATGATATGTAACTGATGAAAGGTTATAAAACTAAAGGGTTTTTGACCTAAATGGTCCCCAAACTATAGCTTTAGTATTATTTTGGTCCACCATCTAATTTTTTCAATTCAACAGTCCTTCAATTTTTGTATCGAAATGTTCCTGCTGTCAAAGTCTGAAATATTCTGTGAAATCGAGGGACAAAACCATATTTTTAGGCCACCATCTTCTCTCTCTCTCTCTCTCTCTCTTAACCCAAGCCAAGATCAACAACCAGTTCCAGTCAAAAACAGGAATTGAACTTGGAGAGCTCTGCAAGGAAGGTAGCTTAAGATGGCCACCAAGAAGGTCAATAACATTTTCTGCCATTTGTGAACCTTCCAGAAGGCCCAAGAGGAAAATCAACTCCATAGGGCAAGTAATCAGCCCTGGCCAGAGAGTTTGGATCCCTTTCACTCGATGGTAATGGTCGAAAACCCAGACAAAAATCGATCCCTTTTTTCGCTAATGAATGATAGAGCCTATCGAAAAGTTGCATATACCCTTCAAACCTCCGTCACGTGCCCATCACGTAATCAAAAGTTACGGAATTTGTCACGGTGCCCATCACGTAATCAAAAGTTACGGAATTTGTCACGGCGGGACCATTTCGATACCAAAAAAAAAAATTAGATGGTGGACCAAAATGATACTGGAGCTATAATTTGGGGACCATTTAGGTCAAAAACCCTAAAACTAAATTGCTCTTCCTTGAGAAAACAGAATGGCCATATTCTACCAAGGAATCCAAATTAGCGTCATGAAAGATATAACAAAGTTAGATTCATAAGCCCACTTTCGACCCAAAAAAAACTTAGATTAGCCCACGTGTTACAGCTCATGTAATGTGACACTGACTGAGGGAGGAAGATAAGGAAGTTGTAAAATAATTTCCCCAGCCTCTTCTCACCATCTTACATGTTATCAATATGCGCCAACAGGCGTTTGACCATAAAATACAGTTTACTTGGATTAATTAAACAAGACACATATAAGTCTCCATGTTTGGCTTAAATCCGCCATAAGAACCAGAAAGAAATTTTCTGCCAGTTAAACAAGGAGCAATAGAAAAAGATTGAAGTTGAGAAACTCCAAGGGAAAATAACAAGTGTGATTTATTTATGGTGAGGTTGAATGGGTTGCTGCAACTCAAAGAAAGAGAGCCAAATCTGGCCAAAATGCCAAACAAACAAACCAGCATCTGGGTTGGAGCATCCTGCCGTTCTTGCTTCCAAAACCCCCTGTGAGTTACATTTAAACATTGATTGGTTTCATTTGTGTTCACACTTTCTGCTCCCCACCAAATATAGTTTAATATATTTATTTATTTATTTATAATTTTGTTAAAATTCAAGTGTGGAAACCTGATGATCCATTATGTTTTTGAATTTGGAATTTGGCAGTTTCTGTGAGTGAGGTGGAGTCTTTGTACGAGCTGTTTAAGAAACTCAGCAGTTCTGTAGTTAAAGATGGGCTTATACACACAAGGTCTGCTTAATTTCCTCCTTCTAGTGTTTTAATGCTTCTTGAAATGAATATTATGTGAATCATGTATTAATTTATAATCTGTCGTGCTTTGAACTAATTTTAGATTAATTTTGGTTAATAGGAAGGAAGAGCTCCAGCTTGCACTTTTGCAAAATAGCAGTAAAAACCTCTTAAAGAGTGATCCGGTCATCATTCATCAACCCTGTGGACGATCACTATTTTCTTAATAGTTATCTTTCATGTTCATTACTTTTGCTTTTAAGTGACATAAAGCCCCTCTGTGTTTAAAAAAGTTGAAGGAGATGGTGCTGGTGCTGGCTCTTTTGAACGAATCTGATTTGATTCTTTCAGATGATATTGTTGAAATGATTGTGGACAAGGTATGGATTTGACTCCACTTGATAATTGCACTTCCCCCATTTCCGGTCTCGATGATCATACTTTCTTAGACAAACGTCGCAGAAATTCATGGAAGCAGATAGAAAAGCAGATGGCAGGATTGACGAAGAAGAGTGGAAGGAATACGTAGCATATAATCCTTCTTTACTGAAAAACACGACTCTTCCATACTTGATGTATGTTGTCCTGAACTCCTAAACCTACATTCTGCAAACCTTGTCTGGTGTTTGGAAATCCACAGCTGAGAAAGTCTTGCATTTTTTAGATCATCCCCATTTCGTCTTGCACCACAAGCATACAAGGCATATGCATTTAGAATGCAGATTCACTAGCCTTCAAGTTTTTGGAGAATTTTAGAATTTTCACCTCCTTTTCTGTTTGCAGGTGTGATTTTCCTTGGATGTAAGTTTTATTACTTTCCATATGCACTTTCAGGGACATATCTCTAGCATTTCCTAGCTTTGTGCTGAACTCTAAACCAGAAGAATCCCAATTAAAGACATATGGAGAAGCATATATGCTGTTTGGAAAAGTTTTGCTGACAAAAGATGAAAGAGGATGCTTGTCACAGTAAAACAGGCAAAATGTACAGTGTAAATATAGCTTCACTGCTGGATAGCATCTATACTCATAGGCCACCATGGACATGGAGATTCTAATTCTATATGTCTTAGTTGTTCATATTTTGGTTGAATTTCACTGATTTGTGAGGCCAAAACCAAGATGTTCTCAAATGTATAGCATCATAAATACTGCAAATTCTAGAAAAGTATCATGCCCCCTTCTTTTCTTCAATTGTTTTCCATTTTCAACCAGACTAATCATATACAGTTTATTAACATGTTAAGTTACAATCAAAGTTGTTTCTGGTTCGAATCTTCTCGTTTTTCTCTTTTTTTAAAATAAAAAAGAAAAAGACGGATAAAGTTTAGAGCCGATTATAAAGCCCAAAAGCCGATCGTCAACCGGCCCAACTGGCCCTTATTGTAAAGTCCATCAACTTTAGCATATTCCCAAAACCTTTAACAAAGTTAATTATTTTATTCTTTCAAAAACATTAATAAATTTAAATAAATAAATCTTTTTTCATTCTTAAAAATGCCAGTCATGGCTGGCCTGGCCCATTCTCAGTGCAAGACCAGCTTGCAGCGGGGGTTGGCAATCAAACTTTCCTACTTTTTTAAAGCTCCATTTCTTTTTCTTTAGGTCAAAGATATAGTTCCTAATTTACCTCCGTCCGTTTTAGAAATATCTTAATTAGCATAATCAACCCATCATTAATCACGTACACTTGGCATCCCCAGATTGGACAACACACGTAATTTCAGTGTTTTATCTTTTCCCACCACATCCTGTGATGTTAACTTGATCAGCACTCTAAAAGCTGTCGTGTAGCTTCGGAGAATTTTCCTTACGGCACTTAAAATTAATGGAAAATATAAATGCTCAACCGTCGTCAAAATTCAACACCTCACCCCTCCACTACGCATATCTCAGGCGGCTACACGCGTCCTCTCTCTCTCTATTCTTCCACATTTTCTGTCTCTTCTTGTCCATCTCTCCTGTTGTCTTTCAAAATTACAAACCCTAGCTGCTATACGACAAATCCTAATCGAGCACCCTTCACTTCTTCGGTTCTTCCTTCTTGGTAAGAATCGAAATCTTTGTTGAAAATTATTCACTTTGATTTTTGGCAATGGTCTCAGTGCAGTAGCCCAGTTACTGGGGTTTTGATTTGCCAATTGGTTTCTGGGTGTTCACTTTGTGTTTTATTTTGTTCCCAGGCAATGAATTTATAGGGTTTCTGCCTGGGGTACTTTTTCCCTTTCGTTTTGGAGGGGGAGGGGTATTCAAGTTTGTTCCTTTTGCTGTATAGTTTGTGAATATTGAATCTAGGGTTTGTTTGATCATCTGGGTAGTAATCAGGTGGTGAATTTAGGATTCGGAATGTGTGCATTCTTGTAAAGTTGTGAAATTTTCATAGGGTTTGAAAGTTCGGCATTGGTTTGAAGAGCTTCTGACTTTCTTGGAATTTTTCAAATTAAGAGCATAATGTCGTCGGCCGGTATTGCTACTCTTACTCCGGCTCATAGTGAGCCCATGTTTTCGCAATCGTGTATGTCATCAAATCAGTCGATTATGTTATTTCTCTCTGTTTCTGGATCAACTACTCCCATGAGTGTTTTGGAATCTGACTCTATTGAGTCAGTTAAGATTAGGATCCAAACATATAAAGGGTTTGTTGCTAAGAAGCAGAAGTTAGTTTGTGGAGGTAGGGAACTGGCTAGGAGTGATTCCATACTCCGGGAATACGGGGTAACAGATGGAAATGTTTTACATTTGGTTCTTAGGCTTTCTGACCTTCAGGAGATCAATGTTCGAACTACGTGTGGGAAGGAATTTACTTTCCATATGGAACGTGGTAAAGATGTTGGGTATGTGAAACAAAAGATCGCAAAGAAGAGTAAAGAGTTTGTTGATCAAGATGAGCAAGAAGTTGTGTGTGATGGAAAACTACTTGAGGATCAGAGACTTATTGATGACATATGTAAACATAATGATGCTGTCTTACATTTGTTGATTCGGAAGTCTGCAAAAGTTCGGCCCAGACCAGTTGAGAAGAACTTTGAATTGTCTGTTGTGGCATCACATTTGAATGATGGGAAAAGTTATGAAGTTGATGGAGATAATGTGAAGCGACAATATGATGTCAGTAAGCAAGACTTTAGGAGAGGTTATGAAGTTGATGAAGAAGTTGTGCCAAGAAAACCTCCTGACAGGGATTTTTTGTTGGAGCCTGTCATTGTTAACCCCAAGATTAAATTACCATCCCTGATTTGGGATATGGTTAATGAAACATCTAACGGATTAGATAGAGGGAGTCATCCAATCAGGTCCATGGAGGGTACAGGAGGAGCGTATTTTATGCTCGACTCATCAGGGCAAAAGTATGTATCTGTTTTTAAGCCGATTGATGAGGAGCCTATGGCTCTAAACAATCCAAGGGGGCTTCCATTGTCACTTGATGGGGAAGGATTGAAAAAGGGAACAAGAGTGGGAGAAGGAGCGTTCAGGGAAGTTGCAGCTTACCTTTTGGATCACCCAAAGGGTGGGCATCGCATGCTGTTTGGTAATGCAAAGGGCTTTGCTGGTGTCCCCCCAACTTTTATTGTCAAGTGCTTTCATAGGTCATTCAACCATCCCGAGGATGCAATTGTCAAGATTGGGTCCTTGCAGAAGTTCATGAAGAATAATGGAAGTTGCGAGGACATGGGCCCTGCTACTTTCCCAGTTGAGGAAGTCCATAAAATTTCTGTTTTGGATATTAGATTGGCAAATGCGGATAGGCATGCTGGAAATATATTACTGAGCAAGGAGGGTGAAGGTGGCCAGACTGTGCTGATTCCAATTGACCACGGGTACTGCTTACCTGAAAGTGTACGTACCGGCTTTGCTTCATTTTTGCTAAAGTGACAGTGATTTTATTTGTTTTGTTGCTGTTTTTGGCATTTATGTTTGTTTTGTTTATGTATGTTTGTCGTTGATTTTAGTTTTGCTGTTTCTGCAGTTTGAAGACATTACATTTGACTGGCTGTACTGGCCACAAGCTCGCAAGCCTTATGCCGATGAGGTCATTGATTACATAAAATCACTGGATGCAGAGGAAGATATCGCCCTTTTGAAGTTCCATGGATGGGACATGCCGCGTAAATGTGCTCAAACACTTCGCATTTCAACCATGCTTCTGAAGAAAGGGGTAGAGAGGTGGCTCACCCCCTTTGCCATAGGAAGCATAATGTGCAGGAAAACCTTGAACAAGGAATCCATCATTGAGGAGATAGTACAAGAAGCGGAGGATTCTGTGCTCCCTGATTCAAGCGAAGATGCTTTTCTTGAGACTGTATCTGAAATCATGGATCGTCGCCTTGACGAGATCGCTAGATCACCTTCTTGATGGTAATGCTGCTGAATCATGTGGTGAACGTAGGTATAATAAGTGTATATGTACATGTGATTGACGTACATATGTTTGTAAGGCAGGTCGACTAGATCTCCTCTTGCCCATACAAACCTTTACTCCTTCAAGAATTTCGTCTTTGTTTTTTCATCGTGGACCAAAAGCCATTTCGTCTTTGTTTTTTCCATTGTAGACCAAAGTCCATTTCGTATTTGTTTTTCCATTGTAAACCAAAATCCCTTCTGTTTGACCTGTAGCAGTCATGATTCATATCGTGATAATTTCTCATGCTTTTGTAATTGCACCTCAAATTTGTATTGATAATAGAAATTTCATTTGTTAGGTTTCAGATGTCTTTTTTTCTTTCTTTCTAGCTGCTGCATATACCTAAAATGTATACAGCGACAACCAAAATTTGATACATGTACAACAACTAAGAGGGCAGTAAATATGTGTTTGAATTTGTTGGCCTAAAGGTATTACAGAAATACAATCCGATTGATTTTGGTTTTAGTGAGTTTACTGAGCCATCAGATATTGTGGAATATATATTGAATTTCCCTCAAAACTAGTTAAGAAGGAAAGGAAGCAGTGTCTTGAATTTTCAGTCCTGCTGGGCCTTTTTGGCCATGGACATAATAATTGAATTTCATTTAAGAAACAAAGCCGATGATTCTGCTAGCATATTGAATAAACTAGAAATTGCGGTGGTACAAGAGCAAAATACAGTAAAAGTGGATATTATTCACACATTCAAAAGCAAACATTGAAACTAATATCTTAAATACAAGGAGTTCAAGGGAATATCAGTTCCATGTTCCTACGATGAGCTCCCACAATCCACAGCGCAACTGCATGGATGTGTCGCTACGCAGGAATTCTACCCAGAATTAATTAGTTCGTCCGGCTTCTAGTGCAATTTACCATGGTGAGGAGCTGGAACCTGTTATGGTACACCACAAACCAAATCTTCAACAGCCACACACAAGCAGGGAATTGAGAGGTAGCTGAACTGCAATCCACCTCCAGCCTTGGGTGAGACAGAATGTAAATGAATCAGGGGCAGTAGCGGCTTTATACACTTTACTACCACCAACCAGGTGCAGTATCTTGCCACAGTGACTTGGGGTAAAAGGTGGCTTCAAAGGTCAATGGCTTGCACCAAGTCATGGATCTCCGAATGCTTGCACGGACATGGAGTACACATCCAAAGTGGTCATATGGTCGATTATTGCTGTCTCTCTGAGAACAAGCATCACCTTTCTTTCTTGCTAGGCTTCTTCAGCGTCTGCTTTGATCTTTTTCTGCAATCAATCAAACAACAAGACGTAAGAAATGTGCCTACGACGAAAATAGAACACAAAGATAAAGTAACACACTTGGAACTTACCTCTTAGCGGGTTTGCCACTGAATCCAATTGCACTCTTCATCGTCTGCTTTGATCTTGCTCTGCAATCAAGACAAACCAAGATACAAAACGTGACTACCCAAAAAAAAAAATGCAATGATTTTTGTGTGCCACACGCCAGGTAAATTATGAAACTACCTCTTAGTAGGTTTGCCACTGAAACCAAATACACCCTTCATCAACGAGCTTATGTCCATAGATCGCTCCTGCATGATCTTATCATGGTATATTTTGCTCCCGATCTCAGCGATCTGTTCCTCCACTTCTTCCAAAGTTTGGTCCACATTGGGCTGAACCTCTCCTTTCCTAATGACAGTTACACCAAATCCATTCGCTTTGGCTTCCCGAAAAACATCCTTGAGGGGAGGTAAGTGAAGTTTCAGATAAATTCGTCAAGCACCTCGACAGATCAAGAAAAATTGAACTAAAAACAACAGGAAATACATATGCTAGATAGAAAGAGCACAATTAACCAGCAGTGAGTAACATATGAAACTCATAGAGCACCAGATCTCGAGTCTCTTGACTTAAAGGAAAAACATTACAAGTCACGTATCTGAGTGACATGGAAAGCAAGAATCAGGCAGGTTCCACTTAAGTAGCCTCTCTTGGGATATGATAATTTACTAAGACCATAAATTGCATGGCAATTTCCAACAACTGCAACTGAAAAATGATGATCTGCTTGAGAACTTATTCAGCATTATTTACCTTAGGTGGCTGGGCAACAACAAAGGCATGGCCATTCCCAAGCATATCCATTTGAGCCTGGATGATATAACCAAGATTTTTGCAATCATTAGTGTCCTCGAAAGCAACAACATGATACGGCTTTGGTTCCAATTCAAGATCTGCAGCCATCTCCAATGAATAAAATCCTATCCTTTGTTCTTCATTATCAACTGTGTACAACTCGATGCACTGGAAAATCAAGAGAGAATTAACTATTGGTTGAGTATTTTCTGTATAATCTGGTAACATATCTACATAAAACTATGGATGGTTAGAAAACAAATAGTTGGGGATAAGGATGAGATGTTTGAAACCCAGGACCTCCTGGAACTTTTGATGCCGTGTGTTAGACAACCAGTAAACTCCAAAAACATAAACTATCAGGAAAAGAACTAACAATGTAAATCAAGCTAAAACAAAATAGCAGAAAAGTTGAAACGCATATATATCTTACCAGCACATAAGGAAGATCTAACCACCACAAGTAATCTTCTTTCTTATCTTCTGCATATTCACGGTATTTGGTCACTACAGCTTGTGGGCCAAACAACTCCATCTCTCTTTTAAGCTTGCTGAGTTTCTTATCCATGAATTTCTTGTTTTTTTCAGGCATTTTGTTCATCAGATCAGCAGCTTCCTGTATTTCTTTTTCTGTGATCCATCGATCCAAACCCTTCCCCATGTCCCTCATAGTGGCTTTAATTTCTGGGTCGGTCTCTGCATTGTAGGATTCCAAAAAACCCTGGGACCATTTTTTTGTGTGTTGCCAAAACTCCTTCCCTGATTTTTTGCCAGCTCTGACAGAACCATCACTCCCTTCTATAACTATCTTTGAATTTATATTATCCTTCTTATTTGGGTCACTGACTACAGAAGAAGTGGCAATATTCTCATGGGATTGGGATTCTGTTGATTTCTGAAGGATGTTCTGCTCAGCTTTTTTCACTAAAATCCCATCATTTCCAGCAAAAATTGTGTTGCGCTGCTCTTGGAAATAATTCAAGAACTCTGGACTCTTTTCTAAAGGGGGACCTTTCCATCGTGGTATAATTTTTTCTGGTGGATCATACAAGCTGATACCCTCTACATGGAAAGCAAAAGTTTTTATTAGCCCAAGCACTTTGAAATCAGAAATCTCATGTATGTATTCATATTTAAAAAATAAATAAAAACATCCATATCTGCCTCGATGATGAAAAGTGGATCAATATATATGAGCCTAAGAAAGATTAATTACCTGCACCATAATCGAGATTTTCAATGTTTGAGTGGAGCCACTCGTGCAGTTTCGACAGCTTTTTATTCTCTTTCTCAACTTTCTTCTCAAGACCCTTGAAGAATGCATCCTTATCTTCAGCATCCATCATATAAAACGGATCCCGCCCTCCCAACTCATTTTCTCGGACTTGAAGAACAATTTCCCTGAGACTGTCATCTTTCATCCATTCAAGTTCACTGTCATCTTCTTCATTAGACCCAAGCTGTGTCATGTCAGAACTCATACTTGATTGTTGATCTCCCTTTTCTCTTGAAACCATGTAATTATCTCTAAAACCAACTCCAATCTTCTTAGCTATAGGTTCAAATTCATTGAAGTTTTCCTCCATCCAGTTCTCATATTTTACAGATGGCTCTGTAATTGAATCACTGTCATTACTTTCATGATCTAAAGAAACCTGTTGCTTTTGAACATCGTCCCTGATGTATCTTTTCTCAGTTTCATCAGGTTTATCAATCCTTTTATCATCAAATTTCTTATCTTTCAGATCAAAATCTTCACAAGCATTGTCAATGGATGGAGAATCTGATGCTCTGTCTGGAACTTCATTTGCAAATACATTATTAACCATGACCGGTCTGTGACTTGCATTGTTGCCAGAGTCTTCATCACTTTGTAGCCGTACAAGAGCATCACTGCCTGTGACAGGTTCAAACTCGGGCTCTTCATAATGCTTTATTTTGTCACGGGTTGTAGATAGGTACTCCCTAGCTTCTTTCACAGACCTTATGACCCTTGGTTTTACATGGATAGAACTACCCTTAGTTTGTCTGGAATCTCCATTTAAAGGGCTGGTCAGAGTATTTGCTCCCTCTTCTTCATGATGTTTGACAACTTTGATTTCATCCGAAATTTCACCATACACAATTTCATCCGAAATTTCATCATTCACAGTTTCATCTGATATTTCATCATTCACAGTCTGAATTTCTTTTATATCCGTACCAACCAAAGAATGTTCCGTACCCTCAATTTCTCGGGCTTGCCGGGCCATATTTCTGATTTCCTGAACTTTATCATCAAAATCTGTATTTTCGGCAGCAATCATGGAATTTGAAGACTCTTGTAAAGCCAGGTTACCATTTGACAAGTTTTCTCTCATAATAGCCTGCGTAAGTTCTTGCTTATCAATGCTAGGCTTTTCAAAGGGACCCAGTGGCAATTTTGAAGATGCTTGAATAACTTCCACACGGCCCTTCTCTAACATCTCTTTCTCCTTTCTTGATTTTATCTTTCTCCTCATCATTTCCTTCTCCAACTCTGAGTATCGTTCTTCTTTATTTCCAAAAGTGAATAACTTCTTCAATGCCCACAATGCAATGAAACCATACAACACCAGTCTCCCAACTCTAGATATCTTCGGCAAGAACTCTGGTCGAAAAGTAAAACCCTGAATTGCCTTCATAAAACCCGAGTCCTCACCCTCAACAACAAACTTGGCTACCGAACTATTCCTCGGAAGCACATTTTTCCCACTCTCCATCTCTCTAGCCAAACTCTCTGCGTGCAAAATTTTCAAGTTCACCTCTGCTGAGTCCTCCAATTCTAGCCTCTCAACTCGGCTTCTTCTCAAGATTTCATCCTCATTAACCGAAACCGCTTTCACATTACCATCATAATCTTGATTAACAGTAAAAATATGACCAGAACCAATACCCCAATACTCCGTATCTCTCTTATACTGCTCCATCCAACTATCCAATTTACTCAACAAAACAGAATCACCAAGGCTTTTTGCATTTGGTTCTTTTACATTACTTGTTTCAGCTACACTATCATCAACAACAACCCCATTACTAAATTCACTCTCTTTCAAACTATCATAGTTTACTTTCTCTAAGATACTCTCAGAATCATCAAAATTATAATTCAAAAACTGAAAATCAGAACTTGGGTTTAAAGGAACGGAATTCTGGTTCACCGTTTGCTCGTCAATGAGCTTCTTCCTCAGCGAATTTCTGCGGCTCGTGGGTCGACCAAACTGTGCTAAAGCTCGAAACTTTCTGCTATTACATGAGAGTAAATAGATCGAAAATGATGGCGTTTTGTGGAGCTCGAAGCTGGGAATGTTGTATCTACATTGATTTTTCTTGTTCCAATACTTGGCGGGAAAATTGGTAGGGAAAGGTGATTTTAGAGAGAGAATTTTGCGGTTCGCTGGGGTTGAAGTATAAAGAACCTCCATGGATGAAGATTGCGAGGCTACATACAGCAACTCTCGTTCAGATTCAGAGCCTTTTTTTTTATTTGGTCGAAACTCTCGTTCAGAGCTTTGCGGATATTTTGGCGAGGTTTTTGAGTAGGGTATTTCACCGAGTTGTACCTGAACTTAAACCTAATTATTAATTTACCCCGTAATTTTTTTATAGAAAATTAATGACTCGAATTAAATTTTATTATCAATTTCCCTCTTCCATCGAAAATCTCAATGAGAGGTCAAATTGTTCATTTCATATGTTAAAAATAATTAAATATTGTAAAATAAAATAATATGACATACAAAATGAATAAAAAATCATTTTAATAAATAAAGGGGTGAGACCCACCCACCTGTTCTTCCCACTCTCTACGACTATATCTCTCTCTTTCTCTCTCTGTGACCAAACCCATCAACCCTTATCCTCCAAACACCCCTATTTATTCAGACTTTGAATCCATTGATGGATTGTGCGATTTTGGGTCAAAGATTTTGGGTGAGGGGGCGATGCCTCTCTCTTTCTCTGCCTTCTCTCTCTCTCTTTCTTTGAGACCAAACCCATCAACCCTTACCCTCCAAACATCCCCATTTATTCAGACCTTGAATCCATTGATGGATTGTGCGATTTGGGGTCAAGATTTTGGGTGAGGGTGTGATGAACTTGTGAGGCGAAGAAGTCTGGACCTTGAAGGCTATGGGGGACAAAAAATCAGAGGGGAGGGGCGTGCGAATGGGTTTGGGTTTGTGGGTGGGGATAGGGTTTTCTTTTCGTTTTTGGATGTGAGGGTGGGTTGTGGGTGGGGAAGGGGTGGGTCACTGGCTTCTGTGATTTCAATCGAGGATTGGAGTGGCATTGGAATGGCTGAGATGGGGGATGGGGAGGAATTGTTCTGGGCGATGAGATGAGGGGCTGGCTGTGGTGATTGGGTGTGTAGACTAAATTTTTAGGGGGAAGAGAGAGAGAGAGAGAGAGAGAGAGAGAGAGAGAGAGAGAGAGAGAGAGAGAGAGAGAGAGAGTATGGTGGCTGTCAAAGGGTGGGCTGCTGAGATGGGAGGCGGCGGTGGGGAAAGGGGTGGTCTTGGGTCTGGGGTTGGGTTGGAGGTCGATTAAGTGTTGCGATGGTGAGGAGAGGCGTGATGGCGATGATGGGGAAGAAAGGTGACGGCTGTGGGAAGGGGGTTTTCTTTTCTTTTCTTTTTATCTTTTCTTTAATGATTTAACATAAAATTGGATGAAATGTTGAGAATTTGGACGGCAAGGGGGAAATTGAGAATAAAATTTAGTTCGAGTCCTTAATTTTCTATAATAAAAAAAGATCATGGGGTAAATTGATAATTAGGTACAAGTTCATGGGGCAATTTTGTGAAATACCCTTTTGAGTATTTTACTTGTAGGTAGTTCTACCTATCGTTCCAAGGAGAATGACACTATAAAATATGTCTTTCTAGTTACAAAATTTTCATTCAATTAACACCCCCCTAAGATATATGGTGTTTTGATAAATCTAGTTCAAGTAATCTAATCCAATTTCTTGTATTAAAAGTGGAGAGTATTCATCACTTTAACCTAAGGTGTACCATCACGATTCACCATCATTCTCAACACTTGACATGTGTCTATAAGCATAATCATGGCTCCTCAAATACAAAGCAAATAGTTAACTATGATTAGCCCATGTGTCCGTGTCAGGTGTTGAGAAAGGTACTAGTGAGAGTATAGTTTGAGTTAAAGTGATGAGTAAAAATATTTTCTTAAAAGTGTGAATAACAATGGACAAGTGAGTCAATTAGTGTTGTTTTTTCTCGTTCTATAAATTGAGCAATGACACTCAATTTTATATTTTTGAATTTATTTTCAGCAACTTTACTTTATATATAAGCAAATTTTATAACTAAAAGAATTAGATATTAGCAAATTTGATGTGTATGATTACAGGTGTAGACTTAATAAAAAGGTATGTTGTAGAAAAAAAAAACTAATAGAATAATAAAAGAAAGATAAAAGGTAGATTTTAGTTGACCATACAATAGGAAAGTATAGAGTAATAATTTTCTTTATTACTGATATGGAGTAATATACACAAGATTTACATTCCCGATTTACTACATATATGTTGATCTCAATCACATGCAATCACATCTGATCATGTCATACCATATATATACTACACATTTAGTATTATTCTTTTAAGGTTACCCTAAACTTCATCCCATATATCTAGGTTGCTTCACTCTATATAGGCCACCAAAACCCTAAATCATAAACATTTCATCCCACCACCCTATAAACATTCAACCTCTCAAGTTTTAGACCTCCAAACAAAGAAGCAAACCATGGCATCATCAACACTCATATTCTCCCTCATCGCCCTAATTTCAATCATCACCACCATCCCTCCATCCATGTCTTCTCCTAAAACCTCATGACAGGACTCACCCCGAATTCCCTCTAGGAATTCGTGACAAACCCTGCTTCCCATCCGACACTTCCCCGACACTTGACCTACTTTGCTAAGACACACCCTAGTCCTAACTTTGAAGGATAAAAGGGTCGACTTCTGCCGAAATTTCGGCAGAGTCTCCCCAAAAAATTTGACTTTTCCTAAATTTTCCACCTATAAAAAACAACAGGAAATACCCCAACTGCCAGCATGCATAATGCAACAACACACAGATTACCAGGGAGGCATCCGGCCTCTACCTCAACCCTTAGTGGGCATTATAGAGCAATCTAAAGAATTATAGTTACAACCCGAGAAAATGACAGTAGAGGAAAGCAAAGGAAACTCCTACGGAAGCAGTTAGCCGTGATGCCTCGACGTGGTAGTCTCGACCTCGGAATCTAGGACCTAGGGGGCGCAAAATAGAAAATGTGAGTGGACGAAAACAAGCTTTAAACATACGTTTATAAACAACATAGTAACCCCCTCCGTTTTAAAAAATTAACGTTAAAACACTAAGTAACAAAATCCTTTGTATACATGCACAAATGCACACTAATACTAGAAGTTAGTGCAATTCAATAAACCTATAATAGGTTATACGATAGAGAAAACTATTTAATTAATACTTCTGAGTTCTTGAAAACCACAAACTTACTCATTTGATTCTTAAAGTAAAACCACGAAATCGAATCTTCCAAAAAAATTTCCTTTTATATAAATATAAACAACATCATTAAATAACTTCCTTTCCCTGGAACCATACTCGTCCAGTTTCAAACCTCAAGTAAAATCTATACATGTGCAGAGCCGTCTCAATGCACATGCTCAAATGAACTCGGCCTAGAAATGAATCCACAGACGCACCCACACAATTTCTCACACACACATTTATACATTTAACCCAACTCACACACTTGATAATCCATTCTTTAAAACCAAAGTATCCCATAAGTAATTATATAAGAATAACGACTTTAAAAACCAGATAACCCAAACTCCCGATAGTAGTAAAACCCCAAACTCAACTTGACCTTTTTTCCGTACCAGACCACTCCCTTTTACAACGCGTACTCGCATGCACAGCAAGCGAGGAAGGATCCTCACTAAACAAGATGAGAATAAAAGTGTAATAGTATATATATATATACACACACACACACACACACACACACACACATATATAGTATAACTTCCATACCAATACTTGTACCGGAGAAACAATCCAACATGGGGATTGTTTGGCTAGACCACATGGAAGAGGATGACGCCTCAATACCCATGTGGCCAGGGAAGAGCCGTCCAACAAGGGACTGTTGCTCACCAGCCTGCACAACAAGTCCTGTGCAGGCAAACTGCCCGTTAAGGCCTACGGCACACCGGACCAAAGGTGCCGGATCAGAACAGAACCCACATGCCGGAATCTTACATTGAGCATGTGTGCCCACACGCTGGAATCTTACATCAGCCTGTGTGGTAGAGTAACATTTCGAACTAGGGGAGGTACATAGTGTGGTACTAACTGCACTCCAATATAATACTTTCCACATCCCAACTCATATACATATATCAACCATATCCCAATTTCCAAGGTAATCCATATGTACCCATTCCCACATAAATAGACATTCGGATGTTTATAACATCCATAACTCAATACCCAACACATATTTCATAGTATAGACAGCAACCCTCAAGAGCCCATACCATAACCCAAAATAATCATAAGCTTTAATTATCAAAATATAACCTGATATTTCCACAATTAGTGTAATAATATAAACGAGCAAAAAAACCCAATATACTCCACCCATACAATACTCTTTCCAAGACTCGTTTTCACAATTAATCAAATCAAGTTATCCAATATATATCATATCCCAATAAGACCCAAAATTATTCAAATAATACTCAAAACTTATTTACACACAATTTCCATAAATTAGTACATTCCACAATTAAAACCACAATATACTTTCAAAATCTCATTATCACCGAATCCATATACTTTAATATACTACTACTATATTCAAATAATACTCGAACTTATTTACACACAATTTCCATAAATTAGTACATTCCACAATTAAAACCACAATATACTTTCAAAATCTCATTATCACCGAATCCATATACTTTAATATACTTGCTATCACATCGCTATCATCGCTATCGCTATCGCTATCGCATCAAGCATCGCTATCAAGTATCGCATCGCCATCGCTATCGCTACTACTACTACTACTACTACTAATAATAATACCGAGAAATCCCATGTCCCGCTTGCTGAGCACGTTGAGTCTGAGTACCTATTTGAAAAACACGAGGACTGGATTAACGAAAGTACCAAGTACGAGAACTTTAAAAACAAACTCCAAACTTTCCCGAGACACAGAGTGAGTGTGCACGACTACTGGGGAAATCCTAAGGCCAAACTAACACTTTTCGAAAGGTGAAACGACCTCAGAAGACTCACGGTCAATCGTGCGGTCAAAATTCCCAAATTGGTCAACCGGGCCAGCGGGGCCCACGACCTTCGATTTCCAATCTGAAGGTCCCTACGGGTTCAACAAGGCCTACTAAACACGTCTTACAAGTTTGGTCTTGATCGAGCAATCAGATCACTCTCGATCGCAAGATTGGACTGTAACCGGGTTACCTAACCTTATAATCATTGATTCGGAGGATCCGGGTCTCTAATTCTCCATTGGTAAATTCTTAAACGATCCTAGAGGTACAGGAAACAACATAGTTGAAATTGGGGATGATCGAACGATCCGAACCTATCGAATCCGGATATCGCATAATAGGCGCAATATCCGTTCGACTGTCATACGACAACCAATTTCAAATCCAAGCATACCATCGTACTCAAGACGATGATGGACAATTCTAGAACACAATGGGCCACCACAGAGTGGCCCACGAGCCACCACACGCGCCGGCAGTGTGTGGGTGTTTTGAGAAATTTCCGGCAACGAAAATTTCTCGAAACACCGGACAATATCTATACTTATAGAACCATCACAACGAGGGGAGTCACTTTTGATCTTGGACCCAGGCCAAAAAGTGGCCGAAGCTTGCCGGAAATTCAACTCAAAAACCGATCAAAACCTAGTTTTGAAATCGAGTTTCAAAACCCAAAATCGATCCTCAAAACCTACCAAAACAGCTAGAACACAGCGAGGGGATGAAAAGCCATACCTCACTCGACGAATTTGGTTGCCAGAAACGTCGTGGATGGCGTCGAAACAATCGCGACTTTTCTCCTCGTTCCAGTCGCCACACGACGCGAAATCGACCGGAGAAATTGGGTGGGCTGTGTAAATGAGGAGGAGAGGAAAATTTTGGGACAAATTTCGTGGCTTGGTCTGAAAATCCGGCCAGGCGACGGAAATAGAGGGAGCATCGGGGAAAGAGAGAGAAAGTCGGGGGGGATTCTGTGAAGGATTTTCAAAACATTTTTGAGAAGTTCATTTGAATATTAAACATGCATTTAATCAAATTAATCGCAGCGGAAGTTTATGGTGGATGTTTAAAATCAAAAACAATACTTCTTCCAAGTATCTTAAGCCATGAACATTGATATGATTTCATGAATGGAAAATTCAAGAGAAAAGGATAAGATCTAATTACCCTTGAAGCAATTATATGAACCAATTTGTGTTTGGTCTTCTCTTGATGATTTCCTCTTTCTTGATCTCCTCTTTAATCTTTGATCTTTGCTCCTTGATCTTTCTCCTCCTTGTGAGCCACAAAAGGATATGGCCTCTAAGTCTCCACACCAATGGAACCTTGAGATGAGAGGGAAGAATCTTGGGAATACAAGGATGCTAGTGCTAGATCCCCAAGACTTGGTTTCAATCTAAACCCCTTGAAAGATGAAAGTGTTTCACTCTTGAAAACTCTCTTTTTCTCTCTTTGATCTTCCAAACCTATTTGGTTGATATTGGATTGTGTTTGTGTAATGAGCTTATGAAAGATAGCTTATGGAAACAATTCCCATACCCATTTACTTATGCATTTTCGGCCAAATCCCATTGGGCTTCCAAAATTGGGCCTTGTGACACTTAAACCATAATGTTTAGGTGTCTTAAGCCCTTGGGCTTAATACCCAACCATTTGGGCTTCCGTTAACTATTACCGAGGCCCAAATACTCTTTACACATAGTAAATCATCCATATCAAATTGATCAAATTTATTTCCACAACATCATATGTATTTCTCAAAGTTAACCATTTAAGGTGTGCGATCCATTAGGTTCTAATTAGCATGGCGGTGGGAAAATATTAGAACTCTTTCTAACCAACTGAATTAAAACCCCTTTTAATTTTTCCTTTATATGGATTGATCACAATCAATCCTAGGACTTCCACGAACCAAGAGTGACATCTAGCAATATATCAAGGCTACCCATGCTAACGAATTGGTGAAGAACCTATTCGATTGGAATTACAATGCAATACGGTCCTTCTCTTATACAATGTTTCATATCATATTATTAGGGTACGGATTGATTATGTCAAACCCCTAATATGATTTATAACCTCATATGATTCAATAGAACATGATTAAGAACAACTTTCTAAATCAAGCTCAAAATACTTTGGCCAAAGATTTACTTGAATCACATCTCGAAACATTCTCCTTCTTTATCGAAGGTAGAGATTCCTTATTGTACATTCACATGCCCCTATGATGAATTAAGAGATCCCAACAACACTTTAGACAAATCTTTACGGCTTGCCTTTAAGAGCTATCTAAGATCAATAACGCATCATAGGACAACCATGATGCCTCAGTGTCTAAGGACTAATTTGCATTATTGCAACTATGAGTTCTCGTTTGACATGTAGATAAATACTCCATACGAGAACTACGGTTGACCGCGTTCAGTGTACCCATTCACTAATGAGCACCCACATACTTGTATTAGTGTCATCTACACAAATGGTTTGAGACTAACCATCCTCCTAATTGAGCATACATAGTATGTGCTAATCTTGACGGTTTATCAATGCCCATTTGATAATCCTATGATTAGGAACATTTTGGGATACTATAGTAAGAGATTAAAGGTCTCCCTAATCTAATCTTCTTTAGATTACTTTATCTCTTATTTAGCATTCCCTGGACATTTGTTACTTTAATTGTTGTAAAAGATAACAAATAAGTTTGCCCTTTATTATCATATACGAAATGTATTCTAAGGAGATTACATCAAATGTATTGGCTCTTAGGGCACATTTCTAACATTCTGAAGTGTATGCGAGGTTGGGCCAGGTATTTTAGGGTTTTGTCAATTTTTGAAACGACTGTTATGCCCTTTTTGAGTTCTACTACTCGGAATCAAGCGTGCTGCCCGTCTACAGACTAGTTTCGACAAGCCTGACGCAATGGAGCAACTCAAATCCCCAAAAATCCTTCCGGATTGAAAAGTGATTAAAATACCCTTAACTGCAAGGGCAAAATTGTAATTTCACAAATTAATTAAATAATAATTAATTTGGGTCGGGATGTTACACCTCAGTCCAAGGCTTTGCGCACGTCTCATCCACTGTGACTTTTAAAACCCCGCGGCCACACATGCTCATCTTACACAATCAACTCGCAGTAGAACCATAGCCCTACAAAACTATTTCAACCGCTTAATGTCGTCCGACAACAAATGGGGCAGCAGCCTCATTAGTGCAACGCTTGACCAGGCCCACAGAGACTTCATCACGCAGTACAAAAGCGGCACCCTGAGAATAGACACCTTCGGCATCTTCGACACATGCAGCTCATTGATATGGATGCAATGCGAGCCCTGCCAAAAGTGCTACATGCAAACCATACCAATATACGATCCTGCAAAGTCTGAAAGCTTCCAAAAGGTCAAGTGCGGCTCTGTCGAATGCAGCACAACTGTAGAAACCTCATGCACTGAAGATGGTGAATGCAAGTACATGATAGAGTATCAAGATGGATCATTAATAGAATGAGATATTGCCTTAGAAACCCTAATGCTTGAAGACAACGGGTTAAACAGCAACGTTAACTTATCGAACATGCTAATTGGATGCGGCTACTACAATCTAGACACCCTGGAAGAAAATAGCCCATGAGTTATAGGTCGCAGTAGAGAACCTTCTTCCCTGGTTGGGCAGATTGGGTTTCACCATGTGTCATATTGCATCCCATCTGAGGACAAAAGCAATTGTAGCTGCACATGTTGATCACTGAGGAGAACAATAAAACACCTCTGTTGAGCGGCAGAGGTGGCTTGTACTATTTGAGTCTAGAAGGCATCAACGTCGACGGCCCCAGGCTCAACATTTCGAGGTCGGTTTTAGATATGACACCGGAGGGAGACGGCGTTGTGATCATGGATTCCGGCATGTCTTTTACTTTGATTGCATTTGAGGGTTTTGTTGCAGTAAAGCAAGCGATACTAGATGATTTGTCATTTTTCAAGCCGGTAGAATATTCAGATAAGCTCTATCCGATTTGCTACGATGATGGTAGGTTTAAACTAGAGATGATGCCATAAATCATGTTTTGTTTCACGAGGCTGGATTTTCCTTTGGCCGTAGGAAACACTTGGATCAGGAATTCTTAGGGACACTTCTGCTTGGTCATAAGAGAGAGTGTTTGAAATTTTAATATCTTTCAGAGCTTTTCGGAGATTTTAGGGAGGTTTTTGAGTATTTTACTTGTAGGTAGTTGATACTGTATAATCTACCTATCGTTCCAAGGAGAACGACACTATAAAATAAGTCGTTCTAGTTACAAAATTTTCATTCAACTAACACGCCCCCTAAGATTTATGGTGTTTTGATAAATCTAGTTCAAGTAATCTAATCCAATTATTTGTATTAAAAGTGGAGAGTATTCACCACTTTAACCCAAGGTGTACCATCACGATTCACCACCCTTCTCAACACTTGACATGTGTCTATAAGCATAATCATGGTTCCACAAATACAAAGCAAATAGTTAACTATGATTAGGCCCATGGTTCGTGTCAAGTGTTGAGAAGAGTACTAGTGAGAGTACAGCTTGAGTTAAAGTTGTGAGCAAAAATATTTTCTTAAAAGTGCGAATAACAATGGACAAGTGAGTCAATTAGTGTTGTTTTTTCTCGTTCTATAAATTGGCAACTTTACTTTATATATATAAGCAAATTTTAATATATATATATATATATATATATAACTTAAAGCATTAGATATTAGTAAATTTGGTGTGTATGATTGCAGGTGTAGACTCAATAAAAAGGTATGTTGTAGATAAAAACTAATAGAATAATAAAAGAAAGATAAAAGGTAGAATTTAGTTGACCATACAATAGGAAAGTATAGAGTAATAATTTTCTTTATTTTCTAACATGGAGTAATATACACAAGATTTACATTCCCAATTTACTTACAATGATGGTAGGTTTAAACTAGAGACGACACCGGAAATCGTGTTCCATTTCACGAGGCTGGATTTTCCTCTGGCCGTGGGAAACACTTGCATCAGGAATTCTCAGGGACACTTCTGCTTGGCCATAAGAGTGTTGGAAATTTTAATATCTTTGGATTGTACCGGCACAAGAGCGCTAATGTTGGGTTTGAATTCAACAACAACATTGTGTCCTTGAAGTATACTAACTGCCAATAAACTATAGTCAAACATACTTTAGTTGTCATTAGGAACTCTTATTTATTTATTTTTAATTTGGATGATACAAGCGAGATATATTGGGGGAGGGGGGAAATCAAACCTAGACTTTGGAAGCAAAGATTTATCTTTGGCTTTGCATAGTTTTGATGTTGTTCCTTCTTCTCTTGCACATATTTTAGATGAGGATAGCTTAAGTCGGGCTTTGCCTCGAATGTTGTTTGTTAGTCGGCTTTGCTATCATAATTACAAAGTACATGTATAAAATATGGGCTTTTTCATGTACTTGATACTTCAATATAAAAAATACTCTCAATATTCTTTATAAGGTAATGTTTTTTGGCATTTTTTTCTATGCATTAATTTTAGTCAAAGTTCATAATTTAATTTCCAATTAGAATTCATCAATTCATAAAGACTAGATATTTTGTCCATATCAACCATCCATTTACTCATTATCTGAGGGTTACGGTCAAGTCTTCCAACTGTGTTATGGGGATGTTTTTCCTGTGAATTTATGAATTTTTATTCTTCTTCAACCCTTTTTTTTTTTTTTTTGAGAAATCAACCCATGATCTTTGATGGGCGTTTGTTTGAGTAATGAATTTGAGTGAAATGATGGTGTAATAGATAGAGCAACAAAGATTATGGGTAATAGATTTTTCGGGCAAAGATCTTCAATTTCTTCATAGATCTCTAATTAATGGGCCTATTAGAAATTTTGTTACCTCTTCCCTCTCATGATCTTTTGTGTAAATTATGTTCACTGCCTCTTACATCTTGGTTCCGACATAATCTCATCAGTTTTATCTAAAGTAACCTATTCGAAAGGTATCTCTCAAGCTCTTGCTCACATTCCAAAAACTTAAGGCATCCAACCTTGGCATCCTTGTCAATTCTTATAACCAACTTCCTCATGTTTTGCATTATGGGCTTATCCTAACTGTGTACATATAACGTGTCTTGGCGGCATCTTGTCAACTATACTGAACAACAAAACAATGGGCAAGAATCCAAATGGATTGGAGATAGGAATTAAGAGATCTGCGAATCAATTGACATCATCCAAGCAATAGGAAGACAATAATAAGAATCTTAGACGCAAGGTTATCACAGATACTTGCAAAAATCCTGGTCAAGAAGAATAATTTCGACCAAGATTAAAACCATGGAAAGAAATTTCAAAGATTGGAGAACTTTTTAAAACATTTGGGGTTGTATTTTCAAAGAAAACACCAATTTTTGAAAATCGATTTTGAAAAACACAGAAAATGCGAAAATGCTTTGATACTACCTTTTTTGTCACACCCCGGAATACTCGGTCACGCGACAGCGGCACGTGCCTCGAGAATCCGGAGAATACTCCAAGTATTCCCGAAACAAGTTAAGCCTTTTTGTGTAGTTAAAGCTGTGGGACCGACCCGAATTCCTCGAAATTCGTAGAACCTGTGGTTTTCCGACATCCGACAGATGTCGGACCCTTACTAAGAAAACGCTTCCTACTCCCGAATCACAAGTAAAAGGGCGAGACTTCTGCCGAAATTTCGCAGAGTCTCCCACTAAAAATGACTTACCCAAAACTTCAACTTGCCATACCACACACGAGTTTACAACCCAAGCGCTGACAAACAACTACTAAAAATGCAAAATAGGCCTCCGCCTTTAATTCCAACCCTAATGGGCGATAACAGAGCATATCTAAAGGCAATTGAATTTAAACGACAATTCAACCTCAAGAAAGGGACATAGAAGTCCTACCCTTCGTCGAAGCTCGCGGGGAAGGAAAGCTTGGCTTGAAAGTTCGGTTCGCAACTACCGACTGGCGCGCAAAAGCAGAAAAGTGTGAGTGGAATGAAAATAAGTTTCAATACTTAAAACAACATACTAACCCCACTTTTAATTTTAAAAACGATGTAAAACAATGTAGTTCAAAACCTTCGTATACGTAGTTGATTCCCAAACCCAATACTTTAAAATAATAAAGGAATAAAGAAAATCCAAACCTTTTTCGTTTCCTTTTCTCAGTATAACAACCTTCCAAAACTGATCCTCATATAAAATATAAACATAAACCACTTGAAATTCAGTAAGCATGAAAATCAAGAAAATTCTAAATATTAAAAACGGCATAAAACTTCCAATAACCCCAGGTAAAACCAAACAACCCAAGCGACATAGTAAACACACATTAAGTAGACTTTACCCCTTTACTTTCCCACACTCAACCAACCGCATGCCGTAGGCAACTGCAGGCGAGGAAGTGTCCTCACCCAAAGAAAAGAAGGAAGAAGCTGTAATAATAATAATAAATAATAAATAATAATAATAATAATAATAATAATAATAATAATAATAAATACATAGTAAGACTCTCACATCAATATTGTGCGGGAAACAATCCCAACGGGATCGTTTGTGCACCACATAAGAGTCCTCAACAACCATGTGGCCAGGGAACAAGCCGTCCAAGTCGGGACTAAGCTTATCGGCACATCTGACAAAATCCTTAATACTGTACGCACCTTTGTGAAAAGTCTCTACGCACGCATGAGACTACCCCGCTAAGGGTCTCAGTCACACCCAGTCAAGGGTGCACCGGGTATCCGACATATCCAAGTATCCATTTCATCACGAATCCATTTTCCAAAGTTCCAAAGCGGGGAGGTACATAGGGTAGTGCTTATAGCACTTCAAAGCGAAACATAACCCACCACTTCTCACTTTCCACAATAACCACACCCACATTACCCCACACAAAACCAACATACATATATTCATTCTCGAAAATATTATATAACTCAAGATACTTGCAATATGTCAAAGACCAGAAAATATATACACATACATACACACCAAAACTCAGTACCCAAAGTATATACTCAAAATAATCACAAAACCCAAATACCAACCTACATTCCGATAATATGATCAAATATCATAATTCCATAACAAAGCGATAATATAACCCCAATATGTATAATTAAAATATAAGGGACCAATTCTTAAACACATTATTTTAACCCATCGTGTAATCCAAGATATGTGATTGAGGTGTAAATACGACTCTTCAAAGTATAGCCCAAATATTCCATTCAAATGATAGATAAAAGCTTCCCAAGGTGTAGCACATGACTCACGACATTCATAACTTTCAAATATTAAAGATTTCGAGTTAAGTACATAAATAGAATAATATAATAATTCTAAAGTCAAATCATCCAATTATATAATCCAATCCCGACATTTATTGGGATAGGATTGCCCAAATGTTCAATTAATAATATAAAGATAAGTTTCGTAGTATACGTATAATTTCCTAAAGTATAATTTATAGGTTCCCGAGAGTATAGAATGTAAATTCATAAAAAATATAATATATATAACTTCTCAAAATATAGTATATAATTTCCAAAATAATATATAATATAGATTTTCCAAATGTATAACTTATAGGTTCCCAAAGATAGAATCTAAATTCTTGAGGATATAAAATATAAACTTTACAAAGTAGAGAATATATAATATATATACTTTCCCAAAAGTATAGAGCATGACCCAAGATATTCTTAACTTCAAATATTAAGGTAAATATCAAATTTTCTAATTTAAATCCATATAGAAATCCCAAGATTCAAATAACCAAATTATATAAGCTTGAAACCCGGCAAAGCCGTAAACCTCAACTTATCAATTATAATCAAAGTATAAATAATTATTAGTAACCAAACCCAAAACATTTGAAAATCTCTCATATTTCCCATATTCTCCAAATTTGTAATTTAATGACCATATAAAACTCCAATGTCACAAAACCCAAGAAAATTCACAATTCAATCCCAAACTGAAATTATAATCCCACATGTCATCCAATACTCACATTAACCACAAATCTTAATATTTAAATATAATCCAATATATTCAATAATTGCCAAAGATCCGGTATTAGATCAATATTTAAAATATAACCACATAAAGCCGGGACCCAAAACATACCCAAACCCAAATATAAATTATATTCAAGAAATTCCATTAAAATCCAAATCCAAGATTCAAACCATATTTAAATCAAACAATAGAGAGAAACCATTTCAAGTGCATTTCAATTCATTCTTTAAAATAATGTTCGTTTAAAAACAATGTCCACTCACATTGGTCACTGCATAACCGCTAAAAGTCGCCGCCGCGTAAGCGAGTCAGCGTCACAAAGCGATAGATACGATGATTGGATTAGTAATTGAATGAAAGCGAGAACCTTAAACTCAAATCCTACCAACACGGAGCTTAACGTGCCCAAGCGTCCCACGAATGATTTCAAGGTTAAACTACTTCTTCTAACCAATGGGGCCAGCGTCCTTAGGAAGATTCACGATCATGACGGTCCAAACACCCCGTTTTGGTCAACCCGGGCCCCGTTGGGCCACTACCTCCAAAAGATTAGGGCATTCCTAGAAGTCCAACAACGTCAATTACGTGGCAAGACGACCTCGGGAGGCGCTCGGTCAACCCCTGGTCAAACTTGGTCAAACCGACCAAATAGGTCAAGCCGGACCCGTGGATCCCATGACCTCAAACTTACATTGAAAGTTCCTATAGGTTCACTACAGCTCGGAGAACACGTCCCGAAAGTTTGGTCTCGTCGGACGTCGGAGTTTCTCACGATCGCACGATTAGGCGATTACGGTTTAATTCAAGCTTCAAGTCATTGATGGAGTATCCGGGAACTCCAAATCGCGATCCGTCAAATCCTATACGCTCCTAGAAATACGGGAACATACTAGAATTGGGATTGATCAGCGATTGTGTCGAACCAGTGATAAGCGCGATAGGCGTAAATCCGATCGATAGTCAAACGACGTCGGTGGAATCCGAGCACGCCTACGCACTTTTCGTGGCGACGTAAGGATAATTGTAGAGAAAGTTTGACAATTAAAGTGGGTCCCACACAACCACCCACACTGGCAGCGTATCGGTGCCCAAGCGATAACCGTCGTCGGGCAAACTCCAAACCAAGAGCTGCCCTTCCACCAGCCTATGCTACTCGATGGGTGGAACAACTTATTCAACTATGAGAACGTCCCATGTAGGCGTCGGCAAGTGGCGGAAATTCAACCTCAAAACCGGACAAAACTTAGGTTATAGATCCGATCACTTAGGCTCAAAATTGATCAACAATACCTATAGAAATAGATAGAGCACGAAGAGTAGATGAAGTTTCATACCTCACTCGACGGAAATGGTGGCCGGAGTCGCGGAAAACTCGGAAGAGCCGAAAACCGCCGGACTTTCAGTCATTCCAGTTTAAAATCAGTGGGCTTTTGAGCTGGGAACTTGGATAGGTTAGGTAGAGGACGAAGAGATGAAACTTTGGGACTGGAATCATCCAAATCGGACTTGGGATGAGGGAGAAATCGCAATTCAAAGTGAGGGAGGAGAAAATGAGGGAGAGAGAAGAAGACCAGAAAATATCGATTTTTATCAGCGACTGTAGCCTTGCCACAAGTAAAATCAGTCGTTTTTTTGCTTTTTTTCTTTATTTCTTTCTTTCTTTCTTTCAACCATTACGCGTTCGTTACAACTCGGGTGGGCGTTCCGCATATCCACGAACTCGTTTCGACGAGGCGGACGCAATGGCGCAAGACTCGTTTCCCAAATTCTCTCCAAAATTGAAATGACCTTATTGCCCCTTACATATTAAATTCCAATAATTCTTATTTAATTCATATTTAATTCCTTATTTAATTAATTCAATTTCTTTAATTTATTTTCCTTAAATTTTAGGTCAGGGGCGTTACAAAACGGGTTGGATTAGAGTTTTATTGGCAACGGAAAAATAAAAATAAAAATGAAAATTTGAACCACTTTATTAAAACCAACCCACTAAGTTACAAATAAATTTGGTAGTAACCTAAAAAAAATTTGTAAAATACAACTTGAAATCACAACCCTAATGGTCTAAAATCGAGACTCATAGTTCACAATGAAAAAAGAAAATAACACAACTTTTCAACAGAATAAAAATAAACTACTTGCCCACAGTATGAAATAATTTGGAAACAAGATCGAAGTTGAGAAGTAGCAAGCTACCGTAAGACCGCCGTCCAAGAACCTCACGAGTTGTGTACACAGTACCTGCAAGATCTAATGTAGGGGTGAGCATCACTTACGCTTATATGCCCCAGTAGGGGGACCCCCAACCAGGTTTAAAAGTAAGCAGCAAAAATAACTATTAATTATAGCCCATGCATGGTTTATCTTAAAACCAAAATCATAATGCACCACAACGTAAAAGAAATAATTCACTTACTTCCCATCAAATCGAGATGTCCATTTAAATCATGGATGCTCATACAACCTTTCAAAACCAGTTTTTGGATATTCAATAGTAGTCTTTTGATGACCGATCATTTTTGGGTCAACTACCCATACCACAAATTTATCCAACTCGGTGGCTCGGTAGCGAGAGTGTCCATTTAATGGCTATACCTCATAGAACTATCCTCACAGACGCACGGATTGGGGGACTAGTCAGTCCGTATAACCCCAGGCCATGTTTAGGGTAACGAATCACAAGGTGGTCGCAATGCCCCCTTCACTCTCAGGTCATCTCATAACACCGTCAATAAATCCATAAAACAGATATGTCATCCAAAAACAATGCAGAGTTCTCATGCAAGCATATTTATTACTTCATACATACAATAAAATACAAGTCTTGGTTTAGTGGTCCCCCTACCTGGAGTCCAATTGACAGGACCCGACCCAAATTCCACTTTGGAATCCGTGTCAAACCCCGTGCGTGTTCAACACCTGGCAGGTGCCGGGCACAAATGACCAACATACCTTTCTTATCCTAATCCCCAAAATGACACTGCTTAAGGGTTTGACTTCTACCGGAAAACAGGAGTGTCTCCCTTGAAAAACGGACATTTCCCATTTTATTTTACCTGTAAAATATCACAATTCTATAATCCCAATCTTCAGCATGAATAAGACAATTTAATCTGAATGACATCAGGCCTCTTTATACAACATAATCAGTTATTAATCAGGCTTGGGGCCCACCCACATGTTCAAATTGAATCCAGCAGAAACACTAAATAGATTTCGAATCCAATATCCATATCAAATTCCCCATAATATATTCTCTTCCGTGGCTGCACCTAGTTAGTCTAGGTTGCCTACGTACCTTTACGGAGGGATCAAACCACACGTAATTCTTCATACTCTGATCAAATCTCTGCCACTTATGCATAAAATATTGATTGCAAAACAATCTTCAATCCATCACATGTGTATATACATATATATATATATATATAAATTAGGCTTATTTGTTCAAATACCCCATGTGGTTTACAAGTTGTCTCAAATTGCCCCCTGACTTTTATAATGACTCATTTTCCCCCCTGAACTTCCATTCCGTTACTAAGGTTGCCCCATTATGTTAGTTTTCAGATAAAAACCGTTAAATTCATGGGTATTTTGATAAATTTTATTATTAAATATTAAAATATTAAAAACCAAAAAATAAAAATAAAAATAAAACACACTTGATTGGGACACAAGCACTGCTACGACGTCCTCCTGTTTCCCGCGAAGGGCAAGAGGAGGAAAGGGACAACGAGATGCACCATTCCTTAACAATAGGTAGCCAAAACAGGAACTCATCAACCCGCACAAACCAATCTTGAAGCATCAATGACGAGGGGTATGAGACGATAGTTCGATGCCAGAGCAAGGAGCCTGCCGGTGCATACAACCTATTCACCACTCACACGCCGTTGCTTTAGCAAAGCCCAGCACCACCAAACGAACTGCACATCTCGACAAGCACAATGGCTAACCGAGTCTCTCCCCTCCTCCTCCTCTCTTTCTCTCTATCTCTTTCTTTCTCTCTCTCTCTCTCTCTCTCTCTCTCTCTCTCTCTCTCTCTCTCTCTCTCTTTCTCTCCTCTGCTCTCCCTCTCCCCAACTATGTTATGGGGATGTTTTTCTTGTGAATTTATGATTTTTTTATTCTTCTCCAAGAGAAGGTGTCTTTCAACCCATATATATATATATATATATATATATATATATATATATATATATATATATATATATATATATATATATATATATATTAGAAATCAACCCATGAACTTTGATGGGTGTTTGTTGAGTAATGAATTTGAGTGAAATTATGGTGTAATAGATAAACCAACAAAGATTATGGGTAATAGATTTGTCGGGCAAAGATTGTAACATCCTATCCCAAAATTTAATTTAATTTAAAAAATTCTAAGTGAAAGGACAACTTTACCCTTAGGATTTCTTAGTAGTTTAAGGTTGACTTTTTCTTAGTGGTTTAAGCTCGTTGATACTAGACCATAGACAGGCGGCACACTCAATTCCGAGTTGTAACGAATGAGAAAAGGTCTGAAAACGGAAAGGACGTATCAGGAATTACTAAAATTGTTCAAAAAAAACTCTTAAATCCCCACATCTCTCTCTCCTCTCGCTCGTGCGTGGACCCCTCATATATATATATATATATATATATATATATATATATATATATATATATATATCTCTCTCTCTCTCATGCTTAGTCACCACGGCAGACGGCGATCTTCACCATTTGGCCACCTCCGACGTTGAGACTAGTCGGAAAATGACCGCAAGGGGCTGGCGATCACGTCTGGCCTAAGTCCCGGCGAGCCCAGCTTTACACGACGGCGATGGGAGCTCCTAAAGCTCCAGTGATGTTCGAAATTTCCGACGCTGTTTTCGACGACCAAATTCATCTATCCAAGTATGGTTTTTCATCTACTCCACGTGTTCTAACTGATGGTAAGGTTGGACTGTGAACAGGGTAACCGAAGTTCGGAGCAGCAGGCTCTGTTGATGTACATGATTTGTACAGGATGTGGTTTACCTGATGTGAAGACTTCCGCTATGTGTATTAAACTCTGAGGAGTAGATTATGTAATAGGTTGATTATTCAATTTATTATGTAATTGAGGTGATGTAATATTTGACTCAGAAGAATTGAGTCTGTATTTACATTGTGGGTTCGGAACAGGTTATCTTGTATTTAGAAATAAAAAATAAAAAATTTCAGGTACAATTGTTGAAGGTTCCGAGCTTCATGTCCCGGATTGTTAGTTATTTCTAATAACTTTGAACAGGTTATTTGAGGTTGAAAATTCGGGGCGTGACAGATAAGTACTTGGAATCATTGGTTGAGCAAGGCATTGCTTTCAAGGAGGATTGGAGATGGAAACTCAACATATTGGACAAGTTTGTTCAAGACCAAGCTTATGCTTATGCCTATCAAAAGCAACAAGATAAGGAAGCCTGATAACAAAAAATAATGGCCATGGACGTCTCCAAATTTACTCCAAGAAAGAAGAAGTATTGAGAGGATAAACAAGATGAAATTATGCAAGAACACGCACATGGTCAACACTTTGCTGTTAAACCTAAAGACAACTCAATGGACTATTATCCAAGCTCCCACGATGGTGCTTATTAGTTTATTCCTATTGTGTTTCAATTATGTTGTGCGTTTTCTTTTGGAATAAAATTATATTTATGGAATTTCAATTTTTTTAGGTCAAATTGTTCAAAAAATTGAATTATGAAGTTATTTAAAAAGATTAAATGAAGAAAAGTTATACATGAAAAAAAAAAATAGATTTACACCATTCTTATACAATTTAATAAAGTAGCGAAATTAAAATTTGAATCTAGAGGGTTGGGAGAAAACGGTTTGAGTCCGAGCAAAACTCAAATAGTTACTTTTTGGAGGGGGAAATTTGGGTTCAACCCCCAAATGGGTTGGAGAAGGCCTTAGACTAACAAATAGTTGGACCTCATCTATAGTTTTACTATAAATATGAAGAATGAACAATCAAAATCAAAGATCAGAATCTCATTCCCAACCGTCGGTATCTGGAAGATATCAGCATTTTCCAATTTCGATCTCGATTAGTTTACAAGATTGTATGGCCAATTCTCCTCCGCTCTGGACCCTCGATTTTTTTAGTCTCTTTTCGGGACTGAAGAACCTTTTGTGGTTGGTAGATGATCAGTTTAAGTTTTGACAGAACAAAGAATCAAACTGAAACCTTACACAGACAATACATATATATATTTCACGTTCTTTCTTTGCAGCCATCAACACAGACAGCAGAAGTTTGGCTCTGTTGATAGATTATTGCAACATGCACAAGTCCTTTGCCAACCTGGTCTGAGCCGCTACTGCACAGTACCATCATCTTCTGATGATCATGTGGATAAAAGAGAAGATACTGATGATGGATCGCATCAAACGGTTGTTTGCGCTACGAGATCATTGGCAACCACCACATGTTACAACAGTGCAAGCATTCATCATCAACGGCCATGATGGAAACCACCACGGATGTGTTGATTATTGGCTCAAACAAATAATTAATAAGGCACCCACATGCAAAGTTGCTTTCGGCTACAACATGCTTTCGGCTATTGATTGAGTGGGTTGCTTTTGGCTGATTTTTTTAGTTGATGGGAGGCCTTTAGCTGTTGGCTTCTTTGAAAAGCCACTAATCCTTTGGCTATAAAAGGGAAGCAGCCCAACAGAGGAAGAAGGCAGTACCAAACACAAGGAAGAGAGAAAATAGCAAGAAGCCATTCGGCAGAGAGAAGAAAATTTTCTCAAATTGTTTTTGCTTTGTATTTTTGGTTTTCTCTTCCTATCATGTGTGTGTGAGCTTGGGCTATTTGGGTCTTTGGGAAATTGAGTGTTAAACACTATTGTTGTATTCTCTCATTGATTATAGTGGAATACTCCGTCGTCTCCAAACTGGATGTAGGCATTGCCGAACCAGTATAAATCTTGGTGTCCTTGTTGGTGTTGTTTTTTATTCTTTTTTATCTCTTGCCAGTTATTGTTTAGATTTTCACTCGCAGTTGGTTGTCGCTTCCGCACAACAGGATGCAAGATCAAGTGGTCATTTGTCTCTGATCCGATTGAGGGCTGGGGACTTGAAGATTACATATCTTATCTTCACTGTTGTCTCCAACTCATAGCAAACAAAGATGGAGCATGCTTTTCTATGCTTTTCTATGCTTTTCATTGTTTAGGTTTCATTTGATTCAAAATTGAGCTTTGTATTACAAATAAAAGGCAAGCAATGCCAAAGACAAGTGAAGGAGTAATTTCCTGTTGTATATTATGGAAAAGAAGTTTACTGTTTTTATATATATTTGACAATGATAAATATTTGAAGAATTTACCAAGTAAAGAAACAGATACCCCAGGATCTACCTGTCTCACCCCACTGCTTTATCACTCAATTTAAACCGCAAATGATAAGTGGTACCTCACAAACTTTAGCCCCTGAGAATGTGTAAAAACACTTATCAAGGTTGAGGGGACAAAGGCTTAGCTTAAAATTTAGCCCCTGCAGACAAAGGCTTAGTTTAAAACTTAGGAACTAAAGCGAACCGGCTGCCAAGATTCGTATCCGTATAATTTTCCCTTAGTTTTTCCTTTTCAAGATTGAGCATAGGACCTACCTCTCTGTCTCAACCACTGCTTTATAACTCAAGTTAAACCGCAATGGCATGAAGCCTTGCTTTTATGTTATGTCAAGAGTGTTTGTTAGAAATTATAGACAACCATTCTGTTGGTTAATCTGATGCTAATAGTGGATTGTAATTAAAACCCCATCAATGACAGAAGTTTCGTATTTCAGCTAAGAGTATATCTGGAAGCATAACAGACCATGTATAGGAACTAAAGCTTCCAGCATTGAAACATTTTAAATCAATGAAAGAATCCTTTAACATCTGCATTCACTAATAACATTACGATAATGTTTAGCACACAGATGAGATAAAGAGACATCCAACCAGGCTAACTACAGAGAGGTATGCAGGTACCACCTTCTGGGTTCTGCTGTTCCTTCCATATCCGTCCCGTGACTCGCAACTTCAGCTCTTTCCTATCCCCTCCAGAGAAGAAAAGTGCCATGTTGCGCTGTATTATGAGGCCATCATGGCTGTCTCTAACCTTCTTGTGGCTATCCCTTATGCTTCTTGGGTTGCCCTCCCAAATGAGCTTTCGGCCATTTCCTCCAACCTCCAGGCTGTAGGTGTAGTTCCGAGCTTCTGTTTCATCACCCATGAACCGGAGAAATGCCATGTAAACAGGACCCATACCGAGCTGGAATGCTTCAAAATGGAGACAAAAGTACTGACCAAAACAGTGGAAGACCTATCAAGGTTGAAAAATAAGACAATTACTTTGCTATCATAAAGATCAAAGCATAAATCTTGAATCTGCAACATAGTCAGAAGTCATCTAGTCTCAAATATTGATATCAACGGTCCCAAGATTGCCATAGTCCCATCTTAATAGGGAAAGTTGAACCAATAAGCTAAAGTGAGAATATTTTCAACGGTTAATAATGCAATTCCAGCAGTAACTTAACACTAATGCCCCCATATTGAGAACTCAGGGTTTCTTGATTTATGCAACCTCTACCTAATAATGGATCCAATTCTTGTCAAGACAGAGCCAGCTCAAGTCAAAATCTAGTGTAAACCAACTAAGCATTAAAAAGGTTTCTATTCATCAAATTCTACCTTGTCAACTTTTCATTTACAGTCGCAAGTCTTAACAGCCAGTGAAATACATATATACTTACAGTTAACATCCAAGTGGCATTTTCTACTTCACGAGGATTAGACTTGACATAGCGATGGTTAAAAGTGCATCCGGAATGCATGTCCACCTTGTGATCATCCCGTAGATGAGTAACAAGAAATGGAATATCCCCAACAGCAGAGCAATCAGATCCAGCATATGGACAGTTGTATGGCCTGAAGTTGCAGACAGCCTCGTGTTTAAGTTTACTGTAATAGGGGAAGATCTCTGGGCACCCAAGAGAGCAGTACTTGCAAGGCAGTTCAAGAGATTCAGCAACCTTTTCCAGTGCTAGGCACCTTATGTCACCAAGCTCTTGTCTACAAGTTGGGCACCGGTTATGGACCCTTGTTTTACAGGTGGAGCAAAGGGTATGCCCATTGTGACACTGCAGAAACAAAACTTATATATTTATAAGCCATAAAGGTCAACCGATCAAAAATGAATTTTACAAGCAGCTACATTTTAGAACATTGCCCATGCTTAGCCATCCCAAATAAATCTAAGGGTTGTGATTCATTGAGTATCCCTTGATTTCAATAAGCAGAATATCCAAGATATAAGGTAACTACTCATTCAAACTAAAGGAAGCCACATCTGGAACTCAGAAAACTCACATCTTCAAAAACGTCACAACACTTAAAATGAAACACATATGATGGTTTACACCTTCAAAAAAATTTCATGTGAACCTATACAGCCGTGAGAGCTGTGACAGTACATGGAGAGAGAGAGTACATAGGTCTCTTGATGCAGGAACATCTATGAAGCTCTCTAAGATTAGTTAGGCCCGTTAGTCAATTGGGTTAGGGTTCTATTTACTTTAAATTATTAGTTACTTCTTTTGTTTTCCAATTCTAACTAGGATTTGGCTTAATTTCCTGTTTAGGTTTTTAATTTCCTATGTCAATTAGGTTTTCTATATTCTAGTATAAATAGGTTATTAAGAGACTCTTGTATTTTAGTTTTTGTTGATAAATATAATTTCAGACTTTAGTCTATAGAGTTTCTATTGGGATTTTGCCCTAGAACTCAATTATCTTCGTTCCAGCTTCAATTCTACTGCTTTATCCCTCTATTCTCTGTATTTTGGGTATGTTTGGGTCGCTGGACAGCAGCTTATAGCCGCTGCCCTGCATCATCTCTACTCCATATGAATTAAAAGCACTCCACAAATTCAAACAAACAACTGATAACTTTCATCTGGAACAGCACTACAAGGATTCTGAATAAATAATATGATCCCAGAGCACCCAAATTTCAAACTAAATATTCCAGAAATAAAGCATCTTAAAGACCTCGAACAATTCTTGGCCACCTGGTAATACTCTTCACTTCACAAACCAAGTGGTAAACATGTTCCGAACAACATATTCACCAACCCCAGGTATACTCAATCTCTTCATCTAAATTACCAAAGCTCCTAATTGTTAGTATTCCCTTTCTAAACCAAGTGATACATATCCTCAATTATATGATCACCAAGCCCAGGTATCCCAACACATAGACACGATGTTTCAATGAAATTTGTTAACGTTTGCCGTTACCATGAACTCCAGAAACACAATTCAGTTGAACTAAATATTCAATACCTTTGATGCTGATCACTTTATCACAAAACAAAGTCAAACCAAACTAGAGAATTGTTGTAGATTGTAGTTTGGCTAAACAAATTATAGGATTCCGATTACAAGGGTCAACTCTGCTTTATAACAAATATCAGAAACTAATAGTATCTTCTACCCTCTATTCCCTCACTGTCCAATCCAAAAAACCCACAAACCTAAACCCCAGAAACATAATCTCCCCATAGAATTAAATCCCACAAACAAATAATCAATTTAATACAGCCTTCCAGTCTTAACCCCAAACCAAGCCAGTTCAACTGCATCACAAAAATTCAAAATCTTCAAAAACCAGCCACTCACAAATAAAAATATACCTACTCATTGCAAGAAAATTGAAGAGAGGCAAAAGCAGAAAATAACCCATTGAGCAAATGCAAATAAAGGCGAACCTGATGGATTGGAGGGTACATTGAATTGGTGCAAACAGGGCATTCAAGAAGTTCATGGACACTGGTGGTGCCGGGAATGTTATTGTTATTGTTGTGAGGCTTTGGAACTGAAACAAACTGGTGAGGACGGCCATGGATCTCATCCTCGTCCATCAAATCCAAAGATGTCACACTTTCAATGCCATCTGATTCCATTCATGCGGGGAAACCAAAACCCCCAAAAAGAATTGAAAAGCGAAAAAGAAATCAAAATTTGGAAAATGTATATGATATGATTACTACTGTACAGACCGGAAGATGACGAAAGAAAAGATCAAATCTTTCGATTCTTGACAGATGAGTATGATCCTTCAATACGCAATTCTACAAAATTGAACAAAGAATTCGTAGGAAAACGGGAAATTTTCGATTGCAATGTGTATAATAAGAAACAAAAAAATATTTTTCCTCAAAAGGGGTGCTTTTTCTTCGTTGGTTTTACAGATAGAGAGAGAGAGAGAGAGATGGGTCACCATCCAGATAACATCAGCCGTCTGATTAACATCAGACGGGCTTCATGTTCTGAATAAAAGATTCAGTTAAGGGTTTTTCCATGGCAATAATTTGATTGGTTAATAGAAGAGTGGGGAGATTAATAGTAATGCTAATGTCGGTTAATTAGGCAATTTTTTTTTAACTTTTTGATTTTGGTTATTAACTGTTGTTTTGTAACTGTGTAATTATGGGGCCTTGTTTTAACCAATTTTCTTTGTGAGTTGGGGGAGAGAGAGACAATGAGATGCCTCTCTGGTGTAAGTGGTGCACATTATTGTATTTTTTTAAAACCAATTATGATGAGGGGATATGCTTACCATTTGTCCTAAGGTGGGTCCTCTTTTTATTCTTTTGCCCAAATGTGGGTCCTATTTTATCCTTACAAAATTTGCGTGCCTCTGAGGCATTTTTGATATAAATTTGTAGGTAGGTTTTGGTAATGATCAGATTGTTTTGTGATGACATGAGGGTAGGAAGAAAGAGATTGTATTCAAAATGACTAGGTGGACTTGGGGTTTTCACATTTATATCCACAATCAAACTTTTCAATATCTTATCTTATGACAAGGGTGGTAGTTAAGTGGTTTTGGATATTTTGAGTAGATTCAAGTTGATTTGGATTGGAATGTTTTGGATTAAATTTCTATGCACAACTCCGTCGGTTCACTAGATTAAGAGCTAGTTAGATATTATATACGTCAGGACTAAAAGTTATTTGAATGATTTCCATGGAAAGCGTATTTCTTTCTTTGATCAATAGGAGGGGTCACTCGTTCAACACCCATCTTCAAATTCCAAGTGTGAACAAAAGAATTACTCCTCCAATGGCGTTTATGATATAAAGCTTACTGTGCCTAATAATTCAAGGGTGGTGAATTTAACTACTACACCATGGATATTATTAGTTATGCCTTCAAGCAATTAAGTCATTTACATTTTAAGTTGAACTTCCTTTTACTTAAGAGAATCCAACGTATCTTGCACGGACACACACACACAACTTTGTGATAATTTTTTGGAAAAAATTATTTATAGCAATGATGTTTGCTTCCCATTTGAAAAACATAAATAAAGACTTGGTGAGGCAAAGGTGACTTTGACGTCTCTAGTTTCATAAGCATTCATGAAGTTATCAAATCAAAATTTATTCTATTAGTTAGGGCATATTATTTTAATAAGAATCATCTATTTCACCTAATCAACGGTTTTGATTCATAGTCGAACGACATAATATCTCGAATTATTTCGCTAGGGAACATTTAGATATGCTTTGCTCATAATGTTTACCTTACTTCACACACCATCTCTAAGAAGAATTTTAATTGTTACTTCTGGTCATGGGATAAGACAAAGACATGATCCATTGCACATCATGGTGTATAAAAAAAAATTCAATCAATTATAGCAAAAAGATGACTTGATCTCAACGTTAGTGACATTAATGTGTCATTTTGTGCCACAAGTAGCTATCCAAAAAGTTGTTGAAATTGGGACCTGAAGTTGAGCTATTCAGCCGTATCTCTTTGGTTATGATTCTTTGTCTGTGGATAGCATAACCAAAGTGAACAAGGCAACCACACTCAACATATTCTTATATAGCTGTAGTTGTCTATGATTCAACAACAGCAAAAGGGAGCAACAAAACTTACGCGGTGATGATAAGAGTAGCAGAATATGGAGATTCAGAAACCTTCCCGCACCATTAGCAATTACTTCCACCTTCTTATTTATTCACCTCCCTTTTATGCATACATTTCGAAAGAATTAAAATACGAAAAAAATTAACATATGTTACAAAACCGGCCGAAACACAATTTACAAAAACCAAAGAAATCAATCAGTAACACTCTTCAGTAGACAGGAAAGTGGAATCTGGTCTTTCCCATTATCACCAAATGCTCCTACTTTGATGAAGGTATTAATCCTCTCAATTAAACCACAAGCACAGAAAGAAAGTGTCCAGTTACCACTGATTCGGGAAGGCTTCTCTGTAATTTGCATCCTCACCCAATGTAAGCTGTCTTACAGTGGCAGTACTTGCATGAGTATTTAAAAGCCTCTGAGCTAATCTGTCTTTTGGTGTCTCTTTCTTCTGCAGCATTGAGGCAAGGGTTTTCTTTTTGTTTCTGGATGATCGGTTCTCACCATTAGTTGCCACCCAATCTTCTCCAATTGCCGCAGATCTAGAAGTTGAAGTCATTGCAGCATCACGTAAAACTGCTTCATTGTGTTCTCGTATTTTTGCAAGCTTTGCACGCTTCAGTGACATTTTATCTATTTCTCTCTTCCTTGCCAACTCTTTATCTTTCTCACGAACATTCTTCACGGCTTGTTTCGCTAACTGCTCCACTATATCGGTGCCTAAATCAGGAGTTTCCTCATCTTTTGAAGGGTTCTGATTGAGTGGCTTTCCCTCATCATCTCTGGGTATAATAGGTCCATGAAATGGGCAAGTTCTCAAATCTCTTCTCTGACAAAGTTCTCCTTTGCTTAGAGGAGCTCGGCATGGTTGAATTTCAACCTGCTGTTCTTTGTATAGAGTAGTCTGAAGATTTAATTCCGCAATCTTTTCTGCTGGAATAACTGCGTCCTGATCCACCCTGCCCCAGTGACTTTCAAGCTCCAATCCCCGATGGTTGGCCAATACATCCCTCTTTGAACCCCAGTTGTCCAAATAGGAGCCCCAATTCACCTCTGGAGCTTCAGCCAAAAGCTTACTCCTCAGAGGGTCTGAATTGGTTCCTCCATCTTTACGACTGGGCCTTTTATTGCCATCTCTCTCATTAGCATGGCATTCAGGAACTCTGTCTTGTACCTCCTTGGAAGTTGATGCCACTGAATCTTCAGTTCTGTCATTGGGAAGACTAGACCTCTTACTCTCAATTGATCCAATCTTGCCTTCCTCCCAAAAATCTTCTTCTTCATGATTTGTAGTGTTTGGAATAGCACAACCCGATTCTTCACACTTCTTCTTCACTGATTGAATATGATTCCGGATATCAATGAACTCCTTCAAATAGGAATCTCTGGCCCTGTTATCAGTCAGTTCAACCCTTACAAGAACAGAGATCCACTCTTGCACCGCAACCAAATGCTTCATTACCAATAGCTTGTAAAGCTCTCTCAGTGCATCAAAAACCACTTTGTTTTCACTATTCTCATGAATTTTCTCTGCTTCTTCCAACGAATGTAAGCGCAACTGCCGGAACTCATAAGAATGAAACTCTTCCATATCTTCATCATCTAAAGGACACAATAGCTCACGTTCCTCTTTAGCACGTACAATTTCTAAACACTCCCCAATCTCATCAGCTGTTGACTGTATTTCTTCCTTGATTGATGCCAAATTCTTTTTCAAAGTCTCAAACTTGTTCAATAAGATCTCTTTCGACTTCCTCTCCCTTTCCCTTCGTTCCTGCTGAAGCCGAGCCGCATTTGCCTGTAGATTTGGGAATTGATACTTAAGCGTGTTTTTGAGGTAATCAAACCCTAATCTAATCTGCCTATAATGAACCCCAAATGAAGCATTCCACTTCTCCAAAAACTCAATCGCCTTCGAACGCAGAGCAGTTGCAACATTTGTCGGACCTGGGAGTGGCGAATTTATTCTAAATCCGACACTCAAAGTCAATAACTCATCCAAACTCTCCACAACAAGGGTTCTAAAAAGCTTTGACCTCATAAAAAGCTCATCGATTATAAGAAGTGTGAGGTACCGCACCTGCAAAATTCATACAGAAGCAATATAAAACCCTACAATTTTAACACACACACACACATCAAACAAAAATTTCCAACAAAATTGAATACCAGAGTGATGGAACATAAGTAGAATACAAGGAAAATAAATCTAATTTTACCACATCTCGAATTGTGAATCTTAATTTTTTCCTTCTAAAATTTCTCCGAAATCAAACATAAGGTAAAAATAAATAAACCCTAGCCAAATACACTACATAAATTTAAAACAGAAACACAGAACTGAAACTAAAGATCATTTTTTATCGAAGAAAGAGAGATTATATAAATACAAAGGACCTGAGAGTGCTCGCGCTTCATAAGATCCATGAGAATATGGGCGGCGAGTCGGAGCTCCGAATCGGAGCGTCGTACCACCGACTTGATGGCCTTGAGGAGGCGCGGCTCCACCTCTGGTTCGGTCGAGGTCGTCGCCTTCTCTATCAAAACCCTCACCTTCCCTCCGTCCTCTTCTTCCATTGTCAATTCAACCACGTCGCAGAGAAAGATAGCATCTTTGAATTTTCAAAATTTTAGGATGATATATAGTGCTTCTTTTGGGGTATTTTCGCGCTGAGCAAGGAAGGCGTGAAATGTCAAAATCTGAAAGTCACGAGTGACGCAAAAGATAAAGGGTCTTTTCTATAAAAGCCCCAATAAAATGAAAGATAAATTAACCCCAATTAGATGAGGAAGAAAAATAATATTGATAAATAGGAATATTAAGAGAAAATTTCTTTAAATGTTTGTTGTTGACAAGGTCTAAAATATTAGGGGTTTCAGAAATATCAATGCTTCAAAAACACGGAAACATCGGGAAAATATCGATATTTGTAAAAATTGAATACAAAACATGTAAATTATAAGAAAAACTTGGAAACTTTTATTAAAACTTTAGAGGATGTTTATTTAGTCAATCATCCATTAATTTATCACCCAAAAAAAAAACAATAACATTATATAAGTTTATTATATAGCAAGTTGACAAATACATAGAAAACATGTAGTAATTAATGAAAGAAGATTAAACACATCATATAATCATTTATTTATAATTGTTTACTACAATATTTTACACTTTATACATTGCATGGTAAGATACATGAGTGACTTAGTACAACATAGAGTTCCTATGAGATTCAAAAATTTCACTATCTTTATCATCTCTATGTGTAGAGTACGTGTACAGTGAAGAGTAGTCATCCAATGATAAATCCCCAAAATAGTTTGCATGTAATTGTTAACATATCACCCATACGGATCTGAGATTGGTTGACGGTATTTGAAGATTGGGTATCGGATCGAATCCCCTTATATGTGCACGCGTTGTGGGGTTTTTTTTTTTTCCATTCCATGTACATATCCTGATATTATTGATATTATCAATAATATCCTGATATTTTGTCCAAATTGTGCTTAATATAGAGCAAAATTCACGAATCCAAAATTACCCCGATATTATCGATACTTATATACGATAATTGCATGAATAGGTTCCAAAATATCCTCATCCTAAACACTGGAGGACCTAGGAATTTTTCTGGGGATTGGCAACATTTAAAAGGCTAAAAGTCGATTTATACCAAGCTTGATTATGTGAAACACTAAGAATTGAAAATCTCATGTACCTCAAACAAGTTCTTGTCCTTCTTAGAACTTGTAAGAACAACACGAACAGCCTGAGTTCCTCCACTCTTTGCTGGGACTATTAAAAGAACAAGTTCATCAGAAACTCCATCAACATCTGCAACCAATGACAACAAACATTAAACCAAATAAAACTCTGATCTAGTATACCAGCACCAGCAGCTACACAACAAACAAAACAATAAAGTCTCTTTCATACACTTAATCGAACACATGGTGGGCATCAGTAAAGGGGCAAATTCCGGCCACTCTAAAGGATTTTCAGGTGAGAGGAGGTGCAACTACGCCTCCTTGCTCATGTGTAGGTTCGTCAGTGATCCCAAAAAAAGGATAATATTCACAATATTTTGTTAATATTATAGATATTTTATACCTTGGTTGTGAATCATCCAATTGAGAATGATTCTACATGAACACTCGTCCAATATTTTCTTATTAATGAAATTATTTTTTTATTACTATATAAATTTTATTTTTTCTAATTTTCAACTTCAATTTCCTTTTTTTCTTCTTAGAATGTACATAATTAAAACACAATGGGCCTCCTTCACCAAACCTACTATATGAAATGAACGCACCAACTAGGGATTATAGCCCATTCCAAATCCAACCCAAAAAATCAATAAAGAAAAAACTAATCCCCACAATGTATCCAACTTCAATATGTTTTCCAAACACGGTGCAACTAACACATAAATTGATCAAGTGGACATGGATTTGAATAGTATCAGGTGGTGTTTTGTTTTTAAAAGTTTATAGTTTACATATGTAAATTAAACCAGTTAATCAAGGCAGTGAACTCTCCCTTTACATCCAAGTTCGAGTCCTTATAGATCGTGTTGACGCTCGGTATAAACTGAGCTTGTCTGCCCAATGAGAACAAAACACGTGGATCTCGCTTGCTACGTGACAAAAATGACCATCCAATCCCCTCAGTTACCAACAACGCACATCGGCTCGGCTCTCAATTACACCACATCGGCCTTCGTACCATCCAAGCAATATGATAAAAGGTTGTGGATCAACCACGTCGAGGACAAGACCTCCCCTGATAGGAAAGAGCTCACCGTTTTTTGAACTATTGTTCTTGTCCTCTCTGAAACCACGTGTAAGCCGCTTGACCCATCCCCTGACAAGATGAGACTCCGGCCGTTTCAACAGGCTACTCTGCTCACTCCTGCCCCTTATTAAATCGCATAAAGGCATCATGAGCAGAGGACGTGGCTAAACCCCGACCATCCACCACCTGACAGAACGGACAGTCTGATGTGACATAAACGGCTCGACTCTGAGCCGAGGTATCCAACTTAAAGAATATCTTGTAAAACTCCTATAAATATGGCTTAAATTTCTATAAATGGAGGCACTACTATTCTAATACAAAAGAAATATGTATCAAGTCAAGAGAGGATCATTTTTCTTGTTCTAGCACAAGCACCACACAACCAAGAAATCAAATCTCCTCTTTATTCAAGTAAAACACTTACATTTCATACATTCACCACATGAAGTTAAGTTTGAGGTCATAGTCTAGGAGTAGTGCAATGTAGCTCATAGTCTAGTTCTTATTTTTTCCGCCCTAGTTCCTATAGATTTCAATTATGCTTTTACATTATTGTTCTTGTTTTTCAATTCTATTTCAATTACAGTCATTTCAATTCATGTCTTAATTTAATTTTTATTGTTCTTCGTAATCTAGTTTATTTTCCGCATGCCCTTTACTTTACGCACTCGCATTTCAATTATTTAATTTATGCAATTTACATTATGCACTCGTTTTTCAATTACTTTACTTTACGCACTCGTCTTTACATTCTTTATTTTACGCACTTTCAATTACGTACTCGCCTTTAAATTATTTATTTTTGCACACTTTACTCTCGGCACTTGTCTTTTCAATTACATTTAAATTCAAGCACCTTTAGTTTACGCACGTACTCTTCATTTCATTACATTTCACCTTCAATCTTCATTTCCACCCACTCCACATCATTTGGTTGCTCACATAAAGCCTTGACCCCGAGGTAGTGAAAGAACCTAGGCCGTGAGGAGGTTCCTTGCTCGGCCGAACAATCGTTTGATTAAAGTCAGATTTCGGACGCAACATCCACTCACATTCCATTCAAGCCAAATTCGTGGCTTGGTGGTGGCACGCCCCGCACTCAAAAAAAAAAGGACCAAAAACTCCTTCAATCGGCCTACCCGGTCGAAAAGATGGAAACATAATTTGGCACGCTCGGTGGGATACACTATATGAGTAATCAAAACCAATGGAATTATTCCTACCAGCCGACGAGCTTTAACAGCTACAATTCTTGTGGCTCGAATAGCCAATCCACCGGCCAATATGGTAATCACAATCAAAATGGCCAATATAACTTTACACATCAAGGTGGCTATAACGACCAGTACCATTCTTCATATCAATACGACTTAAGCGGCCAATATGGCTCTAGTAGCCAATTCAGTGGCCAAAATGGCGTATACAACTATAATGGCCAATATAATATGACTTATCAAAATTATTTGAATGGCCAACAAGGTTATAATGACCAAAATAGTCAGGTGGCCGGAGGGCAATACACTTACCCATATGGCCAAAATATTTCGGCCAATGTTTATAATCAGCCTAGTTATGTCTTCCACCAAACGAATCATCATAATGGCTATAACGGCCAAAATGTTCTTAACATAGGTGAGAGGCCATATGTTGACCGCATGGATGAAAAACATGTTAACGGCCAAAAGAAGAAGGACCAAAAACTCCTTCAATCGGCCTACCCGGTCGAAAAGAGGGAAACACCAACAATGCACATCGGCTCGGCTCCCGATCACACCACATCGGCCTTCGTACCATCCAAGCAATATGATAAAAGGTTGTGGATCAACCACGTCGATGACAAGACCTCCCCTAACAGGAAAGAGCTCACCGCTTCTTGAACTGTTGTTCTTGTCTTCTCTAAAACCACGTGTAAGCCGCTTGACCCATCCCCTGACCAGATGAGACTCCGGCCGTTTTCAACAAGCTACTCTGCTCACTCCTGCCCCCTATTAAATCGCGTAAAGGCATCATGAGCAGAGGACGTGGCTAAACCCCGACCATCCACCACCTGACAGAACGGACATTCTGATGTGACATAAACAGCTCGACTCTGAGCCGAGGTATCCAACTTAAAGAATATCTTGTAAAACTCCTATAAATATGGCTTAAATTTCTATAAATGGAGGCACTACTTTTCTAATACAAAAGAAATACGTATCAAGTCAAGAGAGGATCATTTTTCATATTCTAGCACAAGCACCACATAACCAAGAAATCAAATCTCCTCTTTATTCAAGTAAAAACACTTACATTTCATACATTCACCACATGAAGTTAAGTTTGAGGTTAAACAGATCGTTTAGAAGTACCAAAATTAAATAATTTATGCATGAGAATACTTGGTTGACTCAACAAAGACGGGATCGTATACTCATTGATCTGTGGCACATGGACGACCAAAGGCCACATGTGTTGGGGACAGGATATTAGGATGCAGGTTCCTCTCTTGTTCTTCCACGTGTCTAGTTTAATAAATAAAATATAAGGATTATTCACTTTTCTTCTAGATCTTCAAGAATTCTCATTTGGTCCAAAAATAATACAAAAGCCTTGTCCGAAATCTCTCAACATCGTCCCTGGACCATGAGGATGGTATTGAAGCAAAAGCAAGCCATGTGCATACACATGTTCTAAGTTTGTCATCTCTTCCTAGATCAAATTATTTGGTTAGATGGTTTATGCTTCACTTTAGTGCTGCAATTAGAATGACAATGGAAAAGTTAAAATGAACAATGGTGAATGATTCTATAAATGAACACTTTGATGTATGTGTTTGGTAATGTTATTGGTACCAGTTAATAATTCAATTGCATACAACTACTTAAGATTTTTGATAGTGTAGTTGTACTCAATTGAATTATTAACTGATACCAATAACATTACCAAATGCGTGCATCAAAGTTTGTCATACGTAGCTGGTAATTTTGTCAATAACAATCGAGAATTCAATTAATTATTGTGTTTGATGACTATTTAAGATTCTTATTAGTGGTTTCTAAAAATGAATACTTTTTCATACGCTATTGCTAATTTTACCGGTATCAATCGAGAATTTAACTGAGTATTGTGTTTGATAACAATTTAAAATTCTTGCAAGTGATTCTATAAATGGACACGCTCGAGAGAAGCTTACATGCCCTAGAGCAATGCGACATTTGTTCCTCAAAACACTCATCATGTGATGTGTGTACTTGGTGTGAGTTTTGTAAGAACAATCCAATGACTACATACGTTTTTCCCCACTAGCTCAACCCATGTCCAAATTATGCAACTACGAGGGCACCAAACCAACCATTTATTAGAACAACTTTCGCCACCAACACTACTACATTTATAACCTTCTTGGTAGTTGGTAGGGTCATTATCTAATTTTTGAAAGCGATGAGAGAACCCATGTTGCAATGCTGTGCATTCATAATTGCAATCTCATCAAAGGATGTTGCTGTACTTTTGTCGACACCTCACACTCCCCACACAACTTTAAAACTTAATAATGGAGAGGAGGAATTGGCAATTGCTTTGCTCTTTCCTATCCAAACCTACCGCCACTGACTTCTTTGACAGATTTTTTCACTCTCTTTCCATGCTGTGTGTTATTGTATTGTAATTTCCAAATGAAAGCACATTTCACACACACCAACCCACCAAGTGAGTGAGAGAAGAAATATCATCACGAAGAGACAAAGCCGATTGTACGTGATCGTATAGTGCGGTGGTAACCGACAACAACATTGAGAAAATGACACCGTGCTTTATCTAACAGTAGATGATCCATGTGCTTTATTTGACTTTAAACCTCAAAGCCTTTATTTTTAGATGAGATGAGACGAGGTGAGTGCTGCTCAATGGTGACCTCTTGCCAATCACTACTCATTTTCTTCACATTATCAATCAAAACACCCACAAATCCCAAAAAATATCTTCCACGAGCTCTAATCTCATTACCAATTAACAATAATAAAATGTGTTACGTCATAAACGACATTTAACGTTAACGACATTTTTTTGTACCACTGGCGGAACCACCCACAAATCTATGGTGGGCTGTAGCTTAGGTTTATTTTTGAAGAAAAAACAAACATGTACATATGGCAAACTAGCAATTCTTGATAAGGAATTTTTAAGCGTATGTAAAAATATTATGAAAGTATGAAAAATGGTTTTTGGAATAATTATTTTCTCAAGATAATTTTTGGCGGCTTTTATTCCTTACACATCAAATAAGAAAACTTGATTTTATGGGATTTTAGTATGAAGTATATATTGACTTAATGAGCCATCATTTTTAGCCTAAGTTGTATTTTGCATTAAAACCGATTTTTCAGATTTTGATTTGGTGGGAATTTGATTTTCTAGTATTTTTATTTGAATCCAAATGGGGGTACTTCCTTATTTACATTGTAAACTTAAGTAAATGGAGTAATATAAAAATAAATTAAAGTAAAAGGACAAAGACATTTACTTAAATGTTGAAAATGGAAATAAGGTAATCTATACACCAACTAAGCAAAGAGGCAATCTAAGCAAAGAGGCAATTTGAAGCACCTAAAATGATTTTTCTGGCGAGAGGAGGTGCTGCACCTCCTTGCGCCTTAACAGATCCGCCAGTGCTAGCAACTACAAAGCATTAAGCAAATATGAAGTCTGATGGTTGTTTAATGAAAGATTTTTGAAGAAAAAAAACTATATAGACCACTATAAACTACAAACATATTAAGAAAATATTATTTTTCTTAAATTTGTTTAATTCTCTGCTAACTTTTGGCGGTTGTATTATCTCAAGGAGCGCATGGCACAGCTTAAATAAGCACACCTTGATAATATGTATTTTTTGGTTGCGGCCAGTCCAAAATTCCTGATTCCGCCCTTAGTTTGTGTGTAAAAGAGTGTCCAAAATTCCTGATTTCGCCCTTAGTTTGTGTGTAAAAGAGTGTCGATGGTGATTTCATGGAGAATGCAAATAAAAAAAGTTTCATTACGAGTCAAAGATAGTGTGTTGGTTAGAAGAGCAAAAAGAGGAAAAAACTACCATTTTTTAATCTAAGCTTATTAGAAAGATTCAAAATTAACAGTGTTAAATAATATCGAATTACCCTTTGTATTAGAGTAATGATTTTTGCTGTAGCTAATACAACGAACAACAAGTGAACCTTGTAAGTTGTAATGAACCTCTAAAACAACACAATCTCAAATCCTACTCTAAGGCAAGGAAGGTCTGCTGCTCTTCCGGCTTTGATTTTATAAATAAAATAAAGCAAAATTAAATAATAATAAAAAGGGCAAAGGAGGGCTTTTTCTGTTTCCCATTAAGCCACTACCAAAAATTACTCAAGCGCAGCCACGTGGGGCAAACCCGACCCGAGAGCTTGCCAGGTCATACACGACCCGGAACCCCTGCTGCTGGATGTTACCAATTATGGACAACCCGCCCATCGTACCCGCGAACGCAAAGCAGAAGCTCCCGCTACTGTCCACAGGGATCAAGTAGTTGGTGGCCGGCAGCGAAACGTCAGCGTTTCGGAAATGCAGCACCACGGTCGGGACTTTCACCTCTCTTTTACCTGACAAGTCGAAACACGTGTCGAAAAGAGAGAACTCTGGCGCCCGCTTCAGACCCGAAGTCCCGGCCCGGAAAGCGTCACGGAGAGCAGTGTAAGCGGATCGGGTCAGGCGGGTCACAGACGTACCCGAATCGAGAATGACACCTCCGTTTCCAGCCGGGTCGAGCTTGAAAAGTGAGGCCGTGATTCCCGGAACACGTGTACCGCCGACACTGATACCGATGAGCTCGATGTAGTAAAACGTGTCGAGTTTCGGGTTCACGAGGAGGAGTGAACCGGGCTGTCCGGGAAACGGCCGAGTCACCGAAAACGACGGAGGACGGTTTGGATGAAGCGGACCGGTCCACTAGACAGTACGAGAATTTCTTGTTGAACCGGACCCCGGTCTGGGTGGGAAATGATAACTTACCCCGGCCGAGCCCCAAAAGCCCCGCCGCTCCGACGAACAAGCCCTCGTTGTCGTGACCGCATCCGAGCGCTACGCGTCCCACTTTGGTGCCTCGAAACGTCAGCGTTTCGGTGGAGAACTCGCCGACAGTGAACGAACCGTCGCCGTAGGAGACTTGGTAGAGACAGGTCTTCCTAGAGTTGCAGCCTCGGGAGTCGAGCTTCCGGCAGAGGGGGGACCCACAGGGGACGGTAGAGAAGGATCCGGATTTCCTCGGGTCGAAGACCGGGTCGGTCTGGGTGTAGCAGCGCTTGCAGGGAGCGCATTGGAGCCAAACGACGTCGCTTCCCGTGTCCAGCACCATGTAGACGTACTTGGGAGGCGTGCCGACGCCGAGGCGCGTGAAGTACTCGCCGCTGCCCTGCGCGAGTCCCGAGACGACGGAGCTGCTAAAACCCCTGACGGGTACTCGAGCACCTCTGGCTGTTGTATTCGGCGACGCGGCGGCTGCGGCGAAGGAGGTTAGGGTTTTGACGCGGACGGCGTCACGCTGAAGGCGGAGGTTGAAGAGTTGGGAGGGGGTCTTGTTGAAGGACAAGGCGTCCAAGTGGTGTAACTGTACGGACAGAGTGTTCGGGTCCGTACTGGTTGTCGGGTCGGGCTGTACGGCCTCGGACACGGATTCGGGCCATGAGAGGGTAGGTGGGTTGGGTAGGGAGTTGAGGAGGAGGGTCTGGTGCTCGAGGGCGGTGCAGAGGGGGAGGAAAATGGCGGTGAGGGAAAAGAAGAGAAGGCCAAGTTTTGCTTTCCCTTCCATTTTGGATCACAGAGTTTAGAGAGAGAGAGAGGAAATTTGGTTTAGGGATGGAGAGAGAGGAGAGTATAAATACAAAAATGCTATGAGCACCACCTCTCTAATAGATGGGCTCCAATTGTGTTGAATTAGAGAGATGGGGCCGCTCTATTAGAGAGTGGTCTCACCACATGTAGTGAGCATAGCATTACTCGTATAAATAATTGGAGTGAGAGTGAGTGTGTGAGTGAATTCTGAAAAAGGTGGTTCTGCAGTGCAGAGAGTGAATCAGTTTTTTGGTAGGGGGTAAAGATGTCAGATTGTCAGGTATATTATTTTTATCTACGAAGAAAGAAAAAAACAATAATAATAATAATAAATATTTTTTTCCCAATTAAAGCTATACTTCCTAATTTACGTTAGAACTTAAATATGATTTGTTGGAATTAGATGGGAGTTTATCCTTCAACTAATTTTATTTATGATACCTCAGTGAAAGGACAGAAGTGTCCCTGGGGTTGAAGTGGGGGCAGGCAAATATCCTGAAGTCCATTTGCTTGTGCTGGTGAAAGTTGGGTTTGTTTTAATTATTAATTAATGCTTTATATCAGCAAAAGATTAATTGGTGAGTTTGAGCTGGCCAGGACCACTTTGAGACTAGTAGTGGAATGATTATTCTATTTTGAATGTGTGTATGTTAAGACAAGGCGTTCCTATTCTCTTATTTGTTTTATCATGTGATCCTTTTAATTATATGATAAACGAAGAATTTGTATCGAAATTGAACTCGGGTATAAAAAGACGAGTATAGTAACCTAAACTACATATAACCTACATATGCTAATTCTACTTTGTTAGTTGTTTACATTAAGTGATCTAAGTGGACTTGCCGATTGCCGTGACCAAATTCCAACAATCTCGGCAAGATTTAATGTGGGTTGGTGGTGGACCCATGAATCCTGGTGCATCATTTAATCATATCTAACCATTCAGAGCATTATACCTTAGGGTTTGACTTTGGAAAAATAAATCATGAAATTCCCATGCAGCCATTGCCATTGATTGTGCTTTGGGTTTGGGGGATATTATATAAGAGTCTCAAGAAATTCATGCCCCCTCCATGCTTGTTTGTCACAGAGCTTCTTGCAAGTTGCAACCATCCATGCTGGTGTTTCCCCGTGACTCTCTATCTCTTCTTTGATTACCTAATGAAGTACAGAATCTAAGTACCAGATTTGTCTTGCAACGTTTTGAACTTTCGAACTAGAGCTTCACATGGTGGTTTTCAACAATAGGCCAATATGAGTAAAATATTTATTTTCGAGACTTCGAAACAAACTATAGAAAATTCATCTACATTTTTTTTTGGCCAAAGGTAAGAAAAGAGAGGGAGGTTTTCTCTCACACACGCTGTCTATCAAGGTGTCATGGGAGTTCGAACCTGAGACCATTAGTTTGCAAGTCAAGATTTTTTTTCCACTGGGCTAGACCACGTTGACGTAAATTGATCTACAATTCAATTGCATTGTTTGGCTCTCAGTTGAGAAATGGAATGAAAATGATGAAAAATATATTTGGTTTTATGCAGATATGTAAGAGTCAGGATTAAGAAATTGAAACAAATTATAACTAGTAAACATTGTCACTTTAAAAAGGGTTTTCTGGTAAGGATGGTTAGGGTGAAGAGTTAAAGAGTAGGGCCATGGCCCTGCGCTGCGCCAATATGAGCAACCTTATAACTGAAGCCTACTTGAATAACCGTGTGGGGCAAGCGCTAAAGCTAAAAAGAGAAGGAAAAAGAGGAACCAGCAACTGGAAAGAGCGCAAAAGCGTGGCAGAGACTCAATAAAGCATTGTAGACTTCAAATTTAGGCAACAAAAGACAGATCTGCATACCGAACAAGATAACCTTTTCCAAACACCCATGTTAAATTCAATGATACAGCAGCTAGCTAGTGATCTTCTTCTTTTTTTCTCTGAGCAAAAGAAAAAAAGTTGAGAAATTCAATTTAAATTAATTTTATTTTGACACACTAGCTTTGTGAAAGGTCATATCCAATTCATATTCCATTTCATCCAAAATCGAGAACTTCCATTACAATGTGGCATCTTTCACTAAAGCATTAACCTGCAGATAGTGACATTTTTCTCTTACTCCTTCCTGGACCAGTCCCCACTTTTCCCACCAGTTTTACTCTCGAGTCGTATATCGGTGATCTGTATAGATTTTGAGGCAGCTTTGCACATATCATAGACTGTTAGGCCAGCAACACTCACTGCTGTCATTGCTTCCATCTCAACCCCAGTTTTCCCTGTTGAACTGGCTTCTGCCTCAATATCCACACTGAAATCCTTGGGATTTAGTGTCAGATCGACACGAACATGGGTCAGCGGTATGTTGTGGCATAGTGGGATGAGACTACTTGTGTGCTTTGCTCCACTTATTCCAGCAATTTTTGCCACACTGAGGACATCACCCTTGGCCATCTGGTTAGCTAAGACCAAATCAAACACCTGCTTTCCAAGAATAACCTTGCCACTAGAAATGGCAGTTCTTTTGCTGCTTTCTTTGGGAGAAACATCCACCATTTGGGCTTCCCCTGTATTTCCAATGTGGGTTAGGCCACGTTCACTTTCGCCTTTTTCTTGAGGTGCTAACTGTGGTTCTTGAGCCATAGAATCATTACTCGGAGAACTGGCAGGCCCATTTGCTGGAGGTTCACCAAACACTGACTCCATTTCCTGAAACCAGGGTTACAGTTAATACATGGAAGTATGTTAAAAGATGCCACATTGAGCTTTCTTCAAAAGAGAAAACTTTCACATTAGATACTGAGCAGATATAAACAACTATGAAATATTTCTTGAGATAAACACTAGAGCTCGAATCGAAGCACTGATAACAGAAGATAACTTCAACCACTGGAATTATCTGTTTGAACACAATAATGTATCAGACAGGTCTCTTTCTTTTCTTTTCATAGACGCTCAAATCCTTTTTCTGCATTATTCTTTTGAATTTAAGTAACCAAATACTCTGAAGCACATAGAGCGTATAAGAAGCAGTGCATTTCTATCCTCATTGTCTGCCATAGTGCATCATATTAGTTGAATCTAATAGCAAAGCAAACAAAGGTAGGCAACTGATTCCCTAACCCAGTATTCAATTGTTTTCAAATCATTCATAGCAGCTAGAAATAAGTATCAATTAGATTTTGTACACATGCAGCATAAACAATATTTTACCTTATTAAGCTCAGCAATAGCTCTTGCAAGATCATGGCTGCTATTACTGCTAAGAAACCTTCTCGAGCGAGAAGATGTTACTGCAAATCTCCGAAGGAACATGGCCGGCAGAATCTAGATTCGGAGTTTCAACTGCAAGTATCGGAAAAATATCCAGCTTTATTTGACTTATCAAAAAAGTAGAAAGACAAAAACCACACTGACATTAGCTGCCCAAAATTTTGGAAGGCAATAAATTTCTTTTGGAAGCAACATTTGCTACAAATATGAATGACTGAGTAAATGAGATACATAAATGATAAAACCCAGTTCTTAGTCAGGCAATTTAACAAACACTTTGAGGTCATCATCTAAAAACCCATGAAACTTCGAATTTCAGACGGGAAAAATAATTTTAAGAATTCCGTATTCATTACAAGAGAGAAGCAGTGCGAGGAAATTATAGAGAGCTCTAAGCCATGCAAAGATTGGGTAAAGCACGTACCTTACTGGAAGCAGCTATTGGCGAAGAGCATGTACCTTCTGCGTTTGCTTTGCATTTTTCAAACAAAAGGGCTTTGTCCAGAGGGAAGGCCCAATAAGAACCAGAAGTGGGCCAAAATAGACGTGAAAGATATATAGATTGGTGGCAATTTCCGACACGATCCAATACACGATTCGAAATCCCGCATGGAAAATTAGTAGGTCAATCCGCACGATTAAATTTTTGGGTCAACTCGCCACTGGCCCATTCATAAATGGGTGTATTTCGGGTCAACTCGCCAACTCGCTAAAATACCTATATAACCCGCCAACCCGTTTCTTTGTTTCTTCTTCATTTTCTTCTTTTATTTATTTATTTTTATTTCTCTTTCTCAATCTTCATACATATCACTATTTTATATATAAAAATATAAAATACAATTACTTGATTAAATTATCAAAATTTAATATTTTTTATTTGCTTTCACTTAGCAGTTCAACTTGACACAACCCAAAACTTGCACGGGAAATTAGTTGGTCAACCCATAAATGACACGCTTATTAAACGAACCGGGTTTGGGTTGAGCATTCTTGACATGTATATAATCCTAACCGAACACAACCCATTGTCAGCCCTAAGATTATAACAAATGCATTTTTCGAAAAAATACTTCCGTTTTGTTGAAGTCTAAAAAATACGAAAAAAAAAGGGAGAACATTACGCATTCTTTTTTAAAGCAAACATATTATTCACATATTATATGCATACTGATGTATTTTTCATGAATAATAAACATTTTTCTTGAAAATTTTACAATAATACACATATTTTATATGTATTTTCCACGTATTATTGAAAAAAGAACTACAAAGAACAAATTTAGATTTTTATACAATGCCGAATTTTTAACCATATGCTTTGAAGAAATTTGTTATTATAAATTTATAATTTTAAACAATAATACACATATTATAAATTTGTAATTATACATTGTAATAATAAACATTTGTAATTTAGAAATTTGTAATTATAAATTGGAATTTTTAATAGACCTGGCATTCGTGTCGTGTTCGCAGTGTTCATGTCGTGTTCGTGTCAACCCACTTTTCTTGACGGGTTGACACGACACGACACGATAAGAAAACGGGTTGGGAATGTCCAACACAAACACGACCGTTACAATTCGCAGGTAACACGACACGACCACGATTCACACGATAAGAATATAAAAAAACAAAAAATAAATATAAAAATAAAAAACATGATAAGAATATAAAATTACAAAAATACCCCCACTTAACTGGTTGATTCGTGTTTTCGCGAATTAACACGAAACGACACGATAACTTACCATGTGGCTAATGGGTCAACACGATAGCAACACGACACGATAACATGAACCCGAAAATTGAATTTTTCGTATCATTTCGTGTACAATATTAGCGACTCTAATTTTTAATCATATGTTTTAACCTTGTATAGCCAAAAAAACATACAAAAGTTATTTTAGGAGCTCTCTATAAAATTTTAACTTCAATCATATTATCTAGTTTAGGGAGTTATAAATGCTATAACTCTTTTTAATTGGTCAATATATATATATAGTCTTACATTGAGGATCCCTTAAATAATTTTATTTGAGGACGCCTTGCTAAGTCTCTACAATTTTTTTCCAATGATCCAAACCATCTATTTTTAGGTCTTCATTCATAGATCATCCTTACAAAAAATTAGACAAATCGGAAATCGTTTCGACATCCAATTGTGTCATACAAAATCAATGAACACGGTGCTTCAAGAAAGTACTAAAATTTCAATAACTCAATTGAGTGGTCAAATGATATCGGATTCAAGTGATTTTTGTAGAGATGATCTTTGAATGAGTATCTACAAAATGGACGGTTTAGATTAGTGAAATACAATCCGGAGTGGGCTCTACAAGGGTGTCCTCAAATAAGCTTATTTGAGGGATCCATCGATAAGCTCTGTGTATATATATATATATAATAGTTAGCATTAATTAAAGGTTTAAAATACTCATAAAATAAAGGTGCATTAAATTATAGAGAGCCACTAAGAGTCCTTTATCTCTCCTCAAATTTAGGAGCTCCTAGAGTTCTCATGTCTCCCTATTTTAGAAGGTAGATAGAGAGCATGGTTTGAATTGTATTTTTCCAAATTCTCTCTAAAATTTGTCTAAAGAGATGGTTTAAAGAGCCCATTATAAATGCTCTAATACATGTATAATATTATACTTGTGCCGTATTTTATTGACTCATTTGTAAGTCTAACAAACAAGTTAACCTTTGTAATTTTTTATGTAGAACTTGGTGGACTCATCCTTTACTTTCATGGGCGCTAGATTGACCTTATGTGGATTATTGAATGCCATAAAGACAACAAATGAGAACTTTTCTAGAGAAAAATCTAACCTTCAAGATTCAAGGTTTAAAATAACCCCCACATGACAACAATTACTCTCATGGGCGCTAGATTGACCTTATGTGGATTATTGAATGCCATAAAGACAACAAATGAGAACTTTTCTAGAGAAAAATCTAACCTTCAAGATTCAAGGTTTAAAATAACCCCCACATGACAACAATTACTCTCTGTTTGGATGAAGGAAAATAACTCGAATTTGGTTAAAAATTGAGAATTTAAAAGGAGAAATTGATATTTTCCTTCTTTGACAATTTAAACACAGAAATTATTAAATGACGAGCGGAAAAAATCGTGGAAATTGGGGTATGAGATTTCCGAGTTTAATTCCCGCCAAAAGAGGCGTCATTTCACAATTTACATAGAGCGGGAATTCATATTTTCATGTGCACCAAAACTTACGATAAAGCTTAGCTCCAAAAATCACAATAAAACTTAGCTATAAAAATTATCTAGCAAATCTCAAAGCAACAGCCATAGAAGGAAGGAGAAATACCACAATTTAGTTGCTAATATGCTCGTGGGCAGTGATTTAGATTGCTAATATGTTCTGTTTTATTTTTTCAATTAGCTGACTTCTTACTTCATCAAACAATATTTTATCATATTTTTCTACTTGGAGGAATACCTTCCATGTTGGTTATGAGTTAGAAATAAATTATCAATTTTATAAAATATTTAATTTCTATCATTTACAATTTCCATGACCTATCCAATCAATAAAATTTATAATTTATGCCATTTACAAAATCAGACATACATAAATTCAAACACTGAAATTTTTAATTGTCAAAAATTTAAATAACGGAGATCTAAATTCCATCATTTTAGAATTCTATGTAATTTTCAATTCCTTCATCCAAACAAGTAGTGTCAAGTCACACCAAAAGATAAACTTTAGGGATAGGAGAGCGAAGGTTGTAACAGCTAGTAACATAAGTTGTTTTTGCAAAGTATGCAATTAGCTTCTGTAAATACATAAAATTATGTTATTTTTAATGAGATCATACAAAAGTAGATTAGAAGCCTTGTAGTTCTTGCCCAACTGGTTACTCCTCTTCAATTTTCAATGGGTTTGATGTACTACAAGAAAAGCCATACCATTCGTTAGTGCATGGAAGAAAAAAGTTCAATAGAAAAGAACATAAATCTTTAAGATTTAAAAAACTATTTATCAAATCAAAATAGGCTGTACAACGAGAGTGCAATTAAGAGTTGAGCTACTGTTGGTCAACAAATTAATGTGATATGTGTCAACAAATTAATGTGATATGTGTACATTATCCCCCATCGAGGAGAAACTTGTGTCGGACTGTTCCTTCACAAATCAGTCCAGCTAAAAGATGATATATAGTTTATGATAAAAAAGCTAGTCATAGGATTTTTATTTTTTTATTTATACATGTAATACTGGGAATGGGAGATTCAAACACAAAACCTCATGTACATAAGTAAATGCTCTTAACCACTTGAGCAACAAGTCCCTTGCGACTATATTTAATTGTTTAATTGAATTATTCTGCAACTTAGCATTGTTATGGCACAAACGTGCACAAGTTTTCTACCCAAACCTCACAGGAAATATTTTTGCTCACCACTTTAACCCAAGGTGTACACTCACCACAATTCTCAACAATTGACACATGTCTATATGCATAACCATAGTTAACTTTTACTTTGTATTTATAGAACCATGGTTATGCATATGGACACATGTCAAATGTTGATAATAGTAGTGATGGTACACATTGGGCCTATGAACACATGTCAATTGTTAAGAACGGTTATGAGAGTACACCTTGGGTTAAAGTAGTGAGCAAAAATGCTTCCAAACCTCACATCATGCTGCTTAAACCTTCCTTTTTTAGGAGATCACTACATTTCGATTCAACACTTAATGATTTATTAAATTCTTATGAAATTATGAACATTGAAGATTATATAACCAAAATCTAGGTACTAAATCTCATTAAACCGATTATACTTACACGGGGGAAGTTATAAGCGCGCTTGCTGCACAACGTTTTCATTGAATTTGTGTTTGATTGCCACCATATGCTCCCATTCATATGTACTGTAGATACTTTCCACTTTTGCTGTCGAAAACAACTTTTCTTGTCTTCATTGATTGTTGGGGCCTTCACAACCAAGGTTGTTCATGGGGCAGCTCCAACATTGTCAATGAAGTCTCCACAAAGCTGCGACTCCTTCAAGATTGAATTCAATAGGCACACAGCATAACCAAACAATTGTCTGGCTACTAGTCTGTTGGGCAACCACTAAACCCCAAAAGCTTAAACTGTTAGAGCGTGGGCCAACAATGTATGCCAAACCAACGCCTTCATTCACATAGTCCCTTATGTGCAGCTCCATCCTACAACGCATACAGCTCCATCCTACAATGTGTAAACACGTCGAACAAAGGCAGGCATAGAGAAACATATATGTACAACCTCATCCTCCACCTTGCAAATTAACAAATAAGTGAGAGATTTCGTTTGGAGATTTCGTACCCAGAACCTCTTGCAGTCAAAGCTCCGGTATTATATTAAACGACCAAGTCTAAAAAATTTAAGATGTTACAATGTTTTTGGATGGAGAAAGTAAACATAGAACTTGAACAAAATCCAGAACTTCTAAAACGACATATGCTAATTTCCTTATGTAGGTCAATAATCAAGGAAGTGTATAACTTCTAAGCAGTTAAAAACCTTGGAATTTAGTCATAAATCCCATGTTTGAATCCACATGAAGAGGTGTGTCATTTCCAAAACCTCAAGACAATTCAGTTTTGGGAAGAAAAACAATATAACCATAATCACCACCACCACCACCACTTACCTCCACCATCATTACCACCACCCTTACCATCACCACCGCCACCATTGTAGAGACCACTAGTGCCATTACCACCGCCGCCGCCACTACTCATTTATAGATTTTTTTTTCTTTTTACATACTACTAAAATACAGGGAGGGGAACTCGGGTACAAGAGGGCGAACACACTAGCTTGACCAACTGGCCTAACCCACGTTTGCACTCATTTATAGTTTGATACATCCATCAAAATAAATTTATGTTTTGTATTTAAAAATCCATCATTTTAAATATCATTAATACTCTCAAACTTCCTCATCCAAGCGCCAAAGTTGGGAATGAACCAAGAATGGGTTGAGACCATATGACATCTCAAATGAGATTGTGGGACAAGATTATGAAACAAGTATAATGTTCTCCTTCTCAAAGAAAAACTGTGGCTGCACAAAGTATGCATCAACAAGGGAATGCTAGGTTATACGTAAGAAGAAACTCTATACTTTGTGATAATGAAAGAGACACAATCCAAGTCGCACCTTATGAACATGTAGGGACTCTTGTGGCTTCTTGGAGTCTTGAGTATTGGGGTCGGAGGAGTTATAAGAAAACTTGCTTAGTTGAACCACTAGATAACTTGACCGAGGTCTTCAAACAATGCCACTGTGTTCATTATTATATAATAATAATAAAAAATAGTGTAGAATGCAAGGGGCTTGTAGCTCAAGTGGTTAAGAGCATTAACCTCTGCACCCGAGGTCCTAGGTTTGATTACCCCTTCCCCATTATCGCTTGTATCAATGACAAAATAAGTGTAAAATGATGTCATCATGTTGACATGGTATAAACAACCTTTCAAATAAATGACATATACTTTACCATTTAACTTCTCGGAGACAATATTTGATTGATAAATCCAGTAATTTATGCATCCCTCTATATTCTTACCCTATTTGTATTTCAAATGGAGGGACTATCCCGTAATATAGAGCCTCACTCACTTTAAAATTATAGACATAAAACTACTATATTACTAGGAATAAAAACATTTCTAAATTCATTCACACAACTAAAAGATTTTTTATGTTCTCCAAAAGCTAAAAATTTGCTTCTTGGAGAAGCCCATATTTCAAAGGTACTTCCCTGGAAAAGACTCGGAGCTTGTTCCACGTTGCTTTTGGGTTTTGGCCAAAAATACTTTCTATAGCGGAAATGGACAAAAGGTCCTCTTGGGAATCACAGAAGCCCCTGTAGAGGTCCCTAGATATGTACCTATCAGAGGAAGCCCTTCCAAGTGAATATGCAGGAAGAACTTGAATTTTAGAAGAAAATTTTCATTTTCTTCTAATAAAACTGCTACTAACAAAAGCTTTATTGAGTAAGAGCGCATCATACAAAAGCATTTCCTAATTGATCCTTGTCACAGGTATGCAAAACAAACCATAAGTACTTGGAGCATAAGCTTTCTTTTTGGGTTTTGGTTTTGGCTCAAACTTACCCTCTTCAAGATATCCTTTTTCTAAACTTTAATGGAAGAATGAAAGCCCTTCACATAGTACAACTAAAGAACTCCACAACAGTGCTTTTGGACACCCAGAAGTTACCCCAACCAGGCCCTTAATCTGACTAATATGTGAAACACCTACAACTACTAATCTAGCCTAATATCATCCTGCTCCATGATCTACCTTGTAAGTCGATAAGAAGGGCTGCCTGTATCCACCTAATAAATCATCTAATTTTCTGCATTACCTATGATATGCTTGTACCCACCAGCTTAGTAGAAAATAAGATGCAGAAAATTTCTGATATTTCATTCATCTCCAATGGGAGGTATTTATAGCTATACAAAGGGTGGGGAGATGCAGCTGTACAAACACTAACACAGCTGTAGAAGATAGCAGCTGTACTAACACTAACACAGCTGTACAAACAGCTATACTAACACTCTTCACTAACACAGCTGTACAAACACAGCTGTATATTCTAACACTCCTCAAGTTGGTGCATGGATATCGCACATGCCCAACTTGTCTAGTGAAGAGTAGAGTTCCCTCGCTAGAAACAAGATGAGTCATCATATCTGTGAAGTTGGTCTTCACTCTTTATATACGGCACTCGAATGACATTTTTGCCAAGTTGTCGCCGATAAAGTGTCACATCAATATCAATATGCTTTGTTCTCTCACGATATTTTGGATTATTTGCTATTTCAATGGCAGCTGTATTGTCTGTCTACGTAATCATAGGCTTCTTAGGTTCAAACCAGAGTTCCCTTATTAGAATCTTTAACCAAATAAGCTCGGGCCATGTCATGGCTGAGTGCTCTATACTCGCCTTCAGCGCTAGATCTCGACACAACCCCCCATTTCTTACTCCTCCAAGTTACAAGATTACCACCAACAAAAAGACACATAACCTTTGAAGTTGATTTTCTATCAAGTTTTGAGCTGCAAAGTCAGTCGATTATGCAACCTTCCACATCTAAATGTCCATGTTTTGAAAACAATATACCCTTGCCTGGAGTATACTTCAAGTACTGAGAATTCGATCCACCGCACCTTGGTGTGCTTCACTGGATTATGCATGGGGCTGACAACACTAACGGCGTAAGAGCAGGTCTTGTATGAGCGGATAAATCGGCTTTCCAACCAACCTCGATACCTCTCTTTGTTAGTGGGTATCCTGATCCGGGATAAATTGACAATCCATGGTTAACCTCATTGGAGTATTAATAGAGTTCACACGCCAATTTTCCAGTCTTCGCTAGTAAATCAAGAACATATTTTCGGCCGAGATAAGAAGATGCCTTTCTTAGAACGCGCAACTTCAATTCCTAGAAAATACTGAGAGATCCCCAGATCTTTCATTTCAAACTCTTTGGCCAAGTAACTTTGAAGATTCTCAATCTCCTGCTCATCATTACTCGTGAACCGTCATCCACGTAAACAATTAGCAAAGTAATCTTGCTGCCAACACGCTTAAGAAATAGTGTGTGATCAGCTTGAGATTTTAAAGCCATAGTTTCTCATGGAATGACTGAATCGGCCAAACCAGGCTCCAGGTGGCGCTTAAGGCCATATAAAGCCTTCTTTAACTTGCAAAACCTTTTCCCCTTTAGGTGTAAACCCTGGAGGAGGTCCATGTAAACCTTTTCTTGTAGATCTCCATGTAGAAAGGCATTCTTGACGTCAAACTGTTTAGCTGCCAATCTAAGTTGACCCAACGAGAGAAGAACTCGTCGTGACTATCTTGGCAACAACAGGAGCAAATGTCTCGATAATCGATCCCATAAGTTTGGGTATAGCCCTTTACTTACAAGTCGGGCTTCTTTATACCTCTCTATCGAACCATCTCGGTCCGCTTCACCGAACACCCACTTGCACTTACGCTTTTCTTGTCTCGCAACTCAACCATCTCCCATGTAGAAGTTTTTCCTGAAGAGCCTTCATTTCTTCTACCAGCGTATTTCATTTAGGATCATCAAGGCGTCACCGAAACTTATTAGGAATAGACGGAAGACAATTGTTGTGCGAAAGTCAAATGAGACTTAGAAAGACGGTGGTATGAAATATAGTTGGAAATAGGATACTTAACATTATTGGATGAAGGGAAACCAAATTTTTCGGGTGAGGGTGACGATCACGTGCAGATATCTTCTCCCACGGTCCTCATCATGTGGAACCAAGGGAGTTTCTAGTGGAGCTATATGATCGATTCAGATAATGAGTCAATATCGAAGAATTAGATAAGATAGGGATAGAAGCATGTACCACGAAGATCAGTCCCGAGAAGAATCGGGCCGATTGGATGGTAGGATCATGAGAGGAGGATCCAAAGAAGGGAGGTGGCGATGAAACATTCACATGTTTCTTTTTCTTCTTTCAAATGTTTTCAAAGTAACGAGTTCATGTTCACCAATATCTCCCCTCACCTTGAGTAGGGAGAGTAGGAGAACTTTAATTTCAGGTTCAAACCACAACTTCTCCCTCGTCAGTACTTCTAATCTCCCTCTGAAGAGGGGAAGTTGTGACTCCTCGAGAAATATGATTCGCATTCACAAAATTCAACATCCATAGACACATATGTCTTACCCGGGCGAGGATGAAAACACTTATATCCCTTTTGAGATGGGGGGTATCCGAGAAAACACACTTAAGGCACGTGGATCTAATTTGTCCTGTGGAGAGAATGAACATGGACATAGCAAAGACAACCAAAGATTTTAGAGGCAAATTAAGTAAGGAAGGGATTGAGTGGAAGTGAGACAATACTTTGATGGGTGTTTGATAATCAAGCATACGAGTAGGCATTCGTTAATTAGAACGCAGGAGCCATGACAAGATCCCCAAGCTGTTTAACTTGCATAGTAAAGCATAAGAATGACCGAGCCACATCGAGAAGATGGCGGTTTTACGCTCGCTATCTGGATGCTGGGGTGTGTAAGCCGTAGTTAATCGGTGGATAATGCCATCTTCTTGGAAGAACTCGAAGAGAAAGATTGACAAACTCACGTCCATTATCGAATGAAAACCTGGATTTTGGACATGAAACTGGGTATTGATTAGTTGATGGAATTTAGGGATAATAGTACTAACTTCACTTTTAGATGTCATCAAATAAAACCCAACACACTCAGTGCAATCATCAATGAAAGATATAAAGTATCGACAACCGAAGAAGTAGGAGTAGAAAATGGTCCCTACACATCATGGTATGAATACGAGAAAGAGTAGGTACTTTTATTAAAGCTTGGTGGAAATGAGACGATGATTTTTCGCATAAATGCAATGTTCACATCGAAGACTAGAAATCAAACATTAGCAAATAAATGCGGAAATAAGCGTTCTAGATAGATAAAAGAGTGGATGTCCCTAAACGGCGATGCCATAGAAGAATTTTTTCTCGATCTAAAGCTGATTTCCAATACCTCGAAAACCACTACGTGATTGGATATGAGATTGCCTGCCCCTCCAAGTAGTAGAGACCCTCTCCTGGTCAGCCAATCGTCATCTTCGTGAGACGATCTGAAAGATACAATGAGTAGGAAAAAGGTTCTTGAGCAATTTAAACTGTTGGTAATTTGATGAGAGAAGACTATTAGAGAGGTTAGGAACATGCAAAGCAGAAGATAAAGGTAAAGTAGACGAAAGTGATAGGAACCAGACCCTTGAATCGGAGTGAGAGTTCCATCTGCACCTTTGAATCAATGGGCGAGATGATGAGTGTAGAGGTGAGCGAGATGAGTCACTAGTCATATGATCGGTTGCCCTCTAATCAATTATCCATGGATTTTTAGAAGAAATAAACGACACTCCATTCTTACCTTTACCGAAATAAACCTTTGAGATGCTTGTGATGTGTCGGTAAGAGACGAGTTAGCCTGAGAGGACTTTTTTCCCATGCGTTGACTGTTTCAACTTGAACCATTCGGTATCCTCATGATTTTCGGTAGTTTCCTTCTCATGACCCTTACGATCGCAATGAGAACACTTTCTCTCGAGAAAATGTTGAAGAAGTCACGAGGTGTTGTAGAAGTAGTAGTTTGCCAAGGTTGAGCCCTATTAATCGCTAAGGTCAAGCTTCGGGGTTCCTTCTGACCATGGTGACTTGTGTTGTGCTTCTCTACGAACCATAGAATAAGCTTCATCAATATCGGGAAGAGGTGATGTGGCAGAATACGTCCCACATACTTGATCCGTGATTATGATCAAGTCCAAGAAATGTATAGACACGTTCTTGAGAGATGCGCTTCTTCAATTTGGCGAAGTCGATGGATTCTCCAAGTCATTCTGGACGACGAAGTCAAGCTCCATAAAGGTGGGAATTGAGTTCGTGAAATGAATGGTCAATGGTCGGCCATCTTGACGCATTGGAAGGATTTTTTCATCAACTCATAGACTTGGGAAGCATCGGAAGCATCATGATACGTTTTCTTGACGGTATCCCAAACATCTTTAGCGAGTCTCACAATGAATAAAATTCATCATGAGCCAGGGCCATAGAATTGATGAGCCACGACTTCACTAGTGCATTTTCGGCCATCCACTTCTCAAATTTAGGATCCAATCCTTTGGTGCAGTCCTAGTCCCGAGATGTAACCATATTTTTCACGGGCAGCAATATGCATCTCAAGAACTTTGGACCAAAGACGGTAATTGGTGCCATTGAGCTTTACCCCAATTGAGGAAGGTGTATCTTGCTGGAAATTCATCATTGGGGCAGATGTTTCAGCACCAAGAGAATCTGAAGTTTCTGATTTGTCACCCATAATAGCAGCGGAAATTTGTGTTTATGGTAGAGAGAAATAAAAAAGGAAATTTCTGATGTAGAAGTTCGCTTCTAGCTGCACCACAGAGCATACTGAGAGATTTCAGTAAGAAATGATAGAGAGAACACCAAAGTCAGGTATACCCTTGGTGAAGATGATAGAGATCTGTGGTAACACGAAATAGGAAGGAATAAGAAAGTAAAAAAGAGCAAATTAGTATGCTCACGATGCCAAGTAGAAAATAAGATGCAGAAAATTTCTGATATTTCATTCATCTCCATGGGAGGTATTTATAAAGCTATACAAAGGGTGGAGATGCAGTTTGTACAAACACTAACACAGACTGTAAAGAGATAGCAGCTGTACTAACACTAACACAGCTGTACAAACAGCTATACTAACACTCACTAACACAGCTGTACAAACACAGCTGTATATTCTAACAAGCTTCTTCCATCTTGATATATCTTCTAACTACACGCGGTTCTTTAGATTCCATTTTACTCCAAGTAACCACTTCCTTCGATCTTGAGGAACATAATAAAATGATCACATATCTCCTTAAGGAGACGGAGATAAATCATAATGTAAGAGAATATATTCATGGACGTGCATCCTTTACTCAGACAGATGGTGTTGCGATCCCTTGGTTTGGTTCTTTCATCTTTTCCTGAGGGGCCATTATCTAGTGGAATGGTATATCTCATACTGTCAAGCGCAAGCTCGCGTCTTTAATGCTTATCACTTTATACCAAAAGAACAAAGTTAATAGTTTATTTCTAGGAAACCTGAAACTTCTATGGTATTGACCTTTTTTGGTCAATCAAATGGTTCACCATCTCTCTACATAAAAAGGACCATCAATAACGCAGCAACAGTACCAAGGACCAGCCATGATTTAATTCATGCCTTAGAACAAATGTTAGCATATAATCAAATCTAGACCCATAAAAAGTAATCCAGCCAAAGGTCTTAGCACAGGTGGTCATAAAAGAGAATAAAGGATGAGAAAGAAATGGGTCATTGGTCTAGAGTTTCCCACTCGGGAAAAAAGGGAATTGATATGGAAGAGGAAGAAAATACATACCACACAAAGGTTTACAATGACATTCAACAAATAATACTTTCCAATACAGTAGAAACGAGAGTGGAGAGACTGGTATTTATGAAGCTAGGTTAGTATTATTTTCCTGCTCTCGACAGTAATCATAGGATAACTATTTACTTTATTTTTCCTTTCCTGAGACTAGCATATATGTTAAAATGCAAGAAAGTGTTTTTGTGAGTGTGTGTGCGCGTGCGCGTGCGCGCTCAACACACAATCTCATAGCCTAGGTGTGAATGTGACATTTTCGCAACCAAGAAGATATAGGTGAATTAACAGGACGTTCTGTCAGCTCACATGTCACACTCACACCTTAATAAAGAGAGATAAGATGCTGACTACAATCCAAATCATAGCAGCACATATAAAGCAAAGAAAAGAAAATGAATCTTACTCGAGCCTTGACATCAAACTTTCGGCTTCTCTTAGAGCTGAACTTACAGCATAAAGTGTCATCTTTTTCACCTGTTAAACAAGGAAAGAGAAACCAATATAACCTAAGAGGTACAAAAGGTAGTCATGGACTCATGGTGTAGTTAAGGTGCATTTTCTTAATGTACATTGATGCCTAAAATCTACTACTAATTATGAGTTAAGTAACCAGTGGACAATTTACAGTGTCGACTAATTAGACTAAAATCTAGTCAACATCAATACCAAAATCCCTTTAATCACATAGTTACTAGCCTCTTGACACATGCTTCAATGCATGCCAAGTGGTTTTTTAACTGTGTATTAAAGAACAATGTGAAATTTTGTGGAAAAAAGTGGCGGTTATTTTAATCTAATTAAATTAGTTTACTATTTTACCCTTCTTAAATAAGAATTACTTTTTTACAATTTTATTTTAATAAAGGGCATATTTGAAATTTCAAAAGTTACATCAAAACCCGAACTTCTCCCTTTACTATTTAAAACAAATACATGAACTTTAAAATTTTGGATTACGTCCCTTAATCACCATGAAACCCAAGTAAGAAGAGACAAATGGTCAATTGCATTTGGGCAGCCTCCTTAACAGTATTCTACTACAATAAGTAAAAGTAGAATACTTGAGATGTGAAAAATCAATGTTTATGATGTAGTGAAAGACATGAAAATAAATTGATACCTCCAATTTGTCTTCCTTGGCTCTATGGTTTTTTGGGAGCAAACGGAACTCTTCAGTCAATCGAAGACATTCTTCAAGACTCTCAGGAGATACAAAATCAAGTGCTACTTTTATGCAAGACTGAGAGGAATCAAATAAAAATAAATTCAAAAGAGGGAAAACTAATAAGAGAGGAACTTAACCAAATCATTGAAATCTAGAAGAAAGCCACAAATATTTTTAATACAGTGTAGCACAGAAAGGTTTAAAAATTGAAGAATTTGTTCAAATGTATAATTAGTATTTACTTGTGTATTTCTCACTTGATGAGGACATCCTGCTGGAATAAAAACTGCCTCACCAAGGTATTGCGTAAATGTCCAAGGCTCCACATCTGCATTTAAAATCACGCATTAATTATATTGCAGTAGAAGATTTCAACTTATGAAGATTAATTGAAGTAAAAACTACATCAGATTCTTACCGAACTCCTCCTTTAGTTGTTTCTTCTGTCTCTCATTTAGGTAAAGAGTCTGATCATGAATAGGATGAACAACCTAAGACAAAACGCATAACACTGTTCAGGAACCCTCTTGTCCAATGTACATATAGCATAGTGACAAATACTAGCCTTGAAACTTACAGAATCTATAGGATGATTATTAATGTGGCGAAATTCTTTCTTGTGTTTATCCAAGTACTTTATTAACTTGGGAACATCCTGGTTGCGAAAGATGTCCCAAACAGCACCGCCATGGGCGGCGTCTAACCCATCATTACTTTCAAGAGAATCTTTTGTTTGCCTCACGTTTGACTTTTTTATATCATCAACTGTATTATTGCCTGAGAAACAAAACCCTGAAGCATCTTTCCCACCAAGCCTCCCAATCATCATGTCGCTGGAACATTGAACATGTTCTTGCTCTGCTTCAACTTCATTTGTATGAGGCAAGGTGGATTGTATCAGTTCACTCCTCTGATGATCAATACTCAGAGTATCAGGAGATTCCGAAACATACTCTGTTTCTTCATGTCCAACAATGCCACCTAGATCAACGGAATCTGACAACTGTTGCTGTTTTGGCATTAGATGGCCACTCTTCACAATGTTCTCATTTTTAGTACATTCCGCAGAATCAGCACTCATGATCTGCAGTTCGTGAGTTTTCTTCAACGATTTTCCTCCAACTCTCCCATTGTTGTCATCTCTTTCATTGTAGAGTTCACACAAGTCTTCAGCTTCATGCTTGCTCTGCAAACCCTTTATTTTTTTCTGCTGCCAAGGAGCGATCTTCACTCTTGTTGTGTGAGTCAGAACGTTTACCTAATCCCAAATCAAATAACTGTTGGTTAAACCCTGTTTAAATAACTATATTGAAGGTATAAATAGAATAAAATAAAATTTACAAAAGCGGTGTAAAACAACTGTTAGACCATATTAAATGACATTTGAAGTACAATTACAAATTCAATAATCACAGAACATATAAGTCAATATTCAAGTTACATAAATTTGTACATGATCTCAAAGAACTTCCACTAACTAATCCCACCTCCAAGTTTCAATCCAGTTAGCATTTATAGTGTAGTCAATGTGACATAAGTGTAAATTGTTAAGGCACGATGATATGAAAAAGGAAAGAAAGAGAAAAGAAATTTTTAATACTAATATTATTCGGGTGAAAGTTCAATGACATGGAACATAGCCGTGATATCACCTAGGTAGATGAAGCTATCATGAGAATTAACCAGAATTGCCACAAGAGCTATGATTTGAGCATATGGACATGGAATGTCTGACATGTTAACTGCCAGAAGTATCTTCACTTGAACTGATCTTCACTTATAAAAGAACCATGGCTATTGAGATAATTACGGAAATGACGCCCACATGTAAACAATCCACACCTTGATAATTTGGCACTTTTTCAACACAAATGAACGTAGGTTATTTTTAAGCATCCAAAGCACCGTACAACTTGGGTGGACATGAATTTGTGTCCTTAAGAGCCCAATCATAGCAGAAAAGCAATAACCAATATCTTCTTAAGGAAAATTAATAAAGAATGATTGAAGTATTGACTCAAAGGAATCAACCGTGAGGTCAAAGTAAAGATCATAAGAAGAAAACCAGAACTTCTAATGAAAGAAAGCCAGCTATATCCCTTGTAGTTGGAAACAGGGTGGTGGGAGCCGATAAAGAAAGTAACCAAAGTCTTAAGATAGACTAACTGCTACACCCAAAGGTTGATGACCTTATAACTTCCATGACTGATGTATGAGAGGGAAACTGTCATTCTCATCCACTAAAAATTTATCTTTTAAATAACCCAACTTCGTGCATGATAACAGCTGAAAAAAAAAACCCAATCAAATTTGGTATTTGGATAACATGATCACTAAGGACACATCAAGAAAAGGATAAAGTAACAAAATGGACAAACCAAACTCTTCCAAGCTTAAGCGAGCATTTACGACCTAATAAAAGACATTGTAGTGAGAAAACATTACCGCATCAGACATATCACAGTGTAACTTTGTCACTGAATCGCCTCTACCAAGCTCTTCAGAGAATCCATAGGCAATGTATGTTTTTGGTCCCATATCAGGTTTCAATGAATCAACAGGAAGTTTTGTAGCAAGATTGAGACAACCTATGCCTGAATCTTTTGGATCAGTATAGTCACTGTAGGGGAGTGCTGCGATAAATTCAGCACAATGCCTTGGCAGTCGCTCCTCAAATAAAGTTGATGAGGGCCAATCCTTCAATTTCAACATCTCTGGCCACCCACCTTTATGTACACGACCCTCTAAGTAGCCCGTGAAAAATTGGTGAATATTAATTTCAACCTACATGAAAGTGAAATGTCAAGAATTTCAATTCTCATAGCAGCAGATGTTTAAAACTCTATGAGTAATTTAGCTAGTTTTTTATTGCTGACCTCACACCAATCCCAGCAGTCAATGGCCTTCACATTTCGTGTCTCCTCTTTAAACTTTACCTTGGCACCTGTTTCTCTAAAAGCCCTCCACATGACCATAGGTTCCCAACTAAGACCAGATGTCTTGTCCAGAACATTTCTGACTATCACAGGTTCCCCATTCATCCAGTGCCTCTGAAAATGCTCAATTTCATCATCTGCAATGTCAACAGCACTTGGACAGTATAAGAAGTTATCATCACTGTTTTTCCTGAATGCCGCCTGCCTCACTTCAGACTGTAGGTTATTATTTTCCTCAGAATCATTCGGCTGGCACCAGGAGCATCGTTGAGACATATCGACATCTTGCTTCTTGAAGTCACTAGTAATATCCTCTGCATTTTTTAACAGCTTTGTTATCCAATTAGCTTTACATTTGCGCCTCAATTCCAGCTTTACCTTGCCACAACCTCCACATTCTTTTGGAGGACATAGAATGCTCCCATCAGGATTAGCTCTCCAGTTTGGAAAAGAAAGAGGCACATCAGTTTTAGAATCATCAGAAGAAAGGGTAATTTGGCTCTCCCAGCCATGTCTTTTCCTTTTCAAATTAGTATTGTCCTCGCTTTTAGTCACTTGTTTCTGAGCTCTTTCCACTGATTGTTGGTGAGATGTTTCTGCTTCACTACCTCCAGGTTGGCAGCCTTTCCTTAGCTCTTGGCAACAAGTAAGACAGAGGTCGTATGAACAACGGGGTTGGGGCAGCTTCTGTGGAAATCCACAATAGATGTATAGCAATTGTCGCTGTCATATAAGAACGCATGCATTGTTATGACAATATGTGAAGGTTCTATAAATAAAAACACAAAAACAAATGTTTTCTGCTAAAAAATGTACATGATTTATGGACTGCATATAAATAAGAATGTGAAATATGACATTAATTAAGAAAAGGGTATCAAGATATGCATGTAATAATATATGGGAGTCCAGCCACAACTTTAAACCTCCTATGCATTTAGTGAAAAGAACTCTAACAATTTACTATTCTTCTTATTGATAACAGGCAGGGATGTCAGAAACACCATACCAAAAATATTACTTAGCTAGGACCACCATTTTCTATCAATTCAAATGATGCTTATGGATTTTGCTTCAGCTTTGAATAAGAAGTGAAAGTGGAGAACAGACCATAGACAGTTTGGTGCCTCAAAAAAATCATTTCTTGACACCCAAGACCACTCTAGTCCTTAAAAACATTTCATTGTAGTATCTAACACTTGAATGACAGGAATTTAAACTAAGCACAAATGCTTGTAGATTCACTACAGACATAACGACAATAGATATTCGATAAAAGATGCTAAACGAAATGCACTTTCAGTTTAATTTTCAGGGAGCCTGGACATACCAATACATACGTTCACTTTGGTCTATTTTAGTTCTCGTTATGTCCATTTCACTCAACTGAACACCTACCAAGAAAAACAAAACACAAAATGAGATAAACAACAGTCCTCGGCCAAGGAAGTAAAAACTACATTTACTAGAATCTCATAAAAGTTCACCTCGTATTTTGGCTTCAATCTCTAGTTCAAAGCTCTTCTCAGTATGAATATGCCTCAGAACAGGTAAAGCTTTATATAGCAAGTACTTCAGCCGCTGTAATTTGACACTGGGCTCAACTTTTATGTTGCAAGGCTGTCAAAACAAATAAAACCAGAGAGAGAGAGAGAGAGAGAGAGAGAGAGAGAGAGAGATTAGACTCAAAACTTGGTAGTTTCAGATTAAAATGCAGAGAGACTGAGGGAAAGAGAACCCACTTTCTTAATAAACTCGCGCAAGCAAGCTTTGCAGTTGCAGTTGCGACAACAAAATGGGCATTTCTTCGCTATTTCCTCTCTCGTCTTCCCAGGGTACCTATATCAATATTGAACAATGCAAAAACCTTATCATTTGAAACCAATACATCAACAAATAGCAAAGGCTTGCAATAATAGAAAAATGCAAATAATGCAAACACAATGAGCTCACTCAAATTAAAAAAATTCAACCAAACTCGCGCAAATATTTACAGAATTAGATTTAAGAACTGGGGTATAAATGCAAATACAAATAACCTCACTCAAATTAAAATTGTCAACCATCTTAATTCTTACTTACCATCTTTCAATGCATTCAAAGCAAAATCGCTTTATCTTACAATTAGAACAGTGGACAACGCCACTTTTGTCGTTCCGCTGACACTGGTGGCACATCAAGCTCACACGCTGCTCCGTGTTCTTGTTAGGCTTCTCCTACAAAACGCAAAATTTTTATTTTCGTTCATTTCACTGAGAACTTAGAGCAGCACCCAAAAAAATGAGAAAAAAATCAAATTTTGTATATTTCAACCTCTTTTAATTTGTAATTCTTCACAGGATTATCGGAACCGCTGTCTCCGTCTGATATTTCTCTCTGAATTTTCTTATTCCTAGTCTTATTCTTGAGCTGCGCCAAGTGATTTTTACAGTTCTTCATAGGATTATCGGAATCGCTGTCTCTGTCGGATCTTTCTCTCTGAATTTTCTTATTCTTAGTCTTATTCTTGAGCTGCGCCAAGTGCTTTTCACAGTACGACTTCCCCGACGACGCCGTTTCCCTGCACCTCCACTTTTGACCGTCGTTGCGCTTGCACCGGCGATCATCTGCCGGCGATTCCATCGTCGCGAAGGACAGATCGTGTTCGGAAATCAATCGCTGTAATTGGTCTGAAAAGGTACGAAATGCAAGTGTATCGAGCGTCTGATTTCCACGGTTAGGTAGGAAATGCAAAGAGGAATTGGATATTTGGATGCCTTATATTCATATTTATATTATTTTATCAATTCTCATTTGGATATGTGTACGTTATTTATAACGACTTGTTTGGCTGGTCACGTGTACGTGTAACACGTGTTTTTCTTTTGTTTGAGTACAAATGATAGTCTAAACTAGAAGGAAGAGAGATTTCTCACACACACAAATAATATCATGGGAATTCGAACATGAGACCTCTAATTTGCAAGTCAAGAACACATACTTTGGTTACAATTTTCTTTTAAGACCTTTCTTATTGAAAGGGAATATAATATTGTCACGTGCTCTCTCCAAAGTGGTTTCATGAATTAGTGGAAGTGGTTACGTGGTTATCATGCTGCATAATTGTAGGAGTTGATGTCCCTAGACTTTAGTTGTTGAGTAGTTGTAGGAGTCAGGTTATCCACTTCGATAGTGGAGGTGTCGTGGGAAAAGTTTCCCTCTTTCTATGCTTTCAATTAGAGTCCTTGTTTGTATAAATTTCAGTTGCTGTTTATTAATGAAATTATCGGATATTATCCCCTTACTGCTAGCTTGTCTAACTTGGAGGTTTTGGGTTCCCTCGAAGCAACCCTTATCGTGTAATTGTTATCCCAACCGAGCCTTTAATTATTGTTGCAAGCCATAGGTGGCGTAAGAAGAAAACTACATACCAACTCCCTATATCTAATCGCCCATCACACGAAGCCCTGTCCCAAGCACATAACACAGGTATCGTAGCCGGCATGGAGGAGCAACGGGTAGAACGCTTGAAATCGAAGTGGGCTCCTAGCCACCGTCAGAAAGAATCCTCAAGGAGATGCAAGAGATGTTCTCACCATGAATGCTCGCTTGGATCAAATTTCTCGAACCCGGCGATGGATCCGCAGTGCTTTCAATGGTGGTGGAGGCCGAACATTTGGAAGTGGATCCACCACTCCAAATTCTGTCAACTCTTACCTTCCTAAAATGGTGAAGCTAGACTTTCCTCACTTCAACGGATTGGAAGATCCCACAAGTTGGATATGTCGTGCTGAACAATTTTTTGACTTTCACCACACTCCAGAAATGGAGAGAGTTCCGTTAGCTTCATTCAATCTTGAAGGGGATGCGCAATTGTGGTTCCAATTGATGAAGGAGGAAACCCCCATCACCACATGGGCAATTTTTAAGCAAGGACTGCATGATAGATACGGTCCCACCCAATTTCAAGATTTCTTTGGTGATCTGACAAAGTTACAACAAACAGGTTCGGTACGAGACTATCAAACCCAATTTGAGAAATTATTGATTAGAGCAGGAAGACTCACTCCAGATCAACAAGTTGGCTGTTTTGTGAGTGGGTTGAAGGAGAATATCAAAACTGATGTTCAAGCGTGTAAGCCGCAAACACTCTCTGCTGCTATCGGTTTGGCTCGCCTATATGAGTCTCGCAACCAAACAAATAGGCGATACTCAACTTTGGATGTGAAGCAGCCCTCTACCAATGTTGTTACGAAGTCTGACCGTCGACAAAATTTCATGCCAATTAAGCGGCTATCTCCAGTCGAATTAAAGGAACGAAGAGACAAAGGACTTTGCTTTAATTGTGATGAGAAGTTTAGTCCTGGACACAGGTGCAAAAAATTATTTCTCATTGAAGGTTGTTGGCCTGATGTAGAGGACGATGCGGAGGGCGAATGTAGTGCTGAAGTTGACTTGGCTGGAGAAGAATTACCTGAAGTATCTATTCATGCAATATATGGTGCTCGGACTCCCCAGACAATGAGGGTGCATGGCAACGTGGGCAAACATCAAATGACATTCTTGGTCGATTCTGGAAGCACACATAATTTTTTGAGTAGTAAAATTGCTCGAAAGGCTGGCATTAATCCCACTGGTTTTGGAAAGTTTGAGGTTTCCGGTTGCAAATGGCGAAAAGCTTGCAAGCGCTGGGCTTTGCAAGGGGGTCTGCATACTAGTTCAAGGTGTTCCTATAACTGTTGATATGTACCTTCTTCCGTTGGAGGGGTGTGATGCTGTTCTTGGAGCCCAATGGTTGAGCACGTTAGGGCCAATTGTTTGGGATTTCTCTCAATTGCAAATGAAGTTCAATGTGGGAGGGAAAACAGTGGTTCTTAAAGGGGTGACACCTCAGGATAAAATTGTTAATGAGCATGAGATTTGTAAGGAGTTAAAGAAAAAGAAAGACGGGGCCATTCTGCAAATCTACTCACTTGTTTTGCAAGACCATGACGGTACACCATTTCCCAACCTTGATTTGATATCTATTAATCCAGATTTAAAGCATCTTTTGCTACTTTTTGATGACATATTTGTTGAACCACGTGGATTGCCACCACCAAGATCCCATGATCATGTGATACCACTAAAGGAAGGTAGTAATCCTGTGAGTGTGAGGCCTTACAGATACCCACAATTTCAAAAGAACGAAATTGAACGGCTGGTGGCCGATATGTTGAAATCAGGTGTGATTCGGCCTAGTCAAAGTCCATACTCTTCTCCTGTGTTATTCGTTAAGAAGTATGATGGCTCATGGCGACTATGCATAGACTATCGAGCGTTGAACCAGAACACCATCAAAGACAGGTTCCCTATCCCTGTCATTGACGAACTGCTTGATGAACTTCATGGTGCCAAGTATTTCACCAAATTGGATTTGCGTTCTGGATACCATCAAATAAGGATGCAACCAGATGACATATCCAAGACAGCATTCCGGACACATCAAGGGCATTATGAATTTTTGGTGATGCCATTTGGCCTCACCAATGCACCCTCCACTTTTCAGTCACTAATGAATGAAGTCTTCAAAGAATACCTTCGTAAGTTCATTTTGGTATTTTTTGATGATATTTTAATTTATAGCTCGACATGGGAGCAGCATTTGGAGCATATAAAAATTGCATTGACTATTTTGAGGGCTAACAAGTTGTTTGTGAAGGAAGAAAAGTGTGCATTTGGGCAGGAACAAGTAAAATATTTGGGGCATGTTATTTCCAGCAAAGGAGTTGCTGTAGATCCAGAAAAAATTGATGCTATGCTGGAGTGGCCCAAACCAACCACTGTCAAAGCTTTACGTGGGTTCTTGGGCTTAACTGGGTATTACAGGAAATTCATTCAAGACTATGGCAAGATTGCTAGACCATTGACTGAGATGCTTAAAAAAGGAAGCTTCAAATGGAGTCTCCAGGCTGAAGAATCGTTTGAGAGACTCAAAGAGGCGATGACGAAGGCTCCTGTTCTTGCTTTGCCAGACTTTAACAAGCTATTTATTGTGGAGTGCGATGCATCTGGATCTGGAATTGGTGGAGTTCTAATGCAAGAAAAACGCCCAATAGCATTTTTCAGCCATGCACTACAAGGTACGACTTTGTTCTTATCTACCTATGAAAAGGAGATGATGGCTTTAGTGTTTGCAGTGCAAAAGTGGAGGCCATATTTACTTGGGCGAAAATTTGTTGTGCGGACTGATCAAAGAAGCTTGAGGCATTTGTGGGAGCAGAAAATAACTACAACGGCCCAAGAAAAATGGCTCGTCAAGTTGATGGGCTATGACTTTACCATAGAGTACAAGAAGGGAAAGGACAATTTGGTGGCAGATGCTCTTTCAAGAAGGAATGCAAGTGGAGTGGCAGCCATCTCAACCCCTGTGCCGAATTGGTTAGATCCAATCAAAGATGAGGTACAAAGCAACCAGACCATGCAAGAGTTGGTGGACAAGTGTGAACAAGGTGAAGCGGTGGGTCCTTGGGAATTTAAGGATGGCATACTCTACTTCAAAAATAAAATTTATTTAATGTCAGATTCTTCTCTAATACCTGTCATAGTAGAGGAGATGCATTCAAGCACACATGAGGGCTACCACAAAACCTTGCAGAGAGCAAGGTCAGTCTTTTACTGGCAAGGAATGCGAAGAAGTATCAGAGAATTTATCAAGCAATGTGACACTTGTCAAAGGAATAAAGGAGAAAATACTAAGCCAGCAGGACTTCTTCAACCTCTCCCAATTCCTTTACAGGTATGGACCGACATCTCAATGGATTTTATTGATGGCCTTCCTAAATCCAATGGGAAAACAACTATTTTTGTTATAGTTGACAGACTCTCAAAGTTTGCCCATTTCATTCCGATCTCTCACCCATATACTGCTACAACCGTAGCTCAAATATTTTTTGAGCAAATCTTTAAATTATATGGCATGCCACAAAGTATTGTTTGTGATAGAGATCCCACTTTTACAAGCCTTTTTTGGAGGGAATTATTCAGATTGCATGGAACAAGCTTCAATTTTAGCTCATCTTACCACCCCCAAACTGACGGACAAACTGAAGTGGTAAATAGGATTGTTGAAATGTATCTCAGATGTTTTACAAGTCACAACCAAAAAGAATGGGTGCGATGGATTCCTTGGGCTGCATATTGCTACAATACCAGTATACATGCTTCTACCAAAAAGACTCCATACGAGATAGTTTATGGGAAACCACCTCCGAATTTATTGTCCTATGTTCCAGGAACCACTCAAGTGGAAGCCGTTGATCAGGAGCTATGCAGCAGAGAACAAGTCCTCAAGGACCTGAGAGAACACTTGCTTGTGGCTCAAGCGGGCATGAAAAAGTTCTATGATGCCAAGCGAATTGATAAAAGCTTTGAGGTTGGTGACTTTGTCTATCTGAAATTACAACCTTATCGCCAAATGTCTTTGTCTTTACGAAGAAATCTGAAGTTATCACCAAGATTCTTTGGGCCATATGAAATTCTCCAGAGGGTGGGACAAGTGGCTTATAAATTGAAGCTTCCTGAGGGGTCTAGAATTCATCCAATCTTTCACGTGTCATTGCTCAAAAAGAAGGAGGGCACTAATGTGGTAGTCCAGGACTCTTTGCCTGCACTCTCATATGGAGAGGATTCTCTTGTTCCCATGCCACAAGCCATCCTTGGGCAACGAAAAAGGAAGAATCAGGAAGAAGTCTTGGTACATTGGAAAGGCTTGTCTCCAGCAGATGCAACTTGGGAAAACTTGAAGGAGCTGCAACTCAGATTTCCAGATGTCAACCTTGAGGACAAGGTTTTTTCGATGGGGGAAGGAATGTCACGTGCTCTCTCCAAAGTGGTTTCATGAATTAGTGGAAGTGGTTACGTGGTTATCATGCTGCATAATTGTAGGAGTTGATGTCCCTAGACTTTAGTTGTTGAGTAGTTGTAGGAGTCAGGTTATCCACTTCGATAGTGGAGGTGTCGTGGGAAAAGTTTCCCTCTTTCTATGCTTTCAATTAGAGTCCTTGTTTGTATAAATTTCAGTTGCTGTTTATTAATGAAATTATCAGATATTATCCCTTACTGTTAGCTTGTCTAACTTGGAGGTTTTGGGTTCCCTCGAAGCAACCCTTATCGTGTAATTGTTATCCCAACTGAGCCTTCTAATTATTGTTGCAGCCATAGGTGGCCGTAAGAAGAAAACTACATACCAACTCCCTATATCTAATCGCCCAATCACACGAGCCCTGTCCCAAGCACATAACAAATATACTAAACTTACACACATAACAAGAATACTAGGAATCAAACTCAGAATTTTGTATAAAAAAATAATTACTCAAAACTACTACATTAATGAGTGATTTGCTATTGGAGGTAACAATTGAGATCGCATCAAAAAGATAGAATCAAAGTATGGGTAAAAGTGGACATATGGACCTCATCTTTGATTCTTTTGACTATAGTGATGTTTAATCATCTAAAAGATTAAATTTTATTTTGTATTGAATTCATTAAATGAGTTAATTTTAAGGAAGAAGTTGGAGTATACCGTAAATATCGATGTTAGTACTATTTCCTCTTTTAAAAATTGAAAGAAGTAACACATTAATTACAATGTCTAAAACTACCATTTTTAAACTCTCACAAGTAAAAACTATATGTAATATGTAATGATGATTTTTTGAAGTTCGAATAACAGCTCCCCAATTATAAAATGTCATTAGAGGGTGATTCAAATTGATACTTTGTAACTCGAAACTCTTATTGCACTTTTTTATATAGAAGAGAAGAGCGCTAATACGACGGTGGTGCGGTCGAGGATCAGAGCTTCATTGGAAACAAAATTTTATCAGTGTGACCAAAATACCCTTTGATTTCTTGGCTAAAAGTCACTTTTGGTCCATGCACTTCAACCACTTTTGACCATGTAGTTTCAATTTCATCAATTTTGACCATGTAGTTACGTATTTGTAGCAATTTAAGGACAAGTTAGTATTTCCGTCAATTTCTTTGACGGTGCAAGGGGCAATTTCGTCAACCCAAAACCCTTGAGTATAAAAACTCGTATGAAACTCTCCCCTTTTCATATTAAGCCTCGAAATTCAACAATTAATCCCAATTTTTAAAGAATCATAAACCCAAATGGCTAATTTCGAGCCATAATATGAAATTGGGGGAGTTTCAAAAGAGCTTTTATGTTCAAGTGTTTTGGGTTGACAAAATTGACCTTTGCTCGGTCAAAGAAATTGATGGAAATACTAATTTGTCCTTGAATTGCTACAAATATGAAACTACATGATCAAAATTAATGAAATTGAAACTACAAAGTTAAAAGTTGTTGAAGTACCAGACTATAAGGACCAAAAGTGACTTTTGACCTTCTTTTTAAACCCTCCCTGATTCCCAAGCTAATGTTCGTTTTAAACCCTTCCCATTTTCGCGCGCGACTACCCACTACTATTTTTTACCTGAAGTATCAAAGAAACAGTACACACACACTCTCTCTCGCTTAACACTTTCCTGGAAATTTTGCCTAGAAAATGGACTCAGAGGTTGGGAATACAGAAACTTATGGGTTAGAGCCCAAGCTGAACGCAACGAATGTGAACGAAGAAGACCGTGTCATCTGCAAGGTTAGACCTTTAATTTGTATGTTCGGTTAGTGAGAAAGTGTAGGGATTAGTGACAGACATTGATCGTAGGGTTTTACCGATATTTAACTAAGATCTTGGCTGAATTTCCTTGCTCTAATCTTGGGTCGATTGCATATTCCAATGCTCAATTTTTAGCTGTAATTGAATACTTGCTTGTTGGTTTGAGCCTTTGGGGGATTTACGAATTTGGGTTTTCTTTATAAAATAAAACAAGTGAAAGGAAAGAAAGAAAGAAACTCTGTTTAGATTTTCTAAAGCCCTGGATTCTGCTTTCTAGTTTCTTTTATCAATCCCAGATGCTGTTTCTTTGGTTTTCTGATCTAAAGTCTTTTGCTTTATTAGCTATCTGACAATGCTGCTGTGGTGGCTCATGATGTTGGAGGGACAACTCTGGTGCCAATTGGGGAATTTAAACAAAATGATGGAAAGTATCATCCAACTCCCAAAGGTTATTATACAATGAAACTGCTTTATTAATTTTCCTGGTCACGTTTAAAGCTTTTACTGTATGTTTCTGATCCATTTCATTGCTCGCAACTTCCACGATTGTTGGTGCTGGTTGTTGATGAGAAATTATATCTGTTTTTAATCAAAAGTTAATATCTTGCTGGCATGATCACACTTCTTGCTCACATTAATGTCAGCAAAATGTGTTTCTTAGGTGAAATTTCTCGTTTTGATGGGAAGAACTACCTTCTCTGGGCAGAACATATGCAGTCTATGCTAAAGCATTTTCAGATGGAGCATCTGCTCTCCGAGCCATGCCCAAGATCAGAGGCTCCTGATGAAAAATGGATGCATGCTGATTTTGCTTGCCGTTATTACATGTTGAGTGCTCTGCGTGATGATCTGTTGTATCATCTTGACTTGAAGAAAGTTAAAACTGCGAAACAACTTTGGGACGAGATAAAATCAGTGTATAATGATGGTTAAATGGATCGTTTGCATATATCAGGGGGAAGCAGCTGGGTGCACAGATAACTACAAGGCGGGGTTTCGAGCCATAACTTCTTCTTTTAAAATTCAATTGTAAATGCATACGATTCTTGTGTAGGTTCAAAGCAATTTTCTTGTATTTGGTATGATGATGTAGCGACTCAAGTGAGGTAAATAGCTTCTGCAAAGATACTTTGATATAATGCATAAGATTCATTCAATATAATAAATCACACAGTTCGTTATAGGAGCAACTTATTGTATTGGGCTTTTTGTGAACCCCATATGTTTTTTTTTTCTTTTTTTAGGGTCAACCTCCTCCGATCCCTAAGGCTCACTAATTAGGATTCCTGGACCTATTGGGAAAGCAACACTCCACCTTCTATATATATACGAATAGTTGGATCGTTCGTTTTGGTAGATATGGAGCACAAGAGTTTCAAACATGGCCTGAGCGATCGAGAAGAGCTTGAGGAGACAAATATGAATGGTGAGCAGCAGGTCAAGAGGTTGAAGAAGGAGGTGGATGAGGTTGGCGAAGACTGTTTTGTTTACAAGGTGAACCAAACCCTAATTTCCATGTTTGGTTGCTTAGAAAGTGTAGGAAACGGAAGGGAAATTGAATTCTATAATAATGGGTTTCTTTAATCCATGTTACTTGTAAAGAACCCAATTTAGGTTTGCTTGTTTGCTTTTTTCAGAAAGATACAGACTTTTTTTAGTTTATAAAGCCCTACGCCCTAGATTCTGTTTGGTTGATGAAAAATTGCAGGGAAAAAACTGAGAATTTTATATTTGATTGGCAGAAAATTGAAAATTGAAAACTTTCTGTTTTCTCACAGTTTTTTTGTTTTTGTTTTGTTTCATTAGCTATCAAACAAGAGAAGTGTGGTGGTTCATAATGTAGGAGGGCTAACTTTTGTGTCAATTGAAAAATTTTGCCAAATCGGTGGAAGTCAAGTTCCTGCTGGCAAAGGTGACTACCATACATTCTAATCTGGTTTAGCTCTCATCAAGCTGTTTTCTAATGACTCCTCAGAAGCTATCAACTTTTTGTTGGTTTTAATTTTCAATGCTTTTGTTTTTCTAGTCATTAACAATGTTCATGCTTTATGTTTCCAGCAATTAGCTTTCCGGCTGAACAATGGGAAACCTTCGTAAAGCTTATCCCAGAAATAGATGAAGCGATCAAAACCATAGGAACAAACTCAAGGTGAGAGCAATGTGTTGACAATCAGATTCAGTATAACAATTTTGCTCATATTGTGCCTTATGTGTGTGTGTGTATATATTTTTTCTTGTTGATGCAAATGTAGACATGAAATTGATAGTACGCAGACCGAAGATGAATGTAGAAGATCTGAATGTGATACTATGCGAATCGAAGATGAATGTCAAAGATCTGAACGTGATCTTAAGCAAAAGGAAGATGCCTCAGTGCCTGGTGTTGCTCCTATTGAACTTTTTCCCAGCCGTTTCTATGGAGAGAAGGAGAAGTACCCTATTTGGGCACAGCAGATGAAGTCTCACTTAAAGCATCTGAAGGTTGCATATGTACTCTCTGAGCCATGTCCAGAGATTATACTAAAACCGGGAGCAAAGTTTAAAGAATTTGTTCAATTAAAGGCTGCTCAAGAGAGGTGGGAGGGCGATGACTACAATTGCCGTTTTATGATCTTGAATCATCTATGTGACGGTCTCTTTCTTCGTTATGCGAAGAAATCTAGGACTGCTAAAGAGCTGTGGGAAAAGATAAAATCAATCTATCAAGTTGATCCACCACCAGAAGAAGAAGAACAACAACAAGAAGAAGGAGAGGAACAAGTGGAAGAAGAAGAAGAAGAGGTATCTGCCTCTTACAATGCTGATGAAGAAGCCGCTGGCAGGGCTTCAAGCAATTGAGACTAGTCTCAGTCTGATATACAGATGTTGTAAATTCTAAGATTGGTTTGGTTCCATAGAAATCAGATTTTCCTTTGACCTGTTTTCTAAAGATAAAATTGTTTCGGTGTTAGGCTTTTACAATTTCATTATTCTTCATGTCCTTGCTAAGGGGAAAGAATACACAGTTTTCAAGCTTATATACCAACCTGGCTTGTCAGTTTTTAGGATATCTGGTTCTTAATATAATTAGGCATTTATCATGAAGAAATACATGAGTTGTATATCCGACCTTCTTGGGCCAGAGCCGGAACAAAACTTCTGGAGGGGCCAAGAAGTCCGAATGTCTTAATTACATGAAAGAATGCTACAAATACCTTAGAAGAGTACGGATAGGTTCGAATGGCCAATGACCTCCTCATTGGATTTTTATTTGGCATTGTATTTGCTTAGTGTAACAATATAATTAATATGACATAAAAAAAATTAGTGCAATTCTATAAATAAATAAAAAAAGTGGTGATTTTCCCACTATCATTTTATCCACTTACACTCCCTTTTGTTTTTTTAAATAGTTTTTTCTATAACAAAAAAAAGGGAGTGTAAATTGACAAAATAAGAGTGAGTGGTTTGGAGTATTTACTCCCTCAGGCAAGGTCCTGGGTTCGAGTCCTAGCATCCGTGTAGTGTGTGTGAGTTTAATATGCTATCACCCTTTTCAATAAGAAAGGTCCTAAAAAAAAATTACAATTTCTAATAAAGGGAGTGTAAGTTGACAAAAGATGAGTGAAAAAATCAACTCCCCTAAAAAAATAAGGGGTTATTTACACTAACACCCCTCGGGTTTTTGTCTTTTTCACAAAACTCCCTAAGATTTCAGAAATTATACGAACACCCCCTGAGGTTTCAAATTTTTTTCACAAACCCCATTTTCATTGATTGTTCGTCCAAAACTTGATGAGTTCATTTTTAAAAAGTATGCAAATGACAAAATCAACCTCAATGAATGTATGTACAATCTAATCACAAAGGCTAACTTTGTCATTTGAAGAAATTTTTTATATAAAATCATCAATCTTTGGATGAAAAATCAACAAAATGGGGTTTTGTGAAAACAATTTAAAACCTCAAGAGGTGTTCATGTAATTTCTGAAACCTCAAGAGATTTTGTGAAAATTTATATTTATTCAAAAACTCATTTTAGCATGACATATTATACAAAAACCCCACGTATAGCCTATTTGGAGAGAAAAACTCAAAACTAGACACTTGTCATTTTCTAATTGGTTCTTAGTGTGTTAAAATTTATAAGAACCAATTGGAAAATGACAAGTGGCTCTCTCCAAATAAGCTATATAAGGATTTTTGTATAATATGTCATGTTGGAATGGGCCTATTTGTAGAAAGCCCTTGTGAAAAAGTCGAAAACATGTGGTGTGTATCCATGTAAATAACTCTACAATGTTGTACAAGTGGATGCTAGAAGAAATTATCTTAATTTTTAAATGGTTTTTATTTCTTTATGTAAGGCAAAGGGGTGATAACTTTGTGAACTAAAATTTGTACTACATGGGAGAATTGAATATCTTCCACAACCCTAAAAGTACATATGGTTGGGCAAGCGAGGCTTAGCAATGGCCATCAAAGGTTGGCTCTTGGGCATGGTCATGCCATAAACCTCTTTGGTATCAATATCTTGAGGCTTCAACCCATCTGGTGGTGTCCAATCAAAACAATGAAAAAGCCAAGCCAATGCCATCAAAACCAAAGTCACTCCAAGTGGCGCGCCGGGACACTTCCTCTTTCTAGCACTAAATGGCAAGATCTTGAAATCGGCTCCATGGCTAATCTCAACTTGGCTCCCATCAGCAAGCCAATGCCTCTCGGGCCTAAACTCATCCACATTGTCCCAAATCTTGGTGTTTCGGCCTAGCCCATGAGTGTTGATGAAGACACGTGTCTTGGCGGGTATGTAGCAATCGTTGATCCACGTGGCGCGAAGTGATTCGTGCGGGATGAGGAAGGGTCCAGCTGGGTGCATGCGAAAGGTTTCGCATACAACGCATCATAGGTAGTTAAGGGGGTGGTGCCCCAAATATTTTCTGTAGTTAAGGTGGGCTAGGTCTGATTTGTTAACCATTCGATTTGGACCGACGACAGAATCGAGCTCTTCTTGGATCTTACGAAGTACACGTGGATGCTTGATCACATCGGCCATTGCCCATTAGTTGGTCACAGCTGAAGTGTCCGTGGCAGCAGCTATCATATCCTGAAGAAATTCATAATAAATTTTCTAATTAAATATTATATAATTAAAACAAAATATGGTTCTTATATGAGTTGTGCTATAATCAGTCGTTCACATGCATTTAGGCAATTTCTGACCATTTATCGATATGAGAATTAGATTTCATCAACGATCAGAATTCTTCCTTGAGTGCATAGGGGACTAACATAAGCAAAGTCCTTATAATATTGTTGGAAAAATATTACCTGAATTAGAGCTTTGATTTCCACATCATCTATGTGTTCTTTCCCATCCTCACCTGGCAAAGACAACAAAACATCAACAAAGTCCATTTCTCCTCCTTCTTCCTCCCCTCTAGTTTTCTTTCCCTTCTCCTCCCTTGCCCTCCTCCTATGTTCTTCAAAAATATTGGAATGAAAATCATCCACTCTTTTCTCCACGTGTCTCATTTTCTTCTCACACCCATAAGGGTCCACCCACCTCCAAATTGGCAAATAATCACCCAAATATATCAACCCCAACAACCAAAACAACTCATGGGTTATGTCCATGAATTCCATGGCCTCTTGTGGGCCTGCTGACCCAGCCCCAAAATACTGCTTCCCAAGCAGCATCCTAGTCACATTGTTCATAGAAAACCCACCTAACACCTCCCTCAAGTTCACCGCCTTACCAGTCTGGGCTATGGTCCAAACATCTCAAACGAGGTGTTGGGCCTCTTCAACCCGATGTCGCACAAAAGAGTCGAGCCGCTTTGTTGTTAGCAAGTGCTCCATGCATATCCTCCTCATCTGCTTCCACTGCGGGCCCAACGGGGCAAGTGCCACGTCACCACACCTATAGGCCAAATGAATAGCAGCAAGAGTTCTTGGTGTGGATGCAAAAACCTCATCTTGTTTGAGAAGTATTTCTCACGATTATATCGGGGTCATTGGTGGTGATGGCATCATGCTACCAAGTTTTAGGTAGACCAAAGGCCCATATTTGTCACATGTGAGGCCATGTCTCTATGTGGCGGTGGGCCAAACTAAACGAGGTTGCCCAAGATAGGCCATCTTGGTGGGCAGGAGGAAGCTTTTGGTGTTTGGGTGAAGATCTGCATTTCAGCCTTTGTATATGATGCGGGGCAACGATAGCTGCAAAAATGAGAGTTAAAAAAGAGATGTCTAAAATTGTACAAGGAAGGAAAAGCTTGAGCTTATGAATCTGTTTATAAAGTTAATCAATGGGAAGGGACAAGATTGGCAACAACATTTTTGGGTCAAACCATACTCTTTATATGCATGCATTATTGGTTATAAGCGATATTGGCTTGTTATTCAAATATTTGGTGACTAGAATATTTACCAAGAACAAAGAAATTAGTTTTGTATGTTTTGCTAATGTATTAGAATAAGGGTAGAAAAAGAGTACCAAGAATATGAGCCTTTAAATTAGGGGAGACCTAGGAGCTAATTTGGTAGCTTATTTATTATTTCTTTTTGTAAAATATTTGGATGCTTTCCATACTCGACCTACATTTTTCCTCAGAAACCTTCCTACATTGATCTCATTTAATTTCTTTCTCTATATAAGAGCAACTCCACCCATTTTCTCTTTGCCATTGGGAGGCGGGGGGTAGGGTAGCTACTATTTATGTGAATAGTGGCTGCCCTTGCAAAAAGGTTTTGGTGTTTACCGTTGCCATGTAGCAAAGGGCAAATACTATTCACTTTTACTATTTATTTTATTTTTTATATGGGATTAATTGTAGTTGTATGTAGGAAATTAATAATAATAAAATTGATAGGTATGCATTAAAAATATTTCTGAATTTTTTGGATTTTTTTCATTTTTTCATATTTTTATAATTTTTACGTCTACGACGTCCATGTAAGCAAGTAGTAGCCTTGGCTGGCCCGGCTGGTGGGGTCCACTGCTTGCCTGGGCAAGAGTGGCAGCTGGAGTTGCTCTCACGCACTTGGGCCCCTGCCTTAGCCGTGCACACCCCGGCTGGAGCAGCTCTAAGAAATACAAACGACCTTGCATTGTCGATGACCTTCCCTTTCTCCTCCTCCCGCTCCTACTTTTAGTCCCTTATCGTAGAGAGAAAAAAAGAGCTTCCAAAAGAGGGAGGAGTTGAGTAAGGGCTGAGTTGCCCAATAAGGATAGTGGAAGAGGTGCCAAGGTTTTCCAAATAGTTTTATTTTGTAAATAAATAAGTCGTATTAGGGTATAGAGCGCAAATAATACAATACATATAAAATGTCTTATTATCAAATAAGAGGGACGAGTCCATTAGATTAAGACTACGAGTGTGTTTTGGAAGAAAAAAATTATCTTGCATTCCGAATGAACTCACTTAATAAGTTAATATATGTACGTGCAATTCTAATTTAAGTTAACTTAAGTGAACTAACATCAGGTAAATTTATTACAGTTATAAAAGTTAAAGAAAAAAGATTCAAAGTTATCATTGTGACCAAAAAATTTCTCATGCATAAGCTCTTGTAAAAAAAAAAGGGTTAATTACACTTTAGTATCCGTGGTTCTGTGCTTAAACGTGTTAGTCACTACATTTTCAATTTTTACAATAACATACCCGAATTTTTAAATTTGTTATAATGTGGTTCGCCGTTAGGGTTTCAAATCGAGATCTCTCAATTACTTGTGACGTGGCATTATGGGTCCCACTTTTTAAATTTTTTAAAATTTTAAATCTATTAAAATATGAATAAAATATTTAAAACAAAAAAAAATTTAAAAATAAATCTCTCTCTCTCTCTCTCTCTCTCTCTCATGACCACCACCCTCCAACCACCATGAACCCAAAACCCAAAACCCCAACCCCACCAACCCAAAACCCCAACCCCTCTCCTGTTGATTTTCTTCTTCCCCCACCCCTTGTGATTTCTTCTCCCTTCACCCCCTACGATTCTCTAATATTTAAAAAAAAAAAAAAAAAAAACATAACAACGATGCATCCCCACCCCCACCGATTTCTTCTCCCCCAATTTCCCAACCACCACTCACAGATCCGTTCCCCTCCTTCCACCCCCAACCTGCGTAAAACAGCCCCTTCTCCTCCCCTTTTTCTTCTCCCCCAATTTCCCAACCACTACTCACAAACCCATCCCCCTCCTTCCACCTCCAACTGCAGAGTACAAAACAAAGTGGCAACAGTTATGAATGAAGTTGATTTCAAGTTTTTACTATACTGTCAAATTCACCGGCAACACCTCCTTGCTCTCCGTCTCCGAGGCATATATTCTTTTAACATCAAGTACAAAACAAAGTGGTGCAAAATCAAAAAACCACACATCTACTTGTACTCAATAGCAACAGCCAAAAACCTCACAAAATCTTCTACTTGTGATGAATTCACTGCAGAACCGTACCATGTCCCCAACCACCATGAACCCAGAACCCCATCCCCTCCCTTGTTGATTTTCTTCTTCCCCCACCCCTTGCGATTTCTTCTCCCTTAACCCCTGTGTGATTTTCTTCTCCCTTCACCCCCTGCGATTCTCTAATGGTCATGAGGGAATGTAGGGAGAGAGAGAGAGAGATAGATAAATTTATTTTTTAAATTTGTTTGGTTTTAAATATTTTATTCATATTTTAATCAATTTAAAATTAAAATTAAAATTAAAAAGTGGGACCCACAGTGCCACATAGTCAACTAACGGAGAGATCTGACGGAAACCATAATGGTGAAACCACATTGTAACAAATTTAAAAGTTCGAGGTATGTTATTGTAAAATTTGAAAATGTATGGACTAACATGTTTTAAGGGTGTAACCACAGGGTACTAAAGTGTAATTAACCCCAAAAAAAATTTAGAAATTGTAAGAGCATCTCCAATGGGGGTTTATAATGGGGTGTATGTTAAATATACACCATTTGTGATCAGAATCACCTACAATGGGGAGATGTAAACGAATGTAAATTTACATCACCACCATGGAGATGCAAATTTAGATGTACATGTACATCTTATTTTACATCTCTTGTAAGTGGGACCCATGAGAAAAAGTGGACAAAAGTGAGAAAAAAGTGGCTTTACATCCCTTGTGGGTGGGACTCACATGAGAAAAAGTGAGAAAAAATGAGAAAAAGTGGCTTTACACCCCGAAAATACATCTTCTCCACTGGAGCAAAAATCACATTTACAACCCCCGAAAATTTAGATGAGATATAAAAGTGACTTTACACCCCCATATGGATGCTCTAAGTCTACTGTGACAATAATCTCATATTTTTACACCCACCACGACCACCAAAAAATAAGAAAAGCAAAACAAATGTTTGTGCCACGTACTCGTTCGAAGCCGTTTCTCGGAGTCTGAACTCTCCTCCACTCCCCCTAATTTAACCTCACAAAATCAGTACTCGTTCTTAACATTTTCTAAGAAAAACACAATTTTCCGAGAAAACCAGTCAGAAAATGGACTCTGAAAGTCGACGGAAAATCGAGGAGACGGTTTTGGACATATTGAGAAAAACCAACTTGGAGGAGATGACTGAGTTCAAAGTCCGAGAGGTTACATCGGAGCAACTCGGAATCGATTTCTCTGATACAGAGCACAAGAGCTTCGTGAGAAGCGTGATCGAAAGTTTCCTGCTTTCGGCTCCGGAGGCCGAGGTGAACGCTCGGGAGGAGCTCATGGAGACGAATGTGCAAGAAGAGCAGGGCACGAGGTCGAAGAAGGAGGTGAATGAGGATGGACACCGTGTTATTTGCAAGGTAAAACCCTAATCTCTGTGTTTGGCTGCTCAGAAAGTGTCGGAAACGGAAGGAAAGTTTATTTCTTTAATAATTGGTTTCATCTGTTTTAACTTTTAGGTGAGTGTTTAGTAAAGTGAAGCAAGTGCAACTATTGGGCTTAGTTGGTTTGAGTATTTACAAAAATGTTGTTGACTCTCAAATGTGAATGAAGAATTGAAATTTAGTGTTTTTTTTTTCTGTTTTTTTGTATTTTTTGAAGAACTTTGTATATATTTAAAACAGCACTAAATTCTAGTTGGTTGATGAGAAATGCAGGCAACAACCAAGAGAAACTGGGATTTTTATAAGAACACAATCATTGCTAGAATTTGAGAAATGCAGAACCTTTTGTTTTCTCGCACTTCGATCATATTGTATGTGTCTATGTATCTGTGAGACTGTGTGTTTGGATTTCTGATCTGAAGTTTTTTGTTTCAATAGCTATCTAAGAGGAAAAGTGTGGTGATTAACGATTTCAAAGAGAAAACTTACGTGTCCATTAGAGAATGTTATCAAAAAGATGGAAAGCAACTTCATACTGCCAAAGGTGACCCATATCTGTGAAACTGCTTTATATTTTTTTATTGGTCTCGTTTGATGTTTTCATCATTCACATCATTTTCTGGTTATTGATAAGAAATAATTTATTTTATTTACTGTGTTGATTATAGTCCTAACAATATATACTGCTTGCATGATCACATACTTATGTTCTATAATGCAATCCATTGCCCTGTATATTTCTGTATTTTCAATGCTTTTGTTTTAATAGTGATTTGTATTGATGTTATGCTTTCAGGAATTAGCTTGCCAACTGAACAATGGGCAACGTTCAAAAAGAGTGTCCCTGCAATAGAGGAAGCCATTAAAAAGATGGAATCAAAGATAAGGTGAGAGTAAACTGTTAATAATTTGTTTGAGTGTGCTGATCTGGACTTTTAAATCCCTTTTATTATATTTCTGCTCGTATTCTCCTTTATCTTGAGCAAGTCAATTCGGAGGCTTCTCCTTGATAACTCTTTTGTCGCTGGAAAGCAGTTGGTTGAACTGTTGACTGACTTATGATTAATTATATTCAGATCTGAACTTGACAGTAAACGAACTGAAGATGGTAAGCAAACTGGAGACGGTAAGCAAACTGAAGATGGTAAGCAAACTGGAGACGGTAGGCAAACTGAAGACATGTCTAATTCATTAAATGATATTGCTCCTCAACAACTTGTTACCATTGAGACTAGCCGTTTTGATGGGAAAAACTACCCATTCTGGGCAGAACAGATGGAACTTCTGTTGAAGCAATTAAAGATTGCATATGTGCTCTTTGAGCCATGCCCAAGCAGTATGCTTGGCCCGGAAGCAAGTAGTGAAGAAATTGCTCATTCAAGGGCTGCTGATCGGAAATGGATGAATGATGATTCCGTGTGTCGTCATGGCATCTTAAACGCTCTATCTGATGATCTGTTTTATCTTTACTCAAAGAAAACCATGACTGCTAAAGAACTGTGGGAAGATCTAAAGCTAATATATATTTATGAGCAATTTGGAACAGATAGAACTCGAGTTAAAAAGTACATCAAATTTGTGATGCTTGAAGGGATATCAATTGGGGAGCAAGTTGAAAAATTTAATAGGCTGGCCGATTCCATTGTAGGTTCTGGAATGATAATTGAGGAAAAATTTCATGTCAGTGTCATCATCTCCAAACTCCCCCCGTCTTGGAAGGATGTGTGCATTAAGTTGATGCGTGAGGAGCATCTACCTTTTGCAATGTTGATGGAACGTTTGAGAGTCGAAGAAGAGATGCGTATTAGGGAGAACCAGGGAGCACCTTTTAACCTAGTAGATGATCGAACAAGGAAGTATGCACCAAGGCAAAGAGATATGAAGCCGCGAAGTATGCAATGGAAGAGGCAAGAATTGGAGACAAATGGCAAAGTTATTTGCCAAGTTTGCGGCAAGAAGGGGCACATCTCTCAACATTGTCGTTACCGTAGCAGGAAGGATGACAAGGAAGCTAATGATAAGGAACACGAGGGAAATGGATCAATGCCTACTACTAGTGTGGAGGTCAATATGTCTGAGAGGGCAGCGGAATAGCTAAATTCCATACAGCTTCCCTCCCATCTCATGTGCATTAACAGCATTTATAACTTATAGAGTTAGCAAGTACAAAGGGAATGTGTGATTTCGTTCCAAAGACAGGCATGGGGCTTATGTTCAGGTGAAATTGGTAGCAAGTGAGTCTTTTTAAAAAAAAAAAAAATTAAAGGCCAAAGGCCAATGACTTTATTCATCAATAGAATGTAAAGAACGCAAATCATTTTGAAGGTAAGAGTGAAGCCAGCTAGGCCCCTCTTCCATCCAGTAACATATCTCATTATAAGATAAAGCAAATTTGGCTAATTGATGAGCCACAAAATTACATGTACGAGAGGTTGTACGAATACGAAATGACGGAGTGACTCTTTCAGTTCCTCTATCAACTCTCCTTCCATGCTCATGTCAAATTCAGTTCGGTTTACGGCGTTTATCACCTCCAAGCAATCACTTTCAATAATCATCCTTGTGAATCCTGAATCCTGCATCCTTGGTAGCAGGTGAGTCTGCATGAGAGGATAAATGTGGGGTTTGCACGTTTTTCTTGTAAAGCAGGGTTTTGAAACTGATTTGTAGTTTTGTACCATAAGTTTTTCCTTTTAAATTTATTGTAAATGTATACCATTCTTTCCGAAAAGCATATGTTGGTTTTGGTACACGAGATTCATTTAGGTCTGATGTTGTGAAGTTTTGCATACAAAGAATGTCTACAGTTGCTCTCCAATATACTTATAAGCAGACATCTATTGCTTCTCTTTTGCATTTGTGTTCCATAGAAATCAATTTGATGAAGTTGGATAAATAATTAACACATAATTAACACGTTAAAGTTACACCAACATCTTGGCTATGGAGGCGAGTATATTGAAGGGAAAAGTAAAAAGTAAAAGTAAAAAGCTGGAGTATCAAAGATTTAAAAAATGGGACAGTAAATACGAGAGGGTTTGATACACATCCAATAAGGGGGAAAATGTCGCTCCTTTATGTTTTTATTGTTCATGCTAAAGAAAAGGAACCCACAATTTTTAAAGTTACAAACCAACTTGGCTTGAGGATGTACAGGTTGTAGCTAAAGCCAACCAACCAAAACACAACAGAAGGAGAGAATCAATACATTTTGCTGCTTTTACAATTTCATACAAAGAAGGCACACGAAGCAGTAACTTTGAGATGGAAGAAAAATCCAAGCAATCTGCTGATGCCTCCATCTTGGCCTGCATGCTTCTGTTATGTTGGTATGAAATTCATGTTGGCATTTCCTAGACCTTTGTACAGGTTTGGAAGCGTCATTTAGTTAAAAGTTTGAAGTAGAGTTGCTGTCTCCGATTTCCAGAAACAGCTGAGCACGAATTCCAAACTTGTGACTTAATCTATTTAAGGTATTTGATCATGCTAAAATCATGTATCCATGTTAAGAAACTTTTTGTAGTCTAATTCCAATCACGTTTCTTGATTTTCTGATTTTAAATCAATTGGAGGTTTACTTAGAAGCTTTCTTATTTTATGCAAGTTCTATTTCAAATCAAGTTTATTCTCCCTTCATTTGGTTTAAAGTTTCCTTGTTTTTCGTCACACGTTTTTGGTTACTTAAAATATTGATTTCAGTTATATTACAATATCAATGGTTTGATAATATTTATAGTTGACCCAAGAAATTTGATAACCATTGATATTATAATTGATTGCAATCTTGAAGTTATTTCCTTTTCTATTTGGGTATCTGTATGCTCTCAACATAATAGAAAAACTCTGTCTCTTCAATATCTTTTGTGCTTTGCACGTGATTGACATTTAGAATAGGAACTATACTTTGGTGATTTTTGTCTAGCCTTGAATAATGGAGATTTGGTTTTAAAAGTGAGTTTATGTCTTGTGAAGAAAACTTGTATAAAAACAAGGCTTTGTGTCTTTCCTATGTACAGCTTTTCAACATCAGTATTGTGTGCTTAACGTTTAAGAAAGCTGCGTTTTTATTTGAGATAAATCATCAAGTGTTCCATGTTTACTTGGTGATTTATCAAACCCTTTTATCATTCATATTGCATTCATTTGCCATCCCATGACAGAAGTTGAGTTACGAAGAAGTTCGTAAATATTATCTAGAATGTGTCTAGGATAAGTGTGTGAATACTTCTTGTAATCATTGTTCTATGGTGGATTTATTTTATATTGAGGAGTCCCGTGGATTTTCCCCATATGTGGGGTTTACCACGTAAAATAATTCTTTGCGTGTTCTTTATTTTCACGTCATGCACATTTGAGGATTGATACAACTTATCAATCCTCTAGGCGTGTTTTTATTTTTTTGTTACGCTTAATCTCTGTAAAAGTACTCTTCACCCCCATTTAGTGTTTTTAAGCTATCCTACAAGTATTTTCATGTTGTAGCCAACACAAGAAAGTGTTAAGAGTAATATTCAAATATTGTCTAGAATCGCAAGAGCTTCAGGACACCAATCATGACGGTTTATGCATGGATAGTTGATAAGCTTCCAACATCTTGAACTACTAACAATATGGAGGGGCAACAATCTTTCATAACCTTAACAGAAATGTCCTTTAAAATAATAACATGGAGGAATTGCCGAAACCAAATGCCAAAATATGGAGCATAGAAGCTCAGATATTGACTTTAGAATCTGATCCTTTGAGTTTCATTCAAACGTTACAGTTTTCTGATTAAATTTGCAAAGATAGAGGTAATACATGTATGAATCAGTGCTTACAGTCTTCAAGAGATCCTTAGGCCAGTACCTGCTAAAAGGAAAACCCACAGAATCACACTTGTCCGGTGAAGTTTGCCTTGGCAAAGTCCAACAATTCTTGTTCTCTTTGCATATCCTCGGTAACATGAGATCGCTCCCATTTCAGCTTCTTGATCATATCCTCAGTTTCAAGGTACTTTTCAGGCATACTAGATTCTCCAGAGGTTGCAGGAAATTTGACCTCTATATCTTTCCTGAGAGTAGATAACACTTTATAAGAAAAAAACATAGCAATAAACAAGGTTTTCGAGAGTTTCATTTAGTTCCAAACTAACCTGCTTCCCAGGATGAACACGCCACTCTTTTTAATAACCCCGCCATCTAAAGACAGTGCTCCATCATTTATGCATGGTAGAGCAAGAAGCATCTCCACTCTGGTTCTATATATTTGGAGGCGAGAAAAGAGGCTATAGAATAGTGTCTCTCTGAGACCATGCCCACCGCTGGTGAGACAATCCAAGTTTTTGTCATCCAAATTGATTGTGTTGACTGCATAATCAAGATAGCCAGGCGGACACTCCCCATTTGGTAGTTGTGGTTTTGGAAGAGCAAGCTTCCTTTGTGGGTCATCAGCTACAAATCCCCCAACATATGGGCTAAAAACAAACAACAGTTAGAAATTTGATAAGCAATAACAACTTGAGAGAAAAAGGGGACAGGTTTCTTGCCTCAAATCTTCAAGACATATAACAAGAAACCGCCCTTTTATGCTCTTCCCAATAGAAGATCCTAGCCCATGTATACCGGCAGTGCTGATTATTGTGCCATCGGCATCATACTTCTCTAGAACCTTAACACCTTCATACGTCTTGCATACAATTGCTAGCATCGTTTCCAGTCCCAAGTATTCTGAGAGAAGCCTAGTTCAAAGTTACAGGAAAGCAGCATGTCAGGCAACTTTGTTAAAGAAAGAAATAGGGTATGTGATAGATAGTGATCTATTATCTATCTTTCTTCTATATTTTATACTTTTCACTCAACTTAATGAAGAGCAACAAAATAAATAATAGGTTTTGTTTAATATTGTGGTCTTTCTATCTGTACTTTGTTGGAAATGCTGAACTGGGTCATAGATTAATCAGAATAGCAGATCATAAATTTTTAAAAGACCCCATATGAATCCCACATATAAGTTGGGAAAATTATTTGTCTGGTCTAAACAAAACTGATGGATTATTTTTGTTATCAGAAATTATATGAGTCACAGTAAGTTTGAGCAGTAGTAGGAAGGAACTCAAGGAAGCAACCTAATAACCCTTTATCATGAACTCTGTCATATGGATGACCAATAAAACCAATCAAGAAATATGATCTGAAGAAATTTTGACTTCATCCAGCCAAAACACTCTCTTTCATATGGGATATCACGAGAAAGAGACAGACGACAAGAAAAACAGACCTGCTAAGGTTGTCATCATAGACTCTGCCAAGGGTGGCAACAATGCCAACAATACCCAACACATCCTTTGTCAGAGCCAAATTCAAAGCCTGAGTTGCGTTATGAGATTTCAACAGTTTCAGCCTGCACAATAAACTAGCTGCAGATTTCTCATGCCGCAATATCTGTTCTGTTTCATCCTCCCTAGCAAGAGTAGTGCCACTTTCATTTGTTGTTCCAGTTCCATTGGCTGAAGGATGCTTCCCAAGACTCACTAGACCAAAAAAAAAAAAGGAATTTTGAATATCACAATGATGTCCAGCTAGTTAATACTGAAGAGGTGGAACTTATTCAATGCGAATTGAACTTTTAGATAAAAAGAAAATGAATAATCAAGTTTATTACATTGGTATCAAATAGCATCATACTTTTAACTGTGATTCGTATGGAAACTTATAAGGGGAGAAAAAAGGAAGAGAGAAGAAAATATATAGAAGATACGAAGATACCTTGCAAATCAACTATAGATTCACTCAAGCGGTTTATCTCACTCTGCAGAAATTTAATATTATCTTCATGCCGCTTGATTTCTAGATTTATCTGAAGAATTTGTTAAAATGAGCTAATGAGAAATTGGTTGTTGTTGGTTCAACATATGGCAGCAGTTTGCAGCAATTATTTGGCAACTAGAATGACAACTCAAACTGGAGGGACAGTCAGACAAATTTACAAAGGAAAGTACACAACTTTATATATCAAAAACTCACATTACATTGCCCCATTCTCACACCACACTCAACTTCTATTTGCTCACCAACATTTCAATTATTTAGGAAAAATTAACAAAACCCATATATGATATCCAGCATATGTATCTCTCTGTTAATAACATTCCAAATCTTTATCTGGGTTTTGCATACCAACTAAAAGAATCAACTAAGCATTGTCCAAAAAATAGATAAACCAATCAATTAAGACTTCATCACAACCGCATGGAGCAATCTTGCACAATCCCAGAAGGTTTTTCAACTATGAGCCCAATAACAGCAAGAAAGAACAATTAAACATTCTGGGTACTTAGAGAATCCAAAAAAAAAAACATGGGTGACTTCAATTCATAGTGCAAATTGAAAGGGGGGTACAAAGCCAAGAAATTAGAGAAAAGAAAATAAGAAATTGTGCTGTAACAAGGAGCTTCAAAAAAGAAGGCAGTGACGAAGAAATCGAAAGTAAGAGAAAGAAACAAAATGGGCAGAGAAGTAACCTGGTGCTGGTGGTTTGGTCTAGACATGGCTGCGAAGAAGTTGACTCAGCGGCTCTCTGTTTCGGTCTCTAATTTTGCTCTGTGGAGCTGTCGGATAGTTAAAAACACAGCGGCAGTTTCGTAGGTTTTGCTAGAGGTTTGTTGGCATTTTTGTTTCTGAATATCGGCCATCAAATCAAATGCATGTCAATTGAAGTACAGTGTGAAATTCGTACTTCTTCCCGCAAATATATGCGTATTAAATAGTTTGGCTAAATTGTTTGCAATCCAAGTAGAAAAAGTACAATTCATCGGGATTTAATTTTTTAATTTTTAAACTTTTTATTACCTTTGTAAACGGTCATTGGAGTTTTTCTTTTCCAAAGTGATTATTGGAGTTTATTAATGTTAAGATTCCGTATGGTTTAAGAGGGTTAGCTTTCGGTAACGTTTTCAATGCCCCATTTTCATTTTATGTTTTCATTTTTTACTAAAAACGCGTTTGGTATGTCGTTTTCATTTTCATTGGAATTCGTTTTTTGAAAACAAATTCAAACTCATGTATTTATTTCAAACTAAAGATAATAGAGTTTATTATCTAGGTTTTTCTAACATTATAATTTTTTTAACTCCCATTTTATCCACTTACATTCCATTTTTGTAAAATTGTATGTTCTCACTCCACTTTTGTTCACTTAGGGTCTGTTCGGTAACGTTTTCTGATAATGTTTTCTTATAATATTTTCAGAGAATGAAAACAAGAAATTGAATTTGCATTTTAGGAAATGAAAATGCATATGGTAGATTAATTAGAAAACATCTTCAAAAAAACCAAAACAATAAAAACGTGTCTGGTAGTACAATTTGAAATAATAATATGTGAGTTATTTTTATAAAAACGTTTCCCATGAGAATGAAAACAACTTTTTTCTGTTTTCTACAAGTACACATGAACTTGTTTTCATTTTATGAAAACATTCTCAGTGTTTTCTGTTTTTGGGTCACCGAAAGTGTTTTTGCCTCTGTGGGGGTCTTTTTCTTCCAGTAGCCTGACGAATGGGCTGGGCTGCTGTAAGGAGCGAAAATGGGTGAAATTACCCCCTGTGTCTGAGTTCAAAGATCAAGGCCCCAAGAATGTTTCGAAAGGATAGTAGAACCTTAGGAAACACCCTGGTTATCTTCAGCAACAAAAATAATCAATGGCTTACAGGTAGATTCTTAGCTTGGCATGAGAGCTTGTGGCATGGGAGCAAAATTGTCATGAGTTTAGCACTTGAGAGAGAGAGCTGTGAGTTCTTACGAGAGACAAGGGTTCTAAAGGAAAGAGGAATGGATTCAAAGAGGGTTTGATGAAGAGGGAGAGAGATGGGGAAGAATGATGGGTGGCTTAAGTAATTTCCAGCAGCCTGACAGAGACTCTGCCAATGCTATAGCAGTCTGCCAAGAGAGGGAAAATAAGGGAGAAGGGTGAACAGAGCACGAATTTGCTGGGTTTTGTAGGTGAGAGAGGAAGTTTGCTCTCCAGATGTGGGTTCCTTTCCTTGGGTTAAAGATGGCCCCTTTTATAGCCGCGGGAAGGCTCCTTTATCCAAGAAACCCTAATGGTTTCTATCCAATTTGGCCAAGCTTCTTCCTTCCTTTCTCCTCCATGCCTTTGACTCATCCTATCCTGGTAAAATCATCTCTGCCCAATCTCACGAAATCAGAGATTTTGGGGGCTCAATGCCCTTCCCGCAGCGCCACAATGGAGAACTTCCATTTTCACCCATCCTCTTTCTCCTATTTCTTCCTCTTTCCATGGCCAAATCTGATGAAGGAAAGAAAATGGGTGCGCCTGCTGGTTTAAGGGATGGCATCCTTCCCTGCGTGCCAAAATCCCTTGGTCTCTCGGATGTTTTAGCTTGGAACTTGTTCCTTCGCCTGCGCTGGAGCCTCCCAGCAGTTCTACGCACGTGATCCTCCAAGCTCCTTCGTGGTTTTGTCTTCCAGCTGAGTGCCAAGGCTTGTGCTGCTTTTTATTCTAATTATGTTGGCTTTTAAGATAATCACATTATCTATCCAATGGATGAGATGGCTTTATCAAATGTTGGGCTCTTTGGTTAGTTTATTCTAATTGGATCAATGGGCTATTTTGGTTGAGGCAATGGGCTAATTTCTCTCTTGTGCTTACCCACGTTTGGGCCTAAAAAATGGGCTTGAGTCCCGAGGCCCCCAAGCGACCTGAGACTTCCATTTCTCGACCCATCAATGGGCCTCATGACAACTTATTACCATCCATACCACAACCCACTCAAGCAAGCCCCGGGCATTTGAGTGGCTTGGGCCCACTTAGGCTTGTAGCGTGGTTGGGTGTGAAATAACAATTTCCCGCTTGGCATGGCATGCTTTTATCACGATGCTTGGTGGAATAATTAGCGTGGGCTTGTGGAGCTAGTGTGTTTTTATGATTCTTAGTTTTTAGCATGACGGATTGTTTATTTGGCATAGCACGTGGACTGTGGCTCGTGCAAGCATGTGTGATGAACTTTTGCATGCTCCAAATCCAGTATTTCCTTAATAAAGTGTCGTCGTAATGGGCCGAGATTTTATTTGGGCCTAACCTTGGATTTTTTGGGCTTCAACAGCCTCATTTTTGTTCTGTGAAAATGAAAACAACCCCTTAAAACGTTACCGAACGGGGCCTTACACTCTATTTTATCTTATAGTAAAAAGTATTAAAATACAAAAGGGAGTGTAGATAGACAAAAGGGGAGTGGAAAAATCACCACCCTTTTTTTAATTATACATTATTATTCTCAAATTATACATTTTTCATTGTTTATAATAATTTCAGCCTTTATTTAAAAAAAAATTTGAACAAGAAATGAGCAAAAATATACTTGAAAAATAACTCACATATTATTATTATCAAATTGTCCTAACATACACATTTTCACTATTTTTATTTTCTAAATATGTTTTCCAATTAATCTACCAGACGCAAACTTGAGTTTGAAGTGAATAATGCAATTCTTGAAAAAGAAACAAGTAAAAGCACAACGATATGGGTTTAATTGCGTCACATTTCTGACGCCTTCAAAGTATATCCGCTCTAGCCAAGACTAGCCCATATATTCATCTCTATTATATAATTCTCTTACACGCAAAACTATCATTTCTGCTATGCAAATGGCCCAAATCTATATAGGATATGGCACTTTGGTTTGGCCCAAAGCTTAAAGGCTTTATGCCTTTTAAGCCCAAGAATGTCACCCAAACTTGTCATAATTCTGAACGTTGTTGTTTTTTATCTTTTCATATAAGCAATATTAGAAGAGGGGATAATGTTGACTCGCAAGTGCACGAGGCGTTGGATAGTATAGCATGTGTAAGTACGAGGTCGATCCCACGAGGATTGATGATAGATTGATTCAATTTGATTCCCTGCACAAAATAGAAAACCAAAAGAGAATAAATAAAACAAGAAAGAAAGAAAATAAATTAACTCAAGCAAATTAGTTACCAAGTTCAATTTATATTCTTAGATTGATTCTAGCTAAAGTATGATTAAGCCATGGTGTTTGGTCCTAACCTTGTATTCCTAATTCCCTAATTAGATCCTTCTTGTCGAACCTAAATTAAGCATTAGAAATCCATTAAGCAAAGAAGAATGTTTTAAACAACCAAGCATGTATCTAATCCATGTTGACGAATGTCCATACATACTCTTCCTATTCATAGTTCAATTTGAATTAATGCATGGTGTCTACTCTTAATTCAAACCAAGATAGCTAACATACAAGTTTTAATGGTGATCACTCATTCAAACAAGCATATTAACTTATAAGCATAATGAATAAGAACAAGAACTATAATTGAAACTTGGAAGCTAATTAAACTTGAAAACTAAAGAAAAGAAATTACATTACAATGGAAAATAAATTACAACTAAAAAGCAAAATGGTTTTGTTACAACAATTGAGAACTAAAAAGAAAACTAAGAGAATTTGAGGAAGAGAAGGGAGAGGAGCTCTAGAGAGATGTTTGAGAGCTCCCCCCCTTGGGGTGTGTTTGAAGGTTAGCCAAGCCTCCTATTTATAGGAGAAGGAAAGCATCAAACTCACATGCCAATATTCTACTTTTGACAACAAGTTGCATAGCCACCTCAAGTTCACATGAGCATCCATCTCCTTTCATCATTTGGCTAGTTCCCACTTGATGCTTTTGCTTCTTTATTTCTTACACAACCTACTTCAATTATGACAATTAACATGCTTCTTCCCCACTATCAACAATAGCACATGCATAGCTACTCATGACCAAGAACTATCAACAATAGCACATGCATAGCTAATCATGACCAAGCAATTTGCAGTCAGCTTGTGGGCTCGATTTGGGCTTGTTCCTTCACTCTAACAAATCTGGAAAAATATGGATCTTGAAGCTCTTTGTCTTATCTTTCTAAGCATATGCAGCCCAACTCAAGGAAAAATCGGGAAGGCCTTCAAAAGTCATTTTTGGCCCAGTAACGCAGATGCTGCCGAATTTGACCTTAAGTTGCCCAAACTTGCATAACTTCATCTAGAAGACTCGGAATCATGAACCGTAAAATTCTTCAGAAACTAGACTTCCGTATCTTTCCAATGACGTATGGTTCATTATCTGGTTCTTCCTGAGCAAGTACAGTCCAATCCGTGAAGTTGACTGATCTGCATACACCGTTTTGAGCTAACTTGTCTCCATAATGCATTTAGTGAGTCATAAGCTTATTACACTGAAACAAACACAAAAATATATTAAAAGCACAAGTTTAACTCAAAAACATAACCAAATCATAAGTTAGAAGGGTACAAAATGATATGTAATTATGCCCCGATCAGATAACTACTACCGTCATAACTAAAAAAAAAAGAGGGGATAACTGAATATGAAAACAAAACAAAAACGAAAATATAAATGTACATGGGTGTTGTGCTACATTAGAGTGACATCTTGAACCAAAACCTGCAAAATTTAAAAGTTTAACCAAACTTTGTTTGTCAAATACGTTTTGTTTGTTATAAATGACTATAACTCAACTTCAATTTTTTTTCAAATACGTGATAGTTTAACTATAAAGAGGAGGCGGGTTTTTCACACTAAGGTGCTTTGGAGGTTCGAATCGAAGACCATTGACCTGCAAGTCAAAATTATCTTCCACTAAGCCGGACTTTGTTGGCAAACTCAATTTCAATTTTAAATTCAATCTTGTGTTGGCAAGTTATAAATAAAATATTTGAAGGAAAAATAAATAAATAATAAATAAAAATTTCACGATAATGATTCCTTTTTTAGAGATCATGATAATGAATTTTATTTTCAGACTGTGGAAACAATTCAAACACGCTAAGCTAGCTGATAGTTGTATTTCTATTGCATTGGAATTGACTGAAAGTCTGACTGAAACTTGTTTGCCAAGTATCATTTTAGTTGCTAAAAGTCTGCATGAAATCAGTCAAAATCTTCATCTTCTCAGAAATCTTAGGAAAACCCTTTTTCTAGAACTTACTTTTCTTTTCAACCAATTGACTTGTGGACTAGTGGTGGTAGGCATGCATTTTGACTATTGAATTCAAGGTACGCATTCTTGATAACATAAAATAAAACATGGGGTTTTCTTCTCGACTAGCCATTGACTCACTGGTCCACAGTTACATTTAGGCCACATATTCATGGAATTGGAAAAATTCCATTTTTTTTATAGAAAGCGATATTTTATTTTATGATGTGTTTACTAATCAGGAATTGCATTAGAAGGAATTGAATTGATGATGAATTGAATTGAGGAGAACTAAATTCAGGATTCCTATTGAAGTTGTTTACTAAACAATATGGATTGAGTAGAATTATATTCCGGATTTCTATTGAAGTTGTAGCATATGGAATTGGGGTAGGAGTGGTACTAATTACTAAAATGTCCTCGTTGTTGGGTTAAAGTAGATGGCAAATTTGGAATTTTCAAAATTGTGTGAAGATATAATGGATAAAAAATATGAATTCCAAATGGGTTAGTTCTTCAGGAATTAGAATACCACCTTCCACCCAAGAATTAAATTCCTCCAAAATCAGGAATTCAATTCTTAATTTTGTGTGGGCCCCACTTACTTTTTAATTCATTAATGTGAAGTAAACGCATAAATCCTCCATAGGTGAAATTCAACTCTTGATGAGAATTCCAATTCCTGATTAGTAAACACATCATTAATCTAATATAAACTATAAAGAGGAGGATTCGAACTCGGATGCAGAGAGAGCACATCCACTTTAACCAACTTGGTTAAAGTCGTATATGCCCATTTCTCTTTTATTATATACAAATAACTTCAAACTCCTTTTTCTTTTCTTTTACAGATAAAACGTTAACATTAAATGGACTTAACAACCACAATTTCTAAATGTGCAAAGAGATGTGAGCACAAAAGCAAAACCCCCACATGGACTTGAAATTAGCCTTCCCCATTTAGTCATATAATATACCAAACCAGAAAAGATTAGGCACACAAAGCACAATTGTGGGCATGCGTGTGTTTGTGTTTTGGGGTGCAAACTAATCTGTTAACTTGCCCCAAATTGTTCTAAAAGTCCTAGCAAATGAAGAGATGGGCATTTAATTCCGCAAGCAAAAAAGACTGGAACCTAAATAAGCCTACGCAGATTGGACAAGAGACCTCTTGGTTTTGTTCTTTAGCAAAATATGAACCACATATGTTTGGTTATATATATATTTTTTCTTTTTTGCCTTTAACTTTTCATAATCCTTAACCCTTTTTGTGAGCACACATGGAGGAGAACATGGTTTCTGTCACTACCAGGACCACATGGTTTATATATTCTTACTTTATTCTTTTTTACTCTAGATCATTGTCTGTTAATTATATATGCTGATCTCTGGGAACCATGGGTTCAGTTTGTTTGCCTTTTTTTTTTCTTTTCTCAAATTCTTTTCTGGCAAGGTTAAAAGGAGAAATATTAAAAGGGATGGCCTAGAATTTGACAACAGGATCTATTCCTTGGTCCTTTTCTCATGTGCATCTATGCAAAGCTCTTTTGTCTGCTAAGAGAGAGAGCGAGTGTGAGTGAGAGAGAGAAATTGAATTTGAGAAGGTTCCCAAATTTGTTGTTTTATGCAGCAAAGTATTTTCAGATTGCTTCAGAACTAAATAGCAAACCAAGTTTACCATTTCAACTGCAACCAAACAGAAGACATTTACGAAAACAGTTTTGCTGTCAACTTCTCCAAACAGTCCATAGAATAGTAGCTGCCCTCGTGAAAAGCATGCTGACCACTACAATTTATATCTCAATATTATGAAAGCAATATGAAACATGTGGGTCACCAATATGAAACGTATGTTCCTAAAAACTTTAGGACAGACAGGGAGATGATACCAGAACACCTCTGCTGCTGGCCCCTGACCTGGACCACAATATTTTCAGAGCTGCTGTTGTGAATGTCAAGTGAAATTGTTTGGAACATGTTTCTTTCTTTCTGTTGGGAGCTCTACTTGTACATAGGTTTCATAAGTGTTTCTCGGTGCAGAAGGCTTTCCTTCCAACAATCTAAGAGAAGAACAAATGTACCTTGATTCGGGAGCAAAATTGCCTATCATACATACAAATTCACAATTCAGAAGGAAAAAAATGAAAAAGAGAGTGAAATGCCTAAACAAGACAATCGAGAATTTAAATGTACAACAATATGTAACTTCCTTTAATCCCTCGGGTCATGTTTGGTGACTAGAATTTGATTGAATTGGATAGCTCACTCGATTCAAGGTTTGGTGACTCGAATTTGATTGAATTGGATAACTCACTCGATTCAAGGTATGTCGAAAGAACAAATGGAGGCCAATTTTCAGAATTTGTCCATGTGAAATGTAGAAGATGGATTAGTCATAAAGGAAACTTATCATTCCAATCCAATGTAATCCTCCTAAACACCAAACGTGAGAGGACAGAAGAAGAATCCAGCACATTTATATAAACACTGGTATCCAATAAAAATAAAAAATAAGAGTCATGATGATATATAAAAAAATTATGGTAAGATTCATGAGGAGCAAATAACAAAAAAGAAAAACAACGAAGCTAACATTTAAAAAACAAAACAAACCTATGAGCTTCTTGATAACCAACAATTTTAGGGTCGGTTAAACTTACAAATGTAATCGACCTTGCAAGAATACTTAGGACAGAATATGTATGCTATAAACAATCATAGAAATTTTGCTCCCCTACTTGGTCATTAGGTAGTTATTTTTTCTACTTCTAGCTAGCAGTGCTATTCCTTTTCAGGATCCCCTGGCTGTATATCAAAACCTCTGAAGAAACTTTTAAATGGGTTCTTCACTTACTATACCTATGGACTATGTTAATTGCAATTCTCCTGCTACCCAACCGTTGACAATGACTGTAAGGAGTTGGATTCCCGGGAAAATGCTGCAATCAACTTTTCCTTGGTCAACTGCTCGGATCCCTGAGACTTGATGACAAACGTATGAAACACAGTATCGTTTGCCGCGGCAAGTTTTGACTCGACAACGGTGATTTGTGCCTCTTTGAATGCTTGGATGACTCTTGATGCAGGGTGGGAATCCAAAGGGCAACTCACCCTTACAACCACCTCATCATGCACAGCTTGAATATCAACATCAGGTGCCTGGCTCTGGTTTTCCATACTGATACCTGGGTTTGCCCCCAAAGCTGACGCATCTCTTGAAGTGCCTCCAAGGTTCTCCCTATCTGCTTCCATCACCTTAAGCTTCGCCTGGAGCTCATTGATGTAAGCAATGGCATCTCCCAACAAGGATGCCTTGTCCATCTTGGATATGTTGGGTACAACAGCTCGTAAAGCATAAAACCGCTGGTTCAGCTTCTCACGCCGCTGCCTCTCTGCCTCCACATGATTGAGGGGTTCTTCTCTTCCATTTGCAGGCTTCCTGCCCCGTTTTCGAGGCCTCCTTTCATCAGCTGTGCCTGGCCGCTCTTCCTTGCATGGAGCTTCAGCATCTGAGTTCTCAGAATCAGCACCAATGGGCCGGGCAACCACAGAAGGCCTTGAAGTGGCCCCTGAAAAGTCAATTTGCATGGGTACCTGCTTCTGTGGTTGATAATGGTTAAGACGAACATCATCCCTGACCCCATTAACAAGCTCCTGTATATTATTCACAGGACTTTGAGAAGCATACATCTCAGTTGGGCTGCCCTGTTTCACATCATGAATATGCGGCCAACTTGAACCTTGAATACCATTTCGAGGACTTGAAAATGCAATCCTGTTCCCATTTGAGTACACATCCCACGGCCTCTCCTCCACCTTTCTAACAGCAAGTTTCTCTCTATAACGAGGCCGGCCTGAGTTACTTGAGTTCAAATCTTGCCCAAAAATTTTGGGAACTCCTTCCCCTCTCTCCACAAGGCTCAAATTAGTTAGCTGGGCATTTTCATCTCTCCTCTTTCCCATCACCGGGAACCCTGTCAGGGGCTTAGACCTCATGAGCGAGGACTGAGTAGAAAACAGTGACCTTACGGACTGCAACAACTCTAAACTCTCCCCTACACATCTCACTGAACCCAATTCAAGGACACCAACATCTGTTGGGACTAAAACAATTGTCTGAACTCCAGCAGACTTGGCAAGAAACGATCTAACACAATAATCTGAACCCGATTTCAACAAGTCCGAGAGCCAGACATGCTTCCCAGACGCAAAGCACTTGCCAGGGCCCCCTTCTCCTCTTGGAAACGAAAAATACATAGAAGCAAGCAAGAACATCTCTGTATCAGTGACCCGGTCTAATCCAAGAGCACCATTATACTCATCTGAGCTCCCAAACAAAGTGTGCAACTTCTGAAGCACTATCTTCCTCATCGTCTGCTGGGTCTCATCCTCAAGCCTAAGATTGAGATTTCTTGTGGCTTCAGACTCTTCACCCTCCTTAGGCTCTCTACAAGAACCATCCCCCCAACACAAAGCCCAATCACCAGACTTGGAACTTGAAATTTGCCAGAATATAGCATAATTCCAGCTAAAATTTGAAGCATTCGGAGGCTCCACAAGATCCGAGAGCTTAGTGTGCAAATTTTCATCAGTCCCTATACCCATGCACGAATTCTCATTCGAAGAAACCGAGCTCGATATCAAGTAATCGAAAGCTCGAGTGCCTAAAACTGCAGCAACCATAGCCTTATCTCCATCATTCCAAACCCCACCTCCTAAACCCATCTCCATCTTCATCTACAAAATCCAGAAAATCAACTACCCAACAAATATCAAACTTGAAATTTCAATACCCACATCAAATCTCAGCCCCAAATACCACCTAAACCATGAAAAATATTTTCTCGGTTTACAAAAGCTGAAACTTTATACATTCAACCAAATCAAATACACCCAGCATAGCTAGAATTTCAGATCTCAAAGAACCATAATTTCAAGCCACAAAGAAAACCCAGAAACAAATAGACCAACATAAATCCAGAAAACACAAGGGTCAAGAGAAAACTATACACACCAGTTTCGGCATGCAAAATGGGATCATGAGGAATTGATTGGATAAGGCAGCAAAGCAAGAAGAGTCCTTTGGCACTGGAACCATTCCCGGGAAAGTGAGAGTTACAACTGAGGGACAGACTTCTTTTTTCCCCGGAAAACAAACAGCCAGTTAATTCACGAGCAATAATGAGAGCCCAGAAAAAAAAACACCCCAATAAAAAGCTTTGGCCTTTGCTTTGTTTAAAGCGAAAGTATGGAGGTTAGAGGAACTGGGTTTTGTTTGTGTTCGTTCTTTGTTGTTGGACTCTCTCCTAAATCCTAACTGCACGAGTGGACCATGGTTAAAAAGCTTAACTCTGATTTAGGGTTAATTCTAAACCGTGGTTAAAGCCCTCAGGTTGGTTTGGTTTGGTTTGGGGTTGAGGAGGAGTAGTTGGCAAAGATTCTGTGTGGGCGTGTTTTTTTCCGAATTAGGAGAAGGCACCTGAGAGAGAGAGAGAGCCTTAAGCTACGAACTTTAAATAATTATCTCATTTATAGTACGTCAAGACTTTTCTTTTTTGGTAAAAATTATATTATTTAAATTGTGATGGTTTTAGTGAAAATATAGAAAAAAGAGTTTCTGTCAGTCCACAAAATTTAAAAAAAAATGAGTTTGTAATTGTAGCACATGTACAACCTGCGACTGACATTAGTTTATTTTCTTTATTTTTTGGGCTTGATCTGTTTTTTTAAATGAAAAATATATACAAAAATATCGTACACATGTAATCACCGACAAAATAGACGCAGGAAATAAATTCATGAACAAAACTATTGGTTTATTATTGATACTATTGACTCACGATATACTGTCATGAAATTTTCTATGCATGCAATTACCAACAAGTTATATGCGTCAGATAAATTTGAGTGGACGTTTTAATTTACACATTTAGAACTTTTTATGTATTTGTTTCACTATTAGCATTCTTTTTTCTTTTTTTGCCAAATAATAGGAAGATTTTATTAGAGGCGAATAGAAAGTTTTATATTTTTTGCCAGAGTATTAAAGCGCCACTCTAGCCATAAATAGTCCCACAAATAGGTACCTCCTATTCGACTCACAAAGGATGTAACCAGTTGAAGCTTGATTACACAATCGAGGAATAAAGGAAAACATCGTCGATTGAAACTGTTGAGCCAGTATATAAAAAATAATTCCTTCAATCCTAGCATCAACAGGGTTTACTCCTTGAACAATCCAAATAAGTAGTTGCGAATCAAACTCCACAATTACTTTGTTTAAATTCGCATTTATTAGCGCATCACGAATAGCTTCTGCTTCCATCATAAGAGCTGAATGACTATTCAAGTTTCCAGTTCCACCTGCCAATAACATCTAGCCCTCGCTATCCCGAAATACCCATACCACACCTCCAGTCATTAGCATTCTTGACTCATGGTCTAGTGTCATGATATTCTCGTGTAATCACAATTATATATGAGACATATTAAAGTGTGAAACTAAGAACATTGAACTTACTAACTTATTTTATATGTGTTTATTCTTGAAATGACATCATTGTCTCATGATAAATTCCTTATACCGACAAACAAACCATATCTATGAAATCAACTTGGTTCCAAACGAAGGCGTTTGAGCTTATCACTCTTGCAAGTTGAGCTTAATCGAGGTTTAGGTATATTTACCAGTTTACCAATAGGTATAGCATAAAAGATTACAAACTAGTCACCCTCACCCCTTGGTTTTTTTTTGGCCAAGTTGGGGGCACCCTTGGTTACTGAGTCAAAAGAAGACGGCCATTATGTTACATTCTTTTACCTTTGGTTTAGGAATGATAGATTAGATGGTACCTTTGTTAAGGAAATTGCTTTAATGCTCCATCTTTTAAGATCTGAACTGGTTTCTTTTTCTACTTTTTAAAATAAGATTTATGCAGATACGAAATAAATTAGTACTGATCTTGTTTAAAGTTTCAATTGCATTTGGAGGCTATGTCGAATTAGCATCATGTACGATCTTTTTAAATTTAAAAAACAAAAATAATAAGTAAATAATTCACTAGTACAGTGGTTTGAAACATCTGTTCTTCCAAGAAAAATCCTAGATTCGAGTCCTTTTCAACATAAATAAATTAAACACGTACTAATTTTCATTTCATTTTTTAAAATCATATTTTGCAAGTACCACACACTAATGGGGTTTTTTTATTTATGAATAAGTTGATTTTATTAGAGCCAATCATTAAATTATTTTGGGATACGAGATTATCTTAGAATATTACAATCGAATTTGACAATAGTTCACGTTTTTGGAACCTAAAATATTTATGAACATGTTACAATTAATTTTGATAGTTCACATAAACATTTTTTTATTATATACAAACGATATTAGAGGGTGAAAGTTTTTCTCACACATACACTGCCAATGTATTATGAGAGTTCGAATATAGAAAAATTGATCTGTAAATCAATGTACTTTTTCATTGAGTTGGACCCTTGACATAAACATGAAATAATGATTCCATAAAAAAACACTTTGGTCGACATCCGAATGATTAAACCATTTTGATTTTAAATGATTAAAACTATTAGATTTAAAATAAAAATGGTTTTCCAATATCATGATATGCCCAACACGAGATAATAAACAATATAGCGCAAAATGGTAACCCAACTCTATTAAACATCTCAAACTAATAATAACTAGTATAGTAATATTAAAAGTTGGAATTTCCTTTCTTTATTAATTAAAACAACAATAATCAAATTAATATTTCAAAATATTAATAGTTCAATTAATTGTGTGTTTTCTTTATTCAATTAGCAGTCTAAACAAAGGAATTTCTCATACAAACTACAATGTGTCAATGTGTCGTGAGAATTCGAATTTAATGGATTAGACTCAGTCGGCATTAATTGTCTGAATTTGATACACATACTTGCGGGTGACTTTTTAAAAAGGGGCCAAAAATAGGAAAAAGATAAAAAGATAAATGTGGTGAGCGATGACTATGTTGTCCCCTCCGATGCCTTTAAATTATGATCCACCAAAAAAGTAAAATGAGGTTGACCCGTGTGGGTCCCCAAAAACATAAACAACCGTAGATTAATTAAGAGCATTTTTTTGTCACCATCTTAACTCAAGTTGTATCATTATCATATTTTTCAACAGTCGACATATATCCATATATAACCATGGTCCTATAAGTAAAAAGTAAAAAATTAATTATAATTATGCTTATGAATACGTGTCAAGTATTAAAAATTATAGTAAAAATACACATTAAGTTAAAATTATGGGCAAAAATATTTCCCAGATTAATTACCGGAAGGAAACACAATCCAACGGTGTATGATATTTCCATTTGATTGTGTTTCATCCTTGGGCATCATGATGTTGAAAGTTAAACGAGAAAGAGATGAAAACCAATCCTAAAAAACCCAAAAAGAATTTGATAAGTTTGAGGTTGGAAGCGTAATGAAGATTAAAAGTAGGATTAGGATTAGGAGGCATAATAATATTAATATCAATGAGGATGGTGGCCCTTAATTGAGTAGAATCAAAGGAACATGAAAGTTGAAAGCGATTATTAGCTAAAGGCTTTATTTATTTTTTCTTTCTTGAGCAATAATCCTAAGAATAATGGGGCATGCCCGGACGCATTTGAATATGGTTTACACTTATCTTATCCTTATCATATTTAAATTTATTAATCATAAGTTTTAATTTGGTTAGATAAAAAATTTATTAAGTAGGTTCGTAACATTGACATGTATGCGGATATCACTATGGTTTTAATTGATAAGTTAACAACTTAAGATATATGGTTAATACAACAATATTGACGAATGAGGAAATAGAAATTCTCAAATCCACACATTTCACGCACTCTCAAACTTGTGGGTTACTTTATCCCACGAGAATCTCAATTCATTCATTTCTCACGCATAGCACGAGTTAGCTCACCCTTCACACGTTTTGGGTAGCTCCATCACTCTCCGCCTACAACGCCAACACGCAAAACCCATCATACTCTCGTCACATGGCTACAAGCATGGAACAAAATATCCATAATATCCCGATATTTTCATCGAAATTTTCGTATTTTTGAATACCGATATTTCCGATACCATCGATATTTTAGATCTCCATGGACTAAAATCTCGATAATATTGACGACATGGACCGAAATATCGATAATATCCCGATATTTTCATAGAAATTTTCATATTTTTGGACTACCGATATTTCCGATACCATCGATATTTTATTCCTTGGCTACAAGCTTGCATTAGGAAGAAAATATTTTACTCACCACTTTAAGCCAAAAGTGTACCCTTACCGCTATTCTTAACACTTGACACGTGTCTATATGCATAACCATAGTTAACTTTTGTTTTGTATTTATGAAACCATAATTATGTTTATGGACGATTGTCAAGTATTGCAAATGATGAACAAAAAGGCTTTCGTGTATGAGGCGTGTCCATCAGCTTGTAAGAGACCGCATTTATAATTTTTTATACTTATTACTAAAAATGTTTGGATATTTATATGAATTCTCTATGAAAAGTATACATAATGTTTATAAAAAAAAAAAAAAAGTGTGCCCTGCAAGGAGAAGGCCAATTATGGACACTTAGTATGTAGGATATTTCTATAAATGTATCAGTTACAAGTTGCAAGAACATGGGCGCCACAAAATTGATGAGCTGAAAGCTATGTTGGCTTATGTTGTAATCCAACCCAATTCATGTTAAACGCTACCGTTAAGATTGTGTTATATTTTCTATTTTCGTTTTTAGCTAAAAAAACAAAAATATCAACAATAAATATCAACGGAGTTTTCGATTTTAACCAATCTAAAATTTCATAATTAAAAAAATGCCAAGATTCAAGCAAAAATGCAATACACTTTTTGCTTTGAGTTTTGATATTTTCCTAAATGATTTTATTTTATTTGACTAAACCGTAATAATTCTAAATATTTCAAATAGCCCAAAACGCACAGTAGCAGCACACGGTTTTGGTGTGCGGCTAAGTCGGTTGCAGCACACGTGAGAAACGCTATCGTTAGTTACAAACTGGCACACTGCCGGGCCGCACAAGGCAACAAGAGGCGCACTGGTTTGGGGCCCAGGTGAAGTGAAAGGTCATGAAAGTCCCATAACTACCCTTGATCTTGTGCGGTTTAAACGAGGGTATTTTGGTCTATTTCCATGGCGTGTGATACTGGATTGGTGCACCGCTTGGTGCGACGACCGACGTCAGAGGCGACGCGGTTCACGTGCTCGCAAAAAGAGGCGAGGGTAGATTGGGAAGTGAGCCTTTTGGGACTTTTGAGCCAATAGGTAGGGGCCAGCTAGGGCTGAGGGTCCACGACCGAGAGACTGTAGGCGATCACAGCCCTACCACCGGCGTCGACTTTGGGTGGGAGGAGTGATTGGCTGTGGTGTGGGGCTTCACAGATTATATTTGTGAGAGAGATTCCATTTGATTTTGCAAAAATCCAAGTCTGAAAACGCGTTTAGCCACCCCAACCAAAAAAAAAACGCGTTTACCCACGGTCACGCCACGTGGTGGACCATCTCCCATTGATTCTCACCCCTTTTTTTGTGGAGATTTACCTTTTTTACCCTCATAAAATCATCACGCGATGCAGTTGAGGAAAATGGTGTCACACATCTCATGTGTCATGTCATGTCATGTGTCACGTCACGTGGTACTCTCGCAATCAATTGTTTGTACAGATATTTTTAGCCAATTTTTTCAAAAGTGAATGGAAATCAGTTTCACATTCTTTGTTTCTCTTTGCATTGTTTTTTAACGTTAGTTTGTACAATTTTAGAACGTGCTAACATAATTTTCATTTTCCTTTTATAGGACAACTCAACATTTAAATTTGCAAATAAAAGTCAAGACCGCGTAATTTTTGTTCACAACACAGACGTGCAGATACGCGCAGATAAAAGATGACATGTGTTTTTAAAAAAAAACCCTAAGAATAAAATGTTTTACTTTTGTTTATGAATAACCAAAACTCTGACCGAACCGAACCAACCCAATTTGCCTTAGTTTTGAAACCATTTAACTTGTAATCATCGCCGAGCAATGTTGCGCTAACTTGCAACTCAAGAAGTGGCAGAAACAACGGTTGGACTCATCTTGCAGAGTTGGCATTTGCAATTTGCTGGCTTGCCCATTCTAATTTATGGGTTGGGTCATGTGGTCCATGCGACGGCTCGGGCTACGTGTCTCTTACAATAGAGGGCACACCGTGAGGCTGCTTTCACATGGCAGCGAAAACCTCTCATTCACAACAGTGGAGAGATAACGGTTCGGTGCTCTGCCAACCCACATTGCCTGATGGGTTGAGATCAACCACCACTTTTTAAAGGAAAAAAAAAGAATTTGATTTACAGATAAGTGAATCTAAATTGAACAGGTTAAATGTGAAATTGTTGTGTCACTTTTGTTATGCTCATAACGACTGACCAAACCAAAACGAGGTTAAGAACATGGTTTAAGATTATTTAATTAATATAAGTTTTGGTAATTATATTAATACACAGTTGCAACAAAGTGAGGTTAAGAAAATGTTTTTTATATGAAGAATATGGTAAGCCATTGTTGTGTGCATAGAGAAGTGGTCATGGTCAAAGGCTTAGCTTTGCTTGGTGCCGTGCACATAATAAAAGGCAACGAAAGGTGGAAGGTGCAAAGCACGTGGGTTGATTGAATAGGAATTGGTCATGGGATGTGTGATGTGTGCTGTCTCATGTTAGGAAGATCAACTTTAGATACCAATTTATGTATCGTCTCTTTAATAAAGTTGAAATTAATACAACGGGTCTCACATTCTATTAGAAAGATAATACACAATTTGATATCTCAAGTTGATCTCCTAAGATTTTCCTAACGTAATTGAAATAGCTTTGCACGTGTACAACATGCACACATTTAACCTTGCACGTTCTGCTTGTGTCTGCCTTGTCTCCATCTATCTAGCTTTAGATTGCTATGCCTTCTCAATTAAAATCGTTATACTGCCTTAGTGTTACTCACTCAGTGCAAATGACCATTAGTGTAGTGGTTTGGAATATTTACTCATTCAGGCAAGGTCTAGGATTCGAGTCTCAGCATTCGTGTAGAGTATGTGAGTTTAGTATACTATCGTCTCTCTTAATAGGAAAAGTCCTAAAAAAATTCGTTATACTATCTTCAACCAAGGGCGGCCTTGGGGGTGGGCGAGAAGGGTCATGGCCATGGACCTCCAATTAAGGGGGCCCCAAATTATATATATATACACCAACGTTCAACTTAAAAAAAAAACATTAACACACACATATGAAATTAAATGAAGAAACACGATTCCTCTTCCCAGAAGAAACCCCAACACGTTTCATCTCTTTCCTACACAATGCCTACTTCTAGTTTCTCCATGGAAGAACATACTCTCTATTTAATCTAGCGAGCTCTTAATCCACCACCAAATTATTGTATGTTTTCCCAATCTTTATTCAATCCATCCATTATTTCCAGTTACTCTTATTCATCTTTTCTCATATTGTAATCCTAAGAATCAATCTTTCACTTAAAAGCTCACAATTTTTCTTTTTTTGATCTTTGTCTTTGAGATTGATGGTGACCAAGAGGAGAGGAGCATGAGAATTTGAAAATGTAATCAGATTTATGAATTTTTCTTTATATTTGTTCCTATCCATCAAACTATTTTTTTAATTTCCAATAGGAACAAAACACAGAGAGAATCATTATATAAGCAAACAACAAACTCTTTCATTGGCCTATTGGTTGTTGTAACGTGTGTTTGTAAATTTTTAATTTCCTTTATGATACTAAATATATAATATGAATTGTTTTTAAGATGTGTCATATATTATAATGCATATTACCTCTTTTATTCGCGCGTAGTATGCAAAGTAAAATCATTTTATTTATTGTGCGGAATTGTATACTAAGGAAGGGACCTCATTTAGTTTATCACCTAGGGCCACCCAAAAGTTAGAACCTGCCTTGTCTTCAATGATATATGCATACATGAATTAGATCAGTTGATGAAAACAGAACGCTCACTTCTTTGCCATTCGAATTTGATCTTCTTTTATGTACACTATAATTGTTTAGAATATCGGTTTGTAAAAAAATAAATCTTTTGTTTCATGCTGCCATTTAAATATTTTATTTATTGAGTTTGACTAGGTCACGAGACTATTTCCTATCCTTACACGTGACATCTAGATCCAGCTACCCCAACTTTTAATATACTAGAAAAATGTTTGACATGTTGTCTCCTAATACTTTGCACTAGGGCATTTATGTTGCCAATTGTTATAATCACAGACAAAACACACAGATTTTATATTTAATTTATATTTAACGCTGGATTTTGATATGAACTAGTTTCACAATGACTGTTTTTGTCTCACTCAGTTCATCATTTTCTCATCCTTGAAGCCACAATTTATCTTTGGAGTTTCTCAGGTTTTGTCTGTCGAAAACAACTGTAAATATGAACCCTAAATCCGATCTCAAACTTGTTAATACGATTTTCTCAATGTTACTTGGACTAAAAGTTAGATTTTGTTAAGATCGAGTTATAGCATTAAGACAAGAAGAGAATGCTGGAGAGGACGGTCGCATTTTTTGGTTTCTCCCCAGAAACCAAAACTCAAAGCCGCCAACCCCCCACGGGTGTTACCCAAAAGAAAACCCTAAAAGGGAGGTGTGATTTATGGGCCTTTTGAACCGGCCTCATAAGCCTTTTGGTGGCATTAAATGAACTCCAGCCCTCTCTCATTATTTCTGGCCAAATGTCTGAGTCGGCTAATGAGCCTATAGGAATGGGGGGCTGCTCTCTCTCTATCTCTCTTCTCCTGATGGAAAAGATTTATATAGAGACTCTCAAGAGTCAAGCCCATGGGAATTGTAGACATACTTCATATACACAAAAACAAACACAGTGGATATAACCCCATTATACGCCACTCAAATTCGTGTATATTTATGTGTAATTGTTGTGACATACTTAACCTCATGCTTGTCTTCGGTTCTGGAATTTTCCTTCTTTAATAACTGGTAAAATCCATTATGATTCACGTAATGATTCTCTTTGTATGGATCTCGAACATCTGCATTTAGCATTAATGCATTTATATGCATTTCAAAAAATCTTAACCATTAGATTAATCTAATAAATTCTAATATGTCAATGTCACAATAATTATATGCTTATTTACTATAATGCTATATGAAACTATGGTCAAATCTCACTTTACTCCTTCAAAGTTAAAGTAACCCATAATGTCCCCTTGACTAAGGTCCGATGGCTCACCTTGCCCCCACCATTTTAACTATGTTAAAAATTATGTTAAAAATAATGAGGTGGCGCAAATGGGATCCACTTTCTTGTTGAAATCTATGCCAGTGTGAAAAAATAATAAAATATTTATTAAAAAAGTTAACAAAAAGGAAAAAAATTACTCCTCTCTCTCCCTCTTTCTTTCTCTGTACCCGACCCCTTCCCCCACCAACCCACTCGAGGCAGCCACCATTGCCCCACCCTCCCCACCCAAACAACCACTCGCCTCGACAAAGCCCAACCCCACCCCTCTTTCTCTCTCTGTCTCTTTGGGTCTTGTGAGAAAATTTTCATATGGTGCATAAAATTCTTATGGTATTTGGAGACTTTTTGGTTCCCAAATCAAATAAAACACGATAGTATACTGATGTTCAGTGCTTTGGTGGTAAGAATTGAGAAATTAAAAGTAGAGGCTGAGAAGTTTTGGGAGGGATGATGGGTTATGTGATTTGGGAGTAACGAATGGGAGGGTATGGGAGGGAGGGGTTAGGATGGAGGGTGGGTGTGTTGAGAAGTTTTGGGAGGAGGGAGTAGATTGGAGGGGTGGTGAGGGGAAGGGCGAGTGATGGGTAGGGGCGGATGGGTTGGGGGTTAGGGTTAGAGCACTTCTAGTGCTAGGAAGTTGCCCGGGCAGGAGGTTCCCTAGGCAGCAGATGGAGGCTCCAACGTGCGGAAGAAAGCCCGGGCAAACAGTGGGCCCAGCATCCCAGGGAAGCCCACAGTCAAGTTCAGCCCGTGCTGTTGCCTGGGCAAAATGATGCAATGCTGACGTTATTATGACGTCATCCAAAAAAAGAAGAAAAAAACAAAAATTCAGATTTTTTATTTATAAATACATAGCCATATTATTTACTTCCCACACCAAAACTCTATACAAATTCATCTCCTCATATCTCATGTGAATAGTAATTGCCCATGCCCATAAAGGTTGAAACAAAATTGCAAGGGCTGCCACTATTCACATGAATAGTGACATCCCTTGCCCATAGGGGTGGAAGTGCTCTTAGGGGATGGTTGTCAAGCCCCAAAATTGAGAGACGTGATAGCGGCACGTACCTTGAGAATCCAGAAAACATAACACCTAAGTCCAAGGGTTATACTCTCAAGATTCCCAAAATACGCTAAGCCTTTATAAATAAATTAAAACGAGTTGGATCAGAGTGTTTAACAACAGCGGAAAAATAATTTATAATATTATACAAAATTTATTTGAGAGTTAAACCAACCCCAGAGGTCATGAAATAGTATCAACAACCTCCGAAATTGTTTTACAAACCAATAATGAAAATATACAAACCATCTAGAATTTAAATTTATACATATGTAGTGAAATATGATCGATTGTGATTAATAGGGTTCACAACCTGACTTCAACGTGAGACACAAGCCAAATGCTGACAAGTGAAGAGGTCACACTGAGTTGTCATCCACGAAAGGAATCTAGAAGAAAAGTAGGGGTGAGCATCACATATGTTCATTTGCCCTGTATGAGGCTCCCGACGAGGTTTAAAAATAAATAATGAATATAATAATGATAATAATAATGGTCAGAGCTTTATTTCAAAATAAGTGAAAGAATATGCACATACACAAACCATATCCATTTATTGTGGATCCAAAACCAATTGGCATGTTCAAACAATTTTCGTAAACATTTTTCGGAACGTTCCTGTATCTGCTTATCTGAAAACCGATCCTTTTGTTGTTAACTCGCAAGTGCACGAGGCGTTGGATAGTATAGCTTGTGTAAGTACGAGGTCGATCCCACGAGGATTGATGATAGATTGATTCAATTTGATTCCCTGCACAAAATAGAAATGAAAAGAAAATAAGTAAAACAAGAAAGAAAGAAAAGAAATTAACCCAAGCTAATTAGTTACCAAGTTCAATTTAGATTCAAGGATTGATTCTAGCTAAAATATGATTAAGCCATGGTGTTTGGTCCTAACCTTGTATTCCTAATTCCCTAATTAGATCCTTGTTGTCGAACCTAAATTAAGCATTAGAAATCCATTAAGCATAGAAGAATGTTTTAAACAACCAAGTATGTATCTAATCCCTATTGTCGAATGTCCATACATACTCTTCCTATTCATAGTTCAATTTGAATTAATGCATGGTGTCTACTCTTAATTCAAACCAAGATAGCTAACATACAAGTTTTAATGGTGATCAATCATTCAAACAAGCATATTAACTTATAAGCATAATGAATAAGAACAAGAACTATAATTGAAACTTGAAAACTAATTAAACTTGAAAACTTAAGAAAAGAAATTACATTACAATGGAAAATAAATTACAACTAAGAAAAACTTAAAGGAAACAATTGAGAACTAAAAGAAAACTAAGAGAATTTGAGGGAGAGAAGGGAGAGGAGCTCTAGAGAGATGTTTGAGAGCTCCCCCCTTGGGGTGTGTTTACATGCTTGGAGAACTCACTATTTATAGGTCTAGGGAAGTATAAATCTGATTATACAATTGAATTTAATAACCACACTCACTTCACCAACTTACACCACTCAATTCACCACTAAAATGATTAGCTCATGCATGACAATGCATTGCAGTCAGCTTGTGGGCTCGATTTGGGCTTGCTCCTTCACTCTAACAAATCTGGAAAAATATGGATTTTGAAGCTCTTTGTCTTATCTTTCCAAGCATATGCAGCCCAACTCAAGGAAAAATCGGGAAGGCCTTCAAAAGTCATTTTTGGCCCAGTAACGCAGATCCTGCCGATTTTGACCTTAAGCTGCCAAAACTTGCATAACTTCCTCTAGAGGACTCGGAATCATGAACCGTAAAATGATCCAGAAAATAGACTTCCGTATCTTTCCAATGATGTATGGCTCATTATCTGGTTCTTCTTGAGCAAGTACAGTCCAATCCGTGAAGTTGACTGATCTGCAGACACCGTTTGAGCTAACTTGTCTCCAAAATGCATTTAATGAGTCTCAAGCTTATTACACTGAAACAAACACAAAATAAATTAAAAGCACAAGTTTAACTCAAAACGTAACCAAATCATAAGTTAGAAGGGTACAAAATGATATGTAATTATGCACCGATCACCTTTAAGGCCAACTACCCCTATCAAAAATTATAATTAAATCCAACTCCTTTGGTACGGTAGCGAGAGTGTCCATTTCAACCAGTTACACCTCATTGACTATACCTCACCCGTAGGGTATTGGTAAAGTCTGTCCGTGTAACCCTTCCGGAGGTTTAGGGAATCGAAACCCAAGGAAGTCGCTATACCCGTTTCACCCTTAGGTCGTCGAGGTTTATGTCCGCAGACATATACCCTCAAAACTTTGGAAAACAAAAGCCAAGCATTCATAAAACCAGGCATATATGACAATAAAAAAACATTGCATCTTTTGCACAAAACAATATATACTATCTCATACATACACAAAATACAAGTATGAGAGTGAGTCCCTCTACTTGGAATCCAAAACTGATGCCTGACTTGCATTATGCACCTTTGATCTCAAATTGTTCTTTCTTGGCAACTGATTCCTAGTCCAGTCATTTAAAAAAATGTTACTTCAAATGTTACTTTGCAATTTAGTTATATAACTATTTTTTAATTGTAATGTAGTCCTCTCACTAGTCCATAATTTTACTTTTGTCCTTATAATTTGTCCAAATCACATTTCAGTCATCGAACTTATTCATAATTTCACTTTGATCCTTATACTTTGTCCAAATCATAATTCAATCCTCGGACTTATTCATAATTTCACTTTGGTCCTTTCATTTTACCTTATTTGTCCTTTGGCACTTATACTTGTTTTAATTTATCTTTTGGTCCTTCCATTTTCAAGACTGGCTTTCGGCCAACAATCTAGAGACAATTTTCAGAAATCAAACCATCTTAAATCTTTACCTTAACCCTCTGAATTTTTCAAAATTTTTTGAGTGAAGCTTCCAAAGACAATAACCAACTCAAATTACACATGAAAACTAACAAAAGCTTATGTCAGTTCATCCACTCCCAAGAAGGTTACATTGACTGGATTGCTACGATTTTTCGCTATGTTCTAGAGAACAGAATTCTGAACACCCTCCATGAAGGATTTATTGTCATATGAGCAAGGGAAATTGACATACAATAGTGAATATGGTGTTGTACGGTAATAACAGCAGAATATGAGGAAGTGACGAACATGCTTACCATAGACATAGCTAGAGTACTTGGATTGCTCTAATTTTTGGATATGACATAGTTCTCAAACTGAGGAACAACTTCAGAGAAGAAAAGTTTTGTCAAACGAGCTGTAGAGACTAGAGAAAAATGTTGAAAACCAAGCTATAGAGAACTCACCAGCCATGGATGAACATAGAAAGTTCAGAGCCGGTTTGAGGTAGCTAAACTAGTCCGATGATGCTGATTTTTGGATATGTTATATTCCTTGAGTAGGTGAACAACTTTCATGAAGAAGTTTTTCTAATTTGAGCTTTAGAGATAGGAGTTCTACGGTGATGACCAAGACCCACGGGTTTGAGTTTCTTAAGAGGGAAAAGAAGATGAAGAAGAGAAAGAAAAAAGGAAGAAGTGAAGTGAAATGAAATGAAAGGAGAAGAGAGGGAGAGAAATGAAATGAAAGGAAATGGAGAGAAATAAAAGATAGAGAAAAAGGATAAGAGAGAGGATAAGAGTGTCGGTAGCCAACTTGTGGGTATAGTGCTGCACAATAATTTATCGCTTTTATTTTCCTTTTTAACTTCTTCCCAACTTCCGAAACTCGCCAAAAATAGTTCCGAGTTCCAAATAATTCTCTGAAAAATACCACACACTCGTATGGACGTCTACTATTTTTCAATGATATCAAATTACCAAAATTCCAATTTCAAAGTATCAGGAAATAAATCCTCCCCTTGAATAGCCAATAATTATTTCATGAAAAGATTCATAAAAATCAAATTACAATCAATTGGACCAGGCCATTTTTATTGTGAGCTTAAACAAAATATTTGGAAATTTTCGGGCGTCATAATGGTGTTGGGGGATATCGAATTGGGTTGGGAAGAGAGAAATGGAGATAGAAGAAATATGTTTTTCAAATATTTATTTTTAATTGTAAAATTATATATATATTTTTTATTATTTGAGTACAGACGTGGCGCTTTTGTTTTGTGGTATACATTTTAGCAAAAGGGTGAGTCTCATTCGTGCCATGTTAGCATTTTTAACAGAGTTAACGACAGGGGGCAAAGTGATCCACCAAACCTTGGTTAAGGGGCCACTCTGGATCACTTTAACTTTTAGGCGGTAAAGTGAAATTTGACCATAGTTTCAGGGGGCACTACAGTAAATAAGTCATAATTATATTACGCTAAAAATCACCCTATTGTTTTAGTCTAATAGCATACCTGCGTTTCCCCTTCCTTGTGAATTACATATATGACAACACCCATATCTCCATAATGAAAAGTAGAGAGGCACATATCGACTTGAAGTTGCCAAAGCTCAAATATGAATTCAAGCATACCAAAGGACCGAGAAAATATCAAATTTTGCTATAAAAAAAAAAGCAGACAATTGAACTTGGTTGCTTGGCATAATTTTAATTATGTGTTCATTGCCCAATTAAAGTGAACTTGTTTGGCGTAACCAAACCCGACTTAACTCACATTTTGGGCTCGAGGGTCCAAGAAAAAAATTCATACGGGCAGAATGTATTCTCGATTCTACGATAATTTTTATGAAAGCCTTCCATTTGTTTGTTTCTAGTGGAAGTTTTATTTTCCCAGAATGTATCCTTATTTTTGGCCTTATTCTTCTTCTGATGACCAATTCAACGACTAATAAAAAATATATACATTGGTTATATTTCACCTCTTCAACAAGTTTAATAATCTTAAAGCAAACAATATCTACTACAATATACTATAAAATACCTTGAAATCTAAACATGTGGAGTAGTGTACAATGACCATACTATCCTCGATTCTTTCTATTTGTATCTATCAAATATTTTTGCCATTATAGTTTGAATATATTTGACATTTCATTGACGCAATTTTTAATTTTTCTTTTCTTTTATAGAACATTGATGCCCATTTGAAAAGTCATTTCAACAAATACTTTAAGCAAACAGACCTCTCCTGAAAGCACCTCACGCGCTCACCAAAATTTTCACATATCTCATTTTTTCTTTAGTTTCATTGGTTGAGAGCTACCGTTTCTGGTGGTTTCTCAGTCATTTTGTCTTTTCTTGCTAATTACGTGTGAGTTTGTGCTCATCTGAGCCATGGTTGAAGGCTTGCTTGGGGTTTTCATGAAACATTCTCGCTTTTCTAAGCATATACGATCGTTAGAGGAACTCAGTTCAGAGTGTGACGTTTAGCCTAATTCGATGGTTGATTTATTGCCTGAAACTGTCCTGCCAGCACCTGTGCCTTCGTTTGTGGGTTCTGGAAGTTTTCGTGATAAGCTCACGAATCGAGTGAACTTGGTCAAGAATGTGGGTATTGATGTGGACTCCTTGGATGCATATTATGATGAGCTTACTGATGACGATGATGTGGTGATTTCACGTGGGGATCAAGGGCCGAGCATCCAATTTTCTGATCGTGCGATGAATAGGCTTTGCCAACCACGGAAGAACGCTATGATCATCAAGTTTTTGGATCGATCTCATACATATATTATCTTCATGATCGATTGCAAAAAAAGTGGAGTCTTAAGGGTGATTGGAAGCTAATTGATATGGTGAATGACTATTTTGTGATCAAATTTGATTTGGTAGATGATTTGAATTTTGTGCTTACTTGAGGCCCTTGGGTTATTGTTGGGCGTACTTGACTCTTCATAAATGACGACCTAGTTTAATCATGCAACAACTCATATCACCCGAATGACGGGCGTGTATTCGAGTGTACGCCATCCAACTAGAGTGTTTTGATGTCTGGGCTCTTAAGAGAATTGGAAATCTACTAGGTAAGCTTCTTAAGATTGATGCTCTCACTACTAGTCAAAATAGGGGAAATTTGCTAGGTTGTGTGTTGAGCTTGATTGAGTAAGCCTTTGGAGGCTTTTATTTAGATTAATCAAACTTGGTATAATGTTGAGTATGAAGGTTTACCAGATATTTGTTAGCTCTGTGTGCTTTAATGACATAAGCGTGAGAATTGTACATTGAGAGAGAAGCCTTCCACGGTGGGGAATGGGAGAGCTTCTTTACAGTTGCAGGATGGAACAAATGGATTCGAATGCTGTTATGAGAAAGGAAAATGTTGAGAATGATGTGGAGAATTTGCGGGGTCCGTGGATGAATGTTCCTTCTAGTATGAGGCCTAAAAATGGTTCTAAAGGTTTGAATGGGTAGAGTAATGGTTTTAAGCTTCACGGCTCTCGGTTTGATGCTTTGAGAAAGGTTGGAGATGATTTTGGGCATGATTTTATGGAAGATGGTGGTGGTGTTGATTTGCCTCGATCTTAGGTTGGTGCTCAGGCTACTTCTGGGTCAAGAGAGAAGGTGCAGACTAAGTCGAAGAATCCTAAAGTTGGGGCTAGACGTGTTTTACAAGATATTTTGAATAAGGTTGTAGCTTCTAGCTATAAAGGGACAGTTGTTACTCCAAGTAAGATGGGTGATAATTCAGTTAGGATTTTAAATAAAAGTGAGGTGGTGTTTGGTGAAAAGAAAGGTTCTCATGTGGGCTTTATGAATGATCAGATGGATGATTGGGTAATGGGTCAAAATTTGCCTAAGGATAAGGGTGTTTATATTTTTGGTCATTAACCACCAAATATTGAGCATGAGAATGATAAGCAAGTAGAAGAGAGTGAGTCTGATGTGGATGATGCTTCTTTGGCATATGCTATGCCAGATGGTTTGTGTCCTGTGGAAGGGATGAACCTTTTTGAAGGTCAAGTTCACACAAATGGCGACGCGGGTGCTAATCATACCTTCAATTCAGCTGGAGTTATGACCTTTGGCTTTTGATTTGTGGGGTGAGCCCCTGGGTGATCCATTTATTTATTTTTCTAAATTTATGAATATTTTGTGTTGGAATGTTCGAGGTGCAGCTTGCACAAAGTTTAGATTTAATATGATGGAGCTAATTCATCTACATCATATGGATCTTCTATTTGTTTGTGAGCCTAGGATTGGTGGGAACAAGGCTCTTAAAGTAATCAAATCCTTAGGTTTGTTTGGTTTTGAGGTGGTGGATCCTATTGGATTTTCTAGTGGCAAGTGGCTTCTCTGGAATGAAAATATAATTAGAGTGGAGATTATTGGTACCTCTAATCAAGCTATTTCTGCTTGTGTTTCTTGTTATGGTCAACAACCTTGGTTGTTTTCTGCTATTTATGCTAGCCCTTGTCTTACTAAAAGGGAGAAGTATTGGGAATATTTGGATTTTATGGCTAGCTATCATAAGATGCATTGGCTTCTGGCTGGTGATTTTAATGAAATGCTCCATTTAGATGATAAGGTTGGATGAGCTGTTTTATGTAGACTTAAGGGGTTTAAGAAGTGGTTTGATGATCATAATATGGTCAATTTAGGTTATTCGGGACCTAAATTTACTTGGAGCAATAAAGAGAGTACTTGAAAGGTCGACAGGCCAGAATGTAACACTCAATAAAGTCAATCTTGCTTATGCATTTGTTTAGCATCTTCCAAGGACCAAGTCTGATAATTGCCCTATTAAAATTTGTCTCAAATCTAGAGTGGTTTCTTGTCCTAGCAATAGACCTTTCAGATTTGAGGCCATGTGGTTGAAGCATGAGCAATTCCAAGATTTTGTGATTCCAAAGTGGGAAAAAAGGGATAGTTCTGCTTGCATAAATCATGGGGGTTGGTGGAGCCTATGAAGAAGTGGAATTTGATTGTTTTTGGTCATTTAAAACAAAGAAAGTGAAACTTCTAGCTCGGCTCAATGGAATTCGGATGGTGTTGTATCATAGGCCAAATAGGTTTCTCAGTAAGTTAGAGGAATCTCTTGTTGATGATTATAATGTTGTTTTGGAGCAAGAAACATTATTTTGGCAGCAAAAGTCAAGGGTAAAATGGCTTCAAGAAGGTGACAGTAATACTAAGTTCTTTCACCTAACTACCATTGTTATAAGAAGAAGAAATAGAATTGAAAACTGAAAAATGACAATGATATGTGGGTAGAGGAGGCTGAGGATTTAAAAGAGCTTGCTGTGAATTATTTTCTTGGCCTTTTCTCTATGGCTTCTAGGGATCACAGTGGTTTGTCCATGCATAATATGTTTCCCAGTATCAACGATGTTGATTTGAATGGTTTGGAGGCTTGTGTTGATATTAGTGAAGTCAAGAAGAGTCTTTTCAATATAGGTGGTCTCAAAGCCCTTGGAGTGGATGGGTTTCCTGCTTGTTTCTACCAAAGTCAGTGGAATTTTGTGTGGTAATGATATTTATGGTTTGGTTGTTCAAGCTTTCATGGAGTGTCGTCTTCTCAAAAGTTTGAATGCTACTTTGATCACTCTAGTTCCTAAATTGGCTAGCCTTGTATCTATGATGCATTTTCGACCAATTAGCCTATGTTGTACTCTTTATAAAGTTATATCTAAAGTGATTATCTCTAGGTTGAGGCCTATTTTGCCTAAGCATATTACTAATAATATCCTAATTGCTTAGGAGATTATGTTTAAATTTCAGAGTACTAAAGGGAAAAAGGGTTTTATGGCTTGGAAGATTAATTTGTCTAAAGCCTATGATCGGTTAAGTAGGACTGCATGCTAGCTTGATTCAATTGATCTTGGAGTGTGTTTCTTCTATTACCTATCAAGTTTGTGTGAATGGGGAACTCACTTTGACTTTTACTCCTAGCAATGGTATTAGACAGGGTGATCCACTCTTACCTTATCTTTATGTGATTTGCATTGAAAAGCTCTCTCACCTCATTGTGAAGGATGTAGGGAAGCATATATGGAAACCTGTGAAAGCTTCTCAAGCTGGACCTGTTGTTTCCCATTTATTTTTTGTCAATGATTTGGTTATTTTTGCTGAAGCTAGTTCTCAACAAGCAAGAGTAATGAAGTAGTGTTTGGACCTTTTTTGTACAGCCTTTGGTCAGATTGTCAATTTTGAGAAGTCCGCTATATACTGCTCCCGAAATATTAGCAAAGAGGTGGCTGCTAATATTAGTTGTATTTGTGGATCACCTCTCACTGAGAACCTAGGTAAATACTTAGGGATGCCTCTATTACACTCTAGGGTGACTAAGGTTACTTACAACAATCTTGTGGACAAAGTGCATGCTAGGCTGGCTTCTTGGAAAAGTAAGGTTCTCTCTGTTGCTGGAATGGCAACTCTAATTCAAGCTGTCACTTCAACTATACCAGTGTATGCTATGCAAACAGCTAAACTTCCTTTGAGAATTTGTGAGGATTTGGATAAAGTGAATCGTAATTTCTTTTGGGGAGGCAGTGAGAAGAAGCATAAGATTCACTTGTGACTGTGGGATCTTGTGTGTAGACCTAAGAGTAAGAGTCATTTGGGTTTGAAGAAAACTCATGATATGAATCAAGATCTTTTAGCTAAAATTGGCTGGAGATTATTGAGGAGGGATAAAGGGTTGTGGGCCCATATTTTTGAAAAGGAAAATATTAAGAGCCATTCCTTTTGTGAGCTTGATATGGTTCCAAAGCAAAATTGTTCTCCTACCTAGAAGGGGATTATGTTTGGTGCTCAATTGTTTGACAATGGGTTGGTTTGGACGCTTAGGAAAAGGGATAATGTTAAATTTTGGAGAGATAAATGAATTAGTGATGTGCCTTTGATGCATAAGGTGGATCTTGTTCTGACCTCAATTTGAATTCATTTGTTTCTAATTCCTTTGTGAATGGTTGGTGGGATGTGGAGAAGTTGATGAGTGTTCTTCATGAGGAATGGGTTCAAAAAGTTATTGGGTGTTCAGCTGATTTTCGGGGTTGTTTTGGAGGATTGTTAGATCTGGAAACCTACGTCTAATGGGTTGTTCTCTGTCAAGTCTGCTTATAACTTTCTTTTTCATGGGGCAAATTGGCTAAATTCTTGGTTGAGAGTTCTATGGAAGCTTAGGATCCCTCATAAGCTCCAAATTTTCTTTGGTTGGTTTTTCAAGAGAAAATTCTCTTCAATAAGCAGGGAGTTCGAAGGCATCTTGTTGGGGACTGTGCCTGCAATTATTGTGAGTGGTCTATTGAATCACTTTGCTTATCTTAAGAGGTTGTCCTAGAGCTAGAAGCGTTGGGATCTTTTTTTGACTTCTAAGTAAGCTTTGCCTTTTTCCAAGCTGATTTTCATCCTTGGCTGTTAAGCAATTTGTGTTCTAAGGCTTATTTTGCTTAGATTCCATAGAGAATTATGTTTGTTTTTATCTGCTGTTATATTTGGAAGTGGAGAAATGATTTTCTTTTTAAAGACAAAGCATATTTTTCTTTTAACCTTGGAGATTTGATTTTCACTGTTGCGAAGGTTTCAGGCCATTGTGGGTATTAGTAATGGAGTTAATAAGGTGCAAGTGTTGTTGGCTTGGGTTCCTCCTGAAATTGGTGTGGTCAAGTTAAATATAGATGTGTCTCGCAGGGGCAGTATTGATGCCATTGGTGTTGGAGGGGTCCTTCGAGATCATTTGGGTCATTGGATTGGTGGCTTTGCTGTCAATGTAGGCCAGGGAAAATTTTTTGAAGCCAAGTTGTGGGGTCTATTTTTTGGGTTGAATTTGGCTGTTGAGAAAAAAAGTAGATGATATTGTTATTGATAGGGACATGAGATTTCAAGTAATTTGAAATTTAATCTAACGCACAAAGCCTCTTAAAAAAAATAGAAAACTAATGATGCAGTGAATAATTTATAACAAAAAAATACACTAGTTATGAGTGAGTGAATTTCTTTAAAAAACATTCACTTAAACTTGAACAAAAAACTTCATTGCCTAAGAGTGTTAAGAAGGTTTTTTTTTTTTTGGATAAGCCCAATGCATGTTCAACCTAGGAATTGAATTGAGGTTTGAGCTTGGCATCCTTTTTTTTAGAATCAAGATTTCATTGAAAAACTCAAGAAGATAGTACATCTCTTGAAAGAGATGGGTGCAACCATGTAGGTGCATCCTCAATAAAGTAACAAAATCATTACAAATGATTGCAAATTGAGCCAACGTGTGTGCCACCTTATTACAGTTCCTTAGGGAACATTGACAGAAACCTACTCTAAATTTGCTTAATAGGCATTTTTCTTCTTCAAGTAGAAGACCATTTGTTCCATTGCATCTCTACCGAAAGAATACCAATTATGCATTCTTTTGCGTCCATCTCTAGAATGAAACAAGTTTATCCCATATCAAGAGCAAAACGCAGTCCTTCAATTGCAGCCATAAGCTCCGTTTGCCTAGCCCCATAACTGGCTCGAATTGGCTTAACACATGCACCCATAAAGTCACCGCACTCATTTCTAACAACCACACCTACTACATGGATTGAATCCCCATTTTTGAGTGCTCCATCTACATTTATTTTATAGAGACCTATTGGTGAGGCCTATATACTTGAGAAGAGGCTTGAAAGGTATAAGTGCGATATTGGATTGTGTGATGGATGTGATTTCCTTCAGAAAATTCATTTGCAAAGACAGTCATACGATACAACAACTTTTGTGCCGGTTCGGATTTCCCTTAAAAAATAAAGCCATTTCTCATGTTCCAAATGCCCCAGCAAATATATGCAAACTTTCCTTGTTCTTCCTTACTTGAGGAGAGCTGTAATGCATGCAATAGATCTCTGAAAGAATTGACCCTCCACAGCTCACAGACATTCTCTCATTTTGAATCTCACCACACTTGCTTTGCTACCTCACATGACCATACTGCATGTAAAACACTTTCAGCTTTGCATTGACATTGCAGACAAATAGGCGAGGACAATATTTTCCTATTGAATAGGTTCTGACTGCAAGGTAGAAAATCCCAAACACACATCCATAGAAATTTTTATCTTGTTTTGAATTTTAAGAGCCCAATTTTTTTTTTTTTCCAAAGAGTGAATTCAAACCAACAGCAATTGATTCCCCTCCACACAATTTATCCTTCTCCATACATGCCGGCCTACATGCACTTTTGATAGAATATTTATCATTTCTTTCATAATGCCAAATTAATCGATCATGATTTGCAAGAGAAACCAATGAAATTTGCACAATGGCTTCCACCTCTTGCTCCCAAAAATATGTTTAAGTAAATGCACATTCTATTGCCATGAAGAAGTGAACAAATCACAAACCAGTGTTGACCTTGGCAATTGTGGGGCCGACATAATTTTGAAAAGAGAAGGGGCTAGAATGCATTTATCAACCCCATTGCAATGAACTCCAAATAAGAGAAGGATTTGTTCCCATATCTGCTTCCATTTCCATTTCCAACTCTCCAGTGAAGTCCCTTGTTGAGCAATTCTTTCCCCCATTGCAATGAACTCCAAATAAGAGAAGGATATGTTCCCACGTCTACTTCCAATTCCATTTCCAACTCTCCAGCGAAGTCCCTTGTTGAGCAATTCTTTCCCCCATTGCAATGAACTCCAAATAAGAGAAGGATTTGCTCCCACATCTGCTTCCAAAAAATTTGACGAGTGATGATACCTTGCTCTAAAAATTATTACCACAAGAGACTCGGGATTACAGAGAAGGTGCCAACATTGCTTTGCTAGCAAAGCTTGATTGAAAACCTCAAGATTATGAAACCCCAATCCTCCAACAAATTTACTTTTACATAAAAGATCCCACTTCACCCAATGAATGCCCCTCTTGTCTTTCTCCTTTGCCCACCAAAACCGAGCCATAATTCCATTAAGCTCTTGGCCCAACCCTTTCGGAATCCGAAAACAACTCATCGAGGAGGTGGGAATCGCTTGTAACACGGCTTTAATTAAAATTTCCTTCCCAGCTCTAGATAGAAGCTTTTCCTTCCACCCACTTATGTGCTTCCAAAGTTTATCTTTTAAGTGTTGGAAAAGTTGTTTCCTTCCCTTTCCTGCAATAGTTGGCAAGGCTAAATATTTTTCATGACACTGCAAAATAGGAATGTTCAACACACCTGCAACCATATCAATGTATGCACTAGTAGCATTTGGACTTACAGAGAGCGCTAACTTAGAATAATTTATTTGTTGCCCTGAAACCTCTTCATATATTTGGAATATTTTTTCCATTGTCATGCAAGCCTTTTTCATTTCTTTCATGAAGAGAATGCTATCATCTGCAAAAAAGTAAGTGAGTCATTAGTGGGGGCTCCCTTGTCCACCACTTTCTCAACCCATTGAGATGAAAAACCAAGTTTGAGCATAATTGCAAGTAAGAACACCCACTCCACCCTATCATATGCTTTTGCCATGTCCAATTTGAGTGCCATTTTAACATCGTGCCCCTTCTTCACACCCCTGATAGTATGCATTGTTTCAACAGTTGTCATCACATTATCTAAAATCATTTGATTCAGAACAAAGGCACTTTGATTTTCTGCAATCACAGAAGGAAGAACATTCTTCAACCGATTGACAATTGTTTTCGCTATCATTTTGAAACTGATTAGACAAAATTCTAAAACAGAATGTGGTTAAATTCCCGAACACTCCCCTTCCATTTAAAATATGCAAACACTTATTAGACACCATATGTCCGACAATGTGCCAATACCTTTGGAAAAATAAGGCCGGCATACCATCATACCCAGGTGCTTTCGTTGGCAACATCTGAAATAATGTGTGCTCCAACTCATACCTTATAAAAACTTGCAGCAAACAATCATTCATATTACTTGTTATTACATGACTTAAATCATTGAGAATCCGCTCGATTTGCTAGCTGCCAGCGTAAGAGAATAAGGACTTGAAATAGTCATAGAAAAGGGCTCCAATCTTTTGCTCATCTATCTGCCATACGTGATTTTAATCAAAAACACCGCGTACGCTGTTGCATTTTAATCAAGAGCTTGCCCGTTCATGGAAAAAATGGGTATTTTTGTCACCCTCCTTGAGCTACGCTACTTGAGATCATTGCCTCCACATAATTTCTTCCTTTTGTAAAAGGTCCGAAATAATATTCTCAACTTTTACCTTTAACACATGTTGATATGTTGTCAATCTTCCTTCAAGGTTTGCTAACTCCTGATAAGCTAATTTGAGTTGTTTATGAACGTTACCAAAGTTGAATTGGTTCCAAGTCTTGAGCTCCTTTGCGCACATTGATAAACTATTACTTACTCTATCAACTCTATCACTAAAGTTCCAAGCCTCTCTAATCACCTTCTCACATTCTTGTTCCTTTGTCAGCATTTCTTCAAAGTGAATGATGTATAAAGAGAGAAATGATGTAGTTGATGGGCTGGCTACTTGGAGTCACAATTTGGATTTGGGTTGCTGCTTTTTTTGTGGTCTTGTGCTTTGTTTTTTATTAGAAAAAAATTCTGAATCATCAACACAAGCCTCCATTAAAATCAGGTAGTGATCATAACCCATTGTTACTAAGTGGCTAGTCATCAAATATGAATAACGGCCAAAGAAAGCCTCATTTGCTACACATCTGTCTAACCGTTCTTCCACCACACAACCTTATACGGATAGCTGTGTACCCAAGTAAACGGGTACCCTGTAAATCTTGTGGAGCTAAGCCTACAATCATCTAAAGCCTCCCTAAAATTGTTCATCTGATATTGAGGTCGTTCTCGTCCACCTTGCTTTTCTTTAGGAAGCAAAATCTCATTAAAATCTCAAACTACCACCCAAGCACCTTGAATCGTGTGAGATAATTTGTGTAATAACTCCCAAGAATGGTTTCGTTGTTGAGTATCAGGATGCCCACAAAACCCAATAAAGTAAAATTGTGAGGTATTTGAATCAGTTATCAGAGCATGAATGTGACAAACTAAGTAAGATAACAACTGCACAACCCACTCACTACTTCAGAACAAAACCAACCCTCCCCAAACCCACTCTCGCAACCTTAACTGCCCCCTTCATTCCAAGTTATATTAGTTTATTTTTCATTTGATTTGAAGTCATTTTCGTTTATTTTTATAGAGAGTGGAATGTGTGAGAAGCCCCGAGACCTTGGACATTCCAGCTTAAGATCCTCATGGCTCGTGGTTGGTCAGACCTATTGATCCCACCACGCTGTTTGTAAAAGCATTAATATCTTCTCCCTCTTTATCTCATTTTGACACATGCCTCCCTTCATCCATTATCTTAACTACTCCCCTTTTTCCAGTCAAAGCTATAATTTCGTTGAGTTCCCCCTCATGTGAATTGTTAGATTCACATCATGTCCTTGCCTTACATTTCCACGACCCTCTTCCACTCTTTGAGTTGGCACTGATTTTATTCTTTTCTCTTGCATGTACTTCATACTGCATAGAACTTTGATGCGGGTCCTCCAATTTTTATTTCAGATTGAGCCTGATCCAACATTCTTTTGGGACCCAATAATAGTGTTTGCGAGCCCAAATTTACCTAGCTCACTTGCAATTTTCTTTGTTGGATTGTGTGCAGGAATATTCTGCAATGATTCATGCACATCCCCACCAATGGCAGCCTTAAATGTAGCTGCTACGGTTTTGATATTCACATCCTCCTTAAATGCCTTTGTCACCGCATCTTTCATTTTGTGAGTACCCCTAATTATTTTCTCCTTAATTGCTTTACCCACCTCTTCAATCATAATGGAGTTTTGTAACGACATTTCCATATCAACCATGTCATGATATGCTGGTTCTAGGATCGTTGACACGTCAGTCCTAATTAGAGAGTTCCCACGGCACCCAATAATGGAATCTCCTCCTCCTACTACCTCTTCCCACTCCGCCTCCCTCTGTGCTCTCTGTCTCTCCTCCTCCCCTTTTTGTTTACGCATTAGTCCCATAAAAGATTTAGCCGCCCTACCCCTTTAGATTTTCCCTTCTGTCCTCCCCTCCACCACCTTTGTCCCCTTTCACACAATTCCCTTCCTCATCACTTCTATGTGGATTTTTGGCATTAATGGGATCTCCTTGCATAAAGAGCCTCTCTTCATTGCCTCCAAGCCCTCCATCCTCCTTTGACCCCAACATATCATTGGTATAGATTATCCTTTGAATATTGTGGTCCCGAGTTCCATTACCTTCATCGTTGTCATGTCTACTCATACCACCACAATTAGATCGCTTGGGACTATTTGCCCCTTGTAGTGATAAAATCATCGGTGGCCATTAACCATGTCCCATAAGTTTTCGTGTGCTTGCTTGGTTGCCTGGTCGACAAAAGAACACTCCTTGAACACATGACCCACTATGCCGCACACAAAATAGAATTTTGGCAATCGTTCCTATCGGAAATCTACGAACTCTGTGTTTCCAGAAGGTAGAATCACATTTTTTTCATCGCCGTATTGGCTTGGAGACATCCAAATGAACACAAATCCTCATAAATCTACCCAAACACTCCCCATCCATGCCCTATGTTACATCCAAACTGTTAGATATATGCCCTTAAAGCCAACTAATTTTGCAATGATTAGTGTTAAAGACATATTTTGTTATGACATATTATGTTATTAAGGGGCAAGATAGGTTGTTTTATACATAAATCATACTATATTATGTTTCGAAATGTAGAACCATAGTCCAAGGAATACATGAGTGGACATGAGAACTATGTAATGAGATTACATACATGGAGACTTGTCATGATCCCTAATCGTGAATATGTTCCTGGTCATAGGAATATCAATTGGGAGTTAATATTCCGCAAATACCAGTACACACAGTATCATCTTTATATGTAGAGAATGACGAGGTCTCAAGCCATTGAGTGTGGCAACATCTAGATATGTGTGTAGGTGCTTGTAGGAGAACAAGTACACTGAACGCGATCCAATGCATAAGTTCTAGTATGGAAGTCTTTACTCACTTATCAAACTAGAACTCATAAATTGCAATGGTGCAAACTAATCCTTAGACCTGAGAGATCATAAATGTCTTGTGGCTACGTTGTTAGTCTTTGAGGGCACTATACAGTTGTGTCATAGTATGCATAGCTTAAAGGTGTTCATTAGGACTCTTAATAAAGTCATAAAGGTAAATGAATGTACAACAAGGGATCTCTACTCTCAGTAAGGAGAGAGAATGCTCGATGATGTGATTGGTCAAATCTCTGCGTAGAGTAGTGGATAATATTTGAAAGAATAAGTCTTCAAATCTTACCAGGATAATCATCTAAAGGAACAATTCCCATTACGATATTTGACATTAGATTCCATTATCTAATAATGTGAAAAGTGACACGTGTCGACATCCGGCGGAGTGCATCAAACGATTCCAATTGGAGACCAAATTTAAAGGAAGAATCTTTTGTGATTGACTTTGATTTAAATCAAATCAATCAATTTGGCTAAATTGCCAAATTGTTGGAATTGATTTTAAATCAAATCAAAATCCCACAAATCAAGGGATTCAAATTGGGGATTCCAAACCAAGACCCAATTCTTGGCCTATAAATACTAGGCTCTCATTCAAAAGAAATGACCATGAGAAAAAGAGGCACACACACTTTGGAAAACTAGAAAGCTCTCTGCCCAAAGCAACACCTGAACTTTCAAGTTCTTCATCAAGCTCGTGGAGAATTACCAAGCATAACAAACACGTGTCGATTCCTTCCCCGCCAAAGTCGAAAACTATCCACCACATGACACTACTCGTGGTCCTGATGTGTTCGAGATCAAGCCGTGACGACCTTCGACGAAGTCTCCAATTCTGATTTAAGATCAAGTGCTTGGCACCCTTGAACCGCACACACTCTTGGAGATCGAATCAAAGGAAATTCTTTTATTTTTGTGAAAGAATACCCACAGAGATTGTAACCTACACACTTGATAAATCAATACAAATATTATTTTGTACACATGTTATTGTCTCATTTGTCGCATGATTTTCGTGTTTAGACTTTCTCCAACGAATTTATCACCTCTTCCATTCCAACTACTTGGATATAGAAGGGAAACCCCTCTATATCACCAATTTGGTAAGAAAACAAAAAACCCCATATAAACTAGGGATGGAAAACCCTAAACAAAACTCTTGTTATGGGTGAAAAGCTCTTACCCTAAAGGAAAAGGGATCAGTTTGTATTCTTGAGCTTGGCATCCATAAATACCAAAAGGAGAAAAAAATATTTTGACTTGAGTGGGTTGTTCGGTAGAAGAGAGAGAATATGGTAGAAAATGGTATAATTGAGTTTTGCTTTAAAAAAATATTTTGACTTGGTGTGTGCCATATGTATTTCGGGATTAAAAAAATTAAAAATCCCCTAGGCTATAGCCAAGGTTTGTACCTTCTATGTGACAGGACTCAACTCGAATTCCACCTCAAAATCCGTGTCGAACCCTGTTACCTATCCGACATCCAACCGATGCCGGGCCCACCAACTATTTTAATCCTCCTCCCCGCACAATTAATAAAAAGGGTCAAGACATCTACCGAAATTTCAGCAGTCTCCCCTGAAAAACGGATAATTCCAAAATTTTCATATGTATAAAACACAATTAAAACTACCCAAACTTCAGCACGCACAATATAAAGCACACACATTTTTCATACAGGCCTCCGGCCTCCAATCCAAACATTTTCTATAACGTACTAGCTTTGAAATTCTTTTGTAATTCCATACACCCAAATCAAATATCGTACTAGCAATCCAAAAGGACTTTTCTCCTCCAAGAATTCATTTCCGCACTTAGGACAATTCAAGTAAAGCTCAAACGTTTTGCTGCTCCACCTTGGTTGCCTACGTACCCTTACTAAGGGATCAAGCCACATGTAGTTCTTTCAACTAAAAAGAATCACAATTCAGAAAATATATAGATATTGCCCAAGTAAAACCAACAATTAAATTTAGATTCATTCTCAACTTCAATTTCCACAAGGCATATAACTAAATATTTTATAAATTCATTTCTTCCCATGATCTATTACTAAAAACCATTTCTCTGTAACAACTCACATGTAATATGCATAACTCTTTTAAAACTAACCATTTACTCTGAAATTCAAATTACTTTTCCAAAATCATTTCTTTCCTGCAACCATACCCTATCCAAGGCGTATGTTGCAAAACAACCCTTTCCAATTATCTAATCACACTTTCCAAACATCATAACAATGATCACACCTGTGTAGAGCACTCACTATGCATATGCTCATGAAAACCCAACCTGGAAACAAATCCACATATTTTCCCACACACACACACACACACACACACATATATATATATATATATATATATATATATATATATAGAGTTTTTCTCACGATGCGAACGTCCGCATTTTGTTAAATTACGGTTGTCCACATTGCAACTTGTTTTTTTTTGCAGAAGAGGTGGATTTGATTCGTGCAATTCCAATTAGCACTAGAAAGCTGTTGGATTCATTGATTAAAAGTGGCAGTTTACAGTACAAAGTGCTTAACACGTCTCAAGAGTCTTGAGAGCAACCAATGGTACTGCTTCTTCTTCTGCATCTCCATATTCCCACATTTGGGATACTTTTTGGAGGGCCCACACCTCTGCCAAGGTGAAAGTGATCTGGCATCATGTATGTTTTTGCTTGTATATACATATATATTGGCAAATTTGTGGACAACCGTAGTTTAACAAAACGCAGACGTCCGCATTAGAGCAAAACTCTATATATATATATATATATACTCCCATTATATAACAATATAAACTCATACTGACATTCTCCCACCTTGTACCTATTATACATAGATGTATACACACCTCACACCATCATCATGTACCGGGGAAACAATCCAATCGAGAGATTGTTGACCAGACCACAAGATAGCAACACATTACCTTGTGACTAGGGATGAGTAGTCCAACTGGGAACTATTGCTCCCAGCCCACACGCCGGCAACACATCGCACATGTGGCTGCATCAAGTCCTACGGGAGCAGACTGCCCGTCAAGGCCTTCACTACACCCATTCAAAGGTGCTCGGATCATCCTCCCCCACACGCCGGCAACACATCGCACGCGTGAGTAACATCCGTATCCAAAGGGAGGTACATGTAATGGTGTATGACCCATAATCCAATATGTATACATATATATATAACCCCTTCCAACTCAACATCCATACCTTTACACATAATAATAATAATAACAATATATTCTCTGAAATTCTCATGTCACCTTTTAAAGGCCAAAACCAATCCGATAGCACATTTACATAACCTCATTAACCAAAATACTAATCTCCAAATAATTCAGTTTCCCACAATCATATTCGCATTCATACATGCATTTCAATATTCAGAAAGTAATGAAAATTTAAAACAATTGCCCATTTACCACCATAACTCACTAATTCCAAACCATTGAACATATATTTGAGTATAAACATATAATCAACATTTAATTAAATCCTTACTGACACCTGTTGAGGTCTTTTTCGTTCCAGCAGCTTGACGAATGGGCCTGGGCTGCTGGGAAGAGCGAATGGATGAAGTTTCCCTTCGTTGCCCCTTTTTCTGAGTTAGCGAGAACTAGGCCCAAAGCATCCCGAGGGAGAAGCAAGTCCCAGGAGAGTACTTTGTTCTTCTTCTAGTGGTTGCGTGTTTTGTGCTGATGTTTCCGGCAACTTGACGAATAGTTAAAGATGATACATTGAGGTTGCACATGCTTGGCATGAGAACTTGCTTTGGTGAATCAAGATACTACTAGGCTTGGCATGAGAGCTTGAAGTGTGGGAGCTAAAGACCCACAAGTTTAGCAAATGAGAATGCATGTGCTTGGCTTGGTGTTTGATATTCTTGAGTTTGGGTGTTGGTTTAAAGTTATGGCTATGGTGGTTTGAGAGTTTCAAGAGAATGATGATGGAAGGAAAAGCTTGAGGCTTGAAGGCTATGGTGGGAAAACTTGATGTATTGCTTGGTGAAGCTTTGGGAAGATGAAAGGAAAAGCTTGAGGCTTGAAGGTTATGGAGGAAAAGCATGATGTATTGCTTGGTGAGGCTTTATAGGGAAGATGGAAAGAAAAGCTTGAGGCTTAAAGGGTATGGAGGAAAAGTTTGGAAAGGTATGAGGAGGAAGGAAGAGCTTGAGGCTTGAAGGCTATGGCTGGGATGGCTACTGGAAAGCTTACAGCAACTGAAGGAAGAAATGGTCGATGGCTGTGTTGCTTGCAGCAACCGCAATATAAGGGGGTTTGATCGCTCTAGGCTGGATTTGAATGGTTTGTGCTTGAGGCATGAATGCCAATTTATAGAGGGTAAGGGTGTTCCTTTATTTCCAATAGGTAAAGGGAAGTGATGAAACTATTATATTTCCAAAGTGTAAAAGGAAGCATTGAGACATTATTATTTCCAATAGTCAAAGCTGGGCATTAAAAAATGACTATTTCCTATGGGTAAAAGGAAGTGTCGGAATTGACTTGTTTCCAATGGGTAATATGGAGTGCTTGTAGGATATCTCATTTGCTTACCCACATGTGAGAACTAAAGGAATGGGCTTGGACTTTGGTGCTCCCAAGCAGCCCAAAGTCTCCATTATCCAATAGTTTTCGTGGGCCTTGTAGACCTCGGTAACCTTCCACACCACAATCCCTCGTGCAAGCCCCGTGAACCACATGACTTGGGTTCATATGGGCTTGGCAAGTGATTGGCATAGGAAAAATGTATCATTAGCTTGGCATGACATATACAGTAAATGAATTAATTCCCAAAAAATACAATTTGGATTAACGCATGACCACCATTATATGTTATAATGGGCTTTAAATATCTTTGGACTTCTCGTGACTTTTTTGGGCCTCAACAACACCAAACCCCTCTATCAATATATAATTGAATAATAATAACATATAAATGCATCTCACTAGGAAATACAAGCGATAAACTAAATCATGAATTCCACAAGACAATGCAATTGATGAATCAAATACCAAAATTTCATAAAACTATTTAAAAAACCAATGTCCACTCACACATGGTCCAAAGTACACTTAACCCTCTGTGGCTTCGTCTGGAGTGAGACGTTGCGCCAAAGAACAGTGTGTGCACATCCTTTAAGAAAAGTCCTAAGGCCACTTTAGTACTTTCCAAGAGACAAGACAGTCTCAAAAGACCTGTGGTCAACTGTCTAGTCAAACTATTTATATTGGTCAACCGGGCATGCTAAGCCCACGACCTCCGATTTCCTATCCGAAAGTTCCTATAGGTCCAACAAAGTTTACTAACCAAGTCCCGAGGGTTTGGTCTCAATCGAACGATCGGACGGTAACCAGTTTACCTAACCCTAAAATCATTGATTCAAAGGGACTCCGATTCTCAATTCAGAAGTTCCTACACGATCCCATAGGTACGAAACAACATATTTGGAAACATAACCAATCCAACGGTTCGATCATATCAAACTTGACTATCACCTAATATGTGAAAATTCCTTCGATAGTCATACGATAACTTATCGCTAATCCGAGCATACCGTCGTACTCAGGACGACATGTGGATTATTTTGGAACCTTAAGAGCAACCACAATGGGTCCCACGTGTTGCCGGCAACGCGTGGGTGGCTTGAACAATTTTCGGCAATTGGAAAACTCCAAATCGCCGACCAATACATATACCAAATGATTCAGCTCATCAAGGGGAGTAAGTTTCATACCTACGTCGATGATCAATTGGATCGAGAAGCGGCCGAAATTGGAGGTTTTCTAGCCGAAAAACTTAGAAACTTCCCATCTTTGAAGGGAAAGATAGAAGAGAGGCTGGGGAAACTTTTGGGTGTGATATCTCGGCCGGTGGTGGCCGGGCTTGGCTAAAAATCCACTGGAAGTGGTGGTTGTGACGGCGCCGAAACAGAGCTTCGGTTTTCTCCATTTTTCAGCTCCAATCTCTCCAAATCGAGGGTGAATATGTATATGGATGGAAAGAGGAGGAAGAGATGGTCGTTTTGGCACCTTGGGCTTCGCCGTCCGTGGACGGAATTGAAATAACTCGCACGCCAAAGTGGTCAACTTTGTTTCACACGACAGAGAGGAGAGGGAGAGCTCGCGAGGGAGGAGAGAAAGAGAGAGATCATATCCCTTTTTACAATTTGACTTTTTGAGATTCCGGTTGTGTCTCGGAACTTCCGTAGATCGTAACTTTCTCATTTCAACTCCAATTTGGGCCCACTATGTGTCTATGAACTTGTGAGCTCACGCTCTACGTAATGGAACCAAGAAATTTTCCAAAACCATTCCCGAACAAAAAGGTCAACCCTAACCCACTAATGGTGTGTTTACTAATCAGGAATTGAATTCCACCTATGGAGAATTCATGTGTTTACTTTACATTATGGAATTGAAAAGTAAGTGGGGCCCACACAAAATTAGGAATTGAATTCCTGATTTTGAAGGGATTCAATTCTTGGGTGGGAAGTGGTGTTCTAATTCCTGGAGAATTAATCCATTAGGAATTCATCTTTTTTAACCATTAGGAATTCATCTTTTTTATCCATTATATCCTCACAAAATTTTCAAAATTCCAAATATGCCATCTACTTTAACCCAACAACATGACATTTTAGTAATTAGTACCACTCATATCCCAATTCCATATGGTTTAGTAAACAACTTCAATAAGAATCCGGAATCTAACTCCCCTCAATCCATATGATTTAGTAAACAACTTTATTAGGAATCCGGAATCTAATTCTCCTCAATCCAACTTTCATCCTAATCCAATTACGGATTAGTAAACATACCATAAGAATAAAATTGTTCTTTTGATTTAAAATTTAGAATTTGAATACATTCTTGGGGGCGGGATGTTACACTATGTTCTATCCCTGGTTATTGAGATGGATTCAGAGACCGATGTGCTTCTTATTCAGAGTAAGGTTTTGGATGTTTGTCTTCCTATTGCTGGGCTGGTCAGTAGCTATAAATGGCTTATAAATTTGTTTCGAAGGATTAACCTTCAGCATATTTATAGAGAAAGGAATGATGTAGCTTATGGGTTGGCTACTTGGAGTCGCAATTTGGATATGGGTTTCTGCTTTTTCTAGATGAGTCCTGCATGGCTTAGATACCTGTTGCTTAATGATTCGTTGGGAGCTGTTAAGGCTTGTTTGATTAGTGTTGGGTAGTCGTTTGTGTTTTGGTGTCTAGGGGTTTTCCCCTTTTCTTCATTAAAAAAAAAAAGGTTTTTTAGGTGTCCGTCCATGAATTTTGACCCGATTCGCATTTTGGTCCCCCAATTTCCAAAATCGCTCCCATGGTTGTTCAACTTCAGTTTCGTTAGGACAAATGGTCCTGTCGTCAATTTTGTTATCTTTTCTATTAAAGGCAGGGCAAAATGTATTTTTGTATTATTTTAGTTTTTCTGATTAAATAATGAACTATATTTGTAGCAACTAATATTGTGTTTTATGTTAATTCATAATCATAACCAGAAGCAGCTCTGGCTTAGTTCTGTAATTGGAGAAATTAATGGTGATGGTCATTGCCTTCTCTGCAGATTCCTTTTCAGTGAACTGATAAGATTTTATGATTGCCAAGGAAGGGATTCTAACATCCACATGCATTAATAATATTATGATCTTCCCACCCCCACCCCCACCCCCACCCCCCACCCCCACCACACCCCCTCCCCATGAATCTCTTTAACGTTTTTCTAAAGATTCTTAATTTTGTGTTTTTAAATGCTGTTTGATGGTTGTGCTGTCCACATAAGTGCACTTCCTTCCAATTCATGTTTCATTTTCTTTCTTTGTTTGCTAATAGATGGAAATAGACTTGGAATTTTGAATAGTCTCCTTCTAGCTACATATAGCTTCTTTGATAATAACATTAAACTATATTTGTAGCAGCTAATTATTGTGTTTTATGTTAATTCATAATCATAACCAGCAGCAGCTCTGGCTTAGTTCTGTAATTGGAGAAATTAATGGTGATGGTCATTGCCTTCTCTGCAGATTCCTTTTCAGTGAACTGATAAGATTTTATCATTGCCAATGAAGGGATTCTAACATCCACTTGCATTAATAATATTATGATCTCGCCATACACCCCCCCAACGAATCTCTTTAACTTTTTCTAAAGATTCTTAATCTTTTGTTTTAAATGTTGTTTGATGGTGGTGCTGTCCACATAAGTGCACTTCCTTCCAATTAATGTTTCATTTTCTTTCTTTGTTTGCTAATCTATGGAAATAGACTTGGAATTCTGAGTGGTCTCCTCCTAGCTACTATCACTCTCTAATCTTTCCCTACAAAATGAAGTGAAAGTTACTTCATTACTTAACCACAGTTTTCATCTTTTCCCATAGAAAGAAAGGAAATCTCTGTCTTTTTCTGGGGTCAATTAATCCAAAAAAAAGGGGATAATGGCCTTTCTCCATTTTGAATTATTTGACCCTATAACCGCTTCTTTTTTCCCTTTTGCCCCTAAAGATAAATCGTTCATTATCGTAATGAATGTTGAATTATCTGGGTTCCTTTTTATGACAATACATGTATCATTATCATAATAATGATTGAATGAATTAGTAATCCAAATTCCAATGGTGATTAGAAGGTTGATGGTATCGGATGAGAAATTGTGGTCCTTACCAAATTCATTATTTATGCACCACAGAGAGAGCCCGCGTCATTCATGGATGGACAAGAATTTTGTAGTGAGGATCTTATATATGATCTTTAGGTGATGTCTTATTTCTTAGTTGTTGGATTAAATTAATTAGTCCGATCCAACAGTTAAGAGATAGAACATCACCTAAGGGCCATATATAAAACTTTCACTGTAGAATAACCCCATGGTTGGATGGGAGGGAGGGAGGAGCAAAACTTTACATGGGCCTTCTGTCTTTGTCAAGTACACATCAAAGCTACAAAAACCCACCAACATATCATGAACCAAAAACCCCCCCACTAAAAGGCCCATATAAGACAAAGAAGGGACAAAAGCTAGAAGAAAAAAAAATCTCATCAAAATCCCGTGCTCATTTCATTATGCACCATGTGATGAGTGAACCACAGGAACTAAAACCAAAAGCAAAGCAATAGCCCTTTGAGCATTTGATAATGATATTGCTTCAAAGCGTAGGTTGGTCATTGTCTTGCCTCTGCCTTTGTGACCATCGTCCACCACTCCTTGGTGGTTGTAGAAATCACAGCCATATTTCTTCCTTCATTTGGGACCAACATAGGTGTAGTTACAAGGATAATCCTCACCTTTTGGTAGTTAATGATGCTTTTGGAACTCTAAAAAAAGGGTTTCTTTTTCCCAAGTCACGTTCATATTCACTTTCGAAAAACATATATAATGACATGAATAAAATATTTCACTAATATTATTAGTTTATGCTCATATTTGCGTGAAAATTGAGACCTTTCTTTGTTTGATGAGTGTATATGTATGACATACTTACCCAACATATATGGTAGAAGAATTAAAATGATGCAAAGGGGGTGTTATTTTTCTTATCATAATTTTCACTTTTCTCGCCCATGAGGGCGTTTTGATTTGTTATACTTATATCCAATTAATCATGCATGTAGTTAGCACCCATGGCCCCATCCCACATTATCACAATCACTTGGCGCGCAGGACACTGTAAATTAAATATACCTTTAATTTGTACGGCAAGGGCACAACAGTCATTTCATGGGTCGCTAAACTTATATAATATAAGGCCAAGGCCTGCGATAAACTAAATTCTAAATGTGAGTGACACTCCCATCAAAAATGTACATGGAGATGGAGCAAACACCATACACTGAGAATGATCTGAGCAACACCACCACCTCCACCACCACCACTTCCACCACCACCACCCAGAAATCTGACTCGCAACAATCCACCACCCGCCACCCGGTGTACCGAGGCGTGCGGAAGCGGCGGTGGGGCAAATGGGTGTCCGAAATTAGGGAGCCACGAAAGAAATCACGCATTTGGTTAGGGTCTTTCCCTGTGCCTGAGATGGCAGCCAAGGCCTACGACGTCGCCGCCTACTGCTTGAAAGGCCGGAAAGCGCAGCTGAACTTCCCCGAAGACGTCGAGCAATTGCCTAGGCCCTCCACGTGTTCGGCTAGGGACATTCAGGCAGCAGCAGCTAAAGCAGCACATACAATGAAGTCAAATAGTACTACTCCCAAGGAAAACGATCATGATCATCACCATGATCATGATGGATTGGAAGGCGATGATGATTTTTGGGGTGAGATTGACCTGCCTGAGCTGATGAATAATGGGTGCTACTGGAATTCATCTTGTGGTTGGAATACGACTGCGTTTTCAGGTGATGCAGCAACATGGCCGGAAGGAGAGGCTCCACAACAATTTATGGGGATGGCCTGTCTCTGATTAAGAATTATATTGTGGTTGGTATGGTCCATTTATGTGTATCAATTAAGTTGGGTATAGATAGGTTTGTGTGTCACTCTATTTCTTCTGCTTATTTGTTGGGTAGTTCCTCAAGTTCCAATAAATCCACACATAAACCTAATTACTCCGTGTGGGGATTATAGCAGACATGAGTTACGCAGTTGGTCAAGGAATTGTGTCTCTTTATACCCAAATCCAATCCCCCTTCTCTTTAAATTAAAATAATGTACAGTAGTTTAGCTAGACTACCGTTTAAAAAAGAGGAACTTAAACCTAATTATCAGATATGACAACTCTTATGCATGCATCTCATTTATTAATTAGTTGGTTTTTCATGAGGATTTGAATCCTCTGTTCTAATTTTCTCTGTTATGATCAATTTGACTTACGTTCTTCACATGCCACCTCATTAAAATTTAATCTAAGGGATTTAAATTGGACACATCATCCTTAAAATAAAAACCCAATTTACTCCTATTAAAATGAAAAAAATTACCTAACTTAAATTAAAACCCATCTTTTTCTCTCTTCCTCCTGGAAATTTTATATTAAAAAAACTCTCTTTCTCTCTCTTATTCGACTCCTCTCCCACCAACATGTGCCAGCAACACTAGTCCACCCCTTCTAGTGCTAGTCAGCTCCACGCTAAAAGACTCGAAATCATTCATATTACTTCCAGATCAAGAGAACTTGATAAGATATTGGAGGGTCAGTTTCCACTATTCTTATTACCAGTCTTGTCACCAATTTGAAGAACTTGCTGATTCTTAGAATTTAGTCCTTGTTTTACCAATAGGAATGTAATAATTTAAACTTAAGTTGATATTTCTGTGTTATCAAAGTTTCCGTGTGGTTTGATCAGGGTGGGTTGGGATTGGTGGTTGTTGAAGAGAGAAAGGAGGGAAGACAGAGAAAGAGGGAGAGAGAGAGAAGGAAGAGGGGGCGATGATGGAGACGATAGAGGGTGGGGTTTGTGGTTGTCGAAGAGAGTGGGGGCAAGGAGAAAGATGGAGAGAAAAGGAGAGGGTGGAGGGTAGGGTGGTAAGGGTGGCTGGATGTTGAAGAGAGCGAGGGGGAAGAGAGAGACAGAGGTGGTGTTGGTGGATGAGCTCGTCAGATAAATATTTTTTATTTATTATTATTTACTTTTGTCAAATGGTAGAATGAGTCTTAGAAGTTATTTTATAAAGGATAAATTTGTGTTTAAAATTTTGAAAATAAGAGGGTGGGGAAATAAGACAGGCGAGTGAAAATAACAGTACTCTTTTTTTTTCTCTCTCCTTCTTTCTCTGCACGTCTCCCCCCAAACTCATCCATCTTTTCTTTCTCCAATTTCCCAAACCATGATTCTTAGTGGCCCTCAGAAATATGAGGTTTCTACCACTGCTGGATCAATCTGGCCAGGAGGGCTAAGCGAATGTTTTTTTAGTTGGAAGCAAATTCGCATATGTTCGTAATTTTATCAATTGTCTTAAATATTTTCTCCAATTCACCGTTATTGTTAACTAGTTGTATTACTTAATTCCATTATTTTGTAATTGAGATTTTATTGTGCCAAAACTTGGAGTAGAATTGGTTTGGTGAGTACTTGGAAGACTGAGGGCCCAATCTTCTTCTTCATCATTCAACTATGGTAACTGCTGTACGATTAACAACCTAAAAGAAATTTTGATAGTTTTATGGTGTTCAAGAAATATTAACAGAAGAACAGTAGTTAACGGATTGGATAAAAGACACCATGGCTATGCTCGGTGGCAATTCTTATTGTAACTCTTAATTCCTGTAAGTTATTATCAGAAAGTCGGGTTAAGGCTCTTTTTTTCATTTTTAATTTCGGAGTAAATTGAACTTTTATTTTAAGGATGATGTGTACCGTTTAAGTCCCTCAGATTAAATTTTAATGAGGTATAGTGTGGAGAACGAAAGTCAAACAGATCATAAAAAATAAAATCCGAATCCGTTGAGGAGTTTCAACTTTCAACAAGTTAGCTATCACAAAAAGCTTTCATCATCACAATCATGAAGAGATTTTAAGTGATCCGTGAAGCTTGACTTAAATGAATTAATTCAAAACTTTAAGCTCATCAAATCAAATTGTGACTTATGGAAAAACATGCTAATTAACGAGGAAAAGAATTGGTCAACAAATCATAAGCATCTGTTTCTATAATTACAAGTCATAATATATAGCAGTAAGCCACTCTGTGAGTGTAAAGGCTAAGGAAAATAATTGGTCAACAAATCATTTGGATTTTGGAGGTTGATTGAACAAGTCAAGGCATGGATTGATATTGTTTAAATATACCAAAGTCTGGATATTAGCCAAACTCACTTTATAGCTTCAGTTCTAAATTAGGCCCGTAATTTTAGCTGATTGATGGGTATTTTGGTTGATTGATGGGTAGTTGCAGATAAGGATTTTGATCAAACACATATGCATCATGGGAAATGTTAAAGTAGGCCCCTTAAATTTGACCTTCCTTAAGAAAAAAAAAAATTTAACCATGACCAAATTCAAACTATCAATCCGGACCAAGATCAGGTGATTTCCTGTTTAATTGTGACCGGGCTCAAATTGATCAAACCAAAAGTTAAAGACTGCCAATTGAATGTAACATTAATATTGGAACTTACATTCTTCAACTATCTAGAACTGGCTGTGATGAAGCGCCAGTGCCATGCTGAAAATATATGTGGGATAGCTTAACAACACTAGTAGATGAGTGAATAGTACATTTACAGAGATTAAGCGTAACAAAAGAATAAAAACACGCCTAGAGGATTGATAAGTTGTATCAATCCTCGAATGTGCAAAATGAAAATAAAGAATACGCAGAAAATTATTTTATGTGGTAAAACTCCACCTATGGGGAAATCCATGGGGCTTCTGAGTCCAAAATAAATCCACTATAGGACGATGATTACAAGAAGTACTCACACACTTATCCTAAACACATTCTAGATAATGTTTACTGACTTCTTCGTAACTCAACTTCTGTCATGGGATGATCTTCCAACTCTTCTTATGTTGAATCTGATATTGGTTGCGATCGATTCGAACTTGCCAGAAAAAAACCGCCACCACGGTCTTAGTGCCCTCAACCGTATGAGTTACTGAACTATGCAAATAAATGCAATATGAATGATAAAAGTGTTTGATAAATCACCAAGTAAACATGGAACACTTGATGATTTATCTCAAATAAAAACATAGCTTTCTTAAACGTTTTAGCACACAAAACTAATGTTGAAAAGCTATCCTAACAAAGAAGACAAATGTCTTGTTTTAAAGGCATTTTGTTCCCCAAAAAAAATAACCACACGTTCAAAACTAATTTACTTGATTTGCACGAATTGATTAAAATAAAATAAAAATATTTTCCTATTCTAATGATGATCACACGTGAAGCCCAAAACAATAGAAAAGGAAAATTCCAATTTTAAAATAAGATTTTTTATAATCACACTATTAAAGGAGTCCTAGTATTCTTGGGTTAATACCAAGAAGAAATAAATAATAAATAGAAGATATTGCAAAATATGTGCACTCCTAACAGGATTCTAATTGATTAAAATCAAGAAAGATCAAGGAAATAAAATCATATTAGACTCCACAAAAACGTTCCTATTATGAGTATGAAAAATGACATATCTTACCCTTCAGATCCAATGTCTCATACATGTCAAGTCACAAATGTGCGTCTTGGGGATTGTTGAGCTATATCAATCCTGCCAGCGTCAATCCTGCCTTTAGCTTTTCTCAAAGCACGTTTACATAGGCTAGTCTATGCTAATGTCTAGAAAATGCCAACACAAATTTCGTACTAACATACGCATGCCCACTGGAGAGATAATCTAGATATTTTATGTTTCGGAACCAAAAAAATGTAGATATTTTAGCTGAAAATGAGAAGACAGAGAGATACAGCTAGCACTTTGAGGTCATTATCAATGCACATGCATATGAAATGAAATAAAAAGAAGAAGAAAACAAATATTAATACTGTTCGGACGTTATTGTAAACAATGTGAAAATAAGTTCGGATGTCATTATAAACAAGGAGAAAATCTGGGAGGGTAGGGAACTAAAAGTTAAATTGATTCTTCAAGTACCCGTTACTGTAAAATGGCATATATAGCTAGTCCAAAGTTGGACGACCAAGCTTTTTGTTATATCTTGGCCGCAATGTGTGCAAGCGTTTGTTCTGCACTGGTTACTTTTTCTTTGGTTTTTTCTCTTTTTCGGAGCTGCGCGCTCAAGTTGGGTTCATTTCCAAATTTGCGGTGAGTCTGCTCTGCTATACGAAGGCATATATATTATACAATTCAATCAGTCCCACATCCGTAATTGTTAAAGAGCCATGGAAGCAACAATATTGCTGATGAGATCAAAACGCCAGTTGAGTTTGGCATATGCAAGAATAGAAACTTTGAGATTTTAAAATGAGGAATTTCTGCCATGAATTATACAGGACAATTATTTCAGTGGTGGGACTGCTGCATACAAGTACAAACATGTTGAAAACACCATGCAAGGCTCTGAATCAAATCACATTAAAATCCCCTAACCTACAAAAGTTGCCTGCAATTTGTGGAGCCATCCTATGATAATAACATATGTACAACGCGTCACCCATCACCATATCGCATTTTACTGCTGCAACATATGGCAAATTTGCAGAGGTATTTGTTTCAGAATTTGCATTTCTTTTTACAGCAGTGACTGTTTGACCATAGGAAACAGTAACTTTTTTCTGCTCAACTATAAGAAACAACAATCAACGACTATCGTGTTGAACCACCGTGTCTAATCATATACTTAGAACTACTGTAGAATAAAGTTTTAGTTTCGCCCTTAATTTAAAGTGTAAATTTGTGATTTAAATTACGGTTTTAATATTATTGGGGGCGTGACACAGTATTGTGATATGTAGCTTATCCGTGGCACATGTATATACGGTGGCTTTTGCTATTACTTGCCACAGATCTTCCACGGCCCTTTTTGAGGTTTTCTAGTAGTGTATTAGGTCAAACTTATGAAGCAGAAACAGTAAACTCTTTTTGTTTGCCAAATAAAATAGTAAGTAGGCTTAAATGAAGAGATTAAAAAAAAAAAAAAAAAAACCCAAGAACATGCTAAAATTTTGTGTGAATCATTAAGGGTATGCAAGAAGAAGACATATAATAAAACAGAAGTGGGTGGGGATACTAAATAATGACTTTGTTGTGTAGCTCCACTTCGCTGTCTTGCTATTTCAGACCACAGAAGCGCATACCAAATGTAAACGTGAGGAAATTTTGTAAAGCAAAGATGTGGAGGGAAATTTACTCACTAATTCAGGGGGTCTTTGTCACAGTTTTAATTGAAGCATGGCCAGAGGGAAAGGGAAAGCTGCATAATTGTACGTGTCTCGTATAATTCATTGGTTAATTACTGGGCTTACAGTCAAAAGAAATCATTGAGATGTCTCTGTGAGGAACGCTATTTGCTTAAAAGAAACTTACTGTCAATATCATTTTCATACATACGTTAGTAGGGTATTGTTTTCTATTTCATTTTTCAGTATTCTTTTTAAAGGTTTAAAGGAGACAAAAGTGAAACTCTTTATCAAGAATGCAAGAGTAAGTACTTTACCACTAAAGTTATGACTATAACCGTGTTTTTAAATAAAAATAGAAGTTAAACAATGTCCGAACTCTAGAGTTACGATTTTAGGGATACTCAACACCTAATTTCTGCACCAAACCACCTAGGGTTGGCTGGCAACCTATAGTTTTATTTTTAGTTCTTTCCCCTTAGGTTTTGTGATGATAGGTACAAAATTGTAAATTTCAGAGAAAAGAATTGGAGGTTGGGTGTCTAGAGACCATATGCTTTTGTGTTCATAGAATCAGTCCTCTGTCAAGTTGGCAGGCAGGAAAGATTTTTGGGTTATCTTAAGCTCAGGCCCATTTCTAAAGGGCCAAATAATCTCAGGCATGGCTTGTTTGCTTCCAAGAACCCAAAGCTCAGACACAGCGCATAGATGTTAGCCCACTTGTAGGACCAAAAGTTATAAGCCTGTGGATATTATTATTAGGACCAAAACCAATCTTACAACTCAGATCACTTGTTGGTTTGTTTCAAATTTGTCAATTCAAATGACAGAGAGGTTTTTTCATGTGCAAGGAAGAAAAGTTACATAATTTTTTAGGTACATTGGGCTTTAGAAGAGAACCCTTTTTAGTGATCTATTTTATTGGGATCTCTACAAGAGATTTTTAAGTGCAAAATTCTCCTATTATGCAATAAAACAGAATCTATTTATTTGTTAGTTAATTATCTAGACATATATCTCATGAATCACAAATTCAAGATTAGTATAATCAATTTAAAAAATATATTTTCTGCATGCATTATCAGCTAAATAGGTTTTCATATCAAAATCTAAACTCTCTTTTATGATAATATTTTAGGAAAAAACGTAGAAAATTATACACACTTTTTTTTTTCTATTTCGAGACACATTTTCCTTTTCTTTCTTTTTTTATAAAAAAATTTAATTTTTAATTAGGTTTATTTGGGTATAAAAATTCCCTATTATAGTTAGGTTAATTTGTACTTCTATAAAGAATAAAGAAATTACCACATAAAACTTTTATCTTCACTGGGGTGTACAATCCAATTCAATCCGCTTAAACCGACTGATCCAATTCAATCTAATTCAATTTTAATTGGTTTCAATGATTTGGCGAATTGGATTGGATATGTAATTTTCAAAACCAACATGATTGGATTAGATGACGGATTTGATTATGAGAATCCAATCCAATCGGACAGGTCCCGACCCAAATTTCACTTTGGAATTTGAGCCGAACCTTGTGCGTGTCCAACACCTGGCAGGTGCCAGGCACAATTGACTAATTTGCCCTTCTCTTCAAAATTTCAGATTTCCTTTTGGCTTGACTTTTGCCTAAAATTCGGCAGAGTCTCCCCTGCAAATTGCTCATTTCCCAAAAATTTCCACTTGTAAAACAAGCATATATATATTCCAACTGCCAGTATGCATCATATTAAAATCAAGAAAACCAAGCATCAAATTACTCGGGCCTCGTGCCTCAGGCCTCAACAATTCAAGTAAAATATTCTGCCAACCATATTCAATCCAAATTGGTAGAATATCCTCATAACAATATTAGATTTCAAGATAACATAACTGAACTACTTTTCAATCACTCGACCTCGCGGCTGCACCTAGAACCCTAGGTTGCCTATGTACCCTTAACAAGGGATCAAACCAAATGTAGTTCTTCCTACTCTTTAACATGCACATACTAAGCTTTATTATTTATTTATATTTAAATAACTGCATATCAATCCAAGCCTTATATTCATGATATGCTCACTAACATTCACCTGCTATTCTCGTACAGAAATCAAACATGTATATTTACAATTATATACACATCCCATCATTCAAACAATTCAACAAATTTAACATTATTCTGCCTATTCCTCGTATCACCATATGTGACATGTCCTCGAAGGCTTCCGTGACCCAAAGTCCACTTGAGCTGCAATCCTCGCTAAATCAGGAGACACTTAGTCTAACTGATCCGCTTTCCTCGCTCCGCACGGTTCGGGTGTCCCTAGGACTCGTGGGGCAACAGTTAATCATACTGACCTAACCGAAGGAGACGGGATGTCCATAGACATCATCATAACCGAAGGCAACCAATTATTCTGTGGGCAACCTAATAACCGAAGGCAACCTTTAATATGCTTGGGTACCTATGGTGGTTTTTAAGAAAACATAAATTTCTAAAAGATTTAATGAATATACGAATTTCCATTTAACTTAGAACTCTGCTGCCATTATATCTAAAATCTAAAAAGATTTCCTTTCCTATATCCTTCAAGGATATCCAACTCGGCAGCATGTGAATTAGAATATTTAAAAGCAATAAATCTAATTATGAAAACCCTGATCATTAAATAAAACTTATTCAAGATCAAACAATGAAATTAAATTGCTTAAAACATTTATAAAACAAAAAGTCCACACACTAAGCCACCTCTAAATCACGAATCGATTTGATATATTATGAATATATATAAGATTATAAAAATAGAAATAGAACGGAAAGTAGAAATAACAATAGAAATAAAAGGAGAAAGGAAATGGAAATACATGCGTATCAACAACTTCGCTAAAATATCTATACATATATTTATCTCCTTTACTGGTAAAACAACCTCCTAGCTTGAGAAAAATAACAATGAACTTGTAAAAACCCTTAAAACTTGTAAGCTTGCATTTATTGTCTTATAATATCAAGATAACAAATATTAAATCCTTTGTCCATACAATACCAAAATAAAATCCTCAATTTAATTTAAGAACCTTCCAATACTTAATTTCTCTCCACCTCGATGTACCCCATTCCTGATCCGTCAATTTCGTTACTAATCCGTCAATTCTATTAATTTACCGTCAATTTCAAGTACTACACATGTGGCCACATGTGTGATACATCCTCGCATGTCTCGGGAACACAAAGTCAACTCGAGCCGCATTCCTCGCAGGTCTCAGGGCATACACGTCAACCTGAGCCGCATTTCTAGAAATCCTAAACAATTCTTGAAAAACTCAACATAGTTATTAAATCTGAAACTCCTAACCCCTGGCTCCTAGTAGTGCGTGCATCGAGCTTAAAAGTCGTTTCTATGCCCACAAAAGCTTTTCCAAGATTTAGAACGGCCAAAAAAGGCCTCGGGATTCAAAAAGCGATAGTCCCATAAAGTCAATCCGGGACCACGTGGGGTCCACGACCTCAAAATTCCGATCCGGAAGTTCCTAAAGGTTCCAATGGGCCTAGGACACATGTCCCACAAGTTTGGTCTCGATCGGACAGTCAGATTACTCATGATCGCACAATCGGACGGTCGAATGATTTTCCGTAACCCTAGCCATAGGGTTTGCAATTTCAGAATATCCACGGACTCCGATTCACGATCCGTCGAATCCTACACGATCCTAGAAATACGGGGAACAACATACTAAGAATTGAGACCGATCCGACGGTCCGAACACATTGAACCAAGATAACGCGCAATAGGAGTAAATCCGTTCGACTGTCATACGAACTCCAAATTGAATTCCGAGCAAGCCTACTCTCTCATGACGACATAATGATAATTTAGGAATAAGGATTGACAGCTCAAAGTGAGCCTATGCTTGGGAACACATACTAGCAGATTCGGTAGTTCAAAAGGTGATAATTTTCGTCGTCGGACCAACTCCAAACCAGGAGCTTTCCTTCCAACTACAACTAGTTCTCGACCTCACGAACACTTTCTTTAACTATGGGAATGTCCAATTCAGACCGCAAGTGGGTCAAAACTCAATCACAAAATCTGCCTAAACTTTAATTCGAATTTTGAGTTACCTACGCTACGAATCGATCAAAACCTACTCAACCATCAGCTAGAGCATGGAAAATAGGTGGAAAAGCATACCTCACTCGTCAATATTGGTGGCCGGAGGTCGATGAACGGAGTCGTGAAATCTGGGTCAAAACTGGGTGTTTATCACGATTTTCCTGTGAATACTTGCGGCTCTAGTGGCGGGAAGGGCTAGGGTAGGTCGGGGGTAAGGTTGCGGTCCAATTGGGACTGGTGCAGGCCCATATGGTGGCCGGTGGTGATTTGCAGAGGGAAGGGGGGTCGCGGGGAGAGAGAAGAGAGGTGAGGTTTTTTTAAAAAAATTCTGACCTTGGCTAATTACCATTTTGCCCATCGCTTAAATTTGATCGTATAATCTTCAATATAACTCATAATTGAACCCACAATATACCCACGAACTCATATTGACGAGCCCGACTTAACGATGTGGCTTAGTTCCCCAAATTCTCTCCCGAAAAATAAAAGTTAATTTTAAACTCATTAAAATATTCTAAGGATAAAATTGTCTTTTTCTCTAATAAATTTATAATTAAAAATTAATTAAGGTTTGGGTTATTACACAATCAAATATAGTTTGTTTTATGCTTATTTTGCTCTTATAGGTATTTGTAGTTGAATGGTTATAAATATTTGAAGTCATTTAATGGAGTTATATTTAATATATTATCTAATCAAAACAATTTTCTCTAGTATTTCATTTATATTTTGCATTTACATCTATTAATATATTTGATTAAATTAAACCTAGGGATAATTGTTTAATATTTCATTATTATTTTTTCCATTATCAAAACCGATCATCCAATCCAATCCAATATCAATTGAATCGGATCGGATTGGATTAAACATCTAATATGATTGGATCGATTGAAAAAAAAAATGGGGAAGGAAGAAAAAAACCTAAGTCAATCCGATCGTATAGTATAGGTGCTAATCTTGTATGTGCGCGCCTACGGTAAGTTCTTACACAGCCAATAAAAAAGCCCACATGTTAAATATATATATATATATATATATAAATTAATTGGACCAGTCCGGTTCAGATTGGACCGATTTCTTGTAGTGGAAAATCGTAATTGAAACTGGTCTGAACCAGTCCGATTTGATTTTTGTCCCAATTTTTTACTTTTTCGGTCAACGCGGTTTTCTCCCCTTTTTTGGGTTTGGTTTGGTTCGATTTTGCGGTTTTGATGCCCACCCCTAATCTTCACAACCTAATACGACATCGCTTAGAACCAAGGTGAAGAAAGCATCCCAACTTTTCTTGGTCAGTCAGTTCTAGGGGTGGGCACGATCCGGATTGGATTGATTTCACCTCAAAATCATGGCCTAACCAATTATAATATAACGGTTTAATTCGGTTCAATTTGGATAAAAGTTATAAATGAAATCGAACCAAACCAATTTAAAACGGTTTGGTTCTGCCGGTTTGGGCTTAAGCACAATTCTTTTTTTTCTTTTTTTTTGCATTTTTTTCAACATTAGTAGCCCAATTATAATCAATAAATTCACAACTTGCTTCATACATAAATCATTTTCTAGAGTACGAAACCATCATAAAGCTCAAAATGCCATAAAACTTTATATTTCACTAACTAATATAGCTCAATTCAAATATTCATATATAGTTATTAACTAATTAGAGTATTATACATGTAAAATAAAATATAATTATAAACATAAACAGTCCGGTTTGGTTTAAGTCAGTTTACAAAAATTCAAAATTAAATCAAATCAAATCATATACTATCTAGTTCAATTTTTAAATAATTTGATTTTTTCTTGATCAGAATCAAACTAAATTGGTAATGATGATTTGAATCAACTGATTTTATCGGTTCGGCCGGATTGATGACCATCAGTTCACAGACCAAAACCCCAAAATTAAAATCCCCGAAAATCTTTCGTTTTTCCCTCTCGCCAAACTCTCTTCTCTTTCAGTTGTTTACGCAAACACCTTTCACTCACGTTCAGAATCTCCACATCTCGCATAAACCCTAGTCCAGTAGCACAGACAAAACCCTAGAGAAACGACAGAGCTCCAAAAACCCGTCAATGGAGTGGAACGCCGAAAACTTACAGTTCCTCTCTCAGTGCTTCCTCCACACTCTCTCTCCAGCCCCAGAGCCTCGCCGCCGCGCCGAGGCTTCGCTCTCCGAGGTCTCTCAACAACCCAACTACGGCCTCGCCGTCCTCCGCCTCGTCGCCGAACCCACCGTCGATGACCAGATCCGGCAGGCCGCCTCCGTCAACTTCAAAAACCACCTCAAGGCTCGATGGGCTCCCGATTCCTCTTCCGACGACGAGCACACCATCACCGAAGCCGAGAAGGAGCAGATCAAAGCCCTTATCGTCTCCCTCATGCTCTCCGCCACGCCCAAAATCCAGGGCCAACTCAGTGAAGCACTAGTCCTCATCGGCAAGCACGATTTCCCAAAGCGGTGGGCCGCTTTGCTCCCCGAGCTCATTTCCCGCCTCCAGAACGCTTCGAGCGCTGGCGACTACGCCGCCATTAACGGTATTCTCGGCACTGCTAACTCTATATTTAAGAAATTTCGGTATCAGTACAAGACCAATGATCTTTTGCTTGATTTGAAATACTGTTTGGACCATTTTGCCGCACCCCTTTTGGAAATTTTCATTAAAACCGCGAATTTGATTGAGTCTGCCAATTCCGGTGGTGGATCGGCTGTCATGCTTAAGCCGCTGTTCGAGTCGCAGAGATTGTGTTGTAGGATTTTCTACTCATTGAATTTTCAAGATTTGCCTGAGTTTTTTGAGGACCATATGAATGAGTGGATGACTGAGATGCAAAAGTATTTAACCACTAATTATCCAGCGCTTGAGAGTAGTGCTGATGGGCTTGCCGTGGTTGATGAGTTGCGCGCAGCAGTGTGCGAGAATATTAACCTTTATATGGAGCAGAATGAGGAAGAGTTTCAAACGTTCTTGAATGGTTTTGCTCGTGCTGTGTGGAGTTTATTGTCGAATGTGTCTCAGGTGTCGAGCCGTGATCAGCTGGCTGTTACAGCTATTAAGTTTTTGACCACCGTTAGCACAAGTGTGCATCATAATCTTTTTGCTGGAGAGGGAGTGATACCACAGATTTGTCAGGGCATTGTGATCCCTAATGTGAGGTTGAGGGATGAGGATGAAGAACTGTTTGAGATGAACTATATTGAGTTCATTAGAAGGGATATGGAAGGTAGCGATCTTGATACTAGGAGGAGGATTGCATGTGAGCTTCTTAAAGGGATTGCTACCAATTATAAACCACAGGTTACCAATTTGGTTTCTGTACAGATACAGAATTTGCTAAGCTCTTTTGCTGCAAACCCAGTTGGGAATTGGAAGGATAAGGACTGTGCTATATACTTGGTTGTATCACTTGCTATTAAGAAGGCCGGTGGTACTTCTGTTTCGACTGATCTTGTTGATGTTCAGAACTTCTTTTTGACTGTAATTGTTCCGGAATTGCAGAGTCAGGAGGTGAATGGGTTTCCAATGCTCAAGGCTGGTGCACTGAAATTTTTCACAATGTTCCGGAACCATATACCAAAGCCTATGGCATTACAGTTTTTTCCAGATTTGATTCGGTTCCTTCGTGCCGAGTCAAATGTTGTTCACTCTTATGCTGCAAGTTGTATTGAGAAACTTTTGCTTGTAAAGGATGAGGGTGGAAGAGCAAGATATAGCTCAGCAGATGTTTCTCCTGTGCTGCCACAACTGATGACCAACCTCTTTGAGGCCTTTAAGGTTCCAGAATCAGAAGAAAACCAATATGTAATGAAGTGTATTATGCGAGTTCTTGGGGTTGCAGACATCTCTCGTGAGATTGCTGATCCTTGCATTACTGGGTTGATATTAATTCTCAACAAAGCTTGTGAAAATCCCAAGAATCCAGTTTTTAACCACTATATTTTTGAGTCGCTTGCTGTTCTTGTGAAGCGTGCATGTGGGAGGGATGCCTCTCTAATATCAATTTTTGAGACAAGCCTATTTCCCAGCCTCCAGAAGATATTGGGTGAAGATGTGACTGAGTTCTTTCCTTATGCATTTCAGCTGCTAGCTCAACTAGTTGAGTTGAATAGGCCGCCAATTTCATCGGCCTACATTCAGATTTTTGAGATACTTTTGACTCCTGACTTATGGAGAAAGGCTTCTACTGTTCCTGCCCTTGTGCGATTGCTTCAAGCATTCCTTCACAAGGTACCACATGAACTCAATCAAGAGGGGAGGTTGACACAGGTGCTTGGGATATCCTATAAACTTGTTTCAGCTCGTAACACAGATGAACAGGGTTTCTATGTGCTAAATACTATTATTGAAAGCCTTGAGTATAGTGTGATTGCGCCTTACATTGGCCAAATTTGGAGTGCCCTTTTCACCGTGCTCCAAGACAAACAAACAGGGAAGTTCATCAAGTCTCTCTTGATTTTTATGTCACTCTTTCTGGTCAAGCACGGCTCTAAAAACCTTGCAGATACAATGAATGCTATTCAGGCCAACATATTTCAGGTGATCTTGGTGCAGTTTTGGATATCCAATCTTAAGCTTATTACAGGAGTCATTGAGACTAAGTTGACTGCGGTTGCATCAACTAGACTTCTATGTGAATCTCCAGCCCTTCTGGATGCTGCAGCTGTTGAACATTGGGGGAAAATGCTGGACAGCATTGTGACCCTTCTTTCACGGCCTGAGCAGGATAGGGTTGAAGAAGAACCAGAAATGCCTGATATTGCAGAAAATGTGGGTTATTCTGCCACCTTTGTTCGTCTTCACAATGCTGGGAAGACTGAGGATGATCCTCTGAAAGATATAAGGGATCCAAAGGAATTTTTGGTAACTTCTTTGGCTAGGCTTTCTGCACTTTCCCCTGGGAGATACCCTCAAATCATCAATCAATATCTTGACCAAACCAATCAGGCAGAACTACTTCGTCTCTGCAGCTCTTATAATTGCCCAATTGTTTGAGTGAGTATGCATCCAAAGTTAAATTTTCTTGCTTTATTAATTATGCACCGTTTTCTATTATTTCTGATGTGTATGAATAATGTCTTTATTACAATTTTGGAATTGTTTGTGATATATTTATATTCTGAGTCTCTGACAATAGTTTGTTGAATAAGCATGTGAAACACAATGAGGATTAACGTTGAGTCAGTGCTAGACTGTGAATTATGTTTATAAAAGGTTGTTTCCTTGTTATTTGTTCTCATTATCTTATACTAATTAGAAACTGATTATGTGCACTGACCGTCAGCAACGATTTTAACTTGCAGTTTGATGAATGTTTTAACCTTAGTCTCACTTTTCCATTATATGCTCTCCTTCCCCTCTCTGATATGTAACCAAAGTTTCTTTTTAGAAATTATGTATCTGTCTCTTTATATCATTGCTATTATCTTCATAGAGTGTTATTCTTTTTCAATCATCCACACCATATTCTCAGTGATGTGTATTCATAAGAATTTTTGTGTATATCTTATTGATAAATTGTCCATCGGCTAAGAACATATGTGCATTGGACCCTAAAGTTACACGTTGCATAAAAATCCAAGAATACATCTTGTTTAGGCAAGTGTTGTGAGCATATTTGATTCATGTTGCAAATACTGCCACCAAGAAACTACAGATTTAAAGTAGGATGACAATGAAAAGTATCACTTGCTTGGAAATATTCATTGATTAAAGTGTAAACAAAAGTTGGTTGAAAATAGATGGTGAGTCTGGGGTATTAACAGTGGCCTGGGAACATTAGACTTCGGTGTTTTGTGATTTGTAGGTACATTTTTATGGTGAGTGTTTTTGTGGTTTGCAAAAACTATTTTAGGCTGAATGGGACTGGTTTGAGGTTTGAGTATTGCCGGAAATTGGTTTGCTCATCATGTTAGTTGTGCTTCCTTGGTCAGTTTTGGGAGTATGTGAAAGAATGATGTATGTCTGTCATGGTTTCATTTCTGTACTAGAGGAGGGGTCTTTATGGGCTGATATTTACCCTTGTTGGTTCAATGCTCAAGGGGTTTCCCCAAGTCACAGAAACTTTACCTGGAAATATTGGTAATGATGGAATAGTTGGTCCTGTAGGTATTTGAAGCATCTGAAACCTGCTCAAACCTTTTTTAAGCTCTGGCTGTATTTGTCATCATTTCTCAATCTAGCAATGTTAGTCAGCCCACGAGTGAGTGTGTTACCTATGAATTTCCATGCGTCCCTGTTTGCCTATCTTACAGTTATGTATGGCAAATTTTCCTTTGTCTTTGATTCCATTTCTTCTGCTATTGTGGTAAAATGTGATTAGGCACCTTTATCTATATATTCAGTATAGTTGTTGAAGATATCCCAGTATGACATGCAGAACATGTAATTGTAACCTTTTTTTTGTTGGTAATGTCTATTTCTTCATGTACTAGCTTGTTAATGGCATGTATGATATGCGAAAATTTGTTCTGTCTGTCTGTGTGTAGATAAGTGCATAAACCAGTCAAGTTACTGCTCCTCTTTTGTACAGTTTTACCCCCTTTAAATCTTTGTTGTTTGTTATATTTTTGTTTCTGTTTAATCGAAATTTAATTCGTTTCACCACTTTAAGAAATCATCTAAACTTCCTGTGTGAACTTCCAGAATTTTATGTGGCGATGAAGATGTGGGCTATTTTTGTTTGAAGTTTCAAGGAGTCTTGGTCAGCATGCATGTGTGAGCAAATGTATACCTTCTTGCAGTCTATTGATTTGGACAATTCTCTTCATCCACGCAACTTTTTAAGATCTTTTGCAGAAATGATGCAGGATTTTTTGTTACACTTCTCTGAGTCGATCTACCGTGTGCACAACAAGCACCCACTGGTTAATTGGATTTTAGGTTTTAAATCATACATCATCATGGGTTTTTTCTTTGTGGCTTCCTTCCCTTTCTCAGCATGCATTTGTCAAAAAATGGTAGATCTGTATTGTTATCGTGTAAGTTTGTTTTTGTTGGGTAATATTGCATGTATGCATTATTTCACCATTGTCTTCTCAAAAAGATTTATATAAAAGAAAGTTATTGCATCATTTTAAGTTAAGAAGGTTTGGCATTTTTCTTGTTTAGCAAGTGTATGCAGAGGCCAAAAATTAAGTGATCATTTTGCCTTGCATTTTAAAGAAATGAAACTTCACATAGTTTTGCGAAACCAAGGAAAACTGGAAGCTTTTAGGTCTGAGGAATAAAAGAAAAGGAAGAAGCTTTACTTTCATCTTTGTCGATGTCGAAGAAATAGAAGTTGTAGTGGACACATGCTTGCAGCACTGATGCAAATAACGTGATAAAATTAAGACGCAGTGGGTTCGATATGCATATTGTATTAGTGCACTGCATTCTCGAGCACCCAATAATTTGTGCAATCTGTGGTTCCTCATGGACAAGCAAGGCACCCCAGAATCTTGCTCACAAGATTGCAAATGATACTGGTTGGCCAGGTTACTTAAAGTTGTATTTGTTGGAGTTGAAAATGTCGTTCTTATGGACAGAGATGGGGATCAAACTCGGGTTCAATAGGGTGAGCGCAATGTCTTGGCCAACTGGAATAAATCACAATTGTTAACGGATGCATATGGACACGTGTCAAGTGTTGAGAATGATAGTGAGGGTACACCTTAAATTAAAGTGGTGAGCAAAAATGTCCTCTTAAATCTTAAGCTAATGCCAACGAGCTATCAGCTTTTTAAATAAAGAAAAACCACAAATAAATAAAAAAGTTGTCATTAACACAACCTTCTTGAATCAGTCCAATAGCAGTTATTCCATAAAAGAGAAAACAAAAGCAAAAAAATTAAATTAAAAATTAAGAATTGTTTATGCTATTATATTTTATACCATGACTCTTGAGATAACAAATAAATAGCCATCGTCTCATTGGACCTGGCCCAAAAGGTTCTTCCTTTGATGTAAAAACAAAACCACAAAAAAAGAAAGAAAAAAAAAAGGTTTCTTTTCCTCTCTTTCCCTATTGAATGCTGATTAAAAAAATTTAATTTAACTAGGATTTAATTTTTTTTAATCAACTAGTGATTTTCGTACACTAGCACTAACTACATCCCAATAACCATCTATTTATATATATAGTAATAGCGTGATGTTAACCCTAACCCTAATCATTGTTTAACAAAATGTGTTATGCATTAATCAAATTATGATAAGCCAATGTTATGAATTTTGCTAGACTGCCTAACTGACTTCCACTAAAACTTTTTTTTTTTTTTTGGTAATCTTTTCTTGGAGGATTAATTAGTGTATGGTTGACATAACATAACTGTATCTTTTAAGTGCTTGATATCATGTTTTTTTCCAGCAAGCCTTCTCCAATACAAAATATTGGTACCAAAGAAAAACTATGATTGGTCATGTCTTTTGGGGACCCCACCCAATGGTCCAAGGGATGCCCAGTGGTCCCCACATCTATGCCCTAATAACCTATACCATCATTACCAAATTGATGGTCCAAAGGCCATTCTATGACCTATATAATTAACAAGCCACACCCTATTTTAGTACTTTTGTTAATCTATTTAGTGGTAGTGGTGACTTGACCTAATTTGACCAATCCTTCGCCATCCATATATGTATGGCTTGTATTCTGTGTTTCATTGGAAAATATTGTTCCAAGAAAGCATTTTCTGTTGTTTGGTGGAAAGAAGACATTGGACCTCATTAGAAAGTAAACCCCAATAGCTAAAAATATGAAGGAATTAACAGGGGATTTACACTTTTTTCTTTAATTCAATATTGTTAGAGTATCATTAGACCTCCTAAAAAAATCTTAAACTGTTGCATAATAGACCAACACAACAATGCATATATTTCAAAGCTAAGATCCTTTCAACGTTCTTCTAATAAAAACGTTTCCAAAACAAACTAATGTGTCAACAAATGTAATTGTTACAGGAGCAATCCCAAACGAACTCTAACGTAACTTTATTGGTGATCACATAGTTGATTGCATCAACTGCTATTAGTCATATGAAAACAACAAATTCAAGCATTTCAAAGGTATGAAAACTATATTGGGGACACATTTAATGTCCAATAAAACTATTTGCCATTAGGGTTTCAGAAATAGAGTGAAGAAAGGAAAATGACCCCACATGTGTGCTTTCTAATGGCAACTTCCACAGAGGCCTCACCTCCTTTTCTTGTACTTAAATGAAATGAGGTTTCTTACCAAAAAAAATATATAAAAGAAGGTGGAGAGGAAAGCGCAGAGAAGCATATGAAATGAGGTCCAATGGATCTCAAAGATAGAAATGGATCCAACGGCTTGGAGAGTTTCACACTTGGTCAAAAGTGTGTCATGATCCTGGACCAAAATCTCACTCAGCCTCCCTTGTATAGTTTTGAAAGTGTTTTAAAAGGTTGTGGACTATGGGGAGTGGAGTTCCTCCATCAAGGTTATTATCAGGCTGGACTTATAAAAGTGGAAAAATCATTCTTGCATAATTAATTAATTTTTCATTAATTTGCATTATACAACTCTGCATTATTGACTTTCTATAGGAAAATTTATAAATAAATATGTTATTTAACAATGCAGCTAATATCTTATTCATAACTTGTGAATTGAAGACATAATTTCGAAAAAGGTGACGTTAATTCACCTTATGGTTATGAGAAATCGATTGAAACTATATGAAAAAGAAAAAGAAAAATAGAAAATTCAGTTTAGGATGCTAAATCGATTGAAAGTATACTATTTGTTGTAACCATAATTCTACTCATGATTGTTTTCACATGTGCTAGTTCTTATTTCTTTCATTAAACTTATGGAAATTTCTATTCTTAGGTAAGGGTGGTGTATGGTAGGGTACCCACATCAAATAATACTAAAACCTTAGTAAGGACTAAGGTACCCCAGCCTCAGGCTCCTCCTTAATGATGTGTTAAGGTTTAGGGCTGCCAAGAAACACAAACTGAATTGGGCTCCACATGGGGTTTGCATACTAAATCAAGTCCCACCAATCATGCTGTTTTTTCAAAATATTTTAATGTCACACAAGTAGGGCACATACCCCATATGTGTAGGTCTCTCTCTCTCAATAAGAAAACATTCATTTATTTATTTACAACCCAGAGTAATGGGAACAATTTCAGAAGATTCTGGCAAGATACCAGCTCTTTTTTATAAAAATTTGTGACAAATAGAAGCAACGGAGATGCTTAGGTCAGGTCAAGAAGACAAAAGAAGCCATATTTCTATTAGCATGATCCTTAATTATGTTATAATTTTCTTTTGTCAATTTTGAGGGATCTAATCTCCAATCCAAATGGAATCTACAGATCATACATGGATAAGAATAAGATTATACGATAGGGTTAATTCAACTTTTATTTCTTATTTTTATTTGAGTAGTAATTATAAGTAATGGACATCTTAACCCTTAAAGGAGGGAAGAGTCATTTGTCTTATTTTAAGCTTAATTATATATAATTTATCGAGTCTCCTTGTCTCAAATAATTCGGATTAGCTGTATCATTGTTAGCCATTGGCCTCTGTTCTACTTCAAGTGTCAAAGTTTTTTTTTTTGGGTGGTAGTGGGAATAGGGAGGAAAGATTATGAGTCAAAAAGCTTGCTTAATGTTTGAAAAGATGCAAAGCAAGAATCAAATCCTTCTCTTTAGCCTTAATTTAAAGTTGGTTCTTAAAACATACATACCTTCTCATTATCATCTAATTATTCTCTAGAAAAGGGATGAACTAAATAAGCCTCTTATCCACCATGAGTCCATGATTCACATTCATTTACCACTTTCTTTCATCATATAAAAAAACCAAGAAAGAATTTTTTTTAAATTTTTTTTAAATAAGTGATATTTTTACTTAAGGGAACAAAAAAAACTCAAACTCTTACCTTGATGTGAGGGGATGAATGATGTACTAAAGCTAAAATCCCCACTTTTCATGGCCTAATCAAAGATTAATAAAAAAAAACTACATAAAACCCCCTAAATTATAGGGTCATTTTCAAGTTTATACCCAACTTAGAGACATTTACAAGTACATACTCAAACTCCCGGAAACCCGACAATTTACCCCCTCCGTTAGTCAAACCGTTAGTTAATATGTTAAATGCCGGTGTGGCATTTGCGGGACCTATTTTTTAATTGACGTGGACTCCACATAAGAAATAAAATTAATAAAATAAATGAAAAACAATAAATAAATAAAATAAAATAAAAAAACCCATCTTCTTCGATGTCCCCCTACCTTCTAGCCTAACCTCCAGCCCACCTTCCCCACAGCTCCGATCCAGCAAAACCAAACCAACCCTCCCCCTGTCTTCTTGGAACTCCAATCGCCCTCTATCTCTCTCTCTCTCTCTCTCTCTCTCTCTCCCCTTCCCCGAGCCACCCTCCCGACGCACCACAACCTAGATCCCCGATACACACGATCTAGGTTTGTTTTTGTTGGGTATATTTGAATCGGGTTGGCTTGATTTTCAGCGCTCCTATGGGCTTTAGGCTACTAATCTGTGTGCGTGAGAGAGAGAGAGAGAGAGAGAGAGAGAGAGAGAGAGGTGGTTGGGGAAGGGAGGCTGGATTTCAAATAACCCAAATTTGAAGTTGGTTGTCGAGATTGGGGTGGGATGGGTTTGTTTATTTTTAATTTTTGAATATGATAACCAGCCAAATAAAATCACATTGCAAATGATCAAACAATAATAGAAACCAAAATCAGCAATAATAGAAAATGCAAATTCATTCCAAAATTTAAAACCAGAAAGAAAGAAGAAAAGCAACGAAAAGAGAGAGAGAGAGAGAGAGAGAGAGAGAGAGAGAAGAGAACATTCCTCCATCTCCAACTCCAAATCCAATCCATGACGATGCGTACACACACCGCACGACCTTTTTTTTGTTTTTCTCTTTGTGGATTCACTGAGCTGTCCTCCATCGTTACTTTTATGGTCCTCCTTCGCCTCAGATTCTATCCCTCCCTGCCTGTGCCGCATATAAATATATATGCATATATGTATATGCTGCATATATTTATTTATTTATGAGTTTTTTTTTTGTTGGGTTGAGTTTTGATTGTGCAATCAATACTTTTTTTGGGTGTTGAGAAATGAAATCAATTTCATTGCTTTGGAAGCGAAGAATCTCTGTCTACATTCTAAAATCACTTTCTTTCTCTCTCAGAGATTCCCTTGCTTTCTTTCTTTCTTTTTTCTGGGCCTTTTAATTTTAATGACAAGAGAGAGAGAGAGAAAGGGTTCCACGTCAATTGTTTTTCCTTTTATTTTAGTGTTTTTTCTTTTATTTTATTTATTTTATTACTTTTATTTCTTATGCGGAGTCTACGTCAATTAAAAAATGGATCTCATAAATGCCACATCAGCATTTAACAGATTAACTAATAGTTTGGCTAACAGAGAGGGTAAATTGTAGGGTTTCCAGGAGTTTGAGTATGTACTCGTAAATGTCTCTAAAGTTGGGTATGAACTTGAAAATGACCATATAGTTTAGGGGGTTTTATGTAGTTTTTCCTAAAAGATATTAGCATTATATATATAGTTATTCTCTTATCTGGATGTTCGCATGTTATTATGTCATTGTAAATAGGTAGGAAAGCAAAGAATGGTAGTACAAAATATATGACCTTCGCATGATAATAACGCCCGGATGTCCGCATAGGAGAATTTATATATATAAGGGTTAATTACAGTTTAGTACCTTGTGGTTATACCCTTAAGATATGTTAGTCCCTACATTTTCAATTTTTACAATAACATACCCGGTTTTTTATTTTTGTTGCAATGTGGTTCCGCCGTTAGAATGGATGTTAAAGAATCTGTTAAGTGGTGACGTGGCACACATGGGGCCCACTTCTATAAACTTAAATAAATTAAAATATGAATAAAATATTTACAAAATAATAAGAATAAAAAATTAAAAAATAAAACCCCATCATCATCTCTCTCTCCTCTGCGTTATCCCTCTCCCTCTCCTTTTCTCTCTCCTCCGCCATCTCCACCCTCCCAAATCTGGGTTGATTTCAGATGAGCCTTTCTCTATCCTCCACACATACCCATTCAAACCACCTTTTTGTTTCTCTTATCATCCCCCTTACCCGATTCTCCCCCCATGACCACCCCCTCTGGTTTCACCTACAGAACTCCTCCCCTTGCCCCCAACGAACCCAGAACCCCCCAGACTACCCCCTGCCCCGATCCCAAATTCCAAACCTCACCCACCAACTCCAGCCTCACCGACCACCTCCTCTAGACCTCGTTCCCACCGTTGGCTAGCGCTTACAGGCGAAATCAAACAGTCAACATCACTCTGATCTTATGCATCTCTCTCATCTGCATTCTCTACCCCTTTTTCTCTCTCTCTGCAAATGCAAAAACCAACCAATTGAAAAAAGAAAAAACCGCCACGGCCAAATCTCACTTCCTTTGCTTCTCTTTCCTCTTACCTTTCTCTACCCAGAACGCCGACCCTAAAACCCAAACCCGAACCCAATTCCAACCCCGTCTCCGGCCCACACTAAGCTCACCAACTACGGCTTCCCAATAGGGCTTCTACCCTTTGCGATCAAGAACTACACCCAGAACCGTTCCTCCGACGAGTTTATAGTTGACCTCAACATCGCGTGCAAGGTGACGCTCCCTCCCGACAACTACTTGGCCACGTACTCAAATAAGATCACCCTTTAAGATTGTGCAAGGCAAAATCGCCGAGATCAATGGGATTAGCTTCCGAGCCTTCTCCATTGGTGGTCTATTACTGGGATTAGGTCGAGCAGCGACAACTTTGGTGTTCGAGGTCAGCATGGTCACCGCCAAGTACCCCTCTAAGAATTTCGATGAGAGCCCTGCTTGTGAGGGCCGCCACTCCTCTTCTTAGCAGGTTTGCTTTTGTTTTTTGTTTTTTTAATTTTGTTTCTTTATAGTTTTAATCAGATGGTTATGACGTTGGAGTGGTAGTTAGGGTTTTTTTTCAGTTTGTGCTTCTGATTGATGGGGTGGGAGGGAGGGAGGGGGAGGGGGAGGAGAAGAGAAACGAGGTGTCAAAGAAATTCTCCAGCTGCTGCCACCCTTGGAACGACAGCCTTGGCCCATCACCTTCCTCCTCCTCGTGACACCGTCACCATCACTGGGGGTTGTAGGTTGGGTTCTGACTGAGGGGGTGGGAGGGAGAGGAGAAGAGAAACACGCTGGGGTGAATGGGTCTGTGTTTTTTTCTCCTTCAATTTCATAATTGTTTTTTTTTTAAATATATTTTTTAATTAGTTTATTCATATTTTAAATTATTTAAGTTTATAGAAGTGGGCCCCACGTGTACCACGTCATAACTTAACAGATTCTTTAACATCCATTCTAACGGTGGAACCACATTGCAACAAAAATAAAAGACTGGGGTATGTTATTGTAAAAATTGAAAATGTAAGAACTTAACATGTCTTAAGGGTGTAACCACATGGTACTAAACTGTAATTAACCCCATATATAAAAGTCATCAATTTACATCCTACTCCACCACTAAGCTTTTCTTAATATATATGCAAAAATATCCCCATCCGTGTGCTCTATGGAATAGAATATTATTTTTGTACATAGTTAGTGGTTGCTTTGGAAGCAATGGTTCTCATTAAGCCTCAAAATTACCTTTAATTAATAATAATTAAGAAGCTAATATGATTCTTTCCGCAGCTCCATTCCCCTCCCTATATGTCTGGTCAAAGACTCAAGGCCAAAAATAAAAATACATCACACGCGGGCATGCATGTGTATACATATTCAACTACAAACCCATGTAAATTAACCAATAACATGTTTTAATAAAAATAATTAATCAAATTTTATTCTCAAACTTCAAAATCAAAACCGCAGCACCACCAGCCACCAATTTGTTTCCAAAATATACAGGAACTTAAAAACATATTAAGGAACATCTAATTAAATATTTAAAATACACCATTTGTTGTAAATTATTATTATATGTACATATATTCAAAGTAATATTTCTTGCTAAACCGTCTAATCACAAAATTAAATAATAATTCATTTCATAATAGTTTCAAATACCTATTTGGTTGAAAAATATGATTGTAATTTGTACATGTGAAGTTATAAACTTAAAAATTCTAAGTTCGAAATTGGAAGTCACAAAACAATTTCCTCACTAATCAAACAAAAAATATAATTGTATATGATTGATTTCCATTACGGATTAGTAAACACGCCATTAAAGAATATGACATATCTACTCAATTTAAATTTCCAGGAAGCAATGAAGTGGGAATTGTACCTTCCAATGTTTCCTTCATTTCGTGGTCAACGAGGTGGGAATGTGGTCAACTTTTGCCCTGTTTTGTATGCTTAATAATAATAATGGTTAATTACAGTAAACCCCCTAAATTATAGGGTTATTTTCAAGTTCACACTTAATTTTAGAGACATTTACGAGTACATATTCAAACTCCTAAAAGCCCTACAATTTGCCCTCTCCGTCAGTCAGACTGTTAGTAAGTATGTTAAATGCTAATGTGGCGAATGTGGATTCTATTTTTTAATGACGTGGACCTTTAGAAGGATAAACAAACAACAAAAAATTTCTTTACTTTTTAAAAATAAAAAAGAAATAAAAGAAGAAAAAAAATCTCTCATTTCCTCCTACCCAGCACCGTCATCACCAACCCACCCATTCCGATCCAAACCCCACCCGTTCCAACCACTGAGAGGAGAAGAGGAGAAAGACGATGATGGAGACGAAGCTACGATTTTGGAGTCGAATACGGAGTTCAAGACGATGAAAAAGCTTATAGATCTTGAGTCGGAGAGGAAGAAGAGTGCGGGTCGGGATTTGAAAGAAATCGCAGGGATATTTTGGGGAACGGGGTCGGTTTTGAGCAAGAAGGTGAGGCAACGGCGACGGAAGCAGAAGACGAAGAAGGCAAAGAATGAGGGTTTCGTATGCCAGAAGTGGAGGGATCGTGTTTCTCCTCTTCCATCACCACTCTGAAATATCTTACCTTTCCATTCCTTTCATACCAGGACTATCCCCAATACCAACATAGATATTGCTTCAAAAAAAACTCTAGCCCATCCATTCCATGCCCACTTCCACTACCTCCCTCATCAATTCCATTTCCATCTTCAACACTCGTGTCCATTCCTTCCACTCTTCCATCACCCATCAACTCAACCATCATTGTCATCTCATTTCCCATTATCTTCTTCGTATTCCTTGCCACGAATTTAGATTTGATGCTTTTCAGACACCTTGCTAGAGTCTTCACCCTCTTCATTGATGTATTCCCTCATTCACTCCTCAACTCTGCTCTTCCACTCCCACCTATATCAGTTCCCACAACTCTCACTTTTTTTTCCCTTGCATTCCCTCAAAACCCAAATTACCATCCACCAAATAATCCTCAAACTTATCATCAATATCATCATCAGAGATGACCACAACATCCTTGTCTTTCTTGCCAATTACTTCAGTCTCCATCTGCTTCTTTGGGTCCTTGTTCTCCATTGAAAATACCCAAAACATAAATTGTACTGCTCCTTCCCCTGCACTATAATATTGGGTGATGGTGCCTTTATTGACACTCTATGGAACGCTTTCCTGCAATTCTAGCACCCTAGCTTCGTCTCCACCATCGTCTTTCTCCTCTTCTCCTCTCAGTGGTTGGAACGGGTGGGTTCCTGATGGCAGCGCTAGGTAGGAGGAAATGAGATATTTTTTTTCTTTTTAATTTTTAAAAAGCAAAGAAATTTTTTTATTATTTATTTGCCCATCTGGAGATCCACATCATTAAAAAAAAATGGAGCCCACATTCACCACATCAGCATTTAACTGACTTACTAACGGTGGGGGTCAAATTGTAGGGTTTGAGTATGTATTCGTAAATGTCTCTAAAGTTGGGTATAAACTTGAAAATGACCCTATAGTTTGGGGGGTTTTATGTAGTTGAAAATGACCCTAATAATAATAAGGAAAAACTACATAAAACCCCCTAAACTATAGGGTCATTTTCAAGTTCATACCCAACTTTAGAGACATTTTACGAGTACATACTCAAACTCCTGGAAACCCTACAATTTACCCCCTCCGTTAGTCAAACCGTTAGTTAATCTGTTAAATGCTGATGTGGCATTAGCGGGACCTATTTTTTAATTGACGTGGACTTGACATAAGAAATAAAATAAATGAAAAACAATAAAATAAAATAGAAACCCCAACAAAAAACCCATCTTCTCCGATATCCCCCTACCTTCCAGCCTAACCTCCAACCCACCTTCCCCACAGCTCCGATCTAGCAAAACCAAACCAACCCTCCCCCTGTCTTCTTGGAACTCCAGCCGCCCTCTCTCTCTTTCTTCCCTTCCCCGAGCCACCCTCTCGCCGCACCACAACCTAGATCCCCGATACGCACAATCTGGGTTTGTTTTTATTGGGTATATTTGAATCTGGGTTTGTTTCTAGCTACTAATATGTGTGTGTGTGTGTGTGTGTGTGTGTGAGAGAGAGAGAGAGAGAGAGAGAGAGAGAGAGAGAGAGAGAGAAAGAAAGGTGGTTGGGGAAGAGAGGCTGGATTTCAAATAACCCAGATTTGAAGTTGGTTGTCGAGATTGGGGTGGGATGGGTTTGTTTATTTTTAATTTTTGAATATGATAACCGGCTAAATAAAATGACATTGCAAATGATCAAACAATAATAGAAACCAAAATCAACAATAATAGAAAACGCAAATTCATTCCAATATTCAAAACCAGAAAGAAAGAAGAAAAGAGAAAAGAAAAGCAAACAAAAAGAAAGAAGAGAAGAGAACTTTTTTTGGGTGTTGAGAAATGAAATCAATTTTCATTGCTTTGGAAGCGAAGAATCTTAGTCTTTCCTTGCGTCTCTCTGTCTACATTCTAAAATCACTTTCTTTTTCTCTCAGAGATTCTCTTGCTTTCTTTCTTTCTTTTCTTTGGGGCTTTTAATTTTAATGACAAGAGAGAGAGAGGGTTCCATGTCAAATGTTTTTCCTTTTTATTTTAGTTTTTTTCTTTTTTTATTAATTTTATTTCTTATGTGGAGTCCACGTCAATTAAAAAATGGATCCCACAAATGCCACATCAGCATTTAATAGATTAACTAATAGTTTGGCTAACGAAGGCTATAAATTGTAGGGTTTCCGGGAGTTTGAGTATGTACTCGTAAATGTCTCTAAAGTTGGGTATGAACTTGAAAATGACCCTATAATTCAGGGGGTTTTATGCAGTTTTTCCTAATAATAAGCATGTTATTAAATTTTTGTGTGGAGAAGTAGTAGAATTGTTAGAGCATCTTGAATAGTAGTAGCAAATAAAACTTTTCAAATTGAAGTTTGTTGACCTACGTGACAATTTGAAAAGCCTTATTTACTACTTGAATAATTTTTGCTTTAGCTGAATTTTCAATTCAATTAATGCAATATCATGGAAAAGAATGAAAAATATGAGAACATGTGAAAAATGTCTATGCATTTATTATACGAAAAAAATGCATGTTTTTCATATTTTCAAGGTAGGTTTTGTTTTTCCAAAGTAAAATTAAACGTTTGAAAAGCCAAAGTCAACTTACCAGTCGTGAAGAGATAGAAAGAGGTTGCAGCTTTGATCACTGAGGTTGAAGAGGCTATTGGAGAGAATTTTTATGGTGTGACTTGCCTATTTTAGAATTCTAAAGTTGTTGAAGAGGCTGTTGGAGATGCTTTTATATTATAAATTTGCGTATAATATGTGCTATTTACTTCAAATACAATTGATGAAATACTCGAGTTCGAGGTTTTCAATAAAGTTGAAAAAAAAACTATTAGACCAATCCATAGCTTCTTTGGTTTACAAATTTTTAATATTGTAGTAGTCAGGGTAAACAAATTAATTTGGAAACCTAAGTAGAATTCACTTCATAAGATACTTTATTTTTTAGAGGCATCGGAGATAGTTAAGAAATGAGAGTCTAAAATACGCTAATTTGTGGACGAGGGGAATCGAAATCGAGTACAAGAGATTGGACACACTGATCAAACTTGAGCGGACCCACATATGAAAAGAAAAAAAAATTATGACTAATATTCCCTAAGATAAAATTCTCCCACAAGTCGGCTAAAAAAAGCTCTAGTATAACAAGAATTCAACTTTCCTCGTGCTTCTTTTGGCAATTGCATTTCGTTTTAATGCTCTCTATTTTTTTTTTATATTCTCTATAAGATATTCTGTTATCTCAATCAATGTTCTCATCTTGTTGAAGGTGCCAAAAGAATATACAAAGAGGAAAATAGAAAAATAAAAGTGTGGTCCACAGCAAGAGAGCTGTGATTTATCAGGATCAACTTCAGTTGACTATTCAATTTGATTTGTAACAAAGATAAGGTAATAAAATGTTAGATTAATGAAAATGAGGATCATCGTGTCCGACGATTTGGGACAACATAATAGACAGATTATTAATTAAATTACTTATCCCCAATGTATTTGTCATCACTCTCAAAGGGCGGAGTTAGAAATTTTCACTGGACTTGGTTATAAACTTTTTTTTTCTTCTATTTTATTATGTGTGGATAGCTGACTGACTTTGTATAAAGAATAAACCAATCTTACTAAAGTTAGGTACACTAATTTTCACTTAGTGGAATGAATTTCTTAAAAATGAGCACCAAATTACTATATTTCCAAAAGCTTGCACTAGACTCGAGCCTACTTGGTCTAAGGATGGCTCCGCCCTTGATCACTGTCCATTTTATTAAGTCCAGCCAGTATCTAAAACCATGTCCAAGATTTGAATGCTTGGATTTTTTTTAAAATTGTTTTATTTACTTGGAAGAATATTAGTCATTTTGTGTGAGTGTGGTTTAGGGTTTTTATGTCTCTATAAGATAGAAATATACAATACTACATTAGAGTATGAGGGGAGATCCAATCCAACTATGAGAACAAGCTACATCATTCCCACTTCTTGCAAAACTTAACAAATAGCACAAACGAAAAAATGGACGAACTAACATTTAATCTAGTTTATATATCTTTCTAATGTTGAAAGATATCCGAAATTTTTTTTTTTATTTTTTTTTGTTAATAGAGAAAGGCTACAAGATGCATAGCTCAAGCCATATCTTTAAACTATGAGTTAATAACACGAAGCGCAAAACAGCCAATCCATTTGTACGAAAATCTTTTTATTAGCATATCCATTTATTTAGCTACAAAATAACGTGGAAGAAAACCCTGCTCAAATTTTTTTTTTTTTTGGTATTGTCCATTTTATTTATATTCTAAAAATAATCCATTGGGTTTTGCTTTGTCCAATGACTTGGAAACAGAATGTCCTGCATCGGAGAGAAAAAACTAGTGGATTCATGACACGTGGGTACGGAAACGACCAAACCACGTGTCTAAGCTTAATGAGGTAGGCATTATGACGTGTACGGTGGGACCACACACACGTTTTTTCTATTCATCATTTCATCTTCGCGAGCAGGACCACCAAACAGATCCGCGTGGTCAATAGATATTTTTTTGCAGACATTTCTTTTGAAATGAGCGATAATATAATAAACTCACGTATATTAGACAGATGCTAAAATTCAAATCAAAATTTTGCATGAGGGAGCAATTATTTCAAATCACTATACTAATGGATCCTTTACACATGATCAATAGATATATATATGTGGTGAAGTGGCAAACCCAAGCCCCAATGTTATAAAAAGAGTACATCATTTCAAGGCAATGTTATTAAAAAAAATGACATTTGTTTATGTTGAGTTTTACAACATTTTAATTTTCTTTAAAATAATAATATGTGTGAATATCATGTACCACATAAGTCGGGAAAACAATCGTACAAATTGAATTTTGATGAACCATGTGACTTAAATGGTGAAAAGCATGATCTCGAAGCTGTTAAGGAATGGATGCATGATTTTCATGGTTGGCTTGGCAATTCCTATCCAAGAATTTTTTTTGTCTTGGAGCTACTGAAATTATGGCTTTCAATGTGGGAATTTCTAGCCTAGATGTTGAGGGGGTGATGCACTTGATGATATTTTAGAAACTTTACACAATATAAGAATTTAAGCATGGAAGTGCAATTGATTGAAGAGGTTAAGTCAATGTATTGTGCAATTTAAAATAATAATATGTGTGATTAATCATCACAATGGTGGAACTTTGATAAATTAATTTTTTTCAATTAATAAAATTATATTGTAAAATTCAAGATACAAAGTAAATACTAAAAAATTGTAAATCTATTTACTTTATCTCTCAATATACTTTTATTTACTTTAAAAACATCAAATAGGGGTCTATGGTAAATCTATGACAGATGAGATGTGCTTTCAACTTTTTATTTTATTTTATATATATATATATTTATAATTTTTTAATCTTTTTTTATGTGCTTTCAACTTCATGTAGTGAATAGGTAGATAAATTAATTTGGTGATAGTGATTATTTTATCTAATTTTGAATTCTACCTTTTGAGCGAGAAGACCCAATTTTAAATAGTTTTTTTATTTTATATAATACATTTTTTACATTAAAAAAAATGATGTTACAAACTCTTTGGCTTCATCTAGCAATGTTGACTTTTTATTTTTTATTTATTTTAATAACAAAAAATATAATATTTAGAGGAGAATTTAACTCTTTTTAGTAAATTTGGGAGGATAAATACTATACCATTAGAACATGATGAAACAAATTCTTTTTGGAAAACTGAATAAATTTACGAAAATAATCTGTTATTAATATGTATTTAAAGTTGTTGAGATCGATGGACTATAGCAACATCAGCGCGTGCCCTCCAGTTTCCAAAAGCGCGCGGAATCCAAATCCTAGAGATCGAACAGAAGGGGTCCCACTCCCAGTGGCAATGTGAGTAATAAGAGGCGTTTATGAGGGTAAATGCCAATGACAAAAAATCTGAAGACCAGAAATAAATTGAAATTGAAAATGGAAAAAGAAAAGAAAAAAAAATCTCTGCCGGGTTTACACGAGCCAATACCTTTGCCTGCCACGACGCAGACATAGAAAAAGACGGCAATGGAGGAAAACCCGAAACGGAAGCCGTCAAAACATAACGGGCTCCCTTACGCCGTTATGTTACGCCTGAAGTCATCGAAGTTTTTCAAAGGCGCCGTCGGACGCATTCGGTGCATATTCAGCAGCAATGTGATGATTACGGGAGGCATTATTAGACGGTTCAGATTCAATTTCCCGTGAGCCGTACATATAACTAGGCAACTAGCTTACTAGCACTAGCAAAATGAATATGAAAAGAGGGATTTAAAATTAAGTGTTTCATTCTAAAATTATTGTTTTTAAAAACCTAACATGTTATGTCGTTAAATCATCGATCTTTGATTATAAGAGAATTCTTATTTGAATGTTTTCATAATATACCAAATATCTAATCAAAGAATAGTACTCTAACATCACAATTGTCATCTTTGTGCTTATTCAAACTGTTACAATTATTTTGAGGTTCTTTTTTCTTATACAAATTACAACACTTATTTTTTTTATTTTGTCCTTAGGTCAGGATCCACACTACTAATCTACTGATAATTAAAACAGTGGAGTCCCAATATCTCACACAGACAGGGGTTCAGATCTTCTGTCCATGCTTTTGTGTGTCCTTCTCTGTTCATGGGTTAATTTTATGACACGTGACATTATTTTATTATTTTATTTGTATTAAAAGATAAAAGCATTAATTTGTTAAAGTATTAATAAGTGGAATTCCACATGTCAAAAAAGTAATGCATAGACAGAGAGGGACACACAAAAACAAGGACAGAGGATCTGGACTCCACAGACAGTGGGGGTGGTCCCAATTATTGGTCAAGAATTATTATTATTATTTTTGGTTAGATGATAAGATTTGTATTGGTTTATGTTTGGATATACAAATTGAATTTTTGTTTGTATAAAATATTTGTTGTAAGGTCCAAACCTTCATTATGATGATTAGTCACCTACCATGTACCATCATCTGCAAAGCCAGGATGTCAAGGTTTGGAGAGAAACTCTCATGTAACAGGATATTATTTTTTGTTATCCTCAATTAATAATGCAATGACAAATAAGATAAAATTTTCACATATCATTGTGTTATTGGTATGGAATTGCAAAACAGTGTTATTTTCCGTTACATGTAAGTTTTTTTTTTCTTCAGGATTTGAGCTAAAACTCAAAGATCAAGCACTAAATTACTCATAATGGGAAGGAAAAATATTAGCAATAGCAAGTACAATTATTTATTTAATTCTTCTAGTTCTTTCCAGTGGGATTACTGTTATAATATTATAGATCCCACTCAATTACAAAAGAATTAGAAAAAAAGAATTTGCCCTATGATAGATCCCATTCCCACCCAATTGCAAGAGAATTGAGTAAATAAAAATAAAAATATTTGGGCTTTTAAGAATTTGCAATTATAATATGATTTAAGAGAAAAAAAGAAACAAAGCTTTTTTGGGGATTTGGTAAGTCGATTCGGGTCGAGAAAAACCCATCAGAAATTTTGTTTTTTGGTCAACATAAACCCAGCAGAATTAGAAAGCCACAAATACTCTGAAAGAGCGAGAAACAGAGAGCTAAAAAAGCTTCACAATCACAAAGAAACCAAAAGAGAAGCTGTTTTGGCTGTGCCGAGAAGACAAAGCAAAAGCCTGTTTGTAACTGAAACACACTCAGAGAGAGAGAGAGAGAGAGAGAGAGAGAGAGAGAGAGAGGGAGGGAGAGAGAGAGGCCACCAGGCTATTAAAAACCACAGTCGTTACAGACCCAAAAGAGAGAAAAAGAGAAAGAAATAAAAATAAATAAAAGAAACTAGTACGAGCACTAGCAATTATGGCTGCTAGCATAACCGTCCTGTCTGCTTAGCCTTTTTGCTCTTCCGGGTCTTCTTGTTCGTAAATGGGGTAGGCTATTATGGTATTTACCATAGTGCGTGAAGACTGAAGAGGCTGCTGTTTGAGCTTTGCTTTGCTTTGTTTCAGTTTTCTCGGGTTCTCTGCTCCTGCACGCCACTAACGACGTCGTTGCTGGATTGGTTTGAGCTTTTGAATGGCACACCTTGAGTGTGACTCCTCGATTTCTCGGGCGGAAACAGGTGGGTTGGTTTGCTTGGTAAGTTGAGCAGAGTTGGATGGATATGAAAATGAAATGGAAATGTTAAAGATTTTGCCTTTCTCTGTATTTTTTATTAGGGTACTGAGAAAACGCGAAAAAAACATTCATTGAAGTCTCTTAGTTTGTTTTCTGTGTTGGGTGGTGGCCTAAAAAGTTGTTTATGTCGTGGAGGAGGGGAGGATTCTGATATTTCAGCTTGCAGGCTATGATAAAGTTTTCATCTTTAATATTTTGAGCTTGTTTTCATTTCTCTGTTTCTTCAGAAACCAAGCACAGTATTAGTTTAGAGCCTTTATGTTTATTTATCATTTTTCTAATTTTTTTGGTAATACATTTCGTTTGATAGGTTTTGGAGGTGGTGATCTGTACACAGAGCTATGGAAGTTATGTGCAGGACCTCTGGTGGATGTGCCAAGGCCAGGGGAGAGGGTGTTCTACTTCCCTCAGGGTCATATGGAACAAGTACAATCCTTTCTATCCACTTGTTTTTATCGTTTCTTAAGGGATCAAAATCTGTTTTTTTGTTGTTGTTACATTTGTTTCCTTTTCTGGGTTTCTGATGATTTCTGGTTTTTGCAGTTGGAAGCATCAACAAATCAGGAACTAAATCAGCAAATCCCCCTCTTTAATCTTCCTTCTAAGATCCTTTGTCGTGTGGTTCATATTCATTTACTGGTATTGTGTTTCAGATCGTGTTTTCCATGTAAATCTATGGTTTTGTGTAATTGTTTGTATTTTGTTATCTGGAAAGTAGTTTTTTGTTGAAATGAGAGTTTCTTTGAACTTACAGGCAGAACAAGAGACAGATGAAGTTTATGCTCAGATCACTTTGCACCCAGAAGATGTGAGAAACATGTTTTTCTTTTTTGTCTTATTTATTGTTTTGTTTCAACTTGCTCTGTTTGATTACTAAGAAGAAGGAGAGAAAAAGATATAAAGTCAAAATGTATAACCCAAATGCTGTGAATGCTTTGGTTCCAGAAATTAATGTTAAAGTCGCTTCAAATCAATTGAGTTATTTTCTTAATAACCAATACTGAAAATTTCACGTTTTTTAGCTCTTTTCTACAGTTTTTGTAGTACCCAAAAGTGTGTATAGCATTATAAGTCCCAGCTCTGAAAGAAGTATAATTTTCCCCCCTTTTCTTTCTACTCATCTTCTTTCGGCTGGTACTACAGCAAAGTGAACCTACCAGTCCTGATCCATGCCTCCCTGAACCCTCAAAGCCAACAGTTCAGTGCTTTTGCAAGATTTTGACTGCTTCCGATACAAGCACCCATGGAGGGTTCTCAGTTCTTCGAAAGCATGCCACTGAGTGCTTACCTCCATTGGTATTTACTCTCATTTCCATGCATTTCTGTTGTTTTTATGCTAGTGGTTAATCAACGTTTTCTTTTCATATTTTCATATGCACTGCTGTTTCTATTTCATTAGGACATGACCCAAGCAACTCCAACTCAGGAGTTGAACGCCAAAGACCTTCATGGGTATGAGTGGAAATTTAAGCATATCTTTAGAGGTATGTGCAACCGAAAGTTTGCTTTGTATAGAATGTGACTATGGGTTTTTATTTATTGTAAAACCGCTATTATTTGATTCTGAAATAAACTAATCAGAAGCACTAGTATAGTATTAGCCATGTTGAATGTAAGGAAGTGTTCTGTTTCTGTGTATATGATTACTGGGCTTATGTTTCCCTTTAATTTCAAATGTTAAGGTCAACCCCGGAGGCATTTACTTACCACAGGATGGAGTACATTCGTCACTTCAAAAAGATTGGTTGCTGGTGATGCCTTTGTGTTTTTGAGGTACTAGCGTTTGAAGTTTAAGATGTTATTTATTTATTTTTATAATTAAGGTGAATGCACCCTTCGTAGCTTGGCCTTTTGTTAACAAGAACCTATTTGTAGGGGTGATAATGGGGAATTACGGGTTGGGGTTCGGCGTCTAGCTTGTCAACAAATTCACATGCCTTCATCTGTGATATCAAGCCAGAGCATGCGTCTTGGAGTGCTTGCAACTGCTTCTCATGCTCTTATGACACGAACCCTCTTTGTCGTGTACTACAAGCCCAGGTTTGGGGGATGCTTTTTTTTAAAAAAAAAAATCTTTCTGTAATTTAAGATTTTTCTGTTAGTTGGAAATCCATTTATTCCAACGCATTTGTTTTTTTCAGGACAAGCCAGTTCATTATTGGCTTAAACAAATATCTGGAGGCCATTAACAATAAGTTTTCGGTTGGGATGCGCTTCAAGATGAGATTTGAAGGAGAAGAGTCTCCTGAAAGAAGGTGTCTATAATGGGTTTTTGGTCATTAATGTTTTCTTAAACTGAACTCTATTGTAAATTTCTACATAATTTATTTGGTCAGGTTCACAGGCACTATAGTTGGGGTTGGGGATTTATCATCTCAGTGGTCCGAATCTAAATGGCGGTCATTGAAGGTTGAGATGTTATCGATTTACAGATCAGAATGCTATTTTATTTGCTCTCTTTTGTGTACTTATTTTTCAGTCTTATTCTTACAGATTCAATGGGATGAGCATGCTGCAGTTCAAAGGCCAGAGAGGGTTTCCCCTTGGGAGATAGAGCCTTTTGTAGCTTATGCTCCTATAAATCTTGCTCAACCAGTAGTAAAGAGCAAAAGGCCTCGACCTGTAGAAATTTCTTCATCTGGTATGAATTTTACTGCTGTGGATTATTTATTGATTAATATTGTTGTTGGAATCTTGGGCGGGTCTTAGTGTCTTGACTTCCATGCATCAATTGGACTGTAGAAATTACCACCAATTCACCTGCTTCAGCTTTCTGGTATCATGGCTTAACCCAGACCGTGGAGTTAAACCAATTAGGTGGTGTTCCCGAAGTCCAAAGCTCTGGTAGTCAGGTTGTCTGGCCTTTGAGACAGAAAGAAAGCAATAGCAGCAGTTACTCTAACTCGAGGGTCTACTCCGAGGGCATCTGGCCTTCTTCTCCACACGTGAATGTCTCCTTAAGCCTTTTTCCAAATTCGAAGGAGGGCAACCAAAATGTAACTACGGGTTCTGTTCTCTCTAGTGTTGCCTCCCCAGTTTCATCAAAGGCATCATCAAAGCCAAGTAATACCCCGATACCTGGCCAGGTGGGAAAACAGAAAAAATCTGACACTTCAGATTTATGGTTGTTCGGATATAACTTGACGAACAACTCTAAAACTGCCTCTACCCCAGAGAGCGAGCCAGTGTGTAAAACAATGTCGTGTGGTGGTAAAGGACCTATTACAGCTGCTGCATTTGAAGTTGATCAGGATCTGGATGTCTCAAAGCTCTCAAGGGAGCAGAAACAAGTAATCTCAGAGGCATCACTAGGAGAGACACAGGGCAAGCAAGGATCGACTCTCTCAACAAGAACTCGTACTAAGGTAAAATGTGGAGTCTTGCTAGTTCTATTTGTTTCACACCACTACTTAAAAAGCAGTTGTTTCTGATGAGCAAATGTTGTTGTCTATTGAGAAGGTGCAAATGCAAGGGGTTGCTGTTGGTCGTGCTGTGGACTTGACTTCATTGAAAGGCTACGATCATCTAATTGATGAGCTAGAGAAAATGTTTGAGATCAAAGGAGAGCTTCGTCCACAGAACAAATGGGCAGTTGTTTTTACCGATGATGAAAATGACATGATGCTTATGGGCGACGATCAGTGGCTGTAAGTAACTTCAGATTTTTGTCTATTGCACCATTTCATTTCAATACAAAAATGAACTAGGGTTCTGAGAGTATTCAACTTCTTCCAAATGCAGGGACTTCTGTAAGTTGGTGAAGAAGATATTTATATATTCAAGCGACGAAGTACAGAAGATGAATAGATGCAAGCTTCAGAATTCATCTTTAGACTGTGAAGGGACGGTTAGCGTGGATTCTAAGCATAGATGTGAAACATGATAGTTTAAATTTCCTTCCTTCTTGTTGTGGGTTTATTTTATCTCCCTTTTCTTCTGGGAGAAGTTAGTTGGTAGTTGTTTTGCTCATATTTTTGGAGCATGTACTAGGCAAGCAGAAGGCTAGGTTGGGATTTGGGTTTTTGGGGATGGGTTAGCAGACTTTCATGCCATAAGCAGAGCAACTACTCTTGATCAGCATTAGAAATGGAATCTGTCAATACTTGGTGTGGTTGTGGTTAAAGTTCAGTCGGCCTGTAAAAATACATATATACATATGTATGTTTGGTATTTGGTTTCAATTTAGTCCTTTTGGTCACTCTTGGCAACTTTTGCTTTTAGCTATTTGCTTGTTTCTCTTTTTTTCTTGGTCACAATTGGCAACTTTTGCTTTAAGATGTCTAAAACTTGGAGGCATGTGTTGTTTTCACGAAGAACTTGTTGGAAAGGTTCGGTGGAAAAAGGTGAAAAGGAAGCATCAAAAGGTCTAAAATCCATTTGACAAGGACATAGGAGATAGGGGAGCCTTATCATTGTCTGTCATGACAAATTCAAGTCACCAACTCTTTCATTTATTCATTTAAAAAAAGGGGGGAAATTCAATTAAACATTTAGGTAAAAGGGCAATCTTCTTCCCAGTCAAACGTAAGAATAAGATACCAAAACAAACAATATGAAATCTATTGCCCATGTTTGAAAAAGCATGTGCTATGCATCATCTTATACTGAGGCAAATTTGCATCAGTCGGTATTTTTTTGCCTTGATATCATGGGAAAAGAAACTATGTATTATTATATTATGGACGCAAAAGCGGCGCAATTGTTATTAAAAGATGCGGCTTTCATGCCTTTTTCCTAGTGTTTTGCAGACATTTCCAGTCATTTTCTAAATTCAGAAGAAAAAAAAGACTTGCAGAGACCCCTTGCCATGCTCTTTGAATTTTTCTCTGCTCCATTATGTTATACGTATATATAATCCGCACGATAATAACGGAGGTCCTGATGAGAGAATAACTATATATATATTGTCACATCCTGTTAAATTAAATCATTGAAAAAAAACGTGAATTCTTTTTTAATGCATGACAGAAATTGCCAATTTGTATGATAAGATAAGACGTAAGAAGTAGAAGTTAATTGTTCAATATAGAAGAGAATATTATATACGCTTGATTTCAGGGGAAATGGAGCTGGGAAAGATTGCGGGAAAGCTCTGGCTTGTTTATATTATGTTTTAAAACAATAATGAAAGACACATTCTATTGTCTTTCATGTAAAAGCATATAAAATATTTCACCAAAAATTGTACAAGACAGGACAGTGGAAGAAAATTTGTCCCTTTGCTTTTGTTCTACGTTCATTTTTACTTTTACCAGAAGGAGGTGCTATTTGCATTCTCCAAACACCTCTTGCACTTTGGCGAAAGAGCAGGAGAGTGCAAATTGTTAATTGGGCTAGCTTTACTTTAAATTGGGCTAGCTTTACTCTCAATGTCTTTGTTTTTAAAATTGTAGCTCATGTATAGCTCAAGCTGTTAAAAAGTATTTACTCAGAGGTTCTAGCCTACATTCGATTTCTCTCTTTCTCAATATTACTTATATTTATAAAAATTGTTGTGTGCTAAATGATTTATTACCAACCTTTTTTTTTCTTGTGGGGTAAAAAGGGGAAGCGGAATATAACCCCTTGGACTAGGGGTGGGCATGGATTGGGTTGGGTCCCAACTCTTAATCCAACCCGATATATAGTGGGTTATAATTTATTAGACCCAAGACCCACTCATTATTAGGCCAACCCAATTCAACCTAATCCTTTTGTGATCGGGTTGGCGGTTCGGTCAGATTAACTCAAAATTAAACTAACTTTTTAAGTTTTGGTTCCAACTCGTAATCCAACCCATACATAGAGGTTTATGATTTTTTAGACCAAATATCCGATTATTATTAAGCCAATCCAACCCAACCCAACCCTCTAATAATCGAGTTGAACAGTTCGGTCCGGTTGCCTGAAATTGTTCCCACCCCTACCTTGGAACTGCAAATCAGGTACTTCAGAATTATTGGTTTTGAGTCTTTGGCTCAATAAACTACTACTCAGCCTGTGTGAACTCATTTATGTATTTGCGTAACCAAGTTACGCACAACTAAGTATACTATAGTGGGTTAACCTAAGGTGTCAAAATTTATTGATTAGTGACGCAAAATGGCTTGTTGCTCATATGACCATTTAGTTTAGTGACACCTTAGTTTTCATTTTGTTGGGAAAAGTCTCGACTATTCGACATCTGTTGTTTCGAAAAACAAAATTACTTATGATGACTTTTTGCATAAAAAGGGTTTGGGCCTGAACTGAACTCATAAAAAAATATTGGGTTCAGATAGCTCAAAAGAAGAAGCTCAGAAATTTTCTGGCTTATAGCTTCACCTCATCAGCTACAGAATTTTAGTTTAATGGGTTTTAATAAGCAGCCCTTAACTCATTTAATGGGCTTCATTAGGGTTGAGGGGTTTCTGTCGTAAGCATGATTGTTTGCCACCACCACCACCACCAAACTCTCTTTCCACTGGAAAAAAAAAAAACGTGCTTTGTTTCTTTTGTTTTTGGATCGAAATTGTTGCTTTCTACTTTTTAGAGCTGTATGAGTCATACACACTTTAATAATTGGTTTCCCTAGTTTATATACTAATTGAGATTTGGGAATGATTATGGATTTAGTGAGGTGTTAGCATTTTTTCCAAAGAGGACAAAGCAAATTATATCAACATCGATTAGGCCCATCTGATTTCTTTTAGTTGTAATTTGAACAGTATAAAACAGTGAAAAACACCCTTCTTACTTCTTCCTCCACAGGGAAAGAAAGAGAGATTTTTTTTTATAGTCAACTTCAAACTCTATAGTCAAAGGAGAGATAAATAAAGCACTTTGATCTTTGTGAGATCACAATCTGCTTTAAGCAAGCGTGTGGTTTGATTATGAAAATGACTTAATGCTTTCTACTTTTCCTCTTGACTAATGCTTTTTACTTTTCCTCTTGACTTATGCAACACGCTAGCTACCAGAACACTGTTTAGCCACTTAACTAATACCACATAATATCATGAAATCATTGTTTGGGCATTTACTAATTTGTCATTTTTCTCCTGTAGTTTGTAGGAAAATTTTGCTTTATTATTATTATATTACCTCTCGCTGTATGTCATATCAGGCTCCAAAACCAACTAAATGTTGCCAATAGAATCATGTCAGTATTGTGAATAATTATGAGTCGTTGATGCATTGCGAGGTCATGAGTTTATTCGCATGGTTCGTTCTAAGTATTCGAGGCTTATAGAAGTAGAGCCTGATTTTCTACAATGCAGGCAAAATCAATGGAATCATGTCAATATTAATTGTTCATGCACACGTGAATGATTGCAAGCTGTTGATGCATTAGGAGACGGTAAACTCACATTCGCATGGCTCTTTCTAAGTGTTTGAGGCTTGTAGAAGTAGAGCCCAATTTTCAACAATACAGGCAGGGATTTACTTTGATCCTTAATAACATCTATGGTCAATTTGTAGGCAGGTTGTTTAGACTTTCAAAACCCAGCTGGTGTCCTCTTAGTGTCAGCCTCTCTAAATTCAACTCTTTTGCATGAATTTTTTCTCTCGTGCTTGAACCTTTTATGGATTTCGATAAAGAAAAAAAGAACCTTTATAGATTCTAAAGGACATGCACATGCATGCACATCTGCTGTTGCCTTCAGAGATTGGGATGGTTGGTTTTTAGTGACAATGGAGAATGGCTTTTTTTTTGGAAGGGCCTTGATTGACCAGCTAAAGTCCAAGAAAGGCTCAGAGTATTCCTACTGAAAAGGGTTTTGTTTTCCATCACAGGTTGGCACTGGGCATCCTATGCTTCACAATTGCAATCAGGTATGCTCATGTGCACCATTGTGCTACCATGTGGGCTAGAGAATGGGTGGAAATATGCCACAAGCCCTCATTTGATTGGCAGACAAAAGAAGACTACCTCAGTGTACAATGACGTCATTGTCAAAATTTCCCAATAACAAAGGAGATAAGATATAAAGCTGCTTCGACTAAAAAAAAGATATAAAGCTGCTTTGCATTTATGACCACATTTCAAAGAGAAAAATTTAGTAGCAACGGGAATAAGAGTGTCATTACGTATATTATAGCGTTATTGGTCGGAATAATAAAGAGAAAAACTTAATTATAATGGGAATAACAGTATTATAACGTATGTTATAGCTTTATTTGTCGGGATAGTGATACGATTTTTACCAATCACGCAAATAAAGGTAAAATCACATAAAATACTTGTAAGAATACGAGGCTATTGTAGTATAGATGCTCATGCAAGGTCGTTCTCCTCAAGGACTATTTAGCAATTTATGTGAAAACAATTTCCAATTACAACTTAAATTAAAAGTTGAGAAAGATGATTTTGAATTTGTTGTTGCTAAAAACGAATTTTAATTAAAAGCACGATTAAAAAAGAGAGTTTTAGATACCAATTTATAAAAGCACTAGGGTTTCACCATCACCTAGCAATCCTATGAACTTTTACCAATTACTTATGATCAACACATGCCACTTTGAAGGTTAGGTTTTCCTAATGTATATTCTACTTGGAACCTCCAACATAGAATGTATATCTAACATGCAACCCGTTCGGACGTTCAGATCAAATCTGAACATGAAAGACTCATTATGTTTTGTGAAAACCTTTTGAAAAATCATGTAACCCTCAAGACGTGATGTTTATCTTAAGCGAAATTAAAATTATTAATCGCAAGAAGCCAACGTCAATTTCAGGGAACATTCCGACCAAAATTGCATCAAATTACTTTTCTAAATATCCTAATGGTGATCAGGCATCAAGACAATTAGATAGTTTAAAACAGTGATTAACAATTCAAAGTATGCATGCAATCAATCATAAGCAATTAAATAAAAATTACATATTCATGCTTAAGGTTCAAGGCTTCACCCTAGCAAAAGAGAATTAGTTACGCATATTCATAATTGAAATCATAGAAAATATCATTGAGAAGAAAAAGAATGAAAACACATAAGAGTAGCAAATCTCCAAAACCCTAGCAATAACTCTCCTCAATGTCATGTTTAAGAAGCCAAAAAGAATCCCTAAAATTGTTGTGAAAAAGAACTTAAATACCTCCTAAAACCTAGCTGCCCAATACAGCTTTTCTATCCCCACAAGGAAATTAATTAAAATAAAATAATACCAGGACATAAAGTCCAAATTGGATTAGGAAAATCTGCATTTAAACTGCTCAGCCACGTTTTGGGCTCAAATCTCCTCCAAATCAGGACCACGACAGCTTGTTTTAAAGATAAAAATGTTCTGAACACTTCTCGGAGGCCACAAACCCATCCGAGGTCATCTTGGGATCCAAAAACGCAATAAAGGCCAAAAAGTCATTATTCCAACACTGCGCACTGCTCCTTTATTTTGCTGCCAGAAACTAACTGCTTGGTAGAAAAATATGAAATTTTGATATGATCAAGCTAAGTGACTCACAAACGTTCTCTAGCTGGAATTACTCCAAAATTCGTCCATTTGATTATGTTTTGCTCTAGATGACGTCGAAAATCCTATATTGAAAATATAATTCAAAGTATCAAAATTCTTCCAAAATATTAACCAAAATATAATAAGAATATGATTAAATATATAATATAAAATATGCCCATCAGATAGCAAAGAGGAAAATTTAGTTGCAACAAAAATAATAATATTAGCACGTATAATATAGCGTTATTAATCAAGATAGCAAATAATGCAATTCCAGTTTCACGTCACAGAAGTCCTTCTCCAATAGTAATTCTAATTTAAAAGAAAAGAGTAGGTGCAATGGATATTCGTGCACTCCACCAATTACCACATGTTGGGTTTTTATCCTGTCAAAGTCAGAATTATATTATATGAGAGCTTATATGTTCAGCAAAAATATATCAAGGCTCCATTAAGACAGATGTGACTAAAAGTGCTAGCTTTTTCCTTGTAAGACTTTCCTCTCTCTTTCCTTTTGTCTCTCCTCTCTTTTAGTCACTCAAAAAACTCTTCCAACTGTTTTATGTGATTCAATTCACCAAAGATCATCCACAAAGAGATCACTAGAGAGGCCATGGGATCTGAGGCAGATGCAGAGGAAGAGATACTAAAGCTACCCTTGTTTTCTGTCCCACAAATTCAGTCACTTGAGCCGTCTGGGAGTTTAACCCCACCACTCTACACCTCAGTTTCAGTTCCATTTCGCTGGGAAGAAGAGCCTGGCAAGCCAAGGCCTTGCACTGACCTCATCACCCTTCCAAACCCAAGTGACTTTTCCCAAAAGTGCTTAGAACTCCCTCCCAGGCTGCTTTTGGAAACCAAACAACCTTCACCCACGACAGTCTTGGAGGGTCCTTATGTGGGCAGGTCAAAGTTTCAGTCTTCTTCCTTTAGGATGGGCATGGAGTGTTATGGGGCTTTTAGCCCTGAGAGAGGGCAGCTTGGCGCTGTGGTTCTTAGCAAGAGAGGGCTTAAAGAAAGAGGGTGGTTTGATTCATGGGGGAGGAGGATCTTGAAGGGTAAAAGAGAGGTTGGTGGGGCTAGTTATGTCTTTCCATCATCTGTGGATGGAGAGAGTGATGGCAGCAGTGTGGGAGAGAACAGCAGTAATAGGAAGGTGAAGACCACAAGGATTAGAAGAGCTGGGAGCTTTTCTAGTCTCTCTCATGCCAGACCTCATTTCTGGGTAAATATTTCTTTCATTTCTTTATCTAATCATTTGGGTTTTAGTTTTAGTTGCCTCATATTCTGGCTTGCTCTTTCCTCTGCCTGTTATTACATGACATTATAAATTGGAAAAGGGGGTCCCCTACCTCAAAAGTGTACCCAACTAAGCAGGTCTCTAAATACAACATAAATTGGGTTGTGTAGGGTAGGCTGGGAAAGGGGATGAGGGTCAGAGAACATGTTATGTTGCAGGTTGGGCCAAGGTTTTGTACTCGGGAAAAGTCTTAAGTTTTTAGAATTTCATGTTTTTTTTTTTTTTTTTTTTTTTTGTATTTGATGTTAAATTACTTTGATTCGCAGGCAACAATTTACCAGGGCTTGAAGCAGGCAGTTCCATGGAAGAGTAGAAAATTGAAGAAAGATGGGATTGTGATCTAGACTCATCTCTGTGCACCTTAGAATTAGGTCCAAATCAAATTACCCGTCAACTGCGGCAGTGCAGTACATTTTCTTTTGTACGCAATCTAAGGATTTTACCCTGAAATCCGGGAAAGTGGACTTAGTTATGCGAGATGAAGAATGGCTTGTAATTGTGTTTATGTAAAATGTAGACCGTATTGTACTGTTTTGCTTTCTTCTCCATTAGCTGCAACATATCACGCTTTGCATTGTTTATAATGAAATGGGAAGATTTCAGTAAATTTACATTTGTTTATTGGGACAAAAGAATGTTTATACAAGCCAATTGAATAAAGAAAAAAAGAATCCGAGCACAACTTTTGCAAGATCAGTTTAGCTATGTACAAATTTGTATCCAGAAATCCCCTGCTTGATACCCTTTATACATAGCTATGATTTGCTGCCAGAATTTGAAAGCAACGATTTTAGCACGAAGCGCATTAAAAGAAATGCTCACAACAATTGTATAAGAACACGTTATAGTCTTCAACCATGTTGCAGAAGAAATGCAAACAATAACCGTTGACAAAACCAGAATGTATTAATCAGGCTTCGAATGAAGCTCAGCTACTTCAAGTTAACACTACGGCGGAACAAAAAAGGATAATATTTTATATGCAGTATCACTTAGTTCTCCATACAAGATTCTCAGGCTTATTTCAATGCTGATGAAAATGGAAATAGGAGAAAAGAGGGGGAGGATTGTTCGAATTGTGTCGCCTGTATCAATGAATCATATCATCTCTACTTTTTACCTGTCATACCTGCAACAACCTGCAAAAAATGTCCAGGTATTCAGAAAAGAGTGATAATAGAGAAACATTAAAGTGAAAAGGATCTTGTTAAAACTTTGTAAGGGCATATGAAATATCTGGCCAAAAAAGAGGAGGGTGTGAAATTTATATTAAAATAGACTCGGTTCCTCTCGGGCTACTAACACAGATCACAGTGAAGAATATTTTGCTGATTTTTAGCAAGCACCACCTATCACATGACCAAGCCCTATTTTCCTATCCTTTAGAACTTAGACGCTAATGGCTGTATAAGAGAACATAAACAAATCATGCACACCATGTATGGGATGGAGCAAGTTGTATTGTGTCTCTCTTTTCCTATCCTTTTCAACTTGGATGCTCATGGATGTGTAAGAGCACATAAACTAGCCAAGTAGACCTCTTTTAAGAGATGGGGAGCAGGTTGAAAAGGTCCATTGCATTCCATGTAGACCACCAATCTAACTATAAGATGAAGTACAGCCCTGACAATACCAACCTAATAATAAGGCATACTTATTGGAAACAACATGCTCGATGTTGGGACCAAAAAAATAAGGCTTTATTTATAATTTTTAATTTACAACTATTGACGCTACATCTTTTGAGCACTAATTAAATTCAAGTTAAATTTAAGTTCTAATCCCGCAAGGAAGGAATCAGACATGAACATATTCACTATGAACAGCATAATACCCAAGTACTCCAATGGGGTAAAATGCATAATTTGGTGAACTATGAATGAAAGATTTAAAAAATGCGTCATTCAACACTCACATCACTTAAAGCAGGCTGAGGGACTTGCTTAGAAGCTTCAAAGGAGTCTAGAATTGGCCTTACCACAGCTGGAAGGAAGAGACCTGAAATTTCATCCACAATAACCAATCAGTCGCAGATAGCCATAACCCCAACAGGGATGCCCTTCAATCCTTAATAAATCCGGATACTTCTTAAAATGTTTGATCTATTAAACTGAAGAAATCAGGAACCAAAATTGACCTCTGTGTCAAAGAGCAAATTGAAAATATTTTCACAAGTGATCACTTCCTCGTAATGTAAACGGTATAGAGATAATTTTGTAATTGGAAAATGCAAATCTAATCCATTAAAGAAGGTTTCTTAGGCTGAGAACGTAAAAAAAAAACTATATCAAAGTTCAACTTGGATATCAAAATGAGAAATAGAGCTCAAATATCTGGTTTCAGGCAATGTTTTTCCAGCCATGGCAGCATATTTTTACTCTCCTAGGATGAAGTTATTGAATAAAAAGAACCCAAGTCCTACATTTCTCTTCGCAGATAAATAAATACTGATACAAACAGCTCCAAAACATGGAATTCTTTCCTTCATGACAAAATAAGTGTAATCTAAACATGTGATTCATAAGAGTGAAATTAGATAACTAAATCTTCGAAAATTCAGCCAAAATATTCTCACTTTGCCTTAAACTGTGTATTTAATTCCTTATTTAAAAATGAAACAACTTCATAGGGCAAAAACCCAAGACTCGCATTGCATCAAAGAGAGATATACACATGCACAAAATTACACCTTCACAACTAAACCACTCAAAAGAAAAGAGATTGGCAAATTTCTAATCTGAGAACAAAAGCCCCGAATTCTGTAAGCTGTGCACATTAAACAAAAACCCAGTTGATAAAAAATTGCATTAGTGCCTCAATTTTGGCATTCAAATTCCATTCATTTGATCCCAAATCAAATAGGGTTTTTGCGAGAGCTCAGAGAGAGAGAGAGAGAGAGAGTACCAAAGCCAGCGATGAGGCAAGAAGCTGCAACCACAGGCTCTTGTGCTACGAACATCCTCAGCTTCTCCATCACTGCCATCTCTCTTAAATGCGTGCCTGTGTATTTGTGTGAGTGACTCTTCTTCTCTGTCTCTGTACCTCTGAGCTACAACCTAGAGAGCTGAAAATGGAAGCGAAAACGGATCTGCTTGGCAAAATGATCCGGGTCGTTAACGGGTCGGATTCAGCACTTAATATTTGGGCTCAAGCATGGACTTGCTAACGTTACGTAAGTTCTAACGATAGCCCAGGCTGAAACTTGGCTAAGGGCTTTGGTGGAATGATAATTTGGGCCCAAAAGAGTTAAACTGTATTTTTTTTCTTTTTCTTTTAAAAAAAAAAAAGAAATTTATACAGTTACCACAATAACACATCTCATGTGAAGAAAGTGGCAGATCTTAATCTTGTCTTCTGCGGGTATTATAACACGTAGGATGCGTTCGTATTGCAGTACTATATGATAAGAGCATTTACTCTTGTATCTTAGGTTCTATGTTCAATTCCCCAATATTGTTTTGTACATAAAAAAAAGCTAAAAGTCACTTTTGGTCCATGTAGTTTGGCACTTCAACTATTTTTGACCTTGTAGTTTCAATTCCGTCAATTTTGACCATGTAGTTTTGTATTTGTAGCAATTTAAGGACGAGTTAGTATTTCCGTGAATTTTTTTGACGGTGCAAGGGGCAATTTAGTCAACTCTAAACCCTTGAGCGTAAAAACTCGTTTGAAACTCTCCCTATTTTATATTATAGCTCGAAATTAACCAATTTGGGTTTAGGGTTCTTCAAAAATTAAGATTAGTGGTTGAATTTCGAAGCCTAATATGAAATGAGGAGAGTTTCAAACGAGCTTTTAAGCTTAGGGGTTCAGGGTTGATGAAATAGCTTCTTACACTGTCAAAGAAATTGACGGAATTGAAACTACATGGTCAAAAATAGTTGAAGTGTCAAACTACAGGGACCAAAAGTGACTTTTAGCCGCACAAAAATAAAGGTAAAAGTGGGAAATCTTAATCTTGTCTTCCACCAATATTATAACATGTAAGCGGATTATACCATGCGACCGTATTATAGTACCATACAATAATTATGCTACATTGATCTTATGGTGCCAGTCGAATTCAATCGAACTCAAAACCTCTACCTTTTATTTGTACCACAAAGACAAGTCGAATTCAATCGAACTCAAAACCTCTACCTTTTATTTGTACCACAAAGACAAATTCAACAATGTTACAAGGGACCGGTAGGGGGGTGTATCCAATTTAAACTTTTAATGACTTTTATAGAGTTTAAAAGTCTGAAGGTATTCAAATTAGATTTTTAAAGAGTGTATAAAAGTCTAGTGGTATTCAATTGTGACTTTTAAAAAGTAGTTAAAAATATTTAAAAGTTTGGTGATATCCAGTTATGACTTTTAAAAAACTTTTTAAATGAATGACTTTTCCATACTTTTAACGCTAATTGTTAAGAGCAAAAGTCTTGCCAATTCACTAATGACTTTTATCAACGCTATGAAAGTATTTAAGAATTTGTCAACTCTATGAAAGTCACTCACTTAAAAAAAGTCTTTATAAATATGGATTGGATACACCCCCTATATCTCCCCATAAATCATACCGTCAAACTAAAAAACACATAAATTTTGAACCCCAAGCATAGTATGCAGGGTGAGGGAAAAAGGAAAAAAGAAGAAGCAATACTTGTTATATGCACAAAGTGGAAGAATAACCAAACATAATACGCACACAATCTCATCCGTCATCACAACATTTATACAAGTACATAGGGGTATATATTCACATAGGAAAATTAAGAAAATCTAATGGAATACACAGAGAAAGAAATTAACCCAACACATTCCCTTTTAAACAATCATTATAAGACACGGGAAATGGTTAGAGCTCAGAGCTCAGAACTACTAGACAGCCTAGAAATGGGGTAACATCCACCCCACAGTCCATCCCAGGAGCAAGCCAGCACCAACAAGACCGAATCCCAATGCAAAAGCAACCGCATACTTGGTAATGTCGTGCCTGGGCTCTGCCCGCCTGCCTCTTTTACACTTGGGACCCTTACGCCAGCTCCTCCGTGGTTTCCTACCTTTGAATGGCATCCATGGAAGGACCACTGGGACAACAGCGGAGCCTGGCTGGTCGTTGTTCTTAATCTGGATGCAAAGGGTTTCCAGCTGCAGCAATTGGAACCACTGCTTATAGGCAAAGAGTTGAGAGGCTTGTCTGAAAAAGAGCTTAAAAATGCGCTCCTTCTCAGCATAAGCTTGCTTTGCTGCCTTCTCGGCTTCCCTTGCACGTGTTTGAGAATGGCAGAGCGCTTCCATAAGCTGAGCTTTGGTAGGTTCTCCCTCAGAAAGTTGTTGTGTCTCTGTGACATCCCTGCAAAATTTAAGATTTGAGTATCATGCGTGTTCTGTTGCATACATATGAATGTAAAAAATGAACTTGACTAACTCAAATTTGACAAGACCATAAGATATGGATATCAAAAGTGTCATATAATTTTCATCAATGGAATAACTTCATTAGTTTCTTTTACCTAAATACCTTTTGGGAAATCAACTTTTCCATTTCAGGATATAAAAAAGATGAAACAATTCAAGAAAATAACCATGGGCCCTGAAACATCCACTGAAAATTATCAATCTAATATGTAAAAACTACCTGAATGATTTGTCAGAGTGCCCTTCTTCAGCTGCATCTCCCTTTCTTTCATGTGTTATTCCAGGATCAGAATAGCACCGTGCATGACTGGTCAAATCGGAAAGACCACCAGTTTGGGCCTTCCCATCTAAAGATGTCCCCAATATTACATTGTGGTCAGAACAACCAATATCAGCATACGGATGTCTCTTATGATACATTTTCTGAGGTGGGGGAAGATCACAGTTCTCAACATGGTTAAGTGACTTCTGTGCAACCAAGGAGGCCAATTCATCTCTATCAGTCGTCCGCCACCATGGTTCAGCCCTCCCACCTCCAATCCAAGGATAGTCACTACAAAATTCCTCGGGTTGTTTGGAAAAGGGGCAATCAATGCTATCCATCCCCATAATTTCATATTTTTCTCTCATATCCTTGTACTGAACAAGTTCCTTCATGTCCTCACCATATTGGGCGTTTACATCTTGCTTTTGGACTTTGCTGTTCTTGTGACCATCAGCATCAGTAGATTCTCCTTTCTGTTGGCGGGCCTCGCTAGTTTTGGGTGTTGATTTCACAAACCCAGCTCTCAGTGTTTCCATGTCGGCCTCCAATGCATTTAACTGTACATATGTAAAATCCTTTTGGTACCCACAGCTAGGTTGCATTTGCAGCCACCATCTTGCATCGGGGGGTAGACTGGAATATGAAGGATTCCTGTTAAGAGGCATGAAACGAGCAGCAGGATGATCTGGCCCTTCTGCTGCAGTTGCAGGCCCTGCATCAACCTGCTTAGTTGATGAAGATGAGGACTGGCAGCAAGCTAATTTGGGAGCTCTTTTGGCATCTTCTTGAACAAAACATCGATTAGCTGTTCTCTGCCACACGGCCCTTGCTTCTGCTGCTGCCATCAACTTCCTATTCTTTAGCACATTTTAGTCTGCAAAATGAGAATATGCTGCATATTGTCAGCAAAAGAAGAAAAATATTAGAATTTAATCCAACAGAAAGGATCCTACTCTTTTAACACCCAAAACCCATTAAGGAAGGAAACATGAGAACAAACAAAACAATTATTCCGCTGAAGAATCCAAGATAGGCTTCAAATCAAGATTATGCAGGTTTAGCAAGCTAAAAAGAGCACTTTACAGATATGAGCTTCCTTAGATTCTTCGGATCGTGTTTATCATTATTTCAACATATTTGATAATTTCCCCATTCACTTGGTTTGAATGATAAAATTATCACCATTTCTGAGAGACAGTTCTCAGAGCTGTTAAAGGTCCATGGTGCCAGTCGAAGTTATGTACTGGGATTGGGAAGCTGGAATATGTCTAAAACCTCTTTATTAGCTTCAACCACAGTTAAAAACTTGATCTATCCATGCATCATTTACTTAATCGTATATTACTGAGTGATGATTACCTTCACGCAAAATTCTTTGCTCTTATTTCAATTAATCCATAGAATGTCATAACTTACACACTAGAGCTAGCTCTTCATTACCTCAAAATATAAAAGTTTCTCATGAGATTATAAAGCTTGCGATGCGTTATTACCATGACGAAGCTGGTTTTTCAACAATGGGCAAGCCAGCAACTTTGACCGGTGCCAAATTATTGTATAATTACAATTCATTCAAATCTCAAATCTCCTTAAGACCAAACACAAATATGATTAGGTGCAAATTCCTAACTTCCAATTTCACAGCCTAATTCCCTTTATATCTGCATGCTTGACTTTCGAAAGCACAATAAATGTGATTTAAGAAATCCAATCACCATCATTCTTTCTCTACTAACACTAGCAGTCAACCGGTCACTTGCTAAGTGAATGAGCAATCGTGCTCCATACCACTCAAAACAAATATCAAACAGAACTTCAAATGAATCAAAAGAAGAATAACAAAAACCAATGGAATAACACATTAGCAATTGTACGAAGATTTGAAATCACAAAGCATTAGAAGGTTTTAAAAAAGACTGACAGAAGTTAAAGAAGCTAAGAGCCATTACATTAATCCTTGACCATTGAAGGTATGCCTGAGAAGTAATTTAAGAATAGAGACTTTGCTAATTGGCCCCTGAGGAGTTACCAAAGACCAACCCTTCAAACATAAAGAAACTGAATGTTCTTTCAAGTGTCCTCAATCTAACCTTCTTTCTATAAGAAACACCCCAATGCAAATGCCAAAGGGTTGCTACCAAATAATACTTGCTATAATCCGACCGAATTTAAGCACCAAATTTCATGAACTAAAAAAAAGCAAAGGAATAAAAGTCAATAACAAATCAAAGGCTCATATTCACTAACAATGAAAGCTGTCAAATAAGACTAAGCTGACTAATATACTCTTCATGTGTGCGTCTAAATAGAAATCAAAATGATATTTTTCACCATTATCAGACAAACCCAGATGAGCAAACATGAAGGAAAACATAACCAATTCCAAAACATAACTAAAAAACCACCCAAAAATACAAGCCACCCAGCAATTCAATTGCCCAAAAAGAAGTAAGAAAACAGAGAAACAAACAGACCTGCACTGAATGAAGTGGGAGAAGATGGGTAAGTGGGGTCCTTGTTAGATCTGATTCATTGAATTAAAAAAGCTTTAGTATATACAGAAGGAACCGTTGTGGTTCTAAGTTGCAAGGCAGACAAAGAATCTAAAACCAAGCAAGAAGAAGATGACCCATGTCAGAGAAGGCCACGAGGGAGGGGAGGAGGGCTTTTGTTTTCAGTTCTCATTTCATACTTTCATGTCGTCGGTTTGCAGTTTTGTACAGCCACGCTTGCTCTCCAATTCAGCAACTATGAAAAAGCTTCAAGCTTAGAACGGCACGACACCGTTTTGCTGACACCAGCATTTTCCCAATATCAGATGGGGCCCACGTTTCATAATTTGGGTTTGAATACCAGCATGTAAGTTGCTCGTAGCTTGGATCGGCTGGTGGGTTAATGGGAAATCCAAGGGCTTGACATGTAACATAGGATAGGATTGGACATTTATCTGTTTATTTTTTATTATTTTTATTTTAGCGATATTAAAATACAGAATATTCAAACACAGAATCTTTCGAGTGCAAGAGTAACTATTCTTATCACTTGAGCTACAAACTCGTCTGCTTATTTAATGTTTTTAAATACGCAAGCGAGGAGGTGGGAGGGGCGTAAATCGACCAACCAACCATTTCGGCGTCTCCTAAGAAACAGATAAATATGAACGAAAATTGGCATCAACACTGGACCCCATGAATGAAAGACTACATATTGGAGCATATGAGGTGGAGCCCATGTTTGTGAAGGGCAAGATTTTAACTTGAATTAGCGATCAATATTTTGATCAAGTGGGCCTGTTTGATGTGTACAGACAGTACAGTGTTTGTTTTGTATATGACCCTGTTTTCACCTAAATGAAGTGAATAACAAGGCAGATGAGGGAGATTTCAGTGTGAGCCAATTGTTTTATGGCTAAGTGTATGGCCAACCTGTCATCTGCCTAACTAAATTGTGACTTGTAAGAGTCTGATTGATGCAAATTCAAGTTTTCAATAGGTGGATCAATACTGCAAGCTACCAGAGGAGAGAGAGAGAGAGAGAGAGTAGATAATAGATACATTAGCGAGAGACCACAATACTTGAAAATTTTACTGGAATGTTCTTTTCTTTTTTACTTTTGCAGTCAGACCATGCAAACCAAGACCAGTTTTGATATGCCACATACACATACAGAGCTCTTTAAGTGCCACGCATTTATTTTGTGTTCTTCACTTTTTGTGTTCTGCCCACAGACTTAGCCTCTCTGTTGACATTTTCCTTTTCTTTTTGCATTCTCTCTGTGGGCTTAAATGGCAGTAAGCTTTCAGCAAAAGCACTTTCAAACAGCTTATGAAGAAGTAATGGTAAAAATCAATGTGGAACAAAGACCATTTTGCATGTCCCTTTAGATTTCTCTACGAGGGTTGTTGTCAAATGGAGCTTTCAATTTGAATGCCATGAGAATAATCTCGCAAATAAATATAGGAGAGATTAAAAAGCTGGGTGCGACAACAATTCCATCTATCAGCCCATGGCTTAAATACATAAACTCTCAAGAAATAAGGGATTGGTTGAATATATTCGTTGTATTGATAAAAGTCTACAGACCTAGTTATATATACATTACAATTCCTATTTCTAAGGCTTAGAAGCCGTGATCCACTTTAGGTGGGATTTGACCTAGAACAATACAGGAAAGTAAATATATTACAATATTATTTCCTAATACAACAATATCTTGTAATACTCCCCCTCAAGTTGGAGAGTGAATATCATGAAGACCCAACTTGTCTCGTAGTGTCACAAATTGATCTTTTCCCAAGGCCTTCGTAAACACATCTGCTAGCTGGAAGCGTGTAGGTACATATGAAGGACTAATCATTCCGGCTTGCAATTTTTCTCGAACTATGTGACAATCTATTTCAATGTGCTTTGTATGTTCATGAAAAACATGATTTGCTGCAATATACAAAGCTGCCTGATTATCACAAAATAATGGCACAGAGTCATCTGTAGGACCTTTAAATCCTGTAATATGTAGCGCGACCAAGTCACTCCAAACAAGTATTAGCCATGGCTCGATATTCAACCTGTGATGATCTAGAAACATTAGTTTGTTTCTTGGATTTCCATGAGATGAGGGCATTTCCAAGAAAAACACAATATCCTCAGAATCGACCTCCTTGTGGCACGACAACCTCCCAATCAATCACAAAAAGCTTTCAAGGCAAGATTGTTAGAGGCAGGAAACATCAAACCTTGACCAGGAGTACCCTTGACATATTTGAGGATCCGTAAGGCAAGTATCCCAATGAGGTTTTCGTGGTTGATGCATAAATTCACTCAATGTTCGAACGGAATAAGCTATGTCAGGCCTTGTGACAGTGAGATAAATCAGTCTACCAACTAGTCTTCTGTACTTAGTTGGATCATGCAGCAGTGCTCCATCTGTGGGAGTTAGTTTCAAATTCTGTTCCATTGGAAACTTGTCTGGGCGTGCCCCCAGAAGTCCTGAATCTTGCAAAATATCTAGTGCATATTTTCTCTGAGACATAAAAATACCTTTCTTGGAGTGGGAGAATTCAATGCCCAAAAAATATTTCAAATCTCCGAGATCTTTGATGCGGAAGCGTTTCAGAAGGAATGTTTTGAGGTGTTCCATTTCCTGAAGATCATTGCCTGTGAGAAGTATGTCGTCAACATAGATAAGTATAGCAGTAAATGACGTGCCTTGAACTTTGGTAAAAAGAGAGTAATCAGCCTTTGATTGTTGATAACCAGCTTTCTGAATGGTGTCTGAAAAGGTGGAAAACCAGTTTCTGGAAGCTTGTTTGAGTCCGTAAAGGGACTTGTTGAGCCGACATACAGTGTTCTCCCCTTGCCGGCGAAGACCAGGAGGAGGTTCCATGTAAACCACTTCATTCAAATCACCATGAAGAAAGGCATTTTGAACGTCTAGTTGATAGATGAACCAGTGGCGGGCAGCAGCAACAGTGAGTAGACAGCGGAGGGTGGTGAATTTGGCTGTAGGAGAAAAGGTTTCTTGGTAGTCAATTCCCTCAACTTGAGTGTATCCTTTAGCAACAAGGCGAGCTTTGTAGCGCTCAATGGTGCCATCGGACCTGTATTTGATTTTGTAAACCCATTTGCAGCCAATCGGTTTATGACCAAGGGGAAGAGGAACCAAACTCCAAGTATTATTGTGTTGCAAAGCCTCTAATTCTGCAGTCATGGCCTGTTGCCAATTGGGATCAAGGATAGCTTGAGCATATGATGTAGGTTCGGTGTGACCTGAGATGTTAGCAAGAAAAGCAGAATGTGCAAAAGACAAACGGGAGTAGGAAAGAAAGTGAGAAAGTGGATATCGAGTACCTGATGCAGAACAAAGCGCCGAGGTTGAGTGACCGGCTCGGTTGGGCAGGTGGTAATCTTTATGCCAAACAGGGGGTTGCTTAGGACGAAGTGACTGGCGTGGAAAGGGAATAGAATGAATGGGGTTGGGGGGATGGTTATGCATGAGAGATGATTCTGAAGTGGGTGAAAGATGTGAGGGAGGATCAGCTGGAAGGGGGATAGGTCTCTTGGGACTTGTGAGGGGTTGGGGAGACACAGTCGAATTGGGCGGTCAAGATGGGAGGGCTCGTCAGGCACGGGGTCATGGGATGACGTGGTTGGAGGTGCTTCAGGTGTTGATGGCTGGGTGAGACTCAGTTGGGATGGCTCAAGTGGGGGACCCGGCTCAGAGGGTTGGGTGTGTTGGGTCCAGCGATCAGTGTTATCAAGGCTAGTATGTGGAAGGTGGGGTGGCACAAAAGTGGAAGCAGTGGGGGTGGAAATGTCAGAAAAAGGAAAATTGTTTTCACAAAACTTGACATCACGACTGACGAGAAATTTCTTGGTCTCTAAATTGTAAAGTTTGTAACCTTTCTGACCAGTGGGGTAGCCAACGAAGACGCAACGTTGAGCACGAGGGTCAAATTTATGAGTAGGTGGACAACTGTGGCATAACAGAGGCAACCAAAAACTCTTAAGTGATCAAATGATGGTGGGTGATTGTATAGTAGTTCAAAAGGGGATTTGGTGGATAATAGTGGGGAGGGTAGACGGTTAATGAGATAGACAGCAGTCAAGACACATTCACCCCAGAAAGTGAGAGGCAAGTGGGATTGGAAACGCAATGCGCACGCTACAATGAGAATATGGCGATGCTTGCGTTCAACGACTCCATTTTGTTGTGGAGTGTAAACACAAGTGCGTTGATATTCGATGCCTTGAGTTTGGAAAAAATCTCTCATGGACAGAAATTCAGAACCATTGTCTACTCGAATAGCCTTAACTGTGGCATGAAATTGAGTATGAGCAAAGGTAACAAAAGATTTGAGAATATTTTGTGTTTCAGATTTAAGTTTCATCAAAAAGAGCCATGTGCATCGAGTAAAATCATCTACAATGGTAAGAAAGAAACGGGCCCCTGAATGTGTGGGAACTTTGTGTGGACCCTAAATATCACAATGTAACAAATCAAAAGGAGCATGAGTTTTTATTGAACTTAAAGGAAATGGAAGTCTAGTTTGCTTGGCCATGGGACAAACACTACAATTGTCATCAAAAGAGAGATGACTAAAAGGCAAGAATGAAGACAGTAATTTAAGACGCGAAGGTGACGGGTGTCCAGGGCGCATGTGCCACAAATGGGAGGGATGAGAAACTTGATAAGTGACAGGTGTTTTCTGCAATGGAGACATGTAATAGAGACCACCGTGCTGCTTACCCGAGCCAATCATCTTCCCCGTAGCCAAGTCCTGCAAGACACATAAAGTGGGAAACAGAATGACACAACAATTTAGAGAGGTGGTAACCTTGCTAGCAGACATAAGATTTAAGCGAAAAGAGGGAACACATAAGACATTATCTAAAGTGATATCTGAATTGAACGGGATTGTCCCAGTGGAAGTGATTTGGGCAGAAGACCCAGTGGGTAAATTGACAATTGGTATTTGTGAAGACTTTGTTTGTGTAAAAAGTGTGGGGTCGGATGTGATGTGATCAGTAGCTCCGCTGTCCAAAATCCAAGGTTTGGTGAATACAGAATTAATCGAGGCAACGGGAAATTGAGACAGACCTGCGGCATTAGCATAAGCATGGCTATTACCAGAAGCATTATTTGAATTTATCAGAGAGACAGCATGGGCTAGTTGTTGAAGCTGGTCGGCAGAGAGCCCATGGAGAGGGTTCTGTTGAGAGGTTGGCGGATGAGACAATTGGGCTGGTTGTGGTGCCCAATTGTTGAAACTCGGGAGCTGGGCTGGTGCGACTGTGGATTGCTGCTGAGCCCCAACTTGGGCTGCGTCTGCTGCGTTGACAGCATGAAAGGATCCTCGCTGACTGCGGTTGCTCCCTTGTTTCTGTTGCTGTTGATTTCCTCTATGTCCTTGGTGGTGCCGATTGTTCTGGGTTCCTGTACTGTTGGAAACCCATGTCCCATTTTTGAATTTGCATCGATCCTCAGTGTGGCTATTCTTATCACAATACGGGCAATAAAATTTTAGGGTCCGACATTCTTCAATTGTATGGCCGTTCCTGTCACAGTGAGCACAGTGTTTGGAATTATTTGAGAAATTGTGAGAGCGGTTCTGTATCGCAGCTGCAATGGAAAAAATTTCTGTGGAACCCGAGGTCATTTGGCGCTGTGTTTCATCTTGAATGACGAGTGAGTAGGCTTGACGAACATTAGGCAATGGCGTCATCATGAGGATGTTGCTACGAACACCGTTGTAGGTGTCATTAAGGCCCATAAGAAACTACATCATCCGATCTTCTTCTTTTTGTTCATTATGTGCCTTCATCTGTTACATGGTTACAGGTAAGTGAGGTTTGATATGTCTCTAATTCGTCCCAAAGATCTTTGAGTTTTGTGTAATATTCTGAGACTGTCATGGTGCCTTGTGAGAGAGAGGCGATGGACTTCTGTATATGATATATTGTTGGTGCATTCTTTTGTGAGAATTGATCTTGGAAATCTTGCCACACTTGATGGGCAGTCTTGGCATGAACGACTAATTTGGCAAGATCAGGCTCCACCGAGTGAGCTAACCATGATAAAATCATACTGTTGCATTGATTCCAGAGAGCATATTCTGTTGGCTGTTCAGTTTCTGAAGGAGGCTGAATGGATCCATTGACAAAGCCAATTTTGTTCTTGGCTGTGAGAGCATGAATCATGGATTTGCTCCAAGACAGGTAATTGGTGCCGTTCAATTTTATGGGAACGAGCATGAGGCCGAGGTGATCTGAATGAGAAACAAAGTATGGATGTGATGAATCCATACTGGGATTGGTGTTGCTGGTGCTTGAATGTTTGGAATTGGTTTTTGGTGATGTCTGCTCTCCACCCGTCATGATGGAGGAGTGCTATGGTTTGGAAAAAAATCACGTACCAGGATGCTCTGATACCATCTCAAGAAATAAGGGATTGGTTGAATATATTCGTTGTATTGATAAAAGTCTACAGACCTAGTTATATATACATTACAATTCCTATTTCTAAGGCTTAGAAGCCGTGATCCACTTTAGGTGGGATTTGACCTAGAACAATACAGGAAAGTAAATATATTACAATATTATTTCCTAATACAACAATATCTTGTAATATAAACCAGATGCTTCAGATGTGTTTATACCAAGGTCTAAAATATCGATGGTATTGGAAATATTGGTAGTCCAAAAATACGGAAATTTCGATGGAAATATCGGAATATTATCGATATCTATAAAAATTGAATAAAAACCATGAAAATTGTAAGAAAAACTTGGAAATTTTTATTGAAACTTTGGAGGATGTTTATTTAGTCAATTATCTATTAGTTTATCACAAAAAATTGGAAGGAAATGCATTGCATGATGGGTTTAACTGATTTAAGTTGATTACATATCGAACTGACAAACACTGTGAGTGTAGAAAATATGTAGTAATTAGTGAAAGAAGATTAAACACACCATAATCATTTATATATAATGATTTACTACAATATTTTACAATTTATACATTGCATGGTAAGATACATGAATGACTTAGTACCACATAGAGTTCCTATGAGGTTCAAAATTTTCACTATCTTCTTCATCTCTAGGTGTAAAGTAAGTGTATTGTGAAGAGTAGTTGGAAAGTTGAAAGTTGAAAAGTAAACTCATTCTCATGTGCAAATCGATATTTTCGATATTATAGCGATATCATGTCGATATTTTGCCAAAATATTGCTGAAGTCTGAGCAAAATTATCGACATCGATATTTCCTCGACATTTCGTCTATATTATCGATATTCATACGATGTGTATGGATATGTTCCAAAATATCTGTGAACTGAAAAAACAATAATATCCTCGATATTATCGATATTTTGGTCCATAGTTGAAACCAAGTATACTGGTCAATGTCTAAAATATCGATGGTATTGGAAATATCGGTAGTCCAAAAACACGGAAATTTCGATGAAAATATCAGGATATTATCGATATTTTAGACCTTGGTTTATACCATATATGACAAGGCTCTTTAGACCAATAAGCCAATAAACCCAACAAGTCCATATGGTGCCTTCAGCCTAGAGTTGGCATTTTGAACCGAAATACCGCAAAATCGCATCTACCGACCGCATCCAAACTGACTTTGCGGGAAAACTGACCGCAAATTGAGGTTTTTTGAACCGATTGCAATATGTCGGTCGGTTCGTGGTTCTGAATAACCAAATACAGCGGTATACCGCAATACCGCAACTATATATAAATAATTATTTTATTTAATATTTAATAGCATGATAATTAATTATCTTATCTCTCTCTGATGATGAGATTGAATTTTACAAGTAAATGAAACATGTTACAACTTGTAAGTAATTTGTTTATTATTTTCATGTTCTTTATGCTTCTTATATTATTTTTTTATGCTCATTTCATTTTAATTTTCTTAGTTCATATTTACTAAAAGGCTTAATATCACAAAAGGTCCCTAAGGTTTACTGAAACTATCGATTGCATCCTTAACGTTTTTGTGTCATTCGTGGGTCCTCGAGGTTAGTATGTGTGATCACGAATGGTCCTGCCGTTAGGTTCCGTTAAAAATTCCGTTAGTTTCTGACGTGGCATATATATATATATATATATATATATATCACAAAACATCCCCGAGGTTCACGCACCTTTATCACAAATGGTCCCTAAATTTTTTTATTTTTTCATTTAAAATTCATAAAATTTTGGTTCTCCTTTTAAATTTTATGAATTTTAAATTATTTAAAAATATATATTGTATTTTAAATACATGTGATACTATATTATTGGAGATGTGGGCTCCACATATATGCCACATCAACAAACTAATGGAGATTTTAAAAATAATTTAAAATTCATAAAATTTAAAAATGAAAAAACCAAGGGTTTAGGGTTCATAAATGGTTCTCAAGGTTAAAATCCTTCTATAAATGGTTTTTTTCATTTTAAAATTTTAAATTATTTTTAAAAAACTTCATTAATTTGTTGATGTGGCATATATGTGGAGCCCACGTCTTCAAAAATATAGTGTCATGTGTATTTAAAATATAAAATATATTTTTAAATAATTTTAAAAGAAAACCAAAATTTTATGAATTTTAAATGAAAAAAATTCGCATGGACCATTTGTGATAAGCGTGAACAGGGATGTTTTGTGATATATATATATATATATATATATATATATATATATATATATATATGCCACGTCAAAGAAACTAACGGAATTTTGACGAACCCAATCTGACCATTTGTGATCACACATACTAACCTCGAGTGACCACGAATGACACAAAAAACATTAAGGATGCAATTTGATAGTTTAAACCTTAAGGACCTTTTGTGATATTAAGCCTTACTAAAATTGTGTTGTTTTATTTGTAGATAGACATATGTCACAATGGAGTCCTTCAAATCCACTCTCCACCAACCCTTGAGTTCTCTGTCTTGCATTGCATTTCTCTTTTAGGTTGTAACTAAATGTAAACTTTATTTGCTTTGGTTTAAATCTTTATTTAAGTTGTGAGTTTATTTGCTTAAATTTGTAAAGTTCAAAATGCTTGGACTTAAAAGGCTTCAAAACTAGGCCGAGAAAAGTATGTAAAAGATTAGATTTTTTTTACATACATGCCTAGAAGAAAAGTTTGTAAAAGATTAGATTTTATTAGTAGGTTAGCTGATTAAATTTATAAAGTTCCCTATAACAATAATAGCAGTATACTAATATATCGACCGTAATATACCGATAATTGCGGTATACCGTAATATGTCGGTTGGTTTGCAGTTTCATTAAAAGTTGCGGTAACCGAACCGCAACCACCCCTACTTCAGCCACATAATACTTTCATCCCGTGAAGGGCGCTACAAGGCACATGATGGCCAAGGGCACGTGGCAGTCACACAAACCATGCCCACGAGTCCCACATCGAAAAACCACAACTAAGGTATCCCATACATCTGCCTATAAATAGGGTACTTGCCCTATTACACAGGTAATGACAATTTGATTACCCTAATCATACTTGTTTACTCCATTCTTATCTAACTTGAGCTTCGGAGAGTTTTCGGTTGGTACCACACCGGTGCCAAGGCCTTTACCCTTTGTCTTTCCCTTTCGCAGGTAATTTCCTATTTGCCGAAGATCCACAAGGTACTGAAGACATTTTCATCTCTAAGTTGGTTTCAATCTTGGCCGTCCATTTTTGAGCATCAACAAGATGGAAGAAAGTGTGCACCCTACTATTAACTGCTGATAGAGGAAATCCAAATCTCATTATGTTTCTAAAAATTCGTTACATCAACCCTAATATACAATAGATTCATGACACAATTTCAGAGAATCCAACATAGTACAAGTACAAAGGGGTAACTCGGCTCTTCCAGAATTATATACACATGAATCTTTAAGTAAAAGAAAAAAAAATGTACAGGAAACTTGAAACTCTTCCTGGTGCTTTAGCTTCACACGAGATCTAGGAGAGCAGAAGAACAAGATTGAAAACACGCCAAACGGTCTTGATCGAAAAGGCTCAATCATGCCAGCGTTCGAAACAATGTTGCTCCATAAGATTTACAGTAAACATAACAAAACGCTTTCTATCAGATTTCTTTTCAATTGTATGGTCCTAGCAGACACCTTCAAGCAGAGGCAGTGTATTGTTTATACTCCTTTGTCACTAATCAAAATACGTACAAAGTTTGGGAGCATTGAGTCGCTATGATTACGAGTGGTAGGTATCCAAAATGTCTGCAGAGTTTACTATAGTATATGTTAGTGTTAAGCAACAATCAAGCAATGTGGGAGACTCTCTCATTCTCACCAACCTTGAACAGTTGGGCAGTTTAGCAATATTCAGTCCTTCCGCAGTCATACTATGCATGAATGATTTTCCGAGAGTTCATATGTAACTTATAATCAATTTCATCATGTCTGATGTTGGTGGTCTTTCAGTTGAACCAGCTTTACAGTTCCGTCTCCACCACATGAGAGAAAACCATGTGAGACAACTTTTATATCCGTGACAGCAGCCTGTGACATGGAATGTGGTGTCACCTTAGTACAGGTGGCCAAATGACACTTGTCTATGACATAACGTAAATCATTTACCACGTCTAACTACAGATATAAGACTTTTAAGTCATAACATTATTGCATGAACAGAGGGCTTACCTGGACTACTCCACCAAAGCCTCGAGTGCTTGGTTGCAAAAATGTGTGCCTTTCATGCAATTTCGGCCAGTGATATACCAACTTAGCTCTCTTGGCGTCCCAAAGCTTAACATCTCCATCTTTGCTTCCCGTTAAGAACAAACTGGTATTTGGGATTATAGATATCTTGGTGACACTCCCTTCATTCGGATTCATTCATCAAAAAGTTAAATGACAATTGGACAAGGAAATGATAATACAGAGTTAATCTTGCATGAAAACATGTCAGGTTATACCTGAGTGAGCCTTTGGTATATACCAAAGCATTCCATTTTGATTTTGTTGCCCAAGCTTGGTACCATTCCCAGGATGCATATCAATATTTGATGATGTCTTCATGACTTGTTCACCTTTATCAGAATGCCTATGCCTTTTACTTCTTCCAGTAGCAATGTACCGGAAATCATGAAGTCCAACATCACCACCTTTTCCGCCAGTCACAATAAGGGGGGAGATAGAGCCACTTCCTATGTCATTATCAAACACAGAAAGAGAGCGTGCACCACCTTCACACAAAAAGGACAAGGCATATACAAGATGAAGAAAATTTATTAACTGAACAGAAAAAGTTAATAACTATGGCAGAAAAAGCAATCTACCAGTTTTACCTTAGTTCCAAAATAGCAATTACAAGGAAAGCATGTGTGTGTGTTTGAGAGAGAGAGAGATAGAGAGAGAGACCTTCATGACAAAGTATAGAAGCCCGTGAGGTGGTAGGTGGAGCCAACGTATCCCATATAACCACATTAACATTATTGGAGCTATATCCAGCAACAGCAATGATTGATCCACTTGAAGTAACATAAGCAACATCACTGCAAATGAAATTACAGTTGGAAACAATAAGAAATTTCCCGATTAAAATTGAGCGTTAACAACCACAGTTCCACAACATAATCACACACATCCAGTCAAACAATTCTTGACAGCCAAATGATGCACATTAATTAAGAAACATGATGCAAACGGTTACCCAATAGTATATCAAAGTCAATAGACAATATGAATGGTCATTTGTTATGGATCACAACCCACCTAAGCAGCTATAGTTTACATTGACAGCTAACTGTTGAAATTAAACAATAGGAAGTTAGGAACTACAGGACTAGGGTATTCCAATAATTTCAGGGTTCTGAGTAATTTCATTTTATATAAAGAGGGAAGTAGCCATCCCATAAAGGAAAAGGCTTGGAGCAAAAATTACAGTCACTTCATCTTGGAGGATTTATCTATGGCCACAAATTTATTTTTTTTTCGAAAAGAAACGAAATTTATTGAAAGAAAAGGATGAGGGACACACAAGTGGATGAGACATCCACAGGCCAAACGGGAAACAGCAAAAAACCATACAACACAAACAAAGACACCAGCCAAAACTACGTAGCGGCTGCTAACCAAGAAAAACCAAATAAAAACAAGCCACAAAGCAGAAACTTCTCATCACAGCAGCAGCCATATCCCTCAATGTAATGCTCAAATTAATTCCTGATGCTACACTTTATTCCCAAACATATTTAAGAACTTAATAATTGGAATTGTGTCAAGAATTTTAAAAATCATATTACACATACGATGCATGGCTGTTAAAGCATAGAGATGACTCTGTAGGACCAATATTACTCCTTCCTCCCACCTCCAGCTGCCATGTGCATACAGTTCCATCCAAGGCAGCAGTAGCAAATCTATGTCCACAGTGGTCAAACTGCAAAGCTGATATAGATGCAAGAGCATAAGGTGGAGGGACATTTGCAGCAGGCAGCACTCCATAAGTTGCAGTAGTTTTGTCCTTACCAAACTGCATTTAAATTTTTTTATTTTTAGTTAATGTCCTCAAAGGTAACAATAAGAAGACAGCAAAACATTCACAAAAGTGCACTTTACAGTACTTATTATGATTGTATTGAAGACAGTTTCATTGCATTCTTCATAGTGCATTGTAATTTTTAGGAATGAATAATTAACAAAGAAGCACAGGATAGATTGGAGCTCAGTGCAAAATAACATAAAGTCTTCCATGAAATTATAGGTTGCCATAAAATCATGCTTAGTTCTTGTATCCCAAACAAGTTTGTCAATCTGTTGAGAGATGAATCAAAAGTGCAAGGGGTGTAAAATGTTTTCTGAGGTGATTATGAATGCCTTAAAAAACAAAACTAATACACGAATGCACCCTAGCAACAAATTATTAAAGACTAGTTGTTAACTGTGACCAAACAAAAAACTTTTGATTCAGCCAAAAGCCTGATCAAGCAAAATACTATATGATAATACAATTCAAAATATCATAAAGACTCTATCGTGCTCTATTGAGATCTATAAAAAATTTACACAAAACAACTTAAGGAAACCCAATACAGATATCAGACAAAAGATTGCAAATAGTATCTACACCTTCTTGAAATTTATACAAATAGTATCTAAAAGATTGTCAAAGTTTCATACCTCCCATAAGTAAATGTGTGTATTGCTAGAACCAACTAAGAAGAAAGGTCTAGACGGGTGACTGGAAAAAGCCCTTGTATTTGCATTCTCCACAGTAGCTGGTGGATCAACAAGCTCCTCAAAGTCGTCTTGAGTTTCCCAACCTAAACCAGACGCACCCATACCAGCATAACCTGGAATCCCAAATGCTCCACCACCCGTCAAATCTCTTCCCGGCCTTGCCAAAGAGCCCACACCAACAGTTGCTCCACCCAGACCAAGGTGTGCTCCTTTCTTGCTTCCAAGACCGACACCAGGAGAAACACATGTTGGAGCGGGGGTTGATTCAGAACCAGCCCATCCATTTAGTGGCCAATCGGCTTCTGACCAGATATAGTCTGAATGATCTCCGAAAGGCATATCATCTTTCCAATTAAAAAATAATATTCCCTGAATCAGAAAGACGTTGACATTAATTACTCTCTGCATGTGCTTCCATACTGGATGCAAACTATACAAACAATGACAATACCATGGAAAAATCAGTTGAAACCATACACATGATATGCAATTCTGGAAGAGTTGATTTTACAATAAAGAAATTAGCAAACTGATAGTAAGAGCTAGCATAAAATAAAAAGTTTTGTTCAATTTTACTGATTTTCACACAGCTAATGCACACTTGAATTTCAATTTTTTTTTCCTAAGCTGAACTTTCAACTTTAGTTTTAAATGTTTGCAAATGGTATATTGGCAACTCCATAATCTAAGGAAGATAAAAAATAAACAATTTATCATACGCAGGACACATTTTTGGGTAGTAAGAAGTATGTATGCAATGATTTAACATCACTCTGAACCTACCAGTTGGTTATATTGCATGTATCCAAGTAAATTTTTTTTCCCCTTTTCTTTAACGCTTTCTAGTGACCTAAATATAGGAGGGTACATATCTCGCGCACAGCACAAGCTAATACAATCAATCACTTTGAGTATACGACAAAAAAAAAAAAGGTAAGTCATCTGAAAATAATTGAAGGAATTCTCACCAGATGGAGCTAAAGTTCAGGGCCTTACCTTTCGGTTGCTTGCAAGAGCAGCTTGTCTCTGATAAATGGAGTTGAGACACAATGCCTGATCCAGATAAAAAATAATTACTGTTAAATATTATCAAAAGCTCCAAAAATGTTCTCTTTTAAGATTTAGAACCCAAATTCAATACCAAAGCTTTCCAATGCAATGATCAATTTGATATTTTGTGATTGCCAGAAGTCATAGAAGAAAGAAATGAATAAAAGCTTACCTCCAAAAGCTCCCCGTTTCTCTTATATATCTCTTTTGGGTTTAGAAAAGGCGTGACCTCCTTTGTAAGGGTTGTGTCTTTCTGCCAGGCACTAAGGAAAGAATGGCCACCCCGAAATATGCTTTTAGCAGGTGATCCAGCTTCAGTACTGGCAGAACTACTGTTAAGTGAAACTTCATGATTGGGAATTTCCTCAGTTTCATCTACAGTTGTAATGCCTCTACTACATATGTTACTCCATCCTTTAGAGGGTTTACGATCAAGAGAGTAAGACCAGTTTATTTTTTCCTTGGCAAAACTTTCAGATATCATTTTAGGATCAGCACAGCTAACCCATAACATGTCCGATTGATGTCTTTCATCCATTGTGTCCAATTTGACAATATCCTGATTTAGATGCTGATTGAGGGCTCTGGTTTGAGACTGGTTAGATTCTTCTAACCAAACAAGAGTCATTACATGCAACCCATAATCCATTTTATGCTGCAGAAGTGTTGCTAGCTGTTTGACATAATAAGAAGAAACATGTGCAAGTGTGGGCTTCAATAACTTAACCAAGCTCAAGGACACCGGTTCTATCAGTTCATTTACACTGTTGCTATCAGAATGTAAATTTGCAGAGCTAGGTGGCCGTGAAAAATGTTTTCTATCGGGCATAACAGAAAAACAACCATCATCAAGTTTATAGGACATCATATTCAACTTATGTTTCATGAGTCTGGATAAGTGTTGCCATAAACAAGCCCCTATGATTTGCCATCTTTCATCTTCTGGAATTGAATGTGTTATATTTCTATCTTGCGAAACCTGAAGACCTACATTATCAATAGAGACATTTTGAGCCACAACCTCTAGAATCTGGGGAAGGAGTTTCTTCAGAGTCACCATATCAACTTCATAAGGTGTATGCCCGTTAGTAAATGTGATCATAAGGGGTTGCACCAATAGACAGAGAACTTTTGAGTTTTCACGATGCCAAGCATATGCAAGCTGTACATAATACTCAATCAAATCAATGATTGCAAGGGGTTTCATGGTGAGATCTTCAGTTGAGGAGAAAAAGGCAATTCTCAAAGCAGCCCTTAAACTCCACAATGACAGGGTAAGACCTTGAAAGTAATACCCCAATGAATCTGACCTCATAGATCTACTATCGCCAGAGACATTGTTTTCAATATAATGTGACTTCCGTATAGAGCAAGTTATACTGCAGGCAGCAATAACGCGTGAAAACAAAAGGGAAGTTTCTCTGGTGGCCTTCAAAAGTGGCTTATGCATAAGAGCATATGATAAGAATCTGTCAACTGTTTGGCTTTTATCTAGCTCTTGATGTTGAGAAGTGTATCCATGTAATATATCAAATCCAACGAACCATAGCCCACGATCTTGCAGCGATATTAAAATCTGTAGAATGGAAGGGGGAAAATATGATTAGAGAGTCTAAAACTGTATCATTTCATGCCAGAGAAACTACTCAGGTGTGATCACAGCACAGTCTAAAAATGTACCAGGCTAATAAGATGGAAGGGAACCACTGAAAACTTCTGCTCCAACAGATGAACTGCCGTGTATAACTTCTGTTTGAAAGATTCAAGAACTTCTACATATTCGTGATTTTCGTATTCCTTTACACATGTACTAGCTTCAGAAGATCCAAAAGCGATATCTACCCAGCTTGGATGCTCTCTTACCAACTTTGATAAGTATTTAAGTGTCAAATCTAATTTGGCTTGAAACTCCAGATTGAAAGCCACATTACTTGATAACCAATTGAAAGAATTTCTTGGAGAAGGATTTAGAATTGCATGTAGATTTTCAGAATGCCCAAGATCTGACATACCCCTTTTAGCTGTATCCCCAGGAATGGTTGGCAGGGATGAAAGGTATTCCAAAGCTTCAAGCTAACAGTAACAAGAAACAATAAATCCAGGGCTTTTATTCACATATACAAAACATGGGAATTGTCCTATCAGTCATCTATACAAGAAAATCCAATTACACCTCACAAGCTATATGCAGTATGAACCTTAGGAGAGTAGGGGTAGTCTAAAGATAAAAGCTAACAAAAGGTGCAAAACCGTATGCACCACCAATTGGCATGCCTTTAGGAAGCTCTATAAGGATTCCCAGCACCCACACCCCTTCAATATATGTAAACTGGTATGGGAAGCCATTCTCGCCAAAGAGCATTATGTGAAGTTGGTGGGAGGCTTTTCCGGATTTGGATAATTTCATCATAAAGATCCTCAAGTACCATATGGCACACACCGTATGACACCTATTGCACTCACTACAGATCACAAGAACAAAATATTCCAGTACAAAAACAAGAAACCAGTTTGAATAGTACAGTTTATAGCATCTCAATGTATAAACTGGGCACTGAAACTATAAAGTCAAACAGGCATTAATTTGATAGGGAAAGGTCATGCATTATAAATTACGGAGTTCACGAATAGGTTAATATGAGACAATAATATAGGCCAACATTTCAGAATGTCATTGAACCTTTTATAAATGACAAACTCACCTAAAACACTACATTCACATCCAGCATTTATCATCCAACATAATAACAGCATGAAACCAAATGCAAACTTACAGGAAGCCCACATCTGTTTAAGGCAGTAGCTGTCGTCAATATTGCCCACCTGCCAAGGATAGCAATATTTCGCTCCCCAACAGCATTCCTCATGCAATTATTGGTTGCTAGCATTAGACAATACAGACCAATGTTTGGGTCTGAGAAAGCAACACCATTGGATGAAAGTGCATGCTTCTCAGTCGCCGAATTTATTTGGAAACCAAGCATGCGTATTAAAGATTGAGAGTAATTCCCCAGCTCCCACTGCAAATCAAGGAGAGTCATTTGTAAGGTGTGACATCTGAAAAACCATGTATGAGGCACATAGTGTGGTAGTGTCCTCTTAATAAAAATTCTTATGTTAAACTATTTAAAATCAAGGCACCTCCAAAAGGCTTGCTAACCAATGGTCGTCCTTCTCAATTGCAAATGGTAGCATAAACTTTGTAATTAAGTGTCTCTCTAGTGGACCACCACGCCCCTCAACAAGCCGACAAATCACTAACGCAAGCTGTTCATCACCCAGGTTCTTTGCACAAATATTGACAGCAGAAGGAGTATCACCTCCAAGCAGAAAGAAAGCAATGGCTAATTCCAGTTGATGTCTCCCCATTAAGACATATGCATTCTTCAAAGCAGCTGCCTTATTTTTCTCCTCCTGTAAGAAAAAAATGTGGATGCATGTTAAGACAACCTACCATCAAATGATTAGCTTGAAATGCCACCCAGGCATCTGGTAGAAGAGAAAATGTGATGAGAGAGAGAGAGAGAGAGAGAGAGAGAGAGAGAGAGAGAGACAGATAGATCAGACTCGCACCAAGAAATGAAGACAAGAAAAGTCACAACAAGGAGGAGGACCTCAAGAAGAAATATTTCTAAAGTTTTCTTCTTCATATTCTTGTAAATAAATATATACATAGAGAGCTTCAGTTGAGGGTTCCCTCAAATACGCTTATTTGAGGGACACCCCTGTAAGGCCCACTTCGTATTGTATTTTACTAATCCAAACCGTCTATTTTGTAGATATTCATTCAAAAGTCATCTCTACAAAAAAAATCACTTGAATCTGATATCATTTGACCATTCAATTGAATTATTGAAATTTTAGTACTTTCTTGAAGCGCCGTGTTCATTGATTTTGTAGGACAATTGGATGTCGAAACGGTTTTCGATTTGTCTAAGTTTTTGCAAGGATGATCTATGAATGTAGACTTTAAAAATAGATGATTTGGATCCTTAAAAAAAAAAAAAAAAATTGTAGGGGACCCCAAAGGGTGTCCCTCAAATAAAATTATTTGAGGGTTCCCTCAATAGAAAGGGACTATATATTACCAGACTATAACTTTATAAGTACCTGAAAATTACGTGAAAGAAATCCAACAAGGGGCTTATCCTTCTCATCCTTGCTAACTTTGAAAAGGCCAGACAAAACTTGAATTCTATTCAGTGCTATGTATAGCAATGCACAATCTTTAGGATCTTTCCTTTTTAGATACTGCAATCTTGCCAGTTTCTCCATCTACAGTGAGGGAAAAAAAAAACCCTCGAGTCAGTCATAGCTGCATAACATCATGAAGGGAATTTTAATCTTTATATGTCTAGCAAAAATAATGAGGCTGCATAAAGTCATCAGAGATCTTAAACATAATGATATGATAACCAAAAATACTGCACAATAATAAAGATTAAACAAATAACTGCCTTTTGAAACTTATAGTTCACTGCTTATGGGAAATCAATTTCTTTTCCCTTGGTACACTGGTCAACACCATGCATATTTATCCTACAAAAATGAATGGACACCACAAAAAGGTTGAGCTACTATGCTTTTTTCTTTTCTTTTTCTGTTTTTTTTTTTGCCAGATAACAGCTTGGGAAATTGGAAAGAAAGAACCAGCTTTTCTGGTGATGTAAAAAGAGAGCCATTTTCCTAGTTTAGTGCATTAAGAAATATTAAGAATAATAGATTAAAGTATTACCCTTGAACGCAATTGTGCTGTATTTGTAAACCAAAATCCAACACCCAGATTCCGCATTTCTTGCCAAGATGGATCATTAGGTAGGAAAGACCCAAATAAGTTTTCCTGGCAATCGGAGTGGTAGGCCCATCCAATCAACTTGGAGTCAACAACCAACTCCTCCACAGATGCCAATCTACCATGATTTCTGAAAGAATGTAGTTGCTGAAACCTCAATGCAACCCAAAACCTACAAAGAATGAATACGTAAGAATAAAATAACAGAAATGGAGAAAAATGGAAGTTAAAACAATGTTAGAATCATTCTGAAGAGTAATGAAATCAAAAGTACAGTAAATTAAACAATTTAAAGAAAATTATGGGCAAACAGTATAGTGTTATGCAACATTATTAGATGAAAATAGTTCACCACAGCTCAATTGTTAATAGTTGGATAGTTTTACCTAACTTAAACAAAGAGATCTTTCAAATTTTACCAAAACCTATTAAGGGACTACAATATCCCCAAATGTCAGATTTGTGGCATGTAACCACCCTGAGAATATAAAGGTTTGAATTACAGTTTTTAAGGGCAGACAATTAGGCAAGACTATTTCTATAATGAAAATAAAATAAACATGAGATTCATGTAAACCACAAGCTAATCAAGGTTAACAAATCCTTGGAATTCTTTACAAACTGCAACAGCTTATCTAATCAAAAGTTTAATTTACTAAACATTTCATTCTAAGGAAAAAGACTAGAACATAAAACAACATGAACCTAGTACGTAAAATCTTTCAGCAGATCTTCTATAAGAATCACAAAATCTCACAAATACTCTGGAAAGTATCTGTAATTCCAGTAACATGCAGAAGCTTTATTGAATTGTTTGTATTGGCTGAGTTTTGTATGGCGTGTATGGAACAAAATATAAGGGTCTCTAAAAAGTATAGAGGGGAGGGTGCAGAGGTATTGTGGGATAGTTATCCCTTTCGGTTTCTTTAGGGTTTTGGGACATACCATTTTGTCTAGGTATGCAAATTGGAAGGCTGTTGTTACTTAAAATCCAGTTTTGCTTGTTTTGTTCACTGTTTTGTTTTCAGTGGAGAGCTTGTCCACTGTGAATGAAGTAATGCACCTTTAGTTATATTTGAACAAATTATTCACATAGGAAATACAGAAAAGATGTAGTCAACAAAAGTCCGAGTTACCTCCGTCCAGGTTCATCAAGACTTTCATATGCAGAACCAGAGTGTGAATTAGTCATTTCAATAAGAAGATCTATAATAGAAAGAATTTGAATCTTCTCCATGTCACTTATAGCCGCTGACTTGTATAACTTCTGAAACGGCTCAACAAAGTCACTAAGTTCAGTTTCTGTTGAGGATGAATTCAACTGATTACTGGAAGCATAGGAGTCCAAACTGTATGTAAATTGGCCCAAGTTTCTTTGAAACTGAGAAGAGGAAGTAACTAGAGAAGCATCACCACTCCATTGAAATCCTCTGTCATTTGAATATACTGAGATATGTGCATCAAAAAAACTTGACAAAGGAATTTGGGGAACACAAATGCTATACTTTGCAGGGCTATACTTCCTCTCAGGAGAAGAATTAGAAGAGAGAAACTCATTAAGATGCCTCAGAGCAATGTAAGCGCGCTTCCAATTTCCTAGACACATTACAGATTCCATGTTTATTAACATAATTAAATATTACAAACACACTTACTTGAAAAGAAAAAAGTGACCTAAAAAGTCCAAACAGGCAACATTAGGAAACTGCAAACAGGGAGAAAACAGACATACAGAGAGGTAGGGAGGGAGGAGAGAGAGGGGGGGCAGTGGATGGAAGATTTTAACCAGTATTACATAACTCAGTTGAACAACTGAATTTAAAAATGATATTCTAGTTCTTGGTTTCTAACACGATAAGCTACTTCACCAAAATAAGTAAACTACTGAAATATTACCTGAATAGATATTCATAAAGAGGGCCTCTGGGTGATAAACTGGCAGAGATCCATTTAACTTCTCGACCACTTCATGCATGTTCCATAAACCTAGCTTGGTAGCCGAACCACACTTCAGTTGAGCCCTTGCTAAAAACAAGCTGCTGGACAGATAATCCTTTTTCAAATCAATCTCCAACGGTATACCAGACTTGCAATCTCTTCTACTGTCACCAAGTAATATTTTCTTAAATTGATTAAGTCCACAATCAATGAACACCGCAGAATCAATATCTTCTTCCATTCTACCCACATAATCCAGGCAATTTGGATCGGCATTAGCAAGATGTTTCTTATTTATAGGGAACAACCACTGACTATTTACGCAAAAGTAACTATTGTGAACAAATACAGCCGTTGCTCTGGGGCCCCAAAAGAAGTCATAAATGGGAGTGTAAGTACGAGTAGACGCAATGCAAACCCAGATGTCCTTTTTCAATAATTTTCCAGAGTTTAATAAAGTCTGACCACCACAACGCTGCTGAGAATATACTCGCAACTGATTCTGTGTGCAGGCTCCAAGCAGTAACTGACCATTTCCACAGGATAGCCAATTTAAAGCAACAAGATCTTGACCAAAGGATAATGTATCTTCTAACATAAAAGTCCCTGCATCTGCAAGGAGTACAGAGTCCCATATACGAAGAGTGCTAGCAGTATTTGAAGGAAGCTCCTTGCTGATGGTTGCTATCTTACGACCACAATCCGATAAGCATATAGAGCTAATGGGTCCTTTATGTGCCACTAACATACCCACAAGTTCCCATGGAATGTGAGGTGTTGATGGCTTATCCATGTTACTCCTCCACAATTTCAAGCTACCATCAGAGCAGCCTGTTGCCAGTATATATGGAGGACAGCATCGATCAATGGTAGAAGCCAAACTTTTTTCTATACAGATCATTCTACCTGGACAGACCACAGCAAAACTTGAAACATGATCATGCGTGTGAGGATCTGGTATCTTTGACGAGCAAGGTTTTACATTAAGACAATATCTTTCATTGGCAAAAGTAGTTTCAAATCCCCACATACTGCATTCAGGAGCACTTCCAGCATCAAATTCACACTCACAGTAGCTTCTTGATAAATCAAAAGAATGCAAGGTGATTTCCCAAGAAAGAGCCTGAAACCCATTCATCCATACACCCAAAAGCATAAATTTATTAGATTTTAGGGTTTTATGACAAGTCGAAGGCAAAGGAATTGAAAAGATACTAGTAGGACCATTCTCATACGGACCATGACCTGTAAAAGGTATTGTGCATAAGTAGTGACATTCTATACTTTCTTCCTCATTATGCTGGAATTTTACAACAAAGCAATCAACGCCTCCAGCATGTCCCATAAGAAGAACAACTGCTTCATTTACTATTGATGGTGCCCACCTCAAGCTTGTATATTTGGAACATGAGCCTTGAGTTACAAGTTTCCCACAAAGCTCCCATGTTGGAATTAGTGTTGGACGGCCCAAAATGCAGTTAGAAATCGTAGAAAAAAACCAAAATAGAAGTAATCCACAAGAATCTAGAGAGACAGCCAATTCAACTTCGCAGCTATAAGGATGCACAGCTACTTGTAAGATTCTTCCAGCATGACCATCCAAATTCAAGAGTCCACCAGCTGAACATGATAAGATGTTCTCCATACCAGATTTATTAAGGGATATATCCTCGGCATTATTTGAAGTTTGAGTATATAATTGTGACCAAACCAAGGAATTACAAGGTAATAACTGAACAAAAGAACATAATGTTGGTGGACCAGACAAGCAGTTCCTCGAGATAACAACTTTATTAAGAGGTATTCCATCTTTATAATTAGAAAGTCCCCCTTTTAGCCCTTGTAGTTTTTGTGTCTTCCATAAGGTGACCCGCGGAAATCTTATTGGGGAGACATCATCAAGACAGTGTATAGCCCAGAAATTGACCAACATTCCAGGGCCAGACCCAATTAACCACTCACAGTTACCAGGTTGATCTTGCTCATAACCTTTTCCAAGGAAAATTTGTTTAGCTCCCTCACTAGTTTTATGTACACCCCCAATTTCTGTGGCCCACATCAGATATATATCAGTGCCCAGAATCCCATTCAGTGCCTGATTTATCTCAATTACAGCGGCTACAGAAAATGAACACCTCATTGTTTTGTGGTCATTAATGTCCTTACCAACTTTTCTTCCCCTTCCATCATCAACCTCACTCCATAACCTTGCAGTTCCATCTGCGCTACATGTGAGTAACACTTGTCTTGGTGGATGTTTTGCATCTCTATTTAAACTTCCTCCTAATGGCCTCCATTGAATCATTGAGACGGGATGAGGATGATGTAGCTCGGATTTCAAAAATTCAGATTTTCCAACACTTCGGCATACTAGCACACATTTGCTAGCCTTATTGGTCAACAATCCTTCAGTCTGCCATTTACTCTGATAAGCTGCAGTTGCAAAAGGTCCTTCAACAGACCAAGTTGCAGAGACCATACTTTGTGGCATGTCTGCTTTAAACTTCCAGGCAATGTCCCAAGACCTGCCATTTCTTTGCCACAAAACCACATCAATTCCACCGGCAATAATTCCATCCCCTGAGCCCGTCCATCTGATTGCCTCGACCTTTGTAGATTGTACAAGTACTGCATTCTGGCTCCAACAAAAAGAACCTGAATATGAGTAAAAAGATTTGAAATTTAAGACATACAAACCAAATTAAGAACATAATCCAGATGCACTACATATAAATTACTTAACGAATGCAGAAAACCATAATAATGCCAACTAGTTGTAATCAAAAGGTCACTTTTTTTCCTCATTTGTTTTTCTCATAAACCAAACAGAAAATTATAACATTTATCCTCCTTACTATACATGCAAATTCCAGCTGCCAATTCAGAATCCCAACATTTCACCTCATTTTCTATCTCAATTTTCTTAGCTACCAATCAGGAAACAATGAAACCTTCTGCTGCAAACAGTTACACACCTGCTGTTACTAGACATTCACTCAAGTCCTGCTGTCAATTCAAAACCTTTATCATTTCACCCCATTTTCTCAGTAAACAAACTAAAACAACCTCCAACCCTCACGCACCTTTGGACCTCGCCGAATCATGCGAGAACACCCAAACGCAATTCTCAGCAGCGGCAGCTAGCTCACCGATCGATGGCGTGGCTGGGGACCAAGAGACGGCTTCGACGGTCGACGAGGGGTCGCCGGAGAGCTCGTAGATTTGACGGAAAATGGGTCCTATTACAGTTTCGGCATCGGAGAGTGGGGAGGGGAAGTGGGAGATCACTAGGAGCGAGGAGGCTCCGTAGGCGACCCATGAGAGGTCTAGAAAGTCCGGCAGCCAGTCGAGGGTGGATCCCGGTGGATCGGATCGGGCCGGGGCGGGAGGAGTTGGGTCGGATGGAAGGAATTGGAGAGGAAGGTGGTGAGTGGGGTCCACGGCTGAGGGTAGGTTTACGTCTGGCATTGGGTTTTTGGGTTTCAGGGGACGGAGTGAGTGAAGAACAGAAGAAGGAAGAAGGAAGAGCGCTGAGGTTGAAGAAGCAGAGCACACAGTAAAATGTGTGCGTGTATTTGTTGCGCGCAGATAACGACGTCGTCTGCATCAAACGACACAAAGAAAATTGCATCCTCCAACCAAAAAGAAAATTACCGGAGTGTCCCTCTGTCCAAATTCTATTTTTTTTCTCTTTTACTTTTCAAAGAAATAAAAAAATAAAAAATACTTATTTTTCATACACTTTTTTTTTTGTCATTTGTTAGAGCAACTCCACTCATTTGCCCTTTTGTCATGTCAAGTGAGGGAGAATGGCAGCTACTATTCATGCTGAATATACGCCTCGCAGTGCGAAAGTTCGTTTTCCACCCGTTGTCACGACAAATGACAAATACTATTCACTTTTACTATTTATTTTATTTTTTACATGGAATTAACTTTAGTTGTATGTATGAAATGAATAATAATAAAATTGTGGGCCCAGCAGGCAAGATTGTACCGTTGGAATGCTGAAATTGAGTTTGGGCTTGTGGGACCCACCAAATTTCCTGGGCCTGCGCTCCTCGGTGGAGTTGCTCTTAAAGGTCCACCACTTGGGTTTAGCCCAGGCAAGAGGTAGCCCAAGCAGCAGAAGGATGCTCCAGCACGAGAGAGAGAGAGAGAGAGAGAGAGAGAGAGAGAGAGAGAGAGAGAGAGAGAGAGAGAGAGAGCCTGGGCAAACAGTGGGCCCCAGCAACCTGACCAAGCCCACAGGGAGAAGTAGCCCCCCTTGCCACTGAGGGTTGCTGACGTTAAAAATTGAAAAAAATTCAGAAATATTTTTTTATACACCTAGCAATTTTATTATTATTAATCTCATACATATAAATAAAATTAATCTCATGTGAAAATCTCATACAAAAAATTTTATCCGAAAATTTTATCATAATTTGAGATGAGAATTTTATAATAAATAGTGACATGTGGTAACTGAAAATCTTATCCAAATTAATCGTTAAAATATGAAAAAATTTAAAATAAATAGTAATTGCCCTTGTCCATAGAGGTGGAAACAAAAATTGCAAGGGCTGCCACTATTCATGTGAATAGTGACAGCCCTTGCCCATAAGGGTGGAAGTGCTCTTATGTAGTGAAGAAGAGTAGTATATCGGGTTGCTTTAAGATTGTCTTCTGAATGAAACATGGATGCACTTAAGGGGGAAGAGAGAATTTGGCCCACTTTTTACTGTTCATCAATGTGTTTTTTTTCATACACTTCTAAAAGATATGACAAAATATACATTTTTACATTAGTTCTTATTTAATTTTCATATTTCCTTTGATTTTACATTTTAAAATACATATTGTCAAGGAGAAGAAAATGATAGGATATGACCCTAATGCCATTAGTTTATATATATATATATAATTAATACGTTCTTCATTTCCTTATATCTTGTTTTTTTATGTATAATTTTTTTCTTTTTCCTTTTTAAAGTTACAGATTACATGCAAAGAATTCTCAGAACTCTGGGATCACAAACAGAAAGTATAAACAATGTAGTGATCCTCAGTGAGTAACTCATGCCTTCATATAAATATATTATTTGTTCAAAATTGCAAGACATATTTAGTACTGATTCCGTAGAGCTCAATCATCATCATCAAGAGCTGCCTCTCTCTATTCACTTTATCACCGCCTTCTCTGCCTTCTCCATCACTCCGTAACTCCGCAGAATTTCTCTTACAGGACTCGACCTCGGCTGCCTCTCTTGTTGCTCATCATCATCAGATTCTGACCATGCCTGCTTTCGTCGAACTGTGTTTGTTGAAGGTGCAGCCTCATTCTCGGCATCAGAATCTTCAAGCCCAGCTACTGCAAGAGGATCTTGAACGTTCTCTTCATCATACTGCACATTCATCTGACCAGTAGGCTCCCTGTAATTCATGATGGCATCTTCGTCTTCCAGTTCTTCCTGATCTTTCATCATATCAGCTTCTGCTTCCAATGTGTCACCTTGAGTATTTGTCACTCTCACTCCTCTTTCCACCTTTTCTCCTCTTTTCACTATTTCCGCCCTCCTCATCATCCATTTCTGACCTTTCCCTTCGCTTAGAACCAGGTGTACTGCTCTTCCATTGCTTCCGAAGATGCAAAAAGTTTGGGGCAATTAGAAACATGAAATTCTTCAACCAAGTATAGATGTAAAATGAATAAATAAAAGCTATCCACTTCCTGTATCCTTCAGCATGACAGCATCCATCTCTTTTCTATGAGGATGGCCTGTTTGGATACTACATTTACATTAGCAGTCTCAGATTTATTAAATATGTTCAATTTGTTTTTAATTTAACATCAGCATAGTTTAACGATCAATTGTAATTTCATTTACTTTCGTTCGTATTCGTCCACCAAAATATGAAGTTACCAAAAAATTGTAAAGAAAAATACAACCATGTTGTTTTTCCAAAAGGTTGTATTACAGCATGTAGTCAAACATGATATGAATGGAGTTCAAAAATTCAGATTTTCCAACACTTAGGCATACTAACACACATTTGTTAACCTTATTGGTCAGCAATCCTTCAGTCTGCCATTTACTCTGATAAGCTGCAGTTGCAAAAGGTCCTTCAATAGACCAAGTTGCAGAGACCATCCTTTGTGGCATGTCTGCTTTAAACTTCCAGGCAATTTGCCATTTCTTTTCCACAACTGCTTTATTACATTTCGTCCATACCCTTTTTTTATGACACTAATGGTCCTTAAGGTTACTCTTCACACATCAAAATTGTCCATGCCGTTAGCTTCCATCAAATTTTCTGTTAAATGGTTCACGTGGCATTGTGGAGCCCACACATCCAATGATATAAACTCACGTGACTTTAAATAAAATAAAATAAATTTTAAATATTTTAAATTTTAAAATCCAAAAAAAAAAAAAAAAACTTGCACCATCTGCATTTTCCCTCTGACAGCGCCTCCCCCCCTCGCAAACCCACTCTTTGCCTCTCTCTCTCTCCCTCCTCTTCCTCCCTTCTCTTTCTCTCTCTCCCTCCCTCCTCTTCTCGATTTTTACAGGCTAATCCACCATAACTTGATGTAGTTTTTCCTATGGCCCCACATATTGGATGAGGCTGCAATGCCAAAGACTATATGGGATGTATTTGTTTTGGCCTCTTGGGGTTTTTTTTGGGGTTGGGGCTATAATTGGCTGAGGAATTGGAGCCTTGGTGTTTTTTGGTTCTGCTTGTGATTGGACATTGGCAGTAAAAGATTGCACTGCAGCCTCAACCAAAGCAAAAGCCATAGTCTTTTGGCTTTATACAATTAAAAAAAACAGAGAGAGAGAGAACACTGGGAAAGGGAGAGAGGCAAAAAGTGAGTATGTTGCGAGGGGAGGAGTGGGGGAGGCACTAGCAGAGGAAGAAGAATGGTGCAGGTCTTTTTGTTTTTGTTTTTTATGGATTTAAGTTTTAAAATATTTAAAATATATTTTATTTTCTTTAAAGCCACATGGCTGTATACCATGGGATGTGTGGGCTCCACACACTTGCCATGTCACCAATTTAACAAAAAATTTATCGAAAGCTAACGATATGGGCCTTTTTGATGTCTGAGACTAATCTTAAGGACCATTAGTGTCACAAAAAAATGTTAGGGACGAAATGTGATAATTTCGCAAACCTCAGGGACCATTTATGATAAAAAGCCAAAAAAAAAAAAGTTGAAATGCGAAATAAATTCATGTATAGGATGCGTATATACATTTTTTTTTATTTTTCATACACTTTTTAAAGAGATGACAAAATATACGTTTTAAAAAAAAATCAATATATTATACATATATCGTAAACCTATTTTTCACATATTAGGGAATAAAAATACTACACATTAAAAGTTTTGTTATAATCAATATGAAAATACTTTACAATGACGGAATTTTTAACCGTATTTTTTTTATATAAAAAATTTGTGGAATAATAAATGCAGATATTTTATTTGTGTTTTTCTGCTCCCTATTTTACTAATTGTGGCTTATTATAAGGAAAGTTTGTATCTAGAAGTTGGTTTTTCTTTGATTCGCTCCCTGTTGTAGTTGGACTTATTTGAGGGCTTTGACTGCAAAATTGAACACCAAAGTGTTCTGTTTTGAAAAATGTGAGCAAAACCCATCAACTTAGTAGATTGGCATTGTTTGTTAGGCAAGTGCAATTTTCAAATATCATCATGGCCTATTTGAAGTGAAATGGACATAACCTTGTATGACTTGGAAGCCAATTGGAACTATTTTAAGTCAACAAGTTAGTTAACACCAAGAAAATTGGAGCCAAATAATATCACTGTTCTTGTCATTGAGTTCCTAGATTCAAGGTTCGAGTCTCCCCTCCCCAATATCACTTCATTTATACTTCAAGAATTAAAACTGAAAGTGCTGTGTGATAAATAAAAGATATGGATCAATCCCAAACATTTGTTGTGTCTTATAATTGATGAAGAACTTAAATATTTATTGTGTTTATTATCCGAAAAAAAGTCACATTCAATAGGGAAAACTTAAAGGGCTTAATTTACAAACCAAAACAAGTTATCCAAATGGAGATTTAAGGAGTCTTCAAATTGATTACATATGACACATTTATATGTTCATGAATAAGTATGTAAAATATATATCTAACAGGATTATAGGTCACCTCCAAACATTGGGTCATGATTCATGGTGGTGGAGAATAGATCATCTTCAAGGCAATGAACATTATTCATGAGAATGCCCAACAACTGATCTCTGTGTTGTTGCAGCTCCAAGACTTGAGATCTTATTGATTCCAATTGGGATCTGAGTTCTTGAATCATCTTCTGAAAATGGAAAATAGCTCCGGTGCTGCCATAGACAGGGTCTCTGAGCCTTGCTCTTGCTTCATACACTAGAGCTTTCACTGCATCTTCCCTTCTTGTCTCTTCCACCATCTGATATACCAAACATAAAATTGCCGTATCTTTAGCTAATGTTCTAACTATTACTAATAATTGTAACAAAATCTAATAATCCACAGAAACCTCACCTGAATCATTTTGATCACATTGCTAGCACCAAAAACTTTATGCACGCCAGCAAACTTCTCAATCTCCTCACCTGGGAAATATGGTGCAAGTGAGCAATTGCTGTCACATCTTCGGCGTAGCATCCGGCAAGCTGCGCATGGTTGATGAACCCTATTATGCATTGGTACTACTCGGGTGTCCATGTTTTGTTCGTTCAAGCTTGGTTCAAAAGAAGCTCTCCAATGTGTGTGTATATATATAAGAGAAGACAAGCTAAAGTTTGCCAAGATGTTGAAAGGAATAATAGGTTATTAGTTGGGGTGCCAAATTGCAAAGGTTAAGTGCAAGGAAGGCGGCCACTTGAGGACGACAGTTTTGAGCTATAATATGAGGGTTGAAAATTGTGAAACCTCCCTAACAGTGAACCCCCAATATGGATTTTTCAGATCTTGCAGTTTTGGAGATTTAAGTCAGTTTCCAATCAAACAAACTCATGTTTGGTAATGTTCAACTTTTTGCTCATCACTTTGTCTTTTCATTAAATTCTGGAGCCACGCCAAAAACGGCACCATTTGGTAGAAAATTGTGTTTTCACTTGGAGCAAGTTTGATTACCATTTTCCAAATCTCAATTTCCACGTGGTTTTGGAGGCTTTTATGACTTCTATTCTGGCTTTTGGACTGCAGCTAGACCAGAAGCACATACGAAAGTTCCTTGAGCTTTGGTACCTCACACGTGGTAAGTGCTAACAAATACACCATCACCGTCTCCAAGCAAGGATTTATCTGTAATTTCAAGGCTCCTATTTACGACGTCGACTAGATACACGTGTAGCGTCACTCAAGCCAATACGTGGACAACATATATTTCCGATGTGGGATAATACTCTCAACAAATAGTTTGATATGAGGTTTATAATTTATTTTGGGAGAGAAGAACAAGATACCAAAAACAGTAAGTGCAAACACATGACATAACCGAGAAACGAGGTTAAATTTCATAAGAGAAGCAATTCCAGGAAACAATTGAGTGACTAAACGAAGATAGCAAAGTGAAAAGCAAGTGGAAATTGAAATAGCATCCATTGATATCTACAAAATCTGCTAAATAAATAAAATTTGCAGCAGGGGAAAGAAGAGCTGTGGGAGAGTCAAATTCTTGGTCAAGTTTTGTGTCCAAAGCCAGCCCACCTCTTCACTCCTTCCTTCTTTGTCCTTTGGTGGGTGTTGGAACCAAGTAGATTTTCAAGTGATTTTCCTTTTCTGTTCCTAGCCCTTCCTGCTTCTTTCAAAAGATCAGCTAGCCTTTTCTTCTCGTTGTCAAAATCTGGATGTGCCGTCCCAAGCTTTTCTTCCCTCACCTTTAGAATGTGCTCTAGCATCTCAATTGCAGCTTCTACTCTGTAATAAGTGACAGAATTTCATGCTCAATGGAGGAACTAAACTAGAGCATTATATAACTTAAACATCAATAGTAAGACCCCTTAGAGCAGAATTTATCATAGAATCAAGAATGATTCAATTATAATTTCTAGGTTGAAGAACCCTAGAGAAAGTTAACATTTCATTTCCATTCAACATAGCAGAAAGCACAAAACAGTCACAAAACCCTTACAGCTCACATGAATATCAAAGATCAGTTACCTTCCCATGGCATCATAAGTTGCTGCAAGGTTGCTATATACTCCAAGAGTATCCACGTGACTAAGGCCACACTCCTGCTCCAGAATCTCCCTTGCTTCTTCAAAAAGCCGAGCAGCCTCATCCAATTTGTACAACTGCACACTAGCCAATCCCATCTGGTTCAGCACAATACCAAAATGTGCTGATTTCCTCTCCCCGCTGGCCCGAAGCTTTGATATAGCACTCTTAAAGGACCTCCAGGCCTCCCCGTACCTCCCAACCATGTAGAACATAACACCCATCTGTGCTTCTATTCCCGCAATAGTGCTCCTCTGTGCAGGGGTGTCCTCTAATAACTTCATTGCCTTCTGCAAGAGATTTAGCGCCTCCTCAGGCTCATTGACAGCTTCGTAGATGGCTGAGATTTCAGTCAACCCGCTAGCAATTTCCTCCGATATGATTCCAGGCAAAGGTTTCGAGTATATCCTCAACGCGTTCTCGCAGTAGGATTTGGACTCTCTCAGCTTGCCTGTTTTGTAATTCAAGTCAGCCAGTCGAATAAAAACTGATGCTACAGAAGGGTGGTTTTCACCCCTTATGGATTTGAACACTGTAAGTGCTTTCTGGTAGGAAAAAACAGCCTCATCAAAGCGGCAAAGAGACAAGTAAATGTCGCCAATGCCCATGTCGATAGCGGCAACCTCATTGTCTTGCCCATTTGCAATCATAATCATGCTTGCAAGGACAAGGTGCTCTAGTGCAGATTCATAATCTCCCTTTCCCTCATAGATGAGAGCCATGAGACGCCGGTCAGCAGCCTCTTCGACAGATGCAGGTGAGCTATGCTCCCTTCGAATTTCAAGAGTCTTCTTGCAGTAGTTCTCTGCCTCATCAAATTGCATTACTTGGACATGGGCCTCTGCTAGGTACCTGCCATTCATTTCCAATGCCATTTCACAGACAATGCAGTTATGTTAGTGTTTCCAGCACCCTTCTACAATACTTATATAAAGTCCAATTTTTATTTTCTAGTTTTTCTAAAGCATAAGCATTGAACATCAATGAAATAAATATGACAGGCTGTTCCCAAAGTGAAATGCTATAAATTTTACTGAACATTCAATTTAAAAGATTAACTCTTAACCTGTTGCAACTTTCCCTAAATTTTCAGCTATTTCACTCATTTTATTTCACCAAACTATTTTAGAAATAATTGAAAGATAGAAATGTAAAAGCCTCAATGATCAAAGTATCATGAATGAAATGCAGTTGCTTTGAAAATACATGAGAAATTACACATGACTTGTTCAAAATTTGTATGTAACTAATCAAGTGCTCAAAATCCGCCAATGTTTTTTTGGTAAATACCATGAGTTGTCCCTACACCCGAAGGGTGGGATTAATCCCCACTCGGGGTGCGGCTTGCCCCTGGCCATAAGGTGCTTCCAACGAGTTTCGAACCCCTGCCATTGAGGCATTAGGTAACTCGCCAGCTGGATGTGGCAGTTTGTAACTAATCAAGTGCTCAAAATCCGCCAATGTTTTCAACAAACCGCGTCAACCAAATAAATTTATTATTATTATTATTAAATTAACATATTTGGCTAATTCTTATTAAATTAACAATTTTTAGCTAATTATTTCTAAATTAACATTGAGAAGCACGAAGGTGTGAAGAGTATATTCTACCCACATCCCAAAACAACAACCAAATCCACCCAAACCCAAATAATCAGAAGAAAAAAAAAACATGTGGGCCCAACATTAATACCAGTCTATCATTTTTCTTACCCAAAAAGGTATTTTAGCATTTTACAGCATCAAAAGCTAAAATGAGCCTATTGAGCTGAGAAAATAGAGCTTATTTTACGGTTACCTGCAAGTCTCTGCAACTCTCGGATCCGACCCACCCAAAGTCTCCTTTTGGATCTTCAAACCCGACTCGTAACATAAAATGGACTGCTCAAGCTGTCCCAGCATCGAACACGTGTCACCCAGCTGCATGTACCCGGAGAACTTAGCCAGTGCATGGTCCAGCCCGTTTTCTCGATCCGAGACCTCAATTGCCCGCTCCAAAACCCGAACGGCCTCCTCAAACCTGCCTAAACTGCAGTATATCGCCGCCACAACGTGCAAGCTCATAACGAGGTCAAGACCCGGACCCGAACACCTCTCGAATGACTTGGAAGCCCGAATAGCGTAGTCCAACGCCTTGTTCGGGTTCTCGCCCGACCCGAAGGTATCCCGGGCGAGCTTTAACAAGAACGGACCCAGATCCGGGTTGTCGAGTGAGGTCTCATCGACGGGTTGGGTTTTTCTGGAGGCTTTCGTTCGTGAGGTGGAAGGTGATGGGGTTTTGGTACCATTGGAGTGCCCCATTTTACGGGTCGGGTCGGGCACGAAAATGGTCGGGGATGGTGTTTTGGGTGAGGCTAAGCCTGGCATGACTGAGAAGTCAGATACAAAGAATTCAATTTGCTAAATTCAAGCTAAAAATCGATATAATATAAATAAATAAAACCACAACGGAATTGGCAAAACGGAACCAAACAGCCGCCCAATTTAACAAATGTGGTGAGAAATCAGCGACGGCAATGAACAATTTAAATTGGGTTTTCTGCTGTTTCCATATTTTGCAGAGAAAGCTCAGTGAGAAGGCTCAGGATAAGGTGCAGTGTAGCAGATAGAGAAAGTGTGCGTGTGTGGGGGGTAGAGGAGGGAATTAATGGTGGTGATGATGGTGGGGATGGAGGGTTGCGTGGAAGAGACTCGTAATGATGAAGGAATTGTGCTTTAACTTGATGACAAGCTTCAACAAGAAAAAGGGGACCAGCAGAGATACGAAATCCATTTTTCAGTATTTTTCTTCTTTTCCAATTCCTTACACGCTGTCCTTCTTTGCTTTCCTTCGTCTGTAATGTTCCCTCTACAGACTGGAGAAAGAGAAAGAAAGAGTTGAAGGCTGGAAAAATTGCTTTGGTTGCTTTGTTGTTTTACAAGTAAGAAAGGTCAAAACTTTCAAATGCTACTTGTGGTTTTGCCAATATAACCATTCTAAATAAATCTTATTTTCACCTATTGAATTGTGCTTCGAAGTTTTATTTTTCGTACAAAAAAATTATATATATATATAATTTAAGGGAAATAACCATAATACCTACTTCCAATAGATGAATGGATGGAATTTGGAAATAAGGAAATTGACAGCAATTGATAAAAAAAATTAAAAAATTAAATGAAAAAAAATACAGTCGAACCAAAGGGTGAAATTTACAAAACCATAACCATGTGACTGAACTTGACGTACATAGCTTTTGGCTTTTTATATGTCCCAGCCTTTCTTTTTGCTATCTTTGCATTTTTTTAAAAACACTTTTTTTCTTTCGTGAATTTATTTTTTATTTGTTGCACTGCAACTTGAAAACGATAACCAAGGAATAAAATATCTATAATATCCTCGATATTTTCACGAAATTTTCGTATTTTTGGACTACCGATATATCCAATACCATCGATATTTTAGATATCCATGAACCAAAATATCGATAATATTGACGACATGGATCGAAATATCGATAATATTCCGATATTTCCATCAAAATTTCCGTATTTTTAGACTACCGATATTTCCGATATCATCGATATTTTATTCCTTGAGGATAACACAATGAACTCGATTTGGTTTATTGATATTTTGTTTTTGGTTAAGATTGGTTTATAACTTTATCCTATCTTACTAGTTTGAGATCTAAATCAAAGTAATATATTTGTTTAGTTCGATTACGCTACTTGGTTTATGCTTAAATAAATCCAATATGAATCGTAAATTGGCCGAGTTAAATTGGACTGTGTCTATCCCTACTTGTTTATCACGCCTAACAATTTCATGAGTCTACCCTTATAGAGCTACATAGAGTGATGATGCTACAACTATAATTTCTTGATGAGTCCAAGAGCAAGTGATTCTACGTGTAACATGGACTATTTGATACATGAATCGGTTTGAGCTGAATTTAGACTTGTCTAACCTAAATTCAACTTGAATTTGATCAAATTACTAGTTTAAATTATTGAAATTGATATGGTCGTGTTGTAATATCCCGTTCCCAAAATTTAATTAAATTCTTAAATTATTAAAGTAAATGACAATTTTACCTTTAGGGTTTCTTAGTGGTTTAAGGTTGACTTTTTGTTCGAAAAAGAATTTGAGGAATTGAGCTGCACAGTTGCATCGGGCTCATCGATAAGAGTTCGTAGACAGGCGGCATGCTCAATTCTGAGTTGTAACGAGAGAGAAAAAGTCTAGAAATAGAAAGGACGTAATGGTCATTTCAAAAATTGAGAGAAAACTTAAAAATTTCGAATCCTTCTCTCTCTCCCAGGTGGTTTCTCTCTCCCCTCTCTCTCTTCCTTTCGCGAAGCACAGACAGCTCGGCGCTTCGCCGGCCGTTTTCCACGCCGTCCGGCCACCCCAAGTTACAAAATTACATCCAAAATTCTCCTATCTTCCTTTTCTACCTAGCCCACTGAATTTCCCGGCTCGAAATCACAGCTAATGGGCCACTGGATTGAAGAGGGTTTTAGCCGAATTTTTCGATGCCGTTTTCAGCCATTCCGACGACCAATTCCATCGAGTGACGTATGATTTTCATCCTCTCAATACCCTCTAGCTATTTATGCAAGTAATTTGGATCGATTTGGTTGTTTGAAGGTTCAATTTTGAACCCTTGGAACCGGTGGCTTTGGCCGTGATTTGGGTTAGCGCTGGCTACCTTTTGGCTGTGGTCCAAGAACTAAAAACACTCCCTTGACCGTGCTTGATAATTTGGTTTAGGTGTTGACGGGTGATTTGGAGATTTTCCGATCACCGGAAACCTCTCAAGCCACCCACTGTCGGTGGCAGCGAGTTAGCTGGGTGCCAATTGCATGTTATCGACTTAGAATTATCCCTTTGTCGTCCCGAGCACTACGGTATGCTTGGATGAGCTAAATGTGATCGTTTGAGTATTATATCAAAATTTACCTATTACATGTTTTCAGGTTCGATACTTTCGGACCGTCGGATCATGACGAAACTTTCGAGACTTATTAAGTAGACCTTGTTGGACTTATAGGAACTTTCGGATTGGAAATCGGAGGTTGTGGACCCTGCAGGCCCAATTGGTCAAATTTCATGATCAGGGTCAAACCGACAGTTGGATCGTGATGAGACTTTTAGGATGTGGTTAACTTATGGTTGTGGACCAATAGGAATTTTCGGATACTAAATTGGAGGTCGTGGGCCGTGCGAGCCTAGTTGACCTGTATTGTGGGCCATGTTAGCTCGGTTAAGGCCAAATAGTAGGTTGTAATTATTTGTGGACTTTTGTGTCATAATTGATTATTATTCTATGATGGTGTTATCTAGTGTTTATGAATGATTTGTCTATCAGTTATGGTTTTATTATATATTCAGGAATGATTCAACTATTAGTTTATTTTGTAAGCATGAAACATTTATATTTATGTTTTATTATTTGGATTTGGGTTGAGTACATTTAAAGGTTTATGAAATATTCATGAAAGACTTGGGAAGGTACTTGAGTCAGGTTTGGCTTCTCCCAAATTATGATAAAAAGAGGGAGAGATTGTGTGGTGGAATTAAGGGGGAGTGGTGTTGTAACTTTGCTTTGAATTACATTTCTTCTCCAACATCCTTCACTAGTTCTGTTGTTTCATAATGTGCAAGGATTATGAGCATCAAGTTTAGAGTATGATTTATTTTGTTAAATCTCATGTAATTCCTTTTGAGTTGTAATGGGTGTTTTGTCTAGGAAATGCCAAAGGGGGAGATTGTTAGTACGAAATTTGTGTTGCCATTTCCTAGACACTAGCATAGGCTACCATAGGATGTAAACGTGCTTTGAGAAATGCTAAAAGGAAGATTGCCGATGGTAGGATTGATGCAGCTCAGTAATCCCCAAGCAGATTTATGACTTGACACGTATGAGACATTGGATTTGAAGGGTAAGACATGTCATTTTTCATACACCCATAATAGGAATGTTTTTGTAGAGTCTGATAAGATTTTTTTTCATTGATCTTCCTTGATTTTAATCAATTAGAATTCATTTAGGAGTTTCTCTTTTTGGGAAAGTTTTGACTCAAATCAAGTTGGTTTTCTACCTTTCACATTTTTACTTCTCTTGTTTTTCTATCAAGTTTGGTTGATTGACAATCTTGTTATAATCAGATTTCTTTGTCAAAGGTCTCTCCTTTAATATAGTACGTCTTTCTTAAATTGGTTCCTTTTATTGTGGGAGTGCACATGAATATAGGAAACAATATCATTCATTCTTATGTTAATTATTCATTGTGAAGAAAACATCTATAAAACAAGGCTTTGTGCCATTCCGTTTTCACAGCTTTTGAACAATAATTTTGTGTGCTTAAACGTTTAAGAAAGCTATGTTTTCATTTGAGATAAATCATTAAGTGTTCTATGTTTACTTGGTGATTTATCAAACACTTTTATCATTCATATTGCATTCATTTGCATATTCGGTGACTCATACGGTTGAGGGCACCAAGACAGTGGTTGCGGTTTTTCTCCGGCGAGTTTGAATCGATCGTGACCAGTATCGAATTCAACATAAGGAGAGTTGGAAGATCATCCTGTGACAGAAGTTGAGTTACAAAGAAGTCGGTAAACATTATCTAGAATGTGTCTAGTATAAGTGTGTGAGTATTTCTTGTAATTATCGTTCTATAGTGGATTTATTTTGGATTGAGGAGTCCAATGGATTTTCCACAGAGGTTGGGTTTTACCACCTAAAATAATTCTCTGCGTGTTCCTTTAATTTTACGCTTAACCTTTGTAAATGTACTCTTCACCCCCCACCAGTTACAAAGAAGTCGGTAAACATTATCTAGAATGTGTCTAGTATAAGTGTGTGAGTATTTCTTGTAATTATCGTTCTATAGTGGATTTATTTTGGATTGAGGAGTCCAATGGATTTTCCACAGAGGTTGGGTTTTACCACCTAAAATAATTCTCTGCGTGTTCCTTTAATTTTACGCTTAACCTTTGTAAATGTACTCTTCACCCCCCTCCCCGCTTTATTGTTTTTAAGCTATCCTACATGTATTTTCACCTTATCTTTTCTTCTTCTTGTTCATCTTTCTCATTAATATTGGTGCCTGGAATATGTAATACACTATTCACTACAATTTACAAATACAATATGGTGGTGAGTCATATGGTAGGTTTTAATCACAATGGTAGGAATTGTGAGGGAAGTAACGATAGGTATATGGTGGGCATCCATATTAATCTTCATTTACAATAAGCCGACTAAAATTGATGACGAACACACATGTGACTGAATTTGACATATCTAGCAAACCATATGTACAATTTATAACTTTTGGCCTTCTACATATGTCCTAGACTTTCTATTATGCTATCTTTGTAGCACTTGTTTTTTTTTAAATAAAAATAAAAATAAAAATTTCTTTCGTGAATTTATCTTTTATTTGTTGCAGTGTGACTTGAATAGGACAACACAATGAACTAGATTTGGTTTTTTGTTGGTATTTTGTTTTTGGTTAAGACTGGTTTATAACTTTATCCTATCTTATGAGTAAGAAATCTAAATCGACGTAATATATTTGTTTAGTTCGATTATGCTAATTAGGTTGACGATTAAATCAAATCCAATATGAATCATAAATTCGGCGAGTTATATTGGGTCACGCATAATAGCCTATCTCTACTTGTTTATCAAGCCCAATAATCTCATGAGTCCGACATTTTAGAGCTACCTAGAAGGATGATGCTACAACTATAATTTCTTGATGAGTCCGAGAACAAGCGATTCTACCTTACATGTAACGGGGACTATTTGATATAAGAGTCAGTTTGAGCTGATTTATCAACTGAACAACTGAAATTAAAAAAGAAGAGTAGATATTCAAATTCAAAAACTGGAATTGAAAGTAGGCCCAAAGGCCCAAAATAGACATGAGAGAGAGAGCGAAAATTTTTGGTGTTGTTTTTGGCGGGGCGGGGGGAGGACAGCTCATCAACCTAGTCGTTATTTTGAGTAGCTAGACTGTAGTAATTGACGATATTACCCTTTGCATTTATTCTTTCTCTTCAAGTCCTCCCCTCCCCTGGTTCATCGCTCTCTCTCTCTGCACATGAAATTGAAACGCCACTCACTCACTCACCTCTCTCAACCCTTCCATTCCCATTCTTCTTTGTTGTTCTCATACAAACGATGATTTCCGAAACTGCCCCACAAGCCCCCCAACTGGGATCATCAAGTCGAAGTCGGTTAGTGATTCATGGATCGAGATCTGCTACTACTACTACCACGACTAGGCCTCAATAATCTCTCTCCTCGTCTGACACACCACACACCTACATTTCAATTTCTAAGTTTCTCATTCTCCTTCTTCAATTTCAAATTCTCTCCGAGCTCCCAAAGCACACAAAACCACTCCCTCTTCTCTGTCCAAAACCCTAACCCTTATCAGCAGCACCATGCCCATGGCAGATAAGATATAGACCAAATCCTCACCGAAATCTTTAGTACAAAGCACTTTCCAACTCTCCTGAACGAGACAATTGATGGACTTTGCAAAGACCTCTCAAACTCACAACAGCAAAATCGTAATGCCATTGCGTCCCTAACTACACTCCTGTTGAGCTTGCATTGTTGAGAGTTCTTGAATTGATGCAACAGGCTCTGCGACTGCAAGGAATTGAAGGTATTTCAAAACCACATGCCGATGACATAGCCACCAGAGCGTATCATAAAAACCTAGATGGCTCGCTATGTTATTTCATGTTCATGTTTGTTTTCTATGTCCATAAAGAAAAGGAGTAGCCTAAAACCACTTCTGAGGTGCTCCACTAACTCCGTTCCCTCTGTGGATTGGACCTTCGTGAGAAAAGAGTGATATCATAAACTCGTTTTAGAGGACTATTACAAAGCGCTTCCGGATTTGAGACATATGAAGGAGCCACCGTACAAAGACTTTTTGTGGAGGCTCCTAACCAGGACTTCCGGTGATGACAGAGGCAAGAGGGCTTGTGGTCGAGCTTTTTGATGCTGTTGTACGGTGGCTCCTTCATATGTCTCAGATCCGGAGGCGCTTTGTAATAGTCCTCTAAGAAGAGGTCTATGACATCACTCTTCTCACAAAGGTCCGATCCATAGAGAGAATGGAGTTAGTGGAGCACCTCAGAAGTGGTTCTAGGCTCCTTGTTTTCTTTGTGGACAAAAAAAACAAACCTGAACGTGAAATAACTATGTTTTTATGATACGCTCTCGTGGCTATGTCATCGGCCTGTGGTTTTGAAATACCTTCAATTCCTTGCAGTTGCAAAGAGCCTGTTGCTTCAATTCAAGGACTCTCAACAATGCAAACTCGACAGGGGAGTAGTTAGCATTGGATACAATGACATTACGATTTTGCTTTTGTGTGAGATTGAGGTATTTTGTGTGTACATCAATAACCATTTGGGTGTAGTAGGTTAAAGCTTTGGTATATATCAATCCTATGTCTGTGTTTGGTTTCATGCATTTGATGATTTTGTGACACAAATTAATTAGCTTATTAGTGTCTCTGCTCATAGATGCCATTATACAAAGATTGGATAGGCAATTGAAGCACTGTGTGTACATCAATAACCATTTGGCTGTAGTAGGTTAAAGCTTTGGTATATATCAATCCAATGTTAGTGTCTGTGCTTGATATTGCTTAAATTAATTGTTAGGTGGCATTAAGAATAAATGATACAGAGTGACTGACTAATATGAGAAATTTCTGTCTAGTGTTGTGACGTCTTTGATTGTGTCATATGAACCTCCTGCAGGTTTTTGTGAGAGACTTTGCCCCTTGTGGTTTGGCCTGAGTCACTCATGAAAAATGACCCCGATCGACGTAGTGTAAAGACTTTCCTGCTACAGACCCTGCACCTCCAAGGTTGGGGGACGGCTATTGATGATTGTACACTTGTAAGAGCTGAACCTGTAGATTCTGCTTTATGGTGGATCGTTTTATTGAGATCATACACCGAAGGCAATGGTGACTATACACTCAAAGAGCATCTTGAGGTACAGAAGGCTTTGAAACTTCTCCACTGTTACCTGTCAGTTAGCTTTGACACATTCCCGACACTTCTCTGTGCAGACGGATATAGCATGATTGATAGCAGGATGGTGAGTCTTTTCTTTTTTGACAGTTTTTAGGATTCTTGACACTTTCAGCATGTATATATAAAATTACTCAATACCTGACTTCAAGGGATAACATAACTAAAGGCTCCACTGAACTGAATTTCACCACCTTTGCTTGCTTTTCTGAACAGGGGATTTATAGCTATCCAATTGAGATTCAAGCTCTTTTCTACTTTGCATTGAGGTGTGCACAGGGACTGTTGGAGCAAGAGCTAGATGCTAAGGAACTCCTTACAGATCTACGCTTTCACATCCAGAACTATTATGTTGCACAGCTAAACAACATATACCCCTACAAAACCAAGGAGTATTTCCATATTGCTGCCGGCAAGTTTAATGTCATTCCAGATTCCATCCCTGCATGGGTTTTTGATTTCATGCCATTGCGAGGAGGGTATTTCATTGGCAATGTTAGCACAGGTCGAATGGACTTCAGGTGGTTTTTAGTGGGGAATTGTATTGCCATCCTTAGCTCTCTAGCAACACCTGAGAAGCTACAGCTATTATGGACTTGATTGAGGAGCACTGGGAGGTCTTGATCGGGGAGATGCCTCTGAAAATTGCGTACCCAGCATTAGAGGAACATGAGTGGAGGGTTATCACAGAACACGGCATGGAGTTATCACAATGGTGGCTCATGGCCAAGTAAGTTTCCTGGAGTTAGTTCTCCTTTTTTTTATATCTTTGTTAACTGCTATGTAGTAGTTATGTTTATCCTTTTTAGCACCTCCAGTAGTTTTATTTTACTATTTAAATGCATAGTGCTTGCCTAATTTGATTGAGACATTTCAATTACTTGTGAAGAGCATTGCCCAATTATAGACGAGGCTGCTTGTTGATTTTGTTTAGTGGATGGAATTATGCTACAAGTATCTTCACATGTAGTCAGGGGATGAAAAGCAAGGATCATCTAAACATCTTTATTATTGGTTCCAGCCACTTTTTCAATCAAAATCTTGCATGAATTTTTCATCGTAGTTTGTGACATTTTGTTGCAGCACTGCTTTGGCTGTTTACTGCGGCATGTATCAAGGCTAGCAGGCCGGAGATGGCGAAGAGAGCCATCGAACAAGTGAAGCAACGGATGTTGAAAGGCAATTCGCCAGAGTACTATGATGGCAAGGTGGGCAGATACGTAGGCAAGGAAGCAAGAAAGTTGGTGCCGAGGACCGTCGCAGGATATCTGGTGGCCAAACTGATGATGGAAAACCCTGCTACAATTCATCTAGTCTCTCTTCAAAATTGAACCCTTTGTGAGTTGCAGTTTTGTGATTCATTAACATGATTTGCTAGTATGCTACTGAGATATACAACCCCTGCATTTTCTTTTTCAGTTTCTTAATATCTAGTTTTGAATAGTAAATAGTCTATAGGCATTTTGGAAAGTAATGCAACGTGGCCATTGTTCTGCTAACCAATTATTTGGCAAAGTATTTCAAGCTTTTATGGTCAAAATTTGCCTCCTCTTTTCCTGCCAAATTCAGTTTGATAGGTGTGCAAATGTTTTTCTTTGTGTTTATGATAAAATTATTTTTACAAATGTGCCAAATTTGTGATTTGGGGAAATAAGTAATGTGAGAAACAATATATATTCAAAAGGCTTGTAGCTCAAGTGGTTAAGATAAGTTGAGATTTGTTTTCCACTCAATATATAGACAGGGGCAAAAATAACTATATATAACGACTGTTGAAAGACCTCATATAGGTCCATAAACACCCTAGAGAAGCTTTAACCCTTCACTATATAGTATATGTACTTCCAATATCGTAGCTATCTTACCCTCTGGACAAACCTCATCAAATCGCATTGCTTCTTCCTCCATATCTCTTTCTGATACTCCTGATATGTTATTTAATAAGGAATCATGAACAAGTATTTAAATTAGAACAGAGAAAAATAGGGTCAAATTCAATCTGCAAGCAAATCCATTGTGGGCTGGAAATGTAAAATCTGAGGCATTAAATTTCTTATTAAAATAAAAAAGAAAACAAATGAACAATGAGAAGTATCCAAATCCAATTGCAATGTAGAGAGTAGTTTTATATTAGAGTTGCTACCTCTCCTCTGCTGCTGGTGGCTTTGCTACCTCTACTTACACTTGCTTCTAGAGTGAAGATATAACAAACTAACTTTGGGCGGGAAAATATCAAGTGTCAAGCTGATCAAGGACAAAAAATTATGGCTTTGAGCCCAATCCATGACTTGAACAAGTGTCAAGGTCTGTACTTTTACTCTTTGACTGCTGATTATGGCTTTGAGCCCAATGCTCTCGACCCTGTATGTTCTTTGTTCTTCCCGTGATTTCTTTCTGTAAAATTATTAATGGATCTTGTTGAGAAATGGTAGGGAGAAAATGAAAAATTAGTCTTGGATCTTCTTGAGTTGCTAGTTATGGACCAAATTTGGGTTTGATTTTGTTATGCGACGTCTCTCTTGTTGTGTAGTGGGCTGCTTGTAGGAGTGTTCATGAAACTAGAACTACATGATGCTCAATGGAATAGTGACAAATTTGCCGTGTTAGAATTTAGAAATAGGTGCAGACATAAAAGGATTTCTTCTTATTGCAAAGTACCTTGCCTGCTAGAGGTGCTGTTGATTGTCTTTTTTAAAAATGTGTTGTTTCTGTCTGAAAGGATAGCATCTTGGCCTTTGGAAGAGATTATGGCTAAGATTACTGCTGAGGTATTATTAGGTAGTTAAAGACTAGATTGTTTAATGTAAAACATGTTTTGTCTCTCCATCTATATTATAAGTCAGGATGCCTTTAGCTGAGCTGAGATTCTTCTCTGTTCATGTTCCTTTTTCCTCCGTCTTAGAAAACTTTCAATTTCTTCGTTGGTAATTGGTGATTGTCATAGGTTCTTTGGATAGATATCGGTTTGTTAAATAATTTCTGTACTTGGTGTACGGTAACTGTTTCGAAGGCTAATGGCACAAATTTGTGATGGCAGGCAGATTAAGAGGGCGATAGAGAGAGTCTGCTGAAAGTTGTGTGAAAGACTTCATCTTTGGATCAAAAAGTCAACCTGGAAGAGAAATTGAGAAGCTGTCCCTTGACAGTGCAAAGGAACATCATTAGTCTTTTTTTTGAAAAAAAAAAAGAACACCCTTAGTTTAATAGGCAGTTAGCAATGTATTGAGAAATGATTCTACTGTTCTTGTTAGTTGTATGTGGTGATATTTGGACCTTGTGTTTCTTTTGCACAAGATATTTCATGTGTGATCTTCACCTTGCTGCTGAGATAAAACCAAACTCAGTATGGATATGATTCTTGGGTCACCTGAAGCTCAAATTCTGCCCCTCATCTTGAACATATATGTACAGTGCTTTGCAATTTATTGGATTTGAACCATCCTCTCAAGTTAGTTCTTTGGTAGGGCATTTGAGCAGTGTTTATAATTTTGGAATCCTTTGCATTATTTGGAAATGGTCTCATAACGGCGTAAATTTATATTAGATCGCTTAACAGATAGAGTCTTATTCGAAAAATAACACCACATGGGAATGTTGTCATAGATATGCAAATTTTCTTCTGGGGTAGAAGATTATACATACACAAATATAAAATAGATGTTTTGAACTAGGAATATCATTTGAAGAAATATTCTTTTTATCTACTACTGAGACTCTGAGAGGAGTGAAGGTGAAAACTTGATCAGCACAGAACAGAATGCGAAGCTTCTCTTTTCCATCATTATTATTACTCTCTTCAAACTGCTGCTCCAATGTCCTCTCCTTGACCTCCTCTGTTTCTACTCAGACTTGACAAACAACTTCACTTGAAACACAAAACCAAGCAGAGAAAATGGATGAGGTTGGTCTTCAAGATATCTTTGCGTCAGAATCTGACCACATGCCCTCACAAAATTCCTTAAGCTGCTCAAAAGACTCAGATTTCTAATATGCATTTCGCCTCGAAGGCATTTCTCTGTTTTTACAGCTAAAAAATGAAATAGAATAAGAAGAAGAAGAAAAGAATACTTGTGAGCTCTGTTTCTTCAGTTAATTTCTCTCTTCTTGCATATTGGTCTAAACTTGTCATAATTTATGAGCCACAATATTCTTGCAACCTTGACCCTTTCATACCATACCTTGCCATTAACTACCTGGATCGGTTCTTATCCAAGCCAGATATTCTGGTAATTAAAGAGCTTGATTTTCTTGAATTTGGTGAAGGACGCGATAACGTGAGAGTTTTCTTTAAAGTCAGGGAAAAAAAAACTGCCTAGACCCGCCTAGCTCCTAGGCGGGTGCCTGGGCTGATTTCAGTATGTTCTAAGTTATCAGAATTTCTTCTTTCAGGTGGACAACTTGAATTTATTACTAAGACTGATTGGGATAAGGTTGTATGATTTGATTTTTCAATTGGAACTTGGAAATTGATTAGTAGTTTTATGAACCCTAATTCACCTTCAAAGGTTTTGCCTTGTTAGTTTTTCCTTGACAGTTCTGGAGATCCGTTGCATTTATCTTGTTTGGGTGTTCCTTATTAAATAACTTGCAAGTTTGATATTTGCCCTTTAAATATATATTCTTCCTTTATGCTAAGATTATGCAATGAAAGAATTTCATATCAGAATGTTTTTCAATCCAACTTCCCCTATTAATACTTTCTTGCACAATTGAAATATGGTAGTATTCACTCCTTTTTTCGTTTATTCATCCTTGTGTGTGTTATGGTTGTAGACAAATGCAGGAAGTGGAGATTTGATTCTCCTTGATTTCTTGTGGTTTAATTATTAGTGAGAGCTCAGAAGTTCTGGTCTTTGCTACTTTTCCGTATGTTCTGAGTTATCAGAATTTCTTCTTTCAGGTGGACAACTTTATTCATACAGACATGCATCCTGGAAATATCCCTGTCCGGGTGGCTCAGAGCAAGTCTTCTCGGAAGCGACTCTTCAAATCAAAGCCTCATGTCATTTTCCTTGATTTAGGCATGACTGCTGAACTCTCTAAAAGTGATAAGAGTAAATTTAGTGGAATTTTTCATGGCTGTTGCTCTCGTGATGGGCGTACTGCTGCTGAGTGCACACTCAGACTATCTAAGCAACACAGGTGCCCAGATGCAAAGGCTTTCATTGAGGTAAAATTGTTAGGCAACTTAAATGTATTACTAGGAATGATTGGGATAAGGTTTTATGATTTGGTTTTCAATTGGAATTTGGAAATTCATTAGTAATTTTATGTTTGTTTATGAAACTCAACTCTCTTTATGCTAAGATTATGCAAAGAAAGAATTTCATATTAGAATGCTTTTCAATCAAACTTCCCCTGGTAATACTTTCTTGTCTCAAAGCGTGAATTTTGTCAAGCACATTTGAAATATGTGATATATATACGTGTAGTATTCACTCCTTTTTTCGTTTATTCATCAATGTGTGTGTTATGGTTGTAGACAAATGCAGTCCCTCAATCTCTCCATGATTTTATGAACTCAGGAAGCTTCTGTTACAAGTTTCCCTCCTTAATAATCTACATTATATATTTGATTTTAGTCTATATTTGGCCAAAGTTTCTAATCTTCTTCTTTTTACAGCAAGTGGAGGAGGCATTCGCTTTCTGGGGTACTCCAGAAGGTGATCTGGTCCATCCTGCTGAGTGTATGCAGCAGTTACTGGAGAAAGTTAGGCGTCATAGAGTCAATGTTGAAGGTAATGTCTGTACTCACTGTCATGGTAACCACTGAGGTAATTTCTTTTTCCTTTATCTACTGCAGCTGAAGCATGGAAATTCTCTTGTAAATTTGTGTAATCTTTGCAGTATAGGCATGTGCAATTTATAAGTACAAAGACATTAAATTAAAGCACACGCAGATTATCAAGTTGTCTTTTCTTTTTATTTCACACCGTTTTATTTTCTGCTTTTGTCTGTGAAAACAACAATGCAGAAGGATTCTGGCTTGTAACTTAAAAGTTCCTGAGGGCTGAAACAGATTTCCTCTTGCCTTAGTCTTTCAATCCTGTATCCTGAACTGCACTTCCACACTCAATCAATTGTAAATTCATGTATGTTTCATTCTAGAACGTCTATGTTTACTACTCTAAACAATATATAGGATATGTCAAAAATTGTTTTTAGCATGTTATAAGAATTCTGAAAGTAACATTTAGTCCTGTGTACTCCATCATTCTGCGAAATGAACTGGATTCCGGAAAGCCGGTCGCAGAAGATTTCAGAGACCCCTGCTATTCTGCCATATGATTGATCTCTTATACTACGCCCTAAACTTCTGACTGCTTTGTCTAACTGAAACGGAATATTAATACCACTCATATTCATATATCCCCCTTATTGGTAGATAATGCATGCTCTATATGATAATTGATGTCTGTGGGCGGGTGTTCTAATTGAGGAGCCATTTCCAATGCTTGCCCTTCATGACCTTCACACTCTTATACGTAAGCTATAAGGCCCAGTTCAGTGGACTGGCATGGATTGATTAGGATTGACCTTTAAGGACTCGATTGGGGTGGCGTGGACTGGCTTGGACTTTTAACTCCAATCCGGCCCAGTTTGTACCAAACAACAGATTGAAATTTAATTTGAATTTTCATTTATTTTATTCAATTAATTTCTAACTTGCAGAAGGCAAGAGGGGTTACGTCGAGTGCAAAATATCGATAATATCCCGATATTTTCGTGAAAGTTACGTGTTTTTGGACTACCGATATTCCATACCATCGATATTTTAGACCTTGACCAAGTATACTTGGTTTAAACCAATGGACAAAAAATATCGATAATATCAATGAAATATCGAGGATATTATCGTTTTTTCGGGTCAAGGATATTTTGGAACATATCTATACACATTGTATGAATATCGATAATATCGACGTAAATGTCAAGGAAATATCGATGTCAATAATTTGCATCAGACTTATTGATATTTTGGCAAAATATTGACATGATATCGCTATAATATCGAAAATATCGAAAATATCGGTTTGCACATGAGAATGAGTTTACATTTCAAGTTTCAACTTTCCATTACTCTTCACAATACACTTACTCTACACATAGAGATGAAGAAGATAGTGAAAATTTTGAACCTCATAGGAATTCTATGTGGTACTGTCACTCATGTATCTTACCATGTAATGTATAAAGTGTAAAATATTGTAGTAAATCATTATATATAAATGATTATGGTGTGTTTAATCTTCTTTTACTAATTACTATATATTTTCTACACCTGAGTGTTTGTCGCCGCTATATAATCAACTTAAATCAGTTAAACCCATCATGCAATACATTTCCTTCCAATTTTTTTGTGATAAACTAATAGATAATTGACTAAATAAACATCCTCCAAAGTTTCAATAAAAATTTCCAAGTTTTTCTTACAATTTCAATGGTTTTATTCAATTTTTATCGATATCGATAATATCCCGATATTTTAAATAGAAATTTCGTGTTTTTGAGCTACCGATATTTTCGATCTGTCGATATTTTGCACTTGGTTACGATGCAATTTTTGCCTCAAATTGAAGAAAGAACCCAAATTTTTGCAATAAGCCAATAACCACATGAGAAATCCCACAAAAATACGTTGCGATTGTTGTCAAATTGTAGCCATTTTAATTGGACTTCTTCAGTCCATTTCGGCCCACCAAACAGGGCATAAGTTTCTTGCACTGTATGACATGTAAATGATGTATTACAATCTAGCCTCAGGGCTGAGATTTGTACATATAGATAGACCAACAGACCTTGTTAGTTTTGCATCGTCTATTGGATAGAGGATTGTGTTTCATCAATGTACATGCTAATGTCACCTTGTCCTTGTCATACTTTTGGCTCTTCTAAATATTTTTTTCTTTTCTAAATAGAATAGATAGTTGACTTTTAAGTGCAACATGACTAATTATACGTTTATAAAAAGACTTGATTTCCAGCCCTCCAAAGCATTCCCTAAAGGCTAAACCCACAACATCTCTGTTATCTCTGTCATTATTTGTTAATTTTAATCGTTGGGGGTTCTTTTTCTTATTTTTCAATTATTATTTTTAAATATTTTATTAGTTTTTTCGGGAGCTTTGGTTTGTAGTCAATAGGCAGTTTACTTTGTTTTTTAAAGACATTTTCCTATTGAGATGAGCAATAACATACTAAAATAACATATTAAATGTGCAAAAACTAATAGGTCATTTGCAGTATTTTAAGCAATTAAGTATAAAAGTGAAATTCAATATACTTTTCCCCTCATTAAACACACGAGCAAAAACTTAAATAACCTCAGTAATATTGAGCTTTGGGATAAAAAAGTAGCATTGAGGTTGAATTACAACAAAAAATAAAGGGTAATATCCTTTTTGTGACACTTTTTTTTTTTTTTTTTCCAATAGGTGATTACAATTACAAATATGTGATTCGTTAAATATAGTGAGAGCAATTGAATAAAAATAACGTAATCAATTTTATAAGAAAATGAAAGCATGGAAACATAAAATCCCAGTAGGTGGTGGTGTGGCCTGTGCCCTAATTCCTTAAAACCAAGGACGGACATGGATCGATCATACACAAATTTCTACCTGCCATATATCCCAAAAACCAAACTTGCGACTAATACTACTATAGTCTACTTAGGGCTGGGCATCAAAACTGGAAAATTAAAACCGAACCAAAACCGTATCAAATCGTGCCAATTTCAATTCGTACCGTGTTGTTCGGTGTTGCATAGTAAATGGTATGATACCGTATCATACCATTTCTGTTTGACATGACATCAGTTCCAAATTTCCCATCTCGTTTGATATCATACCATACCAAATAGTATTCATATTCTCTATTTCTTTATTATTTTTCATATTCTCTCTCTTTCTCTCCTTTTATTTAATGTTTCCCCCTCTTTTTTATTCTCTTCCCATTTCTCTCTCTCTCTCTTTCTCTTTATTATTTTCTTTCTTCCCAGCCGGCCCCCGTCACTCCATCCCTATCTATCTTCACCCCTTTTTTCTTTATTTTCCTTTCTTTTTTCTTCTTCTTCTTCTCTCTCCCCGTCACTTTCTTTCTCTCATCCCATTTCTCTTTCTCTGTTTCTCTGTTTCTTTTTTTCCTCTCTTTCATCTCTTTTTTTTTCTCTTTGTCCATCTTTCTCTTTTCAAATCTATAAGATCTTAGGCATGCACTACACTTTTTCTGAAAATCTTGGCTATGAAAATCGTGACGTTGCAGGTTGACTCTTTCAGAATGTTTTTGCAGCTTGGCTCTGTCTCCTCTCGAATTGCAATCTTGATCCGATACTCAAAATGGTACCGAATCATACTGGTGTCCCGTTTGGTTCCGGTATGGTTCAGACATGTCTTGAAACACTTCGATACAGTCCCGTCCCGTCCAGATTATCCTTGCCGGTATTGACACCGGAAGTCCTTCATCCCGTGTCATCCATACTGTGCCCAGCCTTAAGTCTACTACTACTTTCCTTTCCTTTCATTGTGAAGTTGTGATTAATTAATGGGTTAATTTCAATTTAGTACCATAAACTCTCACTCTTAAGGCATTTTCAATAAATTGGTGTCTTCCACAAGTATATTTGTTAAAAAATTATGACACATTTTTTGCAAGTTTGGACGAGAAGGCACCAATTGTTCAAAAATACCCTTCAACTAACATCGAAAGAAGTGAATAGGTGAGACCCACGTCTGCCACGTATGCAATTAACGAAAATTTTGATTGCTAGAACCATATTGTAAAAAATTAAAAAGATTAGGGGTATATGATTATTAAAATTGAGAGTGCATGGACAAACATACCTTAAGGATGAGAGTTCAGTGCTAAAGTGAAATTAACCCTTAATTAATTGATGCGGGATTCTTCTTCAACCTTCAAGCGATTCATCAGTTTTGCAAGAGAGATAACACTATTTTGCTATCTTCGATCAACAACGTTATAATAGGCGTATCATAGCATTATTGGACGGAGATAACACTATTTTATTATCTTCATTGCAACTAAATTTTTCTCCTACGCCACATTTGAGAAAATAAGAACCTAAAAATAATCAAATATGAAAGTGATTAGATGCCACCACAGAAAATGAATTGAATATGATTATCCTCTTTATGCAAAAATAACAAAATCATTCATTTTTACCCCAGAAGTTTTTTCCGTAACCCCCACCCCAATAAACTTAGCATAAAAAAAGAAGAAGGGAATCCATTTCCAGATTCCAATTCCAATTCCAACTCCAATTTCCAGCTTCCAAAACTCCATTGTCTTTCTTCTCGCTCTCTTTCACTGAGACTAATATTCAATCAATCCGAGCCGTCCAAACAGCTTGATCCAACGATGGAGAGCAACAACTGCATGTCCGTGTTGTCGTGTGTGGGCACCAATGTCGCCTCAGCCTTCTTCGCCTCACTCGAACGCTGCTCCTGCATCAACCTCAACACCACCGATTTCGACGACGACAATCACACCATCAACGAAGACGACGGCCGCCCTCTTTTCCTCGCCTCCGCCAGTCCCACCGCGACCCAACAAGCCCAGCCCATCAAAGACCCCAATCAGCCCATCAACAAGCCCAACGCCACCACCACCCACCACCTCAACGACGGCGTTTCAGCTTGATTGGTTGCAGCAGTCCCCAGGCAGCCTCCGCTCACGGTGATTTTACCATACACTCAACTCAACTCAAGAAGAAGATAGAAATTTCACTGCTTTTTAGTTTTATGTGTAGCTTGTGTATTGTATGGTCTTGGTTTGTATCTGTAATTTGTGTCCATGCGCGTTGAAATTGTGATTGGATTTTGTAGGGCACTTTTGTTTGTGAAATGAATTGGGAATTCTGTAAATTGGGCAAATGCTATTTCCAGAGCTAGAATTGTTGCTCTTTTGTCAACGTACAACCTTCACTGCGTAGCGTACAACTACTCGCTTGGAAAATTGAACTTGGATTTTTTTTTTTCTTTAAAAAACGTTTCTGAAACTCTGTGTTTGATGATTTGAATCATATGTAGAGTCATTGGATGTCTACAAATCTCTCTTTTCTGCTAAAATATCAGTTATGGGGTGTTTTTTTTTTCTTCTTTTGGTGCTAAATATCAGTTATGGTTTTGCTGTAACGGATAGTTTGGTCAGACTAGGCAAGAACCAATCTGGTGCAGTCAATGCCAATTGTCCAAGTCCTGGTATTGGTTTACGTACTTTAGCTTGAAAAATTGGGATTAACAACTCACTCCCACACAGCAGTAGGTGTATTTTGTTCAAAAGTGTCCTCACTTGTTTAATGCTTCTTGAAGCCTCTGGTTTTTGGAGTTACCCTGCTACTTGGTAAACTCTAGGCATGTAGAAAGGAAACAAACTTCTACTGGGCACCTGCCTTTGGATGAAGAATCTATGTTTTTTCATTGTTTGAATTGATAAAAATCATACTGATGAATTTCCTTTGTGTTATAAGTGGTTGCTTCTGAGTTTATCAAAGTGTTATTGTCTAGCTTGGACCTCGGGAAGTTTTGGCATTTAAACCAAGCATTTGCATCACAAGCTAAACATCTCATAGATATATATAATATATGTGTATTGTAATTGACACTCTTTGTGAATGGTTGGATGCTGCTCTCTTTTTATGAAAGGGAATCTATATTAGGGTAGTGTGTATTTCCTTTGGGTGATCAGTGTTGTAGGTCTTGTTCATTTTGAAGACTATATAGTTGATTAGCTAGCAATGAGAGACTAGAAGATCAGGATAGAGCACTTTCCCATATTGTTGAATGTGCAACATGAATGACAGATAAATGGCTGACTAGGGTTCTTTAATTCTTTCTTTCTTCCTTTCTTCCTTTCCCCCCACCTATGTAAAGACATTATAAGGATGCATCATATGTATCGAAATTCTAAGTTTTTTTTTCTTCCACACTAATGATGTGTGATCGTGTCTGTGTCGTAGCATACGACAAAATTGATTGTCGATTAAGAATTACCGGTCTGATGTGGTGTCTGCTTCTGTAACTAGAAGATCTTTCATTAACGGTCGTCACCTTTCCATTAGCACAAGATCTTCACCACAATGTACGACAAACCTGGTAAAACTTGTTGATAGTTGTCATTGTTTCCTTAACGGTTGTCACCTTTCCGTTAGCACAAGATCTTCACCACAATGTACGACTAACTTATTAAAACTTTTTGATAGTTGTCATTGTTTCCTCAAGAGCCACATTGAAATATTTGTGAGAGATACCTTTAGTAGTATTTGATCTGTTTTCGTACACATTTTAGTCTTCCCAGTTTCACTTTGGTATTCAAATAAATTTTTTTCCATATATGGTAACAATTTATTCTGTTCCCAAACCAATCAAATCAGATATCATTGAACAACAAAAACTCCTCAAGCATCAGCATCCAAAACATAAAGTGGATGAGAATTAGATCTCAGGAGTACCAAAACAATCATATAAGTCCACCTGTGTTAAGTTGTCTGCAAAATTGGTGCTCTCAGAAGCATGATTTTATGGTCTGGTTGAAAAAAAGATGTTGCCTTAGAAAATGGCATGTTTGGTTGGGGATAATTACCTAACCATCATATTGTCAAGAAGGAACCATTTACAAAGAACATTGAAAGAAGAACAGGGGAAAGAAAAATTAAGGAGCATGGATGTGCAGAATGTCCACATCATGGCAATTTTGTGAAGCATGGATGGGTAAAATTTCCATTCAGCTCATCAACTACACATTACTTTACATCATAGACTTATTTGTAGGTAGCTCAGAGGCAAAAAAATGAAATACATTGATCAAAATTTGCCCAGTCCAAAATTCAAATCACTTATCTTCGTCTCTCCAGCAAATCAGCATCAAGATGCAACGACGGATTATATACAGCCTCGCTCGCTGCTCCTTCAAGGCTCTACCTCTTGGGACTGGAGCCTTGCATCCTGTCCGCGAAGAAAAAGGCAGGCACCCCATCACTGTGAGTTTCTCTCCTCTTCTTACTTCCACAGAAGATGATAGAACTATCAAAAAACACCTAAACTCTTTTGGAGATTGCTCTTACTCTACTGATAATATAATGCTTCTCTCTCTCTCTCTCTCTCTCTCTAGAAGTGGATAGTGTGAGGAGGTTACAGAAAGTTGGTTACAAATTTTTGTCTTTCAGTGCAGAGTGTTCCTGTAAATTTGTTGCAAGTCTGAGGCTTGGAGCATGTGGCTTCCCTAGGGAACTCCGCAAGGAGCTAAAAACCAATTTTCTGGATTCAACCAGTTCATCAGCACTGGCATTTCCATGGAGGAGAGGAGTTTCTGCTAGGCAGTCTACCCAACCAGTTGAGCCAAGTGTTTGTAACTCCTGGGCTTAGTTAATGCATCACTTCTTGCTAGTTTATAGGAAACAGCTCACTAATGACTTATATCACTTGTGTTTTTATGCTTTTGATATGGCATTAGGCCTGCTAAACTTAGTTTAATAGCTTTTAGTTTCAGTCTATTAATTATATATGATTTTTGAAGCCACCCAGAAGAGTTGGAGATTCTTCTTCTCTGTACCAACTTATGTAGACGATTTGTGATTTCGAATTATGTGAGAAGCTGAAATATAAGATATGGAAAGGAAGCCACTAGAAACATGCATGCTCAAGTTACTACATGAAACCTGGCACCATCACTCAACCAGTTGAGCCAAGTGTTTGTAACTCCTGGGCTTAGTTAATGCATCACTTCTTGCTAGTTTATAGGAAACAGCTCACTAATGACTTATATCACTTGTGTTTTTATGCTTTTGATATGGCATTAGGCCTGCTAAACTTAGTTTAATAGCTTTTAGTTTCAGTCTATTAATTATATATGATTTTTTGAAGCCACCCAGAAGAGTTGGAGATTCTTCTTCTCTGTACCAACTTATGTAGACGATTTGTGATTTCGAATTATGTGAGAAGCTGAAATATAAGATATGGAAAGGAAGCCACTAGAAACATGCATGCTCAAGTTACTACATGAAACCTGGCACCATCACTTAGTGATGCTGCGTAGTTTTGAGCTATCGTGGCATGCATTGGACACATTTATGTGCTGCTCAATTTTTGTCGTATGTTTATTATCATTATTTTTTAAAATTTCACTTCATTTTTGTTGTTTTTCTCAGAATGCTTGCTTTGTTTATCTGCAGCTTCTACAGAACACAATCCCTTTCAACTATTGATTCAGTACGGGAAAATACTAATTTGAGTTGGTAAAGATTCGTTTAGGAGATTAATATAGAGGGGTGGTCCTAAAATTTAACAAACCATTTTAAAGATTATTAGAAAAAAAATAAAAATAAATGATCTCCAATTATGAGGCTAGAAATATGATATGCTAAAATCTTCAAATCTATAGAGATGTGGTTTGTACCCTTGACCAACAAATATTGAAATGGGTTAAATGCAATGGTTTTTTATTATTATTTATTTATAGAGTTTTTCTATTTAAACTCCATACTTTTCTTTGTTCACCCTAATACTTAAATCATTATGCTCTTAAGTTTTATTATTTTATAAAAAGACAAAAAAGGTCATTCAACTTAATACTTAACCCTAATACATCTATACACATCCTACCACTCTTCATATTAAGTTTTATATAAACACAAACTCCTCTACATCCTATTGTCAAATTACTATTCTCTTTCAATTCAAGAAACCTCCTACACTCTCATCTTCTCTTCACAAACCCTAAATACGATATGCAAATAGTGGCTTGTGGGTCATCAATTGAGGTATGTAATGTGAGATTATGTCTTGGTTTGGGACTCCTCCTCGAATTACTGAGGATGCTGTGAGGTTGAGGTGAACTTAGAATGGTGAGAGGTGAGATAGTGGGGTGTGGGGTGTGAGGTGTGAGGTGTGAGGTTGACAAGTTTTTTATTTTATTATTATTTTTTCTGCTGGGTGTGTATAGTGTATTTAGGGACAGTTTGAAAAGATAGTGGGGTTTTCCTAGAAATTGTGAAAATTTTAATTAGAAGTTGGGGTAAACAAAAAGAAGTGTGGGGTTTAAATAGAAAAACTTTTTTTATATAAGCGGTAGTCTAAACTACAAGGGGATGGGGGTTTCTCGCACACACTACTACCAAGGAGTCATGCGGGTTCTAACCTGAGACTACTGAGTGCAAATCAATGCCTGTTTCCACTAAGCTAGACATCGTTGACATGCATTGGTTTGTTTAATCAGTATGGTGCAAATTCTAATTTCTGGTAATGATCCAATTACATGCGCAATGATCGATTTTGACATTCTTTTACAGCAATGTTAGAAAGTAACTCATTATGCTAAACTCTGGTAATTAAATCCCCTACCTATGATATGGTAATTACAACATGAGAATTTGTCCCACAAAATGATATTAATCAATCATAAATGGTAAAATGTTGAGTCATAATATAGCAGAATCGAACTTGAGACCTCTTTTGACACTAAGTAAAGCTAACTCTCGGTCCATGAAGTTTACAATCTGATATGAAAGAGCAAAACACAACATTGTAATGAAATTCCAAAACGGCTAGTTCGCAATCTCATGAAGATCCATATGTTTGAAAAAACGTACCAGAAATAAAATAACGAACCCAAAAGTTAATATATCCATAAAGCTTTGGGCATAAAATCTTTGCCTTAGTGTCTTCAAGTTTCTAACAAAGGTGGGGTTGGGGTGTGAAGGCGTGCAGTGCAGCCACTATGCTTATGATTGAGTAGAAGAACCTGTCTATCAAAAGCACAGCAAACAATCCCATCCATTGCTAACTTTTTCTTCTTCTTCTCTATTTGCCTATTACAATACAAGGTTTACAGCCACATAAAAGACCCAAAAGTACTGATTTACCCTACCATACAAAGGAAATATTTTTGGTCATCCTTACCACCACCACCATTCTCAACACTTGACACGTCTCTATTGACATAACCATAGTTAACTCTTTGCTTTGTATTTATAAAATCAAGATTATGTCAATGGACACGTGTCAAGTGTTGAGAAGGGTGGTGAGACTACATATTGGGTTAAAGTGGTGAGCAAAAATGTTTCCACCATGCAAAGGGTAGCTGTATATTTTTATTGTGAGCAATGCTAAAGGACTGAAAAAAATGCATGTAGAGGCAGAGCTAGCTGAATCCTTTGTTTGAAAGCTTTCCTAAAGCACATGAACTTTTACAAGTTACAATTGGAGAATTCAAAAGGTCATCCAGAGAGAAATTAAGAAAGTTTCTGATGGAGTGAAATGATGGATTCTATACACAAAAAGAACAGGGCAGGGAGCTGTTCAGGTATTGGTATCTAGCTAATAGCAGGTGTCTATTTTTCTCAGTCAAATGACATGATTTCATGACAAAGAATATGTTGAGAGAAAAGAAAAGTAAAAATCTCTTTTGGGTTGAGAAAGAAAGAGGTTAAACCATTCCCCACATTGGGTCACATTGAATAATCACATCCTCCCCAACACCTTATTATCACCAGTGCATGTTAGAGGTATCATGAAAGCTGACAAACATGATACACCTACAAAAACCCTTCTTTTTTTTTTTCTTCTTCTTCTTTTTCTTTCTCTTCCAATCAAAAATATATATTACAAAAAAAAAAACAGAAGGAAAAAGCAGAAAACATAAAAATAGTATAAAAATAGTATCTTGGCTTCACTCTATTAAGCACCCCCATCTAGCCACCAAGTTCAAACTCTGTGTGAGTGAGTTTTTGTGTAAATGGCAAACTTGTCCACTTCATTTACAATAGTGCTAAGCTTTTTGTTAATCTATGGTTACAATTACAGTGTGCATGTTATGGCACAATGGCCTAGTGGAGGATCAACCAGGTTCTATGATTTCCAGGTCTCTTTTAATCTCTTTTAACATACTTCTTTTATGTATCTTTCTTTTTCTATTGATTTCTCCTGATTTTTCTGGTTAATGAAGGTCAATTTGATGGCAAATTTTAGGTACAAACCAAAAGAGTTACCAAACTGTGCAGCACCAAGGACATGGTGACCATCAATGGAAAGTTCCCAGGGCCATCTGTTTATGCCCAAGAAGATGATAGAATCATTGTCAATGTAACTAATGAGACACCTTTCAATATCACAATTCACTGGTAAACCAATGAGCTTATGTATTTGTTCATAACTTGATTGCTTATTTTCCTACTAATTATTTCTTTTCTTCTTATTTTTCAAATCAAGGCATGGTGTCAGACAAAAGCTATCATGCTGGTTTGATGGACCTTCATACATAACCCAATGTCCAATTCAAGCTGGCCAGAGTTTTACATATGAATTTACAATGGTGAAGCAGAAAGGCACCTTCTTTTGGCATGCTCATGTTTCCTGGCTAAGGGCAACTGTTTATGGTGCCCTTATTGTATATCCAAAAACTGGGGTTCCTTACCCATTCAAAGCCCCTTATGAAGAGCACACCTTAATACTAGGTACTTAACAAATATATATATGATTTTCATATGGGGAGGTGAAATTTTTTGAAAAGTAATTATTGGGTTCTGAGTGATATTTACAAATTAATTATGTTATGGAAGTTTGGATTACTTTTGATTAATTGGACAATTGTATTAGGGGAGTATTGGCTGCAGGATGTTGTACAACTTGAGAAAGCCACTGCAGCAAGTGGAGGACCTCCTACACCTACAAACGCCTATACAATCAATGGCCATCCAGGGCCAAACTACAACTGCTCCAACAGTGGTAATATAGAAAATCTAAAACAATGTTATATGTATAATATTTACCACGTTTCTCATAGACGTGAAACTTAACAATGTGATTAGTAAATGTAGTACGGATAGTTCATTAGTCTCATTGTTTTTGTCATTAATTGTTTTGCTTGCTTACTATGTGATGTTGTGATTGTTTCAGATGTGTATCAGATTGATGTGGTCTCAGGGAAGACATACTTGCTAAGGCTAATACATGCAGGCTTAAACATGGAGAACTTCTTTGCTGTTGCTAATCACAAATTAACAATTGTGGAAGCTGATGCAGAGTATACAAAGCCATTCACCACAGACCGTGCGATGCTTGGACCAGGGCAGACCATGAGTGTCTTAGTCACAGCTGATCAGTCTCCGGGAAAATACTCCATGGCGATGGGACCTTACATGTCAGCCAAGGGTGTCAAATTCCAAAACATTTCATCCATTGCTTATTTCCAATACTCGGGTGCTGTCCCTAATAGCCTATCTTTACCTGCTAAACTGCCCTGCTTCAACGATAATCTAGCCGTTACGACGGTCATGGATGGATTAAGGAGCCTAAACCCTGTTAATGTTTCAAGACAGGTTGACACTGACCTTTTTGTCACCATTGGATTGAATGTTCAAAAGTGTCACTCCAAGACACCAAAACAAAATTGCCAAGGCCTTAATAATGGGGTTATGGCAGCATCAATGAACAATATAAGTTTTGTTAAGCCAAAAATTTCACTTTTGGAAGCTTATTATAAGAAGATTAATGGCTCTTTCACAGAGGACTTCCCTGGGGTACCTCTTAAGTTCTATGACTTTGTCAATGGGGCACCTAATAATGTTCCTAACAATACACAGGCATTGAATGGGACTAGGGCCTTGGTCCTTGAATATGGTGCTAGAGTGCAACTCATCATGCAGGACACTGGAACAGTCACAACTGAGAACCACCCAATTCATCTTCATGGCTATAGCTTTTATGTTGTTGGGTATGGCACTGGGAACTACAGTCCGAAAACTGCAAACCTCAACTTGGTGGATCCACCTTACATGAACACAATTGGAGTCCCTGTGGGTGGATGGGCTGCTATACGTTTTGTTGCTGACAATCCTGGTAAGTGTTGTATTCCTATATTAATTCTAACAACTTATGCTAATGTTAGTCGCATGTGGACACATGACGCTATTATAGCCGTTAATATGTGTGGCAATGGATGTGCTAGCATCACATGTCCACACAAGACTAACGTTAACGAGGAAGTGGCATCACCAATTTTCTCAGTGACAATTTTAATTAAATGCAGGGGTTTGGTTTATGCATTGCCACCTTGACATACACCAGTCTTGGGGATTAGGCACAGTGCTTGTTGTGAAGAATGGAAAAGGAGACCTTGAGATCCTTCCTCACCCGCCTGCAGACTTGCCTCAGTGCTAGAGTGCCTTTGGATTTTGATAGCTGACATAGAAAGATTGTTGCAAGTTAAGTTGTAACCTTTTGTTTCCAATCGACGATTTTTTGGAGCATGTATGTAACATGTTATTGGTCCATTTCTTTCTTTAAAACGTGAAATTGTGGGTGGGGTTGTAAACGAGGAAAGCATAATCAAATTAAAAAAGGGGGGTTTTCTTTTTTATAATTTTAATAGAAAGGCAATTTTTCTTTGTCTTCATTTGCTTGGATTCTTCTAACATAAGTATACATGATTTGTTGGTGTTCCTAACTTCCGGATTCAATTCTTCCTTAGTCTTGGTAAGCAAATGTTTTTCTTGTCATAAACCTGCAAATATTCTTACGCAATATATGACATTGTGAAGATAACTGCACCATGCACTTCATTCAGACTCTTCTTTTTTAGAGAGATTTTTTATGTGATACATGTATCACATCAGCCAAACAGACGGGTCAAATGTATTCACTAGTTTTGTTGGCAACTTGTTTCTTCAGGTTAGAGGTAAGCTTCCAGTTGTATGAGCAGCCAAGCAGGAATCTAAGTTGTATTATTAAAGATTAACTTCATACAATCATCAATATACAAATATATCTTCCTTTTAATATTGTCGACTTAACAGAATAAATCATCAGTAAACGACGACGTGTTTCAAGTTCGCCTCTGGTTAAACCCTAGAGCAGAGGTTTAGGGATTAACACTTTCTGAAGTCCAGCACTTCTCTCCATTGGGACTTCCAGTGGATGCAAACGTTAGCCTCTGGTTACTCTTCAGGTTCAAGTAATCAACCTGTGAACATGATAAAACTCAAGAAAATTAAGCAGGGAAATTAAACACATTGTGAGATGAATCATGAATGTAAGACTAGAGAAGCAAACCTGTTGCGGGTCTAGAACAAGAACACAAAATGCACCAACCGGGCCTGTAAAAGGATCTACGGAGACTTCCTTGGGTGGTTCTTCACTTAGATTAGGAAGACCTGGATGGGGCCCCAAATACTGCAGTCTTGATTTCAGAGAACTGGAAGCCCACGATTTCTCTCTTTGCTGCATCAGGCAATTTGAGAGGAGAACATTAGAGCATGAATAATAGCAAAATATATGCTGTATTGCATTTTTTAAACATCCACTTGAGGTCAAAGATTATGGCAAGGTTACTTCAATTTGTCAAATATTTAATTAATTATGTTCCCCAACTATCTGATCTCCAACAGCACTCAATCTTCTTATATATATACACCTTCCATCCCCGCATCTCGGGAACATGCTCAACTGTGACATCTCTTTTTTGACAAACATTGTTCATCCTTGCTCTGCAAAGGAGTCAACATAGTGGCACCATGCCAAAAATCATTTCACTTCCAGCATCAAGCTTAGCCCACTTTGACTGTCTTTGGCCTAAAACATGTCTCTCTCTAGAAGTTGCATGATAAATCATTATGCAAAGTCAAGTGGAAATCTTATAAGCAAATACCAGTGCATCATGTTAGGACTAAGGTAAACCATTGATTTCTGACCCAAAAAAAGGTAAGCCATTGATTAAATCTTCTTTCCTTAGTTGGGAGAGAAGATTATGCGGTGTGTTTCAAACTGGATTTAGAAGTTTCTTCCCATAAACAACTGAATTTAGTAAATTTATGTTTAACACTGAGATGGAAATTTAGGAACTGCTAAAAACTACCCCCGATTCTATGTATTTGTCAACCGAGTATCAAAAGAATTACCAACTATATTAAAGAATAAGGATCCTTGTCTCTCAAACCTTTTTCCATTCATGATCTTTGATTCCTTCAACAACATTTTGGTCCTCATTACCATTTCATCTGGAAACTTATCTCAAACATACCATCTAACACTAACATGGAAACTAGGACTTCCAAATCCGAAGTACCATTTACATTCTAGAATCTGCAACAAATCCCAACATATCTAAACCATTAATTCAGATGATGATACATACATTTTTCCTCTATTCTAGAAAGGGTCCTGACCTCACCTGAAGTTTTATGGGATCGGGATTTGATCCATCAATAATATCAACTGTTCCATTGATCCGAAATTGCTCCCAAGAGTCGGTAAAGTACCAACATATCTAGAACATGGAAAATTAAGTCTAAGAACAAAAGAATAAAAAGGGGGAGAAGACTATTATAATCAAACTCTAAAAGAACCTTTACTTCTAGTGCAAATAGATACAAAGCAGATAGTTTCTTAACAAACACAGGGAATGTACCTCAAAGATAAATTACCTCAGCAAAGGGGCAATGCTTTAGCTCCTCAATCTGCAAAAATTTATGAAGAATGTCAAATCAACACACAAATCATATCAGCTGAGCTGAACATCAAATGAAAACTGTAAATTAAACAAAAATACATAATGGGTAGAACAATGACCTTACGACTTCTGCAATCAGTGTTGATTTGAATCTTATCACTGTCCTCTTGAAATCCCCTGAGGGTACCCAGCAAAGTCATCAACTTTAATTCATTTGAGAGAGAGAGAGAGAGAGAGAGAATCATTACCTGAAAACAACGGTCCGATTTGAAGGTCTCCCATTACAACCAATCGTTGCCTACAATTCCCAATCAACCATCAAAGATTCAAACTTTAACAAACAACAAGATTGATTATTAGAGAGAGAGAGAGAGGCGCGTACAAGCTGAATGTAGGAAGAGTGCCTGAGGTGGGCATTTGATTCCATTGCGTTGAGAAGGAGCTGCTTCCATGGCGCTGGTGCTGTTACTGCTCCCATTGCTCTGCTAATCTCTGCTTCTTCGTGTTTCTCGATTTGTTGATTTTCAGCTTCTCAACATTTTTCGTCTCACCTAAAGTCGCCAGTATAACCAGCGGTTTCTGATCGACTTTTTTGTTTTTCCAAGCCCCAAAAGCGCGAGGCAGAATCGCGTGTTCGGTGCTGGTGCGAGTTAGCATGAACGACAGAGTATTTGATGTCGTTGGCTTTTGTTACCCAGAAATTTAACAGAACATAAATGGGGTCCTTAATTCGAGATAGAAAATCTATAACAAAAGTAGTGTAGGCTAGCTAAACTGCAAACTCATGTCTCAGTAATATAAATATTTCTTCTCCAATAAAATTTAGAAATAACTTGATTAATTAAATATAGACATATTTCTCAACTATTTAATTAGTGTATATGTTGAAAGATGCAAAGTGACTACGATGCATGTCATTTATTCTAACAGTTAAAAGCATCCATGATATTGTGGGGTGAGATGAGGTTGATCGTCAATTCATTTTCTCTAATAGTAGTTGTCTAGGTTGGAGGAAGTCTCATATTTTGCTTACATGAATGCGATACCAAGGAGTTGGATGTTGAATTTTGATTAGGTCATAAAAATAAATTTTATTTATCATAATCTAAAAGATATATAACTTTTATTTATGGGGTCTCCCAATAAAGCAGTACTAGATACTTGGCTTTAAACACGTATTTTTATGTTTCGGCGTCGAATCTCTATTACCATCTATTTTGTGATTTTTTTATGTTTTGAATAAGTTTAGAGACTTTTTGGGTTCTTTTTGTAGTTTTCACATCTCATTTGTGAGAGCTTTTGTAATAACCTCAAAAATGAATTTTTGTTGTTATTAATATTCCGAAAAATCATACAAGGTTAATTAAATATGTGGGTAATTTTATGAAGTTGGTTTGGTTTGGAAATGATTGGATTAAGTGTGTTTAATTTAAAGATTTTTCAAAGGACGTTCAAGAAATTGAAGTGAGAAAATTATGATTCTTGGCTAAAAAAATAATATACCTCGCTACGAGCATGTGGTAATTTTCGAAGAATTTTTCGAAGCTCAGATGAATTTTTAAGGAATGATTGAAGTTGGACTAATAAGGTGGTGATACATGCCAGCTGAAAAAATAAAATAATAGAGGTTACTGTTCATTACTATTCACACGTAGGGGGAGACTTCTTCTTCTTCCACGTCTTCTTCCTCCGTAGCTCATTCTGCAAATTAGAGAAAAAAAGAAAAATTTTCTTAAAAATGTGGAAATTCATATCTTTCGTTATAGACCTCAAATTGTTGAACCGTTTTCGCCTACGTGATCGTGAGAACGAAGCCTACGATTTAAGGTAAATTTTGAAGCCCTATTTTGCAAATTTCGAAATTGCTCAAATAGTGAATTTTTGTGGATTTAAGTTTCTAGTTCATAATTCGAGGTTATGTTAATGTCCTCGATGTCTTGAGCACGGTGGTGTGCTCGAAATTGCGAGATTCTGTCGTTTGATCAACGATCGGAGCCTTGCAAAGTTTGGACCGTTGATCTAAGCTGATCGGACCGTTGGATTATGTCTGATTTTGTATATGTTGTAGCTGGTGTTGTTTTGAGTCAGTAGGAATAGACGGATTGGTGATCGGACATCCCGATCTTAAGTTGTGGTATTTCAAAGTTTGCTGTGAGGGATTGTCCTTCGATTGTGCATGATTGTGCGATTAAGAATGATCCGACCATTGGATCGGGCCCAAATTGATGGAGGGTGATGTTAGGACTATTTAGAGTCCATTGGTGCAACCAGAGGCAAAATCTGAGGTCGTAGGCCCGATGCGGATTTTTGGAGTTGTCGGTGACTTGGGTAGTCACGGGCGAGGTGCATCTCGAGTGATGTGTGCCTCGATTTACGTGCAAGTGCACAATGAGTAGAGATGAGCATAGAGCTCAATTATTATTGGATTTTGGATTTTAAGTTGAGTTACGTGCTTTGCTTAGGTTTTGCGAAGCCAGAGTGCTTGTTGTGGACTCGTGCGTTGTTAAAGTTACGCAGCTTGGACGAGAGGTGAGTAAAACCATCTGGATTGTGAGTAAAATCACATATTATTATATTATGATAATGTGGCTCTGATAATGTTAATGGATGTAATTAACATGCTGAGGTGGTTTTTGAGAAACTGTTTTGGTGTGAGTTTAAAATCAATTAAATATCTTTTGATTTTAAAAGAGTTTTTGCAGGGTTTTGAGAAATGTATGGTGTTCGTAGAGAACAATCATGATATTTTATGATTGTATTATGGTGCTCATAAGTGAATGACCATGTAGATATATATATATATATATATATATATATATATATATATAAAATTAAATATATATTGGGAAGATGCATGTATCTTGGTAAAAAACAATATTTAATGTGAAAATGACATTTATATTGTTTTCAAGTGGGTGGTGTTGTGATTGGAGGATAGATGTGAGAATGCATTGATTCCTTCAATGGGAAGATAATCTTTGTGAAGATTTGACCGTGACAAGTAATTAGGGATTGTAACCCTGGGGTGCCCTTTTGAATACAGCTGTGGCTTTTTCGTGTCTACATTATGTTGAAATATTATATTACTATAATTTTTATCTCTTATCTTTTGGCTAAAAGAATTGTAATAGTGTATATCCGTGAGTGTTTTTTTGTTGTTTTGTTTTTCTCTTGTATTGCCATCTCAGCTGATTCATCAAATGCAATTGGTAAGGGTCGTTTGTTATTGTTTCCAGGGGTTAAGTTCACATTTTATCTACCTGGTAGAATCTTTCAGATCCTCTTCCAAGTAGCTTCTCAACAGGCAGATCTCTCTCTCAAAAATAACAAACTAGCCAAAATAGCAGTAGCATAATTTTTTATTTCAACTACATAGTATTATTGTAATGGAAATTTGCATAAACAAAGTTCACATTTTATAAGATTATGCAGTAGCATAATCTTATAAATTATTTTTCTGATGTTATTAAATACTCTGATACAACCCGTTTAATTTATTTATAAAGGCTTAGCATATTTTGGGAATCTTGGGAGTATAACCCTCGGACTTAGGTGTTATATTTTCGAGATCCTCAAGGTACGTATCGCTGTCATGTGTCTCGATTTTGGGGCGAGACATGTAACAACTACTTGATTGTTAGGATTGAGTGTTATAGGTGCGTTGAAAAGTAATGCATCTATAATAGTTTGGTTCATTACACTAGTGAGTGTGAATCAAAGAATGATGTTGGTAGACTGTGAGAAAACTTACAGTATTCTAAAGACGAGTTCTGTTGGTATTTCGGTGTTGACCATTCCCTTAAGTGGATGTGGATTGGTGGTGATGATGCATCTCATCAGGATTTGAAATATATGTTGAAGCGGCATGAGAAACTTGAGGCTTATGCTTCAGGAAGTTGCAAATCCATGTGTGGGAAGATTCCACTATTGATTGGAGTTGACTGTGTTTTCTTTACCTGAAACTTGGAGGTTTGAGTGTCCTTCAGAATGGACAATTGGAAATGAACGATGGTTTGTGATACTAAGGAAGAGTGTCCGTCAGAATTGGGTTATATATGGTGGAGAATGATTGTGTTATTGTACATGCAAATTGTGCAAGTTGTACGCAGTGTACAATGATCCGCAGAGATTGCTTTGGATTTATTTGTTGGTACTGATACGCGTGGTATACTGTTCACGACAACTTTTCATGATTGGATGGAAAGTTAAAGTGACTTAAACTATGAACCTCGGAATGGGGAACCCAGAAATTAGGGGATAGACTGATTGGCGGTCAAATCCATATAAAGGGTTTGTAAGTTTTTGAAAAGCTGAACTTGATTAGAAAGAGATGAGGAACGGGACAAATATTTGTTTGAAATTTGTGTATGCAGACAAAAGGGAGTTGGAAAATGTGAGGTGCGTAACTCGAGGAGGTGTGGAACTCGAGAAAGGTGTGCGAATCAAAAGGTTCGTAGATGGAAAATGATGTTTGGATTTCGTTGCCTATTTAAGATGGCATTTGTGAGACTCAGTTCATCAAGTTGAGTAGTGTGATAGTTAAGTATATAACTCTCATACTTAAGCTATTCTCCCTACAAGTTACAAGGCAAAACACAAATGGCTTCTCCATCCAGAATTGATTTGGGTTTGAGCCTCGACCTTACTCAACAAGCTATGGAGCCAGTACCAAGGGTTGCAGTATGGCATTCAAATTTTGTTTCATCGAGAGCTCCTGTTACAATCATTGATTCCGTGCTGCGGGATAATGAAGTAGCTGTCATAATGGCAAGAGATCTACTGACTCCAAGGGATATGCATGTGCTGGGAAAGAAGAATGAGCATATGGCGGTGGAAGACGCTATGGCTCTAAGTGTCCAATCTGCAGCATATGTTGCAAATTTGGGACAGCGACTAGTGGCAAAGAACCAGGAAGTGCAAGAACTAACAATGCAATTAAGGAATCATAGAAGTGCACTGCAGGATTGCCACAACGTAATCCGAGAATTGAGAGGATAACTAAGCAAGGGGCATGAAAGAAATGCTCTGGAGGACTTCCAGCTGAGGTTGGTAACTGCACGGGATGCATGTGTGTCTGAAAAGTTACCACAGCGATAACTGGCTTGAAGATTACCACATGTCCCCCTCACATCCTACCAAACAAGGAATGGCCATGTCACCTCCTATGCCTTCTCAATACCCAAGACCCCAAATCAAGGGGAGCCATGCAAAAGTCCCAGCAATCAATATTTTGCATCCCACTATTGGCCAGATTTTCGACTCTCATTACACTACAAAAAAAAGCGGCAACAGTTACCAATAATTGGTGACATTTGGTGACTAATGTGGAGGTAATTAAAGGCTTTAGTCACCAAAAAAGCCTTTTTTGGTGACTTAAAGTTACCAAAAAGAGGTTTTTTGGTGACTAAAGCCTTTAGTTACCCTCACATTAGTCACCAAATGTCACCAATTATTGGTAACTGTTGCCACTTTTTTTTGTAGTAATTAGGAGGTGGAATTAGCCCACAAAAGCAATTTGGGTTATCTTTAGTATTCACACGGCAACCTTGACAAACTGGGTTTGAAATTTTATATAGCGTATATATATCCTCATTTGTTACTTCACCTGTTGCATGTATTTTCCTACACAATATCAACCATAATGTGAGCCAACACATAACAAAGGTGCACATCAAGCAACAGAAATAACTTCTTTAACATAAAACAAAAAAAACTTTCTACCTCAATATTTCAGAAGTGGTGTCAACATTATCCCCTTGTCTATTTCTTTTATTTTTACTGCGTGTACTTGGTCGGCTCATTTTAACCACCGACCAACCCTGCAATGGACATGAATGCAAAACATGAATTCTTCAAAATTTTACAAAGAATATGTGCATGATCGGTGCATAATTACATATCATTTTGTACCCTTCTAACTTATGATTTGGTTATGTTTTGAGTTAAACTTGTGCTTTTAATCTATTTTGTGTTTGTTTCAGTGTAATAAGTTTGGGACTCATTTAATGCATTTTGGAGTCAAGTTAGGCTCAAAACGGTGTGCAGATCAGTCAACTTCACGGATTGGACTCTACTTGCTCAAGAAGAACCAGATAATGAGCCATACGTTATTGGAAAGATACGGAAGTCTATTTTCTGGATCATTTACGGTTCATGATTCCGAGTCCTCTAGAGGAAGTTATACAAGTTTTGGCAGCTTAAGGTCAAAATTGGCAGGATCTGCGTTACTGGGCCAAAAATGACTTTTGAAGGCCTTCCGAATTTTCCTTGAGTTGGGCTGCATATTCTTGGAAAGATAAGACAAAGAGCTTCAAGATCCATATTTTTGCAGATTTGTTAGAGTGAAGGAACAAGCCCAAATCGAGCCACAAGCTGACTGCAATGCATTGTCATGCATGAGCTAATCATTTTAGTGGTGAATTGAGTGGTGTAAGTTGGTGAAGTGAGTGTGATTAATAAATTCAATTGTATAATCAGATTTATACTTTCCCTAGGCCTATAAATAGTGAGTTCTCCAAACATGTAAACACACCCCAAGGAGGGAGCTCTCAAACATCTCTCTAGAGCTCCTCTCCCTTCTCTCCCTCAAATTCTCTTAGTTTTCTTTTTTAGTTCTCAATTGTTGTAACAAAACCATTTTGCTTTTTAGTTGTAATTTATTTTTCATTGTAATGTAATTTCTTTTCTTAAGTTTTCAAGTTTAATTAGTTTCCAAGTTTCAATTGTAGTTCTTGTTCTTATTCATTATGCTTATAAGTTAATATGCTTGTTTGAATGAGTGATCACCATTAAAACTTGTATGTTAGCTATCTTGGTTTGAATTAAGAGTAGACACCATGCATTAATTCAAATTGAACTATGAATAGGAAGAGTATGTATGGACATTCGACAACATGGATTAGATACATGCTTGGTTGTTTAAAACATTCTTCTATGCTTAATGGATTTCTAATGCTTAATTTAGGTTCGACAAGAAGGATCTAATTAGGGAATTAGGAATACAAGGTTAGAGACCAAACACCATGGCTTAATCATATTTTAGCTAGAATCAATCCGTGAATCTAAATTGAACTTGGTAACTAATTTGCTTGAGTTAATTTCTTTTCTTTCTTTCTTTCTTGTTTTATTTATTTTCTTTTGGATTTCTGTTTTGTGCAGGGAATCAAATTGAATCAAATCTATCATCAATCCTCGTGGGATCGACCTCGTACTTACACAAGCTATACTATCCAACGCCCCTCGTGCACTTGTGAGTTAACAAAATTTTGGCAAGAAAATTTGGTTTTCTTAAAATAAAATTTAAAAAAATTTTTGTTTTTGTTTTTGTTTTATTTTAGTCTTGCTTTGTTTTTATTTTGAGTCACTTTCCGAACACATATGATGAGATTGTGATAAATGTTTGCATGATTTAAATGAAAATTGGATTTCTTTTTATTAAAAAATTTTAAAAAAATTTAAAACTTTTGGCATCGTTCTAGCATGATATGTTCGAAACCTTCTTTACACTTGCCATTTGTTTCATAATTTTCCAATTAAAGATTTGCATGATCCAAAGAATTGTATCAAGCATAAATTAAACTTGTATAACCATATAATGTGAGCTTTTGAGCCTTGTGCTTTATTTCATGAGTGTTATACACATACTCTTATTTTCTTGTCATCTAAGTTGTTGTTTGATCTCATTATTCATTGATTTGGTTGAACACTTAAAAGTCATTCATTCATATTCAATTTAATTACATGACATTTAAGAAATGATATTAAGGCCTTCTTTGGATCGTTTGTGCCTTTCAAGCTAACCTTATGCATGCTTAAGCATGATTTTTCCATTGTTAACCATTTTGAGCCTATATGTAAACCTTTTCTTTCATTTAACCAATTATATTTCCTCGCCTTAGCCTGAAAAACAAGTATTTACCTTTTCTAAGGAACTCATGAGCTTTAATTATGATGTGTTTTTCATACTAAGTTTGGGAAGGGGTATTATATATTGAAAAAAAAATAAAAAAAATCACCCAATTGGTGGAAGAAAAGAGAATGTTGTGATTGTGGTTGATTGAAAATTCATTTTTGGGTTTCTTTATTGGCCTCAAAATAAATTGGTGGTTGTTCAATAAAAAGAAAGGAGTGTGAATCCTTACAAATGGAGGTATAAGGAGTTTTGAAAAGAAAAAAAAAATTCTCATTGTGATGATTCGAAGTCTTGGAAACAATTGTTTTATGCTCTTACATTGTGAGTTCTTTGGACTTTGTGTTATCCATACCTTTCATTTCCCACTCACCTTACACCCTTGGCCCCATTACAACCTATGATAAAGACCTAAATTGATCCTAAATGTCATGTGATTGAATTGCATCCATTTTCCTACTTTAAGTGTTTGACATCCTTCTTGAGATCATATAATGCAAGTTCTTCATCTTTCTATTGTGAGTTAATTCCCTTATGGTTTAACTCTAATCTCATGTTTATAACTGGTGATGCATTGTAGCCCTCTTCTGAGTGATTCATTTGTGAGAGGACAACTTTGGTGAGATTTGAAGTTGAATTTGTGCTTTGTATGATTTTGAAATTGTGTGAAAACTAAGATTGGAGAATTTGTTGCATTTGGCTATCACACTACTACACTTTGAGCATGTTATGTTTTGAACTTTGCCACATTGTGAATAATGTTTAAAAAAAGAGCTTTTATTGTTAAAACTTTTGAGTCATGTGCATGAGTCATTTCTCTTGAGAAAATGTTGGAAATATTGTTTTGTATTTGTTTTTGTATTTATTTTTGTTTTGTTTTTGTTTTCTAACTACTTTGTTTTGTAGAGTCAGCAAAACGTTTGTGGTATCGTATCTGTTAAACCCTCAGGAGACACAACTCCTCCTACTAGGGATGCCTAGAGGTTTAAAGGCTTGTTGCATATGCTCAATGCAATCGAGTTACTCCGCGAAAGTGGTCTAATAAATTTATTTACTTATTTTGTTTTTATTTTTTTGTTTTCCTTTTGTTTTGCCTAGAGGACTAGCAAAATCTAGGTTTGAGGGTATTTGATCGGTGCATAATTACATATCATTTTGTACCCTTCTAACTTATGATTTGGTTATGTTTTTGAGTTAAACTTGTGCTTTTAATCTATTTTGTGTTTGTTTCAGTGTAATAAGTTTGGGACTCGTTTAATGCATTTTTGGAGTCAAGTTAGCTCAAACGGTGTCTGCAGATCAGTCAACTTCACGGATTGGACTCTACTTGCTCAAGAAGAACCAGATAATGAGCCATACGTCATTGGAAAGATACAGAAGTCTATTTTCTGGATCATTTTACGGTTCATGATTCCGAGTCCTCTAGAGGAAGTTATACAAGTTTCTGGCAGCTTAAGGTCAAAATCGGCAGGATCTGCGTTACTGGGCCAAAAATGACTTTTGAAGGCCTTCCCGAATTTTCCTTGAGTTGGGCTGCATATGCTTGGAAAGATAAGACAAAGAGCTTCAAGATCCATATTTTTGCAGATTTGTTAGAGTGAAGGAACAAGCCCAAATCGAGCCCACAAGGCTGACTGCAATGCATTGTCATGCATGAGCTAATCATTTAGTGGTGAATTGAGTGGTGTAAGTTGGTGAAGTGAGTGTGATTAATAAATTCAATTGTATAATCAGATTTATACTTTCCCTAGGCCTATAAATAGTGAGTTCTCCAAACATGTAAACACACCCCAGGGGAGCTCTCAAACATCTCTCTAGAGCTCCTCTCCCTTCTCTCCCTCAAATTCTCTTAGTTTTCTTTTTAGTTCTCAATTGTTGTAACAAAACCATTTTGCTTTTTAGTTGTAATTTATTTTCATTGTAATGTAATTTCTTTTCTTAAGTTTTCAAGTTTAATTAGTTTCCAAGTTTCAATTGTAGTTCTTGTTCTTATTCATTATGCTTATAAGTTAATATGCTTGTTTGAATGAGTGATCACCATTAAAACTTGTATGTTAGCTATCTTGGTTTGAATTAAGAGTAGACACCATGCATTAATTCAAATTGAACTATGAATAGGAAGAGTATGTATGGACATTCGACAACATGGATTAGATACATGCTTGGTTGTTTAAAACATTCTTCTATGCTTAATGGATTTCTAATGCTTAATTTAGGTTCGACAAGAAGGATCTAATTAGGGGAATTAGGAATACAAGGTTAGAGACCAAACACCATGGCTTAATCATATTTTAGCTAGAATCAATCCGTGAATCTAAATTGAACTTGGTAACTAATTTGCTTGAGTTAATTTCTTTTCTTTCTTTCTTTCTTGTTTTATTTATTTTCTTTTGGATTTCTGTTTTGTGCAGGGAATCAAATTGAATCAATCTATCATCAATATCGTGGGATCGACCTGCTTGCCTTACACAAGCCTATCTTCAACGCCGTGCACTTGCGAGTTAACAGTGCACACAAACACAGAGAGAGAGAGAGAGAGAGATAATCTAGAATCTAAAATCATTTTACAATATTTCAGCAACTATTTCACTCCAAACCCTACCAACCTCCCCATCCCTCTACTTCTCCCCAAACGTACACCACGCCAATTCTTAGGTGATGCCAATTACAATACAAGCACTCTTACTTGTTATATGTTCATCCCCAAAAACCAATATAACTAGTACTACACGCAAATCCCATCTCTTATCACAACTCATCTTACTTTCTGTGAATTTTGGTCTGAACATTTTCTCTCACCTTTTTCAGTTTTCTTACCCAAATGCCTAATTTACCTAATTGCCTGCTAACTTCCCTTTCTTTGGTCTTTGCCTCTCCTCTGTTTGACATCATGCTTATGCCCTTCAATGTTTATGCCCATAATCATATGCAGAGGGACTTGGACAACATGATGCATTAATGATGATGGTGGTGAAGGTATTTTCTGTGGCAACTGTTACCTTCTTTTTTCTTTCTTTTTATTATTTTTTTAATTTTTAACGAGGACAAATTTGTTACCTTGCCTAAAGGAGAATGACACTTATTTGACTTATCTAACATTTTCAACCCACAACCAATGTGCCTTCAAGTATTGGAACTTTTGAAACATAACATCATTCAGAAAACCTAGTTTGCTCACTCATAATGCTCTTTCCTTTTATATTCGGGTCACGTCAGCAGTGATGATATCATATGTTGATACCATGACTAACCAAGCAAGATAGGAGCAATGCAAGAAGTCCCACATCGACAAAACACAAGAGGAGAATGCTCCCCTTCACCTATAAAAGAAGACTACTCACCACTTAAAAAGGGACTGGCGAATGGCCTTCGGATCCATGCCCTTCAGCCTGATCCTTGGTCTTCAGCCTTAGGCCTTCATTCTATTTCTTTTGGGTCAAACCCTTTGTACAATGTAAATACACAATATTATAATGAGAATATACTTATCCGTGGACGTAGCCCATTCTATTAGGGTGAACCACGTATATCTGTCTCATACATCTTCATCATACCGAAGGTCTTCATCTTTCCCCTGCCTACTAAAGGCACTTATAATTGCTGAAGGCCCTCACCTTCTACCATCCATCATCATACCTCATCTCTAAGTTGGGCTCAATCATGGTCGTCCATTTTTGAGCGTCAACATCATACATATCTCTGTGCATGGGGAAACATATTACTCATGTATAAACGTATATAAATGGTAAAAAGTTATAAATAAATAAAAATCATTTTTTCAGAGTCCCGACTTTAAGGGAAAATTTTTATTGATAAAAGCAAAAACATAGCGGGGGATAGCAACCTGAAGTCAATGACATTCATCATCTACGATGGCGTCCGGAAGAATAATGACACCTCAAAACAAACAAAAGAAACCCTATTATGTGCAGATTGACTCGTCTAATCCTCTTGGTCTCTGTCTTCTTAATGTAACCCCTTTCAATAATATATTATTGCCAAGTTTTGCCATATCATCAATTACATTGTTTTTTTACTAAATTGTAGCAACTTTTTTTTAAGTGTATCTAATATTATAGAAAAGTTATTTGTAAAAACGGGAATTCTAACATTATATAAATTTTGGGGAAGAGAAGAAGAATAAGACGTTTGAGTGGGTTGTGAAGGGTATTATGACTGACTGAAGAACAAGAATGCTGAATGGATTTCCAAAGTGGATGACTGAATGAATATAATGAAGAATACTTCATTTGGTCCAAAGTGGGGTTATGACTCTATATAGATTAATATATGTAGGACCAAGACCAAGAGGACATTTAACAGAAGAAGAGGAAGAGAGAAACAGCTAAAAGGTAGGAAGAAAGAGAAGATTGAACAAAAAAAAAAAAAAAAGGATTTTAGTATTCTAAAAAATAATCAATCAAACTTCAAAGTCCAGACAAGGGTCTCAGTATTCTCTAAAATATTTTGTTTTATTTGTGATGAGCTCAAATATATGTTTGTGCTATATGGTTGGTGGAGAATTGTGTAATGGATAAAAAGTAACGGAAACAACAACAAAATAAAATCCCTAGACCCTAAATAAAGGAAATCAAATAAATCATTATACCAAAAAGGTATTTACGAAACTAAATGAACGGTCGTCCATTATCACGGCCATGCTAGAGGGTCCAACCTTGACTAATTACTTAATCTCTCCACATTATTCGATTTGGGAAACTAAAATTTTATGAATTTTAAATGAAAAAATAAAAAAATTTCGCAGGGACAATATAATAATGAGAATAATTGGATCCAATAAACAAGAGTGTTATGTGATAGAATGTTTTGATTTGTCTATGAACAAAGTTGAGTTTTGTTATTACTTTGTATTTTATAATTGAAAAATTAGATTTTTAGAGTTTTAAGGTGAAGAGGAATTTTAGAATCACAAGGAGTTCGTAGGATTTTTTAGTGTATTTTTCTTATCATACAATTTATTTGTTATGAAATTAAAAGTTAATTAACTAAAAAAAAAGCACATTTGTGATGAAGTTTTTCCGAGGGACACCAAATACCCTGGGTAATAAATTTTGCAGCCACTTTCCTCTAATTTTAAATGGGCAGCACACGAAAAAAATTTGGGGAAAGTGGCCGCAAAATTTATTACCCAGGGTATTTGGTGTTCCTCGGAAAAACGTCATAAAAATGTGCATTTTTGTTAGTTAATTAACTTTTAATTTCATAACAAATAAATTGTATGATAAGAAAAATACACTAAAAAATCCTATGAACTCCTTGTAACTCTAAAAATCCTCTTCACCTTAAAACTCTAAAAATCTAATTTTTCAATTATAAAATACAAAGTAATAACAAAACTCAACTTTGTTCATAGACAAATCAAAACATTCTATCACATAACACTCTTGTTTATTGGATCCTATGATTCTCATTAACTCAAAAGAGAAGATTGCTAGCATTCCTAAGAAAAAAAAAAACAAAACCCTAACTCTCTCTTTCTCATGCTTTCTGACCCAAACCCTCACTTCCTCCTTCTCATCTACAAACTCTCCAGTTCTAAAAAATATTACTTCGAGTTGAACTCTCCAGTTCTCACAAATATCACTTCCTCTTTCTGACCCAAACCCTCACTTCCTTCTTTTCAATTTGCTTTAGTTTTGAAATTTGAGAAATGAAGAACCTTCCTATTAGTCTGCTGATGTAACATCTTTATAGGTTTACTTGAGACCTGACATTAGAGTTCTTATGTTTATAATCTTAGTTTAATCTCAGTGGAGTTTTTAGTTTTGTCTCAGCTGGAATTTGATCGTTCTCAATGTGTTTCTGTTGGAATTCCCCAAAGGGCAGGATCTTCATGAATATCATAGTTATTGATAAATTAAAAGCTACTGGGGCATTCTGGAAGACTGCATAATCAAGCAAGAGGAGAGACATAGTGCTGAAAGATGGTCTGGGGTATTCAGTAATGTAACAATATGTTTCAGTTCAATATGAAGCTAATATTTACTCTAAGGTTTTAATTGCCTTGAGTTTGTATCTATTTTCTGTTCTTTTTTCATTACTTTTTGTCATGTATTGTCTTCTTACTTGATATATTTGATTTAACACATTGACTAAAAGTTTGTTTTGGTGATAGGACCAGCTCTGTTCTTGTTTTGGCAGGATTAACAATGTTATTGTTACTGAGAAGCCGCAGCAGCCCATCATTAGTGATTATTCAAAGGAAGCTATGAAGCATGCATTCAAACTCTTTAATGTTCGATTGGAAGTAGACTTTGGGACTAGTGATATAGGACATAGCTTAGTATTGTAATGAATATTTGTAATTTATTACATTTGTCTGTTATTAATGATAATATATACTATTCTTCGACCAACAATTTCTCAATTGAAATATTATTTATATTTTTTGACAAAATATTTGTACGTTTAATGCTTATAAATGTAGTTGGAAAAACATTTTTTGACAAACTTCCATGTCAAAAAAGCACAATTCAAGCAAATTATATTTATCACAAATAGTAATCTAGGGTCGGAAATACTATTTTCGACAAATATCATTGGTCGGAAAAATAGCATGGCAAAAACAAAATATCTTGATCAAAAATTATTTCCGACAGGTGCGCAAGTATTTGCAACCACATTTATGGTTGGAAATGAATTTGTATGGTCGTTTTGAAAATCTATCTCCGATAAAAATATAAGCAATATCGATAAAATATGGGTGTCGGGAATACATTATTTTCGACGGAATGATCGGAAAAGAAGTATTGCCAACCAGCGTTTTACCGACGACTTCCGACAGACTTTGTTGTCGGAATACCCTTTTCTTTCGATAAAGGCATTCTGTTTTGTAGGGTTTGAATGGATTGGCAATCTTATGCATTGAAAAGAATATTTTGGGAAATCTTGATTTTGAAGAAGTTATTGATGATTTTGCTTCTCAAAATGCTAGAAGATCAAGATTTTTTCAATGATATTGTGCTTGCTTGGAAGCTCTAAGAAGTTCTTTGGATGCAGGTTATTTACACAAGACTTCCAAATTGTGCCTTCATATTCCAAATTGTGGTGCAGTTTATGACTCGACAATCTCATACAAAAATCAAGGCCCTTCATCTATGGACAATGCGTTTGGCATGGATCCTTCAGAAGTTTGCAAATTCCCCATTTTAGTTGTTGATATAACCATTATTTCGTACATTTTTATTATATTTCTCTTAGATTCTTGCTATGTTCTTGAGTGAGTTTAGTTCATTTTTACTTAGTTTTGTGTTTTACTAGGTTTGAAGAGTAAAGATGGAAAAGCAAGCAAAAGGAGCATTTTTGGGATTAAAAGATGTTTCGCAAGAAGGTCCTGTGCAGATCAGTCAACTTGACAGAATATACTGTACTTCCTCAGAGTGAACCAGATGTTGAGCCTTATATCATTGGAAAGATACGGATGTTAGCTTTTTGTAGAATTTTACGGTTCGTGATTCGGACATGTGTGGAGAGAGTTGTGGCCATTTTAGTACAGATAGTTTGGGCAGAATGTGCTCTGCGGGTTTTGCAAAAATAATCCTTTTAAATTTAATCATTGGAGTCCAATTTATGTCAATTGCATTTGGGAAGTATTTACAAGGATGTGGGGTAATTTTCTGAAGTTTGATCCTATATTTAGTAGGATTTTGGATGCCAACTCATTAAAGTCAATTGGAGCCAAACTAGGAAAACAGAGTTATCGAGTGAAAAGAGGATTTGTTCCTTATTTAAAGAAGATCAGAAAAATAGAGTTCAGGGATGCTGGAGTTGGAAGGAGAGTCAAAGAGCTGCTGCCATCGTCAAGTTCTCAAGCATCGTCAAAATCCATAAGTTTTATTTTATGTTTTCTAGTTTTTCAATTATGTTTTCTTTGAACATGCGTAACTAAATTATTCTCTAGGGCGAGGATGATGCCCGAGCATGGATAGTTATGATTTTTAATGTTATTTAATGGATTCTAAGTTTCTTTCAGATGAATGCTTAATCACTATTTTAATTGTTGCTATTTGTTTAAGTTCTTTGATTGTTCACCTTAGGACTTTGCATCTAGTAAATTAGAAGATGAATTTGAGGCAGAACCAGCAATATAATTCAATTAGCTTCTTATGATTAGGTGTGGTAAATTACATTATTGCTTGACGAAGAATAATGGTTTGCTTGGTTCCCTTGTTTTCTAGAACGTAATGACTCCAACTTGTTAAATTTATGCCTTAACCAGGATAGATTGCATGATTGGGTATATGATCTTTGTCTGAACTAGAAAAGAATCTTACACTTAAGGAAAACTATGGTCTAAGTGCCTGAAAAGGACTTAGATACGGGAATTATCATCTAAAGAATCGAAAGAATCTGTTGAATGCATTGAAATCTAACTTGGATTGCTTTTGGTTGATTCCGAAACCCCAGACCTTCATCATTGTTCTTCAACCTTAAAATTCAACCCTTTTATTCTAATTTCTTTTATTAATTTCTTGTTTGTTTCATAAACTTTCACAACAACAATCTCTACAAATTCACTCGCGTATCAATTAAATTAAATTTAGGTATTCGAATATTAGATTAATTTGGAATCCTCGTGGGAACGATATACTTGGACTTGTCAAATGCTATACTACATCATTCTTGTGCACTTGCAAGGGCAGACCAGTTGTTCTTTTCAGAATTTTAGATCTATTTAATTATGGACCTAAATGTATTTTTCATGTTTTATTCACATACTACTTTATCTTTATTATTTGAATGAAATTACTATGTTTAAGCCAAAAGGAATACATATGCATAATATTTTATATTTAAGTAAAAAAAAATATTCAAGTAGAAAAAAAGGCCTCATTTTCTGAACTGCTCCTGACCTCCAAAAAGTCAGGACTGGCCCTGGAGGGGACCATAAAGACGGCCACCAACTCTTACGTATATATGATATGAGTGCGATGACATGACAGAAATTGGTCCTAGTTTTTTCAAAAATCTTTGCCAAGGGGCAGGAGCTAGCAAAGGCAGTTGAGGCACATCAATGCCTTTTGGTTGTAAGCAATCAGTACTGGACAATCGATCTTAGACCACATTCTTTCGTTTCTGCATTTTTATATCCCAATGTGATTCATCCATTTAGAAATTGATGCGATTCATCGCAAGAAAAGAAAAACATTGGCAAAAAAAAACATTCATTTACACTTTCCGGGCTTGAATGTTTTCCTTAGATGAAGCAGCAATTCAATAAATTTATGCTTTCAACACTGGTGAAGATACTAGCTAGAGGCTAGAACACACTGCATGGAAAATTGTATGTTTTTCACCAAGGAAGGAAACTCCTGCAAAAAATTCATCTACCAACCAGATCCCAGGTGAAAAACTACTTTTGCTATATGAGGTTCCGGGATAATTGGAATAGGTATTTATTCAACTGCCATAGCTAGCTGTACTGAGTTAATTTGCAGAGAATAAGACAACATCACATCAATAATAAATAATTATAACAAACATGGACAATGACAATACCAACAACAACAACGATTGAAAAAATAAAGGTGTGACAGTTTGTTATTGTCCGTGTTTCAACAATAATTCAACTGCCATAGCTAGCTGTACTGTCACGTACCTGGACAATGTTTTCAATTATTGTAATCATACATATGATATGATGAAGATTCGTTATTTACAGTAGGATGAAGATACATAACAATCTTCATCAATAACAATCTTCATCACGTAAACTGTCACGTAAATAAAGATGAAGATTCATATATATGTTTTCAATTATTGTTGTCATACATAACAATCTTCATCACTCCACTACTCATTTTGTCACATTTCTATTTCTAACGCTGGAGTACTATAACAGAATTGTTTGGCTTTCTTTTGCAATATAGAATTTCCGAGCAAAAGAGACGCTAAGGAGCAAGGGCAAGAAGGGAAAAAATTAGTGAAGGGCAATCTGGTCATTTGACTGTGCTGCTGAATAGGACAAAAGGGAACAAATAGGGATGGCAATGGGTCGAATCGGGGGTGGGTATGCCATTCCCATCCCCATCCCCGTTAAGCAATTTTCCTCATCCCCGCATTCCCGCATTCATACCCGCAATATTCTAAGCGGGGATTCCCCATGCCCGCCTTAATTGGGGAACGAGTTCCCCTACCCGCCCCATTATTGAAGAAAAATCAATACAATAAATTGCTTTGTTGAACAATAAAAAAACACTATAAATTAATGCAAACATATGTATCAATTCAATTGTTATTAACTAAAAATTTAAACTATATAAAAAAAAATTAATACATATCAAAATTACATGTCAATTGAATTCGCACAATTGAAGAGATTTCCTATTATTAAAGAGATTTTTGTTATTATTTTATATATATAATAATAGAAAATCTCTTTAATAATATATTTACATAATATATATATTCTTAACGGTTCGGGTTCGGGATTAAAATATCATCCCCGCCCCTCCCCGATCACTATACCCTATAATTTCTCCATACCCATCCGCATACCCTTTTTTTGTCCTTCATACCCGACCCATTATGGTCGAAGCCCCGCGAAGACCCTTACCCTTGGAGAAAATTGCCATCCTTAGGAACAAAGAACATAAGTGGGGGCAAAATCGTAATTTTACTGTTCATAATGAACAGCTTAGGAACAATGTTTTCGTGGATTCAGTTTTAATATATATATTTATCGTTACAAATCAGAGTTGCGTAAATTAATCGTAATAAGTTGACATAAGACTTCACTTATATATTTTTTCCCTAGGAGTCATTTTTCTTTGACAAACGAAAACATACATATCTATGATTTACTGTATTCATATCTATAATTTACTTCCACCCCGACTTGTAAGGAAGAAATAATTCTTTATTTATAACTAAGAAAGCAAAACATGTCTATGGCGGATCCAGGAATTTTTATTCCGGGGGTCAATGTGTAAAAGGTTAAAAAAATTTATATACAAAATAGACCCATAGAAATGAAATGATAATACTCTAATTCATAGTTAAGAGATAAAACCATACAAAATACTCATGTTCATTACTGCATAACTTCAAAAAATAGACATACATTGCAATACACCAGAAATATCTCTAAGAATGTGATAATAAACAAAAAAATTAGCCCAATCCTCTTCGCCTCCTAGGGCGTTTCGTCCTATTTGACATAAGAACTGACATATATTAGCTCAATCCTACTCATTTTAGGGCATTTAAGTCATTTTTGAGGTCCGTCGTCGTTTTGATTTTGGGCTTTATCTACATTTCTTTTGGATTCTAACTCTCAAACTTTGGACCCTTATGAGTACTGTCTTAGGGGGAGCTTATTCAAGCAAATATTTCTTCAATATGTAAGAGTTAGGTTATTCTTGTAATACTCTTTGTGATTGAATGTCTAAGGCTTTTTACCTAGATTGACCTTAGGTCTTTTTATGCATTCATATCATACATGAAAAATTGTTTTGTGTAAAAATATTGGCTAAGTATGAAAAATGATTTTTCGGAATAATCATTTTCTTAAAATAATTTTTGGCGGCTTTTATTCTTTACACATCAAATAAGAAAACTTGATTTTATGAGATTTTAGTATGAAGTATATATTGACTTAATGAGCCATCATTTTTAGCCTAAATCGTATTTTGTACTAAAACTGGATTTTCATATTTTGATTTGGTAGGAATTTGATTTTCTAGTATTTTTATTTGAATCCAAATGGGGGGTACTTCCTTATTTACATTGTAAACTTAAGTAATGAAGTAATATAAAAATAAATGAAAGTAAAATGACAAAGACATTTACTTAAATGTTGAAAGTGGAAATAAGGTAATCTGCATGTTGTGTTGGTGTGCTGCGCCCTCTGGAGCATTCCATCAAGTAGTTTGTGGGCAATTTGCAGGGGTCAACATCTTCGCTTCCAATAGTGGATTCCGGGTTTGCAGGGGTCAATTGACCCCTCTAACCCCTATGTGGATTCACCCCTATGTTGCGACCCTAAATTGATCATCACTTTCAAATGAACTTTTACTTATGTCATACATGTGATGAAGATTCGTTATTTACAGTAGGATGTACAAGAAGTGCATCTTAGTACGTACTAGAGAAAGTGGTATTGTCACACAAATTTAACAACAATATGAGTAGTGGAGTGAGAAAAAAAAAAAAAAAAAAACTCATGCATGCCTATATAAAGTAGTGATGTGAGCAAAAGGTAAAGACTTAGATTTGATTGTGAACTAAATTGACATCATCATCATCACAAATTCTACTAATTTACACAAACACGTAACCATCACACAGATTCACAAATATTTTTTTAAAAAAAATACATAATTAAGGTCCAATATGACTACACACTTGGCTACGAACTAGAAGGTAAGCACGTGAAAACCTAAAGTTCAAACAAACTAATCTCAAACCCCATTGCGCGACAACCCTACTAATCTTTCATACACTACTTTTATTTTATTTTATTTTATTTATCTTCATTTTTTAGATCAGCAGTGACGCAGCAAATGAGTCTAATTCAAGTTGGTTCTGATGATCATGATGATGATCTGTCTTCAGCAGCGCCTGCAGATAGTCTTCATAAAGATTTTCAAGCGTATGATCACGATCATCAGCTGAATTGGGTACTTGATCTTGATCTTGATCATCACCAACACAAAAAACAACCCCATTGGCCCAAGGATTAACTAAAACTTGACCATTTTCATTGACACCAAAACCTCCTCCTCCTTTTAAGTCTTGGCTTGAAGTGGTAGCAGAAGTGGTGATGCTAGTAGTAAAACTGTTATTTCTTGGCAGGGATAAAAGGGAAGTTACCCTACTGGGTTTTGGGAGGTGAATTTTAGGCTTTAGTGGCTCCACCTGTTTACCTGTTTTGTTCTTGTTTTTCATCATCACCACCATCTCCTTCTTAGTCATGTTGTTCTTGGTTCTTTGGTTCTTTCTCCTTCTATTTTCTTTGACCACAGGCTCAGATAATTTTTTGTGGGTGTTTGGGTCGGTGCCTTGGCTTCTGAGTTTTTTGCTAAGATGGGTGTTCCAGTAGTTCTTGATCTCGTTATCAGTTCGACCTGGAAGCCTACCGGCGATGAGAGACCAACGGTTGCCCAGAAGTGAATGTAGTCTGATAATTAGGTCATCTTCATCTGGGGTTATGTTTCCTCTCTTTATGTCTGGTCTTAAGTAGTTCATCCACCTCAGCCTGCAACTCTTCCCACATCTAAGGAGGCCTTCATGGACAAAGACAGTCACAAATTAAATTGTGAGAAATTTGACCACCAAAATTACCAAAATAAAATAAAATTGGTAGCTAGCTATGTAGGACAATATAATTCATCGAAAGAAATGTGGAAATTGAAATATAACAAACAAACAAAAGCTCATAAAATCCTTTAGCTACCAGCATTTTTGGGCATGGATCTCCAATGGCCTTCGCCATGAGCTTCAATATACTTGGTGAGCAATGTGTCTTCTCTAGGAGTCCACGGACCTCTATGCAAACCAACCTTAGAACAACAAGGAGCTCTTCCCATATTCACTCAATCTCTCTCTCTAGCTAGACCTCTTTCTTTTCCCGAGAGAACTATAGTGTGAGAGAATAAGAGGAGCTAGAGAGAAAAGGAAGAGGACTGATGCTCTCTAAAGTACAAAGGATTCTCACACCTTGTGCTCCTTTTTAATTGTTTGGAGGGGGTTAAGTTGTTAACGTGCGTTAAATAATAACCTATTTTCTTTATATATATATATATATAGGATCCCTCAAATAAGCTTATTTGAGGGACACCCTTGTCTCTGCATTGTATTTCACTAATCCAAACCATCTATTTTGTAGATATTCATTCAAATATCATCTCCACAAAAAATAACTTGAATCCGATATCATTTGACCACTCAATTAAATTATTGAAATTCAAGTACTTTCTTGAAGTGCCGTGTTCATTGATTTTGTGGGTCTCAATTAGATGCATTAATGATTTTCAATTTGCATAATGTTTTGCAAAGATGATTTATGAATGAAGACTTAAAAAATAGACAATTTGGATCATTGAAGAAAAAAAAATTCGTAAGGTGCCCTAAAGGGTGTCCCTCAAACAAAATTATTTGAATGATCCCTTGGATATGCAGACATCCGGACGTTATTATCGTGCGGGTGCGGATCCCTTGGATATGCAGACATCCCTACTTTCCTGTTTGTTTCTGATAACATTCGCACGTTAATAATATGTGGATATCTGGATAATAGAATAATATATATATATATATATATATATATATTTATTTATTTATTTATCGGAAAACGTTCTCTTACCGACTTGGATACATAAGATCTTTCAGGCATATGGTGTCACATTGCTCAAATTGACTCTCTTGTCTGATTCATGTGTGGTTTAAAATTCATATACATATAAATATATATATATATATATATATATATATATGTTGATATATAATTACACATATAGTGAATGAATTCTCTAATGAGATCCAACTTGTTGCCAACCGTTTAAATGAGATTAAAATGTTCATAATAATAAACACTAGTTTCTTGACGAAACAAATTTTTTTTTTTTTTTGCTTTAATACAAGTGATAGTCTAAACTATAAGGAATGGAGATTTCTCTCACACACACACACAACTATGATATCATGAGAATTCGAACAAACAAAATTAAAAGTTAAGTTAACCATTCTATTTGATCAAGTGGCTTATTAGACTATGTTCATATTTTTGTTTTAAGAACTCTTTTTTGAAAAAAAAGAACTTTATTTATTTTTTATATTATATTATAATGTTTGTATAGTATATAATATAATATAATATAGCAGCCAATAAATATTTCTGAGATGACTGCGTGATATATGGTCATTTGCGCTTGTGCACGTAACTCAACGGCCCTTCTTTGCCATCTGCCCTTCTCCAGCATATGCTGCATGCATTTTCTTCCATAACGAGTAAGATTGGGTTTAATTTTCAAACTATTACCACGTACATGTACATATATAAACAGTAATGAACATAAAAAGTTTTAAAAATAAAATAAAATAAAATCAGGGGAGATTAATTATGAACCAAAATTATCGATTCCCAAGTAGCTAGCTCTTTAATTAGCATTCATTTTCCCTATTTGGTTGGATATTTCTAGAGTGTCAAATGAAAGTTAATTATATAATTATTTGAAACCAAATTAAACTGTTACGATCGTCTATCGACTTGTGAATGACTGGTTACTTTGTCCTTCACGATACAAACATAAACGAAGAAAAAAAAAGTTAAATGATTTTGAGCAAACAACGACAACTACACCAGTTCATGATTAGGTATGTAGACTGCTTAATTAATTGACTAAACTTTGCCTAATCCAATTTGAGGACCTTTCTCCACCAAATTGCCTTAGACTTAATTTGATTTGTTACAAAAACAAAAACAAAAAATAAAGAAATAAAGAAGAATATCTAGCTGCATAAATTGTATGGTTAATTTGTAGACAATAAGAACTTAATATATTATTTATTTTAGAATAAATATTCTAAAACTAATCTAGCATATCACGATATCATATATAGTGTATAAATAAAATAGATAAAAATGGATTGGGGCCTGGACCACACTAGTCCCCTTAATGGCTCCACCCACTGCATAACATATGTACCATTGAGGTTCACTAAATTAAATAAATAAATAAATATACAGTTGTTGATCTTGGTTAAAGTGTTTCCTAGTGGGACACCATACATCCTGGTTCTTACAAATATAATTTAGTCAAGGCTGCCAAACGAGCAGATCGTCAACTTAGAATATTGCTTTAGTTTGGCACATACTTGATGCCCTGACATTGAAACCCAACTATATGAATTAAGGTAAAAAGAAATCATGCTCAAGAATAATTAAAACAAAATCTTATATATGTAAGAAGTGAATTATTGGTGTATTATTGACTCCAAATGAAGTGAATTATTGGCAAAATCTTAAGTTACTATAAACATGCTAAATGTGTTCCACAACTTTATAAGGGGGAATTGGAATTTGGAGGATTGAGTAAATAAATTTCCAACTTGGAAATATCAGTGCGAAAAGAAACAATCTAATTTCTAGGAGAGAGTACATTTGCTTTATTATATGCAGTATTTGGAAGCTTCCAATAAGTTGAAGTACTTTTTATGATTTGTATATGCCGAAATATCTAAGCAAATAGTCAGAAGGCTTCATTTGAAATTAAAATAGGTTTGTGCCTCTGGCCATATATATGTTCACTTCCACCTGGGTTGGAAACGACCTTCTTCGATGCAGGATCTGCCCTGTACTTATGTCATCCCTTCCATGTCATCGGGGTCTAGTTCAGTGAAAATGGCCTTGACTTGTAGATTAACTAGTGATCTCAAGTTCGAACTCCCATGACATCTTAACAGAGTGTGTGACAGAACCCCTTCCCCTAATATCGCTTGTATCACCCAAAAAAAAAAAGGCATCCCTAACATATATTGAGGACTAACATTACACTCATAAAAATTAGGGGTGGGCATCGAGATTGGAAAACAGGAGCACCGAGCCACACCGGACTGAAAAAACCGGTAAAAAAAATCGTGTTGACTAACAAGTCAACAAACCGACATCGAACCAGACCAAACAGGTTCAAATCGATTTTTATGCCAATTTCACACCTTACAAAACCAGACTGGAACGAATTGGACTGGTTGTGGTTTTTGTTTTTTTAAAAAATTTAAGTATAATGCTACATTTCTAATCCCATAACTAATATTTCCCCAAGCCCAACTTCAAAGTACCTCTCTTTTCTAGGCTCAATCATCTCTCTTTGCATGAAATTGGGTTATTTGTGAATTTTTAAGCCCAAAAAAATAAATTTTAAGTTGGAATTTGTAATATTTTTTAAAAATATATATATATATATAAAATAATCCGGTCCAAAACTGGAAACCGCACCGAAACCAATTTAAACCTAACCGACTGATTTCATTAATTTTTTTTTACCAAAATCAAACCAAACTGCACCGGTTGAATAATACCAGTTTCGATTCCAGTGTGAGGTGGAGACCGGACTGACTGCGCCCACCCCTAATAAAAATCATCCTACTTCATGGTGTAACTCTTTTTCTCAACTAACAGTACGAGATTCGATTTTAGAGCCTCTTTGAATATTGAAAAGAATATAAATATTACTAGACTAAGAACTAATTGATTACTTAATAACTAAAATAAAACAATGATTTTACCAAAATATTGTACGGATTGTAGCATTTTCTACAATAGATTAATAATCATTTGCTCAAGTAATGGCTATAATATTGGTGAAGAAACTACATTGGAATAAAATAGAAATATTTTTTAAAAAATGTATAGCTATAAGGCTCTACAATATATAATTACCTTGCACTCAGCCTTCATTATACATATTTTCTAACTTCGAAGGACTCCTCGAGCTCTCATTGGCAGAACATGGGTTCATCCTACATGACATAATTAACAGTCAAAAATGTCAAACTCATGTTTGTTAATAAATTTAGGTGTTATTTACACTAACACCCCATGAGGTTCACAAAAATCCTTGACGTTTTAAAAATTACAGAAAAACACCCTATGAGGTTTTAAATTGTTTTCAACAAAACCTATTTTCAGATTGTTTGTTCACAAATTGATGATTACATAAAATAAAATAAAAACTTATGTAAAGGACAAAATTAACCTCAATGAATGTATGTGCAATGTAATCTCAAAATCTAACTTTGTCATTGGAGAAACCTTTGATATAAAAATCATCAATCTTTGGAGAAAAAAATCAAAGGAAAGAGTTTTATGAAAACAAGGGGTGTTTGTGTGTAATTTTAAAACCTCGAGAGATTTTGTGTGAAAAAACCAAAAACGTCAAAGGTGTTAATGTGAATAACTCTAAAATTAATCAAGACTAAGGACGGCATGATGCATCATTATGGTGTACTTGGGATATTTTTGATAGTTAAAGTTAATTTTATATTTTGATTTAAATATTAGGATATACTTAGATTATAAGACGTACTCAATTAATTTTAGGATTTGTTTAACAACACCCATGAATTATTACCTCATTTCTTCTCTCTCCCGTTATTCCTTCTCTCTTCATGTCTTCTCTGTCACCCACGCCCAACCACTTCTCTCCCATCGTGAGGTGAGGCTCTATTCTCTGCCAGGAAACACCAGACATGCATAAGGCCACGACACCAAGCTAAAACCCACAGAAAATACGCGCCATAAAATAATTGAAAATATTGATTTTTTGTCACCAAATCCTCAAACTTTCATGATACCCAGAAAAGTTAACCCCAAAAAACCCAACGTTGAGTCGAAGTTGTTCATGGAGTCTTAGCCATTTGTGATTGGCTATAACTTTGGTTTACTGAATTGGGTATTGGTTTGCAAGTTCCCTTTTCTCCTTGGCAAACGACTTTGGTCCATCTCAATTGTCAATTGGGTGTTGGGTTCCACCAACTTGTAACCAAGCAACGTTGCTGCAAATTGATGAGGTCGAGGATGTGGGTTGAATAACCTCCATCTTTCTTGGCTGGAATTCGGTGTAACTAAGCCATAGCAAATAAATCTAAAATTCAAGATCGGTCAAGGATGCGTTTATTAGATCTACATGTCAATTTAGTTTTGCTAGTTTGATTTTTATTTTTGTATTGCTCCAGGAGAGGATGGCTGTAGAGAATAGCCTCACAGTGTGAGAGGCTGGGTCGGGAAGGAGGAAAGATAAAGGAAAGGACAATTTGCTTAAAACATAAATTAAAAAGTAATTTTTTTATAAGACAAAACCAATTATCAAATATTTGATCAAAGTTTTGTCTTTTGAGAGTTGACACGTCACTAAATTTTTTTATAAGGAAAAAGAACAATTTGCATAAAACATAAATTAAAAAGTAATTTAAAAAAAAAACTAAAACCCTAGAGCAGGTAACGTTCTGCAGCCTCTCTTCTTTGTTCTTCTTCATCTTTTTTGTTTTTTTTCATCTTTGCTTTTCAATGTCTTCTTTCTGCCCAATAATTTATTCAACCCCTTCGATTGAATATATATAATTTTTATTCTTCAAGAGGATCCGGATCCGAAATTTAAAGATTACAAATCCAACTAAACATTTTAAAGGTTACAAATTCCAACTAAACATGTGTCGTTTATAAAATTATAAAGACTATAAGAGAAAAAAACTACAACAACCTACCAACTGCACCGCACCCCCAATCCCATCCCCACCCTGCCACCATTTTATTACTAGCAACACGAACATGACAATAACCGTTGTTGTCACTACAGCATAGGGACGGACCCAACCACAGGCTAATCTGGGTTGGCTTTTATTTCAGCCCAAAGTCATATGTAGCCCACCCTACATATTCAATATTCAATTTTATTGGTGGAATGTTGGCAACAAAAAATTTATTGGTGGCATCTTACAATTTTCTTCCTCAATTTGTTGTTGCTGAACTTTGGGATTTTTTTTAAAGTTGATAAAGAATAAATTAGGGATTTTCAATTCAGTGTTATGAATTTGCAATTAGAGTTTTGTCTTCTTATTAGGTTTTGTACATAAGGTAAATTTAACCCATCATATTTCGAAATCTTGGCTCCATCCTTGTCGACACAAAGAAATAAAAAATAAAAAACTTTGCAATTTCTAGAATTTTAAATTTTATCATTTTGAAATTCCTTAATAGTGCGTTTGGATGAGGAAATTTAAGAGTACAAAGGAATTCATAAATGACGGAATTTAAAATGACAGAAATTAATGTTTCAGAATTTGTAAAGTTTATTGTTTGGGTAAAGGATTTAAAGTCGGAATTTAACCTTTATTTGTAAAGTTATCTTTTTTTAAAACTCAATATCTCTTGGAATTTTACAAATGACGACTTTTAGATAGAATTTAAAGTTGTGATTTATGACCTCCAAATTCCGTGTTTTTTCCCACGAGTAATTGCTAAATTTATATGTTTTATTATCCAAACACGGGAATTGGTTCATGTCAATTTAGAAACTATGACTTTTATCAAAATTCGAAGTTTATTTCCCTAATCCAAACGCACTGTAATACTCTTAAATGTTTCGAACGAATATTCAGTTTTGAGAGGTTAAATTCTTCTAACATTTGGCCAAATAAGAAAAACAAAAGCGAATTCGGGCCTGTTTGGGAGTGCTTCTGGAATGGCTAAAAGTGCTTTCTGACAACTAAAAGTGTTTCTGACAGTGTTTGGTAGAACAGTTTAGAAGCGTTTCTGGGTCATAAAAGAGCTTCCTGGAGAAGTACATGTTATGTGCTTCCTCAGGAAGCACTCCCAAGTGCTTTTCCAAGAAGCACTTGAATTTTTTATGAAAATTCAAGATTTTTATAATAAGAACGCTTTTGTTAGAAGCACTTATGAGCAGAAGTACTTCCTAGAGAAGCAGTCTCAAATGAGCCCTTCTTCTTCTTCTTTTTTCCAGAAAAAGCGAATTCTTCTTTCAATCGGCTTAAAAAGAAGCAACAGAGATGGGGGCCCAAAACTACAAAGTAGCATTAAAATAGCCTCTCTTCAACAATAATTAATTTGTAAGGTACTAGAGGTAGCCCAAGGCCCAACAGCACAAATCCAGGTCCACCTTCATTCCTGCCAGCCAGTCAACAGCAAATCTTCAACCGGTTTTTTTTTTTTTTTTTTTTGGTTTTACAAGATTAAATGAGAAAATAATACATTCCTACGTTGGTCTCTATGCCCATGGTCATCATAGCTACAATAACAGTTGAATTATGATATGACGTGATAAATGACACGACAATATCTTGATTGTTAAAAATACAACGAAATATGAACAAATAAACCATCATAATGTTAGTTGGTATTTTTTGACCCCAAAAAAAAAAAAAAAATGTTAGTTGGTATTCATAATATATATTATTTTATGGGGCGAAAGTTTTTTGTTTATATTCTAGACTGGAGTGTGTAGTAATTAGCATTAATTATAGTAATTTGAAATAGACATTAATGGATTGGCTCGATTCAAGTTTCCTAGTTAGCATTTTCCCATTTAATAATTGTATTATACATATATGTATGAATTTTTTTAATAATATTTTCGTTTTCCGTACATGTCTTAAAGATTCGATAAAATACACTTTTTTTATACAAATAAACATACAATACACGTATTAAATATGTACATACATATTTTTCAAGTTTAATACACTTGTTTTTTTACAAAATTTTAAATAATGCAGACAAAATTTACGTATTATACACGTATTTTTCATATATTATTGAAAACAAAAAATATATCAAATATTAAAATAAATTATATTAAAATATTATATAGTAGTCAAACTTTTCAGTTTTTTTTTTAATAAGAAAAGAGGAAAACTACAAACAGAAACCACGAGGACGCGCAGGCCCCAACAGGTCAAAATAGAAAGGGATCGAACAGTTCAGAGGCAACCCCGCGCTCCCAAAGCTTGAAAGGATTAAGCCCATGACCCAAGCTAGCAACCGCATCAGCCGTGAAATTAGCCTCACGAAAAACATGACTGAACGAGCAGGAATCACAGAAAGAGCTGAGAAGCACTATATCTTTAATTAAGAGGTTGATACTCCACGGGGCCAAATCTTTCTTATTAACGTAGTCAATAATAAGTTTAGAGTCTCCTTCAACAAGAACTTTGCTCCATCCTCTATGGACCGCATACGCAAAGCCATCACGCAAATCAATACATTCCGCTACATAAATGGTATTATCACCAATATTCTTGGCACCAGCCAGTAAAATATGACCATCAAAATCATGTATAACAAAGTCAATAGCCACAGAACCATTCCGGACAGAGCCATCAAAATTCAATTTTACTTTTGCCATAACATATTTTACTAACTAGGAATTGAACTAGGGTGAGCCTTGACAGTAACCATTTTCTTGAACTTTGAGATAATCTTTTATTTTTATATTTAAGAAGGGTTTATATTCAGGTAAGGTAGTTATATTCGTTGATTTATGCGAAAAAGAAAGAAAGGAGAAAAACTACAACTTTGGTGGGAAAATCAAATCACCTAATGGCTTCTGGCCAGCCCGAGAGACTTTTTTTTCCCCCTTCTTTTTTTAGGTTGATGCTCGAAACATTGAGTTGGGCTTAAATTGAGTCAGGTTTACAAGTAGAGAAAGCAACTGGGGTGGTCTTGGGGAAAAAAAAAACCCCCGAAAAAAGAACAATGTTAGGGGATAAAAGAAAGTAGTTCATGATAAAAGAGTCCTATATTGAGGGTCTTATCTAAAGCTCTTAGATGAGGCTCTATCTTTTAATGGTGGAATAAAAAAAAATTCAACGGGTGGGCTAGCTACATTTATTAGCTAAAAATCTAATGATCATTGTTTTTGTACTTACCATTTCTATAGCCTTTGAAGAAATAAAAGTATACATTAAATCATATAAACCACGCTAGTTCATAGCTCAATTGACTAATTTTCAATAATTATAAAATAAATTCTTTGGATACAAGTGATATTGGGAGAGGGAAAATCGAACCTTAGACAAAGGTAAATGGCCTTAACTATTTGAGCTACAAACCCCTTGCGAATTCCAATAAGATTTAACTTAAAACAAATACATATTAAATGCAACTAAAAACCATATATTATCAAAATGAAAATATTATCAACAACATAATTGAAAGTATACTTATTTTAATGTGTAATTTTATTGTTGCCATGCAACTAAATTCATAAACAATTGAATTTTTTTGGACTTTAGTAGTTTAATACATATTGGGCTATATTTGAAAGAAGGAAAATATATAGGTTTAATATTTATTTTACCCAAACATTTGTAACCCTTGTGGTAGTTCCGCCCTTGCTATCGCTTAATCATTGAATTAAACTAACCAATTTGATCAAAAGTCTAACCAATTTAATCCAATGATTAAGAAATAGGGTCTCATCTAAGGGTCTTATCTAAGACTTCTATCACGATAAAAAATAACTTATTTTGCTACAAATGTTTTTGGTCAATTTGTTATTTTTCAGTTGGTGGATAAATGGACGGTGAAACGAAGCTATATATTGCACACCCCCACTAGTTCCATTCCATGCTTTTCACGTTGAAATTAATCCACCAACTTTAATTTAATTAATCCAATTACCTAAATTTGTCTTTTGGGCACACCAACCAAATCATGCAACTCTCTCTCCTTCTCTTCTTCGGAATGTAGTTGAAGAGAGAGAGATATATATATATATCCATCCATGCATGAAAACTGACTCATAATAATCACATTCAAACGCATGTATCGATGTGTTTATGTTCTTTTTCTTTACCACCACCTCCCCTCTTTTTATCAAATAGGGCAAAGGATGAACTTTCCTTTTTCCCTTTTGCATGAGGGCAAGTATAAATGATGGCATCAAGCAACCTCTGGCTAGCTACTTGGTTACATCAACAAGGTAGAATTGACAACAAATCAAAAGTTTTTTTTATATATTTTTTTTTTGGGAGAACTCAGGAAATCCAATAGTGCACATGGATACACATATGCTCATAAGAGAATATATCACTTATTTTGAATGCTATGTAATCGAGATATTTGAGACAAATAAAGGAATAAAATATGAGAAATGAGTAGTCGTATCAATATCTTTTAGATTTTCTTGGAATATTTTATGTTTAACTCCTCTTTTTTTCTTTTTCTTTTTAATTACTGCAAGGAAATTCCCTTTTATGACAAAAAAGAAACTCCTTTTTAATGTAGAAAAACAGAATTTTGGTTTATATTTTATGTATATATTGAAAATTATCCCGATGTTGTTGTCTATAGATCCCATCAATGGGGTGACATATCCCATTTTCTACTGTAAAAATTATACTTTACAAAGGCATAAAATGTATTGATGTTGGATTTGCCATAACACTATTCTAGCTCATAATTGCATCTCGTTTTAAAACTAAAAAGTAAGAAAGGGTGGGTTCCGATTCAATTATGATGTTTGACGCTAATTTTGTTTTTGTTTATAGAGAAACAACAAAATAACAAAAAACGAAGCTAATTTTGTTTTGTGTAACCAAAACAATCCATCCAAATTATGTAAGACATCTCACTCAACACACTATTATTTCTATATATATAAACAAAGGATCGCTTTGTATTGGTAGTATCGTTTAGTATGTGGTATAGTTTTATGATTATTTGCTTATAGTTTCTGGACTGATTCAACATCTATTTAGTCATCTTTCTCGTACAAATTTAGACACTAAATATTAAACCCTAAAACCTCTGAAAAAAGAGAGTCAAGAACCCTAATCTTCAGCTCAAAAACCATACATCGACATTCAACAGTGGAGGTAGAGTTTTTAGCTGGGGGAGTCACAAGCTTAAACATTTCGGATGTTTCTTCTCAACTAATAACCATACTCTCTATATGTATCTACTTCAGGCCTGTGCAGAGCTCCGCTTTTGTCGACATTGTTATACCTACATGAAAAAGGATAATTATATTACAATTGGAGGTAAAGGTTGGTTGTGCACAAGTTTATACAAAGCGTCCTTAATCATTACTTTGTTCATAATTAATAAAAAAGACCAAACGGCTAAACCTAATCAGGCAATATTTTAATCTCTTGGGTTGGGTTGGGTTGGGTTGAAGGGGGAGAAAAAGACTGGAGAGAGAGAGAGAGAGAGAGAGAGCACCCACGCAATCTGAAATGTGAGATTCTGAAGAAAGAGGCAGTGGGAATTTGAGTCCTTTGGGTTTGGCTGTTTCGAACAAATTCAAATCACCGAGCATGTCACTGTCCCTGTCACATAAAAGACAGCCCAACACCAACACCAAGACTTCTCTATTATCTTCCCCTTTCTCTCTCCTTCTCCATCTCTTATTTTCTACCGCCCATTATTTGGGTCCCGCCATTGCCCTTTTGTCGCCTATTGTCGGCTCCCTACTTTCATCTCCTCCTCCCCTTCTAATCTCTCGTGCCTTCCTCCTTACTCTTTCAATTTTTAATTAGTATCCAAAGGTGTAAAAACCACAGCAACTTGTATTACTTAAGTATGTGTAGTGATCACAAAGACCCACATTAGTGGGAGATAAGAATATTAGACACAACCCAATTTATCACAACATTTAGTTACTAATTAATGTGGTAATTTTTTATTTTATTTTTTTTACACAAATCATCTGTGGTGTGGGCCACGTGTCAATGTTAGTGTTGCAGTGAAAAAAAAAATCTTAATAACATTGTAGTTACTCGTTATCAATCAATCTCAGTCCAAATTAAACTTTTGATTCAAATTCTATCCAGTTTTGTCCATGTGCAAATCATCATGTGAGATCTTAATTATTTGACCTCAAATCAAGCTTCAAATGACCGTTTACCATTGCAAATGATGCACATATCAGTCCAAATTGAAGAGAATTTAGATGGAAAGTTTGGTTTGGATTGAGAGTCGTAATAAGGAACATAACCACAAGGTTAGTATTCAGAATTTACAACATGGATAACATCAATATATGTGACCCATACCACAAAGGATAATATGTAATTTTGTCATAAGTTGGTGTCTCTAGCTAAGGCTTCTAATTTTGTAATTTTGTGTTAAGAGGGTACCACTACCTCATATTTTCAGAGTGAGAAAATCTTCACATATTCGATGAACCAAAAGAATCCCTAATCGCTGTTCATGTGTATGGTCCTCAGAAAACATATAAAAGAGGGGGTGACAAATATGAAGAACAAGAATCAAGACTTTTGCATTATGAGGTCAATAAAGAGAAACCCACCACACTACACACACTCATGATTCCACAAAAGATGAATAGAAAAACAATAAAAATTAATTTTTCTTAGCAAAACCAGACAAAAGTCCCACATAGAATAACACAAAACAGCATTAATGTAGTGCCATTTGAAGGGGTATAGTCAAAACTAAAGACGTTTCTTTATTTTTCCTTTCATCATCACTCATAAAGTAAGCCAAAGCATAAAGCAATTCAAGCACACAATCTAAAAGACAATCTAAAACATTCTTTCTTCCACTCAGAGCAGCTGCAGACAAAGAAGGTGAACACTTTCTCCCTTTCTCCTTCTCTTTCTCTCTCTCTCTCTCTCTGAAGTCATCAGCTTCCTTTCTCCCCTTTTTCTCTCTTCTGAATTCATGGACACTGCTCCATGGCTGCAGGTTGGTGGATTTATAATTCATCTCTACTCTTTTTCCTTTCTTTATTGTGCATTAATTCTCTGAGCCAAATTTTATTAATCTAGGTTAGAATCAAGGCCAACATAAATCAAAGTTTCTGAAACATAATTACTGTGGGGTATTTTCTTTTCATCTGTTACTTCTAGCTATCTGAGATTATGTTCATCAAGGCAACTGAAAGTTCCATAGTACCTGGATTTCTTGATAAAAGGTTATTTTGTTCTTTATACATGACAGCTCAACTTTTTTCTTTCTTCACATGTGATAAATGATAAAGGTTCTTTTTAATTTATTCCTTTAATATTTCATTTTCAGTATGATTCTCCCAAGTACTAAAAAAGCTGAGCTAGCTAGCTAGCTTTGCTTAATTTCTTTGTCCACTTGTTATGGTATCTTTAATATGTCTTAGATTTCTAGATCTGTGTGCAGTTTGTTTAATCTTTAACCAGAATTAGGGCTCTTAATATGTTGTGTTTGTCTGAATTTTTGGGGTTAATTGTCAATTATAATTAGGAGAGTGGAGAACTTGGGAAGCCCATGGAAGATCATGAGATGGGGTCTAATGCATGCCCAAGGTCAGCTTTAGAGAAAAGGGCAAGGCCTCAAGAGCAATTGAATTGTCCAAGGTGCAATTCAACCAACACCAAGTTTTGTTACTACAACAACTACAGCCTCACTCAACCAAGGTACTTTTGCAAGACATGCAGAAGGTATTGGACTGAAGGTGGAACTCTCAGAAATGTCCCAGTTGGAGGAGGTTCAAGAAAGAACAAGAAATCCACATCTTCATCTGCATCATCATCAGCTTCACTATTATCAAAGAATAATATTCCTGATCTTAACCCACCAAGTAGCCTCTCACACTTTTCAGCTCATCAAAACCCTAAGAGCACCCATGAAGGCCAAGATCTTAATCTGGCTTTCAATGCCATGGAGCATTACCAACAAAACCCAGCTGCTGGTGCTAACACTTCTTCATCAGCTCCTCTTTCAGCCATGGAGCTCCTTAGGACTGGCATTGCTTCCAGAGGTGTGAATTCATTTATACCAACCCAGAATATGGCTGATCATTCAAATACTCTGTATGCATCAACACCTGGGTTCTCCTTGCAAGAATTCAAACCAAACCTTGGTTTCTGTGTTGATGGGCTTGGAAATCGGTATGGGGATCATGAAATTAATGGTGGGAGGCTCTTGTTTCCATTTGGGGACTTGAAGCAGATTTCAAGCTCTACAGCCCATCATGAACTTGAACATCATCAGAATAAGGGGCAAGGCAATCCAACTGGTTATTGGAATGGGTTATTGGGTGGCGGGTCATGGTGATGGTGATTAAATAAGTTAATGATCAGAAGAGAAAAAAAAAGACAAGACAGAAAGAAAGTAAGAAAAGAATTAAAGTGTATTTTTCACTTTTGATTTCTTCGTTTTTCTTTTAAGTTGGCTTACTTATTTGCAGACTAACAGATATGGTTTCTTTTGTTATATAAATATTCCTCTATAGACTTATTTGGGCTTGGCTTTAGAAGAGGGTTTTGTAAAGCCAATATTTGATCTAATAGGGATTAGAAGATGAAATGAATGTAAGGCATGCAACATGGCCTGCATTCATACATTCTTCTATCAAATCTAGGGCATGCTTCTGATAAATGCACTTGTTGTATGTTTTTATAGACTTGGTGATCTCATTTGTGTGTGGATCTTAGTTAATGTGTATTAGCGGATTAGTGCTCTTGCCCTTTTTGTCAATAAACTAGATTGATTTAAACTTGCTCTGATTTTCCTCTCTATCTCTCTCCCATTCACACAAGAAAAACTCGTTTGAGACTGTTACTACAGCATCGTGTTGCATTTGAAAGTGTTGAGCGACAAAACAATCTAGTTAACACCACGATATACTAATAATATCTTTTATTCCTTAAACACATAATATGTTTTAACTCGATTATTTTATGTCTAATTACCAAGTGACAAAAACAAGCACGTCTCGAATACACAAAAATAGAGCAGAGTATGAACCTGACATGTCTGGTTTGACGTCTTATCTGTTCATAACTGAGATTCTCCCAGCTATGAAAAGCATTTCGTTAGAGAACAAATTGGGCACCTAAATAACAATCAAACTCACTAATATAAAGATCCAATTCAATTATTAAAGTATTGGAAGCGCGCACAGTGCACTAGTGGTGGTGTGGTAGGCCCAATGCACATTCTTTCTAACACACAACACCACCAAACTAATAAGCAATTATTATATACTCAAAAATCAACAATTTAACTATTTGATGAATTACCTGCCCCAACCAAAAGCAAACCTAATAATTTTTCACACCCGGGACCCGGGCGCTGAGCAGTTTTAGAAGACTCCTTCCATGAAAGATCATAATTACCTTGCATGCCTTCTTTTCATAAAAATAATATAAATACCCTACGGATGAAATCACCAGGAAAATTCCACGACGACCCCACCTTCTTCCTCTGTTTGGTTTTGGCTTTAGGGTACGTAAATGGGACCCACGAAACATTCCCCTCGTTGAGTGGGGTCCGGGGGAAAGCGTGTTGTTGATATACTATTTTCTCCACCAACTCAATCCATTTCACATACGGATAGATATTATGCTGTGTCCATCTCTTATTTGGCATTTTTTTTTAATGTAATTTTGATGGGTTTTCATTCTTATTTAAGGAAACATTGGTTTTGGTAATATTATAGTGATAATTGTGTTTCATAGTAGACTAAGTAGAGAAAGAAGGTTCACCACCCTATGACCCTAGATGATGCATTAAGTCAATCCACTCACCCTATGAAATGAAGAAGCTTGGGTTTTAAGCTCTCTCTCTCTCTCATTAGGCTCCTGTCCATTGAATAGCTTTATAATATGTATATATGAATGGAGGTGTGGTGTGTGGAGCACATAAACTATTAGTTGCATTCACTTTAACAATTGTAAGTTAACAACGATGGCTTATAGGGGGGGTGCGCAACCTTAGCTTGACCTAGAATTCCAAGTTAGAAGCACATTAATATTGAGCACGAAGGAATTGCAGTGGTTGAACTAATATGCATCTCTTTACTTACAACCAGTCTAGCTAGATGGCTTAGGCAAACCACACACACTTGCTACTTCCACATTATAAAGCCAACAATGATGCTCTTCCTTCTTGGGCTGTCATTGTTACTAGTACTAGTACTACTACTGTCACGCCCCGAATTTTCAACAACAAATAACCCGTTTAAAGTTATTACAATCAAATCAAATCGGGCATGTGAAGCTCGGAACCTTTAACAATTGTACCTGGAATTTTTTTTCTTAATACAATACCATCGTTTTGAACCACAATGTTAATAGTGACCCCATACTTCTGAATCACATATTACATTACAAGCGTATATAATAAATTGAACAATCAATATAATACATAACTTGCTCCTCAAAGCTTATTTCACACAGCGGAAGTCTAACACTCATAAGCACTTTCACACCACACTTTGTACAACGTAGAACTGCCAGCGAGCATCCTGCTCCTAACCTTAATTATCTTGCTCAAGGTTCCTACCACTTGCAGGATAATCCCCTACACCGTTGAATAGTGTACCGGGTTTATTACCAACAAACCCGATAAGCTTTTTAAAGCTCGTGTGAGTAAACCACAACCAGCAGTATAAATATGTCATTTTACACATAATATACAAACACATGCACTTTCATTAGCATACCACAATCCTTGTATAACCAAGGTAATCATAATCAATCATCTTATCACAATCACAATTCTTTTATTTTATAAGAACTGTTAGGACCTCAGCTGACCCAAAATTTGTTTCAAATCCGTTAGAAACAAAACTCATAAATGTCACTCTTGGACAACAGAAGTGAGAATACGCTAAACTCTCCCAACTCACTAGCACTAAAGTCCACACCCAATAGTGCCTGTTCACAAATCTACACCGAAACCATGTAACTATGTGTTACCCTCATGAACATTGTAATGGCGACACTTAGAGTTCTAAATGGTTTGGGGCCTCGCACCCCAGAGCTATAATTCCCTGATTACTTGCCACGGTCAACCACCTAAAGGTTATCTTCCAATTGAAGGAATCAGTGCATTCTCACATCTATTCTTCCAATCACAACATCAACACACACCAAAAACAATAAATATGTCTTTTCACATCAAATATTGTTTTCTATCAACCTATATTCGTCACAACAATATATATTTAATTATATATATTTACGTGGCCATTCACTTATGAACACCACCATACAATCACAACATATTATGGTCATTCACCCAGGAATACCATCCATTTTACAAATCCTGCAACTCATTTAAAATAAAAACACATTTTATTGATTTTAAACTCACACAAAAATATTTTCTCAAAACCCACATCAACATGTTAATTATATCCATTAACATTATCAGAATCATATTATAATATATATATATATATATATAATAATAATAATTTATGATTTTACTCACGATCCAGATGGTTTTACTCACCTCTCGTCCAAGCTGCGCTTTTAACCAACTCAACGAACCCACAATAAGCACTCAAGCACTATGATCCTCAAACTCTGGTTCCGCAATACCTAAGAAAAATTTGCAACTTGACTTAAATTCCATAATCCAATATTTCGCTCTCAAATAACGAAATGCCCTTCGAACCAACCTGGGGCCCAAAGTGATTAATTATCGTCCAAACAATTCCAAAACTGTGATGTACATACTCTCCACATCAAAACAGGACCAATGGTACCCATTGTCCAAAAAGTCACTATTTGTGTCCCGCGGGTCCCACCCGTCCAACCAACACTCCAAAAATTTGCATCTGGCCTACGACCTCAGATTTCATATCCAATCACACCAATAGACTCTAAATAGTCCCGACATCACTCCACATCAATTGGGCCCAATCCAACAGTCGGATCATTCTTGATCGCACGATCACGCACGATCGAACTGCAATCGCTTGCCTTAACTTCAAAATACAATAACTTAAGATCAGGACATCCAATCACCAATCCGTCTATACCTACAGACTCCTCACAACACCAGCTACAATCTATATAAAATCGGACACGATCCAACGGTCCGATCATCTTCGATCAACGGTCTAGATTTTGTGAAGCTCCGATCATCGATCAAACGACATAATCTCACAATTTCAAGCACATCATTGTACTCAGGACAACGAAGACATTAACCTAACCTAAAATTATGAACTTGAAACTTAAATAATCAAAAATCCACTATTTGAGCAATTTTAAAATTTGCAAAAGAGGCTTTGAAATTTACCTTAAATCATAGGCCTCGTTCTTACGATCATATAGGCAAAAACGGTTCAGCAATCTGAGCTCTAGAACTTAAGATATGAATTTAAGAAAATTTTGTTTCAAAAATCTATTTTTTTTTCCTTTCATTTTGCAGAATGAAGAAGAATATTGAAGCTTCACACGGAAAGGAGGAGGAGTCAGGTGGGCCATCCCCCACATGTGAACAGTGCCGACAGATTTTTATTTTTATTTTTAAATGTTCAACTTCAATAATTCCTTAAAAATTTATCCGGGCTCCGAAAATTACCACATGCTCGTAGCAACGTAAACTATTTTTTCCATCCAATAATCAAAATTTTCTCACTTCAATTTCTTGAATGTCCTTTGAAAAATCATTAGATTAAACGTAAGGGTATTTTAGTCCAAATTGATATTAAACACACTTAATCCAATCATTTCCAAACCAAACCAACTTCATAAAATTGCCCACATACTTAATTAATCTTGTATGATTTTTCGGAATATTAATAACAACAAAATCTCAATTTTGAGGTTATTACAACTACATATGGAGTGAGATAAAACTGAGTGATTGGCTAGTATCGAGTACCAATCTACTATGTATCGAAAATACCAAATACTGTAATTATTTTGGACTGAGTTGGTGACGTTTTTCGACAATTGATATAAGATCGATTGATTACTGCTCAGGACTACCGTATTCAAGAAATCAAAGATCGATTGATCACTGTATCACTCATTTTCTTTCTCGTTTATTATAATCTTTGACCCTTTAATAACTTATAAAGTACGTACTTAGCTGCATAACTATGTTGATAGCTGCACTCCGAGATCAGCTTTACAAGTTCACATTATTAAGTTTTGCCTCTTCAATTCTGAAAACTTGTAACTTTTGATTTTCCGGATCTGGAAGATTAGATCCTTGTTCGTAGGTAGGAAAACAACCAGCTAATGCTAATATCCGTAATACGTGCAATGCAACGCTCAGAAAATAAAAATAGAGGCCCTGATCCAAACATGAACTTTCCGATCATATTCATTACACAGATGAAAGATGTCATTGAGCTGCCCAGTTGTACTTGGTATATCCTACACAAAATAAGAAATAAATAAACCCAAAATGCTGACACAAAACCTACTCGGTGCATTATCGCGGTCATGCCGTTGAATCTGTATCTACACACTATTGTTCAGTTTCAGGCATAAACTCTGTTTCCAGGGTGGAAAAGATAATCAAACAGATGGGAATTCAGAAGAGAGACGTCAAAATATGGGACATATGCTCATATAGCACCGTGATTCTCAAGATACATAAAATTTCTCTACTGTACAAAGATAACTCAATACAATTATTCTTTACTAGGAGGCAGCTTGAAAAGCCGTAAGAACAAAAACACATTAAATTTTTGAATATTCCTCCAGTTCCAACTTCTATACAAAGATATAGCTCTTCATCAGAACAAGAGAATGATATGTGATTTCTGAACATATCAACCTTAAGCCCAACTCACTTGTCTCCATTGATTCCGAAGATCCGGACTTTGTGCATATTGGGGAATTTGGCAATAACTAGCACAATGACTGCAAGACTGTTGAAAAGGAGCATCGGGTGCTGGTAGTCAGTTGTGTGTGAGGCTATCAAGTACCTGACAGGAACGAAGGAAAAGGAAATCAGAACAACATTGTTTTTGGTTCAATAGAACTTTTCAAAACAAGATCGTTGCAGAATTATCATTTTCAGGACTGGTATTGCTCAGCTGACAAAACTATACATGCGTTTCACCTAGCATGGCCTGAGTTTGCAAAGCAGGTTCATACAAATCAGATCATAAGCAGCACTGTCAACAAAGACAGTATTGCTTCAGAAGTTTTGAGATATTACCAATGTCTTATGTAACAATTTATTCAACAACAACATAGAACAAGAACAATTGACTCCCTCATACAATAAACTACGTAGATCTAATCTGGCATTGTTTCCTCAACCATGGGATGACTGCTCATTCCATGCCATCCATCCATGTCCAATAAAGAAGCCTCATTCCTGGTTCACACCACGGTTGGGGTTCTACCAAACTCCACCCTCATAATTTAGTTGGGTAGCCAATCAAGGACATCCTAGTAGTAGAAAAATCCAACACATCCCAAGGCCATACCAAATTCATGATGCGTTCAGCATGAATACAAAAAATATTTGAGTGAAAACAGGCACTAAGCTAATTCTGAAGTATCCACATAGAGCATAGTACAGGTTGAAAGTTGATATCAAGACAAGAGGATACAACCAAACTCATACCAAGGATTCTGAGTAAATAAACTGCTCCATCGGCATGCATGCATCTAAAATTGTGTATCAATCTATTATATAAACAAATAAATATTAGTAGTAGATTCTACTAAAATCTGGGTGTGCATTGCAGGCATTAACATGGAACACTGATATGAGCGGTCCACTATGGCAACCACAAACAAACAAACTGTGATGTTTGGAGAGAGCAAAATATTGCCTGAACTGGTAGTAGATTGTTGTAAACTAAAGAAACTCAACCAAAGCAATAACCAGAATCAGAAAATTTTAAATTTCTAAATATACTGATGATCTATCATAAATTTATCATATTTTAAAAAATTGAGTAGGCAGCCAGGTGTCCTCGTTGTTGCCATTGGCTACCTAAATGAATCAGATACAGAGTTCCAACCCAAATATAGACATAGTTTTAAACTGGACCCTTTTTGAATAAGCTGAACAAGCCCCCAAACCTTTTTGGTGTAGAATGTTTTGGACTGTTGAACAAATATGTGTGTATGCAATACATACATGCTTGCAAAGGTTTGACAACGGGCTTGTGGACACACACACACACACACAAAGAGATCAGAGGTGGGCAGGTTAAGATAAATAAAATCATGAACAGCCAAAAGGTTCAATATTATTTATATTTAGTGTCAAAACTAAGAAATGCTTTGTTTATAGCACATAAATTAACTTACAGCACCACAGGAACAACAGTTAAGAACTTCCTGTTGCGGGTGAGCTGCTTTCCACTATCCATCTGCTCCCACCAAGTAAGTCTGTTGTAGATCCCCTGATCTTCAGCAAAGGGAGTTCCTTTCTTCCAGTGGAAGAAGTGATAAGTAACCTAAAGAAGAATCAGACTGCTCAATATTGTAGATGGAATTGTGAATGGAACTAACCTAGAGTTAAAAGGTAAAACTTACAGAGCAGAAGACTGAATACAATACTTAAGATTCAAACATTATATAAGCAAAAGGCTACTTGGCCCAAAGCCTCAGATCAAAGAATAAGGGACAATTAGGAAAAGACCGTTCAATGACTATACACGGAATAATAATATGAAAACTGGGGAAAGAAAAAAAGACCTCAAAGTAGTTTATAACAAAGTCTACAATTCTAAATAAAAGTGCAGTCATCTGCAGTAAGTGGATATGGAACAAGGCTGTCTCATCCAATCCAATCCCTATTTATATTAGAAGAACAGTGATAAAATAAGACCACAAACTCAGAAGATTCCTATGAGGAGATCTAAAACTTGCCCCAGTCCTGAACTCCCAAGTCCCAGAAAAGAGGATGAAATGAGTACTGTCTGAAAAAGGAACAAGAACAGTATCCCATAAGAGCAAGAATGTCAATGCCACAACCAGTAAACAAAATTTTGGACAAGGAAATATGAAGGAGCAGATAACAAGGCAAAGATTGGAACTCTTTCATGCTTGTCTTCCAAAACTAAACTCCTAACTGAGTCTCATAACACTGCTTAGCTTAGATAAGGTAAAATTTTCATTTTTAACCCAAATTGAGAACAAAATGCAATTTTCAAATGTAAATCTCTACTTTCCTTAAACACAAATTGTTTAGCTCAGACTCAACATATCCTCTATTAAAGAATAGAAAATTAAGAAAATTCTACCTTAAATCAAGAATTTTACGAACTAGGTTACAATACCTCACATGAAACAAATAGCTAAAACATTGAAACGTCCCCATTCAACATCTAAATACATAACCCATCTAGAATTATCAAAGCTGCACCTAATTACATATGTGGAAACACAAAGTATCATTGAGCTAAATAATTACATGGGTTTATCGAAAATTTAACTACATGTTATTACTTGGATGATGCAAGCATCAAATCAAACAGCCTCTAATCAACAAATATAGAAATTTTTATAAACCCAATTGAACACAACAATCAATCAAAGCCAGTAAGCCACACCTGAAAAACCACACCTACAAACAAACAATTGCACAAAGAGAGAGAGAGAGAGATATATATATATATACACAGACAGAAACATACCAAAAAATGAGAGAGATTAACTATGGTCCAAGCCATGCCAGGAGAGCAGCCAAAGATTGAGAGCACAAGGAGCCAAGAGAAGAAGAGGATGAGAATATAGGTGGTCCAAACACCAGGGTACATGAACCACTCTGTGTTCCTATTCAGATCCGCAGGTGGCACAGCTTTCACATACAGACTCGCCATCCAAAAATTCCCGTTTCTGGGTTTTGATTCAGCGACCCTTCTGGTTTGGAAAATTTGAAGTCTTTAAGGGTTTTGATTGGGATAAGCTCGAATCTGTGTATTGGATTGTAATTTGGTCCTTTTGGGTCTTTAATGGTTTCGAAATCCAAAACCCAAAAGCAGAGCACTCTGTTTTTCTTTATATATAGTCTATTATTTCTCCCTGGGGTTAACGATTGAGGCTTATTACAAAATGGAGGTGAATATTGATATCGACAGGAAAAAGCGACGCCGTTTAGTGTGTTATTTGAAGCAAAACTGTGGTTGTTGGTGCATTCCCTAACTGTATAAGGCAGCTACTTAATTTTTTATTTTTGTATAAATGAATCTAGTGGTATTGGGACCCACCCTCCAGTAAATCCCTAAATCCTTTTACAACCTAAGTTGACTTTTATAACATGTTTATTAATTCGTAATTGAATTACGAGGAATTGAATTGAGGATAATTAGATTTCGGATTCCTATTGAAGTTGTTTACTAAATCATATGGATTGAGGGGAGTTAGATTCCGGATTCCTATTGAAGTTGTTTACTAAACTATATGGAGTTGGGGTAGAAGTGGTACTAATTACTAAAGTGTTCTCGTTGTTTGGTTAAAGTAGATGGCAAATTTGAAAATTTGAAAATTGTGTGAGGATATAATGGGTAAAAAAGATGAATTCCTAATGGGTAAGTTCTCAAGGAATTCAAATACCACCTTTCATCAAAGAATTGAATTCCTCCAAAATTAGGAATTCAATTCCTAATTTCGTGTAGGCCCCACTTACTTTTCAATTCCTGATGTGAAATAAACACAAGAATCCTCCCTATGTGGAATTCAATTCCTGATTAGTAAACACACCATTATAATTATTTTATTTTATGCAGCCAAATCAGGATAATACATGTAAATTTCTTAACTGAATTGGACAATCTATTTTCAATAGGTTCACGATCAATGGATTTGTATGGATTTGATTATTTAATTCTTAATATCACAGTGTCATAGTCAAACTCGAAAAATGATTGAGTGTGACAATCACACCATAAAATGTTGTTACTAATCCATGTATTATAATATGAGGGGATTGTAACACCACGTAACGGTGCAATCATCACACCGAAGAATTACTTGGTGCGATGATGGTAATTTTTTGGGATAGTTTTCAATTTCATTTCGATAAGAATTAGTAAATTAAAGTTAGTGCTAACTTTCTACATTTGATATCCTTGTAGCAAATTTTCAAAATTTATTGTTCCTTCATAATTCAAGAGAAGTAAAAAATTAACATGATTGCAAGAGAATAACATAATACAGGTTTATTTATCTATTTATGCACGACATGTTAACGTAACGCAAAATGCAACGATCTTCAAGTATACTAAATAATCTCAAGAGCTTCTCAAATCAATAATATAGACACAAATGTGTATGTGTATGTGTTATGCATATCCACCACATTTGTGATCCCCACACGCATCCTATATCATACACATTGCATGATCAATACACTAAGCCGACCCCATAACTTCATAATAATCAGCTCAGTTGTTGGAAGGGGGGGAGCCAGCCATTAATGGAAGAAAATCGGAAGGAAGAAGAAGCCCATCCTCCCGGAACTCTAAAAAAAATAGCCAATAAATTGACTGCAAAATTAATAACTTGGGTGTGAAGTCTATGTCACAATCAAAATCATGAAAGTGTTGTCCAAACAAATTATAGATGGTCCCAAATTTAAGGTATTTTACTAATTGTTTGACTCAAAGTAGATATTATTGTTGGGCATGGATCGGGAGTGGTTGGCTCAACTTTTTGTCTATGTGGTCTAACTTTTCTTCTGCTTTTTTGGCCTGGCAAAAATACACATAACTTTTTTGCCTGTTGGTCTGTTTCATTTCAAGCAGCAAGCCACAAGCTCTCTTAACATAAAAACTGAAGATATAAAACCTAGTATGTATGTACCCTCTCAATTACCTTCTGATAATGCGTTTTATGATGTGGATCCACTAAAATATGTGTCCTTTAAGAGAGATAGAAAATTTAATAGAATTGATGGAAAGACCAATGTTGCAACACGATATCTAATTGAAGAACGATCATAATAATTTTTGGAGTTGAGGAACGAAAAGTAAAGTTGGGTCTTAGTTCCATTGCTACATTTTAGCCTTTTCCAGATCATAGATCTTCTGTTCCATTGATGTCAACAAGTGTGAATAAATTAGGTCATGATTTTTCATGGAATTTTAGGTTATATGTTCTAAATGTGGTTAAGTGCATCTTCCTCAGTTTCTGCTTCCAACACTTCAATTGGAAACCATGTGTGATCTGTGTACTAATTAACATATTATCCACTTGTCTAACAAGATAACAGCACCAAGATATTGTTAATTCAAAACCATTAAGTTAACACATAATGGAGATAACGCTAATTAGCAAATGTCTATCAAGTTTTGGCCATATTGTCTAAGAGCATTGTGCTTAAGGTATTGAAAATTCTGGCAAATAATGTGTCCAAATTTCCACTCTGACTCTGCATTATATAAGCAATGGTTACTGACTGGACCCTAAAAGCCTACCAACAAACTGAGACCAAGAAAGCTTAAGCCTTCCACTAAACAACTATCTTAGTGGAAATTTTACCCTCAACCCAAATTCCATTGTTCTTGTGAGTCCTGTGCAAAATGGTGAATGAAAAGGATGTGTCAAGGAATTTGCACTTGAGGATCAATGTACCTGATGGGACAACAAATGTATTAGTCCCAAAATCCGGGATAGTCGATACGGTCTGGTTGGAGTTGAAGGGTGTGCTTGGAGGGTTGAGATTGAAAGTATGGAGATTTTTACTGAAGGCATGGAATTTAGGAGTTGCTGAGCCCAAAAAGGCCATCCATGCTCTCAAAGTAGGGTTGGCTCTTTCAACTGTGACACTTTTTTACTTTTACTATCTGAGGTCTTTGTATGAAAGTGTGGGAGGGAATGCAATGTGGGCAGTTATGACTGTTGTGGTAGTTTTTGAATCCACTGTATGCAATTAGCGAGCCTTTCTAAATGTTTTCAAATTCCAAATTCCAATGTAAAGTAAAATACACAAGTGGACATGTCATTGTCATTGCAGGTGCTACACTCTATAAAAGCATAAATAGAGCAGCAGGAACTTTTCTTGCTGGATCACTTGGTTTGGGTGTCCACTGGATTGCTTATAAGTCGGGATAAATTTGAGCCCATAATTATTGGAATCTCAGTTTTCTTGTTAGGTAAGTGAAACTGTTCTAAGTTTCTGACTCATAACAAACTATACTTATGAAATATTGCTCATCCTTGCAGCTTCAGCAGCAACCTTCTCTCGATTAATCCCGTCTGTCAAATCCCGATATGATTACGGTGCTCTGATCTTCATCCTCACCTTCAGCTTAGTTTCAGTTTCCGGATATCGTGTAGAGGAATTATCTGAGTTGGCTTACCAGAGATTGTCCACCATTGGCATTGGGACCTCGTTTTGCATTCTAATTAGCATGCTTTTCTACCCCACCTGGGCTGGTGATGAGCTTCATAGATTGATCTATCGTAACCTGGAGAAACTGGCTGATTCCTTGGATGGTATCTCTAATCACAATACCAAATTTCATTTTGCCTTACCACCTGCAGAAAATGACATATTATTAGTAATGACAATACTTAATTTGTTAGCTTAAAAAATACAGGACATGTCTTGGAGTACTTGTACTTCAAAGACAATGAAGCTGTGACTGAATACAATTGTCCTACAAAGGAAATCAAAGGGTATAAATGTGTGCTTGATTCAAAGGCAACAGAAGACAATTGGGTAAGTGACTGAGTGAAGTGGCTCAATCAGTAACAAAAGATTGATTGGTTGCCTACATAGGCATTAATTGCTGATTTTTATTCTTCTTCAAACATCCATGGAAACAGTACCTCAAGATCGGGGCAACAATGCGTAGTTGTGCTTATTGCATTGAGGCTCTCAGCAATTGCATGGAGTCAGAAACTCAGGCTGGTCTTTTACCTCAAAACAAATCATCTCTACTAAGATTGTTTTATATCATTAGCTTCTAACTTGTAAGTTACATATTATTATGGCCAGACACCAGCAGGAATTGGACAGCTAAAGAAGCATCTCAGCAATGCCTGCAAGACAACAAACAATTATTCTTCAGGTATCTTGAGATAACTGGCAAAAACAATTAAAACAATTAAAACAATAATAAAATCTTCTGACATAGGCTCTTTGGTTTGGGAGATGAACAATGCAGTGCAGGAACTTCAAAATTCCTTGAAATCTGTACCCATCGGCCTCATTGCACCGACACCAGAAGCCCATGATGATGGCAAAGGAGAAGCCTTCATAACACCAGTGGTGGAGCTTCTTCCAGTGACCGCATTAGTATCTTTGCTGATTGAAAATGCAGCAAGAATCAATGTAATTGTTGATGCAGTTAATGAGCTGGCAGGCCAGGTAGACATGAAGCCTGCGCCTGAAGAAAATTCCAAGCAGTACAGACCCTCCTCAGATAACCCTCACATTAGCATGAGTCTATTTGATTTCATATATTATTATATTTGCAGTGTTTCTGCCTCTGTAAAACTTGTTTGTACAGTAAATAAGCCCATGTGAACATATCCCTTCTGTTTCAATTTTTTTTTTCCTTTCTTTAAACCCGTCAACTGAAGAACACTGCATACCTAATTTTAAAAGTTGTCGGTTGCTTCGAAAGTTCTTAACTAATTTTCTTTTTAAATTTGGTTTTAAGAAAGAAAAATCTCGTGTTGATTTGGTTATGGAAATTGCATGACACCATGAAATGCTCCCCTCCTGGTTAATGGTTCTACACCATATGTAAAATATCCTCCCTGACCTGAAATAAAATATTGGAATCTGTTGAATTGAAAAAATAAATAAATATCATATACAACAACGACAAAGCAATTAGGGAAAACCATAAATCACTGTTTTCGTTCATTTCATGCATAAACTAGAAAGCAATTATGTGACAATTACAAATGAGTTTGTAAACCCACATCAGAACTTCAGCCATTATTGCCGATAAATGCTTTATTCAACACTGACTACCAATTTATACATGCAAATTCACGGCACTTCACTTCCACAAGGACCATGTTCACATCATCTGGTAATCTGTGTCATAGAAGAATCCTCATTCTCAGTCACCTCCTCATTATCGTCCGCCCAACCCAAGTTCACAGCCAAATCCTCCACCGCCACCTTGATCACATCGGTTCGAACACCAATGTCGGTTGCATACCTGCTCATACAGTACATACCAGCTGTCATGGTAGCCACTCCAACTGGGCTTGGCATCAACAACTTCAGAGGAGAAGAAAGAATGGCTGCCAATGGGGCACCGATGATTGAAGAAGCTTGACCACTTCTACCAACACCCTGCCTGTCTACTATCAGGAGACCAGTTTTGCAATACAAAGCAAAGTCTTCACAGTTGTTCTGAAACACGTCATAGTTGCCAAATCCATTTTGAAGAAGATACATTGCACGGTGGACAACCGTTTCAGGGGAGTCAGATGCTGCAGTAGTGCATGTGCCACCCCGTACTTTTGCGAGGAAAACTGAAGGGCTAACACCATATTCGAAGCAGTAAAGGGATCCATTTTTGAGAAAGCAGTTGAGGCATGAGAGGACAACGCCACTGTTGGGTTGCCTGAATCCACAGTCAGGAAAGGTGGTACAGGACATTGAATCATAAACATCAGATGATGCTTCAGTACTTAAGTTCAAATTTCTCCCAGGCCTAAAATGGACCACCTTGCTTCCCCCAAGATATATACCTGCATGGTATGATATTCCATAAGCTCATGATTAAACTTGATCCAAGCATAAGAATAACACAACACAGCAACAAGTTCAAATGCCTAAACATTGGATGATTAAGTTTCTTAAATGACAATGCGAAATGAATGCTTGCAAAGAGAAAAAAAAATGTGGAAATGATGTTATAAATTGTGCCATGGTAGATGGCACAAATAGTAGAAACAGTCATCATGTTTTACTACTTTCATTTACAATTTTACATAGATCAAACCTCCGGAGAGTGACTTATGCTGCACATTATATGTCCAAGTAAACTTTGCAAATTCATAGTATGTTGTACCTTGTAAGAAGTCATCTTAATACATTCAGAAGAATTTATATGAGATCTACTTCGCTACCTAGTGATCTAGGAACGTATGTGACAATATCGACTGAGGTTTCTGTTTTGAGCCCGAATTACAATTGAATATTGGACAACAGAAGAAAGGAAGGAGAAACAAACTATAATCCCTCAACAAGACTAGTATCTAATTCTGTTTTCCTTTCGTTGAGCCATACAAACCATCGAACAAATACTCTTTCAAATAGCAGTTACTGCTTAGAATCCTTTCTCTGCAACAAATTTGATGAGGTCAGAGTAAAAAAAAGGGGAAATTTCAAGCTTCATGGTGGCTATAGAGTCATGCCAAGAGAAATAGCAACATAAGAATTATTGTATTGGTCTTAAGGTTATCAGTTAACCTAGCAACAAGGCAAAATAACAAAAAAGTCAAAAATCTTGAAGGCAAGCAATTAGCTTTCATCATGGCACACCTAAATCAACCAGTAGAAATCGAAGAGCCTTACATTCACCAGCAATTAAATGGTGAGTTACAAAAAGATTATACAAGATTCAGTCATATCACACAACAATTATCCTATCACCACGATTTGAAGAATGACATACCAAAGTTAACCAATCACTATCAATTCCGTGGACTAGTTAGAGGCCTTAATCAAGGAATCAAGATACAACAATTCAGGTACAGAAAGACATAAATGGGGAAAAGCCCAACCCAAAAAAAAAAAAATTGAAGGCTTTGGATGAAACACAAGTCAATGCTACTCAAGTTTAAAAATTTATTTAAAAAAGAAACAAGACAATTGAAACCCAGAAAGCATATTGTTACAAACAAAACGGAAAACCCCAGAAATCGCATCACGCCATAAACCCACATTGTGTAATTCTTCGAAAAGCACATACATAATTAAATACCTAGAAAATAAAACAATAAAAAGAGGAAGAGAGAGAGAGAGAGAGAGACCATGGTGAGAGTAGGTAAAGACAGCCCTGTAGGTGTAGATGTGGTCTCCAAGCTTGATCTCGTTTCTCTCAACCCTGTTCGTGAGCAGACCCATCTCTCCCGTTATCTCTGTTGACTGGCTCTCTCTGCCTCTGCTCTGCTATACCACTCTATACACCATAAGCAACCGCTTGCATGTATAAAAATTACTGTACAAAAATTTACATAGACCGAGTGACCCACAAAATAGAATAACTGCTAAAAAGTTTGAACATTTATTAGGACTCTACAACACCAACAAAATAAAATTAATTAAATAAATATGGCAGCGGCAGACAATTGGCTTGGCTCACCAAAGAAGCAGTAAAACGACCTTCACCAAATATGTATCTGCATAAAACATTTCTTGGATTTTCATTTCATGGGTCATCAATCATGACCAATTTTATGATGGTGAAGATGATGGGTCATGGATGGTGGTGATGATGATGATGAGATGACCCTTCTCTTTTCTATGTGTGTTTTGTTTTGTTTTTCTCTGCTGTTGACTTGGGTCTTTTAAGTCTTCGATGGGAGAAAAACTTATTTGGCACGGGGATAGGATTGTCCTCTCCAATCAAATCGCGCCACTTGGCCTCTCTCTCTCCCTTTTTCAGAAAAACTTATTCAAGTGGAGCGATTTGATTGGAGGTGGATAGGACTACAATCCTATCTGTAGTCCTATTCCCGTGCCAAATAAGGAGGGTTTAGCGGGCAATGCAGTAGAGAAAAAGGACTGGATGGTGGCTCCACATGATAATTATATGGAGGTCATTTTCTTCTCCTTTTTCTTTTTCTTTTTCCTTTTAGTCTATCACTAATCAAAGTATTTTTAACATGGTGATGCTTGTTTTGTTCCATTAGCAACGCCATTTGTGGGAAAATATTTGCTTTTTCTGTTCAGAAGGCAAGGAATGCTGAAACGCTTTGGATTCTTTGCCTTGGTTCTACGTTATGCATGTTCATCTTTATGATTGTTTGCCTTTGCCACTTGGCTGATGGCTCTTCCTTTTTCTTTTCTTTTTTCAAAAGGTTATGAGAACAATATATATTTTCATCAAAGATCTAGCCAAGGGAAAAGAGTCTTGACTTGCAAACAACAAGAGGTCTCAAGTTCAAATTCCTATGACATCTTGTGTGTGTATGAAACCCCTTTCCTCTATAGTTTAGATTATCGCTTGTATTAAAAAAATTATATTTAAAGAAAAAATGAATTTGGATTTTGATAAATAAGCTTGCATTGATTGAAAAGAATTATAAAGATATTTACTAGATACAATGTATATAAAATTATTAAATGCAATGTAATATTATGAATTTGAAACGATTAAGCACAATCAATGACTTGAAATTCATACATTTCTTCAATTTATTCAATGCAAATACAAATTTGAATAATACACATCCGATACTTCTCTCCAGAAATTATTCTACAACAAATAGAGTGAGCATATCAATATCAATATCAAAATATATATTAAAGAATGTACAAAAGCTAAGAAGCAATCTAAAGAATAATAATACACATCCTAATTATCTAAGAAGATGTTCCAGTTGTACACTTTGACGTCAAAACTTGAATCTTCTTCCAGCAAATGTCTTAGTTCCTTTGCGTGCCTAGCATCCTTGGCAAGCAACAAGGCAAAGCCTCCACCCCCAGCTCCCACGAGCTTGTAGCCACAACAGTAGGGGTGTGCAAATCCAAAAAGTCTATCGACAAATTCGTTACTGCAGTAAGGATCGAGTTCTTGATGCAGCCTCCAAGCCTCTAACATTATCTCCCCAAGGTCATCTATGTCACGATTCATCAAAGCTTCTCGCCCAATCTTAGCCAGCTCAGCGAGCCGCTTGATGCTGGATACAAGAAGGTTGTCCCTTCGAAGATATCGGATTACTACCTTTTGCAAGACTTGGTGTGCAAGTCGAACCTGCACAAAAGTCATATTACAAGTTTCAAATACATGCACGTACAGAGATGGTTTCCTTGTAAATGTGGTCATACAGAATAAAGCAACATATATTAAGGCACAATAACCAAAAGTGTGTGTGTGTGTGTGTGTGTGTTGAACAAGATTCTCAATTTTCACCTTGGCTTTTCACTATTGAATAAACAATTATGTAATGATTTTCTATTGCTATTTACTAATTTTATGCAGGAAGAGTCTTGGCATGCATATCGAAATTGGAAATGGAAAGGCTGCCACATACCTGACCGGTAAAAACCACAAGCAAGCGTTGCTGCAACTCTGAAATTAACTGAGGAGAAGCCAACAGTGGGACGACTTGTAGTCGCAATGGAATTCCAGGAAAACTAGCAGTAAATTTAATACCAGGATAGAGACCCCCAATCTGATCTTGCCAACCACCACCTGTTCCCATGAGCTGCTCTAATACAAGAACAAGTCTCGCAACATTTTCATTACTTTCATCTCCATCGGTAATCTGGAGAAGTCCTTTCACAACTGCAGCTGCTAAGATACTAGAAGTCCCCAAGCCACTGCCACGAGGAACATGGGCCCATGTCCGGATCTGCAGGCCCATGGATGCAACAACACTTTCATGAATAATGCCAGTCACAAGCAGTGCAGATTTGACGAGCCGAAAGGGATCATTGCCGTCAAATGGAGTAGCAATTGAGGTTAGGTCTTCAATGTGTATCTCATTTCCAGCATCATCTTTAATAAAGACACCAGTTGTTTCTGATGTCTCTATGATGGCTCCAATGGGAAGAGAACCTTCCAAACTTATTGCCATATTCAGAACAGAACCAGCACGCTCCAAGCTCCATGGAGGCGTGTCACTCCAACCCCCAACAAAATCCACACGAACTGGTAATTCAACCTTCACCCTTCTAGGGTGGAAAGAATGATCCGCAGAGCCATCAAAATCATTGCTCTTATAAACTGGAGTAGGGATATCGCTGGGTGCCTCAAATAGATGCTCTGCTGACCATGGATTAAAACAAGTGTTTTGTAAATTTCTGGTCCTTTAAAGATTAAGGACTATTAGACATCAAACATGAGATGCCAAAAGAGTAGTTTCTACGTTTAAAAATGAGGAAAAGATTACTTAGAAAGAAAGGATGACAAAAATGAATGAATATTCAATGTCATTGTTGTATGGATGGAGAAAGCTTATCTTCTTTTTTTTGGTCCTTTCCTATCGAATTTTATACAATCATGCCATTATTGAAATATGAATAACTGACTCTACCTTTAAAACCATATTTTACAGCTGAAGCAGTTTCATCAGCAACTGCATCCCAAACTTTGTGATCCAACTTAGAAGCTGTTGTTACATTGCTGCATGCTCGAAGAAGATCAACCTGAACCTGGTAAGCTCGGCTTTTGGGAAGAATCTTAGAGTTCTGCTCCAAGAGTCCGGGACAAAGACCCAGAAAGTCCTCACATATTTTGACTCCTAAACCTTCCTTTTGCAGAACTTCCTCACACAATTGATATAAGTTGCAGCCAAGCATCCCATATTTAATGCACGCTTTAGCAATTCCAGCTGCAAGGTCTGCTTGATGATCAATGGAACCTTGACACATTTTTGAAAAATCAATTGATCTATGCAACTCCTCCAAACTGACACGTGGTGAACTTCTCCACAATGAAAGAAAATGCTTCGAGTTTTGATCACTCAAGCCCATCAACCATGATGCCAAATTTAGCATCTCAAAGTAAGAAAGAATAGGGAATATTTTTGCATTCCATAAACACTTTTCATGAGTACCAGTTGAGCTCCATAGATCATTTTCTTGAATTTCTAAATCATGCAAGACCTTCCTCCAGGGTTTACCACAAAAAGTTCCATCCTTAGAGACTGAATTTTTGGGGTTATCATGAAGGCCACAATACACTATGACTCTTCCGGTGCGTCCTACTAGCGGAACCTCCCAAATACAATGACGATCCGGAAGTATGAACCTAAATGAATTTTCAGCAGCAGTAACATTCACTGCTGGAACATTAATACCAACAACTATGGACAGGGAACCAATTTGTATTCCACTGGAAATGGTTGAATCATATATAAGAGAATCTTCCCCAATGGAGACAGCAGGTGCAATTTTGCTAGAAAGAAGAACAGCAGATGCTGCAATATCAGATAGATTGGTTGCTGGTATAGAACACAGGTGTCTTCGACTGACCAGTACTGAACTAGCTCCACTCAGATGATCCAAAACTTCACTTGAGGTTCCAAAATGTAAGAACGACAAATCATCTGCAGGGAAATCAAGAAGCAGAAATGATATAGAAAATATTAAATCAGATAGAAAATAGATTAAAATAATAAGATTTGGATACTGGCATCAAGGATACACATACAAGCACAATAGCTGAACATCTTCTGTTTTCCTAATCTACTGACGAGTTCTTCGCCTGAGGGGCGTAGCCGCAACCAATCATGTTTTGCAGGTACCCAAGCTGCTACAAGATCTTCATATAAACTCATCTACAAAAAATATATGGATATTATTAAAGCTTTAAAAGCTCTCCAAAAATCACTAGGAAATCACACACTAAAAGAAACCTATGCACATTATATAACTACAAAGCCTACAATAATAGTCCAGTTGACTTTATTGTAAACTATACATTAGCAGGACGGCATGAAAGGAAAGCTCCTCTAGCAATGGTAACTTGCCTCTTTTCCGCTCTTTAGAAGTTCTGAAATCATTGGTTGGCAGGAGCATGCAAGTGCAACAAGCTCCTCCCACCCTTTACCTCGAACTGCTATTATTCCAGTGTCAAGAAGTGTTCTACCATCATCAAGAATTGCATTGTTCTTAACCAGTTCTTCTAAGCTAGGTTTCTGTAAGAGATTATCAACTAAGCTGACAGTATAACTTCTTTCTACATTTCTACTCTTAGATGCCACAACAACACCATGGTTAGACGCGATATCAAGGGTGATGGGAACAGTGATGATACAGGATGTGTCCTCTGGAAGCACCATGTTAGAGGCATCAAAACATGGAAGTACATCTCCGGTCATAGTAAATATTCCACCTGTGAAGATAGAAACATCATTAGCGCAAAGATATACGATGCTGTGAGAGATGACTCAGTAACATTACCAAAGCCACAAAGTGCGTGTCATTCAAATGTGACACAGATAATAACAAAATAACAACAAAAAATGGCACTGCAAATTTAGCATTAGAATGAATCGTGGACAAAAAAGAAATTTTTTTTTTCTTTTACAGCAACAAGTGAATCTAAGACATTGAGCTTAAGCCCAAGGATTGATTAATAGAATTAGCCCCTTACGATATAGCTAACTCGTGTTAAAGTTCACTTAAAATGCAGTAGACGAAACAAATAACCTTCATTTTTAAAAGCTTGTCTTGCACAAGAAGCAATTGCAAGTATATGATCAAAAAGCAGAGGGACTGGCCCATCAGGGTCATCAGCTGCCAGATACGGAAGTGGCAGGAAAACTTTCCCCATGGGGTTTGCCCAGGGGACCCTTTTAGAATCACCTCCAGCATGTAGCAATAATATATGCCTTTTGGCAATGAAGCTAACCATTTGCGAGAGATCATCATCAACCACTTCTTCCTCTGGACTTTGGTGAGACTCAGAGAACCCAGAACTGCCATTGCTTGTAGCTGCCACCTGTTAGTGTTTGAAATGAAACAGCTTACCACACAGAAACTAAAATATATAAAAACATGGGCAGCACTCAAAGTTGCTACTTGCTAATGACATTATGGTAAAGACGGCAACTTTATTCTTCAATTTGTTGTAAAATTGATAGATTTAAGCACCCTTTTAGCTGTAGTGTGAAAATTGAACTACCCACATATAAAAATTGCAACTTGCAACAACTCTTTTGGCTGTAAAGTCAGAATCTTGCTACCCACATCACAATTTCACAAATTTCATAAAATTTCATCACATACATCACCAATGCAGCCAATGCCAAGCTCAGAACAATGCTTACCTCGGAGTGTGGGCCCAATGTACGGCAATGCTTGGCGAGTGCGTGAATGGCGTGGAGAGTGGCGGCGCCGGAGCCGATGCGCTGGCCGTCGGGGTCTGGCACGGCCAGTGTGATCGTGGAGGCGGCTATGCGGCCCACCCGCTTGGCGCGCGTGAGCTGCCACTCGTAGAGCTGGGCTTGCTCGGGGCTAGCAGCCGTTAGGACGATGGCGTCCCACGTGGGAACTCGGGTCGGATGCCTCACCGACAGCCTCAGGTGGTACCATGATTTCCGGAGCACGGCTGCCACGTCAGCCTTCTGTCGGGATCGAGAGACTTTAGTGGTTTCCATTTTCTGTGAGCGTGCAGAGAAAAATCAATAAATAAAAAAGTTGAGACTTTCAGACGATGGAGGAGTAAGAAATTAGTACCAGTGCTGTCACTGCACTTTTCGCAGATGGACCGACCAATGATTTAACAGAAAACCGTACACGTGGCGTAAATGTATTGGGCTGTGATAATTAAATTGTCGATTTCTAATACTTGTAAGCATGCGGCTCGTCGTAAAGTCTAAAAGGGCAAAATGTTGATGGGGTTCAAAAAATCGAAATGGCTTCGCCCGGGTTCGAACCGGAGACCTTCAGTGTGTTAGACTGACGTGATAACCAACTACACCACGAAACCTTTGTGCTCTGAGTACTCTCTTGCTTCTATTTATAACATATTGGTCTCTGGTTCATGTGTTGCATGTATCTAAATTCCTTGCAGTGAAAAAATTCATATAAAATTTATGACATGAAAAATATAATTCAAAGTTATTGATTGATTTTATTTTTATACAAATGATATCTAAACTATTTTAAATTAATATAGAAGGAGGAGAACTCAAACTTGAGTATAAGGTGACAGACTCATTATTCTGGTCAACTGACCTAACCCACGTCTATAATTTAAATTATTGATTTTGATTCAAAAGTGATTTTAAAATAGTGAAAAATGCAAAACCAATATGCTTGCTTTGAGGGGTTAAACTTCTTCTTCCTTTAGAGCACTTCCACCGCAACGATGGAAGGCAGGCAAGGGCAAGGGCAATTACTATTCACTTAAATTTTTTTTCCCTATTTTTTATACTTAAACAATTAATTTGAATAAGATTTTCGGTTGCCACGTGTCACTATTTATTATAAAATTCTCGTATTAAATTTCGGATAAAATTTTCTATATGAGATTTTCACATGGGATTAATTTTATTTATATGTATGAGATTAATAATAATAAAATTGCTAGGTATGTATATTAAAAAATGTTTATGAATTTTTTGGAATTTTTCACATTTTTTTGTAAAAAAATTCTTTGCTAACGTTATTGCTGATATCAGCAAACTCAAGCAACAACCTAAGCAAGGCCCAAGCTGGTGGGTCCCACTCCTTGCCCGGGCTAAATCTCGCACGGTGGAGTTGGTTTTCGGCCCTTGGGCCCTCTGCCCAGTTTGTTGAGTGCGGTGGACTTGCTCTTAAATCATCACTGGTTGTTTACAATTAGTGACGGAAAGAATTACTTGCACTTTGAAAGCACAAATACAATTAACCAATTTTTTTTTTTTTGTTCCTTAAAAAAATATAAAAATATAAAAAAATAAAAAAGACAAACGACCACATAAATGTCTGTTGTGACCTTCATTTTCGCACTTCTCCGAAATCAAAATCCAGCATACCCGCTCTCTCCTCCTCTCCACCTTCTCTCTCCCCCCTCGCTCTCAAATTCCAAAACCCATTTTTGTTCACACTCTTTCTTTTCCTTTTTTCCTTGGTTCAGATTTTTGGTCCTCTCTCAATCTCAAACGGTCGAATTGCACCCCTCCTCTCTCTCTCTCTCTCTCTCATCTGGGTCATCCCAATGTTCAACTTCCAGCACTTTTGAGAGCATTTTCTGCGACTTGGGTTTGCTTAACAGATGGATTTCCTCAAGTGGGTCGTGATGGGCTTGGTGTAAAGAATGAGAAAATCGATTTGTATGGAACTTGGGGTCTTGAACTCTCTCGGCTCGTTGCCTCACTCCATTGACATCGAATGCCGATTTCGGTTCCAATCGGCATTCGATCCCTTCTGCATTGCCTCCGAAGCCTTCTATGAGCGTCGTCGGTTGTTGACCCGATCAACGACGATTGCTCCCATTAGCTGAATGAGAGAACACACTTTTTAAAGAATAAAATTTGACCCACAAAACTATTTAATAAAGCAAAAACAAATTATATAAAAAGTCCTTGTCTTTCTGGTAGCTGTTTGGTTCTTCACAGGAAATGAATACAGGGGTTGGTTTGGTTCCACCATCAAGTAATGGAATGCTTTCGAAGGTGAAGCCTCCCGATGAAGAGGCCGATTATGTAGAGAGAGACCCGAGCAATCGATATGTTCGGGTATATGTCACAACTTGAATTGCATTTTGGATTGGAAATGTTAAATGGAATTTGTTATCTTATTGAAATTTGGATTGTGCTTATTGGGGAATGCTGGTTTTCAATCTGCAATCTTGTTTTATGTTCCTTGTCGATATGTTTATATGGTTTCGGTGTATTGAAATTCATGTTGTAATTGGTCACATTTGATGCAAATATATTGGCTCAAGCCAATGATTTAATCTAAGTTAGTATTGATTGTTAATTGTTGATTTGTTTACTGCATAATCAATATCTTCTTTTGCTTCATATAGTTTCTTCACATGAATTGTCATCTGTCATTCCCTGAATCTGGTTTTTGTTTTCAATTTTGCATGTCCTTTGTATTATTTATTATCAGATTGAGCTAACTTTCAAGCCAATTTGGCTGACTATATAGATAGTTTATTGCTTCTAGCTTGCCCATATGTTATTGCTTGTTAGAAATGAGAAAATTGTTTTTTTTTTTTTTCATTCAGTCATAATTTCTTCTTTGATTCATTTATTCTCTTTTTCTTGGTAACAGTACAATGAAATCTTGGGCAAGGGTGCCTTCAAGACTGTGTATGGTTCTGAGACTTTTTTCTCTTTAATTTTTTTCTTTCTTCCTTCTTCAGGTTTATCGTATTGCTATTTTTTTCAGAAAGTCATTGCCTTTTGTTTTTTCTTTCTTTGGTTGGAAAGTCATTACATTTAGGATTTGTCATTTCGTTCTGCAGCTACAAGGCATTTGATGAAGTTGATGGAATCGAAGTCGCTTGGAACCAAGTGAAGATTGATGCTGTCTTGCGATCACCAGAAGATTTGGAAAAATTGTACTCTGAAGTTCATCTGCTGAAATCACTGAATCATGAAAATATTATTAAGTTCTATAATTCCTGGGTGGATGACCACAAAAATACTATTAACATGATTACTGAGCTCTTCACGTCTGGAAGTCTAAGGCAGTATGTTATATTGATTGTTTCTCATTCTGTCTTTGTATTGCTTGGCTGCACTATATGCCATTGAACTGACCATGCACCTTTTGGTTATCAGGTACCGGAAGAAGTATAAAAATGTCGATACGAAGGCCATAAGGAATTGGGCGAGGCAGATTCTCCAAGGTTTAGTCTTTCTCCACAGTCACAACCCGCCTATCATTCATAGAGACTTAAAATGTGACAATATTTTCATCAATGGAAATCACGGAGAAGTTAAAATCGGAGACCTGGGATTGGCAACTGTTATGCAGCAACCTACTGCTCGAAGTGTGATTGGTGAGAAATCTATGTCATCATATGCCATCTCTTAAATTTTAACTGACCAAATAAGTACTGAAAATTTTCCATTTTCTACGTAAGGGACTCCTGAGTTTATGGCTCCAGAGCTCTATGAAGAGGAGTATAACGAACTCGTCGACATATACTCTTTCGGGATGTGCATGTTAGAGATGGTTACTTTTGAGTATCCATATAGTGAATGCAAAAGTCCTGCTCAAATATTTAAGAAGGTTACCTCTGTAAGTTGACGAAATCATCAGAATTATCATCATTATTCCTTCTGTTGGCTGTTTGAAGTAGAATCATTAGATAGCCTAGGTATCTAATTTCTGGTATGTTATATTGCAGGGCATTAAACCTGCATCCCTTGGTAAGGTGAATGACCCCCAAATTAAAGAGCTCATTGAGAAATGTCTGGTTCCAGCATCTGAGAGGATTTCTGCAAAAGAGCTGCTCAAAGACCCATTCCTTCAAGTTGACAACCCGATGGAACCAATCCGTGATCCCTTACAGTTACCTAACCAAAGTCTGAAAGTAATAAGTTTACCCAAGTCGGGGCCTCTTTCCATGGACATAGATACTGAGTATAAGCAGCTATCTATAAGCACATGTGCAGGAAGCAACAATGGAAGTCCACAGGTTCTGGAATTTCAAAGGACAAATAAAAACAACCAGTTCAGGTTAAGTGGGATGAAAAATGACAATGATTCAGTCTCATTGACCTTGCGTATTGCTGATGCATGTGGTGAGTATCCAAACTTTTGTGTAGTGTGGTTCCAGTGCAGGAATTTAATAACATGACTCTCTTTGTACCTTACAGGTAAGGTGAGGAACATACATTTTCTCTTTTACCTTGCTACTGATACCGCAGTGTCTGTGGCGAGTGAGATGGTTGAACAACTGGAGTTAACAGATCATGATGTGGCCTTCATTGCTGAGTTTATTGATTACTTGATAATGAAACTTCTACCCGGTTGGAAGCCCTCATCTGATTATTCCTCAAGTGGACCAGTAAGTCCTTATGGTGGCCAACCCTCAATGTCCAGCCTGTGGGGTTCAGCGCTATCGGGTGTTCCTGCTAGTTCCGTGGTTGAGCAAGATGGTAGCTGCTGTGAAAACCCTGAAACAATTAATTGTAATGGTGGTATTACCTCTTATCCAAGCTTTGCTGATTTTGCTGATGAACATTCGAAAGTATCAGCTGAGTCTGCTTTACTGGTTGATGCTTCCACCAAAAATGACAAAGCAGCTGAATCTGTTGATTGCAGCAATAATGCTGGAAGCTGCGGGTACTCATTTTTTGATGACAACAGATTTCAAAGCAACTATGCTAGCAATGCAGGGGAATGCTCTCCGGTGAATGGAATCACAGAGAAGTTGGAGTTTCCGTTGCTTGAAATCGAAGCACCAAAGGTTATGAGCTTGACAAGCAGCTGTTCTTCACTGTCTTTGCAAGATAATGATCTGGATGCTGGGTTGAAGTCGGAACTTGATACCATTGAATCACAGTACCAGCGCTGGTTTCAAGAACTCTCTAGGATGAGGGAGAAAGCTTTGGAAGTGACCAGAAAGAGATGGATAGAAAAGAAGGCCGCGGCACACTGAACCCATTTTTTCTCAAAAAATAATTTCCTCTTTGTTTGGGCATTTTATGTGTTTATAATGTTCACTGGTAATTCTATGTGAAGGGTCGACACGATGTTTAACCTTTGTATTGGATGCGGCTCACTTTTTTCAGAAGTCGTGATCCTTCTCCGGACTAAATTTTGTGCTGATTTCGTGTTTGCTTTTGTTTGATGAGTACAAATAGTTTACCGGATTTGTTTATAAACACTCAGCCGCCGCCTTTCTTATTGCAGATTTGATTATAACAGTGATAAATCATGAAGCCATGAAGAAAGAATGGCCATTGCAGCAAAACATAAAACAGCACAACGTATGAATATTGAAGTAGTATTTCCATGTGTTGAGGCAGTCCACAATGTCACCTCACAGTTTTGCCAAAACTCAAAACTGGAGCAAGTAAAACGGATTACAACTCTAAGAACACAAAGATCTCCTGCTAAGGGTAATCAACCCAAGTGTGTCCGCAGTTGTTGTTCATACACCTTAAAAATCTTGTTTCTGCTTCATCAGCAGATCGCGTTTGTTGTGTCCTGTAAGCTGCCTCAGGAAATCCACATCTTCGGCATGGTTCTGCCAGAGAAGAGAAGAACAAGAAAGAACAGAAACAGGAAGTCAGACCTCATCTCTTGAAATATTGCAATTGTACAACAAAATTTTACAAGGAATTAACATCAACAGGAGAACAACAAAATCAATTCAAGAATAAGACACTGTCCTATGCTTCGACATTCATATTTAAGCACCAAATACTTAGCTGTATGTAATTTAAGTTGGACATTTATCCTCAAGTTTTATGATCCGATCAAGATTGATACATTACAGACAAGATCAGCAAAGATAACTACTGCAGATGTGTAAGAGCAAAATCTCATACCAATTAGAGAAAAGAGACTTAGCTTTACCATGCAGAGCTCAAGATAACCTAGACCTTTTTAAACCAATTTAACAAACATTTTCACAGCATCAATTCCACACAAGTCATCTAGGACCATCAAGCATTGTAAATTCCATAACACTGGATATTCCTCCACCTGTGTGTGACATGCTTTCTGACCATATTCTGGTCCATTGGAATGACTGATTTTACACCCTGACCACACCATGCTAACTGTCATCCATCGTGTCCTCAACCAAGGTTTTTCCCTCTCTGTAGAAGCATTCGTTTCTAAATCTAGGATTTCTCTCTTTTGTTGCCATTTAAATGGAGTCCAAATCTTCAAGAATTGGGCCCATCACCAATCAGGTTAAAGTTGAATTTTCATTTAATTTGACGATGAAACAAGTGGAGAATTCTAAAAACTTTCTTTAATCTCAAGGCATGAAAAAGCTACTTCCCTTTAGTTCCCAAACTGGATAGCATGTTTTAAAGATTCTTATAGTTACCACCATACGTAACCCTTTTATGAGACATGAACAACCCTCACATATTAACCTCTAAAGGGCATGAATTCCCTCAGATGATGAACCTTGTCCAACCAAAACCTCACAGATTACTCTAACAACCCAACTCAGAACTTCAAATTTAAATAATTTGCTTTACTTCAGCGACCACATCAAAAGTACTGAACTGCTTATCAAGAAATCCACTCAATACAGCATATTTCTCACCAGTTTTAATAAATATTCCTACTCTTATAAAGAAATTATTACTTGAACCAAAAGGAGGAGAAAAACAAGAAACCTCTAGGGCAGGAAAAATGAAACAAACCTTCAATTTTGGGCGCATTTTTATAGTCATCCAGGGTAAAGATAGGTTGGATCTCCTTTTTAACTAGATGTTGCCTCTCTTGATCTTAACCTGCAAGTGCAAAAAGTAAACCAGCTATCACATTTTGCATACCCTTAAGAATGCATAAAAAGAGAATTTTGAATATAAATTGTTAGCTATACCTTCCTATCAACGTATGCCACATAGGGACAACATGGACAGAAGAATCTTGCATCGTGCATATTCGGCAGCTCATACTGCAGCATGTTTGCACAACTCGGGCAGAATTCCATTTCTTAAAGCTTGGCTCTCTCTGCAATTCTTTTGGATTTCGAGATGTCATTATACTGTATTTACTTACACAACTACTAAGAACGATTCACACCCATACTAACGGAAACTAAAAAAAAAAAAAATCCCATTACACAATTTGACTTAAGAACAAGAAAAATAATGCAAAATTGAAAAAGAGTTAAGCTAACTCATAACTATGAGTGTTCAGGTACCCGTTTGACAAGAACCAATAACAATCAATAGCCTAATGATAAATTCTCAATCACTAACCAGACGTAAACATTATCAAGAAAATGAAAAACCCATACAAGAGGCAGAGATAGTATATTTATTTATTCTCAGCAAAAGATTAAATCTTTCTGCATCATAGACACTAAAAACTCATCAAAATAACAAAAGTCCGCAAAAGCATGCATAAAATGAATTCTGCAGCACTAAATTACATACCTTTCCACAGATTCGGTTCAGAGGAATTCGGTTCAACCCAGTGAACTTGGCAGGGCTGTGCGTGAAACCCTAATCTCAGTCTCAGTCTGTGAGGTGAGGGTCGTCTTTTAATTTGAGGACGAGACGGTCTAGCCTTCTTTTTCAATACCTACCCATCAGGAAAAAGAGAAAAAGAAGCAAACAGCAAAAGACTGTTTCTTCAAAAGAAAGATGAACTCCACTGAAATAAAACCAGGGCTTTCTTTCCTTTCATTTTTCCTTCCAAACTAAATTAGAAAATGAGAGAGAGAGAGAGAGAGAGAGAGAGGTTTTACTGTACCTTCTTCAAAGCTGCGGGTTTTTTTAGGGTTTTCGGTTTTTGACTTTCTGAGTATTCGATTATGAAGAGGGTAAGCTGAGGTCAAATGCCACATTGGATAACTAAAGAAATCTGCGGGGGCCAAAGTTAAAATATGGGTGGCAAGAGTAACTAAAAAATCTATAAAATGTGACAAAAAACAAGAAAGAAATTTATAAATAAAAAATGAGGACAAACAAATGGAAAAAGATTATTTTGATAATTTTTTAAACATTTTTTAATCATAGAAATTCTCTAAAAAGCTCCATCAATTAATATTAATATGATAAAATTATTAAAGTTATTTTTATCACAAATGATCCTTGAGGTTGGCGAAATTATCACATTTAGGCCGTTTGGTTCATGAAAAAGATTCGATGGGAAATGATTTCTCATGTCATTTCCCAAAGGATGGAAAATGGAATATTCATTTCTCATGTTTGGTAATATTGGGAAAGTAATTGGGAAATACCATTTTATTTCATTTCTCATGTTTGATTTGTGTAGGAATGTAAAACAAAGTTTGTTTAATTTTCCAATATACCCATATGAAATTAAATAAAAATAATAATGCATTTAATGCTATATTGTAATTCTAAATTGTTAATGGAGACACAATGATCATGAAAAATGTGCATTTAATGTTGGCTCATTTTCTCAAACTTTCCCATGAGGAAGGAAAATAAAACCCAAGGAGGGAGGAGGGCTTCACTTTCCCCCTACTTTCCCATGTGTCAGGCAATCATTTCTCATGCCTGGACTTACCAAACATGGGAAAACAATTGATTTCACATCTCCAAGCCTCATTTCCCATGAACCAAACGGGGCCTTAGATTAGTCTTTTATGTTACACCTCAAACATCAATTTAGTCCTGCTGTTAGGTTCCGTCAAAATTTCTAGTCAATTGCTGACGTGGCACGTGTGTGGTGTCCAAATATCCAATGATATAATGTCACGTGACATTAAATAAAATAATGATATATTTTAAAAAGAAAATTAAGTGTTTTTATAAATAAAAAGGATTAAAACAAAAACAGACAGAGACAGAGAAAGAGAGCATAAGGTAGGGAGGAGAGAGATCAGAGGGGAGGGTGGGGGAGAAGGAAAGGGAAGGAGGAGAGGGAGGGGAAGGAGGAGGGGGAGAGTTGCAATTTTTCATTTTGTTAGTTTTCTAATTTTTTTTGGAGTTTAAATGTTAAAACCATTTTTTTAAAGCAATTTTTTATTTAGATTCACATACATTATCTCATTGGATATGTGGGCATCACATACGTGTCACATCATAAATTTAACAGAAATTTTGACAGAACTAGCGGCATGACCAAATCGATGTGTGAGGTGTAACATAAAGGACTAATAATGTCCAAAAAAAAACATAAAGGACTGTTGAAATAAAAAATTTCACTGACAGCTAATTAAATTCGGGGCCCAAGTTTAAAGAGATTGGGCTCATAGCTAATACAATCTTGTGGGCTTATTGTTAAAGTTGGTTTAGGCCCAGAAGAAATTAATATTAATATTTTTATAAGAAAATATTAATATAGTGGATAAAAAGAAGTTGAAGTTTGATTTCATGATCATGGCAACGTGATTTTGGGAATATGCTGGAAAGCTGACTGAAAGTGGGGAAGTTATTCTTCCCACGTACCCACTCAGTACGTGAATAACCGGCTTCATTTCTCTCAGTCTCTCTTGGTCTATAAAAGGGGTCTGTGCTGAACATAGAAAGAAAAAAACACAGAGGCAAAAGGCAGAGGCTAGAAGTCTGAAGGAGGAGCGAAGTGCTGCAGAAATTGAGGGCAGAAACAGAGGCAAAAACGCAGGAAGCAAATAGGAGGCAGACGCAGAGGAGAAACAAAAGAGTTGCTGGGGTTTTGGGAAAAGAAGAAATCCAACAACAAAGACTGCAGAAGAAGAGCAAGCGTGCTGCTGTACCTTGATAAAAGAGAGAAAGGAAGCAAGGTTCTGTTCAAACAAACGCAGGTAAAACTTCCTTTCTTTAATTGTCAAATACAACTTGCAGGTAGAGTTTTGCTGCTTATGGATAAAGACTACACCAAATCAAATGGATGTACATCGTGCCAAGTTCTCCATGGCACAACAAAATGCCAACAACTTTACCACAAGGCTCTCTACGTGAAATAGAATCCTACAGTCATGGTTTTTCCAAGTGGTTCAACACTTCTACTCTGCCTCCAAACCCAAGAAGCCCGTGCTCTTGCTGTCAACAAAATCTCAAGAAATTACACAACTACTCTGCCTCCAAATCCAAGAAGCCCATGCTCTTGCTGTCAACAAAATCTCAAGAAATTACACAAAAGGGAGCTCTCGCAAGGACCTCCTTGTTGTGAAATATACAGATGGACTTCCACAAGAACCCCACTGTATCGAGTGCCTAGAATACCTTTAAAGTGTTCGAAAGCACATGGTGTTACTCTCAGGAAGCCTCAAAGCAGACTCAACAAACAGAGACCAGACCATTTTGTCCTATGTCTCTCAAGTGCCAAATGATTTACAACACGTAATGGCAAAGCTGTCAAAACAGAAGAAGGACAACAGCAACAAGTACTCAATCCTCATCCTGTTGAGTCCAACCAAAACTGGACGCCTCATTCTCATCAAGGCCAAAGCATTATTTCTCTCTCCCAAATTATACTCAAAGTGATCTACTCTGAGTTCCAACAAGATGCAGTAGCATCATGGAGAAGCAGACAACAACAAGTCTTCTAAAACAAAAAAGACAAGCAGCAGAGAAGAAGGAGAAAAGAGGCCAAACAAACAGAAGAGAGTAACCAAAAAAAAAAAGAAGAAAGAAGGACTTGCAGAAACCAATCTTAATTTATGCTGATGGAAATTCCATTATTCCTCCCATTTTAATCTTTGCCAGAAGTCACAAATAAAGACCATATCAACAGACGGAGACAAAAGAAAGCTGAAGGAAGACTGGAATGGCTCGTTGCTTCGTCCTCAAGATTTCAGAAAGAGTGAAGCCAAAATTAAACCAAAAGACAGAAGCAAACATTCACCAGTGATCAAATGACTATCCTGTGCTAAGCAAGAGAAATTCATCACTGCCATCTTCACTTTTTCCTTACTTGCAGCAACCAAAATAGAAGTACTCTCTCTAGCAAAATCCAAGGTCAGTGTTCATGACAACAAAACCCATGAAGACGGTTCGGTCAGCCACTCATCCTCCTACGATGACGGCAACCCAGAAGGCAGAACAAAGGCAAGGCCGCAAATTGGTCGCTCAAGCAAAAAGCAAAAGGGAATGATGGCTCGCCAATTTCAAGCCAAGAAGCCTTCTCCTGTGTTGCTGCTGCTGAAGAATCAAAAGCATCAGAAGCTAAAAAAATAGAGAAGCCTCAAAAAGCCGAAGTAGAAGCCTCAAAGCCGAAGTAGAAGCCCTCAAAGCTGAAGAAGAAAATCAGCAAAAATAAAAAAGGACGAAGGAAGAAGTCAGCAAAAGCAAGAGAAAAGAAAAGCAAGAAAAAAAGAAGTAGAGTAACCAGCCAAAACAAAAGTGACGCTGAGATGATTTTCAATCAATAGTGGGCCACATGGTCTGCTTTGACAAAAAAAATAAAGAGAAAGACAAATTGTGTTTTACTTTCTCTTTGGGTTTTGGCATCTGGCTCTTTCAATTGTGCTCTCATTTGAAGAAGAAGGCTGAGAAATGTGTTAAGCCCAACTAAATTATATGGGTCAAATGCGTGGATATTAGCCCAATAACAAAATCTCAAGTTCAAGTTTACAGCTCACTCCAAAGGCTTCATTGGATGTGCATTAGCTGAATAAATGAAGAACTACAAACCAACTTTTGTTTTTTTGGCTAAACAAGTTTCCAAGTCCATTTTCTCGCAACAAAAAGTATCACCGCATGCCAAATTACAGCCTAAATACATGCGTGACTTCATGTTTAGAGAGCCATCGACAAGTTTCAAATACCAAAGATCTTCATTAAAGTTCAAGTCCCAAATTTCTCAAGTGGTATGAAACCACACCAAACTCAAGTGGTACAAAATCACTCAAGAATCTCAATTGGTGGAAAACCAACAAATTCATTTCAAAACAAATTTTAGGAACTACGTCCGGTTTGATTCCATAAAGGATACGTAGGCAATTTGGAAATTCAATCCAAATACAACCGCAAGCCCAAACAGAATCCCTGGTTAACCTTAACCAAATTCGTTCCCAAACACTCTTCCAACTACATTCATCCAAATTCCATAAATATTTTTCACATCACAAATTCTTTCAATGGGTCATTCACTCTTTGAAAGTTCAATCAAATTCTCAAGAGAACTACAAACGGCTTGATCCCCAAAATGGGGTATGTAGGCAGTCTAGGTTTCCCTGGATGCAGCCATAACATCAAAATCGAATCCCATTATTTATTTCATTCTTCGCATTGGAATCAAAGGGTGTTCTCTTTCCAGAGAGATTGTAATTAAGAGATATTTTCATCTTGAATGGGTCGTACTCAATCAATAAAAACTCTTATTTGAAAAATAAGAGTGAGATTATGTTGGGTGAATTTTTAATTACTTTATTACAATTTTTATCTAACAAGGACCGAAGGTGATAATTTTGCAAACTTCATGGACCATTTGAGATAAAAACTCAATTATTAAAATAAATTTACCATACAAACTGTTTCATTTTTGGGTGATGATTTTCCCACTTCCTTTTTGTCAACTTACACTCCCTTATGTTTTTTTAATGCTTTTTATTATAACAAAAAAGTGAATGTAAATAGACAAAATAGGAGTGTGAATATACAATTTCCAACAAAGGGAGTTTAAGTGAACAAAAGAGGAGTGGAAAAATCAGCTCCCTTATTTTTTCCAGTGGAAAACAAAATTACCACACAAATTTTAACAAATTTTAAAAGGGTAAATTGCCGAATACCCCCTAAACTATTTTGACTGTCGAAATTACCACCATGAATTAATTTTTCAGCCAATTTAACCCTCGTATTAAATTTATTCGCCAATTTCGCCCATGTCGTTAGCTTTTTCACAATTCCATCCAAATGCTCTTAAAAAACACCACGTGCGGCTACTATTCAGGGTAATCTCGTCCTTCTAATCCGCAGACCCCTTTTAGCGCTCCGTATAACCAATTCCTAAATCAGACTTATGGTTCAGACTGAAAGATTTGAAAAAGGGTGAGAGAGAGAGAAAGAGAGACTGCGACTGAGAGATTCGATTTGGGAGATATTTTCTGACTTCAAGATTCCAAATGAAGGTGCGACAAATGTGTTTTGGGAAAGGCAAGAGATTGAATAGGAGAAAGAGTCAAAGACAATGAAAATCAGAGCGAGTGGGGAAGCTCCCACATATAGTATGTAACTTACTTTATTTTATTTGTTTGATGCAATTTTTTGGGTTTTATTCTTTGTTTCTGTCGGACTTCATTGGGTTTGAATGTTTTATTTATGCTGGACTTCGTGAAAAAGCATAATAAAAAGAAGAAAGTGGCCCCTATGGATGTTATTTGTTGACTGAGACTTTAACAAGGTTGGGTTGTGAATGTGGTCTCTATGCAAGTTGTTTGTCTGACAATATGTAACTTGTTTGTTGTGTTTGTATTGTATTGTATAAGGCAGATAGTAAATGAATGAGAAAATTAATTGTTGTGCAACTAATCCTGACATGTTCACACTTGAAGTACACCACAGGAGCTACTTTATTGATGGTTTATATATGGGAGGTATTGTACAATGGGTTGATGGGCAAGATGCAAATGAGGTGTCAATGCTTGAGTTATTTGAATTGGATAAACACCTTGGTTATGATGAATAAAGCATTCAATACTATCACAAGCACATGATAACTGGCTGGATTGAAATTAAGACAGATAAGGATTATTTTGGATTAGTGAAGTTGGTGAAAAGGAGGCAGTTGTTTGTGTTATACATAACTGCAAATTCAGCACCTAGGGCTCTAAATGTTTAGTCCCTAGTATACTCTGTATATGTTCAAAATGCTGAAGATTATGAAAAGACTGCTTATGGATATTATGCTGATGAAGAAAATGGGCAATATGACTTCATGAATGTTGACATAGATGAAGAATTTGGTGAGGCAGAGGAAGAATATGGCGAAGTTGAGGTAGAAAGTGCTGAAGCTGAGCAAAATGGGGAGGATGAGGAATAAGATGGTGATTTCATTGATAGTGAGTTTGAGCAAATTGATGAAGAGGACAACAAGAATTTTCATAGGTATGTTGTAGTTGAAGAGCAAGATGATAAGAATAAAGAACCAGGTGAGGTAGAGACTGATGGTAATAATACATAAGACTTAAATAGTTTGCATGAAGATAATGAAGATGAAGATGGTAAGAAGAGAGGTCTAAGGCAACCAAAATTCAAGCAGTACAATAAACAACATGACATATTAGATCCAAAATTCCACTTAGGGATGGAGTTTCCTAATATGCAGGAATGTAGAGAGGTCATAAAGTACTATGCATGCAGTTGTGCTAGAGTACTAAGGTTTGTGAAGAATGAGCCTAATAAGGTAAGGCTGGTATGTGATGGTAATAATGAGGGTGAGAAGGCTAAAGGCAAAACTGAAGGTGATAAGACTAAAAAGAATACTAAGGGTGATCAGGCAAAGAGGCATACTAAGGGTGATAAGGAAAAGAGGCATACTAAGATTGATAAGAGTAAGAGGCATGCTAAGGGTGAAGCGCAAGAAGATGAATCTGAAGATGAACTTGAAGATTGTCCTTGGTTATTGTATTCTGCACATGTTGGGACAAGACCCACTATTAGAGTGAAGACATACCATCCAATTCATACATGCAGCAGATCTTAAAGAACTAGGTTTGCCACTTCACAATGGTTGGTTACAAGGTTTGATGAGGATATCAGAACCAATCCTAACATGTTAATTCATGACTTCATGACATTAGTGAGGAAACATTACAGTATAGATGTTACTATGGACCAATGCTACAAGGCAAAGCATTTGGAAAATGAGAGGATTCAAGGAAGCATTGAAGAAAAATACGCAAACCTGTGGGATTATTGTGAGGAGCTTAAAAGGCAAAACACAGGGAGCATAGTTTTAGTGAAGACATCATTGCGGGGTGATGATTCAGTTTTTGTAAGGCTTTATTTATGCTTTGCTCAACTGAGGAAGGGGTTTATTAAAGGATGCAGAACCATGGTTGGTTTTTATGGGGCATTCATCAAAGGACAACATCCATGAAAACTTTTAAGTGTTGTTGGGATTGATGCCAACAATGGCATGTTCCCAATAGCTTTTGCTGTTGTGGAGACATAAAGCAGAGACACTTGGAAATGATTTTTAGATATATTCTTCAATGATGTTGGGGTAAGAGGCACTGAAAATGGTTGAGTTTTTATCACTGACAAACAAAAGGAATGGGGCAAGCAATTGAGGCTTTAAAGCCAAATGCTGAACATATGCATTGTGTAAGGCATCTGCACAATAATTTCAAACTTGCAAGGCATGGTAGTTTGACACTTAAACAGAGGCTATGAGATACTGCTAGAAGTACAACACTTCCTTAGTGGGAAGTTGAGATGGGCAATATTATGGAATTATCTGCACCAGCTCATGCATGGCTTAAGGATAGGCCAGTAATTCATTAAAGTAGGTCAACACTTTAGTACCAGGATCAAGTGTGATATACTTTTGAACAATTTATGTGAATGTTTCAATTCATCAATTTTGGAGGCAAAAGATAAACCAATAATCACCATGGTGGAAAGGATAAGAACATATTTGATGTTAAGAGTTGAAAGAAAAAATGAGGTGATGGACTCAAAGAGTTGGGCCAAGGATCTTTCAGATTATTGAAAAGAATTTGAAAGATAGTGGCTCATGCATTGCACATAATGGAGGTGGAAATAAGTTTCAAGTCACCCATATGCTTGGTGGGCAATATGCAGTTGATCTAAATACTCATTCTTGCTCTTGTAGAAAATAGGATCTATGTTGCATCCCATGTTGCCATGCCATGGCTGCAATATCAAGGTAACAGAGGAGCCCAATGAGGTGTATAAGAGAGAAGTTTATGATAGGGCTTATAGCAATTACATTTCACCAATGCCAAGCCAATAATTATGGAGGAAATCAGGTCATAAGCCAATTAAACCCCCACTGTATCACAAACAGAGTGGTAGGCCAAAGAAGGCAAGGACTAGAGCGGTTGATGAGATCCCAAAGGGTGCCACTAAGCTTAAGAGATATGGAATTGTAATCCATTGCTCAGTTTGTGGAGGAGAATGCCATAATGCTACTAATTGTGGAAGGGCATACAATAATATGGGAATAGGAAGAGGGAGAGGAAGAGGAAGAGGAAGAGGAAGAGGAACCAACTCAGTCCATCAATCTCAAGAGGAACTCCAATCTAGAACAACAAGAACTAAGCTACATGCAAAGGATGTGAAATTATGAATGAATGTTTTAATTGGATGACTCATTTGAATTGTTTTAATTGTAATTAACTTCATTTGTAGGCAATTAGAGGAGGTTTGACAAGGACTGCAGCCACTACAGCAGCTATAAACAATGTTGCTAGCCAAGCAGCTCCAACCAATGTTTTTTTCGCAACCAGCTCCTTGCAATTTTGCTTTACAAGCAGGTCCAAGCAATTTTGTTTCACAACCACAGTCTACTGTTACCACTCAAAACACTTCCAAGCCACAAAAAAAAGGTTCAAATCCCATGCAAAAAGGGCAAGGCCATGGAGGAGAGTGTAAAGTAGATTCATTGAATACATTTTGATGATTGATTTCATGGGTATTTTGAATACATTGAATATATTTTGATGTTGGGTTTCATGGATATTTTGCTGGGCATGGTATGTTTTGTATGTTGAAATGTATTTTTGGAGCATAGACTAGGTTTGATGGATATTTTGTTGGAATATGTCTGTTGGAATTTTTTTTAGAGGAGATCGATGGATATGTATATTTTGTTGGAATGGAGATGTTGACCATATGACTATTTTGGATGGATTTCAAATGTTGGAATATATATTTTCAACATATGGCTATTTTGGATGGATTTTAAATGTTGGAGATGTTAATATGTTGAATTTGGATGGATTAGAAATGTTGGCTGTTGAATTTTGAAGTGTTTCACAGATTAATCTAGACCAAGAAGGCCTACATTCAATCAAATTCATTAAGCCAAATCTACATTCAACCAAATAAAGATGCCACTACATTCGTTAAGCCAAAAGAAGGCACAAGAAAGTCACTACATTCAACCAAATAAAAATGCCATTAATACAGTAAACAACAACAAAGTTACAACCAAACAACTTAGCAGCCCAATTCGAAATTTTTTCACTCTGTCCCTTAGCTCTTGCACAATCTTCTTCTCTTTAGCTCTTTTCTCTTCAAATGAGTTGATTCGTCTCATCAATTGACATATGACATGTTTGGCATGCTCATACATTTTCACGTCCTTCCAATCCTTCCAACCCCAGCCACCATCATATTTCTCTCTACAACACACATATAACCTCCTCCTTGGATTATTATCAGACCAGCAAGCAATCGTTTCAACCTCAATTCCAATCCGGCAAATACGCACCATATCATCCTTCCTAAAAAAAGTGGTCGAACATGATTCGGTAAAAGCTGCAAGTATGTTCCTATGCATCCTATCTTCAACTGCAATTTCTTGTCTTGTTCATGAAATTGATGAACATAAGCGGAATGAGAAGGTTAGAATGCTTGCAAATGGGGTTTGGTTATGTCATCAACGGGTGGGTTCTGTCAAAAAGTGGTGGGTTTTGGCACCAAATGAAAGAGAAAGTTTAGGAAAAATGCGGGAAAGAGGTATGAGGATTAAAAGGACAAGATTACCGTCAACAGTAGCTGCACGTGCCATCCACATGGTGTTTTTGACAAACATTTGGATGGAATTGTGAAAAAGTTAACGGCATGGGCGAAATTGACGAATAAATTTAATACGAAGGTTAAATTGGCTGAAAAATTAATTCAGGATGGTAATTTCTGACAGTCAAAATAGTTCAGCGGTATTCCGCAGTTTTTACCCATTATAAAACTATCGACTTTCTTTTTCATCACAAATCTACTAAAATTAAATCTCAAGGCACCGTCTATGTTGCACAGACACTCCAAAATAGACGGTGCCTTGAGATTTAATTTTAGTAGATTTTGTGATGAAAAAGAAAGTCGATAGTTTTATGTATTGCAAAGAATGCGTTGTGCACTTGGGTAAGAAGACAACGCCTACTTTGAATCGGATTCTTGAAAGAAAGAGAGGGAGAGAAGAAGAATGAAAAATAAGAGGGAGGGAGAGAGAGAGAGAGAGAGAGAGAGAGAGAGAGAGAGAGAGAGAGAGAGAGAGAGAGAGAGAGAGAGAGAGAGTTGTCAATGTGATGTGTTTTTTATGTTTTGTCAGGTGCACTGCCCAACAAAAGTAATGTTTTTATGTTATTGAATATGCAATTATTTTTTTGAAATATATATATAAGTATATACTATTATAATATTATTATTATTATTTATTATTATTTTAATTGTCGTGTCCTAGTCTTGTCCGTGTCCTAATTTTTTGAGATTTTCCGTGTCAACGTGTCGCCGTGTCGCGTTTCTGTGTCCCCATACCCGTGTCCGTGCTAGTCTCCAAGTAAGAAACAACAATGCTTTAGATTTTTCATTTAATTAAGAATGAGCTGTGACACAATACCTTCATCATATATTAAATTATTATTATTTTTTAAAACTTTGGAAAGATTAGAGTATTAATTAACAATCCTGTCTTAATCAACCCCATATCAATCCCATTTGTTGATCCAATATAACTTGTTTGGATTCTCATCAATCATCTTTGTTAATTTTATCCTTTTTTTAGACTCTATCTCAATAATTGATCCCCAAAATGGTGTTCTTCAATTGGGTGATTGCTATTCAGTTTTATGAGGAAGAAGACTTTCGCTTGATGGCTAACATCAAGCTTTGCAATTAATTGGTATTTGACTATTTCTTTCTCTTTGTAATTTGTGTGCAGCAGTAAAGAGATATTGATATTAAGCAAATTCTAATCAATGGAGGATTTAGCTGGGCCAAGGCTGTATGGCTGCTACAAGTGCCAGAACCATGTTTGCTGTCATGATGATATTGTCTCCAAAGCTTTTCAGGTAAACCATTTGTGTTTGATTTCTCCATAAACACTATGATGCATTGAAAATCTGCTCTGGTGTGTTATAATTGAGTACAGAATAAACATTTCAGTTTATAGAACTCTTGCTTTTGTCGGTATAATATGTTACACTTTCCCGTTGTCAATAATTAAATGAATTTGATCTTACAGTCTGACGTGTTATGTTGTCAAGCGATAAATAATCTGATAAATTCTTATACAAACGTATAGTGTATGTTATTGATTAGTGAATTCTTGTTTGAGCCGTATGACAAGATAACTTTGCTTTGATAGGCAAGCCGGGGCAGAGCGTTTCTGTTCTCCCATGCAATGAATGTGGTTGTAGGGCCTACAGAGGATCGATATCTCATCACAGGCCTCCACACAGTTGCAGATGTACACTGCTGTGATTGCAAGGAGGTGTTGGGCTGGAAATATGTAAAAGCCTATGAGGAATTGCAGAGGTACAAAGAAGGAAAGTTTGTTCTTGAAAAATTTAAGATTGTCAAGGTGAATTGGTAGCATACATACTCAAATCAAATGGGTTGTGGAATTCGTTTGGTTGGATTTTTCATAAGTTTCTATTCATCAGGTACAAAAGAAGTCTATTCAACTGGATTTGTGGTGTCCTTTGTGAATAATGATCTTGTAAAGGTAAACAAATGCACCAAGGAAAATTTTACTTTGTGAGACATTTTCACATTCGGTTCTCAGACAACTTAATATGTTAGATATCTGACAATATAGAACATGACCCTAACCATGTGTCAAACAATTTGATATTAGTTTGTCGGACTAAAAAGACCTAAAATCATAACATTATCCTATGCCCAAATAATGTGTTACTCTAACAATTTGTCAAATAATTTGAAAATATAGATCGTCGAATTTAAAAAGAAAACATAACATATTAAATATCTGAAAGTAGATAATAACGTTACCCTATCTCTGAGGGCTTGATATATGAGAAGGTGACAAGAAGAAAATTTGGAAGTTGATGTTGCCTCGCTGATCAAATGGAGAAGGTGCATTGTTGATCCTTGATAGGGATGGGAAATTTGGGCCTTGGCCTTTTTCTTATTCTAGGGCTTCACAAATTCTTTTTAGATTGTCCATTCTTGTTAACTTTTTCCCTCGTTTTAGGCATTGGTGCATTGTTGTGTAGGTTGTTTTGATGCATACGAAAATAAAGGAAGATGGTGATCTTTCCATTCTGTGGATTAATGTTAATTAAGGGAAAACTGTCTATTAACTTGGTCTATTGGAGGAGTTGTTGAAATAAAGTATATTCTAATTAAGTGATCATTGCTCTCTATTACTGACTTCTTCTTTTTTTTTTTCGTTGACATCAATTAACGACGAATGATTATTTAACTGGTTCATATCCATTTATCTTTGTTTGCTTTACTCGTGACTAATGCTTTCTTGCTAAGTTTTATTTTCATTGCTCATAATTTTGTTTTTTTGGCCAAGGCGTCGGTCAGATGAATGTGACAGGAATATGCATAACTTTCTCAATTATGAGATATAAATTTAAAAAACATAGAAAAGGAGATGTCAATGAAAAAAAGATATGTGATGCCATAGAAGAATCAGAACCATTACATACCACAAAAACTAAACTTTTATGTCAAGGCTCTATGATTCATGTATGAAAGGTTTGAAATTAGATTATAGGCTTCAACTCTCCAGTTTTGGACTCTTATATAAATAAAAAAATTTCCTTTGCATTGCACTGAGGTACTCAATCTTGTTCGTTCCTTAAGGAACATATGTCGTGTTCAAAGCCAGATTGGTAACTAACTTTAGGCATGTTAGATCAACTAAATGTAGTTCTTGTGAATGAGTTAGGCACAAAATAGATTCATAATCTGAGTGGTAGAGCACTTAATTATTTAGAGTAAGAATTCGACTTTCACTCTCTTCTTCCTTTGATAAATTTAAAAAAAAAAAAAAAACTGGCCGTCTCCTTCCGTCCCACGTTTATCATCAGCACTGACCTAGAGGTGTGGATGGTGCCAAATGCTCCAAAGGGTTGGTTACCCTTTATTATTAGTGAGAAAAGAAACAAAACAAAAAAAATCGGACGGCAGAGATCCTTGACAGAACAACAAAGTAGAAGAATCCAAACAACCAAATTGATAAGAGAGAAAGGAAGCTTCATAGAAGCCACGGACAATTCAAGCTATTCTCTCTTTGAAGATTATGTTTAGCCACAAGGGTCGCCTATTCCCCCTGCCGCCCCCGAGAAAGAACCTTCCCAGAAACCGTTAAATTTAATTGGAATAAAAATCAGTATCAAATTAGAACCAAAATATATATATATCAGATTGGTCACATTATATGTCAGGAGAACTTGCAAAGACCTACTAGAGTAGTGATTTGAAGCAATTGGTTCTCCAGATAAGGTTCTGGGTTCGAGTCTTAGCATCCATGTAGTGTATGTGAGTATAGTATATTATCGTCCCTCTCAATAAAAAAGGTCTTCAAATATATAGAGCTTCCATTGAGGGATCTGTCAAATAAGCTTATTTGAGGAACACTCTTGTAGGGCACACTCCGCAATGTATTTCACTCATCCAAACCGTCTATTTGTAGATATTCATTCAAATATCATCTCTACAAAAAAAAATACTTGAATCCGATATTATTTGACCACTCAATTAAATTATTGAAATTCAAAGACTTTCTTGAAGTACCGTGTTCACTGATTTTGTTGGTCTCAATTAGATTCCTTAATGATTTTCAATTTGCATGATTTTTTGCAAGGATCATCTCTAAATGAATATGTGAAAAATAGATGATTTGGATCGTCGAAATTTTTTTTATAAGGAACCCTAAAGGGTCTTTCAAATAAAATTATTTGAAATATCCCTCAATAAAAGGAGACTAATATATATATATATATATATATAGGTCATACTAGGAGACCAACTTTCAGACTAACTTGTACCAACTCTCTAATAGAGGTAGAGCCCACCAATACAATGGGTCCCACACTCTATTAGAGTTGCAGACGTTTCTGTACAAAGTTTCTGGCCTCCCTAAAGATTTTCCATATATATAAGAGGACTTGGAATTTCAAACATTTTCAGGCCACCCACGTGTCTTGTTCCTTGATGAACCAACCGTCCATTTGATCGACTTTCAACATCACATGTGTAAATTCCCTTCCATGATGTGTGGATTGCTTTAGGCAATTTGTGGATAGGGGGCATCAAGGCTTTTAAGTTTTAACAACCCAAAATGGGTGGCTAAGATTGAAAGAGAACTCAAAGCCTAGGCATGCAGCCAATTAATATCACCAAATTCCACACAAACAATGATGTATTTTGTTCTTCGGAAACTACTCTTGACTTATAGACCAAAAATCTTATATTCGAATCTCCGCGACATCATAGTTGCGTGTGTGCGTGAGAAACCCCCTCCCCTGTAATTTAGACTATAACTTGTACTAAAAAAAACAATGATGTATTTTGTATTGATGTATAGCTTCTACAGAAAAAGCAAGTAACTTTCCATATGCTTATAAAGGCCTAAGCCAACCATCATATATATTCTTCATAGTTGTGCAAAGTCCTTGTGCCATTTGTTTTTGTATCAAAGTTTCCACTCTAGCAAACCACATTAGAAATAGAATATTGTCTTTGAGCAACAGCAGCAGCTGACCATGGAAACCAATGGCACCACAAGGAAGACCACAGCAACAACAGAATACCAGGACTTGTTGCCAGTTATGGCAGAGAAGCTGGACGTGGAGAGCTTTGTGTCCGAGTTATGCGGGGGTTTTCGGCTTCTGGCAGACCCCAGAAGAGGGTTGATCACTCCGGAGAGCCTGAAGATGAATTCGGCGCTTCTCGGCATGGAGGGGATGAGCAAAGAGGACGCGGAAGGTATGGTTGTTGAAGGAGATCTTGATGGAGATGGTGCGCTCAATGAGACTGAGTTTTGTATCCTGATGGTGAGGCTGAGTCCTGGGATGATAGAAGATGCTGAGACATGGCTTGAGAAAGCTCTTGATCAAGAAACTCAAATGTCTTCAAGCACTTGATTCTTGAATTGAAGTAGCTGAGAAAAAGACAAAAATATTTATTATCTCAATCTGTTTTTTGCAACTTGGTTGCTGCAGGCTACTGTTAATGATGTTATTAAATTGTTGGATTGGATGTCATGATATAATTAACAGGAGAAGATCAATGATTAAGGGTCTGTTGTCCCATTGCCCCCCTTCACCCCCAAATGAGCAGCCATTGAAACTCGGGTTAATTTGGCTTAATCACAAGGAAACAGGTGGTAATTAATAAATAAATTGCTGATAATTCTGAGGATGCTTATGGCATCGAATTTTTAAAGTGATTTTGAGAAACGTGTGAATAAAATAAAATGAAAAATTGTTCCCTTCTGAAGCTTACCATTTCACAGAAAGTAGGAGCCATGTTGAACCGAAAGTGCTAAAAGCATATTCCCCTGTTATTAAGCTTAGAATTTGTCTGACTGACATAATCAAAGTTATGAAATGGCACATGGTGGAAGAGTGCCCAGAATGGAATGCAACGAAGCTTCCTCTGCAGTATTTTCATTCAAGAAGAATGGCAAGTTGCTTGCTACTTTAGGCAATCTAATAATCAAAGTCCTGAACAAGCCACAAAACTGTGATAAAACAAAGACCTGTCGTTTTGACTCGACAGGTCCATATCATCCCACCCAACAACTTAAAAAAAGTAGGTTGGCATCACCCCACATTCCAAATCACCACTTTGATTAATTTGTAGGAGATAAAATCAATCTTGCAACCCAGAAACCCAACATTTCAATTTCATTGCCAATTCAAACAATAGGTCGAAAGCAAACACTACAGCCATAAGAAGGCAATATGTTTCCAGCAAGCGAATCTAGCCACATCCATTGATTACTTCAACGGTAGAACACTAGTTTAATAACAGCAAACTTTGGAACGCAAATAGTCAACAATACAATGTAAGGAACCTAAGCACTATTATAATACGTTCATCCTCTACAAATGTACCTAAAGCTACAGAAAATCCACAAGAACTAACATGTTTAACCCACTACTGCATCAGCTGACTTCAGGTTCTTGATCTTTTATTTTGAACAGGCGAGCGACTGTAAGCAGAGATTCAAGAAAACGGATCAGGAAATGAAATAGTACAACCTTCAACAGCTAACAAGCAAATGAAACTCTACCCTCAACAGCTCACCTGCGGTATCTGCCATATTCGGGACTCTCATTCCTTCCGTAATCAGGACTCCTGTGCCTGTCATACACTGGACCGTTGTACCTGTCATATGCTGGACTACGGGGCCGACCATAATCAGGACTTGGACGCCTGCGATACACAGGACTTGGTGACCTCCCATAAGGACTATCTCCATGCCTACCATAACTGCCTCTTCTGGGGCTATCATGATATTGATCGCCTCTCTCACCGTCATCCCTCAGAGCATACTCAACAGACACAACCCTGTCCAGTATCTTGCTGAAAATGATAAAATTTTGCCTCAGTTTGTCAGCCCTTTAGTCAAAAGAGTTAACCAAGTAAGAAAAGAAACAAATTACTGACCTTGCGTGAGTAGCCTCAAGAGCTTTGGTAGCTTCTTCCTGTGTGTCAAATTGCACAAATGCAAAGTTCCGACGAATTCTGACGTGAAGCACCTTCCCATAAGGCTCAAAGTGTCTTTCGATATCACGAACCTTGGTTCGGAGGGGATCAAAGTTAATGACAAACAAAGTTTTGGTTGGCCTCTGGTTTGCCACTGATTTAGAACCATCATGATGGCGACCACGTTCACCCTGGCATATCAAATTGCTAGGGGTTAACACAAGGTATAGTGATGTCTTTAAACACTCCCGGAACTGAGCATACCTAAAAAAATTCTACTGCGGGACTTCAAGAACGAATCAAAACAGAAAAAAGCTACAAGGACATTATTATAAATAGATAACTAGATTGTACCTTAGCCCACTCCACAGATAGCCTGCGCCTGTCATAACCAAATGGCTTATTGTCAAGGTTATGGATAGCATCTTCAGCATCCCGATCATCCTCAAAATAGACAAAGGCAAAACCTGAAACAGAGAGGAAAAATCAGTAACAGAAAAGAACAAAAGAAGCATCAGCCATAAGCCACTAATCAGGGAGTACATCAGCCTCATATATCTTTCCCCTGGTACAAACTAAAGTAAATACAACACCTGCATTTACGTGAGGGGCTGATGCACATAAGACTGTAGAGGCGTTGCATGATGAACTAAATCATGAATGGTAGCATACTAAAGGTTTTAATCCATAGTTTCAGGTCTGAGAAATCATTGCTAAGCATGCTTCACCATTCAGAGAGCACGAGTTCAGAAATGGAAGGCATGGCATGATAGAATCAAACATTCCCCTATTATCAGTGATTGTAGGCATGGCCAGATTTCATTAATCCCCTATGAACAATGGTAGACTTGTGATAGGCATGGCATAACAAATGATTGATCCCACTATTGCCATTCTTGTGAAATGGAAACTTTATGCGATGAAGTGGGTGAGTGACGGAAGACCGAGTGAAGAAAATGCAGAATGTTGCTATCTGTAAATGGAGTGTAGAGAAGCAGGCAACCACAAATTAAAATTTTGGCAGTGATGTTGGCGAGCCAAGATAGAAGCTCAGTTCATTTTCCTTTAGTAGACAAGTTCCTGCGACAAAAGAAACACTTAAAATGCAGAGATTTTCTCCAAAAAAAATTGCAAATTTGTGGCCGCCGCTTCCTTTCCTCCAGGAAAAGAGGCATTGGATATGCGCACTACAAAAGTAGCTGTATATCCATAACCAAAAAACTTATATTAATACTGGAACTCTTACATTATCTAAAATAAAATAATTTAACAGACGTGTGGCAGATAGAGGGAGCACTGGCAACTGAAACTATCCCCCTTAACAAATGGACACAGGCCGAACATTCTCGACACTGATTCGATAAACCCGAGGAGGAAAAAAAATAAACACGATGCAATTGAACTTATCGCAAATTCAAAAAGCAGCAGGCACACACACACACACTCCAATATGCCAAAAGCATGAACTTGTCAAATGCCCATACAATAAATTGAATTACGCACAACCATACTGAAATATACTAATATGACTATGATGAACGTAAATTTAGCAACTCCAACAATCAGAAGATAGAATTTTCTGTGCAAATCATTCAAGTTTATATTGTGAAAGAGATTAATAAATCAAAATCAATCGATAATGTCGTACCAGACTTCATGTCCACACGATCGACCCTCCCGTATTTAGAGAACAAGCGTTCCAGCTCCGATTGCCGAGTTTCGTACTCGAAGTTTCCGACGAAAACCGGCCTCATTGTTGCTACTGTCCCGCAAATTACAGCAAAAGAAACAATCTGGAAAACCCAAATATGAGAGCAAGCGACTGAGAAGAAGAGAAAAACAGACGAACAAACACATGAACATAGAAAAAGACAGAGAAAGATTAATTGAAGATTCAGAAAAATTAAAGGGAAAGTAGAGGATAGTAAAAATTTAGAGAAGCCATACCTGAAAGGCCGAAGCAGAGAGAAACTACCAAACCCTAGAGCGGGGAAGAATTAAAGAAAGCGGGGAAAGGGTAAGGTTTGGGCTTTTTATATCCAAACGTATCTTAATCGGCTAGGGACTTATAATATGGACTGTCCGTTTGTCCGAGTTTTCGTGTTAGCATAATGGGTGCTGAGGTTTATTTGGACTACTCAATATCATAATGTGAATAATTCATTTTATATGATTATCCTGATAAGATTTGAAGTCATTTCTTTCAAATTTTATCCACTACTTTGCGCAGAGATTTGACAAATCATATTTTGGAGTATTCTCTCTCCTTGTTGTACATTTATTTGCCTTCATGACTCTATTGAGAGTCCTGATAAACACATTTAAGATATGCCTAATTTAACATGACTGTATAGTGCCTTCAAAGACTAAAAACATAGCAACAAGACATCTATGATGTCTCAAGTCTAAGGATTAGTTTGCACCATTGCAATTTATGAGTTCTAACTTGACATGTGAGTAAAGACTTTCATTCTGGAACTCATGCGTTGGATCGTATTCAGTGTACTTGTTCTTCTACAAGAACCTACACACATATCTAAGTGTCTCCACACTCAATGACTTAAGACCTTGCCACTACATATAGAGATGATATTGTGTATACCGGTCTTTGCGGAATATCAAAGTCCAATTGATATTCCTATGACCAGGAACATATTCAGAATTAGGGATCATGATCAGCATCCATGTATGTAATCTCATTACATAGTTCTCATGTCCACTTTTATATTCCTAGGAGTATAGTTGTTTTACTATTATGATATTTGACCAATTATCATGGTTGAAAACAACTGGTTTTGTCCGTTATTTTTGTCCATGAATAATTTAATAAGTCATTACAAAAGATGTCCTTAACATTAATTATCATGTAATTAATTGACTTTAAGAGCATATTACTAACACAAAACACAAGTGAAAATATTTACATTAAAAACAGATGTGCTAAACCACCCAAACCAATAAATGATAGAGTGGAACTTGAACAACAACTTCATTTATAATTTAGCTTGGGCAACACCCTTCCTTTTTTTCTTTTCTTTTAAAAAAACATACAAGGGATATTGGAAAATAGGAGAATCGAACTTAGGATATCAAATAGAGGGGTAAATATTTTAATGAGGGATATCACTCTCTTATGATCCCAAACTGATAACAAACCCTAGTTTAATGAGATAGCGGTTGTGGGCAGGTAAAAGAAGAAACTTCCAGGAACTTTGATTTGAATGGGATTTCCCACCCCATTAACATTAAATTTTTTGATTAATGGTAATGATGATTAAGCAGGTTTTTTAGCCGCACAAACAGTGCCATCATTGATTATTATTATCATATGGTCTTCAGCTCTTACCAGCCTAGCAGCAGCCCTGTCCCCAAAACCACACCACCTTAAAAATTCTCTTCTTTTTACCTGTCTTGTTTGGCTGTCATTTTCTCTTTTCTATGGGGGCACGGATGAAATTTTAACAATGATACGATCATACCACGATGTCCTTTGGGTATGTTTAACATATACATGAGTACGCCTCTGTTAATTCAACCTTAATTAAAGCAGTCATTTGGTGTTTAATGTTTATATATGTTGTCAGCCAGCTTGACAGATTTTAATAAATTGTTTTTATAAATAAGAGCCAAATCAACTGTTGTTAATTAAATAGTTAGGTTGTAATTCTATAATTTACGGCTATTCAAACAATTGTAATCAAAATGGTAAAACAAGAATACACAAAGTTTGCATAAAACAAATAGATGAATGTGAGACGAGTTGTAAACTTAAGTAGCTTCGAATTAATAACTCTCACAAAAGCACGAAGGCTCATTTGTACTTGATAAATTTGATCTATTGCGTAAAGTTTGTAATTTATAATAGTAATTATGGCGGTTGCATCTACGGGTAATTATATGCATGCATACGAGATTCGTGAAAATCCAAAAAGCATGTAAAATATAATTCCAAACGATCGGCACAAGTTAGACAAGAATATGAAAGGAAGGAGCGTCAAGTTCTATTCTAGTTAAGAGATTAATTAAAAATAATAATTATTCTGCTTTGAATTAACAGTTCATTTTTGTTTCTTTCTGGTTTTTTCTTGAACACACAAAAAAGGATGGAAATGGAAGCATAAATTCCTTCCTACGGCCATACGTGTACGGCAAGCAAGTAACCAATAAAAAAATGCAGGGAACAAGTCAATCTGAGGGGCTCCACACGTAAATAATCCAAACTCACGAGGTCATAATCGTCAACACGATCTCATATTCTTTTTTTTGAACTGAAGTGTTGCATTCAATAGACGGCTAAGAAACCGCTACAAGATATTTGTGCTGAACGATCTCCTCTCCTTCGAAATTTTTTAAGCTCAATTGACCACCACCCACAAGACGACGCGAATTTTGAAAGTTTAAAGCTTTAAAGATCCAAAAATTCTTCCCATAAGGATTTTTTTTTTTTTTAAAAGCAAAAGCCAAAGAAAAAGAAAGATCATCATGAGCAGACCAGTCCACTCATTAAAAGTTCAAAACAAAACCATCAAACTATCCTTCATTTCTTGGGTTTACTGATGATTTGCTTCAACTCGCATTCGCTTAATTAACCCCATATCCTTTTTTTAGAAAATTAAGGATATGAACTTTTCTTTCTCCAATTTGCTTCTACCGTCTAAATCCTTAACATTCCATCCAACTTTCCGTACAAAATGACCATTTTGCCCTCAATTTTTATTTATTTTTAATGTACAAAATGACCATTTTGCCCCTCATATTTAACGGCAAATTGGATGAAATGTTGAGAATTTAGACGGAGGGGGAAAATTGGCGAAAAAAAATAGTTCATATCCTTAATTTTCTAAAAAAAAAGGATAGGGGGTTAATTGAAAGTGAGGTACAAGTTCAAGGGGCAAATCATCATTATACCCTCATTTCTTTGACAAGATTTTGTGTACTTTGGACTTTAAATTGCTTTGTGTCCAAGCCAGCCAGCTTTGGTGTCTTCTTCATGTTCATGCTTAAGGGTTAGTTATTTTAGTTCAAGTAAGCTCCACAGAGTTCAAATTTTTGTTTTTGCTTTTGTTGTTTTCTGGGTTTTGCAGATAATTTACATATGTTGTTGGGGTGCTGTGCTTTTTAACTGCCTTATTTTTGTATGGTTTTCTTTTGCTGCTAACTATTGAAGAATATAAGTCTCACATTGGAAACTTGACAAAATAAAATACAATATATAATGAATGGTTCTACTACTAATATCACCGAGGCATTTTGTGATAAAACCCCACACTTACTGGGCTTTGTAGATGGTTAAGTTGGGGACAATATCGGTGTTGTTAGTAGTGGGCCACTGACCCGTCTCTCTGAATTTAACTTGGTATCAGAGCAAAGAGTTATATTTGCCCTAGAATAGCTGACCCCCTTGCTACAGAATTTTTTCCTTTTTGCCCAGTATTTTGTTTTAATTCCTTGCGGTGTTCTTTGTCTCCATGGGGGTTATGCAGGATTTGTTTAATGATGATGACCAATCCAATGAGGTACCACAAATTACCTTAGGGGGTTCTGGTCAGCCTATGTCAATTGTCAATGTTCATATGATTCTTCCGCTACTCCTACAATTGTCAAATTGAATGGAACAAATTATTCATTATGGTCCCAACTGCTTGAGCTACATGCTGCTGGGAAGGGAAAATATGGGTATATGACAGGCGATTATGCTGCACCAGCTCTGGCAACCCCAAATTACAATAAGTGGTATGCTAAAAACGCAATTGTGAAGGGATGGTTGATTTAGTCTATGGAGCCTGATATTATGCAAATTTTCCTTCCCTGCAAAATTGCCAAAGATGTCTGGGAGAATGTGAAAAAAACATACTATGATGGCCAAGATCAGTCACAGATTTATGAGTTAACTTGTCGGGCGTTCAAGGCGAAACAATCTGGGCGACCACTTGTCACATACTATGTAGAATTGCAAATTATTTGGCACAAGATTGATTATCGACAACCAAATATATTTACTAATTTCGCAGATATTTTGCTTTGTCAACAGGAGATTGAGATCGAGAGGGTTTATGTCTTTTTAGCTGGATTAGATGATGTGTTTGACAGAGTTCGTAGCGATATTCTTCACATGGATCCGTTTTCGAATTTGGAGAAAGCTTTTTCATGTGTGAGAAGAGAAGACCAGCGGCAGCAAGGAACTCCAAGCCTGCCTCTTCCTACAAACCTGCTGATTGTACAATTAATGGACCTATAAGGCACTCCATGCCTGCGTCTTCCTACAAACCTGCAGGTTCTACAACTAACGAACCTACAGGTTCTACAAGACCCAGTGGTCCACAATAGGTTAAACCTCATAATGGCAAAGGTGTACTTATTACAATAGCCCGAATCACTTTGTAACTAATTGCTTCAAATTACATGGCTATCCAGAGTGGTGGGATGAAGTCGAGGAGCGTAACAAAGCCAAAGCAGCCACGGAACGAAATGCACAAGGCAAGGTTGCACTCTGCATAAGATCTCCCGACCCTTATGTCGCACCAGCTTCCCCTATGCCCCCCCGCCTCCTCCTCCACTGTTCCTCCAGGTTTTGCCGCCCTCCCTACAGGTGATTTGGGCACTTCTTCTGGTACCTCAGGTAGTGCTTTTGCTGCTGCTACTAGCTTAGATATTGGTTCTGGTTGGATTATTAATCAAGGTGCTTCAAATCACATGACATTTGACCCGGCAAACTTGAAGATTCGTACTACTCCTCACCTTACTAGTATGGCTAATGCAAATGGACAATCCTACCCTGTGACTGGGGTAGGCAATGTTGATCTTTCTCCAAATTTAACTTTAGAACATGTTCTTCTTGTTCCTTATTTATCTCAGAATTTATTATCTATTGGACAAGTGATTGAACAATTAGATTGTTTTGTATTAATCTATCCCTTGTTTTGCCTTCTTCAAGATATTCGAACCCAGGAAATAATTGGGCGTGGTACTAAGAGAGGGGGACTATATTATGTGGATGATTTTTGCACGGGGAAGGCTCTTATTTCTCACGACTCAGCTGTAGACAATAAGAAACAAATTTGGTTATGGCATTGGTGTTTAGGACATGCTTCTGTTGATTATTTAAAACATTTATTTCCAACTTTATTTTTGGATTTGGATATTTCCAGTCTTCAGTGTGAAACTTGTATTCTTGCCAAGAGTCACCGTGTTTCATACCCTATTAGTTTCAATAAGAATGATAAACCTTTTGCTCTTATTCATTCTGATGTGTGGGGTCCTTCCCCGGTATCTACAATCTCTAGCATTAGATGGTTTATGACTTTTGTTGACGATTATACGAGAATGACATGGATATATTTTATGAAACATAAGAGTGAGGTTTTTGTATGAAACATAAGAGTGAGGTTTTTGGTCTCTTCAAGCAATTCTATCAGATGGTTCAGACACAATTCTCCACAAAAATTCAGTTTTTGAGATCGGTTAATGGAGGTGAATATGTGAATCATGATTTTGTGTCTTTCTTTCAGGATAACAGTCTTCTCCATGAAACTACATGTCCCTATACCCCTCAACAAAATGGGGTTGCTGAACAGAAAAATCGCCATATTCTTGAGACGGCCAGGAGTATTTTGATAGAAGCGCATATGCCTAAGATGTTTTAGAGTGATGCTATATTATATGCAGTGTTTTTATTAAATCGCACGCCCTCTTCTGTCCATGGATACAAGGCCCCATTGGATGTTTTGACTTCGACACATCCCCTGCCATCAGTCCTGACTCTCCCTCCACCCATTTTTGGTTGTATAGCCTACGTTCACATCATTAAACACCTCCGGTCTAAATTGTATCCCTTTGCTCTTAAATGTGTGTTTGTAGGTTTCTCCCCATTTTCCAAAGGATATCGATGCTACCATCCTCCAACAAAAACATACGTATGTCACAATGGATGTCACTTTTTCAGAGTTGTCCATGTATTTTCTTCATCATGAATCCAACTTTCATCTTCAGGGGGAGAAGAAGAATATTGAAGAGCAACATTGGAATTGGACAGTTATGTTGCCTGATATGACCATAGAAAGAGAAGAAGTGATCTTCAATGAAAAAGAAAATGCAGTCACGTCAGTTGAGCTTGAGTCGGATGTCTCTGTGGAAGACCTGGCTTCACCTGTTGCTAACCCCACTTTGTTCCCTGCATCATCTCCACATATCCCACATAATTGTTCTCCCTCTTTTGCACCAATATCAATCGAATAACCCTGAGGTAAGTACAAAAACTCTTATTAATACTGACAATTTAATTACGAATGATATTGATAGTGTTGCAGAAAAAAGGTATCAATTGCCTCCCAGACGTAATAGAGGAATTCCACCAGATCGTTTTTCACTTGAAAATTCAAAGAAGTTGAACTACCCAATTGCAAACTATGTCTCTACTCATCGATTCTCTGAAGCAAGTGCGGCTTTTGCTCATAAGATGACTACTGAATTTATTCCCTCTAAAGTGCAAGATGCTTTGGCTGCTCCTCAATGGAAGAAAACTATGAATGAAGAGATGCTGGCTTTGAAAAAAAATCAAACTTGGGATTTAGTTTCATTGCCACAAGGAAAACGACCAGTTGGATGCATATGGATTTTTACAATTACACACAAGGTAGATGGTACCATTGATAGATACAAGGCGAGATTGGTTGCCAAAAGATATACTCAAACATATGGTGTTGATTATCAAGAAACTTTTGCACCAGTTGCAAAAATAAACACAGTTCGTGTTCTAATATCACTTGCAGGAAATTTAGATTGGCCACTCCAACAATTTGATGTGAAAAATGCTTTCCTACATGGAGAATTGAAGGAAGACGTTTATATGAGCCTACCTCCAGGATCTGATGTATTGGAAAATCCAAATTTAGTGTGCAAGTTGAGGACGTCACTCTATGGGTTAAAGCAGTCTCCTAGAGCTTGGTTTGGCATATTCAGTTGTGCTATGAAGAAATATGGTTATCGTCAAAGCAATGCAGATCATACTTTGTTTCTAAAGAGGAGGAAAGGGAAGGTCACTGTTTTAATTATATATGTTGATGATATGATAATAACATGTGATGATACTGAAGAGATTGATAAATTAAAACATTATTTATCAACTGAGTTTGAGATGAAGGATCTTGGAGGGCTGAAATATTTTTTGGGAATTGAAGTGGCTAGATCTCAACATGGTATTTTCTTGTCACAGAGAAAATATGTGTTAGATTTATTGAATGAAACTGGGATGCTTGGGTGTAAACCTGCTGATACTCCTATTGTGCAAAACCATAATCTTGAGATTCTTCCAGATCAAGTTCCAACTAATAAAGATAGGTACCAGAGGTTAGTTGGAAGACTTATTTATTTATCTCACATCAGGTATTGCTTATGCTATTAGTATTATGAGTCAATTTATGCATTCTCCTAGTGAAGTTCATATGGAAGCAGTTATGCGAATTTTACAGTATCTGAAGTCTGCACCTGGCAAAGGGTTGATGTTTTCAAAACATGGACATTTAGAAATTGAAGGTTTTATAGATGCCGATTGGGCAGGAAATCGAACTGATAGGCGTTCAACATCAGGTTATTTTACATTTGTGGGTGGTAACCTTATTACTTGGCGAAGCAAGAAGCAGAAGGTTTGTTCTTTGTCTAGTGCAGAAGTATCGAAGCATGGTTCATGGCACATGTGAGATGTTGTGGATTCGGAAATTATTGAAGGAATTGGGCTTCGTGGCTAAAAATGCCATGAAATTGTATTGTGATAATCAAGCTGCAATCGACATAGCTAATAATCCAGTCCAACATGATTGTACTAAACATGTGGAGATTGACAGACATTTTATCAATGAAAAATTGGAAAGCAATGTGATTAGTGTGCCACATGTGAAGTCGGATGAACAACTCGCAAATGTTTTGACTAAAGCAATGTCTAGCCAGGTATTTAGTGACTCACTTGACTAGTTGGGCATTGGTGACCAACTTGAGGAGGAGTATTGGCGTGAGTCCTATTTTAAGTAGGAAATTAATTATAGGATTCTTGTAAATATTGTATTACATGTTCTATTAGGATTAGAGCGGGTCGATTGACTGGGACTAAAATATTGGGCTTTACCCTTACCCCTTACCCAATATGTGGTGTTCACATGTTGGGCTTGAATATTTACCCATACCCTTTACCTAATATGTGGTGTTCACGTGTTGAGTTTGAATGTTTGACTCCGATGTAAACTTTGCTCCACGTATGGTCCATTATGTGGTAGTCCCATGTGAGGGGGTATGTTGAAGAATATAACCACATCGGAAACTTGACAAAATAAAATATAATATATAATGAATGGTTCCATTACTAATATTACTGAGGCATTTTGTGATAAAACCTCACACTTACTGAACTTTGTAAGTAATTAAGTTGGGGACAATATCAGTGTTGTTATTAGTGGGCCACTGACCTGTCTCTCTAAATTTAACACTAACTTATCTCACATAAACTTCAATTTCAGTTTATAATGTTCACTCTCTCTCTCTCTCTCATGCTGGGCTTTAAATGAGTTGAAAGTTGAAACTACACTTTTCTGTTGCAGCCTGGTCTTGATGTTACGGTTCTGCTTTGAATGAGTTGAAACTAGCTGTATGTTACTGACTTATACTCTGGTTTACTTTGAAGAATTAGTGTAAAAAAAAAAAAGGAAGAAGACATTTTTGGGTTTCTAGAGGAGAGAAAGAGTATAAAAGTTCTCAATTTGTTTTGAACAGTAAATTTTCTCGATGAGTTTTTCAAATCTGGTTCGTGAAATTGTTTTTACAGGTTTTAAACATATTTATCTTTTGAGGATGTATGGTTAATTCATGCTCTGTTGAAATTCCTTACATGTTTTTGAATTATTGTGCAGGTATGTGACATGGGTTTAAGAGAATTTCAAGTAAGATTGTTTTTCTTTTGTGTTCATTTGGGGTGAAATTTGAGCTCCAAAATTGAAGCATCAATGGAAGAAAAGCCAGTCCCAGCATGGTCATGGTCGGTTGAGCGGTGTTTGAAAGAGTACCATGTGAAACTAGACAAGGGCTTGAGCACTTAGAGCAAGTGCAGCGAGGAGCCCAGGCAGAGGGGGTTCGGTGGGTCCCACGAGCTCAAACCCAATTTCCTAGCTTCAGCGGGCTTTTCTTGTCCGGGCGATTGGAGGGTCCCATGCAACTGGACAAGCCCTCGGGCCCGCTTGAGCTATAGCCTGAAGACAACGTTGATAAAAAATCTGAAAAAATTCAAAAAATTCAGAAATATTTTTTAATACATACCTAGCAATTTTATTATTATTAATTTCATACATACAACTAAATTAATCCCATGTAAAAAAATAAAATAAAAAGTAAAAGTGAATAGTATTTGCTATTTGTCATGGCAATGGGTGGAATCAAATCTTGCCTTTTGCAAGGGCCATTACTATTCACGTGAATAGTAATAGCCTTGCCCTAGCCCTTTGCCATGGCAAATGGGTGGAGTTGCTCTTATGAGGCCGAGAAGCGACGTGAAAGGTATGGCTGGAATGAGCTTTCCAAAGAGAAGGGCAAGCCTTTATGGAGGCTTGTGTTAGAGCAGTTTGATGACACACTTGTAAAAATACTTCTAGTTGCAGCCTTCATTTCTTTTGTTTTAGCTTTCCTGAGTGGAGGTGAGTCAGGGGAGCCAGGGTTTGAAGCCTATGTAGAACCATTTGTGATAGTATTGATTTTAATCCTTAACGGCATTGTTGGAGTTTGGCAAGAGAGCAATGCTGAAAAAGCACTTGAAGCCCTTAAACAGATGCAGAGTGAATCTGGAAAGGTTTTAAGAGATGGCTATTTGGTGCCAGATTTGCCCGCAAGAGAACTTGTTCCTGGTGATATCTTCGAATTGCGAGTGGGAGACAAAGTCCCTGCTGACATGAGAATTGCAGTTTTAAAGACTTCAACTTTGCGAGTTGAGCAGAGCTCGTTGACTGGCGAGGCAATGCCTGTTCTGAAAAGCACTGCTCTTATATTCATGGATGACTGTGACTTGCAGGCTAAAGAGAATACGGTTTTATCAGGCACAACTGTTGTCAATGGTAGCTGTCTAAGAAGACACCCCTTTGAAGAAGAAGCTGGATGAATTTGGCACCAGGTTCACTACTGCAATTGGGTTTGTTTGCCTCATTGTTTGGGTTATGTACTACAAAAATTTCCTCTCTTGGGATCTTGTTGATGGATGGCCAACAAATGTTCGGTTTTCGTTTGAGAGATGCACATACTATTTTAAGATAGCTGTTGCACTTGCTGTGGCTGCAATCCCAGAAGGTCTTCATGCTGTTATCACAACTTGCTTAGCTCTTGGTTGGTACAAGGAAAATGGCACAAAAGAAAGCAATTGTGAGGAAGCTTCCAAGTGTAGAAACCTTAGGATGAACAACTGTGATTTGTTCACACAAAACTGGGACTTCGACAACAAACCAGATGTCTGTGACAGAATTCTTCACTTTGGGTGGAAAAACCACAGCTTGTAGAACAATTCGTGTTGAAGGCACAACTTACGATCCCAAGGACGGGGAAATTGTTGATTGGACTTGCTACAATATGGATGCTAACATGCAAGCCATTGCAGAAATCTGTGCTGTTTGCAATGATGCTGGGATTTATTTTGATGGCCAGCTCTTCAGGGCTACAGGTTTGCCTACTGAGGCAGCTCTTAAGGTTTTGATTGAAAAGATGGGAGTTCCAGACATCAAGGCGAGAAACAAAATTCGTGACACACAGCTTGCTGCAAGCTACTTAATTGACACCACAACAGTAAAATTAGGTTAGCAGAAAACTCTTCTTTTTTCATATGATCTAAGCTGTTGACAATGGGGAAGCTTTCTAACAGTCAATTTTTCTAGTACAGGCTGTTGTGAGTGGTGGACAAAAAGATCGAAAAGGGTTGCCACACTAGAATTTGATCGTGTTCGAAAGTCTATGAGTGTTATTGTCCGGGAGCCAACCGGGCATAACCGACTTCTTGTCAAGGTGACTCATTTTTATCTCATTGCTGTCTACAACTGGGTTTGAGTTTGCTGTTACAGCATGTTTTCATGCTTGATGCATCTGTCTGGTGCTTGTATAATTTAATGGTTGCAATTTGCAGGGTGCTGTTGAGAGTTTACTAGAGCGCACTTTGCATGTACAACTTGCTGATGGGTCCCTTGTTCCAATACATGAACCTTGTAAACAATCATTGCTCTTGAGACTCTTGGACATGAGCTCAAGGGGATTGCGGTGCTTGGGTTTTGCATATAAGGAGGAGTTGGGACAGTTTTCAGATTATCATTCTGAAAGCCATCCTGCTCACAAGAAGTTGCTTGATCCACCAGCTACTCCTCCATTGAAAGTGACTTAGTTTTTGGAGGAATTGTTGGCTTAAGAGGATGTATATGCCACAAATATTTTGCTAATTGATGATTTTCAAAGATTTCATTTAATAACTGTTTTGCACTGGACCCTCCTCGTGATGAAGTTGGAAAAGCAATTGAAGATTGCAGAGAAGCTGGAATTAGAGTTACGGTAATAACTGGAGATAACAAGTCCACAGCTGAGGCTATCTGTCAAGAAATCAAATTCTTCTCTAAAGAGGAGGATCTGAAAGGGAGAAGTTTTACTGGAAAAGAGTTCATGGTTCTTCCCCAGCCACAACAAATGGAAATTTTAGCAAAACCAGAAGGGAAGGTTTTCTCTCGTGCGGAGCCTAGGCATAAGCAAGAAATAGTAAGGATGCTGAAAGAGATGGGGGAGAATGTTGCAATGACCGGAGATGGAGTGAATGATGCACCGGCACTTAAACTTGCTGAAATTGGGATAGCCATGGGCATCACAGGAACTGAGGTGACATACACACTCACTCTTGGAACATAGGATGATGCCCTCTGCCACTTACAGTTCTCACTAACTTGGAGCCTTGCAATGTGACTTCTAACCCTTCATGTTTTATATCCCAGGTTGCAAAAGAAGCTTCGGATATGGTTTTGGCAGATGACAATTTCAGTATTATTGTTTCAGCTGTTGCCGAAGGCCGTGCCATTTACACTAACATGAAAGCTTTTATCAGGCATATCTCTCTCTTTGTTCATCATCATAAGCATAATATGTTCCCTCCCTCTCTCCTTTTTCTTCCTTTAAGTAAGAACTTTTCAATCTCTTATTCTGCAGGTACATGATATCTTCAAATGTTGGGGAGGTAATATCCATATTCTTGACCGCGGCGTTGGGAATACCCGAATATATGATACCTGTGCAGCTTCTGTGGGTAAATCTGGTCACCGACGGACCACCTGCAACAGCTCTTGGATTTAACCCAGCTGACATTCATATTATGAAGAAACCACCCCACAAAAGCGACGATGCTCTTATGAGTCCTTGGGTTCTTTTCCGTTACCTGGTTAGTATGGCTGATGGTTACTGTCCTACTTTTAATTGAGCTTCAGCATGCCATGCAAAAGTCATAAACTTACATGTTCACAACTGCAGGTAATTGGTTCTTATGTGGGCATTGCAACTGTTGGCATTTTCATCTTGTGGTATACTCAGGCTTCCTTTATGGGCATCAATCTTGTGAGTGATGGACATACACTTGTTGAACTATCTCAGCTTCGAAATTGGGGAGAGTGCCCGTCATGGTCGAATTTTACCGTGGCTCCGTTCACAGTTAGTGAAGGTCGGACTATCGGTTTTTCTGACCCTTGTGACCATTTCTCTGTTGGTAAAGTGAAGGCAATGACTTTGTCACTCTCTGTCTTGGTGGCCATTGAGATGCTCAATTCCCTCAATGCTCTTTCTGAAGATATTAGCTTGGTCAAAATGCCACCTTGGAGGAACCCTTGGCTTTTGGTTGCCATGTCAGTCTCATTTGGACTTCATTGCCTCATTCTCTACATTCCCTTTTTAGCAGACGTGTTTGGCGTTGTTCCATTGAGTCTGAATGAATGGCTCCTGGTAATTTTGATCTCGGTGCCGGTGATACTTATCGATGAGGTTCTTAAATTAGTAGGAAGGAGGAGAAGATGGAGAGCAAAGGAGAAGACAGCATGATCAAATCTCAGGTTATTATGATCAGTAGGAAAGCAGACTAATTCTGGATGTGACAGAGTAAGGAAACCATGTAGTTAATTAGAATTCTCTGACAACTTTATCTATCTGTTCACTTTCAATTTGTTTTTTTAGTTTTTTTGTGAAAGTAAAGGCATTAAAGACATTTGTTCATTAATTAAAATAGAAATGAAAAATATTAATCTCTGGGCTGTTATGGCAATTGATTCAAACATCTTCGAAGTCCTAAATGACACGGATGCTTTTCAGCAGCTGCTTCAATGAAACAATCAGCATATACTGCATAGATAACATAACTTATTCTACAGGACACAATTTAAACTGAAATTTATTTTGAATTTTTGAACTTCTTTTCCTATGTATACACAAGAAAGAATCCAGATCCTATATTAGAAAAGAATTTAATTGTGGTTGAAAAAATGACCTCAGCTTCCCTTACCAGTCCACCAGTGATGGCTTACACTGATTTATCTTCTCCTTACACCATTATACACCAATCAAGCTTCAAATATACAGACAGAAACCAACTTCCTGCAACACCACATGTATGAGCCGCAAACCAACTTCCCCCTGGTCCAACAGCAGCATAATTTAAATTCTCATTTGGATCTTGACGCTGCGACCCGAAAAATAAAATTGCATCCGTCCAATCACACGTCACTGAAACCAGATAATGCCATACTGACCAGAGAGCCATGCTTATAGAAATATGAAGGGCTTCCATGTCTATAGCTTTGCATGGCAAGTCCTCCGGTAACTTTTAGTGATCGTTGTGAAGTTTAAAGCATAAAAGTGAATTTATGCTTGATCTCCAAATCATTGACATCTGTAGCTGTACCCATGAAGTTCCTTCAGAAATAGGAAGACTGATCATGAAGCACGTTCAAGTGAGCAAGTATTCTAGCTGCCATAGATTTCACACTACCACTTCCACGCTGAGTTAAGTCAACTAAAGGCATCTGAGCTAACGATCCAAACTTCTGTTTAAACTCCAGCAGCCGGAACATTCTTTCTAAAGCATGTAGAGCCTTCTCCTGCAAACTAGGGTAGGGTTGAACAAGAAATTTTATTATAGGTGGGATGGCATTTGCGTCTGTAAGCACCTTACTACCGGTCTGCAGTCTCTCACCTTCAATTAAAGTTAACAGTGCATCTAAAGAAGCTTCACACGCTCCAGGATCAGGTTCTCCCAGAATCCTAACTAGTGGTCCCACTGCATCAGCCTCCACCAGGCAAAATGATGAAACAATGCTACATATTCCTCCATGAACAGGGCATCTAGTTTCTGGCGGGGCAGAGAAGCACCAGAATCCTTTACGGTTAGGTAAAGACCTGCTCAACAGTGGTGAACTCTCTGAAAATCGAGAAAGAGATTTGGCTGCACGTTTTTTTGTCAAGGAGGTTCCAGACTCCAGCAACTGTACGAACAAGGGTATAATGCCAACTTCAGCTGCACGCTTTTGCCATTCCAAGTTTGTTGAAACAGTGAAACGACAAATGGCTCCAACGGCATTCTCTATCAACTGATTCTTATGGGGACCATTCTGCTTGCCATTCTGGAGAAAACTGAATATGGCAGGTAGGGCCCCAGCATCCACAAGACACTGTGTGATCTCAGGGATTTCTGGAAGGTTAGAGATAATGCCCATTGCAGAAGCAATCTCTTCTTCATCATCAGAAGATTTGATGATCTTGAGTACAGTCTCAATGCACTTCTGATTCACATGCTCCAGGATGGTGGTGGATTCACTGCCACCTTCTACTAAGCAAGAGAACAGCTTTACAGCATTTGCTCGTAGGTTTAGGTCATCATTCTCACACAACTGAACCAATACTTGTATTGCGGAGGACTGTATAAGTAACCAAATCAGTTAAAGCTGAGTAAATCAAGTTAGCTTCTGGTAAAGATGTTATTATGCCAAGTAATGAGATAATTGTAAAAATGGAACTAGGAATTTAAACTCTAAAATTAAATAGGCTGCACCTGAGTTTACATTTTCTAACTTCATAGTGTATCAGCAAAAGGGTTGAAAATAAACAACCCCGAATAACATGGGGTAAACCCATAAGGAGGAGACAAGAACTAAAAAAGATGTCAGAAAATGTTTATTAACATGACCTTCACTTAATAAAGCTTCAATGAATTTCTTTTTCATTATTATGGGAATTTCAAATGTGCATCATTAATCCAAATTGGGCAAACACTACCCTTCATGAGTGTGATTTAGGAAAGTTGATTGATGATGACTACTAATTGCAAAACATGAATCTCAATGCAGTTTCTTAACAGAATAAGGCCTGCAAGTTGAAGCTTCACTTAATGTTATTTCAGTTGATATCCCTTCCAGGCCTTTGTCTGTTAAGAAATAACATTAAGTGACGCTTCAACTTGCAGACCTTTGCACTACCTCCCAATTTCTTATGAGACTAGCCACCCTTAGATATTATCACTCCATTCAAACTTCAAGATCCCATTAACATTCTACTAGTAGACTTGTGTATGCAGGAAACCAATTTTTATTGAAATAAAAATGTCTTCTAAAATAAATAACACACCTGTATCAACTTGGTCTTGATACTTGTAGCAGAGGGGGATTGACACAAGGTGTGGAAGGTGCGAATGATGCTTTGCTGTACATTAGGCCCCATCAAGTTAATTAAAGAGAAAAGCTTTAAAATATCGTCATCTGATTCCAAAAATGAAACGGGTGTCTGGCTGGATTCTAGAGACACTGACATGGCGAGGTGCATAATTGTGGCTGCTAAATATTCACGCAAACTTGACAATGACGAGCTAAGATTGAAAAGAAGGTCAAGTAATGGGCGCTCTGCACCTTCTCGAATAATCTGCAGACCATTTTTAGGTAAGCTTGAGAGGTTTCTAAGAGCTTTAACAGCCACAGTTTTAATTGGAATGTCACCATGTGAGACCAAGTACAGAAGTGGACACAGTACTCCTCCTTCTATCAAAGATTCTTTATTGTGGTCAGTCAACTCCATCTCTGCCAAATTTGATGCCATGGCCATTTTCACATCTTCTGGTCCTGAATAAAAAAAAAATGACAATGTTATAGCAACAAACCTTCATTACTCATAAAATGAACCCTTGACACATAAACTGTAGCAAACATACAAACTGAAAATCACATTGCCATACCTAAGGCTAATTTTTTCAATAAATATAAACATAAAATAGATAGAAGACATTTATGCTTTCATAAACCACACCAAAAGATCTCTTAACATACCAATTAAATTTAACATAATCATATTCAAGGAAGCAAACATGTAAACTATTGGAATTCTATTGAATCAAGCGTAAACTTGGATCACTGATGAATATATTGTAGTGATAAAACTAAGATTGCTAACCTTTTTTTACTACATACAATGCTAAAATTCTGAAGGAACCATTACATATCATATTAAAGGTTGCAACAATGAATTTGAACCCAGACCTTGTTGGGTTATTTTAGTAAAGGTTGCAACATTATTTTAGAAAGATCTATTTTACAATCTGCATGAATACAACCAAAAGAAGAAGAAAGATCCTGTACAAGCCATTTATAAGAATTAGTATGAAAGAATATAAGAGAACCTGCAGAGAGACGCTGCAGCAAATGTGTAAAATAATTTGCCTTTGCCATCTGTATAACATTCTGATCAGAGAATGATAGATTCTCCAATAGCTCGCGTGCGTCTCTGGCAGCCCGATTATCGTCACTGTTGGACATGGTAACTAATAGGAGTATGGAACCTTGAACCTTCCCTATGTGGTCTCTTATCAGATTGCTTTTGGATAATTCCAAAAGTAACGCCACTGCTAACTTCCTTTCCTCAACACGGCGCCCAAGTGAACGAACAATAGATTCAATGCCATTATCAGCTTTGGTAATTCTTTCCTGCAACATTAACTATAAGGTTATAGCCATACAGGAGGGAATTAAGAAAAGATAACGTAGAAAGATAAAATGTATTCATTACTACAAACAATAAGCGCCTGTTTTTCTTCTTTCTTTTTGTGTAGGCAAATGAAGATCATTGTTCATCAAAAGAATATTACTGCACAAGGGGCATTTTACAGACTTGTGCATCTGTTGCTAGGAATTATATATAAAAATACAAGGGGTGAGATAGAGAGAGAGAGAGAGAGAGAGTACACGATGTAGTTAAGGTAAACAAAGTATTACCTTTGCATCATCACTATCCTTCACCAAAATGCATAGGTTGACAAGAGCATGGTTCCTTATCTCAGGATTTCTAACACCAAGAAGTTGAATGAGAATAGGTATGTAGTTCTCCAGTATGACCCATTCCTTATGCAGATCTCTTTCTTTACAGAGATCTAGTAGCTCACCGAGGCAATGAAGCACTTCTTCATCTTCTTCAGACTGGAGTTTTGATTTCAAGGAAGCAATCATAATCATGGTATTCCTATCTTTCCATTCTTCTATTGATTGCCGCAGAGTTTTATTGGGCCGTAAAATTGATGTGTCTAAAGAAGTCATGGTCAGGGGGCACAATCTGTTCCCATCAGCAAACCACTTTTCTATAGCACTTCTCTCAAATGTCTGTCCAGAAGAAGTTTCCACAGGGTCCACCATAACTTCCCTGGTGATTGGACATATAAATGATTGAAGCGGTTCCAAAGGTTGACCACCCAAAGATTTCCGCTTAATGATATACTTCATTTCTTTCTCCCTAGGAGATGAAGCTGCATCAGCCCTTTCTAATAAAGCAATTATCTGTTCCATCTGTATAGCTTCAGCCTGGTCTTTCCTCAGCCGAGCATTTTCTATCTCGCACCTGAATTCCTCTAATTCCTTCTTTAACACTGACCTCTCAGTTGAGATTCCAACTGCCTCTGCAATGAGAACCAGCAAATTATTGGCAAAAGAACGATCCACATTTCTCTCCTGGATTCCTGACTCAATTTTGTCCAAAATCTCTTCTTCTGCTATTGCTGCCCTGAACTCAGCTCTCTGCATATTGTCACAAAGCTTTTCAATGTCTTCAACTATGCCAGACGAAAGATCTAGAGAGGTCAGGGGAAGAAGACTTAAAGCCCGACTGATCTCTCTCATTATGTCCTCTAGGCGCTTAACTATATTACGGCAATTCATTAATAGATACACTTTGTTTCTCTTGCTGCACTCAAGAGTCAGTTGCTTTGCAGCTCTGATTTCTCGGTTAAGAATCTCCATAACATTGTTCAAGCTCCCAGAATGAACAACAGTTTTCTTGTTCAACTCTCTTAAGATGGGGACTACCCTTTCCACATAAGTTGCAAGCTCCTTGAAAGTATCCTTCTTAACAAGGACGTCATTAGCAGCAGCTACAATTTCGAAAATGGCCTCTACTATTTGAGAAATGACTTCTGAAGCAGGAGCAGATGCAGCATTTGAAACCACTGCCAACATTTTGCAACTCGCTGAAACTAGCAAGCAAGATCCTCATTTCCCATTTGACTGCACAATTGACAAAAAGTGGTAGAAGCCCTGTTGCACCACAACAACCAGAAGCTTTTGATCCAAAATAGTTTTCATGCCCATGCATTCAGTTTCAATCTGAAATATCAGAGTATTTGCTTAGTCATGCTACACTACATTGATTATACTTGAATTTATTTACTCATATGCATTTGGACCAACTCCCCATTCAGTCGTGGAGCACCAGGCAGAAATGAAAATCACACAACATTAAAAGCCACATACAAATTCTCGGTTTGGTTGCTGAGAATTAACAATTAAGTCTTGTATTCTTTCATAATTTTGAGATATTGAGAGTTCCGCTCAATGTCCCTAATCCAACATTAGTCTCCTTTATTTTACAGAAACCAAAAGACATGAAGCAACACTGAACCTGTCATTTACTTCTCTAACCTTCAGTTTCCTCAGCCACCAAAAGGAAGATCGTTTTGTTTTGTTTCTCAACAAGTGAAAGACTGAAATTAAGCTCAGCCATAAGTTTGTACTGGCAATAATCCAGTCTACTCGGTTTAGTTCGCTTGCTTCATTACAAAAATAATGAAATTTTGTACACAAAGAAAAACCATTCATTCTTTGCCTACTTTCTCTCAGCAACCAAACAGAGTTAACATAACCATTTAGAAAACTACTTTCTTTTCTTTTTTTTTTGCTTTTTCTGGTCAGAGAACTTGAACGCAAATCCCAGAAGAAATGAGCAGTGAAGCCTAGAAAATAATGCAAACCCAAGCCAACAAATATCATGCACTTGAAACAAAGATAGAACGCACAGATACTAGTAAGTTGTAGTCCTAATTCAATATACTGAAATCAATAATGCTTCAATTTCCAGCTTATTTCTTCAAATTTAGGCTCAAATTGCAATTCAGAAGGAGCCCATTAAACATCAAGCATGCAACAAAGCAGAAGGCCAAGACTCATTTAGTCAACAATAAAGTCTTCACTGATTCAAAAAGAAAAAGTTCAAGAGACAGACCTGGGAAAGAGTTTATTGCCCATCAAAATTCACAGCCCCATCAATCTTTTCAACACAATTTCTGAGGAAAATGCATCCAAATTTCCCGGGAAAATTATCAATCAACCCACCACAGAGGCTTTTCAAAAATGGAAAAGAAATTTTAAAATTAGGACTGAAAGGAATTCCTTTTCTCCTTTTTCTCTTCTATTCTGTTTTTGGATTATATAGGAAAGTTGCAATCTGAAAAATAAATTGTCTCAAGTTTGTTGCCTCCAAGTGGAGACTCTCTCCCCCAAATCCCAAGTCTTGACCTTTTCCTTGAAGGGTTTTTCTGAGTAAAATTTTCAAAGAAGTAAATTGGAGAAATTTTCTTTCTGGGTCTTTGCTCATGTGACCGTTGACTGAAATGCTATATCAAACTTGACGATAAGACGAGAAAAAACAAACAAAAAAGACCCAACTTTGTTGTGGAGGTAAAAAAAAAATAGCTCGCAGCTTATCCAGCCTGTGGAAAGCTCATTACCATGCCACTGCCATCCATCTTTGAAAAGTATGAAGTTCTTAAACACGTATTGTTTTGGGGCCCCATTGCCGTCTCACTGGTCAATCACGTTTGCCCTTTTTACACTGAAACAAACAAAAAAAATACATCTTTTTCCGACAAAATAAAAAAGCATCTTTTGATTTTTTATTTTTTTTTTGACGAAATCTTTTGAATTTTAAAACGCACTTATTGTCCATTGCATTTGTTTCCCATTTTATTCATACAACACAATTTCTAATAATTTTAACGTTTCCCTTTATCTTTTTCATTAAAAATTGAATTTCTTTCTTATAATTTTATCCACATCTATAAATAGAATTTTATTAGATGAATCGGAATAACAGTAGAAAGCACACAAACGGTAAATGAGTCATTCTAATAACAATATGACAAATATGGATAAAATTTCCCATATAACTTGAGCTTGTCAAAAAGCTGAAACGATCTAGAGTCGCATGTATTTTCACTTTTTTAATCCCTTAAATTAGAAATCTATTCTCACTCATTGTCATTTCACATACAAATTTGTGGCGTGCTGATACCTCAATGGCTGTACCCAAGGAATAAAATATCGATGATATCAGAAATATCGGTAGTCCAAAAATACGAAAATTTCAATGGAAATATTGGGATATTATCGATATTTCGGTCTATGTCGTCAATATTATCGATATTTTGGTCCATGGAGATCTAAAATATCAATAGTCCAAAAATAAGGAAATTTCGATGGAAATCCGGGTTTCATGCAGCAAAAAGAAATAAGTTCTCATGAACTGAATTCTTTTGTGCATTAATACAAAATTACCATTGGTATGTTTTCAAGGCACACTGTGGTGAATCGTTTTTTAAGACATTATTTGCGCCCACTAATCGTATGTATGATTTACTCAAGTGCAGTAAAATACAACGAACTACGAAGAAAATACATCAACTTTTTGCTGCATTAATTTATGATGCACTGACGAATCCCCGAGTAATCAAATCCCCCAGGACTATCTTCATTGATTATCTCCACCCACCATCATATTCTACACCCTGCTGCCTTTGTGGGTTTATCATCTAGTTAAACAAGGAACTAGGGCCGGCTCTGACTTTTGGGTGGCCCTAGGTGATAAATTAAATGAGGCCCATTCTCTTAGTATACAATTGTAAAAAAATAAAAAATAAAAAAATTTTACGTAGCGCGTTAATAAAAAAAGGTCTCTGTGTTTTGTTCCTATTTGAAATTGAAAAAAATATTTTGTTGGATAGGAACAAATATAAAGAAAAAAATATTATAAATCTGATTACCTTTTTAATTTCTTATGCTCCTCCCCTCTTGGTCACCATCAATCTCAAAGACAATTTGTGAGCTTTTTAGTGTGAGATTGATTCTTAGAGTTATAATATAATATGAGAAAATAGGGATGAGAGAAACTGAAAATAATGGAGGGATGGAAGAGAGATGGGGAAAACATAGAAAAATATGGTGGTGGATTATTAAGATATGGGTGCATTAAATAGAGTTCTTCCGTGGAGAAACTAACTAGGAGAGGAATCGCTTTCTGTGAAGAAGAAAGCATGTTGTTCCTGTTTCTACTTGGGAAAAGAAGAAACTATCTGGGAAGAGGAAACGAAGAAATTTAATCACTTTGTTTCTATTTTTTTTTTAATATTTTGGGGCCCCCTACATTGGAGACCCATGGCCCAAACCCTTCTTGCCTACCCCAGGGCCGGCACTGTAAGGAACTCCACTAAAGATGAAAAGTTTGCAAGAAAATCTATGAAGAAACAGAAGAGGTTGACAAGGAGGACTTATAATATTTGCTGAATGCTGATCATGAACCTTTTGTTGGAGTTTGAAAGCAAATGAGAAACTTTTATCCCGTGTTGAAAAACTACACTCATATAAAGGTTAATCACGTTGAAAAACTTTTATCACACGTTATAAACAAAATATTATGTTGGTTTGATAAGTGTAGTTAACTTTGGAGTGTTGGACTTATGGGCTTGGCTATAGACTTGACTTTGAATTTGGCCTTGATTAATAATAATTATATTAATTAAAGATTTGGGCCTTGGGGAAAAAGGATCAAACATATCCTTTCATATTTTTTATTTTGCATTTTGGAGAAGAATCACATTCAAATTCGCTAGAGATCAAGGATCCAGCCAGATCCTTGATTTATAGATAGTTGAATCTTGGGAGATAGATGTCCATTGAACTTCAAGCACTAAGAAGGGGCGAAATTCTGTCTTTAAGGCATTGCCAATACACAAGCCTCTATCTGAAAATAAAGTCAAAATTCTTTATCCTTCTCTATTATATTTTCTGCTGTTTGTATAATTTGTTTTTGTATAAACATATTACTTACTGTATAGTGATCCAATATTTTAAGTCATTTACTGATTTTTCCTAACACCTTTGACATTTTCAAGAAGCAGCATAGACTGAAAAGTGGAAAGGAGAAAGGTCCATGGATGAAGAATTCAAGGCTAAAGAGAAGAATTCAAATGGATTTACAAAATAACGAGTAAAATTTGTAATGTGCAACAGATTACAGAAAATATACTCCATCCATCCCAATTTTTCTTCTTTTATCTATAGGTACTTGGTATGATCTTTGTCTCTCTTTCAACAAAATCTAAAATTTTATCCCCAACACAATCCATTATCATGTTCTTTCCTGGAGAGGAGGATTAGCAAAATTTCACTGAATTGGTGAAGCGTTATATGATGTGTTAACAAACAACCAACAAGTAAAATTTTGTTCTCCTCCTGCCCCAAATGATCCATTCTAGTAATAATAAAAAAATTGGCCATTTCTGCAATAATGGGAAACTGAGAGTGATCATCACCAAGATCCAGAACATTATGAATAATATAAGCTTTGATGACCTTACAAACTTATTGGATATCCAATTTGAATGTTGGACAGCCACATCATGCATTCTTACAGCAACAACTAGCTTTTGCATTGTTCATAGATTGTAAAGTTGCAATCTTTACACTATACAGCAAATGAAGGTAAGCTTTCATGAACCAAATTATTTACCTTCTTAGCAGTCCCAGACAACTCATTGTAAATCCTCTGGAACTCCTCCAACACTTCTTTCACAATCCCCACCTTATTTTTCCGAACCAACATCTTCACCAAACCCACCAAATGCCTGTTGAATCTCCCTTTCTCAGCCACCAAGTTCACCACTTGGCCCTTCTCTTTCTCACCCACAAAAGGGTTGGCCAAGGCAGCTTGGACTTGCTTATTGTGGAGCAATTTCAAGAACCTCTGAATGTCCTTCTCAACCAAATGAACAGAACTGTTGCATTGAGCTATGTCTAGCAGAGCAGCTGCATACCCAGTTGCTGGTTTTCTATGGAGATCCGCGGATGATGAAGAACTGAGAGAGAGGGTTGCAGAGGAGTTCAAGAATGAGGGTGTTGAAGATAAAGAGAGAAGCTTGTGAGAGAAAGAGGGGGTTTTGTTGGAGATTAAGTGGGGTTTGGTGGTGGAGTGAAGGTGGGATTGTGGAGGAAGTTTGTGTGTTCTGGGACTTTGAGGATTGAATTGATGGAGCTCACGAGATGATGTTGATGAAAGACGGGTAGGGACTTTGAGGGTTGAGACAGAGCTTGACAGGGTATCCATGGAGGAGAGGGAAAGAGGATAAGTTTCAGGCTTTCAGGTCAGCCACTAAATGTCAACAAATGGAGATGAATTGCCTTGAAAGCAAATATCTCTGGCAATATTATTTGTGATTCAAATTGACTTGAACGTTGCAGGCTCGCAAGCCGCAACGTAAAACTTTGGCAGTTGGTAAGCTGTGAGCGCCCACTCACAAACAGGCCATTAATCAAATAGTAATACCATCCAGTCCAGCCCAACCCAATCCAGCCCTGCCTAGCCCATAAATCAAGTAGTATATTGGTTAACAAGTCGTATGATGCTAGTGGAACAGTTTTTCGTGCAAGAAATTTCATATTAGGGTAAACTTGTAAGTAAAATATTTTTCAAAATGTGCTGGAAAAATGGCGGATGCTAATTTAGCATGGAAAAGAGCAAAGCATACAAACTGCAGCTAATCCCTCGAGTGGTAGCCAAATTATCCCAAAGCAATCTCCTTGACACATCAAAAAACTGTTCGAGAAACACATACTAAATTGTAGTTAAAAATGAAGCACATACATATTCATATTTTTTATACATGAAATTTTCTTGTTTTCATCAATTTGTGTTGTAACTCATTTGTGCCGGAATAGGTTTACTTTCTGTAAATGTGGATCCATTCTTTTGTCACTAAGTTTTCAATCCGCTATTTTGATCGTGGATATCCTTGCTGGAACAATGCCATACAAACATATTCCACATTGTTACCTTGTTGTACGTAGGCCTTCCCAAACATAATATAAAAGCAATGCTCATGTAGCAATAACTATAAGCATTGGTTGGTGTTCCCACCTCAAAACTTTATATTCGTCGAAAATTTGCCCTTTATCATCATTCATATTCATATTTCTTACGAATGTCACTGCACCAAACATTTTGTCGGTGCAAACATCACAAAGGTCACTTGCATTGTATTGTTCTGCAGACAGAGAAAAGCATAAAGAAGTTCCACATGTTGGAATTTCAGTGTTATTAATATTATGGGTCACAAATATGGCAAAGTACATTGTTGTAAAGATGATGGTGAGTCCAAGTCTTCATGGTAGAAAGAGTTTCTTTTCGTGATCAAATTCAATAAAGTAAGAGGTTGTTGTGGCATGTTATGTATTCGATTTATTGAAGTAAAATAGGGAGTAGACTCTGTTGAAGAATGTAAAATCTCACGTTGGAAATTTGACTGAATAAATTATAACTTATAATAAGTGATTCTATTCCTATTAACACCGAGGTCTTTTGTGATCAAATCTCACACCTACTGGGCTTTGTAGGTGGTTAAGTTGGGGACAATATTGGTGTTATTAGTAGTGGGTCGCTGGCCCGTCTATCTGAAATCATAACATGGTATCAGAGCGGGTTGATTGACTAAGCCTGAAATATTATACATTTATAATATTATACATTTATCCTTACCCCTTACCCAACATGTAGTGTTCACATGTTAGACTTGAATGTTTGCACTTACCTAATACGTGGTGTTCACGTGTTGGTTCTTTAACTCACGTTCTTTGTGTTTATTAAGAAAACCTAGAATAACCTAATGAGATCTTGTCTCTAAATTATTTGGCAGAAACAGACCTTAACCAAATAAATTTAATAAAAACAGCTACCTATGTACTTTTATTATGTATAGTATAGCATTGATTTTAAGAGACAAACGTACAACTGCATGTCTAGCTACCCAACTGCCCCCTTTGAGAAGATAAGAGGAATATACATTTGACAAAAAAAGAGAGGAATATACATAATATTATCTTATTAGATAATGTAACATACTAACATGTAAAATATCAGTAGCTACAACATAATATATTGGATTTTATGATGAGAAAGTAATTTTTAAGGGCTTCAAATGGAGAAAAATTTAGATGCAATGGGGATAGCACTGTTTTGCTATTCTTTACCAATAATACTATGCTATGTGAAAGTGTTACCACGCGTGTTATTGGCAGAGGATAGCAAAATAGTGTTATCCCCGTTTCATGAATGTCTTTCTCCTTCAAATGAGTTGGTTCATGAACAAGACCAACCCATTAATTATGCTTCTAATATGAAACAAGTCCTTAACTAAACAAACTTATTTATTTTGCGTTTGATAATTAAGCACTCAGACTGGCTTCAAATGAGTGAGGTTCATTATCAAAGACCAACCCATTGTTGCTTGTATTGTAATGATGAAATCAACTTTTATGAAAACCCCTGTTAGGCTGTTGCTCTGCAGATAACATTGAGTCATTTGTAACATAAGTAAATATGCTGCTTAATTTAATTGGATCACTTTAATTAATAATTCTCAACCCTAATTTCAGACCCATTAAATAAAGGGTAATGCTAGACTTACCACATTTTCCTATCATATTGTATACCGCATCTCTAATAGAGGATGAAGCCCACCAATACAATGAGATAAAAAAATGTGGTAAGCTTAACATTACTCTTTTCATAAATAAAACTTGCTTTTGACTGAACTGACTGAGTTAGCCCAAATTATGCACAGCACAAAGCCATTATACTATATGATTTAATAATGCACTATGCTTAAAGCATTTAAAAGAGAGAGAGTGACATGACCATTATTTTCATTTCTAGCTCTCTTTGTCCCCCCACCTGTTGTTGGCAACCTGTCTTGTCTTCTCCTCTTTTTCCTGTTGTTTTACTTGCTCCCACTGACTTCCTAGACTAAATAAAAGACCAAGTCTTCCGAGTCCAATTTCAAAAGAAAAACAGAGAGAGAGAGAGAGAGAGAGAGAGAGAGAGAGAGAGAGAGAGAGCACTGTATATCATCTTTTTGATCTTTGATTGTTAGCTTGTGCTGAGAAAATGAACCAAGAAATGAATGGGGTTGAGGCTGATGAGGTTCAGAGGGTAGCTCAGGAGATTAATGGGCAAGAAAAGATAGACTATGTGCTCAAGGTGGTGGTTATTGGAGACTCAGCAGTTGGGAAGACTCAGATTCTGTCCAGGTTTACTAAGAATGAATTCTGCTTTGACTCCAAGTCCACAATTGGGGTTGAGTTCCAGACTAGGACTGTCACCATTAAAGGCAAACTCATCAAGGCCCAGATCTGGGATACTGCTGGCCAAGAAAGGTTTTATATATCTCTAGCTCTCTCTCGACTTTTTTGACTTGAATTTGAATGGTGATTGAAGCTTGAGCACTATTGTATGTAATGTATGGAGAATGTTGTCTTCCCAGACTATCTGACAACATAAATTGATTACGTTGTTAGTCTGTGAATCAGAACTATGTTAATTTTATTCAGAATGTGCGGTTCAAATTCTCAGTCTGACAATATAATCATTTTCATTAGTCGGGCAGAGTAAGTATGTAAAGAGAATATTCTGTCTAATCCACATTACTTTGGAAGCAAATGCAACTATTCAAGCGAAAAAACATGTTTGTTGGTGGTCCTTGTAGGTATAGAGCAGTTACAAGTGCATACTATAGAGGTGCATTAGGGGCAATGCTGGTGTATGACATTACCAAGAGGCAGACCTTTGATCATGTTGCTAGGTGGGTGGAGGAACTCCGGGCTCACGCCGACAATTCGATCGTGATCATGCTGGTTGGGAACAAAGCTGATCTTGGGGAGCAGAGAGATGTGCCCACAGAAGATGCAGTTGAGTTTGCTGAGGATCAAGGGCTGTTCTTCTCTGAGACATCAGCCTTCAGTGGTGACAATGTGGACACTGCATTTTTTAGTATCCTAGAGGAGATATATGGGGTGGTGTCTAAGAAGGCATTGGAATGTGGCAATGGAAACAAATCCAATGGGGTTGATCTTAAAGGAGCTAAAATTGATGTTATTTCTGGGTCTGAGTTGGAAATTAGTGAGATGAAGAAATTGTCTGCTTGCTCTTGTTGATCTAATTGTATTAGGTAAGGGCCAGTGGTATAATTTTTGAACTTGTTTACTGCCACATCAAGGATGAGCCATTTATGTTTTTTTTTTCTTTTTTTGAATCTGTTTGGTTTTGGGTAACAAGTAAAAAAGAGGCTAAAGGCCTTGAAGGGAAAGAGTAAGAGTCAAATTCTCATTGCGGAATGTGGGGCAAGTATTTTACCATTGGAGTTATAAGTCTTCTCGACTGTAATATGATTGTAATTATTATGATTGGTCTTTGAATCTAATTTTTCTTTATATACATAAGTAATATTGAGAAAGGAGGACTCAAACACAAGATTTGAGTACATAGATAACTGTTCTTACCCACTTAAATTATAAGCTCATTTGAATTTCAATTAACAGCTTAACAAATGAACACTTGTTGCATGTGGCAGAGATACATATTTAGTACCAAGGTCTAAAATATCGATGGTATCGGAAATATCGGTAGTCCAAAAACACGAAAATTTCGATGGAAATATCGGGATATTATCGATATCGATAAAAATTGAATAAAAACCACGGAAATTGTAGAAAAAACTTGGAAATTTTTATTGAAACTTTGGAAGATGTATATTTAGTCAATTATCTATTAGTTTATCACAAAAAATTGGAAGGAAATGCATTGCATGATGGGTTTAACTTATTTAAGTTGATTATATAGCGATATGACAAACACTGTGAGTGTAGAAAATATGTAGTAATCAATGAAAGAAGATTAAACACATCATAATCATTTATATATAATGATTTACTGTAATATTTTACACTTTATACATTGCATGGTAAGATACATGAGTGACTTAATACCACATAGAGTTCGTACGAGGTTAAAAAATTTCTCTATTTTCATCACCTCTATGTGTAGAGTAAGTGTATTGTGAAGAGTAGTTGGAAAGTTGAAACTTGAAAAGGAAACTCATTCTCATGTGCAAATCGATATTTTCGATATTTTCAATATTATAGCGATATAATGTCGATATTTTGCCAAAATATTGCTGAAGTTTGAGCAAAATTATCGACATCAATATTTCCTCGATATTCATACGATATGTGTATGGATACGTTCCAAAATATCTATGACCCGAAAAAACGATAATATCCTTAATATTTCGTCGATATTATCGATATTTTAGTCAATGTTTAGTACACAACACAAGGCATTTTGCATGATATGCCAACCAAAGATCCGTACTTGATTGGTTGGGTCAGGCTCCCCACCTCAATACAAAAGAGAAGTTTTGTACCTGAACTGTCAAATATGGACCTTGGCATTGGGTTGTTCGGCCCAAACCATTGGGCCTTCCTTTCTTTCTTATCAAAATCTGGGCCCTGATCAAGTAACTCACTTTTTTTATAAGGTTGGTGGAGCAGTGAAACGAAGCGTTTTGAAGTGGCTCAAGGTGTGTGAAACGACAAGTCGTTCTTCTGTTTGATGGAAAATGTTAAGACTGCATTGCACGAATGCTGAATGGTTTTTTGAGGCTGTCTTTTAAGGCAAACGTGTTTATTTCGCAGTTTCTGGTACTTTAACTTGGTTTAGATTCTTTTTCCATGTTTAGGGTTTGCATGGCATTTACTATGAAAATACAAAATCCATAAGTTTGAGATTTTGCCTTCCCAAAAGAAGAGGTGGGTTTCTCTGATTATAAAAAAAGGTGGCAAGAGTGCAACCTCTCCGAGACATAGACCCGTATAGGTTTTGCCTCTCCCCAGTGGGTGTTTTTCACAAGATGGGATTCGAACGCTGGACCTCACTGAGGCCAGCTAACATTCGCCCACTTGCAGATCTAGCCGGGATACCACTAGACCAAACCCCTTGGGTAAAGAGGTGGGTTTCTTATAAACGAATAAATAAATAAACTTGTAATATGCAATATATTTAACTAAACAATACATGTCACTCAATCAGTCGGAAGCGCTTTTCGTCAAAACTTTCTCTGACCCAAGACTTTCTCTGCTTAAATGGTGTCAATCTACCTCACTTGAGCTTGTCAATCAACAAATTACCCACCAAAGAGGCTAATACAATCTAATTTACACAGCTTGAAAACAATAGTGCCCCAACATCTTCTTTCTTTTTCATCTCTTTTTGTCTTTTTGGGCAACAAATCAGGGATCCGTATGCACCAAGGTAGTGTAGGTACAGAAAAATCTACAAGCATCACCCAAAAACATCATTTTCTATCAAATTTCCTTACTTTTTGTTTCTTCTTTTGGCTGGTAAAGTAGAAGTTTGTTGGGCTAGCCCATCTATCAATCTCCAAAACAGCATCAAACAGAATCACGAGTTGGGTTATGGGTAGCAAACTCAAAAGTAGAACAACATGGCATATAAAAACAAGGTTATAAAATTGGAAGGAAATCGTTTTCCTTTCGAAGTATCCTGCATAACATTTATGATATAACCCTTGCTTAGCTTAGGCACTCATTATATCCCAACCACTTAGGCTTTAGCAATAATGATGCATTACCTTTTGCTGTAAAGTTTAACATCAAGTTCATGTAGTTTTTATTTACTTATAAGCTTTAATTGGCATGACATCTCACTGCAAAGTGTATGTTTTCATGAACTAATGTGGCATGATTGTTTGTTATCATCCATGATTTACGGCTAAAAGGCAAGGTAATGTTTGATTTATTTAAAGGTAACGATAATTTTACAATATACCACCTTAAAATCTTGCCGGTGAATTATAAGGAGTGCATGATGATATTTTCATAAGGGTATTTCGCCGAATTGCCCACTGAATTTGTACATAATTATCAATTTACCTCCATACTTTTTTTTAGAAAATTTAGGACTTGAACTAAATTTTATTCTCAATTTCCCCCTTGTCATCCAAATTCTCAACATTTCATCTAATTTTCTATCAAACCATTAAAAATAATTTTCTTTTTTTTTTTGTTGGAAAAAATTAAAGAAAAGAAATACCCCCTCCCCACAGTCATCACCTTTCTTCCCCAGCATTGCCATCATGCCTCTCCCCACCATCGCAACACATAATCGACCTCCGCTTCCTTGACCCAATCCCCCTTCCCCAACCCGATCCTTCCCTCTCTCCTTCTCTTCCCCTCTCTCACCCTTTGTTTTTCTCTCTACCCAGACCATTGCAAGCCAAACGCCACCATACAACCACCCCAATCCTCAGCCGAGATCCGCCTTAGCCCCACCCCAGCCCCAATCGCATTGACCACAAACCCCTATGATCCACCTCACCCCTCACCAACTCAACCTCACAGACCCCTAATTCCTCCACCCAACCCCTAATCCCCTAATCCCTAATCCCCTCTTCCCCAACCCACTCCCTCCCTCTCTCCCTTTCTTCCTCTCTCTTGCCCTCTATTTTTCTCTCTACCCAGACCATCCCCAAGCCCAGTACCACCATACAACCACCCCCATCCTCACCCTAGATCCATCCTAAGCCTAGCCCTACCCGAGACCCAGCCCTTGCCCCCTTGCCCAGCAACAACTGACGCGTGTTCCCAACCCCATAACCCATAACCCATAACAAAGCCCACAACCCACCATGCAGAGAGATAATTTATTTCAATTACTAAAACTATTTTTATTTAATTTTTCATTATTTATTTATTTTTAACGTATGAACTAATCAATTTGCCATCATATTTAACGAAAAATTGGATGAAATGTTGATGATTTAGACGACATGGGGAGCATTGAAAATAAAATTTAATTCGAATCCTAAATTTTCTATATTAAAAAAGTTTAGAGGGCAATTCATCCATTTACCTTTTTTAGAATGTGAATTATATATTCCAAATATATTCGAATAATCTTCACTTACATGTTTACTAATTCGTAATTGGATTATGATGTATTGAATTGATGATGAATTGAATTGAGAATGAGTTAAATTGAGGAGAATTAGATTCCGGATTCCTATTGAAGTTGTTTACTAAACCATATGGAATTGGGGTAGGAGTGGTGTTAATTACTAAAATTTCTTTGTTGTTGGGTTAAAGTAGATGGTAAATTTGGAATTTTTAAAATTGTGTGAGGATATAATTGGTAAAAAAAAATGAATTCCTAATAGATTAGTTCCCTAAGAATTAGAATACCACCTCCCACCCAAGAATTGAATTTCTCCAAAATCAGGAATTCAATTCCTAATTTTATGTGAGTTTATTTACTTTTTAATTCTTTGATGTTAAGTAAACTCATGAATCCTCTATGGGTGGAATTTAATGAGTAAGAGAAATTTTCACACTTCTTTTAAAAGTAGTATTGAAAGAGGGGAATTTGATAAACAATCTTAATCATTTGAGTTACATATAAACCCCTTCCATTACCATATCTGAATAATATTTGAAAGAATTTCTTGAATTGGGTGTTGTGGGACATGTATAGGGTCGCAAAAGGAGTAGGCTTGATCAGGCTGTCTGGGCAATTTGTTCCACGTCCATATCAGGCATAACATCGAGGCATTGAATTTTTAACTGATGAGATAAAAGAAATTTTGTATTATTAGGGCAAATTACAGTCAGACATATATACATTAACGGAGACAATCATAATGATCCAAGGAATTCATTGTCGTATTTAAGTAAATAGGGTGGCTACAAGGTCCTTCCAAAGTGCCATGTTGACAAAAGTTGTCTTTCTAAGCTGTCTTTGTATTTTGCTTCATTTTTTTAGTGTGTTAGCTACGCCTATCATCCTATTTATGTTTGTAGGGTTAGCATTCTATTTATTTATTTATCAGAATTTAGAGTGTTGCTTAAATTGTTCGTCAAGGACGATTTGGCCAACTTCATACAAGTTTATAACACGACTTTTGCTTTTGGAGGCATCGCATAAATCAGCTTCTCAAGAAAATAAAAAATCATGACTGGTATGAAGCACATTAAACGACATAAAGAGATGAGTAATCTTTTGTCATATATATAGTGTATGTGTAGTATGTTAGGTAAATGGTAACGATCACAATTGGCACGTTCACACATAATTTTAAAATACACACAGCTTAACAACATAATATATAAACGCATTTTCCTAAGTTGTCGAAGGCTATTCCTTGCTGATGGTCACTTTAAATTCTAGTGACTTAGCTGGGTCACGCGAACGTTTCACTTGTTCTAGTTGAGAAAGTCGGTCAGATATAGTACAAACAACATAACAATAAGCATTTGACAGACACAATATCCCCAATAAATTTACAATCCTCATTTTATATAAGAGAAGAAGGAAAAAAACAAACAAACTTGAATGTTCCACAACCACTTCTCATTGGTGTGGAGAATCATTTTGAGAATTGACTAGCAAACGAGTATTAACCTACCATTGTTTGAGGAAACAAAAGCTGACAATGAACCACTTGTTCATGCTCAATTGCTATCCATTTCCTTTTTCTTATTATTGTCATATAAATAAATATCATATGTTAATTCTGATTTCAAAATTTTGGCTGATTCTGCGATTAAGGACAAAAATGACTTGAAAAGAAAGCTGGATCATATACCATCATCACCAATGATGAGAACAGAAAAAAAAAAACAGCCTTTAAAATTAGCAACAAAGAAAAAGGAATATCATTTTGCACAAAATAGTCAAATGCAGTGACATCTCTAATTAAAATGGACTAACCGTTATGTCTCATATATATAGAAGGAATTTAATAATTGTACAACACGGATTCGTAGCTCAAGTGTTAAGAGCAGTTATTCTCGTTTACGAATTCGTATAATTGCCGGGTTCGATTTCCCTCTTTATCATGTAATTTATGAATAGCAATGGTAATAATAACTTAAAACAATGTCATTTACATGTTCAGTGTATTACCGAAGGGAAGAAGAAGAGGAGAAAGACAGAATCACATTCCCAATTGTGTCAATTAATCTATCCACAAAGCATCCAATCCCAACTAACAAATATCCAAATATCAAACAAATATCAAAACAAACTGTTGGTTTTTGGTTCTAATTAAATTAAGCTGTATTCTGCTGCATTTCCCCCTATACTCATTCTCTGTTCTTCCAGAGATCCAAGGCCAATGTCCCCCCAATTACAACTCGACACGTACCATCCAACCATGCCCCATTCCAAACATCGCCATTTCCAAGCCCTCCGATCACCCATCCTTGTTCGCCGAGCCAGCATCGAACGACTGAGAATGAGAGCTCCTGTTGGTCTTCATCCTCAAGAACCCATACAACTTCCTAAAGTCCATAACCGGATGAGCACCTTCCCTGCAAAACACCCCGCCGGGTTCGACCATTTCGTCCCCGGACTTTCTCGACCCGACATCAAACCCGAAACGCCGCCCGAACATGCCCATCCCCCTCCCATCACCGTCCGTTTGCAGAGCCGTGATGACCGATTTAATCGCCCGACTCGGCGAGTTCCGGTTCGCGATCATCAACTCGCCGATCTCGGCCGGGCTCAAACTTGACCCGCTCAGAAAAATCTCCTCCACCTGAGAAAAAAGCTTGTGCTCTTTCACCCCCAAATAACTCGTCGCCAGATTTTTGAAGGCTCCGAAATCGCAGAGCGGAAAATGGATATGGACGTCGATCCGACCCGGCCGCAGAAATGCCGGGTCAACGTGGTCCTTCGAGTTCATTGTGAACACCATGACCCGCTCCTCAGCGCAGCACGAGTTTAACAACCCGTCCATGAAATTCGATATCCCCGAAAAGCTCAAACCCGTCGATTTCTCGGCGAAATATCGGTCCAAATCCTCGATCACAATCACCGACTTGGTCGTCGTCTGCAACAGAAGCATCTTCAGCTCTGAATCGTCTTTGACTCTCGACAGATCGAGATCGTACACGTCGTAGTTGAGGAAATTGGCCATGGCGGCCACAAAGCTTGATTTTCCAGTGCCCGATGGCCCGTATAGCAAAAAGCTCCGTTTCCAAACACGACCCAGTCTGTGGTAGTATTGCTTGGCCTTGAGAAACGACTCCAAATCGGATTTAACCTTGGATTTGAGATCAGCTTCCATGGTTATGGTCTCCAAGGTCGATGGGTGCGTGAACGGGACGGCTCTCCATGCTCGATTGGGTACTTCAACGTTCATGAAAAGCCTCAAGTCTCGTTTTTGCTGCTCGAGCTCATCGGCGACGACATGGATGTGCTGCAGATAAGGCCTGAGAATCCGACGCTTATCGGCTTTTCGAATCTTCAACACTAAGCTTCTGCTCCTACTATCTGTACTGCCCCCTGTTTCCCATAGCACCTTGGCGCCGAGGAAATCATCTTCGATGGTCTGGTTTCGGTCGAGCTTGAGGACAATTTCATTGGGTTTTTTGCCCGTGACGAGATTGGTGAAATCCGATTCTTCAATGGAGGTGAGAGAGTTGAGATAGTCGGTGACTCTGCCATAGAGCTGATTTTCCTGCATGCTTTCGTGGAATTCTGGGACTTTGAACGATTGGTAGACATGGAAGCAGTCTTCGAATCGCCTCCACCATTTCTTCACAAGAAAAACCAACCCAGTTTTGTACAGAGCCACACGGATTGCTACAAATATACATATGGTTACAATTACAAGAAAGAATGGTTTGGAAAGAATCATTCTTTTTCTTGTTTTGGAAATTTGGGGGAAAAACCCAGTTCCCAAAACCAAAAAGTTGGGAAATTTGGTGATCTATAGCAGAGCTTTTTGTAGTGAAAAGGGGATTTTCATAAGTGTTTTCCTTCTTTTTGAAGGGAAAATCATGGTGGGTACAGAGAGTGTTCCGAATACAATTGGGTTTGGAAGAAGAAGATGAGTAAATAGAAATATGGAGAAAAAAAAGGGAAAAAAAAAGGGAAATTTATATACAGATGAGAGAAGAAGAGGAATGTTAATGGGGAAGGGATTGAAATTTGAAGATAGAGTATTGAATTGGGAGACGGCTACTTGCCGGCAAGTTTCGATATGTCAAAGGCGAAGTGGGAGAAAGAGAGAGAGAGAGAGAGAGAGAGAGCAAGCAAATTAAGCGAAAGTAAAGGCTAAAGATGTGTTTGGATTAAAAATATTAATATAAAAAATAGGCATAATGAGAATAATGAGATTTCAAAATTTTGTTTTATTTATTTATTTCTGTCCTTCATTCGCTAGCTGCTGTCCAGCCCATTGATGGTGTGGTTTATGGGCCTTTCTTTATTAGGTTAAATGCAATACTTTTATTTTCTTTTAATTTTGAATCTCTCTAATAATTATAATATTTCTTTACCATATAGTACCAATAATCCAATCATAATCTCAGCATACATGGTATAATTTTTTTCTCAACCCACAGATTTATTAACTTTCCGAGTCAAAGTGTTCGGAATATCATATTCGGATTCGATTTGTAATAATATTTGGTGGTCTACCAAATTGTGATGCTAATCCCCACAAAAGAAAACGTATTATAATAATTTGTTCTCACCTTCTAATTAGGTTTAATTTTTCGTTTTGTATATTCTCTCACATCTAGTCCAAATCGATGTGACCGTACTACCGTATTACACCATAATTACTCCTAGTCCGATGGTATTTTACTTCAACCAAAGATGACGGTGCCAAGATGATGAAGCACAACCTAACTATTCTCAACAAAATTCATCCACATAATTCATCAAAGTATCCTAGTATATGCCACCTCATTATTTTATTTTGCCACCTCTCCATTTTTGTTTGTTTTAGGCTTATACGTATCGACCCTTTCCATGAAATCATCATCGATCCAAGTGTCCCTAGCTGGTTGAAGATGCCAGCCTCTATGATGTATGGAGATTCTTATGTTATTTGTAACATCCGAATATGTTATGATGTTTTACTTGTAGCTGTCCTGTGACATACCAAAAACAACCAAGTTAGCTAAGTTTTGTCAATTTGATGGCCTAATATTCAACACTAAATTCAAACATTTTTGAAATTCTTACGTGTACGTAGTCTAAGTGTGACAAATTCGACCAAAAATAAAGACAGAAAAAGCCTCCTTTTTCTTCTCTTTTTTCTTCTTTGAATTCTACACTACTCATGCGCATCAACTTTCAAAGTTGAACGAGCGTCCGCACATACACGCTTTGAAGGGTTCAAAAGGCCAATTTTTCCTTCTGATTTCCGCGGATCTGATTTTCAGCTTCTTATGTATTTTAGATGATCAAAAGGTTTTCCTTATGAATTTTGTTTTCTTGGAGAAGAATTAACACGAGATTATTCCATGATTCCTTGCACAATATTTGGCCCCGAAATGACCGAAAGTCGGTGCGAGTTTGTAAGGCCAGTGAAAAGTTGATTAAGATCAAATATTCTTATACAAGCTTTTGGCTTGACGCTGTTGATACTTGATTGAGTCACTTTTTCTTTCCTTTAATTACGTCACGTAACAATGCTTTTCATTCGTACATTCATGACAAAAATTCGACTCTTTTTATTTTGTTTCTCTAGTGATTTAATCGTATATGATTAACGAGATATGTTATTTACAATTATGGTTAAATAATGAAACAAAAACTCTTTATTTAAGGCTTAATTTATGTTTAGGATTGAGGTTAGATTTGTATGTCTGTTATCTTATTAGACGCGGCTTAAACACGTGTTTGGGTGAAGCAGATATTGTTTGGCTCACTTGAGAGACTTTGAATATCCAGCAGAAGATAAAAAACAAGGCACATGCACTTTACGCAAAAATTGCAAACTCCTTTCTGCCTACGCCATTTGGAGTTTTGATTGTTATTCTGTATTCACAGCCCCATTAATATTGTCAACTTCCTATTATAACTTTGAACACTTTTGTTTAACCTTAATTTGCAACCCTACGATTCCCCTACTTTAGTTCTCGGTTTTTGGACTTCTTTCTTGTAAATGTTGGTGCTAATACAGACAACATTACTATGCGTGACGACTAAGTCACCTTCACATATATAACTTAGTGGTAATTTAAAAAATGGCTTCTTCGATCTAGGTCCAAAATGAATAGTTTTAGATGTAAATCCTTTGACATTTGTTAGTTTTTTGTTGTGTCGATTTTACCCTTTGAGGTAAATAATGAAAACACATTGAAAATCTAAATTTAATGCATTATTTCCTTGTAATTGAATTTTAGAAGTTAAATTTTGAATTCTTTCTTTGATAATATTCCTAATACATGGATAAAATACAATTTAATCAATGAAAAGTAAAGACCCACATAATATACTAATCAGTCAGACAAGCACCCACAAAATTATGCACATGACATCCAAGTAAATAGTGTTATTATTAGCAACAAAAAAAACTTAGTGACAAATCGTGTTACCTATAAGTTAGGAACATAAATTAGAAGACCACCTATAAGTGAGATATAAAAATAGACAAATAAAATTGTATGTTACCTACAAAAAATGGCTAATTATTATGACATAAATGACTATTAACGGATTCAAGTCATAAGGGGCAATATTGAAACTAAAAATTTGGATCAAAGTCACAAAATTCGAGGATTAAACCCAACTCTTCAATGAAAATTTTAATTTATATAAACTTTTCTATTAAAAGAATCTTGCATACAATAATTGTATACAAATTCTTTTGAAGAGTGTTTGGGACAGTGGCGGACATTGCCCGTTCATACTCATACGTGCATGGACGACTTTCGTAGCGTATTCCTCCCTTTGTTAAAAAAAACCCAGCTGGTTATGTCGACTAGGGTAGCCACTAACTAGTCGTTGTGATTTAGTCTTTGTGTGTTAGGTTGAAGATGGACTTTTAAAGTGTCTTGCTCTTGCATGCATTATTGGACTAATTCAAGCTAATTATTAATTAAGTCCAATAATCTAGCTAGTTAGTAAAACACATACTCCATGAAAAAACAAGTCATTCTAAACTTGACATCGTCTTGTGCTGAAAGGGAAATTTCAGGTGGGGTAAGGGAGAGTTGTCGCATTTGCAGTGGTTGTGGCTGTAGATGACCACCAAAAACTATCCACCAATTGGAATTTCTAGGTATAAAACAAAAAGAAGCAAGAATAATGAAACAACACATACAAATAAAAAAGATAATGACTCTGTTTGTAATTAGGTTGTACCTGCAACGTGTACGTATTTTGGAACACACAATTTGATGGGTTAAGGTTTCGTGTATATATATTGTGGCAATCGTGTTGCAGGGTTTCAACATATTTTTTTCTGAAAAATCTATGAACAGTTGAGAAGATACTGGTTATAACCTCTTGTTTATCAAATTATTGACAGCCATCTGTTTCTTCTTGAATCAAAATTCCTTTTTGTATTCTTCTGAAATATTTTAATTATGCGCGGTCCTAAATCAATTTGGAAACTTTTTTTTCTTTTTTCTTTTCTCTTTTTTTCTGGCATATCTCCAATATTCGTAATGTTTCTTTGGGTCAATTTAATCTCTTGGCAAATATAGCTTGGAATTGGAAAACGAGATGGCCTAGCCCATGGTTTTCAAGTACTTTGCCTGAGCCATAAGGTGGTAGGGCTGGCCCAGGTTAGCTTGGCAACTAAATCTCATTGGGTCCAAATTCTGTCAATGGACGAGAGGATTCCAAACATGTGAGTAGACATTGGGTCGGACCAAATTTAACCCAAGCAAGAGCCTTTTTTAATTTTTAATTTTTATAAATACAAGGGATAGTATAAATTATGGGGTTTCCTCACACACAGTGTCAATGGGCAATTATTTTTTAACATAATGAGCTAAACATTTGATAATTTTTTTTCCCAGAAAGCTAAAAATTTGATATTGCTTGATTTTAGATTTGAGATTGCCGATTTAAACCCCATTGATGGGATTTGAATCCCGCAAAAAAAATTTATTTAGAAGAAGAAAGAACATGAGACACAACTGTAACCACATGCCTAAAAAGAAAAAACACAGACAACAGAACTTGAGAGTTAATAAGGCCAAGAACACATCCCAATTCAATTTTTTTTTCCTGCGGCTGTGGATCACGAGCAAGGTTGGCTATTGATTTTGGTTTTGTTGTTGTTGTCAAAAGTAGGAAGAGCCCATCGGCCAAGTATGGCTATTGATTTAGTTGCTTAGATTTTCTTTTACGGTATAGAAAAATTACACAAAAATTAGAGTAAGTTGCAAACAAACATCACAACAATTACATTTGAGCAAGTGCACTTGCTTAACAATAGAGGGAAAAAAACAATTACACGGACTACTTTAGTCACTAAATAATATAACCGCAACACATCTCTGAGCATCAATAAATTTTCTAGAAATTCTTCTCGTCTCTTGTAAATTGTAATGCATTAGAGAACTTCTCTGAACAGTGTTGGGATTATTAAAGACTAAAACTAATGCAAAGAGTAAAGAGTAAGAATGAATATAAAAAGTACTATTTTTATTTTCTTAGAAAACAAAAGTTGGCACGTCCACCCAATATGGAGGTTGCACGGTCTTCTCCATAAGAGCATTAGCATCTGTGGTGTAAGGTTGTGAAAAGCGTTGACTTTCAATGTCATAAACACCAAAATCACGAGGTAAAGGCTTTTTGTCATAATCTCCAAATATACGCTCATAATCATGATTGAAGTATATGCAATTTGGTCGACATCCTGAAAAATTAGAAGCCATTATAGAGATTGAAGAGTTATCACCTAAAAAGAGAGCAGCATCTCCTAAGGTTTTTTTCTCAACCCACTCATACTTGTCAAAATTCAATTCGAATATTTCAACTTTCGTCGTCACACGACATCTATCTTTCAATGCAATATACCTTAGAACCATCAATAATTCTTTATCATTTACGACCACGAGATATGTCTTCTGTATCTCATCGGATTTCATGCCCTGTGCAACCAATTGTTTATTGGAGATACACCGAGTAGTAATATCAAAAGAAAAAAGTTCACCCCCCTCTTTAACAACATAAAACTTATCCTCAACATGAACAACATCTTGAATAAAGGACAAGTTTTCATCAACATAAGTCCATGTTATGTCTTTATTGAGTCTAATGAAAGCCAATTTACCTCTTCCCTCATACATAACAACAACAATGCAATCATTAGGGTTTAATATTGGATCTGCTGATATTGTAGCCTTGATGACAAATGTGGCAATCACTTGTTCATGCAAATTATTACCATAATCACGGTTTAGTGGAGGAAGATCGATGATGGAATCTTTTCTCTTTTTCCTCCCTTTAACCCTAAAAAATGGATTTATTAGGGTTACTACCAAATTCATATTCATAGCTATTAACCAACCTTTTGCAAAACCACAAAATCGCTTCTTTGGCAATTTTAATTGTACATCAAGGACATTGTCATCCATGGGATTGTATAAATTCCATGTACCTTTTTTGGCACTCTGAATCAATAGCATTGGAGGATGAAGACAATCTGAGAAGATGGAAAAAAAAAAATCAATTAGAGAGACCATAGTTATGTAATAACATATAGAAATTACAGACAATATTAGTAAAGAGTTTTTATGCACGAAACAAACCCAAAAAAAGTATTGAATGCATACTTTCAAATGCCAAAAAAAAGACCCCTTATCTCTATTCATGTTATGCAGAATTAAATATAAATTTAAGTAAATAATAGTATGAGATCTGGGTAACATGGCATGTCATGTCATGCATCTAAGTGAACTATGCAATATAAAGATCAAGTTCGAACAGTTGGCCGAAAAAAGATGTACATAATTTGATGTATGCATAATTAAGGTATCATAATATCGACATGAACATACCTGAAGCCATTCTTCCAGACACTTAAGAACAAGATTTTGTTGTTTTTGTGAGAACCCAGAAGAAGAAGATTGAAGATCATAGGTGTTTTCCTCACACTCACTCGTAATTTGGCTTGTAGCACACTCTCACAGACAATTTGGCTTATAGCACACTTTCAAAGACAAATAATATTGCTCCCTAAATGTCTTATTTATAATGCATATGACCTAGGGTTACATGGATAGGAAATATAATTAAAATAAAATAAAAATCCTAAACCAAATAGGAATTGAAATAGGATATACAATTTAGATTCCTATTAAACAGGAAACACATCTTTTCCCGTTGAATTGTAGTTTCACAACTTTAGGCATACTCCCAAGCTGTGCTAAACCAATTCTTTCATTGATCTAAAGAAGTTGACAAACCAAGATTGACTCTCAACACATCTAAAGGTACAATGGGGCCCATTCTATATCCAATCAACTTCAGTTTATACCTATATTTCTTCTTATTACGTATTTGACGAGGCTTAAATCTTTGTTTGTGTATTAGATTTATTAAATATAATTACAATTTGTATTTGGTATATTTCTTACATTTTATTTTTCCCAATAATTAATTAATAAACCATAGCAGCCATAAAGATATCAGAGTTTTTATTGATATCTGGCCTTGATTGCAATTCCATTACAATTCAATAAAGATATTGACTTTGATTGTAATTTCTTCCTGTGCAGTAAACAATTCAATAAATATATTGGCTTTGATTACAATTTCATTATAACTTACACACATAAAGATCAAACCCGTGACCCGTCGGTTTTACACACAATTCTTTCTTTCCTTCGTGGTTATAAGTACGTAGTAGGATGTAAATTACCCAAATTTCCAAAGTTTCAAACCCTAGGCTACGTACGAATGGGTAAGTTTGTTGTAATGACTGATATTTGACTAGTGGGGGATGAGTAATTGTGAAGTAGGGGCCCGCATTGGCATGCATGCCAACTAGTCTAGTTACGATCGACTGACATGGAGCAGCGGTTGATTTAGGAATTTTTCAAGAAATGAGCAATATTTAAAAGGCTAAAAGCTCAAAAAGTGAAACTAGACAGGTAGTAATAGGTTTAAAGCCACTTACGTGTAGGTTATAACTTATATCTAAACATTTTGTTTCACAAAAAAGAAAAAAGAAAAAAAGAACTTGTTACAAGCAATCATGGTTTATTTCAAAAAGGGGTGTGCTGTCCTATTTTAAAACAAAAAGGTGGTTATTCCTCTTTAAATACAACAACACCGTCTCATTAAAAAACAATTGAAAATGCAATGTTTGATTTTACAACCCAAAGCCAAAACAGATTGTTTCCTTAATGAAAAAGAATCACAACAATAATGCAAACGACACCGTTTGTGTCAAAATTATTTGAGAAAAAAGAAGACCGTCTTCTTCCTCATGCACAATCTCTGTTAGACACTTCCTCAATATGTGAAATTTGCAAAACAATGATAGGCTCAGGCAAAACACCTCCGCCTCTCCCCAAAGTGAGCATGCACGTGAACTAACAAGCAGAAACAAAACAGAAGACATTTCTCTCAAGCAAAACAAGAACATCTTTCAGGCATTTGCTCGAGCAGTTGGTGGGCACCAAAGCAGAGGGGCAAATATGGTACCTCCAAGGCTTTTCCTGACGAAGGGAGGTGCACCTCCTTACACCTATGTGGGTCCGCCACTGACAAGGAGATATATGTTTGTGAGTTTGAATATTAATGTTTGTGGCCTTATGTAATTTGATTTCGATTTGGTCAACTAATGTTTTACTCTTCTTTTTCTGTGCTAAAACGTGAAGCTAGCTGAAAAACAGAGTACACTGACTGCATCTGCATGCGAAATCTCTCTAATTAATCTGCAAAAATCTCACGAGGACCACTCTCTATGGTGCTAATGAAATGAACCAAATATATACAACGCAGATAGTGACATGTATAATGTTATATCTCTTCTCCTCCTGCACTGCAAGCAAAGTGCCAGTAGGCAACATAAAAAAATATTGCCCAAAGGAAAGGTAGGGCCCACCTTGATCATGGGGATATTATTATATCTTAGAGATCAAATAGTACGTCTCTCTCTCTCATTTATAGGATGCTGGACTGCTCACCTTGACCTCAATGAGCTTTCCATCTATGGACTTAACTTATGGAGGAGTTTGGAAGATACACTGTCATGGGCAGCATGCTAGCTATATAGCTAATAGCTATGCTACTTCTTCTTCAACTGATGAGCTGTTTTTCATTTAAAGTCTCCTACAAATTAATAATTACTATGTTGATGGTTTTAATTAGCTATGAATATCAATCTTTTACCAAGGCCACTCTCCACTCCAGTAGCTATCTCTCTCTCTCTCTCTCTCTCTGCTTCTGGTCTGATTTCTATCAGTTGAGTTATAGTTTTGGAGAAAATTAGTGGCCACCACTGGTAATAATTAATTACCGAGAGGAACGAAGAAGCCTCTCCCTTTCATAATTCATTTCGCCCCACCAAACCACTTTAAAAGGACTGCATCAACCAAGAGGCTTAATAAGTCTCATAAGAGGAAGCACTAGCAAGCACTGCTGAGTAGTAGTTTTAACGACACAAACCTTCTGATACTTCGCCAACCAAGTGTGTGCTTCTTCTTCGCTGCTGAAAAGGTAAAACCTTGGTTCAAGCCAAGGTCTTTTTATACTTCCTTTTCACCTTATGAATTCATATATGTACCTTTCTTTTTTTAAATGTATTCTTTACTGCATGTTTTATGAAAATGAAACAGTGTTTTTGCAAGCTTTCATTTCTAATTTGAATCGCTTGGACAATTTGCGTTTTTACTTTTTGATTTACTTTCGTTTCCCATCTCTCTCTCTCTCTCTCTCTCTCTCACAACTATAATCTCATACGTATGGTAGAGTGCACAAGTCAGGCTAAGACCCTAAACCATAAAGAGGAGCTGTGGGATTGCTTCCCTTGGTTTATTAATATATTTGTGATAGTGCTGGTTGAAATTTAATGTTATATTTTCATTGGTTGTAGATGGGAGATTGTAATCTTTGTGACTACCAGTCTGTTAACAAAGATGATCTAAATAAACATGTGGAATTAAGGCACACCGACTGCGATATCTACCGATGCTACCTTTGTTGTAGGGAAATCAAAAGAAAGAATGGATTTTTGTCGCATGGTCAGCAAGTACACCGAGACGAGTACAAGGGGCAGTTTATGTGCCAATCATGCTGGAAAGTGTATTTCACACAGGCTGACAAAAATGAGCATTCATGCCAACGCAACCATGGACGCCGTAGTGGCTGATATATATATGCTTGAGTTGTTTTTCTTAAATGTCAGTGTATATGGTATGGTATGGTTACGGTGGTGATCTTCTGTTGTGAGGGTTAGTTGTAATAATGGCATTAGACATTGGTGGTGTTTTATATTTTATCATATTGATATGAAATTCTAATTTTCTCTTCTTGTTGGTTGGATCACGAGCATCCCATCTGCCAAGTTTGGCTATTGATTTAGTTCCTTAGATTTTCTTTTACGGTAGATAAAAAATTACACACAAACAACATTAGAGTAGGTTGCAAACAAAGATGGCTCCTTTCAATAAACAACATTAATTACCTTTTTTTTTTCTTCACAATATTGCTAGTAGTTGATCTCGTTTAAAATTTACAATAAATTTGCATTTAATTCTTTGATTTCGTGCTTCAGTTTATGGATTTGCATTTACTTATTAGATGTTCCATCATTGGAATTTTTTTTTCTTTTTCTGGCATATCTCCGATATTCTTAGGGCGATTTGGCATTCTTTGTCTTTGTAAAAATAATTCTTTGTCAGTTCTTTGTAAGAGAAATTAGTCATGAGAGAAAGCAGTTTGGCGTTTGGTAAACTTTTTGTTAAAAGTGCTGTTTGTACAATAATCAGTTTATGAGTGTTTGGTAAATTTTTTGTAAAAGTGCTGTGAGCTGTGTATAATGACTAAAAAGGGCATTATGTTGAAATGACTTTTATGTTCAAGTGTTTGGTAAAAGGCAAAGCACTTTCATTTTCACTTATATATATTTTTTGTATTAAATATATTTCCATCACACCCTAAAAATTATTTTAATTATAAAATAAATATAGTATTCCATTAAAAATAAATAAATTGTAAATAATATGGTCATAAAAAAAATTAAGCTAGTCATAAACAAGCAATCATATACATTTCTAAGTAGATGAACTCATTAAACTTGCAGCTATATGATTTCTCAATGCCTCCATTTCTTGTGTTACACGACCATTTTCTTGTTGTGCATCAACCTCTCTCTCAATCTCTTCACCTTGAATACCATTTATTAATTTCATGTAGTTTTGAGTTTGATCCCAAAGAGCTCGTTGAAAGCTACAAGAGACGCTTTTTGGTAAATTTTCTTGTTACAGCATGTTAGGGAGGCAATTCCCAAAGTTGTTGCCCATGATGAGAATTGAAGAAGATGGCTTGTGCTAATTTCTTAATTCATTGGTTTTTCAGACTCAGAAATGAAATAGCGTAACAAAGTTAGAAGTCGCTGCAATTTCAATTTCTCCAGGATCTTCAGAGAACCAAATCATGTAATTATTGAATCAAATCTTAACTTAGCTTGAATTGGTATTTGCAGCTTTTATTTTATATAAATAATTTGAACAAAACAGAACATCCTTTGAATATAGGCAGAGGACATCAACATGTGACCAAGCAATCAGGGCCTTGGTTTACTTAACTTTTTGACTGTTTTACAAGAGAAATAACCTTTTGCTTTGATTCTTATCAATATTTGCACATCAATTGCTAGCAGTTTACTTCCATTTGTTTTTGCACAATATTTCTTTTGGTAAAATTTTTGGCTGTAACCAAGAAGGATTGTTCATGCTAGTTTCAGCACACTCAAGATCTCTCAATATTTCTCAAAGCATCTAACTCAGAAAGCCTCAAGGGCAAGTTGTGGGTCAACGAATAAACGGCGTTTTCCCCCTTTTTATAAGGGAAATGTTATCAATCTTGCAATATCCTGCAAAAATCAATAAAATGTTTCTCTGCAAAGTAAATACACTTTCTAGAATCAACAAACATAAGCCATCTCCAACATCAACTAAATTAATTAATGCCACATCCTCCAACATCATCTCGGCTTCAAAGAACCAGCATCTTCCAAATCAGTGTACATATATATTTTTTTCAAAGAACAAAAAATTGAATAACCAAAATGTGATGTGTAATGAGGAAATTTTGTTTCAACATCTCTATTATCCCAAAAAGTCAGATGAACCTGACAGCTGTGAGAATATAAAGTCGCCGAGGGGAGTAATCAAACAAAACGATACTACCCCGCCCAAAATATGAAAGTGCAATTTACTTAATATTGCAGAAAGTTTAGCAATAATGGTTATCCTCTCCATTGACTATCAGCAGGATGCTCCAATGGCTCATTATGGGGTTCATGTACAGAGCACTAACAAATACTTCTTCACATTTGAGATGATTGCTCGGTTGAGAAGTATGTATATCCATAGACACTAAGCAACAACACACACACACACACTACTTCAACAGTACTTTCCACATCTTGCTCATATACACAACTAAAGACCATACAACAAGTCCTGCTGAAATATAAAGCAAAGCAACACCCGAAGCTACTAGAGCCTCTAGTCTTCCTAAAATAGTAAAACTTGATCAGCAGGAACTCGCAAGAACAACATGCACATTCATACACAAAAGAGTAAAAGGCCACACTCAACCTCACATGGATGAAGAGATCATGACAAGATATTTGCAAAGAGCTCGTTGAAAGATCATCTGTAAAGAGTAAAAATGGTGTTGGAAACAGTTATTAATTTCATCTATGAGGCTACATTTCAAAGAAGAAACAGCCCTAAGCGCATCCCTATAGGTTTGCCCAATTCATTCCCAGTCCTCAAATCTTACATTTACAAGTCTATAATCATTTCAATGGAGAAAAGGTAATGAAAATACTATATGGAAAATATCACACTCTAATTTTTCTTTATTGGAACAAGAAGGGGCCAAAGAAATGTGTTCAATACGGCCTGAGCATATCTTACCATATTTTCCAAGACACTAGTAAAAACGTTTTTTCACCACTCAAATCTCATCACCCATCTTTATACTTTGGAAGTACATCAATAATTGGATGGAAAAAGAAAAAAACTCTCTAAGATCCATTCAATAGAATTCTCAAAACTAATTCCTTCCTCGCATCCCTAGTCCCCACAGAAATCATCCACACAACCCCCAACCTTTCAAAGCCTTCAATTTGACTACAACAATCTTATGCGTAGTGTTTCTTTGGAGACACTTTGTGCGTGCAAATTCTATAGGAGTTGAAATTGATTTAGCAGAACTCCCTCTCTCTCTTCTCTCTCTCTCATCTTCTTCCCCCAATAGAGTCAAAACAACGACTACAGCTTTCCCTACCCAGCAGTACTGCAGGGTTTGTTATAAGCCCAGGAGCCTCAAAACAGGGGAGGAGGCACATCAAAAGCAGCAGAAACACCAAATACAAACAAAAATTAACAACAATCAACAACAATGAGAAAGAAAAAAAGAAAAAAGAAAAAATTAACAACAATCAGAAAGAAAAAAAAATATACAAAAATTAACAACAATCAAACCAAAATTTCAGTGCTTGCTTTCTCAGTGCTAGCTTTTTCTTATTATGAGGGAAAATCCATAAAAATCAACAACAATTAGCAAGAAAAAAAGAAAATATGTACCTAGTAGGGAAGAAGATTGTTGCTATGACCTTAGGGAAGATTGAACTAAATATATTAGAAAGATATTAGAACCCTAGAAATTATACAAAGGGCAAAAATGAAATTGGTAAGAAATAAAAGTAATATCAAGTTTACCTCGGTCTTGGGGCTTCTACACAGTGCCTGAGAAGAAACTGATTTGGGAGAATGGAAGAGATGTGAAAAGAAGGAGAAGAAACTGAGCTCTGGGAGAATGGAAGCGACATAAGAAGAGAAGGAAGAGAAGGAAGAGAAATACACGGGACAGATGATGTAAATTCTTAAGTTGTTGAAGGTTATTTTTGGCATTATGAAAAATTCATTAAACTCCCAAACTGATTTACGAGAAATCCAAAATTGAAAGCAGCTATGTAGCTGCTTTGGAAAACTGATTTGTCTGATAGCAATTTAGACAAAAAAGTGATTTTTATATTTATTACCAAACGGGTTGGGCTTCCAAAAATTTCTTAAAAATCACTTATTACTCCAAATAAGCAATGCCAAACGGGCACTTAATGTTAACAATAGATTTTCTTGGCAAATGTAGCTTAGAATTGGAAAATGAGATGGGCTAGCCTTGATTTTCAAGTACTTTGCCTGAGCCATAAGGTGGCAGGGCTAGCTAGTTTAGCTTGGTAACTAAATCTCATTGGGCATGTTTGGTATGCCTCACTGTGCCTCACTGGACTGGATTGTGTTAAATAACACTTGAAACCCATGTTTGGTAAGGAAAGGGATTAACTTAAATGAGACTCTATAGTCATACAGTTAAAAAAAACCTGGACTTGCGTGTCTAATATAGAGAGCTCCAAATTGAGTTCGCAAAATAGCGAGCGTGTTATTCTGAACACGCAAGTCCGATGGATTTCCTTATGGCTTGAATCAAAACCACACCACCACAAACACAATCGATGGACTGTGGCAGCAGAACCCAACGCCCTGCGCTCCCCCCAAATTTCTTCTTTGGGTGAAGAACCCCACAGCACCTCTGCAACAACAATAGCTGCCTCTGCATCAGAAATAGAGGCCTCCCTCACTCTCTTCAGTATTTCCAATTTAAAAGCTCTTTTCTCACTCTGCTCCAATCTTTCCCCAACTTCCACTTGCACTGCAAAACTCGCCACACACCTTGAAAATGGAAATTTCTCCACAATTTCTCCACACTCAACCAGAGGGGTTATGATGATTTTGACTAGTCCAGTGAGGACTTGAATCCAACAAGATGAACCCATTTGAATTAAAGCTCTAATAATCGGACCCATCAACACCAATCCCACAAAAACATCCTTATTGATAGGGATAGGGAGGAGAAGAGTGATGGTTGTGTTTGTGGAAAGCATGGCTTGAGTTGTGTGGTTTGGGGAGGTAGGCAAATGGGTTTGAGGAGGATTGTAGGTGGTGAGGTGACGGGGAGAGGAAGAAGAGAAGATATTTGTGGTTTTCTCAAATATTTTATTAGTTTATAGTTAATTAATTATTTTAACTTAAATTTTATTTATTAATTGTTTATATCTATTATGATGTTATTATCTAATTTTTTTTAATAGAATTTTATTATTGTTTTAATTATTTTTTTAGAACATAAATTAACAAAAATACATTTGAAAATAGCTTACATATTATTATTCTAAAAAGATATTAGAAAGCCTTTAAAAATATCAGAATTCTTAATTAAATTTAAATATTACAATATTTATTTTTAGTCCAACACAAAGACCAAACATAGGTCTTCACTATTTTTACAATCCAAATTCTTAATCCGACGCAAAGACCAAATGTAGGTCAAGATTTAATCCACTTAATCCAATCCGAGCTAATATGAGATGGCCTCGTGATTTAGTCCACCCATGACAAATTGTCAGATCAAACGACCCCATTGGGTCCAAATTCTATCCATGGACGACAATGATTCCAAACATGTGAGTACACATTGGGTTGGACCAAATTTAACCTAAGCAAGAGCCTTTTTTAAAAAAACAAAAAGTTATTTTAAAAAAATACAAGGGATAGGATAAATTATGGAGTTTTCTCACACACACATAATGCCAATGTGCAATTATATATATATATATATATATATATATATATATATATATATATATATATATATTTAACATAATGAGCTAAACATTAGATTGGAGACTTAGTACCTGTTTGGGAGTGCTTCTGGAATGGCTAAAAGCACTTTCTGACAACTAAAAGCGCTTCTGACAGCGTTTGGCAGAACAGTTTAGAAGCGCTTTTGGGTCATAGAAGTGCTTCTTGGAGAAGCACCTGTTGAATTTTTTTAAATGAAAATTCAAGATTTTTATAATAAAAGCGCTTTTGTTAGAAGCGCTTATGAGCAGAAGTAATTCCTAGAGAAGCAGTCTCAAACGAGCCCTTAAAAGTTAGATTGTTTACATCAACTAATGACCTCACTAAGTGTTATGGGATTTAAACCCCATTGATGGGATTTGAATCCCTCACAAAAAATTTAGTTAGAAGAAGAAAGAACATGAGACACAACTCTAACCACATGCGTAAAAAGAAAAACACAGACAACAGAACTTGAGAGTTGCGGTTGGGAGTTTCTCTTTGGTTGTGGCGCCTAGGTTTCCTGTGTTTTATTTTATGTTTAATGTGGGCGTAATGCCTCTTTGTGGGTTGTATGCCTTTATGTGGGCTAAATGCATCTTTTGCAATTTTAGTTTTTTGCTCGGAAACTTATGTTCATGCTATACTGTGATGGTTTTAGCTAGATTTGTTCTTGTTTGTGTTATGTTGATTTTCTGGCCGATGTTTTTGCTCGATTTTGTTTGTAGTGTTCTCTTCCCTTTTGGGGGTTTGCAATGAATTGGTACTTCGACAAAAAAAAACTTGAGAGTTAATAAAGCCAAGAACACATCCCAATTCATTTTTTTTTCCTGAGGGCAGTGGATCATGAGCAACTTTGTGAGAAATTATAGAATAGTACGGATATACCATGTCAGCATATGATGTTCCCACTCAGATATTGCAACTTGTCTTTTTTTTTTTTTAAATTTACTTTTTTTTATATAGCTAGACTTGACACTTTATATATTTATCATTTAAATTAAAATTAGGAAAATAAAAAAACATAAAAAGAAAAAGATAAGAGTCCACCATGCCCTCTTAGACCCAATATCGTATACCTAATTGCTAACACAACACGAATTCGCATTTAAAATAACGATATTTGGGTCTCTCTTAATGGATCGGGTTGAAAACGGGTGAACCCGTTAAGTTAACGGGTCATTCGCGAATCACCTATTAACCCGTTAAGAAAAAGGGCATTTTTGTAATTGTACATTCTAAAACTAAACCTAACCTAACTCACTCAGCTCAGCTAGCAGCCGCCTTACCCACCTCTCTCTCACGACTTCACTCTCTCTCTATATTCTTTCTTCTTTTCTCTTCTCCTCCAGTCTAATCTATCTCCCCATCTCATTGTTATGTTCTTCATCTCCTCCTCCAACGACAACACCTCTGCAAACGGCGAAGTCAAATCAAAGTCATCACCACCATCCTGCCCATTTAAATTATTTGAATCTAGAAAGCTTTCCTCATCAAAAGAGGACAATTTGACATGGGATTTGGGAGGAACTGCTGGGTTTTTAGAATCATATCGTGATTGCAATTCTAAATATGAGTTCTTGGATAGCTGAATAGTTACTATCCATTATAATATAAACAAAGAAAAACGACTTAGATCTGAGAAAAGAATAGGAAGATGCATGAAAAAACTTGCACACGGAAATGGGTTTTTAGAATTCTGATGGGAAAACCAAAAAAGATTTGAGCTTCTGATGAATTTCTCGGCGTGATTCGATTAAGAGATGCGCTGGATCTTTGGATTGTGAGGTCAACAACTTCTCTCTTATGATGATGTTGTTGGCTGGCTGGGAAAAAGAACAGACAGAGAGAGGGGGGTTGTTGGGTCTAGTATTTTTCACCCGTTAACTTAACGGGTGATGTCGTGTCAATCCGTTAACTTAACAGGTTGATACGAACATGACCCGAAATCTGTTAACACGACCCGTTTGCCAAGTCTACGCTCTCTCAACCCAACCTGTCTGCCATGGCTGACATTGTTCCTTCTTTTATTCATTTCTCTTTTATTCCTTTCTCTTTCTCTTCTTTTCATCCCCTCTCTCATAGTTTGATCCAATTGTCTAAATGGGTGTTGAAAAGTTTGTATGTCTATGACATTGAATCTCATCCTAAATAGTAAAAAGTCATAGCATATCAATATGAATTTTCTATATGGTAAGATGCAAACATCTCCTCAACTCTTGCTTTGTGTTCTGAATTTGGAGCTTTGTCAAGTAAGTTAAAGGGGTACCCAATAAACTGCACGGATGAGAAAGAGATAGAGGGGCAGGAAGAGGATGAGAGGGGTGGTTGTCATGGCAAACTGTGGACATTTTGCTAGGACTCTCTTTTTTTCTATTTATTTATTTTTAATGGTGTAGTTGCTAGGACTTTTTTTTTTCTTTTCAAGTTTTTTATTTTCCTAATTTTATTTCAAATGATAAATATTAAGTCCAACTGCAAGAAAAGAAACAAGTGACAGTATTTTAGTGGGAGTACCATACACTAACATGGTATATCCGTACTATTATATAATTTCGCCAAGTGAGGTTATTAATTTTTATTTTTTTGTTGTCATCAAAAATAGGAAGAGCCCATTGGCCAAGTTTGGTTATTGATTTAGTTCCTTTGATTTTCTTTTACGGTATAGAAAAATTACACAAAAATTAGAGTAAGTTGCAAACAAACATAACAACAATTACATTTGAGCAAGTGCACATGCTTAACAATAGAGGGAAAAAAACAATTACACAGACTGCATTAGTCACTAAATAATAGAACCGCAACACATCTCTGAGAGCATCAACAAATTTTCTAGAAATTCTTCTCGTCTCTTGTAAACTGTAATACATGAGAGAACTTCTCTTAACATTGTTGGGATTATTAAAGACTAAAACTAATGCAAACAGTAAAGAGTAAGAATGAATATAAAAAGTACTCTTTTTATTTTCTTACAAAAGAAAAGTTGGCACGTCCACCCAATATGGAGGTTGCATGGTTTTCTCCATAAGAGCCTTAGCATCTGTGGTGTAAGGTTGTGAAAAGCATTGACTTTCAACGTCATAAACACCAAAATCACGAGGGAAAGGCTTTTTGTCATAATCTCCTAATATGCGCTCATAATCATGATTGAAGTATATGCAATTCGGTCGACAGCCTGAAAAATTAGAAGCCACTGCAGAGATTGAAAAGTTATCACCCAAAAAAAGAGCAACATCTCCTAAGGTTTTTTTCTCAACCCACTCATACTTGTCAAAATTCAATTCAAATATTTCAACTTTCGTCGTCACACGACATCTATCTTTCAATGTAATATACCTTAGAACCATCAATAATTCTTTATCATTTACAACCACGAGATATGACTTCTGTACCTCATCGGATTCCATGCCCCGTGCAACCAATTGTTTATTGGAGACACAACCAGTAGTAATATCAAAAGAAAAAAGTTCACCCCCTTCTTCAACAACATAAAACTTATCTTCAATATGAACAACATCTTGAATAAAGGACAAGCTTTCATCAACATAAGTCCATGTTATGTCTTTATTGAGTCTAATGAAAGCCAATTTACCTCTTCCCTCATACATAACAACAACAACGCAATCATTGGGGTTTAATATTGGATCTGCTGATATTGTAGCCTTGATGACAAATGCGGCAATCACTTGTTCATGCAAATTATTACCATAATCACGGTTTAGTGGAGGAAGATCGATGATGGAATCTTCTCTTTTTTTCCTCCCCTTAACTCTAAAAAATGGATTTATTAGGGTTACTACCAAATTCATATTCATAGCTATTAACCATCCTTTTGCAAAACCACAAAATCGCTTCTTTGGCAATTTTAATTGCACATCAAGGACATTATCATCCATGGGATTGTATAAATTCCATGTACCTTTTTTGGCACTCTGAATCAAGAGCATTGGAGGATGAAGACAATCTGAGAAGATGGAAAAAAAAAATCAATTAGAGAGACCATAGTTATGTAATAACATATATAAATTACAGACAATATTAGTAAAGAGTTTTTATGCACGAAACAAACCCTAAAAAAGTATTGTGCATACTTTCAAACGCCAAAAAAAAGACCCCTTATCTCTATTCATGTCATGCAGAATTAAATATACATTTAAGTAAATAATAGTATGAGATCTGGATAACATGGCATGACATGTCATGCATCTAAGTGAACTATGCAAAATAAAGATCAAGTTCGAACAGTTGGCCTAAAAAAGATGTACATAATTTGATGTATGCATAATTAAGGTATCATAATGTCGACATGAACATACCTGAAGCCATTCTTCCAGACACTTAAGAACAAGATTTTGTTGTTTTTGTGAGAACCCAGAAGAACAAGTTTGAAGATTGAAGATCGTATGTAGGTGCTTTCCTCACACTCACTCGTAATTTGACTTGTAGCACAATCTCATAGACAATTTGGCTTATAGCACACTTTCACAGACAAATAATATTGCTCCCTAAATGTCTTATTTATAATGCATATGACCTAGGGTTACATGGATAGGAAATATAATTAAAATAAACTAAAAATCCTAAACCAAGTAGGAATTGAAATAGGAATTTAATTAATCCTAACAATTTAGATTCCTATTTCAATTCCTATTAAACAGGAAACAAATATTTTTCCGTTGAATTGTATTTTCACAACTTTAAGCATACTCCTAAGATGAATATTCGTTCAAAAATTGAAACATGTCCCAAGCAGAGCTAAACCAATTCTTTCATTGATCTAAACATAACTTACGGGCACAAGATTGGTTCCTGCCTCAATTCCATCTCTCTCAACCTTCCAAACTGTTTGTACAACTATTTTACACATTTCAAACCAGTAGTCAACACAAATGTAAACATAAAACTCAAGGGTAAGTATTTGCTCTCTTGTATGAGCAGGATAGCAGCAAAAGTAATTCATGTGATGCAGAAAGGTAGAAACACTGTGAATTGGATGTAAACAACCAATGCCACAACTGGTCACTTAGAGACTGAGAATAAGAGAATCGAACCTGAGATGGCCATGGCGAATCCACAACCGCGACGTCCTTCCACCAATCTCCACCATCCATTTGATTCGGAAATCGCACCGGATCCATGGACAGTACTGGAGATTTCTCCGGTGAAACTCCAAGAAGATATCCACACATATAAACCAAAGCTTCTCTGTGCTCATTTTCCTTCATTGCAATTCATCTCCGATCCAGACCACACAGAGCACGTTTTTGTTGTATAGAAATCCGAAAACAAAGCTCAGGAGCTCGGCTGATTTCACCGATGGCAAACAGAAATACTCTATGTTTCAAATACCTAATTTTTTTAAAAACATAATTAGCTAAACATTTAATAAATTTTTTTTCGACCAGAGCTAAAAATTGTTGGATGTTATTCTATCTAATGGCACATTCAATAAATCATTCCTTATTTTCCTTGTTGACCAAAAAAGCTAAACACATAGAAAGTGTTTTTTTTAATGTGTTCTCTATGTTTTACTAGTCATTATAAACCTCCCCCATATTTATTTGATGATGATACAGTGTTATTAAGGTTTTTAAAAAAAAAATTTATATCTTTTCTATTTTCGTTGGTTTTTAATGTGTTATAGTGCTGTGCTTTTTCCCTTTTTCTTTTTTTTTCGTTGGTTGCTACAGTGCCAATATTGTTTTGAATGTAACTAAGTTAAATGAGTAAAATTTAATGTAAGATAAAATATATTTTTTTTTACAAAAAAAAATTTCAAGGATTCGAGGTGGGTTTGGGAGACAGACCCCACCCCGACGGGAATGGGGATTCCCGAAAATTCTTATATAGGAATAGAATGAGGATTAGGGGGGATGGAGATCAGGAACGGAAATAGTATTACCATATCCGGTCCCAAATGAGCCCGTTGCCATCCTAGTTGTTAAGATAACAAACTAACCATTCTTACCAACTTTAAATAATCTGCACATGACTTGCCAAGTCAGCTAACCACTAACCAAGCCCAACTCTAACCATCATCGTTATCACATTGATTCACGACCTAAAGTGAACTTCTCTGCCACTCACAACTGCCACATTGCCATTTTTACTGGACACCAAGGCAAGTACAATTCAATTTTAGTAATTCACTAGCAAATGGATCTGTGCGGTGCTGCCAGTTTTAAATTTGTGTAAAATGTGTAAAAAGTTGTGAAAATACGCAGAGAATTATTATGTTAAAATATCTGAGCTGTTAAAATATATACATTGAGATGTAAACAGTGGCAAATATTTATTAAAAGATCAAAATATTAGTAGCCTGTTTATATATACATTGAGTTGTGAATTGTTCAAATGGTTGGGCTTTCTTGTGATCGTTGTTCTTTCTTTTCGTCATTAGAGGTTTTAATTCTGTTGGCATAAAGTTGGAAAATTGTAAGTATTAACGTTGATGAAACGAAAAATTTGCCAACAATATAAATTGTACAAATGACAATTTAAATAATTTATAAATATGTAATGACCTGTAAACAAAAATAGGATAAGTCAATGACCTAATGAGTTGCAGTGTTATAGTTTTGTTTATCACATTTAAGATATTAATAATGATGTTCCAAATTTGATAAGTCTAATTGAAAGTTTGTTGAGATGGGAGTTGTAATAAAATAAGAATATGAGAAAATTCTAATAATTAATCAAAAAGAGTAAATAAATTTATATGTTTATTGAAGTTATGAAATATCCATATTCCAGCTTTGATAAATATTTTATATTAAATATAAAAAAAAGGGAAGTTTGTTAATGTGAACTTAAATTTGTAGCAACCAAATATTAGAATTGGGAAGAATTGAAATAGATGTATATCACTTGTCTGAACGACAAAAATTAAAGTGGGACAAAACCTGCAAAATGAAACACATTGGTTTTTGTTTTGGACCAAAGGAATTAAATCTAATGTTTTAAAAGATTTTTGGGGAAAATCATGTTTTAGGAGCAGAGTTGAGAAAAAATTTCCCCAATTGTATCCTAATCAAGGACAATTATGAGAAAAGGTTTTTTCCCCCTAATTTAACGTGTTTAACTACCACTTAATATACAGAAATTGAGTGGGGAATGAAGGTATGAATAAGGGAATATCATGCATGTAATGTGTATTTCAGTAAGATGAATGAATTGTAAAGGAGAGAGTACAAACTCTGGTGTCGGAGTAGTAGAGGTGGCTTTGGAGCTGCCTTGGCTTGTTTTCTTCTTCAGACCGATGATTGGCAAATTGTCTAAATCTGATACATTTTCTTCTATGTTTTTTTGCAGCAACAGTTTTTCCATATTTGTTTTTAGCTGCAACATCACTTAAAGAGATGCAAAATAGAAGAAAAAGAAAAGTATTAGTAAATGTTAGATAATGTGAAAATATTGATATGAATGAGTTAATTGTTATATAAATTCTAACCTTTTTAGTTTTTTCCCTGTGAAAGAGGAGAAGAGAGCTCTTTTGATAACGAGTCTATACCTTTTTTTGAATCTGAAATAGGCTCTGCTGTAGAAGAGTTGGGTGACCTAGTGGTAGATGCAGTTGGAACTTGCTTAGAGAGAAGTGGGGGAGTGGGTGGAAGCATTTGGGCCCCAATATTTTTTTTTCTCATGTTCACCTAATGGTTGTGATGATGATTCAAGGCGTTTCTCTTTCTCCAACAACTTAGCCTTCAACGCCATATTAATCGCCTCCTACAAAGTCCACATATTCTACAAACCAATTTTTTCTTGAATGGAAATTTCCAGGCCATTAATATACCTTGCAACCTTTTGATTTTCGGTCTTAATCAAATGATTACGCTTTGCTAGATGCATAAACTCTTCGGTATATTAAGACACCTAACGATTGCCTTGCACACAGCCTATGTACTTGCGGTACATAATTTGTTCATAATTAGTAGGTAGGAACCGATCCATCATAAGCTGGTTCATCTTTCGCCACGTACGAACCCGCTGCTTTCCTTGCCTCTGCCGTGAATTCTGTAATTGATCACACCATACAGCAGATATGACTTTCAGACGGAAAACAACCATCTTTACCATTTTGTTCTCAGGAACCTCCATAATCTCAAAGAACCTCTCCACTTCTATCAACCAATCCAAGAAATCTTCAATCTTCAGATTTCCGCAAAAATTTGGGATTACAGCTTTAATCCGATAATCACCAAAATTGTTGTGATTACGATGATGTGGATTGTTAACCGGTGGTGGTTCCTCAAGTTCTTATTCAGACTCCGACTCGCTATTTGGAACACGTTGTCTCCTATTATCTCTTCCACCATTGCCTCCTTGGTTGTTGTCTCCTTGATTGTTATCTCTATCTTCTCTTCTATTGTTGCCGCCAATAGCTTGTAGCAACAACTCACGCATCTCCCCAAACTGATTGGCTAAAGTGTCGATTCGTACATTTTGAGCATCCAAGTCCGCTCGAGTAATTGGGACTGCAGTTTCACGATCACCCATGATAAGCCAATAATATTGAGACGGGAGAGACTCGCTCTGATACCACTTGACGTAGCACAAGAATAGGTTACAAGCGCAAACCTAAAAGAATGATGATTTGGAATCCACCAGGAAATTAGAGAGAAATTCTCTTTTGGTTTATTTGATAAAAGATGAGATCCATCAACCATAGCTAGGGGCTGTCTAAATACATCATTATCACCCATTGAACTGCTCGGGGGAGTTATTGAAATTAAACAAAAGTCGAAAATTAACTACAACTCTTTAAATGCTCTTTTGGAAGGCCAAACGACCTCAGAAGCCCAAAATCCACCTCATGTCACAGCAAAGTGGTGTGTTGCAGTCGCGATAGCGTTCCTTTTTCAGAAACGTTTCATACGCCCCGATCGGAGCTCGAACACCAAATTTGTAAATTCCCGCCACGCCGTTTTCCCATTCTTCGTTCCAATTCGTCTTCAATCCATTTAGCCATTTGTTCTACATCAAATAAACTAGTTACATAAGTATTTAAAAATGGTTGGCTAGTTGACTTGAAACCTACCCGTTTATTAAACGGGTCATGGTGGATTGAGCCGAAAAAGGTCCGAAAATTTAATCATGTGGGTTTCAAGTCGTGTATCGGGTCATACGAAAATTGCCACCCCTAATAATAGACCTCATCAAGTGTCCTGGGATTTAAATCACATTGAGAAATTCAAAGTTTTTATTTTATTTTTGGGTTATTCATTTTATTAGTCCTTGAACTTTGACCCGATTTGCATTTGAGTCCCTCAATTTCCAAAATCGTTCCCGTGGTCCTTTAACTTTAGTTTCATTAGGAAAAATGGTCATGCCGTAAATTTTGTTAAATTTTTCTGTTAAATGCAGGGGTAAATGGTATTTTTGTATTATTTTTAATTTCCAATTTCTGAATATTACTTTCATCCAAAAAATAAAATTTAAAATTAGAAACTAAAAATTAAAAAAATCTTATTCCTATCCTCAGTCAAACTACAAATTAAAAATTAGTTCTTATTCCTAAAAACTAAATTTTTTTTAAAAATTCATAATTAAAAAATGAAAAGAATATTTTGTTTTTAATATTTTATTCATATTTTAATCAATTTAAAATGTAAAAAAAATATTTATATATATATAATACCATTTTACCCCTGCATTTAACAGAAAAGTTAACAAAATTGACGGCATGACCATTTGTCCTAACAAAACTAAAGTTGAAGGACCACGGAAATGATTTCAGAAATTGAGAGACTCAAATGCAAATCGGGTCAAAGTTCAAGGACTAATAAAATAAATAATTCTTTATTTTTTAGTTCAAGCAATGGTCTAAACTATGCGATGGAGGTTTCTCACATACACACACAACTAATATGTTCTAGAGATTTGAACTAGAAAGACCACTAGTCTACAAATCAATACTCTTTTTCACTAACTACTCGTCGGCAAATTCAAAGGTTTTCAGTTAGAAGAAGAAACAAAGATGAGACTCTAACCACACGTGTAAGAGAAAATTAAACGTCGACACAGAACTTGGGAGTTAATAAAGCCAAGAACGCATCCCAGTTCAATTCTTGTTCCTGAGGCTGTGGATCATACACGTTACTTCCGTAACAGTGAAAGAGCGACCCATTCTATACAAGCACCAAACCATAGCAAACCAAATGGACACAAATCTCATCTTTCAATCTCCCTTTCCTTATCTGCTGTCTCCCTCTCTGCCCAGCAAACAGAGGAAGAGAGCATGGCAGCCACACTCAGCCTCCTCAAACTCCCTATTCTTCCCCCAAAACCCAGTCAATGCCTCTCAAAACTTCAACATTCTTCGATCCCAAAAAAATCCAGTATTGCCAAGGACTCAGCTAGTCCTCAAAAGCTCATCACAACCACCATTCACCACCTGAAGTCAACTTCTCTCCCACTCACAGTTGCCACATTGCCATTTTTACTGGACACCAAGGTAATTACAATTTTAGTAATTCATTTCACTCTCATTTTCTAGTTTCTGCATGCATTTCAAAATCAGAACTTTACCCATGTTTATATGTTCTTCTTCCATTTCAAATTTGGGTTTTTTACTTTTTCGTTTTCAATTTGTGCGTGTGGATTAGGATGCACTTGCTGTTGGTGGGGAGTTTGGAATATTGGAGGGAAGGACATTTGCTTTGATACACCCCATTGTGATGGGTGGTCTGTTTGTATTCACATTGTGGGCAGGGTACTTGGGTTGGCAATGGAGGAGAGTCAGGACAATCCAGAATGAAATTAATGAGCTCAAGAAGCAAGTTAAGCCTACCCCAGTTACACCAGAGGGGACACCAGTGGAAGAACCACCATCTCCTTTTGCAATAAAAATTCAGCAACTCAGTGAGGTAGGCATGTGCAGTCAGGATTATTATATGCTGAATGCAATGTATAACAATTGAAATGTATGTTTCAATGCCAAGTATGCATTTTTATTGCCATGGAATTAACTTCTTTCTGTTGGGTTGAGAAACAATGCACTTTATGTTTTTGTCATGTAATTGTATATATGAAACCCTTCATGGGATGAATATGATGTGCTAAATTTGAAAAAAAAAAAGAGATGGAAGGGTTGGCCACAGTAACTATTGTATCATTGTAAATTAGTTTCATTTACGCGTATGACATTCATTTTTGTGCAATGCTTGGTTCTGCTGTTAAGCAAAAATTGGCGTTTCTGCATGCACTAGTGGTTTATCTATTGAAATGTTTTAGTTCATGAGATTGTCTGATGTGTTGGCATTCCTTATCAGGAAAGGAAGGAGTTGGTGAAAGGGTCTTACCGGGATAGACACTTCAATGCAGGTTCAATATTGTTAGCTTTCGGAGTTTTTGAGGCCATTGGTGGAGGAGTTAACACATGGTTTAGGACAGGAAAGCTATTTCCAGGTCCCCATTTGTTTGCAGGAGCAGGTAAAGTTTTGATTTCTCTTTGGCAAATCAAAATGAAATAACATAAAAGAAATCATTGCCCAAACCTGAGTAGAAAAAGCTTAATTGAATAAGTTGGTTTTTCTTCTTGTCAACAGCTATCACGGTGCTATGGGCAGCAGCAGCAGCTCTTACACCTGCCATGCAAAAAGGGAGTGAGACAGCCAGAAACCTACATATTGCGTTGAATGTGACAAACGTTCTGCTTTTCGTGTGGCAAATACCTACTGGATGGGAGATAGTTTTGAAAGTGTTTGAATTCACTAAATGGCCTTGAAGTACAAGAATTCCAAAGGGTGAGTTTATCAGTTCAGCTACCATCTGTAATTTCAAACTTATGTTCCCCTGCTAATTTTCATAGCCTTGTACCAGAAACAATCTTCAGTAGGGTGCTAAGAGTTACTTTTAAGCGTTGGATGCTGTTGTCTATTCCAGTTAAAATGTTTTGTATAAAAAGCATTTCACTCTGTGCTGTACAGTGCCACAACATACATACTAAAATAAATTTCCTTTCCCTAGCTAGTAGCAATTTATGTTTGACAGCAGAGTCTTCATCAATTACCGTAATGACATTTTTCTTTTCCTACTATTACCCTTATGTTCAACCCGTATGCTAAATCAACAACGATCAAATAAAGGTGCAGTGTGTTTCCCTTGTTACTGCATCATTGGGAAAGGCTTAAGTTCTGATCTTTGTATTGCAACTGCTTACCTTCTTTTCCCTTTCCAAAGAAACTGCGGAACCAATGACATTTTCTGTATTGATGTTCACACTTCACTGCATTGCATCCGTCCGGACACGCTTCTTGTTTTAGTTGAATCACATAAGCGAATATCAATGTACGCCAATCCAAACAAGTGTCACAAATAGTTAGTACAGTTGAATCTGCTTATCTAATGAGTGCACTATCATTCTCTAGTGTCATAACCAAGAGCATAGACACATGCTTTGAAAGTCTACTCATTTTCACTCTTGTTGCTTTAAGTTTTCTTTTTCAATTTCAAATGCTCTTTCTTAGCCCTACTGCCAGTTCGTATAACATGATTGTGGTACATAAATTTTATAATTGAAAGTTTATCATCTCGCAATGTAAGAACAACTAGCTAGAGAGATGGATGATGTGATCTGAACTACAACGTTTCTTTCAAGCAGGGTTGCAGGATACACAAATGAGAAAGCTAAAGGTATGTGTTCTCGAAGGTATAACGGATAAGGTATTCCTAGCATGCAGATGCAGTTTGTTCTTTCCTTCAGATCAAAGGCAAGGATATTAGGTTTCATTCTTAGAGACTTTAGTATGGGAGAAGTTCCTAATGAATGTCACCCTAAAATTCTCTCATAACTTGCCTAATTCTGTTACCACTTCTATATAATCCTCACAAATAACTTGTCCTGCAGCTGCCCATATTGCAGGCTATAAGAAAGCCAAAATATGATCAAACTTTAGCCACCAAATCTATGAAGGCCACGTGCATTGTAACTGTCTCATAGGAATTTTTCTCATGCTATCGAAGGGTCCTGCCGAGTTTGAAAAAAATTGTCTTCCAAAGTACCATTACTGATGACCAAAATCTCAACCCTGCTCCTTAAACCGTTAAAAAGAAAAGGGAAAGAAAAAGGCAGATATTCTAAGGACCCATATCTCAACTTTTCTCTTATGTTTTTGTTTCCTGGCTTCTTTTTTCAGTAGTGGCCAATGGGTCTTTTCGGAATCAGCCATCATTTGTGCATTGATTTTTCGTTTTCAAGCAAATAAAAGAAGTCTGTGTCTTTCCTCATCTACCCCCATACTCCACAGTTCATATAGAATTGAGAAAAATAAGATGCCCTTACTTTAGGGTCAAGGAAATCATCCAAAATGACCATCCGTAAGTTGATGGAAGGCCCTTGATGAACTCAGAAGAACAAAGTAAGAATCTCAATGACCTGAAAGGGGAAAAGTGAAAGCAGCTAGCATATCACAAGCAAAGTCAAGAGGAAGTCTCAGACAGCCATTAATTAGTGGGATTGAAATCCTTAAAAAGATTTGAAGAATCCCATTACAGCGACAATAGTAATTAGTTTACTTGTAGTTTGTTTTGTGTATCTTCAAGGACGAGGAACTAAAAGAATAGAATCCTAACGCGTGAAAGTCTGTCTTTTTACTGTTAAGCCACCATTTAAACTTACCAGAACCGCATAGAGAGTATGCATATGCTTTCTCTATTGGTATTGCTAGCCAGCCCATTTAACATTGTAAACAACTCTTGGGAATCAGCCATCATATAACATCTTCCACAGAGCCGCCATTTGCACACCGGACAAACTGCATCTAAGAAAATTATGAAAATGACAGGTGAACGTGACATCAAGAGCTTAGATGCTTAGATGCTTAGATGTTTAGATGTTAAGAGGAAGGCTGTGGGCACACGCGTCTCTATGTTATCCAAACTAGGAAGCTACTTCAGAGCGAGATGTTAAATGCAAAATGTTAAATTTGAATTTGATGGCTTATGTGACAATTTGACACTTTGGAAAAAATTGACGCCACCCGAAATGCCAAATATCATATTGATTTTTTTTAAAAAAAAAAGCAAATGAGGTCCATATGATGTATAAAGTTTTAACAGAGAGCAAACGATAATAGGGTCTATGACTAAAAAATATTAAAATAATATTTGACATCAAGCTTTTTGATATGTTATTTTTGACATATCTCTTTCACCCTTCAAATCCATGTAGGATTTTGACTATTCGGTTTGAGCAATTTTAACCTTTAATTTTTGTCATTTCATATCCATGTAGCAATTTGACATATGGATTGGAGATGCTCTCATAAACCCTGATCGAATTTTCATGTGAAAATGATATATTCACTAGCGAATGAAGAGTGCGTATACTTTTGAAGTGCAAACAACCATTTTCAATATGCAATGCTTCGTATTTAAAACCGGAGAACACTAACTTCACATGCGCACTCCACATGACAGTACTATTTGAACTCTTCTAAAGTAATCCACGAAGCGTTTGGGAAGTCCAATTATAGCACTCTATTAAAAAAAATTGCATGTATCATAATTCCAAATTTCCAATGGAAAGTTATTTGATGATCTGAAAAATAATGATTCACCACAAAGAGGGATGCTACTCTTGCCAGACAAATGAAGTGCTAAAGACTCCTACACCAGCAAGAACATAATAGAAATATTGATGGTAACTTATGTTCCCAATTAGCTGTCCATTATTTTTCAAATATTGTAAATAATTGGTTCTCTAAAAAGTAAAAGTTGCTGCATGCAAATGCCAATGTTGCAGATATTGTTTTTGGTTCAAATTTTTTTTATTTTAAAGTTTAGGGGAGATTGGCTATTCTCACCATCAACGCTAGGGCATACCCACAACCTCGAGCCAGAAAGACTTACGCATGACACCCAACTGTTAGCTGCAACCGGTATGGATTTACGTAGGAATTTACATATCGCACACCAACGAAAACTGCTGGTAGCGGAACTCGAACCTTGGTGGGGCTACACATAACAGGAACCTTACCAACTGAACCAACCCTCTTTAGTTGAAATTCAAAGAATACCCCAAATGACAAAACAAAGGAGGTCATCCCATCATAGGCTTAGCAACACACAACTCTACAATATGACTCCATTTGATACCAATCTTGCATCCTCAAGTGCTCTACTGCATCTGATGCCTTTCTTTCTTCTCTCCATCTTTCTTCTCTCAGCGTGTTTGTCATTGTTTTTTTTTTTTCTGTTTTTAATGTCCCCCCTATCATGTTCTGTCAAATCATAAGTTGCTTGTGCATAAACTTGTCACACCTATAAATAACAATCCACACTTCATCTCATTCTCATTGTGTCCAATTCCTATGTTTCTTCATTACCTATAGTTCTAATTTTGGTTGTGTGACATACCATACTAGAGCTAAAAACCCTCTCCAACTTTATTTTCCTTGTGAATACCTATGGCATCCCAACCTGCCCGTCCATGGTTTCGGCTAGGCTCCATGGTCCGTCCGGGCACCACCCTTGCCCCTGCACCAACCCCTGCCCCTGCACCAACCCCTGCCCCGGCACCCGTGGTTAGACCTACATTTAGGCCAGTGGCTCCTGAACCTACTCCCCCACCACGTTCACCACCCACCACCACTGCTCCACCACCACCACCTCCTGCCGCCGCTGCTCAGCCACCACCACCTCCTACCACTGCTGCTCCACCGCCTCCTGCCGCTGCTGCTCCACCTCCTCTCACTAATACCACTAATTCAGTGCCAAGTTCTCCAGCCTATAAACCACAAACTACTACTACTTCTCCACCAAAACCCACCATCATTTCAGCCCCTGCAAAGTCTCCTCCAGAATATAAACCACAGCCACCACAAACTTATTCTCCACCAAAACCCACAGCCACCACCATTTCAGCCACTAGGGAGCCTACTTATAATGTCCCATCTCCCAAAACCATTAGGCCAGCTGCCAATAACACCCCACCTCAGTCACCTAAGATCAAGCCAATTGCCCCACCACCCTCTCCTTTCACCCTCCCACCCTCCCAGCTAAAGCCTAGCACTTCAGACCAAACTGAGCAACCCAGGATTCCCATGGAGGCAGAGCAGAAAACAGTGCTGGTCCAACAAAAGACCATTGATCATCCAAAACACAGTTCATGGTTCAGCTCTGGGAAATCCAAGGATACCGACTTTCGCGAGTCTCCCAAGCCAAGCATCAATGCCCACAATTCAAAGCATGAAGGAGAAACCAAAGAGAAAGCTACAGCTCGCAAGAAGCCTGCATCAGACACCTCTGATCATGAGGCAGGCGGCATGAGGGTCATAACCGTTGCAGGGGAAAACAGAGGAGCTTTCATGGAACTCATCCAAACTCCTCAGAAACATGGACATGGGGAGCAATCTCAGTATTTTTACAATAAAGGAAACGGCAAAACGGTGACTGGGAATCAATCTGATAAGAGTAATAGCAGCAGCAGCAGCAGCAGCAGCAGTGGTGAGGAAGGCAAAGACAAGAACAAAAGTAAGGACAAAAGTCTCAAAGCAGGGAAGGCTGCAGGGAACTCAGCATCAGCACAGCCTACAAGGGCATTCATGAATAGCAATGTTCAAGGCGTCAACAACTCCATTGTGTTCAACAGTTCCCTCACTCACCATGATCCTGGGGTCCACCTTGCTTTCTCTAGGAAACCCAATGCGGATGGATTTGAGGCCAAGAGCATTGTCAATGGCCGCCACTGTTAGGCACAGAAATTATCAGAGATAAAAAGGAAACTAAATTTCAAGTGTCAAGACATTACTTTTGTTGTGTTTTGCATATATTAGGCTTACTATATAATTTGTGATCACAAAAATAAAATGGGAGTGGTGGATGTGAGTGTTGGAAAAGAGGGCATTGGGTTCTGATTCTTCATGGTCACCTTCCACTCTTTGTGGGGTGTGACTGAAGGTTGTTAATTAGTGCCTCAGTTTGATAATAAAAGGGGCTGTGGCCCTATTACTTACTACCAGTGTAAAAGAATACCCAGCTGGGAATTTGTATCATTTCCTATCACATTCACTTTCTATGCATTCTATCATTTCCCATCAATCAGTTTTAGAATTGCACTAGTAAAAATTTTGTCCATCTGCTATCATTGATTATTTGATGAGATAGATTTCAGTAGTTTTGAGGTAAATACAATGTTGTGAGCATGTTTTGAGTGGCAATATAGGTGCTTGATTTGATCTTTGTGTTCAAGGGAGGAGAACAAGAAACCCAGAAGAAAAAAATACATATGAATTGGGCTTAAACTACCATGCTAGTGGATTGAAAATTTGGGTTCCAATGTGGCCAAGGCTCAAAACTAAGAATCGGGCACAACAATAAAGTGGTCTAACAATAAAGTGGCCTAGTGACCCCTACAACATCATCCCAGAGGAAAGGAAAGACTGGAGTCTTGGCAGCAAGGGACTTGCATCCCAAACAAAAGTTGTAGCTGAGATTGGACATTGCACCGCCTTGCTTAGCATTGTAACTTAAAAAGCCCAGTTGGCAAAGTTGGACTTCATCTTGGGCATTCTTCTTGTGTTCATATTAAGTGAAGATTTGGGCCGTATATTTATGTTTATATCTAAGAAATACTGTTTTGCTATTTCTGTATGTCACACGTGATAACTTTTCCACTTGACATATCGTGATTGGCCGAGAGTAACACTGTTATTATTCCCGTTTCGCACAAGTTTTTCTTCCATTCAACACCAATCCAAATAAGTAGATATTTGTTAAATTTACTTTATAATATTAAAATGAGATGGGAGTATACATATGTGGTGATAAGGAGACCACCAAGGCACCACCTACATGTATAAAGTATAATTGTACAGAAGATTGGTCCTAAAAATATCTATGATTTCCTTTTTCATTTTATACTTGTATGGATCCCACTAAATTCTCCAAGCATAAATAAGCCAATAGAAATAAGCCAATATGTTTGTATACTCGCTCTATACATTCATGTATTTAGCCTGCAAACTAAATAGTCTCCAAAGTTCTTTCAGTTCGGTGGGTCTGTGTGCTGTGTAAAGCCTTGCATGCTTGCATGTGGCCTTGGATGATAGATATGAAGCATCAATTTGATGGGCCTAGCTAATCACAATTTCTGGCTCTGAAACAGTTTTCCATTCTGGCCAGGTTAGTGGCCATGTCCTATTCCTCTTCCAAAAAATCATCTTGGAGATAAACAGCGGCATGATTTGCCAAGTAACCCCGACCCCCAAGCACCAAACTGCAATAATGAGAATATAATCCACAATCTTTTTGACCATTCATGGTCCAACTTAAATATTAATCATGGAAAAGCACTTTTGACAGAACACAATGAAAAAGAAAAGTATTAAAATTAATCAACTTTTTTTTCCTCCTCTAAATGTTCTGTCGATCAGAAAAGGACCTTCTAAGAGGCACAACTAGAGGCTAGAAATAGGATGCCCAAAATGGATGCCCTTGTTGTCCCTAAAAAAGTTAAAGTAGTGGTGGGTTTGGCCAGTCATGCATGGATTAACATGGTTGTACAAATTAACCATGTGACCAGAAGAGCTTGGGGGCTAATCAGCTGTGATATGAAGCCCCAGGATCATCTTACATATTTATGAGCTGTTAAGTCAATTATATTTTTAATGGGATGACTTATAATGAAAAGGTCGGATTGATTTGGAGTGCAACATAAATGTTTTTATTTTATACGAACGATATTCTACTCTAAACTAATCTAAACTACAAGTGCAGAATGGGGAGCATATCTACTCGTGCCAACTTGGCTAAGCCCATGTCTATGAGAGTGTAACCTAAATGTTATATATATATATATATATAGGGTGCTATTAATTCTTGTGCCTGGTCGTGCATTAACGGATGTATATACAATCTGAAGATGAGCCACGTTTTTTCAGTTTCCTTTTCCCCAAACTTTCTTTGTTATGAGAAAAGATGTCATTTTGTAATCAGGTAAAAGGAGTAGGACCAAAGCTGTCCCAGCCCCACATTCGAAAGATAAAATCACGGGCTTGCTTGAAGAAGAATCCGAAGCAATTTAAGTGCTTTAAGGAGCACTCAAAGACCAAGAAAGCCAATGGTTCTCTTTGCTACCATCCGAAAATGGTTTTAGGCTTGTAGCCTTTGGTGCAACCAGACAAGTTGCTAAGCCCCAAATAAGACTGCTATCAATAGAACTCGTCTAATTCTTCTATGTCTCTGTTTCCCTTTGGCTAGACCCTTTTGGTGCAACCAGACCTGTTCCAGCTAATTAGCTTTCACTCTCATAGAACATTCCAATTTTGAATGTCTGATTTGTCCGGAGAATGAGTTAGCTGGCCACCTTGTAAATTTCCATATGTATTTCCTTCCTTCCTTCCTTCCACATGAACAAGATACCACAAATTCAATAATAACCATGAGTATTATATGATCCAGAGGTAGTTTTTCAAGTTAACTTCAACCTAACCCTAATCTTAATTTAACTTTGATTTAAGGCAGGGAGGTTATTACTTGTTACACAAGTGTGAGGCTTTGACCACATTTGTAACTAAAATCGCTAAAAGGGATTGGTTTACCGCGCGTTCTAAAGAAAGCAATGTATGTAAGAGCAAATAAAAAGGCACAGTTGGTCAAATCCAAAACGGCTAGGCAGCCCCATCAACTAGAGTTCTCAAAAGGGAGACTTTTGAGACCGCTAAAATGCAAAAACAATGGGAACTTTCAATGCCACAAAGGCAAAAATGAAGGCAGGCGGGCACTACAGAAAGCAACCACCTGAAAAGGTTAGCCTCATGGTGGAACCTGTACTGGGCAAAACAACACACCTGAAACCAACCTGAGGATATATATATATATATATATATTCACCTTCTTCTTTTGTCCAAGATGGGATGGGAGGGAAGTGACTTTCTCCAATAAATTTGGTCAGAAAAGGAAAGGTCAGAAAAAGAAAAGGAAAAAAGAAAAAGAAAAAAACGAATAATGGTAGCTAGCATCCCCCCAATCATAGAAGTCTCACATGGCCATATGGATAGTTTTAGTTGCCAATGACATACCACAAAAGTCTCCTACGAGATGATATGATCGATCATGAGACCCAAGAAAGAGAAAAAAAGCTTGGCGTCTTTGAGAGCTTAATTAATGTTCCTCTATCCCAACCAAAGCCCGAATTATATGGCTTTAGTAGTATTAGTGTGTCCTGTACCATGCACAGGTCGTTTTCCTAGCAATGTGCTGGCTATAGTGTGGTACCTTGAACTTGATTATAATCGATATGATCAGATTATTTGATTGAAACTTGAATTGTTTTGGTGGAATGGAAAGCTTGAAAAGATTATGAATTCCACATTGTAATTAAGGAACGTCAGCCTTTTTCATGGCCTATTCAGTTAGATGAGTTTTAGTTCCCGGTTGCTAATTATGTGATGCAAGCACCTTATCCTAGTTCCTCTTCATCAGATTTAGTTCCCGGTCCGGTGTTATCTTTTTTTTTTTTCAAAGTTAGAAAAGGGAGGGGGAAAACTCACACATACACGGTACCGTAGGGATTTGAACTCATGAACACTTGGGAGCACACCAAAAACCTAAGCCAATCCAACTAACACCCCATTGGTAGTTCAGGTATTATCCTTTCACTCTAGTATTTTTTTTATAATCATATATCTTTGAAGATAAAATGATACAATTTCACTTTTCATACCTATTATCTCTTTTGGCTCTTCCACATCTCCTTTTTCTCTTTTCCTAGTATCTTTCATGTCTTGTATTATATGTATAGGAGTGCTAATTATTTATGTTGGTGGATCGTGATAAATTATAATATAAATACAGTAGAGATGAAAATACAGAAGCATTTTGTTTTCTTTTATTATCAGAAGACAAATAAGTATCTTTGTGTTTTTAGGTAAAGCAAAATGGGAGCTGGTAGAGCGGGGAGGGTAAAAACACACATCATATCAAGCATTTCGGCACATCGATCATGCCACAAAGACCCAACACCGTGGCTCGTCAAACATGCCATGCACCCAAAAAACATTGCTATATCTTAGGGCCCTACCCTAGACTACGTGTCATTTTCTGATTATCAAACCTACTTGGGCCCCCTCCTTTTAGCTTCTTCAACTCCATAATCATCCCCTTCAGTTTCAGTGTTTCACTCGCTGGGGCTAGCTTGGCTTCCTCATTTGCGTTCTACTTGTAACACCAATTCTTTGATAATTGGCAATTGCTCACAAAATATGAAGGTTAGAACCATGCACATTATATTTTATTGTCCTAATTAATTTTAGTCACTAATTGATCTTATTTCATTCTCCACATAGATCTTCAACTGGGTTCATAAGAGGCTTCATCAAAGGGTCTTCAAGGGTCTTATTTTCTGAACTTTCTCTCTTCATATATCAAATTATAATAAATTTTTCACCTTTAAATTTGAGATTATTTATTCCAAGTTGAATGTACCAAATATTTGTCACTTTTTTATTCATGATTATTATTTTTTAAATTGGTTTCCTCAGATGGGTTTGCTGGACCTGAGAAAAAGAGTGAACTGGAAACCAATGACAAGGACACACAAGCATTTCTCAAACAAGTTGGCCTTGTTAAAGTGGATGGGCTTGATGGTTGGAGGGATGGCATTTTAACTATAGGCACCTTTGGTTTCGACCCCCTAAAACCCTTTACCCAGCAAAATGAATATTTCGTTCTGGAGAGCGAGGAAGACGATCAGGAAAGCCATGGATTTTCACACAGTGGTAATGATGATGATGATGATGATGACGATGATGAACATTATGATCATAGTGTTGAAGATGAAGAACTGAACCCTTTAATGTTTACAACATTTGAACACAGCTTTAAGGATATTGGGTCAAATTTTGATGCCATTGTTGAGAAACCAGGTGATGTGATCCTGACCGTTGATGGTGTTCCCCTTACTCCATTTGAGGGGTCCAGTGAAATCAGTACTAAACCTGATCGGAGTGCTAATGATCAGAGCAAGAATAAGAAAGGTCAGAGAATTACACTGGCTGACTTGTTCCAGGCTGATGTTCCTGATGTTGGTCAACTGAAGCTCGACTCTTGCAAGGTCCAGCCAGAAATGGAGAAAAAAATGAACGCCAGAACAAGGAGTGGCCTAGCATTTGCCAAGAAACTCATTCCTCGCGTCAAAGATGATTCAAGTCCAATCAAAAATATGCAACGAGTGAGGAGTTAAATGCTTTATTTTCTATCTTTTACTGATCCCCAAGTCACCTTTTTCAATAAGCATATCATATCGGAACATGTTATGTTATCGACTGACAACATAAGAACACTCTTAATCATTGTGTGAATGAGCAGTCTAAATTCACAGTATCATCTGTGATTAGGGTTGATTTCACGTGTGAATATGATGCACATTTCTTTTCCTATAGCTAATTAGGAAGGGTGCGCACTTATTAGCTAGTAATTGAGTAACAGTAAATTGTTGGTGAGGTATAATTACAGTGGAGAGAGTCATATCACTGTCATGGTCTTGTTATTCATAGTTCACTGAATGAGTAACTAATCTGTAATGTCATAGCTGATGAGGAGGATGTTAAAGAGGAAGATCCATCCAGCTGAGCTTGAAGTCAAGATCCACAAATCAGATGGCCAGAAGCAGCCCAGTGCGGTAGAGCTCATCTCCAAAGTCGAAAGTGATGCCTCTGAATCGGTTTCTTTTCTTCCAATTCAAGGTACATACCACTCTCTACCATTCAAAGACAGCATATGTTTCCACACTAATAATCCAGCATTAATTATATAATGACCCTCAATACTAAAACTAGTAAAGATATATTCTTAATTGTGGGCTAATAATGTTCATTTGTCAAATTTTATGTTTTAACTATTCATCTTATAATTTGACATAAGAGTACAAGAGACGCAAAAAGAGCGGAACATTGAAAAGAGAAGGAATAATGGATAATATAAAAGCGCATGATTATCTTTTTTTCATTATAAAGCTCAACAAATGCCATAGAGGAGCTAATTTGTCAAATCTTGATCCAATCATTGGCCAATTATGCTAATCCATCAGCATGACCATGCATGTAAAATATTGTTTCAGAGTGTGTTAACATTTTGGCCCCAATAGTACTTTGATATTCCAGCACTACATATTGCATGTCCTTTGATGTGCGACCTCATAACAAACTGTGGATGGCCAAATAATGCACTTCACAGTAGTATGTGTCACAATTCTCTTCATGTGCCCCACCTTCCTTTTATGTGCATACCTGCAATGCCATATGAGTTATATTTTAGAGATATATACATTCCTAGACACGCTTACTAAACTTTGATTTCTGCATTTTGAAAACTTCATTGCCCAAGAAAAGAAAAGGAAATGGGAAAATGAATCACTCTATCAAGATTATACGTTGCTAAGTTGTGAATATGAACTACTGATTAAGTTGATTGTTGCTTAAATTCGTGATTTGAAGTCACAGTATGATAATATAAACATATATAAGAAAACAACGTGGGTCTAACAATAGAACTTTACTCCGTGATATGCATGGTCTTGACACGTTGCACACAGCAAGCAAGCTATACCCAGTGGCATGCACTTTCCATGTAATCATTTCGTACACATGGGTCTCTTGTACAAAATTACATCAAGGATAGATCCAATTAGGAAAGTGTTCATTTCACATCAGTTGTTCCCGATCACTTTTTATCATAAGGTGGTCATCCAACGGTTGTAGTTTGATCAAGTCAAAACCATATATATGTCTTGGGTTTTCATCCATTGGAATCTGAACACAACCTTACTGGTATTTCTTTGCTCATCTTTTCGCAGGTGCCCCTTGTGTGCACTGAATTATGGCCTGGAGGTCTCCTGGGAATTGAAGGGTTTTTGTGATTGCTATAAAAATCACTATTTCAAGGACAATGTTGATTACTTAGGTTTTTTTACGTATATGTAACTGTTGTTTGAACCATGTGATTCTGGCTTTCATCTGTAATTTTGTTAATTGTTTTTGGCTTTAGTTTTAATCCATGTGATGCAAAGTTGTTTTGTCGGATATATAGCTTATAGGCTATGATTGTGTTTTGGCATGCTTAAGGCTATGATTGTGTCTTGGCATTTTGATGCATCATTATCTATTTTAATTACCAAAATGATCCAACATTAGTACTTTACAACAATGAACATGACCTCTAAACTTTGGCTTAATTTGTTTAGAAAAAACCACTTTTTTCTTTTTTTTTTTGGTTTCTTGTCTCATCAATCACATCTGATTATCTATTTTCCCAAACTTTTTCCTCCTTTCGCGGCATGAATTAATGGTGGATAAGTAGAGGTGTGGGTTTGGTTTTGTTTCACATCAAAATCAAACACGTTGATGTGGATAATTGAAAGGATTACCTATAATTTTATAATTTGTTTATGAAAATCAACATTAATTTTCACTCTTTTTTTTATTTGGGATCTGGGATGGAAGGCAGACCAGTTTGGCCCATCCCGAAGGGATTCAAGATTAATTCCACCAAAAGCCCATACTCCTAAGAAAATTGAGGAAAAGCCCAACATCAGCTATCATTTTCTACAGCTTCATCAAGTTTATTTATTTTTTTGTTGAATAGTGAATCCGAAAATAATATGAGGGGAGCCTTCTTTTTCCTCCAAGAATATGGGGGGTTTAAATTAAGGTGCATCCAAAGATTGACTAATACACCAATTTTCAAACAAACAAAAACAAAACTCTTTTATTTTTATTTTTATTTTTATTTTTATTTTTAATACAAGCGCATTGGAGGAAGAGGGTCCACACAAATAATCATTCAGTGTCTGAAAATTTCAAACTTCTGTCCACATAAATAAAAGTGAAAAAATTTAATCAACTGAGTTATACCCACTTACCATAATCTTACTCCTTTGATCAATTGCTGTTAATGAAAAAGTATAATAAATAAAAAAAGAAAGACAAATGTTAGCTGCATAGCAGCCCCCAATCATAACGGCAGGCTCTTTGACCAAAAAAGCAAAAAAATTGGCAGGCTCGCACTAAATTTGTACTTAAATCAAAGAAATTATGCCTGCTGTGGTGGACAAACAGCCGATTGACCTAATATTGCAAGGAAAATAACTCCATGGGTGTATTTTATGAATGATATGAAAAAGTTTGGGGAAAATGAAAAACATTTTTACATTAGGAGCCAACTTGGACCAAAACTAGAGAGAGAGACATAGAGAAACAGAGAGAGAGGTGTTAAAGTTTGACAATAGCGATACAACATAGGGAACTAGAGAGTAAGTTAAAGAACTTAGTTGGTGGGTCAATTTAATACCAAGTATGGATCTGGGTTGAGGTAAAATACATGTTATATATATATTCTGCCACAAGTTTAAGTCAGACTGTCATAAAAGGCCAACATATTGAGGTCAGGTAAGAGTAAGACTAGCTACTCAAGGAGGAGCTGTGCTTCAAAGCCCATCATCTTTTTCTTCTCTCCTATGTAAGAAGCATGACTTCTCTATCACTTTTTTGTTGATTTCCTCAAGCTTTTTACTTTGGTAACTTATGGATCAAATCTAGCTTTAAAGTTTCTGTCTTTTTAAGTATTTTTGTTTTGTTTTTGTTGGGTTTTCTCCATTTTTTGGTTTGGTGTTGATGGGGTTTGACTTTGCGATGAACAGAGGTAGCTGCAGGAATGGCTTCAGATTCGCAAGTTTATCACTTCGATGAGGTGGCCAAGCACAACCACAAGAAAGATTGCTGGATCATAATCTCCGGAAAGGTCAGATTGGTGGTCTTTTTCTTTGTTTTCTTTTCCCCTTTGATTCTCATTTTATTGTAAATGTATTAGTACCTGTGTGTGTATCTGAATTATTTCGGTTTCTTGATTGATTTGTGATTTGTGATATATGATCTATGATTTATCTGTTGGTTAAAGGCAAAGTCTTTTGCTGCCACCCGTTTTGCTATGTGTGAGAGAGTTACTTTAGCATTGAGTAGAGGAGTTTATAAATCCAATTGAAAGTATAAAAGGGGAATTCAAACAAAAAGGAGGAAGGAAAAAGGGCAGACGTATCTTTAAAAGCTACAGTGAATTAACCTATCATTGCCAAGGATGCCTGCTGCTGAACACTTGCAATATGCTGTTATGTTTGATAGGTTAAATTTAATCATAAGTTGTTAAATGGTATTGTTGTTTGAAGGATTAAGTTGCACCTTGCGTTTTCTGTGTAGTTCAAGTGTATGATTGTTGCTCTGTTTTTTGGTGTTAATATAATTTAATCATCGACAACATAAGTAGGATGGACTGGAGGAGAAGGGCTACAGTACTAATTTTTGTACCGATTAAGTGTTGTATGTGATAGACATTTTCAATGCAGAATCAATTAGTTTCTCCGACTTATGAACACAAAACATTTTGAAAAGTGCTTAAGATTGTTTTTTAGGGGCTCTCTATGTCTGCTGGTCCTAAGGTAGTGGAGACTAAGCAAGTGATTATATAATTCTACCTAAGTGAAATAAATGTCTCAGATTGGAAAAAGGAATTGTAAATGGAAAACATAAGATGAGTGATTTGGTTGGACTTAAGGCCTGGTGCTCAATATGCCATTGGAAGTAGTTGGACTTAAGGCATTTAATTATGAAGTTTTTATTTCAAATAACCATTGACTCGCTAATTAAAGCAGGCAATTGTAATCTCTGATGCAATATGGAATAATTGTTACAACACATAGGTAACTTTCACAACTGCTGAACAATGAAAAAATAGTATATGCCATCACAATCATATTCAGAGAAAAGTAAACCAGGCTGCAGTTACTTGGCATGGTCTAATCTTTCAGATGAGATGCTTGAACTAAACAGTTTCTAGGAGAGAATTCTAGATCATTGGTCAGGAAAGAATTAATTTGGTCTTTCTGCTGAATTTCTGTGCTCTCTTTCTTAAATTTGTTTTACACCAAAAAAAGATTATAGGAAGACCAGGAAACCTGTTCCTGGTAGTGAATCCACTGACCTATGTTATATAAGCCTATTAATTTGCTTCCTACCTAGAAGGTCCCTCTCAGATTCATATGTTGATCATACACAAATTCAACAGATGTTTTAGTAAATTCTTCTATCTGGTAAACTTGTATGGTTCCTTTTTTACATAGATCCATTTTGATGATATATATGCATCTACTGCATTTGTTTAGCAGCATTGCCGACCAGTGTATCTTAAACAATTTTTCACAGGTTTATGATGTCACCCCTTTTTTGGAGGAACACCCTGGGGGCGATGAAGTCTTGCTATTAGCAGTCGGTAAGATTGTGTACTTCAGCATAGCAATCTATCTTTTATCTTTGTGGTTGTTACTGGTTCTAGAGTAACATTATGTGCGGTGATTAGAACTTTGGTTGAACATCTTTACAGAGAAAGATGCAACAGATGATTTTAATGATGTGGGCCACAGTGATTCTGCGAAGGAGCAGATGGAAAAATTCTATGTAGGCAAGGTTGACACATCCACCATACCAGAACAGCCAAATTACAAGCTTCCTGCTCAAACAACTCCTCCACCCGGCCAATCTTCTGGATTTGTGGTAAAGCTTTTACAGTTTCTGCTGCCCTTGTTGATCTTGGGGGCGGCATTTGCTCTGCAATACTACGGGAAGAAGAAGTAGTTCAATGATCCATCTGTATGGAACTTCAAATTGAGACCGGGACATTCTATCACTCAAGCGGTAATAATGTAATTTGCAGTTATTACTTTGCATTTTTGAATATGTTGTACTACCCTTTTTACATATCTGTATTTGTTGTGTGTGCTTGGAATTTATTGACGTGCCAAAGCATTGCTTCATCCTATTGCAGTGACCTTTGTAAAAGCATTTGCCTCTTCACCTTTAATTTAGTACTTGTTTCCTATACTTTAATTAAACAAACAGATCTTTGGTTTGGTCATTTGGATTAATGGGATAATTTGCCTCATTCTTGTTCTTATGTCCAGTTTAAATTTCTGATTTTTTAGCTGTACTTTTTTTCCCTCAATTTTGCCTTCCATCTCTGATCTTTGCAACCACATGGAAACACCCATAAACTCAGAACTCAGGATTTGAGTTATGTCTGGAATGTATAACCTCTCATTCACTCAAGTATTGGATATTGGAATTTTACCAAAACAAAACACAAACGTCTTGGATATTGGAATTTACCAAAAACAAAGAAGTCTTGGATCTTGGAATTTACCAAGAAAGATTAAAGGCCTTGGATCTTGGAAATGTTTGCTTCTTACAGAGGATGTATGCATTGCTTCTCAAGTGCGCATAATAGAGAGAAGAAAAAGTGTTATTGGCATAGTTGCTGATGAACTGAACATTTATGGGCTTTCAGACTGTTTGGGAATTTCCAGTCCTAAGTTTTCTTTAGGGCTTTAGGCCTCAGCAGCCCTTGGTGGTGCACTAATTAAAAACAAAAATAAATAGAAAATGGGCTGATCAAAGTTCAAAGAATACATAAAGCAAATTAACTACACATTTGTCCTACCATAGTGGGATTTCTGGCATAGGTGGCTTGGATATGCCTCTTAGGCCATTTCTAACCCATGAGGTCAAATTCAAAATATTCCAAATTTTAGCTCAAATTCTCTCTCAATTCAAGAAAATAAAGGAGCCAAAATTTGAGAAAATCCCAACTTGGGGCCAAATAGCAATCCAGCTATTACCTAGACTGAAAAACTTTTCAATGGAGTCCACTCAAGCTTGTCAAGATTTCAGAGAGACGGGCCAGCAGCCCACTACTAGCAACACCGATATTGTCCCCAACTTAACCACCTACAAAGCTCAATCACAAAAGGTCTCGGTGATATTAGTAGTGGAACCATTCATTATATATTTTATTTTATTTAGTCAAGTTTCCGATGTGGGACTTATATTATTCAACACGCCCCTTCACATGGGACCGCCACATAGTGGGCCACACGTGGAGCCAAGTCCACATTTGAGTTAAGCCCAACACGTAAACACCATGTATTGGGTAGGGGTAAACATTCAAGCCTAACATGTGAACACCACATGTTGGGTAAGTGGTAAGGGTAAAAGCCCAGTAATTCAGGCCCAGTCAATTAACCTGCTCTGATACCATGTCAAGATTTCAGAGAGACGGGCAGCGGCCCACTACTAGCAACGCCGATATTGTCCCCAACTTAACCACCTACAAAGCTTAATAGGTGTGAGGTTTTATCACAAAAAGCCTCGGTGATATTAGTAGTGGAACCATTCATTATATATTGTATTTTATTTAGTCAAGTTTCCGATGTGGGACTTATATTCTTCAACAAAGCTGACCCAGCCATGTGCAAAGAAGTGTGAATGGGGCCCGCGTTGCTAATGTTGCATGTGTGAATGACCCAGATAGGTAGGCCATGTGTTGCGCCATGGTGATGTTGCCGTTGGAATCCAACGACATAATTCAAACAACTCCTTTTTTTTTTTTTCCAACAAGAATCCAAATCAACGATCCAAATTAAATTTAAGCTATTTTAATGGTAAAAAAAAAATCAAACAACTGAAATTTAAATCCAACGGTCAAAATAATATTTTAAATTCATCTAAATCAGATCCAACCTCAAAACTCACTCCAAACTCTATAAATACCCACTCATTTCTCAATTAATCTACCAAAAACATTTTTTCTATTTCTCAATTTATTTTTCCTTTGTCAATTTCATCTATCTTCTTTTATTCTTGTTGAAGATGTCCACAAAATCAATTTAAGAAGAGTACCATTGGTTGTCAAATACACCATCTTCTTCATTCTCATACGTTTCATATCATTTCAAGCTTTCAATGGATAACCTTGGCAATGCCATCTTATCCTTTATGTTTGATGATGAGGAACATCATCAGAGAGTGATACAAGCCATTGTCCACCATACTTCATTGGAGAATGAAGCCGCCAAACATAGTGGGTTGGAAGTCGGTCGTGAATAGAAGAGCCGTGAGAGGGAAGATCGCCGTCGCAATCTCATGTCCGAATACTTCGTTGAAACGCCACATTTTAATACTACAGACTTTCGTAGGCAATTCTAAATGAGGAAAGAGTTGTTTTACCGCATCTTGAATGATGTTTTCAACCACGAGCCATACTTTCTCTAGAAAAAAGACGGGCTCGGCCGACAAGGGCTATGCTCTAAGAAAAAGTTAGCAGCTGTCTTTCGTATGCTCGCATGGGGATGCTCGACTAACGCGAACGACGAGTACTATAGATTGGGTGAAAGCACAGCCTTTGAATCACTCCGTAAGTTTTGTTGCATTGTTGAAGCCGTGTATGGACAATGGTACATTAGGTCTCCAAATCTAACTGATCTTTACAAGCTATTGCATAAGGCAAGCCGTCAAGGCTTCCCAGGCATGTTAGGTAGTCTTGACTGCATGCACTGGGAATAGAGGTGTCAAACAGGCCGGCCTGGCTCGGCCCGGCCCATTTAAACTCGTGCTTTAATGTATTCGTGCCGTGTCGGGCCGGCCCATTTAATTTATCGGGCCGTGCCGTGCCGACCCATTTAGTAAAATCATTGATCCCAGCCCAGCCCAGCCCAAAGCCCAAATCCACATTGAAATGGGCCGGGCCGTGCTCGTGCTCGGGCCGTACTCGGGCCTAAAAACCAGCCTATTTAATTTGAATTTTTTTTCACTAAATATCCACTACCTGATACTAACTAGCTCTTTGTTTGCTTACATGTTTGAATTCTGCGTGCCTTAAACTTTTTTTAAAAAGTTTATTTAGTTTGCGCTGATCAATTAGTTTGTTTTTACCTATTTGCTGATGGCAGTTGTAAGAAGAGCACCACATGAATTCAAACTTGCCTGTCCCCGATCGTTCTTTGAAATTGCATTTTCCAGCTAAGTGAAAAAATGAACTGGGACTCAACTAAGTTAATGGCTAGATAGACCAGAAGTCCAATTGCCACAGACTGTATTAGAGCAGAAGCAAGTTCTGCAGCAAGCGCAAAATTAATTGAAATTCGAAATGTATAGTAAACTAGCAGCAAATCCACAACAACAACCATATTTGTAAAAATAAACAAGTACTAAGTTAGAATAGTAAATAAAAACATGTAAAATAAACTTATATCTGTTGCAGCCGAGTTGCCTTTTAAAACGCGCTGGCTACCGTAGTAAGGCTAAACAATTGAACTCCGGTAGCGAATCAAAAGTTTAAATTTCGTTGCAAACTCTAATTAGATGATGACAACTCTATATACCTAACGCCAAGAAGCAGCCTGTCTAAGGCAGAGCTGATGAGATTAGAGGTAGATAGCAAAGAAAGTTATACTTAAACCCAAGTTAAAAAAGCGAACATGTCTGGTTGGCATTGGACCTTTTTCTTCTAATAGTTGTGATATATACTGCAGGACATAAAAAAAACTCTTCCCCTCTGATTACAATCCATTCTATAATCAATCCCAAGGAAATTGTCTTCCACTGATGCTTATCACAAACCAGAGAACAAATGCATGTATCTTCTGTGGCTAAACAGTTTCCATTAACTCGCAGGGCGAGGTACATGTTTCCTCCAACTTCACTTGTTGAGCAGGTAACTTCAAAATTCTTCTACATCCTCAGCTTGGGCCCATTTAATTAATCACTTTCACCAAGTTATCCAAGTCTGTTTTGTTAAGTCACTTAAGTGGGTTTTGATTTTGGAGAGAGAAAGAAAAAGGTTATGTGGGCCGGGTTAGCGTCGTGCTTGAAGCGGGCTCGGGCTCAGGCCGTGCTTGAAGAGGGTTCGGGTCACGGGCCGGCCTAGTCCATTGGACCTCATATTTTGATCCCGGCCTGGCCCAAACTTTCGTGCCGTGCCGGCCCGGCCAGTTTAATATTCGTGCTCGTGCCATGCCATGCCTCATTTAAATAGGCTGGACTCGTGTCGTACTGGGCCGGCCTGTCCCGTTTGATACCTCTAACTGGGAATGGAAGAACTTCGCATCTGCTTAGGCAGGCTAGTTTACCGGTCACAAAAAAAAAAAAAAACCATTGTTGTGCTACGACACATGGATATGACATGCCTTTTTTGGAGGCGCTCGATCTGACAATGATATCAACATTTTAACTCGTTCTCCATTATTCAATGATGTGGTGCATGTAGCGGCTCCTCATGTTGAATATATTGTCAATGGAAATGAATACAATTTGGGCTACTATTTGGCTGATGGGATCTACCCCCGTTCAGCTACTTTAGTGAAGACCATCTCTTCTCCTGATAACCAAAGAAGATGCTTTTTTCACAAATGCAAGAAGCGTACATGAAGAATGTTGAAAGAGCATTTGGAATACTATAGGCTCGATGGGCTATTGCCCTGCACGTATGTGGTGCAAGGATAACCTCCACTCAATCATGATGACGTGTATGATTTTGCACAACATGATTGTGGAGGATGAGTACGAATGTGTTGAAAAGGAATCTGATGATGAGGATACATGTCCACAACGATCCAGGAGGGCTAGAGCAAGACAATATGAGCTAGAGGCAAGCATTACATACGAGTACCACCAACATAGGCAGACTATCTCGCTTGTTACATGATTCGTCATAATAGAGTTCGATCTCCACATGTGCATCAGAGTCTCCGACATGATTTGATCGATCACCTTTGGAGGAGCTTTGGAGATAGTGAATGAGGTCAACAATTGTTTCAATCCTCCTTTTGTGTTTTAATTATGTTGTGTGTTTTCTTTTGGAATAAAATTATATTTGTGGAATTTCAATTTTTTTAGGTCAAATTGTTCAAAAAAATTAAAATTTAAAGTTATTTAAAAAGATTAAATGAAGAAAAGTTATCCATAAAAAAAAAAAAAGACTTAAACCATTCTTAAAAAATTTAATAAAATTGCGGACTTAAAATTTGAATATGGAGGGTTGGGAAAAAAAAAACGGTTTGAGTCTGGACAAAACCCAAATAGTTGAAAAAGACCTTATGGCAAGTTCTTATTCAAATAAGTTTGACAGATCCTGCCTTTTTAGTTTTAATTAGTCGGGGAAAGGGATTCGAACCTGAGAGTAGATGTACCACTAGTTCAGAGCTAGTTGGTTAGCAGATCATGCCTTTAACTTTATCAATTCCAGCCTCGGATATTTTGTGTGTTATCAAGAGAACAAAGATTTTTTTTTTCTCAGAAAAGATTTCATTTACTGCTTACTGTTTTTTAAAAGGGACTCGATCTAAAGCATAATGGAATGATTATATTCATAAAACTAAAAAACATGCTTATCTATCATCCCCCACCACCCCAGCCATAATATCAAATCAATGGGGAAAAGGTAGAATCTTTCTGTTCAGATTGTATTATGCTGTTGTGCACTGCTTATTTTCAGCTCTATAATTTGTGATGACAATTTCATTTTTGCTAAATGACAATGCCAACACTGGAAAATTACAAGCACTTTTCCGTATGCAAGATTTGTGGGATATGTTTCATGATCAGGGTGGATTGGATGTCATGAATAAGCAAGTTCACCAACTGAGCAATTAGCCAACAAATTATTCGTCACCACGTCTAACATTGTCCTGCATCCTAATTAGCATGGTCATTAGTGACTAAAGCTTCTCATATCATACGTAAATCCAAAACGGTGCCGTACTCAATAATTACGCAAGAAAACATAAAAGTTGAACTCACGATTATATTAGTTCGTACAGATTATCTATTGATTTTGGTACTTATCACAAGTCCTAATCATAATTCAGCTGATAGATCAATTTAATCACATGCATGCTAGTACTAGTACTACCCTTTACGTTTGTCTTATGCATCGCTCTGCAAAGCACATGAGGAGGCTCATCACATATTTATTATTCCAATGTTTTGAACCTCATACAACTAATCATGTGCATTATGATATGAGTTTATTTGATTTCAACTGAAATCGAAGTTTAAATTATTTGGAAAATCCTGACACAAGTTTTGTCCTTCTTTTGATATAAACCTTCAATTTGAGTATAGTATAAAGCGACACACCAGAAAGCACTTGTGAGATTATATCACAAGCATCTCAATCGGGCTGGAACACACATGATATGTATTCCCATCTAGCCAAAGGTGGTCCATACTAGGGTTGGGCACGGTATGGGAAGATATGGGATGGAGGTTATTCCGGTGTCAATCCTAGATAGGAAAATCGGGACAGGATGACACGGAATGAAAGTTTTTGAGAACACATTAATTCAAATCGTACCATACCCAAACGGGACTGATATTGTTCGGTATCAATCTTGATACCGTAAAAAATCCTCCACAATTTCAGAAATCTTGCACCAAAAAACACTATCTCCCTCTTACAAGTAAAAACATGAAGAGACTAGCAAGCAACACACTCAAACGAGTTGAAGCAAATAATACAGCGAATGAAAATTGAAAATACAAACAGAAAACAAATACGCACATATAGCTTGCCGACTCTAAGACCTTCCAAGTTGACCAAAATCCCATTGATAGTCCCGAAAACGTATAGATCCAGTTAGATCTAACCAAGAACATCAAAAGCTGTAAGAAAAAAATAATTAAACAGCCGATGCACCACCACCAAGCTTCAAAACGCCGCAAAAGAGTGGAAAAGCTGTTGAGACACCAAAACCCTCCACTGTTCAAACACACCGATGGATCTGCTAGATAACCCCGGACCCACCAAGATCAGCCACAAATTGCAGTAGAAGGAGAGGGTAGGAAAAATATGGGCCAAAACCAAACTAGAACAAGACAAGAGAAAAGAAGAGTGAGTTCACAGACAGAGAGATAGAAAGGAGGAGAAGAAGAAGATCGATCAATTTGATCGAGCCTTGGAATTGAGAAATGAGAAAGAACGAGGAGAAGAAAGAAAAGAAAGAAAGAATAGGAGGAAGAAAGAACACTACAACATTTTACACTTTGCGCGACGAAAAACATTTGGTTGCGCAAAGAACATTTTAATAGCACAAATTTCAGCGCGACAGAAACTTCGTCGCGCAAAGCTTGTGACGGAAGACTTTGCGCGACCAAGTTTGTGTGATTCATCGCAAAAACTGAGCGATGGTAAACATTTGTTGCACCAACAGTTTAGGGACGACATAGTTGTTCGTCTCTCTAACCTTTGCGCGATGATAACTCGTTAAATCGGCGCCTATGCAGCGCGACGGTTTGCATTAAATCGGCGCATATGTAGCGCGACGGTTTTCATTCGTTGCGCATATGCAGCGCGACGGTTTGCATTCGTCGCGCCTAAGCAGCGCGACGGTTTGCATTCGTCGCACATAATTGTGGTTCGTTTCGCCAACATCTGTGCGACGAAATTAGCTTAGTCCCTTGTTCTTTAGCGAGACGAATATTTTTGTCGTGCAAATCTAAAATATTTCTTTTTAAAATTTAATTTTACGATTTTGTATTTGTAAAAAATGAACTTGCGCGACGAAAATGGTTCGTCGCGCAAAAAAAAAAATATTTTCATTATATTTTACGTTTTTTTATTTTGTAAAAAAATAAATTTGTTTTTTTTTTGGGTAATAAAATGAAACATTACAATAAAAAACTGTAATGAAGAGAAAAATATTTTTATAAAATAATATGAATGTATAATACAATAGAAATGTTTAAAATGTAATTAAGAAAATAAAAAACTACTCAAACAATGTGGAAAAATCTAATTGGTCTTCTGGCAAATGCTGCTCGGAGGTTTGGACATTGTCGACAGGGGCAGAGGTGTGGCGGCCATGCTCGGGCTCGAGGGGCTCGGAGGTCGATGAGGAACCAAAATGCGGGACTAGAATGCCAGACCGAGCGAGGGACTCTAGAAGCTGTGACATCTGACCCTTAAGCTCGGCCACCTATGCTGTCAAAGCAGTCACCTGACGGTTTGACTGCGACGATGAACAGGTCTAGGTTCCCGCCGCCGGGCCTTCTCCATCCCTCGACAATATGTCCCTGGCCTCCTCCCGAGAGTCTGATCTAAGGTCTCCGTCAGGATCTGAAACCCATCATCATGTGGAGGATCCACGGACTCGAGCGGAGTCTCGGGAGGAAGCTGAGAGGCGGACTCTTGAAGAACAACCTGGCTCTTCTCCACCATTGTCGCCTGTTTAACATAACATAAAATATTAATTAAAGCATTCATATAATAACCATGAAACTTAAATGCGTAAGATAATAATTAAAATTAAAGAATACTCACATGAAGGGACTCGGCCAACTCATCGCCATGTCGAACATAAACGTTGCCAAAGACGTCGATCTCTGGAAATTTGGACCCCTCCTGAATTGAATAAGAGAAGAAAAATGTTAGTATGAAAAAAATAAATTAATATTAATGACATATTAAAAATTTAATATAAATGCCTTTATTATTACCCGTCGTTGTGCCTCCATCCTATATGAGAAGGGCCTGGAACCGGAATGGTGGAGAAGAGTCTTCTTATCCCTATTGCCCTTATTAGCCTTCGACATCTTCTGTTATACAAAAAATAAACATATTAGTTCAAATTAAAATGAAATATAAAAATTAAATAATTATAAATTATCTTATAGTCGGGATCCTGAAAATGCTGGCAGAGCCACGTCCAGCTATCCTACCGCCCCTCAAGCTCCTTCGGGCAACCCTCTTGAAGAGCGACCTGCGGATCATCAAATGCCGCAAAATGGTGGTGCAGGTCGCTCTTCCACTGCTTGTACCTCTCAGAGAAGAGTCTGTTGACGTAGGCGAACGACTCGTCGTCCATGGCCCCGAAATTGTAGTTCGACTGCAATAAATTAATTACATACATTAAATAACAGAAAAATATAAAGTATCAAGGAAAAATAATTTAAATGTAGCATACATACCGACAACTGTCCGCGCACCTCCGCCTTGATCTCGTCAGGCATCTTCTTCCAAGACTTCCATTGCATCGGGCAATAGGTCCGAACGACGCTTCAAACGTCATGGGCCAATGAGCTATGCAGCTCCGCAGTTGGTGCTGCCCGATGTCGCTCGTCGTATCTAATGTTGATACGACTGTTCGTCACCCGGGTGACCTTCGCCGTCTTCAACTGGAGACAAGGTCCCCGGGTGTTCTTCTTGGTTGCAAAGAAATATAAAATTAACGTTAAATAACAAATACTATTAAATGCTTGGTAAAAAACAATTGAAGTTCAAGGAAATCTTACCTAGTTGCGACCCCGATGCATCAATAGCGGACGTCGATGTGGTGTCGGTCGTGCCACTGATGACGCTGATGACGCCGGCGCATGGGAGTCCACAGGACCAACCGGCAAGTGGTCCATCTGTCTTTGGAGCGATGGCAGGTGACGGCCGAGCTAGGGAGGCGAACTACGTGCACTCGTCACCGCCTTACGACGACTAATAAGTTTTGACATCTCCACAATTGAACAAGCATCCAAAGTTAAAAACATAGTTACTCTAAAGGTTATAAAGCGTGTCAAAACTTGTGTCAAATTTGTGGTGCCACGGAACCGCCCCATATATATATCAAAATTAATACTTAAGATAATTGATTGATTAAACATAATGTTTATATTAATTAATATTATATTAAGTCTAGTTGCATCTAAAGTATATTATCATAATTCTGTATATATCTAAATTCTATTATAATATTAGACTTAAGAAATTAACATTATGTGATTTTTATAATATACATATATATATAAAGGGGTTAAACATAATCAACTAGACCTAAAGAATTTTATCATAATCAACTAGACTTAAGAAATTTTATATATATCAACTAAACTTAAGGAATTTTATCATAATCAACTAGACTTAAGGAATTTTATCATAATCAACTAGACTTAAGAAATTTTATCATAATAAACTAGACTTAAGAAATTTTATATAATATTATAATATTAATATATATATATATATAATGTTATGTATATATTAATTATATATTAATTAACATAATCAACTAGACTTAAGTATTAATTATGTGATATATATATATATATAATTATATGTGATATATATATATATATATATATAATTATATGTGATATATATAAGTATTAATTAAGTATGAACATAATCAACTAGACTTAAGAAATCCCTTAAGTCTATAATATTATAGATATATATATATATATATATATATATATATTATAATTCCTTATTTTATCATTTTGCGTATGATGTAACCGGTTCAAAAATCAAACAAATCTACAACTAGCCTAATAATCTGCCTAATCAGTAACTAGCCAAAATCAAACAATTTTCATTCAAAAATTCCTAATCAACCACCAAACTAACAATATATATCCATATACAACCAATATATAAATCCATATATTCACATGCATATATAAATCCATATCCATATACAAATTCATATATAAATTCATATCCATATACATATATATCCATATCCAGATTTCAACAGAATTGAAAAACAAATCCACATTTCAACATAGTTGAAAAAACAAACGGTGGCTAGAGTTGGGAATTTTACCAATGGGGGTTTCAAGGGAGACCCAGAGAAAACATGTCGCTGACGGAAAGGGATGAGACGGAATCGAGCTTCTAGTCACCGGCAGTGGCGAGATCTAGGGTTTTGCACAGAGAGAGAGAGAGAGAGAGAGAGAGAGAGAGAGCACCAAGGGAGAGAGAGAGGGTCTGAGAGGGATGAGACGGAATCGAGGGTTTAGGGAGAGAGGGCTGTGAGGACGACGATGGAGGTGAGAATGGGTTCGATGTTGTTCTGGTTATTTGCAGACCTTTGCACGACGCACCGAAATATCGTAGCGCAAAATATTGCGCGACGTCAAAATTAAAATAGACGTCGCGCAAGGTGTAAACATCGAAAAAATGCGCCTATTTTTTCAACGGTGGGCCGCCAAAATTTTACGCCTTTGCGCGACGAAACAATATATATCGTCGCACAAAACACCTTTGCACGACGAACAAATAAGATCAACGTCACGCAAGCTGTTAAAAATTTTATATCATTGAAAAAAAGGATAAAAAATGTGAACCCTTTTTAAGCATCTTTGCTCGACGACAAAAATTTTCGTCTCGCAAAATACATGTGGCAGTTTGCGCGACGCTAAATTTCATCTAGACGTCGCTCAAGGGGTGGAAAACCCTAAATGCGCCAATTATTTCACGATTGGGCGCCCAAAATTCTAGATCTTTGCGCCACGAATAATTTATTCGTCCCACAAATCTAAACCCTAAACCCTAAACCCTAAACCCTAAACCCTAAACCCTAAACTTGAATTGTTTTGCGCGACAGTAGTATTTTACGTCGCGCAAAGCCCACACTCACACATTGCGCGACGTATATTTTTTCATTCGTCGCGCAAATATTTGATAATATATTTTTTCTGGAACTATTTTGAATATGATTCAATCCATCAAACTAATATAATTAATAGATAGTCATACTTATATTAGTTTGAGTTTATATACATGTATATGTGTTAAGTGAGTGAATTAATTATTTGAAAATTTCAATTTGATTTTGAGTTCCTTTTGATAATAATTAACAATTTCTTCTAAATAACCTAAACTCTAAACCTTAACAATTCCTTTTGACTAAACCTTTACATCAAAGGAGAAAACCAAATTCATATTCTTATTTTACATACTTTGTAGACCCATTTTTGTATTGTGTATAAGAGAAAGATAAATGTTTGTATTGTTTATGGGCAAATGACTAATTCTTGATAATCATTCTTTTGCTTCTTCTTTTTTTCCCATTTGTCCTTTTTATACAATTGTTAAAACAAAAGAGAATCCCACTTTTGTTAATTATAATCTAACATAATAACAAAAGGTTCACACATGGGCTTCTTTTTTTCTTTATGTATATCCCATAATAAATTTTACTATATACTACCAAATATTAACATTTACTCAACATATATGAATTACACAATGATATACCTCTTTGTTAACAAATATTAGTTCTAGAATAATAGACGTTTTATGTCAAATTGGCATATATGCCTATAAAATTGTTCATTTTAGAGAAAATCCTTTTTCTTAATCTTCCAAATTTTAATAGATTCATTATTTGCATATGTTAGTTGGTTATTGCAAACTTCATTCGTTTTTCCCATAGTTTCTCCAAACATATATACTTTTATATATCTGCAAAAACAATCATTCATTTTAATCTATATGATGTCTTTATATATATATAAGAAGTATATATGTGCACATACTAAAGGTATATAATAAGTATGCACAATACAAATATGTATTTATGTATCTATAGAGGATTCGCTTTGTATTCACAACCATATACATAAGATAATTAAATTACAAAAAAATTCATTTACTAAGTTTTACATGTCAATTCATTTATTCATCATCTGAACTATAATAACCTTCGTTATTGTCGCTATTATCACTTTCAATCTCCCAATCCTCCTCTGATCCATCACTGTCGTCGTTCAGGCCTACTGCAACATCGTATCGCGGAAGATCACTGAGGTCAATTGTAATTGATATTTCTATTGAAGACACTCATTGTATCTGAAACGGTTCTTGTATAACATTTGTATCTCGCAGTGTTTCCGCATCATTTTCCATTGAAGATTCTAAACGTTGGTTAGCGACGTTGTCGACATCGTCGTCAGTTGGGTCTTATTCTGGTATAGCATACACGTTCCTCTGATCCATCTTATGAACAACTTTCCAACCTCACCCGGCTTTAGGGTTATCTAGATACACAATCTGGTTTGCCATATTTGCCAAAATGTAAGGGTTTTCATCATACCAAGTTCGGTTAATGTTCACTGATAGTAAGCCATGATCGATTTTAACACTTCCCTGCTTATTTGGGTTTGTATCAAACCATCGACACTTAAACATAATCACTTGGTATCGGTCTTTGTAAAGCAATTGCACGACAGTTGTTAGTTTACCATAGAAATCAATGTCCGTACTTTCACCTCCACCTGGGACATGAACACCGCTGTTTTGCGTACACAACTTGTCATCTTGTGCAGCCCCCAAAAACTTGACGCCGTTAACATGGCAACCCGAGAACAATTCAGCACGCATCGGGCCGAACGCCAAGTTATATAACTCTTCACTATAAGTGGGGGAATTCAATGCTTTTAATTTATTGACCTAATATTACACAAAAACATTCACATGTTAGTTTTAGAAAATTAAATACTACAATATATATGTCAAATACAAAACACTTATAACTTACATATTCGAGAAACCATTTTGGAAACAATTCTCGGTGTTTCTTGGCATACAAATGTGATGGATGTTCCCGCTTCATCATCTCTTCATGCTCATCTAAGTATGCTATTATCTCATCACAATTGTTCAGTACGAACCAATGCGCTACCTCCATGTCAATTATGGAGAATGACTCGCCTGGTCCAGGATCTCCAAAGGGTCGTGCGCTTTGGGCAAAAACAGAGAGTTTCTCCTTTCTCACACCTCCGTCATTAATGTGCTGAGGACGATTGAAATCCGTCTCCACATCTTTTAAATACATTCCACAGAAAGTAAGCGACTCATGTTGAACCCTCAACAATTGATCCTTCGGGCTTCGCCCTGTTGCGTACACTTTTTTTAAGCTCCCCGAGAAGCCTGCCAAAATCAAACAATACGATACAAATTAGCAACCGTTGAATAAAGATACATAAACAAATGATGACGATTATATACATTTCTATTGGATACATCCAGCGATAGGTGATAGGACCAGCAAGCAATGCCTCTTCAGGCAAGTGAACCATCACGTGGATCATACTTGTGAAGAAAGCTGGAGGGAATATCATCTCAAACTTGCATAGGACTTGGACAATGTCATGGCGCAACTGATTAATGTCTGAAAGTCGTAACGTTTTTGCCGTCAGTTGGGTAAAAAAATATGGACAATAACATGATTGACTTCACTACATCTTCCGGCAATAGGTGTCTCTTTAGTCCAGCAAATTTACCCCCGTCAACATTCACGCAACGCTTGATATTAGAAGCATACCCATCGGGAAATTTTATAAACGATACAAACTTTAGAAACTCTTTTTTGTCATTCGGTTTCATGGAAAAAAATGCAAGATCCCTTCTGACTTTATCACTGTCCCTATTCATCCATAAACCCCTTCGTATGCCCATTCTTTCCAAATCAAGACGAGTTTTGATCGTGTCCTTTGTTTTGCCCTCGATATCTAAAATCGTGCCTATCAATGTATCAAAGACATTTTTTTCAACATGCATAACGTCGAGATTGTGCCTCAATCTTAGTTTTGACCAATATGGGAGCTCAAAAAACATAGGCTTGTGCGTCCAGTTCATATGTGTAGAAGGTCTGGTTTGACTCACTGTTTTCCCGAATGGAGCAAAATCCAAACGATTAATCTGTTCCAAAATCTGATCGCTGGACCATTCTCTAGGTCTGAGGCGATGCTCTGTGTTCCCGTCGAACTCTTTATCCTTTTCCCGCCACTCATGGTCCCATGGCAACCATCTCCGATGACCAAGGTAACCAACTTTTCCAGCTTGCCAACCAGATGTTACATCATCCTTGCATACAGGGCATGTCATATAACCCTTAGTGCTCCACTCAGAAACCATTGCATATGCGGGAAAATCATTCACAGTCCACATCTCTGCTGCCCGCAAAGTGAACATCTTACCAGTGGATTTATCGTATGTGTGCACACCATTTGTCCAAAAATCTTTGAACTCATCGACCAACGGCCTTAAGTAAACATCAATTAACCTACCCAGATCCTCAGTTATCAAAACAATCATCATCATGTATTCTTTTTTCATGCATTTCCAAGGCGGCAAATTATATGGGAATACGAAATTCGGCCAGGTACTGTGGTGTTGGTTCAGAACCCTGTAAGGATTGAATCCGTCAGTGTCAAGACCTAATCTAACATTTCGAGGATCGGTAGCAAACTCGGGGAACATTCGATTGAAGTCTTTCCATGCCTCCCCATCTGCAGGATGCCGCATCACATCGTCGTCTACCCGTTTTTCCTTATGTCATCTCATGTCCATGGCAGTATGTGTCGACATATACAATCGCTGCAACCTGGGTTTCAGGGGCAGATAACGCATGACTTTTTGCGGGATCTTAGTCGTTCTATTCTGAGATGTCATTTTGAACCTCGACTCATTGCATATAGGGCATGCATCCAATGCTTCATACTCTTTGTAGAATAAAATACAATTGTTTTTGCAAGCGTAAATTTTTTCATAACCCAATCCAGGACCATTCAACACCTTTTGTGCGTGTCTATGGTCTTTCGGCAAACAATTGTCTGTCGGAAGCATTCTCTTGAAAACCCCTAAAAAGTAATCGAAACACTGGTTCGACATACGATACTTTATTTTTCCCTGCATTAGCTCTACAATGGCCGTGAGAACGGAAAAGCTCTCGCACCTCGGGTATAACTCTTGGTTGGCATTTTTTAACAGTTTTTCATATTGTTCAAACTCTGCACTGTCTATTGGTGTAGGCACGTCATCTTCACCTTCCTGATTGATGTTGGTCGATGCAAATGGAAAAGCATCGTGTATAATATCCATGACTTGATCATTAGGATCCACAATAGGTTCAACATTGTCCACTCTTGTGGCATTTGAAGACGAAACATGGTCTAATTGTTCACCGTGAAGGTTCCAAATGCTATATGTCTCAATCATTCCATTTCTTACTAAATGAAATGCAACATTTTCAATTGTCTCCCACAACGTGTTGTTACACCTCCTACAAGGACAACGGATTCTAGTTGGACATGGGTTGTGTGTACGTGCGAACTCAATAAAATCCCCGATTCCATCAAAGTATTTGTCTGCGCATCTATTCGGGTTCTGTATCCACCTCCTGCTCATAATTCCTGCAACCACAATCACAACACAACAATCACAAGAACTTCATATGAAGTCATAATGTCACCTTATGCCTCCAGTAAGGGCCCTATCCCATTCGGGAATGCATAGTCATGTCACGTAATGTACGGCTACATGAGATTAGATTTCGACGTGGATGAATTTCGGCAGCATCTCGATACAGTTCTTGAGGTGTACCGTAGGTATAAATACCTACGTACCACCCGAAGAATGTACAGAGATAACACCGAAATCTGCACAATCGAAACCTAATCCTGTAGCCGTACATTACGTGACATAACTATGCATTCCCAAACTATCCAAATAATGAGACAATTCAAGAATTAATTGGACCGCAGTCATGCTTTACGTATCCATGCACGAAATCCAACTAATCTCGAACGGAAAACTAAGTGTTACTCAAAATAAAAACAAAAGTACGAAGTTAATTTCAATTAACTCCGTACATCACAACACATTAACACCATAATATCAATATAATTTCACAAAACAAATATAAACATAACAAATAAAGTTTAACATAATATAAATAATTTTACATATCCTCAAATATAAAACGAAGAAAATACATTCTCAATCGTTTTCCACCAATCGTTAATCACACGTAATATCCATGTAGACAACGAAAGTAATGGTGTTAGAATCAATTTAAATTAATACTTTTACACTAACGACAAAAAATATTTACCAAATGAACGTAGCGAATTCCCAGTTCAGGCAGATAAAGAGGCAGAGGCAAGCTGCAATTTTTTGTAGCTTGCCTCTGCAATAGCAGCATCCAACTTATATACTGAACAGAGGATTTTGCACTATGAAGACATTTTCGTCGCTCAAACCCTCCATTTTCGTCGCGCAAAAGCCATCATTCGTCGTGCAAAATGGATTTTTTTGTCGCGCAAAATCGGGTCAACATTATACTTTACACGACGAGGAAAGGCCTTTCGTCGCGCCAGAGCACATATTCGTCGCGCAAACGATCAATGTCGACGCGCAAGAACGTGTAAACATCAAAAATTGTGCGACGAGACGAATTTCCATCGCGCAGGAATTTGGCGCCAAATCAAAGCACCCGTGTTTTTTTGCGCGACGAATATTTTTTTGTCGCGCAAAACATAGTCGCACGACAAAAAATTAAGTCGTCGCTCTAAGTTTTCTAGCGCGACGAAAATTTTCGTCACGCAAGTTTTTGCCGCCAAATTTAGAACCCGCCTTTTTTTGCGCGACGATAATTGATATGGTTGCGCTAAAGGTTCATGTGCGACGATATTTTTCGTCGCACAAGGTTAAAAATATAAAATTATTAGCCTCGCTATTATGCGCGACGAATAATTTTTTGCGTCGCGCAAGAGGCACTTGTGCGAGGAAATTTCATTTGTCGCGCAAATAGTAAAACGTAGTAGTGGAAGAGCACATCGAATGAGGTAGAAGGAAACTGAAATGGGAATTAAAACTTCAAAACACTGTTCGGTACGGTATGACACCAAACGAGATCAGAAATGTGGAACCAATGTCGTGTCAAATAGTAACGGGATGACACGGTACCATCCCATTTACACTTCAACACCAAACGGGACAGCACGAGATTGGCACAGTTTGGCATGGTTTCGGTTCGGTTTCGATATTCCGATTTCGATGCCCATCCCTAATCCATACCCTAAAAACCCTAAAAACCTAAAACTAATTAACAATGATGATTAATTTAAAGGGCTCTTATATCTAGATCCAAAACGATTAGCTGTCATTGGGTTTAGTTCACGCGTTTTTTGTTTTAGATGTAGGTCCTTTGACTTTTATTACTTTTTTGGTTGTGTCGATTTTACCCATTGAGATAAATAATGAAAACACATTAAACTTGATGATTAATTAGGCTAATTAACAATGATGATTAATCTAAACCCGACCCGTTAACTTATAAATTAAAATTTTGACATAATAATATGCAGAGTAGTGTTCTCTTGGTCACTAAGGAATCCGTGGTCACCCACTTTTAGATTTAAATCCAAAGGTCCACCTACTTTTGCACTCCTTTTAAGAAACTTTATTGAACCGTTGGATTTAAATCCAACGGTGGATGACCACGTATCCTTGATCACTAGGTGACCAAGAGATCACTACTCATAATATGCATATAAACCTATATTCTTTTTTTTTTTTCTCAATTTGGCAAGTGGGGCATTAATTATTGATTAAGAAATGGTAATTTGTGAGTACCTAGAAGAAGTGACAAGTCAAACAAGCATCCTTACATCCCATCCAAAACAGTGATTGGATTAAAACATGAATTAAGCCAAGAAAACCCATCACATGCATGTTATTTAATTTGCACATTTGATTGTTCTTCCTCATCCGAACTTAGAAGGCATTCAAGTTGTTTTGTGTTTTTTTTTTTCTGCACAATCCAAGCCATTTTGTTTCTTCTGTTTATCTTTCTTTTCCGGTCAATATATCTTTTCGGGAATTCAGAGCAAACATGAGTGGGAGATTCTTGCGTCTATGCTTAAACCAATTAATTAATTAGCCTAATTAACTGTTGATTATAATTAGTTAATGCAGTAGTAGGGTGGTCCTTATCAATTTATGCGCAAAAGAAAGGCTGGAAAACACTGTTTGATAGATCATTGTCGTTGGCTCTATATGTTCTCAACAACTGTCTTAATTACATCATCATCGCACGCGTAAGGTGTCACAGTTTAATTTTCTTTGCTCTCGACATTTTTCTTGGGTTTAAGGCCCCAACCAGCTTTAAAATTTGTGTTAATTAGGCAAGGCTAATTGCTTCTCTCATACTGTTAATAGAATATCTTTGGCATCAACGCATACAGCTGCATGATTGATATCTTTTTATATATGGGCTCCATTAATTTGTCTAGTATATCGTAACCCTAAACCCCACTTTTTGGATCAATGCTATATAATTTGAACATTATAATTTACTTTGAATCCTTTAAAATTCCCTAATATAATCAAATACACAAAACTTTATGATGTTCCAATCATTTATCCTCACTCTCTCACAATATGTCCGATCTCATCGTTATATAATCGGCATAATATATATACATGCACCTAATGAGAGACAAATCATATATACCGGCACATACAAAAATTTCTCAGCACACATACCGTTTTAGCTATGTGGTTAAGTGCTAGCAGTTGTGATATGTGTGAATTAATTAATTTAAAAACCTTTTTAATGGGGATATTTTTAAGTATATATCAAGCAACATATTGTGTGAGTGAAGACCGTAGAATGGTTTGAGGCAGGTAAACCAATTAATAAGCTATATTAAAATAACGGTTTTAATAAAATTCTCCTTCCAAAGAAATTTCAGGGTAACAGTATCTGAAAGCAATCAGTTCCATTTTGTATATCAAGTTATCAACATTAATTAGCAGTCAATTTATTAGTGACGCCTGCTTAATCTATGGCTGTCCACCAGCAGATGCTGTATGTATGAATAAATAATCTATTAGGTTAGCCACATTTTCAATAATAATACTAATTAATCAGGCTTAATTAAATCAATTTTGACACATATATAGTTGACGTGATCAATAAACTTGTCCATTTCACACTAGTCCACGGCTTTTTATTAGTCTCCCGGTCCATGATATTGAATTTCAATATAACATTAGGGTAGTAATCTCGAGGTCAATACCTTGTTATTAAAATTTAAAATGTTATGTAATGAGCCTGAATATTTTGCTCAAATTATGCCAAATTATGATAGCTCTAAAGGTCGAGGTCAAGCGTGGAAATGCATGGATGATCATTATATTGCTCAAGGGATCGATATTTGTTGACCATCGATGTGCCCTAGACACATTAATTACAGTAGTTGGATTCAATTCAACTCCTATATTCTTATTAAATCACTTATTAAACAGTATCATATAGGCGAGAGTCTTGTGTAGGGTTGTCTTTAGTCGATAACTCTTTCACAATTAGAGCACTTCCACTCCTATGGGCAAAGGCAAGATAAAGGCTGTCACTATTCACATAAATAGTGGATGCCCTTGCAATTTTGTTTACACCCCTATGGTCAACGGCAATTACTATTAACATGAGATATGAGGAGATGAATTTGAATAGAGTTTTGGTGTGGGAAGTAAAGAATATGACTAGGTATTTATAATAATAAAAATCTGAATTTTTTGGTATCTTTTTCAAATTTTGTTTGTTATTTAAATTGGTTGCTAACGTCATTATGACATCAGCATTGCGTTACTTTGCTTAGGCAGCGACACAGGCTAGATTTGCCTATGGACTTGCCTACGTTGGTGGGTCCCACGCCTTGCCCACTCCTGCCCTTGCGTGCTGAAGCCGTTCTCGGGCTTAGGCTATGTCCTGCTCAGGCAAAAGGCCTTACGGTAGATTTTTGCTCTTAGTGAAATTCGTAAATGAATCTCACTTTCGGACGATACGTTGGTTGTGTGAGAGCGGTCTCATAAGACCGTCACACTTAAGAATTTCTCTCTGCAATAACAGATCATCATGACCCTTGGTCCAATTTCAGTATTGATGGTTTTTTTCCAAATAAGTGGGAACAATTAGAATTAAAGGTGGTTTGGAGTGTTGTGTGAGTGTAGCCACCGTGGGTGGACCCTAGCCCACGTCACGATTTTCATGAACATTCTGGTTTGGACAAAGGCGAACAATCAACTTGTCTCCTTCCAATAGGGGCCTGAAGATTGTGTTATGATCGAAAGCAAATCACATTCATGACATCACGAAATGCATTAATTTTCAAGGGGCACACATAATTTTAGGCCACGGAGAGAAATTATTTGCTCATAACAGGTAAAGCTTGCTGCTTGTGGTAGAGATAGAGCAAGGTCTGGTACTCTGTCCGATCTGGTCTTTATAGACTATATGGTGTCTGATTAATTTCAAACCCCATGAGAGTCCTAAAGGTCACAATGGCACATGCATGTGGAAGAAAACCAAAATCTATTATCGATAGGCTTATTTACTATAGTGCCCCCTGAAACTATGATCAAATCTTATATTGCCCCTTGAAAGTTAAAGTGGCCCACTTTGCCTCCTTGACCAATGTTTGGTGTTCCAATTTGCCCCCTGCCATCATCTCAATTTCTAACTCCGTCAATTCTGATGAGGTGGTAGGGGTATTATGGTAATTTTTGTACATGTGGTCATTAAAAAATTAATAAAAAGTATTTTATCTTTAAATAATTTAAAAATTAAAAGTCCAATATAAAACCTAATAAAATTTAATAAATAAATAAATTTTAAAAAATAAACCTTACCCCCAACTCTTCCCCAGCCACTTCCTCACCCTCCTCCCTCTCTCTCTCTCTCTCTCTCTCTCTCTCTCTCTCTCTCTCTCTCTCTCTCTCTCTCTCTCTCTCTCTCTCCAGCCCAACAGTGCCTCTTGCATTTAATAGTATTCAGTTCTTAATGATAAAAATTGGAAATGAGAGAAGAAGAACTTTTCTGACATTTCGGCAAGATTTTCAAATTTAATGTCCAAAAAATGATTCCTTCAATCAAAAGCTAGCTTTTAAAGTTATAAGCACCAAAGTTATAGGCATATGAATATACATGAAGCAGGCATCAAAATGGTTGAGTTGTATAAGAAGTGGGTGAGATTTCCTTTCTACCACTATTTGCACAGACAATTTCAGCCCGATACTTTTTCAAAGCACCAGTAGCTGCTCTTAGATGAACATTATTATCATCTATAATAAGAATTTTTCACCTAGGTAGAAGATTGCAAAGTAACAGGATCCGACCAAAATCTACTTTAGAATCCGTGTTGAACTCCGTGCGTGTCCGACACCTAGCAGGTGCCGGGCACAAATGACTAAAATATCCTTTTTGCCCTAGTCTGCAAATGAAGATAATAATAAATTAGTTGTTAGATTTAATCTCAGCCATTAATAGTGCATAAATCTAATGGTTTAAAATTTGTGTCAAAACTTGTATCAAAAACATAGTGCCACAGATCTGCCCCTATATATAGAGCTTCTATTGAAGGATCCCTCAAATAAGTTTATTTGAGGGACACCCCTTGTATGGCCCACTCCGGATTGTATTTCACTAATCCAAACCGTCAATTTTGTAGATACTCATTCAAAGATCATCTCTACAAAAAAATCTCTTGAATCCAATATAATTTGACCATTCAATTGAGTTATTGAAATTTTAGTACTTTTTTGAAGCACCGTGTTCATTGATTTTGTAGGACACAATTGGATGTCGAAACGGTTTCCGATTTGTCTAATTTTTTGTAAGGATAATCTATGAATGAAGACCTAAAAAATAGATTGTTTGGATCATTGGAAAAAAAAATGGTAGGGTACCCTAAATGGCGTCCCTCAAATAAAATTATTTGAGGAATCCCTCAATAAAATGGGACTGTATATATATATATATATATATATATATATATATATATATATATATATATATATATATACTATACTATACTATTCAGAAAACTAGTATTCGTAATTTATCAAAATCAAGTCATTGAGCATATATTTAAATATAAACATATAGTCAGACATTTAATTAACTCCTTATTGAAGCCAACCCAACTCACGTACTTTTTCAAGTCCTTTCTACCATACATAGACATTTAAATTCATTCTAAACCTTAACTGAATAATAATAAAATATAAATACGTACTTGAAAATAAAGCTGACAATTAAACCACCCCAAGAATGATTAATAATTAAATAAAGTAAGCAAATTATTTCTAGAATAAAGACCCCTTTACCAATACAATTTACTCTTCGGCCTCAACAAAGCCGACACTGCTACCTTCCAGGCCAACTGGGCTCGTAGGGCCCACGACCTCAATTCCTTATCTGAAAATTCCTAATGGTCCATAACCATAAGTTAAACCTATCCTCGAAGTTTCTTGACGATCCGACGATTGATTTGACCCATATTGCGGAATTTGACTAATTGGGCCCGCGGGGCCCACAACCTCCGATTCCACTCCAAACGTTCCTATAAGTCCAACAAGGTCTACATAACAAGTCCCGAGAGTTTGGTCTCAATCGAGCAGTTGGCTTAACGTCAATTGCACGATCGGACGACGACTAATTCGCCTAACCTTAACATTCTTGATTCAGAGTATCCGGGACTCCGATTTCTGATCCACAAGTTCCTACATGATCCTAGAGGTACGGGGAATAACATACTCGAAAATGGGACCGATCGGATGGCCCGAACCTATCGAACCTGGATATCGCCTAATAGGCGTAATATCCGTTCGATAGTCAAACGGTATTCAATTACTAATTAGAGCATACCGTCGTGTTCGGGATGACATGATGAGTATTTTGGAACAAAAAAGGCAGCCACAAAATGGCCCACGCGCCGCCACCCGCCACCGGCAGTAGTGGGTGTCTAGAGAAATTCCGGCGATGGTAAAATTCTCAACACTCCCTACAATACCTATACCAAAATGATCGGACTAACAAGGGGAGTAACTTTTGTACTTCGCTCGACCCCAAATTTGGCCGTGAAGTGGCCTGAAAAACAACAAACCGTCGGCCCAATTTCTAGACAGATAGAGTGCATTGAGTAGATGATGTTTCATACCTTGATCAACAAAATTGGTCACCGGAATCGCCTGAAAAATCTGAAACAAACCGGAGTTTTAGAGCCCAGATAAGCTCGCCGTCCCTGGCCTGTCATTTTCTGACCAATCCCACCTTCAGCCGTCACCGGACGGCGCCATGGTGACTATAGCAACACAGCCAAGCGCTGTGCGCAACGAGAGAGAGAAGGATCAGGGAGAGAGGAAGATAGCTGAGGGGGGTCCACGCACCAACTGGGGTCAAAGCTGGGTTTTTATGTTTTCTTTAAAACATTTCGACATTCCAATTACGCCCTTTTTGTTTGTAGACTTTTTCCAGCTCGTTATAACTCGGAATTAAGCGTGCCGTCTGTCTACGAACTCGTATTGACGAGCCCGACGCGACGGTGTAACTCAATTCCCTAATTTCCTTCCCAAACAAAAAGTCAACCTTAACCCACTAAGAAACCCTAAGTGTAAAATTGTCATTTACTTTAATAATTTAGGAATTTAATTAAGTTTTAGTAGCGGGATGTTACACAGATAGTCAAGCTTGAGAGCTCATATTCAATAAAATTGGAGCCTGGTCCAACAGGCTAAATCGTTATTCAGGTCGGACCTCATCTTCCTGGCACCGGACCAACTCTACCCGAAAACCAGATCCCCATCGACTTCATATACTGAAACTTCTCTTTCGCCGATATCAGCATCATAGCCGACATAGAAGAAGAGGAAGACGACAAGAGTGTAGGGTTGTAGGTTAGAAAAGCGGTGTAAGGATGTGAGTTGAATAGCGGGGTGAGGATGTGGTTCAGGGAAGGGGGTTTAGGTCAGAGAGAGAGAGAGAGGGGCAGGGCTAACGGGTAAGGAGGCGGGTGAGGGCTGGGAGGGTGATGAAGTGGCTTGGGAAGAGTTGGGTTTATTTTTAAATTTTATTTATTTATTAATTTTATTTGGTTGTATATTGGTCTTTAATTTTTAAATTATTTAAAGGAAAAATATTTTTTATTAGTTTTTTAATGACCACATGTACAAAATTATCATAATACCTCTGCCACTTCATTACAGTTGATAGAGTTAGGAAGAAGATGACAGCATGGGGCAAATAGGAACACCAAACCTTGGTCAAGTGGGTCACTTTAACTTCTGGGGGGGTAATGTAGAACTTGACCATAGTTTCAGGGGACACTACAGTAAATAAGCCTTATGGATATATATATATATATATATGTGGTCAACGGGGTTTAATCCAGTGGAAAATGTCTTGATTTGCATACCAGATCAATAATTTCATATTCGACCCTCATGACACTTTGATAATGTGTATGTGAGAAATCTCCTCCCCTTGTAGTTTATAATATCATTTATACATATATGTGTATAAATGTCCGTCACTTTTGGTCCCTGTAGTTGGGCACTTCAACTACTTTTGATCATGTAGTTTCAATTCCGTCAATTTTAACCCTATAGTTTCGTATTTGTAGCAATTTAAGGACAAGTTAGTATTTCCGTCAATTTCTTTCACAGTGCAAGGGGCAATTTCGTTAACTCAAAACCCTTGAGCGTAAAAGCTCGTCTGAAACTCTCCCCAATTCATATTAAGCATTGAAATTCAACCACTAATCCTAATTTTTGAAGAACCATAAACCCAAATGGACATATCAACAATTTGTAAGGGGTCAAAATCGCTTGAAGTGGTCCTGGTGGACAAAAGCCACATCAGCTAAGAACATAAATTCATATAGCCTAGGGGAGTGCCCACCTCTCACATAATTTTTTTTGTTTTTTTACATTGAAAAAGAAATTAAATTATGGGTCATTATCATTCATTGAATAATAATACTATGTGATTTAATTATGGTATTAAGTCTCTTGACTCATTCACGAGAAGAAGTCATCAGTCCTGATATGACTATTCAACAAGCCAGTCCTCTATGCATTGCATATGAAATCGACTATTTTTAAGAGTTGGTTTACGTACGATAACCGAGTTCTAACCATATGGGTTTTTTTTTTAAAAATTCACCGATTTACATTATGGGAGGGGCTCAATTACCATAATTGGGGTTCTACATTATGGGAGAGCAGGACGGACTCAATTACCATCATTGGGATTCAAACGGGTGCCATTGGGGGAGGGGGAGGACCTCCACCTCTAACCATATTGTTTTGGAAATATTTTGAGTTGCTTAGAAATGTACAAGTTTAGAACGTATGTGAATTTCACTTTCGGATGTTGCGTCGATTGTGTGAGAGTAGTTTCATAGGACGGTCACACTTAAGAATTTCTCACACAATCGAGACAGCATCCGTAAATGAAGTTCGTATACGAATTCCACTCATTGTGGAAGAGCTATCGTTTTGGAAACCCTTTCTTTATGGTTTTAAGTTGCTTAGAAACATACAAGTTTATAGTTAAAGCTATTCTCTTTAAAATGAATCGGATAATGAATTGGTCAAAATTTAGCGTCCTATCATTGAGAAATATCATTTACCTACAAATGGTTCCCTAGATACCAAGTTTTGCTAATAGTTGTTTAAATTTTTTAATTTGCCACAACAATTTAAAAAGAAAAATGTTGTTAATTCGTGTTGAACTCCCTCACATAAAATGAGACCGGCTTATAATATTCGAAGATACGTCACATCCATGATCCATTATTACTAATTTGGTTTGGTTTGGGTTTTGGGGTGGTTATAGAATTATTCCACAAGACTAATTAATCAACTCCTATGACATCTTCTTGGTTGCAAATTAAGGTACATATGCATGCATGAAAATGCAGGTTTTATGGAAACTAAAACTCGTAATAATTTTAACCAAATACATACATTAATATTAAAGACACTTTGATACTCACACTGTCAAACTATACCTTGGCATACAAGATATAGTGACAGACTAAGACGACATGACCAACAAGTAAAGGGCCCTTCCCCATCTTACTAAGACTACATAATGTTCTTGTAAATTATGACCAATACCAAGTATATAAGCAGTGATTTCAAATCCAGAGATTAAGCGTGCTCTGGCAACTTTATGTAAGCCAGAGGTTTTCTTTTTCCCCTACTATTAAACTTCACTGAGCCGAGACCTACTGCGCACTTCAGCAACCAAAGGCTTGGCCATCTCACACGACAGCCTCAGCACCTCAGATAAGTCCACGTCATTCCCATTCAACGGTAGCCATTCGTACTCGTGTAAAAGCGAAGCCACCCAGTACGTGACAGTTGTCAACCCCAGAGCCTTCCCCGGGCAAGTCCTCCTACCCGACCCGAATGGTGCGAGTCTCAGATCCGACCCGAAAACTGAAAACTCCAACTCCCCCTCCGGGGCCACGAATCTGTCGGGCTTGAACTCCAGTGGGTCCACCCAGACATCCGGGTCCCTCGAGATGGCCCACATGTTTACCATAGCTGTGGTCCCCAGAGGCACATGATACCCATCAATCGTTGTATCAGTGATGGCGAGTCGGGCCCAGGATAAAAGTGGGCCCGGCGGGTGTAGCCTCAGGACTTCTTTCACCACAGCCGTCAGATACACCAAGTCAGGGATATCAGACTCATTGACGGCTCGCGACCTGCCCACCACTTTGTCAAGCTCGTCGTGGACCGTCGATTGAACATCAGGATGAAGCACCAGCCTGGCCATGATCCACTCGATAAGAACCGCTACGGTATCGGTCCCTCTAAATATCATTTCCTGCACACATAAAACGACAGCGTTTTGATTACTAACAAAAAGAATATTTTAATTAAAAATCCAAGTAACAGCAAGAGACTGATTTAAATGCTTACCCAGAGGACGGCGATCATATCGGAGTCGGACAATTTATCGGGTCCTTGGAGGGAAAGCAAAACGTCAACAAAGTCAGGGGCCTTTTCGTCTTTTCCGGCTTCGACGCCGGTTCGGTGTTCAGAAATGATTCGGGAGACGAACCGGTTCACTCTGGGTACAAGATTGGAGCATCTGAACCGGATTTTTTGGGCATCGAAATCAGCCAACCAAGGAAGATGATCGGACCAATTTAACATACCCAACAAATCGTACCCTTCATCGACCAACCCTTTGAGCTCTTCGACCTCATTGTTCATGGAGGCCCCAAATTCAAGCTCGTATTTTCGCCCAAAAACAGAGCACATCATGTTGTTCAGCGAAGCCCGCTTGACCACTTCACGAATGGCCAGGTTCTCCTTGTGGGTCCCAAACATTGCCACCATTTGATAAGCTATCTCGCGCCGCTGGGCCTCGGAGTTCTTGATTTGCTTGGGGGAGAAGAGATGGGCGGCGGAGATTCGACGTAGGGTGCGCCAGTAGACGCCGTACGGGGCGAACCCGATGGCCCGGTTGAACATCAGGCTGTAGGCGGATTCTTTTACGGGGCGGTCGGCGAAGACGGAGCTGTTGAGAATCTCACGTGCCACGTCGGGGTGGCACGTGACGATGACTCTGGTTTGGCCGAGGGAGAAGGCCATGAGGCGTTTGGCGCTGCAGTAGCGGGCCATGGCGGCGATTTTGCGGTGGGCCAGGGAGGTCATGAGGGTCATGCTGCCGATGAGAGGCATGCCTCTGGGGCCAGGAATTATGGGCTTGGTTTTTGAAGATTTTAGCAGCAATGGAATTATGTTTTTGAAGTTGCGGCCCCAAGCTGGGCCGCCAGGGTGAGACCAGTAGATGAAGGTCATGGCAAGCCATGTTAGAGCTAGGAGCAGAAGCGTGCATGCAATGCTTTCTGCAGAGAAGGCTCTGAATGATTTGGAGGCTAGGGCAAATACCCAGAGGCTTTCAATGTCTGTTTTCATGGCGGAGAGTAGAGAGAGAGAGTGGGGGATTGTGGGTTTTGGTTTGGAAATTAGAGTGAGAGAGAGAGAGAGAAGAAGGTGAGGTGGGTTTTGAGTTTGAACCAAAAACTAGCTGAAGAATGGGGCAATATATAGGGGAAGGCGAAGGGGAAGATTATCAGATATGGTGCATATATTTTTGGTAGCTTGGGCTACAAAACAAACCCAAACAAAAATAATATAAAAATAAAAATGAAAAATACAAAAAGAAGTTGGAAAATTGGAAAAGAAAACCGTTATACTCAAGTTTGTATGACTGACTGAAACAAGTTTGTATTTTTCATTTTCTTTTAACTTTTTTTTATAATAAAAAATTTAATAGATGCGCCGCCAGATGTGCACGAACGAACAGTGGATTGGGGCGGGGGTTATTATTGTCATTTTAGTTCTGTATTGTAGAATTTGTTGCTGTTAAACGAACCCTAAAATTAATTGAGTACACCCTATGATATAAGTATACTCTAATAATTAAATCAAAATGAAAAGTTAACTAAGTACACCCTATTTAACTACCAAAAATACCTCTGATACACCATAATACACTCTATCACACAACACCCTAATACTAAGTACACCATATTATCTTGAGTAGGTCCACTGGATATGAAATCTCTTGCATTGTCCTTTGCATGAAAAATAGGTAATAGAATTACTGCCTTAGTAGTTTATGATTTGAAAGGTAAATAGGTTCAGTCATCATCCTGAGCATCAAAATTTCTAAACCTTGAAAATAAAGCATCTGACCAAATTGTATACGAATTTGTAACGCCCGTCACAGTTTTTTTGCTACTTGTGTTTAAAACTTTCAAAAACTTGAGGAACGTAATGTAATCACTATTGGTTGTCTAAGTGATTTGAAATATGTAAAATTCCTAGTAAAAAAATGCTTGAGTCCAGTAAGTGGGATTATTATCATTTTGTGCTAAATGGCAGAGAGCAAGCTATATATGGCGTTGTGTTGAAGTTGAGGTAGTCTTGGAGTTACCATGTAAGGGCACCGTCTTCCATCAAAAGTGAATGACCTTTTCTGTGTGTTGCATATATTAAACTCCATACAGAATAAAACGCAATGAACTACAAAAAGGATAACTTCTACCAATATTAACTGATTAGGGTCAATATGTTTAGTAGGGTGTGCTTATTAAAATTACTTTTATTTCAATATTCAAAATATCCCTTTTTTGTCATTTTATATGAGGATAAATTAGTAAATCAATAAATAGTTTGGTAATAAAGTGTACTCAGTTAATTTTAGGGTTCGTTTAACAGCACCCTTTGCAAATTGAGGTGGCTCGTCAGAGTAAATTTAACTATATGATAAATTGATATATATATATATATATATAAATGCATAGGAATCATCCGAATGTAAGAAGTAGTTATGTGCTAAAGTGTAGGGTTGTACATTAGTTCTAAACCAATGAATTTTTATCAATCCAATCCAATTCAATTTTTTATTGAATTTGAGATTTTACAATCCGATCCAATGTGTTCGGATGTCAAGATCCAATCCAACATTGGATTGGATGATCGGTTTGTATGAAAATATGAAAATCACAAAGATAATCGTATAGAATTCAATCCAATAGAAAACATTAATTAAGTATGTACTAAATAGATATAAATAAATTTTAGAAAACAACACTATAACACAAAGTTCGACATTTAGAGTTCAAGTTACATCAATTCCTTAAATAAAAATAAAATAAAATAAAATAAAAAAGCTAAAGTGAACACAAAAACTTAGAAATCTAGAATTTTATGGTATATTAATTTTTTTTTTCCAAAGAATATCAATAAAGTACTGTTGGTGCGTTGGTGTAAGTGGAATGTGAAATGTGGTTTAAGTTCGAACACTAGGAAAGGCAAATATTTGCATATACCTTTAAAAGGTTGGATCGGTTCGGTTTGAATTGGATTTCAAACTTTGGATTCGCTAACCAAACCGATCCAATTAGTTTTTCATTTTTTGAATCCAATTCAATCCGTCAATACTATCGACACTAATAAAATTGAATTGGATTGGATTGGATTGGTCATTTTGGCAGACTAGTTTGGATCATGTACAGTCCTACTAAAGTCGACCCTTAAACACTATTTTAAAACCCATTTCACCACAAATTAGTTAACATATCATTATCTTCTCACAATATAATTTTATTTTATCCTTATTATAATTTTGATTTATTGAAAATTTATCCATAACTTATGGTACTATAAAGGGTAGTGGCTTTGTCTATAGAAAACAAATTAAAAAAAGGTACACTTAGGGTCCTTCCCTTGTTAATTAAAATTTAGTTAACGCTTCCATGTGTTTCATTATGAACTAATTCCCTTGTTTTTGTCCTTCAATTTCCTTGGGCAGTACAACACATGGGAATGAAAAACTACGTAACAAAACTTATATATGGTAGTATGGTACTATATACAATACAAGAGCAGGTTTTATAATATGATATATGTTTCACTTTTCTATAGAAATTAAAATATTGAGTTCGAACTTTATATTGCTGACCTATTTGGTAGCTTAGACTATCTACAATGGTTAAGATCAATGCAATTTTATTGCATGAAATTAAACTAAAACAGTAAAATTTTACTTGCAATGGTGTGATTTAGTTCATTGTAATAGATGCAATTGCAATAGAAGGTGGTGCGCTATGTGATGAACCCTCTATTGAATTGCAGTAGGTTAACCATTACAGATGCTCTTAATTTCATCGCTTGAGATATTTAATTGATTTTCAACTAGCTCATTGGCACACGCTCACGCTTGTGCGAATCAGGTTTTTTTATTAATAAGTGTTATATTCTTTTAATTTTTTTTTAAACAAAAGTTTTGAAGGTAGTTGTCTCCTATTTTAGGAATAACTTCTCCTAATTTTATGAAGAGTCTTGATCTCTTGGACCCCTAGGGTCTAAGGATTCGTGGTCACTCACCGTTGGATTTAAATCCAACGGCAAAATAGATTTTCTTAAAATGAGTGCAAAAGTAGGTGGGCCGTTGGATTTAAATCCAACGGTGAGTGACCACGAAATCCTTGGACTCTAGGGGTCCAAGAGATCATGACTCATTTTTTGAATAACTACATCACATGTTCTTTTCTTTTTGTTTTTATAATTATCATTTAAATATAAATAAATTATGAATGTTCTATTTTATCCATATTTAATCAAAGGTATTCTGTTTTAGTATTTTATTAACCAATGGCAATTGTAGGGATTTTAAAATTTTCACTTTTAAGGTGTTATGCCTTAATATATATATATATATAGATTATTTGGAGGTGGTAGAAGTTGTTAATGCGCTAAGAGTATCTCCAACAGTAGTAGCAAATAAAACTCTTCAAATTGAAGTTTGTTGACCTACGTGTCAATTTGAAAATTCTTATTTACTTCTTGAATAATTTTTGCTCCAACAAACTCTTCAATTCAATTAATGCAATATCATCGAAAAGAATGAAAAATATGAAAACTTGTGAAAAATGTCTATGTATTTATTATATGAAAGAAAAACATGCATGTTTTTAACATTTTCAAGGTAGGTATTGTTTTCTGAAGTAAAATCAAATGTTTGAAGAATCAAAGTCAACTTATCAGTCCTCAAGAGAGGGAGAAAGAGGTTGCAGCTTTGATGACTGAGGTTGAAGAGACTGTTGGAGAGAGTTTTTCTAATGTGGCTCATTTATTTTAGAATTTCAAATCTATTGAAAAGGCTGTTGGAGATGCTCTAACCGATGGTAACCACTATCTAGATATTCCTCGTTTTGAGACTTGGATCTAATTTTACCCAGTTATCAATATTTTTTTTACTAATTACGATTATATTTTACCATTTAAAATGTTTTAATTCAAACTTTAGATACCAACTTGTGTATCATCTCTCTAATAAAGGTGGAGCCCACCAGTACAATGGGTCTCACGCTCTATTAGAGAGATGGTACACAAGTTGATATCTAAAATTGGTCTCCCTAGAATTTTTATAATTCAAATATTCGTGTGCTCTACGTGTCCCACGTCAACTCTTTTCATCCCATTTTTCGGCCGTTTAATTTTTTGACCCCTCCACTTCGAAATATGAAAAATTGTTCACCACTTTATGTATAAACTTACCTTAATAATTAAACAAATGTAATGGAATTGTATCAATTGCATAAATTTAGAAAATTAAAATAAACAAACAAATAAATAGAGTGTGATAACAACTTGACATGACATGCGCAGGTGAGGTAGCCGTTATTTTCAGGTTCAGAAGTCGGACACATGGCTGTGTATGGCAGGACGTTGTTCGGCGAGGGCGTTTGGGTGCACATTAAGGTAGTGACGGACCCAAAAATCTTACCTCATGGGGTCATAGTGTAAAAGTTCCAATTTTTTTTTTTTAAGATTACCCACTTTGTCTTGAACTTGAAGTTCTTGAACTACCCACATTATCCAAACTAACCAAGGATGATTTTCTCTTAAAAAATCTCTCCATAATTCTACACATAAACTAATCAAAATAATAGCTCACATCAATTAAAGAGAACACCAAATTTATACAAATTAACCACAAAAAATTCATAAATGAAACATCCAATAAATCAAAACAATATAATAAAATCATAATTTCAATTCAATTAATTTAGGCTTAGAGTTAAAATTTACTTGAATTGTGAGGTGGTGGACGCGGCGGTTACCAGCTCAACAAATCCTCAATCCCCAACAAGCAACTCAGCTCCAACAGTACCTAAACGAAGTACATAACTCAACTTAGAATCCAAAATCCAAGATTCCGCTCCCAAATAACGAAAATGCCATTTAGATCAACCCGAGATCCAAAGTCCAAACAATTCCAAAATTGTGATATACACACTGTCGATGTCAAAACAGGACCAAGGACACCCGTTGTCCAAAAAATCACTATTTAGGTCTCGCGGGTCCCAACTGTCCAACCAACACTCCAAAAATCAGTCTTGGGCCTATGACCTCAAATTTCACATCCGATCGCACCAATGGACTCTAAATAGTCCCGACATCACTCCCATCCAATTTGACCCAACTAACGGTCATATAATTCTAGATCCCACGATCGAACGACGATCGCTTGCCTTAACTTCAAAACACAATAACTTAAGATCGGGACGTCCAATCACCAATCTGTCTGTTCCTACAGACTCCTCACAACACCAGTTACAACATATATAAAATGGATATGATCCTAAGTCCGATCTAACGATCTAAAATTTGTGAGTCTCCGATTGTCAGTCAAACGACGAAATCTCACAAAACGGAGCACACCATCGCACTCATGACGTTGAGGACATTAACATAACCTCGAATTATGAACTTGAAACTTAAATAATCAAAAATTCACTATTTGAAAATTTTCGAAATTTGCAAAAGATGCTTTGAAATTTATCTTAAATCGTAGGCCTTATTCTCACGATCACATAGGCGAAAATGGTTCAACAATTCAAACTTTAGAACTTAAGATATGAATTTCCAAAGTTTTTTTGTTTAAGAAAAATATTTTGTTCTTCTCTCATTTCAATTTGCAGAATGCTACGGAGGAAGAAGATCAGGAAGAAGAAGTTGAAAAAGTCTCCCCCCACCCCCACGTGTGAATAGTAGAAGGCTGGTCCACCTTTTTTTTTTTAAAATGACACATGTCACCCTATGATTGGTCCAACTTCCATAATTCATTAAAAATTCATCCGAGCTCTGAAAAATTCTCTGAAAATTACCACATACTCATAGTGACGTAAACTATTTTTCCATCCAAGAATCATAATTTTCTCACTTCAATTTCTTGAATGTCCATTGAAAAATCATTAAATTAAACATAAGGGCATTTTAGTCCAAATTGAGATTAAACACACTTAGAGCATCCACAATAGGATCCCTAAACCACCTCCTTAGACAAATTTTAAGGAAGAATTGGAAAAATACAACTCCAACCATGCTCCCTATCCACCTCATAAAATAGGGAGAACTCTAGGAGCTCCTAAATCTGATGAGAGAGAAAGGACTCCTAGTGGCTCCCTATAATTTAATACTGCTTTATTTAATGAGTATTTCAAATCTTTAATTAATGTTAACTATTTTTTATATTACTTTTTAATAGAGATTGACCAATTAAAAAAGAGTTATAGCATTTATAACTCCCTAAATTAGAGAGCATGATTGGAGTTTAAATTTTATAGAGAGCTCCTAAAATAACTTGTACATGTTTTTAGCTCAAATTTAACTAAAAAATAGAGAGCATGATTGTGGATGCTCTTAATCCAATCATTTCCAAACCAAACCAACTTCATAAAATACCCACACATTTAATTAACCTTGTATGATTTTTCAGAATATTAATAACAACAAAAATCCAGTTTTTGAGGTTATTAGAGCATCTCCAAGGGAGATGTCAAATACAAAACATCAAATTTAAATTTGATGGCTGATGTGGCAATTTAACATCTTATAACTTTTACACTCCATCCGATATGTCAAATAAAATTAATATTTTATTAAAGAATAAATGACAAAAAAGAAAAGATGGTAAGAAAAAAGCATATTAAAACTTGAAAACATCACTTTTCTACACAGCAGGTGGGCCCCATTCATTAAAAATCTCTCGATAGTTAAAATAACGTCTTTGTTTCTTGCTGTCAAAATTGCCGCTGGTTCACAAGACGTTATTTACACATCGGATATAGCACTTCGGGTGGAAATGAGCCAACTGCCTTTTCTAGTCGTTTAGCACTCCACCTGGCTTTTGACAGCTCGGGTGGAGATGCTCTTAGAGCATCTCCAAGGGAGATGTCAAATACCAAACATCAAATTTAAATTTGATGGCTTATGTGGTAATTTGACATATTGTGAAACTTTTTATCCAACCGATATGTCAAATATACATATTATTTTATTATTTTTAAAGGCAAGTGGGCTCAATATTTAAGAGTGAAATATTAAATAGGGTAAAAACTATACATTGATGATGAGCGAAGGAATGGGCCAAGTATAAAAATAATAATAAAATAATAAAAGACATATCAACTTGTGGGCTGTCAATTTTGACAGCAAAAGTGAAGGATATCAATCCAGCTAGGATTTGGCATCTCGGTTGGAGGCTTAAAACTGTCTTTTTTTTTTGTCAAAACTTACCACATTGGAATTGACATATCGGTTGGAGATGCTCTTACAAGAACCCACTTCACTCAATGGACGGCTTGGATTTTGCAAAGTTGCGCACTACAGTCCCCGTTCGTACATTAGAGGCATTTTTACATTTTAGTTTCGTGATTTTAATTAGGGCAATTTTAGATTTGTAGTTTGCTTATTTGTGCAAGTTTGGTCTCAATCATTAATCTCGTTAATATTGAAGAAAAAAATCTAACGTGGTAGCACTTGCATATCTAGTACATAGAGAATTTTTTATATTTAAAGACTTTTTGAAAATGTGCCAAGCCGACATTTTAAATTCACTAAAATTGGGACACCAAAATTGCATAAATAAGCAAACTACAACACTAAAATTGACAAACATAAAAATATAGGATTAAAGTGGAAATTTGCACAAAATGTAAGGACCAACAGTGTGATTTGGTCGTCTTTTTCTTTTTGGTCTCGAAAGTTTTAAATTGTAAGCAGCCATGCAGATGCAGTCAAAAGAAAGACTTGCGACCCAGACCATGACTAGATTCAGGTCAATACACAATAGGCAGCGTATTTTCCTTTTATCTTTATTTATTAATTTATTTTCTTTCTCGTTAATTATGGACCTGTTTGATAACTATTTCAATTTTAGTTTTTCATTTTTCATTTTTTGTGCTAAAATATAGAGGGAAAAGAAGGAGAATGGAAGTGAGAATGAGAATGAAGATGGGAAGATGAGAAGGATCTAAGGAGGAGTAACATAAGTGAAAATAAAAACTAAAAACTGAAATCTATTTGAAATTATTTTCACTGTCAAGTTTTTGTTTTCACTTTTGTTACTCCTATCCCATCCTCCCCTCATCATCTCTCTCAATCTCATCCTCATTCTCACTCTCATTTTCCTCTATACTCTAGCATAAAAAATAAAAAATAAAAACTAAAATTGAAATGGTTATCAATCGGGGCATATATTTATTTATTGTTAGTATATGAGGCATCAATTAGTTTAATGTAAATTTGTCCCTGATTTGGTGATGATAAGATGGGCTGCCCATGAAACCATGACCATCATATTACAATTAAAATATTGCACGTGTGGAAATAAAGCCATGGACTCACCCACTAAGTAGCTTAAGATATAATTTTTATAAAAAGAAAGAAAATAAAAGATTTCATGACTTTGATAATAACATATGGATATTGGCTGGTTAATTTTTATTTTAATCTCCATACTCAATGTGTTTAGGTAAGCTTCTTGGGCAGTTCGTTGATTTGTCAAACGCTACCACAATTCTTGGGACTTAAGCAAGAAGAAAACAAGCAAGAAAAACCTTAAAAATTGCAAAATAATATTTTAATTTCGAAAAGGGGATATGTAATCTAAACATGACTATAATTAATCCTTTTTTTTTCTAATGTGAATAGTAAGTTCAATAATCCAAACTCGCATTAGGGTTTGAATATTAGAAAGTGAAGACTATAACAGCAAATCAAATCTGCGTATACGCATCTTGAGGTTACCTCTTGTTGGTGACCAGGAAACTTCAAGGAAATTTCCCATGTTCGAGTTTCGGTCATTTATGGCTAATTAATTTATTAATTATGCACAAATTTTCCAAAACCCTAGAAGACAATTGCACCATGGCCATCAAACCTTACTATATATATGTCTGATAATATAAGGCATTCATTGTCCGGAAGCTGACGTGGCATTGCAACGACCAGAGACGAAATTGCAGTGAAAGAAAGTAGAAAATGAGCCAAACAATATAATATTAATGGCATTACTCTTTGTAGAACAAACCCAGCTCATAATACAACACTAAATATTTTCTTAATGTTTGTCTAGAAATTTGAAACCTATCGATGCAAACAAAATGAATAGCCTAGAGAAAGGAATTGGTAGTGGTCTAATCAAGTAGCGGAGATTACTAAGTGATTAAGATATATGCTGGGAATTTGAACAAGCCTGTTGCATGGTTTTATATTTGAAGCAAATGCAAATCCATGGAATTTCGATGGAACCTATGCATTTATCTTAGGTCTTCACGAGAATATGGTTTCGGATTGAGCAAGTTGTGCACATATATTAGTGTTTTACGTTAACTTGTGTATCAAGAAATCCAAAAACCAATTAGCTGAGTCCAACTTTGTTGGAAGTCTTCTCCTGATTTAACGTTTGTGCATGAACCTACATGGAAGTTTGAGCACATGGTGTTTATATTTTGGTTGAATGAGTTTCACAAGTCGTCTACTATATTACGTACCACAATGAGCCACGCTTCATTTAGAAAGAAAAAGAAAAATCATGTTTCAATAATACGTCACCAATCGCTAATCAAGTGTAAGAGAGACATATACAATATTCCAACATAACAAATACCATGTTTGAAACTTTGTAATTGACTAAAAAAGACAAATGGTATGATCCCTTCGTCACCTCAGAATGAATAAAGGGACGATCTCGTAGTTTTTGGTATGTAAAGATATGTTGTTAGGTGTTTCGTTTTTTTTTTTTCCAGTATAATATAAGTCATTTGCATCAAGGCTAGTTGAGGCTTAGACACTCCAACTTTATCATTTTTGCTTTTGAAATCTTAAAGTTGTTGAAAATTGAAAATTACTTTCTATTCCTTCAAAACAAATCATTAAAGAGTGAAGAAAAAACCTCAGTTTTAGGATTTGGATGATTTGATTACCCTAATCTTAGGAAGCAAGGTCAAACAAATGAACAAAGAAGCATGTTAGTGGGCTAGCTGCGATGGTGAGGACCTAACCCACTTGGTTTAAACAACTCCCACGATTATTGGATCCGATGCTATAATCTAACTGAGTGAAGTTCCATTTTCACTGGATTGAGTGGGGTGGGGGAGGTCTCAAGATTCTTGACTTTTATAATTTCATTAGTTTTTTTCCTTTCAAAAACTTGAATCTGTGAATAATGGAGAATATGTTCACCTTTGGTCCGTGGTCCTTCAAGGAGCCCTTCTTTCTCGGGGGTTCATGGAGGCATAAATTGATGATATATGAGTATGACCCTTGCAAACTCCACTTTCTTTTGACTGGAAAAAGTTGAACAGAGGTATAACTGACAAGTTGAGTTGGGTCCTACATGTAGATTTGCTTCTTCTCAAATATCACCCGAAAATATTCCAAGTCACTGACTCACTGTGCTTGCGTTGCCTATCTTCATTGATCTATATATCCTATTTTGAATTTGTTTACAAGGAGGGCAAAAATTATGTTGTCAAATGTCAATTATCATTCCCATAAACGAAGTCGAAGAACAAAACGAACCATATTTATGTTTTTTTAGGCCATAAATTTCAACTTCAACATGCATGCCAAACTTTTTTGCACGATGGATTAATGAGAATTGCCTATTTTGCACAAATTCATTTGTTTTGGTGTACCCAAAAGTTGACAACCAAGTCTGCGAGCGATATGTAAACATCCCAGTCTTGGCTTCAAATTTCATACACGACAGTTGTTGAATAAATAAGTAAAATGAGGAAGAGTGGTTATTACAAGAAAACTTATGCAATTTTTGGACCAAACGATTGGATTGGAAAATGAAGGGTCCGTTTGATAACCATTTCAATTTTAGTTTTTAGTTTTCATTTTTTGTGCTAGAGTATAGAGGAAAAAAAAGGGAGAATAGAAGTGATAATGAGAGTGGAGATGAGATTGAGAGGGAAGATGGGAGGAATGAGTAACAAAAGTGAAAACAAAAACTAAAAACTAAAATCTAAAATCTATTTTCAAATTGTTTTCACTTTTAAGTTTTTGTTTTCATTTTTGTTACTCATTCCTCTCATCCCTTCTCTCAATCACATCCTCACTCCCATTCTCACTCTCATTTCTCTCTATACTCTAGCACACCAAAAAAAAAACTAAAAACTAAAAATAAAATGGTTATCAAACGGGTCCGAAATAAATCAGAATGGAATTGATACTGGGAATGTTAATATTGCAATGTTATATTTAATCAAAATCAAACACACTAATTAATTAACACAATTTCTGATGATTAAAATGACCAATACAGATAGTTTAGCCCAACAGGCAACACAGAAAAATATTATGGAGGATGCTTAGTTTAATGGAGGACCAACTTTATGAAATTCTAAGGCATAATTAACCAAAGTGCAACTAATCAGATAAACAACAAAGCATAATCTTGAGCTCATATTCTCGATTTCCTTTGTCCAGATTAGATTCGTGATATGCAAATACTTGTTTATAATTTTAGGCACCTCAAAGGCTTACACAACTTGCATTCTCAATATTCACGAACTTTAATTCCAAAATCCAATAGTAGTCCCTCTCTCTACTGTTTCCTTTTCCAATTTTTTTCAGTTCTTAAAGGCTGGTTGGTGCCAAACAACCCAAAAGTACAGTCTCAAATATCTAACACCAAACTGCATATGCTATCCAGGCATGCATATGCCATCCAAGCATGCATATGCCACCCACGTACACATACTTAGAAAAAAAAAATATATGGCATATCAACTTTAATGGAGACATTGCATAAATGAATCAACAACAGGAGCGATTTAATTCGAGGGTTTATGTTATTATATATGTTTACCATCTAAATCCACGTTGGGGATCAAAGATCATCATAGATGATGATTACAGGAGTTGTGTTTGGCTGCATTGGAATCTTATCTTGGCTTGGATCAAAATTAATCATAAAGGGGATATTATGCTTTTTGTTTTTGTTTTTTCTACTAAAGATACTCAGCTCAGATCAACATTGTCCAACATGTGTAATGACTAATGATGCTTGTTGTTTAACAACTAAACCCAAACATTTTTATTTACTTTGTTCTCCTCTTCCTCTCCTTTTTGAGGTTTCTATATGAAATCCTATTTTCAGCCCCCACCCCCAAAAAAGAAGAAAAAAAACCCAACATTTTTCCGACCATGAATCTTAGTTGAAGTGGAGGCCAACCATGAAATGAAGGTGAGTTGGATTAATTATATAGGTTCAACAGTTTTTAATTAACAGTTGTCAATCATGCATGTCGATGACAGAGAGACTGTCATTTCTTTGAAGATTAATTATTTCATATGTAAACAATAATTTTTATATTATTTTATCAAATAACATTCCCCCAACGACTTTGTAAGGTGCCCTTTGGCATAAGCCATAAGCGCAAAGCTTTTTTTGTGGTTTATAAGTAAAAAAGGAAGCTCTCTTTTTTGTGTCATGATGCTTGATGACACAAATAATTAGGGTTCGGACGTAACAGAAATATTTGGTGCTTAAAAAACCAATTTATGGTTGTGGAGGTAGGGTGGACAAGAAGAAGGGGTAAAGAGTAAAGACCACGCCTAGTGGAATCTTGATTTATATATTGAAGCTAGGTTTTAAGATTTCTATCTATTGTTAGACTAGGAAATATTTTTGTTCATCATCACTTTATCTCAAGGCGTGCTCTCATCACCATTTTCAACACTTGACACGTGTCCATATGCATAACCGTAGTTAACTTTTGCTTTGTATTTATGGAACCATGATTATATCTATATACACGTGTCAAGTGTTAAAAATAGTGATGCGAGAAAAATGCATGGCCTGACAAATAAAGAAAGAAAATCCTGTCTTTGATTTGTAGGGCTCATATGATACGATTCGCCAACCTTCTTGGCATCTTGCTGCTGTTTAAAAAACACGCACTGGCAGTATAATCCAATGAAAGTTCCCATCAATTTCAACAAATAATTATACAAATTTCTAGGTTATAGATAATTTGTATCAATATCCAAATGAACCAAGACCCTCCTTGGAAACATAAACATTACAAACATAAGCATTTTTTTAATTTGTCATTAAGACGTCTAAAGTTTAGTGGTATATATTTTAATTCCCAACATTACAAGCTGTTTCAAGGTTGGAATCACTTCTCCTCATTATTATTTATATATATAAAAAATAGAAGAGACCTCTAAGATCCTTTGTTTTTATAATTGTCTTAAGAGAAAATAGCTATAGTTTGTGACCAAGGTGGTGCGCTAGTCTATTTTACTATTCAGAAAATACCTTAAAATCTTCTTCCACTCAACTCCATGCCAATCACAATGAAAAGTGTACAACTATTGGATTATAATTAAACAAGTTTAAACCTTTATTAGCTGGAAATTAGCTAGAAAGAGCTGAGTTGACTAAGAAGTCAAATCCAAATAAAAACCAACAAGGTCAATATCGAATGTCATTTGTGCTTAATTATTTTGGTGATGGAAGTTTGTTAGCACGTTCAAGTCTTGGAGGTAGGTAAAAGCCTTTTGCTGAAACGGCAGTCACATCTTTTGCTCACACTACCCCATTCGTATCCTACAAAGTGAAAGCGAAATGTATTTATTTGATATTATGCCCCCACACACACCCTCATCACTAATCTGCAATTGGGCAAGTGATTGATAGTTTTCTAATCATAAATAAAATTGCATGGTGAGAGCATATCCTTTGCCATTTTTCAACTTGTCAACCCTTGTAAATCATCCCAAAAAACCCTTTCATAATAGATCATATATATATTTTTTTTAATCAAGAGGAGATTCGATTTGTTCAGCATATACCTTCAAAGATGCTGTAATGTTAGAAGATTGAACCAGTTATTATTTCTGAAATTACCTGTAGGATGACTAAAAATGCCTAGAGGAGGGTGATATGGCTTATCAATCCTGAAACGCGTTGAACGTAAAAATAAAGGAACACGCAGAGAGTTATTTTACGTGGTAAAATCCCACCTCTGGGGAAAATCCACGGGACTCCTCAGTCCAAAATAAATCCACTATAGAACGATGATTACAAGAAGTACTCACACACTTATCCTAGACAGCTTCTAGATAATGTTTACCGACTTCTTCGTAACTCAACTTCTGTCACGGGATGATCTTCGACACTCCTTATGTTGAACGCAATACTGGTCACGATTGCTTCAAGCTCGTCGGAGTTCTTCCAACTCTCCTTATGTTGAATCCGATACTGGTCACGATCGATTCAAACTCGCCGGAGGAAAACCGCCACCACGGTTATGATGCCCTCAACCATATGAGTCACCGAACAATGCAAATGAATGCAATATGAAAGATTAAAGTGTTTGATAAATCACCAAGTAAACATAGAACACTTGATGACTTATCTCAAAAATATGCATAGCAGCTTTCTCTTGAAAATTCTATATGCTCAGAAACAATATGTCGAAAAGCTATCTATCAAAAGAGATGCACACCCATGTTTTAAACAAAACTCATTCTATTCTTTTCCCGGAAGTGCACACCGCCACCAAAACAATATCTAGTCATTTATTCATTTTGATACTCTTAGAAACCTATTTGATTTCAACAGCCCATGCATGCTATCCTATCATGACTCTGAGATTTGATTCACTTTTGATCCACATTAATGACCCCAAAACAGCCACTCTTTTAGGGAGAAAGTATCTCTATCAAACGTCATCAAATATGGACTCTTATTTCTCATCCAATATGGACTCTTAGTTAACAACGCTAAAACAGCACCCACACAAGGCAGCATGTCAAGACTTTTATATCACCCTATCTTCCTTTATGCCAACGAATTGCCTAAGACCAAAATATCAATATATTGCCTATTCAAATCTGATTCTCAATTCAATTTCGTCAGCATATACATCCTTTAAGATAACTTCCAATTCTATCAACTTTATACACGGAAACCACATTAATCAATGAAACCAATTTGGGTATTAGAATAAACATGCTTTCCAATTCTATGAATCCTATAATGAATGCATGATTATGTCATGATTTACCTGAAATCAAGTTCCTCATATCGATCAAGGCATGCTTCAAAGATCCGGAATTGATGTGTTGCGCCAAAACTTCCAGCAAACCATATTCACCCACTAATTCGCAACCTATGCTAGAGTCTAGGAAATGACAATACAAATTTCATACTAACAATTTCATTTTTTGTTTTTTGCTTAAGAAAAAGAGAGGAAACCCCTGAAAAGAAAGTTGATACATTGTTTTTGTTTTTCTTAGTCAACTGTTGAGAGGGACAGAAACCAAGGCCAAGCACTTAGAGCACCTCCACCCCAAAGGGCAAGGGCAAGGGCAAAGGCAATTACTATTCATTTTAATTTTTTTTCCCTATTTTTTATACTTAAACAATTAATTTGGATAAGATTTTCAGTTGCCACATGTCACTATTTATTATAAAATTCTCATATCAAATTTCGGATAAAATTTTCAGATAAGATTTTCTATATGAGATTTTCACATGGGATTAAATTTATTTATATGTATGAGATTAATAATAATAAAATTGTTAGGTATGTATAAAAAAAAAAAATGTTTCTAAATTTTTTGGAATTTTTCAGATTTTTTTTAAAAAAATTTCGATATTTTTAAATTTTTTGTTCGTTGCTGACGTCAGCAAACCCAGGCAGATTTTGTCTTTGGGCCTGCCCAAGTTGGTGGGTCCCAGACCTTGCCCGGCTGGACTTTGTGCGCTGGAGGAGTTTTTGGGCCCATTGGGGCCCTTTTGCCCGGGCTGGGCCCCTGCGCTGGAGGTGGCCTTAGAGCCAAGACTTTGGTCTTTACATTGTTCAAAACAAAAGGCCCATTTTCAAATGATTGCCTTCTTTCTGTTTTCTTCATGCTAATGGGCTTTTCATTGTTTTCCTTGGTTTTGCTGTTGGCCCTTTGGAATAGTTTTGAATGTAATTATTGCCAGATGGTTTCTTGCACTAAAAAGATAAGGGCATTCACACATCATGTCCTTTTCAGGAGCAAATGAATGTTTTCCAGCTGAAGGTGTACATAATGGTTAGTGAGACATCAAGATTCAGAGTAAATCAAATTGTTAAGTTTTGAAATGAAAAAAGGGTTATCATCCAAAAATCCTGTCCTACCTACCATCTTTCTGGCTATTGTATAGAATTTTGGTTGACAGAATGGTGAGCCAGTTGAGAGACCCTTAGGATCAGCCCATCAATGTCAACTGGGAGCAGCAGTTTTCCCCATAGGCACCCAGTGGAGATTACTTCTGGTGGTTGAACAATCGTAGTCATCTCATTGTTTCTATGCAACATTCCAAATACTGTAACAGTGCTGCCTTCTTGTACATACCTGCCAAAACTCATGCAAACCTGCAGAACATAAGCTCTTAAGAAGCTCAGGGTTAAGAAAAAAATAAAGTTAACCTTCTAATGTATAATTAAGTTACCCTTCCTCCAGACGTAGTAGACGGGATTCAGACGAGAGATTTCTCTCACTTAACCATTTCCTCAAGTGAGGGGAGAGGAGTCTACATCTTTTAGTGTTGACGAGTTTGCTCTCAACGACCAGTGGAATAACTTTACAACCAGAACCAGCTTTGACAGTAGCTCTAAGGCCAGACTTCTGATCGGTTAAGTAAAAGTCTGTGGAGAATCTCTGTCAGGTGGAAGGCCGAAGCAGAAGAAAAAAAATTATAATTCCAAATAGACAGATCTTTTATATTTTTCATGGTTCAAATAATAGTATAGAGAAGCAAAAATCCAGATTTCTGGGAAAAGAGATCTGCACAGATAATAGTATATATCTAGAGAAAGAAAATAGTAGTTAGATGCATTTGGCTAGTTTAGTTGAGATCTAAAATCAAAAAGCATAATATACACGAAAAGTATGATAGTAAAATGTGCAGTATTGATCCTACTTGCAAATTAAATATTGAAACTAATAAGAAGCCTGAACTCAATTATACACCACACATTTCTATCTTTCAACTTTTTCTACCATCCTCATATTTTTTTTCTTCCAATTATCTGACTATTGCAGGTACCAGGTGATGCTAAAAAAACAGGAAAAGCAAATCCGAGCTAACAAAAGGAGCAGAGCTGGAGGCCTTCAAACCTCACAATGTTTTAGAGTACAAACAAAATATTTAAGCATGTCCATATAAAAGAGCCACAAGACAGGACAAATGAAAATCAGACAAAGCTACCAGATAGATGATAGGTAGCTCTACTTGAGAACAATGAGCAACTGTAAGCTAAGATCTTTAGCCACAGGGGCTATGAGAAGAGCTAAATGCACAGCGAAAAGAGGTAATTTGGATAAAGTTATACGTGCTACAAGGGCAAAAGGAAGTCCAGAGTTGAAGTTCAAGATGATCATAAGGATGTGGCAGAAAACAAAACCATCAACAAAGCAAAAAAATTGGATCATCATTTTGAGTACCAAGAAAGCTAAAGTTAATTAAATGCACAAAATGGACTCAAAGTACGAATAAATATGGGAACAGATACATCGTCTATCTATCTCATGAATGCAACCAACATATTTCATGTAGTTAGAAGAACAAAAAACAGTATTTTCGCTGATCTACACGGCTACTGAAGAACATTTGTTTGAAAGGCTACATAAGAACATAATACCTCACAATATGCTAAATGCCACTGGAAGCATGATCTATTGATATTCACTGGCTGTAAAGTTAATCCCCTATATTCATATAAAAGAGTGGACGCGTAGATACATCCAGTAGCCTTTTCATATGAAGATTCCAGGGAGAGACTCCCACATGAAGCAATCTGAAATCATCCGAATAATAAATTATGATCAGCCCTCCAACATGGTGATGGAAATTACACCTTACCAACAGAATAAATCACATATTGACTGATGGATGAGAAACTGGAGGAAAATGAGCAAGAAAATACAGGAAAGGTTAACCACAATGCAGAAATCTACAACTTTAGAGACCATTGTGTATCGCATGCATTATCAGCTTACTTAGTTGAGCTACAAACTAGTACACACAACATTCCACTTGCAGAAACTAAACGATTTCACAAAGCTACTGGATATCTGAAGTAAGTATTCTGAAGTAGATTTCACACAACATTCTTAATTAGTTCACATGTAGAAACTAAACGATGAAACTGCGCCATCCATCATCAACATATAATTGCACGAAGCTTGAATAATCTAAGCTTTGTGATTGCTTGTCAAGCATTGAATTTAGTTCAAAGAGACCAATGCCAGAAACAATAACTTCAATTGATTTTCTCTTTGTTTACCAATGCCAGAAACCCAACACAGGGCTTGTTTCTTAAAGTCCAGACAATCTACCGTATATGCATTGATATTAAACCAATTGAAGTAAATAGTATATCAGAGCACAGAAACAGAATATAATCAAGCTGTAATTTTTCACTGCCCTGCTTAGTTGCGGACAAAGAATCAGATGACAAAAAAGGTGAAAACAACAAGTCTCCCAGTATTTTCCTTCGTTTTCTTCCAATTTCTCAGCAACCAAACATAAATAGCCCAAACTACATCTACATAACACTCCAATAACACATTCCCAACCTCATTCCCACATGAAAACAAATCACTTCCAAAAACCCAAAACCCAAAAACAAAAATAATAAACAAATCAAAACAAACCCAGAACTGAAAATAGCTAAAAGAGCAAGAAAAACAGTACCCCAGTGATCTTAACAAGCTGCCCATGCTGAGCGAGACGAAGGTCAGACTCAGGAAGAGAGTTGAGGAACAAAAAGAATGCAGCTTTCTTCGCCCAGTGACGCTTGTTCCAGACAACGAAAGAAAAAACGAGAGCACAGAGCACGAGGAAGGCGACGAAGAAGAGGGCGTTGCGCACCACAATGAGGATGAAGATGGAGAACGAGAGGCCCAAGAAGAAGATGGGTACGAGAATGTAGAGGACCAGAGAAGGTATGGGCTTGAAGGCGCAGCTTTGGTGGTCTCTCAGAGCTGCATTTGAAAGGTCGTTCATTACTATTATGGGCTGCTATGGCGTGTGCTCTTTCGCTAAAGCACCCACCTTTACTGAACCAGTAGCAACAGCAGCACAGAGCGTGATGGGGAAGAAGTGCGTGTGGGCAAGTGCCTGAGCGTTGAAACGCAATGCCGTTTGGACACTTTTCACACGTTACGGTGCCGTTTCAGATCGAAGAGCCTATTGGCCCAGTGCCGTCTGGCGCTCGTTCACGGAGTGCTTTGGACATGAAACGGTGGCGTTTCTGGTGACTGTAATCCGTAATGAACACGGAGCGCTGATGGTACAGTGTTGACTTGAATGAATTTCACGTATAACGACGTCGTCTGGTAAGTGTTGGCAAGCCAAAAAATGTCATAATAACGAGAAATTTTTAAATGTACCGGGTACACCACGTGGCTGGTGTACCATTCAATAGACCTAGGACATTTGGAATTACTTTCTAATTTATTGCATTATTTTTTATGACACATGGGCGGGCTGCATTGGAAACATTCCACATATCCTACACCTAGTGGATGGTACACCAGCCACGTGGTGTACCGGGAACACCCAAAAATTACTCCATAATAACAGGTTTGTTATGTAACTCAAGTTGTTAAGAGCATTCAGTCTTTGCACTCAAGATTGCAGGTATCGCAACTTAAATAGCTTTCACCAGTAGGGAAAATTTTGAGATCCATTTTTGGTATCCCTTTGTTTAAGTTTAGTCTTTAATTATGTCATTATGTTATGAGAAAAAGTAGTATAAAGTATTATGATTTTTGCAATTCTGGAGTGTATTGCACTCTTTGGATACACTTTGATGTCATTCCTATCAAAATTAAATTATATTTGATTTTCCCATTGGCTTTAACAGTTAATTAACATTAGAAAAATTAATGTTTGTGCAAAAGTGGAGTGTAAAACTTGTGAGTGTGTGTAAATGGGCAAATTGGCAACAGAAATAGAACATATTCTCACATATGTCAGAGGCATATATATACCAACACCTACAAAACTCTAGTTGAGACTTGAATGCATACATGTGTGTGTGTGTGGCTTTGGGGCCTATACATAGGCACACATTGCTCATTCAATTCCTTGAAAGCCTTGCCTTTGCTGCTGTGGCTCTTCCTCTCCCACATGATCCCCATAATTTTTTTGGTCTCTGTCCTCATTCAGATGCATTTGTAGGGTTTCTCAAAATTTAATGTGATTGGTGGTGAATTGAAATGCATGCCCCCTCCCCTCTCTCTCTCTCAACTCCAATTAAGATGAACACATTATTTTTCTGTTTTTCAAGACCAGAAGTCCCACCACTGGTAATCACTGCTAATTGACTCATCAAAGAAACCCTCAGAATTCAATCTGTCCCAGTCCTCAGTTGATGTCAAGGACCCATCTGCAGATTCAACCAAGCTCATAAGGTTTGGTTCATCTTCAAGCCCAAAATACTCTGCCTTTATGCTGCTGTCATCATCTGACAAAGCCCCAAGCCCTCCTTGCTCTGATTTTTCCACTGACAGATGATTAGGCTTCACCTGATCAGATTTAGACCTAGCTGCATCTCCATTGTCTGATTCACCACAGCTCTGCATCTCCTCCTCTGGCCTCTCCTCCTCTGGCCTTTCCCTCATCAGATCATTCAGCTTCTGCATCTGTCCAAAAAAATGAAGATATCTAATCAGATATTGATTATGTTAATTAATATTAATATTGTCTTTAGCCCTATTAACAAAACAGAATCAACAATCAATTGGTTAATTTATTACCTGTATAACCAAGGCCTGATTTTCTTTCTTCAAAGCTTCAAACTTTGATGCCAAGTTGTTGTAATTGGCTCTGAGTATGCTGCAGTCTCTTTCAAGCTGCTTGGACTTCCACCTAGCTCTCTTGTTCTGAAACCAAATTGCAACCTGTCTTGGCTGCAAACCCAGCTCCTTGGCCAATTGCATCTTCATCTTTGGCTCAAGCCTTGACTCAGACTCAAATATAGACTCCAATGACCTAATCTGTTCATCACTGAACCTCTTCTTGTTTTTGCTGTTCTTCCTCTTCAGACTGCCAGCAGCTGCAAGTGATCTCATGCAGCTAAAACCCTCATCATGATCTTCTGCTGTGGGGCTAGAATATTCAATTTTGTCTAACATCTTTGATGGGATCTTCAAAGATTAATCAGCAAAGTACTAATTTGGGTCTTCAAATTTGGTGATGGTTGTGGGGGTAGGGAATGTTTTGGTAGTGTGCGCTTTCTTCTTCATATGCATGAACGGATTTGGCTCAAAAGCTTATGTGTGTTTATGTCATGGTTTTTTGGTCTGTGTGTGACTTCTGATTGCTTCTTTATATCCAAAATCTATGGGCCTCTGATAGCGTATAGTGCTTTTTCTCAGTGCATTAATAAATAAATAATTTTACTCTTTTCTTTTTTTGTTTCTTTTAACTTATTCATCGTCCTTATACTACTATTTGTGAATTGATCAAACTTTTAGAACTAGGCTCTAGCTAGCTAGCTTAGGGTTATAGCCGAGCTGACTTTATTATATTATTTATTATCTTCATCTTTGTGTGGTTTAATGCACCACATTTTGGTTGATTTTTATACTCTTTTAAGATATGATTTTAAAATGCCTATGTCTTTTTCTTTGTGTAAAACTATCGTACTTCTTGAGTCTTCTCCTAGCTATGTCTGTCGGCAACATGAACGTGAATCACGTTCAAATTCATTGAACCATTCGTCTTTGTTGATTTTGTGGTGTCACATAAATTCTTCCACGTTTGGTTTTGGTGTCTTATACTCTTTGGCCTAGGAGTAATCGATAGCTTATACGTTATATTTACATGGAGATATACCAATACTAAGGTGCGGGACGCAATAGTGAATTCATGTGTTTTTCTTCTTCTTTGGGTAAGATGAAGTCCCACGCCACTTTATCTAGTTATTCTTGGCTTTGTATTTTGTCTCGGTCTCTTTTAGGTATTTTATCGAACATCTTACCCTTGTGATAATTATGATCAAAGATAACATAAAAGAGCATTTGACAATTCTATTGTAACAAATAATATTGGGTTGGTGTAATTTGTATACACTTGCCTCGCTTTAGAGTGTATGTATTTAGGGCTGGTATTTTGAACCGAAATACCGTAAAACCGCATTTACCAACCGTATTTTAACCACATCCAAATCGACTTCGCCGTAAAACCGACCGCAAATTGCGGTTTTTTGAACCAACCGCAATATGTCGGTCGGTTCGCTGTTTTGAATAACCAAATACCGCGGTATACCGCAATACCACAACTATATATAAATAATTATTTTATTTAATATTTAATAGCATGATAATTAATTATCTTATCTCTCTCTAATGTTGAGATTGAATTCTATAAGGAAATGGAACATGTTACAACTTGTAAGTAATTGGTTTATTATTTTCATGTTCTTTATGCTTCTTATAATGTTTTTTATATATGCTCATTTCATTTTAATTTTCTTAGTTCATATTTACTAAACTTGTGTTGTTTTATTTGTAAGTCATACATCACAACGGAGTCCTTCAAATCCACTCTCCACCAACCCTTGAGTTCTCTATGTCTTGCATTGCATTTTTCTTTTGGGTTGTAACTAAATTTAAACTTTATTTGTTGCGGTTTAAATATTTATTTGAGATGTGAGTTTATTTGCTTAAATTTGTAAAGTTCAAAATGCTTGGACTTAAAAGGCTTCAAAACTAGGCCGAGAAAAGTATGAAAAAGATAAGATTTTTTTTTAAAACTCATATGCCTAGAAGAAAAGTTTGTAAAAGATTAGATTTTATTAGTGGGTTAGCCGATTAAATTTGTAAAGTTCCGTATATCGATAATAGCGGTATACCGACATACCGACCGCAATATACCGATAATTACGGTATACTACAATATGTCGGTCGGTTCATGATTTGTCTTTTTACAATACCGCAATATGTCGGTCAGTTCGCGATTTCATTGAAAAATTGCGGTAATTGAACCGCAACCACCCCTATATGTATTAGTGGCTAGGCACAAGTTTTTATACCATCGGCTACTTAATTACTAAAGAGTAGGGACACCAACATTTTCAAACATAACTTCAACGTGTGCTCAAATCTCTTAGGGAGATAAAAAAATCATGAAAAAGATAGTGGTACTAACCCCGATTTCAATTGAACACTTTAACATGTTATTATATTGTTAGATTATCAACGAGACCAGATTCAATTATGCACTTAAACAACGATCTTATTTACTATCAAACCATATTAAACATCAAGCGGTCTTATAGAAAAAACACCGTCGATCATGTTTATCACGCCAAGTTTATGTTAATGAGCAATAGGTCTCCATCGTTAAAACCAAGTTCCTACTTAATGATTCAATAAAGCCTAACTGCTCCAACGCTTCGGCTCAAGCAAGAGCAAAGCCATGAAATGTTTTGATCCAGTCACTTTCGGAACGTGTACAACTTTGGTTCTGCTTCCATACGATCAATTTACAAACCCCATCTCAAGCTCAACATTTAAAAAATCGCTGAGGATATTATTTTAAACCAATGAAATTAGTTGCATCTCGACAGGTACCTGTCACCTGTCTTACGTCACCCAATCATCTCTCGCCACATGCCCCCGGTCAAAACTTTGGGCATCCCCATTTTCTCTGGAGCTTCGGTGATGGCTCGTTGACGTGGCATAGATCTGGCGGTTGTATGCAGAAAGCTTGATTCATAAAATCGACACGTGCCCTTGTCATTGTACTGATTTGCAGCCCGCTTAGAGTCGTGCATGTGGGCACAACTCTTTCAGGTTGTCTGTAGTGCAGTCTGGGTTGCCACGTGGTGATTTTGCCCTTCCACCTAGTAACTCTTCCAAGACCACAACATAATCTTGGTCCTTTTCTTTACAAGATTATTAAGATTTATGAAATTAGTATATCTAAGCAATGTTCTAGCATGTTATATGATCATGTCGGTGCTTGTTATAAGATTTAATTTGTATCGACAGTTTAACAACATAACATATTGAATCGTATTGTGGAGATATTTTAAAATTCATACTGAATTACAAAATTGTATAAGTTGGAGGAATTCATTAAAATACTGTGTGGTCCTTGCCTTGATGTAGGGTAAAGGAATGTCCCCACGTTTCTTCCATGTTGTTGTTTGTCCTCCGAGTTATTATTATTTTTAATATTTAAAATGTTTTGTTGACTATATTTTCCCTATTCAATTGTGTTTAGGCAACAATTGGAGGACGGGGATTGGATGCTGAAGTCTTTTAATTACAATATTGTCATTGCTAGGCAGGATCTTACTCATTATCATACCAAAGGAAAGAAAAGTATGAACACTTTACTTTGTGCAAAGACATAGACTCATCACCATGAAGACGTGAAATTAAATATATAATACAAATTAATCAGAAAGACAAAGGGAGACGGTAAGTGATGAAGACAGTGTGTGAAAATGACACACATTGTTGTTTTATTTGTACTAGGCAGACCATGGTCCTTGTTGCTTGCTTAGTATTAGAATGTGATGTGAAATTAGTACTTAGGTGAATGGGGTAAATTAAAACCCTAATGGACATATATATGACAATAATGATTAACCATTCTTAGTAACAATATGACTAGTCAAATACTAGACATATATGAACAAACAAGCAAAACGCATATTCATCAAAAATCAAATATAAGAACCTGTAAGTCTAGAAGATAACTATGTGACAACCTAAGCACTTAGAAGGACTCGTCAATTTAGGCATTCCTTGTGCTAGCAACAACTATAGTGAAAGGTGTGTGAACATTCATCGTAGCAATAAGGAAATACTCAGCAGGATATGACTAGTCAAGTTATCAAGAATATCAAACCCAAAAAATTGTTCACTCAGAAACCCACCTTTTGACAGACATGACGGTCTATATCTCGAGAAAAAAAAAAAAAAAAAAGGAATGTGATACCTTGCCAAAGCTAAACTAGTGATAAAATTGGAAGGGTGATCTAATATGCAATGCCGAACTTGGATTCAAGGTCATCATCCAACCAGACAATCCACTAAGCTAAGAAGATTCTTACAGAGAATTCACAAGAAAGCTCAAGAAATTCTAGGTCTATTTAGGAAACAAGCTATACCTCCTATGTGCAATCTTCCTTTCCAACTTAGCAAAGCTTGCAGCTAGTCCTTCATGCAAAGGCAGAACCATGAATTTTTTAACTGGTGGGCTAGCTAAAGTTATTAGCTTAAAATCAAATGATCATTTTTATTTTGCACTTACAATTTCTATTGTCTTTCTAGAAATAAAAGTAAACATTAAATCATATCAACCTCGTTAGTCCATAGGTCTATTAACAAATTTCCAATAAGCATTATCATAAAACAACTACATATTAAATATAACTAAAGAACACATATTATTGAAATGAAAATATGGTCAACAAAATTGAAAGTGTACCTATTTTAATGTGTATCTTTATTACTTGCATGCAACTAAATTCATGAAGAATTGGACTTTTTTGGGCTTTAATAAGTTAATATATATTGGGCTAATATTTAAAACAAGTAATATATAGGTTTGAATTTTTTTTTTCCCTAAAAAACCACACTGGGCTACAAGCCCTTACTGTGGTTCCGCCAGTGCCTTCATGGCAATGACAACTTCCTCTTCAGCTCGTTCATCCCATAGCACTGGCTTCCAAAGCTCCGGATAGTAATAGATAAATGAAATGTAGATTCGATGAAAGAACGAATCGACTTCTTCAAGAAACCATTCTTGAAGAAATTGATTCAAGAATCTGACATAGATCTAGATGATAGTGTGTATATATGATTATCCTAGATGCAAATTTCTAAACCAAAGCATATTTTAGAAACTAAAACCTCATTTTAAAATCACAACCTCACTCAGAGAAGTAAATACAGAGGAAGAAGAAGCTCTCAAAATTCTCTATCTCAAGGAAGTAGAGTTCAATGATCAAAGCAGAGTTTAAAAACCATTTTTCAAAATCTCATAGTGAACAACACATACTTCACAAAGTAGAGAATGCAGAGAAAAAGTTTTACTCTCAAAAAATTCTCAAATGGTGAAGAAGGTTTCAAATATCAAAGCAGATTTTAGAAAAATAATTTTCAAAATCTCATAATGAAAAACTCAAATCTCACACAAAAAAAGAATATAGAGAATAAAGAAACTCTCAAAACTTTCTAAAATGTATGAGTGCTTATGATTTCAAACCATTGAAATAAAATTTGGAAATAATTTGTTTTCATTGAAAAACTCAGATCTCACGAACTCATGAACCCCTCTTAATGAAAATGGCAGAGCCAACAAAATGCCTCTCAACAATCAGAAATGAAAGTCCCTTCAACAATTCAGCCCCAATGTTTTTGATAAGATTAGGCAAGCCAAGGGGACACTTGGCAACCATAGATTTGTGTAGGAATGGGACAAAATGTTAGGTGACAGACCACAACTGGATTAGAAAATAAGGTCACGTGATATTTTAAAAATTAACAAGTCAGAAAACGTCATTTGAGTAAAAATCCCATGCTGGAAACATTTTGCCTATAAGACTGGTCATCTATACAAAATATTGTGATGCAAATGCTGATTTTCCTAATGATGCCCATTATAAATGAATGCACAAATTATCTTGATTTTGTAGCCTCATAAACTCTTCAATGTACTTCAACTTTCTTGCAAATACCCAAGTCCTAATTTCTAAAGATGAGCTAAGAGGAATTACATATATGACAACTAATGATATGCATGTACAAGAACACTATAAGTGATGCAATGCATACATAAACATATTACCTTCTCTGAACTTGATTGCATTGGGCAATTATGAAGTTGATCTCAGCCACAGTAGTCAACGTTGCACTAACATGAACTAGCTTAAATTCTTTGAGCTTGATCATACATATGAGATTACATGTTTGTCAAGGAAAACTAAAAACATCAGCTAAACAAAACCTACCATGATCGACTGATAATAAATGAAGATGATTAACTTTGATTTCTAATGTAAGATATAATACTCTTGTATTGAAAGTATGTTGTGATAATATAATAGAATGAATGTCCAACCCAAACTAATTGACAATAGATGGAGAGACGCATGATCGTTTAAACCAATAATGTAATGCTTGTCTTTTCTGATGTGGATTAATGCGCTCAACATGTAGCATTCTTTCCCTTGGGAAAGTTTAGAGCAAAGGAATATGAACAAAGGAGACCAAGACATTTAGCTGGTCGTCATGTTATACGGAAGGAAAATGGTTGGAAGAAGCTAGCACTTTTTCTTCATGTCACATTATAATTAGCAGAATAATGATCCAGTACTTACGAAGCAATGTGGCGTCAAATGAGCGGAACACGGTGGACCTTGTTGGATCAAGCAGGTCTATTTCATTTTGGTACGCTGGCATCAAGAGGTTGGAACATGAAGGGATTGAATTGCAGTCACAGTCATTGTGTCTGTCGCATATGGGAACGAAGGTTGGTGGAACAGTACTGTGAATGCATGTCAAATTCTTAAGAAGGTGGATGCACTTGGTTAACTTCTGGAAGGCCATGAAACTAAATGGACCTTGAACTTAGTGGTTCAGTTTGATGACAATTTGTAGCCAACAGAAATACGAGAAGTAGACCATATATATATGTTGGGGGCAAAGTTGTTAAAAACTTTGGATATGACACTTTGGAAAATTAGTGCAAAGAAGGTAAGAAACAATTCACTGTTTTTCTTATCCAATATGAGAGTCGTCTTATTATCTTGTAATTTGGCTTTCTAGAAATATTGATCTAAAGTAGTGTTGGAATGATCATGAAGGAATGGAATCAAAATATAAGTGGAGTAAGGAGAGACTTTGAGAGTAAAAGACATCGGTGATTCTCATTAGGCTGAGTAACTTTTGATCCAGAAATCTCTTGTCTGCATAATTGGAGATAATGGTGCACTATACTCATTGACATGGAAGTTTCAATTTGGAGAGGAATTTCGGTGTCACGTATGCAATGGTGCACTATACTCATTCCTCACTCTCCTCACATGATTGGTCACATGAGGAGTAAGATAGGCACAAAGTGCATTGCACCCCCGATAAGGAATTCTTGTATCTATCTCACTCCTCAAGTGATAAGTGATGTAGACGTACAAATGTGCATTGCACCTAGAACATGGAAGTTCTAGCCCAAGTCAATGGTGAAAAGCCCCAAAATGAACTACTGGGCCTGAAGACCTGAAGATGATACTTGGGCATGAAGACTCGACAATACTTGTACTTGTATGAACCACCAAGCCCATAAACTTTGATATAAAATGGAGGCAAGCCGACACACATCCTTGCATGCACTGAGAGGGTTTTCCACCATCAAATTAAATTATGGTAAATGTAGTTTGGATTGGATATATGAACATTTTTCATTGACTCTCTTCAACATCAATACCAGCAGTCCCCGCTATTCTCTCCAGTCACCATCATGGTCCACAGTGATAGCTCTGTTGCCATCTATTAATTCAACGGAATTCAAAATCTTTTAATTTACTTTTATTTTTTGCATGCCAAAGGAATTCAAAAGATGAAGATTGAAGAGCATGCAGTAAGTCTGTTGTTTGATCTCTAGTCTTTAGCGATTGATTAATTAATAAGAAATATATTAGTGATTAGAATAAAGTAGGAGTATATCTCGATCCAAACACCAAATTGACTTAGTGCCAAAAAGCTTTCTCAAAAGTTTTCTCAGCCTTTTCCTCCTTTTCAACTACTCCTACTTCCACCCCCCTCCCTTTTCTCTTTCACACAGTCACACTGAGTCACACAGCGCCACACAGAGTTACAGTGTGCCACAAACACAGCACGTGACAAGCATATGGCTTATCTATGGAGGAATGTGAACATAGGAAACCCAGCTCCAGGTGGGTTGTGTGGTCACCTGGCCTTTTTCCATACATATACATATACATATACACATGTATGTACATTTTTCAAGTTTGTATATTATAATCGAAATTAAACAATATAGTAAGGGGGAATATTAGTATTAGTATAGGGTTTAGGGTTTTATATAGAATTTTGAAATGGAAATGGACAACCTGGCTTGAGATAGGGGGATTTGACATTTACGTGTTGTTTCTTTCTTGCTGAGCCTTTTCTTCTCTCTCTCTCTCTCTCTCTGCTGTCATAGCTGCTTCTTATAATTTACACAACTTTCAAGGCATGTAAGAGCGTTGAAATATGGAGCCCGTATCGTCCTCTCCGTTTGTCACTCTGATATAGATATGTATGTACAACAAATACACAACCACATTCAACATTGAAACAAAGAAAGAGAGAGAGAGAGAGAGAGAGAAGACAGAGCCAAATAAGAACAAGAGCTGAGCTAGAACATAAAGGAGGGTTAGGGTTTAGGGTTGAGCTTAATATGGTGGTGAAGTTGTGCATACTACGCATGGCAGCACATCTTCCGGGCACCCTCTTTTAGATAAAACAAGGAGATCATCATGATTCCAATTCTCGATTTGACTAATTAATTAACTATATATTAATTCGATTTGGATACCTGTTAATGTCTTCAAGAACCTTTGTCCTATGTGCTGTACTTGTTTTTCACATGCATTTTTCAACTTTGAATTAGGCCAATTATTTTGTGAATTTCGTGCTTGACATTATCACTTGAAACTTGCAAGAGTTAGCTAGCTATATAGCCAGAATGATAATAAACTGAAATTTGGGCATAGCCGCATATAGACCTATGACCTAATCTAATGGGTAGGTAGGGTTTCCATTGACTTACATGAAAAGCCTCCTTTCTCCAGCTAGGTTTTTGATTGAAAGTAATTTTCCCAGCAATGACAATGAAAAGCCATTATACATGGCTTGAAGATGAACACGTGTGTTTAATTCAAAACTTTTATCCCAATAAGCAGAAAAACTTGTATGAAACGGGTTTTGCCAAGTTTCTCATCACGGCCGCATTTTACTGTTGAAAACCCATCTTGTGAGGCAAGTTGTCCCCCAATTACATATTATTAATACAATTATTAGAGCACTATTGTTTTAGAAGTCTAACTTGTGCAAACCCAAGTTTTTGTTTTCTTTTCCCATAGTTAGCAGCAATGTCAAATATGCCACAGTGTATGGTCTATTGGCTGCAAAGACTCAGTACTTTTTGGCAGCCTGAAGTAAGACGGAAGAAAAGGTTCATAAATTAACCTAGCTACCCATCATTCCATCTAATCAATACAAATACATATCTTTTGATTTACCACCCCCTCAAAACCCTAGGTCAAATATTCTTGTTTGACAACATAATTACCACATTTCTCAATTCATCAAGTAAAAAAAAACGGGGTGAAAGTAAAAACGGGGTCGTTTAGCCTAGGGCCAAAAATTTTGACGCGCAAGGGAAGAGAAGGGACCCAGAAAAGTCGCCGAGGAATTGGCGGTAGGAGAGGTAAAAGGCTAAAATTGCCCGAAAGGCGAAGTGAAAATGAGAGAAAGAAAGGGACGCCTCTGCCCCATCTGTCGGTCATCGCCTCGAATTCCTCGCCCTGAGCCTCAGCTCTGAAGTGACACGCCAGCCGAGGGTCCCTCTTTTTCTTTAATTTTCACTTCAAAATAAAAAGCATAATTTTTATTTATTTATTTAATGATATTCACATAAAAGTGACAAAAGTATTAAATGGTGTTTCCATTATCGGGCAGCTCAATCACTCAACCACTCCTCTGACTCCCTTCATAGCCCCTCTCTTTGTTTTGATTCCTTTCCTATTTATAAAATTCAATTATTTTTAACCCGACTTGTCATTATTATTATTATTATTATTATTATTTTGGTGTACTTTTTGATCATTGTACAATGATAGGATCCTACGGTCCAAGATGGGTCTTTGATCTCCAGGGTACACAGAATTGTTATACTAGTCTAGTACTATTCACTAACCATCATGCTCAAAATCAAATGGTGGGAGGGAGTTTTTTACTTTTTGTGGTACTAATTCTTATGGTCAAGGGTTGTACGAGGTGTTTACATCGATCAACGGTCATCTGCCAAATCCGACGGTGGATATACATCATATCAGTTTCATCCATCTAATCTAACCCTAGTATACTCATATATATATATATGTTTTCTTTTTCATGTAATTAAATATTTGTGACTGTGTGTCACTGTGGCTAGACACAGTAAAAAGAGAGAGAGAGAGAGAGAGAGGGTGCATGGGGTCGTGGTCATTTCTGGAAGTGAGAAAGAACACAGCTGGTAGGGTCGAGTCTGCACCAATGTTTTTGTCTTTTTATATCGCTCTTTATGACCCGTCTTATTATAAATTTGTAAGTTTATAACTCGCTCACCCCTCAACCCCATACCATAGTTACCATACACCCCCCATGATCATTATTCATTCTCATCCTCCCCCTCCTCTCTCTCCTCTCTCTCTCTCTCTAACCCCCTTGAAGATAGGCGAGACTCTTGGGGGACAAAGAGATAAAAGAGATCAGAGAAAGCACACATAGCCCACATATATATATATAGAGACACACATGATCATCAAATCATGGATTTTGAAGCAGAGGATAGATAGATATGTGAAGCTTTAGCTTTTGAGGGGAATGTTGTCTGGCTCGAGGACACTTTTCCTTGATCTGTAATTCTTATAGATCAACCTGTATATTTATATCTAGGTATACATATATATGGCTTTTGGTGAATTAGTGTCGTCGGACCAGGCTTCATTCCCCCCAATTTATGGCTCCCATACACCTGTTGTTTTTCCACTGCAGAGGGCTTAATTCTTCACAGTCTGCTGCTTCTTGGAAACTCCAGAGGTTTGACTTCTGTTTTATTTTTATGTTTAGATGATTTGCTATTTTGGGTTTTTTTTTGGTTTTTTTTGTTTCTGGGGTTGTTTATTGGCAGTTTAAAATGATGGGTTTTTGTTTTTAGAGCAATTAAGGTTGTTAGTTTTGTGCAGATTGGTGTAATGATGGAGTATTTGACTATTTTTGCTCCTTTTTCAGTTTCATAGATTGCATAAAAAGTTTCATCATTGCTCTCCTTTTTCATTTATTTTTTTTGTTCATGATCATAATGTTATGATGATGTTATTTTTGTCAGTGTAAGCCTCTAAGGCGCTTTTTCCGCTTCATCATTATCCATCCAGATTTACCTCATGATGCGTTCCAGTATCTGATCTGTCTGTTTCTGCCATTTTTCAGATCTGGCTTCTTTTGCTTTCTTTTTAAACCATGGTAAACATGCTCTCTCTCTCTCTCTCTCTCTCTCTCTCTCTCTCTCTCTCTCTCTCTCTCTCTCTTACTTAGGGTTTCGTGGGTCTAGATTTAGGCTAATATCTAAATGAATCTTTTAAAAAAAACCATAAGCCTTTGCTTAGGAGAGCAAGCAAGGAAGTGACACCCTTTCTGACATTGTTTGAAATGCCTATTTCCATTTGTCAATAGTTTTCTACATTGCTTTCAGTCAGTAATCCTTTCTCAGTGTTGATTAAATATGATTGCAGATCAGTTAATTATATTCTTGTTACTTTTATTTATATGCTATGCTTCAGAGCTACCTTTCTTTTGGTCTTGATGATAATGTCCTTGCTGGACATCTCTTTATAACTTGAACTTTGCTTCTTTCAAAATGTGATGAGCATATGACATGTAATTTGCAGCAGAAAGGACAGCTATAACTTTGGGAAACTGTGTGTGTCTGGTTGTCCAAAAGGAAGCCCTGGTCACTTGCCTTTCCTTTAGTATCTTCTCAGTGGATACCAATTGAAACCCTAATCTTGTTCGTCTTGGATTTGCTGTGAAAAGCTTTGTCATTCTCAAAGCTTTTAGTCACTCACATTGTCTTTTCCCTTCCTGGCTTTTTGTCCTTTCATTGTGGTTTTATTTGACTGACTGTGCTAGCTAGCTCAAAGAGTCAGGGGGTTAGAACCCGGCCATTGCTGAAAACTATAGTTATTGAAAATGCATATGCTAGACAAGAGCAAGGAGCACTGTGGAGGTAATCTAGATGCCCCAAACAAGTTACAAACTACTCATTTGTACAATCCCAGAGTTCAATTTCTTCTTAATTATTCTAGTGTTTTGTTTTCTACATTATTCTTTAATTTCCTTCTTAGTTTTGATAACAAGGTTTTGGAACAAGTGTTGTCTTGGCCTCTGAGAACATATAGTAATTAACATTGCTTATTGTAATTAATGTAAGCTCTCTTTCTGTCTCTCTCAAACCCACACACACACCCACACCCACACATTTAGATCAGCACATTCATCTTCAGATATTGCTTGATATTACATACATACAAGTGGTCTTCTTGTGTCCTTCTTTCTAGATCTTTCACTATTATTTTCCATGTCACATAACCCTGTTTGCAAGAAAAGTCAATGTATGAAAAGCAGCAGGTTTGGAATCAAGGAAGAAATCTCATTTGCTAGCAATCAAACTCTTCCCTTTAGTTTTTCACTAATGTGTGCATGTGGGTAATTAAATCTAATTTCCTTGTTTAAATTGCAAGATGTGGGCACTCATGTTTTTTGTTTTTACCTCTTGCTTTTCTCCTTCTCTTCTTTAACCCTTCTTTAATTAATTGTTGTTATACAAAAGTTTCTTTTGGGAAATTGGATCTTTTTGACCTTTGCAAACATAAAAGTAAAGCCATTATTGCTTTGTTTGTGCCCATAATTTTCCACACACAGAGAAAGAGAAAGAGATAGAGATAGAAATAGAGATAGAAAGATAGCTTTGGTCATCAATGGTGAACTCCAAGAAAAGCTTTTTGTGCATGGCCACAACTTTCAATGAATAATTGGTGTGCTTGTTCCCACTTGACCAAGGCTCTCTTAATTAATTTAAACACTTTTGAGGAGGACATTGGATAATTGTTCCTGTGGCTATAGCTAGCTAGCTTATAGATGCATGGGAAATTTGGGCTACCTGGTCATAGCAGACGGGAAGTTGTGGACCTCCTTACTTAGGCACTGTACAATTGTTTGAAGCCTATAGTAGACTACTGTAGGATCCAAGGCAACTTAATTTGGTTCCACTTTGAACTTGTTCCCTCATTAATTGGCAGGATTGACTAAGAATTGTGCTTTGTGCTTGCTGCTGAGATTTGAATCGCATCTTTATTAGCCTCTTTCATTTGTTTCATTAATTCTTGTGGAGTTTTCATCTGTTGATGTCCCTTAATCTCTATCAAGTTTTTGTTTTTTTGCCAGTCAACTTTATATTGAAATGAGATCAAAATCAAGTAGTACAAATCAAAGGGCGCAGAAATGCTTGGCATTGCAGACTCACAGAGTAGTAGTGCTTCAGTAGGCAGTGATGACGGCATGCTTAGTGGAAAGAAATACATTAATCTAAGATACAATCACTTAGAATGATTTTTTAAAGGATTATTTGTTCAAATACCTCATGTGGTTTACAAATTGTCTCATATTGCTCCCTGACTTTTATAATGGCTCAATTTCCCACTTGAACTTTCATTCCGTTACTAAGGTTGCCCAATTTCGTTAGTTTTCATATAAAAATCGTTAAATCAGCTGAAGTGGCATGGGTATCTTTGGTAAATTTAACTATTTAAAACTAAAAAATTTCATTTCAACTATAAAAAATGCTTGAAATTATTTAAAATAGGTAAAAAAATTAAGATAAAAAATATATGCTTTTTTTTTTCTCCCTCAATCGTTAGCCCCACCAACCTCCCCTTCCCCATTCCTCTATCAAAACAAAGGTACAAAAAAACCTAGGAACCCTTCCTCCTTCTATCTATCTCTCTCTCTCTCTCTCTCTCTCTCTCTCTCTCTCTCTCTCTCTCTCTCTCTCAACACAATTCACCCTCTGTCTTTCTCCTCCCAATTCCCTCTCTTTCTTTGGCAACTACCGAGGGAGATTTGGACCACCACATAATCTGAAGTCAATTTGGTGATTTTGTTTGTGGGTTTTGAGCCTTCTGGCAAATGGGGAGAGGAGGTTGAATACGGGAGAGAGAGAGAGAAAGAGAAGGAAGAATGTGGGGTGGGTTGTGGCTAGGCGTAGGTTGGTTGGGCGGTGGGGTTGGTTGAGATGAGGGAGAAGGTGGTGGGGGCTGATGATTAAGGTGAAAACAAAAGGAGACATTTTTATCTTTAATTTTTACCTATTTTAAATAATTTCAAGCATTTTTAATAATTAAATTTACCAAAATAACCATGTCACTTCAGTTGATTTAGCGATTTTTATCTGAAAACTAACGGAATTGGGCAATCTTAATAACGGAATAGAAGTTCATGGGGGAAATTGAGCCATTATAAAAACCAAGGTGCAATATGAGACAATTTGTAAACCATAGGGGATATTTAAACAAATAAGCATTTTTAAAATAATCTGAGTCCTTGATAAACCTCGTGGAGGCAACTATATCATTAATGTATCCGTGTTAGTCGAATCTAAGACCTCCTCTAGTTATGTAGAAACAACTACCACTAAACTAAAGACAAGTTGGTGTTTCTTTTCGGGTTTGATTGTGATGATCATTGGCTTGATTTGGCGAGGTAGATTTCATATCCAAACGAAAAAATCTGTAAATTTTGATTTTGTGTTTACTTCCTTTACTAAAGGGTAAAAACTATTGCCGTGGAGATGAGGGGTAAATCAATGCTCTAACACGCATCAATGATTCATTAGCAGGATGAGTAATGGTTGCAAACTGTGTAGCCTTATGAGGCTGCTGATAATTTGGACTTTAAATGTTTGGGCTACCGGTGCACTGTTTATGAACTGTGGCCAGCCCTTTGTAATTGGATTTAGGCCTAATTCGCCAAAATTGTGGCTTTGTTCTTTGCAAACTAGGTCCAACTCATGGGAAAAGCCAAAAAAATAAAAATAAAAAGAAAAAAAACCAGGAAATTTCATTGAATAAAATTATATACCACGATTTATAACAATGAAAGAAAAATGCTGTGGACGTTGTCTTGCTTAATTTTGAACAGCATTGCAACCTTTAGGTTAAAATTCGGGTATCGGTACGAGCTTAATTTTGCTGTCATCTTTCACACTCTAAGAAGATCATCTTATTATTGTACAAAAACTTAGAATATGTATCATCACGGAAACTAAAAACTTCATTTTTCTCAATAATAGTTCTACTATATTACAACCAATGAGAACAAGCCATTAAAATTTTCGGAAACCTATATATAGCACCAAAAGAATTTCCATGTTACATGATAAATTGGACCGTCCTCCTACCCTAGACAACAAAATCTTCATTTTTAAAGCATGTTTGAGGTAGGTCGCACACTTGTTTCGCACACTTGAATCATAACATTCTTATTTGGTTTCAAATGAATGTCTTATTACCAATTGGACCCAACACAAGTCCCAAAACTCCAGGGATCGAGCTCAAACTAAACCTTTAGGCTCAGACAAATGGGTCAAGCTAAGTTTGGGCTATAGCCTGCAGCCTGCAGCCTGTAGCCTATAGGGTGGATGCAAGGTCCAAATAATAATTTGTAATCCAAATGAATTTTGGTTCGTTCACCTGCTTCAATGCATTGACCTCAATGATATAATATAATAATTCTTTGAAGGTCAAAGGAAATTATGTTTCACGAAAAAATATTCAGAGACAAACCAACCCCGTCTACTCCAGCAATAAAATGGAGAATAACATGTCAAATTACATCCTCTTTTTCTCTTTTGCTTTCTTCAAAAAAGCAACACTGAATCTGATGGCTCACTCCCCCACTTTGGCTGGTTTTTTTTTTACAATATTTTATTTCTTCCATCCCCACTTTCTTGACTTTGCATCTTTCTAATCAACACCGTATATTTTGTCTCTCTCCTCTCTATCTCGTCCTCCTCCCCTTCCCGTCTCCGTCTCCCTCTCCCTCTCTCTCCTCCTCTCTCCTTTTTTTCTTTTGTTAATTTCAATTTGGGAATCTAGGGTTTATGATTTTCTAATTTTAATTTTTTTTAGATCTTAAAAATAATTTGGAGTTCAATACTAAACAAGGTTTTAAATTTTAAAATCACTATTTGAAAACTCATGTTTTTTAAAATAATCATAGTTTTTTAATTTACTTTTTTGAGTTGGATACTAAACATGGCCTAACTTAGTGGATAGTACTATGACACTTTTTAATCACTTGGTGCATATATTATATAAAATTAATATATTGTATGGTTTTTATTTATTTATATTTTTGATACAATTGTGTGGTTCTATTAATGCTAATTGACTTGTTATAACGTAGTGGATACCATTTATACAAAAACAAAAACAAAACTTTTGGTGTGTAGCATATTTTGTGACGTCTGTCAATAGGGTTTAGTTTAGTGAAAAAAGAGCTTGACTTGCAAGTTAATAATCTTAAATTTGAACCCACAAGGTACCTTGGTAGTGAGTATGTGAGAAACCGCCCTCCCCTTCTTAGAAAAAGAATTAATAATCAATCCACAACCTCGTATTCTTAGAAATATTCCACCAGAGAGACTTGTGAGTAATTCTCCTGAATCATTTTTCCTTTTTAGTACTACTTTCTTTTGTCCGAAAAATTGTGAGAGCTTAGCGTTGAAATATTCAAGAATGAAGAATTTTGGTTTGGAGGGAGTATATATCCTGCGTCTCAAAACATGCACTTGATGAGACATACCACAACCACAAAAAAGTATCTAAAGTTCTTGTCATGAAAAAGAGTTTTTTTACGCCAACGGAGTTTAGCCCAATGAAAAATGGCATCTTAATTGTGTGCATGAGAAACTCATCTCCCCAATAATTTAAACTATCACTTGTATAAAAATAAAAAATAAAAATAAAAATAAAAAGAGCTTTTTATGGTCAAACATGGTAAAAGAGTTGAATTAGGTAACATGTATAATTCATTAATTACTCGTTAACTCTTGGCATAAACCAAGTTATTCGTTGTAGATCCAAACAATATATCTTCTTCTTCTAAAGCGTCAATCTTTTGAATTGAACCAAGTTATGGACACGACTTAATATTGCCTGGTAAGACTTATTTTTAGGCTGTTTGAAGGTGGAACCAATTGGAGAAATTTGTTGAAACCCATAAGTTTTTTCAAAGTTATCAAGTGTTTTCTGCATATTATTGACCAAAATATTGCTAAGTCTCCTCTTTGAGCCTTTTATTTTAATGATTTATTGGGTAAGCAGTGACAATTAAAACTTCAGAAAATATTTTAAGAAAGTATTAACTTTTCTTTTTCCAAAAACAAAATAAAAAAATCTTCCATAGATACACCTCCAACCCTGAAAAAGATCTCTTTCTGAGAAATTGTATAAAACCCCCCCAAAAAAAATGCAAAATTATACAGCGCACACACACACACTCTCCATTGAAAGTGAAGTCCAGCAACACACACACATACATACATCTAATTCTAAGCCAAAGAAATGTTGGGGCCTACTGGAAAAAAAAAAGGTATATATTTTTGAGAGCCGAAAGAGAGGAGGACCAGTTTCTGTCATTCTTATTATTCGACCCCCATACAAATTTTATTGGAACTACATTCATATGAGAGGGTTTTGTGTTGTGTCCTATGTGTGTGTGTCCTTTAACATATGTATATATCAACATGGGACATGTTCGAGAGCTGCCATTGGATGTTCCCAGAATTTGCCTTCCTGTAGACGACACCTCACTGTCGGTTTCTACTTGGGTTGGGTGCTTGAAAACCCTAACTCCACTCCACCCACGTGTCTCTGCCTTCTTCCACTCACTGTCTACGTGTTTTAACTCCTCACACAATATCCGAATTATTCCTCTCCTTTCTAAAATCAAATCGTAACAGAACAATTTTACTTACTTCTGCCTAACTATATTGGTTTAGTTTTATTCATCTTTTCAGTGTTAAATAATATTAGTCAAATGACGTGTTTATTTATTTGGAATGAAAAAATTATGAATTGGGAAAATTAGAAATATGAAAGAGAATGAATTATCAGCTACTATTAATTAATATAATTTTTAAATTTTCAAATATTTGATTACGAATTGTAATGTGAAATTCGCACACTTTTTTATTCTGTATATGTCCGTAAACACAAATCAGCTAAAAAGTAAAATTTTTAACCTTCTATATTCGACTACCCCTTTTTCCAATATCGTTTGTATCATCCGTAACATAATTTGGAATCATATTATAGGCAAAGAATCTAAGTCCCTTTCAAATCAAACGCCAACCAAACCAACTTGTGTGAAGGACTAGAAACCCCATGTCACACTCGTTACAACTCCCCGCTTTCTTATCTGATTGTTCTCAAAAGATGAGGATGATATCATCGTCAATTGATCATCTATCAAGGGTCAAAGAAGCCCACTTTCATTGAAAATCATGAAACCCTGGTTTCACGCCAAATAAAGGCCCACTTGATTATTCTTGGGCTGGCTCGGCTCTCTCTCTCTCTCTCTCTCTCTCTCTCGCTATATATCTAATTCATTTTCTGGTTGGCATGCGTTTTGCACTAGGAGTGTAGTTTATCAACGATGACCAACGTACCAAGGTCTCTGAGTTACTCTTCTCTAACCCTTTTCAAGCAAGCCATAGCTGCCTCAGATCCTTGGCCGTTTTCCTTGGTTTTCTTGTAAGATTTTGTCTAGGAGAAGATCAAAAGGGGACTAGGGTTAGGTTTGTCTTTGTCTTCCATCTTTTATTGCCTTTGTTTGCTGGTTTCTTTTCAGATATGGGCAGTGGCGAGAAGAGCCTAAGAAATTTCCATTTGCACCTGCCTCACCTTCACCATCATCACCATAGTCATCATGGTGGGAAGAAACAAGGGATCAGAGATGTTCCAAAAGGGTGCTTGGCAATCAAGGTGGGCCAGGGTGAAGAGCAGCAGAGATTTGTGGTGCCTGTGATTTACTTCAATCACCCACTCTTCATTCAGCTCTTGAAGGAGGCTGAGGAAGAGTATGGCTTTGATCAGAAGGGCACCATCACCATCCCTTGCCACGTGGAGGAGTTTAGGTACGTCCAAGGCATGATTGATAAGGAGAAGTCCCTCCACCACCCTCACCACCACCACCACCACCACCTTGTTGGGTGCTTTAGGGTTTGATTATCAATCAAAGATTGTGGTTTCTACCCAATTCCCTGAAAATTTGGAGTCTTTTTTTTCTTAGTTTTTGTTTGTTGGTCCTTGTTAGTAGGAAGATGATATCAAAGATGATGTGATGATGATGAAAAAAAAAGAAAAAGATGAATGTGGCTTGCAATTGTAGTCACTTTGTTATTGTTAGGAATCAAAATGATGATAAAGAGAAAATCAAAATGCTTTTCTTTTCTTTTATAATACTTTTCCCTTTCTCCTCTTTATTCTATACTAGCATTTGAATTTGTTTTTAAGTTTTTTTTTTTGGTGATAAGGGTATCATTACTACAACAGTGAGAGGGAGAGAATTGACAAGGCCAAAGGATGGTAGGGTCAAAGCCTCAAAGCCATTGCTTTAAGCCAAAATTAAATTTGCTATGGCAATTGTATCTCTCTCAATCTCAACATTTTATCATTCTAGATATATAGCAGAAAATTATATTTACTATATTTGATAGAAACCTCTCTTTACCAAGAAAGTGGTATTTAAAAAAGGAAATTAAAAAAATGGAAAATACAGCAATATCTGAAATTTCTCATTTCCTTTCTTATTTAAGAGGTAGGTAATATACAATTCATATGAGGAGTTTTAATAAATATAAATAATATATTTTTTGAGATATTATATGAATGACTAAGATATCCCAACAGAATTCTATGGAAACTGGAAACAGTAGTGATGGGCCATAATGAACAAAGAGTGTGGACCAATTTCTCTGTGCTGCACACTGCTCATCACATCACTGAAAACTCTTTGGAATTGTGAGTGTATATCACTCCCCATTTCCCTTTTATTTTTAAAACTAAACTAAATTAAAATAAACTTTTTTGGTTCTAAACTTTAAAGCATCTTGTTTTTTGTAAAAGTTGAGAGGAGAGAGGGAATAATCAAACTTAAGATCTCAAACGCAAAATAAATACTCTTAATCACTCCAGCTACGAGCCTTCATAAACTTTCAAGTATTGAATGCGGTAACGTTGTTAATTATTGGATGGATTGGACCGAATTAAATTGGGTCAGTCCGGAAAGACGCAAGTGTCCAGAGAGAGGGAGAGAGGAAGAGAGGGCTGTGGTGGGTGGATGACATCCACGTTTAATTTGTCAACGTTTGTCTGTAAATTCCAAGGCTCTCTGCATGTTGAGTGAGATAGTCCCAAACAAAGGAGGGGAGGAGCCAAACAAAAGCAGTTTGGACCTTTTTCAGATGGTATTAATTGTTATAGGGTCATTAATTTAATGTAATTTAATTAGCACTAAAATTATGGACACAGCTTGGAAGTTAATGAAAGGCATAAAGCATGCAATCAAGGCCTCTCTCTGTGGGGTTTTCAGTTGTCAGATTCCAAATTAAATAATTAATGGCTATTTGTAATGTATAAATAAAGAGAATAAAATAAATAAATATATATACAACGAGCTTCCATTGGAGGATCCCTTAAATAAGCTTATTTGAGGGACATCCTTGGTAGGGCCCACCGTGTTCATTGATTTTGTAAGACACAATTGGATGTCGAAACAGTTTCCGATTTGTCTAATTTTTTGTAGGGATGATCTATGAATGAAGACCTAAAAAATAGATGGTTTGGATCGTTGAAAACAAATTCGTAGGGTACCCTAAAGAGCGTCCCTCAAATAAAATTATTTGAGGGATCCCTCAATAGAAGGGGATTATATATATATATATATATATGCGTGTTGGATGGGTAGGGGTCTGTTGTTGAAGTTAGCAAGTCTTTGGAGTTTTTGTTTTTCGTCGGGTCCTTATATTAAGTAGTTTTTGTTTTACGTATAGTGATAATGACAGTAGCTGACCTGATAATATAATTCATATATCCCAGTAGTAACCTTTTCAAATTAACTATGCTATATCCAACTTATTAATTTTTAATTTACCTCGTTAAGATTTGTATGTATCTGTACGGATAGCTATGTGTATGCGATAACATAGATAGAGGTCACTTTCTAATAGGAAGTTAAAAGAATATGTTTATCGCATAGTTTTGGGATAAAATTCTGTTATATCAAATGAAATGCCACTTTCTAATGCAATCCATTGCAAAAGTAAACTTCGTCTTTTTTTGGTTTTTTTTTTTCTTTTCAAGAATGCAATATTCTAAACTACTCTAACATACGGTGATGAGTATCAAACTCGTGTGCAACATGGCGAATATAGTAATGTCTTGGCCTACTACCCTAACCCACATCTTTTTTTTGTTACTTTTAATTGGTATATATATGCTTATACAACTTTGCACTACCATATATGCTTTAAAATAATGACTTACATATAATGTTTCATAAATAAAATTAATAGTGGCGAATAATTTTTTTTTAAAGAAAAAAAGTTTATTTGGTCAATGGAAAAAAAAAAGTTTAGTAAACGCTGAACTTTTGTGTATAATTTTCTGAATTAAGTTGACAAGAGTCCTGAAGTTGACCATTTTAATCCCCATGCGTGTAGGTATATGTTTGTGTATAAATCGTTTTGCATTGACAGTGCTGATGATAATTAAATCAATTAAGTACCTATATAATCGTTTCACCCAAAAATAAAAATAAAAAGTATATATCTATATATGTAAGCGCAAGGAATTATACTTAAACTAGTTTGATTTCAACTATGATTGATAATCCTTTAGGTCATGTTTGATATGATACTCAAAAAAGTAAATTAAAAAACTATGATTCTTTTTAAAAACATGAGTTTTCAAATAGTGATTTTAAGATCTAAAAACTTGTTTGGTATTGAACTCCAAACTATTTTTAAGATCTAAAAAAAATTGAAAATAAAAAATCATAAACCATAGATTCCCAAATTGAAATTAACAAAGAAAATGAGAGAAGGGGGAGAGAGAGACTGGAGAGAGAAAAAAAATTTAATAATGGAATGTTTTAAAGTTTTTCTTGAGTTTGAGTTTTTAAAAATTCATACCAAACGGGTTTTTGTGATTTTGTACTTAAAATCTGTTTTTGAGTTTATAAAATTGGATTCAAGTTAGATACCAAACGTGCCCTTAATTTTCCAAAAGATAAAGGAACTCATACTAATCTTCACTCAAAAGGATTATTCTAATTCAAATTATAGGTGATAATCTAACTGGTTCGATATGCCTAGTTTTTATCAAAAATAGCCAAAATTTTGTACCTATTTTCATAAATGTCAGTTTTCATAAAAACTTTCAGATATAGCAAAAAATCCACTTAAAAATACACAAATGCCCTCGCAATTAAAAACTAGATAAACCTAAAAAGTTGTCAGTAAAATCGATTGCTTGCATCTCTGTAGCAAAACTCCTTCCCACCTTCTTCGACTAGCTTCTCTAATCTTTTCACTGCAATGTCTAAACTCCTTTTGTAAACTGCTCCCAACAACCCTTTCCCAATTCTTCTTTGAACCTATTTGTAGCTCTTCTCTAGTGGTTGTATGAAGCTCTCAAAGTAAATTCCTCATCAGTCAGTTGTCTAAAATTACCATTAATCTCAGTTAGACCGCAGAAGTCGAATTTTGAAAATGTAAAATCCAGAAATTACGAGGGCCACACTTGAGAGAATATGATGAGAGCTAAATTTAAAACAAGAATTTGCTCTCACTTTCTTGTTTGTGGTAATTGGACTCCCGGGGATGGGTATTAGATATTAGTGTTGCTTTGAGTGTTGTTTATGGTGCTACTTGTTATGCCGACCTTGGAGACTACTGTGGTGGACTCCTTGAGATCCCTTCTGACATGTCTGAGTAGTAAGTTTTCTTTGCCACAAATATTACTCCCACCGTCGAAAACAGCAGCCCTGCAATTACAGTCTTCCAAACCAGACCTTCATATCCACAAAAATCAACTCAAAACCTGCTTGACCAAACATAAGAAATTTCTATGTAAGAGAAATTTATTTTTATTTTCTATAAATAACAAAGTGAATCAAAGCCACCTTAGCTTTAGATGTGTATGTATCCATAACCAATCAGTTCGAGGAGGAAAACTTTCAAAAGCAAAGAGAGGGTTGAATGAAGGAAGGATCCCGAGCCTCTGCATTTAGCATCGGTGCATTTACACGCATTTAAGAGAATGTTAACCTTTAGATTAATCTAATGAATTTTAATAAGTCCACATCATCATAATTGTACTAAACCAAAATCACAAATGGTTATTTTTTTAATTTTTAATTTCAGAGTTATTAGATAGATATGATGATGTGGACTTATTAAAATTCATTAGATTAAACTAATGGTTAACATTATCTTAAATGCGTGTAAATGCACGGATGTTAAATGCAGAGGCTCGTAATCCCCCTATTTTGTATCATACTCGAAAAGAAGAATTGAATTAATTACAACATGTTATTTGTTGGATGAAATTCTTGACAAGTCTGGTAAGAGATGATCGCTTGCGAAAGATTAATTGTTTTTTTTTTTAACTTTTAGGTTGATGTGAGTTTTAATTTTGAGGGCATTTGTGTTTTTTTAAGTGGAGTTTTTGCTATATATGAAAGTTTTTATAAAAATTGACATTTATGAAAGTAAGGGTCAAATTTTGGCTATTTTTGTTAAAAACTCATATATATACTCCCACAAACTTCACAATCATCACTCACTCATAATAGCTTTCACTTGAAATCACTCAATCATTTCTCACTTGAGTTTCTGAGATTTAATTTGCAAAGATGGTGAAGAGTGGAGTTGCTGTGTTTTTCCTTCTTTTGGGTTTAGCTTTGACACAATGCATGGCTGCTGATGATGCCAAATCTCCATCACCACCCAGCCCAGCCCACCCAGGGTTTTCATGGTTTCAACCTGACCCTAAGTTTATAAAGTGCATGGGAGATTACCGTGCTGCTGCTGGAACTTGTTACCGTGAGGTTTGTGTGTCGTTCTGGACCCAAAAAGTCGCCATTCAAGAAGACTGCTGCAAGGCCATTGTACAACTTGATGAAGATTGTTCCTCAGCTGTGTTCAGCAGGTTCAACAACCCTTTCTTCCAGCTTTTGTTGAAGGAACATTGCTCAAACAAAGGAGGATCATCGGCACCGGCACCACCAAAGGCAACCCCATCACCACCAAAAGCATAAGATGTCTAGTTGAGCCTTAGGGGGGTGTATTCAATTGAGATTTTAAAAGACTATTTATGGATAAATAAGTCCAGTGGATTTTAAAAGACTATTTAGGAATGTAATGACTTATAAGATTTTATTAAAGATTTTTTAATCAGGATTTTTTACTTATTGGATTTCAAAAGATTTATATCATAAGAATTTATAAGATTTGAAAGGACCACATAGATTTTTTACTTTTATGATGCTAACCAACCAACTTTTAGTCGGATGATGAGCAATGACTGTCTATTTCAATGACACATTCTATTCCTGGGTCATCCCGTCCAAGTCACCCTCAACTAAATTGCCAATGTCATATATCTCATGTAGTTCATACCTCATCCCATTCACCCAAAGAATCTGCTTGACAACCCTCACCTGGAACATGTTCTTGTGGAGATTACATGAAATGGAAATTATAGGCCAAAAACATGGAGTGCCATGTAGAAAACTGAGAAACCATACTTCAGTATGTTTTGGTTTCCGGCATGAAAAGAAAATGGAGTGTCTTGGCCATGTGGGTTTGAACAGTTGAAGATCATTTGAAGTAGATGATTCCCTTTTCATACTCTCTGAGTTCTTTTGAAGACCATCTGTTATTGAACTGGGGGCATTCGAGAAGTTCATATTTTTGTTCAGAATGCCTATAGGGCTTTTGAGGAAATGCCTGTGAGAAAGGTAGTGTCATGGACAGCCATTATTTCAGGGTTTGAGTGGTAGGTTGATGTGTGTGTGTGCACTGTGCAGCTTTTCAGTGATAGGCATTCTTCAAAACCCAGTGATTTTACATATGCAAGTATTCTGAGTGCTTGCACAGGCAGTGGAGCTCTTTGGCATGGCAGAAGTGCTCATTGCCAAACCGTGATCAATTTCATCCTGCCAGAAACAATACTCCCAAGATTTGGACAGAGAATTGGACTGGCTGGTTTGTCTCTAAATTAACTCAACGATCTGTGATTATTCTTGTTAATCTTTACTTTATAAAGGAAAATCATTATAAGCACTTTACTTGGTATCTAAGGATTGGGGCATGCAAGATCCACATAGGACTGATGAGGATCCTGCTTTCTCTGTTGCACGTTTCTTCCAGTATGGTGGAACTTTCCAAAACTATTACATGGTAATTAAGCACTTTACTTGGTATCGAAGCTCATTTACTGACTTATGTTAGTCATTTAAGTTTAACTTATACAAATAATAGAACATTAACTGTGTTTACTCCTTATGCTTGCAGTACCATGGAGGCACCAATTTCGGTCAGCTAGAGGTCCTCACATCACCACATCATATGATTATGATGTCCACGACACCACATTTCTCTCAGGCATTTCCTCAAACGCCCTATAGGCAGTCTTTAACTCACTGCATCTACCATAAAAGCTTACCAAAGAGCTTCCAATATACACATTGGCAACAAACCCACTTCTTATTGCTGCACAGTGATACTGAATCCCACCGTGGAGATTATGAGAAGACCCGCACATGAGCTTATGGCATCTGATAAAACGTTTGCATTAGAATCAGAGAAAAAAAAAATAGAAAAACTCTCCATGCCACTCCATGTCTGCACAGTGAAACTATTAAGCATCTGCACAGTGAAACTCAACTTACTAACCCTTCTTAATCAGCGCTAAAAACAGATTCAAAGTATACATTATCAAGTAATTAATTTACGCACATATATGCTAAGTAAGAGTGCAGTACTGGAGAAGAAACCTTGAGTGAATTTACTTCAATGTTTCTTTACGTTGACAAAGAGAAGATTTCACAAAAACTCAAGGATAATCCAAGTCCTAGTTCTCATTGCTTGTTGATTAGTAAGACCACACTCCTAATCTACCGAGAACAAATTATAAAGCAAAAATTTTGAACAAAATTTACCGCATTTCACACAGATAGCAATGGAAATGAGGACTTCACTGACAGACGTCAGGGACCAGTGCACAACTGCTTGGCGGAGGTCAAGGCTTGGGTGGAGGAAGGTGAGGAAGGAAAGAAAAAAAATCTCACGTGAAAAGTCTGATGGGTTATGGTGAGATTTGAGATAGGGTTTGGTATTTATACCTCCCACTAAAAAGTCACACAAATTCCACATTTAAAAAATCCTTCGAAATTAAGCAGTTTTGAATACCAAAAGACTTTTTGTTACTTGTTTAAAGTTTTGATTGAATACCACTAGATTTGGACACTCTCTTTAAAAAATCCTAATAGTCTTAATGGAATACCACAAGACTTTTTAAATTATTTAAAAGTCTTAATTGAATACCACAAGACTTATTTATCTCAAAATAGTCTTTTAAAATCTCAATTGAATACACCCCCTTAGATTAGGCTTTCTTTGAGAGTACAAAATTAGTCAAAATAATAAGCAAGGAATAAAATATCGATGATATCGGTAGTCCAAAAATACGGAAATTTCGATGGAAATATCGGGATATTATCGATATTTCGGTCCATGTCGTCAATATTATCGATATTTTAGTCCATGAAGATCTAAAATATCGATGGTATCGGAAATATCGGTAGTCCAAAAATACGGAAATTTCGATGAAAATATCGGGATATTATGGATATTTTGTTCCATGATAATAAGTACTCTATTTTACTTTTTACTAGTTAGTTTTTGGCCGTAGGAGTAAGTAAATTATCACTCAGGTGTATTTAGTATTCTCCATTGTTTAAGTTAAATATTTTAGTATTCTTAATAAAAATGAATTCTGTTTAGTTATTATTTGTTCTTTTATGATTTGTGACTTGATTTTGTCCCGTTGGGTAATCATTTTCGTTTTAGTTTTCACTTTTTATCTTTTTATTATTATTTAAAGATAAAGAAAATAAGATTTTCAGTATGTGTGTGTATAAATTTACTAGAATTGATAATAATCCACAAACGATTAATTTTAGCATAAAAAATAAAAAAAATAAAACAACTGGAGAATTTCATTTCAACTATGATTGACGATTTGTTCCAAAAGCTCATATTAATCTTCACTTAATTAACTGCAATCTTATGCTGGAAATGATCGATTTGGATAATCACCAATCAATCTAATCTAAATCAAATTCCGAACTAGGTCTATATATATATATATATACTTGCACAAATTGCACAATCTCTCACTCACTTACAGCTTTCACTTGAAATCAATCACTCACTCATTTCTTTCACTTGAGGTTCTGATTTAGCAAAAGCAAAGATGATGAAGAGAGGAGCTGTTGTGCTGTTGTTTCTCTTTTCTTTAGCTTTGACACAAAAGCTTTGCTGCTTCTGATGCCAAAGCTCCTGCACTACCCTCACCATCCAAAGGTTCTCCATGGTATTCTTGGTGCCCCCCTTACCCTAGCAAGCTCCAAAAGTGCATTGGAGCTTACCGCACTGCTCAGGGAACGTGTTACAGTGAGATTCTCGTATCTAAGATTGCTGCAAGGCCATTGTAGAAGCTGATGATGATTGTGCCTCTACTGTGTTCAGCCAGTTCAACAACCACTTCTTCCAGATGTTGTTGAAGGAACATTGCTCGAACAAGGCCTCACCGGCACCGGCGCCACCAAGGGCAACGCCAGCACCATCACCACCACCACCCAAGGCAACACCAGCACCATCTCCACCGAAAGCAACACCATCACCATAAGATTTCTAGTAGAGTTTTTTTTTTTTTTTGTTTGTTTGTTGGAGCTTTCCTATTGAGATGGGTGATAAAATACTAAACTCACACAACACGAATCCCAGGACTCGAACTCAGAACCTTACTTGGGAGAGCAATTACTCCAAACCACTACATTAGTGGGTCCTTTGCATTTCTAGTTGAGTCTTAAATTAGCATTAATTAAACTTTATTTTGTCTTTGTTGATTCAGCAGCAATTAAACTGTACTTCAATAAATCTTTAGGTGGTGGTGGCTGTGGTTGGGACAAAAACAGCTTTAATTAGTTCCCCCGACAGCCAAGCTTCCAAATTTCCTAACACCGACCGAGCCGAAAGATAATAAAACTTCAACTGTTGCTTGCATTGCAAAGGTCAACTAGCATGCCGCTTGAAATATTAGTAAAATGAATCAACATGATTGAATTGATGATATAGTTGGACCAATTTCAATGCACGCCTGAAAAGGGAGACCAGAATATATATCATCTGCAAAAATCATATATTAATTCTTCGTTTTAAAACCAATTAGCAGGCAAGCAAGCTACAGCTTTATAATCTGCCATTTAATTGGTCATTGTGTCGACTATCTGCAAACTTAGGGAATGAGCAAGGAGAAAATCAACAACTTTTTTAAGAAAAAAAAATGGCTCGAAATTCCCAACTGGCTTGACTAACATCATTTATACACATTTTTCTTTACCCCGCCCCCGAAAGGAAACAAAAAATTAAAACCACAAATCATCTGAAAACCCATGAATCTTATAAGAAACTATATGTCAAAAGGCTAAAAAAGAAATAGAAGAAAGGAAAAGAATAAAACTAGTGGTGTCTGGTGTTGGAGCTACGGATCGTCACACCATGCAAAAATTTTGTATATCCAAGGAAACTAAGCTTTCCATCTGCGCTTCTGATCCAATCTCTGAGGACAGTGTAGGCAGAAGGGCCAAGATTTAATTCCTGCAGTGACAGGGTAAACGCGATTGATATCAAATCAGAAATGCAACAGAACTCAGCTGCAGAAGAAAACATAAAGGACTTCCATGAGATATTGAAAGAGGTAGAATTGGACATACTCTGGCCAATTCTTCAATCGATATGACTCGGTTACCCTCGCATTCAAAATGCTCAAATGCAGTAGAGGCTATCTGCTCCCAACCTTCAAGGGCCTCCAATTGGTGTGTACTGATTGCGGCTGCACAAAATTCTTTAAAGTCCATCGCTCTATAAGCAAGTGGCTCCATCTGAAGTCAAATGCAGCATGGAATTGAGAAACTGATCACTACGGAATTCAGAATAATATATAAACACAGAAGAAAGAAAAAACTCATATTAGAAAGACAATCTTTTTTATTTAGGGAAAGGCAGAGTTTGTAAGAATTTGGCCAAAGGAAAGTGACCTTCAGTTGCATTTCCTAAATTGAAATGACCTCAAAAATTGAAATGACTTACAGTACTTAGTATATCAACAACCCTTGACTCCTTCATCGCCTCAGTTGAATTTCTTTGAAGAGCCTGCAAAATTCAATCTTCTAAGCATAAAATGACTTTCTTACACATAAAAAGAACAAAGGAAAAAACACAAGTCCCTCTTCAAAATATATCTCCCCTGTACACTCAAATTAAAAGCAGGAGTAGTAAATAACCGTTTTGAAATTAAGAAGAGAGACACATTCATCGTTATCTGGTTCCAAAAGCAGGAATTGGGCTCTAAGATACATCAGCTCATCCTCTGTCAAGGCTTTTGAAAGAGACTGCAATTACAACATGAAAAAACAGAAACACAATTTTGATAACCATAACAAAGGAATCTCAATCCTTGTTGCAATATAATAGACATTAATCTAGTGGCATACAGTTGAAAATGATTTTTCGTACTTGCCCCATGAAAAGTAAATCATATGGCAGGTTAATAATCACACAACCTTAGACACAGGAAATAAAAAAAGGAAAAAGAAGACAAAAGGGGATAAAAAGTTATCTAATTTAATTGGATTTAGCTACATGGAGAACATGAGAGGAAATTAGAATTTTGCCAATTTTGTTTCTATGAGCCAACATTCTCTCCAAATCCTGCCTACTTTATAGAGAGAGTTTTAAGAGACAAAAAACTAGAATTTTCGCCTTTTCTTTTCTCTTCAATTTAGAAATAGGAACCAAACAATGGAAAGGAATATGGGAATTTAATAACAAAACAAAGGGTCAATTTTTCCATTCACTTCACCAATTAACGTTTCTATAAAACTAAACATTGATTACAAGGACAATATCTTCCTTCATGTAATCAAAGATTATCATGAAAAAGTTGAAGATACATTCTGCATTATCATGAAAAAAAATAGTAAATTTACTCTAACAGGAATTAATCATTGAGTAAAAACCAAAAGTTGAAGCTTTGGCATTTTCTGACCCAAAAAAAATAGAAACTTTGGCATTCAAGAGCAGAGACAACAAAGTTAATTGTACTACTAATAATTAGGTGATATCCAAAATCTCTTATAGTTAAAAATGCAAAAAGGGGTGAAGGTAGTACGAACCATATTTGGAAAAAATAATAATACCTTAAGTGCTGCACGTTTGAAGGGCGTAGCATGGAGATATGATTTGACCAATTTGTAGATCAATATATCTAAAGGAAGGGGACGACTATCATTTCGCAACCATGGGTGAGCTGCAATAATGAATGTGATTATTTGCTTTAAATATCAAATCGAAAAGATCAATTATCATCACTTTCAAATAAGAATGCCAAAGTAAAATCAAGTTCTGATTTGGCAAACAGTATTCAGTTTAACGTCACTCATGCTTGTAATTTGTAAATAAATATTTTGGGCCATCCAACTAACAATCAATAAAGTTATGTAGGTGGAGATGTTTGGGATGATTCTATCACCATATTTTTTGAGAGGAATGAATAAAGCTAGTTCAGCCTATGACACAATATAGGTGGACCTTTAGTTCAAATATGATGGACCGACCAAATGACAATCTCCCACCCACTCCCTAATATAATTTTCATTTTCTTTCAGAATGTGGGAGGGAAAGACATAAGACCACCCAAGCATCATTAAGAGCAAAGCGTATCATCTAAAATTTCCACCAATTGGCTAATCTCCTAGGTACTTTTGACAGCAATAGAAAGAAATTTGCTTACATAAAGCCTGGACAGCAGTCATTCTTTTCCTGTAGTCCTTATTCAAAAGCCTTCTTACGAAGTCCTTGGCCTCTAGAGACATAGAAGGCCAGGGTAAATCATCAAAATTCGGATCAGCTCTTAGCACTGCACGGAAAATTCCAGATTCCGTCCGTGCCCAGAAAGGTCGGCTTCCACATAGCAGGATATAGGTGATAACACCAATACTCCATATATCTCCCTCAAGGCTATAAGATCTATGGAGGACTTCAGGTGCAACATAATATGCACTTCCAACAATATCATTAAGTCTTTCATCTGCACATGTTTGCATAAATGGATAAATATTAAAGAAAAGATTTCCTCATATAATCTAGTAAGTACCAACAAATAAAGTCTGAAACAGCACTAGCCGTTGAAAGGGCAAAAAGTATATTGAAATTGACAGTTGAAAAATTACTGAACATGTTGTCCACTGCTGTTCTCATAATATTATGGCATTTTTCGGTGCGAATAATCAAATTGAGTTTTTCTTCAAAAAGCTTGAAAAACAAAACAAAAGCTTTATTTTTCAAGAGGGGTTAGATCAGATCATTCATGTTGCATAGAATTGGATTGGACTTGACACAAATGTAACGTCATCCATAGGTTTATCAATTAAATTGATATAATCTGACCGACCTGAAAATGTTCAACAAGTTGCCTACAAACCCAAAGAATAGATGAGAAAACAAAACACTTCTGAGCAAGAAATTATTTCATAAGAAGTTTCAACCAAATTAACCTTGAGTAGATAACTATCATCAAACTTATCAAATGCGGACTCAGATTGAGTGCCAAGTCATGGCACAATGTTCCATTTAATTGAAACATCAAATACTCAGGAAAATCCGAATGTTGTCCCTTTGAAAAGGAAAACAATAAATAAACCAAGTGGTACCTTGAAACGGCAGCTCAAATATATTTATTAAATCAAGGAGAATATTTAACTTCAACTAACGAGAGAGTAGCGATGATCATCAAAAGATACCTGGTCTGATAAAGTCAGAAAGACCAAAATCAATAAGCTTCATATCAGCATCTTCACTTCTAGAAGCGAAAAGGAAATTCTGTTAAGCATGAGAGAGAGAGAGAGAGAGAGAGAAAATATTTAGCACTAAGTTTGGAGGTGAAACAGATACGAGATCGTAATTAACTGAAGCACATATAGGTTGAAAATCGAAACCTCTGGCTTTAAGTCACGGTGCACAACGCCTTGAAGATGGCAAAATGCAACAACACTTAAGATCTGCACAACTATATGTTTTGCATCTTCCTCTGCATATCTTCCACCTCTGCAGTTAAGGTGAGTTTTTCAACATACAATTCAGCTTTGCAATGAAATGACTAATATTTAAATACTGGCCAAGAAAATACCTAGATAAAATTCTGTCAAGAAGTTCCCCACCTTCACACAATCTGGTAAGAGAACACAAATCCACAGATGTCATATCCAAAGAGCAGGAGAAATATGGCATATGATGCCTCAGAAAATTTATATACTTCATCATTCAACAATCATGTATGCAACACCAAACTAACTGACTATTTTTAAATAAATAATATTTTAAGTATCAGTCAACATTACAAAACATGGATAACATAAAGAACGCCTGACCCTCCAAATAACAAGGATGAATAGAAAACAAGGTATACATACTCCATGACTATGTAAACATTATTGGCGTCTTCACATGCATCATAAAATTTTACAAGATGCTTATGCCCAGATAGAGCTTTCAATATCTTCACCTCTCTACGAACATCTTCAATCGATATCGCTGTCGTCATCTGCCAAATGAATTTGGTAAGAAATAAATACTATGCATTTAAATGGGTAAATCAATATTTGCAAAGTTTCATACCATTACAGTTAAAGAAATTTGAGACCTACGGAAAAAGGAAAAGGAAATATGAGGAAGGATGACAATTGTCTAAATCACTTGTACACAGGTGTTATCGTACTTTTCCAAAAGCAGTCCCAGGCAGATTGTAGACTAGATACATTTCCAGTTATAAATTACAGCTTCTGACAACGCATTGTAATAGATCATAATACTATCCCAATTATAAATTACCAATTTTGACATGCGTGAGTAGATATCTGGGTAAATGAAATGGCAAACCGAGCTGAATTTGAAAAGTAAAAACAGTTTACGCTCGTAATGCATGCAAGACCTACAATGTATGACACTTCATTTAAGACCTAGGATGTACGACACTGAGGAACAACCAAATGCACCTTTGCCTAGCTTTTACTAGTCATTTCAGAAACTTAAACAATTCTTATTCGTTGATTACAATAGTTAAGATACATGGAAGATGGGAAATCAAATAATTATGATTTTTAACAAAACTATCGTGAACCTAGTTTGTGGCCTTCGATGATTACGTAATCATTACAGAACAATAATTATCATGCATTAATGCAACTAGGGTACGATAACACGTTAGCTAAATTCTGCAGAGATGGCAACGTGGGCGCAGTGAAAAACGCACGTAAGATACTAAGGACCTCTGAGCTGAACACATCATCTTCATGCTGCATATCCCACATCTTGTGGGAAAATGCAAACAGACCAGCCCAGAAGAATTACCATCAATGTGGTTTCTCTTTATGTGCATTTTATATGGTTCTTTTCTTCTTCTCCATGCACTACATTTCGACAGCTCTTTCTTTCCTTTTCCATTTCTTATTAAATCGCAATTGACACCACCTAATATGAACTCAAAACTGGTTCCCCTAAGACATAGCCATTCCAACCCCTGTACATTTCCCACTACAGTTTCGACATGACAATAATGGCATATCTTCTACATAAAGATAACAAATTAAGTTCCCACTGTACCATAATTTCTATATAAACAGAAATTGCATTTCAGAAACAACAATTACTAAAAACAACAATGAAAGGAATATACAATTGATAGCATAGCTCGATTGTACCTTGGCTTTGGAAATGATCTTAACAGCCACAGGCTGGTCCTTGAGCTCGCCCTTCTTGCCTCTACCAGAGCAAGTATGACCAAAATGCCCTCGCCCCACCTCCTTCCCTAGCTCATACTTAGCTCCAAAATTCTTCCCATACCCGAAACTCTTGTCCAGCAACTGTTCCGGTTCAACTCCGTGCTCCTCGGGAATCGGGCTCTCCTTAGGCTTACCGAACCGCTTCGCTAGAGAAGCCTTTATGTGCTTCGCCGGAGAAGGAGGCGCGAACCTCCGCCGGAAAAACCTCCCCGGAGTCGACGACCTCGCCGGTGACGGCGATACTCCCGCCGGCAAGGGGCTAGCCAATACGCCGTGCGGGTAGGGGCTCGGCCACGGGCTAGGGTTCGACGACCGCGCCGGTGTGTTTTTGACGCTGACGACGCCGTTTTGCGAGCTATGCGGCGGCGGCGTACTCTGAGGTTGGTGCACGGAGGTTGTGATGGTGGTTACGGTGGTGGCGACGGTGGTTACAGTAGTTGCGTTCGGCTCATTTTCAGTCGTCGGAATAGTCTTGCCGTAGCACTGGCCCATCGTCGAAGCTCACTCCGGCGGTTTATCGGATCACGAGCCCAAGTCAAAGTCCGTACATCTGACGGCCCGTGTCGAATCTGAGTCGACTCTCTCCGGCGAGAGACGACAAAATGAGAAAATGAGAAATTTGAGATCTACGGCGAGAAAACGATAAACCAAGAGAATGAAAGAGAATTTGAGTCAGGAGAGAAAGAGAGAGAGAAAGCAAGAAAAGAAGAGAGGGACTGAGACAGAATGAGTAAGGGCCTTCTCTGCTGAGACACAAAGAGCCAAGTGATGGGAGATTATAAGCTACTCACATCCGTACAAAGAAACAAAATCTTTGACAGATTCTGCACCGTCGGATTTGATTAATCACAGATGTGATGGTCAAAATCAGAGTTTGAAAATGATTGCTTCCCCTACACGAAGCATTTGAGAATGGACGGTTGGATTTAGCAGGCTACTATAAGTTCTACGTGCTCTATAGTGTACGCTAGTATTCTCACTCCTTGTGCTCCTGTGAACAACTCCTTTTGATTTTGTCTCTTGCTTCTTTGTTCGCCGTTTTTGTAATTTTTATATTCAAAAAGGGTTTTTCGGGAAAGAGAGGAAAATTAGTCTGTGCGGTTCGGTGTACGCTGTTTTTAATGGACCTGCTGAGCTTCGACTAGTTAACGATGCTGGGTGATTAAATTTACCCCGTTTTGACAGGTGGCAGGCTAGTGATGTGTTGAGGAGAATTGTCGTTCATGGTGTGCGTAGCAGGGGATAAAAAATTTGGAAGCGGATTTGAGTGAGTCAGAGCTGACGAACATGCACAGCCTGGTCCGAAGGTTCGAAATAGGTGGGCGGTCCGGTGGGAGCGGGAAGAAATGTGAATGCTCTGTGCCCCTTTTCCAGCCGCTGATCACCGCCTTCCGTTTAGTTGACTTTGATTTACTTCATTAGAGTACATAAGTGTAGATTGTAGACATAATTATTAATTATGCAGTAATTGGGCGTTGACTTGCAGAGATGTCGTGAGAAATTTTATTTCTTGTAGTTTAGATTATTGCTTGTTAGGAAAAAAAATGTAATCAAAATTAAATTAATTTGCTTCCATTATTTGTTTGGGATTGAAAGACAAGACTGCAGATTTGTTAGGGTGTTGTAAATTACAATCCAACAATTTGTTTACAATACTAGTTATAGTTAGGTTAATTAAATTATTGAGAAAATGGCACTGGTGTTCTTGTGATTATATTTATATTTCTTCTTAAACTTCTGATTAAAGAGCTTGTCAAATCCCATAATCTCATTGACCAAAAGAAAATTCCTATAATCTTTATCTTGTTATTATTATTTTTTTGGTGTCGTGTCCTATCATCTTAAATTTAAATTTAAAATAAACCCACATAAACCACCTGTTGTTTTTAATCTATATTTTATTTGAAAAAGTACCCCTCGCCAAAATAAATTATAGTAAGTAATTTAAGTATATATTAAGTCATGATCTCATAAGTGCGAGAGTTTGGTAGATATAAGGCAATGTGGATTTGATTAGTGAAATAAGGAGCTGATAGGTCTAAAATATCGATGGTATCGAAAATATCGGATTTCGATGGAAATATTAGGATATTATGGATATTTCGGTCCATGTCGTCGATATTATCGATATTTTGGTCCATAGAGGTCTAAAATATCGATGATATCGGAATATCGGTAGTCCAAAAACACGAAAATTTCGATGAAAATATCGAGATATTATGGATATTTTGGTCCAAGAATAAGTTGTCTTTGTATTGCTTTGCTTCTTATGGTTTCTTTTTCGTGTTAAGAAATAGTTGAAGTCATAAATTACCACTAATTGAGTTATGTATTATGCATACGTTCAGTGGCGGTTCCAGGATTCGAAAGCCGATCGGGCAAAACTTATATACTAAATTCGACGGTACGAGTGAATTTCATTAATAAACATAAAAAGATACACACAGTGAGTGGAGACGTAATGAGTTTTACCCTCAAATGCATCTACATTTACAAATACAAAAACTAAAATAAAAACAAAAAGTAAATGCAATGCAATGCAATACAAAACAACACTATTAAAATCTAAAATTTAATCATATGAGGCTTAGAACTCTTAAATTCCTCAATTATTGATGCATTGTCGATAATATTGGCAAACTCTCTTTCAATGTGGAGGATCATACAATTAGCAAGAAATTCATCACCTATGGTGCTTCGAAGTCGATTCTTAATAATTCTCATACATGAGAAAGTTCGTTCCGTTGTTGCTATAGAAACAGGAAGAGTCAACACCAACCGAATTAACCTGTCAATCAAATAGTAGTTTTCCCCCAAAGTTGTTTCCATCAATTGTTGACATAACTAAAGAAGAGTAGTGATTTCCTTAAAGCATGGAAGGCGTTTTATATCATTTTGAAAATACTTGAGCTTTACTTCTAAAGCTTTCAACTCATAAGGAAGGAAATCAGCAAGATAGAATTTCTTGGCAAGTTTACATATATGCTCAATATTGAATGACATGAAGGAATTATGGGCATCCAATGCTGAGCTAAGGGTAAGAAGTTCAATTGTTTGTTCTGGAAATCTATCATTTAACTCCCTGGTCATGCAATCTATAACATCATTAAATACATCAACGCGATAGCCATGCTCAATTGTAATAAAAACTTTTTGTTGGCAAGAACGACGTGTGCTCTTCATATAACGAGCACCCAAATCAGGAACATCAACACAATGTAGTTCACAAAATGATACCACACTCATGAATAAATCATCCTAGCCATGTTCCCTCATATCTTGAGGTTGCATTTTTGTGTTCTAGACAAAATTTAATGCACTTACAATGGCTTGAGTTTTCGTTTGAAATGCTTGACAAAGAAAATTGGTCAATCCCATAATGTTTTTCCATCAAAACCAATGAAAACACAAACTCAAAAGACATCATAGCAATATAGTTACTCTTTGCATCGCCACGAAACTATTGGTTAGGTCCATGATCACTGATTTCCAAAAGAAGTAATTTAGTCTCTTTAAATAGGCTCATCAAACTTGTAATAAAGGCAAAATGAGATCCCTAACGAGTTGAGAGGAGTTGATGGTGGCTGAAGTGAAGACAGAGAGAAGTTGAAGTTGTGTTGATACTTTGCAGAGGAGAGAGTTTCTATTTTGCTGAGGCTGCACGGGATCCCTTGATTCTTGGCTAGCTGCATATGTAGTCTAAGTGGAGAATTGAGATGGGCTGGCTGCATTGTAATTTTTGGCCAAAATTTTGGGTCGAGCATGAGCCCAACCAGCCCATAGTTGGAAATGCCACTGCATATGTTTATACTACAAAAATGAAACACAAGTATTGTTATGAATTGAAATAGGCCTTACTTTTGTTATCAACTACAAATATTGTCAAATTTTAAGAAAGCTCGTATTATGTCGAATCACATGTTTTATTTTTAGGTTATATTTTATGGGTCAGACTGAACTAGACTATTTCAATTAAAATGGATATTGAGACTAGACTCATTAAATTGGACAATTGGACTAAACATATTGTATTTTACAAATCTCATCTAGAGTGATCACACTCATAAAGATTCTCTTGGGCATAATTATAATCCCTTCAACGTAGAGCCACCTAATCGAGGCCTCAAGGTGTTTGAGTGCAACCCGACTATTTACTTTTTTCTACATATTTTTTCAGTCGCTTAAGTAACTTTAGTGAATGATTTGACAACTCAATCTAAATCAAACATAAATTAAATGGAAGATTGCTACCCTTATTGTATAACTCAAAAAATTAGAATAAGGGTTGCAAAATTTGTAGACAGAGCCAGCCTTGACCCAGGATGACCAGGGCTATAATTCGAGGCCTAAAGCTGAGAGGGGCACACAAATTTTTTTTATAGCCCATATATGTGTATATAGGAGCCAAACTTTCAAAACTAGGAGCCGTTCCTATACTTATGGTAGCACAAAGGGTGCATTTTTGCTCACTACTTTAACCATAGGTGTACCCTCACCACCATTTTTCAATGCTTGACACGTGTCCATAGGTATAACCATGGTTCCATAAATACAAAGCAAAAATTAACTATGATTATGCCTATGGACACGTGTCAAGCATTGAAGGTGGTGGTGAGGGTACACCTATGGTTAAAGTGGTGAGCAAAAATGCTCCCGTAGCACAAATCACTTTTTGATACTATATGTTGGAAAGCAAAGTCAAATATATATTTATATATTATATAATATAACAAAATAAAAACTAAACAAAGGTAAACCAACATGGCTTTTTTTAAATATTCTTTTTTTTTTTATCAAGAATCAAAAAGGCTCTCAAACACAACACAAGAAGACTCTCACACGCAAGCACATTTTTATTTTATTTTTTGTGATTCTCTTCTTCTCTGACACAGAGTTGGAATACAAATCCTCCACAAGACAAGACCAATGCCTTTCTTTCAAGGTTATTTCTTTTTATAGATAGATATAGATATATAAATTTTGTAATACATTATACATATCTTTATTAACTTATTTTTCTTTATTATTTGATTTAACGAAAAACTTGGCAGAGATTCTTGTTCTTTACAATTTGAAGTTTCAAGTTAAAGAAAAAGATGCTCAAAATCCAGGTGTTATTGTTCTTTGTTAATTAGTTTTATTGTTATTATGTTGTGTTTATTATAAAATTTTAAAAATGTTTCCTAAGAAACAACTTTATGGAAATCTCAAAAGACAAGAAAAGAAAATAGAAGGAGAAAATTTTCAAAGTGTAAGATGCTCTTTGAATAACTATTTTATTAAAAAGACTAATGTTTCACTTGAAAATTTACCAAATGCATCTGAACAATGTTTAATTATAATTTTATTGTTTAATTTTGATAAAGAATTGTAATTTTAGTGTTTAGTTTGTCTAAAGGAACACATTTTAGAAATTTGCCCAGGACCTTAGAAAACCCATAACCGAATCTGCTTGTAGATAAACATGTCAACCCGACTATTTACTTTTTTCTATATATTTTTTCAGGCGCTTAAGTAACTTTAGTGAATGATTTGACAACTCAATCTAAAATCCAACATAAATTAAATGGAGGATTGCTACCCTTATTGTATAACTCAAAAAATTAGAGTAAGGGTTGCAAAACTTGTAGATGAACATGTCAACTTTCCACTTACTCCCACTGGCCGCTATATCTTTGTCTAAGAAGATGTTAAGTAAAACTTGTGGTGATGGGATGAACAACCCTCTTATTGCATCGAATGATTTGACTTGCTCGAAAGGCTTATTACAAAACGACAGTATTTTTAGACCTACTATTTTATCCAAAACGCTATTGATTACGCCATGAGAAGACCTAGGAGGTTTAAAACCACAAGCCAACAAATAATTAGAGCACAAGCAAATCGCTTTATTAATGTCATTATAAACCTACCCTTGTGGCTGTATTATGTAATTATACTCCAATATGAGAATATATTAGGTCTCTATATGATTTAATAACTGCGTTACGCTTCCCAAAAGTATGTTTTCAAACAACAACAAAGTCTTTCGCCGCAACCAATTATATATCGCATATATTTTTTGAAAGGTTTTATACAAAACGCGTCTCGAGGTTCATGAAATTAGCAGATTGTGTCCTTCTTGGTTTTTTTTTTGTCATTCGTGGTCGCCGAGGTTAATATGCGTGCTCACAAATAGTTCATGCCGTCAGGTTACGTAAAAAAGTATGTTAGTTTGTTGATATGACATATATGGGGAGTCCACATATCTAATAATATAGTGCCACGTGTATTAAAATACAATATATATTCTAAAAATAATTTAAAATTTAAATTCATAAAAATTAGAAATGAAAAAACCAAAAGAAAAGTTGTATTTTAAAATTTAAATTATTTAAAAATATATATTGTATTATAAATTGGATATATGGGTTCCATATATATACTACATCAAAGAAACTAACAGAGTTTTTATGGAAGGACTATTTGTGAGCACGCATATCAACTTTGAGAACCACGAATGACAAAAAAAAAAAAGAAAAAGAACGCAACTGAGAGCATCTCCAAGAGTAGTAGCAAATAAAACTCTTCAAATTGAAGTTTGTTGACCTATGTGGCAATTTGAAAAGCTTTATTTGCTACTTAAATAATTTTTGCTCCAATAGACTCTTCAATTCAATTAATACAATATCATGGAAAAGAATGAAAAATATGAAAACAAGTGAAAAATGTCTATGTATTTATTATATGAAAAGAAAAAATGCATGTTTTTAACATTTTCAAGGTAGGTTTTGTTTTTCCAAAGTAAAATTAAATATTTGAAGAGCCAAAGTCAACTTACCAGTCAAGAGAGAGAAAGAGGTTGTAGCTTTGATGATGAGGTTGAAGAGGTTTGGAGAGAGTTTTTCTGATGTGGCTCACTTATTTTAGAATTCCAAAGTTGAAGACATTGGGAGACGCTGCGAATATCTGTAATTTCAAATAATCAACAATTTTATATTTTTAGGAAGCATTGCCACGGGTCACGTTGACTTATTCGATCGATCAACAACTCATGATAACTATAATGCCTTTAATACGATGTCCGACCGCATGACTCAGAAGTTAGAGAGGGATATCGTGGGTGTTGTAAAATACTAACTGCATTTAATTAGGTCAATAGCATTATAATATATATATATATATATATATATATATATATATATATATATATATATTTGTATACAAAAGAGGAACAAAAAAGTGAGGGAGAGAGATGTTTTTTTTTTTTTTATATTTATTTTTATTTTTTGGGAAAATATATTTTATTTTTTAGTACAAGCAATAGTTTAAATTACAAGATGATGAAGATTTCTCACACACACACTACCAAGGTGTCATGAAGGTTTGAACCTCGAGACCAATAGTCTGCAAGTCAAGATTCTTTTCTACTAGGCTCCTAGTTCTCTTTGAGAAAAGATACTTTATTGAAAACCTTGAGTACGTATGTGATTTGACCCAAAAAAATATATGTATGTGATTTGACTAAAAAAGGAGTTAACATGTGACTCGATCAAAAGAAGAGTACGTAGTGATATATATATATATATATATAGTTATTCTCTTATCCGAATGTATTAACGTGCGGAACGTACGGATGCCATTGTAAACAGGCAAAAAAACAAGGCTGGGTAGTACAAAATATACGGCGTCCGCACGATAATAACGTCCGGATATCCGCATAAGAGAATTTCTGTATATATATATAAACGATAGTCTAACCTAAAAGGGAAGAGGCTTTTCTCACACACACACTACCAATGTGCTACAAAAATTCAAACTTGATATAACTAATCTGTAAGTCAAGGCATTCGAGTATGTATGTGATATTAATACTATTACAAGTTACAACTGGAAGCTATGAACCCTTACCTCAGAACTAATTTCGTTCAATTCAAAAGGCCAAGTGCGCGGGCAGGAGAAAGAGGTTGGTATGTATAGAAGCAAAAGGCTTTAAGGCTGCAAAGAAAAAAAAAATCACCCCACAATGAATCAAGGTTGGCTTCCCCAACTCAATTGGTTTGGTTTGATCAAAAGAAGTAGTTGGTTTGATCCGGTTTAGTTCGGTTATTTCCTTTCAAAAGCAATTAAGCGATTTTCCATATTGCTTTATATATGTCAAAGGTACCATAAATTTAACAATAGATGAGAAAACTTCTTACTTATTAAATATGGAGAAATTTGAGAGAAATATAACTTCTAATTCAAATTATTTAAAGATATTATATTTTGATATTAAATGATTTATATCATTGTGTTGGATAAAAATAATAGTAAATGGTGAGGATCAATAATAGTAAAAATAAATAAATATATACATAATTTGAGTTGGTTCAATTCAAAATTTTTTTCGGGTCAAAATTAGGAAGAAGAGAGGGGAAACTTACACATACTGGTATTATGAGGAATTGAACCTAGGATCACTTAGGTCATCAAAGGCCTGGATCGATCCAACTAACACTCTATTGGTAATTTATTCGATTCAATTCAAGATTATTACTTTAGTATAAAAAATGACCAAACTGCTCCAATAAACGTTGTTTGACCGGCATAAACGGTTTCGGATGGCTCGGTTGGTCACCCTGAGTCCTGACCAGTCGCGATAAATTGCTTATGTGGTTCTCTGTTTTTTCTTTGGGTTGGGTCAAGACTTGCTTATGTGAATTTTGTTCAAAAGTTTGGGGCATTAGTTGGGTCCAAAATGATCTTGGTCTTGGATTTCAAAACTTGGGCTTCTATCAACCCACGGTGAAGCGGTTGATCCATCAGAAGATAAGCATAATTAATGGCAAACCAGTTGTGTAATTGACCATTTTATAAGGTTTATTATTGCTGGTCAAACCAATGCGGGATCTTGAGTCCTAAGAGCATATCCAGGAGAGATGTCAAATACTAAACATCAAATTTAAATTTGATGGCTTATGTGTCAATTTGACATATTGTGAAACTTTTTATCCAATCGATATGTCAAATATACATATTATTTTATTATTTTTAAAGTCAAGTGGGCTAAATATTTAAGAGTAAAATATTAAATAGTGTAAAAACTATACATTGATGAGGAGAGAATGAGTGGGCCTAGTATTAAAATAATAATAAAATAATAAAAGACATCTCAACTTGTGGACTGTCAATTTTGACAAAAGTGAAGGATGTCAATCCAGTTAAGATTTGGCATCTCGGTTGGAGGCTTAAAACTGTCTTCTTTTTTTTGTCAAAACTTACCACATTGAAATTGGCATATCGGTTGGAGATGCTCTAAGTTTATACTATTTCGATCCTCAAAATACATTGTTGGGTAACCCTATAAAAAACATGTGCAATTTTTCCCCAACATAAAATAACTTCTACATATATTATATTGCCAGTCAAGACATACATGCGCATATGTAATTCACGTCACATACAGAAATGTCCCCAATCTCATCCATTTTATAGTGAAGATGTTGACAAAGCAACAACCTAACCATATTTTTTCCTATATGCATTTGAATATTAGAAGAAACTTATAACTTAAAAAATCCATAAATATATGAAAGCATGAGCTGACTTAATTTCTAATTATCTTAAGGTTTAATTAATATATAGGACGATTAGTTAAGAAAGAGCAGTCTAGTTGTTGTGGTTCAGTTGAGATAAGTCATTACACAAACTTTCACCTAATTGCTAATATGAATATGACCTTACCAATTAGGCCAGCCAGCAGTGGATGCTCATGCACATGCTCGATCAGATTCTTTGAGTAGCTTGAAAGCAACTCAGCAACACAGCAGGTACAGAAATAGATTATATGCTTCTTCTTCTTCACCTCCTTTTAATTCCTTTATGTACTGTTTCTTTTTGCATGAGCTTCCTCCACCTCCTTTCCAAATTAATATGCTTTAAAAGCAAGCATATGGTTCGCACTTTCAATTAATATATAGTAAGGACAGTTTGGTGGACTGTTAGCTGGATCAATCATAATAATAATAATCATTATTATACGGAGAGGGGGATCAAACTCGGGGCTAAGATGACAAGTACTCTACTTTGGCCAATCGACACATATACGCTTATATCACATCATATTTTTTGGGCATATATCTATGAAGTGCTAAAATATGAGAAACTATGATAGAATATTGTTTGTGGGAATTTTCTACGTATTCTTCTCCTTATATGAGGTATATTTATAGTATAATAAATCATTGTAGGTCAAGGAAAGAAATAATTCATAATTCTATTTACAGTAGAAAATTAAGAATTAAAGTAAATCAATCACATTTAATATAGGAATCATTGGCGTGTAAGGAAAGTAAACGCGGGTCCACAAGTCACGCCAATACTCCCCCTCAAGTTGGTGCATAGATATCGCCAATGCCCAAGTGGTCCAGTGAATTGTGAAAAGCCCTATTGGAAATTGTCTTTGTCAAGATATCTGCCAATTGATCCTCTGACTTCACGAAAGGAAACTGAATCACTTTAGCCTCAAGCTTTTGTTTGATGAAGTGTCGATCCACCTCAACATGTTTGGTGCGATCATGTTGAACCAGATTCTATGCAATAGCTATAGCAGCCTTGTTGTCACAAAAGAGATTCCTTACATATGCAAGCCCATATCCAAGTTCAGTAAGCAGCCTACGGAGCCAAAGGAGTTCGCAAATTCCTTTAGTCATACCTCTAAACTCTGCTTCTTCACTAGATATCACTTCTACATTCTGTTTCTTACTCCTCTATGTCATTAAATTACCTCCCACGAATGTGAAGTAACTCGATGTGGATCTTCTATCAGTTACACTACCCGCCCAATTTGCATATGTATAACATCAATATTCAAATGACCATGTTTTGAGAACATAAGTCATTTTCCAGGTGTAGACTTCAAATACCTAAGTATTCGAAGAACCGCATTCATGTAGTCTTCACTTGGAGAATGCATAAACTGACTGACTACGCTCACCGCTTAAGCAATATATGGTCGAGTATGTGACAAATAGATCAATCTTCCTACTAACCTTTGGTATCTTTCTTTGTTAGTTGGAACTTGATCCGGATATTCTCCAAGATGTGATTTTGAACAATAAGGGTATCTACAGGTTTGCAATCTAGCATTCATGTGTTTGTCAACAAGTCCAAGACATATTTCATTTGAGAGAGAAATATGCATTGGTTTGATCGGGCAACCTCAATACCCAAGAAGTACTTGAGCCCACCAAGGTTCTTCATCTCAAACTCCGTTGCCAAGTTGTCTTGCAATTGATAAATCTTATGTTCATCATTCCTAATAATAATCATATCATCGGCATAAATTATTATAGCTGTTATCTTTCTATCATGATGTTTCAAGAATAGAGTATGATCAGAATTGCTTTGCTTGAACCCATAATTTCACATTGCGAAAGTGAATCTTCTGAACCATGCACATGGTGACTATTTCAAACCATATAGTGCTTTCTGTGACATGCACACCATACTAGTATGATTAGTAGTTGTATATCTAGGTGGAACATCCATGTATACTTCTGTGAGTTCACCATGTAAGAAAGCATTCTTTACATCAAACTGGTAGAGTGGTCAATCCAGGTTAGCAGCAAAAGATAGTAGTACCCTGACGGTGTTAAGCTTTGCTACTGGGGCAAATGTTTCTTCATAATCGATGTCGTAGGTCTATGTGTACCCCTTTGCCACAAGCCTAGCCCTGTATCATTCAATAGAACCATCGGCATTATGTTTGGCAGTAAACACCCATCTGTATCCAACTGTTCTTTTTCCTGGGGGTAATGTCTCGAGTGTCCACGTTTGATTTTTCTCTAGAACCTTCATTTCTTCATTCATTGCTTGAATTCATTTCGGATCTTTCAATGCTTCAGTAACCTTAGTGGGAATGTCAATAGCAGACAATTGATGCATAAACGCCTTTAATGGTTCATACAATCTTTGAGTGGATACATGGTTGACACTTGGATACTTCAAAGATTTGCCAATATCAGGGGAATACCGATTTGGCTTTTTTCCAATGTTTTACCTGAAAGGTAATTTGTATCTAACATAATCATCAACTAAATTCACAAGATTGTAGGGGTATTTACCTCAAGGATTTCTCAAGAAATTGTTCATCTGGTAATGTAGATTAAGAAGGGGGCTCTTCATTGTATTCCGGTTTGTCTTCCTTCTCTGCAAAACCAGAAGTAGTCAAATTAGGAGACATTTAAAACACAGGCGAATGGTCGCATTCTTCAAGGTGGTCGGTCATTTTAGTCCGAGGCCAACTATCGTGTTCTGCTATTCGAGGCAACCGGTCGTCAAGTTTAGGGTGACTGGTGGTTTTGTCCAGGGAGCTCACTATTCAAAGTGACCGGTCGTTATGGTCAGAACGATCGGTCATTTCCATCTTGACTTCGATTTTTTCATCTTCCAGAGTGCTTCAAGTCTTCGCTTCACTCTGTGTCTCCCTGTGAAGTGGAGAATTGGACACTGGGTCATGAAAGAACATCTCATATTCCAAAAAGGTCACATCCAAAGTGACATAGGTATGTCGGTTAATAGGGTGATAACATCGGTAGCTTTTTTAATGAGTGGCATATCCCACAAAAACACAACGAAGCGCACATAGATCAAGTTTGATGCGTTGATTTTTGTGAAGATGAACGAAGGCCACACATCCAAATATTCGGGGTTTGAGCACCAAAATGTAGGGCAGGGGCCTGTATTGTGCGAGAACTTGTAAGGGAGTTTTAAAATTCAAAACACTAGAAGGCATGAGGTTGATTAGGTGAACAAAGTGACGATAGCAGCATCCCAGTGATGGCGAGGAACATGAGCACCAATCAGAAGTGCTCGGGTTGTTTCAAGAAGATGTCGATTCTTTCATTCAGCAACATCATTTTGTTATGATGTCTGAGGACTAGTCGTCTCATGGATAATTCCATGTTGTTGGAAGTAAGTCTGAAAGTCATGATTGACAAATTCTCTACTATTATCGGAGCGAAGAATCTGTAATTGAGAATTGAACTGAGTTTTCATCTATTTGTGAAAGAACTGAAACTGTGAAAACATATCGTTTTTATCCATAATCAAATAAAGCCATGTCATCCGTGTACAATCATTAATGAATATGACAAACCATCGAACGCCAGAAGGAGTAGTGATAGGTAAATGTTCCTAGACATAAGAGTGAATTAACGTAAACGGAGTTGTACACTTGCTCGCACTCAACGGATAGGGCACTAGGTGACTCTTGGCCAAAATACAAGTATCACATTTAAAGTCATAGTCTTTGAAACCTGAGAATAAATCTGGTCGAATATGCTTCATATAACTAAATGATGGATGTCTCAAATGATGATGCTATAACTAGATTTGGCTTTGTTTGCTATTAAAGGAATTCGTCACACTATTAATCATGCTTGTACTGAAGTCATCTACATAATATAGCCCCCTCTTTTAGTACTACGACTAATAATCTCCTTAGTGTGAATATCATGAAGCAAAACAAAAAGTCAAATAGATTAGTACACAACAATTCAATTGTTCAGTAACCTGACCAACTGACATTAACTTATGGGATAGAGATGGAACAAGGAAGGTATTAGGCAATGGCAGAGAAGATGAGAAAGCAACAGTGCTAGCCCTTGTAATTGGATAAGTAATTGCATGGGCGTTAGCAATACTAGTTCTTCTGGGTTGGGTGGTACTCAGAAAATCATCAGGATCAAACGTCATATGATCGGTTGCGTCGGAGTCAATGATCCATCCAGTGGAATCACTCGTATTCGAAGTATGTAATACATAACCAGAACCACTCCTTACAGCTTCACGGCGTCTTCGATCTTGGAGTTCATCCTACCAATCAGGGTAGCCATTCAATTTGAAACAAGTCTCACGAGTGCGTCTCGGATCGCCATAGTATTTGCAATCTATTCCATTTGTCTAGAGCTCTGTTCTGGAAGTTGTAATATGTGCAGCGGAAAATTCATATGGTATAGTTTGGGTCTGTAGCTGGGTCAGGATCTGGGTCGGGGTCGGGGTCGGGATCTGAGTCTTGGTTAGTATATGGGTCTGAATCTGAGTCGGAGTCTGGGTCTGGGTCTGGGTCATGGTCTTTTTCAGTAACTGGGTCATTCTTGACATCAATTCTTCTAAGATCGGGGTCGAGGTCGAGGTCGAGGCCTGGTTCTGTATCTTTAAAAATTGGGTCACCTGGGTCGTCAATTCTTCAAGGTTCTTGGTCGGGGTCTAATTCTGGATCTTCAAAAATTGGGTAATCTAGGTCTTCAATTCTTTTAGGTTTTGGGTCTAGGTGGTAGAGGAATCAGTGGTGCTACCTCCATGGGGGATGATCGGATCTTGATCCTCCATGGCAGCATTTGCGTGTGGTTGACTAGAGTTTAGCAGTAATCTTAAGATCGCCGCTATGATATTAAGCTAAAATATGAGAAACTATGAGAGAATATTGTTTTGTGAGAATGTTCCATGTATTATTCTCATTGTATGAGGGTATATTTATAGTACAATAAATCCTTGTAGGTCAAGGAAATAAATAATTCATAATTTTATTTACAATAAAAAATCAAGAAGTAAAGTAAATCAATCACATTTAATATATGAATCTTTGGTGTAAGGAAAATAAACGAAGATCCACAGCTCACTCCAACATCTCCAACATGAGGTACATAAAGTTGGCAGATCGTCTTAAAGGCCTTTGTTCATAGTTTACAGGCCCACATTCCAGTACACAATTTACAAACTTTTTGGGTTAATTAAGAGTCAAAATTAGTCTTTTAATTTCCATAGTCAGTTTAACTTTTTCCAATAAGGGTTTTTTTTTGTTGATGAAAAGCAATATTAATTTAGTGAAGAAAAAAAGTCAACTATTACAAACTTACAGACCAAATCAAGAGGATTCGTAATGCATCTACGCATCTGTACAGACTAATTAGGGTATTTCTAAATTTAATGATCGAAACTATGGTTTCAGTATCTGCATAGGCCAACTATATATGTTGAGAATTAAAATTTATAGTAAATTGATCTTAGACTCATAAAATTCATTTTTAATCATCTATAATCTTTTCCTTTATTTTTCTATTTAAAATACTCACTTTTTTCAAATAAAACCCGATTACTATGATCCAACCAAGCAAGTTACCTAATCTAACTTAAAATCTGATTTATTATATTTTTCGGATTCCAAAATTACCCTTATTTACAAGTTAACGTGTTATGTGGTGGGTGTATTAAGTCTTGGTTCATGAATTTATTGTTTGGATTTCCTCCTACCGAATTAGCATGCAATTCAATACCCTTTATGCATAAGTTTTAATTATGAATTTACTTATGTTTTAAATAATATACCAAACTTATTTAACACATTTTGAAAATAATGTACCTAATACTTTATAAAAATAATTTACCTCTTACTAATAAAATATAATAGGTAAATTATTAGGATCAAAAGTAACTTTTCATGAATTACAATGACAAAAGTAATGGAATTGAAACTAAGGAACCAAAAATGAAAAAGAGACAAACTATAAAGACGAAAGGTGACATTTAATTTAATTTATATTGCTATGGACAACATGTTCACTTGTGATGAGTCACAAAACTGTAAACAACACATGTGATGGGGATCATGTAAGGCCCACCGTTGGATCAATACTGCGGTAACACAGTAATGGCAGATGCCTGCGTTTGCATGACATGCATGGGCTTGTTCACGTGCCACACCCTCTTTTCACAGTTTGCATTAAATAAGACTTACCCCACACTCAGGTCAGGCACCCCATAAGCTTTATGGATCAACCTTAAGGTAAGAGTGTTACTATTTCCACACTTTTGTCCTATTTTTCCACCTAACCTTCACACTCCCAATCCCCTACAAAACTCATCCCTCTTATATATTTGATTTCCAACTTCATTTCTTTTTCCACCGCCAGCTAAACCACAAAAACTCCCAACTCTTTTTCTCTCTCAAGTTTCTGCCTCAAACCCTCAAAATTCCAAATTCTTTTCGATTGAAAAATGGTGGGAAGAAAGATAGGATTATGTTTTTAGGAATCTGCATGGTGGAAATTTGCTTGAATTAATAATTAAATGATATTTTAAGAATAATGGTGGGTGGAAATATAAAAATTTTGTTTTTTCAAATTTATATGATGGGAGGGAAGATAAAGTGGGCGAAGAAATATGGCAGAATGGTGGAAATAGTAGCACTTTAAAGTAAAACATCATTTGGGCTTTTCACTTGGGGTGTATGACCAAAAAAAAATTTACGCAAACAAAAATAATACACCAAAAATTGTCAGGAGAGCTTTTCCATTTTAAAGCAGTTGTTTACGAGATTTGAACTTAAGATCTTTTTCAATAAAATGGAGACAATGATGTTTCATTAGACTAAATGATGATCTTTTTTAATAAAATGGAGACAATGATGTTTCATTAAACTAAATAATCATTCGTAGTCGGGCCTCTGGAGAAATCTTAACAATGAAAACATCTTAATTAGGATATATTATATATAATATTTATTAAGCATAAGATCTTAGGTCAAATTTCAGTTACGTACGTGCTCGAAAACTAGTTCCATCAAGTAACCCCGACTGCTTTTTACATTGATAAGGACTTACGTCTTTATGATTAGCCTCCTATACTTATCCTTTGTATACTTAACTTCATTTTGTTTAAAGCTGGTTTTCTGTTTAATGTTGGTGTAAAGTACTCATTAACCCACAACACGAAGGTATTATTATTAGTAGTAGGTTTGGACTTTGTAATAAGAATGGAATATGGCATGTGGGCACGTGACTGTCGTGGGGGTTGTCTTGCAAAATACAAAGTGTACCTTCATTATTATCCTCAATACTTGACATGTGTCCATACACATAACTATAGTTAACTTTTGCTTTGTATTTATGGAATCATGGTTATGCATATAGACACGTGTTAAGTGTTGAGGATGATCGTGAATATACACCTTGGGTTAAAGTGGTGAGCAAAAATACTCCATCTGACGTGTCGTCTGGCTCTTTTTGTGTTTTGCATGACAACCCCCACAACAGTCACGTGCCCACATGCCATGTTTCCATTCAGATACTAAAATAAATCCAAAGCCTCAATTCCAAAGCTTTGTTTTATTATCCCACCCAAAAAAAAGATACAAACCTGCCAATTCCCAACACCAGAAGTGAATGGTGAACAGGTTTTTCAATCCAATTATTTGGAAAGATTGATTGAGCTAAGAAGATGGTCGTATAGAGTGGATGAGGGGAAATCCTCGGTCAAATGAAATTGTACCACAAGCCTCTTAAGCACGTGGAATTTATTTATGGATAACCTTATCAATTACCATGTATACTTGTTTTACACAACATTTGGCCAAGTCCATGAACTTCTTTAATTGCACTTCACAATTCCAAACTAGATTTAACATTGTTAATGTTAATTTATGGAAAAATCAATTATCGTAATCAAGGAAAATATAGATTTATGCTAGCGGAGGTGATCAAGGTGACGAATGGCGATGGAAGTGATTAAGATGACATAGAGTCTCGGAAATATGATGTTAAGAATAAAGTTATTGATTGATATGGAATTGAAGCATGATTAACTGAAAACCACTAATTAATTTATACCAATCTCTAATTGAAATTGGATTTTAAAAAAGTGATTAAGGTGACGGAAATATGTTGTTAAGATTAAAATTGTTGGTTGATGGAATTGAGGCACAATTAAATGAAATCTATGTGTGCCTTATTTGGTCGGATTATACAAACCAAAGTATAATGTTATGGAAAAGATTATAGGCATTCATTTGTAATAAAGTGAGATTCTTTCAAATGGATAGCTTCTTCACAGAGAGCAATGGCCCCTCCTCCCATCTTCTTCTTCTTCTTTTTTGGTGAAAACCTCCACCCATCTTCATGTCTTGTTCAACATCTGTATCATTGTGTAATGAATTTTAACTTCACTTGAGTAACTTCCAAGGCACACACTCACTCTCATATCTGGTAGTCTCGTAGTCATTTGTCACCTCTCTCTCTCTCTCTCTCTCTCTCAAACACACAAGAAGAAAAAGAAATGGATATAACTCGGACAAGAAGAAAAAGCAAAAAGTCTCAATCACCCTCACCACCACCACACCCTCCCTCTTCAACTTTTCAACCCAAACCCAACAATAATCACTCATCCCCCTCTTCCAAGCAACCCTCTTTCCACCTCTTCGTCACCACCAAACCCACCTCTCTCTAAATACCCAACCCCCATTTCATTTTTATATTCTACAAACACACTCTCTCTCTCTTGTCTTTTAACTTTCACTCTGTTTTAGACTTTAGGCTTTTATTGTCACACATTAGTTGTTGGTTTTATTATTTTAGTTTAGAAAGCAGAATGTCTCGGCTCTTCCGATCCAAATCTTGCCATCTCGTTGGACTCACTGAGTTCAACATTACCCCTCCGAGCCCATTTTTCCACCACCACAACAACAAAGACGTTGATGGAGAAGAAAAAGAAGAAGAAGAAAAAGAAGAAGAAGAGGAAGAAGAAGAGGAGATGGAAGAGCTGGAATATGAGGACTTGGGTTATGAAGATGAGGTTCAAAACAATCCCATGTCGACCCCATTTCTTTATCCCAGAAGTAGAGCCAAGGGGAGCAATAAAGGTCGAGACTTTCATGCTCATAATGGTCATCAGCAGCAAAACCAGTTTGCCATACTGGACATTTTGGTGGCTGTTCTGAGGAAGTCTTTGGTAACTTGCAGTGTGGAAAGGGATGACGCGGCTTCCTCTATCGATATCAGTTCTCCTACTGAGGTGAGGCATGTTTCGCATGTCACATTTGACAGGTTTAATGGGTTTCTGGGTTTGCCCACTGAGCTTGAGCCTGAGGTCCTCAGGAAGCCGCCTAGTGCCAGGTGAGAGCTCCTTTGATCTTTTTGCAATTTTGCCTTTTTTTATATTTTATATAATTGGTTGAGGACGAATTTGTGGAATTTATGAAATGACTGGGTTATCTGGAAATTTTGGGCCTTTGGATTGGTTTGAAGTACCAGTAGTCTGAATTTGAAAACTTCGACAGATTCAAGTTCATTCATACTTTAATTTTATGTGTGTGTTTGTGGGGGTGTTTTTCTCACTTGCTACTTCGCTTTTTATAATGAAATTGGAAAATTAATGGCATTATGTTGTTCTCCTGTAGACTTCTAAATCAGTTTCTGTGATTTCTGGTCATCTTTTGGCTTCTCTTTTGAAACTCCGCAATTTTATGTCTGGTTGCCATCCCGGCTTGTCAAAATTGGTCTTTCTGATTCTGGGTACACAAGTGAATCCCCTTCTTTATGTTAGTCACAATCACAAACATTACTGCTTTTTAACTGATCTCCTCAAGAACAGAGTTCCCCTGTACTTAATGAAAATTGTTACAGGATACTGATTTAATTTAAGTTCATGTTTGGGGAGGGAATTTAGAGAGTGAAAGATGATTTGATTCTGACATAATTAGATTGTTTCACTTTTTTAGAGCTCATAACTTGTGCTTTCTGCCATATCATAGCTTTTGCTATTCTGCCTTGAACTTATTTGGTTGAAAGTGTTGGTAGGAACTTAGGCAGACAAGAGAAAGTAACATGGGGGGTTCTATTGTCTTTCATTTTGTTTCTATAACGATGGGTGGAGTGATTATAATTATCAACGGAAACCATTTGGTCTGTTCGGTTTGCAGTAGCGAGGATTGTTTATTTTATCTTAAACACTTGATCTTACGGTATTGTTTGTGAAAAAATAAAAAATTTGTTAGTTTTTATTCCTTTTGTTTTCGTGGGTAGATTGTACTACAAAACTATCTGAAGGTAGATTTGGGAAACCTTGTATATTGGTCTGGCAGATGGGACTTTTTGTTTCAGCAGGTTGAATACATGTCTTACATGATTTCCTTTAAATTAGTCCTAATACCAATGTTTCTATACCATCCTATTTGACTAATGCCTAATGGGATACACTTCTTATCATCCAGTGCAAGTGTGTTTGGGGTCTCTGCCAAGTCAATGCAGTGTTCTTATGATAATAAAGGAAACAGTGTGCCAACAATACTTCTTATGATGCAAAAGCGATTGTATTCAGGAGGAGGCCTTAAAGTAGGTTTGGTCTCTGAATTAGTAGCCAAGTTTTACTTGTATGCTTCTTTGCACTACTAACAAAACATGAGGTGTTATTTCATTCTCCTCCTGCTTAAAGGCAGAAGGAATATTCAGAATAAATGCTGAAAACAGCCAAGAAGAGCGTGTTCGGGACCAATTGAACAGAGGTGTAGTGCCACATGGAATTGATGTTCATTGTTTAGCAGGTTTGATAAAGGTAAACATATTTGACATTTCTAAGAGAAACTCCTCTATTATGCGTTTGTATACATTTTGAAATATACAGTCACCTCCTTCTTCAGGATGTGTAGTAATGTTAAAAATGTTTGTGGACTTTCAGTTTTTTCTTTGATCTTGATCTGTAATAAGCCCTTTTCAATTTAACCTTTCATTTATGATATCTAAACTTATCTTCTGTAACTTTTGGTTTGTACTCCTTTTTCTTTCTTTCTTTTTGTGGTCAACTTCTTTTTCTTCCTTTTACTAATGGGTGCTCCCCCATCTCCCCTTCTTTAACCCTGCAGGCATGGTTTAGAGAGCTTCCTTCAAGGGTACTTGATCCACTCACACCAGAACAGGTGCTGCGCTGCAACACAGAAGATGACTGCACAAGACTGGTGAAGACACTTCCTCCCACAGAAGCTTCACTGCTTGATTGGGCCATCAATCTGATGGCAGATGTTGCGCAGAATGAACAGCACAACAAGATGAATGCACGCAACATCGCTATGGTTTTTGCACCTAATATGACCGAGGTCGGTATCATTTGATTTAAAATGGTTGCGTATTGTTGTTTTACATGTGAAATGTCTCTGGTTGCTATAGGCTGTTTGCCTCAATTTTTCTTTGAAACTCTATCCATTTTGAGTTATGGTCAAGCCTGATGGTTGTTATAGCTTTAAAGTAAGAAATGGTGCTGGTGATATCTACCAGTATCAATGTCCTTGGAAAGATAAAATGAAATGTTGTTGTTCCTTGGCCCCCAAGGTGGGCCAAGTTGGCCAGGACTCAGGACAACACATTAATACCTTGTTGATTACCTGATACCTATGTCAGGTGTAGGCCTGGATATGGGGGGTTTATCAGGCCCACCTACTAAAAGATCAGTCACTGTTATACAGTTTTTACCACAAGACAATCCTCTTTGTTCACAAACAAATATATATAAGCTTTGCTATAGACTAAACTAGAATTGTTGCTGCTGCAGATGGCAGATCCTTTAACTGCATTGATACATGCAGTGCAAGTTATGAATTTCCTGAAGACACTGATTTTTAAAATAATGCGTGAGCGAGAGGAATCAGCTGCAGAGGCTACACTGCATTCACCAAGCTCGAAATCTCCCAACCACAACAGTGACACTGTGTATTCATTTATGGGTGAATCGTTTGGGCAGAATCTAAATAGCTGTGGCCCCAAGGGACCTGTTGATGATATCTCATTCAGGACTACCAGTTTGGACAGCCCAAAAGCTGACATTAATGAGAAACTGTGGTGCTCTCCTGTACTAAGTGACGGGGAAGATGAACTTGAGTCCAGTTCACATAGCAGCATGTCTACTAAGTATGAACTTGATTGTTCCGAAAATGGATGTAGAAGTGGATATGAAGCTGGAGACTGGTTAAGTTTGAGGAAAGGAGTGCGGAAGCTGTGCAGCCACCCGGTGTTTCAGTTGAGTAAGCCAGCGAAGAAGACTGAAAATCTTTGGGATTGTAAATACTAGGGGGGGAGGAGGAGGAGAAGCATGGACATAGAAATGGGAACCAGAGAGAGATGAGAGATGTCTGTACTTGTTCATAATATGTTGGTTGTGGTTGGTTTGTGTGAACATTATTATAGCATAGATGTTAGGCTCTTGGTTGATTCTCTAGTCAGATAAAAAGGTTTGGAAGGGAAGGAACTAACTTGGGGGGTAGTGAAATGGATAGTGGACTCTTTCCAGGGAACAGCCTTGTATGATTAAATTCATAACTTTGAGTGATTTTAATAACAATGTTGGAGATTTTATACAAGTGAAAAACCCCCAAAGGATGGCACAACCTTTTTGATGGGCTTACCCTTCAATAAACTACACATTTGATTGGGCTTTTGGTTTAGTTTTGGGCTCAAAATGGCAATTGGTTGCATTCATGGGTCAAAAACAATCCCCCCAGCATAGAGCAGGAGCACAAAAGATTTGAAGCGTATGTGAGAGCAGAATGAGCCCAAAACAACAGGGCCTTTTTGAAAAATAAAAAAAACTGAGAAGGTCTTGATCAAATCTCCCAAACACCAAATATGGGTTTGTTTTATTTTTCCTTATAAAAAATGCGCACTAAAATGTCCAAATGATGATCTGTTTTTTTTTTGGGAGTCTAAGATTTGGATTATGTAATTTAGCAAAGATTTGTTTGACATTGAGTATTTGATCCTCTGCCCCCAAATCTTTGACATAAGATACTGTAAATTAGTTTATTATAGTTTTTAAGACACTAACTTTGGCTCTCATCATGGAAACCACTTTGTTTTATAATTGTTAAGATTGCTGCGACCTGGTACTGTGACGTTACCTTAATTCTATTTTTTCTAGGTTATCAACATATAAAATGTCCCAAGATCCACAAGCAATTTTTATTTTTTTTGTTACATTGGAGGAAAGACACCCAGTGGCGGACCCACATAGGCGCAAGGAGGTGCAGCTGCACCTCCCTCGCCGGAAAATACCATAGAAGTCAATCATCTGCACCTCTTGGGTGGTTGGGTGGCTGGGCAAGAATGCCCACAACCTGTTTGTTCAAGGGCCGCAGTGGAGAGCAGCAGAGCAGCTAAGCAGCGCGATGTTTTTCTTTTTAAAGATCTAGCCAAAACGAATCGTTTTGGGCCAGATCAATTATAATTAGAAGTGAGTTTTCATGTTGTTTTTAGGACCACCCAAAAAGAAGTGCACAGATACTAGAGTTTGATGGCTTAACCTAGAAACACTTTGATATATATATATATATATATATATATATATATATATATATATATATATATATATATATATATAAGCATATTGAACAATATAATGATGTTGAATTATTAATGAAATATGGAGAAATTCTTTGTTAATTTGATCTCGGCACAAGGAAATAAATTGCAAGTTCTTTTTTTCCCTGAATATATAAATTGCACATTTATGACAAGCTAATTTTGTTAGTTCATATATACATTACAATATTCAAAATCCAATTAATCAATATATTCAAAACATGAATGTGCATCATGCAAGTTCTTTGAAAATAAAAACAAAAATTCATCAATGAATTTTTTTAATTAATAAAAAAATTTGTTTCTTTCATGAATTATGAATAATAGTATAATTTCAATTATACGGGTGGTTTTTGTCTAAAAAATTTGACAATTCTCAAAGTAAATTTTTGTGTGTGTGTGGAGTCGTTAGTCTTCTAAATTTTGCACCTCCTCTTAAAAATTCATGGATCCGCCACTGAAGACACCCTTTGGGGTTTCGAACCTGTGTGCCATGGGGGAAAGGGGAATCCACCACCACTGTGGTGGGAACCCATTGGCAGATCCACAAGCAATTTGAGAGAGACGTGATTATTTAATTTTAATATGCAAAAGTATAAACCATGATTATGCTTAAAAAATCGAGGGTATGTATGAATAATGGATCTTGATCTCTTTTCATTAATCTAACATTCTATATATGGGAGTTGGAGGGTCTTACTCAACTCATTGATTATATATTATATACTTTTAATCAAAACTTATGCACACACCTATTTCTAATTAATTAGAACAAATAACTAACTAGTATTTAGTTTAGTGGTAATTGTCTTCACTTGGTTGGAGAATTTATCCAATTTGATTTATGTATGTCAACGTGAATATGATATACTTGTGATGAGTTCAATGTGCACTAACCCTAACGTAATTTTGAATTTATTCTCATTTCAAGTGACTTTGACACTCGCTCAACATGCTTTGGCCCATTTCCTTTCTAGTTTTCATTGCAAAAGGGAAAGATGGAAAGATGCCTCAGGATCTACTAGCTAATGTATAGTTATATAGATTTTGATTGTCGTTGCTAACATTAATCATAGGCAGTCAGTGGTCACACTCGATATTAGTGGTTCTAGGCCCTCGATTAAGATATCCCTTAATTTCCGTACATAATAGATCTACCCTTGCATTCAACTCCAAAACCCAATTAAAATCGATTAAGATATCCCTTAATTTCCGTACATAATAGATCTACCCTTAATTTCGAGATTTTCTATTTAAACCCCACCATTCTCTTAGTTCACCCCATGTTCTAAGCTCACCCCAACTTTTAACTTGAATTTTCACAATTTCTAAGAAAACCCCACTATCTTCCCAAACTACCCTTAAATACACCCCAAGCTGAAAAATAAGAAATAAAAGAGATTTTCTATTTAAACCCCACAATATTCTTTGTTCACCCCAATACTTAAACCATTGAACAATATTTGTAATATACATGAGATTTTGTTGCTTTCAATAATAGGAACGCGTGCAAGGACAAATTCACGAGAATAGCTCCAATATCTCGGTGAAACAACCACTTGATGATATTGGATGAATTCTTGCAGAGAAGGCAAATCCACTTTTTCACTTAATATCTTGAACAGGATTCTCTCACCTTACGGACTGTAGGGGATTTGGTAGCTAACCTTGGCGAGGCCCCTATAATGACCATGAAGATAAACCGGCCTCATCATCGTAGATGGATCAGTGGATCCACCTTGGAGATCACTTGTTGATCGAATATATTGCTCTAGAGAAGCTAAAACTAACTTATCATACGCAAGTCGGGGAGCAAAGTATTAAAGATGTGACGAAAAGTATGCCGTAATTGTTAAATGTCTTGCAAAAACACAGCAAAACGAATGAAACTAGAAATCAAAATCTCAATTACCTTTCATCATATAAAGAACTGGTGTATAAAATCAGCAAAATGTTAAGAAGATAATTCCAGATTACGGGAGTTCTTTTGCCCAAGTAGAAAGAGCAAATCAATGGGATCAGATGGGAGACATAAAGTAGCATCTTTAATAGGTTGCCCAGAATCATTTCCCATAAGAACATCTACCGGTGAACTGAGCATCAGATACACCCTCCATTTCATCTTTTCTGTGGGAAATTAGCCTAGGCATCCAAACGACAAATTGAACCAACTGCTCGAAACTAGGTTCTCTGTTTTGGCATAGCGTTCAAGTTTTCGACTCTGCTGGATCAGTGCCTCCTTTTTAAAACCAATTTTAACTTATACTTAGGATGACAGCTCTAAATCTTTAACAAAGGGAAGAGTATAAGATCATTACAGCCAAACAATTAACAAGCCTTTCCATTAGCTTCCACGCATATTTTAAAGAAGTAGGCTCGTCAATGTTCTACGTCTTTAAAAGAGAAGAATAATCTGGCAATAGAATGTAGATGAGTTTTTATTTTTCTAAAACTTAATATGAAGAGTGATGGGGTGTGTGTATATATGTACAAGGGTTAAGTATTAAGTTGGATGACCTTTTTTGTCTTTTTGCACAATAATAAAACTTACAAATTAATGATTTAAGTATTGGGGTGAACTAAGAGAAGTGTGGGGTTTAAATAGAAAATCTCTTAATTTCCCTCTCTTTTTTCTTACTTCTTTACTTATTTTTTCCATTTCCTATTTACTGGATTTGAGGTTTTACTTGTGGGGAGGTTATTTGCGTCAAGATTTGTGGATTTTGGTTTTGTTAGTTGATGTTTTGTTGTAAGGTGACGGGCTGCAATCTCGGTTGTGTTATCTGTTTCCAAGGCGGCAACGGCATTTGTGGTGGTGGTGGCAACAACGGAGGTAGTGGCTATGTTGGTTTTTGGTTTGCAATTTTATTTTTGTAATAATTGCATCAACTTTTTAAGAGTTGGGTGTTTGAATGTTTTCTAGTCTCTACTTGTATTTTGTACTTGTGAGAGTTAAAAGTTGTAGTGTATTGGTAGATTTGGGCGCTGCGATTTATGTCTGGTTTGTTCAAGCATGCACCTTTTATGCCAAAATTTCTCTGGTCTTTTGTGGCCTATATCTGGATTAACCATATGTGGTTACTGTGCTTCCATATTTGTATTACTCTTTTGTGGGCATTTATATTTGCCATTGTAGCTGATGATCTTTGTGCCTAATTTATTAATACAATTATCTTTTTCCTCTTTAAAAAAAAAGATAGGAGCAAGGCGATTGTGTGGCCTGGCTCTCCTTGGTCCTGATTTTGTAAATTAAATTTCTTAATTAGATTGTCTCCAATATATTGCTGGTCCGGTTGGAGAAACCAGCACTTGTTCTTGGATCGAACCAGCTCTTTAATATTCCATTAATACCAAGTACTAATGTTCCATTGCAGATCCTAATTTCTTTTCTTGGAAATAGTTCATAACTTAGATGCCATTATTTTATTCAAAAGTATTTTTTTTTAGCACTTTAACCAAATGTGTATCCTCTTTGATCCAAAAAAAAAAAAAAAGGTGTATTCTCATCCCTTCTCAACACTTAACACATGTCCATATGCATAACCATGGTTTCATAAATACAAAGTAAAAGTTAATCATAGTTATGCATATGAAAACCTATCAAGTATTAAGAAGGGTGGTTACACGAAGTGGTGAGCATAAAGATTTTCATTTTATTTCCAACCATAATACATATAAATATGGGATCCGGATCCTTTGCTCTGATTTTCTGTACCATGATCTGCTTGAATTTCGTTCTCTATACGTTATCTCATTAAAATTTAATCTAGGGGATTTAAAAGTTGACACATCATCTTAAAAATAAAAGTCCAATTTACTCCTAATTAAAAAAGAAAAAAAACTCTAACACCCAACTATCCTAATTAAAAAGAAAAAAAAAACCCTAACACCCAACTAACATGATAGTTAACGTCCAAAGTCTTTTTTCTCTCCTTCCTACTTCACGTTATGTCCTCTTCTCTTTTTTGCCTTCTTCCTTACGTTCGGACTTTTTTTTTTCCTTCATGTCTCTGCCCCAAAATCCTACCTTTCTTTTCCCCAAACCTCTGTAATCATAATCCCTTCTCTTTCCCCTATCAAAAGAAAACAAAAAACAAAAAAACTTATCTTCCCATGTCATTTTTTGATGAGTGTGATTCTAGAGAAAAGATTCCATTATATTGACATTCAGCCTTGGTTAAAGAATAATATCCTTTCCAAGGATAAATGGTCTGGAAGTACCTCTTGGTGCTTTGTGTTTGTGTTTATATGGAAATGGAGAAACCAATTTATTTTTAATGTTGAGGAGGCTGCACCCTTTAATCCAAGGCAAATTATCTTATCTGCTCTATCTGAATGGAGCAAGGCTTCCTAGACGCACAGTTTTTGCATGCATGAATGACTGGTTGGTTTGTTGATACGTAAAGGCTGATGATGGATTTGCTGTTTAAAGTGTACGTGCAAAGCTGGACAGCCATGTTTAAACATAAGGGTTACTTAGATTTGGGTCCAAAAAATGTAGTTGTTATTAGGTATAATCCACACATTTTATTTTTTCAATATAGGTCCAATGACTCTCATTTATTAATTCTCTACGCCCATTTTACCCTTGAGCAGAATGGCTACGTAATAGACCATGTGCTTTGTGCTTGGGGCGAACCCCATGTCTGAATCTCCTCACAAATTTATTATCTTTTTTTCTTTGACGGTGAATTATCTCATTAAGGTAAGTAATATGATGTGTCAATATAGTCAGTGGACTTTGATCAATAAGAGGAGATGATTGGAATAGACCCAAAACATAAGGCGTCTTTTGGATATATTACAAATTTTCTCAAGAAAAACGAGGCTGCAGGCTGCAGGCTGCGTGCATGTTCCTCTCAGTGAACTTGTCGCTGCAGGTCGTCTAATCGAAATTCCTATCAATATCCATGGTCTAATTCACAATGATCAATTCTTATTCCTGGAAATGACGTTTTGTATTTCTCTTTAAAATGGTTTTGGTGTTTTGTATGTTTTCTGTTATTTTCTTTCTTAATTTGCTGCATCAAAGCATGCTTTGATTTTCATTTCGCAAAAGCAACTCTTCCATCTATTGGAAAACGTTGCTAGAGCTTGTGAGAAGAGAGTTACAATAGGTACAATTATGAAAACGAAATGAAAAGAAGAGATCAAATACAGCTCTACCTATAAGTTGCAACTTGACATTACAATAGATACAGTAATATGTACTAATAAATTTTGAAAGAGAAAGAAGAATATAGAATTCATATGCATTTCTGTTCAAATAAAGCTATTTCGTACATATTACTGTACCTAAACCCTCTCTCTCTCTATATATATGAATTCAATTTTCATTTTGCATTCTAACGATCAAAACAATATATTTTTATGTTCTATTTGTAGGAATGTCTCTGCAAAATATCAACCAAATCGGAAATTGTTTAATCTTTTGATTATGTTCAAAATGATTTCACGTTTTGCTGACAAACTCTATTTGTCTGCATAATTATTGATTGGACCAATTTTTATCCCTTAAGGAACAATCTTAAGAAACGATTATGATACTTGAAATACATTGCGGAGTGGTCTCGTAGAGCAGAAAAATATGTATGAAATGGGGATAACACTGTTTTGCTATCTCCAATCAATCACAAACTGCCACGTAAAAAAGCTATCACGCGGCATATCGTGATTGACAAGAAATAACAAAATAGTGTTATCTCCGTTTCATTCAAGTGTTTCGCCTCGTAGAAAATGTTGGCATATAAAAACCATCATTGAAAGTTGACGGTATATATACATAATATGAAATTGAGCGTTTCTTTAAGTACATAATCTAATATAAAACCTAGTACTATGAATCAATAAAAATTAATTTTCTGAGAATTTTATACAATTCCGATCTCTTGGACCACAGGGGTTCAAGAGATTTGTGGTCTTCAAGGGTTCAAAAAAAATTTCTTAAAAGAAGTGAAAGAGTGGGTGAACTGAAGGAAGTTGAGGTTCCACCCCAAAACCAATTGGCAATGGGGGGAGTAGCCCAACTCCTTATAAGCCCTTACTAGGTTTATCAACTTTCCAATGTGGGACTTTTTACCTTCACATTCTCACATGAACCATTGGATTTATATCTAAGAGTGGGTGACCACAAGTCTCTTGAACCCTTGTGGTCCAAGAGATCTGCACTGCAATTTTACATTTAAATGTAAAAAGAAACGGAACAAACGTTTACCATGTGGCATGTGCTACTTTTCCAGTTCATGATGGCTTATTTTATATAGAGTGCCTTTCACTGCCATTGAAATTTGAAAGTAATAACAAAAAGTAAACATATGGCAAGCAACTTTCTCTTAAAGTTTATTTTACTACGAGCATAGATAAAGCTAGTCACCAAGTATCTTGATTTGATCATGAAAGCCACCATAAAAAAATAAATATAATAGGCGACAAGAGTAAGCATCCAACTCAGTATTATATATTAGCATATTTCTTTGACTTTCTGGGGCATATTTTTCCTCGTGCTGTAAAATCTTATTGGTGAAATTTTTCCACCCATTACAATACGTCAATTCTGCTTGGTTAGTTTGCACTAACATATATTAACCATAAATATTTTGTCGCACCAAATTAAAAATCAATAGAATTACCTACTACAAACGAGTTTATCACGAACATTATCCATAATAGGCCCTATGAAAGACAGATGTACATGATGTTATGTTGCAGTGAATGTATTTAACATCATGGTTCAAATTAATAGGTCTTATGAATTTTTATAAGACCCTAATAAAAATGCAGCACACCGTTTCTATATTTTTCTTTTTTTAGTGCAATCGATAGTCTAAATTACAAAGGAGAGTGGTTTTTCATACACACACACACACACTACCAAGGTGTCATGGGAGTTCGAACCAGAAACCTCTGATCTACAAGTTAATGCCCTTTTTCATTGTGATACACCCCATTTCTCTATCTTAGCTAACAATAATTGGGTTCATTTTCATAAATAGGCTAGGCAATTTCATTCCCATGGGCACTCCGTACTTGGAAGATCCAAATGTCTATTTATTAATAGTACATTTCATTTTTGAATCATTATGATGATTTGGTCTCCTTCTGCTCAAGCATACAATGACGAGCATATGAGATGTCAACACTAATTTGAGATTTTTATTTTTCCGTATATTTATTTATGAAAAATATATGAATACGTTCTAGCTATTAAGGCCCCGTTTGGTAACGTTTTAAGGAGTTGTTTTCATTTTCAGAGAACAAAAATGAGGGAAAAACAAGTTCGGTGGCCCAAAAACAAAAAACACTGAGAATGTTTTCATAAAATGAAAACAAGTTCATGTGTACTTGTAGAAAATAGAAAAAAGTTATTTTCATTCTCAGGGGAAACGTTTTCATAAAAATAACTCACATATTATTATTTCAAATTGTACTACCAGACACGTTTTCATTGTTTTTGTTTTCAGAAGATGTTTTCTAATTAATCTACCAGACACATTTTCATTTCCCGAAAATACAAATTCATTTTCTTATTTTCATTCTCTGAAAATATTTTAAGAAAACATTATTCGAAAACGTTACCAAACGGGCCCTAAATGTTTGCATGGCCCCTACCAATGTCAACCATATATCAAGTTTTAATTTCTGCATATAGCTAAAAAAGATGGGTAGCTCAACTTCTTGCATGGTAGTTGAGTTGGCAGGCTCAAAGGGTTCGTCTGATGGCTAAGGCAATGCCCACATGCTAATTAAACTTGTCCAATTATGTACGGGTCATCATCTTCATAGGACAAATTAAGCCCCCCCTTCCAACTACACGATCCATCTGGAATTGTTATTGAGGCGGTTTGGTTTCGACCACGTCAGTAACAATTTGAGTGATTCTCCAATAGATGATTATAGAAATTTATTTTGGAGAAGATTTGCACATGAACACCGCAGCAATTAAAGCTTCTTTTTTTTTTTCTTTCCGAGAAAAGAATTAAATAAAGAATATAGTTGCGTGTGGTTCTCGAACGTACATGTCGTTTTGTTTGTTGGTGGGGCTTGGGCATATGAGGTTAAGTTTCATATTAAAGAATGAAACAGTTAAACTTTTTTATTTAAAAATATATAAGAATTAGGCACAAATTCTTCGGTGACCGAGTTTTTGTAAATTAAAACCTTTTATCTGATAAGGGAGGGAGTTTTATATAGGGTAAACTGTCGAAATACTCCTTGAATTTGTACCTAATTATTAATTTACCATATGACTTTTTTTTTAGAAAATTAAGGACTCGAATTAAATTTTATTCTCAATTTCCCCCTTGTCGTCCAAATCAATAACATGTCATCCAATATTCCTTCAAATTATTAAAAAATATATTTTTTGAAAAAACTAAAGGAAAAAATCCTATGGACCCACCCACCCCACCCCCTTGTGGTCTTCTTCTCCACCCCATCCCCCATGACCACCAACCCTTCACTCCAGACCAATCCCCACCTCCCTCCCTCCCTTCAGTTTTTTACCCCTAGACCATTCACCCCTTCCCATCCTAACCCAATTCCCTCATGACCATCCCCAAAAGAACCCGGAACCCAGAGACCCACCCCCATCCCCCATCACCTATGTTGCACCGATACGGATCTGCACGGCGATCACGATACGATCACGATACGATACTGCCGTCGGCAAATTTCTAAAAACTAGGATACTGGTACGGCACGTCTGGCGATTAAAATAATATATATTTAAAAATAATAATATTAATAAACAAAAAACATATACCCATTACCCGTTATTGGCCAACACTCCGCATACCCAACAGCCCATTTACTTGATGAAAGCAATATACAAAAAAAGATAAGAGAAATGGGTGCTTGTGTTTAGGGGTAAAATAGAAACGAATCCAAACAGTGTCATCCTTTCGATGACTTCAAAGACATAATAAAGAAAGGAAATACTCTTTTTCTCACTTGGCACATCTCACGAGGCACCACTAGAGGAGTAGGGGCGCGCAGAATATATCACATCTTCGGTGGATGGGACTAGTCTACTCTATGGGCCACTAATATTTCAAAACTAAATTGAAGAAGAAAATCTTTTCCAGACCAGAAAAAAAGAAGAAAATCTTGAAGAGCAACGGCATTGAATCGGAGATTCCTCTTCTTCCTTCTTCTTCCTCTTCTTCTTCTTCTTCTTCCTTCTTCTTCTTCTTCCTTCTTCTTCTTCCTTCTTCATCTTCTTCCTTCTTACGCCTTGATGCCGTATCGGTGTGTATCGGTGGAGTATCGTGAGCCGACGCCAAGTCAACATCCAAAAAAGTCCACGATACGCCACTGGCGTATCGGATCTGACGGCCGATCGGCCAGTATCGCCAGATCGCCGTATCGGATGCTCGATACCCCTAAAAACTGATGTATCCGTGCAATGAGCCCATCACAGACTCACCCTCCAACGAACCCAGATGTTTGTTCACCCCAACCCCCACCCCTTGAACCCATAACCCCGCAACCACTCATTTTCTTCTCCCTCATGACCACCACCGCAAGCCACCCTCCCTTTTCTCCATCTCTCTGTCTCTCCCATTCGAGCCCATCCCCCATCATAGACCCACCCACCCCCTCCCTTTCTCCATTTCCCATTCAAGCTCCCCCTGTACTTTTAATTACAACAAAAGGGAAAGAGATGAAGTGGGTGGGCCCCTCTGTTTATTAAAATAATTATATATATATTATTTTTAACATATGAAATGACCAATTTGCCCTCATATTTAATGGCAAATTGGATTAAATGTTGAGAATTTGGACGACGAGAGGGAAATTGAGAATAAAATTTAGTTCGAGTCCTTAATTTTCTCTAAAAAAAGAGTCATGCGGTAAATTGATAATTTGGTACAAGTTCAAAGGGCATTTTGGCATTTTACCCTTTTATATATAAACTTTTCAACTTATTCAGGGGAAAAATAAAAAGACTAAACAAGGAAAAGGTATAATCTGGGCCTTATGCATGTGCAGTTGCCCTATCAAGACAATTCCCTCACTGTAGGTTAAAGGCTTTGCTGGTCCTTTTAATCCAATTTCTACACATTAAGAGAATTTTGATGCATTTACTTCCTTCCTTCACTCTCGGGCCTAGATGTGTGTGACGGAGACAATATACTTTGTGTGTGGTTTTATGCATGTCAGATCTAGCGTGTTGTCATTTTACCTGAATTCCATAAGTTTATAGGTCTGGTCATCTTCTTGTCGACTGGTTGGTCCATATCTAGAACTGCATCTTGCCTCCTAACCCAAGGCAGAGTTAAGATAAAATAGATTTTCTGATTAATTATGTTTTCCTTTATCAATATTTATGGAGTTGTAAACACCTTATCTCATAAACTATATAGAGCATTATATAGAACCAAAAACCAGGCCAACCTATATGTACATAATATGAAAATGATCGCAATGGACCCACTAGTTGTCACGATCCGACTTTTCTAGCACTATATTGTCCGCTTTGGGCCCTACCCTCACGGTTTTGTTTTTGGGAACGCACGAGCAACTTCCCAGTAGGTCACCCATCATGGGATTGCTCTAGTCCCAACTCGCTTAACTTCGGAGTTCCAAGGAATCCAAAGCCAGTGAGCTCCCAAAAGGCCTCGTGCTAGGAAGAGAAGTGCCCACACATATGATATAAGGCACTTCACCTTTCCCTGCCCGAGCGATGTGGGATTGCTCACCGTTCTTGCTTCCCCAAGCTCACGGGTCTTACACTAGTATAGTGGTTTAGAGCAATTGCTCTATCAAATAAGGTCCTGCGTTCGAATCATAGCATCCGTGTTATGTGTGAGTTTAATATATTATTGACCCTTCTTAATAAAAAAAAAATATCCTCAAAAACTATAAAAATGATCAAGAAGTCAAATTATATGATAGCGCAAAGTCTGATTAAAAAAAGAAAAAGACGGAAAACATGAATAATTCAATTATTTTGATATGATCTTGTTTTTCTTACAAGGTCTTTTTTTGAGTACATTTATCCATATATAGACTGTAAAAGTAAAATTGTGCAATAATAAGTTAACTTTTTGTAAATCGGAAACCAACCCCACAGGGCCACAGCCACAGAGGGGGCTCAGCTAAAAGAAGAATCCCCAGTCACTTGGCCCAAAGTAGAAAACCGAAAGCAAATTCAAGTAACAAATAATTGCAGGGAAGACTCTGGAAAACAGAGGGGGGAGAGACCACAAAAGTTCTGGTAAAACGATAAAGAGAAAAGCATCATACATATTACATGTCTCAGTGCTTGTCTCGGCTGTTAAAGTTAAAATTGCACATCTAACCTCATACATATAATAAAATCAGAAACATGCATGTGCGTAGGGAATGATTTACCTTCTACCTCACATCTTCAAATGTGGTTTAATGATTTTTGTGCAAATAATCTTATTGGACTGAACAAACTTGCTGTAAAATGACCCCAAATCGTCTTCTTCCGATAAAGAAACCTCGTCGAGAGTGAAATCTTGGTACTTTGAGGATTGATCTAAAGAACCAATGTTATTTGTGGTTCTTTTCGATCTGGATAATCTCGGATTCTGGCTAGGACTTCAACTGGGTGCTCTGCGGGTGGTTCTTTTGCGGCAGAGTTAGGGTTTAGAGATGGGTGTGCTTTCAAGAACTGGAGATGCTGCTTGGATTGTGGGGTCTTCATCAGAGATGTGTGGCTGTGATTGGATTTGGAAGAAGAAGGCGTTGGCGCCATTTTTTTTCTTGGTTCTTCATTTCTTCGAGTGGTTTGTTCAGTGGTTGCTAAGTGAACAATAATGAACTCCAATCACTACATTAAGGGGGCGTATTCAATTAAAAATTTTAAAACGTTTAAAAGTTTAGGTGTATTCAATTAAGATTTTAAAAGAGTTTGTCGAAGTTCGGGTGTATTCAATTCAGATTTCAATTGATTTAAAAAAATACATCGAAATCTAGGTGTATTCAATTATGACTTTTTAGAAATCAAACAAGGTTTGAGTGTATTCAAAAACTCATTGATTTTAAAGGAAATACAAAAACCGGTGGATTTCGTTTGATTATAGACTAATTTTAGGCAATGAAAGATCTTAGCTTCCCCTTAGAGATTTTGATAGATATATTATTTTGATTCTCAAGATATGATTTCACCATTTCTACTACCACAATCTTATCATGGCTATCAATGTCATCGCCACCGCCACCACCACCACCACAGTCATCATCGCCGCTGCCTCCACTGCCACCGCCGACCCCTACCAGCCCCATCATCATCCCCACCGTCACCACCACCACCGCCAACACCTCCACCACTACCGCTAACACCCTCACCCACACTATTAGCCCCACCGTTACCACCACCGTTACCACCACCATAGCCACTGCTGTAAGACCCGTGTCTTGAGCTTGGAAAGCAGAGAATGATGAGCAATCCCACATCGCTCGGGGAGGGAAAGGTGATGTGCCTTATATGTGTGGGCACGTCTCTAACTAACACGAGGCCTTTTGGGAGCTCACTGGCTTCGGATTTTTAGGAACTCCGAAGTTAAGCGAGTGGGCGCTGGAGCAATCCCAGGATGGGTGACCTACTGGGAAGATATTGCTCGTGAGTTTCCAGTGACAAAACCGTGAGGGCGGAGGCCCAAAGCGAACAATATCGTGTTAGGGGAGTCGGGTTGTGACAACTGCCAGCATCATCATCATCACTGCCGCCGCCCCCGCCACCACCTCACTGCCACCGCCACCCCACCGTCATCACTCCTAAACCTTTTGTTTTTGTTAGTGCTATAAACTCCATTAAAATCAGTAATAAAACTCTAACAAACTCATTTAAAATCTATACACGAATTCAGTCAAAATTTATGTGGAGTTTGTAAAATTTAGTTAAACTCAATTAAATTCAATTAAACTCCATTAATTTTATAACTCTTTTAAAATCATTTAAAATATGAATTGAATAACCCCCCTAAATCAAAGGAAAGAATAGTCTAGATCTTTCTTCACTTTTGCAATTTGAGGAAAATTAAACAATTAAATATTCAAAATTTAAGATCAGTTGTTGCATACAGATTTGGGCTTGGGGCGATGTGAGAGAGAGAGAGAGAGAGAGAGAGAGAGAGAGAGAGAGACATTACCCATCCACCTGCGCTGTGATGGCTTTAGATTTGGATGACGGATGGGGGGTGTGGGTGGGTATGGCTAGTGGTGGGTTTGGGTGGTTATGTATGATGGTGGAGTAGTTGGTTGCACAGAGAGGAGAAAGAAGGAAGGATTTGGGAATAAGGGATGGTGATTGGGGGTGGGACAAACGGCTAAGTTTTTTGTTTGATTTTATTTATTAATCATTTAAATGGTGGAAATACAATTTTGTCCTTGCACGTATTTAGCACGTGCAATTAAACTAATGGAATTGAGAGATATGAACTGATTTATTAAGAACTGCAAATACAATGACAAAATGGAGAAAATTAAAATTAATTTCGAGCTAAATTCCAATGAGCAAAATTATAATTAACCCATAAATAAAATTTGATTTATGCAAAAATGGCTATGCTCCATAATATACATTCATGTAAGAGAGGGACCCCACCAATCTCAGTCACTGGGCCTCACCCTTTCATTCCACGTGCTAGTGGTGCCCATTAGTGACTCTACCCTACAACCCTCCTACAGCTATAGCACATTAGGGTAACTTTTCGACCCAAACTAATTGTACAATATTCATCGGCCAGTGGCGGAACTAGTGCCACGCTGCCCTTGGCTGTAGCCTAGGGAGGGTTTGGGAAAAATAAAACCAAATAAAACATATATATAGTCTAATACTTTAAATTAAAATAAATAAAAAAATATACAATTTCATATCCTTATCAACTCCAACAGGCACAGTCTTCCACATTTATATTGGATGTCAAAGTCTGTTCCGACATCAATTTTAATTTTTTTAATTAATTTATCTTAAAAAAAGAACCATTTTTCTCAATAAAATTCACAATTTCATGAATAATATGGCTCTAATTCCTTTTTTTTTTCTACAATTAGCTTAATTTATATAATTTAATGTATATTTTTATTTTTAAAAATATTTTAGAAAATATAAGTATAAAAAAAAATTATTATTAAATTTTAAACTAATAACTTTAGCTAGCCTACCTTATTGAAAAATTTTTAATTTCTCCTTGCTATCCGCGGGGACCAATTGAATTGAATCTGAACCCCAGCAGCACCACCAAACTCAAGCCCCACATCACACTCTAACGCTGCTCACTCTCGCTAATATAAACCCCCTCTCACCCCAACCTTTTTGTAACTCCTTTAGGCCTCTCTCTCTCTTTCCCTCCCTCCCATGCATACTTTTTTTTCTTGGGTGCTAAACAACTTCTCCTCTCTTCACTGCCAAACTATTTACTGATTTGTGTCCACAAAATTAGACACTCACATTCCCCACAAACTTTGGCCTCACTACTCTTTCTCTCTCTCACAGATATTCATACACATATTCATACATATTCTATGAAAGAGCTAATGATCTCTCCCTCTTCATCCTCTTCTTTAGTCTCTTTACCACAAGAAACCCCACCATCCCTACAACAGAGGCTTCATTTTATTGTCCAGTCTCAGCCGGACCTGTGGTCGTACGCGATTTTCTGGCAAACTTCGCACGACCACCAGGACAATGGCCGTCTCTTCCTCACTTGGGGAGATGGCCATTTCCAAGGCTCCAAAGACCCCTCGGCCAAACACCACAACAACCCCTTTGAGCTGCTTTCAGAAAGAAGGAAAATCCTCCAGGGCATTCAATCTCTCATCAGCGACAACAACCCAGATCATCATCAAGACAGCATCATGGATCACATGGGCTTGGACGCCGACGTGTCCGACGGTGAGTGGTTCTACGTCATGTCGTTGGCTGGATCTTTCTCCATTGACAAGAGTGCCATTAACGCTAGTGTTCCCAGCAAGGCCTTCAGCTCCAACTCTGTGGTGTGGCTCACTGGCGCCCATGAGCTCCAATTCTACAACTGCGACAGAGCCAAAGAGGCCCAAATGCATGGCTTTCAAACCCTGGTCTGCATCCCAACCCCCACCGGCGTTCTCGAAATGGGTTCTTCAGATTCGATCAGAGAAAACTGGAGCCTGGTCCAGCAGGCCAAGTCGTTATTCGGGTCGGACCTCATCTGCTCCGTAGCAGACCAACCCTACCCGGAAACAAGATCCCCCATCGACTTCATAAACCGAAACTTCTCTTTCGCCGATATCGGCATCATCGCCGGCGTAGATGAAGAGGAAGAAGACAAGAAGGAAGTGGCGCTGGACTTGACGACGATGAAGAGGAAGGGTGGAAACCTGGGAACGGGTCTGTACCCGGATCCAAACCCAAACCCGAAGCCAGACTACTCGGACTATGACTGCCCGAAACGGGCACCGAAAAAGCGGGGCCGAAAACCGGGTCTGGGCCGCGACATGCCGTTGAACCACGTGGAGGCGGAGCGGCAGAGGCGGGAAAAACTGAACCACCGGTTCTACGCGCTGCGGGCGGTGGTCCCAAACGTGTCGAGAATGGACAAGGCGTCGCTGCTATCCGACGCCGTTACGTACATCAACGAGCTGAAGACGAAGGTGGACGACTTGGAGTCGCAGTTACACAGAGAGTCAAAGAAAGTCAAGGTCGAAACGGGAGATAATCTGGACATCCAGAGCACCACCACGTCCGTGGAGCAGATCGCAAAGCCCCCCAGTTCTTCTGCAAATGGGTCTGGGCTCGAAGTTGAGGTAAAGATTGTGGGCACGGACGCCATCATTAGGGTTCAATCGGAGAATGAGAACTACCCATCTGCCAGATTAATGTCGGGGCTGCGCGATTTGGAGTTGCAGATCCACCATGCGAGCTTGTCTTGCATCAACGAGCTCATGCTTCAAGATATTGTGGTGAAGGTTCCAGATAACATGAGAAGTGAAGAGACCCTCAAATCTGCTCTTCTTAGAATATTAGATCAGAACTAAAAAGCAGGACCCATGGATCGTTCAAGACAATGCGTCTGTCCTCTTGCATCGAGTTAGATCTCCCTTCCGGTACATTAGACTAGTTTAGAATATGATTTTATTATAAATAAATAAAAACTAAAAATATGGTGGATCGTTGAATTGGGTAAATCTTGATTTTCAGTTTGCAAAGTTTGAATTTATTTTTTTTCTTTCTCTGTATTAATAAATAACTGAAGCTCCTTATTGATGTTTTTTTAATTTGTTCTGTTTTGGAAAATATGTAATTAATTATGTAGATAAATATTTTTGTATGAAACGTTGGTATTTTTCATTTTTGGAAGTGTCATTAATAGTAATGTGTTCCCCATGTGTATGGCACAGTGGGGGACTTTAGCAGCAAGCAAGACAGTCCAGCCATAATTGGGTGAAGCAAATGAGTCAATTGCAGGGATGACAGATATTTTATGCACGTTCCTAAATGGACTGACAAGTGGGTGGTGTCTTAACGAGGCTGAAGAAAAAGTCAGAAGGGAAAGATAGAATCGTCACTGTCCGAAAGCACAGTGTTTTATGCGCGCAAAACTGCTCTCAATTGTGGTGCATAATAAACCTCTTTACATCAACGGTGCTGCTAATTATAAAGGCGTCATCGGACGACTGTCGTTAGTATTTCACACAATTGATAAAGAACATATTTTTTGGGGTTTTTTCCGGGTGTGATTAATTTTGATTTCTTGACCTAAAGTGTACCACTCGCGCTCCTTTTGTGGACGAAACGCGAAATGAAATGGAATGTATCAATCAACTGCGGATGTGTTTTGGGTCCTGGGACACGAGAATCTAGGACCCACCCACCACTACGAAATACTATTATTAAACAAAGAAAACAAAACACACTGGGAAAATGTGCTTTTTATGCATCTATTTATTTATTTTTAATGGGGGAAAATAAAATGTGCGATGCAGGTTGTGTTGTGGATTATTATATTGGATAGTGTTTGCTTGATTCTTTGCGTATAAAAGATAGGTGGCAAAAGATTCAATCGATGGGAAAATGAAGGAAAGCGACGTGCAAGAGCCACCACTATGGCTTTGCGTTTTTGTTGTTGTATGCTTTCTTTACTCGGCTTGGGTTGGTCTTCTGGCTTTTGGGTTTAACCCTAACCTCTTTGCTTAAGGCTTCCCTCTTTTTTCTATCCAAAAAAAAACGCTTGAGAATTGACAGATTGTGAATTCAGAAGATTCTGGCACAATTTGGAAAATTCCATAAAATTGATGGGAAAAATTCTATAGCTTAGACAAAATTGCAATTAATGATCAAACAGCTGAGAATTCCTTTTTTTTTTTTTTTTTTTTTTGTTCAAGGTAACTCTATTCATTAAGCTGATAATTCCTTATGATGATACTGTCACACAAGTTTCTAGAAGAAGGGGAAACCAATGTGGTATTGCCTAATTGAACTCTAATGCTAACGTCATATAAATATTTCAGCAAAATTTGAGCTAGTATAAAAAAATTGTGTTTCTTGTTGACATGTCTTGATAGGCAGAAATTTTTTGTGTGAAACGAGAATAACACTATTTTATTATCTTCGGCCAATTACGCTATGCAAAGTGGAAAAGTTATCACGTGTAATATAGTGTGATTGGTCGAGAATAGCAAAACAGTTTTATTCCTGTTTCACACAAGTGTTTCTTCATGATAGGACGTTAAGTTTGATGAATTCGAGACACCAATTTTTTATACCTATTTTTTTATAAAAAAAATATGGGCGATAGTCTAATCTACTCTAAATTAATCAAGTTATAAAGAGAGATTCAAACAAGGACGGATCCAGGATTTCAAAATATGGTGGGCTAGATTTTAGGTTCGGCTAAACTTATAGGGAGGCTTATGGAATTGATCATAATATTATATAAATTTAATTTAAGAACATATCATTTTTATTTATTTAAAGAGTCCAATTTTACACCAACAATGCAAGCAACAATTAATTATATATGCTTAAAATTAACATTAATTGACAACGCACAACTTATATTGCAGCTTATTTAGTATATGTCTTTTATACTAACAATAAGAAAAGAAAAACACTCGATTGGGCTATAAACCAATTTGTACATAATGCAGGTCCATCTCTGGATTCAAATTTGAGTACAAGAAAGCACAGCTCATTGTCATAACCAACTGGCATAAGTCACGTTTACATTATCCCAACCTTTAAGATTCCAAAAGATGTGGCAACCGATTTATTGCTATATGGGCCACTGTAAACTTTAACCAAAAGGTGCAACAAATTGTTGGTTGCTTTTGGTCTTGCTAAGTCTTGTAACTATCAAGTTGATTCCTTGATTGGGCTGAATTGGTGTTATAGATTCTAAATGAGTGATATGAGGCCCAGAGTGTTGCAATACCCTTACTCGTGCACTTGGAAAATGATCATTAACCCAAGAAGAAATATTACGTATCTCATTTTTTTTTTTATACAAGAAGTAGACTTATTTTAAATTAATCTAATATACAGGAAAGGGGCTCCAAACTTGGGTGTAAGAGGACAAATTCACTATAGGCTAATTGGCCTAGCCCACATATGCTATGTATCTAATTTGTAGATAAAATAAAGTTTACAATATCTTCAATTCAGAGTAGTGTTCTCTTGGTCACCCACATTTGGATTTAAATCCAAAGGCCCACCTACTTTTGCACTCATTTTAAAAAACTCTATTGGACCGTTGAACGGTGGGTGACCACGGATTCTTGGTCGCTAGGTGACCAAGAGATCACTACTCCTTCAATTCATCAAAAAAGAAAAAAGAAAAAAAAGGATTCTTTAGATTTTTACAAATAAGTCTATTTTAGTATGATATATTATACAAATGCCCATATAGAGCCTATTTGGAAAGAAAAAATCAAAACTAGTAACTTATCATTTTCTAATTGGTTCTTAGAAAATATTAACACACTAAGAACCAATTAGAAAATAACAAGTGGTTAGTTTTGAGTTTTTCTCTTCAAATAAGCTCCATAAGAGCATCTCCAACAGCACATCTTATAATATGATTGGAATTTAACATTACGTGAAAAAAAAAACCTTAGCCTCCTCTCTCCCAAAAAACCCTCTACAACCGTTTTCACCTTGAGGGGGGGGAGGAGGCCACCATTCTTCCTCCCCTTTCCCCTCATCTCTTCCTCCCCTCTCCCATTCTCCCTTCCTCTACTCATCATAGGCGAATGCGTTCGGTGTCGGATCTCCACCTGCGTTTCTGCATTGGATCTCCACCACCATCATTTTACGGTTCTTCATGTTTGGAATAAGTCGCAGAGACTCTTTGAGTTTTCTGTATGATTTTCACCTCTCCTTTTATGAGAGTTTTTCATATCTCTTTTGTGAGAGCTTTCCACCTCTTCTTTGTGAGAGTTTTATTTGTTTTGTAATAGCTTGGTTTGTTCAAGCTTTATCTATTTTTGGTTGTTCTGAGTTTGCACTCTTAGTTGGGATGCCTATGCCAGAGTTTCTTCAATCCTACGTGATCATTAGTGGAGTAAACCTAGATTTTCTTAATTTTGATGTTAGACAGCTCCGTTATTGTAATGGCGTTTTGTGACTATTTTGTATGGCATTTGTGGCTAGTGGCTTTTTGGCTGAATTATAAATGCAATTCCAAAATTTCTCAACAACAAAAAAAAAATCTCCAACAGCCTCTTAAAATAGCTTTGGAATTTTAAAATAGGTGAGCCACATTAGAAAAACTCTCTCTAATAGCCTATTCAACCTCAGTCATCAAAACTGTAACATCTTTCTCTCTCTTCAGGACTGGTAAGTTGACTTTGGCTCTTCAAACATTTAATTTTACTTTGGAAAAACAAAACCTACCTTGAAAATGTTGAAAACATGCATTTTTTATTTTCATATAATAAATACATAGATATTTTTCACATGTTTTCATATTTTTCATTATTTTCCTTGATATTGTATTAATTGAATTGAAGAGTCTGTTGGAGCAAAAATTATTCAAGTAGCAAATAAGGCTTTTCAAATTGCCACGTAGTTCAACAAACTTCAATTTGAACAGTTTTATTTGCTACTACTGTTGGAGATGCTCTCCAAAGGATATGTCAAATGTTAAATGTTAAATTTGACTTTGATGGTTTATGTGGCAGTTTGACATTTTGGAAAATTTTTATCTCCACTCGAAATGCCAAATATCATATTATTTTATTATATTTTTTTTAAAATGGGGCTCATATGACAGTGAGTGGGGTCCTTGATTAAAAAAATATTTGACATTAAGCTTTTTGATATGTTATTTTTTACATATTTCTTTCAGCCTTCAAACTTATGTATAATTTGACTACTCGATTAGAGCAATTTTAATATTTAATTTTTGTTATTTCATGTCCATATGACAATTTGACATATCGATTACAAATGCTCTAAACAATTTTATATAATATATCATGTTGAAAAGCTCTTCTTTCTAGAGTTGGATCATTATCATATTTGATACGTTACCCACTACAAAGAAATAATAATTATGTAGCAAGAACAACACGAAATAAAACAAAAAACGTCACTCATTGTTCATTTCCAAGCAATTAGGTTCTAGTTTGTTTCAATCGCATACCAATTAATCGAACATCAAAATGCTACTTTCATGTTAGTTGTTACGCAATCAAACATCAACCCATTAATAAAATATCAACGTCGTCTAAACATTAATTACATGATTAGACATCGAACAACTAGCAAGAATACAAAAATGTCACCTCAAATTTTATTATAGCATGGTAATTAATAAAAAATTATTTCATTACACTCTATAAGATTTGATCATATTTATTTCCACATTGCAAATAGTCAAACACCATAAGACTCATCTATAATATTCCTATAAGATTTTTTTTGGTCGAAATATTCCTATAAGGATTAGAATTTAGTTTAATTAACTCGAGTCAATGACCCAATGTTGCCCATCAAGCTTAATCTTGAGTCCGTGAACTCGGGCAAACAAAGTTACAGCCCTTCTTACCCCGTGGTCATCCGCCGCGGTAAAATAATCGTGCCCGAAAATAACCCCGCCGGGCCGCAAAATCCGGTAAGCTCGCATAATATCGGACCAGGCCGAATTAAAATCATGACCCGCATCCACTTCTATCAAATCCCCGAACACGCCCATCTCACAGAGCCAGTCAAGACCCGACCCAGTAGAGAACGGAATGGGTAAGACCGTCTCCGTTGCGTTGACCGAGACGACGTTCTGCATGAACTGGTAGAGCAGCAAAACGTCGCCGTTCAGAAGGCCGATGTCGCCGAACCGGTCGCGGAAGCCGGGCCAGCCGCGGAAGTCGTCGAGGCAGAGGATCTGGGTGTCGGTGAGGCCGAGCTGGCGGGTCAAGCCGGCCATGTGGATGGTGGAGGCGCCAAGGAAGGTGCCGATTTCGATGATGGTTTTGGGTTGGACTTTTTGGATGAGGTTTTGGAAAACGGCGCCGTTTGAGCCCCAGCCTTTGACGCGGCGGCGGCGGAGGAGAGGGGTGGCGTAGGGAGGGGGAAGTTGGCGAAGGGGGAGGTGGAGTTAAAGAGGCGGTCAAGGATGGTTTGGCGGATGAGGTGAGAAGGGAGTTGGGTGGCGCAGTGGGTGGTGAGTCGGAAGTGGTCGAGTTGAGTTGGGAGGTTGACGAGTTGGGGAGTTGGGGGTGGGAGGAGAAAAAGAGGGGGTGGTTGGAGAAGAAGGGGAAGAGAGGTAGCCAAGGGTGAAGGAGAGGAGGAGGAGCAGGAGGTAGGCGATGGGTTTGAGTAGTTTGAAGGGGGTGAGTTTCTTTTGGTTGTCTTCTTTCATGGTGGGTGGTTTTGGGTTCATTGTGTTTGTAGGGCTAAAAGCTTATGTTAGCTTGGCTTGGTTTTGTGAGAGAGAGAGACAGAGAGAAGAGAATGGAGAAGAGGAAGAGAATTAGAGACTGCGTTTCTGTGTGGTTGGGTCACATTTGCGAGCTTAGTATGACGGTGGTGTAATGAAAACGACTGGAAGACGCCCCAAGGCCTGGTATTCATCTATACGTTCTTACTGAGAGTGAGTGAGAGAGAGAGAGAGAGAGGTTGAAATTACTCAAATTAGGATGCATGAAATCCTCTCTACATTTGTCATAATCGAAATTGTACATTTTTTTGGTGACCACCCATATGTATCGAATATATATGAATCACAAAAACAATTTTCAATTAATTTAATTTTTGGAGGAATGATGATGATTTTTTTTTTTTAAATAGCATATTTACACAATACTTTTACAATTGGCGAATATACCTCACCACATGGGCTAGCCACCACAAATATATATTAACTTCGTTATCCATATAATTAGAACCTAAGACCTCCTCCAACATGGGCGGAACCACTATATGGGCTCTGGTGGGCTGTAGCCTAGAGAAGTTTTTGGTGAAAAAAAAAATCAAACCTATATAAGCCAGTATCTTAACATAAAAATAAATAAAAATATACAGTTTTATACATTGGCAACACCAATATGCATAGTTAGAGGTTTTCACGTTTGTATATGGTGTCAAAGACTGTCCCAACACCAATAACCCACAATAAGGGTAAAGTCCTTAGCTCGAACTCAAATGTTATTTTATTTTCATTGATTTTTCTCCAAAAGAGAACCATTTTTCTGAATGAATTTTGTCTTTTTGCGAATAATATGACTATAATTCCATTTTTTTCTTGTGTTTATAACTAGCATGATTTATATGATTTAATGTATAATTTTATTTATATAAAACCTAAAGAAATTGTAAGTTCAAAAAAAAAACAAAAATCATTGGATTTTAAACTAATAATGTTAGCTATCCCACCCGCTGATAAATTCATGGTTCCGTCCTTGTCCTCCAACCAACTGGAGACAAATACAAGTATTTCAATGAGAGGGAAAAGAAATGTGCACTTGTTTGTAGTATAATAAGGGTTTCTTTTGTTATTCTTTAGGTCTAATGGATAGTTTGGGTATGGTTTAGGTCACATTTCCTTCCTTGTCTTTGTTTCCTTTTCTGTTCTTAACTATCTATCCATTTGGTAGCTGTCTAGTATTTCAATGTCAACCCCACAAAATGTGCTTAAGCCCCATTGTTATTCTTTTTTTTTTTTGGGGTTGAAGTTAGTAATTATAATATTAGCATCATGCCTAAGATAAATATGTTGTGCACAGATACATTTCTATCTTCCCAAATTAAAAATGGCTTAAGTTCTAAATATATAAGCTCAACATTATTCTCTAAGTAAATAAATTTGTGAGGTCAACATCTCAATTATAAAAAGGACAATGCTTGGCTCCTGATATATCAGGAGCCATTCCTCCTCAACAATGACGTGGGCTCTTTAAAAAAACAACACGTGTTTCGTTTCTTCTTCTTTTTTTCCCTTTCTTTCAACACTTCTAACCAAGCATTTTGGCTGGTTTTACTCAAGCCTCCGGCCAATTTTGGCCCCCAAGACCCTGGATTGAAATCATTATGTGCTTTCAATTTTTGGTTTTTGAATTTGCAGAAGGAGCAGAAGTTTGATTGCCTGATTTGAATACCATATTCCGACGAAGTGAGGGAGGAGAGAGAGAAAGAAATGAAGACTAGCTGTCGAAACCTCGAATCCCCCCGCCTTCGCTCACCTCAGATCTGGACGCTATAAAGTCGCCGATCTCCATTGTTTCCGGCATGAAGAGAGAGAAAGAAAGGGAGAGATAAGTGATGGAGAAATGAGAGAAAGAAGAAAAAGGAAATTTGGTGGGCTGACTGCTCGTCCTTATCGGTTCAGTGGCGAGATTGGTGATGATGGTGGATTCAGAACAAGGGTGGCGGTGGGTGACTGGGCGTGCGGTGGCTTTGTAGTGTCGGATTGGGGAGGCTTCAGTTAAAACCAGCCAAAAGGTTGGGTTAAAAACATTGAAAGGGTAAAAAAAATACAAAAACAAAAAACACACGTGTTGTTTTTTAAGGAGCCCACGTCATGGTTGAGGAGGAATGGCTCCTGATATATCAGGAGCCAAGCATTGTCCTTATAAAAAAGGGAAAGGAAAAGGAAAATCAACATTTCAATGTCCATCAACTTTATTGTTCTTTAGTATTTAGACGTGACCGCCACCTTCTATATTCACCACCAGAGGGCTTTCTCTGTTTTTGCGAAAGGAAAGGATAAGTATAGAGGAAGAAAAAGAAACCAACGCTCGTAACTCTTTTTACAGAGAGAGTAAAACTTTAAAATTGCATTCTAATCAATCCTTTTGAGCATTGCAAATGAGCGCCCAGTTGACAAACCCGCGACACGATACAAAACCTTCAACGGCCATCTATGAGTTACAAATTGCTAAGAAGAGTTCATACACATAGCAACAGGAAAACAAACTGCCAGCAAAACTTGTAATAGGATCAGAATTTGTGGCGCATGCTGCATGCATTTATGAGTTACAAATTGACAGTCATCCCAGTACACAACACATGTTTCCATCTCTAAGAGCCCTTAGAACCAAGTCTGTCTATTCTTTCACCAGTTGTTTCGTTTGATACCAGGATCCATTCCATGCAAAGAACTTACAACACAATTCACCTAACTAATCGCTGTAAAGACTAAGGAGAACTTTCGCCGCTGTTTGCAATCTGTCAAAGATCACTGAGCATAGCAGCTACTTTAGGAAAACACCTAATAACAACAGGCACATGTTTCCATGTGGAATCATCCATAAGACCAAGTCACTTTCCTTCTTCTCCATCACCATTGTCATGATCGCCGGCTGAGCTCCCGTGGCCATCACCACCTGTCCCAGCCTCGGAGTTGTCTTGCTTGCTTCCTCCAGGCCCATCATTTGGACCCCCTCCAGCAGAAGTTGGGCCACCACTACCTGTAAACTTTAATAAGCAATTAAAACCCTGAACAAATCAATATCGGGCATGAACAAAATTTCATATCGGACATGCGTATCGGACATTTGCATCGGACACGCGCATCGAACATTACCAGAATACTAACATGTAAAATCTGTTTCATATACAATCTATAAGCACATACCTTGAGAATCCGTTGAAAACAAGCACAACAGTACATCAGCACCATCAGTAAAACACACGAACAATCTTGGTCTTCAGCTCTCCGCTCACACTTGTTCTCTCATATATGATGTAGGGTCATGAGTTTGTATTGGTGTGTAAGAGTGGGGACCGAGACTTCAGTTTTATAGGTGATTTGACCTAGGTTTCTTGCCCACAAAAGATCACCTAAATCATGCCTTAATCACCTTCAGAATCCATGACAGAATATGATAGATATCTCATTTGATTCGATTATTTCTTTACCTTCAAGTATCCGACTAATCAAATAAAACTTTCCTTTTTATTCCTTGACAAATTTTGTGCCTTATACAGATGCAAACTTAATAAGGATCTTACATTCTCCCACTCGAGTGCAACATCCATTTAAAACACTTCCTTACTGCCTCAGAATCTATTCCTTATGTGCACAGTTTGGAAAGCTCATTTGATAAGGATATCTATATCAAACTTTGTGTCAAATTTTGTCAACTCATAGGACTGTAGACATGATATCCAAATAATAGGGTATCATCCACCTACAATGTCATACTGGAAAGCCATTTTTTGCATGCATTCTCATACTTGAAAAACAATGTTTAACAACGTCCACTCACAAATAGTCGAAGCTAGTGCCATCCTATGAGGGTCCTTCAAGCTGGCTACGTGGAGCTTGAGCATGTAATATCCCGCTCCTGGAAATTTAATTAAAGTCCTTAATTATTAAAGGAAATGACAATTTTGCCCTTAGGGTTTCTTGGTGGATTAGAGTTGACTTTTTGTTCGGGAAGGAATTTGGGAAATTGATCTGCACAGTTGCGTAGAGCTCGTCATTATGAGTCCATAGATAGGTGGCACGCTCAATTCCGAACTGTAACGAGCCCGTAGAACCATTTTCTAGAGGCTTGCTTCAAACTATAAATCGATTTCTTTAACTTAGAAACCAAATGCTCACTATCTTCCTCTATAAAGCCCTCAGGTTGTTGCATAAAAATCTCTTCACTCAAATCTCCGTTGAGGAAAACTGTTTTTACATCCATTTGATGCAAATACAAATCAAAATGAGCTACAAGTGCCATTATGATCCTAAAGGCATCTTTGGTTGAAACTGGTGAGAAAGCTTAATTGTAGTCTACTCCTTCTTGTTGTGTGAAACCTTTGGCTATCAACTGTGTCCCGTGTCTCTCAATATTGCACTTAGAGTCCCTCTTGGTTTTAAACACCCACTTGCAACCAATAGGCTTAATACCTTATCTCGGCTCAACTAGCTCCCACACCTTGTTTCTTTGCTTGGAATCTAACTCACTGTGCATAGCATCAATCCACTTCTTAGAGTGTTCACTAGACACATCATGTTTATAATTAGATGGATCCTTAAATTCATTACCATCAAAATCAGTTTCATTCAAATAAACAAAATCGGGCAGCACATTTGGTCTTCTACCCCTTATAGATCTTCTCGGCTCTTGTTGTGGCAACTGTTGATCCTCAGGTGCTTAAGGTTCACTCCCTTCCCCATTTACATCCTCTATATCATGTTCATGAATTACAGGTTCAGGTTGTGCATTAGTTTGAGAAGACGCCTGATTTAATGGTAAGAGCAACACTGGATTTGTGACATTTACAGGTTTTGTTCCTATCTCTCCTCATTCTTCAAAAACAAAATCTTGGTTAACTCATTCCCTTTCATCATGTTCTATAAACTTTGCTTTTTCAGTCTCCACAATTCCATTTACATGGTTGGGACAATAGAATCGAAAACCCTTGGATCTATCAGCATATCATATAAACCTACAGCTCACTGTTTTTGGATCAAGTTTTTGAAGCTCAGGGTTATAGACTTTGACTTCTGCTCTATAGCCCCAAAAATGCAAATGATTTAGACTAGGTTTTTTTTTTTCCATAGTTCGAAATGAGTCATAGAAACTGACTTGCTTGAACATCTATTAAGAATGTAGTTAGCAGTCTTGATTGCATCACCCCATTGGAATTTTGGGAGATCATTATTGCAAATCATACTTCTCACCATATCTTTTCAGGTCCTATTCTTCCTTTTTGAAACTCCATTCTCTTGTGGTGTTCCAAGATTTGTGTATTGAGCAACAATTGCACTATCTTGCATAAATCGGGTTAATGGTGAAGGGTGTCTACCTTGCTCATCATGCTTGCCATAATACTCTCCACCCCTATCAGACCTTAACACTTTAATCTTTAATTCCAATTGCTTTTCTACTTCTGTTTTAAAGACTTTAAAAACTACAAAAGCACTATACTTCTTTTGGATTAGGTAGATGTAACAAAGCCTAAAAAAAGTCATCAATGAAAGTGATAAAGTACCTATGACATTATATAGTTGGAACTAGGAATGGACCACAAATATCCGTGTGAATGATTTCAAGAAGGCTTTGGCTTCAAGTGGAACCTAGTTTCCTTAAGTTGGTCATTTTTCCTTTAATGCACTCAATGCATTCACCAAAATCAGAAAAATATAAGGGAGGGAGAATTTCTTCTTTCACAAGATATTGCATCCTTTTTCTAGACACATGGCCTAGCCTTTTATGCCACAACCTTGCTGAGTTTTCATTATTTTGAGATCGTTTTTGCCAATAGAATTGATGGTGAAAGCAACATTTGAATTGGAACAATTTAACTAAAACAAACCATCAACTAACAACCCATTGCCAACTTCACTTTTATTGAAATTCAAATTGAATCATACCTCAGAAAAAAAAATGTTCCCTAATTAATCTAGAAACTAAAATCAAATTCCTTCTCATGGAAGGTACATAAGCAACATCTTTTAAGACTAATGAAAATCCTGAAGCTAATTGAAGTTGGACTGATCCTACATCAAGAATTGCCACCTTCTTTCTGTTTCCTACGAAGACATGGTCTTGATATCTACTTGGTTTGCTCTAGCTTATGAAGTCATGCAAGGAATTGGCAATGTGGATTGATGAACCAGTATCAATCCACCTAGAATTAGAAGGTACATTGACATAACTAGACTCAAAACAAACTGAAACAAAATTTGGTTTACCTTTAGCCTTCTTTTTCTCTACCCAACACTTATACTTATGACAATCCCTTTTAAGATGACCTGCCTTATCACAGAAATAGCCCTTAAAGACATTGGTTTTGTTAACAGCTAATGCATTTGAGCCCTTGGGAGGAGAGTTAGCCTTAGAGTTACCCTTATTGGCAGCATCAGATAAGTTTGGCTTATGGTGGTGTTTCTTTTGGGCATTGGTACTAAGGTGAATAGTATTGGCTTGTTTCTCCTTCTTCATTCTTGCCTCCTTTTAGACACAAACTGAAATTAGTTCATTGAGGCTCCATTTGTCCTTTTAAGCATTGTAAATCACTTTCAGTTGTTAAAACTGAAAAAGAAGTGAATGCAGTGCAAGGTGCACCAGGAAAGGGTCAGCTATAGGGATCTCAAGAGCTTTTAGCTTGCTTGCAACTTCCACCATACTTAAGTGGTAGACCCTCATGTCCTCAACACATACTTCATGGTTGCAAGCTTGGTCATCAAGGTACCAGTTTATGCTTTCTCATATTCTTGAAACTTTAAGATTATAGCCTCCAAAAACTCCTTGGCATTCTCAGATTCAGTAATGCCTCTGATAGCTTATGTTGTGGATTTCTTCATGACAAGTAGACATATCCTATTTGCATTCTCCCACTTTTCAAGTTTCAGCTTCTGTTCAGCATTGTTCTCATCAGTGACCTCAAGTTTCTCTTCTCTTAGTGCTAAGTCGTGATCTAGAAGACCTAGAACTATCTTTAAGTCATTCTTCCACTTCTTAAAATTGCTACCAGTCAAAGGTTCAATTGAATTGATAGCAGAGGGATTCACAACTAAAAACACAAAATTTTGCAATACAATTAATCTTTACCCCAAACTTTATGCATATAGATAAACATATGTGGACAGTATATCAAACATGCCTTTTAATTTCCTTCATAAGTCAAATAACATGAGTCACATGTGAATGCTTTTATCAAACAGTTCACTGTTTGTGGATAGTGAGTATTCGATCTTTCACAAATAACTAATGAATTTTCTTATTCTATCATAAGGCACATGTAGTTAGATTTCATGCTTGTGAGCAAAGAAATCTAACTGTTGTACCCTATGACACAATTATGTCATCGTTACCTTGTGATGATAAAGAACAATCGATCAACGCACTTCTGTGTACAGAGCAATGACCAACCATTCTTGATCAAAACATGACAATTCTTTATGAGATGTTATTCTTTAAGCGGAATTATAACATCTTGCAATTAAAAGGAAGAACCAATTTCGATTTCTTGTATCCTAAGCACGTTTCTATCATGAGTTGAATTAACAAACAACAAAGTAAGGTCCAGGATCTTTAAAATTATTGTGACAGAAGCACGTTAGGTTGATTATTGACATGACATATCAAACAACAATTAAACTTAACAAAAACTGACGCGAAACTTCTCAATTTTTATCTTGTTTAGGCCTATAGATGCATATGACCTGCTTTGATACCACATGTAAGCTTTAATAAGAAATTAAAACTTGCAAATGACCCACTAGTGTAATGGTTTGGAGTATTTACTCCCTCAGACAAGGTCCTGGGTTCGAGTCCTAACATCCATGTAGTGTGTGAGTTTAGTATGCTATCGCCCCTCTCAATAGGAAAGGTCCTCAAAATAAGAAATTAAAACCTTGAACAATATAAGGCATGAACAAAATTTCATATCAGACATGCGCATCGGACACGCACATCTGACATGACCAGAATACTAACATGTAAGATATGTTTCATATACAATCTATAAGCACATACCTTGAGAAGCCATTGAAAACAAGCGCAACAGCACAGCAGCACCAGCAGTAAAACACACGAACAGTCTTGGCCTTCCTCTCTTTGCACACACTTGTTCTCTCCTATATGGTGTAGGGTTATGAGTTTGTATTGGTGTGTAAGAGTGGGGACCGAGACTTTATTTTTATAGGTGATTTGACCTAGGTTTCTTGCCCATAAAAGATCAACTAAATCATGCCTTAATCACCTCCAGAATCCATGGCAGAATAGGATAGATATCTCCTTTAATTCGATTCTTTCTTTACCTTCAAGTATCCGGCTAATCAAATAAAACTTTCCTATTTTATTCCTTAATAAAGATCTTACACTACCACCCCTCAAGTGTGGCTTCAGTATGATGCATGGAAGGCATGCCATTGGCCCTTCCAGCTCTCATTCCCATTTGGCCTTGCATGGCTTGTTGGTGGTGTTGGTGTAGCTGCTGTGCTGCATCATGAATTTGGTTCAGGTTATTGAATTGCAATGGCATCTTTGGGGGGAAAATACCTTGTTGCTGAGCCATTGCTGCTGCATGAGGATGTTGCATAGCAGGATGCTGGGCCATCTGCCAAGTGTTGAAACAAAGATGATAAACATGGATAAAAAAATCAGCAAACCATCAAGGCATGCTTACTACACACAGGCACCCTTGGTGCTTGTGGTTGTGCATTAGCAATACGTGCTAAATACATCATATTCTTTTGAAACTGAGGTTAGTATAAGGGTGGTGTAATGAAAACGACTGGAAAACGCCCCAAGGCCCTAGTCTTCATCTATACGTACTTACTGAGAGTGAGTGAGTGAGAGAGCAGAGCCGGTCCTGAGTGATCTAAGGTCCAGGGCAAAAGTTTAAAGTGTGCCATTCATAGAAAAATTAATCACAGAGATGATAACTTTTGGTAATAAGCCATTTTCTTCAATCAACTGCACAATATCTACCAAACCCTCCATTTATAGCCAAAATTATTCACCGCAAATCTAGAAAGCACAAATGGCATTCAAAAGACACAATAACATAACAATAACCATTTTATAACTCCAAATAAAAGTAACAAAAGGATTGAATCATTTGTGCATAATCTGAAAAATAATTGGTGCAACATAGATGGTAGTCATCTAAAAAGAATAAATCATTAACAATGGAGACAACTGCCGTAGAAGTAATTAAAAATAAACAAAATCCGAATACAAACAAAAAATAAACAAGATTAAAGATCTCAGTTAAAGCAACCACAATCACACAATATGCTACGAAGATCTAACCTCATATCCAACTTTGGAGAGAGAGAGAGAGAGAGAGAGAGAGAGAGAGAGAGAGAGAGAGAGAGAGAGAGAGAGAGAGAGAGAGAGAGAGAGAGAGAGAGAGAGAGAGAGAAGAAGAAGAAGAAGAAGAAGAAGAAGAAGAAGAAGAAGAAGAAGAAGAAGAAGAAGAAGAAGAAGAAGAAGAAGAAGAAGAAGAAGAAGAAGAAGAAGAAGAAGAAGAAGAAGAAGAAGAAGAAGAAGAAGAAGAAGAAGAAGAAGAAGAAGAAGAAGAAGAAGAAGAAGAAGAAGAAGAAGAAGAAGAAGAAGAAGAAGAAGAAGAAGAAGAAGAAGAAGAAGAAGAAGAAGAAGAAGAAGAAGAAGAAGAAGGTGAAAACCAGAAGAAGATGCGAGAATCGCAAAAGAAGAACAAGAAGAAGAACAAGAAAGGGAGAAGAAGAAGAAGAAGAAGAAGAAGAAGAAGAAGAAGAAGAAGAAGAAGAAGAAGAAGAAGAAGAAGAAGGTGAAAACCAGAGAAAGATGCGAGAATCGCAAAAAGAAAACAAAAAAGAACAAGAAAGGGAGATGAATAAATATTAAATTGTAGACAGTTTCATAGAGAAAGTGAAAATACATTCATGCTGCCATTAGCACGCTGCCTAAATAAGGGGCACAGAGAATTTGGTAACTGGAAAATTGGACTCCTCTCCTTTGGAAGGATGAGTCTTCACTTTTGTATTTATTTTAATTTTGCAATTATTTAGTGTTTTTTGGGTCATCATATATGGGCTATAAAAGATTGTGTCCCTCTCAAATTTGGGCCCTATGTCGTTGCCTTGGGCCAGGGCCGGCTCTGTGAGATAGAGAGGTTGAAATTACTCAAATTAGGATGCATGAAATCCTCTCTACACGTATCATAATCGAAATTGTACATTTTTTGGTGACCCATATGTATTGAATAAATCAACGATTTTGATAACAATTAAAATCTTTACGATAAAGTGGTCCATTTAGTTGATATATATGAATCACTAAAACAATTTTCAATTAATTTAATTTTTGGAAGAATGATTATTATTATTTTTATTACAAAAAATAGCATATTTACACAATACTTTTACAACTGGCCAATATACCTCACAACAAAGTTACATCACGATGGGTTAGTCACCACTAGATATCGAATTCAACACAAATATATATTGACTTCTTTATCCGTATGATTCGAACTAGAGGTGTCCAACAGGGCGTGTTGGGCCGGCCCGACCCCATGATGGGCCCACGTCCGTATGGGCTCGGGCTGTGCTCGTGGCGGGCCACTAAACGGGCCAAGATGGGCCCACGCCAAATTTCACTTATGTATTATTATTTTTTGTAACTTTTTTTACAACTTCATTTAAATATTTTTTACAATTATGTATATACCACCAAGATTTATGATTTGTAGAAAAAGTAGCCAATAACTTTCTTTAAAGTACATTTAAATAGAATATTGTTCGGATTTTAAAATTTGAAACTTGAAAAACAAAATCATTATTTTATATATAAAGAAAATATTAAATTTTAATACATATTATTAGAGAAAAGAAATAGACTTTAATTTAAGACATAAATGTAATAATATTATGTATTATTTTTCTCTAAAACAAATATAATTTAATAAATGGGCTCTAAGAGGGCCGGCCCGTTAGGTTTCTGACCGGCATGGCCCATTGGGACTAATTACCTTGTCCTGGCACGGCCCAAAGATACGGACCGTGTCGGGCCTTACTTAAGCGCAGGCTGTGCTCGTGCCATGCCGTGCCAGGTAGGCTCAGTCCATTTGACACCTTTAGTTGGTATAATACTTTGAGAAAAACACACAAGCATGCATGCAATTAATAACATATCACTACGACGACACAGTATGAAATCCAGATTAATTCGTCAATGATTGTTCTTTTCAAGATTAATTCAATATGTTAGAATTAGTCAACCGGAGAAAAATAAAAAATGGAATGAAAGGTAGCAGCTTGCTGGAACTTAAGGTTAATTGTGTTGTGAATACTTGGCGGACAAAAATCAATAAGCTTACGCGCATGATACAAATTAAATTACATGAAGCTTGTGTATGGATGGAATGTGGACTAGTCGGAAACGAATCGTGTTTTTGACAGGTGATAATCCGAAACTCGTTAATTTCGCCAAAGAATTAATTATGATATCCAACAAGAACAACTGGACCCTGATCAAGCCAATCAACATGAGGAATGGATATGGATAGATGGATAAGATTTGTGATATTGGGGGGATGAATGTCTTGGAAAATTGGAAATTTGTGAGGGAAATTTCAAGTACATTTCGACAACATATGAGTAGTATTTCCCCGGAGAAACTTGTGAAGGTGACGGAGTAATTTCAATGCACGCTGTGGTCAAGTCAATTACAACCTCTTGGTCTTGGTCTTGACCCAGGAAAAAAGAAACTCAGTTAGCCCAATAATTGAGAATGCGAGAAATATTGGCCGAATAATTGATTTTCTTGGGCTCAACTCAAGTCTACGGCAAATATATTTTTTTATCCAAAACCCACTTCTCCTCATGCGCGCATCAGGCCTATCAAATATGCATTTATCAAACACAATCAGAGCAAGTCTCACAAAAAAAAAGAAAAAAAGAGAGCTAGAGCAAGAGAGCTATGATTTAAATGCAAAAGCTAAAGCCAAAGCTACCCTTTTACTATTATTACTATTTAAAGTTGCCAAGGCAAAATAAATAAGTTCCAATATTTATACTTCAACCTCGGCGGCACCATTTAACAAGTTCAACTAACAAGTTCCAAGTACTTGTCCCTTCTTTGGGTCTGAAAGTTCAAATATTTGTCACAAGCCGTTTTTTTCCTTATTCTTTAAAAAAAAAAAAAAAACCAAAAACGAAGAAAATAGATGCCCACATACAATACAGGGGGATGCGAGGGCGCCATTTAGCGGTAGGAGTATGACGGACCAGCAAAAGCATAACGAGATGAAACTGGCGCAGGCAATGTATCAGCCTTGGTTGCCTGGTAGTTTTCTGTCCGGTTATAACCGGATGCAGCATCAGCAGGAGCAGCATGCATTGAGTATAGTCTCTCTCCATGATCAGTTTCTCTCCTTAGCACAGGATCAGTCTCAATCAGGTAGTTCTCTCTCCTTCCACCAACAGCATGCGTTGAGTATAATCTCTCCACGCGATCAGTTTCTCTCCTCAGAGGATCAGTTTCAATTAGATGATTCTCTCTCCTCTGGGGTGCCAGATATGGGTCCAATGATGAAGAACCATAATAGGAGTAGCCGTAATATGGATCCCTTGCATACGCATCTATACCATACACCTACCTAAAAGAGCTCAGTTTCTTGACTTGCTGCTTACCAATTGGTTTGGTAGATTAGCAGGTGTTGTTTGTGTGTATCATTGTGGTTGTGTGTTTGTTTGACTTATTTCTGAAATATTGTTTTTTATTTCTTCAACTTTTACTTTATGGATTTCAAATGTCTCGAAGCCACTCTTTTCAGCTTTAAAATTTTTGTTTTCAGTTAATTCTTTTGCTTAATTTTTTGTCTTTGCTTTTTCTAAATGTTTGCTGAAAAACTATGTAAGAGAGTTGATTTTTGCACAGATTAAAATATCTGGGGCAATCTTGCATAAATTCATTTACTCATTGTTGATGCCTATAATTGGTTCAACAGAAAATAATCTCTTCGAGATTGAGGTCGATAATCCTTCCAAACCAACTTGGCATGACCAAGCGGGTTGTCCCCTAGAACGAGTTCTAGTGCTTAGGGATTGCACAATTGTAAATATAAATTGAGTAAGAATATGCAATCAAGAGACACAAGAGATTTACGTAGTTCACCCATAATTGGGCTATGTCCACGGGGTGTTTGATATTTTCACTATTGAATGATGAAGTTACATAGGTACAAAGGTTTGATCCTCACAACCCATATCCCAATTACACCCAAAGCTCTCATAATCATGATGAACAAGATAAGATATCGATATCGTAGGGTTGAGTTATCGTCGGAGGAACTCCCCTCAAGTTTGAGAGTTCCCTTTATATAATAGTTTGGAGATAATCAAATCCTTGTAGAAGTAGGCTTCCTAATTAGTCTCAAAGTAGAAGTCCATTTTTGAATAGAATTCCAATCCATATGAAGCTTGGCTCTAGGGTAATTTTACCCACAAACAGAAGTCCCCCAAGTCCTCAGACAAGAGCCTTGTTTAGGGAGTTGCATAAAATTTGTTGATGACTCCGAGCTGAATATTAATTGCTTCAAAGTTGTAGATTGAGCTGAATTCTGATGTAGACGAATTTTTGATGTAGTGTTGTACACATCATTATGTTGATAAACATGATCACTTACTAGATTGGACCTTTTGTCCCCATGAGCTTGAAAATTGCAAGGTTGGACCTTTCATCCAATTGATCTCAAAAAATTATAAGGTTGGACCCTTCGCCCACTTGACCATTGTAGAATTTCGTTGTAGAATAATTTGGAGGAATGAAGTGTATATAATAATGATGGAGACCTGAGTCAAGATAAATAACACAAAATAATTAGCACATGAAATAAAAAATAAGGGAAACCATACCTTTTGTCAGTCTTGAAACAATCAGCTTCACATTTTATGAGCTTGGTAAAAATTGCAGCTTGGACCTTTCGTCCATCTGAGCTTGGAAAATCTATGGAGCTGAATTATATATATATAGCTCGGACCTTTCGTACATATGAGCTTGATAAAAATAGCTCGGACCTTTCGTCCATATGAGCTTGGTAAAAAATACAGCTGGGACCTTTCGTCCATATAAGCTTGATAAAAAATATAGCTCGGACCTTTCGTCCATATGATCATGGTAAAAAATATAGCTCGGACCTTTCGTCCATATAAGCTTGATAAAAAAAATATAGCTCAGACCTTTCGTCCATATGAGCTTGGACCTTTCGTCCATAAGCTTGAAAAATCTCAAGGTTGGACCTTTCGTCCACCTGAGCCCCACTCAAGGTTGCTGAAGAATTGGAGAAAAATCAATGTTGAATAGTCGCATTCTCGATTCAATTGTAGAAATTCCTAATATGTAGAGTCCAAGTAGCATAATAATGATGGGACTCCAATAAAAGTCCCCAGTTATGGAGCCAAGATAGCCTTGTAGGATGAACAAAACTTGCATATTGTAATTTCACTTGAATTGAAATTTCATGAAGAGTTGATGTTTTGATTATAAACAAATTGTAATCAAGTTGAAGTTGGGTGTGCAATAGAACTCTGCATCCTAATCGAACTTGGAGCCAAATTGCAGTGACAGTCCAAATTGTAATTGGAGTTGGACTTGGACTTGGACATGAAATAGGACTTTGTATTGGAGTTGGATGTGAAATAGAACTCTGTATCAATTGGAGTTGGAGTCGAGTTGTAATTGGTCTCCAAATTGTAGTTGGAGTCAAATTATAGTTGCATCAAAGTTGTAGTTGATGTAGACTTTCAAACACAAGGAAAGAATCCTTCTTTGATTATGAAACACGTCAGCCAATTTGCACACACATTTTGGGCACGTTCCACAATTTCTAAAATTCTGGAAAAATATCATAATTGTAGCTCTATCTCTTAGCTTTCCATATATCGCACGTCACTTGGAAAAATCTAGAAAGTACCCAAATCCTCAATCTCCCACAGTAGCACAGTTCTGACGGGATTGCAACTTAGGCTGCTTGGCTGGATTTTTTGGAACAATTGGCTTCATATATAAAAAATTCTGAAAAATTCACACAATGATCCTTAGTGTCTTAACTTTCTTCTCCAATTGGTCCCGCACTAAAATGCATCCAAAGAGTTGATAATTGGTCAAAAACTTTCTAAATGCTCAGTAGTTGTAACAAGACTCTTTTTCTCTCTTTTTTTTTGGTTGCTGTCAATCTTGACTTGGATTATAAATCCAGCTGCTCTTTGAGTTGTGGAATTCCAATTGTGAATTCAAGTGGAATATATGGTCTCCTTTTTGTAGTGGAGTGACTGGCAGATGTTGGAAAATAGATTGGGGAGGGAGTTGGCTCCCTTAATGAAATCGTTGTGTTGTCATTGTGTGGGTCTGTCACTAAAGCCACTGAATTACCCTTGTGATTGGTGATTGCTTGCTTCACTTGAAATATTTGGAGAATTACCAATAGTAGAAAGTTCGATGAATCATCAGTGGTAGAAATTTGAGAGCTTTTTGTATCGTTCCCACAGACGGCGCCAAACTGTTGATGCCTAAAATTGGTTCAACAGAAAATGACCTTTTCGAGATCGAGGTCGACAATCACTACAAGGAAAAACCCTTTGGCGTACCACCACTTTTAGTCGCTAAAGGTTAAATTTCGTCGCAAAACCCTTTTGGCGGCGAAATAATTTCGCTAGTTTCGTCAGCTTTAGGCTCGTGGGTGAAAGTATCGTGCGTGAAACTTTGTTTTCGCCGCCAAAACCTTCTGTGACCAATTTATTTCGCCGCCAACAGTAATTAATTGGTCGCCTATAAAGAAGTGTCCCGCCAAAATACCAAAATTTTGCGAACTAAGGAAGGATTGGGCGACCAAATAGATTGGTCTGTCGCTATAGGTTCTCGTGACTACCGTATTTGGTCGCTAAAGCTTACTTCGTTGGTCGCTAAAATGTTTATTTAAAGTGTTTTTAATTATTATATTTGTATTTTGTTTTGTGATAATATTAAACTTTTGTTCATTAATACATTGTAATTTCCAAAACAATAAATTTAGGTAAATAGATCAATAGAAAATGACACAAATAAAAGTTTCTCCCATTCCAAAGTACACGAGCATACTAGTCATTACACATAACATATCCAAAAATAATAGACATAAACAAGTGAAGAACTCTCCACTGAAGATCGAGGCCAAGCTCCATCTATCTTGTCCTTAGTAAACCCAAGTTACCCATTATTTCTCCACTCTAAGACTATAGATCACTGTATACTATTTTGACCCAAAAACAATGAAGTCTGTGTACTATGTCTTTTGTATCCCCAAGTTTTGTAGTCATGATCTTTAACTTGTGGATAGGGACTGTGATCTAATATAAACATCGCCAATTGTTGCTTGAGCTTCTCAAACTCATCAATCATCTTCCTTTACACCTCCTACAAAATAAGGTAATGTCAATGGTCAACAAAAATAATATATATATATATAGACCAAAGCTGAAATTCACAATCTTAACTAAATAAGCCATTAAAAGAGTTTTGGATATACATAAGAAAAATGATTATCGGTCATCAATATTTAAGAATGTTCGAGAATGGTATTTGAACAAACTTAATAAAATTTGAATTCATTTTTCATACCTCTCAATATTGATCGTCTCGCATACCTTTGTGATAATAGCGAAATCACATCATCAATTACCACAAATGAAGAAGGAAAACAGTTCCGAAAAATAATGTAAAGATTAATACCATGCATAGCACAAACCCATTAGAAAACATAAATCATAAAATCCAAAGTATAATCCACACCTTAAATAGAACTGAGTGTAACGAGAAAGAAGAGGTTCTTACCTCAAATGGTCCTCTGTCCAAAACCCCAAACCAAATCCTTCCACCTCCTCAAATAAATATGACATGCAAAAAAAGGATATTAGCCCAAGAAAGTTAGACTCCTAAATGACATTGTTTCTAAACACATCATAAGATGAAGAAAACTGAAGGAGTAGATGGTCTAGGGGCAGAGAGTGGAAAATAACTCAGAGGCCATCAAAAATCTTTGGCGGAAGAGAGTGGGTATGCTTATATGAGTACATAGAGGTTATAGACCTTTTTCTCACAAAGGAAGCATCCCATATCCTATTCAACGTGTTTAGTGAACTAATAACAATAACAACATGATAGTGAGAAGTCCTTGGCGAAAGCTATGCATGTATATTGGTTTAGGACCAGCTTTAATTTAAAATACGATTCTTTTTAGTGTTAAAAATTAATAAAAACACAAGGACAATTATATATCAAATTGCTCAAACAGAAAAATTATGTGTGGGACCAAGGGGGCAGCAGCAAGGTAAAACGAAAACAAGGCATAACACCCAATCACCTCAAGACTTAATTGCACTTCCTACAAAGAAAGAACTCTAACTCACCTGCAATGTCAATGCCATATCATTTGTAAGTTAAAGCAGAGAGAGAGAGAGTAAATAAACTTTCTACTTAAAACTTAGCCAAATTCACAATAAGAATCGAGACAAATGGTTGGATTATTACCCATTAACATATTTTTCTTTCAAAACAAATTGCAGGTATTGGTAACTACCTCTTTCAAAGTATGCAATAAAGCTTAAAAGTAGCAAGAACATCTTGTTATGCTATACAATTCAAAAGTGCATTATCCAACCTGTTTCAAATCCTCGTCATAATCATCGAGTAAATTGATACAAAGATCAACTCCTCTCGAGCTTAATAGCAGCTCAATCGTAGGCTCAATTCAGCAAACCCAATTTAAGAATAATAATACATACATCAACCCACAATAATTAATTACCTAAATTCACAAACAGTACAAAATCCAAGCAAAAACTATGAATAATGCTATTTTCTGCATGTGACAATTAACTGCTTTTTCTTTTCCTTTTCCTTTTGAGGAAGACCAGCAATCTAAAAATTCATATTGATTTGCAAACCCCGAATTATGAATGTGCCTCTAACTTCGATTTATTGTAGCACTACCAAACATACAAACTCAAATTAAATCAACATGTATCACTCAAATACCATAAGTACCAAGCAGTATTAAATAACTTACCTTCAATGCCAATGCCATATCCTTCCTCTTTTCTTCTTCTTATTGTCATTTTTGCAACTAGCTAAAATATAAAGACATATCTTTGACAAAACAGACTAATAATAACAAGAATAAAGATAAGTTTCTTTGACAAAAATACAATAATGAAAATAAAAATAGAGCATAAGCTCCACTGAGACAAAAAGCAAACATCCCATGAAACAAATAAACACTTACATGACCCGCTTCCAACATTGTCACCACGGATCCAGGTATGACTTTATTAAATCATAGATGGCCAACAAAATATCTCAAGCACAACAGAAAACTCAAATAAATGTTCAAAACTCAAAACTCAATTATAAAGAGAAAATGGTGTTCATACCTAACGAGAAGGCGTATGAAGAAGGAAGTGGGGAGACGAGTTCGCTAGTTCGATGGTTGAGGGCTGCAAACGTTGTTTTTTTTTTCTTTTGAAGAGAAACTTTCATATTTAAAACCAAGCCAAACAAAGTGGATAAGGCATCCACGAACAAAAAGAAAAACAAAGATGAACAAAAAGAAGAAGAAGCAGAGACAACACAGGAAGGGAGCAACGTGAAAAAATCTTGTTATTAAGACAAAAAAAACAGATTTTATTTTGAAATAATCAAAATCAAATAACTATACAACAATTGTTGAATAAACAAAAGATGAAAATACCTTTGAATAGAAGAGAATTGACTGCTCAAAGAGATGGTTTGGGGTGCAGACAGGGTGGGAAATAACTCGAGACCATCGAAATCTTGGGGGAACAAAGAATCGCTTTGTTTGCGTCGTCGATGGAGGATTTCTGCTCGACCGAGCCCGGTGGAGGATTGCTTTGTCGTCGCTGGGTTCTAGGGCATGCGAGATGCAGGTGGGTGTGAGAAAGAGGAAATAAAAGTGTTTAGAAAGGGACTTTTTAGTTTTCATTTATAGTCTGAAGATCAGCCACAAAATCCTTTGGTGCCAAATTATTAACCTAGGTAAAACAACGATTGTTTTGATTAATTCCTTAGCTCACACTAATCTGCGACCAAACAAAAATGGTCGCGATTCTCACCAAAATTTAAAGCGCCAATTTTCACTTAGCTTTTGGTGTTTCGCAGGCATCCTATTCAATAAAAGGCTAATCGAACATTTATTTGGTCGAATTAATAACATAGCAACAAAACTTGTTCGTCGTCTTTCAAATAATTTGGTCGCTATTCGGGCTGATTCAAGTATTGGTGGATGATTTGGACTATAACGAAATTATGGCGACCAAATGCAAAACATTGGTCGCTAAATTAATTTTTGGCGACCAAAACGTGGTCAGTCGCTAAACATTTGGTCGCATAAAGGTTTTTCCTTGTAGTGAATCCTTCCAAACCAACTTGGCATGACCAAGCGGGTTGTCCCCTAGAACAAGTTCTAGTGCTTAGGGATTGCACAATTATAAATATAAATTGAGTAAGAACATGCAATCAAGAGATACAAGAGATTTACGTGGTTCACCCATAATTGGGCTATGTCCACAGGGTGTTTGGTATTTTCACTATTGAATGATGAAGTTACATAGGTACAAAGTGTTTGATCCTCACAACCTATATCCCAATTACACCCAAAACTCTCATAATCATGATGAACAAGATAAGATATCGATATCATAGGGTTGAGTTATCGTCGGAGGAACCTCCCTCAAGTTTGAGAGTTCCCTTTATATAATAGCTTGGAGATAATCAAATCCTTGTAGAAGTAGGCTTCCTAATTAGTCTCAAAATAGAAGTCCATCTTTGAATAGAATTCTAATCCATATGAAGCTCGGCTCTAGGGTAATTTTACCCACAAACACTCATGTTTATTCTTTTGTCTTCCTCAGTTAATATTGTTATGCAAGAGAGTGAATTTAACAAGATATCATTTCTATGTCCTCCTGTTTGCGTTGCTATTTATTATACATGATATCAATTTATTTTCTCCCCTCAGTTTCTTCTCTGTCCTCTTCTTTGCTATCTATTTGCATAATTGTTTGCTTTATCACATAACCATTAGGAAAATGTCTTTATTCTCATCTTGACAATAATAACTAATGTTAACACAAGTATTATCTAAACAATAAATATTTCCTAAAATTATCAGTTGCAAAATAATGCATACATTGTATGAACTCCTTCTATTCTAAACAAAAGCAACGTAGAGATTTTCTTAATTTGATTTTGCTTTTGCCATTTGCCTTCATTGGGAATGGATGAAGAAGTACAAGATTGCATTCATTTTTCGTAGTGAATTGTATTCTTTTATTATGCAGAATATTATTTCAAATGCATGTTCACCCTTAAATCAGTATTCTCTTTGTGGTTTTCATTAAATTACTACATTCTTTGGGCACTTCTCTGTCTCTGTGATTCTTATTCTTCATTGTCAAGTAAACATTTTATGTATGATTGTCTTGGTGGTGACCTATTGTTTCTTCGTTTAGCATTTTGAACTATTTGATAATTTTAACTATGTTTATATGAAGATGCTGATACTTCCTTACAATCATGTGACGTATCAATAATAGGCTTTAATTTTTTGAAATTGATTCAATGGCAGCAAAGGAAGATCGATTTAACAATTAGCAGGGAGTTGCTATAGGATTCTATGCAATGAAGTGCTTCCACTACTTCAACAACAAAATAAAGGAGGTGGGAACAAAGATTGCTACAGAATTGAAAGAACAGAGGAAATCTGATTATTCAGGAGCTGAATATGGTCATTAAGTCTTTATGCTCAACAAAATCACCCCACTCTGTAAACCAGAATTGTATGAAGAGAAGGTTTCAAATATATGTTAATGAGATATGAGTACATTTGCTGTTTTATGTGGGATCTTGGTATTTGTAGGTATTTTTAATGGCAAATTCATATGGTTAATTTTACTTAAAAATACAGGAATGGGTCCACTGTGTAGCAAATGGAGATGCTAGCATGTTGAAAATAAAAATAGATGCAAAACCAAATGTTGATATATGCACTGTAGTAGAACATTTTCTTTACAATGGTCTGAAAATGGATTTTTTTTTAATAACAAAAAAGCAGCCAATAAAGATGTTTTCCCAACTATAAAAGCACCACCTTAAGAATTATAAACAAAACTAAAGGATTCTTAATGTGCTTTATTGCACTTAAGTGAAACATAGAAAATACCTCTACTTTCTTTGACATAGTATTTGCGACGAGACTTAAATTTAAAAAAAAAATACCATTCTGCAGTACCACACAATTGCATATAGTCCTCCTATTTTACATTGTTAAAGCCTCTTTAGACCCAAAATCGTGTTTATCATAGTGTTAAGGTAGCACACAATTGCATATAGTCCTCCTATTTTACATTGTTAAAGCTATATTTAGACCCAAAATTGTGTTTATCATAGTGTTAAGGTAGCAAATCATGAAATTGTTCCTTTAATCCTCTAGCAATTTCCTATTAATTGTTTTATTGTTAAACTTGGCTTATTATATAGAAACGAGAGGATTTTCCTTTTGTATCTTGACTTTTGAAAATGACACTATTTTTGGTATAGTTTTCTTCCAATAATTGGAGTAGGCATGTAGCAAAGGATAAACTATCAAAATTGAAGGTGAGTATACGTGTTCCCAAATTATGCTAAAATTTGATTAGTACAAATTTAAAAGTATATGTTTAAGTTTGGTCTCATCTTATGTTATTTATGTATAGATTGACAATGAAAAAGTGAAAGATCAATTAGAGAGGAACGGGTGGCGCAAGTTGTCTTGATCGTTGCATGTCTTCCTCCTATGTGCATATTATATAAATATTTATGTACATAATCCAAAACTACGATGTTGTGTAGAATGAAAATATTATTTTAGTTAAATTATTTGAGATTTTTCTATTAATGTTGGATTTGCTTTGGATAATATTAACGTGTGGGTAATTAATTGAATAAGAATCCGTCTTTTTAATCATGCGCACTACGCACGACTTACAAAGGTTCATAAATAATATGCAGAATTAATTACCCACATGTTAATATTACCTACATGCTTCTGTAGTAACAGTCAAGATGCTTTTGAATTTCTTGAAGGCAAACCACATCATGATAGATGTATTTGCATATCTGAAGCTTTGTGTTGAGGCAATAAGCTGCCATACAATGCCTACAAAGGCGGAGATTGTAGTCTGCAAAAATGAGGTTGTCTTGATGAACACCACTGGAACCAACGAATTTGCAATACAACAGGGTATTAAGCCAATATGTTCTGTTTTAATCACATGCGTGCGAGAGGCTTTTTAAATTTGTAAACAGTTTCTTTTTTTCTTTTATAGCGTGTAAACTGTTAAAATGGATGTCTAAAAAAATACGGACGATAAAGGAAAACTTTTAAGACAACAATTTATTAGACGCGCGTGATTAAAATATAAAACTGTTGAAACATACATCTTCAATATCCAAGCCCAATTACAAATTACAATACATATGGAAACAATAAAAATAAATAAATAATTAAACAAAAAAACCTATTAATGAAACAATCAAAAGGGACTTTTCGGCAGATCATAGGGACATGGGTCGTCCTCTTCCGCGGCAGATCACAGGGGCAGACGTGGACTTGGCATCCTCACGCGACGTCGTATTGCGCGTAGTAGACGAGAGCATATTCCAATTTGGGCTTGGATCTGTCTCCACAGATTGCGAGCCAAGCCCAACAGCGGCCAACCAAACAACAACAAGACGCCCAAAACGCACAGCATAGGGAGCCAGCTAGAATAGTAGTTTGGAAACACAAGTGAGAAGTGAAGCGAGCGCGGCAGAGCCAAACAGGAGCGTGGCCATGTGAAACCAAGGATAAGGATTATCCGGGTTAAGGAATCTGTGCCTAACTCCAAAGGCGAAGCTATAAGCAAGCAAGGTGTAGAGGACAATGTTCATTGCCACAGGGTGAGTCTCAAAAAGATTTTCATTAGGGTATAACATCTGAACGAAGGTCAAGAGAGTAGGAATGACAAAGACCAGTATGTCGTGGACAGATGTCGAGGCCGTCAACGTTAATATTCGAATGAAGTTGGAGAACCGCAGATTGTTTAAAGGGTTTCTGAGAGAAAAACGATTGATTTCCATGGTTTGTTGATTGCCATGGTTCGCCACGTTGCTCCGGTTCTCATAACCAACAGCATAATTGCGACCATCTGACTGAATGGTTAACTGTAGCACAAAAAGGAAATACATGAGTACATTCTAAAGAATGAAACAAAAGGTCTAATGGTATAGAAAAATAAAAACACATTGAGCAGAGCCTGTCATTTAGGGAGAAAGAAAAAGACAATAGAATCTTTCAAGGTTTATAATATGTATAGAGAGACAAAATATATAAACAAATGACAATAGAATCTAATAGACACATTAAAAAAACAATTCACTCAATCTCAATGTAATGACAAAAAAAAAACTCAACGTAGGTCTAAATCTTTTATGAGAAATAAAAAAATTGGGACAGAAACAAAAGAAAAACAAAAGGGCTAACTTTCAGAAAATACTGCACATTGCAACTTGCAAGAGGGAGGAGGGAGTACCTCGACTTGAGAAAATAGTGGGAAAGCACCATGGGACCTGTAAAACAACTCAACGGCGTCGTTGTGAACTGTGGGCCTCGGCTGTGCCCCCCCTACGGCCTCCTCCCCTCCCCTCACATCTGAAAAGCAACCTCCCATCTCACTCTCTCTATCTCCCTTTGATTTCTTTCTCTCCAAATTCCAAAACCCTAGCTAATATCTCTTTCTCTCTCTGCAGAAATTCTGAAGATTTAATCTTTATATCTCTGGCAATGCGGTTATATGATTTTGTTTGCTCTGTGATTTCACTTGCAGAGATAGATATGAGTAGAGAAGAAGATTGAAGAAGAAGAAGAATACAAGTGCAGAGAAAAAGAAAATTTATTTTTGGAAGCACCTGCTAATTGAGGGAAGACAGTGAAGGGTTATATATAGTGGTCACCCACGTTGATACTCGCGAGGCAACGCGTTTTATGAACACATTGGCGTCATGAGAAGCAATTTTATGAATAGATTTTATGAATAAATTTTATGAATAGATTTTATGAATAAATTTTATGAATAAGTTTTATGAATAGATTTTTCTAAAAAAATCTTTGCGGGTCCCGGAGATCTATTTTGTATTTGTTTGTTTTGTGAACAAGAAGTGCGAGTGTATACACTAGTGAGAAGCAACTAGTCAAGAAGTGCTGTGCATTAATGACCAATTTGGGACAACGGCTGTTGGCCAGATCTCAAGAAGTGCAAACACTAAAATTCTCATGTCACAACACTACGGAGAATGCTTAGTGATATTGATCAAAAAATCAAAAGACTGAGAAAAAGAAATAAATTCTTCTATGGATGCCCAAATTTTGAGGCACTAAACATTTTAGCAACTTTGATTATGTAATTTTTCTCCACTGTAATATAAAACTGCAAGTTCCAATTCTCTACAATAATATGAACATAGTATTCACTAATCATATGAACTTTGGGTTCATTTTTGAAATAATATAAGTGACCAAGAAACTTCAGGTTCTTTGGAAACTTGATCTTATAATTTCTTAATCGTGATATCAAACATATAGAACTTCATATTCTATATAAACATTTTGTATGTTTGTCTACACAACTTTGGGTTCTTACAAATTTAAGAACCTGAAGTTGAGAGAGAAGAAAGGGACTTCAATTCATTTTTGCGCTGGGCAAACACCCAAAAATGAATTGAAGTCCCTTTCTTCTCTCACCCAAAAATGAATTGAAGTCCCTTTCTTCTCTCTCATTTTTGCGTTGGGCAAACACCCAAAAATGAATTGAAGTCCCTTTCTTCTCTCACCCAAAAATGAATTGAAGTCCCTTTCTTCTCTCTCATTTTTGCGCTGGGCAAACACCCAAAAATGAATTGAAGTCCCTTTCTTCTCTCACCCAAAAATGAATTGAAGTCCCTTTCTTCTCTCTCATTTTTGCGCTAGCAAAACACCCAAAAATGAATTGAAGTCCCTTTCTTCTCTCTCATTTTTGCGCTGGGCAAACACCCAATAATGAATTGAAGTCCCTTTCTTCTCTCTCATTTTTGGGTTTGGCTGAATTTTTTGGGTTTGGCTGAATTGAAGTCCCTTTCGTTTAGTCATTTATGGCATGGATTTGGAAATGTTACGAGAAGAATTGACTTTGGCCTTGGTGGTGACTTTTTTTCAATTAGGCACTGTGCAGTTTGGTGGTGACTTTGGTCCAACAGAAAACAAACCCAATAAATAACGTTTTCGTTTTCTTCTAGTTTGATAATTATTTGCAAAGATTCAGAACAATATCTAAAAACATTTGCACCAATTGTTAAAGATATTTAACAATTGTTGTTAAACTTTAAAGAATTGTTTCCACTTTCCACTTTCCACCAATTCTTTAACATATGTTATTAAGCCAATATGTTAAAGAATTGTTTCCACTTTCCACTTTCCACCAATTCTTTAACATATCCGTTGGATCTTAAAACAATTCTTTCTACTTTCCACGTGTGATTGTCCACATGTTGACTAGTCTTGGTTTTGTGCCAGTTTGGTGGAGACAGATTGGGCCACGTGGCAGCCTTTTTCATTTTCGCATATACAGGGATGAATTTTCTGCGAAAGAACACTCATTTCACTTGCTATATATATAACCTTGCCAGAGATATTAGGGATTAAATCTTTAGAATTTCTGCAGAGAGAGAGAGATATTGTTGAAATATAAGTGCCTTAGCTGAAACTATTTTGTATTTAGGTTAATTTTACAAGTTTAAATGTGAGCCTTTGGATTACATTCCAAATAGACAGCTAAGATGTAATCTTAGTGTAAGTGACAGCTTTTGTCATATGTCACTATCTCATAGGATAGATGAATGGATGGCTAAATTTGAGTGATGTAATTAGGAATATTGTATTCCTAACGGTAATATTCTATTCCTAACGGTAATATGTGCACAGTGGGTGCGTGAGTGTAATGCAATCAGCTCAATTGCTTCTTCTTCAAGCTCATTCTTTCTCTGAAAAACTCTCTCTCAGTTTCTCTCATCTTTGTTTGTCTTTTGGTTTACAATCACAAGGTTAATACACCAGAGCCAGGTTCGATTGTGTAACTCTGGGGGTTGAATCTATGAAGGAAACGAGTTGAGATTTGAAGGAATTGGTTGCGAGATCTGTGTCTAATATGGCTGAGTCTGGAGGTGGTGAGCTGAGAGCGCCGATCTTCAACGGCGAGAACTATGAATTCTGGAGCATTAGAATGAGAACCATTTTCAAATCTCATGGGCTTTGGGAATTGGTTGAGAAGGGAATAGAGTGCTCAGATTCAAAGGGAGCTGGCGAATCTGATGCAAAGAAGAAAGAAAAGGAAGAATCGAGTGGTGCTGGGAAGTTGACTCTCACCGAGCTACTCATGAAGGACGCTAAAGCTCTGGGTCTGATTCAAGGAGCAGTGTCCGATGAAATCTTTCCTTGAATCTCTCATGAAGAAACCTCTAAGGGAGCTTGGGATATCTTGATGAAGGAAATCCATGGTGACAAACATGTTAGAAGTGTTAAATTGCAAGGTATACGTAGAGAATTTGAATATAAAAGAATGAGAGATGATGAGTCCCTTTCTGCTTATCTTACCAAACTTTTTGATCTGATAAACCAAATGAGGAGCTATGGAGAGGATTTAGCTAGACCAAGAATTGTTTAAAAATTACTAATCAGTTTGCCATCAACTTATGATTCAATATGTTCTGTTATTGAGCATTCTAAGAATTTGGATGAAATTGAGGTACAAGAAGTGGTAGCCTCTTTGAAGAGTTTTGAATTAAGCCTAGATAGGCACTCTGGAGATAAGACTGAGAAAGCATTTTCTAGTCTTAGTGTGAATCCCAAATCAGAAAAATACAGTGGAAGTCAAAGTGGTTCTAAGGATCAAAACAATTGGAAGGCAAAAGGCAAAAAGTGGGATAATAAACCAACTGATGGAGCTAGAAACTCTTGCAAACATTGTGGCAAACTACATTTTGGTGAGTGTCGGTTTAAGGGAAAACCAAAATGCTACAACTGTGAAAAATTTGGTCATATTGCAAAAGACTGATATAGCAAGAAACCAGCACAACAACTCAACTATGCCACTCAGATTGAATCCACACCAACCATGTTTTATGCTAGTAATAAAGGTTCTGCTAGTGTAAAAGGATGTGATGATGTATGGTATTTGGATAGTGGATGCCGCAACCATATGACTGGCAGGGAAGATGTATTAGTTGATGTTGATAGGAATATAACTGCAAAAGTTGCAATGGGGGCAGGACAATTGGTTGATGTTGTTGGAAAAGGAAATCTGGTTGTTGACACTAAGATGGAAGAAGATATGTCAAAGAAGTACTGTTAGTTGCTGGTCTCAAGGAGAACTTACTCAGTGTAGGACAAATGATGGAGCATGGATATGTCCTGATTTTTGGTGCTAATAAGGTTGAAATTTATGATGATGGTTCTCTATCTAATCTAGTTGCTAAGGTGCAAATGAAAGGCAACAGAAGTTTTCCTTTGAAGCTTCAAACAACTTTACAGTTTGCATTAAGGGCAAATGTAGAGTCATCAACTTTAGTTTGGCATAGAAGAATGGGGCATTTAAACTTCACCAATTTGAAGCCGCTGCAGGATCAGGAAATGGTACTTGGTCTGCCAGAAATTAAGCTTGTCAATGAGGTATGTGAGGGCTACACTTTTGGAAAACATTGCAGAGATTCCTTTCCAAAAGAAACAACAAGCAGAGCTACAAACCCACTGGAGTTGGTACACACAAATGTCTGTGGACCAATGTAGACTGTTACCAAAGCTGGAAATAGGTATTTTCTTACCTTCATAGATGATTGTACTCGTATGTGTTGGATCTATTTCTTGAGATACAAATCAGAAGTCCTTAATGTCTTTAAGAAATTTAAAGCCACTGTTGAGCTGCAAAGTGGATATAAATTGAAGAAAATAAGGAGTGACAGGGGGGAGAATATACTTCCAATGAATTCAACAAATTTTGTGAAGACATGGGAATGGAAAGGCAACTAACTATGGCATATTCACCACAGAAAAACGGAGTAGCAGAACGAAAGAACTGAACAATTATGGAGATGGCTAAATGCATGATGATTGAGAAACAGATGCCTCTAGAATTTTGGGCTGAGGCAGTAAACACTGCAGTGTATGTTCAAAATAGATGTCCAACTAAGACCTTAGACAAGAAAACTCCATTTGAAGCTTATAGTGGCAGAAAGCCAGGAGTTAAGCACTTAAGAGTGTTTTGTTCTTTGTGTTATGCACATGTTCCAAATCAACAAAGGCAGAAGCTCGACTTAGCTAGTACAAGATGTCTATTTCTGGGGTATGGTAATTGTGAAAAAGCCTACAGATTATATAACATTGCATCTGGAAAAATGATTATTTCCAGAGATGTGATATTCAATGAGGCAGCTGTTTGGGATTGGAATACACAAAAGGAATGTGATATTTCAATACCTCTTAATGGGACACTCACTGAGAAAGAAAAGGAGTCTAGTGAGTCTAGCTTGATTTAAGAAGAAATTTTAGAAGTGGAGCATGTTGAGTCTGACTCAGGATCTCAGGATGTTGATCTCACATCTCTGAAATACAAGAGTATTGCAGAAGTGTATGAGAGGTGTAACTTGTGTATTATTGAGCCTGAGACTTTTGAAGAGGCTGTTAAGGATGAAGCATGGCAGAAAGCAATGGAAAATGAGATAGAAATGATAGAGAAGAACAAAACTTGGGAGTTGGTTGATAGACCAACTGATAAACCAGTGATTGGTGTCAAATGGATTTATAAAACCAAGTTGAATCTAGATGGTACAGTTCAGAAAAACAAGGCTCGACTAGTGGCAAAGGGTTATTCTCAAAAACCAGGGATAGATTTCAATGAAACCTTTGCACCGGTTGCTAGGCTGGATACCATTAGAACATTGGTGGCATTGGCTGCACAAAAGGGGTGGAAACTGTTTCAGTTAGGTGTGAAGTCTGCATTTTTGAATGGAGTGTTGCATGAAGAGGTGTATGTGGATCAACCTCCTGGTTTTATGATTAAGAACAAAGAGGACAGAGTGTATAGACTCAAGAAGGCATTATATGGACTTAAACAAGCTCCAAGAGCTTGGTATGAAGAGATCAACTCTTACTTCACCAAGGCAGGTTTTCAGAGAAGTCCTAGTGAGGCAACACTATATGTGAAGACTGCAGACAGTGGTATTATTATTGTTTCTTTATATGTAGATGATATCATCTACACTGGAAGTTCAAAAGCATTGATGTTGGAGTTCAAAACCGAAATGATCAGGCAATATGAAATGACTGATCTTGGATTGCGACATCATTTCTTGGGTTTAGGTGTGATACAAACTGAGTCTTACATTTTCTTGCACCAGAAGAAATATGCTAAGACATTGCTAGACAAATTTGGCTTCAAGGATTGTAAAGCAGTGGCTACTCCTCTTGCAATGAATGAAAAGCTATCCAAGGAAGATGGAAGTGAACAAGTTGATGAAGGAGTTTATAGGCAGATAGTTGGGAGTCTGTTATACTTGACTGCAACAAGGCCAGACCTTATGTTTGCAGCAAGTCTTTTGGCTAGATTTATGCATGGACCTACTAGAAAACATATGGGAACTGCCAAGAGGGTACTGAGGTACATTCAAGGCACATTTGATTATGGCATAGCATATGAGAAAGGAAAAGAAGCAAGGCTCATTGGCTACTGTGACAGTGACTGGTCAGGGAGTGAGGATGACATGAGAAGCACCTCTGGATATGCAAGCAATCTGGTTGCGTTTTGTTCTCTCAGACTTTGGTGAAGAACAAGTAAGTGCTACTACAATTCTATGTGATAATACCTCTGCCATTGCCATAACCAAGAATCCTGTGCATCATCATAAGACAAGGCATATAAACCGAAGGTTTCACTTCATCCGAGACGCTTTGCAAAATGGAGAGATTGATTTATTGTATTGCAAAACTGAAGAGCAGACTGCTGACATTTTCACCAAGGCATTGGCCAAGGACAGGTTTGAATATTTGAGGGGGAAGCTTGGAGTAATCTCAGCTAAGCACTTAGAAGGGAGTGTTGAAATATAAGTGCCTTAACTGAAACTATTTTGTATTTAGGTTAATTTTACAAGTTTAAATGTGAGCCTTTGGATTACATTCCAAATGGACAGCTAAGATGTAATCTTAGTGTAAGTGACAGCTTTTGCCATATGTCACTATCTCATAGGGTAGATGAATGGATGGCTAGATTTGAGTGATGTAATTAGGAATATTCTATTCCTAACGGTAATATGTGCACAGTGGATGCGTGAGTGTAATGCAATCAGCTCAATTGCTTCTTCTTCAAGCTCATTCTTTCTCTGAAAAACTCTCTCTCAGTTTCTCTCATCTTTGTTTATCTTTTGGTTTACAATCACAAGGTTAATACACCAGATAATAGTCTGGATTCTAACAGATATTAGCTAGGGTTTTGGAATTTGGAGAGAAAGAAATCAAAGGGAGAAAGAGAGAGTGAGATGGGAGGTTGCTTTTCAGATGTGAGGGGAGGGGAGGAGGCCGTAGGGGGGGCACAGCCGAGGCCCACAGTTCACAACGACGCCGTTGAGTTGTTTTACAGGTCCCATGGTGCTTTCCCACTATTTTCTCAAGTCGAGGTACTCCCTCCTCCCTCTTGCAAGTTGCAATGTGCAGTATTTTCTGAAAGTTAGCCCTTTTGTTTTTCTTTTGTTTCTGTCCCAATTTTTTTATTTCTCATAAAAGATTTAGACCTACGTTGAGTTTTTTTTTTGTCATTACATTGAGATTGAGTGAATTTTTTTTTTTAAATGTGTCTATTAGATTCTATTGTCATTTGTTTATATATTTTGTCTCTCTATACATATTATAAACCTTGAAAGATTCTATTGTCTTTTTCTTTCTCCCTAAATGACAGGCTCTGCTCAATGTGTTAATTTATATATACTTCCAAACTTGAAATGCCATGAGCCATCAAGCTGGACGTGTTAATTAAATAACTGTTAAATTGAAGTACCAAAAAAAAAAAAACTGTGGAGAATTGCATTTTGTTTCCAATAATGAAGCATAATATCCATGAATATTATTTACTGTCATGTCTGGTATAATTCCAAAATTAAAGTGCCTAGAGATTATGGTCTTTGTGTTCCATATAATCACTATGGGCTTTCCAAATGCCTGGATGGTTCCCATGTTTTAGTTGTCTTCATTTTCTTTGTTTTATTTTTCTATATACCATTATAGACCTTTTGTTTCATTCTTTAGAATGTACTCATGTATTTCCTTTTTGTGCTACAGTTAACCATTCAGTCAGATGGTCGCAATTATGCTGTTGGTTATGAGAACCAGAGCAACGTGGCGAACCATGGCAATCAACAAACCATGGAAATCAATCGTTTTTCTCGAATACTAACGTTGACGGCTTCGACATCTGTCCACGTACGACATACTGGCCTTTGTCATTCCTACTCTCTTGACCTTTGTTCAGATGATATACCCTAGTGAAAATCTTTTTAAGACTCACCCTGTGGCCATGAACATCGTCCTCTACACCTTGCTTGCTTATAGCTTCGCCTTTGGAGTTAGGCACAGATTCCTTAACCCGGATAATCCTTATCCTTGGTTTCACATGGCCACGCTCCTGTTTGGCTCTGCCGCGCTCGCTTCACTTCTCACTTGTGTTTCCAAACTACTATTCTAGCTGGCTCCCTATGCTCTGCGTTTTGGGCGTCTTGTTGTTGTTTGGTTGGCTGCTGCTGGGCTTGGCTCGCAATCGGTGGAGACAGATCCAAGCCCAAATTGGAATATGCTCTCGTCTACTACGCGCAATACGACGTCGAGTGAGGATGCCATGTCCACTTCTGCCCCTGTGATCTGCCGCGGAAGAGGACGACCCCTGTCCCTATGATCTGCCGAATAGTCCCTTTTGATTGTTCCATTAATAGGTTCTTTTGTTTAATTTAATTTTTATTGTTTCCATTTGTAATTTGTAATTTGTAATTGGGCTTGGATATTGTTCAGCGAAAATGGGGCAGGTCGTCTTTCGAAGAAGAAATAGTCTTTCCCTACGCGCAATACGACGTCGTGTGAAGATGCCACGTCCACTTCTGCCCCTGTGATCTGCCGAGGAAGAGGACGACCCCTGTCCCTATGATCTGCCGAGTAGTCCCTTTTGATTGTTTCATTAATAAGTTTATACAAAAGAGCACCTGCAGTTTCTTAAATTCATGAAAGAGCAATTAAATGAGAAACCAGAAGTTCTTCAGTCTCTTCCATTGAAACCAGAAGTTTCAACTATTTAATTTGTTTTCAGCAATTTAATTATTGTCTTACTCTTATTATTGTATTTTATTTCTTTCATTTCAATATTTTATATGTACGGGCCTGAAGTCATAAAAAAAATGATATGAAGTTCAAATATCTTAGTTATGATGATTAATTATGTGTAATCCAATACCGGAAGTGTTGAGTGCATTAAAATCAATTTGAACCGGTAATTCAAAGCACAATTATTAATTCATTATTAAATTCACATGTTCGAACCTGAAGCTTTGAATATATGAAACTAATTTTTCATGAATATCATGAACCTGAAGTTCATTGGTTATGTGCGCTTATTTGGACTTTAATTCATGGAACCTGAAGTTCTATATATATGAGATAAATTTGTAAGAACCCGAAGTTGTGTAGACAAACAGACAAAATGTTTACATAGAATCTGAAGTTCTATATGTTTGATATCACGATTAAGAAATTATAAGATCAATTTAACCAAGAACCTGAAGTTTCTTGGTCACTTATACTATTTTAAAAATGAACCCGACGTTCACTTATTTTGTGTTCCTCATGTGTATGTTCTTCAGGAATCTGTAACATAGAAACATGTCCCTCCAAATCTTTATTTCTTTTTCTCAGTCTTTTGATTTGTTGATCAGCATCCCTAAGCATTCTCCGTAGTGTTGTGACATGAGATTTTAGTGATTGCACTTCTTGGGATTTGGCCAGCAGCCGTTGTCCCAAATTGGTCATTAATGCAGCACACTGCATGCTAGCAGCTAGAGAGTCATTGATGGCACCACTGTCTGATCTTGATCCTAACAACATTTGCTCTCGAGGAGCAAAGTTTAAATCTAACTCATTTTGTTGAAAGAAAGACATTGTGTTTAGAAAATTAAAAATGTGGCAAAGAACAACTTGGATACTAGCAAGAAATAGGAAGCCACTTTAAAAGTTTTGAGGAAAGTTTTTAGAAAAGCTGAACTTTCAGAAAATAGAAGGAAGTTGAGTTGAAACACAGTTCCTCCAATCAGACCTTACAAAGGCAATATCTATAGGAGGAAATGTGGCAACATTTCCATGATCCCAATATTCACTCTTTCTTTCCCAAATCTCAAAACTTCACGCAGCCTTCATTAAAGTCTGTTGGCAGTTCAGGGTCATAAGGACAATTATTGTCAACCGAATATTATCCTTACGGATTTCACCGAGTCACTTTTTCAATAGTGTCTCGAAAACCACAAAATTTTCTGTGGTTAATTGATATTTACTGTTTAAGAACTATTCCCTATCTTTTATATAAATATGTTACTAACAAAATTTCTTGCAGAACACATCCAATTTTCTTATCAAAAGATGCATTATCAACTTGTTTGTCCTATTAGTTTATACCTAATATGTTTGAGAAGCAAGACTATCTCTGATAATTTCTTTAGGAAGCGAGGCTATCCCTAATCACGTTTCTGTGATTGTAAGCGACTATAGGGCAGTCAAGAACGAGCACATCGCTCTAATCTCCTGAAGTTCTCCTAGGCTAGGAGAAATGAGAGTTTGTTGTCTGTTACCTCACTAGTTTCCTTCCCTGATTCCTTACTTACCTTGCAATCAATATCATAATTCTTTGTATCAATATCCTTACACTTAGGATTATTTTGACAGAGACAAAAGAATTGTGATTTTTGCTCTTGCAGGATATAACTAGATCATCAAGCGCCTCATTATATTTGTTGCGCGACTCCAAGAATCTTTGAGTAAAGTTTTTCATACTGAAAGATGTAAGAAATACTTGTGTTGTTTCATGCTTTTACTCTTATTAGTATTTTGATATTTTGCACATCATCTTCGGTGGTGACCAAATGAATAGATATGAATGTTCGAGAAGAACGAAATGTATTACGTACAAAGATCGTTCCAGAAGAATGGCTTGAATCATCTTGATATGTATTAATTTCTGAATTATTAAATACAATGCAAATTTTGAAGATTGCAAATTGAATACATTGATAATACACTGCATAGATTAAACTCCTAGAATAGCGACTTAGGGGTATGACAGTGTTAATAAATTATGCCTAATGCTTAGTAAATTGTATAAATTAAGTTCCTTGAAGGACAAAACTTATGACACTCATAGCGTCATTTTTTTTAGAGACTATTTTCACGTCGTTCGGAGGAGAATTGGTTGTTCTTGAAAGAACAAAGAACGACGTGAATGATTATGAAATATATTTATTGTCTCATCAAACAAATTGGTATAAAAGATAAATGCCAGAAGCATATTCAGACACAAAAAGGATTGTAAGTCAAATATCATAAGCATATACAGACACACAGTAAGTGACTACTAATAACCAGTTTGTTGCATGCCCGAAGCATTATAGATTTATAGATTGCACAAACTGAACTCCCCGTAAAAGCTGTTGGATGCTTGAAGCATGACATATCTATAGGTTCCAAAGACTTAACTCCTCAGAAGTGGAGATTAATTGTAAAGTTTAAGCCCTATCCAAAATAATGCTCTAGAAGAGGTTATGATCCACATTTTATAAATTATACATCTTAGAAGAGATATGACAGGACTCGACCCCAATTCCTCTTTGGAATCTGTGTCGAACCCCATTATCCGTTCGGCATCCAAACAATGCCGGGCCCACTTACTAAATTAACCCTCTTCCCCGTACAATTAAGAAAAGGGGTGAAGACTTCTACCGAAATTTCGGCAGAGTCTCCCCTGAAAAACGGACATTTACCCAAATTTCTACTGAAATTTCGGCAGTCTCCCCTGAAAAACGGACATTTACCCAAAATTTCCCACCTATAAAACATCAAACATATAACTATATCCCAAACTTCAGCAAGCACAATGCTTTAGCACACAATTCACATAATAAGCCTTCGACCTCAAATTTAACCCTACATGGGCAGTATCATAGCAAACTAAGAATTTTTCTTTAATTTACATAACCGTAATAATTCAAAGGAAAATGGAAATTGAGTATCCTACAATGATGTCGATGTACGGGGGGAGTTGCTTGGCTTGAGTTTACTAGTCGCCTCGAGTTATGGCCTGCTAGGCGGCGCAAAACAGAAATGTGAGTGGACAAAAAGAAAGTTTTGAACATATTCATAATAGAACGTACTTACCCCACCCTTTTTTTTAAAACAATGCCAAAATCATGCAGTGAAATCCTTTATCAGTATATACTTTATTTGAAATCCTTTGTAATTTCGTAAGCCTATTTATATAATATATACACACGCACGTTGTCTTTCTCCCACCCTTGTACTCATTATACACATACATATATATATATATATATATATATATACCATCATTATGTACCAGGGGAAACAATCCAACACGGGGACTGTTTGACTAGACCACAGGCCAGCATCGTATTGGCCTTGTGACTAGGGATGAGGCGTCCAACAGGGGGACTATAGCTCCCAGCACACACGCCTGAATTCCAGCATCGCATGTGCGGCCGAATCTCTGGATTAAGTCTTACGCATGCAGACTGCCCGTCAAGGCCTTTGGCACACCCGATCAAGGGTGCCCGGATCAACATCATCATCACCACCACACGCCGGCATCCTACCTCGCATGTGTGGCCCCACACGCCGGCATCCTTCATCGCACGTATGGGTGAAATATCAGTAACCAAGGGGATGTACATATCATGGTGACACTCAATATCCCAACCATCAATATATACCATTATCAATTCTATTTACCATATCATTGCTACACAAATATCACAAATACCACAGCCAAAGTTGCATTCATTTTCATAATCATACCAATAATATCATCAGAATTCTGTAAAGCCAACATCACAACCTGCGACAAAATCTCAAATTCCCATAACCCAATAAACCAAGTTTTTAATCAAAACCTCATTTATGCATGCAGTTTCATACTTGAAAAACAATACTTATTTTAAAACAACGTCCACTCACAAAAAGTCTAAGCTTGCTCAACCCTGCAAGGTTCCCTCCTGTTGGTTATGTGGAGCTTGAGCACCTATTTGAGAAAATACAGATATTTAATTAATAAACGTACTCAACAACGACTTTAATTCAAAAATCGAGTTCATAGGGCCATTATAGTACTTCCCTAGAAGTGAAACAGTCTCAGAAGACCCTATAGTTGAAATTACCATTTTGGTCAATGGGGCCCGCTGGGCCCACAACCTCCGATTTTCAATCCGAAAGTTTCAATAGGTCTAACAAGGTCTACTTAACAAGTCCCGAGGATTTGGTCTCGATCGAGCAGTCGGATCGCTCTCGATCGTACGATTGGACGACGACCGGTTCACCTAACCCTAGAATATTTGATTAAGAGTATCCGGAACTTCGATTCTCGATCCACAAGTTCCTAGTGGTACGGGGAATAACATGTTTGAATACGGGACCTATCCGACGGTCCGATCATATCAAACCCGATAATCACATAATATGTGGAAATTCGTTCAATAGTCAAACGATAACATATAGCTAATCCGAGCATACCGTCATGCTCGGGACGAAATGGGGAGTATTTTAGAACTTCATGGGCCGCCACAGAGTGGTCCACTCTCCACCACATGCCGCTGGCAGCGCGTGGGTGGCTCAAGTAATTTTCGGCGATAGGAAAACTCCAAATCGCCGGTCACTAACCATACCATCATATTAAACACAACTAGAGGAGTCACTTTTGGTCTTGGACCCCGGTCAAAAAGTGGCCTAAGCGAACCGAAATCACGGCCAAAGTTGCCTGCTTTATTGCTTCCAAATCGAACCCTCGAACCACAAAATTGACCCAAACCACCTACCTAAACAGCTGGAACATGAGGAGAGGATCAAAATCCATACCTGGGAGGGAAGGCCTCGTCGGAGGAGGGGAGGGATGAGGTCGCCGGTTGGATGCCCTTCTTTTCCAACTGGTCAAGAGTGCAGGGGTGTCCGGAGGAGAGAGATCGCTTGTAAGACCCGTGAGCTTGGAGAAGCAAGAACGGTGAGCAATCCTACATCACTCGGGGAGGGAAAAGTGAAGTGTCTTATATGTGTGGACACTTCTCTTCCTAGCACGAGGCCTTTTGAGAGCTCACTGGCTTCAGATTCCTTGGAACTCCGATGTTAAGCGAGTTTGCGCTAGAGCAATCCCAAGATGGGTGACCCACTGGGAAGATATTGGTCGTAAGTTCCCAGAAACAAAAACCGTGATGGCGGAGGCCCAATGCGGACAATATCGTGCTAGGGGAGTCGGGTTGTGACATAATGGTATCAGAGCTGGACCCCGAACGGAAGTGTGCCAGCAAGGACGCTGGGCCCCAAAAGGGGTGTATTGTAAGACCCGTGAACTTGGAGAAGCAAGAACGGTGAGCAATCCCACCTCACTCGGAATTGAGGGTGCCGCCTGTCTACGAACTCATATCGACGAGCTTGATGCAACGGTGTAACTCAATTCCCCAAATTCCTTTCCGAACAAAAATTGACTAATATACCCCTACCCCAAGGACAAAAATATAATTTCATAGTTAACTAATTATATATTACTTAAATTAGGTCAAGATGTTACAAGATGTTTGTCCATGAAGTGACAATGAAAACTCCTGAAGAAATATTGGTATACCAATAATGAAAGCAATGAGATGCTTATAAATTATGCATGCACATGCTAGAAATTATTGTGGGATCACGAATTGATTATATATTGGTTTATAGTACGCACTAAAGTTATCAAGGGCTACATAATGTGAAATTGCACCACTTGTTATAATTGTTGACAAATGTAAATAAAGATTGGCCAACTGGAAGAGTCATCTATATTGCCCGCAATTCCTCTTCAGCTAATGTCGGCCGAGACCTTCATCTAAATTGCCCGCAATTCCGGCCGGAAAAAATTCCCAAGGTTCTGCATGGATTCTAGCTTTTAAACCCCAGGATTTGGCCGCCATTCTCCAGCAAAACCAAATTGCCCAGCCGACATTTCTTGGCTCGACCAACTCCATTTTCTGCCTAGATTTTTTCCATGGGAGAGGTAGTGCTCGGCTTTGGTGAATTATCACCACGCCCAAACACATTGTCTTCGATTTTTCAGAAGCTACTTGACATCATGTTGGTTGAAAATTAAATTCTTCAGTATGTTTAGGATTTTTCTATTTATTCACTCTCGATTTGGTTTTGGTTTTGATTTGTAATTCTATTTTCAATATTATATTGTTGCGTAGTTTTGAGATTTTTCTATGGTTTGAAATTTGCAGTGAATGCGTGCTTGGAAATGGAGAGGAACTCAGTTCCATAAATAAATATTTCGGGGGTTTTTTGATGTTGTTGATATTTTAGTTGTCCTTGGATATGATATTCATTTTTCTTTTCATTTTTTAATTGTTAAAGCATATATAATTTGCTGCAGGAGAAAGCAGCGCAATAGAGGGATGGGGAAGCATCATGGTGAGTCGACATAAGCATTGATCATGACTTTTTTTAGGCCTGAATTCTGCGCACTAGCCCAACAGACCACAGGGCTTTGGACAAAAAAAAATAGGATTTGAGCTCTATTTGCCAAAAAATGAGGAATGACCCATACTATTAAAAAAAATGGAATTAACCAAATGTATAGATCTAATTACCACTAATGGTGATTAAATCCACAGGTTGCAATTTGGTTGATTGAAAGAAGAATGCCCAGTTTACTAAAAAGTCAAATAAATTGTTTGGGCCTGAATTCTTGCTCACTAGCCCAAAACTGACTATTTGGTCTCCCTTTGCCAAAATTGGAGAAAAAGACCCATATCGTTTCAGAGATTAAAACAAGCCAGAAAAAGCTCCACAAGTTTCCAAATTACAGAATTTTGAAACTTGAAGTATGATCTTCAAAGACCAAACCAACAGAAAGGTGAAAAGAGGAAGTTATCTCCCATAGCCAAAGAATTTTGGGGATACAAACTGAAGCCTCTTCTACAACAATCGTGTGTTCTCATCAGCCAAGATATTTTTAACACAAGTTACTAAGAATGGCCAGGAGATATTCAAAGGAATTTTCAGACAAAACAGGCTGAGTATCGCTACAAACATCCATGTGGCTTCAAAAGCAGGATATTTTGATCACAAGTTACAATAAAAAGATATTCACCACAGCTAATAAATGCTACCTTGAATCAAGACACCTGCTACCCTCTCAGCGACGCTAGAACATAGATATTTTCTAGGAGATATTTTCCAGATATTTTAGTAAACCAAAAATTCCTATAAATACAAAAGGATGTGAACTAGAACAAAGACATTCAACGAACCAATAAAAAAAAAACTCTTAGTCAAATTGACAAAAATCAAGGATCACTTGATCTCAACAACCTTCAAAAGCAATCAAAGCTTTCAAGGGCAATCCAGCTCCAGCAAAACAGCCAGAACTCAATTCTCTGTTGTTTTGAAGTGTGTCCAAAATAGGTGAAACAACCAAAATCCAGGTTATTCATCACATGAAAACCTCAACAAATTTTTCAAAGATCTCACGATCTTCAAAGTCCTCCAGATCAAGGCCAAACATGCAATCCTTTCCTTGAGATAGTCCAGTCTAGAGCAGGAGTTTATCCAGAAGGAAGATCAAGCAGAACTCAGGTTTCTGCCGTTCCAAATCTGGTTCATTAGCTAGAACAGGTGTTCAAAGCAGGTTCTAATCCAGGTGCAACTATTCCATCTATCCACGAATAGTTTCCAGTCCAGGCACTATCAATCCTGAAAAATACAAGTTCGACTATCTTCAATCCAGGTCAATCCAGGCAGAAGCAGTCCCTTCAGAACAGGCAGAACAAAGTCAAAACTTCCAGTTCTGTCCATTTTCCAAGCCTTCCCATGGCTCAAACTGATTATAGCTCTGCCAATCTCAACATTGGTATCGATTTCCAGCTAATCTCTATTAGCTGAAGACGCTGACGCACAACTACAATGCAAGAAGATTCAATCCAAACTGAAGGAATTCCAATTCAGCCGAGCCAGAAGTCAGTTATGCCGTTTAAAGCTACCAAAGGATTTAAAATACAGAGCCCTGAGAACTTTTAAGTCTTGTAGACTTTTGACATGGCTCGTGGTTTTGGCAATTCTGCTTGAGTTTTGCTACTTCTTTTTGTATAAGTGTTTTTGCTAGAATTTACTAGTTTTAATGTGAAAAATTGTAAAGTCCTTGCCCGTCTGAGGCAAGAAAAGAACTTACTTGAGAGATATTCCTCACCCAAATTCACAATTGCTTGTCAAAATCAATAGCTTGGGGCATAAGTTATTACATTTTCAGGTCTGTTAGCGGTTTTAAATCACTAACAGTGGCATGCTCGCACACTAAAGAAAGTTGAGTTGTTGACCATTAATGGTTTTCAAGTCAATGAGGAACTTTTCCCTACCATCACAGGAACTAAAGCAAAAGGGGTGAATAGACTTCTTCGAGCAGTGAATCAAAGTCGCTCTTCTTCGTGGACAAGTCCAAAGGCACCTCCTGTGACCTTCATACCTTTGTTTTTTGTTCCGAATGACATAATTGTCCTTTTTCTCTTTCAGTAATTCAATTGCTTCTGTACATCAATTCCCAATTTCAGTTCAGTTGCCAGAATTAGCTTTTTCTAGTTTAGGTAAGGTCGCTTTGTGTAGTTTCTCTAATTTTACATTTGTATTGTTATGAATTTCTGATTTTAGTTTTGGAATAGATTTATATATTTATTACCATTTATTATTTCTTATGAAAGGGTCTTATGCCAATGTAAAAGTTTATAACAATACGTTTCGAAGTTCACATTCCAGCAACAGCTAATGCAGATGGAGTTATGAATTTAATTTTTGGGATGATTTGTGTAGCCTGTAATCTTTGAGAATGTTTTGTTTAAATGGGTTTTATTTTTGGTTTGGTAGAAGGCATTTTATTTTGGTTTGGGTGTTTGGGATGATAGAGTGGTAGAGATGCAGAAGGAAGTGTGGGTATTTTGGCCCTGTTAAAAGGAAATTGCAGGTTTATGGTTTGGTTTAAACAATTGTGTGGCTATGTGTTCGCTTTTTGGAATTTTATCTTAACAGATGGAATCGTCTCTCACCTCTCTGATGTATAAGGGTTCCGTTCCATACCTGAAGCAAAAGAAGTAGAGGAAACTATATTTCATGTTTTTCAGGTTAGTTGGAAACTATTTTGTATTTTAAAGTTTCCAATGAGGAGACATTAGTTGGAATATGATTTTGTTTCAGGTTAGACACCCAAATATTATATCCTTACTTCATAGTACTTAAGCTGATGAAACTTTGGGTGCTTCTACCAGCAAGCGTACCATCTTTGTTGTTACCGAGCCTGTCATGCCACTCTTTGAACAAGTCAAGGAACTCAGTTTAGAATTGTAGTTCTATTTTTTTTCCTTTAATTTTATGTTGGATTTTTGTATTTGTTTTCCTAAAATTGGGCCAGTTGCTCTAATTTGGATATTGTTGTTTGCCGTTTTTGTATATAGAAAGAAAGTTCTTTTGTACTTTGATGTTGGCTTCATTTGTGCAGGTCATTTCTTTACTGAGGTAGGCTACCAATAGGCTACAATTGCTACAAGGGGAGAGGCCATCCATGGTTGAAGAAGGGCAATGGATATACCATACACCTACCTAAATGAGCTCAGTTTCTTGACTTGCTGCTTACCAATTGGTTTGGTAGATTGGCAGGTGTTGTTTGTGTGTATCATTGTGGTTGTGTGTTTGTTTGACTTATTTCTGAAATAATTTTTTTTTTCAGCTTTTACTTTGTGGTTTTCAAATAACTCGAAGCCACTCTTTTCAGCTTTAATATTTTTGTTTTCAGTTTATTCTTTTGCTTAATTTTTGTCTTTGGTTTTTCTAACGGTTGCTGAAAAACTATGTAAGAGAGTTGATTTTTGCACAAATTTAAATATCTGGGGTAATCTTGCATAAATTCATTTACTCATGTTTATTCTTTTGTCTTCCTCAATTAATATTGTTATGCAAGAGAGTGAATTTAACAAGATATCATTTCTATGTCCTCCTGTTTGCGTTGCTATTTATTATACAGGATATCAATTTATTTTCTCCCCTCAGTTTCTTCTCTGTCCTCTTCTTTGCTATCTATTTGCTTAATCGTTTGCTTTATCACATAACCATTACGAAAATGTCTTCATTCTCATCTTGACAATAATAACTAATGTTAACACAAGTATTATCTAAACAATAAATATATCTTAAAATTATCAGTTGCAAAATAATGCATACATTGTACGAACTCTTTCTATTCTAAACAAAAGCAACGTAGAGATTTTCTTAATTTGATTTTGCTTTTCCCATTTGCCTTCATTTGGAATGGATGAAGAAGTACAAGATTGCATTCATTTTTCGTAGTGAATTGTATTCTTTTATTATGCAGTATATTGTTTCAAATACATGTTCACCCTTAAATCCATATTCTCTTTGTGGTTTTCATTAAATTACTACATTTCTTTGGGCACTTCTTTGTCTCTGTGATTCTTATTCTTCATTGTCAAGTAAACATTTTATGTATGATTATCTTGGTTTCGTTTAGCATTTTGAACTATTTGAAAATTTTAAATATGTTTATATGAAGATGCTGATACTTCCTTACAATCATATGACATATCAATAATAGGCTTTAATTTTCTAAAATTGATTCAATGGCAGCAAAGGAAGATTGATGTAACAATTAGCAGGGAGAGTTGCTATAGGATTCTATGCAGTGAAGTGCTTCCACTACTTCAACAACAAAATAAAGGAGGCGGGAACAAAGATTGCTACATAATTGAAAGAACAGAGGAAATCTGATTATTCATGAGCTGAATATGGTCATTAAGTCTTCATGCTCAATAGAATCACCCCACTTTGTAAACCAGAATTGTATGAAGAGAAGGTTTCAAATATGTTAATGAGATATGAGTACATTTGTTGTTTTATGTAGGATCTTGGTATTTGTAGGTATTTTTAATGGCGAATTCATATGTTTAATTTTACTTAAAAATACAGGAATGGGTCCACTATGTAGCAAATGGAGATGCTAGCATGTTGAAAATAGAAATACATGCGACAAAAAAATATAGATGCAAAACCAAATGTTGATATATGCACTGTAGTAGAACATTTGCTTTACAATGGTCTGAAAATGGTTTTTTTTTTAAAAATAGAAAAATCAGCCAATAAAGATGTTGTCCCAACTATAAAAGCACCACCTTAAGAATTATAAACAAAACTAAAGGATTCTTAATGTACTTTATTGCACTTAAGTGAAACATAAGAAATGCCTCAACTTTCTTTGACATAGTATTTGTGACGAGACTTAAATTTTAAAAAAAATTACCATTATGCATTACCACAGAATTGCATATAGTCCTCCTATTTTACATTGTTAAAGCCTCTTTAGACCCAAAATTGTGTTTATCATAGTGTTAAGGTAGCAAATCATGAAACTGTTCCTTTATTCCTCTAGCAATTTCTTATTAATTGTTTTATTGTTAAACTTGGCTTCTTATATAGAAACAAAAGGATTTTTCTTTTGTATCTTGACTTTTGAAAATGACACTATTTTTGGAATAGTTTTCTTCCGATAATTGGAGTAAGCATGTAGCAAAGGATAAACTATCAAAATTGAAGGTGAGTATACGTGTTCCCAAATTATGCTAAAATTTGATTAGTACAAATTTAAAAGTATATGTTTAAGTTAGGTCTCATCTCACGTTATTTATGTATAGATTGAAAATGAAAAAGTGAAAGATCAATTAGAAAGGAACGGGTGGCGCAAGTGGTCTTGATCGTTGCATGTCTTCCTCCTATGTGCATATTATGTAAATATTTATATACATAATCTAAATTCAGTTCCTGTCACATCTCTTCTAAGATGTGTAATTTATAGAATGTGGATCATAACCTTTTCTAGAGCATTATTTTGAATAGGGCTTAAACTTTGTAGTTAATCTCCACTTCTGAGGAGTTGAGTCTTTGGAACCTATAGATATGTCATGCTTCAGGCATCCAACAACTTTTATGGGGAGTTCAATTTGTGCAATCTATAAATCTATAATGCTTCAGGCGTGCAACAAACTTGTCATCAGTAGTAACTTACTGTGTGTCTGTATATGCTTCTGGCATTTGATATGCTTCTGGTATTTGACTTACAATCCTTTTTGTGTCTGAATATTCTTTTGGAATTTATCTTTTATACCAATTTGTTTGATGAGACAATAAATATATTCCATAATCATTCACGTTGTTCTTTGTTCTTTCAGGAATGACCAATTCTCCTCCGAACGACGTGACAATAGTCTTATAAAAAAATGATGCTATGAGTGTCATAAGTTTTGTCCTTCAGGGACCTTAATTTATACAAGTTATTACGCATTAGGCATAATTTATTAACACTGTCATACCCCTAAGTCGCTATTCTGGGAGTTTAATCTATGCAGTGTTTATCAATGTATTCAATTCTCAATCTTCAAAATTTTCATTGTATTTAATAATTCAGAAATTAATACATATGTTCTTTTGGAACAGTTCTATCTATTCATTTGGTCACCACCGAAGGTGATGTACAAAGTATCAAAAATACTAATAAGAGTACAAGCATGAAATAACACAAGTCACTACTACAAAAATCGCAATAGACGACGGTAATTTACCGTCGTAAATTTACTTTCTCAACCGTCGAGGAATCGACCGACATCTTTTACGCATAAAACCACGACGGTAAAATACCGTCGTCTATATTATATAAAAACGACGCTTTTACTAAAAACCGACGTCTATTAATTTAAAGACGACGTGTTTTTATAAAAAAATGACGTGTATTATAAGTAAAGACGACGTTTTGTAATAACAGTCGTCTATTATATGTAAATACGACGGTTGTTATGAAATAAAAGTCGTCTATTATTGTGAAATATGTCGTCTATTATGAAATAACAGACGTCTATTATATGTAAATACGACGGTTGTTATGAAAAAAATGTCGTCTATTATATGTAAAGAAGACGGTTTTGTGATAGAATAGTCGTCTATTGATGTAAAGACGATGGTTTTTTTGAAAGAACTGAGGTTTATTATATCCAAAGATGTTTTATTTTTACATTTTACCTTTTTTCTCCTTGCTTCCAATTGTTCTCTACAACGATTTTAGCTAAAAAAACAACCATAATGCTTTGTGAACAATAAATTCAGCTCCAAATAATCCATCTTCCTATGAATCTAGAAGAATAATTTGTTTCATAAAACTTGAATATTCAATAATAATTACAAAATATCAATCTTCATTCCTATATATCTATACAAAATATCATATCCATAATATTAAACTATATATCTCTACAACGATCCGAATTTCATCAATTTGTTCTTGTGTGTATGAGTTACCGTTGCCTTCTTGCACTGCAAAACAGGATTAAAAAAAAGGAAGGAAGTTTTAGTTAGAGATACATTTAACAGGATTAAAAAAAAAAGAAACAAGAATCAAAAGCCAGAAGTAGGGAGCATAACTTATTTGGACTTCCTCTGACTTGAGAAACTGAAAACCGGAATTAAAGATTAGAATATGAGCAGCCGGAATGAAATGTACCTCTGACTTGGAGCAACCTGATGGAGAAAGAAAACTTAAGGTCAGAATATGAGTTGAAGAAAGATAGCGAAATGTTATATATATAGGGTTTAGGGAAAATTCGAAAAATTTACATTTCGCGGTCAAATTTTTCAAAAGACCGCGTTTTTAAAGACGACGGAAAGTAAAATAAAAATGACGTATAAATTAAAGTATAAACGACGGTTTTTAAATAATACGGACGTTATAAACATATACTACGTCAGTTATTTACAAAACCGACGTCTTAAATAAAAAAAACTTCGGAGAAATAGAAATTTGTGCTAACAAGAAACTAAATATACAATCCTACTTGAGAACTCAGTTCTTGTTTTACACCCAACCGAAGTTCTTAGATGGGTTGGGTGTACAACAAAAACTGAGTTCGCAAGAAAGACATTCTTGCATGAGAGGTGAGAATTGAGATATACAGAACGTTTGGAATAAAAACAGCAATTTAAACGAATTATTTAGAATTGGAAAACTAAAAGTGACTTTATTAAGACTTGGAAACCGAAAAGGGCCTTTATTTCGACTTGGAAACCTAAAAGCCGCCGTTTCAGTCTCCAATTTGTCAGATAAAGCGTGCCGATTCATTTCGAAAGTTTCGAAATTGAAACTTACAACGACGGTATTTATGTTTACCGTCGTCGTTGTACTGACGTTTATTCGGACTTTTGTTGTCGCGCTTGTTTTAAACAACAACGACGGTATAATTAATATAAACGACGTGAAAATGATTTACAACGGCGATATAATTAATAGAACTGTCGTATTATCTGAACAACCACGTCGTTATATTATATTATAACGACGTAGTAATGATTTACCACCACCTTTTATTTATAAGAACTGTCGTAGTATAACATCTAATACGGCGTAAAATAATAAAAAACAGATGTGGTTAATTACTTTACATGTCGGTAATTATAAAATTACGGTCATATTAAATAGCACTTGATACGTATGTTAATAACAGTCGTCTATTATATTTAAAAACGTCAGTTTTTATGAAAACATGTCGTCTATTATATATAAAGACGACAATTTTTATGAAAGAAATGTCGTCTATTATATGTAAAGAAGTCGGTTTTTTGATAGAATTGTCGTCTATTAGTGTGAAGACGACGGTTTATTTGAAAGAACTGTCGTTTATATATCCAAAGATTTAGTAATTTTACATTTTTATATTTTTTTTCTTTCTTCCAATGGTTCTCTGCAACGATTTTTTCTTGCTAAAAAACAACCATATATAATGCTTTGTGAACAATAAATATACTCAAGAATAATTTGTTTCATAAAACTTGAAGATCAATAATAATTACATACAAAATATTTACCAATCTTCATTCCTATATATCCATACAAAATATTTACCAATCTTCATTCCTATACATACAAAATAATTTGTTTCATTAAACTATAATTCGATCCGAATTTCTTCAATTTGTTCTTGTGTGGGTATGAGCTATAGCGTTGCCTTCTTGCACCGCAAAACCAAGATTCAAAAAAAAAAGAAGCAAGTTTTAGTTAGAGATACATTTATAAACTTATTTGGATTGCCTCTAACTTGGATATAAACGACGGAAAGTAAAATTAAACCGTGTATAAATTAAAATATACACGACGGTTTTTAAATAACAGGGCGTAATAAACCTATACTACGTCAGTTAGTTACAAAACCGACGTCTTAAATACAAAAACAACAGAGAAATAGAAATTTGTGTTAAACAAGAAACAAAATTTTTAATCTTTCTAGGGAACTCAGTTGTTGTTTTACACCAAACCGAAGTTCTTAGATTGGTTTGGTGCAAAAACACAACTGAGTTCCCAAGAGAGACATCTTGCATGACTGAAACCATTCAGAGATGTGAGAATTCAGACTGAACGTTTGGAATAAAAACGCCAATTTAAAGGAAATATTTAGAATTGGAAAACTAAAAGTGACTTAATTAAGACTTGGAAATCGAAAAGGGCCTTTATTTCGACTTGGAAACCTAAAAGCCGCCGTTTCAGTCTCCAATTCGCAGATAAAGCGAGACGTTTCAGTTCGAAAGTTTCGAATTTGAAAACTACAACGACGGTATTTATGATTTCCGTCGTCGTTATACTGACGTTTATTTCGACTTTTGTTGTCGCGCTTGTTTTAAATAACAACGACGGTATAATTAATATAAACGACGTTAAAATTATTTACAACGACGATATAATTTATAGAACTGCCGTATTATCTGAAAAACCACGACGTTATATTATATTATGACGACGTGGTAATCGCTTACCACCACCTTTTATTTATAAGTACTGTCGTAATCCAATGTATAATACGGCGTAAAATAATAAAAAACAGACGTGGTTAATTACCTTTACATGTCGGTAATTATAAAATTACGGTCGTGTTAAATGTACTTGATACGTCTCTAATAATACAATTACCGTCGTGTTAATTGGATGTTCAAAACGGCGGTATTATATGTAAAACGTCGTCTATAATTACTACGTCGGTATATTTACACATACCGTCGTTGTTTATTTGTTGTCTTTTTTCTGATCGAAATGGCATGTTTAATAAGGCGACGCTTTTAAAGTTTTATGCGTCGTGTTTTAAAAATGCCCAAATGAATTTCCAATTTTTAGGTGTTTTAGTTTCTGATCCACGTCGGTTTTTATATTACCATCGTCGTTTAAAATTTAACGATGGTATTTATTTTGTCCGTCGTCATTTTACCGACGTCTATTTCGATTTTTGTAGTAGTGAGTATTGCTTACATTTTTCGATATGAAAAACTTTACTCAAAGATTCTCGGATTCGCGCAGCAAATATAATGAGGCACTTGATGATCTAGTTATATCCTGCAAGAGCAAAAATCACAATTCTTTTGTCTCTGTCAAAATAATCCTAAATGTTAGGATATTGATACAAAGAATTATGATATTGATAGCAAGGTAGGTAAGGAATCAGGGAAGGAAACTAGTGAGGTAACATACAAAAAACTCTCATTTCTCCTAGCCTGGGAGAACTTCAGGAGATTAGAGCAATGTGCTCGTTATTGACTGCCCTATAGTCCCTTACAATCATAGAAATGTGATCAGGGATAGTCTCGCTTCCTAAAGAAATGATCAGAGATAGTCTTGCTTCTCAAACATATTAAGTATAAACTAATAGGAAAAACAAGTTGATAATGCATCTTTTGATAAGAAAATCGGATGTGTTATGCAAGAAAGTTTGTTAGTAACATATTTATATAAAAATATGTGTTATGCTAAAATTATGTGATGAGCTTGATGTGATTTCGATTTTGAACCTTCCATGATTCCATCCCAATAATGGAAGGTTCAAATAAATAGATGACATACTTATATTGTCTTATTTGAACGTTTTAGAGGCATAACAAAACTCATCCATTTATGGGTGGGGGAGGGGGGGTACGTTTTAGACTCGAGACTTGTCAAACAAATTTGTTTCACACCCAAGTCATGGCCTTTGTTTGAACAAATGAAGGGGATATGTAATCATGGCCTTTGTTTGAAAAAATCTAGTAATTGAAAAGGACTCTGTTTGAACAAATGAAGGGTTGTTTGGTTGGGTGCTGCTGGGCTTGGCTCGCAATCTGTGGAGAGAGATCCAAGCCCAAATTGGACAAAGACAATGTAGAATATGCTCTCGTCCGCTACGCGCAATACGACGTCGCGTGAGGATGCCACGTCCACTTCTGCCCCTGACCCTATGATCTGCCTGTTGAGATTTATCTTACTTATGTTTTCTGCAGCATAATTGTTAGCTCCTATTTTATAGGAGTCAGTTGTTTTCTTCCTGGTTTTTAGGAATCTCTCTAGTGGATGGAGGTTGTTAAACGTGTTTTCGATGTTTCTGTTTATTTGCCGATTAATTGTTTGTACGCTCCTTTATAAGGAGAGCAAGTTTCAGTCAATGAATAACAATTTCAGTTCAGCAATTTTATTGTCTTCTCGTTTTCAAAGTTATCTATTATTTCTAACATTCTGGTATCAAAGCCCCCACTGGGCCTGACTTAAAATTCTCCAAAAAGCAGCACCTTTCTTGACTTACAGCAACAAGGACTGATGGCATCCGACAAGGTTCAAGAGAACTACTTGCAGCCAGCCATACCTCGTTTCGATGATCATTATTACCATTGGAGCATGTTAATGGAGAATTTTTTGAGATCCAAAGAGTATTGGAGTCTCATTGAAAACGGAAAACGGAATTACTAAACCAACAAAGGGAGCGTTGTTGACGGAAGTGCAACAAAAAAAGCTTGATGAACAGAAATTGAAGGACCTCTTGATGATAATAATGATATGAGAGCGGGCAGTCTCTCCGGTGCTACATTTGTGACAAAGTGATCAGACCTAAAGATCCTTGATCATTGACATGTAAATAAGGACATGAAGTTCCTTGATAATGTAACAGTACCATATACATGAATATTGTCGTACACATGAATAATAAATGTAGTGGCAAATGTATTGTACACATGAATAGTAACTGTATTGACAAATGAACTGTATACATGAATAGTAACCATTTTGGGTGAAACGTTACTACATACAAAAGGGGACCTGCAGTTCCCTAAACTCATGAAAGAGCAATTAAATGAGAAACCAGAAGTTCTTCAGCCTCTCTCATTGAAACCAGAAGTTTCAACTATTTAATTTGTTTTCAGCAATTTAATTATTGTCTTACTCTGATTATTGTATTTTATTTCTTTCATTTCAATATTTTATATGTACGGGCCTGAAGTCCTAAAAAAATGACATGAAGTTCAAACATCTCAGTTATGATGATTAATTATGTGTAATCCAATACCAGAAGTGTTGAGTGCATTAAAATTATTTTGAACTGGTAGTTCAAAGCACAATTATTAATTCATTATTAAATCCACATGTTCGAACCTGAAGTTTCGAATATATGAGACTAATTTTTCATGAATATCAAGAACCTGAAATTCATTGGTTATGTGCGCTTATTTGGAATTTAATTTATGGAACCTGAAGTTCTATATATATCAGATAAATTTGCAAGAACCCAAAGTTGTGTAGACAAACATACAAAATGTTTACATAGAATCTGAAGTCCTATTTGTTTGATATCACGATTAAGAAATTATAAGATCAAGGTTACAAAGAACCTGAAGTTTCTTGGTCACTTATATTATTTCAAAAATGAACCAGAAGTTCAATGATTTAAAGATTTAGTGAATACTTTGTTCATATTATTATAGAGAATTCGAACTTGCATTTCTATATTACAATGGAGAAAAATTACATAATCAAAGTTGCTAAAATGTTTAGTGACTCAGAATTTGGGCATCTATAGAAGAATTTTTGTGTTCCTCATGTGTATGTTCTTCAGGAATCTGCAACACAGAAACACGTCCATCCAAATCTTTATTTCTTTTTCTCAGTCCTTTGATTTGTTGATCAACATCACTATAAGCATTCTCCGTAGTGTTGTGACATGAGATTTTAGTGCTTGCACTTCTTGGGATCTGGCCAGCAGCCGTTGTCCCAAATTGGTCATTAATGCAGCACACTGCATGCTAGCAGCTAGAGGGTCATTGATGGCACCACTATCTGATCTTGATCCTAACAACATTTTCTCTCGATGAGCAAAGTTTAAATCTAACTCATTTTGTTGAAAGAAAGACATTGTGTTTAGAAAATTAAAAATGTGGCAAAGAACAACTTGGATACTAGCAAGAAATAGGAAGCCACTTTAAAAGTTTTGAGGAAAGTTTTTAGAAAAGCTGAACTTTCTGAAAATGGAAGGAAGTTGAGTTGAAACACAGTTACTCCAATCAGACCTTACGAAGGCAATATCTATAGGCGGAAATGTGGCAACATTTCCAGGATCCCAATATTTTCCCGGATCCCAATATTCTCTTTTTCTTTCCCATATCTCAAAACTTCACGCAGCCTTCATTAAAGTCTGTCGGCAGTTCAGGGTCATAAAGACAATTATTGTCAACTGAATATTATCCTTACGGATTTCACTGAGTGACTTTTTCAAAAGTGTCTCGAAAACCTCAAAATTTTATGTGGTTAATTGATATATATTGTTTAAGAACTATTTCCTATTTTTATATAAATATGTTACTAACAAACTTTCTTGCATAACACATCCGATTTTCTTATCAAAAGATGCATTATCAACTTGTTTTTCCTATTAGTTTATACTTAATATGTTTGAGAAGCAAGACTATCTCTGATCATTTCTTTAGGAAGCGAGACTATCCCTGATCACATTTCTATGATTGTAAGGGACTATAGGGCAGTTAAGAACGAGCACATTGTTCTAATCTCCTGAAGTTCTCCCAGGCTAGGAGAAATGAGAGTTTTTTGTATGTTACCTCACTAGTTTCCTTCCCTGATTCCTTACCTACCTTGCTATCAATATCATAATTCTTTGTATCAATATCCTAACATTTAGGATTATTTTGACAGAGACAAAAGAATTGTGATTTTTGCTCTTGCAGGATATAACTAGATCATCAAGTGCCTCATTATATTTGCTGCGCGAATCCGAGAATCTTTGAGTAAAGGATTTCATATTGAAAAATGTAAGCAATACTTGTGTTATTTCATGCTTGTACTCTTATTAGTATTTTTGATACTTTGTACATCACCTTCGGTGGTGACCAAATGAATAGATAGAACTGTTCCAAAAGAACATTGTTCTAGAAGAACGAATTGTATTATGTACAAAGATCGTTCCACAAGAATGGCTTGAATCATCTTGATATGTATTAATTTCTGAATTATTAAATACAATGAAAATTTTGAAGATTGCGAATTGAATACATTGATAAACACTGCATAGATTAAACTCCCAGAATAGCAACTTAGGGGTATGACAGTGTTAATAAATTATGCCTAATGCGTAATAAATTGTATAAATTAAGGTCCCTGAAGGACAAAACTTATGACACTCATAGCATCATTTTTTTATGAGACTATTTTCACGTCGTTCGGAGGAGAATTGGTCATTCCTGAAAGAACAAAGAACAACGTGAATGATTATGGAATATATTTATTGTCTCATCAAACAAAATGGTATAAAAGATAAATTCCAAAAGAATATTCAGACACAAAAAGGATTGTAAGTCAAATACCAGAAGCATATCAAATGCCAGAAGCATATACAGACACACAGTAAGTGACTACTAATGACAAGTTTGTTGCACTCCTGAAGCATTATAGATTTATAGATTGCACAAACTAAACTCCCCATAAAAGTTGTTGGATGCCTGAAGCATGACATATCTATAGGTTCCAAAGACTTAACTCCTCAGAAGTGGAGATTAACTGCAAAGTTTAAGCCCTATTCAAAATAATGCTCTAGAAAAGGCTATGATTCACATTCTATAAATTACACATCTTAGAAGAGATGTGACAGGACCAGACCCGAATTCCTCTTTGGAATCTGTGTCGAATTCTGTTACCCGTCCGGCATCCAAACAATGCTAGCCCCACTTACTAAATTAACCATCTTCCCCGCACAATTAAGAAAAGGGATCAAGACTTCTAGCGAAATTTCGGCAGAGTCTCCCCTGAAAAACGGGCATTTACCCAAATTTTCCCACCTGTAAAACATCAAACATATAACTATATCCCAAACTTCAGGAAGCACAATGCTTTAGCACACAATTCACATAATAGGCCTTCGGCCTCAAATTCAACCCTACATGGGCAGTATAAGAGCAAACTAAGAATTTTTCTTTAATTTACATAACCGTAATAATTCAAAGGAAAATGGACAATGAGTATCCTACAATGATGTCGATGTACGGGGAGAGTTGCTTGGCTTGAGTTTACTAGTCGCCTTGAGTTATGGCCTGCTGGGGGGCGCAAAACAGAAATGTGAGTGGACAAAAAGAAAGTTTTGAACATATTCATAATAGAACGTACTAACCCCACCTTTTTTTTAAAAACAATGCCAAAATCATGCAGTGAAATCCTTTATTAGTATATACTTGATTTGAAATCCTTTGTAATCTCATAAGCCTCATTTATATAATATATATACACACGCACATTGTCTTTCTCCCATCCTTGTACCCATTACACACATACATACATATATATATATATATATATGTATATATACCAGCATCATGTACCAGGGGAAACAATCCAACACGAGGACTGTTTGACTAGACCACAGGCCAGCATCGCATTGGCCTTGTGACTAGGGATGAGCCGTCCAACATGGGGACTATAGCTCCCAGCAAACACGTTGGAATTCCAGCATCATACGTACGATGCAGCTGAATATCTGAATCAAGTGCTACGCGCGCAGACTGCCCGTCAAGGCCTTCGACACACCCGATCAAGGGTGCCTGGATCAACATCATCATCACCACCACACGCCGGCATCCTACATCATACGTGTGGTCCCACACGCTGGCATCCTTCATCGCACGTGTGAGTGAAATATCAGTAACCAAGGGGAGGTACATATCATGGTGACACTCAATATCCCAACCATCAATATATACCATTACCAATTCCATTTACCATATCATTGCTACACAAATATCACAAATACCACAACCAAAATCTCATTTCCCAACAATATATCCGCATTCATTTTCATAATCATACCAATAATATCATCAGAAATCTGTAAAGCCAACGTCACAACCAGCGACAAAATCTCAAATTCCCATAGCCTAATAAACCAAGTTTTTAATCAAAACCTCATTTATGCATGCAATTTCGTACTTAAAAAACAATACTTATTTTAAAACAACGTCCACTCACAAAAAGTCTAAGCTTGCTCGACCCTACGAGGGTCCCTCCTCTTGGTTACGCAGAGCTTGAGTACTTATTCGAGAAAAAAAGATATTTAATTAATAAACGTACTCAACCATAACTTTAATTCAAAACCGAGTTCCTAGGGCCATTCTAGTACTTCCCGAGATGTGAAACTGTCTCAGAAGACCCATGGTCAACTATGTGGTCAAACTTCCCATTTTAGTCAACCATGGCCCTCGGGGCCCACGTCTTCCGATTTCCAATCTAAAACTTCTTATAGGTCCAACAAGGTCTATCTAACAAGTCCCGAGGGTTTGGTCTAGATCGAGAGGTCGGATCGCTCTTGATCGCACGATCGGACGGTGATCGGTTCACTTAACCCTAGAATCTTTGATTTTGAGTATCCGGGACTCCGATTCTCGATCCACAAGTTCCTACACAGTTCTAGAGGTACGGGGAATAACATGCTTGAATATGGGACCAATCCGACAGTCCGATCATATCAAACCCGATAATCAGATAATATGTGGGAATTCGTTGGATAGTCAAACGATAACATATCGCTAATCTGAGCATACTGTCATGCTCGGGATGACATGGGCAGTATTTTAGAACTTAATGGGCCACTACAGAGTGGTCCACTCGCCACCACGCGCCGCTGGTAACGTGTAGGTGGCTTAATTAATTTTCGGCAACCGGAAAACTTCAAATCTCCAGTCAATACCCATACCATTAGATTAAACACAACTAGAGGAGTCACTTTTGGTCTTGGACCCCGGCCAAAAAGTGGTCTGAGCTAGCCGAAATCAAGGCCAAAGTTGCTATCTTTATGGGTTCCAAATCGAACCCTTAAACCACGAAATTGACCCAAACAACTTACCTAAACAGCTAGAACATGAGGAAAGAATCAAAATCCATACCTAGATCGACGACAACGGCCGCCGGAGTCGTCGAAAACGGCGACTGAAAACCCAAAAAATGTGGGCCCTTTTTCGAGCTCTTGATAGCGGGGCTCGTCGGAGAAGGGGAGGGATGAGGTCGCCGGTCGGAGGCTGTTCTTTTCCTACCGGTCTCGGATGCAGGAGTGGCCGAAGGAGAGAGATCGTCGGCCAAGAATGGTCGGCCCATTTCTATCGCGAAGAGAGAGAGAGAGAGAGAGAGAGAGAGAGAGAGAGAGAGAGAGAGAGAGAGAGAGAGAGAAAGGGAAAGGTGACGCGTGCAAGGGGGGTAAAACCGGGTTTTAGGGATTTTGACCATTTCAAAATGACCTTTACGTCCTTTTAGTTTTCAGATATTTTCTCTCTCGATACAACTCAGAATTGAGCGTGCCGCCTGTCTACGAACTCGTATCGACAAGCTAGACGCAACGATGCAACTCAATTCCCCAAATTCCTTTCCGAACAAAAAAGTGATAATATAACCCTACTCCAAGGACAAAAATATAATTTCATAATTAACTAATTAAATATTACTTAAATTGGGTCAGGATGTTACAAGATGTTTGTCCATGAAGTGACAATGAAAGCTCCTGAAGAAATATTGATATACCAGAAATTAATGAAAGCAATTAGATGCTTATAAATTATACATGCGCATGCTAGAAAATATTGTGGGATCACGAATTGATGATATATTGGTTTATAGTGCACACTAAAGTTATCAAGGGCTACATAATGTGAAATTGCACCACTTGTTATAATTGTCAACAAATGCAAATAAAGATTGGCCAACTGGAAGAGTCAGTCCAATAAAGTTGAATATTTTCGGAAAAAGTGCAATGATTGAACCTATAGTTAAAACACCAAAATGTTATGAAAATGTATATGTTACAAATTGGTGTTTGTGATGAAGTAAAATAATCACGTGATGATATGGCACAATGTTTCCCAGTAAAGATACGGGGTTATGATGGTAAACATATGCCGCTATGTTATGCATATTTATAGAAAATTCATGTATATGAAAATCCCCGAATGATTTAGAACGCCTGAAGCAAATGATTTAAAATATGATGGCTTGTAATGATTCTTGTGCGGATTAAAGTATTATGGAAGAATATGGTATAATTGTCTTAATGAATATCTATTACAAAAGGGATATATATAAGTGATCCAAAATTTGGAAATGGGTTTACCATCATTACATTATATATATATATATATATATATATATATATATGAAGAATATTGTTGGAACTCTTGAAGAGTTTACAAAGACTTCCCCTGATTTAATAAAGGATTTTAAAAATCTATATATATTATGAAGTGTCTGAAATATATGGCAAGAAGTGATTTTCTGAAGCATACAAAGGAATGAATCCTAAGAGATATAATGTGCTATGCAATATATAAATTGCACAAAGAAATCTAGAAGAAGCAAAAGAGCCTGAAGCTCAATATAAGTACTCAATTGTCTTGAAATGAATAAATTGCTTCATAGAGTACTTTGATCGAATTTAAATTCAAAGACATTGCAACGTATTCAAATGTTCGAAATTATGAAAAACATTTATACTCCCGAAGAGCCTATGAAGAATAGCATATGCAATTATTCTCAGAGCATACAAAAATATGTATGAATAGTTTATTATACCAAATAAAGTTTCAATACTTTTATCATTATAAATATGAGCTCACTGTTTTTAATATGTATGAATGATTGATTATGCAATATAAAGTTTCAATACTCTTATCATTATAAATATGAGATCATTGTTTTTAATATTGGAAAACATATGAAATTATTCAAGTCATTGTATGTAGTAAAATATTTATGAAAATAGCCTAGATATTGTTGTATTATTCTACCCTCAACAGGGATTAAATAAATGAAGACACACATACATCCTCCAATGATGCTACAAGAGCAAGTTTTATACAAGCATTACTAAAGCTCAATCTATAAAGGACAAATGTGATAGCAATATTAGGCCATCAAATAATCCATGTATAGAGCTATCATAGGGAGTAATTCTTTAGGGGGAGCATCCAACAATATTGCAAGATTGATTCACGGGAGCAACTGAGACATTCAGAAAGATAGTCAACAGTATGGTTTAAGGATATTTTGCAAGCATCAGAGGGAGCGTGCCGTCAATAAAGATCTTTACACACTACCCTTTTTCCTTCGTCTAGGTTTTTGTCCCACTGAGTTTTTCCTGACAAGATTTTAACGAGGTAGTGTCGCACGCATGTCAGTTTTCTATACACAGAATTTTGTGTTACACATGGTTATGTACTCTTTTTCCCTTCAACTAGTTTTTGTCCCACTGGGTTTTACTGGCAAGGGTTTTAATGAGACATATTCTATGACTGATGGACATCCAAGAGGGAGTGTTGTAAATCACCAAAGATTAATATGGATGCCCACCATTACCTATCATTCCTACTATCATATCCTTCCCCCACAATTCCTACCATTGTGATATTGTATTTGTAAATTATAGTGAATAGTGTATTACATATGCCTATAAATAAGCACCCATATTAATGAGAAAGATAAACTAGAAGAACAAGCCTAGATAATTTCTAGGGCTCTACATCTATACTCTCTTAAATCCTCTCTCAATACCCTTGGTCCCCGTTTGGTCGCTGCTTATGTAAGAGATGCAATGTCACGACCCGACTCTCATAGTAAGATATTGTCCGCTTTGGGCCCTGCCCTCACTGTTTTGTTTCTGGGAACTCATGAGCAACTTCCTAGTGGGTCATCCATCCTGGGATTGCTCTAGCCCAAACTCGCTTAACTTCAGAGTTCCCATGGAATCCGAACCCAGTGAGCTCCCAAAAAGTCTTGTGCTAGGAAGAGAAGTGCCCACACATATAAGGCATTTCACCTTTCCATCCCTGAGCGATGTGGGATTGTTCACCGTTCTTACTTCCCCAAGACATGGGTCTTACATGCAACGTCATATATTAACGCTCACATCACATTCAATATTATATGTCATTTTTGCGTGCATTTGTTGGTATAATACTTTGAGAAAAACACACAAGCATGCATGCAATTAATAACATATCACTACGACGACAGACACTATGAAATCCTGATTAATTTGTCAATGATTGTTCTTTTTAGGATTAATTCAATATGTTAGAATTAGTCGACTGGAGAAAAATAAAAAATGGAATGAAAGGTATCACTGGGCTGAAACTTAAGGTTAATTGTGTATTGAATACTTGGCAGAGAAAAATCAATAAGCTTACGCGCATGATACAAATTAAATTACATGAAACTTGTGTATGGATGGAATGTGGACTAGTCGGAGACAAATTGTGTTTTTGATAGGCGATCGATCCAAAACTCGTTAGTTTCGCCTAAGAATTAATTATGATATCCAACAAGAAGAACTGGACCCTGATTAAGCCAGTCAACATGAAGAATGGATATGGATAGATGGATAAGATTTGTGATATTGGGGGGATGAATGTCTTGGAAAATTGGAAATTTGTGAGGGAAGTTTCAAGTATATTTCGACAACATCTGAGTAGTATTTCCCCGGAGAAACTTGTGAAGGCGACGGAGTAATTTCAATGCACGCTGTGGTCAAGTCAATTACAACCTCTTGGTCTTGGTCTTGACCCAGGAAAAAAGAAACTCAATTAGCCCAATAATTGAGAATGTGAGAAATATTGGCCGAATAATTGATTTTCTTGGGCTCAACTCAAGTCTACGGCTAAGATATTTTTTTATCCAAAACCCACTTCTCCCCATGCGCGCATCAGGCCTATCAAATATGCATTTATCAAACACAAGCAGAGCAAGTCTCACCAAAAATAAAAATAAAAGGAGAGCTAGAGCAAAGAGAGCTATGATTTAAATGCAAAAGCTAAAGCCAAAGCTACCCTTTTACTATTATTACCGTTTAAACTTGCCAAGGCAAAATAAATAAGTTCCAATATTTATACTCCAACCTCGGCGGCAGCATTTAACAAGTTCAACTAACAAGTTCCAAGTATTTGTCCCTTCTTTGGGTCTGAAAGTTCAAATATTTGTCACATGCAGTTTTTTTTCCCTATTCTTAAAAAAAAAACAACCAAAAACGAAGAAAATAAATGCCCACATACAATACAGGGGGATGCGAGGGCGCCATTTAGCGGTAGGAGTATGAAGGACCAGCAAAAGCATAACGAGATGAAACTGGAGCAGGCAATGCATCAGCCATGGTTGCCTGGTAGTTTTCTGTCCGGTTATAACCGGATGCAGCATCAGCAGGAGCAGCATGCATTGAGTATAGTCTCTCTCCATGATCAGTTTCTCTCCTTAGCACAGGATCAGTCTCAATCAGGTAGTTCTCTCTCCTTCCACCAACAGCATGCGTTGAGTATAATCTCTCAACACGATCAGTTTCTCTCCTCAGAGGATCAGTTTCAATTAGATGATTCTCTCTCCTCTGGGGTGCCAGATATGGGTCCAATGATGAAGAACCATAATAGGAGTAACCGTAATATGGATCCCTTGCATACGCATCTACAGCAGTAGCAGATGTTGCAGGTGGCAACTCATGTCTAGCACCGCGAGTATAAGCTGGGTAATCTCTATCATTCAAGTAGAGAGGATCGGAATGAACATTTTCTCGATGTGCAGGGACAGCCTCCCGGTAAATGAGGTTTGGCTGTCTTGCAAGATGCTCTCTATCATACTCTCTATGGTGAGCTTCCCGAGCTGGAGGAACGATACGAGGAGACATATTTCTTCGCTCTCCCCGAAGACCATAAGCTCGATATTCCTTTTCAGTAAGGTATAAATCACGAGAAGTTTCCTCTCTCCTTACAGCTGCCACATCTCGGTATGCAACACGTTGGTCCCTTTTATGAGCTAACACTGGATAACTCCTAGCATCACCATTGGCATAAGGATCTCTAGCATGTGCATCCCTGTGGGCATGTGGCAGCGATTCCCTAGCTCCTTCATGAACTCCCCGATCCCGAACTTTAGCCTGGACTGGAGAACGAGTGGCTAGAGAAGTTGAATGGACTTGAGCTGGTCGGAAAAGTGCTGTGAGCTTCCTGACCTGAAAGGAAAATATTGGAAATTATTACTTCAGCATATGCAAAGAAACAACGATCGCTTACTCCAAGAAAACTTAATAAAAGGAAGGGGGCACATTATCTCACTTGTCGAACTGTAAGTTCTGTTTTGAACTGCTTTTTCTCATTATAGTTTTCTTGTATTGCCTTCTTGAAAACACTCTCAGGTAGAGGAAGACAATCTTTCTCCACGTTGAACCGCACCTAAAGTTTTCAAGTCATCAGCATACATGTCTGGTTAACTAAACAAAACAAACAAGGAGAGATAGATCTAAGAAAATGTTACCTGAGCAGGGAAGGCCCCACCAAATGCTTTTGGCTCAAGTTTTAGGCCACCTGAAGAGGATGCTTTGTAAACCCCATACAAAAGCTTAAGATCAAAATCAAAGAGAAAAAGCTTCAACCCAGGTTTGATACCCAACACAAGGTCTTTTTTACCCATTGAAACACCCATGATACGGTAATGGAAGCAGTCTGGCTTTGTCTTTCCACTGCACATGAAGATCAAACCACCAAGCCTTTCCCTCTTTTCATCATGTTTTTCGCTGTTCCTTTGACTCTTCACACTCTTGTCTGACCCACGTCGTTTTTCTATACTCTTCTGTTTTTGTCGGCTCTTTTCGGATTCGTCAATCTTTCCTGGATTCTTTTGAGCCTGATGGCTCTTCTTGGCATGCTCTTCATTCGTAATATTCTCTTGTTTCTCTCTTTTTGAATTCGTCTTCTTGGCATCTTGTTCTCTTTTGTTGCTACTCTCGTTGTTACCCCTATTCCGCCTCCGTTTCCTCCCATTAACCTGTGAGCTAGTTGTACCTTTGCTCGTTTTCAAGCTGTTATGAACGGGAGTTTTCTTCACTATTTTAGCTTTGCCCTTCAATGATCTTGGGGTTTTCTTTCCAGAGTTGGATGCTTCTGCAGGAGAGGCAATTTTCTTTTCAGTTACATCAGGTTTATTAGACGCTTCTGCAGGAGAAGACATTTTCATTTCAGCTGACTCAGGTCCACTGAACGCTTCAGCAGAAGAGGTCTTCAGTTCAGATGAGTCTGGTTTTTTGGATGCTTCTGCTGGAGAAGGGATTTGTTCAGATGACTCTGGTTTGTTGGATGCTTCTGCAGGGGAAGGGATTTGCTCAGATGACTCTGAATTATTCAACACTACTGCAGGACTATTTATCTCCTTTCTGTTATCTGTTTCCATATAGGTATCATCTAGTTCCATAGTATATGCTATACAATCAGGATCACAAAGCCAAATGTATCCTGAAAACAATTTGGTAATGTAGTCATTTATTTTGTTTTCTATTAAAAATAGTAGGATGCAGGAACAACATAACCAGGAAAGGAATCAATCGACATGAGAAAGAAACGGAAAATAAATGAATGTAAAAGCGCCTTCCATACTTCACTCTGTTCTGGCAATACATAAAAACTTAAAACAGCATTGAAATTATTTATTTCAAAGGCAACACAGTAAATCCATGGAGACACTTCAGCTAAGTGGAAAGGTATCAGTTTCAATCCAAGAATCACTCAAATTTAAATCCCCTTTTTAATATTTCGGTGCACAATACAGAAGGGGTTTCTACCTTCATGCCCTTGTCTTTTTTTCATTTAGTTTCAATACTGAAAAAACACTAACCGTAGAAGTACAAATCCTAGAGGGAAAAATGATGGATGGTCCCTTATGTTCCAAGTATGACAGGTAGTTTGTACACATTAGTTTTGCATGTAAAGATAAGACCCCTTCCTCTGTATAAATGACTAAGTTCGGCAGTGCAGCCAAATAATTGCAGACTAAATTTGTCCACCACGAAATACCTGAATGAGAATTTTCACCCCATAATTCTGCTTGACTGCAGTCATGAATTCCTGTAGTAGTTCTGCATATTCCTAAAGAAAAGAAGAGCAAACCCACTTTGGTAAGACAGAAAACAACCTAATCGTCTGAAATCATTTGAACACCAAACAAGTAAAGCAAACATATAATATACCCGTCCAGTAGCCCTCTTCTGCCTGAGTCCAATGTAGAACTCATCGTCCAAAAGCTTCTGATTGTTTGTACCAACATCAATGGTTACAGTACTCCACGAGCAGAGCGATGTTGCTGGAGTTTTGTTTTCCCCAAATTCTGCATCTGGAGAAAAAATACAGTAAGAATACTATGCCCAAACAAACCAATTCTATTGTGCATACCTATAAAGAGCTCCTCTCCATTCCCAAACACCCATTCATTGCAAATGTCATATCCAAAACAGAAAATCGCACAAAAGGAAGTACACGACATATACTGGGATGGTGGGTATAACTCAAATGTTGAATTCAAAAAGCTATAACTTAATATAATAAAGGTATCTATATCACTCAATCGTAGGATAAATCACAGAGCAACTCTGTAAAATGGTGGGTTTCTGGTTTTACCAGAAATCAATAAAAAGAAAGTGGTTCTGCCTTAAAAAACCAGAAAGAGTCATTGCAAAAGTTACAATGCAATCGATAGTGAAAACAAAAAACCACCATGAAGACAATGCCAGAGTACCAAACAGAAAAAGAAAAAGAAAAAGAAAAAAAGATGAACCAAACCCTAAATTCTGATAATTTTGTTGGATTGAAGATGAGGGGGGCTATGAGGATTGAAGATTAGTTCGAGGCCTGAGAGGATTGAAAATTAGAGAAATAATGGTGAAGCCCTAATCGAACCGTCGGTGAATGCATAGTTAAGAAATGGGACAATCAAGGCATGTTACCAAAATCTCACCCATTCTTCACTCTTCACTGGCAATCATATGCACAGACCATTAAGAGTGATGATTCAAGAGGCAACACAATAACGAATATAAGGTAATTTAGGATACTAGGGTTTGAAGAACTCACCAAATCTGAATTAGAGAAAAAGATTGACGGAGAATCAACACGACCTGTAGAATAGCTTCATGTATTGTATGAAATACTAATAAATCAAAACCAAAAAGTTTAGAGAAATCTTGGATCTGCTGATAGTGGCAGGAAGGGAAAATGAAGGGAGAGAAGAGACAGAGGGGTAGGGCGAAAGAGAAGAGACAGAGGGGCAGGGTGGAAGAGGAGGTAGACAAATGGGGCGGAAGAGGAGGTAGAGAAAGGGGGCGAAAGGTCTGGGTCTGCCAGGCGTGAAGGCCGTTTAATTATGGATCAAAATATTTTCATTTGCTTTTTGGGAAATTGGCTCATATAGTCACTTTTGGCAAAAGCCCATATACTCGCTTTACAAATTTTAATTTGGAGTCATTCGTTTTATTAGTCCTGAACTCTGATTTGATTTGCATTTGAGTCCTTTAATTTTCAAAATCAGTCCCGTTGTCCTTCAATTTTCGTTTCGCTAGGACAAATGGTCCTATTGTCAATTTTGTTAACTCTTATGTTAAATTCATGGGTAAAATGGTATTTTTATATTTTTTAATTTTAAATTGATTAAAATATGAATAAAATATTAAAAACAAAATATTTTTTTCATTTTTTAATTATGATTTTTTTTAAAATTTTTAGTTTGACTGAGGATAGGAATAATTTTTTTTTTTTGGGTGAAAGGAATATTCAGAAATTGAAAATTAAAATTAATACAAAAATACCATTTTACCCCTGCATTTAACAGAAAAGGTTAACAAAATTGACGGCAGGACCATTTGTCATAACGAAACTAAAGTTGATGGACCAGAGGAACAATTTTGGAAATCGAGGGACTCAAATGCAAATCGAGTCAAAATTCAGGGGCTAATAAAACAAATAACCCTTTAATTTGATATAATCACGTTGGCATGCGAAAGTACCTAATTGCCCTCCATATAAAATCATGTCTGTATGTTGTAGAATATACACTCAGCATCACTTTATGTTGCAAGTAATTGCCCTTTATGATTTTAGATTATGGGTTCCTTTTGTATATTTTTCATCACTCTGTATGTTGTAATTTTGGTCTATATTTGAGAAGAGGAATTGGGTCTGATTGCTTCATCAACTATTCATAGAGGAGGTGCTTGTAGTCTTTATGTAATTGATTTTTCATTTTCATTTGGGGTTGATTTTGAGTTATAGAAAAAAAAAGATATAAAAATACAGAAAACATAAAAGATTTTATAGAAAAATATAAGATAAGAACGGGAGACAAAAACATAGAATAGAAGGATACATGGTCATCCAAAAAGGTAATAATAGTCAAATTATATGTAAAATTAATTTATTTTGCTTGGTAGAGCATTTTGTGACCTTCCATTCAAGTTAAATGGAAGAAGAATGTATGTTGTGTGTGTTTATACTTGTTTTTTACTCTTTTCTTTGCTAGAATGGTAGTTACTTGTCCAAGCATTCAGAGTCATCAAATGCAAACATAGAGAAGGTATACTGTGAGATTCTAAACTTTTTTATTTTAAAAAATTTTGGGTAAACATTGTAAAAGTTGGATTGAGTAGTTGGGTTCTTGAATTTTGCAGGTCTGGTCGGCACCAAATTACTGTTATCGGTGTGGGAATGTAGCTTCTATTTTTGAGTTTTAACGATAATATTGCTTGTTTATTGCCATTATATTGTCATTTTATTGCTTGTTCATTGTCATTTTATTACTTTGTGGTGGACAGTTAACTTCACTCTTAATAATGGTGAACTATCTTCCCTCTTAATAATTTGTTTCATTATTAACTTCAGTTTGATATGGAGATTATATTTGTAAACTAAAAGAATTTACACTGGAGGTTGGGTTTTGGTTATGTTTGCAGGTTGTGAATTTGACTTGGAGGCTTGCTTGGTTTCATTTCAGATTATTGGTTTTGTTTTGGTTGGTTTGGCTTGAGCAGCTGCAAGCGTAAAAGGGATGATGCTTCATGTAAATTCAAAATTAAATAGAAGATTTTTGTTTTCAAGTTGTTAATTTTTGAGATATTTTGTCATTTTTTAAGATTACGTGAAACAAAAACATGTATTTAATATTATTGTATTGGAGACCATGTAATTATTTTGTAACCATTAAATGAATTTTAGTTCAATTTACTTGAAAACTTTGGGATCTTGAGCAAGGGACGGCATTCACGTTACGACGGTTTTGAAACATACAAGACGACAGTGTAAGAGTGGTTAATTTTAACGATATAGGGGTGTAAGAATGTGATTCCATTAAGGACGTCACGTCCTTTTTATAAATCAAACTCATAGTTGCTTCTCTTGCAACAAATTATATTAATTAAGAAAACTGTAACATCCCACATCGACCAACGGAGATGAGGTGATGTGCCTTATATGTACATGCCCAACTCCATCTAGCATGAGACCTTTTGGGAGCTCACTGGCTTCGGATTCCATGGAACTCCAAAGTTAAGTGAGTAGGGGCTAGAGCAATCCCAAGATGCTTGACCCACTGGGAAGTTGCTCGTGAGTTCCCAAAAACAAAACCGTGAGGGCGGGGCCCAAAGCGGACAATATCGTGCTACGGCGGAGCCAATCCGGGATGTGACAAAAACCAACCCAAAATCAAGGCTTCACTCCATTGTAATGTCACGTAGATTATGAAGCGGTAACAGACATGCAATACGAAAGCAATCAAGAAGCAATCAAGTGGCAATAGACAAGCAATACGAAAGCAATAAAAATACAATAAACAAGTACATTATGGATGTCTTTGTACTATGTTTTCCAAATTATACAATGTTCTAATTGTTGAACTATTACAATATTTAGTTGCTACAGATAATAAATAGAAGTGTTGTTAAATCAACTCTAAAATTAACTAAGTACACCCTACTACAAAAGTATTTATTGAATTATTAATTTATCCTGATGTAAAATGACCAAAAAAGATATATGGAATTAGAAAACAAATATAATTTTAATAAGTACAACATACTCGTTATATTCAACCCTAATCAAATGATGTGCAGCAAATTGATGTCGGTTTGCTTCCATAACTACGAGCATCTCTATTGCTTTTGGCATCGGGGCTTCATCTGTGTTTGCTCTACACATGGCCTGAGGTTTTGTATTTCAAGGTGATGTCTAAGAGAAAAATATTTGCTCTACACTTGTCTGTATTTCAAGGTGATGTCTAAGAGAAAAATATCAAGGTGATGGCATCGGGGCTTCATCTGTGTTTGCTCTACCAATCGGTCCTTACAGACCGAAACAACAAATTTTTTTAAAAGACAATCAACAGCACCTCTAGCAGGCAAGTTACTTTGCAAAAACAAACTCCTTTCATTTCTGCACCTATTTCTAAATTCTAACTCGGCAAATTTGTCACTATTCCATTGAGCATCATATAGTTCTAGTTTCATGAACACTCATACAAGCAGTCCACTACACAAACTGGTTCACATTATCATTTCGATAATGAGAAATGGCAACAGGAGAGACGTCATATAACAAAATCAAACCCAAATTTGGTCCATAACTAGCAACTCAAGAAGACCAAGACTAATTTTTCATTTTCTCCCTACCATTTCTCAACAAGATCTAGTAGTAATTTTACAGAAAGAAATCACAGGAAGAACAAAGAACATACAGGGTCGAGAGCATTGGGCTCAAAGCCATAATCAGCAGTCGGTGATGTCTAAGAGAAAAATATTTATTAATGTACACAGTGCTCTACACTTGTCAAACTCCTCTGCACCAATCGGTGATGTCTAAGAGGAAAATATTTGTCAATCGTTGAGAAAATTACATAGGGTGTACTCAGTTAATTAGGGTATTGTGTGATAAAATGTATTAATGTGTATCAGGGGTATTTTTGGAGTACTTAGTTAATTTTATATTTTGATTAAAATATTATGGTGTACTTAGATCATAGAGTGTACTCAGTTAATTTTAGAGTTCATTTAGTACCACTCATAAATAGTACGTGCATTTTTGCTCACCACTTTAACTATAGGTGTACCCTCACCACCACCTTCAATGCTTGACACGTGTCCATAGGTATAACCATGGTTCCATAAATACAAAGCAAAAGTTAACTATGATTATGTCTATGGACACGTGTCAAGCATTGAAGGTGGTGGTGATGGTACACCTATGGTTAAAGTGGTGAGCTGTTAACTCGCAAGTGCACGAGGCGTTGGATAGTATAGCATGTGTAAGTACGAGGTCGATCCCACGAGGATTGATGATAGATTGATTCAATTTGATTCCCTGCACAAAATAGAAAACCAAAAGAGAATAAATAAAACAAGAAAGAAAGAAAAGAAATTAACTCAAGCAAATTAGTTACCAAGTTCAATTTATATTCTTAGATTGATTCTAGCTAAAGTATGATTAAGCCATGGTGTTTGGTCCTAACCTTGTATTCCTAATTCCCTAATTAGATCCTTCTTGTCGAACCTAAATTAAGCATTAGAAATCCATTAAGCAAAGAAGAATGTTTTAAACAACCAAGCATGTATCTAATCCATGTTGTCGAATGTCCATACATACTCTTCCTATTCATAGTTCAATTTGAATTAATGCATGGTGTCTACTCTTAATTCAAACCAAGATAGCTAACATACAAGTTTTAATGGTGATCACTCATTCAAACAAGCATATTAACTTATAAGCATAATGAATAAGAACAAGAACTATAATTGAAACTTGGAAGCTAATTAAACTTGAAAACTAAAGAAAAGAAATTACATTACAATGGAAAATAAATTACAACTAAAAAGCAAAATGGTTTTGTTACAACAATTGAGAACTAAAAGAAAACTAAGAGAATTTGAGGGAGAGAAGGGAGAGGAGCTCTAGAGAGATGTTTGAGAGCTCCCCCTTGGGGTGTGTTTGAAGGTTAGCCAAGCCTCCTATTTATAGGAGAAGGAAAGCATCAAACTCACATGCCAATATTCTTCTTTTGACAACAAGTTGCATAGCCACCTCAAGTTCACATGAGCATCCATCTCCTTTCATCATTTGGCTAGTTCCCACTTGATGCTTTTGCTTTCTTTATTTCTTACACAACTTACTTCAATTATGACAAATAAACATGCTTATTCCCCACTATCAACAATAGCACATGCATAGCTAATCATAACCAAGAACTATCAACAATAGCACATGCATAGCTAATCATGACCAAGCAATTTGCAGTCAGCTTGTGGGCTCAATTTGGGCTTGTTCCTTCACTCTAACAAATCTGGAAAAATATGGATCTTGAAGCTCTTTGTCTTATCTTTCTAAGCATATGCAGCCCAACTCAAGGAAAAATCGGGAAGGCCTTCAAAAGTCATTTTTGGCCCAGTAACGCAGATGCTGCCGAATTTGACCTTAAGTTGCCCAAACTTGCATAACTTCATCTAGAAGACTCGGAATCATAAACCGTAAAATTCTTCAGAAACTAGACTTCCGTATCTTTCCAATGACGTATGGTTCATTATCTGGTTCTTCCTGAGAAAGTACAGTCCAATCCGTGAAGTTGACTGATCTGCATACACCGTTTTGAGCTAACTTGTCTCCAAAATGCATTTAGTGAGTCATAAGCTTATTACACTGAAACAAACACAAAATAAATTAAAAGCACAAGTTTAACTCAAAAACATAACCAAATCATAAGTTAGAAGGGTACAAAATGATATGTAATTATGCACCGATCATGAGCAAAAATGCTCCCCATAAAAAATCAATACCCGTTGGGAACTATTAATATTACAATATTTAGTTGCTACATATAATAAATAGTACATAATAATTTAGTTGCCATCAGTGTATCTAAGCCAAGCCAGCACTTAGAAGTGCAAAGCCAGCCAAAATGATCAGTAACTGTAGATATGAAGGAATCCCGGCTGTTGAGCAGAAAACAACGGTTGCCTTGACCAGCAGCTTCTGCCAAGTCTGGAATGCCGTATAAGCTCGCTTACATGAGGAACATTTGAGGGTATGCTGCTCAAATCTGTCTAAAATCTGCAAAACAAAGTTAAAATAAAAACCAAGAAACCAAAATAAATTACCATCAAATAGCAACTTCAGATCGAAAATAAATTGTCTCAAATACCCCATGTGGTTACAAATTGTCTCAAACCCCTAAACTTCCATTATGTTACTAAGGTTGCCTCATTCCTTTAGTTTTCAGATAAAAACCGTTAAATCAGCTGAAGTGGCATGGATATTTTAGTAAATTTAACTATTTAACATTAAAAAATTCAATTCAACTGTAAAATCACCCACTTCTCTCTCTCTCTCTCTCTCTCTCTCTCTCTCTCTCTCTCTCTCTCTCTCTCTCTCTCTCCTCCCCAGCCCCATTGGCAAATCACCCACCTCTAGCACAACCCACCACACTGGCCACAAGACCGCACCACCCGCAAGCCACATCCACCTTGGTCATCATCGTCATCTGGCAACGATTGCGGTCGTCCGACGCAATCGTCATCATCATGTCTGTCGTCCTCTCTCCCCTCAGCCCACCTAACACTGCCAACTGTAACGTCCACACCAACCATTACTCAACCCACACAAAGTCCCCTTCACAACCCAACATCAACTTCACTGCACCCCTCACCCCACATATTCGAATCAAAAATTTCCACATCTTTTCTCAATTAAAAGCTTCTTCTACCTTCTCCAACATTTCAAAGAAAACTCATTTTCCTTTTCTTAATCTGAAAATCCAAACCATAGATTTTTGCATCTTTCTCCTTCTCGTTCTATACAGAGTGATAAACAAAAATTGGGCAACAACAACACTGAAAATCTTGTTGACCGCGCAAATCTCACGGCCTTTTTGCCGGGCCGAGTGGATCTGCGTCAACACGGGTCGTCCTTCTTTGGTTGGGGATTGCGATTGCGAGGGCGTGCCAGCACAGTCTACCGTGCATGCGAGAGTAATTTGAGTGGGTGAGTGGGTTGGAGTGCGCTCGATTGATTCTGACTTCTAATCAAGGGATTGTAGCCGAGAGAGGAACTGATCTCGGCCATTAGGCTCACAGCCTGAACTACAAGGCCGTTAGTGGTGTCGATGGTGGTGGAAACAACTGGTGGTTTAAGGTGGTGCTCCTGCGCTCCGCCAGATGGCAAATGCTGTATGATATATGGGATGAACCTAAAAAGTAACCAAGGGTGGTGCTCCGGGGCCTCGAAAGATCGAGGGTCGTATGATATATTGATAAATGGATCTGTTTACAATCTGTCACTACTCCTACGAAAGCAAATGAACATATTGAAATTGCGTTACAAGAATGTAAAATGACAGAAAATAAATAAGTTGCTCCGTGGGAGGCTTGTGTTTGGTGCTGAACCCTTTGAATGTATTCTAAGCTTAGTATTTATAGGAAGAGCCAGCTGATGGAGGTGGGCCCAACACCCTCGTGAGATGTGACTAACTTGGCAGTAGTGTGTGGGTGGCGGCCGAGGAGCATGGTAGTGTGACTACCGTGAAGTTCAGTTCCTCCTATCGTAGTAGCTGGGCCGGACTTCACGCTTAGAGAAACATTTAATTCCTTGATTTTTGGTAGGTAAGGGGGCAATTAATTCCTCGATCTTCGGTGGGTAGAGGAGCATTTAATTTTTGAGATTTGTGAGGTATAATCTCACCAAATTGACCTCACCCATACTGCGATTTGTTGACCGATGCGACCCTACTCCCTCTCTCTCCACGTGTTTTTGAAAATCTTCTGATTGGGACAGTTGTGATTGCGTCATACCCCATTACTCATTAATGAGCCGCGGGGGCCACTTTTAAACAAGTGGTGAATTGACGTTCCCTCGACCTGGGTGAATGATAAAGGTTCGGCCAATCTCCTCGGTCAAGGTTTTGCCATGGTCGTGAGCATTCCTCCTTCCTTGACCTTTTTGCTCGCTCGGCTTTTGCTTTTAACAACTAAACACAAGTCCCAAGAAAAGAAGTGCCTTTGGTCGTGAATTTCTTTATTTAGTCAGCCAATATAGGCCGAGATTTTTATGCATAAACAAATCTGTGTTCGAATATGGGTTTCAAGTTCAAACCCACCAAAATCAGCATCTCCAGCAACTATTATTAACAAATCTGGGTTTCGACTAAATCTGGGTTTTGACCAAATTTGAGTTTCGACCCATCATCATCTTCATCGTCGAAGCCCATGGCGGATGGAGACTGTTGTGGGTCAGGAGGAGAGAGGGCGAGAGATGACGATGATGACGATTCCGCCGAATTGCCGTAATCGCTGCTACATGACGATGATGGCCAAGGTGGATGTCGCTTGAGGGCGGTGGGGTCTTGTAGCCGGTGTGGTGGGTTGTGCTAGAGGTGGGTGATTTGCCAGGGGCTGGGGAGGAGAGAGAGAGAGAGAGAGGTGGGTGATTTTATAGTTGAATTGAATTTTTTAATTTTAAATAGTTAAATTTACCAAAATACTCATGCCACTTCAACTGATTTAACGGTTTTTATCTGAAAACTAACGGAATGGGGCAACCTTAATAATGGAAGGAAGTTCAGGGGGGATCTGAGACAATTTGTAAACCACATGGGGTATTTGAACAAATAAACCTTAATAAAAATACACAATTTCATACATTGGCAACAAAAATATGCGTAGTTAAAGGTTTTTCACGTTTGTATATGGTGTCAAAGACTATCCCAACACCAATAACCCACAATAAGGATAAAGTCCTAAGCTCTAACTCAAATTTTATTTTATTTTCATTGATTTTTCTCCAAAAGAGAACCATTTGTCAAAATGAATTTCTTCATTGCGCGAATAATGTGGCTCTAATTCCGTTTTTTTCCTTGTGTTTATAACTAGCGTGGTTTATATGATTTAATGTATACTTTTATTTATATAAAGCCTATAGAAATTGTAAGTACAAAAAAATTGTTCAATGGATTTTAAATTAATAACTTTAGCTAGCCCACCCGTTTATAAATTCCTCCAACCAACTGGAGACAAATACAAGTAGACCAAATGGTAATTGGTTTGCATGGATGATCTTTAAATTGTCATTTAGAAAATCAATTGTTCCAATTATGACACGTGTATGGTGAAGATTCGTTAATTGCAATCAGAGGGAAAAGAAATGTGCACTTGTTTGTAGTATAATGCGGGTTTCTTTTGTTATTCTTCGCCTTAGAAAATAAATAGAATTTAGGTCTAATGGATAGTTTGGGTATGGGTTAGGTCACATTTCCTTCCTTGTCTTTGTTTCCTTTTCTGTTCTTAACTATCTATCCATGTGGTAGCTGTCTAGTATTTCAATGTCAACCCCACAAAATGTGCTTAAGGCCCATTGTTATTATATTTCTTTTGGGGTTGAAGTTAGTAATTATAATATTAGCATCATGCCTAAGATAAATATGTTGTGCACAGATACATTTCTATCATCCCAAATTAAAAATGGCTTAAGTTCTAAATATATAAGTTCAACATTATTCTCTAAGTATAATCCCGTTCTTTTGGACCCCTGTGGTCACTCAATCTTGGATCTAATCTAAGAGTATAGAAAAAAACTAGTTAAAAATCAAGATATTAATTGAACTTAATCAAAAACCGAAATTTAAAAAAAAAAAAAAAAAAGTTCACTGGAACAAAAACACGTTCAGAGGAGAAAATCATGAACGTGTTCTTCCTCCCATCGCCGCCACAGCACCTCTGATTCCGGCGTCGTAGATGACCCTCTGCAGACATGATGTTACATAATCTGATTTTTATTTTTTTTTGCAGACCTGAACAGTTTTTCTAATTTGGCTCTTTCACTTTTTCGGTTTCTACAATTGGGTTTCCTCCTCTTTTACTGGTTAACATGATTTCCATGAATCTTATACCAAAAAGAAGCGGTTAACATGTAAACAGGAAGCGGTCTTGGGTGGGCATCCTGCAATTACATCATCTGAATTTTTTATTTTTTTTGCAGACCTTCATTCATTTGTTTCTTTAATTCTAGTTTTCCCTTTGTTTCTTACTTATCGATCCCGTTAAATTGCGAGGGGATGGGTGCATTTGGATTTTCGTCTGGGACGCCAGAGTCGGGATTACTGTGGCAGTGGTAGCGTCGGAGTTGCTGTGGCGGCGATGGAAGGAAGAACCCGTTCCTGATTTTTTCTGCCCTGAACGTGTTGTTTGAGTGAAGTGTTATTATTTCTTTTTAATTTTTAGTTTTTGGTTAAGTTAAATTAATATCTTATGGAATAAAAGTAAAATAAAATTTATTTTTAAATAGATTTTTGTGAACCTTAGATCTAATTTAAGGGTTGGTGACCATAAGTTCTCTTGGACTGACTCTCACTAAGTATATAAAATTGCGAGGTCAACATCTCGAGATGGGAAAAGGAAAGGATAAGTATAGAGGAAGAAAAAGAAACCAACGCTCGTAACTCTTTTACAAAAGGGTAAAATGCGGTTTTGCCCCCTGAACTATAAGGCAATTCGAACTTACTCCCCTGAATTATTTCGTTTACCGATTTAGTCCCTCAATTCGTAATAAATAGTCAATTTCCCCCTTACCATTAAATTTATCTAATTTCATCAATTTTCTGTTAATAACAAGGGCAAATTTGTAATTCTAACTTAAAATTCATAAAAATATTGTAAATAATTAAATTTTAGAAGAAAAAAAATCTTTGGGGGAGAAGAAATCGGTGGGTTCTGTGGAGAGAATAATTTTTTTTTTCTTCTAAAAGTTAATTATTTACAATATTTTTATGAATTTTAAGTTAAAATTACAAATTTGCCCTTGTTATTAACAGAAAAGTTGATGAAATTAGATAAACTTAACGGTAAGAGAAAAATTGACTATTTATTACGAGTTGAGGGGCTAAATCGGCAGACGAAATAATTCAATGGGGTAAGTTCGAATTGCCTAATAGTTCAGGGGGCAGAATGGCTAAAAATCCTTTACAAAATTCAATATTGTGATTCTCTCTTATGTCACAAGCCGGCAGAAAACAAAAAAGATGTTGCTAGTGGGCGGCCACTACAATCCTGCACGGGAACAATGCCAAAAATTGTAGTCAATGAGGACTGAGAGTAAAACTTGAAAATTGCATTCTAATCGATCCTTTTGAGCATTGCAAATGAGAACGCCCAGTTGACAAATCCGTGAGACGATACAAAACCTTCAACGGCCATCTATGAGTTACAAATTGCTAAGAAGAGTTCATACACATACCAACAGGAAAACAAACTACCAGCAAAACTTGTAATAGGATCTGAATTTGTGGCGCATGCTGCATGCATTTATGAGTTACAAATTGACAGACATCCAAGTACACAACGTACATGTTTTCCATCTCTAAGAGCCCTTAGAACCAATTCTGTCTATTCTTTCACCACTTGTTTCATCTGATGCCAGGATCCATTCCATGCAAAGAACTTACAACACAACTCACCTACCTAATCGCTTGAAAGACTAAGGAGAACTTTCGCTGCTGTTTGCAATCTGTCAAAGATCACTGAGCATAGCAGCTACTTTAGGGAAACACCTACTATCAACAGGCACATGTTTCCATGTGGAATCATCCATAAGACCATGTCACTTTCCTTCTTCTCCATCACCATTGCCATGCCCGCCGGCTGAGCTCCCCTGGCCATCACCACCTGTCCCAGCCTCGGAGTTGTCTTGCTTGCTTCCTCCACGCCCATCATTTGGACCCCCTCCAGCTGAAGTTGGGCCACCACTACCACCACCAAGTGTGGCTTCAGTATGATGCATGGAAGGCATGCCATTGGCCCCTCCAGCTCTCATTCCCATTTGCCCTTGCATGGCTTGCTGGTGCTGCTGGTGTAGCTGCTGTGCTGCATCATGCATTTGGTGAGGGTTATTGAACTGCAATGGCATCTTTGGGGGGAAAATACCCTGTTGCTGAGCCATTGCTGCTGCCTGAGGATGTTGCATGAAATATCCTGCTTGTTGCATAGCAGGATGCGGGGCCATCTGTCAAGTGTTGAAACAAAGATGATAAACATGGATAAAAAGGTGAATCAGCAAATCATCAAGGCATGCTTACTACACACCTGAGCAGGCACCGTTGGTGCCTGTGGTTGTGCATCAGCAATAGCTGCTAAATACATCAGATTCTTTTGAAGCTGAGCTTGGTACCTAAATCATCAAAACCGAAATCATACAAATATTGCGGTCTTGCATTAAGGAATAAAAATTTATATCCAGAAGTCATAACAGGGAGACCAGCATTTGATATTGATAATCGTCCATTAAAAACAAGAACAAGAAGGAGCCAAAACTCAATTAGTTTCTCCACTCAGAGCTGCTGATTGCATGAAATGCCTACTGAGTATCCCCAACCATATCAATAAATATGAAACACAATCCACAGCCATACCTAATTGAACCATAAATTATTATAATTAATCCAGTAATTATGAGACATCAAACACCTTACAAGTTTTAAATGGGGAAATATCAAAAAGTCTGAAAACATTACATAATAAAAGATACCAATACAAAAAATGGGGTTAGGTCAACATTCTACCATCTTTAAAAGATCAGACGTAGCATTCTAACTTTAAACAGATATGTACAATCAATGTGATACAGGCCCAGCAATATAACTGCAGACACAATACAGACACAAAGCGCGGGCGAGTGTGTGTGTGTGTGTGTGTGTGTGAGAGAGAGAGAGAGAGAGAGAGAGAGAGAGAACTTACTGGGCACACTCAGCAAGTTTTCCAAGGTTTTGATTATCCAATATTGCCAGAATCAATTTTTTGTTCTCATCAAGGTACTGCATCATAAATTAAGAAAAAAAGACATAAACATTAGATTTATTTTAATTCCCATATATATCACATATCAAGTGAGATGTATATTAGAATATCTAGGTGGATATACAAAAATAACACTAGTAAAATAATTGAGCAATACAAAATCTAGATCCAAGTTATATCAACTGTGCCAGTAGCTATCCGCCTAATTCACAGGAAAAAAGAAATAAAGTAGCCAATATAAGATACTAAACACTTAATACTGGTAAGGATCATCTCATGTATCCTTAATTCACATCAATTTTAGGTTGACAAAGTATAATTGATGCAGGAGCATCTACGAAGCTCTCTAAGATTACTCAGGCCCATCACTCAATTGGGCTAGGGTTCTATTTACTTTAAATTATTAGTTACTTCTTTTGTTTTCCTATTCTTACTAGGATTTGGTTTAATTTCCTTTATCAATTAGGTTTTCTATATTCTAGTATAAATAGGCTATTAAGAGACTCTTGTATTGAGTTTTTGTTGATGAATATAATTTCATACTTAAGTCTATATAGTTTCTATTGGGATTTTGCCATAGAACTCAATTATCTTCGTTCCAACTTCAATTCTACAGCTTTATCCCTCTATTCTCTGTGTTTTGGGTATGTCTGGGTCGCTGGACAGCAGCTTATAGCCGCTGCCCTGCATCAATAATTCAACATTTCATAATAGATATCCATTCCTTCAAAAGAGTCTCTGGCTTAGATGGGAATTTCTGCAATGGTGATTGAAAATGCAACCATCTACTTACTAATTTAGTTCAAGACTGATGACTGCGCCCAAAATTTTGTTTTAATAAATGATTTGCCATACATATCACCCATAAGCCATCCCACGTAAGCCTTCGTCAGATTTACCAACATTTAATTGCATTAGTTTGATAAATTTTGACCATACTCCTACTTGTGGCACTACCTTGGCAACTGGAATTATTGAAATACTATCCAGTAAATCATTCTGTCCATACCATCAAAAATTGCATTAGTTTGATAAATTTTGACCATACTCCTACTTGTGGCACTACCTTGGCAACTGGAATTATTGAAATACTATCCAGTAAATCATTCTGTCCATACCATCCAAAATTGCATTAGTTTGATAAATTTTGACCATACTCCTACTTGTGGCACTACCTTGGCAACTGGAATTATTGAAATACTATCCAGTAAATCATTCTGTCCATACCATCAAAAATTGCATTAGTTTGATAAATTTTGACCATACTCCTACTTGTGGCACTACCTTGGCAACTGGAATTATTGAAATACTATCCAGTAAATCATTCTGTCCATACCATCAAAAATCCACTTCCATGAAAATGGACAGATGTCATAGATGACAAGAGAAAATATCATGTGTGCCTTTATCTCCAATTCTTAGAGGAGACTGGGAACAGTGGTCAACCAATGGAGTAACATCTGCACAGCAGTAGAGTAACTAGATGGTTCCCAACATGTAAACCTAGTCACCTGAATCACCACTAGAAATAGGCTGACAGAGGGAAAAATCTTAACAGACATTAAAAAAGTACTTCGCCCAGATCAGCAAAATAAACTGGTAGAAAGGAAAAGCATCCCGGACGGTCATGTATTCTATATACTAATTAGATCCCATCTTTTGAGTTAACATTTAATTTCCATGTTCTTTACATTATGAACCTGCAGACAAGCTCCATGGTCTTATTTGTTTCATTGTTCTCTTCCTGGTCTTACCCAACACATCCATAGTCTACAAGTGGAAGACATAGTCTTCCAAAATTCTATAAATGATCACCAGCTTTCATACATCATTCGACCATAAAAGTATAGAACAATGGCTTCCCGGCCTTATTGAATTGCTCCCTTACAAATTGCAGCTAAAAGGCGTTCTTTTCTAAGTAAGGAAGTATAATTTTACACATTATAATCAAGTAATCACATATTCCTTTATCACCTCAGTTCAAAATAACCTTGTTGGAATCAAAACTTGTTTGGCTTGCAAAGGTTGTTTCTTTAACCAAAAAAAAAAGAAGGCAAAAACCTCACTTTACACAAAAAGAAAAACCCAACAGACCCAGAGGACCAATCAATTCCACAAAGCATTAAGAGCTCCAAATAACCATAATACCAAAAACAGAGCCAAAAATCCACAAAAAAAGTAATACAGAGAGAGAAAGATTGAGCAAAATGGAAAAAAGGGTACCTTCTGAATTTGCTCGGTGGTGATGTTAGTGGGTGGAAATGATGTAGGCATCACAGGGATCATTTGCGGTGGCTGCTGCATCTTTTTCCCCTTTTCTTTGTACTTTCGGAGCACAAACCCTAACCCTAATTAACCCCAAAAGCGAAACAAAATAGAGCAAAATCAATTAGAAGCACAGATTAAGGAGACAAGGAAAGAAATTTAGGAGCTCGAGACAGAGACAGATAAGGCGGTGAGTGTAGGAGGTGGGAACAGAGATTTTTGAAAGCGGATTTAGGGGAACTACGGATCTTTTTGGATGTCGACTAGGTTTCTGGACTTTTAAAGACAAAAGCCACCAAAAAAATCAAAAACAAAAAAAGAAAAAGAAAAATTGTTTTTACAATTTCTAAAATTTTATTTATGTTTCTATTAAAAAGAATTTGTATATATGTGTTCAAATTGTTACTTATATTGTGTTATTTTCTGCTGTATTTGGAAAATGAGGATTCGATTATAGAATCTAAATTTGGAAAACCATCATTGTAGTTTAATAAGACTAATAAAAAATTATGTCTTAACCTAACCTAAATCAATTATCTTCAATTTATTATTTGGGTTAAGATTTCCTATGTATCAAGGAATAAAATGTCCATAATATCTCCGATATTTTCACGAAATTTCCGTATTTTTGGACTACCGATATTTCCGATACCATCGATATTTTAGATATTCATGAACCAAAATATCGATAATATTGACGACATTGACCGAAATATCGATAATATCCCGATATTTCCATCGAAATTTCCGTATTTTTGGACTACCGATATTTTATTCCTTGCTATGTATTATGGGAAAGATTTGAAATTTTAAATCATGAATTTCCTAATGAGTTGTTAAATCAAAAGCCTCAACTTAAACAAATAGTGAAGTTCATAAATTAAATTTCTGTATAAAAAATGAAAAATTATGTAAATTTTTCTATGAACTTTTAATTTTCACATTCACAATTCATTAGTTCTCGGTGGTTATTATTTTAATAAAGCATTTATTTCAAAAAAATATATATTCATGAGTTCTCCAATTCCAATTGCTTAAACGTAACTCAACATAATAGAAGAATCTCTAACAATCCTTTTTATTTTTTATTTATCAGCTCTAACAAAAACAATCCTTTTTATTTGAACAATAAATAATGAATAATAAATCATAAATAAAAACAAAAGAATGATAAATAAAAACTGAAACGGTGCACTCTGAGTTGATAATTGTGGCGCGCCCAAAGTACCAAACCGAGTTGATATTGCTAACAAGTCCACTTCTCACTTCGCAATGTCTCAAATTTATTTGACCCAAAAACAAAAAGAAAAGAAAAAAGTCCCAAACTTCCAAACTCCAATGAACAAAAACATATGGATCTCCAAATCCAGCAACACTTCAAATTCTTGAATCAATCCCACTCAACAAGAAGAAGAAAAGCTTAAACCTGGCTCCTGATATCTGGAAACGCCTCTTCCCTCCACGAAGAACCACAAGGACAATCTTCCCTCCCTAATTTCCAACCGGGATAGCTCGGGCATTGCCAATCAATCACAGAATGGAGATAAACCTGTTCAAGTTATGCTCCGGCCTCAAAGTCATCGGCTACCTCATGATCCTCTTGGTTGCCGCCATAATTTCCCTCTCCTACTACGCCGTCGTTGTGGTCACTTGGGGCCCGGAGCTGCTCAGCGGTGGGCTCCACTCTTTTCAAGCCTTCTTCATCGTCATTATGTTCCATTTTCTGGTAATTCTGAACTTTTTCAGTCATTGATACTTAAAGGTTTTTTCTTTAATATATGGGTAAATGAGAAATTGGAAAATATAACCAACCCACAAATTTTATTTTATTTTGCAGAAAGTTTGCTTTTCCTTCTTGTTTGGGTTTTCTTTTCCTTTGTTGGGTGTGTATTAATTTTACTAAATCATTAGGGTCTAAACAGTAAAGTTAAAGCTTGAAGTGGTTAGCTTGGACTTAGGTCAGTTAAGTAGATTAGACTGATAGCTGCTGCAATGAGCACAATTTGGAGTAACTTGCAGAGGAATGGATAACATCAGAACTAAGGGGCAAATAGATAGACAACTAAGTTTCATGCTATAGATCGGAGGTCCAAAGTTAATGGATGAACATGAGTTAAGTTGGGTTCAAATGCTTGACAAGCTTATAGAAGTTGGATTTGAAATGAGACTTGAGATGTGGGAAGACAAATCAAAATTTGGGTAGAAAGGTACATTCGATACTTATATCAAGGACTCTTGGGATAATTGCCTTTAACACAGATTAAAAGAGTGCATGTTGATTTGTTGGTTTGATGACTATTCTTATTGATTTTCTTTCTGTAACTGAAATTCTCAAGATTTTTATATGAAAATATATGCAGAAATTACTTTATATGTGAAACGAAATTGAGTAATAAGATTCATTAGAAGAAAACTAACTCTTGAGTTTTCCCATTGGTTTCAATTTGCATTTGTCTTGCAGCTTATAATGTTATTGTGGAACTACTTTATGGTAGTCTTTAAAGACCCGGGTTCTGTTCCCGACAATTGGAAACCTCAAACAGAGGAGGAAACTTTGGAGGCTGGTAGTTCTCTGACTTTGTCAGAAAGTATGGAACCTGAGGCTTTCACTTCCACACACTCTGCAGATGGACGAGAAAGAAGACCACAAGTAGGATATTGTAGTCGATGCCAAAACGGCAAGCCACCACGATGCCATCATTGCTCTGTTTGTAAGCAAGCTCCTTTCTGTTGTTGCTTGCGATTTATTTTATGCTATTATCTTGACATGCATTTCTGTATTATTGCATATTCCCTCAGTGTGTTTCATCTTCTTCTTCTTCTTTACTTCCGCTTTGTATGTAAGAATTTTTTTCCCTTACTTTTTTATATATCTTGGAGATGACATCGATTTGAGTGTAGTTGTGATAGAACGTATTTCCCTAGAAAAATCTTCCAAGGGTGGTACCATAAATATGAATGTTCTTTCAATTTCTGTGTTGTTAACCTTAGATAAGAATTTTTATCAATAGAGCCATCATGTGACATTTATAGGATGTTTCCAAGTTTAATTGTTATGGTATGTATCCTTTTTGTGTTTTTGTTGTTATCTATAACTCTATATCTTGTCCGAAAGTGACAGAGTCATAATAATTTCAGATGCACCTCACAACTTCAGAACATTGTTGGCAGCCCTATTTAACATTCGGTGAAATTGTCAGTTAAGTTAAAGAAAGTAATTTTGTTTTCTGCTATTTTCTGTAGGTCAAAGATGTGTACTGAAGATGGATCACCATTGTGTTTGGGTGGTGAATTGTGTTGGTGCACGCAACTACAAGTTTTTTCTTCTTTTCTTGGTAATCCTATATTTCTTTTTTCTTATTATTTTAGTTGCAGTTACAAAATAAAAACTTTGTGTAGATTTCCTTACCCCTGCTGAATTTTTGGTTCAAAGGCTGGGAAAGCCCATAGAAACTAAGGGATGGGAACTGGAGATGTTTGAGTAATTTTTTAGGTGAGCGTTTGTGTTGGGAGGAAGTCATGGGGTAGAGAGAGATGAGAAATAATAATTTATTATAAAATGAATACCTTCTGGTTCGCAAAGGAACTTTAAATTTGGACTAATTGGCTATTTTATTATTTCTGATGTTTTCTGCTGACTCTTTCCATTTTCTGTTATTGGCATAAAAGATTTATACATTTCTGGAGACAACAATGGATACCTTCATTTTGCTGCCAAATTTTATCGATTTTTTCTCTGAAGCCAAGAATCATTCAACATCTCCTGGCAATCTTGCAGTTATTTTTTTGACTTTTGGTAATATTCCACCTGTACTCTCATTTTCATTTCCACATATTGGTTCTGCTTCTGCTTTCATTATTTACTTGTTTCTTACATATTGTGTACTTTGTCGCAGTGCTTAATTTAGCCTTTGCATTGAGTCTTCTTTGTTTCGTGGTTATGCACATGTCCCTTCTGTCAAGCAACACCACTACTGTAGAGGTAATAAAATCAACTGCTACTTTCTGTCTACCAGTTTTGAGATATTATGAATATTTGCATTGCACTAACCATTTGAGACCTGAATTACCTGATATAATTCATTTTGGTCAGTTGGCTATCTGCTGCTCGAGCTGTTATTCCAATTTATGAATTGCAAAATGAGATTTTGCTATAGTTACCTGAAGTGATCCGGAAATTAGAATAACCTGAGTCTACTAAGAAGTTTATTATGTAGCACATTTATCTTATATCTCATCTTGTTGGAGTACAGACACAAGCTCTGCATGGTATTGGTAGTCAAGGCATTAATTCATTACTGCAGGTTTTTTATTGTATAGTTTTATAGAGGTAATTGAAAAATGTTTCAGGTTCATGAGAAGAGAAGAGGAATCAGATGGAAGTATGACTTGGGCAGGAAGAAGAATTTTGAGCAGGTAGTACTCTCTCTCTCTCTCTCTCTCCCTCTCCACTTTATGCAAGCCCTTCTTCTGTCACACTGTTGAGGAGTCTCACTTTTTGCTCTTTTCCCCCCTCCTGAAGGTTTTCGGCACGAAGAAGGCACTATGGTTCTTCCCACTGGTCTCAAAGGAGGATTTAAACAACATTCCTGCTCTTCGGGGCCTGGAATTTCCGACACTTTCAGATAGTGAGGGTTGATGCTTGGTGAGGCCATTAATTTTTACCTCCTTCCAGCCATTCAAATACTTTCACTACTCATATATATTGGAAATATTGGGTCTGAAAAGGTAAAGTACTGTGTTTAGTTTAATCAGTTTTTGCAATCTTTAGTTTAAGAGGATCTGTATTAGGCTCGAGTTTTTTCTTTTTACACACTGGAAATTGGCTTCAGAAGGATCAACCCAACAGGAAACAGATTCCTTGGGTAAAAAAAGCTCAGCTATCCACACATCGATTTATATACAGATTCTTTTTTCTAGTCCATTTCTTTTCCTTCATCCAAACTGTAAAGTGTACCGCAATTGCTTTGGTATCCAGAAGAAACTATTTTTGCAGTAGCTAAGTTTGCTATACTCCCTCAACATGTTCGGTCCCGGAAATCTTGACTGCCATTGACTCATTCACATTGTATGGGATGCTAAATTCAGCAAACATGGTTTGCTGCTTGTTGCCGTAGTCCACTCCATTTTAAGGAGCCTGTGCCTGCCATGTAGACTTGGTGTGATAATTTTGGTTGGCCAGTTGGCCAAGACTTGGGTTTGAGGTTGTAAATCATAAAATACTGCCTGATCATAAATGAAGGCATGGGTGTCCTATAAATAAAGCTAGTTCTAAAGGGTTTTTTCAAAATTTATTATGTACTTTTCTCCCTCTCTTTTTTTATTTTCTTTTATACCCTCTATCTTTCAGTATTTGAATCTTGCCACTTGAATGCCCTAGGTTCCAACTCTTACAGGCATAAAACATCGAAGTTTACGTCATACGGGTGGTTTGCGGATGATTGCGCGTATTCGAAGTTATATTTTATATTCTTGTACTTTAAAAAGAAATCTCCATGAAGATTTTCCTTACCCAAAGATTCTGTTAACCTGATAAAATGCTAGACTTACCGCATTTTTGCATACCACATTGATATCACCTCTCTAATAGAGGTGGAGCCCACCAATACAATGGGGCCTACCTCTATTAGAGAGGTAGTATTATTGTGGTATGCAAAAATGTGGTAAGACTAGCATTTTTCTTGACCAAATTGCTTGAAAGCAATGATACAGAACATGGCGTAAAATACTTGTTAAAAGAAAAGAGAACTATATCATTATGAGGACTAATGACTTTTTTGGCAAAAAAACAAGGACTAATGACTTCATATATGAGGACATCCGTTCATATTATCTGGAACAATGCATACTGGGGAAGGCAACATTCTTGGCCTACCTACCCCCATGATCTTGATTCTAACAGCTTTATCCTTTTTAATATTGTTTAACAATAACAATACCATAATCACACGAATCTGATCCCTATCACAATCTTTTAAACTTGGGAAGAAAACAAACGTTTTTACAAACCCCTGGTGGTCTATTAGCACTTCTCTTTCCAAAATTAAACGGATCCTAAGTTCAAATCCTCTCTCCTCGCCGATTAAAAAAAACATACTTTAAATTTGTAGCTTAAACTACTAACAATAAGCAAATGGAAAACGAGATACACTACATCCTATTAAAAACCAAGCCTTACAACCATTGTGCATCAACTAACAGTGAAAACAGCTTGATAAATTCCCTAGTGTAATCGCAGGAAAACACTTTTTTTTTCTTTCTCTAAATTACAGTTAGTCAAGGTAGTGTGTCTGCCCCTCTTACACTCGAGTTCGAATATCCCGCCAATTAGAATAGTTTAGAATACCACTTTGTTAGAAAACATATTAGTAGTATAAAGTTTTATAACAAAATCAACCACAATCAATCACCTGTAATTAAAAAGCCTATTTAACTATGCTCCTTAAATAATATATGAATCTTAATCAATTACTTGGAGTCCACATGGTGTTTTCACATAGTTCTTATAAATAATTAAACTCCACGTATGTAATTGACTGAGATTGGTGGAATTCTGACATAGAATCAATCGTAGGCAATATATATTAAAATCTATACATCATTCACATGGTTGCTCCATTGCCCATCTTTCTTGGCAGGAACCGAGTTACTGAGTTGACTCACCCTTGCGACATGATCATCATCCTTCAAATTACAGATGTCAGAGGCCACAACAGCGAACCAAACAAGGACTGGGGTAGCAAATAGGATGAGACCAAAGGGCACCATCCACAGTTGCCTATTTGTAGGATGATATTGATACTCCCACCATCCCAATACGAGCCCCCCTGCCACACTCACCAAAATTGACCAAAAGCGAGCCGTGCTTGTGTCCACAACTCTTTCATGTTCCAAGTAACTTGCATCTTTCTCTTCCTTGTTCGATCCCATGCTTGTGTCCACAACTCTTTCATGTTCCAAGTAACTTGCATCTTTCTCTTCCTTGTTCGATCCCATCAAACTACAATCAATTAAAAGTAAAATTCTACTTCCGTCCCTTAATTCTAATTGTTCATAAGAAGAAATAAGAGAAATTAGATCTATAAATTACTGAATCTGTAAGTATGATAATGCTCTCTTGCCGTCACAAGGTCTCATAAGAGAACATTTTCCCCATAGCATCTTACGTAGGCAGAAAGTCTGACAAGAGAACATTTTTCCAGTGTCTTACAAGAGAACATTTCTCATAAATAGGAGTTTCATGAGAGCAAAACAATAAAGCATATATAAAGAATTAAACATACCTTGGTGTTATTGATGAAGAGGAACAAGAAGCAGATTGGGAGGTGTGGAAATAAATTAAGTGAGATGGGGTGGTGAAGATATAGAGGGAGGTATTAGAGGAGGGACAAAGACCCTGAGAACAAGAGTGAGAGAGTGTTGGGAGCTAAGAGGGCAAGAGCCCCATGACTCTGGTGGAGTGGGGGGGTGGGGCAGTGAGGAGGCTTTGGATTTTGCAAGTCATTCAATACAAGAACAAGCAAGTCTGATGGATTGAGCTAAACATCAGACGTGCCTTTCTCTCAAAGTTGTTATTTGTTAAAGAGAATAAATATAAAAAGAGAAAATGATTACGTATATTATATATCAAGAGAAACACAACTATCTGGGGTAGATTTGATATGAACCCAATTATTATATAATATTTTATATAGGTCATTGTTTTTGGTTCCTTTGACAAGTGGCTTGTTTGGTTCGATAAAATTTCTAGGGGTCGTGGATGGCATTTTAAATTCTAATGGTTCTTGAGTCTGCTGGCAAAATTAGAGGTGGAACTGTGGTTTCGTCCTTAGTTTTTTTAGGTGCAATGCAATTTCCATGTTTTTTTAGGACCTTTTTTATTGAGAAATACGATAATATATTAAATTCATACACACAACACAACATGAATGTTAGAATTCAAATCCAAGACCTTGCATGGGAGAGCAATTACTCCAAAACAATACACTATTGGGTCATTTACGGTGCAATTTCCATGTTATAGTACAAAAAGTCAAGTGGTTGTTTCATATTATTTGTTAAATTTATACAAATTTGGGTTCAACTTCATTAAAGTGAGAAGTATTGGGGACAGGTGGGGGAAGAAGGTATAATATAGCATTTATTTATGAAATGACTTTAATATTCCATTTATTTACGATAGTTTTTTGCAGTGAATATATATAGCATATGCTTTGCAGTTAGCATGCCGTGCAGGATGTTGATGGGAATTTTTAGGTGAACAACATGATAGATACAGATTGTGCAAGGTTTCACCTTCAAATTGCCGAGTTTTATCTTGGGATGCATTGTAGTTGGGTAGGACTTAAAGATAGGACCTATTGAGTGGCCCTCAGCTCTTGCTTTCATGGTTATGCATTCTTGCACTGTATACTTTTGACCTATTTCCTTCTTTAAAAATGATTGAAAGTTTCGTGTTGCAACCCAAAAGCACAACTCACCCTGTCAGCCATAACTTGGGTTGGTTTTTTTCTGTAATGCCAACAAAATGTAAAGTACAATACGACTATACAGTATAAAATATTACTAACAACTTTGCTTTTTAAAAAGGCTTAATATCACAAAACGTCTCTAAAGTTTATGACACTATCATATTGCATCATTAATATTTTTTTTGTATCATTTGTGGTCCTCAAAGTTAGTATGTGTGATCACAAATGATCCCTACTATTAAGTTCCGTCAAAAACTCCGTTAGTTTTGACATACACATATATATATATATATATATATATATATATATATATATATATATACATCCCCAAAGTGATTTGGACCCAGTAAATTGTTGAGAGGAGGTGCAATTTTGAAAGGCTAAAAGCTTTATGAAAATATTTGACAACCAAATATCCTCATAATTTAAACAGTATCAATGTCATTCATATCATGAAAACATCGCATTATGTTTTATGTACAATTATCACTTAAATAAACAAATCGTAATTGATCATACCTCGAGTCGTGCGTTGCACAGCCTCTTCCTCCTCGAGTTTGCCTTACTTTGGATTGTTTAAATTCTTGGATTGCCTTACTATAGACTTACTTCATAAATTTATGTGATAATTCTTTCATGCATTTATATCATACATGAAAATTTGTTTTCTGTAAAAATATTGGCTAAGTATGAAAAATGGTTTTTCGAAATAATCATTTTCTCAAGATAATTTTTGACGACTTTTATTCCTTACACATCAAATAAGAAACCTTGATTTTATGAGATTTTAATATGAAGTATATATTGACTTAATGAGCCATCATTAGTAGCCTAAATCGTATTTTTCACTAAAATCGATTTTTCACATTTTGATTTGGTAGGAGTTTTGTCACGACCCGACTCCTAACACGATATTGTCCGCTTTGGGTAGGCCTCACGGTTTTGTTTCTAGGAACTCACGAGCAACTTCCCAAAGGGGTCACCCATCCCTGGGATTGCTCTAAGCCACAACTCGCTTAACTTCGGAGTTTCCACAACTCCGGCCGTGAGCTCCCAAAAGGCCTCGTGTTAGTTAGAGACGTGCCCACACATATAAGGCACATCACCTTTCCCTCCCCGAGCGATGTGGGATTGCTCACCGTTCTCTGCTTTCCAAGCTCAAGACACGGGTCTTACAATCCACCCCTTGGGGCCAGCGTCTCGCTGGCACATTTCCGGTCGGGGTCCTGGCTCTGATACCATTATGTCACGACCCGACTCCTAACACAATATTGTCCGCTTTGGGCCGAGCCCTCACGGTTTTGTTTCTGGGAACTCACGAGCAACTTCCCCAGTGGGTCACCCATCCCGGGATTGCTCTAAGCCACAACTCGCTTAACTTTGGAGTTCCCACAACTCCGGCTGAGCTCCCAAAAGGCCTCGTGTTAGTTAGAGATGTGCCCACATATATAAGACACATCACCTTTCCCTCCCCGAGCGATGTGGGATTGCTCACCGTTCTCTGCTTTCCAAGCTCAAGACACGGGTCTTACAAGTTTGATTTTCTAGCATTTTTATTTGAATCCAAATGGGGGGTACTTCCTTATTTACATTGTAAACTTAAGTAAATTGAGTAATATAAAAATAAGTAAAAGTAAAATAACAAAGTAAAATAAGGCACTTCGTCGAACACTTAGGCTGCATCACTGAAAGGGTAATATGCAGGGCCTCTAGAAGCTTTTCCGACAAGGAAAGGTGCAGCTGCACCTCTTTGCTCCTTCATAGATCCGCCAATGTACATCCCTAAAGTTCACGCACTTATCACAAATGGTCCATGCGAATTTCTTTTTATTTTTTCATTTAAAATGCATAAAATTTTGGTTTTCTTTTTAAATTATTTAAAAATATATTTTGTATTTTAAATACGCGTGACACTATATTTTTGAAGATGTGGGCTCCACATATATGCCACATCAACAAACTAATGAAGTTTTTAAAAAATAATTAAAAAATGAAAAAACCATTTTTATAGAAGGATTTTAATCTTGAGGACCATTTATGAACTCTAAACCCTTGGTTTTTTTTAGGACCTTTTCTATTGAAATGAGCGATAATATACTAAACTTACACACACTACACGGATGCTAGGACTCGAACCCATGACATTACATGAGAAAGTAAATACTCCAAACTATTATACTAGTAGATCCTTTGCAGCTCAAGATTTCTTATAATAAGCCGATAACCATTTAATTTAGTGATATTTAATGTACACTTTGTTAGAAAAAAGTCATGAGAATTATGTCTTGGACCAATAATTTGTTAATTTTGTAAGACTTCTAGCTCGAGTATCTGGTGTATGACTGGACATTTTCAGATCCAACAATACTTCAGTTATTTTTCAAGCCCAAATTAGATTTTTGTTAGCTAGGCCTTGGTCTTGTAATTTGAGCCTTAAGCATTGTTTGCCTGAGCAGAAAAGGTGGAAAAAAACCTTGGGTTTGTGTTCGTTAAAGCCCAAGCCAAACCATTTTCAGTTGCATGGATAGCATAGGGATAGCACAACAGGCCGGAACCAAATATTCACTGCAAATAATCATTCGGAGAAATTGTCAACAAAATTACTCCTTGTTTGGTAACTCGAACAAGATATGACTAATTCATTCAGAGCTGAATTTATTAAATTGGATAACTATCTTACACAATAGAAATTATTTTTATCCCAAAAAAAATATTAGTATTTTCTTGAAAAAGAGATTCGATAGAATAAAATTCGGCTTAATCCGAATATTGTCCTGACCAACCAGCCAAACGAGGAAAACATTTCACGGTTCACAGTCCCACTCAAAACTTGTGGACAGAGTTTGGACAGTTACACATGACTCATGAGTCATGAGTGTGGAAGTTACAGGATAAGATATATTTACATGGAGGAGGAGGCATACATTCGATGAAAAGATAGGAAGGAAGCGAGTGACACGTTCTCAATTATTGCATGAGAGACCTCAAGTCTTGCTTATCAATATCTTTTGTCTCTCCTGCGTAATTATCAATCTGGTCCTACTCACAATTACATTATTGCCCTCGTCTAAACAAACTAATGAATTGAACTCAAGTAATTACAATGTTTACCTTACATAGAAAACAAATAAATTGGGTGAACACCAATACTACAGTTAAAGGATGGTTACCAAATTATACGTAAAATTCATCTGATTGATTTGTAATTTTAGGTTAGTTTTTCACGTGGTGTTACGATCGCACTCAACAACTTTTTATCTTTTATATAATCATAATGAGTTAATGGCGGAAGAAACATAACACAACCCAGAAATAAATTTAACTTCAAATTAAAGCGTCAATTACGTTTTCCACTTTTGTTTGTGTGAGAGTGTTTGGATGAAGCGCGAATAACTCTAAGACCAGTAAAATAGGGTCCAAATTAACAAGGGGCATAAAAAAATGAGGTTCTTCGATCTAAGTCCAAAATTCCTAGTCGTCATTGGGTTTAGTCCACACTAGACCTGGCAAACGTGTCGTGTTTGCGGGTTTCGTGTCGTGTTCGTGTCAACCCGTTAAAAAAGCGAATAGACCCGACCCGACCCGTTAAGCTAACGGGTGAGAAATATTAAACCCGAACCCGACCCGTTCAAATTCGCGAAAATCCGACCCGACCCGTTAAGACTAATGAGTTAATTTTTTTGCTCATTTCACGCGCTTCACCCATTTAAAAAAATAGACTATATTTGTTAACAAATTGTTAAATGAAAACACAAATTAGACAATTCTTTGTGGTAAAAGAATAATATATTAAGTATTTGAGAATAATTAAAATAATAATATGGAGTGAAAGGATGATGTTATTGGTGAGGTTAGATTGTATTTATAATCAATATCGAAATAATCCTAGAAATTTAAGTAATTAATCAACAATGTAGAATAATAAGAAAACAAACAAAATAATAATATGGAATGAGAGATGTATGTCATTGGTGGGTTAGATTGAATTTGTAATCAAAAGTAAATTAATCTTAGGGATTTAAGTAATTAATCAACAATATAAAATAGTAAGAACATAAATAAAATAATAATTTGGAATGATAGGAGCATGCCATTGGTGGGGTTAGATAGGGATTTTATAACGTAAATTTACAAAAATACCCCTGCTCTTAACGGGTTAACGGGTTATTCGCGAAAAACACTAAAACTACCCGTTAAGATAACGGGTGCTTAACGGGTTCACCCGTTATCAACCCGACCCGATAAGGCCAACCCAAATACTGATAATTTTGTTCGAATTCGTGTCGTGTTAACGTGTCGTGTACAATATTGCCAGGTCTAGTCCACACCTTTTTTGCTGTAGATTTGGGTCCATTGACTTTTATTAATTTTTTCTTGTGTCAATTTTACCCTTTGAGGTAAATAAGGAAAGAACATTAATTGAAAATCCAAATTAATGTATTAATTCTTTCATTCTAAATGGATTTCATATTTTAAATTTTGAATCCTTCTATTGCAGCCATGACACATCTGTACCAAAAAAAAAGTTTCGTCAAGTAAAATACTTTAACAATTAACTATTGCAATATTTACCTAATGTATAGATAAAATACAATTTAAGTTAAGAAAGTAATGACCCACATAGTTTATCTATCCATCAAGCAAGTACAATGAAAGTAAAGACCCATAGACAAGCGCCAAAATAAAACTATTGTACCTATCCATAAGGTTGATTTGTGGGTTTCAAGCATAAAAACAAATTAAAGAAGTTCATATAGAACAATGAAATTTGGAGTATTATTGATGATGTCTTCCCAATGAGATAATATACCTAATTATTAGGTAATATAATATAATGTACCTAATTACTAGGTAAATATAAGATAATATACCTAAATACTAGGTAAATATAAAATAATGTACCTAAATACTAGGTAAAATATTTTCAATAACTATCCAAAATTAATTAACCCAAAACCATATGATTAATAACAATTTCTTGGTCATCTATAAATTAAATATTTACCCAAAAAACAAAAGTACGATACAAGCACTCGAAACGATATAATTCTAGACATAAATATGATACAAGAACTCAAAAACACAATTGAAAAAAAAAAAACATACATACATACATTACCACATATATATATATATATATATATATATATATATATATGGAGATCAAGGTAAAAGTTAAACTTCCACGACTGTTCGTGTTTGGAGACTACATTTTGCAAGTCCTGGGCGGCTGTTCGTGAGGGCGGCTACCTTATAGATCCCAATCTAGAGATTTTGTTCAAGAGACAGAGAGGAGGGAAGATGAAGAGAGGGAGAGAGAAACCAAAGAGAAAGGGAAGATAAAGAGGGATAGATAAAGAGAAGATGAAGAGAGGGAGAGAAGGAAAGTCGGAGAAGATGACTGAAATATAATAGTTATTTCAAATAGTATAGGAGACCTGATTTGTGGCAGTATTTGCCATTTAATTTCTTACCTTATTTAATTTTTAAGGGCATGATGGGAATAACAAAGTAATTTAAAAATAAAAAAAATAATATGTAAATATCAAAAAATCAAAAAAGGAATGTAATTATACGTGGCAAAAAAGTCAAAGAACTTGTATCAACAACAACGTATATGAGGATTGCATCCAACTTCTATTTTCGAATTTGGACTTATACCGAATTTTTTATAAAAAGAATCACACTAAAGAAGGGTGTTTTGGGAAAAATCAAAATAGGAAAACATAGACAATTATTGATGAAATGATGCAGAGAGCGCAGCCATGGAAACTTGGGAATTTCAGAAAAATGCGGTTGATTGGTGGAGTCGTGTGGTAGCTTTGCATCATCATCATCATTATCATTATCATCACTATCTTCATCCCCTCTCATGGGCCCCACACGTTTTCAACACGATAACGAAAACAACATAATCTCCCAATTCCATTTTGATCTCTTCATCATATGCTAGCTACTCTCTCTCTCTCTCTCTCTCGCGCGCGCTCGCTCTCTTTGCCACCCAAACCAGCCCAGCCCAACCCAGCAGACGCTGAAACAAACACCGGCTTATACTAATTAGACATCTTAATTACGTTACGTGGGGCCAAGTTATTGGATACTCTGTCTCGGGACCGTGTGATCTTGATCAGACGGGGGATGGAGAAGATGAGCGCGGCGGCGAAGTCGCCGAGGATGAGGACCAGGGTTGGTAAGTACGAGCTGGGAAAAACTCTGGGGGAGGGCACCTTTGCCAAGGTCAAGTTTGCTAAGAACATGGAAACCGGAAAGTGCGTGGCCATCAAAATCGTAGACCGTGAGCAAGTCCTCAAACACAAGATGGTCGAACACGTACGTATATATGCCTCTCTCTCTATCTCTCTCTCTCTCTCTCTCTCTCTCTCTCTCTCTAAGCATCTCTATATTTATGAATGGGGTGGCAGTAGGACCCACGCTAATGCTTCATGGTAAGAGATGGGAATTCAGTTTAGTTGAAGTTGGTGATCATTGTTGTGGATTGTGGTTGGTATATGCAGGTGAATTTTTCTGGTTTGGTATTTGGTAATTGGAGATGTTAAAATGGAAGTTTGATGGGAATTGGGAGGTTGAAATTTTTTGTAGTAGAGATTGAAGGGGCCTCTAGCTTAGTGGTTAAGAGCAGTTATCCGTACCGTACAACCGAAGTTTCTTGTTTCAATCTTCCTTCCTCCAATATTGCTTGTATTAAAAAAGATTAATTATTTTTATTTATAAATATTTAGGGAATGTACAATTTTTTATTGACTTGGTAGGTCAGGTAATACAAAGATAATGACTTTTATTCAATAGTTGATTTTTTTAATTATTATATACCATGTGGTCAGCTTGTGTGTTGAATTTTTAGTCTTGTATTTGGGAAGAAATGAGTAGTGTTTCGGTTTGTTGTGATGTAGAGTAGAGCAAGGATGAAGACATTGATCACTAATTGTTGTTTGGTGGTTTTGTATTGCCAGATAAAAAGAGAGATATCAACAATGAAGCTGATCAAACATCCTAATGTTACACAAATGTTTGAGGTACCATAAGCAACAATCCCAATCACTTGTATTTTATTTTTGTTCAAGCAGCTTTCTTTAATTTAAATCTTCATTCATTGGGTTATTATGAATACAGGTCATGGCAAGCAAGACTAGGATCTACATTGTTCTCGAGTTTATTGATGGGGGTGAGCTCTTTGACGAAATAGTAAGCAATTGTTGTTTGAACCTACATTCTTGGGGTTGCACAAAACTCTTTTTTCTTTGAATTGTTGTTCTTGCTTTCTTACTTATGTTGTCCGTGGACACAAGTATTATGTCTCTTTATAAAACATTCCCTTATTGTAAGCCCTTTGTTTGCCAGGCCAAAAATGGGAGACTGAAAGAGGATGATGCCAGAAGATACTTCCAGCAGCTCATCAATGCTATCGATTACTGCCATAGCAGAGGCGTGTACCATCGAGATTTGAAGCCCGAAAATCTTCTTCTAGATTCATGTGGCCGCCTTAAAATTTCAGATTTTGGACTGAGTACGTTCGAACAGCAAGTGCGGGTGAGTAAAACTATTGCGAAAAAGTTTTACGATGTTTAATTTCTTGTTGTTAAGTTGATTACAGATGTAAGGCAGACATAGTGTTGATGCCGTGTAATGTTATGTTCCTGTTATATAATGCTACTTTCATTTATGTCATTTGTATTTTTGCAGGAAGATGGGCTGCTTCATACTGCCTGTGGAACTCCAAATTATGTTGCTCCTGAGGTACCTACTTCTGGCTTTTTCTTTGCAGAAAAATAGGTAATTGCAGTGGTACTTAATTGTTTATAATTATTTATCACATTTGGCATTTTTGTATCAGGTGCTCAATAACAAAGGCTATGATGGTACATCATCTGATATTTGGTCTTGTGGGGTCATTCTCTTTGTGCTTATGGCTGGTTACCTCCCTTTTGATGAACCAAATCTTTTAGCGCTGTATAGAAAAGTATGTGGCCAAGTTTTGCTTCCTCTGTTTAAATGATGGGAATCTCATATGACTAACTTATGAGTGCATTGTCTACTCTTAATTTCAGATCTGCAAAGCTGAATTTTCATGTCCATCGTGGTTTTCATCAGGCGCAAAGAAACTGATAAAGCGTATACTTGATCCAAACCCTGTTACAGTGAGCTCCCAAACCTTTTTTCAGTGCCGCAATTCTATAAGTACTAGCTATTTCTGCACATATGTTCTTGAACATCATTATTTGAGACCATTTTGATATGAGAATGGGCATATAATATCTAAATGCATACCATCTTTTACTAAAGAATAACTTCTTTTTTTCTGCGTGTGTGGCAGCGGATAACAATTCCCGAGATCTTAGAAAATGAATGGTTTAAGAAAGACTACAAGCCAGCACAGTTTCAAGAGGAAGAGGATATAAATCTTGATGATGTAGATGCTGTTTTCGACAACTCGAAGGTTAGAATTAGTCAGAAGTCAACTTAATCTCTCAACCATGCATTTCTTTAGTTCAATTTAGTCAGAAGATTTTTCAAATTTTTGAGTGCTTGATTGCATTATTTTTTAGTTTTCACACTAAATTAGTCTCTATTTTTTCTTTGCTGCAGGAAAATTTTGTAACCGAAAGGAAAGAGAAACCTGTATCAATGAATGCTTTTGAGCTTATTTCTAGGTCCAATAGTTTCAATCTGGAAAATTTATTTGAGAAGCAAATGGTATGTAGCATAACATTTTCCTAATTTCTTGTTATGAATGTTTTCAATGGGGCGCTATGTAGTATATGGATTGTAACTGTAATTGCAAAATAATTACAGTTCTGTTCCAATTGCTAGCCAGGCAGAAACTAAGGAACCTTGTAAAAGTTAGGATCATCAGAAAATCGAGGGTGTAGGCAAATGGTGTTGTGGGACTTCTAGGTTTTGTTGAATTAACAGCATGCTTAGTCTCAAAATCCTTTGTGGCCTTATAATACTTTATAGTGCCGAAAGTTATTCTGTTAGTGATTTGCTCCATTCTGATCATTTGGAATTCCATGATATATAGGGTCATGTGAAACAAGAAACCCGTTTTACTTCTCAACGCCCTGCAAATGAAATCATGAATAAAATTGAGGAAGCTGCAAAGCCTTTGGGGTTTAATGTTCACAAGAAAAACTACAAGGTATGTGAATTTTACTCTGTCTCATGCTACACTTTATAAGACTTGACTTAATATGCAAGTCATCTTATCAGAACAAGCTTCCTGTTATGTTTAGAAGTTCCAAACAATATCTTTGCTAATTCCAAAAGCAATTGCAGATGAAGTTGCAAGGTGACAAACATGGAAGGAAGGGCCACCTCTCTGTAGCTACTGAAGTGTTCGAAGTGGCACCTTCTGTGCACATGGTAGAGCTCCACAAAACTGGCGGCGACACACTAGAATTTCACAAGGCAAGCCAACATTTTCGTTTTGACCTTTGTAGTTTCTGGGTAGATGTAGGAAAAGAAAGGAAACAAAAACCATAAAACGCAACAAATTTATTATTGTTCTGCTTCAATTTACCTTCCTTTTTTCCTCACAAATTAAACAAGACCATTCTAGGCACTCTTTTTTTTTTTTTTTTTTTTTTTTAAGGGACAAGTTGCCATTGACTGATTCTGTCTTCTAAATGTCTGTTGCTGCAGTTCTACAAAAACTTCTCTTCAGGTTTACAAGATATAGTGTGGAAAACTGAAGAAACTACTGAAGGATCAAGGTGATCACCTCTCTCTCTTTCTCTTTTCTGTGTGCGCGATCAAACATATGCATATGTGCGCACGCGGGCATTTTCATGGAGAGCATGCTTGACTGGCTGTTTGATTGTCTGTGCAGGAAATAAAACTCTCCTTTCAGGTTCAACTCTTCATTGCGTCTTCTGATCTGTTTGGCCTATAGTGCATTTAGTTCTGAGCCCTATACAATGTACAGGGGAACAGCAGAAAGGAGATATGAATCCCTCAAACTTGAGGTCTGGATTGTTTTCCTTTTAACTGCCTCTATGAACAGAAATCCGTCGACATTTTTGAAGAAGCTGACTACAGTTCATAAGAGTGAAGTGAGAAAACTCTTCATTTGCTGATGTAATGGGAGACTGAACATTCTTTACCATCCTTTCCAATTTTAAGAGACAATCATATGACACTTTGAAGAAGAAAAAAAAAAAGAGTTGCATTTTTCTTTGAATAAAAATAATGTGATTCTTACAGTTGTGCCTTGACCGTTTCATCATTCCATGCCACTTAGAGTCAAAGCTCGTGAGCTTGTTACTATATATATATATATATATATATAAACTTAGACTTATTCATGAAAATTAAGAAAAGGAATACAGTAGGGGAACATAAAGCCAAACACAACAAGAACATGAGCTTCTGTAAGAGCATTTCCACTCATTTGCCATGACAAATGGCAAGGGGAGGCAATGGCTATTACTATTCATGTGAATAGAGTCCTGCAAAAGACAAGGTGTGTTTCCATCCATTGCAATGACAAAGGACAATTATTATTCACTTTAAATTATTTTTATTTTTTTATACATAAACGATTAATTTTGATAAGATTTTCGGATAAAATTTTTGGTTGCCACGTGTCAATATTTATTATAAAATTCGCATCTCATATTTCAAATAAGATTTTCGGTTGACACATGTCCATATTTATTATAAAATTCACATCTCAAATTTCATATAAGATTTTCGGTTTCCACGTGTCAATATTTATTATAAAATTCAACTCTCATATTTCAGATAAGATTTTCACCCTCTAATGCTTTATTTGGAATTATGTTTTGTTTTTAATTATGCTTTGTCGTGTGTGTGGTTTGTAATGAATTAAGATTTGTTTTAATGTATGAAATGTTTTAAATTTGTTGTGGAAAGTGAATAATATTGGAAGGAGAAGAATTTGTATAAAGATTTGTTATAGAAAGTGAATAATATTGGTAAGTATTTATAGGAAAAAAAAGGTTAAGAATGTTTTGGTATTTTTACAATTTTTTTGATATTTTTTTTTCAAAATTTTTGAACGTTGAATTGGAGCAGAAAGACTGGATCGGACCCCCCAGGAAGCGCTATGTGTCTTCTATCTGTTGGGGGAAAGCAAGGCTAATGCCAAGTTGGCGTCATCGCATGATTTTGAATTTTTTGTACCGTAGGCACGTGTACGTCACGCTCTAACATTAAAAAAAAATTCAAAATGTTGTGCTGATAAGCTATGACATCACCAATCCTCAGGCAGTAACACAAATTGGATCTGCCTTTGGACTTGCTCGGGTTGGTGGCCCCCACGTCTTGTCCGGGCAGCATTTCCACAATGGAGCCATCTTCATGACTTAGGCCCCCTCCTGCCTACCCAGGCTGGCCCTGCGCGCTGGAAGTGCTTTAACTACTTGAGCCAAGGTTTCAGCTTCTATTATGTTGATGATAGCCAGGCAGGCATTTTACCGATTAGACCTGAAAGTGAAGGGTGTTTGGCTTAGAGAGATTTTTGATTGACCAGTTTCTTTTAAGTTGTGTAGGCGGGAGGTGGCTTCTTGCCACTAATGGGTCCTTATTATAAACGTGGTCTCTTTTGTACTTAATGTTAGAAACCAATAATGTCAAGTTGTCAACCCAACCACATACATTGTCGAAAGTTTCATATTTTTCTCACGTTCAAGAATCATTCCTTCCATGCAAAGGGTTTGTAATTCACTGGTTAAGAGCACTTACACTTAAAATTTTATGTTTAATTTTATAGAAAATTTGTGATAAGTCTAAAATTTAGAACATAAGTTGGGTTTAATCCTGGCTGTTATCATTGATATAAGTCCTTTGACTTTTTTGCGAAATAGGATTACATTCCCTTTTTGTATTTTATGATGTAGATCTATTATTATTATTATTATTTGTAAATTATATAGTTGTTTCTATTATGCCCCTGAAGTATAAATCGTGTAAAAATTAATTTATTTTATAGGACAATAATTATGAGATTTTATTATGATTTTAATATAGGGATATACATAAATTAATAAATCCCATGATTTTAGGACAATTTATTATTTTGGAAACACAACAAAATGACAATTTTTATTTTTGTTCTTCCTATGGTAGATGTATATTATATACTATTGTAGATATATTATCCTATGGTGTAGGTATATTGTCTTATTGCCTATTGCATAGGTATATACTATATATATATATATATATATATATATATATATATATATATGTGGGTTTTTTCATATTTTCAACAACGTATAATAGTATTTAATGTACATATTTTTATAGGTAACATATAATTTTATTTGTCTATTTTTGTATCAGACTTATAAGTAGTCTTATAATTTATGTTCCTAACTTATAAGTAACATGATTTATCACTAGTTTTTTTCATTGCTAATAATAACATTATTTACTTGTATGTCAAGTACATAATTTCATGTGGGTATTTGTCTGATCAATTGATATAATATGTGTAGGTCTCATCATTTGGCCTGCTGGCTCATGGGCCGATGGGGGCCCACCCGGCCCGCCCGTTATGGGCTTTGGGATGGCCCTACCAGTAATGGGCTAGGCTAGGCTTGAGCTTGGGTGTCTGAAGCCCAGCCGGCCCATAGGCCTGGCCCGATTAAGCCCAAGAAAGCCCAGCCCGGCCCATTAAGCCCGTATACATACATAATTATTTATAAATAAGGGTTTAGGATTGGTGGTTTGCAGTGAATTTTGTCTCTGAAAAAAAACAAAAACTTGTGCATCAAAGTTAAGTGGCTTTGGAAGATGAAAACATATCCCCTATTGATAATTAGCATTTGGTTACATTCAAATTCAAGCATTAGAATTATATTACTTGTTTGAAACGTTGTGTTTGTTTCCACTGAATTATGCTCATTTTTGTATCCATTTTTGACATTTCATCCGCTTTGTGTTCTTCATTTTTCTGTGCTGAATCCAACCATATAAAAGAACACAAAATTTGGATAAAAGGTTGAAAAGTTGTAGGTTAAAAAATGGATAGATGTCGAAACTGAAAAAATAAACTCCGTCTTTGCCTAAAACGTGATAAACTGGTGATAGTATGGCGATACAGTGGTGATAAAATGGTTGTTTGTGTTTATTTTGGATTTTTTGTTTTGTTTCATTTCTTTTACTTTTCTTTACTCATCCTAGTTTATAATCGAATGATTAGCACATTAATTTGTGTCAATTATTAATACAACAATTATATATATCAAGGATAAGACGAACATCATATCATATCACCAAATATAATCATGCTTTTTTTGAACCTGTCACCAAGCATTTGCATATTTATTCATACCATCAGTTAAAAAAAATATTTAATTATGTTTCTTTCTTCTCTTCTTATTTTTTTTGAATGAAGTTGGCCCATTGCGGCCCGGCCCGTTGGGCTTAGACCGCCCGGCCCGATGGACTTTCTCAAGCCCAAGCGATGGGTAGCCCATAGACTTTGAATTTTCTAAAAAACCCTGGCCTGACCTGTTCTCTCTCCTCCTTAAAGTCCGGCCCGGCCCGGCCCATTGACGAGCCCTAAATATGTGGGTCTTTACTTTTGATTGATTAAATTGTATTTTATTCATATATTAGGTAGATATTATCAATGAAATAATTCAAAATTTAAATTACAAGGAAATAATTCATTAAATTTAGATTTTCAATGTGTTTTCCTTATTTACCTTAAAGGGTAAAATCGACACAACAAAAATAATAATAAATGTCAAAAGACCTACATCTAAAATAAAAAATGGGTGAATTAAACCCAATGACAGTTAATCATTTTGGACCTAGATCTAAGAAGCCCTTAATTTTACTTTCCTCAATATCGCTTGTATTAAAACCTCTAACATAACACACATTCTACACGTGTGATATAACATTACGTGGAAAACATGTGACACACGCAATTAATTAACTCTTAATCTAATAATATTTTTTCTCTTCAATTTAGATTTAAAGTTGGAATCAATGCTCCTACACCTACCAAACTCCCAACCCGCACAATCGATGCCCTACCCCTACCAACTCCCAATTTATTGGATTTCTGCTGCAATTAATTGGCAAATGCCATGCAGTTATCAGGTCACAGTTGGCAACAGATCGTCCCGAAATTTTCCACTTGGTCATTGATTGGATTAGGTTCTAGTTAGCAGCTACAGTGGATTAAACTAGTCATATATCACGCTTTGTTTGGTCACCATTAATTTTTGTACCAAAGAAGAAGACATCAATTGCAGAAGTTTTTTTTTGGACATTGACCAACAGGATGAGCTAATTGCAGCCAAACCCAGATTTTGTGCATCTCAGCTCTCTGGCCCAGTATTAATTTAGAACAGAAGTACCAGGCCATCTTTGCCTGCCCTCTAGATTAAGCACTTACTTTGTTGGTTAATCTAGCTTATGGTTGACTAAGATCAAGTAAACAACCTTGTTAGGATTTCTTTTATTTTTATGAAATAGGGCCAGTCTATTTGCAATTGAAGTCTATTAAAATAGATAACCTTTTCACTGAGTCGTACCATAGCTTTTAACAGGAATAATTGTTACAACTTTTTGCTTTTATTCTTATGATTGACGAAATGTTTTAATACAAGATTGTATGACTCGCACTTTCTACTATTTGCAGGTTGGTTCCTTAGAAGTTAAAATTAAGGAGGAGGGCCTCCTCAAATAAAATAAGATTTTAACACCGTATAGGAGGAGAGCCTCCTCAAAGTAAATGAGATTTTGACACTTATACGGGTTTGGAGTTTTTTTTAGCAGAAAGTTCAACTAAACAAAGAATAAAGTGGCAGCCATCAACGCAAGAAAAAAAGAAGTCGAAATCACAATCCTATTTGCCTATCTTCTGATAACAGTTAAAACCTAATGGAATTAGATTTTGACTTTTACACCATAATGAATGCAACAACAACTAACACAAAGAAAAGGAAATGGGTTGTGTTCATGAATATACTATGGTGGGAGTTTTTTTCTTCAAATTTTAATAGTTTATCATAAGCGCACCCATATGTAATTAGTCCTTCCATCATCAAAGTGACATTCAATTAAATATATATATATATATATATATTAATATGAGCAAGGGACTTTCATTGTCATCCAAAAGAGTGATCTCCACTTTGGTGACAACAACGACGGTAGTGGCTCTGTTAGTTTTTGGTTTTTTGTTTGCAGTTTTCTTATTTTGTAATAATTGCATCAACTCCTTATGAGTTGGGTGTTTGATTATTTCCTAGTCTCTACTTATATTTTGTATTTGTGAGAGTTAAAAGTTGTTGTATTGGTAGATTTGAGCACTGTGATTCATGCATTTATGCTGAAATTTCTCTGGCCTTTTGTGGTATGTAAATGGATTAATCATATGTGGTTACTATACTTCTATATTTGTATTACTCATTTATGGGCATTTGTATTTACCCTTGTGGTTGATGGTCTTTGTGCCTGATTTATAAATACAATTATTGATTTTCTCTAGAAAAAGAAAGTGATCTCCACTTCTATATTTGTATTGCCCCTTTGTGAGCATTTGTATTTACCTTTGTGGTTGATGATTTTTATGCCTAATTTATAAATACAATTATTGCTTTTCTCTAGAAAAAGAAAGTGATCTCCACTTATACAAAAAATTCTCAAACTCGTAGTAAAATGTGGGGCGCAACTCATTTGATTGGAAAATTCCAACGTTTACATGGGGTGAGTTATAGCCTTATAGGACATGACTCATTTGATTGGAAAATTCTCACGTTTAGGTCTTCTCCAACCCATGAGGGGCTAAACTCAAATTTCCCCCCTCCAAAAAGTAACTATTTGGGTTTTGCCCGGACTCAAATCGTTTTTTCTCCCAACCCTTTGGACTCAAATTTTAAGTCCGCAACTTTATTAAATTGTTTAAGAATGGTTTAAGTCTAATTTTTTTTTGTGGATAACTTTTCTTTATTTAATCTTTTTAAATAACTTCATAATTTAATTTTTTGAACAATTTGACATAAAAAAATTGAAATTCCACAAATATAATTTTATTCTAAAAGAAAACACACAACATAATTTTAAAAGAAAACACACAACACAATACTTCAAAGAAAACACATAATTTTAATCTTAGAATTAAAACAAACAAAAAACCCAGCATTTGAATTGTTGCAGTTGGATTCCAATGGCAACTTCACCTATGCCCACCACGTGTCGAGTCAATGACAAAAAGTATTGCAACCATCACATTTGTGGGGCCCAGTACTATATTAGATTTTTTAAAAAGAAAAAAGAAAAAAAGGAAGGTGCAATTGAATTGTTGCAACAACAACAAATTCCAAAGAGAGCACGTGTCGAGCTTGCCCTATTCACGGGGCCCGGTTATATATTAGAATTAAATATATATATATATATATATATATATATATATATATATATATATATATATATATATATATAACAGCACATGGGCTGTGGGGCCCCGAAAATTTATTAATCCAGGCAATACTTGGGCCATATTTGGGTCCAGTTTGGCTTTCCCAAATTTTAAGTCCTTCATTTTCTTGGGTTGGGAGTGTTTTGAGGCTAAAATTTGGGATATTTTGGGTTTGAGACTATGGGTTGGAGATGGCTTTACATGGGGTGAGTCTTATAGGACATGACTCAAAGTTCGATTTAGTCCTAATCAGCCTCGTTCAATACTCAAAGTCCAGTCTTGCATGCCCATCAAACGTGCTCGAAGAGCTTCTTAAGTCTACAAATCTTGAAGTCGTGGATGCAAAGAGAGAAGTAAATCATAAATGGTTTCTTGTACGCAAGTAGATGCATTGCCAATCTATTGAAAATAACTAAAAAGATTTTCTTTGAAAAGGAGCTAGTTCTGCAATTTGATCTTCCAAATGTGTTATGTTTGTGTGTTCAATGTATTTTCTTTTTAGACGAAATCGATAGCATAAAAATTGAACTATGTCTTAACAGGTTAGTCGAGCTGCTCTACACATAAGAGTTCAGTCTTCAGACTATCGAAATAGTCTATCCACACAACCGCGAATGGGAGAAGAAATCTTGCTCATGATATAACACTCCTGTCTCCCTCGGATCATATCTATAAAAACTACTAGTTACAATCCTCAAACAATACAATACATGAGAGATACTTGATTGATAAAAGGGAGTTAATGCCATATATTATCTCAGATTTATACGAAAAAGAAAGTATGGTTTAGCACTAATTTTGTGAGTTGAAGTCCTTGTGGGAAATTGATATTTAGTTGCAACCGAAGAAAGAGTTTTGTTGTTTAGCTAATTCATGGAAAAATGGAGTAAAAACCACAGCAGACGTGGCGAAGATTGAGCCAATCTTTGTTTGCATTTGCAATGTCTGTTGGGTTCTTCTCGTAGACCGTTTAGCGGCTACTTGTGCTTGCTTTGACTCTTACCTCCATTTATTGTTCTTTGATGGCTGGTCAGTCAGCTACACGGTACACCCACCGGCGCACCACCGCCACATGTGCAACTTCCCCAAAATACCCCTCAATTTGCCTCCTACTCCTTCCACATCTTCCACATTTACCAATTATAAAACTAATATAATTTATAGCTTACCCTCCAAATATTATTGCACAATCAACAATTGGCCCCACCCAAAAAAGGCCAAAAGCAGCAATACAAATGGTCCCCAGTTTTTATGCATATTTACATTTGAATTAAGTGGAATTGTCAAGAATGTGCAAGTGTTCAAAAAAGAAGGGGAAGAAGATGTCTCCTCCTCCTCCTCCTCCTCCTCGGTCTTGAGCTTGCTTGAAAGAAACCCTCTCTCTATTATGTCACATGGGCCAGATAGTCAATTTGCCCCCATCAACCACACCATAATATATAACAACCATTTCCAAAACCAGAACTTGGAAAACTTGAACCCAATATATCCCCCCAACATTAATTTAGTCTAAACCCAAATGGTGGTTGAGCTATCTGCCTATCCTTCCCCCTCTATGTACTACTCACAATTAATTCAACATCATCATTCCAGCTTTCTTGCAGCACTTTTCTATTAATTCCCATTCCCATGCCCTCCCTTCCTCATTCTTCATCTTCACAACTTCATTCCCTCTCCCTCTCTCCCTCTCTCTAGTCGTGTTCGATTTCGCTTCTCTTGTTCACAGACGCTAACACACGCAAACGACTGATGCTAGCATAACTGTTCGACTTATTAAAAAACAGTACTTATAATTTCGTGCTTTTTAAAACACACACAGATTGTTTGAGAGAGACAATCAAATTCAGTTCATCAAATGGACGTTGCTCATGCTAGTAGTAATAGTAGTATAGACATGGACAAGGAGAGATTGACGGCGGAGATGGCTTTAAAGGACTCGTCCTCCGCTGTCATCAAAATCCGGGAACGCTTGCCGGACTTCCTGCAGTCCGTCAAGCTCAAGTACGTCAAGCTCGGCTACGGCTACTCTTGTAACGCTGCCACCATTCTCTTGTTCCTCTTCATCCTACCTCTCTTCGTGTCCGTAGTGATCCAGCTCACCGGTCTGGAGCTGAACCGGATTACCGAGCTCTGGACCAACCAGGCCGTACGCCTCAAGAGCATCGACGCCGCCACCCGGCTCGCCGGTTCCGGCGTCCTCCTCTTCTTCCTAGGCCTCTACTGGGCCAAGCGGTCCAGACCGGTCTACCTCGTCGACTTCTCGTGCTACAAACCGGACGACCAACACAAACTGTCGGTCGACTCGTTTCTAAAAATGACAGAAGACAGCGGCGCATTTGCTCAGGACACGGTTCAATTCCAGACCCGGATTGCGAACCGGTCCGGTCTAGGCGACGAGACATACTTGCCGCCCGGAATTACTTCCAAACCGCCTCAACTGTCCATGGAGCAAGCCCGGTCCGAGGCCGAGAAGGTCATGTTCGGCGCGCTCGACTCGCTCTTCGAAAAAACCGGAGTCAAGCCGAGCGAAATCGACATCCTCATTGTAAATTGCAGCCTGTTCAACCCGACGCCGTCGCTCTCCGCCATGATCGTCAACCACTACAAGCTCAAAACCGACATTAAAAGCTACAACCTCGGCGGCATGGGCTGCAGCGCCGGTCTGATCTCCATCGACCTCGCCAAGGACCTCCTCAAAGCAAACCCCAACTCCTACGCCGTCGTAGTGAGCACCGAGAACATCACCTTGAACTGGTACTTCGGAAACGACAAGTCGATGCTGCTCTGCAACTGTATTTTCAGAATGGGCGGCGCCGCGGTTCTCTTGTCGAACAAAAGCCGGGACCGAACCCGGTCCAAGTACGAACTCGTCCACACCGTCCGGACCCACAAGGGCGCGGACGACAGGAGTTACAATTGCGTTTACCAGCGGGAGGACGATAAGGGAACCATCGGCGTCTCTCTCGCGCGCGAGCTGATGGCGGTGGCCGGCGATTCGTTGAAAACGAACATCACGACGCTGGGCCCACTGGTGCTGCCGTTTTCCGAGCAGGTGCTCTTCTTCATCACGCTGATCCGGAAGAAGGTGTTCAAGGCTAAGGTGAAGCCGTACATACCGGATTTCAAGCTCGCGTTCGAGCATTTCTGCATTCATGCCGGCGGGCGGGCCGTGCTGGACGAGTTGGAGAAGAACCTGCAACTCACTGAGTGGCACATGGAGCCTTCTAGAATGACTCTGCACCGCTTCGGCAACACGTCGAGTAGCTCGTTGTGGTACGAGTTGGCGTACGCGGAGGCCAAGGGCCGAGTCGGGCTGGATGACCGGGTCTGGCAGATTGCGTTCGGGTCGGGTTTCAAGTGTAACAGCGCTGTTTGGCGGGCGCTCCGGCCTATTTCGGTCGGGGATGGGTTGGGTAACCCGTGGATGGACTCGATTGATAGGTACCCGGTCAAAGTTTCAATCCGTTAGGATCTGTCTGTCCATGTGGCGCCATGCCAATGGATCAGGAGGCCCCAGTTCCTCTCATGTGGAATTACATGTGGCTGGGTTTATTTTCTTTTTTAAATATTATTTTTACATTTTCGTTTGTATTTGTAATATTTTACTGAATTTCTTATGATGACACATTATAAAGTGAATTATTTAAAAGTAATTGAAAATTAAGATATTTGCTAACACACACATTGTTTTAACTTTTCTTAAGCTTGTGTTTGAATGAGAGATTTTGAAATAATGAAATTTTGAAAATAATAGAATTTCAAAATGATGAGATTTTAAAATAAGAGGATTCCAAGTGATGAAATTTATAAAATTACTTATTTGACTAAATATTTTGTTAATAAAATTTGATTGGTAATTTCTTGTAAACATAATAATTTTTTTTTACATTTATTATACATATATCATTCACTATTAATTATACATTTATTAGTTTTCCAATTAAGTATTCTATATTGTCGACTTTTAGATGAAGAAACGTTGACTATCTGGACCTTTCTTCATCACACCTTATCAGACCAATCACTTTGGTCGGTAGTCTCATAAAATAAGCAATCCACAATCTGATCAATCAACAAATCTATAAACCCGTTACAGCTCAAGCTTAAGACCCGACCCAAGTTCTTCCGGTTACTGGATAGCCAAGCAGAGACCGCAACGAAAGCCACAGCAACCAAACACACCCTAGCTGCCTCCGCGATCCCCTCCACCTCCACCTTCCCAAACAGAGAGTTTCCGGTCGCTGCCTCCGTCGCCGCAAAAACCACCATGGTCAGCCGACCCGACAGGATCTCAAAGTCTTGGCTCTTCTTCGAGCTCTCGATGTACTCCGACAGCACCACGAAGAACGGCGATGTGTCGTCCTTCTTCGTCCTCATCAAGTCAGCGAGATCTGAGCCCACATTTGGGGCATTTGGTACGTGTATTTGAGATTCAATGGGTGGCGGTCCATGAGCCCATGTATGAGCTCACGTCTGTGTATTTCAAAATAACGCCTAAACATGCGTTATTTCAAAAAGGGATTTTGGGCTTTACAAATCCCTCCTTCAAATCTCAGTGATTTATGAAGTTCTTACTTTTGGGGTTGCCAAACAAGTCATTTGGTGCATGGGATTTATAAATTCAAAGAAAATCCAAATCCCTCTCACAAATTCCTCATCCAAACACGCCATAAAGGAGCTAATTTCTCACTTGTCTTTTATGCACTTACACTTTCTTTGTTAGAAATTGTATGTCCTCACTCTTCTTTTGTCCACTTATACTCTCTTTTTTGTTATAGTAAAACTATTAAAAAAACAAAAGAGAGTGTAAGTAGATAAAACGGGAGTAGGAAAATCACCACCATTTCTCAATACACTTGTGCTTAATTTTTTGTTTCTAATAATGAATTGCCCACTTGTTGGACTTAGAATATGTATTGAAAGGTTTCTTTGTCCAATTCCAATTCTAGATGGGAAGGGGACCAAAGATTCAAAATTTTCAGTACGCCGATGGCATTGACATGTAACTTCAGTTGTACAATTACAATCAATGCACATAAGAGGACAAGTTAATAAATCTCAACTACTTGAAAATTGAAACATAACTTATCGTTTGTCTGTAAGATTTGAACTCAGCACCTCTTTGAGATTCGATATTATTATATCAAATACTTATACTTATGTGAAAATAATCAACATAGAACTTGTGACTAGGGTCGGAAGAGGCAAGTAGATTGGGTTTTCCCTCTTTTCTGGGTATTTGTTTGAATCCTTCCCCACTTGATATGGCCATACAAACTCACATGAGATGGGCATGCACGGACCACGGATGTAAAATTATTTGTTGTGGATGGCATATTTAATTTGGTTGGGAATATTACTTTTTCGTTTTATTACTGAGCAATTTGATTGGGACATATAACGAGGTTGGTACCCAAATTAGTAGGGGTGGGCATCCGGACTGAAAAATCGGAGCACCGAATCGGATCGGAAGAAAAAAATCGGTTGATCAAAAAGTCAACAAATCGGAATCGAAACCGGAACTAGACCGAATCGATTTCGGTTCCAATTCCGCACTGCACCGCACCGGACCGGACTGGTTAGGTTATTTTATTTATTTTTTTTTCATATTTTTTAAAATATAATACTATATTTTTAGTTTTATAATTAATATTTTTCCAAGTTCAACTTCAAAACATTTCTCATTGTATGAATTGGACCATTTGTTAATTTTCAAATCCAAAAAATAACTTATTTATTATCATTTGCATTTTAAAAAAATAAAAAAACATTTTTTTTGAAAAAAAATAAAAAAAAACCAGTAAAAAACTGGAACCGGTCAAAACTTGACCGGAACCTGTTAGAATCGGATCGATCGATTTTTCAAAATAATTTCATTTAAACCGGATCGGACCGGATGAATAATACCAATTTTGGTTCCGGTGTGAGTTCGAAACCGGACCGGACCGGACCGCGCCCACCCCTACAAATTAGTGACTAAGAAGGTGAATTGGTTGGTTTGGGGATTATCCATGGGGCTTCAAGGGACTGAACTGAAGCCACAAACATGACTGTTCATTATTATTATTTTTTGAGTTAGTACACATTTATTTATTTATTTTTGGACATTTACATTTATTAGATTTTGTAAGTTGCATCTACTCAACACTGAGTTGCAGGAATTGGGGACTTGATCTCACTCCCGTCCACCTCATGTCCTATTTGCCCATTCATCTTATCTTTTCACACACTATGTAAATTTGAAAATAGGTTTTTATCACAAATGGTCCTTGAAGTTTGTGAAATTTTCATCTTTGGTCTTTTTTTTTCTTCTGACATTATTGGTCCTTTATGTTACATCTCACACATCAAAACATAAAAGACTAAAGATGATAATTTCGCAAACCTTGGGGACCATTTGTGATAAAAACCCTTTGAAAAAACACAAACTTATCTTTACGCTCACCATTATTCCTAAAATACCATTTAATTGTATTTTCATGTTTGCCATTACAATAAAAAAACTATAAAAACTATAAAAAAATTCTTCAATTAGCCCATCCCCACCCCAAGTTGCCCTCGTCTCCCCCAACCTTATCCTTTGGTGAAAATCCAACAGTCAATATCATGACCATTACACCCACAACCACCTCTCATTCTCCCATTCGCAGCCACCCCACCACCAATTTGATTTTCCTACCCCAAACCTCATTCCTCCTTCGCTGGACAAAACCAAAAATGAATATATATACTAGGGCCAAAATACAGAGCATTCAAAAGAGGAATTTGCATTTGGAGGCGCTATGCCCCAGCTAAGAGCAATTCCCCACAAAGCATTACAATTAAGGAGGTCTAGGAAGACCATCCGAAAACCAACACCCGACCTAGTGACAGAGGTGGTTGTACCCCCTAAATTGATTGGAGATGGTTGTGGGTTTCAAACACAAAAAAGAAAAAAAGAAAGGGTGTAGGTGCGTTCGAGAGAGACAGAGAGAGTTGTAAATTTGTCATTAAAATTTTGAAAAAAAAAGTTGGGTGGAAAAACAGAACAAGTAGTTGAAAATATCACTACTGGTTTGGTCTTGTAGGCCTTCCCTTTTCTCACAGGAGCATCCATTGGGTAGGAGAGGATCTGCTGTCCCCAATTTGGTGTCCCCTCCGTGTCCCCTTCATAGTTTTTTGACACATGTCCTATAACCTAACCCCAACTTAACGCTGTTAACTTTAAATCAATTTTAAAAACTTAAAAATTGAAAACTTAAAAACAAGCAATCAACAACGCCGTAAAGTCTTCACCCACCTAAACCCTGGCAGCCACCCACTGAAGGAATCATGTATCTAATGCTTAGGAAATGAACTTTAGCTACAACCTATACAACAAAATCATTCTAAATGGCATATTCATTTTGTTTATGCTAGTTGAGCTAAACCTTTTTCATTATTACCCAAGTATCTTTGACCTAGTCTCTTTAAACACAAAAGAAAAGGGGGAAAAGGGAATAGATCTTTACCCTTGATGACATTTTCTTGATTTCTCAAGAATGAACACCTTTGTTGGAAATGCCTTTTCTTTCTTTTGAAATGTTGACTCCTTCACCTCAAGGCTCCAAAGTAGAAGCCCTCTACCGCACCACACCAAATGCTCTTAGAGATGAAGAGAAGACAACCATGAGGTATGAATGCTAGTCTACCTCTTGATTGGACTAATTTTTGGCTTATGGAAGATGAGAGGCAAAGATGATGCACTCACTCATCAACCAAAGTCTTAAACCAAAAACCCTAGCTAGGTTTTCTACTAACTTATGTATTTATAGGATGACACAAAGGCAAGGGATAAGGCACCCTAGTGGTGCTGAAAATTTGGTGGGTTTGGGGCTCCATTTTTGGGTCCATATCTAGGTAACCCAATGTGTATCATCATTACTCTTCTCAACACTTGACATGTATCCATAGACATAACCATAGCTAACGATTTGTTTTGCATTTGTGTAACCATAGTTATGTTCATGGATACGTGTCAAATGTTGAAAATGGTGGTGATGATACACATTGGGTTAAAGTGGTGAGCAAAAAATGCTCTCGTAGTTTTTCACACACACACACACACACACTACCAATGTGCGATAAGAGTTTGAATCTGAAACCACTAATTTGCAAATCAAGTCCATTTTCCAATGAACTAGACTTTGTTGTTCACAAATTTTATTGATTTGGGCAAAGTCACAAAAGTTCAAACCAAACCTGCCCCTTCCCCAACAATGGCATTCATTATGATAGAGTTAATGAGTTAGCTTTTTTGAGGGAGTCATATGACCTCCGTTCTCACTTGCGCTTTCATTTGTTAATGAACAAGATCTCTCTCATTTCCAACTCCACAACCCACTAAACAAACCCTAACCAAGTGGGTTAGGGGAAATAAGCCTCTTTCCAAGAGTTCTTGCTTCCTTTTCTTTCTTTAACAAGCTTAATGTAGCTTATTGTGAATGTATGACTCCCTCCACTCATTCTCTCTTTGACACTAGGGGTGGGCATCCGGACCGGACCGAAAGAAAAAAATCGATTGACCAAAAAGTCAACAATGCTATATTTTTTAATTCTTAAAGTTTAGCCGAAGGTTTACTATCTAAATCATATTTTTTTTTTACATATTTTGTAAAATCTAATGCTATATTTTTAATTTTATAATTAATATTTTTCCAAGTCAACTTCAATTTGACCGGATGAATAGTACCGATTCCGATGTGAGCTTGAAATCGAACCGGACCGCGCCACCCCTATTTGACACTAGCGTTGAGATAATTATACAAATGGGATGTAAATGTGGCTTTATATCCGAAAATTTGCATATGCAATGGGAGATACTCTAATTAGATATTTTAAACTAATAACATATGGGGAAGGGGATTGTGCTCAATCAACTAGCCGAACTCACACTTGCATTCGTTATTTTGATTCAAAGAACAAAACTTAATACTTCGTTAAACTTTATATTTTTAATTTAAGTACTTATTTATATTATAATAAATATTTGTCTATTAAAAAAGTCATGGCACCCACAATCATCACCAACTAATGACCCGTGAACAAGGCTGTGGGTCGACCCAACCTGACCCGTGAATAAATCAAATAGTCCACTTAACCAAACCCGCATTATATGTATGGCTAACATAAAAAGGCAAAGCCAACCCATTTACCAAAGAAAAGAAACCCAAATACCAAATACCACACAGCAATGTGGGCAGTGTCCTTCCTGCCCCCACCAACACCGCCATGCCACCCTCTCGTACCCAACCTCACCAAACCACCTCTCAATCTCAAGAGCCTCTCCGTCTCCGCCAAGTCTCAGCCACCAGGCCAAGACCTCGGAGGCTTAGGCCGTTCAATTCTCACCAAACTCAAATCCAACCCCAAACCCACAACTCCAATTCTCTCAAAGCAAAAGCAAAGGCAAAATCAAGAGGGCAAGCAGAAGATTAGTGGGTCGGATGTGCTTTTCGCTCTACAGAAAGCAGCTGCTAAGAAAAGCAGAGAGATTGGTAAGAAAAAGAAGAAGGAAAATGTGTCGTCGTCATCATCATCATCATCATCATCATCCTATGTGGGCAGCCACAGGGAAGAGGAAGGTGTGGATGAGGATGGTAAAGTGAGGCCCTTGTGTGTGAAAAGTGAGTGGGGTGATAGGTTGGATGAATTGGAAAAGCGCTTTCAGGAGCTTTCTTCTAAGGTCATTTGAGGGTTTGCCCATCTATGCATTCCAATTGTGAATAATATTTTTATTTGATTCATATCAATGTTTTCTTTTTCTTGTTCTTTACACAATGATACATAACCCTAATGATACATTATCGATACAAAATCCATCTTTAATTAAAGAATGAAAGTGATGTCCAGAAAGTTTCCGAGTCATACTTTTGTTCCCATTGTAAGTAATATGGTGGCAGTGCCGTGTTTAATTATTTGGCTTCTTGTTTAGGCAGCATTGTCTTTCTTTGATGATCTTTTTTCTTTGGTCAACTTTCTTTGATGATCTAAGTTTGGTTATTTTCCATGGATCTTGTTTCTTACTTGTTGTCTTAAGAAAGATGGACTCTTTGAAATTGCCTTCAATAGGTTATGATTGTTGTGTTTCTTGATCGTTTAATTTTGCCAATGTTTGAACTTTTGGGTTTGATAATCAAGAAACTTGGCATTGATCTCTCTTTACATACGAAAGAAAAACAGAAATGCAAGTCTAGGAATTGGGGTTTTCTTTGAAAATGACTTCTTAAACAAGATGAAGAAGATGTATATAAAATATTATTGCGAGGGTGACAGAACAAAGTGTAAAGCAGAATCTTCACATAAGAGCAAATTACAAAGACTTTCTAGGTCTACAAAATCTGAATGAATGGATACTCTATGGGACAGGACAGCTACGATTGGTTTTCTTATAAGAAAGTGGCAGTTTGACCAATCAAATTATATGCATGTGAAATGCCTTTTTCTTGAATTCTAGTTTAGATTGATTACGATATCGAAAGACGAAATGCTGATATTGGACTCTTAAGATTTTATCATTTTATAAAGAAGTTGGTATGAAACAACGGATAACAGTGAGCAAACTTCCCTGCGCTTTCAATTTGTTAATTTATTGGTCCTTTGAATGTCAACTTTCTGGGACAATGATGCATACATAAGATTAGTTTACTTGATATGTATTGTCTTGACTTTTAAATTTTATTTTATACGAGCAATGGTCGAAATTATTCTAAATTAATCTAATCTATATAAAGTTGTATTCGAACTTGGGTGCCATGACGAACTGACCTAACCCATTTATGCCTTCATCTTTGATACGGTGCATTGTGATGGAGAGGAACACAGAAGAGCTTTGAGGGGATTGAGATGACCCCTCCATGCACTGAAATTACTGAGTTGAACGTCGAAAGAAACAATTTACATGTATTGTGGGTGGACCAAGTCCAAGACATCAAATAGCTATTGATCAGTGGCCATACATTTTGTACCTAACATGTGAATAATTTCCAGGAAGGGAGAAGAATATGCCACAGCATTTGGCTCTGGTTCTGATGCTTACACCCTTTAGCTTACCAGAGCAACCAAATCCATAAATTGGGCAAACCAAAATCCTCCTATTCTGAATTTTGATCCACAAACTGAGTTGTCCTCAAACAACGTTTTCTAGTTTACAAGTGTACACAACACAAAACGTTAACTGGTCCCCTTGACTGGAAGATCCGAAATTGCAAAACATCGTAATTCTCCATGAATTGATATTCAGACCTGTTGTTCTACATTTGTTGATTACATGATCAAGCAGCTGATAATACACAGTTAATTAACACACTCAAACTGCCATTATCAAGTAATTAGCTAAATCTAAAGTGAAAAGAAGGTCCTATTATTACTAATACAATAAACTAGCAAAAGGGAAAAGATTTTTTTTTTTTTTTTAAAAAAGCAACATCAAAATTCGGATGCAAAATCAACTTTGATTTCTGCTAGACGTCAATGAACAAATGCCAATAAAATGCATTACAAGCGGATAAGTTAATACGTAAGAGAATTCCTAGACTGTCAAGTATCTGTAGCATTTTTTTTGGCCATACATCTAACAGCAATGAGACACCAACACTCAGTTGTCAACTTATAATACCTCAGTTTCCTAATCCTAGCAGCATTTTTCTTTTTCTTTTCTCTTTTTCCCCCATCTTTTCCATTGAAAAGAGAAAAAAAAGGGAGAGGGAGAGGTGGCTCTGTTATTTTCATTTTGTCTGATGTAACTCGTCCTCCAACCAGTCGCATATTCCTTGTTTTACCCAAAAAACAACCTCAATCCTCTGCCACTAGTAAGGCCGGTACCTCCTGCCACGATTACTTTCATCGCTGCCACCACCACCTCGTCCAGGCTGTCCACTTGGACCATTGCTCCGATCCACTCTCCGAGGACGAGGAGTTGGCATTTGTGCACCAGGCTGCTGACTGCACAAAAGCAATCTCTATGAGACATTCCATAATTATTTTCATTTTTTTTTCTTTTTAAAAGAACCTCACCCAGAGAACAAATGGCAACTTACAGAACATAGCCAATTCGACCATCTGGTAGAACCATAGGCACCATGTGCATTCCTGCAGGCATTGGCCCTCTACCATATATCATTGGCTGTTCATGAATGGAATCCGTTAGAAGAGATTACACTGATACAGGATTCATACTAAGAAAAAGAGGAACAATATAAATTCAGTGATCTACCTGCTGAAAACCTGCGGGAACACTATATCCAGCCCCTACAGAGCCATACGGATTTCCAGCAAAACCACCACCATACCCTGGGTGTGGAAGGTGGTTTGCATGAGGCCCAGCATTGTAGGGATAAGCCCCATCGGATTTTTTCTCAGTCTGAGGCTTCGCAAGGACAACCTCCAGTGGCTGACCTGTAAACAAATCAATGGACGAATTATTTTTGGAGACACTATGAGCTCAAAAAAAAAAAGTTTCAGATCAGCGTCTATCGACCAACTCACTAGATTATACAAAAATCAGATAAAGAAATATGTAATAAAAAAAACCACCCTCCCATTGATTAATATTCAAACTAAGTAGCTTTACACAACAGCAGAAACATTTCAATGTAAAGAGGAACTTGCCCTGTGACAATAACCATGATATGTCCCGCAGAAGCTGTTATTTCAAATTTTTTACAATCAAGTTCATAAGGCCACCACCATTTTTCTAAGTTGTAACATGTCAGGTTACAGTATAAATAATAGGAATCTAGGTTTGATATCTGACTTAATTGCAGTAACTTTATATCACAATGATGAAAAGAATAGACCATAAAAGTTTTAAGTACATTCCAGCAGCCATCTATTATTTCATGTCTAAACCAAATCATATAGCATTGCGTTCTACGTCCTGAATCTTGAAACAGAACTCCAAATCTTAAAACATTATGAAACAGAACTCTATATGATTTTATTTAATTGCCTCATTTCACCTATCCAGAGAGAAAATAGTTGTGCCGCAGAATGGCTGGCCACCGGCCAGCTTTGGAATTTCGGTTGTAGAATTTAGAGTGCTACAGACATGATTCTTATCGCTTTTGAAGCTATTATATTTGTCTGCAGGCCTAGGGCTATTTGTGCCCCTTGTAGTCAATTTCTTTGTGTTTGGGCCTCAGGCCGCTAATCTACCCAAAGAAAAACAAAAGAAGCTTAAACAAAATCAATCTTCCATGTACTTGATTTTAGAGGCACAAAACCAACTGATAGAATTTTCACTATTATTTTGGTTTCATTCACTAATTTCTTTAGTTGAGGATTTCAAAAATCAGGTCACTGAAAATTCTGTATATGCTTAACTTAGAACAAGCTGCATGTATGTTAAAACATGAATAAGTCCCGTTCCATCAAACTAAAATTAGTAAAAACAACTTCTAAAAGAGAGGTCCATCTCGCTGGATCTTAAATTCTCAAAAAACTCCTGATGAGATGCTTACGTACCATCAATTTCATATTTCTCAGTATCTTTGACAGCCTTCAGAGCACTTGACCTTTCAGCAAAATGAACGAATCCAAAATCTCGTTTTCCTTGGCCACCTTTTCCAGGTGGCATAACCACTTTTGTTACTTCACCATGGCGCTGAAATAGTTCCTTCAGCTTTTCAGTGCTAGTGTTCTCAGGTATGTTTTTCACATAAAGGGCCTTCACCTGAAAATTGCAAAAGCAAGAACATATAGTTAGTAGATAGGGCAGGGAAACATAAAACATAATCTGAACATTTTAAATAGAAGATAAAAGGTCGCCATGAAACTAAACATGAGCTTTTAAATTCTCCTTCCAAGTTTGTCGACAAATTTAATAAGTTCATATCAAGTTAAGTTATGATTCATATGAATTTAACGATTTGAAAATATAACTAGAACATATATCTATGCTAATATAGAAAGCCAACAGCCAATAATCCATTTAGGTTCTCCACTCTTTAATTTCTGAGAAAAATATCCCTCATTAAACTTAAAAATAAGAAAAACGGGCAAACAAAATACACTTTCCAATCCACTAAACTTCAAAAGAAAAATAACAAAATATATACCTCACTAAACTTAAAAGGACGAGGAAAAAAACATTCCAATTCACCCCAATATCCTTGCAAAACTAATACGTTTCCATTGCAGTTACAAATTTAATAAAAAAATCATCTGTTTATCATTTCTTTTAAGATTTTATAGAAGGCCTTATGTGATACTTAAAGTGGATTTTTAGGAATGATTTTAGAGGCAGAGTCACTGCAATGCCCCAAAGCTTGTCCCAAAAGCATAGGCTATTGTATGACAGCTTGTGAGGAGTGTACCACCATGCTGGTGGTCTTCCTCAAGTGCCGGTGGGAAGATGCAGTACAGTGAGATTGACTAACAACCAAGATGCACGTGGATCCCCTGGGATGCAGCCCAGTGGACCATGGTGCAACGTAAAATCCCACAGATTCCTATGAACAAGTTGATCCTTTGCATTGACATGGTACCAGATGCAGTGCAAACATAATCAGTTAGGCTTCTGATATACTTTTTATAAATAAATAAAATCTGCAAACTGTTAATTAAGGCCCTGAACCTAGAACTTCCATTCAATTGGAAATTGGAGTTACCTGAGCAGCAGCAGAATGATCAGAAGTACTTTTTGGATCAGCCCAGGTCACAGTTGGTGTATTTCCATCCAGCCTAAATTTTGAATTTGACATTTTCTGTCTTGAATAATCAGCGCAGGCATTATTATAATACAAAACAAAAGCAAAACCACGATTTCTGCTTGGATTTTGGGGATCCTGCAATTAACAAAAGATAATTCCATAAGAACATTTATCCAAGCTGCTATTAACCTCCAAATTAACATAACAAAATAAGAATTTAAAAATCTAACCTTTATTAGCTCAATGTGCTCAACCCCAGGACCAACCTCCTCGATGACTTTTCGAAACTCATCCTCAGTCCAGATTTTTGGAACATTACCAATGAACAATCTATGCTTTGTTTCAGAAAGTGAACATCTTAAGGTTTTACCCTGCAGAGATGAAACACATTACAGATCACAATCAGGCTAGACATATTTTAAAAAGAAACAAAGGCGATACTACACAGCACTGCAAAAGAGAAACATCACTACCTTGAAGGCTTTATTATGTAATTCTTCAATGGCTTTTTGTGCAACCTCTTTAGTCTTAAATCCTATAAATGCATAACCCTTGCTTTCACCAGTTTCTCTGTCTTGCATTAATCTTATCTGCAAAATAATTAAAGAATCAAACCCTCACAGCAAATCAAACTACCACCCCAGACGACCCCAAACAGAAGGCCAAAATGTCAGAAGCACAAGAGGTTGCAGTTCTGACCTCAATAATTTCGCCTATTTCATCGCATAGATCCCTCAGATCTTCTTCCAAGGTGTCTTTAGGAAGTCCACCGATGAAAACTTCAGACCCACAGGGAGGAAGGGCAAGAAGTTGAGCATGTTTCTCTTTCTCCTCTTCATTGACAGAAGCAGAAGGTTTCTCTTCATCGTCCACAAATTCACCAGTATTATGGCTTTCATCTGGTTCTGGTGATTGATCTTTCTCGCTAGCCTTAATTGTAGGATCTTCATGTGCTTCTTCGGCATTCTCCTCCACATTTTCATCACTACCTCCATCTACTCCATCTACTCCATCTTCATCTATTTGCTCTTCTACATCATCATCCATCTCTTCCATGTAGTTGTCTTCGTCAAGATCCACCCGCTCCTCAACTTCTGCTCTTTCTGCCATGTCTGGTTCAGGCACCAACTTTTGTCATCCAATAACTAATCCAATTGTCAACTGAATGAGCTGCAGGCTCGTAAAATAATTATGGAAATTGCACCGACCCCATGAGAATTTGCATGAAAGGCATGCATATACACTAGTGAAGAACTAACAAATGTTAAGCTCTGAAGAACTTCCGATGCAAGAAAAACACCTAAACGTCGTTTCAAAGCAAGAGGCAATGAAAAAACCAATGCCAAGGGAGACTTAAAACGTGTTGTAAGAAATGCAACAAGAGACTGGCCAACTTTCCTGGACGGCCCATGGTTGCTGGGAAACAACATAGGGACCTTATAATTGGCAATCCAACTATAGACCATTTATCAAATCCAACTTTTCTTTTCATACCTTGTGAAACCATCAAGCAAATGGTGCACAAGAAGATAGTAGTACACCAAGTTTAAATATAACATAAAGGGTTATGCACTATTTTGTTCATGCACGAGTGTCAGAAAAAAAAAAAACAAAATGCTTTCTTTCGACTATAATTAGATAACAGAGACTAGGGCTAACCCCTCTCTGCCTCCACAATACAGTGGTAAACAAATTCATCTAAGTAAAATGATAGAAACCCATTGATGAAATTACTGTAGACAAAAAACCCAATAGAGTATACAACTACTCGTCTGAGAAAAATCCCTGCCTAACTGAACAACCCAAGCCAACCAATCCTATGGCTATAACAATGGAGAGAAAAATTAAATCAATTAGCACAGAGAGAAGGACCTACATAACTAGACATAGACAAGACAACAGAACCCAGAAAAGGAGAGATTTGTGGATGTGAGAGTTATGAGAATACTCCAAAGCGAATCAGAAATACACCAACGCAACTCCGGCATCTAAAAAGTTACACCACAACAACAGAAAAATTGAAACGGAGTGAGACTTTACGTACCAGTGGTTTAGGGAAAAAAGATTTGGTTATTGGGTTTTGGGCGTCTGGGTTTCTCTCTCGAGCTTGGGGAAGAAGAAGAAGAATGGCTTCGAAGGGTGTGTTTGTGTTGTTATCCGACGAACCCCAAATGGGGTTTTCTTTCCCGAATGCCCCTATTTGGGAAAGAAAGTGAGAGAAAACGAACAATGAATGCGGTTACAGCTCATTCTTGTGAGGTTAGATACTTCTACCAATGAAAATACGCCATGACAGCGCCACGTCGCATTTTTGTTTTTCCACTTGTATTTAGTATAAAAATTATGCTAGGCAAAGTATGTGGCATGAAAAAACTGTGAGCCGTTAATTGATATGAATTTTGTAACTGAGTCTTACACTAATCAACGGCTATTACGTTGTCGAGCCATTAATTAAGATTAGTATCACTACAGACACGAAGAACTCGTGAAAAATTGGGTATTAGACATAACAATATAACTAATTAGGATTTGAGACATATAATATTTCTTTTGAGTTTTAATACTTAGGAATCAAATTTTGTTTTGAATTTGGCCAAAGAGTAGGCCGAGATTTGTTGGCCATGTCTAAATTATAAACGTAAAATACAATTTTACCCTTTTTGTTTAAAAACCTGGCCAGCATGGTAGCCACATTCCCAATTTCATGGCGACTTTCCGTCACCGTAATGACCTTATCTCGTCGTCGTTCCTTCACGAAAGTTGCTCGCCATCACCTCCTCTATCATTTTCCCAAAATACCCAACCCAAAAAGCCGCCGTTTGTGGCCAATTTTGGCTGAAATAATCTAGTAGTTACGGCCTGCCGCAAACCCAATTTTGATTTCAGAAAGCATAAATGATACAAATACCCCTATATACCAACTTCCAGAAAGGAAGAACCGTGGTAAACCTCAAGTACATTACGAAGCAGATCTTAAAGCTAAAGGAAAATACCCCATCAATAATTATAAATCTCTAAGCAGATTATCATAGTCACATGTACTCTTTGTGAAGCAGTTGGCTGATATATCTGTCACAAGTAGTGTGAATGAAGCACTAGAAGACTCAAAATGGAAAGAAGCCATGAATGAAGAAATGTGAGCTCTCCAGAAGAATGCGACATGGGAACTTGTGCCTTTACCTCATGGAAAGAAGACGGTGGGATACATGTGGATCTATATTGTGAAACTCAAAGCAGATGGATCCATTGAAAGATATAAAGTCAGATTGGTGGTAAAGGGGTACACAAAAGTATGGGATGGACTACCAGGAGACCTTTGCCCCAATAGCCAAGATCAACACTATCAGAGTCCTATTATCGCTAGCAGCAAATCTAGATTGGCCACTTAATCAATTTGATGTTAAAATGCCTTCTTACATGGAGATGTGGAAGAAGAGGATGTAATTCAGCTCCTGACAAGAGAAATCACGTTTGCAAGCTCAAAAAGTCATTATATGAGTTAAAATAGTCTTCCTGGGCGTGGTTTGGAATATTACTAACTCTATGAAGAACTTTGGATACATTCAAAGTAACTCAGACCACACCATGTTCGTAAAGCATAATGGAGGAAAAATCATTGCATAAATTGTCTATGTAGATGACATGGTTGTAACTGAAAACGATGAAGAAGATAAACAGAAGCTGCAAAAGTATTTGTCTCAGGAATTTGAGATGAAGGATCTAAGTCCTCTGAAATACTTCCTCGGAATTGAAGTAGCAAGGTCAAAAACTGGTATTTTTCTGTCTCAAAGGAAGTATGTGATGGATCTACTCACTGAAACAGGAATGCTAGGATGTAAGCCCGCTAACACACCCATTGAGATGAATCACAAGTTGTGTGAAGATATGGACCGTTTGCCAACCAATAAGGAACAATACCAGCGCCTTGTTGAAAGGTTGATATATTTGGCACACACAAGACCAGATATTGCATATGCTGTGAGTGTGGTTAGTCAGTTTATGCATTCACCCAATGTTTCTCATAGGAATGCAGTTGATTGGATCTTAAGATACTTAAAGTCAGCCATTGGGAAATGATTAATGTACTAAAAGAATGGAAATCTTGAAGTTGTTGGATATACAGATGCTGATTGGGCTGGTTCCATTACAGATAGACACTCTACATCGGGTTACTTTACATTCGTTGGAGGTAACCTAGTCACTTGGAGGAGTAAAAAATAAAATGTTGTTGCTCGATCTAGTACAGAAGCATAATATCGAGGTATGGCTCAAGGAGTTTGTGAATTATTGTGGATCAGAAGACTCTTGACAGAATAGGGTTTTAAACTAGATAAGCCCATGCAGTTACATTGTGATAACAAGTTAGCAATTGATATTGCTCATAATCCAGTTCAAAATGATCGAACAAAACATGTCGAGGTGGATCGACATTTCATCAAAGAAAAAATTGAAGACAAGATCATCTACCTACCCTTTGTAAAATCAAAAGATCAGTTAGTAGATGTCTTGACAAAAGCTGTCTGTGGACGAGTATTTTATGACTCACTTACCAAGTTGGGCATTGGTGACGTATATGCACCAATTTGAGGAGGACTATTGACGTGAGTTAACCTCACAAATCAAGGAGATTTATTTCCTAAGTTAATTAGGTGATTTACTTCCTTATTTTCACATAGTTGACAATTCTTGTATAATAAGGAGATATTCTCCTAATTAATTCATGTATCTATTTCCTTGTAAAACACTACTTGTAATATCCTATATATACCTCCTTATGGAGAAGAATACAATTAACCTGAATCATTCAAATCATATTCATATTTTAGCAGAAAGTTCTTGAGGTGCCTGTTGGAGAGAGGAGCATGACCATGAACACTGATTCTGGGAATGGGGTTAATAAGTTGTAGGATTGGGATTCTGGGCTAAGAGGCCCTTGGATGAATGTTCAGCCTAAAAGGAAATACAAGACCAATTTTAAAGATGGAGGGGGTAAGAGTTCTGGTGGGACTAAAGGGTCCAGATTTTATGCCTTGAGATAAGTTGGTGAGGATTGGGAAGAGAAGCGGATAGACTGGGGGTGGAGCCTTCTCTGTCTTCTAAGACAGTTAATATTATGGAGAATGTTGTCCCCAAGGGTAGCAAGGTTTGGACTAAGTCTAAGCCCCCTAACGATGCTTATAGGAAAGTTTTGAATGATATTACTAATAAAGCTAGGGCCAGTAAGTCTCTTTTGGTTGAAAAGGATAAGAACATTGGGAATCCTTTTAGAACTACTTTTGATAGCTCCAATTGTACTCGTGTTATACAGTTCAGGGGGAAGGAAGTTGGGATGATTGATTTGGTTGGTGAGCAAATTGATAGATGGTTAGGGAATCATAATGCAAGCATTGAGAATGGTGTGTATAATTTTGGTCATCAACCACCTAATATAAGAGAAGAAGATGTAATTCTGAGGGGAGTTTTGAGCCTGAGGATGATGGAGTGGCTATTGATTGCTTCTGCTTGTGCTGATGTGGTCCAAGGTGAAAACATGGATTTATCTGAAGGACAAGGTGTAGGTTCTGATGATCGGATGACAGGTCATACCTCCACTGGTAAAGGTGGTATGCCCTTTGGTATTTGATGGGTTTAGCCATTTTGCTCACTGTTTCTTTATTTTTTCCATTATGAATATAGTATGTTGGAATGTTTGAGGTGCTGCTGGCACCAAGTTTAAATCTATTGTGTTGGATTTAATTCGGTCCCATCGTATGGATATTATAGTCATCTGTGAGCCAAGAATCAGTGGTGAGAAAGCTCTTTTTGTTGTTAAATCTCTAAGTTTTCCTTGTTTTGAGATTGTGGATAATGCTGTTGGGTTTTCTGGTGGCTTGTGGCTGTTATGGGATAATAGCAAAGTTCAGGTGTTAAATTGGTACTTAGGTGAATGTGGTAAATTAAAACCTCAATGGGACAGATCTATGACAACAATGTTTAACTGTTCTTAGTAACAATATAACTAGTCAAATACTAGTCATAGACCTATGAACAAACAAGCAAAGCACAGACACATCACATATCAAATATAAGAACCTGCAAGCCTAGAAGACAACTACGTGACAACCTAGGCACTCAGAAGGACCCGTCAATCTAGGTACCCTGTGCTAGCAATAACTAGAGTGATAGGTGTGTGAACATTCATCAACATTCCAGAGATAACTAATACATTATGGATAGTCACAAAATCATGAACAGCACACCAAAAATGTTCACCTAGAAACCCAACATTGGGAAAACCTGGGGGTCATCACTCCAACCAAGCAATCCACTAAGTCAAGAAAATTCTTACAGGTACAAGTAATCACTCACTCAAACAATCCTAGATCTATTAAGGAAATTAGCACTACCTCCCTGTGCAACCTTTTTCTCCAAACTTAGTTGAGCTAGTAGCTTGTCCTTTATGGAAATGGCAGCTAGTCCATCAGCTTCTTCACCCCATGACACTACAACTCAGCTCCGGATCATCACCGATGAATGAAATATAGATTCTAGAATGAAATGGTCAATTTCTTCAAGAAACAATCCTCTTGAAGAAATCAATAGGGAATCTGATCTAGCTAAGATGATGAAGTGTTTAAACTGAACCCTAGATGCAGATACCTCATTTCTAGAAGCCATGAACACTCTCAAACAAACCAAAGAAAAAACCAAGTTTTCCAAAATGGTACAAATGAAAAAGATGAGAGATTAAAACTTTGATATGCAAAGCTATGGTCAGATTTCTAAAAAAGAAGTAGCTTTCAAAATGAAATCTTGAAAACCCATTTATATGCCATGAACATTCTCAGACAAACCGAAGAGAAAACCAAGTTTTCCAAAATGGTGAAAATGAAAGAGATGAGAGATGGAAAATTTGTATCACTAACAAAAGTTTGAGAAATGAAATTTCAATGAAAGCCCAAAAGGAATTCAAACACCCATGAACTCTTCTCCCAAAAAGCAAAACCTAATTTATGCACAATCTCTCACTAGAACTCTCTCTCTCTTTCTCTAAAAAAACCATATGAAAAATGTAAAATGAGAGAGTTAGTGAGTCCAGACCAACCCCATCATTTTTGGTAGATCAAAAGGACACTTGGCAGCCAATGATTGGACTTATAATAAGAAAAATCATGTGCCTTGGTTAAAAATCATGTGCTGAAAATATTGGCTTATATGACTAGTCATCTCGACAAAGTATATGGATGAAAATGCTGAATTTCCGAATGATGCTCATTATAAATGAATGCACAAATTACCTTGATTTTGTAGCCTCATAAACTTTTCAATGTACTTCAACTTTGTAGCAAATACCCAATGCCTAATTTCTAAATATTAGCTAAGAAGAATTACATGAAAGTGTACGTTTGGCAAGGAAAGCCAATTCTAAGAATCCTAAATCTAACAACGTGGAAATTATGGGAATGTCAGACCAAACTATTTCAGCTTGTGTTTCTTGGAATGATGGTTCTCCTTGGTTGTTTACAGCTATTTATGCCAGCCCTTGTATTAGAAAAAGAGAGAGTTTATGGGACTATCTCAAGTTTGTTGCGGAGTGTAATCAGTTGCCTTGGCTTTTAGCTGGTGACTTTAATGAGATGTTGTATGTGGATGATAAATTGGTTGGAGCTCTGCATTCTAGAGTTCAAGGGTTTCGAAGATGGTTTGACGATCATGGCATCGTGGATTTGGGATTTTCGAGTCCTAAGTACATTTGGAGGAATAAGAAAGTTAGTGAAGGGATTGACATGGATATTTGTACGGTGAATTGGAGAGGGTTACATGATGATGCTCATGTTAGGCATTTACCTAGAACTACTTCATATCATAATCCCCTTAAAATCTCTCTACAATCTTGTTTTCATGCTACTCCTCATGTCACGCTCCAAAATCGAGACACGTGACAGTGACACGTACCTTTAGGGCCAACTACCCATACTAGAAATCATAATTAAATCCAACTCCTCTGGTACGGTAGTGAGAGTGTCCATTTCAACCGGTTACACCTCATCAACTATACCTTACGCATAGGGTATTGGTAAAGTCTGTCCGCGTAACCCCTCCGGAGTTTTAAGGAATCGAAACCCAATGAAGTCGCTATGCCCCTTTCACCCTCAGGTCGTCGAGGATAATGCCCACATGCATATACCCTCCAAACTTTGGAGAACCAAAGCCAAGCATTCATAAAACCAAGCATACATGGCAATCATAAACAGTACAGTTTTCGCACACAACAATATATACTATGTCATACATACGCAAAATACAAGTCCGAGAATGGGTCCCCCTACCTAGAATCCAAAGCTGATGCCTAACTTGCATTCTGCACATTTGAACTCAAATTGTTCTTTCTTAGGCAACTGATTCCTAGTCCAATCATTTAAAAAAATGTTACTTAAAATCCTTCTTTGCAATTTAGTTCTAATAACTATCTTTAATTGCATTGTAGTCCTTTCACTAGTCAGTAATTTCACTTTTGTCCTTATACTTTGTCCAAATCATATTTCAGTCCTCGAACTTATTCATAATTTCACTTTGGTCCTTACGTTTTACCTTATTTGTCCTTTGGCACTTATACTTGTTTTAAATTATCTTTTTGTCCTTCCATTTTCAAGACCGGCTTTCGGCTAACAAGTCAGAGACAAATTCCAGAAATCAAACCATCTTTAATCTTTACCTTAACCCTCTGAATGGGTCAGAATTTTCTGAGTGAAGCTCCCAAAGACAAATAACCGACTCAAATTATACTTGAAAACAAACAAAAGCTTGTGTCAGTTGATCCACTCCTGAGAAGGCTACACTGGTTGGATTGCCACGATTTTTGGATATGTTATAGAGAACAGAATTCTGAACACCTTCCATGAAGGATTTATTGTCATCTAAGCAAGGGAAATTGACATACAAGAGTGAATATGTTGCTATATAGTAATAACAGCAGAATATGAGGAAGTGACAAATATGTTTACCACAGACATAGCTAGAGTACTTGGATTGCTATGATTATTTGGATATATCATAGTTCTCAAACTAAGGAACAACTTCAGAGAATGAAAGTTTGTCAAACGAGCAGTAGGGATTAAAGAAAAATGTTGAAAACCAAGCTGTAGAGAACTCGCCAGCCATGGATGAACACATAAAGTTCATAGCCGGTTTGAGGTAGCTAAACTAGTCTGATGATGCTGATTTTTGGATATGTTATAGTCCTCGAGCAGATGAATAACGTTCATGAAGAAGCTTTTCTGATTTGAGATTTAGAGATGGGAGTTCTATACTGATGACCAGTACCCACGAGTTTGAGTTTCTGAAGAGGGAGAAGAAGTGGAAGAAGAAGAAAAAGATGAAATGAACGTGAAATGAAAGGAAAATGAAAGATAAAGGAAAGAGAAAAGAAAAAAAATTATAAGGAGTGTCGGCAGCCCATGTGTGTCTATGCTGCACAATAATTTATCGCTTTCATTTTCCTTTTTAACTTCTTCCAAACTTCTGAAACTCGCCAAAAATACTTCTAAGTTCCGAATAATTCTTCGAAAAATGCCACACACTCGTATGGACGTCTACTATTTTTCAATGACATCACATTACCAAAATTCCAACTTCAAAGTATCAGGAAATAAATCCTCCCTTGAATAAACCAATAGTTAATTCATGAAAATCCAAATTACAATCAATTGGACCGGGCAATTTTATTGTGAGCTTAAACAAAATAATTGGAAATTTTCGGGGCGTTACACCTCATCTCCGCCCTTTTATATTTGAGGCTATGTGGTTGAGGAATGAGAAGTTTGGTGATTTCATTGCTAATACTTGGGGTAAGTTTGATGGCTCTGATGTGGAGAAGACTTTTCAGCTGGTTGCTCATCTTCAGAAGTGGAATGCTAATGTGTTTGGGCATCTTCGGTTGAGAAAGGCCAAGTTATTAGCTCGGCTTAATGGTATTCAACATGCTCTTTGCAAAGGGCTTAACCATTTTCTTAGTAGGTTGGAAGTTTCCTTAATGGATGAGTTTAATGAAATTCTTGAGCAAGAAGCTCAGTTTTGGAAGCAAAAGTCTAGGTTACAATGGCTTCAAGAGGGGGATTGAAATACAAAATTTTTTCATCTCACCACTGTGATTCGAAGGCGAAGAAATAAAATTGAGAGATTAAGGAATAATGATGGGGTGGTTGTTGCGATTGCTCCAGGTATTAAAGCTTTGGCCGTTGAGCATTTTGTGTCTCTCTTTACTCATTCACACTTGGCTCTTATTGGGTTGGATATTCCTAATCTTTTTCCTCTGATTAGTGGTAAGGACTTGGTTTTTTTAAATAAGGGAGTGGATTTAGCTGAAGTTAAAGAAAACCTTTTTGGTATTGGAGGTCTTAAAGCTCCTAGGGTTGATTATTTTTCAGCTTGTTTTTATCAAAACCAATGGGACCAGTGTGCCACTGATCTTTATGCTATGGTGACCAAGGCTTTTAGTGAGTAAGTTAAATCATACCCTTATCACGCTGGTGCCTAAGGTTGATAATCCCCATGCTATGGTGCATTTTCGTCCCATTAGTCTTTGCTAAACTCTTTATAAGATTATCTCCAAGATCATTGTGGCTAGATTGAGATCTATTTTGCTTGCTTTAATTAGTCCTAATCAGGCTAGTTTTGTGCCTGGAAGGCATATTACAGACAACATTCTTATTGCTCAGAAGCTTATGCACAAGTTCAAGGTTTCTAAAGGCAAAAAAGGGTTTGTGGCTTGGAAAATCGATCTCTCTAAGGCCTATGACAGATTGAACTGGCAATTTATTGAGGTGTTGTTGGCTAAATTGGGTATGCATGTGGCTTTAAGGAGGTTGATCGTGCATTGTGTGTCTACTGTGAACTATCATATTTGTATTAATGGGGAGCTCACTGACTCTTTTACTCCTATGAATAGTATTAGGCAAGGAGACCCTTTATCCTCTTATTTGTTTGTGATGTGTCTTGAAAAACTTTCTCACATCATCTGTGATTTGGTTAAAAAAAGGTAGTTGGAAAGTCATTAAATCATCTCAATCTGGGCTTCTTTGTCCCATCTTTTTTTTTTTTTTTTCAGATGATCTTATTCTTTTTCTTTGAAGCCTCTGTTAAACAAGCACGAATTATGAAGGGTTGTTTGGAACTTTTTTGTCAAACTTCAGGGCAAATTGTGAACTATGATAAATCTGCTGTTTTTTTGTTCCCCCAATACGCCGAATGAGGTGACTATGGAGATTAGTTATATTTGTGGCTCTGCTCTGACTAGTGACTTGGGCAAATACTTAGGAATGCCTCTTATGCATTCAAGGGTTACTCATGCCACTTATAATAAGTTGATTGATAGGGTGCATAGTCGTTTGGCTTCCTGAAAAGGCAAACTTCTCTCTTATGCAGGACGAGCAACTTTAATCCAAGTTGTGACTTCCTCTATTCCTATTTATGTTATGCAAACTACTAAACTCCTTGTGAGTGTTTGTGATGAGCTAGATGGGTTGAACAGAAACTTTTTCTGGGGAGGCAGTGAAAAGCGTACCAAAGTCCTTCTTTGTCAATAGAACTTGGTTTCTCGTCCCAAGTGTAAATGAGGGTTGGGTTTTAAGAAGTCTTTTGCTATGAATCAAGCCTTGTTAGCTAAAATTGGTTGGAGGATTCAGAACAAGGATGAGGGGCTTTGGGCTAGGATTTATGAGGCCAAATACCTTAAAGGTACATCAATACATATGGCCTAGTGTGCTTGCCTTAGAAGGAGTGGCATAATGTGTAATTTTGATGTTTTTTAATTACATTATTGTAAAATTAGGTACTAATTTTTGGTCTTTGGCCTTATGCTAATTAGGTGAAATTGTATTCCTATCTTCCAAATTAGTAAACTATATAGTGTTTTAAAATGAAAGCTCCCTTTTTTTTTTTTTTTAATCACTTTGCGAAGTTTACACTAATTAACAACTATCACTCAGATATACGCGAAGATAAATGACCGTTGTATTCTCCGTAAAATGCCAATACCCTTTGTCTTTGTGTATTTGGTACGCTTGTATGGGACTAATAACTAAATTACAGACACCCACTACAAATAGGTAGGGGGATCCAAGTAAAACTTCTGAAAAAATTTGATGTGTGAGGATGTTAACTGTGGACTAGGTAAAAATACAGAGGTCAATTTGTCCACTATGTTTTGCGCATCAATCAGCCAGTGCATTTTGTAACATGAACATTGCGTTTTTTCCATCCAACTGTTTTTCGGGTAGGGACTTCGTTTTTGTGAATTTCAACTTCCTAGTGATACTGCTAAAAAAAAAAAAAACTTCTGATAAATTGGGCCTTTGGGGCCTGTTGGCATATCTGCTTTGGTCTAATTTCTTTTTCTTCTGAATTATCGGAAAGCATAATGAGGAGTTTATTTGTGGGGTTCAATCCCACTATCAAACCATTTAAAATGTTTAAGTCCATTCAATCCCACCATCCACAAATGTGAGAAAATCAATGGACTTAAACATTTTAAATGATTTGATGGTGGGATTGAACCCCTCAAATAAGCTCCACTCTAAACTCCTCATTGTAGAGGCTCCCCTCAATTGTCTGTCTTTAACAAATTTGAATTCTCGAAAAAAGCAAAACAAACTCATTATCTGATAGTCTATTGATATTGTGAATTTAAAATCACCAATTCCTAGCTACCATTATCAGAAAGGAGTTTGAATATGATAGTTGGAAGGCGAACATAACCTTTCATGCCTTCAACAATCTCCTTGATGAACTGAGAGAACAATTTTCTTAAGATATGAGCGCCTTTATGGAGCTTTAAAGCATTGCTGAAATGTCGAGCGGGGTTATCAACTTATCACAGTGGTTGTGTCCCTCCCCCTTCCCCCCTGCATGGCACCCAGGATTGAAACCCTTTACTCCCAATGTAAAAAAAAAAAAGGCATTGCTGAAATGCGCAGTACGTGCATAACCACTTGATACCAGACTTCCCACAGCAGTATCAAGCTTGATAAATTTTTCACTGAAGGTGGAAAGTATAAGTAAAAGAGCACTGCCAACATCACCAACTCTTTCCAACAAGAATGATACAGCATCTATTATCCCATATTTCTGGCACAGGCGCAAACAATGTTCCTTCCATGCGATAGCTATCAAAAGTCTCTAGGAATTTGAGAACTGAATTGCGCTCATACTGACATAATAGCTGAAAAAGTAAAAAGCAAAACATTTAGAACAAGAGGTGGTATCATTGTGATTTCATCACAAGTAATTGCTGAACATAATCAAATAAGAAGTAACACACTAAGAGGGCAACGTCATGGACAAGCTTTTGTGGTCCAGAAACCAGGGTAGCCATGAAACACTCACTCAACTCTTCAAGTCTCATATTTAAAATTTGGCCAAAATGAATATACTGACAGGATAAGAACAATATTTTCTCCCTCACCCCACGAAGGAAGGAATAATTGTTTAACTGAGCACTTGATTTGACAATATCCATAAAAGAAATGAATCACAAGGAGAATATGATGCAACTGAAACATAGAATGGTTCAATAAAATCAAATTAAAGCGGAAATAAAAAGACTAGAAGTAATTGCACAAAGACCTCACCTCCAAATAAAGTTCAATGATATCATCAGTCACGTTAACAGGATTGTTACGCAAAAGCTTTGGGAAATCAGAGATCCTTTCCAAGTAAGCCTCAACTGCTTTTGATTGATCTTTTACCCTCACAAGATCTGATGCAGGATGCGTAATCTTTTCTTAAACTTGAAAAGTCGAGTGCCAGATAAGCGAACCTCAATCACCAAGGAATAAGCTTTTTGGATGGGAACGAAGTTCAGAGAGGATATGGGAACCTTCTTCATTAGTAAAATTGTTGATAACCAAGACGAACGTGCCTTCTCTGCATAGAATAAGAAAATAATTGAGATTGAATAACTGAGAAGGAAGACCTCCACTGAAGAAAATAACCTACATATTACTTAACATATGAAAGAGGAAGAACAAAAGAGAAATTCAAGATAACTAAGGGATAACCTGTTTAAGTTAAAAAGCTCTGGAATTTGATATTTCTGAATGAAAAGCAGCGAATTCATTGTCGGTTATTGATATTTCAATAATATTTTGTTAATAAAGGAGAAGGCATGAACAGGTTCATGTATATCTTTCATGTAGCAATCGCAGCAAGATACTGATGTCTGTTCGTATGAATTAGGCCACAAACCTAAAATACTCCAACTCCAAGAGACCTTGTAGTGAGTAATCTCAAACTGAATGAACATGATTCTGAGACAACATTGTAAGATATTGGTAAATTTACCTGGTAAAATCGTGCTTTCTCATAAAATGAATCCCAATTGGTCTCAGGCACTACCTCAAGAAGGCCAAGAACCTGTTATGCTATCTCCAGAAACCCATGATGGAAAGTTATTCTCTGACGTCAAATACTCCAAACTTTGAGACAGTACACGTTTCGAGACATTAGCTCTTCCACATGCAACATAGTACGCAATAAACTCCAACAGATGACCAATGTCTTTCTTTGAAGGCCAGTCTACTATTGATGCAGGGTCATCATTGCCAGGAAATCCATCTATTGGGAAGATACCCTTAAGAACAATATGAATGAGAGTATCTACTGTATTTTGAACCATTGAATTCAGACTTTGAGCTATTGAATTGTTCCCATCCCGCAGCTCCATATTTGCATCAGCTGAATCATGAGAATAAATGTCGGGTTTTGTGATTTCATCTTCAATGAAAGCACATCTCAGAACGTCTAAAGTAGCTTCAGTATCTAGCTCCAAGAAAAAAATACAGGTTAACATATTCTCATGCTGCTCTTAAATTAGGAGCATCAGAACCCTCCAATAAAAATTGCAGAAGTTCTGTTCGGACCGAGAGATGGCAAGCGTGAGGGAGGAATTTTTCCCTGTCCTGCAAATAGAGATATTTAATGCAAACTCTCTTAATCAGATTACGTAAGTTAACATCCAGCAAGAAATGAAGCTATGCAAGTAATTCAAAATGTGTTCCAGTATATAAGAATTTTAGTCTTCCTTCACCACTTCATATTTATACTGTACGATTTATATCTCTTTTTCTATGAATAGTGTAGTTCAAGACCCACACAACCAATTCTAGATGAGATTATCGCACATAGGGATATACTGTGATATTTCAATTGAACAACTCCAATAAGTGAAGTCCATACCTGGTGGAAAAGCAAGGCCTGAAAAGCAGTACTTCAAATAAACTAGCATCCTGTAACTGTAAACAAGAACAAACTAAAATAAGACCACTTAAAAGCCTAATTGGAAAACTGACAATATGCAGCCAAAAAGTCACATGAAATGATGTGATACAACTCATTATATTCTCTCAGTAGGATAATAATAAGGGGTAGAGATGATACATGATGGAAGGAGAAGCAAATTAAAGTACCAAAACACCCGTGTCAGTGGAGTTGCAATTGCTTCAAGCAAGATTGCATTCTTTTGAAAAGCACTTGCCACGTTTATCCTGTATCTTTTTTATCAAGTAATCCTCCAAACCAATAGCTGCCTCCACTAGTCTGGTGTTTGGCCTAATTTCCACCTTCATTACCTCTCTCAGAATTTCCTCCAATCTCTCTAGCTCAATCTCTTCGGATATCCCAGGAACTATTGTAAGCCAGGTATCTGTATGAGGAACCTCTCCATGCTTTAGCACCTCCTCCAAAACTCCACAGGCTTCCTCAACCCTACCCACATTACAGAATCCTTTAACTAAACCATGAACAACCGAAAAATGCGGAGAAAACCCTTTGATATCATTGTCTCTATATAACTCTTTGCCTCATTAAGCATCCCATAATCACATAACCCGCTAACCAAAGTCCGATAGGACACCAAATTTGGCAAGCACCCATTTGATGCCATATCCTCAAGAACCTTACAAGCATCAACTGGACGCCCTTCTCTACAAAATCCTAAAATAACAGTATTATAATGCACAATATCAGGATTGCACCCTTTAACCTTCATCCTACAAAGCAGCTTATATGCCTCACGAAGCTTCTTCTTCCTACATAAACTATTCAACAAAGTAGTGTAACTCAACGTATCCGGAACGAACCCTTTGTTCAACATGTCCTCCAAGAAATCAACCGCGGTATTCACCTGACCCTTCCTACACAAACCCTGCATCAGAATCCGATACGACTGCACATCCGGAACAAGGTCTCTCTCAAACATTTTGTTGAACAGCTGGTAGGCAATGCTAAGATCCCCATTCAAACAAAAAGCACGCATCAAGATATTGTAAGACTGAGTATTGGGCATGACCCCATGACGGTGAGCATCCTTGAAGACGTCGAACGCCGGCCGGAGAAAGTTCCGGTGAGAAACGAGGATTTGAAGAATGCGGTTCAGGTGTTTGACGGAAGGCCTGCAGTCAAATTCCACCATGGTGTAGAAGGTGCGGAGGGCTTTCTGGGGCAAATTGGCTTCGCCGTAAATCTTGATCAAGTGGGAAAAGAGAGCCGGGGAGACAGAGTAGTTCTGGGTCTTGAGGCGGATGAGGAGCTCGTCGACGAGAGAGAAGTACTTGGAGCGGCCGAGCTTGAGGATGAGAGTGAAGAAGGAAGAGTAGGAGTGGCGAAAATGGGGTTGGCGGGCGGCCAAGTCGAAGATCTCCTTGGCGAGGAGAGGGTCGGATTGGGAAGCGATGAGATTTTGGACCCTGGAAGGGGAGCCGATTTCGTGGTTCTGGTTATGGGGTTGTGATGAGAGGAAGAAGACGAAGGAGGAGGAGGAGGATGGGGGTTTTGGCGGGAGGGCGAGAGAGCGAGTGACCGTTACTGCGGCTTTTGATGACCGCCGAAAGAGCAGATGCATTTTTTCTCTTTGGCTTTTGTGTTCTGTCATTCGCAGCTACATATCTGAGACTGAAAAATAGAGACTTGGACAACGACGTCGCTCTTGTAGTAAAATCTGACGCCTACTTGTAACATGTTACATTTGTTTCACATCTATAACTCTAAGTCGAGTATCAATATGATTATAACTCCATGAATTCAGAAGTTTTCTGCTTAGTCTAGTAATGAAATGAACTGATATTCGTAAATTCGTGACCAAAAATATATTTAACTCAAAACTTAGTGTCCAATAATACAATCAAATAAAAATTGCGTCTTATCGAAAATTAATTTTACTCCAACTAAGTATTTAGTAGGAGCTTTTGAACGGACAATGTCAAGTTGCCCTAGCTAGCTTCAAATTTCAACCGACGGAAGACGAGCTCGAAGATCCATTTAGACCTAATTTGTGATCTAGACTAGTTAGCGGCCTGGTTCTTAGCCACAAATGTACAAACCCTTGCAGCCCCAAAGACTCTCCCAGGTCTACACAAGTATCCCTTGCTAGGGGCACAATGGATGTCTTGTGAGCAAATGCACAACCCTTCTAGTGCACACCCCTCTTTCACTATAGTCACCCCACCCTTAAGACCAAGGACTTGGTCTGTCCATTCACTGGAGAAAAGCCCCATTGGATCATAAACATCTTTAACCCTCAAGAACTCTTTGGCGCGCTTGTACTTTTTCATCACTCCATCAAAGGCTATGTTCCTGTTCTTTCCCCAATGTGGCAATGCTCCATACTTGAACACCGCCATCTGCTCTATTTCTTCAAGTATGCCTTGGTGAAGCCTAGGGACCATGGGGTCTTTGCTTCGATAGTAGGTGATATCGAAGTCGATTGCATTTTCTTGCTTGCCAAGGTAAGCGCTCGAGGCTGTAACGTAGCGCAGAAGGATGCCGTTGTAGATGTCTACTCCACACAGAGCTTTGGGTTCAATCTCCACCAGCTTTTGCACATCTTGAATGAAGTTTTTAGCCACAGACAAGCTGATGCTGAATGTTGTTTGATGGAAAAACTCACCCTTGATCCTTGGGTCCCATGCGCATGCTGTTATCCTTGCATCATGAAGACTGTCTAGGCAGGTCCCGGATGCTTGAAGGCGGTTCTGATATCCAATAACAGGATAGCCAGTAAACATCACACCTATAAATTCAGTAATTAATTAGAGACTGAACAGAGCAATATGTAGTACAATTTTGATTGATATTTTTGAAGTTTTTTATTTTTTATTTTAGAAATGAAGTTGAGAATGATTTGGCAAGAAAAGCAAGGCAATAATACCAGAAAGAATTAATGCATACCATTGTTTATTAAACCAAAAGCATAGTTTATGAGAACAGATGTGAACAACTTTGCACCAGAGCATTTCCCATCAGCATCCCCAGTGGATTCTTGATTCTCCTCTATCACAATAACAAGAAAACTTTTTAAAAAAATGTAACTTTTAATTAGCTATGATGGCTATGCATATGCAAAATGTGCACTATATAAATAAAGGGTGCCAACAATTTGGCATGTTGGATTGTCAGACTTTGAATCAATACATGAAACCATCTACGAGCACACAATTTTGATTCACAATCTAACAACATAAGATGTCAACTGTCAACTAGATCATCTCTCCAATGGACTAGTTCAATTGATTCATCCTTCATACAAGATCGGTCCTCGTTCTTGCTAATGCATTTGCTTGAACTGAACTAATTAAGTAGTTAATTAGTTTAATTAAGCTAGCCAAACCTGTGGTTCTGATAATTGCAAGTTCAAGTGAAGATGTGGATCGGAAAGGAATGAAGTCATATAAGCCATTGCCAGAGGTATTTGAGGAGACACGATCATCTATCCGATAGACTGCCTTGTGCTGGCTAGGGTACCATAACACGTCTGCAAACTCATGTTGCTTCCCAAACCCAACTACTTGATCTCCCAAGTCAGAATCGTTCTTGCTCAAATATGTGAGAGATCGTTTAAACATGGGTTGCAAATTTAGAGTAACCTACCAAAGAGAAAGTTGGACAAAATTTAGCTTTTGTCTTGATTGCAAACTAAATCAAATTATAAAAATATGATTGTAACTTTTTGAAACTCAAGTGAAAAAATGTAATTGAACCATACAAAATAAACATGAATGTGTGACTAGATTCACAGTCTAATAATATAACACAGAGTCTAATAATTTGTGTTAGATGCCGTAGTACGTATCGTACTCGACTATAAATTGTATTAATTTGAAAAAGAAAAAAACAGTACCTGTGAAATTACTCCTAGAACTCCAAGTGAAACTTTGGCTGCATTAAGATCTTTATCATAATCATTGAGCCTCCGAACCTTGACATAACCATCTGCAGGCCCTCCTGGACTCACAATTCTAAGCCCCACCACATAATCATGCACCGAGCTTCCTTTACCCCATAATGTGCTGCCATGTGCCCCGGTCCCCAACATGCCTCCAATGGTCAAGCCCCACCAATATGGTGTATAAGGCAAGGCCAGCCCTACCTTGGCAGCCTCACTGATGAGCTCCCTGAGACTCACCCCACTCTCCAATGTCATGGTCTTTGCTTCAGCATCAATCTCCACCACACGGTTGAGGTACTTGGTGCTTATGATCAGCCCATCTTGGCCACCTGGGCAAACCAGCTTTGGAATGCTATGAGAGAAACGAGTTGCCACCTTCATTTTGGTCTTGCTCTTTGTTGCATTGGCCACAACTGATATTAGTTCTTCCTCTGTAGAAGGGTACGCTACACTGCCTGCCCTACATACCGTTCGATCGGGGAAGATGCCGTAGGAGTTTGTGATGGTGCAGTTTGTGTTGCTGGATGATGAACACTTGATGTGCTCCTCCGGAGGAGTTGAAATGCAGACATAGAATGACAATGAGAACAGACAGGTCAATCGGAGGAGGAGCCCCAACATACCTGATTTTGTGTATAACAAAAACATGGTTGATTGGTCTTTTTCTTGATAGTTTGACATTGTAATATAAAGTTGTGTGGGCTATATAAAAACTTGTTTATGCATACTTTGCAAGAAACGTAAAAACTTTAAGCTTTGGAATGCTTTCAAGTCAATGCATTAACTGTGCATTATTGACCAGCTAGTTATGTTTCTACCCAAAAAACAAGACTAGCAAAGTTAGGTCGCATAAATTGGTAATGGGATTTGTATTTTATCGGGTTTAGATCATTCTATCTTCTTCCCATTATTGATATTGTTGGTTGCTCATGATCACAAGTTGACAGGTGTAGGGAATGTGGGTCATTGTATTTTCTTTAACTTGAAACCAAGGAGTGTTTGTTGCTTTGCAAGCACTGGTACCTTCAAAATGAATGAATTTGTTGAAGTAAAATAGATAAAAAGTGGAGGAAGCCATATTATTAAGAAATATATTTACTTTCTACATGAGTCTACGTCAAATCCCACTAAAGGTGGATCACAGCTTCTAAGCCTTAGAGATAGGCATGATTGAGTGCTGTACGTACTTGTATATATACCTTGCTATGTTGATGTTAGAATACATAAGAAACTATTCAGCCAATCTATCTATTACCCTAAACCTTACTCTGGTTTTCTTAAGACATATATAGGTGTTGGTTTTGGATTGTGCCACCCATCTGTTGAAATCCTAAACAAAACTCAACCTAATCTCTATCAAAACTAACTCACATTTTCAAGCTAGTGGATTATGCCTTAGCACAAAGACTAGTTGTTTCTATACTGCGGAACCGGTTAATGGATTGTTCTTTGGATGCACCTTGAATGATATTCTATTTGAATCTAATCTAAACTATGGGGAGAGTGATTCGAACTCGGGTGCAGAGTGGAGATCACATCCGCTCTAACCAACTTGACTAAACTCATGTTTGCTTTGGATGCACCTTAATCACTGAAAAAAGCTCAGAGTTTGGGGGTTGCAGTACCCCATCCCAGCCATGTCTGTGTTTTTCTTGTTTGATCATTTTAATCCATAGATAGAAAGCCCAATTCCTTGCACAATCCATACGCAACCCTTTATTTATCTTAACATGAATTGTACTCCAACACCACACATATTCATAAACAGTGGGACGGACCCATTGGTGGGGTCAATGGGGTCAAACGACCTATGGGACTCCATGAACACAAGGTAGAAGGTTCCCTTCATCCTCTTGTGTGACCCCATGAATGGATTGAAGGAGAGCTCTAGGTTGCAGGTTTGGTGTGAGGAAGAAGAAGTCAACAGCTGTTTTTTTTGAGTCGTCTTGGCCGCCAAAACGGCGTCGTTTTGGCCCAAATCAATTTTTTTAATGAGCTGGCCAAAACGACGTCGTTTTGGCCAGTTTTAACCCACCTGGCCAAAACGACGCTGCTTTGGTCCAGTCATTTAAAAATTAAAAATGAAGCCATATCTCTCCCAACCTAGCACCTCTAAAACCCCAAATATTTTCTCTTCAACCCTAAATCCCCAAGTTCCACCCTTCCAAACCTTTAACCCCTCCCCCAAAACCTTTTAAGCCCCAACTCCTCCATTGCCTCCTCTCGCCATTAGCGCGCCGCCAAAAGCTTGCCTCCGCTTCCACCACCTCCCAATTCAAGTAAAAGCTTGCTTCATAGTTTCATTTTCAATGTTATTTTAATCTTTGTTTATACCCCATTTAGACTACTCAAAGAAGAAGACTACACGTGGAGATTCATAGCCATCGGCATGAAGAGCAATTCGGTACCTAGGATGCCGAAGACCTTTGAAGAACATCTCGATTCTCAAAACTCCCACTTGACACGTGGAGCTTAATCGCAATGTCCACAGCCCCACATCGAAATTATACTCAAAATGCACACCTCCCAAGACCTATAAAGACAGTACAAGCCCCAAGAAGGAGTAATCAAGAGCCTTGGCCACTTAGCTATTACTTTGCTAAAATTGCTATCCACTCCGTACTTATTCTAATTTAAGCATCGGAGAGCCTTCTGGCCGGTACCACACTTCCATACAGCTTACACTGATCATTTCTTGTCTTACAGATCAAAGCACACCAAGTCCGGAGTGACACCAAGGCGAAGACATCACAATTGAGCCCGTGGCGCCGGTATCCATTTTTGAGCATCAACGCTTACGCCGTCTGGTGGGAAGTGAACACAAGTCACCCACAAAATTCACACCTACGATGGGGCACCGCACTGGGGTCCCGCTTGTTCACCTGCAGAGGAGTTACCGTTCGGAAAGCATAGTGGGGCCAACATGCCCTGCACGCCCACCGGGAATGCTTCGGCACCCCAATTTCAAGCTACCTAGCCGAGCTCAGAGCCGGCACTTCGGCAGACATGGCGAAGATGCGGGAACACAACAACCTTCTTCGGCAAAGTCGATGAGACCCAAAGAAGAAATGAACCAAGACAAACACCGAACATTGAGACCGACTAGTACCTCCCGTGAGGCTTACAAACACCAAATAGGCAGAGGAAGGGAAAGAGGGTGGCCAAAGCAGGCCCGAGCGCTGGTCATTCCAGCCCCAAGAGATAAGCCCCACAAACCGCAGAAGGTCTACCGATTGTCGGCACGATTATTGGACCGAAGCGGAGGAGCGAGGCCGATCGCCGCTTAAGATCGGGGCCGATTAAACGATGATCGCATGAGGTGTTAGGGAAGTAAATCTCCGTCCGACAAGTCCACCTACTCGAATCCACAATGGAATCGGACCATGAGTACATCCCATCTAACAATCGGCAAACCTCTTACCGTCGGTAACACCAACAAGGCACTCAGGAATTAACCCGTAAAAGTCGACGGCAATCGAGTAGGATTATCGGAAACGGAGGTCCCAAACCGAGACCCCGTGATCCGCCTCTTGCAGTAGAGTCCAAAAAATGGAGGATGACCGATCGCGCACTCAAGAGCGGGATGGAGTAAGCCGGCCGTGGCCGTTCACCGAATCTTAATAAAAACTCGAAGCAAGACAAAGACGCTCACCGCGGATACCGTTTCATACGGGAGTGGAAGACCCTGACTCACCTCCATACCTTTCAATCGCGCTTGGATGCAAGGAGTTAAGCGATGAAGGGCAATGTTTGCTGCTTCCCATCGGCATTAAGCGATGCGGCACTCAATTGGTTCTACCGTTGAGCAGTACGGTAGATTCCTTTGAAGAGTTAAAACAAATTTTCCTTAACCACTTTATGATACTGCACGGATAGATCGTATCGCCGATGACCCGCATAATACAATCCGCAAGGGGAAGATGAGAGCTTACGCAAATATGCGGCCGTATTCAGCCACGAAGTATTCACGATGTCCAGATATCCGATGATCGGGCAGCCTTCGGGCGCCTTTAAAAGTGGCCATCCCATCCATTCTCGATTCCGGTGCATAGCAACAATGGCGCCGTCTGATGAGAGTTTGATGAAGGTGCCGCCATTCATGCAAAAGTCAATACTTGAATCAAGACCGAACCCACTTGCCTCGGGCAAGAAAGAGCACAAGATAAATTCTCACGCAAAAACCTCTGCTCACCGAGCAAAGCGTAAGAACGACCCAGCCCCTAAGGAGGCCATAAGAAGAACAGAGGAAGAAACAACCTAATGAGCACAGAGGCCCCCTGCCGAATCCAAGGCCAGGCACAGAAGTGTATACGGTGCTCAACACAACCTATGAGGCCGTACTCATGAATGAGCAGGACATCATACCGAAACTACGATCTAAGCCGAATCGACAGGATAATGAGGATACTGAAAATTCTCGCCGATATCACCAAAGACAATAGCCACAATCAAGATTGTATAACATTGAGAAAGATCATCGAACGCCTTATCCGGAAGGCAAACTTGATCAATACATTGCCAAAGCCGCAGCAGCCTTCTAAGATAAGGACTGGCAGCGCATCAACATGATCGCACTACACGTGGAGGCCCAATCTTTGGCGGGCGTCAGCCGATCGAGGAAGCAAGATGTCCGAGCGACTCAATATCCCCAAGTCTTCGTATAGAGAGTAATCGGCATCAGAAAATGCCAAAGGTTCGGTGGAGCCCATCACCTTCCATGAAGAAGAGGAGGAAGGAATCCTCTACCCACATGACGACCCCATGATCATCCAGCAGAAATTGCTTTGGATTTGATGTAGGAAGAGTTCGATTGATACTCGAAGTTCTATGAATGTCATCTTTGCCTTCGGGAACTAGGGTAAGCAATGAGCATGTCAATCGGCACCACTCCACTCTTGCTTTTCGGCGACTTGGTTCAACCCGATAACAGAAGCCTACCCATTGCCTTCGATAGCCTTCACGGGCGAACAATGATTTATGATCAATTTCTCATCGCCGACTTGCCCGACCGCATACAACGTGATCATTGGGCCGACGGCACTCAGAATCAAGGCTCATCTTTCCCCTCATATGTTGCTCATGAAATTCCCCACTTGTTGCGATCGGGGTAATCAGAGGGGACCAACTCGGGCTCTGGACTTGCTACGCAATGGCACTCACTTCGTTTAGCGGGATAAAACGCCGAAGGAAACCCTCTCTCGTGGGTCGCATACCGATTAACGAAGCGTGAGACTCCCGACGATCCTAGTGATGATACGCCGCATCGCAAGCCCGGCCAAGATCTGGAAACGGCTGATCTTGCATGGGGATCGACTCAGACCAATGTGTTAAGATCGGCACCACCTCATGACCACACTCGATCGGAATTCATTCAATTTCGCGCCATCACTCCGAGGTATTTGCCTGGGTCATACAATGATATGCCGTATTTCTCCGAGGTGATAAGTCACGCTCAAGATATCTTCTTGATTCAAACCTCGTACGCCAAAAGCAGGAGATCTTATGATACCGAACGGTATGAAGCTAAGTGAAGAGTGAAGTTGAAAACTCATCGCCATCGGTTTCATAAAAGGAGGCAACTTACCCAGCTTGGTTGGCAAACCCGTCATGGTTCGAAAGGCAAAAGGTGGGTGGAGGATGTGCCAAGACTATACCGATCTCAACAAAGCTTGTCCGGAAGACTGACTCAAGGTTACGAATCGACGACACCGATGCTACCACGCCGCTACCAATTATTAAGTTTCATGGATGCCTATTCGGTACAACCAAATATTTATGGACCCTTCCGATAGGGAGCATAATGCTCATAATGGACAAAGGTCTTTATTGCTATAATGTCATGCCATTCGTGGTTGAAGAATGCCGGAGCCACATACTGTTTAGTTAACCGAATCTTCTCCGAATATATTCGGGAACATCATGGAAGTTTACGCCGATGACATGTTGGTCAAAAGCAAAACCGCCGACCAAAGACACATCCGTAACTCCACATTAATGTTCGCATCCTGAAAAATACCGAATGAGGCCGAACTCGTTGAAATGTGCCTTCTGAGTGTCTTCCGAGGAAAGTTCTAGGTTTTATGATCACGGCCGAGGTATCGAGGCTAATCGAGAAAAAATTAAGGCACCGATGGATATGGAAAAGCCAAAGACAGAAGGATATTCAAAGTCTTAGGGTCGCGGCTAACACGGTTCATATCAAAGGCCACCGATCGCCGTGCACCTTTCTTCAAAGCCCTGAAGGGAAGCAAGCAGAGCATTTCATGGATCGCCGAATGTGATAAAGCGTTTGACGAGTCGAAGAGTACATGGGCAAAGCCCGCGCTATCCAAACCACTCCCAGGAGAAGAACTCTTTTTGTATCTATCAAGATTATCACGGATGCCGTTAGTTCCGTATTGATACTAGTTTAAAAGACGGAGTTACCAATATTCTACGTGAGCCGAGGTGCAGAAATTAGATCCGCCTCTTGAGCGATTGGTCTTGCACTCGTGACTTCGCAAGGAAGCTCCGCCCATATTTCCAAGCTCATACGATAATCGTTCTAACCAACCACCACTTTGGCAGGTGCTCCAAAAGCCGGAGGTCTCTCGGACGATTGATCAAACGGGCAATCGAGCTAGGAGAATTCGATGTTCAGCTTCAAACCAAGACCCGGCGGAAAAGGTCAAGGTTGGCGATTTCATATCCGAATCGACTCCATCAAGAACAACGCTCAACAAGCCTCAAACCAAATCGGCAGGACATTCCCTACCGAACGGTAGTCAATTTGATTTAGCAATACTCAGGGTTCTCCATGTAGATGGTTCGGCAAACCAAAGTGGTGCGGTTGATCGGGATGGTCCTCACCACTCGAAGGGAATAAGATCGAGTATGCCCTCCGTTTCAATTTCGCCGCATCCAATAATGAGGCCAATACTGAAGCTTTGTTGGCGCCTTCTGGCTAGCCAAAGACATGGGAGCTAGACAGTTATTATCCACGGTGATTCCCAACTCATCGTGAATCAGTAACGGCAGATTTCATTGCCGGGATTCATCCATGACCGCTATCTAACGGGCAACTTTGTCACCAGCTGAGAGGTTTTTGGCATATGAGATCCTATAGATACCAGGCGGTAGAACAATGGCGACGCCCGCCAGGCTAGCTTCGCTAGGCTAACCGACGCAAGGTTGGACACGATTGAACCCCATTGAAATCTTGGCCCAACCCAAGACAAGAACTAAATGTGCATACCAGACGGTATCACGGATACATGGATGGATCCGATATACTCTTACCTGGCGAACCGCATACTCCCGACCACAAAACCTGTGCACGAAAACTCCCAGATGATCAAAGAAGATATACAATAATCAACGGTGTTCTTTACAAGCGAGGCTATACTACCCCTTATCCGAAATGCATTACTATCGAACAAGGGGACTACGCCCTCCAGAAATTCACGGTGGTGTGTGTGGAGATCGTGCAGGTCCCGCTTCGTTAGCTCACAAGGCATTTCAAGGCTATTTCTGGCCAACTATGCATCGTGACGCAATCAACTTGGTCAAGAAGTGTGACAAATGTCGGAGGTTCGGTAGTATCCTCATATTCCTCGCCAACCACTAACACCGATCATCGCCTTGGCCATTTTGCACTGGGGACTGATCCGATCGGCCCGATGCCGAAAGGAAAGGACAAGTTAAATTTCTTGTCGTTGCCGACTACTTCACCAAATGGGTAGAGGTCAAGCCCTGGCCACCATCACAATGGCCGCCAAAGTAGAAAACTTTGTTTGGACGAACATATGCTGCTTCTGGGTTCCAGATACCATACGCTATCATTATCGATACAACGGCAAGCAATTTTGATTCGGATATCTTCCGCCAGCTCGGCTTGAAGATCAACCTCTTTCTTCGCCTCACCACCATCCTCACCAAACCAGTCAAGGAAGCGATAAATAAAATTATCAAGAAGGTCTTGAAACGGAAATGGATAATGCTAAAGGCGCATGGCACGAGAAACTCCTGAAGCACTCCGTGGGCCATTCGGACTTCCTACCGTACTCAACCGAGAAACACCGTTAATTTTCACTTCTGCCTCGGGAAGCGCGGTTCGGTGGAGATCGGCGAAATCTCACCAACGGCAAACTTGCTCCCGAAACTAACGACACTCTGCTTGCTTTAAATCGATTTAGTCGAAGAGCACCGAATGCGAGCAAACCTTGAACGAAGCATACAAACAGCGTGTCTCCGGGAGCATATTATGACTCAAGAGCGAGGCCAAGATCTTTTGGGACGGAGATTGGGTTATGTGCAAAGTTTCACTTGCTACCAAAGATCCAAGAGAAGGAACCCTCGTCCATCTCGGGAAGGGCCGTATGAGATCATCGGCGTCGAAGATCGGAACATACCGACTTCGAGATACAAGCGGCAAGACCCTCGCCACCCATGGAACGCGTTGAGCACCTCAAATACTATTATAAATAATTCTCCCTTACCATCTACCGGAATTGTTTTCGCTTTTATCGCTTTCGTGAGGGTAGCCATCGGCACCCACAAAGGCAAAATTGTACTAAAGCCTTTCGGCATGAAATCAATGAAAACATCATTCGCAAAATTTTCTCAAATTATTTGTTAGCCTTCTAAGGAAGTACCTTCAGCACTATTCTGATCGGGTAATGCCAAGACTACCGTTAGGTTTCGTGACTCGCTTTTTTACAAATCATTGTTAGCTTCGGCAACAAGGTATCTACGCACTATGAGACCAAAGATAAACCCAGACCCCAGCAGTTGATTCAAACTACAGATGCCTTCAAGCAAATATGAAGTCGAAAATATAAAAAAAAAGACAAGACCGAATGACATTCAATAAGCATTAAACAAATAAAAAAGCCTTCGGCAGATGTTCAAAATAAGTTGCCTTATGGCAGCAAAGTTACAACCAAAAAGCATAATTCAAACAAAGCCGTGCATCTCGGTGAGGTTCAACAGAGGTAGCACCGTCGGCATCCTTTTGAGATTCGGCAAAGACCGTCGGCATCCTGGTTCGCCTACAGTTAAAGATCCTCCCTTCGTAGTCCTCGATCATCTCTTCGATTCTGGGAACGTGGAGGAAATCACCGGCGAAATTGAGGTTGAGCTTGACGCCCGTGGTTGAAGCGCTTGAAACCAGACAGGAGGTCGGCCATCTCTTTGCCAACTTCACATCCAAATAAGCACGTAAACTCCACTGAGGCATGCGGTATGCACGGATGGCTTGCTGGATCGGCAGACTAATCTCGCAGCCTTCGACCTCGCTTCTTCCAGGGCAACATGGATAGCTCGCCACGCTTCACCTGACGCCGCCTTCACCGCCGGGTCGAGGCTTGACCGCATCAGCTCTAGCTTTTCTTCTGTCATTTAAGCCGCTGCTCAAGCTTTCCTTGGCCTTTGTAAGGTTTATGCTTCAGATGCGGTAGCATCGGCAAACCTTGGCTTGACCAAGGTCATAAGCCTCTGGCACGCCGGCAAAGATTGATGGCCCGCTTCATGCAGAGCCACATGTCCATCGATGCCTCGATAAATCACAAGTGCATGAGTATGGATCCATAAATCAAAGTAGAAAATAAACTTTGGCGGAGGATCTTACCGGCTCGCAGATACGACAGCACGGCCTCGCTCTTTCCCGAAGAGTTTTCTTCAGCTCCTCTATCTCTGACGTATCCATTTGTGAGCCAAGGATCATGTGGTTGGCAAAATTGGACCGTCTTAGGGGGCAGTGGCAAGGGTGACCGATTCTTCTGGCCGACCCTCCTCATCTTCAACCGAGAAGACAGCCCGAGGATGCTCTGAGGTGCGCCGCCTCTTCGCATCGGGGTCATCCGGATCGATGATTGCCGCTTCCCGGTGGCCTTTCCGTGCGTTGTCCCTGTGACTCAGGCCGAGGTACAGAAACACCTCCCCGTACAACGGCTCCGGCACAGTGGCTTCACGACTGGAAGCCTCCCTCGACCCTCTGGCCCTCGCCGACGATGCTTTTGCTCACGCCACCGCCTCTTTGAAGACTCCAACATTTTCCTGGCCTCTCTCTTCTCTACGGCACTACATATGACAGGTTAAAAAAAAAAAAAAAAATCATTGTGGAAGTACCAAACGGTAAGGAGGGCTTAACTTACTTCGGCAGATCGACAAGCTTGGCTTTGATAAGATTCTCGGTGAAAGAGAAACTCAGATACACTGATCGAGGCCGCAATTCTCGATCTCACTCTTTCAATTCTCTTGATGTCGCCTTTTGTAGCCGACGCTTCAACTTGCCTCGCAAAAGAAAAAGAAAATCGAACACAAGTGAGATTCGGAAAGGATAATGCACGGTACGCCTCCTACCGAACGGAACCCTAACACCCTACCGACGAGTCGAACGAAGTGGGTATCTTAAAAAGGGATGCCATGGGAAGCGGCATTCCCATTGTCCAGCACACCGTGACCCTTCTGGTTCCTCCAGGTCTTTTGAGAGGACGGCACCTCACCGATGAAGTGGCCCCTAGTCGAAGCCCCGACGACAGCTGGCTCTGCACTCCATCCCCCGTGATCGCACTCTTCGACTTCGTGATGCTATACAAATATGAAAATTGTTCATATGAAGGTTCTCCTCCCCAAACATGCCGAAAGTAACGATAGTTGCCATCGTGACTACCCAAAATTGGGATTGTATTGCCCTGGGCATAGCCAAAGATGAGCAAGGATGTCCCGAACGGAGACCGGCAGAGGCATAACCGAATCTACCTTCGATGTCGCAAGAAAGACGACTCACCATCCTTCTGGGATCACTCAAAAGATTCGGTAGGTTTGGGAAGCCGCCACTTGACCAATCAGGATCATGAATTTAAGACGATCGTCACTAGATCATGCTCGGTAAGGTGGTTGGGCCCAGTAGTCAACACCGAGCCACGGTTCTACGAGGTTGACCGATCGAATCCTAGGGTTGATCCTGAACTATTGTGACCGACGTCCGAAGAACTCTCGCAATCCGCACCCACACGGCCCGACGTGGAGGTCTCAGACGGTAGCTCACATGCCGTTCGGGAATGTGAGTGTCTCTCATCAAAAAATCGCAGTATTGACTAGGTGCTTCCAATCAATACCGCAGGAACAACCTTCAACGGCGGGCCATTGCCGCTTACCGTGAGATCCCCTTCTCCTACTGGTGCAAGATCGCCTTATCAACGCCTCGCTTCTCGCCTCCTTCGCCACTTTCCCAGCTAAGTGAGGTGCCATCGGTAGTTGATTGACTGTTCGATGATTCCCCATCAACGCACGGGGTTCACTCTCAAACTCGCTATCGACATCTACAAATGTAACGGAACGGAATCCTAAACTACCTATCTCATCAAAACTCATAAACAGATGCAAGTTCATGGCCAAGTTCATATGAAAATGCATTTTTGATCAAAAAACAAAGGCAAGTTCAAATTTACCTTTGTTTCTCGCGGTGGTCTATGTTCGGAAATCGCTCCCGCCGTGAATGAGCTCAGGAAATCGCTTTTGGTCGGAATAAGCTCACCGGAAATCGCTTTCAAAAAAGGGCAGAGTTTCGCCTGTGATGCAAAGTAACCCCCACATCGACAAATGCACTATTTATACCAAGGCGCTAACGTCGCCTCGAAAAACCAAACGGGCGCCATGATTACTTCGAGAAACCGCGAGTTCGAATCAACACGTGGCGCCAATTCCCTGGTAATGATGCAGAAGACTAAGCTGCCGCGATGGTCACGTGACCGAAACCCAGGCCCAACGTCAATAAATACCGCACGGCGATAAGAGTTCCCGCACCAAGGTATACCGGTCTACCGTTCGGTGAGAACAAATTCAAGCATTAGGGAAAGATAACTCAAAAGATGCCAACGGAATTGGTCCTTCCAAGAAGAGGCTAAAGCACAGCCAACTTACATAAGCTGCCGAATGAAACCACACTTGCGCATGCAAAGCGCGCATGAAGAAACTCGCGAGGCCAATCCACTCTGCAAGATAAAGCAAGTCCTCAACGAAGATCCTCTCGCCGAGAACTTGGGGGACTCCTGCTTATACCCCATTTAGACTACCAAAGAAGAAGACTACACGTGGAGATTCATAGCCATCGGCATGAAGAGCAATCGGTACCTAGGATGCCGAAGACCTTTGAAGAACATCTCGATTCTCAAAACTCCCACTTGACACGTGGAGCTTAATCGTGCAATGTCCACAGTCCCACATCGAAATTATACTTCAAATGCACACTCCCAAGACCTATAAAGACAGTGCACAAGCCCCAAGAAGGAGGTAATCAAGAGCCTTCGCCACTTAGCTATTACTTGCTAAAATTGCTATCCACTCCGTACTTATTCTAATTTAAGCATCGGAGAGCCTTCTCGGTACTCACACCGGTGCCAACTGCTTACCGATCATTTCTTGTCTTACTGTGATCGTGAGCACACCAAGTCCGGAGGACTACCAAGGCGAAGACATCACAATTGAGCCCGAAGTGCCGATCCATTTTTGAGCATCAACAATCTTTAAAAAAATTGAACTTTTACACTATGACCCTATGAGATCAAATTCATGGGTCCGTCCCTGTTCATAAACAAACTTATTTTAACAAGTTAAGGCCCGTTTAGAGAAACATTTTCACTTTGGGGTTTTCTGTTTTCTTTATCTAAATTTAGGGTCTTATGTATATATTTGTACATAGCACCTATTCTATCTCTGACCTGCAAAACTCCCTTGTGTGTATATACAGGTCACCCAACACCACACATAATCTTTTCAATTTTCTTTTCTTACTATATATGAATACAATGAAGACCCATAAAAAAGTTAAATAAAGAAATGCAGGCTGGAAGAAAATGAAATGCTTGTTCTTCGCTAGCATTTTTCCAATTGTAATTTATATGTCTTGAAATTCTTCCCACGACAATCAAGTGAATACCCATTATATCAACCAAGAACTAAGAAAAAGAAATAAATCTATTGTTGATGCTCTTTTTAGGAGGTCAACTTAGATAAGAAAGTGTAGGGTCTTCAACAAGGAAGAAGGCTAGGACCTTCGGCAATTGATAGACCTGCAAAAGTCAAGGTAGGAGAAATAGTCGTTAAGCTTCGGACACCGGTGTGGTGCCGGCCGAAGGCTCTCCAATGCTTAAGTCAGCTAAGAGTGGTAAATTTGACAGAGTAATAGTAAAAGTGAGAAATTAGTTACCCCCTTTTACTTGGGTACTGTTCCCTATTTATAGGGAGGTGAAAATGGAAGGTTTACACAAAGTTTCGATGTGGGACTTTGTGCAAGTTGTTGTGGCGTTGACACGTGTCTCGAAGATTAGGTTCGGCAATTAGGAGCTTCGGCAGGTGTCTGCCACTTTGGAAGAGTGTCTTCCTTCGGCAGGGAGGAAAGGCGTGTTTGCCTTGGTACTAGTCGTTTTGATGCTGGATATGCTCTGTTGATTATGGTGTAAACATCTATGTTGTTATTTTTTTTAAGTTGTTATATTGGATATAAAGAGTTGAGATAAATTTGTTTTTTTTTTGGTCAATAAGAACTGTCATTCAAGGAGAGCAATCCAAAAAGATTACAACTCAAATAGGGAGAAGTAGAGCCATGCGACAAAACAGAAGTGCATGCAAAGCAAATAAACTCAATACATCGTTACAAACTGCTACAAGAAAGAGCCCCACAGTATAGGAGTGGTATGACAATCCAACTTCAGAGAGTCTTGGCCATCTTGAACAGCGACATGCTATATGGAGGCTGGAGGAGGGCATGGAAGACCATCACGATTTAAGACATGCACCGAGAGGTGGGGGCCCGGATACTCGGACTTCGAACTCGACCTCGATAGTGCCCGACGCAAGATGATCTGCCGCTTCATTGTTTTTCCCTCTTGGTCCATTCCCGATTCTGATTTGAGAAATTGGAATTGCATTCACGAATCCTAGATCAGGAGTGGGTAGAGATTCCATCTTCCACGCTTTATGTTTCCTTTCACACTCTCGATCAGTTCTTTGGAATCAGATTCAAAGCAAACCTCTGATAAGCCCAACTCAGATGCCCATTTGCAACCTTCAAAACCAGCAATTGCATCAGCCATGATCGCAGATTCCGCATGGAAAGATAGGCATTTCGCTCCCACGAACTCACCATTTGCATTTCGTGCTATAAGACCTGCTCCCACTTTGCCAGAAGATGCCAACCAAGCAGCATCAAAGTTAACTTTAATAACATGGGCTCCAGTGCGGTCCAAGAGGTAGGATTTGGAGAGGGTCCATCGCTAAACCTCCTCACATTCCTTCTGTTATTCAACGCAATTAGCTCCTCTACTTGAGAAAGAATGGATTTGATGGCCAAGAGAGGTTGTGGTTTGCATTGATAAAAAACAAAGCGGTTCCTTGTTTTCCAAATAATCCAACATGTAACAGCAATAATGCATGATATGCGCCCTTTTTCTTCCTTAGTTTGGAGCCCATCCATGGTACATTTCAGTAGCCATTGGTCAAAAGTGGTAATTCCCTGCTTGTCAATTTTATAATTAAGAGGGCCACCAAACCAAATTAATTCGACCCACGGGTAAAAGAGGAGCAAGTGTTCAACAGATTCCTCATGAGCATGGCATATGGGACATAACGGGGAGCGAGCAATTTTGCGTTTGTGGAGAGCCATTGTCGTGGGCAGTCTACCATGAGTCGCACGCCATAGAAAATTTTTTATCTTTGGAGGAACCTCAACTTTCCAAATATTTTTCCAAACCTAGGGGTCAATCCGTGATGAGGTAGAGGCGGTTCTGGTGGTGGTCTCAACCTGCAGGGCATGGATGCAATGGTACCTAGACCGCACTGAAGTGGGAAATAATAAAAGATAAAGGCATCATGCGGTTTCAATTTCCAATTAGTGTTATGTAAAGTCGTCATATCCCTAGACATAATCATACAGTAGGAAAAAGCAAGAGGTCACTTTTCAGAGGCAAGGCTTGTTTGTTGTACTGAGATGCACATGGGCACTGTCACTGTGAGTTTTGGTGAAGTCTAAAGATAAGTCATTGCACCTTTAATGGCGTGGGAGTTTAAAAACATGCTTGAAATATCACTGTTTTACTATTTTCAGTCTATCACAATATGCCATATATGATAATTTTTTATTGACAATGCTATCTGTTTCACACAAGTTTTTTTCTGGAGTACAGTCTATCACAATATGCCATATATGATAATTTTTTATTGACAATGCTATCTGTTTCACACAAGTTTTTTTCTGGAGTTGAGGAAGAGATGAACATCATAAACACTTTTTTTTGGTCAATTACAAAAATATATATATAACAACGGCGGCAGCAGCAACTTCCAGGAAACACAAAACTTTTCCAATTTGTTAACTGCTTGGAAAAGCATATACATAGTGATGCAAACAAGAAGCAAAATCTCATGGGATCTGAGATGACATGATTTTTGTTCAGCTTCAAAAATGAACATTGCACAGTAAAACAAGAATGAGTTCATATATACTAAATTTGAACCACTTACTGTTCCCACAAAACGCATTGTCCTTCAAGTTTAAGAGTTTGGATATGTAGGTTTGTGGAAATTGAGTAAAAAGTAGAACACAGAAAACAGGACTAGATTACAGAGTTCTGATATCATTTCAGCGCAAATTGAGTGAGAAAATAATCACCAAAGTTACAGAGTTTGTTAATAATGACACTTACACCTTCAACTACAAGCCAATCATTAGAAAGGAAAAGAAAAATTAAAAACTTCAAACAGATTCATCCTACTATCTATCCAAATACTCACTGCACTGCTCTCTAAATTACATCCCAATTGCCATTATTAAATGGTTAAAACTACATCCTAATCACAATTCAAATCAAACTAAGATTGTGACAAAGTTACAGCTCACACTCCCCCATCAATTTCAGCCATTAATCACCTCAACCACCTTCTAAGGTCACTAGTTGAAGACGGGGAAACCTCACCACCATGACTCTCAGTGCAACAAGAAGAATAGTTAGACTGTTGCTCCACACCAAAATGTGATACAGCCACACTCTTGAAGCTTGGGCTTCTCAAACTATGTCCATAACCGCCATACCCCATTGCCACACCGTAAGGATCAGGAGCTGGGAATGAAAGCCTTTTCTTTGCTGATCCAGCTCCTCGTTCCCGGTCAGGTGTCGATGGTCTTTGTCGCGGTGCACTCTGAGAGCGTATCCGAGCTTTGGCAGACTCAGTTGCTGCCATGTAATTAGGCAATGTAGCAACACTATTGCCGCTAGTGATTGTACCACCACCCCTGCTATGCTGATGCACAGAACCATTGTAGAAGTAATTTGACCTAAGGCTTGGAGTTTGAGATGCATTGGAGCTTCTATCTTCCCTAACACAACGAGGGCTGGCAGACCGGACTTGGATAGGCCGGGTTTTTGATGGGGAGGGTGTGGCAGGGGAGTGGTAATGAAAGGGTTGGCTTTGGTGGGCTCTATCTCTATGGAGTGGTGAACTAGGTCTTTGTTTTGGTGAACTGGGTCTTTGTTGTTGGTGTTGGTGATATTGGCTTGCACTGGATCTTCGGAAATTAGGTGCTAAACTTGAATAAGGCTGAGAGGTGTCGATTTCGACTGTCTTGATGGGGTCTCTATGGTCAGTTGAGGCCCTTCCTCTGCTGTCCCATGGTTTTGGGGCCATCCATCTGTCTAGCCATTTGGGTCTCTCTTCAAGCTCATCATCATTGCCAATTGATGGGCTCCTACCATTCCTCCATATCTTTGATCATGCAGAAAAATTGAGACCAGTTAGCTCATGAATGCAAGATAACCATTGAGAAAACAACAGAGCATAAGGACTGAAGTGGATAATAAACCTGTTGAGAGAAGGCGTGGGACAAGGCTTTCTCACGCTTCATTGCAGCATCTTTTCTGTGTTGCAACATAGCTTTTACCTCCTCAATTGTGTGGGGGCGTTCATCCCAATCATCTGCTATGCTACTTCCCTCTCTAGACTGCTACAAACAACACCTTATGTTTTTAATTTTGGAACTGTTTATTTGGTTCTAGTAGTGGAAGCACCAAAGGGCAAGACAAGTACTTCCACTGATGTTCAATTTATAAGACTAATCATAACAACGAAGTTATATTCTAACGTTATGCACTAATTAAATTGCTTTCTTACTTCAAAAGCATGAAAAGTACTTGATTGTTGATGATTGAAGAAATGGTTGGTATTTGAGAATGAATCTAAGTGACTCACCATGGACTTTCTGTCTGAAATGTCCTGAAGATACCTTGATTCCCAAACGCTATTGGTGTCACTAAATGCAGACTTTCTGCTGCCTTCATGAGAGAGCCTGGTGCGCTGATCAAGCACCCGAGCCTGCACACGAACCAGAGCTTGCATGCACTTGAGAGTCATCTTTGCTTGCTTTCTCACATTGTGACCTCTCACCAAAGCTTGCAACTTTACAAGCCCTTTAAGCGCACGAAGTGCCCTTCTTGCCTAAAACACAAACAAAAACACAAAACCATCAAAACCCAGTTCCCCTTTTCTTTCATTTTAACATTCCCAGTAACCAAACAGAGCTTTAGATCTACACATGTACATGTTAATTGCTGTGCACCTACCAAGTATCCTCTAAAAGCAGTCTGGATAACAATGGCATAATAGTGCTCTCTAGCATGATTAGAAGGCCTCGTTAGCCGAGCCACTTCGGCTGCTGCTTGGGCAGTTGCCATTGCAGCCTCAGCTGTGGCCACAGCCACAGCCAGCACATGCTTTTGCTCTGCAGCTGCTGAACTGTTTGCTGCTGATGCATGGTCTGTGGCCTTTGGCCCTTGAGCTTGTTGTGTCCCTGTTTCTTGTTGATTTAAATTTGAGGGTTTCCTGAACCACCTTCGCTTCTCTCTTTTCTGCACAAACCCCAGAAAACAGAAGTAAATTTTACCATCTCCTTGATCTGCCCAATAACAAGAACAGAGATAAAAGAACAAAGAAACTGAAATATTTTGGATTTTTAAGTAAAGACCTTTTGATCTTCATCGTCTTTAGTGGGAGATCTGAAAGCCCGTTTGACAACAGTCAACCATGACGAAGTGCCTCCCTTCTTCCCCATCAGATAACACAGTAAAACTAAAACCCAGCTGCATTTACAGCAAGTATGAGACTAAGAAAGAGCACAAAGTGCCAGATAATATGATGTGTGAGTGACCGTGGCTTGTGTACGAAAGTGCCACCTCTTTTAACTCTAAAGACTGAAAACGAAAGTGAGAGAGAGAGAGAGAAACCAAGGATTGTGACTTGCTCAGCTAAGCTTAAGATTCAATCAAATATTATATCTAAAAGCGTATTAAATGTGAAGGCTTTTTTCTCTGAAAGGTTAAAACTTCGGTCTTTTTGGGGGCACTGAAGGACAGTAATGGGTGGTGTCAGACAATACGTCAATAAAACTTTATAAAAATCAAAGTTTTATATAGAGGACGTGACAAAATGTGCCCAGAAAATGACTCTGTGGGTTGTGTTTGTATACTGTGAGTGATATCGAGGATGTTGAAGACCGAGATAAGAGACAGAGAGAGCACGTTGAGGGTGCACAAGAACCAACAGAAAAAAGCCAATAGTTTTTTCCTTTTCTCATTTTTTGTGGTTAGAAGAGGCTCCTGTGCTTGCGTGCTGTGCTGCTGCCTTTTTCTCTTTAAAAAATAAACAACTGGGGCATGAACCTCTCATGCTGTCACGTGGTGGTAGCAGTAGCAGCAGCCAGCAGGTAGAGAGGAGGTGTTATAATGCGGTTGATGGACCAGGGTGGTCCTCACACTCCCCACTTGAAAATTGCATTAACATTGGGTATCATTTTTAGTAAGCTGGAATATGCATCTTCTGATTCAGTGAAGATCTGGTGGTCCATTTTTAACATTCAAGATTTTTCGGGTCTCTTGGTAGACTTGTGGCTGTAGGTGTACTGGGTTTTGACTGTCTTTGGCTATAGAGCTTAATGAAACACATGGTCTTCTTCAGAGTCTTCAACTCTTGGAATACCAGTCAAACTGTCTGATTTTGATTCCTCTATTCCTGTTTCGTGACCTTATTGTTCCAGAACCCAAATTTTATGGCAGGCATGGATCTAGTGTCTGTCCTGTACTTCTTCTTCATATTAGTTTTTTTACAGAGAAGATAAAAATGATTGCAGATAAATGGGTAGGATTTGTTACACAAGGGTTTTGGTTCTGAAAATTTTGAAGAAAAATAAGTGGGGCTTTGCCTTAATGTAAAAAAGAGAGACCCCATGAGGATTATATGCAGCAAAATTTCTATCAGCTCCTTTCTGTGACAGGTCAAAGCCAATATGACATGGAATTATTGGGTTCTGTCAGATTGGCATTCTGAATTTCTGATTCTAGTTGGTGATTGATTATATATGGACCCTATAGCTGTAACGTGTAAACATCAAATTTGATTTTTCTTTGTCCTTTTATGTATGCATCTGGTCACAATGATATCAGAAGAATTATCACAAAATAGCACAAAGGTTTTGTAGAATAAAAACCATTGGTCTAGAGTTCTTGTTTCCTTTTTTGTTTTGGTTCAAAGGGATTGAACCTATTGCATTTATACAAATATATATATATATATTCACCTGCAGCATGATCTCCCTCATTTATTGGAAGCCATCAATGATAAATTTCTTCTTCTTGTTGTTGAAGAAGCTTGACAAGTTACCTCAGAGAGGACAATAATCTTCTTGAATTCTAAAGATCATGGACCACTTGACATAATATTATAAAGATAATGACATTTGCATAAATAGGGAAAGTCAGCTAGATTGCTTGCAGGTAAAGGCATCTGGCAATAAAATTCAAAGTCTCTTTTCTCTTTAAACTTTCATGGAAGAGCCAGCCAGCCCGTGCGTTATCTTGTTCTATTCTATTTATTAAAAAGATTTCTTAGTACACAAGTGCGAAAGGTATGCAAGATCGGGAGGAAGACCAAGGTCTCCGGTAGTAAACCATGGACAGGCAGTATACAATACAAATAAACAATCTTGACATCTGTTGTAGAAAGAAGCTATTACAGTTTTGCAAATCAACTCCCAAAACCATTTATATCTCTCTGTAACATTGAAAATTTGAAATAGCGCGTTCAATTTAAGAAAGAAAATAAGGGGGCGTTTGATATCATAATTGGATAGAAAACTCATAAATTTGTATTTTTCCACCCACCTGTCCTATTTTTCCACCCATTTTATCTTTAAAATTTTTAAAACAAATTTAACCCTATTGTAAAATGACTTAAAGAAAAAGAAAGATGAGAGAGAGATGGAGCGTGAGAGAAGGAAAAGAAAGCGGTAAACAAAACCCAAAGGGAAGCTTTGCTTGCTTCTTCTTCTTTTGGGTCTGAAGGAAGCTTTGCTTGCTTAAACCCCAGTATTGGGTTCCCTCCACTTCCAGCTTGTGACTCTGATTTGCCCAAATTTCGAGCTTTTTCTTCATTGAATTGTTTCTGAAATTTAACGATGTTTAGTTGAATACAAATTGAGTACAAATTGCCCCAAAACGTGCAACTTGCAGTTTCGTTCTTTGCTTATTTCCCCTAAAGTTTCAAGCTTTTTTCTTTGTTTGATTGTTTCTGAAATTTGACAATATTGGTTTATAAGTAAATGTTTTCGTGAAATTAGGCCGTGATGAATGAGAAGGATTTAGAGAGTTTAAATGTGCCTCGCAAATATTGGGACATGAAGACCTTCTGGAAATACTATTCTGGCGAGGAAGTCGTTCCGTTCCCCACAATATTCATCTGTGGACATGAACAAAGAGAATAAAAGGAGAGAGTAAATGAGCTAATTATTAAAAGGGTATTTTAGGAATAATAGTGAGTGGAAAAATAAGATTGCGTTTTTTAAAATTTATATGGTGGGTGGGAAAATAGGACATGGGGTTGGAAATAGTAGCACTCTATCCAAAAACTCAAAACCACATTTGGGTGCCAGAGCTTACCTACGGTTTCAATCTCGCACTGGCGGAACTACAGCCAGGGCTATGCTGGGCTGTAGCACAGGTAAGGTTTGAACAAAATAAAAAATACCTTCCATAAGTCATTGTAGATCTTTCTCAAGTTCTGAAGGATGTTTCTTCTTAGACTTGCATGTTGTGTTATTTGCACTTCCAGTCTAGTAAAATTTTCAAAGATCCAAGTAGTACTGGACTATAAGTTATACAAGTCATCAGCATTCTCGCCTTCTCTGTCAATACAAATACCTTTGGAATTTTTTGGATCACAGATGTTGGAATATTATTCTTCAGATGAAATGTGTTGTCGTACTGTTGTTCTATAACTCGACAAGTTTTGATGTCTGCCTTCCATAAATCTCATTGGGTGATTGATTGGACAATTAGATTTCACTATTCTTGTATGAAATAACATGGCTACTCTGCATTTATACTTCCTCCTCAAAGTTTGATAATTTTTTTTTGCAGATGTAGAAGTTCCAATTGGATGCATCATTCTGATAGGCCTGTTTGCGCTTCAACATTATGGAACTCATAGGGTTGGGTTCTTGCTCTTCATCCTCAGATGCCTTTTGCTTTGAGCGAATCCTCTCCTCCTAATAGTTATAGCAGCCTTTATGTGTTTTTTTTTCTATGAAGTGTGCTAGCTGCTTTTTGTCTTTTTATTTATTGGCAAAGTCTATCCTTTTTTCACTCAAAAAAACAAAAAAGAAAGCTCTTTAACATTAGACTCAATAAAATCCCTCACAAGTCCTTTAACCCACAATTACATACGCAATAAGTAACGGTAAGAGGCTTTCAAAAACGGAATAGTATGTTAACCTAATTCAACTCTTCTTGTGTTTGTAACTAATATATATGTGAACCTTAATTATTTATTTTCAATAACAAAAATTTTCAATTCTCTCAATTATTGCAAGGCACAACTTGAATAAATACACTTTCAATTATATTTGTTGAGTATATATTCATTTTGATAATATGTATGTTTTGATTATATTTAATATGTATTTGTCTTATAATAAAGTTTAATGAAAATGGTCAATGGAAGAAAAAAAAATTATTAAAGTTTAAGCTCAAAATTTTAGCTAGTCCACCCATCGAAAAATTTCTGATTCCGCTCTTAAAATCTTGGCTTGAAATTCACAAAACCCTTGAAGGCATCGGGATCGAGCTTTTTTACGGTGATAGTGTAACATTGTTTATATCCATGTGTAACTCTTGAAATTTGCAAAACCATTTATTTCTCTCTGTAACATTGAAAATTTGTGAGTTCAAATTAAGAGAGAAAATAAACATCTAAGCTCAAAGAATATTCTCTTGAACTCCAGTTGGTACAAAGTAAGGAAATCTTCCATACATACAAAACTTGGAGAGGTTAGAATGAGGGCTTAAAGTGAGGAGAGCAATCTAACCATCACAAAGTACATTTTGTGGGGGGTGGCTTTTAATGGCGAGATTAACTCTCTTCGGCTTTAAGTCATAATCTGTCTCTCCTACAAAACTCCAGTTGTATTGTATCCAATTAAGAAACCCAATTTGGAAAGTCATGAGGCCCAAAATGAAAAAATAATGAAAAGCTACTGTGCATAAAGCCCTGAAGATCCACCCTATTACTTGGGCCTAGCAATTTCAGCCCATGAGAGACTTGCCTTGGTTTATAACCCAAGAAAACATAAAGCCTAAAAATTTATATGGGTCTGCAACTCCATCCAAACCAGAAAAACAAAAAAACAAAAAAAGAGGCATCACCAAATACTAGTCTCCTCTGTGCTTGGACCCCTTCGAATTTAGAATGATTAGGTCAAAACAGTAGGTCAATTAAGTGATTAACAACAACAGCATATAATATGTGGCACTCACATCACATGTCCTCTCTCTCTCTCTCTCTCTCTCTCTCTGTGGCCAAATTCTCATAGTACAGAGATATACATGCACTTAATAAAACAAAAATTGAAAGCTATCTTCCTTCGATACATTAAACAAGCACCAAACATTCTTTGTATTCTAGGATTTGTTTGTATTCCGCGATATCATGAAAATTAAGTACACTGTTGTAACCAAACATTCTCCATGCATGCTTATGAATTCTATGGGTCACCTACCTCACCAACCACCAATTAATGTCAATTTGAATGCAACCAGTTTGAACATTGAATCCAATCCAAACCATTACTCGTTTATGGTATTTGCTTCGTGAGAAATGAGAAAATCTGATATAAAAAAATAAAAATAAAAGCAAAAGCATTATATTATAACAAAAAAGGGAAAAAAGAAAGAAAGAAAGAAATATAATGTTTACCGACTATAGAATCACACTTACCCTATACACATTCTAGATAATGTTTAATGACTTCTTTGTAACTTAACTTATCGCAGGATGATTTTTCAACACTTCCTATCTTGAACGTAAAACTTGTGACGATTGCTTCAAGCTCGTCGGAGTTCTTCCAACTCTCCTTATATTGAATTTGATACTGGTCGCGATCGATTCAAACTCGCCAGAGAAAAACTGTCACCACGGTCTTGGTGCCCTCAACTGTATGAGTCACCGAACATACAAATGAATGTAATATGAATGATAAAAGTGTTTGATAAATCACCAAGTAACATGGAACACTTGATGATTTATCTCAAATAAAAATACAGTTTTCTTGAATGTTTAAGCACACAAAACTAATATTGAAAAGCTAAACATCCAGCCTTATTTTATAAAACTTTTTCTTCTATAGGAAGAAAAGCCCATGTCCAAACCAAAATCAATTCCATTGAAGGCTAACCAAATAACCAAAGATATGATTCCAAGTCAATACCAAAATCACGAGTAAACCACCAAATAGATATGAACCAAAGCAAGAAGGTTTTTCACAATTACTCTTCAAACAACCTTGATGTTCTTGAAGCAACTGGTAGTAAACGTGATTTGCAAGCAATCAAGACTTGACCTAAAAGTAAGAGGCTTGTTAGAGCACTTCCAGCGGTGTGCTTTTACCCGGGCAGAAGGGGGCCCAAGTCCCAGGCGCAAGTTCCAACGGCCAAATGCAGCCAAGGAGATGGGGCCCAACAAACTGGGCAAGCCCAAAGGCAAAAACAGCGTGGGCTGTTGCTTGGGTTTACTAACGTCAGCAACGAAAAAAAATACCAAAAATTTCAGAATTTTTTTAAAAATAAATACCTAGTCATATTCTTCACTTCCCACACCAAAACTCTATACAAATTCCTCTCCTCATATCTCATGTGAATAGTGGTTGCCATGGCAATGGGTGGAAACACACAAGCCTTTTGCAAGGGCTGCCACTATTCATGTGAATAGTAACAACCATTGCCTTGCCCTTGCCCTTGCCCTTCCCCTTCCCCTTGCCCTTTGCCATGGCAAATGGGTGGAAGTACTCTTAGGATGTGAAGAGACGGAAAGCAAATCAATTTGAAACAAACATATTTAAATAAGATGCACTCCTAAAGGGATTTTAATTGATTTAAAAATTAAGGTAGATGAATGAAATAAAATCATACCAAACTTTAAAAAAGTTCCAAACATGAATGCATGAAAAATGACATATCTTACTTTTGGAACAAATGTCTTATACATGTTAAGTCACAAATCTTTGTCACGGGGGATTGCTGAGCTGCATCAATCATGCTAGCGTCAATCTTGCCATTATAGCCTTTCTCAAAGCATTTTTACCTCCTATGCTAGTCTATGCTAGCGTCTAAGAAATACCAACATAAATTTTGTATTAACACTTTAAATTTCTGAATTTCTTCAACACTAATGAGGTAATAAATTTCAAAAGGAATCTTTTACAAATGACGTGTAGATTGTTGTAGGGCATGGTTGCATGTCCCCACTTTCCAACTAAACCTCATGTTTTCTTGTGGTCTCGGAGTTAGTGAGGTATATATGTCTCTAAATTTGTAAGTTTATAAATAAAAAAACATGAACAACACAGAAAAGGTTGGATATCAAATAATTAATCAATCCAAGAAAAATGAAGCCTTTAGTTTCAATTTCCCACCACTTCAAAATGACACACATACAATCACTTTGCGATTTGATTCTCACACATATGGCCTTGTTTTTCAAAAAAGTAAAATGGCTTTCTAGAGCTGACCTCTCATTCATGATCAATCTACAAATTAGATTTAGTTTATGTGCTTCTATGTCAATCTAGACGTAACACCTTGGCTCCATTTGACTGCCCCACTTCACCTACCGTGATTCTTCTTCGGTAAAATACTTTTTTTTTTGGGGGTGTTTGTTTGACATTACATTTAATTTTCCCATTTCATTATGATGATCAATTTGGAAAATGATCATGGATGAGCTCGACAGCAATGGAGGCTCACTCCAAAGTCTTGCCCAACAACCATTTTATACCTGGAGAGCATTATGGCATCAACCATAACTAGCCAAGCCAGTTGTTATTGTGTGGGGTATGTCGGCGAACCCCCAACCCCAGTTAACCTTCACCTTAATTGTGGCTCTTGCGGGCTAATCCTGTAATTAATTAGTTGGTTAATTTATGTGCCATGATACAAATCATGTACATTATGACTAATTGAACCTCTTAAGTCTTAATCAATTATCATCCCGAGTTAATATTACTGTATCAATAGTTCTTGGTCTAGCAATAGTTGTCTTCACTTAACTGTAGTAAGTCTTATGCGCGCTAATTCAATACTTATTGGCGAGTTTTGGTTTTCTTCTATGGATTGGCCTATGGATTGGCTTACGGATTGGCCTATTTGTGGAAAAAAAACTTGGTTGGAACGGGATAGCACTATTTTGCTATTCCCCTCCAATCACAGCCCGCCACACGTACAGATTTTTCCACGTGGCGGACTGTGATTGAAGGGAAATAGCAAAACAGTGCTATCCCCGTTCCAACCAAGTTTTTCTCCTATTTGTGGTCTTCTATGGATTGGCCTACGGATGAGATGTCCTAGATAAAAGGGTACGTACATAGGCCTTTTGTTGGCCTGTCTTGATGAAAAAGTTGATGGAAAAGTATCACCCGAAATCTGATTAATGTCAAGAGATCAAGACAAACATGGATAGAGAATTTGCAGCATCTTCGCTGTCGTTTTTGTCCGAAAGAATCTATCCTTGAACTGGATGCAGCGAGAGGTGAAACGAATTCATATTTTATATGCAAGGAAGAATCTCCTAAAGGAGTTTCTGAACTTGACTTTTCAATCTTCTTTTCGAAAATAATTTTTGCTTGACATATGCAAGAAATGGATAAGGTAATTAATGTCAATTGTGACAAGAATTCTGATTAATTTTGCATAAGCTCATGACTTAACGCAATACCTACAAGCATCCACCTATAATACTATTCCAGAAAATAAGTAATGTATATTCAATTTAACTGATATTTTGCCCAAATAATCATTGAAAGAGATCTCAAATTTGAACGGTTCCGATTCTTGAATTAAATCCCAAAATGAATGCCCTTAGAAAAGACAAGAAAATAAGGGCATCGTTACCGTTATCATTGATTTTGGAACAAAAGTCAGCTTGATAGTTTGTCAAATTAATAAAAATAAAAATAAAAAAGGGAAACATTTTCTTCTTGATTATGTCCTTAAATTCTATTGTTGCTAATGCTTTTTCGTTTAAAAAATCTAATTCTCAAGTTAAATCATAAATGAATGATTGAGATGCACAATAAATCAATGGAAGTGTATGCGAAGTGTGCACATGAATTGTTCCTATCTATAACGAAATCATGATCCATGAAGAAACTAAATCCTTATCAAATAATAGGTCCCATTTGGTGTATATCAATCTATGCACATGTACGGATAATAAATCAATTAAAAAAAATTCCTCATCTAATTCTCAAGTTAAATAATAAATGAATGATTGAGATGCACAATAAATCAATGGCAATGTATGAGATGTTTATGATTGAGATGCACATTAATACTTAATACAATTGACAATTTATAAGTACTAGCCCCTTGGCACACGCGTGAGGGTGCCAATTGTTTTTCTTTTTTATTTTATTTTTTAAATAATTTATTTATTTTAGAATTAAGAAAATATAAAATGAGTAATTATAATTATATTTCATAAAAATAGAACCCATTATTTGATTTTATTTTTAATTTTAATTTTTTAATAGGAAAAATATAAGTTGATTATATTATTCTTATTTAATTAATAATTTTAATTTTTAATACTTGCATTAACTAAAGACAATTTCTGATATTTGGAATGTTTCACCATTCTTTACATTTTGCTTTATACGATTAGGACGGTCAAGTTTTAGGTTCCCTTTCAAGGAATATATCCTTTGTGGAGGACACATGCTTAACGTCCCACAAACAAGGTACAAGGTTATCTTTAGGCGAGTTATGAAATTAAAGATGATCATGAGTAATAATTTATCTGCAGGCTGAGATGACGACTTGACGATACAGCCATGTTCTTTGTCCCCCCAATTAATCCTTCCTTTTTGTTGTACCTTTGTCTGTTCGAAGCCGCTGGTCATAATATGATTCTATTTCATTTTCTCTGTCATGTTTGATTGGTTACCTTTTAGGTTTTAAAGTACTGCATAAAGCTATAGGGACAACGGAAGCGACAAATAGTAAAACTAAGTATTAGTTTAAGGAGCAGTTGGGATACGAATATATATAGGCGATACATGTCTTAACCAGCAGGGATTTGGACGTGAAAGCTCTACTTAATTAGTTAGTCCCACAATCCCACCTAACCATCCCAATTGGGTCTAATTAATATGAACCCCTATCCTCATAATTTTTTTAGAACTTTTCCTATTGAGAGGGGCGATAATATACTAAATTCACACACATTACACAGATACCAAGACTCGAACCCAGGACCTTAGCTGAGGGAGTAAATACTCCAAACCACTACACTAATGGGTACTTTGCCTATCTTCGTAGTTAAATGACCCATAGCTTAAATATCTTGTATTAGGTTAACATAGCTTAGTTACAATCATATAATCTATATCCAACAAAATTATTTTATAGAATCGGGATAAGTCAATAATTCGATTCCCACCTGTGTAAATTTTTTTTAAAAATATTTGTTTGATTTTAAATTATCCAATACTTGTTCTTCTTTGTTTTGTGAATTGAAGAGCCTAAGAGTTTATTTGACAATACATTTGGAATGGATAAAACACTTTAGATAACTAAAAAGTGTTGTGTGAAAACACTCCAATACCTTGTTGTTGATGGACTACGCAACTGGCACACACACAAATCGCACGAAAACCCAAAGTAAAGCAAACACACATAGAACACAAGAATTTATAGAGGTTTGGCGTTATGTCTACATCCTCTTAGTGATCTATCTGAGAAATTCACTAGTATGTAAGAATAACTTTGATTAGAATGAAGAACCCCCTTAGCTTTCACAAGAAACCATAGCTCTTTTTTCTCTCACCCTTGTTCAAACCCAATTTGATGTCCTTGTTTTCTCTCTCATGAAAACCCTAGCACTAATATGCCTATTTATAGTGTATATGACTTTAGTACAATAATATAGGAATAAGAAACCTAAAACTCCCCAAAACCCAAGGAAAACCATCCTAAAATGAGTAGGATTTGCGAGCGCAGCGCAACTGCCGCTCGAGCGCCTAGGTCTGCTGAATACAACTCTCTGCCACTCGAGTGCCAGCAATTTTTGCATTATGTAGCTCGAGTTGCAGAGCCCAGTCACTAGGTCTACTGCCCCTTGATTGATCATGATGTAGAACAGCGAAAGCAATCAAAGAGGAGCTGGAGCGACTCGCGCGCAAAGAAAAATCATGTAAACTTCAGATTTGGGCCCCGAGCTCAGAATCAGGCCCATGACTAGTCATTTCAAAGAGAACGGTGTCACAAGTCAAACTCATAACTTTGCCATGACCTATGGGCTTTTTCGGGCATCCAATATTGTTTAGCGACCTGAAATCTAGTTTTAAAGTTTTTTCAGTTTTTGGAAACTTTGTTAATTTTCATATTTTAATTCCTTTATTATTCCCAGGGTTTCTAGGAATATTTAAACATCTTTTACCCGTGGCTAGGGTTTATATTATGTTATTTTCAGTTTATCAAATAAACCTTTGAGGTTTCCTCAAACCTTCCTGGTGGATTCCAGAGTTTTGTGTTTTAGGCTAAGGTTTTAGCTAAGTTATCTGTTACACTGTGTCAGATCGTCTACTTAGTTCCTTTCGCATTCATTAGGTAAGTCAACATCAACAATCTCCACCATGGCGAGCCTAAACACATTGTGAACAATTATTGACCCCAAAACCTCTGTAGTAGCTCTTAGGAACCATCATGTAGTTTCCCAAAAGCTCCACCTCAATCTTTAGGATGCAACAAGTTTGAACTTCTGAGCTGTGACTGGTTTTGTCAAACAATCAGAAGCAATCTCCTCCGTATGAACCTTCTTAATTGCAATAATCCCCTTGTTCAATCAATCCCTTATTCAGTGATACTGTACCTTTATATGCTTAGACCTTCCATGAAACACTTGATTCTTAAATAAGCATATGCCACTTTGACTGTCACTTCTCATCACCACCAAGTCTTGGTTTATCCCGAACTCATTCGTCATTCCTCTCAGCCATATTTCTTCCTTAGAAGCCTTCGTTAACTCCATATACTCCTGTTTGGTAGTAGACCAGGCACAAACCGATTATAGCACCGTTCTCCAACTAATCGGTCCTTCACCACGAGTGAAAACATACCCCGTAGAAGACATCCTCATGTCTAAGTCTCCTGCATAATTAGAATCCACATAGCCCGACACACATGCCTTTCCTTGTTGTCTTTCACACAAGATCCCAAACATCTTGATTCCCTTCAAGTACCAGATAATTCACTTCACCACATTCCAATGTTGTTTGCCTGGATTCGCTGTATACCTTGAAACCACACTAATTGCTTGGGCTAAGTCGTGGCGTGTGTAAACCATAGCATACATGAGTCATCATACCTTGCTTGCATACAAAATCTTACTCAAGTTATCATTTTCTTCATCACTAGAAGGACACACTTGGGCACTCAATTTACAGTGTTCCGCCAAAGGAGTAGACAAGGGCTTGCAATCCAACATATTGAATGTTTCAAGTAGTTTAGCAATGTACTTACCTTGTTATCTTTATTCCTATGATATTCTATACAGGACCAAGAACCTTCATGTAAAACTCTCTTCACACAAGGTCTTCAATGCTTGGATCTTTGTCATGTCTTGACACGCAATAAGTATATAATCCACATAGAGTAGTAACATGATGATTTTCTCATCCTTGAACACATGAGTGTACACACAACAATCTGATTCACATCTTGTATACCCAATCTTCAACATTTAGTAGTCGAAGTGCTTATAACACTGCCTTAGAGATTACTTTAACCCTTACAATTACTTATTCAACTCATAAACCAGATCTCCCTTACTTGCTTCGACAAACCCTTGAGGTTGACTTATGTAGATGTCTACCTTTAAGTCACCATGGAGGAACGCCATCTTCACGTCTATTTGCTCCACCTCCATAGCTCATTGTGCCACTATGGAAAGCAATAACCGTATAGAAGTATTCTTTATTGCCATAAAGAATATCTCATCATAATCAAGTTTCTCTTTTTGCAAGTACCCCTTGGCCATTATATGAGCTTTGAATCTAGTTGGCTCTTTCTCATGTATCCGTTCGTTCTTCCTAAACACCCACTTGCAGCCGATAAATTTATGATCTTTGGGTTTATGAACCAATTCCCAAACGGATATCGGTTTAGAGATTTCATCTCATTCATCATAGTACTCATCCAATGTTCATGTTACTTACTCTCAACTGCTTCTTGGAACGCGGTTGGATCCCATTCACCTAGGGTTAAAGCATAGTGAACTGCGTCATTATCCCATCCAAACCGTTGAGGAGGTTTGAAAGTTCTATTTGACCAGGACTGAGCTATATATGGCGGCTCCACCTGATTCTGAGCCTCTTCTTCTTCTTCTTCTTCTTCTTCTTCTTCTTCTTCTTCTTCTTCTTCTTCTTCTTCTTCTTCTTCTTCTTATTCTTCTTCTTCTTCTTCTTGAGTTTGTTGCTGTTACCCACTTTCCTCCACCTTAGATTCGGACTCCACCACATGATGAAAATCTTCAATTAGCTGCACTTGTGAAGTCTCTTCAACCATCTTCTTGGTGGAATAATAACAGTTATCTCTCTCTCTCTCAACAACAGCATCCCTCGCCTCCGATTTCTTGACATTATTGATAAGCATGGTCTTCTCATCAAACACTACATCCATGCTGAGTATTTTCTCCTGGTTCACTAGATCCCAAAGCTTGAAACTCTTTACACCGATCTCAAAGCCAAGAAAAATGCATTCAAGGGTTTCTACTTGAACCTCTCCTCACTAGGTATGAGAGTGTATGCACTCCATCCAAATACTAGAATATTAGTATAATCAACATATTTATTTGACCATATCTCGATGGCGACCGGTTAATTATATATGAAGTGTGGTTAGTTTCCTTCGACCAAAATTCCTTGGGCAAGCCGACATAAATCCTCATGCACCTCTCACGCTCTATGATAGTTCTATTCATCATCTCCATGACTCAATTTTGTTGGGACGTCTTCTTCACGGTGAAATGCCTCTTGATTCCCTCGCTCTTGCAAAACTAATACTCTATGCAACCGCGACTTTGATACCACTTGTTGTGCGAAAACACTCAAAAACCTTGTCATTGATAGACTACGCAACCGGCACACACACAAATTGTTGGAGTTTTATAAAGGTTTTAAAAGATTTACCGTTTTGATTTCTTTAATTATTTTGGCTGTTTTATTTTATTTATTGTGGGGTTTATAAATATTTAATTTTCAGGTTTTATTTATATATTGAATGCCCTAATTTTCTAGTTTAATGTGATGGAGGTTACATATTCTTGGATGCCTATAAAAGACCACTCTCTCCTTCACATTTGATATACTACAATAATACCACATACCACAGTCACCACCACAATCCGATTCTCTTCTCTTTTACCTTTCATAGTTTCTCTACTTATATTATTATTTTTGGGCAACGATTTTGTGACTTAGAGACCTATATCCGACTGTGAACGTGCTCATAGCGGAGCTTGAGCCTATGTATTTGGGGTCGTATCTTGGAGTCTTGTAGGCCGTCAGTACCTGCACGTAAGGAAGCTACAAAGACTTTCGGATTGCTCATTTGACGTGCTTCACTATAGCAGACTTGCTTTCTTAATCTTAATTTATTTTACTTTTATTTACCTATTATTTGTTTATTTAATTTTACTTTACCTTAAAAACTTTCCAATTTGTTTTATATATTATTTATATTATAAAGAGTTTTACTTTTGACTTTTATGGAAATAGGAAAAATATATTTTTTAATAACACAAACCACACGAGAATAAAACAATCACACACCCCAAAGTAAAGCAAACACACACAAAGAACACAAGAATTTATAGAGGTTTGGCGTTGTGCCTACGTCCTCTTGGCGATCCACTCGAGAAATTCACTAGTATGTAAGAACAACTTTGGTTACAATGATGAACCCCTTAGCTCTCACAAGAAACCCTAGCTCTCTTTTCTCTCACTCTTGCTCAAACCCAATTTGATGTCGTTGTTTTCTCTCTCATGAAAACCCTAGCACTAATATGCCTATTTATAGGCCTTTAGTACAATAGTACAAGGAATAGGAAACCTAAAACTCCCCAAAACTCGAGGAAAACCCATCCTAAAACAAGTAAGATCCACGAGCACAGCGTGATTGCCATTCGAGCACCTGGGTTTAGTTCGAGACAGCTCTCTGTTGCTCGAGCTCCCACTCGAGTGCTCGGATTTTTACGTTTTGCCGCTCGAGAGGCAATGCCCTGTCATTGGCTCTACATCCCCTTGATTGATCGTCTCCTTGATTTTTACATTAGGTGAGCCAACATCAACAAAAAGATCTTATGATAGTAAGTTGGCCAAGTTTAAAAGTGTTTGTGAGAATTGCTTACAAGTAGAAGTGCTTATATATGGCCTTGAGGTAATTAATTAAAGAATTAGGGAAGACGTAGACTGAGAAGGAGAAAAGTAAGTTTGTAGTTTGTACGTGGGAGGTCGTTATCGAGTTTATTAAGTATCGTAGATAAAGCTTCTCCACAGTATCCCACGGTTGGTGGCATGGCCTAGAATCCCGCTATCTGTGCCCCTCAGAGTTTCCTTTTTTCTGCGTCCCCCTTTCTCAACTTATTCTTAACTTTTGGCTTTTTGCCCATTTTAATCACATGTCACACTACGAATCCTCCACACGTGTGTGAGTCTTATTGGACATGCATGCATATGCATGTATGATGGTGGGCATTCAAAGAAGGCAATTTTTTTTTTTTTTTGATCGACAAAGAAGGCAACTTGCTTATGGTCTATCTATGTGGAAATGATCTTTCCTTGGTCCAAACGTGATAAATTATGAAAAAATTTCATTTTTTAATTACCCGTGGAAATAATCCTATATATAATTTTTTTTTTATAAAGGTTTAAAAATAGATTTCTTCTTTATACTAGCCTCTTCGCACACGCTTTCGCGCCTGCGAGAGGCTTTTTTTAATAAAAAAATCTAAATTTATTTTAGAATTAAAAAAGATAATGGGTAGTTGTGTTCTATAAAAATATGATCCATTATCTGCTTTTTCTTTTAATTTTAAAATTTTAAAATATGAAAAAGTGTGAATTTATCATATTATCCTCATTTAATTAATAATTTCAATTCTTAATGTTTGCATTAACCAAGGGCATTTTATGGTATTTTCAATGTTTTACCATTCTCTACCTTTTGCTTTATATATATATAGATAATACTAGTTAAATTGATTTTTTCTAGTAAAAGAGTTATTCGTGTTTGAGATTAACATATTTTTATTAAGTTCAAACTGTGACCAAAATAAAAATGTATTTGAGTGTGACGGTCATCTCGTCAAGTAGTAAGGTGATATTTTAGTAGTATACACATCCATAATATTGAAGATTACATGATAAAGAAGTAATTAATTAGCTCTCATACCATATATGCCGAATTCTGGTAAATCCAAGAGCATAAGCTAAAAACTAGGACCTACCTAACATCGTATATCAATCCCAAGACAGCATATACAAACAAGAGGTATGCACGAAAGTTTACTTTTGAGGATCGACGTACATTTTTCATGGCCAACTGAAAAATTGGAACCTTTCATTTCATTTCATGGCAATGATCGCCATAGAATAATACGACAATAACCCAAGATAATGCCACAATATTGGTGTCATGCATCAACCGGGAAATAGTCAAATTTAACCAAATTATCACCCACTAGCACTAATACTCAGTCCTATTGTCTACCTATTTTCATTGCCATTACTTTTATTTTCTTTCCCTCTAATGACGAAACAAATATGCAAAGCTTACGTTTCTCTCTATATGATTCCATTTCCTTTTGACTTCTTAAAAGTAGGCCATGCTTTTGCTCTCTCTCTCTCTCTCTCTCTCTCTCTCTCTCTCTCTCTCTCTCTCTCTCTCTTTGTGGGTAGTGAGTTGTGATCATGTACATGCAGCCCTGAGTTTGTAGTGTGATGAGATGATTAAGTGCTTGAGCCATGGGCTCGGCACCTTCCTCAAACAAACCGACAAGCCACGTGATCTCAAAGATAATAAATTGAAGAAGATGATGATGAAATACATGGACCATCACCAACCTGAATATCTTCGAACTTTTTTTTTGGGTCTGAGAATATCTTCGACCTTAGAAGATAAAAAAGTTAGGTTTTATAATTGCATTTGGAATTATAAAGAGATAATATTAATCAGTGCTAGTAGAACTCCACTCAACAAGCTCACACACTTCGCCAATATGGACAAATATGCTTCTAGACACATCAACAGTGAAAAAAAAAATTTAATAGTAGACATCGTGATTAAGCTAAGAAAATGGTACTTGACAATGCCACCCCATCTAAAATTTGTAACTCATAATTAACCTTTATTTATCTAACATATATATTTATATATATTACTGTGCTTGTAATTATATTCTTCTGACTTTGATGGACTAGATAACATTCTTATATGATATTGGGTTGTTCCGTTATATAGCACTTGTCGACACGTGGCACAGCCCGTCGGCGGACGACAGAGATGATGATTGCCGAGCAAAGCTCCAGAGGTGATCGATCTCGCTGTTGTTGTAGTCTTGGGTGGCATGGTAGGATTTGTTGGATGAAGATGGAGATATTGATCGTAGAGTTGTTGGTAATTGGAGCTCATGATGATCATCATTGCAATCATAGTGTTCACTGAAGCAAGCCAATTGCCTAGAGGTCTCGGCTTGGCCATTGAGTTGGGAGGCCACAAAGCGATCGAGGGCTGCCCAGTTGGTGAGCCCCGAGTCCATTTGATGATGGAAATCCTCGTCAATTTTATTCTCTGCGGCCATGATCTCCTCATGAATATTGGGTTGGTAGCAGTCTTGGCTGCTGGTGGAGTTTGGGCTGTCTAGGCTTGGAAGCTTCAAGAACCTCTCATGGTAGCCATTGTGATTGTTGTCTCCTGTGTTGATGGGTTGGAGGTTGAATCTTGTGCTCATGTTGTTGGCTTCATTCTCTTCTTCCTTGCAGGTCCTTCCCATGTATTGAAGCATTTGCTCCAAAGCTCCCTCAGGGCATGAATCAAACAGGGATTGGGCACTTCTTGTTTCTGTTGTCATAGTTGAAGTGGTGGTGCTCATGATTGTGCTGCCGGAAATAATTTTATGGAGGTTTTTCTTCTTGAAGATTCGGCAAACCACCCATCCCCCCTCTTGTGCTGCCTCTCCCACAATCATTGGCACCTAAAATAAATAAAACATACTTAAGCATATGTTTTTATTGTCGTAAATCTGAACCACATATTCAGGCAAAAACGCAATATGACAACTCCTTCAAAACATAATCACTATGCATGGTGTTAAAAAAATAGAACATAATTAAGAATGGTGTGATTATTGAAGTACTCAAAGTGGCTTACATTAGTGATGCAATTGCTAGTGTTGTTGTCATCAAGTCTATATTCATGCATGATCCAATCGGACTTTTGGCCATGGGGAGCTCGGCCTTTGTAGAACACAAGAGTCTTCCTCATACCGATCCGCCTGCAGTTGCTGCTTATCACCTTATCACGGCCAGTGGCCTTCCAGAATCCAGCCGCAGTTGCACGATTTGTTCGTGTTCCGGTGGGGTACTTCTTGTCCTTATGGCTGAAGAAATACCAATCATTTTGTGGTGTGGTTCCTATTTTACAATTCTCTGAAAGGAAAAAACAAAGGAATTTGAAAACTTACAATGGGTCATAAAAAATATAATTAATTGGTTCCAAAATCCAAACTTCATTACGAGACAAGGACCAAACAACAGAAAATAGAAAATATAAAATGGTCTTTTTATGTACCTTGTATATCCCATGGCTCAAGCTTATTGAGATCAACATCTCGGATAACATCCAGATCAATACTCTGATTTGAAACCTTCTTCTTCAAGTAGTATTGCAAGAGCTCCTCTTCTGTTGGATGAAATCTAAAGCCAGGAGGGACCTGAGATTGCCCATTTACAGATATACTCATGTTCTCAGGCGCCATTTTGATTAGTGAAAGATTTCTGATCAAAATTAATGAAGTAGTGGTGAAGAAGGTACAAGAGAGAGAGAGAGGACTAATGAGAGAGAGGAGCAAATAACAAATGTTGGTGTACGCAAACAAGTATGTAGGAGAAGGACTATATATATGTGTTGTGGGAGTGGGGCGAAAAGAGCGAAAGATAAATTAATGAATTCAAGCTTTTGGTTCTCATGGGACATGTGTTTACACAAGATTAGTTTTTTATTTTATTTTTTTACTATTCTCCGAGAAGGGCCACCCACCTTACATTACAAAGATGTAGAGAGTCATGGGGTCCAGTATCAATATAAGGGTCCCACAGAGAGGACCCTGTGGGAAACTAGTAGTGTAAGGGCGCAAGCTCACATCCATAACTACGACCCTCGACCTTAAAATCTCCTTAGAAAACCACCTCTTAAACAACCATGGACCACTTTCACATTCTATCTCATTCTCTCTCTCTCTCTCTCTCTCTGCTTTGTGCAACCACCGCGACAAAAAAACAGATGGTGGGGTACGTGGGGATAGCTCTTTCATGTCCCGTTAGATGAGAAGAGATGAAAATGTGACATAAAGAGATGACACTGTCCTTCAAGAGAAAGCCCCTTTGAATATCTCTAGAGCTAGCTACCTTTCTTTACCTATAGCATTGTGCACATGAGGCAAACCCTTTGTGCAATTTGTGAAAAAAAAATGCTTTAGTTTCCATAAAACTTCTCTTCCTTTGAAGAGCATAAATTATTGTCTGTCTGTCCTATAATATAATCTCCTAGCTGAAAAGTATGTGAATTCTGTACAATATTTTAAACTTTGTATGTTGTATCCCACGAACATAAGTATGGCAAAGAGAATATTATTTTATGAATACTGCATCAGTGTACATACTGGATCAAATACACGTACTTATGTCATTGCGAAAATTTATCTTCAACAGTAGGAGTTAAGGAGGCTCCATTCAGCTGAAAACTAATTGAGCTATTTTGTTTGAGCTGGAATATACCTAAGTACAGCTCAAGTACTTAGACTAATAACCATGGCACAGCTTTTTTCTTTGTTTTTTCTTTTGTTGGGGGCAGATAAAGGTAATGTGTATCTAATGCTTTAGACCGATTGGTACACCAATGGACTTCTTTTTTTTTTGGGGTCAACGGTAGGAGAAACACTTACATAAAATATGAATAACACTATTTTGCTATTTCCAGTCTGTCACGACCAGCCTTTTGGGAGCTCATTGGCTTTGGAGTTGTGGGAACTCCGAAGTTAAGCGAGTTGTGGCTTAGAGCAATCCCAAGATGGGTGACCCACCGGGAAGTTGCTCGTGAGTTCCCGTAAACAAACCGTGAGGGCCCCGGCCCAAAGCGGACAATATCGTCTTCTGGCGAGCGATTCAGGTTGTGACAATTTGGTATCGAGCCACTTTGCCGTGTGGTGCGAGTGTCTTTGAAGAGGACGTCAGGCCCCTAAGGGGGGTGGATTGTGAGATCCCACATCGGCCAACGGAGAGAGGGTGATGTGCCTTATATGTACATGCCCACCTCCAAATAGCACGAGGCCTTTTGGGAGCTCACCGGCCGGATTCTTAGGAACTTCGAAGTTAAGCGAGTGGCGCTGAGCAATCCCGGGATGGGTGACCTCTTTGGGAAGATATTGCTCGTGAGTTCCCAATAACAAAACCGTGAGGCGGAGGCCCAAAGCGGACAATATTGTGTTAGGGGAGTTGGGTTGTGACATAATGGTATCAAAGCCACTCTGCCGTGTGGTGCGAGTGTGCCGACGAGGACGTCGGGCCCCTAAAGGGGGTGGATTGTGAGATCCCACATCGGCCAACGGAGAGGGGGTGATGTGCCTTATATGTACATGTCCACCTCCAAATAGCACGAGGCCTTTTGGGAGTTCACTGGCTTCGGATTCTTAGGAACTCCGAAGTTAAGCGAGTGGGCGCTGGAGCAATCCCAGGATGGGTGACCTACTGGGAAGATATTGCTCGTGAGTTCCCAGTGACAAAACCGTGAGGGCGGAGGCCCAAAGCGGACAATATTGTGTTTGGGGAGTCGGGTTGTGACACAGCCAATCACAATATGCTCTGCGTGATAACTTTTTCACGTAGCAGTTTGTGATTAGTCAAAAATAGAAAGACAGTGATAATCCTATTTCATAACGTTGCAATATTTTCTGAGGATAATATTCTATACGCCAGTCCTGTTGCTGAAAATTAAGACGGTTGTATAATATATAATTAATTTCTTTACAATTTTTTTTGTTTGCTAATGCATGTACGTACTCTCATCCGACGACCTTTTATATATTCTGTCCATATGAATTTGAATTTAGAGGTGCATGATTTCGGTTGCTAATTGCGAAATAAAAAAACAAAAACAAACAGGATGTGCTAAGTTATTGCCAACAGACAATACAAAATATGGATAGATATGCATGAGTGATCACATGCCTTTCTTGCTATGCAATTTTCCAATATTTTGTGCCTAGCAAATTTTATTGCAATTCAAAATATGGACATATATTGCTGGGTTAGGTGTGATATGTTTATATTGCTGAATTGATGTAGATTCAAAATAAGATCGACCATACAATCCTCATATAATAAGCATTCGCCAATTCGAAATACTAGCAAAATTTAAAAAAGAATCGTATAATTTTAGTTAAACGCGCTTGTCGTGTTAGAATCGGATTATCTTGTTTGAAAGCTAACTTAATCAGTTCATTAACTTGACTTAACTTTGAAAAGATTAGATGCAATTGACGGTACTAGTGAAAACTAAAAGGAGGTGTAATTTTAATATAAAAAGATATATATTTGGTGGAGGAACAATTTTCAGTATAGTTTGGTAACGAAATATATACTGACAGTACTGTCTCTAACTGAAAATAGGTCGTCGTACCAAAACCTTGGACTCCCCTTGAGCCGAACTAAGATTTCATGCGATTTTTTTGGGTATTATTTACGTGATATTATATTCAGGTTATAGTTAGATTAAATTTTGTTAGCTATAGGCTGTATTATGATATTTAATATTAAATTAGGGTGGAATCTTATATTGTCCAAATCAATGCGCAAAACCAGGAATTTTTCAATATAAGTAGGATATTTAATATTAAATGGGGTACTTCCTTATTTATATTGTAAACTTAAGTAAATGGAGTAATATAAAAATAAATGAAAGTAAAATGACAAAGACATTTACTTAAATGCTGAAAATGGAAATAAAGTAATCTGTACACATAGAGTGTACCACCACCAGCTAAGCAAATGGGCAATTTGAAGCACCTACAATGGTTTTTCCGGTGAGGGGAGGTGACACCTCCTTGCGCCTTAATAAGTCTGCCACTGATTGGGCTAATATTGAAAACAAGTTTTTTTTTTTTCTTAAAAAACCACACTGACTGTAGCCCTTAGTGTGGTTCCGCCATTGGTCCAAACAGAGTAGACTTCCTATTGGTCAGTGTATGGACCTACTTTTTAATCAAATGAGATCTCCACTATAATTTAGTGATGATTCATATACTGATTTCTCGACAATTCCCCTGTTTTACAAGCAATGATGGAATTTTATTCCAACAACTGGAATAGTATAACAAGAGATATTCTAATTAGCAGAAGACGAAACATGGGTAAATCTTCTTCAGTGATTTGAAACAGCCTTGAGTTGAACCGATCTGGAGATAATAATCTCAAAAATTTCTTATCTAAAACCCCCTACATACCGTCCTAATTGTTCATGACCAAGGTAGTTTAATTATCAGGAGCAAAACAAGCCGCTAAACGGCATAACTACTCCAAAGAGACTAGACCACCACCAGCAAACTCAAAACTAGAATCTGGACTCAAGACACAAACTAACAACCCAGCAAACAACAAATTTCTGGGGATATTATTAACAAACACACCAACTAAAAAACTAAACATCAACAACTAAGAGAGCCGCAACACCTCAAAGCAGCAACACAACAACATCCACATCCAAGCCATTCCCCTGATTTAAATGTTAAATACTATTAATCACCATCACATCATACACAAAAATTTCTCATTTCGAGTTGTACGACTGTGTGCTAAAATGACCATTCTACCTTATTAACAAAACAAGACAAAAATTCAATTTGGAGAAACTACAAAAATATAAGAAATATAGTAGAACTTGTGCCAATTCCTACCTAGTTTTATTATGCATTTCACTTTCTTGCTATTGTCAGCTAATGGTTGAACTATAAATTAGTTAGGGAAACTTTTATAGGTCTCCGTACTAATCATTTTGAAGCTTCTCTGAATTTCTTAACTCTAATCATTATATTTTGCTGATAAATGACAGAGCAACCACTTCATACTTTAGTTACTAACCGGCATTTATTTTTATTAGGGTTTTGATACCCATATCTTTTTCCTTCCTTTTCAAATTTTGCTATTGCGGTTGTCGTTGGAGAAAGTAATATGTTGGAATATCAACATACAGCAATAGTATATAAAAGAACTTTCTGTGTGTCGGTAGTGCACATATAATTAAAGATAACTAATTAACTATTAAGCTAGTGGACCATTAATTAAGAACAAACTTAGGATTTATTATCCAAGACGAGTTTTACAAACTTAGAATTCTACTCTTGTAAAAATTTAATTAGTTGATTTTCAAATTTATGCGTATTAACTATATCCGGTTTGAGTTTAATTTATCATTGATGCACACGAATAACTGTTAATTGTTGACGTGCGCATAAGACTTACTGTTAAACTTACATGTACTAGAGGAGTTAGTCTCACTCACATCAACAGTTAGACAATCACGTACCCTTGTACAGTGTAAAAAGCCTATGACAACTCGAGCTTAGAGAAGCTTGAGAGTTCCAAATCCCCTCTCCAAACCAAATGGACTAGAAGACAAAAAGAGTGGCATTTCGCTATGTTTCACGTTAGTCTTATGCAGAAATAATGAGCCCACCAGCCTTGACAAAGACCATCAACTCTCTGAAAATAAAAATATCGTTAGTCTAGTTGGTAAATATGTGACAACATAAACCAAGTGACGGCAAGAGACGTTTTCATGAACATTATTTAATTCTTGTAAATACATTTTCTGATCGCTTTACGTAGTTTTCTAGTTCATGGTTACATACATATGACATCATCTGTAAACTAAATTTCCTACAAGTTTGCTTGAGAAGCAAACGTCGTAGGTGGTGGCCAGCCATGCATGTTATTATTGTTGGCCTGGTCGTAGTTGAGGTGAAATGTCAACATTTGAGTCACAGAGAAGAGATTAGATTAGATACCAGCAGCAGCATGAAGGGAAAATCTCACCTAGCTGGATTGTCATACAGAGTTTGTCATTATTATAATATTTTATTTTTGTATATATAACAAAAAAATCATCATTCTTTTCAAGAAAATTCCCATGGTTCTTTGAAAATAAAACAGAAAACTTCCCACTTTGCATTAAGTTATGAATTTCCTTTATTCTCCTTTTGTTTTCCCTCAATTGCATCATAGCTTTGAATTCAAGACCACCTTATTATTGAGAGAGAAAAGATCATTTGACTGTAAAGACGGGTCATATAAACGTTATTCGCACCTAAAGTAAAGAATTGTGGGTGGCTCCTTTTATAGATAATTTGGGACAATTCCAAAAGTTGTAGTTGGATGCAATCCTCGCATTATGTTGAATTGATTTAAGTCATTTTTCTAATTTGCTACATAAGATTATATTCATTTTTTAATATGATGACTGTAAATTATTATTTCTTTGTTTCCATACTACCTTTTTGGTTGAAAACGAGAAAGAATTGTTTATGACCATAATTAATTAACAAATTAATTGCTTAACACAATAATGATTTTGTATAATTCATTATTTGTGTTTTTTTTTAGTTTTTCCATGTAATTAATGCATCCATAAATTATATTATCATTTTTAATTAAGAGGATGCCTATATTAACTTTTTTTTTCTTTTAACCCAAAAAAATCGTTGGTTTTCTTTCTTATTGCTTACCACCTCTTTATTAGGTATATTGAAGCAACCCAAAAAAAAGGTATATTGAAAATTACGAAATACCTATATGTCAGGTAGATTATATATTATCTCATATTTACCTAATAATCAGGTACATGATCATATATTTACCTAGTATTTATATACATAATCTCATATTTACCTAGTAATCAGGTACATAATCTCATATTTACCTAATAACAAGGGAAATATTTTTGTTCATCACCCTAAGGTGTACCATCACCACCATACTCAACACTTGACACATGTCCAAAAGCATAACCATGGTTCCATAAATACAAAACAAAAGTTAACTACGGTTATGCCTATGGACACGTGTCAAGTGTTGAGGATGGTGGTGATGGTACACCTTGAGTTAAAGTGGTGAGCAAAAATGCTCCATAATAACCAGGTACATCAGAAAGTTCTACCTATATACATATATTACTATAAATCACATTAGCTCATATTACCTATATATCAAGTACATAAAAACGTCATCAATAGTTCTCTTGTTTATATTGTTTTTCTCAACTTCACGATCAACTTGAAAAGATTAAACATATTGTGTTGTCAAGATGTGGGTGTTTACCTAATGCATAGGTACATAGTTTCATGTGGGTGCTTGCCTCATCGATTAGTATAATATGTGGTCTTTGCTTTTATTGATTAAATTATATTTATCCATATATTAGGTAAATATTCTCAAGGAAAGAATTCAAAATTTAAATTATGAAATTCAATTATAATGAAATAATGCATTAAATTTGGATTTTCAATGTGTTTTTCTTATTTACCTCAAAGGGTATGTTGACACAACCAAAAAAGTAATAAAAGTCAAATAACCCGCATCTAAGACCAAAACGGTGAGGACTAAACCCAATGACAGCTAATCATTCTAGATATACATCTAATAAGCCCGTTAAATAATAGGCAACACTTGTAAAACCAAACTCGGACTTTGTATATGTCGTGGGACTCATGAAATTGTACACAAGTTGTAAAGCCCACTAATAAAATGGGTCTCACGCTCTATTAGAGAAATAGTACACAAGTTGATATCTAAAGTTGCTCTCCCTAACATTTTCCATATATACATTAAGAAAAGACATACTTGCATGTCAATGACTAAATAAACTTGTGAATTGTCGTGATATACTGTGGACACTAGCTAGTACATACTTATACTTTCAGCTCATTTAACTTGTATATGCAGCACGTGTTCCATATATACATATATAACAAATTATAGTGGTTCCATCTAATTCTAGTAGACATTACTATACCACGTATAACGTGAAATCAAAGCTGCTTATTTCTCACACTTTAGCTAAATGGTAAGGAACTGAATAAATTTCTGCTTCGACCAAAAATAAAAATAAAAAATTCTCCCTCTGCAATAAAAAGGCCAGCCATTCCAAGTTCTATGCTCGCAATGATTGTTTGATTCATCCGGTGACATCATTTCAGTTGATTATGTATGCATGTTGCATTGTAGTTGTAGACTTTGAAGTGAGAAGGAAGTTAGCTATTTATCGAGTATCTATATTCTTTTCCATGGTGAAATTTGATTATAACTTGTCTGTCACTTACAAAAATGACAGCTTGTGAGGATAGATCCAATCGTGATTTGCATGTTAGTATCAATTTTCTGATGGTTTTTTTTTTACCGTTCAAATAGGATCGGGCCGCAAAAATAAATAAGAAAATCATAATTATTGTAGCCACTTTTTTGTGCGTGCAGAAAGGACATAAGAATTCCGACAAAGTTTAAGAAAAAGACATAATTAGAAAGTTGATGAAGAATATTAGATCAAAAGACCACCTGAAAACAACCGCGCAACTTTCTATTTAATACAAGATTTCGTGGGGGAGGAATCCTCTTTTAATTCGAGAAATTCCAATGCCATGCAGCTTCCTGCAATATTGGACGAATCTGTTAAATGTTCATTATCGCTACAAGTTACGGATCCCTCACCTAATCTTGGTCGTATATTTCTTGCTTTGCGTGCATCACGTATGATTAATCCCTATTTTATACAGTTATGAATTAGACAACAGCAGCTATCGGCCATGATTAAGAGAAAAAAGTGATAATTAATATTGTAGGGCATGCGAAAATTCTTCATGTACGTACACGGTGTCTAACAGATTTTTGAGTACATACAAATCAAGTTATCGGTTTGTGAGAGGATCATTCTATACGCATGAGTTGTATTGCAGTAGGGAAGATGTCATTTATTTAATTCATGATATAATAGAGTTGGAAGGAGTGAGATGCCTTTGGGGTAAGTGATATAGGTATACACCTTGTAAGTATTATTTTGCTAGCTAATAAGATTTGCTTTCCTCAACTCAAGTTGCTAGAAATTAAGCCCAATGATAGAAACTCACAAACCGAAGATGTGATCTATGTTAATAAGACTCTAATTTTCTAATTTCTTTTTATTACTATCTTTTTTGGGGGCGGTTGGGGTGGTGGAGAGGAGATGAGAAAATAAATCATCCTTGTCTAATTGCATTGCATGCATGTATTACACGTTCGATCCAGCAAATTATTTAATTGCATGCATGTATGATTGTATTATTGTCTTGTTCTTATAAAATTTATGCGTCAAAGTATTGATATTGTTGAGGATGTGAAAGATGTTTTCATATGTCTTGCCATTGTTTGTATATGATATTCAAATTATTGAAACTGATTAAGTCACATATATACCTAATCATTTGTTAATTAACAGGATTAAAAGGTAATGCAGCTTTTTTTGTTTGAATTAAAAAACATGGTGACACGACAATATGTTGTAGCTTAGCTTAAAGTCTAACAGTATGTATTAGTTCCAAAAAAAAAACAGTATGTATTAGTTTATACGTACTGAAAACGAACGTGGTCTGACAATAATATTAAAGTTCTTTAATTAGCTTACTTTACATCATGTCATCCCTCAAGTTGTTTAATTTAACAAATGTTAATGTGGCGAATTTTATAATTCAAAATGTTGTGTTTAGTCACTGAAAAGATTTATCCATATTTGGCACATAGTTGCTTTGTATTTTTGACAAGACCCGATTCAAATTCCACTTTGAAATCTGTGTCAAACTCTGTGCGTGTCCGACACCTGGCAGGTATCAGGTACAAATGATCAAAATACTCTTGCCCTACAATAAAAAGAAACCCAATTGGTTTTAATTTATGCCGGAAAACCGGCGGAGTTTTCCCTGAAAAATGGACATTTCCCAATTTATTTCACCTGTACAAATCACAGTTTTATAATCCAAACATTCATCATGCACAAGTTATACCACACACACATCTAAAAGCATTAAATCTGGATGGCCTCCGGCCTTACAAACATTCTGAACTCTAACACGGTAACACCAACCACAACTCCATCAACACTCAAGTTCAACCCACACAAAAGTTCAAATTGAACCAAACTAAAATAGTGAATAGATTTGAATCCAACTCGAAACAAATTCCTGAAAAACTTCTCTTCCGTGGCTGCACCTAAATTTATCTAGGTTGCCTACGTACCCTTGCTGAGGGATCAAGCCACACGTAGTTATTTTCAATTAAAAGAATCACAATCCAAATAATACAATACTGAGCCGAACTCGAGTTTGTATATGACTATTATATTCTTTGAATTTGCAAAGTTATATTTAAATAAAACCCAAACTCATCAATCCCAATATCCAACCAAATATTTTATCTGAAACTATACCTACAACCACCCATTGAGGGGTATCTATATATTTTATTAAATCCGAAGGCAACTGGAGAGGGGAAAACTGGCTAACCACCTGTGTAGATAAATCGGGTAGGTGGCTAGGGATCCTGGGCAACCCTGTGCATAAAATATGAGCAGGGTGGCGAACAATATTTTATTAACTGTTACATCCTCGCCGAACTCGGGGAACACGTGGTTAGCCCGAGAACACAATCCATCAATACCCACAATGTACCATCAATTCCATTAATTTACCGTCAATTCCAAGTACCACACATGTGTCCGCATGTGTGATACATCCTCGCGGGTCTCGAGAACATAAAGTCAACCCGAGCCGCATTCCTCGCAGAACTCAGGTCACACATGTTAACCTGAGCCGCATTCCTCGTAGAACTCAAGGCACACACGTCAACATGAGACGCATTCCTCGCTCCGCACGGTCTGGATATCCCTAGGACTCGTGGGGCAAATGTCATACGCGCGCTGACTCAAACCAAAGGCAACAAAATGTCCGTTGACATATTTCTATATGAAGGCAACTATTTAATTCCGAAAGCAACAATTAGAGAGAGCAAATTAAATTGATGTTTCAATTATTGTGATCATGATAGCTTTGTACACTTTGCACTGATCATGTGTGTGGGTAAGATAAAGGCACCTTTTACTCAAAAATCGTGTGAGAAGAAGTGAGAAATGACATTTAATAATACGCACAACAGTAATGAAAGCATGATGATGACATAATTTATTGGAAGTAATTGTTTTGCAAAAGATTCATAAATAGAGATCAAATCTGATTGTGGACTTCTAATTAGTTATATGGTTTGGCTATTGCCAACAGTATAGCGTCCTTTCTCTTTGAATTCTAAGTGGATTTTAAAAGCTTTACATCCTATGGGGAGTTTTCTTTCTTGTTCTATTGCAATGGCTTTAAAGTTGTTGAACACACTTCCCTTCCCTATCTTGCCAAAGAGGGCTCATGGCTAAGCTTTGTTTGGATCGCAGGATCATCCATTTGCTTGTGATTTTTGAAGGATAGAACTAATGGTTAGTGCATGCTATTTTGAACACAGCTAACTCAAAGTGAGACATTATGTTTCTAATCAAGGATATCCATACTAGCAAAGGTCTTTTCTTTTATATACAAGCGATAATGGCGACAAAGATTCAAACACAAGAACTTAGATGTTGGGTAATACTCTTCACCACTTAGGCTGCAAACTACTTGTAACATAGCTAATTTTTAACTTGCTTACTCTTCACCCTGTGCTCCTTTACTAGTTTACCTACTTTGCTTTTAGACTATGTACTCTTTCTTTTGGTTCACCCTAAGGAGACGATGAACAAGGCATAACCTAAAAATGTCTAAAAAAATAGAGTAGACTAGGGTTTAGCATCATCTAACACAACCATGAAAGTTACTCAATCTCAATTAACACAATAATAAACGTATTGGGTTAATATCAAAGACAAGTAATATATAGTTTTGACACGAAAATCTTATAAACTAACGTTGTATGAAGAAAAAATATTTTCTTTTAATTTTCTATTCTATTTCTTGATTTATTTTACTTGCATAAGTTTTCTTAAGAGCAAAACCCTTATTAGCTGAGTGCAACTGAAAGTTCTTGGTTTTTCTTCCAATTTCATACTTACAAACAACAATAACAACAAAAAGGATCAAATTGGCAATAAATTTAATCCAATCTCTAAATAATGAAACAGATCCAGATAAAAGAAACTAACTAAAAAAAAGAGGCCAAAACTTAAGTTTCAATCCAACTCTAAAACCACGAAATCGCTCCAATCTAACCACAAAAACAGCAATTGAATGGACAAAATTGAAGAATATGTGGCTGTACAACAAGCATACTACTTTAATGTACTAATCTAACTTAACTTAATATTATTTAATTAGTTATTTATACTATTGTCTAAGAATTACGGGAAAAAGTTTATCACTTTGTTTGCTCATCATCATAAAAATATGATTCCTTAAACATATAGCATACATCTATAAAAAAAAAAAACATGCAGAATATATGTATATAAAAATAATATAGAATATATATTAATCTTTGGATACAACAAAGTAAACCAAATTTAAGAACTCACTCCATGCGTTAATAATAAATAATATTATATATATTTATTAATTAAAATATATACAACACTTATCGGGCCGGGTTCGAGAATGAGGATAACAATCCCATCCTCGGTTCATATTCTATTGGGTATTTACCCGCCCTCGTTCCTAACCCGTGCGGGGATTATTGTCATCTCTACTTCAAATCATCCTCAAACAATAAGAACAGGAAAAATTTCAATCCCAGAAACAAAAACCTCAGCACATCATCAAGGACAGATCGGTATATTCACTTCTGTCTTTGTTTGCGGAAATTGGATATATGGGCTTTAGATTAATTAGCTAGTGTACACTAATATATATCAAGTGAGTGAGATAGTGGGATTGGAGAAATACATGTTGTTGCACCAAAACTCAAAGACCCCAATATTAATATCCATTTTTATAAATATTTTGATCACTTGTTAAAATTTGCTGGAGAAGCATGCGATTCAGGTGATCAATTAGAAATATTACTGCCATCAACAACAAATTAATAGTTTTAATTAGTAGGTGACTTTGCTTGAACACCTAAGTATATAACTAGTTAATTACTTGTAATAGAAATTAATGACTTCTTTGATAATATATATATATATATATATATTTCTTTTGTAAGAAGATTGAATTGAAACCTGAGAAATCAAAATGGGAAACAGTTATTCTTAGCTAGTTCAGAATGACTGGGTGAGCAACAATATTAATATTATTATTCCAGCTAATTAGATCCTAAAATAAATAAATAAATATATATATATATATATATATATATATATATATATTCTGATTTAGCAACGTGTTAGATTTCATTTATATTTTACAATTGTTTAAATATTTAATGGTTATTTTTTTAATCTTGCTCGTGTACTTTACTTTTTGTTTCCCTCTGGTTGTTGGGGGTGCAATTTAAAAGGCTGCTTAACAATTAGCTAATGATATGATTATTTATACCCGAATCCACGAATACAGGGCCTTAGCTAAATTTTTTGTGTCTAAATTATGCATCATTGATTTAGAGTCCTTTGAGATTTATATAAAATAAGGTTTGAACTAGAATGCATACAAAATTCAACTTTTCAACTATATGTTATTTTATAATTTCAAAAAAAACAAGGGTTGACAAGACTTGACTCAAATTCTCCTTTGAAATCCGTGTCAAATCTTGCTACTCTTCCGACATCCATACAATGCCGGACCCACTTACTAAGTTTACCATTTTACGGCATATTTAAAAAAAGAAGGTCAAGACTTCTACCGAAATTTCAGCAGTCTCCTCTAAAAAATGAACATTTACTCATTTTATCCACCTGTAAAAATCATAGTTTAACTCCCAATTGCAGCACACACAATGCAATTCACACACAAATTATAAAATGGGCCTCCAGCCTCAAATTCAATCCTACATGGGCGAAATCAAAGCAATCTAAGAATTTCTTTAGTTTACAAAGTCATAAACATTTAACATGAAAAAGAAATGGAAATCCTACGATGAAGTCTGATGTGCGGCAAGAATTTCTTGTCTTGGGTTTGCGAGTCACTTAAATTCACGGCCTGGGGGCGCAAAACAAAAATGTGAGTGGACAAAAAAAAGTTTTAAACATAACTTTACTTGAACATACTAACCCCGCCTTTTTGAAAACGATGCCAAAACCATGCATTGAAAACCTTTATTATACGTACTTGAATTGAAATCATTGTAATCCCATATGCCCCATTTATATAATATATACACACGCACACATTATCTTTATGAAATCACATATGCCCACACACTGTTTTTCTCCCACATGTACCCATCATATACATATATATATACATGCACATCATCATTCTATACAAGGGGAAACAGTCCAACACGGGGACAGTTTTACTAGACAACAGGCCAGCACGGGGGACTTCCACTCCCAACTCACACGTCGTCATCGCATCAACGTGTAGCTAAATCACTGAACCCAGTCTTACGAGCGCAGACTACCTGTCAAAGCATTCGGCATACCCGGTCAAGGGTGCCCAGAACATCATCACATCACCACCACACGCCAACATCTTCATCGCACGTGTGGTTATCCAATCAAAACCGGGGAGGTACATATTATGATGACGCTCAATATCCCAACCATCAATATATATACCTTACCAATTCCATTTACCAGACAGTATATTTGTATTCCATATACATACTCATAATATCATCATGTACACTCATAATTCATAGACTTTACCGTTAGAAAACAATGCCAAAATATCACACCATTCCCACAACCCAAATAACCAAATTTTTAATCAAAACCCATATACCCTTATGAAATATCATGCACCAAGAATCTCATATAGTCTTATTAAAAACCAAGAACAACCGGTATGACATTTATAAAACCAACAACCCAAAATGACTCTATTCCTAATCAAAACACATTTATGCAAGCATTTCAATATTCGGAAAAAAATGCACATTTAAAACAAATGTCCACTCATTGACAGTCCAAGCTAACTTGACCCTGCGAGGGCCTCTCCTGTTGGCTACGCCGAACCTGAGCACCTATTCGAGAGAATACAGAGATTTGATTAATAGACGTACTCAACCACGACATTAATTTAAAAACTGAGTTCCTAGGGCCATTCTAGTACTTTTCGACAAGTGAAATGGTCTCAAAAGACTCACGGTCAACTGTGCGGTCAAACTGGCCCGCGGGGCCCAAGACCTCTGATTTATATTCTAAAAGTTCATATAGGTCCAACAAAGTTTACTAAGCAAATCCCAAGGGTTTGGTCTAGATCGAGTGGTCGGATTGCTCTCGATCGGACAGTAACCGGTTTACCTAACCCTAGAATCATTGATTCGGAGTATCCGAGACTTCGATTCTTGATCCACAAGTTCCTACAAAATCTTAGAAGTACAGGGAATGACATATTTGAAAATGGGACCCATCAAACGGTCTGAACCTATCGGACCCGGATATCGCCTAATAGGCGTAATTTCCGTTCAATAGTCAAACGGTAACCTATTCTTAATCCGAGCATACAGTCATGCTCGGGACAACGTAGGGAGTATTTTGGGACTCAATGAGCCGCCACCAAGTGGTCCAATTTCCACCACGCATCGCCGGCAGCGCGAGGGTGGCTTGAGTAAATTCCGGCGATCGAAAACTCCAAATCGCCAGCCAATACCTATACCAACAAATCAATCACAACCTTATGATCAATTTTTGGTCTTGGACCCTGGCCAAAAAGTGGCCGGAACCAGATCAATCGAAGACAAACCCGTGAAGGTTTTGGCCGGAATTTTCCGACCTCATTGGTGGCGCAGCCTGAAGTGGATAAAAACATTGTCGGCGACGATGACCGTTTATGGCGAGTTTTCCTATCTTAACCGTCATCGATCCTTGGGTTTTCGGCCTAAAAACTAGGTGGGCTAAATAGAGGAGGTGGAGGTGGTTTTTTGGGATCGGCGTCGTGGCCTGAGGTGGCCGGACGGAGCATATCACTGGCCAAACGTGGCCGGTTCTGTGCAATTGCGAGGGATAGGAGAGAGAATGAGTCGGAGGAGAGAGAGGGAGTGTGTCGCACATGTGGGGGAGAGGGAAAAACTGGGTTTTCAAGTATTTCAACAAATTTTGAAATGACCAATACGCCCTTTTAGTTTTCAGACTTTTTCTCGATCGTTATAACTCGGAATTGAGCGTGAAGCCTGTCCACGAACTCGTATCGACGAGCTTGATGCAACGGTGCAACTCAATTCCCCAAATTCCTTTCCAAACAAAAAGTGACTAGAATACCCTTAACCCCAAGGGTAAAAATGTAATTCCATAATTAATAATTAAATTATAGTAAAATTGGATAGGGATGTTACAAGGGTGCTATTAAACGAACCCTAAAATTAACTGAGTACACCCTATGATATAAGTACACTCTAATAATTAAATCAAAATGTAAAATTAACTAAGTACACCCTATTTAACTACCAAAAATACCCTGATACACCTTAATACACTCAATCACACAACACCCTAGTACTAAGTACACCCTATTTTACATGAATTGGTCATCTTCATCAAATCTGTTTCTGTCAACTCTTTTTCCCTTCATCAAATCAAAACCCTCAGGGATTCACCCACTCATCTTTGTTATCATCATTCATCGTAGTTGTCATCATTATCGTTATCATCATCATCATCATCATTAGATTGTCCTTTGATTTTGCAGACATAATACTCACCATTATCTAGGATTCTTCCGCTCAGTAAGGGAGACAATTAAGTCCGTTAATTTTGAGAAATTCAGATAAAAATTTGTTGCGAGTAGATGTTACCATTTTGCTGCTGAAGCTGTTGCTGCTGCCTGAGTGTGAACTTGAAATGACATGAAAACGCATGGAGTTTTCTGTAATCTTGGAGTATGTTCCAGATCATGTTGCACCAACTGATGCTTCACTTGAGAGAGTATTTATGCCCTACGATAATTACTTTCGGTACATAAGGCACAAAGGTGAAACTCCAGAGTTAAAGGTGATTTGGCCCTTTATAATTACTGGATAGTTTATCTCGATTCTAGTGTTTATATAGGCTTACAAAAAATTCTACCCACATATTGCGTATGTAGATATATGCTTAAATACATATTCACATGCACAATTCCAGCTGTGCCTATAGTATAAACATTCATATGCATGTTTCTGGCTTTCTTAACCATTTTGTTGGCCTTTGTGGCTTTTTGCTCTGTGGCAATAATAGTATGTTTCTAAAAAATATGCATGTTATCATTCTTTAAATATTGATGCTATTATCCCATCCTATTATGTGAATGTTCACATTTATTCTGCATTAAGAATTTGGCTTGCCTTTGAATCTTTCTCTTGCAGGTGAAGTCCTTGAAAGAGCTGACTTTCAATTCCCACAATATTTCAGCAACAATGACCTCTCTCCAGTTTTAGGTTATACTGGATGTGTTGATGAGTCTCGCCAGTTTCAAGAGTTAAAGTTCAAAACTACTGCAGTTGAGTTTAGTACCCAAACAAAACCTTGGCTTTTTGGCAAGGATGTTCGACAGCTTCAATATGTCAAATCTGTTTGGAATCGAAATCCGAAATTCTAATTTGATTAGAGTTCAATATGTTGAGTAGGGTGTACTTATTAAAATTACTTTTGTTTCAATATTCATTATATCCTTTTTTGTTATTTTATATTAGGATATATTAGTAATTCAATAAATAGTTTGGTAGTAGGGTGTACTCAGTTAATTTTAGGGTTTAATTAACAGCACCCAAAAATTATATATCCTTAATCTAGATGACACTTTATAAATAATTGGGGTTAATCACCAATTGAAAAATGAATGAGGGGAAAACTGGAAGACAATTAACTATGAAGAAACAAACTACTCGAAAATCATGTGGGGGAAAAAACACAATAACCGCATGTGTTAATGGTTAATTTCATTAGTGAAGATACTTATACATATATTACACTATGTAGTATATTCCAAGACTAACATGGTTTCCTCATTCACTCTCCTCATCGGCTGAGAAATCTGTGTATCCTCCCACGTGGTTAACATGGTTTCCGAGCCAGAAACACATGTTGGTGTTGTCTATGTTCTCAAGTAAACAAAATCACTCCCATTTGATTCTTTAGCCTTAGTCAGATTCTCACCAATTTCGTGAGACATGGGGTATTCAGTAACACATTCTTGTTCTTCTTGTGGTTCAACCAAATCTCCATAATTCTTTAGAAAAATCATGCTATCACTACAACTAAAAACTTCTATACTATACATTGGACCTTTGAGTAGTACACTATTCATGGAAATACATGTTAGATCCATAAAGAATATATCGTTACTGTCATAATTCTCTTGGTTGAAAAATATGTCGTGCTCCCATTCACCACACTGAGAGAGACTAAGCTTCCTAAGAGGAAGAGAAAGAGATAAGTCTTTTTATGTCCATTAACCAACCAATGCATGTCTTCATGTGCAGATGCTGACTTGTGGGTTAGATAGTATGGAGGAACTAAGGGTAACTCCCACCTTGAGCTTGTCCCTAATACAAGCACTTTGGCCATCAGTTGGCTCAGTTGGCTCTTTTTGTACTTATGATGGTATGAAACACGAACAATCTTGTAGGTGTTGATTATATTATCAAATCTCATGTCGTAAGAATCTTGCCGGAAGATAGTGTTGGCTGAAACTTGAAGTACATGACTCATTGTTGGAGCATTAGAATTTCTCCCTTGAAAAGATTCAACAACAAGCATGCGTTTCCATTCTTATAATCAACATCATGGCAAATAAAGCTAAGTAAGTTGCAGAAAACAAAATTGTGCACATACAAACACTATCTGCTCCATAATTCGGAAACAATTGCGTGTTTGCTCTTTATCAATAAGTCATTGCCATCATATTTCAATGGGTGCGTCTTACAGTCGAGGAGATCAGTACAAAGAACCAGTCGAGGAACTTCAATGGTGGTACAACTAGTAAGAAAATGACGTTGCATGTGTTGCATGGCAAAAAAGGGATCGTCAATAGTCTTTAACAAGGCCTTAGATACACATTTGATGCAACAAATCGAATTTACAGGTAGTCTCAAAATGATGTCAATAAGAATTTCCATGGATATGATGTGTGCCATCAAGTTCAACTATGGCTTCTTCTCCTTCTTGTTCTCGTTGTTCTAGTAGTTGTGCCTCATTCTCTTCAAAAAAGTATGTGAAATGTCGGAGTTTAATTAATTGTAGGGGCTGGATGATGTTGTGCTTTATGTCTTCAATTGCTCTTCTGGCCCTCATATTTATATAGGAATACAAATACTCAAATAGATATTTCCTAGGATTTTAATTCATTGTCCTAAACCCTAATACAATTAGGAATTAAAATTAATGCATAATTCTAATTACTTATCCTAATAAAGCTATATTTTGATCATCATGTTTGGCAGAATCTGGTACTAATTCCAAACCGAGAGAATATCATGTTTAATGAAAAGTCGGTTGGACCGACATTCTCGGTCGGTTGGACTGACATTTTCGGTCAATTGGACCGACATTTTTGGTCAGTTGGACCTTCATTCTCGGTCAGGGAGTGCTGTGGCAGCTTTTGGTCAGAGCATATGCTTTCTTGAATTGAGAGATGGGTTTCTTGAAATATTCAAAGGCTTTCTTGGACGGATTCGTATTTGGCAAAGGAAGGAGGTGTGAGATTTTCTTGGAGAATGAAGAGGTAAATGCTAAGTTTCCCTTGTTAAACAAGATGGAAATGCTAATTTTCATGGAATAACACAACAATATAATGAAGTTATACCTCGTTAAGCAAGAGGAATAGAAAAAACAATAAGCAACCCTGAATTCTGATTTTCACAGCGCCTACTTGAAGCCACTACCAAAATACATAAATTAGATTACAATAAAATATTAAAAATCATACTTCAAATCAAATTGAAACACTAATTTAAAACCCAAAACCCCCAATTGGATATTCTTCTTTTTTCTTTGTTTGTTTAACACCAAATGTTCGAACCAGAATTATGTGCACGATATTGGAGACATAGTTTTGGAGCCTTATATCGCAGTGGGGTGACTATTTCTTCCTCTGCAACAATGTCTTTGCCTATGACTATTTCAGATATTGCATCTACCTCATCAACATACAAATGATCAGGGTTAAACTTTCGTAATATTTCCTACCCATGTAGGCATGCCAATGTCTCCAAAGTTTGATAAAACATAGACTTAATCCTCGACGATTCTACAACTCCGCTTAATCGGACCATGCCAGTTGGGATGTTCCGTACCACCAAGCGGTGGATTTCTTCATCCATCTTTCTATAATCGACCAGTTGAACAAGATAGCGACATTCCCGAAGTTCTTGAAGAAGGTACAACTCTTTATAAAATCTTGTTTGTTTCTCTTTTTCGCCCTTATTTTCTTCATAAAGTTTTATTCGTACTTTCTCACCTGACATGACATTTTTTGCCCCGCACATCACCTCGTAACTGAAAAAGCCAATGGGTTTATGAATATCCCTCTCAAAGAACAAATACCTAGAGCTAAAGCTAGAGCTAGTGAGTGGCATGTCAACTTTTGGTCAGAGGAGAGCCTTTCTTGAATCGAGAGATGGGTTTGTTGAAATGTTCAAAGGCTTTCTTGGAAGGATTCTTGTTTGGTAAAGGAAGGAGGTGTGGGATTTTCTTTGATAAGGAAGAGGGAAATGCTAAGTTTCCTTTGTTAAGTAAGAGGGAAATGCTAATTTTCAGGGAATAAATAACACAACAATATAATGAGGCTATACCTTTTTAAGAAAGAGGAACATTAAAAAACAATAAGCAACCCCAATTCTGAATTTCACAACCCCCAATTGAAGCCACTGCAAAATACATAAATTAGATTACAGTGAAGCAATAAAAACAATACTTCAAATCAAATTGAAACACTAATTTAAAACCCGAAACCCCAATTGGATCTTCTTCTTTTTTATTTGTTTGTTTAACACCAAATGTTCGAAGCAGAATTATGTGCATGATATCGGAGACATAGTTCTGAAGCCTTTTATCGTAGTGGGGTGACTATTTTTTCCTCTGCAGCAAAGTCTTTGCATATCACCATTTCAAATATTGCATCTACCTCATCAAAATACATATGTTTAGGGTTAAACTGGTATAACATTTCCTATGCATGTAGACTTTCCAGAGTCTCCAAAGTTTGATAGAATAGAGACTTATTCCGCGATGCTTCTACAACATCTCCATTTAATCGGACCATGCCAGTTGGGATGTTTTGTACCACCAAGCGGTGGATTTTGTCGTCCATGTTCGTATAATCGACCAGTTAAACAAGATAGCGACATTCCTGAAGTTCTTGAAGAAGGTACAACTCTTTGTAAAATCTTGTTCGTTTATCTTTCTTGCCCTCATTTTCTTCATAAAGTTTTATTCGTACTTTCTCACCCATCATGACATTTTTTGCCCCGCACATCACCCTATAACTGAAAAGGCTAATGGGTTTATGAACATTCCTCTCTAAGAACAAGCACCTAGAGCTAGCAAGTGCCATGGCATGCTTTTGGTCAGAGGAGAAGCTTTCTTGAATCGAGAGATGGGTTTCTTGGACGGATTCTTTTTTTGCAAAGGAAGGAGGTGTGGGATTTTCTTGGAGAAGGAAGAGGGAAATGCTAAGTTTCCCATGTTAAACAAGATAGAAATGCTAATTTTCAGGGAATAACACAACAATATAATGAAGCTATACCTTGTTAAGCAAGAGGAATAAAACAACAATAAGCAACCCCCAATTTTGATTTTCACAGCCTCCAATTGAAGCCACTACCAAAATACATAAATTAGATTACAATTAAGTATTAAAAATCATACTTCAAATCGAACTGAAACACTAATTTAAAACTCAAAACCCCTTATTGGATCATCTTTTTTCTTTGTTTGTTGAACACAAAATGTTCGAAGCAGAATTATGTGCACGATATCATAGACATAGTTCTGGAGCCTTATATCGCAGTGGGGTGACTATTTCTTCCTCTGCAGCAAAGTCTTTGCCTATGACCATTTCAGATATTGCATCTACCTCATCAAAATACAAATGTTCAAGGTTACACTGGCATAAAATTTCCTACTCATGTAGGCTTTCCAGCGTTTCCAAAGTTTGATAGAACAGAGACTTAATCCACTACGGTTCTACAACGGCTTCGCTTAATCGGACCATGCCAGTTGGGATGTTTCATACCACCAAGCGGTGGATTTCGTCGTCCATGTTTCTATAATCTACCAATTGAACAAGATAACGACATTCCCGAAGTTCTTGAAGACGGTACAACTCTTTATAAAATCTTGTTTGTTTCTCTTTTTCGCCCATATTTTCTTCATAAAGTTTTATTCATACTTTCTCACCTAACATGACATTTTTTGCCTCTTACATCACCCCATAACTGAAAAAGCTGATGGGTTTATGAATATCCCTTTCTAAGAACAAATACCTAGAGCTAAAGCTAGAGCTCGTGAGTGGCATGGTAGGTTTTGGTCACAGCAAAGCCTTTCTTGAATCAAGAGATGGGTTTCTTGAAATGTTCAAAGGCCTTCTTGGATGGATTCTTGTTTGGCAAATGAAGGATGTGTGAGATTTTCTTGGATAAGGAAGAGGGAAATGCTAAGTTTTTCTTGGAGTGAGATTTTCAGGGAAATGCTAAGTTTCCCTTGTTAAGCAAGAGGGAAATGCTAATTTTCAGGGAATAAATAACACAACAATATAATGAGGCTATACCTTGTTAAGCAAGAGGAACATAAACAACAATAAGCAATCCCCAATTGAAGCCACTGGAAAAAATACATAAATTAGATTACAATAAAGCATTCAAAAACCATACTTCAAATCAAATTGAAACACTAATTTAAAACCAGAAACTACCAATTGGATCTTCTTCTTTTTCTTTGTTTGTTTAACACCAAATGTTCGAAGCAAAATTATGTGCACGATATTGAAGACATAGTCGTGAAGCCTTATATTGCAGTGGGGTGACTATTTCTTCCTCTGCAGCAAAGTCTTTGCCTATCACCATTTTAGATATTGCATCTACCTCATCAAAATACATATGTTCATGGTTAAACTGGCATAACATTTCCTATGCATGTAGGCTTTCCAGCTTCTTAAAAATTTGATATTAGATGTGTAGATATGGGCGCTAATTGGTATTAGGTGTGTTGATATGGAAACGGATCAAATTGCTCTTTGCCTTCCTGATGTGCTCGCTTTCTTTGTTAAGAAATTTAGAAGGGTTGTCAAAGATAAAACCAAAGTCACTAGGAATTGTCAAAATCCTCCTAGTTCGTCTACATGTGTGTCTCAAGACAATGTTCTTGATGAAATGAATTTTGTGGATTCTTATGGCTTTAGGGAGAACAAAAGTTTGAAGGGTTTTGTAAAGTGCTCCACATGTAATGTTGTTGGACACATTGATATGGAATGTGCAAATAACCACATGAAAGAGTATAATGGGAGTGAAGAGTCAATTAGTGCACAGTGGAGTGATAGTGATGGTTCTAGCAAGTATACCACTTCATCTAATGAAAGGGAAAATCATTTTGTCCTTCCTGGTTCTATTCACAACTCTAGCCTTGCTAGAATTCATGTAGTAAATGAGTTTGTATCTGATTCAGGAAATGATTTTGAATCTGGACATGATTGGTAGGTGGACCAGTCATACAGTGAACTACATGCAAAGTACGATGTGCTTTTCAATGAAACCAATAATTTCATAGAGAGGAATATCATTCTAGAAGAAAGGTCAATGAACTTGAAGAACATAATGAAACTCTCAAAGAAGCTAAAAAGGAATTGTGTGATAAAATTGAATACTTCGAAGATGAATTGGATTCCTTAGTATTTTGAAAATTGACTTGTCAAATCAAGTCAATGTACTCAATGAAAACATTCTTGTTTTCACTACCTCAAATGAGAAATTGCAAGATGGGCTAAATGAAGCAAATGATAGGATAGTCAAGCTCACCATAAGGGCTGAAAAGCTGGATAGAATGTTAAATATGGGCAAGCCTCGTGGAGATAAAATCGGTCTTGGTTTTGAATGTTCTATCTTAAGTGTTCCTCCTCCTTTGACCACTTTTGTCAAAGATTCTAAGCCAAAATATGATGTCATAGAGTCACATAGAACCGAAAAATTCATTTCTACTTGCCACTATTGTGGTGTGAAAGGTCACATTTGAACTAGATGTAATTCTCTAAGGAATGAGTCTAGAATAACCAACCAAATGACTTTAAGAATCATGACTCATCTCTTAAAGCATGTGAAGTTGAAAATTTTGTTCTTTGTGTAACAAAAAATGATCACTTTTCACTTGCACAATCTGATTCTCCCAAACAAAAAAGTTTTGTTCCTACATGTCATCATTGTGGCATGTTGGGACACTTAAGACCAAAATGTTTTGAGCTTAAAAATTTTGGGGGTAAATCTTTTCTTTACTTCAAGAACACACTCACTTCAAACTAAAGTGAATGATCTTCTTTTTAAAGTTTTCAAAATTTCCAACTTGATTTCTTTGCCTCATAAACTTTCAAAGATGAAGCAAGTTTGGGTAAAAAAGGAAGACTGTGTTCTTCCTCATGTTCATGATTAGTGTCTTTCCCTATGACTTCATCAATTGTTTTTGTTACTGTTATCATATAGGTTTGACTAGTCATCTAGGGTTATCATCCATGTTAACATTTCTCATGTTGTTGTTGCATAATCTTCATGGTGCTGATGGTATGAATCTTTGATACATTGATGTTTTTGGATAAAATGATCATATTTTTCCATATATTGTTATGCATCATTGTGAAAAATGTGGAGTAGTGGTTGTACTGTCTCTTGAGAAAATGAACATGTGAAGTTTCTTTGGTCTCCATTACATGCTTGATGCCTTTACTTCCTTCAAAACTACATAGTGGTATTGTGAAAGGAAGTGTGACCAAAAGAAGTCACGGCTCTAGGGAGATATAAAGTGTATCCTTGAAGAATCTAGAGCAAAGAGCCGCAAAATTGGGCCATGATTTGCACTTAAACTTGGGATTGTGCAAATTTAAAAAAAAATGATAATAATATTACAACCAAATGATTAAACGAATAAATAAATAAACAAATAAATCATAGTGTTGAGATTTGAATGAAGGCTCATCTTTAATGTGGTTGGATATTAGTTAAGATTACATGTTTATTCTTTCAAGAGATTAGTCTATGCCTTTGGATTTTTCTCATGATGCTTATCCTTCGCTCTCCCAATATGTTATTCTATCTATGCATTGTAGTTATGTGGATTCTTGCTATCAGCATGCTTGATGAGTTCATATAGCTTCTTATTATTCATGCATTTGTCCTTCTCATGCATTCATCATTTGCATATTCATTATGTTGTTGAAGTCCAAGTCTTTGGGAAACTAATTGTTTAATGTCATTGAGTGTATTTGTTGTTCTACTAGCTGGTTCTCGCAGTATTTTTCATTTCACACAGAAAAATTAGTTCTCGTACAATTTTTTATGAAATGGGTGTTTGAGTCGTGCTCTAAACAAACATTTATTCAAAATGGTTAATCTGCATGACTAGTCATCTACTACTAGTCATCTTGGGAGGGTGTTGGGTAATTTTGGTAGTTTCATTCCTAGTCATCTAGTTTAAGTGGTCTTTTCATGTTCAGTTGAGTGTTCGACTGTCTTCCAAGTGGAAGTGTCTAATAGGTCAAGGTTCCATTTCTCTCCACTTACACCTCGGTGTGTCTTGTTCGAACCCAACACACATTTTCTAGGGTTTTTCCGCCCACACCAAAGCTTTTGGTCATGGCACCAAAAGGGAAAGTTCTCTGGTCTTCCCTTGCCTCATCCATACTATGAGTAAAAAAAATGGTGTGGAGGTACTACCTGATGATATATGGCATGAGGCCCCTGTTGCCTATAACCAGTCATCCATTGAGTTGAGTGTTCAATTGTCAAAACCTCATCTTCAATTCTGAGGATTATGAAATTATAGAGACTGGCCCACTTCATTCATGATGATTCCTCCATGTCCGAGGGATTCCGAGTGTGGTTATGTAGTTCTATAGTTTAGCAGGGAGAATAGTGTTTTGGTTTAGGAGGAGGTTATTTTGGTAATGGTTTTTCTACTAAGGAGGAGAATTTTAGTTAACTTCTATTGGATATGTTACATTGATCTTCTGTTATTTTTAATGTGTTCTTTTCCAACATATCTTGTTGATGCTTTATCTGCTATGACTATGACTAGTCATCGCTACTAGTTATTTGTCATTGGAGTTTTATGCTTTTTGCTGGTATGTAGGTTATTTGTTTTGATCTACCTTATTTTGATTTGACCAGGTCATTGCTACCATACTTTTGACTAAATCAATGTTTATGGTTCTCCGATTTTTGAATCTTGGGTTGGAAGGTTTATATCAACTACATTATGTGTTTTTCAACATTTCTTGGAAATGAAAGCTTTGTTGCATTTGTTGTGGTGAATGCATTGAGGGGTGCCTTGCACTTATATGTCATTTGAACTCCTTTCTTCTATTGTGTTTTGGATTTTTTTTAGACTTATTGTCTGCTTTCTTATGTTTGTTGCGAGCACTATTCAAAGTAAAAGGGGTTTGGTGTTGTTGATTCTTATGTCTCATGCTTGTTTGAGAAATTTGAGCATATGTGTTTGTGCACTGGTGCTTGTTTAGCTTTTTATTCACTACATGTTAACAAGGTCACATATTTTGTTGAGGCACACTCTAGTGTTGATTGACTACTTTCTCGTCTCTCCTGTATTTGTTTTGTAGTGATGATATGTATATGTTGTTTCAGTAAAGGTTCTTCCTTGACATGTCATGCCTTTCGTTTATCATGATTTTGGTCACAAAATTGTTAAATATTTGAGTTTACATGTCTAAGTACTTTTGGAGTTTGCTTTCTGAGTCCATATGACTAGTCGTAAATCTTAGTCATATGTCACTAGTATAGTTTTGGCCTTAAGATATTTAGTCCTTCTTGTTTTTGAACCCACATTACCTTATGTGACTTGGTTGTATGTGAGCCTTTTTAGGGTTTCAATAAGTCATTTTTTTTGGTAGACTAAGGTTGATGTTGCTGCCAAAAGCAAATCCAATGTTGGTCGTTTTGGATACAGACTCATGTTTTAGGACTAGTTGCTTGTTCTAGTAATCTCGTTTGGATTGATCGGTTATGCGTTTTCTCTACTTTTTAGATCTTTTATTCTCAGCACTTTGGATTTGACCTTGAGTTTCTCTTTCTCCTTAGCCTGATGCACTTTGGTGATTGTTGACGTTTAGAAGAGTGAACTCTTGTTTTTGATGGGAATGGCTGTTTTGCATGACTAGTCATCTACACTAGTCATCTGAATTGAATGGTTCTCATTTTTTTTGTGGCTTAAAACTCAATGATTCTTCCGAACACAACTTTTTACTCACTGTCTCATTTACACCCTCTGTTTGAACACTGGTGTTGTGTTTATGTATGGTCGTGTTTGGATGACGCCACTTTGGTCTATGACCAGTCATCTTGATAAGTTGTGTTCCCACATTTAATGTTTTAGCCCAACATAATTCTTGAAATCCTTACAAGTGTGCTGTGCTATATGAGTTTTGGATTGTTGGCTATTTTATTTTGTGGTTTCTTTAACCTTTTCTTCCAACATGTGATTCTGTTCTTTGACAGTTAATCAACTAGGTCTAGCTAAGTGAAAAAGAGTATTAACTTACAGACCAATGGTCTCAGATTGAAATTCTCATGGCACCTTCACAGTTTGTATGTGAGAAAATCCCCCTCCACTTTCTTGACTTTGGCCACACACAAAACTTCTAATTGTAAAATATAAAATAAAATAAAATATTAAAAAAAGGTTTGCAAAAAGTGATCGGGCTCAATACTTGTTGGTCCATCTCATTACAAAGTAGTTTGTCGAAACCCATATACTAACCAGAAAAAGAAATAAGGCACACCTAGTTAGCCCACCTAACTAAGTCAGCACTTTTGTTTCTTCAAAGATTTATCCCTCCTGTATAGTTCATTGACCCCAAAAAAAAAAAAAAAAAAAAAACCTTCCTGTATAATTCATCTACATGTTGCCTTTTTATATAAGAAATGTTTATTGACCAAACTAATCATTCACATGGCGTTCAAGAGGGGTTCTGTGAGGTAAAAAAACCAAGCATCGTAAAAGTGGATCCTTTTGTTGATGGGCCAGATTAATTAAGATAGATTGACAATGAACTGGATTATTAAAGAAAGAAATACAGTGAAACTTTCGTTGGGAGAAGGGGGTGTTTCTGTTTGAGAAGGACTGGTAGATAAAATATAAAGAAACTTGTTGGGGGTGAGGCAGTCCTCTTCTCATCTACTCAGCTAACAGCATATATTGTTCATTAATTGGTCACATGATGGGTTGATTATTGTGTGAGAAAAAGAACATTGTATATGTTTTGTCCTATGTACTCATCACGCTTACTTATTATTAAGACACCTTATGACTTCAATATCAAATTATAAGTGGATATATTGATTCCAAGAGTATTGCAAATGGAAATGACTAGGAGTGGGCATCCGGACTAGAAAATCAGAACACCAAACTAGATTGGGAGAAAAAAAACAAAAAAAAACCGGTTGACCAAAAAAGTCAACCAATCGGACCGAACCAGTTTCGGTTTCACACCACACCACATCGCACAGGACCGGTTGTGATTTTTTTTTTAAAATTTATAAATTTACATATTTTTTAAATCCAATACTATATTTTTAATATTATAATTAATATTTTTCCAAGTTCAACTTCAAAACATTTCCTATTGTATGAATTGGATCATTTGTTAATTTTCAAACCCAAAAAATAACTTATTTATTATCATTTGTATTTAAAAATAAATATAAAAACATTTTGAAAAAAAAAACCAGTTTAAAACCAAAACCGGTTAGAACCGAACCGGCTAGTTTTCAAAAAAAATTCATTAAAACCGGACCGATAGAATAGTATCAATTTCAGTGTGAGGTGAGAACCGGACCGGACTGGACCGTACCCACCCCTAGAAATGACAATAACCATGAATTGATGTTATAACTCAATTAATTTGCCCTCCTTCATTTTTGTTAACTTCTAACTAATTATACCCTTGATTAATTTTTGTTTTTTGTTTGTTTATACAAGCGATATTGAGGGATGATGATTCTAATAAGAACCTCAATGGGGTGGGTGTAGGATAATTAAACATTTGAGTTACAAGCCCTTGAATAAATGATGAAAGAAAACCTAAAACTAATAAGTCATTCCAAACTCCCTTCCATACATCAAGGATTCTAAAAAGAACCTCGATCGGGTGAGTGCATGATAATTAAACAGTTAAGTTACAAGCACTTGGATAGATGGTGAGAAAAAACCTAAAAACAATGTCATTCCAAACTCACTTCCATGCATCAAGGAAGTTAAAGAACATATCAAAGAAAGGCCGTTCACAAATAAGCCCCTCAAATCAAATAACACATGGAACCCAACTATTATTGCACTAATTATCAATACATACATGATGAGTTCTTTTCTATAATTTGATTCTTAAAGTTTTTCTCATTAACATTAACGGGGGTTACACTAATTAACTAATCAAAGAACACAAACAAAGGGAAAGTAGAAAAGTGTACCCATTTAAACATGATGGTTTATCAAGAAAATATTAAATATGATTTGCTTCCATTCTTTCATCTTACTTAATTATTGCTTCTATATGGATCGAGGCATTTTCAGTCGGCAACACCACCCGTCAGTGTTTTAGGAAATATAATGCAGATATATAAACACTAAAAAAAAAAAAAACAATAAATCTACACTGATTAAGGAAACATTTCATATTCATGGCCCTTTCATAATTCATACACAATGCAACAAATCTAGAAAAGAAACAACCCAAAAGATGAAACATAAAAAAGGGGCTCTAAATATATGATCTCAACATTACATTAATTATATATTTTATCTACATGACCATACTTTTTTTCATGATGCCGATTCCTTCCAACTGCTAGACACACTCCACTGATCCGAACCCGCCGCCGACGAGTTCCCTCCGGTGCCGCACTTGGCCACCGTCCTCACACTCTCAATCAAAGCCTCAGTGCGAGCCTCCTGCGACAAAATCTCCGACAGCTGCTCTGGGCTTATGACCAGCTTCACCTTCCACACCCCACTGCTATTGTACCTCGGAAACACTTCAGGGTCTGCCCTCTTCCTCAGCAACCCTTGGCTGTCGCATGACATGCGGTACGGCGTAGAAACGGCGCCGTTCGGGTTTGCGTTGATGTTTTCGTGGTCTTTCGGGGTGGGCTTGTAGGGGTTGAGAGGGAGGAGATAGTAGAGCTCTTTGGGATGAAGCTCTTCGTTGTGGAGGAGAGGTTGGGCGAAGAGGTCGCGGGACTTGAAGATGGCGTGGCCTGGGAACTCGGTGGTTATGGAGTTGGCTGTGATGGGGGCAAAGAGCTCCATTATTCCCCCGCTGGAAGTCACCACCTTCACCATCTCCTCTGCCTCTCCAAACCCCTTGAACACACAATTTCCCATCTCATATGTGAATGTGTATGGAAGGAGGAATTTTTGGGATATAGGGTTTTAAATTTGTTTCCATGGGCAAGGCCCCTAGAGCTAGCTTAATTAATTAGGTCGACAGCCGACACAAGAATGCTTTAATTTCTTTACAATCCAAAAAGGAAACCTTTTCTTATAAGGATAATATTTAGTGCTTAATTAGTTTAATCAATATTCTTAGGTAACACTATTTCATGACACAAAGAAACGAATCGTGTCGTTGAGGTGATGTGGCCCATATGGCTTTTTAGTAAAACAAAACTTGTATATATATTCGTTGGAGTAATATTGAGGTACTTGTTATGTTGTAATTGTTGGCATGCGAGGGTCAACGTTTGGGGAGAATTTTTACAAACTGACCATCTTGGTGGTGGTGGTGGTGGATCATGGTTGATTAACTCATGAGGAAGCCCAGCATGTGTACTGTAGACTCTGTACCTCTCGATCTTTACTTTTATCATTTGGATCCCACGTAGGCCCTACGCCAGATTCTCACATACTAGCCTGAAGACGGAGAGATACTTGTATGCAACGGTCCGGTCAATCACACTATACTATATGGGATAATTTTTATTTGGCATAATGTGATTGTTCGGAGATAGCAAAATAATGTTATTTCCGTTTTATATAAGTTTTTATGTTGAAGACGACATCGTTGTGTGATGAATAGTTTTTGTATCAACGAAGTCTAGTGCAGTGAAAAATAACTTTAATTCACATACTAATAGTTTAAAGTTCGAATCTCAATAATACACTGGCAGTGTATGAGAAAACATCACCTTCCTTTCTTAATTAGCAATAATAATAATAATAATAAATACCTTAGCCGTTGGAGTATATTTGGTCCGCAGCAATGTAATTGATGGCATTAACTTCTCATCGTTTTCTTTGATCCGACATGTGATGTGAGTCAAAGCCTTGATCCAGTTAGATAGAAGGCTTTTTTGTCCACCACCATGCACATACAGCTTTCGGTTTTCACTCCATTGCATTTTGAAATTGGTCGTCCTTGGTGATGATTGCATTATAACTTTTAAGTGGTTCGGTATTCTAAGCAAGCAGCCAAAAAGAAAGTGGAATGGGGGGATTTCTGTTATTTTGGAATTCAATTTCAGCACAAGATACCTAAACTTAAAACGCTAGCTAGGGAAACAATCACATAGCATAAAGTAAACAACTTACTAATATAGTGATTTGAAACAATTGTTTATTTCAAAAAAGATTATTTGTGCGTGAATTTAATATATTATTCTTATATAAAAAGAAAAAGGTTCTTAAAAAAACCCCAGCTAGGGTGAGAAAAACATCATTTCCTAGAAAAGATGGTGTTTTTTAGTGACAATAACAACAACAGAGAAAACACTCATTATGCCCCTCTTTTAGCTGAGCTGTGATTGCACCTAGCTAGCCAAGTTCATGGACTTTACTCTGCTTAGCACGGGTTGCCCAAACATTAATGCATGTGGCTTGCATAATTTATATGTAGCAAGTGGACCTTGCCTGCCCAGGTGCCGTTTGGAATTTGAAGAGGCAGTAATTTCAATTTTGAAAGAAGAGGGATCATTAAATGGCCATCTAATGACTTTTTATGCAGATAACAGCATTGTAATGATTTAACCTAGGGGTGGCAAAATACTTGAAATATTTTGAAGTTTGAAAGCGTGGATTGGGTGTGGCTTATATGATACCCAAGTTATATTTTTTCACCCTTTTTTTTTAATGAGTTAAACTGGTTAATCTTTAACTTGTGTCTGTTGACAGGACCTGACCCGAATTCCTCTTCAGAATCTGTGTCGAACCCTGTTATCCATCCGGCATCCAAATAATGTTGGGCCCACCTACCAAATTTAACATATTCTCTGCTTAATTAATAAAATGGGGCAAGACTTCTACCGAAATTTCAGCAGAATCTCCCTTGAAAAACGGACATTTACCAAATTATTCACCTGTAAATATCACAATTACAACATCTCAACAGCAGCATGCACAATGTTAATACACACAAATTACATAATAGGCCTCCAGCCTCAAACTAAACCAATCAAAACAAAACTCAAATAGTTTATATTTTGCGGCTGCACCTAGGTTAACCGAGGTTGCTTATGTACCCTTACTGAGGGATTAAGCCACTAAATTCTAAATATAGTATTGTGCAAGGAAAACCAACAGTTAAATTCTAGAATCATTCTCAACTTCGATTTCAACAAGCTATATAACTAACTATTTCATTAAATCTTATCAAAACCAATCTAAATTCTGAAACTCAAATACCTTTCCAAAATAATATCCTAATCTCATATCCTTACGTGCATAGTTAAATAAAATTATCTCTTTCCCGCAACCATACCCTATCTAAGGCGTATGTTGCAAAACAACAATTTCCAAATATCAAATCAATGATCACACCTGTGCAAAGCACTCTCCATGCACATGCTCAAGAAACCCCAACCTGGAAACGCATCCATATATTTTCCCTTCATATACAAATATTTATATATATATAGCTTTGTGACTAGGGACGAGCTGTCTAACCGGGGGACTTCCGCTCCCAGCTCACACGTCGGCATCGTATCAACGTGTAGCTGAATCTCTTTATCAGGTCTTATGCGAGCAGACTGCCCAGCCAAGGGCCTTCGGCACACCTGGTCAAGGGTGCCTGGATCATCCTCCCACACGCCGGCAACACATCGCACGTGTGGATAACATCCGTATCCTCCTACACGCCAACAACACATTGCACGTGTAGGTAACATCCGTATCCTCCTTCACACCGGCAACACAGCGCATGTGTGGGTAACATTTGTATCGAAGGGGAGGTACATGAAATGGTGTATGACCCATAATCCAATATGTATATATATAACCCAACTTTTGACTCAACACCCAAACCTTTATACATAATCATAACAATGACAATAATAATAATAATAATAATAACAACAATATACTCTCTAAAATTCTCATGTCACGGTGTAAAAGCCGAAACCAATCCGATAATACATTTTTTATAACTTCATTAACCAAATACTAACTTCCAAACCATTCAGTTTTCCACCATCATATTCTAATTCCAAGCTCGCACAGAAAATGTCATCATTCAACATCAAGTCATGCATCAATTCACACCATCCCCATAACCCAAATTATAACACATATAAACACATACATATATACATACATTCCAATATTCAGAAAGCAGTGCACATTTAAAACAATTGTCCAATCACTATCATAACTCATTAATTCCAAACCATTGAACATATATTTGAGTATAAACATCTAATCAATATTTAATTAAATCCTTACTGACACCAAACCCCGCTATCAAGCCATAATTGAATAATAATAACATATAAATGCATCTCACTAGGAACTACAAGCGATAAACTAAATCATGAATTCCACAAGACAATGCAAATGATGAATCCAATACCAGAATTTCATACAACTATTTAGAAAACCAATGTCTACTCACACACTGTCCCAATCACACTTAACACTTTGCGGCTTCGTCTAGAGCGACATGTTTCGCCAAAGAACAGTGTGTGCACATCCTTTAAGAAAAGTCCTAAGGTCATTTTAGTACTTTCCAAGAGATAAGATGGTCTCAAAAGACCCGTGGTCAGCTGTCCCATCAAACTATTCATATCGGTCAACTAGGCCCGTGAGGCCCAAGACCTCCGATTTCCAATCCGAAAGTTCCTATAGGTCCAACAAAGTTTACTAACCAAGTCCCGAGGGTTTTGTCTCAATCGAGCTGTCGGATCGCTCTCAATAACACGATCGGACGGTAACCGGTTTACCTAACCCTAAAATCATTGATTCATAGTATCCAGAACTCCAATTCTCAATTCACGAGTTCCTAAACGATCCTATAGGTACGTGGAACAACATATTTGGAAACAGAACCGATCTGACGATCCGATCATATCAAACCCGACTATCACCTAATATGTGAAAAATCGTTCAATAGTCATACGATAACCTATCGCTAATCCGAGCATACCGTCGTGCTCGGGATGATATGAAGATTATTTTGGAACCTTAAGAATCGCTACAATGGGTCCCACGCGCTGCCGAAAGCTGTGGGTGAAATTTCGAGGATCGAAAAAACTCCAGATCGCCGGCCCATACCTATGCCAGTAGAACCATCACACCTAGGGGAGTTATTTTTGGTCTTGTACCACGGCCAAAAAGTGGCCGGAGCTAGGAGAAATCACGGCCAAAGCTTCCGGGTTTCAAGGGTTTGAACTCGATCTCTATAACTCCAAAATTGATACAAATTGATCACATATGCAGCAAGAACACGAAGAGTAGATGAGATTTCATACCAGGATCGACAAAATTGGTAGCTGGAGCCGTCGGAAAAGACATCGGAAAAACCAGTAGCCGTCGGGCCTTTTTCGAGCTCTCGACGGCGCTGGAGGGGCTGGGCTCGTCGGAGAAGGTGGGGGATGGGAAAAATAGGCCGGCCCGGTTCTTTTGGGTCCGGTCTCGTGGCTTGAGCTGGCCGGATGGCGAAGATCGTCGGCCAAACAAAGGCTTGCTTCATTCCGATCACGAGGAGAGAGAGAGAGAGAGAGAGAGAGAGAGAGAGAGAGAGAGAGAGAGAGAGATACTACGCGCGTGTGTGGCGGGTGAGGGGCAAAACCCGGGTTTCAATGTTTAAATCAAATTTTGAAATGACCTAAATGCCATTTTAGTTTTAAAGACCTTTTCTTGACCATTATAACTCGGAATTGAGCGTGTCGCCTGTCCACGAACTCGTATCGACGAGCTCGACACAACGGTGTGACTCAATTCCCCAAATTTCTTTCCAACCTAAAAGTGACCAAAATACCCTTACCCTCAAGGGCAAAAATGTAATTCCCTAATTATTAATTAATAAATTCTTAAATTAAGTCGGGATGTTACAAAAACACCCTTACCCTAACGGCAAAAATGTAATTTCATAATTAATAATTAAATAATATTTAATTGGGTCAGGATGTTACATCTGTCTTATACAATAAAATCATAAATATAAGAGTTAATTGTTGAAATACCCCCAAACTAGGACCCTAATTGAACCTAACCCCGTGAACTAAAAACCCAACTAATTTAGCACCCGAATTAATTTAAATGGCCAATTTCACACCTATTATTAGATTTTTAGAAGATTTCATCCAATTATACGTCAAAATATCACATCACATATTTAAATATTTTTTAATTTTAATATACAAATTAAATTAAAATAAGTTAGGAAGCATTTGAGAGATTTCAACAACAACAAAAAACCCAAGATCTTTGGATCTGTTGTCGCCACACATAACCCCATGTATTTGAATATTTTCATTGAAGATTCCTCAATAAAAGGTGTCGATTAAGGTTATGTGGGTGTTGAGGTGGCTGGCATCGGTGGAGTTTGAGTCGTAGAGGAGGTCGTCAATAGTAATCACATAGGAATTGGAGGATGGTGTTGTTGTTGTGGTTGTTATTAAAAAAAATATAGTTTTCATTTTCCATAAAGCTAAATAAAGAAAACATTTATATTATAAATAATATATAAACAAATTGGAAAGATTTTAAGGTACAATGAAACTAAAGGAAAACAAATTGATAGGTAAGTAAAATCAAAATAAATTATAAGTAAGAAGGCGAGCTTGGTATAGTGAAACACGTCAAAGACGTTGTTCTAAAGCCTTTGTAGCCTCCCTAAGTGCAGGTAATGACGGTTTATGAGACTCCAAGATACGACCCCTAATACACAAGCTCAAGATCCGCTATGAGCACGTTCACAAACGGATATGTCTCCAAGTCACATAACCATTGCCCAAAAATACTAATAGAAAGTAGAGAATATATATAAAGGTGGGAGCATAGTCTAAAATATCGATATTATCAACGAAATATCGAGGATATTTTTTTTTTTTTTCTGATAACAGATATTTTGGAACATATCCATATACATATTGTATAAATATCAATAATATCGGAAAATATCGATGTCGATAATTTCTCTCACACTTCAGCAATATTTGGTCAAAATATTGCTATATTATCGCAAATATCGTGATTTGTGCATGTAATGGAAAAAAGGAAAAAAAAAACACACAGCACACAAGCAAAGGGGGATTTGAACCCCTGCCATTTCACTCCTCCAACACCTTAACCACCATTTTGCTTATGTTTTTGTGATAATATGCTAAAATATGTATATTTATGTTGTTTTGTTTTGAACTGTTTTTGCAAGAGAATGTGAGTCTTTGACATTTCCTTTTCAAATCCTTGACTTGTTATCTATAACTTCTGATTATGTTGGAGTGGGAAGTAGTAACTATATGGTTATATTCATAACCAACAATTTCCCTACCTTTCATATCTCATTCCTTTTAGGATGGAATCGAGCGGCTCATGGAAAGAATCCGAGACCCAATCTTCAAATGATTTTGCTTATGGACAACGTCAACCAATCTCGGATCCATATGGGTGGCATGTTAACAATTACATGCAAAACTATTTTGGGGATTTATCATTTGATGACTACTCTTCACAATACACGTACTCTACACATAGAGATGATGAAGATAGGAACTCTATGTGGTACTAAGTCACTCATGTATCTTACCATGCAATGTATAATGTGTAAAATATTGTAGTAAATCATTATATATAAATGATTATTGTGTGTTTAATCTTCTTTCATTAATTACTATATATTTTATACACTCACAGTGTTCGTCAGTTTGCTATATAATCAACTTATATCAGTTAAACCCATCATGCAATGCATTTCCTTCAAATTTTTTTGTGATAAACTAATAGATCATTGACTAAATAAACATCATCCAAAGTTTCAAAATAAAAATTTCCAAGTTTTTATTCAATTTTTATCAATATCGATAATATCTGATATTTCCATCGAAATTTCCTTGTTTTTGGACTACCGATATTTCCAAAACCATCGATATTTTAGACCTTGTAGGAGAAGAGATAATTTTTGTGTAAATTTTTTTTTCAAATGTGAAGGAGGAGAGTCCGTTTATAGGCATCCAAAATCATGTAACATTCACCACATTAAATCAAAAAATTAAGTCATTTAATATAGAAATAAGCTTAACAATAAATATTTATAACCCCGCAATAAATAAAATAAAACAGCCAACTAACTAAAACAAAATTTAAAACTTATAATGGTAAATTTTTTTAAAGCTTTTAAAATTCCAACACGGGTTTGGGGTGAGCAGAGGAAGAAGATGGGTTTGTTGAGCGTTTGAGTTTTGTAGCAGAGGAATATATATCTTAGAAATTTCCTCCACCCATTATTAGTCACGTATACTTAGGTTCATTTGGGAGTAATTTTGGATAGACCAGAAAGCACTTATGACAGGACCTGACCCAGATTCCACCCTGGAACCCGAGCTGGACCCTGCTGATGGGCCTACAACCTAAACAGTTACCCTCTTCCCGAGAATTAACCTACAATGGGCCAAGACTTCTGCCGAAAAACGGACAGAGTCTCCCCTAAAACAAGGACTAGCCCAAAACTTCAACCTGTCAAACAAGCAACAGATAAACAACCCAAGCGCCAGCATGCATACAACAAATACATCACAGGCCTCCGGCCAAACTAATTCAACCCTAGAGGTGATACAGAGCAACTAAGAGTTTAAGAATTTAACAGCGGAATAGAAAAACAGATTACAAGTTTAGGGTTCAAAGATGACAATCCTACCCTTCCAGTGAAGCTCGAGAAGAGGAGCGCACAGCCGAACGGTAAAGAAGCGACGACTACGGTTTGGGGGGCGCAAAACAGAAAGAGTGTGAGTGGACAAAAACAAGGTTTTACATACTTAAATCAAAGTACTAACCCCACCGTTTAAAACCATGCTAAACATGCATATGAAACCATTTATATAGTTGGTTGATTTGAAACCCGTACTATCTCAAAGTACGAGAAAACATTTCCAGTTTAAAAACCTTTTTTGCGAACAAAACACCCTTTTTCCTTTCCCGAGGCATAACCTCTCAAATCAACCCACACAAGTTTATAAACATAAACAAGAGGATGTATTAATGTAAAAGCATAAAGATGGAATAAGACTCACATAAGGTAAAACAAACCTTAAAATGCCGAATAACTAGCATATAACAAGCAAACCAAACTTGACATCACTACAGAACTCAATTATAGTTCAAAACATATATATAAATATATATAAGAACATGATTTACAATCTAACAAGTAAAACCTATCAAATACTGAAATCAAATCAAGTACTGCAACCAAAACAGGTAAACAGTTTCTCAAACTTCCCCAAACTCACAACCACGTGCTCACAAGCACAACAAGCGAGGAACGATCCCCACTAAAAGAAATATGAATACGAATGTACTAACACACGCGTATAGGTATAGTATAACCATAATACAAACACAAGTACCAGGGGAAAACAATCCAACAGGGGATCATTTGACTGGACACCGATACAGTCTCATCGAGACACCGGGCCCAGGGTTGAGCCGTCCAAAGTGGGACTAAACTCACAGGACTATATGGTAAAAACTTACCAACCATAACTCTGAAATAAATCTGTCCTACGCGCGCAGACTACCCAATCAAGGGTCTACAGCTACACCCCGTTAAGGTATGCACCGGATCGAATCATACCAAAACAGGTAATCGTATCATATCAATCGCCATGCGATCATCAGTATCAGAACAGGGGGAGGTACAATACAGGGTGCTAAAAGCACACACATCAGTCGCTACGTGATCACCAGTATATATACACAAATATATATATATATATATATATATATACAAAACCAATCACTATGTACCCAACCCAAAACACAAACATCAGGACGCAAGCGTCCAAAACCCAATGACTAACATATATATCCAAAGTAGTCATAAGCATTGAAATCATATATTCATATTAAAACCAAAATCAAATATACATTAAATCAACGTCAAAACGTATTAAAGTTTCAAGTAAAGAAACATCAAATGGTATGAGAAACCCAATATATAAATATATCAAAATAGTTACATAAGGGACCTCACATCCCGACACAGGGCATTCCACCCAAAGGTATATAAATAAAGTATAAAGAACTCGTTTGTAAACGCTTACCGTTAAGCCAAACGTATAATCCCAAATATACATATATATATATATATACATAGAACATAATGATCCTTTAAAATACAATGCCTCAAGCCCAAACCCATATACATATCTATATATATATATATATAAATATATAAATATACGTATAATCCATTCTCATTATTCCAAAGTATTTATTCAAAGTAAATATATATATATATATACCTATATATAATCAAAGTATAACTAATTATACTTCATAAGGTTTAAACGCCAAAACCGAGTACGTAATCAAGCGGACTACACTAACGTCCAAATATTCAATTATATAATTAAAATATAATATAACAACCCTTTTAAATATAATATCCGGACGACCCCAAACGTCCGTATCTCATACCCAAAATATATATACACATATATATATATATATATATTAATATATACAGACCCCAAGGTCAAAATAGCCCAATAAATGATCAGAAATCCGATGCCAAAACCCACAGACGTCACTACATCCCGTTCAATACTCAAAGGTATAAATAATAATAAAATATAGCCATCAGAGGCCCACATAAAACCCGGCAACCCAAATCATGCATTAAACTCAAATGCAAACCCTTTTAAATATTATTAAGCCAAAGTCAAACCAAGACTTAACATTCAAGATTTAAAACAATTATTATATCTCATTTATGCAGTTCATGCAATACATTCAAATCATGCGCAGTTGAAAACAAAGTCCACTCACCGTTGATCCTATGCTACACAACCCTCAAAGGGTCCCGCTCACAAAGTACGCAGAGTCAAGGTACCTAAAGCGTTAAATACGAGGATTGGATTAGTATCGTGAACCGTACGAGAACCGTAAACTTAAACCCTAACAAAACCCAACTTAACGTGCCCCTTACGTCCTACGAAGGATTTCAAGATCAAACTACCTCTTATAACCAGTGGGACCGCCCCGGAAGACTCATGGTCAACCGGCGGTCAAACACCCCTTTTCGGTCAACCCGGGCCCGCGGAGCCCACGACCTCCAAATCGATCCAGACATTCCTAGAAGTCCAACAAAGTCAACTACACTGCAAGGCGACCCCGGGAAATCCTCGGTCAAACTTGGTCAAACTTGGTCAAACCGACCCGAGTGGGTCAAACCGGACCCGTAGGTCTCATGACCTCCAAACTTAGATCCGAAAGTTCCTACAGGTTCAACACGACCTAAACAACGTGTCCTCAAAGTTTGGTCTCGATCGAAAGGTCGGATTGCTCACGATCGCACGATCGGACGATTACGATTTAAATCACACTTCAAGTCATTGATCCGGAGTATCCGGGACTCCGAATCACAATCCGTCAATTCCTATACATTCCTAGAATTATCTAAATCAACATATCCAAGAATGGACGCGATCCAACCGTTCAATCCTATCGAACCCGAGAATCGCGCAATAGGCGAGATTCGTTCGATGGCCAAACGATCTCCGAATTGAGATCTGTCAACTCCCATGCGCTCGCAGCGATATGAGGATCTCAATGGAACAAAGACCCACCACCACACCGCCACCACGCGCCGCCACACGCGCCACCGTGGGTGGTGGGTGTGGTGAGCAATTCCGGGCAACACAAAATCATCGAATCGAGGGGCAAACCACCTACCACTAGGATCAGGACCTCGAGGTGAGTTCAAAATCGGCCTGAACCGGTCGGCAACCTGTCGGGATCTCACCCCGAATTCTGGCCAAAACCTAGTTCTAGATCGAACCCCAGAAACTCAGAATTAACTGTCACCGCCCAACAAAATAGTAAGAGGGGATCAAGGGAAGAAGGAAGCTCACCTAAATCGACAGATTTCGTTGCCAAAAACGCCAAATTGAAAGACTGAAAATCGAGTGTTAACCGGCCAGTTTTCTCCTTCCAGCGACGGCTGCGCTGGTTGTCGACGTTGGAGATGGGGTGGGTCAGGTAGAGGGTGAAGTGGCGAATGTTTTGGCATCGGTCTCGTGGCCGGTGGTGGTCTGTGGCGGCGCCGGTGATTCTGAACCGGCGCTGCGTGTTGTCGCACGCGAGAGAGAAGACCGGAGAGAGAGAGAGGAGAGAGAGAAAGAGAGAAAAGGAGAGATCTGATTGGCCCACGTGGCTTTATCAGATTTCTCACAAATTTTGAAAAGACGCTTACGTCCTCCGAAACCTCCGTAACTCGAATCAAAACATTCCGCTCGTCAACGGACTCGTTTCGACGAGTCGGACGCAATGGCGCAACTCGTTTCGCCAAATTCCGTTCCGAAATTAAAGTGGACCAAAAAGCCCCTTTAATATTTAATTCCAATTAATTCCTTTTTAATTACTTTAATTCCTTTAAAATTCATTGAAATTATCCAAATTAATTAATTAAATTCATTCATTCATTTTATCTTATAATTTGGGTCAGGGTCGTCACAACTTATCTATATAATCACTTTAAGTGGTTTTAAGTGATTTTATGGAGAAATACATGAGAGGTGATTCTGTGCAGAATCACTTAAAATCACTTATTAATTAACGCCTATTGTTGTTGCATGAACTACTCCTGTAATTGTCCTATGCATTCTTTTGTCAAAATTCATGAGAGATGTCACAATAACAGTCAATTAATAATAGGACGATGACAAATTAATTAGAATAAAGCCAGAATAAAAAGATCATTGGGTCCTTTCATGCATTCATATCATACGTGAAAAAATGTTTTATGTAAAAATATTGACTAAGTATGAAAAATGGTTTTTCGGAATAATCATTTTCTCAAGATAATTTTTGGCGGCTTTTATTCCTTATACATCAAATAAAAAAACTTGATTTTATGGGATTTTAGTATGAAGTATATATTGACTTAATGAGCCATCATTTTTAGCCTAAATCGTATTTTGCACTAAAACTGATTTTTCATATTTTGATTTGGTGGGAATTTGATTTTCTAGTATTTTTATTTGAATCCAAATAGCGGGTACTTCCTTATTTACATTGTAAACTTAAGTAAATGGAGTAATATAAAAATAAATGAAAGTAAAAGGACAAAGACATTTACTTAAATGTTGAAAATGGAAATGAGGTAATCTGTACACCTGGAGTGCACCATCACCAGCTGAGTAAAGGGGCAATTTGAAGCACCTCCTTATACCTTAATAGGTCCGTCACAACACATGTGAGTACATATCAAAACGTAAAGTATTTAAAATAATATACATATAAAAATACATTACAGTATATTACTTTTAAAATATAAAAAACTTGAATGGGGGCCCGGGACCACACTGGTCCTAGTGTGGCCCACCCCTGGAACAACACAAATAAAAATTTCGAAGTCGTACGGCTGCTGCTATTGATCCTTGACGAAGACCGTGACCTAATATAAACCATACATTTCTTGTGGTGAAAATGGATGTGTGTATTTAATGAAGTCGTTGCTTGTCAACCAATTCTAAGAGATACACATATAACTACTGATTCATTTCAGTCATTTGTATCCACGCCCAAAAAGAGGGATTGTTAGTAACGTTAGAGCTTCAAAGGGAAAATGGGAAACTGGGTTGGGAGTTACAAAGGTGTTCACCCAACTGAAGATCAAGCAAGACATACAACTTCATCGTCATCATCAAACAGTTTGAGAATTAAGGTTCGTATGACTGCCAAGCAACTGGAGGATTTGATGGCGGAGGTGGACTTGACCGATTCAAATTCGGAGCTAGGCCGCTTGATCCTCCGGAAATGCTTGGAAGGTAGGTCCGGCGCTCGCGTTGTTGCTGCTGTTGAGAATCATCATGAGCCCTATGCAAGGGGTTGGAAGTTGAGCACCATTCATGAACATAATTTGTAATTTAAGCTACTAGTTAAAAAAGCACAATAGTTGCATTCTTTTCATGTGAAGTAAAATAAGTACTGTTTGCGATTATTATTATTATTATTATTATTATTATATAATCAGTTATTGAGATAGAATATATATCACCACTTGTAAATTGCTCAAGAGGGCTCAAGGGAAAAACTTGAGGAGTACTTTTTTGTTTGCTTCAACTTTATGTGAGTTTGGAGTAATTAGCAAGCAAACTATGGAGTACAGATCAATGGATCTGTTTATTGCTTTGCCACACGGTTTCCAATAGATAACAAATTAATTAGCAAATAAAGAAAACGATGAGTAGAATTTAGAAGCGGCTCACCAAAATTAAAAACTGATCACAAACACTAGAATAAACATCTAGAAACGAGGTTCAACAAGCAAGCATGCAGCAGCTACTGACCCTACTTGTGAAGCACGTAGGGATCCATGGTGACACGGAATGCGTTTTAAATGCTCATCATGTTTTCATTAATTTTGAAACAAATATAAAACACTCCCACCTCCACTGGTTTGTACCCAAACTCATAAAAAGGGTTTAGTTATTAATTTGTTACAAGGGTTAGAGGTCGAGAGCGAAAATGGGGAATTGGGTTGGGAGGTACAAAGGTTTAGTGCATCCAAGTGAAGGCCATAAAGAAAGTCGTCACAGAACATCACCGAACAGCTTGAGTGTTAAGGTGAGAATGACTACCAAGCAACTCAAGGAGTTGATGCCGCAGGTGGACATGATGAACACGGCGAAAGATCGAAATTCGGAGGAGCTAGGCCGCCTGATCCTGCAAGAATGCTTGGAAGGTAGGCTTACTGCTGCTATTGTTGCACCTGCTGCTGAGAATCATGAGGATCAGGTATCAAAATATGCAAGGAGCAATTGGATGTTAAGCACCATATGTGAATAAAAAGAAGAAGAACATGAGCATATATAGTTTGTAAGCTACTAAAAATATAAAGCTTGTTGCAATCTTCTTTGTTTTCATTTCAGTTGTTGATAGTAGATATCAATTAATGGTTTAGTTTACATAACTTGTGAGTTTGATTATATATAATTGGAGTCTTTGAACCAAAGTTGGATAGAGGCAAAGAACCCACTAGTATAGTGGTTTGGAGTATTTACTCCCTTAAATAAGATTTTGGGTTCGAGTCCTAGTATCTGTGTAGTGTGTGTGAATTTAGTATATTATAACTCATCTCAATAGAAAATATTCTTAAAAAAAAGTTGGATAGAGACTATGAGGCTTCAATTTGGACCAACAGGCAAATAGTTCTGATATTAAAGTAAATATACTAGTAGAAAGCTTGGTTTTATACAAAAATATATTCAATATACCACATAGAATATAACTATATATGTATATATCCTATAGAAAGAATAAAAGGGAGAAAAAGCCAGAGGCCTTCCCTTACTTAGATTTACTAGCTAGCTAGCAAGTGCAATTAGTACTAGTCCTGCTACTAGCTAGCTGGACAAGACTACGAAAAACCAGTAAATCTCTGGCTGCCATCCATTCACCATGTGGTCCATGTCCCAGGCTCATAACTGCTGGTTTGAATGAAAAACCTGACCCACAAAAAATGCAAAAAACCAACTAAGAAAAAAACAAAATTGCAAAAATCAGGTTTTTTTTTTGTTTTGTCTTTTTATACAAGCGATAATAGGACGATGAAAATCAAATCTAAGACCTCGAATATAAAGTAGATGCTCTTAATCACATGAGTTACAAGTCTCTTGCGGTCTTGTCATTTTTTAAAAGGACATTTCCTATTGAGAATGACGATAATACGGTATCATCTTAAGTGGTATTATAACAACTATTGTGAAAACCATTCTGATGTATTCGGGCTCCATTAACAGATGGGCCCATTCTTCTCACCTATTATCTTCTTGGGCTTCAAGGCTCATCATATCTAACATTTACCTTGGCCCTATGGCCATTCCCGAAAGGAACACCCTTCCAATTTCCTAACCTTCCGAAATAATGACAATGTCGTTATAGAAAAAAATTATATAGTAGAATTTATTATTATTATTATTTTTATACAAGTAATATTTTACTTTAATCTAATATAAATTATGAGGAAAGGGATTCGAACTCGAATACAGAGTGGAAAGTATATCCACTCTAGCAAATTTGGCTAAGCTCATATCTACAGTAGTGTAGAAAATCCTTATTTTGACATGAGAAAGAAAGACTAGTAACCCCTATTTCATATTTTCATGAGACTAAAAAGTCTTTTTTCTTTTTAAAAAAAAATTGAAAAATTGAAACATAAATTTCTCCTGATGGGATGGGAAGGTGGAGGAAGTGGGGTAGTTGTTTGTAGGAGGTTCGTGCACTGCATGCCATTGCCATTTCTGCCTTGCCACGTTGTGATGAGGAGCTGACTCAGTGAGACTGCCAAGCTCTGATGAAGCTAGATACTCGAGGATAGATACCCAATGTGTTAAGGAAACAGTCAAACAGAAAACAAAATTGTCTCAAAAACTTGCTCTTACCCTAAATTCAAAAACAAAAAACAAACCACCCCAAATAATAAACCGTACGTTTGACTAGGTCTTCTTCGCCTCTCCACCGTTGGATGGCCCAATAAAAGTGTGCAAGCGCAATCCAAAGGCTAGGATTTGATGATGGCTGGATGAGGTATTTGATACCTCATACCCAAGTTGCCTAAAGAGGGCAAGCTGAGAGGCCAAAATGGGGTTAGGGTTTTGGGGATAATAATGGAAAGGAAGGCACTGGCAAGAGGCATGTGCTTTGGCTCTGATGGGTTGCTGCTTGCCTGCCTGGTTTTGCAGCCTTCATGTGGATAGTACGACGCACTCCACATTTTCTCATGCCCCCCTTCTTCCCTTCTTTTTCTCTCTTTTTCTTTTCATGGGTTTTCTCAATCTCCTCAGCTCGGCTTGCTTTGCTTGTTGTCTTCAAGCCAGCCTAGCCTAGCGCTATAGCTTTGTCACCTTCTTCATTTCCCCTCTGACTCGAATTTTTATGGCTGTTTTTGTTTTTTACTTTCTGGTTTTACTTCTCTGGATACTAATATAATTAAAAACTGTGAGATGTTATGGTAATTAGTTGGTAACATGTGGTTTACTTGTCTCTTTTAACCGAGAACATCTGAACACATGCATGTGCGCATCATTTTCAATTCAAAGGCTTTGTGTAAGTTAGTTTAATTATTAACATACTTATCTTCTCCATTTTCATTTGGTAGAATTCAAATTAAAAGATAGTTTGCAAATTGCAAACAAAACAAGAACATGAGTCAAAACGCATGCATGCACATTTTGAATCCTGCATGTGCTGAGGCACCGTAATTTCTTAATGCAGGCATGTAACCCTTTTCAGCATAGACATCTTTTCTTTTCTCAGCAGTATTTTTTTCCCTTTCTGCTGTGATCCCAACAGGGCCGAAGTTAGGATTCTTAGTGTGGGGGGCCAAAATTTTAAAAATCACTTGCACATAGCTTTCTCATCGTCAACTAGAGGACCAACACTAAGTTAATTGTACAAATCGTATTATTATGTTTTGTAATACATTAGAAGGGATACGAAAACAAATTCGGAGGGCAGGACCATGGCAAGCCTTGGTGTGGATCCGCTCCTCGATCCCAAATTTTTAACTTACAAGTTACAACTACCAAATCCTTCACATCAAACTCCCTACCCAAGCGAGAGCATGTTGTCAATGTTTGTTTGTATTATAACAATCATGTCATCCACAATGACAATGCATAATATAATAAACCACCTCAAATCTCCAATTATTAAATTTAAACAAGTACTATATGTTCAAACCGGCCCAAGCTCATAAACAAGCAAAAGCAATAAATTGCCACTTGTATCAACATCAGCTAGCTAGGTGTGTATATATGTGTTTTGACTTCTAAAGCGATTTGATTAATAAAAAACCACATGCTTCTAATACATTTTTCTTAAATTACAACAAATCTAGTGATTGCTTAATGGTAAAAGTTATCAGTAGGCCCATATCAATAATTATGATTGTATGTATGCACAATTCCTCAATATCTTGTTTGATTCGCAAGAAAATATTTTCTATGCAACGGTAAAAAAAAAAAGAAGCTTTTTTTTGAAGAGCTATACTATTTCATCAATCGAATTACAAGTGTTATATTCACATCTAATGATTTTCCACAAAAGAATGATGAAATGTTTTTTTGTTTTGTTTTTGTATGACATTTTCTATTGAAATGGGTAATAGTATATTAAACTCACACACATTACACGGATGCTAGGACTCAAACTCAAAACCTTATATGAGGGAATAAATACTCCAAACTATTATAATAGTGGGCCTTTTGCAGTGACAAAATATATAACTTGTATAAATCTATCCATTTTCCAATTCGATCCGATCTGATGCATTCGTTGGTAGAGCTATTTACTCGATCGCAAACAATGCACAAGCTGTAACACAGTTGGATGATAAGTAGGCAAAGCAAGAATCTTTCCCAAATGGGGCAAGTAGATGTCATTTTCTAACTCCTTTTATAGGATACTGAAGATCTTATCATCTTAAGCCTTCTGTGAATGTGTATGTGCATGGCCATGAATGTTAGCCACTCAAATATTTGCTCAGCTCACCCGCTTCTCTCTCAAGCCTACAGCTTTGTTAGAACTAGCCGCCAACAGAGCCGACAATGAAACCAAAGCTGAGAAGAAAAATGAACTTAAAAGTATTTGTTCCCAACTAAAAAAAAATTTGAATAGAAAGAAAAAACACAGAGGTTTGACCGCGATCTCTTCGAGAGTCCAAAGCCGTTGTGTGGTAGAAGACAGTCATGATTTCGGTTTCAGAGTTTTAATATATCTGGTGGATCTAATTACCCTCTCTCTCTCTCTCTCTCTCTCTCTCTTATCCCATTTGACCATCATAGACGCCGCTAACCACGCTTACCACCGGTTCTTCTTCTTTTTTTAATCCTTGTAATTATTTTACAAATAATAAAAATCCTTTTTAATGATACTTAACACCAAATTAAGAATAAATAAATAATGACATGGGGTGCCCCTTATTTCTTCAGCCATATTTTATGCATAAATAAAAAGGAAGCCAAGAAAAAAAAAGGGACCGAAGATGTTTAGGTGGAATCATGGACTGTAAATAAATCTGTCCATGCATATGCATTGGTGCAGAAATGGAATGGAGGGCAAAAATGGGTTTTCATGAGACTCCAATTAGGAAGAAGAGCTGGGTGTTGTTAACAAAAACAGAGGTGCCCACATTTATTTAATTAGTGTCCAAATTTATTAGTATTGATTACCCATAATAATTTTCAAAGAAAAGATTTAGAAGGTTGTGCCCAGAAAGTTTTGGCCCACCAAAAAACAATCCCATTTCCTGTACTTTGTCGGTTAAGAGAATAGCTGCGGCCTTAGAGAGAGAAAGAAAGAAAGGGTTTTGAAGTTGAACAGAGAGAGAGAGAGAGAGAGAGAGAGGTATGACCCACCAAATGAGCAAGCAATATCAAGAAGGGTGGAACAGAGTAAGAGAGAGAGAATAGGAAATGGAAGGTTGAATACAGCGAAGCAAATGTTCATGCAGCAGACCCACCCCCCACAAATGTAAATAATATTATTTGTTTGTTTATAATATTTATATTCTTGTTTGATATTGTATATATATATATATAATTGCATATAGCTGAGAGAGAGAAAGTGGTGATACAGCAAGAAAGGTCGGTCCTTTGGTCTCTGGTCTTCCATTTTTTATTGGACACCACCTCTGCCTACTATTGTCGTGGGTGCCCACTAGCAGCTTTTTTGTCTTCTCCTTTTTTTCGATCCCTTCTCTCATTTTTCTTTTATAATTTCAATATTGCTATGTTTCTCTTTTTCCATATCTGCCTCTCTGGCTATGTTTCTGTGTGTGTTATTGTTTTGCATATAAATATTTTTGATAGGGTGGTAATCTTTTTTTTGCTCTCTCTCTCTCTCTCTCTCTCTCTCTCTCTCTCTTCTGTCCTCTCATTTCTCCTTTCCACCCTCAACAGTAATGATTTTCTCGTTACGGGTATCGTTGTTGAGGAATCTGAGGAGAGCTACTTGTCCTGGTTGTGAAAAAGAGGCAGTTATACAAGTAGCCTTGGTTGAAAAACAAGTCGTAGAAAGGAGGAGGATTAGAAGAAGAGGAACAAACAGAATCCCAAGTGCACGAGTGTGTTTGTGTTTTCATTGATGTGATCTTTGGAAATAAAAGACTAAATCTTTCTTTATTTCTCCCTATTTGGGTTCTGGGTTTTTTCTCTTTTTGTTTGATTAATCTTTTTTATTTTCTTCTCTTTGCCTTTTTCTTGCTTTTGTTTGGGGTGGTTTGTTTTTGTTGGTTTGTTTGTTCTGATGTCTCAACCAAGGCAATTTCAGATGTTGGGTAGTAACATTAATAATCCTGGCCAATACAATGACACAACTTTCACCAAAATCTTTGTTGGTGGGTTGGCTTGGGAGACTCAGAGGGAGACTATGAGAAGGTATTTTGAACAGTTTGGAGAGATCTTGGAGGCTGTTGTTATTACAGATAAGAACACTGGCAGGTCCAAGGGTTATGGATTTGTAAGCCCATTTTTCCCCTTCATTTTCAGAAGCTTATTTGTTTCATTTGACCTGCTGGTTTTTCTGGTTCTGAAATGTTTGTGTATGTTTACTTCTTTCTTAGGTTACATTTAAGGATCCAGAGGCAGCCGTGAGAGCATGTCAAAATCCATCTCCTGTGATTGATGGAAGGAGGGCAAATTGCAATCTTGCATCTCTTGGTGCACAAAAGACTCGTCCACCAACTCCTCATCAGCAGCATGGTATGTCTTTCATACTTATGCTTTATTTTCTTTGTTATTTATCATAAATCCCTTCCCATTTTCATTTTATACCAAATTGAAATGTGGATCTAAATATTATGGGGTAGGAATTGAAAAGAAAATAATGCATGTACTCATTTATTATGCTAATGCAGGTGCAGGAAGGTTTAGACCAGCACATGGGTTGGTGGCTCCACCTGCTTATCATGGCTCTTCATCAGCATACTTCCATCAACCAACTGGTCAATACACATTTCCTTATTCGGGGTATGGGTAAGCTTCAAAATCATATGAATAAAAGATAGGCAAATTCCCCTTTTCTTTCTTCATCTTATACATGTTCTGTTCAATGTCTGATATTTCTTTTTTTGTGTATGAAATTACAATTTACAGGTACACTGGATATTCACAAGATTCCATGTATCCCATGGTAATTTTCTATCATTTAAGTGACATTGCATAGATTTATTTATTCTTTTTTTGGGGGAGGTCAATGTTGCAATGTTGATTCATGTTACCAATGCATAAACAATTTCATTGAATTGAGTTGCTTGCTTGAGCTGACTTTGATGGCAATGCATGTTGCTTGCTGCAGAATTATTATAGTGTTTATGGTGGTCAACAATTCTCACCTTATTACACCACCACTGGGGCATCAGGGCCAACTGGCATGTACCAAAATGTCTACCCATTATATGCTCAATATGCACAGAGCAGTAGCCAGGCTCATGGTCTTGGAGTTCAATATCCCCAAATGGTACAGTACCCATATTTGCCTCATCAGCCCTATGCTGCTGCCTCCACAGCTGGGATCCTCTCTCTTCCTTCTTCAATGCCAATTACCACCACCACAACTACCACCACAGGTAAAAAAATTTAACCATGTCCAGAATATTACTTCAAAGGAACAAGGAAAACATTAAGCTCCAGAGAATTTACAAATTACATGCAAAATGTCACAGGTGCAACAGCAGCAGCAGCAACAGGTGCTGGTACTTCTTCACAAGCCTCTGCAACCAATTCTGAACAGAATTCTTCAACTTAATGTCTACAGAGGGAAAAAAAACAATGTCTTCTTTACAAGGCTAACCACATTGATAATGTGTTACAGAGTCAAAGTGCAAAAGGGAAGGGAAAATGTCAATAACAAAACCATAATAAGCTATCAATTTCAAAAGGGTGCCTAGCCTGCTGCAGATACATATCAGCTGCCATAAGAAGAGATCAAAAGGGCATCCAAGTGATCAGCATCGGACGGTTCATCGCTTGCTCCACACTAACTTCATCATCTTCATCATCTTAATCATCATCATACATGGGTGGGTTAAGACAAATAGGGGAGTCTCATTTTCAAGCAGTTGTTAGCATTAGGAGAATTAAGAGTCATAATTTAATCATTCATGTATTGGCATCATGGGGTGGAAGCTAAATATTGGGCTTTGGATTCTGCCTCACACACTAATTACCAGTTGGGTTATGTGCCTCGGCTGCATAGAGCATCCAATGACATAATACCGCTTGTTTATATTGGAAAGCAATCGGGTTTCAAAAGATTGGTTTTGTATCTTTGAAACCCAGTTTAGTTTGGTCAAAGCTCGGATAGCTTTAACTGGCCATTAACTTGTAATTTTCATCGTTTTGGTCATTGTTCATGATTGATACTTTTCAAGATAGGGTTAGTTGGAAAAATAGAAGATTGTCTCTGTCTCTGTCTCTGTCATTTATAACTTTTTTTCTTGGCAGATACTTTCGCTTTCAGTTGGCAACTTGGCAATGTTTTCTTATTATGATTCTTCTTTTGCATAATCAAATCACTTTTGGGTCTTGAATAATGTGCTTGGAATCCAAGGGGGTCATCTCACAGAAAAACGAGGTCTAATGAGCTCTAGAAACTTTACCGTGTGTAAGTTTGTCATGCTGATTGTGCATGATTTGATTTGGAGGAAAATGAAAGAAAGAGAAGATTTAAACCTTCTCAAGAACAAGTTTCATGTACCACACAAAATCACTCACATTATATAATAAGAATCATGATGATATGTTTCTTTGCTTGCCCAAAATTACATGAACATGCGTCAAAAGGGGTAGCTAATCTCATTGGCATATACAACACTAATGTCAACAAATCCTCCTCCTAAAAAAAAAACGATAGTCTAAACTATAAGGGGAGGGGGGTTTCTCACACACTACACTACTAAAGTGTCATGGGGGTACGAACATGAAACCACTGGTTCTTTTTAATTGAATTAGACCCCAACAAATCGTCCTTCTTAACCATGAAACTAAGCCACCTTCCAAAGATGGCTTGACAATCTACATTCGGCTCCTTTGAAGCCAATTTTTGATTCAATAAACCAAAGTTCACTCATTTTTTTGGTCGAAAAGTTCACATTCTTTATAATAACTTCTACTCTCAACATCTAGACTTTATCATTGGCAAAAAAAAAAAAAATTCTAGACTTTACCAAAGGGTGTATAAAGGAGACACTTATTGGCTTCATGCAAGTAATATATTGACACATGCAAAAATCATGTATCAAAAACATAAAAAGAACAATTTATGCATTCATATTAAACTCTGATTGACAGGAAAGCAAGACAAATATTTTCCACATAAAAGGTTCAAGAGTAAAGCCCTGCCCAAATTTTTCCGTTTTAATATTTTCATTTCCCTCTATAAGTTAGCTAGCCCCTCTTTACTCTTAAATATTTTTTTAAGACGTGATATTGTTTATGTTAAAGGGCTTTTAAGTCATTCTACAATAGTAATTATTTTAAAAACAAAAATAAGTGGATGTCCAGATATCATATTGGGTTCTCCATAAAATCACTAATCGTCCAAAAAAAAATTGGGCTGGGTTGGGCTTGCTTGACCCATATCAGTTTGCTGCTATATTTGTGGGCCTCGGTCGTGGTGGAGCCCACTATTGGGCTTCCAAATAATCGGGCGAGCCCATTTCAGTGGACCTTTAAAAACCCTACCTCACTAGAAAATCAGGAACCCTAGAAGAGAAGTGTCGAGGTTTTGCAGCCGCGCAGCACTCAAAGCTCAGAGAGAAACCCGTTAATTTCAGATCTCATCTCTCTCAGGTAACTCTCTCTCTCTCCCTCTCTCTCTGTGTACATTCCTATACCTTCAACTGGAACCACTGTTAACTCTGATGAATAACAATTTCAATTTTCATGACTAAATAAATAATTTTGGGCGTTGTTTGTTGGTTATAGTGAAAAACGATGTCAGTCTCAGAGCTTGCTTGCACTTACGCCGCCCTAGTCCTCCATGACGATGGGATCGCCATCACTGTATCCTTCGTTTAGCTTGCCTTCGTTTATTGCTGTTTTTATGTATGTGCGCTTGTATTTGTGTTCAGCTCCTTCTCATATTTTACTTTGCATTTTAGGCAGGAAATAATAAAAGTTTTATGTGTGTGTTCATGTTTAGTCTTATTATGTGTTAAATTAATATGGGTTTGATTTGGTTTGAATCACTTGTGTATTTCTGAGAGCATGCGCAGAGAGAATAGATTTTGACTTTATTTCGTATGATTTCTGTTGGGTATAATTGTTAAGGGGTAGAAATGTTGTTTTGGGAAGCTGTGGTTCTCCTTAATTGGTTTGTAATAGGCTGAGAAGATTGCAACATTGGTGAAAGCTGCCAATATCAAAGTTGAGTCCTACTGGCCTGGATTGTTCGCGAAGCTCGCCGAGAAGCGAAACATTGAGGACCTTATTCTGAATGTAGGTGCCGGAGGTGGTGGTGGTGCAGTTGCTGTTGCCGGCCCAGGTGCAGGTGCCGCTGCCCCAGCTGCTGCGGCTCCTGCAGCAGAGGAGAAGAAGGTATTGCATCATCATATCGTTTTTAATCAATTGGGTTTCTCTTGATCGTTTAGTGGTTATCTGATTTGTTATTTTCGTTTTGTTGTTTTGTAATTTGATTTTACAGGAGGAACCCAAGGAAGAAAGTGATGACGATATGGGATTCAGCTTGTTTGATTAGGTGCTCCTTCCAAACAAGATATAGTCCACTTTTCAGTTTGCTGGTTTTTAGTACTTTTGAGACTAGTTACCTTATCAATGTAGTAGGGCTTCTTTATTTTTGGCTTTTTGTTATGTATTTCTGATGGACAAATTGTTCAGAGTCTGGGGTTTCCTGCTGAGCACTATAATTTTGAACAATCTCCTTTTGAGCTTCTGGATATAACAGTATGTTCCCCATTTAATCGTAATTTGAATGGTTTGCGATGGGTTTTGGAATTTCTGTTGTTTGATGTGTTATGCTTGTTTCATGTCGGATGATGACATAACTGTCTGTCTAGAGTTTCTTGGCCTCGTTTGCAAACCTGGGTTTTTGGAAGAAAATTAAATTCTTGTGCTTTTTTGTTGGGAGCAATCTGTGAGATTGAAGAAGAGATTGTGAGGTGAATGCGTCTCTCTGGTCCAGAAGGGTTGTTGGGTGTGAGTGGTGTGAGGCTAGGGCAGGATTTAAAATGAGATTTTGCTCATATTTGTCAAATTAAAAATGAGATTTTAGTTACATGGGCAGGATTTATCATCATGAGAAGAAAAGAAAATGGCACAAGTGCATATCAATCTTTTATTGATTTCGTACCACGCTTTTTTTTATCAACCACCACCGCAGGCCTTCACAATTTGGCCTATGATACACGAGATTGCACATAAGGTTTCACTTATTTTGGTCGAGAATTTATACATTCGTTCCCCAACACCTCATGTTGCTTGTAAAATATAATGCACTCAAGGTGGCCTGTTTTGGGTGAGCAGCAGATTTCTTGTGTTAGTTCACAAAATCGATCCAACTGCAGGTTGAACTTGCGTCTTTCATGGCGTTGCGACATTTTCCTTGGCGAGAGGTGCAATTTCCTCACCATCTATACCGGGTTCACCGTCAGCAACACCCAAATTTAGCAGCACTTCCTCCCACTTCTTAGCAGGTCCCTGTGCCATTTACGATTCAAATGGTTCAAGAATGTGAATGCGATTCATTGTTAAAAGGATTGTCATGTTAGGGGGGAAGATTTCTTACCTTCCACGATAGATCTTGAGACATGCAGTTGCTTATGATCTCAGTAAATGCTGGAGTTCCATAAGTTCCACGGGCTCTTGTGACAGTTGTGGCAATCGCTTGTACATCCGCAGGATCAACAACTTCGCACTGAAATAAATTTTTTGAAACGTGAGCTCACACAAAAGTAGAGAACTTTTTGTGTTTAGAGAAAGACAGAAAAAGAAAAGGGTAGAAAATGATGTATTTACTTCCACATTGAAACCTCCCATATGAAATCCAGTGAATCCTTCTTTAACAGTGTCTACCAACCCACCAGTTGAGGCAACAATTGGCACCTGCACAAGCACAGCAGTGAGTGAGTATTATTGCAAGAAGATGAAGATTTTGGAACGAAGAACTTGTTGGGGGGGCAGGCATCTTACAGTTCCATAACGCATAGCATGCAACTGAATGAGACCACAAGGCTCAAATCTGCTTGGAACCAACATAAAATCAGCTCCGGCTATTATCATATGGGCCAGAGGAACACTGAACTTTGCTACTCCCAGGGCTTTGTCGGGGTATTTTATCTCCAACTGTTCAAGCTGCTTCTCCATTGCCTTTTTGCCAGTCCCCTGAGAAAATTGTAGAATGCACATCAGTATAATATACAGGTTGGTTTTAGTGATACAACAGGCATAATGCAAGAAAAGGTGAGATGCAGCTTCCATGTCGGGTACTTACGAGGACTATAATCTGAACATTCTCTTTGATAAAATGGGGAATGGCTTCTATCAGAATATCTGAACCTTTCTGCTCTTCAAGCCTACCAATGAAACCTATGACAGGGATGTCTCTATCAACTGGCAATCCCACTTCTGCTTGGAGGGCTTCTTTCAACAGAGGCTTTGCATCAGTCACCTAAGCAAGCCAAGTTTTCAAAAGATATTGCATTATAAAATCAAAGAAGTTACAGAGTGGTGGTCATGGAAGTTATTGCATGATAACTATTGTTCTTACAGTTGAAGCATCATATTTGACAGTTGTATACTTGTCAGTTAATGGATTCCACTCCTGGACGTCCATGCCATTCACAATTCCAAGAATTCCAGCTTTCCGAATAATGTTATCCAATTCAACTCCTTTTTCGACTGCAGAAATGAGTTCTTCGGCATAGTATGGACTAACAGTCAAGACCTTGTCTGATTCTAAGATTCCAGCTTTCATCCAGTTAATTTTTCTCCCCTTCACTGGTTCGTCATAGCTGTGGAATTGGAACAATCATACTCAAGGCTCAATCATATAATACTGTGCAGTCTATGCTACATTCTGTAAAGAAAACCCTACCCATCAATGAAATCAAAGGAGCTTTTGAATTCATCTGGTAGATTGAGAAGTGCGAAGTCTTCAAACGCGAATCTGCCTTGGTAAGCAATGTTGTGAATGCAAAAGGCCACCTGTCAACACAAGTTCTCGGTAAAATAACTGGTTTTGAAGAACTTGCAGCTGACTGGAATTCTTATTAGTTTCAAAACAAATGAACTGGTCACCTACTTTAGCACTCTTGTATATGCCTTTAGGTTGGTATATGGCTTTCAGGTAGCATGGGAGGAGGGCAGTGTGCCAATCGTTGGCGATGAAAACAACTTCTTCTCCTGCATGTAGAAATGCCATAGTACGAATGCATAAAATATTTTAAAAACTAGTCTTGGTTTAGAGAACTGCAGATGAGATTCCCTACCATATGGTCCAGAAAAGTATTTGCTGCTGTTAAGGTTCAGAACTCTTGGTGCTTCTAGAGCTGCCTAAAAAATACAATTTATACAATCATGAGAACATAAGCATAAGATTGTTGGGGGTGAAAAAAGAGAGAAGAATCAGTAAATACAGCTAGACTGATACTGATGCAAGGAATCATGTACAAATGAAGATTACATAGAAAAATCAACCCAAAAGATGGAGATTACTAACCTGCATGATACTGATAAAGTGCATATTTGATCTAAGACTCTAATTTACAGAATCATTTCCAGATGATTAACTTGAATAGCAAAATCAACCCAAAAGATGGAGATTACTAACCTGGCATAGCAGGCTGAATCTAAGTTGGTTGTCCTTGTAATCCTCTCCAGCAATGGGTCCATAGATTTTGGATGCAGTTTTTCCCCATACCTTGACAACCAGTCATCAAGCAGATAAGAAAATCTAGTTTGTCCCTTGTTTTTTTTTTTTGGGGCTAGGAAAAACGATTGGAAAGGAAGAACATTGATTCACAAGACCAACCTTTTCAAGAAACAGCGGGTGATCCACAAACACACGATCAACTCCTCTTTTGTAGCAATGAAAGAAGCGAACCTTTTCAGTTTTTTCTCCCACTTTAATCTATATAGCAGAGAAATAAATCATTTCACCATAACCAAACAAACTTCATTGTCCTCCTATTTAAATGTTGGAAGGTTATACAACCTCAACTGTAACTTCTGTATCCCATGCATCTTTGTACTGATCGTATCGAGGAGAAACAGTCATCACTCGATGCCCATTTGCCTGAAGAATAATTAATTTACTTGTTATAGTCTCATTGATTATAAGAAATGAATTTTAAGACAAGAGAGTAAGCAGAAGCTTACTGCCATAGCTGGTGGCAGGCCTCCAAGAACATCTCCAAGTCCACCAGTTTTACTCCATGGGCCAACCTCTGTTCCCAGAAACACTAAATTCATCCCACTTCCACAAACAATGGTTCCTGCAGGTCTTGAACCAGTCCTAGTACTGTTGAAAGATTTGCTCCTTGCTTGCCTTGCAATTGAGTTTCCCATGATTTTGACTCGGAGTTCGTCCACTGCGTTCAAAGCTCTTAACCCATTGTGAGTCACGGCCTGTTTTCCAAAACCCATTTTCTTATATCCCGTTTTAGGCTCTGATCCAGAAGATACAGCGCCATAGCTCACATGGGAACTTGATGAGGCAAAGCTTGAAGCAGTGACAGTTGCCATTACTAATTATGTTCTGTAAAAGAGTGAACATAAAATACAAAATACATAACACATCAAACCCAATAACAAGATTAGAAGCAAGCAACAAACAAAGAAAAATTGAGTACCTACCTAGCCACAAGCTGCAGTGCGTGTGTTCTTTCTTCTTCTTCTTCTTCTTATTCTTCTGAAAATGGTGAGGAAGGAGCTGCACTTGCACTTTATAGTGGGTCTTAAGCAATTAAGCCAGAGGGTGTAGTTGTACTGTCCAGTTTTTAAAAGGCCACTGAACTCATGGTTGTGGAGGGGTTTGAAATGCCCAGAACCTCAAGATTCATTAGCGGTGTACAGAGTGTGAGAGACTAGACTCATGGGACCAACCAACTGCATAATAATAGAACAGAGCAGAATATGCCTAAAGATTTTTGTCATCTGCAGATTGCTCTCAATTCTCCAATCACCTTTGTACTAAAGTCCAACAACAAGAGGAGGAAACAGCTTGAATTTGTCTCCTATCTCGCTACTTACCTGCCTTGGAAACAGCTTGAATTTGTCTCCATTAAACATTTTTGCTTTTACATATGGATACACGTGTTAATGTCTTACTTGGTCAAAATATATGAGAATCGTATTTATCTTAATTTTAAGGAAAATGCTAGACTTGCCGTATTTTTATAACATATTGTGTACCACATCTCTAATAGAGATAAAACTCATTATATTGATGAATTCCACCTCTATCAGAGATATTGTACACAATGTGATATAAAAATATGATAAGACTAGCATTACTTTAATTTTAAATTTAAAAAACACCGTTAAATCATTTGGTGAACAAATTCAATGAGTTAATGTTCTATAAATACAAAATCACAAAATCATTCAAGTTTATAATTTCTCTGTGAATATTTGAATTTAATATTTTATGATTTAGCCTAATATGCGTAAAGATATAAGAATCGCTAAGAATCTTCTATCTAACATTCTCTTTTGACCTTCTCCTTCTCTTCATGACACGCCACAATTTCTACACTTAAAACAACGTCATTATTACATTGATAACCTTTACGAAAATCTCCATTTTTATGTGTAAAAAACACGCCATGAGTAAGGAAGAAAGTTCAAAGAGAAAGTTAAAGAGAAAGTCACAAGATTCCTCAAGATATAAAAACGACCCCAAGTCCCAATACAATTTTGAGTTCAGATCTTCTGTCCTCTTTTTTTTATATTCCTCTTTATTTTCTAACATATGTCCTTTCACTTAATCATTAATTTGACACTGTTAACTAATAAAATAAAAATAAAAGTAAAAAACAAGAACCACTCTCTCTCTGTCTCTCTCTCTCTCTCTCTCTCTCTCTCTCTCTCTCTCTTATGGTGAAGGTAACCCACTGAACATCAAGTGATGGTTTTGAGAGAAAACATATCCAAAGCCTATAACAAATTTCTCTTCCCCCTCTTCGTCGGTCTGTTTTGCTTCTGCAGCTACCTCCTATTTATTTTCACATTACACGCACTCCCATTTTTATTTTCCCATTGTTTTTGTTCTATATCCTAAAACCCTACAAGCCACAACAACAGTCGCTTCGCCATCTTCAACTTCAAGGTACGATCCACGTTTCCTTTTGATAATTACCCACAGGATCGTTCCTTCTGCCAAACATTAATGGCTGTGTACGAATCATACCATCCAAAACCAAATTATATACACGTATTTCAAATTTTCAAATTCTAATGTTTGGTTATGAAAAAAAGCTCATGCATTTAACACCCTCTTTGATGGGATTTTCTTAATTCTACTTTTTTTTTTTCTGGGACTCTTAATTGGCAATTGATGTCTGTTTCGATTTGAACAAAATCAAATAAGTTTTTCGGTTTAAGAAAAAAAAAGATTGCTTTTTTATTTCGCTTCATCCACTTTCAAAGGAGGTTGATGATGCACTCGTTTGGGCAAAGTTCTAACGATTTGGATCTGGTGCAGAAATTCAAAGAGAGAGAAAGGAGGCTTGGGGCAGTTAGGTGAAGTTGCAGTGGGGTTGCCGTCGAGGTGGGGTGGTTGTGCTCGGTCTCGGTTGCAAAGAAGACCAAGGAACCAGGGTTTGTGGTTATTGCCAATTCTAGCTGTGAAGCCTATCTTGACAATAACCGCGCATCGTTTCCAAAGTGATGGCAAGTCTGCAACAACTGTTAGGCAGCTGCCACCACGTTGTTCCAAATAAAACGGCATGTCTTCATTTTACTCCACTTCCCAATTTTGTTAGACGAAACGACATGGCGTTGAAGGAGACATACTCGCAGACTTAGCAGTCATAACAAGAGGAAGAAGGCGACGACGACGACGAAGCAGTAGCAGCAGCTTGGCTGCATCAGCATGACCAAGAAGCTGACTCAATTCGAACCACAACTCACCATGGAGCTCGACCTCGACTCGTTTCTCAACTCACACCTTTCCCTCTCCGATGACGACGACCTTAATTCCGTCCCTCACCGTACGATCGACGAAATCCTCAACGACTCGGATTCGTCCGCGTCATCGTCCCCGCCCTCCACTATCCACCGCCTCGCATCTGATCCCAAACCACCACATCCGCCCACCGACGCCGTATCAGTCTCCAGCTCTAAATCCGACGAGTCGAGTCAAGTCCGGCCGAGGCCCAATTTGTACACTCGTGTCAAGTCCGGCGAGTTATCCGACGATCCGGTCGGAAAGGTTTTGAAGTCGTCGCAATGGTTGCTTGGAGGCATGAGAACGAATGCGAAGCCCGGGGAGGCGCTCGCGGCTGCTGCGGCGGCCTCGAGGTCGATGCCTACGCCGCACGCGGCCGCGATCAAATCGAGGAGGAGCGCCGGGATTGGAGTTTTCCAGAAGGTTCTGGAGAGTACGGAATTGGACGATAAATCCGAGGTAGGTTCCAATTCTAATAATGAAACGAATGTAGGTGGTTCTGAAGTGACTGAGTCAAATTCGAATGAAGGAGAAGTGGATTTTGGGTGATGAATTGTTGAGAAAGGGTAGGGTTTTGGAGAGGGAGAGGGAGTTAGAGGAAACGTCTCAAGGTGTTGAAGTAAGTGCTGGGAATGCTGCGGAAGAAGTGAAAAATGTTAGTTTTGATGAGAATTTGACAAATTTAGGTGCAAATGATGTTAAAGATAATGAATTTAACAATAATGTTGAGGTTGTAGAGGAATGTGAACCAGAAATACAAGATATAGATGAAAACAGTCCTTGTTCCAAACATAGGGATGGTGAGGAGGAGCAACTTGGTGACGGTGATGGTGGTGGTGGTGGTACTGATAATGAAGGTAAGAGTGGTGGTGGTGGTAATGATAATGACGGTGAGGGTGGTTATGATGATGAATTGGGAAGTTCAATCACTCAACTTGTGGAGGAGAGAATTGGGCAATTGGAGAGCAGGAGGATTAGTAAAAAAGCTGAAAAGAAATTGCAGAAGCCACTCGAAATCGCTGAAGAGCTAGAGAAGAAGCAAGCTTCTACTGCTTTGCATTGGGAAGAGGGTGCTGCTGCTCAACCCATGAGGCTTGAGGGTGTTCGGAGAGGCTCCACCACATTGGGATACTTCAATGTCGATGCTAACAATCCCATTACCAGGACCCTTTCAGCTCCAGCATTAAGGCGTGATCATGGTTCGCCACAAGTCTTGGCAGTTCATAGTAATTACATTGCAATAGGAATGGCAAGAGGGGCTATTCTTGTTATCCCTAGTAAATACTCTGCTAATAATGCTGATAGCATGGATGCAAAGGTTACCTTTCATTCCTATGTTTTAGTTTTAACTTCCCATGTTAGAGAGATAGGTGACTACATTTTAACAAACTATGCTGTATATGTTCCAGATGCTAATTCTTGGATTGCAAGGAGAACGATCTTATGCTGCAGTGACTTCCATATGCTTCAATCAGCAAGGGGACCTGCTCTTAGCTGGTTATGCTGATGGTCACATTACAGTTTGGGACGTGCAGAGGGCTTCGGTTACCAAAGTAATTACTGGAGAACATACAGCTCCAGTTGTACATACGTTGTTTTTGGGGCAGGATTCTCAAGTTACACGTCAATTTAAGGCAGTTACCGGTGATAGTAAGGGTCTAGTACTGTTACATTCATTCTCTGTGGTTCCCCTGCTTAATCGGTTCACCATTAAAACACAGGTGAACCCTTTTTATTTGCATTGTTTTCAGATATATGCCTATTTTGTTTAAAATTGCTTGCTTTTCAGCTGATGTGTGATATTCAACAATGCGATTCTATCAAACTTGCTGATCTTGTGGATGTTTTTTGGAACAGTGCCTTCTTGATGGACAAAGAACGGGCACGGTGCTGTCAGCTTCACCCCTCCTCTTTGATGAATTCTCTGGAGGGGCTTCACAATCTGCTCAGGGAAATGGGACGGTTACAGGCAGCAGTATTGGTGGTATGATGGGGGGAGTGGTGAGTGGAGATGCAAGTTGGAAACTCTTCAATGAGGGATCTTCTTTGGTTGAAGATGGTGTGGTTGTATTTGTCACCCATCAAACTGCTCTGGTGGTATGAAGCCCTCAGATGATAGCGTGAATTCCATGTACCTTTTATTTTGGGAATTAATGCTTGCCTCTTTGTAAATGACTTTCTTTCACAGTTTGTTAATGCCATGTGTCTTTGTTGCAGGTAAGACTAACTCCCAATTTGGAAGTCTATGCACAACTTTCAAAACCAGATGGGGTTCGGGAGGGTGCCATGCCTTGTACTGCTTGGAAATGTACAATGCAATCACGCAGTTTACCTGTTAATACTGGTAAGGATTGACTTTCTTTGTTAAATTTCCTGTTGACGGCTTCCTAAGATGAGGTTTTTTTTTTTTGGGGTAGAAAATATGCCCGCTGAAGTAGTTGAAAGAGTTTCGCTACTTGCAATTGCTTGGGATCGAAAAGTTCAGGTGGCAAAGTTGGTCAAATCGGAGCTGAAAGTATATGGTAAATGGTCTCTTGAAAGTGCAGCCATAGGTGTGGCTTGGCTGGATGATCAGGTATGCTCTTGTTTATTCGTTTTCTGTCATACTGAATTTATGTTTTTCTGCCCTCGAAGAAGTTCTCTACATGGTTGAGGAGTCTAGTTTACTTCACAATAGAATGAGCATAATTTGAGGTTTTATGGCTTCAGATGCTGGTGGTTCTTACGATGACTGGACAACTTTGTTTGTTTGCAAAGGATGGAACTGTAATTCACCAAACAAGTTTTTCTGTAGACGGTTTTGGAGGGGATGATCTTATTGCTTATCATACTCACTTCATTAATATATTTGGGAATCCTGAAAAAGCTTATCACAATTGCGTAGCTGTAAGAGGAGCTTCTGTATATGTACTTGGACCTATGCATCTTATTGTTTCCCGGCTTCTCCCATGGAAGGAACGAATTCAAGTTTTAAGGAGAGCAGGTGATTGGATGGGTGCCTTGAATATGGCAATGACAATTTATGATGGCCAAGCTCATGGTGTCGTTGACCTTCCTAGAACTCTGGTTGCTGTACAGGAGGCCATAATGTCCTATCTGGTTGAGTTACTTTTGTCATATGTAGAGGAAGTATTTTCATATATATCAGTAGCATTAGGCAACCAAATTGGAATTATGGATCAAGTTGACGACTTAAACAGCAAAAGCAGTTCTGTGCACTCTGAAATAAAAGAGCAATACACCCGTGTTGGTGGAGTTGCAGTTGAATTCTGTGTTCATATCAAGAGGACTGACATACTTTTTGATGAAATCTTTTCCAAGTTTGTAGCTGTTCAACAGAGAGGTATTCTCAATCCCGTGTGTTTTTGCATTTGATCCTTCTGTTAACTTCATGCGTTTTTGTAGCTGAAGTTTGGGTTTCTGGATTACAAATTTTTCTATTGAAATGAAAAAAAGAAAGATGCGAGTCATCCTTTGGTGTTCATATGCTTATGAAGAGGGAAACTTCATGCTGCCAACCACATATGGTTGAGTCAGAATGACCCTTTTAAAATGTGTAACTGTGTCGCATCAACAAGACACGAAATAAATTGTCTTACCACAACTCATAATAAGTGTCATGCTCAACACTGAAGTGAATGACATTTTTTTCATTTTTTTCATTTTTTTTTCATTTTTTTCATTTTTTGAGGGATGAAGTGAATAACATATAATCCTGCATTATAGGCTTTAACTTTTCTTCTTTTAGAATAATTTTATTGGAAGTATTCAGAACCACGCTGTCAACTTTCTTTCATGTTTTGAGGGTGTCTGGACTTTGACGTATGATAGAACAAGGCAATTAAGTTTTAGGAATGGTGTATCTCTTTTTGGCTTGCGTCAGCTGTTGTTTTGCAGCATTGTTTCTTAGCTTGAAGTTACATACACATAATTTTTATCCATCATTGCATGGTACCAATATTTTTCTTTTTAAATTTGCTTAGACACATTTTTGGAGCTGTTGGAGCCATATATATTGAAGGACATGCTCGGTTCTCTTCCACCTGAGGTATTGCATAATGTTCAAGCTTTTTGGTTGTATTGGCAGCTATGTTATACATAATAATGTTCTTTCCCTTTTCCCTTTTCTGAAGATTATGCAAGCACTGGTAGAGCATTATAGCCACAAAGGATGGTTACAGCGTGTTGAACAATGTGTTCTTCACATGGATATTTCATCCTTGGATTTCAATCAGGTCTGTACTTCTCAGATTTTTGCTTATAATTTTCTTATTTTTTATTTTTATGTTGCTTTGGTTTTGTTTGTTGTAGTTTTCACCTTGACTCACAGATAATGTATTATGTTTTCTTGTAGGTTGTTAGGCTATGCCGAGAGCATGGATTGTATAGTGCTCTGGTGTATCTCTTCAATAAAGGTTTGGATGATTTCAGGTCACCATTAGAGGAACTGTTGGTGGTCTTGCAAAATAGTCAAAAAGAAGGTGCTACTGCCCTCGGGTATGTTTGTCTTGATATGTGTCCTTTGTGTTCTATTGAGTTTGAAAAGTTTATATATAGTTTATCGTGCTGTTTTAGTTTGCCTCTCCTTCGATCATGCATCATCCCTACTCCTTTATTATTATCCTACTGAAAGAATAAAATGAGTCGTATCACATTATTTCATGTTACTTCTTGGATGCATATTGTCAATTTTCCAATGAGGCTTTCAAGTGGTCTTATTTTAGTTGGTTCTTGTTTACAGTTACCGGATGCTAGTTTATTTGAAGTACTGCTTTTCAGGCCTTGCTTTTCCACCAGGTATGGACTTCACTTATTGGAGTTGTTCAATTGGAATGTCAAAGTATGTCTCTCTGTGTGATAATCCCATCTAGAAGTGGCTGTGTGGGTCTTGAAATAAGTAATTCATAGAAAAAGAGATATAAATCTTACAGTATATGAAGTGGTGAAGGAAGACTAACATTCTTTTCTACTGGAACACATGTTTGAATCACATGCATACCTTCATTTCTTGCTGGATGTTAACTCAAGTAATCTGATTAAGAGAGTTTGCGTTAATTATATCTATTTGCAGGACAAGGAACAATTCCTCCCCCGCGATTGCCATCTCTCAGAACAGAACTTCTGCAATTTTTATTGGAGGGTTCTGATACTCCTAATTCAAGAACAGCAGGAGGAGAATATCTTAACCTGTATCTTCTCTTGGAGCTAGACACTGAAGCTACTTTAGACGTACTGAGATGTGCTTTCATTGAAGATGAAATCTCAAAACCCGACGTTTCTTCTTATGATTCAGCTGATGCAAATATGGAGCTGCAGGATGGGAATAATTTGAAGGCTCAAAGTCAGAATTCAATGGTTCAAAATACAGTAGATACTCTCATTCATATGGTTAGTAAGGGCATCTCCCAAACAGATGGATCTCCTAGCAATGATGAGACTGCATCAACAGTAGAGTGGCCGTCAAAGAAAGACGTTGGTCATCTGTTTGAGTTTATTGCATACTATGTTGCATGTGGAAGAGCTAATGTCTCGAAACATGTACTGTCTCAAATTTTGGATTACTTGACGTCAGAAAATAACTTTCCATCATGGGTTTCTGGAGATACCATAACTTCAAAAAGAAGAGAGAAGCAGGTTCTTGGCCTTCTTGAGGTAGTGCCCGAGACTGATTGGGATTCATCTTATGTGTTACAGCTTTGTGAGAAAGCACGATTTTACCAGGTAAATTTACCAATATCTTATGATGTTGTCTCAGTATCATGTTGTTACAGTTCATTCAGTTTGAGATTACTCACTAGAAGGTCTCTTGGAGTATTTTAGGTTTGCGGCCTAATTCATAACAGCAGGCATCAGCATCTTGCTGCTCTGGATTGCTACATGAAAGATGTAGATGAACCCATTCATGCCTTCTCCTTTATCAACAAAACATTATTACAGCTGACCGACAATGAATCCGCTGCTTTTCGATCAGAAGTAATTTCTCGAATTCCAGAGCTTTTTGACTTAAACAGGTTATCCCTTAGTTATCTTGAATTTCTCTTTTCTTTTTCCTCTTTCACATGTTAAGTAATATTTTGGTTATTTTCTTCAGTGGAGGTCTTCCTTCTCAGTTATTCGATCTCAAATATTTTCTTATTCTATGCAGAGAAGGCACATTTGTCTTGGTTATCGACCATTTTACTAGTGAAGAAGGTTCACTTATCCTCTCTGAACTTCGATCCCATCCAAAAAGCCTTTTCCTTTACTTAAAAACGGTGATTGAGGTTCACTTATCTGGCACACTCGACTTTTCAAGTTTTAGAAAAGATGATCTTGTGAGGGTAAAGGATCAATCAAAAGCAGTTGAGGCTTACTTGGAAAGGATCTCTGATTTCCCAAAGCTTTTGCGTAACAATCCTGTTAATGTGACTGATGATATGATTGAACTTTATCTGGAGGTGAGCACTTTGTTTGTACAATTACATCTTGTCTTTTTTATTTCCTTTCTAATTTGATTTTATTGAATGAATCTGTGTCTCATTGCATCATATTCTCGTTGTTATTCATTTGTTTTCCTGGATATTGTCAAGTCAAGTGCTCAGTTGAACAATTATTCCTTCCTTCAGGCAAGGGAGATAATATTGTTCTTGTTGTGTCGGAATATTCATTTTGGCCAAATTTTCAGTACAAGACCTGAAAGAGTTGAGCGAGTGTGTTTCGTGGCTACCCTGGTTTCTGTACCATAAATCTTGCCCATGACATTGCCCTCTTAGGGTGTTACTTCCGATTTGACTATGTCAGCAATTACTTGTGATGAATTCACAATGATACCACCTTAGGTTCTAAATGTTTTGCTTTTTACTTTTGCAGCTGTTATGTCAGTATGAGCGCAATTCAGTTCTCAAATTCCTCGAGACTTTTGATAGCTATCGCGTGGAACACTGTTTACGCCTGTGCCAGAAATATGGGATAACAGATGCTGCATCATTCTTGTTGGAAAGGGTTGGTGATGTTGGCAGTGCTCTTTTACTTACGCTTTCCACCCTCAATGAAAAATTTATCAAGCTTGATACTGCTGTGGGAAGTCTGGTATCAAGTGGTTCTGCACGTACTGAGCATTTCAGCAATTCTTTAAAATTGGAGGAGGTCCGTGAATATCATATTTAAATCAGAGCATGTGATTAAGTTTTAATTTGTATGTTTCTATAGATTCACTGAATAGTTATATATTATTCATAATCGTTCTCATGTAGGTGAGCGACATTAACAGTATATTGCATGCCTGTATTGGATTGTGCCAACGGAACACCCATCGTTTAAATCCAGATGAATCTGAGGCACTCTGGTTTAGATTACTGGACTCGTAAGTGCAAAATCAAATTTTCAATTTTCTTTCCCACCAAGTTTTCCTTGCATACAATTATCTGACTATTTTACACCCTGATTTCAGCATTTTGTTTTCCCAAGATTGCTTGATTGTCATGACTATATGAAAAGCTTGTTCAAATTTCCACTTTAACAACTACTGCCTTGCTCTTTATTATTTGTTTAGGAATTTATTGTAATCTTAAAGCACATAGTCGTGCATATTTTGAAGACTAATAATCCTCCAAATTTCAATGCAGGTTTTGTGAGCCTTTAACGGATTCCCTTAATGCTGGAAGAGTATCTAAAGGAGAAGATCTTAAAACAGTGGTAGCTGAGTCAATGGACTCAGAAGAGGATGAGGTGGCTTTTATAATAGAGTGGAGAATCTCAAGGCTCCATAAAGGTGCTCATATCTTAAGAAAAGTGTTTTCTCGGTTCATCAAGGAGATTGTTGAGGGAATGATAGGTTATGTTCGCCTTCCAACCATCATGTCCAAACTCCTTTCTGATAATGGTAGCCAGGAATTTGGTGATTTTAAATTCACAATATTGGGGATGCTTAGCACATATGGTTTCGAAAGAAGAATTCTGGTATATCATCTTTATATCTCATATGACTTAGTGGATATGTATCTTTTCCTTTTCTCTTTTGAAGTTTTCTATTGTTGTTCAGTCAACTTCCTCTTCATTCTTCTTATTGCATTTAAATTATTTCATCTGTTATGTAGGATACTGCCAAGTCCCTGATAGAAGATGATACATTCTACACTATGAGCATACTCAAGAAAGGGGCCTCTCATGGATATGCCCCTCGGAATCAAATATGCTGTATATGTGATTGTCTTCTTGACAAGAACTCTTCTAGCTACATTCGCATTTTCAATTGCGGACATGCAACTCATCTTCAATGCGAAGTTTTGGAGAATGGCACATCAAGTAGTAGCTCATCCTCCGGATGCCCTGTTTGTATGCCTAAGAAGAAATCTCAGAGGTCCAGAAACAAGTCGGTCCTTCCAGAGAAGAGTTTAGTGAAGGGGTTTTCTTCAAGAACCCAACAAACATACGGAACAACTGTCCACCCACATGAAAGCAATGCATCAGAGAATACCTATGGGCTTCACCAAATATCACGAGTATGGCAATGTCATATTGTTGTCATGATCGTCATTTTGTTTTATCATTCTCATTTCTATTTCTTGGACTGTTCTTACATTGAAAACTAATGAAAAACTGGAATTGGATGTTGCAGTTTGAGATGTTGACCAATTTGCAGAGAGACCGAGGATTGGTCGAGATTGAAAATATGCCTCAACTGAGGCTTGCACCTCCAGCTGTGTATCATGAAAAGGTTCAGAAAGGAATTGTTCTTTCACCAGCAGAAAGTAGCAGTGATCTTGCGAGAATAGGGAAACAAAGTAAAACCAAGCAACTCAGGGAGCTAAAAGTAAAGGGGTCATCTCTTCGGTTTCCCTTAAAGTCAAACATATTCGGTAATGGTACGTATGTCATTCATTCTCGTGTAATTGTTCTCAAATTTGTGAAGCTGTCCAGTTTTAACGCGTGGATTCATTTTCCAGGCAAGGAGAAGACCAGCAAGCGGTGACATTATCGTCATGTACACAACTAACAAAAACACTAGAGTTGGAATTCTGCTGAGGCTATACAGTAACTTATATCTTTGAGTACCGTTTTAGCTGAGTTTTTAACACCCCCACTTCGTTTTCCTCTGTTACATGTAGTTCTTTCTATGTTAATTTGTGTCTCTACTTATTAAAGCTGTTGTAAACTTGTAATTACTTTGTAAAGTAGTACCAGTTTTGTATATGATTCATAGAAAGGCACTTGGCATTTGTGGTGAAATCAAAATACAATCCATCAGTAATGAAGAAGTATTTTTCTCTTAGATGGTTGATTTGGTCTGTCATCGAGAATGTTCTTTTTCTCTTTAGAATTTATTTATTTATATTTCTTTTCTTACTCACGCAGATCAACGAAAACTTTTTTCTTTGAAGGAGAAAGTAAAAAAGGATACGACGTAGAGAAGGTAGAAGAAGAAAATGGTGTTTAGATTTCATAACTCACAGGCTAAACAACCAACCAAACAAGAAACAAAATAAACAAATTAAATTCTAAAATTTTGACATTTAGTTACAGAGGGCCCAACCGGGTTCGAACCGGTGACCTCTTGATCTGCAGTCAAATGCTCTACCACTGAGCTATGGACCCTGAGTGGTGGTTAGTTCCTTCATTTTCGTTATATAAAGTTCTCTTTTTGTTATCTTAAAATGATTTTCAACTTTACTCGGATTCATTCAGGACTGTTTCAATATTATTTTGAAAGAAGTGGCAAGCAGCGAACACCAAATAACCATTTCAAGATGCCTTGACAAACCAGACTAGCATTTGCCTAATTTGTTCATCCACAACAAATGCGTCATATACTAAATTGAGTTATTGCAATCAAACACTACCTGTGTCTGTGAGCCTTTGCTGAAGTTTTCACAAACATGTTCGTTGTTTTAATCTTCCCTTCAGCAACACGATAAAAGATTATTTCCATCAGGCACTTAAATTCTATTGAAACTTTGCAAGTGTAGTCCTGTTGAAACCTTATCAACTCATGTGACTACCAGGTTGCTGTTTGAGTTATAAGCTTAAACGCACAAAGATTATGACATTCAAACCATTGGAAAATGCAAGAGATTATGATAGTCAACCATTAGAAAATGTGCTTCTTTTGCTCCTTTAAGTTCAAAGATTGCCAATGAACAATTAGATTTACCAATCAACTTGTTGAAAAGTAAAGACGATCAAAATTCACCAACTTTTATTTTCAGAAATGAGAAGGAAATGCCCACATTGAGATTCAAAGTAAATGTAAGTAGATACTACAAAGTTGCTGCATATACACCAAAGACAGAAAGGGAATCACGTAAAATTCTCTGCACTACCATAGCTGATCGTCAATCCTCATCTTCTGAGCTTCCATCATCGCTACTATAATCACTACTATCATCATCTTGGTCCGGAATATCCAGCTGAACATGCTGAACCTGTATAGTCGCTGGTGGTCTATGTAATGGTTGATGAGCATTAGGCCGTAATTGTTGCTCTTCGACCCTGGGAGCCGGAGCAGATCCAAATGGGGGCAAAGGCACTGGATCCCCAGGCTTCCATCCAGGCGGGGGCACAGGTAAATCACTTGGCAACTCCACAGGCATCCCCGGTTTCCAACCTGACGGAACTGTGATATTTGGAGGAAGTAGACCCTGGAGTGCACCCAGGTTGGGAAGTTGATTGGCTTCTATTGGCTCAGGACGTGGGGGCTCTAATATTGTGTGAATTGTTTCCTCCTCCCTCTCGACTGTCTTAGGTAAACCAACATCAAGGTTTGCAAAATTGTATAGCTGAGAAGCACGCATTTGCTCATCCTGTGGGGCAGGCGGGAGTGCCCCACGAAGAGGAGCTTGTCCAGCCCCAAATTCTGGTGGTGCAAAGGTTGTGTAGCTTATCCGGTGGGCATATGATAAAATATCTGATAAATTCAACTGAGATGCAACAGTAGTGGTGGTACATGAAGAATCATCTTCTGCACCATCCTCTTGTTTTGTCTGTTTGGGGCGGCTAAAATCAGAGTAATCATCAACAAGATTATCAAGAACCTGCTCAACATCCTTGAGTTTCTTGGAAAAAGAAAGAAGTGCAGCATCCTTGGACTGCACTTCACGTGCAATTTTCAGCTTAGCGTCCTGAAGATCAAGAATTTCTTGGAGTTCAGCAACAGCCTCAAAGAGTTGGGTTTGAAGGGCAGTGAACTGGGTGAGGATCTCTCTGGTGGAGGAAGGAGAGGAGTCAGGTGCGGTTGAGGGGAGTGATTGGGTTTGGGAAGAAAGAAAGGTCGGGAAGGACCCACGGAATGCATTGAGCCAAAGGGATCGATTCGGTGAGACTTCAAAGAGTTTAGAGGCAAGGGAGGCCATTTGGATGAGAAGGGATTGGGCTCTAGGGAGGGGTGCGAGGAGAGAGAGAAGGGTTGGGGAGAGACTGGGTTGCTGTGAAGGGAGTTTCAGAGGGGCAGGGTTTTGAAGAGAGGGTGAAGTGGGGTTTGTTAGGCCTAACCTAGCTGGGGATTGTACAATTTGGGGTTGCAGCATTTTGGGATTCACTTGTTTCCTCAAAGCATTCTACCAACAAGAAATTGAACAAATTACATACTTGATAAATAACAGAAATACCATATAAGCCAAAGGGCAAAGGTTCACAGCATGAAAAACCAAAATTAATTAAAAGAAACAGGACACTTACCAACAGAATTCAGAAATAACAGTATGAAGGAGCCCCAACGTTGCTTTGCAACAGGACCTTCCCGTTTTCTTTGTTTTCAGCTGCTCAAAAAGATGCAAAATCTACACTTTGTTAGAAACATAAACAGGCCCTCTGAATTTAGAACTAAAACTAGCAATGATGCCCGCGCGATGCTGCGGGTTTTAAAACCGTGTGAAATGTGTACAAAGTTGTGAAAATATGTAGGAAAGATGGTATTATTTATATAGACATGGGGATCTAAATAGTGGCATCATGCTTTGTTTAGCAAGTCTAAGTTACAAAAAATAGGATAATAACATGTTTTTTATGCAACAAATCATTATCCACACACAAAATCATCAATATTCATCCAATCCAATAAATCATAATCCACAAACAAAATCATCAACATTCATCTAATAACTAATAACTCATTATAAAAATTTCAACTAACTAAAAATATTAGGCATTATCATCAATTAGGGATTTAGAATTTAAAAATTACTTGAATATGAGCTTTTCCAAACCAAGAGATTAAAATCAGAGATGGAGAGGGAAGAGAATGAAAACCTGAGGAAGTAAATCAAGCCTGCAAGCCAAATAAATGAGGCTCCAAATGCAGCTCCAAACCTTTTCTGCCATACGCATGAATTAATCAAACCAAACAGTCATACCAATTAATCAACAAATCATTTTTTTTAGAAAAAAATTTAATTAAGACAAATGAACAAACAGAGAGAGGAAAAGAAGTCCATCACAAAATTTAATCAACAAATCATAAACCTTAAATTCCAACAAATCAAATAATCATATATAGTCACCTAATCCAACAAATCATTATCCACACACAAAATCATCAATATTAATCCAATCCAATAAATCATTATCCACAAACAAAATCATCAACATTCATCCAATAACTCATTATAAAAATTTCAACTAATTAAAAATATTAGGCATTATCATCACACTAATAATGAGTATTTCATTTCAAGTTTGATTTCAAATGGAAATGCAGCAAAAAGCTTAGCCAACTGCAATTTCTGTTACTACTCTTTGCTTTGTATGCATCCATATCCATATTGGTATCTTTTTGTTCATTTGCTTTTTTAACTCATATTTCTACATCTAAATAGGGTACAATAGATCTGTGCTCACCCCATTAAATTTCAAAATTTAGCACCAATAAAATGCTTCAATTAGGGAATAGCACAGATGGATCAATTACGCGGTTCTGCAGCAACAAATGAAAGTGCATGAATCCCACAATATCAACTGACTTTAGAATGGACTGAGCTGACTTGAACATGATGTTCAGCAATTTCACCATTGGAGTAAATAAAAATGAGGGAGGCAACAATAATAAATAAGTTAAAAGTAAGAAAGAGTAGAAAGCAGAAAGAAAAGCATCTTTGAGCAAGATCACAACTCATAAACCCTACAGCTTCAGATTTTGCTTTTTCTTTCTTTCTTAGGCTCCAACTATGCCTTTCATAACCCTTTCTTTTCCTAACTTTCTTTACTTTACACTTCAAGACATTCAGATTGCTGCCTAGCCAAGAAAGGGATGTCCCTTCAACACACACAGATTCAAGTAAACTTTTTTTTAATCAGATGACAGTTTATACCCTTGATCATATATACCTATTGCTGTACAAAGAAAAGCATCTCTGAGATTTGATTCTTCATGCCAAAGAAAGTGGCAGTAGCTAGCTAGCCATGTAAGTTTCTTAGAGAGGCCTCGAGAACATTTTATTTGTTTTGTATATAAAAAAAAACAAAAGTTAGCTTTAACCAAAAGAAGACACGTTGGGAATATATATAAAGGATTTAGGGCAGGAAGGGGCCTAGCCTAGAAGCCGGAGTCTGTAACGCGACTAACCCAGAATGTTCTCCCTATGTTTTGACAGTCATCCCTGGCAAAACGTACCGGTTAAGGATTGGTAGCTTGACCTCTCTATCAGCTCTCAGCTTCCAAATTGAGGTAACTTAAACCTCACCAAGTATTTGAAAGTTTCAAATGTGTAGATGTTATAAAGCTTGTCTTTGTTAGTAACAAATTTTTAATTTAGGGTCACAATATGACTGTTGTTGAAGCTGATGGGAATTATGTGGAGCCATTTGAGACTAAAAACCTATATATTTACTTTGGTGAGACATATTCTGTCCTAGTAACAGCAAACCAAGACCCATCAAGAAACTACTAGGTGACTACAAATGTAGTTAGCAGAAAACCTGCAACCCCAACTGGCTTAGCAATCCTCAATTACTATCCAAAATATTTCAAGAAATCCCCTCCAACTCTTCCAACCACAGGCCCTCTATGGAATGACACTGCACCAAGATTGGCACAGAGCCTTGCTCTCAAAGCCCGCAAAAGTTTCATTCACTCCCCTCCTCTCACTTCAGACAAAGTGATTGTGCTTCTCAACACATAAAATAAGATAGATGGGTACTATAGATGGTCCTTAAACAATGTATCCTTCTCTCTCCCCCACACACCTTACTTAATAGCTCTAAAGGAAAAGTTAAACTTAAACCATGTGTTTGATCAAAACTAGACCTGGCAAACGTGTCGTGTTTGTGTCAACCCGTTAAAAAAGCGTATTGACCCGACCCGACCCGACCCGTTAAGCTAACGGGTGGGAAATATTAAACCCAAACCCGACCCGTTCAAATTCGCGAAAACCCGACCCGACCCATTAAGACTAATGAGTTATTTTTTTGCTCATTTCACGTGCTTCACCCATTTAAAAAAATAGACTATATTTGTTAACAAATTGTTAAATGAAAACACAAATTAGACAATTCTTTGTGATAAAAGAATAATATATTAAGTATTTGAGAATAATTAAAATAATAATATGGAGTGAAAGGAGGATGCTATTGGTGGGGTTAGATTGTATTAGTAATCAATATCGAAATAATCTTAGGGATTTAAGTAATTAATCAACAATATAAAATAGTAAGAATATAAATAAAATAATAATTTGGAATGATAGGAGCATGCCATTGGTGGGGTTAGATAGGGATTTTATAATGTAAATTTACAAAAATACCTCTGCTCTTAACGGGTTAACGGGTCATTCGCGAAAAATACTGAAACTATCCGTTAAGATAGCGGATGCTTAACGGGTTCACCCGTTATTAACCCGACCCAATAAGGCCAACCCAAATACTGATAATTTCGTGCGAATTCGTGTTGTGTACAATATTGCCAGGTCTAATCAAAACCCACCTCCAGAAAACTATGACTTCAAGAATTATGATATATATGCCGTTGCCTAGAATGTAAATGCCATTTCCAGCAATGGCATATACAGGTTGAAGTTCAATACCACAGTGGATATTATACTGCAGAATGCAAACACCATGACTGTGAACAACAGTGAGACACATCCATGGCATCTCCATCGGCATGATTTTTGGGTGCTGGGCTATGGAACAGGCAAGTTTGACATGAAGAAGGATGTGGGAAAATACAATCTTGTAAATCCAATCATGAAGAACCACAAAAGAATAAACACTGCAACAGTAATAAAGATATTATTACAAAGCAAACTAAGCAAACCTTAGTTATATAAAAACATCCAGTTTAGCGACAACAATATGCACTCCACTACTACAAAACGAAAGATAATCACTCGAGTTATTATCAAAGACTGAGATCACAACAATACAAATTATGACCATAATCCTCAACATATACATTGAGCATCCACTCCACTACCACCATATGCAGAACAGAACAGACACATTCTAATATATATTTATATAATAAATAAATAAAAGGCTAAATTGTAAACACAAACACCACATTACTGATATAAGAAGTTAAAAAGTGAGTTGGCATACCTCTTTTCCTTTGCGGGTATGGCTATACGAATCCTGATACCAACTATAAATTGGGGAACCAACAACGCTTCATCATTTCCGCTGTATAAAAATAAAAAAATCACAATTATATATAAATAAAAAATTTAAGCCAATAATTGAGACTTGAGAGTAGTGAGTGCTTACAATTTCGGCGAGAGAGAAGTGAATAGATTGAAAGTAGAGGAATACGGATTGGAGAAGGAGGTGTCTGAGAATCTGCAGAGCGAATAGAAGAAGGAAGACAAAAGATCGAAACTTTGGAATTAGATAGTGAAGAAATCTATTTCGGAACTCACTGCTTCAAGAGTTGGCGACCATGAATTATAAGCCTTGGGCTTGTAGTGAGAAACCCTACATCCGTACTGTTTTTGCCCAAAAACTTCAACCCATCCATCCAAAATTTTTTACTTGTTGTTGATCAAGCTCGCTCAGGTATTAAAAATAAAAGAGCTTTAGTTCTAATCTTATTATTGCATTAAAAGAGCTTTTTCAAGTTGTTCTTAACGTCTGTAACACAGGAGCTCCACAAAAATTGAGAAGAGGAGAGTTAAAAAGTTGATGGGATACAAACCTGAAGACCAAAATAAACGGCAGATGAAAAGGCTCTGAATCAAGTAACCAGGTGATGCGACGAAGCCCAAAACAAAAGGCGCGAGGGTTAAGATCGAAAGGGGGAGGGGCAAAAATGGAACGGAAGCAAAAGATTTAGTGGAGGTCAAAATCGTAATTTCACTGTTCATGTTGAACAGCTTAGGAACAATGTTGAAGCAATCGTTTAACAAACTGAATCCAACCCAAAACTCGAAAAACAACGAGATCACAAGATCCCAAAAATTCCTAACTATGGATGGGCTTGGGGTGGGAGGAATGAGCACAACTTATTATTAATGTTATGAAAAAATATATAAAATACTTCGAAATTGAAGGGCCCAACCGGGTTCGAACCGGTGACCTCTTGATCTGCAGTCAAATGCTCTACCACTGAGCTATGGACCCCCTTTGGTGACAAATTCTTTCAAATATTTTATTTAAATGAAAAGAATATCATCTGAAATGAGCAAAAGGGTTTGCAGTTCTCATCCTATGACACGTTGGAACTTATCCTTGTCCACATGGTCACAACAAGGATTTGGGGTGACGACAGAAATAACGAAACATACAAAGACAAAACTACTATGTTCACTTCATGATTTTTTCTTTAAATTTTATTTTTCGCATGGTAAATTCAAAAAGGAAAGATGTAGGTAAACCAATTTCAAACAATATTTGGTTGTCTGTTAAAATTAGTAGTGATGAGAAGTAATAGTCAATTCCAACAAAAAAATGGAAAAATAATGCCACTCTATACAACCTAAGTCAAGCTCAAATTTTATTTGTTTTGGTCGGGCACACTCAATATAATTTCACACAAATTGGCAAAAACAAAGTGACTTGTATTATGTTTGACAAAAAAAAAGTGTGACATTTATTATTAGTTGAAATGCCATAGTTCTTTATTTTGGTCACATTCCACCTCTTTACATAGGTGAAGAAATAAAAAATGAAACACCGCTTTATCGGATATGCATAATAATTCCTCTAAAAATTTTGTGTGCATAATCTAGTGTATCAAATGGAATGCATACATGCAGAAAAAGGGCTTAATTAAGTTGGTTAGAGAGGATGTGCTCCCCACTGCTGCACCCGAGTTCGAATCCCCATTTCTTATAGTTTAAGATTAGTTTAAAGTATAATATCACTTGTATAAAAAAAGAAAAAAAGAATGCATATGCCTTAAAAGATAAAAATAAAATGCATGAGAGCCATATTCATCATTAGCCAATGGAATTGATTAAAACATCAAATTGCATTTCCTTGAGAAACATATTGTATGCATGAAGCACTCAATCAACAACAAAATTCACTATGTGGCATTGCAAACACAAAGAAAATCCATTTAAAACCAAATTCAATATGATTTTGACACTAGAAATAAATGAATGAAAGATAACCCAACTATCCAGGAATAATAATTTGGAGACAAAATGTTTGCATCGGAGTTTACTAGGCCAAAAGCCTAAAAACACACAAAATAATTAGCAAAGCGAGGCAAAAACTTGAAGTAATTGTAGAAGGAAGAACAACACATCAAGTAGTTGGTTGAGTTGTTGGTTGGCCTCCCATTTGATCAGGCGGTTATTTCCAAGCCTCCTTCCTTCGTTTTCTCCGCCCATTCTTCTCCTCTTATACTTTCTCTCCCTCACTCCCTCAACATCTCCCCCATTTCTTCTCTCTCCCTCTCTCAATACCCAAATTTTATCACTTCCCAAACTAAGAGAGAGCCACTGAAACAAGGGGAGAGATGTCCTTCTCTGCCACCAATTTGGCCCAGCCCCTCCAACTCAACACCGCCACCCCCAGATCCAATGACAAGCCCTCTTTGTTGTTGCCCAAGACCTCATCTTTTCTCGGATCTACCCGCAACCTCCGACCCACTTCCTTATCTGCTAACCCCAGTCACTCGAATGCCCACCGTCGATCCGCTGTCGTTGCTGTCTCCGAAGCTGTGAAAGAGAAGAAGCTCCATGCATCCACCAATCTGGTAATGTTTCAGTCCTGAAAGTTCATTTCTTGATTGAGTTTTCTGGGTAAGTTTTGTTTTTCTCATGCATGGTAAGCCAAGGGAAGGAGAAGAGCATTGGATTTCAAAATTTGTTTTTCTTGGGTTTTTAAGTATTGGGTAGCTGAGATTTAAGAGCAATTCCACTTGATCAAGACCAATTTAAGTTTTTTTGATCCAACAATTGAAAACCCAGAACAGATAAATCCCACGCTTCAAACTTTCAGCTTTGTTTCTCGGTGGCTTTAATTCAATTTGATTTGTGTCTTATTTTTCAAGTTCTTGGAACTTCAGTATATCTATCTAATTAAGTTTGAAGAGATTTAGAAGTACAAAGCTGAGCTTTTTCTTTGTTTCCCCAAGATTTAGTTATCTTATGAAATGAAACAGTGTCTAAGACTATCCTTTTCGATCTTTGTGCATTTAGCTTATAACAAAAGAGGAAGGCTTGGAGCTGTATGAAGACATGGTGTTGGGTAGGTCTTTTGAGGACATGTGTGCTCAGATGTATTATAGAGGCAAGATGTTCGGGTTTGTTCATCTTTACAATGGCCAAGAAGCTGTGTCAACTGGGTTTATCAAGCTTACAAAGAAGGAAGATTCTGTGGTGAGCACTTACCGTGATCACGTACACTCCTTGAGTAAGGGTGTCCCTGCTCGTGAGGTGATGAGTGAGCTCTTTGGAAAGGCCACTGGTTGTTGCCGAGGCCAAGGTGGTTCAATGCACATGTTTTCAAAAGAGTACAATGTGCTTGGCGGGTTTGCATTTATTGGTGAAGGGATACCAGTAGCAACAGGTGCAGCATTCTCTTCTAGATACAGGAGGGAAGTGCTGAAACAAGCAGACTGCGATCACGTGACATTGGCCTTTTTTGGAGATGGAACTGCTAATAATGGCCAATTCTTTGAGTGTTTGAACATGGCAGCATTGTGGAAATTGCCAATTGTTTTTGTTGTGGAGAACAATTTGTGGGCTATTGGAATGTCACATTTGAGGGCCACATCTGATCCGGAAATTTGGAAGAAGGGTCCTGCATTTGGTATGCCTGGTGTTCATGTTGATGGAATGGATGTTTTGAAGGTGAGGGAGGTGGCAAAGGAGGCGATTGGAAGGGCCAGGAGAGGAGAAGGGCCAACATTGGTGGAATGTGAAACATACAGGTTGAGAGGACATTCATTGGCCGATCCTGATGAGCTTCGTGACCCTGGTGAGTATTTGAATTATGTCTTTCTTCTTTTAGATGTGTCGTGGTTTTTGATCTTGGAGAGATGTTAATGCTTCTGCTCCTGAGCATTTTACGAATTAAAATTTGTCTATGCTTCCGTCTCCTACTCCTTTTGGTTCTGTTTCTGCTAATAGTTTCTTCTGTGATTTACCTTCTGAGTTTTAATATCGTGATTTTTTGTTTGTTCGTTGGATTATGGACTTGAGCCACTTTATGAACTATGAAGTGGATAGTTTCTTCTGTGTTAGATTTTTATCTTTTCATTTCTGATATCCTGATTTTTAGTTTACTAGTGTTGGATTATGGAGAACTCCCCACTATCTCATTTCGCAGCCAACATGTTCACTTCTTCATTTTCATATCATTTCATTCCTTTGAGTTGAAGTTGCTAAATATTAACCACTATGATTGGTTCCATTTTGGCAGCTGAGAAGGCACACTATGCTGCCAGAGACCCCATCGCAGCCTTAAAGAAATACATACTTGAGAACAATTTGGCCACTGAACAAGAGTTGAAGGCCATACATAAGAAGATTGATGAGTTGGTTGAGGATGCCGTTGAGTTTGCAGATGAGAGCCCGCTTCCACCTCGCAGCCAGCTGCTCGAGAATGTGTTTGCTGATCCAAAAGGTTTTGGAATCGGCCCTGATGGCAGCTACAGATGTGAAGATCCTAAGTTCACTCAGGGCACTGCTCATGTCTAATCAATGTTGGACCTCTAGCAATCAACGTGTGCTAGCTCTCTGTTCCTAGATACATGCATGGTGTTAAATTTTTAGTTACCGCTGGCAGTTACTTTGTCACGTAAGAAGATTGTCTCAGCCTTTATCTACTGTAGGCAGGAATATGTTTGTTAGTTGTTTCAGTTTTGGTCATTTTACCGCTCATTTCAAAATTTTCCTTGCTTTTGTATTGACAAGCAAAAGACCCTGTTGGGATGTTGGTTCCTCTGTTTCCTATTTTATTATATCCATCTACACAAGATTCTAAAAATGTTGCATTCGTCGGATCGAATCCCCAAATTGATTTTGCATGCAGCAATTGATCTTTGCTTTCTTGTTGTTTGGGGACAACATGTAACAGCAATTGTTGGCTTTCTATTACAAGACTGCAACATGGTCTCAAAATTTACCACAAAATTGAGAAATTTATGTCAAGAATTAAATATAAAGAGAGAGTTTATGTCCAAATTAAACGTGATTAACAAAATTGATATATATCAATTCTATATATGTACATGTTGAGGGTAAAATAGTACTGAAAAATCGGGTACAAAGAATTGTAAGAAATGGAAAAATACGAATGAAGATATGATACTAATGAAGAAGAAACAACAAAAGAATGCGAAAGGGTAAGTGTCAATTCAGACGGGGATTACAACTTTAGAGCGGAAATTGCTTCAGGTTTAAAATCAACTCTTAGACCCAAAACTCGCCTGACCTCGGCTGGCGTCAGTCTCCAGGTCATAGGTCCTGAGTTCTCACCCCAGAAATCTAAAATCTCCGAGACCTTTTCTAAGTTGAGGATTGTTGCCATTTGAGTGAGACGAGGAAACTTTTCTCTAACAGTCCTTTGAGTCATACTAGAGAAGTGGCTTACCAATGCTCTGGCATCTCTGTCCAGCTGAAGACCTCCAAGTTGACTGAATCTCTTCTGCATCATAGTTGCTTCAAGCCTCTTCACAATGTAGTCAATTACCAAATGTACAAATGAGTCATAATTGTTGGCAGTCATTAGTGGCTGGAGTCATGCTACATTCGTCTCAACAGCATGAAGAAGCATTTGGACCCATGGGTCATTAACCTCATTGTCGGCATATTCAGCCTCTGACAGCTCATAGCTGATTGACCCCACACGCTCTAGCACCGTACGGAGGCGGGGTGCCACCGTTGCCACAAGTTGTTCCAGGCCAGCATTCAAAGCTTGCTTGCGCCTAATTCTGACAGACAGGACTTAAGTTTTTCTCTATCAACTGGTGCAGGAAATACCTGATAAACATGATATCATTTTTGTTAATACCTGGTATTGGAATTACTTTTAATAAAGAAGCAAAAAATATGTAGGGAAAAAAGACAATACAATTCAACAAAAATGATCACATCAGATGATAACATCTAACTTGAATCCAAGAGACCAAGATGGACATAAAAGACGCCAAACATTAATAGCCAGTGCATTTGCTAGTGTATACAACATCATATTAAAGCAACCAATAAGGCAGATGTGACCTACCAAGGACAATAAAATACTTAAGAGTTTACAGCCAAGAAGGTGACACGAGCATGATATATATCTTGAAACTAATACTTTTTACTATACATGTTGTCAAAGCCATTTTATGATTCTGGACAACCAAAATGTAACTCTTAATGACTATTTCCATATCTACTGAATTTAATAACCAATAGGCAACAAGTAACAAATGGGGGCTTGGAGAAATGCTAATATGTCTCACTGAGTTACAATGCTCTCTTGACTCTTGCACACGAATTTTGGAAAAACAAAACAAACTGAAAAATACAAAGGATTCAGAAAGTAAAGGCAACAGCTACATCAACAGATCAAGCACAATAAATAAAATACAACAGCGGCATGATCCATCAAATTACTATAAGAAACCTTAACTATAAAGTTCCACCATATAAAGAAGCCTGTGACGGCAGCATCCAAAATGAAAGTTGGCTAAGCAATCTACTAAAAGAATATTAGAGTACTGAGCAGCACTGTCAAGTGATCATCAATATACAAACCACATATCTTTCTTTTCAAAATTAAGTCTGCACAACATCAAGCTACACATCCTATTAGTATTAGGGACAAATGTTCCATTCTCACTGTAAAGTGCTATAGTAAGTAGGTTCTAATTATGTTAGCAAAGATTGACAAAGCCATTGGAAAACGAATATCCCACTATAGGAAATCCACACTAGAGGGGCACAAACTCAAGTTAAATGGAGGATTGTATAAAACAAATTATGCAAGGTTATGGGGACTTGGGGCTTTGACCTAATCCAAAGCAAGTTAAAATGTAAGCCAAAGACTTGCCTAAACAGTGTAGTTGTTATTCATGTCACAAATCTTGAAAAGTAAAGCACAGAGTAAACTAAAGCATTTCAATTACCTCTAAGCATTGCTCTTCAATCTCGTGTTTCAATTTGAGGACATACTCACTACTGACATCCAAATTATTCAAAACAGTGGCAATCTCCGTCCCAATCTTTTGCACACCAACACCACCCAAAAACAGCTTTGCACCAAGATTGGGCTCTCTCATCTTCTGTTGCAAAGCCTCATGGTACTCATTGCTCAACAAGCTACTCGCGCCACTCAACACAGCAATCACAGAGCTGATATTCAAAGTGGATATTGCCCTTCGTAAGCAACTCTGCAAGACATAGAAAACATCATCGACCATTGAAGTCGTGAGACTGTCAGGCACATGCTCATCAATCCTTATAGCCTTCCTTACATTCTCCACCATAAAGAAACCCTCTAATATGACATAAAACCCAGTAATTTCCTGAACCACCTTGCTAAAACTTCCACTCCTAAAAGCCTTAGTGGCTCTTGGTCCTAAATCCGGGTCGACATTCGTCAAGCCCTTGATCTTAGACACCATGAACTCAGTATAATCCTCACCCAATTGCATCAAAGACAGTATCTCTTCCAAGAAGAGCTCAACCTCTCTAGGATCGGGCCCCTCAGACCCAACACCAACACCACCAACATTAAGCAAATTCTTGTTCTGGGCATTAATCTCATAGCTCAACTTTGGCAATCTCCTATACTCCATGTACTTCTTCAAAATCAAACTACCACTCGTATCACACTCCTCTTGAAGTTCACAAATGGCGTAAACAACCCCATCTTCCCCACAAAGCCCTCTCAGAATCTCATCATTATCTTCAACAGCCAAAACAATGTCCTTGAACAAATTGGTCAAACACCCAACAAAATTGACCGCCTGGGTCGGATTGTTCTGCTCCATAAGCTCCACCAATTGCTCGAATTCAAGCCTGGATCTCATCCCAATCACCTTCCTCAAATACCCCACGTAAACCTGTAAGCCCTCCGTCTCCAAACCCAGCGGAGTGTAAAGCCTGATAAATCTCAATACGGTAGGATGCTCCCTCTGGTCCACGGCCTCAGAGAGCTTCTTCCTGACTATCGATTCGAGCTGCCGCTTCGACTCCATGAGCTGCTCTCGCTGTTCGTAGCCCGAGTCCATGTACTCCGAGTCAATCTGAATAAACCGCTGCACGTACTTGGCGGCAGACTCGTAGTCCTGGGCGTCGAGGGCTTGCTTGACGCCGTCCGATGCAGTTGCCGCGCTCGACGATGGCGTCCAGGCGGAGGAGCGGGCAGGGCCGGCCCTGACTTTTGAGTGGCTTTAGGCAATTAATTAAATGAGGCCCCTTTTTTAGTATATAATTACTCACAATAAATAAAATGATTTTGCTTCGCCCGCTACGTGGGAATAAAAAGGTAATATGCATTCTAATGTAGGATATATCTTGAAAAAAATCATGTTAGATATTTAATATCATGAAGGAAATTACAAATTTACAAACCAATGTTCCAGGAACCAATAACTAGGCTTGTCAATGAGTCCGATCTTGATCCGAATCCGATACAATTAATAGGAGATGAATCTAGTAGTAGGATCCGATGATCGATTATGATCAATCCATTAACTCGATAAGTTAACGGAATGATTTAGATCTAGTCTAATCCGATCCAATTTTTATAATATATATTTTATTTTATATTATTTTTACTTAACATATATGTATATTTAATATATTATTTTATTTGCTTTCTCATTGGAAATTTAAAAAATAGTTTGCTGGTTATGAACAAATATAAAGAAAACTTCACAAATCTGATTACCTTTTCAAATTCTCATGCTCCTCTCCTCTTGGTCACCATCAATCTCAAGACAAAGATCAAAAAGAAAAATCGTAAGCTTTTCTGTGAGAGATCGATTCTTAGGGTTACAATATGAGAAAAGAGGGATAAGAAAAACTAGAAATAGTGAATGGATTGAAGAGAGATTAGGAAAACAAAGAATAATATGGTTGTGGATTAAGAGCTCGCTAGATTAAATAGAAAGTATGTTCTTCCATGGAGAAACTAGGAGTAGTTGCGTGAGAAAAGAGGAAGCGTGTTGGGGTTTCTTATGAGAAAAGGAATCGTGTTTCTTCATTTAATTTTATCGTGTATGTGTGTTTTTTTTTAAAATTGAATGCGTATATATATACCCTTAAAAAAAATTTGGGGCCCCCTTAATTGGAGGCCCATGGCCATTGCCCTTCTCGGCCTACCCCCAAGGCCATTGGGAGCGTGGACTTGACGCGCGACTGGGCGAGGTCGAGCTCGCTGACCTTGGCGCTGACGTGGTCGGCGAGGTCGCACGTGGAGGTGACGTTGGCGAACACGTGATCGGAGTCAGCCCTGACGATGTCGAGGACCTGCGAGGCCCTCTGGAGGCTGAGGAGCTGCTTGTCGAGGTTGGTGCGCTGGGAGAGGAAGTTATCGAGGTCCAGATCTAAGGATCGCTGGTAGGCTATGCACTCGTGGAGGAGGCGCGTCATCGCCCCCACGTCCGTCAGGGCTCGCACGTACAATAGCGCCTCTTGGGTCCCGAATTTTATCGACGGTTGATCCGACTCCATTGCCTCTCTCTCTGTCTCTCTCTCGCGGGTTTGAAGATCTGTGTGCGCGGGTGGTTCAGTTGGAGAGTTGGAGATGAAGAAGAAGAGGAGGAAGGCACAAAAATACCAAATGAAATTACAAATATGTCCCTGTAATTTCGCTCCAATTTTACCACGATTTTTATTTTAATCTTTGATAAATTTGAGATTTTTGTTAAGGATTAATTAAGGACTTCTATTCTATATGACAAAAAAAATTAAGGTAATAGATGGGGCTAAATGATTATTTTGAAATTTTTAAAAGCCCAATATGTTTAGTAAAAAATAATAAAATCACTTATTTTGAATAATTGCTGTGAGAGAAAGCAGGTGATGAGCTGCTTTCATTTTTTGATTATGCGAGAATCAGTTTTGAATAGGTGATGGGTTGAATGAAACTTTCAAAATTTCAAAAATAACCCCGTCTTTTTTTTTTGTACCAACCGCACTTCTAATAAAAAGTTTACCAAACGCCAAACTGTTTGCTTTCATAACTGATTTCTCTCACAGCAAATCTGACAGTGATTATCTTTACAACACATCAATGTCAAACTGGCCCAAAATATAGAGCATTTTCTAATGAATTTTACCGCACATCTAAATTAAGTTAGTTGATCGGGAAGTGTGTTCATGCCTATGCGCTCAAGTTCGACTTTTTGTAAATTTTCCCCTTCCTCTATTGATAAAAATGCAAAACAAAAAATTGTGAATCTTACAATTAGAGTGGGTGTTAGTGTCATTTCTAGGATCTCAGGGGGTTTTGTGAAAATACGAAAAATCTCAGAGGGTGTTACTGTAAATAACTCAAATTTGGGACAATTAGTCAAAGAACTACAAACAAATGAGTTGCGCATGTTGACACTCATCAAAGGACTAAAAATTAGTATTTAATTTTACACGAGAGTTGAATGGAAATTAAATCTTATACAAGGACTAAAATTGAAATTATTGTGTGTACACAAATTTGGAATTTCTAGCATTATTATACATACATAAAATTTACATTATTAAAATAATTACAAATGTTGAATGACGAATATGATATGAAGTTTTCAATACTTCTCAAGGAAACTTTTGGGTATCTTTTAAGCCTATCGTTGTAATCTACATAGGTGATACCAAATCGAACACTGTATCCCGAATTCCATTCAAAGTTGTCTAGCAACGTCCACGGAAAGAATCCCTTCACTTTGACACCATTACTAAAAAGAAATTAAATATATTAATGTCAATGATATGAATCTGTAGATAATGAAATTTTGGCGAATTAAATTCCGCTAGATAAGAAAATGATTAGGGTTTGGTGGATTAAATTGCAGGCCCCATAATTCGCCCACGTGGGGTACAACTCATCAAAGTTGGATTAGTTGTCAAAGGTGACACGTGTCGACATCCAACAGAGTGTATCAAACTGCTCAAATTGTAGACAAAATTAAAGGAAAGAATATTATGAGATTGACTTTGATTCAAATCAAATATTAATCAAGTCAATCAATTTGGTTAAAATTGCCAAATTATCAGAATTGGTTTTAAATCAAATCAATCCCACAAATCAAGGGATCCATATTGGGGATTCCAAACCAAGACCCAATTCTTGGCCTATAAATACTAGGCTCTCATTCAGAAGAAAGGACTTGGCTGAAAAATACACCAACCACTCAGAAGAACCAGAAAACTCTCTGTATTCTTCACATCACTTTGGAAGAGCCATCAAGCACCACAAACACGTGCCGGTTCCTCCACCTTACAAAATCCAAATCACCCAACAAGCCTTGTGCTGCCTGTTTGACCAAGATCAAGTCTCTACGACCCTTGTGTCAAACACAAATTTTTCCTAAACTCTCAAGTTCTTCATCAACTTCGTGGAGAATCATCAAGCATAACAAACACGTGCTGATTCCTTCACCCCCAAAGCCGAAGACTTTCCACCATGTGACACTACTCATGGTCCTGACGTGTCTGAGATCAAGCCGTGACGGCCCTCGACGAAGTCTCAAATTCCGATTCAAGATCAGTGCTTGGCACCCTTGAACTGTATAAACCATTGGAGATCGAATCAGAGGAAATTCTTTTATTTTTGTAAAAGAATACCCACAGAGAGTGTAACCTACACACTTGATAAATCAATACAAAGATTATTTTGTACATGTGTTCTTGTCTCATTTGTCGCAGGATTTTCGTCTTACAGAATCAATAACTCAAAATCTAAAGCTAGAACATATATATTCTAAATGAATTTGTTAATACACTTACTCAATAGAACTTTGAACATAATGAAGGTGGCGATTGTAGTAGTCAACTCTATGGGTATCATTAAGGGCCTCGAAAAGCGATAATTTTGGATCATTCAACTCATCCACACCTACAATACAATACAATACAATATATTATGCAGTTTGAAATTTAGACTTTGTTTCACTTGTGTGTGTTTTACACCAAAAATATGTGAAACATTGATCATGCAATTACTTAAGGATTCAAAAAAATTACCATTTTCTGTAATGTAAATGATTGGATTGTGATACTTTTCCTTTGTGTAGAGTAAAAGATCTTGAATTCCTCGTGGATAAACATTTAGCCATTCCGAAGCACCCTGCACCCAAATTTGAAAATATTTAGATTCTTAAGAGTCACATTTGTTTACCCCTCTTTCCGTTGGTTTTAATGGTATTTTTCATCCCGTAAGAAAATATTTATCTTCTTATAAAAATAAATAAATATTTATCTAATAAATCCCTAATTTCTTGTATGCTATATTCTTTTATAGGTACAGTTATCCTGGAAATGAAACAATAAATCAACCCAAAGTAAGTTTCAATTTTTGAAACCAACCAATTGTACACGGCACAAAAAAGAAATCAAATAAAACTCAATATTCTAGTTCGTTAAATAAAAAAGAAATCACAAATATTAGGAGGCTGAATTTGAGCCATGTGGTCAATTAGGAGACTGAATCAGAATTTGCAGCTACTCATCTATGTTTGACCCATGTGGTTAATTATAACAAGAAGGAATTAAATATGAATGAGCTCATAGGCAATGGTGGCTCATCCCACTTTACAGGATTAATCATCTATACAATAACAGTTCCATGCAATCATAAATAATCATTTAAACAAAACTTTAATATGTTTTTATTGATCATGTTATTTATAGATTTAACACCATTTGCGACACTCTTTCACTCGGATCTTCCCCAAACTAGATGATAAAATTGGTGGACATAGCATACGATATTCAACTCCTTATATTAACTTTTGAGGTCGTGAGCAAAAATACTTTGAAATATTATATGAGATTTCCCTTCATGTCCTATAAGTCAAGGTACATCAATTATCTTTTGAAAACGTGGAAAGAGTAGCAAAAGGAAAAAAACGGCTTGAAGACAAGGGCTTCAACTTTAATGGGAACAAAAATAGCATTAATCAAAACCAGAAGCCGAAAAATGGCAATAATTTTGAGACAAAATGTTTGGATCGGATTTTGCAAGGCCGAAAAACACACAAAATAATTAGCAAAGCGAGGCAAAAACTAAAAGGGAAATAGCTCAAAATGCCACTCTTTTCATAATTTTAAGTGAAAATACCACCCCTTCTCAAAAATTGTAAAACTATCACCTATAAATATATATTTATTATCAACTTATTGCACAGATATCACTGTTACAGAAATTTTGGTCTCTCTCAGCTCCCTATTCACTCTCTCTGCGTTCGCTTGCTCTCTTTCTCTCAGCTCTCTCTCACAGTTCTCTCTTCCTCTCTCAGCGCTTTCTCTCTCCATCGACCACCACCACTCTCTTTCTCCCTCTGTCGCGAAAACCTAAGCATCACTCTCTCTTTCTCTCTCTGCAGTCAATGTTAGGGTTTGTTGAGGGGGTTCTTGAAGGTGAAAGAAAGGGTTTCTTCTTTAAATGCTCTCTCCCTTCAACAATCTCTCAGTTCTCTCTCTTCTCATGTCTTCAATCGACGTCTTTCTCTTCTCCTCTGCTCTTTCAGGGCGTCAAAAAACCCTAATTCTTGGTTTTGGTTCTGACTTTTTTCACATACTTCCTCCTCATTCTCAATCCTCTCACAGACAGAATTCGTGCTTTTCTTTAGGTGTTTCTGCGATTTCCAATTCGGTTCTGTGTGCAAAACGAGTGATTCTAAGGTAGGTTTTGTATTTGTTATTGACTAGTTTGTCTTTTTGTATGGTTTTCATTTGAGAAGGATAATTTCACTAACCAGTGACTGATTTTATGAAGTTTAGTAATTAGAGAGATTGGAAATTTCTGTATTTTAACTGTGAATTACTTCATGCTTGGATGAAACTTCTATTGGTCTGATTGATTTTGCTCTATGGATGACGAAGTGCCTCAATTTGCTATTTGTCATCTAGGATTGGTTCGTTTGTGATGCGTGTTTTCAGTTCCATTTTATGATGCATATTTAGTGTGGGAATTTATTGTGGTGGCAATGGCTATTCCATTATAACACAGCTTTACCTCACTAGGCCCTAAATTAGCTGTTGAGTAATAATGCAGAAGTAAATTTGTTGTTATCATTGCTGTTTCAGCATCTAGTAGGATATTTTGCATCGTTCTAGTCTTAATGGTTAATTATGTGATTTTGAAATACTTATGTTAATTGGCGTGGGATTTTTCTCTTCCCTGTGCTATGAAACCTGCTAAATTTTGTTGTTATTCCGTGTGGAAACAAGCTAGTTAATCTGGTTGTGTGTGCAGTGCCGTTACAGTACGTTTGTTTGTGTAGAGTTTTGTGTCTTGGCAAGATTGCAAGAGACAAAATTGAGGTAGTCATCTAGATTGTGTATAATTTTATATTATTTCTGGCTGGAATAGCCCATCAATTGCCAAAGTCAGTTGAATTATGCAGTTCAGAAATTTAATATAGGAAATTATCGCCGACAATGTCACGAGAGGTCCCAAATTCGATCCCTACCCATAATACTTTAAGAGTTCAGTGTGACTGATAATTCATATATGCTCAACTTGCATGATGTATTTTTTTAATCCCATTGCTGAAAGTGAAGGACAATCTTTGGATTAGTACCTCGTGGTTTAATCAATTCAGGGAAGTGCTTTCTCAATGCAACGCTACAAGCTCTTCTATCCTGTTCTCCTTTTGTTTAGCTTCTGCATGAATTGAGAACTCGTAAAGTGCCTAAGGTTTCTTTTGTTTATTCGATTACTTTGCATTTACGTGGTTTTAGTAGAATTGCTAATTTGAAAATAACAAAATTTATATAGACTGCTGATCTCAGAAAATAGGAAGCTACCTTGCCTATGCTTGTTCTTTTTCTGGCTAATCACTTAACTAATATGTTGTCCATTTGAATTTGATTTTATTAGGTTGGCTATCCAACATTAGGTGCATTTGCAGAGTTCATCTCTGAATTTGACATGCCTAGTGGTTCAAGTTCAAAGAACAAAGATTTAGGTGCTCTTGAGACTGGTAGGCCTTTTAGCCCTGCCATGTTTGAAGGCGTTCTTAAAAATTTTACTCCAGATGTACGAACTAGCATGTCGGGCAGGCCAAGGTGTTTATCTGATCTGGGTCAATAATTTTCTGTTCTAGGTTTTGTCTTTTTGTATTTTTTAATTTCTATGTTGAGCCTTCTTATTGCAAATTTAATCCTTGATGGTATTGCTGGTTGAAATTGTAAGGCACGATCATTGCAAAAAGATTTAGACACATGCATCTATTTGTAGTCACAAAAGTTGTCCTTCCCATCCACTTTTTTTCTTTTAAATCCCTTATGCAATGTTTCCTTTCTTTCCTTATATTAATATCTTTTCACTATTTCCAAATAAACAAGAAAGGTCAGATTTGTGATTCTCATAAATCTTGTATTGATCGGTAATGGTTTTCCTTCAGTATTATTAGGCTTGATTGATAATTCTCATGCTTTACAATTTGTCTGATGGCTTGAAAAAGTGCCACTGCCTGACATAGCTCAGGACTAAAATGCCTGATGTTACAGTGTCTCCACTTAAATTGTTTATTTTCTGAAAACATGTTGTGGTTTATTACAGCTGTTGCAACCCATTTAATGTGAAAAAATGGGTTAGACTGAGATATTTTAGAAGTTAACTTGTGATCGGTAAAATGTTGTACCAAATAGGTTAACAATCTTCTGTACTATTCTGAGTTCGCCAATATTTTCATGGACCAAGGAAAGAAGAAACCTAGAACACCTCAAGAGCAATTACCAAAGGGTTAAATTTGCCTTGTTTAGTTTCTTCTCTGTCTAGTGTAAATATTTATGTCGGCATGTCTATATTCTACTTTCTATTTTAAGTTGCCTAGTGAAACTATTTTTGTTTTTCAAACAAGAAGATGCTCAGGAGTTCCTTAGCTTCATTATGGATCAGATGCATGATGAATTACTTAAGCTTGAAGGATAGCCCTCGAGTATTAATGGGCTCAAATAATCTCTAGTATCTTCTGCAGAAGAATATGAACGGGAGACGGTTGGCCCTAAGAATACATCTGCAGTAACCAGGACACAGAGTTTTGTTCCTTCAGAATTAAGCGATATTTTTGGAGGACAATTGATCTTGATCTTGGTTTTTCTTTCTTTTTTCCTGCAGAGGAAAGAACTTTTTTAAGAGAAGGGTGGGTGACTATCAAAGAGCATTATGTCAGGCCTCCAAGATGGTGGAAAGAATTTCATCTTCAAGAGCATTTTGTTACTCTTCTTTGAGCCAGCAATTTGTATATTGTATTTCAAGGGATATATATAATGCCATAGTCTGACTGAAGTTGTATTAATTTATGCCGAGCCGTCCTTAGCTTGGGGTGGTTATCATTATCTTTTTTTTGGTCATAAGGGGTGGTTATCATTATCAGTATAGAATTTTGTATCTATACTTTAAAATTCCATTATAATAAGGTGGAAAATGTGAAATGTGCATCATATCTCAATCTCATCATTGTGTTTGCAAAATGAAGCATGCCTCAGGTACTTTCAGTGTCAACAATGTCTCCAATTTCATAGGGTATGTATATCATTGGCAGGAAAAATGTAAGGGGAAATGTCTGATATAATCACTTTCTGTTTCTTTCTGTAGTTTTGTCTTGACAATTTCTGTTTCTTTGCATCGACAACTCTCTTTGCATCGACATTCCATGCTTTAATGCCTCCATCAACAGTGCCTATGAGAAGCTTTTGTCAAAAGGAAAAAAAAACACTTAAAAATAGATATATCCAATCTCAAATAATCAGAGTATGATTTCAAGGCCAAGCAATATTTGAGTTCATTATGAAAATCCAATCTGCATACCAATTGGTCAGATCTACATTCCTAGTCAAGTGACATAATTTTGGCTCTGCAATAAATGGTTGCATTTCTAGATGCCGGAGTTGATGAGTCATATGTCCATATCCTATTTAAATATGTGTGAAGAAATACAGATTGCAAAAACTATGGTTTTATCTCACATTTTTCCCCAGAAATAAACAATCAGTCACCATTTATAATTGAAGTAAAATATAGCATTTTAGTTGGCAGCATAAATAAGAAAGACAAGGGGTTAAAGAGATCTAGGGTTTACAGCAATTGAAATTTAAGGAATTGCAAGAAAGAATGGTACCTTCTTGTGGAATTGCAGATGAAGCGCAGGGGTTTTGTGATTTACAGAGGGACCTGGGAAGTCCGATTAGCTTTCCCAGGTGGAAGGTAGAGTGAGAAATATAAGTAAAAATGAGATTGGCGAGAGAGAGAGAGAGAGAGAGAGAGAGAGAGAGAGAGAGAGAGAGCTGCGCAAGAGAGACAGAGAAAGACCGAAGAGAGAGTGAGAGCTGAGCGAAGACAGAGTGAGAGTTGAGCGACAGAGAGAGTGAGAGCTGAGCGACAGAGAGAGACGGAGCCAAGAGAGCAGAGAGACGGAGCCAAGAGAGCAGAGAGACAACAAAATTTCTGAAAAAGTCATACGTGTGCAATCAGTGGACAATAAATATGTATTTATAGGTGATAGTTTTAAAATTTTTGAAAAGGAGTGGTATTTTTAGAAAAAATTATAAAATGGGTGGCATTTTAAGCTATTTCCCAAACTAAAAGTAATTGTAGAAGTAAGAACAACACAACAAGTAGTTGGTTGGCCTCCCATTTGATCAGCGGTTATTTCCAAGCCTCCTTCCTTCGTTCTTCTCCTCTTATACTTTCTCTCCCTCACTGCTTCAACATCTCCACCATTTCTTCTCTCTCTCTCTCTCTCTCTCTCTCTCTCAATACCCAAATTTTATCACTTCTCAAACAAATATAGAGCCACTGAAACAAGGGGAGAGCTGCTTGTCTAGGTCGGTGCGCTGGGAGAGGAGGTTGTCGAGGTCCAAATCTAAGGATCGCTGGTACGCTATGCACTCGTGGAGGAGGCCCGTCATCGCTCCCACGTCCGTCAAGGCTCGCAAGTGCGAGAGCGCCTCTTGGGTCCCGAATTTTATCGACGGTTGATCCGGCTCCATTGCCTCTCTCTATGTCTCTCTCTCGCGGGTTTGAAGATCTGTGTGCGCAGCTGGTTCAATGGGAGTGTCGGAGATGGAGAAGAAGAGGAGGAAAGCACAAAAATACCAAATGAAATTACAAATATGTCCCTGTAATTTCACTCCAATTTTACCACGATTCTTATTTTAATCTTTGATAAATTTGAGATTTTTGTTAAGGATTAATTAAGCACTTCTATCTGACAAAACCAAAATTAAGGACTCCTAGTTCCAGTCGTCCACTTAACATAAAATATAGAGCATTTTCTGATAAATTTTACCGCACATCTTAATTAAGCTAGTTGGTCAGGAAGTGTATTCATGCCTATGCACTCAAGTTCGACTTGCTGTGAATTTTTCCCCTCCTTTATTGATAAAAATGGAAAACAAAAAAGTGTGAATCTTACAATTAGAGTGGGTGTTTGTGTTATTTCTAGGACCTCAAGGGGTTATGTGAAAATATGAAAAACCTCAGGGGATGTTACTGTAAATAACTCAAATTTGGGACAATTAGTCAAAGAACTACAAACAAATGAGTTGCGTATGTTGACGCTCATCAAAGGACTAAAAATCAATGTTTAATTTTATATGAGAGTTGAATGAAAATTAAATCTTATACAAGGACTAAATTGAAATTATTGTATTCACACAAATTTGGAATTCAAATTTTGTATGTACCCAAATTTGGAATTTCTAGCATTATTGTACACACATAAAATTCACAATATTGAATTAATTACAAATATTGAATGACGAATATGATCTAAAGTTTTCAATACTTCTTAAGGAAACTTTTGAACCAGTGGCCGAGAGTTTCGGTGCCTTTTAAGCCCATCGTTGTAATCTACATAGGTGAGACCAAATCGAACACTGTATCCTGAACCCCATTCAAAGTTGTCTAGCATCGTCCAAGGAAAGAATCCCCTCACTTTGACACCATTGCTAAAAAGAAATTAAATATATTAATGTCAATGATATGAATCAATAACTCAAATTTGACCATATATGTTCTAAATGAATTTGATAATATACACTTACTCAATAGAACTTTGAACATAATGAAGGTGGCGATTGTAGTAGTCAATTCTATGGGTATCATTAAGGGCTTCGACAAGTGATAATTTCGGATCATTCAACTCATCCACACCTACAATATAATACATTATTATGTAATATTAAATTTAGACTTTGTACCACTTGTGTGTGTTTTACACCAAAAATATGTTTCAACATTGATCATGCAATTACTTAAGGCTAGAAAAAATTACCATTTTCGGTAATGTAAATGATTGGATTGTGATACTTTTTCTTTGTGTAGAGTAAAAGATCTTGAATTCCTCGTGGATAAACATTTAGCCATTCCGAAGCACCCTGCACCCAAATTTGAAGATTTTTAGATTTTTAGGAGGGACATTCGTAAGCGCAAAACGATTAACGGTCGAATTCATAAGGGCTTAATCTAGTAATTTGATGCGTACCTTTGGACCGATGGGGACCCCATTACGCTCAGCTGCCACAACACATATGAATATCATAATTTAATTAGTCTATAAACTTAAAATTGCTTCAACTAACTTCTGAATTTGTACTCACATGAAAGATTAACGCCAGCATCTGTTGTGTAGCTTGTGTATACTGAGTTATTTTGAGGTGCATCGTTTGCATAGTAACCAGCATAGTAATTTAGTCCAAGAAAATCAAATGAACCAATTAGCAATTTGGATTGTTCGTTCGTGAATTTTGGTAATCGGCTTCCTACAAGAGATCGCATGCTTTGCGGATAGTCACCACTTGTCAATGGCTCAGCAAACCTACAAGAATGTAAAAATTTCAAGCATTAACTTGACATTATATTATGTATTGCTCGTTAGAAAGTAGTAAGTATTATATTCATAAGTAAATTCAAAATACACTTGCCATCCGAACATAAAATCCAAAGCTCGTAATGCAGCATTTTTGTTCTCTTTTTCTTCCGATAAGGGCTCAAACCAATGTGTCACCAATGTTATCCCTATCACTCCATTTTGAGATGCCTGCACAAGAACATTTAAGTTAGTTTGTTTTTAGAGTCACGAAGAGGTAAAGTAGTCGCTCTCTTGTTGCAACTAAGAATCCAATATCAGGACCCAAAAAACAAACTAATTAACTGTACCTGGTATTTATTTTTGTACAATTTTACAGCAGCTGCATGAGCAAGGAGCAGGTGGTGTGTTACCAAATATGGTTCAATAGATGAATCTCCACCGGTGCAGTTTAGCTGCTGCCAAGTGGAGCATCGTCCTGGTGCATGGGATCCGACTGCATAACCATTGTTACTAAAGGTATATGGCTCATTCAGTGTGGCCCAATGCTTTACTCGATCACCAAATTCCTTATAACAAAGTTCTGCGTAATCTTGAAAATGCTTGCTGTATACACACATTTCAAAATGTAAATGTCGTAATTGTATTTATTAATTAAATTATCAATACGATTCAGAGGACTAATTTCTTCACTTACACAATATGAGGGCTTAAGAAACCACCATATTCGTCTTCTAAAGTTTGGGGAAGATCCCAATGGAAGAGTGTCACAAATGGCGTTAGACCTACAAATAGCATGATCAATAAAAGCGAGTTATAAGTTTGATATATAAAACGTGTTTTTTTATGACTGCATGTAACTCTTATTGTAAAAATTATTGATCATGTAAGGTGGGATGACTCACCATTGCGTAAGAGCTCATTGATGAGATTGTTGTAATATTTGATTCCTTCCTTGTTCACTCCTCCACTTAACTTTCCATCTAATAATTAAAACAAAACCATAAAAAAAAAAAAAATAAGTGCACCGATAAAATTTAAACTGACTTTAAAAAAGTTGGACTATAGGTTATCGGACTTGAACTTCGAATTCTATTTAAATTATCTTTTAAAAGAAATTATTTTTGCTTCAGTTATTTCAATTAATTATTTTAATTGAAACAAAAATTTTGTTATATTGTTCGGTAGACAACTTGGACACATTACTTAAGCTAAAACCATGAAGGCAGAAATATTGAGGATTGGTCACGACCAAATGTGACGATGTGGATGAACTTACTTGGTAACAATCTTGACCATGAGATAGAGAATCTGTAAGCATCCCACCCCATATTCTTCATAATCCCCACATCTTCCTACAGTGTGCATAACAATAAAACATTTGATGAGAAAGAAGTAAAAATTATAGGGAGCTTATCTTCAATGTCATGAGTTTTCTTCATGCATGCGTCAAAATTTAATATGTGCACATTGGGTCATGAACCTTATAGCGGTGATATTGATCAACTGTGATATCTCCATTGCTGCTATCATTAATTTTTTCTGCAATTAATGATAGAAAATTTAATGATTTAGAGCATAATTAAGAGTAATAGAAGCACGATTGTGTTATTTTAACTAATCGATGATTTGATTGGACATACCTGGATATTTATGGGTGAAGGTATCCCAAATGCTTGGTCCTCTACCACCTTCTTTTGCAGCGCCTTCATACTGAAATACACAAGAGACACAATGAAGAAGATGTGAATATTGTTGCATGGATCGATGCTTGGTCTGAATTAAAACACAAATTAAAGCTGAGGAGGAAGGACTTACTTGGTAAGATCCAGAACCTACGCCAAATATGAACCCTGGTGGAAAACTGCTCCTATTGAGAGAAGCAGTGTCAAAATGTGTGGGTGGAGCTGTAATATCAGCTTGGCTATTTGTGAAAGCAAAGCCAACTAGTAGCAGTAGGCCTAAGAGAAAAGATCGTAATTGCATTGCCATAACTTGAGGTTTTTTGTTGTTGTTGGTAAATTGTAATAATGTTGAGAAGTATAAGTTGGCTCTGGCTGGCATGCTGCATGGCCTTTAAATAGAGGATAGTAAACACACATGGGCATTGAATTGGTTTGAGGGGGCAACTACGTAGAATGTCATGGTAAGTTTGATATTTGAATGAGTTTGTCTCCCCCCCAAAACTCAACAGCAACAGCTATATTAATTCAAACACGCAATATAATGTGTGAGTAGCGGCTAAGTTTGATTGAGTCTCCTCCTAATAGGCAATAGGTAATAGCCATTTGGGTCAAATTGTTTTCTTCACAATGTCAATTTGAAAATTGTTCAAATTCTTGATGGGGTTTTCAACATCAGAATGGCATGTCCAATTGGTGGGGTTTTCACAAACGATCTTGAGCAGCTGCAAATTCTGATTCAGTCTCCTAATAGCCATTTGGGTCAAACTGTGAAAAGAAATTTGACATAGAATTGTTTTCTTCACAATGTAAATTTGTAGATTGTTCAAATTCTTCATGTTCAGGCCGTAGCATATGAAAATAAAGTGTCTTCCATGCATATCTGCATGAAACAAAAAAAACGTAATTGCCAAACTCATGCTTACATATTTATGTCAACGAAATAATGGTCCGTCAAATTCTTTTCAATATTTGACCCATGTGGTTAATTAGGAGACTGAATCAGAATTTGCAGCTGCTTATCCATGTTTGACTATTCAAGTAATTACATTAATTAACTTTTATGGGAAGAAAAATTGCTTTTTTTAACACCAAAAAAAACAAAATCATCACTGCGTGTTTATCTTATTGGACTCTAAATATGCAAGGGCGAGTTTTCCACGTACGCTAGCTACAGACTTGTTCAAGCACATCCGAAAATTATTATCACTTCTTGAGAGAAGCTTTGTTTTGGATAATGCTACGTTTACTTTGATTATAAGTCAAACCACCAATACAGGGTATAAGCCAAACCACCAAAAGGACAAAAGTAATTTTTATTTAATCTTTGTCATGTGTTTTGGAATTGAAAGCAAAAGCAAGCTATAGAATAAAGTAATTACTGGTGCAATAGAGAGACGGAAGGATGAGAAACAGAGACGAAGGAAAAGAGAAGGAGGAGAAATAGAGATGAAGGAAAAGAGAGGAAGGAGCGGCACGGTACTGCCCAGACTTTTTTTTTTTCTGTTTTATTTTATATTTTATTATAAAAGGTAAAAATTGGAAGTCAATTTACAGCTGTACAAATAGCTTCAAGTTTCTTTTCAAAAAAGACACGTGGCAAACTTTGAATGGAAGTATCGTGCCGAATATGATGGACAGTTATATCCATTTGATCATTCCAGATCTTATAAATCTTATAAATTCTATGATTTGAATCCTTTAAAATTCATTTGGTCCCCAATTTTTTTTTGTCAAATTACTCATATATGGAGGGGCATTTCGGCAGGGCCGACCCTGAACTTTTGAGGGCCCAGGGCAAAAGTAAACAATTAGGCACTTTCCTACAGTCACAAATCTACAAATACCAACAAAGTTATTTTCTTTTGATTAGTTAAAAAATGGTATAAAATTACCTCTTAATTGATTTCCATTGCAAAGCCCCATTCCTCAAACAAAATTTAGATTTTTGAAAATTTGAAGTAGGGGAAGCAAAAGAAAATGAGGATGATTATTCAATAGTTGTAAGAAGAGGCTTAGAAAAGAAGAATAAATAATAAATTTATAGCAGGGAAAAGTCTAACTTTAAACATAGAGGACCGAAAGGGTTCCACACTTTCCTGTATCTTGTAAACAAACTCAATGTTTTCGAAATTGAAATACCCTCTAGAAAATAGGAAGTCACCAAGTGCAAATATTAGATGAATAATATAATAAATATATAATACACATAACGTAATAGTTTCTCCAAAACATCGGACCCACTATAGGAAGTGAACTAGCCCAAATAGTAGATAAAAAATATATTTAATAAGTGTATAATACATATAATATAATAATAGTTTTTTCAAAAGATGGGCCCCCCTGAATAGTGGGCCCTGGGTGGTCGCCCTTCTCGTTCCTGTCCAGGGCCGACGCTGCATTTCGATCCAACTTAAAGCCCCTCCATTCCACAACAACAACCCCACAACCACCCAGACCCCCTCCCCAACAACCTTATCCCATTCCTCCTCCTAACTCAACCCACTCCCTACCCGTTATCCGCAACCACCTTATCCCCTCCCTCCACAAGCACCTTCTCTGTCGAGGTTTCCTTCGAAACGGGCCTCAACCGGGGTTGTGGGTACATCACAATGGGATCCATATATAGAAACAGCAAAGGCCACCATTGTTGCGAATGGCGGATCCAGGATTTGTACCCCAATGGGTCATGGTGTAAGAGTGTCCATACATTTTTTTGACAAAAATAACTGAAAAAATTGAACAATAGTATTTTCATTAAAGTATTTTTACTCTAATTCTTTCGTAGCCATAAAATGAAAACTAAGTTTAATTTATTTTTCCCTCTTTGCTACCCTACCTATCACATATCAAAAAAGCCATCAAATATGCCCATGCCCTAGCTATCACATATCAATAAAACCATCTAGTCCCTCATCCCACCTACTAGTCCCTCATCCCATATGAGACTAAAAAAATACAAACTTGGAGTCGTTTTAGTAAAATCCCACTCCTATTTGTAAAGTGTTACATTTTTTCACATCTCTTTTGAGGACCTTTCCTACTCACACACGTAACACGAGATCTTGGACTCGAACCAGGGACCTTGCCTCTGGAGCAATTAGTTCAAACCACTACACTAGTGGGTCCTCCGCCACATCTCTAAGTATTAATACCTAGGACAGTCAATGTTGAAGAGCTTCACGGTCTTCAACTTCTAATAACTTTGAAATAGAATATTGAAATAGGAAAAAAAAAAAAAAAAGTCTCAGCCACCAACACCCCACCCTTCCATGGCCACCACCTTTCTCTCTGCCACCCATGTATTTAACATGGAATTATTGTCACAACAGCGAAAAATTACTTTAAAATTAAAGTGCAATTGAAAATCCTAGACGTGTCTACCAACTATAAGACCTAGTGAAGGTGTGTGTGAGAGAGAAGAAAAAAGAGTGAGAGGCAGTGGCAATTGGCGGGCAGTCTAGGGGCTGGGTTTAGGGATGGCAGAAATCCCCGTTGGGTCCCGGGGGGGAAATTTTCGGGACCAAATCGGGTACGGGTATGAGGGAATCCCGAAAAAAAATCCCCGTCGGGTTCGGGCCGGATATGGTAAGTGTCCCCGTCCCTGAACCCGGCCCGAAATATATATATTTATAATTTTAATTAATAAATATGTAAGTATAATTTAAATTTAATGTTTAATTTAATTTAATTTTTATGTCTCACCTCATTTAACTTTTGAGATTCGTGTTCATGTAGCAAGTAAATTACACTAATTCAAAGATAATTAACGTGATAATTATTCTTACTATCAATTAAAAGTGGTGAGCAAAAATACTTTGAAATATTATATGAGATTTCCCTTCATGTCCTTAGTCTTATCTTTTGAAAACGTGGATAGAGTAGCAAAAGGAAAAAACGGCTTGAGGACATGGGTTACTTTTATGGGAAGAAAAATAGCATTAGTCAAAACCGGAAGCAGAAAAATAGCAATAATTTTGAGACAAAATGTTTGGATCGGAGTTTACAAGGCCAAAAGCCGAAAAACACACAAAATAATTAGCAAAGCGAGGCAAAAACTAAAAGTAATTGTAGAAGTAAGAACAACACAAGAAATAGTTGGTAGGCCTCCCATTTGATCAGCGGTTATTTCCAAGCCTCCGTTTTCTCAGCCCATTCTTCTCCTCTTATACTTTCTCTCCCTCACTGCCTCAACATCTCCACCATTTCTTCTCTCTCTCTCTCTCTCTCTCTCTCTCTCTCTCTCTCAATACCCAAATTTTATCACTTCCCAAACAAAGACAGGGCCACTGATGGTAGGCTATGCGCTCGTGGAGGAGCCTCGTCATCGCTCCCACGTCCGTCAAGGCTTGAAAGTGCGAGAGCACCTTTTGGGTCCCGAATTTTATCGACGGTTGATCCGGCTCCATTGCCTCTCTCTATGTCTCTCTCTCGCGGGTTTGAAGATCTGTGTGCGAGGGTGGTTCAGTGGGAGTGTCGGAGATGGAGAAGAGGAGGAGGAAAGCACAAAAATACCAAATGAAATTACAAATATGTCCCTGTAATTTCGCTCCATTTTTACCACGATTCTTATTTTAACCTTTGATCAATTTGAGATTTTTGTTAAGGATTGATTAAGGACTTCTATCTGACAAAACCAAATTTAAGGACTTCTAGAGCAATTTCTGATAAATTTTACCGCACATCTTAATTAAGTTAGTTGGTCGGGAAGTGTGTTCATGACTATGCGCTCAAGTTCGACTTGCTGTGAATTTTTCCCCTCCTTCATTGATTAAAATGCAAAACAAAAAAGTGTGAATCTTACAATTAGAGTGGGTGTCTGTGTTATTTCTAGGACCTCAGGGGTTTTGTGAAAATATTAAAAATCTCAAGGGATGTTACTGTAAATAACTCAAATTTGGGACAATTAATCAAAGAACTACAAGCAAATGAGTTGCGTATGTTAATGCTCATCAAAGGACTAAAAATCAATGTTTAATTTTACATGAGAGTTGAATGAAAATTAAATCTTATACAAGGACTAAAATTGAAATTATTGTATTCACACAAATTTGGAATTCAAATTTTGTATGTACCCAAATTTGGAATTTCTAGAATTATTGTACACACATAAAATTCACAATATTGAATTAATTACAAATATTGAATGAGGAATATGATCTAAAGTTTTCAATACTTCTTAAGGAAACTTTTGAACCAGTGGGCCGAAAGTTTCGGGTGCCTTTTAAGCCCATCGTTGTAATCTACATAGGTGAGACCAAATCGAACACTGTATCCTGAACCCCATTCAAAATTGTCTAGCATCGTCCACGGAAAGAATCCCCTCACTTTGACACCATTGCTAAAAAGAAATTAAATATATTAATGTCAATGATATGAATCAATAACTCAAATTTGACCATATATATTCTAAATGAATTTGATAATATACACTTACTCAATAGAACTTTGAACATAATGAAGGTGGCGATTGTAGTAGTCAATTCTATGGGTATCATTAAGGGCTTCGACAAGTGATAATTTCGGATCATTCAACTCATCCACACCTACAATATAATAAATTATTATGTAATTTTAAATTTAGGCTTTGTACCACTTGTGTGTGTTTTACACCAAAAATATGTTTCAACATTGATCATGCAATTACTTAAGGCTAGAAAAAATTACCATTTTCGGTAATGTAAATGATTGGATTGTGATACTTTTTCTTTGTGTAGAGTAAAAGATCTTGAATTCCTTGGGGATAAACATTTAGCCACTCCGAAGCACCCTGCACTCAAATTTGAAGATATTTAGATTTTTAGGAGGGACATTCATAAGTGCAAAACGATTGACGGTCGAAATCATAAAAGCTTAATCTAGTAATTTGATGCGTACCTTTGGACCGATGGGGACCCCATTACGCTCAGCTGCCACAACAAATATGAATATAATAATTTAATTAGTCTATAAACTTAAATTGCTTCAACTAACTTCTGAATTTGTACTCACATGAAAGATTAACGCCAGCTTGTGTATACAGAGTTATTTTGAGGTGCATCATTTGCATAATAACCAGCATAGTAATTTAGTCCAAGAAAATCAAATGAACCAATTAGCAATTTGGATTGTTCTTTCGTGAATTTTGGTAATCGGCTTCCGACAAGAGATCGCATGCTTTGCGGATAGTCACCACTTGTCAATGGCTCAAGAAACCTACAAGAATGTAAAAATTTCAAGCATTAACTTGACATTACATTGTGTATTGCTCGTTAGCAAGTAGTAAATATTATATTCATAAGTAAATTCAAAATACACTTGCCATCCGAACATAAAATCCAAAGCTCGTAATGCAGCATTTTTATTCTCTTTTTCTTCCGATAAGGGCTCAAACCAATGTGTCACCAATGTTATCCCTATCACTCCATTTTGAGATGCCTGCACAAGAACATTTAAGTTAGTTTGTTTTTAGAGTCACGAAAAGGTAAAGTAGTCGCTCTCTTGTTGCAACTAAGAATCCAATATCAGGACCCAAAAAACAAACTAACTTATTGTACCTGGTATTTATTTTTGTACAATTTTACAGCAGCTGCATGAGCAAGGAGCAGGTGGTGTGTTACCAAATATGGTTCAATAGATGAATCTCCACCGGTGCAGTTTAGCTGCTGCCAAGTGGAGCATCGTCCTGGTGCATGGGATCCGACTGCATAACCATTGTTACTAAAGGTATATGGCTCATTCAGTGTGGCCCAATGCTTTACTCGATCACCAAATTCCTTATAACAAAGTTCTGCGTAATCTTGAAAATGCTTGCTGTATACACACATTTCAAAATGTAAATGTCGTAATTGTATTTATTAATTAAATTATCAATACGATTCAGAGGACTAATTTCTTCACTTACACAATATGAGGGCTTAAGAAACCACCATATTCGTCTTCTAAAGTTTGGGGAAGATCCCAATGGAAGAGTGTCACAAATGGCGTTAGACCTACAAATAGCATGATCAATAAAAGCGAGTTATAAGTTTGATATATAAAACGTGTTTTTTATGACTGCATGTAACTCTTATTGTAAAAATTATTGATCATGTAAGGTGGGATGACTCACCATTGCGTAAGAGCTCATTGATGAGATTGTTGTAATATTTGATTCCTTCCTTGTTCACTCCTCCACTTAACTTTCCATCTAATAATTAAAACAAAACCATAAAAAAAAAAAAAATAAGTGCACCGATAAAATTTAAAATGACTTTAAAAAGTTGGACTATATGTTATCGGACTTGAACTTCAATTCTATTTAAATTATCTTTTAAAAGAAATTATTTTTGCTTCAGTTATTTCAATTAATTATTTTAATTGAAACAAAAAATTTTGTTATATTATTCGGTAGACAAGTTGGACACATTACTTAAGCTAAAACCATGAAGGCAGAAATATTGAGGATTGGTCACGACCAAATGTGACGATGTGGATGAACTTACTTGGTAACAATCTTGACCATGAGATAGAGAATCTGTAAGCATCCCACCCCATATTCTTCATAATCCCCACATCTTCCTACAGTGCATAACAATAAAACATTTGATGAGAAAGAAGTAAAAATTATAGGGAGCTTATCTTCAATGTCATGAGTTTTCTTCATGCGTCAAAATTGAATATGTGCACATTGGGTCATGAACCTTATAGCGGTGATATTGATCAACTGTGATATCTCCATTGCTGCTATCATTAATTTTTTCTGCAATTAATGATAGAAAATTTAATGATTTAGAGCATAATTAAGAGTAATAGAAGCACGATTTTGTTATTTTAACTAATCAATGATTTGATTGGACATACCTGGATATTTATGGGTGAAGGTATCCCAAATGCTTGGTCCTCTACCACCTTCTTTTGCAGCGCCTTCATACTGAAATACACAAGAGACACAATGAAGAAGATGTGAATATTGTTGCATGGATCGATGCTTGGTCTGAATTAAAACACAAATTAAAGCTGAGGAGGAAGGACTTACTTGGTAAGATCCAGAACCTACGCCAAATATGAACCCTGGTGGAAAACTGCTCCTATTGAGAGAAGCAGTGTCAAAATGTGTGGGTGGAGCTGTAATATCAGCTTGGCTATTTGTGAAAGCAAAGCCAACTAGTAGCAGTAGGCCTAAGAGAAAAGATCGTAATTGCATTGCCATAACTTGAGGTTTTTTGTTGTTGTTGGTAAATTGTAATAATGTTGAGAAGTATAAGTTGGCTCTGGCTGGCATGCTGCATGGCCTTTAAATAGAGGATAGTAAACACACATGGGCATTGAATTGGTTTGAGGGGCAACTACGTAGAATGTCATGGTAAGTTTGATATTTGAATGAGTTTGTCTCCCCCAAAACTCAACAGCAACAGCTATATTAATTCAAACACGCAATATAATGTGTGAGTAGCGGCTAAGTTTGATTGAGTCTCCTCCTAATAGGTAATAGGCAATAGCCATTTGGGTCAAATTGTTTTCTTCACAATGTCAATTTGAAAATTGTTCAAATTCTTGATGGGGTTTTCAACATCAGAATTGCATGTCCAATTGGTGGGGTTTTCACAAACGATCTTGAGCAGCTGCAAATTCTGATTCAGTCTCCTAATAGCCATTTGGGTCAAACTGTGAAAAGAAATTTGACATAGAATTGTTTTCTTCACAATGTAAATTTGTAGATTGTTCAAATTCTTAATGTTCAGGCCGTAGCATATGAAAATAAAGTGTCTTGCATGCATATCTGCATGAAACAAAAAAAAACGTAATTGCCAAACTCATGCTTACATATTTATGTCAACGAAATAATGGTCCGTCAAATTCTTTTCAATATTTGACCCATGTGGTTAATTAGGAGACTGAATCAGAATTTGCAGCTGCTTATCCATGTTTGACTATTCAAGTAATTACATTAATTAACTTTTATGGGAAGAAAAATTGCTTTTTTTTACACCAAAAAAAACAAAATCATCGCTGCAAGTTTATCTTATTGGACTCTAAATATGCTAGGGCGAGTTTTCCACGTACGCTAGCTACAGATTTGTTCAAGCACATCCGAAAAATTATTATCACTTCTTGAGAGAAGCTTTGTTTTGGATAATGCTACGTTTACTTTTTTTGGTAAATACCACGAGGTGTTCCCACACCCAAAGGGTGAGATTAATCCCCGCTTGGGATTCGGCTTGTCACTGGCCACAAAGTGCTTCCAACGGGTTTTGAACCCCTGCCATTGAGGCACTAAGTAGCTCGCCAGCTGGAGGTGGCAGTTTGCCAGACGCACCACAACTTGTGGTTGCTATTTGATTATAAGTCAAACCACCAATACAGGGTATAAGCCAATAACATGGCTGGTTCGATTGGAAGAGAGTCACGAACTCCGCTTTTCAATGGAGAAAATTACGAGCTCTGGAGGATTCGTATGAAGACGATCGTCAGATCGTATGGAATCTTGGAATTGGTTGAAGAAGTTGTACCAATCTCATATCCAATAGGCAAAACGAAGGAGACGGAGACATCAGACAAATATGCTCTGTCTGAGCTCCTGAAGCAAGATGCAAAGGCACTGGATCTCATCCAAGGCATTGTCTCAGATGAGCTCTTTCCCAGAATCTCCAACGAAGTGACTGCGAAAGGAGCTTGGGATCTGCTACAACAAGAATAAAGAGGTGATGAGCCTGTGCAAGATTTGAGACGAGATTTTGAATATACTCGTATGCGTGATGATGAATCTCTATCTGCTTATTTGACTAGACTATTTGAATTGATAAATGAAATGAAGAGCATGGGTGCTCAAATTAAAAACTCAGAAGGAGAGTTATCTAAGAGTAGAATTGCGCAGAAGTTATTGATAAGTCTCACAAAGACTTATGACCCTGTTTGCACGGTCATTGAACAGACTAAGAATCTAGATTCAATAGAAGTGCAGGAGGTTGTGGCCACCCTGAAGGTGTTCGAGCAAAGGCTTGGGAGACACTCTTCAAATGTTGTTGAAAAGGCGTTTGCTAGTATGAGTGTGAAGGGAGCTAACCCTTCTGCCTTTCCATGGAATGGTCAATCCAAGAAGAATTGGAAGAATGAAGGAAAGAAATGGGATGATAAACCTAATTCGGGCTGGAAGAATGAAAACGGGCAGAGTGATCAATCTAACAAGAATGATCAGAACAAAGGAACTTGTAAGTACTGCAACAAGATGCATTATGGAGAATGTTGGTTCAAGGACAAAGTCAAGTGTCACCGATGTAGCAAATTTGGTCACATTGCTAGGATTGCTCTAGCAATATACAGAACAAGGCTGAACCAGCTTGCTCATTTTGCAGTGGAATCAAACGTCGGACTCAACCAATATGTTCTATGCCTCTCATTCATCACAAAGTCATTGATCTTGGTGCTTGGTATATTGATAGTGGGTGCAGCAATCATATGACATCTCACGAGTCACCGCTCTCTAACATCGACAAGAGTTTGAAGTGCAAGGTGAAGATGGGAACAGGGAATTAGTTCAAGCACGGAAAAGGGACTCTTATGATCGAGCTGAAGGATGGTCCCAGATACATACAGGAAGTAATGATTGTACCGGGCTTTGATGAAAATCTTCTAAGTGTTTGTCGATGATTGAGCATGGTTATTGGCTTGTATTTGGTGATTCCATGGTGAACATTTATCTTTGATAAGAAAATGGAAGAGCTGGTTGCTCTTGCTCCAATGAAAGGGAATAGATGTTTCCTATGAAGTTTGAATACATGAACCCGATGATGGCAAATAGAGCTGCAGTTGAGGATCACGCATGGAATTGGCACAGAAGATTTGGTCATTTGAACTATGTTAGCCTGAAGATGTTACAAGATAAAGAAATGGTGGTTGGACTTCCAAGGTTGGACAGTTTTGAAGATGTCTGTGAGAGCTGTGCTACGGGCAAGGCTCACAGAGAAGCATTTGACAAAATTGAAGTGTGGAGAGCTTCACAACCATTGGAGTTAGTACACTCAGATGTGTGTGGCCCGATGCAGGTCACTACAGGTGGAGGAAACAGATATTTCCTCACCTTCATTGATGATTATACAAGGATGTGTTGGGTGTTCTTTTTGACACACAAATCAAGTGTTTTCTCAGTGTTCAAAAGATTTAAAGCTATGGTAGAGTTGCGAAGTGGATTTCAGATCAAGAAACTGAGATCGGACAGAGGTGGTGAATACACTTCAACAGAATTCAGCAAGTTCTGTGAAGACTTGGGGCTTGAAAGGAAATTAACAGTGGCCTATTCTCCTCAACAAAATGGAGTTGCAGAGAGGAAAAATAGAACCATTGTGGAAATGGCTAGAACTATGCTTCATGAGAAGAGAATGCCTACTAAATTCTGGGGAGAAGCAGTTAACAGTGCAGTCTACATTCTCAATAGGTGTCCTACAAGTGCTCTTAAGAACAAGACTCCGTTTGAAGCATTCAGTGGAAGAAAACCTGGAGTAAAGCATATGAGAGTGTTCGGTTCTCTCTGCTATACTCATATTCCATCACAGCTCAGACATAAGTTGGAAGACACGATTGAGAAGGGAGTGTTTGTTGGATATGGAACTTGTGAGAAAGGGTATCGAGTGTTTAATCTGAAGACTTAAAAAGTAATAGTGTCAAGAAGTGTAATATTTGATGAGAAGTCTCTTTGGAATTGGGAAGCAAGTGAGGAAGTGCACATGTCAATTCCTTGGGATAGTGGTGAGAAAGCTGGGATGACTGAAGGTGAAGTAGAGTTTGAATCTCCTAATCAAACTCTATCTTCTCCAACACCCGATATACACCGAATAATGTTTTAGAAGGTGCCCGATCTTCATAATTACATGCCCAATATTCAGTCCGATCTTCACCAAACTCAAATCGGGGTGAAGGAAATGGATCAGAATCCTATGATCATACACCTGTGAAGTGGAAGAGTCTAAATGACATCTTTGCACAGTGCAAAGTAAGCATTGTAGAACCTGAAAGCTTTGTTGAAGCAGCTCAAGATGAGGCTTGGAATCAAGCTATGAAAGAAGAGATTACAATGATCGAGAAGAACTCTACATGGGAGATGGTTAACAGACCTGGTAACAAACCAGTTGTGGGTGTGAGATGGATCTTCAAGACAAAGCTGAATCTTGATGGTTCTGTCCAAAAGCACAAGGCACGGCTTGTAGCTAAGGGATACACTCAGAAGCCAGGAGTAGATTTCAATGAAACATTTGCTCCAGTGGCAAGGCTGGATACAATTAGAACTCTAATTGCTCTAGCTGCACAAAGGAATTGGAAACTTTTCCAATTGGATGTGAAATCAGCATTTCTAAATGGAGTGTTGAAAGAGGAAGTGTATATTGAGCAACCTGAAGGTTTTGAAGTTAAGGGAGCAGAAGATAAGGTCTATAAGCTGAAGAAGGCTCTCTATGGTTTGAAGCATGCACCACGGGCCTGGTATGGTGAAATTGACACGCATCTACTCAAATGTGGATTTCAGAGAAGTATAAGTGAAGCTACTCTGTATGTGAAGAACAGAGAAAATATTGGTACAGTCATTGTATCAATATATGTGGATGACATTGTGTACACTGGAAGCAGCAGTGAAATGATGACAGAGTTCAAGGAGGATATGATGAACAAGTATGAGATGACCGATCTGGGCTTGCTGCATCATTTCCTAGGCATGAGAGTAATCCAGAAAGAAGGGAGAATTTTCATTCATCAACAGAAGTATGCCAAGACTCTGCTTGACAGATTTGGTTTGAAGGACTGCAAACCAGTAAGCACACCACTAGTTCCGACAGAGAAACTCAAAAGAGAAGATGAAGGTGAACTTGCAGATGAGGAGACATACAGAAAAATTGTGGGAAGCTTACTGTATTTGACAGCAACTAGACCTGACATCATGTTTTTAGCTAGTTTTCTTGCCCGATTTATGCATAGTCCCTCAAAGAAGCATTTTGGTGCTGCAAGAAGAGTGCTAAGGTATGTACAAGGAACTCTGGATTATGAAATTGAATATGAGTCTGGAAAAAAAGCTATGTTGATTGGATATTGTGATAGCGATTGGGGTGGTTCAGAAGATGACATGAAAAGCACATCGGGCTATGCCTTTTCATTTGGCAATGGTGCATTTTCTTGGGCATCAGTAAAACAGAACAGTGTTGCTTTATCAACTGCAGAGGCTGAGTATGTTAGTGCTGCAGAGATTGAGTACGTCATTGCTTCAACATCTCCACCATTTCATCTCTCTCTCTCTCTCAATACACCAATTTTATCACTTCTCAAACAAAGATAGAGCCACTAAAACAAAGGGAGAGCTGCTTGTCTAGGTCGGTGCGCTGGGAGAGGAGGTTGTTGAGGTCCAATTCTAAGGATTGCTGGTAGGCTATGCACTCGTGGAGGAGGCGCGTCATCGCTCCCACGTCCGTCAAGGCTCGCAAGTGCGAGAGCGCCTCTTGGGTCCCGAATTTTATCGACGGTTGATCCAGCTCCATTGCCTCTCTCTATGTCTCTCTCTCGCGGGTTTGTAGATCTGTGTGCGCGGGTGGTTCAGTGGGAGTGTTGGAGATGGAGAAGAAGAGGAGGAAAGCACAAAAATACCAAATGAAATTACAAATATGTCCTTGTAATTTCGCTCCAATTTTACCACAATTCTTATTTTAATCTTTGATAAATTTGAGATTTTTGTTAAGGATTAATTAAGCACTTCTATCTGACAAAACCAAAATTAAGGACTTCTAGTCCCAGTCGTCCACTTAACATAAAATATAGAGCATTTTCTGATAAATTTTACCGCACATCTTAATTAAGCTAGTTGGTCGGGAAGTGTATTCATGCCTATGCACTCAAGTTCGACTTGCTGTGAATTTTCCCCCTCCTTTATTGATAAAAATGGAAAACAAAAAAGTGTGAATCTTACAATTAGAGTGGGTGTCTGTGTTATTTCTAGGACCTCAAGGGGTTATGTGAAAATATGAAAAACCTCAGGGGATGTTACTGTAAATAACTCAAATTTGGGACAATTAGTCAAAGAACTACAAACAAATGAGTTGCGTATGTTGACGCTCATCAAAGGACTAAAAATCAATGTTTAATTTTACATGAGAGTTGAATGAAAATTAAATCTTATACAAGGACTAAATTGAAATTATTGTATTCACACAAATTTGGAATTCAAATTTTGTATGTACCCAAATTTGGAATTTCTAGCATTATTGTACACACATAAAATTCACAATATTGAATTAATTACAAATATTGAATGACGAATATGATCTAAAGTTTTCAATACTTCTTAAGGAAACTTTTGAACCAGTGCGCCGAGAGTTTCGGGTGCCTTTTAAGCCCATCGTTGTAATCTACATAGGTGAGACCAAATCGAACACTGTATCCTGAACCCCATTCAAAGTTGTCTAGCATCGTCCAAGGAAAGAATCCCCTCACTTTGACACCATTGCTAAAAAGAAATTAAATATATTAATGTCAATGATATGAATCAATAACTCAAATTTGACCATATATATTCTAAATGAATTTGATAATATACACTTACTCAATAGAACTTTGAACATAATGAAGGTGGCGATTGTAGTAGTCAATTCTATGGGTATCATTAAGGGCTTCGACAAGTGATAATTTCGGATCATTCAACTCATCCACACCTACAATATAATACATTATTATGTAATATTAAATTTAGACTTTGTACCACTTGTGTGTGTTTTACACCAAAAATATGTTTCAACATTGATCATGCAATTACTTAAGGCTAGAAAAATTACCATTTTCGGTAATGTAAATGATTGGATTGTGATACTTTTTCTTTGTGTAGAGTAAAAGATCTTGAATTCCTCGTGGATAAACATTTAGCCATTCAAGCACCCTGCACCCAAATTTGAAGATTTTTAGATTTTTAGGAGGGACATTCGTAAGCGCAAAACGATTAACGGTCGAATTCATAAGGGCTTAATCTAGTAATTTGATGCGTACCTTTGGACCGATGGGGACCCCATTACGCTCAGCTGCCACAACACATATGAATATCATAATTTAATTAGTCTATAAACTTAAAATTGCTTCAACTAACTTCTGAATTTGTACTCACATGAAAGATTAACGCCAAAGATCTCGTTGTGTAGCTTGTGTATACCGAGTTATTTTGAGGTGCATCGTTTGCATAGTAACCAGCATAGTAATTTAGTCCAAGAAAATCAAATGAACCAATTAGCAATTTGGATTGTTCGTTCGTGAATTTTGGTAATCGGCTTCCTACAAGAGATCGCATGCTTTGCGGATAGTCACCACTTGTCAATGGCTCAGCAAACCTACAAGAATGTAAAAATTTCAAGCATTAACTTGACATTATATTATGTATTGCTCGTTAGAAAGTAGTAAGTATTATATTCATAAGTAAATTCAAAATACACTTGCCATCCGAACATAAAATCCAAAGCTCGTAATGCAGCATTTTTGTTCTCTTTTTCTTCCGATAAGGGCTCAAACCAATGTGTCACCAATGTTATCCCTATCACTCCATTTTGAGATGCCTGCACAAGAACATTTAAGTTAGTTTGTTTTTAGAGTCACGAAGAGGTAAAGTAGTCGCTCTCTTGTTGCAACTAAGAATCCAATATTAGGACCCAAAAAACAAACTAATTAACTGTACCTGGTATTTATTTTTGTACAATTTTACAGCAGCTGCATGAGCAAGGAGCAGGTGGTGTGTTACCAAATATGGTTCAATAGATGAATCTCCACCGGTGCAGTTTAGCTGCTGCCAAGTGGAGCATCGTCCCGGTGCATGGGATCCGACTGCATAACCATTGTTACTAAAGGTATATGGCTCATTCAGTGTGGCCCAATACTTTACTCGATCACCAAATTCCTTATAACAAAGTTCTGCGTAATCTTGAAAATGATTGCTGTATATACACATTTCAAAATGTAAATGTCGTAATTGTATTTATTAATTAAATTATCAATACGATTCAGAGGACTAATTTCTTCACTTACACAATATGAGGGCTTAAGAAACCACCATATTCGTCTTCTAAAGTTTGGGGAAGATCCCAATGGAAGAGTGTCACAAATGGCGTTAGACCTACAAATAGCATGATCAATAAAAGCGAGTTATAAGTTTGATAAAACGAGTTTTTTTTATGACTGCATGTAACTCTTATTGTATAAATTATTGATCATGTAAGGTGGGATGACTCACCATTGCGTAAGAGCTCATTGATGAGATTGTTGTAATATTTGATTCCTTCCTTGTTCACTCCTCCACTTAACTTTCCATCTAATAATTAAAACAAAACCATAAATAAAAAATAAAAAATACGTGCACCGATAAAATTTAAACTGACTTTAAAAAAGTTGGACTATAGGTTATCGGACTTGAACTTCGAATTCTATTTAAATTATCTTTTAAAAGAAATTATTTTTGCTTCAGTTATTTCAATTAATTATTTTAATTGAAACAAAAATTTTTGTTATATTGTTCGGTAGACAACTTGGACACATTACTTAAGCTAAAACCATGAAGGCAGAAATATTGAGGATTGGTCACGACCAAATGTGACGATGTGGATGAACTTACTTGATAACAATCTTGACCATGAGATAGAGAATCTGTAAGCATCCCACCCCATATTCTTCATAATCCCCACATCTTCCTACAGTGCATAACAATAAAACATTTTATGAGAAAGAAGTAAAAATTATAGGGAGCTTATCTTCAATGTCATGAGTTTTCTTCATGCATGCGTCAAAATTTAATATGTGCACATTGGGTCATGAACCTTATAGCGGTGGTATTGATCAACTGTGATATCTCCATTGGTGCTATCATTAATTTTTTCTGCAATTAATGATAGAAAATTTAATGATTTAGAGCATAATTAAGAGTAATAGAAGCACGATTGTGTTATTTTAACTAATCGATGATTTGATTGGACATACCTGGATATTTATGGGTGAAGGTATCCCAAATGCTTGGTCCTCTACCACCTTCTTTTGCAGCGCCTTCATACTGAAATACACAAGAGACACAATGAAGAAGATGTGAATATTGTTGCATGGATCGATGCTTGGTCTGAATTAAAACACAAATTAAAGCTGAGGAGGAAGGACTTACTTGGTAAGATCCGGAACCTACGCCAAATATGAACCCTGGTGGAAAGCTGCTCCTATTGAGAGAAGCAGTGTCAAAATGTGTGGGTGGAGCTGTAATATCAGCTTGGCTATTTGTGAAAGCAAAGCCAACTAGTAGCAGTAGGCCTAAGAGAAAAGATCGTAATTGCATTGCCATAACTTGAGGTTTTTTGTTGTTGTTGGTAAATTGTAATAATGTTGAGAAGTATAAGTTGGCTCTGGCTGGCATGCTGCATGGCCTTTAAATAGAGGATAGTAAACACACATGGGCATTGAATTGGTTTGAGGGGGCAACTACGTAGAATGTCATGGTAAGTTTGATATTTGAATGAGTTTGTCTCCCCCCAAAACTCAACAGCAACAGCTATATTAATTCAAACACGCAATATAATGTGTGAGTAGCGGCTAAGTTTGATTGAGTCTCCTCCTAATAGGCAATAGGTAATAGCCATTTGGGTCAAATTGTTTTCTTCACAATGTCAATTTGAAAATTGTTCAAATTCTTGATGGGGTTTTCAACATCAGAATGGCATGTCCAATTGGTGGGGTTTTCACAAACGATCTTGAGCAGCTGCAAATTCTGATTCAGTCTCCTAATAGCCATTTGGGTCAAACTGTGAAAAGAAATTTGACATAGAATTGTTTTCTTCACAATGTAAATTTGTAGATTGTTCAAATTCTTCATGTTCAGGCCGTAGCATATGAAAATAAAGTGTCTTCCATGCATATCTGCATGAAACAAAAAACGTAATTGCCAAACTCATGCTTACATATTTATGTCAACGAAATAATGGTCCGTCAAATTCTTTTCAATATTTGACCCATGTGGTTAATTAGGAGACTGAATCAGAATTTGCAGCTGCTTATCCATGTTTGACTATTCAAGTAATTACATTAATTAACTTTTATGGGAAGAAAAATTGCTTTTTTAACACCAAAAACAAAATCATCACTGCGTGTTTATCTTATTGGACTCTAAATATGCAAGGGCGAGTTTTCCACGTACGCTAGCTACAGACTTGTTCAAGCACATCCGAAAATTATTATCACTTCTTGAGAGAAGCTTTGTTTTGGATAATGCTACGTTTACTTTGATTATAAGTCAAACCACCAATACAGGGTATAAGCCAAACCACCAAAAGGACAAAAGTAATTTTTATTTAATCTTTGTCATGTGTTTTGGAATTGAAAGCAAAAGCAAGCTATAGAATAAAGTAATTACTGGTGCAATAGAGAGACGGAAGGATGAGAAACAGAGACGAAGGAAAAGAGAAGGAGGAGAAATAGAGATGAAGGAAAAGAGAGGAAGGAGCGGCACGGTACTGCCCAGACTTTTTTTCTGTTTTATTTTATATTTTATTATAAAAGGTAAAAATTGGAAGTCAATTTACAGCTGTACAAATAGCTTCAAGTTTCTTTTCAAAAAGACACGTGGCAAACTTTGAATGGAAGTATCGTGCCGAATATGATGGACAGTTATATCCATTTGATCATTCCAGATCTTATAAATCTTATAAATTCTATGATTTGAATCCTTTAAAATTCATTTGGTCCCCAATTTTTTTTTGTCAAATTACTCATATATGGAGGGGCATTTCGGCAGGGCCGACCCTGAACTTTTGAGGGCCCAGGGCAAAAGTAAACAATTAGGCACTTTCCTACAGTCACAAATCTACAAATACCAACAAAGTTATTTTCTTTTGATTAGTTAAAAAATGGTATAAAATTACCTCTTAATTGATTTCCATTGCAAAGCCCCATTCCTCAAACAAAATTTAGATTTTTGAAAATTTGAAGTAGGGGAAGCTAAAGAAAATGAGGATGATTATTCAATAGTTGTAAGAAGAGGCTTAGAAAAGAAGAATTAAAAAAAATTATAGCAGGGAAAAGTCTAACTTTAAACATAGAGGACCGAAAGGGTTCCACACTTTCCAGTATCTTGTAAACAAACTCAATGTTTTCGAAACTGAAATACCCTCTAGAAAATAGGAAGTCACTAAGCGCAAATATTAGATAAATAATATAATAAATATATAATACACATAACGTAATAGTTTCTCCAAAACATCGGACCCACTATAGGAAGTGAACCCGCCCAAATAGTAGATAAAATAATATAATAAGTGTATAATACATATAATATAATAACACTACAAGGAAAAACCGTTTTGGCGACCTCCAACTTTGGTCGCTAAAAGGTTAAATTTTTTTGCCAAAACACTTCGGCGACGAAATTATTTCGTCGCTAGGTTGGTCACCTTAGGCTCATGGCTGATGCCAAAACTTTTAAGCGACCAATTTATTTCGTCGCCTAACAGTAATCAGTTGGTCGCCTATAAAGAAGGATCCCGCGAAAATACCAAAATTTGCCGCGAACTGAGGAAAGATTGGGCAACCAAATAATTTGGTTCGTCGACTATAGGCTCTGGTGACTACTGGATTTGGTCGCTAAAATATTTATTTTAAGTGTTTTTAATTATTATATTTACATTTTATTTTGTGATAATATTAACATTTTGTCAAATTACTCGTATATGGAGGGGCATTTCGGCAGGGCCGGCCTTGAGCTTTTGAGGGCCCAGGGCAAAAGTAAACAATTAGACACTTTCCTACAGTCACAAATCTACAAATACCAAAAAAGTTATTTTCTTTTGATTAGTTAAAAAATGATATAAAATTACCTCTTAATTGATTTCCATTGCAAAGCCCCATTCCTCAAACAAAATTTAGATTTTTGAAATTTTGAAGTAGGGGAAGCTAAAGAAAATGAGGATGATTATTCAATAGTTGTAAGAAGAGGCTTAGAAAAGAAGAATAAAAAAGATTTATAGCAGGGAAAAGTCTAACTTTAAACATAAAGGACCAAAAGGTTTCCACACTTTCCAGTATCTTGTAAACAAACTCAATGTTTCCGAAACTGAAATACCCTCTCGAAAATAGGAAGTCACCAAGCACAAATATTAGATAAATAATATATTAAATATATAATACACATAACGTAATAGTTTCTCCAAAACATCGGACCCACTATAGGAAGTGAACCAGCCCAAATACAAGATAAAATAATATAACAAGTGTATAATACATATAATATAATAATAGTTTTTTCAAAAGTCGGGCCCCCCTGAATAGTGGGCCCAGGGTGTTCGCCCTTCTCGTTCTTGTCCAGGGCCGGCGCTGCATTTCGATCCAACTTAAAGCCCCTCCACTCCACAACAACAACCCCACAACCTAGGGGCGGAACCACACTAAAGGCTACAGTGGGTTGTAGCCCAGTGTGATTTTTTAAGGAAAAATAAAATAAAACCTATATATTTAACTTGTTTTCAATATTAGCCCAGTCAGTGGCGAATTTATTAAGGCGCAAGGAGGTGCAGCTACACCTCCCCTCATCGGAAAAACTATTGTAGTTGCTTCAAATTGCCCATGTGCTCAGCTAGTGGTGGTGCACTCCAGGTGTACAAATAAGGAAGTACCCCCCCATTTGGATTAAATAAAAATACTAGAAAATCAAATTCCCAGCAAATCAAAATATGAAAAATCGGTTTTAGTGCAAAATACGATTTAGGCTAAAAATGATGGCTCATTAAGTCAATATATACTTCATACTAAAATCTCATAAAATCAAGTTTTCTTATTTGATGTGTGAGGAATAAAAGCCGCCAAAAATTATCTTGAGAAAATGATTATTCCGAAAAACAATTTTTCATACTTAGTCAATATTTTTACATAAAACAATTTTCATGTATGATATGAATGCATGAAGGGACCTAAGGTCAATCTAAGTAAAAAGTCTTAGATGTTCAATCCACTATGGTGTTAAACCCTACTTGGTTTATGTTAAAGCTTATTGAAAATTAGTCTATGGAGCTATGAACTAGCGTGGTTTATATGATTTTAATGTTTACTTTTATTTCTAGAAAGACTATAGAAATTGTAAATACGAAAAAAAAAAATTAATCATTAAATTTTAAGCTAATAACTTTAGCTAGCCCACCCGTTGAAAAATTCCTGGTTCCGCCCTTGCCACAACCACCCAGCACCCCTCCCCAACAACCTTATCCCATTCCTCCTCCTAACTCAACCCACTCCCTACCCGTTATCCGCAACCACCTTATCCCCTCCCTCCACAAGCACCTTCTTCGTCGAGGTTTCCTTCAAAACGAGCATCAATCAGGGTTGTGGGTACATCACAATGGGATCCATATATAGAAACAGCAAAGGCCACAATTGTTGCCAGTGGCGGGTCCAGGATTTGTACCCCAATGGGTCTTGGTTTAAGAGTCTCCATACATTTTTTTGACAAAAATAACTGAAAAAATTGTACAATAGTATTTTCAAAGTTTTGTCATGTGTTTTTATTTAACAAGGTATAAGCCAAACCACCAAAACAACAGGGTATAGCCAAACCACCAAAAGGACAAAAGTAATTTCTATTTAATCTTTGTCATGTGTTTTGTTATTCAAAGTTTGTGTGCCTTCTTGGAATTGAAAGCAAAAGCAAGCTATAGAATAAAGTAATTACTGGTGCAGTAGAGAGACGGAAGGATGAGAAACAGAGATGAAGGAAAAGAGAGGGAGGAGAAATAGAGATGAAAGAAAAGAGAGGAAGGAGCACCCCACAACCACCCAGCACCCCTCCCCAACAACCTTATCCCATTCCTCCTCCTAACTCAACCCACTACCTACCCGTTATCCGCAACCACCTTATCCCCTCCATCGACAAGCACCTTTTCCTCTCTCTCTCTCTCTCTCTGGTTGGGGGAATGGTTGTGGAGGGGATGGAAGATATTCCGGACCTCATGGAAATATTCAAGTCTAATGGGACTGTTTTCTCCATCGAGGTTTCTTCGAAATAGGTCTCAACCGGGGTTGTGGGTACATCACAATGGGATCCATATATAGAAACAGTAAAGGCCACCATTGTTGCCAGTAGCAGATCCAGGATTTTTACCCCAATGGGTCATGGTGTAAGAGTCACCATACATTTTTTTGACAAAAATAACTGGAAAAAAATTTGAAAAATAGTATTTTCTTTAAAGTAATTTTACTCTAATTGCTTTCCTAACCAGAAAATGAAAACTAAGTTAATTTATTTTTCCCTCTTTGCTACCCTACCTATCACGTATCAAAAAAGCCATCAAATATGCCCATGCCCTAGCTATCACATATCAATAAAACTATATAGTCCCTCATCCCACCTACTAGTCCCACATCCCATATGAGACTAAAAAATACAAACTTCGAGTCGTTTTAGTAAAATCCCACTCCTATTTGTAAAGTGTTACATTTTTTTAACATCTCTTTTGAGGACCTTTCCTATTGAGAGGGTTAATAATATACTAAACTCACACACACAACACAGATGCTAGGACTCGAACCCAGGACCTTGCCTAAGGGAGCAATTAGTCCAAACCACTACACTAGTGGGTCCTCTGCCACATCTCTAAGTATTAATACCTAGGACCTCCCCCAAGATCCCGAGTCGCTGCATTTAGCATCCGTGCATTTACACGCATTTAAAAGAATGTTAGCCATTAGATTGATCTAATGAATTTTAATTAGTCTACATCTAATGACATTAACAATAATCATCTGCACTCCCACATCCATCAAGACAACAAGAATATTCCATGGCCACGTGAAGTTGTCTACCATCCTGATTGAGACCCATCTCTTGTTGCTTTCCATGCCTTGTAATTTATTCCCATCACATTCTGTTCACCATGCTTATCTTTCCTTCAATACTATATAAACCAACTTTGTATAAACACAAAAAACACATAGCAACAATCAATAGAAAATGAGTGCTTTCCCTTTATACCTTTTGACTTTTATTTTCCTATGTATGACTTTCTTTTACATGGTATCAGAGCAGCCATAGCCACACGACATTAGCTAGCTTAATCCCTCTGCAGCCCCCCAAAATCCTTCCTCTCATCCCTCCATTCAAATACAACACATTGTCTCTCTTTTTCCAACAAAACTCAACCGTGACAGCCCCTCCATTCCACAACCACTGAATATGGAGGAGCATTGCGATCCAACTTACAGCCCCTCCATTCCACAACCACCCAGCACCCCTCCTCCAAACTCAACCCACTCCCTACCCTATATCCACAAGCACCTTATCCCTTCCCTCCACAAGCACCTTCTCCCCCCCACCCCCTTCTCTCTCTCTCTCTCTTTGGTTGGGGAAATGGTTTTGGAGGGGATGGAAGATATTCCGGACCTCATGGAAATGTTCAAGCCTAATGGGACTATTATATCCGTCGAGGTTTCCCGAGGCTCCGAAATGGGCCTCAACCGGGGTTGTGGGTATGTCACAATGGGATCCATATACAGAAACATCAAAGGCCACCATTGCTGCGAGTGGCGGATCTAGGATTTGTACCTCACGGAGTCATGGTGTAAGAGTCTCCATATATTTTTTTGACAAAAATAACTGAAAAAATTAAACAATAGTATTTTCATTAAAGTATTTTTACTCTAATTGCTTTCCTAGCCAGAAAATGAAAACTAAATTTAATTTATTTTTCCCTCTTTGCTACCCTAGCTATCACATATCAAAAAAGCCATCATATATACCCATGCCCTAGCTATCACATATCAATAAAACCATCTAGTCCCTCATCCCACCTACTAGTCCCTCATGCCATCTGAGACTAAAAAATACAAACTTGGAGTCGTTTTCATAAAGCCATCTCCAGTCATGAAATTTAAATGTGATGCAATTAAAAATTTAATTCTCCAAAATATTAATTTTTAAAAAATAGTGCGGGGTTAAAATTTTCCATCTCCAGTAATGCAGTATATTTTATGATCCTTTATATTTTATTATTTTGTAAGACGTACCACAAAAAACGGATGGATTTTAATGCAAAATACTTAAAAGACACGCATTTGTTTCACAAAAATTTGCCTGCCAAAGTTCTAAATGCTAAATGCTACTATTAAAGCTAGCCAAATTTGGCTCTCCAAATTTGGCCAAAATTTTATTTACTTTGGAGATGGGTTTTGCATTATTTTATGGTATATTTGGGATATAGCCCATGACTAGAGATGGCCTAATATCCCACCACTCCTATTTGTAACGTGTTACATTTTTTTCACATCTCTTTTGAGGACCTTTCCTATTGAGAGGTGCAATAATATATTAAATTCACACACACAACACATATGCTTGGACTCGAACTCATGACCTTGCATGGGGGAGCAATTACTCCAAACCACTACATCAGTATGTCCTTTGCCACATCTCTAAGTATTAATACCTAGGACCTCCCCCAAGATCCCGAGTCTCTACATTTACATGCATTTAAAAGAATGTTAGCCATTAGATTGATCTAATGAATTTTAATAAGTCCACATCAACATCTCTTTGCACCTTATGTGTGTATCTAATAACTTTGAAATAGAATATTAAAAAATGCAAAATAATAAAATAGACCCCCCTCAATAAAAAAAAATCCCCACCCGTTGCTGCCATACATGACCACCACCTCTCTCTCTCTCTCTCTCTCTCTCTCTCTCTCTCTCTCTCTCTTTCTCTCTCTCTCTACCATCCATAGTCCTTTTGTAGTATTTAACATGGAATTATTGTCACAGCAGCAAGCAATTACTTTAATGGCATGTTTACTAATCCGTAATTGGATTAGGAGGAATTGAATTGAGGAGGAGTTAGATTGAGGAGAATTAGATTCCGGATTCCTATTGAAGTTGTTTACTAAAACATACGGATTATGGAGAGTTAGATTCTGGATTCCTAATCATATGGAACTAGGTTAGGAGTGGTACTAATTACTAAAATGTCCTTGTTGTTGGGTTAAAATAGATGGCAAATTTGGAATTTTTAAAATTGTGTGATGATATAATAGGTAAAAAAGATGAATTCATAATGAGTTAGTTCTCCAGGAATTAGAATACTACCTCCCACCCAAGAATTGAATTCCTCCAAAATCAGGAATTCAATTCCTAATTTTGTATGAGCCCTACTTACTTTTTAATTCCTTGATGTGAAGTAAACACAGGAATCCTCCATATGTGAAATTCAATTTCTGATAAGAATTTCAATTCCTGATTAGTATCTAATAACTTTGAAATAGAATATTAAAACATGCAAAATAAAAAATAGAAAAATAGAATTTCAATTCCTGATTAGTATCTAATTGCTTCTTGTTGTGACAATAATTCCATGTTAAATACATGGATGGCATAGAAAATCCTAGACGTGTCTATCAACTATAAGACCTAGTGAAGGTGTGTGAGAGAGAAGAAAAAAGAGTGAGAGGCAGCGGCAATTGGCGGGCAGTGTAGGTGCTGGGTTGGAGAGGGAGGTGGTTGCTGCTTGATGGGAGTTTTTATTTTAAAGGTATTGAATAAATATAATAAGGTGCAAATGGTGAGTTTTAGTACAATACAATTGATGTGGACTTCTTCAAATTCATTAGATTAATCTAATGGTTCTCTTTAAATGTGTGTAAATGCATGGATGCTAAACGTAGTCGGGATCCCTCCTGTAATATTGCTGGCATAATTCTTTTTTATAAAAAAAAGTCAAGTATTAATACTAAATGATATTTATTAATAATTATACTTCCAAGAATTCACAAGTTTTTTGCTGGTCTAGTAAATTCGTGTGTCATGTACATCATACTTACTTTTGAAAAATACTTTTATTTTCCTTAATACTTGTAATTATATGAGAAATATTATATGTATGTCACGCACCTAAACACATATTTTTTAACATATACTACACGTATTTCCACATATTTTCAATTATGTAATGTATTATCAATTGAGAAATGCTATGCTTACCACACTTTTTATACCACATTCGGTTCATCTCTTTGAATGTGAATCGTTGGTCTTAACCACGTATATGACATCTGCTCTTAACCACGTAGTAATGAGCGACACGTACACACCTTCACAACCATGCGATCCCACGTACTTGTGGTGGCGCAAAGCGGACGTGGCAACGCTCCTCAAAAATATCCAGCCCGGGAAGCCCCAGGCTCTCAGACACATGTCCCGTGTGGACCCCGCAAACCGTAGATGATCAGCACAAGCGAGAATAAATCAAAACCGGTGGCCGAAAACGCTCCACGTCAGCTCTCCACCCAGAAGCCAATGACGACCCTCCTTTTGATCGGGGCATCGAGAGCAAAGCAAAAGATATTTACTCTGGTTTTTCGCGGCTGTGAGCAAAAGCTCATTCCTCTCAAAATAATAATCCGAAGCTTCTCTGGCCAATTTCAAGGAAGATTTTTTAGATTTTTCTTTTGCTACCATCTTCTTCTTCTTCTTCTTCTTGAGCTGACCAGGATGAGGTAAAGTTTGAATCTTTTTGTTCTCTGCAACTTGAAAGTGTTAAACCCTATTTCACTTTGACTTTTGCTTTCTAAGCTTAGGTCTGTGAAATTGTGAGGATTTAGCTCTGTGCTTTTGGTTTTTGGTAGAGTTCATGAAAATGGGGGAAGTTGTGGTTAGTGAGGATATGGAGACTGCGAAGAACGAGAAGAACATGGAGGAAGAAGAGAGTGGTGGTGGTGGTGGTGGTGGTAGTGGTAGTGGTGATAGTGGCTCTGCAGAGGTGGTGAGCTGGGAGAGCTATCTGCCGAAAATGGTGCTCAGGGTTCTACTGGTTGAAGCCGATGATTCGACGCGTCAGATCATCGCTGCGCTTCTTCGAAAATGCAATTACAGAGGTTGGTTGCTCTGTTCCCTCTTTTTGTATTTGAGTTTCCGTTTTTGGGTTGTGAAAAATGCGATGATTTGACTTAATTTTGATATCAAGTTTCCTTTTCTTTTCTTTTTTCTCATTTCATGAATGTTTGATAGAAATCAAGGTGTTGAAATGATATAATTGTGGTTGTTGTTTATAGTCATTTAAACACGTTGGTAGAAAGTATGGATCTTCACTCTCTGAAAATATACTATGTGTGTTTGGATTAAGCAGTTGTTGCTGTCGGTGATGGATTAAAGGCATGGGAGGTCATAAAGGGGAAACATCATAAGATAGATCTTATATTAACTGAAGCAGAGCTACCGTCAATATCCGGATTTGCGCTCCTTACTTTAATCATGGAGCATGACATGTGCAAGAACATCCCTGTGATAAGTATGTTACTCTTACCTAACAATGTGCTCTTTCTTCCCTATAGTTGTTGGTCTGAAAATGGATTATGAAACAGTCCTTTTTAATGTCCTCTCTTTTTCTTACTTATAGGGCGGAACCAGGAGTTTTTCAATGGGTGGGCTAGCTAAAGTTATTAGTTAAAAATCTATGATAATTTTTTTTATGTACTTGCAGCTTCTATAGTATTTTTAGAAATAAAAGTATACATTAAATCATATAAACACGCTAGTTCATAGCTCTTTTGACTAATTTTTAATATTTTTTTTCTCTGGATAAAAGCGATTTTGGGGAAGGGGGGAATCAAACCTAGAACAAGGGTAAATGGTCTTAACTTAACTATTTGAGCTACAATAAGCTTAGCATAAAACAATAGAAAAATTCTAAAACAAATACATATTAAATGCAACCGGAAACCACATATTATCAAAATGAAAATATGTTCAACAACATAATTTAAAAGTACATATTTAAATGTGTATTTCTATTGCTGCCATGCAACCAAATTCATAAAGAATTGGACTTTTTTAAACTCTAATAGGTTAATACATATTGAGCTGTATTAAAACAAGGCAAATATATAAGTTTGTTTTTTTTTCCCAAATATCTCCCTAGGCTACAGCCCACTGCAGCCTTTGCAGTGGTTCCGCCAAATTGGTCCCAAAATGGTATGCGAAGCTAACCTTTTCTGATGACCATGCAGTGATGTCCTCTCAGGATGCTATTAGCACGGTTTTGAAATGCATGCTAAAAGGTGCAGCTGACTATCTCATTAAGCCTGTCAGGAGGAATGAGCTGAGGAACCTTTGGCAGCATGTTTGGAGAAGGCAAACTGTATGTTCCATTTTTCCACTTTGCCCTTTAGTACTTTATTGGATTGCTTATCTTTATTTAATTTCTGCAGTGATTATTACAGTTTAAATGACTTATATTTTCTATCAACAGATTGGTGCACAAGTTCCTCAAAACTTAACTGTTCCACAGCATAAAGCTGAAGCCACTTCTGAGAACTATGTGGCAAGTAAACATTCAAATGATTATGCAGTTTCTGTGCGAGAAAATAAGGAATGCAGTGAGAAAGGAAGTGAAGCCCAAGTAAGTATATTTAATTAATATAGCGATCTTGCCGTCGCTCGTATGTTCAAGGGAATTAATTCTGCTTGAATCTTTGTAATCTCGTTCATGATACATTTCATTCTTTTAGGTGTATGGTTAAATGTTGCTAACTTATGCCAGTTTCTCATATCGAATGTAGTACATCTCAGCTAAGGAAAGTAATGAATGATTTAATTTGTCAATAAGTATCAATTGTTTTTTTCCCATGTTAACTTTCCTAATTGAATTAAAAAATAAATAACTTTTTAGAAGTAAGTATCCAGGATTATGCATATGTGAGGTCACTTGTTGCTTGAGAAAATTTTCTACTTCGAGAATAGGTTTGCCTCCATGGAGTTTTATATACAAACTGCATGTTTGTCTACCTCTTGTGCAGAGTTCTTGTACAACGCCTTTCTTGGGAGCTGAGAGTGCATACATGCAAAATATGCAGGATATTTCACAGCTAAAGTATGGGTGTGCTTCTAATTTGAGCAATACAGATATGGAAAGGCTTGAAGAGTGCGCTAGGCTAGAGAAGGAATCTGTTATGCATGAGAGTGAAGCACAAGGTACGCCATATCTTCTTGCTTCCTCTCTATATTTGTTTGTAGTTTCTTCTTTCAGTAATTTTAGTATGGGATATCTGACAAACCATTGGTTGCAGAGAAGTCGGGTACGTTTGGATCAGATGATGTACCTTTGAATGGTCATACCTCAACTGCTATAAGACTGAGAGGAGACCATGTTTCTGCTATAAAAATGGTTGAAGGTGAAGGTATCCAACCAGAAAGTTACAAAGGAAATGCTAACATCTCTAGTGAAACTCACAGTTTCTCTTATGAACTGGATGAACCATCCAGTGGAGCTATTGACTTCATTGGCACCTTTGACAATCCACCCAAGTGCACTGTTGGACACCCTAACAGTAGAGAGGATGGTACAAAGCACATGGGATGTGCTCCACAATTGGAACTTTCTTTGAAAAGTGGTCTGGGTAGTTCAAACAAGCAAACGAGTGATGAAAGGCCTTTGCTGAACCATTCTGATGCTTCTGCCTTTTCACGGTGAGTACTTTTGTTCCCTGTCCGTTGTTAAACTAGTGCGATGGTGAGAGAAAAATAAAGCATGTGTTTGTGGATTTTTCTTTTGGCTTCCCTGTTTATTTCCCTGTTTATTTGAATGAAGATATATATATATATATATATATATATATATATATATATATATGATAGTGATTTTGATGTGGGAAATCATATATCGGTAATAGTGGCTATTACAGTGGTAGTACTGTTGGGTAGCAGTAAAGCTGATTTTGGAGATTTCAGAGAGTTGCAATAATGACATAAAGTAATTGACCTTTCATTTACAATGGAACGATGATCAATTCAATAGTAATAAAACAAGTAGCCTACTGTATTTGTTGCTTACAATAATAGAATCCTATGACCCTCCCTAAGAAAGAAAACAAAAGTTGAATAACTTTTAACTTGTTCAAATTTTAAATGCAAACTAGTGGTTATATCACTGATTTTTCTGATCAAATCAATGTTCATGCAGGTATAATAATAGCAAGAAACTGCAATCCCTTTTCCCAACATTTCCCAGTACTAAATCAGAGGTTGCAAGTAAATCCCATGATAGCCAAGAAATGTCTACCTTGGTATCCGGTCAAACTGAGCAAGCTGATATATCCTTGCCAGGTCCTCAACTTGGGCTGATTGGGGTAAGGTCTGATAATATTTGTGCTGGATACGATCATTCTTTCCTATCCTTGTTTGTTAGACAATCAGATTTAACCCCGACATGGAGTACCAAATCAGTTTGCCATGGAGCAGAGTCCTCCTTTCCTGTGAATACTTCAAATCCTGAAATGCACCACTCAGAACAAGATTGCCACCTGTCTGATAAAACTACCTATAAATCTACTGACCAAACCGTGCATGAACAGAACAAACGGGAGCGCATGGAGGAATCTAGACCTGGCTCTCCTGCTACTGGGCAGAGTGCTTGTAGTAGTTTGGGCAATGCTGTTGGCAATCATATTGGTAGCGGTGCATATGGAAGCAATCATGGAGATGCCACTTTGGGTCTGGCTGGTGAGATTACCACAGCTTCTGAGAGCTTGAATGGCAATGGTCGCTATGTTCATGAGGGACTTGGAGGAGCTGATTCTCTTCGTTCCAGCCAAAGGGAAGCAGCCCTGACTAAGTTCCGACTGAAGCGGAAAGATCGATGCTTTGAGAAGAAGGTATTATCATCTTCTATAAATTTTGCAATCATTCTTGACGCTCCTACAGTTGCATTTGAGGCTGGACACAACCCGTGTTTATGGAAAAGTTTGGTTTAACTGCATTTACAATTATTCTTGTTCTACATTAGGCTTCTTACTACTACTAGTAGTACCAACTTGGATACTTCCATTTTACATTTTAGATTTTATATTGGACAACAGCTCCGATAACCCTAGATTCGGAAACCTCCAATTTTTGAGCTGATAATACCAAACCACACATAATAACTCATATCATCATAAGATGTTTTCATTCCCTTACCATCTCATGTTTATATGCAGGTCCGATATCAAAGCCGGAAACTACTGGCAGAGCAGCGGCCCCGGGTGAAAGGTCAGTTTGTGCATCGGGCGCAGACTGATTCTCCAATTGCAGATGCTGTTGAGTCATAACACTGAGTTCTACCTTCCACTGAACGTGGGTTAGTTTAAAGCGAAGAGTCTTTTGGTTGTGTGGTGCAGGATTCCTTCGGTATTCTTGAAGCTTCTGTAAAGAAGCACAGAATGATGCAGTGAATGCTGAAGACTACAGTTCGCAAGTTTCGTTGGCATCATTGCTGCATTGGGTTTTTGTTTTTGTTTTTGTTTTTGTTTGGGATTAGAAAAGAGGTAGCGCTGTAATTAAGTAGCGAATTTATCTCTACATAGAATGTTTTGTAATGCATGCACCTCAGATGAGTGATTGTTGTTCGAGAGGTTTAAATGGTATAATTTTTTTTTATTTTAAATTTGGGTCGAATGGTATAATATTTTGTATCAAAATGTTGCTTGCCTGTTGGATATTTTCTCCACCCAATTGCTCTGTTACTTTTTCTGCATTTCACTCCACATTTGTGGGAAAGATTCTGAGTCTTGTCTTCATCCCTTTCCCTAAAAAATAATTACAGAAAAAAAAAAATTAATTAAGGCTGTATAGCACTAAAGATTCCACCAATTAAGTTAATTGAGACAAACAAATGCATGAAAGGTCAACATTTGCTTTTGATCTTATAGCATGGGAGATGGGATGGGGCCCATGTGACGTGTCTGCAATATGTAACACGTGGGATGTGACGAGGCAGGAGCCAACAAAAGGCAAGCATGTGGTGAAGGCAAAACAGAGCCACCTAGTGTCTCCATGCAGATACATACAGAGTTAATTGTTTCCTTCAACTTCAAGGACTCATCCTTATCTTGGTGAAGTGCAGTACGTACGTAAGCTAAAGCTAAGCTTCCTGTCTGGAGAAATGTAGAAGTTTCCCCATGTCATTTTCAGACATGAAAAACAAAAGTATATTAAGTGAAGATAATTAAAATGGCCTAGTAGCTTTACTCTTCTTGTTGAATACAATTGTAAAAAGCACCGTCCCAAGCAGTAGTGGATCGGCCTTTTGAAATCTCCACCTTTCACTTGAAGTTGATTTCTTTGAAAAGCTTTTGGGAGCTTAGGCTAATACTTAACCACAAAGCAACTTAGCTATTGCTATTACCAGTCAAGAAAAGGAGAAAAAAGAAATTGAAAGTTGGTTAGAGCTGATGTGTTTCGCATTCTACACTCGAGTTCGAATATCTCTTCTCTTAATTTAGATGATAAACTTAAATTAGAATATCGTTTATATAAAAAATAAAAATAAAAATAAATACGGCAAAAACCACTTTCTCTTGAACTATCAATTTCTTAGGTCTCCTTTATAAATCATCTAGCAATCAAATAAATAGAGAAATATCATGTGTTCCATAAAACCACTAAAAATGTTCGTTTAATAACTAGTTAAACTATTTTTTGTTGACCACATTATTTGATTTTAGTTCAAAAGAAAACCATAAATTATGTGATAAAACATGGGGATTATGATTATCCGAAGGAATATAAAGGGGAAGAAGAAGTAGTAGCAGAGCACCCATGATTTCAAATCAAATCAGAGAAACACTGAGAATAGTTCTCTAGAAAGCAAAACCCAACTCTCTCCCTTTCTTTTTCCTTCACCTTTTGGGTTCCAATTGTCACACAGATTCTTCTTCTTCCTTTAACCATCCACCACCCACACGGCACCTTTCTATAGTAAAAACAAATTCCACTCACTCTCTTAATATAAAAGCAACTCTCACTCACATCTTCCATGTCAGAGAAGCACTCTCCAGAAAAAACCCATCACCACCTCCCTGAAATAATCGAAGAAGATCATAAAAAATCCCCCACCATAAAAAAACGATCCATGGGTTCGTTACCAGCTTACACCAGCGGCCCCTACAGATCCATCTGCACCTGCATCTCCATCTTCCTCCTCCTCGCCGGCGTCACCGCCCTCACCCTCTGGCTCGTCTACCGCCCTCACAAACCCCAGTTCACCGTCGTCGGCGCCGCCGTCTACGACCTCAACGCCACTTCCCCTCCCCTCATCTCCACCACTATGCAATTCACCATCGTCACCCGCAACCCCAACCGCCGCGTCTCCATCTACTACGACCGCCTCTACGCCTTTGTGGAGTACAAGAACCAGGCGATCACGCCGCAGGTGGCGCTGCCGCCGCTGGTGCACGAGCATCGGAGCACGGTGTCGGTGTCGCCGGTGCTGGGAGGCGGGGCGGTGCCAGTGTCGTTGGAGGTGGTGAACGGGCTGACGATGGACGAGGCGTACGGGGTGGTGGGGCTGAGGGTGGTGGTGATGGGGAGGCTGCGGTGGAAGGCCGGTGCGATAAAGACTGAGCATTATGACGTTTATGTCAAGTGTGATGTTTTGGTTGGGTTGAAGAGAGGGTTTGTGGGTCAAGTTCCGTTGCTTGGAAATCCTTCATGTAAAGTTGATATATGAGTTCATTTTAATCTAGTGCAAAGTAATTAACTTGTTTAATTTTCATGTCACTTCAATATGTTTCCCTTTTTTTTTAATGTACTTATGATCATCCCAAGAGTTTTTTTTTTTGTCATTTCCCCTTGAATCTGTAAGAGTAATGAATCAATTTGATCTCTACATATCTTCAATGGAGAAGGATAGTGGAGGGTTCATTCTTCTTTCTCTTCTGCTATCTAAGCTCTATTTTCAATTTTGCTCTAATTTTGGTTTTAGTGTTCACTATTGGCATTGCCACATGGCATGAGTGTGTTTGGACTCTTGGCTATCCATGCAGTTGATTAGGTAACATTTGTCTTTACAGTCTAAAAATACTTTTTTCTTTAAATATTTAACATTCAAGGTGGATCAATATAATAAGCCCTACTTTTAGTTCTAGGTTTAATTTGGATCTCTTATTAAGGTTCTATTTTAATTATTTTTTGTTTCTATATGGCGGATTTAAGGATACTATCCTTTTTCTGGAACGAGACTCTTTCTTCATACAAAAATAATTCATCAAAAACATAAAAGATACTCTTCCTTCATGCAAAAATAATTCATCAAAAACATAAAAGATACTATTCCTTCATCAAAAATATAAAATATACTCTTCCTTCATGCAAAAATAATTCATCGAAAACATAAAAAGAAAAACTTACATGACAATGGAGGTATGGCAATGGCATGGCTATTGATTCACATATTGTAAAATGAATGGGCACATTTTTGTAATTATCTGCATGTATGCAATCTGGTTGAGTTGTGAGCTCACTGAGCTGCTATGCCATGGGATGGCATGGCATGGCATGGCAGAGGTAATTTTGGTCTGCCATATAAGAGAATGAATGGGCATCGAATCGAATCTCCAAATTCCCTCTATCATCTTGTATCGATGCTATTCTGAGTGTCCTAGTAGTAGTGCAATGTGCATTAAGCAGAGCTTGAAGGCATCAGATTCACATCTTAATTAAAGTAACTTGTTAATTACTCAATCAACGAAAACTTAATTAGCATGGGATCACTTTTCAACTTTGTAAGGAGAAAAAGAAAAAGCACAAACATAAAAGATAACAGACCACTACACTCTCAACAAATGCTGAGCTGCTTCCAATTTCACAAGTCTGCAGCAGAGACAAAATAATCTGGGCTTTGCTGAAAAACAATTGGGTTCATTCCTTGGGCTTAGCTTAGCTTAGCGCCTGTCACATGATCCACCTATATATCTATGGACCACTTGCTCTCTCTGTGATCCATTCCATGCAATGCGTGCAGCAGATCACTCTGTTTTCTTCAAGGCCTTGTTCTTTTTCTTCAAAAATATGACAACTTTTGTGTACGTACTGGTAATGAAACCCATCTGAAATTTACTGTTTCCCTCTCCATATTTTATCGGTTGAAGCTTACCCATAACTTCAACACTCACAATTTCACGACACACAAAGAGATTAAGGTCAGAATTCAAACCTCCCCTACTCTCCTTTTTTTTTTGGGGTCAGATCTTTTGGTCTCTTTTATTCCAAAAAACTAAAAATATACCAGCAATCCAAAACTTTTTTATTGGTTGTATAAACTAAAAATGCTAATTTTGGTTTCATTAAAATTGTTGGTTTGACATGATTTTCGTTTGAGAAATTGTGGGAATCTTGATGCATCCAAGTGTTTTTGGGTTGTATTGTAATTTGTAGTCTTGTTTGACAGGTTGTTGTGTCGTTGTATAGTGCTCTTGTGGTGCTGTGTTTTGGGCCAATAAACTTTGTCGTTTTGTGCTTTTGACTAGAATCTCAAGGCCGCCCAAAACTCCTTGTCGTTTTGGGGTTTGGAAATGGCATCTCTGTTTATCTTATCCACCCAAGTAACCTAAATTTGACAGTGCAATTATTGCAATACAAGGGCCAAAATTTTATTAAGAAAATTACAAAAAACAAAAGAAGGACCAAAGAAAGATTCAGAAACACAGAACCACTGTGAGTCTGTTACCTTGCACGTGAATGCTGATAACCAACACAATATATAATATATATTTTACAATAGGAAAAACGCATTACTTTCGCATGTATGATATTTTTAGGGAGCGGATCCACTGTCTCATATTGGTGTCCCTCCCTCTCCCGCTTCTAAATTCTCGACATATGTCCTCCTATATAACAGAGTCTAATACTGTTAACTCATATTAAAATAAGAGTACTGTTAAATGAACTTTAAAATTAATCGGGTACACTCTAATAATTAAATTAAAATATAAAATTAACTAAGTATACCCTATTTAATTATCAAAAATATCCTTGATACACCTTAATACACTCTATCACACAACACCATAATACTAAGTACATCATATTTTACATGAATTGGTCGTCTTCATCAAATCTGCTCATGTCAACTGCTTTTCCCTTCATCAATTCAAAATCTTTAAAAATTCACTCACGCATGAATATGGACCACAGAATGGTTTATTAAGCTCTCTAGTATTAAATTACAATGACATAAATCTAAATATTTTGATTGACCTAAAATCATTGTTCTCAACTGTGGTAAATGATCAAATCCATAAACCATTCAAATTTACAATTCCCCAAAATTTTCGCTTAACTTTTTTTCCTCTTAACGGCCCCCAGTTTGAACATATGGATCACTAGATGCGAGACGCAGCCAACCATCATATCTAACAGAGACTTGAGCTGCTCAACGGTTGAATACCAAACCAAGTCTTAACCTTTCCCAGTTATGTCTTGTATTTAAGGCTTTTTAATTTTTTTAAATTCAAGGTAATAATAAAAAAAGTTAAACATGTCGACAATTTAGAGGAGGAATGTGAGGAGACACACAATTTGAGAACAGCAGATCTACTCTTATATTTTTACTGGGTACAACTGTAATTTTGTATATGTCAGTATTTCTCTCTCCTATCTCTTCGCCTCATATATCACATGAATAAAGAGACAGACACCGGGTTAAAAAGGTTTCTCTCCATTCCATGCAGGTGCAGCTACATTTTCTGGTGTGCATCTTGTCCGTTATCTCGCTCATGCAGTGGCTTTTCATTTCTATTTACTGTTGTTATTTTGTTTTTATTTTTTAGGTGTCACATAATCTATAGCGACGCCCAATAAAAAAATATAACGTAAAGAAACCGTCAAAACTGGCCGTGACATAAAAAAAAAACCGGCAAGCATCATTAATTAAGGTGCTACAAACAATCCAGCAAAGCCTAATTAATCACTCAGTGTATTCTAAAAATAAACTAAAATGAATATTCTGTGAATTTCATCGGTTTGTCTATGCTTAATCTGGACAAAGTTTGCCTCGACCAGCAGACCCATGTGGGCTCCACCTCCAACTGCAACACAGCGTTGACCGAAACTTGAGCTCAGTTTTGAACTTTGAGTCGGTTGTACAAAAACTTGTAGTTGCAGAAGTCTTTGGTTGTTTGGAAGATCTGGTGGAGGCTAAAAGGGTAATTTCCACGGATGCAGTTGAAATTGGAGACGCTGCAGAGTTCTACTTGAAGCAAGTCCTAAAGATATAAGACTCTCAAGGTCACAAGGTTTTGATCCAGAGCCTGCTGCTGGTGCCCATCTCAGTCTTTTTTGGTGCCTAAAAGGTAAGATTCTAAGTCCTTAAAACTTCTTACTTTCTGTTAATATCCTGGTCATCAACTTCCTCAGTATTTATCTTTTTATGGATGTTTTTTGTCATGATTGTGAACTCATAAAGCTTGTGTTTTTTTATTTATTATTTCTGAGAGAGAGAGAGAAAGAATGCTATGGCTTGAGATGGTTTGATGATCTTATAGGCTTTACACCAAAGATGGTTTGAGATGGTTTATTGGGTTTCTTTTAGATTGTGATTTCCATATTTACTTTGTTGTTGTTCATATATTTGATTGAGGTCTGCTTGCACAATTGTCTAAGGCCTTTGAGATATATGTTATGGCATATCAACATTTCTGCTTGCAGTGTGTGTACCTGCAATAACAATTTTGTCATTTTTATCAATAAATCTGGTCTGATCATATAGCTTGTTATTTTTTTGTTGGTTCTGATTTGACGCTAAGAGTTCCTCCTGGCAACCCTACGCACTCTAAGATACTATTTTCAAACCTGCTCCTATGGTTGTTGGTTTGGCTAAATTGCCTTCTTGTAGTAGTTTCATGGGTCCTGAGTTTTCGAGTCCATATCGGATAATGAAAATACAATTGTACCTCCTAATTTGATCATGTCAGGGTTGTAGCTAGTAGTTTGGGTACAATTGAGCTTCAATAGTTTTTTGAATTACGTTACAGCTGTGAGAAATTGGGAGTTGGAGGAGAGAATCGTTCTTTTTTTGTTTCTAATTTCTATTTCCATATTTTGTATAGAAATATAGAGGATGAGATAGTTTTGGAAGCTACTAATTAGTAATTAGAAACTTTGTAAGCTTGATCCTCATAAAAGTAATTTGGCAAGTTTTGCTTCCTCCCAAGGTTGCTAAGGACAATGGATAGGCATGTAAAATAGCACTTTTTCTTTGAGAAAGCCAATACTTTAATTTCACCCAGTAAGTCTAACATCCTTATAGTGTGTTTGGAAAAGTAGGGATATTGAGAAAGATTAAAGTTTCGGAGTTAATGAGGTTCTTGAAGTCTGTCTCAGTAAAGACTGTTTTGTATTCTGCCACATTGCTGCGTACGAATCAATGGCTGCAAATCTTTCTTTTTAAAGCCATCTTGTACTTCCTACTACCCCATTTATTTTATGCAAATATATATACATGCATGTGTCACAATTCTGGTATTTAATTTTTTCACCTAGCTACGTACGACATGTATTAATTCTAGTTGATGCCGTTTGATACCGATTGATCATGTTTTTGAAGTATGTTTGCATTTAAGTTTCAGCAGCTTCCAAAACATTGCTGGTCCTGCGGAAATGAAATATGGGAACGTGCATAGAGAGAGAGAGAGAGAGAGAGAGAGATTGATAAGGATGGTTTAATTAGGAGTACTTATGGCATATGTGACTTTCATTTCGAATTTCCGCAAAGGGGCGGGCTCACTGTTCTGGCCAAACCCCATATGCCTATTTAAAATATTCTTGATTTCTCTTTCTGTTCTTCCTTTTGACAAAAAACAAATAGAAATTTTAATAAGATCTGAGATTGGAAGGTGAGAGTCAAAATCAGGCCTTAAATGCCGCTTGTGAAAACGTTAGCTCATTAATATCTAGATGCCTAGGCTTTTTTCAGCTTAAGGCCTAAATTTAATGAATAGGATCATTGTAGTTGCAAAAGTCTTTGGTTGTTTGGAAGATCTGGTGGAGGCTAAAAGGGTAATTTCTACGGATGCAGTTGAAATTGGTGACGCTGCAGAGTTCCACTTGAAGCAAGTCCTGAAGATATAAGACTCTCAAGGTCACAAGGTGTTGATGCAGAGCCTGCTGCTGGTGCCCATCTCAGTCTTTTTTGGTGCCTAAAAGGTAAGATTTCTAAGTCCTTAAAACTTCTTACTTTCTGTTAATATCCTGATCATCAACTTCCTCTGTATTTATCTATTTATGGATGTTTGGAAAAGTAGGGATATTGAGAAAGATTAAAGTTTCAGAGTTAATGAGGTTCTTGAAGTTTGTCTCTGTAAAGACTGTTTTGTATTCTATAGGATGAGTCATTTAAAAGCATTTCAAGTCCGGCCAGAAAAATGATTAGGAGAATTCCTTCCCCTGATTAGCATCTTTCCTTCTATGTTTTTGTCTGGTTTTTCAATAGCTTGAGTTGTTTGTTTTAGCATGTTTGTTTTCAAAGAGATATGAGGTTGCAGGAAATTGTAGTTATTTTCAATAGATTTAACAATACACTTGTATGGTCTGTTCTGTTTTTAGTGCTCTGGTCTTATCAAGCTCATAAAGCAACTCTAAGTTAGTCAAAATGTTCTTCTGTATTGTGTTACAAATGAACTTTTCCTGCATAAGCTTATGCTTGTATAGATGATGCATATTTTTTGTTAGCTTAGATGACAGCAAGATAATATAATCTTATTGCGGTTTTTGATTGTCCAATTTCAAAACCTTGTCTTGCTACTTTCCGTACTTACAGTATTAAGCATCTTTTAATGGGTTCTTTTTGTGAATTTTCAGATGGAAGCACAAAATACTCATCATGCACAGGTGATTGAGATCCATCGAGATGTTCATGATGGTGAGACGAGCGTTGGTGGGAGTAAGATTTGTGGGGAAGCACCATGTGGACTTGCGGATGCTAGATCCAGCTCTAAAGATGCCAAAGAGCGATCAGCCTCCATGCGCAAGCTCTTAATTGCAGTAGTACTTTGTGTTCTGTTCATGGGTGTTGAGATTGCTGGTGGCATTGAAGCCAATAGTTTAGCAATATTGACAGATGCAGCACATTTGCTTTCAGACGTTGCAGCCTTTGCCATCTCCTTGTTCTCTATGTGGGCTGCTGGTTGGGAAGCCACTCCCCGTCAGTCTTACGGGTTTTTTAGGATTGAAATTCTTGGTGCCCTGGTTTCCATCCAGATGATATGGTTGCTTGCTGGGATATTGGTGTATGAAGCCATAGTTAGAATGATTCATCAGACATCTGAGGTGAACGGCTTTCTAATGTTTCTTGTTGCCACATTTGGTCTAGTGGTTAATATAGCCATGGCCATATTGTTGGGCCATGATCATGGGCATGGGCACGGACATGATGGACATGATCACGGTCACAGTCATGGAATAACAATTTCTACTCATGATCATGACGAGGAACACTCACATGAACATGATCACCCTCACACTCATGAAGATCATAAACATCATCATGCTGATGAAGATCATGGCCACCATCATGCTGATGAAGATCATGAACACCATCATGCTGATGAAGATCATGAACACCATCTTACTGAGCCACTGTTGGATAAGCCAAAAGATGGACAGGTACAAAAGAAGCAAAGGAACATAAATCTACAGGGAGCTTATCTCCATGTGCTTGGGGACTCTGTTCAAAGTATCGGGGTAATGATTGGAGGGGCAATCATATGGTACAAGCCTGAGTGGAAGATAGTCGATTTGATTTGCACCCTAATCTTTTCAGTCATTGTTTTGGGGACAACGATCAGGATGATGCGGAACATACTTGATGTGCTGATGGAGAGCACTCCGAGAGAGATTGATGCGACGAAACTTGAAAAGGGGCTGGTGGAGATGGATGAAGTGGTGGCTATCCATGAGCTGCATATATGGGCTATCACCGTCGGGAAAGTCCTGCTGGCTTGTCATGTGAAAATCAGACCAGAAGCAAACGCAGACATGGTGCTGGACAATGTGATAAATTATATCAGAAGAGAGTATAACATCAGCCATGTTACCATACAAATTGAGCGTCAGTGGGATCTTTGAAGGACAAGATGATTATAGAGAGAAGGTTTAAATTGATTTTATGGCTGCATACCCTCTTCTTAAAAGGGGTTTTAGAGTTTTAGCTTCAAGATTGTATTTAGGCAGGACAGTGGTCACACTGCTCACATGTTTCTTGTTTTATTTTAAAAATTGCATGTTTGGTGCTAAGCACTTGATATTTGGGATTCAAGATGCAGAACCAATAGATTTGCTTGGTTTCATGAGCATTTCCATGAGTCTTAATGCCACGAACTTACAAGGGGACAACGGTTCTCTTTCAGTAAGCTCATATATTGAACAGGAAAATAATGCACAATAGTAGGGTGTGCACAGGAGTTAGATTGGTTTGTAACAGTTTGCTAGCTTTGTATAATGTATGGCTTACAATCTGAGTGGCCGATTTTTATGTGGTACGGATACGTGTTTGTGCATAAAAATCTCGGCCCGTACTGGCCGACCAAATGAATAAAATCACGGCCAAAACATTGTTTAACTGGGTGATTATAATTGTACGTCAAAGGCCATTACCGCGTGAGCAAAAAAATTGAGAAAGAATGAACACGGCTACAGTAATGGTAAGTCGAGGGAGGTCTAGAGGATGTCACCACTTGCCAGACGGGTCCCACAGTTCATTTAATGAAGAAGTGACTAAAGATTACGTATGAACCATAACACAAGAGAAGGTTGTCAACTCTGCCAAGCACTTGGAGAGAGAGAGTAGGGGTCGCATCAGTGTACTTTTCAGTCAAATCGCAGTATGGGTGAGGTCAATTTGGTGAGATTATACTTCTCAAATCACAAAAATTAAATGCTCCACTACCCACCGAAGATCGAGGAATTAAATGCTTCTCTAAGCGTGAAGTCCGGCCCAACTACTACAGTAGGGGAAACTGTACTTCACGGTAGTCACACCACCATGCTTCTCGGCCTCCACCCACCCACTATTGCTGAGTCAGTCACATTCCACGAGGGTGTTAGGTCCACCTCCATCAGCTGGCTCTTCCTATAAATACGAAGCTCAGAATACATTCAAGGGGTTAAAACACCACACAAGCCTCCCACGGAGTAAAATTTATCTTTTCCTGTCATTATATTCTTGTAATGCAATCTCAATATGTTTACTTGCTTTCCTAGGAGTAGTGGCAGATTGTAAGAAACTTCCGTTCATCAATATATCATACAACCCTCGATCTTTCGAGGCGCCGAAGCACCATCTTCTGTTACTTTTCCGTTCATCCCATATATCATATAGCATTTGCCACCCGGCGAGGCGCTAGAGCACCACCCAAGTCCACCCATCATTTCCACCATCAACACCACCACCAACGGCCTTGTAGCTCAGGTCGTGAGCCTTACGACCGAGATCAGTTCCTCTCTCGGCCACAATCGCTTTAAGCGAAGTCGGACTCAAACAGGCGCATCAGATCCACTCGCCCATCCAAATCAACCTTGAATGCATGGTAGACCGTGCTGGCACGCCAGCGCAATCACATCCAAAACCAAAGAAGGACGACCCGTGTTAACGCAGATTCCCTCGGCTCGGCTAAGCAAGCGTGAGATTTGCGCGGTCAACAATACGTACTTGGTACGAATGGACCTTGAAGTAGCTTAATGGATCAAATATGGGGTTTTTAGGTCTAATGGTCCCTGAACTTTGACCTGATTCGCATTTTGCTCCTTCAATTTCCAAAATCGTTCCCGTGGTCCTTCAACTTCAATTTTGTTATGGCAGATGGTCATGATGTTAATTTTGTTTTTGTTTTTTTGTTAAATGCATGGGCAAAATGGTATTTTTGTATTATTTTTAATTTACACCATCTTAATATTCCTTTCATCCAAAAAATAAAAATAAAAAACTAAAAACTAAAAAGCCTTTTTCATATCCTCGCCACATTCTCGATTGGTGGCGGGTTTTAATGGACTTGGCTTGGGGAGGGAGGGAGATATGTGGATGGGGAGAGTTAAGTTGATGCAGTGGGGAGTGGGTGTGCCAGGAATTGCCCATGTACCCAAGGAGTGAAGCAATTTCCAGATTTTGACCCTCAACAGTACACCATGTGTCATGTACATGCTCAAATTTAACAAAAGAAGTTAATAAAATTGACGGCATGACCTTTTTTCCTAAAGTTGAAGGACCACGAGAATGATTTTGAAAATCGAATGACCAAAATTCAAATCGGGTTAAAATTCAGGACCATTAGACCTAATCACTCAATAGATCATAAATTCATAATGACTCAATTCAACGACTGGTATTTTCAGGAATTTGTAACGAGGACGGGTGTTTAGCCAGCCCTTGGGTGGCATAAGGTTTTGTGTCTTGCAAGTTTTAGACACTATCCAACCTAAACGGAACGATACACATACATGGGCTTTGGTGAGAAAGTTGGGCTCTTAGATGGGCTCGATTGGTAAGGCCCAAATTTGGGCTCTTGCATCTTGTAATGCCTTCTTGATACCCAACAAAAGTTTTGCTTTTGCAGCACAAGAAAATATATACATTTAGGAGGTGTGCCTATATAGGCCTCAGAGCCAATTTGGTAATACGTGTGGTTGTAAACAGGTAAACATTGAAGTTGCATGTGAGAGTGTCCGGCCGCCACGTCGAAGCTAAGGGTCTACGCTGGGCGCTGGGTATACATATAGCCTGGTGGTCTTTAACCTAATCAACACACGTACCTGCCTGCATTTGGTGTGACGGGATTTTGTCATCTTGACTTGAGCTAGAAGCTGCCTGTACAACTTTACTTGTTAATATGAACCATTATGTAATTTGTCAATTTTGAGGAGGTGTTGATCATCAAGTATATTAAGTTATACTAGATTATCAACTTCAACCAAACATTTATTTATGTCATAGTCTAACAACAAAATGATTATGATTATGTGTCAAACAGTCTGTTAAGAGAACATTTGTCATGAATTGAAATACATAGTCTGTCCAGAGAATATTCGTCACGAATTGAAATACATAACCGGATATCTCTTGTTAATCAATATATTTACAGATATTATATATACAGTCTCCTTTTATTGAAGGACACCCATGTAGGGCCCACTCCGCCATGTATTGTCATCTTGAATCCGATATCATTTGACCACTCAATTAAATTATTGAAATTCAAGGACTTTCTTGAAGCACCGTGTTCATTGATTTTGTTGGTCTCAATTAGATGTCTTAATGATTTTCAATTTGCATGATTTTTTGCAAGGATCATCTCTAAATGAATATCTAAAAAATAGATGGTTTGGATCGTTGAATTTTTTGTTGTAAGGGACCCTAAAGTGTGTTTCTCAATTAAAATTATTTGAGGAATCCCTCAATAAAATGGGACTATATATGTACACTACTACGTTTTCACATTTGCGCGACGAACATAAATTTGTCGCACAAGACACACATGCGCGACGAAAAAATTTATTCGGCGCGCAAACTGGCGACGATAATAATTTTATATTTTTAAATTTACGCAACGAAACTTCTGGTCGCTCTAGAAGCATTCGCGCGACAATAAACTCTACCGTCGCCAAAAGTCAGGAAGAAAAACACAGGGGTATTTTTTTTTTGGCGCCAAATACTTGCGCGACAAAGGATTCGTCGCAGGTGATAACTTTGCGCGACCATATTTATATTCGTCGCGCAAAGGTTAGGAACAAAAACGCGTGTAAAACCATTTGGCCCCAAGTACTTGCACGACGATACATAGCGCGACCATAAGCATTTCGTTGCGTAAAGCGCGGGGTGAATTTAATTTGGCGCCACATACTTGAGCGACGACATTTTCGTCGCAAAAGAAAAACTTGCACGACGATAATATATTCATCGCGCAAAAGTTACGCTGGGAAAGTGAATTTGGCGCCAAAAAATTGCGAGACGAAAAAATGGATTTCGTCACGCAAAGTTGGATGTCGAGACGCTGTTGCGCGTCGGAAATGGTCTTTTGCGCGACGAAAATGAGATTTAGCGCCACGAAAAGTTTGCGTGACGGAAAAAATTTGTTGTCGCATAAAGTTCGATGTTAACAGGTTCTTGAGCGAGGAAAAAGTTCATTTGCGCGTTGAAAATGAACTTTTGTGCGACGAATATGATTTTTTGCGCGACGAATTTTGTATTTTGTGCGACGAAGATTTGCACGACGAAAATACCCTTAGTCGTGCAAAATTTCTTTTCCCTATATAATCCGAATTCTGCCATTTTCAGAGGCAAATTGCAAAATTTGCAATTTGCCTCTACTCTGCTTCTGCGTTTGCTGTGTTCATTGGGTAAGTATTTGTTGTCGTTTGCTGTGTAGCACAATGTGTTGTTAACTTCGTACTTTTATTTTTATTTTTAGTAACACTTAGTTTCCCGTTCGAGATTAGTTGGATTTCGTGCATGGATGTGTAAAGCATGACTGCGGTCCAATTAATTCTTGAATGGTCCCATTATTTGGATAGTTTGGGAATGCATAGTTATGTCACGTAATTTACGGCTACATGATTAGGTTTCGATTGTGGAGATTTCGATGTTATCTCTGTACGTTCTTCGGGTAGTACATAGGTATTTTATACCTACGGTACGCCTCAAGAACTGTATCGAGATGCTACCGAAATTCTTCCACGTCGAAATCTAATCTTATGTAGTCGTAAATTATGTGACATGACTATGCATTCCCGAATGGGATCGATGTCTTTGGCGACGTTTATGTTCGACCTGGGAATGAGTTGGCCGGGTCCCTTCATGTAAGTATTCTTTAATTTTAATTATTGTCTTACGCATTCAAGTTTCATGGTTATTATATGAATGTTTTAATTAATATTTTATGTTATGTTAACCAGGCGACGATGGTGGAGAAGAGTCAGTTGGTTCTTTAGGAGTCCGCCTCCCAGCTTCCTCCCGATACTCCGCTTGAGTCTGTGGATCCTCCACCGGATGCGGGTTTCAAATCCTGACGGAGACCTTGGATCAGACTCTCGGGAGGAGGCCAGGGACATATTATCGAGGAATGGGGAATGCCCGACGGCGGGAACCTAGAGCCCCTTCATCGTCGCAGTAAAATAGTCGGGTGATTGCTTTGACAGCAGAGGTGGGCGAGCTTAAGACCAAACTCACCTCGTATGGTACCCAAATGGCCTCGTATAGTACCCAAATGGCACAACTTCTAGAGTCATTCACAAGGTCCGTCATTCCAGTCCCGCCAATATTTGGTGCCTCGTCGACCTCCGAGCCCCTCCAACCCGAGCATGGCCACCACACCTCTACCCCTGTCGACAATGTCCAGATCTCGGAGCCACATTTGCAAGACAACATAGATTTTGGACCATTATTTGATTAGTTTTGTACTCTCTTAATTACATTTTAAACATTTCTCTTCTACTAAATACATTTATATTTTAAAAAAAAAATTTCTCTTCATTACATTTTTTTTATTGCAATTTCAATTTATTACAAAAAAAAAATTAAAATTAAATTATTTTACAAAATAAAAAAATTATATTTTCTTTTTGCGCGAGCAAAACTTTCCGTCGCGCAAATTCATTTTTTACAAAATAAAAAACATAAAATTAAATTTGAAAAAATATACATTATTTTTGCTCGACGAAACTTGTCATCTTGCGAAAATAAATGCGACTAAGGTGATTTCTTCGCGCATATTTTTGCGACACGAACATTGACCTCGTCCCTGAAGGATTTTCAAAACATTTTTGAGAAGTTCATTTGAATATTAAACATGCATTTAATCAAATTAATCGCAGCGGAAGTATATGGTGGATGTTTAAAATCAAAAACAAAACTTCTTTCAAGTATCTTAAGCCATGAACATTGATATGATTTCATAAATGGAAATTTCAAGAGAAAGGATAAGATCTAATTACCCTTGAAGCAATTATATGAACCAATTTGTGTTTGGTCTTCTCTTGATGATTTCCTCTTTCTTGATTTCCTCTTTGATCTTTGATCTTTGCTCCTTGATTTTTCTCCTTGATTTTTCTCCTCCATGTGAGCCACAAAAGTATATGGCCTCTAAGTCTCCACACCAATGGAACCTTGAGATGAGAGGGAAGAATCTTGGGAATACAAGGATGCTAGTGCTAGATCCCCAAGACTTGGTTTCAATCTAAACCTCTTGAAAGATGAAAGTGTTTCACTCTTGAAAACTCTCTTTTATCTCTCTTTGATCTCCCAAACTTATTTGGTTGATGTTGGATTGTGTTTGTGTAATGAGCTTATGAAAGATAGCTTATGGAAACAATTCCCATACCCATTTACTTATGCATTTTCGGCCAAATCCCATTGGGCTTCCAAAATTGGGCCTTGTGACACTTAAACCATAATGTTTAGGTGTCTTAAGCCCTTGGGCTTAATACCCAACCATTTGGGCTTCCGTTAACTATTACCGAGGCCCAAATACTTTTTACACGTAGTAAATCATCCATATCAAATTGATCAAATTTATTTCCACAACATCATATGTATTCCTCAAAGTTAACCATTTAAGGTGTGCGATCCATTAGGTTCTAATTAGCAAGGCGGTGGGAAAATATTAGAACTCTTTCTAACCAACTGAATTAAAACCCCCTTTTAATTTTTCCTTTATATGGATTGATCACAATCAATCCTAGGACTTCCACGAACCAAGAGTGACATCTAGCAATATATCAAGGCTACCCAAGCTAACGAGAATTGGTGAAGAACCTATTCAGTTGGAATTACAATGCAATACGGTCCTTCTCTTATACAATGTTTCATATCATATTATTAGGGTACGGATTGATTATGTCAAACCCTTAATATGATTTATAACCTCATATGATTCAATAGAACATGATTAAGAACAACTTTCTAAATCAAGCTCAAAATACTTTGGCCAAAGATTTCTTGAATCACATCTCGAAACATTCTCCTTCTTTATCGAAGGTAGAGATTCCTTATTGTACATTCACATGCCCCTATGATGAATTAAGAGATCCCAACAACACTTTAGACAAATCTTTTACGGCTTGCCTTTAAGAGCTATCTAAGATCAATAACGCATCATAGGACAACCATGATGCCTCAGGTCTAAGGACTAATTTGCATTATTGCAACTATGAGTTCTCGTTTGACATGTAGATAAATACTTCATACGAGAACTACGGTTGATCGCGTTCAGTGTACCCATTCACTAATGAGCACCCACATACTTGTATTAGTGTTATCTACACAAATGGTTTGAGACTAACCATCCTCCTAATTGAGCATACATAGTATGTGCTAATCTTGACGGTTTATCAATGCCCATTTGATAATCCTATGATTAGGAACATTTTGGGATACTATAGTAAGAGATTAAAGGTCTCCCTAATCTAACCTTTTTAGATTACTTTATCTCTTATTTAGCATTCCTTGGACATTTGTTTCTTTAATTGATGTAAAAGATAACAAATAAGTTTGCCCTTTATTATCATATACGAAATGTATTCTAAGGAGATTACATCAAATGTATTGGCTCTTAGGGCACATTTCTAACAGTCCCTACATTTTTGTGCGACGAATGTTAATCGTCACGCTATAGCAGCGGGACGAATATAATACCATCACGCAAAGTTTTGAGAGACGAACATTTTGTGCGACGAATGTACACGTCGCTCATATCGCGCGACCAATATATGTATTTGGTAGCGCAAAGTCTTTCTTCACAATTTTCGCGCGACGAATCTTCTGTCGCGCTGAAGTTTGTGCAACTCAATTGTGTTTTGCGCGACCAAATTGTCTTCGTCGCGCAAATAGAAAAATGTAGCAGTGTTATGAAAGCAGGCACAGCAGATTAATTTGGCAGGATGTGTAATTGCAAGAACGAAAGGGGCCAAAGCCTGCCGATGTAAAGCTTGACCTTGTAAGTTGTAAGTCATAGGGGATAAGGTTTTCAACTTCCAAGTATTGGTGTTTCAGGAGACTCTACAGTCCACAACCAGTTTCTCAACTGATAGGATAATGCTAAAATTTCTTTTGCTGTTATAATAATTGAATGCTGCTACTTCTCAATAAGTTTTTTATTTTATTTTTTATGTTTGTTTTCTTAGGAATGCCAAGCTTGAAGAAGACAAAGGAATTTTAAATTCTGCCATATATTTTAGGACTTGAAGCAAGCTTCTGGTTGTGTGGCTACAGATCTGCAATATAAACTAATGGGAGGAGAATAGAGGCAGTGTGGCTTGGATAAGATAGACTTTATCTTATGAATTAACTTCAATTTGTCATTCTCTGCATATGCTCACATCAATATCCTCCATGCCTGAAGTTGTTTGTAGTGACAAATGAGGCCAGACAATATTTCAAAAAGATCCTAGATCATGACACTGGAAATCCCAGTATCTAGCTTAGATTGATTTGAATCAATTTGAAGTAGCATATTCTTCCACTCATATTCCTAATATCTTAGCATAATCTTCCACACTGTTATTCCTACGGTAACATATCGTATGAGGTTAGTTCTGATACTACTTGTCACGACTTTGAGTATGTACATATATATTATATACCTGAAAAGTTCTCTTGCCACTTATGAACTGTGAAAAATGGAGTTCTGAGTCAGCTGTTAGCATAATCTTCCACACTCATATTCCTATAGTAAGTTAACATCGTATGAGGTTAGCTTTGATACTACGTGTCACGACTTTGAGTATGTACATAATATATACCCGAAAAGTTGTCGTGCTGTTTTTGAAAGTTCTAAGTGAGCTGTTAGGTAAATCCGTGATCTTTAATTTACCCAATAATAAGAAAGAAAAACCAGGAGAATAAAATAAAAGAAAAACAGAAAAATAAATCGCCTTATAGGACAGAGTACATATGCTTAGCGAACAGGTGACAGTGTGAGTGGTCTGAAAGCAACCCTAAAAAGAAAAAAAAGAAACACGATAAGAGGTTGCCTTTCAATTCATATATGCTTATCAATGTCAGGATTTTGAGCAAATGGACGAGAGGGGTTCTTGTGCTGTAGTGTGCCTTGAGCACTAGGAAATGTTACAGAAACTTGAAAAGAACCATGCGCATACATATACATGTGAATGAATGATTTAATTTGGGTTATTTGCTTTGTATTGTATGAAGACAAAAATTGGAACATATTTAGAAAATCTTAGGCGTCAGCTATGACAGGTATCCCAATCACTATGTACCACAAGCTGGAAGCAATAATATGTCTGATATGGAGCGTTCTGTTGAAACAAAAATCGTATGGGTTGGCCTGGGCCGACCTTGTGGGGAGAACCGTCTCAGATTTTGTAACATATGAAAATTATCTCAGATTTTAATGCAAAAGATATTATACTTTAATTTAATCTAAACTATGTAACCTTCAATAATTCCATTTTCAAAGCCAAACTCTAGCCGCTATTTAGTCTTACGAGGCTTAGAACTCTTAAATTCCTCAATTATTGATGCATTGTCGATAATTTTGGCAAACTATCTTTCAATGTGAAGGATCATAGAATCAGCAAGAAATTCATCAAAATTCCAATAGGTTTCTATAATGTAGTGTAGGTAATATTTTATTAGAATATAGTGTAGGTTTGGTAGGTTTGTATAATGTAGTGTAGGTAATATTTTATTAGAATATAGTGTAGATTTGATAGGTTTGTATAAGTGGGCCGGGCATGTTTAGAATATAGTGTAGGTAATATATTTTTTTACAAACCTATTGTTCATGTAGTATAGGTAATAATTTTTTCACAAAAATTTGGGTCGGGCATGAGCCCAGCCTGCCATAGGCTAGAACCGCCAGTGTCTGTGGGTCCTAAAGGAAAACTCCGTAGAGATTGCAGGAAGAAGCGTCATTGCCTCGGCCATTGGGGCATTTTGAATATATAAAAAAACCCTTGTTGTGATTTCTTCTAAGCCATGCTTAGATTGAAGTTCCCCATCACCCATTTTAGTCTATGATTTCAATCAAATCCTTCTCCCAAAATCCGCTCCCTAACACTGCTTGTGTCTCTAAATTTGATTCTACATCATCTTTGATGGAGGTTGTTGCAACCCAATTGTTCTTTGGCAAGGTTGTTGTTTTCATTTATTTGTTCGTTCTTATGCGTATGTAGATAGTTGGAAATCATATTTTCCCTAGATTTGTTACAGATGCGGTGGTGGGTGTGGGCGCGATGGTGCTTCTTTAGGTGGTGGTGGTAGGGTTCGTTTAAGCTCATGGATGTTTTAGGGTTTTGGTTATGTTGGGTTTGTGGGCTTTGTTTGGACTTATGGTTAATTGTGGTAATGTGGGCTAGTAGTTTTAGTGCGGCTTTTGTTCGCGTTAGTTTTGCTTTTAGAATGTTAGTTTGTTGTCCTCTTTGGATTGGTACTTTAGATGTCTTGTTGATATCTTTAATTGTACCATTGCAATTTATCTAATGAAGTTTCTCTTTTGATTAAAAAAAAAATCCATTTTCTTTTTCTTCATATGCATACAGAGAGGGTTCATTTTAATAAGGTAGTCAATCTGCCATCATGGACATATAATATAATATAATCTTATTTTGATCACTGCAAAATGTGTGGTGCTGTGACAATGCTACAGCATTACAATTGACTTTAAATTTGATTAAAAATGAGGAAATGTAAGAGTATTTTCACCTATTTGTCAAAGTAAAAGGTATGGGGAGGCAATGGCATTTACTGTTCACGAAAATAGTATCTGCTCTAACAATATTTTTTTTTGCTTTTCCACCCATTCCATTGCCATGGCAATATGAGATTAATTTCATTTATATGTATGAGATTAATAATAATAAAAATTGCTTGGTATGTATAAAAAATATTCTTATTTATTTTTAAAAAAATTTGTTGCTAACGTCACAACCCTCAGACAATAGTTCGGGCTATTCTTACCTTCGAGCCTACTAAGACATGGTGGAGCCCATACCTTGCATGGGTTGTTTTGTACTGTTGGAGCTCCATTTCTTGGCCTGGGCCTCAAGCTGGAAGTGCTCTAATGGGAAATGGGGAATGCTAGCAACATTTTCTCTAACGTTCTCTTTTGGATCTTCTCCCTTCTCCTTTTGACACGTGTCAATTTTCCTACATTTAAAACAATATAATGGGTCCTTTGCATTAATGATATGGTTTTAAGTGTAAGAAAATTAATACGTATAATAAAGAGAAGGAGGAAAGATCCAAAAGATAAAGTTAGAGAGAAGATTGCTAGCATATATGATTTGAATCTAGGATTCAGTCCCATCAGTTCTCTACTTAGAGACAAAATTTGTGTCCCGACATATTTATTGCGAAACAAACATGCTCACAGAGAGTCACAGCTAGTGGCTCTAGGCCCAGCCAAAAAATAATAATTATTATTATTATATAAAATGTGATAGAAAAAAAAAAAAAAAAAAGAACAAGGTTTCTTTGTTTTGTTTTCAATGTGAATTAAATGGAAGGGAATTTACTTGCAAGTTGCAAGACACTGCATATCGACTTCATTTCGGTCATTCGTATCAAAAATATGTTTTAGTTTCCTAAATTATTTAAGAAAAACCTAATTATTCTATTAAGTAAAGTCTATCTAAACGGAATAATGCTTTCCTTCTTGCCAATAAGGAGGAACTCCTCCTTGTTTACTAATATGGCTCAACCACAAACTAACACTTATCTTTTTTTTTATATTATCAAATATGCATTTATTTTTCACTTTAATTATTCTTAACAAGAGAGAATGTGTCAAATTGTGATTAAATCACATTAGTAGGTTATGAGGAATTCCCAAGAAGGAAAGCATTGTCCATCTAAACGGGTAATTTCTTTGACAAACTCATTAAATTTCTTGTGTAGAACAGTAAATAAGTGATGAAATATGGGTAAAATTGAGATTGGGTTGGGGGTTGAGTTGGGTTGGGCTGCAGGGCTGGCTGGACATGTGTGAAATGGCAAAATGATCCATCGTCAGATACGTGAATCAATCCATAGAAGGACTTTCCAAAGCTTTTCTCTCTCTTTCTTTCCTGTGCAGTGTGTACTGAGAGAGAGAGAGAGAGAGAGAGAGAGAGAGAGAGTCCCTACAACTGTCTGTCCACGCAGCTGGACAAAACTGCCACCGCCAATAATGCTTGGGACCTTGTAAACCAGACAACCATAGCCTTCTCTCTCTCTCTCTTCTGCTAACTCTCACCAACTCTCTCAGTTTCATGCATATCTAAGCATTACCATTTAGCATATCCTCGCAAAATCAGTTTGAGAGTTTTCCACCCTTCATTTCTTACCACACCCTCCTTAGTACATTTCCATTTTCTTCACCCCACCTTTGTTTTTTTAACCCATCTTCACCTCTGTCTCTCTCTCTCTGTCTCTCTGTCTCTCTCTCTCTCTCTCTCAGGCCCATTTCAACCTCTTGTGTCAAGTACTCTCTACCTCTTTCTGATCTCCTAAATGAGTTGGTTCTTCAAAGCTAGCACACAGCATTAAATATTGTTCTATTTAGGAGCATCACTACCCATCAGAAAACAAAGGAATATATTTATTTTTATGGTTTTGGATTCATGGGGTCTCATTCTGCCTCTTGTTGCTGGGGCTTCTTACATTTATTGCAATTGTTCTCTTAGCATCACAATGGAATGTTGGTAACTTGGTATAGCCAATATATCTAGAGAGAGAGAGAGAGAGAGAGGGAGAGAGAGAAAACAATTTAAGGCACACTTCATCCAACAACTGCTCAGCTCAGCTGTAATGGAGAGGCTTCAAGGACCCATTAATCCCTGTGTATGTTCTGTTATTTTTGCTCAATTTTGTACTGCCCTTTCTTTTTCTCTTTCCCCTTTCTAGAATCCCTTCCCTAGCTTCAAGAAATGCACTGCATGTACTTCTCAAAATGCTTGCATTCAATGCAATGTGTGTTGTTTTCCAGGAAATACTAACACCCTGCTACACTGTTTTCCTCTTTCGCATTCTATTCTCATTCCATTTTTATTCTACCTTTCCTTTGTTGAAAGTTGAAACTGAACCCCCCACTAAACCCATGTCAGTTTTGTTTTTATTTTTATTTTTCTCTTGCTTTCTTTAATAGAAAAGGTTGGGTGTGAAGCCCAGTAAAGTTCTTACCTTTTCTAAACTTTCTTTATTCACATTTTTTATAATTATGTCTGGGTTTATGGTTTGTTGCAGTTTTTTGGTGAGCATTTGGATTTGCTGTGCTTAGAACAAGCATTGAACACCACAGAAAGGTTGGGATTTGAGGACGAAGAAGAAGCACATCTCTCAATACCAAGCTTGGAAGACAGAATGCCATTCCTTCAGATGTTACAAAGTGTTAACTCCCCCCCACCTTACTTTCCCTTGAAAGAGCCAAGCTTTCAGGCACTCTTGAGACTACAGCACCTAAAGAATCCATGGGAGTTAGGCAAAGCCTACTTGCCTGAAATTGAGACCCAACTTCAGACAGCACTAGAGCTTGAGAGCTGTGTGACCCATGACATGGTTGAGTTGCATTCACCTGTTAAATCAGAAGCCAAGGATCTTCATCACCCACAGTCAGTTTCTGCTGGTGCTCTTGAGGCTGTGAGTTCAGAGTGCAACCAAGACCAGGAACAGCCCAACTTATCTGAAATTAACTGTTGTCGGAAAGGAAATAACTCATCAGGATCTCCTCCACGTACCTGGGCTCAAGCACAAAATGAACCTGAGCAGACCCAGTACCCCAAATCCCCTCCAGTCGCCAGAGAAAGAAGAAAGCGCAAGAGAACAAGGCCAACCAAGAACAAAGAAGAAGTAGAGAGCCAGCGCATGACTCACATTGCTGTTGAGCGCAACCGCAGGCGCCAAATGAACGACCATCTCAATGTTCTCAGGTCCCTCATGCCCACTTCCTACATTCAAAGGGTAAGCATATGAACTTTAATCTTTAGCCTCTTACAATTTCATGAGTTAGCTTGAAGAAGTCATGAAATGTTCTTTATTGAAATAAGCTTTGTTTTTCCAAAGGGTGACCAAGCATCTATTGTGGGGGGTGCAATAGACTTTGTGAAGGAATTGGAGCAGCTGCTTCAATCCCTTGAAGCCCAAAAGAGACTGAGAAGAGCCGATCAAGGGAGCAATGGTGACAACTCTTTTAGCTCCTCATCATCCTCCTCTGCCAGCATGGCAATGCCATCCAATGGAATGTTCATGTCTCTGTCCCAATGCAGAATTGGGTGTCATGAAGAAGGCACCACCACCCTTGAGGATGAAGTCACAGCACAGAACAAGTCTGAGGCTGCAGACATAGAGGTCACAGTGATCCAAACCCATGTGAACTTAAAAATCCAGTGCCAAAGAAGTGCTGGACAGTTGGTAAAAGCCATTCTTGCATTGGAAGATCTTAGGCTAACAGTCTTGCACCTCAACATTACTTCTTCACAAGATACTGTTCTTTACTCTTTCAATCTCAAGGTATTATTTATCTTTATAATTTTATTTTTTTCATTCTGTCTTATCTGTTTGTTTTTTCCTAGTCAAATTTTCTGACTTGGATCTCAAGCTACCCTAGCTAGCAGGCTAGCATATATGATATAATATCACCTCACCCCAGTAAAGTTTCTTTTTCATTTGTTATTTTATTGCTCTTGTTTTGAGGAAGGGTGTGTATGGATGCATTATTTAACATGGTTTGGAATTTTAATTTGGTGTTGATGCAGATAGAGGAAGGATGCAAGTTAGGATCAGCGGATGAGATTGCTAGAGCTGTACATCAAATATTCAGCTTCATCAACGGCTGCAGCTGATTGGTTTAATGAGTGAAAGCAGTGCTCCAGAAAGCAGTTAACACCATTTCATTTCTTACAGAGAGTAGGGAAAGGAAAGGAAAAAGAAAGTGACCACATGAAAAGAAAAATGTAAGGTTGTCTTTCACTCTTTTAGGATATTGGGATGGAGATGGGGAAGCAGAGGGAACCTCCACTTTAACATTGTTTCCATCTCCTAGGTTGTAAATTTGTGTGTTTTAGTTTTACCCACTGAAGTTGTAGTGACAACGCAGATGATGTCTGTTTCTTCTTTGTTTTTCTTTTTTTCTTTTTTATGTTTTATGGGGGCGCACCATGCTTGTTGGAGAGTTTAGGGCTATCCATATGGACTATGAGTCTGTAAGGTGCTTCATCATTGCATATAGCTTTTTTTTTGTTCGAAACATTGCATATGGCTTTACGCATGTCCTTAAGCCAACACTTTTGCCTGCCTCTTGGGTTTCTGAAGTCTACATTTTTCTTCAGCCTCCATGGATGATGTGATAATCTGTCATGTACTATCAAATTTCAAGCTGGAATCATGAAACACCCTTCTAATTGCCAAATTATATAGTTTTGGGAGGGGAGGTAAAATTAGTTAAAGGCTCCAAGCCCAGCTATAGCTCAGTTATTTCCTCTTTTTACTGTTCCAGGACCTAAACCTAAGGGTTGTGCTAGTTAAATTGCCCTAGAGAAATGACATGAGAGAGAGAAAGGTAGGCTACAGAAACTTGAAATGTGAACCTAAGTTGGCAGTATGTGCAGCTGAATTTGGCTCACTCCCATGTGCCCTCTGGAAGCTTGTGAAAAGAACTCGTTACAGTTATTGCCAAATAAGTTCATGCTCACTGTTATTGCTAAAGATAAATATATTGTGGCCAGAACAAAGTGGTACCACCACCCCCACATGTATTGCTGGTGGAATATTTCAACATTACTTCCCCATACTTCAAATTTATTTTTGCCACCCAATAATTCCATTTTCTTCCTAAAAGGATAGCTACAAGTTTCTTGGACTTATACAATGATTTAAGGTCATTTCTTCAATTTGCTCCCCATTTCTAAGTTCCTAAGGTTGTAACTTTCGTAGTGGCTTCATGGATGTTATCCACCAAATAAAAGGCCTGATCGGACGGGCATCAATGTCCTATATATATCTATGCTTCAAGATTTTAGGCTACATATATTTTGTGCATATTTTTAAGCTTTCCCTTTGTGTTTAAATACTGTATACAATTCATGACATGATGAAATGAAGTTTAAGGGAGACAAGGGCGGAAGATTTTGTGTGTGGGCATGGGGTTTGAATGATGAGATGGGGGAAAGCGAAAGTCAAAATGGTGGTGAGGTAAAGAGAAAAGAAATTAGAAATCCCACTAAAAAGTTGCCTGAGAGTTGTCATATGGATGATGAAGACTGGAGAGGGCTAAAGCTAGTGTGCAAAGCTGGAGCACATATCCCAATGTGAAAAGCCAAAGTTCTAGTCATTTTTGGCCTCTGCATTTCTTATTCCTTTCCGACAGCCTTTCTTCAAGCTCAGTCCCAATCTACATCATTTGGTGTGTTGGTTGATAGCTTCCTCCATGTTTCCCTTTCTTTTTCACTTTTGTTTGAAGTCAATCTTTAATCATTTCCTTAAACTCCGTGGACATTTAGCCTAAGTATCATGATTAACCAATTCAGATTCCAAGTAATTAATTTCATTAACAATAATATGTGATTAAAAGGCAAAACGAAAAAAAAGAGAGAAAGAAAAGGCACCCAAAAAATAAAAGAATTAGAGAAACTTTGTGCCTATAAAATTTTGAATAACTCTAAGCAAATGACGGCTTTGTTAAAAGTTTAGGAAAGCCACTTAATTTTGAAACGAATTTGTTGAAGTGGGTTAGCCAAGGCCCTAGGGCAACTCTATCTTCAATAACAATGGAACCCAAAAAGGAACATTTGTCTGAAATTATCAAAGTAAGTGTTTGTTTTATTTGGAAAATCGAGCCTCTAATTCTATAATCTAATTATAAAAATCTCACATTTCCAGAGATTGTCCTTGGCATTAGATTAATAAAGCATATTTAGCTTAATTTAATGACTTCTCCTTCTTTGAAATGGCAGAGGAAAATTGAGAGTCTCAATGAGGTTGGTCTTACCAAAGCAAACGCCGTCAGCTGGTTTGGGTAGGGTTTTGCATACTTGCATGGCAAGGGTTTTGAGATTCCATCACTTTGGTCGTGAACAATTCTTTTTTTTTTCTTTCTCCTTCTACTTTTTTTGGGGTCAAAATTGTTTTTTTCCTGTTTGTACCAAAATTTGTATTTTTTTGGCCAAATTCTTTATTCTAACCAAAATACATGGTTTAGAGACCAAATCATGAAATATACAGTTTTGCCTAGCATTATACAGAGGTTGGAGATCAATTCTAACAGTGAAAATTGGTGTGAGAGAAAGACATCATGGTGTGCATGAAAATTATTTGATATTCTTTGTGAGAAAGAATATTAAAATGAAAGAAAGGTGTTGGTTTAGAGGAAATCACGTGAATTGCTACACAAAAGAGAAGATGAAGGATACAAAAGGCAAGTGGAGGACAAAAAGAATGATTAAACAAATGGGAAAGCATGCAAATGGCTAGACAAGTGCTATTTGATGTCTATGTGGTAGAATAATCATGTGAAGTAGGAACCAACGATAAAATGCAATTCTACTTGGGTTCAATGGTTTTCTGCTCATCCCAATCTCAGTTCTCAAAAGGGATGGCCGAGAGGCATTTAAGGAGATTGATTGACAAAGAGCCAAAATTAATCAAAGATATAGTTGTTGAGTTTTATCCTATTTTGGCATTGAGGAAGAATAATCCAAGGCGAAAGGAGTTTTCTCACCACCACTTATCCGTTAGTAGTGAGTGAAAGAATTCTTTTACAATTGTTATTATTCAAATATCTCAAGTGGCCATCAACATGTCTTCCTATTACAAGATTGGGTACAAAGAAAGAATAAATAAATAAGGAAGAGGAGTCGTGTAGAAGACCATCAAGTGAGAAAAGAAAAGATAAACAAAGAGAAGAGCACATGGAGAGAGAGTTTGAGAAAATAAAATAAGTGATGGTGTTTCCCTCTTTTCGGCCGGATAGGCCGATTGAAGGAGTTTTTTGTCCTTCTTCTTTCTTGAGTGCGGGGCGTGCCACTACCAAGCCACGAATTTGGCTTGAATGGAATGTGAGTGGATGTTGCGCTCGAAATCTAACTTTAATCAAATGATTGTACAGTCGATCAAGGAACCTCCTCACGGCCTAAGTTCTTTCACTACCTTGGGGTCAAGGCTTTATGTGAGCAACCAAATGATGTGGAGTGGGTGGAAATGAAGATTGAAGGTGAAATGTAATGAAATGAAGAGCATGTGCGTAAACTAAAAGTGCTTGAATTTAAATGTAATTGAAAAGATAAGTGCGGAAAGTAAAGTGCGCAAAATAAATAATTAAAAGGCGAGTGCATAATTGAAAGTGCGTAAAATAAAGAATGTAAAGACGAGTGCGTAAATTAAAGTGCGTAAAGTAAAATAATTGAAAAACGAGAGCGTAATGTAAATTGCATAAATTAAATAATTGAAATGCGAGTGCGTAAAGTAAAGGGCAGAAAGTAAACTAGATTACGAAGAACAATAAAGATAACATGAATTTAAGTTACTATAATTAAAATAAAATTGAAAGACAAGAATAAGCACGTAAAAGCATAATTGAAATATGTAGGAACTAGGGCGGAAAAAATAAGAACTAGACTATGAGCTATATTGCACTACTCCTATGATAGAAATTGAAGAGAATGTAAAATGACAAGTTATGTGTTGTGTCGGGGGGTCCTTTCTCTCTTCCAAAAGCTTGGTATTTATAGGGGCTTCGGCGCGTCTCTATTTGGTAAGTCATCAATTGGCCCGCAAATCCACAATCGGTTTTATTCCTTCATTAGCTTTGACCTTGGCTGATTCCATCCATCATCATGATTGCTCCATAATATCTTCAATTCCTTGTCTCATGCATATGATTTAATGGAAATAATAATATTTGATTTAATTCTCCTTCCATCTTGAGCTCTCCCACAATAACTTTGGTTGAACATCAAATTGACATAATTTCCATATTTGAATTGTAACATATGAGAAAATCCTCCTACGGATTCTCTCTCTCTCTCTCTCCTCATTTAAACCTTGTCTGATTTTATGCATTCGGCCGCTTCTAGTCATTCTGCCGTATATAGGCTCTCGACTAATTTTGTGTTCTCGGCCAAATTTACATATTCGGCCACATGTAGATTTTGGGCTTTTAGCCAACCTTATTGACTAAGGCCACTGGAATATGGCTTGGGCCAAAATAGTGATTTAGGACCATTGTATCATAACTTGGGCTCACTATTAATTTAAATTCGGTCTTGGGCCTAACCCGGCCAGATTTCAACCATGACCAAACAGATGGATCTTTGTTCCATTCGCTCTCTAGCTTCGCTCCTATATAAAAGTAGAAGGCTCCCAACGAACTGAGGACAACCAAAAAATAAAACCAACATCCAACAAAAACAACAACAAAATCTCCAACAAAACAAATACAAAAATCAATCAATCTCACTAATCAATTCAATGATTTAAACAATCATTCCAGCCTTCAACAGAAGCAAAGCCAGCAAATGTGCCAAGGACCTCTAAAGCTATCCTTGAGATTTTGCTCAGAATTCCCAGCCACTCACGGCTCAACTCGATTGTAGCTCTGCCAATTTCAACATTGGTATCAATTACCAGCTAATCTTTAATAGTTGAAGGTGCTAACGTGCAATTCCAATATAGATACCTCCAGTCTAGCCTAAGTAACAGACGTTTTGCAATGACGTTGCAGGCAGAAATCAAAGTCCAATGTTATGATGTCTTTCCAGACTTGGCAGTTCTTTTCATTTGTTGTATTTCAAACAATTCTCCTTGATTTGTTTTATTTTCAAACACTTGCATTTCGATTTACTTACCAATTTTATTTAGATAAATTGTGAAGTCCTCACCCGTTTGAGGCAGAAAAAGAACTTATTTGGGAGATATTCCTTACCCAAATTCACAATCGTTTGTTTAAGTCAATAGCTTGGGCCGCAAGTTATTACATCTTTCGAGTCTGTTAGGGTTTTTAACCGCTAACAGTGGCACGCTCGCACATAGAAGAAAGTTGATTTATCGACCACAAATGATTTTTAGATCAATAAGGAACTTTACCCAACCAGCACAAATACAACATCAAAACAGGTGAACATTTCTCCTTTTGGTTCTTTTCCAACATTAGACCAGCTTTAAAATTTACCTGGCAGGTGACATGTCTGTGTGACTACGTTCACCACGGTTTGATGGGACAATGCATTTCAATTTCCTTTTTATTCATTTTTTCCCACCTCTAAGAAATTTCAAATGATATTGGTTCAACTTTTGATCTCTTTTAACAAAGTGGCGAAAAATACTACTAAAATATTGTTAATTATATCGATGATTTAGACATACATTCAAAACAATGATCCATTCAGATTAACAATTCAGTATGCTTTATAATCTCAAGATTGTAAGGCAAAAAACCATTTCTCCTTATTAAAGAGGCTTCAATATTGTTGTTGATCTTCTTTGTTCTTATTCAAAGACAAAACCTTCCTACTTGCTCTACTTGCTACCACAAAAATCTCCCAAGTTCCAAAGAAGAAGTTGTGATTCAGATGCTGCAAATATTTGTACCATACTCTACTTCTACTACAGCCAGAGAGTCTTCACACACTTCAAATTCCAAAGAGAACCTCTCTGTCCTCTCTAATGACTGCACGCTTAGGCTCTGAAAACTGTCCATCATGAAATGCAAAAAACATTGGCCCTAATCCCAAATTAAAAACACCCCACAACGACAAATCTAATTTTTAATTCTCCTTCACTTCCTCTGTGTTTGTGTTGAGTCTGAACATGGGTAACTGGGTTTTGTCCATATAAGGCTGACCTGTACTTTTTATTTGTTAACATTATCAATAATATAATTGCATCTTATATATATCTTTTGCTCAGTGGGTTTGGTCTCTCAAGTTGTGGGTTGAGATTGAGAAGGTTGGGGTCAGAGACTCATCAGAGGCAAGAGATTCCTCATTCTATGTCAAAAAAAAACTTTGTTATTTCTGATTAATAACACAATAACACATAAAAATTTATCTTAAATATTGTTGTGTTATTAATTAAAAATAACAAAAAATGCTATTTCTGTTACCCAACTCTCCTGACATTCAAATCTCCATAGTGTCGGAAATCTCCTTGGAGTCTATAAAAAGATCCACACTTTTTTTCTTCTGTTGGCCCACCACCTCCAAATTTCAAGATCCACCTTTTTAAGCTTTCATTTTAACCTAGACATCATAGATTCATAGGTATAGCATAGTACACCTATCATCACCGTACAATCAATCAGATCATAGAAAATCAGAATCCCAAACCCAAATTTACATCATACCAGCTATGCTTTGACCGATGGTCACCCCTCATTATCCTTTTTCTTTTCAAGTCAACTCTAGAAAGGGATCGATCAAAATTTCAAACGGGTCAAAGTAAATTTCTTTGATGAGGGGCTTGTCCAGTCAATCAGTCTTTGACAGCCTGCGCATGTGTGCCTGCTTCTGCGCACTTTTTTAATGCAACGATTTTCTTTTCTTTCTTCTTCCTATGTTACGTGGGAATACTAGCAATTTTTTCTCTAACCTTCTCTTTTGGACTTTCTCCATTCTTTTCATGACACGTGTCAATTTCTACACTTAAAACAATGTCATTATTACATTAGACAACCTTTATGTCAAAATCTCCATTTTTTAAAGTGTAAAAAATGACACGTGTCATGAGGAGAAAGGAGAAGGTCCAAAGAGAAGATTAGAGAGAAGGTTGCTAGCATTCCTCGTTATGTGTGATTATTGCAAGGTTGCACGAAAGAAGTTGGAAAGAGGCTTTAATGATCGATCGGCAGCAGAAAGGCCTATAATCTATTGTTTTCTTTTTGTTTGTTGTTATAGCTTTCGGCTTCGGACTTGTCCCCAAGTGGCTTTTTGGCCACACCATGAAACAAGGCCTTTTTCTTCATATTATTCAAGGACCTCTTCTTTTTTAGCTTTCTATATCTCCCTTTATTTTTCTAGTACATGTTTAGGGTTAGTGTGATATTGTATCATTGTATGTGGTGAAGTAGGAGCTTTTTTCTTTATCAATAACTCTATATAATTGTTTGTCTAGTTGCTTTCGATTGTAAATTTAACGAGAAATAAATACATAACTGTATATATTTTATAATATAAAAAAGGTATTATTCATGAAATAACGGATAGTAAATAAAGAATACACACATTACATATAGTGGTATGCAATCAATGATATATATATGAGATAATTGTATGCAAATTTACAATAGAATCATATATGAGATTTGGGTTGTGGGCGAGTTTCGTACGTTTAAAAAGGTGAAAAGTGTGAAATGCCACTTTGAGGCATTTTACCAAACAGGTGGTGGGACGAATGCATGAAAGCTCAAATTATATTGAAAGAAGTTGGCTAAGAAGACAAAATGAGTCATAGTATAGTAGTGTGGGGACTAGGGAAGTCTAAGCTTAACTCCTCTCTCTCTCTCTCTCTCTCTCTCTCTCTCTCTCTCTCTCTCTCATGCGTCTGTGGGGTGGGAGGGCTACATGGGTTTGTTTCGGTTTCCGATCCAAGAAACTAAGCCTTTTTCCTATGCCATGATTTGTCCATCCCTTTCTAACCATGCAGCAAATTATTCACCTCGACAACTCCCTTAAATTATTTTCACTGTTATCAATTGGGTTATTTACCTTTTCACTGTAGCGTAAAAAGAAGCATAGGCATATTATATAGCATTTGTTTAAACTCAAACTTCCTGTAGTCAACGTATGAAGTGTATTTCTTTCGATCGGGATGTATTTGCTTGAATCTCATTGTTAGATATATGATCTTTCTTTTTTTTTTAATTACCCTCTCTTTTTACAGGAGTTTTGAGTCCTATTTATAGATGAATGTACAAGATATTTCGTTGAGCCAGACACCTCGGCTTAGCGCCGAGCCGTTCACATCACATCAATCCCTTAAGTTATAATGACCTCACACGGTTTGCTAGGGGGCGGGGGTGAGTAGAGTAGCTTGTTGGAGCCGTCGGAGTCCCATCTGATCAAGGAGAGAGTCAGGCGGTCTACATGTGGAGTTAGAAAGGATAGGAACGGTAGCCCTGGAGGCTTTGAACTGTCCTTCTGTCAGGAGAAGTCTTGTCATCGACGTGGTTTCTCCCTAGCCGTCTCCTCTTCCTTTGTCGAGTAGTGTGGTCGGAGGCTGAGCCGACGTGATGGTGCTCAGACCCTATTTGTTGTGGTTGGTCTTGTGGCTAAGGTGACAAAGTGGCTGTGTTTGCCAGATGTAGGGACGGACCCAAGATTTCAACCTTGACTGGGTTAAATTTAGCTTACATATAAATATACTAAGTAAATGGAAAACTCGATAATACGGTGTAATTTCATTGATAACAAAAAATTAATAATACCCCTAGTCAAGGGGAGGACATAATGAGCATTACCCCAAAATCAATTACAAAATCTATTGAATAAGCAAGAACACCAAAATCAATTACAAATTCTATTTGATAATTCATAACTCATAAACTGAAACTGATAAACTCCAATTGTAAATCCCTATTGATAAATAAATCATAAGCCCCAATTGCAAATCTCTAATTTATACTTCATAAACTCCAAAAAAATTCTCAAATTTCAACATCAACAAATTGAGAAAAGCTTACCGTACAAATATAAGAGCTTGGTTCACTTCTTGAATTAAGCTTTGAAGGTGAGTGCAACAGTAACAAGAGCGTTCCTCTAATAAACAGTCAAATAATTTCTTCTAATTTTCTTTCTTTTTTTTTTTACGGGCTGTGTGCGTTCTTTTTTTCACCCAATGTGCTGTAGAGATATGTGTGCTACAGCTTTCCTTTTCTCGCTCTTGTTCTTCACCTACAAAGCAACTTGGCAAGCAAAGGATTCATTTCCTTGGAAGGCTAGGTTATTTAATTAATGGCTGGGCTATAAATTTTTTTTGGGCTAGAAAAACAAAGGCCACAAGCACAAATGTTCAACTTAAGGAGGCAATTGTGCCGTAAACTGTCACACCTAATTAGGAAGAAAAAAATTGCCACCCTACTAAAGTTTGTCTATAACTTAGATGTTAGCCTATTAGCCTCTATTTTAAAAAAAGAAAAAGAAATAAATGGGTTCCTTTGCCTGGAGAAATTATAGAATGATACCGTATCACCACATCTGCCGGTGATACTCCCATTCAAAATTTGCCATGTGTCAATATTTAAAAACAATTAAAACTTTATTTTACAGCTGGACATAAAACCCAATTATAACCCTTTGAAATAACATTTAAAAATAAAATAAAATTTCATAAAAAAGATAGAACCTCACACCCGACCCAATCTCCTACCTCGCCCTGCCCCCCTTGGTCGCCGCCCCCTTCCACACTCTCTCCCCCGTCTGACGCACTTCAACAACTTAATCATATATGAATCCTTCATTCTCACCCTTTCAATGGCTACCCCAAGACCAGTTATATTTCTCCTTTTTGAAGGTCTCACTCATTTGTTGACTACTAATTTTCAGATTGTCAACAAATCTGTAAAAGCTTGAGGGGAGAGGTGGGTGTTAATTATAATTGAATTTCAATGCTTAAGATATGTTGCATGTGCTTCCGTGGGTTCAAGAGACCTTTCAGTTTTAGAGAGAGAGAGAGAGAGAGAGAGAGAGAGAGAGAGTAAAGGGAGGTAACGGGGTAAGGGGTTGGGTTGGGTTGGGTGGGTGGTTTCTGGAGTCTTCTCTATCCTTTTTTGTCTTTTTGATTTCTCTAGGGTTTAGTTTTATTCTGAACGTGAAAAATAAGTTTTAAATCCAACTGTAAAAAAATATATTTGTTTTTAATAAAAATTGATACATGGCAAATTTTGAATGGGAGTATCACCAGCTGACTTGGTGCTACGATACCATTCTATAATTTCTCCTTTGCCTGACCATCTAAAATAAAATGGATTTGGTCCATTTCGCCTGCTTATATTGGATTTGGTCCATACGCAAACATGAGTCTCGATCTCTTCACCTAATGAAGGAATCCATCACTTTGGATTCAAATCCAATAGCACCTCTTTTGCGTCTTTTAAGAAACTCTTTTGGGTCCATTGGATTTGAATCAGGGTGATGATGAATTTCTTGGTCACTAGGTGATCAAGAGATCATGACTCACGCAAACATTTACTGAATTGTAAGATTACTAGGCCGAAGGCCCAAAGCAGAAAAGATCACTTAGGCCCTGAAGCAAGCTGACCTCTCATTTTACCTCAACCTCTCAAAAATGGTTCAACAGTATTGGTTAAAAGGTGAAAAGAAACTTGTTCTTTGATGCCTATGGAATCTCTGCTACCCATCCCCTAGTTAAACGACTTACAAGTAGGCTTACATTATGGTTTTTGTGGAAAGGATATTTTGTTCATCAATATCAATGAGAAGGTTATGTTGGTTAGGTTAGTGTTTCTGTTCCGTTGCATCTGAGTTTGAATCTCCGTTTTGTAAATTAGAGTAATTTAGAATGTCTTCTTGTTAAAAGAAAAACATATTAAGCAGCTTATATGATGATGTTGATTGAATATTGCTTTTATGGATTCTAAAAATGGATTTAACAAATATGAACCATTTTTGACCCAATGAAGACATCAACATATGCTTTAGTATCATGTAACCCTAGGAACCAGTATGCACAGGGTACATGCTTCGGCATGAATTGAAATTTTTAATAATTCAAAGCCTTAAAAATCTAATATGTTATGCACCCAATAAGGAAAACAATTAAAAAGGGACGAAAAATATATGCTCACCACTGTCTTTAAAAGATGACACATGTTGCATAATTAACCTCAGTTAACTTTAATATGATAATAAAATTAAAAATTAAAAAAGAGGCCACATCACATTTCTCTCTCCGTCTTTCCTCATTTCCCCTTCCTTTTTCTTTTTCTTTTTATTTTCTTTCTTTCCTCCCCCTCCCTCGAGCCTTCTCTCTTTTCTCTTCTCTCTCTCTCTCTCTCTCTTAAGCAAAGATACAATCCAGGTCCACTGTATCCTCCGGTAAAAAGCTAATAATAATAACATAAAACAATAGCAATATTGCCAGAGAGCGAGAGAGAGAAGACCAATGAAAAGATGTCATCTTTTTGCCCAAGCTGGTGACTTTAATGGTCCAAACCCAACTTACACAGTACAATCTTGATTTCATTCAATATATGAATAGAGATTAGTTGTTGTTGATGGGTATTGTTGGAAATTGCTTGAAATTAGGGTGGGTGGTGGTGGTGGTGGTGGTGATGATCTAGTGGAGAAGTGTATGACTGAAAGTTTGGGCTCTGAGGTTTTTGGGGATTTTCTCTTTCCTAATTTTGGAGGTGGTTGTTTGGTGGGAAGCCAATGCCATTGAAGAAGGTTCTGTGGTCTGATTTTTCAAGTTCCCAATTCTTAGTAGGAGACAAGTTCCCAATATGGGTTTAGTATCTTTGAGAGAGAAGGGGCAGGGGAGGAGAAGGAAAGAAATAAATAAAAAGAAAAGGAAGGGGAAATGAGGAAAACCGAGAGAGAAAAGAGATGTGGGCCTTTTTTATTTTCATTCTCACATTAAAGTTCACTAATGTTAATTATGGGACATGTGTCACTTTTTTTTTTTTTGAGAAAGGCGATAATATTTATTGAAAAGGAGTAACAAGTACAAAAACCGGGCAATGTCATCGGAGATTAGGCGAATGGCTCTATTCCATGGGCTTGGTCGTCGGGCTAAACAAGTAGCCGTACTCGCTCAACCGCAAGCGGGAGCGGGATCCTTACCTTCGATAGAGTACCCCCATCCCCTCCGTACATACCCGAAAAAACTACTAGTTACAATCTTCAAATAAAAGATCAATGATAAAATCGGGCAGTTCCTCAAATCAATTGATAAAAGCACCAATGTGGAGAGCAAAACGAGCAATCTGATGAGCGACTTGGTTGGCTTGCCAACCAATATACACATTTAAATGTGGTGAACAAAAATGTTGACTTGGTCTGGTGCCAACCAATACCCCACCCCCCACATCACCCGAATTGGAACCACAGACTTGTCAAAATCTTCAAACCCTACGTAATTATTTCCCCCTCCCCAGCGATTTAATAATAAAAAAAGGGGATAGAGAGTGCAAATGTTTAACACCAGATGAGAATCCTTCGTACTAAAAGAATATTGGGTGGTGGTGAACAGCCTATCACATATGCGCAGGAAGATATTTTCACTCTTTAGACCTTCCACATATCAAAGCATGATGGAGATGTTTGAAATATTTTGCTAAATGTTTTCTCTCAGTTGTGCCCCATTAGTAAGTTTTTTTATTTTATTTTATAAAAGATACAGTAGGAAAGGGAAATCAAAGAACAAAGTAACTGCTCTCAATCAGTTAAGTTACAAACCCGTCTTCTAAAATTTTATTAGAAGAACATTTTGGCATATGGGGGAGTAAAAAGAAAGGTAAATTGATAACAAAGTTTCCCAAATTTTATTTGAAGAACAGATTGGCATGTGGGTGAGTAAACAGAAGATAATTTGAAAACAAAGTTTGCCAGAGGCCAACCTGGATCCTCCTATCCAAATCAAACACCACAGAATGCCTATCCTACAAGCCATGTCATCACACTATCCACATGAAGAGGAATGGGTGGTTCTCCATCTCCAAACTTGAGAGAACACCGTCTCCACTGTCCATTGCAAAATAATCAAAACCCCTCCAAAATTACAAACCAAGAACAAAGATAACTAGAAAGATAAGTTGAAACTCATCAGACATTGTATCAAATTTCTCATCCTTGGTGGCCTCATAATCTCTCATAAGACTTAAATAACCTGTAGGGGATTCAATAGCCATGGCCTCTAGCTCCTCCGCATTTTCCATCTCCTCCTCATCCACCCTTGTTGACACCAAGGCTCCGCGCCACTCGGCAGCATCATCGCCTCAATGTGTGACCCTCCCTACACTTCCTCCACCCCCGGTTCAGTCTCAGATCCGCCCAGGGAAGACCACTGCCTATTGTGAGCCATCCATGTTTACTATCATTAGTATTTACAAAGTACTTTATATGTTTGATGAAAATTTTGTTTTTCCAAACAATTTGACCAATCTAGATGATTGATCAAGTGAAATTTTATTCAAACGTATTGTTTTGATTGACAGTCTAGTAACATAACATGCTAGATATCTAGATAAAAACGTTAGCATGTAACTATATATACTGATATTTCTTTTTTCTTTCTTTCAGGTCGTAAGATCGCACGCAATGTCATGGCCATGGCCACAGGGGAAGCACCTGCAGAAGTGGCTACAACTGAGCTCCCAGAGATTGTGAAGACAGCTCAAAAAGCTGTAAGCCTTTCATTCAATTATGGCACTCACTTGTGTTTTTGTATGAAGGAGCTCAGCAAGTTAGATGACACAAAATGATTTGTTTTTGCTTTCTAGTGGGAAAAAGTTGAAGATAAGTATGCAGTGTCTTCACTTGCGGTGGCTGGTGTTGTTGCACTATGGGGCTCCACTGGATTGATCTCGGTGTGTCTCTCTCCTTATCCACATTCTGTGCTAGCTTCTCATAGTTTCCAAATAAAATTTTTAATTTGCTGTGTTCTTATTTCTGTAGATTTGAGTAGCTAATTTCTTACTCCATCATTCCATTATTGACTGATTAGTCTGCTTGATGGGTATGTTTGTAACAGGCAATTGATAGGCTTCCTTTAGTCCCTGGTGTTCTTGAGCTTGTAGGCATTGGCTACACTGGGGTAAGTTGGGTTTTGTTTGCCTTTGCATTCTTTTAGAAACTTTTCAATTAAGATTATGCCAGAAAAGAACCCAATTCACTACTTCTTGCAATTTCCTACTTCTTACCACCTGCTTTTCTTATGTATCTGTGCAGTGGTTTGCATACAAGAACCTTGTTTTCAAACCAGACAGGTGAGTACAATTTGCTACAAAAACCTTTATTGGAGTATAAGTAGTTTCTATTTCTTTTAATTGGTCCAAAAAGATTTGCCAAAGAAACATATAGAATTTCCATAGCATATCTGGTGTTCGAAATTTCAGGGAAGCTTTGACGCAGAAGATTAAAGATACATACAAAGATATAATCGGAAGCAGCTAGAGCAAACCCGAATAGTAATGCTGCTGAGATATGAGATGAACTTGTGGTCGGTTTTTGAAGCTTATGCATGTGTATATATCTCGCAGCATTGTTAATAAATATGTGAACATTCTTCATTTTGTTTGCATAAGCTTATTCTGACCAAGGTTATAAATTAATGTCTATGTACTTTGTCTGCGAGATACATGTAAGTTGTAACTATAGTACTACAATAATTTGTTTCCCTCTTAGCATCTTGTAATTCATATCATTACATTTCTGAGTCTTAAATATTTTCTTGCTTATAGACAAGAAACATTTGACAATCTTTTATCAGGCTTGGAGACTTAACACTTCCATTTTAGTGTGTAAGTTTTCATATGCCTTGGCTACTTAAAGAACTCCATAACCCAAAAGTTACAGACAAAACATTCATATCTGATGCCACTAATCCAGCACCAGTTGCCAGGGCCATGAATTCTTGTTCACTCCTCTCCTTCCCTCCCGGATTTTGAGTCATCATAACCACATCAAGTTGGGAAGTGGTTTTCGTAGCAGTGCTAGTCTCTGGCATAGCTGGAAGAAGTGCTTCCACAACAATCACTTTTCCGAGTAATTTTTTGGTGTTCCCGGTATACCACGTGGTTGGTGTACCATTCGATAGACGTAAGATATGTGGAATATTTCCAATGCAGCCTGCCACATGTCATAAAAAGCAATGCAGTAACTTGGAGAGTAATTCCACATGTCCTAAGTCTATTGGATGGTACACCAACCACGTGATGTACCCGGAACATTTAAAAATTTCTCCAAGTGGAAATTAATATTGGTGCGCAAGCAAAATTAGCCAATTAAGTAGAGATAAAGAAAAACCCTTTTCTAAAATAGCCAATCAGCAAACCAATTTACTAGGTTAGCATAACAAACATGCATTTGCAATCTAATTCACAAATAGCAATTGGACAGAGCAAAAGATCAATCCTTCTTGACTCAGAGTCTTTGTCTAATTCACAAATGAATAGTTTATCACAAAATATCACACGCGCTATGGATGTGTAAAATATCATTTTTCCAAATTCCACTAATAAAGAACCCCCACGTGAAACATCATAACTTTGGGAAAAGTTATAATAAAGATAACATATTAGGAAGCCTCCTATTGAGGGATTCTCAAAATAACTTGATATACTGGATATCTTGTGTGGCCAGAGACAGAGCCACAGTGGGGTTACTGGGGTCAAACAACCCCAATGGAATCCATGGAAATAGGCTTGGAGGTCTGCCTGAATCGGTGGTGCGACCCTATGGACTGCCTTCCAACTACTCGATGCTTTGCCTGAGGAAGAAGAAGGAGTTGTGCCAGAGGAAGAAGAAGCGTACTGTGCTTCTGTTTTTTAAAACTCTCTGAGCAAAACGACGTCGTTTTGGCTCAGTCAAATTTTTTTAAATGACCTGGCCAAAACGACGTTGTTTTGAGCTAAGTCATTTATAAAAAAAAAGAGAAGGTTTTCCTTCAGCTTTCCAACACCCCTTCACAGCCCATCTGATAATCACCCCCCAAAACACCCAATTTCTATTATTCTCTCTTCAAACCTTAACCCCAACCTCCCTAATCCCCACCTACACTATGACCACGTGAGATTCAGATCCTGGATCCGTCAGTGTGTGTGGCCTGCTATGAATTTTACTTCAAAGATCATAGCCATGTGCTTTCTAAATCTTCACTCAAAGATCATCATCACAAAATATTAAACAAATTAAAAACATTAATACATGTAGTTGTGATTGACAAAATAACATTAAAATGACAACTATTTACTTAAATGGTTAACTAACTTTGGAATCAAGTGATTTTTTTTGCAGAGATAATCTTTTATGGAATACCTAAAACAGAGACTGTCCGAATCATTGAAATACAAAGCGGAGTGAGCCAAACAAGAGTTTTCCTCAAATAAATTTATTTAAAGCTCCCTCATATATTAAATGCTGTAAATTAGTAACCTATGTAATAATAATATAGAGTCTCAACTTAGCTAAATATTAACAATATAGTACTAAATTGGTATTCCAATTGTCTTAATATTATATACTAGAGCCACGTGAATTGTATGTTATGTTTTCTAGTGTTTGTGTGAAAATGCTTCTGAACACTTTTTGATGCCCCTGGTCGCTGAGCAGGTTGTACTTTGGCAACTAGCGGCTTGATGTCTAGTTTACTTGCGTGTCAAGGAATTGGAGTGGAAGAGACTTGAGCTTGAGATCTGCTTAGACTGTTCCTTGGGGTATTGCGAAAGGCGTGCCACTACTAGTGATACTCTTCTAGTAGAAAGAGGGAATGAAATGGTGTTTGTGTTGTAAATGGATTGTGGATGTATTGCTCTCTTTATGTTTTCTTCTAATCAAAGCCACTGTGCTCTAAAGAAGGGAATCTAACTTTAGATCGGTTTTTTTTTTCTGCCTCAATTAAGAGGACTTTTGATATCTCAATTATGGTAGAACAAACTGCAGGATGGAAAGTAGTTTAGCCCGTTATCAGGCTGAGAGTTCAGCAACAACTTTTTACCTATAAACTTGTTCGATAGACATAATACATTCATTAATGATCAAATATAAGCGTGAAAAGACTGAAATGAACTTAAGTGCAGTAAAATAAAGTCCAACAGATTAGTAGAGGCTTAGTTGGACAGAAAGTGTGTCATATCGGGCAGAAACATCAATCTACTTGAGACAGTGTTACAGTGTCCGATAATGGTATGCTAGTTGTATGCAGCCAGAAACTGGCCCGTACCGCACACATAGATGCTTATAGTTAGAACTTGTCTAAACCACAAACATCGGACAGAAGACTGATCTTTATCGGGCAGGAGCTGTAGTCTATTAGAGACAGTGCTATAATGCCCGATAATGGTTAGTCAAAAATATCTGCAGCCAGAAACTGGCCTGTACTGCAAAAAGGAAGCTTGTTTCTAAATGAGTGAGCTGGAAATCGAGACCAACTATAAAATCATATCAAGCGTTGCTGGCAGAGCATATAGGTTGCAAACAATATCAATGTTATTCCAATCAGGAGTTGTCAACTGGAATTAGACAGAGTTATGTGTTTGGGAAAAGAATAGAATTCCAATCGGGAGTTGTCAACTGGGAACTCAAAGAAAACGAAGGGAGTTGATTCAAGACTTGGCTTTGGTTTGCAGAGAGACGCTTTGCAAGAAGTTGAGTCTTGGTTTTAGACGTTAAGTCTGGCTTTTGGTTGAGTTGTGTGTGTCTTTGCAAAGCCTCATTCTTCCTATTTATAGGCTTCAAGGTCTGCAAATCTGATTGGTTGTTGGATTGGCACCGCCGTTGTCATTCCCTAAAGAACAAAAGAGTGCGCGAAGAATGACAAGCATGCTATTTTTGCTTTGTTCCAGGTTGAATATTCTCTGCACAGCCAGTCCATTATGGCCACTTTAGAGCTGATGGATTGTGACACCTGTAAACGCACACCAGTTTTATTATAAACAAATCTAGAATATGAACCACGCCTCTCTTGATCCCTGAACAATGGTTGTTTAAGTCAGTTAGATAGTGGCCTGGGTTTCGATGATTTCAGCATGGGTTGCATTAATAAACCACTTCAATGGTTTATTTACTACATTAATTAATTCGTTGCTCAGGACACTTTCTGTTCCGAAATGGACTGTAGCTTTGGACATATCTTGTGTCTGAATGGCATTGTAGCGCTTGTGTCCGAAGTGGTGACTGCATACGCTTGTGTCCGATACTACTACTGTAGCATCAAACACATATTATGTCTGAAGATGAACTGTAGCTTCGGACACTTATGTCCGAAGCGATGAACTGTAGCATCAAACACTTATGTCTGATACGCTGTTATCTCCGAAGTGCCTCGTTGACCACGTTTTTGGTCAATGTCGTGACTGATTCGCACCCGATGGGCTTTTGGGCCTTTCTTACTTTTGATTGGGCCTTCGCAGATGCTGAGTAAGCTCTTGATGGTTTGGGCTTTTCTTAGCAAGCCATGAATTGGCTCTTTTTAACTGTAAGAATTAACCCGTTTTAATTTTGGTATGAACATTTGCCCCCTAGTTTTAACCAGTTTGATATAAAACTGTTTAAAACTAAAACCGCCACGTCCTTTCAAGTGACTCTCCATAACTGGCCACGTTTTGGCAGTTACTTGCGTGATAAATTTCTGGCTATTAAGTGTACGCGCCACTTCTCTGAATATTTAATTATTTAAAAAATGGCTGAAAGCTTTTCCCCTTCTTCTTCCTTCTGTACTTAGTAGCAAAAGCAGAATTGAAACCTAAAACACAAACAGAGCCCCGTTCTCTCCGACGCTTCCATTTTTTCAATCTCCAAATAAACCTTCAGACACTTCTGTCCAAATTTCATTAGTCATCGGAAAACAATGGCACCAAAGAAAGTAATGAAGAGGAAGGAAGCAAAAGAAGAGAAACTCATTCAAACAACACCTTTTCTGTCTGGGGATGGAGCTTTATTTGAATGGCAATAGAACAAGGAACGGCTGGAGAAATTGGAGGAGACTAGGCAAGGAGAGGTAATATGTTGGAACTTTGTAACCCTCCTAGATAGAAATATTGTGCTAGGGCCCAGATATGTCACTAGGAAACCATCTGCCATTACCACCCTAGAATCAACTAGGTTTAGAGCCAATATTCTGTTCAAAAACCCCTTTACTCCATGCTGGGATAACTGGGATGCCAATATCAAGAGACTATACCCCCATAGTGAGCCAGCCAATCAAGTTTGGTACTGCTTGGAAAGATTGGGTGATGGACATGAAGTCCCACTTTAGCCCTTACTAGAAGGCTAATGGTATTTATGATGCCATCCTTCTTAGCCTCCAGGATTTGAAAGCAGAATCCTCCCTGCTAGATTGTGCCCTAATGTTTTGGAATAGCTTTTCCAATACATTTGACTTCGGAGTTTGTCCTATGACACCAACTCTGTTGGATGTGGCAACCATTTTTGGCTTTAGGCCATATGGAAGAGTGCCTGATTGTATAGGCAAATATCAGAGGTGCCCTAGCAAGGGAGATAAGGTGAAGAGAGAGTGTGCCACTTCAACCAAGGAGATTTCTGACCATTTTGCTTTCTCCAAGTTTATAGAGCACTTTAGGACCAAATACAGCAAGGACATAAAACAAGAACACATGATGTTCTTGTTATATTGGATTAGCAGATTCATCTTCCCAAGTGCCTCCAATTGTGTCCAAGTGGATTGGTTACACTTGGCAGTGGCCTTGCACAACCATTCTGATGTAGCAACTGGCCAGTGGGCACTGGCCTCTATTTATAGGTGCCTTCATGATGTGACAGTCGATCCTGTCAACATGAACATCAATGGACCAATTTGGATGGTCCAGATGTGGCTGCAATGGTACTTCCCAGAGTTGAGAATTCCTGAGGTGAAGTTTAGAGATGATATGGTGCATACACATATCTTGATTGAGAGTGCTCTCTTTGAGCCAACTATAGCCTTTTGCTTGGCTGTTTTCAGGCACAGTACTCAAAGAACAGAAGACCAATGGCTGGCTAGTGTTAGAAGGAGACACCCTTAGTTCATGGACATATTGATCTATGAGACTCCTCCACAAGCTAGCAGAGCCAAGGAAAAGTTCACTGCTAGAGCCTTTACATGTCTACTCCCAAGGGATTTTCCATATGGTGGCAGTAGGTATCACCAATATACATATGGAGTAGAGGCATACAACTCACACTTTTGTGGGAGACAGTTGGGATGTCAACAGGCTATACCAGAATATCTCTATACTGGTTTGAATTTAGAGAGCTCCTTCAGACCTCCCAAGATCAGCATGGTGGATATAGCAAAGACCTCTGGGAAGATGTTGAGAATGGTGCCAAACTTGGAGATGGTTGGATATGCACCCAACCGCCAATGCTCAGACAGTTTCTTTGTCCGGTGGTCTGGTGTATCAACTCAAAACTTTTGTTAGCCAATCTTGAATGCTTATGGAGATCTCTTCAAAGGCTGCGATTTTGCAGTGGGAGAGCCTGTAGGTTACTTGGATTCCATTGTGGAGCGCATTGAATTGGCCAACCAACGCTCTAGAGTTGGAAAGCAATTGCACTTATCTTTATGTTTTATTTCTATGCTTGTAAAGATTGCCTTGCTAACATTCTTCGATTGTTTTCTTTGCAGAATGAGCACCAGCTCTAAGGCCAGAAGTGGCCCCTTAAGTACTCATGACACAATGGGGTGGTAAGACACTTAAACTATCCTTGTATTTTTACCTGGCCATATTGTGTCCGATGTGCAGGATTTTGATTTGTTGTTTGTCCTTTTCTGCAGAAGAAGCAGAAGATGAGGATGAAGAACCTCCCTTGATTTTTAGAAAGAGAAAGAGGACAGTGAAGACTGCAGAGGCTCCTGAAGAGAAAGAGACTGCTCAGGCTAAGGTTAGAACTGAGTAAGAGGTTCGGGCTCAGCGAACACCTCTTTCCTCTCCAACAGAAGTAGCACAGGCCTCTCAGCCTAAGAGAAGTAAGTAGCTCATCATTGATCTGACACTTCTATCTTTTTCAAAGAAGTTTTGATTAACTGATTGCTTTGCTTCTTGCAGTTAAGTCACTGGCTCAGAGGCAAAAGACTTCGGAGAAGAAAGAGTTCACTCCACCTGTGATGGCCAAGGGGAAAGAGCAGAGGACAAAGAGTACGGATCGTTCTCTTCACTATCAATGCCTAGGTTTGAGTCTTGCTGCCGACAATTCCTCTTAGTAGGTAATCTGTAAAAATAAAATAAAAAGGTCCAAAAAGATTTGCCATAGTACGTAACATATAGAATTTCCATGGCATATCTGGTGTTTGAAATTTCGGGGAAGCTTTGACGCAGAAGATTAAAGACACATACAAAGATATAATCGGGAGCGGCTAGAGCAAACCTGAAAAGTAATGCTGCTGAGATATGAGATGAACTTGTGGTCGTGTTTTGAAGCTTATACATGTGTATATATCTCGCAGCATTGTTAATAAATTTGTGAACATTCTTCATTTTGCTTGCATAAGCTTATTCTAACCAAGGTTATAAATTAATGTCTATGTACTTTGTCTGCGAGATACATGTAAGTTGTAACTATAGTACTACAATAATTTATTCTCCTTTTAGCATCTTGTAATTCAATCATTACATATCTCCGAGTCTTAAATATTTTCTTCCTTACAGACAAGAAACATATGCCAATCTTTTATTAGGCTTGGAGACTTAGCACTTTCATTTTAGTGTGTATGTTTTCATATGCCATGGCTACTTAAAGAACTCCATAACCCAAAAGTTACAGACAAAACATTCATATCTGATGCCAATAAATCCAGCACCAGTAGCCAGGGTCATGAATTCTTGTTCACTCCTCTCCTTCCCTCCCTGATATTGAGTCATCATAAACACATCAAGTTGGGAAGTGGCTTTCGTAGCAGTGCTAGTCTCTGGCGTAGCTGGAAGAAGTGCTTCCGCAACAATCACTTTTCCATTGTCTGGAATAGCTTTGTAACAATTCTTCAACAGCTTTAGGCAGTGCTCATCGCTCCAATCATGAAGTATCCACTACAAACAAATGGATCAGAAGACAAGTAGAACAGCTTCATATACCAATGTTAAACTAAAAGAAGAAAACCAAAAATTTAATTAATGCTTGAGAAATTCAAAAATTACCTTCATAAAAATGGCATCCCCACTTGGAACACTAGCAAACATGTCTCCTCCAACATGTTCCACACTTGGAAAAAAAAAGAAAAAAAGACTCCCATTTTATATATGTTGCATACCGCTTCCGAGGAAGCAAAAACTAAGATTTCACATTGAATCAAATAAATTAAAGTCCTATCAGGATAGGAAGGGGCACGATTTATGACATGCGGCAAGTCGAAATTAATACCCTTTATATGTTGATATCTGGATGTGATCAGATTAAGGGTCACTCCCAAGCCACCACCAACATCAACAAGTTGTGTGAGGTTCTTGTCTTGAAGACCCTTGTAGATGTGAAGAAGTTTCTTGATGACAATGGTGGTGTGGTTAAACATTGCTGTGTTGAACACTTGATTAAACCTGGGGTCCAAACCTGGATACTCAAAAGCGTGCATGCCATGGACCCTGTTAAATGGAATTCCTCCTTCAACAACTGCATCTTTCAGTTGGGGCCTGTGAATTTATTACATGTGTAGCAAGTTAGAGTTAGGTAACCTATTAATAAAGAAAAGGAAAGAGGGTGTGGTTAATTACTAGCAGGGGCAAGAGGGCTTAGTTAACTAACCAGCTTTCCATGAAGACCTTGTCTTGAATCGATAACATCAAGGGGCCCAAACAACCACCTTCTTCATCATTCACAAAGTACTTAGACACAGGGCCAAGGCTGTAGACCCTCTGAAAATCAGACCCACCTTTAGCAGGAACAGCAGAGCAATTAAAGAACAGAGTGGCCGGTGAGGAGCCTGAGGATTCTATCCACCATCATGGGTGCATCAGGGTTCTTGGTGCCAATCTTGGCTGCAATCTCAGATGAAGAGAGCTTGGCGCCTGGACCCTCTTTGGCTATGATGTCAAAAACGCCAAGCTCAATTGCTGATTGCAGAGACATGGACAGCACAGAAGAACCTACCAGCTGCATGGCATAGCAGAAGCCTTCTTCTTCCTCTTCCTTTGTAATTTCATCCTCAGCAAGATTTATTTTGGGATGCCTTTTTCTCTCCAATGAAGAAGCCATTGGACTGTCTGTACTCTGTATCAACTCATTGCTAGTGGAATGGGTTTACTTAAAGGTAGGAAACATAACATACAATTGACGTGGCTCTAGTATATAATACTTTGTGATTATATAATTAGAGTACTGCAATCTAAAATAAAATAAAAATATATAAATAGATGGTTTGCTTCGGTTTAGGTCGGTTTATAAATGATCAAAATCAAATTAATCAAAATCATATACGGTTTAGTTTGGTTTTTAATTCGTTAGACTTTTTCTTGATCAAAATCAAACCAAACCAATAATTACGATTTGAGTCAGCAATTAGGGCAGATTGACGCAAACCTCTAGTATATATTTTTTAGGTGAAAATAATCCCACTTTGGGTCGATTCATCACTTTACTTTAATGAGTGATTTGATTCAGTAATCAGGCTAGATTGATGCAAACCTCCAGTCGATTCATCACTTTACTTTAATCATTCACTATGCATGCTAATAATTACGATTTGAGTCAGTAATCAGATTAATAACATAATGACACGTGAAAAAGTTATCCTACGTGCATTGTGTTATTGGCTAAGAATAACAAAAAGTACTATCCTTGTTACATGAGAGTTTCTCTGCTATGATGTACGCCTAAATTATGTTTCACATGGTGGTACTCAATTAGTGGAAAGATGATATTTAACACATGCATAGCCAGTGGCGGATCTAGAGTTTTGTTCATCTGGGGGCTTTAAAAAAAATCCAACCGATATATCGCCAAACAAAAAATATTTCAAACTTAGAATATTAATAGCATTATCTAATAAGTAAATTTACAATTGTCCTCGATGACTTTTCATATTCTGAAAACGTTGCATAATAAGCTCATTATCAATACTATTAAGTATGTCATTTTAAAGATATACTACCAAGAAATCATTCATCCATTGGTCTCCCATTCGATTACGCATTTTGTAAGTAAGCTCTTCTAATTTCATCTCGAATATTCGGATTGTAATCTAAAAGCTAAGTTCGTAAACTAGGATCAGAATGAAGATTTGACATATTGATTTCTATGTGACTTTGCTTTGAACTATCATCACTTCTCCCAATAGGTTGTGACAACTCCAACTCGGATTTTATTTTAAGATATTTTTCCATAACTGTCATAAATAGTTTATATTATTTTTCATCAAGATATATATATAATAAAATTAATCATCAATACAAATTGAATGCATATAAATAAGAATATAATGAAATTAGTTTGTAAAAAACAACTAAGTGCTAATATGTAAAATCAATTGAAGTAGCAAGTTTGATTTTGTTGGGCTGCAGACTTTTATGAAATAACAGGTTTGGCAGCTGAGTTCTCCATAAAATTACAGAATGAGTTAACTTGGTGGGATCCCTATTCTTCTTTTATAACATTGGATTTTTCTTTTTTAATATAAGATTTGGGCTTAAAATGTATGTATTGGATGGGCAATGTGAGGGCTCCACCTAAGAAGCACCTAAAAATAATTAAAAATTGTGAGTTTGGGTGAGATTATACAGGCTGAATCTTTTTTGTAAGTGTGGGCAAGTGCCCATGGTTGTCCTTTATTGGGTCCGCCAATGTGCATAGCGCGTGTGACCTATTTAATGTTATTATGATAAACTATTCATTTGTGAATTAGTCCATTTGCTATTTGTAAATTAGATTGCAAATGCATGTTTTTCATGCTAACCTAGTAAATTGGTTTTGCTGATTGGTTATTTTAGAAAATGGTTTTTCTTAATCCTTATTTAGGGCTAGTTTGGTATTGTTGTGCTTTAAAAAAAAACTAATTCTGTTATGCTGCAAAAATAATCAGCTGTGAAATAAAACAGTTAGGCATTTGGTAAACTATATTTGGGAAAGTGCTGTGAGTAGTTAAAGTGTTTTGTAAATTTTTATCAGAAGTGCTTTAAGTCTATATAATGATGGAATTAGTTGTTAGAGAATATATTAAGTAAAAAAAAAAATTAAGACAAAGATTAAGAAACTAAAAAATAATTTATTTCTATAACAACTTAAAAACTTTATAATTGAATTCAAAAAATTAGATTTAAAAAAATATTTATCTCCCTCTCGTCCCTTTCTCCTAATCCTCTCCTAAAGTAGAGGTGTCAAACGGGTCGGGCCGGGCCGTTTAAATTCGTGTTGGGCCGGGTCAACTCATTTAATTTATCAGACCGTGTTGTGCTGACCCATTTAGTAAAATCATTGATCCCAATCTGGCCCAAAGCCCAAGTCCACATTGAAACAGACCAAACCTATGCTCGTGCTCGGGCCGTACTTAGGCGCCCAAGCGCCGGCCCATTTATGTTTGTATATGGAAGCATGTTGAAGTCCCAGAGAGTCAGATTGCATGTGGAAAAGTAGTTATGTTTGTTCATTTTCTGTTCATTTTAATGGTTTGTATGCATAATTGATTAAGACCTAGACTAGGAATTCTTGATTGTTTGAGGGTATATGTGTGACTCCATGAATTTAACACCCATTGGTAACAGGAAAATTGAAAATTGAAAGTCAAGCGATTCACCATTTGTTAGACATCCAATTGTTCATGGAATCTCCTTTTTCACTATTGTTGGTCTCCTAGTCTTAATTCATATTGGGTTTTCTAGACCAATGTGTCAGGGAGCTAATTGAACCTAGAATCAAGGGTCTCTTTGTTCTGCTAGCATTAAGGGAGTGGATCTATTTCTATTTTCCGGAGACCTCTACATTGACCAAAAGCACCTAAACCCTAACTAAAACCTAGACCAGAAACTATCCTTCACAAATTTAGATCTTGAACATAAAATAAGAGACTTGTGATTTTTTTTTTAAAATGTGTTTTCATTTTGGTAATGCAAAACTTCATTTAAGTGGGTTTTGAGACAAAAAAAAAGGGTTAAGTGGGCCGAGCTTGAAGCGAGCTCAGGCTTGGGTCAAACTCGGCCCATGTTGGGCTACGGGCCAACCCAATCCATTGGACCTAATTTTTTGATCCTAGTCTTGCCCAAGCTTTCGTACCTTGTCGAGCATGACCCACTAATATTTGTGATCGTGTCGTGCCCAATTTACATAGACTGGGCTCGTACCGTGCTGGGTCAGCCCATCCCGTTTGACACCTCTACCCTAAAGTTACCCTAACCACCACCCAACTCAAAGCCACCCTCATTAGCACCACTTTAACCCCAATCCCATTGGAAAATTCCTCCTCTCCCACCAAAAAATTGCTCTTCCAAGCATGACCATCCCGACACTTATAAAGCCACCTCACATACTCTGCAACTTAATCCGCAAACCCATCTCATTTTCTCCATCTTACCTCAGTCACATCGGATTTGAAGGCTGGCAAAGTCGTCGACCTCCGTTTTTTTCCGGCGCGAAAAGAGAGAGAGAGAGGATCAACTGAATTAAAAAGCCAAAAAAATCGAAGAAAAAATAAAGAATTTTGAATATTGTTTGCATTTTTGGTTTGGTGTTGATATTCTATGCTGGGTGGTGGAGAAAGAGAATGGTGGTTGGTGGTGGTGATTGTTCTTCGAAATGCATAAGGGGTAGGATGGGAAGCTGAAAAATTCATTTAAAAAACCAACTGATTTTTTCACAGCATCTTATTTTCGCTGTGAATGACCTCAGATTTTACAATAAGCTGCTTTGGTTGGTTTTGAGCAAATTTCCTTCTGGAAGAATATTCGTAGATGATTCCTCTTGATCCCTTTCTTCTCATTCGTCTATCTCAATCCCTGTAAAACAATATGGAGTAAATATACCACACTCGGGGGTGTTGGCCAAAGGCCCTCCGATGCCTAAGTCAATTAATTGCTGTTGAAAAAGATGCGGAGATAACTGAAAGGAAGGATGTCTTTTTCTCACGGGAGAACTGGGTGGCCGGAGCCATGTGTGAAGGCCGGAGCTGTGTGTGAATGCCGGAGCCTTGTGAAAGAGAGAGAGGTGCGACAATAGAGAATTTTCACAGGTTTTGGGAGCTCAAAAGGAATTTAGAATTACCTTATGCATTGTATGTAGCCTTGTATTTATAGATCCCTTGGTGGCTAGGGTTTCATAAAGAATAATCCATGTATGGAAGGAAATTATTCTTTCTACAATTTGGAGAGATTGAATCAATTAGGGATTTAATTAGAATCAAATCCCTAATTTATGGCAAGAATTGATCAGTGCATAATTACATATCATTTTGTACCCTTCTAACTTATAATTTGGTTATGTTTTTGAGTTAAACTTGTGCTTTTAATCTATTTTGTGTTTGTTTCAGTGTAATAAGCTTATGACTCACTAAATGCATTTTGGAGACAAGTTAGCTCAAAACGGTGTATGCAAATCAGTCAACTTCACGGATTGGACTGTACTTACTCAGGAAGAACCAGATAATGAACCATACATCATTGGAAAGATGCGGAAGTCTAGTTTCTGAAGAATTTTACGGTTCATGATTCCGAGTCTTCTAGAGAAAGTTATACAAGTTTTGGCAGCTTAATGTCAAAATCGGCAGCATCTGCGTTACTGGGCCAAAAATCACATTTGAAGGTCTTTCCGATTTTTGCTTGAGCTGGGCTGCATATGCTTGGAAAGATAATTCAAAGAACTTCAAGATCCATATTTTTCCAGATTTTTCAGAATGAAGTAACAAGCCCAAAACGAGCCCAAAAGCAGACTGCAATAGTTCTTGGTCATGATTAGCTATGCATGTGCTATTGTTGATAGTTCTTGGTCATGAGTAGCTATGCATGTGCTATTGTTGATAGTGGGGAAGAAGCATGTTAATTGTCATAATTGAAGTAGGTTGTGTAAGAAATAAAGGAAGCAAAAGCATCAAGTGGGAACTAGCCAAATGATGAAAGGAGATGGATGCCCATGTGAACTTGAGGTGGCTATGCAACTTGTTGTCAAAAGAAGGAATTAAATAAACCAAGAAGAATATTGGCATGTGAGTTTGATGCCTTCCTTCTCCTATAAATAGGAGGCTTGGCTAACCTTCAAACACACCCCAAGGGGGGAGCTCTCAAACATCTCTCTAGAGCTCCTTTCCCTTCTCTCCCTCAAATTCTCTTAGTTTTCTTTTTAGTTCTCAATTGTTGTAACAAAACCATTTTGCTTTTTAGTTGTAATTTATTTTCCATTGTAATGTAATTTCTTTTCTTTAGCTTTCAAGTTTAATTAGCTTCCAAGTTTCAATTATAGTTCTTGTTCTTATTCATTATGCTTATAAGTTAATATGCTTGTTTGAATGAGTGATCACCATTAAAACTTGTATGTTAGCTATCTTGGTTTGAATTAAGAGTAGACACCATGCATTAATTCAAATTGAACTATGAATAGGAAGAGTATGTATGGACATTCGTCAACATGGATTAGATACATGCTTGGTTGTTTAAAACATTCTTCTTTGCTTAATGGATTTCTAATGCTTAATTTAGGTTCGACAAGAAGGATCTAATTAGGGAATTAGGAATACAAGGTTAGGACCAAACACCATGGCTTAATCATACTTTAGCTAGAATCAATCTAAGAATATAAATTGAACTTGGTAACTAATTTGCTTGAGTTAATTTCTTTTCTTTCTTTCTTGTTTTATTTATTCCCTTTTGGTTTTCTATTTTGTGCAGGGAATCAAATTGAATCAATCTATCATCAATCCTCGTGGGATCGACCTCGTACTTACACAAGCTATACTATCCAACGCCTCGTGCACTTGCGAGTTAACAAGAATCCCTAATTTAGTCAAAAAAATCCCCAAATAGATGGGATTAATTATTTGACCTAGGGTTTGATTTTCTTGTCTATGTGGCGCGTTGTAATTGGTGCGGAATATTTGCTTCCACACTGGGCATATTGAAATAAGGTTCAGTTTTCACTCTGCCATAAATGGAGCAATTTGAGTAGCGTAACATACAGTTGTCGTACCAACGGATTGCTTCCTTTTGATTAGAATAGATCTGTGAGAGAGTATATCTGGAGATATTGAAGCAACTACGACAATCCTCCACGCTGGCATCTACTCTACAAAGTTTGGTTGCTTAAACTTGGTCGTCTGAGTTTTCGCCATAGGAGGAACTGTAAAAGCCATAGTCGTTACCATTTTCGTTAGAGGTCAGGGAGGAGAGGAGGTTGTCGAGGTTTGTGTGGTAGGTACTATTGGTGGTGTAGTTTTCTCCGTGACTGTTTCTTGTACAGAAGTGGCCTAGAAATGCCAGTGCCAATGGAAGCAAATATTTATCGGGCCAATTACAACGCGCCACTTGGACAAGAAAATCAAGCCCTAGGTCAAATAATTAATTCCATCTATTTAGGGATTATTTGATTAAATTAGGGATTCTTGCCATCAATTGGGAATTTGATTCTAATCAAATCCTTAATTGATTCAAATCTCTCCAAATTAGGGAAAAATAATTCCTTTCCACACAGGGATTATTTTTTCTCAAAACCCTAGCCACCAAAGGGTCTATAAATACGAGGCTACACACAAGGCATGGGGTACATCCAAAAACCCTGCAAAAATTCTCTCTCACCCTTTCTTGCCCCACTCTCTCTCTCACTCTCCCTCTCACACGGCTCCGGCCACCTGGTGCTCTCCCTGTGAGAGAAAACTCCGACCATTTTAGCTCTTACTGTCTCTTTACATAAGATCCAAGTGAACTAACTTTGGCATGGGGGGGCTTTTGGGCAACACCCCCCGGGTGTGGTCTATTTACTCCGTATTATTTTGCAAGGATAGAGAGAATCGAAGAAGAAGAAGGGAATCAAGCTGGTTCATCCGCGAATATTCTCCCTAGAGGAAATTTGCTCAAACAAATTGGTGCTTTCATTGTGAGTACGAGTTATACTCAACGTGTGCTCACGAATGAAGGAATCCGTTTCCTCATATTTTTCCAACCCACCAAAGCCTTCCAAACAATCATGGTTGGAAGCAAACATACGAGGAGTAAGGCCGCCGCAACGACACAATCCGCTACGGATCCGTGCCTCCCCCTTTACGGTTGCCTAGCCGAGAGCCAAGCGACTCACGCCACTACATCTCATCGTGGTTTCACGGCTGAAACCTCCTCACATCCACCAAGCCTTGCGGTTGGAGCCTTGCCACGCCAAATGCAGCAGCTGAAGCCTTGTGGCCACAGGTGCTAGGACCTCGTAGCCACAAGCTGCCATCACTAGAACACAACAACAGCCGCACCACATAACTGCTGGAATTGCTCCACATCGGGACCGCCCCATGGCCTCAACCTCCACGATGCTACAAGTCCACATTGCTGGATCTACCCTTCCACTGCAATGAGACCACGACAGGCGCTGCCATCCACGACGGCAGCGCCACTCACGTCTACATTAACGTTGTCAAGGGCCATGACCCAATTTTGGAACAAGTCCATTCACTCCCTCCTTTGCCGCCGCACTTGATGTAAACTCTTATGTATTCCTCTAATGAAACCCTAAACTGTGTGCATTTGGGCTCCACATAATTCTCTCCTCCTGATCCACGAAAGCAAGTGGACCTCAATCAACGAGTTGATCAACTCACGCATAAGGCAGATGACCAAAACAATTTGGTTGGTCAGCTCCTCTAGAAGATCGACTTGGTTCGAGGCCTTGACCTTGGATTCCATGGCGAAGAGAGCAGGACGGACGAGCACACCGGCACACAGTTTAAGAGGTCCTAAATCGATCGAGCAGAGACAAGCAAGCAAATGAGAGAACAAGAATGCGATGTCTGATGACCAATCGACGATCCGTTTGAGATTAGGTCCAAGGACCAATGTGCTCGAGAGGTTGGGCCCACAAAGAAGTATCCATTCAAGGCTGCATGAAATGTGCAACGATCGACATTGTCACGCCCGAATTTCCAACAATAATTAACCTGCTTAGTTAATACAAACAAACTAATTCGGGCACGCGAAACTCGGAACCTTCAATAAATGCACACGAATTTTTTTCTTTTTCTATAATACAGTGCCACGTGTTCCGAGCCCCAATGTCAATGCAGACTCAACTCTTTTGAGTCAAATATTACATTCCAACACTTCAACCTATTATATATCCGTTCCTTAAAGTTTAATACACAGAGCGAAAGTCTCAATCCACAAACACTCTCACACCACACTTTGTACACCGTAAGTACACCTCTTTATTTATGTTATTGACGAAGTCCTGCGTTCCTATTACCTGCAGGATTAACCCCTACACCGTTGAATAATGTACCGGGTTCATCACTAACAAACCCAGTAAGCTTTCTAAAGCTTATATGAGTAAACCATAACCAGTAGTATAAATATGTCATTTTACACATAATATACAATCACATGCACTTTCATTAGCATACCACAATCCTTGTATAATCAAGGTACTCATAATCAACCAACTCACCATAATCACAATTCTTTTATTTTTTAAGAACTGTCCGGTCATTAGATGACCCAAAACCTGTTTCAAAATTCATTAGAAACCCAACCATCAATGTTACTTTTGGACAACAGAAGTGAGAATACGCTTGAATCTCTCAATGCACAAACACCTACACCATCCAAAATGGTACGATGTACGTTTACAATTCTACGAAAATATAAAGTAACTATGTGTTACCCTCATAAACACTGTAATGGCGACAACTAGAGCTCTAACTAGTTTGGGGCCTCGCACCCCAAGATTACAATCCCTAATTACTTGCCACGGTCAAACCCAATTCAATCAAGAATAAATTAATTATAGGCCATGACTTTTTATTTATTTATTTTGTTGTGATAAATTGATTGTACCAAAAAATATATATATACTACAAACCCAATTCAATCAAGAATTGAATGTTTGAAAAAAACAAACTAGCGCTGTCTTGAATCTGTTACCCAAAAAGATTGGAGGCCCAAACAGAATCAATGTCATGACAAGTATCTCCAACATCCTCTTCAACAATTTTGGAATTCTAAAATAGGTGAGCCACATCAGAAAAACTCTCTCCAACAACATCTTCAACCTCAATCATCAAAGCTGCGATTTCTTTCTCTCTCTTCAGGACTAATAAGTCGACTTTGACTTTTTGTTGTTGTTGAGAGAAATGGAATTCATTCATAGAACCAAAATAGCTTATAGAGAATGACACGATACAGTGGCCTCGTTAAAACCTTCATAGGGAACAAACCATAGGGTAGGAAAGAGTACCACATATGTCATGGACTAACAAGAGAGCTCGATACAAACAGGTTGGACCAGTACAAAAGCAAAGCAAAACAATAGTAACACAAAGACCTCCAACGAGAACACTTCAACACAACACAACTGCCAAAAGAGTCCATTTATCCGATACCAAACCCCTCGAATACCATAGCCAACACCAGATCCGTTGATCTACCACACCAAGACAAGAACTAGAGGGCGCCGGCCCTTGATGGCCACTGTCCTCAGCAATAAGTCTTGCGAGACTAGGATCCTCGCGAGATGAAAACAGGTAATGACAACTCTGAAGTACATCGAGGAACGATGGTGGCGTCCCGACTTCAAAGGAAACTATAACCCTAAAAATATCACTTGGCTCTCCTCGCGTACGAGAGAGCAATCCATCATTTGTCCAGCCACCTGGAACCCTGCTAAAAATAACCAAACAAACCTAGATCCAAACATATCTAGACTATCTAGGGAGGGGAAGGGGAGGCGAGGTTTGTTTGATAAAGAGGGAGGGAAAACATGGGAGAAAAGAAGGGGATGATGATAGGAAGAGGAGGAGGGGTAGTGACCACCTCCCCCTAGCTTCCTTGCGGTTGGTTGTCAGCAAGGAGAAAAGGGACCAGGGTGCTGTTAGGGTTCATAGGTTGTCTTGCAAGTTAGAAGAACCTTGGTGGCTTTGTGGTTTTGTAGGGAGTCTCTCTGTATCTTAATAATCATCCACCTAAAGAAACGAAAAGAAGAAGAAGAAAAAGAGAGAGATTTGTTGACTTTGGCTCTTCAAACATTTAATTTTACTTTGGAAAAAAAAACCTACCTTAAAAATATTTAAAACATGCATTTTTTCTTTTCCACATGTGAAAAATGTTTAGATATATTTCACATGTTTTCATATTTTTCATTCTTGTCCATGATATTGCATTAATTGAATTGAAGAGTCTGTTGAAGCAAAAATTATTCAAGTAGCAAATAAACATTTTCAAATTGTCACATAGGTCAACAAAATTTATTTATTTATTTTTGTTAGGGTATTTCCTATTGAGAGGGGCAATAATATACTAAACTCATACACACTATATGGATGTTAGGACTCGAACTCAAAACCTTGCATTAGGGAGTAAATACTCCAAACCACTATACTAGTGGGTCATTTTCTCAACTATTTTTAATTTAAAGAGTTTATTTTGCTACTATTATTGAAAATGCTCACCTTTCTTTGTCACAAAAGTAGTTGGACACAGCACACGTTTAAGGGGCTGTACATCCACTGAAGAGAGGTTGGCATTAATTGGACCATCTTTGGCTATGATATCAAAGATGCCAATCTCAATTTAACTTTTAAATTGTGTGAGCTGTGGCCAGAAAAGGAAAATTAGAAATATTTGTTCTCCTCATTGATCAAAACAGAATGAAAGAATTGTTCTACTGGAAAGTTGATCTCTTTCATATTGTCTTCTCTAACCACAAATTAAGGGTAATTAATTAAATTAAAGGGGCTTCTGAATAACTAATTGATTTGACTCAACATTCACCTCTAAATGAAGATTTTTTTTGGGACAAATATAAATGAAGAGTTCGACCAAACCTTTTTTCGGTGGTTGACAATTTTTTTTCATTGACAATCTTTATTATTTTTTGTGAAAATTAGCGATAATTGTATTCAATAATTGGGCACAAAGACCAAATACTTATAAAAGATCAATACAAAGATGGATATACAGTAACCGCGAAGGGTTAATCCAGATTGTATTCATTGACAATCTTTTGTTGCCGCATTAGAGACAACATTTTTTCTTTTCTTTTTTTTAGTCAGTAACATCTTTTTTTTCTTTTACATGATATTTTATTTCTTAATAATTTGATACCAAAGACACAAAGCACACCAACGAGGGCTGGTTGAGTTGGTAACGATCGTTCTCTTCGCCATCAATGCCTAGGATCGAGTCCCGCTGCCGATAATTTCTTTTGGTGGGTAATTTGTAAAAGGCTTTTATCGCGAAATGGTCCTTGGCGTTTACGAAATTATCGCGAATGGTCGTGAGGTTTTTGTGACACTAATAGTCATGCGGCAGAACTTTTTATCACAAATGGTCACTGCCGTTATTAATTACATTAAGTGTGACGTGGAAGATAAGTGGAGTCCACATGTCCAATCACATTGTGACACGTGGATAAAAAATAATTAAATAAATTTTTAATGAAAATTCCATATTCTTTTTCTGCAACTTTTCATCCCCGTTCCTTACTCCGTCTCTGTCCCCCTCTGCCCTCGCTCTCCACCCTTTGCTCTCTATCTCTTCTCCCTGTCCTCTCCTTCTCCCTCTGTTTTTTCTTTCCCACTGCCACCTGCAAGAAAAAAATATAAGGTATACAGTTGCTCTCCAACTATAACCTACGGATTGCTATTTGTCAATCTAATAGAGTGGCTCTAATCAACAATAAAACTTATTCATCTTGTCTACAATTAAGGCTACCAAAGATTGGCTGATGCAAAAACTAAACTTGAAAGCGTGATGTTCGTTCGTAAACTTGACAAACTAATTTCCAGTCCCAACAGATTCCAACTTTTAGAGGAGGCAACATAATCCCATATGTGATAATTGTAAGCACTTCAATCTTTGAGACAAATTTCTTGTTTTGGGTTTACAAATTCAAGTGAAGTAAGCATTCAATCTTCAATCTAATTGAGTGTGCTTAATTACAGAGCATGGAAAAGACCAATTGACAGTGCTCAACTCAAGTGATGTAATGAGGCTAAAGAAAACGATTTTCATTAAAAATAGAAAAAGGAAAAGGCAAAAGAAGCAGAGGTGGGTGACCTGATGAGTGGGAAAGAAAAAAACAGAGGGAGAAGGAGAGGACAGGGAGAAGAGATGGAGAGCAAAGGGTGGAGAGCGAGGGCAGAGGGGAGAGAGACATAGTAAGGAAGGGGGATGAAAAGTTGCAGAAAAAAAAATATATGGAATTTTCATTAAAATTATTTAATTATTTTTTATCCACGTGTCACAATGTGATTGGACATACGCTCCCACTTATCTTCCACATCACACTTAACAGAATTTATAACTACAGTGACCATTTGCGATAAAAGCCTCAAACGTTATGACTATTAGTGTCACAAAAACCTCACGACTATTCGCGATAATTTCGTAAACGCGAATTCGCGATAAAAAGTTCTCAGAAAAACCAAAAATAGGGCTAAGACCCCCTTTATAAGTTCTCAAGAAAGTCTTGGTATGTCCTGACCCTATGATGAGATAGGCTCCCTCTCCATAAACTTTTCTTCATAAAAAAAAAAAAAAAAACACAAAGGACTTAATTAATTGTCATTATTAATTAATACTAGTAATTAGAAGGTCTGAGAGGGTTCAACAACAACATGGGGAGATTATTGAGAGATTAATCAAAATGATTAAGCATGAGAGGTAGTCTTAAACAAGTCCAAAGAGGAACGAGTGTTGAGGCCTCTACCCCAGAATTTCTCATAGAACTCAGCGTAGGTAAAGCTCCTGTAGAGGGGAGGGTGATGATCATCAAGAAGTTGGGGGGCTGGCTCCATCACAGCATCATACGATGGGCAATAGAATGTTGGGATGGAGATCCTTTCCTTGTCGCAATTCACCACTGCTCGATGGAGTACACTCTTAAAAAGATCATTACTAACAACCTGAACAAAAAAAGGACAATATAAAATTTGGTCAATATTTTATCGATATTTACTGAATCTTAGTTTTATATAATCGAACTTCAGTAATGTTCGACAATGAACACTGACGGATCCAAGATTTTGTGCATGTGGGGGCTTGGGGGTTAGTAGACTAAATGGAAGAGAGAGATAACATTTTTTGATAACTTTTTCACGTATCATTACATTATTGGCGGAGAATTGCAAAACAGTGATATCCTCGTTACAAAAAAGTTTTCTGGTGTAGGGGGCCTTTAAGTATCAATCAATAGGCGTGCGTGATCGACAAAATGAAAATGGAGGTAGATGGAAAAGAAAAAAAAATAATTGAAAAACCAAACTGACAATTAAAAACCTGTAGACAAAATGAAAATGGAGGTGGATGGAAAAGAAAAAAAAACAAAATAACTGGAAAACCAAACTGACAATTAAAAACCTGTAGCAATCTCGTTGATAACGATGCAGATGCATCAATCAACTGTTTATGTTTCATCCCAAAATTTGGTGCCCCTAATCAAACTCTTATGTAACGGGATATCACTTTTTGTTATTCTTGATAAATAACGCAACGACACATAAAATAATTTTTTTATGTGTAGTTATATTATTGGCCGAAAATAATAAAACAGTATTATCTCCGTTATTGGGTCAGTTGGGCCCTAAGTAAACAGAAAAGTAAATGGTGATGGCTAATACTACTTTTTGATACATAGTTGACTACAGCCCTGAAAATCAGTGACGGTCCAATGCAGATTACTGGAACATTTATTTATGCATTTATAGGGAACACACACGTGAAGAAGCTTCTATGTGGTTCAACCCAAAAATTTGTTGAAATTGATTTACTTCACGCGTAAAAAGTCGCTAACGGGTTTAGTCTCTCTTATAGTTTAAATTATCGTTTATATTTAAAAAAACATATAAAAGACCACTCGACAAAAAAGAAAAAAACGCAAAGAAGGCTGATGATCTCATGTAATTGATCAACATCATATGAATTTAAAGCAGTTTTATCTGCCTGGATCTATCTCCCTACAGGACAAAATTATTGAATACTTTCCTAAAAATTATTGAATAGGTTCAATAAATGGGGATGATTTTGCTGACCTGGATTTGATCACCAATGTTGACAATAAACGTATGTGGGATGGGCTTGACTGCAACCCATGTGCCATTGTTGAGGGCCTGCAAGCCTGCCACGTCATCTTGAAGGAGAATGGTGACGACATTAGGATCAGCATGACCAGGTAAGCCATAGGTCAGCTCCGGCTGAGGGCAAGGCGGATAGTAATTGATGGCCATGTGCTGCCCATGCTTCCCCAATATCCGGTTCATGTAATCCTTTTCTAAGCCTAAGCTTTCTGATATGGCTTCCAGAAGTATCTCTGCTAATCCTTTCACATTCCTGCAATACTCAGCCACATCTTCCCTGCAAAATTTCAAATCTATGTGAATATTTATAGCTATACTAATTAAAGAAGGCTCTTAATCTTAAGTAACTTGCCAAATATTTGACATACTTGTAAATATGGACCGTACGTGTATTCTAACAAAATTTTAGCTAATCAAATACAGATTAACAGTCTCGCAACATAATTAGCATATTAAGTGTATGTTACATTATAATTAAGTATTTGTCCGACAACATAAATTTCTGAAAGGCCGGCCTCTTTCTTGTATACTTTTAATTATGTACCTGAAAGATGGAGGGTTGGAGGGCCATTCATGCATGTAGTCCTCGAGAGGGTAGCAATGGAGTCTCAAGTAATCTCTCCAGCTGGAGACCTCCTCAGTTTTGACATTGAAACTGGTGGACAGTCTTGTGGTCTTAAACGGGTCGTCGGAGAAACACTTCAACCTTTCACTTTCTGGCAGATGAAAAAACTCCCTTGCTACTTTCAACATGTTGTCGATCACGGCCTCTTCAATTGCATGATTTTGGACCTCCAATATTTTAATTTTACAATTAAATGATTAAATTACATTTTTATATCTTAATTAAAATGATATAAGAATTTATTAATATAATTTGTGCTTATGTGTTACCTGAAAGAAACCATAATTTTGGCAGGCAAGGCCTATCTGGTTGATTATTTCTTGGCGCCTCGAACCGTCGTCGAAACCGTGGAGATTGATGAGAGGGATAGAGTGATCGGAGGGCTGGACTTGGTCGAGACTTGGACGATCATGTACAGGCCGGATATAGTTGGAGGGAACACAAGTCACACCAGAGGCAAGATCGGATAATAGTTTGGCAGCCATTGTTGTAACACGGCAAGTTTTCAAAGTTTTTCAAGGATCCTGCTGCTGCTTGCGCTGTGATCTCCAAATATTTCTATAAGTTGGGTACGCTGGCCCTTTGTGGGAGGTTACCAATATATAAGGTGGTCAGTGCAGAATATCTTCAAACGAAAAAAAAAGGAAAAAAAAACTAGAATAAAGAAAAAGACAAGAAAAATAAGTGTAAGGTGTAATTACAGGATCCTCTGGCTTGTGTGTTTTGTCTACTTTGAGATAATGTTACATGTATTACATTTACTGACAAAATCGATACCATTAATTCAAAATCAGATAGGTCTAAGATATCATAAGATTTCGAATTAATGGTACAAAATATAGTTTGCTCTTTAATATTATTGCATTCTCATTGGCGTGCAAAATCTCCACCTTTCCATTCAACACTAGAACTCCAAAGACCCAAACACAAACTCATTACTCAACTTCATGTATTTTTTTTACTTTACCAAAAAAAAAAATCCTGTTTTTCAACTCATTACTCAACCCTTTTCATGTTTTTTTACATAATTTTACATTTTGACCCACTCGTCTTCCTAATTTTCAATTGTCGTACAAGTTAACAGATTCATTATTGTAGCCACCAATATAATAATTCATTACAGCCCAAATTATTTGAGAAACATCTAACAATAGCCAAAGGACAAAAAGAAAATTCAATTCACCTGCTTCAAAATAGTCCATGGCATCAGCCTGACTAACAACTTGATTGCCATAAGAGATGTTTCTTTAGATATACATGCATGCATTTTCTTTATGGTAGGAAGCTTCCAACCAGATGAGTTTCATTTCGTCTCTGCAGCGGCAACTCCTTCTCGAAACTCAAAAAATCAGTCGATATTTCAAAATACTACAAGTATCTTGAAACATTTTACCGTAGTTTTTGTTTTCGTTGACTTATATACCAAAACTATCCCTTTGATTTGATGACCATTTTGCCAATTTGAACTAGGGTGAGCTTCAGCCGAGTGCAACTTTTTAGACAACTAAGGTGACGTTTGGTATTCTATTCAAATAGGAAATTCAAAAACTTTGACTTTTGTTGATATCCTATTTAGTTTTTATGTAGTTCACTTCATTCCGTGCTATAGGAGCAAAAATTAGCCCACTCCACTCCAACTACTTACAAGACAAAGCTAGTCAATCGCCCACACATAATAGACTGAAATAGTCCACCTTTGTGAAAATTCCTAGTTTCACTATTGTGTATTTTGAATTTAACTAATTGTGTCCCCATGTGTTAAAGAAGGTATGAAAATTCGCCAAGAAATTGGAGGACTGCGGGAATGGAATTCCAATTTTATGTTCTTCAATAGCACATAAAAGGTCAAGCTTTAACTTTTGGTTTATAGATAAACCAATTTTCAACATTGCTGACGTGGCACTACCTACAACATTAACTTTTCTAGAACGCGGGAACCTTTTTCAACTTTTTTTTCTTTTCTTGGTTACAAATTCCAACTCCGGCCTTGATTATATGACTAATATGCCAAACAAGGTGTAGAGATTTTCTGGTTTAGAATTCTTTCTCTTGCATTGAATTACTTACAATCAACATATATATACAAGTTATAAAACACATGTGGAAAGAATGTAACTATCCTAAAGTCAAGCTCCCCAAAACATGGTAGGCTACCAACTAAGGTAGGTGCCAAACATCAGGTGCCAAACTAGCCACACTAATTGACTAGCCACATTAATTGACTAATAGACAACCTAATTAATAACCTAACTAACACTCCCCTCAAGTTGGTGCAAAGATGTCACGCATGCCCAACTTGTCAATAGACTCGTTGAAAACTTTACTTGACACTGCCTTTGTCGAGAATATCGCAAGTTGATTTTCCGAGTTTACGAACGGAAACTCAATCACACCATTTTCCAGTTTTTCTTTGATAAAGTGTCGGTCGACTTCTACATGTTTAGTACGATCGTGTTGTCTTGGATTGTGTGCTATTTCGATAGCAGCTTTATTGTCACAATATAGGTTTGTGGCATTCACTTGTTTCATGCCAAGATCCTTTAGTAATCTCCTCAACCAAAGCAATTCACATACTCCTTGAGCCATTCCCCTAAACTCGGCTTCGACCTTTGGATCTTGCTACAACTCTTTGCTTCTTACTCCTCCAAGTGACTAAGTTGCCACCCACAAATGTAAAATATCCAGAAGTTGAACGTCTATCCGTGATAGACCCTGCCCAATCAGCATCAGTATATCCTTCAAGGTCCATGTGTGTATGTTTGGAGAACATCAATCCTTTTCCAGGGGCAGTCTTCAAGTATCGCATTATCCGTATTACTCCATTCATGTGTGCTTCACTTGGTTGATGCATGAATTGGCTAACCACACTCACGGCGTAAGCTATGTCGGGCCGTGTGTGGGATAGATAAATCAATCTCCCAACTAATCTTTGATACCTTTCTTTATCAAGTAGGAGCTTGATCCGGATATATCCCCAATTTGTGATTCTGTTCAATAGGTGTGTCAAGCGGCTTGCAATCCAACATTCTGTTTCTGTCAATAAATCTAGCACATACTTTCTTTGGGATAAAAATATGCCATGTTTAGATCTAGCAACCTCTATGCCAAGAAAGTATTGTAACTCACCCAGTTCCTTCATCTCAAATTCACTTGCAAGGAGATTACGTAGAGTGCATTTCTTCATTGTCATTGCGGTAACCACCATATCATCTACATAGATTATCGGGGCCGTAAGTTTTCCACCACGACGTTTTAAGAACAATGTGTGATCCGAGTTACTATGAGTGTACCCAAACCGCTTCATGGAATCAGTAAATCTCCCAAACCAGGCTCGAGGTGATTGCTTTAGCCCATACAGAGATTTTTTCAGCTTGCATACGGTATTGGGACAGGATGTCATAGAAATCCCTGGTGGTGGATCCATATATACTTCTTCTTCTAAGTCTCCGTGAAGAAATGCATTCTTTACATCATACCAGTAGTGGCCGACCAAGATTCACAGCCAAGGATATGAGAACACGTACGGTGTTGATCTTGGCAACGGTGCAAAAGTCTCCCGGTAGTCAATTCCATATGTTTGTGTATACCCTTTGGCCACTAATCGAGCTTTGTATCGGTCTATGGATCCATCAGACTTTGTATTTAACAGTGTATATCCACCGACATCCAACTGGTTTCTTCCCATGCGGTAAAGGAACCATTTCCCATGTAGAATTCCTTTTCAAAGCTTCCATTTCAATTGCCATTGCTTGAGTCCATTTGGAATCATCACGACATCCTGCCACTTACTCGGAACACATACAGTAGATAATTGATTGACAAATGATGCATATGACTTTGACAATCTATGAGTGGACACATGGTTATTGATGGGATATTTAGATTTAGCATTCAGGTCTGGACAATATTGAGGTTTAGGTTTTCCCCTAGTGGATCTAGGTGGAAGTGTATATGGTGCAACATAAGGTGGTTCAGTTGATTACCTCAAGTATTTCTTCATCACTAGACGAATGATGCGATGGCAAAGGCAGGAATGGTTGTATTTTGTATTTGATCATCGGGGGCATCTGGATCACCTTGCGGTTCCATGGTCTCAAGGTCTTCACCGAGGTCGGGATCAATGAACAGAAATTTCTCTAGAATTTTCAAATGCGTGTAAGGCGACGGTCGCTAGATTCTTCGCGACCGGTCGCTTGGGGACTCGTGTAAAAACGACCGGTCGTAAGTGGATCGCGACCGGTCGCCTGGGCACTTCGAGAGAGTTTTCGACTCGTCTAAGAACGACCGGTCGCTAGGTTCTTCGCGACCGGTCGCTTGGGACTTTTCTTCAATTTTTTCAGTTTTTTCTTCAGTCTTCTCTTCAAATGATGAGTCCTTCTCTTCACTCCCCCTCTCCCCCTGAAGAGAAGGGGTCTTGGAAGCCACAAAGTATGCCAAATCTTCATGAAAAGTGGCATCCATAGTGACAAAAACTTTTGAGTAGGAGGATGGTAACACTTGTAGCCTTTTTGATTCAAGCCATATCCAACGAACACACATCGAAGGGCACATGGATCCAACTTACTTCGTTGATGAGAGGGAACATGAGCATAGACAACACAACCGAACACACGAGGAGGCAATTTGAGGACGGTAGGAAGAGAGATGTGATGAGCCAAGGTTTCTAGTGGAGTTTGGAAATCCAAAACACTACTAGGAACCCGATTAATCACATAAACTGCAGAGAGAATAGCATGACCCCATAAGTAGTGAGGGACTGATTTATCAAGCATGTAAGCACGTGCAACCTCAAGTAATTGGCGATTTTTCCGCTCGCGACACCATTTTGTTGTGGAGTGAAGGGTGTGGAGGTTTGATGGATAATGCCTTGGTCACACGAAGAATTGAGCCAAGGCACCATTCACATATTCTCCACCATTGTCGGATCGAAACACTTTGATGGATGCTTGGGCGAGTGGTGATCATAGCATGAAATTCGCGGATTGTGGCGGTAACATCACTTTTATGGGCGAGTAAGTACACCCATGTCATGCGGGTGCGATCATCTATAAATGTAACAAACCATCTTTTGCCATTCGAATTGACTTTAGCAGGACCCCAAACATCGAGTGAACCAACTCAAAAGGAAATTTTGTTTTATTATCACTTGAAGGAAATATGGCACGATGACTTTTGGCCAATACACACGTTTCACAATCGAAAGTTTGAATCAACTAGACCTCGAAATAAAGATGGAAACAAACGGCGAAGATAACCAAATGATGGATGTCCTAAGCGACGATGCTAGAGCCAAATCTGTTGGTGAGCATGTGTTTTTGGGACATGAGCATGAGCGGCACGTGGTGAGACTGTCAAGGAATACAACCCCCCTCTCCGTTTACCATGCCCAATCGTCTCGTGAGTCGAAAGATCTGAAATGTACAATGAGAAGGATAAAAGGTGGCATAACAATTATGTGAGTCAAGTAATTTCCCAACTGATAATAAATTGCAATTAATAGATGGAACAAAGAGTGTATGGGGTAAGGTGAGAGAAGGAGAAAGAGATATGGTTCCTTCTCCAGCAACATTAAAAGGGACCCCATTGGCACTAGTAATGTAAGGATGGCGGACTGAGTAGATAGTATAGAAAAAGGTTAGAGTCAAAAGTCATATGATCGGTGGCACCGGTATCAATTATCCATGTAGTGGGCGCATACCTAAGTTTGGGGTTGGAGTCGGAGAGTAAGGTAGAAGACGAGGATGCATCGGTAGTCATGACACAAGCGACTTTGGGTGTCATATTGCGAGTCTTGTGTGTATCCCACCACTCAGGATAACCATGGAGCTTAAAGCATTTTTCGACAAGGTGATCACCACTACAATGGGTACATTTTCGAGTTCCTTTTGCATCATCGGGTTTGAGGCCATGGGGTGGCAGCCTGGAGGATGCACGGTGAGGGCCCGATAGGGCTTGATCGCCATGGCATCGCTACTTCCAAGCATGGTGGATTGGCGACTATCTTCCTCCATCACAAGTGCATAAGCTTCAAGGACAGGTGGTCTTGGGTTCATAGCAAGGATCCGGCACGGACTGAATCATATTGAGGATCGAGTCCTCCCAAGAAATCATACACCTGATCAGTATCAAGTGCTTTTTGGTGAAGGGCCACACTATCAGGATCAGTGTGTTTGCAGGGACGAAGGACGTCGATTTCCTGCCAGATTAGATGCAATTTTTCATAGAAAACACTCACGGGCTCACCATTCGAGAAGTGGTAATCGATCGACGGCGGAGTTGATACAACTTGGAGCTATTCTCGAGTGACGATAGGTCTTTCGAGCTGCTTCCCACACCGTATGAGCTGTTGGGCAATGATCAAATAAGGCACGAACATTCTTGGTCATGGAGTTGAGGAGCCATGACTGGACCAAGCAATTGTCTTCATCCCAAGTGTCATAGCTGGAATCATCAATGGCAGGGGGCAGATTTTTTACCATTGATGAAACCGGCCATACGACGACTAGTTATGGCCAAATGAACACTACGAGACCATGCAGAGTAGTTGGACCCATCCAACTTATCTGGAGTAATTTGAGAGGGGTAGTCGTGAGAGGAACGGGCTGGTGGAGTAGCGTTGGCCTTAGAATTGTTTTGTGGATTTGAGGAGTTGACCTCGGAGGAGTCGTTGGCGTCACCCATGATAGAAGTATGGATAAGTAGATGCAGCGGAAGGGTAAGAAAAACAACAAAGGAACACAACACAAGTTTTGTGTTGGAACAATATAGGCGCAAAGAAACAAGGGCAAGATTAAGTAGAGGCAAGGTTTAAGCAAAGGCAAAGGTAGAGATAGAAACAATGTAGCAACAAAGTATGAGCAAGGTTAAGTAGAGATAAGGCAAGGCAAGAACAAGGTTAAGAACAAGGTTAAGAACAAGGTAAGAACAAGGTACGAACAAGGTAAGAACAAGGTTATGCAGAGGCAACCAAAATCGATTGCTCTGATACCATGCCAAACAAGGTGTAGAGATTTTCTGGTTTAGAATTCTTTCTCTTGCATTGAATTACTTACAATCAACATATATATACAAGTTATAAAACACATGTGGAAAGAATGTAACTATCCTAAAGTCAAGCTCCCCAAAACATGGTAGGCTACCAACTAAGGTAGGTGCCAAACATTGTAGGTGCCAAACTAGCCACACTAATTGACTAGCCACATTAATTGACTAATAGACAACCTAATTAATAACCTAACTAACATAATAAGTTTCCTTTCAGTCTTCCGTACCGTCATTCGGATGCCCCTTATTCTTGAGGTCCTGTGTAAGTGAAAAACTCTGGGGTAATACATCTCTTGAGAATAGTGCATGAAAGGCCAGGCGCCCCTAACAAAGGTAGTGAACATGATAAGAGAAAGATAAATTGGACAAAACCGATCCGATTGCAAAACATATATGTTCAAATACCTCTTCAGAGACCTCTTTCCATGAATCATACATGTTGCTGACAATTCTCTACTACGACGATGACTATATTCAGCTGCTGGGTGACTTGTATTAGGCTCTTTTAGATCTTCCTTACCTTTCTCATTCTTTTTGAATGCATCTGTCTCTTATTCGCCGTCGGAAGGTGTATTGGAACCATAGGAGGAACGGTCAACCTGCTTTTGTTTTTGGGTTTGATAAGAAACTCTTAAAATAGATGAAAATGAAGGAAACATTGCATCTTATGACTTATGAAATGAATATTAGCCACAACCTATAACACAAAATCATTCTAAATGGCGGATTCATTTTATTTATGCTAGTTGAGGTAAGACTTTTTCATTAAACCCAAGTATCTTTTGATCTAGTCTCTTTGAGCACAAAAACAAAAAGGATTAAAGGTATAGGATTTACCCTTGTAGACTTTTGTTGGGATTGCAAAAATGATCACCTTGTAGGAAATGTCTTCTTATCCCTCTTTGATTGAAACTCAAAGTTAATTCCATAATTAACTCTTAATTATGAATTATAATTATAGTCTCACTTATTTGACCCGATCAAACTATTTGACTTTGGTCACTTGCTCCGGTAAAAAATATTGACTTTTGACCATTGACTTTTACCTTTGACATTTGACCATTGACTTATGACTCCTAGTTTCATTTCTCTTCATTTGTACCTCTAATCACATTCTTTCTGTGTGTAGATCTGTAGGTTCCCTTTAGCAAGATAGTGGGTTAACTCAACTCCTCAGAGATGACATACGAATTAAATTTCACAATTTAATTATTCCTATTAGTACCATGGTTTAGGCCTTCCACAAACCATGGTTGACGCCTAGCAGCGAGTCATGGTTATCCGAGCTAAATAATTGTGAAAGAACCTATTCAAATTGGAATGACCGTGCAATTGAATCATTCTCTTATAACAATGCTCCTTATTCTCATTATTAGATAATGGAATCTAATGTCAAATATTCCAATGTGAATTATTCCTTTATATGATTATCCTAGTAAGATTTGAAGACTTCTTCTTTCAAATCTTATCCACTACTTTGTGCTGAGATTTGACCAATCATATCCTGGAGCATTCTCTCTCCGTACTGAGAGTAGAGATCCCTTGTTGTACATTCATTTGCCTCCATAACTTTATTGAGAGTCCTGATAAACACCTTTAAGTCATGTCTGCTTCTAGTCTGACATGTGAGTAAAGACTTCCATACTAGAACTCATGTATTTGATCGTGTTCAGTGTACTTGTTCTCCTACAAGCACCTACACACATATCTAGGTGACGACACACTCAATGACTTGAACCAACTCCTTGTGAAAAGCATTATTAGTGTTCCCCGACTTTGGAGCTCCACTTGTGCCATTATCGCCAACTATCTTTTTGGCATCAATTTTCTTCAAATTCTGATTTCCTTCAAGTTTAATAGTGACATGAGATTCATTTGTTGGATCCCTAAAAGTGCAAGCATTTCCGAGTGCTACCTGTGAGTGTATGGAATTATTGTTTGCAGAAGAAACAGAGAAGCAATGATCATCTTGGAGCAAGGTGAAGACTTCTGCGCAATTGGCTACCAGATTTTCTGCATTATTTGCCTTTTCTTCTCCAAAAGATCTCTGATCATAAAGAAGTCGTAGGTCAAGTAATATTACATGCTTTAGAATAGAAGCATGAGAACAAGAGATGGCTATATATTAGAGAGATATATGATAAAAATGATAACCTCATGAAGTGGTTCTAAACCACCACTTGTTTATAGTGTGAAGAAGATGCTGATGATAAAAGTTTTCCAACCTTTGCTCCCACATGTGATGTGGCCCATGTCGGTGCAGCTGAACTAGACTTTCGAGGATGAGGATTGCTTGGTTTTCTTTTGGGACATGGAGGCGGAATATCAATGCCAATTGATTGTCCTATGGGAACGCCATTAACGTGTGCCTCCTTCTCCAGCTGGTAGTGAAACAATTTCTTGTCAGTCTTCATATTTAAATTTAATATAAGATTTACCGGACACCAAAACTAGTGGTCTGATTCAAGACAGAATGGAGTGGAATATCTCAGATACTCTGGTGAAAGCTCAAGCATCATTAGTTAACTTAAACCTATATTATGTACCCAAAAAAAGAAGGATGTCTATTGATACCCTCAAGAACTTGTGCACAGTTAGCCTCACTATAGGTTGCCAGTGACAAAGAGGTTCCAAATGAGGTGCGCCCATAATCACTGGAACTTGATTGCATCTAACCTAGCCCAGCAGATTTAGTGTTGTTGAATTACCAATTAACTTTGTATATGAAAAAAATGGCGACTTGAGATTCATAGTAAAGATATAACATTAAGTAAACAGTATAAAACCTAAAGTGCAAATTAAAGGATCAATATTTTTGGAAAACCGGCAAAAGGCCAGCGGAATCATACATCTCAAATAACCAAGAGGTGAGAAGGTACCAATTGACCTTGGAAAAGAATTTATGAGCATGACTCCTGATCTGCACAGCAGTCTTTGTTCCAATATGTTCTGCACATCAAAAACAGAAGAAAAAGAAACATGAAAAATAGCATTTCAAGTTGTTGCTAAAAAGAGATATTTAGCAAATTCAGCTGAAGGCTGTTAGAATTCAATGGTTATTGTATATTTTGCTGTTAGAATTCAATGGTTATTGTATATTTTGATGTATGAAGTTTTGTAAGGATTCGAGAATTTTCAGAGTGAGAGCAAGAGAGAAAGAAAAGGTTACTGTTCTATTGCATTTTCACAAACAGTTGGCTTACATAGTGTGCTCGGTAGCTGAGAGAAGAGAGATTCTTCTCTAACCGAATTACAGTTGTCACCCTATGAGGTGTTTACACTTGTCAACCAAATCTAAGCTAAAGAATCCACCTGGACTATGATCCAATGGTTCTAATTACATCAGAAATAAAATGAACATAAAACAAATCTATTGAATTACTTAGTGACTTCGGCTTTAAGAAAGCAGCTGCAGGATTACATTCCAACACTCCCTTCTAATCCTTTAGCTGATTTCACACCAAGTAGGCTTCTCAAGTTAACAAAACGATCTTTAGGCAGAGCCTTAGTCAAAATATCTGCTATTTGATCTTCAGTCTTGCAGTAGATTAGCTCAATTTCTTTTGCTCGGATAGCTTATCTGATGAAGTGGAATTTTCGACTGATATGTCTAGTTTTCTGGTGATGAACAGGATTTCTGGCCATTGCAATAGCAGAAGTATTATCACATAGGATTGGAGTACCTTCTACTTGTTCTTCACCAAAATCTTCAAGTACAAATCGTAGCCACTTAGCCTCGTGAAGTTGCTTCGTAGCACTCACATACTAAACCTGCTGTAGACAAAGCCACCGTGTTTTGCTTGATAGAAGCCCAAGAAAACATGCATGAGCCTAGTGTGAAAGCATATCCAAAGGTGCTTCTCATATCATCCTCACTCCCTGCCCAATTACTGTCACAATACCCAATTAGAGTAGTTGTTTTCCATCACAAACTCAATGCCAAAATCAAGTGTGCCCTGTATATATCTCAAAACTCTTTTGGCAGTTCCCATGTGTTTTCTTGTGGGATTGTGCATGAATCTAGCAAGCTAGATGCAAACATTACATCCGGTCTGTGGCGTTAAATAGAGCAGACTCTACTATCTGTCTATATTCACTCTCATTAGTTGCTTCACTTCCATCTTCTTTACACAATTTCTCATTGACCACAAGTGGAATTGCCACAGACTTGCAATCTTTCATTCCAAATTTCTCAAGAAGTTTCAGTGCATACTTCTTTTGGTGAATAAAAATGTAAGTCGGTTTGTATCACTCCCATGCCAAGAAAGTGATGCAACAAACCCAAGTCTGTCATCTCATTGTGTTGCATCATATCTTGCTTAAACTCTTCAAGCAATTTGGAACAACTACCAGTATATACGATATCATCTACATAAAGTGAGACAATAATAATACATGAGGTGTCATTAGTCTTGACATAGAGAGTAGCCTCACTATAACTCTTTTGAACTGACATTGTTGAAGTAAGCATCTATCTCATCATACCAGGCTCTTGGGGCTTGTTTGATCCATATAGAGCCTTGTTCAACTTGTATACTTTGGCTTCTTCATTCTCTTGAACATAACCTTGTGGTTGTTCAACATAAACTTCCTCTTTTAGAATGCCATTTAGAAAGGCAGACTTCACATCTAGCTGGTATAAACTCCATTGCTTTTGTGCAGTAAGAGCAATCAAAGTTCTGATGGTGTCTAGCCTTGCCACAGGAGCAAATGTCTCATTGTAGTCGATTCCAGGCTTTTGTGAATAGCCTTTAGCCACCAGTCTAGCTTTATTCTTCTGCACAGTGCCATCTAGATTAAGTTTGGTCTTGTAGACCCACTTGACACCAATTACAGGCTTGTCAAAAGGTCTGTCAACTAATTTCCATGTATTATTCTTCTCAATCATCTCTAATTCAGCCTTCATAGCATTTTTCCATGATTCATCCAGATCAGCTTCTTCAAAGCTTTCTGGTTCCACAATGCACATGTTACATTGTGTCATAATTTCATTGATGCTCCTCCACTTGTGAGGTGTGTGATCAAAAACTTGAGACCTGTCAAGTATCTCCTCATCTTGAGGTACAATACCTTCTTCGACTTGCATTTGAGTCTCTAAAGGCTGAGTTGGTTCATCAACTACCATCTGTTCATATTCAGCATTACCTTGATTTTCAATTGGCATAGGCATTCTCATCTCTGCATTACTGGTATCCTCCCATTTCCATGATGCCTCTTCATCAAACTAAACATCCCTAGACAAGATAATCTTTCTAGTTCTAGGATCATATAATCTGCCCCTTTCACAGAGTCCATAGCCAACAAAAATGCACTTGTGATTGTTTTCTTCGACTTGCGTCTTAATGCTGAAGGAATAAACACATGACATAGAGATCCAAACACTTTCAAGTGTGCAATACCTGGTTTTCTACCAGTGTAGGCTTCAAAAGGTGTTACTTTCTTAAGAGACTTGGAAGGACACCTATTGAGTAGATAGACTATTTGTGTTGACGACTTCTGCCCAAAACTCATAAGGTAGACCCTTTTCATGTAGCATAGACTTTGCCATCTCTATCATAGTCCTATTCCTTCTCTCGCCTACTCCATTTCTTTTGAGGAGAATATGCTCTTGTCAATCGCCTTTGTATTCGGCCTCACCGCAATATTCATGAAACTCATTTGACATGAATTCTCCACCTCTGTCACTCCTTAGACACTTCACCTTATTTCCACTTTGCAATTCTGTCATAGCCTTGAACTTTTGAAACATTCAAAAGCATTTGACTTATTTCTAAGAAAGTAGACCCAAGTCATTCTTGTACGATCGTCTATGAATAACAGAAAATACATTTTTCCGACATGGATGCAATTTGCATTGGTCCACAGATGTCTGTGTGTACCAACTCAAGTGGAAATTGAGCTCTCCAAGTGGATTCTGCAGGAAATGAGTCTCTATGTTGCTTTCCTAGCTTGCAGCCTTCACACATCTTAAGATCCTTTTCCAAGCTAGGCAAGCCATGAACCATGTTTTGATTCTCAAGCGACTAATACTTTGATCATTAAGATGCCCCAGTCTCTTATGCCAAGTTTGCAAACCGTGTGTCACACTTGCTCTTAGCACCAATCGAGTAGCAGTACCATTGTGAGAGGAAAACACATTGCTAGTCATTTGAACTTTAGCAATAGGATCTGCAGTGACCATCCATCAAAGATTGTCACCATTCCTTTCCAAATACCAAGCAGTAGCCATGCTCCATCATTTGTCCAACACTGAGTAGATTTTCTTCTAGCCCAGGCACCAACATCACTTCTTGAATGTGTTTTCTGCCTACTTTGGTTTCTATCACAAGTGTGCCTCTTCCAGCAACTTGAACTGTCTCTCCAGTTCCCATTTTCACTCTAGAATTCACATCCCTTCGAATATCAACCAATAGCCTTTCATCTCCTGTCATGTGGTTACTGCAACCATTGTCAACATACCATGAATTGTTCATTTTCACATCTGTCACAACATTGCAGGCATAAAACAAGGTTCCAGTATCTTCAACTTGGTTTGCATAGTTCAACTTCTGTATAGATTGATTTCCATGGCAGTCTTTGAGTATGTGTCCAAACTTTCCACACCCTTTGCATTTTGGCTTTCCTTCAAACCAACACTTGCCATAGTGTAGTTTCTCACAATGCTTGCAGGGTGTTTTGGTTCCTTCATTTGATGCATTGGATTTGGAAGCAGAATTGGACTTGTTATTCCAATTCTTTCCATTTGATTTCCAGTTCTTCTGATATTTGTGACTTCCAGAGGAACTTCCACTCTTAGAGCTAGAGTTTTTACACTCTAAGGATCTTGACACTCTTGAAGTTCAAGAAGTGGTTGCATCTCTGAAGAGCTTTGAGCTCAGATTAGACAGGCACTCTGAAAACTCCACAGAGCATATGGAATCATAAGATCTAGGCAGGCTAATTAGCAATTTCTGCACGACCCTTCTCTAGGCAACTCTTCACCATAACTCTTCATTTGGTTAATTAGATCGAACAGTTTAGTGAGATAAACAAACAATGGTTCACTATCCTTCATACGAGTATATTCAAACTCCCTACGTAGGCCTTGCAACTTTACACTACGTACCTGTTTATCACCTCTAAACTCCTGCTTTAGCATATCCCAAGCACCCTTTGAGGTTTCTTCATTCACTATTCTGGGGAAGATTTGGTCTGAGACTGCACCTTGGATCAATCCAAGTGCACGAGCATCCTTCATCAAGATCTCACCATCGTAGACTTCTCCACTTCAGCAACCTTAGATCCTTCCTCTTTCTCCTTTCCCTTCTTTGGATCTGAAACATCAAAACCATTTTCAACCAAATCCCACAACCCGTGAGATTTCAAAATAGTTTTCATTCGAATGCTCCAAAACTCATAATTTTCTCCATTGAAAACTGGTGTGCGAAGCTCAGCAGAGCTTGATCCTGCCATATTAGACGTCGGATTCAAACACCTCTTGGAATGTTGAATGAGCTCGATCCCAGCTCAACCAAACACCAGCTTTCGAGTATTCACAGATTCACGCCCAGCAACCAATCAAACCTGGCTCTGAGGCCATGTTAAACTTTTGATCTGCCCGTTGGGTCCCATTCTAACAACACCGATACTGTCCCCACTTTACCACCTACCCAATCCGTCAGGTGTGGGGTTTTACCACAAAAGGCCTCGATATTAGTTAGAGTGTGGTAATTCTATTTAAACCCATTTGTTTTTTCCAACACTCCCCCTCACGTGTAACCCCTTTTAGTGGTTCACACGTGAAGATCCACACATCGGCAATTGAAACTCGGAGGTCGGCTCTCGTTGGGCCCACTTGTTTTCAATGGAACTCGAGGTCGGCTCTTTTCAAGCTTTGTTGGTTTTTTTCTTTAAGAGTCCAACTTGTTTCTCCTTCTTGGTGACAAGCTTCGTTAGCTTATACGGGCCTTGGCTCGATACCATGTTGGAATTCAATGGTTATTGTATATTTTGATGTATGAAGTTTTGTAAGGATTGGAGAATTTTCAGAGTGAGAGCAAGAGAGAAAGAAAAGGTTACTGTTCTATTACATTTTCACAAACAGTTGGCTTACATAGTGTGCTCGGTAGCTGAGAGAAGAGAGATTCTTCTCTAACCGAATTACAGCTGTCACCCTATGAGGTGTTTACACTTGTCAACCAAATCTAAGCTAAAGAATCCACCTGGACTATGATCCAATGGTTCTAATTACATCAGAAATAAAATGAACATAAAACAAATCTATTGAATTACTTAGTGACTTCGGCTTTAAGAAAGCAGCTGCAGGATTACATTCCAACAAAGGCTAACAAGAAGCTCAGACTATAAACGCAAACAAATCAACTTCCAACCCTTTCTCAATAGCTCTAAGTAAAAAAATGAACAAATGGGCTAAGACAAAATCAAAGCTAATGTGTAGTAACCTTCAATGCGCAGCCATAGAGCTTCAGAGCTTCAAGAAACTTATTATGCTCCTCGTGTGTCCATCGCTCTCGCTGCTTGGTAATTGTATATGGCTTTCTTGCCTGCCATCAACAAAAATCCAGAAATTCAGCTACTTTGCACTTACTAGACAATTTCAATTTTAACAAAAGATTGTTCGAGACTGTTACCTTGATAACCAAATCTTCTCCATATGAGTGTGGTTCCATTACTAGTAAAAAGAGCTGAAGAAACAAGGCACAATTTGAAGGAAGTTGAGGTTCCACTCCAAAACCAATTGGCAATGAGGGGAGTAGCCCAACTCCTTATAAACACTTGCTAGGTTTCTCAATTTTCCAATGTGGGACTTTTTACCTTCATATTCTCACACACCCCGCACGTGTGGCGAATTTTCAAGCCTAACACATGGACAACACATATTGGGTGACGTGGAAAGACGCGCGTCAGCTGGCTTTCACACGTGGGCTAACCCGCTCTGATACCATGAAGGAAGTTGAGGTTCCACCCCAAAACCAATTAAGGAGTTGATTTTTGTTTATGTTTTTTTGGTAACAATTAAGCAGTTCAATTTCAAATGCACTGAAGTTATTAGTGCAATCTTAGCCATCTGTTTGGTTGCCGAGAAAGATAAGAAAATGAAATTTGAATGTTCAAATATATGAGCTTCTTCACCACTTCCTCAATTGAGATGAACTTTATCGGTTCTCTTCTTCATCAAATTCGAAACTCAAAAGCTCAAAATTATTACGCATTTATTTATATTTTAGAATTTTCTGAGCAGCAAGAGCAAAGGGAGAGTGAAAAACAAGGCCAATCAATCCCTAAGGGAAGTGAAAGCGTACCTTCTGAGAAAGCCATGGTGGATTGAGAGCTTTTGAGAAGACGATGGATGGTGACTGAGACTCCAATAGCTCGCCGTAGAAGGCATAGTTTCCGTTAGTGGATGGGAATGGTTCAAAAATCGAAGTCAATCGCACAAACTCCATAGAAAGAGTATATAGAGGCATTGAGTTTGGCTGGGGGAACCATCTCAGACTTAGGCCCGCCATTTGGTTCGGCTAACCAAACAGACAGACGGATTGAACGAACTTTTCTGATTTTGGCAACCGATTTCCAGAGTCTAAAAATCAAAGCTATCAACAACAAAAACATTCAAGGAATCACATAAATATATGTCAACCACTGATAACGAAAAACATTCAAGGCCAATTCTATAAGATTATAATGATATCCACCACTCTCATAGAATTTTTCTTATAGTGCGGTTCTTTGAGATGTTTATATGTGCACACAAGGCCAAGTCTCATGCAAGGGGAATAGCAATAACACAATGTAAGGGGAATAGTAATAACACAATGACATGTGGGATAACTTTTTATGTGTCATTGTGTTATCAGTGCTATTCCCATTACAAGAAAGTTATTTTTTCCAAGTATAGGTGGTCGCTTCCACAACATAATTCTTTGCATGCTTAAGGTACTTAATATCTATTACTAAATGCGATGATAATGGTATTGATTGATACTCAAAGCTCCCACACAATTCCATTTGGCCTATTAAGAATCTGATGGTGAGGTTTGGAACAATTGCTCCTCCAGGCAAGGTTATGGATTCGAGTTCTAGCATTCGTATAGTGTGTGTGAGTTTAGTATACTATCGTTATTCTCAATAGAAAATGTCCTAAAAAAAAACCCACCAAGCTTACACATTGACAAATTTTTGGGTCCACCAATGCACATGCGGTTAATATATTATTGATATTTGACCAAACATGTATCGATACATTGTTGATATAATTATTGATATGTCGTCGATAAATTTATTGAACTAGTTCATTTTAGGATTACAAAATACCCCCAAATTAGAGTGCTGTTATTTCCACACACTTGTCTTATTTCCCCACCCTGCCATTTCAAAATTTTAATGACAAATTTACCCCACACTCCTCGTCACAACCATTACCTCATACCCTCATCCTTGTCAGTTTCTTTCTCTCTATCAATCTCACAAAGTCTGCTACAAAACCCAGATTAAGGAAATAAATCAATTAATTCAAATATTTTTTTTATGAAATATGAGGAAGAACCCGCAATAGCTAACCACTACACATCAAGCGATGTAGCAAAACCAAGAAGTCATTCACCAGCAACGAAACCCAGGCATGAGCCTCCTCAAAGAAGCAACGAAACCCAGCCATGCCTAGGTGAGGATTGCCGTGCCATGCCTAGGTGAGGTTTGTCCATGATGTGCCCAACACTTTCCACACACTTGTCCAAGACGTGTCATGGCAACAAAAAGAAAAAATTAAAAACATTAAAACGTACCTCACTGTGACTTGAACCCTGGACCCTGAAGTTAATAATTAAAACAAAACCAGCCCATCTACTATTAAACATTTGAAGATTTTTGCTCGTTATATGTACTTGAACACTACTCCCACACTACATTGACTATTATACAACTTTTTTACCCATATTAAAATAAGTCCGCCCTTCAGTTGTTGTCTCATATGTTCAAAACTGAAGTTGGTTTGGTTGACATGAAGAAAATGTAACTGGATGCATGGAAAACGTGTATGTGATGTTACATTGGGAAGATGTAATCCAGTTTTACAACAGAAAACAGCATTTTTTGGGGGTCTGGAGAGCTCATGCCGCTTCCAGCGACTTGCCACGTCCAAGATCTTGAAAAGATACATCAAATCAAAAAAACTTTACCCCAAACGGACACCCGAGTGCAAAGTTATGACCTTTCAAAGTTCGAACTTGTTTTAACACCAACTTTAGGGACCCGGTTCATCTACCCACCAGTCCTCAAAAAGAATTCTTCTCCATCCCAGTGTATGGATCACGAAAAAAAGTGTCAAATCGAGTGCTCACATTTGCAAAATGGATAATTGAGCTCCAAGTTAAAGCCTTCCAAGTGCTCAACGCACATTTCATATAGCTTTCTGCAGCACACATACAAAAGCAACTTTATCAAGTCTCGAACCCTAATTGTAAACCTACTATAGGGCACTTAGGACTCAATTAGGCTTGGGTAATCACGTAACACGACCTAGGCTAAGATAAATACTTAATTAATACATAAAGAAATAATAATTAATACTTAATCACATAGTTAAATATTCACCAAAGAAATAATAATTAATACATAGTTACTAATCAAAGTAAATCAAAAATGCTAAGATAATACTTAATCACATATATTGACTTAAAGAAGTTGGCCAAAAAACAAAAGTAAAGAAACTGATTTTATATTTTTAAAATTTATAAAATAAAAAAAAAGAAAGAAACCTCTGCCGACGAAAGTTCATCGGGAGAGATCAATTATTTGCCGATAGACATGTCCGACGAAGTTTCGTCGGGACAGGTGTTTTCTCAGTTTGCCATTTACGGGGTATAGCCGTGCGGCTATACTTTAAAATTTATATTTTGGGGTATATAGACCAACACCGCGAAACTTCGTCACAGTGTTTTCTCGGTTTGCCATTTAAAGGGTATAGCCGTGGGGCTATCTGTCAGATACTATATTTTTAGAGTATAGCCGGGCCGTGGGGCTATACTGTTCAGATACTATATTTTTAGAGTATAGCCGGCCGGCTATACTTGTAAATTATTCTAAATATTCTATTTGGAGTATAGCCGTGCGGCTATACTGTTAAAATATTATATTTTTGAACATATTATGTTTTAATTACTTTTATTTATGTAATGAAGAATTAGTATTTAGATATTTCAATTAATTTCATAAAAATTACTTGATAAATACTAATTAATTATATTTAACTATCTTAAATGATTTTGTGGAACTTAAAATAATAATTAATAGTTTCAATTATTTAAAAATTCTAGAAAATTTTTTTAGTATTCTAAAAATTGAATTTTAGTCCCCAAACCCTAAATCCAAGTCTCGAACCAAAAACCATAGCTTTCGAACTTGTTCCATAACCGTTCGCGAGCCTCGAACCCTAATTGTAAACCTACTTTGTAGGGCACTTAGGACTCGATTAGGCTTGGGTAATCACGTAACACGACCTAGGCTAAGATAAATACTTAATTAATACATAAATAAATAATAATTAATACTTAATCACAAAGTTAAATATTCACCAAAGAAATAATAATTAATACATAGTTACTAATCAAAGTAATTCAAAAATGCTAAGATAATACTTAATCACATATATTGACTTAAAGAAGTTGGCCAAAAAACAAAAGTAAAGAAACTGATTTTATATTTTTAAAATTTATTAAATGAAAAAAGAAAGAAACCTCTGCCGACGAAAGTTCGTCGGGAGAGATCAATTATTTGCCGGGATAGACATGTCCCGACGAAACTTCGTCGGGACAGGTGTTTTCTCAGTTTGCCATTTACGGGGTATAGCCGTGCGGCTATACTTTAAAATTTATATGTATAGCCAAATATAGTTAGTAATTCTTAAAATATATTTTTTAATCCAAAAACAAAGTCAACCGAGCAATAATAATGTCCGTACTCATGATTAAAGTATTTAATTCAAAAACATAAGTGTAATTTCTCAAAGGTATAAAATTCAAACCACGGCAATTACCATTTCCAAATTTTAGAAACAATCGACAATTCCAAAACTAAACGAAATATAGAACATTCCATAGTTAAAACAATATAAAACTCCAAGTACGAAATAACCAAGTCATAAAACCCGAAATCCGATATAACCATAACCCTACAACTTATTAAATATAAAACCCAGAAATCCATAATATTTCCACCGTACCCAAATCCGTACACAAATACCCCCGGACGCTTGTCTCGTCCCAAATTCAATACTTAAAGATAATCATATAATATAGCCATAAAGGCTCCAACACGTAAACCAAAACCCGAAAGTTCATAAACGTAATTATCAAACAAATTTTGATAAAACCATAAATCATCAAATTGAAGATTTAAAACAATTATTAAATCCCATTTTATATGCATTGCGTTCAATCTTTAAAATCATGCTCATTTAAAAACAAAATCCACTCACTGGTGGTCCCATGCTGCTTAACCCTGAGAGGGTCTCGCCCGTAACTTTTGCGGTGCCAGAGTACCTATTTAAGAATACCAGGATTGGATTAATACAGTGAACCGAATGAGAACTTTAAATTCAAATCCTAACCTTCCCGGGACTCAAGCATATGTGTACGTCGTACGGAGAGTTTCTAGGGTCAAACTACGTCTTTTAACAAGTGGGACCACTCCGGAAGACTCACGGTCAACCGACGGTCAAACATTCCGTTTCGGTCAACCCGGGCCCACAAGGCCCACAACCTCCAATTGGATCCGAACGTTCCTAAAAGTCCAACAAAGTCAACTAATCACATCTCGAAGGTTTGGTCTCGATCGAACGGTTGGATTTCTCTCGATCGCACGATCGCACTGTTTTCATTAAATTAAAATTTAAGTTAATGATCCGGAGCATCTAGGTCTCTGATCCACGATCCGTCAATTCCTACACGATCCTAGAAATATGGGAAACAACATATATGAAATTGGAACCGATCCAATGGTCCGAACATATCGAACCAGGATAACGCCGAATAGGCGTAAATCTGTTCGACTGTTTATGACATCCAAATTGGAATTTAAGCACACCGACGCGCTCGGGACGACGTAAGGATAATTTAGGAATGGAAATGAGCAGGCACAAGTGGGCCCACGCGCTGGCACACTCATTGGCAGCGCATTGGGTGTCCAAAGCGATTTTTCAGCGTCGGACAAACTCCAAACCAAGGGCCACCCTTCCACCAACAGCTACTTCTCGATGAGTGGAACACTTTCTTCAACTACGACAACATCCACTTTTGACGGCAAGTGGCCGGAATCTCCACCCGAAAATCGGCCAAAACTTTAAGTTATAGATCGGATAACCTAGACTCAAAATCAATTAATTCCTACCCAACCATCAGCTAGAGCTTGAAAAGTAGATGAGTTTACATACGTGGTTCGGCAAATTTGGTAGCCGGAATCACCCGAACGAACGCTCGTAAGTTTACGTAATTTCCGGCAGCTTTTCTCAATTTTCCGGCAACCTGAGAGGCTGTTGGCGGCGGCAATGGGGTGGGTCAGAGAGAGGGTGGTGGCACGGTCATTTTGGGACTGGTGCCACCCAAAATGGTGACCGTTTGAGGTGGTTGCCGGCCAAAATTTTGGCCGGCTGTTTTGTCGGACAAGAGGGGGCGCACGGGAGAGAGAGATGATTGGCTAGGGTTTTTTCGACGAGTTGGACATAATGGCGCAACTCGTTTTGACAAATTCTTTTCCGAAATTAAAATGACCTGTGACCTTTTTGCACTTAACTTATTATTTTCAATTTTAATTTCCATTTTCATTAATTAATTCATATTATTTTAATTTAATTTATTTATTCATTTTAGGTTCGGGATGTCACAACAAGTTTAAAATTATGAGATTTTTTGTGCAATCTATGTATATACTCTCTATACAGTCAAAGAGTTGAGAAGATGGTAAGGGGGCCTAGGCCATCTAAGGCCTGTGAATAGCTCCGCCCTTGCATGTTCTTCTTTTGTTTCACCACCTTCTAGTTGAAGAATTCACTAGTCACTACAGTAACAGTACTACTCTTGGTGGCAGTGGGATTCTTAGTCCAACCAATTCTTCACATCATCAGGTCCAAAACACAGTTGAGTTCAGCATTCTTGAAATGTTAGAGAACTATTGTTTTCAATCTTGTTACTCATTCCCCCTATATTCTCCTCTCAATTCCATCTTCATTCTCACCTCACTCTCATTCTCACTCCCATTTTCCTCTATACTCTAGCACAAAAATGAAAAATGAAAAATGAAAAATGAAAAAGAAAAACTAAAATTGAAATAGTTATCAAACGAGCCATAAGATTGCACACTTTCTTACAACGGACGTAATTGCCAAAATGATATTATAAAATAAAATACAAAACACGTTATTGCTGGTGAGTATTTGGATTAGGTTTAATTTAGTCACGTTTAGAAAAAAAAAAAAAAAAAAAAAGGAAAAAAGATCTTTGGGGGTGTTTGGTATAGCGGATTAAGGGTGTGACTAAATTTATTTTAGACTAGACCACCCATTTTCCTCTTTGATAATAGCTGTCCACCCATATCTAGCATTTCTAATTACCCATGTGGAAAATGAGCTTGTTTTAAGTGACACTTAGCTAACTTAGCTCTAGCTTTAACCCAATCTTCACCTTTTCTTCCATGGCATGTGGTTTGGTTCTGCTAAAAACCCTAAACCCAACTCTAAGCACTTTTTGTTATGGCCGATAATTCCTGTTTTGCCCTTTTGTCAAGCAACTATTTCTCAGTCTAACTGTCCCCCAGTCACACGAAGACCCACAACCACATATTTTCTGGGTGCAATTATATGTAAATGAATGGCCTCTTGTTTTTGTAAAATTTATGAACTGTACTGGAGATGAAAAGTTGAGCAAGATTTTTCCACTTTGGGAAATTCCTCGTGGTGGTGTCCGGATCAATTCACCGGGTGCATTAATCCTTTGTGTTGTTCCTTGCTCAATGCAGGAGGGGATCATGCCACATGCCCACCCAAACTCATTTCGGCCTTGTGCTTTTTTTATAATAAAAACAATCAAATTGATGATAGACGTGAATTAGATCAGTTGGTTAGAATAGTGATTATGTCAATTGTATTTAAATTCGAGTTCCCATTTTGTAGTTTAAACAATCATTGTTGTATCTCACGTGAGTTAAAGTCAATTATCTAAGACAATGAACTCGTATATTAGATTAAAAACTTAGTATGGTGGCCTAACAAAGAAACGACCATGATCAACTGCGCTATGTGCACGATCCTGAGTTACCAGAAATGTATCGGGTCGTTTATTTAAATACGAAAAAGGTATTTGATAGTAGCCGCACGTTAGAACCGTATCTACTGTGCGCCTCGGTGCGTTTTTCCACCAACGGTCTGATCTCTTTCCACGTGGCAGTCACGTTTGTTAAAATCCATCGTCCTGACATCAACCGATTTTTCTCTCCCCTCCCACCACAACTTTCAAACGCCACGTCAGCGGAGGGCCCACAGCACACAGCTGGATGCGCTTTTACGAACGTAGCCTCAGCGCGGGGAGTTTGTGGTTGTGGATGAGAATCGACGGTGAAATAAAATATATATATATAAATGTTAATTAATTTTAGCAAAAAGAAAAGGAAAAAGCGCATGTGTGGGCTACAACGAACGCAGCCGCTAAATATGCGACACGTGGCGTGATCCTAAGGCATACTCGTCGCAGTAGAAGGCTTTAAGGCTTTGACAGCCTCAAATAATTGAATAAGAAAAAAGAAAATGGAGGGGAAATAGTAGTGGCTGAGATTGCTCGTTGCTAACAACAACTGGAGCTTCTGTTGTGTTGGACTTTTGGTATTAGGTCTCTGTGAACAGCTCCCTCTCTCAACCCAATGGCCTTCTATAATACACTCTTTTCTGTTGAGAGGCTGTGAATTTGTCTTTGATTTTTGCCAATCGATTTTTCCAAGCCATTTGGATCCAGCTACCATTGCCGGAAACTATGCCTTCTCCGGCGAGTGTTCTGTGTGTTGATTGGAGTTGAAGCCAGTCGCTGTCTTCGTCTCGAAAGCTCTCAGTCCACCATGGTACGCTTTCGATTTCCTCCGGGATTTAATTGGCCTTGTTTCGTCACTCTCCGTTTGGTTGCTGATCAGAAAATTCAACGAGTTCAAAAACCTTCAAAATATAAATTAAGGATGAAGGAGGGGACTGATAAAGTTCATCTCAGCTGAAAAGTGGTGGTGAAAGCTCATGTTTGGACAATTAAACTTAATGTTCTTAATTTTGTTGTTTTCATTTTCTCGGCAACCAAACAGATGGTTAAGATTGCAGAACAAGGTCTGTCTGAGTCAGCAATAGAAATGGATGTTGTTTACTAATCAAACTTTCTCTCTCTTCTTGTTCGCCTTTTTTCATTTTTCGTAGTTAAAGGTTTTGGCGTGTTCTGGTTCGTTTTGGTGAGGATTCTGAATAAGGAAATTTATTTTAGTTATTTCGGTGACGCGTCTCTCTCTCTGTGATGCGCGGTGGATTCTGAAATTTTCATTAGATCAGTTCTGTTTTCGATTTTCGGTTTCTATAAAGTATCATCTAGTTAGCTTCAGTGCATGTGAAAATTGGACTGCTTAATTCTGCTGCTATAAAATCAGAGACGGATCTCTACCGTTTGCTGTCGCTTGTTTTCTTTTTGCAGTAGCATCACCTTCTCAGCTCTTCTTTAGTAGGACAACCAAGACGGCTTTACTCGTTATACAGCTCGCTGCTTTCACAAATGACAGAAGGTCCTTGTTCTATCCGTTGCTTGTCAGGGAGGATTTGAAGCAGCTAGCTGGGCGCAGGTCCGGTAATGGACACACAGTCTTCTGGAGAAGATTTGTTCATTAAGGTAACACAGATGGACTCTCCTTTGTTAAATTTGGAATTGCCTAGTGAGGTCTGATTAGCTGAATTCCTGTGTTCCTGTTAATGGTAGGCAAGAAAGCCATATACTATTACCAAGCAACGAGAGCGATGGACAGAGGAGGAGCATAACAGGTTTCTTGATGCCTTGAAGCTCTATGGCCGAGCATGGCAGCGCATTGAAGGTTAGTTTGAATTTTGTATTATCCCTTTTGTTCATTTCTTTACTTATATCTGTTGAGAAAGGGTTCCAAGTGGATTTGTTTGCATTCATAGTGTCAATTTCTTTTTAGTCTTCAGCTGAATCTGCCAAGTATCTTTTGTTAGCAATGAATTGAAATGCTGTTTATTATGTATTTTTTTTACTTATTTTGGGACATCATCTTTCTCTCTTTCACCCCCCCAACCCCCCTTTTTCATTTTTTTTGTTTGCAGAGCATATTGGAACAAAGACTGCTGTGCAGATCAGGAGTCATGCTCAGAAATTCTTTTCAAAGGTCAATTGGTACCTTCTCACCTTATGCTTATTTGATATGTGCTTTTTTTTTTTCCATCCTATTGCTTGGTTTTCCAAAACATTGATCCTGTAATTTGCATTTCTAGGTTTTTATTTTTTATGAAATGCAGTTGGTAATTTATTATAATCATAGCAGGTGCATTATAGTTCTGTTGCCGTGACAATAACCATGATGTCATCTCATTTAGCTATGAAAAACTGTGAGGGCCGTTACAGATTCTTGTAAATGCTACTCTGGTAGAATGCATGTGTTCTTTCATATGATTGCTAGCCATACTAAATTCGATAAAAAGGATGGCCGTGGGCATGAGGTTCCGTCAATGCGAGGTCTGGATACGGTAAGATGTACCCACCCATACCACTGTTTTCAAAGAGACTGTTTCCATGACTAAAACCCGCAACCACCAGTTGTTTGGGGCAAGCCATACATGGAACTGGCTGAAATTGTTTTATCTTTAAATTTTCAATGTTATGCATGACAAACCAAATGCATGCGGAAGTGACTGAAATATAATTTCAAACTTGAACACAAATGCAGTTACTAATTTTTTAAGTTTCCGAAGACTTATTTTTATAGAGGATTGGTAAGGGAATTTGGTTTAGCTGCAGGGTTTCTTACTGGTTCCTGTCCTTTGGCTGAAAGAAACCCCTGTAGAATATGCCCAAAAGTAAATGTCGACAGAAAGTTTGAAAGGAAATTTGTGGTAGCAAATGGGGGTTTATTGTTATGATGCTGTCAAGTTGATTTCATCAGTATACGATAGGGCCTAGATGGAAGTAATTTGATAAAGTCTTTATGGCCTTACCATGCTCCCCTTGGGTCATTTTGGTAGGAAAAGATGTACACACCTTCTGCAGTTAGGAAAATATCAATAGATGGGTTATGGTTTTTTCATAATTTCAAGATGTCAGTCATGATCTTATTGAATGTTTCCTAGTCATTCATTATACAGGAGGGCTTGACCTTATAGAAAAGGGCACCTTTGGGAGTTCGGAAAGGTATATATACAGGCTGCTCTCATATGATTATACCTAGTGTAGCATCCGTACAGACCAGTAACTGGGAAAGTTTTACAACATACCGTTTATGTGATAGGCCCACATGCAATGATGTTGAGATTGACTTGTCTACTAGGCCTTCGATTCATCATCATTCATCCTCTACAAGGACTTTGATTAGGAACATTTGATTTTAGGATTTAAGTGTGGATGGAAAGTGATGCAGCACGGAAGGACGAGTTTACGGATCAACAAACATCGAAACCCGAAAAGATAAACTGAAATCCATCAGCAACTAGAATCCACCATAAAATATAGAAAATCTCACAATTTGATTAAATAATATGATAAAACTTATTAATACAATGCCATGAGTTGGCTTAAATAGAAAACCAAGAAACCCTAAAACCGTACGAAATCCTAGGTTCCAGAATATTCCTAAAACTTAACTAATAAGAAAATAATTTAAATCTTTATTAAAATCATATCAGGAAAATAATATCCTGATTGATAACTTATTCTAGAAATATAAATATAATATAGATCTTCCAAGAAATCAAGCAACCTGAAAATCCCAACGATACGCCTTCTTTTCCTAGTGTCATAATTGATGCTCAAGCATGATTTTCCATATTTGAAGCCCAATTTTTTTATTTTGAAATTTTCCCTTTTTTCAAATTTCCTTCGTATGAACAAGCCCATGATTTGTCCTACATCAGATCCCTTCACTTGTAAAGAACTCGACCTCAAGTTCTCTTAATTTGATGTGTGAATAAACTCTTCAAATCTTGGAGTCCAAACTGCCTCATACTTGGATGGAATAATTATACAATTAATTCCATAAACAAGATTAGAATATGCTAGTTGATAATCAAACTCCTTGAATAAATGTGTTTCCTCCTCAAATTCAGATTTATTCATACCTTCAATTTTTCCCTCCGTCTTGTGGGTTACTGGATCATCGATTAATTCAACCTCCATTACAATTTCTTCTTCTTTGACTCGCCATAATTTTTGGTTGATCAATATTGTAACCATTCCTTGACAAATATATATCATATTTAAAAGGAAAGAATTTTTCCACAAGAAGTCTCTTCATCCTACACCAAGAAGCGTTATGATTTTTACCTTGTTGCTTCATAGATTTTCGCATCTGATCCCACCAAGAAGCAATAGCGCCTCTTAAACATGACCCAACAATTTTCACCATCTTCTCTTCTGAAATCGCTATTGTATCAAATATTTCCTCTACATCTGCAACTCATTCGAGAAACCCTTCCAGGCACTCACTTCCCATAAAGCATGGAACATTTGCAACATAGGATTGATGAGGTTGCCTTTGGGCAAATCCACCAGCACGTTCCCCATCAATATTTGATATTTCCCCATGACCATTGTCGATGAGGTTTACGTACCTCCCATCGCCGCTCATCATTGAGAAGGCAAATCCTTGCTCTGAATGATAACTTGGTTGTGATACCATTACGAATAGACAAACGTCTAAACCCGAAAAGATAAATTGAAATCCATCAGCAATTGGAATTCGCCAGAAAATAGAGAAAATCTCTAAATTTGATTAATAATATGAGAAAACTTATTAATACAATGCTATGAGTTGGCTTAAATAGAAAACCAAGAAACCATAAAACCGTAGGAAACCCTAGGTTCCAGAATATTCCTAACACTTAACTAATAAGAAAATAATTTAAATCCTAATTAAAATCATATCAGGAAAATAATATCCTGATTGATAACTTATTCTAGAAATATAAATATAATATAGATCTTCTCAAGAAATCAATTAACTTGAAAATCCCAACAATACGCCTTCCTTCTTTTCCTAACGCCATATTTGATGCTCAAGCAGATTTTCCGTATTTGAAGCCCAATTTTCTGATTTCGAAATTTTCCCCTGTTTTAAATTTCCTTCGTAGGAATAAACCCATGATTTGTCCTACATAAAAAAGGCACATGATTTTGTACTCTGACTACAATTCTGAGTGACAAGGTTAAATTTAAAGACATTTAGTGGCTCAACTTCACTGGATATTCTTAGGCTTCAAAGAAAGAAAACTTACTGTTGGGTTTAAAGGTGAAATGGAGGTTACATACTGGAGCATATAGGTATAGCATTTTATGGGTATAACTGTGTAGGAGAGATAATTTTGGTTTATGTATGGCTAAGAAAAGTGTGGAACTTGGTGCTATCAGTTACTGTTAATAACAAAAGAGCAATGGAACTGGTTGAAATTTGATAGAGAAAAGATGGTGTCATGCCAAAGTAGGGGTTTTAAGGTTTTTAAAGTGATACATAGGTTTTGCTTATTGGCTGCTTCCAATAGAGTAAATATTGAAAAACTGAAGGAATAAATTTGTGAGAAATTATGGCTGATCGCAGTAGGATTTTAAGGTTTTCAGAGTGTTACATAGAGTTCGCTTATTGGCTGCTTCCCTTCAAAAGGCAATAGATTGATGTTGCAATAGAGTAATTATTGAAATACTGAAGGAATAAATTTGTGAGAAATTATGGGTGATCGTATCGTGGTAGTTGCAGCCAAAGAAGGACGTATTTCTTGTATTAAGTTGATTTTGAAGCTCAAATTATCTCATGAAAGCTGGATATGTGATGAAGTTGGCATTTTGTAGTACTTGGAAGTTGAAACTGAAGCTTGCCTCCACCAGTGGTTGATGGGTTTCACTCATTGTTTATCTCGTGTGGCTAATACAACAGAACTAAAATAGAAATAGGTAAAAACTTTATTGTGTGGAGGGTGAAAATAACTGGATTCCACCAGTTTCTAGTGGTGCAAACTTATTGTTCCTTTTTTTTTTTCATGCTATCAGGGATTGAGGCATTTGGAGTCAAGGCAGCAGACAGAAATAGAAAAATCTTTACTGTAGTGCCTCCATTGTACCAGGTTTCATAGCCACCCCAAATCTGGTTGAAAGAGTAAATATGGTGTACTGTTTGTAATGTTTTATCTGGACTCTGAATCTTAAGTCGCTATTTGTTTGGTTTGCTTATTATAGAAAATATAAAGAAAAGAAAAGATCATATACAACAGTAAATTCTGGTGGACCATGTTAGATGTTGTCGTAGATAGGTTAATCCCAATGAATTAATACTCCATAGAGTTCTGCTGATGGTTGATGCTCCTCATTGGAATCACTCATTGGCAACATAGAGTGAGGCTAACTGTGCACAAGTTCTCGAGGGGATCAATAGACATCGTTCTTTTTACTTTACAATGGTGTGGTTCCACAATGGTCTTGCTAGGAACTTCAGGGTGAAATTTTTTTGCACTTATGCATGAGTTTCCAGTGTAATACCCTTTTAGTGGCTTACTCATGTAAAGTTGGAAACCACTTTCAGTTTCCAACCACCATCCTCTTCATATCAACACTACTAGACCATACCATGCATGAGGTGATTATCCTTTTCTTTCTCCTCTCCCACCTAGAGTACAGATGTCTTAAACAGCTCATCACATTGATATGCACTGGTTTCTCTAGACAAATTCTGCATGTTTTTTATGTACTCTTTTCATATAGGTTAAATCAATGATGCTTGAGATCTTCCAAATTCATTAGACTATTTGAGACATTTCACTTAATTCTTTTGGCATCTGACCACCGCCTTTGGTGCCCAATAAAACTTGTATTTAAATTCAAATATGAATTCTGACAAAAAAAAGGTTTTGCTTCCAGCTGGAGAAGGAGGCACACAATAAAGGTGTTCCAGCAGGACAATCAATTGACATAGATATTCCACCTCCACGCCCCAAAAGGAAACCAAGCAATCCTTATCCTCGAAAGTCTTGTTCAGCTGCTCCTACATGGGCCACATCGCATGTGGGAGCAAAGGATGGAAAACTTTTATCATCATCATCATCTTCGCATTGTAAACAAGTAGTGGACTTGGAGAAAGAACCACTTGATGAGGTTATTATTTTTATTATATATTTTTCTGATCCAAATACATTTCATGTTCTCACGATTCCTGTAATAGTACTTAGACCTGCGACTTCTTTATCAGAGACCTACTGAAGAAGAAAATCCAAGAAATGGAAAAGAAAATCAGGATGAAAACTGCTCAGAAGTCTTCACTATGCTCCTAGAAGATCATTGTTCCTCTGTTTCTTCTGCAAACAACAATTCCATACCCAGACAGGTGGCCCTAAGAAATGCTTGCACTTTTAGGGAGTTTGTGCCTTCACTGAAAGAGGTAATAAGTCAAGATGTAACAAATGATTCTTATGTCACTACTGAACTTAATGGAAATCAGAATTTGAAGAAAAATGATGCCAAAAAGATAGTTCAAGATAATGGCACAAGTGGAGCCTCAGAGTCACAGAACACTAATGCTTTTCATAAGAAGTTGGTTCAAGGTGAGAAAGCAGATGATTTGAATTGTGCATTGCCAACAGATGGGATGCAAGGAACTCAGACCTACCCGAGGAATGTTCCTGTACACGTACTGGATGGGAGCCTAGGAGCATGTAATCAAATTACTCCAGCAGAAATGTCATTCACAGACACTGCTTTTCATCCTATGGGGAAGGTTAATGGACAGCCTAACCTTTTTGCAAATCCAACTGCATCTACTACTACTGAACATGAAAGTAGTGCATCAAGATCTTCTGTTCAACAATCATTTCCAGCTTTTCACCCTCCCTTCACCCCATTCCACCATGGTCAAAAGGATTACCAGTCATTTCTGCACATTTCCTCCACATTTTCAAGTCTCATTGTGTCTTCTCTGTTACAAAACCCTGCAGCCCATGCTGCAGCTAGCTTTGCAGCCACATTTTGGCCTTGCACAAATGCAGAAAATACCGAAGATTCTCCGGCATGCCCCCCTGGAGGTTTTCCATCTAGGCAAATGAACTCCCCTCCAAGTATGGCAGCAATTGCTGCTGCCACTGTAGCTGCTGCAACTGCATGGTGGGCATCTCATGGATTGCTTCCCTTGTGCACTCCTGTTCAAACTGCTTTTAGCTGTCCTCCTGTGTCCATGACTGGGGTTCCATCAATGGATACCAGTGAAGCTCCTGCGGCCAAGATAGAGAGAGGAGAGAATTCTCTTCAAATTCCTTCCTTGCAGGATCAACAAGTGGACCCAGAACACTTGGAAGCTGTGGAAGCTCAACATTCAGCTTCAAAATCACCAAGTGTGTCATCATCACACTCTGATAACGGAGGTGCAGAACCTAATACTGTACTTAAAGCAGCTGCTGATGAGAAGGTGGTAGCATCAACTGAAGAAGTTAATGATTCAAATAATGCAAACAGCAGAAAACAGGTTTTCTTTGATATTGTTCAGTTCGCATAGGATGGACTACTTGTCCTGCTTTCATCACTTTGTACCTTTCTTCCATTTTCAATAAAATTTTGTTTCTTATTATTAAAAAAAAAACAGGTTGACCGTTCTTCGTGTTGTTCCAACACACCTTCCAGCAGCGAAGTAGAGACAGATGCATTAGAGAAGCAAGAGAAAGGGAAGGAAGAACTGAAAGAACCTGATCTAAATCACCCAGCTTCTGACTCTACTTATCGTCGCAGTCGAAGTGTCATCAACATTAATGATCCATGGAAGGAGGTTTCCGAAGAGGTAGCGCAACATATATTTGTAGGGATTGATTTTGATTGATCTGTTTTTGGAATGAATTGTTATCTTATCATGTTAACTACCTTTGTTAGGGGCGTATGGCCTTTCAAGCACTATTCTCAAGGGAGGTTTTGCCCCAAAGTTTTTCACCTCCCCCTAAGGATAAAGAGCATCAGACCATTACAGAAGAAGGAAAGCAAAATGCTGATGAGAAAGATGGAGATGCATCACTATTAGACCTGAACAAAAAGACATGGGTGTCATTTTCGTGCCACACGGAAGCGGAGAAAAATGCGTCACCCACAGGAGACAACCATGCAGAGGGGCTGCTGACAATAGGACTTAGCCATGGAAAACTTAAGGCTCGTCGAACAGGATTCAAGCCTTACAAAAGGTGCTCGGTAGAGGCCCACGAGAACAGGGCGTTCAATGGCAGCAGCCACTGTGAAGAGAAGGGTCCCAAGAGGTTACGATTGGAAGGGGAAGCTCAAACTTGACATTTGGTATTTCATGCAAATCAAAGGAAACCTTTGTTGTTGCAAGCAATCTAATAGTTTCCCCCTTTTTTTGAAAATATTGTTCCTTTGTGTTTAATTTCAAGTCCAGCAGATCAGAAACTTGCCTTGGTGTGTGTACCGTATATAATTTACATTTGCGCGTTAACTATCTTGAACCCTTGGAACTGCGCTTGAAAGATTTCCTTAATTAGACTTCAGCTAAGGAACATTTTAATTATTTGATGGGCCTTGATACGCCCACTTTCCTTAAGACTCTTTTCTAACGATTTTACTCTACAAAAGCCTGCAGGTTGCACCGAAACCCTTGTTGTTCTTTCTAGTTCAACTTGTGACACATTTTGTGATGTGATAAGAAGCTTTTGCATGTATGAATTTTTTTTCTTTTCAAAGTAACATTATTATTTCCTTGTTTGTGGGGCTTCAACAAGGAGGAGAAAAATTTGAAGTTCAATTCCCATTGTAAACAAACAGATTAAAAACGGAAAAGAAAAGATAAAACATAGTAATAAAGGCGAAATTCGTCATTTACCAACCAACCACCATCACCATCCATATTTACAGTTTTTCCCATATAAAGAATAGATAAATTTATTTACAGGAACTCATGCAATAAGGGTCATCTTGTTCCACCGTGGCTGCAGGCTATATTATATACGTTCCTATTTAGCATATGTATATATATGTCAAGGCTAAAATCATCATCACTCATGTAAATAAAGTGATGTCTCATTATCATCCCCCAAAGTTCAAAACTGCTCGCTTATCTTACCGTGATTTACCCCATACCCGTAATATGCACAAAAAAAGCCGGTGTTTTCAAGAATGGCTGTACACGAAGCGTCATATTTACTTAGTCCGGGAGTCTGGAGATTGCACATGAGCAGGCTGTGACTTGAGAAAGTAGATACGACGGTACTCCAAGTTTACAATGTACTGTTGGATTCGCTTCTTATTGGCAGGAGTCAATGAAAATGGCGGGTTAAGTGGCAGGGACGTTGCTTCTCCCGCAATAAAAGAAAGCAGAAGCATAGCCTTTGAGTACAATGATTCTACACTACCCTTGTTCTCCATGTACTCGTCTACCTGGAACACAGGCAAAACTTACTTGGTCAGAGATTTTGTAATCTGCAAACAAGATTACAGATGTAATAAGAACAAAAATAAAAAAAAGATGGAAGCACACAAGGAAGTTTACTTACAGCACCACTAGTTCCAACTTCTAGTGCATTTTGGAAAATAATTTCCATCGCGTCTGGCACTTCAGCAGCACCTGCAAAATATATCACACATTAAGAAGCAAAAGTTCAAATGGAAAACTAGAAAGCATTATCACAGATAGTTTCTTAACGGCCTAACCATCCATATCTTGGATATGATAGGATAACTTCTCTGCCTGATCAAATGCACCAATAAAACCTTGCTCTGCCCACATTGAAACAGATGAAGGCCTGCTAAAATCTACACTTCCTGAGGCGCTTGGTGACAAGCCAGCACCTCCATGCACAAGTGAGGATTCATTCGCTGAACTGCCTTCGGGTAGTTCCTTCGCTTCACTTGATGCCAGCCAAGTGCTGCAAATTTGAAGAGCTTTCTTCCATATGGCCAAAACAACCAGTTGAACTGAAAATGAGTCTAGAAATAGTGCTGCATTATACTGCAACCAAAAGTCACAATTACCTTGACAAATTCCCGCAAGTCAAGAGTCGTTGTCTAATCATGCTAATATAATTAAGTGAATCCTTGTGAGGATTCTGTATGCGCTCATGTGTGTATGTCCTTGACAAATTCCCGCAAGTCAAGAGTCGTTGTCTAATAATGCTAATATAATTAAGTGAATCCTTGTGAGGATTCTGTATGCGCTCATGTGTGTGTGTGTGTGTGTGTGTGTGTGTGTGTGTGTGTGTGTGAGAGAGAGAGAGAGAGAGAGATCTGTACAAACAAAAGAAAAATGAAAATACACTACTGTAAATAAAACATCATGATATTTTTTTAGAACACAATAAAACATCATGATATTGAACTAAGTAAATTATGTTTAGTGCAGGAGAACTGAGTGATGTACCTTTTCCTGAGACAGATCTGCAAGAACCTGAGTGTACTGATGTAACAGATGGAGCCTAATAGAAGGATGCAGTATAGATAGTCCTTGCACTTCCAGTAACAGGGTTGATGCACAAGATGTTGGTGATTTAGCTGATCCACAAGTTTGTGAACTTTCCACACCAATAGAACAAGTTGCTTGCTCCTCTGTTTTCTTTGCAACTGATATATCATGATCATTCTGCTTTGAACCACTGATAGAAGCTCTCGTAGTGGAATTAAGTTGCAGGGATGTTTCAAGGTAATAAGAGAAACTCTCCATTGACGCGAAATGAGGATTGACCATAACATAATCTTTCTCAATGGACTCCATTGAATCAGAAACTGGAGAGGCAAACCAAAATAAATGGTTAAAGCAAAGCACAAGCATTCAAAAGGAATTACAAATAGAAATACAAACCTCGAAGGTGATCCTGTATGTTTGGATCTTGATTAATAGATTTCTTCAGCCTATCACATGCAACATCTTGCACAAGCCCTTGAACACTCCTAGTGCTGGATGTACTGCCACAATCTTTTCTTTGTAACATTTTTCTGTCATGCGCAGATGGAAAATCTGAACTCAGATTTCTGCTAGATGAGTTTATGGGATGCTTGGAATTCAATTGCAACCTCTTATCGGAGACAGAAGAATTAGACTGTTCAACCATCGATTTAAGCGGTGGAAGTAGTGAAGTGTGTTCAACATTCTGAGGAGCTGATTCAGCTTGACTGCATATATATATATGAGTATATAAATATCTATTATATCATACTGAACAGATACCCAAATTGTACAAAATGTCAAATGTACCATAATCAATGAATAATACAGTTTGGAGGCTGTGGAACTAAATGCTTTACCTAGCTTCTCTGAGAAACTTGTGATTGAAGAACTCCGTAAATGATAGTCGCTCAACTGCAAATTCAAGTTTTGACTTTTACATTGTAGTTTTGTGGAAGGTTTAACTAAATTCTTGATATTCACATGACAATAGTAGTAAATTCTCACTCTTGAGCTATGATTGTAAATTTTAAATACACACAAGCATAACACCAGAGACACCTTAATATAGCAATCATGACCTGGATTTTGACGTAACAGGCTTCTGCAAAGATCTACACAATCTGCATGCAATTCTTCCAAAGCACCTTGTGGAAACCGCACCTCAGTAGATGTCAGAATATTTTGAAAAAGCTGTATATAGCAAAAATCATTAAAAGACACAAGATAATACTTTCAAATATGTGTATAATATTTCAGACTACTAGTCCTTATTTGAGCAGAAAAAGTGAGGAAAATGCTAAATCTTTACGACCGAGAAAAAAAATAATTAAGATTTCCACTGACCTGTAATTGACAATTCCCATCAAATGGCGGCTTCCCAGTCACCAGCTGAAACAAAATTGCTCCAACACTCCATAAATCAGCCTGCAAAGACCATAATGTTAAATTAAAGATGACAAAAAAATGGCAAAGATACCTACAAGTTTGTCAATAATGTCACTTTCACATTCTATCACCTTTGCATCATACTTTTGATTCTGAATAATCTCTGGAGCCATGTATAATGGTGAACCACATAGTGTGTCAGCCAAGTCTTGGGGCGTGAGGGATCTGGCAGACAGATGCATCAAGGCAATGACCAAGTGCAAAACACATTTAGAAATACTTCTCGCCAATATTTTACTTTCAATTATTGCTGGAAAGAAATGACAAAAGCTTTTAAACTCTTCCTTCGAACTCAACTGCTTCAGATAATTTTTAGCAAATCGAATTTTTGCTTTAGATAGGATTTGTGTAATTCTAATAAACTTCTCTACATAAAAATCCAAACAGTTCATAACGTCTCAAATTTCTCACAAGTTACAGTAAGGTATCTGCATCTCTCAGTAGTAGATGTTACTTTCATAAACTACAGGTTATGAACAAAAGGTTTGAATAACAAAGAGAACTCGGAGCCTGATGTTCAACAAAAAAATATTCTTATCACATGGTCAAGTTGAAGGCCAAACAATAGAATGAGCTTTTGGCTAAGCTGATCACACTGCCAATGTAAAAGGAAATGACACAAGAAAACTTTTATTGGGTTCTTCTCGGCAAGCCAACTAAGTGGGATAATGCTGTACTGGAATTGGTTGAATATGTTAGTTATGGACCACTCCATAAACAGTTGTCATAGCAATACCTCATAAAAACACCAGAAAACTAAATAAGTACACCATTTACTATACAGGCGGCAGACTTTTTACCTCAGTTGCAGCAGTAAGTTCACAATCAATATGAAAAATGGCAATGCGAAAATATTATTGAACTTTTACCTCGCAAAACCGAAATCCCCTATCTTCAGTAGTGGGGTTTCTTCAATGGTTGTTGACAAGAGTAAGTTCTACAAGTTCGACCAGAAATCGACAAGTAAGTCACTAACCAAGCAGAATAACCGCCAAATTTGTCAAAAGATCGACAATATAATGCCAAATTTTTCAAACGTAATCGACAATATAACGCCAAATTTGTCAACAGTAATCGGCAATATATCTATATATGTATATATATCTTCTAAAGAGAGACAGTAATCGACAATATATCAAACGTCATTAACATAACAAACTTCTAGCGAGTCACGATTCGTGACCAAACAAAAAAGCATAGTTCCCTGACAAATTTGCAAGTTATGCTGATTAATGTGCCTATGATAAACGCCCTCAGGATTAGATTACCTACAATTGACTTTATGGAGAACATATAAAATTATGGCTCATCATGAAAACACAGTACCTGTGGTTTTAGATCCCTATGAATGAGGTGCTTTTCTTGAAGCACTTGCAGTCCTGCAGCTGCTCAGGGAAATCCAAATTAAACATGTTAAAGTCCATTAGTATCTACTTATCAGAAGAAACAGAGGGCAAAAAAAGAACAGAAAAGGCAAACTATCACATTTAAGAACATTCCCATTAGCCTAATCATAAATGAAAATCCAATCATCCAAAGAACAGATACCAAACTGGCCAACCATTTAAAAAGTATTTAATTTTTATCCAAGAAGAACCGGAATTTAATCCAAAAGTCATTGGGCACAAACACCAAAAAAAGATGAATTTCAACAAAAACTCAAATTAAAAGCACAGCGGAGCAGAGGAAAAACAAATATACCCAATTGCCTCATAAAGTGCTTGGCAACATTTTCCGAAACTTTCCCATGTCGATGAATATAATCAGCCAGGTCACCGCCGTCACAGTACTCCAACACAAGGTAAATTTTTTCCTGGGTCTACAAAAGAACCCCCAACCACCGCCACCGACATTACACACAGATATAAATATATATATATAACTAAGAAAAATAAAAACCTCAAAAAATAAAAATAATAAAGGTACCTGGATGGCCTCGAAAAGGCGAATGATGTTGGGGTGGTTGATGGTGTTTAGAATGGAAATTTCTTTGAGTAAACTGTCGCTGACTTTTGGGCTCAGCTGTTTCTTGTCAATTTCTTTAACAGCAACTTCAATACCCAGTTGGCGATGCCTTGAGCGCCAAACCACCGCGAATGAACCCGACCCGACTTTCGGGCCCAGTATGTAGTCTCCGATGAGGCGAGACTGGTTCGGGTTTGGGTCCCGAAAATCCATGTGTGCCGTACAGGGTATGTCTAATGCTTGCTGAAGAAGAAGATCATTGTCAAAATTTCAATTTCAATTGTGGGTTTTGAGTAAAGCTGTGAACTTGATATGAGAACGGTGCAGATGGATGCTGATGATGACGACGATGATGATGCTGGTTGTTGCGGAAGTGGGAGTGGAGGTTTTGTTGTATTCAAGAGGACAAAGGGAACAATGGTGATATTGGAATTTTTGGAACCAAAAACCAAGACCAGAGGAAGAGAGACTTTATTTAACTTTTTGCGTGGAAAAATGACGCCGATTGTCAATGAGCGCTTGAAGCAGCACAGCACAACAGAGAGAGAGAGAGAGCAAGCAGTGCACAGTTGTTTCGTCCTTTTTTAAGTTTGTTTACTGTGGTAAATGCTCTGTTTATGTCTTTGTTTTGGATTCTAATTGTCTTTGTTTATGTTTTTAATTGTTTAGTAAATTTAGCTTTTCCCCTTTAAATTAATTTTTCCTTACATCCAGCCCATCATCTTATTTTTCTATAAATAAAACCCAATTTTTTTAGTTAAAAGCCCATGACTAGGATACAACTAAGCAACTTACCTAATTAAGCTCAAATTTTGATTTATTGCACCTTTTGGATTCTAAAAGTACCCCTAATTACCATTTATGTTGAATTTAGAAACATTTCTCTCCATGAAATCTGGTTGTAATTGATGTAGGTATTAATTTGGAAAGTTTTTTAATTTTAATATTAAATTTCATATTTAAAGTGTCAATAGATGGATTTAATGAAAACAATATGTTTATTATTTTCCTTTTAAGAATTTTACATGATTTAAGAAAATAATCTACTTACCTTTTATGAATAATAGTCGTGAACATACTAATGTTTTTCATTTTTATTTTTCTGAACATACTAATACCGTGAACATATCTTGTTGTCTTGAAAATATAATATACCTATTATTTAATTTTTATGAACAAAAAATTACTTTATTATCTTATGTATAAAAGAATATACCTATTATTTAATGTACCTAGGATGTTTTTGTGAATAACGTACCTATTATCTTTTATGGATAATATACCTATTAATTTTATCTATAAAATAATAGGTATACTATTTTTTTATTGTACCTTTTAAAAAATAATGTACCTATTATGTGATTGATTTAAATAGAAAATTTATTTATTTTCCTTTTCTTTTATGAAGGATAATATACCTATTATGTGATTAATTTTTTCAATGTACCTATTATTTTTATGAATAATAATATACCTATTATCTTTTATAGACAATAATTTACCTATTATCTTTTATCATTAATAATTTATCTATTATCTTCTCCTATGAGTAATGAAATGTTAACGTACTTATTTTTTATCTATTTTTAAATACATAATATCATCTAATCAATGTACGCACTTATTATTTTTTGTCTATGACATTGTAGCTATTATAATATATTATACATATATATATATATATTATAATTGAAGGATATTAGGTAAATATATATAATTGGTAGGTATAAAAAAATCATATATCCGAGCTATAGGAGGTTAGGATGGAGTATTTGAACTAATTTGATTGTAGCTCATTATTACATGAGTGCAAACATAAATGTGTAGTGAGAGGTATTATTTAGTTGCATTAAATTAAGGGCTGAAAAGTAGTCAACCACTAAATAAAGATCTAGTGGCATGATTTGTAAATAACTCAACTTACATGGACATATTGTCATCCAATTTTAAAAATGGGTTTTACTTAAATATTGTATTATTGGTAGATTATCGTCTATGATTTTTGAGTTACAAAGGTCTATCTTAGTATGACCCTTAATTGTTTTAGTTTTGAGATTTTGCCTTCAGAGCTAAATTAATAAATACAAGGAATTTAATTACCCAATCTTCTGAGGTCTTCGTGGCTATAAGAAACCAACCATGACCAAATTTTCAATCCTGGTCCAGCCCTAATTCCTATGTGATTGGGACCCTGCCCCAAATTGGAAATCCCTCTGATCATATGAATACAAAATGCTAAAACTTTCTCTGTCTCTGGGGCTTTGCTACCCCTCTTCACCAAAAAAAAAATAGATTTTCTATTTAAATTCCGAACTTCTATTTTTTCACTCTAATACTTAAATCATTAAGCTCTAAGGTTTATTATTGTGTAAAAAGACAAAAAATGTCATCCAAGTTAATATTTAACTCTAGTACATCTATACACACACCCCACCACTCCTCTACATTCTATTGCCAGATTACTCTTTTCTTTTAAAGACGTAGAACATTGACGAGCCTATCTCTTTAAAATATGCGTGGGAGCTGATGAAAAGGCTTGTTGATTGTTTGGCTATAATGATCTCATTCTCTTCCCTTTGTTGATTGCTTGGTTGTTGATTGCTTCTTTTTTTCTTTTTCTTTTTTGGCACTCTTGGCTGTTGATTGCTTGGTTGTTTTGATTTTTGATTTAAAATTTATACCTGAATATACAACCGTTTTGCCAATGCAATGGGGTTCATGAAGAATGAAGCCGTGTCTGGTTGCGCCCAGATTCTCAAGCAATTACAAGAGTTCGACGAGTAGATGTGGTTTGAGTTCCTAGAATGTGCGTAGTTTTAAAACTTTGCTCGACTTGACCTGCCAATGGTTACTACTATTTGTTGGTTTGTCTATCTCAACATCTAGACATTCTTGATGTTATTTGCTAATACTCTCTTAAACTATATTACATGGTCTTTTCTGGCCTGGAAATTACAGCTTCTGTTAAATCATATTATTAATTATTGATTTTCTCAATGGATTTGAATCGAATGTGGTACTGTACATTGCAAAGAAATTGTCAGTGAAGGATTAAAGCATGGTGGGTTAAGGTACTACATTTAAACACTGTAAAGTCCAATGCTATTGGTCTCCGTTGCCATGGCAAAAATATTCATAATGTTCATGATTGTTCATAACCCTATTTCATATTTTCTCCACAGAAGTCTTTAATGATGTTTGTATGCCATTGGGGTTTAAATAGAAAATCTCTTTTCTTTCTTATTTTTTCAGCTTGAGGTGTATTTAAGGGTAGTTTGGGAAGATAGTGGGGTTTTCTTAGAAATTGTGAAAATTTAAATTAAAAGTTGGGGTGAACTAAGGCCCCGTTTGGGATTGCTTTTTTCGCTAAAACCCGCTTCACTTTAAAGTTAAGCTTTAAGGTGTTTGGTAAAAATAAAATATCTTGATTATTTTAAAAGAATTTTTTTGACCTTTTAAAAGCAGACTATGGGTTGCTTTTCAAAGTCGCTTTCAAAGAAGTTAGATCATCTTTTAATGAATTTTTGTAATTCCCAAAATACCATCATTCATTTTAAAAATGACACTACCTCAACTTCCACATCCAACTCCACCACCACATTCACAACCTCCACCACCACCACCACCACCACATCCTCCTCCTCCTCCTCCTCATCCTCCGCCACCACCACCACCACAACCACCACATCCACTACCACCACAACCACCACATCCTCCACCATCACCACCTCCACAACTAACACCACCACCACCACGCTGCCACCACCACCACCACCTTCACTATCACCACCACCACCACATCCTCCACCATCACCACCTCCACAACCAACACCAACACCACCACCTCTACATCCACCTCCACAACCACCATCCCCACCACCACCACTACCACAACCACCACCTTCACCTTCATCACAACCTCCACCACCATTTCTTTCACCACCACCTTCACCTACATATCTTTCACCACCACCTCCACTCCACCACCACCACTACCACCACATGATTAGTGCATAACACTTTCAACATCATGTCTATTTTAGTCATATTCACAGTTACAACAATTTTATATTAAAATTTACCAAAACAGCTTTTGACATCGCTTTTTGTTCTAACAAAGACTTTAAAAATATTGTTTACCAAACAGAGAGTCGCTTTACTTTACACTAATTATTTTCAAAGCACAAAGAAAAACAACTTTTTGTAAAGTGACAAAGAATCCCAAACTAAGCCTAAGAGAAGTGTGGGGTTTAAATAGAAAATCTTGAAAAAAAAAATTTGCTAAAACAGGTAGCCTTAATTTTAACTTGCTTGCGTATTGGTGTGAGCTCAGGTCACTGCCCAAACCTTACACAAATATACAAATTATTCAGAGGCCCACAGGAGTCCTGGTCCAGCTCAAGATCTCACAAGATTTAGACCTGTAAGGAAAGGAACATCAAGTTTTGGATGCCCAGGAGACCTGAATGTTGCAGTGAATTTTGTTTTGGAACAATGCAATTCAATTATATAACTAAAAGAGAGAAAACCCCACAAGATGAAGATGGTTGTTGAAAATTAATGAGCATAGAACCAAAATAAAAAATAAAAATTAATGAGCATGAATTTAAAAATAAAATTTAATAAAAAAAAAGAAGAAAAGAATTGAGAACAATGTACCTAGCCAACAATGGGATGCTTTATTATGCAATGTATAAATATTCTGTGAAAACAAAGGGAAGGATGACAAATTTTAGGGAAATAGCTCTAAATGCTACCCTTTTTATAATTTTAACTGAAAATACCACCTTTTCTCAAAAAATTTGGAACTATCACCTATAAATATATATTTATTGTCTACTTATTGCACACATATCACTTTTGCTGAAATTTTGCTCCCAGCTCTCTCGTCGCTCTGTCTCTTTTCTCCTTCTACCTCATCCTCTTCTCACAAACCAGCACCACCATGATCTTCATCTCTCTCATATGAAACCCCAAATTTCTTCTTCTTCTCTTCTCTGCTATATTTTATTTGAGATGAAACCCCAATTTTGCATCCCCTCTCTCTCACTTATACCCAGCCCTAATTCCCAATTCTCTACATTTTTTTTCTGAGTTCAAAGACCCATCTTCCTCATCCACACACCATTAGCCACTGCCAACACCACCAACCTCTAAAACCATTGCTCTTGTGTCCTCCACCACCTCCTTCCCTCAAAACCCAACTCGAGTCCACCTTCACCAACCTCCAAAACCAAGCAAAGGATGCATTCCATATTGGGGTCATTTTATTTTGGGTGGTCATTTAAAATGGTTTTGAGATTGATGTCTTTGATGATTTTGGTCAATAAATGGGCATTTCATTCATGCTTGTTTTATGCATTTTGGATTTGTGATATGGCAGCTTTTCTTTTGAGCTCACACTTGAGTTCTCGCTATTGTTTTTACTTGGATGGGTCGTCTTTGGATGGGTGGGCAAAAATTGCTCACCAACCTGCTCGACATATTGTCGAAAAGAAGCAATCGAACAATCAACATGCAATATACACACAATATATACGCAATAAACAAGCAATATATTCACAATAAATAAGCAATATATAGATGGGATGGGGGTGAAAAAAAAAAAAAAATCAAGGTTCGTTGGGGGTGGTGGTCATGGGGGAATCATATTAAGATGGGAAGGGGTGAATGGTCCGGGGTAAAAACTGAAGTGAGGGAGGTAGGGGATTGGTCCGAGTGAAGGGTTGGTGGTCATGGGGGAATGGTGTCGAGAAGAAGACCGCAAATTTGGGGGTTCCATAGGATTTTTTTCTCCTTTATTTTTTCAAAAATTTTTTTAATGATTTAACGGATTATTGGATGACATGTTATTGATTTGGACGGTGGGGGGAAATTGAGAATAAAATTTAGTTCGAGTCCTTAATTTTGTTAAAAAAAGGTCGGGAGTAAATTGATAATTAGGTACAAGTTCAATGGGCATTTCGACAGTTTACCCTTATATAAATCATATGAGGTATTTTCACCTTATTCTCTCTTTGCTGCTAGGCAACAAAAAGACCTCTTCCCTTACAATATAAACCAAGTACACTTGTTCTAGCAGCCCCCAACTTGGTCTTTGCTCAGCCTATTGAGCCACGTACCCCAAGCCACATTTTGTCATCCCAACACAAAGAGTTAGGTCACAACTCACAACATGAACAAGAGTACCAAGAATGCTAAACCCAAATTATTTTTGCTTCTCATTTTTGAGCAAAATTTCACAAATTTGGCTGAGAGAGTGAACTCAACTCAACTGTGAGCTTGCACAGATGTCACAGCCTCGTTGCAAGAAACGCGGCTATGAAAACCCACCGAGCGTGGCATTGGGGCTTGAGATCACAACTTGGTTGCATAGTATATAGCAGCAGATGCATAATTTAGAGCAAAGCTAATATTAATTTCTCTTAATATTGCATTAAGATAATATTAGTCTATAATTATATTATTGTATTGTGTGGATCTGACATTCCGTAATTCTCAAACTACATACTTAATTGTACGTTAATGCCATTATAATACCAAAATCTCGAAGCCCATGCAAATATTATAAATCTTTTCAAATCTTTTTTTTATATATATATAGGCCTTTGAAGTGAATCGAAAAGCTCACTTTGGCCACGCTCACAGAATGCACAGCATTCCATATGACTATACGGTACGAACTGTAGCCCATTCCACAGACCATAAATCGTCTCCTCTTTTTCAAACTCCTAAGCTATATACTACCCTCAAAACCCCCTTACATTCCTCATCTTGCCAAGTCGTCATCACCTAGCCCTTCGTCTCCGTGGGCCCTCTTGAGACGAGAACAACTTCTATATGGTTGTTTCTGTCACGTGACAATTCTGAGTGGTAAAACAATCTCGTTAAAAACATGCATTATCTTTTAACTGAACTGCTATGACACTCAGCATTGTCACGTGCTTGTTTGACATGGAAGAAGATGAGCTTCACTTTGTATTGAATATATGTACGAGTGATATTACACTAACAAAACTCTCTCGTTATTCAACTGCCACTAGCATATAAGCATTGTAACAAAGTGGCTTTTTACTAGGTAGAGTCTCATCAAGCCTGCAGTCTTCTTCTTCCTTTAGTATATCTCTTACAGTACTGGCAATGTTACCTCTATTTATGCCTTCCTTTCTTCTCCTTGGACTCTTTAATTGCTTGTCAATTTCTCATTCCCTCCATGAACACCAGAAACTAGAACAACCCAATTTGCTTCACAGCCAGCTGTGCCATGAAAAATGTGGACAACTTCAACTTCCATTTCCATTTCACTTGAACAAGTCTTGTAGTTCAGTCTCTGATGCTTTCCATCTCTCATGCCTAAACTCATCTGCCCTTTTCCTCAACATTGGTTCCGAAAGCTACCGGGTGCTAGAATTCTTCTCTGATGGTCTACTAGTGGACTTTCCAGGCTCCTCTTCTTGCCGTCAGTACAATGACTTGAACTCCTTTGATTTCTTGGGAAATGACCACTTTGGTGTCTCAGTTGAGAATGTAATTGGTTTGTATGATTGTGAGGACTCTTCTCTGTGCAAGGCAGAATGTGAAACAAATGATTTGCCTGGTTGTGATGGCAATGTGAATGGTTCTCCTGCTTGCTGTTACCCTCTCTCTGATCATAGTGTGTGGCATTTCGGCGAAAAGTTTTCGGTGTTTTCCAAGTTTGGATGCAGGGGATTTTCCAGTTGGGTTGTTCAAAGAGGGTCCAACCTGGGAAAACGAGGGGTAAAACTGGAATGGGCAGTACCAAAGAACTCATCCAAGGGAGTTTGTGCTAGCAATGCTTACATTACTAATGCCACGGTGGTTGAAGCAGGGGTGAGGTGCATCTGTGAAGATGGGTTCCTTGGAGATGGCTTTGCAACTGGGGAAGGATGCATCAAATGTGAGTATTTATTAGGACATTTTATAAATCATCAAGCTTTTCTCAACAAGTTTGTTTGGTAGCTTCATTTTGGGCATGATTATATATGCTTGTTAGGTTATAGTTACCATAGACAGATTGATGTTATGTGGGCTTGAATTTTCCACTTCTGACTTTAAGAATCAAATTCTGACAATCTATAAGATTGAACAGCAATTCAGAGCTCATTGAGTCATTATTGGTGCATTGTACTGAATTAGTGCATATGATTATCTTCTGTTAGTTCTGTGTATGCCATGATTGCCATCATGATGGAGGCAACTCTAACTTATTAAAAGAAAAGTTTCAGATATCCTTCTTTCTGCAGATTTATTTTATAAAAGATCCTATGTATCACAAGCAAAGGTTGAGACTATTGCTTTCTGCATTTCTTTAGATCATCCTAAAAAAGCCTTTATATGATTTGTAGCCTTAGTAAAGATAAAGCAGTTGATATTCTTTAATCAATTGCATGCCTTTAGAATAATTGTTTTTAAAATTTTCTTTTCACATTGTTGGTGTGGCTGAAAACTCCAAAGCCGCCACTATATTTATGGCGGCATCACTTAGATTTGGCATGCCTTTGACAGCCTGCATCAGGGACAGAAAGGAAGCATATGGGAATGATTGCTTGAAGAAAAAGCGTGGTGGAAAAAAACTTGTAATTTTAGCTGGTAAGTGACAAAAACCATAAGCAAAATAAACCCATTTCCGCATTAAATCTTCCTCTGCATTTTTATTTGACTACTTAATCTACCAGTAAAAAAAAGGTCTTTTCAATCGTATCAACTTCCCCCTTCGAAAAAGATGAATTATGACATAATCAATCACAAATTTCCCTAAATTTGTCTCATGCCCCTTGAGTATAAAATATCACGGCATCTTGAACTGCAGGAGTTCTTGCTCCAGTTTTCATCATAGCCTCCTTGATTGCACTGTTGTGTCTACTAAAGGGTCCTGCTAAACCGGGGACATTTGATCCTGCTCAGAAACCCCACTTTCACAGCACCATATCATTCCGGAAAGCGAGTAAGACCAGGCTATTCACTTACCATGAGCTAGAGGAAGCTACCAAAGGATTCGAAGAGGATCAGAAACTTGTAAGTGGAAACAATGGTACTATATTTGCTGGGGTTCTAGGGGATGGATCGCACATTGCTGTGCACAAGGTAGAATGTGAGAATGAAAAAGACCTCATTCAAGTCCTATCACAAATTGAGGTTTTATCTGCTGTTCTACACCGGAATATAGCCCGATCACTTGGATGCTGTATTGACTTGGCCTACACTCCACTACTAGTATACGAATATCCTGCAAATGGTACCCTCGAGGAACATTTACATAAAAGAAGGGGACAAAATGTTGCTCTTGACTGGTACAAGAGGCTGAGCATTGCTACTGAAACAGCAAATGTTCTTGCCTTTTTGCAATCTGAGATTTCTCCTCCCATTTTCCACTGTGATCTCAAATCTGCTTTCATCTTCATCGATGAAAACTTTTCCAGTAAAGTTGCTGGATTTGGGCTACTTCTTTCAAGTCAAGGAGATGGTTCTCAGTCACACAACCATGAAGGTTCGCGTTTTGATAAAAACGATGTGTATGCCTTTGGTGTCTTGCTTCTTGAGATTATTGCAGGCTCAAATTGCTTGGACTTACCTACAGTAGCCCTGCAAAAGATAAGGAGTGGCAAGCTAGAAGAGATTGTGGATCCACATCTCTACTATCATGAGCAACCTTCGTATAGACGCGAGCAGATAGAGATTGTTGCAGACCTTGCCATGAGGTGCCTGTTGTTTGGTGGAGATGGAAAGCTGGGAATGTATGATGTTGCCAGGGAACTAGTACATATTAGAAGAGACAGCAGTGATGGAGGTAGCAAGAGGGGGCCTGCACTAGAGGAAACATTTTCAAACTCCAGCCTACTTCAGATGATATCCATGTCTCCTGATTCAACATATGTGCCTTGAATCTGTTCTGATCGGTCCTTGAAACTGCTGCTCAACAAATTTGGCTGTCCATTTTCACTTTCCATACAAGTTTTACATGCACTCTTTGTTACTTCTATGTGTTGTACATCAGCTGAAGTGAATTAAAATAGATCAAATCTTCAAAACTTTGCATTGCATATATAATATACCTGCCTGCCTACCTATGTGCATCAACAGAAAATCTCATCATTTGAAGAATATACAGAGTGGAAGAACGTCTCACCATAATCAACACTTTCTCTCTTTCCATGGTGTCTCTATCTACCTCTGCCTCTGCCAAATGTCTCTAAAGAATACTGGTGGGCTCGCTTTCTGACATAAACAGTATGCAAAAGTGGTATTAATTACTATAATATCATAATTAATTGGTGAGATCGTCCAATGATCCAATGGGAATTGTTAACCCACCAGTTCTGTACAATGGGATGAAATTTTACTTTTATTTTTACAAAATTATAACTCTGAATTTATTTAGTTGTTCAAATTTCATTGCATTGCTCATTGGCTGCAAACCAGAGCAATCTTATATAAGGCCTCATGGTTACCCTCAAGAAGCAGAAATTAAGTAGCCTGCAACACCATCACCATGAATCTGAGAAAATAAAGCTAGAATGTCCCATAACTAACATGAAAAATTAACTAACTTCCAAGGTTCAGCCTAACAGGTAGGGTCTGTAGCTACCTTCTCTCTGAGATAGACACGTGTCAGTGCCCCAAAGTTTTGACCAATCCCCGCCTCTCTTTCCCTCCCAACCTACTATAAATATGAATATCATCCAAAGACTCTAATCTTAACACTTATTTGCTCAACTATCTTCTTTCTTTCAAGTTTCTATTTCAACCCCCTAACCAGTCTTAAGGTGCATATGCTTCAACCTATTCTTTGTTATACCATACAATCACTATAAAACTTTTTTTTTTGGGTTCATGTTATTTAATCTCATAGATCCTTTGTTTTTTTTGGTCAATCTTTGTAAACCAAAGATGTTTGCATGTACTTTTTATTAATCCCTGCATGTGATATTTAACCTTTTGCCTGCCTATGGTTAGATGGCTGAAGAAGGTGAAGTTCAACCAGTACCTCGCCAAAGAGCTCCCAAGTTAAATGAGAGGATTCTTTCATCTCTGTCAAGGAAATCAGTTGCTGCACATCCGTGGCATGATCTTGAAATTGGTACTTATAATTTTACCATGATTTATCTCTGCAACTTCTTCTTTGCTTTTATCTTCTTCTTTTTCTTTTCCCTGGTACCATGGTGCCATTTAAACAGGAAGAAACTAATCATGCTGCAAATTCTTGTCTACAGGACCTAAAGCTCCCCATATTTTCAATTGTGTATGTATCCTCTCCAACTTATCAAGTAACTAGCATAAATTGCCATTGAAGCAAAACAATGCTACAAATTGAATTGTTTGTTGGGTTGGTTCAGGTTGTTGAGATAACAAAGGGAAGCAAGGTCAAATATGAGCTTGACAAGAAGACAGGACTAATTAAGGTATGAAAAAACAAGGTTATAAAAATTTATGTATGTTTAAGATTGTTGTTCTTAATGTTTAAGTAAATTCTCAGGTTGATCGGATTTTGTACTCGTCAGTGGTCTATCCTCATAACTATGGGTTCATCCCTCGCACCTTGTGTGAAGACAATGATCCACTGGATGTGTTAGTTCTCATGCAGGTGAGTTTTTAGATTGTAATATTCATCTGTTCTGCAAATTCTTGATAACCAAATTCCTTCGACCGGCGATGGAAATTGGAACAGATTTCCAACAGACAAAATGCTTGAATGTACATATTTGTCACAAGATATTGAGTACAAATATTGAATTTCATAGGCATTAATTTGTATCTTTGAACTTAAATAGGAACCTGTTCTTCCGGGTTGTTTTCTGCGAGCCAAAGCCATTGGACTAATGCCTATGATTGACCAGGTTCTCTTCCACACCTCTATAGCAAATTGAAACTCAACTACTACATTTTATTGAATTTTGAGCACTGACTTTAATGGATTCATCCAGGGAGAGAAAGATGACAAGATCATTGCAGTTTGTGCTGATGATCCAGCTTATAATCACTACACTGACATCAAAGAGCTTCCTCCTCATCGCCTTTGTGAGATTCGTCGCTTCTTTGAAGACTGTATCCTTTACAATCTTGCTTTGAAACTTAATGCATTACTTTATAGATGTTTAAATGCTCTTTGGAAGTCGTTACAATTTGAGAAAAACTGCACAGTGGTTTCTTAACATATTGCATAGACAAGAAGAATGAGAACAAAGAGGTTGCAGTTGACCAGTTTTTGCCTTCCAACAATGCTGCTGAAGCCATACAGTACTCTATGTAAGTCTTTCTACAAAGGGTAAATATACAGTTAAGAAAGAGATACAAGTTTTGTATCTAAACAAATCATTCAATTAGGCCCAAAAAAACACCATGTTTTACTCTCCTGATTTGTAATTTTCTTGGTGCAGGGACCTCTATGCAGAGTACATAATGCTCACCTTAAGGCGATAAACACATACAGGCTACAATATTCCACCAATTACAATAAGTCATTTCATCAATGATAGATGAAGATTTGAGGCCAAGAAACTTCAAGTTTTAGTTTTCATATTTCGGATTATGATCGACCTTGTTTGGTTGATTAATCAAAATGACCAGACAATTTTTGTTACACTACATGTTTAAATTTGATTGTATTATACATTATAATCACAATTCTGCAACCTGGTACTTTCCATTGTGTCTGTTTTAGAGACCACTCAAAGCAGTACCATGTTCAAATGTTATTGGCTTTAGAATTTGTATAAGAACAATTATAATCAATTTCCTTTTCTCAATTTGCTTATCTGTTTTTGTACATTATAGTTTAGAGAAGGAAAATTTCGTGATCCAATTTAAAATTGATGACTTATTCTCTATTTGGACATGAGAGAATGGAGAGTTGATAAAAATTTCAGCTCGACTGCCTACATCAATTCTCTAACAGCAGAAGCTAGTAAAATAAAACTTCCAAAAGGTAGCAGCAATCCATCTTTCTGGTACACTCAAATTTCAGTAGTGTAGTAGATTTTGACAATAAACTAACCCACAAAAGCAATAAAAAAATCAATAAATAATTATGAACAATCAAAGACACAAGTTGGAAAGCAGAACGGTAGACCCAATATCTTGACTATTTGGTTAACAGATTGACAATCCACTGCATAGAAAGGGCCCAAATCGCATTTACCAGCTAAATGCGATAATTTCTTATTTGATGTGAATAAATAAAATTTAAAGTTGGTGTCCAACATTTGGTATAATAAGTTAATATCTCTTGTATTATCGGCTTTCTTAACACTTGCATTAGGCTCTGTAAGACATTCATGGAGCAAAAGTCAACCTCTTTTGGTATTATTAGTGGTAGGGCCATCTCTTTCACACGAAAATAACTTATATGTAACGGGAATGTAACCGTGGCGATATCCCAAGTCTATCATGCATTGTCATGTCGAAAAGTTGCATTGTCATGTTAGAAAGTTAAAATACATGACTATTAATTATTAGTTTGTGATAGCACCATAGTGGTATCTACAGTATAGATAAGTTTTTCTCATTTCACACACCTGAAGATGCAAATACATCAAACTCTTGGACACAATAGCAACATTAACCGACTAAATTTAAAATGATATCAAAAGTAGTGATCTTAGAATCCCAACAACAATAACCTCCAAAATTATATTCATCTCCACGTATTGGACTCTCAAGTGATACTAAGTGTTAAACAATATAAAACAAAACATCAATATTTCTTTTGCAAGACAAGCCCCTCCAAAGAATACCTGTTGGGCTCGATTTCTGAACCTTAAAGAGCAGTGGATCCAGACAAAGGCAGCAAACAAGAATATTGAAATTTGAAATGCAAAAGTAGTGCAAATATTGAAACTGTCCAATGATCCAATCTGAATTGCTATAATCCACGTGACATCCACATGTTCTGTTCATGCTATGATAAATACTGAGATTTGTTTTGACTTAATGCATTTAATTTTCATAAATCCATTTTCATATATACCTACCAACAACCAACTTGAAGGTTCGATGTGAGGGGCAGCTACCTTCTCTCATAGGCAGACACGAGGCACAATGCCTCAAAGTTTTGACCAACCCCACCTTTCCCTCCTCTTTTACCTCCCCACCTACTATAACTATTATATTCATCCAATCACTCCAAACTTATAGCTCTCATTTCTCATTTGCTCATCCATCTTCCCTTTTCTTAATTTCAAGTTTCTTTTTCGGACCCCAGCAGTCCCAACAGCCCACTTAAGGTGTGTTTCTGTTCATCAACTAATTCTGTATTTTGTTCTGTCATATACCATGATTATAATCAAAACCCTTTTTTCGTTTTTTTAAGGTCTTTTGTATATGCTTCCTAATCTTGTAAATAACGATCTTGTCTTTTATGGGTTGTTAGGCATACAGGAAATTATGAATGATTGAAGCTTGGACTTTTGTTCAACACATTTTTCATCTAAAAAACGTGTCTTTGATTGGATATAGAGATTTAAATTGACCTGTTAATCTCTAATCACGCAGCATAATCTCTCTTTCAATTACAATTTTTAGATTGGTAATTTGGTTTTGCTTATTTTTTAAAGTGTTGATTGTTTTGCTAATTTACATATTGCTAAGCATGGACAGAGCAAAACAGTTCTTGATCAGTATCCTATTTGTTGTTTGCAATGTTTGATTTACTTCTTGCTGCATGTGACATTTTACCTTCTACCCTTTTGCCTGCCTGTGTTTAGAGAGATGTCTGAAGGAAACGAAGAACCTAAACCGCAAAGAGCTCCCAAGTTAAATGAGAGGATTCTTTCATCTTTGTCAAGGAGATCAGTTGCTGCACATCCTTGGCATGATCTTGAAATTGGTACATATAATTTGACCATGATAAACCTCAACTTTTTGCTTTGCTATCTTCTTTTCCTGGAAGAAACTAATCATGTTGTAAAATCTTTGTCTGCAGGACCTACTGCACCCCACATTTTCAACGTTGTATGTATCCCCTCCAACTTTATCAAGTAACGAGCATAAATTTGGCATTAAGCCAAAATTAGTGAGGAGGGAATTCATAAAAGTTTGTCAGTAAAATACTGCATATTGAACTGTTTGCTGGATTGGTTTAGGTTGTTGAGATAACAAAGGGAAGCAAAGTCAAATATGAACTTGACAAGAAGACAGGACTGATTAAGGTATGAAACATGTTCACAGCACCACAATTACTTTCTGCATATCTCAACTTCGATATTAAGATTGTTCTTAATGCTTTAAATAAATTCTCAGGTTGATCGGATTTTGTATTCGTCCGTCGTGTATCCTCACAATTATGGTTTCATCCCTCGCACCTTGTGTGAAGACAATGATCCACTGGATGTTTTAGTTCTCATGCAGGTGATTTGCCAGATTTTCATAGCCATCTATTTTAAAGAATTTTTTTTCAGCCAAATTCCATTGAGTGGTGATGGAAGTTGGAACATTATGTCAAAGGGACAAAATTCTTGAGCCTAATTATTGATTTAAATTGATGAATTAAACAGGAACCTGTCCTTCCTGGTTGTTTTCTGCGAGCCAGAGCCATTGGAGTAATGCCCATGATTGACCAGGTACTCTTCCAAACCTCTCAACTTGAACCTCTCCCATTTCATTGCATTGAATTTTGTCCCTGTACTTCAACAATTATGGATTTTATGCTTTTAATCCAGGGAGAGAAAGATGATAAGATCATTGCAGTCTGCGCCGATGATCCAGAGTATACGCATTACACTGAACTCAATGACCTTCCCCCTCATCGCCTTTCTGAGATCCGTCGCTTCTTTGAAGACTGTATCCTTCACAATCTTACTTTGAAACTTAATGCATTACTTTAGATTTTTGAACTATTTGAACAACAGTACCATTTTTTTCTTAACATATTGCATAGACAAGAAGAATGAGAACAAAGAGGTTGCAGTAAACGCCTTTTTGCCTGCAGCAGCTGCTCTTGAAGCCATCCAGTACTCAATGTAAGTCTATCTTAAGGAACCACAAGTTTCTGAGCCATGGTGGTCCAAGCTCTAATGTTTCTTGTTGGTTAAGAAAGAGATGAAAGTTCTGCATCCAAACAAATCATTCAAGCATCTCCTTCACCTGTCATTTTTTTCTTCCCATTTCCCAAGTTTGATGCAGTTGCTGACCTGTGTGTTTTGGTGCAGGGACCTTTATGCTGAGTACATAATGCACACCTTAAGGCGGTAAACATACAGGCTACATTTTCCGCTAATTATAATAAGTCATTTTTATCAATGGCAGAGGAAGATTTTATGCAGGGTTTCCCCAATTTTACTTTTTGTATTTGGATTATGATTGATGCTTGTTTTGGTTGATCAGTAAAGTGAAAGGAAATTACTAAAGCATGTTGTTTTCATGTTTTTAAATTGGATATTGTATTATGATATCAATCTTGCAATTAGTATTTTCCACATTCATTATGGGCTTTTTCTTTATCAACATTGAGAAGAGAAGTACCAAAAAACCAAAAACTAGTTGATCTATCTTCAGCTTACGGGTTTTGGGATAAATTGCTCTGTAGTTGAGCATTTTACCGCAATATGACAAGAGTTCGGCTCTTGCCCTCTCCTTACCTGTTTTTTTTCTATTAAAAAAGAACTATATCATCTTGAAATCCACCCTAGCAGATTTTGACAATAAAATAGCACCGAAAAGCAATAAAAGTCCCTATCTAGTCAAAATGCATCTACTATTTGTCATCTAGTCAAAACAGCTATAAATCAATTTGAAGTTTTTACAGCCATCTTGGTGCGGTTGGGAGTAGTAACACTGCCAAACACCAAGTCTTATCCCAACTCTTACACCAACTCTGTCACATGAAATACAGTCACTTGAGGCATCCTAGTGTGTGAGTGATTTGAAGCAACTGCTCTCCCAAAATAGGTTATGGATTCGAGTCTTATCATCTGTATAGTGTGAGATTAGTACAATATCGTCCATCTCAATAAAAAAAAGCCTATGTGAGTTTAATATGTTATCACCCCTTTCAATAGGAAAGGTCTTCGAAAGAAATACAGTCACTCGAGACACTCAAGCCCTTTTTTTTTCAAAGTGGTTGGCATATACTTTCATGGTCCGGATAGGCAAAATCACATGTATAAAAGACCAAAGTCATTTTAACAGCTATGCGAAATATTGTTGTGTATACAAAAATCTGGTCGCATCTGTTACGTTTTGTTCAATTGGACATGCACATGTGTAATGTGTTGTGTTCATTTTAAACATTTGAGATACAGAAAAAATGGCATATCAGGTTGAAGTTACAGCTTGCTACTGGTAAAATATCAAAAGCAATGCTAGAGTTGCAAACATCAGCACCCTTCAATGCCATCACGAGTATAACTTATTTAAAAGTTCCAAGAGAAGAACTGCTGCCGAGTCCTTGGCCTTCTTAACACTGGGCATAGGCTCTCCGACGCATTCGTCTGTCCATCCCCTGTCGGTGGTATTCACACGTACAGCAAATGTGAACCTCTTTGCATGTGCAGGGCCACCTTCATTCACGCACCTAAAGATGCAAATATATCAAACTTTTGGAAACAACAGAACACCAACTCAGTTGAATTCCACCTACTTGACTCTCTAGTGATAGAAAATGTTAAAATATGGCCAAATTGTTTTACTCCTATCTATAGATGTGTTCAGAATTTACCGGTAGAATGGCATGGGCCAATTTTTACGCAAGCAGATGTCATTTAAGGTTTGTCGGGTAAATGCTTGGCTACCATTCTTCTTCTTCTTCCCATTCTCCTCCTCCTTCTCTTTTGCTTCAGCTGTTTCCTTATCTTTCAAAGCAGCAAGTGCATTCCTAGCAGCCAGTTTTTGTGCCATCTTCTTTTGCGGATTCTGAGCAATTCCCATCTGGATGCCATCAATGAAAACTTCGACAGTAGCCAAATTTCCACTTCGAGTGGCTTTGTATTCCAAGCCTTCAGCCTGTTGCTGGCATCTTTCTTGCAGCTCTCGCACAGGATGCATTGGGAGTGTCTCTGGAGTAACCATTGGGTGCAATAGAGGTTGAAAGACCTATAAACATACAGAGAGATTGAAAGAGAACAAATTCTCTGTATCAGTTTTCCCAACTCATAACCAAAGAAAATAGAAAATATAAAATATAAAATGAAGAACAAGCTATATGCCTTTACTGGGGATCTACCTTCCAAACAACTGCAGTATCACGTCCGCTGTCAAGAAAAATAGCACCCGCAATAGATTCAAAAATGTCACCAAGAACCTTTGGGGCTTTGCAATCTCCCAAACCAAAGGAGTTGAACCCTGGCTTTGATAATTCATTTTGCACTTCCTTCACAAAGTCATGAATCTGTAAACACAATCCAAAAACGCTATGTTAGGATTTAGGATCCATTGTTGCTGCTAACCTGCCTAGTCCATAACAAATCAAAATAACTATGCTAGGCTATCAGCTCCCCCATTAAAGTACGAAAATTTAAAAAATTTAAAGGTGAGGAAGAAACTGATGAACCTGTTTTTCAAGGGCACTTGACCCATGCCGAAGGTGCAGATGGAGTTTATGTTTTACAGCAACACGTGCAAAATTTTCATTGTTAACAGCAGCAGCTCGCAGGTCAGTTAACCTGCCTGGAGGCAGATTTGTGTACGTGAAGAACAAATGCCTTGTAATGAGATGATCTAAGACGGCATCACCAACAAACTCCAACCGCTGATAGCAGGATACTCCAGCAGATGGTCGGGAAGCATGACTAATGGCTTCTACCAAAAGGCCCCTATCTTTAAATTTGATATTCAAAGCACCCTCTAAGGCATCAAAGTTGACACTCCTAAGTACACTCTCTGGAACGGTAGATGACTTTGGTGTGCAATCTACCCCATCAGGATTAAACTCTACCTCAATTCCAATCCATTTCATGAGATGGTTAGCAGCGTTTTTCCCGCCTTCTACATAATAAACTCCAATAAGTGCTTCGACAACATCTGCAAGTGTCTTGCTAGAGAGGACTCTATAAGAACTTAAGTCACTCTCAAGCTCACCATCCTCTAGCTCATCATCCTCATATGCATCAACAGAGCGATCGATTTCACCTACAGGCCCATCTTCCTGATCAAACAAGGATGATTCTTCATCCTTCGTATACTCATCAAAGACAGGCAACACCCCAGGAGCAGCCCACCGAGATGGAGAAAAGCGATCTGCTTGGATATATGATTGAAGTCCTTTCTTCAATGCATAATGATATAAAACCATGTTACTCACCATTTGTTGCCTCATCCGAGTAAGCTGACCCTCATGTTTCTGAGGGTATTTAAGAAAGAGAAATCGACTAACAACCCATTTCAGGTAAGCATCACCAAGAAGCTCTGCTCTTTCATAGCAAAACGTCTCCTGGCATGAAGCAGCTGTCAAGGCTTCCAAGATCTGTAGATAGGCAGCACACATCAGTCAAGTAGTTAATGGCCGCTTAAAATAAATAACCTGAGATGATAAAATACCTTTGAAGCAGGGATAGGATAATTTATTATATCTTTAAGTTCAACTGCAAGCAGCATGCTTTCAACCCTTCTCATTATCGAGGGCAGTCTCTGGGCTCCACGGACAAGTGATCCGGGCAGTGGGTGTACTAAACACAGCTCAGGAGGGAGGAAAACATAGTACGTTTTGTCAAGAGTCTCTTCAGATTCACCATCGTGTTCTACATAAAAGCTTCATCAGTTCAAAGAAGAGACAAAATAAAAAAGGTGAAACATGAACTAATTTCATGGTAAAGAGTACCACTTACCTTCCATGTGTTCAAATCGAGGAGACAGGAGATTCTTACAATATGAGACACCGCGTCCTCTTATTAGAGGTTGTTGTTTATAAACCAACTCAACTCCATACCTATATAAAGAAGATACAATAGCCAAATGCACCCTTTATTGTGCAAGAAGAAAGAAGAAAGCTTCTCCAATCTGTAAGGATTTACAACTATTGTCACTGGAAAATTTATTGGAACAATTCTTTAATGAATCCAAAAATTTTCCACCTGACAATAATAAACTTCCTTCCAGATTACGATTAGGTGGTGTTTGGTTCATGAAAATGAAAACAATTTTCATTACCCAGGCAAGTGAAAAAGAAAAATGTTGTCATTCACTTTTATAGAATTTGTAAAAACAAGTTTGGTTGGCAAAAAAGATAACAGTTTTAGAAAATAAAACTTGTGAATGCTAAAGGGACTGTCTTAATCTGAAACTGCATCCGATGAAACTCCATGTTTCCAACCATACTGGAATTTTCAAATTCTTTTGAGAGTTTCCCAAAAATGGGTTACTCCTCGTTTTAGGATGCAGTTTTCATTTTTACACAAGAAAACAAGTTTTATTTAATACCGATTTTCAGTTTTTAGTGAAAATGAGAACTGAAAATTGAATGCTATTCAGGAACCAAACACAACCTTAGCTTTCCTCCTCTTCAAGCACATAAGCTAGGGCGCATTGTAGCTATCAATTAGGAATCAACCAATTTCTAGGCTTAGAAGAATAAATCTAGAAAGGCATGATAAAGTAACTTAAAAAACAATCTAGAATGGCAACGAGTATCATACTTTTGCTTGTAATAATCAGCATATGAGCTGTACTCCAGCGGGCCAAGGTAGCCTTCTTTCCTTGGGAAAGAGTTTTCTGCAGTCATATCATAGCATATTGAATCGACATAAAACCTCTTTCCTGAGTGAGCAGCTGTCACAATCCTCCCTACTAAGTCTTTGACACTGCTACAAGTATCTGCCATAATTAACTTGCCTTTAGGCAAATCCATATGCTTTCTCATTTCAAGGGCATCCCGATCAGGTACCAATCCAGAAGCTTTAACAACATCAAACCGTGCCACAGCACCTCTGATACCATAGGTTGGATGGGATTTTTGCCCAAAAGCCATGCCATGACGCAATTTCCCAAAACCATACTCCCTTCTGTCTCCACCTAGCGTACGCTCATTTGTGCCAAGGTAAACATCTGGTCGAGCTCTTTGAAGGGGATTGTTCCAAGCATCTGCACCATTTATATTTTCAACCAGATCCCAATCAATTTCTTTCATAGGATCTACAAACTTATCACTGACCACAGGAACAAACAAATAAGCCTTTGCAGGATCCCATGGAGTGGTGGAAGGTTCAACATCCACATCCAGTACAATACTCATCAATCTCACATGAAAACTTTTAAGGGATGCCAACTGTACACAAAAATTGAAGTTTTGTTTAAACATCAGTAGCTGTAACTCTAACAGTAAACCATTTATAAAATAAATACACTCCAGTATGGTAATAGATTACTAACCTGACTTTCAGTAATATCTATTGAACCCTTGAAGACAAGGGACACCTTTGTAGTCATGGTTCGAGCGATAAATAGATCCATATACATCGATAACACCTATTAACAGAAAATGAGTAAACAAAGAAAGGGGGCGGAGAAATTAATATCATCACGCTTATGGTACAAATGGAAATAAGGTACCTCTGCATCCAGTTCATTGCCTACTAGAACTGCAAAATCCGAAACTTGAGTCAAGAATGGATCTTTTGAAGAGCCAACGTCTACACATTTCACAGCATACATGTAAACATGAACCAATTTGGAGTCACTGCCCAAATCTCTTCTGCATAAGATCCATTCACCCTGAAATGACAGAGAGTAAAACTATGAATTCTGTAACACATCTGTGTAAGAACGAGGAACCTCCAACCAAGTATCAGCAAATATTAAATATGGATCCTGCCATACTTAGCTTTTTACTAGAGAGCTAGAATTATTAAGTGTCTAGTATAGTAAGAATATCTTCCAAATCAGATTATTTCACAGGTTTAAGGTTTATACTTCGCATCAATTAGTGCATAGTCCCATGCTTTAGATTGCTTTTTCAGAACACATATATTAATATGAACCCAACAAGAAGAAAGAGAATTTTTAAGAATTGTCGTAAAAACCTTAATGAAATAGAAATTAAAACATTTAAGAAAAATTTATTGCTCTGCTTACCCAAAGATCAGCAAAGATCATCTAAAGCATATGGCATACGGAATGAACGAACCTGTAGACTATTAGCTACGCCTTCAGGATAGAACTCTCTGTGCCTAGCAGTCCCAGGAAGTGGATCTCCTTCATCAGTCTGGTCAACCTGTTCTTTTTCTTCCCCACTTCCCTTGTCTGGCAAGAGCATGTCGGTAAATGCTCCCATTTCATGGAGTTTCTTGCAAGCAGCCAAACAAATGGCCTGCATGATAAGGAAAATATAAATCAACATCCTTGGATAATGTGAAGCAAAGGTATCGTGATCGTAGAAGAACAAAAGCATGCCTGTTGTGCAAGGTGCATTGAACTGCACACGGGACCCTCAAGTGTCTCAAATGGTGCATTACAAGGGAGTTGAAGTTTGCATGAATATTCAGTGGGACCTCCTGGCTTCTCATGCCTCACCATGACAAACTCAGGGCGAAGAATTGAATACCTGAATAACAGATTTAAGGAAAAATCAGTAAATGCAGCTACAATTCTTGGATGTTCTAGCATAAACATTACTCTGACGAAAGAAGAACCTGTCACTGGGAAGCTGAGAGCAGTAGAAATGGATGAGCCCAACAGCAGAATTTAAGCTTACAACAGCACCAGTTGACTCGACCTGGTACACTGTACCTGGTGTTGCATCCACTGAAATTAACCTAGAAGTATCCTTCAGATGACTCAGGTCAGTTCTCTCTATTGCTTCTTTCCGTAAAGTCTCCTCACTATTCCTGGCATTCCTTAAGAATGCTTCATGCGACAGATTTCCCCTACAAGGAACCCAAAAAAGAAAAAGAGTTTGTAATCTGCTATCATATGAAAGATAATGAAAAGATTAAAGTATAAAATGACAAATTTACCGTTAAAAAAATTAGGTTCAAGTAATATGAGCAATTTATTTGAAACATCATAAACAGATCATCATGACCGATATTAATGTTGATATAGATACCAAGCAACTAAGTACCTCTCCACCATCAAGATGTAATCTGACCCAGGTTTTCTAGCACGACCCCTAGACTGAATGTAAGCCAAAACAGTTTTTGCAAGATCGAAGCGAATAACAACATTGCACTGCCGAATATCAAGTCCTTCCTCAGCAACACTAGTGGCAACTAACAATGTGACCTACATACAAGTAGAAGAAATTCTTAGATTTGAGAACATCTAATCATGAAAATTTTTCCCTTCATTCAATTTAGTCCAAAAGTGTAGTGCAAGGCATTTATACATACACGACCATCCCGGAATTTGGCAATAGTATCCTGCATTTGGCAACTTCGCATTTCCTGACTATTGTTGTGCCCGATCAAGCTAGCACACTCAATAAAACCTAAAGAAGGAAGTTCTGCGAATACCTGCATGCTTGGAAGAACACTATAGGGTGAGGAACTTGAAGATATTCAATAAAGACAGAGAAACAATGTTTATGAACTCTATTTTAAAAATAAAAAATAAAAGAACAAAATCTATTAACAAATACAACCTTAGGAAGGACTAAAGCAGACACAACTCGCTCCACAAAGATGATTGCACGAAAATCTTCTGTATGCTGATACTTGAGAAGTACTTTAATCAGTGACTGCACTTTTGGAGTCACCTTCCCATCAGCTACAGCAGCTCCTATTACCACATCCACATGCTCCCCACCAGAGACAACTACACCACACCAAGTAAGCAACTTTAGAAGAAATGCGAATCAAATGAACTCATTAATGATCAAGAGCATGGTCGACAAAAATAGGCAAAGCAGATGCATGGTGTTTGTGGAACATATAGAAGGCTCATCCAGCTCAAGTAATTTTCCCTTGAATGCTTTACATGGTAAATAAGAATCATTTATACATGATCGTCAATTATATGGTGCATTTCATGTGCAGAATGATGATAGAAAACTCTCCTCCACCAAAGCAGTCCACGATACGTTCTAAATTTCAAGCATGCATAAATTATTTTCCATAATTTGACATTCCGTAGTCTAACTTTAACCAATGACTTTATTTCTTCTTCTAATCGCTTGAAAACAAATTTCCTTCTCCACTTGTCATAAGTCATGAATAACTCCCAAAAGGGGACCAGCATGATTTTTTTGGCAGCTCGAGAAATCTAATTTCTTAAAACTTAATACTGAACAGTTAACAAAAGTAAACAACCCAACTAACCATGGCTATCAGGTAGCTCTCCTTCTTCCACCTCGTCAGGGTCATTTTCATCGCAAGAAACGGCACTTCCTGAATCTGCTACTTTTGCTTCCTTGTCAGAAACAGCTCCCTCCGATAGATGACATTGTAAGAGAGATACAACTTTACTCAGGTAGGATTCCTGAAACTTGACATCAAGCTGGTAGTTTGCCCTCTCATCATTTTGCAGAGCTGTCAAGAAAGACTGTGCAACCTGAGAAAATAACAGACTGAGCAATAGTTTCACAAATTATTATATAGCTAATCTTGACACATATATTAATAATTGGTACCTTGTAAGCACACCATTGACCTAGTTCACCGAGTGCATAATTGATAGCCCTCAACTTTTGAATTAAGTTCACGGCCCCATCACTTTCTGTTCTTTCGGAAACACCATAAACTTGGCGCAGCTCTTCCTTAGCCCCAGCATCTCTAGCTCCCATAAACTGCCATTTACTTTTTCTAGAGCTAGACTTTGCAGCTTCTTCAACTTCCCCTTCCATTTGTTTTAGCTGCTCATGAAGGGACCATAAGCTGGCTGCTTTGTCATACTGCACCACAATTTCGGAGGGCGTTGGAACATGCTTTTCAAGCTCCTTACGGTCCTTTATGGTACAAACGATGGAATCTAGTTTACTTTCGAGATTACGAATCTTTATTGCACAATCTACTTGGCTGGAAACACCTGAATCAAACATAATCATAAGAAGCATCAATAAATTGTGATTTAAAACATTGCCATGATAAAAAACGAGAGTGGAATTTAAGATGCACGATCTTGAGTAATGTCATAACTTGAAAAAAGAAAAATACCCTTTAAGTTAACAGGAGAAGCAGTCATTCCAAATACAGACGGTCTCTTCTCCTTTGGGGTTGTGTGATAGAACTCAGACATCACTAAAGAATATGGATGTTTCTTCACAGCGTGATGACACTCATCCAGAATCAAGAGATTAATTGATTCCATTTTTATAATGCTGTGCCTCAGAATGTTCAACAGAATTTGGGCTGTCATTACCAGAACCTGCAGGGAAAAATATCAAATAGTAATCAAGAATCGAGGACCCAGCAGGAACCATCCCAAGCAACAGATGATACCCAACAAAGGGTTACAGAATATATCATTAGAAGTGAAAGTGTTCATAACATGAGAAGAGTAGCAAACTACATGTTCTAATAACAAAAACTGTACGACCTACCTGTTTTGTGTCGAACTCACGCTGCCATCTTCGGGTGTCCCAGAAATCTTGACCCATCTCACCACAATAATGGCCCACTTCGTAACCAGTTCGCTCACGAATAGCTTCTGCTTGCTGAAATTGAACAAGAAAAAAAAATAGCATAACTCAAAATGTGCAAATTGCACCAAAGAAAGTAACACTTATAAACAGAAAACAAGTCTTTAAACTTACATATGCATTACCTGATAAACAAGGGGAACTTTAGGAACTAAAAATACAGAGAGCATCTTCTTGTTCTGCTTTTGCATATCATTGCAAATACTTTGGATGAGGAGAACGGCAATGAGTGTCTTTCCCGCCCCTGTTTCAAGAAAAGCTATTGTATTTCTCTTCTTTGCCTGTTCAAGAACATCCAATTGATACTGCCTGGCTCTCTCCTCAGGAATTTTTTCTTTAACCTCTTCGGGTTTCTTCTCAGCCTTCCCATTGCATTCCTGGTTTTTGACATCAGTAATCTTCCCTTCTTTGTTATGATCAGGTTCGTAAGTCCCTATTCGAAAAACAATATCTTTGGTTCCCAACTTATCCCTCTCCCAATAACCCTTTGCTTCCCTGTCTCTACCACCTTCCCTCCTATTATTACTACCATAATTCTCTCTTCTCCTAGTCCGATCTCTATCCCTATCTCTATCTCTATCCCTCCAATCAATCTCCTCCGAATCACGAGGCCTCTTCCTACTATAACTATTCTCCCTCATGTGATGTTGCATTCTGCCTGAACCATAATACCTCTCATTCCTGCCATTATCCAAAGCAACCCTCTTGGGACATCTCTCTTCACCATTCATCTCTCTCCTCCTCACAACCCCATTGCCCCTCCCCTTCTCATACTTATGATAACCATTTCGATCACCCTTAGTCTCTCCATTGGCAATATCCAAATTCCTCCCACCAGTTTCACCATTGAGCCCAACAGAGCCACTAACATCCACCGTCTTTGAAACCTCGGATACCTCCATCTGAAAGCAACCCTCCACAGCAGCATTGCCAATAACTCCATTGGCATTCGCATTCGAATTCGGATCAATCACACCGGGGAGGCCGGCTCCGCTCTTGATACTGTCAAGAATGTGATCAATTCCCCCGAAAAAATCGCTCACCAGACCATCCTCCTCCTGGCTGCAGCCATTGCCGTTAGCCAACACCAGAGGACCACCAATTGGAGCGTCGCAGAAATCAACCAAATCACCAATTACATCACATGATATGTCCTCACAAGCATCGAGCCAGTAGGAGGAATCTTGAATGGCCTCCGAGCCATTCCCAGTCCCAGTGTTCTCTGAAACCCTAGCCTCCTCCTCCATTCTAAGCTCACAGCTCTGCTATCTACTAAAGCTATATCTTTCAGACTATAATCAGTTTCTATATGTATAACAATCTATATAGTAAAATTGTATATAAATCTATGAAAAGCTCAATCCCATTAGCAATAACAACAATTAAATTGAAATTGAAAGATAAAAAGTGTTAGAGAGAGAGGGAGAGTAAGAGAGGAGTGGATAGACCGTACGGAGACGCAGAATGAATGATGAAGAAGATGGGGTTGTTTAAAAAGGAACCCTAATTAAGACCATGACGAATTTTTGTTCTTTTTTTCGATTTTTTTTGGATTTTGGGATTCTTTTTTCTTCTTTCTGAGATTCCACGGTCTATCTACGCCTATTATGCTCTCTCTATCTCTCTTCTTGACCAGAGACCAGAAACCCTCACGCTAGCTCCGTGCTCTCTCGCTCTCGATTCTTTGCTCTGCTTTCAGAGTTGGAGAAAGAAATAGAGCAGAGAGAAGAGAGAGCGGAGGACAGTAGCCAAAGCCAAAGATACAGAGACAACAGATACACACGCTTTCCATTTTCATGCTTTTTCCAAATTCCCTTTTTGCCCTCTTTCTATTTTCATTTCACTTTTTTTATTTACTCTATAATTATATTCCCTTTTTGCCCCTCGTCCTCCTCTTCGTCCTGGTTTCTTTTCAATGAGACTTGCCACGTGTACATTCACCGTTGTTCTGATTCGTTGGCGAGTTGGACAACACTTTCCACTATTTTGTACTTACCACTCGCCTAGTCCAGTGGACTGTGGAATCCACCCGGAGATTGAGGACCGGACAAGGGGGGAAAGCAAAAGCTACCGCACTGTTCTTTGGAAAGTCAAAGGCTACGGGACTTCCTGACCGTCGGATCGGATGTATGTTGGAGATAGTGGGGGAGCTGGGAATAGAGGTGTCAAACGGTAGTCTTGCGGCGCCCCATTTAAATTCGCTTTTAACGTTTTTCGCGTCGGCCGCATTTAATTTAATTATCGGTCTGCGTCTACCATTTAGTAAAATCATTGATCGGCCTACCAAAGCCCATGTCCATATTGAAGCAGGGCCGGCTCGTCGTGCCGTGCTCGTGCTCGTGCCATGTCGGCCCAAGAACCAACCCATTTAATTTGAATTTTTTCACTTGATTTTTTTCCCACTAGATTATTCAAATTATAAACATTAAAAATATAATTAGAGGCAAGAAATGATAAACTATTTGAAAACATTAATCAATCAAACATCCAAACAATATGAAATGACGGAGGGCAAAAGTGTCCAACTCCACAAAGTCAGGTTCAACTTTTAATCTTTAAACAACTTATTATTTTATATGTGAAGAAATGTCTTGCTTTGATTATAAGAGAAGCGTATATGTCATATGTACTAATTAGATATCAACTCTAATATTGTTTAATTAATTTGTAGTTGATATGTTTAATTAATTAAGGACCCAAGTAATTTCCTAAAATGAAAGACATCAAATATATGTTTATGATCATAAAAATAAAATAAAAACCATATAAACAATGTCATTAGATGTCAAATTTTTGCATTTTGACTTATGAGAAAGAAAAAAGTTAAGTGGGCCGTGCTTGGGCCGTGCTTAAAGCGGGCTTGGGCTCGTGCCGTGCTTGAAGCGGCTCGGGCCAAGCCCGGCCCATGTCGTGCCATGGGCGGCCCGGTCCATTGGACCTCATTTTTGATCCCCGCCCATGCTTCGTGCCGCGGCCGACCCATTTAATATTCGTGCTCGTGCGTCGTGCCTAATTTAAACGTGGGCTCGTCTTAGTCTTGGGCCCCGTCCGTTGACACCTCTAGTAGGAATAATTCCCTAGATCGGGTTGAATATTTTTATCCTATCAGATTTTTTGTGTCGTGGGACCCCAAATCAGACTGGTCGTGACTAGGCTCTCCGTGTGGTAAGAAAAACTTAGTTGCATGGCATTCTTTTGAAATTTATGACCAATAATGTTACGTCACATTTCGTTTCAAAAAAAATGTTATGTTACGTGGAAGTGTTATCATACGTGTCATAGCGTTATTGGCCGGGATAGCAACTCTCATTTTCTCCATTTATACACCCTTTTATTTTTTAATACTTTTTAATCAATGAGTGCTACTATTTTCACCATTTGTCTTATTTCTCCACTCACCCTATCTTCAAAAATTTAAATACTAATTTATCTCTTTATAAAGAGATATTTAGTTAAATACCCATTTTTAGCACTAATAATATAGATAAACTCTACATCATTTAATTTCTATAAACAAACTCAAAAAAAACTCAAAAAATGAATTTAATGCCCTATTGAATTTAATTTTAATTATTAAATCACTTTAATGCTTTATTGAGTATTTTAGGTTTTTTATGAGGTTTTGGGATTGGGCTTGTTTTAAGAAAATCATGATAGTTTTGTAATTATAGGAAGTTTGAAATCTCTTTATTATGTTGTAAATAGATTTTGGGTGTGTTTCTAAAGTACATTTTATGTATGGTTTTTTATAATTTGGACTCCAATATTGGGTATAATAGTGAATCTCCCCTTTATAAAATGATTTCTAAGAACTTAGAAAAAAAACCTCAACTCCCACTCAAATTTTGCCAAGTGTCATTTTTTAAAGAAAATTAAAACTTTTTGGACGCTAGACTTTGACATCCAATTTTACATGAAATTTAGAAAATGTAAACAAAACTGAACTCTCCCACCCTAACCCATATGGCAATTCCCCTTAGTCGTCGCCGACTCCCTCTCTATTTCTATTCCTCCACCCATCTCTCTAATGTACAAACAACAATCTTATTTTACATTTGGTATTTATTTTCACATTTAAATTTTTCTATTTTCTTCCTTAACAACAGCATATTGTAATCACAATTCCAATTCTTCAATTCCCTCATATGGGTCATCTTCATCTCCTTCAAAAAGAATTTGAAAAATGGAACGTATTGTACAGCAACCACAACCCACCCCAAACCCAGCACTACCTCTACTGGTCACCGCCCCATCCCTCTCTTTGCCTTCCTTCCTCTCAATTTCTCTCTCTTTCTCTCTATCTCTCTCGTCTAGAAGAATCGACACACATCGCACAAGTAAATGACCGTATTTAGTAGCAAAAAAATTTGGTGAAATATGTAAAATTGTATAGATGAAAGCTTGCTTCTTCAATTACATAAACAGGTGGGATTTGCAAACAAGATATGCATATACCGATGCAAACAAGGTTGGGTGGGGGCAGCTTTGGTTGAATTAATTTAGTACTAATCTCATTTTCTTGAATTAATAATTAAATGGTATTTTAGGAATAAAGGTGGGTGGAAAGATAGGATTGTGTTTTTTCAAATTTACATGGTGGGTGGGAAGATAAGGTGAGTGGGAAAATAGGACAGGAATGGAAATAGCAGCACTCTTTTCAATTTTGTTCTGTTTTCCTCTTTCCCTTTCTTATTTTACCTTTAGTGACATGGCAAATGAGATACCTACTTTGGTGCTGATGTGTGAAAAAAATAATAATGAATACTTTAAAAATTGGGTAATTTTCATTTTACTAACCCTAAAGTTTACTGAGTTTTCAGCCTTCAGTAGATGAAGTGTTTTTTTCCTCACCGCCACCCACATACACCCTACCCTCTCATGACGGCCACCCACCCCCACCCCACCATCTCGTCGCCACCGCCCACCCCCACCACCTCCTTACCACCTTATCCTCTCCACTTTCTCTCTCCCTTCCCCATGTCTCTCTTCGAACAAGCTTCACAGCCCCTATCAACACCATCAAAAGCTCGAATCAAAGCGGATGGCTTCATCGGGCCGCAGGCGCTGACTAGTTTCAAAACCCGGTCGTGGTAGCAATTTGGGGGCTGGAGTGAATTGGGTGGGTGATTGTGGAACTTTGGGGCTAGAGGGGGATTGGGTGGGGTTCGAGTTTTGGGTTTTTATTCAACTGCGTGGTCAATATCTCATCAAGCTTGTCCTGCAAGACTGTCACAACTGTTGAAATTTGAAATCCATGAAGAGGTGTATAGACAAGGGGTCAATTTGACAACCATTTCATTTTTAGTTTTTAGTTTTTAGTTTTCATTTTGTGTGCTAGAGTATAGAGGAAAATGAGAGTGAGGATGAGAATGAGAGGGAAGATGAGTGGAGATGATGGGAAGGAGGAGTAACAAAAGTGAAAATAAAAACTAAAAACTGAAATAGGAAAGACAAAGAATAAAAAAGATTAAAATGGATTAAAAAGTATCAAAAACAAAAAAGTGTGTAAGTAGAGAAAATGGGAGTGGAAAAATCAGTTCCCTTATTTTATTTATTTTTTACTTCTATAATGAATAAGAATTCAACTCAAACATTTGCTTAATCCTAACTCATTTCTTGCTCACCGTGGCCACTTTGATAACAACTAAGGTGTAACACCCCGTCTAAATATTAAATTATTCAAGTAAAAGACATTTTTACCCCGAGAGTATAATAAATTAAATAATTAAGTTGAGTTGACTATAGAAAAGAAAATAAATTGAAAGGCTTAAAATTTGATAAAATAAAATAAGATAAAGTAATTAAGAATTTTGGGAGTAAAATAACATTTAATATTATAGAAGGGTAAAAAGGTCATTTCGAGTTTGAGAAAGAATTTGGGGAAGTGAGCCCGTTATGTCGTCTCATCGATACGAGTTCGTAGGTATATTGTGGGCTCGAATCGGTTATGTAAGAAATGGCGATCAAGAGTTAGCTTGCGTAACCGTAAATATTTTGAAATTCAGTTTTTAAAAGCCAGATTTCTCCTGCGCGAGGAACGAACTTCAGATGGTGTTTTCTCCCATCTCCGACCTCCATTCCGGGCAAGGTCAGTCCCAAACGAACCACCACACTTCCCTCTTCCAACCCCAGCCCGTCGCCGCCTCCATCAGCCGCCGTAGTTGCCGGAATCAGCCACGAAACAGGCGGTTCCGACAGTTTTCTGAAAATTTCGGGAGCTCATTTCTCCCTCCTCCGCAGGGCCGGCCCTGACTTTTTGGTGGCCCAGTGCAAAAACTAAAATGAGGCCCCATTTTTGTGCAAAGCTTTTTTGGTCAAGCGCTAGTTGAAAGGCAGTGTGATTGAGCCTTCCCCTCCCCATCACTGCGTCTCAAAAATAGGAAGTCCAGGAGGAGAACACCAGTGTGACAATAAGAGTGATTGGAAAATTTCTATTGAAAGTTTATTTTGTAAGGGAAATTATATGCAAAATGTTAATAAAACAAATAAAACCACATTGAAAAAAAAAAAACAGATCTGCCAAGTAAATAAATAGGTTGGCTGAGGGATAGGCGCTCCACAAGTCCCATCTAGATTTGCACAATTTCTACCAAGATCTGCAAAATCCTGTTTAAGTAAGGGTATGGGGTTTTCTTTGCAAATCTGTTCTCAAGGGAGAAGCCAGAAAATCGCTTGCTAACCAATGTCTGAAGAAGATAGATAGAGTGAGAAAAAGAGGAAGAAAAGAGGGAGACGAATTTTTTTAATTTTTAAGGTTGGCTTCCGTTTTTTTAAGAGAGAATCTGAGGCTAGAATTGTTGGGCTAATTAAAATAATAGGAGAGCCTACGCATGGTTTCTTTTTTTATCTTGGGGCCCCAAGTTGGAGTAATTTTTAAGTCTGATTCAATAGGCTACCTAGATAATTGCAAATAAAATAGGCTATTATATAATACAATTCTTATCAAAAGTTGCACACAAAAAAAAAACGCTTGTACTGGGTTGGGGGTAGATGTCTGTCAGAAAGAATAAAAAACAAATAAATTGTTTCAGTTTTCGTTTTCGAAGGCCAAGTGTACCAATGATTCAAGTTTTTATTTGAGGCCCCTCAGAGTTGGGGCCCTTGGCAGTCGCCCTCCGCCCGTGCTCGGTAGCCTCCTCCGGCCACCACCCGGTCGATTAGTAAGTAGTATGCTTTTCTACCTATTTTTCATGATCTAGCTGATGGTGGGGTAGGTTTTGAACGATTGGTAGCGTAGGTAACCCAAATCTCGAGTTAAAGTTTCAGCCGGTTTTGAGGTTAGGTTTTGAGCCATTAGGGTTCGAATTGGACTTGCCCGTAGTTGAATAAAGTGTTCGGGAGGCCGAGGAACTAGTTGTATATGGAAGGAGAGCTTTTGGTTTGGAGTTTGACCCGACGCCTAATTTTATCGCTTTTTATGCCTTTGGGACTGCCAGGTGCGGGTTCCCACGTGTAGGCCCACTTTTCACTGCCAACCTTCATTCCTAAATTATTTTACGTCATCATGAGCGTGAGCGTGCTCGGATTCGATTTGGAGTTCGTATGATCGAGCAGTTTACGCCTGTGCGTGTTATCCGGGTTCGATAAGTTCGGACCGGGTTGGATCGGTCCCAATTCCTAGTATGTTGTTCCCCGTATTTCTAGGATCGTGTAGGAATTGATGGATTGTGGATCGGAGCCCCAGATGCTCGGATCATTGACTTAAAAGTTTAATTCGCGAAGCGAATCCGATCATACGATCGTGAGTGATCCGACCGTCCGTCGAGACTAAGCTTTCGGGATAAACTTAATAAACTAAATGGAACCTATAGGAACTTGCGGATCACTAATTGGGGTTTTAAACCCTACGGGCGTAATCGAGTTGGGTTAAACTAATATTTTAATCAAATATTTAATTCGAGAATTATTGAATTAATTTAACGGTTAAAGGTGGAGTTAAGTGGGCGTAAGGATAATTCTTATCAAGTTTAAACACTTTTTGGGCCCGGGGTCGAGACTTTTAATTAATTTCCGTGCTGGGTTATTCTTATTTAATTATTGGTTTATTATTATTGTTGGTTAATTAGATTAAATTGTTATACTTGTATCTAAAGACTCCATTCTCTTTATGGATTAGTAGTATGATTAATTCTTATTATTATTATCCTTTTAATTGGCGATTGATATTATGACTTAATTACGGGATAAATGGATTTTATGCAATAAATGATTTAGTGAAGGTTTTCTGAAGCTGTTACTTTCAAGTTTATTTATAAATCACATAATCGAATTTAATTGAACTTCATGAATAGTTGATTTATTTATATGTTAAGTTATTGTATTTGAAGGGTTGCCTCGGATTAAATGGTTGCCTTCGAAATCAATTGTTGCTTACGGATTATATAAATATTGATATTGGTGATTTCGGTCCCACGGACCTAGTTGCCCGAATAAGTCTGCGCATGACTTTCGCCCCACGAGTCTGGGGGCCCGACGCCGTGCGGAGCGAGGACGACTCAGAGAGACTTTGTGGTTCCCGAGTTCGCGAGGACGCGGCTCGGAGAGAAACTTTGGTTCTGAGTTGGCGAGGACGCGGCCAGAAGAAACTTTGTGGTTCTGAGTTCAGGCGAGGACGCGACTCGGTTGACTCTGTGGCTCGAGTTTCGCGAGGAAAAGGGAATTGAAGGAAAGGATCATAATGGATGAATAATGGATGAGACACAATGATGTGGGAATCGATTGCACTACAGATATCGCAGTACGGATTACGGAGAATATAGCATGCCACCTGCTTCTATTTTCTGCACTGGTTGGCCAGATCCTAACCACCCGCCCGATTTCACTACGAGGTGGTTAGGCAGTTTCCCCCTCCCGCTGCCTTGGTTTCACGCATATACCCCTTAGGGGCACATTACATAATACATGGATTAGCGAAAAGGCTTCGGTATGGTTTTCTGCGGAAAATATTTTAGTATGGAAGAGCTACGTGTGCTTGATCCCTCACGGAGGGTGCGTAGGGCGACCTACATTAATCTAGGTGCGTCCACGAGGAAGGATATTTAAGAATTGGTCTATGGGCTTGAAATGGATAATGATTCTACTTAATAGAATTTTTCATATAATGTTGATGTGCATGTTAATATAATAACCCTTTGAAATGATTGTAGCTTGATGATTAGCTACGGTCCACTTCTGAATACAAAAAGATGTTGAGAAATGTCGATACTAATGAATTAATATTTGAGACTTGAAGATTTCATTGAATAAGAATATTGAGATTGAGCCGGTGACAACGTTGATGTCTTGCCTATTGTAAGACTGGGTGCCTTCTTGTTTTTTCTTGTTGTTGGCTTGAGAACTTAACTTGTGCATCTTTGGCGAGTTGGGTTGATTATTTATATGCTTGTTTTGGTGAAAATTTTGGGAAACGTTCAATTTACAAAGGAGACTACGCGGGTAATTTTAGTATCAGACAAAAGTCTTTAAATTTTAAATTGTAGGGCATTTAGTCATTTGTGCTCGGCACTTGCAGTGTCGAAGGCGCGCATACGAGGGTTCCGACTCGGATTCCAAAGTGGAATTTGGGTCAGTCCTGTCATAAGGCTTTTCAAACTAGTTATAATAAGAAATAAGAATATAATGTTATATATGTTAGTGTTCTTTTTTGGTTAGATGTAATACGAAAAATATTATGATAGTACAAAAAAAAATTAGGAACAAATTGTTACGAAACGGATGTATGCATTTTACGTTGATGTTGCTTTGATTAGGCATACGTAAAAACTACTTGACCCGTTCAAAACAACCAAATCAAATCAATTTGAGCAGTTTTTACACTAATAAAGTTTAATATTCCTTTTACCAATTTGAAATCAATTTGAGCATTTTTTACACTAATAAAGTGTATCCTTTTACCAATTTGAACCAACTCGCAATTATTTTTGTTCGATTCGCCTATTTGGGAACTGCTTAAATCAAAATAAACCGTTTATGTTAAATTTTATTCTTTTAATATGACTTTTTTTTTAATTGGTTATCACCAAGGAATAAAATATCCATAATATCCTTAATATTTCGACGAAATTTCTGTATTTTTGGACTACCGATATTTTCGTTACCATCGATATTTTAGATATCCATAAACCAAAATATCGATAATATTGACGACATGGACCGAAATATCGATAATATCCCGATATTTCAATCGAAATTTCCGTATTTTTGGACTACCGATATTTCCGATATCATCGATATTTTATTCCTTGATTATCACTAGTTGCTAATCATGCTTCATGCCACACATCGATATCAAACTCCATTCGAAGTCACATAATATATCTCTCAAAATTTCTCAATCTTCAACCGTAATAAATTTTCTCAATTATTATTCACTTTACGGTATAAAATTTCCTTCAATATATATATATATAGTCATTCTCTTATCCTGGACGCATTAACGTGCGCGAACGCAGATGCATGTGTAAATAAGCAGGAAAGCAAGGCGGGGTAGTACAGAATACACATCGCGTCCGCACGATAATAACGTCCGAATATCTGCATAAGAGAATTTCTGTATATATATAATGAGAGAATATAAAATATCAAATGATTTGGTTTATCAAATGAAATAATCGAACTAAACCAAAGCAAACCAGTCACTAATTGATTTGGTTTGGATAGGATATCTACTAATTTGATGCCTAAACCGAACCAATATTCTTATTGCGATGTACATTGATTTAGTATGCGGTGGAGAACTTTAACCTAAACCAAATCCAACATCATCCCCACCCTTGACTCTGACTCTGACTCGATTTTAATCAATTTTTCATGCATATGGAATGTTTTCTATTATTGGTGCATGCATACAAGGCCCGGTCACCCTAACACCCTAATCACATGACCACTGCTTTGATCCATGGATTAATCATTGGGCGGCATGTATATGCTCTAGATTGGCCCCAAATCTTTATCTAAAAGGACTTGAAGTTCCAAGTCTTGAAATCCAAGTTTCTTGCCCAAATGTTTGGCAATGGGCCTAAGAGGAGGTTCACTTGAATATCTAAGTCTTGATCTATGTTCAACTTTTTTTTTTCTTCATATTTTATACAAGTAATATTAAGGAGGAATTTGAACACAGAACATCGGCTATATGGATAACTGTTCTCTTTTTTTTTTTTTTTAATATCAAAGATATTCTAAACTAAAGGGGAGGGGTTTTCACACACACTACCAAGGAGTCATAAGAGTTCGAACTTGCGACCATTGGTGTGCAAGTCAAAATTATTTTCCACTGTACAAGATACCGTTGGCATAAATAACTACTCTAATACTGAAGAAAGAGGAGATTCACTTCATTCTATATTTTTTTTTACTTGTAAGTAAGCAAAATATAGATGTACCAATTAATTTTGACATGAAAAAAATTTCATACGCATGTAACATATTTTGTTCTCTTGTGCGAAATTTCGGTAGGCAACCCCAATGATTTAAGCCCCAAATTATCCCTCCATGTAGTCTTATTCAATGCCCGGCCAAATTTGGAAGTTTTACGTTTGTTGTTGTGGAGGGGGATTTCTCAAATTCCAAGTCATGTGTTGTTCTTTGTTTATTATTTGAAGTATTAAAATTTTATTGGATTTCCTTGTACTGTTTTTTTATTTCAAGTAGCAATGATTCCTTGAAAAACAACAATCTGAAAGTCAAAAAAAAAAAATGATTGAATTGTTACAAGTATTTATCTTGTTTATGCATTAGATTTGAATGTATCAAAGTAGCATCTTATTTTAGATTTGTATATATTAAAGTTTGACTTTATATAATTTATTTGTCTTGAATATTAAATTTTAAGTTAATTCGAACAAGTTAAATCTGAATTGAAAAACGAGAGTGAGTCTAATACTAAAGTGAAATATATATATATATAAGGCCTAAGTTTTTACATTTGTCCCGAGTCCTGAAAATTTCAGAACTGGCCCTGATCTTGTTCAACTTTATAATAATTTTGCCTCACACACCCATACCCCACCAAAACACACGATCAATTTGCCACCACCAAATTAATCACTCCTCCAATACTAAAAGACCCAATCTCTATATATTTCCTTTTGCATCCTCAATTGCATCCAAAAGCTTAGCAATATCATCAAATACATCAAATCAAATAATTAGGTCAAATGTCTATACAGTTCCTTAATATATCGAACTACGTACATCCAAAAAAAAAAGCAAAAAATAGAAACTTACAAGTAATGAGAAGAGAACCAAAAAAAGCTGGGCACTTTGGTTGGTGGGGTGTTGGAATTAATCCTGTGACGGTTTCTAGTTTACTTCCTAGTTGGAAAGGAACTTTGAGATGACAATCGAGTTTGATGCAAACTATACACGTTATTTATTATTACGTACTACGACACTGTGAAAGGCCGAAAGCAAATTTGGTGATATATCTTTACCGTGAGACAGAAATCAACCAAATATTACATGCCCCCACCCAACCCAACCCAACCCACTTTTTCAAAATTCCCTGCATATGGATCAGCGGTCGCATCATTGCACACATAATAGTCATAGAATTGAATTAATGGTTTCAATTTTCAGGTGACCACCAAAGTCCATTAATACTGCAACAGATCTGCAAACCAACCAGCGGCGGACTCAGGATTTGAAAATCATCTGGGCAAAACTTAATTATTGAGTGTTACCCTCATATGCATTTCCATACATAAATAAAAGTTTAACAAAAACAAAAACCACAAGTAAATACAATGCAATACAAAACAACATTATTTAAATCTAAAAAGTTTACCCTACGAGAAGCTTATAAGTTTAAATTATTCAATTATCGCAGCATTATAGATATGATTAGCAAATTCTTTCATATATTTTAAGTACATATTAGCAAACTCTCTTTCATACATGTTTTAGGGATAGGAAATAAAATTTTTGACTGACATATGAACCTTTTTTTTGAAAATTCTCAGCCGAGCAGCCGCTAGCCGAAAACAGGCTAGATCCGCCCTTGAAACCAACCCACACCAATATCAAATTGAGTTTCCCCTTCTTCCTCAAGAAAGAGATGTGTGTTTATGAAAATGGTACACAATATTCACACACACTCCCGTTGAACGGACAGAAAGGAATAAAACGAGATAAAAAAGGTGCTACTTTGTCTTTGTGAGGGAAGAATAGGATTGATCTTGAATATATATATATATATTATTCTTGTTCCCCACAGGTGCTGCTCACTTTAATTTCTTACCATAGACTTATTCAAAATTATGGTACACTTTTTTCATCCCTTTGGGATCCACATGCATTTAGTAGCATTATAAATACATATGCTTGGACCACTGCTAACATAATAGGTGTCATCATTTCAACTTTCATGACCCCCACATATCTTTAAACTTTGGATGACATCAAAATGTATATATAGGATGATACTAAGTAGTAGGATGATACTATGTATGTATATATATGTATATATCGACATAATTAATTTGTTAAATTTTTTTTTATAGAAATTTTGAGATTGCATTCATAATTAAGTTAAAAAAGTCACTGGTCACAAATGACCATTACAATAATGGAGCGATCTAACATAAAAATTAAGAAAATTTGTGACTCCTCAATTAATGATCACGCGGTAAATTAATTATATTTGCACCATGCCACCACCTCCACTAACCAATATGGATGGAGAAAAAAACAAAAGATACATATTAACCAATATGGATGCATACTAGTGGAAGGGCGTTGATTTGCAAACCAGTGGTCTCAAGTTCGAACATTCATGCCATTTTGACAATGTGTGTGAGAAAACTCTCCCTCGTCCAATATCGCTCTTGTACAAAAAAAAAAAGAGTAACTAAACTTTTGAAGGGTTTCTATATGTATAAATCCAATAATGTGATACTTAGCCAATGTGATTTGGTACACTTTGATTAACTGAAAGACATTTATATTCTTGTATGTATCGGAGCAATATTGTTTTTGTTGCTTTGCCAGCCTACAACTAATAGTAGAAGAAGAACTGTATATAAAGTCAAGTAGTTTGAATAAAGAAACTAAAAGGCATATGGCCTTATTCGATGAGGTGAGGATTACAGGTTGGCAGATAGTGATATATATATATATATAACTTTGCTCGCCTACACATGAAGTTGATGCTGTAAAAAGGTACATAAAAAGATATAAAAATACACACACTACTCATGACATACAAAAGTACTACTACAGTTAATTAATTATATATAATTATGTATTAATGTGAATAACCACATAATTAATTAAACATGAATAAATGAGAGGGAGGGAGAGCTATGAGCTTAGCTAGATAGCTAGGGGCCATGCCATATGTACTGTAATGAAGAGGAAAGCGACTTAACAGCCTGCTGAGAGAGAGGCCCAACGGTTTCTCAGAAAGCAGGGTTGGGGGAGAGAGAGAGAGTGTGTGTGTGTGTGAATAGTATTATTATTAGTAGGTACATTATACAGTAGATAGATAGAGTATTAGAGAGGGGTTAAAACTTTACTTTCTGGAAGGAGAAAGAGAATTAAAGAGATGAAAAAGGAAAGGAATGGTGGCTGGGTTCTGATATTCAGCAAAGCAATATGCTGCTGCTCTGCTTCTGCTTCTGCTTCTGCTGCTGCTTCAAAGTTTGATGCTTCTGCTTCTGCTGCTGTAGCTGTCGTAGATGTGGTGCCGGCAAGTTTATAAATACAGCCCTACTGGCTTTCACATTTATAAAAGGAATTATTTGGGTAATCTCGCCTTCCATTCTCTTGAGAGCCTCTTTGGGTTTGATTCGGTTGTGTCCCCCTTGCCTTACATAGGGTCCCACTTTTGCCCTCCCATTAAGCAATTATATATGTGTTGTTTTATTCAATAGCATCCTCTAGCTCTCCTCCTAGCCGTACTGATCGACTCTTGGGCATGACTTTCATCAATATTTCAGTACCCAGCATCATCATCATCATCATGTGCAATATATATGGATGATATTCTGTTTCAAATACAATAATTTACTATATATGAACAAAATAAAATAAATAAACACCATCTAGTTTAGAATCCATATGTTATTAGTTAATTAGCTAGAGAAATATATACTCAAGACTTCTTCTAATATGGATGAGAGATTTTGGATATAGGCAATTTACAGAAACTATTCATATTTGTGTTTGTGGTGGAAAAACTTAGTGTCCCCATTAGATTAAGAAAGGAAAGGTATAGAGATCAACGAGGTAATTCAATGGTGATTTCAAGAATTTTTCTATGTGAGGGTGTGATGAAGAAGATAACGTACGTGTGTTGTAATAACTTGCCCCGTATGAAGCGTTAGATGTGCCTATTATGTATTTTATCAAACATTCTACCCTGAATTCTTAAATGATGAGGGCCTAAAACTCGTTATTAAAAAAAAACTTAGTGAGGTCAATTGAATCATCAACAATTAATGGATCGGTTAGTGGTGATGTTTCTCAATGAGTCCCCAAAAATCAAATTAGGAACCATATAGTATCATGAATTCCTTGATTATATAGGAGGCCCTAACTTGATTGGGCATTAATTCCATATCATGGGACGTAATTAATGATTATACAAGCATAATTGGAAGAGAAGAAAATCAAACACAGTATTTTAGGTGCATGAATAATAGCTTTACAATTAAATCCTTAGTGCCAGTTTGACATTGCTTATTTGAGGTGATAAGTGATTTTTAAAAAAATTTGGGAAGCATAGCCCATTTGATAAATTATGAGAAAATCACTTATTGTTAAAAATTGCTGTGAGAGAAAGCTATAAGGAAAAAAGCTAATTAGGTGCTTTCATTTTCTAATTATGCAGTAATTAGTTTCGAAGATGCGCTGGGTTTAATGATTATGCTGGAATTATTTGCTGATTATGCAAGAATTAGTACCAACAACACTTTTAACAAAAAGTTTACCAAACGCCAAACTACTTTCTCTCACAGCTGATTTCTCTCACAGCAAATCTGACAGCGATTATTTTCACAGCACAACAAGTATGGAATGTAACGACTGGGGTATTGTTAATTATGCTAGATATAAATCCTTAGAGCGGTGTCATGCCCCGGACTCGGGGGTTGGATGCGTAAAAAAAAGGGGCCGAAATAAGGTTTAAAATGAATTTCTCTTATAAAAATAGCTCTAAAATCTTACAATTGTACAATAAATAAATAAAGCTCTATCACTCTCATCTAATTCAACCTCAACTGGTTTAGTCCTTGTCTTACCCACTTATTCATCTAAAAAATTAAACAGGGTGAGCGATGAGCAACCACCGCTCAGTGAGTAGATTATGTAATATGCCAGTCAAGCAATGCCATTTTACACACTTTAGAAAATATCATGAAAAGATACATCAATCCAGATCATATCACATTATCACTTCATATCTCGGTTATCCTTCATAGCATGTAACCAACCACATGACCCCTATTGGCCTCATTGCCTTATGTTCCAGTGTGGTACATCTATCCCTTGGATACCCCAACATTGAAGTTCTCATGTTCCATGAATTTTACATACTTCACAAATATTCCAATCAATATAAATAATGTGAAATATTGCACCAAATTAGACATGCTTCACTTGAAATAGAGATATATTTGTAAATAGAACAAATCCACGATAATTCATGGTTTTCATATTTTATCATAAAATAAGAACTTTTAGAACACATTACATAAATCACTCACCTCGATAACGAGAACCCTAAAAGAATTGGCAAGACAACCCATCCAAGAATCTCCACCAACACTCTCTCTTTCTCTCTCTCTAAATTTATTTCTAATTTCTAATGTTTTGAAACTATGAGGTTATGCTCCTATTTATAGTGGTTATAGGGGTAGGATAAACTTCAATATTAAAAGTATAAGAACATCCAAATTTATCCAAAAGATAAATATCTTAACAAGATAAGATCATCAAAGTTTATCCAAATGATAAATATCTTAAAAAGATTAGATCGTCCAAGTTTATCCAAATGATAAATATATTCTTTTATCCGTTTAAAATACGCGTCTTCACAAGTGTCATGATCAGAATCAAACCAAGTATGGTTTTCTCATAATCGAGAGTCGAATTTTACCCACTACATTGATGGCGTGTAGATACAAAAATTATGAAGAAAAAACAGAAGGTTAATTATGTGTTAACAGGTCAAGGCTGAACAGCATACGGAATTAGAACGTTAATGATGGAGGAGGAGGATATTATGTAGGACAATTTTGACATGTGTGAGAGGACCGAGGGGGGAAGGGGGGGACAAAATGCCAGCACCAGAATTATGATGGAGGAAGGTAACCGCCAACTGTATATGTAAGGCAGTCAGAGTACCTTACTGTATATATACATACATATATATAAGATGCATTTCTGGTTTCGTTGGGCCAATCTGTAGCTAGAGAGAGAGAGAGAGAGAGAGAGAGAGAGAGGCATGTTGCTGCATGCATGTGGTCCTAGAAACCCTAGGCCTTCTGAAAGGCCCTCAACCTAGCTAAATCAGCAAAGCTTAGCTATATATATCAGTAGATGATGTAGTGTACAGTAGAGATAGAAAAGTCATATGCATACCGAGTTGTACCCTAATAATTATCATTGTAATTAGAAAAAGTCCAAAAGATGCATACACAGTAATAGTAAATAGTGCAATAAGAAGAGAGAGAGAGAGACAGAGAGAGAGAGCAGCAGCAGCAAGCAACTAGCTATATCTAAAAGCATCACTGCATATATAAGAGGTACCCTTATATGAATAAATGAAAAGAAGAGAAGGAGAGAGGTCCCCAACTCCAATAGCCTTCTCATAGCCTTTAGCTTTAAAGAGAGAGAAAATGAGAGAGAGAGAGAGAGAGAGAGAGATGACAAACCATTCCTACCCTCTTCTTCTCTCCGGGCGGGCTAGCTTTGATGTAAACTTGTGACATTTCCTCGGAAATTCTCTGTAAAAGTTACTTACTACCTGTTTCTATGTAAACAAATTAACTTTACATATAAAAAATATTCAATATTATTTGAAAGTGAAAAAAAATTCTTGTGCTGCGATCTACAATTAATGCACATGCTATAGGTTAGCTAGTCTTTCATCCATAACTTCCATAAATATATATGCTTGTACTTGTACTTTGCGTTTACTTTATTTTTTATTTTTGAAAATAAAGAGAAAATTAGAATATGAATAAAATTATTTATCTCTATTCTAAGAATATATAGTGATTTTTTTTAGTAAATCTCGATGGCATAAGAAAATTTTTATTGATCACCAATAGAAATATGAAGGGACTTAAGCATCCCGATCGACCCTGAATATATAGTGATTTTTTAAATAAAAGTAACTTCAAATCCCTTCTAACCAGTGGTAGAGTTAGAATTTTTAAATTCGAGACCAAAATTTAAGCTTAATTGCAAATCCTTCTACTCTCACACATGGATTTTTATTGGGTTTTCTTTCTTTCCATATTCATCACACCATAAATGGGATTTTAATGTATTACATTTAAAATATTGAACCGACAACATTCGTATATTGCCCAAGAAATTACAAAGAAGTCGATTCTAACTTTGCTTCTTCATATATAACACATGTCAAATTCTCCCAACTTCAAATCAGGGAACAAGCTTAAACTTTAAAACATGCAGATTAAGATGGGTATGACGAAATTTCAAGGGTCTAAGAAGTAAGAAGTGGGGCTGGTGATTATAAATGTGAGCTGGAAGTGAAGTAAGAAATTTGGAAAATCGAGTTCAAGGTCAACAAAGTATATATATATATATACATGTGGTACCCCCAAAGTTTTGTCCAAAGCCATAATGTCGAAGATAAAGCTGGACCACAAAAATCAATTATGGGCACGTATAGTTCCCGATGTAAATTGGGAGTATATGGTTATATATATATATATGTATTAATTTGTAGATTTAATTAGTTCCCCATCTAATTGTGCTTTTATTGATATGAATTCGTAGATTACTTTTAATTTGAAAATTAAAAAGAATACTAGCTAAGCTAGCTACCTAGGAATTGCTCAATATCACAAAAGTATATGTATATATGTTTTTGTCTTGGAAAAGTTGGACCATATGTCACAAATTCAAGCGATCATTGCACCTTTTTTTCCCACGTTATATACAACATATATATATTGATAGTCATATATATATATATATATATATATATATATATATATATATATGTATATTGATAGTCAAATAAATCCTGCTTCCAACCCAACAGATTGCCAGCTATGAGCCTAATTTGACTTAAGCAGCCATGAAGTAAATTACATTAAGAGCGTTCAAATTGGGTATGCGACGCGTTTTTTTTTCTTTTTCGAATACAAACGATAGTTTAAACTACAAAATGAATTTTTCACACACACACACGATCAAGGTGCTATGAGGATTCGAACCTCAAACTACTGATTTGCAAGCAAGACCCTTTTTCAATGGTCTGCCACACATTTAAGAAGGAGTACAATTATGTGTACCATATTTACTAATGGATCACATTCCTGTTATGTTTCATAAAAGTGAACAAACAAGTCATGAAGCATTTAGAACGCAATTAGGGACTATCCCTATCCGAGTCCATTGTGTAAGTTTGAGGCGCATGCAATGCAAGTGTGGGGGCCGATCATCCCCTGGGGGTTTGGCTAGCTCATGAAGGCTTTTTTCCCACTGGGTGGCAGGACCAGGCACCAGCACACAATCAATGACACCAAAAGTCAAAAATCCAAACCTAACTTTCTAGCTATATATACACAAACGTGTCCTCCCTACGAGTACTAGTGGCCTATAGCAACAGTAGAAATAACAATAATAATTATTAGTGATATTAATAGCTGCCAAGTTCATCACAGTAATTAAATTGAACTCATCTCTGGTTCTGGGTCTTTTAGCTTGCAGCACAGAAGATGTATATACATAGAGAGAGAGAGAGAGAGAGAGAGTTTGCACCCAAAAAATTATTGAAGAAAAAGACAAGCTCACATGACCCAAAACCTCATCCTTTCATGGGCCCCTACGTATAAAATTTCTTATTCTCTCTCTCTCTTCTCTCAGTCCCGGTAGTCTTTCATCTGAAGAAGAAAAATGGTAGACGGAATTTGATGTTTGCTTTCTATCTCTCTCTCTCTCTCTCTCTCTCTCTCTCTCTCTCTCTCTCTCTCCTAACTGCTAAATACTTGTAAGGAAGCTTCAAGGAAGGTAATTAGCTACTCAATTAGTGTTTGGCCAATACATCCATATCTCTCTCTCTCTCTCTCTCTCTCTCTCTCTCATCTTTCTACATGCTATCACTTTAGCTATTTTGGTCAACATAAATAACAAGAAGTAAGAACCTGACCTTGTTAAGCCGTCCATGGCTAATTTTGTCACGTTTAGGGTTTGAGTTTTCTGTTCTGGTCAAGGAAGGCACCGACCCTTTTATAGTTTGCTGCTCAGGCTGAGACCTCGGATCCCTTTTGGGTCTTTAGGGCCTCAGTTAGAGATCTGAGAAGTACTTAAAAGATAACAATTTTCAAAAGGGTATTTGGAGGTGAGGATAAATGGTTGCAATACTGATTTTTGTGTGTGTATTATCTTTCCTTTTCTCATTGATAATTTTGATTAGTAATTAGTCTGTTTGTTACTAAACAGGCAGTAGGGTTTGGATTGAGATAAGATCATGATCCACTGTGAATTTATCTGAGAGAGGCTGATCATCAAATTGGAGGTTCAAGTCCATCTCATTCAAATTAATTTCAACTCATCATATCATCAACAATCATGGAGTTTATGCAAGGAGATCAAAAAGGGTATTCAGATAAGGAAGATCAAGATCAAGAAGATCAAGAGGAAGAGGATATAATTTCCAGTAAGTTCTCTTCTTCATCTCATAATTATAATAACAACAATTATGGGTCATCACCAAAGTACAAAGCCACTTTTGTCCCTCCTCTTCCTCATCATCATCATCAATACCAGCAGCAAAAGCTATGGGCTGTTCATAATCATGGGTCTCCAGAAGCCATCAACTTCATGGATTTTTCACTAAACCATGAGCAAGCAGCAGCTGATGGAGCCAATAACAACAACAATTGGCCTCCAGACTCTGAAAGAGAGCACATGTTTGACAAAGTTGTCACACCAAGTGATGTGGGAAAACTCAACCGGCTAGTCATTCCCAAGCAACACGCCGAGAGATACTTCCCGCTTGACTCTACAAACAACGACAAGGGACTCCTCTTGAACTTCCAAGACCGGACCGGGAAGCCGTGGAGGTTTAGGTACTCCTACTGGAACAGCAGCCAGAGCTATGTGATGACCAAAGGGTGGAGCCGTTTTGTGAAGGAGAAGAAGCTGGATGCCGGTGACATTGTGTCGTTTGAGCGCGGGGTTGGGGACTCCGGTAAGGACCGCTTGTACATCGACTGGAGGCGCCGTCCTCCCCCTCCTCCTCTTCCGCCACATCATCATCACAAGTTTGGTAATTGCAATGACAGATGGGGTGGAGGCGGCTACTCCCTGCTTCAGCAGCCGCCTCCACCCATGATGTCCATGCCTCTTAGACACCATGATCATTTTCATCCAAGCAACAATATTGTTCATCATCCATACCATCATCATCACCACCAGATCATGAACCATCAATATTTACAGCATCAGGTTCACCATCAATATTTGCAGCATCAGGTTCATCATGATCATCAGTATCCAATGGTGATTGATTCGGTGCCGTTTGTTCAACATGGGAAGATGATGAGTTCCAGTGGAGCTAGCGCTGGTGCCTCTACCGGTAAGCGGCTTAGGCTATTTGGTGTGAACATGGAGTGTTCTCCAAACATTCAAGAAGATCAAACAGATGAACATCAATGCCAGATATTGCCTTCAACAGCAATACCATATAATCATCTTCCTTCCTCTTCGCTTTCTGCTTCTCTTGAATTAAGGCTGCCCAATACTATTGGTGCCAACCAAATACCACTGCCCAATACAGGTGCAGCAGATCAGTACCTCTCAAAGAAAGGGAAATCTACTTCCTTGTCGTTTTATTTGGATCCCTAGCTAGCTATCTATAACTAGCTTAGCTAGCAGAGTTGATGATTTGCTGCCAAGGAAAATATATATCAACAGATTATAACTTATAAGTCATGGGTTCACTCTCTTCTCTTCAACTAAGGCTACCCAAATGGTGCCCCTACTGCTCACAAGGTGTAGCTGCAGCAGTCTGCAGAGGGCCTTTCAAAGAAAGGGAAAATCTACTTTCCTTGTCGTTTTATTTGGAATATATATATCCGAAGCTATAAGCTAGCAGAGTTCATTTGCAGTGAATTGGCACAATATATTTTACAAACGAAATGAACAAGCGTTTTCCTTACAGCATTGAAACTAGTAGTCAATTTGCAGTTCGAATTGATTGGAGTACCTTCATTTCCTTTTGCCTTACATCTATATTATTAACTCCAAATTAGCTTGACCATCACTACTCGTCATCTAAGAGCGGAGGTTGATAATTTTTTCGATGATTATAAAGTCTTCGATCCGCTCACTTGGTTGTGAAAAAGAATATAAACAGTACGGTTTGAGTGCAAGTTCGAAAGGCAAAATCTTTCATCAACTGTGTACAAAATAACTCTTGCTTATTGTTTCATATATATAGCACGCTACTGCGGCATATGCTTGATGTGAATACTTTAAAAGTTGTTTCTTATGATCTGCCATATAAAATATTGTCTTCAGTTTTTTACTTGCTTGCAGCAGCTGCAGCGCAATTAGGCACACCCTTTACAGGTAAGGCGCATGAAAGCTCAGCGATGTAAAAAGGTATATCAATCTGTCTGTGTTCATAGTCCACATTTTAACCTTGTAATTCATATGTTTTTCTCTTTAGCATGCAGCCAGTTTTGACTTTGTCTTTGATACTGCAGTAGCTTTTAGGTGTTAATTCCCCTCATGTGTATATATATGTATCAGTAATTACCTTCAACTAGATTAATTGTAATTCTTAACACTTCTTAATACATAAACAAAATAAGATATAAATTGGAGGGAAAAAGTATAAAAGCGCTGTTAGTTTATGAGGTGGAAACAGAAGTAGCAATTAAGATGATGAATGAACAAAGAACAACTAAGGCAGCTCGACTTTATGAATTTGTACTATATATAGACTTTTTTCATTAACATAGAAAGAAATTGACAATGCATGAACCTTTGAATTTGTCAAATCAGCCGCTAATTGATTCCATCTCCTGCGCTCTCACATGTTAGTTAGCCTTTATCTTATTGATTGGAACTTGCAGCTGTCATTTATAACAGGAAATTTGAAGCATTAACCCAGCAAGCTCAATGTTTGACATAAATGTGCCTTCACTTGCAAGGTTGCAACCCAGCAAATTAATCTTAATTATCATAAAATAATAGAATAATTCTTTACTTTCTGTTTTTCAGATTTCAATTTGGTTTTGATGAAGATCATTCCTAATAATCTTATAATCGAAACGACTGAGTTTGATCATATATATCATCACAGCTGCAGTGATATGAATTCCAATCAAATATGTGCATGCAGTTTTTAATCTTACTGAACTCATGATCCATCCCTTAATGGGATTAATCGGTCATACAACATGATTATCAAAAACCCTAATTTTTGTTTTTGTTTGAAGAAGGAAAAACATGAAGAGATTCAACTGGAAATCAAGTCAAGCAATGGTTTCACCACTTTAAATTTAGAAGTACAAACATCTTTATCTAGAGAGACATATGTAAAGGGAAAGCATATATAGCATGGTAAATTTATTCAAATGCGATCTTCATCAATTTGTAAACAAGTACAGCGCAATGGCCTGCAGGGAGTGCCCATCCTATGGCCTATTATAACCTAGGCTTAGGAAGCACAGTGGATGATGATGAACGTGTCACATGGCTAGGGTAGAAAGACAAACTCTTGTATACACGCACACGCACAATTTTCCATACTTATCTATATCAACTATTGATTGTCGTACGATTCGTTTTAGGTCATTGTCGCGCATTTGCTTAAATTATATTCAGCTATCTCAAGACGTATGCAAAATAATAATTTTTAACTAGTCAAAAATTGCATGGACCACATAGGGTATAGCCAGCTTTCTCTTTTAAGATTGTTTACTAAGATCAAAATGTAAGGTGAGAAGGGATAGGGCTGTGATCAGATTTATGTAAGCACTATAAATCCAAAACGGCACCGTTTTGGGAAAAGGAAATAGGAAAACAGGTCAACAAGGGCTATGGGCCTAAAGGCTTGGACTTAAACGCAACACACAAAATAGACATCAGCAAAAGCCCAAATTTGGTAACAGAAGAAGAAGAGGTATTCAGAGAGTGAGTGAGACAAAGCAGAAGGAGCGAAAAGCCAGAGCGCGCCATGGAATACAGATGTGTAGAGTGCGGAGGTCGCATGACGACTCTGTTCGTCCAATACTCACCTGGCAACATTCGGCTCATGAAATGCGTAGATTTTCCTTCTTTTTCTGTTTTAATTATTATTATTATTATTATTATATTTTTTCTGTTTTGCTGCTGCTACAAATTTAGTTTGATTTTTCTTTTGATAGGGAAACTGCAAGGCAGTTGCAGACGAGTACATCGAATGCGAACCCATAGTAAGCTTCTATCTAAATCTCTTCATTTTTCTTCTTCAAAATTGAACCAAATTTATGATTTTTTTCTTGTTGGTACTTGCAGATTATTCTAATTGATCTAATTCTGCACAAGACCAAAGCTTACACGCATTTACTCTATAATGTGATCGACCCACAAGCGCCTTCTTTTCAGGTATTGAAAAAATGCTTCCTTTCTCATTATCTAAAACTCTAGACAGCTTTGTGTTTATGGGTTTTATGCCTTGCTTTCAAAACTTCAATCCCAAGAGTTGGTAATTTGTTTTCTTGACACTTTGCAGGGTTTATTGTGGAAGTCTACTTTTGGGTTTCTTCTTTTGGATGCTTGTATCCATACCATTCTCATGAGGATTATGTTTTTGGAAATTTATTTCAATTCATTCTTAGAAAATATGTGCATATACACTTAGGCGCCTTAACATTTCTCAAGATAGGAGTCTCTTTCTGGAAAGAAGTAAGGAAGAGTGGGGCTTGTCCATGAGTTTCGCTTCATTACTTTGGAGATTTCAAAAGGTTGGTGGAAGGTTTATTGGATTTCATGGGTTTCAGGCATCTAACACAATCTGTGATAAGTTGTAACGGATGGGTTGAAAATGTTTCCATTTCAGTTTTCTAGTCGGTAAAAACAAATTTGTTCCCATTTCAGATGCTGATGGACATTGTCTTTGGAAATATCATGTTTCTTTCTACCTTTCTACTCTCTATGAGGGTTCTTTTCAGCACATTCCCTAGACCACTCAGGTAACATTTCCTATGGATACTTCTCAAGATGGCAGTTATATTCCATAAAATTTTCATTGAGACATCCCTTTATTACCACTTACTGAGAAATCATGTCTATTTGATCAGCCGATAGAATGGGATAACTGAAGTGGGGAATTGTTCTAGAATCATTAATTGTGACTACTGTAAAATTTTGGCGTGTATTCAAGAATATGCTGAAATAAAGAACGAGTAGGAATTTGGTCAGGCTTAAGTTCATATGGTTCGAGACCACAGTTTGGAGTTTAGGGAAGAATATATAGAATACATAAGGAAAAAGACAATTTATGATCACCCATGAGTCATGGCTTAAAAGATTCATAAGAGGATTCCTTTTAGCCAACCTTTAGTTGTGTGATAAGGCTTTGTTTCAAATCATACATTGCGTACATACATATATGCATATACACACCTTAACATGCATGTGTTATATTGTTTGTTCTGGCACAGGTATAAAGACCTTCTGCTTGCAATATTTATTTCAAGTTACTTCAAGATGTTTCTTATTGCAATGATGGTATGGTTTGTAAATCAAATAGTTTGTTTTTCTTTCTCTCATCTTTTTACTCTACTGAAGAATACTTGGTTAGGCTCAAAGCACATCTAATTTAAGCAGGTGTTCTACAGGTCTGGGAATGTCCTTCTGTGATTTTCATCATTGATTTATTTGTTTTATCATCCAACACTGTGGCACTCAAAGGTCAGATGATAAAGTATTTACAGTTTGAAATTTCAATGCATATGTCATTAATATTGAGGAACACACATGGTTTTATGATGTAAATAGATGCTCAGCCTTGATTTAATGTGGAGGTGTGCATTAGAAAATGTTAGCTTTATTTAGCACGTCTTAAATTGAATATTGTGTGGGAGATTCTTTAACTATGATGGCTGACTGCACCTGAATATCCTTTTTTCTTTTCATCTTTGTCTGAAACAGTGATAACTCAGTCAGCTATGAGTAGATGTATAGCAGCCTGCTTCAGTGCTCATGTGGTAAAGTTTTTGGTCACACAAAGGTGCTGGAGTTGGGAACTTTGAGATCTTAGATCATTGTTGTTTTCAAATTCTCTCTCTCTCTCTCTCTCTCTCTCTCTCTCTCTCTCTCTCTCTCTCTCTCTCTCTCTCTCTCTCTCTCTCTGTGTGTGTGTTTATTGAAAGGTTTATTCAAATTAATTGTGTTTTAAGAAATAGATCAACATTTCCTCTAACGGCAGTACTGGTGTGAGTTGACTGCTGTAAAATGTGATGGTGTAAATGTGCAAGGTATATGTCCCTCCCTGTTATGAAATAGAATTGTTGCATAAATCAGTACTCTTATGATTTTTCCTCTTCAATTGCTCCCTAACTGAAGAGAGAATATAATACACAAAATTCCATTCAACACTGAAGGTTCTTAATAAACAATATTGACAAAGATACCGTACACAAGGGCCGCAGGAATGCTGCACAGGATCGCCGCAATCATGCAGGCCAATTACAAAAACAAAATCAACAACATTTACATGGATACAATGATAATCATACAGTTTTACAATGATTGTAGGTGTTGCTTGTTTCTGCATGAAGGTGATAGATAGGTTTTAAACCAATCATAATCATGCAGTTTTACAATGATTGTAATTACTACTCCATTAAGGAAGGAATCTCAAATTTCCATACCAGTAACCATAACGTCACATTGGCGTCTGGTCACTGTATTATATATTGAGACTCCAGCATCCCATGTAGAAGCAGATCCTGTATAATGCCACTTCCACAACAATAGAGTGCAGAACGAAAGCCTGAGTATAAGGATAGAGTTAGAACTTGGGAATGAACGCCTGAGAATCAGGGTCGAGCTAGAACTTGGAATCGAAATGTTATGACATGCCCCATTGGGGACTTGCTTAATGGTTTTAAGGAGATGTTTCCAATAACATCAAAGAACCCTATTGTCACCTGCTTTGAACCGTATACTTCCAGGACTAGGTTTTCAGGTGACGAGGAGCAATGCAATACTCTGCAGCTTCCCTAACCTGCAAACAGAGTTACAGAAATCACATTAGTGAAAATAGCAAATAGCCTCATCAAAACGTCAAACAAAGAGCTTTTATTTACCGTGAGAAAGCCATAAAGGCTTCTCTTCATGTTTCAATTGAAAGACACTCACCTTGTCGTGTGATACAGCTTTACAGTCGGATTCTTCTCGGAGCACCACCTATGTTTGAGGACATGAATGGATGCTGCTTGGTATTGAGTGTGCTATGATTAAGAGTTATTTGAAGAGAATTGCTATGAGAAATATTTGTTTTGTATGTTGACAGGAGACACGTGGTCTCCAACTCAGGAGGTGGACTCGGGTCCTGATCCAGTGCAGTAAGTCATCCTCTGGAGAACTTTAACCGTACGTCATCCTCGTCCTTGTCTTCAGTAGTTTCGCATATCAGGAATTAGGATTTTGAATAGACTTGGATTGGTCGGCCGGAGACGATGAGGAGCAGGTGGCGCTCAGGCTCCAGTCTCAGCTAATGGTGGCTTTGCCAATGCCGCAGGACACGGTGGTGGTTGAACTGCTGAGGACCGAGGAATCTTAAGAAGCCGAGGAGGCGAATGCGGGTGTGGATATGAGGGTGGCGAGGCGCAGAGAGCCGTTGAAAGCCTGACCATGACCAAGGCCGCCGGGTCGAGCCAACAAAGTGATGGCACTGGGGTCTTGACTCGTTTGTTGTGATCCAATTTCACATCGTCAATGCCTGCAGTTTCCAACGGTGTGGCGGCTTGTGGTGTACATTGGAAGTGCGTCACCGTCGTCAATCTCGGTGATTGTGTGTTGTCGGTGAGTCTTTCGTTAGATTTGTTTGTTCATTTCCATATTTTCTTACTGTTTGTATAAATATGTAATCGATCTCTTACACTATGATCGATGCTGTGTGACTCCTGGAAAAAATGACAATAAGTTCTTGGTCTTGAATTTACCTATTTGGTTTAGTTTTTTTAATTTTCGAGCCAACTAGACCTTCAAAACTTGTATTTATCCTAAGTTTCAAACTTTCTGTTACTAGTTTTTCTAATAATAGCAAGATCCACTGTTCTTTCAAGTGTATGTTTAGATTAATAGCTATTTGGTACTGTAAGGATACACTTGTATGCTTTGTTTTGTTCGCTAAGCTAAAAATTATTTGGGAAAGATATTTTCTATTTAGTGATTGATTGAGTTTAAGGTGCGTTGAGATGAGTTATGAGTTTCTATCTCTATGGCTTGTATACTACTCACAGGTATTACCGATTGAGCTAACTCGTCTACCTCTTCTTGAGAAGCTTTACCTTGATAGCAATAAGTTGTCTCTTTTGCCTTCAGAGTTTGGTGAGTTAAAAACCTTAAAAGTGTTTCAGTACCTGGTAAGTTTGAAATCACTTTTGAAATCTATACAACATTATCTCGTGACTCTTAAATCAAATCAAGTTCAGATGGAGCAACATAACTAAGTTTAGGTTTTGGAGGTTAGATTGTTGATAAACTCATTTGTTTGATTCTTGTTGGACTTGTAAGCAGTAGAACTGAGACAGTGTGTTGGATTGATGGAACTATCATTGGAACACAACAAGCTTATTTGGCCATTGCTTGATTTTAGGTCATTTCGTCAGCACTTCAACTTATTCAATTAATCTATTCATTTCTTCCACTCGTAATTACAGCCATGGTTGTGAAGTCTGATCTTTTCTTGGTCTAATGGTTCCCTCCAGTTTTATGACAGGTCTACGGCTGAGCTACGTGTTCTTAGGCTATTTGGGAATCCTTTGGAATTTTTTCTTGAAATATTGCCGCTTCACAAACTTCATCATTTCTCTTGCAAATATCAGGATTGTGGCTTATGACAATTTGAGATCAGTGAATGTGGAGATAGAGGTAGTGATCAATGCAATATGCGTAGAAGTTTTTAGGCTTTAGAACTTCTAATTTCAGATTATAGGTTGTTGAAAAGAATTTGGTGGTACTTGCAGATGGAAAATAGTTCTTATTTTGGTGCTTCTAGGCGTAAGCTAAGTGCCTTTTTTCTCTCATATTCCGTTTTTCTTCTTATTTTGATGTCGTAGCTCAGAAGATGCTGACCAAGGAAGGATGTATTGAAGTTCTTAAAAGTGTCATGTGCCCACAAAATCCCAAAGGCAAATTCCCTACTTTTTCGAAAACACAATTGTTTTCGTACTTCTCTTGCATAGTATTGTCAATTAATTTGAGGTTTATCTTTCATTAGGTGCAAAGGTTAGCTCAGTTAATACCAACATAATTGCTTCTCCTTTTTTGTTTTGTTGGAGGCAGTACATAATGATGACAATGTTGAGCAACATGAGGATACATGTAAAGATTCAAGTGCTACTAGAAGTATTGTTGATTCAAATGCAACTTCTTGTTGTTTGAGTATTGATTTTGAGTGGTATGGAGTTGTACACTTTTATCGTACTTATTATGCAAATGAAATGTAGTTGTTAACTTCCAGTAAGTGGTATGAACAGTTGTTATACTGTTCATACCCTGCAACTGAGTTGATATCAATGACATAATATTAACAGTGTACTTATATGACATACTATTATCAGATTTTCAGTAACAAAGCATGCTCTATATTTTGCTATATATATAGCTGTGCAATTGAAGTTTATGATATGCAAAATGTGATTTTTACTAAGAAGATAGTTCTATGACATAGTATTAACAGTATACTTAACAGTGTACTTTTTTTTTCTTGTAGATGTATTTCCTTTTGCCTTTGCGATTGTATCTGGTGAAACTGTAGACAATTGGAGGTGGTTTCTGCAAAGGATATTAGATGTCTTGCTAGGCTTTTTTGGCTTATTTTGTTGAGTTTTTTGTATGAAATGGTATTAACAATGTACTTTTATGAAATTGTATTAACAATGTACTTCTATGAAATTGTATTAACAATGTACTTCTATGAAATTGTATTAACAATGTACTTCTATGAAATTGTATTAACAATGTACTTCTATAACATGGTATTAACAGTGTACTTTTTGCTCACGTCAACCCTTTTATGACATGGTATTAATAGTGTACTTTTATGACATGGTATTAATAGTGTACTTTTATGACATTGTATTAACAGTGTACTTTTATGACATTGTATTAACAGTGTACTTTTATGATATGGTATTAACAATGTACTTTTATGACATGATATTAACATTGTACTTCAATGACATGTTATTAACAATGTACTATGAAATGGTTTGCGGAGGTTCGGTGGAGAAGGAAGGGTCGTGGGGATAGGCCCTTGGTTTTTGTGATGTTTTTTAAGTTTGGGTTTTAAAAAAAATAATGGATTGGGCTTGTTGGGCTTGTTTTGAGTTTTTTTTGTGTTTTTTGTATTAGGCTTGTTTTAAGTTGATCAATGGCATATATGTAATTTATAGGAAGTTCAACACTTATTTGTTATGTAGTAAATAGTTTTTGGGTATGTTTATAAAGTGAATTCCATATAGGAATTTTTTATAATTTCAGTTCTATTTTGGGTATATTACTAAAGCACCCATGAAATTATTCAAGAACTGTAGGAAAAGAATCGTGAACTCCAGATTATATGGAGACTCTGACTCACCACTGCATGCCAATAGTGTTATTGGCATGCATAACATCTCCCTGTTCTGTGTTCCTTGGTGGCAGCAGTGTGTAATCCTGTGGCTGAAATTCATCAAACAATGATACCAGATTGTCTTCTGGCTGAAAGTAAGCCTGGATTAAGAATCATAGCAAGCAATCGTTAATGTACTTCTTGTGATCCATATTGAGAAGTTCATATAAAAATATTAAATAAAATTGAAAGAGTATGCACATTTTCATCTCTGAACTAACTGATTCATTGGTTGAAATTTTAAAAACCTGGATTAAAAGAATCATAACAAGCAAGCACTAAGTTTGGATGTAATTCTTGTGCTCCATATTAAAAAAGTTCATATGAGAAAAAAAAAATCGAAGTGCATGCTCATGCTCACCTCTGAAAACCTTTCATCAGTAGCCCCATTTTGAACACTATTAGCGGTGTTGCTAACCGGTTCATAGTGATCATTGGTTGAAATATTAGTCCCAGTTGGAGATAGCTGCTTACTGCAGTCATCATTATAGAGACTGGGAACATTTCCCTGCTTGATGCATGATTCTGACAGCAGTGTGGAGGAGCAGTAATTTTGTGGCTGAGGTGGGGGCGGTGGCTGATGCGGGTGAGGTGGTGGCTGATGTGGGTGAGGTGCGGGTGGTGGCTGATGTGGGTGAGGTGCGGGTGTTGGCTGATGCGGGTGAGGTGGGTGTGGTGGCTGATGCGGCTGATCAGCACAGAACGGCTGCATTAAGAAACACAGACAAGCAAGCGTTAAGTTTTCAAGTGCTTCTTGTGCTTAGACAGCAAGTTCATATAAACAAAAATGTTCAAAAGTTCACCTCTTTAAACAGAACATCAAAATCAGACAAGAAGAAGCCACCAGGTGAACCAACACCAAAGCTACCAGGTGATGTGGCTGAGGTGGGTGTGGTGGCTGATGTGGCTGCTAGCTGCTGAGGAGGAAGAAAGGTTGAATCCATATTTACTCCAAGATACGGCTGCAATAAGAAACACAGACAAGCAAGCGTTAAGTTTTGAAGTGCTTCTTGTGCTGATACAGCAAGTTCATATAAACAAAAATGTTCAAAAGTTAACCTCTTTAAACAGATCATCAAATCCAGACAAGCGATGTTGTCTTTCATCAGTATCCCCATTTTGAACACTATAAGCGATGTTGCTAACCGGTTCACAGTGATCATTGGTTGAAATATTATTCTCATGCGTAAGACAAAAATTGTCATCCCCAATTGGAGATTGGCGCTTACTGCAGTAATCATTATAGCCACCGGGAACATTTCCCTGTTTTTTGCATAATGCTGACTGCAGTGTGGAGGAGCAGTAATCATGTGGCTGAGGCGGGGGTGGTGGCTGATGTGGCTGAGGTGAGTGTGGTGGCTGAGGGGGAAGAAAGGGTGAATCCATATTTATTCCAAGATCAGCACAGGACGGCTGCAATAAGAAACACAGACAAGCAAGCATTAAGGTTTGAAGTGCTTCTTGTGCTGATAAACAAAAATGTTCAAAAGTTCACCTCGTTAAACAGATCACCAAAATCAGACAAGAAGAAGCCACCAGGTGAACCAACATCAAAGCCACCAGGTGAACCAACACAGGTTGAAAAACCATTATTGTCTGTAGGAGAAAAACCATTTGGAGACTCTGAGTCGGCGACTTCATTACGATTCTCAGTGCCAAGCAGAACATCTTTGTCTGTGAGATGCTCATCTGGGCCTTGAATCATATCAGTTGCAGCACCTTGATCATCTTCAGAGTTAGAGGCGATTTTGCCACCAATAGCAGGTTCAGCTAATTCATCGCCGTAGATTGAATCAACCTTCAGCTTCTTAGAATTTGCTGGCTTCTTCTTCAGGCAGCAGAGAACAAAGTCTTTCTGCTGATTGGCACGTTCAGTTTCGGTGAGAGAATACTCATGTATGACATACTTGATCTTCTTGGCATTGGGCACCTTATCCTCAAAAGACAAATACCTCTTCTTACCAATCACAGTTTTGGATAGTTCATCCTTGATCTCACGAGGCTTGCCTGTGACTTTATATTTGCCCTCATCTGTGGTCCTTTTGCAGCGATCTCTTTTGGTGTTTTTGTAAACAGGTTGGCTGAAGAAGACCACTGAAATACAACGCAAGCAAAGTATTGGAAATTTGAAACCAACCCACTTCTAGTCTTTGAAGGGCTCAACAACAGATCAGCTAAACAAGATGACAAATTTATGCATACAACAAAATAAAACATTAGAAATGAGAAATGGGGTGGCTTTTTCAAAAGCGTTGAAATCGAAATGCAACACAAAACAAAATTTTGAAACCAAACTACTCAATAATAGAACCGATCAAGATCATAACTTTATAAATAAACAAAAGCATAGCGAAAATAGGTAGTGAACAAAAAGTGAGAAAGATTAATGGGTTACCAGGCAGATCACGAGGCTCACGCTTGCAGAAATGATCAATTACAGGGAATGTCCCTGAATTCAGAGTCCTTCCCCTCTATTTTGTTCTTCAAGTAGCCAACCAGTTCCACTTCGGTGGGAAAGAAGGACTTAACCCCGGGTAGGCCTTTCTTCCCTGAAACTCCTTCACCCGTTGTGCCGCCGCCGCCGCCGCTCATCTCTTCTCCTGAAACAAGATGATCAAAGCCACACCCATGAGAAGCCGCCACGGCAGCGGTGCTGTGATCGACCACCAGAGTTGGAAGCAGCCGCTGCTGCTCGGCAGCACCAACAAGCAGAGCCTGCAAAGCAACCCAGGTAGCACGGGCGGAGATGGAACCAGCCAGAGTAGCAACAAAAAAATGGCTAAGGGAGTCATTGATCAAAGAAAGCACAAACTGGTCCATCTGAATCCAGTTCTTATAAGCGGGATCGGTCGTGTTAGTGGGTTTCCCGTCGGCGTCGAGAAGAAAGGCGGGCGGACAAATGGCGGTACCGTCGACGAAAGACATCAGGCCGCGGCTGTTGAGAAGAGGAATGATCTGCGCCAACCAAAGGGGGTACTTTGTAGGATCCAATTTCACAGTGAGCGGGTCGGCAGCAGCAGAGGCAGAGCTGGAAGAAGATCCAGTGGTTGCAGCCATGGCCATGACAGAAAATGGAAGAAAGCCGGAGGAGACAAAAAGAAAGAAGGAGATTTTCAATCAGTGTTTTGGGCAGAGTGAGTGAGTGAGCAAGGAAGCATCCGATCCGAGTGTAAGGAACTTGTATTAATTGATCAGAAAAAAGACTATATAAACTTTATATTTTTCCAGGTCTTTAAGCTTCCCATACAAGCTTACCCGAGTGAATGGAGGTGGGTCCCAATCCGTAGGTTCCCGCGCTTTTTTATTTATTGTATTTTATATTTGTTTAGGTTCCCGCGCTTGTAGTAATTTTCTTTTCTTCATTTTCTCATTGATATTTGAGAAATGCTAGCAACCTTCATTTTGGACCTTCTCCTTTCTCCTCATGACACGTGTCAATGTGTACACTTAAAACAATGGAGATTTTGACGTAAAGGTTGTCTAATGTATTAATGACATTGTTTTAAGTGTAAAAATTGACACGTGTCATGAGGAGAATTGAGAAGGTCTAAAAGAGAAGGTTAGAAAGAATGTTGCTAGCATTTCCCTTAATTTTTTAAGGAAAAACAAATACAATCGAGAGATTTCCAGAACATTCCAGACTCTTTATTTATAAAAATATTATTATTTGGGATGTTAGGAAGATTCTATTTAAACTTTAAAACGTGTTGAGTTTATAGTTTGGATTTAATAATTGGCAATCATTTTTGTAGTTCTTACGAGTTTTTACCTTCATTATGTTTTTCTGTTTGCATTTTTCGTGTGAGTTTCATTCTGATTCCACTTTAGTCCAATCCATTAATTAAGTTGATTTTTCTATCTATTTTATTGCGTACCTTCTTGTTTGAAAATTTCAATTTTGAATTGTTTTCTTTCTACTTAAAATAAAAAATGAGTTGGTGCACGATTTATAAATTCCTACGTAAGGTCCCTGTCCTGTGTGTAGCTCCATCAGAATTCGAGTCCTGTTGCTAGCAGTTCTCATTGATGCGCGATTTGTAAATTCTTACGTAAATTCATACTAGTGTAAATATTGATGAACACACATGATTTTATGATGTAAATAGATGCTCAGCCTTGATTTCATGCGGAGGTGTGCATTAGAAAATGTTAGCTTTATTTAGTACGTCTTAAATTGAATATTGTGTGGGAGATTCTTTAACTATGGATGGCTGACTGCACCTGAATATCCTTTTTTTTCCTTCTTTGTTTGAAACATTGATAACTCAGTCAGCTATGAGTTGATGTATAGCAGCCTGCTTCAGTGCTCATGTGGTAAAGTTTTCGGTCACACAAAGGTGCTGGAGTTGGGAACTTTGAGATCTTAGATCATTGTTGTTTCCAAAACTCTGAGATCTTAGATCATTGTTGTTTTCAAATTCTCTCTCTCTCTCTCTCTCTGTGTTCATTTCCTCCAACGGCAGTACTGGTGTGAGTATGACTGCTGTAAAATGTGCAAGGTGTTTGTCCCTCCCTGTTATGAAATATAATTGTGCATAAATCAGCACTCTTGTGATTTTTCCCCTTCAATTGCTCCCTAACTAATGGAAAGAGGAGAAAACGTTTTTTTTTCTTCTTTCTTAAAACTGGGTTCGCAAAAGACCCACTAGTATAGTAGTTTGAAATAATTACTTCCTCAGGCAAGGTTGGGTTGAGTCCCAGTTCGTGTAGTGTGTGTGAGTTTAGTATGCTATCGCCCTCTCAATAGGAAAGGTCCTCAAAAAAAAAAAAACTGGGTTCAAATATGAAAAGAGAATATAATACACAAAATTCCATTCAACACTGAAAGGTTCTTAATAAACAATATTGACAAAGATACCGTACACAAGGGCCGCAGGAATGCCGCACAGGATCGCAGCATTTCATACAGGCCAAAATCAACAACATTTACAAGGATACGATGATAATCATACAGTTTTACAATGATTGTAGGTGTCGCTTGTTTCTGCATGAAGGTGATAGATAGGTTATAAACCAATCATAATCATGCAGTTTTACAATGATTGTAATTACTACTCCATTAAGGAAGGAATCTCAAATTTCCATACCAATAACCATAACGTCACATTGGCGTCTGGTCACTGTATTATATATTGAGACCCCAGCAGCCCATGTAGAAGCAGATCCTGTATAATGCCACTTCCACAACAATAGAGTGCAGAACGAAAGCCTGAGTATAAGGATAGAGCTAGAACTTGGGAATGAGAGCCTGAGAATCAGGGTAGAGCTAGAACTTGGAATCGAAATGTTATGACGTGCCCCATCGGGGACTTGCTTAATGGTTTTAAGGAGATGCTTCCAATAACATCAAAGAACCCTATTGTCACCTGCTTTGAACCGCCGTATACTTCCAGGACTAGGTTTTCAGGTGAAGAGGAGCAATGCAATACTCTGCAGCTTCCCTAACCTGCAAACACAGTTACAGAAATCACATTAGTGAAAATAGCAAGTAGCCTCATCAAAACTTCAAACAAAGAGCTTTTATTTACCGTGAGAAAGCCATAAAGGCTTCCCTTCATGTTTCAATTGAAAGACACTCACCTTGTCGTGTGATACGGCGTTGCAGTCGGATTCTTCTCGGAGCACCACCTATGTTTGAGGACATGAATGGATGCTGCTTGGTATTGAGTGTGCCATGATTAAGAGATATTTACAGAGATTTGCTATGAGAAATATTTGTTTTGTATGATGACAGGAAACACGTGGTCTCCCCAGTATCGGTTTTGAGAAAAGAAATCTAATTTGTTTTGTATCTTGACAGGAGACACGTGGTCTCCAAAGTAGTGCTTTTGAGAAAATAAATCTAATTTGTTTTGTATCTTGATAGTCGACTGCAACATTTTAGTTATAGGAGAGCATCAGTAACACATGGTCTCCAATGCCCCATCCATGGAGTAATTCAGTGTTCATTTCACTTTTTACTCCACTATCGCTGTCATAGACTCCTCCCCATGGCTCCGATAGATTAGAGTCACTGAAAGTAGTGTATGTTTTTTCTTCGCAGGATAATAATCCTAGTCACCAATGAAATTATTCAAGAACAGTGGGAAAAGAATCGTGAACTCCAGATTATCTGGAGACTGCGACTCACCACTGCATGTCAATAGTGTTATTGGCATGCATAACATCTCCCTGTTCTGTGTTCCTTGGTGGCGGTAGTGTATAATCCTGTGGCCGAACTTCATCAAACAATGATACCAGATTGTCTTCTGGCTGAAAGTAAGCCTGGATTAAGAATCATAACAAGCAATCGTTAATGTACTTCTTGTGATCCATATTGAGAAGTTCATATAAAAATATTAAATAAAATTCAAAGAGCAAGCTCATTCTCATCTCTGAACTAACTGATTCATTGTGATCATTGGTTGATATTTTATAAACCTGGATTAAAAGAATCATAACAAGCAAGCACTAAGTTTGGATGTAATTCTTGTGCTCCATATTAAAAAAGTTCATATGAGAAAAAAAAAAATCGAAGTGCATGCTCATGCTCACCTCTGAAAACCTTTCATCAGTAGCCCCATTTTGAAAATTACTGCAGTCATCATCATAGCGACTGGGAACATTTCCCTGCTTGATGCATGATGCTGACAGCAGTGTGGAGGAGCAGTCATTTTGTGGGTGAGGTGAGGGTGGTGGCTGATGTGGCTGAGGTGGCGGATGCGGGTGTGGTGGCTGATGTGGGTGAGGTGCGGGTGGTGGCTGTTGCGGCTGAGGTGGCTGATGCGGGTGTCGTGGCTGATGTGGGTGAGGTGCGTGTGGTGGCTGATGCGGGTGTGGTGGCTGATGTGGGTGAGGTGCGGGTGGTGGCTGATGCAGCTGATCAGCACAGAACGGCTGCATTAAGAAATACAGACAAGCAGGCGTTAAATTTTCAAGTGCTTCTTGTGCTTATACGGCAAGTTCATATAAACAAAAATGTTCAAAAGTTCACCTCTTTAAACAGATCATCAAAATCCGACAAGAAGAAGCCACCAGGTGAGCCAACACCAAAGCTACCAGGTGATGTGGCTGAGGTGGGAGTGGTGGCTGATGTGGCTGCTAGCTGCTGAGGAGGAAGAAGGGTTGAATCCATATTTACTCCAAGATACGGCTGCAATAAGAAACACAGACAAGCAAGCGTTAAGTTTTGAAGTGCTTCTTGTGCTGATACAGCAAGTTCATATAAACAAAGATGTTCAAAAGTTCACCTCTTTAAACAGATCATCAACTCCAGACAAGCGATGTTGTCTTTCATCAGTATCCCCATTATGAACACTATAAGCGATGTTGCAAACCGGTTCATAGTGATCATTGGTTGAAATATTATTCTCATGCGTAAGACAAAAATTGTCATCCCCAATTGGAGATTGGCGCTTACTGCAGTCATCATTATAGCCACCGGGAACATTTCCCTGTTTTGTGCATAATGCTGACTGCAGTGTGGAGGAGCAGTAATCATGTGGCTGAGGCGGGGGTGGTGGCTGATGTGGCTGAGGTGAGTGTGGTGACTGAGCAAGCTGAGGTGGCTGAGGTGGAAGAAGGGGTGAATCCATATTTATTCCAAGATCAGCACAGGACGGCTGCAATAAGAAACACAGACAAGCAAGCATTAAGTTTTGAAGTGCTTCTTGTGCTAATAAACAAAAATGTTCAAAAGTTCACCTCGTTAAACAGATCACCAAAATCAGACAAGAAGAAGCCACCAGGTGAACCAACATCAAAGCCAACAGGTGAACCAACACAGGTTGAAATATCATTCTTGTCTGTAGGAGAAAAACCATTTGGAGACTCTGAGTCCGCGCCTTCATTACGATTCTCAGTGCCATGCTGAACATCTTTGTCTGCGAGATGCTCATCTGGGCCTTGAATCATATCAGTTGCAGCAGCTTTATCATCTTCATGGCCGTAGATTGAATCATCCTTCAGCTTCTTAGAATTTGCTGACTTATTCTTCAGGCAGCAGAGAACAAACTCTTTCTGCTGATTGGGATTAGGAACCAGTTTGGCAAGTTCAGTTTTGGTGAGAGAATACTCATGTATGACATACTTGATCTTCTTGGCATTGGGCACATTATCCTCAAAAGACAAATACCTCTTCTTACCAATCACAGTTTTGGATAGTTCATCCTTGATCTCACGATGCTTGCCTGTGACTTTATATTTGCCTTCATCTGTGGTCCTTTTGCAGCGATCTCTTTTGGTATTTTTGTAAACAGGTTGGCTGAAGAAGACCGCTGAAATGCAACGCAAGCAAAGTATTGGAAATTTGTAACCAACCCACTTCAAGTCTTTGAAGGGCTCAACAACAGATCAGCTAAACAAGATGATAAATTTATGCATACAACAAAATAATACATTAGAAATGAGAAATGGGTTGGCTTTTTCAAAAGCATTGAAATCGAAATGCAACACAAAACAAAATTTTGAAACCAAACTACTCAACAACACAACTGATAAAGATCATAACTTCATAAATAAACAAAAACATATCAATAATGGGCAGTGAAGAAAAAGTGAGAAAGATTAATAGGTTACCAGGCAGATCACCAGGCTTGTGGTTGCAGACATCGATTACAGGGATGTCCCTGAATTCAGAGTCCTTCCCCTCTATTCTGTTCCTCAAGTAGCCAACCAGTTCCACTTCGGTGGGAAAGAAGGACTTAAACCCGGGTAGGCCTTTCTTCCCTGAAACTCCTTCACCTGTTGTGCCGCCGCCGCCGCCGCCGCTGCTCATCTCTTCTCCCGAAACAAGATGATCAAAGCCGCACCCATGAGAAGCCGCCACGGCAGCGGTGCTGTGATCGACCACCAGAGTTGGAAGCAGACGCTGCTGCTCGGCAGCACCAACAAGCAGAGCCTGCAAAGCAACCCAGGTAGCACGGGCGGAGATGGAACCAGCCAGAGTAGCAACAACAAAGTGGCTGAGGGAGTCATTGATCAAAGAAAGCACAAACTGGTCCATCTGAATCCAGTTCTCATAAGCGGGATCGGTCGTGTTAGTGGGTTTCCCGTCGGCGTCGAGAAGAAAGGGGGGCGGACAAATGGCGGTACCGTCGACGAAAGACATCAGGCCACGGCTATTGAGGAGAGGAATGATCTGCGTCAACCAAAGGGGGTACTTCGTAGGATCCAATTTCACAGTGAGCGGGTCAGCAGCAGCAGAGGCAGAGCTGGAAGAAGATCCAGTGGTTGCAGCCATGGCCATGACAGAAACTGGAAGAAAGCCTGCAGGAGGAGACAAGAAGAAAGGGGATTTTCAATCAGTGTTTTGGGCAGAGTGAGTGAGTGAAGAAGGAAGCATCCGAGTGGAAGTAACTTGTATTAATTGATCAGAAAAAAGACAAATTTTGACTGGTCTTTGAGCTGCGCTTCCCATACAAGCTTACCTGAGTGAGTGGAAGTGGGTCCCAATCCGTACGTTCCCGCGTTTTTTTTATTTATTGTATTTATGTTCTGCTCAAGGACTCTTATCCACCCCTCTTGTAGTAATTTTCTTTTCTTCATTTACTCATTGATTTTTGAGCGGAAAACAAATACAATCGAGAGATTTCAGGAACATTCTAGACTCTTTGGGTTGATCATAAAAATATTATTATTTGGGTTGAGTTTATAATTGGCAATCATGTTTGATCAAAAAATTAAAAAGACTAATTTTGAGCTGAGCGTCTTAGACAAGTTTACCTGAGTGACTGACGTGGCATGGCTTGCGTTGCGTCATATCTGTGGGTCCCATCCACTACTTTCCCTTGTTTTTTAAATTTAATTTTGTATTTGTTTATGTCCTGTCGACGGAATCTTATCGACCTGCTCTTGGAAGTTCAGATTTAGTAATTTTCTTTTCTTCATTTTGTCATTTGATAGATTTTTGAGGGGAAAACAAATGCAATCAAGAGATTTCTGGAACATTCTAGACTTCTGATACGTGGATGAGATCGAAGGCTTTACTACTCACCCAAAGAAGTAGTAAAGCACTTTTGGGCTCTTGATCATGGATCAAAGCTTTATCCATAAAGAAGTATTATTTGGTATGTTAAGAATCTATTTAAATGATAAAACAGGGTTTTTGAAGAACATTTAACATTTTTTGGAGTTCCAAATTTATTTTCAAGTTTTGATGTGTATATGATAAAGTGGTTGAGCTTCAAAGTTCAGTTAGATTTTGATCTTGAAAATTTGGAAGTTGTATGATTCAAAACTTAGAAACCAAATTACAGCTATCATGCATGTATTTTCGCATCTTGTGACTAAATGCATTTCATATATTATATGTTTAATTTGTCACTTTCGAGCCTAAATTTTTTATACAATTTGACGTAGCGTGACAAATAAATGGCTAAAACCTTAGCCTAGAACATGGAACTCTGGAATCCACTTGGAAAATATGAGGAAACCTCAAGGTTTATTTAATAAAGTGGAATAACAAAACATAACCATAGCTACGGGTAAAATATGTTTAAATACTCATAGAAACCCTATGAATAACAAAGGTATTAAAATAGGAAAATAACAAAGTTTTTAAAAAATGTAAAAACTTTAAAACTGGATTTCGGGGTACTAAACGTTCTCGGATGCTCGAAAAATTCATACATCATGGAAAAGCAATGAGTTTTACTGGTGACACCGTTCTCTTTGAATCGATAAGTCATGGGCCGAATTCTGAGTTCGAAGCCCAAATATGCAGTTTACCCGATCCGCCATCCGTTATACATCACAATTTGAGAGCTATTGTTACAAACCTTGAAACACCTATATTAAAACATAGTTTTTCTGAGCCAAAAACTAGGCTTGAACATCATAGGTTTGACATGAAAAACTCTAAGTTATAACTGGAAAACACTACACGGATGCTATGGCTCGAACCTATTGTTTTTTTTTAATGACTTTTCCTATTGAGAGGTGCGATAGTATACTAAACTTACATACACTACACGGATGCTAGGGCTCGAACCTAGAACCTTACCTGAGGAAGTAAATACTTCAAACCACTACACTAATGGGTCCTTTTTTTTTCTTTTTCTTTCTTAAAACGGAACAATGGCATGTAAACATTGTGGTTTCAAATATGAAAAGAGAATATGAATGCACAAAATTCCATTCAACACTGAAAGGTTCTTAATAAACAATATTGACAAAGATACAGTACACAAGGGCCGCAGGGATGCTGCACAGGACCGCAGCATTTGATATAGGCCAATTACAAACACAAAATCAACAACATTTACAAGGATGGCAATCATAAAATACAGTTTTACAATGATTGTAGGGGTTGATTGTTTCTGCTTGAAGGCGATAGATAGGTTTTAAACCAATCATAATCAAACAGTTTTACAATGATTGTAATTACTACTCCATTAAGGAAGGAATCTCAAACTTCCATACCAATAACCATAACGTCACATTGGCGTCTGGTCACTGTATTATATATTGAGACTCCAGCAGCCATGTAGAAGCAGATCCTGTATGATGCCACTTCCACTGAGCATAAGGCTAGAGCTAGAACTTGGGAATGAAAGCCTGAGAATAAGGCTACAGCTGCAACGAGAGCCTGAGAATAAGGCTACAGCTGGAACGAGAGCCTGAGAATAAGGCGACAGCTGGAACGAGAGCCTGAGAATAAGGCTAGAACTGGAACGAAAGCCTGAGAATAAGGCTAGAACTTGGAATCGAAATATTACACCATGCCCCATCCGGGACTTGCTTAATGTTTTCAAGGAGGTGCTTCCAATAACATCAAAAGAACCCTATTGTCACCTGCTTCGAACCGTATACTTCCAGGACTTGGTTTTGGTTTTCAGGTGAAGAGAGCAATACAATACTCTGCAGCTTCCCTAACCTGCAAACAGAGTTACAGAAATCACATTAGTGAAAATAGCAAATAGCCTCCTCAAAACTGCAAACAAGAGCTTTTATTTACCGTGAGAAAGCCATAAAGGCTTCCCTTCATGTTTTCAATCGAAAGTCGCTCACCTTGTCTTGTGATACAGCTTTGCAGTCGGATTCTTCTCGGAGCACCTCCTATGTTTGAGAACATTAATGGATGCTGCTTGGTATTGAGTGTGCTATGATTAAGAGAGTACACTATTTGAAGAGAATTTCTTTGAGGAATATTTGTGCTTCTGTTGACAGGAGAGACACGTGGTCTCCAAAGTACTGCTTTTAAGAAAAGAAATCTAATTTGTTTTGTAGATAAGGGTCATGTCCTACCTTTCCAAGACCTCTTGTGGTTTACAAGGCCCCTACTGATGCAGAATAAAACTGTTACCCACCCATGGAGTAATTCAGTGTTCCTTTAACTTCTTACACTACTATTGCTATCATAGACTCCTCCCCATGGCTCCGGTAGATTAAAGTCGGCTCCGGTAGATTAGAGTCACTGAAAGTAGCGTATGTTGTTTATTCACAGGATAATAATCCAGGTCACCAATGAAATCATTCAAGAACTGTGGGAAAAGAATCGTAAACTCCACAATATCTGGAGACTGCGACTCACTACTGCATGTCAATATAGTTATTGGCATGCATAACATCTCCCAAGTTCTGTGTTCCTTGGTGGCAGCAGAGTATAATCCTGTTGCCAAAATTCATCAAACAATGATCCCAGATGGTCTTCTCCCTGGATTAAGAATCATAACATGCAAGCGTTAAGATTGGATGTACTTCTAGAATTGTAAAGTTAGGGGGCAGAAGTATAAAATACAAGTATATAAAACACCTAAGTATTCAATAGTTACATATTTCGAGCAAAATATTTCTAATTGAGTCATGTCTAATTTGTTTTAGATGAAATTTTAACTTAATTTATAAGTTGTTTATTACAAATTTTACATATTATATATAATATAATAGAGGAGAGATAAAAATCTGGGGGGGCCAGGGCCACTCCAGGTCTAGGAGTGGCTCCGCCTTGTGATCCATAATGAGTTCATATAAAATAAAAATTGAAAGAGCATGCTCATTCTCACCTCCGAACTAACTGATTCATTGTGATCATTGGTTGAAGTTTTATATTATAACAAGAAAGCCCTAAGTTTGGATGTAATTCTTGTGCTCCATATTAAAAAAGTTCATATGAGAAAAAAAATAATTCAAAGAGCATGCTCATTCTCACCTTTGAAAACCTTCCATCAGTAGCCCCATTTTGAACACTATAAGCGGTATTGCTAACCGGTTCATAGTGATAATTGGTTGAAATATTATTCACAGTTGGAGATAGCTGCTTACTGCAGTCATCATTATAGAGACTGGGAACATTTCCCTGCTCGGTGCATAATGCTGACGGCAGTGTGGAGGAGCAGTAATTTCGTGGCTGAGGTGGAGGTGGTGGCTGATGTGGGTGAGGTGCGGGTGGTGGCTGATGCAGGTGAGGTAGGTGTGGTGGCAGATGTGGCTGATCAGCACAGAACGGCTGCATTAATAAACACAGACGAGCAAGCGTTAAGTTTTCAAGTGCTTCTTGTGCTGATACAGCAAGTTCGTATAAACCAAAATGTTCAAAAGTTCACCTCTGTAAACTGATCATCGAAATCAGACAAGGAGAAGCCATCAGGTGAACCATCACCAAACCCACCAAATGATGTGGCTGCGATGGGTGTGGTGGCTGAGATGGGTGTGGTGGCTGATGTGGCTGCTAGCTGCTGGGGTGGAAGAACAAGTGAATCCATATTTACTCCAAGATCCGCACAGAACGGCTGCAATAAGAAACACAGACAAACAAGCGTTAAGTTTAGAAGTGCTTCTTGTGCTGATACAGCAAGTTCATATAAACAAAAATGTTTAAAGGTTCACCTCATTAAACAGAGCATCAAAATCAGACAATAAGAAGCCATCATTTGGAGACTCTGACTCGGCGCATTCAGTACGATTCTCAGTGCCAAGCAGAACATCTTTGTCTGCGAGATGCTCATCTGGGCCTTGAATCATATCAGTAGAGGCGATTTCGCCACCAATAGCAGGTTCAGCTAATTCATCGCCGCAGATTGAATCATCTTTCAGCTTCTTAGAATTTGCTGACTTATTCATCAGGTGGCAGAGAACTAATTCCCTCTGCTGATTATTTTGAGCACCCAGTTGGGCCAGTTTAGTTTTGGTGAGAGAATACTCATGCATGACGTGCTTGGTCTTCTTGGCTTTGGGCACACGACCTTCGTAGTAAGACAAAATCCTCTTAGTACCAATCACAGCTTGGGATTGTTCAGCCTTGATCTCACGAACCTTGCCTGTGCTTTTATAAAAGCCTTGATCTGTGCTTCTGTTGCAGCGCTTGCTGTTGGTGTACTTGTGATCCGGTTGGCTGAAGAAGAACTCTGAAATTCAACGCAACCAAAATATTGGAAATTTGAAACCAACCCACTTCAAGTCTTTGAAGTGCTGCTAAACAAGATCATACATTTACGCATACAACAAAATAGTACATTAGAAATGAGAAATGGGTTGGCTTTTTCAAAAGCATTGAAATCGAAATGCAACACAAAACAAAATTTTGAAACCAACCTATTCAACAACACAACTGATAAAGATCATAACTTCATAAATAAACAAAAACATAGCAATAATGGGAAAAGTGAGAAAGATTAATAGGTTACCAGGCAGATCACTAGGCTTGTGGTTGCAGACATCGATTACAGGGATGATGTCCCTGAATTTTGCGTCCTTGCCCTCTATCTTCTTCTTCAAGTAGAAGCCAACCAGTTCCTCTTGTGTAGGAGCGAACTTATACCCGGGCAGCTCCATCTGCCATGAATCTCCTTCAACTGTTGTGCTGCTGCTGCTCATTTCTCCTCCTCCTGAGCCACACCCACCAGAACCCACCGTGGCAGCGGTGGCATGATCAGAAACCGGGACCGGAGTCAAAAGCAGAGCCGCCAAAGCAACCCAGGTAGCACGGGCGGAGATAGAACTTGCCACAGTAGCAAGAACAGAGTGGCTGAGGGAGCCATTGATCCAAGAAAGCACCAATTGGTCCCTCTGAATCCAATCCTCATAAGCCGGATTGATGGCGTTACTGGGTTTTCCGTCGGAGCCTAGAAGAAACGCAGGCGGCGAAATGCTGGTGCCGTCGACGAAAGAGATCAGGCGGCGGCTCCTGAGGAGAGGAATGATCTGCGCCAGCCAAATGGGGTAATTGGTAGGATCCAATTTCACAGTGAGGACAGACGGCAGAGCAAGAGCTGGCTTATCAGCAGCAGCGGCAGAGCTTGAAGAAGATGCAGTGGTCGCAGCCATCGCCATGGCAGAAATGGAAGAGAGCTCTGCGAGAGCCCAGAAAGGAGACTGAAGTGAGCAAGCAAAGCATCAGAGTGAAGATTTATAGGGCCTCCAATTGTAATTTTATCAAAAATTAAAAAGACTAATTTTGAGCTGAGCGTCTCAGACAAGTTTACCTGAGTGACTGACGTGGCATGGCTTGCGTTGCGTCATACCTGTGGGTCCCATCCACTACTTTCCCTCGTTTTTTCTTAAAATTTAATTTTGTATTTGTTTATGTCCTGTCGACGGAATCTTATCGACCTGCTCTTGGAAGTTCAGATTTAGTAATTTTCTTTTCTTCATTTTATCATTTGATAGATTTTTGGAACATTCTAGACTTCTGATACGTGGATTAGATCAAAGGCTTTACTACTCGCCCAAGAAGTAGTGAGCATTTTTGGGCTCTTGATCATGGATCAAAGCTTTATTCATAAAGCAGTATTATTTGGTATGTTAAGAATCTATTTAAATTATAAAACATGGTTTTTGAAGAACATTTAACATTTTTTGTAGTTCTAAATTTATTTTCAAGTTTTAATGTGTATATGATAGAGTGATTGAGCCTCAAAGTTTAGTTAGATTTTGATCTTGAAAATTTGGAAGTTCTATGATTCAAAACTTAGAAACCAAATTACAGCTATCATGCATGTATTTTCACATCTTGTGACTAAATGCATTTCATATATTATATGTTTAATTTGTCACTTTCAAGCCTAAATTTTTTATACAATTTGACGCAGCGTGACAAATAAATGGCTAAAACCTTAGCCTAGAACATGAAACTCTGGAATCCATCAGGAAAATATGAGGAAACCTAAAGATTTATTTGATAAAGTGGAATAACAAAACATAACCATAGCTACGGGTAAAATATATTTAAATACTCCTAGAAACCCTAAGAATAACAAAGGAATTAAAATAGGAAAATAACAAAGTTTCTAAAAAATGTAAAAACTTTAAAACTGCATTTCGGGGTACTAAACGTTCTCGAATGCCCTAAAAAACTCATACATCATGGAAAAACAATGAGTTTTACTGGTGACACCGTTCTCTTTGAATCGATAAGTCATGGACAGGATTCTAAGTTCGGAGCCCAAATCTGCAGTTTACCCGATTCGTCATATGTTACATCACAATTTGAGAGCTATTGTTACAAACCTTGAAACACCTATATTAAAACATAGTTTTTCCAAGCTGAAAACTAGGCTTGAACATCAAAGGTTTGACATGAAAAACTCAAAGTTCTCGACTTTTGATTTGATTCGCATTTTGGTATGTCAATTTCCAAACAAGACAAACAGCACCAGACTGAAGCTGTATTTATAAACCCTAAGCAAGACAAGACCCCAATTGACCAAAAAAAGAAACAGAAAAAGAAAACAAGACCCACCAACTCAAGCAAGCACTTTGGTGTGGGGGGTTTTGAGTGGTGTTTTTTCCACACGTCTTTGAGCTTCCTATCCAAGTTCATCTCACTGTGGGTCCCCATCAGTCCTTTCCCGCGATTTTTTCTGTTCTTTCTTATCTTTAGTATAAGTTAAATTTTCTTTTCTTCATTTTATCATTCTAGACTCTTGACGCATGGATCACCAACAACTGCTTCGGCTCCGATCCAATCGAAGCTTTATTCATTAAAAGGGAATTTTAGAATATTTTATTCCGACATTGTGGCACCCCACACTTTGTCTCGCGTTGCAATCTATATCACCTGAGTGAGTGACCAGTGAGTGAGGGGCATGGCTTGCGTCACACCAGCGGGTCCCATCCGGTCCTTTACCGCGTTTTTATTTATTTATTTATTGTATTTTATATTTGTTTATGTCCTGTTGAATGAATCTTATCGACCTGCTCTTGCAAGTTCAGCTTTAGTAATTTTCTTTTCTTCATTTTTTTTCATGTGATTTTTGAGGGGAAAACAAATGCAATCGGGATATTTCTGGAACATTCTAGACTTCTGATACATGGATCAGATCAAAGGCTTTACTCACCCAACAAATGGTAAGTACTTTTGGGCTCCTGATCATGGATCAAAGCTTTATCCATAAAGAATTATTATTTGGGATGTTAAGAATCTACATATATATATATATATATATATATATATATATTTTAGTTTTTTGAGTAATAGTCTAAATTTTAGGGGTGAGGATTTTTCACAGACACAATTATAATGTTATAGGGATTCGAACTTAAGACTTCTGGTTTGCAAGTTAAGTCACTTTTTCACTAGACTAAACCACATTAGCAAGAATCTATTTAAATTATAAAGTGTATTGAGGTTTTTAGTTTAGTTTTAAGCATTCCTTCTTATTTGAAAATTTCAATTTATTTGTCTTTTTCTACTTAAAATGAGTTTCGGGTTTTGACAAACATTTTTTGGAGTTCTAAATCTATTTTTCAAAATTTCATGCTCATTTGATAGAGTGATCAGCTTTCAAAGTTTTGTTAAGTTTTAATCTTGAAAATTTACAAATTGTATAAATCAACGTTGAAAAACCATGCACGTATTTTGGCGATATGTGACCAAAACCCATGAATGCTATTTGAATCGATTTGAAGTATTTTATGGAAACGTCCACAAATGCCTTTTGTAGTTGTCACTTTTTAGCTTCGATTTCTCCTATAATAGGTTACCAATCCTCAAATCTAAAAACACCTAGTGATTTTTCCACTTCCCTTTTATCCACTTACACTCCATTTTTTAATAATTTGTATGTTCTCACTCCTATGATATCTTATAATTTTATTCAAAACTTAGAAACCAAATTACAGCTATCATGCATGTATTTTCGCATCTTGTGACTAAATGCATTTCGTATATCATATGTTTAATCTCTCACTCTCGCGCCTAAATTTTTTTATACAATTTGAGAGCTATTGTTACAAACCTTGAAATACCTATAATTTTGTACATTGAAACATATTTTTTCAGAGGCGAAAACTAGGCTTGAACATCATAGGTTTGGTGTGAAAGACTCAAACTTCCTGCAACTTTGGAGCCATATTAACTCATTAAATAATTTGGACTAACAGAGCAAACATAATGAAGCTACAAGGACATAACTGGAAATAGAAACTTATACAAGGACCACAGTGATAACTCGTGTAAACTACACAGACCACATTGCAATTTGACATTAATAATATTATACGAAAAATGCTATTTGAGCTCAACTTTTTCCCCATCTTTCTTCCTTAAAACTGAACAATAACATATTACACATTGGGGGGCTTGAAATATGAAAAGAGATATAATACACAAAATTCCATTCAACACTGAAGGGTTCTAAATACACAATATTAACAATGATACAGTACAAAAAGGGAGAAGGAATGCTGCACAGGACCGCAGCAGTTGATGATACAGGCCAATTACAAAAACAAACTTTACAAGAATACAATTTTTGATTGTAGGGGGGTGTTTCAACCTGGAGGTGATAGATAGGTTTTACGCCAATCATAATCATACAGTTTTACAATGATTGTAACTACTACTCCATTAAGGATGGAACCTCAAAACTTCCATACAATTAACCACGACGTCAAATTAGCGTCTGGTTTCTGTATTGTATATTGAGACTCCAGCAGCCATGTAGCAGCAGATCATGTATGATGCCACTTCCAGAATAATAGACTGTGGAACGAAAGCCTGAGTTCAAGGGTAGAGCTAGAAACTCGGGAACAAAAAGCCTGAGAATTAAGGCTAGAGCTAGAACAAAGGCCTGAGTATTAAGGCTAGGGGTAGAATGGAAGCCCGAGTACAAGGCTAGGGCATGAATGAACGCCCGAGTATAAGGCCAGAGCTAGAACTTGGGAATGAAAGGCTGATCAGAATAAAACTAGAGCTAGAAAGAAAGCGGAGTATAAGGTTAGAGATAGAATGAAAGCTTGAGTACAACGCTTGAGCAACATTGAAAGCCCGAGTACAAGGCTAGAACTATAACTTGGGATTGAAAGGCTGAGTATAAAGCTAGAGCTAGAACGAAAGCGGAGTATAAAGCTAGAGCTAGAACTTGTTACCAAAATATCGGGGAATTGATTAAAGGTTTTAAGGAGATGCTTCCAAGAACATGAAAGAACCCTATTGTTGCCTGCTTCAAACCGTATGCTTCCAGGACTTGGTTTTCAGATGAAGAGCAAAACAATACTCTGCAGCATCCCTAACCTGCAAACAGAGTTACAGAAATCACATTAGTGAAAAATAGCAAATAGCCTACTAAAAATTTCAATACAAGAGCTTTTATTTACTGTGAGAAAGTCATAAAGGCTTCTCTTCATGTTTTCAGGTCAAATTCTCTCACCTTGTCCTGTGATACAGCTTTGCAGTCGGATTCTTCTCGGAGCACCTCCCATGTGTGAAGACATGAATGGATGCTGGTTGATATTGAGGTTTGTGTGTCCTATGATTACGAGAGTACACTATTTGAAGACAATTGGGAGAGACACGGTCTCCACAGTACTACTTCTAAGAAAAGACATTTTTTTTTGGTTCAGACTCGTCAGAGAAGAGTAGAGTTCCACATGGCATCTCAAACATTAGCACTTGCCGGTGGTTCTCATGTTCACTTAACAGGTTTGAAGTTTCCAATACTCAGGAATGCTGAGCAATGGCCAAAAGAACAAGAACAGAATTAACCTGTGTCGTTTGTCCTGGCCGACATAAATATCTACAACTATGAACAAGTTTCCAAATCCTCCAGTAGATAAGGGTGATGTTCTACCCTTCCTGGATCTCTTGTGGTTTACAAGGCCCCTATCGATGTTCTATAACTAAAATGTTGCGGTTCACTATCTATGTTGCAGTACTAATGCAGGAAAAAACTACCACCCATCCATGGAGTACTTCAGTGTTCTTCTCACTTCTTACTCCACTATAGCTATCATACACTACTCCCAATGGCTCTAGTAGATTAGACACTGAAAGTATAGTGCATGTTGTTTCTACACAGGATAATAATCTTGGTCACCAATGAAACTATTCAAGAACTTTGTGGGAAAAAGAATCGTAAACTCCAGATTATCTGAAGATTGCGACTCACAATTGCATGCCAATAAGGATAGAGTTATTGGCATACACAACATCTCCCAGTAGTCCTGTGTGCACTGGTGACCTCAGAGGAATATCCTGTAGGCTAGATGGATGAAAGGGTAATATCGGATTTCCTTCTGGCTGAAAGGAAACCTGCATTAAAAATCATAACAAGAAAGCGTTAAGGTTTGATCAGCTTCTTGTGCTGACATAGAAAGTTCATATTGAAAAAAATGTTCAAAAGGCAGGTTTATTATCACCTCATAAAACGGATCATATGCAGCTTGATTACCATAACCAGACGAGAAGCAGCCACCGGGTGAACCAACATGAAGGGTTGAATTATCATTATTGTCTGTAAGACAAGAACCATTTGCAGACTCTGACTCGGAGCATTTATTACGATTCTCACTGCCAAGCAGAACATCTTTGTCTGTGAGATGCTCTTCGGGCTCTGGAATCATATTAGCAGCAGCAGCAGCTTCATCATCTTTATAATTGGAGGCGATGTAGCCACAAATACGAGGTTCAGCTAATTTATCGCACATTGAATCATACCTCCGCTTCTTATAATTCGCTGACTTAGTTGTTAGGTGGTTTAGAACAAACTTCCTCTGCTGATTGGGATTAGGACCCAGTTTGGCAAGTTCAGTTTTGGTGAGAGAATACTCATGCATGACATGCTCGGTCTTCTTGGCTTTGGGCACACGACCTTCGTAGTAAGGCAAAATCCTCTTAATACCAATCACAGCTTGGGATTGTTCAGCCTCGATCTCACGAACCTTTCCTGTGCTTTTATAAAAGCCCTCATTCGTGGTCCTGTTGCAGCAATCGCTGTTGGTCATGTAATTAGGTTCGCTGAAGAAGAACTCTGAAATGCAAAACAAACAAAATATAGAAAATTTGAAACCAACCCACTTCAAGTCTTTGAAGTACTCAACAACACAACAGCTAAACAAAATCATAAATTTATGCATACAACAAAACAGTACATTAGAAATGAGAAAGGGTTGGCCTTTTTTTTTTCATGAGCATTGAAATCGAAATGTAACGCAAAACATACCAATTTACTCAACATCAACAGAACTGATCAAGATCATAAATTTATACTCACAACAAAATAGTATATTAGAAATGAGAAAAGGGTTGGCTTTTTCAAGAGCATTGAAATCGAAATGTAACACAAAACAAATTTGGAAACCAAGTTACTCAACAAGATCAAGATCATAAATTTATGCATACAACAAAATAGTACATTAGAAATGAGAAAAGGGTTGGCTTTTTCAAGAGCATTGAAATCTAAATGCAGCACAAAACAAAATTTGGAAACCAAGCTACTCAATAACAACAACAGAACTGATCAAGATCATAAATTTATAAACAAAAACATAGTAGCATTAGAAACGAGGAAATGGGTAGTGAAGAAAAAGTGGGAAAGATTAAGGTGGGTTACCAGGCAGATCACGAGGCTCGTACTTTCGCACATTGATTTCAGGGATGATGTGGCTGAATTCTGAATCATCGCCCTCCATCTTCTTCTTCAAGTAGAAGGAAAGCAGTTCCTTGTCGGTGGGAGAGAATCTAAATCCGGGTAGCAGGCCCATCGGCGGCACTACCCTTCCATCTGTTGTGCCGCTGCCGCTGCTCATCTCTCCTCCTCCTCCTCCTCCTTCTCCTCCTTCTAGTGAACTAGTGAACTAAGATTTACATCAATCAATGTTTTTGGCTCAGTGAGCAATCAGCAGCAGAGTGAAGCTGTATTTATAAACACTGAACAAAGACCCAATTGAACAAAAAAAGAAAAAGAAAAAGAAAACAAGAAAGAAAACAAGACTCACTCACTCAAAGCAAGCACTGTGGGGGGTTTTGACTGGTGCTTTTTTTCCACAGGTCTTTGAGCTTCCCATACAAGTTCATCTCTCACTGTGGGTCCCCCATCAGTCCTTTCCCGCGTTTTTATTGTATTTTATGTTTGTTTCTGTCCTTTTGGATGAATCTTTTTGTCAGTAATTTTTTCTCTCTTCATTTTATCATTGATCTTGATGGGAAAACAAATTCGATCGAGAGATTTCAGGAACATTCTAGACTCTTGACACATGGATCAGATCAAAGGGCTTATTCATCCAAAAGAAGTGGCAAGAAGTGCTTGGGCTCCGATCAAAGCTTTATTCATAAACCACCAGTGGGTGCAATTGCAAATACCACGTAGAAAATTTATTTTTGGCAACGTGGCACCTACTCTTTGTTTTGTGTTACAATCTATCACCTGAGTGAGTGACGGGCATGGATTGCGTCACACCAGTGGGTCCCATCCGGTCCTTACCCTTCTTTTTTTTTTTTTTTTTTTTTTTATATAAAAAATTGTCCTCTTGAAAGGAATCTTATCGACCTGCTCTTGCAAGTTCAGCTTTAGTAATTTTAGTAATTTTCGTCATTTTATCATTGTTTTTGAGGGAAAACAAATGCAATCGAGAGATTTCTGGAACATTCTAGACTTCTGACACATGGATGGATGCATCAGATCAAAGGCTTTTGAGCTCTTGATCATGGATGAAAGCTTTATCCATAAAGAATTATTTGGGATGCTAAGAATCTATTTAAGTTATAAAACGGGTTGAGTATTTTAGTTTAGTTTTAAGTGTGCATTCTTATTTTAAAAAGAGCTATTTAGTTATATATCAATTTTTAACACTAATGATATAGATAAACCATACACCATTTAATTTTTATAAACAAACCCAAAAAAAAAACTTAAAAAATGACAGTTGACCCTATTAAATTTAATTTTGATTATTAAATTACTTTGATGCCTTATTGAGTGTTTTGAGTTTTTTTAATGAGGTTTTGGGGTTATGTTTGTTTTAAGCAATGTTGTAATTTATAAGAAGTTCAAAGTCTTTTTGTTATGTTGTAAATGGGCTTTGTGTGTATTTCTAAAGTTCATTTCATGTATGTTTTTTTTAATCATTTAGGCCCCTATATTGGGTATAATAGTGAATCTCCCTTTTAAAAATTCAATATTTATTTGTCTTTCTTCTACTTAAAATGAGTTTTGGGTTTTTGACGAACATTTTCTGGAGTTCTTTCTAAATCTATATTTTCAAAATTTCATGCTCATTTGATAGAGTGATCAGCTTCCAAAGTTTTGATCTTGAAAATTTAGAAATTGTATGAATCAACGTTGAAAAACCATGCACCTATTGGCACTATGTGATTGAAGGGAGATTCTCAAATAAGTATTTAAGTTAAGAATTGGTTACAAAATTGACACATAATTGAAATAAAAATTTAAATTCATATGACACAAAATTTAAATGGAAATTGAAATTCACATGACACATTTTTTGGCAAGTTTCATAAGGCAAGTTTTTTTTTTTAGGAAGACAACAGTATGGCTTTCACCAGGCTGCTCAACTAGTCTCATTGCAAATTCCGTTTGGAACATTATAATGAGACACATCGGAAATCAGGTTGGTTGGTGCTTCAATAACTTGAATGCGAGGGAGATGAGATTTGATAGGAGAAATTTGCAACACATATATATATCAAAATAGGGAAGCTCAGTCTTTAGCACATCTCCTTGAATAACCTGTAGACATAGCAAACAAATCTTCTATCTATATTCGATGGAAATCATCAATCAACAACACATCACATCACAGATAGCATATTTCATCATACAACAGAATTTGAGAATTCCTTCGTGGCATAATAGCTCATCTTTCTAAATTATCAGATTCATTGAAACGCTAATTGCAATTACTCAATAATGGGTTTTCAAAACAAAAAGAAAGTGCTTGGAAATTGAAAGAAATTGAAAATTCTTTGAAAAATAAAAAATTTGAGAAAGAAGCAAGAAAAAAAAGGTACCTGCAAGCAGTTGGAGAGAGGAGTGCCCTGAAATCGTCTCTGCAGCTCGAGGGCCATGTGAGTGTCAATCTCAACGGCGATGACCTCCTTACCAGCTTCTAGAAGCTTCTTGGTGAGATTATCACTACTAGGACGACATTAGAGCTTGTCACCAGGCTGCACAACCCTAGGGAGATGAAGATGGAAAGAGTGTACGATTTTTCACGTAGAAATCGTGTTTTCTTTTCCCTAACCTTATAATTAAGTGTGTATTATCAAAACCGGGGTATATGAGTTGTATTAGTTAGTTATGTAAGGAGAGTATTAAAAGCCCAATCTATTTAACATAGTCAGGTAATTAAATAATACGAGGAGCCACCAAACAACTGACATAGATTATTTATTCCTGTCCATAATCTAATACGGTATACCAAACATACCCTTCTATTTTTAATTTTCTCAATCCACATGGCGCAATATGTGTGGTTCATGTGGATCCACTGATTGTCACATCAACGTTTTAAAGGAGGGCCTAACGGAAGTACTAATGAATGTATGAAAGTGTTATAAAAATAAACATTAGGTATGAGACTGAAACGAAAAAAACTTCGTGTATGAAAAGCTAAACCTTGGTAAAGTTTAGGGTAGAAAAGTGAAATTTATCATATTTTAAAAGAATTTTTTATTATTTTTTTCACACATCAACACCTCTCCAAAGTGAGTATCTCATGCCACGTCATCAAAGGTAAAATAGGAAAGAGGAAGAACAAAAGAGAACAAAAGTGATTAAAAAGTATTAAAAAACAAAATGAAGTGAAAAAATTAGCTCCCTATTGCTCTTGCAAGTTATGCTGTCATATTTTGAAGTTCTATTGCAAAAATCCAAAAGAAAATGAGGGAATCCTTTGGACCGTTTGGTATTCTACTTGGATTCATTTTCTTAAACTCAAAGACATATTAAACATTGGGGGGTTGAAATATGAAAAGAGAATATAATACACAAAATTACATTCAACACTGAAAGGTCTGCATATACAATATTAACACTAATACAGTAGAAAAGGGGAGCAGGAATGCTGCACTGGACCGCGGCAGTTGATACAGGCCAGGCCAATTACAAAAACAAAATCAACAACATTTACAAGAATACGATTTTTGGTCGTAGGGGCTGAAGGTGATAGGTTTTAAACCAACCATAATCATACAGTTTTACAATGATTGTAACTACTACTCCATTAAGGATGGAACCTCAAAACTTCCATATCAATAACCACAGACATCACATTAGTGCCTGGTTATTGTAACATATATTGAGACTCCGGCAGCCATGCAGCAGCAGATCTTGTATAATGCCACTTCCAGAACAATGCAGCGCGGACCGAAAGCCTGAATATAAGGCTAGAACTAGAACTTGGTACTGAGATATTATACCATGCCCCATTCGGGACTTGATTAATGGTTTCGAGGAGATGCTTCCAAGAACATGAAAGAACCCTATTGTTGCCTGCTTCAAACCGTATGCTTCACGGCTTGGTTTTGGTTTTCAGATGGAGAGCAATGCAATACTCTGCAGCTTCCCTAACCTGTAAATAGAGTTACAGAAATCATGTTAAGTTGAGTGAAATAGCAAATAGCCTCCTCAAAGCTTCAATAAAAGAGCTTTTATTTACAGTGAGAAGGCGATAAAGAATTCTCTTCATGTTTTAGGCTAATTCTCTCACCTTGTCTTGTGATACAGCTTTGCAGTCGGATTCTTCTCAGAGCACCTCCCATGAGTGAAAATGAACGGATGTTGGCTGATATTGAGGCATGGTGTGACCTTTGATTAAGAGAGTACACTATTTGAAGACAATTGATTTGAGTAATATTTGGAGTTCTTTTGGCAGGAGAGACACAGTCTCCAAATTATTTTGCCTGGACTCTATAGAATTCCGGATGGCATTTCCAACATTGCCAATTTCAGGTGACCAACAAGTTCACCTAACAAGCTTCAAGTTCCCAAAATTTGGGAATGCTGTGACACACAGCGACGGCCCAAAAGACCAAGAACAGACTTAGTTAACCTGATTCGTTTGTCCTGGACATAGATGTCCACAACTATGAAGAATTTTCCAAAGCCTCCAGTCCCAGAAATGTAGACAAGGATGATGTTACCTCTTGGGGTATACAAGGCCCCTGTTGATGTTCTCCTAAAGTAAAATATTATGGTTCACTAGCTATGTTGCAGCGTCTCTTGTACAGCTAATGCAGATTAAACCTACTACCCATCCATACAGTAACTCTGTTTTTTCTTCTCACTTCTTCTCACTTCACTAGTTTTATCATAGAATCTTCCCCATGACTCCGGTAGATTAGGGTCACTAAAAATAGTGTTTGGTGTTCCTTCACAGGATAATATTCCTGTTCAACAATAATTGTATATAAGAACTTTGAGGGAAAAGAGTCATAACCTCCAGATCAGAGATTACAACTCATTGCATGCCAATATAGTTTATTGTCATGCCCAAAATCTCCCAGTTCTGAGTTCATTGGTGACAGCAGTGTGACATCCTGTAGCTGATATTCAAAACGTGATCCCAGATTTTCTTTTGGCTGAGAATAAGCCTGGAATAAGAATCAGAACAACCAAGAGTTGAGTTCAGATGTACTCCTTGTGCTACATATTAAGAAATTCATTTCTACAACAACAACAACAACAACAACAACAACAACAATAATAATAATAATAAAATAGCAATTCTCACCTCTGAAATCCTTTCATCTGGAGCTCCATTATTAAAATTATAAGTGATGTTGCTAACTGATTCCTTGAAATTGGTTGAATTATTATAAATCTGTGTAAAGAATCACAACAATCAAGCGTTAAGTTTGGAAGTCATTCTTGTGCCATATTAGAAAGTTCATATGTAAAAAACATAAAGAGCACGCTCTCATTCTCACCTCTGAATCCCTTTCACCTGTAGCGCGATTTTGAACACCATAAGCAATGGTGCTCACTGGTTCATTTTGATTATTCATTGACATATTATTCTTATGTGTAAAATAAGAATTCCTATCCCCAATCGGAGATTGCTGCCTATTGCAGTCACCACCATCATAGACATAGGGAACATTTCCCTGATTGGTGTATAGTGGTGACTGCTGTGTGGAGGAGCAGTAATCCTGTGGCTGAGGTGGCAGAGGTGGCTGAGGTGGCAGAGGTGGTTGTGGTGGAGGAATGGGTGAATCCAGATTTTCTCCTAGCTCAGCACAATACTGCTGGATTAAGAATCATAAACAAGCAAGTGCTAAGTTATGATATGCTTCTGCTGCTCCAAATTAGCAAGGTGCATACAAAAATTGTTCAAAAAGCATGAATAAGCAAGTTCATATTAGAATTGTTGAAAAAGCATGAATAAGCAACTTTATATAAAAAATGGTCAAAAAGCACTATTATACTCACCTCTTGAAACAGATCACATGCAGCTTGATTATCAAAATCATAGAAAATCCAGGCATCAATTTCATCATCGCCACAGGTTGAAATATCATTGTTGTCTATCAGACCAGTACCATTTGGAGACTTGGTGCATTCATCATGATCACCATTACCATTCAGAACATCTCCTACCTCTTGGGATGCCAGATGTTCTAATGGCTCTGAAATCATATCGGTTGCGGCAGCTTGATCATCTTCAGAATTAGAGGCAATGCAGCCACCAGTTCCAGAATCAGCTAAATCATCGCAGATTGAATCATCCTTCACCTTCTTATAATTAGCTGACTTGTTCTTCAGGCGGCAGAGAACAAAGTCCTTCTGCTGATTGGGATTAGGACCAAGTTGGGCCAGTTCAGTGTTGGTGAGATAATACTCATGCATGATCCAGTTGGTCTTCTTGGCTTTGGGCACACGACCTTCGTAGAAAGTCAAGGTCCTCTTCTTACCAATCACAGCTTTGGATCGTCGAGCCTTGATCTCACGAACCTTGCCTGTGATTTTATAAAAGCCCTGATCTGTGGCCCTGTTGCAGCGAGTGCTGTTGGTGTACTTATAATCAGGTTGCCTGAAGAAGAACCACTCCATCTCATTATCAGGAAAGTCCGGCTCTTCAAAGAACGCTGAAATGCCATACATAACAAAAGATTCAAAATTTCAAACCAACCACTTCAAGTACTCAACAGAACAACTGAACATGATCACAAATTTCAAGAGCATTGAAATCGAAATGCAACACAAAACAAAATATATAAAATTTAAAACTGAACAAGATCATAAATTTAAATATAGAACACAACAGAACATTAGAAATGTGAAATTGGTGGGCTCTGTCAAGAGTATTGAAAGCAAAATGCAACACAAAACAAGATATTGAAACCAACCCACATCAAGTCTTGAACTACCCAACAACAGAACTGATCAAGATCATAAATTTACATAAACAAAAGCTTAGTAACATTAGAAATGAGGAAATGGGTAGTGAAGAAGAAGTGAGAAAGATTAATGGGTTACCAGGAACATCACAAGGCTCGTGCTTGCAGACATCGATTTCGGGGATGATGTGGCTGAAGTTAGAGTCCTTGCCCTCTATCTTCTTCTTCAAGTAGTAGCCCACCAGCACCTCTTCAGTGGGATAGAATCTGAACCCAGGCAGGACCTCAGGCACTGAATCCAATTCTTCCATTGTGCTGCTTATATCCCCTTCTTCTTCTTCTTCTTATGAACTTGGAGCTGTGATTTTCAAATGTATTGGAACTTGGAAGAAGCAGTAAAAAGAGTGAAGTTGTATTTATAAACACTAAACAAGTCCCACTAACTGAAAGCACTGGTCTTTTTGACCAGTGTTTGATGAGTTTTTTTTTATTTTATAATTTTTTATTTTTGTTTTCGTCTATGTGTTTGATGATGATTGATCCCAAGTCCCTTTCTATTTTTTTTTGGGTCAAACGATCCCAAGTCCCTGAGCTTCCCATACAAGTTCAATCCCAAGTCCCTGAGCTTCCCATACAAGTTCAAGTTTACCTGACTGAAGAAGGACATGGCTTGGGTCATATCAGGTCAGCCCCCACACATTTCATTTCACGCGTTAATTTTTAGTTTGTTATTTTGCGGGAATCTCATCTACCCCTCCCGTAAGTTCAGCTTTAGTACTTTTCTATTCTTCAGTTAATCATTGTTTTGGGGGAAGAAGAACATTCTAGACTCTTGATACACGGGTCAAAACCTTCTTCATTAGTTATTGTTTGTGACACTCAAGCATTCTCCAATCCATTGGGGCTAAACCCAAATTTTTCCATTTCAAAAAGTAACTATTTGAGTTTTGCACGGATTTAAATTGTTTTTCCAAACTCTCTAGACTCAAATTTTAAATCCGCAACTTTATTAAATTGTTTAAAAATAATTTAAGTCGTATTTTTTCCTTTATGGATAACTTTTATTCATTTAATCTTTTTAAATAACTTCATAATTTAATTTTTGGAACAATTTAACTTAAAAGATACGAAATTCCATAAATATAATTTTATTTGAGAAAGAGGTGGGTATTTATAGAGTTTTTTTTTTTGAGTTTTGGAGTTGGATATGGTTTAGATTAATTTAAAATATTATTTTGACCATTAGATATAAATTTGAGCCGTTGGATTTTTTTTTAATCGTTAAAATAGCTTGGATTTAATATGGATCGTTGATTTGAGTTATTGTTGAAAAAAAGAAGAAAAAAAAGTGGTGCGACATCGGCACGTGTCAGCTTCTTATGGAGCAACAACAGTTTGACACTTGGCACCCATTGATTCCTCCTTGCACATGGACCGCCTCAGCCTTGACTGGGCTCCACCAAAAAGTTTTCTAGTCCAGGCAATAGCTGAACTGTATTCGGTTTTCCCAAACTTTAGTCCCTTAATTTGTGATTGGATTTGAGCTAGAATTTGGGATATTTTGAGTTTGGCCTCATGGGTTGAAAATGACCTCATGTTCCATGTTTGTTGTGATGTTCAAAATCCAATTTTCAAAAGCCAAACTCAAAAACAACTTAAAAAAAGGCCCTTTAAAAAAAGGTGGGGTTTTACAATTTTCTCTCTCTCTCTTGAGTGGCATCAAAGTGAAAATGCAACACAAAACAAGATATTGAAACCAACCCACTTCAAGTCTTGAAGTAATGAACAACAGATTTCAACTTAATTACTGAACAAGACTATGTATAGATATAAATTTTAAATTGGTAGTGAAGAAAAAGTGAGATAGATAAATGGATTATCAGGTAAGTCCCAAGTATGTACAACTGTTCAACAGAGCAATTGAGCAAGATTATGTATAAATAAAATTTATACATTGGAAATGAGAAAAATGGTTAGTTAAGAAAAAGTGAACAACTGAACAAGATCTAAGATTATGGGTATTTTGGGTTGTGATGAAAAAGTGAGATTTGATTAATGGACTGCCAAGTAAATCCCAAGTACATAACAACAGAACAATATTAATTTATGCATAAAAAACCATACCTTGGAAATGAGAAAATGGGTAGTGAAGAATAAATGAGATAAATTAGTGGATTATCAGGTAAGTTCCATCCAAGTACATAATAACAGTTCAACAGAACAACTGATCAAGATTATGTATAAACAAACATCATACCTTGGAAATGGGAAAATGGGTAGTGAAGAGAAAGTGAGAGAGATTAATGGATTACCAGCTAATTCCCAAGGCTCGTACTTACAGACATTGATTTCAGGGATGATGTGTCAGGCTTGGGAGGCCTTACCCTGCATCAGCTGCTTCAAGAAGCGAAGAAAAAGTTGGATAGATTCATTATCAGGTAAATTACAAGGGCTTGTGCTCGATTTCAGGCATGGATTGGGAGCCCTGGCCCTCCACCTTCTTCTTCAAAAGGTTCACCATGTCTTTTCTTTAATTTCTTTCCTTTCTTCCCTGCCGGTCGGTGTTGGGAATTAGTTTTTTTAAGCGTCCTTTTTTTTCTCCCTTATTTCTTCATCCCGCGACGACAGCGGCCATAGCCCCCCCCTCTAGCCTCTCTCTTTTCCCCACTCCAAATCAGCACCCAAATCACACTTTCCTCACTTTATTTTTCGAGTTGGACTCTATTTTCGAAGATTTCAAAGTGTGTCTCTTTCTTTTGAGAGAAATTTGGAGTTAGGGTTTCAATTCCACCAAAGGTAATTTCTTACGTTTTCTTCTTTTTGTTTGATTTTGTTTCTGTTAGTTGATTCATTTACTTGTTTTTGTAACTAATTTGTATTTTCCTTTTGGTTATTTTGTTTCCTTTTTGTTGATTTGGATTGTTGGCTTGGCTCTCAATGTGGTGTGGGTGTGCTTCAATTTGGTATGTTTCTCTTACTCTTCTCATCAATATTATTGTGGCAAATTCTATTGTTGGTAATGGCATTCGACATGAAATTAATTGGAAATCTGTTGGTTTTGGATTCATTGTTGTTTTTTGGCTTATTGTTGGTATATTTGGATGATTGGTTATTTTGGGCATTTTGGTATTATTTGTGTCAATATATAGTTGCCTAAGACTAAGAGCACTTCCACCCATGGTAAAAGGAGGCTTAGCTCCACAAACAATCTGCATCCCATCCTCTTTTGTCATGGCAAGAAGTGGGCTATAAAACTGGGCAAGCCCAAGGGCAAGACTTGCCTGGGTTGCTGCCTGAGTAAGTTGATGTCATGCTGACATCAGCGACTAATTTAAATACCAAAAAATTCAGAAATTTTTTTCTTTCTATAAATACTTAGCCATGTTCTTCACTTCCCACACAAAAATCGATACAAATTACTCTCCTCATAACCTATGTGAATAGTGGTTGTCATGGCAATGAGTGGGAATGCATAAAAGAAATTGTTATGGCAGTCACTATTCACGTGAATAGTGTATGCCCTTGCCCTTTGCCATGGCACCATGAGTGGAAGTGCTCTAAGGTCAAACATTGTGTTCAAACTCGTGGTGCTTCCTCCTCACGAGGAACCCCATGTCGGGCTGATATCACAGCTTCAAAATCATTCCACCCTGAGCGCAATGTTGATATGACCCGTCCCCAATACCCCGAATGCACACTTTTTCAAGTTTTCAAGTTTAAAAACTTCTTAGGACTAGAAAACTCCTTCGCATGACCGAGGTCTATGAGAACTTTAATGAGACTATTGTGCAAGAGTTATATGCCAACTTTCCTCCTAATGATGCCACACCATTTCTTGTTTGTGGGAAGCGTATGAAGTTTTCTCCCGCAATCATTCGTAGCATCCTAGGACTACCTACTAATGTCACATCTGGGGATACTGTGAATTGGGAGCTCTACTCTGAAGGTGCTTTTAATATTGCTGAGACAGTAGAGTTGTTCTACACAGATCCTGCTTCTTTTGGTTCCCAAAAGAAGAAAACACTCACTCAGGGTCACCTGACATCATTCTTTGTCACCCTTTGGACTTTTATTCGTAATAATATATATCCATCTGCACAAAAGTCCGAAATTCCTGTTGTAGGGGCAAAGATTCTGAAATCTTGCATGAAAACACTTTTTTCCTCCCTTTGGTATTTATACGAGGTTAAGTACTTGTGCAAGGACACAGAAAAACACTTTGTACTATCCATGTCTGATTGACATGATTTGTGCCAAGAGTGGTGTCCGAGCTTCTCCTGGTGATGTGTTTGGCGATCCTGTGGCCCCTATTTCGGAGACCTCTATTTCTCGGAGTGTCTCTCAGGCTAGACTTGTTCATCAGGGTCATTTTTCCCCTCCAGCTAGTGATGCGCCCCCTTCATCTAGTGTGCCTTCCCCCATGCCTCCACCACCCTCTTATGAGCCATAAACTTTCCCACCTCACATCGACACATCGACACATCGACACATCTTCCATTGACCCCAACATCCTAGCCCTATGGACCTTGCAACTGCAGCAGCAGGCATCCTCTTTTCAGCATCTCCAACAGCTGCAACAGGAGCAGGCATTGATGCAGGCATCTATTGAGACGATTTGGACTCATCTCCAAATCCCAGATTGACCAGGAGGAGCTTCAGGGGCTGGTAATGTTGCTGATGATGAGTAGTGTATTTAGAGTTTGTTTAGCTTTTGTTTTGTGTAAACTCTTACCTTTGTGGTTTGTTATTGTATTTAAATTATTGTTGTTAGTCTCCTTTTCTCCATACTTTATTCCTTTTCATCTCTTGTTTCAGACAGTGCTTGTTACTAATTGTTAAACATTGAGGGCAGTATTAATTTTAAGTTTGGGAATGGAGTTTAGCAAGTTCTTTTCGTTTACTTAAGTTTCTTGCTTGTCTATTTTTAATTTATTATTTGAGTCGTGCTTTTTCATTTCGAGTCGCTTTCCGATCACCTATGATGAGATTGAGTTGAATTCTAGCATGTATTGATTGAAATTTTGTAAAGAAAAAAATTCATTATTCAATTGATGGCATAGTTCTAGCATGATATGTTTGAAACCTTTAATGCACTGACTTGCCATTGTTGCATAATTCTCTAATTGAAGGATTTGCATGATCCAAAGAATTGTGTGGAGCATATAGACTAGACTTGTATAACCATAACATGTGAGCATGAGTATGATTGTTTAGGGTGGATTCTGGGTGCTCTAGTGCTTGTCATCTTAAATTACACTTTGATATTTAGGTTTGTTAATCTTGTTAAAACTATATTTGTTTGCATAATTATCTATAGAATATAGTTACTCAAATCACAATCCCCTTGTGTTGTGTTGTTGTGTGAGTTGAGCCCAAGTTTTGTTGTGTTTGTGAAGGAAAAAGAGATTCTGAGACCCAAAAAAGAGGACAAAATTTGCATTGAGCAATGGCAGGTAGACATTATGAGACCAAAAATAGAGGAAATAATACACAATATATTCCATTCAACATTGTAATGTTGGAAATAAACAGCATTCACAAGGAAAATATTCAGGATACAATTTTTGGTGGTAAAGGGTGGGATGTTTCAGACTGAAGGTAGGTCATTGATAGTTTTAAGACCTTCAAAATACAAAAATAATCGTACATTTTTTAAATGACTAACTAGTAACTACTACTCCATTGAGGATGGAGTTCAAAGATTCAATATCAGCAACCAGAACATCAAACTAGTGTCTGGTTATACTAATACAGTAAACTAAGACTCCAGCAGCCATGTAGCAGAAGCTTCTGTACAGCGCCACTTCGATAATGATAGTGACTCTGGAACAAAAGCAAGCCTGTAAGGCTATACAACTAGAACTTGGTATTGAAATATTATAGTACCATGGGGGGACTTGGTTTACGGTTTCAAGGAGATGCTTCCAGGAAAGTATAAGAACCCTTCAATTTGGTGTCAGCTGCCCATTCCATGCCTGCTTCAAACAGTATGAACAGCAATACAATGAGCTTCAGCTTCCCTGACCTGCAAACAGAAAATCAAATTCAGTTGAGTGAGAATAGCAAATAGCCTCTTCAATGTCAAAGCTTCATTATAACATGTTTCATTTAACTGCTGTGAGAAATTCATGTTTTCAGCATGATTCTTTCTCACCTTGTCTTGTGATACTACTCTGCACTCGGATTCTTCTCGGAGCACCTCCCATGTGTGCAGCGAAGACGTGAATGGATATTGGTTGATATGGAGGTTGTGTGTTCCTCGACTTGTAGGATAGATATACTAGTTGAAGAAGACTACGATCTGAGGAATATCTGTAGTTTGTGTTGATAGAGAGAAGTACCATCTCCAAAGGACTGCTTCTGAGAAAAGACATCTTTACTTTGTCTGGACTCATTGCATTCGGAGAAGGGTAGAGAGTTCCGGACGGCATTTCAACCATTTGCTTTGCTGGTCTTTCTTTGTACCAACAAGTTCACCTACCAATTAAGGTTGAAGTTTCCAAAACTCGGGGATGCTGGGACACAGCTTCTTCTTTTTTGTGTTTTCTTATTTTCTTGTTTTTTGTTATTGGTTTTTTTGGGGTTACACACACATCAAAGATTTTGGACATAATTGCCGAAAACCCCTTGCTGTGTGTGACAGACTAGTAACTTATGTCGTTTGTGAATTATTTGTAGGAGAATATCACTGTATGTAATAATGTGAGTTGGAGACACATTCTTACAAGGGCTCTTGTGGTTTAGAAGTCCCCTTTGATATTCTCCTATAAATAAAATGTTGTGGTTCATTAAACATATTGGAGTGTTTCTCCAATAGCTAATGTAGATAATCTTTCTGTGGAGTACTTCAGTGTTCAGTGTTTGTGTCACTGTCGTACTCCACCATCCCCATCATAAACCCTTCCCAATGATTTTGGTAGGTTGTAGTCATTGAAAAGAGTTTATGATGTTTCTGTTACTCAAGAACTTTGTGGGAAAGGAGCCGCAGACTGCGACTCAGTGCATCCAATATAGTTATTGGCATGCAGAAAATCTCCCAGATCAGGGTATGATATTGGTGAAGACAATGTGTCTAGCTCAATTGAACGATAGAACGATTGCAGTTTTTCTTGTGATTGAGAATATACCTGGATTAAGAATCATAACAAGCAAGCGTTAAGTTTCGGTGTAATTCTTGTGGTCCATATTAATAAGTACATATATGAAAATTTCAAAGAGCATGTTGATTCTCACCTCTGAACTCCTTTCATGTCTAGTTTGATTCTCGAAATTAGAGGCGGTGTTGCTAACTGGTTTATTGTCATAATTGGTTGGAATATTATTCTTATTTGGAAGAGAAGAATCATTATTCCCAATTGGAGATGGCACAGAAGCATTTCCCGGCTGAGGTGGCTCAGGTGGAGGAAACGAGAAATCCAGATATTCTACTGGCTGAGCATTTAGCTGTCAGATTAAGAATCACAAACAAGCAAGCGTTAAGTTTTGATATTCTTGTGCTCCCTACTAACAATTTTACATCAGAAATGTTCAAAAAGTATCTTCATTCTCACCACTTGAATCATATCAACACAATCAGATGAAACACAGCCACCAGGTTCACCAGCATCATGATTGCCAGTGCCACTTCCAGGCAGATCATGTTCTAGCTCTTTGTGTGCCAGATGTCTATCAGCCTCCGGAATCATATCATTTGCAGTAGCCTGATCATCTTCAGAACTAGCGGCCATGTAGCCACCAATACCAGGATCAGCTGCTTCATCACAGATTGAATCATCCTTCAGCTTCTTATTAGCAGACTCACAATTAGCTGACTTATTCTTCATGCGGCAGAGAACAAAGTCACTCAGCTGATTGGGATTAGAACCCGGTTCAGTTTGAGTGAGATAATACTCCTGCATGACCCAGTCGGTCTTCGTCGACTTAGAAACACGGCCTTCATGGAATGTCAAGGTCCTCTTTTTGCAAGTGACCGATTTGGGGAGTTGTCCAGACTTGATTTCTCGTGGCTTGCCTGTGATTTTCCAGAAGCCCTTCTTTGTGGCCCTGTTGTAACGACGACTGTTGATGTATTTGTAATCAGGTCGGCTGAAGGAAAACCACATCCTAGGTTGATATGGAGAGTCTGCGAACATGAGTCCTGCAAAATGCAACACAAAACACGATATTGAAACCAACCCACTTCAAGTCTTGAAGTAATGAAGAACATATTTCCACTAAATTACAGAACAAGATAGAAATTTTAAATTGGAAATGAGAAAATGGGTAGTGAAGATAAATGGATTATATCAGGTGAGTCCCAAGTACATAACAACAGTTCAACAGAGCAATTGAGCAAGATTATGTATGCATAAAAAGCATACCTTGGAAATGAGAAAATACGTAGCGAAGCTAAAGTGAGATAGATTAATGGATTACCATCTAAATCCCAAGGTTCGTACTTGCAGACATCGATTTCAGGGATGATGTGGCAGGCTTGGGAGGCCTTGCCCTGCATCATCTGCTTCAAGAAGCGAAGAAAAAGTGAGATAGATTCATTATCAGGTAAATCCAAAGGCTTGTAATCGACTTCAGGCATGGCTTGGGAGCCCTGGCCCTCCATCTTCTTCCTCAAAAGGTTCACCATTTCCTCCTCAGGGGGATGGAATCTGAATCCACGCAGCAAGGGAAGCAACCATTCTTCTGCTGCTGGGCTGCTACTGCTGCTCATCCCTCCCTCAACTGTTTTGGAAAATTGGAATGAGATCAATGATCATCAAATGTTTTGGCTTCAGTGAAGAAGCAGCAGAGCAGTGAAGTTGTATTTATACACAAACTCACCAACCCACAAGCCACAGCACTATCTCTGGGGTTTTTGACTTGTGTTTGATCCCAAAGACTCCCAAAACAAAAGTCCTGAGCTTCCCAACCAAGGTCACTTGCTGGACATACGTGCTTGATGAGTTATATGTGTGGATCGCACCCACTTTCTATCAGGCCTTTTTATTTATTTATTCTTTAGTCCTTTTGACAACAAAAAAAAACTCGTCTTGTAAGTTCAGCTTTTACTAGTTTAGAAATTCTTGACTTGTATGCTACTCTTCCCTTTGCTCTACACCATGCAGGTGAAGCGAAGGACTTCGATTATTTATTTATGAAAAGCATGGCACATTCAAAACCTTGGTTCATTTTTCACAATCCAGTTCATCTTATTGTCTTTTCTATCGTTGGCTTGTAATTCAAGTGGTCCATTATAAATTCTTTTATAATATATTTTAAAGTTCTATTGCTAAAATCCAAATGAAAATGAGTGAATCATTTGGTGAGAATTCAAATTCAGGGGGGAGAGAGAGAGAGAGAGAGAGGCTAGAAATACAATACTCATAAAGATACATCATACATAATACAATATTCGCAAAGATACAATTGAAAAGAAAAATGGATACAATATTTGGTGGAAGATAGGTTTAATACATATGCATAGACTGAGATTCCAGCAGTCATGTAGCAGCTGGAGCAGCTGCTACAATGCGCCACTTCCAGAATAGCAACTGCAGAAAAAAAGTATTGCTATAAGGCTAGAACTACAACTTGGTGGAAATATTATTCCATAGAGGACATTCTTCATAGTAGTAATAATCCTATTTCACAAGGCCTCTTTTGACATTCTTGTCTTTCTTCATAGTAGTAATAATCCTAGTTAACAATAACCTTATTCAAGAACTTTGTGGGAAAAGAGTCATTAACTCCAAACTGGAGATTGAAGCTCATTGCATTCAATAGAGTTATTGTCATGCAAAACATCTCCCACTTCTGTGTTCATTAGTGGCTGCAGTGTGTAATCCTGTAGCTGAGGTGCATGAAAGATTAATTCCAAATTCTCTTCTGGTTGAGGACATTCCTGCATTAAGAATCATAAACAAGCAAGCGGTTAAGTTTGGGTATCTCCATAATAACAAGTTCATATAATAAATGTTCAAAGTGTATGTTCATTCTCACATCTGAAATCCTTTCATATGTAGTTTGATTTTCAAAATCAGCAATGGTGTTTCTAACTTGTCCATTGTCATCATATGTAGATTGCCATTGATCATTATAGAGATCAGCATGCGGGACACTTCCCAGTTCGGTGTATATTGGTGACTGCAGTGTAGAGGAGCAGTAATCATGTGGCTGAGGTGGATGAAAGAGTGGATCCAGATTTTTTTCTGGCTGAGCATATGGCTGCTGGATTAAGAATAAAAAACAAGCTAGCGTAGGTTAATGAATACTTCTTGTGCTCCATATTAAGAAGTAGGTATCAGAAATGCTCAAAAAAGCATGTTTATTATCACCTCTAGAATCATATTATCTCCAGCTTGATTTTCATCGGAGGCATCAATATACATAAAACTTTCCAGTTCTGTATATGTTGGATCCAAGTTTCTTTCTTGCGAAGTATATAGCTGGATTAAGAACATGTAGGTCAGGTCAATTTTTAGCCCGATATTAAGTTCATATAAAAAATATTCAAGCATGTTTATTCTCACCTCTCGTGACATATCATCTGTGACTTCATTTTCGAAATCAGACATGGTGAAGCCATGCGGTTCACCTTCATCACAGGTTGAAATATCATTGTTATCAGTAACATGATACTCATTATCTCCAAATGAAGATTGCATTTCATTACAATCTTCATTAATGCCATTGGCTTGCAGAACATCTCCCAGCTCTATGCTTGCTGGTGATTGCAGTGTGCAGGGGCTGTGATCCTGTGACTAAAGCGCATGAAAGAGTGATGCATTAAGTTTCGACAAACTTCTTGTGTCCCCTAACAAAAATGTTTCAAGTAAAGAGAATGCTCATTCTCACCTCTGGAGTCACAACAGCTGCAACTTGATCTTCACGATTAGACAAATTGCAGTTGCTAGGTTCACCCTCAGCACAGATTGAAGAATCCTTCTTATCTAGTTTTTTCTTCACGCGACAGAGAACAAAATCCCTCTGCATAAGTTGGAGAACCCATATCAAAATCATAAGTACCTATAATTAAGCTATCAACTACCAGCAATTGCAATTCTTATAAGAGCTCACACATCAAAAGCATTATACAGCACAACCAAACAGAACCTGTTTGTGCATTTAAAACTCCCCACTATATTAAACATCAAACACTAAATCAATAGACAAAACTTGATGCTGCATAATCCAAACACAGCACAAAGTAACAAACTTTGTAAATACTTTGTAAATAATCAAGCAAGGACGAAAGAGAATGACCTGTGCCAGATTAGGATTGGCTTCATCTTCAATGAGATAATACTCGTGCATGACCCAGTTGGTCTTCTTCGAATTAGGCACACGACCTTCATAAAAGGTCAAGGTCCTCTTTCTCCCAATGACAGCTTTGGACCCTCGAGCCCTGATCACACGTTCCTTGCCTGTGATTTTCCAGTAGCCTTTCCGTGTGGCCCTGTTGGAGCGATTGCTGTTGATGTACTTGTAATCCCTTAGGCTGAAGAAGAACCACTCCATATCATGACATGGAGAGTCTGGCTCTGTGAACAAGAGCCCTGCAAATGCATCACGAAGCAAAATATCAAGATTTGAAACCAACCCAAGAACTAAAAACAGAACAAGATTACTTTTTTCCTTGGGTTTTTGTATTTACATAACAATTGAAACCAGCCCAGTTCTTCAAGTATTGAAACAGAACAAGATTGTATATACATAACCATGCATCATTAATGAGAAATGGGTAGTTAAGAAATTAAGAGTGAGATAGATTAAGGGATTATTACCAGGTAAATCCCAAGGCTCGTGCTTGCAGAAAGCAATTTCAGGGATGATGTGGTTAACTTTAAAATCCTTGTCCTGTTTCTTCTTCCTCAAGTAGTGGTTCACCAGTTCCTCTTCAGTGGGATGGAATCTGAACCCTACAGGCACTGAAAAGCCTCCTGCTGTTTTTCTGTTGCACTTGCTGCCCATCTCTCTCTTTCTCTCCCTCTAGATATAATAAGAATAAGCTGCAATGGCATTTAGACTTCAGAGCTGAGAAAGTTGTATTTAATAAACAAACTCACTCACACTCTCGGTACTGTTTGATCCCCAATCTCGGTCCCAGGGAATTAAAAGTCCCCAACTTCCTAAACAAGTTGCTGACATGGCACGCGTTTTTTTCGGTGGTGCTTTTCATCAACCCCTCTCGGAAGTTTAGCTTTTAGAATACTTTACATTTTGGTTACATGTCCTTTTCCTACATTGAATTCCACATCAAAGAAAAAACAAAGTAAGAATAGTATTATTCGACCAAAAAATGAAGTAAGAATAAATTTAAAGGGCAATTACATTTTGCATTCCAGTATATAACAATTTAATCGTTAAGTTACAAATTATTACATTATTGGTCTCTTCATGAATTTAATCATCAAGTTAACTTCATTTTTTTTTTGGTATAACACTCTTTTTGACCCATTTTTATAATCGCCAAGATTTTATTTAGACAGATAATAACTTAAGAGAAAATTTTAACCTTCTAGATATATAGTGAGATGAAAAATGACTTATGTGACATCAATATGGTATGCATTAAAAAAAAAAGAGTGTCTGCATTCATGTTGCTGCTCTTAACCAAATTTATTTAAGTCTAGCTGCAGTAAACAAATGGAGTATTCAAGCTTACAAAGACCCCTACTTTAATTCTAGATTCTTCTACAGACAAATACAACTGCTTACATACACTTTGTGTTCACTCAAAAATTAAGCATCAAAGAAATTTACAGGCTTCTCCTTGCTCTCAATAAACAAAGCAGACAATAGTGCATAAAGTAAATTGTGCTAACCAACCAAAACAGGAAAAAATGTGCCAAAGTATGAACCTACAAAACAAACATTGACGGTGGAAAAATCCCTTCCATTTCCTGTGGGGTTGGCTGATTTCAAAGTTTGTGATTGGAGAAATGGTGATATATCCAATAGGCTTTTGAAACTTTGCCCCCAAGTAGTCTTTATGAACTTCCTCACCACGTAGTCTTCTTCGACCCCACCTTCGATTCGCTGCTCCAAAAGTACCATCATTCACATTCTTTTTTTCTTCTTTCTGTTATATGTTCCCCACTTAATAAATTTACGGACGACATAATTGGTCACATCCAAAACTTACGATGAATTTCACCGCCAATGTGTAATTTTATGAATGGGTGATTCCAGCAAGTTCGCCTTAAACTTGATCTAGAAGGGAGAAAAAACCCTAAATATTCTATGAGAAAACCCTAAGAAAAAAAGTCTTAGTCGTTGGCTCTTTTGGGGGTTGGGGGCCTCCTTTCCCTACCTCCTCCCCTCTCCTTTCATTCCTTCTTTTCTCATTCCCTCTCTTTTCCCTCAAGATTGTTAGTTTATTTTGTGATGTGGAAACAGTCGTCGTGAAATAATGTCGTTTTCAAAAAATGAACGGGTGATTCCACACCATAAATTATGGATCACATTATTGATTACATTGGAGCCACTCTATTAAAGAGTGTTGACAAGTAATGCAGCTCTCATTCAAACCAATTAGACCACTGAAAAGGATGGGGCACAACCCTTGGAAGGTTCTGGAATATGTATATGTTTATGCAAGTACCAGCTATCAGTGAAATTCTATAGTGAGGGTGCCTTATATGGATCCTTCATATGGACCTTCATATTAGCCACATGATCATTTCAGTACACTTAAGTGAAGTTACTATTCAGATGAATTTAGATTACAATAGGAAGAGAAGCAACCTAGATTATCTTATTGTCTTATCTATCATTGTCTTGTAATCCAAAGGTTATAAAATATTTTGAACTTTTATTGTTCAAATCCAAAGGAAAATGAATGAAGATTTTTATGCACAATTTGGAATTGAAGTTAAGGATTGCCAAAATAAGAAGAGAACATTGTGAGTACAAATATAAGGAACATTGTGGCATACACAATACAATACTCACAAGGATAGTATTGAAAAGAAAAATGGATACAACATTTGTTTAAATACTAATACATATGCATAGACTGAGATTCCAGCAGTCATGTAGAGCAGCTCTTACAATGCGCCACTTCCAGAATAGCAACTGCAGAACAAAAGCATTGCTCTAAGGCTGGAACAACAACTTGGTGGGAATATTATTCCGTAGAGGACTTCGATCTACGGCTTCAGGGAAAATGAAAGAATGAGCCCTCCCAATGCATCCCAGCTGCATTTGACATTCTTCTCTGTTTTCATGGAAGTAATAATTCTAGTTAACAATAACTTTATTCAAGAACTTTCTGGGATTAAAACTCAATGCATTCAATGTAGTTATAGTCATGCAAAACATTTCCCCACTTTCTGGGTAATCCTTTAGCTGAGGTGCATAAAGATTGATCTCAGATTCTCTTTTGGCTGACGAAATTCATGTATTAAGAATTATAAACAAGCAAGCGGTTAAGTTTGGATATAACCATTAAGAAGTTCATATAACAAAGCGTTCACAGAGTATGCTCATTTACCTCCGAATTCCTTCCATCTGTAGTTGGATTTTCAAAATTAGCAATACTGTTGCTAACTTGTTCATCGTCATCATATGTAGATTGCCATTGATTTTCATAGAGATCTACATGAGGGACACTTCCCAGTTCGGTGTATATTGGTGACTGCAGTGTGAAAGAGTAGTAATCCTCTGCCGGAGGTGGATGATTTTCTACTGGCTGAGTACATGGTTGCTGGATTAAGAATCACAAACAAGCAAGCATAAGTTAATGTATACTTCTTGTACTCCATACTAAGAAGTTAGTATCATAAATGCGCTCACCTCTACAACCACATTGTTTGCAGTTTGATTTCCAAAATCAGAGGCATCATCAATATACATAAAATCTTTTAGATTCCGGTATGTTGGTGACTGCAGCGTGACCTCATTTTCGAAATTAGAGGTTGAATTATCACAGGTTGAAATATCATTCTTATCGGTAACTGAGTATTCATCATGATCTCCAAATGGTGATTGCAGAACATCTCCCTGCTCTATGCATGCTGGTGATTGCAGTGTGGAGGGGCTGTGATCCTGTGACTAAAGCGCATAAAACAATGATGCATTAAGATCCGAAAAATTCTTGTGTTTCATAAGCAAATGTTCAAAAGAAAAGAGCATGCTCATTGTCACCTCTGGAGTCACGTCAGCTGCAGCTTGATCTTCACAATTAGACAAATTGCAGCTGCTAGGTTCACCTTCAGCATAGACCGAAGTATCCTTCTTATCTGGGTTTTTCTTCAATCGAAAGAGAACAAAATCCCTCTGCATAAGTTGGAGATCCCATATCAAAATCGTAAGTACCTATAATTAAGCTATCAACTACCAACAATTGCAATTTTTATAAGAGGACACAGATCAAAAGCATTACACAACCAAACACAACTTGTTTGTGCATTTAAAACTCCACCACTATTTTAAACATGAAACACTAATCCAATGGAAAAAATTTGATGCTGCATAATCCAAACACAGCACCATATGTTGCACTGATAAGGATACAGATACGATGCGATACGCCGATATGGAAAATTTCCAAAAATTAGGATACGGATACGGCACCGATACGGTGATTAAAATAATATATATTAAAAAAATAATATAAATATAAAAATTGACATATACCCATTACCCATTATTACCCAACACCCCATATACTCAACAGCCCAGCCATATACCCAAAAGCCCATATACTCAAAAGCCCAGCCAAATACCCAACAGCCCATATATACACCCCTTCTTTAATTCTGTCTTTTCCGGACCCAAAAAAATCTTGAGGTGTGACAGCGATTGAATCGGAGAGGGGGCCGACGGTGCTGGTGTTGAGTTCTTCTCTTCCTTCTTCTTCTTCTTCTTCTTCCTCTTCTTCTTCTTTCTTCTTCCCCTTCCTTCTTCTTTCTTTAATGCGAGTATCGGAGGTGTATCGTCAAGTCAACATCCCAGAAAAGTCTACGATACGACCAGGTGCATATCGAATAGTATCAGTGCCGTATTGAAGCCGTATTGCCGTATCGGATACTCGCTTACTCGCATACCTCTGAAAACTGCCGTATCCGTGCAATCCAGGGACCAAGTAACAAACATTGTAAATAATAAAAATGAACCCAAAAATAATCAAGCATGGACGAAAGAGAATGACCTGGGCCAGCTTAGGATTAGGATTGGCTTCATCTTCAAAGAGATTATACTCGTGCATGACCCAGTTGGTCTTCTTCGATTTTGGCACATGACGTTCATAGAAGGTCATGATCTTCTTTGTCCCAATACTGGACCCTCGAGCCCTGATCACAAGTTCCTTGCCTGTGATTTTCCAGTAGCCATGCGGTGTGGCCCTGTTTGATCGAGTGCTGTTTATGTACTTGTAATCCCTTGGGCCGAAGAAGAACCACTCCATATCATAATATGGAGAGTCTGGCTCTGTGAACAACATCCCTGCAAATGCAACACAAAGCAAAATATCAAAATTTGAAACCAACCCAATTCATGTCTTCAAGTACCAAGAACAAAAAACAGAACAAGATTCCTTTTTCCCTGATCTTTTTGTATATACATAACAATTGAATGTTGAAAAAACCAACTTACTTCTTCAAGTCTTGAAGTAGTAAAAACAGAACAATAGTGAGACAGATTTAAGGGATTATTACCAGGTATATCCCAAGGGTCGTACTTGCAGATATCAATCTCAGGGATGATGTGGTTAACTTTAAACTCCTTGTCCTGTGTCTTGTTCTTCAAGTAATGGTCCAACAGTTCCTCATCAGTGGGACGGAATCTGTACCCTACTGCCACTGAAACCCCTCCTGTTGTTTTTCTGTAGCACTTGCTGCCCATCTCTCTCTCTCTAGATATAATAAGCAAGCAAGAAGAAGCTGCAATGGCATCAGCAGAGTGACGTTGTATTTTATAGACAAACTCAGACGGTACTGTTTAAGTCCTGAACTTCTAATACAAGTGTCGCTGACATGACACGCGTTTTTTTTTGGGTTTTTCATCAACTGCTCTTGGAAGTTCAACTTTAAGAATATTTTACATTTTGTGTTATAAAATCTTAATTAGTGGAGCCCACAATTGAAATAATAAAGATGCTTGTCTGTTAACATCTCTTGGAAACTCACGGGTTATTTCCATCAGCCCTGCCTATATATAAAGCTCCCCCTTCCCTTTCACAGAAGTGCTAAGCACCAGAACTGAGAGGGAGAAGTGAGTCAAGCAGAAGAGAAGGAAAGAAGAGAAGGAAGAAAGAGGAGAGAGCGAGGAGAGAAAAGAGGGCAGAGAGAAATTCTCAAAGAGAGAAAATAGTGAGCCAATGGGGGCGAAAACATCAAAGTTGTATTATCTTGTATCCCTATTATTTTACATAGTGAAAGATTACTACAGCTGCTCTTCGGGGATGTGAGCACCACTTGCCGAACCACGTTAAATATCTTGCCTCATTTACTCTACGTACAACTCAATATCTCCACATTCCATTCATTTTACAACATTTTGGAATCTCGCTTGAGTCATCAAAATCTGTTAAGAGGTCCTTTTCCTACAGTGAATTTAACATCAAAATTTAAACAGAATAAGAGTGAAAAAGGCTAACAAAATTTCGTCGCCAAAGTGATTTCTACATATACACAATATTTGAAGAATAATTTTACAACCATGGATGCTGATTCATTAGTTCTACATTAGCAGAAAAGAGGAGAAAATTTTGCACTGAGGAATAGCTGGTAGACATTGTGAGACCGAAAATAAAGAGAGGAAATAATACACAATATTCCATTCAACATTGAAATGTTTTGAAATGTTGGAAATAAGCAACATTCACAAGGAATAATAACAAAAGTAATATTAACAAGGATACAATTTTTGGTGGTGAAGGGCGGGATGTTTCAGACTCAAAGTAGGTCATTGATAGTGAGGGAACCGAATTTGGTCATAACCCTAGGTCAAAATTATTCCTTCCATTTGGGGATTATTTGACCTAATTGGGAATTATTTAACCTAATTGGGAATTATTCAATTTAATTGGGGATTATTCAATTAAATGGAATGTTACCTAATTGGGTTGAGAATTGATTTGGCACCTACCACAATTCCCGATTAAAGGAGGATTTACCTAATTAAGTTAGGGATTGATTGGATACCTACCACAATTAGGGATTTGATTTAACCCTAATAAATCAAATCCCTAAATACACCAATCACACCAACCACACCTACCACACCTACCACACCAACCACACCAACCTCACCAACCTCGTCGAGGCCCCCTATAAATACATGGCCACACAAAGGGTTGAGGTACGTCAAAACTTCCCTCTCAAACGACGTCAGAATTACTACTCAAACTACGTCTAAATTTCTCTATGCAACTCTAGCCACCTCCTTTCTCTCACTCTTTTACATAAGGCTCCGGCCGCCCGGTTTACACCATAAACATACAACTCCGTACCCTATTGTTAGCTATTGTTTTTCTCATAAACTATCGAACTAACTTAGGCATCGGAGGGCCTTTGGCCAACACCCCGGTGTGGTCCTCTTATTGGTTCTATTTTGCGGGGAGAAAGAGGCGGCGAAGAAGAAAGAGGAATCTTTTCAACCGAATATTCTCGTGGGGAAATTTGCTCCCTCAAATTGGTGCTCTCATTGAGAGCACGAGTTATACTCAACGCGTGCTCAAGGAATCCGTTCCTCCTATTTTCCAATCCACCGAAACCTTCCAAACAACCATGGTTGGAAACAAGAAGACGAGGGGCAAAACCGCCGCGATGAAAAAATTCGCGACGGCCCAAAGCCACTCCACTCATGATCCCGCGATCGACATGGTGGCACCACCACCTCTCACCACCGCGCCGGCCACCGCCGTCATCCAAGGCCCCATGGCCGGATCTAGCCACCCTCATGGCACCACCGCCGAGCATGGTGGAACCTCCCATCAAGGTGGGCTCATTACCACCGCCGACTTAGGCCCAATCTTGGAGCAACTTCAATCACTCCCTCATTTGCCGCCGCGCTCACGTACGCTCCCGCGTACACCTATAACGAAACCCTAGCCCGTGTGCAACTGGGCTCCACGCACTCTCTCCTCCCGGTCCACGAAGTCAAGTAGACCTCGGTCTAAGAGTCGACCAACCGACCCAAAGAATGGACGACCTACGAGTTAATGCGACAACTCCTCAACCAAGCGTGCTTGGCCCAAAATCTTGACCTTGGACGACAGGCGAAGAGAGAATGATGGACGGACGCACCGACAGCAGGTCGAAAGGTCTCAAGTAGGTCGAGCAAGAGCGAGCGAACAAAGAGGAAGACAACAACGTGACCAGCAAGTCGGGCATGTCACAAGCATCGTGAGCCACACTCCAAGCATTTAAGTATCCAATCAAGATTGAGTTCGAGGACCAACGTGCTTGAGAGGCCGGGACCACGACCTGAAATCCGCGCCCGCTTGGGCCCGCGAGAAAATGTGCACGAGAGGCTGGGCCTCAAGAAGGTCAACTCGATGACTCTCGCAACGAGGATCGTGAAGAAAGACGCTTTGCCGGTTCTGAAGAACCAATCCTCGTGACAAGTCGCAAGGAATCCATCGCAAGTGCTATCCACCAATACGCCACCTAGGCAGGACAATCAGGGACGACGGCCCTTGCGAGCCGACGAGGAAGTCAACCAGCGCCGCCCGAATCATGAAGGTCGTCAACTTGACCAAAGAACTCATGCGTGCGTAAGACGTCAAGAAGCTCGTGAATGACCGACTTCGAGACTTGAAGGCAAAGCGGAAATTTCAAGATGCACAACGCAGGAGGTAGACCGAGCGAACTCCACACCTTTCACCGTCGAAATCGAGCAGGCTGCTCCCAAAGCGATTCTCAACGCCTCTCTTACACACTTCAAAGGGGATTCCGACCTGAAAGCCATCTAAAGCATTTCAAGAGTATTATGATCCTCTACAAGACCGAAGATGCGTTAATGTGTAAAGTGTTTGCAATGACCTTGCGAGCAGCCCAAGACCGGTTCCACACCCTACCGTCCGGTCAATCGCCAGCCTTCAATGAGTGGCTTATGTCTTCACTAAGGAGTACACTTCTTATCGAGCGATTAAGAAAAACCATGGCCACTGCTCAACATATACAAGAAGTCCGATGAATCTCTCCGAGATTACATTAGGAGATTCAAAGCGAGAAAAGGCGACCATTGTGGGATGCGATGACCAAGTCGCGACCATCGCTTTCAAGAAAGGTCTTCCAGGTAGCACGACTTATACCGCGAGTTGACTATCACTCCCACCGGACTCGGCAGAGGTCTTCGCGATCGCGGACGCTACGCGCTCCGGGATGAAGATCGAATCGCCGCAAAGAAATTCACCAGGCGGGAAGATCAGCCTACCAAGCTTAATAGCAGAGAGAGGTAAAGCAGAGGAGAACTTTACCAAGTTCTCCATCCCCATACATCAAATCTTAGCCCAAGTGAAGGACAAGCCTTGGGTAAAGAGACCGCCACCCTTAAAGGGAGATCCTGACAAGAGGGATACTAGAAAATACTGTACCTTCCATGGGACGCATGGGCACACCACAAACAATCGCTTTGCTTGGAAAACGCACCTCGAAGAGCTCGTGAGAGAAGGCCATTGCACCGAGTTCATAGCAAAGAAGGCCATTCACAGATCGAGGACCGCGACGTCGCCAAGGAACCTCCACAGAAAGTTATAAGGATTAACACGATCCTGGCCGACTCCGAAGAATCCGGGTTGACCAGCAAGGAAAAGAAAAGGAAGATCAAACAGGCCATTGTGATTTCCCAAATCTCGACCGACCTTCAAAGAAGCGGGAGACGATCCTGTGATCGGCTTCCAAAAGAAAGATCTAGTCGGCCTCGATATGCCACACAATGACGCCTTGTCATCGGCATTCAGATTGCTCGGGCCGAGGTCGGCCGAATCCATGCAGATGAGGGCAAAGACCCAATATCCTGCAATCGCGATCATTCAATGGATGGGCTTGGAGACAAAGATCAACAAATCAGCTAAGTCGCCGATCGGGCTTCAATGGCGCAACAACGATTCTGATGGGCATGATAGATCTCAACGTCTACTCCTCGCCTATAATTAGCTCGCAAACGTTCATGGTCATTGATGAAGTCTCACCCTACAATGGCATTCAGGCGGACCCTGGATCGGCAAGATCAACGCCATCACCTCCGCCACGCATCGAAGATCCGCTACCCCATTCCTGGGGCGGTGTCGGTCAGATCAATAGTGATCGAGGCAATGGCAAGGAAATGCTCGCTCAAAGGTCAAGAAGAGCAAGCAAACACGCTTCCTCCTGTGAATCAGAAAATCGAAGGGAGTAGAACAACCAGATCTCGCCCCAAGAACCAAGCGAGGCCATAAGGGAAAGGGAATAGCTATTCCCAAATAGCAATCAAAGAATTAGGACCAAGTTGAGGGAATCCGTCCTGAGGTCTCTCTGAAGAAGGATGGAAGCCCGAGGAGGACGTTGAGTTAGAACCCCTTGATCCCGACCAGCCGCATGCAGCGCGGATCGGCTCGCGCCTAAGCCTGCACGAGAAGGTGGAGCTGACCACCTTCCTCCGTAATAACAAAGACATGTTCGCATGGTCGCCATCTCGACATGCCCGACATCAACCCAGAGATCATCTCGCCATCGACTTCACGTCAACCTCGCTAGCAAGCGGTGGCGCAGAAGAGACGCAACTTCGCCCCGAACGGGTCGCGATCATTGAAGCCGAGACAGGCTTTCATCATCGCACCAAGGCAAGGGTCAAAAAGATGAATCCTCACCGGAAGGGCCCATATGTAACCCGCCGGTCCGGGGCGGGGAGCTACACACTAGACACCATGGAAGGGAAGGAAAATCCACGGTGGAATGCATACCATCTCCGAAAGTATCATCCATGACGCTTCCTCCTCGGTCCCAAGCGTATAATCGAGACCTACACATCTCGGAAAAAGATGAGCGACGCCTAGAAGCCTCTGGTTTTGTGTATCGGCTATTTTCATTCTCGAATAAAGGAGCGTAACCTTATAAACATCAATATAAAGTTCAGTTTCTCATTCCGTAATGTCTTATCTCGCCTACTCATTCCGAATATCTCCATATAAGTTGCTCATAAGCGGCGTCCTTCTGGGAGACGCAGGTGCGCCAGAATTTCCTAAGGGAGGTATCCAGGTTCCTATCCGTTTCCTAAGGGAGGCATGATAGCCATATAAGTTGCCCATAAGCGGCGTCCTTCGGGAGACGCAGGTGAACAACCAAAAGCGTCCTTCGGGAGACGCAGCCCGTAAGCGTCCTTCGGAGACGCAGGTGCGCCAGAATTTCCTAAGGGAGGTATCCAGGTTCCTATCCGTTTCCTAAGGGAGGCGGGATAGCCATATAAGTTGCCCATAAGCGGCGTCCTTCGGGAGACGCAGGGTGAACAACCAAAGCGTCCTTCGGGAGACGCAGCCGTAAGAAGCGCCCTTCGGGAGACGCAGGTGCGCCAGAATTTCCTAAGGGAGGTATCCAGGTTCCTATCCGTTTCCTAAGGGAGGCGGGATAGCCATATAAGTTGCCCATAAGCAGCGTCCTTTGGGAGACGCAGGTGAACAACCAAAACATTCTACAAGATATGCGAGAACACGCCGGAATCCCTCAAGGGGACCACGGCACTCATAAATCTCCGAAGGAAGATACACAATCAAGACGCAGTCGGCTACTCAAGCGATTCACAAGACAATATGCAAATTGAAGTTGAAGAAATAACTGAAATTTTCATAGCAAAGTGACCAACCGCCAAGTTCAACAAAAAGAAAATGGTCAAACACGACCAATTATTCTAAACAAGAAAGGAAACTACAAAAGCTGAAAAGAAGTCTTCATCTACTCCGAAGTACCGGCAGGAGATCCTTGATATGCAGCCCCTTCAGAGCCTGTTTGATCAGCCACGCTCTCAGCAGCCCCACCGGTCTGATCCACGACATCTGCCACCATCTCATCACCGCATCCTCTTCTCGCTCCTCTACCGCCTCTTGGTCGCTGCTCTTCAACTCCTTCAATATTTGCAGCTTTAAACCTGCTCACTTTGCGCAGGAACAAGTCGAGGTAGAGCGTCTCGATGTCTACATCTTCAATGGCATAGGAGGGAGCAGTCCCATTTGTGCGATCCTGTAACCCACTTATACGCATCTACGGTGGCCTCAAACTTGGACTCTTCACAGACTTGTGGTAGGCGCTTGATTTAACCAGGAGCTTGTCATAATCGAGGGCGAGATCAGCATTCTTGCGCTCAAGACTAAGTAAGCATCCTTTCGACTAACCAAGTCGGCAGCAGAAGAGCTAAGCTCGGAGTCCTTCTTGGCAAGAGAACTCTTCAGCTCAGATATCATCGCCCTCAAATCAGACGTCTTCTTTTCATAACGCGCATGCTCGGCAGAAAGCTTGCTAGTCGGTTCAGCATTCTTCTTCTCCAACTCGCTGAGTTGAGAAGAAGAGGGGCAACAAAGAGACGAGTTCGAATAGTCTCAAAGAGCAAAACTACCCATTTTTTGAAGCGAGATGAAATGTCGCTTCTCTTTGTTTCTCCAAGGAAAGACTCGAGAAGGTCTCAAGATCGCCGGCCTGACGGATATGATTAACCAGCTCAGCACAAGTGGACGAGCTTGACAGAAAGTTAGTCTTAAGCATATCAGACACACCTACATCTCCGACATGACTAAAGTGCTCCACCCCGGGCTTAGTCGCAGACGTTACAGAGGAACCCTTTGCTCGAGCAGATGACTCTCTCGCTTTCTTAGCCTCCGCCAACCTCACCTCCAAAGGAGTCAACGACGCCGAATCAACTCCACGCTTGATCGCCCTAACTCAACGGCTGACCATGAGCAGACCTCCCAACTCGATCTCCATCCTTTGACTGATGCAGACGACCGGAACTTCGGAGAGGAATATCTGCATCTCTTTGCTTCCCAGCAGGTGAACTAGATCTCGCACGGACTACTTCGCGGAGCAGATCACGGTCTTCAAGCTTGTCGCATGAGGCTTGAGTAGAACATCCCGAGCATTGCGCATACCGCGATCCTCTTGCTATCTACACCAACAAGGTGTTGGACCCTGGCAGATGATGGGGACAGCTCGTACTTGTGTCTCCTCAATGAAGGCAGCTTTGACTTCTTCCTCAACGGAGACACACTCTTCGCTGCGAAGAACCAGCTTCATCTCTTGAAGACACGCCAAAGACCTTCCTTTTCGATGAGGGTTCAGCAGAACACTCCTCCCGTCCAAGCAGTGCATCATCGAGTGCGGACCGTTACGCTTCCATCTCTCAACATCCTTGGCGGGGCGGACCACCAACCTCCTTCCGATGTTCGCCAAAGAACTAGCGCCATTCACGGAACCCGATAGGGACGTTTAGAGCCTAATGAACCTTGGCCATGTCTCGAGCCGAGGTTAAGCTTCTTCTTTGATATCATCATCTGCAAGTAGAAGATCAAGTCACCACCACACATCAAAGAATTCAGATTGAAGCGGATCGTGAGATCATGATCTACCTTGGTGTGCATGACAACTCCTCTCCTTGACAAGCGATACAGTCCTCCAAGATCTTTCTCACAAGAAAGTAGAGGAAGCAAGTTTGCAATTTGAAAAGGAGCGAAGAGAAGCCTTGCACTTATAGCAATTGAGGTTCATTGACCTACAAAGAGTCACAAGCCCATTCCAATTGGGAGCTCGGAAAATTAGCAAGTCAAACACCTCCTCCATTCAGAGCCCAGTCCACGAAGGAAGCCCGATTCTGGGATGACAGCCCAACGGATAATCTACACCTCCTACATGCCACCACGCGCCATGCGTAAGGGGGCATTTGAGGGAACCGAATTTGGTCATAACCCTAGGTCAAAATTATTCCTTCCATTTGGGGATTATTTGACCTAATTGGGAATTATTTAACCTAATTGGGAATTATTCAATTTAATTGGGGATTATCCAATTAAATGGAATGTTACCTAATTGGGTTGAGAATTGATTTGGCACCTACCACAATTCCCGATTAAAGGAGGATTTACCTAATTAAGTTAGGGATTGATTGGATACCTACCACAATTAGGGATTTGATTTAACCCTAATAAATCAAATCCCTAAATACACCAATCACACCAACCACACCTACCACACCTACCACACCTACCACACCAACCTCACCAACCTCGTCGAGGCCCCCTATAAATACATGGCCACACAAAGGGTTGAGGTACGTCAAAACTTCTCTCTCAAACGACGTCAGAATTACTACTCAAACTACGTCTAAATTTCTCTATGCAACTCTAGCCACCTCCTTTCTCTCACTCTTTTACATAAGGCTCCGGCCGCCCGGTTTACACCATAAACATACAACTCCGTACCCTATTGTTAGCTATTGTTTTTCTCATAAACTCTCGAACTAACTTAGGCATCGGAGGGCCTTTGGCCAACACCCCCCGGGTGTGGTCCTCTTATTGGTTCTATTTTGCAGGGAGAAAGAGGCGGCGAAGAAGAAAGAGGAATCTTTTCAACCGAATATTCTCGTGGGGAAATTTGCTCCCTCAGATAGGTTTAAGACCTTCAAGATAAAAAATAATCGTACATTTTCGAAACGACTGTAACTAGTAACTACTACTCCATTAAGGACGGAGCTCAAAGCTTCTATATCAATAACCATAACATCACACTAGTGTCTGGTTATGCTAATAGATAAGCTGAGACTCCAGCAGCCATGTAGCAGAAGCTCCAGTATAGCGCCACTTCTATAATGATACTGACTGGAAACGCATCAAAGATTTTTGACAAATTGCCCAAAACCAACAAATCTTTGATGGTTTTGGGGGAGTTGTCCAGACTTGATTTCTCTTGGCTTGCCTGTGATTTTCCAGAATCCCTTCTTTGTGGCCCTGTTGTAACGAAGACTGTTGATGTATTTGTAATCAGGTCGGCTGAAGGAAAACCACATCCTAGCTTGATATGGAGAGTCTGGGAACAAAAGAGTCTTGAAACCAACTCACTTCAAGTCTTGAAGTAATGAACGACAGATTTCAACTAAATTACAGAACAAGATAGAAATTTTAAATTGGAAATGAGAAAATGGGTAGTGAAGATAAATGGGTTATATCAGGTAAGTCCCAAGTACATAACAACAGTTCAACAGAGCAATTGAGCAAGATTATGTATAAACAAAAATCATACTTTGGAAATGAGAAAATTGGTCAGTGAAGAAAAAGTGAGATAATTTAATGGATTATCTCAACAGCAGTTCAACAGTTCAACAGAACAATTTATCAAGATTATGTATGCATAAAAAGCATACCTTGGAAATGAGAAAATAGGCAGTGAAGCTAAAGTGAGATGGATTAATGGATTACCAGCTAAATCCCAAGGCTCGTACTTGCACTCAAAATGATTTTTATGTGACATCAATATTTAAGTCTAGCTGCAGTAAACAAATGGAGTATTCAAGCTTCACCCGAAAACCTTTATACAGTTTCAGATTCTTCTAAATACAAAGACCCCTACTTTAATTCTAGATTCTTCGACAGACAAATACAACTGCTTACATACACTTTGTGTTCACTCAAAAATTAAGCATCAAAGAAATTTACAGGCTTCTCCTTGCTCTCAATAAACAAAGCAGACAATAGTAGTGCATAAAGTAAATTTTGCTAACCAACCAAAACATGAAAAAATGTGCCAAAGTATGAACCTACAAAACAAACATTGACGGTGGAAAAATCCCTTCCATTTCCTGTGGGGTTGGCTGATTTCAAAGTTTGTGATTGGAGAAATGGTGATATATCCAATAGGCTTTTGAAACTTTGCCCCCAAGTAGTCTTTATGAACTTCCTCACCACGTAGTCTTCTTCGACCCCACCTTCGATTCACTGCTCCAAAAGTACCATCATTCACATTCTTTTTTTCTTCTTTCTGTTATATGTTCCCCACTTAATAAATTTACGGACGACATAATTGATCACATCCAAAACTTACGATGAATTTCACCGCGAATGTGTAATTTTATGAATGGGTGATTCCAGCAAGTTCGCCTTAAACTTGATCTAGAAGGGAGAAAAAAAGTCTTAGTCGTTGGCTCTTTTGGGGGTTGGCGGCCTCCTTTCCCTACCTCCTCCCCTCTCCTTTCATTCCTTCTTTTCTCATTCCCTCTCTTTTCCCTCAAGATTGTTAGTTTATTTTGTAATGTGGAAGCAGCCGCAGTGAAATGATGTTGTCGCCATGATATAGTCACCGTATTTTGGCCCATGTACACAATGAGTTGGCTCCCTTCGACATAGTTTTGAGGTCTAAAGAGGGGAAGATGTCTAGTTGCATTGGGTTCGGGTTTAGCTAATGCGGGACTATGAGTTTAGCCGGTATGGTGCTATGATTTTCCCTGGGTTGCCCGGAAGATGTGGAGCAGTGGTCATGTTTCTTAGTTTTGTTTTAGACAAATAATTTTCAGAAGCTCTTTAGGAGTTTGTTGTGATTTGTTTTCTATTTAGGATTTTTAATTTTAGCTTTTGGCTTTCGATATAGATTTGTCCGTTCTGCCGTTACTCGGCGAATTTGTATTGTAGGTCTGAGTACATGTGCCTCTGGTTCTTTGGATCGTGGATTTAGTCATTGTCTGGGATATGCATAATTATCTTCAGATCAATTCAACATGTTGTTGTGTTTCGTTACTGGAGAAGTTTTACCCATATTCGACACAAAGTTGCTTTCTACTTTTATTTGTTCATCAAGAATATACTATCGCTTATTTTCAAAAAAATGAATGAGTGATTCCGCACCATAAAAGATGAGAACATTGTGAGTACAAATATAAGGAACATTGTGGCATACACAATACAATACTCACAAGGATAGTATTGAAAAGAAAAATGGATACAATATTTGTTTTAATACTAATACATATGCATAGACTGAGATTCCAGCAGTCATGTAGAGCAACTCTTACAATGCGCCAATTCCAGAATAGCAACTGCAGAACAAAAGCATTGCTCTAAGGCGGGAACTACAACTTGGTGGGAATATTATTCCGTAGAGGACTTCGATCTACGGCTTTAGGGAAAATGAAAGAATGAGCCCTCCCAATGCATCCCAGCTGCATTTGACATTCTTCTCTGTTTTCATGGAAGTAATAATTCTAGTTAACAAGAACTTTATTCAAGAACTTTCTGGGATTAAAACTCAATGCATTCAATGTAGTTATAGTCATGCAAAACATTTCCCACTTTCTGGGTAATCCTCTAGCTGAGGTGCACATAAGATTGATCTCAGATTCTCTTTTGGCTGATGAAATTCATATATTAAGAATTATAAACAAGCAAGCGGTTAAGTTTGGATATAACCATTAAGAAGTTCATATAACAAAGCGTTCACAGAGTATGCTCATTTACCTCCGAACTCCTTCTATCTGTAGTTGGATTTTCAAAATTAGCAATACTGTTGCTAACTTGTTCATCGTCATCATATGTCGATTGCCATTGATTCTCATAGAGATCTACATGAGGGACACTCCCAGTTTGGTGTATATTGGTGAGTGAAGTGTGAAAGAGTAGTAATCCTCTGCCGGAGGTGGATGATTTTCTACTGGCTCAGTACATGGTTGCTGGATTAAGAATCACAGACAAGCAAGTGTAAGTTAATGTATACTTCTTGTACTCCATACTAAGAAGTTAGTATCATAAATGCGCTCACCTCTACAACCACATTGTTTGCAGTTTGATTTCCAAAATCAGAGGCATCATCAATATACATAAAATCTTTTAGATTCCTGTATGTTGGTGACTGCAGCGTGACCTCATTTTCGAAATTAGAGGTTGAATTATCAAAGGTTGAAATATCATTCTTATCGGTAACCGAGTATTCATCATGATCTCCAAATGGTGATTTCAGAACATCTCCCTGCTCTATGCATGCTGGTGATTGCAGTGTGGAGGGGCTGTGATCCTGTGACTAATGCGCATAAAACAATGATGCATTAAGATCCGAAAGATTCTTGTGTTTCATAAGCAAATGTTCAAAAGAAAAGAGCATGCTCATTGTCACCTCGGAGTCACATCAGCTGCAGCTTGATCTTCACAATTAGACAAATTGCAGCTGCTAGGTTCACCTTCAGCATAGACCGAAGTATCCTTCTTATCCGGGTTTTTCTTCAATCGAAAGAGAACAAAATCCCTCTGCATAAGTTGGAGATCCCATATCAAAATCATATGTACCTATAATTAAGCTATCAACTACCAGCAATTGCAATTTTTATAAGAGCACACACATCAAAAGCTTACACAACCAAACACAACCTGTTTGTGCATTTAAAACTCCACCACTATTTTAAACATGAAACACTAATCCAATGGACAAAAGTTGATGCTGCATAATCCAAACACAGCACCAAGTAACAAACATTGTAAATAATAAAAAGGAACCCAAAAATAATCAAGCATGGACGAAAGAGAATGACCTGGGCCAGCTTAGGATTAGGATTGGCTTCAGCTTCAAAGAGATTATACTCGTGCATGACCCAGTTGGTCTTCTTCGATTTTGGCACATGACGTTCATAGAAGGTCATGATCTTCTTTGTCCCAATAATGGACCCTCGAGCCCTGATCACAAGTTCCTTGCCTGTGATTTTCCAGTAGCCATGTGGTGTGGCCCTGTTTGATCGAGTGCTGTTTATGTACTTGTAATCCCTTGGGCTGAAGATGAACCACTCCATATATGGAGAGTCTGGCTCTGTGAACAACATCCCTGCAAATGCAACACAAAGCAAAATATCAAAATTTGAAACCAACCCAATTCATGTCTTCAAGTACCAAGAACTACAAACAGAACAAGATTCTTTTTTTCCTGATCTTTTTGTATATACATAACAATTGAACGTTGAAAAAACCAACTCACTTCTTCAAGTCTTGAAGTAGTAAAAACAGAACAGGAGTGAGACAGATTTAAGGGATTATTACCAGGTATATCCCAAGGGTCGTACTTGCAGATATCAATCTCGGGGATGATGTGGTTAACTTTAACTCCTTGTCTTGTGTCTTGTTCTTCAAGTAATGGTCCAACAGTTCCTCATCAGTGGGATGGAATCTGTACCCTACTGGCACTAAAACCCCTCCTGTTGTTTTTCTGTAGCACTTGCTGCCCATCTCTCTCTCTGGATATAATAAGCAAGCACGAAGAAGCTGCAATGGCATCAGCAGAGTGACGTTGTATTTTATAGGCAAACTCAGACAGTAAGTCCTGAACTTCTAATACAAGTGTTGCTGACATGACACGCGTTTTTTTTTTTTTTTTTTGGGTTTTTCATCAATTGCTCTTGGAAATTCAACTTTAAGAATATTTTACATTTTGGAATCTCTCTTGAGTCATCAAAATCTGTTAGAGGTCCTTTTCCTACAGTGAATTTCACATCAAAATTTAAACAGAATAAGAGTTAAAAAGGCTAACAAAATTTCGTCGCCAAAGTGATTTCTACATGTACACAATATTTGAAGGATAATTTTACAACCACGGATGCTCATTCATTTGTTCTACATTAGCAGAAAAGAAAGAGGAGAAAATTTTACACTGAGCAATAGCAGGTAGACATTGTGAGACCGAAAATAAAGAGAGGAAATAATACACAATATTCCTTTCAACATTGAAATGTTTTGAAATGTTGGAAATAAGCAACATTCACAAGGATATAATAACAAAAGGAATATTAACAAGGATACAATTTTTGGTGGTGAAGGGTGGGATGTTTCAGACTGAAAGTAGGTCATTCATTGGTTTAAGACCTTCAAGATACAAAAATAATCGTACATTTTCGAAATGACTAACTAGTAACTACTACTCCATTAAGGACGGAGCTCAAAGCTTCTATAGCAATAACCATAACATCACACTAGTGTCTGGTTATACTAATAGATAAGCTGAGACTCCAGCAGCCATGTAGCAGAAGCTCCTGTATAGCGCCACTTCTATAATGATAGTGACTGGAACGAAAGCAAGCCTCTAAGGCTATAGAACTAGAACTTGGTGTTGAAATATGGTACCATGGGGGGACTTGGTTATGGCTTGAAGGAGATGCTTCCAGGAAAATAAAAGAATCCTTCAATTTTCTGCCAGCTGCCCATTCCATGCCTGCTTCAAACAATATGAACAGCAATACAATGAGCTGCAGCTTCCCTGACCTGAAAACAGAAAGCTTCATTATAACAGATGTCAATTAATTGCTGAGAGAAAGTCAGAAACGTTTTATGCTTTCAGCTTGATTCTCTCTCACCTTGTCTTGTGATGCCACTCTGCAGTCAGATTCTTCTTGGAGCACCTCCCATGGGTGCAGTGAAGACATGAATGGATATTGGTTGATATGGAGGTTTGTTCTTCGACTTGTAGGATAGATATACTAGTTGAAGAAGACTACTGATCTGAGGAATATCTGTAGTTTGTGTTGATAGAGGAAGTACCATCTCCAAAAAACTGCTTCTGAGAAAAGACGTCTTAAATTTGTCTGGACTCGTTGCATTCAGAGAAGGGTAGAGAGTTCCAGATAGCATTTCAACCATTTGCTTCACCTACCAAGTAAGGTTGAAGTTTGGGGATGCTTGGGGGGGGGGAAGATTTTTGACAAATTGCCCAAAACCATTGCTGTGTGTCACAGACTAGTATCTTGTGTCGATTGTCCTGGACATAAATGTCCAAAACTACGAAGAAGTTATTAGAAAAATCTTTGAATTATTTGAAGGAGAATATCACTGTAATAATGTGAGTTGGAGACACATTCTTACAAGGGCTTGCGGTTTATAAGTCCCCTTTGATATTCTCCCATAAATAAAATATTGGAGTGTTTTTACAATAGCTAATGCAGAATATATTTTCCATGGAGTACTTCAGTGTTTGTGTCACTGTTGTACTCCACCATCCCCATCATAAACCCTTCCCAATGACTTTGGTAGGTTGGAGTCATTGAAATGAGTATACGATGATGGTTTTGTTATTCAAGAAGATTGTGGGAAAAGAGCCGCAGTCTCCGGATATGGAGATTGCAACTCATTGCATCCAATATAGTTATTGGCATGCAGAAGATTTCCCGCTTCTGGCTGCAATATTACTGAAAGCCATAAGTAATCTTCTAGCTTAAGTTGTAAGAATGATTCTGGATCTTCTTCTGGTTGAGAATAAACCTGGATTAAGAATCACAAGCAAGCATTAAGTTTCGTTGTACTTCTTGTGCTCCATATTAAGAAGTTCATATATGAAAATTTCAAAGAGCATGTTCATTCTCACCTCTGAAGTCCTTCCATCTGTAGTTTGATTCTCGAAATTTGAGGCGGTGTTGCTAACTGGTTTACTGTCATAATTGGTTGTAATATTACTCTTGTTTGGAAGAGAAGAGTCATTATCCCCAATTGGAGATGGCCAGCTACTGCATTCATCAGTATAGACATCAGGAGCATTTCCCAGCTCAGGTGGCCCAGGAGGAAAGGGTGAATCCAAATATTCTCCTAGCCGAGCACATAACTGCCATTGCCAGATTAAGCATCACAAAACAAGCAAGTGTTAAGTTTTGATATACTTCTTGTGCTCCACATCAACAAGTTCACATCAGAAAATGCTCAAAAAGTCTCACCTCTTGAAGCATATCAGATGAAACAGAGGTACGAGGTTCACCATCATCAGGACTGCCACTGCCAAGAAGAACACGTTCTAGCTCTTTGTAGGCCAGAAGTTCTTCTTCGACTGTAATCATATGACGGATAGCAGCAGCTTGGTTATCAGAATTAGAGGCGAGGTAGTCACCAGTACCAGGAACATTTCCCGGCTGAGGTAGCTCGTGTGGCCGAGGCCGCTCAGGAGGAGGAGAAGGTGAATCCAGATGTTCTCCTAGCTGAGCACATAGCTGCCAGATTAAGAATCACAAACAAGCAAGCGTTAAGTGTCGATATATTTCTTGTGCTCCACATTCACAATTTTAAATCAGAAATCTTGAAAAAGCACATTCATACTCACCTCTTGAATCACATCATCAAAATCAGATGAAACAAAGCCACCAGGTTCACCATCATTAAGATTGCCACTTCCAAGCATATGTTCTTCGGCCTCCGGAATCATATGATTTGCAGCAGCCTGATCATCTTGAGAATTAGAGGCCATGCTGCGACCAATAGCAGGACCAGCTGATGATTCATTACAGATAGAAACATCCTGCTGCTTCTTATTATCAGACTCATAGTCAGCTGATTTATACTTCATGCGGATAAGAACAACGCCACTCAGCTGATTGGGGTTAGAACCCGGGTCAGTTGGAGTGAGAGAATACTCCTGCTTGACCCAGCCGGTGTTGCTCGACTTTTTCGAACGACCTAAATGGAAGGTCAAGGTCTTCTTTTTGCAAGTGACCGATTTGGAGAGTTGTCCAGACTTGACTTCTCGTGGCTTGCCTGTGATTTTCCAGAAGCCCTTCTCTGTGAGCCTGTTGCGGCGAGGACTGCTGACGTATTTGTTGTAATCAAATCCGCTGAAGCAGAACCACGTCCTAGCTTGATAGGGAGAGTCTGGGAACATGAGTCCTGCAAAATGCAACACAAAACAACCCACTTCAAGTCTTTGAAGAAATGAACAACATAGTTCAACAAACCAATTCAGCAAGATTATTGGAAATGAGAAAAATGGTTAGTGAGGAAAAAGTGAGATAAATTAATGGATTATCAGGAAAGTTCAGAACAACTAACAGATGAACAATATCTTAGATTGGAAATGAGAAAATGGGTTGCGATGAAAAAGTGAGATAGATTAATGGATTACCAGCTAAATCCCAAGGCTCGTACTTGTAGAAATCGATTTCAGGAATTATGGAGGCCTTGCCCTGCATCAGCTGCTTGAAGAAGCGACGAAAAAGTTGGAGAGGTTGATTATGCCAAGGCTTGTAATTGATTTCTGGCATGACTGGGCAGTCCTTGCCATTTTTCCTGTTCCACAAAAGGTTCACCATTTTCTCTTCAGAGGGATGGAATCTGAACTCAGAGAGCAAATCCTGCTCCCATGCTTCTGTTGTTGTGCTGCTCATCCCTCCTTCAATTCAACTGCTTTGGAAAATTGGAATAAGATTATCAAATGTTTTTGTGAAGTTGTATTTATAAACAAACTCCCAAGGTCTCTCTGGTGGAGGACTCTTGGTGGACTTACTGTACATGGCGTTAAGTTTAAGTTGCTTACGTGGCATGAATATTTTAGTAATTTTACCTAATATAATATAAATTTTAAATTATATATAAAAATGTCTAAATATTATATAAACATAATAACAAAAAAACTTACAAAACATAGGAGGAAAATGAGACGACAAACAAAGAGCATATCAATAAAGCAGAATGCCAGCTACCACATTTTTCATACCATATTTATATCACCTCTCTAATAGAGCTTAACCTACCAATACAATTCGCCCACCGAACCAATATAATCTGTTCCCACCCCTATTGTAGAGAGGTGGTATAATGCCAGTATGAAAAATGCGTAGTCAAGATTTCCCATCAATAAATAAGCCCTTAACTTTTCCTCCTCTTTAGAAATTCTTGACTTGTATCCTCCTCTTCCCTTTGCTTTTTACTACATCATGCGGATGATGGGAAAGAGATTATTTATTTATAAAAAGCAAGGCACATTCAAAACTTTTAGGCCCCATTTGATTCACAGAACGTATTTGATGGAAAATTACTTACCATGTCATTTCTTAAGGGATAGGAAATGAAGATTAATTTCCCATGTTTGGTAATGTTGGGAAAGTAACCGGGAGATATCACTTTATTTCATTTTCCATGTTTATTTTGAGTATGAATGGAAAACAAACTTTGTATAATTATCCAATTATACCCATATTAAATCGAATTAAAAAAAAAAGAATACATTGAATGATATATATTGTAATTCTTAATTCTAACTTTGTAATTCTAAATTGTTAATAAAGACAAAATAATCATTAAATGTGCATTTAATGTCGGGACATTTTTCCAAATTTTCACACCCTCAACTGTTTTGGAAAATTGAAATAAGATCAATGATCATCAAATGTTTTGGCTTCATCAGTGAAGAAGCAGCAGAGCAGTGAAGTTGAATTTATAAAAAACTCACCAACCCACAAGCCACAGCACAATCATTGCGTTTTTTGACTTGTGTTTGATCCCAAAGACTCCTAAAACAAAAGTCCTGAGCTTCCCAACCAAGGTCCCTTGTTGGACATACATGGCTTGATGAGTCATATGTGTGGATCCCACCCACTTCCTATCAGGCCTTTCTATTTATTTATTCTTTTGTCCTTTTGACAACAAAAAACAACTCCTCTTGTAAGTTCAGCTTTTAGAGTAAGTTCAGCGGTCAGCCTGGGCTAAGGCAGGCAGGGGCCCAAGAGCGTTTTCAGCATTCCAGCGGGCCACTCTTGTCCGGACAAGAGCTGGGTCCCACGAGACTGGGCTGGCCCTCATGCTAAACTTGACTGGGCTGTTGTCTGGGCTATGTGACGTCAACGATGACGTCCCGCTGACGTTAGCGATGAAAAAAAATTTAAAAAAATTTGAAAAAATCCAAAAAATTCAGAAATATTTTTTAATACATACCTAGCAATTTTTATTATTATTAATTTCATACATACAACTAAAATTAATCCCATGTAAAAAATAAAATAAAAAGTAAAAGTGAATAGTATTTGCCATTTGTCAAGGCAACGGGTGGAAACACACTTTGCTTTTTGTAAGGGCTGCCATTATTCACATGAATGGTGATAGCCCTTACCTTCCCTAGATTTCTTGCAAATGGGTGGAAGTGCTCTTAGTAGTTTAGAAATTCTTGACTTGTATGCTCCTCTTCCCTTTGCTTTACTACAACATGCAAGTGAAGCGAAGGACTTCGATTATTTATTTATAAAAAGCATGGCACATTCAAAACCTTGGTTCATTTTTCACACTCCGGTTCATCTTATTGTCTTTTCTATCATTGGCTAGTAATTCAAGTGGTCCATTATAAATCCTTTTATAATATATTTTCAAGTTCTATTGCTAAAATCCAAATGAAAATTAGTGAATCATCTGGTGAGAATTCAAATTCTGAATGAGAGAGAGAGAGAGAGAGAGAGAGAGAGAGATGCATAATACAATACAATATTCACAAAGATACAATTGAAAAGAAAAATGGATACAATATTTGGTGGTAGATAGGTTTAATACATATGCATAGACAGAGATTCCAGCAGTCATGTAGCAGCTGGCGCAGCTGCTACAATGCGCCACTTCCTGAATAGCAACTGCAGAACAAAAGTATTGCTATAAGGCTAGAACTACAACTTGGTGGAAATATTATTCCATAGAGGACTTCGATCTATGGCTTCAGGGAGATGCTTCCGGGAAAATGAAAGAATGAACCCTTCCAACTCATCCCAGCTGCCCCTTCTATGCCTATTTCACAAGGCATCTTTTGACATTCTTGTCTTTCTTCATAGTAGTAATAAACCTAGTTAACAATAACTTCATTCATGAACTTTGTGGGAAAAGAGTCATTAACTCCAAACTGGAGATTGAAGCTCATTGCATTCAATAGAGTTTGTTTAACCCTTAATTTTGGGATAGCCGTAATATCACAATTATACAAGTAAAACGTAATGATATAGAAGTAGAACTAAGAGATTGAGTGGTTCACCCATAAATTTGAGCTACATCTGTTGTGAATTTTAGACAACCTACAAAATGGAGATTATAAAGATTAGTCTAAACACAAATTATACTCGCAAGTGCACAAGGTCAATCGTAATTTAGTATGGCAAATACGAGGTCATTCCCACGAGGACTGAGTTCAACTTCCAATTAGTCTAACCTAATTTACTTCACCAAATACTTTAACTACTCTAATTATATAAACAAGAAATTAAACAAGTAGCATACTCACGTAAACACAAAGGGGTCTTTGAATGAGTGATCTAATTAACAACGAAATTAAAAGGCAAAACAAATAGAAAGCCATGAAACACAAAGATGAGAAATTCAAATTGATAAAAGCACTAGGACAATGAATTCACCACTAGTAATCCAATCTAGCCTCTTATTCACCTACCTATTAATTATCCAATTGATGTTGCCGCTTAGTTTTCCTTTTCCATGAATTACCTATGGTATTTAGGCTAACTCGTATATTCCTACATGCAATTCGCCTATGGTATTTAGGTCAAATATCAACACATAGAAACTCATTAAGATCTGTGAAAACCTCCAACAAGCATGTAAACCCTAGGAGTATGGTATTTACCCTAGACGAATTACAAATCTTAATCACAAGAAGCAAGCCTCAAATTAAGTATGGTATTTACTCTAATTTGCATCCGATTAACTCAATTAAAAGTCTAGATGGTGATCAAACATCAAGATAATCAACCAAGTTATTCAAAGACAAAGCTGATTAAGAATCCAACATCAAACGACAATCAATAGATAGGTAAAATAAGAAAACTAGATTATCATACTAGGGCTACATCATGCCCTAGCAAGGGAAAATTAGTTACACAGTCATAGAATTTGGCATAAGCAAAAACATAAGGAAGAAATAATAAAACTTAGCCAATTGCGGTACTCTTCCGGCGTCTCCAATTTCTCCAAACCTTGCGTAACCCTAAATGAGTTGTTTTCTAACGCTTAAATAAAGCACCACAATCCTATTCCTACCCTAGCTGGGCTTTTACAGCAGCCCAAAAATAAAGAAAAACCTAATTAAAACATAAATCCAAAATGGGTAAATAATTGACTCCTTTTCCAACTTTGACTGGGATAACACGTCAGTTTCTTTGCTCACACGTTTAGGGTCGTTCCTCCTTCAAGAAAATTCGGGAAAAATATGGGAATTTTAGATCTTTGTCTTATCTTTCCAACCATATATCGCAGGACTTGAGCAAAAATCGGGAAGTCCTTCAAATTGCCTTTTTCGCACAGTAACTCAAATCTGACGGGATTGCACTTTATGCTGACTTAACTTCAAAGACTGCTCTCATTGGCTGCTCCAAAAATTCTAGAAAAATTCCACAATTGTCTTCAGGGTCTTAGCTTCAATCTCCAACTGGCCTTGCACAAAAACTCCACCAAAAAGTAGTATTTTCGTAGAAAACCAATTAACTGCTCTGGAAATCTGAAAATGGAGAAAATAAGGTAATAAGTCCTTTTTAAATCCAATTCTCCTACAAAAACTAAGCATAAAGAGTACATAAATGTATAAATTTATGGACTTATCAACATCCACTGGTTGTTGTATTTGTATATATATATATATATATGTGTGTGTGTGTGTGTGTGTGTGTGTGTGTGTGTTGAGATTGCATTGAGATAGGCTTGAGAGCCTTTACAAATGGGAGAGGAGAGAGAGATTTGGAGAAAAAGAGGGAGAGTTGCCGAGAGCACTCTTTCTCTTGGCTGAGTCTCTTGGTCCCCCTTTGAGCAAAAGGAGAGAGTCCCTTTTGTAGGAGAAAGACAACCGACTTCTATCCTTGGGCCTGTCCACATGGCAGCCCATTGGAGGCCCACGGTCAAACCGTGCATCTACAAGTCCCCAAGTCCTCAGTCTAAGAGTAGCTTCTTTGGCTGGGGACTTCACAAGTCCATAAGGGTTTGGCCAAGCTGAGCAGTTTGTCATGTGTTGATATCTTGCTCAACCTGGGTTTTAGAGGCAAGTTGTGCTTGGTGCTAGGTGGTATTTGGTGCCAGGCACACGAAGAGCAGTCATGGAGAATACTTGTTTATGTCGAGTAGAGCACCGTGGAGTTGTGGAGTTTGAGATAGTCGCCACAGAGCAATAATGGCCTCAGTGGTGTCTGAGCCGGTGGCGTAATAACCATAATGGAGTTTGCGTATGTGATATTACATTTATAATATGATAAGGATGTTCATGATGATGACATGATGATAATGTATGTGATGATGTCATGATGATGCATATGTTATGCTTATGAGGCACTATTTGACAAATTGCACTAGTAGATAGTTGTAGTCTCTCATCCGTGGTGCCCGCAGGTATGCCATATCTCTTTATGAGTATGGTGGCTAGACATGTTGGAGATGACTTGGATAAGGTGAACACAAATCTGGTCGAGCCGATTAGCCCGAAACCTTGATGGGGAGAGCTTTTGCTCCTATACAGAATAAACCATGCAAAGTAGTTGGTCGTGCGCCGTGGTAGTAGACCTTGCAAAGTGGTCGGCGTTCATCCCTAGTGGTCGGGTAGGTCAAGCAAGGTGGCGGGTGACCATGCATAGTGTTCGGCGTCATCCATTGTGGTCGGGTCAGCCATGCAAGGTTGCTGGTGACCATGCAAAGTGGTCGGCGTCATCCATGGTGGTCGAGTCGGCCATGCAAGGTGGTCGGCATCATCCATGCAAAGTGGTGGGCGACCACGCAAAGTGGTCGGTGTCATCCTTGGTGGTCGGCGTCATCCATGCAAAGTGGTGGGCGATCCATGGTGGTCGAGTCGGCCATGCAAAGTGGTCGGCGTCATCCATGCAAAGTGGTGGGCGACCATGCAAAGTGGTCGGCGTGTGACGTGGAGGTCGAGATACCCATCTATCAAGCATCAATATTGTAGATAGCATAAGTTGTCTTATGTGCTGACCAAATGAGGTGGGCTTTTACCACGGTCTGAGTACTTGGCATGGGATAATAACATGGCCTTGAGAAATAATAGCAAAAACGGTCGGTTTCTGATCTCTTTCATTGGTCTCCTTCAAAGAGCATGTGGGAGTATGGGATTGATTGAGGGCAGTGGCGGATCCAGGAACTTTTTAGGAGAGGGGCAATAATGATTTTGGTACTGTCTAATGACTGAATAAAAAACATATTATGAAATGAACCAGATTCTCAATTAATTTTAGGGTTGATTAACACGGTAAAATAAATATAAAATAAATAATAAAAACATATAGTATCACAATAAAAAGATTAGATCAACAAACTAGTATCAATCAAGTCCTAATTAAACAAAAACTCTAATATTCAAATTGTGATTTGAGAGCATCGTGATTCGTGCAAGGATTCTTCTTTGTTTTTTTTTTTTGGACAGATGGGCTTCTTCAAATTGGGAGCATGGTAAGCCTTTTGGTATTGCATTATTATAATGAAATATTTATTATAACAACCAAGTAATTGAACCAAAACAATGAATCTTGAAACTGTTGTTATCTAGGCTGCACCAAAACCGAAGAGTTTGATTTTAAAAAAACACTTCATTGAAACACGCGTTTCATTAAACATAAACGAAGGACGACGTCGTTTGTGACAAATAAAAATAAGGTTGTCTTCTTCATTTGTGAACCAGAGCCACCATCAACGACACGCCTCTGCAACTCCACATCACAGAACCGCTCAGATAGACGCACTCTATGATGCCTTGATGCGATTTCAGGAGGCCTCAGATCGATGCACTCCATGAGGTACGCCTTGATAACACCTTTTAAAATGCTAGAGAGCAAAGGGGCAAATCCAGCGCATCCATGGTTTTTTCAGGCGAGGGGAGGTGCAGCTGCACCTCCTTGCGCCTCTGTAGGTCCGCCACTGATTGAGGGTGAAGGCACGTGGACCTGACCACGCTTTAGAAAATGTTGTCAACTGGGTGTTTGCGTTTGGAGATAGGAGCCCCCCCAGTAATGACATAAATTAACTCTGATCACGACAGTGGTCACCATAGATTGCGATGGTCTGCTCCACTGGGGATGATGGGGTGGTGCTCAGCAACGTGGTGCTCAGCAACGTGGTGCTCGATGATGACAGTTGTGGGAACTGCCCTGGTCGAAACCGAGGAGAAAGAGGCGAATATGGGTGGTTGGTGGAGCCAAGCCCATTTGATCACCACATTTGGAGGCGAGTATCGACATATAATAACAATATAATATCACAAGATATTATGTTATGACAGCCAATCACAGATATTATGCAACATGGAAGAGATAAATTGCCATAACAACATTAAACCCACCATAGATATTTTTGTTGAGATATTATGTTTGGATATTTATGTTTAGATATTATGAAAATATCTCACCACTTATGTTTAGATATCTCACCACGCGTGACGTCATCTGAGAGGAGAGGAGAGCGTGAGGAGGTGGCGGTCAGCGCTCTGGTTTTTGGAGAAACAGAGCATTGTAGAGGGCTGCCTCTTTTATGTTGTTTCAGGTTTGTTTGCATGGATGGGAGATCGGAGTGAGGCTTTGGTGGAGGAGCGGATGTCGAAGTGGATGAGAGCTCGGAGCACTACCGGGTCAGAGTTGAAGACTTTGAACTCTAATCACTACTACAAAAAACACTTTGCGCGATGAAATAAGTTTGTTGCGCAAAGTACAATTTCGTCTCGCAAAACTTGCTCGACGAAATTTTGGTCACGCATGATCCGTCGCGCAAAGCTCGTTAAGATAGGGTTTATGCGACGAAACCTAATCTTCGTCGCGCAGAGCTACTTTGCGCGACGAATCTTAACGTCGCGCAAATCTACTTTGCACGACGAATCCTAACGTCGCGCAAATATTTGCGTGACGAATCTCAACGTCGCGCAAATCTATTTAGCATGACGAATCCTAACGTCACGCAAATATTTGCGCTACGAAATATTTCAAATTTTTTAATTGTTGTGTTTAAACATTTTTTAATTAAAATAAATTAATTTAATAGTTTGTGAGACGAAATATTTTGTCGCGCAAGGTTTTTGACTTTTTGTTTTGTTATTTCTCTTATATTAATTTTTTTTCAAATTTTCACTTTTTAAATTAAATTTAATTGTATGATTTTATTTTTCTTAATTACTTTAATTTAAATTGACATATTCAAAATAAAATTACATATGAAAAATAGTGATCAAATTATCCAATATATATATATTATTCAAAATGTACACATAAATCACTACTACAAAAATCGAAATAGACGTCGGTAAAATGACGACGGACAAAATAAATACCGTCGTTAAATTTTTAAGCAGCGACGGTAATATAAAACCGGCGTGGATCGAAACTAAAACACCCAAAAATTGGAAATTCATTTGGGCATTTTTAAAACACGGCGCATAAAACTTTAAAAGCGTCGTCTTATTAAACTTATGCCATTTCGATCAGAAAAAGACAACAAATAAACAACGGCCGGTATGTGTAAATATACCCGGCGTAGTAATTATAGGCAGCGTTTACATATAATACCGCCGTTTTGAACATCCAATGAACACGGCGGTAATTGTATTATTAGAGGCGTATCAAGTACTATTTAATACGACCGTAATTTTATAAATACCGACATGTAAGGTAATTAACCACGTCTGTTTTTATTATTTTACGCCGTATTATAAATTGGATTACTGACAGTACTTATAAATAAAGGTGGTGAGTATGATTTACCGCATTAGTCGTCATAATATAATATAACGGCGTGGTTTTAGATATCTGGCCCGGTTCTATAAATTATAAAATGCGTTGTAAATAATTTTAACGTCGTTTATATGAATTATACGTCGTTGTGATTTAAAACAAGCGCGACAACAAAAGTCGAAATAAGCGTCATTATAACGACGACGGAAATCATAAATACCGTCGTTGTAGGTTTCAAATTCGAAACTTTCGAAGAAACGTCTCGCTTTATCTGCGAATTGGAGCGAAACGGCGGCTTTTAGGTTTCCAAGTCGAAATAAAGGCCCTTCGGTTTCCAAGTCTTAATTAAGTCACTTTTAGTTTTCCAATTCTAAATATTTCCTTTAAATTGTAGTTTTTTTATTCCAAGCGTTCAGTCTGAATTCTCACATCTACGAATGGTTTCGATCATGCAAGATGTCTCTCTTTGGAACTTCGGTTGTGTTTTGCACCAAACCAATCTAAGAACTTCGGTTTGGTGCAAAACAACAATGAAGTTCCCAAAGATTAAAAATTTTGTTTCTTGTTTAACACAAATTTCTATTTCTCTGTTGTTTTTGTATTTAAGGCGTCGGTTTTGTAACTAAGCGACGTAGTATAGATTTATAACGCCCTATTATTTAAAAACCGTCGTGTATATTTTAATTTATACGGTTTAATTTTACTTTCGTCGTTTATATCCAAGTTAGAGGAAATCCAAATAAGTTTATAAATGTATCTCTAACTAAAACTTGCTTCTTTTTTAATCTTGGTTTTGCAGTGCAAGAAGGCAACGCTAGCTCATACCCACACAAGAACAAATTGAAGAAATTCGGATCGAATTATAGTTTAATGAAACAAATTATTTTGTATGTATAGGAATGGTAAATATTTTGTATGGATATATAGGAATGAAGATTGGTAAATATTTTGTATGTAATTATTATTGATCTTCAAGTTTTATGAAACAAATTATTCTTGAGTATATTTATTGTTCACAAAGCATTATATATGGTTGTTTTTTAGCAAGAAAAAATCGTTGCAGAGAACCATTGGAAGCAAGAAAAAAATATAAAAATGTAAAATTACTAAATCTTTGGATATATAAGCGACAGTTCTTTCAAATAACGTCGTCTTTACATTAATAGGCGACAAATCTATCACAAAACACTTCTTTACATATAATAAACGACATTTCTTTCATAAAAATTGTCGTCTTTATATATAATAGGCGACATGTAAGAGTAATTAACCACGTCGGTATTTATTATTTTACGCCGTATTAGATGTTAGACTACGGCGATTCTTATAAATAAAAGGTGGTGGTAAATCATTACTACGGGCGTTATAATATAATATAGCAGCGTGGTTGTTAGATGTCTGACAGTTCTATTAATTATATCGCCGTTGTAAATCATTTTCACGTCGTTTATAGTAATTATACCGTCGTTGTTGTTTAAAACAAAGCGCGACAACAAAAGTCGAATAAGCGTCGATTACAACGGCTGACGGTAAACATAAATACCGTCGTTGTAAGTTTCAATTGAAACTTTCGGAAATGAATCATTACGCTTTATCGCCAAATTGGGAGGCTGAAGCAGGACTTTTAGGTTTCCAAGTCGAAATAAAGGCCCTTTCGGTTTCCAAGTCTTAATAAAGTCACTTCTAATTTTCCAATTCTATATAATTCGTTTAAATTGCTGTTTTTATTCCGAACGTTACGTATATCTCAATTCTCACTTCTCATGCAAGAATGTCTTTCTTGCGAACTCGGATTTTTGTTGTACACCCAACCCATCTAAGAACTTCGGTTGGGTGTAAAACAGAAGCGGGATTCTCAAGTAGGATTGTATATTTAGTTTCTTGTTAGCACAAATTTCTATTTCTCAATTTTTTTAGTTAAGGCGTCGGTTTGTAAATAAGCGCGTAGTATATGTTTATAACGTCCGTATTATTTAAAAACGTCGTGTATAGTTTAATTTATACGTCGTTTTTATTTTACCGTCGTCTTTAAAAACGGTCTTTTGAAAAAATTTGACCATGAAATGTAATTTTTAATTTTCCCTAAACCCTATATATATAACATTTCGCTATCTTTCTTCAACTCATATTCGACCTTAAGTTTTCTTTCTCCATCGAGGTTTGCTCCAAGTCAGGTACATTTCATTAATTTGCTCATATTCTAATCTTTCATTCGGTTTTCGGTTTCAGTTTCTCAAGTTATTCCCATACGGCTTTTTTTCTTGTTTTTTTAATCTGTTATATGTATCTCTAACTAAAACTTGCTTCCTTTTTTTTAATCTGTTTTTGCGGTGCAAGAAGGCAACGGTAACTCATACACACAAGAACAAATTGATTGAAATTCGGATCGTTGTAGAGATATATAGTTTAATATTATGGATATGATATTTTGTATAGATATATAGGAATGAAGATTGATATTTTGTAATTATTATTGAATATTCAAGTTTTATGAAACAAATTATGGTTGTTTGGAGCTGAATTTATTGTTCACAAAGCATTATGGTTGTTTTTTAGCTAAAATAGTTGTAGAGAACAATTGGAAGCAAGGAAAAAAAAGGTAAAATGTAAAAATAAAACATCTTTGTATATAATAAACCTCAGTTCTTTCAAAAAAACCAGCGTCTTTACATCAATAGACTGACTATTCTATCATAATAAACTGACATTTTTTCATAACTGACAAATTCGTATTTAAATATAATAACTTTGTTATTTCATAATGAGCGACATATTTCACAATAATAGACGACTGTTATTTCATAACAATCGTATTTACATGTAATAGGCGTGCATTTCATAATGAAACGGCAGTTCTTACAAACCGCCGTCGTCTTTAATTATAATACACGTCATTTTTTTATAAAAAAAGTCGTCTTTAAGTTAATAGGCGTCGGTTTTTAGTAAAGTGTCGTTTTTATATAATATAGGCACGGTATTTTTTACCGTTGTGGTTTTATGTGTAAAAGATGTCGGTCGATTCTCGGCCGGTTGAGAAAGTAAATTCTGACGGTAAATTACCGTCGTCTATTGATTTTTGTAGTAGTGAATTAACAAAGTACAATAATAAAATCCTAATACAAGCCTATTGTGGTGGTAGTGGCGGAGGATATGTTTCGATAGCGTCCTAATCCTCAATTTTAGCCTTCAAAGTCTCGACGATTCCCTAAAAAAAACAAATATGGTCAAATAACAAAAAAATAACATAAAATAATAACAAAAAATTGGCATAATCTCCCCTAAAATTGTTATACCCTAAATCCAACCCAAACTCCAATCCTCACCCTATACTCAACCCCAAACCCCACACAAACTCAAAACTAACTCTAAAAACACATATTAATGAAAAATAAAATAAAATTTGGAGAGAATATACCTTTTGGCAGGATTGAGAATGAGAGGGAGAAGTGAGTGTGAGAGAATTAGAGAAGATAGTGAGAGAGAGAGAGAGAGAGAGAGATGAGAGAGTGAGAGATAGTGAAAAGAGAGATGAAAGAGTGAGTGAGAGTGAGAGATAGTGAAAAGAGAGATGAAAGAGTGAGTGAGAGTGAGAGATAGTGAAGAGAGAGAGATGAGAGATTAAGTGAGAGGAGTGAGTGTGAGAGAAAGGGTCGGATTTGGGGAGAGGGAAAGAGAGAGGAGAGGTAAGAGTAGAGAAAGACATTGAGAAAATGGTGGAGGAGTTATTTTGGTTTTAAAAACCGTATCACTTTGCCCGACGAAACCGTATTACTTTGCGCGACGAAATATTGGTCGTGCAAAAAAAATTTTAAAAAAATTCTCGTGTCCCATTTTTGGTGCCCACCCAAATTTTTAGAGTTTTGCGCAACGAATTTTTGGTCTTTTTTATAAAAAATTCTCGTGTCCCATATTTGGTGCCAGCCCAAATTTTTAGAGTTTTGCGCGACGAATTGTTGGTCGCGTATCACTTTGCGCGACGAAATATTGGTCGCGCAAAGTCTTAAAAAAATTCATGTGTCCCATATTTGGTGCCCGCCCAAATTTTTAGAGTTTTGCGCGACGAATTGTTGGTCGCATATAACTTTGCGCGACGAAACCGTATTACTTTGCGCGACGTAATATTGGTCGTGCAAAGTCTTAAGAAAAATTTTAAAAAAAAATTCCTGCGTCCCATTTTTTGTTCCTGCCCAAATTTTTAGAGTTTTAGGTGACGAATTGTTGGTTGCGCAAGGTTTTGAGAGACGAAAAATTGGTTCGCAGCGCAATGTTTATAAAAATAATTGTTATGAATAATAAAAAATAAAATAATTTTATTTTACGATTTAAAATATAAATAAGGTTTCGTCGTGCAAAGAAAATAATAAAAAATAAAGAAATAATTTAGTTTAACAATATAAAATATAAAAATAAGTAAATAATGGTTAGGCGACGAAATATTGATATTCGTTGAGCAAAGTTTTTAAAAAATAATAAAAACTTATGAAAACAACTATATCTTAAAATTTATAATGTATAATTAAATAAAAATATTAATTGGCTTGCCCGATGCATGTTTACATTATAACATCGTGCTATTGGTTTTTGCACAACGACCCCATTGTTATATTTTTAAAAAAATTATTATTATTATAAAGTTGACTGAAAATGTGACTTTACTCCCTTCAAATTCAATTTTTTTTTGTTTTACATAAAACCCACAATAATATATTTTTCTAACAAAAACCCAATCATAACTACAATAATAAATTTAAAGCTACTAATAAATATATACACTATTCAATTTCTTAAGTGTTATACGTACAAAATAAATAAATTAAAGCTACTTAATAAATAAATAAATATATATATATATACACACACCATTCAACGATCCAACCGTCAAACTTGTTTGTATATACTTCGAGATCGTATATCCCAAAAATCGCAAAAAACAAACATTCAAAGATTTAGTAACAGGACAAAACTTTTCGACGGTTATAAATGAAAAATCACTATTTAACGGTTATTTTAACTCCGATTTTGATTATTTTTTTTACAGCTACACCCCTTGACCCTATATGAATACAATGACTGAATTTGATCTTCAATTTAAAATATTTACACTAGTGAATACCACAAAATCTTATGTTATATTTAACGAAAGTATAAATAAACTCTTAATTGTTAGTGAATATATTGTTTTGATGGCATACGCATTCTACGAAACTAGTTTCAACGATCCAATCGTCAAACTTGTTTGTTTATACTTCGAGATCATATACGCCAAAAATCGAAAAAAAATAAACATTCAGAGATCAAGTAATGGGACAAAACTTTTCGACGGTTATAAACGAAAAATCACGATATAACGGTTATTTTAACTCCGATTTTGATGTTTTCTTACAGCTACACTCCTTAACACTATATGAATACAATGACTGAATTTGATCTTCAGTTTAAAATATTTACACTAGTGGATACCACAAAATCTTATGTTATATTTAACGAAAGTATAAATAAACTCTTAATTGTTAGTGAATATATTGTTTTGATGGCATACGCATTCTACGAAACTAGTTTCAACGATCCAACCGTCAAACTTGTTTGTTATACTTCGAGATCATCTACGCCAAAAATCCGAAAAAATAAACATTCAGAGATCAAGTAATGGGACAAAACTTTTCGACGGTTATAAACGAAAAATCACGATTTAACGGTTATTTCAACTTCGATTTTGATGATTTTTTTACAGCTACACTCCTTGACCCTATATGAATACAATGAACTAATTCAATCGTCAATTTAAAATATATATTTTCTAACTAAAACCCGATCCGAGCTACAATAATATATTTTTCTAACAAAAATCCGATCCGAACTAAAATAATAAATTTAAAGCTACTTAATAAATATATATACCGTTCAATTTCTTAAGTGTTATGCATAAAAAATAAAAAACAAAAATAAATTGGTTTAGGCGATGAAATATTTGGATTACGTAATGCAAAGATTTTAAAAAATAAATTTTTTTAAAATTTCTTTTTGTAAAGACTTTGCGCGACGAAGTTACTGTTTCGTCGCGCAAAGTCACTTTGAGCGACAATGTTGTGTCGTCGTGCAAAAGTCAAAGATTTTAATTTTTTTTTAAATTTTAGTAAAGACTTTGCACGACGAAGTTATTGTTTCGTCGCGCAAAGTGACTTTGTGCGACGATGTGTGTTTCGTTGCGCATAACTTTGAGTGACGAAGTTTCGTATTTCATCATGCAAAGTGACTTTGAGCGACGAATTGTGTTTCGTCGCAAGGGTTTTTTTTTTTTTTTTTTTTCTAGTGAATCTGACTTCGGTTTTCTTTTGTGATTTGCGCCCTTGTTATGTGTTTCTCTTATCCTTCTTTCAAGTAATGCACTGATGGATTCAGTTTCCGAACAACTAAAAGAAAAGAGTTACAATAGGAAGAGAAGGAAACTAGATTATCTTATTGTCTTATCTATCATTGTCTTGTAATCCAAAGGTTATAAAATATTTTGAACTTTTATTGTTCAAATCAAAAGGAAAATGAGTGAAGATTTTTATGCACAATTTGGAATTGAAGTTAAGGATTGCCAAAATAAGAAGAGAACATTGTGAGTACAAATATAAGGAACATTGTGGCATACACAATACAATACTCACAAGGATAGTATTGAAAAGAAAAATGGATACAATATTTGTTTTAATACTAATACATTGCATAGACTGAGATTCCAGCAGTCATGTAGAGCAGCTCTTACAATGCGCCACTTCCAGAATAGCAACTGCAGAACAAAAGCATTGCTCTAAGGCTGGAACAACAACGTGGTGGAAATATTATTCCGTAGAGGACTTCGATCTACGGCTTTAGGGAAAATGAAAGAATGAGCCCTCCCAATGCATCCCAGCTGCATTTGACATTCTTCTCTGTTTTCATGGAAGTAATAATTCTAGTTAACAATAACTTTATTCAAGAACTTTCTGGGATTAAAACTCAATGCATTCAATGTAGTTATAGTCATGCAAAACATTTCCCACTTTCTGGGTAATCCTCTAGCTGAGGTGCATATAAGATTAATCTCAGATTCTCTTTTGGCTGACGAAATTCATATATTAAGAATTATAAACAAGCAAGCGGTTAAGTTTGGATATAACCATTAAGAAGTTCATATAACAAAGCGTTCACAGAGTATGCTCATTTACCTCCGAATTCCTTCCATCTGTAGTTGGATTTTCAAAATTAGCAATACTGTTGCTAACTTGTACATCGCCATCATATGTAGATTGCCATTGATTTTCATAGAGATCTACATGAGGGACACTTCCCAGTTCAGTGTATATTGGTGACTGCAGTGTGAAATAGTAGTAATCCTCTGCCGGAGGTGGGTGATTTTCAACTGGCTGAGTACATGGTTGCTGGATTAAGAATCACAAACAAGCAAGCGTACGTTAATGTATACTTCTTGTACTCCATACTAAGAAGTTAGTATCATAAATGCGCTCACCTCTACAACCACATTGTTTGCAGTTTGATTTCCAAAATCAGAGGCATCATCAATATACATAAAATCTTTTAGATTCCGGTATGTTGGTGACTGCAGCGTGACCTCATTTTCAAAATTAGAGGTTGAATTATCACAGGTTGAAATATCATTCTTATCGGTAACTGAGTATTCATCATGATCTCCAAATGGTGATTGCAGAACATCTCCCTGCTCTATGCATGCTGGTGATTCCCGTGTGGAGGGGCTGTGATCCTGTGACTAAAGCGCATAAAACAATGATGCATTAAGATCCGAAAAATTCTTGTGTTTCATAAGTAAATGTTCAAAAGAAAAGAGCATGCTCATTGTCACCTCTGGAGTCACATCAGCTGCAGCTTGATCTTCACAATTAGACAAATTGCAGCTGCTAGGTTCACCTTCAGCATAGACCGAAGTATCCTTCTTATCCGGGTTTTTCTTCAATCGAAAAAGAACAAAATCCCTCTGCATAAGTTGGAGATCCCCTATCAAAATCGTAAGTACCTATAATTAAGCTATCAACTACCAACAATTGCAATTTTTATAAGAGGACACATATCAAAAGCATTACACAACCAAACACAACCTGTTTGTGCATTTAAAACTCCACCACTATTTTAAACATGAAACACTAATCCAATGGAAAAAATTTGATGCTGCATAATCCAAACACAGCACCATATGTTGCACCGATAAGGATACAGATACGGCTATACGATACGCCGATATGGCAAATTTCCAAAAATTAAGATACGTATACGGCACCGATACGGTGATTAAAATAATATATATTAAAAAAAATAATATAAATATAAAAATTGATATATACCCATTACCCATTATTACCCAACAGCCCAGCCATATACCCAAAAGCCCATATACTCAAAAGCCCAGCCAAATACCCAACAGCCCATATATAACCCCCTTCTTTAATTCTGTCTTTTCCGGACCCAAAAAAAAAATCTTGAGGAGTGACAGCGATTGAATCGGAGAGGGGGCCGACGGTGCTGGTGGTGAGTTCTTCTCTTCCTTCTTCTTCTTCTTCTTTCTCTTCTTCTTCTTTCTTCTTCCCCTTCCTTCTTCTTTCTTTAATGCGAGTATCAGAGGCGTATCGTCAAGTCAACATCCCAGAAAAGTCTACGATTGCGTATCGAATAGGTGCCGTATTAAAGCCGTATTGCCGTATCGGATACTCGCTTACTCGCATACCTCTGAAAACTGCCGTATCCGTGCAATCCAGGCACCAAGTAACAAACATTGTAAATAATAAAAATGAACCCAAAAATAATCAAGCATGGACGAAAGAGAATGACCTGGGCCGGCTTAGGATTAGGATTGGCTTCATCTTCAAAGAGATTATACTCGTGCATGACCCAGTTGGTCTTCTTCGATTTTGGCACATGACGTTCATAGAAGGTCATGATCTTCTTTGTCCCAATACTGGACCCGCGAGCCCTGATCACAAGTTCCTTGCCTGTGATTTTCCAGTAGCCATGCGGTGTGGCCCTGTTTGATCGAGTGCTGTTTATGTACTTGTAATCCCTTGGGCTGAAGAAGAACCACTCCATATCATAATATGGAGAGTCTGGCTCTGTGAACAATATCCCTGCAAATGCAACACAAAGCAAAATATCAAAATTTGAAACCAACCCAATTCATGTCTTCAAGTACCAAGAACTAAAAACAGAACAAGATTCCTTTTTTCCTGATCTTTTTGTATATACATAACAATTGAACGTTGAAAAAACCAACTTACTTCTTCAAGTCTTGAAGTAGTAAAAACAGAACAAGAGTGAGACAGATTTAAGGGATTATTACCAGGTATATCCCAAGGGTCGTACTTGCAGATATCAATCTCAGGGATGATGTGGTTAACTTTAAACTCCTTGTCCTGTGTCTTGTTCTTCAAGTAATGGTCCAACAGTTCCTCATCAGTGGGACGGAATCTGTACCCTACTGCCACTGAAACCCCTCCTGTTGTTTTTCTGTAGCACTTGCTGCCCATCTCTCTCTCTCTCTAGATATAATAAGCAAGCAAGAAGAAGCTGCAATGGCATCAGCAGAGTGACGTTTAATTTTATAGACAAACTCAGACGGTACTGTTTAAGTCCTGAACTTCTAATACAAGTGTTGCTGACATGACACGCGGGGTTTTTCATCAACTGCTCTTGGAAGTTCAACTTTAAGAATATTTTACATTTTGTGTTATAAAATCTTTATTAGTGGAGCCCACAATTGAAATAATAAAGATGCTTGTCTGTTTAACATCTCTTGGAAACTCACGGGTTATTTCCATCAGCCCTGCCTATAAATAAAACTCCCCCTTCCCTTTTGCAGAAGTGCTAAGCACCAGAACTGAGAGGGAGAAGTGAGTCAAGCAGAAGAGAAGGAAGAAAGAGGAGAGAGCGAGGAGAGAAAAGAGAGTAGAGAGAAATTCTCAAAGAGAGAAAATAGTGAGCCAGTGGGGGCGTAAATATCAAAGTTGTATTATCTTGTATCCCTATTATTTTACATAGTGAAAGATTACTATTGCTGCTCTTCGGAGATGTGAGCACCACTTGCCGAACCACGTTAAATATCTTGCCTCATTTACTCTACGTACAACTCAATATTCTCCACATTCCATTCATTTTACAACATTTTGGAATCTCGCTTGAGTCATCAAAATCTGTTAAGAGGTCCTTTTCCTACAGTGAATTTAACATCAAAATTTAAACAGAATAAGAGTGAAAAAGGCTAACAAAATTTCGTCGCCAAAGTGATTTCTACATATACACAATATTTGAAGAATAATTTTACAACCACGGATGCTGATTCATTAGTTCTACATTAGCAGAAAAGAGGAGAAAATTTTGCACTGAGGAATAGCTGGTAGACATTGTGAGACCGAAAATAAAGAGAGGAAATAATACACAATATTCCATTCAACATTGAAATGTTTTGAAATGTTGGAAATAAGCAACATTCACAAGGAATAATAACGAAAGTAATATTAACAAGGATACAATTTTTGGTGGTGAAGGGTGGGATGTTTCAGACTCAAAGTAGGTCATTGATAGGTTTAAGACCTTCAAGATACAAAAATAATCGTACATTTTCGAAACGACTGTAACTAGTAACTACTACTCCATTAAGGACGGAGCTCAAAGCTTCTATATCAATAACCATAACATCACACTAGTGTCTGGTTATACTAATAGATAAGCTGAGACTCCAGCAGCCATGTAGCAGAAGCTCCAGTATAGCGCCACTTCTATAATGATACTGACTGGAAACGCATCAAAGATTTTTGACAAATTGCCCAAAACCAGCAAATGTTTGATGGTTTTGGGGGAGTTGTCCAGACTTGATTTCTCTTGGCTTGCCTGTGATTTTCCAGAAGCCCTTCTTTGTGGCCCTGTTGTAACGAAGACTGTTGATGTATTTGTAATCAGGTCGGCTGAAGGAAAACCACATCCTAGCTTGATATGGAGAGTCTGGGAACAAAAGAGTCTTGAAACCAACTCACTTCAAGTCTTGAAGTAATGAACAACAGATTTCAACTAAATTACAGAACAAGATAGAAATTTTAAATTGGAAATGAGAAAATGGGTAGTGAAGATAAATGGGTTATATCAGGTAAGTCCCAAGTACATAACAACAGTTCAACAGAGCAATTGAGCAAGATTATGTATAAACAAAAATCATACTTTGGAAATGAGAAAATTGGTTAGTGAAGAAAAAGTGAGATAATTTAATGGATGATCTCAACAGCAGTTCAACAGTTCAACAGAACAATTTATCAAGATTATGTATGCACAGAAAGCATACCTTGGAAATGAGAAAATAGGCAGTGAAGCTAAAGTGAGATGGATTAATGGATTACCAGCTAAATCCCAAGGCTCGTACTTGCACACATCGATTTCAGGGATGATGTGGCAGGCTTGGGACTCGGGAGGCCTTGCCCTGCATCATCTGCTTCAGGAAGCGAAGAAAAAGTGAGATAGATTCATTATCAGGTAAATTCAAAGGCTTGTAATCGACTTCAGGCATGGCTTGGGAGCCCTGGCCCTCCATCTTCTTGCTCAAAAGGTTCACCACTTCCTCCTTAGGGGGATGGAATCGGAATCCACGCAGCAAGGGAAGCAACCATTCTTCTGTCGTTGGGCTGCTACTGCTGCTCATCCCTCCCTCAACTGTTTTGGAAAATTGGAATAAGATCAATGATCATCAAATGTTTTGGCTTCAGTGAAGAAGCAGCAGAGCAGTGAAGTTGTATTTATAAACAAACTCACCAACCCACAAACCACAGCGCTATCACTGGGGTTTTTGACTTGTGTTTGATCCAAAAGACTCCCAAAACAGAAGTCCTGAGCTTCCCAACCAAGGTCACTTGCTGGACATACATGCTTGATGAGTCATATGTGTGGATCCCACCCACTTCCTATCAGGCCTTTTTATTTATTTATTCTTTTGTCCTTTTGACAACAGAAAACTCCTCTTGTAAGTTCAGCTTTTAGAGCACTTCCAGCAGAGGGGACCAAGGGGAGGGCTGGGGGGGTTTGGCCCCAAATGGCGTTTCCAGCAACAAACCAAGGCCCGGGCTGCTGGTGGGGTCCACGGAAACGGGCTGGCCCAAGGGCAGGGCGAGCCCCAGGTCCAAAACTCGGGGCTGACGTCAGTAATGACGTCAGCAACAAAAAATTTAAAAAAAAATCGAAAAAAATCTTTGAAAAATACAAAAAATTTCAGAATTTTTTTAAATAAATACTTAGTCATATTTTTCACTTCCCACACCAAAAATATTACCCGAAAATATTGTCCAAATTAATTGTTTAGGTAAACAAATTTGTGAAAAAAACCAAAAAATGAATAGATTCGCTTCGCACGATTAACCGCTAAGACACATCGCGAAGGCAGCCACTATTCACGTGAATAGTAGCTGCCCTAACTCCCCCTTGCCATGGCAAGGTTTCACTGCTGGAAGTGCTAGTAGTTTAGAAATTCTTGACTTGTATGCTCCTCTTCCCTTTGCTTTACTACAACATGCTGGTGAAGCGAAGGACTTCGATTATTTATTTATAAAAAGCATGGCAAATTCAAAACCTTGGTTCATTTTTCACACTCCGGTTCATCAAATTGTCTTTTCTATCATTGGTTTGTAATTCAAGTGGTCCATTATAAATCCTTTTATAATATATTTTGAAGTTCTATTGCTAAAATCCAAAGAAAATTAGTGAATCATTTGGTGAGAATTCAAATTCAGGAGAGAGAGAGAGAGAGAGAGAGAGAGAGAGAGAGGCTAGAAATACAATACTCATAAAGATACACAATACAATATTCACAAAGATACAATTGAAAAGAAAAATGGATACAATATTTGGTGGTAGACAGGTTTAATACATATGCATAGATTGAGATTCCAGCAGTCATGTAGCTGCTGAAGCAGCGGCAACAATGCGCCACTTCCAGAATAGCAACAGCAGAACAAAAGTATTGCTATAAGGCTAGAACTACAACTTGGTGGAAATATTATTCCATAGAGGACATTCTTCATAGTAGTAATAACCCTAGTTAACAATAACTTTATTCAAGAACTTTGTGGGAAAAGAGTCATTAACTCCAAACTGGAGATTGAAGCTCATTGCATTCAATAGAGTTATTGTCATGCAAAACATCTCCCACTTCTGTGTTCATTAGTGGCTGCAGTGTGTAATCCTGTAGCTGAGGTGCATGAAAGATTAATTCCAAATTCTCTTCTGGTTGAGGACATTCCTGCATTAAGAATCATAAACAAGCAAGCGGTTAAGTTTGGGTTCTCCATAATAACAAGTTCATATAATAAACGTTCAAAGTGTATGTTCATTCTCACATCTGAAATCCTTTCATATGTAGTTTGATTTTCAAAATCAGCAATGCTGTTTCTATCTTGTCCATTGTCATCATATGTACATTGCCATTGATCATTATAGAGATCGGCATGTGGGACACTTCCCAGTTCGGTGTATATTGGTGACTGCAGTGTGGAGGAACAGTAATCATGTGGCTGAGGTGGATGAAAGAGTGGATCCATATTTTTTTCTACATGAGCACATGGTTGCTGGATTAAGAATAAAAAACAAGCTAGCGTAAGTTAATGAATACTTCTTGTGCTCCATATTAAGAAGTTGGTATCAGAAATGCTCAAAAAGCATGTATGTTCTCACCTCTAGAATCATACTATCTCCAGCATTATTTTCATCAGAGGCATCAATATACATAAAGTTTTCCAGTTCTGTATATGTTGGATCCAAGTTTCTTTCTTGCGGAGCATATAGCTGGATTAAGAACATGTAGGTCAGGTCAATTTTTAGCCTGATATTAAGTTCATATCAGAAATATTCAAGCATGTTTATTCTCACCTCTCGTGACATATCATCTGCAACTTCATTTTCGAAATCAGACATGGTGAAGCCATATGGTTCACCTTCATCACAGGTTGAAATATCATTGTTATCAATAACATGATACTCATTATTTCCAAATGGAGATTGCATTTCATTACAATCTTCATTAATGCCATTGGCTTGCAGAACATCTCCCAGCTCTATGCTTGCTGGTGATTGCAGTGTGGAGGGGCTGTGATCCTGTGACTAAAGTGCATGAAAGAGTGATGCATTAAGTTTCGACAAACTTCTTGTGTTCCCTAAAAAAATGTTTAAAGTAAAGAGAATGCTCATTCTCACCTCTGGAGTCACAACAGCTGAACCTTGATCTTCACAATTAAACAAATTGCAGTTGCTAGGTGCACCCTCAGCACAGATTGAAGTATCCTTCTTATCTAGTTTTTTCTTCAAGCGACAGAGAACAAAATCCCTCTGCATAAGTTGGAGAACCCATATCAAAATCATAAGTACCAAACAGAACCTGTTTGTGCATTTAAAACTCCACCACTATATTAAGCATGAAACACTAATCCAATAGACAAAACTTGATGCTGCATAATCCAAACACAGCACAAAGTAACAAACTTTGTAAATAATCAAACGGAACCCATAAATAATCAAGCATGGACGAAAGAGAATGACCTGTGCCAGATGAGGATTGGCTTCATCTTCAATGAGATAATACTCGTGCATGACCCAGTTGGTCTTCTTCGAATTAGGCGCACGACCTTCATAGAAGGTCAAGGTCCTTTTTCTCCCAATGACAGCTTTGGACCCTCGAGCCCTGATCACACGTTCCTTGCCTGTGATTTTCCAGTAGCCTTTCCGTGTGGCCCTGTTGGAGCGATTGCTGTTGATGTACTTGTAATCCCTTAGGCTGAAGAAGAACCACTCCATATCATGACATGGAGAGTCTGGCTCTGTGAACAAGAGCCCTGCAAATGCAACACGAAGCAAAATATCAAAATCTGAAACCAAACCAATAACTAAAAACAGAACACTACTTTTTCCCTAGGGTTTTTGAATTTACATAACAATTGAAACCAGCCCAGTTCTTCATGTATTGAAACAGAACAAGATTGTATATACATAACCATGCATCATTAATGAGAAATGGGTAGTTAAGAAATTAAGAGTGAGATAGATTAAGGGATTATTACCAGGTAAATCCCAAGGCTCGTGCTTGCAGAAAGCAATTTCAGGGATGATGTGGTTAACTTTAAAATCCTTGTCCTGTTTCTTCTTCCTCAAGTAGTGGTTCACCAGTTCCTCTTCAGTGGGATGGAATCTGAACCCTACAGGCACTGAAACGCCTCCTGCTGTTTTTCTGGTGCACTTGCTGCCCATCTCTCTCTCTCCCTCTCTCTAGATATAATAAGCAAGCAAGAAGAAGCTGCAATGGCATCAGCAGAGTGAAGTTGTATTTAATAGACAAACTCACTCACACTCTCAGTACTGTTTGGTCCCCAATCTCGGTCCCAGGGAATTAAAAAGTCCTCAACTTCCTAAACAAGTTTTTGCTGACATGGCACGCTTTTTTTTTTTTTTTTTTTTTTGTGCGTGGTGCTTTTTCATCAACCCCTCTCGGAAGTTTAGCTTTTAGAATACTTTTACATTTTGGTTACATGTCCTTTTCCAACATTGAACAAAGAAAGTAATTGAATAGTATTACTAGGCTCACCAAATAAATTAAAAGTATTTCAAATTTGAACATATAGACAATATTTGAAGAATAAATTTAAAGGGCAATATATAACAGTTTGTATTCCAGTATATAACAGTTTAACTGTTAAGTTACAAATTATTACACTACTGGTCTCTTCATGAATTTAACTGTCAAGTTAAACTTCATTTTTTTTGGTATGACACTCTTTTTGGCTTATTTTTATAATCATCAAGATTTTATGTAGACGTATAATAACTTAAAAGAAATTCTTAACCTTCTAGATATATAGTGAGATGAAAAATGACTTATGTGGAGCTACCTGGTGCCTCAATGGCAGAGGTTCGAAACCGTTGAAAGCACTTTGTGGCTAGGAAGCCGAATCCCAAGCGGGGATTAATCCCACCCTTCAGGTGTGGGGACACCTCGTGGTATTTATCAAAAAAATAGACTTATGTGACATCAATATGGTATATATATATATATATATATATTTAAAAAAAGAGTGTCTACATGCTTGTCTACATTCATGTGGCTACTTTTAACCAAATTTATTTAACTCTAGCTGCAGTAAACAAATGGAGTATTCTTCTAAATACAAAGACCCCTACTTTAATTCAATTCTAGATTCTTCTAAATTAAGCATCAAAGAAAAATACACATGCTTACATAAACTTTGTGTTCACTCAAAAATTAAGCATCAAAGAAATTTACAGGCTTCTCCCTGCTCTCAATAAACAAAGCAGACAATAGTGCATAAAGTAAATTTTGCTAACCAACCAAAACAGGAAAAAATGTGCCAAAGTATGAAACTACAAAACAAACATTGACTACTATGGAAAAATCCCTTCCATTTCCTCACCTTTTCCATATTCCATTGGAGGGGTTGGCTGATTTTGATCTTCAATCTTGATCCATCTAAGATCACTTTATTGAATTATATATAAGTACTAATTTGGAGACTGTTCCATCCATCTTACAGACAAAAACCCAAAAAAAAAAGGGTGATAAAACAAACAAGAGAGATTTAAACAATCTTGGCACTGCCAATTGAAATGGTTTTGATTTTAACATGTGATTCTCTTTGTGGGGTGTGGCATTAATCTTATTCTTCTCTGTATTTATAAGAAAAAATTATTTCAAAGTTTGTGATTGGAGAAATGGTCATATCCAATAGGCTTTTGAAACTTTGCCCCCAAGTAGTCTTTATGAACTTCCTCACCACGTAGTCTTCTTCGACCCCACCTTCGATTCTCTGCTCCAAAAGTACCATCATTCACATTCTTTTTTTCTTCTTTCTGTTATATGTTCCCCACTTGCCAATTGCCATTGTACCTCTAGAGAGGGGAAGATGTTCTAGTTACGTTGGGTTCGGGTTTAGTTAGTGCGGGACTATGGGTTTAGCCGGTATGATATTTTGATTTTCTTTGGGTTGCCCGGAAGATATGGAGCGGTGGTCATGTTCAGGGACGGACCCAGGATTCTTATCTCATAGGGTCATAGTGTAAATTGGGGATTTAGGGTTGAAGGGTTTGGGAGGGTGGAGATTGGGGATTTAGGGTTGAAGAGAAAAGAATGGGGGCTTTAGAGATGCTGGGGTCGGGCTAAAGGGGTTTGAAACTGTTTTATTTATTTATTTTTTAAAACCTGGACCAAAACGACGTCGTTTTGGCCAGGTCATTTATAAAAAAAAATTACTACTAAGCCAAAACGACGTCGTTTTGGCCAGCTCGTTTTTAAAAAAAAATTAACGCTGGGCCAAAACGACGCCGTTTTGGCCAGCGGGTTTTTAAAAAAAAGAAGAAGCTCTATTCTTCTTCTTCCTCATCGCACACCAGAACCAGAGCAACCCTTCAGCCATGGGGTCACAGAGTGAGGTCAATAGGACCTTCAAGCTTGTTTTCATGGAGTCCATAGGGTCGTTTGACCCCACTGTGGGTCCGTTCCTGGTCATGTTTCTTAGTTTTGTTTTAGACATAATTTTCAAAAACTCTTCAGGAGTTTGCTGTGATTTGTTTTCTATTTAGGATTTTTAATTTTTTTTAGCTTTTGGCTTTCGATATAGATTTGTCATTTCGGCAGTTTCTCGGCGGATTTGTATTGTAGGTCTGAGTACATGTGCCTCTGGTTGTTGGATCGGGGATTTAGGGGGGTGTATTCAATTTAGATTTTAAATGATTTTAAAAGAGTTATAAAGTTGATGGAGTTTAATTGCATTTAATTGAGTTTGACTGAATTCTACAAACTCTACATAGATTTTGATTGAATTCGTTTATAGATTTTAAATGAGTTTGTTAGAGTTTTATTACTGATTTCAATGGAGTTTATATCACTCAAAAAACAAAGGGTTTAGGGTGATGACGGTGGTGGTCATGGCAATGGCGGTGTCGATGGTGATATGTGGGTGATGGTGGGGAGGTAGTGGTGGTGGGCGTGGCGGTGGGAATGAGGTGGTGGTGGTGGTGGTGGAGGTGGTGGTGGTGGTGGCGGTGATGGTGATGATGATGGCGGTGGCTGTGGTGGTGGTGATGGTGGGGGTGATGGTGGGGCTAGTAGTATGGGCAACTAGGGGTCATCATTAGGCCTGTAAGCCCATGGGCTGACCGGGGCTTGCCTGGCCCATAGAGAAAAAGCCTGGCTTGGCCCGTTGTTGAGTGGGTTAGGTTTGGGCTTGGGTGTCTAAAGTTTGACCCGGCCCATAAGCTCGACCCATTTGAGCCCAAAATAGCCCGGCACAGCCCGCCCATAAAAGCCCGACCCGCGGGCCCACATACATATAAATAAATATTTTTAAAAACCCAAGTTAAATGAAAGATGCAGAAAATCATTATCTATTATTATTGTAAGAACTAAAAAAATAAGTAGTGGATAAAAGTAAGATACAAATTGGAAAGTAAGATACAAATTGGAAACTAAGAATGAGTAAAGAAAAGTAAAGGAAATGAAACAAAACAAGAAACCCAAAATAAGCACAATCATGAATGTCTATCACCCCTTTATCACCACTGTATCACTACGGTATCACATGTTTATCACCTAATGGACAGAGACAAATTTATGAACTTCATCTATTTTCCAATTCGATCTCTGTCCAGTTTTTGACCTATAACTTTCCAACCGTTTATCCAAATTTTGTGTTATTTATATGATTGGATTCAGCACAGAAAAATGAAGAACCCTTTGTAAACCAAAAGTTAAAAACAGATACAGACGTGAGCATAACTCAGTGGAAAGAACACTTAAGATTTCAAACAATACACACACAAAATGGGGGGTTTGGATTCAAGTGACCTAATTCTAATGCTTAAATGTAAGCAAATGCTAATTTAACAAATTTAACAGGAGCGATTATCAAAATGTGACTTAAGATGTGGCAAACACTGGGGTTTTCGGAATCCACCATAAACAATTCTACTCATGTTCATGGACACTCAAATAATGAACTCTAAATGTGTTGATGAAGATGTTCGCAATCAAGACAGGGTCTAGTGGCTCAAGAAAGCTATAGACAAATGTAAAAATGAAAAACCATAGAAACACTACAAAACATAGAAAAAAAATAAAGAAATGGCAAAAAAAATCCATATATAAAAAAATACAAAATAAAGTAGGATTGTAAAGTAGAGTCGGTAAAATAGCGCACGAGCCCCTGCAACGATAAAACCCGTTTCGCATCCAAACCATCGATGCTTCTGACACTCAAATAATGAACTCTAAATGTGTTGATGAAGATGTTCGCAATCAAGACAGGGTCTAGTGGCTCAAGAAAGCTATAGACAAATGTAAAAAAGAACTATGAAAAACCATAGAAACACTACAAAACATAGAAAAAAAATAAAGAAATGGCAAAAAAAATCCATATAAAAAAATACAAAATAAAGTAGGATTGTAAAGTAGAGTCGGTAAAATAGCGCACGAGCCCCTGCAACGATAAAACCCGTTTCGCATCCAAACCATCGATGCTTCTGCTACCAAATTGTTATTTCCAGGGTGATTCCTCACCATAAATTATGAATTACATTATTGATTATATTGGAACCACTCTATTAAAGACGGTTGACAATATAATCAAACCATGTCCATAAAGCCTTACTTTTTTTCCTTATGCAGCTCTCATTCAAACCAATTAGACAACTGAAAAGGATGGGGCACAACCCTTGGAAGGTTTTGGAATATGATATATGTTTATTCAGGTACCAGCTATAAGTGAAATTTTATAATGAGGGTGCCTTATATGGATTCCTTATATGAACCTTCATATTAGCCACATGTTAATTTCATTAAACTTAAGTGAAGTTACTATTCAGATGAATCACGTGGTTAATATAAAATTCACATATATGATTCATATATGACACCCTCACTATAGAACAACTCCCAGCTACCAAGCCAAGATTTTGAGATGGGTTGTAGGGCTATGGGCTTTAAACACAAGCTGGAATTTCTTTAGAATATTTTTGGGGCTGTGGGCCTCTTATTCGGTACAATAGGATACCAAGGAACAAATTAGAGCACACATATAACTCTTATCTGACTTCTGTTTACTTTTGCTTTGTAGCTGGATGGGCACCTTCCGTTTCCTTTTGTTCTGTGTTTCTCTTATCCTTCTTTGAAGTAATGAACTGATGGATTCAGTTTCCGAACAAATAAAAGAAAAGAGTTACAATAGGAAGAGAAGGAACCTAGATTATCTTATTGTCTTATCTATCATTGTCTTGTAATCCGAAGGTTATAAAATATTTTGAACATTTATTGTTCAAATCCATAGGAAAATGAGTGAAGATTTTTAGGCACAAATTTGGAAATGAAGTAAAGGATTGCCAAAATAATAAGAGAAAATTGTGGGTACAAATATAAGGAACATTGTGGCATACACAATACAATACTCACAAGGATAGTATTGAAAAGAAAAATGGATACAATATTTGTTTTAATACTAATACATATGCATAGACTGAGATTCCAGCAGTCATGTAGAGCAGCTCTTACAATGCGCCACTTCCAGAATAGCAACTGCAGAACAAAAGCATTGCTCTAAGGCTAGAACTACAACTTGGTGGGAATATTACTCCGTAGAGGACTTCGATCTACGGCTTCAGGGAAAATGAAAGAATGAGCCCTCCCAATTCATCCCAGCTGCCCCTTCTATGCCTATTTCACAAGGCCTCATTTGACATTCTTCTCTGTTTTCATGGAAGTAATAATTCTAGTTAACAATAACTTTATTCAAGAACTTTCTGGGATTAAAACTCAATGCATTCAATGTAGTTATAGTCATGCAAAACATTTTCCACTTACGTGTTCGTTAGTGGCTGCCATGGGTAATCCTCTAGCTGAGGTGCATATAAGATTGATCTCAGATTCTCTTTTGGCTGACAAAATTCCTATATTAAGAATTATAAACAAGCAAGCGGTTAAGTTTGGATATAACCATTAAGAAGTTCATATAACAAAGAGTTCAGAGAGTATGCTCATTTACCTCCGAAATCCTTCCATCTGTAGTTTGATTTTCAAAATTAGCAATACTGTTGCTAACTTGTTCATTGTCATCATATGTAGATTGCCATTGATTCTCATAGAGATCTACATGAGGGACACTTCCCTGTCTGGTGTATATTGGTGACTGCATTGTGAAAGAATAGTAATCCTCTGCAGGAGGTGGATGAAAGAGTGGGTCCAGATTTGCTGCTGGATGAGTACATGGTTGCTGGATTAAGAATCACAAACAAGCAAGCGTAAGTTAATGTATACTTCTTGTACTCCATACTAATAAGTTAGTATCATAAATGCGTTCACCTCTAGAAACATATTATTTGCAGTTTGATTTCCAAAATCAGAGGCATCAATATACATAAAATCTTCTAGATTCCTGTATGTTGGTGACAGCAGCGTGGCCTCATTTTCTAAATCAGAGGTTGAAATATCACAGGTTGAAATATCATTCTTATCGGTAACTGAGTAGTCATCATCATCTCCAAATGGTGATTGCAGAACATCTCCCTGATCTGTGCATGCTGGTGATTGCAGTGTGGAGGGGCTGTGATCTTGTGACTAAAGCGCATAAAACAGTGATGCATTAAGATCCGAAAAATTCTTGTGTTTCATAAGCAAATGTTCAAAAGAAAAGATCATGCTCATTGTCACCTTTGGAGTCACATCAGCTGCAGCTTGATCTTCACAATTAGACAAATTGCAGCTGCGAGGTTCACCTTCAGCATAGACTGAAGTATTCTTCTTATCTGGGTTTTTCTTCAATCGAAAGAGAACAAAATCTCTCTGCATAAGTTGGAGATCCCATATCAAAATCATAAGTACCTATAATTAAGCTATCAACTACCAGCAATTGCAATTTTTATAAGAGCACACACATCAAAAGCATTACACAACCAAACGCAACCTGTTTGTGCATTTAAAACTCCACCACTATTTTCAACATGAAACACTAATCCAATGGACCAAATTTGATGTTGCATAATCCAAACAGAGCACCAAGTAACAAACATTGTAAATAATAAAAAGGAACCCATAAATAATCAAGCATGGACGAAACAGAATCACCTGGGGGAGCTTAGGATTAGGATTGGCTTCATCTTCAAAGAGTTTATACTCGTGCATGACCCAGTTGGTCTTCTTCCATTTCGGCACATGACGTTCATAGAAGGTCATGGTCTTCTTTGTCCCAATAATGGACCCTCGAGCCTTGATCACACGTTCCTTGCCAGTGATTTTCCAGGAGCCATGTGGTGTGGCCCTGTTGGAGCGATTGCTGTGGGTGTACTTGTAATCCCTTGGGCTGAAGACAAACCACTCCATATCATGATATGGAGAGTCTGGCTCTGTGAACAACATCCCTGCAAATGCAACACAAAGCAAAATATCAAAATTTGAAACCAACCCAATTCATGTCTTCAAGTACCAAGAACTACAAACAGAACAAAGATTCTTTTTTTCCTGATCTTTTTGTATATACATAAAAACGTTGAAAAAACCAACCCACTTCTTCAAGTCTTGAAGTAGTAAAAAAACAGAACAAGAGTGAGATAGATTTAAGGGATTATTACCAGGTATATCCCAAGGGTCGTACTTGCAGATATCAATCTCGGGGATGAGGTCGTTAACTTTAAAATCCTTGTCGTGTCTCTTGTTCTTCAAGTAATGATCCACCAGTTCCTCTTCAGTGGGATAGAATCTGAACCCTACTGGCACTCCTGTTGTTTTTCTGTAGCACATACTGCCCATCTCTCTCTCTCTCTCTCTTTAGATATAATAAGCAAGCAAGAAGAAGCTGCAATGGCATCAGCAGGGTGAAGTTGTATTTTATAGACAGACTCAGTCACACTGTCACTACTGTTTGATGATCTCCCAATCTCTCCAAGGAATTAAGTCCTGAACTTCTTAAACAAGTGTTGCTGACTCGACATGCGTTTTTTTTCTTTTTCCATCGACCGCCCTTGAAAGTTCAGCTCTAAGAATACTGTACATTTTGGAATCTCCTTCGAGTCATCAAAATCTGTTAGAGGTCCTTTTCCTACAGTGTATTCCACATCAAAATTTAAACAGAATAAGAGTAAATTTAATGATAAGATGCCTCTGTCAGTTTTATCTTCTTTTTTTATGCAAAAATAAATAAATTACAGCGCTAAACCTCTAGGACAAGCAGCCCAAAGAGGTCAAAAAAGAACCCGTATTAATGATAAGATGCCCTATAGAAAATGAAACTAGAAATCGCCTATGTAACATCAATCTGCCATCTTTGTTACAAAAAAAAAAATTACGTATGAGCAAAGAACCCACTAGTGTAATGGTTTAAAGTATTTATTCTCTCAAGCGAGATTCTGGGTTTGAGTCCTAACATTCGTATAGTGTGTGTGAGTTTAGTATATTATCGTCCATCTCAATAGGAAATATCCTTAAGAAAAATGTATGAGAGTGCTTGACAAGAAATTAAAATTGTATATATAAGCATCGACAGTATTTTTTTTAAAGAATTGGACTACTTGATGTTGGCACTCCTAAACAAATTTAACCATAGCTACACTAAAACAAGAGTAAACAAATAGGGTCCAGATTGTTTAATTCTAGATTCTTCTAAATACAAATACACATGCTTACATACACTTTGTGTTGAGATTTACAGGCTTTCTCTCTTCTCACAATAAACAAAGCAGACAGTAGTGCATAAAGTAGATTTTCCCAACCAACCAAAACATGCAGAAATGTGGAAAAGCATGAAACTACAATACAAACATTTGACTATGGAAAAGTCCTTCCAGTTCCTCACCTTTTCCAGATTCCATTGTAATTGGGATTGGCATTGGTGGAGTTGGCTGATTTTCATCATGAATCTTGATCCATCTGTGATCAGTTTATTGCATTTTACATAAGTACTGATTTGGAGTTTGTTCCATTCATCCTACAAAAAAATCCAAAAAAAAAAAAAAACTATTTTGGCACTGCCAACTGATAATGGATTTGATTTTGTTGTGATTGTGTGATTGTGTGTTTGTGGGTGAGGGACCCATCTTTTTCCTCTCTCTATTTATGAAAAATATTTCAGAATTTTGTGATTGGAGAATGGTGATGTCCAATAGGTTTTTAAAACTTTCTCCCCAAGTGACTTTCATGAACTTCCTCACCAGGTAGTCTTCTTCAAATTATATCTGACCAAATAAAGTGCCATCATTCAGATTTGTTTTTCTCTTCCGTCTTTATATATTCCTCACTTGCCAGTTGCCACTGTACGTCTTCTAAAAAAATCAAATCATCTAACTTAATTTTTTATTTTTTGAGACTATCAGATTATCTAACTTATAATTATGCACTTCCACATAGTGCTTGTTTGGGAGTGATATTTCTGGATATGTCAGAATCACTTATGGGAGAAGCATTTCCAATGTGCTTCTTCATATAATCACCGTGATTTTAAGTGATTCTGCTTCTCCATAAAATCACTTAAAACCACTTAAATTATATTTTTTTAAAAATTTTATAGAGAATGTGATTCTCTATATAAGTGATTTTTTACTTATCTAGAATCACTTCCAAAAGAGATAATGATTAATAAACATATGGACCACACTATGAATTTCACCATAAACGTGTAATTCATAAATAGGGTGATTCAAAACCATATGGTATAGATTATATTATTGATCACATCGAAACTATTATGTTAAAGACAGTTTATGATATAATCCAACTGTGTCTAGGAAGCCTTACGTTTTTTTTTAGGCACCGAATTTCAATGGTAATGTAGCTCTCTTTCATACCGTTTGGACCGCTGAAAAGGATTGGGCACAACCCTTAGGATCTGGAATCTGATATATATATTATGTTCATGCTATACTGGTGAGCAATGTTCCATTAACCACGAAGTGCAGGTACTAACAACAACCAAGCCAAGATTATGGGGTGGTGGGTTGTCTGCCTATGGGCTCTAACTTATCTGTAATTTCTTTTGGATTTTTTTCTTGGTGTTGGGCCTCATCTCCGGTACAATAGGATTGCAATGAACATTTTAGAGCCACATAAAACTTGGGAAATGGACTCAAACCCATAAGCCCAACGCTTTCACCGTATAGTTGTCTTGTTATAGAAACATAAAAAAGCAAGAGTTAGCCAACAAGGGGTGGTGGCGCAGTTGGCTAGCGCGTAGGTCTCATAGCTTAAAAGTTGAGTTATCCTGAGGTCGAGAGTTCGAGCCTCTCTCACCCCATTTAATTTTTTCTTTTTGTAAACAAAAAATTGCAACTTCAATAAGGTTCTAACTTCCAAACAATTTCAGACTTCAATAACACAAACAATACTTGTATTTGAAACTCCAGTAGCCACCAGCCATACATCCTTACATCTGGTCAGTAGAAAAAAAAGACTGTTAATCTCTATACATAAACATTTTGTCACTGTAAGGCCATGGCTGGCATTACTCAATGTGTTATAGAATATAGAGTACAAAAATGAACTATTTTCTGGTGAGTGAGTTTAGCACCACTACCCATATAAAACTACTTCCCGGACACAAAAAAAGAACAAAATGACGCCTAGAACCGTGTTGAAAATGTAGACTGATGGGGGGCTTGTCAGTGGGGAAGTTTGCCAGGTAATGAAGGAACTCTTCCAATTGCTGGGGGTTGTACTATTCTGTGTCTGCTCCATACCCTTTTCCGCATCTTTGCCTTGAGCCACCTTCCTGTCTATGCTAGACCTTGTTATAGAGATCTGCTGCTTCGGGACAAAAGCAGGAATAGGAGCAGGAGCAGGTAGAGGTTTTTCGGGTTCTTTGGGCTGCAAAAGGGAACCAAACTGAGTTGAGGAAACAGCATCTACAAGGCTTCAATATAAGAGCATATATCTATTGTAGAGAAAAAAAAAAAAAGTATTTCTTCATGTTCTCTGTGCTGCAGTTTTGGTTCTCTCACCTTTTCTGGTGCATATGTTCTTCTTCGTGTTTTATCCTCTGTATAATATTCATCAGCGGAAGTATCCCTGAAGACAATGATGGGACCTGATTGCTGTCGTGGTCCCCTTGCTCCTGCAGATGTACCAGTATTTAATTGAACTCGATCAGTCTGAGGTTTAGGTGCTACATTGACAGAGGAAGCAGCCTGTCTGGATGACTGGTTATGAAGTATAACATCTGTAACTCGTCCGGAATGGCTCGAACCAGATTGTAGTTCATAAAACATTTGTGGTTCACAACGCATTTGTAAACTCTGGGCCTGCAAGAAATATGTCCCCAAAAATGAACAAGTTTCCAAAGCCTATACTAACAAAAAATGAAGCAAAGTTTTGAGTGTTGGACCTGTGCAAACCATCAGCACAGCACAAAATTTTGATTTTATGTTTCTATAGGAAAAGTACCATTAGAAAGAACTGTAATAATGTGAATTACAAGTAGATTATTCACATTACTACAGAGATTCCTTGTCATATTTTCCTACAGAAATACGTAGAGTGGTTCACTAGCTATTGGAGCGAATCGAGAGCATTTTTTTACCCGTTGATGGACTGGTTCAGTGCTTAATTGTGGTTCAACAATAAGTGTGCTTAAGAACTCTTCGAATTTAGCCTCCTGGTCATTAGCTGCAACTGCAGGTTGAAACGCATTGTGATCATTATTACTACGGGAACTTGCAAGCAAAAGATCACTTGCCCGGTCAAAATAGTCCAGATCTGGTGGCCGAGTATCTTCCTGCATTTGGAACAATAAATAAGTGTTAGTTATTATTTTTTCATTTTATATATACAGTGAATTTGGGGAGGGGAAAATCAAACCAAGGACCCTCGTGTGCAGAGTGAACACTCTACACGCCCTCTGCAGCAAGTGTTTGTTTATTGGATGTCTCTTTTGCACACAATATATAAGAAGAAGCTCATATCAGGAAATTAGAGTCTCACCATATGCATGTCATTTACTGGTTGATTTTCGACATCAGATGCATTGTTACTAGGTTCACCTTCATCACAGGCTGTTGCAACATCATTATTCTCATCTGATTTTTTCACATTTTTCTTTATGCGACAGAGAACGAAGTCCCTCTGCATATAATTAAGTTGGAAAACCAATTATGTAATGAAAGTAGCGGAAAGCAAGTTTTGAATATTCACAAAACAAACCAATTTGGCTCGAAGGGGTTTCAATTTCAAGCTCTTCATTGATTTCAAAATCGAAACCGCTTCGAGCTGCAAATTAGTAATCCATTATTACTGAATAATATCTATAGCACAACATGCATATCATATTGTAAAAGAGGAGCATTGTGTTAATGTGACTGGAAAACAAAAACCATAAAACGAAAAAGAAAAAGAAAAGGAAAGAGAATGATGACCTGAGCATTAGGATTCGCATCAGGGATATAATACTCATGCATGACCCAGTTGGTCTTCTCGGAATTACGAACACGACCTCTGTAAAAGGTCAGAATATTCTTTCTACCGATGACACTTTTGTTGTCTCGAGCCTTGATCGCATGTTCTTTGCTTGTGATCTTCCAAAAGCCTAACTGTGTGGTCCTGTTTTGTGTGTGCTTGTTGTACTCTGGTCGACTGAAGAAGAACCAATTCTCATCATCCGACTTCAGCAACGATCTCACTGCATAAACATAAAACACAACATTTGAATTGGACCCAATTGCATATACATAGTTTCAGACTCATTGAAATGCAAATTGAAAAAGTATCAGAATAATTGTCAAAAAAATGAAAATTCAAGAACTGGGATTTGGTAAATAAATAAATAAAGTAAGAACACAACATTTGGATTGGACCCAATTGCATATAGAGAGTTTCAGATTGATTGAAATGCAAATGAAAAGTGAAGTAAGAAAAAGAAAGAAAATTTAAGAACTGGGATTTGTTGATAATTACCAGGTAAATCCCAAGGCTCGAACCTTAACATATCAATTTCTCGGATGATGTTGCTGACATGGGAATCCATGCCCTGCAGCTTCTTCTTCAAGTAGTGGGTCACCAGTTCTTCATCTGTGGGAAGAAATCTGAACCCCACTGGCAGTGGCACTGACAAGTCGCCTTCTGCAGCTGCTGCTGCTTCTCTGCTGATGACGATCATCTCTCTATCCTTTTATGAAGTGAGAATGTCACAATTGTTTGATTTGATTAATTGAACTGTCTGTGTATGTTTCTGTCAAGTGTTGAGTTGCTGTGAGAGTGTGTGAGTTGGAACTTGGAATGCTGGGTTTTTGTGACGAATGCGTTGGTGTTGGTTTTTCCTTTTTAATGATTAAAAACAACAGAATGTACGGAATTGACTTCAAAGTCTTTGGTTTTCTGCCTAGTAGCATACTGCTGCGCTGCTGCTTCTTCTGCTTTACATGGTTTGGAATTGGAATTTTTGTTCTGGCATATGGTGGACCCCACCCACGCACTCTAACCGTGTGAAATTAAAATGTATGGCTATGTGTGCTTCCCGGCAGGGATCGAGAAGCTTCCCATCATGGAGGAATTTTTCAGTATTTTTTCAGTCGTAAGAGGAAATTTACAGTGTAGCCGTTACATAGTCGAGTTATATTACTAATTTACTCATGTGACAATAGTATATGCATTTATTAATACTATACCTTAAGTCCGACAAGATTAATCTTGTCGTACACATTACAATACATGACAACGTGATCGATCCTACGTTTTGTATCTCTTTTTCCCCATCAATATTTGATAGAGATACTAAATTAGATTACTAAAAATTATATGGACCACATTCATATATACATCTTTTACGTAGCGAAATATGAGACCCAGTTTTCTAGCTAGATGGGTTCTATTTGTACTACAATGAAATATTTTCTGGTGAGTGAGCTGAGCTCTACTCCCCATATAAAACTACTCGCCGGACAAAAAACCATATCAAATACATGCCTAGAAGAATTCTGGAAATGCACGCTGCTGGGGGACTTGTTGTCAACGGGGATGTTTGCCAGGTAATGAAGGAACCCTTCCAATTGCTGAGGGTTCTTCTATTCTGTGTCTGCTCCATACCCTTTTCTGCATTTTTGCCTTGAGCCACCTTCTTGTCTTGGCTAGAATTTGTTAGAGAGGTCTGCTTCTGGGGCAAATCAGCAGCAGTTCGACGATATGCAGGTTGTTTGGGCTGCAAAAGGAAACCAAACTGAGTTGAGGAAACAGCCTCTACAAAGCTTCAATATAAGAACATATATGATATATCTAGTTTAGAGAGAGAAAAAAAGCCTTTCTTCATGTTCTCTTTCCTGGAGTTTTGGTTCTCTCACCTTTTCTGGTGGATATGATCTTCGGCGTGTTTTTTCCTTTGTATAATATTCGTCAGCAGAAGTATCAATGATGGGACCTGATTGCTGTCGTGGTTTGTGTGCTCCTTGAGATGTACCAGACTTTATTTCAACTCGATCAGTCTGAGGTTTAGGTACTACATTGACAGAAGAAGCAGCTTGTCTAGCGGACTGGTTACGAAATATGACACCTGTATCTCGTCTGGACTGGCTCGAACCATAGAGTACTTCACTAAGCATTTCTGCCTGAAAGAAAAAATGTCCAAAAATATGAGCAAGTTATTTCTTCTGTCAATTAACTTTGTGATTATACCATATTGTAATCCACTGATGATGTTGGTTTCAAACATGCTTTGGGGTGTTCTCACTGACTGACAAAAATTCCTTCTTTTGCTCATTAGTTATAAGGCTTCTGCATAGTTATTTCAATAACATAGCTAACTCATTCATAGGCAATCGCAAGGTAAAAGTTGTGCTTTAGAGTTTTTGATTTCGATTTATGACTCTCTGAATTGCATGTATGAACTTTCTTACAGAATTGTTTGCCTTTTATTTCTGTCATAAGCACCGCTTCAGGTCTTGATCGAGCTTAGGTAAGGGACTGATTGATTCGATTTGCATTATGTTTAGTGGATTAATCCCTCACTAATCATGTACTATTAAAGTTGCAATTTCGTATTCGATGATTGGAAAATTTTGTGTTTGAATTGATTGACTCATGCTTCAAATGCTGCTATATATGTATCACACTCAGTGATACATCACCATTGTTATTGTTCATAAACAAACACCACGAATAGATTCTGGAACCAATTCTTTTCTATAATTTTCTGTGAGCTGAGACTGAATTATGACTTACAGTTGGCTCTCTGTTTGATTACTGCATGATAATTATTGTTGGTTTCTTAAAATTGATCAAACATGTTCTAGCATATCAAGTTATGCATACAGGGGTATGTATGATTGTCTTCAGATACAGCAGATACAACAAACTATTATACATATTTTGGCTAAATGTGAATGGGGGTTGTTAGTTTCTCATCAAAGGGATTAGCTTAAAATTTTTCATAAGCCAAAATTGTAACCTTAGGCCATGTTTGGTGACTAGTATTGGATTGGATTGGATACTTCCTATATTTAAAGCATGTTTAAGAAATAAATGAAAATTTTTTTTACCACAAAATGGTAGGACAACACCACCTTATAACTAATCCCCCTAATCCCCCCAACATGGAAAGTCATTCACCCACTACCTTCATTTTCTCCTTCAATATACCTTAGATTTAGTGACTTATCCAAGCCAATCCAATACTACTCACCAAACATAACCTTAAGTTATTGACGGATGAATTAGTTTCTCAAAAGAAATTGACTTTTATCTTGTCCAACTCAAGATTAGTGTATTGCGGTAAATACTTCTGCCTAAAGGTGTGGGTGTTGTTTTTATGATATTATGTTTTATGCACTGGTAATGCAATTTTGTTTGCACTTAGCAAAATTTTCCTTCTGGTTTTGGTAAATCTAGTGATTTTTCTGGCTTCGTAAATTATAAAAGAAGCCCCTATATATATCTTGATTATGTCTGCAGTTAAACTCACACTACAAAATGCAGTGAGTTTAATTGATCAGGAGAAGGTATTGGTTTTGAGCACACACAACAATGTGCTTTGTTTTCGTGATTCTGTATACTATATTTTGTTGATATTCATATGGTATGTGTGAACAATAATAAGCTGCTAATGTTGATATTCATATGGTTTTGTTAAAGAAGCTTACTACTTTCAAGATTTATATCACATTATGATTGCTAAAAATAGTATTAAAGCACTTTAAAAGGATTTTTGAGTGTTCATCTGTTCAGTTTCGGTTCGATGTTTTTTTCTTCTCAGATTCTCTCATGCACAGATTCAACATTTATATATTGTAATCCACTGATGATGTTGGTTTTAGTTGTGTAGTGGCACATTATTCACATTACTACTGACTAATGAGGGTTCTTGTGATATTTTCCTACAGATAAACATAGCGTGGTTCATTGGCTATTGGAGTGTTCTCTAGTAGCTAATGGAGAGCATTTTTTTTACCTGTACATGTCCATGGAATGGTTCCATGTCTGTGTCACTGGTTACTACACCATCTGGTTCAACAAGAACCGTCTGTAAGAACTCTGCGAATTCAGCATCTGAGTCGGTCGCTGCAAATGCAGCTTGCAACACATTGTGATCATAATTACTGGCATCTGCAAGCCAGTTCAGATTTCCTTGTGGCTGATTATATTCCTGCATTTGGAATAATAAATAAGTGCTGTTGTTTTTTCAATGTCCAGGCGAATTTGGGGGAGGGGGAATCCAATACGGGAGCTTGAGTGCATAGATAAAACCTCTTAAATACAAACCCCTTGCAGCATTGCACAGGATATAAACGAAGAAGCTCATCTCAGGAAATGAAAGCCTCACCTCTGGAATATCCATCGTATCATGTGCCGCAGGATTTGCGAAATCAGATGCATTGTGAGTACTAGGCTCACCTTCATCACAGGTTGTTGCAACATCAGTATGAATCTCATCTGATTTTTTCACATTTTTCTTCAAGTGACAGAGAACGAAGTCCCTCTGCATATAATTACGTTGGAAAACCAATTATGTAATGAAAGCAGAGGCAATATAAAATCAAATGAGCTAACTTCTAACGCAAGCCGACATCTCTAAGTTTTGCATATTTACATAACAAACCAATTTGGCTCGTAGGGGTTTCGATTTCGAGCCATCTGTTGATTTCAAAACTAAGTTCCTATAGCACAACATGCATCTCATATTGTAAAGAGGAGCGCATTCTGGAAAACAAAAACAAAAAACAAAAAGGAAAGAGAATGATGACCTGGTTGGCATTATGATGATGGGCTTTAGGGATATAATACTCATGCATGACCCAGTTGGTCTTGTCGGAATTATGACTCTGACCTATGCGAAAGGTCAGAATCCTCTTTTTGCCGATGAGAATTCTTCTCTTGTCTCGAGTCCTGATGTCATGTTCTCTGCCTGTTTTCTTCCAAAAGCCTGCCACTGTGCTCCTCTTGGTATTTTTTTGTCTGATGTACTCTGGTTGACTGAAGAAGAACCCATTCTCATCGTCCGGCTTCATCAACGATTTCTCTGCATAACATGAAACACAACATTTGGATTGGACCCAATTGGATGAGGAGAGTTTGAGACTGATTGAAATGCAAATTACTAGTGAAGTAAGAAAATTGAAGAACTGGGATTGTTGATAATTACTAACTAAATCCCATGGCTCGAACTTGAGGATATCAATTTCATCAATGATGTTTTCGGCATGGAAATCAATCCCCTGCACCTTATTCTTCAAATAGTAGTCCACCAGCTCTTCATCTGTGGGACGAAATCTGAACCCCACTGGCAGTGACAAGTCACCTTCGTCTGCTGCTGCTCTGCTGAAGCTCATCTCTCTGTCTGTCCTTTGTGAAGAGAGAATGTTACAATTTGTTGACTTGATCAATTCAACTATCTGTATGTTTCTGTCAAGTGTTGAGTTGTAACTTGTGAGAGAGTGTGTGAGAGGCAATTGGGAAATTGAAATGCTGGGTTTTTGTGATTAATGCGTTTTCTAATGATTAAAAACGACAGAACAATTGACCTCCAAGTCTTTGGCTTCCTGCGTACTGCTTTGCATCTGCTGCTTACATGTGTTTGGAATTTTTGTCATGGTATATGGTGGACCCCACCCACTCACTCGCCCTTCCGAAAAGCTTCCTGTCATGGAGCAATTCTTTATTATGACCGTCATATTGTCACATGATACTACTAATCCACTTATGTTATAATATGCATACAACAATCTTGTACGTATGATCTAAGTCCATCATATATTTATCTTGTCGTTCATCCAAATTAAACCTAATAACATTACATAATAATGTAATCGTGAAACCTCTTAGTTTTGTATCTCTTTATGTGCCAATATATATTTTTCTTTATTAATGACATCTTTCACTGAAATATGAGACCATTTTCTAGATGGATTCTATTTAAATGAGCAAACGCTCTATGATTGTACTAAAATTAGGATTGGCGTACCTAATCTTTCTAGATTGAATGATTCTTTGATGCAACCATGGTCATTTTACTTGATCATACACAATTACTAAATGAGGATTGGCGTCTTCCAAATTTAGACTGTTCTTGGGCAGAAAAAGAAGCAAACATTAGCCTGCAATTTTGATGTGATTGTGGGTCCATTTTTTCTTCTGTCCCCACTAATAATGTAAGGTCAGAGTTTCTTCTTGATGAAGTATTTGCAATGTTTCATCTTAGCATACACATCCCTTGTGATCTTCTACAAATGATTGCCTGTTATATACCATAGTTCCTTCCTATGCTGCTATTAGTTTTTGTCCTGTCGCTTGCTATGATTTTGAAGCAACAAGTCAAAAACTAATCACATCATCAAGTCATACTCTGGATTTCAAAAAGAGACCGTCTGCAGTACATCGACTGTACCCGTGCAGTCAGTCACATGCCAGTCACGTGGCCTGTTTTTTAAAACAAGGGAAATCTGTTGTGGTGGTAACCGGTTAAAAGAAGGAGAAAAATATCACGCGCCCTCGTATCGTCTTTTTCAACCTTCATCTGCCAAAATCAAAAAGCTCTCAAATGTGGGCTGAATATATTAAAACATAAAAATCAGATATTTCCTATTATGTTCTGAACTCTTCCTTTCTCTCCCTCACTCTTCTTTCCCTCACTGTCCTGCGCTTCACAGGTCACAGCCTTTAATCATGTTTCTCTCTTCCTTTTTCCTTCCTCTCTTTGTTAATTCATGACCTGGTTTTGTGCTCTAACTCTTGCCTTTTTTTTCTGCGTTTCAGGTCTTCGGATTGCACAGCCGCGACGAGGTAACTTCCATGAGCCTTGATGATGTCGCTTCATATTAGGTCTTCATCTTTCTTTAATCTCTGATCCTTTTCGTTTATTTCAGTATTCATTTTTGTGGATTAATTCTTCCTTTGACAGAGGCCACGATCTACGATTCAATGTTTGGGTATCATTTAATTTTCACGAATTTATTTATTTTGTTAATTTGATTTCTATGTTCTTGCACAAAACCAGCATTCTTGGAAATGATTGGGGTATGCCTTACAGGAGCTAATGCATTTATTTCTCACAATTTATTATCAAGCTTCAGATCTAGTCCAATTTTTCTTTTAATTTTAGTTTTGATTCTTTTGACTTTGAGATTATGAAGTTTTTTACTCATTGCTGACTATCTGCTATTTTTGATTTAGTAAACCTACTTGGTTTATGTTTACCCAGTTGAGCACAAATTAATATTGAATGTTTAATGTTCACCTATTTCTTATATGATTATATTATCATATGATGTGTGGCTTTGTTCATGTGTTTTATGTGAATTTGTAGAAAATCTGTACAAAGTAAAGACTTCGTTATTTTTCCTATGCCAAGTTCAGACACTTTACATTTCTTACCAATAGGTCTCTTGTAAATTACTGGTTTTTTGGCTTTTGGTCTCATGTATAATACTGGTTTTGTGGCTTTTGGTCTCTTGTATATTACTTGTGTTTTGGCTTTTTTGTCTCTTGTATATTACTGGGTTTTTGGCTTTTGGTCTTCTGTATGAAACTAACTGGCATCCAATTTTTTAATCACTTCTTTCTCTATGTACACCCTATTTTATGTATGTATAGCGTGTTTTTGTCGGGTAAGAAAACTTTGTGCTTATTATAAGCTGTTTTTAGATTTGAATAGAAGATAAGAAAAGGGTTCTGGTTGCTTTGACAACTATATGGCTTGGGATTTTGTTTGCATTGTTTATGTAGGGAATTAGATCTAGTTCATTGAAACATTCTTTTGGCATCAATCAAAATGGAGATATAAGTCAAAATTTGCCACATTTTCTTTTTTTCTTCTTGGTGTGTTCATGTCTGTTTTTTAGGATTCTGAAATTAACTATCAAAGAAGGATTTTGGGTCTTGGAATATTATACATTACCATTAGTAGTGCCTTGTCTTAGAGGGGGGAAAAAGAGATGCATTTGGTAGCCTGTAGTTGGCTTTTATTAGCTTTCACTTTGATGAACAATGTGCTATGGACTTTCAGTGTAGGTCTAAACCAATTTCGGTGCTGCTATATAGTTATGATATTTTTCACTGATTCGTTTGTTGGAAAATGCCTTGAATATATGATACTCTGTTGAGTTCTTTGCTCTGTTTTGGTGGTTTTCCTCTTGCTTGTTAGAATGGTCTTTTCACTTGATTTCACAAGTCAGGCAACATTATTGCTTTCCTTTTCACCAACCCTCTTGATTTCACAAGTCAGGCAACATTATCGTACTAGTAGACGTGCTTGCTAAGACCTCGTTTTTTATCCTCTCTTGCGATTGATGCCTGCACATTCCGTACAACATTAACTAAACATTTCAATTTGATTCAGAAATATTCTATAGTGTGCTGAACTCTGCAACTCTAGCTACACCTAGCCAATAATCAACAATGGATCAATGAGATTGGCAAGGAAAAACATGTAAGTCAACAATTCATAAATTTGTTTAAGTTATTTGTAATCAACTTAGTTTCATTTGAGGCATTGGTTATGACATACATATAATCTTTGTAATTATAGAATTTCGTATGAATGAGATTACAATCTATATAGATTGTATGATCCAATTATCATCTCTTGTATATTGGAATGTGTGAGAAATATCAGAGTACCATTTGCAATTAAAATAAATGGTGCACAACCTAAGAAGCACGGATACGGATACGGCGATACGAATACCTATTACCTATTACACGAGGATACGGAAAATTTTCAAAAATTAGGATACGATACGTCATGGATACGGCAATTAAAAATTTATATTAAAATATAATAATAACAATATATATAATTTAAAACATATTTTAATTAACATAAAACTTCAAATTCATCAACCAAATTTAAATTTAACTTGAAACTCTAGAAAAATTTAACATATTAAATATAATATTATTAAATTACCTAACCACAAATTTATTTTCAAAATAAAATCACTTGGGGGGGGATTCTTTGATTATAATAATATATGAATAAGACATGAAATATAAAACACGTTTATTTGATTATAATAATATATGAATCAGAAATGAAATATAATAATATAATATGTGTTGGTTACATATACTAATATAATATGTGTTGGTCAAATAAGGACAAAAATAGAGTTCGACCAGAACAAATATCAGAGAGAGAAGCACAAAGTTGAACACGGCCACACCAACACAGATCAGAGAGAGGAGCGTGAGAAACAGAACCAAAATTCGCCATGAACTTGGGCTTCTTTATGGGTGAAAAAGAAGAAGAATTGATGAAGAAGAAGAAGTGATGAAGATGAAGAATTAATGGGTGGCGATAGGCACTTCCCTTTCGTCAAATACGCTTTCGTCAAATACGCTTTCGTCAAATACGCGTATCCTTTCATCTTGACCGTATCCGTTGACTCGGATACGTATCCAGAGCATATCCATGCTTATCCACTGTGTATCGTATCCCCTAGCGTATCGGATACGGAATATTCTGGTCTAGGCGAGTATCCGTGCTTCTTAGTGCACAACAATTGACTCTTCTTGTGTACCTTTGAATGGGAAAAACTTTTATTTGTCATTTTCTATTAGTCTATTTACCTAAATTTATTGTTTTTTTCTTCGAAATTTCAATATGTTAATATTATCACAAAACAGAATATATATATATATATATATATATATATATCTAAATACTTAAGTTATGCATATTTTAGAGACCAACTAACTGAAGAAGGGGTAACGTAAAGGTTTAATCTAGCTTAAAGAGTAGACTAGTCTCTTAAGTCATATTCTAAAGAAGGGGTAATTTAAAGGTTTAAATCCATCTGAGCTTCAGGAACGTAGACTTTGCGTGATCTCTGCGAGGTTATTTCATACGTTAAAAATAATTAAATAATTAAAATAAAATAATATGAAAGAATGTTAAAACCCACAGTTCGACTTTTGTTTTTCAGTAACCGTTCTTCCTTATAAGTGGGCACAAGTCAAAATGTGATTTGCTATCTCAACTTGATGTAGAAATAACTCTTTATCTATATGGTGTCATGCATTGTTCGGACCAGTCATATACCATCACCCCTGGGTTCTCTCAATAAAGGTTTCATGCCCTAATCTTCTCTCGCAACAAAGATTTGGATTTTGTGTGCCCATCAACTGCACTCCTTTTCGATTGAGCACGTTGTGCCATCAGGTTCACCTTCTCTCACTTCCTTTCTCTTTACTTTCTTTTCATTTATATTTCAAGAAAACGATGGAAACATTACAAATCCCAAGAAAAATTATAGTTCTAGGTCCAATTGACTATTTAGGTTAGTGTTCTTTCTAAGAAATTTGGGGAAAAACAAATAGAATTTTAGTTTAGTGTTTGATTTTCGTTATGGTGAGTTTTGTGAAATTGAAGTGTTTAGTGTTTGATTCATCTCCTCCTTTCGAAATGACCCATGATTTGAGTGCCCTTTTTTGTTAGGTCTCATTGTGACTTTACTTGTATCGTTTTTAATTCTAGTCACTGTGACTGTTTTTGCTTTTGTTTAAGGTGGGCTCGTGGAGAAAAGAGAAAGGTTGTCTTAGGCTGTGTTGCTCATGATCTTCTAAGTGCTAGATAGCTTGGTTCATTTTGAGTATTTTTAGTTTTAATTGTAATTTTTATCATGATTTAAATATCATTTTACAATGGATGGATTGACAAGTTGTAATTTTGTATGGTGATTGAGTAGCGGTCATATCAGTTCGTATCTTAGCGTATTTGTTGTTCTATTAAGGTTAATTCCCTGAACTTGTATTGTCATATGTCTTCACCATATGTTCATAAGCACTCTCGGCTTATATCTAAATGCACAGAGACTGTTGTAGTTTGCATGTAACAATATACAATTGCATGTAAGACAGAGCAATTGCAGTAGTCAGATGCAATTCAGGGGTGACTGTGCGCAATTACAAAATTCAAAAAACAACAGGTTACGCTACACTTTAAAAATAGAAACATACTCTTTTTTAAAACTAAATACCAGCTTAACACACTTTAGTCAACATAAACTTTAAAAGGGCAAACATTAGTCTACTTTTAAACTAAAAATGATCTTAGCACAATACTCTAAACATAAATATGATATGTTATTTTTGGATAAAAAATAACACGCTTTATTTTTTCACTCTTTAAAAGTGCAAACATGATATTTTTAAACTAAAACCTTAGGACACTCTAATCCTTGAACTTGTAGTTCTCAGCATTCGAGTCATTGGTAGACTGCTATTTTTCAACTTCCTACCAATGCGTAATGATTGTCATTGTAGCAATCCTCGCACCATTTCGTCCTTCGAGGGGTGTACTTGCAAACCAAAGGAGATGGTGGCTTTGTCACAAATTATATAAAAGAGAACTTTTAAGTTTGGATGTCCCCACGTAAGAAAAAAATAATGTGAATATTCTTCCTAAGGCTAGTGTCACAACCCTAGTATAACATCATTTACGAAACAGGAGTTCCTAAGTCATTCATAATAAATGACCCATAACCATATTTAGGGGTTTGAAATTACAAAACTAAACCCTAAAACTAATCCAACATACCGGTTGAAAATAGAATAACATCCAAAATTACAACTTATAACATCGAAAAAACACAATAACAAAGAACACAATGCCACTTACAACTAATTTTCTTTTTCGTTAATTCAATGTGGCTTAATCATTCAACCGTTAAGTAATACTTTTTGTTGAAATTTTTAAATTTATATTTGTATCAACAGTAATATGTTTGATATTATAGCAATAATTTGAGAGGGTTTTTGTTGAGTAAAAGTGGTCGTTCCTCGAGTAAATTGAGTAAAAATGGGGTTATTTGAATTTTAATATTTTAATGGGTTGTTTGCCTATTAACAATCTAGTAACAATTGGTGATAATAACAAATTTTAATTTTACTTCGGCAGTTCAATGTTCTTATGTTAAGTGTAATTCTATATGAACTTCAATGTTATTCACTTGAAGTTCTCATTATAATGCAATTGATGATTATTAATAACAAATTTCGTGGAATTGGTTGCACACAGTGTGGTCACTTTTTGCATTTCGACATGCAATTGCATGACCTTGGTGCAATCCTAGAGTACATGCGCGCAATTAGAACGAACATTAACATACAAATAACATGGTTTTTTTCTAGAAGTAATTGCTATTGTTTGTCCGGTAAAGTAAGTTAGTTGGTCCACTTACCCGGGAACGATAAACTTTACTCAATGACACTCTAATGTTCCCTAAGTAATCGTTTATTTGGTAAAGTTGGTTGGTTGGTCCACTTAGCAAAATAATAATAAAGTTGGTGCTTCGTTTTAACGGTTACATGTACTAATATTGGATGCATATCCTATATACTTATTAAAATATTATATTTTGACAAAAAAATTATTATATTATAATGTACAAATACTCATAGAATAGAATAATTAAACTATTTATATTGTAAATCATTATTTGTCACATATTCTCCTAAGGCTAGTGTCCATGACCCTAGTATAACGTCATTTACGAAGCAGGAGTTCCTAGGTCATTCATAATAACATCCAAAATTACCATATTTAGGGGTTTGAAATTACAAAACTAAACCATAAAACTAATCCAACATATGATTGAAAACATAATAACATCCAAAATTACAACTTATAACATGAAATTATAACATTGGAAAAACACAATAACAAAGAACACAATGCAAATGTTAACATATCAATTTGTTCTGAGACTTGCTTTTCCAATATATTAAGTGCTTCATACAATTCGATTATTGTCCCACTTTATTGACCAACGTCAACAAGCTGTACATATTTCGAAACATTTCAAAGCCGATCTCAATCTCGCCATTGTAAATGTTGTAAAATATCTCATTTGTTTGGTAAAGTACATAGGAACGTCTCTCTTTACCTCTGGAGCGACACTCTAACGTTTCCTAAGTAATTGGCATCGTTTGTTTGGTAAAGTAGTGTGGTTCGTCCACTTACCTAGGGAACCATGAACTTTACTCAACGCAGCGTATCATTGCGTTTGCGTGGTCAAGTACCCCTTTATTTGGTAAAGTAAGGTTGTTGGTCCACTTACGAGGAGCGTCTAACTTTACTCAACCAACGCACCATTGCGTTGTTGTAGTAAACACCCCGTTCATTTCGTAAATTACCTAACGAGCGCCGTGGTTTACCTCGAAAAGACCCTATGGCGTTCCCCAAGTTAAGCATCCGGTTTATTTGGTAAAGTAACTAACGAACGTCTTTCTTTACCTCCCGAATGACTCTCTCACGTTCCCCAAGTAATTATCATCGTTTATTTGGTAAAAGTAAGTTTGTTGGAACACTTAACTAGGGAGCGAAGCTTTACCCAGGAACGCGCCTTTGTGTTCGTGTAGTAAAAATACCCCGTTCATTTGTTAAAGTAGGTTTGTTGGTCCCAGGGAACAACCAACTTTACTATGAACGCACCCTTTGTGTTCGTATAGTAAAACTTATCTGGTTTATTTGGTAAAGTACCTATGAACGTCTTTCTTTACCTCCGGAATGACTTTCTCTCATGTTCCCCAAGTAATTATCATCGTTTATTTGGTAAAGCAAGTTCGTTCGAACACTTACCTGGGAAACGCGAAACTTACCCAATGAGCGCGCCTTTGTGTTCGTGTAGTAAAGTACCCTGCGTCGATTTGTAAAGTAGGTTTGTTGATCCACTTACCTGGGAAACTGACCAACTTTACTCAGCGAACACATCCTTTGTATTCGCATAGTAAAGCATCCAGGTTTATTTGGTAAAGTACCTAACGAACGTGTTTCTTTACCTCCAGGAATGACTCTCTAACGTTCCCCAAGTAATTATCATCGTTTATTTGGTAAAAGCAAGTTCGTTCGAACACTTACCTGGGAACGCGAAACTTTACCCAACGAACGCGCCTTTGTGTTCGTGTAGTAATGTACCCGTTCATTTGGTAAAGTAGGTTTGTTGGTCCACTTACGGGGAACAACCAACTTTACTCAACGAACGTACCCTTTGTGTTTGAATAGTAAAGCATCAGGTTTATTTGGTAAGTACCTAACGAGCGTGTTTCTTTACCTCGAAGATGACTCTCTCACGTTCCCCAAGTAATTATCATCGTTTATTTGGTAAAGCAAGTTCGTTGGAACACTTACAGGAAAGCGAAACTTTACCCAATGAGATGCGCCTTTTGTGTTCGTGTAATAAAGTACCCCGTTCATTTTGTAAAGTAGGTTTGTTGACCTACTTGCACGGGAAACGACCAACTTTACTCAACGAACACACCGTTTGTGTTCGCATAGTAAAGCATCCGGTTTATTTGGTAAAGTACCTAACGAGCGTATTTCTTTACCTCGAATGACTCTCTCACGTTCCCCAAGTAATTATCATCGTTTATTTGGTAAAGCAAGTTCGATTCGAACACTTGCATCTGGGAATGCGAAACTTTACTTATGAGCGCCTTTTGTGTTAGGTGTAGTAAAAATACCGTTCATTTGGTAAAGTAGGTTTGTTGGTCCACTTACACCTGGGAACAACGAACTTTACTCAACGAACGCACCCTTTGTGTTTGAATAGTAAAGCATCCGGTTTATTTGGTAAAGTACCTAACGAGCGTCTTTCTTTACCTCAAGAATAACTCTCTTACGTTCCCCAAGTAATTATCATCGTTTATTTAGTAAAGCAAGTTTGTTGGAACACTTAGCTGGCGGTGAACGCGAATCTTTACCAACGTGACGCTCACTTTGTGTTCGCGTAGTAAAGCACCGTTGATTTGGCAAAGTAGGTTTCTTGGTCCACTTACGGGAACAGACTAACTTTATTCAGCGAGCGTGCCCTTTGTGTTTATGTAGTAAAGTTACCCCGTTTATTTGGTAATGTACCTAATGAACGTACGTCTTCTACCTCCGGAATGAGTCTCGCATGTTCCACAAGTAATTATCATAGTTTATTTGGTAAAGCAAGTTCGTTCGAACACTTACCTGGGGAATGCGAAACTTTACCCAACGAACGCGCCTTTTGTGTTCGTATAGTAATGTACCCCGTTCATTTGGTAAAGTAGGTTTGTTGGTCCACTTACCTGGGGAACAACCAACTTTACTCAACGAACGCACCCTTTGTGTTCGTATAGTAAAGCATCCGGTTTATTTGGTAAAGTACCTAACGAACGTCTTTCTTTACCTCCGGAATGACTCTCTCATGTTCCTCAAGTAATTATCATCGTTTATTTGGTAAAGCAAGTTCGTTGGAACACTTACCTGGGAAACGCGAAACTTTACCCAATGAACGCGCCTTTTGTGTTCGTGTAGTAAAGTACCCCGTTCATTTTGTAAAGTAGGTTTGTTGATCCACTTACCTGGGGAACATCCAACTTTACTCAACGAACACACCCTTTGTGTTCGCATAGTAAAGCATCCGGTTTATTTGCTAAAGTACCTAACGAACGTATTTCTTTACCTCCGGAATGACTCTCTCACGTTCCCCAAGTAATTATCATCGTTTATTTGGTAAAGCAAGTTCATTCGAACACTTACCTGGGGAACGCGAAACTTTACCCAACGAACGCGCCTTTTGTGTTCGTGTAGTAAAGTACCCCGTTCATTTGGTAAAGTAGGTTTGTTGGTCCACTTACCTGGGGAACAACGAACTTTACTCAACGAACGCACCCTTTGTGTTTGAATAGTAAAGCATCCGGTTTATTTGGTAAAGTACCTAACGAACGTCTTTCTTTACCTCAAGAATGACTCTCTTACGTTCCCCAAGTAATTATCATCGTTTATTTAGTAAAGCAAGTTTGTTGGAACACTTAACTGGGAACGCGAATCTTTACCCAACGAACGCTCACTTTGTGTTCGCGTAGTAAAGCACCCCGTTGATTTGGCAAAGTAGGTTTCTTGGTCCACTTACCTGGGGAACAGCTAACTTTATTCAACGAACGTACCCTTTGTGTTTGTGTAGTAAAGTACCCCGTTTATTTGGTAATGTACCTAATGAACGTCTGTCTTTACCTCCGGAATGAGTCTCGCATGTTCCCCAAGTAATTATCATAGTTTATTTGGTAAAGCAAGTTCGTTTGAACACTTACCTGGAGAATGCGAAACTTTACCCAATGAATGCATCCTTGCGTTCGCGTGGTAAACTACCCCCTTTAAAATGTAATGTTGAATTATAAAAATACAAATAACATAATATGAACTTTTGTTAATGATACTTCTTGGGGATTATTAATACAAATGATGCATATGTTGGGAGACAACATTCTTATTCTTGCTGAAATTTTTTATTTAATGTACCCTAAGTTTACTCCTATTTTGATTTCCAGGGCCTAACAACCTACGACCATATTTGTTTCCGACCCAAAACAAGAGAAATTGATACAAGTCTTATTTTCGTAACTTAACCCTAAACCCTCTAAATTCCGGAAACAAAAAAAAACCCAATTATATTTTGTTCAAAAATAATATAAATCAATAATCAAAACAAATTTTAAAAAAAAAAAAGTGAAATACCAAAACACAAAATTACTTAATTTATTAAAAATCATAAAAATACACTGAAAATTCCTGTGAAGTACAAGTTCCGAACTAGTTGTGACATTATGTTAGCCTTAAAGTCCAAAAATGGAATGATTCCCATTCAATAAAATATGTTGAATATTCAGTTGAGATCTCCATAATAAAAGGCTATATCGTAACAAGTTCGCAACAATTCTTTGGTGTAATTTTCTGATCTCTCCAAAGGTCTTATGAATTGTTTAATATAAAAACAATATATGCCCATTTTCGTATAATTGTAGTTTATGACAAGAATCGCTGTATTGCATCACCGTCAGGCAATTGCATCTTTTAAATGCAAACGAGCAACCTCCAATTGGATTCATCATGACTCAGAGTTCTTCAATAATAAAACACATCTCTAATTGAAAAAAATACATTAAACCAACTTATGGTTAATGCCCAAAGGTCGCTAATTGCAATTGTGCCTATTGGCCCATACTCGTAAATGAGAGCTATGTAATTTGGATAATTGCCCTGCTTACATTTGTAGGAAAAAAATATTAGTATCGCAGTTGTTTTGGCTATGATTACAAATTTGGGCTAACAATACTATGTAGTACCTAAATTGGGGATATTTTGGAATGTTATTCGCAACCCAAGCCACTTTGTAATACTATGTGTTTCTGATAATTGCTCATTACCGTTTATGATATGTTCGAAAATTGCCCCATACCGCTGATGTATATAGCATCATAATTGTCCACTTTGCGATTTATAGCAAAAAATAAGATTATGAGCCTAAATAAAAATGTGGATAATTCCATGGAACGAGTATCTTTATCAACGAATGCAACACTGCGTTCTCGTGAACAAATACCGCTTTGTTTGAAAAAGTAAGTTGATTTTGCTACTTTTTCCAAGGAACGAGTAACTTTATCAACGAACGCAACACCTGCGTCGCTGTGGAACAAATAGGCCGCTTGTTTGAAAAAGTAAGTTGGTTGGGTTACTTTTTCCAGGAAAGGGTAATCACAATGAACTATTGAAAATAAAATTGAAATTTGTTGATTATCTCCAATTATTACTATATTGTTAATTAAAAAATCAATAATATCAAACATATAATTGTTGATACAAATATTAATTTAAAAACTTTCAACAAAAATTATTACTTTATGATCGATTGATTGAGCCACATTGAATTAACGAAAAAGATGTAAAAATGTAATATTGAATTATAAAAATACAAAGGAATAACATAATCTCAACTTTTTTAATGATACTTCATTATTGTATTAATACAAATGATGCACATGTTGGGAGACAACATTCTTATTCTTGGTGATATTGTTTTATTTAATGTACCCTTGGTTGAGTCCTATTTTTATTTCAAGGGCCTAACAACCTAAGGCCATATTTGTTTCCTTCCTTGGACATGACAAATTAATATAAGTCTCATTTTCATAACTTAACCCTAAACCCTCTAAATTTTAAATCCGTATTAAAAAAATTATGGGTTTGCATTTCTATTAACCCTAAACCCTAAACTCAATAAAATATTAACCCTAAAGCCCAAATCCAATTCAAATTTAACCCTAAAGCCCAAACCCAAATAAACTTTTTAAAATTATTTTTAACATATGAAATAAACCAATTTGCCCTCAAATTTAACGGCAAATGGGATGAAATCTTAGGGATTATATGACATGGGGGACATTGGCGAAAAGAAAAATTCATATCCTTAATTTTCTTTTCTAAAAACAAGGTCATGGGATAACCATATGATTCATGAATTGTAACCGAATTCTATAATTAGTAATCGGATGAATTGAGTGAAATTCACAAAGATTCTATAATTAGTAACTGGATGATTCGTGAATTGTCGATTCAAATAGGTCTTAGACTTGGACAAAATAAAATAAAAAAATAGAATAAACAATAATAAAAATCAAATAGAAAAAATGACAAAGGAAAATAAAAAACCATTTTAAATCCGTATATAGAATATTTCATTGAAGGAAATACATATATTTTTAGGTGCATCATTACATATTGCTAGCATCAATAAAGTTGTCATGATTGCGCACAGGCACTCTGGAATTGCATCAAGGTTATGGAAAGTAATGTGCAAACATCACTTTTTTACTAGAAGGCTCATTGGCTCATTGGCTCATTGGTTTATATTATATGCAAAGATCACAAAATTTCCTCTTTCTGGCTAGAGGGCCTCTTTTTTTTTGGTTGATTTGCATGACTTGTTGAATACGGATAATCTACTACTACCTAAAAGCTATGGAAAATTCAATGTGATATCTATTTTCTCTAACCAAGACTACATGTCACATAAATAAGAAATTAAGATCTCAAAAAGAAACAGAAACAAAGAAAACACTTGACCTAAAAATATTTTGTAATACATTTAGCTCAATTTATAACTTGCAGAGTACACAAATGTTAGCCCCCTAAATATTAGGTTTCCGAAAGAAGGTGAGAATCTCACCAAGTATGCATGAAAAGTATAAGTGAGCATACACCTTCCTGCAAATGAGAGGGAGGTAGAGAGATTATTTAAACACTATGATGGTATCTCAAAACACAGATTTCAGATTCTCGAGGAGGTTACCTTTTTGTACAACAACATAGTCACCCACTGACAAGCTTAGTTCCTTCTCTGATGCAGCACTGAAAGAATGTGTTGCCTGAAAGAGTACAAAGATAGAAGTTCAGATTCTTAGAGGTACCTGAGATATGGTACTAAAGGAGCCAATTCAAGAAAATAGCTAAAAGAGGCCTTAAATCAGAGAATTAAGGGCCCAAGGAAAAAGAAAAGAAAGCCTCCATGATTAGAAAAAGTAATAGCATCCTGAGTGGAACTAACCTCAGCTTCAACCTCACCAATAATGTTTTCATTAGCAAAACATAAATAAAATTATACTTAGAAGTCAACCTGTGACGATAGCAGCTTATTCAAGTCTTCTTGTTCCTTTTCCACGTGCTTATGAGCATCACCATATATAGATGCACCCTTAGCTAAAATTTTATCATTTGTGTTTTCAGCACCATATTTGCCACAATCCTCAAACAACTTGGTTCCTGACTACCACAAAAAGATTACAAATAATAAGTGCATCTACAAAGGTATTACATGTGCTCTATTTATTATGTGAAGTTAGAAGCTAAATTCCTAGGTTATTAACTTCAATACACATTTCACATTCGATAATCCAATGTCATTTTAAATGAATAATAAATTTCTACCTGCTTCAATATGCTTATACCCTATGGCTGTGAACGCTTCTGCTGATCTAAAAACATCTTTCTGAAAATCCTGGGAATAAATATTACAAAAATGATTTGAATATTTATAAGAAGTTTGGTACCAGAGAGATTAAACATTTTAAGAAAATCAAGACAGGAAGTTCCAAACTACCAATGATAGTAATCGACATCTATTAGGCGCTTTGCTTTTACCTTTTCACGAAGATAGAATGAATAGAACTTTTCAAGTTAATGTATAATGTCAAAATGGCTCTGGTCATATCTGTACCTTTCCTGCACGAGTGGACATGTACAGTTTCTCTAGTTGTTGATGTCTCTGCATCTCAACCTCATCTATTACCATAACATCTGAGCTTTACATAACCAGTCCCACTGAACTGCTTTATTTATTACAGCCTGAAATTTTAAAAACTATAACTTCAAACTGACGGACAGAAATTCTAGTAACAATTAGATGGAAGAACATTTCTAACAAGCTCAGTAACATAAAAACAGCAAGCATGGAAGCATGGAAAAAACATATAGCACTATACCTATGGTTTGTTGTACCAACTCATTCTAGATATGGGGTAGCAATCCACAAAAATCTTAACAACAAAATTTAGATACTAAATCAAGCAATCTAGAAGGACTTGTATTTCTAACTGGTACCTGGAACCCAATCAAGCAATTGATAAAAGCATTGGCTACTAAATCAATCATGTTGATCTCAGAAACTGAACGCAACTTTCCACATAAAAAGTCTTTTCCTTTTCATTTAGCACAAATTCGTCGAATACCTTTACAAGTTGAGTAATAATGATAATGATAGTGATGAAGATGATGATCGATCACACTCACCCTTCCTGCAACATAATAGAAACCACTATCTCTTGATTGGTGAGCACGGTTTAGCCATTCAGTATACGGAACTTGCAGCCATGGATTAGTCGTAGACTTGAGGTCCCGCAAAAGCAAAGCTCGTACCTCAAAGCCAAGCAACTCTGCAAACAAAAACTGGCTCACAAACTACTTAACTACAATATAATTTACCTGGCGACCAGAATTATTAGCTACTTAGGTCAATGAAAATCACCAATTCCAGCAAATCAACATTAAAACAGTTCAAATTAGAAGCAATTGAGGCTGGAAATTAAGTTCTTCATAATCAACAAACGAGATGATTTGCCTCAACATCGCCTACAATTGCGAAAAAGCGAACGAGAATTCAAGAACCAAAAGCTTCTCCTCGACACGTTTCTCGGAAATTTCTCGCAGAATCGAGAGAGATTCAGACCTCATGCACCTCAAGCCGGACCTGACTTCCATCGACGACTTCACATCCCTGTAAACCAACACCGCTTCCAATACTCGCATCGTCTCTTTTGGACCCATCTTTTGCCTCCGCCTCGCCGCGAGCTATTCACAGCCCATGCCGCCAGCTTGCACCGTCAAGACGAAGACTCTTTCAAACACGATCTGGATCTGGTTAGAAGAAGACGCTCTAGTGCACGCGTCTTGTTCTTTGAATTTTTTTTTTCCCTTCCTCAGTCACGGGTAACTCACGTGCTCTTTAATAAGAAAGGTCTGAACAAGTCATCAGGTCATTCAATCTCAACCATTGATTTTTAAAACGAAATATGAGCCCTTGGATGATTGGTTGTACCGGTACCACCAGCGTACCACAGAATTTTCGTTTCAAAAATCCACTTGTTTCTGGTAAGCATAACACATTACAGCTGAGAGCAGCACACATGTTCCAGCTCCTTGCCTGAAATATTTGCTTAAGGCTGGCAAGAAACAGTTGCAAGAATGAAGAATATCATACCAAAAATTCCCAAATCTAAATTGCTATTTTCTATCTTTCCCAGGCCATACTTCCAGAAAATTGTATTCACAAACACAAGGAGCCCAGAAGGGCTTTTTTCTGTTGGCTATACACATTTCCTACAGATATGCAATTTTCCTCTCTGCTCTACTATATGTTTATCGACAATTTTCTTTTAAGTACAGTTTATGACTGAGAACACCACATCCTTTCTGGTGAAAGGACAACAGAGAGTCGGGCATGATCAGAAAGAGTATAATCTTCAGGCCAAATTCCCTTCTCCGCCTCACTTGGGTACAGAAATGCGTTCTTCACGTTGAATCCAAGGGCGTCCAGCGTGCCTCGTATGGACTCCTCTAAACTTCCATTAAGGTTTTCCTTTTCCTCTGACACTGTAGAACTCCAGATCCTATTCTGCAATGTCAATGGTTTTAGCCACAACAAGTTGTTAATGATAGTACTTTGGAATGACTATTACATAAGGGCAATGCTAATGCAAGTTCAAAACCGAAAATATATGAAATCAATATCCCACAATTTATGGATGCAAGGTACCTTAAATTCTTCATAATCAAGAACACCGTTTGCATCAACGTCTGCTTGGATCCAGAGATCCCTTGTCTCCTGGAAACCCAGTCCCGAAGGATGACCAATTAAATTAACCTGCAAAATGCCTGTATGAGAAAGTAGTCTTATCTTTCTTTGAACTTTATTTAGTTGAATGGCTAATAGAACGAACCTGATGGAGTGCTTCACAGAAAGCCGAGGATGTAATAAAATCACCATGGCTATCACCCTTCAAAAAGGCAAATGCATCATTTTCAGCCATTGAAGCTTTTCGGAGCTGGCGCTGGAAACCCCAAAAGGAAAAACAGAAAAAGAAAATCAGCATCAGTTGTGGAAACTGTCTATACAATAAACCAGAGCTTGCATGCACTATAAAACAGAATGCATCATTTTGGAACTTTTTCAACCAGAGCTTATATGCGCTATATATCTGACATGAACTACGAGTTCTCTCCTTTGTGTGGCAAGGAATTAGACAGTTGGTAGAGAAAAGGTGAATGGATGAGTATTTCAAAGGAAATAATATAGAAAATGGTCAATGAATTGCTCACCCTTAATATACCAAAAACAGCTTCACACCAACTAGTCTTTAGTGGTTTACGCGACTTATTGGGATTACAAAGCCAAATGAAGTCGACACCACAGATGTTTCCCCTATGATTGCGGTGGCTAACCCACTGTAAGATATAAAATACTAAATATTCAGGTGATACAAATGACGAGCATTGTGCAGATGGGCATTGTGGCAGCCAAGTAAATCACTGACTTCAAAATTGAAATCCAAAAAACACCTACCTTGTGAGCATCTGCATCAGTATATTGATGAGCAGTATCATATGTTGATACAAACCCCTGAGATCTAAGGAATTTGTACACATGGCCACGCTTACTTCCATTCCAGTCACTGCAGCAAGCATTACGCAAAAGAATACAAATATAAGAATGAGCATTCCACACAAAAGAATACAACTAGAGATAACCCCATTTCATTAACTAAGAAATCTTTTGTCACAACATTAATTAACTAAAAAAGACAAGACAGGAGACTCACCCACAGAGTATGATGGGCATGGGGTTTAGTTTGTTTTCATTCTGATAAGATTCCACAAATTGTAAAATTTTGTAAACCTATTCAAAAGTTACAAGATATGAAGGTTAGCGTGATTCCTAGTGCAGCTATGGACTATGATATGCACAAAAGTTTAACTTCATGGAAATTTTTAATACCTGATGCAATCTTACTATACAGAGACTGGAATCGTGAGGAAATAACAAGTGTGTATTCACAATTAGCATTTCTTGTTGAACATTGCCTTTTTGGTTTTGTGAAAAGGGGGCAGCTAACTGAACATGTAACAACTGAGCAACACGGTCTCCAAAATCATTAAAGTGCAATTCTCGATAGTTTAGAACCCTAAAGCAGTCTCTTCGTACAGCAGTCAGCAAACCTGTAAAGAGAAGATACAATAAGTCAAGCCATAGAACATGGAGTAGTACTTTAAAACGCTCAATTCAATCATGAAACAATGTCTGAGCTATAAACAAATTTAACAACAGTAATATTAGAAACCCATATAACTGATACTAAACTTGAAGACCAGTCTACAAGTAAGGCACAACTCCTTTGGAATTGCTAGTCTAAAGATAAAAGCCAGCTCATATTTATAGCGAACCAATGGCAGAATAAGTCCTATATCTTTGACTTCTGACAAAATAGAGGGGTATGGGGAAAATTGTGCTGGGAAAAAAACATACGAAAGAAAAACCCAATCCAAACGCAAAGTCTTGCGAAAAAGCATGCTGATGCATGAAACGTGAAAATGTGAATGATGAATCCATCACATTAAACTACATGTGTGCAGAAAAATGTAAAAAATTTCTCAGAACTTTCAAGTTATTCACCATCTGTCTAATATTGAAGTTGGGATTAGCATATGAATAGGAACAATCACGAATTTTACCTATGAAACAATGAGACAATGGGATTTAACTAAAATTGAATGACGTCAGATAAGTCCATTGTGTTAAAACTGACATTAAGGGATCGATTAAAGATAGAAATATACCATCTCCACGGTTGTTAGTTCGCGCAAGCTTGAAGGTACTATAGCCTGCATCCCCAAGCCTCTCCAGGTACATATTCACAAATTCTTCATTTCCAACCCAAAACTCCTATTTTTGCAAAAAAGGGGATAGTCAGCACATACAGTCTGAAGGGGCCATGCCCTTTAAACCTTAAAGAAGTTCACTTTGTTCACAGATACAAGTCTAGACAGAAATTCAGCAAACAATAGCAGAAGGGCTCACAAGTATCACCTGGAGACATATAATTGCCGAAGATTCATAGAGCAACCAATCCAAAATCCTCTGGTTCCTGGCCACCCAGAATGCTCTGAACTCGCTCTCACGAAGGCCTTGATTCTGTCTCACACACACCACAAAGAAATTGAGCATACAAAATCAAACAAAGTAAGAAACTTAGCAGAGTTATAAGCAAAAATGGGATAGAAGAGGACCTGTTGATCTAGTCTTTTGTAAATGGGAGCCAAAATATTGAAAGTGGTGCACGAAACTAAGCAAGACCCTGTCAAAGTCTCTGGGATTGGCTCTGTCATTGACGACACTGATACACAGGCGCTACTGCTTCTTGAAAGGCTCTCACTTTCTCTAAGATTAAGCTTTGCAGCATTAGAACCCGCAACCTGAAATTCTCAAATTTTCAGTACCCAAAAACTTTCCTGGAAACCAAATCCAACAGAAAAAAACAGAATGAATCTAGCTAGAGAGAGAGAGGGGTTTAACATTCACATACCATGTTAAAAATCCTTGCCACTGTCACTGCTGTTGATGCAAAAGTTGCTAAATTTGAAGTAGATTTTAAACAAGATAACAAAAGCGCGTGATGGGTTTGCTTCCAAAATCCAATCTTTCCCAAGTTTGTTGTAGTTGCAGAGATTGAAAAGCAGTGCTCTTGATTTCCATGTACCGCGTTACTTATAGCAAACGGGCGATGAATAAAGTTCGATGGTTTTGTCTTCCGTGTTGAGGATAGAAATGAAACCAGCGGCGGCGGTGGAGGCCAAAACCGAAGGTTCTGCTTCTATCTTTAAACAAGAATATGCCAGCTAGACATTGTGCTGTAAAATAATTGCAATCTTATTAAATAATTATAAACCATTCCTCAATTTTATCACTTTATATAATCCAACAACCAAATATTTGTACCCTACTCCAACATTAACTAGCATTTACTTTTGCTTGAACAATGGAGCCCAGCTTACTCATTCTGAGAATTTCTGATGCAAGTGTGACTGTGTAACCAAAAATCCAAATTAGCTTGGACCTTTGTGTGTCTTGTAATGGATACAAGCAATAATATTGAAAATGAAATCAAACCTAAAATCTCGGATCCATTAATAAATACTGTAAATTATTTGAATTACAAACTCCTCTCGATCTTTGTTGCGTGTCTTTAATTTTAAAGGTAAGATTTTTCTTTTTTGGCATGAAATAGTTTTAGTACCAAGTTGTGACATGACATTGAATTGAACCCATGAGTGGAGGGGCACAAGCAACAAAAATATATCGTATAATGTCACAGAAACCTTTGTACCGAAGGCTTTTAAAAAAAAAGGCATCTTTATATGTATGGATCTACGTAAAAAGAGTGAACGCGCAAAAGGTTGAAAAGAAAGCGTGTCGCGGTGCCTGTCTGTTTGTCGGGCCGTCACCTTTCTTTCTTCGTTTCTTTTTCTTTGCCAAATGGAATTGCTTAAACTTAAACCACTTGCATTACTATAATAACATCTCCGCCAAGGACCGAGCCAGATGTCGCATTTTGCAGAGCAGCAATCTTTGTACAACCAATGGGATGGGAGCATGGGATTCTTTTTTTTTTTTTTTTTTTTGCAATAACGAGAAAAGGCAAAAAAGAAGATAATAGATAAATGCAAAAAATCGGCACTAAGATTTTATTGTTTAGATATGATGAACAAGAACAACAAAAAGGTGAAAAGAGGGTCACTCATATAGTGTAATATCAAATCTGTGTGCAGTGTGCTCTGTAGTTGGCCATTAGGATCACTCTGTAGTTTATATCAAATCCATGTGCGTCGTTGGCCAAGTTGTGATGTGAATGTTTCAAATCATATATGCAAAAGAAGGAAACTCCTATATAATCAGACTGAAATGCGTTAGAGGAGATATCATGCTCTTACAAATCGTACTATCATTGGTCATTAGCAAAAACACTCCAACTTGAATATCTTTTAACATTGACAAGAAAAGTATCACTAGACTATAAGCTAATCGGGAATTAGAGACGGACCATAGGCATGGCTAACCTTGGCTACAGCCCATGTGGCTTTTTTTTTTCCAGCCCATAAAAAAATTATAGCCCAGCCAATTGAATGACCTATCCTCCTAAGGAATCCTTTGCACAATACGTGGAGAATAAAATGGAGAAAATGAAAGATGCACGTCTCTGCACATAGAGAAAAAAAGAAGAAAAAGATGCACAGTGTGTGGAAAAAAGAAAGAAAAAAGACGAAATTATTTATTGTTGGAAAGAATATGGTGGAGCCCACGTAAAGAAAAAAAGAAAATAATATTCAAAAGGCAAATGATGATGTTAGGCAATGAAGTCTTTGGAGATGCATTGTACATCCATGGGAAGCTATCCAATTTGCATATAAATAGGCTTGCTCATTCAATTCCAATTTGCCTATAAATAGGCTTGCACACCTCTACACATAGAGAAACAAAAAGAGAAAGAAAAAAAAAGGATACACATCGCATGGAAAAAAAGAAAGAAAAAAAGAAATTGTTTATTGTTGTAAAGAATATGGTGGAGCTCAGATAAAGAAAAGAATAAAATAATATTCAAAAGGCAAATGATGATGTTGAGCAATGAAGTCTTTGGAGATGCATTGTAAATCCACGGAAAGTCATCCAATTTGCCTATAAATAGGCTTGCTCATTCATTTGTAGAATACACCGATCCAAAAAGAGAAAATAGAGAGAGAAATTTGAGAGTGTGAGTGATTTATCTTAGAAGAGTTTTATCAGAGGGAGAAAGTTGTAGAATACTCCACCTAATGTGAACCCTATAGGTTATAAGTTGGTATTTACAAGAAAGCGCAATGAGAAAAATGAGATCACAAAGTATAAAGCGCGACTCGTTGTGCAAAGTTTTTCACAAAGGCATGGAATTGATTATGAGGAAACATACTCTCTAGTAATGGACGCAATTACGTTCCGTTACTTAATAAGTTTGGCGGTTTCAAAAAAACTTGATATGAGACTTATGGATGCCATCACCGCATATCTGTATGGAGAATTGAATACATATATATACATAAAAGTCCCATATGGACTTAAGCTGCCTGAAGCAGCCATGAATAAACCACGAGGCATGTTCTCAATTAAATTGAGAAGATCATTATATGGGCTAAAACAATCTGGGCGAATGTGGTACAATCGTCTCAGTAAGTATTTACTTAAGGAATGATACACAAATGATCATATTTGCTCTTGTGTGTTTATTAAGAAATCTAAGTCTGGATTTGCAATAGTGGCAGTATATGTCGACGAGATGAATCTAATTGGAACTCCTGAAGAGCTCTAAAAGACTCCTAATTATCTCAAACGCGAATTTGAGATGAAAGACCTTGGAAAGACAAAATATTGTCTCGGCTTATAAATTGAGCACAGTGCTAGTGGTATTTTGGTGCATTAGTCAATTTATATTGAAAAAGTATTAAAGCAGTTTGGCATGGATAAGGCTCATCCACTTAGCACTCCAATGGTCGTTCGGTCGCTTGACACTAAGAAAGATCCATATAGTCCAAAAGGGGATGATGAAATGGTCCTTGGTTCAGAAGTACCATATCTTAGTGCAATAGGTGCTTTGTTGTACTTAGCACAATGTACCAGACCAGACATAGCATTTTCAGTAAATTTATTAGCAAAATACAACTCTACCCCAACAAGCCGACATTGGACCGGCATCAAACATATTCTACGATATCTTCGTGGGACAACAGACATGGGCTTATTCTATTCCAGTGAATCGACCAATGCCCCAAGTATTGTTGGATATGCTGATGCAGGATACCTCTCTGATCCACACCAAGGGCGCTCACAAACTGGGTATGTGTTTACATGTGGAGGAAATGCAATCTCATGGCGCTCAACAAAACAAACGTTGATAGCCACATCTTTCAATCACTCAGAAATACTTGCCCTCCATGAAGCCAGTTGTGAATGTGTTTGGTTAAGGTCGGTAATCCATCACATCCGAAGCACATGTGCTCTACCCTCAGCAACGGACACTCCAACCATCATGAATGAGGACAATGTAGCTTGTATTGTTCAGATCACAAGCGGATATATCAAGGGTGACAGGACCAAGCACATATCACCAAAGTTTTTCTACACACATGAGCTTCAGAAGAGTCAAGAAATTAAAGTCAGACAACTCCGTTCAAGCGATAACCTGGCAGATCTCTTCACCAAATCTTTGCGGAAATGTACATTCCAAAAGCTAGTGCATGGTATTGGATTACGTCAACTCTGCAAGCAATCAAATTAAGGCATGCAAAATCAAGGGGAGCATTCAAGAGTCCTTTAACACAGGACATATTCGCGTTGTACTCTTTTTCCTTCGACTAGGATTTTTCCTAGCAAGGTTTTTAACTAGGCAACATGAGCGTATTTAACATTATGTCATAAATGAAGTTGTACTCTTTTTCCTTTGCTTAGGTTTTTTCCCACTGGATTTTTCCAAGCAAGGTTTTAATGAGGCAACTCAGGGTGGGCGCGGTCTGGTCCGGTCCGATTTCGAGCTCACATCGGAACCAGAATCATTACTATTCATCTTGTCCGATTTAAGTTTTTTTTATAATAAAAAAAAACGGCCGGTTATGGTTTTAAATCGATTTATTTATTTATTTAAAAAATATTATTTTTATTTTTATTTTTTAAAAAACAAATATTAATAAATAAGTTATTTTTTGGGTTTGAAAATTAACAAATGGTCCAATTCATACAATGAGAAATGTTTTGAAGTTGAACTTGGAAAAATATTAATTATAAAATTAAAAATATAGCATTAGATTTAAAATATATATATATTTTTTTAAAAAATAACATAACCGGTCCGGTCCGGTTTTGGTGCGGTGCAGTGTGAAACTGAAATCGAAATCGATTCGATTCGGTTTCGGTTCCGATTTGTTGACTTTTTGGTCAACCGGCTTTTTTTTTCTCCCGATCCTGTTCGGCGCTCCGGTTTTCCGGTCCGAATGCCCACCACTAGAGGCAACCAATCAAGAGACGTGTGGTCTCCAAGGGGGAGTGTTGTAAAGAATATGGTGGAGCCCAGATAAAGAAAAGAAGAAAATAATATTCAAACGGCAAATGATGATGTTGGGCAATGAAGTCTTTGGAGATGCATTGTACATCCACGGGAAGCCATCCAATTTGCCTATAAATAGGATTGCTCATTCAGTTGTAGAATACACCAATCCAAAAAGAGAAAATAGAGAGAGAAATTTGAGAGTGTGAGTGATTTATCTTAGAAGAGTTTTATCAGAGGGAGAAAGTTCTATCATTGTAAAAACCACAAGAGCAAATACAATTCTACTCTCAATATTTAGTGGTACTTTTCATACTCTAATTATTATTTTTATAACATTTATGACTATTTCTTAGAGTTGTCGACTATGTACTGTTGCATGTAAAGGAAAAAAAAAAGAAAGAATGCTCTAAGATTTTATTGCAGAGCAGCTAGATGTCCCATTTTGCAGAGCAGCAATCTTTGTACAACCAATGGGATGGGAGAATGGAATTCTTTTTTTATTTTATTTTTTTTTGCAATAACGAGAAAAGGCCAAAAAGAAGAAGATAGAATAATGCAAAAAATCGGCACTAAGATTTTATTGTTTAGATATGATGAACAAGAACAACAAAGAGTTGAAAAAGAGGGTCACTCATATAGTGTATATCAAATCTGTGTGCTCTATAGTTGGCCATTAGGATCACTCTGTAGTTTATATCAAATCTGTGCGCGTCGTTGGCCAAGTTGTGATGTGAATGTTTCAAATCATATATGCAAAAGAAGGAAACTCTTTTTTAATCATACTGAAATGCGTTAGAGGAGATATCATGCTCTTATAAATCGTAGTATCATTGGTCATTAGTAAAAACACTCCAACTTGGAATCTCTTTTCACATTGAAAAGAGAAGTATTACTAGACTATGAGTTAGTTACTATTAGAGACGGACTACAGGCATGGCTAACCTGGGCTACAACCCATGTGACTTTTCATTTCCGGCCCATAAAAAAATTATAGCCCAATCAATCCATAAAAAAGTTATAGTCCAGCCAATTGAATATCCTACCCTCCCAATGAGCCCTTTGCACAATATGTGGAGAATAAAATGGAGAAAAGGAAAGATGCACGTCTCTACACACAGAGAAAAAAAAGGATGCAAAAAGAGTGGAAAAAAGAAGAAATTAATTATGACTATTTCTTAGAGTTGTCGACCCTGTACCGTTGCATGTAAAGGGAAAAAAAAAGGATGCTCTTGTTGCTGGTGCACTCATCCTAAACCCTAAACCTCTATGAAGACTCGAAGGGTGCAACTGGTATAGTGTTATTTGAGGGGTAAGGTTCATTATGTCCCCCCTTGACTAGGTGTATTATTATTTTTTGTTATCAATGAAATTCCATCATATTGTTGAATTTTCTATCTACTTAGTATGTTTATATGTAAGTTAAATTTAGCCTAGTCAAGTTTGAATTCTTGGTTCTATCCTTGTTGGGAATTCAAGCACAAAGGGCGGACTTCCAACGTTGAACCTAAGATTTTTCTAATTCAGCACATATATATTAGTGAGTGATAATAACAATATTGAACTGAAATTTCTTAGATCATATCCAAAGCTGATATAAATATAATTCATAAAGTTGCAGGCCTTCACTACCAAAGCTTGTTATAAACTATTCCATAGTCGCATTCGTCAGCATCTTAACAAATACGCACCCTCCTCACCCTCTTTTCTATATATTTATAGACTCAGCTGGGGTTCAAAATCTAACTGTGTGTTTTAAAACCTTTTGCTTAGAACCAAATTAAACCCAAAAATTTATTTATAAAAAAACTCCACCCCTCCTAATACTTTGCTAATCCATCACCAATGTTTAGTTGCCAATTTTCAATCACCTACCAAACCCAACAGGCATATTTCCTTTGGAAGCAAGTTGTCTCAACCAGTCACCCTCCCTTATTCCTGCTCGGTTTTACCTACAAACCCACTTGCCCTTGCCAATCAATTCACTACTCATTACAAAAAAAAAAATCTTCAATTTTGAGGCCATTTTCTATCAACCGAAACTTCGTTTTTATTTTTACTTACTTTTGTTTAGTAACTAGAAAATAAATCACAGTGTAAGTCGATGGAGCTACCATAGGTTGTCAAACTAAGAAATATGATATAGATTTTTAGTTCAATCCCATCAAAAATTACCAAGAAAATAAAGTCCCAATATGGTATTTCTCAAGCAAAACACATTGGAGAAAGCTTCACAAGTTGGCAAACTAATAGCAAAATAAGCGGTCTACATTTTTCTTATTATAAATGGTACGGATGGGAAATACAAGAATAGTTAGTTGATCTTTCTTCATCCGGTTCACGTTTTAGCAGAAACATCTCAACTAACAAATAAACCAAGTTTTCATTTCTTGGAGCAAAACCCAACATTCATGTCCCGGAGATATATATAGAGTTTGTTTGTGAAACACAGGGGTGCAGGAAGAATACACGGTTTCAAAAGGCTAAAACTGCAATGAATTGGAACGTCTTACGACCCGAATATGCAGCATGGCAACCCGAATGGACCGTGGAAGATATCCGATTAACATTTTTCAAATGTACAAGATGGCAGGTGGAGGAAACCTTGGATCCGATCAATTGCCCTTACCACTACTTCTGTGACAGTGTTTACCCAGGAAACTACTCGCCTGCTGTGGATTTTCTGCTTCTTTTCTTTGCAGCAGCTTCATACTTGGCAACCCTGGTCTTTATGGTGATGCACATATCAGGCAGAGGGCAAAGTTTTAGTCAGTCCAAAAGATACTTGCTACCTTCCGGTCCAATTGCTCTTCCACTGATCATCTTGACCTTAGCCAAGGGCCACCGGATAAACTCTGGCTTTCCTCTCTCATGCACCGGTCCAGCAATCCTCCTGCTGGTTCTGATATCTGCTCTAACCTTCGACAATGGAGCTGAAACAGACATCAAGTATGTGTTTTTTGAGACATCAACCGTCTCTGGAATTTTGCATGCAAGCATATACTTGGATTCTGTCATCTTACCCTACTATACTGGTTTTGATGCTCTAGTCTCGTCAACTTTTTCAGGTGAGTGTGCATCTTGTGTGTGTCGTAAAGAGCTTTTGATTGTTGGAGGAACATTAATATCCTACAGGGGATGGTCATTGACCACTTTTTTGGTTGTGGGCACCCTGTGTTGGAGGATTATATGCCGTCTCAGGGGAACGAAAAGCGGAAAGTTCATACTGATTAGGTCTTTGCTCGGGAGTTCAAGCTGGATTTTGATAATCATAGATTGTGCTTATCTAACCACAAACACCCCACCAGAGAGATTGGTGTTGCGAGTTGCTGCTTTTGGAGGCATATTTGTTTTGATTTGCCTTTATGTAATCAGAGAAGCATGCACTCACATCACACAACTACATTCTTTGTATAAAAGTAGGACATCAGTTGTTTGCAACACAAGCAAGGTAGAAATGAGAAAATGATGAGAAGAAATATGAGTTTCCACCAATTACTAATCTTTTTCCAGCATTCGATACAGAATTTACCGCGAGTCATAGGAATTGAACAGCACAAAATTGATCTTAAAATACAAAAAATGTTCCGGGCTGATTTACTACTGGCCACGGGGTAGCAACTGTTAAACAGAGATGTCTGCATTCCACCAATGATAAACTCGAGCAATATTCCAAAGCAAGTCACAAAAAAAACCTCCTTCTGCTAGTGTCCATTTCCGGCTGTAAATCAAATGGGTAGGGGAAAAATATACAGCCAACTATGAGTAAGAGATATTATCGAATACTTTCATATGATAAAAAAATATGATGTCAATATACTGAAACGAATTGATTAATAAGTGGATTACCTTGTGAACCCACTCATATTCCCCGCCTTTAGTATCAAAGGTCCCATGCTGCAGACTGAGTAGTTTGAGGGTGAAACGAGGGCCACACTCCTGTGTGTTTAAGATGGAAACAGTGTTATGACAAACCATATATGATTTTGACAAGGTACATTTATAACTGTTTCTGAGAGTATATAAAGACAACTTTTAAATCCATGATTTCATCCTAGTAAACTGCATCCTATGAAGGCCATGTGCCAGTACTCTGCCTTCCTATTTCCATTTGTGAACCACACCAGTCACAGTGAAGGACAAACAAAGCATAAAGATATTTCAAGTAGTGGAGTGAGGCCGGGGCCAAACAGATCAAGATGTATAAAAAGAAGTGAGAGGGAAGAAAAGATAAACTGATTGGCACCAACCTGAAGACGGGCAATCACTTTCCCTTGAGGTTCACTCTCACCCTTGGCATCCTTGGTCTTTTTACCTTTTGACTCGGTCTGTTTAGTCTCTTTGGCTTCAAAAATATACCTGAACACATGGTAATGCAATGTATTCATAAGCAAAAGAGAAGCTTTAGACAAAATAAATAGTAAAATATTTTCTCATTGCAACAACTTAAAAATGCCAAAGAAGCACACCGATGATGCCGGAAGAATATAAAATCTCGCTGGTTGTGGAAAGTTACAACTCGCCGACCAGGAAAGTTTGGTTCTTGTGGGAAAAGTGACTGTATTGATCTGAGGAAAACGGATCAACAATGAAAACCATTAGAAAGGGAGAGGTGGATTAATACTATTCTTATTTAGATATCAAACTGCTATTAAAGCTAATTGTACAGGAAAAAAAATAGAATAGTACGGTGCACTCATTTCAATTTAGACCACGTATGATGAGGTGACAATCTAAAAGTACTAAAATGCATTGCATATAGTTTGGTAGAACGTTGTAAACAAGATAAAGAACCCAACCTTCCAACACGATGACCAAGGCGTGTTGTAAAATTGTTTAATACAAGCTCGGGCTCATGACTGGTTGGATTTCCATGATTCTGCAGGTATTTCAAATAAAGAATAAGAAACAAAACAAAAACTCATGTGTACACACTATTTAATAGTTTGGTTGAATCAAAACCAAGGAGACTAGACAAACTGTAGGATGTATTGTTCGAGTGTTCACAAGTTTCTAATATGTATCCACTTTTTACTCTCTACTGGTGAAAAAAGATAAGTTAAACACCCTTCAGTGCAGTATGTGTAACAACAGTGTCAACCACTAGTTTTGTCTTAATACAAAACACGGAATTTGACCAACCTTGATATCCTTGCGTAAAACAAGATTTGAGAGCTTGAAATGGGCAGTAGGTCCAGTAGGTAAGCCAATTATTACGAAAGCATCTACAAAATTATTACAATAGCTGACAGTTAGATAAATTCACAACAAAACAAGAGAAGCGGAAGATAACACTTCAGTGACTTCACCAACAACCTTAAAGTTTATCATCGGAATAAAAGCCTGAGAGAGCAAATATTGACACAAAGATTCTATAGAAACCTCCAGAAAGAGATAGGACCAACCTGGTTCCCTGCGATTGGTGTGAACAACAATTATAGATGTGAAGTCCTTCTTATTTGCAAATTCTACAATCTGCAAAAGATAGAAACATACATATGTAAATTGTTTGAATTTCATGATTTTATACTGCAAAGGCAGAAAATTTTAAAAATAAAGCACCTTTTTCAGGTCATAGGTTCCTCTTTTATAGTAGTGTGCATTTGGGATCACTGAAAGTAGTTCTTTTATTAAAGCAGGCCCCCTCTGCAAACCCAAAATACCAAAAAAGAAACCATAAACCAAAGATAACCTATACAAATTAACAAAAAAGTGGGCGTGAAGGACAGTACATACAGTAGAATGGAAACGGCAAGTAGTGATTAATATTTTTGGAGTCCTTTCGCGCTTTAAAATCGAACTAAATTCATCGGCATCATTTCCAGCAAACAGCTGCAATTGAACACAATACAAAAAGCTGAAATTAAGCAAACCATCATTTTATTTTTCATGCATAAAGAACATCACTTTTCAGATTTGCTACATTGCAAGGCAATAAAACACAAGCAAAATTTAATGAACCAAGCAGGACAGAGAGATACCTCTTCGTCGTCGGGCTTACAGACAGTCTCATCGAATTCCCTGGTGTTCTCAATCGTCTTCGGTATCTTCTTCGCCGGAGGCTACAGAGTGCAATTAGCAACAGCAAATAGCTAATTAAACAAAAACTAAACATCAATCAATAACTAAAACACCAATTCACAATTCAAAAATTACCTCCTCGCCAAGCTCGAGAGCGCGCTTCTCGGCGGCGTCGCGAGACTTGGCCTTCTTGCGCTTCTCGAGTTTCTTCTGTTGCTTGAGCTTGGCGTGGATTGCCGACCTCTTCTCCTTGTTCTTTATCATCGACGGCAGAATCTCCCTCTTCTTCTCCATTGGTTGTTCATCTCCTCCTTCACTTTCGCTTCGCTTCCTCTTATCATTGCCCCCCATTTTCCCAATTGATAGCACGCCTAGCTCAGACTCAGATCACCTTCATCTACCTCACGTTAGGGTTTTTGTTCGGGCACACACAGTAGTAGCCACTAGGGTTTATCTAGTTATTACCAGCTCCTCTCTGCGCCGTTTTGGGTTTTTTTTCCCTGCTGGATTTTATGGAATTATTATGTGTGCTGAAATAAAATAATAATTCCAACCTTTTGTGTCAATTTTGATACCCTCACTTTTTTCGATATTTCATTTGCTTCACGTCTTTTTCTATTATGTGTGTTTATTTTTGTTTTTAATGACACAAAATAAATCAATATGTGACTGAAGATTTCACAAGGCAAAAATTATATTTTATGAAGATTTGAGCGTTAAGGTCCGGCCCAAAACGTTTAGTTTTAACCCAATAATGAAATTAAGCGCATGACATTGTTATGTGGTTGCTGCCCAACAAAAATACAGTTCCAACAGTATCCTTTAAAAGCCTCATTAGAGTTCCAACTCGCTATTCGTTTCAATTAGACTTTAATTGTTCCAAACCAAATTTGAAGAAAAAATTGACTCAAGATTGTTAAATTATATATTTTTTGTAAACACATGATAAAAAATGCGGCCTCCCTATAATCAGTGGCGGATCCACCATAAGGGCCTCTTGTAAGCCATGAAAATGGCTGCAGAGGTTGAGTTTTGTTGCTGGTGCTACCCCTTGGAGGAGCGCCAACCACCTGTTCGACAAGGAAGCTCCAAAGAGCTCCCTTGTCTTTTTATTTTTATTTTTTATTTTATAAAGTTTTGGCCCAGGCAATTTTTTCTTAAATAACTTGGCTCAAAACGACGATGTTTTTGGGCTATTTTTTTTAATTTTATTTTTTATAATTTTAAAAGGCAAAATTCACTTTTGGTCCTTGTGGTTTATCACTTAACCACTACGGTCCATGTGGTTATTTGATCACTTTTATTCATGTAATTTTTACTTTTATCGCCAAAGGGCCGCCGTCCACGACTTCTTGTGTCGCCACTTTTACACCATGACCTCTTATGCTAACAATTACAGATCCGCCACAGCCTATAATTATTCTTTACCAAGGAACAACTTCTGGATTACCAAAATATTAAAGCCAGACAGTTTCAAGGTTGCAAATTCTGCTGTCTTATTTCAATTTGTGTTTGTCTTCCGCATTGAGCTGATCACTATGGTAAAAAGTTAAAATATAAAATTACAGAAGGTTATTTATTTTGTGGCATTGGACCACATTCTGCATCTTGATCTTCAGCCGCTTGTGTATGCTTGATCACAATTAACTTTGGATCATTGCTTTTACCCCACAGTAAAATGTACATGCCAATTATGACCAGGACAGATCCCACCACACTGTTCAATAGGCCAATAATTAATTAGCGATAGAGAAATATGATCTCATGACAGTAAAAATAATATGTTTTGCATCCAAAATATATATAATTGAGTCAACCTTCCAAGATAAATTTGTTCATGCAAGAAAGAGAAGTCCAACAGAGCCACAAATGTCTGCATGGTGGGTGTAAATGCTGATGTGAATAGTGCACCCTTTTGCTTCACACACCATGACATCCCTACATAGCACAACCCTGATCCAACTGCTCCCTGTGTCGAACACACACGAAAATCGAATCGAATCGCACACATGTGCTAGCTAGGCAAAATTTGAAGGGTGAAGACTGATCAAGAGATGCAGAAGAAAGAAAATACTCACAGTATATGTGACACTTAAGATCTCCAACTTTCCCTTCATAACCCACATTGACATGGTGAGGTTCCTATGAGTGATGAAGCACAAGATGGCTGCCTGAACGGCACCAAAAAAAGACAAGATAGCGGTGCTGGAGTATTGAAAAGGGTAGCTCTTGCCAACTTTTGCTTGTATGAGGAACCATGAAGACCACAAGAGGCAGGCTACTACCAAAAGCACTGAACCAACAGCCCACCTCTCTGTCTTCTTAGCTGAAGTCATGGTATTGGCATGGTTTGGAATTTGAGTTGTGTCTTGTGAATTAGGGTTTGTTAGTGGCATTCCTTTGTACAATGTCAATGACAAAGCTCCACCAAGACATATCAGCGCACCCAGGATTTTGGCTATGCCACCCTTGCTCTTTATGTTCACTTTCTCTAGCCTGAAAGTCAAAGCCAATTATAATGAAATTAATTGCAGTAATTTTGGTTTAAGTCAGTAATTAATATAATAATTCTCTTATTGTTTGTACTTTACCCAAATGGTAGAGCCAGTAGGAAGGTGAAAACAGGCACCATGTTGATGAAGGCACAGGAATATGTAGCAGAGGTGTATTGAAGTCCAATAAGATATAAGTATTGTGTGAATGTTACCCTGAAGGACATGGGCGGAACCAGATTAATGACTACAGTGGACTGTAGCTTAGGGACCTTTTTGGGGGAAAAAAAATCAAATATATACACATTAAAATATGTACACTTTCAATTATGTTGTTGAATATATTTTTATTTTGATAATATGTATTTTTTGGTTTCATTTAATATGTTTTTTTTAGTACAAGCGATTGGGGGAGGGGGGTTTTACACAAATATCTATTGTGTGCCTAGGGGTTTCGAACCTCTACCCACATGGGTGGAGGTGGAAGAGCTCAACCAACTGAGCTATACCACATTGGCATATGTATTTGTTTTATGCTAAAGCTTATTGGATATTAGAATTTAGCCTTACACTTGAGGTCCTACGTTTGTTTTCTCCTCCCCAATAATGTTTATAATAAACTTTATTGGAAATTAGTCAATGGAATTATGAACGAGTGAGGTTCATATGATTTATTGTATACTTTTATTTCTAAAAAGACTATAGAAATGATAAGTTTAAAAAAAATGATTATTAGATTTTTAAGCTAACACACCCGTTGAAAAATTCCTTATTCTGCCCTTGCTGAAGGACATAAGTATTTGCCAAAGATTCTCAATGCATTATATGACAACATCAAATGAAAAATGAGATCAAATAAAATAAAGTCAGAGGAACCTTATCACTTGGCAATGCCATTACTAACCCAAGAAGAGCACTGAAGAATAGTTGGCATATGATTCGAGATGTAAGCTCCGGTCTGCTTCTCCTGCAAGAAAACTAACTACACCTTAGGTAGTCGAACGAAACTATTTACACCATGTTTACCGACTACATCCTTCTCAGAAATGAGATGAACATGAACCCAAAAGACATAAGTTGTATCTATACAAACGATATGATCAGGAAATATGATATGATACATGTAATACCATTACTCTTAATTGTCCCACAAAAATTCCTGAGCCGAATCAATGGCCATGAGGAGTTGAGTAAAGTAGATATAGGTCTTACCTTTCCCAAAAGAAGGCAATGGGTGCCAAGAAAACAGCAGAAATCGCCTGTCGATAAGTAACAATAATCAAATGGTTCAATCCTTGATCCAAAGTCTTCTTCAGAAGTACATTAACTACAGAGAGTGCAAGGTTTATGACCAACATGGCAACAATAGGCTTCCATTGTCCACAGCACTTCATCTTAACTATATGTGAGCCTGCCCTCTCACTTATTTCTGATTATTGTGATCCAAAACATATATATAGGCCAAGACGACCACCCTCCCATATTTGGGGATAGACAGGGCCAAATTCTAGGCATAATTTGAACAGTAGTTGATGCAACCAACATGCTTTTTTTAAAAATAGTTTCTTCACCCCTTTTAGCTGTCTTTTTACTGGAAATTTGTCATAAAGCTAAGTACAGAATCAATTACCAAGCAATCCTACTACTCTGTTAGTGCATCACTATCTATGACCTCAGTAGATAATCAATTCTAGATTTCATTTATTTAATATTAGGCTCCATTTAGATGGAGGAATTCCAAATCTGTTAATTTAGATCGCGTTGTAACGTAAAATTCTTTGTTTAGAATATTACAATTTATGTATTAAAAAATTTGGACAATTTCTTGAAGGAAGAAAACAAATGGACTCAAATAATTTCTTACATATAGTTATTTCAAATTCATTTCAAAATATACTGCTGCATCTGATTATTTCAAATACATTCAGTCTCGTATTTTTCTTACTTTTGTACCAAATTTAACCTTATTATCAAATCCCTTCATTCAAATGGAGCATAATATATTATATTTTAGAATATTCTTCATGCCACTCTAGTTTCTTCTTCCTTTCGTTTTAAAACAATTTAAGGGCAATTAATTTGGAAGAAGTCAGAAGAAATATGCATGATAATAAGCATCTACAAAAAGTAGAACTGGTGGCACTGCTTTGTTCAAGATGGTATCTAATACTTCCCTTTTAAACACTGTATTAGTGCAATATTTGGAAGCAAAATGTATTATTCATTGCTATGGCACTATTTAGCAGAACAATATGTCAAATCTTAAAAGAAAGAAAAAAAGATATAAGCCAATGTAAAGCTAATGGTTCTTTCTTCCTAGCAAAGTGCAACGACTAATTAATTTGTTATTAATTTGAAAGAAAATTTTCATGTATATGCTGCTGATGTTTGTTTAGACACCTCATGACCAACACACATGCTGAAAATGACTATATATTTTGTACATTATGTATGGAATATTCCGGGATCCACTTGATATATAGTTATATACTAATGTGTATCGGCATCTTTCTATGCAATGTACATGGATACCTTCCTTCACATTGAGATGATGGAAAATTTATATTAGCACTTCATATGCGCTATGTGAAACTATGTAGTACCATGCAATCACTAACAAGCCACACATATTAGTTAAATTAATATGTTTTTGCATTTGGGAGGATTCGATCGAACCTACTAAGACATCTTACTTTACAGCTCGCTCCATACTCTCTTTTACCATTAGAGTCACCGATGTAAAACCTCCATTGATCTTCTTCCTTACACTGAAAATGGCTGTATCATCCGCTTATCATAATTTTAATCCTAACTTATTTCTCTACCATCACACGTCATCAGATAACGCCAATAGTTATTAGGATATATGATAATAGTGAGAGTGAAACAGAAGAAGAGGCCCAAACAACAAAACTAACCCATTAAACATCTGGGCCTGGCTAACCACAGAAAGAGAGGCTCACCAAGTACACCCAACTCAAGTAAAACTGCCAAACAGTTAATATAGTTTGTCTTCTCATCAGCAGTGATTTATGTTTTTGGAGCAATGCGCCATGGAAGGCCTTTCCTGGTCAAAGAGCAGCGTAGTGCTTCTCAACTGGGAGACATACTGCTTGTGGCCTCCATCACCAAGACTCTCTCAAGGTCAGGCACTCGCAACCTCCCCAACCCTCACACCCTTCCACTCTCCGAGCCTCTCCTGCTTCGAATCCTCCGCGCCCAATCCCTCCACCCTTCCAAAAAAATCGACTTTTTCAAATGGTGCTCTCTCACGCATAACATCAAACACTCGGCGCGCACCTACTCCCACATCCTCATCACCGCTTCCCGGGCCGGCTTCCTCCACGAGGTCCCGCATTTGCTTCACTCCATGAAAGAAGATGGGGTTGTGGTTGATTCCCAGACCTTCAAAGCCTTGCTCGACTCGTTTATTCGTTCAGGTAAATTTGACTATGCGCTTGAAATCTTGGACATTATGGAGGAGGTTGGTGCTAGCTTGAACACAGATATGTATAACTCGGTTCTTGTTGCTCTGGTTAGGAAAAACCAGGTGGGTTTAGCGATGTCCATTTTGCTTAAGCTTCTGGAAGGAGGCTGTTCCTCCCAGGTACCCAATTCCATTGCCTGCAATGAATTGCTGGTTGCTCTTAGAAAAGCTGACATGAGGGTTGAGTTTAAGCAAGTGTTTGATAAGCTTAGAGAGAATAAGGGGTTTGAGATGGATAATTGGGGGTACAATATTTGTATTCATGCATTTGGGTGTTGGGGTGATCTGGGTACTAGTCTAAGCCTCTTCAAGGAGATGAAAGACTCTATCTTGGAATCAGTGGGTCCAGATTTGCCTACTTATAATAGCCTCATTCATGTGCTCTGCTTGGTTGGGAAGGTGAATGATGCACTTACTGTATGGGAGGAATTGAAGGGCTCTGGCCATGAGCCTGACGCCATCACCTATCGAATTCTTATTCAAGGATGTTGTAAATCTTATCGAATAGATGAAGCCACCAACATTTTTAGTCAAATGCAGCTCAATGGATATATCCCGGATACCATTGTTTATAATTCTCTCCTAGATGGGTTATTTAAGGCCAGGAAGGTTAATGATGGCTGCCACCTCTTTGAGAAAATGGTTCAGAATGGGGTGAGAGCCTCAACACGGACGTATAATATTCTCGTTGATGGTTTATTTAAGAATGGAAGAGCTGAGGCTGCTTACACCCTATTTTGTGACTTAAAGAAGAAGGGTCAGTTTGTGGATGGTGTTACATACAGCATTGTTGTGTTGCAACATTGTAAGGAAGGTCTGTTTGAGAAAGCGTTAGGGTTGGTGGAAGAAATGGAAAGGAGAGGCTTTGCTGTTGATTTAGTTACCATATCATCACTCTTGATTGGGCTGTATAAAGAAGGTCGGTGGGATTGGACAGACAAGCTCATGAAGCATATTAGAGATGGTAATCTAGTGCCGAGTGTTCTTAAATGGAAGGCCGATATGGAGGCTTCAATGAAAACTCCCCAGAGCAGCAGAAAGGATTACACACAATTGTTCCCAAGTAAAGGTGACTTTAGCGAGATTATGAGTTTAATAAACTCTGCTAACTCAACAATGGATGCAGACCTTGAGTCAGAGGATGCCAGGGTTAAAGATTTTGATAAGAATGTGTCCATCGATACTGATCAGTGGTCTTCATCTCCATATATGGATCAATTGGCTAATCAAATTAAGCCCACTGACCACTCCTCTCAGCTGTTTTCATTGTCTAGGGGGCAAAGAGTTCAGGACAAAGGGGAAAGCTCATTTGATATTGATATGGTTAATACTTTCTTGTCTTTATTCTTGGCCAAGGGAAAGCTGAGCTTAGCTTGCAAATTGTTTGAGATTTTCAGTGATCTGGGTGCAAACCCAGTGAGTTACACTTATAATTCCATGATGAGTTCGTTCGTCAAGAAGGGCTACTTCAATGAGGCATGGGGTGTACTCAATGAAATGGGAGAAAAGGTTTGCCCCACAGACATAGCAACATACAATGTGATAATTCAAGGCCTGGGGAAGATGGGAAGAGCTGATTTAGCCAGTTGTGTTCTGGATAAGCTAATGAAGCAGGGTGGTTATCTTGATGTGGTTATGTACAACACCTTGATTAATGCACTGGGGAAGGCTAGCCGGATTGATGAAGTAAACAAGCTCTTTGAGCAGATGAGGAGTAGTGGAATAAATCCTGATGTTGTCACTTTTAATACACTTATTGAAGTTCATAGCAAAGCAGGTCGACTCAAAGATGCATATAAATTTTTAAAAATGATGCTGGATGCAGGCTGCTCCCCCAACCATGTCACCGACACTACTTTAGATTTTCTGGGAAAGGAGATTGAGAGGTTGAGATATCAGAAGGCATCAATGGTGCGCAACAAGGGTGATTCCTCTTGAACTAATTTGTTCCATTCAGTTGGAGTGTGGTAGAACCTGTTGTGACTCTCAAGTCATGTGAAATGAGAATTTGACAGTCACACCTATTGAGGTGCCTTTTGGGACTATAATGGATGTATTTAATTTATCAACTTTGGTCATTTCTCAGCGCAATTCAAATTAACAGAAGTGGAACGACAGGTCGGTATGTACTAAAAGCAATAAAATGTAATTATTTTATTTCTTTTCTTCAAAACTCTGAAATAGAATTGAGCTTGTTAAGCAAGCAAGTAGATTGCATGACTCTGAAGGTGTTTTCTGCAATTTTAGAATGTTGTTACTACCATGTCTTAGTTTTCTTCTTCTATGGTGTTACTGGCACTTCATGCTTCCTGCCTTTCCTATATCCATCTATTATTCTATAGGTTACTTAGAGCTCTCACAGTGCACTGCCATGCAGATGATAAGAAGAGCCTTTTCCTCATTTATCTCTGTAGTTTTGCATTCAAGAAATAACTAGTTAATTGGAAAAAAAAAAAAAAAAAACTGTCACCCATGCATCTTAAGATATGGTCTGCTTCTCCAAACTTCAAAATTTGGCACAGATGCCTCTGAAAAAGAGGGAAAGAATGAGACAGGATGAAAAATCTGAAAAAGTTTCAGTTGAAATCGTGTGAACTTTCCATCTTATTTCAAAACTCTGTAGCAGACACTGGAAACCCTAAGAGCAACTCCAGCGTTGCGCCCGGGCTGGGGGGGACCCCCGCGAACTGGGCAAGCCCGCAGGGGGAAAGGGCCTGAGGTCCAACCTGGGGAAGCTGACGTCAGCGACATAAATTTTTTTAAAAAAATCTGAAAAAAAATCTGAAAAAATCCAAAAAATCCAAAAAAATTTGTTAATACATACCTATCAATTTTATTATTATTAATTTCATACATACAACTAAAATTAATCCCATGTAAATAAAATAAAATAAAAATAAAAGTGAATAGTAGTTGCCATTTGCCATGGCAGCGGGTGGAAACGAACCTTGCCTTTTGCAAGGGCAGCCACTATTCATGTGAATAGTAGCTGTCCTAGCTCCCCCCTTGCCATGGCAAAGGGCAAATGGGTGGAGTTGCTCTAATGCGTACCCCACTAATTGGAAAACTGTTTAGAATGCAGATGGCGGTTTCCAACACTAATACTTGACCATTGCAAAGACTAGTAGCATATACTGTTCCAACTAGAAAGAAGACTAAAGAAGATATTTTCGAGCGTATGAATTACTACACGTCTCGATAGGAATGAATATAAATAAAGGAAAGAATGAGACAGGAAGAAAAATCTGAAAAAGTTTCAGTTGAAATCGTGAGAACTTTCCATCTTATTTCAAAACTCTGTAGCAGACACTGGAAACCCTAATGCGTACCCCACTAATTGGAAAACTGTTTAGAATTTAGATGGTGTTTTCCAACACTAATACTTGACCATTGCAAAGACTAGTAGCATATACTGTTCCAACTAGAAAGAAGGCCAAAGAAGATATTTTCTCGCACTATGAGTCTGTGTCTGAACACTAGAAGAAAAGAAGAAGAAGCCATTATTATTACTTGACTAATGCAAACCAATTATTTTTCTTAAGTTTAACGCACTAATGAACTATTAATAATTGACAAATGCATCCTGTGAGGAGGTGAGGAAAAATGATAGGATTTTGATAGAAATGAATTAAGTTTAATGCACTAATGACCGTGAATACTTCACAGTTTCACAGTCATTATGCAGCATGCTGCTTATAAATTGGGTTCTCCTCAAGCTGCTAGGCAACCACTGCTTAGCCAAAAACATTTCACAAAGAACATATACCATGGGGTTTTACAAGTTCATTTCATCAGTTGTCTTTTTCTCATATTTTTGCATGCATGCTGTTGTTCTTAACTCATGTCTTAGCTTGGCCCTCGCCGGATCAAACGAGACAGACAGACTGAGCTTGCTTGAAATCAAGGCTAGGATAACTAGTGACCCTTTTGGAGTCATGACTTCATGGAATGAAACCATCCACTTTTGCAATTGGCATGGTGTTACATGTGGTCACCGCCACAAGAGGATCACCAGGTTGGAGCTCAACTCCTTGAAACTTTCAGGCTCTATATCACCACATGTTGGAAATTTGAGTTTCTTGAGAGTGATTGATCTCCAAAACAACAGCTTCAGCCATGAAATCCCTCAAGATATTGGACGTCTCCGCAGGCTGCAACAGTTAGTACTGCAGAACAATTCACTGAGCGGCCAAATTCCCTCTAATTTATCAGGTTGCTCTAAACTCATCTACATTGCTCTTGGTTTCAATTTTCTGGTAGGAAGCATTCCTAAGGAGCTTGGCACCTTGTCAAAGCTAAGATTAATTTCAATTCACGAGAACCACCTTACAGGAAGTATCCCTCACTCTTTCGGCAACTTATCATCTCTTGAAACGATTTCTGCAACTTCTAATAACTTAAATGGGAGTATCCCGGATATTTTTGGTCAACTTACCAATTTTAGTTTTCTTGGGTTGGATACAAATGATATGTCTGGTATGCTCCCACCCTCATTTCTCAATCTCTCTTCTCTCACAACCTTCGGTGCGACGGCCAACAGATTGCAAGGGACTTTGCCTTCAAACTTAGGTACTGCCTTTCCAAGTCTCCAAGCTTTTAGTATTGGTCATAACCAATTTAGAGGACCTATTCCTGTTTCAATATCTAATGCCTCAAATCTAGTTTATCTTGGATTAGGTAACAACCAACTGCATGGAGAAGTCCCCTCTCTGAAAAATTTATATAAGCTTGAGCGATTAGTTCTTGGTTCCAACCATCTTGGAAGTGGGGGAATTGGTGGCTTGAGCTTTCTCTGCGATCTGACAAATGCCACCAGTTTACAGCTACTGGAAATTAATGTAAACAACTTTGGGGGTACGTTACCTCAATGCTTAGCCAACCTATCCTCTTCTCTTGTAATTTTCTCTGCAGCTTATAATAAAATAGTAGGCAGTCTACCAAATGGGATGGAAAATCTGCCTAACCTGGAAAGCCTATGGCTGAGTAGCAACCAATTTTCAGGTCACATCCCTCCTGAAATAGGAAAGCTTCCCAAATTATATGAACTAGGTATCGACGCGAACTCTCTCTCTGGGGATGTTCCATCCTCCTTCGGAAATTTGAGTCGATTAACTAAATTATACTTAGACCACAACAACCTTCAAGGCAGCATCCCTTCAAGTTTTGGTGAGTGTCACAATTTGATGACCTTATCTCTTTGGGCCAACAATTTCAGTGGTATCATATCTCCAGAATTATTTCGTCCGTTGTCTTCATATCTTGAGCTGGATTTATCACAAAATCATTTGACTGGTTTCTTTCCCAAGGAAGTAGGAAATTTAATAAATATTGAGGTCTTAGATATTTCTCAAAACATGTTATTTGGTGAAATTCCAGCAAGTATTGGCAGTTGTGTAAGAATAGAATATCTTGACATGCAAGAAAACTTGTTCCAGGGGACAATTCCATCAGCTTTGGGTTCACTAAAAGGTATTGAAGAATTATCTCTTGCTCGCAACAACTTGTCTGGTATAATTCCGGAATTCTTAGAGCATTTTAAATTTTTACAATCTTTGAATCTGTCTTATAACAATTTAGAGGGTGTGGTACCAATCAAGGGAGTTTTTGAAAATGTGACTGCCACATCAGTCGGCGGAAATAGTAAACTTTGTGGGGGTATACCTGAGTTTCATTTGCCAAAATGCAAGTTTCCACATTCCAACAAGGGAGGGTTAAGCCTAACCTTAAAGTTGATAATCTCTCTCGTTTGTGGGCTTTCTGGAGTCACTTTTGCACTTGCCTTCTTGTACCTATGTTGTTTACGAAGGGAGAAAAAGGAACCTACCCCAAGTGATTCAGAAAATTTTCCAAACATGTCTTACCAAAGTCTTTTAAAAGCTACTGATGGATTCTCCCTTGCCAATTTGATTGGCATGGGAAGTTTTGGGTCTGTTTACAAAGGAGTATTTGAACAAGGTGAAACAACAGTTGCCATCAAGGTACTCAACCTCGTTCATCCTGGAGCTTCCAAAAGTTTCACTGCTGAGTGTGAGGCCTTGAAAAACATTAGACACCGTAATCTTGTAAAGATACTCTCTGTGTGCTCAAGTACCGATTATCGTGGCAATGATTTTAAGGCCTTAATTTATGAGTTCATGATTAATGGGAGCTTAGAGGAATGGTTGCATCCATCTCAGACAAGTAATGAGACAAATGAGAGGTCAAGGAGCTTAACTTTTTCTCAGAGGTTGAACATTGCTATTGATGTTTCTATGGCATTGGATTATCTCCATCACCATTGTCAGATACCAATTGTTCACTGCGACCTCAAACCCAGCAATGTGCTTCTCAACAATGACATGGATGGACATGTAGGTGACTTTGGGTTGGCAAGGTTCCTGAATAAAACTTCTGAAAATGGTTTTGATATTCACTCAAGCTCCATGGGAATAAAAGGAACAATTGGTTATACTCCTCCAGGTGAATACTTACTTTTCCAAATTCTTTGCAATATTTATTTTAATAGTTTGAAACAGGAAAGTGGGACCTTGAGCACTTAATTATAAATTAGATTCTGTTAAAAATTAAATTTAAAATTTGTGCAAAATGCAGAGTATGGTATGGGACATGAAGTGTGGACACATGGTGACGTGTACAGTTATGGCATCCTTCTGTTGGAAATGTTCACAGGAAAAAGGCCAACTGACAACATGTTTCAAGGAACTTCAAGCCTTCGTAACTTTGTCATAGCAGCTCCGCCTGCGCAAATGGTAGAGATTGTGGATCCCGTTCTTGTTCAAGAATACGCGGAAGGGGAGATGAGATCAAACAATTGTCTTACCGAGGATAGGGCAAGGATTCGCATCAAAATTGAAGAAAGCTTGATTTCAATTCTAGAAATTGGTGTTGCTTGCTCAGCAGAGTTGCCTCGAGAAAGGTTGGATATCAGTGCTGCTATGACTGAGATGTGTCGGATCAGAAACAAACTGAGCAAATAGAATATTTTGAGTGGAAGCATACTGGTGGTGATACGCTGCATTAGCTTGTAAATTTTACTGTTTCCTTATGTGACAGACGAAGTTTTCGTAGTTTGATCAATAATTCTGTATTTGCTTGATCAATAACCACAATATGGTGGATAACTTGCTCAACTGCCTGAAGTGCCCAAAACTTTGACAAAACGTCCCTCATTATCTGTTAGTTTTGAACTCGAGAAACAGGGTACTTAGCTGAAATATACTGAACAGGTTCTTTGTAGAAACTTCCAATCAAAAAGTTATATTTTGTTGCCCCCTGCTTTGCCATTATTCAAAACGTAGTTACATAGAATACAATGACTTAATACATAATCTCCTTCCTTATATCAATTTCATTTATTGTCTGTAAAGTTACAACGAAACGTATGACAATTTCCCCACAAGACTTTTCACAACTTCTCACGCTTACTTTCTTGCCTATCAACTCTCCCTGCATACTGTCTTGCATATGCTCATTACTCAAGTACCACCAACGGATTTCTTTCTACGCATACCTGTTCAACAGAGATGAAATAAGCAACTGAGAGCGAAAGCAGGTGGCAGTGTGTGATAATAGTAATGCATTTTGACCTTTGCATCAAGGATTATGCAAAAATGGCATTTGAAGCTAATACAATGTTTAACACAAATTATCATTATCATAATTCAAGATCGGATGTATATCCAGTATCTCTTTTCCAATTTCGAGTGGGAAAATTTGGAAAAGGAGTTTTGCAAAGATGGTCTAGAAACATATGAGGAAGCTTTAACCTGTAAGAGGGTAATGGCATTACTTCCAACAGATCTTGGCAACAAGTAACGATGGCTTGTGGTATTGGCTATGGAAAAGGTGAAAAACTTAACAATTTGTTTCAGAAAACTGCAACTTTGAGTGAATAGGCAGAAGTTTTGGGAAATGAAACATCTTTACATTTATGCAAGCTCATAACAAAAACGCTGGTTTTATCATTTACAAATTTGCAATGTCTCATTGACATCTCATAAAAGATAAATTCTATCATTTATATGTTCCTAGATCACTTAGCAACGTCTAGAACGAGCTAGGAATAGGGCACTGAAGTTTTTCGTTGTCCTTTAAGGAGTACTTACCTGCAGAGCTCTTGCTCCAGAGAACCTGACCATCAATAGCAGTGAGGTGTTGATCATCAAGGCGCTTCCATGTTTTGATTGACTTGACTGCTCCCCAACCTCCCTTTCCGGATTTCTCTAAGCTTGCTAACACCACCCTTGATCTCCTATCCCATCCAGCCTTCCCATAAGCGTGATATCAAAATCCCCCAGCATAACAAAGGTTTATACCAGTTAGCTCCCCACAGAAGTCATTGAGGTGATCATGGCCTGTGAAAGTTGCCTTCACATCGCCTGCTGCGACCATGGTTGTGAAGAAACCAGAGTTCACAGAAGCAGAGCTAATTCCTTCCTGTCTCACTCCGGTAAAGTTTGATGAATCAAAACTAGCAAATTCTGGTAATGGTATGTGAAAGTATGCGAGCCCTGGAGCAGGTGCTTTCTGGGCCTGTGGCTTGCTCGTGTATGCTTTCTGCAGGGTAAAACAAATAGTTTTATCAACTGTGTCATCAGAACTAATCAGAAACCAAGATACTTATTAGTTTGAATCTTAACCATCACAAAATAATCCATTGGTAGGTATTATGCATGGGTTGATAGAAATGACTTGTGAAGGTAAATGTGGTCCAGAAAACTGGTGAACGAAATAGCGAGGTTAGTACCCGAAGCTTTGCAGAAGTTCGTTCAAACCAATATTGCTGGGAGGGCTTGATCCAACCATAGCCACCTATGGAGGGAACCGTGGAGTAATCTCCACTGTCAAGGAAGTACAGATTAAGAACCGATTTGTTTTCAAAACCAGAGCCCTCAACTCCGGAGACCTCGAGGTTATAGTTCCCAAAACCATCAATAACATCTTGGTCCAAAGGATTAACTTGAGCCAGAGTGTTCTGCAACCCAACTATGTGTTTCATCACCCCTTCCCTCGAAAGGTCGGATTCCTGATCATGGTTCCCCAAAACAGCTGCCCAAGGGATGTTGGACGAGATTGCTGGGGCAAATGCCTCATTCAAAGACTTAGCAGCATCCGTGGCATCAAACCCAAATATGTTATCTCCTGTTGCACACAGATCAGGTAGGAAATCCAATCAGAGAAATAGCTAAATCAAAACTTGCTAAGCAAAGCAAGCCTAACAGTGGCACTGTGGCAGTGAGTGATTCATCTTTGTCAAATACCAAGGCACAAACCAATTTTCACTGCCCATCAGATAATAAAACAACCCATCCTATTGGCATCCCAGAGATGGGTTAAAAATTTACATAAGATTATTTTTTGCACAAATTGGTATTATGAAAATGAATATGAATATCAGTTAATAAGGGCAAGGAAATGAGGGAACAAATAAATACCGGTGAAAACGATGAGATTGGGCTTCTCAGCTTGAATCATGCGGTGAACATAGGCGGTGGTGTTGAGGTCAGAGCAAGTTGGAAACTGGCTCGGCAACACGTCCTCACAAGGCGTGGTCTTGCCATTGCCATAGTGCATATCAGCCACTTGCAGTATCTTAAACTGCCCATCTGACCCAAACCTCAGCTTCTTCTTCTCACCTTCTTGGTGGTGTTGTTTATTTGCTGCAGCCAAGACCCAGATGGGAAGCAAAGCCGCCACCACCACCACCGTTAAAAAGGGGTTCTTTACCTCCTCCTTCATCTTCATCTTCATCTTCAATGCACAACCACAGTTGGGTTTTACTTATACAACCATTAGAAATTCAACACTTCGCATTTAATTTTTTCTCCAACAATCAAACAGAAGTTTGAATCCTTACGCCCTGATCCGTCTGTATAATTTAATTCGTTTGTTGGTAGATATCTCTCTCTGTATAATTTAATTAACAATAAATATTACGAGACAAAAATTGACAGAATTCTGGCGTATTCCACGGCCGATTAAAGTGAGCTAATCAGCATGGCTTTGTGTCATTGTTTGTAAGTACCTTTCTTAACAAGCTTGTTTTCTTTCTGGCACGTGCCAGTCCCTCATTGGAACTTCCAGCCATGTTATAAAAAGAAAAAAAAATGCAAAAGAGAACTGTTGTCTTTTTAACACATGAATCACAATTTACACCTAACTACGTACGTATGAGATTGGCTTTAATGTGTTTCACAATAGTGGGAGCAAAATTTACTCCATAAGCAATAACCCACTACCCATGCATTCTAAATTTGGGGGAGTGGAGAAAATCCAGTAACATGACATCAATTATCTTGAGTCATGGAGAAAAATGAGGAATGTGCGAGTTGGAACCCAAAACTCCATTGCCTATAAAAGGCCAATTAACACAACATCCCAAAGGGAGGAGAAAATCAGGTACAATACTATTCTAAACTCTCCTGTCATTATACTCCTGACTTGAACGTCGGAGTGTTTTCCTGCAGGTACCCCCTTCACTTATGGCAATCGAAATGGTGTCCAACTTCTCAACATGGAAATCAAACTACTTGTTGGAGGACCCGAAATTTCCCCCACCAACAGTTGGCGTCGTCTCTGGAAACCGTACAAAAGTCATATTGAGAAGCAATGGACACTATATAATCAAATGCTCACTTATGCTCCAATGGGCACACCAATCCATCGATCTGAACGACAATGGGGGCATGAAGACCCCAAAAAGATAAGAATTTCTATACTCTACCTTTTATGGTTTCACTAATTTGCATGAGACAGTCCCACATCGAGGTTTTACTCAAAATGCACACCTCCCAAGACTTATAAAGGCGGACACAGTCCAAAAAGGAGGTAACTGTAGCCTAAGGCTACTTAGCTATAACTATGCTAAAATTACTACTCGTTTCGTACTTATTCTAACTTAAGCATCGGAGAGCCATCGGCCGGTACCACACCGGTGCCTAACGGGCTTACCGATTGTTTCTTATCTTACAGATCGATCACTCCACCGAAGCCCAAAAGCTGCCGAAGGCGAAGACATCACTCAGTTGAGCCAAAAGTACCAAACCATTTTTGAGCATCAACAGTTTGGGCCCGTCTGTGGGAATCGATACAAATCGATCCACTACTCCTATCGCATCTAAGATGGGCACAGCACCAATACCATTGTTCATGCTAGCAGAAGAGCTTTCGTTCGGTAAACAAAGTGAAATAAGCCCTGCATTACCCCCGCGCACGCCAACTGGCAGCTTGTCCGCACACCAGACCACTACTGAAGCCGAACTCTTAGCCCAGATTGCAGCACTTCGGCAGGACATGGCGAAGATGTAGGAACACAACAACCTCCTTTCATCTAAAGTAGATGAAACACAACAACAACTCAATCAGCAGTAGACTCAGAATATCGAAACCAATCAATCCTCTCAAAGCTTACAAACTCCCAGTAGGGAGAAGAAAGGAAAGAGGGTGACGAAGGCAGTGCAGGCCCCTTCTAAACATCTGGTTGTCCCAGCTTTGAAAAACCAGCCCCACCTACTGTAGAAAGTCTATTCTGATTGTCGCCACCGATTGATGGACCGACAAGAAGAAAGGAACAGGTCGCCGATCAGGATTGAGGCACGCCTTAACGATTCTCGAATGAAGGTTTTGGGCAATAAATCCCCTATTTGGCGGGTGCAAGGCTTGGAGTCCACTGGGGACTCGGATCCTAAGTACATCCCATCCGGGACCAGGGATACTGCCTACCGTTCGGCTACGCCTACGCTGTACTCCGAAATCAACCCAAGAAGGATGCCTCACTGACTGAAGATTACCAGGAAACGGAGATCCCTAGCCGAGATCTGGTCATTCGTCTTCTTTTACAGAGGGTCCAGAAGATGGAGGATGACATATCGCGTTCTCAAGAACTAGGATGGAGTAAGCTTCGGCCAGGACCGTTCACCGAACGGATCAGAAATTCCAAACAAGACAAAGATGTATTGACTTTGCGCATACCATTCTATATAGGGGTAGAAACCCCTCTAACCTATCTCTACACATTTCAATCGGCCCTTGGGTGTAAAGGACTCAGCTACGAAGGGCAATGCCTAATGTTTCCATTTGCACTCACCGGATACGCACTCAACTGGTTCTACCAATTGGAGCCAGGTACGGTAGATTCATTTGATGAATTGAAACAAATTTTCCTTAACCATTTCATGATCTAAACGAACCGATTGTACTTTGCCGACGATCTTTATACCATTCGGCAATGGGATGACGAAACTTTGCGCAAATACGCTGCCCGATTCAGTCACGAGTACTCACAATGCCCAGAAACAGACAATCGGGCAGCCTACGGCGCCTTCAAAAGGGCCTTCGGTCATCTCATTTTCGGTACCTGGTGCATAACAACAATTGACGTACTTACAACGAGCTAATGAAGCAGGCAACTATCCATGCCCAGGCCGAATACTTTAATTCAAAGACAGAGCCTTTGGCCTTGCAAGAAGAATTCAAGCCAGAGAAGTTCTCGGCACAAAAACTCCCGTTCACACCGCATAAGCGTAAGAATGATGCCAACCCTCGGCAGGAACATTACAAAAAGAACAAAGGAATGTATAATCACAACGATCAACGAGGGCCGTTATCGAATCATGACTAGGTGCATGAGGTGTATTCCCTGCTCAATACCTCTTACGAGGTTGTTCTCATGAACAAGCAAGAGATCATTCCCAAACTGGTCAACTAGAAGCCCAATTGGCAGGATAACTGGGATACCGGCAAATTTTGCCGATACCACCAACATAATAGCCATGATATCAAACAGTGCATAAGTCTGAGGAAGATCATCGAGCGCTTCATTCGGGAAGGCAAACTAGACAATACATTGTAAGACCACAGCAGGCACCTGCCCAGAATCCCAATCGGCAGATCAATATGATAAGCACCATTAGTGGAGTTCCTACTCTGGCGAGAATATCTAACCGATCGAGGAAGCAGTAAGTTCGTGCAGCTCATTATCCTCAAGTCTTCGGTATTGAAAGTAACCGGCATCACAAACTGCCGAAGGTCCAATGGGAACCCATCACCTTCTGTGAAGAAGAAGAAGATGGGATCATGTACCCACATGGCGATTCCATGATAATCCGAGCAGAAATTGCCAGCTTCGACATAGGATGATGCTCATCAACATAGGTAGTTTTGTCAATGTCATTTTCGCCGATGCCTTTGGGGAACTAGGGATAAATGACGAACATGTCAATCATCAACTCACTCATCTCTTTAGTTTTTCAGGAGATTTGGTCCAACCAGTCGGCAGCATTAGCCTATCCATAGCCTTCGGCGTGGCCCCACGAAGAACCATGGTCTACGACCAGTTTCTCATTGTCGATTGCCCTACGTCATATAACGTCATAATTGGCCAAACGACACTAATAAGGATCAAGGCACATCTCTCCCCCATATGCTGCTCATGAAATTCCCAACTTGCTATGGTTCAGGAGTAATCAGGGGAGATTAACTTAGTGCTCGGACTTACTACGCAACGGCACTTAATTCAGTGGCACCCAAACCCCCCATCGGCACCATAGGGTTGCCCTGCTGAACTACAATAAATACTGGCCGAGAAGACGCATCGGCAGTAGCATCCACGTGGAAAACCCTCACTATCGGTAAGCGGGTCCTTCGGCAATCCTGCGTGCCGAACACAACCCAAGACTCTGAAAACCCTGATTCCTTTTCTGAGACACGTGGAGCTTCCTTAGGCAATGTACACAGTCCCACATCGAGGTTTTACTCAAAATGCACACCTCCCAAGAGTTATAAGGCAGACACAAGTCCCAAAAAGGAGGTAACTGTAGCCCTCGGCCACTTAGCTATAACTCTGCTAAAATTACTACTTGTTATGTACTTATTCTAACTTAAGCATCGGAGAGCCATCGGCCAATACCACACCGGTGCCTAACGAGGGGGGGGGGCAGACTAAATCCTCCAAAGGAGGATGTTTCGCTCTCACTTGATTATCTGCATAGCATAGAATAAAATAAGTAATATAAATCTTTAGTATCAATTATTGAGTAGACAATTTCATCTACAAATCCTTCACGATTTTCAAGTTCCTAAATGTTAGTGTTAATTAATTATTTTATTTTATTAGTAGAGCTGCAATCGTTTGGTGCAAGGAAACTCAGCATTGAGTAAATCTTTGAATTGGCTAGTACGAAACTAATCGAGTTGGGGGTAATTCATGAGGTGAATAGGGGCACCAAGACTTCAACCATCCAAATCAAAATGGTCCAATCCATCTATTCATGATCACCGGCTCGCAGCCGAACACGGGCAAAGTCTCCACACCCACTGACACTGTCCGTGTTGCCAACAGCGAACGAAGCTCCACTGCATCGACCAGCTTACATACTCCATTCTACATTTTAAGGCCACCGAACAGGGATAAGATATGAGGACTGCTAAACGAATCCTAAAATTAACTGAGTACACCCTACTACCAAACTATTTATTGAATTACTAATTTATTCTAATAGAAAATGACCAAAAAAGATATATTGAATTGTGAAACTAATGTAATTTTAATAAGCACACCATACTCATTATATTCAGCCCTAATAAAACGTAAGTGAAAAACCATACTTCCAAAAACCTTAATATTAACTCCAACAATTTGTTTCATCGTTAATTCATTGATACAAACAAGTTTCATGGATGCTTCAGACATGTCGAGGGAATCATGAAAAAAGGTATTAAATTTGGTTTTTTTGGTTTAGGTTGAAAAACATAATTTAGGTTTGATTTCTCAACCAAAACTAGAAGATTGATTTCTCATCTATTCTACCATCATAAACAACTCTAGGACTCAAAATATATAGAACCATGCAAATGATCCATAATTGATTCTAAAAAAAAAGGCACGAGATACTAATAGAACTTAAGCCAATTGAGAGAGAGAGGTTGATTGTTGGAATAATATACCAATCATTTTGATCTTTAATATAATACTTCAGGTTATTTGGTGGATTGATTAGTTTTAATTTGTATGTGTTCTTACCAACCCCTTTCCCCACCCTCCCTATGTCACCCCAGATTTCTCTTCCGCCCCCCGATTCCTCCCAGCCCCCTCCCCGCTCAACTTCCGTGCAAAAGGGTGTGGTTTTTTAGTTTATCTTTTATTTTTTATTTAAACAATAACATATTAGTTAATTTAAAATAATTTTTATAGAGTGTATTATGGTGTACAATGGGTATTTTTGGTACTTAAATAGGGTGTACTTAGTTAATTTTACATTTTGATTTAAATATTAAGGTGTACTTAGATCATAGGGTGTACTCAGTTAATTTTAGGGTTCATTTAGCAGCACTCTAAGATATATCGGAACTCTATCCTCTACTACGCATCTTATCATTAGTCATTTTGAGTTACTATATTAACTTATTTTGCCCATTACCATCAGACTTTACGAACCCAATCACATAAGTTTACTATGAGACATGGCACACTCTGTTTGGCATATCAGCTTAATTATATACCAATTGTATGATGTTATCAGTCCCGATCTCTTGGACCACAGGGGTTCAAGAGACTTGTGGGGTCACCCACCGTTGGATATGAATCAAATGGTTCACCCACTCTTGCACTCATTTGAAGAAATTTTTTTGAACCCTTGGATTTATATCCAATGGTGAGTGACCACAATCTCTTGAACCCCTGTGGTCCAAGAGATCAGGACTGTGATATTATTACATGAAGCTCTTACTAATTAGTCACACTATTGCGTTACGGACATGGGACCATGGCACACAGTAATCAAGTGCAAATATATGCATGTCGTACACAATCAGTTGGGACTTGGCTAAACCATTCATTGAATTGATATCATCAATATTTCTTTCTTATCCACACTTTTGAATGTTCTCAATATTTCAATTCTTACTTGGAGCATGCTTATATCCTGATACACATTGATTGATTAGATTTTTAAAGTTTGAGTCCACCAGTAAATTGTACATTTTCATATTAATGTAGTTAATTGCTTATGTTCATGCATCTTATATTTTTAATTATTGTTCCTTGATTTGATATAAATGTCTCCATATGCTTAGATTTAACAAGATGAGGCAGGACTTTTGGAGTAAGAAAATCCGGTGACTCAAGGCTTCCAAGCAAGGAGCGTATCCAAAATTCTAATTCCATGGCAGATGAAAGTGACTCAAATGCTGTAGGCGATAAAAATGATGTCGGGGGCAGCCGTTACAATATCTAAGATGAGAAGGGAAGCGCACAGTGAAGGATTTCCATACCTCTCTCTTTTATGCCTGAACTAACATCTTATCATTATAGACTTTGTGCAATAGTAAGTGCCCGTTTGGCATTGCTTATTTAGGGTAATAAGTGATTTTTTAAAAAATTTTGGAAGCCTAACACGTTGGGTAATAAATATGAAAATCACTTTTTGGTCTAAATTGCTGTCAGACAAATCAATTTGGAGAAGCAGCTGAATCACTTTTTGATTGTTGTTAATTGTTGTTTGTATTTGGTGTTTCTGCTACTTTGATGGCTTGATGAGTGATGTTTGATGCATTGTGTGTGTGCTGGATTTTTCTAATTCTGCAATCTAATGTACTGCTCGGTATTGGGGGAAGAAGATGAGAGAGAAAGACATTTGTTTCATGGAATGGTTTTAGAGAGGCTGCTTTACTGTTTGATTTGTAGATTTCTTATCACATGCTCTGTTTGATTGCGTTTTTCAACAGTATATGAATAGTAGGAGCATAAACGAGTAAAGCTTCAAATTTGGATCTATGCACTAAGTAATTATTGTGATGTTGAATTTCTAGTGCTGAATTGTGGATTGGGGGTACAAGAGTGGCATCCTTTTTCCCAATTTCTTAGAATGGAAGACATTTCTTTGCTGCATAAACAAAAGTATAAATATTTTCTTAAAGAAATCAAGATTCAAACCCCTTGTCTTTTCTTGCCCTTCCCTATTTTGCTTTTACTTTTTTTTTTTTTGCTTTTTCCATCCAATTATTGTTGTTCTTCCAAAGTATAAAGATGGGTGATGAGATTTGAGTGGTGAAAAACGTTTTTACTAGTGTGTTGGAAAATATGGTAAGATATGCTATAGGCCGTATTGAACACATTTCTTTGGGCCCTTCTTGTTCCAATAAAGAGAAATTAAGTGTGATATTTTCAATTAGTATTTTCATTACCTTTTCTCCATTGCAATGATTATAGAATTGTAAAGGTAAGGTTTGAGGCCTGGGAATGAATTGGGCAGACCTCTAGGGATGGGCTTAGGGCTATTTCTTCTTTGCAATGTAGCCTCATAGATGAAATTAATAACTGTTTACAACAACATTTTTGCTCTTTACAGATTATCCTTTGTAAGCTTTCATTTAGTATCAACAACAAGAACTAAAAACTGAGAGCCAAAAGAATAGCCCTTTTCACTAATCACTTCTACCCTGAATCTGAAAATTGCTAGAGTGAACAGCCATTTTCTTTGTATACCTATTATTTTCTTTTGGGCTTATATATAATGTCTTTGTTGCAATAAGATGGCAAAGAATAATAGTAACTTCACCACAACTGAAAATGTTGCAAGTGGATCCCGAAAAGTGTCAGCATTATGGAATGCTCAAACTGTAGCCATCTTCATTGACCTTTGTATCAAGGAGGTGGATCTAGGCAATCGTCCCGGTACTCACTTTAACAAAGTTGGATGGGCAAGGTTGGTTATAAATATTAGTAATGAGATAGGAAGACCGTATGAAAAATTACAGTTGAAAAACAAATGGGATTTACTAAAAAAAGAATGGAAATTATGGAAAGATCTAAAAAGGAAGGAGACTGGTCTTGGGTGGAATGTCGCTAAGAATACCGTTGATGCATCTGAGGAATGGTGGCAAGATAAAATTCAAGTATTTGAATATTTTCTTCTTGTTTTATTATAGTATTGATATCCATGTGAATAATCTATTTTTTTTATAAGGAAAATATTATCTAGTAGATGCGGGATACCCACAAATGAGAGGCTACTTAGGACCACATAAAGGTGAAAGATATCATCTTCTTGATTTTCGTAGGGGTGTTCAACCGATGGGTCATAAAGAGATATTCAATCATGCACACTCTTCCCTTAGAAGTGTTATTGAACGCACTTTTGGAGTATGGAAAAAGAGATGGAGTATTTTACGAGACATGCCTAATTATCCTTTTGCACAACAAGTAAAAATAGTTATTGCAACCATGGCACTTCATAACTATATAAGAAGACATGCCAAACGTGATTGTCATTTTGATGCAAGTGAAGATGACCTAAATGGTATTCAAGGTGAAGAGATTGAGAGAGAGATTGATGCACAACAAGAAGATGGTCCTATAACACAAGAAATGGAGGCATTGAGAAATCATATAGCCGCAAGTTTAATGAGTTCATCTACCTAGAAATGAATATGATTGCTTGTTTATGACTAGCTTAAATTTTTTTATGACCATATTATTTACAATATATTTATTTTTAATGGAATACTTTATTTATTTTATAATTAAAATAATTTTTAGGGTGTGATGGAAATATATTTAATATAAAATATATATAAGTGAAAGTGAAAGTGCTTTTCCTTTTACCAAATACTTGAACAGAAAAGTCATTTCAACATAATGCCTTTTTTAGTCATTATACACAGCTCATAGCACTTTCGTAAAAAATTTACCAAACACTCAGAAACTGATTATTGTACAAATAGCACTTTTAACAAAAAGTTTACCAAACGCCAACTGCTTTCTCTCATAGCTGATTTCTCTCACAAAGAATCGGCGGTGATTATTTTTACAAAGACAAAGAATGCCAAACTAGCCCTAAGTGAAAGAGTTTTCCTTTTCCTATAACAAATCTTCTACATTTTCAATTTTCAAAGAGGTTTGCATCCTATTCTGTTCTACAAACTAGTCGGCTTGGTGGCATGCATTATATATCCTTCATAAGTAAATAACGAAGAATAGAACTACTTTCTCTCTTGTCTGTTATATGTTAGTATTTTCTTTGATAGTATATGTTTCCTATGTATATTTGGAGCACCTGCTACAGTAATATTTTATCGGTTCAGAACCTAAAAATTATGGAAAATCGTTTTAGGGCCAGTTTGGCATTCTTTGTCTTTGTGAAAATAATATCGATTCTTTGTGAGAGAAATCATTGTGAGAGAAAGCAGTTTGGCGTTTGGTAAACTTTTTGTTAAAAGTGTTTTTGGTACTAATTCCCTCATAATCAGAAAATAATTCCTACATAATCATTAAACCCAGCACCTCTTGGCGAGGTCTTGCATAATCGAGAAAATAAAAGCACCTCATTGCTTTCCTTATAACTTTCTCTCACAGCAATTTTTAATAATAAGTGATTTTCTCATAGTTTACCAAACGGGCTGGGCTTCCCAAAATTTTTAAAAATCACTTATCACCCAAAATAAGCAATGCCAAACTGGCACTTAGTCTTGAATGAAGCAGCCACCACCTACTACTAGACGCACTCCAGCCCCTCTCACAACGAGATAAGGAATCTTATTATCTCATACATATTGATTTTCACGCAGGTGTATAGCAACATCACACAAGTTTTGTAAACTGGGAGCATATCCAAATTTTATTTCGAAGACCAACAAAACTCAACTAATAGAGTTGATGATAAATTGAAGTAAGGAGACGTGTGTACCAAAGCCAACACGCTCCATGACGTGGTGCTTGGGCAACGACTTAGTCATTATCAAAGCACAACAAATATGGTATGCTTCAAAACTCCACAGACTATCTTGGTTCATATCAATTGTTTAACAATATTATTGGATCCATGACAATCCCAACATCACCCCGGTGATTACCAATCCCTTGGGGCAAGCAATTGGATCCATGCTTATCCAAACATCACCCTGAGGTTACCAATCCTCTGGGGGCAATCAATTGGTCCATGTTGATCCCTACATCACCCTGGGGGTTACCAATCCCCTTGGGGCAATCAATTGGATCAATGTCAATCCCAACATCACCCTGAGGTTACCAATCCTCTGGGGGCGATCAATTGGATCTATGTCGATCCCTACATCACCCCAAGGTTACCAATCCTCTGGGGCGATCAATTGGGTCCATGTTGATCCCTACATCGCCCTGAGGTTACCAATTCTCTGGAGGCAATCATTTGGGTCCATGTCGATCCATACATCACCCTAGGGTTATCAATACACTGGGGACCATCAATCGGATCCTTAGTCGATCCTAATCAATTGGATCCTTTGTTGATCCCAACTAAAGTTCACCAAATTTGACAATACATTATCACAACTCAAGGACTTGTGGATCAAGAATTTCTCAAGGCGATGCTGTACTCATGAATCTTTGCTTAGTCGTGGTGAAAAGGTAACAAACTTAGTTTGCTTCTAAATTCCAAAACTTATATTTCCTCATGTTCGTTAGTTAACAAATGTATTTATTATATTACTTGACATTTCCTTAAATCTCACATGGAACAAATTCCCACAATGAATATTTTCTCTCTCCACACCCGAGAAAATGGGGCATGTGTGGGAGCAAAATTTACTCCATAAGCAATAACCCACTACCAATGCATCCTAAACTTGGGGGAGTGGAGAAAATCAAGTAACATGACATCCATTATCCTGAGTCATGGAGAAAAATGAGGAATGTGAGAGTTGGAGCCCAAGACTCCACTGCCTATAAAAGGCCAATTAACACAACATCCCAAAGGGAGGAGAAAATCAGGTACAATACTATTCTAAACTCTCCTGCGATTATACTCCTACTGACTTGTGTGTCAGAGTGTTTTCTTGCAGGTACCCCCCTCCTTCACTTATGGCAATCGAAATGGTGTCCAGCTTCTCAACATGGAAATCAAATTACTTGTTGGAGGACCCGAAATTTCCCCCACCAACAACAAGAGAAACTCTCATGCAACGGGAATAACACTTTTTGATATTCCGGCCAATAACACAATGACATGTGAGATAATATTTCCACGCATCACGTGTTATTGACTGGGGATAGCCCCGTTACAAGTAAGTTATGTGAATGCTATTCTTTCTCTGTCTTATCATTAAATATTTGTAAGCCTGCTTTTCTGTTCAGTTTTGATTAAATCAAAACCAAAAGCAATCTTTTTTGGTTTATTAGAAGGCCATTGGTTACCGTATCAAACATGTAAATATGGAAAATACTTGCCTCCTTTTTTGGAAGTAAGAACTCCTACTTTACACTATCACAGTTTGACATGTGTGTATAAAATTTTCTTTTTATGTTTTTAATTAATTGTTTTTGCAAATGTGTAAAACTGTAATTTGTAGGAATGCATTCCAGGGAAGGAGGGAAGCACAGTGTAAATATATGTCAGCTCTTGCTTCAATGCATTCTTAGTAAACAACAATACAATAGTTTTTTTTTTTTTCTGGCGGAAATAGATTAGTGGAACTGTTTATTGGAGAAACATTTGAAAATAATAATAAAGCTGTGTTGTATGATGAAAATCAAACACTTGTGTTGCATAGTTATTTGGCGGGCCTTGTAGTAGGCTTTTGTAGCTCATTATGTCGACTTCTTGCTGCAACTTGAGAGTGTGAAGATAAATGATCATTATTATTTATGGTCAATACATGTCAGCTATTTATTTTGCCTTCAGCCCTGCACAGGTTCAACTGTGAAACACACTGAGAAATTTATGCAAGCCTTTATCTCATCATGTAGGGTCTTGTAGCTGTTAAATTGTTAGCTCTCATGGTGGTAAATATGATTGCAAATGGAAGCAGTGCTGTATGGCAACTGGGTAGCAGCAGCCTGCCTTTGTACTGATGGGCAACAAAATACTTTATAGTATGATTGGTAGGAGAGGTAAGAATCTAGCCAGGCAATCTAAAATAAGGCAAGTTTTCTTTTTCATAGTCAACATGTTTCTGGTCTCAAATACTGCTAGGTCAAGAACAAATCTATCCTTAAAGCAAATTTCAAGATCCTTTGTTTTTCAATCATATCTGTCAAACATAGAATAATTAGAATCCTATACCAGCTGCTTTTCAGATATCACAGGACAAATACAGGGCCGAAAAGCACCGAGACCTAACAAGCCTAAACTCATTGAATTACCTCACTGTAAAACATTATCTTTACATGCAACATACTCAAAGGTTTAATCTTTAAAGTTTAAAACAATACACAGAAAATCTTTCGAACAATTCTTCTAATTTTACAGCACTGGTAAAGTGAAACTATCATTTTGGTAAAGTCAAATATGAATTTGCAGGGAGGGCCGTGTGCGAAATTAAATGAGGACCTTACATAATCTAATATGAAACTACTAAAAAAAATTACCATGATAACTTAAAACAATTTTTTTAACAACTAAAATTCATCATCAATTAGCATGCAATGACAATTATAAATCAAATTCATAAAAGTTTTAATGTTTCAATTTGAGAACAAGGAAGAGGAAGAAGAAGACATGAACTTTCATCAAAAAAAGAAGACATGAACTTTTTTATTTTATTTTGATTTATTTTGAGTGGGTGAAAACATGTACTAACAATTTTTTTGTTTAATTGGAGAAAGTGATTGCTTTCCTTTTCTTTGAGATGTTTCCTTTTTCTTTTTTCTTTTTTCTGTTGATAACAATTGAATGACACAATCCTGACTCGAACCCAAGATACTAACTAAAATTGAGGCGTTGAAATCCAATTCAACCAAACACACACTTTTGTTATTATCATGCACAGTTAATTATATATAATACTTATAATATTAATATATATATATATATATATATATATATATATATATATAAAATATACACATCAAAAATTTTGGGGCCCTTAAAAATCGGGGGCCCTGTGTTGTGACACCACTTGCACACCCTCATGGCCGCCCCTGTGTATTTGAAAATAGAACGCTAAATAGGTGATGGTGGGTGGAGCTGATTGCACTTTTGCATCAAATATTCCAATAAATGAGTGTTTAAAATGAGTAGAATAACTAGGAAACACAATGGTTCATCCAAGATTCCCTAGAGAAGGGAGAAAGTGACATTCAGCAATGTAAAAGTTCAAACACCATGTAACTTGGGATACCAATGGAAGTGTTTGAAGTTTCACAAAAGTAGGCAAATGATATTTATCCTGGTTATAGAGACTATTACTGCTTTTCTAATTCATTCCTGCTGGCTTCCATTGCACAAGTTGGGTCCATATGCATCCCAATTGAAATTTGTTCTGGAATGAATCGTATCTTGGTGATACTTTAAATAACTTGTCAAACAACCATCTTCTGGTGTTACATCTAACAGTATAGACTTTGATCTGAAGGTCTTCGTTACACAACCAAATATAAGAACAAAGCCAGATCTCATGGAAATTCCTCAATGTACTAAACTAATGTCTGGCTTTTAGGATTTCAGATGTTAAAGGAAACTTTTTTTCAGAAGATTCAGACCAATTCTGTATAATTTGTTACTATTATAAGGTAGACAGGTGATCACAAATATAATCCAACTTGCATTCATTTCTATCAAATAAATACCAGTTGATGACAACTTTGAACTTAGGACATTATAAGACCAAGAAACAGATTATGGATAAAATGCAAATAATAAAAAAGTAGCAAAGCATAGCACACTGCAAGAAACATCAATTAAGCATTCTTATTTTTTCCTCCCAGGGATGACTTGAACCAAGGTATCCACACAGAGGTTGTCTTCTGATACCGCCTGTATGCTTCTGCTCTGTAATCTTGTTTCAGCATTCGCCGTTCCACAAGAGTAGTCACATAAGCTAAACACATTGTATTGATGAGAGACCCAACAAAGGCCCATCCATGTCCCAGGCTCCATGCAAATATAACTAGTCCCCACCACCACAACTGCTCTCCAAAGTAGTTGGGATGCCGTGAATAACGCCACAACCCCTCGTCAAGATTGGGGACAACTGGCTTTCCAAGCTCTTTCAGCTTGTTGTTTCTGCTCACAAAGTCATGGAGCTGCGTGTCGGCACAGTATGCTACAGCAATGCCAGAAATGCAGACAACGACAGCAACAAAATCCCATATGTTCAGTGGCACATTAACTGAGTGGATCACATACATTGGAAGGCATACCCCAATCAGAAAAACCTACAAAGATTAAAAAGAACCATCAAGAAAACAAAAAAGCGGCCATTTTTCACTAGCTTGGAAGCTCATTGAGGCAATTCAGCAAACACTTAAAGCACTACCTGCTGAGAAAGGTAGACCGTGAAGAAGGAAATCCACCACCAGTGCTTCCCGTACTGTGAGCTCATATCGGTGAACCTCCAGTCCTCTCTTGCACCCCATTGCCAATTTTCCCGCCTAAAGTAGTTGTGGGAAAGCCTGAGGCTCCAAACATGAGTCATCAAAACGACGATCGTTGAGCGCCACCAGTTATAATCAGCCAGCGGATGAGACCCATAGTAGTGGACGAGCATTACAGGTATCACAGTCCAATACAAATCGATCATCTGCACCAACCCAATTATATAAACAGTTCAAATCGGAAGCAGAAATTAAAAAGAACACATTTTGAACGAACATTCACATACCCAGTGGCTTTTAAGAACTTGGCTGATGACCCAGAAGAGGACATTGACGTTGAGGAAGAAGAGGACATTGGCTAAGAGAAGAGGGTGGTGGTAGCACCATGCCCAGAGAGGAGAGAGAATCCCATTGGTTTGGTGATGGTGGTTGATGAGGAATATGAGGTAGAAGAGAATGGAGGGAAGGGGAGCCAGAAATGCTACGACTGCATTCTTCAAGTTACCACCAGCCATGGTTGGTTGTAGAAGTAAGCACATCAACAACGGAGGAACATAAGCCTGTTTTTATAGTACTGGCTAGTTCCTTTCCTACTAGCTTTTCTTTTTGTTCTATAACGTTTCAAAAAGCTTAAGAGGCCCTCCCATGATAATAGAAAGTATAAAATATGCAGATGATTCTTTCTCTTTCTGCTTGGTGGGTCAGCGAGATCCCTCCAAATAATAATCATTAGCACACCTATTATCATGTAAAATCCATCCACTCCATTAAAGACGTTCTTCATTTGGGAACTTTAATCATCTCTTTTTTTCCACAAATAAATAAGTCTACGCATCGGGAGATGTAATTAACAATGTGATCAGTAAATATAATGTGCATAATATTACACTGGAATGATATAATTAACAATGTAGTCAATAAATATCACGTGCATTCAGAGATATAATTAACAATGTAATCAACAAATGTGAAGCGTTTAGCATTACATGTTTATGACAAGGATTCAAAAGCCTACTTATGCTTGTCAAAGTGTTATCTTTTACAGTTGAAATATTTACTGCTGCAAAGAGATAAAGGGAAAAAGGACTCGATATACAGATGTCTCAATGGCTATTGACATTTGAAGTTAAACCCTGCTCAAGTAATTAATCAAGTAAGAATATTCATCAATCATAAGGGGCGTGCAAAATACACATAAAAATCAACTAATGCCACACAAAATATGTAATTATGAGATGGTTAACCATGGTGTTTGCAATGATGCTGCTTTGCAGCCCATAGTGGTGTGAGCAATCATATATCCTCACATGCCACCTCCACATTGGGCCCTAAACCCTAATTGGTCCCCCACCTCCAACTCTCCTCCTCCTCCTCCAACTCGCTCAAATCTCCTCCACAATCTGCGCCAGAGAAAGCTAACTTATTGTACGGCTGCATGCCAGCTTCAACGTCTAAGTCTAATCACACACCAGCACAGCACTTTATGAACATGAAAGCGCAACTCAATAGAAGAAGTAATGTTTTTTTCTTCTTCTCTCCTAGCATGCAGAGCTAGGTTGGCGAATACAATAACAGCTCCTTTTTGCTTTTGGCATGCTGTATATTTGATAAATTTAACCAAGTTAGAAATCTAGGCATGCAATATTATTATACCTAATTCTGTGTTAGCTTGTTATCTTCTGCATTTACGCTGGAAAATGAACATTGCAACTTTCATTTCTTGGAGCCATAAGGTAGTACTTTGGTGGTTGCAAAATTATACACAACAAAGCATAGCCCCTTTCTTTACTTGCTGCTGCCACCTATCACAACACATGAGATAATGCATAGCATGTGTAAACTGTATTTGAGTACATAATCACGAATCAGTTCCAGAAAAGCATATAAACATGATTATGCAATAATATTACTCCTATTTAACATTGTTTACTAATTAATTCCCATTAGTTTGTCAATTTTCCCCCAAAAAAAAGGAAAAGAAAAAATGATAAAAATTAAACTAATGATTATGTAATGCTAAAGATGATAGGAGTTCGGTGAAACTTTGAAAATGAGAACAAATACCCTTATTTAAAATAATGCTAAAGATGCCAACAGGGTTTAGTTGAGTAGAAAATGGCTTTGACTTGCAAAACCAGTGGTCTCAGGTTCGAATTAGAGTCAAACATTCCAATTAAGTTATTTACTAATTGTCAGGAATCAGAATAAAAACAAAACGGATTCTCATTAAAACCGTTTACTATTGTTAAGAATTACAATCAAAACCAGCTTGATTACCAAAATACCATTGCAAAATAAATTCAAATTGTTCAACTACTTGAACAATTTTTCAAAAGATAAAAAATTTTATTAAAAAAATTGCATAGAACAATGACAAATGTTCACTAATTTTTTGTTTGTTGGAGTTCTCTAATCTAATAATAAACCTTTTTTTATTTAAAAAAAACCTTTTATATAGCAATAACAAATTCAATTTAATATACGTAAAAATAACCACGTTTAATAAGTTTAACGCTTAATTGCTACAATGCCTCTTGAAACTATAGTCAAATTCCACATTGCCCCTTGAAAGTCAAAGTAACCCACTTTGCTCCCTTGACCTATGTTTTGCGTCTCACTTTATCCCACACCGTCAACTCCGTTAAATGTCTGTTAAAAATACTGATTTGGATAAAATGGGACCCATCATTTGGCTGAAATGTATGCCACATACGTGCCATGTGTGAAAATTGTTTTTTAAAGAAAAACTTAATTTAACTTAAAAAAATTAAAATCTCTCTTTACCTGACCCCTCCCCTACCAACCTCCCTATGGCAGCCATACTTGCCATGTCTCCAGGTGCAGACCAACGAGATGGTGGGGAGAGAACAAAAATTTCTCCTATGTTCTCATGTTTTTAGGTCATATCAGCAAGGATGTGTATTAAATGAAAAACATCTTTTATTTTTCATGGAAAAAGCTTGCTGCCCACCTCTTCTGTTCGACTTTACATGGACCTTTAAATTCAATCTTTGGTTGGGGAAGAACCAAAAGAACGTGGTGTGGAGAAACCAAACTAGCATAAATAATTGAAAATCGAAAAATCAAAAATCGAAATTGAAAAGAAAAAAAGTAATGGCCCGTTTGATAACCATTTCAATTTGGTTTTTTAGTTTTCATTTCTTGTGCTAGAATATAGAGGAAAATAAGAGTGAGAATAGTAGTGAAGAAGAGATTGAGAGAGAGGATGAGAGGGGAGAATGGGAGGGAGTAGTAACAAAAGTGAAAACAATTTCAAATAGATTTTAATTTTTACGTTTTGTTTTCACTTTTGTTACTTCTCCCTTCCATCTTCCACTCTCATCTTCCTTCTCAACCCCATTTTCACTCTCATTCTCACTTCCATTCTCCATCTTTTTCCTCTATAGTCTAGCACAAAAAAATGAAAACTAAAAACTAAAATTGAAATGGTTATCAAACTAGCCCTAAAAGACTCGCAAAAAACCAACTCATATACGGAAACTCTGGTCGCCGTCGGGGTAGTTGACGATGTTGGCCGGCAACAGTGATGTAAGAGAGAAAAGGAAGAAGTTGGTGACAGGCGAGGTGGCTAGGGTTACAAGGCTGGGTAGGGGAAGAGCATAAGTGTTTTTTATTTGATTATTATTTAATAATTAAAGACAAATTCATGTTTTAAAAGAAAATATTTTATTAGTTTTTTTTTTCACACATAACACTTATGTGGCATACATTTCAGCAAAATGGTGGGTCCCATTTGATCTACATCAGCATTTTAACAGAGTTGATGGTGAGGGCAAGTGTAACACAAAACATCGGTCAATGGAGCAAAGTGGATCACTTTGAGTTTCACAGGACAATGTGAGATATGATCATAATTTTCAGGGGGCACTGTAGCAATTACCCCTAAGTTTAATTATTACTTCCCAGTAGATCTAAATATATAGAATTAAGTTAAATATATTTATGTTCAAAGAAAATGGCATCAACTTTTTTTATTTTTGTTGTTGGTGTTTTCACAAAATATATGAGGGCAATTTGGGTAGAAAAATGTCCATTCCGATTCATCCATGCTCAATACCACCTCCCCCATTCGGAATGCCATTGCCCCTATATCAGGAATCAAAGTCATGATTACATGTGGGCCCCGCATCACTTTTCATTCCCAACATACAAGTAAACAAGAGTGGTTAGGAATGAGAATGACTCCCATTTCTCACATTCCCTTTCCAGATAAGTAAACATTCCCCAAGTCCAGGCATGGGAAATGAGGTTTGGGATGAGAAATCAATTGTTTTCCCATGTTGGGTAAGTCCATACATGAGAAATGGTTGCGTGGCAGAAAGTAGGGGGAAAATGTAACCTTCCTCTCCCCTTGGGTTTCATTTTGCCCTTCCCATGGAAAAGTTTGGGAAAACGGTCAGCAATAAATGTACACTTGTCATGACTGTTTTGTCCTCATTAACAATTTAAAATTACAATATAGCATTAAATGCATTCTTTTATTATTTCCTGGTTACTTTGTTTTACATTCCTACACATTACCAAACATGAGAAAACTAATAAAGTGGTATTTCCCAATTACTTTCCCAACATTACCAAACATGCATATGAGAAATGAATGCGAAATGACATGAGAAATTATTTCCAATCATATCCTTTTCGAGAACCAAATGAGGCCTAAGGGCTACAGTGGGTTGTAGGCTGTAGCCCAGATAGCTCAGTGAGGTTTTTAAGAGAAAAAACATCAAACCTATATAATTAATTTGTTTTAAATATTATCTCATTATATATTAACTCATTACAGTAAAAAAAATGTCCAAATTCTTTATGAATTTAATTGGAGAACAAAAATAAAAATACGTATTCACGACTATGATTAACTTACCTTGATCAACCAACATGGGTTGCGATTGAATGAAAATGGGCTAACGATAAAAGACCCCTTAAAGGTTTGGGGCCAGTCTCAATATGGCCATGGGGTATCAATTTCATCAATTTGCACCCTAACGTTATTAAAATTGTCTAATTTTATCCTTCCGTTAAGTTGACCGTGTGGTCAACCGTTAACGGCTGACGTGGCACCTGTGGGACCCATTCCACCAACTAACTCACCATTCCATGTAGGATTTTTGGGGTTTACAAATTCAAAAATAAAAATAAAAAATTTAATCGCGCCTAACCATTGCGTTTTCTCCTCCTTGAAACCCATATCATTCTCTCCTCCCTGAAACCCAGAAAACATCTAGTGCATTCACCACCCCACCCAACCATCAATCCTAAACCCAACATCCAACTCGCAGAGCCACTGTCCAAAAACCCCAACCCGCAGTCGTCCTCTTGATATCAACGTCGATGGAGCTCAGAACGCTGACACGTGTAGGCACCATGGAGTTAACTATCGATGGAAGGTGAGGCTGCCAATGGACTTCATATTAGGGCAATGAGGAAGGTGAGGCCGCCGGACTTCTGCGGGTTGGGGTTTTTGGGTTACCACCAGTAATTATTCGCCATTCTTCATACTCCATAGTAGGGTAACAAATTTTCAGGGGCATTTGAGCCACAAAATCATCCCATTTGGCTTCAATCAAATTTAAAATACCCTCATTCTGTTTGTGGGTACCCAAAGATGATACAATAGACCGAAGATTTCCAAGAGTGAAGAACCTAAAATCAATATTAGCAGGTTGTAGATTACCAATGAGTTAACCACCATCCTCAGGAATCTAATCAACTAACCAAGTTGGAATTTGATTTGGATTGATATTGTTGACAACATCTGTAGAATATTCCTCTGTCTTGTAAAGATAAATCTCGTTGATCTTCTTCATATCTACCCAATAATATTCTCTCATATGAAATGAGAGTGCACTAAGTCGGTTATTGATTGCAGCCACCAAATCTTTGTGCCATCATTGACAATGAGCATTTCACAGGAGCATCTTAGAGCTGAATAGAATAACACCTGTAAAATCAGATTGTTAAGTAAATAAAACCAAAGGCAATGAGAAGCAGGCAAGATAATGGGACAAATAAGGAGGCAAGCATAGGGCAGCATCCAGCTAGGAGCCTAGGATATGACATGTACAAAGGCACTAACACATTTGTAAATTTTCCGACTTACTTGGATTTCAAGAGGGACAATGCTTGGTTCTTGATACATCAGGAGCCATTCTTCCTCCACAAACACGTGTCATCTTTACAGTAAGACACGTGTATCTTTTTTTTTGTTTCACCGACTCCTTATTCTCACCCACCCTCTTCTCCTCCCCTGCTCTCTCTTATCTCATCTTGGCTCGCTCTATGGGGATTGTTGGGTCGAATTGACCCACTAGAGTTGGAGCTCCGATTGATGAGATTTGAGGGTTGTGGAGAAACGAGGCCTTGAAGTTAAAGACTCTTCTTGGGTTTGGAAGAAGGTAAGGGCTTTTGGGTCAAAGAATTTTGGGTTGGAGAGTTGCCACTGTCATCATGGTCATCTTCATCTCTATGGCTTCGAAAGCTCCATGAGCTCAGCCAGGTGCTTCGGTGGTTGTGCGTTGAGTTATTTTATTGCAATTTGTACATTGAGTCATCTCTTATTGCAGAGAGAGATGCAGATATAGTTTCATTTGTGTGAGTCATCTCTTATTCCAAAGCACAAATAGCAAAGAGATGCAGAGAGAGTTTGTGCAATAAGTGAGATGCAATTTGTGTGTTCAATTTATTGCATAGAGAGATGCAGATATAGTTTCATTTTCAATACCCATTTGTGCGTTACGTTGAACTCCCTCATTCCTTGTCCAGAATCCTTTGAAAGCCTCTTTACTGCAATTTCTTTCACTCCTATCAATTTACCCTATGGTGGTGAAAGAGATTTTAGGGTGAGAAAACAACATTGGAGGAAAAATAAATTGGGTAGTGTGACAGAGATGAGAGAAGAGAGACGGCGAGATGAGAGAAGAGAGAGCATAGGGAGGGGAGGAGAGGAGAGGAGAGTGGGTGAGAAGAGAGAGAGAGTCAGTGAAACAAAAAAAAATTCATGTGTCTTATTGTAAAGATGACACGTGTTTATGGTGGATGAATGACTCCTGATCAAAGTCTAAAATATCCATAATATCCCGATATTTCCATCGAAATTTCTGTGTTTTTGGACTATCGATATTTTCGATACCATCGATATTTTAGACCTTGACCAGTATACTTGGTTTCAATCATGGACCAAAATATCGATAACATCGACGAAATATCGAGGATATTATCGTTTTTTCTCGTCACAGATATTTTAGAACATATCCATACACACATCGTATGAATATCGATAATATCGACGAAATGTCGAGGAAATATCGATGTCGATAATTTCGCTCAGACTTCAACAATATTTTGGCAAAATATCGACATGATATCGCTATAATATTGCACATGAGAATGAGTTTACTTTTCAAGTTTCAACTTTCCAACTACTCTTCACAATACACTTACTCTACACATAGAGATGATGAAGATAGTGAAAATTTTGAACCTCATAGGAACTCTATGTGGTACTAAGTCACTCATGTATCTTAACATGCAATGTATAAAGTGTAAAATATTGTAGTAAATCATTATATATAAATGATTATGGTGTGTTTAATCTTCTTTCACTAATTACTACATATTTTTTACACTCACAGTGTTTGTCAGTTCGCTATATAATCAACTTAAATTAGTTAAACCCATCATGTAATGCATTTCCTTCCAATTTTTTGTGATAAACTAATAGATAATTGACCAAATAAACATCCTCCAAAGTTTCAATAAAAATTTTCAAGTTTTTCTTACAATTTCCATGGTTTTTATTCAATTTTTATCGATATCGATAATATCCCGATATTTCCATTGAAATTTCCGTGCTTTTGGACTACTGATATTTCCGATACCATCGATATTTTAGACCTTGCTCCAAAGTTTCAATAAAAATTTCCAAGTTTTTCTTACAATTTCCATGGTTTTTATTCAATTTTTATCGATATTGATAATATCCCGATACTTCCATCGAAATTTTCGTGTTTTTGGACTACCGATATTTCCGATACTATCGATATTTTAGACCTTGCTCCTGATGTATCATGAGCCAAGCATTGTCCTTTCAAGAGGGTGTCCATGAATACCCATCCGTCTATCAATCATACAGGAACCATCAGTGACTAAAATGGTAGGAAACATGTCAAATCCATTTTTAAACAGAGATTAAGGACCAGCCTTATGCTTGTCTGGAAATCCTCCCTTTCTTGTAATGCGTAATCACCAGTGATCTTTCCATAACCTCTCAACACGACGATCCACCACAACCCTGTCAAAGTAGTTAAAATATAAATCAGACACTATTTATGCCAATCCTAAGATTGTAATGTCTATTTACTCTCCTAAAACTATACCATGAAGGGATTGTTTATTGAACATCAAGTATGCATCACTTAGCCCAACCCAAAAGAAAAAGAAAAAAGAAAAAAGAAAAAAGAAATGCAGTAGTTGAGCAGCTATGAGCGTTGACACAGAGACCAGCAAAATACAATTACATTACCTGAATCAACAGGTGCAACACGACCAATGGCTGATTCACCAAAATTAAGATCTAAAACTTCCTCAAATGCTCCATTCATTCCATCAAGAGGCACAGTCTTAACTTTAAAGCTTCTTCTCCTAGGGCTGTGGCAGTCAACCGTCTTCTCCCAACTCTAACAAAAGACCAAAACAAAATTAATTAGATGAGGTGTCACAAAAATGTGGCAATGCCCAATGAGGAATCAAATTTACCAAAGCATATTTCAACAGCATGCCAATTTCATGGTTGGGTGGGGGTGGCCTCGCCTTCCTCATCGCCCCAATGTGAAGTCCATCGACGACCTCGCTTTCCATCGGTAACGAACTCCATGGTGCCTACACGTGTCGGCGTTCTGAGCTCCATCGACGTCAATCTCAAGAGGATGACTGCGGGTTGGGGTTTTTGGACAGTGGCTCTGCAAGTTGGATATTGGGTTTAGGGTTGATGGTTGTGTGGGGTGGTGAATGCACTGGATTTTTTTGGGTTTGAGGAAGGGGAGAATGAGAGGAGACTCCAGATGGTTAGGCGCGATTTATTTTATTTTATTTTAGAATTTTCCAACCCTAGAAATCCTACGTGGAATGGTGAGTCAGTTGGTGGAATGGGTCCCACAGGTGCCATGTCAGTCTTTAACGGTTGACCACACGATCAACTTAACAGAAAGATAAAATTGGACAATTTTGATAACGTTAGGGTGTGAATTGATGAAATTGATATCCCAGAACCCATATTGAGGAGTAATTTTTGGATGTTCCCGGTACACAACGTGACTAGTGTACCATCCACTAGACCTAGGACATATGAAATATTTCCAATGCAACCCGCCCACATGTTATAGAAAACAATGCATTAAGTTATAGAGTAATTTCACATGTCGTGGATTTATTGGATGGTACATCAACCACGTGATGTAACTGGAACAATTAAAAATTTCTCCATATTGAGAATGACCCAAAATCTTTAGCCCAACGAAATTTCAAAGCCCTAATTCCTTAAAGCTAGAAACTCAAAAATTTTGATTCCTCGTGGTTTTATGTTTTGAAATTAGTGATATCAACTAACCCTTTGTTTAGTGTTATTTATCTTTGACAATTTGGAAGAAAATTGTTGTAATAAAATGTTATTTCTTAAAAATTAGATAAAACGAAAATTACACATTTTTTCTTTTATAAATAATGATAATAATAATCCTGCCTATTTTTAAAGCATAAATATTATTGACGTGGCAAATTGAGCAAAGGAGGGAGCATCGATCGAGTGAGGTCGTTTTGGTTTTCCTCTGTTGTGGGATATCGTAATCGAATTCAGAGTCAAGCTCACGTTTTGATTATTTAGGTTTAATTGTTTGACGGCGAAGCACTGAAGCTGATTTGATAAAAAGATTGTAGAATTTGAGAGCATCGGGTTTGGGTGTTTTTGTGGCGATGTCAGGTCGTTTGTTGAAGAAAGTTTTGAAGGAACGAGAAGACCAACGCATAGAATCAGACCACGAAGAAGAAGAAGAAGCCCAGCAGCTGAACGGCAAAGCTTCAATCAATCCCTTCGACCTCCTCAACGACGATGACCATGACCTTGACCTTGACCACCAGGTTCACTTTTTTTAGTATTTTTTGTTCTGTAAATTTTGTTTTCTTATTCAATATTCTTAAGCTTATTAGGGATTTGAGAAACAGCAACAGAGCAAAAAGATGGAAATTTTATTGTTCAGTATTCTGCATAATCATCAAGCTGTTTTTGGGTTGGTATTGGATTGTGTAAAAGGGTTTTACTTTGGATGTTGAATTGTCGTTTTGGGTGGCTGCAGGAGGATGAATCAGAAACTTTTGATGAACCCTCGATTGTGCCTGAGCTGAAAACTAAGGTTGGTGGTGTGGTTTCAACGTCCAATCAAAAATCAAAGAAGAAGAAAAAGAAGAAAGGCAAAGAGGTTTCTTCTTCTTCAAGTACATCCAATGTTGAAAAGCCCTTGGATGCGATTCTTGAATCACTCTCTTTGGATGCCCCAGGAAAAGCAGCTGACACAAAGGATTGTGACAATTTGGGTAAGCCATGTGCACCATCTACATTACAAGTGGATCCCAAGTTTTTAAATGCTGAAAATGAGATGCGAAGAATCTTTGGCTCTAAGGTGGTAAGGTCCTTTGAGAAACATGAGCGAAGTGGCAGTTCTAGAATGGTGCGAGGTGGAAGACGCAGTGCTTATATTCCTAGAAAAACTATCCTGATCACACCATCAGAGCATTGGCCTCGCTGGGATGGTTCTTTGTCCATGGAATTTCTTCAAGTGAGCGATGGATACCATCACTTTCGGTAAGATCATTCTCTGTTGCTTAGCTGTTGTCTTTGAAATGAGTACAAAAACTGCTAGTGCTATCAATTATTTATCCTGGCAGTTGCACAAGAAAAATTTGTGGATCATATGAAATTAAGGTCAACTGAGAACGAGTACAGCTGTACTAAAATGTTGTTGGTACCATATAGTCATAATCAGTCATCCAGCTATCTTCATGAATGTGGTTTCCTGCAGTATCAGCAGTATAAGTAATGATCACTGCCTTTTGAGTCAAAACCTTCATTACTCTTTCATGGTAGGTAGACAAAGTTTTACTCTCAAGAGTGAGAGGCAACTTTTACTTCAGCTTTGATCTTCATGTTTCCTTTTCTTTCTTTCAAATTTTGGTTTTTCCTAGTTTTACCCATCCCATTGTTTATAGTCACAGTTTAGAGTTTGTCAGAATGTGTTCAAGACCAGATTAGGAGTTATGATATTTGATCCCACATCTTTTTGGTTCGGTATTGATTCATGCATCATTATCTTGATTTTAATCTTATGTGCAGATATGTACATTCCTCATCCTACCGTCAAGCTCAGAGTGAATTTGAAGCTGCCAAAGCTATACATGATATCAATGCCATTGCAAGTGTTTTATTATACCATCCTTATCATTTGGATTCTCTTATAACTGTGGCAGAGTACTATAAGTTTACGGGTGAGCATCAAATGTCAGCGGAACTGATATCGAAGTGCTTATATGCCTTGGAATGTGCATGGAATCCAATGTTCACCCCCTTGCAGGGTAATTGCCAAGTGAAATACAGCCATGAAACAAACAAGCCTCTGTTCACGGTACTTTTTACTCACATGAAAAATATGGATATGCGTGGCTGCCATCGATGCGCTTTAGAAGTTTGCAAGTTGTTACTTTCACTAGATTCTGATGATCCAATGGGGGCCATGTTCTGTGTTGACTATTTTTCTTTGAGGTCAATGGAGTATGCATGGCTAGAACGGTTCTCTGAAGAGTATAAAAGTGATAACTCCTTATGGTTGTTCCCAAACTTTTCATATTCCCTTGCCATTTGCCGTTTCTATCTTGAAAAAGAGGAACCTTCAAAAGAGGCACTTGTAAAAATTGCTAAGGCTACATCAACTGATCTTATGAAGCAGGCATTGATGCTTCACCCCTCAGTCTTAAAGAAATTAGTGGACAAGGTACCTTTGAAGGACAAGGTGTGGGCGGATATACTCAAAAATGCATTTTTCCAAGCAGATAAAGTAGGAATCCCATCGTTGGATCACCTAATAAACATATATGTTGAGAGAAATAGTCTTATATGGAGGCTCCCAGAGCTGCAGAATTTGCTGAGGGATGCTGCACAGCTTGTGATTGAAAGACTAAGGCATAATAGTAGTGATAAGAAGGATTGGGCATGCGTGAGAAAAGAAGCATTCTCATCTGAGAAAAATGAGTAAGTGTAAAGTCAGACTTCAGCTACATTTTCCCAAGTATTTTGTTTATTCCTTTTGCATAAACTTACAAGTTATATCTGCATACGTTAAGCCTGGATTTGGTAGAATGACTGACTGCCTACTTGTTTACTACAGGTATGCCCACTTGTTGGTTTCCGATTTTGCTTCTTCGGCACCATCTGCCCCACCTGAAGTTTTGCAACATTTTATGGTTGATCCAAGGATGAGGGATGCTGCGCAGCACCCTGTTGGAGATCCAATGGAGGGTGGCCATGCTCCTCGTAATGTTGCAAATCGAAATACATTGGCGGTCTTGCTTGAGTCAATGCTACCATGGGTTCATTACGGGGATGGAGATGGAGGTGTTGAGGAGGAAAACCAACTAAATGGCCATGGTGCAGGCAATGACTAGTATTAAGTGAAAACGGAAGAAAATGCTAATAGAAAATTTAGGGAAAGCCACCTTTTGTTAAGTGACACAACTGTGTTCAGCTGCTGGCGACTTCTAGGGAAATTTTTGTGAATTAGTTTTGTTCTTCTTCATGTTTTTGGCTGCCTAACATGACCATTTGAACCTTCCATTGAAACCAATACCATTTTATGATTCAATGTCGTCAATATTTATCCAAGTTAGCATTTTATGCAATTCCACTTATATATCACACTTTGCTCATTCAAAACAACTGCGCCAATTTCGGATATGTTCATGAGCTACCGTTCTTCCATGAATGATGCAGTCCCCTTCAAGTGGACCACACGTTTGGTTTGGCTTGTTGTTCAAGATTGCCTTGCATGAACAGCTTGAAATGCCAAGAAATCCGACCAAAAGAAAAATGCCAAGAAAAACATAAAGTTACGGAGTCAACTGTGCATATGTCATCAAGAGTAGTTCATTTCAGAAAAAGAAATATATGCTATTATGTTAAGGATAAGGTAATAAATGTTCTCTTATTAGACAATGTGACAATATAAAATATTTAGAAATGTGAACATAGATCATTAATTAGGTTAATTTTTATTCGAATGTGTGGTTCAAATTCACATCAAAACAATATATAATCATATGTCTGATAAGAAAACGTTACACGGTGCAAGTGGAAACAAAGTTTTGAATCATAATACAATATGGCATTAGAGGTTAGGAGATAGATAAATGGGTTAGTCTATAGTGAGGGGTGTTAAAGTGTGGAAATGGTGAGGGGTTTCCATCTCACCATCCAATGCACCCCCATGCTTTGTTGATGGTGAGATGGAAACCACTCACCATTTCCACACTTTAACACCCCTCACTATAGTTTCACCCTAGATAAATAGATAGGAGGCTGGTGAGAAGCCCAATGGACATTGCAAGGGGCCTCCATATCCATAAAAGGCTTAAAAGCTTGCAATCGTGGCCAGCATTAGCCATATGCAACAGCATTGCCACTCCCTCCAATTTCCTTTTTTAGGCCTTGGAAGCTATCCATCTATTCATCATTGAATCCCATGTGGCATGTGCCCACTCTGTTCTCTTCTTCCATCCCCATACCTCCCTCTCCTCCATCCAAAAACTAATATTACTCCACTCTCCCTTTTCTCTCTCTTTCTCTCTGTCCTCTCCCCATTACCCAATTCCACAATAATCGAATTCCTCTCTGCTTTCTAGGGTTTCTCACCTCCCCTGAATACACAGATACCCACATTTAACAATAAGGAATCCAATCCTTCACCTTTTCTTTTTCAGAAGAGAATATTAGAGAAAGAGAGGCAGGCTCTCTCCCATCCAAGTGATGGTCTTTGCTCTGCTCCCAAGGCTTTTCCTGGAGAGAGAAAATGGGTTTCTAGAGAGAGAAAGTGTTGTTGGTGCTAACATGTAGAGGAATTGTCACAGAGAGATATGTTGGCAATGGAGAAAGATTTTGATGCTAAGTTGAAGATTCAGGGGAATTCTTCTAATGGGGCCAATGTTCCGAGATCCAAGAGCTTTGCTTTCAGGGCTCCCCAAGAGCAATTCACCATTCAAGACTTTGAATTGGGCAAGATCTATGGCGTTGGTTCCTATTCCAAGGTCCGGTTTTTAATTTATTATTTTCGGAACTTTGTTGGTTTGATTTTGTTATCTGAGTAATCTCGTAGACTGGTGGATTTTCATGGTTTGGAAACGTAGTTGTGTGATTGGATGATGTAATTGCTATGTAAATGAACGGGTTGCATATGCTATACATTTATTGGGTGATATTATCATTCTTTTTAAACCTGAGTTGTTGGCAATTTATAGTGGTTTATATTCACTTCTAAACAATATCAATTGTTACAAAAGACAAACCCTGTAAGGCATGGTTTGAGGGAAGTCCTGCTTTTGGCTATATGATATCTTTCCCAACCTTTCTTTGGGTAAACTAATAGAAACATTGTAAGTGTAATGGAAGGGCAAAAAGAACTGTCATATGGGTCGATCAGTTTCCCTGAGTTGGGATGCTTGAGTACATTGTGTTCTTTACTCTTGGGACTGTAGAGATTCAAACCTGCATTTGGTTGGTGTGAGCTTATAGTAAATTTTAGGACATAGGATTTTTAGTTTGTCCATATGTTATTTATGCTGGTAGAAGAATTTTGAAGATTTCAGTGGACTAGGGGAGGAGCATTGGGAAAAGATCAGATTTTGCGGCTCTCTACGGGCTTCGGTTTCGACAGGAATTAAAATAGTTCTATCTGCACTATTCTCCTAGATTGGGGGGCTGTGCTGTTCTTCCAAATTGGGGGGTTGCGTTGTTCTTCTAGATTGAGGGACTGCAGTTTTTTTTCTAGATTGGAGGTCTGCGTTCTTCAAGATTGGAAGGCTGCACTAGTCTTCAAGACTGGGAGGCTGCTCTATTCTTCAAGATTGGGAGGCTCTGCCATTCTTCAAGACGGGAAGGCTGTGGTATTCTTCAAGACGGGAAGGCTGTGGTATTCTTCAAGATTAGCTGCAGTGTGTTAGAGCAAAATAGTTAGAAGTGTTGGGGGAGGGGGTGGTTTGTTGGCATTTTAGGATCCAAATTGTTTTACTTTTTTTTTTGGTCTACGTAGATGTAATTTTTGTTAGCATTAAGAGACGTTTGTTTCTTCTCGATAAGAAAAATATTATCATGCTGGTATGTCTTGGAGTGAGATGGATGATGTTCTTATGGTGGTACTGATACTTTATTCTTTTTTTCCTTTTCATGGTTGTTTTGTGGTTATGCAATTTCTGTCATAATGAACATGTTTCAAAACTTTTATTGATATTATATAATACCATACATATTGTTGTTGAACTGTTTGTGCTGTGTAAAGTTTTTTCCTGGTTCTTATTTGTCTCTTATTGCCCTAAACCCTTCTTATTTGTCTCTTATTGCCAATAAATTTCAGGTTGTGAGAGCTAAGAAGAAGGACACAGGAACTGTCTATGCATTAAAGATCATGGACAAAAAATTCATCACCAAAGAAAATAAAACAGCTTATGTGAAGCTGGAACGTATTGTTCTTGATCAGCTGGATCATCCAGGAATTGTGCGGCTATTTTTTACATTTCAAGATTCCTTTTCACTGTGTAGGTATTCTTGGTTGTAAACTTGTAACCTCTTCGAAGTCTCCATGTCTTTCGTACTTGTTTCAGATTCACTTCTTCCTTCTGGTTCAGTGTTTTTGTATTCTCAAAGTTTTATTCTTTGTTTGCTCATTCCAGAATCTCATTGACACTGGTTTCTTTTATTTTCTGTGAAGACATGGCACTTGAATCCTGTGAAGGCGGAGAACTTTTTGATCAAATAACTAGGGTAAGCCTTAAGCTTATAATATGTGTTTTTCATGTTATTGTGGAATTGCCTCTGCATCTACTTTTCATTGAGAAGAATTTGTTCAATGTTGTGATTATTTGTCCTCAATTGTATATCAAGGAATATGGTGAATATTGTATTTCCTTCATGAAATTAATGTTGACCTAGCATTACTTTTCTTTCTTGAACGCAAAATATGATTTTTCCCATGATCACTAATTAGTGAACATGCCAAATAGCTACTAGCATGAAGTACCTAATTTGCAGTGTCTAAATATTGTGTTGTTGAATTTGTTTATATGCTTCCAGTTCATGGTTCTCTGCCCCCTCTAGATTGTCATTCTACTGTATCCATTATTTCGCTAAATTGTGTGCAGAAAGGTCGTCTCTCTGAGGATGAAGCTCGCTTTTATGCAGCAGAAGTTGTAGACGCACTTGAATACATACACAGTATGGGATTGATTCATAGAGATATAAAGGTATTTTCTTAAGAACATACTTGTGCAATTTAAGGTCATATGAACTTGCTAATAGATTTTCAAATGGCAGCCAGAGAACTTGTTACTTACATCAGAGGGTAATATCAAGATTGCTGATTTTGGGAGTGTAAAGCCCATGCAGGATAGCCGAATTACTGTTCTTCCAAATGCAGCATCAGGTATCTTATAATTTTAGTCATGTGGAGGCTACATGGTTCTTTTTTTGAGTAATATGATGAGATTGTTTTCTGGATGCTTTGTCTAGATGATAAGGCCTGCACATTTGTGGGGACAGCGGCGTATGTCCCTCCCGAAGTCCTGAATTCTTCTCCTGCAACTTTCGGGTAAGGGACTTAAGTGGAGTTACTGGGGCTTGTACTTTTATTTATAAATAATTTCTTAAGCTTTTTTTGGTCGAAAAAAAGTCTTAAGCTCAGTGTAAAACTTGTAGACTTTTTGACTAATTTTGGCAAGTAGTTTGTCTTTTCTTTGTTTCCTTGTTCATTTTGTCTGTTCTTAATAATATATGACCTTTGTAGGATAACATTTCTTTTGCTCGTTTGAACATATCAAAACAGAAATGACCTCTGGGCACTTGGATGCACCTTGTACCAAATGCTTTCAGGAACTTCTCCTTTCAAAGATGCAAGCGAGTGGCTTATTTTCCAAAGAATTATAGCAAGAGATATTAGGTTTCCAAATCATTTTTCACAGGAAGCTAAAGACCTCATTGACCGGTTATTGGTAAGCTACCAACTTATACTTAGTGCAATCTAGCTTCTATTAGTAATCCTGCTAGTCATAACTAGCATTCCTTTAGGTTGACAGCTGATCAGACCAAGTAAATAGCCATACACCCAGAAACAAAAAGTTTCTTGGTGAATTGGGCAAACGATATTTTCAAAATCTTTATGGGAATTCTTCCCTTACAAAAGCTACAGAGTTATATACCACTTCCATTCTTGAGAATGTTTAGGTATTTTATTTTGCATTGACTAGTATGTAGTTCAAGCCTTCACTTCACCATGCAACTGTTACAGGACTTAGATCCCAGCAGGAGACCAGGTGCTGGGCCAGATGGTTATGCTGCACTGAAGATGCATCCATTCTTTAAGGGAGTTGACTGGAAGAATTTACGAGGGCAAACCCCTCCAAAACTTGCATTGGAGACGGGGGTATGACTTTCATATTGTTTTGGAATATTAATATAGAGAAACTCAACTCTTTCATATATTATTCCTTTCTTGAGTGAGCATTCTTAGATTGTTTCTTAGAACATTGTGTTTTTATGTTTTTTGTGTTCAGTCAGTTGAGGATGGTAGCTGTGATAACTCATGGAACCCCTCACACATTGGAGATGGTGCAGTGAGACAAATTGAGGGTAGCAGTGGTGCCACATCTTCTTCTGAAGCATCTGGTCATGTAACTAGGCTCGCTTCAATTGACTCCTTTGATTCAAAATGGTATCCTCTAAACCCCAATGCTTCATGCTTAGCATCACTCATTTTTTACTTTCGAGAGAATTTGCAAGGTCTGTTATGAGCTCTAGTGTAATAAATACAATGTTATCCTTGTTTCTTGGCAAGAGTCTCAGATATAGAAATATGCTTAAATGAGATAATTGCACTTGATTTGGAGGTTTTTTTTCCCTCTTTCTGTAGCATTTTAAGGACTCCCTGTATTGCCTAAGTACTTCCTAAAATCCTTGCTGAGAGTTTATGATATTGCATTTCCTGTTTCTGTTATGAAATCCACATTGATCTTTTAATCTGTATACCATGCTAACAGGCAACAATTCCTCGAGCCTGGGGAGTCAGTTCTTATGATCTCAATGGTGAAGAAGATTCAAAAACTGACCAGCAAGAAGGTGCAACTTATCCTTACCAACAAGCCAAAATTGATTTATGTGGATCCTGCCAAGCTAATAGTGAAGGGAAATATAATTTGGTCTGACAACTCTAATGACCTCAGCATCCAAGTAGCTAGTCCATCACAGTTCAAGATTTGTACGGTATGCCCTCACACTGTTCTGTTATCTCAGTCACATATCTTCAGTCAGTTTTGCCCCTTAAGATTTTTGCAGTATGGTTCTATCATTGAGATGATTCTTTTCAAAGTCTGGAGTGCCATGAAATGTGATGCTGTAATAATCTTGGGGTTGATGAAATTGCTTCTCAAGAAATTAACTAGCTGCTTTTTTTTTTCCTTTTCTCTGATACAAGTTATGTCATTTCTCAGCCAAAAAAGGTACTGCAATTTGAGGATGCAAAACAAAGAGCTTGGCAGTGGAAGAAGGCAATTGAGGGGCTTCAAAATAGGTGAAATGCGTGGTTTTGACAGACATTTTTTTTTGGATATTACGATTGTCTGGAGGAACAAGGATGTGCCCCTGGTAATTATTATTTAATGAAAGAGGCTGGGGGTCTGCGGATTCATCTTTTTCAAGGTGCAAAGCTCCCGTCCCTCTAGATGCCTAGAACTGAGTATGTGATAAGGGGTTTTTTTTGCCCATTTTCATGCTTTGTGTGGCATAATTTTGTACTATGTGAGGTCCTAATTGTAGGGTCTGTAAAGGGGCTGGGATCATTACTTGTTTATTGTATTTAAAAAGTATCATCCATTAATGAAAGTTTTAAATATCTTTACACTGAAAGATATAATGTTTCCAAGAAACTATATGGGAAATGAGATTGTTGTATTTTGTTTTTACTTTTTGAGATGGATACAGTGCAGTTTACTGTTAAACGTACCAGCGCCATTGGCCCCTTAAAGAGAAGCATCCCTTGTGGATTTTTGAGTTCTAAATCATTCATAACTTTCTCAAAAGGATTTGAATTCTTAAGATCTGATTGATCAAACATTTCAAGTTAAGGCCGAACAAAATATTTAAACTTACTAAGCTTTGGTATGATCGACTCGTAAAGATTGTGACGAGTTTGAAGTCCATAAGACAACTGGGGTTCCTCTAATTGGTTTGTTCATGGAAAGTTGTAGCTGAAAAAAGGCCGAGTTTTCTCGAGTTCCATACACTGTCCAAAAAAACTGGTACGTCTCACCGAAAATGGTTGGCACTGAGCTCGCATGTGCTTGGTGCCTTATCTTCTATATTTATGTATTTCTTCTTTTCAGCATGCACACATCCCTTGTTTATTTGGAATCCCGAGATTAAACTCATGAAGATCATACACGGGTTTGGCATCACCCCTAATGCGCTCAGTTTGCGAGAGTGGTCTTAGGTTCAAATCTCAATGTCAGCTCCAAGTTACCCTCGGACCATAGTGGTCTCATATTACACTGTTATATCAGATGTAATTGTTGAACTGGTCAAAATGGTTTGCAGATGATTATCTGTGTCATTATCTCCATGACTGAATTTATAATCAAGTTTTTCCATGGTCTAACATGCACTATATATTAATATCTCAAAGGCTCAATATTCACTGAACCCTGAAGTATTATAAACTTGTAACGCTGATATAATAATCAGAACCGTGAATAGACAAGTAACTTCATTATTTTCCCGCAGAACATATTGTTGAAACCAGGATACTTTTGTCGTCCTTTCAAATTTTAATAATGAAAAGCCTGCCGTGCTGCAGCCAAAGGTATGAAGCATTACATAAGTGTTTTCAGTGGCCAGTAGTTCTCATCACCAACTTCCTTGTTGTGTAGCAATTTCGTTTAGACCATGGCTGCAAAACGATTTGCAGCATGCTTTCTCTTAGGCTGGTTTTGATCTCCCTACTAGTTGCTTATTCATTTTCGTTACCACTAAACTGGAGATCTTTGAATTTAATCAGAAAGTAAACCGCAAAGGACCATACATTGGCCTTATCACAGTGTTTCCACCCGAAGAGACTGCCTTTTTTCAGGTTCTTCTCCGTGGTGGTGTCTAGAGTTCCAGTGACTTTTAAGTGATAGCTTTTCTGGTATGACTTGATGGCAGACTCTAGAATATCATCAAACTCGTCGTCGTTGGCATGCTTTGAATGATCATAATTCAGGTAGCCAAATTTGGTGAGGTATTTTTTGAGCTCTTGCAGCCCGCTCACATTTTGACCCTTGTGGCACCCCTCAAAGTGTTGGATGAACTTGAAGGGGTCATGCTGATCATGAGTAGGTTTGGAATGAGTGTTTTGAGATAGCAACACAAAGATGAGGAAAAAGGCTACACAAACTGAGATGGTTTTTGAGGCCATTGCAGGCTTTTGGTAGCTAGCTAGAGAGATGAAAGAAGGCTTTGTTGTGTTGGTCCGTCCTGGCTCCCTTGCCTCTATTCATAGATGAACATTGCAGCATATCAACAGGTGTGTGCCTTGTTGGAAGGGGCAGCGTTTAGTTTCCATATACACGTTATAGGACTTGGTCATTAATGGAGTCAATGGAGACGTATATAAATACAATGGCGGTTTTTTGCTCTTGTTGTAGCCATGATTGATTTGCTTATCAGCCAGGAAATCTATTTCCTATTTCCTTGCAATTTATTGAGACTGTTTTTATTCAATGTAGGCATCTTTCATGTTTGACATTCTTGCCACAAGTGTTGTTGCCTTAGTCGACGGGGCAAAGACAATGTCGAAGTCCCTTGGCCTCATGGGCAAGAGCCCGAATCTCAACATTAGTAGAAAAAATTCTGCGTGGCTAGTGGCTACTGTGGAAGTTATAATGGTTAACTTTTGCGTAGTTATTATGAGTGAGTGTAAAACTTCGCGGAGGCAAATTCAGGCTTTAAGTGACTTGACTCCCCTTCGTACCCATTTATATAACATGTTCTAATACATGCGAAAAAATGAATATAAAAAATTTCACAATTAAGTTAATGTTGACCTCATTTTAACATGATAAAGCCATTTACAATTAATTTTAAAGTGTCGATCCTGTAATAAAAAATTAGGCGCCATCCACCACTGAGAGACATTAAGCACTTTGTAAAACCAAACCAATGATCAAGTATATATGCATCAGATTAAAATGCCTCAACCATACGCAAATTATAATGATTTTGATATTCACACATAGTATCAAAACATATTCAAAGTCACCCTCATTAGCTAGTGAAAAGAGAACAATGTTGGGCTTGAATCTTTTGTTCCAGCCAAAAGCCAACCACTCATATATACACACACTAGTTGTATTATATCAAGTCATTAAACTAATGCGGTGGTGAGTCTAACTACAAAAAATATGGTTACTTATTAAATCTTATAATTACATCACAAAATGTGAGTTAGACTAGATAATCAATGTAATATAAACGTACCATCATACTTGGATTAATAACTCACCTTCGACCAAACAACTATCGAACTCTCAACTACGAAATTTGAAGTTATAGAACTAAAAAGTAATTCACAATCATATTGGAAATAAATTTAAATGGAGTTTAAATCCACCAACAACGTATATAAAAGAACAAAAAACATAGCCCTTCATCACTATCATTATAACATCCGTGAAGAGCCTTATAAATTATTAAAAAAATGTGCATAGACATAGAGAGGTTAGGTAGGGTGAGTCTGCTATTACATGGGATCTGACTTTTTGGTGGGTCAAACTTCGCAGCCCATCAAAAATATTGAGCTCAATCACAAATTCATATATGCACCTCTCTTTCTCTGTGTCGCATTGAGCAGAATTTTAAAGAGGAAAAGAAGAAAGATACTTTCTTTTTCTCTGTAAAGAAAAAAAAATATGGCGCTCTCACGGCTTCGACACCCAGTGATCTCTCGCGCGCCCTCTCTCTTGAGAGCTCGCCTTCTCTCCTCATCCACCAGATCACTCACTCGGTACACTCTCTCTCGTCCTCTGTCAATCACTTCCGATACATATGTTCATTTCATGAATTGTATGGGATGCTTTTAAAGTAAAGTATTGATTTTTATGAAATGGGTTGGTGGAATATTGTTGGTAGTTTTGGTATTTGATTGAATTTCGATTGGAATGATGAGAATTTTGGGATTTGGGGAGTTGGGGGATTGGCGGGTAAGTGTTAGACTGTCTTTAATACTGGCATACTTATCAGTTTGAGTAGAGGCATTTTGTAATTGCAATGTAGGGCTATTTGTTTTTCACTAATTGATGAGAATGTGCGTTCTCTGTTTATGAAATAGAAATGGGTTTTAGTGATTTTGCTAGTTGGAGAGGGTGTTAATTGTTAAACCAAAGGATTCTGTTTCACGAAGTTGCTGATTGAATATGAATATAGTTTTTCAGCATTCAAGGAAACGCTTTCAATATAAACACATCCACCCGTTTTAGGATTAAAGCGGGTTTCTCTCTTTGAACTGTATTATGTACATATTATTTCTCTCATGCATAAGGATTAGCTGAATATGTAAATACGTGAGTGGTGTTTATTCCTTTGAAAAAGTATAAGTTAAAATTTTTACTGTGGAAATCATGGTATCAAATTTCACTTAAACTATGTGAGAAATGATCTTGATTCAACCCTGTGGAATTAATAGGCTATCGGCACTAAAGGACTCAGTGCTACCACTAATGTGGGCTTTCAGGATGGAAGATCTAGAATATGGTCCTAACCTTCGACATTCTTGCATGAAGTGGTCACTGGTGCTCTTTAGCGTCAAACTCTTGTTCTTGTTTGCATAATTGTGCCCGATAGGTCTTTTTCAATAACTTCCTTATTAACTAAAAAAGTAAATAATTTAAAGCATCATCTTATGGCATTTTATTTTTGTTTACTAGTCAATGGTGCTATCACATTTTCGGTCATTGATTTTCTGGTGACAATACTAATACTTAATCTCTATTTTTGTTTGATGGTGCAGAACTTTCAGTGTGCAAAATTCTACTACTCTTGGTGCTAATACTCTGTTAAGGTCTGTAATTGTTAACCTTTTACATGGATATGTTATTGCAAAATTCAGTTCTGTTTGCATAATTCTGTCATCCATATATCCACCATCATGGATTGATGATTACTTAATTATACTGCATCAAGTTCTTGATGTTTAATTTGATGGTGGCCTACCATTTTTCAATGAGACGAGGCTTGTTTTGATAACCACTTGTTTTCCCTAGTTATTTTCATCTTCTCTCTCTGCTGGCACTTCACTGACAATGAAATTGATCAGGCCTGCAACTTTGTCTATGCTCACTGGAGTTCAGCATAAACTATCAAAGCTCAAGGTTAGTGTTTAAAATGTATATTGGCAGACACCTATCCGTAGGTATATTATTTTCTGACGCTTTTATAATTTTCAGCATTGGACGGGTGTCAAGTATTACTCAACGGCAGGTATGGCTTTTCCATTTAGTTGCAAGTCTCTTCTTTTAAAAATTAACAGGTGTCTAGACTTGGTATTGTCGTTCTGCATTTGGTTTCTGGACTTGATTTTATTCTTTTAGTTGTTTTCATAATGGTGAGTTATGCAAATAATTTATCATCTAGTGTGAGAGGAGGGATGCAAGAGACTTTCCAAATTGTATTCTTAGGATCTATGACATGGACACCATTCACAGGGATGGTACCACTTTTGACGCACATTGAATGTGAAAATGTGCTCGGCATGTGTCTTACATGTCTCAGATGTGCTTCCATACGTATGTAGCAGTATTGAGCAAAAACATTAACGAACTGATTAATCAACCAATCCAATCCAAACTGAAAGACTGCCAGTAATTACAATTCAAAAGTTGAGGTTATTGCTTTGGTGCTTGGTTACAAGGGAGAAATAGAAGATATTATGAACCTTCAACTTTCTCTCATTCTCGCTTACCCCAACCATCATATTTTCCATTATTGCCTTGATTATTCTTTCCCTTTCTCCCTCTCTCTGCTCCAACCCTTTTCAACCCTTGTTGCCTTGCAGTCCCTTTCTCTTGTTCAATTTCTTAACAAATTGAGAGAACTTACCAACTCTTCTCCTCTACTATTTTTTCCTTATTCATGACAGATGGAAAGAGATCAGGTCTCTAGAACTTGGCCTCCTCTTAGTGATGATGCTCAATGCATCTAGCCATGTTGGAAACTGTGACATGCTATCAGAAACAATTAGCTGTACTGGACTAACTGATTAAAAACGGTTTGGACTGGATTGGTTCTCTTGGATTAGTGGTATTGTCTAAAATTTCAAAACGATGCTTATCTGTTCAGTTTAATTGGGGGGCCAAAAGTATTGGTGCCAAGCTCACCGATGGCGAATATCATGGTTATTTTGGCCTGCTTTGAAATATAGCTAGAGGCACTTTTATTATACTTATGTTGTCAATGAATAAAATTCTTCTATCACTAAGTTGATCATGATTACAGATCCATTGCATACTGTCCTCGCGATGCCTGCGTTATCTCCTACAATGGTAAGAATGTGGGAAACAATTTTACTTCTAAACATCTGCCATGTGTCACCCTTAATTTTTGTTAGCAAGTTTAGGTCACGTTCTTCTCTCTCTTGTTTATTACTAACTTACCATTTTTACCTGGTAGAGTCAAGGTAACATTGCAAAGTGGAAGAAGAAAGAAGGAGATAAGGTAAGTTCTACCAACATGTTCACAAAATGAGGGTTCTAGGTTATGTTTCATGTGAGCTGATTTAGTAAGTGCAGAAAGACATATCCCTTCTTACGATATAGCATATAACAGTATGTTGGTTTTGTCAGTAAATTATGTTCCTGACTGCTGTTTTGATTTAACAGATTGAAGTGGGTGATATACTATGCGAAATTGAAACTGACAAAGCTACCGTTGAATTTGAAAGCCTTGAAGAAGGGTAACTCTTGTTCTTATTCTATTATTATAATCTCTTAGAATTTGGGCAGTATATGATGCATGATTTATGTTATCTTTGGAGTAAAACTTTATCTGGTCCCAATCTTTACTCCAAATGTTTTGCTTGGCATAGACAAGGAAAATGTTCTCTTTGTATAATATTTGTAATTTTTTTATTGTTACTATTTTTCATCTGTGATGTTAAAATTTGCAAATACTTTAGCATTTCTATTCTGTAATTATGTTATATAATGTTTTTTAACTAATATTTACAGCATAGAGCAAAAACTGTTTGAATAATGCGATGCTTACTGCACTAGTACGGTAGTACCTTTCTTTATTCAACTTTTTGTTTTGCAGGTTTCTAGCCAAGATACTGGTACCTGAAGGTTCAAAAGATGTGCCTGTGGGACAACCTATTGCAATAACGGTAGTCTTGGATTATTCTCTAGCTATGGTTGCTTTACACACACCACACCCACTTATGAAATGGAGTTTTAATTCAATTGTAACAAAAATATATTCATTCGAGTCATTCAAATGACAAGTTTTTATTATTATTTATTTATTATTAAAGTATTTTAATGAACAACGTTTAATTTTTGTTTTAATGTTTAAGCATTTACTTTGATTACCACTCAAGCATTTAGTTGTTGTAGACGCTAATTTGTGTGCATTCACAAGGTTGAGGATGCAGATGATATCCAAAATCTCCCTGCTAATGTGGTGGGTGGATCCGAGGTCAAAGAGGATATACCACCACAACAGAATGTCAAAAAGGAAGATGGGGTACAAGATACAAGTTCTGTGGGCATAAACACATCAGAACTTCCTCCTCACATTCTTGTTGAAATGCCAGCTTTATCCCCAACAATGGTAAGGAAGTTTAAAGTAGATTTTCTGCTATGATCATAGATTATAGATGAGTTTCCTCCTACAGAACTTGATGCTGCTTTTCTTGTGATCCTGTTCAGAGCCAGGGAAACATTGCTAAGTGGAAAAAGAAAGAAGGAGATAAGGTTAGTTATGTTTAATGTAAAGTTTTGAATTTTCGTTGGAACAAATTTTCTTCATTTTAATTCATTAAAACTTTTGACCATATCAACCTGGTCTGTTTTCTTGATCATATGTAAAACAGATAGAAGTGGGTGATGTGATATGTGAGATAGAGACAGACAAAGCAACTGTTGAATTTGAATGTCTTGAAGAGGGGTAATTTTTTATTTTTTCCCTTCTCATGCTGAATTTATCCGTTATAGAACTTCGCTTATTTTAATGTTCACTGTGTCTCCACTGTATTAATTATTTGGTTGTAGTCTAGATTGCCATTGAACAAAAATCGTGAGGATATGCTTTAATTAGTGGAAATGTTATAACCTAGGCTATTTTGGATACATGTCTTATTAACATATGCCTATATGTGTTCAACATGGTAAATGGGATTTAGGAAAAATCTTTTTGTAAACTAGCATTGAGTTGTCTAAGAATTCACTGTAAAATTTGAAATGGAGAGAACATGGGAAATGAGGATTTTCGTTTGCAACTTTACATTGTGTTATGCAATGTTTTCTGCTTAGTAGTTTAAGATTTTAGGTTCACGTTCAGCTGTAGGAATCCTGATTCTAATCAAGTAATAGTATGAACATTTTGTTATTGATCATTCTGCCTCCGATTTGGTGAATATCTTGAAAAGGTGAATATATTATTGTTTTTGAAGCAGCTCTTTTTGTGATTTATCTTGAAATTATTTTTTTAATGGAATCTTGGTTGTAGATACTTGGCTAAGATACTAGCACCAGAAGGTTCAAGGGATATAGCTGTTGGCCAAGCAATTGCAGTAACAGTAAGTTCAAAAATGCTTGTAGGACTCTATGATCCGTCCCTTGCTCGTCCTTTAGGAGTAATTTGCATCTAATGCCATTATAACATGGCAGCGACCTTTATGTTCTCTCATTTTGATTAGTAGCTAAAGTAATTTAGTTCTCTGTCAATTGGTTAATTTATGAAACATATTCCTGATTTCATGCCTTCAAACAGTTACAAACGTCTTAGGACATATGAAAATGCTAATTCTGTCTGTTTGGCAAGGTTGAGGATGCAGCTGATTTGGAAGTTGTAAAGAATGCTGTTTTCAGTGGTTCAGCTATCAAAGAAGAAAAACCAATCCATCAGGATACTAGAGATGCAACTAGATCAGAAAAAACTAGTGTTAAAAGGATCAGTCCAGCAGCAAAGTTGCTAATTACAGAACATGGATTGGATACATCGTCATTGAAAGCATCAGGTGCTCATGGTACACTGCTGAAAGGGGATGTTTTAGCTGCAATCAAGTCAGGACTAGGATCTACAAAAGTTTCATCTAAAGAAAAGACAACTCCATCTACTCAAGTGCATCCAAAGACTTCTGCCCCAACATCACCAGAGTCAAGGTCTTCAAAGCAGACAGATTCTTTTGAAGATTTTCCCAATAGTCAAATCCGCAAGGTAGGTTTCATTGACTTGATAGCTAGGTTTGGGCAAAAGGATTTGCTTATTTTGTCAGTTTTGAATTGATTCATCAAATTTTACCGTCTGTGTAATTGACAAGTATCTAAAATTAAAACAAAATTATGTCCGCGGCTTTAAAGCCAGCCGTGCTTATGGCAGAAAGTGTGGGAGTTTAAATCAACACGATTACAAGGGCTGTTAGGTGTTTAGCGTTTGCATGCTTAGGGTTAATTTTTTGGAATTTTGTACCGATATATACAAAACTAATATGAAATCCAAGATGGTTAGAAAAGTCTGGCACTGCACGAGAGAGAGATGCATGTAAAGGCCTCCATCTATGTATATATCTGACAATGAGATAATTAGGTATTCTGTTTTTATTATCAATTCTTTTCTGTGTGTTATAATGGGATTCATATTTTGTTTTGCAGGTTATAGCTACCAGATTGCTGGAATCAAAACAAAACATACCTCACTTATATTTATCATCAGGTCAAGTAACTATTTGATGAAGTCTTTTTGTTAATATAAATTAACCTTTATCTAAAATTTGTCAATTTCTTTGATTCAGATGTTATACTGGACCCTCTTCTTTCTCTTAGAAAGGATTTTAAAGGTATGGATTATGAACTTCAAATTGTTCTTATTCTTGATCCTTGAGAGTTCTTGAATCTAGCAAATCATTTCTTTCTATGGGGTTCCTTAATTGCAGAGCAGCATAATGTTAAAGTTTCAGTGAATGACATTGTCATCAAAGCTGTAGCTGTTGCACTGAGAAATGTACCTGAAGCAAATGGTAATGGCACATGAACATGTGATACTTTTTCTTCCTAGTTTTTGTTAAATTTTGTATTAGTTTAACATGCTTATCAGTGTTTTTGTATTATTGTTAAATTTGTATTAGTTTCTGTGGTCATTCATTTTCCTTTTTCTTTCCAAACTTTGTTTTCTTTGAAGTCCATAATAAAACTAGAAACTTTGATACGTATTCTGGAATTTTGATACTGGGTGCCAGCCACCATTTTGTTGTAGTAAAAACTATTAAAAAACAAAAGGGAGTGTAAGTGGACAAAAGGGGAGTGGGAAAATCACCAACCTTTGGTTATTATAGTCTGTCAAATTTTTTGAGTTTTATATTTCTATTTCAATTCAATACTTTGGAATGAACTTCTAATCAAATATTAGACGTCAATAACACATTTTTTTATTGTTATACCCAACAGCTTACTGGGATGCTGAAAAAGGAGAAGTCTTTCTTTGTGATTCTGTTGATATATCGATTGCTGTGGCTACTGAAAAGGTAATTTTCTGATTATTAGTGTTTAAAGTTGTACAGCATCCCTTATGAAAATAAAAAGTATTATACAGCATCCAATCACATGATAGGGTATTGGTACAGGGTCTGATGACTCCAATTGTGAGGAATGCAGATCAGAAAACAATATCAGCAATCTCCTCAGAGGTACTTACAGTAATTTGAATTGTTTTTAGTTCGTTTTTTTTCCATTCTGGGTTCCATCATTTCCCTTTCCATTTATGTTTCTGAGAATGTGTTCACACTTAAGAAACAGGCATTACTTAATGTGATGCCCTCTGGCTTTATGGTAAGTTGGAACCTAAGAAGCACGGATACGTGGACTTAGGTTCATATCCCGTATCCGATATGCAATCGGATACGATAAGCATCGGATACGCTCCGATACGCGTTGGATACGTACTGGAGTCAACGGATACGGTCTTTGACTAACGGATACGCGTATCCTAGACATTTTGGAAGAGAGGAAGAAGGGATTCCTACCCATCATCTAAGCTCTCTGCAATGCCTACCCATTTCTCAAAGTCTGGTAATTTTTCTATTTCCAGATATAATTTCATTTACAGAGAGCTTAGATGATAGCTTAGAGTAAGGTACTAGTATTACAGAAAGAATAAAAATCAAGGGAAGATTTGGGGCTTACATGGCCACCTGCGCCTTCAAGGGAAGATTCAGAGAGAGTGAGAGGAGAGGAGAGATGGCGGAAGAAGAAAAAGGTGCGGCACAAGCTCGAGGAAGAAGAAGACCTAATTGTTCATTTTTAATTAAAACCCTCAAACGGCGTCGTGGTTGTAAAAACCCTCTGATGGCTTAAAAATATGTTGACCAAAAATAATTAAAAATATGTTTATAGGTTTTGGGTCTTTATCAATAATATTAAAATGGGCCTAAAAGATATGAAACAGTTATATAGGCCCAAAAAATATAAAAAACCATAAAAGAAAGCCCAAGAATGATACACTATATTTATAATTTATATTTTTATGTTATTTAAAATATGTTTTTAATTATATATTATATATTAATATATATTTTCATAGCCGTATCCATGAGCGTAGCGTATCCTAGTTTTTGGAGATTTTCTGTATCTCCGTGTCGTGTTGTATCGTATCGCCGTATCCGTATCCGTGTCCGTGCTTCCTAGGTTGGAACTGTGAGAAATTTGTGGCAAGTCAAATGACAGTCAATCCAATATAGAGTTGAGAATCAAACTTGGTCTAGGTCCATTTTCCTTCATGTTTTTCATTTTAGAATTTTATTTTCGGAAGTGAAGTCAAATTAACATTTCTTCAAATTTCAATTTGGTCGATATTTTTTCAATCTCAGGTCAAGGAACTAGCTGAGAAGGCACGAGCAGGAAAGCTTAAGCCGAATGAATTCCAAGGAGGAACTTTCAGGTGAAATTTGTAGTATTATTAGTTGCTTTATCCATGTTTCTTTTGTTAAATGCAGTAGTTATGAAATACTCCTCATTCTTTGTGCAGTATTTCAAACTTGGGGATGTTTCCAGTGGATAATTTCTGTGCAATTATAAACCCACCTCAGGTTCACTCACTCTCTCTCTCATGCATATTTAACATGCCTTAACTTCACAATGTATAGATATTCTTATGTTTTGTATCCCTTTTGTAAATTTCTTGCTTTACTTCTTCAGGCCAGTATCCTTGCAGTTGGCAGAGGGAATAAAGTTGTTGAACCAGTAATTGGAAGTGACGGTAAGATATTTTGTTGATTATTCTACTTAGCAGTCTAAATTTGATGCGTTATGGAATGGGATAATAAAGTGAACTTCCCCCACTCTAGGAATCGAGAGGCCGGCAGTTGTCACTAAAATGAACTTGACATTATCGGCCGATCATCGCGTTTTTGATGGCAAAGTTGGAGGTACATAACACTACAATCTTCTTCCAAACTGTAGCTTGAAAAAAAAAAAGGAATGTGAAATAGTCTCCTATTATATTTCTTGAGATTTGCTTATGAGGTCTAATCCCAATCTATCTTGCAGGTTCTTTCCTCTCAGCTTTACGTTCAAACTTCAGTGAGATCCGAAGGCTTCTTTTGTAATGACAGGAGAGAAGCCTCAAATTAAGCTAGGAGAGATTTCCCAGAAATAACCATGGTGGTGGTTCTCTCTCAAACCAGTTGAGAAAATCAGTATTTTTGCTCCCAGCATATCCATCTTGTACATTCGCATTAGTTGTGCCATCTTGTTTTGTAGAACTTTTTTGTCACATGAAATTCAACTTGCTTGGTGACAGAAAAATCGTTGAGGTACCAATGGGTGCAAAATTTTGCATGACTTCCCATCTAATTCCAAATGTTATCTTCCCTGTAATAAAAAGGAATAATGTACAAACATGGCACAGAAAAATATCATGATTTTTCAAGAATAAATTTCCTTAATGTGCAAAATTCAGTACTTTTATTTTGAATTCATGTAGAGTGTTTCGTGTTTGTATGTCTATGTACTCTGTTAAGGCGAAAACAACAAACTACTATCTCAATACTTTTTTCAAATGAATAATTCATTTCATTATAACTGTTTAATAGTTGCGGAAGATAAAGTTTCCTTTTTGTTTTTGGGTCGAATACTTGTTTCATTGCAAGCTAAAAGAGGCAATTATAGACCAACCTCAAGTTCACTCTCTCTCTCATGCATAATTGTCTTTGAAGTGGGGTCGAGTAATGTACTTTATTTATTCACATAACAGAGGCAAATATTTGAGGTGGGGTCGAAGAAGACTCCTTGGTGAGGAAGTTCATGAAGACTACTTGGGGGCCAAGTTTTAAAAAGCCTATTGGATATCATCACCATTTCTCCAATCACAACATCCCACCAATGCCAACGCAAATTACAATGGAATCTGGAAAAGATAAGGAAATGGAAAGCACTTTTCCATAGTCAATACTTTTCCATAGTTTATGCACTACTGTCTGCTTTGTTTATTGAGAGCAGAGAGAAGCCTGTAAATTTCTTTGATGTTAATTATTGAGTGAACATGAATTGTATGTAAGCACTGTGTTTTTGTGTTTAGAAAAATCTATAACTGTATAAAGGTTTTTGGGTGAACCTTGAAAATCCCATTTGTTTTGGTGCAGTTGGAGTAAAATAAATTTGGTTTACATATGTCAGCCATTTTAATATCTTTCAAGGTTTAGAAGGTTAAAATTTTCTTGTAAGAAGTTCTTTATTGTCCATAGGGCATCTTGTCATGAATCTGTCATTCATATAAGCAACAACAAAAAAATATACAAAAAGAGTGTTACGCTAAAAAAGCTAAAATTAACTTACGTTTAAACTGACGGAGGGACTAATGCTGTAAGAATTCGTAATTTTATTCGTCAAATATTGTCTACATGTAGCAATGTCATCTCTTTAAATTTGACATCACTATAGCAATACTATTCTTATTTTGTTGCTATTTTGATGTGGAAGTGGAATTCAATGTAGGAAAAGGACCACTAACTTACTCAAAGAACAGAAAAGATTTTTATGACTTGAGGGAGATTCCAAAATGTAAAAGCTAAAACTTCCCAGAGGGGTTGATGAAAAACAACATTTAAAAGATAAATAAAAAGCGTGACGTGTCAGGAAAACTTGTTTGGGAAGTTCATGACTTAATTCCTTGGAGAGATTGGGGTGAGTTTTCTCTATAAAATACAACTTCACTCTGCTGATGCCATTGCAGCTTCTTCTCGCTTGTTATATCCAGAGAGAGAGAGAGAGAGAGAGAGAGAGATGGACAGCCACTTCAGATTCCTTCCCACTGAAGAGGAACTGGTGAACCACTACTTGAGGAAGAAGAAACAGGACAAGGATTTTAAAGTTGACCACATCATCCCTGAGATTGATATCCGCAAGCACGAGCCTTGGGATGTTCCTGGTAATCCATTAATCTATCTCTCCTAATTTCTTACTTATCTACACATTTCTCATTAATACTGCATGATTGTTATGTATATACAATCTTGTTCTGCGGTTAATTACCCCCGACAACAAAAAAATTCTTGTTCTGTTTTTGCTGCTAAGAACTTCAAGACTTGAAAAACAAAAAAATTGTTATGTTTTCAGTATTCGGTACATCAAGGCCTGAATTCGGTTGGTTTCAAATTTCGATATCTTGTTTTGTGTTGCATTTTCAGGGCTCTTGTTCACAGAGCCAGAGTCTCCATATCAGGATATGGAGTGGTTCTTCTTCAGCCCAAGAGATTACAAGTACATCAACAACAGCGCTCGCACCAACAGGGCCACTGAGCGAGGCTTCTGGAAAATCACAGGCAAAGAACGTGTGATCAAGTGTCGAGGGTCCATTGGGAGAAAGAAGACCTTGACCTTCTATGAAGGTCGTGCGCCTCAATCTAAAAAGACCAACTGGGTTATGCACGAGTATTATCTCTGTGAAGACGAAGCCATTCCAAATCCTAAACTGGCCCAGCAGGTCATTCTCTCTTTCATCCAAGCTTGAGCATCAAGTTTTGTCTATTGGCTTAGTGTTTCATGAACTAATGCTTTTGATGTGTTTGTGTGTGATCTTATAAGAATTGCAATTGCTTATCGTTTTAACTTATGCAGAGGGATTTTGTTCTGTGTCGCTTGAAGAAAAAAGCAGATAAGGATGCTTCAAACTGTGCTGAAGCTGAACGTGCACATGATGAATGGCTTTGGAATTCGGAGGTGAGATAGCTTGTTCTGATACCAGGAAGGAAGTTGAGGTTACATCCCATAACCAATTGGCAATAGGCGAACTCCTCTCAATACGTGTAATTGCTTTTGTAGTGGAACCTCAACTTCCTTCCTTCAATACGAACGTCTTATTATGGGTATATCCAAACTTGACCGCTAGCTTGTTTATGATTCTTAAATACAGGAATGTCCTCAGCCAGAAGAACTGGAATTAGTCTTTCCTGCACTTCAGCTACAGGATTACAAGTCGGAGACGGATTCAGAAGCTTGAGCATGACGAAAACTATATTAGTAGTGCTCCTGCTGCTACATGACATACTGGACTCTCTTTCTATGTATTAAGTCGTAAAACACTCTACCCATTACAACCAAATAGTATATGTACTGTATTGTATTATATTGTATTGTATTTGGTATTTCCGTATTTAGTATTTTAATTCTTAATCTCACTAATTTGACATTTATATTTTAATTCTTAATCTCACTAATTTGAAGATAACAAAAAGCACGCACATGAAGATAACTATGGAGAAATTTTTGAATGTTCAGTCTGTGGCGTGGTGATGTCATCCAAATGACTGGGACGTGTGGAATTACTCTCCTATTTATTGCATTATTTTTATGACACATGAGAGGGCTATATTGGAAATATTCCACGTGTCCCTACATCCCAGTGGATGGTACACCAACCACGTGGTGTCAGGAACACCCAAAAATTACTCGGGTGATGGTCATGCCCCCATGCTAGGTAGGGTTGGTGCCCTACTCTTTAAATTAAGGTAGGAAAAGATTTCCCATAAATAACCATGGTGGCGGTCTCTCTCAAATCATTTGAGAAAATCATAGTATTTTTGTTCCCAGCGTTTGCATTGCCTTAAGGCCCCGTTTGTTTCATGGGAAAGGAGGCTTGGGGATGGGAAATCAATTGCTTTCCTATGTTCGGTAAATCCGGGCATGGGAAATTGCCTAGCACATGGGAAAGTAGGGGGGAAAGTGAAGCCCTCCTCTCAACTTGGGTTTTGATTTCCCTCCTAATGGAAATGGGAAAGTTTGGGAAAATGAGCCAATATTTAATGCACATTTTTCATGATCATTTTGTCCTCATGAACAATTTAGAATTACAATGTATCATTAAATGTTTTCTTTTTTTATTTGATTTAATATGCGTGTAATTGGAAAATTATACAAACTTTGTTTTCCATTCCTACTCAAAACAAACATGGGAAAGGAAACAAAGTGAAATCTTCGGATTACTTTCCCGACATTACCAAACGTGGGAAAGGAATCTTACATTCTCATCCCTTGGGAAATGACATGGGAAATTATTTCCCCTCAAATCCATTCCGTGAACCAAACGGGGCCTAAGTGCAAGGGGATGGACACATTGCCTCCAACTGGCTTACCAAGTGACCATATTTCTTAAATCTTGAAAAAAGAAAAAAGACAATTATGCATGAGAGAGAGAGAGTGAGTGAACTTGAGATGGGTCTCTTCGAGTCATTCTATAGTGAGGGTCTTATCTAAGGCCCTTAGATAAGGTCATATCTCTTAACCGTTGGATCAAACTAACCAATTTAATCCAACGGTTTAGAGATAAGGCCTTAGATAAGACCATCACTATAGAATTCTTGTATATCCGTCTAGGGGTTGTAACCAACCCTTTTCAGTAGTCCAAATGGTTTGAAAGAGAGCTGCATTGACAATTGGTGCACGCTTTGATTATATTGTAACCAGACTTTAATATAGCATTTTTATTTTATGTTATTAAATATATTGTAAACCGTTTTTAATTGAATATTTTTAATGTGATCAATAATGTGGTCCATAATTTATAGTGCAGAATCACCCCATTCGCGAATTAGATATATTTGTGATAAGTTTCTTATGTGATTAGTATTGTGTCCATTTTATGTGAAGGTGAATAATAGTGTACTTTATTTAGTCACATAATAGAGGCACTTATTTGAGGCGGGGTCGAAGAAGACTCCTTGGTGAGGAAGTTCATGAAGACTACATGGGGGCCAAGTTTTAAAAGCATATTGGATATATCATCACCATTTCCCCAATCACAACAACCCAGCAATGCCAATGCAAATTACAATGGAATCTGGAAAAGGTGAGGAAATGGAACGCACTTTTCCGTAGTCAATGTTTGTTTTGTAGTGTCATGATTTTGCACATTTTTACCTGTTTTGGTTGGTTAGCAAAATTTACTTTATGCACTACTAGTACTGTCTGCTTTGCTTGCTGAGAGCAGAGAGAAGCCTGTGAATTTCTTTGATGTTAATTAATGACTGGTGATTTCTTGCAGGTTATAGCTGCTGTTGATGCACAAAAATGGACTGACATTTTTGCGTCCAACTAAGAGATATCGCGTCACCTTCAACCTCTTGAACTCTTCGGCAGATAAGGAGAATATGTAAGACAAAGAGCAGTAGTAAAACGTTGGGCACTAATGTGATACCAATCAAAGGCTCTCCGATACTTAAGTTAGCTTAAGGACGGAGTGAATAGCAATTTGGACAGAGTAAGGGCTAAGTAGCTGAATGAAACAATTACCTCATTTTGGGGACTTGCGCTCCCTTTTATAGATTTTGGGAGGTGTACACCTTGAGTGAGATTACAATGTGGGACTGTGAGCATTGCCTTAGACGCTGCTGCGTGTCCTTTGTCCAGCCTAGTAAAACAGACACCTTCTTTAAGCCGGATCAGCAGTCTGGTTGCCGAAAGCTCACCATGTTGATGGTTTGTTCATGGGTAAGGTTGCCGAAGGCTCACACTGATGGTCAATTAATGGGTCTTAGTGCTTTGACTGGGCTTTGTGGGCCCTTCAGTAGGCCTCATGTTCCACGTGTCATGGAATGATTGGCCAGTCAGATATGGAATAAACAGCTATACCGTGGTGAATCTTTGTCAGATCTATGCAGATCTGTGTCCATCCCCAGCCTCCCTGTATCTGGATTTTGGCGGATCTATGAGATGGTGGTGTTAGGGCCTTGTGGTTTAGGTTGGGTTTGTAATAAGGGTTGCAACTCTTCGAAGGTTTCCTTGGGTTCTCACGTCGGGTGTGCTTGGAATAACTCGCAACATTTGGTTTCTTTTTGTTGCGAAGTGTGTGGACTCTCCTTAGGAGAGTTTCGGTGTCCATCCATGCGTGCTGGCTTGTGCCAGCTCTGGCTTTCTAATGGCGTGCTGGCTTTTGTGCAAGTCGTGTGTCCTTGGGTGGTGTTTGGGGTGGTATAGTAGTATCATAGTAGACAATTTATTTGTTTAAACACGGATATGGAGAAGTCAATGGTGTAAGGATTCGTAACTATTACATACTCTAAACCACATGGGTGTTAAAATGTAATTACTGCTCAATTTATTCGTTAAATATTGTCTACATATAGCAACGTATTATCTATATCTATTCATTTTTTACATCACTTTGGCGACGCAATTTTTGTTATAGCCTAGTGGAATTCAATGTAGGAAAAGAAGGACCTCTTATTTTTTATTTATTTATCAAAAGATAAGAATATCATTAAGACAAAGTGTTTACAAGTTACCACAACGTCTCTCTCAATGCATTCACTTAACTAAATAAAACCCTCTTACAACCAAGGAATAAAATATCCATAATATCCTCGATATTTCCACGAAATTTCCGTATTTTTGAATTTCCGATATTTCCGATACCATCGATATTTTAGATATCCATGAACCAAAATATCGATAATATTGACGACATTGACGAAATATCGATAATATCCCGATATTTCCATCGAAATTTCCGTATTTTTGGATTGATATTTAGATATCATCGATATTTTATTCCTCGCTTACAACCCATAATGAGCGAAAAGGACTTCTAGTAACTTTACTCAAATGACAGAAAAGATAGGGAGATTCCAAAATGTAAAAGCTAAAACTTCCCAGAGGGGTTGATGAAAAACAACATTTAAAAAATTAAAAAAAAAAACGTGACGTGTCAACAAAACTTGTTTGGGAAGTTCAGGCTTGGAGGAATTGGGGTGAGTTTGCCTCTAAAATAAAATATTTCACTCTGCTGATGCCATTGCAGCTTCTTCTTGCTTGTTATATCCAGAGAGAGAGAGAGAGATGGACAGCCACTTCAGATTCCTTCCCACTGAAGAGGAACTGGTGAACCACTACTTGAGGAACAAGGATTTTAAAGTTGACCGCATCATCCCTGAGATTGATATCTGCAAGCACGAGCCTTGGGATGTTCCTGGTAATCCATTAATCTATCTCTCCTAATTTCTTACTTATCTACACATTTCTCATTAATACTGCATGATTGTTATGTATATACAATCTTGTTATGCGGTTAATTACCCCTGACAACAACAAAATTCTTGTTCTGTTTTACTGCTAAGTACTTCATCTAGACTTGAAAAACAAAAAACAAAAACAAAAAATTGTTGTGTTTTTAGTATTTGGTACATCAAGACTTGAATTGGGTTGGTTTCAAATTTCGATATCTTGTTTTGTGTTGCATTTTCAGAGCTCTTGTTCACAGAGCCAGAGTGGGTCATGCATGAGTATTATCTCCGTGAAGATGAAGCCCGCCCTAAGCCTAAGCTCGCCCAGGTCATTCTCCTTCATGCATGCTGTGTTTGGATTATGTGTTAAAATTTCAGAGAGACGAACTCTTGGCCCACCACAAGCAACATCGATATTGTCATAACTTAACCACTGTTTAGCAGGTGTGTCCCCAGCCAAACTTAACCGCTTGATTGTTTATGATTCTTAATACAGGAATGTCCCCAGCCAGAAGATCTGGAATTAATATTTCCTGCACTTCAGCTACAGGATTACATGCTGGAGATGGACACAGAAGTTGCAGATGTTTAGCATGACAATGACTATATCACTTGTATGACTGCTCCTGCTGTTACATGACCTGCTGGAGTCTTACTATATGTATTAGTATCAAACCTATCTCTGCCATTTTCTTTTCAATTGTATCCTTGTGAGTATTGTACTGTATTGTACTGGTATTCCCATATTTAGTATTTTAATTCTTAATCTCACTAATTTTACATTTAGTATTTTAATTCTTAGTCTCACTAATTTGAAGATATCAAAGCACACGTGAAAAAAGAAAAAAGAAAAAGGATAGCTTATTGCCTTCAACAATGGTTATGGTCATGCCCTCATGCTCCCCCGTGCTGGGTAGGGTTGATGCCCTGCTCTTTAAATTAAGCTACGAAAGATTTCCCAGAAATAACCATGGTGGCGGTTCGCTCTCAAATTATTTGAGAAAATCACAGTATTTTTGTTCCCAGCATATATCCATTGCTTGTACATTCGCATCATTGTTTGAAACTTGTTTGTTTTTTTTTTTTTTTGTCACGTGAAATTCAATTGCTTGGTGACAGCAAAATGATAATTTACGTGACTTCCCATCATTGCAAGGTTTTGCATGACTTCCCATCTAATTCCAAATGATAATTTACAAACACGGCACAGAAAAAGATCACTACGCTTTTTCAAGAATAAATTTCCTTTTTAATGTGCATAATTTGATATTTTTATTTTGAATTCATGTAGAGTATTTCGGGTTTGTATGTATATACGTACTCTCCCAAGGCCAAAACAACAAAATACTCTCTCAATTATTTTCTCAAATGAATAAATCATTTCATTATCTTTGTTTAATAGTTGCGGAAAATGAGTTTTTGCTTTTTACTAATGTTCGGAATTCGGTCTCTCTTTTCTTTCTTTCTTTTTGGGTCGAATACTTGTTTCATTGCAAGCCAAAAGAGGTTGTGCTCAGGCTTCATAGATACGGTTGTAAACCGTCTTTGATAGAGTTGTTCGGATATGAACAATAATGTCACTGTACTACACCAAAGTAGAGCTTTTACAGCTTGAAATTTACGGAGAGTTTAATCCCTTCATTAATCTCGTTCTTGTTCGTTATCTATTTTATTCTTTAATATTGGATTAGATGGCATTAATTTTGTAAATTTTGAGTTTTAACCGGTAACATGCATTGAATGAATGATAAAATCAACATGAGATTTATCATTACTAAATAAAAAATAAAATAAAATAAACCAATCACGGTGTGCAGAATAAGCCGTAATTGCTAATTGATACTCTTCATTTACGACAACCAGTGCATGTCGTAATTGCTTGCACTGAATTACAGCTCACTATGCAAGCTGTTTAAAGTAATTATAACAACGTTACATGCACGTCGTAATAAGATTTAAGCGTGTTTTTTGACGGATTACTTGTGACTGGAAAAACATGTCGTTATTGAGGAATATTATTTACAACAAGGGCTTTTACTCCTTGCACCCTTGCGTCGTGAATGATACTTTACGGTATGCTTTCTACATCGTAAATGATGTGTTCTGGTGTAGCGTATGATCCATAATTTATAGTGCAGAATCGCCCATTTATGAATTACACATTTACGTTGAAATTCATTATAAGTTTTCGATGTGATCAATTAGCTCATCCATATCTTTACAAAAAGTTAGATAAGAAGAGGATGTAACAAAAGAAGAAAGAAAAATGTGAATGATGGTACTTTTGGTGAGGCAAATATTTGAGGTGGGGTCGAAGAGACTACTTGGTGAACAAGTTCATGAAAGACTAGTTGGGTTGGGGCAAAGTTTCAAAAGCCTATTGGATATATCACCATTTCTCCAATCACAAACTCTGAAATATTATATATATATATACAGAGAAGAATAAGATGGATGCCACAACCCACAAAACACAAATCAAAACCATTATGACTTGGAAGTGCCAAGATTGTTTAAACCTCTCTTTTATGTCTTTTTCCCTCTCTTTTTTTTCTTTTTGTAGGAAGGATGGAACAAACTGATAACAGATTCAAGATGAAAAATCAGCCAACCCCACCAACACCAATGCCAATTACAAAGGAATCTGGAAAAGGTGAAGAAATGGAAATCACTTTTCCATAACCTGTTTTGGTTGGTTCGCAAAATTTACTTTATGCTCTACTGTCTGCTTTTTTTTTTGGGGCAACTGTATAAAGGTTTTTGAGTGAACCTTGAAAATCCCATTTTTTTTAGTGCAGCTTGAGTTAAATAAATTGGTTTACAGATGTCATATCGATCATTTTTAATTTCTTTCTATATTTAGAAGGTTAAGATTTTCTTTTAAGAAGTTCTTATTGATCGTATGTAGAACATCGTCTTATTTGTTTAACTTAAAGAGTGTTGCACCAAAAATACTAAAGTTGACGAAAATGTAAAGGATTCTAACAAGCTAACCTCCAAGGGGGGTTGATGAAAAACAACATTTTTAAAAATTTTAAAATTAAAAAAACTCGTAGGGTGAGTTTGTCTATAAAATACAACTTAACTCTACTGATGCCATTGCTGCTTCTTCTTCCTTGTCAGAGAGAGAGAGAGAGAGAGAGAGAGAGAGAGAGAGAGAGAGAGAGAGAGAGAGAGAGAGAGAGAGATGGAAAGCTAATTCAGATTCCTTCCCACTGAAGAGGAAATGGTGAGCCACTACTTGAGGGAGAAGAAACAGGTTGACCACATCATCCCTGAGATTGATATCTGCAATCACGAGCCTTGGGATGTTCCTGGTAATCCATTAATCTATCTCACTCTTAATTTATGAACTACCCATTTCTCATTAATACTGCATGATTGTTATGTATATACAATCTTGATCTGTTGTTAATTACCCAAAACAAAACAAAAATCTTGGTCTGCTTTTACTACTAAGCACTCCGAGACTTGGGAAAAATAAAAATAAAAATTAATGTTGTGTTTTTAGTAAACTTGAATTGGGTTGGTTTCAAATTTGGATAATTTTGTTTTGTGTTGCACATGCAGGGCTCTTCGCAGAGCCAGAGTCGCCGTATCAGGATATGTTCTTCTTCAGCCCAAGGGTTTACAAGTACAACAACAGCGCTCGCACCAAAAGGACCACCGTGCGAGGCTTCTGGAAAATCACAGGCAAAGAACGTGTGATCAAGGCTCGAGGTTCCACAGGGAGAAAGAGGACCTTAACCTTCTATGAAGGTCGTGTGTCAATCGACGAAGACCAACCAGGTCATGCACGAGTATTATCTTGTTGAAGATGAAGCCAACCCTAATCCTAAGCTGGCCCAGCAGGTCATTCTCTTTCATCCATGCTTGATTATTTATGGATTGGGTTCCTTTTCATTATTTGAAAAGTTCGTTATATATATTTTGTGCTGTGTTTGGATTGTGCAGCATCAAGTCTTGTCCATTGGCTTAGTGTGTGTTCATGAAATAATGCTTTTGATGTGTGTGTGATCTTATAAGAATTGCAATTGCTGGTAGTTAATGGCTTACTGTAGGTAGGTACTTATGATTTTGATAGGGTTATGCAGATGGATTTTGTTCTCTGTCGCTTGAAGGAAAAAGCAGATGATACGAAGCATACTTCAATCTATGCTGAAGCTGAACCTGCATAGGATGAATGGCAAAGGATTTCAATTGTGTTAGTATTTTAATTCTTAATCTCGCTACTTTGAAGATACCAAAGCACACGTGAAAAAAGAAAAGAAAATGATATTTTATTGCTTCAACAATGGTGATGGTCATGCTCTTTATGCTCCCTCATGCTGGGTAGGGTTGGTGCCCTGCTCTTTGACAGCAAGAGGCTCGTACCAACAAGGCCCAAACCCAGCAGCTTTCCTCGCCTCTTCATTGAAAGGAGGCTTCAAAGGCCCCCTGAAATACGTCCTCACAATGGCATGAAACTTTTTAATCACTTCATCTTCTTCCTCATCAGACACCAGCCTCATGCAAAGATACTTGAACCACTTCACTCCAGCAGCACAGTGGGTTATTTCTTCAGGGTAAACCACGCTCTCTAGCAAATCAGCTGTCGTGTCGTCGCCTCCGTTTCGGAACCGGGAGATGGTTGTTGGCAGCACATCCAGCCCTCTTGCCTCATGCACACAATGCTCGACGGCCAGGCGTGCGGTTAGGTCTTTGGAAGTGGCAGCGGCAGAGGCCCAAAGGCCGTCGTGAGATGGCAAAGCTCCATAGAAAGAACCCATCTCCTCAAGCCGAGCTGCAAGGAGAGTGAAGTGGCGGCCTTCATCCTGAGCCACCTTTACGAAGTCCGTGAAGAATTCTCTCGGCATTGCCTCTTGCTTCCCAAACCTAGCAATTATGTCCTACAACAACAATCAATGCAGATATACATGACCAAGATCAATTCAGATTTTCAAAAACTGAAGACAATTTATTTAAAGAATCAAAGTTCAACTTAAAATTGAATAAAAGAACTTAGAATTAACATAATTGAAATACCATATAACAATATGCGAAGGAAAGCTACTCTGCATATTTTTGTCACCAATGCAGAATGAGTAATGCGAAATTGTTACTGGAGGAGTGCCCATTGATACGTGACGTGAAAAGCCACGGATCAATTGGCACTCCATCACGGAAATCTCATCCTGCATTGGATAAAATCTCATGTTTCGCTGTTACAATTCCCAAATCAGGGTTCCCAATTCCTAACATGTCTATTTTCTGCAATGCAGGATGAGTGCCGATTGATAAGTGACACGCGGACAGATCAACTGGAACTCACATCACACAACTTTCATCCTGCATTGGAGAAAACCTCATGTTTTGCAATAAGCCCCTACAATTCCTCAATCAGGGTTACAACTTCCCAACATGAATGCATCACCTTTTCTTTTCTTCTTATTTAAGAAGAGATAAGACCATCAAATAGATGTGAAAAACAATGCAACAAACTGAACTGATCCAACCTTTAAAAATATATGCAAATATTTGCATTTCCTAGTGTTCGAACCTAAACCACCTTTCACGTTCCACTTACACCAACACAACTTTGTTGATATTCTTTTGAAAAATTATATTAATATTCCATAAAAATTTTAGATTTCTAAGTTTTGTGTTGACTTTATCGTTTTTTTTTTTAAAAATGGATATAACTTGAACTCTAAATGTCGAAATTTGTGTTGTAGTGTTGTTTACTAAAATTTATTTATGTTTATTTAGTAGATACTTAATGATATTTTATATCGGATTGAATTTTATACGATTATCTTTGCAATTATTATATTTTCATACAAATCGAAACCAACACAACCCAACCCAATCCAATCCAATCTTGAGATCCGAACACATTTGATCGGATTGTAAAATCTCAAATCCAATAAAAAATTAGATTGGATTGAATTGGATTGATAAAAATTCATTCGAACCAATGTACGCCCCTAGAATATACAAATAAAACAAAAAAACTTTTCTACAGTACCCAAGACAAGTCAATGGCCCAACTCTCAGTGTGCGTGAGGCTATGCACTATGGCCTGCCTGCTCTGCAAGCTCCCGCCTTTTCCCAGCTTCGGCATCAGCCCCGGCGCCACCAACTTCACCTGCATACACACACACACACGCATTTCATCAAACACTTGGCGCACAAAAGAAACACACACTCCAACACTGTAAATTGAAAAAGCCTACGCAACGTTGCTGAGCCTAGCAGGACGATCCGGTACGGGCAGGTCCACGGAAGCGTCGTAGGCTCGAGTGATGGCCCCTCCTAGCCATTGAGCAGCCACCGAGTCGCCAACTCGGGCCTTCTCGAACGGGTCCACCGTGTTCAAAACTCGGAGCGCCGCTTCCACCAAGCTCTCGCCTCCGCTCATGTTTTTTTTTCTTTTTCGCTACCAAACAACTTTTTGTGGCTAGAAACTTTTACCTAAAGAGAAAAGTCAGAATTTGTTGGATTTAATTCGGGTCGGGTTCGCGGAAAATGTAATTTGCCAAGGAGGACCTGAGGTTGGAGGTAATTGCATTTTGTGACAAGCGTCTCTGTGTTGTCTCTGACTCTGTGGGACTTGAGCTGCAGGGATGAGTCAGCACGCGGTCCCGAGGGCCGAGTCGACTCACTACCGACTCTACGAGTTCTCGAAAGCTGCACTCACAAGGATCTTCGTGCATCCTTACGCCACGGTCTGTTTCTTCTGCCCTAGAAATCTCAGTCTCTCTCTTCACAGGCACAGTTTTATGTTTGTATAATTGAGTGATATTTATGGTGGTGGTTTTTGAAGGTGTGTGAATTGTATTGCGGTGGAGGAGGTGATGCAGAGAAATGGGACGAAGCTCAAATTGGCCATTACATTGGAATTGGTATGGTTTCGTGTGTTTTTTGTGTATATTTTTGTGCAATGGCTGAGTTAAAAATGGCGGTGCTTGTTTTTGCAATTGGTAGATGCATCATCCTCTGGAATAAGCCAGAGAAGAGAAGCATGGGAGAGCCAGAGGAAGGCTTACACTGCTGAATTTTTTGAGCTTGACCCTTGCATGGTCAGCCTCTCTTTCTCTACTCTTACAGCCTTACTGTATTGTTTTCTTTGTTGCTTTTGCTTCCTTTATTTGAAAATTTAGAATCAGGGTTTTTGGCTTTATTTTAGCATGAATTGGGTGCCATTTTTTTTTTTTTTTTTTATGATTCTTGATTTCTCTCTTTTGCTTCTGTAGTTACTCTTGATTTCACACATCAACTGTTTTTTCCATAAACTAACAATTGTAATTTTGTCGTAGTTGGTACTGTGCAATTTCAGTCATAAATTTCAACTGTATCTGATGACTGTTGTTCGTTGACATTTATCCAGGACTCAACTAATATGAAATATAGCTCTAGATGAGAAATTTATATTTATGGGTTGAAATTTTTGGCTGCTTTAAGTTGCTTTGGATAATTTTCTGTATTTTCAGTTCTGCATTATTTGACAGTGGATTGCTTTGACAGGAAGATGTAGAGATGCATCTGAAAGATCAGACAACCCCGGCTGATTTGGTTTGCTGCTTGAAGAATTTGCAGGTTTCTAATATATCTTTCTAAAGATTTTCTTTTTGTTTTCGTTTTAATGGTTGCGTGCTTTTTTCTTTTTGTAGTTTTAATGACACTTTAAAAATTGCATGTTCCAAATCTTAAAAGAATTTTCACTTGCAGCTGTGTTTCGAAACTGAGGAGAGAGCAAGGAAACTATTGTTTAATGTGTCATCCTTATTGAAGCCGGGGGGTTATTTTTTCGGTATTACTCCCGACTCATCTACAATATGGTATGGAATATGCTTTCCACAGACCTGTTGTTCAATTAGTTATATGACTTTACTCTCTCTCTCTCTCTCTCTCTCTCTCTCGGAGCAGGGAAATAGTTATTGCTAGATTATTTGAAATTATGTTCATACAGGGCAAAGTACCAGAAGAATGTTGAAGCATACCACAATAGAAGCAGTGGCATGAAACCGAACATTGTTCCCAACTGCATTAGATCAGAGAACTACATGATCACCTTTGAAGTTGAGGACGAGAAGTACGTATGAGTTTGAGATATTAAGCATGTCTCTCTTTGCTTTTGTTTTCGTGGATGATTTTGATCATAATTGTTCAAACTCAATGAATATACTTCAAACTTTCAGGTTCCCGTTATTTGGAAAGAAATACCAGCTGAAATTTACTAATGATATCTCTCCTGAAATTCATTGTTTGGTTCATTTCCCGAGCTTCATCAGGTTTAGTTTTGTTTCTGTTATAATGTTGCTTCCAAACTTTGATTCTGGTTGTAGGTTGTTGTATTTCTTAGTGCGGCATACGTAGTACTTTCAGGCCTTACAAGATTCCCTCTTGTTTAAAGCTTCACACATCGAGGTTCCTTATTTTAAGATGGTTTTCTAACCGATACTTCTACTTTGGTTTGAAATTAATTAACCATAATCATGCCTCTTAAGTGAATGGATATTTGGAAAATTTGAAATTTACGCTGGAGTAGGACTGGTGTGTTTGACTATCAAGTGAATTTGGGTTTCCTTTGCTTCATGGCTCACACACACACACACACTCTCTTTGATCGGTTGCCTTTTACTTGTTTAATGCCTTAATGTTGATTTTCAATTGATCTTGATTATCCGTTTCTGTTGTAAGTTATTCAGGTTAGCCAGAGAAGCTGGTCTTGAGTATGTGGAGATTCAAAACTTAACAGAATTTTATGATGACAACAGGTGTTTAATTCTTGTTTTCTTGTTTTCTTGTTATATTTGTCACAAGCACGTCTCCAATGTATTTTAGTTTTTTTTTAAATCCTGTGAATAAAGCTTTAAAACCATATTTATCACTTCACTTCTATTCGCACAAGTTTGTTTAAACTTATCATGGCTGATTTTTCTTCTTTTCTATTTCATATTTCTCTGTAAGAGCACAATTTGCAGGCATGATAATGAATTCCGGTCCAAATCTTGTGGATCCTAGAGGAAGACTTCTTCCTCGATCATATGATGTGTTAGGTAATGCATTTTTTGCCTTTTGTTTCTACAATGTTGTCTATTGCAACTTGTGCAGTTGCACTTTATGTATAGTTTCTCATTTGTTGGGCATTTTCCTTTTGCAGGTCTGTATACCACATTTATATTTCAAAAGCCAGACCCTGATATTGCTCCCCCGCTTACGACACCATTGCTGCATGATGTAACCTACATTCAGGATGAGGCAAGTATTTTATAATGTGCAAAGAATACATTGAAATTGGGCCAACGAAGCCTGACTAATCTACTAGTCACTGGACACTCAACATTTTTTCACCCTTCCTTTCTATACTACTTTTTACGTGTGCCTGGTATGAAATTTCTTATTTATATGATTGGACTATTATCTTCTAATTTTATTTTTCTGGTTTTCTTTTGATACTCTAGAGAGAGTGGCAAGTCCCAGTGACGACTGTCTGGAGAGATGATGAAAAGGGCGTACCGGTAGAGCCGCCTCCTGGCCTGGGCAAGATTAGTGAACAAAAAGGGATTTTGGGTCCTGGCCCTGCTGAGTTGCGTTTTTCTGAGGCACTTTGACCTGGTGGTCGATGGAAGCAAGAATAATGTGCATGGAAAGACTTAGTTTTTAACATAGAGGACAGTTTCGTGGTTGAAACAAAAAGTTGTAACAGTAGATGATTCTTCTTTTTTCTCTTGTTATGGAGGCATTTGAATTTGAGAATACATTGTATTATAGGTTAAGCAAATGCAATGATTAAACGATTTGTAATTCAACGTTGCTAAATTCCTCGTGTTCCCTCAACTTAAACTAGGTGTAGGCAACCGAATCGAACCGAACCAAACCAAATCTTCATAGTGGGTTGTTAATTGATTTCATAATTTTGGAGGCATGAATGGTCGGGCTGCTTGTTGAGATTCTATAAATATTATAAGCAAAAGAAAAAAACAGAGATATTGCATAATTTGGGAGGCATAAAAGATTGGGCTTGTTGAGCTTATATATGAGAAAATAAAAATAAATGATTGAAAAAAGAAAATGTAAGGCACGCCCAGTGGGACTCGAACCCACAATCGCCTGATTAGAAGTCAGACGCCTTATCCATTAGGCCATGGGCGCTTGTTGGTAACCGTTCTCATCAATAATATTTTATTCTCATCGTTCGTACAGAAATTTACCCTCTCGACTGATTGCCACAAAGTCATCCTTCCCTGCTTGCGTTGCGTGCAGCTTGCATGCTGCTTTCAGTGCTTTGCATGGTGAACACTTGTTGTTGAGCTGTGGCACATACAGCTTACCTCATCACCCCTGTCGCACATGTCATTTCTGATTTAGATAAATAAATAAAATCCAATCCAATTATTTTCTTTTTAAAATTTTGTCAAACAAACATCTCATCTTTCTAAATGTATCTTGTGCTCATCATTAATTAATTGCATGTATTGAGCAATGAGTTGAGTACAAATACTTTGTATTATGATAGTAAGTAAGGAATAAAAATTGAATCAACTACTTTAATAGGTTCATTTCTAATTTTGAGTGTTTTGAGTTACGGACATTAAGGTGAGATTCATATATATTTTTTAAAATTCCTTATATATTTGTAAATGTGTAGAAATTTAGAAATTTGAATAATTCACTTATTTTTTTTGCATACCTATGTTTAATGAGTCGTGATATGGAGACCAACTGTCTTTCTAATAGAGATGAAGCCTACTAATATTTGATAACACTATTTGGAAATATAAAATATCTGATAAGATACGACTATGCTTCACTGTCCTTTTAAGCCATTTTGCATTTTATGCACAAGCAGACAAAGTGTTAAATGCCGTTCAAAGGAAAGAGCAATAATTTTGTCATACACATAAACCTGTGATCCATTTAAGCTAATTACACTGTTTTAGGACTGCAATCATTCTTAACCCCTTTTTAAATTAACGTCAAAATTAATTATTGTGTAATGGAATGATTAAAAAATCATTACACACTTTGTGTACGTTTCAGCAATTTATTCAGCAAAACCAGATATCTCTCATATACAGTGTACACGTATGCTACCCGCCAACTCCACCTGTCTCCTTTCAGGAAGTTTCCCATTTAGCGTCTCTCTCTCTCTCTCTCTCTCTAGTTCTTGTGTGTTTAATGAAAGATATACCACCTTCACATAACTGAACAAGAGAAACAGTGACAGGTTTTTAGATTTTCTGTTTTATTTTTTTGTGGGAGTAATTAATTGAGCATCAAGAATGGAGGGTTCTTCACCAAAAGGAGGAAGCAACAATTATGATTACTCATTCAAGATTTTGTTGACTGGTGATTGTGGTGTTGGAAAGAGCAGTCTTCTGCTCAGCTTCATCTCCAACTTTGTACAAGACCTGTCTCCCACCATTGGTATTTCTTCCTTTTCTTCTTTTCTTTAAATGTCCCTCTTTGTTTCTCCCAAGATTTTCATTTCATGTTTAAGTCCTGTGAAGTACTGATGTTCTGTATCTATCTGTTGCAAATTAAGTACATGTTGGTTTCTCTATGCAGGTGGCATGCATTGTTTTGAAATTATTTTAGTCATTTATTTTTCAATTTGTCTACTTTTCTTGTAATTCTTTGTTCTGAGGAGTGAGGGAGGGAGGAGGTTACAAATGTTTTCTTGTATTTTTCATGATGCAGTGTGCAAACTCTGTGACTAGAATTGGGGTGTTCATATATGTAGGAAGACTAATTGGTGACTAAGTTAAGAGCATATAGGAAATTATTCTGCCTGCCTTAATGTGCAATTTCAAGGAAAATTGTAAAACTTTTTACATTCTTGTAATTTTCTGATATAGTTTTAGTGCTGATATGCTTTAACAACCATTTCAAGGTGTGGATTTCAAGATCAAACAGCTTTTAGTTGGTGGGAAGAGATTGAAGCTTACAATATGGGACACAGGTATTCATTAATTGCCCTCATTGGTTTTCATTGAATACTAAATTGTTGATTTTACAAAGCTTTTAAGCTTCTTTAATTTTGTTTTCTTTTGCAGCTGGACAGGAGAGGTTTGGAACAGTTATAAGCTCTTACTACAGAGGTGCACATGGAATTATTCTTGGTATGTCATTGCATTCACGAAAATAACTATTCCGAAAAAAATATCAATCTTTTGTTTCTGTTCATAGGCTTAGTTTATAATGTTTTTGGCTGGCAATAGAGCTGATTTGTGGTGGAACAAAATCTGACTGATTTGTCATTTGATTTCAATCCTAGTGTATGACGTGACCCGGCGAGAAACCTTTACAAACTTATCGAATATCTGGGCAAAAGAAGTAGAGACGTACTCAACTAATCCTGAGTGTATCAAAATTCTAGTTGGGAATAAACTTGACAGGGTATATCTTAAACGTTACATACTTCCTTTGTTTTAATGTATTCTGAGTTTTCATGTTCTGCAAAGATGCTGGGGAGATCTCATTCCTATGTTGTTTAACAATGTCCAGGAAAACGAGAGGGCTGTAAGTAGAGAAGAGGGAATGGCTCTTGCACAGGAGCATAAATGTCTGTTTCTTGAATGTAGTGCTAAAATTAGAGAAAATGTTCAACAATGTTTCAGAGATCTCACATTGAAGGTATATATTCTTTTGGAAATGCCGTGCATTTTCTCAGTTCTCATCTTCTATCTGCAACATGTATTAATAGCTTCTTATGACGTATTTAGAAGATAAAACCGGTAGTCATAGATATCTCTGAGAATGAATTTAGAACCTTTAGTATATAAGTTGAATTGCAATTGTCAGAGTAATGACTAATTTTCTAACTCTTCCTTCAATGTGGCATGCTCCAAGGCTTTCATCTGATTATCCTTCAATTCCAATGTTTGAACAGATGCTGGAGGTGCCAAGTTTACTGGAAAGTGGATCTGTAGATGTGAAGAGACAAATTTTGAAGCAGAAACAAGAAGACAAGATGCCTTGCAGTGGTAATTGCTGCTTTCAATGAAGATGTTAGAAAACGACAGTACAAGAATTGGTGCAACGACAGTTCGGCGGCCTATGCTCTTCAGAGAGCTTTTCTAAAGCAATTGTCATCACTTCCATTACAATTTTAGCAACTATGTTCAGAAACAGTCGTGGTTGTTTCTAAGTTGAATTTAGTTTACTCAGAAGGTGTTAAGAGTTTGCTTAGGGCATTTCAAAAATACGCATTACAGGTACTGGTTGGATAAGCAATATAACAGTGGCCCTGTATGACTGTATCCATAAATCTCTGTAAATTACAAAAACTGTACAGGAACTGCATAAATACAGAAAATGGCTTCGATGTACACATGAAAAGTGGTATTTTGCATCCATAATCGAGTCTTTGGTGTTTTTCTTCAGTTCTTTATTCATTCATAGTCCAGCATTACTTTACTTGTGTCTTCAATGGTCTGCTATAGTATACATGTTTTTGTTTTTGTTTTTGTTGATGGGAAACGAAATTTATTAATATCAAAACAAATTACAATTAAAGGGCGCGGGCGCAAAAGAATATCCATCAAAACAGTACAATCTTACAACCGAACACCCTCAGCTATCAGTAAAAATCCCACAGAAATAGCGCAAATCTTATACACAATCCCTAACTAACAAATGGTCCCAGACTACCTTTGCACCCATACCTCCACCATAATTCTAAATTAAATACATCCGAGGATATCTGAGACGAGAGCACCATCTCAGTTGGAAACAAGCATTGAGGAGAAGCTTTTCAATCTGCCAATCAAACCATGCTTTGTGTGAGCTTCTTAGAGGTTTGTGAATGCATTCCACTTGTTAAGCAAAAATCCTCAACTTGCAGTGGTTGTCTTGCATTTTTCATAGCCTTAGAACCCGTTCTGTTTTGGTTCTTCCTTTAGCGACACTGTTGAAGCAGGAAGTTTGCCTGAGAATCTGAAATATTCAACTGAATATGGCTGATGCCAACAGTGGCCTTGCAAACATATCACAGATTTGATTAATGTGAAACTAGGCTCCTCTTAATCACCAATAATCTCCACAGGAACAGCAACCATCTCTAAAATGATGGAACCGATTCAAGTCTCTGACAATGATCTCCCATCCGTAGATTCTAGATATTAACTTGGTGGCCGTGTGACAATCTCTGCAGATTCGAAGGTTCTTCGTCACACGAAGAACTACTCCAGGACTAGTATTAAGAAGTCCAAAGGCAATGGCAAGCTTTTCACTGTGGGTTGTAAGGTTATGTTCTTTCTCCTCCTCACTAACATCATGTAGAACAAAGCTAGTGTCAGGTACATAACCGGCTGCCTTAATCTTATTTGGTAACTCCTCCAATAACAACTCATAAATTTCCTTTGCTTGAGGGTGAGATGTATCTCCACCAAGAAACAGATGGGCTTTCCCATTGACCTCTATCCAACTGCATCTAGGATTCTTCTTCATGCCTTGAGATTTTAAAAGCGCTCTCAAATCGTCCACCTCCTTCCACATGCCAGCATCAGCATATATATTTGATAGCAGGACATAGTTGCCACTGTTGTCTGGTTCCAAGATGAATAGCTTTCTAGCAGCAATTTCGGCAATTTCCAAATTGTGGTGGGTTCGACAAGCCGATAACAATGCACCCCAAATGCTTGGCCCTGCTTGCATTGGCATTTTACTCACAAGATCTATTGCTTCCACCAAGCGCCCTGCACGACCCAATAGATCAACAACACAAGCATAATGTTCCACTCTGGGTTCGATAGAGTATATTGTCTTCATACAATCAAAGTATTTCAGGCCAACATCAACGAGCCCCGAATGGCTGCATCCAGATAACAATCCTGAGAATGTTATGTTATCAGGTTGAAGCCCAGCTCCGATCATGTCCACAAAAGTAGTTACAGCTTCTGATCCACGTCCATGGCAGGCATAAGCTGTTATCATAGTATTCCATGCAACTAAACTATTTTCAGTTTGATGTACTCTTTCGAAACACTGACGAGCATCAGAAAGGCTCCCGCATTTAGCATACATTGCCAGGAGCGCTGTCTGTATGGAAGTATTAGAGTCCAAACCAATCCTGCTGGCAAAATTGTGAATTTGTCTCCCACGCTCAAGGGCTGCTGAATGTGCACATGCAGGAAGAACACTCATTATAGTCACACAGTTGGGCTTAACCTCTGAATCTTTTTTCAACATCTCATCAAATAAAACCAATGCTTGCTCAGCAAGCCCATTTTGAGCGTATCCTGATATCATAGCAGTCCAAGAAACAATGTTTTTGCACGGCATTCGTCTAAACAAATCCTCTGCAAAACAAATCTCTCCATCTTTCATGTACCCCGCAATCAATGCATTCCAAGCAGAAACGTCTCTCGCAGTCATTTTATCGAACAAACTACGAGCATCGCTCATTTCACCACATTTGATGTACATATCAATCAAAGAAGTCTCAACATACATATCAGACTCCAACCCAATTCTCAAGCTCAGACTATGAACACATTTTCCATACCAAATGCTCGACAAGTTAGCACAACACTTAAGAACAAAAGGGTACGTAAAGTTATCACCTTTAAGGCCTAAGCAATGCATTTGACCATAAAATTCCATCGTTTTCTCAGAGTAGCCACACAGAGTATATGCCCGAATAATTGAATTATACAAAAGTGTAGATGGGTTATTTACTCTATGAAAGATATTAACCGTTGAGTCAAGATCATCTGAGCTTGCAAACATTGCAACCATCTTGGCCCCAAGGAACGCATTAGGTTCGAGCGCCCACGCAGAGCCATCTGGGCATGGACTTGTTGGCCTAGTCTCAACAAGTTCTGGCCAGTCAATGACTGAAAAATTGGTGCATAGAATGAGATGCAAGTTGGGTCTTGTGCTAGCAGTGGTTTCAGAAGTGCATGCGTATGCATTGTTGCGTACAGTGAGAGCAATGGAGCACTGCATTTGGGTAGAACATGAGCGTTACGTGATTTTAGAAGTAACAGGTGGCAGGATGTATATAAGCAACACAAGTGTAATCTATTATTTTAAGTAAATGGAAATTCATTTCTTAATATGGTATCCAGAGCCTTCTGTCCAACGACTTGATCCTTGATTCCCGCTCTCTATCCTTTGTTCTCGCTAAGCTTTCTTCCTCCCTAAGTTTTCTTCTTCTCTAAGCTTCCTTCTCCCTTCTTCCATTGCGACCTCAGCTTCTCCCTCCTCTGAGACGGCCACACCAATCAATCCTGAAAATCTCTCAGGATCCAGCTCTACGCCTTCCATCACAATCCAGAATATAGGATCCATGGTGCGGACCGGTGCCTCCTCCATCACAATTCATCTCCGATGCTGCTGGAAATCAAGTTCTCAATCCGGCATATGTTTCTTGGTTCGAAAACAATCAGAATATCCTAATCGCAAAGAAAAAACGATCAAGATATGCCCTTAGTAAGGATTTGGGGTGTGTGGGTGATAAGGATTTGGGGTTTTTGGGTGCGCAAAGAAAAAACGAGGGTGCCGCAAGGGTGGGCTGGGGTGTGGGTGCGCAAGGCTGGGTGTTGGTATTTTTTGAATTTTGATTTATTTTATTTGTCTGTGCAGCCGAGGTTGTTCTGGGGAGGTCGTTGTTTAATATTAACGATGATGAACCAATCGCTACTTTCCTGGACCAAGTGAAGAGGTATTGTAAACCTAAACTTACAATTTTAGGTTGCTTACACAATAGATTTGAGAAACTAATATTGAATTTCATTTACTCATTACTGTGCATCCGGAGGGGGATTTAAACACCGCACCACTGCATGGAATGCTCTTACAAGAGCCTTTTGGTGTTTTCCTCAGAGCCTTTCGGTATACGAACCACATGGAAGGTTGACAGTGCAGAGCGCTATTAGACACCCTTATTTCTCCGATTTAGATACAGATATGCTGTGAGCATAACAATGCCTCAGACAAATAGCTATGGGAAGAACATTTTGTAGTTTGGGTTAATAACATTTGAGAGAACAATTTATAGTTTGGATGTAACTTTTGATTGTGGGTGTAAACATTTTCTACTCGTTAATTGTGGATGTAAACATTTTCTAGTTTGGATTTTGGTGTGTAAGAAATAACTTCTTTTTCTGGTGGTATGAAATATTTTCTAAATGGGCATAAATGCAGAGGCGAATAAGAAATTGTAACATTATCATTTATAACTTTACAATTTCAGTTGTTGTAATTAGGGATGAAACCTGAGTTTACAAAGGGAGAGGAGAGGGCTTCAAATGACAACCATGGTTCCGGTTTCCAAAATAGCCAAATTGAGGCCTATGGTTCGGTTTCGAGTTGAGCCCAAAACCGAACCAACCTAGACCACCCCTACTTGTGACATTCTCGGGTTATGCTTTATTTTTATTTTTTTTAATCCATGGCTGTCATTTGAAGCCCTCTCCTCTCCCTCTGTAAACTCAGGTTTCATCCCTAATTACAACAACTGAAATTATAAAGTTATAAATGATAATGTTACAATTTCTTATTCGCCTCTGCATTTACACCCATTTAGAAAATATTTCATACCACCAGAAAAAGAAGTTATTTCTTACACACCAAAATCCAAACTAGAAAATGTTTACATCCACAATTAACGAGTAGAAAATGTTTACACGCACAATCAAAAGTTACATCCAAACTATAAAATGTTCTCTCAAATGTTATTAACCCAAACTACAAAATGTTCTTCCCATAGCTATTTGTCTGAGGCATTGTTATGCTCACAGATTATCTGTATCTAAATCGGAGAAATAAGGGTGTCCAATAGCGCTCTGCACTGTCAACCTTCTATGTGGTTCGTATACCGAAAGGCTATTAGGAAAACACCAAAAGGCTCCTGTAAGAGCATTCCATGCAGTGGTGCGGTGTTTAAATCCCCCTCCGGATGCACAATAATGAGTAAATGAAATTCAATATTAGTTTCTCAAATCTATTGTGTAAGCAACCTAAAATTGTAAGTTTAGGTTTACAATACCTCTTCACTTGGTCCAGGAAAGTAGCGATTGGTTCATCATCGTTAATATTAAACAACGACTCTCCCAGAACAACCTCGGCTGCACAGACAAATAAAATAAATCAAAATTCAAAATACCAACACCCAGCCTTGCACCCACACCCCAGCCCACCCTTGCGGCACCCTGCGTTTTTCTTTTACACTCCAAAACCCCAAATCCTTATCACCCACACACCCCAAATCCTTACTAAGGGCATATCCTGATCGTTTTTTCTTTGCGATTGGGATATTCTGATTGTTTTCGAACCAAGAAACATATGCGGATTGAGAACTTGATTTCCAGCAGCATCGGAGATGAATTGTGATGGAGAAGGCACTGATCCATCAAGGATTCCAGTAAGATTGTACCGACAGAAGATCGGAGCAAAGAGCGCACTCTAGTGAGGTAGTTGGTTGTAGTTAACTTGATCGGCACCATGGATCCTATATTCTGGATTGTGATGGAAGGCGTAGAGCTGGATCCTGAGAGATTATCAGGATTGATCGGTGTGGCCGTCTCAGAGGAGGGAGAAGCCGAGGTCGCCATGGAAGAAGGGAGAAGAAAGCTTAGCGAGGAAGCTTAGAGAAGAAGAAAACTTAGGGAGGAAGAAAGCTTAGCGAGAAAAAAGGAAAGAGAGCGGGAATCAAGGATCAAGTCGTTGGACAGAAGGCTCTGGATACCATGTTAAGAAATGAATTTCCATTAACTAACCTGCCACCTATTACAATCTGCACTACATTCCTTAACAGGGGATGTATTCAATTGAGATTTTAATAGATTTTAATTACATGATTTTAATGTAATGGATTTCAATTTTACTTATGATAGTAATACCCCAAAAATAAAAACTAAAGATGGCCTTCATTATTACATAGCCCCCTTTGATTAATAATCAAATTTAGCGTAATTTTTTTTTTTTTAAAAAAGCCCGATTCAGAAAATGAAGAAACCATCATTTTCATATAAACAAAAAGAAATAAAGTAACGCATCACCACTTTTAAGATAAATGACTAATTGCTAAAACCTAATTGGGAATTCAAAATCCAAGCTACAAAGAAACCTAAAGAACAGAGAAACATTTTCATATAAGAAAAAGAAAAATTGTTACCCATTATGCAGCCAATGCACCAAATATCCGAGAAGCAAGTATGTGCACCAGATTGCTGACACATTTCTGGGGCCCTATATCACAGCGGGGTGAGCAGTTCTTGATCAGCAACAAAGTCTCTAAGCACCACCATGGAAGAAATGTCATCTACCATCATGCCCAGCGCCCCATAGTATATACTAGCAAACGTGCCCGCGCAATGCTACGGGTTTTAAAATCGTCTGAAATGTGTGCAAAGTTGTGAAAATATGTAGCAAGTTTAAGTCACAAAATAAAAACTAATAACATGTTTTAATATTTTGGACGAAAATTTAACTACTTTGCGCATAATATTCAGGGACAAACTCAATTTGAATTGTTTCAATTAATCCAAGTGCATACCATCCAAATATAGATATACATATCATCCACTCAGCTGCTTAGTTATTTCAAGAAAGGCTGATCCAAATTGTAACAGTTCAAAAACTTCCTTCTGACATCAAATTTAGGACCAAAAACTCTGTTTTTTCTAAAACCTGGGAGACTTAATTGATGTGAACTTGAGCTTTTCATAATCAATTTCCACCTTAAATTAACATCTTCACAGCATGGTAACTGAATTCTGCAATGATCAATCAAAACAATGATTCAACAACAATTTGACTTTACCCTTTATTGCATGACACTAATTGAGAAAATGAAAAAGAATAATTTGCAAATTGCATGTTGTATGTAGCTTTCATGCATCCAACTTTTCCCCAACACAAAAAAGAAGAAGCATAAACTGATATGAACAGAATTTAATATCAATTACCCATCCTGAACTTCAGACAATGACTGATCAGGATATTAAGGCAGGGAAAGAAATGTTGGAGGAAGATTTTGTGAAGAAAATGGGTTGAGGAGCTTACTCTTATGGTGAAAACCAAGCAAAAGGCAGAAATTCAAGCTTTGAGCACATTCGGCTTTCAATATCTGTCTTAAGTAAGTCATGAATTTACTCACATTAGTCTATGAAGTGGTTGAATATCTCTTGAATTGGTTCAATTGTAAGGAAAAAGAATGAAAAGAACAAAGATTTCGCAACTTCGATTCCTGGTGGATGGTAAATTTGTTGCCTGATATTTTTGGAAATTCTTGCCTGATATTGCAAACTTTAATCCAAATTTAGCCAGTGATAACCATAACTTTTCAAAAGACATTTACCTAGAGTTTTGGTTCTTAAAAACTATGTAGGGCGAACGAAAATTTGAACAATTTTGCATCTGCAAAGACCGGGATAATTGGTAAATGGAAATTCACTGCTACTAAGTACTAATTGAAGCAAAATAGGATCTATGTATAACAAAAGCGAAAATATAACTCATAAGCAAATTCATATTTACCTTTGCAATAGTGCTGTATGTGAAGACGTCCAATTTCAACACTCCTGTTGATTCCAAATGCCGGACTTCCCTGTAAATATCTTGTGCCAAACTGTATGTGAAGACGTCCAATTTCAACACTCCTGTTGATTCCAAATGCCGGACTTCCCTGTAAATATCTTGTGCCAAATCAACTCATCCAGCAAGATAGCATGCCTTCAAAAGGATATTATGACATGCCATTCTGACACCAAGATTCTGGACATAGAGAATAATTAGATTTAGATAGTTGTAGCTTGATTCATTACAAACCAATTATGCATTCAAACCGATTGCCACATGCAACACATTCATTCAAACTGAGACAGCTAAAATCTGGTCGGAACGGTCTAGACTATGAAAGCTCTATTGGAAACTCTGGTTTTTTTTGACAGCATATGAGTTTGGCAATTGTTTTTATGACTGGTTCCAGAATTTTTTTTGGCTTGATGCTTATGCTCAGTATTAGTGCAACAACCATTTTCAAGACAGATTTGTGTACCACTTGAAGTGGCAGAAATATGAATTTCCTTGGTTTTTGTAATCCTTTTAGACATGATATTCAAAAATTACAAATTTCAACCAACAGATCGATAGCTGGAAAGAAAAAAAACATGAATGAGTTAAATTATAATATTATAATTACATCTAAAGCCTAATCAAGCAAAATGGACGCACACCAACAGTACTGCAGCTATAGAAATAAGAATTTTCAAACAACACAACATCTAAAAATGAATTAAATACAATTTCTATAGCCTAACCAAGCAAACCAGATAAAAGCAATAACATCACAACCACATAAATAACAATTTTCAAATGACACAATATCCAAAAAACCAATTTGCCATAGTTGATATGCTTAACCTCTTCAAAAGACGAATAGAAAACTGACCTGTTGCCTAACAGCAATGGGAAGAGATATCAAACAGTCCAAAAAGCAGTTAGACGACACCTATAACAAATGCAAAAACCGAAAAAATGAAATCAAGGAACAATCAAAAGAGCAAAAAATAAAAATATACAGATTCTGTTTGTGATAATGGTCTAAAAGCACATGACTTACGATAATTAATGATTTTCAAAAGGAATTGATGAAAAAAAAGGAGTTACTAATATACATAAATCAGATAATCATCTATAAGCATATAACTTACAATGATTAATGATTTTCAAAAGGAAACACGTTTAATTATGCAACATATGAAAATTTCAACTAACCAAAAATATTCATCTAATAACTCATTATAAAAATTTCAGCTAACCAAAAATATTAGGCATTATCATCAATTAGGGATTTAGAGTTTAAAAATTACTTGAATTATATCCTCGACTAATATGATAGGAAAGTTAAAAAAGAAAGTAAAGAAAAAGGAAACCCAAGAATCCAGTAAAAGTAGTAAATCAATTGAAGTATTATAAAGTGATTTTTGAGTTTTAATCTTTGTAAGTATATTATTGGATGAAAAGAGCATTTTCAAGTTTTGTTCTCTTAATTAAGTTCTCTTTGTTCTCTGAATTAAGTTCTCTTTGTTCTCTTAATTAAGTTCTCTTAGTAATTAAAAGATAAAGTGATTTTACAGTTCTAAGTATCATCATTACTCTACTAATTAAAAAAGCTTGTTCAAGTTTTGTTTTCCTTGAGAGAGAGAGAGAGAGAGGAGAATTAGTTAAGTTGATGAAATATGAATTAGCCTAAGAAAGAATGGTATACAACACCCAAAAGATTAAATGGAACCTCCACACCCATTCTCAAAATTTTAACAATACAGAAAAGGAATCACTTAGGGGGTGAAACTAAATTTAAACAACATGAATGGTGAATCTAGCTTAGCATAACCAAGTTGAAACATGGTTCTATAAAGTATCAGGCTGCCGGATCTCTCCTATTCAAAGAGGGATCTTAATAAAATTAGAACTCACAAACTAAGAATGAATTGAGGATGGTTACATTCATATTTTCTGAGCATAGATATATTATACAGAACGAAAAGCTGCCCAAAGAGAACTATATAAAAAGATATTTATTTAATTAAAAATGCGGGTGTATTTATGTATATATATATATATATATATACCTATTACCCAAAGCAGTGTTTAACTTAACAATCGTTTCTTCCTCCTCAGCAGTGATGTTCCCTCTCTTCAAGTCAGCCCTCAGATAATTTATCCACCTTAGTCGGCAACTCTTCCCACACCTCAGCAATCCTTCAAATCACACACAGACACATTGATTTGTGTATATTTACAACCAAATGAAGACACATTGGGAATATATATAAAGGATCCTTTATTGTAAAAATCTTTCAAGGCTAGCTAGCTACTATACATATATATGAATATTTTGACCTGCATTCTTGGGTAAAGATCTCCAAGAGCCTTCTCCATGAAGTTGAATGCAGATCTACACAACATGATTTAGAATTTGGGTTCACTTTTAATTTCCATGCCAATAAACGCTATCACTCGAACGAATGCAAATTCAGATAAAACCAATCATGGTCGAGAGCTATAGAGAAAATCTCACCAAATCCAACACTTCAATAATTTTTTTTGCTTAAACACACAAATAGAAAAAAGAAAAATAATAATAATTTTTCCTTCCATTTCTTATGTTTTCTCAAAAACCAAACTAAGTAGAGTGAGTGACAGACACCAGTTAAGCCCACATTCAAATTGCATAAATATATTCTATTACCAACCCAAGAAAGCAATCTCCATTACTAAATAGCAAGAAGAAATTTCTTATATAAGTACAGGTTGCACCTTTGGGCAATCTACAACGCAACGACAGTTATCGTATATATAGATCCTCAATCAAAAACAAAACCAAAGAAAAAATTCAGAATAAAAACAATCACGAAAACAACAACAAAAGTGTACATATGAAATTAGAACCTTGTAAGTAAAGTGTTCGATCTCGTGGTGAGGTACGCCTCTAAACGAAAAGAGCATAGATATAGGCTTGAGAATGGGCTTGATGAATTACTGAACTTGTAGATATAAATGCGGATGTTCCACACTTACCAAATGAGCACCAATTGGACCAATTGGAGGGCTTTGGAATCTCTGATGATATCTCTCAATTGTGCGTAGAAGGCTTATCACTCTATCTCCACCAAAGCTGTAACCTGTTTAAACAAAACATTTTTGCATATGAACCCCCATGTCACTCCATCTAGGCATATCAACTGGTTACAACAGCTGATAATATAAATAAGTCACCTATGCATTCGCATGACAACTATGTTTTTTGTATATGAACCCCCCCATTTCACTCTATCTTGGCATATGAAACTGGTTACAACAGTGTCATGCAGAAATTAAAGGATTTCGTCATAATTTTGAATAGGGAAAAATTACCATAAAAATTTTTAAAAAAAGTCATTAGAAATTGGGTATGGAAATTAATTTATGGATACTTTAAAAATTTTGAGTCACTAAGAAGGTGACCACTGGCCAATGCATTTGTGTGTTAGATTTTCTATTGCATTGCTACTTTTCATTACCGATCTTGTGTCAAGCGCTACTAATTGAGCTAAATCATTTTAAACCATACCGAATCACTATTCTAGAGATTTTCAAGCAAATCATCTAATATTCACATCAATATAGAGGCATATTTTCAAGGAAAAAAAATGGTATAATACATAGTCAGTTATGCCAAGGAAAAACAAATTGAAGAGTGAACGAACTCACATAATGTTAGTTGCTCTTAAACAGTAAATCCCCATAAATAAGCAGCACACAACAACAAACATAAAAGTTAGAAAGTGTTCCATGATCAACCTGTAGCCCATTAAAACTTAAATTCTTACACTCCTGGGTCATTTGGCACAAATAATTGGAGTTTAATTAATTCCCACCACAATAATTGGAAAAAGAAGGAATTTAAAGTATATATATGTGTGTGTGTATATATATATATATATATATATATATATATATATATAGAGTTATTCAACAGAGTCACACCATATTTGAACATTTAGACAGCATAGCATACAAAAGCTACCCCTATTGAAATTGAGTTTTAGAGAATCAAAACAACCGACCTCACAGTGTCCAAATCTTTGCCATTGTTTTCCAACACAACATCAAATGCTGTTCCTTCCAAAATCTTTCTAATCTCCGCAGGTTCTCCCCACACTGTCTTCCCTCCAACACTTACAATTTCCTAAGAGAAAAAGTATTCAAATCACCCAAAAGTTACAACCATAAGTAGGAAAAATCCCACTTCGAAAATTTAATTTGAAAGAGATACAAACATGTGGAACAAATTTTGCAGTGAAAAAATGTGCAAAATATTAACTGATAATCTGCTAAATGGGGGCTTCTCTGAAAACCTTTTACAAAACCCAGATCAGAACACACACACACTCTCTCTCTCTCTAGAACTCCATTAACATAAAAACATTGATCTCTCTCAAATTAAGAGCTCTGTCCGAGAAGATAATAGAATTCCAACCCTAACCAACGTTGAGAAGATTAACACAGCTAATTAATATATATCCTGTTTCGTGTGGGGTCGTAAACTTGGAGATAATGAGTCTTATCTACACAAATTAATACGTGCCCTTATTAGTGAGAAAATCAAAAACTCTAATTCAAGGCAACTTTTGAGTACCCAATAAAAATCATAAAACCAAACTGAGAAATCAAAAGTTAAGTAGCAAATAATATTAAATACCAATACACTGATAAACTGAACCCCACTATGGAACGAATGAAGTGAAAACTAAAAAGGACCACATAAGTTACTCAAGAAGAACACAGAAGGAAGATGAAGGATTAACAGAGTTGAACATAACTTTACTCAAGAAGTTTCCAGGAAAAGCAACAGAATGCAAAACTGAAGTTTCGAACCCAACGTTGAAAGCGGTTTTTCTGACAGCCGGAATCTGCAAAGGGCGTACGGAATTCAGATTTGGGAACGTGAAGAGCAGGAGAAGGAGGAGATAGCGCGTTTTGCGTTGGACAATGAAAAACCGATAAGATGAAGACCAAAAGGGCGGCTGGATTTGCAGCCCGCCTTCCCAAACGAAAATCAACGGCCCCCAAAGCATCTTCAACAGTGAACGCAGATCTTTCATCTCTGCCCCAACCAGCTGGTTCGAAATCAACTGGAGATGGACTTGCTATCTGAGCGAACGAAACGTTCGCAGCCAAAGAAGAATGGGCAAGAGGGAAAGAGAAGAAAGGGTTTAGTGGAGGGCATTTTCGGTAATTCAGCTTATATATATAATATATGCTGTGGAAAAAGACAAAGGTGAATAGCTTAGGAACCGTAACGGAAACTGAGTTTTTTAGTATATATATAATTTTCTGGAAAAAGCTCACACTGCATGCCCCATAGTATATATTTTATGGGGAAGAGATTACCAAGGTTTTTCTTGTATTTTTCAAGGAAATTTGTAAAACTTTTTACTTCCTTGTAATTTTCTGATATAGTTAGTTTTATTGCTGATATGCTTTAATAACCATTTCAAGGTGCGGATTTCAAGATCAAACAGCTTTTAGTTGGTGGGAAGAGATTGAAGCTTACAATATGGGACACAGGTATTCATTAATTGCCCTCATTCGTTTTCATTGAATACTAAATTGTTGATTTTGCATAGCTTTTAAGCTTCTTCTTTTTCTCTTTTGCAGCTGGACAGGAAAGGTTTGGAACAGTTATAAGCTCTTACTACAGAGGTGCACATGGAATTATTCTTGGTATGTCATTGCATTCACGAAAATAACTATTCCGAATCATAGGCTTAGTTTATAATGTTTTTTGCTGGCAATAGAGCTGATTTGTGGTGGAACAAAATCAAACTGATTTGTCATTTGATTTCAATCCTAGTGTATGACGTGACCCGGCGAGAAACGTTTACAAACTTATCGAATATCTGGGCAAAGGAAGTAGAGACGTACTCAACTAATCCTGAGTGTATCAAAATTCTAGTTGGGAATAAACTTGACAGGGTATATCTAAAACGTTACATACTTCCTTTGTTTTAATGTATTCTGAGTTTTCATGTTCTGCAAAGATGCTGGGGTGGGGATATCTCATTCCTATGTTGTTTAACACTTTCCAGGAAAACAAGAGGGCTGTAAGTAGAGAAGAGGGAATGGCTCATGCACAGGAGCATCAATGTCTGTTTCTTGAATGTAGTGCTAAAACCAGAGAAAATGTTCAACAATGTTTCAGAGATCTCACATTGAAGGTATATATTCTTTCGGAAATGCCTTGGATTTGCTCAACTCTCATCTTCTATCTGCAACATGTATTAATAGCTTCTTATGACCTATTGAGAAGATAAAACCGGTAATCATCGATATCTCTGAGAATGGATTTAGAACCTTAAGTATATAAGTTGAATTGCAATTGTCAGAGTAATGATTTCTAACTCTTACTTCAATGTGGCATGCTCCAAGGCTTTCATCTGATTATCCTTCAATCCCAATGTTTGAACAGATGCTGGAGGTGCCAAGTTTACTGGAAAGTGGATCTGTAGATGTGAAGAGACAAATTTTGAACCAGAAACAAGAAGACCAGATGCCTTGCAGTGGTAATTGTTGCTCTCAATGAAAATGTTAGAAAACGACAGTACAAGAATTGGTGCAATGACAGTTCGGAAGCCTATGCTCTTCAGAGAGCTTTTCTAAAGCAATTGTCATCACTTCCATTACAATTTTAGCAACTATGGGTTCAGAAACAGTCCTGGTTGTTTGTAAGTTGAATTTAGCTTACTCAGAAGGTGTTAAGAGTTTGCTTAGGGGATTTCGAAAAATACGCATTACAGGTACTGGTTGGATAAGAAATATAACAGTGGCCCTGTATGACTGTATCCATAAATCTCTGTAAATTACAAAAATGTACAGGAACTGCATAAATACAGAAAATGGCTTCGATGTACACATGAAAAGTGGTATTTTGCATCCATAATCGAGTCTTTGGTGTTTTTCTTCAGTTTATTCATTCATAGTCCAGCATTACTTTACTTGTGTCTTCAATGGTCTGCTATAGTATACATGTTTTTGTTTTTGTTGATGAGAAACGAAATTTATTAATATCAAAACAAATTACAATTAAAGGGGACAAAAGAATATCCATCAAAACAGTACAATCTTACAACCGAACACCCTCAGCTATCAGTAAAAATCCCACAGAAATAGCACCAGATCTTATACACAATCCCTATGGTAATGGGACTTTTGTTTATGTACTTTGTATTGCATATGAATCCAATATCACTCATTCAACTAAAAAACAAGAAAAAAATTATATTTGTGGCAACGGCATGCATTGTTTTGATAGTTTTGGTAGATTTGTTTTTATTTGTCTACTTTTCTTGTAACTTTTTGTTCTGAGGGGTGAGAGAGGGAAGAGATTACCAAGGTTTTTCTTGTATTTTTCAAGGAAAATTGTAAAACTTTTTACTTTCTTGTAATTTCTGATATAGTTAGTTTAGTGCTGATATGCTTTAACAACCATTTCAAGGTGTGGATTTCAAGATCAAACAGCTTTTAGTTGGTGGGAAGAGATTGAAGCTTACAATATGGGACACAGGTATTCATTAATTGCCCTCATTGGTTTTCATTGAATACTAAATTATTGATTTTACATAACTTTTAAGCTTCCTTTTTTCTTTTGCAGCTGGACAGGAGAGGTTTGGAACAGTTATAAGCTCTTACTACAGAGGTGCACATGGAATTATTCTTGGTATGTCATTGTATTCACGAAAAATATCATTCTTTTGTTTCTGTTCATAGGCTTAGTTTATAATGTTTTTCTGGCAATAGAGAGCTGGTTTGTGGTGGAACAAAATCTGACTGATTTGTCATTTGATTTCAGTCCTAGTGTATGACGTGACCCGGCAAGAACTTATAGAATATCTGGGCAAAGGAAGTAGAGATGTTGATGCAGAATGTGTTCTACATCAGATGTACTCCACTAATCTTGAGTGTATCAAAATTCTAGTTGGGAATAAAGTTGACAGGGTAGATCTTAAACGTTACGTACTTCCTTTGTTTTAATGTATTCTGAGTTTTCATGTTCTTCAAAGATGCTGGGGATATCTCATTCCTATGTTGTTTAACACTTTCCAGGAAAACAAGAGGGCTGTAAGTAGAGAAGAGGGAATGGCTCTTGCACAGGAGCATAAATGTCTGTTTCTTGAATGTAGTGCTAAAACTAGAGAAAATGTTCAACAATGTTTCAGAGATCTCACATTGAAGGTATTCGGAAAGGCCTTGCATTTTCTCAACTCTCATCTTCTATCTGCAACAAGTATTAATAGCTTCTTATGACCTGTTTAGAAGAGAAAACCGGTAGTCATAGATATCTCTGAGAATGGATTTAGAACCTTAATTTTATAAGTTGAATTGCAATTGTCAGAGTAATGACTAATTTTCTGACTCTTACTTCAATGTGGCATGCTTCAAGGCTTTCATCTGATTTTGCTTCAATCCTAATGTTTGAACAGATGCTGGAGGTGCCAAGTTTACTGGAAAGTGGATCTGTAGATGTGAAGAGACGAATTTTGAAGCAGAAACAACAAGACAAGATGCCATGCAGTGGTAATTGCTGCTCTCATTGAAAATGTTTGAAAACGACAGTACAAGAATTGGTGTAACGACAGTGCGGCGGCTCTTCCGAGAGCTTTTCTAAAGCAATTGTCATCACTTCCATTACAATTTTAGCAACTATGGGTTCAGAAACTGTCCTGGTTGTTTCTAAGTTGAATTTAGCTTACTCAGAAGGTGTTAAGAGTTTGCTTAGGGCATTTCGAAAAATACATATTATAGGTACTGGTTGGATAAACAATATAACAGTGGCCCTGTACGATTGTATCCATAAATCTCTGTAAATTACAAGAAAATTTAAAGGAACTGCTTAAATACAAAAAGTGGTATTTTGCATCCTTATTTGAGACTTTGGTGTTTTTCTTCACTTCTTTATTCATTCATAGTCCAGCATTACTTTACTTGTGTCTTCAATGGTCTGCTATTATGGTACATGTTTTTTTAATAAAGTTTTTGTTGATGATAAACGAAATTTATTAATATCAAAGCAAATTACAATTAAAGGGGACAAAAGAATATCCATCAAAACAGTACAATCTGACAACCGAACACCCTCAGCTATCAGTAAAAATCCCACAGAAATAGCACCAAATCTAACAAATGGTCCCAGACTTTCTTTGCACCCATACCTCCACCATAATTCTAAATTATATACATCCGAGGATATCTGAGACGTGAGCACCATCTTCTTGGAAACAAGCATTGAGGAGAAGCTTTTCAATCTGCCAATCAATCCATGCTTTGTGTGAGCTTCTTAGAGGTTTGTGAATGCATTCCACTTGTGAAGCAAAAATCCTCAACTTGCAGTGGTTGTCTTTCATTTTTCATAGCCTTAGAACCCTTTCTGTTTTGGCTCTTCCTTTAGCGACACCATTTTGCCTGAGAATCTGAAATATTCAACTGAATATGGCTGATGACAACAGTGGCCTTGCAAACATATCACAGATTTGATTAATGTGAAACTAAGCTCCTCTTAATCACCAATAATCTCCACAGGAACAGCAACCATCTCTAAAATGATGGAACCGATTCAAGTCTCTGACAATGATCTCCCGTCCATAGATTCTAGATATTAATTTGGTGGCCGTGTGACAATCTCCACATATTCGAAGGTTCTTCGTCACACGAAGAACTACTCCAGGACTAGTATTGAGAAGTCCAAAGGCAATGGCAAGCTTTTCACTGTGGGTTGTAAGGTTATGTTCTTTCTCCTCCTCACTAACATCATGTAGAACAAAGCTAGTGTCAGGTACATAACCGGCTGCCTTAATCTTATTTGGTAACTCCTCCAATAACAACTCATAAATTTCCTTTGCTTGAGGGTGAGATGTATCTCCACCAAGAAACAGATGGGCTTTCCCATTGACCTCTATCCAACTGCATCCAGGATTCTTCTTCATGCCTTGAGATTTTAAAAGCGCTCTCAAATCGTCCACCTCCTTCCACATGCCAGCGTCAGCATATATATTTGATAGCAGCACATAGTTGCCACTGTTGTCTGGTTCCAAGATGAATAGCTTTCTAGCTGCAATTTCAGCAATTTCCAAATTGTGGTGATTTCGACAAGCCGATAACAACGCACCCCAAATGCTTGGCCCTGCTTGCATTGGCATTTTACTCACAAGATCTATTGCTTCCACCAAGCGCCCTGCACGACCCAATAGATCAACAACACAAGCATAATGTTCCACTCTGGGTTCGATAGAGTATACTGTCTTCATAAAATCAAAGTATTTTAGGCCAATGTCAACGAGGCCCGAATGGCTGCATCCAGATAACAACCCTGTGAATGTTATGTTATCAGGTTGAAGCCCAGCTCCGATCATGTCCACAAAAGTAGATACAGCTTCTGATCCACGTCCATGGGAGGCATAAGCTGTTATCATAGTATTCCATGCAACTAAACTATTTTCAGTTTGATGTACTCTTTCGAAACACTGACGAGCATCAGAAAGGCTCCCGCATTTAGCATACATTGCCAGGAGCGCTGTCTGTATGGAAGTATTAGAGTCCAAACCAATCCTGCTAGCAAAATTGTGAATTTGTCTCCCACGCTCAAGGGCAGCTGAATGTGAACATGCAGGAAGAACGCTCATTATAGTCACACAGTTGGGCTTAACCTCTGAATCTTTTTTCAACATCTCATCAAATAAAACCAATGCTTGCTCAGCAAGCCCATTTTGAGTGTATCCTGATATCATAGCAGTCCAAGAAACAATGTTTTTGCACGGCATTCGTCTAAACAAATCCTCAGCAAAACAAATCTCTCCATCTTTCATGTACCCCGCAATCAATGCATTCCAAGCAGAAACGTGTCTCGCAGTCATTTTATCGAACAACCTACGAGCATCGCTCATTTCACCACATTTGACGTACATATCAATCAAAGAAGTCCCAACATACATATCAGACTCCAACCCAATTCTCAAGCTCAAACTATGAACACATTTTCCTAACCAAATGCTCGACAAGTTAGCGCAACACTTAAGAACAAAAGGGTACGTAAAGTTATCACCCTTAAGGCCTAAACAATGCATTTGACCATAAATTTCCATCGTTTTCTCAGAGTAGCCATACAGAGTATATGCCCGAATGATTGAATTATACAAAAGTGTAGATGGGTTATTTACTCTATGAAAGATATTAACCGCTGAGGCAAGATCATCTGAGCTTGCATACATTGCAACCATCTTGGCCCCAACGAACGCATTAGGTTCGAGCCCACGCTGAGCCAGCTGGGCATGTACTTGTTGGCCTAGTTTCAACAAGTTCTGGCCAGTCAATGACTGAAAAATTGCTGCATAGAATGAGATGCAAGTTGGGTCTTGTGCTAGCAGTGACTTTAGAAGTGTACGCGTACGCATTGTTGCGTACAGTGAGAGCAATGGAGCACTGCATTTGGGTAGTGAAGAACATGAGCGCTACGTTTATTTGAGCAAAAGCAAATGAACCCTCTATGTTTTCACGCCGCTATACTTGGTGGTTTTTTTAAGGGAGATTTACTATTATATCCAATATAGGGACCCAAATTATAAAAAAAATTTTTAAAAAAAAACCTACATGAAATGGACTTTAGAAACACATCCAAGCTACATTTAGGGCCCGTTTGGGAGTGCTTTTGGAACAGTTAAAAGCGTTTTCTAACAACCAAAAGCGCTTCTAACATTGTTTGGCATAAAAGTTTAGAAGCGCTTCTGGGCCATATAAGGGCTTTCTGGACAAACACCTGTCATGTGCTTCTTCATGAAGCACTTCCAAGTGCTTTTCCAAGAAGCACTTTGATTTCTTATGAAAATTTCAACGTCTTTATAATCAAAGCGCTTTTGCTATAAACGCTTATAAGCATAAGTGCTTCCTAGAGAAGCAATCTCAAACAATCCAACAACATAACAAAGAGTCTTTCAACTTCCTATAAATTACAAAACTGCCATCAATTTCTTTAAACAATATCAACCCCAAAACCTCATAAATAAATAAAAAACATAAAACACTCAATAGGGTATCAAAGTAATTTAGTAATCAAAATTAAATTCAATAGGGTCAGCTATCATTTTTTGTGTTTTTTTTGTTTGTTTATAGAAATTAAATGGTGTATGGTTTATCTGTATCACTAGTGCTAAAAATATGTATATAACTAAATATCTCTTATTGTAATATTTAAAGAGTATAGCCGCGCGGCTATACTTGGGTCTTTTTTTTATAAAAAGTTATTTTTTAATAAATAGTATAACACGTGGCTATACTTCATGTGAAACTTCAGGGCGCATAGAAAGGCCAAACAGTTTGTGGGATTGCTCAAAGTATGCATCTTTGATTCTTTGAATCCCTAATATTGGTCTATTATTTTGGGGGAAAATTAGGATTCAAACCTGAGCTGAGACCACTAGTTTGCAAGTCAATGCCTTTTTCTACTGGGCTAGACCCTGTTGGCTTATTTTTCAAATATCTAGTTACAAAGCAAAATATAAAGTTTTTTTCAAAGAAAAAAAAGAACATCTCAAAAAAATACATGGTAAAAGGACAAATGGGTCTTCGACATGTAGAGAATTGAGAGCATTATCCAAAGGAGAAAACAGGTTGTAGAGTCTTAGCTAGAGTTGATCAAAACAAGGCCATATGATATGACTAAATCGTCTAACCTGCCGGCTTTGATTTATATTGCTCACTAGTGTTTGTTGTGTTTTTGACAAAAACAGACATAAAAAGAACGTTTGTTGTGGTACTAAAAGTATTACTGTACACCTTCATTATTAAGAAGAGCTTGATATCACCGATTGATACCAATTCCCAGCTGTTTCCTTTCCTAATTCCTGGTTTGTTTTCTTCCCTCTCCCTATGTTATGACATGAAGCTTCACCCCCTCTAAGCCACCTTTGTTATTTACATATATATATATATAAGCTACATGGTCTATTTGCACACACAAAGAGACCCAAAAAACAGAGAAAAGTTCAAAGGTGCATTGCATTTTCAGGCCTTCCAATATGGCCTCCACCGGCTACCACCGGCGTTTGATTGCATGCACAATGTTGATAGCAGCAGCTCTTGTTGCTCAAGCCAATGCCATTCACATTTATGTAGAATGGAATGTCACCCTTGACAGCACAATCAAGCCTGTGTCCCAAGATCAACCTGTAAGAACCTTTGGCTTAGTAGTTAGCTAGTTCATGTGCTAATGCTTGTTCTTAATTTGCCTGAGCAGGTGATCGCCATTAATGGATTGTTCCCCGGGCCACGTATCAACACCACGACGAATGATTTTGTTCATGTCTACGTCCTCAACAACATGGATGAGCCTCTGCTCTTTAATTGGTTTCAAGGATGGATCTAGGAATTTTTCTAGGGGTAGGCTAATATTTTTGAGTCCTGCTAAACGAACCTTAAAATTAACTGAGTACATCTTATGATCTAAGTACACCCTAATGTTTTAATCAAAATGTAAAATTAACTAAGTACACCTTATTTAATTACCAAAAATACCCTTGGTACGCCCTAATATACATTCTATAACATAGCACCGTACCCTAATTGTATTATTCTTTTCAACTTTGCATCCATTTCTAGCCAATAGCTTCTCCATCGCCTCCCCTCCATCGTAGTATTGCCACCACCATGATGAGGTCTCTTTATCTCAGTTAAATCACTTTGTTCATTAAAGAGCAAATTGTTGGTTGCCGTTACAGATGATAAGATGATGCCCATCTCTGATTTTGAGTTTTCGATATTTATGGTTTCTGGATTTGGTTGAGAGTATGGTGAGGAAGAAGAATCAAAGATATATGTTATTTGGAATTTTGGTGAGTGAGAGTTAAGGCATGAGCATACATATATGAATAGAATGGGAGAATCATAGAATCATAGGATCTCATCGAGCACATCCAATATTTGGTCTTCTTTGGATGATAATCACTAGTTGTCTTTGAACTTGGCTGGAAAACTATCATTGCTTTGTTGATTATTATTGTAAATTCTACAAGACAATTACAATGATAATATAATTGGTCTGAAGTGAGGATTTAACAAATTAATAAATCATTCAATATAGAGGTGCAATGAGAGCTATTCAATGGGTGGAGTGATTGTTGAGTTTCTGGGGTTCTTCTAGGGTAGTAATTAGTTGGTAAAAAAGTTGGTGCCCGTAACATTATTGTTAAAATTATATTTGTTTCACAATTCAGTATATCCTTTTTGGTCATTTTATATTAGGATAAATTAGTAATTCAATAAATAGTTTGATAGTAGGGTGTACTCGGGTAATTTTAGGGTTCGTTTAGTAGTACTCATATTTTTTTCCACATATTGTCAATATATAAATAAACATCAAATTAAACACATATTGTCAAACATCAAACAAATATTGCATTGCAAAGGAAATAAAATAGCTTACCTAGTGAAGTGGAACCCTTCGCTCCTTGAGTGAATCAAAGTCTTTAATTATTGAATCTGAATCAATATTCATAGCATGTTCTTTCTCAATGTAGACAATAAGGGAATCTGCAAGATACTCATCCTTCATCTTGTTGCGAAGTGTAGTCTTAACATGTTTCATAGCTGAAAATGCTCTTTCTATTGTTGCAGTAGAAACTGGAAGAGTTAATACTAAATGAATCAACCTATCAATCAAATAATATGTCTTTGCTCTATTTGTTTTAATTAATCCTTGACATAGTTCGGAAAGAGTAGACATATTTTGAAAGATATCAAGATCTTGTTGATGTACTTCAAACTCAAAAATTCTAGCCGACACCTCAACAAACGCAAGTCTTTAGCAGTGAAATCTGCATGATAAAACTTCTCTACAAGCTTGCAAATATCATCAATCTTAAATGCTTTAAAATCATTGCTATGGTCCAAAGTAGAACTAAGAATAAGAAGTTCCATTGTTCCTTCTTGAATCTCTTGTTTAACTCTTCCAAATGATAATCTATTGTATCATTGAATAAATCAACCCTATAATGATGCTCCATTGTAATGTCATCACGTTGTTGACAAGAATGACGTGTACCAACTTTATAACGAGCATTCATATCTGGCATATCAATGTCATGCTTTTTGCAAAATGATTCCACGTTCTCTAAGAAAATATCCCATCCATCCATTCTAAATTTATGTAGAATATCTTTTGTACTACGAACTAAATTCATAGCAGTCAATATATCTTGAGATTTATTTTGCAATGCTCGACAAAGGCTATCAGTAAGTCCCATAATTTTTTCCAACAAATGCAAGACGAATATGAACTCGTAAGATGTCATTGCTTTGAAAGTACCTATAGCTTCCCTGCGTATAGAGTTAGTGGCCCCATCCTTAATCAAGGTCTCAACAACTATACAAGATGCATGATACATATCTATCAAGTCCGAATAAGAATTATAATGAGACCCCCAACGAGTAGCTCCAGGGCGATGCAATGTACCAATTTGATTAGCCCCTCTATATGTCTCATGTTCACCAATATTCAACATATGTGCAATATCAATTGCTTGAGTAGATTGAAACTGACCATGTCGCTTGGGAGAAGCAGTAATAAGGTTGATAATTGAATTCAATGTTGAAAAGAACAACCAAATAGGAGCAACATCTTTTGCCGCTGCAACTAATGCTAATTGTAGTCTGTGAGCGAAACAATCCACTAATGCTAACCCCATGTCAAAAGCATATGAATCCTTCAATGTTACACAGGGTACATTGAGTTGAGTGGGATAAAATATCTTATAATCGTCGACGAATTATATTTTCAATTACTGAGTTCAAATCTCATATACGATAGACAATTAATGACGGCATGATATTTGTTATGCAGGGAAGACTTACAGGTTGAGAATATCAAATGTGGGGAATGCATTGAGTTTCAATTTCAGGATTCAGAACCATCAGATGGTGTTGGTTGAAACAGAAGGCTCTTACACTGATCAGATTACTTTGGATTCTCTAGATGTACATGTTGGCCAATCATATTCAGTTCTTGTCACAGCAAATCAAAATGCAGCTGATTATTACATGGTGGCATCTTCCAAATTGGTCAACACCTCTGATTTTACCAGCCTTGTGGGCATAGGGGTCCTACACTACTCCAATTCAATCTCACAAGTTAGTGGGCCCCTGCCAGATGGACCTGACCCTTTTGATCTTGATTTTTCAGTCAATCAAGCCAAATCTATTAGGTAATATAAACATCTGCTATTGCTATAAATTTTCAAAAACACACATTCTAATTTTTATCAAACACATTCTAATTTTCATCAAACACATTCTGGTTTTCATCAAACAGATTCTAATTTTCATCAAACACATTATAATGTACCCATTTAATTTGTCTTCATCATGACCAGGTGGAACCTGACTGCAGGAGCTGCAAGGCCTAACCCACAAGGGACATTCAATGTGTCAAACGTGACCCTATCCCAAACCTTCATCCTCCAAAGCTCAATTGCTGACCTTTATGACCAAGTACCACGTTATGTTGTCAACAATGTGTCCTATAGCACTCTGAAAACCCCATTGAAGCTCGCGGATTACTATGTCAATGGCACCTGCTTGTACCAGTTTGATGCTTTCCGGTTCAATCTGTCAATGCCGATGCTGCGTATTGAGTGTCTGTGGTGACTGGAATCCATAAAGGGTGGATAGAAATTGTGTTCAAAAACAACTTGGATGCCATGGATTCCTGGCATTTGGATGGTTTCGGATTTTATGTCGTGGGGTAAGCATCAACATTGTGTCACATACGTTACATTATCAGATCGTCGATATGTCAATACTAACAGTTTGACAACATTACATACGTTAATGATGTACAGGTTCTGGATTGGAGATTGGACAGCGGAATCACGCGACACGTACAACCTCTATGACCCTGTGGTGAGATCAACGGTTCAAGTGTACCCTAGAGGATGGAGTGCAGTCTATGCATTCCTTGACAACCCAGGAATGTGGAACTTGAGGTCACAATTGTTGAAGCACTGGTACTTAGGACAAGAACTCTATGTGAGAGTTTATGATCCTGATCCTAACCCTGCTAAGGAGCGCCCACCACCTGAAAACCTCCTTCTATGTGGTTAGTGCATTGGATTTCATGATTAAGTCAGCTCTTTTGTTTCTTAAACATAATTAATTAAGTCTCTAATTAATTCAAAATTCTAATTAATCGTTGGTTTTATTTGTTCTATTTGCAATTGCAGGAATGTTTTCTGATTCTCCTCCTCCAGCTCCACCGTCATCATGGAACTGACCTTAAATATATATAGCTGCACGATGAGTATATGCAATAGTGTCCAAATATTTATGTACAAGTATAAATTACCACATTGTACTCCAACTTTGAACTTAATTTATTCGCTTTTTGTGTAATTTTCTTTGGTTGCATGTTGGTAGGTCGGTATTGTTCCATTAATAAAAAAGCAAAGCTAACCGCATAGCTTCAAATTGAACTTCATTTCTCTTTTTGCCTTTTTAGGGCAGAACCAGAAATTTTTCAACATGTGGGCTAGCTACATTTATTAGCTAAAAATCTAATGATCTTATTTTTTTTACTTACAATTTTTATAGTCTTTGTAGAAATAAAAGTATACATTAAATCATATAAACCACGCTAGTTCATAGCTCAATTGACTAATTTTTAATAATTACAAAAAATTTCTTTGGATACAAGCGATATTGGGAGAGGGAGACAAGAGTAAATGGTCTTAAAAAAAGAAAGCAAAAAATCAATCACTATAACATATGATGTACGTACAATGCAAATGTCACAATTATTGTGATACAAAAATCAGATAGAGATGAAAAGGAACATAACATTTCGTTCCGTAAACGTTGGACTAATATAGGCTTTTTATAAAAAATTTAAAAAAAAACTTGTTCTCCTTTGATAAGATAATGAAATTACACTTTCAAATTTTTTTTTTATAAGAAAATTTTGAAAAAAAGAAGAAGATAATTTAACGAAAATATAGCACTCTGTTTTTTCTATTGCAGAGAAAATACAGCACTCTTTTAATTAGAGTTTAACTGGAATTCAATCATCTACTTCAACAAAAGTCCAACTCAATCAAAACCTCTCCCTAATCCAAAGTCAAATTAATTAATCACATGATAAGTGATGTTATAGATAATTAAACTTGAATTAATCGTAAAATTTCTGAGGCCCTTCTTGTATACCTTCATATCATGAAACATAAATACATAATAAAGTGCTGAGAAAAACAAGGAAGCCGTATTCTTATTTAATTCCTCTTGAATCAAAACTTGTCTCTCAAACTTTTTTTTTCTTCTATCCTTTTCCTCTTGGCTCTTTGTCAAGTGCCGTAGCTGTATTCTTTATTGTTGTCACAGGCGCATAAAACTATGCCATTGAACCAATATTCTACTTAGCTAGCTGAGCCCTTCGCGTGAGATCAACACAAGGAGGGCTTTGTGCAGGATTTGCAAGCATACAGAGAAACTTAGTCCATGCAATATGGTATGGCCTAGTGGTGATCGTCTTCGTCGTAGTCCATGGCTTATTGGTCCTGCAACTCTTCTTATATTCCTTGTGTTAGCAGTTTCTGCTGAGGATATTTTTCTTGACTGGCATGTCACACTTGACACAAATATCAAACCGGACCAACCGGTATGAACAAACAATCCCCAAACCCCCAGCGTTTCATCTGAAATTTGTATTGAACTTATGTAATTGTCTGGAAAATATTGAAAATCTATATTGTTTGCGCCCCAAGAAACGAAAGCTAGATTCTGCTATGGTATTCTGTGTTGGTTGTTTCATCTTTGTTTTGAGGTCATTTTGGAAATGCAGGTTATTGCCATCAATGGGCTGTTTCCAGGGCCTCTTCTCAATGGCACAACCAATGATGTTTTTCATGTCAATGTGTTGAATGAAATGGATGAACCCTTGCTCATAACTTGGTATGCTCAAATCTCTCTCAATCTCTCTCTCTCTGTATGGTGATTTATGTCAATCTGTTCCAAAGTTTTAACAATTCCCCAGGAATCTTAAATATTGATCAATATTTTCTCATCCAAGTTTGAAAAAAATCAAGTAACTCACCACCAGTGCCTGATCCTTCATAGTTGATATATGGATGCTTATACTTCTTTCTACCATCAGAGCAAACCCTATAATCTGTAGAATTAGAATGGCAGGAAGACTGGATGCCTTCTGAAATTTATTTCCTTGACCTCTTGGATCAGAAGAACCCAACACCTGCCCTGTCCCTTATAATCTAGGCAATGTTTTTGACATTTAGAGGCTTATAGCCCTAAAGATTAAGGAGGGTCTTTTGGTGCAGGAATGGGATACAACAAAGACTAAACTCTTGGCAAGATGGAGTTTCAGGCACAAACTGCCCCATTCTGCCAGGTGTAAGTTGGACTTATGTGTTCCAATTCAAGGACCAAATTGGCACTTTTTCCTACTTTCCTTCCCTCAACTTCCACAAAGCTGGAGGAGCTTTTGGTCCAATTCGTGTCAATAACCGCCCCGCCATCCAAGTACCATTTCCGAAACCAGAAGCTGAATTCGATCTTCTCATTGGTGACTGGTATGACAGAAGTTTTAAGGTATAATTCACATCAATCTCCATGTTATCATCACATATCATTATCTACAGAAGTGAATTTTGAATAAGATATATAATTATAATTATGTTACCTAAATGTAACAGGATGTTAGGTCCATGATGAGCACAAATCTCATGGCCTACAACAGCACGCCTGATAAAATCTTGATGAATGGAAAAAGTGCATATTCGCTCCCTCCTATAGGAAGCCATGAGTCCTTCACTGTTGCAAAAGGTACATATAAAGATTAATATAATTCAATATTATCTGTTCTTCTAAACATAGTCTTACATTTAAGCTATTATATATGCAGGCAAGACCTACAGAATTAGGATATCAAATGTTGGTATTGCATGGAGTTTCAATTTCAGGATTCAAAAACACAGAATGGTGTTGGTTGAGACAGAAGGATCCTATACAAATCAAATCACATTGGATTCTCTTGATGTGCATGTTGGGCAGTCCTACTCTGTTCTTGTCACAGCTGACCAAGCTGCTTCAGACTATTACATGGTGGCAAGCCCTAAAATGTTCAATGCAAGTGATATGACTAAATTTGGCATTGGTGTGCTGCACTATGATAAATCCACCACACCTCCTACTGGGCCTTTTCCGACTGGGCCGGACCCATTTGATCGACACTTCTCCATCAATCAAGCTCGGTCCATTAGGTAATAATGAAAATGGCTCATTAATTTTGAGTTGGATGCTCTAATTCTATCGTGTTATTGTATTATATTCGTCATTTTGTAATTGAACATTTTTTCCCTGTGAAGGTGGAACCTGACCACAGGGGCTGCAAGGCCTAATCCGCAAGGAGCCTTCAATGTTCATAATGTGACACTCTCACAGACCTTCATACTCCGAGCATCAACAGCAGAGATTAATGGCCTACCCCAGTTTACTGTCAACAATGTGTCTTACTTAGCCCCAGACACACCACTAAAGTTGGCTGATCAATTTGTCAACGGGTCTGGAGTATACAAGCTCGATGAATTTTCTACTAACTCTAGTAATTTTAAACCCGTACGTGGAGTTTTCGTTGCATCTGGGATGCATAAAGGATGGATAGAACTTGTTTTCCATAATGATTTGGAGGGCATGGATGCTTGGCACTTGGATGGCTTTGGTTTCTATGTTGTTGGGTAAGTACAAGACCCTAAACATTTTGTTAGGGCAGCGTTTCTTGTCTCGCAAATAACAAGAATTTATAACATATCAGACATTGCATACCAATAATTGTGTTCTGACATTTGTTTCTCAGATTTGGAACTGGAAAATGGAGCCCTAAATCGCGCTCGAAGTACAACCTTTATGATCCGGTTGTGCGTTCTACCGTTCAAGTGTACCCAGGTGGATGGAGTGCAGTTTATGCATACCTTGACAACCCAGGAATGTGGAATTTGAGGTCACAGCACTTGAAAAATTGGTATTTGGGGGAGGAGCTTTATGTGAGAGTTTATGATGCTGATGCCAACCCTGCCAAGGAGAAGCATGCTCCCAATAACCTCCTTCTATGTGGTCAGTGTTAATTAACTGTAGCCCCATCTCCTTAATTTCTCCAGCTTAAATAATATTGGTACCTCTTTTTTTTTAATTTACTTTCATTTTTGCAGGAGAGTTTGCTCCTTTCCCCCGGCTGCTCCACTTGTGCCTCCTCCTCCAACTCAACCTTCTCCACCTGCACCTGGGCCATCTAGTGCACAATCTTTGCAGACAGCAGCAGGGTAAGAGTTAATTATTCAAACTAGCCACTGCTTTCTTCTTTTTTCTCGTTTTTTTTTTGTGGTGTTTTTTGAAAACTATATTCTTAATCATTGCTTATAGCTAACCTATCATTCTTTCTTATTTTTGGATGTTTGTAGGTTTCACATTGCGATCATCTGCATTGTTGCAACATTCTTTCAGATTTCTAGAAGTTCATCCCATTTTGTATGAGGGGGACCAAAGAGGGCCCTTGAAGCAAATCAACACAAAATGCTCCAACAGACAGAATGTGTTTGGTGTAAATGGTGCGAAAATGTGAACAAATACGATATGAATTATGAATCATTCAAGATGATGCTGATAGGCTGATAGTGTGTGTATTTGTGTATGATATGGGTGTCTTGATTGATTTTTGTTTTCTTCATCATTTTTCGCATTTGTTGATGTCCATTTGGTGGTGCACTTTCATGTCCACGTTTATTCCCCGAGCATGACTCGTGCTTCCAAATTATTTTGGGCCGTTTTCATACAAGGACAAAATCCAAGTCCATAGCCAGCGGCTTTGGCAGGAAAAAGCCCAAACTCTTATGCGGTCCGTTTAGATAAAAATTGAGTTTTTCTATTTAAACCCTACACTTCTCTTTGTTCACCCCATGATCTAAGTTCACCCCAACTTCTAATTCAAATTTTCACAATTTCTAAGAAAACCCCACTATCTTCACAAACTACCCCTAAATACACACCCAGCAGAAAAAATAAAAAATAAAAGAGTTTTTCTATTTAAACCCCACACTTTTCTATGTTAACTTCAATACTAAAATCATTATGCTCACTGTTTTTGTATTCCTTAATTGATGGGTTTGCTCTACGATATTGTGTTTTTAAATTTCAATGTGATGTCAATCATAATCATGCATAATATAAACTAAACAAGCAGATATTGAGGTCCCTGGTGACCCAGAATTCAAACATGGCTGCAAACTTAGACAAGTTTGTCATTATGCACACCCTACAAGCAATACATTAAGAGATCTTGATCCCAGTGGTGGCATATTCCTACGAACTAACTGGCAGAACTTAGCTCTGTATCTAGTTCGATAATTACTTGATCAAGTGCTGTTGTGGATGTTTCTTTCATTTGGTAACCTAATACATTGAACGTAAATTGGAAATGGTGAGCCATTGCTGTTCTTGGTGATGTTCCTATAAAGGAGATAGTTGTTATGACTGGATCTATCAATTCTCTTCATAAACAACTATTCCTTCAATAGGAATATGAAGAGTGGTGGGGTGTGTGTATATGTACTAAGGTTAAGTATTAAGTTGGATGACATTTTTTGTCCTTTTATACAATAATAAAACTTAAGAGTTTAAAGATTTAAGTGTTGGGGTGAACAAAGAGAAGTATGTGGTTTAAATAGAAAAACTCTAAAAATTTGGTAATCCTGGTGTATCGGTTGTTTATTTACATTTTATCTCTCTTTATCACGTGATGAAAAATAAATTAACCTCCGATTTATAAAACAGGTAAATGTGAGTTTTTCTCCCATTTTTAACAATTTGTGTAGGGTATGGGAAATTGAATCTGACACCTCCGATACAATAGTAAATGTTCTTAACCATGTTTTTTGCTCGACAAAAAAAAAAACCTGCGTCTTTTAATGTAACATTAACTCATAATTATTCCATGCTATCACAATCAACATTCGTCTTTGAGCTGTGCCGTTTAACCACAGACTTGCATACAACGAACACCAGAAGCCATTAGGCAAGACAAACTTTCTTGTTAAACCCCAATGCCCAACTTCTGATTTTCTATTAAGAAGCATAAAGATGACACCCCCGCCAAGTTTCATAGAAAGTTTGGGTGGGATATATATATAATCTAACTGCCAATTCCTTGGTGACAATTTACAGCTCAATGTGATCTCAAGAATCGCACATTTCGTGGTTAATATTCTCACATTGTTTTTCTAATATGACCAAAACCCATCTAGTTATCACCAAATTAGCACTAGTTGCTACTCCTCTCTCTCTCTCTCTCTCTCTCTCTCTCTCTCTCTCTCTCTCTCTCTCTCTCTCTCTCTCTCTCATGAGGTAGACAAGGACACCAACTCTTTACTTAGAAACAGCTAATGATGCTTAACAATGCCATGATACAAGGACGAGGATTTGGTACAGTTGTGTACAAGGCTCTTTGTCTTGGTTTAATCCTGTCTTTCCAATGGTTATCATCGCTTTGTGTTTACACGTGCTCTAATCCTTCATATTACCACAAATCTTCAATTAGTTAGCCTAATCAGTTTCCCAATACCTAATTAGGTACGTCCTCCAATCCAATGCCCACCAAACCCTATCAGCATTAGTGATAATAATTAGCATATCAAAAGCTAACAAAAAATCTTCCACCATTTGGGATTGGCGTATCAAAAGCTAAGAAAAATCTTCCAACTACGAAATGTGCATTGGACATGAGCCACTAATACTACATGGGTTGTCGGGACTTCTAGTTCACATTGTGTAGTGGCAAGCTAACTGTACTTAACAGTATATAATTAATTACAAATTTCTAAATTTTCCAATTAATGTACTTATTGATTATATTCTAGACTACATTTTTTAATAGAAATGAACCCGCGATCCATATAAGTGGGAATGTCACATTTGTAGCAGATGTGATCAATAATATAGCTAATGCACTGCGTGTAAATAACATCACAATGTAACTTATGCATGTTTAAATTGAAATTTAGGGTTCTTTGATAATTTTCGAACTTTCATAATACCCAACAAAAGAAAAGAAAGTACTTTCTCAATTCACAAGTTTAAAACCTTAAAACTGATGGAGGTTAAGGTTTGGTGGGTCATGAAACAGTGGATCATATCCAGACATTGCTTATGTGGTAACAGTGGGGAAGTAACAAACCAAGAGGTGGACAAAAGCAAAGAAAGTGACAAAAATAGCAAGTAGATATAATTTTTTTAGTAGCATATATTGTTAATTGAATAAAAGAGAAAAAGTAGGATGGGTGGATTCATGTGGGAATTGCAGTAATTCAGTGGCTTTTCTATACTTCTATTCTATTCTTATCACTTACATTAATGAGAAAAAAAAAAAGGGAGGAGCAGGGGCAGGCTTTCTTGTAAATGAAACAATGAAAGTTACACCACCCAGATGACATTTTTTGGTTGTAATGGTGGTGACAAATTAGGCTCTACCTTGCTATCTGAATCTGTAAGTGTAGAAACAACAAAAACCCAATTGAGATTTGAAAGGCAGAAAGAAAAAGTTGCTCATGATCATGCACTTTTCATCAAGAACAGAATTTGATCAGAGTCCATATATTTCTTTTTCTTTTATTTAAACATTGGTCAAGTTGAATCAAAAGAATCAAAAGAATGGTCTAATTTTGAATGGTATAACAAAAGAAGAAAATTAAAGTGGCAATTCACATCAAGTTTGACCTTTTTGACATCAATTTTGGAGTGAAGAAATCACTAAAAATTATTAACCTTTCTTTTAGTAATGACAATCCACCAGAATTTGTGTTCTTAACCTTTCTGGTTGCTGCTGCTGTTGCTGCTGTTGCTGCTGTTGTTGTTGTTGCTGCTGCTGCTGCTTTGATGTTGCAAACACAAATTTGGGTTCTCTGTGGTGATCATCTTCTGGTGCTGGAAGGTTGAGATCCAAATCCAAAGACAACATGCTTCTCTGTTTCTTAATGGGTTGTTGTTGTTGATGTTGATGTTGATGTTGATTTTGATGTTGCTGAGGTTCAAAGGCAGGGACTGAGGGAGCTGGCAATGCCAAGGTTGTGTTGGCAGCAGCTGGCGCTCTGTGGCGCCTCATGTGGCCCCCCAAGGCTTGCCCAGAAGTGAATTCTGCCCCACAAATTGAACACTCATGAATCTTGGAAGAAGACTTGTTGCTACTCAAAACCAACCCTCTGTTACTCAAATGCAGAGAAAGTGGGGAAGAAGATGTATTGTTGTGCAGAATGTTGTTCTTGAATAATTGTGTGTCTTCTTCATCTGATGGAAACAACCCAATTGCGAAGTGTTTGTTTTTCTGATCATCCCCAATATTAGCCTTGGGCCTCTTGTGGCTGGCCCTGTGCCCTCCTAATGCTTGGTAAGAAGGGAAAGTTCTGTTGCACGTCTTGCATTCATACACACAATACCCTCCTCCTGCTGCCACTGCCCCCGCCTTGGCCACGGTGGGCCCCACCGCCGTTGCCTCCAAGAACCTTCGACTTGTAGTGTTGTGATCATTATGGGGTTGGTGGTGGTGGTGGTGATTGGGGGAAGAAGAAGCAGCCCGGGATTGGCCTTGTGCCAACAGAATTAAGCAGTTTGCCATGTCCTCCTCTTCCTCTGTGGTGCTATCTTGGAATTCAGCAGATGTGGTGGGAGACAAGTTGGTGCCACTATTGATGTAATCGTTCTCGCCGCCACCACGGCCTCTGCCGCCACCGAAGCCACTGCCATCCTCGGGGGACGATGAGGTTGTTGGGATGGCAAAAGGGATTGGAGATTGGGGCCTCAAGCGCTTTGTGCGCTTACCCTTGATAATAATGTTGTTGTGTTGTTGTTCCGTGCACCCCATGATGACTTCCTCTTGATGAAGATGATGATCATCACCACCTGCTGCTTCCATGGCAATTCCTCCTCCTCTACCTTCAACAGACTTGGAATTAGAGCTTCAGAGAGACAGAGAAAGAGATAGGGAAGAAAGAGAGATTTAATGGGTAGGGAGGAAGCAAGGAAAGGAAGACTGTTTATATTATATATATAGCCAATGATATGACATGTTGGAGAGACTCAACAATAGTTATTAGGCCTTACCCAATACAACACTAACTGTGATTTAGTCCCTCAATCTCTGTTGAGCTTCCAAGGTATTTATAAAAATTGGAATTTTTTTCGTTCAAAATTAATTAATCGAAGAAAAAAAAACCCGAAAAAAAAAAGTTGTAATTTTAGAGAGTGAGGTTTTAGTAAATGTGTGTGGGATAGATAAGACATTAAGGCAAGGAAAACCAAATATAACGGAAAAGAGTTGCAAATTTAGAGATTGAGAGAGTGTAAGCCCCGAAGAGGAGAGGTTTTGTGAAACGCAAAGTCCGTTTCATGCTCTCTTTCTCACACTTTGCCAACGCACTTCACCAATTGCAAACAAAACAAGCTGAGGTTGCACCACATTTTACCATGCACCCTCATATATCTTCCAATCCTACTCTCACCTCCATAGCGCGTGTGCTTCACTTTCCAATTTCCCCTATGTTTGTTTAACACTACTAGCTAGTAGAGCCACCTAGCTAAGCTCTTCACTCTCCAACAATCAACTTGTACTTGTCCCACAAATTAGGTGCAAAGTCTAAGCTTCTTCTGATAAACTACTAATTAATAAGTGCCTCAAGTTGTTGATTGAGATTTAAGGAAGTGGGACTTTTTAAATCACTTACCAACTATGCCAAAACCATATTTTTGCTTTTCTTTTCAATGAGATGTTAGTATTAAACTAATTATTGTTAAGAAGTTAATCCTAATTCCAAATACAAGCATTTAAATTTAAATTCCTAATTTCAACTAAGTTTGAATATATATATATATATATATACACTTCTCTTCGATAGATTAGATAAATTATGAAGATCGGTCCAAAAAGAAAAAATGACATGCCCACCTAATTACATGTTTTACTTTGTAGAGTTCATTTATAATTACCCTTTTATCTCATGTAACATAGAATTTATTATTTAACGGGTTTAAAAGATGAGTAATATTTGAAAATGAAGGAGAATGAGTGTTAAGCTGTTCATTTGAGTGTAAGGATAAGTACTCTATCACTAAAACTATAACTCTTTTCGCATATAACTTAACATTTAATAATAGAACATAACGCATTTAGCAATGAAGAAATTTTGAACAAGTATGTTATAGATTAATTAAGCAGGAAATTTAATCTTTCTAGTCGAATGGAATTTGGAATCTCACATCAGATTATATTGGCAATATATATATATATTTTTTAAATCAAAGATGAAATGGTGGTGGAGCCTAGAGGTTAGCAAGGCGCGTGGGTGAATTTACACTCCCACTTTTACTAACACGTCTTGTTGAAGATACTGCAAAATACAGGCTGCAGATACACATGTACATGTGTACATACATATACTATTTGATACAATTTGAGAGAGAGAGAGAGAGAGAGAGAGAGAGAGAGGAGAGAGAGTTGGAATTTACAAAGTGTGTTGAAGGGAAGCAAGCAAAGCAAAGGCAAAGGGCAAAGGCTGAAAGAAGGGCAAGGCCCATTACTTTGCCTCAACGATTTGTGTATTGAGAAGATGATTGGAGTGCAAGCCTGGAACCACGGAATCTGCGGTGCTCCCCCCACTCCCACTTCTCTCAACGTTTGCCATCTTTTTTTTAATCTTTGTCTTCTATTCTCTATTCTATGTATGACACTATATGCCGTCAAGTATAGTATCATGCTTGCATGACCACACATTACACGCAATTCTTGTGTGTCTTCTTCTTACCATTTTTGGAGTTGGGAAGAAAAACTTGGTTACACCGGTTTCTTACACTAGTTTTTTATCGCATAATGTGTGAGAATGATACAATCGGTGTACGAAACTAGGGATTTGAGAGTTTATCTCAGATTTTGTGGCCAAACTTAGCAACTAGTGATTTAACTATCCTACCTTTGAGGGTTTTCTTTTCCTTTTTTTAGGGAAATTACTTCCCACTAAATCTGAACTCCTCTAAATTCATGGCTTTCATGATTATCAAGATCTATGGGACAAATTAGATTAAAGTCATACTTACAGCTCAACCGGTAACTATGTATTGATTGTATAGTAATCACTCAGTCAGAAATGGAAAAATCACAATCACCATTCCTAAAAAATAGGTACCATTTTGCCATAAATGTATATGTATCTCTTGGTTTTTTGTGCAATGTAAAGTTTTAATCAGATTAACCCTAACTTTTAGAAAACATCATCACCCATCTTCTTCTTCTTCGATTCAATTGTTTGCTTTTTCTCTTTTCTTGGGGTTGAAATATTTCCTGTTGAATCATTTTTTTGGTGGGTATTAAATGAAACAAAGTCCTCCCTTTTCCCTTTCTTTCAGTTTCATGGTTTTTTTAATCACTCCTTAATCTTCAAGGTTTTTATTTTTAAATGATAGATAATATATCATGCAAAATAAGCATGATCATCTTTTTTCCCAAAATATCATTGATAAAAGTCGAAAGGCTTGATTACAATAGCCACACATGCAACCAATCACTTGAACCCATACTCAGATCCAAACAAATTAAGGACCCGATACAGGTTTCAATGGGGTACAAAAGATAATCTCGGCTATGGTAAACCCCCAGTCAATGGGGTACAAAAGATAATCACGACTATGGTACTACCCTAATCATAGTCCTAAGGGCTCGAATCTAGCAGTAAACCAATGTAACATGACTTTACTTTAGCGACTTTTTCACGAAAAGCCCCAAAACGCTCCAAGTGTATAATATACTATTGAAAGCGAGTTTTTTGTTAATTTACAAATTTTTTTTTTTTTTAAAACCAACTTTTTTTATATAAAAACACAAGTGCCAATAACCAAACCCAGTTGCACCAAGCATGTTTGAAGTTAGGGTAAGCTGGTATGCTTCTCAACATGTACTTCACTATAAAATTAATTGAAATTAACAATGCTGCTAAATATTAATTAATTTTAAAACATAGAAGTAATATGGATAGGTGTCTTTGTGAGTGTTATTACATGATGTGCATTATTATGCACACTATTTGGTCTGTAATCAATCAGTTCATGTGTGCTGTTGACCCTGCAGCCATATCTTTATATATCTATCTTTACTTTATGGGACACCTCTTATAGTTATATAGGATGTATAAGCCAGTCATATATATTGCCCAATTAGCTCTATAATTATCAAATAATTAATTAATCTTGTGTATATTCTATGTATCATCCACTAAACTCAATTAGTTGGTGTTTACTTCAAAATGATGAAACTGAAGGCAATTATTGTGGTTATTAATAAATTAATATCTTCAAGAACTAAATAGAATTGCAGTAACACTCATTTTATCAATAGAATTAATATTTTAAACTTTACGATTCTAGCTCTGCCCCTAAAATTAAGCATGACATGTTTTGCATTTTTGGATGCCGATATGAGATCCTACACAAACGAAAAAAGAAGGAGACGTGGTGTGGGCGTTGAGAGAATGAGGCATATATGGTTCTTTCTTCTAATGAGTTCCATGGCTATGTTAACTAGTGGGTTTCGAAATGTAGAGTGAAGAAGACCGTGGAAGTTGCATTGCATGGAGATGGGTCTTGGTAGATTTGCAAATGTTCTTCTTACTCTTAGAGTTGAACCAATTGAACATATGTCGAAGTTGAGGGGCAATTTGGTCTGGAAAGAGTTACATTAGTAGTTGTTGTTAATGTATTAGCATCAATAATTAACTAATTAATTATTCTTGGCTTGAAGAAGTATCTGGATATGGATCTATATATATATATATATATATATATATATATATATATATATATATATATATATATATATATATATATATATATATAAGGTTGTGTGCGGCACGTAATGTCTCAAAAACCAGCCTGCCTAAGACGAAATTAAGTAGAGTAGCTTTGGTCATTGGAGAAGCAAAGGATTATATTCTTCTGCTCATCATGAAATAATCATGCCTCTCTCTCTCTCTCTCTCTCTCTTGTAGCCAAGGCTACCTCTCCACTCCACCCAGCCATGACTTCATCTGTACGTACTGCTACAAGACAACACAACCATACATATACTAATGTTCAACTATATAATATGGTTCACATTAAATCTATATAATATGGTTTATATTAAATTTTATGTAATATGATTCATATACTAAACTATATAATATAATTGCTTGCTAACCAGTATTGGGCAACAGTGCCAGTGAATGTGACCGACTTTTCCTTGTTTTTTTAAATGCAACACGTCATCCATATCTTAGAGAGAGAGAGAGAGATTTTGTAGCTTCTGAGCCACTCAATGGAACATGGTTGTTGCAATTCTCAACACAGACAGCAGGTTGAGAGAGGTAGATCTAATTGTGATATATATGTTCCAAATTTTAGTGAGGTCACTACTCTCTCATCAGTCTCTAATTAATTATTACAGAAAAGACACCTTTCCCTCTCCCAACATTGTGTTTGCTGAGCTTGTGGGCATGCTTCATCAAACTAATTCATTAACAAGTGATGTCATTCCAAAAAGTTATATTGTTAATTACCAGTGTTAAAGTTCACTTTATGTTTTGGGTAGCTAATTTAAAATGGTAATAATAAGTTAATTATAGCCAATGTGGTCTAGTCCAGCGAAAAAGGGCGGCCTTGACTTGCAGTGTGTGTGAGAAAATCCCCATCTTCCTTTGCAACTGATGAAAAAAAGAGTTGATTTGATTATATGACAGAGAACCATACCTGGAAGTATTGACTTGAAATGCTCAATGTCAATGCTAGCTAGTTATAGTTAGCCCAATTTTCTTTTTCTTTTTACCTCCTTTTTTGCCACATCTTTTTCTTATTTATACAGAGAGAAGGAACCAATAATTTGGATAGACTCTCTTTACTTTCACATATACTTAATTTATTGCGCCGACTTGTGAGTAAAATATATTTTCAAAAAATACTGTTAAATTGTGGATAATTTAAAAAAGATGACAATAAACTCAAAAGGAGTTTGACAAAAAAAGAGTAAACAAATAGCTCAAAAATAAAAGAAAAGAGATCAACTTGCATTCATCCATAGAGTCATTGTCCAAAAATTGAGTGGTTCAATATGAAATTAGTGTTGAAATTTGATTTAGACCCTGGGCTGGCACTGTCATTCTCCAAATTGAGAATTAACTCAATATGAAATTAGTGTTGAATATGATTTTTCCCTTTATTAATGCTCTCCCTTTCTCTCTGCTACTGCTAATTGATAGTGGAAGTGGTGGGTGTTACATAAGATTGAAACTGAGCAAGAAACTAATTATTAAAAAAGATTAAGCTTTAAACCCAAATTATAGAAACAATAAAATTAAAACATCTGTTTTTTACTTAGTAATTTTCCACTCAATATTTCTTATTATGGTGATTACCACAGCAATAGATAATAAATATATAAATAAGGGAACTTTATTATTTTATTTTATTTTTTGGGTATTAATATTGAGGCATGTGCAACAAGGGCAAATTGGTAGAGGTCTGAAAAGCCAATGTGGTGCAGATTGATTGCTCAAAACCACGGCATGGGAGTGGCAGTTGGGCATGGGAGTGGCAGTTGAGGTTGCAATTTGCAAATGGGTTCATGAGAATGGGACGCAAGAGATTTTTAATCAGCACAAAACACGACCGTAAGCAGGTTGGGTTCATATAAAATGGAGTGATAACAATCGACATTAATTGCTTGACATCCTAATCAGAGTTTGGGCTTCATCAGGAAGACAGATCTAGCCCAATAATTTGCTAAATAAAAACATAAAAAATTATGCCAGTAACAACTTCTTCAGAAAAGTATTTCCCTTAAAGGAAAACTCTTGATTTGTTCGCCAACGGGGTCTAGCCCAGTAGAAAAAGACCTTGACTTGCAGACTAGTGATCTCAGCTTCGAACCCCAATAGCAACGTTGTGTATGTAAGAACCCCCTCCCCTTATACTTTAAACTATCGTTTATACTTTTTTTATAAAATTAAAAATTAAAAAAACTACTTCGAAGGAGCAAACTGAGCTATTGCCTTCTTGATTTATTAAACAAAACTCGTCATACATTATCTCAATATTTAGAGAGTGCATTTTGGGCATGGTAAATGCAAATAGAGTTACCCAATTTTTATACAACTTTTGTTTCCATATTTTTTCAGTTTTAAACAAAATCATTGGGCTTTGCCTCTTCAAGTGATATGAACTCAACAAGTAGATATGAGCTCGAAGCTCAAAAACCGTTATTCTAAGCATGAGACAATATCCAGAACATATCTGACGCTCTCTTTGATTGCTCCAACATCGAGGAAAGAAACAGTATGAAAATAACAGCTTTAACCCAACACATGAATGATTTTCCAGCACAGGATGCAATTGGAGAGTCCTAGCCTGAAGAGAAGGACTTGCAAATGACACCTCAGTTGGACAAGCATTGACGATAACCACTATAAGAAATCACTAACTACATCAAATTCAAAAAAATTCTCAAGAGAGAGAGAGAGAAGAAGAAGAAGAAAGAAACAGGAGTTCTGAAAATAATTCAACTTTGCAGTAATAATCAACTTTTCCAGGCTGGAAAGCATATCTACAACCAAAAAGGAACATTGTTTTATCTATTTTTTAAGTGTGGGGATTGAGAGAGAACAATGAATTCCCTTACCTACACTTTTCCAATTCTCCTTCTCATCATCAACACCTGCAAATTGGAAGGCTGGCAGTAGATGAACGTGAGTTATACCAGCATTTGATAATTTCTTCAAATGAATTGCACCCGCTGAGTACTTCAAGCATTTAAATACATACTGTTAATTGGTAAACTCTCATAGAATTTCCTTTTCCTTTCATCCATCATGTAAGATCCACATGAAACTGAATAACTAGAATGCTTACAAAAGACCACTCAGATGAAACACGCTTGTTCAAGATGCACAAACAAGGGAAACTAAGCATGACCAGTTCCGGTGTGCAAAGTTTACCCACTAGACAATCACTCATGAAAATGTTTCTTTACATTTAATTCCTAAGTTTTTAATTAGTATACTTCGGGTATACTTGGGTAAAATAAAACCCCTCTTAATACAGAAAATTTCATATCTTCTAGGAACTATATTGTCAATCATCAGGGCAGAATAACAGAACTACCTGCAATGTGAAGGCAAGATATCCACCACGAAATTCAGGATGCACAGCCTGGTCACTGGCACTGGCAACTCAGTAGATTAAAAGAATGTAAACCTACAGAGTTCATACAATACCAAAACAATAATCATATGTGGAGAAACGAACACATATTACTCATTAAAAGTTAAACATAGCATATATCAATGGAGATCTCTTTTTAGAAAATTAGCTGAAAGTGGCATCATATTTCTTTTTGTCGCAAAGTGGCATTATATAGATCCCCGGATTTATGTTGCATCGGAGGAGAGAAGGGGAGAGAGAGAGGTTTTGATGTTAAAGCATAAAACTTGACACCAGACGTCTCTTTCACCAAGAACTCTTCTACGTAGCTAAACACAACTTGAAATCCTATAACGTGTAATCTTTAAGTTGTTTTATGATTTTCATACATAATTTCTAAAAGTAAGAATTGAAACTGAGTTCATAAATACTATAAATAAATCACATGAAAACTAGTAATTACCTGAAATCTCTTATGTGCTATTCATAAATACCTATGTTGCACCGATACGGATACGAATGCGGCGATACGATCTGACACGATACGCCGATACGGCAAATTTCCAAAAATTAGGATACGGGTACGGCACCGATACGGCGATTAAAATAATATATATAATATAAATAGAAAAATTGATTAAAAAATACAATACACAATTAAATTGTACTACTACTACTACTTATTATTGAACCCTAATAATGTATTAAGTATAATCAAATATAAGTGCATAATAATCAATCCCTAAATCTAAAATATTTATTCAACATCAAAACAAAAACACAATCCAATTCATATATTAGGTTTATACTATATATATATATATATATATATATATATATATATATATATATCCATGTTAATATATTAATTTAGGAAGGAAAAAAAGGGTAAGTAGTGGTGTTTCAGTGGAGGCGTTAAGCATGTTGTTTGTTAAAAACAAAAATCATGATTTAAAAATAATAAAAAGGCATGCGAACGTCAGTTTCTTTAAATAACCTCGGCGCTAAACGTGCGTTTCATTAAACTATATGAAACGAAGTCGTTTCATTCCCAACGAACCCTAAAAAAACACGCGAGCTCATCTTCTTCCTCTCGCAGCCGTTTGCAGAACAGCGGCCCTTCTTCCTTCTCCTTCCTTCTCCTTCTTCTTCCTTCTTCCTTCTCCTTCCTTCTTCTTCCTTCTTCCTTCTCCTTCCTTCTTCTTCCTTCTTCCTTCTCCTTCCTTCTTCTTCCTTCTTCCTTCTTCCTTCTTCTTCCCGTATCGGTGCCGTATCGATGGAGTATCGGAGCCGTGTCGGGAAGTCAACATCGCAGAAAAGTCTACGATACGCCACGTGGCGTATCGGATACGATCGGTGCCGTGTCGGCCGTGATCGTATCGGCGCCGTATCCGATACTCGCATACCCCCAAAATATGCCGTATCGGTGCAACAGAGATAAATACTTATGTCAGAAAAAGAAAGTACATCCGGTTTCTCATCTACCAATTTATCCCATCCTTAGGGTTTTATATTATCAGAATCAAGATTGACCAACAATGTCTGCCTGCCATCTGATGAGAGCCTGCTCCAACAAAAATTAAAAAATATTAAATCATGGGAAATGTCAATGTGCAGGCATATAAATCAATGTCCATGACTAATTACATACTAGCGGATAGCAGTGCTGCATAACTTTAGAATATGAAAACACCTTAGGTATTATCGGATAACTGTTGGCTAAACCAGCATACCCTCTAGCATATGGATCGTTTGCATGGCCTTTTTCAATTCTCAAGGTGCTAGGATGATATACAGACACTTCATACACGTAATAGCAGCCTTCCCAACTTTTTGGTCCTTTAGTACTCCAAACGCCATTAAATTTGCACTACATCTAGGGGACTCCCCCCTGATGGATCCTTATAAATGCAAACACATACTTCCTGCTTTGAAAAACGAATGATTGCTTAAGTAAGTAGGACCGAGAGAGCATTAATAAAAACCTTATAAAATATAAGATACCTAAGCTGTAGGCGCCCAAAGGTAAAGTGACACTGATGCTTTTGAATAAAGTGCACCAAGGGGACCATTATATGAGAACAAGTCATCTAGGATACCAGGTAATTGCAGACCAGTAGCATCACTGCACCTTCCGTCAGCTGTATAACATGAAAACAGATAAACCATATATTCACTGGCTGGAAATTAAGCAACTGCAATTGAACTTTTATGTTGATCAAGATGATACAAATCACACAAAAGGTGGTGACTCTATGTTCCGTTATAAAATTGTTAGAAATGGTGATTTTTATGTATTTCAGCACTCTCCATCACATGTAGGCCTCAACACTCCCCTCATGTGTAAGGCTACATATCGAAATTTGAAAACAGACGGTAATAATCAGGGTTCATTTTCTTTTCACCATTTTGTAAGACTTAGGAAGATAATTGCTAATCTAATTGTGCATTGTTCATAAGTTCATAACTGACTGGCAAAGAACAAATGCAACAACGTTCTTACAATTGAACGTAGCAACTGCCAATTGGAATTTGAGAAGAGGTTTGGCGTCCAAATCAGGGGGCACAATAAAAGCTCTGTAATCTTTGATATGAGGAAATTTTTATTTCACCTAACAACAATCATTTTGATACATGGTCAGTTCTAAGAATTGTTCAACTTATCAAGAAGTTGCATTAGGCAATAACCAGCAATAAGATGGTACATGCAAGCAAACCACAAACGACCAACAGCAACAACCATTGATAGGTCCAAAATAAAAAGAACACTGCTTCAACAGAAAACATAACGTCTTACATTTTCTGGAAGCCCGTGGTTATCTTCTTCAAGCTTAACTTTTACATCCTCACCCGTCAGCAAAGAAGTGTTGAGAGTGTTTTTCCCACATTGAAATGTTAAGGGACCTAGCCTGGGTTTATAAGGAGTTGGGCTACTCCCCCCATTGCCAATTGGTTTTGGGGTGGAACCTCAACTTCCTTCATGGTATCAGAGCAAGGCTTCACGTGTTGGGCCCAACGGCCACACGTGCTCCCACGTCACCCAATATGTGTTGTCGCGTGTTAGGCTTGAAAGTTCGCCACACGTGCGGGCGTGTTGAGAGTGTTTGTCCCACATTGAAATGTTAAGAGACCTGCGGGTTTATAAGGAGTTTCTCTCCATTCATTGCCAATTGGTCTTGGGTTGAACCTCAACTTCCTTCAGTCCTCATCATACTTGATTCTAAGATTTGAAATAATTATGATCTGAGTTTATAAGGAGTTGGGCTACTCCCCCCATTGCCAATTGGTTTTGGGTTGGAATCTCAACTTCCTTCAGTCTCATCATACTTGATTCTAAGATTTGAAATAATTATGATTCGCCACTGAGGAGTAAGGGTTGGTAAAGTCCTTACCTAGAATTCCATCACTCGTAAGAGATAAAGCAGCAGTTTTACTAGCCAATAAATAGCAGGAACCATTTCCAACATCCACATTCCAAGCAACAATTGATTCACTAACCCAGAATGCCCTTGACTACAACAAGCTACCCTGCAACCGACCGATCATAACTTAGCACGAACAGCGAAAAAGATCAACCTCCACATTTAACAAGAAATGAATTTGGCAATATCATAATTCAATTTACCATTTCCAATCATTCATTCTTTATCTATAATGTCAGTGACACCAACCACAACAGTAAAAAAGTTTAATCCTTTAATTAAAAACCAAAACAAATTCAAATTTCTTCATCTTCTGTTTCTTCAAATTAGCCATTTTTTGAACTACTTGGGTTCCAATAATGAAGTACTTCAAATTTATTGTTTTTTGGCACCAAATTCAGCGCAACATTCGCTTCCGAAAAGCATGGAAAACACCTTGGAAAACCTGAGACGTCGAAGTGGACTCCTCTGCAGACATGGATAAGGAGGAGGACGAGCACTGCAAATTGGGTTTTCTGAAAACCTTGGCGGAATGGAGTGGAAGTGGGAGAAGAAAGCGTTTCGCTTTGGAGGTGAAACGGCGCCGTAGATAAGATGAAGGGCACGTGGCGCCGCGTCGACGAGGGAAATGGCAGTTGACCGTTGGAGCAGTTGGTGATGGGTAAAGAAGAAATGTAGAGGTAAATAAAGGCATTGGCTTTCCTTCAGAGAAAGAGTCTGTGAACCTCTGAGTTTTTCCTGGCTTTCAGATCATTTCTGTTGCTCCACCCACTTAAAAATTTATTCTTTTTTTCTGTACTTAGTTTTATTCTAAATTACTGTTGATAAACGATTGAATCTTTACGAGTGGAGCTAACCAAAATGACAAATTGTTCTTTCAAAAAAAGAAAAGCCAAATTGCTGCTCACCCACACCACCTTCTTCCTGACTGTTACTGTGTTATCCTTGAATTAATATCTCACCAAGATGACTCTCTTTTTTGGACTAACCAAAACGACAACTTGCAAATTAAAAGAACACGTAGAAGAACCGCGTCGCAGCCCAACCTCATTTGCCAGGGTGGGATTGAATGACAAAAGGTGTATGAGAACATAAGTTATGGTTAAGGTTGAGTGTATTTGTAACACCTCACACAAAAGGGAAATCAGGATTCAATGTTTGGAGGGGCCATAAGTTGAAAGTTTATCATTTTTCTTATTAAAATGATGGGGACATGACCACTTTTGGCCTAGGCCTTACTCGGCTTCAGGTAACACACAGTGACGATAGATGGATTGAAAGAAAAAGATAGATGGATTGAAGAAAAAAGTTGGATGGACAAGAATAACTTGTTATTTTAAAATTATTTTGAGAATATAATAACTAATAAATTGTAGAGAAAAGTACACAAATGTGGTGAATAAGTAGCTTAGAAGACGACAATAATGCCACTTAAGATCAAATTTAGACAAAACGATCATACAATCGTGAGGACTTAGGAGGGAGGCTCAATGACCCGTAGAATAATTTTTTTATGTGTTTTTATATTATTGGTTAAGAATAACAAAACAGTATCATTCCCGTTATTTGTGAGTTTTTTTTTCTTAGGAGGAAAGGGATGAATAATAAGACCCGAACTTCAAGAAAATTAAAATAAAAGCGATTTTGTCAGTTACCAAAACGCAGTCACCTTTCACACCATGGCCATGGCTTAAGCTCCCATGCCAGACCCCACTTAACTTAGCCGTGACACAACAATGTTGTCGTAAATATCAGACCGAAAACAAAACAAAACAAAAACAAGGTTGGTAATATGTCCAAAAGGTGTAGGGCCTAATTGTCAAATTCCTCACTCAGCATGTGCCTTCATGATTATCAGATGGCAGAAATGGTGCAGGGTTCAAACTAAAGAAAGCAGCATCCACAAACCTTCACTTCACTTTAATTTTTATTGACTTGTGGCATTAAGTCTCAACCAACCCTAACCCTATATTCTTGAATAATTCCAGTTAAACTTGGTCTTAATTTGCTATTAAAACTTGTTTAATTACCAGAAGAACCTTTTGCATCATAAATCCAGTCAGATGCCTTTGATGGGATTATGGCAGACACTCACAATCAAGTTGTATGTTTGGTGTCCATGCTTCACAAAAAGCAAAATCTCTGGGAGATTTGTGATTATTTGTCATGCTCATATCTTCCATCATTATGCTACTCCCCACCCCCCAAAAGCAAAAGTGAGAAGAAATAGCATGAGCACAATTATGGCTTTTAATTGAACAATATCATCTTTCTGAAATTTGGTTACTATAAATAATTTGGAGAATCTAATTTGATCTCCCATTAATTTCACATCAACTACAGAATTTAGAGCAACAAGTTAGGATTTTCATTTCTATGACTGGCTGGTGTTTGAAACAATTTTCAAACTGAGGCATTGTAGCCATCCATTTCATGCTCCTACCTTTGCATGTTTGACAGTATGAAAAAGATGGGCAGCCTTAGAAAATCATGAAACTAAAAAGTTTTTAAAACAAAGCAGTTTTGGTCAATGCAGGACAAGCTTTTGGTACTTGGTGATGGGTGAAAAATCAGAACCAGGCTCATCAGAGTGAACCAGACTTCTCTTCTTGCTGAAACAACTAATGTTACTGCTGCTAATGCAAGAGTCTTGCTGCAGAAGCCGCCGCGGCGTTGGAGGAAAGATTGTAACCGGTGGAATATCAATGGATTTGAGCTGCGGAGGAGGGTGCTGCCACTGAGGCAGAGGTCCAGCTAGGAGAAGGTTTTGAAGGAGCGGTCCGGCGTCGATTACTGCTTGCAGTAGTTTCCCCTTCTCTGGCAATAGTAATGGCTTCTCAGCTCCCAATTTTGAGGCAGCTTGTGGTTGTGGTGACAATGGTGGTGGGATCGTAATTCGGTCTGCATTTGGTGATGATGCAGTGATGGTTTCATCAGAGTCAGAAGAGGCAAAATGTTTGTTGTTTGAGTCCCTGCCTTTTGATTCAATTTCCTCATTTTGTACAGCAACTACTTCTTGATCTTGTTGCTTTTGCTGTTTTTGCAGCTCTTGTTGGAGCATGAGCTTGTCCAACACTAGCCTCTGGCATTTTGCTTGAGCCTCATCTCTCTCTTGGAGGGTTCTGCTGAGGAGATCTTTGAGCTGAACAAGTTCTTCTTCTCTCCCTGCAATCTTCTCCTTTGCTGATAAAATTGTTGTCTCAAGCTCCAAGGTTGTGTACAGAAGAGAACGCTTCAACTCCTCTATCCCCTGCAGCCAATTCAAGAAAATAAATTAGACATGTTCATACAAGAAACTAGCAGAAAGGGCCAATTGGGTCTTTTTCAACTTGAGAAAACAGAATTTGAGGAACTTTACAAGAATGAAATACCTCTTCCTGGTAGCAAAGTTCCCAAGGACTGCACTGAACTTCCATTAGTTGCAGGGATGCAAATGGCAGAGGCTAAGGCAAATGTTGGTGGTGGCTTACAAGTACTTGGTTTCTGCCTCCTTTCCTTATTGGTTTCTCTCTTTATCTTTCTCTTCATTCATATGAGAGATATGAGGTTGAACAAAACACAAAAGGCCACACGCATTTATAGAAAGGTCAATTGAGCGCCAAGTGCATTCTTTGTTTTGTACCGTATAAATGTACACCATGAGTAAATTTGGCCAAAAGTGACGTCACTTTTGGTTTTGTAATTTGGCACTTCAACCACTTTTGATTATGTAATTTCAATTCCGCCAATTATTCCCTTTTAGTTTCGTATTTGTAGCAATTTAAGGACAAGTTAGTATTTCTATCAATTTATTTGACGGTGCAAAGGGCAATTTCGTCAACCCTAATACCTTGAGCGTAAAAGCTCGTCTAAAACTCTCTCTTTATATTTGGGCTCGAAATTGGCCATTTGAGTTTAAGGTTCTTAAAAATTGGAATTAGTAATTGAATTTCGAGGCCTAATATAAAATCCACCAAAAGTGAAAGTGAAATGTGCAGTGAGACATAAGTCTTGAGCAGTTGCATGCACCACCTTTTACCTTATCTCAAGCGCGCATGTGCACATATAATAGGACATTTTTTTACCCAAGAGTGTCAGTGATGAAACACGTGACACGTTTATTGGTTCTATTTTAAACCACACTTCTCTTAAAGAGGTGTCGTCCTAACCCAAAAAAATTGCCCGTTTACATGTGAGGATGTTGGGGATTTCAAAGAGAGAAATGTCACACTTACCTTATTTGCTAATACAACAATACTAATCACATCTTTCACAAGGATATCAAATCATTACGAATTCGACTTTTTAAAAGAGATGCCATGAACCTAAATTTATGCTCAACGCTTTTTTTTTTCCTTCAAGCTCAGCTCTTCTTTTTGACTCGTGAGGAAAAAATTGAGACGACCCATGTATAAATGGTTGCCTGCTGTGAAACTACAACTAGGTTGTCTGTTTCATTTTGGCCGCCCCCATTGTTCACGCTTTGATTCTAATAATTGCTAACAGTAGAAATTGCGGCTCTAAAAACATAGAATCTTTGATCATTGCTAATATTAAAAATTGCGGCTCTAAAAAAAGTATCCTGATTGCATCAGGGATCTGAATTTTTTTTTTCCTCCAATTGGATCTAAACTTTGATGATCAAACAAACATACTAGCCTCGTACTGGACTCGAGCACATGCTACAAGTTTCAACGTTTTGGATTCGAACCTTCATTTCATACTGCTTCAAAATGACTTAAAGGACTGCTTCAATATAACTTAAAGGGTTGTTAGGAACAGTAGTCCTTGAATTATAAGCCGATTTGCATATGTGATTTGCGAGTAATTGCACATACTCGAAATCTATTTTAAATCTTATACATGATCAGAGTAATTCATAAAGGTTTTTTTTTTCTCAATGCCTTTGAGAAAGTGTTAAATTCAAAATGTGACGTAACAGTATCATATGTCATGGTATGTCAGTGGAATTGAAATGAATATTTTTATTTTTGTCTTTAAATGAAATCTTCACAAAAATGGCAAAGGAGAAAATGGTGTGGTCCTTAAAAATTAAAATTTATCCACTGAAAGGATTAAAAGGAAAATGTGTTTGATCAACCATTCAGATTTGAGAACCGGATACATTGAAAGATTTGCGTGTGGGTCCTCCGACGTGTACATTGCCATGATGAGTCCACCATCTCCAATTCTTCGTGCCAACACATTCACATGCAATGCAATTATATTCAACACAAAAATAAAAATTATATATATAGGGAGGTGATTTTTCCACTCTTCTTTTCTCCACTTAATCAGTTTTGTTATTTTTTGTTCTTTCTTTCTTATTCTACCATTACTCTACAATTCCTCTCAATAATAAGACATGTACAATCACTTACTAATATTATGAAAGAATAAAAATCTGAAACTATTATGAATACCTTGCTCTGTGCATATCTAAACTCCTAATGAAAGTTTAGTTAGTAACATTCTTTTGTTCTTCTACCCGTAAACATGTTAGCCCAAAAACTTTATTATCTATTCACTACAACAAAGATAAATAGTACTTACATACTTAGGAAAAAAAAAATTTGACGTACAAATACTTACATTTCTATCCATTTCCAAAATTTATTTTTGTTTTTTTTAATTTTATGTTAACTTTTCTTAATTTCATTTATCAAAACCTTAATGCATGGTAAGGGTAGAATAGGAAAAAGAAAGAAAAAAAAACAATATTGATTAAAAAGTATTAAAAAGCAAAAAGGAGTGTAAGTGGAAAAATCAACTCCCTATATATATACAAACTCATGTGGTGCAATTAAAATGTGACACTTCATAGAATAGGAAAAAATGAATATTTTCTTCCATTTCTCTATTTTTAGAGAGCATGACTCCACTCGTTTTTCAATATAATGTGATATACAACTTATGTTGTTCGCCTTTCTTTTTCTTTCATTATCAATTATGAATATGATAATCTTATGAGACTCCGTTTATTGTTAATTAATTTTAAATCTAATGATACATGTTAACATGATACCAAAACCAAAAATCTTAACTTGAAGAACATGTGGACATGTGAAAACTAGCGAGACCCAACTTAACTTGGAGTATTTACTCCCTCAAGCAAGGTTCTGGGTTCGAGTCCTAACATTCGTGTAATATGTGTGAGTTTCTCTCAACAGAAAATATCCTAAAAATAAAATTTTTTAAAAAAAGAGAGCATATATATGTTTCAAAGTTTGTTGTCAAAACATGTGGGTGCCTTTGTTTTTCCTAGTCTCGTTCGTGCAAGAACGCGGATTGAAGTTGTAAAGGGAGACCGATCATGATGTACGAAAGAAAGAAAAAAGAATCGACCCCTTTTGTCGCTTTGCTTCAAAAGATGTTTTGCATGTGATTAGCGATCGGTGCTGTGGGGCCCAGCCCAGCCCTCCACATCCTCATAATTAGATCATAACATCAACTTATTCAAGATTAGTCCACATCAGAATATATTATATAAACTAAGGAAAGGAATTTTTTTTAAAAATAATCATAAGCCACAGTGATTGGATGATTGGAAAATTACTGAAACCATAAATTCAAAGAAATAATAACATATTCACCTTCACAAAGCAACCACTAAAATGATGAAGTATTACAACTAAAATTTGAAATCTACACATTTCAACCAACATATGCTGACGATATTAAGAGAAACTAGATCAGCATGAAACTTTACAAGTTTAGAAGCATTTATCCTGAAAAGAGAGTAAGTTTATATCACAAGACTATATCACAAGGCACAAAGACAGGAGATGACAATTACGTGTTTGCTTTTTATGTTACCAAAAGAATGTAGTGCCAAGTTGAGAATAACTGACTCATAAATCTCTGCGCATCTTCACATTAATTGGAATTTCCTTGTATGACATGATCTTCTCAGCTGCTCGGCGCAGTGGCCTTGTAGATGATCTTCGGCTTTCCTGACCTTCAGATCTTGGGGCATTGTATCCTTCATCCTCTTTTTCCAATGAAGAACGTGTTGGACCACTTTCATGAACCACATTATCATATAGAGAGACAGGAAATTTGTCGCCGTTGGTCTCAAACAAGTCTTCAGTTGCTTCCCGTTCTTCAGTTTTAAACCTTGCAGACTTCCTTGTAAAACGTCTATTAGGAAACCATAAAGAATTTGTAAATATAGTGAAAACCTACTGAAAATATATACTTGCTTAAAGCAATCAAACATACACCAACAAACCTTTTGTTGTCAGGCTTCTCCTTAGCTTGGACTGCTTCAATAGCAGGAGTTTCTTTTTCCCCTAATGAACATGTTGGACGTAGAGCAGAGACAGGAAATTTGTCACTGTTGGTCACAAACAATTCTTCAGTTGCCTCCCGTTCTTCAGTTTTAAACCTCACGGATTGCCTTGTCAAACGTCTATTAGGAAACCATAACGAACTTGTAAATAAAGTGAAAATCTACTGAAAGTATATACTTGCTCAAAGTAATCAGACATACACCAACAAACCTTTTGTTGCCCGGCTTCCCTTTAGCTTGGATTGCTTCAATAGTAGGATCTTCTTTTTCCATTAATGAACATGTTGGACCACTTTCATGAACCACTTTATCACATAGAGAAGAGACAGGAAAATTTTCACTATTGGTCTCAAACAAATATTCAGTTGCTTCCCGTTCTTCAGTTTTAAACCTCATTGACTGCCTTCTCAAACCTCTATCATGAAACCATAAAGCATGTGTAAATAAAGTGAAATCCCACTGAAAACTTGTACTTTAATAAAGTAATCAAACATAAACAAACAAACCTTTTGTTGTCAGCCTTCTCTTTGACTTGGACTACTTCAACAGTAGGAGGAGTGCCCAAAGCTGCATGCAAATAATATGTGAAAAATGTTAGCACAGTATCAAGATCCCAGAAATACAATGAGATGCCAAGCTAGTATTTACGCAGATTGTTTGGTTGTCGTTCCCTTTTGGTATTACAAGGTCCATTCTCCTTGTCTGCTTGCAAGGACTCCCCTGCCGCAGCATACTTTGATGAATTTACCTAAGGGTAGTAAAAGGAAATATGTAAACAATATATAGGTCAATGAAAACTTTCAAAGTTTAAATAAGAAACAACACAGGCATCTGCTAAGTACCTCATTTTCTGTATTTTGGCATGTTACTCTTTTCTCTCTCTCCTAGGAACACGGGTTTACAATTCAATAACAAAGTCCGTAACCTTACAAAAATGACTAAAGTCTAAAGTAGATAAACTGACCTCAGCCTCCATTTTTCTCACTTTGAGCAAACCATTTGCATGCAAGTTCGTGCTGAAGTGCCTTTAGCTGAAAAGTAAAAATAGATCATTGTTAATTCATGCTAATTCACTTGAATATCAAATAGAAAGTGAAGGCATACACTATTCAGACTTCATCAGTAGAAACTTAACTTACCCTATCTTTATTTGAATTGAGTTCCTGCAAAATCAAAGTAGAAAACCAATTCTAAAATCAGCTGATGAAATTACCAGGTATCTTGGCAGATTTGAACAATCAACAACTAAAATGTGCAAAAAGTACCCCTAACATCTGGCTATTTGCTTGGGCAAGTTGCAAATTCTGTTGCTGTGCTTTTTGCAGATTCATTCTCAAGCTCTGTAACTCTACTCTGCTCAATTCAATGATTTTGCTTCCAAATAGAATTAAGGAAACCGACAAAGCAAAACATGCCAAACCAGATTACGACTATCAATGAGAGAAATACACAATGATAGCCAAGGATACTTTCTGTCAGCAAGAAGTTTCATCAGCGTCCTATTTTCCTGTGGATTTAGCAGAACCAAAGTAAGCTAAACCAACTACATCATCAACTTATTTAGATATGGGGATAATGATAGATGCAACTAAGAATGTACCTTCTGTAGATTGTCAACATGCTCTTTATTTTTAAGTGAGTCAAATTGCTGCTTCACCTGCTGGATTGCTGGTTTAGGCCGCTGATGCGGCAAGTTGCTTATATCAGCAAGCCTCTTCCTCGAGGTACTTCCAATTGAATATCCCTTTGCTATTTTCCCTTCTTTTATGTTGTTATCTACACCAAATACCTCTGTCATTTTCAGCAAAGCCTAACCTTGCAAAGAGTCCAATCCTTAATTGGCTACCATGAAATCAAAGAAGAAGAAGTAGACGAGAATTCCCAAATAATGGAAAGCTCCCCGACTAAATCAAGTAGCTGCCCTAGCTGCAGTTAAAAAAGTCTTATTTTCCTACATTTTCTCAGTAATCAAACAGAGCTTCTTATCTCAAACTCCAACAAATTTCCACTGTGTTCTACAGAAATGAACCCTAGAAAACCTCGATAGCTCCAAACGATTCCCAGAACTTGAACAAACCCTAGCCCTATGAATCCCAACCAGCACCAGAATTCGCAGTTGCAGTTCTTCACAAACCGTAACCCTCCAACATTAATTGTTAATCAAAGAAATGAAGCTATACCACAAAATCCAATGCTTATTCATGTCGACACACAAATTATAGCAGAAGATCAAGCTTCAAACAACCTAAAAATAACTAAAAATATATATATATATAGTTCAAAGAAAATCATAATCGGAGAAATTTACCTCCCGCACCTCTTTCTGCGTCATAAACGATGAGACCTTCCATCGTGAAACCCGAGCTGAAGCCCTAATCTCTCGTTCTTTCTATCTAGAATCTCATTTCTTGTGACTGTGAGATGTGATAGAAAAGAACGCCGTCGTTGGACTGCATTGGAAATTGAATAAGGAGGGAAAGAGAGAGACCGCGGGTGGAGTAAATTCGTAAATATGTTGTCATAGGCTCGCAACACCTACGGCTTTCCGAAGCTAATCTCAGCCTCGTAGGACCCGAACCTATTGTACCAAAAACAAATTGGGCCAATAACCCAAAACAATCCCATTGGGCCTCACTGAATTCCATTTGTTAAGACCCAGCCCAAAAAAGAAAAGACCCAATTTGTCAACCCAGAAAAAAAGTGTGACAAATGTGTAATGTAGGGAAGGTTTGCTTTAGAACACTCGTCTACGGGAGGGGTTTATAGTGAGGGGTTACTTTGAGGAGTTCAATCTCACCATCAAAAGGAGATTGAACCCCTCAATGCACCCCCCCAAGTACTTTATTGATGGTGGGATTGGAACCCTCAAAGTAACCCCTCACTATAAACCCCTCATTATAGCATTTCCACTCATCTACTATTTCTACCCAATTGTTAATAGTTTATGCATGTGAACCTGATTGTGTCATCTACATACCACTAAAGTGTATTAATAGGACATTTTTTTATACAAGAGATAATCTACTTTAATATAATCTAAATTACATTAAGGATCTAAATTATGAGGCCAACGAGAGTTGGTTGAGTTAGTAAAGATCGTTCTCTTCACTATCAAGGCCTAGGTTCGAGTCCCGCTGCTGACAATCCCTCTTTGTGGGTAATATGTAAAAACCAAAAAATGGGCTAAGACCCCCTCTATAAGTCCTCAAAGAGGCCTTGTTATGACATGACCATCGAATGGGATAGCCTCCCCTCCCCCTAAACTTTTCTGATACAAGAAAATAAAATAATAAACCCACTAGAAGCAAACGGTGTATGACATATTCCAATGCTACATCATTATCAAGCTACAAAATACTACATATTGTGCCACCTTCTATGTTCAGAAACAAGGAATTTAGGGCCCATTCAATAATGTTTTCACGAGCCCTTTTTCGTTTTTCGTTGTCTGTTTTCATATAATTTGCGTTCGGTGTGTTGCTTCCTAAAATGCTGAAAATCGTTCTCTGAAAACAAATTCAATTCCACGTACAAAAATTGAAAACGATATATTATCTTTTTCAGCATTTCCAGAGAATACGTTTTGCAAGCCCATCAAAACACGGGAATGCATTTTGGCCAGCCCCCATTGTTGAAAGAACCATCGCCTCCAACCCAAGGAAAAATAACAACTTCCGTCCAAAACCAAACATTCTCCCCCGATAAACAAACTTATTAAGACACCCAAAAGACCATCTTCTTCCTTTGGTCGGCACCCACTACAAGGATTCAATTAATGAATTATGGGTCTTCCCTTTTTCTTCTACTGGATGTAAAACCATATGACAAATTGCTCCCATACTGATGGGGAAATTTTGATAGGTCGAATTCCAAACTTTTCAGGCCATTGCACCGCCACCCAAACGGTGAAACAGAGAAAGAGAGAGAGAGAGAGAGAGAGAGAGATATATATATATATATATATATATATATATATATATATATATATGGTAGGATCAGTGGGGTGGGGTGTGGAGAAGGGAGAAGGGAGAAGGGAGAGCTACATAGAGGTGGGGTTTGGGGATGGAAAAGAAATAAGATGACTTTTCGCAAGTTCACAAACCTCACAACGAAAACTGGTAATATCAATTCCAGAAAACAATGAAGGAAACAGTTTCTGCAGGTAGCCAAAGGAAGCATGTCCCAAACGCCGATGCCATAACCAGATATTAGACTTCCGCTTCCCCCATTTAGAACTGTCCACAATTAAAGCTTGACGCAACTTAGTTGAACTCAGTGACACCAAATCTAAGTAATATAACTTCCCTTGCCTAACACCATAACCAATCATTTGTCTCGTGTGGATGTCCTTAAACACACAAAAATCAGGCCAACAAATCACAATACAATATAAAGCAGCAATTATTTGAGCAACCGATAAAAGATTAGAATCCAAAGAGGGGACAACCAAGACATAATCTAAATTCAGAGTATCAGTAAGAGACACAGATCCGTTTCCAGTAACTAGGACTGAAGAACCATTGGCAGAGGATACAGATTTTTGTATGGATAGTTGGAGGGATGAGACATTTCTAGAATCAAAAGTCATATGGTATGCAGCTCCTGAATCAATTATCCATGCATTATTTGAAACAGATGCAGACATATTTAAAATCTTACCGATTTGACTTGCAGTTGCTACCAATGCAGAGGTTTGTTGATCAATGATAACAGCTTCATCTGTCTTTGTGTCAGCAACTATAGGAGTAAAATGACAGTGCATGTTGGGGCCTGTTCCTCTGGGCGCCTTCGTGGGATCCCACCATTCAGAATAACTAATGAGGTCATAACAACGAGAATTCGAGTGTCTGATTTCACCACACTGGGTGCAAGATCGCTCACATTCCATTAGACTAGTTTAGCAAACGGGTAAAATCTGGATATATATATATATATATATATATATATATATTTTGCCCCTTTTTCCCTTTTTTTTTTTCTTTTCTTCTTTTCTTCTTTTCTCTGTGCTAGTCACGAACTAGACCTGATGGGTTTCTTCTTTTCTCTAATTGCAGCATGAACTAGGCTCTGATACCAAGTTGAAATTCAGAGTTTTGAGAATGAATTGTTGTGTTATTCATCCCTCTTTGAGGAAGATATATGACTTTACACATGAAAACAAAACAACAAAAAGACAAATATTCTCTCACGGGTTACAATCCTTTTAGCCGAAAGGATAAAGAATAAATATTATAATAATATAATATTTCAACAATAGATGCCCAAATAGTCATCTTCTGTAGGAAACTTGAGGTGCATCGAAGGGTATACATAGACTGGGGATATGACAAGCCCTCAAAAGACTACTCCCAGTGTCTTGGATGCAAGTATCAGAGTCTCCCACCTACCCTTCCACTGAATCAAAGAAGTTAATTACAAGAAGAACCATGCTTTCACATCATTCAAATATACAACCAACCAACACTGGTGAAAGTTATTAACAGGAAAGCAGAAAACATGTTCAATCTTGTTTGACATAATTGATAACCGGGTTAAAACACCAAGCAATCTTTCAAGTAATTGAAGTACAGCATTTGAGCAGAGGAGAGGAGTAGTATGTTCTGATCAAGCTACAATTTCAAGCAAAGAGTTTCATGTAAAAGAACATGCCATGGCATTTAACCAAGGCATGGGAAAGAGAGAGACAGTGGGTGGAGTAAATTCGTAAATATGTTGTGATAGGCTCGCAACACCTACGGCTTTCCGAAGCTAATCTCAGCCTCGGAGGACCAATAGTTGTAGGTGTTGCGAGCCTATCACTACAATCTCATTAGGCCTATCGCAACACCTACGACTTTCCGAACATGTTATACCCAAAAAATATTAGGCCAATAGCCCAAAACAATCCCATTGGGCCTAACTCAATTCCATTTGTTAAGACCCAGCCCAAAAAAGAAAAGACCCAATTTGTCAACCCAAACAAAAAGTGTGACAAATGTGTAATGTAGGGAAGAGGTTTGCTTAGAACACTGTCTACTATTTCTAACCAACTATTAATAGTTGATGCATGTGAACCTCATTGTGTGATCTACATACCACTAAAGTGTATTAATAGTACATTTTTATTTTATTTATATAATAGACAATCTACTTTAATTTAATTTAAACTACGAGGAGTGGAATTCAAACTCGAGTACAGAATGACGAGCACATTCGCTCTAACTAACTTGACTAAGCTTATGTATGCAATATTAACAATATTTAAAAACAATGAGCGGGTCTTTTCTTGCAAAGAAAGCTTCCATTGGGCGAGTCTAATAACTTTAGTTAAGAACGTTATCTTATGCAAATTATTTTTCCAATGACAATGAGGTGTATTACATAGGTACAATGGATGAGGGGAAATTGGGCAAGACGTATGTGACACATGATTTTGGCCGTATAAGTCTACCGTGGGCCATGTAAGCAATAACTCAAAATTGGGATAAAATTCAGACGCGTAAGTTTGATTCTTGTGGGCTCTACGCATGACATAACAAATCACAAGCCTACATTTCTTTCGTCGTTGGTTTAGAATCTTTCCACATCAAAAAGCCAAGAATTCATCATAAAATGCTTATATTCCCTTCTTTTTTTTCTTTTTTTTTTCAACTTCCAATTATCTAATTAACAAGTTAACCAATTGGATGCAAGCTTTCTTGTTCCTCCTTTTCTTTGATTTGATTTTTTTGTGTTTTATTATAATTTTGGCTTCAAAAGCATTTCGTTATCTCCTTATTTCACGTCAAGAAAAAGCTTTATGAGTCATGCAAAATTTGCAAAGCATGGAAACACGCAGTAGAAATAAGGGGCACTCCAAGAAACTTGATGGGCAAGGTCCCTTCTTTGAAGCCAAAAAGGTTCTCAACATTGTGCCTAAATTTTATTCTATAATTTTTATGAGAGAAACTTACTTACAACCGGATACTGCTGTGGTGGTATCCCAAACCAATCACGCACTGTCATACGTTTTAACTTTTCCACTTGAGAGTGCATGTTTGACCTGAAATACCGCTATGATGACATCCCATTGCACAAAAGTTCTACTCCATTTCTAGACTTCGACTTAAGTTGGAGATTTTTTTATTTATTTATGTAACTTAAATAACATTAGGCATGTTTCCCGCTTTAGGGCATATTTTTTACCGTGCTTTAAAGGGTTTAGCAATCAAGCACATCTTTGGCAGTGTTTAGTAGAAGGCATCTAGTTTGGATCAACAAAATAAACGAACACGATGCTTCAAGAAAATGCTATAATAACAATCACCTAATTGAGTAGTCAAATGGTTTTAGATTCAAATGATTTTTTGAAGAGATGATCTTTGAGAGAATATATAAAAACTAGACGGTTTGGATCATTAAAATACAATGTGTGGTGGTACTTACAAACATGTTACTCAAATAAACTTATATAAAACTGGTGGTTATATATATGGCAATAATGCTGCATTTAAATGTCATTGTTGACATAATTAACTTATTGTTAGTCCTATGTTGATCACATGCATTTAACAATTACTACATTGCAACGACTGTGAGTTTATAATGATTTCAAAAGCTTGCATTGTCATATGAATGGCAATGAGTCAACATATACTGCGGCACTAAAAGTGTCACTAGTGATGTAACCTTAATTAGTACGCGACTTTAGTAATGTCATACTACAAAACCATTGAGTTGAAGTTTTTCACATTTTACGAACATTTGGAATCAAATCAATGCGAAATAACTTAGACTATGCGAAATAACAAATTCTTCAAGGATTTCTAAATTGATTCTTTCTAGTTCTCTCCAAAACAAAGCAATCGAAATCAATTTTTTGGAAGGTTAAAAAAAATGAAAGATAGATGAATCGAGAGTCAAAGTACTGGGAAAAGGGCTAACGGAACGGAGTTAGCCATTAGTTTAGAAAAATAATATTTAAAATTAATTAAGCTTATGTTGAGTTTTAATCATTGGATTATTGTGATGGTTTAGATTAAAATAAATACGTGTAAATGCGTAATTGGTAAATGTAAAGGCTCGGCATCCGGCCTATGTGTATAACTAGAACCATTTAAAAGTAGCCTTCTTTGATCTATTAGATTGATCTTTATGCCTCGTTTATTATAGAGAAAAGTTGATCACCGAAAGCACGTACTTAGCCCTTGAAACTAAAATGCACCGAATCATTTTCAGTTTCACTACTTTTTTAACTCTATACTTTAGCGTAGCCCGCTTTGTTGCTAAGAATAATGTTATTTTGTACAATTTTCCAATATTAATAGTTTCGTAACACAACATGTTAGATTTTCTGATAAAAAATCAAACATTAAAGCCAATCATTATATTTAGTAACAATTTTCTTCGTCCTAAACTCTTTCATTATGCCCCGTTCGCAGTGGATGGTGGGCCTCCCGCTCGCTAGAGAGGACTGTTCAATATCTGAACGATATTGAGAGTTGGATTAGGCTGGAATGGCAGAGGCGTGCATACCCTATTTCTCCACCTCTTCCGGCCCGAATCTTTTTTTGCGTAGAGGCGTGCCGCGATTGGGGATAAGACCAGCGCAATAGACCTGGTGTATGTAAAGTGTGTAGTATGATGGATTTGCGCTATTTCTGGACCTCTAATCAAGCCATTGTGTTCCTAGGGGGTACTGGCTCAAATGAGTTCTTTTCTATGCCTCAATGAAGAGGACTTCAATATTCTTTCAATTGTGCATTCATGGGCCATGGCTCAGAAGATACGATTGGAACCTAGCCAAACAGAAAACTCGAAGTTGTGGTTAATGATCCCTTGAGTGGGCTCAAAAAACTTTAATTCGGGCCCACGATTTAGTCGATTCAGGCCCAATTGTTATGATTCGGGCCTAAGACCTGTTTTCGGGCATAAAAAGCCCTAATTTAGGACCTAAAACCCTTATCCGGGCCTGTCCAGCAATAAACAGTGTTATTTAAAAGTAAAGACTTAAATATAAAGTACGGGAAAGATAAATGACATGAATGTAAAGTTCTTCGAAGACTAGTGATTTCTCTATCCAGCTCTGGTATGATGGATGATTAAAGCAAAAACTAAAGATTTCTCCATTTAGTTTTGAAAAGACAAGTTACAGTAATAAAGAAACTTGATAACAAGGTGACTGGAGATTTCTCCATAGTCTCGTTACAAGTTTTAGCTTTTTTGCAAGGAAGCTAAGCCTGAATATTTAACGAGGATCATACTAAGAAGATGGCAGAGCAATAAAAAGATAAACGCATGAGTTGTCAACTGGCTATTTGGGTAGCGGATTGGCTGTTTGAGAGACTTGAAGGTTTTTCAAGTGTTTAGAGACGTGTCTGATTTTGGAGAGAAAGTCCCCGATTGCTGCTGTGGAGCTTCTATATTTATACACAAATATTTTCAATGAAGGCGATGGACGATGAAGTATGAAGCTTGAGTGTGCAGACTTGTCCAAATGAATAAAGAAATGGAAAGATAACGACCACCATCTCTACTTCTTTCTTTATTCATTATTTAAGCCAACTTGCATTATTCCTAAATTTTTATTTTTCAAAAAAAAAGTATAGCCGCCCGGCTGTACTAGATTCTTTTTGAATTTTTTAAGAAATAGTACAGCCATTCAGCTGTACTTGTTTTTCCTAATTTTTTAATCCTGAAAATTTCGACGGCATAGATTTTTGCCGATGAGTTTCGTCGATATAGTTTTTTTTAAAAAAAAAATTAAAATATAAAATTAGTTTCTTTACTTTCGTTTTTGGCCTACTTCTTTAATTTAATATATGTAATTAAATAATATCTTAGCCTTTTTGAATTACTTTAATTAACAATTATATTTTATTTATTATTTAATATAAAAAATTAAAGAAAAAGTCCACAAAATAATTAATATCTATTTATTAATTCTTTTGCGAAATCGTTTGGGTGTCTTAATTAAATTTCTCCATAGCCCAAGAGCCCTGTCCATTACTATTAGACCATTACTCAAGTATCTATTGTCCCTTTTTTTATTTTTTCCTTTTCCAGAGTTATTATCCATATAAAGATTTTACCACTTTCACGTTTAATAATGTATTATACACATACACACGTATTTCTCATGTTTAATACACCTATTTTTTTACAAACATTTCAACAAGACATACAAAATTCACGTATTATACACATAATTCTCACATATTATTGAATAAAAATAACATATATTTAAAAAAATAGTATAGTCGCACGGCAATACTCAGTTTTTTCAAAAAAAAAATTTAAAAATAGTATAGACGTGCGGCGATACTCATTTTTCCTAAAAAAAAAATTAAAAAACATTATAGCCGCCCGGCTGTACTTATATAGTATAGACGCCCTGATATACTAGATTCTTTTGGAATTTTTTAAAGAAATAGTATAGCCGTCAGGCTTTACTATTTTGACATGGGACACCTAGGCGCTGGGCGCATCCTTTTTCTATAAATAAATAGTATAGCCAAACGGCTATACCTTTTAAAAAGCAAATTTAATCCTAGACATTTCACCGGCATAGATTTTTACTGACGAATTTCGTCGGCACATGTTTTTTTATATAAAAATTTAAAAATATAAAATTAGTTTCTTTACTTTGTTTTTTGGCCTACTTCTTTAATTTAATATATGTAATTAAGTAATATCTTAGCCTCTTTGAATTACTTTAATTAGTTATTATATTTTAATTATTATTGTATATAAAAAAAATTAAAGAAAAAGACCACAAAATAATTAATTTCTATTTATTAAGTCTTTTGTGAAATTATTTGGGTGTCTTAATTAATTTCTCCATAGCCCAAGAGCCCTATCCATTACTATTAGGCCATTACTCGAGTATCTATTGTCCCTTTTTCAGAGTTATTATACGTATAAAGATTTTACCACTTTCACGTTTAATAATGTATTATAAACGTACGCACGTATTTCTCATGTTTAATACACCTATTTTTTACAAAAATGCCAATAAAACACACATAATTCTGACATATTATGGAATAAAAATAATATACATTAAAAAAATACTAGTATAGCCTCACGGCTATACTCAGTTTTTTCAAAATTGTTTTTAAAAATAGTATAGCCGTTCGGCTATACTCGTTTTTACTAAAAAAAATTTCAAAAAAGAGTATAGCCGCGCGGCGGTACTAGATTATTTTTGAATTTTTTTTAGGAAATAGTACAGCCGTGCGGCTAGACTCATTTTTCCTAACTTTTTTTAATCCTGGAAATTTCGCCGACGAATTTCGTAGGTACAGTTTTAAAAAATAAAATAAAATATGAAATTAGTTTCTTTACTTTCTTTTTTGGCATACTTTTTTAATTTAATATATGTAATTAAGTAATATCTTTGCCTTTTTAATTACTTTAATTTGTAATTATATTTAATTATTATCTAATATATAAAAATTAAAGAAAAAATCCACAAAATAATTCATTTCTATTTATTAATTCTTTTGTGAAATCTTTTGGGTGTCTTTATTAAATTTCCCATAGCCCAAGAGCCCTATCGATTACTATTAGGCCATTACTCGAGTATCTATTGTCCCTTTTTGATTATTTACTTTTCCAGAGTTATTATCCTTATAAAGAATTTTCCACTTTCACGTTTAATAATATATTATACATGTAAGCATGCATTTCTCATGTTTAATACACCTATTTTTTACAAAAATTTCAATCGTTTTTCCTAAATTTTTTTTTATAAAAATAGTATAGCCGCACGGCTGTACTAGATTCTTTTTGAATTTTTTTAAAGAAATAGTACAGCCGTTCGGCTATACTCATTTTTCCTTATTTTTTTAATCATGGAAATTTCACCGGCATAGATGTTTGCCGACGAATTTCGTCGGTACAGTTTTTTCTTTAAATTTTTTTTTTAAAATATGAAATTATTTTCTTTACTTTCTTTTTTGGCCTACTTCTTTAATTTAATATATGTAATTAAGTAATATCTTTGCATTTTTGAATTACTTTAATTAGTAATTATATTGTAATTATTATTTAATATATAAAAATTAATGAAAAAGTCCACAAAATAGTTAATTTCTACTTATTAATTCTTTTGTGAAATCGTTTGGGTGTCTTAATTAAATTTCCCTATAGCGCCAGAGCCCTATCCATTACTATTAGGCCATTACTCGAGTATCTATCGTCCCTTTTTGATTTTTTACTTTTCCAGAGTTATTATCCGTATGAAGATATTACCACTCTCATGTTTAATAATGTATTATATACGTATGCACATATTTCTCATGTTTAATACACCTATTTTTTACAAAAATTTCAATAAGACACACATAATTCTCACATATTATTGAATAAAAATAATATACATAAAAAAAAATAGTATAGCCACGCGGCTATACTCAGTTTTTCCAAAATTGTTTTTTAAAAACAGTATAGCCGGGCGGCTATACTCGTTTTTCCTAAATTTTTTCAAAAAAAAAGTATAGCCGCACGGCTGTACTAGATTCTTTTGATTTTTTTAAGAAATAGTACAGCCGCTCGGCTATACTCATTTTTCCTAATTTTTTTAATCGTGGAAATTTCTCAGGCATGGATTTTTGCCAACGAATTTCGTCGGTACAGTTATTTTAAAATATATGAAATTGGTTTCTTTACTTTCTTTTTTGGCCTACTTCTTTAATTTAATATATGTAATTAAGTAATATCTTAGCCTTTTTGAATTACTTTAATTAGTAATGATATTTTAATTATTATTTAATATATAAAAATTAATGAAAAATTCCACAAAATAATTATTTTCTATTTATTAATTCTTTTGTGAAATCATTTGGGTGTCTTAATTAAATTTCCCCATAGCCCTATCCATTACTACTTGGCCATTACTCGAGTATCTATTATCCCTTTTTGATTTTTTACTTTTCCAGAGTTATTATCCGTATAAAGATTTTACCACTTTCACATTTACTAATGTATTATACACGTACGCATGTATTTCTTATGTTTCATACATCTATATTTTACAAAAATTTCAATAAGACACACATAATTCTCACATATTATTGAATAAAAATTGTATATATTTTAAAAAATAGTATAGCTGCACGGCTATACTCAGCTTTTTCAAAATTGTTTTTAAAAAAGAGTATAGGCTATACTCATTTTTCTTAAATTTTTGTTTCAAAAAAAAGTATTGTCGCACAGCTGTACTAGATTATTTTTGAATTTTAAAAATAGAAATAGTAAAGCCGTTCAGCTATACTCATTTTTCCTTTTTTTTTAATCTTGGAAATTTCGCCGGCATAGATTTTTGCCGACGAATTTTGTCTGTACAGTTTTTTTGTATTTTTAAAATTTTAAAATATGAAATTAGTTTCTGTACTTTCTTTTTTGGCCTACTTCTTTAATTTAATAATTGTAATTAAGTAATATCTTAGCCTTTTTGAATTACTTTAATTAGTAATTATATTTTAATTATTATTTAATATATAAAAATTAATGAAAAAGTCCACAAAATAATTAATTTCTATTTATTAATTCTTTTGTGAAATCTTTTGGGTGTCTTAATTAAATTTTTCCTTAGCCCAGGAGCCCCAAGGCCCAAGTCTTTGATTAATATAATTATTATTATTGAACGCCAAATTCAAAGCCGAGTCCATTGGCCCAACTCTCCAATGTTAATCACACTTACCAAATCATCATAGTGCTTTGTTTATAAACACCTTTATAGGAGTGTATATTTTCAATGTGGGATTTTCACTAAGAGCACCTCAAAAGATAGGCCTATAGAGATGAACTTGGCATGCTTGTAGAATATGTTGTGTACATAGCTTGTGACTGAATAATGAGCTACTCAACTCTTGGGTAGTTCTAACTTGTAAAATATTGAAATTGTGTAATATTCTGAAAACTTCCGCTGGAAATTCTATTTTGGGAGATGTTTATTTATTTATTTTAGTTTCCTTTAAATTTTAGTTATAGTTTTTATTAAATTCTATAACTAAGGTGTGAATCACGTCTTCATCCAAATCCGTAGGTTGAGGCGTGACAGTTAATGAAAGTAAATCTGGTTTCGTTGGGCACATTCCTGAACAAATGAAACGGTTTTTGCTGAAAGGGATATGGAAGATAACTGATGAGGGCAGCTCAGAACCTAATGAAATTGATACTGAACTTGGTGGGCAGAAACCCTGCATCCCTAAGGATACTTCAGACAGCCAGTGCTCCGAATTAGCCAAGGACACCAGTGAGACAGAAACTAGTGAGGTATGTGGGACGATATGAATATGTTCAAGACACGTAATAAAAATGCAAAAAAATTTCTTATGTTCGGATTTCTGTTTCAGGTTCTTACGTCAGTTCCTTGTGTGCTTGTAACCCCAAAAAGAAAACTAGCTGGACATTTGGCAGTCATGAAAAATGTCTTGCATTTCTTTGGTGAATTTTTGGTTGAAGGTACTGGGGGATCATTCGTTTTCAGAAACTTCCATGGTTCAAGCAATCATGATTTGACCAAAACCGGTTGGAGCAATTGATGTCAAGAGATTTGAGGTTGATTTGTATATGTCATAATTTTCTTAATAACAAAATTAATGCACATATTTCTGCATCTGTTTTTAACAAATATTTCGATGGCATCCCATGCAGGTGTTTGAAGATATGTGTTCACCCCTTTTTGTTTAGTAACTGTGATGCAGGGCAAGGTTCCCCATTAATTCAAAGACCATGATTTGGTCAATAAATCAATTTTCTTTGTGTGTCGAGTGTGCCACTGTTAGCAATTTAAAATTCTAACAGACTTGAGAATCAAATAACTTGCGCCCAAGCTATTGACTTTGAACAAACGATTGTGAATTTGGGTGAGGAATATTTCCCAAGTAAGTTCTTTTCTTGCCTCAGACGGGTGAGGACTTCATAATTTATCTAAATAAAACTGGGAAGTAAAGCAAAAATATAAGTGTTTGAAAATAAAAACAAACAAGTTCAAGGAGAACTGTTTGAAATACAGTAAATGAAAGGAACTGCCAAGTCTGGAAAGACATCAGAACATCGGACTTTGAATTCTGCCTGAAATGCCATTGCAGAGATGATTTTTTATCAGGCCGGACTGGACTGGATTGGATTGCACTGCACTGGACTGCACTTCAGCACCTTCAACTAATAAATATTAGCTGGAAATCGATACCAATATTGAAATTGGCAGAGCTACAATCAGATTGAGTCGTGAGTGGCTTGGAATTCTAAACAGAATCTCAAGGATAGCTTTGGAGGTCCTTGGCACCTTTATTAGCTTTGCTTCTGTTGAATGCTAGAATGATCAGTGAGACTGATTGTTTCTTTTGTATTTGTTTTGTTGGTTGGGTGTTGGGGGATCGTATCTCAGTTCACATCCCCCTATATTTATAGAGAAGTTTGCAAGATGATATTTCCTAAATATCTAAAAATATCTTCTGGGAAGTGTCTTGCTTTAGTAAAAAGGGGGTGGTTGGCTTTTGATAAAAAGTAGCAAATATTAAGAGTCAACTGTGATGAATGTATTCTGTCTACTTCTTGTAACTTGCGTTCAAAATATCTTACTGTCTGAAGCCACATGGGCATTTGTAGGAATATTTCAGCATGTTCTCCCTGAGAATTTTCTTTCGAATGTCCTTTGGCCATTTTTTGTAACTTGTGCTTAAAAATATCTTCAGAAGCAGCTCAGTCTGTTTTTAATGGCTTATGGGAGGTAGCTTCTTCTTTCCACCTTTCTAATAGTTAGACCTCAAGTTTCGAGAGTATGCAACTTGGAAACTTGTGTAATTTTACTTTGGTATTTTATCTCTTGAAATGATATGGGTTTTATTTCTCCAACTTTTGGCAACTAGAGACAAAATAGTCAAATGGGCTGGTGAGCAAAAATTAAGCCCAAAACAAAATCATGTATTTTGGCTAGAATAAAGAATTTTGACCAAAAGTGCAAATTTTGGTACAAACAATATGTATCGTAGCTTCTCTGATCCTGATATACCTAGGTAATATCCAAAGCCTGCTCAATACCTAATGATTCTTTTTTAAGTCCCACAAAAGCACTGTCCTTGCAATTAAAGTGCTCCCTTCTTCCCTTCCGTTTCCTCAAGGGAAGGGGAGTGAAAATGATATTTTTATTGGCATATCCTCATTATCTTGATGTATTCTCATTAAGATATTGCCCATTTCTTGGCTCCAACGACACTTCTCTTCAGAGAGGAAAAGAAGTTGTGTATGCATAAATTAGCAGGGTGTTCAACACTGGAAGAAGGACTCACAGGTTTCTTAGAGACAGGGCCGTACCCGCTCTGATACCAAGTTGAAATTCAGAGTTTTGAGAATGAATTGTTGTGTTATTCATCTCTCTTGGAGGAAGATATACGACTTTACACCAGAAAACAAAACAACAAAAAAGACAAATATTCTCTCACGGGTTACAATCCTTTTAGCCGAAAGGATAAAGAATAAATATTATAATAATATAATATTTCAACAATAGATGCCCAAATAGTCATCTTCTGTTGGAAACTTGAGGTGCATCGAAGGGTATACATAAACTTGAGGTGCCCAAATAGTCATTCAAATATACAACCAACCAACACTGGTGAATGTAATCTTTCAAGTAATTGATAACATGTTCAATCTTGTTAGACATAATTGATAACCGGGTTAAAACACCAAGCAATCTTTCAAGTAATTGAAGTACAGCATTTGAGCAGAGGAGAGGAGTAGCGTGTTCTGATCAAGCTACAATTTCAAGCAAAGAGTTTCATGTAAAAGAATATGCCATGGCATTTAACCAAGGCATGGGAAAGAGAGAGACAGTGGGTGGAGTAAATTCGTAAATATGTTGTGATAGGCTCGCAACACCTATGGCTTTCCGAAGCTAATCTCAGCCTCGTAGGACTCGAACTTGTTGTACCTAAAAAAATATTGGGCCAATAGCCCAAAACAATCCCATTGGGCCTAACTCAATTCCATTTGTTAAGACCCAGCCCAAAAAAGGAAATACCCAATTTGTCAACCCCAAAAAAAGTGTTACAAATGTGTAATGTAGGGAAGAGGTTTGCTTAGAACACTGTCTACTATTTCTAGCCGACTATTAATAGTTGATGCATGTGAACATCATTGTGTGATCTACATACCACTAAAGTGTATTAGTAGTACTTTTTTTTATACAATAAATAATCTATTTTAATTTAATCCAAACTACAAAGAGGGGGGATTCGAACTCGGATACAGAGTTGAAAGTACATTCACTCTATCCAACTTGACGAAGCACATGTATGCAGTATTAACAATACTTAATAACAATGAGCGGGTCTTTTCTTTCAAAGAAAGCTTCCATGAGATCGTCCGCAGCGGCTATTATTCTGATGTGGCGAGTCTAATCACTTTAGTTAAGAACATTATCTTATACAAATTATTTTTCCAATGACAATGAGGTGTATTACATAGGTACAATGGATGAGGGGGAATTGGGCAAGACGTATGTGACACATGATTTGGCCGTAGAAGTCTACCGTGGGCCATGTAAGCAATAACTCAAAATTGGGATAAAATTCAGACGCGTAAGTTTGATTCTTGTGGGCCTACGCATGACATAACAAACCACAAGCCTACATTGCTTTCGTGGTTGGTTTAGAATCTTTCCACATCAAAAAGCCAAGAATTCATCATAAAATGCTTATATTCCCTTTTTTTTTCTTTTCAACTTCCAATTATCCAATTAACAAGTTAAACCAATTCGATGCAAGCTTTCTTGTTCCTCCTTTTCTTTGATTTGATTTTTTTGTGTTTTATTATAATTTTGGCTTCAAAAGCATTTCGTTATCTCCTTATTTTATGTGAAGAAAAAGCTTTATGAGTCATGCAAATTTTGCAAAGCATGGAAACACGCCTAAATTTTATTCGACTTTCTTTATGTTAACACAATGGATCATACTTTTCTTCCTATTAAGACAAATAAATACAAGTAGACGATTAAGCACAACTTGCACATTCTTTTTTATTTATTTGTGATTCAATGACATATAATTTTTAGGAGAGACTTACTTACAGTCGGATACTGCTATGGCGGTATCTCAAACCAATCACGCACTGTCATACGTTTTAACTTTCCCACATGAGAGTGCATGCTTGATTTGAAATACCGCTACAATGACATCCCATTGCATGAAAGTTCTACTCCATTTCTAGACTTGGACTTAAGTTGGAGCTTTTTTTTATATAACTTAAATAACATTAGGCATGTTTCCCTGCTTTAGGGCATATTTTTTACCGTGCTTTAAAGGGTTTAGTAATCAAGCACATCTTTGGCAGTGTTTAGTAGAAGGAATTAAAAGTGTTTATATATATACAAAAGTTTAGGGGCATCGTTATAGGGCCCACCACGCAATATATTTCAATGATTCGATTGAACCGTCAAGTTTTCAAGTCTTCACTTATAGATCATTCTCGCAAAAAAATCAGGCAAATTAAAAATCATTAAGGCATCTAGTTTGGATCAACAAAATAGATGAACATGAGGCTTCAAGAAAATGCTTTAATAACAACAATCTAATTGAGTAGTCAAATGGTTTCAGATTCAAGTGATTTTTTGCATAGATGATCTTTGAGAGAATATATAAAAACTAGACGGTTTGGATCATTGAAATACAATGTGTGGTAGTACTTACAAACATGTTACTCAAATAAACTTATATATAAAACCGGTGGTTATATATATAGCAATAATGCTGCATTTACTTGTCATTGTTGACATAATTAACTTATTGTTAGTCCTATATTGATCACATGCATTTCACAATTACTACATTGCAACGACTGTGAGTTTATAATAATTTCAAAAGCTTGCATTGTCATATGAACCAATAATATGAATGGCAATGAGTCAACATATACTGCGGCACTAAAAGTGTCACTAGTGATGTAAACTTAATTAGTACGCGACTTTAGTAATGTCATACTACAAAACCATTGAGTTGAAGTTTTTCACATTTTACGAACAATTGGAATTAAATCAATGCGAAATAACTTAGACTATGCGAAATAACAAATTCTTCAAGGATTTCTAAATTGATTCTTTCTAGTTCTCTCCAAAACAAAGCAACCTAAATCAATTTTTTGGAAGGTTAAAAAAAATGAAAGATAGATGAATCGAGAGCCAAAGTATTGGGAAAAGGGCTAACGGAACGGAGTTAGCCATCAATTTGGAAAAAATAATATTTAAAATTAATTAAGCTTATGTGCCTTGAGTTTTAACCATTAGATTATTGTGATAGTTCATATTAGACTAAATATGTATAAATGCGTAATTGGTAAATGTAAAGGCTCGCACTACAAGAAAAAGTGGCAACAATCACTATTATTTAGTGACATTTGATGACATTTGCTGGGGTGACTAAAGCCTTTAGTCACACAAAAATTTCAAAAAAAGGTGACTAATACTACTAATAGTCACCAAAAAAGGTGACTAAGGACTTTAGTCACCAACAAATTAACGATGGTGACATTTGGTTACTTTTGCTGGGGTGACTAAAGCCTTTAGTCACACAAAAATTTCAAAAAAGGTGACTAAAGCTACCAACAGTCACCAAAAAAGGTGATTAATGCTACCAACAGTCACCAAATTCTTAATTAGTGACAAAAGGGTAACTATTGTGACTTTTTCTTGTAGTGTCGGCATCCGGCCATGTGTATAACTAGAACCATTTAAAAGTAGCCTTCTTTGATCTATTAGATTGATCTTTATGCCTCATTTATTATAGAGAAAAGTTTATCACCGAAAGCACGTGCTTAGCCCTTGAAACTGAAATGTACCGACTCATTTTCAGTTTCACTACTTTCTTAACTCTATACTTTAGTGTAGCCCGCTTTGTTGCTAAGAATAATGTTATTATTTTGTACATTTTTCCAATATTAATAGTTTCGTAACACAATATATTAGATTGTCTGATAAAAAATTGAACATTAAAACCAATCATTATATTTAGTAACAATTTTCTTCGTCCTAAACTTTTTCATTATACATTTCTTTATTCATTATCACAGACAGCCGATTTATTTGAAAAAGATCGAATTGTCTTGTCTCCATCCTCGTTTGTTTGTTTGTTTTTTTCTAGAGGATTAATTATACGACGGAAAACAAAGTTTCTTGGTTTGTTTAATGTGGAAAAACAAAATTTTGACAACCATATGCGCTGCACTCAGAGATCTTACCTTACGGCGGTTCAAAGAGCCTTTTAATTAATGCAACGCTTATTTTTATTTACTTTTTTGGAAGTTCTTTTTCGAAAATTATTATTCATTTAATTATTGGTATCTTCGCTTCTTGATACAAGCGATATTGGGAAAAGAAGGGTGGAGTCAAAACTTAGAACCTCATGTGTCTTTCAACCATAAGCTCTTTGCATGGGTGTCTTTGTTTTAGTTTTATCTCTCTCTTTTTTTGCACAATTTTAGATAACCAAACAATTTTGTACATTTGGAACAAAAATTTTTTTGTAAATGAGATTTTGCAAACATAACCTAAAGTATAGATGATTCTGATAATTTAAATACATTGTTAGGTAACCAAAGAAAGATGTATGAACTTTTCTTAAAATAAGTACGTCTCGCAGACAAAAATCCATACGATAAAATGTCTAAAGAAGACGAGCTGTAGTCTTTCGTCCAGGTAGAGCTATCAGGCACGGACCCAGCCCTGTCTAGGTAGGGCTGGAGCCCGACCCAAATTCTTGTAAATCTTCTCTAACCTATATAGTCCAACACCAATCAGCTTCTTTCAAAAAAATATATATAGAAATAATAGCCCACCTTATATCATAAAGGCTATACCCAATACGATTTTATCCCACAACAGCCTTCTTCTCACTCCAACCAAGAGTCAAAAGGTGTGACTTTGTCTGCTCATCTTCACCACTTCCCATGTGTGTGCTCAGTGCTCACTTCTCTTTCTTTTTCTTTCTCCTGTTTTTCTTCTTCTTGCACACTACTTTTTTTTCTTGTGATTTAATAATAAGACTATTTAAAAATTTTGATTTAGTGATCTAGCCATATGCATGGTCCATCCGGCTAACTCGTATTATCAATAGAAACTTTCTGATGGAAAAATTGGCCTAAAAGTTAGCCCTGGTCATTTTTGAATCTTGGGTCCGTGCTTGGCTATAATTGTGATGTGGGTGGGTGACTTGCTCTTGTCATGAATCATGATCGAGCTCACCTTCTCAATTTTTTCATTTGTCATTAAATATATATATAATTTTATATTTTATATTATAGAAATTATGGGATTGCGTTCATAATTCAGTCAAAAAAGTCATTAGCTACAACGGGCCAATACAAACTAGTCACAAAGTGTCATTACAATAATGAAACAATCTAACATCAAAATTAAGACAATATGGTGCGTCTCTATTAACGATCAGACATAATCGAAGAAATTCTGGCATAGGCATCCCACAACTAAGATTGCAAACTCAAAACAATACCAAAAAAAAAAAATCTCACAAAAGATAGGTGGAAAACTCTCACAAAATGAGATATGAAAACCACGCAAAAAACCCAAAGAGTCTCTGCGACTTATTCAAAATATAAAGAAACTGCAAAAAAATGGTGGTGGAGATCCGATGTTAAGACACATCTGCCTATGATGGGTGAGGGGAAGATCATAACAAAGTGAAGACAAAAAGGAAAACCTTATGTCACTGAAAACGGGGAAGAAATGAGAGAGGAGGAAGAGAAAATGGGATATGAGAGGAATAGAGGGGGGAAGGGACCTCCTCAAAGTGAAAACAACGCTAAGAGGTTTTTTACAACAAACAATTAAGGGTCGTTTAATACGTCGGACTGTCATGGACTGGACTAAATACTGAGATTGTATTGGATTGACTTGGCCTGGCATAAGCTGGATAAGCCTTGTACTGCATTTGATGTATGTTTGGACTATGACTATTTTTTATTTATTTAAATTTTTTTAAAACATATCAAGTGGATTTATTTTTATTTTATTGACTTTTCTTCTCTCTCTGCATCTCATTCTCTTCTTCTTCCTCCCCCACCTTGCTTCTTCTTCTCCATCCTCTCTCCATCACATAGGGGTTCCACAAAATCATCACAATCAAATTGTTATTGTAAAAATCACTGAACATCGAAGGGGAAATAAAAAGAAGATAAGAAAATAAACCCCATCAACCCCAAAAAAAATCAATAAACCAGAAACCCAAAAAAAATATGCCGGAGAAGGAGGGTGGGTGGCTGGTAATATGCCGGAGAAGAGGGTAGTCGGCGATTTATGGATGGCTGCAGGCGCCTGAGAGGGGAGGCGTGATGGCTATAATCGCTAACAAAAGAAAAGCACCAGAGACTAAATCCATGTCTGAGCCTGAAACTACATGGAACAAAGACTGCTCTAGGCTGAGATAAGTAAGCTTATCTCATTTTTTTTGTCAGACAAAAAAGCAAGCTATGGAGGAGGGTCTTATTTTGTCCCCCCCTATCACTTGGTCTTCAGTAAGAACCTCTAAGGAGGTGTGTATGGTAGGACCCACACTAGTAATCCCCACTTGAAATAAGAATGAGGTGAAACAAACATAAGTTATAATTTTAAGTAAGTCAGTCCAGACCAAGACCGGGTAACAAACAAGCCCTTATAGAACAGTATATTAATCGCCTGTTTCTAGGAAAATATTTTCTATATCATAAAAAATATAAACGAATATCATTCTACCGGCCTAATTGCAAAATGCATTAACAAGTACAAATAATTTATAGCAGTCAACAAATCACATGGAACCTAGGACGCAGGGAAGGTGGGTTTCATTAATGGTAATATAGCAAATATTCCTACATGCATCCTCATCAGCAAGTGTGCAATTGGATGGTCTAATATCTGTCTCGTGTAGTTCCTACATCATTATTTGCCAGGATAGCATTTTCCTTGATTAGTGTTTTTAAGATAATCAATTTTAATAAATTAGTTTCAATATTATAAAATATAATATTAACAATAGATTACCTTAAGGCTTAAGTTTTTGATCTACAAAATGATCTCATTGAGCTTTTGATTATTGTTTGTCCCATGAATTGGCTGCTATCATTATATTAAACCTGTAATCCATTATCTCGCCCTATGCAATTTATTTATTTTTTAAAAAAAGATTAAAAGAAAAAAGGAGATACATATTCACGAATTAAAAGCATTATAAGCACATTATAAGCTCAATAATCCAATTTAAAGAAAATAAGAAAGTAAAATATAAAATCCAAAGCTCACCAAGAGAACTTAGGAGAAACAACCACGGTTCTTTTTTCTTCGCATTTTGTTTAAAAAATAAAAAAGATTATTGTGGAAACAAACAACTTATGATGGCTCATTCGCCGTTTATGATAAGCTCATGTACTGTTTTGCTGGTTTTCTTAATGAAGTTCTACCCTTTTTATTAAAAAAAAAAACAACTTATGATGGATACTCATATATTGCACACCTAAATATTTATCAACAACTATTTCATAATTAATTTGGGAATTATGAGTTATTGATATGCTTTTAATAAAATGATATAAAAATATGACAAAATTATTGTATGTAAGGATAACAAAAATCCCTCTCATGGCATTTCCTACAACCTCGGCAAAGGCTGGTGGGTGCTGTATCTGAAGAGCCATGTAGGAAAAGTTCACTCCAATAGAAAAGCCAAAGTCAAGCAGCAAATTAGGGCTCCTAATTTTAGTCAAGGAGTGCTTGTGAATTTACTTTTCCAAATAAAATATGTTGTCTTGTCAACCTTTTTGGTCTGTAAATGTTGTTTGTATATATGGAAAAAAACAAGAATCATCATACAATTAAAATTGTCTCTTCAAATTGTCACGTAGAAAAACAAAATACAATTTAAATAGCCTAATTAGTTTGTTATGTTAGAAATGCTCTTAATTTTTGTTTTCGGCTTATTTGAACAAATAAAAGAATTTATTTTGAAGACTTTTGTTCGATGTTTTAATTTGCAAAAAAAATTGGGAACGATAATAACACTATTTTATTATTTCCGATCAAGCATAATACGTCAAATGGAAAAATTATCACACGATATATACTAATGATTGATTGCCCCGCGCTGCAAGTGTTTCTATTTAACTTGGTAGCAAAACAACGGAGGGCAGAGGTCTTTTTGGGTGAACCCAATAATCTTTGCTGCTTTTCTACTAGTAAAGGGCGCTTTTTATAACAGCAAGCCCGCCTTCATTTTCACCTGGCAAAGCCAAAAGAAAATTACTGAAAGCTGCAATCTTTGTTTTGATCAACTGCTAAACAAACGTTCAATCTTTTTATAATCAAACCAACAAACGAAAGCGGAAAGATTTCTTATCCACACTCATAGGCGGGAGGTTATAGGTTCGAATGAGAACATTCATAACTTTCAGCAAAGAATCTTAATCCGCAGGCAAAGCAGAAAGAAAATCTAGTTTTAGAGAACAAGAAAGATTAGAAAAGGAAAGGCTTTTAGCATTTTGGATAAGCCCTCTCTCTCTTAATATCTATCTAAATCTTTAACATTTTAAAAGGATTTTGATTTGGCTTTCTTCCCATCTATCCCTAGATTAGCAAGCAAGGTAAGAATGTGAGTGACTGAAGGTGTCTGCAAGGGAGATTTAGAGAGAGAGAGTTTCTCTCTCCTACTCGTTATCCTCCATGGCCCTGGTTGTCCCAATCACAGCCTACCGCAGCCAAAAGCCACCCCCCCTCTCCCCCCATCTTTTCTTTCTTTACAAAACCCTCGAAACCCTAATACATTTCCTAACAGTGTTTCATTATTATAATCATTGTTTATTATATAAACCACCTTACATTTCCCAAGATTTGCAGCTTCCTAAGTTGTTGTTTGTTGTTAATACTGGGCAGCATTGAAGAGAAAAGACATCTCTCAAAGAAGAGTCTTTTATACAGAAGCATATTAAACACAACAGCAGCCAACAACAAAACAAATGCCCTTTGGCCCTCCCTCATTATTGTTCTTTCTTTCATCCTTGCTTTCAAGGATGCTTCCTACCGCCTGCATTCTCTTAATGTGCCTCTTGAGCTCTCTCTCTCCCCTCACCAAAGCTTCTTCCCTCAACCTCACCCTCATCCTCCCTCACCAACACCCCAACCCTGAAGCTGTTGCTCAAGAAGTACAAAGGTAAGCACCAATGAGCCTCAGCCCCCCAATCATTTCACACAAAAACACACACAAATTGAAAATCCCCATCTGGGTTTTGCTCATTTTTTGATTTTACAAAAAGGGTTGGCTCCCATTTTTCAATCAGTAGGTCCTCAACAGCTAAAACCCCTGTCTGGGTCTTGTACATTCTAGTGTTAACGCTCTGGGCCACTCTGTTTTCAAAGCACTGAGCAAAAATCCCAGCTGGGTTTTTTCTCAAATCAGGCTCTTTTTCTTCTTTTTTGTGCTTTACTCAAGCATTTTGAGCTGTTAAGACCTAAAACCCCCATCTGGGCATTGCTCATTTCTCTGCATTTTCCCTCTAACCAAGCAGAGCACTCTGTTTTTTTTACTGTTCAGGAGAGTCAATGCGTCTCTATCCAGACGCCAAATGCTGTCCCTTGAAGTCAAAGATGAACAACAATGTCTAATCGGCAACCCAATCGACGATTGCTGGCGCTGCGACTCGAACTGGGCCCGAAACCGCCAAAAGCTCGCCGATTGCGGCATAGGGTTCGGCCAAGACGCCATGGGAGGCAAAGGAGGCCAGATCTACATAGTCACCGACTCGTCCGATCGCGACCCAGCCAACCCAGTCCCGGGCACGCTCCGCCACGCCGTGATCCAAACAGAGCCCCTCTGGATCGTCTTCTCCGCCGACATGACCATCAAGCTCAAATGCGAGCTCATCGTCAACAGCTTCAAGACCATCGACGGCCGTGGCTTCAACGTCCACGTCACCGGCGGCGGCTGCATAACGCTCCAGTACGTCTCCAACATTATCATTCACAACATCCACGTCCACCACTGCAAACCCGCGGGTAACACTAACGTCGCCTCCAGCCCAACCCACGTCGGCTGGCGCGGCAAATCGGACGGCGACGGCATCTCCCTCTTCGGCGCTCGCAAAATCTGGATCGACCATTGCTCGCTCTCCTACTGCGCCGACGGCCTGATCGACGCCATAATGGGGTCCACAGGGATCACGATATCGAACAGCTACTTTGCCCACCACGACGAGGTTATGCTTTTGGGTCACAACGACAAGTACTTGCCGGACTCCGGAATGCAGGTGACGATTGCGTTCAACCACTTCGGTGAAGCGCTAGTGCAGCGTATGCCTCGGTGCAGGCGCGGGTACATACACGTGGTCAACAACGACTTCACGCAGTGGGAGATGTACGCTATCGGCGGTAGCGCTAACCCCACCATTAACAGCCAGGGGAATCGGTACACTGCTCCCCAGGACCAAAACGCCAAGGAGGTAAAAATTGTAAATTTCTGTAAAGTTCGGGTCTTTTTTCATTTTTTTTTACTTCTGGGTCTGCGGGAAAACTGAAAAAGGGTGAAATGATTGTTTCATGATATTGGGAATTGGTTCTTTCGTGGGTCCCACACGGAAGGTGGTGCGTGGGGTGTGTAATACTCACGCGCTTTCATGTTCGGCTTGTCACTTTGAGCATACATGTCAAAATGGGAAATGGTTCGAACTATAGCCCGCTTGCACGGCGGCGCGTGGTATTCAGAATGTTTCACGCTCTTCCAGGTGGAGCTGGTGGAAATGAAAATGGCTTTTGGGTAAAAAAAGGGTTTTACTTTATATCTTGTCTGAAAAGTTGTTTTGAAATTGAAAGGACACTGTATATATGATAAAGGAAGAAAGGAATGCCTATGTCAGAAGAGAGAGAGAGAGAGAGAGAGAGTAGTGGCTGACAGTGAGCATTTGTAGCTGTTAATTTGGCGTGACCTGTTGACCGTGATGACACTTAAGAAAAACCGTAACTTATTTATTTAATGTTTGTTGTGTGTGAACAATCCACAGGTAACGAAGCGCGTGGACACGAACGAGGGGGATTGGTCCGATTGGAATTGGAGGACGGACGGGGACATAATGGTAAATGGCGCGTTTTTTGTGCCCTCAGGGGCCGGCATGAGCACTCAGTATGCAAGGGCCTCAAGCACTGAGCCCAAGTCGGTTGCTCTCATCGACCGCCTCACAAACAACGCCGGTGTCTTTGGTGACCCCAGGTAACACAATAATTACTCTTTCAACTGTATTACCTGTCACATTAACTGTCATAATGAGGGCCTTTTATGTCTTCCGAATATGAATTTCATCCTAAAGGACCAAAATGCCCCTGCTTTGCATATATTGTTGCTGGCATTTTACATGCATCCTGCTTGCTGGGTTTTGGGTTCGAGAAGAATAAAATACAAATAGTGTGAGAAGATCAAAAAGAGAGTGAAAAATGGAGTTGGGTTTGTATGGGGTGCACGTGATCAAGCACATGCACATGTGCATGTGGTGCAGTGGGAATCTAGCTGCTGACATTTGAAGCCTTACAGTTCAGTTGTTCATTGTCTTTCTAGTTCTACTTTTAGGGTTGGCCAACGGCCCAAGGCATTGGGATTAGATTTGAAGTATGTCCCCCACACTCTTGTTTTTGGCGATTTGATTCTTTCTAGGTTGCTTGGGGGTTTTGACCATCTTCACTCTCAAAAGACCATCTTTCCTTTATTTTAGAACTCAAAAAATGGTGCAACTGGCAAGGGACAAAGGCCAATGGGTTTGAAAATGGTGTCGCCTACATTTGCAAAACTATTATACTATTTTACAACTACCCTGAATACCAAATCTGCCCACAGCGTTTGGAAAATGTGAGTCACAGTAGGAGGGCTAGGTTTGTCTTTGTGGTGAGATAATATTATAGTTAGTGTAACATTGCCAACAGCCAATGGTGTCCTGTCCCCATCAGAAGCTTGAGATGTTATTAGTGAATGTGTGTGTAAAGGGAAAGGAACAAAAGTTGCAAGTGGGGCTTTTTTGTCTTTGGGTTGGCTTGGGGTGTAGGAGACCCACCCCAGCTCATGGATTGGGGGTGTCTGCATTGGGAAGGTGACTCAGTTATATTCTCTTTATTTTGCTTTTCAGCCAGTTCATGTGGGGGTCATTACACAATTTTCAGAAGTGTGGGGTCCTTTGTACAATTTTTAGGAGTGTTGGCCCGCTCTTGATTTTTTTTATAATCCATTGGCTCACTCCGGATTTGATTTAGCCAAAACATGGACAACTTGCCCATGCAGCATTGGACCCAGGTCCTGAGTCTTGACTGTGAGACCTTTCCTTCTTTTCTTCCTTTTTTAAAACTTGACTGAGAGGTCCTGTTTCTGATCCTTTCTGTTTCAAGTTCTAGTTAATTTAGAGTTTCAAAGTCTATATAGTAATTTTATAGTAATCAACTAAAGTATAAATATGTAACTGTTCTTTAGAGATTTAAAGGTAATCAAAATGTCACAAACTTATAAGAATTCAGATAGATGATGGAGTTTATATAAAGTTTGGAGGTAGAGGTGAAAGAGGGTTGGAGATTTTTTGTGGTTATGGTAGTCAATGGACAAGATAAGAAACCTCTTGGACTGACCCAAAATTACTGATCAATGAGCCGGGCCGGACCAACCCAAGTCCGTGAACTATAGTGAATCAAGAATTGTGGGTTGTGAACCGATCCAAGTTGGGTTTAGTTGGTGTGATATGTGGGGGGGATTCTTTAGGTTGTTTGGCACCAACTGTTTGTGGAGTTTATTTAGAAATGTAAGGTAAATCTTAACATGGAAATGAGAGAGACTTTGATTCAATCTGGTGATTTTGTTTGTTCTTATTCGTGTACTTACTACTAGATAGTGACAAGGTCATTTCATGCATGTCAGTGGAAGTTCTTAAGACTAAGAGATATATTCTCTTTTCAAACCATATATTGATCTAAATAATTTACTGATTTTGGTTGTTTCAACTATTGTCATGGTATAGGGACAGCAGTACGAGCGTCTCACACCCCGGAGACAACGGCGGTGGGACCATCCCCGATGGCACCATCACCGATGGCACCAACACAGGAAGTGGAGGGTCCAGCGGCGGTGACGGAGATTATTTTGGAATGATATTTGGGAACGGTGCTCCACCAAGCTCTTCATCATCTTCAAACACAATCTTCTTGTCTCTTTTAATTATTTTAATTTTGTACGTTACCACCAACCATGGTGGTGCTCTATTATCATTACCCTTATTATTAACATTATTATAGAATTCAAAGAAAATATCATTATCAGATAAAATGAAAAAAAAAGGGAAAAATTTCTCAAATTGTTTGATTGCTTGGTTGGTCCCCACATGCTTTATTTATCTGTATTATTACTATGGAAAAACTACATAAAACCCTCCAAACTATAGTGTCATTTTCAAGTTTATATCCACTTTAAGAGACATTTACGAGTACATAATTTTTTATAATTATTTTTTAAAAATGGAGAGTTTTTTTAATTACTTTTTTGTACACCAGGAAGTTCATGTCATTAAAAAATGAGTCCCACCTTTAACATGTAAGCATTTACTAGATTTACTTACAATTTGACTGACGGTGGGGGCAAATTGTAGGGTTTTCGGGAGTTCGAGTATGTATTCGTAAATGTCCCTAAATGTGGGTATGAACTTAAAAATAACCCTATAATTTGGGGAGTTTTATGTAGTTTTTCCTATTATAATTTTTCATGGTCCTTCCTTAAGATGATAGCTTTTATGATTTTTCCACACCACATGTGAGGTGATTTTGAGTATATTGACTTCGATGGCTCTCATGTTTTGGAAGTTTTAATTGGTTGGTCGGCTAGAGTGAGTAGATATGCTACAAAAGAAAATAAAAGAAGAAAGATAGGATATGATTGGCTGAGATGGTATTTTCGGATGGCATGTCAAATTCAGGGGCTTTATTTGTTTTTGGCTTCAACCATTTTCGTTGAATTTGAGTGCTTTTCATTGAGTAATAATAATGTGGTTAACATGGCATGTCTCCATGTCTTGGAAATTTGCCAACAGACAATGGGATTTGTAGTGCCCTTCGAATCTTTATCTTAGGCGCCCTCTTCTTCTTTTATGCTAAAGTATTAGTGCACTTCCAACGGCCCTTTGTTACCCGGGCAGGAGGGGCCCAAGTCCCAAGTGGTCCTTCCATCGGGCAAATGAAGCCTGGGTAGGAGGTGGGTCTCAACAAACTGGGCAAGCCCAAAAGCTAAACGAGTCCGAGCTCGTATGCGGGTTTATTGACGTCGGTGATGAAATTTAAAAAAAAAAAAAAAAGAAGTCAATACCTACCATATTCTTCACTTCCCACACCAAAACTCTACAAATTCATCTCCTCATATCTCATGTGAATGGTTGTTGTCTTTGGATTGCTATGGCAATGGGTGTAAACACAAGCCTTTTGCAAGGGCAACCACTATTCATGTGAATAGTAACAAACATTGCTTTGCCATTGTCCTTTGCCTTGGCAAATGGATGGAAGTGCTCTTACGTGCTTGTTTGAGTGCGTTCGCTCACTTCACTTGTGTGCTAGTATAACAAGGAAACAAAAGTATATGCATGTCTTGTGCGGCTGTATCCATTTGTATGCACTGAAATGATAAGAGTTCATGTTTACATGGGAAAAAGGTGATTTCAAGTTAAGAGGAAAGCTAGGGAAGTCAGCCGTAGATCAGTGTCCCCACTGTGGGACCCACACCAATCTACGTCTGATAGTAAGCTCATGTCAGTCTGATAGTAAGCTCATGAAAGACGGATGCCAATCGATGGTTGATAGTAAGCTATACGCACGTAAACGACTGTTCCTAAGACTCAAATTAAAAGCCATGATGGTTTGGAGCTTCAAGCTCTAGGAGTAGAGCACTTCTTGCTCACATGCACGGCAGAGTTCAGTTCTTGTTTTCCCATTCCTTTCCTCTTCAAAAAAATAAAAATAAAAGACCAAAATAGTGAATTTAGTACTACATAATAACTAACATTAAGGATCATTATATAAACAAGTTTCTGGTAACGAGATAGTTCCTCTTGAGCTTTGTGTTTTTCTCAACCTTCCCTGACAGCTACATCATTTTATGGTTTAACCGGATTGATTATTCGATAACAAATTCGGGCCAAAAGACAATTATAAGCTTGTCAAAGAACAACGTATCGCCAAGTAGTTTGATGAAGCAAGTGAACACAATCTAAAGTGAAAAGTAGAAATGAAATAAAGTATGCACATAACTTTTCCCATTTGGGAAAGAATGGGAAACAATGGCAAAATCTTCGCAAGCATTCACAATCTGCCATGACATTCATTACACCTTGTTACAATGTCTATATTTTACTCCTTTCCAAGTTATTTCATAGCCTTGGTAGGACTCCAACATTGAAACAAGTTTGAAAAAAACGAACAAAAAAAAAGCCATTTAAGTGAAAACTTTGAGTTGTTTGTGTCCTATATTTAATTAACTAACCAATACCATATCCTCTCCCCCTGCAGTTGCCGCCACTGCTTCTATTCTCTTCCAAGTCAATTCTCGCTGCTTTTCCATTTCTCGGGCCCTTGTTTCTTTTTCTAAATATTGTTCCTGGCATTCTTCAAACCATTCTGGGTCCATTTCCTGGAACATCCGTCGCACATTGGCTGTCAGCCCATGGATAGCCTGGTTCCAGTGACCTTGTGTGTTTTTCTCCAATGCTTCAAAGATTAATGGCAATATCACGTTCCGGTTCTGAGCAATTAAACTTACAATGTGTTCACTGTTCCACAAGTAAAGAGCTCGTTCGGCAACCTGCCAAGCATCTTTATATTAGAAACACTTTTCAAATAGAATAGTTATACAACTAGAGAAAGAAAAAAAAAACCTGCTATAACATTTTGGGAAATACCCAACACACTTTTTCATTAAGCTTTCTTAGTCATAGATAAGAAGATATTTTGTTATGTGATGGCAAGGAAGATGCATGTACCAATTGACTCCAACAGAATAAGCAGCAATACAGCAACACCATAACTTATCCTTTAAAGAGGGGAGACAATAGTGAAAACTAGAGACATTGCCTAGCTTTGTTCAGCTAGACAGTGTTCCTTTTCTCAGACCGAGAAAAGAGAAACTGCTTAGCTTAAATAATAAAAAAACATGAATTTCTAGGTTGAACTGTGGCCTGTCTGAGCATATGTATTTGCTGGCTAACCTGCGCCTAACCCTCTTTGTGAGCAAGAGCTCAGATTCAAACAAAAGTACTGTAATCAATGACGTGCAGGCAAAAATGACAGCTCACACAACCTTATTGTGTTTCTGTTGGACTTCAATACAGAGGCAAACTAAAGAGATGATTTAAAAATAAAATAAAAACAAACTAGCCATATGGAGAAACAACTAAGAATATAAGACTGCTTCAAAGAACTTCCCAAACTTACTAACAATACCATGTTTATAACCTATTACCAGGTAGTTCTTGTATGGATCATATCAACCACCATCAGAAGGGGGCCAAGTGAAATTAATGTCTACCACAGCCAGAAAATTACACACAATAACTATGGAGACTCCTGAAATCTATTGTTCAAAAGAGTGGCACATGAGTATCCTATGCAATTTCAACACTTTTAAGAGATGCTTACACGTCAAGCATTCAGACCAACTTCAAATGACACACACATAAGTCAAAGGTACGAGCTACAGTATTAGCTATATATTTTTTACAAAATCACATTTTGATGGAATCGTTCTCTTTAAGTTTAAGCAGTCTCACAGAAAGAGTGGAAGGGGGAAAGAAAAACGTCCAAGTAATAGTAATATTGTACACTAAATAGGGATTCTCCAACAACTTATTATCTATTTCATACTGTCTAATATAACAAACTAATGACAAAGTTTTATCATATAATTTATTTTTCGCAAAAAAATCACACTGAAAATAGATGATGCCTTATAAATGCATAAACAATCTAATCGTAACTACCAGGCTACTCATAGAAAAACAGTGTCTTTTGAATTCACCTGAAAATGAGGGCTATTAAGGCAGCGCCCAATCTGTCTAAAAAGCGGAAGCATACATCTGTGAAACTCCGCAGCCTGCGTAGCCTCCAAAATCTCTTCTAACTCTGCAAGAAACAGAACCTCCTTCTGACAATTGGTCAGCGGCCAATACTTCAACAACCCCTTGATCACCAATTCGGCCAACTTATAATCCTTGTCAACAAACTGTATGATACAATAGGCTAACTGGTGATGATACGCGGATATGCACTTGGGTTTGTGCAGAGGAATAAGTGCTCTCACAAGGAACAGCTTATGCTCCTCTTTCATGGGCAAAGCAAAGCCATTTATTATACTCCCTAGAATCTCTAACAACTCTCCAATCCCACAATGCCTCTGTGTCTCAAATATAAACCTATAAAACACATTATTCATGGCCTTCCTGATAAAGGGTCTGTGAACCATGAACTTCCCATAAATTCTATGCAAAAGGGTTTTCAAATACTCGCGTTCCCGAGGGTCCTCAGAATCAAACAACTCCATTAACCTCAACACAAAGATGTGATCAATGTAACGTTTAGCGACTTTAGCATCGGTTTCTGGTGAGGCAATGTACCTTAACAAGATTTCATAGACGATTTGCAGGTGAGGCCACGAGAGCTCCTGATAGGGCTCGTCCTCGTCGGGTTCGAGCAAGTCCGACGTCGGAGGCAAGCATCGGAAGATGTTGAGTGACACCATGCGAATGAGCTCCTCTTGCATTGGACCGGTGAGTTTGCACGAACCGGAGTCGATGAAGTCCACGAGCTCCATGAGGGTTTGGCGCTTGAGCTCTTTCTCGAGAACCCATTTGAGAGAGTTGCAGAAGTCGCAGTAAAAGGAGCAGAGTTGGAGCTTTTTGAGGAAAAGGGCCGGGCGGTCCAAAACGGCGACGTCTCGGAGCAGAGGAAGGGGTTCCATGGAGGGGGAGAGAGTGACGGGTTGTGACTCGGGTTCGAACTCGAGATCGGTGGGTTCAGGTTTTGGGGATTTGCGGTGGCCGCGTTTTATGATTTTGAGCATTTTTTTTTAAAAAAAAAGGTTTTTTTGGGTTTGAAAGGAGTATTGGGGAGAGATAAGGACGACCTAGGAAACTGAAAAAGAGAGGAAAATTAGGGTTTGTGGAGGGGGATAAGGAGGGATTTGGGGGAAGAGATATTGGGATGTGGAGATCATTTGGTGTTTGGGAGATGGGAAAATTTGCAGAGAGTAATGGGAAAGTTTGTGGGAGTGGGAATTGAGAGGCCAACCCTTGTTTGGAACTGGGGGAGTAGGATTGACCAAAAATGGAAAGTTTTTGATTTTCTGTTAAAAGATCTCTCTTTTTTTTTGGACAACTTGCTAAAATATCACCTTTTCAGTGCCTTTTGCTTTCCCTCCTCCCTCACTTGAAATTGAGCATACAACGAAGTATGCTGCAAGTGTAAAATCAATCAATTTGAATTAGCATTCTGCATTAAATTTAGGTTTGGCAGGAGCATCAAGATTTAATTTTTGGAAGCAATTTTATTTTGAGAAAAGCTTGTTCCATAACATCATCTGTTTCATACTAAGACTTGAACGTTGACTAAAGGATAGTTGAACTTTCGGATTGGGGGTTCAAAAAGATGCATACATAATATCAACCATTGTCAATTGATACAGGGGTTCAGTAAGTTAAGATCCTTCTGGCTGTGCAAAAGACAAAGCAATATCTACACCGTTTAAGTTAAAAACCCTACTTTTGAAGAGTGATCTGATCACCACCCTCCTTTGCCACTTCCACCATCAGATCCCTTGCCCCAAGAGCTTGCGGGTGCTACGGCTTTGCCCCATGAATTAGTCGGTTCTGCACCTTCATCGGTTCCTTGTTTTGCCTCACCACCATCAGATCCCTTGCCCCAAGAGCTTGTAGCTGCTGCTTTGCCCCATGAATTAGTCGGTTCTGCACCTTGATCGGTTCCTTGTTTTGCATCAGCTGATTGATTAAAGCCTGAGGATTGAGCCCCGCTTGCAGCGCTTGATTGCTTCCAATCGGATGATTGACCTCCAACAGCAGCATTTGGTTGGTCTCCAGTACCGCCTCCAAATCCTGAACCTGTTCCTCTGTTCCAACCTGAACCCTGGTTCCCCCAGCCCCCAGCTTGTGCGCTTGAGCTCGGCCCCCTGTTCCAGCCGCCATTTTGATCAGTGGTTCCTTTGACTTCTTTGGCTGCAGTCGATTGTTTCCAGCTAGACGACTGGTCCCCATTAAAAGCATCTGATGATTTCCAATTGTTTCCCCAGCTTCCGCCCGCTTCATTATGAGAACCTGTTCCTTTGTCCTGAGTGCCAGCAGTATCTTTAGCCTCCACTGTCTGATTCCAACCTGATCCCGAACCGCCAATTCCTTTATTCACATCAGACTGGTTCCAACCGGAGCTCTGGCTACTCCATCCGCTAGAGTTCCCACCCTGCCAATCATTCTTACTGCCACCTGCTTGGTTCCAACTTCCTCCACTATTGTCTTTTTTCCATCCCTCGCCAGCACCGTCTGCCCCTTTGCTCCAGCCTGATGAATTATTATCAAAAGAATCATTTCTATTGCTCCAACCACCACTTTGATCCCTCCCAAGGCCTCTTCCTCCATAGCCTCTACCACCAAACCCTCCTCCGTCTGATCCACCTCTACCACCAAACCCTCCTCCGTCTGATCTACCTCTACCACCAAAGCTCCCTCTGTCTCCACCTCTACCACCAAAACCCCCTCTACGTCCAAAGCCCCCTCTATCCCCCTCTCTATCACCACCTCTACCTCCAAAACCCCTTCCACCTCTAAAACTTCCTCTGTCTGAATTTCCTCTACCTGAACCACCTCTCCAATTCCCACCACTTCGATTATTATTGAAATCCTCAGATTGGTCCCCATTCCCACCATCTATTGATTGACTGCCACCAAAAGAACTTGCTGAATTCCAATTGCTTTTACTGCTCCAATTAGAATTCTGATCAGCATCACCAGATCCTGAGTTCCAACTATTTTTCCTTCCCCAGCCAGAATCCTTATTGCTGCCAGTGTCACCAGATCCGGAGTTCCAGTTGCTTTTCTTGCCCCAAGTAGAATCCTGGTTCCCACCTGAGGAATCAGATCCAATGTTCCAATCTCTTTTCTCACCACTACTAGAATCCTGATTGCCACCAGCCACACTAGATCCGGAGTTCCAATTGCCCTGTTGGCCCCAGCTAGAAACCTGATTTCTCCCTCCATCACTTGACCCACTTTGCCAAGCTTTAGTTTGACCCCATCCTGACGATTGGTCTCTGTCAGAAGATTTTGGAGCATTCCCATCACCAGATTTGTTACCCCCTGTTGATTGTTCTTCAACATTCTCTTTCTCTGCTCCCCATCCTTTGCTCCAACCCGATCCATTGTTCTCAACAGATGCATTTGGATTCTTCCAACCACCTATTCCATCAGTACTCCTATTGTTTTCCCGATCCTTGTTCCACCCAGAGGATTGATCCTGATTGAATGACCTACCCCTGCCAAATTGATCTCTACCTCCTCTTCCTCCTCTCCTTCCACCAAACCCATGAGCCCCCTCAAAGGATTTTGGCCTTTCCGAGAAGTCTTGCTGATCTATATCACCTTTATCCCCACTCCCTTTGCCCCAACCACCAGATCCTTGATCACCGCCAAAACTTTTTGCTGTCTTCCAACCATCATCTTGATTCCTCACTCCGCCAGACTCATGTCCTGCTGTTACATCAGCTTGTTTACCCCATGAAGACCCTCCAGCTTGTTTACTCCAAGAAGAATCTCCTGCTGGTTTATTCCAAGCAGAACTGCAATCTTGCTTATTCCAAGTAGAACCTTCACCTTGTTTATTCCATGTAGAATCTCCATCTTGTTTAGTCCAAGTAGAACCTCCATCTGCTTTACCCCAGGAAGCTATTTTATTATCATCTACGCCACTTGGTTTCTTCCAACTGTCATTCTGATTCTCATTACTAAAAGCGCCTTTAGATTTTGTCCAGCCACTTGCTTCATCTTTGTTTCCTGCCTCTGATTGGGCCAAAACCCCACCTGCATTACCCCAGCTTCCTGTCTGAACATCTTCTGCTGGAATTGAACTTTTCCACCCTGCCTCACCAGCACTTGATTCATCTTTAGTGCTCCAGTTCCCTGTGGCTTTACTGCAAGAATCTTCTTTAGCTCCCCAACTGGCTCCTTTATTCTGTGGCTTACCCCAATCAGACCCATCACTACTGACTGCATTTCCTTTGTCCAAAGGTTTCTGTTGACCCCACCCAGAACTAGCAATATCACCAGATGTTGCAGCAGAATTCTTTTCCCATGATCCTGCTTCAACTACATTTTTACCTTTGCCCCATGAATCCAGTTGGCTATTCCTAGCAGTAGCAGTACCAGAAGGTTCTATTGCCTTCTGCCAAATATCCGACGCACTGCTGTCACCCCCAGTTTTAGCACTAGATTTGCCCCAAGAGTCCACACCTTTTCCCCAGCCAGCACCTTGATTATTGTTATCTGTTGCTGCACCCCAGGACGAAATTTTATTTGGAGCAACTTTGCTCTCCCAAGAATCATCTACAGGTTATGAAAGAAAATGAATGAAGCAGCTTTGGCTAAGGGAAAATCTATCATCAAAGACATTGCTATTTTTAAACTTCAGAACTGAACATACCTTTTTTAACATCATTTCCATCCTGACCATTTGCAGAAATGGACTCTGACTGAATCTGGAACCGTAAAGAGAACTCAGTGATTAGGATGTTAATCAAATACATGCGCATATATAGACGGTTTTTTTTTTCTTTCTTTCTTTGGGTGTGGGGAGGGATAAAAACCTACCGAAATGCCTGTGGCAGAGAAACTAGACCAAGAATTCCTGCAAGAATGCAGTCGTCAGAATAAGATTATACAAAATGGCACATGGAGGGAAAACAGATCAAATAAACAAATAGGAAATGTACATTTTGTAAACAGCAAAAAATGATAACGTTTGTGGGGTTAGGTCACTTCATTTATCTGCATTATGTATCTGATGAAAATCAAGGCCTCACCAAACTGAGGCATTCATTTAATCATTTTCGAGTCAAGGCAATCAAACAAAGTACACCAAATAACAACTGGACGAGTATCACTGCAGTAAGCAGAGCATTGTACAAATGAAATAAAAATTTACATAAAAAATCCAGATGTACTAGCTTTCCATTCTCCAAGGTGACTATAATGAGATCCTTAAAAAGGTTTTTCATGATACCTAACTTATGTTGTAAGCCAACGTATGCGAAAAGATAGTGCAGGACTTCTATTAACAAGTAAATTTTGAGATGCTTCAGTAGAAGTTTTACCACAGGAACTGTACTTTCCATTATTACATCAAAATTCAACTAAATCCTGACCAAAATTGCTGTATTAGGCAATTGCCCATTTATAGTACCTGCATGAGGAGATTGAGTGCATAATTCACAATACCAAAATGTTACCTTTCACCAGATACCCCTCCAGCATTCCACCCATCGCCAGCACCCCCAGCTGATGCCCCAGCTCCATCTGACCAATCTTCAAATACAAGAAGCACCAGAAGTCACACTTGTTGAGGGTAAAGGCCAACAGATATATATATAGAAAAGTGTTCTTTTTCCAGATAATCTGGCATGTTATGACGTCAAACGGTCAGTCGGAAATATTGATCAGATAGATCATCATTTGAATGCGGGCCAAGCTTAACAGTTTTGACAACATAACATGTCAAATTGTCTGGAAAGAGAACATTACCCTATAAAATAGCTCAAGATAAAACTTAAGTATCAATTAAAGTAGAAACTTCTTCCAAGAGATATACACCTTTAGAGCCTCCTTCATTTCCAAGCATATCAAATGGTTTTAAACTGGACTCCGGATCCTCACTTTGCAGAGAAATAGGGTATTAGCACACTTATTGAAAAGACAATGAGCAATGAACTGCTTGAAACAAATGATTAATTGACTAAAAAGTACCTAATCAGCACAGAAGAGCTCTTTTCACGAACTTCAGAAAGATGCTCACATTTAACTGCATAACATCGCAAATACATATTATGACAACGGTAGAATTACATTCAATGACCAACCAACTAATTGCACCCAGTACTTAATTGATATTGACGAACCTGTAAGAACCTTCTGCTGAGAATCAAGCTTAACAGTGATATCAGCACGGCGTATAGCCAAAATGCGACAGAGGTATCCCTTCAACGGACCCACACGGATTCTCACAGCTTGACCAATTGAGAAAATTCCATCTGAATCACCCCGATTAACTGCATTCAAAATAATAATCAGCAGGAGGCAGAAACCTTGATATTTACAGTTGATAACTTACATTAGAGCATTAATACTCATGCATACAGTTATTATCTCTTTCTTGCCATGGCTTTTTTGGCGATAGAGGGGATTTAGGAGATGACATGAAATCTTCAAAACCTGGACCACCTGAATCCCCATCCTGAATGAAATAAGGAAGAAATATCATTACTAAAACCTTCATGCTAATATTTAATATACCTTACAAGACTACTTCCAAAAGAGAAAAAAGCTTCCAACCTTTTCTTTGCAAGCATCATTATAAAGCTTAACTTTCTCACAAATTTGAGATTTTGAACAGAAATAACCACCATTTTCTGTCTCGTTCTCATCATACAAGAATATGGTACCTCTATAGATTTGCCTAACAATCCCCTGCCTATCCTGAAAAGTGAGATAAAGCAGTGTAAAATATTCCACCCTTTGGAGGCATATGTAACTCAGTAAACTCTTTTTTCACATTCTAAGATAAATGATCTCAAATTAGTGTCAAACCTTCAATGGTCCTTCCAACACTTTGACAGTATCACTAACGCATATGGGCTTCATGCGCCAATCTAAAGCCGTAAATTTCATATCAGAAAGTACATTCTTTAGCTCACGCTTCTGAACATTCAGAACAATAGGTCCTTCCCGCCCCTCTTTCAGAATCTAAGACACACATTATAAAATGTAAGTAAGCAACATTAAGGATCTGAGCATATAAACTAAATAGTACCTTGTAACTATCATCTTTCTCCATGCCTATTACAAGACCAAAATCTTTCCGACTGCAATAGAAAATAAGAAAAGTAAACATCATTTCAATGTACATAAGCAGTTCATGGAGGATCACTAAGGCCACACAACAAGTTCGTACAAGACTCACCCAAAACAAACTAGATCATACAGTTCCAAGCAATTCCCACCAGATCCTGATGAACCCACTCCTTTCCCCAAAGACCCTGAAGAACCCTCTCCTTTCCCCATAGAACCTGAGGAGCCCTCTCCTTTCCCCATAGAACCCGATGAGCCCTCTCCTTTACCCATAGAACGTGATGAGCCCTCTCCTTTACCCAATGAACCCGATGTGCCCTCTCCTTTCCCCATACACCCCGATGTGCCCTCTCCTTTCCCCATACACCCAGATGAACCCTCTCCTTTCCCTCCCACTTCCTCACTTTTGATGATCCGTCTTTTCTTTTCTTTACCATAAAGCTCTGTCAGCCACTCCAAATCATCACTTTCATTGTTCTCAGAAGACTTGAATTTCAGTAGCTCCTCTTCTGATGGCATAACACCCCAGAAGCTTAATGAATCTATTGGTACTTTTTTGTATAAATATCCATCCTTGAACATCAGACCATCAAGAAATTCAAACCTCAAGCCACTTTCACGATCATTCCTGCACTGAATGAGAGGACGGAACTCCCTACATGTGAAATAAATAAATAAACATTGATCAGAAGCTAGCATGAAATAATGAACTATTAGGCAAGATTTTGTCATACTCGAGTTCGCTTGAGCTGATCAATCTTGGTGCAGGAGTGGGCATTTTCTTTCTAGTACCTCCCCCACCCTATAGAGTGAAAGGAATCAGTACATCCAGAATCTTAAATCATATTTAGATTCTAAATAAAATCTGGATTGCAAAAGTTGCAGGTACACAAAAACATCACATATTTACAGTAGATCCATTTAAACAAGCATTAGAGGAAACTGCTTGTTTTGGTAAGTGGTAGAATCTGCACCTTCCTGACATAAAGTTAAAGGACATTAAATGTATAAATCAGCTTTTTATGGACATAAACCTACATGTCATAGCATTTTATGTACACCCCTTAGAATTTGCTTTGCTTGTTTGTCATTTGTGTCCAGTCACATCAAAGAAAGAACAAAGAACATCCAATTCATACTTATTAAAAGTTCCAAAACGTTTTTCCTATAAGATGTTCTTTACTAGTAGTGCGCAAACACCATTCTAAAGATAACATCAGAAAGAAAATCACAACCTTCCTATGATGGGAATGGTTGAAAGGTAAAAATGATGCCGGAGCATCTACAGCATCATAAAGCTCCCACAGTTTGGGAGATCATATCATCAAGCTGAAACAAAGGTATTTGGATCAACAAAGTTCAATGACGCAATTGTTCTTAGAAGCAGCTTTTAGAAAGAATTCAAAGACTAAAACAAGGATATTTAAAGGGTAGTAATTATGTCACTGGTATTTAAAACTCTATTATGTTCTCCATGGGGAAAAAAGAAGCATTTGAGGGTAAAGTAGGTGTCATGGTTCCACTCCATCAGGTTAAAACAAGGATATTCACATTTGTGTCCGGGGTAGCAACCACCCATTTAGGGTACAATATCAAAGCTAAGCTCAACCTGACTATATTGACAACTGGTCCTAGAATTTCCTTGCAATAGAAACCTGGACTTTGAAACAGTATTTCTCTAGAATACTCAATTTGGCAGTTCAACTAACCCTTCCACCCAATTTAAGGAATAAAATAATAGTTAGCAGTCATCAATTAGAAAATTAAATGGTAGTTCGGGAAAAATATTTATAACAATAATAACCATCACCAACAAACAGAAAGAGGGCAACATGGGATAAACAATTCTCATTACAAATTTTGCAGCCATTGCTTGTAGATCTATTCTTGGGATCAGCTTTACTGTCGCTCTTTTTCGTAAATCGTTCACAAACACAACCTACAGAAACAAAATCCAGATATCTGAAATAAGTGTCAGCTGGTTAAAGCAACCCTACCCAACTGGGGAAAAATTATACCTGTGCCAAATCACCCTTGTAGTTCCCACTCTTCACACGGGCCCACATGCCCACAGTAATTCCATTGTATCTAGGCCGAGGAGACAGCAAATGAGAAACTTCATTATTTGGAACTGGCATTACTCGGGACGAATAAATACTACAAATTCCTTTGCATGCCTAAGAAAAACAATGACAGTTCAGATATTAGCATATTAAGAATAGTATTGACCAAACCCCCAACTTTTCCAATACTGACTAATAAAATGATCGGCTTTCTACTACATCCAAAAGATAAATGACCTCATTAATATCAGATTGCTTGTCAGCTTCGATGAAAACAAAACCCTTGATGTGCTCAACAGCAAACACAGAAATTATCTCCAGTTTGGTACCTAGCGATCGTAAGTCAACAAACTTCTGCATCACACAGAAAGCTGAATGCCTCTCGCGTCCAACCTACAGCCCAAAAAATTTGAGTGAGAAAAGATTGTGTTCCTTTTTAGAGGAAGAGAGAGAGAGAGAGAGAGAGAGAGAGAGAGAGAGAGAGAAGAGAAAAATAGTTTTAGGAGCCATTTCGGAATTTTTCGACAACAAAAGAAAAAGTAACAAAACATTCAATGTCATACCATGCATTTCACTTTCCAGATGATTGGATCCTTAACAGTAGGCAAAAGAACACTTCCGTCAACCGACCTTTTGTTCTCATAATTATCTTCGGCATAGGTAATATAGCTAGAACCACTCCTGTATCGTTCTTCCATCATTTTTTCAAATTCTTCACCATCCAGATCCTCCTCTTTCGGAATGAATGGAAGGTTATGTGCTTTCCCTGGTTCATTCTTGACCATAGGTTCTGTTTCGAATTCTTCTTCCATAAAATCTGTTATAAAAAATTTCCAAAGCAACTGCTAGTGTAAACACAGATTTCATAGGTGAATTTCACATACTCATTATTATGATACTTTTGCACATCTAACACATATGATATATTAAAGGACTGTGCTAATATGACATATCCTTAGCATCACAAAACCATGCATGTTAAGCTGTGAAACAAAAGGCAAGTGGATCCCAATCTCTAACAGGAAATGCAAAAACATCTGGCCGAGCTTAACAAGGAGTAATAAGGAGTAATAAAATAACTAAGACTCTTTGCAAGGATACATGGCAAGCCCAAAATATGGTACACCAAGAAAACACAAAACTACGGAAATAAGCAACTAACCAATTCTCCCTTCTATTCTATTGCACACTTGCATCAAGAATAAAGTTAAAGCATTTTTTTTGGCATTGTATGCAACAACCTTATATGAGGTTAGTAAATACAGCGCACAACTCTTCATGTAAACTTAAGCCAAAAATTCACCATTCTACCACAAAAGTGCAACTTGTTTCGATGGCATTTACAACCAGAGCAAACGGACGACTATTAAAGTCATCACTAACCCTTAAAAAAGCCTGAAACTGGCCAGATTACGACAAAAAGACCTACAATTTTCAACAATTACCAGTAAATTGCTCAAAATCCATATCGGTACACTATTCATGAAAAAACTCCACAAGAAAATACAAAATCCAGCTATTCCAACTCAAAAAAATGCACGAAAGCTAAAAAGTAAGCGCAAAACAAGCTCCAAAGAAAAATCCATTTCCAAAACCCTAGAAATTCGAACCGAGAAGAAAATGCGTGACCAAAAAAGACGTCAGAAACAGTATATACCGTCATCGAAGTCACTGTCATCGCCGTCGTCGGCTTCCGCAGCGGCATCTTCGAAGAACTTGAGGACGCTGCGGTCGGTCCTCTTCCGGCCACCGCCGGTCTTGTCATCGTCGTACTTACGCTTGCCGCCGGAAGATCCACCTCCGGCGATCCCCTTGCCCTTCGACGTCATGACAATGCGAGGGTTTCAGAGCAACAATTTCTCAATTGCATGTAGCGAGAGAGATAGAGAGAGAGGCCTTTCGGTTTCGAAGTTTCAGTCTGGTGTCACTACGAACTGTTGAGTTGGCCACAGGCCGCTCACACCTTTTTATGCGTAGAAATGGAATGGGTTGTTGCATGCGATTTTACCACTCTGTCCTTCTTCATGGTTTTGAATTTATGGCTTTGCCATAATTTTGGTCCGTGGGTATTAATGTCAAGTCAATTTTATGCTCGGTGAAATGTTGAAAAACGACAAGTGTTGATCGTTACAAAATTGGATTATTATTTTTAATTATAGAAAAACATGAAAATTAAACTTAAAAAATAAAAAAATTTCTGAAAACGATATAGCCAAATTGATATTTTCGCTAAATTAGTGAAAATAAATGTTAAATTAATTTCAAATAAAATGTTTTGAAAATTGAAATAGTAAATTTCATTTCATTTTGTTACCAACAAGGGCTGGAACTTCAAAAGCCTAAAAAACTACGAATTTGGAACCAAACGAGGCCTAGCACTGTAGCATGCTCCTCATCCAATGATACAAACAGTCCAAACCAATGTTAAACACCAAAACTTTGTCTCTCTTGAGAAATTCTGTGGTCATCAGCTGGATCAGGGCCTTTACTATTGGAGTTTCATCCGGCCCATTTGGATACAATCTCAATACAGAGGGCTCATATAGTTGTGAACTTGTGAGAATGACGGAAAGTGAGAAGAATATTTAACGAGGTTAATCTCACTATTAATAAATGTAAAAAAATTATGGGATTGGGATTTAAAATATTTTAAATGTTTTGATGGTGGGATTGACATCCTCAAATAGTCTCCTCACTTTAAACTCCTCATTGTAGCATCTCCAGTGAGAATGGATCGACAGTAGGTAAGTGTTATCTAACTACCGACATCCTGTATTCCTACTAGAAGTGCACACGACCATGTAGCACCACCAACATCGTCGTCCCTATATCATCATATTCTTCAAATCATTCAAAACGGCATCAACTTTATTCCCACTACTGGGTGTGCTAATCACCATCATCACTAGCTTGTCAATCTTACTTATCCACCACTCTCTCCCTCTCTCTACACTAGCGACTCAACACGACACCACAAGTGAAACCCTCAGGATGCACAAATGCATTTTATGCACTAGTTAGAATTTGAGTCTCAGAGATAACAAATATATAAAGATAACCAAGACATAAAACATATATATATATATAGTCATTTTCTTATCCTGGATGCATTAACGTGCGGGCGCAGATGCATGTGTAAATAAGCAGACGGCAAGGCGGGGTAGTACGAGAATACTGCTGCGTCCGCATACGATAATAACGTCCGGATATCCGCATAAGAGAATTTCTGTATATATATATATATATATATATATATATATATATATAATTTCACAATGACATAAAATACTTCTACAAACAAAGGTTTACACTTACAAGCAGTTCACAGTTACTCATGGGCCGCCTATTACGAGTGTCCCCTAGTCTGTGAGGTACATTTTGAGATCAGTAACCTCCACTTGCGGCAGTTTTATTAACCACTATTTCTGTCTAAGCCACTCTCACTTCATCTCTAAACTTCTTATAAATATCACTCTTATAAAACTTCCTTGTCCTAACCACCAAAACCAGTGAAACAAGTGCACCAGCCAATGCCACCACTGCAAGTATAATGAAAGACAATTTGAAGCACTGCTCCCCAACACAATTCAACGCCTCCCCCACCTTTCTCTGAAGTCCCAAAGCTGCCATTTGCTTCTTAGCCTCCTTGTCATACAAATACCCTGTGACCCTCACATTGAGCAAATACAGCCCAATTGGACTAGCCAACCCACCAAAATTGTACAAAGTGGAGTAATATTTAAGGCCAAAAAGTTCAGAAATTAGAGTGAAAATCAAAGGCCAATGTGCACCTAAACAGAAACCAGTAACCACTGAAGCAACATAGAGGCCATAGGGGACATTGAATGCAATTAGGAGATGGCCAACACATGAGAGCAAGAGAACTGCTGTGAAGATGAGAGGGCGAGGCCATTTGTACTTGATAATGAACATTTCTGAGCCTATGCCAGCAACAATCTGTCCCAGAAAATTCCAAATGCTCGTAAGCGACACGAAATTGCTTATGCTTCGCAAAGGGTACCCGAAAGAAGTTCCAATCTGCCCCAAGTTGTCCATCATGGTCAAGGTGCCTCCAACGCCACAAACTGTTGCCAACAACAAAGTCAGCCTTTCAATGCTGAAAAGTGCTTGCAATATTGTGAAGTCCTCACCTATCTCTGGTGGGTTCAATATGTCTTTGTTCCAAGATGGAACTTTTTTGTATGTTGGGGATGAAATGGAATCAGGGTTTGGGCCTTTGGGTACAAATTTTACAGGTGAAGGATCATAATCTAAATTCAGGGCTATTGATCTCTTGCTCTGCCAAACTTTATACTCTTCCATAATAACCACAGCAAGTGGTAAAAAGAGCAAAACAGCACAACAGCTGCACTTCCAGCATACTGGCTCTGGCTGAACCTGACCCTTTTCTCAACTATAATAATTATCAGCAAAAATGCTGCTAGGCCAAGAGAAATATAAAGGAAATTATAGAAAGCTCTGAGCTCGTTCGGGCGGCGACTAGCCTTGATGATCCGAATGGTTCCAAGGAAAGCCAAAGAGATAGCAGTTGGAAGCCAAGCCACTAACAAAGTGAAAGACTTTGTGTCATCACCATAGGCAGCATGGTAGAGCTGTGAGATCACAGCTGCGCTTATGCCGCTATAGCCCTTGAGAAGGCCTAGCACGACGCCACGGCTTTCTGGGAAGTTCTTGACACATGTGACAAGGGCTCCAGTGTTGGTGAAAGTATGTGAATTGGCCCCTATGGACATGTACAAGCACATGTGCCAGACTTGAGGCTTTGGGATTTTTTGTGTTACTGCAAGCCAGATCATGAAGTGCCCGAAAAAGTTTAGGACCGCACCGATTGATAGGACCACCCACGGGGGTGTTACCTCGTTGATCAGGCCGGAGAAGATGCCAATGCTGGCGCCCAAGTCCTTGAAGAAGCTGATCAAATTGAGTGTCGTTTGGTCATATCCCAACACGGATTTTATGTCGTTGGAGTAGAGGCCGAACATGTAGCTTGCGCCTGCAGTGACCATCATTAGAAATAAAGCAAACACCATGAGCCATCTTCCTGTGAGGACTTGGAGGACAAGGCCCTTCATGTCCATCCAACTGTGTATGCTTGCGCCGCCACCACCTTCAGGAGCTTCCATTTGTTTCTGTTTGTGATGCTCAAATACGACCCATGGCTTGATATATATAAAGTATAAATGTACGTAAAGCCTAAAAAGGTTGAAATTGAGAGAGAGGGGAAGAGTGGGAGACCTGTGTTCCTTTTTTCTTTTTTAAAGGATATTTTCTATTGAGAGGGGCAATAGTGTTGTTCCTTCTTTTTTGTTTCAAGTCAATGTGTAATTTGTGGCTTACATTGTTTCTATATTTATATGCCTGGTTCTCTCATAATTAAAAACCAAAGTTTAGAAAATTTAAATGTTGTTTTGCTAGATTGGGTGACAACATAAGATGTTTAATGTTTTCCAATTCATTTGAATTGTTAATTATTGATTCTTATCTAAATATGTGATTTAGATTTATAGTATGGTAACCCGTTTTATCTACTTTAACGATACCATATACTCTATTCCCATCTTTGTCAAATAGGTTCCACAAATGGTGAAAAGTGTTGGAAAAACAACAATTAGTGACTAATTAAATAATATTGTATATATCAACAATATATATATATATATATATATATATATATATATATATACCAACGAAATTAAATTATAAAAAACTGTAAATTGAAATACATGACACAATAAATAAAAGAAACTGACTTGGATTCAAGAAAGAGACTTGCAGATTTGGTGCAATGTCCTAAAGACAGTAATTTCACCCCTTCTCAGTGCTTGAAGTTCTACAGGTGACTGCCTCCCATGATTCAACTATCTATATTCTAAGCCATAGCACTAGGTGTAATATCCCGTTCCTAAATTAATATTCAATTATTAAATTATTCAAGTAAAAGACATTGTTACCCCGAGAGTATTTTAATGGGTTTTAAAATTGACTTTTTGTTCGGGAAAGAATTTGGGGAATTGAGCTCACCGTTGCGTCAGGCTCGTCGATATGAGTTCATGGATATGTTGTACGCTCAATTCCGAGTTGTAATGAGAGAGAAAAAGTCTAAAAACGGAAAGTAAAAAAAAACGCATATCAGTTTTGAAAGGGGCTGATTCTCTCTCTCACCTCACGACCTCCCATCTCTCTCTCTCTCTCTCTCTCTTTCGACCTCCATAGCTAGCCAAAACTTCGCTGGCCGTTTGTCACCAACTTCGGCCATCTCATAACTCCAAATTACATCCAAACTTCCTCTTTCTTCATCCTCTACGCAACCCACTAGGTTTCGAAGCTTGAAATTGAGTGTTTTGGGGTTTGAAAATTGGGGATTTTTGGCCGGTTTTCCTCCTCCGTTTTCCGGCGACTCCGGCCACCAATTCCGACGAGTGAGGTACTCAGGCTCCACCAAACCCGCAGGAAGGACTCTCAAAAGGTCAGGTGAGCTCGGACGCACAGTGAGTGGACGTTTGTTTTATAAATGAAATTTTATGCAGTAAAAGTTTTATTAAATGATCATGAATGGATGATTTATGGTTTTTTCTTTCCAAGCATATAGTTTGAATTCAAGTGCTTTTATAAATTATGTTATTGTTAATGTGAATAGCTTGGAAAGTAGAAAAGGAAATAGTGATAGGATTTAAAGATTGAGTTGGGAAACAGTATTATAATTTTTCAGGAAAGGTTTTCAAAAACCACCATAGGTACCCTAGTTGTTGCCTTCGGAATTAAATGTTGCCTTCGAATAAATTGTTGCCTTCGGATAGAAATATGTCTATGGACATTTTGTTGCCTTCGATTTGAGTCTGCGCGCGTATGACAATTTCCCCACGAGTCCTAGGGATATCCGAACCATGAGGAGCGAGGAATGTGACTCAGGTTGACCAGGTGTCTCTTGAGATCTGCGAGGAATGTGGCTCGAGTTAACTTTGTGTTTCCGAGTTCTGCGAGGAAGTGCCACCTATGTGACGCTTGGAATTGACGGTATAAAGTGGGAATTAATAGAAAATCATGGAATTGACGGTCATATATAAAGGGTACACCTAGGTGGAAAGAAATCTTTATCTTTCAATGTTTTTGAATGGATTTAATGAATTGATTGAATGTACGAACGATTATATGATTATAAATATGCATGCTTGATTTTTGTACGAATATAGAATATGGAATAAATGAATTTCCAAATGCTTTTAACAGTGGGGTTAGTATGTTGATATTGTATTTTGCAAAACTTTCTTTTGGCAACTCACGTTTTTAATGTTTTGCGCCCCCAAGCAGTAATCAAGTACCGCAGCACCACCACTGGGCATTTCATCACCCACCACTCATCCACTTCCTTTATGTAGGATTTCCTACTGTAATCGAACTATTTCTTGTAAATTAATTTAGTTGTTTGGCTCTGATATTGCCCTAAAATTTCTGTAAGGCCTGAGGCCACACAAACTTACTGTTTTACTGTGTGTGAACTTAAATTGTGCGTGCTAAACGCTTGGGTATATATATATATATGTTGGTTGTACAGGTGTAAATTATTGGGAAACGAGCAATTTACAGGGGAGACTGTCGATTTTTCGGCAGAAGTCAAACCTTAAAAGAATTTTTGAGTTTTAGTTTAGAGGGCAATTTGGTCAAGTGTGCCCGGCACCTGACAGGTGTTGGACACGCACAGGGTTCGACACGGATTCCAAAGTGGAATTTGGGTCGGGTCCTGTCACTAGGACTTAGAATCTGGCGAACTTTGTTTATTTTCCTCTCACACAATATGGGGCTTGAAGTGCTTGTATAATGCTTATTCTTGTAATTACGAATGAGGGCTCTTTTGATTGAAATAAAGTTCTGTTAAAAAAAACTGTTATTTATACTAATCCAAATGAATAAAATTATTAATTCGAAACTTAAAAATTAATTTAAATCTGAAGTGCCCAAGTGCCTGTAGGCCCAAGGCCCATATTTTGATAATTAAATATTAAATATTATCTAGGGGTTCTTCAATCTAAGTCCAAAATCCTTAGTCGTCATTGGGTTAAGTCCACACCTTTTTCGATGTAGATTTGGGTCCATTGACTTTTATTAATTTTTTCTTGTCTCAATTTTACCCTTTGAGGTAAATAAAGAAAGAACATTAATTGAAAATCCAAATTAATGTATCGATTCTTTCCTTATGGATTTCATTTTTTGAATTTTGAATCCTTCTATTACCACCGTGACACATCTGTACCAAAAAATAAAGTTTCGTCAAGTAAAATACTTTAACAATTAACTGTTGCAATATTTACCTAATATATAGATAAAAAACAATTTAATTCATGAAAGTAATGACCCACATATTTTATCTATCCATCAGGCAAGTAGAATGAAAGTAAAGACCCATAGTCAAGCACCAACATAAAACTATGGTACCTATCTGTAAGGTTGATTTGTGGGGTTTCAAGCCTAAGAACAAATAAAAGAAGTTCATATAAAACAATGAAAGTAGAGTATTATTAATAATGTCTTCCCAACAAATATGTACCTGACTATTAGGTAAATGCGAGATGATATACCTAATTATTAGGTAAATATAAGATAATGTATCTAATTACTAGGTAAATATAAGATAATATACCTAAATAACGCAATTATCCAAACAACGCAATCATTAGAAAACAGCAAAGAAGTAGCAAATACTTGAAATTCACAAGTCGAGCCAATTACCCAAATCATACAAACATTATAGAACAGCAAACCAATATCAAATACTTGAAAACCACTAGTAGACACAGCTACCCAAACGACAAAATCACAAGTACCAATCCAAGGGTGCGGATCGGCACCGGGCAAAAACAGGAGTCAATAGGGTGCGGGTTTGAGAGATGGACCTTGACATGATCCTATGGTGGCGAGATCTGGTTCCGTGAGGCCTTGCTCGACTGGGAAGGAGAAGCAGAGGAATTTTTACATGATGGGACGATTGCTCGTGTGAGAGAGAGACAATTCAAATTTGAATGGGAGAGAGAGCAATGGTCGTGGGTATTGATTTCTTACCTTATTTAATTTTTAGGGGCATAATAGGAATAACAAAGTAATTTAAAAATGATAAAAATTATTTGTAAATATCAAAAAATCAAAAAAGGAATATAATCATACGTGGCACAAAAGTCAAAGGACTTGTATCAACAACAACAAATACGAGGACTGTATTCAACTTCTGTTTTCAATTTTGGATTTATATCGAATTTTATATATTATCTATATAATATCTAATGCCCAAGGCCCAACTTTCATTTACTAAGTGTGAGACTACTACACTTATAAAGACTTCACCTTTTCTTCTTTCTACCAATGTGGGGCAAAAGTCCTTGAGTTTCATTCAAACTTCAACAATACCCCACATTTGAATCGAAATTCAAAACCCCACATTTGTAAAGTTATACTTAGAGTGCTAAATGAATGTAATGCATTTGAGAGGAAGCATATGGCATATGCATCAGGAAAAGTGTCTTCTGGACTTGAACTTATCCTAGTGAAAACATATCGGATTCACTTGGTAACGCAGTGGATACAATTGACCTTGAACTGTTTGATATAACCATTATTTCATACATTTTTATTATCTTTCTCTTAGATTCTTGCTATGTTCTTGAGTGAGTTTAGTCCATTTTTACTTAGTTTTGTGTTTTACTAGGTTCGAAGAGTAAAGATGGAAAAGCAAGCAAAAAGAGCATTTTTAGGATTAAAAAATGTTTCGCAAGAATGTCCTGTGCAGATCAGTCAACTTGATAGAATATACTATACTTCCTCAGAACGAACAAGATGTTGAGCCTTATATCGTTGGAAAGATCAGATGTTAGCTATCTGTAGAATTTTACGGTTCGTGTTCGGACGTGTGTGGAGAGAGTTGTGGCCGTTTTAGAATAGACAGTTCGGGCAGAATGTGTTCTACGGGAAATAATCCTTTTAAGTTTAATTCTTGGAGTCCAATTTATGTCAATTGCATTTGGGAAGTATTTACAAGGATGTGGGGTAATTTTCTGAAGTATGATCCTATATTTAGTAGGATTTTGGATGCCAACTCATCAAAGTCAATTGGAGCCAAACTAGGAAAGCAGAGTTACCGAGTCAAAAAAGGATTTGTTCCTTATTTAAAAAAGATCAGAAAAATAGAGTTCTTTTATGCTGTAGTTGGAAGGAGAGTAAAAGAGCTGCTGCCATCGTCAAGTTCTAGAGCATCGTCACAATCCATAAGTTTCATTTTATGTTTTCTAGTTTTTCAATTATGTTTTCTTTGAACATGAGTAACTAAATTATTCTCTAGGGCGAGGATGACGCCCGAGCATGGATAGTTATGATTTTTAATGTCATTTAATGGATTCTAAGTTTCTTTTAGATGAATGCTTAATCACTATTTTAATTGTTGCTATTTGTTTAAGTTCTTTGACGGATCACCTTAGGGCTTTGCATATAGTAAATTGGAAGATGAATTTGAGGCAGAACCAGCAATATAATTCAATTAGCTTCTTGTGATTAAATGTGGTGAATTACATTATTGCTTGACGAAGAATAATGGTTTGCTTGGTTCCCTTATTTTCTAGAACGTAATGAATCCAACTTGTTAAATTTATGCCTTAACCAGGATAGATTGCATGATTGGGTATATGATCTTTGTCTGAACTAGAAAAGAATCTTACACTTAAGGAAAACTATGGTCTAAGTGCCTGAAAAGGACTTAGATACGGGAATTGTCATCTAAAGAATCGAAAGAATCTGTTGAATGCATTGAAATCTAACTTGGATTGCTTGTGGTTGATTCCAAAACCCTAGACCTTTATCATTGTTTTTCAAACTTAAAATTAAACTTTTTTTTATTCTCAATTGCTTTTATTAATTTCTTGTTTGTTTCATAAACTTTCACAACAACAATCTCTACAAATTCACTTGCGTATCAGTTAGATTTAATTTAGGTATTCGAATATTAGATTAATTTGGAATCCTCATGGGAACGATACTTGGACTTGTCAAATGCTATACTGCATCATTCTTGTGCACTTGCAAGGGCAGACCACTGTTCACCGCCATAGTAAACCTAGACAATATGTCTCACACATATAACATCTTAATAAACGTCAGCTCATAGGTTTTTGTTCATTTTGGTCCTGAACATGTCCCGGGATTCATGAGAGCTTTAGAGAACTTAGCATTTTTCGTTCTCATAAATGCGACCCCATATTTACTCACATATAGGTAACACAAGTTAAGAGTTTTTTTTTGTCTAAACTCCTCTTAATTAGATATTTGTGTCATTAAATGCAAAGCATAACCTACACATCAGCAGAAAACACACCAACCCACATAGGAATGAGTTGAATTGCGTGTTCAACTTTTTTTTGAATCTCACCCAACCAGTTTACCTATTGAACATAGACCATGGGATCTCCAATCAACTAGGTTAGGTTCCGACCAGTTTTGACTCATTGGATTGGTTTTAAACCCATTCCCCACGATGTAAATTTGATTTGCTCTCTTGGCAGACCTTTTGTTAAAGGATCAGCAATATTTTCCTTTGACTTCACATAGTCAATGGATATAATTAGACATGGCATTCGTGACGTGTTTGCAGTGTTCGTGTCAACCCGGTTTTCTTAACTGGTTGACATGACACGACCCTTTAAGAAAACGGGTGGAAAATATCAAACACGAACACGACCCGTTACAATTCGCGAATCACACGACACAACACGATAACCCGTTAAGAATAAAAATAAGTAAATAAAACAAAAACAGAAATATTAAACAATTAAAAAATCAACTAGTGCAAAAAAAAAAAAAAACTTCCTTTCCTAGTTGTTGTAGCTATTTACAACCTCATTTCATTTTATTGTCAGCTAAGTTATCAACAAACCAACATAAAAAATTCATGGAGAAATCAACAGAAGCCACAGCAGCAGCAAGTGGAAGCAAGAGGAGAAAGATGAACAACAACAATAAGGAGCAGGACCCAATTGGAAGCAGTGATTTCTCTGAGCTAGAAATAGACGCAGTGGAGTAACTCATACAACGGAGCGGATCAATATCCGACAACAATGGCACCACACAAGAAAGCGATGGTAGAACTGCGCTTAACGGGTTTTGAAGTCAGAGAGAGAGAGAGAGAGAGAGGGAGCAGAGAGAGAGAATCGGGGGAATGGGGGAGGAAGAGATGACAGAGAAGAAAAAGAAGAAGAAAAAAAGAAAGAGATATAAATTTACAAAATGGCCCTTGAGCTTAACGGTGTTCGCAAATTGACATGACACGACATGATAGCTTATCGGGTGGCTAACGGGTCAACACGATAGCAACACGACCCGATAACCCGGACCCGAATACTGAATTTTTTTTGCAAATTTGTGTCACGTTAATGGGTCGTATACGATATTGTCAGGTCTAGATATAATTCCATTTGAGACCAATTGTCTAATTGTATTATGCCTACGCATGATATGTCTTGAGTTACCATTGTATACACCACTTTCGGCTATTGCTTGTGCTGCCATACTATCACAATGTATACAGATTGCTGTCACATGCTTATGCCATATTTGAATGTCCTCTAGGAAGTTTCTCAGCCATTCTGCTTCTACAGTAGCTTTATCTAAGGCTACAAACTCTGATTCCATTGTAGAGCCAAGATACTAGAGCTCCACTTAATGTAAATACATATCCACTAGTTGTTTTGGTTTGTGTACTGTCAGAAATCCAATTTGCATCACTATAGCCTTCCAGAACTTGTGGATATTTTGTATAATGCAATCCATAATCTTGGGTATATTTCACTATAGCCTTCTAGAATTGGTTGCCCAAGGCCCATCTTTTGATAATTAAATATTAAATATTATCTATATAATATCTAAAGCCCAAGGCCCAATTTCCATTTACTAAGTGTGAGACTACCACACTTATAAAGACTTCACCTTTTCTTCTTTCTACCAATGTGGGACAAAAGTCATTGAGTTTCATTCAAACTTCCAACAAAAGGCACCTTCACAATAAAGAAAGTATAATTAGAAAACAATATTAATATCAAAAGGGGAAAAGTTCGGTTTCAACTAATCCAAGCCTTCATAATAAGGAAAGGACAGTCAGGAAACAATACCATCAAAAGGGGAAAAGTTCAATTTGAACTACTCCAAAACTCATTATGTTGAGTAAATGGACCTTTCATAATATATATTTGGGGGATTTCTTGACAGACAGATGGAGATACCAAATATTAGGATGAAGGTATACATAGGATTCAGATCCTCATCTCTGATTTTCTCTGCCATGATTTGCTTTACTTTTGTTCTCCATACGTCACCTCATTAAAATTTAATCTAACGGATTTACAAGTTGACACATCATCCTAAAATAACAACCCAATTTAAACTTAATTAAAAAAAAAACCCCCCCTAACACCCAACTAACAAGGTAGTTAATGTCCAAAGCTTTTTTTTTTTGGTTATGCTTCTTGCTTCATGTTTTGGATTTTTTAAAATAAAAATTAGTGTATAGTCACAAAAAACTTTAGTAATTAACATATGATACAATACTTATTTTTGTTTTGGATATGGTGGATGAGTTTTAAATTTTATTTTGTTAAAAGCCAATGGGCCTACCCAAGTGCTCTTTAAGCTTGTTTAATTTGTATATGAAATAACGTTTTTACCCTTTGTATGTTATATGGAAGCTAGATCACGCCCCAGCTTTGGATTCAATCCCAAATGGAGACCACGAGGTCGCAACCATAGACTGAAATTTCGACGCGAAATTTCGGTTATTTTGAAGCCCCGATATTATCATGAGGGTTCCGTTTTATTTCGTAATTTTATTGAAAATATCGACGAAATATCGCCGGTAAGATTTTCTCCCGTTTTACAGTCGGTTTTCGGGGGTGGTTTTGAGCAACATGAACCGGTGGGATGGGTCTAGGGAGATGAGGGACGGAGTTTAGAGGTGTTTTGGGGTGGCTTGCTTGGCCAGACCGCACCAATTTTAACAGTGTCGTCGCCTGGTCTTAGAGAAGGAGGAGGGTTTGGTATCGGGAAGAAGAGAGGCACCTACGGGGAGGGGAAATAACACTTGTGCTTATTGAGGGGGTTTTAATTTTTTTATATTTTTATAACAATTTCTTTAATTAATTATTTTATTTTATTTCATTTACTTATCTTAACTTATTTATTCATATTTTTTATGCCTAGTCTTAGAGAAGGAGGTGGGTTTGGTATCGGGGTAAAGAGAGGCACCCAGGTTGGGGGGGGTGGGGATGGGGAAGAACACGCGTGCTAATTGGGGGTTAAAATTTTTTTGTTGAACAATTTCTTTAATTAATTAATTAATTATATTTCATTTACTTATCTTAACTTATTTATTATATTTAATTTTATTCATTCATATTTTTTTATTTTAATTTATTTAATTCCCTTTTAGGATCGGGATGTTACTGCTGTTCTTGGTTCTCACCACTTTACCACCACGCTCTTGGTCAGTTTGTGATTATTATGTATCAAAACTCATATTTATATATGTTGTCACACAAGTTGTTTCTCAAAATAAAAATTGAACTACTCCTCACGTTTCAACATACACCACTTACCCTACCATTCAACCACTCACCTAACCTAACTAATTAGTTGTAGTCATACACATAGAGATGATGAAGATAGTGAAAATTTTGAACCTCATAGGAATTCTATGTAGTACTAAGTCACTCATGTATCTTACAATGCAATATATAAAGTGTAAAATATTGTAGTAAATCATTATATATAAATGATTATGGTGTGTTTAATTTTCTTTCCTTAATTACAACATATTTTCTACAGTCACAGTGTTTGTCAGCTCGTTATATAATCAATTTAAATCAGTTAAATCCATCATGCAATGCATTTCCTTCCAATTTTTTGTGATAAACTAGGAGGATCGACGGCGGAGAAGGCATCTTCCGTCTTTTTCTGGTGGAGAAGCAATTGATGACGACCATCGCTCATCCTAGCGTCACGATTGTCGGTATAGAAGGCATTTTCCGGTCCATGGATAAGCAATTGGAGGATCAACACCAGCGGATTCGCAAAGCTCAAAGGCTCTTCCTGCTATTTCGGTGACTCGGCCTAATAGATCTCCGTCTCCTGTGGTAATTCAGAACCTATGCTAATTATTGTGCTATTTTTGAATCTGATGTGGTCTGGTTTTGATGTTATGCGATTGAATTACTAGGAAATTGGATGGCATTATTTGGATGTTAAGAGATATTGCATTGTTGTCTGCCTAATGCTCATGTCTCTGTCTAAAATTTGCCTAAGGGCATCAGGATAGGGCCTTAATAGATTGATGCTTTCTCATTTCTATTTGAGTTCTCAATCCCTAATCGTTTCTTATAGTATTTTTAATTCACTAGCTGTTTGTGTCGCACATTTCTTCATCAATTTGGGATTTTCCAGGAAAGTTTTGCATTCATTCCTGGCATTTGTTTGTGGAAATGGTAAACTTAACACTTTGTTTTTCAGCTCCTGTGCAGATGATGCACGCCTTAAGAAAATCAAGGATTGCGGTTTCTAATTTGATTATATGATTTTATTGGTTTTGGTTGTTTCTTACTAGCTGTTGGCATGAAAAGTCCCTGTAGAATGATAATTGTTTAGAATAGATTAACATTCAAGATACATTATAACAAAACATGGGATAAATTGCATACCTCTAGCTGATTTAAGTCACTGATTTGCTTGAATCTTGTGTGGAGTTCATATTTTTATTTATTGATGTGATTTGTTTAGGTTGTTTGTTCATAGGTTTTGTCATGTAGTTTCTGGTCTTCCTTCCTACATGAAAAGCATGGCACCTTGGGAGGTATGAGAATAGTTCAAGTAAAATTTTCACTCAGTAAAGTATCTAAGTACAACTTATGACACCCAAAACTGAGAATCTAAGTACAACTCATGTTTCTTGTAGTTCAATTTAGGTTTGCAAGTTTTGCGTACTTTAGTTCAATATAATGCTTTAATCACCAATATTATGAAAAAGAAACTGCAATGGATGAAATAGAAACTGCAATGCAGAAAACAGAAACTGCAATGCAGAAAACAGAAACTGCAATGCAGAGAAACAGAAACTGCATACCTCTTTATGTTCCTCTTCATCTTCTCTGGTAGTTTTTTGTTTTTTGTTTTAAAATTTGTTTAGGTTGTTTGTTCATAGGTTTTGTCATGTAGTTTTTGGTCTTCCTTCTACAGTGAATTTTTGTTTTTGTGTGAATTTGTGTTGAAATAATTTTTTTTTAACTGTTGATTGTTTATATAAATATTGTGTAACTGAATGAATATCACAAAAACAAGTTTGGTGTAATGGGTTGTCAGTGAGGCTTGTAAATCCGTTAGATTACATTTAATGAGGTGACGTATGGAGAACAAAAGTAAAGCCGATCATGGCAGAGAAAATCAAAGTAGAGAATCCGAATCTATATAAATATCTATATTTATGAAGATAACATTGATAAGAGAGAATATAAGCATTATTATTCTTTGTTGGCCAAAAACAAAAAGCATTATTATTCTTCTATTTTTGAATCTGTTACTTCAAAGCAGATTAAGCATATTAAGGATGTTAATCGTGCTTTCCTCTTGTGCTAGAGATGCGTTACGTTCCCATTGGAGAGCAAATTAACCCAAACGATTAATTGAACATCATCACCACTCTAGAGCATCTTCCATCCAAACTACATTATCAGATAGCATATTTAATTTTTAAAAGCTTGTGCCACCAAGCTCAATCTTGAAAGAAAATCCACATCTTGATGATGATTTGATTCTGTATAATCAATTCAAAGTCACCACACACCACTTCACTCCTTGATAATACATTTCAACCACTTTCACTGTTACTTGTTGTCACCCACCACTTTGCTGCTTCCTAGATTTACTATAGCACACTTAATTTGTCACCCCTAGTGCCACAACAGCCACATCTTCTTCTGTTTTTTTAAAATCATTTGAGACTGATTTCCAAATTGAACCAAAGAAAAATATGTTGTTGTAAAAGCCACAAAGATAGCATTTGTTTCAAAAAAATAATATACAGAAATTCTCCTATGCGGACATCTGGACGTTATTATCGTGCGGACGCCATATATTTTCCTAGTATCCCTCCCTGCTTTCCTTAGTATTTACAACGACATCCACACTATAATAACGTGCGGACATCCGGATGAGAGAATAACTATATATATATATATGTTAGTAGTATGCCCTTAAAGCCAATTAATTATATGATAATTAATGTTAATGACATCTTTTGTAATGACTTATTAAGTTATTCATGGACAAGACGAGTTGTTTTCAACCATGATATGTGGTTTATTATCATAACAGTAAAACAACTATAGTCTTATAAATATAAAAAGTAGACATGAGAACTATGGAGTGAGATTACATACATCGAGACTTATCATGGTCTCTAATCCTACATATGTTCATGGTTATAAGAGTATCAATTGGGCGTTGATATTCCGCAAAGACCGGTACACACAGTATCATCTATATATGTAGAGAATAGTGAGGTCTCAAGTTATTGAGTGTGTCGACACCTAGATATGTGTGTAGGTGCTTGTAGAAGAACAAGTACACTGAACGCGATTCAATTCATGAGTTATGGTATGGATGTCTTAACTCACATGTCAAACTAGAACTCATACATTGCAATGGTGCAAACTAATCCTTAGACCTGAGACATCATAGATGTCTTGTGGCTATGTTGTTAGTCTTTGAGGGCACTATACAGTTGTGTTAAAACATACATAACTTAAATGTATTTATCAGGACTCTCAATAGAGTCATGTAAGCAAATGAATGTACAACAAAGGATCTCTACTCTCAGTAAGGAGAGAGAATGCTCCTGGTTATGATTGGTCAAATCTCTGCGCAGAGAAGTGGATAAGATTTGAAAGAAGAAATCTTCAAATCTTACCAGGATAATCTTATAAAGGAATAATTCACATTGGGATATTTGACATTAGATTCCATTATCTAATAATGTGAATAAGGAGCATTGTTGTAAAAGAATGATTCAATTGCACGGTCATTTTAATTTGAATAGGTTCTTTCACAATGTCTTCTTTAGTTCGGATAACCATGACTCATTGCTAGGCATCTGAAGGGAATATTTTGGGAGTGGTGTGGTGTAGAGATTTCTAAAATCTCTACAAGCTACTATGAGAGAATAAACCATCTAGCATGTCATATTTAATACGTAATCAAAATAAAAGCGAAAGCATAAATTAGCTAGAGATTCATACAAGTCTCCTTAGGTCCCAATCTTTATAGGTTTATGAAAATAGGCACCATTGACTCTCTAAGACACATATTCAAGAGAGAGATGAGGTGTTCATACCCTTGGAGCGAATCTTGAAACCAAGAATGGTGTTCAAGTAGAGGGATTGGTCTCTTTGATGTTGGCTCTTCACCTTTTAGATTCTCCAAAAAGATGCAATAAGGTTGCACCTCCACAAAGCTCTTCACCAAGGAATGAAATGGATGAGAAAATGAGAAGACAGCTAGTGAGAAGTGGGTGTTAGCCCTCTCACTAGTGGTGGCCGGCCAAGGGGGTCTTTGGGAGTGAGGTTTGATGTTTCCTCTCTTCCAATTTTACCAACTTGAAACCCTAAAATGTTGGGGTGTTTTGGCTACACATATATAGAGCCAAAAATGCCACACATGTGGGCCAAAATGCCCAATTCTCAAGCATGTGCCGCACCCCCTTTTTGTTTGCCCTCTTTGTGCTATCTTGGTCTATCAGATTAATGTCATAATGTATCACACTTGTGTCTAAGTCCATATGGTCCATTCCCTTTTGAATTTCCAAGTCACATGAGACCTTAACTAAAGTTCCATAACTTTAATTGAATAATTAAATTAATCTGATCAACTTAATTAGTTTAGTGACTTAACAAATTTGGCCACTTACTTATCTATGGTTTTGGTTTTGATTTATGGCTTTGCCATAATTTTGGTCCTTGGGTATTAATGTCAAGTCAATTTTATGCTTGTTGAAATGTTGAAAAACAACAAGTGTTGATTGGTACAAAATTGGATTATTTGTTTAATAATAGAAAAACATGAAAATTACACGTAAAAAATAAAAAAAATTCTGAAAACGATATAGCCAAATTGATATTTTCGCTATATTAGTGAAAATAAATGTTAAATTAATTTCAAATAAAATGTTTTGAAAATTGAAATAGTAAATTTGTTTTTCATTTTGTTACAACACGGGCTGGAACTTCAAAAGCCCAAAAACTACGAATTTGGAACCAAACGAGGCCTAGCACTGTAGCATACTCCTCATCCAATGATACAAACAGTCCAAATCAAATGTTAAACACCGAAACTTTGGGATTGTATTCAATTGGGATTTCAAAGGACTATTTTGGAATAAATAAGTCCTTTTTTTTTTTTTGAATCGATCGATAGTCCTATTCTAACAGGGGAGGGGGAATTCTAATTTAAAGGGAGGGGGCACCCACAAGGGGATTCGAACTGATGCCATGGGGTTTGCAAACAAAGACCTCAACCATTGAGGTAAACACCCACTGACGTGATAAATAAGTCTTGTGCTATTTAATTAAGACTTTTTTTTTAGGATCTTTCCTATTAAGAGGGGCAATAGCATACTAAACTCACATATACTACACGGATACTATGACTCGAACCCAGGACCTTGCTTGAGGGAGTAAATACTCCAAACCACTACATTAGTGGGTCCTTTGCAATTAAAGCTTTTAAATAATCTAAACAAGTATTGTGGTATTCCATTAAGACTATTAGGATTTTTTAAAGAGGGTGTCCAAATCTAGTGGTATTCAATCAAGACTTTAAACAAGTAACAAAAAGTCTTATTGTATTAAAAAAAATACTTGCTAATTTCGAAGGATTGTGTGAGACTTTTTAGTGGGAGGTATAAATACCAAACCCAATCTCAAATCTCGCCCTAACCCATCAGACTTTTCACGTGAGATTTTTTTTTTTTGTCTGCTAGAGAAGATGAAGAGACATGCATTGAGCTCTTCGTGCAAGGTACTTCTTCCTTCAAATCATGCTGTGTTCCAATTTTTTTTTACCCAAAAAAGTGGGGTTGTGTTCCCCACATCGATTCATATATGCTTGCCAATACATATCTCTCGTTGTGTTTATTTCTTGGTCCATATCTGCTTGCTATTTTCTCCATTGTTATTTTCTCAGTTTGCAATATCGGTTTGCAATATCCTTCTCAGTTTTGGGAGTAAAAGACATTGATGTAGAGCAATACAAAACATCGTCTCTCTCTCCCCAACAAAAGAAAGGAGAGATGTTTGCTTCCAAGTTCTCGGAGTGTCACACTTTGATATTCAGAATCATAGCCTATCCACAAATACAAGACCCACATACAAACTTCCCATCAATCCAACAACATCAAACAACAGCAACCCAAGTTTTTTTTTGTTAATTTTTTTTTGGGTTTTTTCTGAAACAAAATCATAAGCACAACAAATTATGGAAAAGTAGAAAAAAAGGGCTTTTTTTTATTTATTTCTTTGTGTTCAGTTCAGTGAATTTGATTCTACTAGGGCTTGTTGTGTCATGGTTATTTTCAACTCTTAGTGGATGCTATTTAGTTTTGCAGATTGCAGGTATTGGATGTTGTATAGCTATATTATACATTTAACAGTTAGCTGTTGCTATAGGTTCCTGTTGTATGCATGTCAATCAGTTTTTGTTTGTAGATACTAGTGTCTTGTAACTTCTAATTAAAGGTTTCCTTGTGTCTGTTAAGTTTCAGTGCCTGCCAAGTTTGATTGCATATTTTGTCTCGTTGTTCTCTTGTGCTTGAAATGCATGCGGGTAAATTGCAGTCAGCGTTAGCAGAACATTATTCTTGCATTTGACTGGGTTGGGATTGTTTTATGTGTTGTTTTTGCAGATTCTGAATATTTGGAAAAACAAGCAATGATATTAATGGTGGCATTCACAAAGTTTCAAATTTGTTTGTTATCATAACATCTCTGTTTTAGGTCTTCTATTAGGTTGGAGGAGAATAATTCTCTTGTTTGTATAGTTTGGATATTCTGTAATTTTGTGTTTCTCTATTTAAATTGTTTTGTCAGGCTTTGAGTTTTAATATTTGCTATAGTCAGACAATGTAAAAAGGGAAATACTAGCAACCTTCTCTCTAACCTTCTCTTTTGGACCTTCTCTCTTTCCCTCATGACATGTGTCATTTTCTTTACACTTAAAACAATGTCATTAATACACCAAAAAATTTAACTTTTGTTTTCCATATTTACCCTTATTTGATGTATTGACTTTACTTGAATTTATTAGCCTAAATTTTTTTTACAGCTTTCTTAATATTTTGTAAAAAATTATTATATTAATTTATTAAATATTAAAAAAATCAAAATTAAAAACCTATCTTAAGTTGTCCCCACCTTCTTCTCCAAAGCCCAGCACCTCCATCTCCTTAGCGCCACCCATCCCCACCCCACCCTCTCCTCAACACCTCCCCATACTCTCTCCCTCTTTTTCTCTCTTTCCCCAATCTCTCTTCAAACAAAACCAAGCCCCTGCAAGTTTTGGCTACTGTAAGAATACCCTCAAGGCCATGGCAAGATTTTAGTATATTTCATCCACAATTTCGTCAATAATGTCACGTGAGGCCCACGAGGAACAAAAGGAGAGGGCAATTTCGATACTGCCAGCAACAATTGTCTTCCATGGTCATATGGCTCTAAGTCAACGTCTTCCATGGCCATATGAATTCGAACCGGAATCCCAATCTCCATCATCGTCGTCATCGCCCTTGCCCATTGGAGATCCTCACGTTCGCATTGCCACTACTCTCAGATATCCTCACGTTTGGATTCCAAAGGAAGAATCTGCTGCTCAGAAGACGATGACGACACCGAAGAGAGTTTGTTTACTGGATCCAGATTAGTCACAAATGGATAATTCAATAGCTTCGCAGCTGTGAACCTCTCAGAAGGGCTCCACGCAAAGCACTTTCCCCAGAAATCTTTAGCCTCATCTGATAACCAAACATGAATATTGGGAGATTTCAAAGCAATCTGAAGCATGAGGTCCCAAGGTCTCGCCCCAACTTTCAATTCCCATGGCTCCCTCCCAGTCAACATGTTGAGCACCACACATCCGAAAGCCCAAATTACTCCCCAGCTCTGAATTTTCCGTCACCAGCTCAAGCGCATCACAATATAATGTCGATTTCACCGCAAAAATTGGGGGCAAAACATCGGCGCACAAAATGGGTTTTTTTTACCCAACCCAAATACACTGAGCCAATTCCACTGTATCCTCTCCGTGCTCTGCAAATGAAGCCACCTCTTGCAGACCAACCCGAAGAACTCCTTGTCCCTCTGGCTCTCCAGCTTTGCTAGCACCGACCGGAGCTCATCAGCCATCAATGCCTCGTTTATGCATACCGTTATTGAGGAGTAATCGGCTGAAGAAGCCATTGATGGAGGAAGTTGGTGGTTAACGTTATTTTATTATTATTAATATTTTTTTTATGTATTTGACTATTATTTTATTCAAAATTACAAATTTACCCTTATTACTAACGGAAAAATGGATGAAATTCGAAAAACTTAATGCCAAGGGTTAAATTGGCGATTTTAATTAATATGGGGACTAAATTGGCTTATTTTTTAGTTCAGGAAGTTAATTTCAACAAGGGTCCTAGTTCGGGAGTGTACGACAATTTACCCTAAACAAAATGGTTTTGATGGATTTTGATTTTTTTTTGGGGAGATGTCATGTTGTTTTGGGTGTGAAGGTTTGGCTCTCTCAAAATGATGAGAGGGAGGATTGGATTTGGGGCTGCAAGTCTCTGATTATTCGAAGAGAGAAAGTTGTAAAAAAAAATTGAATGAATTGAAGTAAACATTAAAACGTCAAATAAGGGTAAATATGGAAAACAAAAGTTAGGTTGTTAGATGTATTAATGACATTTTTTTTTTGGAGAACCTTTCCTATTGAAAGGGGCAATAATATACTAAATTCACATACACAACATGGATGATAAGACTCGAACCCTGGACCTTGCGTGGGGGGGCAATTACTCCAAACCACTACACTAGTGGGTCCTTTGCTATTAATGACATTGTTTTAAGTGTAAAGAAAATGACATATGTCATAAGGAAAAGAGAGAATATCCAAAAGAGAAGGTTAGAGAGAAGGTTGCTAGCATTCCTCATGTAAAATTGCTTGAGACTGCCAATCTTGATATCTGAAAACAGAGAAGTAAGCCGTCTGTATGCACACTCTGAAAATTTCATTTCTATAAGACTTTCAAAAACTTATACGCAGTGAATCTTTGTTTTTCAACCAATAAAAGACAATCAAACCAGGGGATACGACATTCGGTTAATTTTGAACTCAAACCGAAATTCGCAAGGCTCCCATCAAATGTGTTACCTAACTGAAGCATTTAGAACATGGTTGGTAATTTGGGAGGTATCTTGTTGCGCTTAAATGGTTTCTGTTGTAGGGTCGAGTCCACATTGTACATCTTTGATACGGCGGTTAGGTCATCCCCAAATTAGAGATTTTCTTTAACTTCAAGGGGAGAGGATCCGCTGTCCCCAATATGGTGTCCCCTTCATGTCTCCACTCTAATTATTTGACATGTGTCATATAACTTAATAGAGAGTTAACTCTGTTAACTTCTTTTTTATTTTTGGCATTAAAAAAAATAAAAACCCAGAAAATACAAAGTAAAGGAGCGTACGCATCCCAGCAGTAACCCTAGTGGCCATTGCCTTCAAGGGCCAAACTCAATCCCCCTTTGATCCCATGGAGCAAGTGCGAGTTGATCGTGCTGTTCTTTTGGCTGTTTCTACGTGGGCATGAATCTGGGTTGTGGAGAGGTTCTTGTTGTTAAAGATGTTCAAATTTTCAATTTGTTTTCTACTTTTTTGGGAGTTATCTTTGGGTTTTGGAGTTTGCTTCTATTCTTTTGGATTGTTGATTACTTGTCGGTTTTGTTTGATTTCGGTCTTGGATTTCAATTTCATTTGATTTTATGAACAGAGAGGTTGAATAGGAGTGAGTTTATCTCCTCCAAATCGATTTCTTGGTTTTTTCTTTTTTTTGCTCAGAATCCTCCAAATTAATTTCAACACTCTATGTATCTTCACTTTGTTTTCTCATAAATCAAACAGTCTCTTCATCGTTCTAGTATTTGTGTTAAGTAAAAGATGAATTGGTTTCATTTTGTGATTCGGATGGGATTGTGATTCACTTATGTCTCATATCTCTTCCATTTTGTGATGTATTGGTTTTTGAGTTCACTGGACTTTTCTCAATGATTTTTTTTAAAAAGGGGGTTTTTAAAGATAAAATAAAAGAAATTAACAAAGTTAACTTTCTGTTAAGTTATATGACACATGTCAAATAATTAGAGAAGGGACACGAAGGGGACACCAAATTGGGGACAGCGGATCCGCTCCCAACTTGAAGCTAGTTAATTATGAATGTGGTCACTATTTCTTGTATTGTAAGCCTGCATATAGCTACCTCAACCAATGAGTTAATTAGCACTGATAGTTTCTCAAATCTCCCATAGTTTTAACTTGTGCTCTGCTTCCAGGAGATTATTTTTTAGCAAAATGAAAGAATGTGTGAAGGTTACTAATGAGAATAGCTAGGCTAATGAAGAATACAAGAATATTCCATGTATCGATTATAGGCATAACAAGAAAGTTAGAAATAAGATTTAAGAAAAATTTGGTATTAGACATAATTAACTTTACTAATTAGGTTTTGAGACATTGGGCATTTTTGTTTGGGTTTTAATACCTAGGAAAGAATTGTTATTTTGGATTAGGCCAAAGATGAGGCCCAGATTCGTTGGGCCTGTCTAAATTATAAAGGTAAAATACAATTTTACCCTTTTGTTTAAAACCATATCTCAGCCCATCTCTCTCTCTCTCTCTTTCTCTCTCCTCTTTCTTATTCACTCCATCAATGACGACGCCCTCTCTCTCATCTTCCCTCTTCTCTCCATCGACGATACAATGCCCTCTCTTTCTCCTCTTCCTTCTTCGCTCAATCAACGACGATGACACCCGCTCTCTCTCCTCTTCCTTATTTGCTCCATCGACAACGACACCCTCTCTCTCATCTTCCTTCTTCTCACGTGAAGCTCTGTTTTTCATCTGGTGAGGTATGTGTTTTCTAGATCAGATTCTTATTTCAATTTTGTAGATCCGTTAGGCAAGCCTATATGGATCTAACAATAGATTCGTTATTTCAATTTTCTAGATCAGATTCTTCTCACGCGAAGTTCAGTTTATGTATCTATTGATTTATTAAGACTATATGGATCTAACAATAGATCCGTTAGGCCAACCTTGTCATTAGAGTGGGGTGAAATAATTTGGCTTTAATTCACATTTATAAATAAGTTTTGAACTTTGCTTGATTGCCTGAATGGAAGGTTTGGACATACATACTAGTTCGAGACTAATTCTTGATCATTTTTCATCTTCATTAGTCTAACGTTCTAATATTGGTCTCATTTTGAGATTGAAGAGATTGCAAATTGTAACAATGTAGTTGGTAGGAATGTAAGCTAACAGCAACTCCGTACTAGTCGTTTTTTTTAGGTGAAAAACTATTGTTCCATGGTCTGAATTTTCCTCTTAGAAAAGCATCAGTCTGATTACATATAATACTCTTAAAAGATCCCAATTACATCACTGTATGAAAATTCCTCCTTGAGAGTGCCCTCTACACTTGTGTAACAGAAATATTGAACTAATACTAAATTATTAGTTACAACATTAGGCATTATTCTTTGTTCCATCAAGTTGCTTATTTGATTTGTCATGCAATGTTGTTTGATTCCTTTGGTTGCTGAATTTGCTTTGTGTATGAACATGTCAGGTTCGCTCCTATCATGCATCTTCGTTATTGGTGGCTTCCAGACCTCCAACCCCTGGTGTTCTTAGTCGAGGGATTGGTCCGGAAGGTCTTTCTAGTGTCTTGCCTGGTCTATGGGGTAATCGGAATAGGCTCCACAAGTTTAATCGAAAATGTGCAAACACTAGTCATCACTAAGATGTGAAGCCGTAGAGTCGTTGAATTGGGCGCATGCGTTTTGATTGTCTTATCCCTTGTTGGTAAGTGATTGTCTTATCCATTGCAGTTTATGTTTTTTTGCATTGCAGTTTATGTTTTTCTTCAATGCAGTTTATGTTTTCCTGCATTGCAGTTTATGTTTCCACGCAATGCGCTTTATGTCACAGTCTGTTCAAAACTTGGTGCCTTTGGCAAATTAATGCTTGTTTATGAATTTTGAAATCTTATATTCCTTTTAGTTGGAGTCAATTTTTAACTAGATAATGTTTGTTAGTTGAAATTTGGGATAGTAGAAACACAGCCTATGGGATGACGTTGGGTTTAGCTACCTTTAATCACTAAGTCACTTTGGGTAAGGAGGATATGAAGCATCGACGAGTAGCCCATGGCTCCAATCGGGACTGGGCTCTTGGAAAGCGATTTCAAACAGGGAAATGTGGGATGGAGGGCGGAAAAAGCTTGTCATTGTTTCACATAATAAGGAATAAGGAAATTTCGTTTACGTAGTGGTAATCTTGGCATAAGTTGACCTAGTTGAAAAATATATGAAATATAAGGGATATACCCTGAGCCATAAGTGATTAACCCGATTCTTGGTTGAAGTGTTGATTCTTAAAGACTTTAACATAGAATCGGGGTTTTATCCGCAATGCGCTTTATGTTTTTCTGCAATGCGGTTTATGTTATTCTTACACTGTGCTTTTGGTTTTGTTTTGCGGGGTTTTATCCTCTTAATTTTGGAGTTGTTGATTACGAGACAGAGGAGAATTTGACTTTGTTTCTTTATAGTGTGCTTGCCTTAGGAGTGGCATTTTGTGTAATTTTGATATTTTTTTATTACATTATTGTAAAATTAGGTACTACTTTTTGGTTTAAAATGAATTTGGCTTTGTCTCTTCCCTGTTGTTTTCATCCATGGGAATAGCATAACTTTTCCTTCTGTTATTTTTTTAATAATGATTTTGGCTGAGTTCTTCTGCATTGATGTGTGACTAATTTATGGTTTTGAGTAAGGAATCAGTTTTTTTTTTTTTTTTGGAAAACATAAACAAGTTAGGAAAAAAACAATAGAACAAAAAAAAAGGGAAAACAGAAAAACAAAAGAAACAGAGCAACAAACTTAAAATGGTGGAACAGGAAGAAATAAAAAGGAAAGGAAAAAATATAAAAATAAAAGGAAGGAAAATTTCAGCAACATAGATGGGGGAAGAAATAAGAATGGAGGAAAAGGTGACAGTTGTCTTTTGGTTTAAAATGAATTACTTAAAATTTGCATAATGACATATTTTGTAATTTTTAATTTTTTGTAATGCATAATTGTAAAATTACATCTTACTTTTTATTCTTTGGCCTTTTCTTAATTAAGTTAATTGAATTTGTATTTTCCTAATTAGTAAAATATATAGTGTCTATAAACTAAAGCACCTTAAGATTTATTTGCTACTTTAATTCTAGACAGAAAATTATAACTGATTTTGGATTTTGCGGCAGGCATGAAAATGTGCAGGGTTGCTGTTCTTTAAAATAAGACGATCATATTTTGAAAGGTGAGCATTTCTCAAACTGCCCGTAGCCGGATGTGGAGCAGAATCAGTTTCTGATTGCTTTATGTTGTATCTTTTGTTGTGATTTTCCTTTCTTAAATTCTTTTTGGTTCGCTGGGAAAAAAACAGTTGGCATTATTGGCTGGGGAAGAATTGGCAAAGCCAAAGTTGAAGTACTACCAATACTATCCAAGTGTTGTGGAGTTGGCCTCAAACTGTGGAGTTTTGGTGGTTGTGTGGATCTCTGATCACTTCTGAAGAGACCAACGACATTGTCGATTTTGAAGTCATCGATGCTTTGGGTGCATAGGGCGTTCTCATTAACATTGGAATAGGTCCTCATGGTGATGAACCTGAGTGTCTGCACTGCTGGATGGCTAGTTAGGTGTGATGGCCTCCATATTTTTGAGAATGAACCAACCACTAGTTCCTGATCAGCAATATGGTTTGATTAATAATTTAATACTGTGGCAGAATTGATTTGTTTCATTCGGTTTTGTACGTAATAGAAGCTCGTTGTAGTCCAGAAACGACAATCTTTTATCTGTTTCAATTTCCAGAGGTCCCTTCTACAAAACAAAACAAATTGTGTAAATCATTGTGCATTATTATTGAATTTGAGAACATGTCAATCCTATTTAGGTGCTGTACAAGGAAGGGACAATTATCCTGCTCCCTATGCTTATGATTCAATATATCATCGTATAGGAATTGGATAAAAATTGTTTCAAATGCTATTTAGGCTTCACATTCATACGAAAACAGAATGCTAATTTCAATCTTACAGTTCTGATATTAACTCAGACAAACTCCCTTTTAATTGAAGGCTATGGTGATGAATGTACTGAACATAGAAGGTCCTCAAGTTGTAGAAAAACAGTGTTGCCTTGTTCTGCAAGGCTGGTAAATGCAAAACATATCAGGAAAAAGCTTTTCTGGCCTCCCTTTTATGCAAACAGAAGCAGCATTCAAAACTCAGATCAGTAAGCTATTAATGACATATGGAGTTATGCAATGGAAGAGAATAATAACAAAAAAACACGAAGTTCAATAACTTACAATTTAATTGAGAGCTGAGAGGATGGATATGAGAGAGAGAGAGAGAGAGAGAGAGAGAGAGAGAGAGTCGATGATGCTGAGAAGAAGAAGAACAAGAGAAAGAGGTTGGATCATGTAAGCCGTCCTCCCACCCTCTCAATTCATCAGGGCCTTCAGTATTGGAGTTTCATCCGGCCCATTTGGATACGATCTCAATACATAGGGCCCATATAGTTGTGAGAAGGACATAAAGGCTATAATGAGGAGTTTAAAGTGAGATGGCTATTTGAGAAGGTCAATCTCACCATCAACAAATGTAAAGAAATCATGGAACTTAAACATTTTAAATGTTTTGATGATGGGATTGACCTCCTCAAATAGCCTCCTCACTTTAAACTCCTCATTGTAGCCTCTCCTATGAGAATGGATGGATGGTAAGCGTGATCTAACTAACGTCATCAACTTTATTCCTACTCGACCATGTAGCACCACCAACTTCGTCGTCCCTATATCATCATATTCTTCACACCATTCAAAACGACATCAACTTTATTCCACTACTGGTTGTTCTGCTAATCACCATCACCACTAGCACAAAATGGAAAAGCACATAAATCTTACTTATCCACCACTCTCTCCCTCTCTCTACACTAGCGACTCAACACGACACTACGAGTCAAAACCTTAGGATGCACAAATGCATTTTATGCACTACTTAGAATTTGAGTCTTAGAGATAACAAATATATAAACATAAATAATTTCACAATGACATAAAATACTTTTGCATCTTCGTAATGAACCCACAATCTTGTAAGTTCATTACAAGTTATGGTAAGCACATTTGTTCTACAAACTAAGGTTTACACAGCATCTCACAGTCACTCATGCGCCCCCTATTACCAATGAACCATAGTGTGTGAGGTACATTTTGAGATCAGTAACCTCCACTTGCAGCAGTTTTATTAACCACTATTTCAGTCTAAGCTACTCTCACTTCATCTCTAAACTTCTTATAAATATCACTCTTATAAAACTTCCTTGTCCTAACCACCAAAACCAGTGAAACAAGTGCACCAAACAATGCCACCACTGCAAGTATAATGAAAGACAATTTGAAGCACTGCTCCCCAACACAATTCAACTCCTCCCCCACCTTTCTCTGAAGTCCCAAAGCTGCCATTTGCTTCTTAGCCTCCTTGTCATACAAATACCCTGTGACCCTCACATTGAGCAAATACAGCCCAATTGGACTAGCCAACCCACCAAAATTGTACAAAGTGGAGTAATATTTAAGTCCAAAAAGTTCAGAAATTAGAGTGAAAATCAAAGGCCAATGTGCACCAAAACAGAAACCAGTAACCACTGAAGCAACATAGAGGCCATAGGGGACATTGGATGCAATTAGGAGATGGCCAACACATGAGAGCAAGAGAACTGCTGTGAAGATGAGAGGGCGAGGCCATTTGTACTTGATAATGAACATTTCTGAGCCTATTCCAGCAACAATCTGTCCCAGAAAATTCCAAATGCTTGTAAGCGACACGAAATTGCTTATGCTTCGCAAAGGGTAGCCGAAAGAAGTTCCAATCTGCCCCAAGTTGTCCATCATGGTCATGGTGCCTCCAACGCCACAAACTGTTGCCAACAACAAAGTCAGCATTTCAATGCTGAAAAGTGCTTGCAATATTGTGAAGTCCTCACCTATCTCTGGCGGGTTAAATATGTCTTCGTTCCAAGATGGAACTTTTTTGTACGTTGGGGATGAAATGGAATCAGGGTTTGGGCCTTTGGGTACAATTTTTACAGGTAAAGGATCATAATCTAAATTCAGGGCTATTGATCTCTTTCTCTGCCAAACGTCATACTCTTCCATAATAACCACAGCAAGCGGTAAAAAGAGCAAAAAAAGCACAACAGCTGCACTTCCAGCATACTGGCTCTGGCTGAACCTGACCCTTTTCTCAACTACAATTATGATCAGCAAAAATGCTGCTTGGCCAAGAGAAATATAAAGGAAATTATAGAAAACTCTGAGCTCGTTTGGGCGGCGACTAGCCTTGATGATCCGAATGGTTCCAATGAAAACCAAAGAGATAGCAGTCGGAAGCCAAGCCACCACCAAAGTGAAAGACTTTGTGTCATCACCATAGGCAGCATGGTAGAGCTGTGAGATCACAGCAGCGCTTATGCCGCCATAGCCTTTGAGAAGGCCTAGCACGACGCCACGGCTTTCTGGGAAGTTCTTGACACACGTGACAAGGGCTCCAGTGTTGGTGAAAGTATGTGAATTGGCCCCTATGGACATGTACAAGCACATGTGCCAGACTTGAGGCTTTGGGATTTTTTGAGTAACTGCAAGCCAGATCATGAAGTGCCCGAAAAAGTTTAGGACCGCACCGATTGACAGGACCACCCACGGGGATGTTACCTCGTTGATCAGGCCGGAGAAGATGCCAATGTTGGATCCTAAGTCCTTGAAGAAGCTGATCAAGTTGAGTGTCGTTTGGTCGTATACCAGCACGGATTTTATGTCGTTGGAGTAGAGGCCGAACATGTAGCTTGCGCCTGCAGTGACCATCATTAGAAATGAAGCAAACACCATGAGCCATCTTCCTGTGAGGATTTGGAGGACAAGGCCCTTCACGTCCACCCAACTGCGCATGCTTGCGCTGCCACCACCTTCAGGAGCTTCCATTTTTTCTTTTTGTGATGCTAAAAAGGTTGAAATGGAGAGAGAGGGGAAGAGTGGTGAAAGGCAAGTAGGTTCCCATCTTTGTCAAGTAGGTTCCAGAAATGGTGAAAGGCACCTTCACAATAAGAAAGTATAATTAGAAAACAATATTAATATCGAAAGGGGAAAAGTTCTGTTTCAACTAATCCAAGCCTTCATAATAAGGAAGGGGTAGTCAGGAAACAATACCATCAAAAGGGGAAAAGTTCAGTTTGAACTCCTCCAAAACTCATTATGTTGAGTAAATGGATCTTTCATAATATATATTTTGGGGATTTCTTGACAGACAGATGGAGATAACAGATACAAGGACCATTCAAGCCACAAAGAATGAAGGTGTATAAATATCTATATGATAACATTGATCAGAGAGAATATAAGCATTATTATTCTTTTATTTTTGAATCCGGGACTTCAAAGTAGATTAAGGATTTTAATCGCGCTTTCCGCTTATGCTAGAGATGCGTTACGTTCCCATCGGAGAGCAAATTAACCCGAAAGATTATGCCACCAGGCTCAATCTTGAGACAAAATCCACATGTTGATGACGACCATACTTTTCTAGCAAACCTTTAACATCATTATTAGTAGTTGCATATTCTTGCTTTTGCTTTTCCTATAATGGAGCTTCAAAATGGTTGATCAAATAGATGGCTTTTGCAATCTTTTTCATGTGCATTATGTTCGTCTTTTCTGTTATCACTTTATTTTTCAGTATGATTTGGTTCTGTATAATCAATTCAAAGTCACCACACACCACTTCACTCTTTGATAATACATTTCAACGACCTTCACTGTTACTTGTTGTCACCCACCACTTTGCTGCTGGCTTCCACTAGTTTACATCTACTATAACAGATTTTACACCGCAAAGGGCCAGCCCGGGCAGGAGGGGGCCTAGGCCCACGAAGACGTTTCCAGTGCGATCTAGCAACCCGGGCAAGACGTGGGGGCCACCAATCCGGGCAAGGTCCAAGGCAAATCTAGCACGTACTCCTGCTTGAGGGCTGGTGACGTCAACGCTGACGCCAGCCTGGTGTGAGCCCTACTTTCTCCCAAAGGATAGAAGCCACGTAGCGCTTTCTGGGGGGTCCATCCGATCTAGTCTTTCTGCTGCAATCCAACGACTGCCAATTTTTTGTGCAAAAAAAAAAAAAACCAAAAAATTCTGATTTTTTTTCTATAAATACCTACAAATATTATTCACTTTCCACACCAAATTTTCTACTACAAATTTTTTTTACCGTGACGATGGACCTAGCAACATAGATTGGTTAAATGATGAAAACCATTAGGTTGTATTGAAACAGTTGCCCTTTCTTAATTTGTTGTATTGTTTATCTTTTATTGAATAAAGAAAGCATTCTATAATATAGCTATTTATTTAAAACATTGCATACATCAAAACAAAGCATAATTCATTACAAACCACACACAAAACAAAGCATAATTAAAAACAAACCATAATTCAAAATAAAGCATTAAACTTGACTTCATTGACCGTCATTGTCTCTCATCATACTTCTTAACAAAGCATAATTCCAAAACCTAGTAGCATCGTACTTTTGAACGAAGTATGCGTTGTAATTGCAAACATCATGCATGATTTTATTGAACAAATTGGGCTTATCTCCCTCGAAAATCAAAACTAGAATACAATGAATTTGGGATAAAGTAATCTTCCGAGAGATTCTTACCCTAAGAGTGCCTACGTCTGTCCACATTCAGGACACAGCCGGGTTGTGAACCATGGTGGTGTTGGCTTGATTGATTGAGCATACTCACTGCTAAAACAACTTGATCCTCCTCTTCTTCCAACTCACGTTCTTCTTCAGCATGTTTGCGCATCCTTTCTTCATTTTCTCGCTCAAGCCTCTCCAACAACCTTCTCGTGTAAGACATTGAAAGTAGAATGTGTTTTGTAAAATTTGAGAAATGAAAGGATAGAGAGGATATGGATGATTGGTCTAAGTTGAGGATGTGATTTTATAGAGGGATAGAGATGACACGTGGCACAATTGTAGCAATTGAAAATCTTATCTGAAATCTGATAAATGAATTTTTTAATAAATATGGACACGTGACAACCGAAATCTTATCCGAAAAGCTTATCCGAATATTTTTTCTAAAATCTTATCCGAATATTTTATCTGAAATATGAGATGTGAATTTTATAATAAATATGGACACGTGGTAATCAAAAATATTATCAAAATTAATCTTTAAAGCTTAAAAAATAAAATTAAGTTGTTGTGAATAGTAATTGCCCTTTGTCATGGCAATGGGTGTAAAACCAACCAAAAAATTGCAAGAGTAAGCATTATTCCCGTGAATAGTAATAGCCCTTGCCTCCCCTTGCCCTTTGCCATGGCAAATGGGTGGAAATGCTCTAAGAGCACTTCCAGCGGCAAGGGGAAGCCAGGGCAGGAGAGGGCCTAGGCCCGCAAGACGGCTTCAGGGCAGAAGGGCAAGCCCGAGTAAGGCGTGGGGCCCACCAACTCGGGCAAGCCCATAGGCGAATCAATCCCGTGCTGTTGTCTGGGCAAGTGACTTAATGTTGATGTCATAATGATGTCAGCAGCCAATTTAAATAACAACAAAATTGAAAAAAAAAGGAAACAAATACCAAAAAAATCTAAATTTTTTTAAAAAGAAATACCTACCCATATTCTTTACTTCTCACACCAAAACTCTATACAAATTCATCTTCTCATATCTCATGTGAATAGTGGTTGCCCTTGGGTTGCCATGGCAATGGGTGGAAAACCAACAAAAAAATTGCAAGGGCAAGCACTATTTATGTGAATAGTAATAGCCCTTACTTCCCCTTGCCCTTTGTCATGGCAAATGGGTGGAAATGCTCTAACACACTTAATTTGTCAACCTTAGGGCCACGGTAGCCACATCTTCTTCTATTTGTTTGTTTGTTTTTTTATTTTTATTTTTTTATAATCATTTGAGACTGATTTCCAATTTCAACCAAAGAAAAATCTGTTACTGTAAAAGCCACAAAGATAGCATTTGTTATATATATATATATCTGAATTACAGAGATCAAAATCACCAAGTATGCAATTCAAAGCATCAATTGGACTATATCTGATGCATACATCTCAATCTCAGCTTCCAACTTTGGTACTAAAACACTGGCGTTTTTGGCCACCACTGTTTCAGACTCTGCTGCTCGTGTCTCATCTTTGAACTTTTTATAAATGTCACTGTTATAAAATTCCTAGTACTAAACACCAAAACTACGGAAACAAGCATACCAAGCAATGTCACTGCAGTGATTATAATGAAGGGTAATTTGAAGCATTGCCCTCCACTGCAATTCAACTCCGCCCCAGGCTTCCTTTCCAATCCCAAAGCTCTCAATTGCCTCTCTGCCTCCCTATCATAAAGATACCCTGTGACCTTCACATTGAGCAAATATGACCCAAGTGGGCAAGCCATTACCCCAACATTGTTGAGAGTAGAGCAATGCTTGAGCCCAAAAATCTCAGAAGTTACTGAAAAAATCAATGGCCATTGCCCACCAAAGCAAAACCCTGTGATTATTGAAGCTACATAGAGACCATTTGGGACATTGAAAGCAATTAGAAGGTGACCAATGGAAGACAGAAAAAGGGAGAAAGTGAACATGAGAGGCCTAGGGCATTTGTACTTTGTGAGAAAGATTTCTGAGAGCAAACCCACCATTACTTCTCCAAGGTAAATCCATATGTTTGTGAGTGACACAAAAGTGCTTATGCTTTCCAAAGAGTATCCTAGTGCAGTTCCAATCTGACCCAAATTGTCCATCATTGTTAGCATGCCACCTAGGCCACACAATGTGGTCAAGAACAAAGTCAACATCTCAATGCTGAAAACTGCTTGTAGTATTGTGTAGTCTTCTCCTATCTCTGGTGGACTAAACACATTTTTCCAACCTGAAAGCATCTTTTGGTCCACATGGGTTGACTCTGGTGATGGAATTTCAATATTTACAGTGCTTAATGATTGCTTGGTCCTCCAAGAAATATACTCTTCTGCAACTACAACAGCAAGTGGGAGAAAGAGCAAGAAAAGCACTATAGCTGCACTTCCACCATATTCAATTTGTGTGAAATTCACCTTTTGCTCTACTATGATTATAATTAATAACAAGTACCCTGCCAATCCAAGTGAGATGAAGAGGAATTTACACAACACCTTGTAGTATTTCTTCTGTGGTATAACCTTCATTATCCGAATCGTACGAAGAAATATCATAGAAACAGCTGAAGGAAGCCATGCCACAAACAAAGTGAAGGACTTTGTGTTGGAATTTTAAAAAGGTTTAAAAATTTAACTGTTTTGATTTATTTAATTATTTTGGTTGTTTTATTTTATTTATTGTGGGGGTTATAAATATTTAATTTTCAGGTTTTATTTCTATATTGAATGCCTTAATTTTCTAGTTTATTGTGGTGAAGGTTACATGTTATTGGATGCCTATAAAAGGCCACTCCTCCTTCACAATTGAACAACCACAATAATACCATATGAATATCACATACCACAATCACCACCACAATCTGATTCTCTTCTCTTCTACCTTAATTTATATATATATTCTCTACTTTCTATTAGTATTTTGGGCAATGGTTATGTGACTTGGAGACATATCCGTCTATGAACGTGCTCATAGCGGATCTTGAGCTTGTGTACTAGGGTCGTATCTTGGAGTCTTATAGACCGTCAGTACCTGCACGTATGGAGGCTACAAAGGTTTTAGGACAACGTCTTTGATGTGCTTCACCGTACCAAGCTCACCTTCTTACTTATTATTTATTTTGCTTTTACTTACTTATCAATTTGTTTTTCTTCAATTTCATTGTACCTGAAAAGCTTTCCAATTTGTTTATATGTTATTTATAATAGAAAGATTTTTGTATTTCGGTTTACAGAAAAGGAAAACTATATTTTTTACAACACTTTGTGTCATCACCATAGAAAGCATGGTATACCTGTGCAATCACAGCTGCACTCAGGCCAATGTAGCCATTCAAAAGGCCCATTAAGAGGCCGCGGCTTCTTGGGAAGTTCTTTACACATGTGACTAAAGCTCCTGTGTTGATGAAAGTATGTGAATTTGCTCCCATTGTGATGTACAAGCACATGTGCCAAACTTGAGGTTTGGCTATTTTTTCTGTCACAGCTAGCCATATCATGAAGTACCCCAAAAAGTTGAAAGCTGCACCAATTGATAAGACCACCCTTGGGGGTGTGACTTCATTGATTAGGCCAGAGAAGATGCCAATGTTGGCCCCCAAGTCCTTGAAGAAGCTGATCATGTTGAGGGTGGATTGGTTGTAGCCAAGGACAGATTTGATGTCATTTGAGTAAAGGCCAAACATGTAGCTTGCACCAGCACTACCCATCATTAGAAATGAGGCAAACAGCATGAGCCATCGGCCTGTAAGCACTTGGAGGGCAAAGCCTTTCATGTCTGCCCAAGCGCTCATACCACCGCCACCGCTGCCGTGAACCTCCATTTCTCTAAATCACCTATCCCTGTTTTTACCTGTAATTATACAATGCTTGAGCCTAGAAAAACAGGTACAGGACCATCATACCGCGTCATCATGATATGACTATTCAACAAGAAAGCCATGTGTGGATGATCTCTGCCTCTTTGGAGCATATATGCATCACATATAATAGATACTAGTGCCCTTTCAATGCATATTGTGTCACATTTGTTGTTTATATTAAATTGTGCTAAGATATCCATGTACTGTGTGGATAAATACATGCATGATCACAAGCTACAAATATGCAAATTAAATTAGGAAATTAAGTCACCATCTATGTTGTACAATTGAATGCACTTTCCCCTTAAGATTTTGTTGTTGGTGGACTTTGGACAAGCACAAGAATAGACTTGTCACACACTCAGAAATTAACCAAGAACAAATTACACAAGTGTTTATAGAGGTTCAGCAATTGCCTACGTCCTCTTTGGTGATCCCCTTGACAAATTTCACTAATGAAGATAAGTTACAACTTTGGTTTCAATGGAAACCCCCGTAGAACACTACCCTCACAATCTGTTTCTCTCTCACCCATTTGCTCACCACAATTGATACAAAATGCAATCTCTCTCTCACACCTGGCTTCCCAATTTCTGACTTACTCAACTATCTCCCACGTAGCTTTGGTTCAAATGCAATCAGTGGCGGAGCCTTCTTAAGGCCTAAAGGGGCCTGGCCCCCCCAAAGTTTTGACTTCATATAAGTTTTGTTCTTTCTTTAATACACATTTAGGAAGTCTATGCAATATTATTGGTTGTGGCCCCCTCATATAAAAAGATGTGTTTCTCTCTCTTTACAAGTAAAAGAGTAAGTGATTTCTTCACAAAATAGAAAGACTAAGTGATTTAGGAGCCTACCAATATATTAATAAAAAATAAAAGCAGCCAATCAAATAAAGTTTCAAAAAGGAAGTAGACTTTTACCCAAATAAAAAAAGATTGGGATTTTAACTTTTGTTCCTATATGAAGCAATATGAACTTAGTTTGAAGTAGCCACAAACATCAAAAAGAAAAAAAAAGTGAATTTGATTGTTTGCTCTCCAACCTCCTGCTTCAAAAATTTTAATTCCAAGTTAGATAACTTTACATAGTTATTTTTTTTTTCCTTTGTTTATTTATTTTTTATGAGAATATATTTGTATATGTTTATATGAGTGAAAATTGAAGTTTTCATTGTTATAGTTATATGTTTCGTATTTTATATGTTCTATGCATAGAATATGAATTTTTTGTGTGGTATAATTTATGAATCATGTCCTTAATAAAATTTGTAATTGGTTTGTAGATGAAGAAACAACCTAGAATTGATGGATTTTTCAAAAGAAAACATACTGAAATATCTGAAGTTATCTCATCTGTACTTGATTCTAATATTGAGACAGTAGCATCTGAAAATCGTTTTGGATCTCTAAGAATTGAGACTACTGACCATGAAGTTGATAATAGTTCTTTAGAGCGCGACCCAGGGCTACGTCCACAAATATGGAATTATCCTGTTAATCAACGTGACGAAATTCGACGAGCTTACATTAACACTGGTCCATACCAACCTATACTTTCCAAGTATCCAAAATCAGGATCAATAACTCATCAGCGTAGCTTTCAAAGTTCATGGTTCAAACTATTTCCTTCATGGTTAGAATATTCACCTGTGAAAAATGCAGCTTTTTGTCTACTGTGCTATCTTTTTAACAAACCATCTAGACATTCTGGAAAAATGCTTTCACTCTTGAGGGATTTCAAAGTTGGAAGAAAGTTAGAGATGGAAAAAATTGTTCTTTTCTAAATCACGAGGGGAAAGATCCTAACTCCCCTCATAAAATTGCCGAAATATCATGTTTGGATTTGATGAATCAATCCCAGCACATACAGAAAGTTGTTGAGAATTATTCTTCCCAACAAATTGCAAACAATTGACTACGACTTAAGGCAACAATTGAAGCAGTCAGGTGGCTTGCATTCCAAGGGTATGCTTTTAGAGGCCATGATGAAAAAAAGAATTCAATCAATTGTGGAAATTTTCTTCAAATGTTAGAAATATTGGATGCATATAATGAAAAAGTTGCTGGAGTTGTCTTAGGTAAAGCTCCCAAAAATGCCTCTTACACATCACCACAGATCCAAAAAGAAATTTTACATGTTTTTTCAACTAAAGTGAAGAAAGCAATATGTGAAGAAATTGGGGAGTCAAAATTTTGTATAATTGTTGATGAAGTGCGTGATGAATCTAAGAGAGAGCAAATGGCTATAGTGTTGCGATTTGTTGACAAAGAAGGTCTTATTCAGGAGCCTTTTTTTGGGCTTGTTCATGTGTCAGACACTGAGGCATTAACTCTGAAAAAAGGTATATACTCTATATTGTCTCATAATTCACTAAATATGCAAAATATTATAGGACAAGGATATGATGGTGCAAGTAACATGCAAGGTGAATGGAATGGGTTACAAGCTTTGATTTTGAATGATTGCTCATATGCTTACTATGTTCATTGTTTAGCACATCGATTACAATTGGCATTAATTGCATGGGAGGTTTTGTTTTTAGCCAACCAAAACTTTCAAAATTTGGAAAAGGCCAATGTAGTTGTTTTGTTTCAATCCAAAACAACTGAATTCATTGGCCCTTTCCTAAGAAAAAAAATTCTCCTTTGGCCTTTTCCTAAATAATTTTACTTTTTTTTTTACTAAAACCTAATAAATACTAATTGCATCATCAAGAGAAGTTATTCATGTTCACCACTTTTTCACTAAATTGACTTCTATTGTCAATATTGTTGTTGCTTCATGCAAGCGTAATGATGAACTGAAAAATGCTCAAGCTGCTGAAATTGAGCACATGATTGCAATTGATGAGCTCGAGACTGGGAAAGGAATGAACCAAATTAGCACCTTACAACGTGATGGTGATACTTATTGGGGTTCTCATTTGAAATCAATTATTAGCTTGGTAAATGCGTTTAATGCAACATGCACAGTTCTAATTAATATAATTGATAACGGAACTACTTATTTTCAATGAGAAGATGCTGATGCAGCTTATGAGGCAATGACTTCATATGAATTTGTCTTTATGTTACATCTTATGAAAGAACTTATGGAGATCACTAATGATCTTTGTCAAGCTTTGCAATGTCAATCCCAAGACATCATAAATGCCATGAATCTTGTTTCTTCCACTAAAGCACTCATCCAAGAATTAAGAGATGATGGATGGGATTCTTTGCTTACCAAGGTGAATTCTTTTTGTGAAGCACGAAACATAGATATCCTAGATATGAATGCTCGTTATGTTGCAAGACGAGGTCGAGCTCGCCATCAACAAGATGATTTTACGATTAAGCATTATTACATGACAGATATTTTTTATGCTGCAATAGATTCTCAACTCCAAGAATTAAATAGCTGATTTAGTGATCAAACAATAGAGCTGCTTATTTTGGGTCGGCTTTGGATCCTCGTGAAGTGAATAAATCTTTTAGAATTGATGATATTTGTCAATTGGTAGATAAGTTCTACCCGCAAGACTTTGAAGATCATGAGAAGATAGGTTTGAGAAGACAACTTCAACATTTTGAGAGTGACGTCGTTCGACTTCTAAAGTTCAAAAACTTGTCAACAATTTATGATCTATCTCAATGGATGGTAACGACTAGAAGATCAACGACATATCCACTTGTTTATAGAGTTGTTGTGCTTGTGCTTACTCTTCCTGTTTCTACTACAACTGCAGAGCGATCATTTTCTGCTATGCGTATAGTAAAAACTAGGCTTCGTAACAAGATGGAAGACGAATTTCTCACAAACTCTTTGATTATGTACATCGAAAGGGAAATTGCAGAAAAGTTTAGTATTGACTCAATCATAGATGGTTTTCGAGATATGAAAGAACGATGAGTGTTATTTTGATACCAAATGGAATAAACAATTGTTTTTTGCCTTTTACTTTTCCAAACATTGTTAAGGTTGAAAAATTGAAATATTTTAATGTCTTATTTGGTTTATATGTTAGCCCCTAAACACATAAATTCCTGGCTCCGCCACTGAATGCAATCAATATATAATTGATGCATAGCCCTTTTCACATGCAAAATAGAAGACCCACTTGCTTGCATTATTCACACACATGCACAATGCAGCCAAGCCAAGTTTGTCTTTACTTCCCAAAGTCTTCATCACATGCAAAGCCACCAAAAAACCACCTTGTAGTTTTGTGCCAAAAGTCAACAAACCTCCCACATGCAGCAGACCAACCACCCCATGATCATAGGGTGGTAGGCTATCAAACAAGCCATCAATCAATCTTAAAAGATGTTTAAGACTTTCCCCAGCAGCTGCCAAAACGTCATAGGATTCATAAGATCTTTGGAGTTACTTGGAGATAGGAAGGAGCCAAAAAACCTTCAAGAAAACCTGGAAAAAAAAACGCTTGGAAAACATAAACAACACTTTTCTGCTGCTCGAGCGTGAACAGTGATCCGCTCGAGCGCCCAAATTATATGTGTGAGCACTTATCTTCCTAGCACGAGGCCTTTTGGGAGCTCACTGGCTTCGGATTCCTAGGAACTCCGAAATTAAGAGAGTTGGGGCTAGAGCAATCGCAGGATGGGTGCTCGTGAGGTCCCAGAAACAAAACCGTGAGGGCGAGGCCCAAAGCGGACAATATCGTGCTAAGGGAGTCAGGTTGTGACATAATGATATCAGAGGTGGACCCCGACCGGAAATGTGCCAACGAGGATCCTGGGCCCCAAGAGGGGTGGATTGTAAGACCCGTGTTTTCCGGAAGCAAGAACGGTGAGCACAACCACTCTATAAACAAGTGGATATGTCGTTGATCTTCTAGTCGTTACAATCCATTGAGATAGATTAGAGGAAATAAACAAAGGAAAAAACATATGACTATGTACAGTTATCTAACCTGGAATTAAAATTTTTGAAGTAGGAGGTTGGAGAGCAAACGACCAAATTCAAATTTTTTTTATTTTTTATGTGTGTGGCTGCATCAAACTAAGTTTATGTTGCTTCATATAGGAACAAAAATTAAAATCCCAATCCTTTTTTATTTGGGTAAAAGTCTACTTCCTATTTGATAAATGAGATTTTTTGAAACTTTATTTGATTGGCTGCTTTTATTTTTTATTAATATATTGGTGGACCCCTAAATCACTTAGTCTTTTCTATTTTGTGAAGAAATTACTTACTCTTTTACTTGTAAAGAGAGAGAAACGCATCTTTTCTTATCTGAGGGGGCCACAAACAATAAAAATTATATAAACTTCCTAAATGTGTAGGAAAGAAAGACCAAAATTAAATGGAGTTAAAACTTTGGGGGGCCCATGCCCCTTTAGGCCTTAACAAGGCTCCGCCACTGAACAGTACCATGAACAGTGACCCACTCGAGCGCCTGAATCAGACTTGCTTCCTTCTGCATCTATGGTGAACCAATTTTTCCAACAATCTAGAGGTAACAGCAGCTGCAAAGGCGTTGAGCAGAGTTGTTTATGGCTTTTTTGGATTTGGTATTCATGGGTTCAAGCTTTGATATGCCTTCTGAGTAAAAGTGTACTCAATTATCTCGAGTTACGAGTAAAAAAGTCGTCGATTATATGCGTTCGAACTTGAAACATCTACCTACAAAGTGAAGAGAACTATCACTAGATTAGTAGCTAGTTTTGGTTGGCTAACTATGAGTTTTAATTCTTTTCTTATTTTTGTTCTCAAAGAGCTACCTTATCACTATTACTAATAATGTGTTTGTTTTGGTTGAGTGGATGAAAATAAAGAGAAATAAATCAAAACATAGCATTCACTAGAAGCAAAACAAAAAGCATCCATCTTATGAAAAGTCAAGCAAAACAAAGACTATTCCAGTCAATCACGTTATTTTGTTGCCAAACACTGTTTATATATGGGACAACTATTTATCCCATGTTTAACATATTAATTATCAATAATTAGACCCATTATCCATTGTTTAAACACCCAACCTTGTTTTTTTTATCTAGCCCCCTTTCACCTCTGACAGTCCAATGGGGTTTGTGGCCACCACAATTTCAGACTCTGCTGCTCTTGGCTCATCTCTGAACTTCTTATAGATGTCACTGGTATAAAATTTCCTAGTCCTGACCACCAAAACCAAGGAAATAAGAACACCAAGCAATGTCACAGCAGTGGTATTATAATGAAGGATAGCTTGTAGCATTGTCCCCCAGTACAATTTAGTCCCTCCCCAGGCTTCCTGTCCAATCCCAAAGCTTTCAGTTGCCTCTCCGCCTCCTTATCATAAAGATACCCTGTGACCTTCACATTGAGCAAATATGACCCAAGTGGGCAAGCCATTGCCCCAACATTGTTGAGAGTAGAACAATGCTTGAGCCCAAAAATCTCAGAAGTTATTGAGAAAATCAACGGCCATTGTCCTCCAAAGCAAAACCCTGTGATTGTTGAAGCCTCATAGAGCCCACTTGGGACATTCAAAGCAATTAGAAGGTGGCCAATGCAGGACAACAAGAGGGAGAAAGTGAACATGAGAGGCCTAGGGCATTTGTGCTTTGTGATGAAAATGTCTGAGGCCAGTCCCACTGTGACCTGCCCAGGGTAAATCCATATGCTTGTGATTGATAGAAAAGTGCTTACACTGTCTAGAGAGTAGCCTAAGGCGGTTCCAATCTGTCCCAAATTGTCCATCATTGCTAACATGCCGCCTATCCCACACAGGACTGGTCAAGAACAGAGTTAACATTTCAATGCTGAAGATTGCTTGGAGGATTGAATAGTCCTGTCCCATCTCTGGTGGACTAAAAACTTGTTCCCAACAAGAACGCTTCTTTTGTGGAGTTAACGCCGCAGTCGAAAACCTACTTGTTGGTGGATCATTTCCATCATTTTCACTACTAACTAAACTCTTGTTCCTCCAAGAATTGTGTTCTTCAGCAACTACAATAACCCCAAGTGGGAGAAAGAGCAAGAAAAGCACCACAACCGAGCTCCCACCATACTCAACTTGCGTGAACTTCACATTCTGCTCTACCAAGATCATAATCAACAAGAACACAGCCAACCCAAGTGAAACAAACAAACAATAATTTATACAACACCTTCGTGTCGTTCTTCGCAACGTTGATGATCCGAATGGCGCGAAGAAAACCAAGGAAATTGCCGAGGGAAACCATGCCACAAACAGAGTGAAGGACTTTGTGTCATGGCCATAGAGAGCATGGTCTATTTGTGCAATAACAGCTGCACTTAGGCTAGAGTAGCCATTCAAAAGCCCCAACAAGAGGCCTCGGCTTCTTAGGAAGTTTTTGACGCACGTGACCAATGCCCCGGTGTTTAGGAAAGTATGTGAATTTGCATCCATTGTAATGTACAAATACATGTGCCAAACTTGGGCCTGGCGATTTTTTTGGTCACGGCTAGCCACACCATGAAGTACCCTACAAAGTTCAACACCACCGATTGACAGGACAGTCCACGGCGGCATGACCTCGTTGATAAGGCCGGAGAGGATGCTGACATCGCAGCCCACGTCCTTGAAGAAGCCGAGGAGGTTGATTGTCGTTTGGTCGTACTCGTAGCCGAGGACAGATTTGACGTCGTTCGAGTAGAGGCCAAACATGTAGCTTGCGCCAGCGCCGGTCATGATTAGAAATTAGGCAAATAGCATGAGCCAACGCCCTGTGAGGACTTGGAGACCGAAGGCTTTCATGTCTGCTGCCCATGAAGCCATAACACCACCACCACCATGCACCCTCATTTCTCTAAAATTTTAAAAAACCTTGTTAATTGGAATGATAAGAGAAAAACTAATACATTAAAAAAAAAATTACTCCATGGGTAATTTGGGATTATTTTTCATGTTCATTTTCGACAGAAAAAATATTATAGTTTCCAAAGCTTCACAATATGTTGACGTGTCATGGTAGAAAAGGAGAACAAATGTGTCAATGTTGACCGTATCCTTTGAAGTTTGTGGATATCATTGGTCAAATGGTTCATACATCAGAGGTGTGTCACGCCCCGAATTTCCAACCTCAAATAACCTGTTTAAAGTTATTACAAACAACCAACAATTCGGGACACGGAGCTCGGAACCTTCAACAATTGTACCTGGAATTATTTTCTTAATACAATACAACCCCTTCTGAACCGACAATATAACTACAGACTCAACTCATCTGAGTCAAATATTACATCACACAAATTACATAATAAATTGAAAATTCAACCTATTACATAATCTGCTCCTCAAAGTTTAATACACACAGCGAAAGTCTTCACACCAAAATAAACCACATCATGTACAAGACATGTTCATCAATAGAGCCTTCTGCTCCTAACTTCGGTTACCCTGTTCATGGTCTCTGCCATTTGCAGGATAATCCCCTACACCGTTGAATAGTGTACCGGATTCATCACCAACAAACCCGATGAGCTTTCTAAAGCTCGTATGAGTAAACCACATCCATAGTATAAATATGTCAAATTCACATAATATATAAACACATGCACTTTCATTAGCATACCACAATCCTTGTATAACCAAGGTACCATAATCAAACATCTCATCACAATCACAATTCTTTTATTTTAAGAACTGTTTACGCCACCACCTGTGACTACACCAAAACTCTTTTATTTTAAAAGTAGTTTTCACATGTCAAATCACAATTCTTTTATTTTATAAGAACTGTTTCGATCACCACCTGTGACCACACCAAAACTCTTTAATTTTAAAAGTAGTTTTCACACGTCAATTATTTGATAGATAGAAGAGAGAATACTATGAACCTCTAATCTATAGCACTGCAACCGCCTAAGTAGTGTTCACTCATGATTACACGCCTATCATGGGTATTAGATGGCACCAGGCTAGATCTCATACTGTTCTTGGGTCTTTCTCCCTAGGATTGTTTATCCCTCATTGTTCGCACGAGAATGCCCACCTGACAACTCAAAAGGGATTCAAGGTATTCTCACCTAAATTTATCAACACCAAAACAATATAAAATGTCGTTTCACATTAAACATTGTTTTATAGCCAAATACACCAATCACAACAATATATATTTATTATATATATTTATGTGGTCATTCACGCATGAATTCCCACCATACACCAACAACATATGTTATATGGCTCAACACCAAAATATCCAGTAAATATCAATTTACAACAAAATAGGTTTCACTTACCTCATGAACCGTTGACGAACAAGTTCATGTGCTTTAAATCAATCAAAACAATTTATATAATATCACAAATAGCATGTTAATTATAGCCATTAACATTATCGGAACCACATTATAATTAATATAATATTTCGTAATTTTACTCACACGATCAGGATGGTTTCACTCACCTCTCGTCCAAGCTGCGTCTTTAACAACTCACAAATCTACAATCTCAGACCTCAACGAGCAACTCTGGCTCCGGCAAAACCTAAGCAAAGTACGTAACTTAACTTAGCACAAAACTCCAAAATCTAAGATTATGTTCACAAGTGACGAAAATGCCCTTCGGACCAACCGGGGGTCCAAAGCGATCAATTATCGTCCAAAACACTCTAAAACTGTGACGTACACACTGTCGACGTCAAAACAGGACCAATGGCACCCATTGTCCAAAAATTCACTATTTGGATCTCGCGGGTTCCACCCATCCAATCGACACTCCAAAATCCACCTTAGGCCCACAACGTCAGATTTCAAATCCGATCACACCAATGGACTCTAAATAGTCCTGACATCACCTTACATCAATTTGGGCCCGATCCAACGGTTGGATCATTCTAGATCGCACATTTGAATGGCGATCGCTCACCGCAAACTTTGAAACACAATAACTTAAGATCAGAGAATCAAATCTTGATCTTTGATCCATCTGAACCTACAGACTCACAACAACACCAGCTATACATACTAAAAATTGGACACGATCCAACGGTCCGATCAAACAGTCCTAAATTTGCAAGTCTCGGATCGTCGGTCAAACGATAGAATCTCGCAAATCCAAACACACCAATGTGCTCAGCACCTTCAGGACTACAAACTGATCAATAAACATAGTCACCACCGCACCACCACCGTCGGTGGGTGTGAATAGTAAATTCTGGCGACGGAAAAATCTTAGAATTGCTGGTCCAAAAATACATTTCCTTAAAGAACTCGACGAGATAAACAACTTTAATTCTTGGTCGTACCTCAAAATCGTGACGGAAATGGCTCAAAAACACGGTTAAAGTATTTTTGCATTTGCATGTAGATATATAAGGGGTCTCAAGTTTCCCTTTTCCCTTCCAAACTAAAGGAAAAAAAAAAAGTTGCATTTCGATGAAATTAATATGAGCAAAATTGGAGTGAATAAAGATTATGTATAATACCAAACTTAATTCTGTAAATTAGTAAGGCAACCTTGAGGTGGCATCAGAAGATGGCGTTGGCTCGTTTTGTAGATGGCCGCTGCAGAGCTTTTGCTGGCGGCTGGTTGTAGCTAGCTGCGTGGGTTTGTTTAGATTTGGGTTTGGTGGTGGTTTTGGCTACTTCACAGAAATTTGAGAAGCCAAGAAATTAGAATGAAATTAATTAATTTATGAATTTTTTGAACCACTCTACATGTTTTGGGTGTAACGCATGCATGTGGGTACGTGGAATTCTATAATTGAAGGTCTCCAACACGTATACATCTTGGTTGGAAGAAAGAGAGGATCATCACTCACTCATTTAAATTATGTCCCATATGGAACCATATGCATATACATACAAGTAAGTCAACTTAATTTGAAGAATTTTGAGTTTCTTTTCTTTCTTTATACAAAGTCTTTAGTAACCAGCTTTGTTACTACATATCAAAGTAGCTGCCACTGAATTACTGACGTAAAAACCATTGAATGAGAAAAATACGAGAGTGACACACTTTAGTATGAGAGATTTTTCCTGGGAGGAAATTCAATTCAATGTGTTAGGCCCAAGTTTCATCTGGGGCCTGGGCTAACCTCCCATTCAATCCAAAGCGAAGGGATGTAATTAGCCTTTTAAACTAGTCACTCTGTTGTTACGGATCATCATTTAGTCGGGTTATAGAACGGAAGTCTGTTTTTTAGGAATAGACCGTTGATATGTCTTTGATAATGTGTTGATATTATTATCGTTAATGAAATATACTGGCATTTTATCGATACAATATCGATGTGCATCCTCTCTTTAATTTTTTTTAAAAAAATTCCTGCGGATGATATATATCTATTACTACCTGTTTGTACCAAAATTAACACGGGTTAATTTTTACAGTTAAAAGAACCAATTTGTGGCTTGATCAGAGAAGCCCAAACTGTCAAAAGCTTATTCAGCATCTACGAAGGCTCAATTAATGGTCAGCGAGGCCCAAAAGCCCGTCGGACACAAACCGGTCACAAACATTGACCAAGCACGTGGTCAACCAAGCACTTCGGAGATAACAGCACAGTTCAGCGCTTCGGACATAAGTGTCCGAAGTTACAGTTCATCTTCGGGCATAAGACTTATCCGACACTACACCAGTAGTTTCGAACACAAGTGCTACAACGCCATTTGGACATAAGATCTGTCCGATGCTATAGTCCATTTCGAACAGAAAATGTCCTAAGCAGCGAATTAATTAATGTGCTAGATAAACCATTAAAATGGTTTATTAATGCAACCCATGTTGAAATCATCGAAACCCAGGCCACTCTCTAACTAACTTAAACACTTAAACAACCATTGTTCAAGGATCAAGAGAGGCGTTTGTTTAAAATAAAAATGGTATGCGTTTACAGGTGTCGCAATCCATCATCTCCAAAGTGGCAATAATGGACTGGCTGTACAGAGAATATTCAACCTGGAACAGAGCAAAAATAGCATGCTTGTCAGTCTTCGCGCACTATTTTGTTCTTTATGGAATGACAACGGCGGTGCCAATCCAACAACCAATCATATTTGCAGACCTTGAAGCCTATAAATAGGAAAAATGAGGACTTTGCAAAGGACACACAACTTCAGCCAAAAGTCAGACTCAACGTCTAAAAACCAAGACTCAATGTCTTAGACTCAACTTCTTGCAAAGCGTCTCACTGCAGACCAAAGCCAAGTCTTGAATCAACTCCCTTCGTTTTCTTTGAGTTCCCAATTGACAACTCCTAATTGGAATTCTATTCTTTTCCCAAACACATAACTCTGTCTAATTCCCAATTGACAACTCCTGATTTGAATAACATTGATATTGTTTGTAACCTATATGCTCTACCAGCAACGCTTGGTATGATTTGATAGTTGGTCTCGATTTCCAGCTCATTCATTCATAAACAAGCTTCCTATATGCGGTACGGGCCAGTTTCTGGGTACAGATATTTCTGACTTACCATTATCGGGCACTATAGCACTCTCTCTAATAGACTGCAGCTCCTGCTCGATAAGGATTCGTCTTCTGTCCAATGTTTGTGGTTTAGACAAGTTCTAACAGCAAGCTTCCTATCTGCGGTACGGGCCAGTTTCTGGCTGCAGATATCTCTAGCATACCATCATTAGGCACTACAACACTATCTCAAGTAGATTGATGTTTTTGCCCGATATGACATGCCTTCTGTCCAACTAAGCCTCTTCTAAATCTATTGGACTTTATTTTATTGCATTTAAGTTCATTTCAGTAGTTTTAAGTTTGTATTTGTTCATTAATGAATGTATTATGTCCATCGGACAATTTATATGCAAACAAAAGATGTTACTAAACTCTTAGTCCGATAACGGGCTAAACCACCTTCCATCCTGCAGTTTTGTTATACCATAATTGAGATATCAAAAGTCCTCTTAATTGAGGCAGAAAAAGAACATATCTAAAGCCAGATTCCCTATTTAGAGCACAATGGCTTTGATTAGAAGAAAAGATAAAGAGCGCAATACATCCACAGTCCATTCACAACACAAACACCATTCCATTCCCTCTTTCTACTAGAAGAGTATCACTAGTAGTGGCACGCCTTTTGCAATCCCCCAAGGAATAGTCTCTGAGCATATCTCAAGCTCAAGTCTCTTCCACCCCAATTCTTTGACACGCAAATAAACCAGACATCAAGCCGCCAGTTGCCAAAGTACAGCCTGTTCAGCGGCCAGGGCCATCAAAAGTGTTCAGAAGCATTTTCCCACGAACACCACCTTTCCTTAACATGTATCATGTATTACTCATAATACATTCAATTATACATGTTAATTATAGATAATTATATACAGGCACGGACCCAGCCCTGTCTAGGTAGGGTTGGAGCCCGACCCAAATTCTTTTAAATCTTCTCTAACCTATATAGTCCAGCGCCAATCAGCTTCTTCAAAAAATATATATATAAAAATAATAGCCCAACTTATATCATAAAGGCTATACCCAATCCGATTTTATCCCACAACAGCCTTCTTCTCTGTCAAACCAAGAGCCAAAAGGTGTGACTTTGTCTGCTCATCTTCACCACTTCCCATGTGCATGCTCACTTCTCTTTCTTTTTCTTTCTCCTTTTTTTCTTCTTCTTGCACACTACTTTTTTTTCTTGCAATTTAATTATAAGACTATTTCAAAATTTTGATTTAGTGATCTAGCCATATGCACGGTCCGTCTTGTTAACTCGTATTATCAATAGAAAATTTTCGATTAGAAAAATTGGCCTAAAAGTTAGCACTAGTCATTTTTGAATCCTAGGTCCGTGCCTGATTATATATGAAGTAACACATTTGACATGCTGAACGAAAGTAGTGGCTAATGTTGGCATATGCCGGATGCAAAGCTTGTGGCTGTCAAGCCTAATTCATTGATGATTCTATTTGTTTAAAGGGCTAATACCAAATGAGTTTACCTTTGACATGCACTTGTATATTTTAAGCAAAGTTTCGTGCAAATCAAGAGACAAGGTCAGTTTTTTAACCTATTAATTTAATAATCTGTATATAGAATTTGGGATATCGTTTTTTGCACTCCTAATTATAGAATTTGGGGTTAGGTTTATGGGTTTACCCAAAATTTAGCCCAATTTCATCCCTAACGCATGTATAGGAAGGGGTGGAATTTTGGGTAGACTGGTTGTTGGGGGGGTATTTGGCCCAACTTTCCAGTCTGGGCGGAAAATTTGTGGACCCCAAATTGAAGGCAACTTGCAACACGTAAAGGAAAGGAAGAGAATCTTAGGACGTGGGCCAGCCATGTTGGCTACTTGAAGGGAAAGATGGGTTGTAGCCGTTGCCAACTAACGGCTGCAATTCAAACAACCAAATTGATTTTTTATTTATTTCAAATGTAATGGCTAGTTGAAGCCAACGGCTGTGATTAAAAAGAAACTTGATCAACGGGAAAACAAATTATCCAACAGGTGAAATTAAAATCCAACAGCTAAAATAAATAAATAAAATATTCTAAATCATATCCAACCCCAAAACATATCCCAAACTCTATAAATACTCATAAAAGTCTATTAAATAAAATGTTGTTGTACTTGTTTTTTATTTTTAAGTGAAATTATATTATATTTTGGATTTTGGATTTTTTTTAGGTTAAAATGTTCAGAAAATTAATTCATGAAGGTTGAAACAAAAAAAAATTAAGAAAAATTAACAACAACAAAAAAGTAGGGGTTAACCATTTTTAAACAATTTAATAAAGTTACAGACTCAAATTATAAGTCTGTATGGTTAGAGTAAAAAACAGTTTGAGTTCGAGGAATACATGAATAGTTCTATTTTGAATGGGAGAAATTTTGGTTTAGCCCCATTTGGATTGGAGATGGCCTTAGCTACAAATGGAAGAAGATGGTGGAAAACCCAGTGAAATGCAGACAGATTTGGAATCTTGGAAGATGCTGGTTTCAACTTTCAAACGAAGTAATTAAGAAAAATATGTATGGAAAGAAACAAAAATAAGCTGTCATAGGATTCCAAAACGTGCTTTCCACAGTTAGTTAGTGAGGTATAGTTCAGTTGGTTAACTTCTTTCATCTTTATTCATGTGGACAGAGGCAAACACCTAATGATATTTGTGTAAACCCTCCCTTCACTAATCGCTTGTACTAAAAAAAATCATCATTTGATATAGTGGCACTTTAATTACTGAAAAAAAATCTTATATCCAAATCCTATAAACGACAATTAATAATAAAATGAAACGTACATAGTCGAAAATGAAATTCTTTAGTAAACTCCATCTTTGCTAGCTGGAAAATTGGGGATAGAGACAAATTGACATATAGTTAACAAGTTCTGTGTCCCATTCTGCATCTATGTTTCATTTGGGTTATGTCAGACCAAAGAAAAAAAATAGATGCATTTAGTCTCTTTACTATTATTATTTTTGTATTTAGTGCTTTAAAATTCAATATTCAATGTTCATGTACTTTGAATTTTAAAATATGAAAGGATTTGGACAATGAAGAAAGCAACCTTTTTCATATACTAGTTGGAGAAATTCAGAAAGCTAACTGTATAATCTTTTGCCATTGATGAAGTAAACAAACAAAAAAAAAATCTCACACAAAATGCCATGTTACAAATCATACATGTCATATAATTTTCTTTTTCTTTTTAACTTTCTAAAATCTATACACACCTCTAACTTCATGGCATGTAAATCTCTATTTTGATCTGCCATTAGTTTCTAATGGTTTGGCTCCATTTTGATCTGCCATGGCCATCTCAGTCTCAGCAGCTTGTGCTGCCTCTCTGAACTTCTTGTATATATCACTCTTGTAAAACTTTCTTGTCCTAATCACCAAAATAAGTGAAACCAATGTCCCAAAAAATGTGACTGCAGTGATCACAATGAAGGCCAATTTGAAGCACTCGCTACCAGCGCAAGTCAATTGCTCCTCTGCTTTTCTTACAAGTCCCGAAGCTGCTAGCTGCTTTTCCGCTTCTTTGTCATATAGATACCCAGTGAGCCTCACGTTGAGCAAGTATAGCCCAACTGGGCTAGCAGATGACCCAAAATTGTACAAAGTAGCGTAGTATTTGAGGCCGAAGAGCTCAGAAATTATGGCAAAAAGTAGAGGCCATTGGGCACCAAAACAAAACCCTATTATGATGGAGGCTACATAGAGACCATTTGGGACATTGAATGCAATTAGAAGGTGACCAACACAAGAGAGCAATAGGGTTAGGGTGAGCATGAGAGGACGAGGGAATTTGTATCTTTTCAATAAGATTTCAGACCCGAAACCCGACACGACCCGACCCAGATAATTCCATATACTCACTAATGACACAAAAGTGCTTGCGCTGCGTTTTGGGTACCCCAAAGAAGCTCCAATCTGAGCCAAGTTGTCTATTGCTGTCAACGTGCCTCCAACACCACAAACACATGCCATGAAAAGAATGAGCATGTCAATGCTGAAAAGTGCTTGCAGTATGGTGTAGTCCTCACCTCTGTCCGGGGGCCTAAACATGGTTTTCCAGCACGACGCCATGGGTGGTTCGGCCTCTGTGGTGGTAGCGAGTGCTTCCCTGTGTCGTGATAGATCATCAGACGTGACTTCTGGTTGAGGCTTTTCCGTAACTATTTTCAAGTCCGAACCGCCATTCAACTCAACTTTCTTCCCTTCCCATATCTTAAACTCCTCAATAATAACCACAGCAAGTGGGAGGACAAGCAGGAAAATAACCATGGCAGCACTTCCACCAAACTCACGTTGATTAAATGTCACACTCTTCTCTACTATGATCATGATCATCAAAAACCCAGCGAGCCCAAGTGAGATATAAAGCATATTATAAAACACTTTGAGCTCATTGGGTCTCCTAGTGACCTTCATGATCCGAATTGTACGCAGAAAGGCAAAAGAAATGGCAGCAGGAAGCCACCCGATCAACAAAATCAAAGCCTTGGTGTCATCAAAATAAAAAGCATAATATAACTGTGTGATTATAGCACCACTGAGCCCTACATAGCCCTTCAAAATCCCCAAAACCGCCCCGCGGCTTTCTGGGAAATTTTTCACACAAGTGACCAGAGAGCCAGTGTTTGCAAAAGACTGAGAATTTGCACCTATACAAATGTAAAGGCACATATGCCAAACTTGGGGTCTGGCAATTTTTTTGGTCACAGCCATCCAAATCATAAAGTACCCAAAAAAGTTGAGCACGGCACCAATTAATAAGACCACCCATGGGGGCGTGACCTCGTTGATAAGACCAGAAAGGACACCAACAGTGGCACCCAGGTCCTTGAAGAAGCTGAGGAGATTGAGGGTAGTTTGGTCATAGCCAAGCACAGATTTGATGTCACTAGAGTATACGGCAAACATGTAGGTGGCTCCAGCAGCTGACATGATCAAAAGAGAAGCAAACATCATGAACCAACTTCCATTGAGGACTTGAAGGGTGAGGGCTTTTGTGTTTCCCCAACCTCCTCCTCCTCCACCAGCTCCGGAAACCACCATGATTTTTGGTCTCTGAGTTGTGCCACCAAATCTCTCACAAGTTTGTTTGTGAAGTGGAGAAGTTAGGGAGGTAGGAATATATAGAGGCAAAATACTAAGAGAAAAAGAGAGTAGTGAGACCACAGTTTTTAATTTTTTTTAATTTTTAAATACAAGCGATATGGGAGATGGAGATAGGGTATTGGGGATGGGTGGATGGACCTAGGTTATAAATTAAATAAATGACAAGGAGTGAATTGCAAAGGAAACGACAAATGTGGTCTTATCCCTCAGAAGAAGAATGAAGAAATTGTGAGGATGGTATGGGAGGTAATAATCTATGGAAAATTTGTTAGTCTTTTGATTTGTCGAGTTGATATAGAAGAGTTGCAACTTGCAACGCACGCCCCTCTTTTTTAGACCGTTGACTGCCCGAATGTCATGGGTAGGCCACCAACTTGGACACAAAAACTAAGTTTTTCATTTGATTTTGGATAAGATCAGTTTAATTTATGGTCGAAATACAGCCACAACCAAAAAAGAAAAAACATGTATATGGGTTGTATTACTATTTGTATTCTCCTTCGTTATTTTGGATCATGAAAATTGAAGTCATAAAGTCAATTTCTTTGACATTGCTGGAATATTAGATAAGAACTAAATTTATACAATCACTAGAAGCAAGTAAACACTAAAGTCTACAACGTTTAATTATTTTGTTATAAATGTGGAATTTGTTGGGAAAACACCGATTTCCTCCTCGTCACGGCATAACTCGATAGAAGAAATAAATAAACAAACCAATAAGCTCAAGATAACAATGAGTAAATACATGAGAGAACATACCAAAAATTTATGAGGTTCGGCAAATAACCTGCCTACGTCCCCAGACAGTATTGTCAGTTTTTCACTATGAGAATAGTAACAATACAAAATACATATTGAGTTAAATCAACATAACCCAATATAACACTCAAGAGTTTTATACCCAAGCCCGAGTCCCTTGTACACTCACTCACAGTATATTCCAAAACTCACTGTCACTCCCAAAGAGATATACTCTCCCTTGAACCTTTGATGAATCCAGCTAACTCCCAACTGAAACATCCTCCAGGAGTTCATGAACTGCTTACTTGCATCTCGCAAGCAATCCACTTCCTCTCTGATGTGCTCTCTCCCTCTGTGCCTTCTCCTTGGTGCAACACAAGCACACTTGCACACCTCCCTCAAGCCTTTGCATGCCCATTATATAACCAAATGAAAGCTGAAAAAACAACCACCCACATGCATGCATTATGCACCCCACATGTGCACAATTATGCACCCATATGCACACTATGCACCCACATGACTCCACTAAGGGGGGATTTCCAACAGAATTGTTGTGCCATATTAGTATATTACCCACATAATATGTATATGGTTAATTACTTATTCCATGAATAAAAGGGGATATGATTGACATTTTTTTTGTTTCATTAGTAGTAATTTTTTATAACAAAAAAATATTGGAAGAGTTCTCAAGTTTAAATATCTTTGTCCTCGTCAATAAAAAATAATTTTTTGAGAAGAAAAACAGTATAATTGGTATTGTTATATGAGTTTCCAAAATAATTTGTATTGTAGCTATCTTATATATTTTCTTATCATTGCAAAGTTCCAAACGGTTTATCAAAGAAAAAAAAAAGATTTATCCATTAATTAACATGTAAACAACATCAAAGAGATTTGATTTAGTCGTGTACTTGCACAATTTTTAAACATAGTATAATTGGTATTGTTATATAAGATTAATTGATTAGTGCAGAAACCAATGATCAATAACAGAATTTACAAAGTATATAAGATTGATGATTGATTGGTGCAGAAACCAATGATCAATAATAGAATAGTGGTATCTAATTACACGTGCATGGATAGACATCAACTGGGGATTTGGATTGACATTGGATGATTACCCTATTTGATGGCAAAAAAAAATCTAAATACCCTATTTGATGGCCAAAAAAAAAATTTACTCTATTTCGAGGAATTCTATCAACCTTCTCTCTAACTTTCTCTTTGGACCTTCTCCCTTCTCCTCATGACACGTGTCATTTTCTACACTTAAAAAAATGGAGATTTTGACATAAAAGTTGTCTAATGTAATAATGACCTTGTTTTAAGTGTAGAAAATGACACGTGTCATGAAGAGAATGGAGAATGTCCAAAAGAGAAGGTTAGAGAGAAGATTGCTAGCATTCCCCTTTGGTTATTCAAGTATTTATTTATTTGGAGCGAGAAACGTTATTTTTACTTTTTTAATTAGTATAATTCTTGAATTTACAAGTATTAGATTGCAGATTGTAACATAGAATTAATATTCTTTTAAATTCCGTTGTTTAAGTGAAGTTAAGGCACTCCCCTCATCAACCAGTTTTGGATTCGAAACCACCCCCAACCCCCTCAAGATTATCACTTTTATTTTGTCCACTTACATTCCCTTTTGTTTTTTTAATACTTTTACTATAACATACGATACGAGGGAGTGTAAGTGAATAAAAGAGGAGTGGGAATATACAATTTTCAACAAAGGGAGTGTAAGTGGACAAAAGAAGACTAAAAAAATCAGCTCCCTTAAACAAAGTTGGATTCTCTATGTAGCTTCAATTAATGCATGTGCTGGTTTCGAAAAGGGCCTTCTCCGTTTTGGTTGGTTTAAGAGGCGAGAGGGGGCGTGGAACTACTACTACGATTCTCATTAATCTCATTTCACTTTCTACTAAAAAGAGGAACACACCAACGAGGTTTAGTCAAGTGGAAAATAACATTGACTTGTAGACCAACTTGTAATTGTGTTATTATTGGCCGGGAATAGCAATTCCCGTTATATAAGAGTTTTTCTCCTAATTTAAACTACGCTTATACTCAAAAACTATAATTAAAAAACACGGAAAAAGAGGTTAAAAAATACAAAGAGGCAATTCATGAGTCAAGCATAAAAAAACAGCACATTAATCCCGGAGCTTTTACTTCCACCCCAGGCATAAGGACAGTTCACAAGTGGCAGTGCCAGCAGCACGTTTTTTCTTTGATAAAAGTCAATTTCCTTGACATTGACTATTAAAGATAATGACTGATTGAGTATAGACCCAGGAAATTATAAAAAATAAATATATGGTTAAATACAGACCGACTCAAAGTTATACAACTCTGCGAGGTTGTCGATTATCCTTCGACATCAACTCTCAAGCTAGGTCACTCCCATTATCCTTGAAAAAAACACATAAAAAGTAGAATTTGTTAATCACGTCATCTCCTTCCCTCGTTAAATAAATAAATAAACATGTCAAGAGCACGTATCACAGTGGTTGCCTCTTCCTTCCCTCCTGCTTGACATCCAGGTTCGAAAGCTCATGAATTTCTTTCCTCCAATATAACCCGAAATAAATAAATAAACATAATGAAACTCAAATGTTAATACAAGTTACAACAAGAGCATAAAAACATTTTAAATATAAAATAGGAAATTACAAAACATGGACCTACTCCTATTTGTCAATTCTCAAGTTGCCATTAAAGTTAAACTATCACCATTTTCTTGGAATTAAGTTTAATTGTACCACCTAGGCATCACCACCACCATCAGCTATATAAGCGCTCATGAGTTCCTCTTTTCAATGCAAAATCATGAGACAACTTATAACAATTTTGATAAGCCTCATAATTAACCCTTTCTTGTTATATATTCTCAAGAAATAAAAAATAATTATAACCCAGCCTGTCCATGTGTATGTGCCTGTACTAATTTTGATGAAAATGGCATATATGCAATTGATTCAAATTGCCAACTTTCCATGACTAAAAGGGCAATTCAATTCTTGCAATGGATGTATATTTGATTTCCTCACTGTCTTACAATGGATGTTTTTCATTGTCTATATGTAAGTCTACTGATTGTAAGAACCTCACGCCTTTTGTTGTGCTATAATGTTCATCAATTATTTGTAATTGATCTGTTTATCAATGAAATTCTTCTCTGTTTCGCCAAAAAAAAGGGCAATTCAATTCCCTCTGCTTTCTACATCACCATCACCAATAACCAACAAATTTATAGGGAAATACAAACAACAATAACATATTAATTGGCTTAATTAGCCCACAAATGTGCTAATTACCCTAGATAGTTATCAATAATTAATTGATAAGCCAGCCAGCAATAAACTAAACCATTATGTGCTGGCTTGACATCCTAATCGTACCTCCACATCTTAGTGAATGTGATGAATTGGATTCTTCTTCTTGTATGACTATTCAAACTTGTATGACTATCATATTTTAATCTGTCAAATTGATTGATATCCTTACTGATGAATATAACAAACGGGGAAAAGGTACATATACAAATATAGATAGACAAAGTGTATAGATTTGGAAGGTGACTTATATGGCTGATAGTCTCTTAAAATTGTCATTTTATCCAATTAAATAGTAGGGTAGGTTCATCATATCCAATCCACAAACCCAATTGCCCAATTGGCCTTCACTTGAAAAGAATGGGAAAACAAAGATTTAGAGCTCGGTTTTAAAAATAACATGAGAGTTCGACTCTTACCTTCCTCTACTCTACGTATGTGTGTAGGAAACAGATACATCGAAAATTAGTTAAAATTAATGTGTGTATGTGCACAATGACTTTTCAACCATGAAAGGGGGCATTCTATAGAACACTTTAGTCCATTCAGGATCTTTGCATTAACAAAATAAAAAATAAAAGGAGTTGAAAATCAAGCAGAGACCCAATTCGTCATCAAACTCTCATATTCAACACAAGGACAAGCGGAAGTTCACACCTGTGAAAGCTACAATAATTCAATTATGCCAGCAGCCAAACAAACAAATACACACACAAACACTCGTACACAAAAAGTTGGATAAATCTTGAAAATTCAAAAGCTTCAAATCGCGTTGACGAAGAAACTATAAGATTTTATTTCCCCACACTACTGTCCCTCTCCCTCTTGCTCTGCATAAAGATCAACTTAGCTAGTCAACTGCCAGGAATCTCATGCGCTGTTGTTTTCTAAAGTTTGCTTTGGAAAATGGATAAAGAGACGCAGGAAATTAAATTGAACATTAAACAAAAGGGCAGAAAGCGATTTTGACTTCCTTTCTTTGAGAGAGAGAGAGAGAGAGAGAGAGAGAGAGAGAGAGAGCAAGTAAAGTATGATATGTTGCATCATTCTCTCAGAAGTGTGAGATCCCAGTCAATGTGTTTACACTTAGAAAAAGGAAAATAAAGAGAAGTATAAGTCTAGTTTAATACACAAGTAATCAATATCTTGAAAGTTTATGAGGAGGATAGATTGCTTCTTTCTCCAGATTTAAAGATGGATTAACTTTTTTTTGGACAAAAAGATGGATTAACTTAAACAAATCATTAAAATGACTAATTAAAGGCAAGGAATAAAATATCGATGATATCAGAAATATTGGTAGTCCAAAAATACGGAAATTTCGATAGAAATATCGGGATATTATCAATATTTCGGTCCATATCGTCGATATTATCGATATTTTGGTCTGTGGAGGTCTAAAATATCGATGGTATCGGAAATATCGGTCATCCAAAAATACGAAAATTTTAATGAAAATATTGGGATATTATCGATATTTTGTTCCATGATTAAAGGTGCCTCGTTCTAGATGCTTATTGATGACATCTGAACCAATTACATCACTTTTTCCCATTATAATTTATATAATATTCTTAGAAGTTTCCTCTTGACTTTGGGGTTTGGCTGGCTGTATTCTTTCTTGTGTGCCAGTCAGTCTTTTGGGTCTACTTGTGCAGTAGGGAAAGCCATTGCCCATGGACCAAGCTACATACTGTCCTACCACAGGTGGGAATATTTGACCCAATTACTTAAAATCCAAGGCACCTTTGAAAAAATAAAAAGGAAAGCAGAAATCCAGGGTACTTGGAAATTTAAGATGACTTCATTCATAGCACAAAAACTCCGCTTTCTCATGCCCTGCTTTGCACCATTCACACTGCACGAGAAATCCACGACTTCTCTACAACACCAATAAGAAAGGAGATAAAGAAGAAAACAGAGGCTAACGATGTCAACCAGTCATAAAAAGAGTGCAATAACTAAAATCAAACAGAAAAATACTGAATTAAATTACATCCATCAATTCTAAGCAAAACTGTATCCAACATCCCACATCAAAAACCTAAAAGAGCATAAACAGCTACAAATTTCATGAGAATTGCCAGGCCAACCAACATTTAGTAGCGGTCAAAGGAAGATGGGCGCCCTCCCCTGCTGGGCCGGTCATAAGCAAGGAATAAAATATCCATAATATCCTCGATATTTCCACGAAATTTCCGTATTTTTGGACTACCGATATTTCCGATACCATCGATATTTTAGATATCCATGAACCAAAATATCGATAATATTGACGATATTGACCGAAATATCGATAATATCCCGATATTTCCATCGAAATTTCCGTATTTTTGGACTACCGATATTTCCGATATCATCGATATTTTATTCCTTGGTCATAAGGACCTGCCCTGCTTCTGTAATTTCCTCCCTCATCTCTTGCTGGCCCTCCACTTCCATATCGGTCGCTTCCACCTCTTGCATCCCTATCATAGCCTCTATCTTTGCCATAACCATTTTGAGGTTAACGATCAGAACCACCATATCTATCACTTGTAAAATGATCACCAGCTGGATACCTGCAAAGAAAAGCCTGATTAAATAAAGGATTTTTAGCCATTTTGCCCCCTGAACTATTAGGCAATTCGAACTTACCCCCTGAATTATTTCATTTGCTGATTTAGTCCCTCAACTCATAATAAATAGTCAATTTCCCCCTTACCGTTAAGTTTATCTAATTCCATCAACTTTTCTGTTAATAACAAGGGCAAATTTGTAATTTTAACTTAAAATTCATAAAAATATTGTAAATAATTAACTTTTAGAAGAAAAAAGTATTCTCCCCACAAAACCCCCACCCCCACCGATTTCTTCTCCCCAAAGATTTTTTTGCTTCTAAAAGTTAATTATTTACAATATTTTTATGAATTTTAAGTTAGAATTACAAATTTGCCCTTGTTATTAACAGAAAAATGGATGAAATTAGATAAACTTAACGAAGTGAAATTGACTATTTATTACGAGTTGAGGAACTAAATTGGCAAACGAAATAGTTCAGTGTAAGTTTCAATCGCTTTATACCAAAAGAAACCGCACTTTACCCTTAAATAAAAGGGCATCTTATCTATTATTCAGCACAATTATATCTAATGTGAGAGAGAATGAACAAGGTGAGTCGCATTTTGACCATTATAACCATACATAGTGACGAGTGGAACAAGCAACAAGGGAGTAACTTATACCTGTCACTAACTGTTCGCACCAAAAATCGCATTTTTGCCCTGGAATTGGAGACATTGCGTTATGAACAAGAATTGGCCAAAATCATGTCCAAGCATGATCAAGCATCAACTGCAGTCAGCCAAATTCTGTCCGATGGCCATTTACTTTGCTCAAATGAAGTTTCTTTCTTCTCGAAAGTTGTTCATTTGGGTTTCTGATAAACAATAGAGGAATCCATCTCTGCTCACCTTGACTTCCAACAAAATCCAATATATTACATCCAGCATAAACTGATACCTAACCGACCACAAAGTCAAGTGCATCTACTCTCAAACAGCTACATTCAAATTGAATTGATCATCAGTGCTTGCATTATCTTTGTGATATTGTTAACTTCTCACTGACAAGTCCTTAATCATAACACTAGACTACCAGAACTAACGATAACACTTTAAACACCAGGCCAGCATCCATCTTGTATCCATGAAATCAATTTTCCTCCAACCAACGCAGATCAGCAAGCTATTGCAATATTCGATCTTTCCACTATTCAAAACAAACCATATAGAACACAAATACACATCAAGGTATCCCAAGAAACTGTATCTTTTTTGAAACTTGAACCATAATTACCCTATCCTCACCAACGTTCACCAAGTCAATAAAAACCACAAGATTCAGTCACAGGCAGCAGAGATACTGTGTCCGAGTATCAGCTCAAAACAGCAGAGCTGATGGAAAATGCTGATTATCTGTTTCAACCAAAAAAGTTAAGACTTACTAAGCCCATGAAAACATACCCCGAGTCACGGAGATCCATGTTCTGACAACTTATTTTGATAGGAGATGTTACAACCTTTTTTACAGGAGATGTTCTGAAAATTCTTAAGTACTTTCAATGATAATATCACCTATTAAAAAATCTACATCACTGCGTCAAAAGAATTGTGTGCCCATGCCTAAACTCCATATTTAACCATATTCAGAATTTGAGGAGGCCAGAAGTATTACTCCACCAAAGCATCAAATCTAAAATCAATATTGGAACTACTGATGAACTAGGAAGCATCAATATTTGTTGTAGCATTGATGTTGCTGAATTCATCTTTCACGTGCAATATGATAACCCAAAGCATTGAACCTCAGATAAAATACTGTTTGTTACTGGCACCTGCAAAGACTCTAGTGATCTGAATAATGTCTCATAAGATCCACTGAATGGGTTGCATAAATGTTCCCACAAGTGAAGCGGCCAGACTAAGTGTGTTGGAGGCTTCATGAGACATAACGCACCACGAAATTTTATCAACACACGAAAATCGACTATGAGATTGATCTTGATCTCTTGTCCCTCGCTAAACCAGTAATGTTAGCATAATTGTCACAACAACAACAAAAATCAATAAAAAAGTTCAAATAAAAACTGACACGGCTGAAAAGGAGGCTCAGACTTCATGAGAGCTATACAATAGCAGATGAGATGATCCCATTGCCAGAAAGGAGTAGTTTAGAGTCCATAACTCTAGTCCGCATCAAGCATAAAGTAACTAAACTTGATGCTTCGCAGCCTCACCCAATCAAATTCGAATTTGATATCTCATGAAAAAATCTTGGAAGACGCTGGTTTCAAGTTTCGAACGATTCAGTAATTAAGAACAAATATGTATGGAAAGAAACAAAAATAAGCTCTCATAGGATTCCAAATTTGTAATAGGATTTGTTTATCTTGTTTAAGGGTGCATTTTTGCTCACCACTTTAACTATAGGTGTACCCTCACCACCATCCCAAATGCTTGACACGTGTCCATATGTATAACCATGATTCCATAAATACAAAGCAAAAGTTAACTATGATTATGCTTATGGACACATGGCAAGCATTGGGGATGGTGGTGAGGGTACACTTATAGTTAAAGTAGTGAGCAAAAATGCTCCCTCTTGTTTAAGCCATTCCACCGTTAGTGAGGTAAATCAGTTGATTGAGTTCTTCCACCTCTATCCATATAGGACCCCCTCCACCAAGAGAAATTTTTAAATGTTTCGGGTACACCACGTGGCTGGTGTACCATCCAATAGACCTAGGACATGTGAAATTACTCTCCAATTTACTGCATTATTTTGTATAACTTATGGGCGGGCTGCATTGGAAATATTTCACATGTCCTACGTTTAATAAATGATACACCAGTCACGTGGTGTACCGGAAACACCCAAAAATTACTCCAACACCAATGACTTATACTAAAAAAAGCGTGCTTTACACCAATCATCATTTGATATAGTGACACTTTAATAACTGAAAAAAATCTTATCCAAATCCTATAAACGAAAATTAATAATAAAATAAAACATACATAGACGAAAATAAAATTCTTTAGTAAACTCCAAATTGACATAAAGTTAACAAGTGTCAGACCAAGGAAAAAAATAAATGCATTTGGTCTCTTTACTATTATTCTTTTTTGTATTTAAAATTCAATATTCAATGTTCATGTACTTTGAATTTTCAAATATAAAGGTGTTGAAGAAAAATGTGAACCTCCCAACATAATTTCACCACCACTATTTAAATAATGGGGTTTTATTATTTTTAGGTTCGACTCATTCGAGCCGCGGTGTCTCTTAATTACAATCCCTTGCTTCAAGGGAATACCCTTTGATTCCATCATAAAGAAACAGAACGTGTGTTTTTGATTTTGCAGCTGCTCCCAAGTCAAACCTCAGGGTGCCTACGTATCCCTCGCGGGAATCAAGCCACTCGTAGTTCAAAGAATTGCAATGAATAAATGACTCATTGCAAAGGGGGGAATTTCAATGAATTTGATTGAAAAGTGTTTGGGTGAATTTAGTTGAATGAACCAAGAATTCGATTTTGAATTGTGTTTGGGGGGGGGCGAATTTGGTTAAGAACAAACCAGGGATTCAGTTTGAATTTGAGATTTGGGTGGTTGCATCTAGATTGTATCTCTAGATTGCCTACGTACCCTTTCGAAGGGATCAAACCAACGTAGTTCAGACACTTGGAAATTAATGAGTAAGTATGACCCACTAATTGAGGATTTGTGTATGGGAAATTTGGGAATTAATGGGTAATTGTGGCCCACTAATTAGGAATTTTTATTTGATGGATTTGAATTTAGTGGCGGTTGCGTCTATTGGTATGATAGACTGCCTACGTACCCTTGATGGGATCAAACCAGCGTAGTTCCAAATTTTGGAAAATTAATGGGTAAGTGTGGCCCACTAATTTAGAATTTGTGTCTTTGAGACAATTTGGAGATTTTCATAGGTAGATGACCCATGAGAAAAATTGGAATGGTTTTGTACCATATTTTCATTGTCAATGTCAAAGAAAACTAATGGGCAATTTTTGATGAACCCACTAATTTAATTTGATCATTAACACTGCATTTTGTATCCAAGCATGATTTGGATTATTTGGGATCAATGGGTTCTTGTGATTGACAAACCCACTAATCCATATTGATGCTCCTTTGGTATCTTTTGAGAATGAGCTTGATGCTCGGAGCATGAGACTCATTTATCTGGATTGGAGTCACCGTCACAGCATGGTTGAGTCTCTTGACACTCTTTTATGAATAGCTTCTTGGCCACAGTGATTGATTCCCACATTTCTTAGTGGGGCTTTTGAAGTGGTTTTTGTACCACTTGGGCCTTGGACGTGGTTTTGTACCACTTGGGCCTTGGACGTGGTTTTGTACCACTTGGGCTTCAATTTCATGATTTGGGAATTAATGGGCATTTTGGAATTTAAAATTATTAGTCCATAATTTGTGAATTGGAGACGTCGAGTCTTGAGATATCCACTTGCACTTAACAGCCCAATATTTAAATGGGCTTACTTGGACTTTGCGCTTTGGGCTTTCGGACTTGTTGCATGGTCTTTGTGACTTTGTACAATGAACCCATAAAGCCCACTAATTTTCTGCAGTTGACATTTTGCATTTGGACCCAAATATGGTTGTGAGGATTTATAATTGATCCCGTTAACCATGAAATGGGTGCTTGGGCTTTTGAGAATTAATGGATAATTTTGGATAACCCAATAATTTGTTTCGGGCCTCGGACATGGTTTTATTCCACTTGAGATTTGGTGTGGTTTTGTACCAACCGACAATTTGAGTCTTCACTTGAGTTCCATTGGACTTGAGTCTTGCAACGAGCCCGTTGTATTTAAGGCCGTCTAGTCTTGAGATATGAGACGAGTCTATTGTGTCTTGACATCCATTTTGACATGAGACCGTCGGATTTTAAACTTGCACTTGATAACCCAATATTTAATGGGCACATCATGAAAATTTTATTTTCGGCCCAGTTCCCTTTTTGAAAGACCGAGCCGTGGCCTTGACCAAACAACAAAATTCACGCAGATGTTTCTGACGCAAGCAAAAAGTGAAGAGGTGCCCATTATTTTTGTACATCTCCTCAGCCGTTTAGTAGCCTTTTAGCAGTCTTCATTGGACCAGAGGCTTCATAATAAAGGGAAAGCCAACCATTTTGCCGTCAGCTACAGAGAGGTCAAATCCTCTTTTTCCCTTTCTTTTAGATGGCGTCTGCTGTTTGACTGTTTGCAATTACATATAGCAAAAAGGAGTACATGCCAACAATAAAGCAACCAAAACAAATGCCTCTTTGAATTTGGCTCTATTGCCAACGGATTTTAGTCTTCAAGGCCCATGTGGCTGACTCCTTTCCTTTCATTTAGCTGACCTTCATCTCAACTTTGTTTGTTTGTTATGCACAGCACAATCTTTCAAACGAGGGAAAGGTCTTTGTGACATAGCCCCTTTTATTTTTATTTTTATTTCCTTCTAACTTGCCTCTGCAATGAGTCAAATAATTAGCTGGGCCAAGCCGAGTCTTAACTGCATCTTCCTCCTTGTTTTGTCTTTTTGCAGTCAAACACAACAAAAAGGCCATTCTGCTATTGACTGTTTGCAAATCATTTGATGAGGCAAACCCTCTGTGAAGTAGTTGCCCGCAATTTTGAGTATGCCAACTTAATTTAATTATAGCCAACCAAATCTGCCTCAATTGTGTGGAGATATCCAGTGAAAGGCAACTAAACCCAAATCTATTTTGGTTGAAGACGTTACTGGATATTGGGTGTTCTTTGCTTCGAGGGGCGTAATTTTACCAGAAGCCTTTAGAGAAAAGAGATAACCACTCTGCCTTTGCAGCCTTGTGTTTCCCTTTTTCCCCTTAACATCCCCGCGACTGCCTCTTTTTTCTTCCCTCAACCAACTCACGGTGGTGTTTATGAGGATTTTATGATGGGACAAGTCCATCAAACTTTAGAAAAACTGATCACAGATATATTTGATTTGTACACCCATTTAACGGGTTTGGTCTGTTTCACGAGTCAGCTTTGAGCTTCATCATCACATGGCTTTCTTTTCTTCTTAATTGGTGCCGCTGCAGTAAGAGAAGCCCAGAAAATTCCAGGAGTTTCTCTACGTCTTTTAATGGCACCGCAAACCAATCTTGGTTCTGTCATGGTTAGCCCATCATGATAAGCAATCCTTACAGAGTGCTTGAATTGGATGTTGAGTATTTGAGCAGAGTGTTGCCTTGGAGAAGAGAGATTCCTGACTTGTTTTCATGATGATTTCTATCATCAAAAGCCAGGAATTCTCATTGACTTGCTGGTGCTCGAATCATGGAGCCTTGAGAAGCAGATCAGGACTTGTTCTCATGATGATTGAAATCATGTTGGTTGTCAATCCATAGCTAGATGTCGTGGAAGAATCTGAGAGGAGGTACGCCTTGGAGTAGATTCTTGACTTAATTTATGATGATTGAAATCATCATAGCCAAGAATCTCCATGGGTTGATTGTACTGGATGTTGAATGCATCCCAGAGGTGCCCAGACGCCTTGAGAGAAGAGAGATAAACCATGTACTTGTACCGTGGAACAGTGAGGTTATCTTCTTCTGACGTTGGATCCTCCTCTGCGATGCTCTCTTCCGCCTTGTGCTCCCTTGCGCGCTTGCTCCTCCGCTATAGACTCCGTGATGGAATCATCACATCATTGTCCGGTGTTGTTGCTTGCTTTCTTTGACTCCTCTCCTCCTGCAGCTCCCCCCCTTTTTTCAGCCATCTAGCCCTTTTTATAGGCTACGATGTGAGGAATTTGAGTTGAAGTGAATAGCCACTTCTTAGCTGGGATGCTTATCTTTCAGTGTTTGATGCTTGACAAACACTTTATTTTTTTTTGGATAAACTTGCAGGGAGGAACATTTCAATACCATTCAAATACAAATTTATGGCTGGCATTTCATTTTATTTTATTTCAAACGAGTAGCCACCCTTTTTTTTTTTTGGTGTGAAAATTTCACGTTCAACAAAAGGGATTTGGACAATGAAGAAAGCAACCTTTGTCATATACTATTGACAAGTTGGAGAAATTCGGAAGGCTAACTGTATAATCTTTTGCCATTGATGAAGTAAACAAACAAAAAATCTCACACAAAATGCCATGTTACAAATCATACATGTCATATAATTTTCTATTTCTTTTTTCCTTTCTAAAATCTATACACACCTCTAACTTCATGGGATGTACATCTCTATTTTGATCTTCCATTAGTTTCTAATGGTTTGGCTCCATTTTGATCTGCTATGGCCATCTCAGTCTCAGCAGCTTGTGCTGCCTCTCTGAACTTCTTGTATATATCACTCTTGTAAAACTTTCTTGTCCTAATCACCAAAATAAGTGAAACCAATGTCCCAAAAAATGTGACTGCAGTGATCACAATGAAGGCCAATTTGAAGCACTCGCTACCAGCGCAAGTCAATTGCTCCTCTGCTTTTCTTACAAGTCCCGAAGCTGCTAGCTGCTTTTCCGCTTCTTTGTCATATAGATACCCAGTGAGCCTCACATTGAGCAAGTATAGCCCAACTGGGCTAGCAGATGACCCAAAATTGTACAAAGTAGAGTAGTATTTGAGGCCGAAGAGCTCAGAAATTATGGCAAAAAGTAGAGGCCATTGGGCACCAAAACAAAACCCTATTATGATGGAGGCTACATAGAGACCATTTGGGACATTGAATGCAATTAGAAGGTGACCAACACAAGAGAGCAATAGGGTTAGGGTGAGCATGAGAGGACGAGGGAATTTGTATCTTTTCAATAAGATTTCAGACCCGAAACCCGACACGACCCTACCCAGATAATTCCATATACTCACTAATGACACAAAAGTGCTTGCGCTGCGTTTTGTGTACCCCAAAGAAGTTCCAATCTGACCCAAGTTGTCTATTGCTGTCAACGTGCCTCCAACACCACAAATGCATGCCATGAAAAGAATGAGCATGTCAATGCTGAAAAGTGCTTGCAGTATGGTGTAGTCCTCACCTCTGTCCGGGGGCCTAAACATGGTTTTCCAACACGACGCCGTGGGTGGTTCGGCCTCTGTGGTGGTGGCGAGCGCTTCCCTGTGTCGTGACAGATCATCAGACGTGACTTCTGGTTGAGGCTTTTCCGTAACTATTTTCAAGTCCGAACCGCCATTCAACTCAACTTTCTTGCCTTCCCAGATCTTAAACTCCTCAATAATAACCACAGCAAGTGGGAGGACAAGCAAAAAAATAACCATGGCAGCACTTCCACCAAACTCACGTTGATTAAGTGTCACACTCTTCTCTACTATGATCATGACCATCAAAAACCCAGCAAGCCCAAGTGAGATATAAAGCATATTATAAAACACTTTGAGCTCATTGGGTCTCCTAGTGACCTTCATGATCCGAATTGTACGCAGAAAGGCAAAGGAAATGGCAGCAGGAAGCCACCCGATCAACAAAATCAAAGCCTTGGTGTCATCATAGTAAAAAGCATGATATAACTGTGTGATTATAGCACCACTGAGCCCTACATAGCCCTTCAAAATCCCCAAAACAGGCCCGCGGCTTTCTGGGAAATTTTTCACACAAGTGACCAGAGAGCCAGTGTTCGCAAAAGACTGAGAATTTGCACCTATACAAATGTAAAGGCACATATGCCAAACTTGGGGCCTGGCAATTTTTTTGGTCACAGCCATCCAAATCATGAAGTACCCAAAAAAGTTGAGCACCGCACCAATTGATAAGACCACCCATGGGGGCGTGACATCGTTGATAAGACCAGAAAGGATACCAACATTGGCACCCAGGTCCTTGAAGAAGCTGAGGAGGTTGAGGGTAGTTTGGTCATAGCCAAGCACAGATTTGATGTCACTGGAGTATAGGCCAAACATGTAGGTGGCTCCAGCAGCTGACATGATCAAAAGAGAAGCAAACATCATGAACCAACGTCCATTGAGGACTTGGAGGGTGAGGGCTTTGGTGTTTCCCCAACCTCCTCCTCCTCCGCCAGCTCCAGAAACCACCATGATTTTTGGTCTCTGAATTGTGCCACCAAATCTCTCACAAGTTTGTTTGTGAAGTGGAGAAGTTAGGGAGGTAGCAATATATAGAGCCAAAAGACACAGAGACAAAAAGAGTTTTTTTTTATTTAAATTTTTAAATACAAGTGATATCTGAGATGGAGATGGGGTATGGGGGATGGACCCAAATTATAAACTTTAGTAAATGACAAGGAGTGAATTGCAAAGGAAATAACAAAATAGGATAGAGAGGAGCTATATTCTATTCTTATAAATGTGGTCTTATCCATCAGGAGAAGAATGAAGAAATTGTGAGGAGGGTATGGGAGGTAATAATTTATGGAATTGTGGGTTGTGGTGATAAGAGGAAAATTTGTTAGTTTTGTCTTTGATTTGTCAAGTTGATGTAGAAGAGTTGTAACTCACACCCCTCTTTTTTAGACCGTTGACTGCCCGAATGTCTAATGCATGGTTAGGCCACCAACCAAAAAAGAAAAAGGGATTTTTTAGAAATATCACATCAATTTATATATCAGTTTCAATTTGTCATCTTAAATAAAAATTTAAGCGAAATGTCACTTAAGTTTTCAAAATCCATGATTTGTCACTGACTTTAACATCATCCAAATTTCCATCCATTTTAAAGGGTATTTTAGTCTTTTCAATTTTCCTCCATTTGTCTATGACCGTTGTTGGTTTGGATTTGTTGAGGGTTTACATATTGGAAAGACTAAAATACCCTTCAAAATGGATGGAAAATTAGATGATGTTAAAGTCAGGTGACAGATCATTAATTTTAAAAACTTAAGGTGACATTTCGCTTAAATTTTTTTAAAATGACAAATTAAAATTGATATATAAGTTCATGTGATATTTCTACAAATATCTCAAAGAAAAAGCATATATATGGGTTGTATTACTATTTGTATTCTCTTCGTTATTTTGGATCATGAAAATTGAAGTCATAAAGTCAATTTCTTTGACATTGCTGGAATATTAGGTAAGAACTAAATTTATACAATCGCTAGAAGCAAGTAAACACTAAAGTCTACAACGTTGAATTATTTTGTTATAAATGTGGAATTGTTGTGCCATATTAGTATATTACCATATAATATGTATATGGTTAATTACTTATTCCATGAATAAAAGGGGATATGATTGACTTTTTTTTTAGTTTCATTAGCAGTAATTTGTTTTTTTTTTAAACTATTGGAAGAGCTCTCGAGTTTAAATATCTTCGTCCCGTCAATAAAAAATGATTTTTTGAGAAGAAAAACAGTATAATTGGTATTGTTATATGAGTTTCCAAAATAATTTGTATTGTAGCTATCTTCTTTTTCTTTTTTCTTTTTGATGAAATATCATATATATTTTCTTATCATTGCAAAGTTCCAAACGGTTTATCAAAGAAAAAAAAAAGATTTATCCATTAATTAACATGTAAACAACATCAAAGAGATTTGATTTAGTATAATTGGTATTGTTATATAAGATTAATTACCCTATTTGATGGCCAAAAAAAACACTAACTACCCTATTTGGTTATCAAGTGTTTATTTATTTGGAGCGAGAAACGTTATTTTTACTTTTTTAATTAGTATAATTCTTGAATTTACAGGTATTAGATTGCGCATTGTAACATAGAATTAATATATTTTGTAAAGTCCGTTGTTTTAGTGAAGTTAAGGCCTTTTGCTCATCCACCAAACCACCCCCCTCCCCCAAGATTAGACAAGGATGCTGATTTTCCCACTCTCATTTTGTCCACTTAAATCCCAGTAAATGTAACACTTACAAAAAGGAAAAGAAAGAAAAGTATAAGCCCACGCCACATGCTTGTAAGTCCAGTTTAATATACAAGTAATCAATGATCTTGAAAATTTATGAGGTGGATAGATTGCTTCTCTCTCCAGATTTAAAGATGGATTAACTTAACAAATCATTAAAATGACTAATTAAAGGTGGCTCGTTCTAGATGCTTATTGATGACATCTGAACCAATTACATCACTTTTTCCCATTATAATTTATATAATATTCTTAGAAGTTCCTTCTTGACTTTGGGGTTTGGCTGGCTGTATTCTTTCTTGTGTGCCAGTCAGTCTTTTGGGTCTACTTGCGCAGTAGGGAAAGTCATTGCCCATGGACCAAACTACATACTGTCCTACCACAGGTGGGAATATTTGACCCAATTACTTCAAATCTAGGGCACCTTTGAAAAAATAAAAAGGAAAGCAGAAATACAGGGTACTTGGAAATTTAAGACGGCATCATTCATAGCACAAAAACTCCTGTTTCTCATGCCTGCTTTGCACCATTCACACTGCAAGAGAAATCCACCACTTATCTACAACACCAATAAGAAAGGAGATGAAGAAGAAAACAGAGGCTAACGGATTTCATTTAGTGCTAATATTGTTTTCTTTACAATGCAAACAAACAACGAGACTCGGTAGTAAATTTCCCAAATTTCATTTTATGTGGCTTAATTTGTTTGTGAACCAGTCAGAAAAAGAGTAATAACTAAAATCAAACAGAAAAATACTGAATTAAATTACATCCATCAATCCTACGTAAAACTGTATCCGCAACATCCCACATCAAAAACCTAAAAGAGCATAAACAGCTACAAATTTCATGAGAATCGCCAGGCCAACCAACATTTAGTAGCGGTCAAAGGAAGATGGGCGCCCTCCCCTGCTGGGGCGGTCATAAGGACCTGCCCTGCTTCTGTAATTTCCTCCCTCATCTCTTGCTGGCCTTCCACTTCCATACCTGTCGCTTCCACCTCTTGCGTCCCTATCATAGCCTCTATCTTTGCCATAACCATTTTGAGGATAACGATCAGAACCACCATATCTATCACTTGCAAAACGATGACCAGCTGGATACCTGCAAACAAAAGCCTGATTAAATAAAAGGGCTTCTTATCTATTATTCAGCACAACTATATCTAATGTGAGAGAGAATGAACAAGGTGAGTCGCATTTTGACCGTTATAACCATACATAGTGACAGAGTGGAACAGGCAACAAAGGAGTAACTTATACCTGTCACTAACATAGCGATCACGGCTCCCATATTTGTCCTCCCTGCTGTCGAAACGGTCCCTCTCTCCATATCGCCCTCCATCATAATGGTCATCAACATAGCGATCACGGTCTCCACCAAAGCGATCCCCACGGCCACCAGCCCCAAACCTAGAATGGGATGAGAATGAACCTCCACCTCTTCTACCACCAGTTGAAGGGCAATCTCGGGCCCAATGTCCTGGTTGCCCACACTTGAAGCATTCATCTTGCCCTACAGGTCTATCTCCTTCCCCATTGTTTCTCCTGCCACCAGATGAGTAGCCACCTCTATAGCCATGGTCTGAATCCTCCCCTCCCCCTCCCATTTTGGGTTGAGCTTTGTTCACAGAGATGATGCGATCACCAAGCTCCCGCCCATGCATCTCCCGGATTGCATCTTCCATTGCTCGCCGATCTCCAAATGTAATAAACCCAAAACCCCGAGGACGATTTGTATCTCTTTCCATCATGATCTACAGAAATACCACATTAGTCATTTCATATTAATGAAGTTCATCTCTTTTAACCAAAAGAGAAACAGGACTTTATCTAGTTCTCGTCAGAGTTCATAACCAGAAACAAATAGTAACTTGCCTCACCCAGTCAGAGTTTATTGTTGGAAAGCTGGCAAAAGAATTAGAAAACAATGAACACTCATGTGAACATACAAACTAGTTTTCTTATATCACTTGCAACATATTTGAGAATGAGATAGGGATTTAAGCCTAAAATTTATATTAGCACACATCCTAACTGGTAAGTAAGATTGAACAAGTTGATAACTTACTTTATCTTAGTTACTATGGATAACAGGTTGCAACGTGTCTAGTACTGAAAAAGTTTCTGATAAACAATAGAGGAATCCATCTCTGCTCACCTTGACTTCCAACAAAATCCAATATATTACATCCAGCATAAACTGATACCTAACCGACCACAAAGTCAAGTGTATCTACTCTCAAACAGCTACATTCAAATTGAATTGATCATCAGTGCTTGCATTATCTTTGTGATATTGTTAACTTCTCACTGACAAGTCCTTAATCATAACACAAGACTACCAGAAATAACGATAACACTTTAAACACCAGGCCAGCATCCATCCTGTATCCATGAAATCAATTTTCCTCCAACCAACGTAGATCAGCAAGCTATTGCAATATTCGATCTTTCCACTATTCAAAACAAACCATATAGAACACAAATACACATCAAGGTATCCCAAGAAACTGTATCTTTTTTGAAAGCTATGCCCAACTTGAACCATAATTACCCTATCCTCACCAACGTTCACCAAGTCAATAAAAACCACAAGATTCAGTCACAGGCAGCAAAGATACTGTGTCCGAGTATCAGCTCAAAACAGCAGAGCTGATGAAAATGCTGATTATCCCTTTCAACCAAAAACGTTAACACTTACTAAGCCCATGAAAACATACCCCGGAGTCACGGAGATCCATGTTCTGACAACTTATTTTGATAGGAGATGTTACAACCTTTTTTATAGGAGATGTTCTGAAAATTCTTAAGTACTTTCAATGATAATATCACCTATTAAAAAATCTACATCACTGCGTCAAAAGAATTGTGTGCCCATGCCCAGACTCCATATTTGACCATATTCTGAATTTGAGGAGGCCAGAAGTATTACTCCATCAAAGCATCAAATCTCACATCAATATTGGAACTACTGATGAACTAGGAAGCATCAATATTTGTTGTAGCATTGATGTTGCTGAATTCATCTTTCACATGCAATATGATAACCCAAAGCATTGAACCTCAGATACAATACTGTTACTGGCACCTGCAAAGACTCTAGCGATCTGAATAATGTCTCATAAGATCCACTGAATGGGTTGCATAAATGTTCCCACAAGTGAAGCGGCCAGACTAAGTGTGTTGGAGGCTTCATGAGATATAACGCACCACGAAATTTTATCAACACACAAAAGTCGACTATGAAATTGATCTTGATCACAACAACAACAAAATCAATAAAAAAAGTTGAAACAAAAACTGACACGGCTGAAAAGGAGGCTCAGACTTCATGAGAGCTATACAATAGCAGATGAGATGATCCCATTGCCAGAAAGGAGCAGTTTAGAGTCCCTAACTCTAGTCCGCATCAAGCATAAAGTAACTAAACTTGATGCTTCGCAGCCTCGCCCAATCAAATTCGAATTTGATATCTTGCACACCTCCATAAGGACCATAACTAAAAGATCAGGCATCAAGAATTTGACATATCTGAAGAACAACTAACAAGACAAAACAAAGCTTTGTGATATAGCAGCCACTACGAAAACTGCATAGCCTATATAACAACAAAGGAGTTGACAGCAGATAACCCTCTGGATTCTATGAGAACAAAAACAAATGAACATAGGTGAGAAGACACTATTCATCTAAAAAGTCTTTCTTGGAAAACAGACACATCCTTCACCAACATGTTTGAGTCCAACTGATACAAAATATGGCCAAACCATTTACTTTCAGAGCATTTGTTCTAATTAGATAAAAACCTTTGTTGAAGCAAAAGGATGAAAATCACTTGATCAAACAATGAACATTTCAGACTTCGGCTGCAGAGCTACAGAATCCAAACAGAAAGCATACTTCCTACAAGAAAGAGAAACTTCTCAAAGTTGCCACATCATGTGAACAGATGATTAGTCGGCCCGTCCTCAAAGGATTACTTATATGCCAAATTTCCAACACTATCACAGGATTTTCTGTGGATCCCAACCACAGACCTTTTCATGACCAAATATTTTGCTACCAAATAGCAGGTGAAACTAAATCAAGCATTAACTTGAGCAGCCTTGTACCCAATTCCACACATCCAGATACCATCTGCTTATGTTTATACTTCCTGGCTTCAGAATCATAATAACCAGCAGCTATAATCTAGTGCCCAAAACTCATACTAAGCTTCAGCAGCTTGGTGCAATCACTCTAACAAAAATATCTCTAGGAAAACCCATCTACGTACAGCATCAAAAGATCATAACCAGGATTCCAGAAAGACATGAAAACAAATAAGGAGCATTAATATACAATGAGAACAACAGAAACTAGTGAAATAAAAGGATAAAATCAAAATAAACATTAGTAATGGGAGTTACAGACATAGGAATTAAGTACCAGTGCTAATTGGAAAGGTAGAATCAAACATATGCTGAGGTCAGAATGGCATAACCGACAATAAAATCCTCATTGAGTAGTTTATTTATTCCATACTTCTTAGCTAAGGAGAGGCACTTGATATGAAATACAATTGGGTAAAACAAGCTCATGTAATTAGTGGAAAGAGCATGATTTGAAATTTGAAATTCGAAAATCAGGATCAATCAAACAAGTAATAAACATGCCTTTAATCTACTGTAATACAAAATAGTTCAAGTATTATAACCATAGAACATTCCAAAAAGGGTACCACCCATTGATTTTGAATATAAAAGACTACACCAAAACCAAAAGCTTCCATGAAACTTCAACCAATTTGTACTCCAAATGTCTTGGGTAAGATAGTCAAATAAAGAAAAGGCCCAAAGCAACTAGAAGGGCGACGAATTTCGCAAACAAAGAGTTTGACTGTCTGTCTTCTAAAAATAAACCATGGGATCAAAATTACAGAGACAAAGTTGTGTCCTTTTAACTTCCTAAAACCCTAAATTGAAATGGGTCTTAGTCCAAAAGCATAAAAAAGAAAGAAGAACCCTTTTCATATAATTTGCAAGCAAAGTAAAGCAGCTGAAGCCTGAAAGTGCATGCCTCTATCATCAATTGTGACACAATTAACAGATAAAAAGTTTTGAAAACATTAGGGTTCAAATTGATTGGAAAACTATGCATCGTACAGCTAGGAACCAAATTGAGCGTTACCTGAGCTTCATGGACTTTGCCGAAACGCTGGAAAGCGCTCTCCAACTGACGCTCCGTGACGTCCCACGACAACCCTCCCACGAATATGCGGAAATCTTCCTTCCCTGCCATCTCTCTCTTTCTCTTTCTCTCTCTCTCTCTCTCTCTCTCTGAAGAGTGTGTTTCTTCTTAGCCTGTGAACTTTGTTGAGCGAAACCCTAACCGCTTCGAATACCCGGATGCGGTCGACTTTTTCTATAGAGGAAAGGATTTTTAGCTGTTTTGCCTTCAACTATTAGGCAATTCGAACTTACCCCTGAATTATTTCGTTTGTCGATTTAAATTTCAACTCATAATAAATAAATAATTTTCCCTTACCGCGTTAAGTTTATTTAATGTCATCAACTTTTTCTGTTAATAATAAGGGCAAATTTGTAATTTTAACTTAAAACCCATAAAAATATTGTAAATAATTAATTTTAAGAAGAAAAAAAAATTATTCTCCCCAAAGAACCCCCACCCCATCAATTTCTTTTCCCCCAAAGATTTTTTTTCCTTCTAAAAGTTAATTATTTACAATATTTTTATGGATTTTAAGTTAGAATTACAAATTTGCCCTTATTATTAACAGAAAAGTTGATGGAATTAGATAAACTTAAAGGTAAATGGGAAATTGACTATTTATTATGAGTTGAGGAACTAAATCAGCAGACGAAATAATTCATGAGGGTAAGTTCGAATTGCCTTATAGTTCAGAGGGCAAAATGAATTAAAAAATCAGCCAATTCAACCCCGAATTATATTAAAATTACCAATTTAAGCTTTGCCGCTGATGTCAGGGGGTTAATTTCTACAAAGGTCATAGTTGAGGGAGTCAAACAGCTGAAAATCCTAAATTTTATCACAAGTTTACCATTATAGTTAACAAAAATTAGATGAAATTCACAAAACTTAACGGCATTGATGGAATTGGCTTTTTTTTTTTTAGAGACTAAATTGGCTTATTTTTTAGTTCATGGAGTTAATTTCTACAAAAGTTATAATTCAGGGGATAAAACGGCTTAAAATCCTTTTCTATACTATGCTACGCTTACTTCGATTTTTCCTTTTCCTATTTTTGTACATGAGAAAAATATATCATTTTTTTAATTATTTTTGGGTCAATGTTGCGAACGGTCTTGGCCGGTTGATGGCTAGACCGTGAGAGAGGGATCAATGGTAGAATGATTGTCTCTTGTCAAAAAGGAAACTGTGACGCTTCATTTTTTTTTCTCCTTTTTCCGAGATTAAAATTACAAGACAAACCCTCTCTCAGTCAACACAACCCAAATTAAAACGTCAAAGTTAAAAGTGGAGGTAGGGTTAATTTGGGAATGCCCTGGACAAACAAACAAAATAAGCTTATCAATTCGATTCGAGAGTACACCTGGGGGTCGTTTGGTATGGCGGATTGTCATGGACTGGACTAAATACTGAGATTGTCTTGGATTGGCTTAGCCTGGCATAAGCTGGATAAGACTTGTCTTGCGTTTGGTATAATGTCGGACTAAGAAGTTGGATAACGAAAATAGTATTATCATGTGTTTGGTGTATGCTTGGACTGTGACTAAATTTTTTAAAATTTTCTTTGAGGTGATATAATATTTTAATTAGAAACTATTTGTACTATAATTCCAAGGCCAAAAATTAGTATTATAAATTTTAATTAGTATTAAAATTTCCAAAACTTTGGGAACATACCTATATTTTGAGAACATTTCCCAAATGTGAAAGTTCAACTTCCCTAACACAAATTGGCAAACCATCACTAGGTAGTTGCAAACACAACATGCAATTTCCATCACAGTTTGCGAAAACCAACTATCTGTTTGTCAATTATTGAACCACTAGCCACATGACCTCTACCCTTTGTTTTATGCTTCATTTCTTCCTTCAAAAATGGTGAGACAAGCTCCAAACCACCCCAACATCATAGCGAGCCAATTTTCAAAACATATACAACATAAAGTTCTACTTAATTCATGGTAAATATCCAACACCAAAGTTCACAAAATAAGATGATCAATGGTGCATATCCAACCACGTTCACAAAATAAGATTATCCATAGTGGATTTCTAGCACCAAAATTACAAAAGAAAGTACACATGTTAGTGTTCACAAACTAAGACAAGTTACCATGACCATTGTGACACAATTGTCAAACATAAACAAGATACCATAGAAGCACCGTCATCCTCTAGCATGTTCATTGAGCAATTTTTGAACAAACACTTCTTTGACATCATCATCTAATGACTGAAACACTGCCACAATTTGAGGTTTCTCAAAAATGAGAGTCAATGCATCAATTTGATCCATAGGAGAAAGACCCATGTCCTTGAGCATTTTGGCAATGTCACTACGATCTTCATTATCTTTCACTATTGCCTCAGTTACCATTTGCAATTTTTTTTCCAGATTCTGCAAATAATTTTTCCAATGCATGTACTATCTTGTCGGTTCCATCACTTGAATTTCCAGTTCCTCTTTCTTTCACTATTTTCATAATGACTGCCACCTTGGGGACATGGGAGATTCATTCTTAGCTGCAAAGTCACTTAGATTAACCTCATTATGGCTTTGCTCCTCCATCATCTCCACTGGGACCTCATATCCTTTTCCAGTAGCACGGTATTTTCCAAATATATTAGCAAGTTTGTCATAAATTGGAAAAGATTTGTTTCTCCATCTCTCTGCTTCCTTATTGTGCTATGATTAAACAAGACGTGTATTAGTTTACTTTCAATATGTGTCAATAATAATAATAAAAAATAAAGCATATGCATCCATGAACTCAAAGAAAGTAGAAAATTGGAATTTGGTTGAACAAAGCTACACATACCTGCACATAAGTTATCCAAGCATCATCACTATCAACTTCGATATACTTTTTGACATCATTCCATACAAACCCACTAGTATTCGACATGTCATTAATTGTGCTATATGTTTGTTTCTTCCATTTCTTCAACTTGTGGATTTGCATTCATCTTTTAATTGGGACATAAGACATCCAAAACTTTCTCCGTTTGTACCAATGTACCAAATTTGAAGCTACCCATATATCACACCGATGACATTGAGTAACAAAATCCTCAAGGACAATTAACAATGCATCTTCTTCAAATGGAAGCCATTTATGCCTCCGTTACTACAAAAATCGAAATAGACGTCGGTAAAACGACGACGGACAAAATAAATACCGTCGTTAAATTTTAAACGACGACGGTAATATAAAAATCAACGCGGATCAGAAACTAAAACACCTAAAAATTGGAAATTCATTTGGGCATTTTTAAAACATGACGCATAAAACTTTAAAAGCGTCGTCTTATGAAACATGCCATTCCGATCAGAAAAAAGATAACAAATAAACAACGACGGTATGTGTAAATATACCGACATAGTAATTATAGACGACGTTTTACATATAATACCGCCGTTTTGAACATCCAATAAACACGACGGTAATTGTATTATTAACAGACGTATCAAGTACTATTTAATACGACCGTAATTTGATAATTACCGTCATGTAAAGTTAATTAACCACGTCTGTCCTTTATTATTTTACGCCGTATTATACATTATTCTACGACAATTCTTATAAATAAAAGGTGGTGGTAAATCGTTACCACGTCGTCATAATATAATATAACGTCGTGGTTTTTTAGATAATACGACAGTTCTATTAATTATATCGCCGTTGTAAATCATTTTCAAGTCGTTTCTATTGATTATACAGTCGTCGTTGTTTAAAACAAGCGCGACAACAAAAGTCGAAATAAACATCAGTACAACGACGACGGAAAACATAAATACCGTCGTTGTAGGTTTCAACTTCGAAACTTTCGAATTGAAACGCCACGTTTTATCCGCGAAATTGGGGATTGAAACGACGGCTTTTAGGTTTCCAAGTCGAAATAAAGGCCCCTTTCGGTTTCCAAGTCGTAATAAAGTCACTTTATTTTTCCAATTCTAAATAATTCCTTTAAATTGGAGTTTTTAGTCCAAACGTTCTGTATATCTCAAAACACCTAAAAATTGGAAATTCATTTTGGGTATTTTTAAAACACGACGCATAAAACTTTAAAAGCGTCGTCTTATGAAACATGCCATTCCGATCAGAAAAAAGATAACAAATAAACAACGACGGTAGGTGTAAATATACCGACGTAGTAATTATAGACGACGTTTTACATATAATACCGCCGATTTGAACATCCAATAAACACGACGGTAATTGTATTATTAATGCACGTATCAAGTACTATTTAATACGACCGTAATTTGATAATTACCGACATGTAAAGTTAATTAACCATGTCTGTCTTTTATTATTTTACGCCGTATTATACATTAGACTACGACGCTTGATAAATAAAAGGTGGTGGTAAATCGTTACCACGTCGTCATAATATAATATAACGTCGTGGTTTTTCAGATAATACGACAGTTCTATTAATTATATCGCCGTTGTAAATCATTTTCACGTCGTTTATATTAATTATACCGTCGTTGTTGTTTAAAACAAGCGCGACAACAAAAGTCGAAATAAACGTCGATACAACGACGGAAATCATAAATACCGTCGTTGTAGGTTTCAACTTCGAATATTTCGAACTGAAACATCACGCTTTATCTGCGAAATTGGACACTGAAACGGCGGCTTTTAGGTTTCCAAGTCGAAATAAAGTCCCTTTTCGGTTTCCAAGTCGTAATAAAGTCACTTTTAGTTTTCCAATTCTAAATATTTCCTTTAAATTGGAGTTTTTATTCCAAACGTTCAAGATATCTTAATTCTCACATCTCGAATGGTTTCGAGTCATGCAAGATGTCTTTCTTTGGAACTCGATTGTGCTTTTACACCAAACCAATCTAAGAACTTCGGTTTGGTGTAAAACAACAACTGAGTTCCCAAAGATTGCATATTTAGTTTCTTGTTTAACACAAATTTCTATTTTTCTGTAGTTATTTTTATTTAAGACGTCGGTTTTGTAACTAATCGACGTAGTATATATTTATAACGTCCCTATTATTTAAAACCGTCGTGTATATTTTAATTTATACGACGTTTTAATTTTACTTTCCGTCGTCTTTAAAAACGCGGTCTTTTGAAAATTTGACCGCAAATTGTAATTTTTCTAATTTGCCCTAAACCCTATATATATAACATTTCGCTATCTTTCTTCAACTCATATTCTAACCTTAAAGTTTTCTGTCTCCATCGATTGCTCCAAGTGAGAGGTACATTTCATTCCTTGCTCATATTCTAATCTTTCATTTCGGTTTTCGGTTTCTCAAGTGAGAGGAAATCCAAATAAGTTATGCTCCCCTCTTCGGCTTTTGTTTCTTGTTGCAAAAGGTTTATAAATGTATCTCTAACTAAAACTTGCTTCTTCTTTTTTAATCTTGGTTTTGCAAAGGCAAGAAGGCAACGCTAACTCATACACACAAGAACAAATTGATGAAATTCGGATCGAATTATAGTTTAATATTATGGATATGATATTTTGTATGGATATATAGGAATGAAGATTGGTAAACTATGTAATTATTATTGAATCTTCAAGTTTTATGAACCAAATTATTCTTGAGTATATTTATTGTATGGTGTGGATTATTTGGAGCTGAATTTATTGTTCATAAAGCATTATGGTTGTTTTTTAGCTAAAATTGTTGTAGAGAACCATTGGAAGCAAGAAAAAAAAAGATAAAATGTAAAATTACTATATCTTTGGATATAATAAGCGACGCTTCTTTCAAAAAACCGTCGTCTTTACATTAATAGACGACAATTCTATCACAAAACCGTCTTCTTTACATATAATAGACGACATTTTTTTTCATAAAAATTGTCGTCTTTATATATAATAGACGACAGTTTTTCATAAAAACCGTCGTCTTTACATATAATAGACGACTGTTATTTCATAATAGACGACAGTTCTTACAAACCGTCGTCTTTACATATAATAGACGTCATGTATTTCATAAAAACCGTTGTCTTTAAATTAATAGACGACGGTTTTGAGTAAAAGCGTTGTCTGTATAAATAATAGACGACGGGATTTTACCGTCGTGGTTTTATGCGTAAAAGATGTCGGTCGATTCCTCGACGGTTGAAAAACTAAATTTACGACGGTAAATTACCGTCGTCTATTGCGATTTTTGTAGTAGTGCTCATTCCTTTCTTGGCTTGTCTATTTCGGCTACACACACTTTAAGATAAGTCCCATCTATTGCTCCCAAGCAATTCTAAACAATAGAAATTGTTACTTTCATTAAGTTGCACAAAAGCAAAAGAATCACTAGTTAGACATTAAGGAATTTCAATAATTATTAGGATCATACCTTAAACCTTCTCCACCTAGAATCCTCACAATTATCAGGCACAGGATCCGAGGCTTTTAGTAGGATGTCTTGTAATCGCAAAAATCCTTGCAATACGGAATTAAAATACCTACTAATGGTCTCTCATGACCGGAAAAATCTACTACCAATAGTGCAATTCTTAATATAATGTGCAAGTACATGTAAGAACACACACACTTGCTCCTCCAAGGACACCAAGTCATCATTTTTTACCCCTTCCATCTTGGTGAAGTAAATCGCATAATAGACCAAAAGTAGTTCTATCCATTCTAAGTTCGTTGACACATTCTATATCACTATTTTCTATTATACTATCAAGATAACACAAATGAGTCTCACGTCTAACGAATGAACGATTATCCAAAGAGTGCCTTTCAATATGTCTCCTTCTTGATTTAAGCATCATCAACACAAGAATAGTGCAAGCACACATTGTCTCTAAATGCCACAACACCAACAATAAGATCAACAAAATCTTTCTTCGATCCATATCTAATAACTGTTATACAAATACAATCTTACTTTAGCTAGTTGTGATATTAAAATAAAATGTACATATAAAACACAAAAATAAAACCCAAGACAGAACCCATAACATTCATACAATCCAATTAATATGTTCAGATAAATTTCATAAAAAAAACCTACACTAAACAATAACCCATAGCAAAGAACCTATAGAAAAATCAAAAGAAATGCAGAAAAATGAGTAGAAAAACTTAAAAAGACAAACCATCCATTGCTAACAATAAATGCTATAAAGCCTAGAGGCATGAGGCAAAAAAGAAATATGTCAAAGCCTTATTTTGGTTCTGAGCTATCAACTATTTGGGTAAAAAAAGACACACCAAAGCTTTGACATATTTCTTTTCTTCATGCATTCCTAATACCTCTTCCCCCAATGCTCTCCCTTCACTACAAAAGCAAAACAATGACCCCATTTCTACTCCACAATAAAAACCCCAATTTTTTTCTTTCTAAAAACCTTGTACACGTTTGTTATTCCAAGTCTCCAATTTTTTTTTAAAAAAAACTTCTATGTAAGAAGCATTTTTACTCTGTTCTCTAACCTATTTATCATAAAAATGTTACCTAAAGGAGAATGTTCAATTCTTCACATAACCCAATTCTTGAACTAGCAGATCTAGCCATTATAATACGAAAAACACAGCCACTATAAATTATCTAACTCAAAAGAACAAAGAAAAGAACTCAAGAAGGAGTCCAAAGAAAGAAATATTCCATAACAAAAAAAAAGGTAGAAAACTTAAAAATAAAAATAGAGAAAAATCTCAAAATATCTGTAGAAAAAATTCATGGCATAAAGTGGAGAGAAGAGAAAGATTGAGTACAATATTCAATCAAGTAGAGAGAAGAGGAAGATTCAGAAATAGAGAGTGGTGACCTGTTGAGAAGCACTGGAAACTCACTTCAGTTCGCTTGGGAAGTACAAGATGAAAACACGCGATTAGTAAGTGTTTTTGGTGGGCCCAGCATTAGTAGTCCCCATTTAAAACTAGAAGTAGGTGACCAAACATGAGCCTAATTTTAATCTAATCCAGTCCATGCCTGGGAGGTGTACCAAACGAGCCCCTAAAGTCCTAGGTTTGATTTGATTCTCCCTCTCCCATTATGGCAATATCGCTTGTATCAAAGTAAAAGAAAAGGACACGATGAAAACTAAAGGTTGGTATGAAATAATTATGTCAATTTTAATATGACTAATAAAAAATTTCAACGGTATTTTTTAGGGTGAAAAACACTAACAATTGGTATAGTAGGAATTAGGTGTGGACGTACTGCAATTTGGTTTGATTTAGTCCTCAAACCGCATAACTTTTATGAAGAATCATAGTTCGGCTTTGAAAATACCTGTAGGATAGCTTAAAATACCAAAAGAGTGAAGTCTGCGTTTTGAGTAGTCAAGAGTAATACAGCAATATAAAAACACGCCAAGGGGATTGATACGAGGTATCAATCCTTGACAGTAAAGAACGTAAAAAAAACAGAAAGTGCACATGAATTATTTTACGTGGTAAAACCCCACCTCTGGGGAAAATCCACGGGACCAGTTGTCCAAGACAAATCCACTATAGAACGATGATTACAAGAAGAATACAAACTTGTCCTAGACACTCTAGACAACGTACCAACTTCTTCGTAACTCAACTTCTCTCGGGATTTCTCCTTCTCTCCTTATGTTGAATCCGATACTTGACGCGATCGATTCAAGCTCGCCGGAGGTATGAGAACCTTTTTACTTATGCAAATAAATGCAGTATGAATAATTAAAGTGTTTGATAAATCACCAAGTAAACATGAAACACTTGATGATTTATCTCCAATATGCACAGCAGCTTTTTCTTAGAAATTCTATATGCTCAAACAAAATATATGAAAGCTATATTAAACCAAGGCTGCACGTCCTATTCTTATACAAGGCCCATTCTCCTTTTTCCAAGGGAATGACATAAAACCCAAGAGATCAAATATTGTTAATTAGGTTTTATTCTTTCCGTCAGCTCATGCAAGTTTTTAAAGACCTTCCAATCACATCTGTATATATATAAGGAAACAATAATAGCAATACGAAATATTGAAACAAATAGGACGTGATTTCCAAGTTTGAGATAAAAAGGATATTTTAATTTAAAACCAAAACAAGGAAGTTTTTCACAACTACTCTTTCAAAGGACCTTGATATTCTTGAAGCAATTTCCAAGAATATCACCATTGATTTTTCACAGAGTATCTGATTATAAAGGTGATTTGCAATCAAACAAAACTTGACCCAAAAGAAGAGGCTTGATAGGACGTGAAGAAAAGGAAAGCAAATCAATTTGAAACAAACATGCTTAAACAAGTGCACTCCTAAAGGGATTTTAATTTATTTAAAAATCAATGAAATAGATTCATATCAGACTTTAAAAAAACGTTCCCAGCATGAATGCATGAAAAATGACATGTCTTACCTTTCAGATCAAATGGCTCCAAATGGCTCATACGTGTTAAGTCACAATTCCGAAATTCGAGATTCTTTGAAATTTGTTTCAATCCTGCAGTTTAAAATCGAGAGCAATTTTGCTTCAACCTTACAGCTAAATGACATTTCCAAACCTATACTAAGTTCTAGGAAATGCCAACACAATTTCATACTAACAGGCTTACACTTAAAACTAGTAGCATAAGTGAACTGAACTAATCTACTTAAAACTAGTACCACTACCATAGGTGAACCAAACTAATAGATTTAGTGACCAATGTGACTGCATTTTTCAGTCTTGAAATTATTCGGTCTGGTTCGATCAAGATTACAATGATTCTAATGTTAAAGCCAAACCAAAACGTTGGAAAATCCATTTGGAGAAAAGAAAAATCGGTTGTTGATTTGATGCACTATTTGGTTGAAAAATAAATAGTTTGTTACATATTATTTGAAATAATTACATGAATTGACATAATGTACACGTCGACTATACATGAAATGGCCCATGCCATGTATCAACCAGCGATTGAAATATATGTTACAGTTGAGCTTGAGGGAGGCTTCATCCATCCATCCATCCATCCATCCATCCTACTATTGGTCAGATAAAAGAGGTAGCCTGGTAACACTGGTACCTCCTCCACCGCCAGTTAGTGCTTTTGAGTTAATCACCTTCACAAAACTTGAACTGGATTTTGCTGCTTTAGAATAAGTTTTCTTCTTGTTTAATCTCATGGGAAGAATCTGCAACCTGGGGTTCATCTCAGTTCCTGAATTTTCAGCTGCCAACTGATAACTTGCCACTAGCTCAAGCTGCCGGGCAATTATTTCAGACCGTCTTGGGAGAAGTTCTACCGGCTCTCCACCAGGAATCACGATATACTCGATTGCAAGTCGAACCTCCTATCAAAAACAAAAGGAGAAACCGTGTATTAAGCATATGATATATGAGTAAGGAGGAGGCATGAATGGAAAGAACTTACAGACAGAAAAACAGAAATGTTGAAAGTGAATGTGATGTTGAATGCTATTCCTTCCTTGGAATATTTTGCCATGAGCACAAACTCAAATTTCTCAGACAATGCCAATATATAAATACACAGAAAAGGAAATGTACCTCCAATGCATCAATCTCTTCCAAAGATGGTTTTCGTTTTGGTGCATCATCTTCAATTTCAATGTCAAAAGAATTATTGTCCAGCTGCTTTGGCAAAGAGCCAACTGATTCCATTTCAAGAATCATACGAACTGCCTTGACCATTTGTGCCATGGTATTTGACTGCAAAATGGACCAAACATCTCAATGAGACACAGGCGTGTATGCAAGCATATATAGACATAGATACACACAAGCAGAGAAAGTTTAAAAACACATGAGGATACATACCTTCATGACAAATACAGGCAACTGGTGGAATTTTGCTACACCGCGGATCCATGGGTTCTGCTTCATTTCAGAACTAGATGCTATTATTGCATCTGCTGTTCCAATATCGTCAGTTACCTCTATTTCATCTTCAAGCCCCATTACCTTTGCTACTTGTAGTAGATCGGCCTCAAGGATCTATAGAACATCAAATAATAAAAAGAAAGGTTTAAAAACAAAAATCATCTGTATTGTGAAAAACTATCTACTATTCAATAGCATTTTAGAAAAATTCATTATGATACTCGTCTTAACTCAACTACATACCCAACACTTAATTGAGCTTATGCAGCCTCCCATTTTGCACATTACTTCACAAAAAGTCAAAAGACCTTCGTTCTCATTTCAACGAGTGTGGATTTGAAACTTCCAATTGAAAACATAAAGTGAAGCATATTGAAAGCTAAACAATTTACCTTGTATGTATAGATACACACTGGTAGCATCTGTTTCTTCACAGATATATTGCTGCCCGGTTTTTTGCACCAATTAGGAGAATTATCTAGATCTTCCTCATCAAACTCTATATCAGCAGAAGCATCAATGTCTTCACTAACAGTAAAATCAGATATTTTTAGATAGTTCTTTTCAGGTAGTGGAATAGATTTGCGAGAGTCATTAGCCTCTGCATCAATATGACGGACTTCAAATAAAGGAGTTTTTCCTGTAACCAAGAAAGATTTCAATTGGATTAATTGTTGCCCAAAAAGCGTCACTTGTTAGAGAAGTACACAGTAAATAAACCAGTTAAGACATTAATTGGGATTCTCCAAAGAAGAAAGCGCAGAATACCAGCCAGTATAGCATCCACAGTTGCATCTAATCTGTGATGTACTCGATACTCTGTTTTAGATATAATCTCAACAGCACATGTAAATGTAGGAGGCCCCCTTCTTTCAAGAATTGTCTTCTGAACCTTCCTTTTTCTTGCTTCTTCATCACCGAGAGTAACACTCTGCATTCAGATGATAACTGGTATAATCAATCGACATTTCTTATCTGGGAAAGCCTTAAATTGGTAAGGTCCCAACACAAAGTGGAAATGATCACTTATATATGACACCACCAAGGAGAACTTTTAGCACTTCGTAAACCTAGTAGATTTAGCATAACTTTTGTTGGAATATATACCTATATATCCAATTTAAACGAATACAGTGTGGCAGAAAAAGATATTGCATTGCACCTCTATGCCACCAACAAGGATTTGTAGAGAAGGATTCTTCATTATGTTGTCTATCGTCATTCCATGTGCTGTTCCAACTAGTTGGACTCCTCTCTGAGCAATAGTACTGGCAGCCAATGCTTCAAGGTCTGTTCCAATTTCATCTATAATTATGGTTTCAGGCATATGATTTTCCACTGCTTCAATCATAACCTGCGCAAATGTTCAAAAGGGGAAAACAATTATATGGGTGAAAGAAGTAATGCAAAATTTACTACTTGGGAACTAAAAGAGCAATTGCTGACAACAAGTCATAGAACTTATTTCAACACTCACATTATGCTGCATATTAACATTAGGAACTTGCATCCTCCTTGCACGACCTATTCCTGCATGAGGAACATCTCCGTCTCCACCAATCTCATTAGATGTATCCACAATCACAACACGCTTCATCTGATCATCTGCCAACATTCTAGCAATTTCTCTGCACCGTATTTTCTCGAAAATCATAACACGTTCATTCTTGATGCCAAGTCACAATGGAAGAACTTTGAGTAGGAAATACCTGATCAAGGTTGTCTTGCCAACTCCAGGAGGTCCTATCACCAAGATAGAACCTCCGCCCTCAACCAAATCGCGGATGATCTCAGCACTTCCTGACACAGCTCGTCCCACGCGGCAAGTGAGGCCAATGATTTGCAACTTACGGTTTCGAATAGCACTTATCCGATGTAATGAGTTATTAATACCCGAACGGTTGTCATCTGAAAACTCACTAACCTACAAAAAGCAGAACGTAGCATGACATAAGAAACATATAAATAAGTAACTATATCCTCCTTCCTCCACAAACATCCCAACTGTAGCACAATATTTAAATTAAGGATGTTAATGATTGATCAATCCTTTTTAATAACAAGCTATTAAGCATCTATCAATGATTACATGACCAATCACACAAGGGCCTAAAATTGACAATCCAATTGAATATAAAACGCTGCATTTTCTGTCATGAAAAGTAAGTTGGTATCTCTCCATCTCTCTATGAATATTCCAATCAAACATAGAAATATAAAATAAAATAAAAATTAGTAAATTTGGACGTACACCAGAAAAAGACCACCGCTAACCACCAAATTGAAGATCGCCCAAATAAAATTATTTCATGCAAATATGACTCTTAAGTCTCAATCTGCATAAAATGCTCCAAACCATTTATTTATTTGTGGTAGATCACCTTCGATACAGCGTGCCGTAGATCTTCGAGGTTCACAGGCCTTTCTGAGATCAACCAATCACCCGAAGGAAATCTCGCAATCGGGCTCCTTCCCAAATCCATCACAACCTCAATGAGCTCGCCAATCTCCTCGTGCCCGTACAGCTCACTCCTCATCCTCAAAGGCAACAATTCAAGTAACATTTCCAGCTCCGAAGCGGCCTGCGGCTGCGACGTGGAAGCCGAATTCGAATTCGGAGAATTCGACAGCGACCCATTCCCGGAAAAGAACCGGTCCAATGGCCGCCGAATTTCCGGCGACGGAATCGGTGGGGAGGAGGATTTGGACGAAGCGATTGGCTTATGCGCACGACGTGTTCGACGAAATGACGAAGAGACTGTGGAGATGAAGTTGGAGTTCTGAAGGTAACAGAGGGTCGAGATGGGGATTTGGTTTGCTGAGTGCCATGAGTTCTGAAGATCCACAAGCACAAAATGTGAGCTCAAAGCTCTCATTCTCTCTCGCTGAATTGTTTTTCTGAACACAAATTACAAAGAGACTTTGATTTTTTTTTTTCCTCTCTATTTTATGGTTGTAGTTTTTCAAGCTGTTCGTGATTTTGTATCCGTTGTATTATTGGCAACGATGGAAGAAGATTCGGAGGTATCTCCTCTGCGATTGGAATTTGGAGGGAACGTGGGACCCGCCAAGAAGCAACCCAACAAACTGCTAACGACCGCTGAAAGTAATGGAAGTTCAGCCACGTGGGGCTGCTTCACGAGCCACACATATTTTTCAAAGCTTTTTTCTTTTTGCTTAAAATATTTTTCAAAGCTTCTCCTTTTTAGATGAAATGAATGTGTTGGAAATTTAGAAGAACTACTTAGAAAAATCTTTCTTTAGTTTTCTTACTTAATAGTTCCATGTTATTTTGTTACATAGCTCCACTTATCTAAAATTTATGTTTTGTGTTAACTTTCTTTCAGCATGTGCCAAATAGATATGTATTGTATAGTCCAATTCAGTCTAATCTCACGTACTAAACGAGCCCTTACATGTGCGGAATGCGCCAAGTAAGTGTAACAATCCGACCATGCTTCAAATGCTCAGAGTGGTAAACAGGAAGGATTTTCTTGCGGCGAAGTGCAGTGTCATTTTCATGGTTTCTTTGTTCAATTTTGTCAGTCGACTTTAGAGACTTCTGAAGCAAAATCTGAAACAACGTCCAGGTCAGTCTTCAAGCCGTGCAAGGCTGGTGCAGGCCACCGACGAAGACGGCTCTTGCTATGAGCCATACCAATGCTCAAGTTACGCGGCCGGGTTTGGATTGTGATACTTATTGAACAGAAAAATAATAACCCTATGATCTGTAGCCCATGTAAACTACAGCCCCTCTGAACTTTGATCTTGGACCGACAGATAAAATTGTGAAAGAACAGAGAAGAAACCAAAAAGAATGAAGAACAGGATGAAATACTACTAGCTCGTGATGTAGTAGAAACTCGATGCTAAGAAAAATATACTGTACACTGTACAGTGATGGAAGCCATTAACTAAATTTGGCGCCAATCTATTCCCAACCCATCAATTTATTTCTTACACCTTCCTCAATTTTGTTCCTTGGCACTGAATAACCAACTCCTTCATCAAGCAGGATTCTGTAGACCTCCCACTCCCGATCTCGGATCATGTGTTTCCCTATCTTAACCTGAAATAACCAAAGCAAAACAAATGGTAGAATGGCAGAATTAGATAGGATGTCCCTAAAGAGAATGTAGGATAACATTACATAAGACACTCATGGCATTGGTTGAAGCCAGTACCGAAAAGATGTGTGTCTTCAGAACTTTGAGGGCATGAGTAATATCATAAAAGACTAGAGGACGACCCTTGCCAGACAACTCAACAGGGTTAGCTACCACCAGCTCAGTATCAGGACCACGGCTCACCACCGCCACTCTAAGAGGACGCAAAAGCTCCATTCTCAAGCGAGAACATAATGCATTTTGCTTGTTGGGGTCAACAATCTTCTTGCCATCTGCTTGCATTATGAACAAGTCCACCTCACAATTTCCTTTTGGGCTTGCATAGAATCGTCCATAAGAAACCTGACATTATCAGCTAAGAAAGGTCACAACCACATGCATAATGAAACCTTTTTTCCACCAAATGTATAATGAAACCTCCACAACCTTTCCCAGGAATCATAATTTCTTACGACTTTATCAACATATACATCAACTATTAAATGTTAACGAAACGAATTAATATTCTGCAAACATAATACTGTAATATGTTTGATGAGTGATGATGACAATTCGTTTCAATACTGAAAATGTGAAATTTTGAAACACATCCTAAAAGGTTCCCTCCCAAAAAGAAAAGCTCTGTATAGCTTATAAGATGTACCTGAATGTTGTAATCCTTTAGGGTTCTCATGATATCATATACAAGGCCTTTATGATCCTGACAGAAGATTTGAACAAGTGTGTGAGATGGGCTAAGGTTGTTGTCCACTGTTACTGAAATGGAGTTGGAGGCAACAGATCTGCTTAGGCGTCCATTGGGCAGCTCTAAACTGAACATTTCTTCAGTGATAGCAGAAGGAAGACATGGAGAACCCTGTGAACAAGCGGTAACCTCTGATCTAGCCAATTCAATTTTGCAACTCAACAAGGCATCCCCTAAAACAGCTTTCAGACAACGAATTGTTTCGTCTTGTCTTCTTTTGGTGTGAAGAAGTTCTCTGATTGAAAAGAGAAAGCTTATATTAACCATATTTGAGCAATTGGCCTCGCATAGACATGATACGCTGAGATCTAGACTCCATTTCCATTGGCAGCATGAGCGAGCATAGAATTATTGGAATTAAAATACACAAAAATAATAATTTAAGAATTATGCAAAAGAAAATCTAAGGAAACAAATGGAGGATTGCAGCTCTCTTTTCCTTTTTCCCTTTGAATTATTGCTAGTAACAATCAAGTTGACAATAAGGCACATGAAGATAGGGAAGTAAAAAGAGAAAAATACAAGAAAAAATGCTGCACCATGATTAAAAGTGAAGCAATGTCAAGAATGACAAACCTGGTATCTGTAACAAAAAAAAGGTCCATCACTCTCCCATCCGGGGTAGTAGATACCTTCACACTATGTATTGTGAGCTCCAGCTCAAAGAGAACCTCAGTGACATCTATTGCAAATAAAGTTTTAATAATAGTCCCAAACAAAATATATGGCTCTTATTCAGAAGAAAAAAAACAAAATATATGGCTCCATACAATATATTTTCTGCTCAAGTATTGAGATGCATTCAGAAAAGTAGGCAATACTAGGTAAGGGAAGAGAAGAAAAAGACACAAATAGAAACAAACAACATGTAAAGGTTGATTAACCAAATAGATAAGCAACATTGTTTGCATTCCAACAGGTAACTTTGGTCAGATAAGTGAAAGTAAAGATCCTTGTTTGATTTCTCAAAACTCGAAAGGAAAAGAAGAAAAAAAAATGTTGTCATTTATGCTATAAAAAGTTATGGATGGAAAAGAGATCATAATGGTAAGGATTTAAGTTGTCTTCATTCCATTTCTGGCGACTTAAAAGAATAACTTATTGTTATACCAATCTGTCAGAAATTATATTCCTCGGTAACTTCAATCCATTCTAAACAAGGGATATGAAAATTACTTGTTATACTTCGACATTACCATCATCAAAGTCACAATTACATAGACAGTGACCATGGCCTTCCTATTTCATCAGATACAAAATTTATACTTACCCATAAATGATCTTCATATTCATAACTTTGTCCATTTCAAATTTCTTACTAAGTTGGAAGGTTCAGACAAATCATTGAGCAAGATATGCAACATTCCCGCATGAAAACAAATGAGAAATTCAATGGTACTTCTAAGCCAAATTAAGCTTACGGGATAAGGCCTACAAAGAAGAACCAATTCCCAAGATAACAATTACTCATGCAAGTGACATTCTTAGAAATGAAAGGTTCGTATTACCATGCAATAGGCCTTCCCGTTCATAAGAGCACCAGAATTCCAGAAGAAAAACATCTGATGGCTTAGGCTGCTGATTTTCAGGCCGATAATAGAATATTCCAGAAGTCGAAAGATACGATGGACACACTTCCAACAATCTCTTTGTCAACAAGTTCCACCTTGTATTTGGTTTTCCCACCACCCAATACACTACGTAGCACCATTTCCCATCTGTTGAAAGATCTGCTCCACAAAAAAAGCTAAATTAGTCACCATTACATTCATTAAAATATTAAAGGAAACTTATAAAAACTAAACTATCACTCGAAACTCCAAGACTCATGAAGAACAACCTGTGTTCTGATTTACAACAAAAAGAAACTCAGGCAAATAAAGCTGAAGACAGAAACAGAAATGTCATAAATAAACAGTAACCAATTCTTTATTTTTTTTTAAGGACCTCTTCTCATTGAGAGGGTGATAATATACTAAACTGACACACAGTATGCAAATGCTAGGACTCAAACCCAGCACCTCTTGCATGACGGAGTAAACACTCCAAACCACTACACTAGTGGTTCCTTTGCAACAGTAAGCAATTCTTTGTTTCTCTCTAAAGCCTACATCCACCAAAAAGTTTCAGAAAAACTCAAGAACAAAATTACCAGTATTCTCAAGAATTTCAGATCCAAACAGTAAACTTTCCCAGTAAATCAGAGAAAAAAACCTAAAAACATCAAATAAATCACACCGCCCACCACTTCACTGACTACAAATCCCAAACCCACCAGAATTACCCAGAATAAAAAATTAAACCAAAAGCTAAAAATAAACAAGCAATCAATAACAATAACCCTCACCTCCTCTGCAAATGCTTAGACCAAAGAGCAATATAACCCTGCACAAATCACAGCCCAACCCAGTTTTGTCTGGGCAATTGACAGTGATCACAGTGGGTTCCCCAGCCTTCTCTGCGTGGCTAATTACAACAACATCCTCAGGCAAAATGCCCATTGCTCAGCTTTCAACTACCTACCGTTGTTCCTAAATCCTACTCTGTTTTTTGCTCTGTTTTTGGATCACTGGAAAGCTCATCCGCAACAGATAAAATGAGCCAAAAACCCCAAGTGGGTTTCTTCGGATTCTCACTCTTGTTGTTTTTATTGGGTAAATGGATTGGAGATTCCGCCAAACACAAAGATCAGATAATACAACTATCAGAAGGTCTCTCCTCCTCTGCCTTTCTTTTCACGGAATTTCAATTTCTCGTCCTTTTCACATTTTATGGTTAATTAAGACAGGAGAGAGATATTTAGGAAAGGCTTTGAAAATTTGAAAAGTGTGTGATTAGGTGGACTGGGGTGTACAGTGAGATTGGATTTGAAGGAGAAGTTTTGGTATTTCACCCAATTACCGTTGAGCACGTCCTCGTTGCTTTCATTTTGGGTTACAGTTGGTTAAGTAGGATTAATTTTGATAATTAATTTAAGGAGCTTAAGTGGACCGGCATCCTTCACTATAGGACACAAGTTACGACTTGTCGGCATAAAATGCATCTGAATATCTCGGCGTGATATACATATAGTTAATTTGATTTTCCCCAAATATTATATGGTTGGTCCCCTAAATTGGGCTTAACAGTCAAGTACTTGGAGTGAGAACCCTAATTGACTGACAGATTCAAGAATTGTTCTTCCCATGGGAGAAATCAAGCCGGCATGCCACTTTACTTCGTTATCATTGACTTATTGCCTTACATCACATCCTCATTAAACTATTTAATCGAACATATTACTATGTATCAATCATACTCAAAAATAATATTGAAGGAATGTTTAATAATTTAATGTGACGCATATAATAACAATGAATGGAGACAATTGCATTCACTAGAGTTGTTGTAATTCGGCTAACGTGACTAGTTAAGGTCTAATATAGGTCCCTATAATTTTTATTTCCTGGATATTAACCCGTTAATTTTGAAATTTATGTATAAAACCTAAATTCAAACTAAAGATATAAAATGTCATAGTACTTTTACATATTTACATTATTTGCCATTAGACTTTAGATAAGTCAATCTAATGGTTTTCAAGCATGTCATTAAGTCTCTCATTTTTAATTAATACTTCCTTCTAATCCCTAAAATTTTGACCAACAAAAAAATCATTAAATTTTCGACCAATAAAAAATTCCTCAAATTTTGTTCCTATAAAATATAATAGGTAAATTATTATTAATACAATATAATGTACCTACAAATTTACCTATATATCTTGTATATATCCAATACGGGTAGGTATATTATTTTCACAATATACCTATAAATGTGTTGGCCTTAATATACCTACAATATACCCACAATAGGTAAATTACAAGTTATATTATTGCATAATAGGAAATTATTAGGTAAATTATATCCGAAATGTGTTTATAAAAGTTGGGTATATTATTTGAATAATTAGTAATTTACCTACGAGGCACATATTTTTTGTAAAATAAGTAATAGGTACGTTATTTTTCGTAAAAATAAAAAAGTAATAGGTACGTTATTTTTTCAACATATCTTCCAAATCATTCCCGCAGGAGGTCCGGACCCATTTTTTTCTGATCCTTCGATAAAAAGATTCATTCTCTTCATAAAAAATAGGAGGTAGAACCAATAAAGATTTCTTTTTCGATTCATCCCTGGAGTTGAATACCTCATTCAAGAATTGTTTTTGATCCAATCCAATAGAAAAGGCAAATCCCTTATGATACACCAGATCCGGCTCGGTTATTGATAGAGTGAATAGATCCGCCAATTATATGTAGACTATTATATTTATATAAAAAATAGATAATTAATCACGTATACTTCATAAATATATAAATAAACATTTTATTAAATAAACCGATTAGGTATGTTAAATATGAATTTATTTTTTATATTTAAAAACATTTCCAAATTAATTCATACATCAATTTGGAGATCTTTCCAAATTCAACTTGTGTCATTAGTTACAATTCATACATCCATCAAATCGCAAAAGTACAATAAATTCGATTTTGCGCTTGATTAGGTAACTTGCTGGTTGAATCCTAGTCATCGGGTTTTATTTAGGAAAAAATAGGCTTTTATTTAAAGCAAAATAAAGATATGGGTTTTAGTTGAGGAAAAATGACTTTGAAAGGGTTAAACTAAATTTACTAAAGCTATAAAACTAGTCTAAGTAACATCAAAGAAGCATGGCAATGTCATGATGAAACCCATTTGGTATTGCACCATATGTAGCATACTTTGAGTAAAATGGTAATGTAAATAAGCTAATTTGTTTTTAAATTGGATTTTGAGGTATTGGGTTGAGCCCAACCTAATGCTCAAGGTCTTGCTTGTTAGGCCTAATGAGAAGTTGCTGTTAACTTTGCTTTGGGCCTATCAGGGCGAGGGCCCCTTCGTAACCAAACAAAACCCAGAACACCAACCAATTGGGTAGAGAGACTATAATGAGGAGTTTAAATTGAGGGCTTAAAGTGAGGGATCCAATCTCACCATCAACACAAGTACTTTTTCGGGGGGGTGTATTAGGGGTCCACCCTCCTTTGATGGTGAGATTGGATCCCTCACTTTAAGCACTCACTTTAAGTCCTCATTATAGAAGCTCCCCCAATTGGGAAGCTACACAAAGTAGCATGCTTGCGCGCAATGACCTCCACGTGTTTGCATGCATGCAGCGACACAACGTCCGCATGCAACAGCACCGCCTGTAACCATCCTTCACATTTACAAAAATACACGTCGCGATCTGTAGATATTTATCTTTCTCCTAGGGGTCAATACGGTCAATCACAAATAATGAGCTCCAAATATAAAAGCACAGTCGAGAACAAGAGATAGCAAGCGGCCATCACAACTTCCAAGTTCCAACCAACCTAAGAAATCAAAAATGGCTGGAGCAGTTTTACCTCGAACTCTAAAATGCGTTGTGGGCTTCGTTGCAGTCTTAACCTGCGCACTTATAAGCACCCTCTGTTTCGCTGTCCACGACGCCCCACAGGACCCAATCATACGCCAAGTCACAGACAATCACCGCCCTCTGCTGGGTACAGAGAGAAGCTTCCAGATGTTCATCGAGAAATACGGGAAGAAGTATTCGACCAGAAAGAAGTACATGCACCGTCTCGTGATCTTCGCCAGAACATGATCGAGCCGCGAACACCAAGCCCTTGATCCGACGGCTGTCCACGGCGTCACATCTTTCTCAGACTTGTCTGAGGAGGAGTTCAAGCAAATGTGCACCTGCATGCGAGCTGTCCCGCTAGCCAGCTCGAACGACAGCGTTTTGGATTGTGCTCCACCCAGGGACGAACCCAGGATTTCAAAATGGGATAGGCTAGATTCACCTTATTGAACTATTAGATTTTAGACTTGGCTAAACCCTTAAAGGAGGCTTATGGAATTAATCATAAATGTATATAAATGTATATAAATGTAATTTAAAAACATATAATTTTTATTTTATTTATTTAAAAGGCATATTTCACACCAACAATGTCAGCTAAGGTATACCATGATGAACAAAAATGAATTAAGAGAAAAGAAAATTCATAAGAAAATTCAAAAATGAAAATTTATCATCACAAAGATAGAGCCAGATAGACGCACGGCACCAGAGATAAGACTACAATTATCCAATTAGTTTAATTGATATTTATAATCTAAATGGACTTAACATTAACACTAATTATAAGAAAGAAAAAAGATCCTAGGTTGTACATTGCATGGATCCGTCCCTGACTCCACCGGTTATGGATGTTGATGATTTGCCTGAGAATTTTGATTAGCGAGAGAAGGGAGCTGTTACTGAGGTCAAGATGCAGGTAATTAATAACTATTAACAAGTTTATTATTACCTTTTCTCTTTAGTTTAATTTTTTTCATTTTTTAATTAAACAAATTAATTTAGTATTTTTCTTTGTTTTACCTTCCAATATACAAGGATTTGGTTGATTAAAAAAAAAATCTCTCCAGGAATAATTAAAAAAATCCCACAAATATGCTAAAATATGAATATGGTTTAAATACTTTAGGTTAAGTTATATTCTTCTCTATAAGGATGTATATATAGGGATTTACATGAGGGCTTTACAAGGAAATAGATACAGTAATCAATTAGAATAGTATCTCCTAATTATACAATAATTTGTCAACTATATAAAATAAGAAAGTAAATCCCTTAATTAATCAAGGAAATAAATCTCCTTGATTAATTAGGACACTCACGTCAACACTCCTCCTTAAGTTGGTGCATATACGTCACCAATGCCCAACTTGGTAAGTGAGTCATAAAATACTCTTCCACAAAAGACATCTGCCAGTTGATCTTTTGAATTTACAAACGATAGGTGGATGATCTTTTTCTCAATTTTTTCTTTGATGAAATGTCTATACACCTCAAGATATTTGGTTCGATCATGTTGAACTGGATTATGAGCAATATCGATAGCTGACTTGTTGTCACAATGCAACTTCATCGGCTTTTCAAGTTTGCCTCATTTGGTTAAGAGTCTTCTGATCCACAATAATTCACAAACTTCTTGAGCCATTCATCTATACTCTGCTTCTGCACTAGACCGAGAAACCACATTTTGTTTTTCACTACGCCAAGTGACAAGGTTACCTCCCAAGAATGTAAAGTAACCAAAAGTAGAACGTCTATCTGTAATGGACCAAGCCCAATCAGTATCTGTATATCCAACAACTTCAAGATCTTCATTTTTTGAGAACATTAATCCCTTTTCAGGGGCTGACTTTAAGTATCTTAAGATTCGATCAACAACATTCCTATGAGAAACACTAGGTGAATGCATAAACTGACTAACCACACTCACAGCATATGCAATATCTGGTCTTGTGTGTGCCACATATATCAACCTTCCAACAAGGCGTTGATACTATTCCTTATAGGTTGGTTCTTGGTCCATGTCTTCACACAACTTGTGGTTCATCTCAATGGGTGTGTCAACTGGCTTATACCCAAACATCCTTATTTCAGTGAGTAGATCCATTACATACTTCCTTTGAGACAGAAATATACCAGTTTTGACCTTACTACTTCAATTCAAAGAAAATACTTCAGATCACCTAAGTCCTTCATCTCAAATTCCTGAGACAAATACTTTTGCAGCTTCAGTTGCTCTCCGATGTCGTTTCCAGTTACGACTATATCATCTACATAAACAATCAATGCTGTAAGCCTTCTTCCATCACGCTTCATAAACAGGGTGTGATATGAATTACTCTGTGTAAAACCAACATTCTTCATAGATTTAGTAAATCTGCCAAATCATGCTCTGTGGGATTGTTTCAATCCATACAATGACTTTCTGAGCTTGCACACATGATTCTTCTTGTCATGAGCTAAATTACATCATGGTGGTAGGTCCATATAGACTTCTTCTTCCAAGTCTCCATGTAAGAATGCATTTTTTTACATCAAACTGATGTAATGGCCAATCGAGATTTGATGCTAGAGACAGTAGAACTCTGATAGTGTTAATCTTGGCTACTAGGGCAAAGGTCTCTTGGTAGTATATCCCATATCTCTGTGTCTACCTCTTCGCCACCAATCTACATTTATATCTTTTGATGGATCCATCTACTTTGAGCTTCACAGTATAAATCCATCTGCATCCTACTTTCTTTCCATGAGGTAAGGGCACGAGTTCCCATGTGACATTCTTTTGGAGGGCTCGCATATATTCATTCATGGCTTCCTTCCATTTTGGGTCTTCTAGTGCTTCAGTAACACTGTTGGGGATAGATATGTCAGCCAATTGCTTTACAAAGTGCACACGTGCCTATGATAATATGCTGAGAGATATGTAATTGTTGATGGGGTATTTCCTTTTGGCTTTAAGATCTGCTTCATATTGTAATCAAGATTTGCCACGGTTCTTCCTTTCTGGAAGATGATATGTAAGCTATGTGCCCTCTAAAATCAAATCATCATGGGATATTTCATTAGTGTTATTAGTTTCAGGAAAGATGTTACCTGAATGATGTCATCAACAGGTGATTGGTGTGGTACTGGAGCTGAAGCGGGCAAAATCTAATTAAACGATGCAATTTCCTCCTCCTGATTTTGACAGTGTGGAGATAACTAAGCATGTTCCTCTGGTGACCGATCCTGGGCCTCTCACGACCGGTAGTTTTGAAGCAGGTTCTCCGGGTTCGAATAACTAAGGGGGGCAACTGGTCGCATTCCACTGGCGACCGGTAGTTTTGTGACTGGTCATTTTGAAGCAGGTTCGCTGGCGACCGGTCGCGTTCCACTGGCGACTAGTCGTTTTGAAGTAGAGTCGCGTCCTCAGGAAAAAAATCGAGAATTGATTCCCTTCAAGGTTTCAACATTGAAACAATAGATAATTTGAAAGCTGTTAAAAGGGATTTAATGTGTTTGTTGGTTGCTAATAAATTTTGCTTGTGAAGGAATGATACAGTTGGTGGTATTACAGTGGCTAGCATCACAGTTTATGCTGTATTGGGTAAAATCTAGTCCAATGTTGGATATATTCATTAGAATGCAGCAAAGAAAGTGTTTAAGTATCTGTAAAAGGGATAAGGAGTAACATGCTGGTTTACAAGAGAAGTAACATGCTGGTGTTCAAGTTGACCTCTAGTTATGTATTTTAGTCGGGCTAAAGTGGCAGTATTTTGGAAAGGTGTCAAGCAAGCAACAACTCAGGCAGTATGGCTAATGAATTTCATTAGTGGAATGCACATTGTTGAATCTATTGCCATGCCTATACAGATTTATTGTAATAATATAGGAGAAATTTGCTTCTAATGATATTATTAAAGATTTACAGGTACCAAGCATTTTCTTGCTGGTTAAAGAATATATCAAAGAGGCATATCAAGATGGATTACATAGACACAAAGTCTGTGATTGTTGATCCACTTAATAAAGTTGTGTCAGTAGCTGTTTTAAGAGCCATGTTGAAAAGATGAAGATCTTGGCAAGCATTCACTTAACAAAATAGTGAGAGAAGTATTTCATACTTGGCTTCGTTCAGATTTCTTATCTCTGCATTTAAGATTGAATTTTGTTTAAATGTGCATCAAATATTTCAGTTTGTTTGATAAATATTATTGATAATCATTTAGTACGGTTAACTTGTTAAGGAACCATGATTATCAAAACCCAGGTAATGACTAGAAATAGTCTTAAAGAAGTCAACTAGATGTTATATATATATGTTATACATATATGCATCAAGTTTTCAGATTGTTGATAATCATTTTGGTTGAATTGATATTAAGGAACCGTGATTATCAAAACTCAAGAATTTACTAGAAATAGTCTTAAGGAGGACCACTGGATGTTTCATTACAGATTTAAGGTATTTTCTTACACAATTCAGTTTTAAATGAAACACTAATAAGGTTTGTATCTTGTTGGTATTCCATGTAGATGAAAGTCTTGTTTACATGATCATGGAGAATGTTTTAAAAGCTTAATTAAACATTACTCTCCTTGGTCTTGCACAAGCACTTCTGTTCAACAGGAATTTGATGATAGGATTATGTTGTTATGATTTCATGGCCATACAGAACTTTTGCATTAGAGTTATGGATTGAGTGCTGGCCCTAGTGGGAGAATGTAAGCCTATTAAGGGCTTCATACTAAATCCTAGTGGAATGAAAACTCATATGCAGAATTGGAAATCATAATCAAACTCTGCTAGTAAACTCATACAGGTGTAAAACTAATTAAACAAGAGTTGTAGCAATCCTACAAGTAGTATTATAATAATACAAGATATGAATAAAGCTATAAAGTTGTTAAAGATAACAAAGCAGTCCATGTGCAAGCCATACATTATGTTAATGAGTAGTAAGATATGTTTCTCAAATACATAATGGATGAAGAACATGGGAAACAAAGTATGGTGCTCTAGACAGCTTTGACGGAATTCTTTGATGGATAGAAATCTGTAAAGCATACACCAATTCAGTATAAATGGAAGGTCCCTACTCTCTAGATTATGCACTGCAAAATTCACACCCTTAGTCCATTGATTGTACTGCCTAAGGTGATCGAGAGTTGCAGAAGATCTTGTCATTCTAAAAAGCATGCCTTCATCATGTAAGTGATCAAGAGGTATTGTGAGTTTAGTAAAGACTATAGCATATTTACTTTTCAGTCTTACAGTATAATCCATTTGTACCTCTTATGACCACACCCCTTTAAATTGTGCTTCAAGTTTAAAGCACAATTTAACCTTATTCTATTTGTTAGTATTTATTTTGTGATTGGCATTTCCTAGAGATCAAATAGACTAAGTATAGATGGTAAATTAGCTGTGATAGAAGAGCAATTGTGGTTGTCTAATTTCCAAGATATGATCTGAAGACTCATATGTCAAGCAACGATCACTAAGGTAAATTCTTCATTCAATCATGCATTCTAATTGTGGTATTTCAAGAATGATTTCAAACTCATAATCTGATTAATCTTTTGATTAAGAAGATTTTTTATTATTTGAGGAAGATTGATTCAATTTATAAACTGTTTCCAGTTTTAATATTAAAAGTCTTCCTTGATTGAAAATCAATTAACCTGATTTTGGAAAGTAGTTTGTTGATTAGAAACCAATTGATCTTGTTTCCAGTTTTGAAAACCATTATAAAAAACAAGGGTTGGTTTCATTCATCGACACAACTTTTAACTATTAAGAGTATTTCCTGAGTCTTTATATTCACAAAAGAAAGCTGCTGTGTTTTGTTGCTTATACGGATAAATCATCAAGAGTAAGATTATCTTGGTGATTTGTCCTTGCATTCATTTGCACAAGTTACAAGGTTCACATACATCCGGAGAGCTTGAATCGATCACGTCAAATATCGGATTCAACATAAGGAGAGAATAAGAAATCCCAAGAGAAGTTGAGTTATGAAGAAGTTGGTACGTTGTCTAGAATGTCCAGGACAAGTTTGTATACTTCTTGTAATCATCGTTCTATAGTGGATTTGCCTTGGACAACTGGTCCCATGGATTTTCCCCAGAGGTGGGGTTTTACCATGTAAAATAATTCATGTGTACTTTCTTTTTTACACTCTTTACTGTAGAGGATTGATACATTGTATCAATCCCCTTGGCGTGTTTTATTTGTATTAACGTATTACTCTTGACTACTCAAAACGCAGGCTTTACCCTTTTGGTATTTTAAGTTATCCTACAGGTATTTTTAATTGGCATCAGAGCAGGTTGCTGAATATCCTTAGCAAGATCCGACATACCTTAGGATGGAGCATGTTGCAGGCTCGGTTGTGCATCCACCATATTTTGATGGGAGCAACTATGGTGCTTGGAATGCTAAAATGAAGTCATTCTTATGGTCTCTGGATGAACATGTATGGAGCATTGTGGTTCATGGATTTCCTGAACCCACAAAAACAATTGGAAAAGGAGAAGAAGAACGAATTGTTCCCAAACCTAGAGAGGAATAACAAATGCAGAAGTCACACTCAGTACCAATAACCAAAGGGGGTTAAATGCGTTATTTACTGTTGTCTCTCATGATCAGTTTGAATATATATCTGGTTGTAATACATCTAAGGAAGCTTGGCATATTTTGCAGGTAACTCATGAAGGAACCGATACTGTAAAAGGTGCCAAACTCCAAATGCACAACCTACAGTTTGAGACATTGGTGATGGATGATAATGAAATGTTTTCTGACTTCTATGCTAAATTGTGTGTTATTGTGAATGCATGTGCTAATTTAGGTAAGAAAATTCCTGAAGACAGGGTCGTGAAGAAGATTTTGAGATCGTTGCCTCAACGGTTTCAACCGAAGGTCACAGCCATTGAGGAGATTAGGGACTTAAACACCATGAAAGTGAGTGAACTCATAGGTTCTCTCCAAACCTATGAGATGAAACACTTACCTCCTAAAAAGAGAAAAAATGTTGCTTTCAACATTGTGAACGAAGAAGATGGTGACCATTCAAATGAGGATTTCAATGATGAGGAATTGATGCTTCTCTCACGAAAATTCAAGAAGTTCTTCAAGAACCAGAACTCAAGAAGTCATGAGTCGAAAACTCAATAAGGTACAAATTCAAAAAATAAATATTCTGATTCTGTTAATGGAAATTTTAAATCTCGCAGGTTTGCTGAAAAGAGAATGTCTAAAGAGAGAACCAAGTGATTTGAATGCGAAGGGTATGGGCATATAGCTTCTGAATGTGCCAATACACTAAAGAAACAGAACAACAAAGCTAAAGCATTGAATGCAACAAGGAGCGACAATGAGTCGGAATCTGAAAATGAAAAGAATGTTGTTGCCCTCATTACCACTTTTAGTTTGGACAAAGTAACAAAGGAAAATGATGATGAAGGATTAGATATTGAATTTGTGCTGGAAAAGTATGATGATTTGCTGGCTGCCTTTCAGAAACTAAGCAAACAGAATGCAAAACTCGTCAAAACTGTTGCTGCCTTAAAACTGGAAAAAAGCAGGATTGCTGACGAGTTGCCATCCTCTGACACTGCTCACAGAATGCTAAATATAGGTATGGACGAAAGAATTCAGTCTTTAGAGAAAAAATGCACTTACCAACATATGTTAATTGTCTCTTTAACCTCAGACAAACAAACCCTGAAAATTGAACTTAAAAATTCAAAAGAAAGGATTATTGCTTTGACTATTGGTGCAAAAAAGGTCGATAAAATGATTAGCATGGGTTGACGGGATGGTGACAAACGTGGCTTAGGATTTGACTCAAGCAAAAAGACTTCCTCTGTGTCCGTTACTAAATTTGTGAAATCATCAACTCCTATTGACACTCAAGTTCCCCATGGAACTCGGAAATTCATACCAACATGCCATTTCTGTGGTACTCGTAGGCATATCCGTCCAAACTGCAAAATGCTACATGATACTTTAGTGAGTCCAAAACCTATCAAGGGAGGACATGTAAGCATTCAAAACAAGATTTCACATCTTGTAAGTGAGGTAAAAAGGTTGTCTAAACTTTCTTATTCCTTATCTTTACCAAAGACAAAATTAGTTTGGAGGAAAAAGGAAAATCATAAATGTTTGCTTGCCTCTACTAATGTTGTCTGTGAACCCGATGTTTCAAAAAATTTGAATCTTAAATGTCTTCATGCTTCTACTGTTTTTTCTAATCCTAAAATGGACACTCTCACAAAACCTTTAGATAATCTTAGGTTTGAAACCCTTAGAAAGTCTCTAGGTGTTTGCTCTCTTGATTAATATGTTCATGTTGTTTGTTTTTACTTTTGTTGTTGTTGTTGTTGTTTGTTCAGTGGTTATTGTTCAACGAAACTAGCCAGCTTGTGTGGGGATTTGAGCTCTTGTATCATAATCAAGTTTCAACCTTTCACATTTGATGAACTAAGATTGGGCCTAGTAATGTGTCCACTTGAATTACACACTCTTAGTATCATTTGGTTATTCACTGCCATTCTATATGATAAAACTCACTTACTGGTCTATATTGCAAACCTCTTATCTCATTTTTGCACTTGCACTCTAATTCTTCTCCAAGCATTCTGCACACTCTCTCATCGTATATCAATTAAGCTTTTGATCATGTTCACCTTATTGCTAGCATGCCCCTTGATCGTTCCAAAAATAAATAAATAAAATAAAAATGTTGGTGTTTGATCAGTGCGGAGTAACCGGGCCTCTTGTCTAACCAACGTCGAGGCTCGCGTCAAAAGGCCTTGATCATTTGCCTACTTGATTTCCTTTGAAGCCTTCATGATCTAGATAAGTATCTCTTTGGGGTGCTTGCTCACCTAGTGTCCTATAGTCAACTAACTTGGGTTCACTGATTGAACATCTGCTACGTGGATCATGTCGAAAGCTTAATAAAGGACATCTCAAACTCAAATTATAAATAAATAAATAAATTTTTAAAAAAAGGAAAGAAAAGGGATGAGTGTGCTTATGCTATGCAACTTTGGTGTCTGTTGGTTTGTAAGGTTGATTGATAATTGGTGATGGTGTTCCTTGTGCTTGTTGAAAGTTAGTCACATTTCACGAGGATGAGCTTTGTCATTGGATTTGGTCTGCAAGTTTTATTGTGTTCAATGTCACTGTCTTGCCTTATGATGTCTAAGAGTTATAAGTTCCTGTGATCTCATACTTGTGTCCCTAAAAGGCTTTGCTTCGAATGTTTAGGCTTGGACTTGATCTTGGCTCTTATATTCTATTTCCCTCACAGGTTGATAATCTCTTGGAGCAAGTAGTGTGAAGGTTCTATAGAGTTGTAGAGTTGTTTGCATCTCTGTTTAGTTTTTTTGTTCTCTAGTTTATGATGTCTTGATGTTCTGAACATGCTTCTGTTGTTTTCTGCGGTTTATAGTTTTGGTCTTCTCTACTCATAAGCATCAATTCAACATTTAAATTTTATAAGATTAAAAAAAAAAGAAAAAAAAAAGGTGTCGTTTAATGGCCTTTCTTAAGTGTGCAGCTAGGTCTCATTGTCCTCTTAAGTCACTTTCAAGTCGCGCCTCTTTGCCCTATCTCCATCAAATTTTTCTCACAATTAAGTCAGGGTGACCACCCGCTCTGCGTTTGTCCCCGCAGCACATCCTCTGACAGAACGAAGTCCAGCCGCGACCCCTCTTGTCTTCAGTTTTGCCCGATCTTGGTTGCTGTTTCTGCATGCCCAATTTTGGTACTGTTTCTTACTGCCCGATCTTGGTTACTGGTTCTTTATGCCCGATTTAGTGTTCTTATCTGTTCCTTTGGATTTCCTGCCAAAAAGGGGGAGAAATTGGTATGGATATAATAGCTGGAATTTTGTTAGCAAGGGGGAGTTTTTGTTGTTTAGCTTTATAGATTTATATTAGTTAGGGGGAGCAAATCACATGTGGCGTACTGATTTGTTTACATTTGAACTATTGTGATGTTACCATACTAATTTCAAATCTTTTTGTTACTCGTCTGGTTTTTGTTATCCTTCACTAGTTTAGTTGGTTGATGTTGTGTAGATTTAAAGGTTCACTACTAAAATTAGTGTTGGGATGAAAACTACTTTGAAGTGTATTTTATTTGTAATTCGATGTTTTGTCTAGGAAATGCCAAAGGGGGAGATTGTTATTATTTATTTTGTGATTGGCATTTCCTAGAGATCAAATAGACTAAGTATAGATGGTAAATTAGCTATGATAGAAGAGCAATTGTGGTTGTCTAATTTCCAAGATATGATCTGAAGACTCATATGTCAAGCAACGATCACTAAGGTAAATTCTTCATTCAATCATGCATTCTGATTGTGGTATTTCAAGAATGATTTCAAACTCATAATCTAATTAATCTTTTGATTAAGAAGATTTTTTTTCTTTAAGGAAGATTGATTCAATTTATAAACTGTTTCCAGTTTTAATATTAAAAGTCTTCCTTGATTGAAAATCAATTAACCTGATTTTGGAAAGTAGTTTGTTGATTAGAAACCAATTGATCTTGTTTCCAGATTTGAAAACCATTATAAAAGGCAAGGGTTGGTTTCATTCTTCGACACAGCTTTTAACTATTAAGAGTATTTCCTGAGTCTTTATATTCACAAAAGAAAGCTGCTGTGTTTTGTTGCTTATACGGATAAATCATCAAGAGTAAGATTATCTTGGTGATTTGTCCTTGCATTCATTTGCACAAGTTACAAGGTTCACATAACTCCGGCGAGCTTGAATCGATCACGTCAAATATCGATTCAACATAAGGAGAGAAGAAGAAATCCCGAGAGAAGTTTAGTTACGAAGAAGGTGGTACATTGTCTAGAATGTCTAGGACAAGTTTGTATACTTCTTATAATCATCGTTCTATATTGGATTTTCCTTGGACAACTGGTCCCGTGGAATTTCCCCAGATGTGGAGTTTTACCACGTAAAATAATTCCTGTGTACTTTTTGTTTTTTACACTCTTTATTGTAAAGGATTGATACATTGTATCAATCCCCTTGGCGTGTTTTATTTGTATTAACGTATTACTCTTAACTACTCAAAATGCAGGCTTCACCCTTTTGGTATTTTAAGTTATTCTACATGTATTTTCACTATTTCTTTCTTTGCTTCACGTCCCTTCTCTCAGAGCCAGCCTTGGCCCAGGGCAACCAGGGCCTGCGCTCGGGGCCCATAAACAAAAATATAGGCTTAAATATATGTATATGTACCTGATTAAAAAATATGTAAAAAATAAACTTAAAGTCTTCAAAAGCTGCCGTATTCCCTTCACAAGAGAAGCATGCCAAAACGACTGACAACATAATTATTTTTTAAATCATTCCCAAAAAGCAAGAATCAAGTCTCAACCAAACCCATCACATCGTTTGCCAAACATAGATAGTCATGGCTGGTAGTAGTGATGTCAACGTCAATGAATCCAAGGTACACTCTGTTCCTTGCCTTGATCAATCTTTAGTCCCTCAAAGCCCTACCTCTCTCCTTTTTTGAAAATTCCTCCCTCTCTTCTTGTTTCTGTTCAATTTTACTTTTATCGTGTTGCCATTTTGGGCCTGCCTATTCTTGGTTCTAGCAAGTTGGAGACTGTGGAACTTGAGAATCTCATTTGGGACCAAACTCAAGTTTGATTCCCTTTTCCCTTTTTGTTTGGTTTGAAGGTCTGAATTGTTATCAAGGGCATTTCTATTAAATTTAATAACTTTTTTTTTTATAAAAGAAAAATTATCTTTTGTGCTTAAGATTCGTGGGTTTGTTGGATTTTCTTAGTTCTTTCTATTGCTTCTATGTTGGGTCCAATTTTTTGTTCTGGAAAGTTACAAGTTTGATAAGTTCTAGTTTCATTTGGTGCAAAAGTTTGCAACTTTGCAACTTTGCACTAAGATTTGAAGGTATTTGAGGTGAATTAGGCATATCCTCGTTTGTTTTGATAACTCCATACCGTGACAGAGGGAGAGTCCAGCCAAGTGACAAAGGGAGGCGTCAGGTTCCATACCCAGATTTCTCTCCCTTCAGCTATGGAGTTTTGGTTGTGAGGTTGAGGACGACTGTTGGGTTTGATGGTTTTGAGGGGTTTTGTTGGAACGCCCGATGGTTTCGTTTTTTTTTTTTAATAAAAAAAATATGATCAATTTAACTGAAGGATAAAATTGGACAATTTTAATAACGTTAATGTGTAAATTGATACCCTATGGCCCATATTGAGAATAACATCAAACCTTTAAGGGGGTCTTTTGTCATTAGGTGTTAGCCCTAAAATTAATTACTTGATAAAAAAAATTTATAATTTTAATAATTAAAGGGTCTACTCTTAGACTTTTGCCCTGGGCCTTCAATCGCCCAGGCCCGGCCCTGTCTTCTCTGCCTGTGCTGCTTATTTACGAACGAAACGCACACAAAGGCAAGTGTTAACTATTTTTCTGCCAAGGGTCAATTTAGGCATTGATGCTGGCCCAGCCTATACTAGTTGTTCCAAACCCAAACCACATTGATGCTGGCCCAGCCTAGACACAGCAAAGTTGATTACAACTTGTTAGTAATTAGCAAGTAGGTTTTTGTCCATTTTCAATCATTCAACAATATCTGTACTGTCAATTAATTTTGGGCCGAATTCTCAAATTCTGTCAAATAAAGGCAAGGTGGTGTACAAGTTTATTTGTTTTCGAGGAATCCAATAATATATAAATTGTGTCCATATCTTTTTTATTTTGTTCGAAAAAGAAAAAAAGAAAAGACAGAGACATGCAATACGAGTCTCCTCTAAATTAATAAAATTCATTTGTTTCAATTAGTGTTCTATCTTTCCCTAAACCCCTTTAAACATAAACCGACATTCAATAATTCAGCCATAATGCAAAGTGTCACCAATTAATTTTTGGGTTGAATGGTTAAATTATGTAACAATCATATATGAGTTACTTTGATTTCCAATAAGTAATGTGAAATTTGACCATAGTTTCAGGAGCACTACTATAAATAAGCTTAGTTTTATTCCTTTTCTCGGCACCCAATGCATTAGTTGTATATGCTGAAACTAAAAAGCTAGCCCTCAAATTCCTCCTCCACCCATTATCTTTTCTAAACTATAGGTTTCAAACTCTCAGTGAGATTTAATTTCTATTACATTAATTAATCATCGTATGGCTTCTTTCCAACTTGATGACCAGGTTCTGGTACAAGATACTTTGTTCGTGAGGACATTGACCCTGAACAGGCCTCGCCAGCTGAACACCCTTTCCTTGAAATGATCTCTCGGCTGTCAGAACTTTTCCTGGCCTATGAGGACGATGCCAATGCCAAGTTGATCATTCTCAAGGGTAGAGGAAGAGCATTTTGTGCTGGCGGCAATCTAGCCGCCGTGCATCGTCGCTTTCTTGAAGGAAATCTGAAATATGGTGAGAAAGTTAGTCAGAAGATCCTCAACTTAACCTATTTGATAGCAACATACAGTAAACCCCAGGCAAGTATGCAATTAATTTCCATAATGTCTAGCTTCGAAATCTATGTTAAATATTTTTCGGATACTAAGTGCTACAATATGTACCATCTCAACTGGTCAATTAGTATTCCATATAACATACAAATAATTTCATCGTACTTTCTTTTGTTAGTTCTTTCAATATCATCTTTTTGTTATTTATTTATTTATTGTAAAAAAACAAAACAGGTTTCAATTCTGAATGGGATTGCCATGGGAGCTGGGGTTGGTATTTCAGTACACGGAAAATTCCGTGTAGCAACAGAGAATTCGATCTTTGCAACGCCAGAAAATGCTCTGGGATTTTTTCCTATTGTGGGTGCTTCTTATTTCTTGTCAAGACTTAATGGATTTTTTGGAGAGTACTTGGGTCTTACTGGTGCCAGACTGGATGGTGCTGAAATGCTTGCTTGTGGTCTAGCAACTCACTTTGTTTCCTCAGCCAAATTGCCTCTATTGGAAAAAGCTCTGATTTCCAGAGCAGCTTCAGCTACTTCCTCAAGCTGTGATCTTGCTCTTATTTCAACAATTATAGACCAACACTCCCTACCGCAACCGGCTCTGAACGAGAAAAGTGCTCTTCACAAAATGGATGTCATTGACAAGTGCTTTTCCAGACCAACAGTTGAAGAAATCTTAAGTGCCCTTGAGAGGGAGGCTGCAGAAGCAAACATGGCAGATGATGATCATCGTCATGAATGGTTTAGCTTCGACAATTCGTTTGCTTAAGAAGGCATCGCCGATGAGCTTGAAGATTTGTTTGAGATCCATTAGAGAAGGAAGGGTGCAGGCAATTGACGAATGCCTTGTCCGCGAGTACAGAATAACTTGCCATGTTCTGCGAGGGAAAATAAGCAAGGACTTTAGAGAAGGGTGCAGAGCTATCGTGTGGGACAAGGATAAGAAACCAAAGTGGAAGCCTTATAGTTTGGAGCTCATCACTGACCATATGGTTGACCACTACTTCTCTCGGTTGGATGGTGATGATGAAGAAGGGGGAGAATTAAAGCTCCGTCAAAGATCCAACTTGCCTGCATTTGCCAATGCCAAGCTTTGAGCTAAATGTTATTCCAATTTTATTAGTCCACACCCCAACATTTTCTCACCCCACACCACCCCAACTTTCTCATTGGAATATATAAGTGCAACCAACTTATCAAATAAACCATACATGTATAATATCTTGTTAGTTGAAAAAACCCTAACCCTCCACAAGCTTCAACGCCGCACCAAGGGGGGAGGTGGTCTCTGCCCCTCCTCCCCAACCCCTCATCTCCCCTCTTTTTCCCTAATCTCTCTTCCCTCTCAACCCCCCTTTTTTTCTCTCCCCCTATTTGTCTTCTCCTCTTTCCTCTTCCCTCTTTCGTTCCCTTTCCTTATCCACTTCCTCATATATGTTAAGGAATTGGAGTTTTAGTTTGTAAGGAGGCTTTTTGCTGCCCAGATCCATGTGGATCTTGGTTTTTGTTTTTTTTGTTTTCTTGTTGTAGGAGTTGTAATAAGAGTTGTCGGTGGTGCTCTCTATCCAAGTGGAGGCGGCGACGTCGATGGTGTAGCAACGGTTGTCATGCTAGTTCATAGTTTGTAGTTTGTATTTGTTGGTTTAGGCATAATTCTCTGCATATCAAATCAACATGTTGTTGTGTTTGGTCACTAGAGATGTTGTATACATTTTGGCACTTTTGTGGCTTTGTTCCATGTTTGGTTTCATCAATAAATACTATCACTTCTTCTAAAAAAAATATCTTGGTAGTTCGTCTTATAAATAGGTACATAATTGTATATTTTATTTCATTCCTTTATATAATAAGTTTTTTTTTGTCAAAGTTATATAATAAGTTAGCATGTGTATGTTTAGGGACGGATCTAGAATTAAATGCGATTTGGAATATATCCTTCCAGTTTCTCCGAACAATTTGAAATAAGTTATGAGAAGTTGTTTTCGATATTAAGGGCATGAAAAATTTGAAATCTAAAAGATGCAATTAGATTTTAAGGCTAAAATACTGAATTTTAAATGGTAGAAAAATACTGTAGACACACAAGTACAAATTAGTGGGAGTTAAGCCCCAAAAGAATCATAGTGGCGGATCCATATTCGAAATTCGACTGGGCAAAACTTACATTAAAAACTCGACGGTACAAGTGAATTTCAAGGGGGGCATAATGAGCCATACCCTCAAATGCATCTCTATATACATAAATAAAAGCTTAGCTAAAAAAAAAAACAACAACAAATTCTTTGTTTTCTTGGGGTTCGGATTGTGATCCGACATAACAAATGATAACATATTTAATCAAACATTCCAACCTAAAATCAAATAAATTCTCATAATAGCATCAATGCCTTTAATCAAACATATAACATACCATCAACAAATCAAACATCTCAATAATACCAATATCAAATCAAATATTTCAACAAAATTCCTAAAATCAAAGACCTAATTAATTTCAACAAAATCCCCAATTATAATTCATTCTTAATTAAACCCTAGAGTAGATTAGAACACATAACTTCTAACCTGTTTAAAATATATTAGATTCAATGTTGCCATATACAACATCTTAAAATTAAAGATGCATACATATATTTTAAGAGAAACTCAATAAGAGAAGATAATTAAAGAGGATAGAAATTTGGGGGTTGGTAATTAAAGAGAAGATAAAAAAGAAAAAGAAAAAGATAAGATAATAAAGAGGAGAGAAATTTTGGGTTATGCATACATGTGGGTTGCTTTTTGGGTGAGTGTCAGTAGGGGTGGGCATCAATCCGGCCAAACCGATGAAATCAGCCGAACCAAACCATAATTATTGGTTTGATTTGGTTTTGACCAAGAAAAAGTCAAACGGTTTAAAAATCGAACCGGACTGTATATGGTTTGGTTTGATTTGCTTTGGTTTTGAGCTTTTGTATACCTGCCTAAACCAAACTGGACCGTTTATGTGTATATTTATTTTTTATATTTTATTTTACATGTGTAATACTCTAAATAGGTAATAACTATATATGAATATTTGAATGGAGCTATATTAATTAGTGAAATATGAAGTTTTATGGCATTTTGAGCTTTAGGATGATTTCGTACTCTAAAAAATTATTTATGTATGAAGCAAGTTGTGAATTTGTTAGTTATAATTGGGCTAACAATGTTGAAAAAATGCAAAAAGAAAGAGAATTGGGCTAAAGTCCAAACCGGCCGAACCAAACTGTCTTAAATTGGTTCGGTTTCTTTTATAACTTTTATCCAAACCAAATCGAACTAAACCGTTATATTGTTTGGTTCAGCCGTGATTTTGAGTTGAAACCGATCCAATTCAGACTGTACCCACCCCTAAACATAAATTTGTATGTTTCACATGAGTTAGGCTATTACATATGGGGTAGGTCTCAGCCTACCTTGCCCTAGGCGTAGGACCACCATATATTTATGACCCAATATGTGGAGGAGGATCAGCCAGGAACCAACCGCCCAATCCCAAGTTCGGCTCTTCATTAATCTCCACTGGTCCATTGTAAGCCTTTTCTTTTCTTAGGAAAAAGGCAAACAAATACTTCTTTCTCTTCATGACCAAACCACGTTTAAATTGTGCTTCAAGTTTAAAGCACAATGTTCTATTTCTTTCTTTTCTTCACGTCTCTTCTTCTCTGCCTATGTTGCTTTTTTTTGGGTCATTTACGAACGAAACACAAAGAAAGGCCAGTGTGTTGCCAAGGGTCAATTTAGGCACTGATGCTGGCCCAGCCCACACCACACCACATGGGCTCATACAAAGCAAAGTTGATTACAACTTGTTATTAATTAACAAGTAGGTTTTTGTGTGTCTTTTTCTTTTTTTTTGTTCGAAAAAGAAAAAAAGAAAAGACAGTGACATGCAATATGTAGAAAGTAGCCACTGCCTACCTTGAACCTTCTACTTAAAGAAAAACATGCCTTCCAATTCCTCCACCTCTCTATAAAAAGTTGCACCTGGGTTTCAGACTTTCGTTGCACTTCTATCACATAATTAATAATTCCATGGCTTCTTTCCAACTTGATGACCAGGTTCTGGTACAAGAGACTTTGTTTGTGAGGACATTGATCCTAAACAGGCCTCGCCAGCTGAACACTCTTTCCCTTGAAATGCTTTCTCGGCTGTCAGAACTTTTCCTGGCCTACGAGAATGATGCCAATGCCAAGCTGATAATTCTCAAGGGTAAAGGAAGAGCATTTTGTGCTGGCGGGGATGTAGCCGCCATTCATCTTCGCTTTCTTGAAGGAAATCTGAAATTTGGTGAATTTTTTTTTCAGAAGCTGCTCACCTTAACCTACTGGGTAGCAACATGCAGCAAACCCCAGGCAAGTCTGAAATGAATTTTCATAATGTCTTCAAAATCTAGGTTAAATATTGGATACTTCTGCTGTTATTTGTATCATCTCAACTGGTGCCCAGTCGAGATGGTGCAATTAGTTTTATCGTAATTTCTTTTGTTAGACACCAAGTTTTCGTATAATTTCTTCTCACTAACATCTTTTGTTATATATATATATATATTTTTTTTTTCTTTTTTTTAAAAACAGGTTTCAATTATGAATGGGATTGCCATGGGAGGTGGGGTTGGTATTTCATTAAATGGCAAATTCCGTGTAGCAACAGAGAATTCGATCTTTGCAATGCCAGAAAATTCTCTGGGATTGGTTCCTGGTGTGGGTGCCTCTTATTTCTTGTCAAGACTTCCCGGATTTTTTGGAGAGTATTTGGGTCTCACAGGTGCAAGGTTGGATGGTGCTGAAATGCTCGCTTGTGGTCTGGCAACTCACCTTGTTCCCTCAGCCAAATTGTCCCTATTGGAAAAAGCTCTAATTTCCAGAGCAGCTTCTACTTCATCAAGCTGTGATCTTGCTTTTATTTCAGCAATTATAGACGAACACTCACTGCTGCAACCGGCTCTGAACGAGAAAAGTGCTCTTCACAGAATGGATGTCATTGACAAGTGCTTTTCCAGACCAACAGTTGAAGATATCTTAAGTGCCCTTGAGAAGGAGGCTACTACAACAGATGCAAATAGGGCATGTGATGAATGGCTAGCTTCAACGATTCAATCGCTGAAGAAGGCGTCGCCGATGAGCTTGAAGATTTGTTTGAGATTCATTAGAGAAGGAAGGGTGCAGGAAATTGATGAATGCCTTGTCCGTGAGTACAGAATAGCTTGTCATATTATGAGAGGGAAAATCAACAACGACTTCAGAGAAGGTTGTAGAGCTATCTTGTGGGACAAGGATAAGAAACCAAAATGGAAGCCTTCTAGTTTGGAGCTCATCACTGAACATATGGTTGACCACTACTTCTCTAGGTTGGATCATGATGAAGAATTAAAGCTCCCCCAAAGATCCAACTTGCCTGTATTTGCCAATGCCAAGCTTTGAGCTATTTGTGATTTTGGGGTGTTTCTACTTACACCTATCAAATATTTCAATTCCCTCCCCAATATTTTTCCAATTTTATTAGTCTACACACCCCAACATCTTCTCTCCACACCACAACACCCCTTTTTTTTTTTTTTTTTTTTGGTGTTTCAAAGTTTGAAAGGGGAAACTGTCATTGGGGTTCAAATGACTTTGTCAGATGACCGAAGGGAAACGTTGAAAGACCAAAATATGAAATATACATCCCATTGATTTGGTTTTCACAGCCCAGCTAACTAATAATCTACCAACGCCGTAAACACTTAAATCAAAGCCTTCTTTACAACTCAACAAAATTCACAATTGTAGGAGACATTATTAAAACAATTAAAACATCATTAAATCAAAGCCTGCATATCAGTGGAACCACTCATTCTATATTGTATTTATTTTTGTCAAGTTTCCGATGTGAGACTTATACTCTTCACCATTTATTTCATTCCGTTACATAATATAAAATAGCATGGATATGTGTTAAGAGTATCCCACATTGCCAGATGAATATGTTGGGGTCTATGTTGAGGGGTTCATTCTTGCCGTCCAATAACAACTCTGTAATTGATTGGATGACAATGAAGGACCCCTCGTTATACTATAGACCCTCATTACAGTCTCTCTGTTGCAATATTGCTTTAAAAAAATTTAGGCCTCTTCATCTATTGCCAATTGGCTGTTGCTTGCTCCTTCCTTGGAAGAGAATTCAATGAGTCCAGTATTTTTGTTAAAAACTTTGGTTGGTGTCCAAATACAATATTCGGAGACAAGAGAAGAAACACATATTTCGACCCAACAAAATTTGGGCTTTGAAAAGGAAGCCAGGTAGGGTTGAACTTCAGAAGAAAACTGACTGGGCCAGAAGCTTTGGGTTTGGGTGACCGAACCAGATTTTGGCGGCACCAGTTTTCTCAAGTTAAACGATTGAAAAAAAAAAAAAAAGGCAAAACAAAACAAAAGGCTGTTTCTTCTGTTTCCTATGCATGACTGACGACTTACTTCCCAAATGCCAGAGCTTAGAGAGAGGCGAGCTTATCACAATGTCTACTTCTTCTGAGCCATCTGATAGTGTTGTGGCAATGCTCATCGATGGTGAAGAAGAACAAGCAGAACAACAGCAAACCGATGGTCGAACTCGAATGCCTGAGCTCCCAGAAATCTTGCCTTCTCAGTCTTCGAATAAGAGGGACGAAGGGGAAGAAGGTAGTACAAGGAAGAGGGTTTTCAGTGTGAGCAATTCGGAGGGGCTCTTTTGCCCTATTTGTATGGAGTCGTGGTCGTCCCAAGGCGATCATCAAGTCAGGTTAGAGATACCATCTTTTGGGTTCCGTGGAAAAGTTTTAATTTTCATTGAAAATTTGCTGGTTTTTGTTTTCACGTCTGTTGAACTTCGTTCTTATATTAGTACACTCTCCCAATTGTTTGATAAATTTGGAAGTTTGTTCTCTTTTTTTAATCAGTCAAGTTTTGTTCTTTAGAAACTGATTGTTGATTACATTGGGAGAATCGATTGTGTTGCTTTTAATGTCGTTGTCAATTTTATGGTTTTCTTGTAGAAGTTTATTTCTTTCAATAATTGGTAGAACTGTGCCTCCTTTAGAGATAATTTGCACTTTCATTCTAATAGTTTACTTGAAACCTGCAAATAAGATCATTCTGAAACTTAAGAATCAATGGAGGAGATTCAGAAATATGCAAGGAAAAGAAAATACTGCAACCTGAAATTTTGAAAAATTATCACCTTGCCAGGGTCACCCACCCTAAGTATTTTTCTCAAATTAACCTATAAACCCAAGACCATCTCAGAAGCAGAGAACTCAATTTGGGAATCCTAACGGTTCTATACAGTCCTATCTCTAAATTAATAATTTTTCTTTTCTCACCATTCTTATTCCACCGGGTGTTTCTACATATCATATTATTTTCAATTGCAAATCACATTGGCTAAGCTCATTTTCTATGTCATTTGGCTTTTATTATGATACATTAGTTGGCATTCCGCTTGCGATTTTAAATATGTGGTTAATGCTCATTTTCTTGTGGAATGTTGCCCTCTCCTATTGTATATTTTGCTAAATTATGGAAGTTGTATGGCTGTGGTTTGCAGCTGTCTTCCTTGTGGTCATGTATATGGCATGTCTTGCATTAGTAAATGGATTCAGCAGTGTGGTGGAACGTCTGCAAAGGTTCTTTCTGCTACCTTTTTTTATTTATCATTTGTCTACATTCATTTCACCCATAATTTTCTTTTGTAGTGTCCACAATGCAATACAAAGTACAAGTTGAAGGATGTAATAAAGCTTTATGCATCACCAGTAGTTGTGCTTGATGAAAATCTACAAAAGGTGATAATCATTTATTATCTCACGTTAACAAGTTTCAAATATTAATGATGGATATTGTTCTGAATAAGAACTCTACCTCTGCAGAAAGTTAAATCTCTTGAGGCTGAAGTTGTCTCTCTCAAGACTGAAGTAAGTAAGACTACCAAGTTTCAGATTAGCAAGCTGCATATTGTTTGGTTTCTTAGTTGCAATATAAGTTAAAATTTGGTTGTATTTTTCTATCTAGTTCTTATCACTCATTTATTGTTGTTCTTGCACATGATCTATCATTCTGATGCAGGAGCATCTACGAAGCTCTCTAAGATTACTTAGGCCCATCACTCAATTGGGCTAGAGTTCTATTTACTTTAAATTATTAGTTACTTCTTTTGTTTTCCTATTCTTACTAGGATTTTGTTTAATTTCCTGTTTAGGTTTTTAATTTCCTATGTCAATTAGGTTTTCTATATTCTAGTATAAATAGGCTATTTAGAGACTCTTGTATTTAGTTTTTGTTGATGAATATAATTTCAGACGTTAGTCTATAGAGTTTCTGTTGGGATTTTGCCCTAGAACTCAATTATCTTCGTTCCAACTTCAATTCTACAGCTTTATCCCTCTATTCTCTGTATTTTGGGTATGTTTGGGTCGCTGGACAGCAGCTTATAGCCGCTTCCCTGCATCACATTCTCTGTCTTTATGGTCAGGATTTTGGTTACGTATATGGCCCTCAACCTTGTTATAATGCAGTGGAAAGCGTTGAGCAGCTATTTGTTTAATGAAAAGGGAAATATGAAATATCTCCCTTAAATTTTGACGGGAGTTCGAATGTCTTCCTAATCTTTGAAATTGATCAATGTTTCCCTTCAACTTTAAAAAATAAGATCAGTACATCTATTAAACCACACTTTTCACCCACCTCTCTCTCTCTCTCTCTCACTCATTCACTACTTTTTCTCTTCTTTTGTAACTTCCATCACAATGCATGTATGATGCTTCCAGTTATAGGGTAATGTTCTCTTTCCAGTCTAATGTTGCCAAAATGCTAATATGGACTGTAATTCAGGCAAGAATCAACCTAATCAATGGTTCATATTGACAATCTGAAAACATAAGCATCTTAAGATCTGTCTCTAGTCATAATATTATTGTTATAGTTTCTACTAATGCATCATTATATTTTATCAACTTGCAAAATTTTCAGCAAAATTTATGGTCTCTTACCAGGACAGCCACTAAAGAGCAAGTTCTGCTAAAGTCATAACCAAAACCACAAAACATGCTGTAAAATTTGAAGTCCTTTCATTGTTGAAGTACCTATTATTCAACAAGGTCTTAACAGCCATTTCACTCCCATCACCAAGAACCTTAGAAGTGGCAGAGTCAGGAGTCTAAGTTGGGGCAGGTTGGGTCTTTAGGGGTTAGGCAGGGCCTTGTAGAGGGGTTGGATACGAGGGTTGAGGGATTAGAGCGTCAGCTTCATGAAAAAATGTTAAAGATTGAGACTACAGCTGCTTCTTCCCTCTCAGGTCAGCTCTTTAATGGGGTCAACGTTTGTGATAATCCTAACTTTTTGATCCTCTGACCAGTAATGGACAACCAAATTTTCTTTGCACCTTTTTAAAGCTTGCACATGTGTAACACACAGGCACACGTGCCCCCACACTTTTTTCTCCTCTGGTTGCTACATGTGCATGAGTGATTGTATTAATCCTTATGATAAGATTGTTGTGATGTTTGAAAATGAAGTATTATATAACATTGGTGTCTGTTTTCCTAGGTTTGATTTTTCATTCATATCAGCTTGAGAATGCTTTGATGCCTTTTCCTATCATGTGCAGAGAGCTTCTTTACTTGATATACAAGATGATTTGTTCAGTGTACAACAAAATTTAATCAAGGAATTATCCAACCTCAGGGAGGTATAATTTGTTCATATCCTTATTTCTTAAACTAAATTTTCCTTCGAGAGATTTATCATCTTAATTTCCTCTTTCTTATGGTGTTGGGCATTCATTCCCTGTGATCAGTTAAGTCACGGAGAACACTAATTTATCCTTTTGAGTTTAACAACAAAGATTTTGGTGTGTTTAACAGTTTTAAATTAAGCATTTACTATTCTGTTCATTTTATCTGAGTTTGCTGTTCAGATAGTCCTAAATTCCTGCTTTGCTCACTGCTTTTGCACTTATGACCCCATTTTGGTTTTGTAGAAGCACTGCTGTGGAGATGATGCACCTTTAGGAGAGACAGGGATGGAGCCCTTTAGATTTACGTCTGCTAAGGGTAATCAGGGACAGGGAGCACAATGGGGTAATATTTCTCTTTGAGAACTTTACCTTGCAAATTTCTGTTCAGTTGGTTGGTTGTTTCTTATAGACTTAAATAGCGCCTTTTTGTTTTGGTCCCAAGATTGTGCATACTACAGCTAGTGCCTGTTTTTGTGATCCTAAGAGGTTATATACAGTATAGTACACATAGTGGAAATCATCTTTCAAAGTCCCAATACAATGGTCTCCAAGTATTACACAGAGGCTAAGGGAAAACAGATTAACATTCTTTTAAGTATTTCAAATTGTTATGCATGTGCATCACCTTAGTACAATCATGTTTATATTTTGTCCTTCATAATTTGTATGCACCTCTTTATTTATTTTCAAATGATTTTTGGTGTCTAAAAATCTTTCTTGCATTGTGAGCCACCTCATCATAGTCCAACAACATGGCACAAACATTGATTGTTTCTCATTTTAAAGTAAGTGTATGATTTAGTGGATTTTTTAAATTGGTGTTGTGTCATAATGCAGATCACTACTTTGCCCATAATTTTGACAGACAGGGAATTCTTCACTGGAAATTTCAATTACAGGTGCATCTATTCTTATTCTTTCTCCAACTTTATTACATTTCAATTTGATCTAGTTTGATATCTTAAGCTTGTGATCCATGACTTTATTTTAAAATTTTGAATTCATATGATGTATATTATCATCGATGTACACTTCTCAAAACTCCAAAAAAAAAAAGGCTTTTCAGGCTAGTCACGCCTTCACCTTTACCATGAGTAAAAGTCTAGGAGGCTGATTCTTGGTTTTGTCATTTGAATTGTTCTCTTCTGTTAGTTACATGTCATTTGTTTAATTGCAATAGATTTAACATTGACAGCATGAGTTGGCAGTAGATGGTGCAAGGCTTTTTGATATGGATGCTTCTTATCAAATTTTGGTCCTTGCTCGAAGGATATCGGGAATGGGTGGCACACACATGCTGAAGAAAGTAATGTTCTTTTTGAGCCCCAGAAAAAAACAAAAACAAAAACAAAAACAAAACAAAACAAAAGAGAGGAAAAAAATATCTTGCACCAGCATATACATGTCTTTGAGTTTATTACTTTTCCAGACCTGGTATGCATAATCGGTTTAAGATTTCTGTTGCCGCAGGTCAACTTGATCAATCCTTTAGAAAATGAAGATATACAGCTTCCTCCAGGTACAAAAGCCATTAAGGACCTACGTGTATCCCCATGTGGTAGACTCATCCTTTTAGCTTCATTGGGAAAGAAATTATCAATTCTTAGGTTCTCCTATTTTATCCTTATGGCCAATGAGATTCTTTAAGTGCAATTTGTTGTTGGAATTTAATTGTTTCTTGTTTGTTTCAGCATGGGAAGCAACAATTTTGTCATCAATTATGACTTACCAGTACAATGTTTCCTTTATTCTTTATATTGCAAGTCTAGAGAAGAAATGTTGTTGGTTTTCTGCTAGTGTGTGACGTGTGTGTGTCTATCGGACTTCCTTAACTGCAGCACATCCAATTTTTTTTGTTTTAAAATTTTTGGAATAAGTTGTGTCTGTGATCGAATCAGTGGCCCCATGGCAGATTACAGGGATCTAACAGAAGATTGGATCCCTGAATTGGGACTTCTAAAAGTTCATAGTCATGTGGTATTGCTTGCATATATTGTATTATAATATTTTATACTTGCCATAATAAAGCAGAAGGATTTTCCAAGTCCTATTTAGCCAAGTACTCATGGTTCCGAGTTATGGAGCCACATATAATTAATTTTATATGGACTACTATTTGTTGTACTACCATTACCATTTGTTTTTCTATTTTGTCTACCATTTTCTGAATAAACATGGTATATCCAGGGCCAAGCATGGTCGTGCTCATGGGATCTTAACAGTCCACATCATATATATGCTGGTTTACAGGTTTTGATCCTTAACTATTAGTTATATGCTTGTAATCACTTGGGTCTGTTTATGAAGTGGGTTATACATACATGATATGATACTGCATAGTGTCATCTTAAATATTGTAGTGGCAGATCTGTATCTGTTCACCGTTTTATGTGTCCATTTTTGGTTGATATGATGATATTGGTCTTCAATGTGTTATTCATTGTAATTATTCAGTATCATGCTGTTATAATTTGATAAATTTTAGTTTATTGTTGGAATGCTGATCATCTCATTCATAATTTGGCAGAATGGTATGCTTTTAATGTTTGATATGCATCATAGCCAAACTCCACTGCACTCTTTCGTTGGGCCGACCCCCCGGCCAATTCATACTATACACTCCCTTCTGCAAAACCGTGCTTTCAGTCACAGAACTCAGAAATTGCTCACTGCTTCTTCCAGTGGCCCTTGCGTGTGGAACATTGGTAGTCCTAGTGAAAGGTTAGTCTTATGAACTTGTTATGATTAGTCCGTTATAATATGTTGTGTTAGCTCTTCAAAAAAAGCTGAACTTCTCACTGTTAAAAAGTTGAAATAAAATAAAATGTCAAAATGCACCATATATGGTAGCGTGTTCACTTTCTAGTAATAGAAACAACAATGCTTAAAGACAACATGCTATGAACTGGTTGATATTTTAACTAACTTGTATCTAAACATCTCTTGAAGGCCCTTTCTGGTCCCTGGATCAGAGGATCAAGGTGCTTGTGTATCAGTAGCTCATAGTCCCTCAACTGATGACATTGTTGCTTCATATCGTCCTAAAACCGAGACATCCAGTGAGACTGGGGGTTCTCAAGTTCTTATCAAGAGGGTAGCTGGTTGCTTTTATCATAAGATTGGATCTGTGCCAGTTCATTTGAGTGACTTTCATCCGACAAAGTCTGCCATGGTAGACATACCGAACTGCTTCCCATTGTTTGCGTATGGTGATGACCTGACCCGTGGACTGAAGCTGCGGGAATTGCCAAGTCTAAAAATGTGCCAGAATTTTGAACCTCATCAACATCCTATCCTTGATGTGAAGTATGCACGTTCTCAGGGAAAAGGTTTGCTTGGTTGCGTGAGTGAAGACAAGTTGCAACTTTTCTCAGGAGAGGTCTGATAGAGGTGCATTTTTATTGTAAATAGTGGTGCTAAAATATTTTCGGAAATCGAGAGGCAAAAAGAAAGAGATCCGCAACTGCAAGGATTCACCCCTCACAGTCCTCCATCAGTTGTTCACTACCAAGCATCATCTGAGCTAAGTTTACCAGTTAGCAGTGGTTCTCAGAGTCATAATCATAAGCAAGGATGTATCGTCCATGTGGAAGGAGGCCAATAAGAGTTAAGCTCTAAGTTAAACGTCCCGTCTTTTTTTCGGCCAATATGCTTATCTCTGGTGATACTGTTGTTATGTTCTACAACAGATTTCCCAAGTCGAAATCCACAGCTTAGAATTCATGAAAATAAAAAATAAAAAAAGCTCTCTTGTTCTGTAAATGAAATAACTATTTTGTTACTCGTGAAAGCTTCCACTAAACCAAACTTGGCAAGCTCACCATCAAGAAAAGTAAAACTTGTGGTGTTGAGATATACAAAATTAAGAATACATATAGAAGCACATGCACTCAAAAAATACAAACGGAAGCACTCTAAAAGAAAAAAAAATTGGAGGGTTTTTTTATTATCTAAACTTTAAACAATGTTATGCATTCAGAATCAAGGCTTACGGTCTCTCTCGGGAGAAATACTTGTATGCAAACGAATAACACTATTTTATTATTTCCGGCCAATCACGCTATGCTACACATAATAACTTTTCCACTTAGCATAGTGTGATTGGGTGGGATAGCAAAACAGTGATATCCCAATTTCATATAATTTTTTCTACTCTCTTGGTGGTGACTTTTTTAAAGTTAATTTTATATCATTATTATAAAGTTTCAGAAGAAGTGGCCAATTTTGATTATAATAAAATAATGTAAAGTGGTATTTTTTTACTAAAAGTCGAGTTTTGTGGTGAGTGTAAAGAAAAAGTACTAAAACTATTTAAGTGGAAGTCTTAAAAAGTGATCTTTTCTTTTTCTTTTTAGGAAAAAAAAAGGAGAAACTTTTCTTCCAAATTAAATTTCGTGTTGGAGGTGGAGGTGGCCGGAAGACCAAAAAAAACTTACATATAAAGAGGATAGCACTGTTTTACTATCGCAGCCAATAATACAATGACAAATTGAAAAGTTATTCTATATGTCATTGCGTTATTGACCAGAAATATCAAAAAATATTATCCCCATTACATGATAGTTTCCCTCCTGGAACACATTGTCTAATTCAATTTGTGGAGAAACTTTTTAGGTAGCATTTGGGACTGCTTAAATTAAAATAAAACCAATTTTGAAAAAAAAAATTCAACATCCAACGTGTTTGGTAAAACAAGAGGAAGCGACTTATTAAAAAAATTGAGGTATGTGGCAGCAGTTTCTCAAAGCAGGCAAGACCCTGCTTCTGAAAGTTGCTGCGAAAAAAAATTTAACTGGTCCCTTTAGTGAATTTTTGACTTTCCCATAACTCCCCTCCTTCTTTTCCAAAATGACTGCTCTTATCCCTCCAACTTTGATTACATCCCTCGAATATCCTGGTTTTTTTGGACGACCTCGTGTTTCTTTCTTCTCCATTCTGCAAACATTTCTTCTTCTCACTGCAAGTGGAATTGTCATTTTCAACTTGAGAAAATTGATTGCTAACAAGGGTAACTTTCATTACATTTCTGATTTCAGGGTTTACAAGTTCTCAAATTTTATGAATCTAGGTTTTCTTTGTCTTTCTATGAGATTGGGGCATTTTCTTGGGACGTTTTGTTTATTGTGGGTTTTAGGATTAATAGAGAGAGAGAGAGAGAGAGAGAGAGAGAGTCCTCCGCCTTTGGTTGAGAAGTAGAAGATGGGCTTCTCTTATAATACGAAATGATAGAGTTGGCAATATTGTACACGACACGAAATGACATGAAAAATTCAGTTTTCGAGTCCGTGTTATCGTGTCGTGTTGCTATCGTGTTGACCCCTTAGTCACACGGTAAGTTATCGTGTCGTTTCGTGTTAATTCGCGAAAACACGAACCAACCCATTAAGCGGGGGGTAAATTTTGTAATTTGCATTTTTAAAATTATTTTTGTAATTAATTTTTTTGTTCAATTTTCATTTTTTAATTCTTATCGTGTGAATCGTCTCGTGTCGTGTTACCAGCGAATTGTAACGGGTCGTGTTCGTGTTGGACATTCCCAACCCGTTTTCTAATCGTGTCGTGTCGTGTCAACCCGTTAAGAAAACCATGTTGACACAAACACGACACGAACACTGATAACACGACACAAATGCCAGGTCTACGAAATGAGAAGTAAAAGCAAATAACTTGTTCAGTCAATCAATAGAGTGAGAGATGAACAAATTTTTTTTTTTATAAATAAGCGAAATCATTTTATTGAAAAAGGATATAATACAAGATGGGGGAGGGGTTGCGAATTGAAGAAGATTGGGAGGGGAGGGTTGCTAAGAGATTTTTATTTTTATTTGTTATTACTAATATAACAATATTTAGAACTATTTTTATTACAATAGTAATTTATAATTTATGATAAAATATGTGTGCTCATTGTAGATTAAATTTTTTGATAAATTAAAAAAAGAAAAAAATTTATGTAGTGAAGGTTTTCATTTTTTTTTTAAGTAGAAAAAGAATCAAGAAAAAAACAATCATCTTCATCATCATGTCATTTTTGGTCATTAAGCACATTACAAGTAATACTGATAAAATTTTACCAAACAGTTTTATCATTATATCATTTTTAGTCATTATACACACTAAAGCAGTTTTTGAAATACGTTGTCTAGCTGCTTTTTTTCACAGCTAATTGTTATTTCAGCATATAGTAGAAACAGTCCTTTTTTTAAACGCACAGCAACAACAACCAAGGCCTTGGTCCAATCCGAATCATATACACGTCGGCAACAGAGAGTGACTGAAAACCACTGCGCGAAGAAAACAAAACCATAAAACCAGAAAAACAAAAGAAACGTTTCTAACTCTTCTTCTTGCATTGTTGCTCACTCAAACCAAACCCACATATTTTTCATAAGCCAAATTCACACTTTTTCTCTCTCCCTCTCAATCTTTGTAATCTGTGAACGCTTCCCGTGAAACGTAGGCAACAAGGTACTTGTCTAGCATTAAATTTATCTCTTTTTTCCTTTTTTTTTATTATGAGTTTCTGGATTTGGTATGAGGTATGCTCATAGATCTCAAATGGGGTTGTTTTGTTTTTGGCTTTTATGGAAGAAATGCATTGGAAATGTTGGAAAATCTTGTGGGTTTTCCATTTCTGTGTACTTCCCCCTTTTTCTCCGGATCTATCTTTTCTGATATGGTTATCTTCTACGCAGTGTTTCTTTTTCCTCTTTGAAAATTGCCTTAAAGATGTGGTCTTTTAGTTATTTTCATTGTACAGAAACAAAAAGGAAATAAATGTGAAGTAGATTAGTTACTTTGGAGGTGAAGAAAATGATTAAAGGTGAATACCTGAAGATTAAGTTCCTTTGGTTCTGGGTTTATTATTGAATTATCTATGTTCTGGGTTTGCAAAGAATGATTTACATTTTACATTAGAGCTTCATGGATGATATATCAAATTAATCCCAGTTTATCAATTCTTTATCGTTATCATGACTTGTGTTCTTGTTGCAAGGGTCATTCTTTCAATTGGGTTGCTGTCAAAGTAGGACTCGGTTATTGCAGTAGACAACTAAAACTGTGTCAAAATAGGCTGTAAAGGCTCTTTGTTTTGTTATCAAAGAATCATCTTTTAAGCTCTTTATGGGACTGCTGGGTAAATGATGAAAGGCATGAAAACAATGCTCACATTCGCAATCAACATGGATAATAAAATATGCAGAATTGAATTTGGAGGCCCTATTCTTGGGAATAGTGAAGCTTGAGGAAAGTAATTTTTGGATATTTCAACATGGATGCATATGACTTTGTAATTAAATCAATTATATGCAATAGTGGAGCTTATGAAGTTAGTAATTTGTCTATGGGTAGTTATGTATGTTTAACAACTTGTGCTACATGATACTTTCTTCTTCATTTATCTTTCGTTTCTCTGTTTGTCACCTGGTGGAGCTTCCATATTGCTAAGCAGTTCTAAATCTTTAGTGTCGTCACAGAAAGGAATGGTCACTCAACTTGGAGAAAATGGAGGTGAATACTGGAAATTCCCGTTCCAATGAAAAGCAATCTTTAGTTCATTCCAAATCTACCAATGAAGAAAAAAGGCCTGCAGAAAAAGAATCGAGCACTCCTGTATTTGTTAATTATGGTAAGTTCTTTAGATAATATTTGCTCTGATGATGTTGTAAGTCCCCATTATCATTTCCTAACAACCCAAAAAACAACAGTTGATTTGTTTTTGTCATTAAGTATTTGGTATCAATCATTTTGTTCCTTGGAGATAATCACGCTAATTTATCTTGTAGCTGCAATTGCTTGGCATGAGAGTAGAAAAAAGTGGGTTGGTGATCAGCAGGTGCAAAGAATGGCAAAGGATCCGATCATAAGGTAATTCTTCTTCAAAAAGCATCTTGGATAGAATAGAGTTAGTGGTTGTTATAGACACGATTAAAGAATTTACACCATGGATGTTAGTCAATTAGAAACCTCTATCTCAGTTCTTGAATTTAAATTTGCAGGTTTGCCAAAAAGGCGCTTCTTTTCTCTTTTGGAATGTTATATGTGTGTGTGCGTGTTTTCAAATACTTTCCACCTTCAAATTTAAACACCGACATAAACCTAAGAAGTTCCTGCAACATTAGAATGGTGTTGATGGCAATAACTTACATACCTCCGTCATGATTATTGATGATATTCGTGGCTTTGCCCAATTATTTCGGTTGAATTATAGCTACTGAAAGAATTTCTGGAAGATGATGCAAAATTTTATGTTGCAGCTGGTCAACAGCATATGAAGATCTGCTTTCCACGCATGACTCTTTTCCTGAGCCAATCCCCTTAACTGTAAGTTTTTTTGTTGTTGTTTCCCAAGATGATTCAATGCGTTTTGTCTGTAGAATCATATTTTGCGATATCTTGTAATGACGTTGTCTTAGTATTGTCAACTTAAGTGACTGGTGTACTGTGCAGGAGATGGTAGACTTTTTAGTTGATATATGGCTTGATGAAGGGCTCTTCGATTAGACACTGTGGAGACAAATTAAAGTTGAAGAAGTCATGAAAACCCTTACAGTCCCTAAATATAATCTAATTTCATGTAGATGATCTGTTACATGGGGTGGGAAAGCATTGCTAGGAACAAAAGGAAAATCGTTTTTCGTCTTCTTAATTCTTTGCATTGTAAAATCTAGATATTGTACAACATTACCTCTTCAATTGTTGGGGAAAAATTTAATGATATCCCACTCAGTTCTAATTCTGAACTATGACTATGAATAATTTTAAGGAGAAGTTAGTTGTATTTGTTGCTTCTTTGCCATCAGAGGTCCAACTTCTGAGGATCATGTGTTTCAATCTTTCTACCTATTACCACAATTACCAATCCAATTATTACAATTTACAAAGTAAGCATTGAACATTTAAGATTTGTTCATCATAGTATAATCAACAGACAGATTTGAGGATTTAAACTTCTGATACATAGAAGAACTCGAGTCTCGTCTTAAGTGATACTTCGCTTTTCAATATTAAAACATGTCCTAAATTTGACTCTTCCCTTCTTCTCCCGTTAAACATAAAAATAAAATAAAAATAAAAAAAACCTTCTCCTTTCCTGTTTTGTTTTAAAAGAAAAAATTAAATTGATGAGACCTTTCTTTTTTTAATCGAAAATTGTTGAGACCTTAAAAACAAGAAAAGGAAAGCGCGGCGAAGGACAGTTGGTGGTTCTAGTTGCCATAGGAAAAGTCTTAGTGGAGGATAAAGAGAAAATAGATACACACGCTTGGATTGGATCGTAAACCACAAGCGAGAGAGCATTGTTGCTGTTCATTATTCTTCGTTTTCCTGAGAATTAGAAAGAGAGAGAAGGGAAAATTTTTAATTAACGAACTAAAAAAGATGAACAAAGTCAAGAGCTTGTTAAAACCGAAACCCAACCCATCAGAGCAGCTGAGAGATTGGCAGAGACGACTTCGCCAAGAGTGCCGCAACCTCGAGCGACAAATCAGAGGCAATGCTCTCTCTCAATCTCTATTAAAGTTTCCTTCTTTTGCAAATTATATATGTTTTTGGTTCTGGGTCAATTTCAGTTGGTTTGGATTTGCTTTCCTTTGTTTTGTTTTAATTGTTTTAATTTATGGGTTGAGATGGGTTTGTCTGTTTTTGTTGGTTTGGTGCCTAATTTTAGTCTAAAAAGAAATATGCTTTTGTTTCTTAGATATTCAGAAAGAAGAGAAGGCTGTGCATAAATCCATTAGAGAGGCCGCCAAGAGAAATGACATGGGCACAGCCAAGGTACTGTAAATTTTGATGTTAATCTCTGCTCAATTATCAATAAGTTTGCTAGCAAGTTAGAAACTGGTTGCACTTTCAAAATGGGAACTTGAAGGGAAAGCTTTGCTTGTTAGCTTATGAAGGTTCCAAAGTCCTATTGTTCACTAATGTGGAGGTTATGCCCATTGGAATCATTTTCTGCTTTATGGTTTTGGGCCATGTGATGTATTTGTTTAGGATAAACAGAACCTGTTTTTTTATTCGTAGGCTTTTTACACATAGAATGCTAGTAATTTGCTCCTTAATCCTTGTGATGGATGTCTACTTGTGTTAGCTTCTTGTTGTGATCATCACATCATGTAGATTCTGTGTATTGATCAATCTGTGAATTAAATTCAGGCACTTGCAAAGGAAATTTTGATGTCGAGGAAAGCTGTAAATCGCCTTCATGAAAATAAGGCCCAACTGAATTCAATTTCAATGCACCTCGGAGAAAGTGTTGGTATTGCTTTACACATATAAACATTATTTTTTTTCACCTATGCTTATGTTTTCTCACATTTGTGCCTTTTATGTAACTCCTCAACTCATCCCCACCCCCTTCCCCTTGGTTTAAGTCGGCTTCTTGTTATTTATATGTTGTATGTGCTTGCAGCACTTGCCCGTACTGTTGGTCATCTGTCAAAGAGTGCAGAGGTCATGAAACTTGTCAATAACCTCATGAAAGCTCCGGAAATGGCTGCCACAATGCAAGAATTTACCAAAGAAATAACCAAGGTAAGATCCCTTAAAGCACTTTTTGGGTGGCTGTTAGAAATTTTAACTTCCCCTGCTTTCTTAAGTGTTGAATTGGGGATTATATCTCTTGCTTTATTTTTTTATTGTTTATCTGTCTTGAAATGTCCTATAAAAGATTCGACTGAGATATTTGAATTCCCTTCTTGTAGAAGCTTGGGTATTATTTATAATATGCTTATTATTTCAGTTTCTCTTCCTTAATCAATTAACAATGAGAGTGCTGGATATTACCAAATCCTTTTGACAATAAGAATGAATTATATCTGAGTGCATCCTTTGACTGGCTCCTTGTTTAGGGAACCATATGTTTTTTAAAATGTGAAGAGAATGAAGCATATCTGAAGGTTCAGTATGTGGAATTTGTTTAGGTGCTTGTGTACTATAGATATAGCTTCTAGTTTCTTCAAATCTTTAGATGTAAGACTCTTTGGTCATACAGGCTGGGGTGATTGAAGAATTCGTAAATGATGCTGTTGATTCGGCATTAGATTCGGAAGATATAGAAGAGGAAACCGAAGAAGAAGTTGAAAAGGTCCTGAATGAAATAGCTAGTGAGACAGCTGCGCAGCTTCCAGAAGCAGTCAGGAAGGAGAGGACAAAGGTAGCTGCCCAGGGAGCTAGTGCTTCACAAGACGTACGTGCAATAGAGTCCATTTCTAGCTTCTCTTTGTTCCTTTGCAAGATGTAAGGATATAACTCTTGTTATTAATTCATGCAGGAAGAAGCTATAGCAGAGGGTGCCGATGATGAGGAAGAGTTAGAAGAATTGAGGGCACGGCTTGCTCAAGTGAGATCGTAACTTTTCATGACGTTCTTGCAGCTTGTTCCCTTGTTATTAGGGAAAAGTGTGTGTGTATTTTGTAAAGGCCTATATTTAGTACATCCAAAGTTTAGAAAGTTATTGTTCTATTAACAGTTAAGGGCTCTAGACACATCTTACAATGTATAAACAAGACAAATATTATATCCTAAAAAGATCAGTTATCTAATAGATGCCTTATTAGTTATAACTGGGCTCTGTTTGTCCAATACACGTCGATATATTTATACGTATCCTTATCCTTCGTATATATATCAACAACTGACAATCATCTACGCATGCCTTACCTCAAGTTGATGGTTTCAGACTCTGCTGTAAAGCTAAGGTTATGGTCTATGTATAGCTTCTGACAAAGACATCACTTGGGATGATAATTGAATTGGCATTAGCTATTATTTGTTTTGCTTGTAATTGTAATGCACATGTCTTGATTAAAAAGAGCCAAAGCCGCTAGCTCCACTCACGAGTGTTGCATTTTCTGAGTAGATCCCATCACTACTCATTTTCATTCTCATCCAAAAAATCATTCAATCAGCACCACCCTTCCTCTTTGCTCAAACTTTATACATTTACGACTGAATCAGGAAAAATTATTGCATGAACTGAAATACAGTCACGTAATATTATTAAGGCTTAGTTTATAATATGAGTAAATTGGTAACGCCTTGTCGAAAAGTTGTTCATCAATGTTCTTCACGTTTCAAACAACTTTACCTAGTTTTCTCAGAAAAAAAAAAAGATACCAATCTCCAAAGTCGGTACAAAATACAAATTGTCCTTTTACAAGATGTGAATGAATGTGGATCATCCTCAGCCTCAAGAGAAACCCTTACTCCTTTTCTGCAAGCGAAAGCAACGAGGACACGTCACAACCAAACACCGTCCCAGCACCCAATCACCTACAACCAATTCCACCAACTCTCGCTCAACAGGCCCCACAAAACTAAACGGTGCTGATCTCTTCAGCATCTACACCTGACCGCACCAGATAATGCCCAAACCCACTTACCCCAACAAACAACGTAACAGTCCAACTTATATATCGTCTGGCGTCGAGAGTCGAGACTGTTAGTTACCGCCTTCTCTTCTTCCCCAAACTCCACTTTCTCTCCCATTTTTCCATTTCTTCTCTCCAAACTCAAAACGCACAGCGCAAACCATGAAACGACAGATATCTCTTCCTGTTCTCTTTCTTCTTCTTCTTCTCTGTACATTCGCTTCTGCGAAGCTCACGAACCCTCTGGGCCTCGCCAGGTCCAGCTTCCCGTCCGTACACGCGCAGGAGCTCATCAGAGCCTTCAATCTCTTCCCCAAGGAAGATATCAACATCATCGACGGCCCTGATTCCTCGACCGTCCGCGACTCGCCGAGGCTCGTCGAGAAGCGGTTCAGGCTCCCCAACCTCATCGACAACGGAGTCTCCCTCGAGGACCTCGGCCACCATGCCGGCTACTTTAAGATCGAGCATTCCCATGCCGCAAGGTCAGCTTTCAAAACGCTTAGGATTGAGTCGTTTTCATGCTATCAAATTGCTAATTTTCTGTTGCAACCCTAAACCCTTTATTTGGAATTGGTTTGAACTTTAAGGTTTTATAGCTTGCTGAACCTCAATTTGTAGAAAATGGGTTGGTTAAACTTTGTTATATTGTGGGGAATTTTATATGTTGAATTTTAGGTGCTTGCTTTGTGTTCTTACTATTGAACTTGTGTGATACTGTAGGATGTTCTACCTTTTCTTTGAATCTCGCACCAACAAGGAGGACCCTGTTGTTATATGGTTGACTGGAGGCCCAGGGTGCAGCAGTGAGTTGGCTGTATTTTATGAAAATGGTCCTTTCAGTATCGCCAATAACTTGTCCCTTGTGTGGAACGAGTATGGTTGGGATAAGGTATATGGGACTGTCGCAATTTTATTCTTCATTGTAATGGTTGGATGTGATCGTGTCTTGTCCTTGATATGTTTGAATCTCTGCTTGTTATTTATTAATTTTTTACCTATATGCCTAATTTGACAAGATGCCTATGAGTGGAGAGTATTGGTAGTTTGGTTATACTTGTTGCCTTACTGTATCTTTCAGTAATTGCTCACAGGCTCTATCAGAATTGTTCCTCCGGTTCTGAAATTTTTTGAAGAGTAGAAGAGTAGTTTTATAACAAGTCCTTGAATTATTTGTACTAAAATTTTTACCTTGTAAATCATCTGTAAAAGTTTTTCTAAATCATATCGCACTTGAATGAAAGTGACCCATAGACACCTCTTCAATTATATTTATTTTTACCTGCATGATATCTGATGCTGTCACTGATTTATATTCATCCTAAAGTAAAGAGCTTGGTGCTGATAAATGATTTGGGATCATCATATTGGGCATGCAAAGTAGAATTATTTTGAAATAATGGAGTTTCATGTCTGTTTCTACAGCTCCTTGTTATTTGCATAAGAGGTAACAATGCTATTTTTATTTCATTTGCAGGCATCTAACCTTCTGTATGTTGACCAACCTATTGGGACTGGCTTTAGTTATAGTACTGACAGACGCGATATTCGACACTCAGAAGATGGCGTTAGTAATGACCTTTATGACTTCTTACAGGTGTGACAGTTGTCCTTCATTTCTAAGAAGATGAAGTTCACTGTAATTTTCCCAAATTTACTGAGCTATTAGTTTCCTATGAACAAATCACTGATTATTAGTGATTTTGAATGTATGTATGTATATATATGTTTCAAACATAAGGTTTATTGTTGTAATGTATAGTAGTATGACTTATTGCACTCTTGCTATGATATTAGGCCTTCTTTGCTGAGCACCCTGAGTTGGCAAAGAATGAATTTTACATAACTGGAGAATCATATGCTGGACACTACATTCCAGCTTTTGCTGCTCGTGTCCACCGAGGAAACAAAGCTAAACAAGGAGTTCATATAAATCTAAAGGTAATCTCCAAGATTTTCTAGTTTTGAGAATTCTAATGGGTCATTTCATGGTTTATTAAATTTTGAAAAACTGGTTGAACAGGGATTTGCCATTGGAAATGGGCTCACTGATCCTGCTATCCAGTATAAGGCTTACACAGATTTTGCATTGGACAATGGAGTGATCACGAAAACTGACTATGATCGTATTAACAAAGTGCTTCCAGTTTGTGAAATTGCTATTAAGCTCTGTGGTAAGTGACATATGATAGTGGTCCCATCCTCCTTTTGTAGTTCCTTTTTTTTTCCTTTCAAATTTCTATTAGTTTTTCTTTATCTTTGGACCCCAAGACATGCGAAATTGTTAGTTAAAGTTTGCAGTTCACTTGATCATGATAACACATTAGGGATGGCTCCTTTCTCTTTTAATTTCTCTTTTTGGGTGTTCTCTTCTCTAAGGTGTGGATGTCTGTCTTAGAATTTTCTGTGGGTTTATCTGTATCATGCATGCCTGTCTGTACTTATTAGCCACATTAATTGGCCACTGCTGCTTGTTTAAATGAACATTCTGTTGTTTCAGGCACAGATGGTACAATCTCTTGCATGGCTTCATATTTTGTTTGCAATAGCATATTCAGTAGCATCATTGCAAGGGCAGAAAACATAAATGTAAGTTAACTTTTCATTCATTATTGACAGAATGATTTCTCTTTAATCTGTATGTTGTCATTTTCTTATTCAACATGTTTTCTGCAGAAAAAAGCATGTAAAACTTTTTGATCTGAAAGTTTAAAGAAATTGGTTTTCCGAACTCAAAGCTGTGGAAACTGATGTGAGTTTTAACAAATGATTAATGGCCTGGGCATGCATGTTCCTCAACTTTATTTTCCCTTAACATCAGCAGGAAAATCTTACTTTAACTAGCACATTTTCTTAACATTTGTTATTCCATTAATGAGTCAAATAATGCTATGTGGAGCTTGTCATCTTTAGAGATAATGATGCCAGAGGAATTCCAGGTAGATGTGAAGTTTGACAGACATTATTTCATTATGCAGTACTATGACATCAGAAAGAAGTGTGAGGGGAGCCTCTGCTATGATTTCTCAAACATGGAGAAATTTCTGAACCAGAAACCTGTTAGAGAGGCACTTGGAGTTGGGGACCTAAGTTTTGTCTCATGTAGCCCTACTGTGTATCAAGCCATGCTGGTGGACTGGATGAGGAACCTCGAAGTGGGCATTCCTACTCTTCTTGAGGATGGAGTCCAGCTGCTTGTGTATGCTGGAGAATATGATCTAATCTGCAACTGGCTTGGTAGGTCTTTAGCTTTATTTGATGCAACATACCAAACCATCTGTGGTAATATGCATACATATATATACTCGTTTTTTCATATGTAATTCTTACCCATGCGTATAAATATCTGTGATAGGTAACTCAAGATGGGTCCATGCCATGGAATGGTCTGGTCAGAAAGAGTTTGTGTCTTCCCCAGAAGTTCCTTTTGTTGTTGATGATTCAGAAGCAGGAGTTCTTAAGAACTACGGGCCTCTTAGTTTCCTGAAGGTAGCTCTCTATCTCTCTGACATTTGTGCTCACATCATCCGAATTCCTACCTATCTGTAGACAATGATTGATTACAAATGCTGACCTAGTTATATGGTATGTCCAACAACAAACAGGTCCATGATGCGGGTCACATGGTGCCAATGGACCAGCCCAAGGCTGCATTAGAGATGCTGAGGAGGTGGACTCAGGGCACACTTTCTGAAGCCGTGGCAGAACCGGAAAAAATGGTTGCTCAGATGTGATTTTCCTCGGAAAATGACTTAAAATGGAGTGACCAGTATAGGATATTAGGGTTTCCATGGTTTCTCAACGAGCTTGTAAATATTTCTCCTACTCTGCTGAAGCTGTATTGAGGGACTAATAGTTTCTAGACAATGCGTTATCTTTTCTTAAAATACTTTGAAATGAATAAAAGACAGCTTGTGGATGCATATATATATATATATAGATGTATGAGTCATACACTCTTAATGCCGTTGTTCTTTTTGAAAATTTCTAATGCTTGAACAAAATCTGACCTCTGAAAGACAATTCCATCGACGCACATCGTTCAAATGTCCATGGCTGGCCGCTGTTTTCTTAATTTTTCTGAAAATTTTGATCTTTTCAATTATTTGATATAATATGTATAAACAAATATAGTCAGCCTTGAAGAAGCAAAAAAAAAAGCCTGAATTTGGACTTATGAGTAAAAGCCCAATTTTCTGAAGGTTGGGCCGATAATAAACCCGAAGCCTGTTTAAATTTCCAACGAACTTTATCAAACGAAACGTGTTTGTAATTCCGTGGAGCATTTTTGCTAAAGCAATGGCAGTGGCAGCTGCTCCTGCTCTTGCTTTCTTTCTAAATAATTCGCTGAATTCTCCTCTGCTTTTAGCTCCTTCAGTTTCGATAAATCCTTTGGTGGTTCCAAGGATTTCAACAGTTTCTTCTTCATCAGCAAAGAAAACCTATCACTTGAAGCTCAAACACTCCCCAAAAGCTTCTTCTGAAGGTACTTTCTCAGCTTCTGAACTTGAATTCCATTCATTCTAAACTGAAATGAACATTTCTGGTGATGGGCATCTCCTGAATTGGTTTATGAAGCTAAATTTTGGCATTTCTTGGTTATTGGGGGTGTGTTTGTATAATAAAGAAAAATATAATAAGATGTTCATTGGTTGGAATTACTTCGTTGATGCTCAAAAATGGATCGGCACTGGGCTCATTGTGATGTCTTCGTCTTGGTAGTCCCAGGTCTTGATGTGCTCAGTCGATCTGTAAGACAAGAAACGATTGGTAAGCTTTGGTAGGCAGGTGTGGTGCCGTGAAGGCTCTCCGATCTTAAGTTAGAATAAGTACGGAGTGAATAGCAATTTTAAGCGAGAGTAATAGCTAAGTGGCCGAAGGCTCTTCATTACCTCCTTCTTGGGGCTTGTACTGTCTTTATAGATCTTGGGAGGTGTGCATTTTGAGTATAATTTCGATGTGGAATTTGTAGACATTACACAATTAGGCTCACGTGTCAAGTGGAAGATTCGAGAATTGAGGTTTGTTCTTGAGGGTCTTGGTACCCTTAGTACCGACGCCCATCATGCCGATGGCTATGAATATCCACGTGTAATCTTCTTTAACTGGCAGTTTAGATAGGGTATAAGCGGAGTCCCCCAAGTTCTCGGCGAGAATATTCGTTGAGGACTTGTTTTGATCTTGATCTGGCAGCCGATCGTGGCCACACAAGGATTTCTCCATGCGAGCTTGCGTTGTGCAAGTGCGGTTTCATTCGGCAGTTCACATAAGTTGGCTATTCTTTGGCCTCTTTGGAACGCGGTAATACCACCGTTCGGTACCTTTTGAGTTACTCGTTCTCTAATGCTAAGAATTCGTTCTACCGAGCGGTAGACAGTGCCCTTGATGATCGGGGGACGGTATGCCTTGGTACCAAGAACTCTTATTGCCGACCGGTAATCCAGTATCCATTGACGCCAGGCCTGGGTCTCGGTCGAGTGAACATCGCGACGCTTAGTCTTACTGCGTGCACATTACCCGGGGGAATTGGCGCCACGTGTCAATCAGGAGCTTGCGGTTTTTCAAGTAATCATGGCGCCATTTGGTTTTCGAGCGAGCGTTAGCGCGATATAAATAGTGCATGTCTTTGATGTGGGGGTTACTTTGCATCCGTAGGCGAAACTCCGTCTTTTGAAAGCGATTTCGGCGAGCTTATTCCTACCAAAAGGCGATTTCAGCTGAGCTTGTTCACGGCGGAGCGATTTCCGACGCATATAGACCACGCGAGAAACAAGGTAGACTTGAACTTTCCTTCGTTTTTTCGATCAAAATGCATTTTCATATGAACTTGTCCATGAACTTGCATCGTTTATGAATTTTGATGAGATAGGTAGTTTAGGATTCCATTCCGTTCTGTTTGTAGATGTCTCGATAGCGAGTTTGAGAGTGAACCCAATGCGTTCGATGGGGAATCATCGGACAGTCAATCAACTACCGATAGCACCTCACTTAGCTGGGAAAGTGGCGAAGGAGGCGAGTCGAGGCCGAGGCCGTTGATAAGGCCGATCTTGCACCCAGTAGGAGAAGGGGATCTACGGGCGACGGCAATGGCCATGCCGTTGAAGGTTGTTCCCTGCGGTATTGACTGTGGAAGCACTAGTCAATGCTGCGATTTGATGAGGACACTCACATTCCCGAGCGGCATGTGAGCTACCCGATCAGAGACCTCCACGTCGAGGCCATGTGGGTGCGTTCTTTGGGAGAGTTCTTCCAGGCATCGTCGGTGACAATAGTTCGAGAGTAACCCTAGGATTCGATCGGTCAACCCCGTAGAAGCTGTTTGGTGTTGACTACTTGGGGCCTAATCACCTTACCGAGCATGATCTAGTGACGATGCGTGCGAATTTATGATCCCGATTCGGTCAAGTGGCGGCTTCCTACCTACCGAATCTTTGAGTGATCAGAAGGATGGTGAGGTCGTCTTCTCTTGACATGCGAAGCCGGGGATTCGGTTACCTCTTTAGAATGCCGTTCGGGACATCCTTGCACATATTGGCTATGCCCCAGGGCGCAGTACAATCCCAACAGGTAGTCACGATGGCAACTATCGTTGCTTCGGCATGGCCGGGGAGGGTGAGCCTTCATACGAGCAATTTTCATATTTGTACTGACATCACGAAGTCGAAGAAGTGCCACCACAGAGGGATGGGTACAGGCAGCGTAATCGAGGCTTCGACCGGAGGCCACTATCGGTGGGTGCCGTCCTCTCAAAGACACAGGAAGGCAGAAGAGTGCGGTGTCCGGACAATGGGAATGCCCTTCCCATCGGCATCCCCTTTTTAATATACCCACTTCGTTCCAACTCAAGTCGGTAGGGTACTAGGGTTCCGTTCGGTAGGAGCTATGCTTGTGCTCTATCCTTTCGAATCTCACTTGTGTTCGATTTTCTTTTCTTTTTGCAGGCAAGTTGAAGCGTGAGTCGGCTACAAAGGCTGATATCAAGAGAATTGAAAGAGTGAGATCGAGAATCGTGACCTCGATCGGGGTGTATCACGAGTTTCTCTTTCTGAGAATCTTATCAAAGCCAAACTTGTCGATCCTGCCGAGAGTAAGTTCGCCACTCGTTACCGTTTGGTACTTCACAATGATTTTTTTTGCTTTGTAATTAACCTGTTGTCATATGTAGTGACGACGGTAGAAGGGAGACCGGAAGCGAAGATGTCGGAGTCTTCAAAGAGACGGTTAGCGGTAGGCAAGAAGCATCGTCGAGGACCGAGGGAGTCGAGGCTCCGGTCGTGAAGATTACGGTGCCGGAGCCGTTGTACGGGAGAATGCGTCGGCGCCTCAATCGAGGTGCCGAGGACGTCCTACCATAGCAGGAGAAGGCCACCGGGAAGCGACCAATCATCGATCCGGAGGACCCCCATGCCGAAGAGACAGCGCACCTCGAGCATCCTCTCTGTCTTCTCGAAGATGAGAGGGTCGGCCAAGAATGGCCACACCCTTGCTTGCCCTCTAAGACGGTCCAAGTTGCCAACCACATGATCTTTGGCTCACAAATGGATCTCGTCCGAGTTAGGGAGCCGCCGAAGAAAACTCTTCGGGAAGAGGCAGCCGTGCCTTCGCCACTTCTGTAAGATCATTCTCATCGCCGTTTATTTTCTACTTTGATTTATGGATCCATACTCATGCACTTGTTATTTAGGCATCAATGGACATGTGGCTCTGCATGAAGCGGGCCATCAATCTGCTTGAGGGTGCCAAGAAGGCTTATGACACTCGGTCAAGCCAAGGTTGCCCGATGCTACCAAGGCCATACAGGAAAACGCAACCTTATAAGGGCCAAGGAAGCTGACTTAAGGCAGCAAGCATCAAGAAAATTTGAGCCTGAGTACGGTCAAGCCTCGTCAAAGGCGGTGAATGCGGCAACGACAGACAAATTTAACTTGTCCCCTTCCCTTCGACGTTGGGCGATCAGATCGAGTCCCCGTTGTGCAAATGGCCAAGGGCGATGATTGGTGTAAGTGGTTCGGCAGGGATATGAGGGATACTAAGATCTCTCGACATTTGTCACACTTCTTAACCAAGTCGATTGCGTCAGCATAGTTGGCCAAAAATAGCCACTGCGAAAATGCCTTGTGAGCTATGAGCGGGACCAGAATGATCTCCACACACACACCACCATGAATTTCTCGGAGGGGCGTAGTCTCCTGTTCGGTAGTGATGCATTTGAGATAAGGGTAGTATAGCCTCGCTTGTAAAGGACACCGATTAATTATTGTATACCTTCTTTGATCGATGCGAGTTTTTAGTGCCTGGATTTTGTCGTTCGGAAGTGTACCGTTCGCCAAATAAGAGTATATAGGACCCATCCATGTATCAAGTATCAAGTGCAGGTATGCACATTCACTCGGTTGTACTTGGTTGGGGCCAAGATTTCAATGGGGACATGTCGCCCAACTTTGTCGTCCTATGGCCGGGTTAGCTAGTCTAGCGAGGCGTCGGCATGTCGCTTTCATTTTACGATACAGGTATCTGGGATCTCATATGCCAAAAACCTCTTAGCGGTGATGAGTTTCATTAGATAAGCGGTCATGGATGAATCCCGGCCGAAGTACTGCCGTTACACGATTCACGATAAGTTGAGAATCGGCCGTGGATAATAATACGTCTAGCTCCCATGTCTTTGGCTGGCCAGAAGGCCAACAAAGCTTCGTATTCGGCCTCATTATTGGATGCGCGAAATTGAAGCGGAGGGCATACTCGATCTTATTCCCTTCGGGAGTGGTAAGGACATTGACCCAAGACCGCACTTTGGCTGGTTTGCCGAACCTTACACATGGAGAACCAGATGGGATTGCTAAATCAAAATGACTACCGCTTCGGTGAGGGAGTGTCTTGCCGATTTGGTTTGAGGCTTGTTTGATAGCGTTGTTTAGATGGAGTCGATTCGGATATGAAATACGCCATTGCTTGACCTTTTTCCATTTGGTCTTGGTTTGAATCGAACATCAATTCTCCTAGCTCGATTGCCCAATTTGATCAATCGTCCAGGACATCTCCGGCTTTTGGAGCACACTGCCCGAAGTGGTTTGGTTGGTTAGAACGATTATTGTATGAGCTTGGAAATACGGGCGGAGCTTCCTTGCCGAAGTCACGAGTGCAAGGGCCAATCAAGCCAAGAGGCGGATCTGAATTTACTGCACTGGAACGCATTTCGGCTCATGTAGAATATTGGTAACTCCATCTTTTACGGCTTAGATCGTGAAGTATCAATACGGAACTAACGGCGATCCGCGATACCGATAGATACAAGAAGAGTTCCTCTCCCGGGGAGTGGTTTGGATAGCGGGGCTTTGCCCATGTATTCTTTTAGCTCGTCCAAACGCGGCTTTATCACATTGGCAGATCCAGGAAATGCTGCTTTGCTTCCTTTAGGGCTTTGAAGAAGGTGCATAGCGATCGAGTGGCCTTTGATATGAGCCGAGTGTTGGGCGCGATCCTACGGTAAGACTTTGAATATCATACTGCGTCTTCGGCTTTCCATATCTATCAATGCCTTAATTTTTCTGGATTAGCCTCGATACCTCGGCTTATCATAAAGCCTAGGAACTTTCCGGAAGATACAGGCGCATTTCAACGGGGTTGATCTCATTCGGTATTTTTAGGATGCGAACATTAATGATAGGTTCTCGGATATGCTGGTCGGCGGTTTTGCTTTTGACCAACATGTCGCCGACATAAACCTCCATGATGTTCCCGATATATTCGAGCAAAGATTCGATTAACTAAACGGCTGGTATGTCTCGACATTCTTGATCCGAATGGCATGACATTATAGCAATAAAGACACTTTGTCCGTTATGAACGCCGTATGCTCGCTATCGGAAGGGTCCATAAGTATTTGGTTGTACCGAATAGGCATCCATGAAACTTCGACAACTCGTGGCGGTAAAGCATCGACAAGCTGGTTGATTCGTGCAACGGGAAAGTCGTCCTTGGGCAAGCTTTGTTGAGATCGGTATAGTCTTGGCACATCCTCCACCCACCTTTTGCCTTAGAACCATGACGGAGTTCGCCAACCAAAGCTGGGTAAGTTGCCTCCATGATGAAACCGATGGCCAGTAGGTTTTTCAACTCCAACCTTCATAGCTTCATACCGTTCGGTATCATAAGATCTCCGCTTTTGGCGTACGGGTTTTGAAGTGGAGATATCTTGAGCTTGTGACTTATGACCTCGGGAGAAATACGGCATATCATTGTATGACCAGGCAAATACCTCGGAGTGATGGCGCGAGAAATTGAATGAATTCCGATCGGAGTGTGGCGTGAGGGTGGTGCCGATCTTAACACATTGGTCAGTCGATCCTAATGTAAGATCACCGTTTCAGGATCTTCAACTGGCCGGGCTTGCGGTATTGGCGTATCATCCCTAGGATCGTCGAGTCTCCTTGCCGTTCGGTATGCGACCACAGAGAGGGTCTCTTCGGGCGTTTTATTCGCGGCGAAGTGAGTGTCATTGCGTAGCAAGTCCGAGAACCGAGTTGGTCCCCCTTGATTACCCGATGCAACAGCGAGTTGGGAATTTCATGAGCAACATATGGGGGAAAGATGAGCCTTGATTCACCGTGGAGTGCCGTTCGCCAATAATCACATTGTGCGCGGTCGGACGATCGTGATGAAATTGATCATAGATCATTGTTCGCATTGGGGCCATGCCGAAGGCTATGGGCAAGCTTACGCTAGGTGGTTGAACCAAGTCGCTGAAAAGCTCAAGAGTGGTGTGAGTCAATTGACATGCTCATCGCTTACCCCTAGTTCCCGAATGCATCGGCAAAGATGACATTTACCGAACTTCCATATCAATAAGAACTCTTCCACATCAAACCCAGCAATTTCTGCTCGGATTATCATGGGGTGCGTCATGTGGGTAGAGTATCTCCTCCTCTTCTTCTTCATGGAAGGTGATGGGCTCCCCATCGAACCTTTGGCATTTTACGATGGCGAGAACTTATCACGAACCGATTCTTCTTGCCGAACCGAGGGTTCGCCTTCGAGTTCAAGTATTCACTTTTGCATGAATAGCGGCCTGCTTCATCGACTCATCGTAGGTGCGCCAATTATTGCTATGCACCGGATACCGGAAATGGGATGGCGAAGGCCGCTTAAAGGCCCGAAGGCTGCCCGATCATCGGTATCCAGGACACGGGGAATACTCGTGGCTGAATACGCCGCATATTTCCGTAAGCTCTTATCTTCCCCTTGGGATGGTGTACAGGTCATCGAGAGTACAATCTATCGTCTGTATCATAAAGTGGTTAAGGAAAATCTGTTTTAACTCATCAAAGGAATCTACCGCACTGGCTTCCAATCGGTAGAACCAATGGAGCGTGCATCGCTCAATGCCGATAGAACGTGAGACATTGTCCTTCATCGCTTAACCCTTTGCATCCAAGCGCGATTGAAAGGTATGGAGGTGAGTCAATGGGTCTTCCACTCCGCAGTAGAGCGGTATGCGCATGGCTGAATGTCTTTGTCTTGCCTCGAGTTTTTATTCGATTCGGTGAACGGCCCGGCCGAAGCTTACTCCGTCTGGTTCTTGGGAGGCGCGATCGGCCGTCCTCCATTTTTTGGACTCTTTGCGACAGGCGGATCAGGGTCTCGGCTTGGGACCTCCGTCTCCCGATAATCCTCACGATTGCCGAGGCGACCTTTGCAGGTTAATTCTGAGTGCCTTGTTGGTGTTACGAGCGGTAAGAGGTTTGGCCGACTATTAGATGGGAAGTACTCATGGTCCGATTTGTGTGGATTCGGCGAGGTGGACTCGCCCGAGCGAGGAGATTTACTTCTAACACCCTCATCGCGGTCATCGTTTAACCTGGCCTCGATCTCGTGGCGATCGGCCTCGCTTCCTCTGCCGGTCCAATAATCGGTGCCGACAATCGGTGTAGACATACGTGGTTTGTGGGCTTATCCTTTGGGGCTGGAACAACTAAGCGCTTGGGAGACCGGCCAGGCTGCCTTGGCCACCCTCTTTCCACTTCCTCCGCTACTTGGTGTTTGTAAGCTGCGGGAGGTACGATGCATGCCCGAATGTTCTGTGTTTCTTTGTTCAAATTCTTGCTGGGTCTCATCGACTTTGGCCGAGAGAAGGTTGTTGTGTTCCTGCATCTTCCAGCATGTCTGCCAGAAGTACCGTTATACAGGCTAGGAGCTACCTTGCTTGATTAAGGTGCCGAAGCATTCCGGTGGGCGTGCATGGGGGCATCGCTGCCGGCCCCACTATGCTTTCGAGCAGTAACTCCTCTGCCGTTAGGAACAACGGGACCCGGTGCGGTGCCCATCGTAGAGTGTGAATTTGTGGGTGACTTGTGTCGGAGTTTCCCACGAGACTAAATCAAGCTGATGCTCAAAATGGATCGGCACGGGCTCAATTGTGATGTCTTCGCCTTCGGTAGTCCGGGTCTTGATGTGCTCGGTCGTCTGTAAGACAAGAAACGATCGTGAAGCTTTGTTAAGCTGGCAGGTGTGGTACCGCCAAGGAGCTCTCCATGCTTAAGAATAAATACGGAGTGGATAGCAATTTTAGCAGTAATAGCTAAGTGGTGAAGGCTCTTCATTACCTCCTTCTTGGGGCTTGTGCTGTCTTTATAGATCTTGGGAGGTGTGCATTTGAGTATAATTTCGATGTGGGACTGTAGACATTGCCTAATTAGGCTCCATGTGTCAAGTGGAAGATTCGAGAATTGGGCTGTTCTTCAAGGGTCTTCGGTACCCTAGGTACCGATCGCCCATCATGCCGATGGCTATGAATATCCACGTGTAATCTTCTTACTGGCAGTTTAGATAGAGGTATAAACAACTTCAAAGCTTATCTCTCAGAAAATATATTTAAGCTGAGCTTGAGCAAGAAACATTAGATGCATGGCTGTTAGTATTTTGAGAATCCCTTTTGTGGGCACTGGGCTTCGAACTTCTAAGATAATGATGTTACCATCAAGATTCACTTTTCATAACTTTACTGTTCTTTTCTTTTGTTCTCATTTGTTTGAAGGCAGATACTACCTGCTTATATTTGTTTCTGTGTAATTTGCTTTACAACTTTACAGGAGTTCCTAGTGAGTTGATTGAAGATTCAAAATTCGTTCCTCTAAACGCTGATGATCTAATATATGGTCCACCTGTAAGTTGTCGTTAGTTTCACTCCAAGTATGATAAATGCTACTTGCCTATGTTTCTACTGTAGAAGATTGCCCAGAATAGAGAAACAACTTTTGAAACAGAGAAAAATCTCTACTTTAGGATCTGATTGTTATGAGATTTTTGTTTGCTTTTATTAGCTCAAGTTCTGAAAAGTTGGACATTTGGTAAATCTGTTGATTATAAACTTTTAAATACTTGAAAGAAAATTGTTTTTCTTCTTATCTTTTGAGAATATTTTATCAGCTACTAGGAGTAAACGTACTGTGGAATTATTACATAAACCTGCCTTGCAAATGTTTATCATTGATTTTTCAGTAGATGTAGGCTGATGAAATGTTATTCCAATAGTAATGAGGTGGAAGATTCAAACTTTCTATTTTCCAGGCTCTATTATTTTTGGGCTTTGAAGTGGAAGAAGCTGGGAAGGTAACTTTTGCTTTCCCATTATATTTCAGGTTTTTAGACTACTTTTATTGTTTTTAAGCATCCATTTCTGTCTTGACCAATGCATAACAACAGTAAAGTTTTCATTTCTTCTTCTGAAACTGAAACCATTCACAAGGATTGCTGCTCGAAAGTTTCAAAAACCAGTTTTCTGTAATCGATGCAAGGAACCTTCGTCTCATAAAGTAGATTGTTCTTGTAGATAAATTAAATGGTAATTTTGTAACGTCACACCTATGAACAATAGTTCTGGCTCATCACTTATGTGTCTTTTGGTGCAGATACAACAGTTTCTGAAAGATTTGGATGCTGAATTCCTCAAGGTAACCTCCTCATATGTTAATCGTTATGTTCATTTTCTATGTGAAAAGACAACAAAAGAACAGAAAAGAGGAAGTTTTCCTTTTCAGGGTTGACATAAGAAATTGAAAAGGTCAGTCATTTCATTTGTTTACCAATTTCCTGTTTGATCTTAATATCAGTTATTGTAGGTTATTTATTGTACTGAAGACATGATTAGTCGTTCACTCTGGGAAGCAATGAATACAAGCCAACCCAATTTGGAAGCATTGAAGGTTGAAGTCTTCTTCACCTTGCAAATTCTTGCATGTTATCTTACTTGTTAAGTCCTTACTTGTAGCCAGTCAGCCTCCAATAATTGACATTTTGTATTCTGTAGATTGCCAAGGGACTGCCACGAATCTGTTTCTTATCTGGTCTTAGTGGGGAGGAGATGATGGCCTTCATTGATTCTTTCCCAGAAGCAGGTACCTTAAAGTTTCTCAATCGGTCAAATGGCCACTATCTGTTGGTCTCATTTTTTTAAGCCACTTCTTAACTGAAAGGATTTCTTATGTGGAAATGGCCAACAGCCAAATTACATGAATGACTCTTTATGTTTAAATGTATCTACGAACCCAACAAAGTTCTCTTTGAATACAGTTTTTATGTCCATGTATATTTACTGGCATTGTTCTATTGGTTTACACAGGACTAGGGCTGCCTGTGTTTGCAGCCCTTGTTCCCAACAGCGCCGACAAACTGCTGGAGGAGTTGAAAGAAGAGATTATGGAGGACCATGAAATGCTAGTGAGTATATTTTCTTTATCTTGCTCCGTTCGTATAAATATACGAAAATCGTCTGTCCGTCAACTGACATGTTATACATTTTTGTTTCCATACAGACAGCAAAAGGAAAGGAAATGGCATAGGATATGCAGAATCGATTGTTGAAGATTTGAGTTTTGTCTCTATTCTTGAGAGTTGCATTTAGTTTATGTCAATGCGATGCTTGAAAGTCAAAGATATATGTGGAAACAATTAGTAACTATCATCATTATATCATTAGAAGCGTTTCGAATACATATAGTAGAAAACGCGCTCATACAAACGAAGGAACAGCCTTTTTTCTTACACAAGCAAACAATGTTTCAAAGTAGTTGCGAGTAATTCGATATGAACATGAATGTACGCCTGTCTCCTGCAAAAAAAGCATGAATAAGTTGGACGATTAGAACCTATGTGAACATGAGAACCTGCTGTTTAAGAAGCTGCTCTTAAATTCATCAAATCCTATTAAGCTAACTATTGTAATTACAATATAGCACTCAAACAATTCCGCTAACAAGACATAAAAAGATGTTTTCTAAAACGAAAACTGGAAATTTAGTTGTCTTAACTATGCAGAAAATCCAACAGCACAAACTTAGCTCATTATAGATTTTTTTTTCTTTAATTCAAGTTCACATGGCTTCCATTACAAGGAACTGCTCTAAACCTATGATCAGATCATCAGGTCAGGTGCTTAAAATTGGGGGATCAAATAGCAAAGAACCAGGTTTATGCAGATCAAAATGGTGTTCATAATTGCTTAGCTTCAAGGATTTGTATCAATTAAGCAAAGCTATTTGATCATGCTCATAAATTGAAACAAACGAGCATCCAAAATTATTTGAAACTGCAAGCAGCTAAACTAAGATCAAATTGATCACTGTTCTTAATCATAAACAACAACAAAACTACACCAAAATATCAAAACAGCAAAATTAACAGAAAAGGGCATACCTTGAATGACCCAGTTGAAATCACCCAATTCCAAGCAAAACCCACATCACAAAATCAACCAAACCATTAATCACTAATCACCCATCTTCATCATCATTGTCACTCTCATCACTAAAGTAACTAGCTTTCTTCACACCCTTCTTCCTCTTCTTCTCTTCCAACTCCTCCCCCACCAGCAACCTCTGGTCGGCTCCACTATCCACCACCGACGCCCAATTATCATCCTCAAACCTCTCACCTCCACTGTCCCCCTCGCCCTCTTCTACACGTGCCGCCGTACCTCCGCCACCTCTCCTCACTCGCTTCGGCGGCGGCCGCTCCCTGGGCCCCAGCTGGTTCTTCGGACACTCGTACGACAAGTGCCCTTCTTCGCCGCACTCGTAGCACCGGCTCTTGTCCTTGTACTCCCTCTTCTTAATGAACTCGGCGGCTCGGCCGTTGTCGGAGGCGATGGAGGCGGAGAGCTTCCGGCCGTTGAGAATCTTCCCGTGCATCTCACCCGCAGCCGAGACAGCGTCGGTGCGCGAGACGAACTGGACGAAGGCGACGCCGCGGCTCTGGCGGGTCTCGCGGTTCTTGAGGACCGTGACTCGGGCGATCTTGCCGAAGTGGGAGAAGAGGGTGTGGAGGTCCGAGTTGGTGAGAGAATAGTCGAGGTTCGAGACATAAAGGGTCGATTTTGATGGAGCTAGGGTTCCGGAGCCCGACCCGCTCTGTTTGGTTGCGGGTTTTCTGGTATCTTGGGCTGAGGCGTATCGGTAGTAGAAGGTTTCGTCTTCGTCTTCGTCGCTGCTGTTCTTCTTCTTCTTCTTTTCCACCATTGTCGATATCTCTCTCGTAAAGCTCTCGACTTTGAGAGCTTTGTTTTTCTTTTTTCTTTTTTCTTTTTGTCTATTTTTGTTCAGGGCACGTGGAGGTCACGTGAGATTTGCAAAACCAGAAAAATAAATAAAATGAAAATGAACAAAACGTTGTCCTTTTTTTATGAGAACAAAACGTTGTCTTTGGTTGAGCTGGAGAGACATCAGAGAATCGGTTATGAGTGTGGAGTGGAGAGAGAAGCTTACGCAAATTGAAAGCTCAACCGCTAAAGAAAAGAGGTAGCTGAGGAGAAGGCTTCAGATGACTCAAAATCAGAGATTGTTCTGCAATAAGACACCGGACCAGTTTTAGGGTTTCCTGTAAGCTAATATCCATAACTCCTTCTGTCAAGGTACCAATTTTTTCCTTATATTTCTCTGATATTTTCTTGTTTTTCAGCAACCTTATCAAGTAAATCAATGAAAAATCTTATCTTGAGAATTGGGTATTGGATGTTTTGTTATTTTCTGAGATGGGTATTGATTGAAATCCACATAGTTTTGGCTTTGGTCGATGATTTCAATTTCTGGAAGTAGAGTTTAGTCCCTGTTCCTTGCTGCACAATAATTTGAACGATAATAGAAAAGTAATTTGATTCAAGCTAAAGGCTTTGATAAACGAATAGAAAGATGCTAGTAATCTGGTAGAGGCTACAAGAAATATTGAAACTAAAATACGAGCCTCCAAAATTTTGATGCGCTTACATTTACTATTATGACAAGAAAATAATCATGTCACTTACAATGCAGGCAGTTGAGATATAAATTTTTTTATTACAGTTGAGCTGATTCGACACATGATAAACAGCATTCTGATACGTAAACCAAAACAATAGAGGGCCAATAAGTGTAGATTTCACTTATTCTTTTCAGTTGGTAATTTACAAAATCTCTTGAGTGCCACTAGTTGTTTAATTTCCTTTATCATTTAGTGAGTATGCACAAAGCTGCTGTATTATTGCCTGCATCGACAAGTTTTCCATACATGTTCTCCGCTTTACCATTTCACTCTTCTTATTCTCTTCAATGTTTGATAAAACCAGTGATGAACTGCCTTTGGCTTTGAAAAGATGCATGGATTCTCCACTGTTGATGGCTTTGTGGAGATAACTGAAGGCTTGGCAGAGATGATTAAGTACGTGGCAAATGAACCGTCAGTAGGGCTTTTTTATATTCAGCAGCACGCTCAAAATGCAGTTCCCAATCTTGTTAGTCTTAGAAATACCGTTGTGGATAAATCCCGTGAAACAACATTGCACACTGAAGATTCAGAGGATTCCATAGCCATGGTGAGATCAATGAAAGAATGCGGATTCCCCGTTGCCGATGAGATGATTAGAGACATAAAGAAAGCTCTAGCGGTTATGTCAACCAAACAACCAAAGAGAGGGTTAATCCATAACCAAACATCAAGTTTTCAGATGGGAAGAACAAGCCCTTGGAAACCAGCCAGTTGGGTTCGTTCCCCAAGTGTTGCCCATCAGGACACTGATAACGGCTATTTTTCTACTGTAATCAAATCTGCAAGACAAAAGGCGAGCAACTTCAAGTGGCCGCCACTTGATTCTAAAGAATTAACACAGGCTTCTTATCCTAACCCAACACTGTCAGTTGCTTCTGCTAGCACTAGTTCATCTCTGCCAGATGTGGAAGCTGAGGAGTTGCCCGTATCGAGCCATGTTGCAGATGAGGAACAAGGAGACCAAGTTGATGATAGCTTGTCGACTCATAATTTATTACCAATGGAAGAAAACTTTGATGAATTCAAGGCTGATAAAGAACTTAAACTACAAGAGTGGTTGGAAGGGACTGGCAACATAGATAATCGCAGAGGAGCAAGTGATGCAGAAAGATTTTAGCTTGTCATTGTTAAGATACTGAAATCGCTTTATCCTGTACATACTGTTGTGTCTTGTGTTATTATCTATGGTCTATGGATGATAATGTATACACAATTGTTTGAATTTTCAATGGTGATAATAAAAATTCTCTCTGATTCTTGAGTTCCCTTCTGGCATGGCAGAAGTCATCAAGCCACCATAACTTTGTCGGTGTCTCTCTGATTCAATATAAAGCTCCTAAACTAGGCGGAAAACCACTTCTTTGCGGTTGGCTATGTGATATGAGTCTTTGCACATGTAGTACATGCGCAAACATTTGGCAAGAGCTATAATTTTCTCTTCAGTTGGATTCAAACGTGCGAAAGCCTTGCCGGATTATTGAACTGTCTAAGGTGGTTTTGAAAATTCTACCTTTCTCCATATTCATTCATTATTCAACCCATGGAAGCAAGGGTTTGGAGTTTACCAAAACAAAAGAAAATGGGGTTGGAGTGAATGAGGAATGCTAAAAGGGCCTTGTTCTGGAGGGCAATAAACTGCTCTGCTGGTAAATGTAAATTGGCAAAAATTGAGTAACTAAAATAGGTTATGTGGAAGATGAAATGTATTGCCATATGCCATTGTAATCAAAAGTTGGGATTTAAGTCGGTTCGTCTAGCAATGCATTATTGAAATCTTTTTTCGGTTATTAATAAGACTTGCAATACGAGTGAGTGGGTGCATGTCTATTTGTCTGCAAGAAAACATTAATATTGAATATTCTCAAAACAACGTTTTATAAATAAGAGTTCCAGGCAACACTGGTTTGCATCCAATTACTAACCAATCAATCGATTGCTATAGAAGTAAAGCCTTTCGTGCATCTTACCATATAATCTGATCATTATATTACAAGGAAAATCATTATCATGTTTCATCAATTTTTTTGCTTTATTTTGTAAGTTCGTTAAAAAATACAAATAAAAATCATCACTGCAAATCCGCAGAGATTGCTTCCTTCACACGCATTAACTCAACAAGTTGTGGACATGGAAAGATCACAACCCCGATATCATTCCACCAGTCAACAATCACTGGGGTCTAGTCATAGAAGCCTCGACCATGGGCGCACCCGATTCAGCTCACCACAATTAGCTTGGTAACAATTGTCCTGGACAGTAGGTATAATTGTGGCATGGCTCATGAGTTTCATGTTTAAGTGCTACGCCAAACATGTTGCCACAATTGTCATCTCCGTTTAATTTGGGTTTCTTGAAAGATGGCTTGGAGTTGCCCTTGCTCAATGTTCAATTGGTTGCAGCATTATTCATTGGCCCGAGAAGACAAGAGCAAGTGGCACCATTTTCTTCTACAATTGAGCATGCTGTCGGTTATTCAGCCAAAGAACATGCTGAGCCGAAAATAGCTTTAACAAGTCTCTGGTAGCAGAAACTTGTAAAGTCTTCATGGTGGCTGTACACAGACTCAAAGGTGAAAAGAACAGTCCCATAAATTAGGAAAAGCATGCACCACAGAGGCCGACTCCCCAAAGCCAGAGGATATGGATCTCAAAGCTACAAAAAGTAAATAATGTTCACCAAGTGGAACCACTTTCAAGGTTAAGAAAAGTTAATGATACCGCACCTCATCAGAAAGAGGTCATCTACTCATTCTTCAACACGTTGGAATGATTTTGCCCTAACAAAATACAGAAAACAATGTTTATTGGAAAAAGGTATATTAACAAATGCAGAAGAAAAAGAAAGATACAGGCATTACCACAGTTGGCAATATATAAACTTACAAGTTTAACTGCACTGTACTATGGAAAAGAAAGGAAAAAAACTTAACAAAAAGAAAAAGGTAAACTCGAAGATTTAGGGAAGAAAAAGGAAAAGGAAACCTACGACTTTGTTGCATGCTCTGCTAAAAAAGGGAAGAGGGGGATGGGATTATGTCCCACTAATTTTCTTAATATGCATTGAGTGACACAAATTTGTAAGAAAACCCTCAAATTTACCTGAACCAAGTGTGTTAGAGGGTGCTTGACTTGTGGTCTTAGTTTTGTCTGACACTTTATCATTCACCAAGTTTGAATTAGCAGAAGGTGCAGACCCATTGCCATGGCGCATTATTTTAGCCTTTCTGGGAAATTAAGGAAAATAACCACAGTATAAATAATAATTTAACTGACTTTGTAACAGAGATATCTTTCTCATGAGAGAAAAAAGAGATACATGAATTATCAAAGTAACAGAATATTCAAAGCTTCAACCTGACCAGTTTTCATTTCAAAGTGCCAGCTTTCAGCTTTGATGTCCCTTCAAAAACCACTTTAATTGTTATTTACTTACTCTCACATTTTGCACGAAAATATATTGATAAAAATCAGCGTTAACCACTCACCAGACTTTAAAGCCAATGAAGTTGAAGCTGGTTTACGAATGCCCCTTTCAGCTTTTATTAAGGCAATTACAGAATCAGCAGTAGGCCCCAATCCTTTTCTCCCCACCAGCTTCACTCCCAGCTTTTCACAGAGGTAATTCAACCTCATCTCATCACCTCCTCGCACCTCTCTGAGGTCAAGAGCCTGCTGCCTAGATAACAAAGTGTAAACATGAAGTTGCTGCTGCTGATTAAAATGTGACTGAAGCTGCTGAAAAAGTAACTTATTTGAATGCTGTTGATCAGGTTTTGCACTGCCATGACTCGTCTTTCGAGGCTCAGTAAATGTCACTCTTAAAATTGCCGTCGACTTAGGATCAGCATTCCTTCGATAAAAGATAACAGAAAAACTCCCAAACTCTAAATAAGGCTCCCTAAATAAATCCGCAAGAAGGAAGCACAAGAATGGGCGTTCTTTGATGGGTTCCTGTTAATTTTTATCCTCAGGGTGCGCGCGTTAGCATAGTGAGCCATATTTGCAGCTTCTCTGAGCCCACTAAGAAAAGCACCATGCATGGTTGCAGGATATCTCCGATTGGTAGCCTCACCTGCAAAGAAAAGTCGTCCATCTCCTACACTTTCTGCTAAAATGTCATAATCATCTCCTGACGCCCCTACTGCAACATTAGAGTAAGAACCTAGGCTGAAGGGGTCGCTTCCCCATCTGGTACAGACTGTTTGGATGGGCTCTGGGACACTAATTCCTTGTGGTTCATATATACCTGCATGGATATTCCATAACTGAGTAACTGTTATGAAAACTTGTGAATTTGCGGAACTTCATATATATGTGTGGAAAATAGCTTTCATTTATGAAAAAAATAAAATTTAAGCCACATATATTATAATCTAAGTTAAATAATGAATGGATTACCCTTGAGAATTTGAATAACCCGAGTCACAGCATCCATAGGAGGCATGCTCTCAAAACTATGTGCAGCTTCACCTGCTACTAAAGCAATCAAAAGGGGACCGCCAGCAACTGTTGCATAGCTGTAAAACAGGAAGAACTCCCCTCGACGGGTTGGATCACCAGAAAGGTGGCCAAAGGTATCAAGATCTGTGCCCCAGAACACATGAGGAAAAAGCATTGCAACCTTATTCAACAGTCTGAACCCCAACCTCTTTATTCCATCAAGCTTTCTCTGAGGCAACTCTGGAATAAACTTGATGGACCCACTCTTCAAAACCCCAAGTGGAACAGTGCACAATGCCATATCACCCTCAAAAACCTGGCTGCCAGCAATAACCTGCACTCCATCACTACCATACCTAATGGTGTGCACAATTTTCTCATATAAGATTGGTACATTCTCTGCCAAAGCCTGAACTAGCCTTCCATTACCTCCAGGCAAGAAGCAATGGTCCCCTCCCATATCATAAGGATCATCTTGGTCCCAAAATGCAAGTGAAAGTTTTGATATTAAACCTGCATTTGCATATTCCAAATTTGCAAGATGCCAATTAAACATGTTCATCTCCTCAGCATTCACAGCATCCCCGTAAACCTGCCAGAACGTTTCCAATGCTGCACCAAGAGACACATCAACTGAAACACCTCCCATTAACTGCCTAAGCCTACTTGCCTTATCTAGAAGCTGGTTAAAAGCAGTTTCCACCTTCATATCCATATCAGGATCTACAGGCTTCCCATCAAAACTATAAAGTGGGCACTTATCCCTCACTTTATGAAGCACATAACCCAATTGGCGTGCTACAATGCCAAGTGGGTTCCCTAATGTACCAGTCAAAACACTCCCCCCTAAATCCGCCGCTGCACATACCCTAATTCCTCCCTCCATTTTCTTTGTATAAACCCGCCCACCCACTCGCTTCCTACCCTCCAAAACAGTCACTTTAAACCCAAAACGCATCATTTGCCTGGCAGCAGCCAGACCAGCAAGCCCAGCACCAATCACAATCACATGTGGTTTACTGGGTTCAGCCGGAATCTTCTCTTTGATAGCCGGAACAACCCCAAAGTTAATATAACCATACGAAACCAGATATTTATAAGTAGAATCCAACAGGGAATGACACTGTTTAGGTATAGAATCAATAAATATATCTTTTGTGACCCAATTCGACACATTTTCACGCCATTTAGCAATTATGTGGTTCCTAATGAGAATGTAATTGACCTGCTCTATGCCCCCAATAACTCGAATTACCCCGAAATCGATTTCCTCCTCAGTGAGCGAATCAGCAGGAAAACCAGCCGACAGCGCGATCAGCGCCTCCGCCGTGGACTCCTTATTGATCACGATGATCTCTTCGGAAATATCAGGCATGGTTCTTGCCGAAGAACCAGGGATTTCTACATTGTTTCTAGTGGAATGAGCTGAAACAGAACTGGAAAAAGAAGCAAGACCGTTGTTATTACTGTTGAAAGCGCCGTTGGGAATTGAATGTAAGTGAAACGACGTCGGAACCCGATGAGGCCTGCCTCGTATCCGTTTCTTGGGGACCGAGAAGGAAAGAGGGTGAGCTGAGCTAGGGTTTTCGACTGTATTTGGAATTGACGCTGCGTTTGAATTGGGGTTAGGGTTTTCTGGGGGAACAAAGAGGGCGAACGGGATTGGAGGGAACGAAGAAAAATCATCAGGGAATTCGTTAGGTGGATCCATCGCCGTCTGTACTGGTTGTGGTAGTGGTGGTGAAGGCGAAGAATGAAATGCACTGTTCGGTTCCCGGGAAAATTTGGCACGGTAACTATGTTACGGGTTTGATCCGATAGGGTTAAATTGGGATTTTAAAAGAACATTTAGGGATAAAAAAGTTTAGTATAAAAAAAGTATTAAGTAATTTATGAAATATTTAAATATTTATTATTTATTAAGTAAATAATAATTTAAATAGTATAGAAAATTGTGATAGTGAATTATATAGTATAGAAAATTATCTCCAATTGCATCTCAACGAGTAAAACCTTGAGGCAGTCAATTGCCAATTTTCTATGCTATGTAATTCATTAATTCATTATCACAATTTTACAAATAATCAGTAAAATACAATCTGAAAGGAATAGAAGAAATGTACATATATAGATAGTAAAATTGTTTATAAAATTGTGATAGTGAATTACATAGTTGTTTGGGCTTAAATTCTGCGCATCAGCCTATTTAGCTATTGGGCTCTATATAAAAATAGGAGATGGGTTCTATTTGCCAAAAATGGATAATGGCTATGCTATTCAAAAATGGAATTAACTAATTTCATACTTCAAAATTAAAGATTTAATTACCACCAATGGTGATTAATCCACATGTTAAAAATTGGTTGGTTTAAAAAGATTACCCAGTTTATTAAGGAGGTTAATAAACCATCATAACTCAAGAACAAAATTGGCAACCTTAAAAGCTGGAAAAAAAAAAAAACAATCCTCCTTTGTGTCAAAAGCATTAGAATTTTTCTCAAAATACTTTCTCTAGCACTTGGGTGATATAAAACTTAGAGAAATATTTGGAGAATTTAAAGGAAGATAATGAGCATGGAATTGTTCTACTCAAGCTTATTTTCATTATCATAATACTGCCTATTTATAGGTAAATAGAGTACAAATGGGATTCACTATTTAACACACTAACACACATAGTAATAATGAGTGGTAGGTTATCATTACATTGAGGTAGGCATTAATATAGGGTAGGCACTAATATAGTGGTAGGACTTATTTATTAAAAGCTGGATGGTGGGCATCCAAACTAATCCAACTTATTCATAATACTCCCCCTTAGATGTCCACCATACATAAAATATGTCTCATTAAAACCTTGCCAGTAAAACCCAGTGGGATAAAATCTGGTCATAGGGAAAAGAGTACATATTCATGTGCAACATTTGATTCTGTGTTATATATCATATAACACAAACAAGCGTGTGACACTGCCTTATTAAAACCTTGCTAGGAAAAACCCAGTGGGATAAAAACCTGGACAAAGGAAAAAGAGTACAGTGTGGGAATCCTTATTAATGACACGCTCCCCCTGATGCTGGCACAAGATCTGTGAGTCTACGCATCCCAATATTGTGAACCAATTTTTGAACTTTGTAGTTGGTAATGCTTTGGTGAACAAATCTGCAAAGTTGTTGCTTGATTGTATTTGCTGAATATGTATGTCACCATTTTGTTGAAGCTGATGTGTGTGGAAGAACTTTGGTGAGATGTGCTTGATTCTGTCACCCTTGATGTAACCATTTCTGATTTGTGTGATACAAGCTACATTGTCTTCGTACAATATTGTTAGAGTATTTTTATCTGAAGACAGTCCACACGTTTCTGATATATGTTGAATCATAGATCTCAGCCATATGCATTCACGACTTGCTTCATGTAGTGCTAATATTTCAAAATGATTCGAATAAGTGGCTACTAAGGTTTGTTTTATGGATCTCCATGATATGGCAGCGCCACCACAAGTGAATACATAACCAGTCTGAGATCTACCATTATGTGGATAAGATAGATAACCAGCATCTGCATAACTAACTATGTGTGATTCTGATCATTCTGAGTAAAATAAACCCATGTCGGTTGTTCCACGAAGGTATCTCAGTATATGTTTAATACCATTCCAGTGCCTTTTTATTGGTGCAAAGCTGTGTCTTGCTAATAAATTGACTAAGAAAGTGATATCAGGTCGTGTACAATTTGCAAGATATATTAAAGCTCCAATTGCACTAAGGTATGGCACTTCGAGACCAAGTAGCTCTTCATTATCTTCCCTTGGACGAAAAATATCTTTCTTCACATCAAGTGATCGAATAACCATAGGGCAACTTAATGGATGAGCTTTGTCCATGTAAAATCATTTCAACAATTTTTCTATATGTGTTGATTGATGGATAAATATTCCATTTGTCAAATGCTCTATCTGCAAGCCGAGATAAAATTTAGTCTTTCCAAGATTTTTCATTTCAAATTCTTTTGTTAAATATGCAGCAGTTTTTGTAAGCTCTCCAGGGGTCCCCACAAGATTTAAATCATCTACATAAACTACGATAATGGCAAATCCATTTTCCGATCTTTTAATGAAAACGCACGGACAAATGGTCATGTTTATATATCCTTCTCGTACGAGGTATTTACTAAGGTGATTGTATCACATCCTTCCTGATTGCTTTAGTCCATATAGGGACCTTTGTAATTTGATTGAATACAAGCCCCACTGTTTTGGATCATTTATTGCAGTGCTTTTGAAACCTTCAGGGATTGTCATATAAATATCAATATCAAGTGATCCATATAAATATGTTGTAACGACATCCATAAGTCGCATATCAAGTTTTTCTGTGACAGCCAGGCTAATCAGGAAGCGCAATGTAATTGCGTCTGTCACGGGAGATTATGTCTCATCATAATCAATCTCGGGTCTCTGCGAGAAACCTTGTGCTACAAGACGTGCTTTGTATCTTACGATTTCATTTTTCTCATTTCGTTTTCGTACAAACACCCACCTGTATCCAACAGGTTTTATGCCTTCAGGCGTTCGGACTACTGGTCCAAATATTTTACGGTTTTCCATTGAATTTAGTTCTGCTTGTATTGCATCTTTCCATTTTGGCCAATCATTTCTATGTCGACATTCTTTAACCGTTTTTGGTTCAGGATCTTCATCGTCTTTTATAATATCTATTGCAACCTTGTATGCAAATATATTATTAATAACCACATTTTCTCTATTCCAGCTTTTTCCTGTACTCATGTAATTTAAACTAATTTCATCAGACATATCTTCTGGTGCATATGCCACTACGGGAGCTGTGTCTTTGACAACTTTAAACTGATCAGTTATTGTCTCTTCAGGAGTACTCATTTGTTCTATGACTTTATATTCTTCAGGAATATGCACTAATGTCTTTTTCTTTCGGGGATTTTTATCTTTAGCACCCATAGGACGCCCATGCTTCTGGCGTGCCTTTGATGTATTATCATGTTTTCCTTCAGGGATATCAATCCTCGTAGGAGTATTTACGGCATGCATATAAGACTTTGTTACTTTCTTTGTATCAGTAAATGCGTCCGGTAATTGATTTGCAATGTTCTACAAATGAATGATCCGTTGAACTTCATGTTCACTTTGATTTATATGTGGATCAAGATGTGATAGTGATGGTACATTCCATGTAATTTCACGCCGTTTTTCTGGAATCGGTACTTTTTCTCCCCCTAATGGTGGGAAAACTGTCTCATTAAAGTGGCAATCAGCAAATCGTGCCAAAAACATATCGCCGGTTAAGGGTTCAAGACATCTAAGGATGGATGGAGAATCAAATCCAATGTAGATTCCAAGACGGCGTTGGTGACCCATTTTAGTTCGTTGTGGTGGAGAAATTGGAACATAAACAGCACAACCAAAAATTCTTAAATGAGAAATATTAGGTTGTTGTCCAAAAACAAGTTGTAATGGGGAATATTGATGAATAGAAGTTGGACGTATGCGAACTAAAGATGCAACATGTAATATAGCATGTCCCCAAGCTGAGGTGGGTAATTGTGATCTTAAAAGCATGGGTCTAGCAATCATTTGAAGGCGTTTAATAAAATTTTCTGCTAAACTATTCTGAGTATGAGTGTGTGCAACAGGGTGTTCAACATTAATACCAATTGACATGTAATACTCATCAAAAGCTTGAGATGTAAATTCACCAGAATTATCAAGACAAATAGTTTTAATGGGATAATCAGGAAAATGTGCCCTTAATTTAATTATTTGAGCAAGAAGTTTTGCAAAAGCAGTAGACCTAGTAGAAAGTAAGCAAACATGTGACCATTTAGATGATGCATCTATTAATACCATAAAATAACGAAAAGATCCACACGATGGGTGAATAGGTCCACATATATATCCTTGGATTCGATGTAAAAACATGGGAGATTCACCAACAACTTTTACCAGTGATGGTCTAATAACCAACTTTCCTTGTGAGCAAGCCTCACATGGGCAATCACTAAATGGAAGAATCTTCTGATCCTTCAATGGGTGACCATTTGAATTCTCAACTATCCGACGCATCATTGTTGTCCCTGGATGACCAAGTCTATCATGCCAACACATAAAAAGTTTTGGATTGTTAAACTTCTGGTTTACTATATAATTTGATTCTATTGCACTTATGGTGGTATAATATAATCCTGATGATAAAGTTGGAAGTTTTTCTACTACATGCTTCTAGCACGTGTTCATAGAAGTAATATGAAGATATTCTTTGTTCCCCTCATTCATAGTTTCAACGTGAAACCCATTAAGACAAAGATCCTTAAAACTTGGCAGATTTCTTCTGGATCTGACAGAATACAAAGCATTTTTTATATAAATATTTTTTCCCCTAGGTAATATTATTGTTGCTCTTCCGGAACCCTCAATTAACTTGGCAGTACCCGAAATGGTATTTACATTGGCTTTAACTATTTTCAAGTGCAAAAAATATTTCTTATCTCGAAGAATCATATGCGTCGTTGCACTGTCTACTAGACATACATCTCCATCACATCTCTTGGAATTGCTCAAGGCATTGAAATTTTCCATATTTTCTATATAAGACAATATGAATAATTAGATCATAAATCCATCTTATTGAATTAAAATATTACACTCAAAAAGCAGAAATTGAAACACTCAGCACACAACAAGCCTTTTATTTTAAAGCATTACACACAAGAAGTAGAAATTCAAACACACAACATAAAGTACAATATAAAGATCTTGAATTAATCAACATTCATGTCATCATCGCCATCATTGCCATCATTGTTGGTGCCGTCATCATCATTGGCATTTTCTTCATTGATCATGAGATTAGTGTTTGCACAAAATGGGTGATATCTACTAGCTCATTGACATCATAAAAAAGGTTATCAAAGTCAGTGTAGTTTGTTTCTTTCTCTTTTCCCTTTCCCTTAATTGATTCTTGATATAGATTAACAAGATGTTTTGGTGTACGACATGTACGTGACCAGTGCCCTTTGATGCCACACCTGTAGCAAGCATCATCATCTTTCTTTTGGGAATTATTATACGCAACTTTTCCTTTTCCTTTTTCCATCATCATTATTATTCCACTGGTGGTGGTGTGATATGTTTTTCTTATTCGAATAACTTCCTCGACTTCAAAAATTGTCAAAATTACGACCACGACCTCAGCCGCGCCCACGACCGCGTCCACGACCGCGCCAATATCTGCTTGCATTTGCTTCAGGCAATGGTGTATGCATATTCTCACTTGTATTCGCTTCAGGGAGTGGTTTTGAGCCAGTTGAATGAGACTGATGATTTTTCATTAAGAGTTCATTATTTTGTTCTGCAACAAGGAGACATGAAATCAGTTGGAAATATTTCTTAAAACCCCTTTCTCTGTATTGCTGTTGCAGGAGCATGTTGGATGCATGAAAAGTTGTGAACGTTTTCTCTATCATATCTTCATTTGTAACTTTGTCTCCACACAAGGTTAACTGAGATACAATTTTAAACATTGCAGAATTATACTCATTTACATATTTGAAATCCTGCAAGCGCAGGTGTATCCAGTCATATCGAGCCTTTGAAAGTATTATGCTTTTCTGGTGGTCATATCTTTCTCCCAAGATATTCAGTTTTTAATCCTTCATGAAGATGACGACGAAGGAAAATCATTGCCTTCGCGCGATCCTGCTGGGATGCTTCATTTCCTTCATTGATTGTATCTCCCAGGTTATTCGCATGCAAATGAATTTCCGCATCGAGAACCCATCACTACTACAAAACAGCTCTAAAGGCACACTTCAAAGAGCATGGAAGAAGATTTCATGCCTTTTCAATCTCATTTAGCACAAAAAATACCTACAGATGTCTTTTACACAAAAGATATAGTAAATGTGTGTCTAAGAACAAATTTATTTATGCCCATTGAAATTTGGGCACCACCTTTGTGTCCAATGCTAATATCAACTTCCATCTTGTCACTTCACTGTCAATGAGAGTAATTATTATAGTTTAAAAGAATGATTAATTGTGCTTTTCCATCTTGTCACCTCACTGTCAATGAATAATTTATTCTATTTATCAACTCCTCATTTTAGGATTAAAAAAAAATTTATCTTCTCCTCCTTTTGCCTTCCCCATTACTCCTCCTCCACCCTTTGCTTTCCCCAAGATCATAACTCTCATCTCTAGAAACCCAAAATGAGCCTCCTTCATTCTCCTCCTCCTTCAATTTTACCGATGTCTCCCTTCTCCCCCCATCTTCCTCATCCTTCCCACCGTCCTCCCCAACCACAGCATCCCCACTGTGAAAAGCACTTGGAGCAGCTGAATAATAGGACCAAGAATAAGAAAATTCAAAGAGATCCATCAGATGGAGACAACGATTCCAATAATCCCATGAACAATTGTAAATTGAAAGAGGTGATATCTTAAATTTGATTTATTCTCTCTCTCTCTCTCTCTCTCTCTCTCTCTCTCTCTCTCTCTCTCTCTCTGTGTTGCTCTAAATTCTTATGATGGTCGAATACATTCTTTGTGAAATGAACGAAAATGAAAAGTTTGCGTTTTGTAGGACAAGCCTAACAAGTTTGTAGTTGTTCACTGTTCCAATTGTAAGACAAAGCAATTTTTCTTTGACTGTATTGAAAGATGGTAAGTAAGAAGATGCTGACAGTTTTAATTTGAGTGAGCTAATTGTGTATTTGCATAATTTTCATTTATACCAAATTCTTAAATCTAATTCTGTATTTATTTGCGCGAGTTTGGTTGAAAATTAATTTAATTTAGTGAGCTCATTGTGTTTTGCATTATTTGAAGGAGAGAGAAAGTGGTGGCGGTGGAGAAAGAGGAGGAGGAAGTGGCAGTTGTAGAGAAAGAGATAGAGATAGAGAGAGAGAGAGAGAGAGAGAGAGAGAGAGGCAAAGGTACACTGATTTGGATGGTGGTGGGATGTAAGAGGTGGCGGTGGTTGGCAACCCTAATTTTTTTTTTTCAAAAAAAGTAAATACATTGGGCACGGATGAATGGTTTGTGTATATGTACAAAAGTCAAATAAAAAACAGCAATTGATGTTTTCAGATATATGCCCTATACGTGCCCCAAAGTATTGAGTTTAAGGCACGAACAAGTAAAATCGTGTCCTAAGAATAATGGAAACTCCTATAAAGAAAACCGACTATTTTAAAGTGGCTGCATTGTAGCCATTAGTATAAAGCACAAATAATTGTGTCTTGTTGCATTAAAGAGCACAAATAACAATTGTGCTCAAAACCAAATAGTTTAGTAGTGCATGTTAGATAATTCTTGCTAGAAATATCTAACGCAATGAAATCAATCTTGACAAGATTGGACATTGTTGTATATCTATAAAGACAGAAATAAAGAATTAATAAAAATAACAATATTTATCAAAAATATAAATATTCAAGATTATGTATTTGAAGCTACAGGTTCAAGTTTAATAAATTTGAAGACTCCTGGCTCTTAGATTATCTCATCACTTCAGAACTTCTGGTTCTAGGAAAACTTCAGGTTTTTATTCAATAAAATTCATTTATTATAAAATATTCATGATATTACAATTATCATTTCAGTTTAGAACTTCAGGTTCAAGATATATTGATTTATGAACTTCGGGTTCATGTATGATAAGGAAACTTCATCATATAAAATTGCAAGTTTAAATATTAACAATGAATAAACTTTGGCCGTTGGTTTGGCATATGTTTAAAGGTAGTGAGTACATAAATATCATGTAGAAAATTTAGATACAAAAATGGATATTTATAAAATAAACACCTTGCACAAAGGTTAGATATAATAGAAGATTCATGCTTTCATATAACTTCCACCTGTATCATTTAATATGTATATAGGTACATCTAAATGAAACTTAGTTAATAAAATAGTAATTTAAATAACGGAATATAAATTTAGAGAAGAGAATTATACCAAGCTCAAACCCAGATCCTTGGGCAGTTAGAGACTCGTGCTGATAACGTGATATAAAACTTAAAGAAATATCTGGAGAATTTAGAGGAAGATACTGAGCATGGAATTGTTTTGCTCAAGCTTATTTTCATTCTCATAATACTGCCTATTTATAGGCAAATAGAGTACAAATGAGGTTCACTATTTACCACACTAACACACATAGTAATAATGAGTGGTAGGTTATTATTACATTGAGGTAGGCACTAATATAGGGTAGGCACTAATATAGTGGTAGGACTTATTTATTAAAAGCTGGATGGTGGGCATCCAAACTAATCCAACTTATTCATAATATTGGGCAGTTTCTCTAAAATAAAATTATTGGTTTTGTTTATGTTTGGGCTAAATTTCTGAAACACCAGCCCATCTAGCTATTTGGGCTCTAGTTAACAAAAAAATGGAAAAATAAGCCCATATCATTTCAGAAATTAAAATAAATCAAAGTAAATTACACAAGTTTCCAGATTACATATTTTTGAAACTTAGGTCTGATCATCGTCAAACTCAAGACCATATCAGCAGAAAGATAAAAGCAGAAATCATCTCCCATAGTCATTAAATTTCTGGAAAAATTTGTTGAGTTGTTGACCACCAATGGTTTTTAAGTCAATGGGGAACTTTACCCTACCATCACACAGGAACTACAGAAAAACGGATGAACAATTTGGCACGCCCAGTGAGACTTAGTCTCTTTAAAATCAGCAGTGGACTTAGTCTCTTTAAAATCAGCAGCCATTGTATCCAGCTTTGACTTTTGTTTCTGATAATCCACCAAATTCACTTTATGTGTAGCCTTGCAAAATTCAGAAGTTTTGGCACGCCCAGAAAGACTTAGTCTCTTCATACTTGTCGATAACATTGGCCTTATCTCTGGCCAAACCCATACTGATCTCAAAGATTAGATGAGGAGCCATGTTCTCTCTATGCAGCAAGTCCAAATCTTTCATCAATTGGTCATTGACTTCTTTGTTCTCATCCAGGTCTAGCTCAGCTGTTTGCTAGGATTTTTACTCTATCCATTGCTTCATCCACTGCTTTAGATTTGGCCTTGCTTTGAGTTTCCCCCAACTTCTCAATCTTCAGCAGTTGAGCTTCCAAATCCATAGTCTCGAATTCTGCCAATTCTAGATCAGCATAAAAAGCAGTTTCTGCTGAAGCTGCAACATAATGAATAGGCATCTGCACAGAATAGTTCAGTCAGTTCTGTTTCAAGTTAAAATTGAAAGAATGAAGTTCTTGAGATTCAGCAATACTTACAACGGCAATGATGGCTTAATATGCTTATTCACTACAGCCATATCTTCAGCAATATTGGCCTTGAATGGTGTTACAGCTATAGAATCATCTGCCTCTGAGGTCTCAAAGAGGGCTGACTCAGAAAGAGTGAGTTCCACTCCTTGACCTTGAGTTTGTTGTCCAGCAAGTTGCAAACTCTCTGCTATCACTTCAGCAGGAATTTCATCCCACAAAAAAGAGAAATTTAAACTCAACAGGTCCAGAACAATTAAGACAGAACTGTTTGAACCAGATTTTTGTAATGTACCTCCTCTTCTACACCAGCAATAGAAGTTCCAATCTCTTGCCTAGGCATTTTCTTCCTAGCTTGAGAAGGAAGAGGACTAGTAGAAGCAACAGTTGAGAATCAAACATAATTTGAAATTTTGTTAGTTTTGATTTCAGTTCTGATTGAAAACACAGACAAAATTCACAAAGCTACCTTGAGATGGAGCCTGGACAGAACTGTCTTGAGTTCTGGCAGTTTCCTTTCCCTTGCTTCTCCTGGCAAGAGGAGTTTCTTCTGCCCATTCTTCTTCTTGAGCTAGTTCTGCTACAATTTCCTCATCTTCATCAGCTCCATCTCCCAAATCTATTTCTAGATCCTTAGCATATATGATGGAGTTTGTCGTGTCAAAGAGCAAGGGTTAGAAAAACTCAAAACAATGGACAAAAGAAATAAACAGGTCTAGAACTCACCAACTACTTGTCTAGCTTGAAGATCTTGTTCAGAGAAGTTGCTGCGTAAAGAAGGATCTAAAATAACACAGACAGAGTTAGCTAAAGATTGTATAATAGAACATAACGTCAAATAAACACATAATTAAAGATTTACCTTCAAGTACTTGGGCATTGATCTCTCTGACCAAATTCTTGAGGAGTTTCTTAGAAGATTTTTCTACCTGGACTGGACCTAATGTCCTTCCAGCAAAGAGTTCCTTGGCAAGTGTTCCTCTAGTTGGCACCTCTTCAAATCTTCTTGCCCACCAAGAGTCGAAATCAACTGAACTGCAAGCATTGGGTTCCCAGGATTGATAAAGAGCATCCACGCTGTTATTAATCTTGATCACAGAACACCTGCAGTTCTGATGGATATCAATGTCATCCATGTCTCTCTAAGAGGTGCCCTTATTGCAGTTCTTATAGTACTTCACTAGAATTGTCTAAGGACAACCAAGCTATTTTGTGCAGAAGTAAGGCTGATACACTTCTCCACCTAGATGAGAGCTGGAAGGTTTACCCCCACCATAAGGAAGATCTCTGGTCAGCATGATACTCAGAAAATTATTCCTGAATTCAATCCTGGCTGCTTCATCCTTAGGTTCTTTCTCAAAGAGCCTGCATCCTAGCTAGAACCAAGGAAAACTTCTGTTCAGCACCACTTGTCATTGATCATCAGACCTTTTGGTGCAATGCCTGAAGAACATTAACTACTCCTCGATTGATCTCTTTGGCACTTCTGTTGACATAAGGGGAAGAGCCATCACTTGATCTTCAGGCAGAACTATGCCTGGGGACCTCAATTCTGGAAAGTAAATTTGTAGCCAGATTTTAATCATCCAGAATGCTCCTTGAGCTGCGAGATTCAGAGGAGTTTCCATTGTTACACTGTGCAGATTCTTGAATAAATGGGCCAGAACTATTGGTCCAAGACCAACATCTGGATGATTGTGCAAAGCCTCTGCCAGGTGGATGTATTCGAGCAGAATTGCAAAAGACCTCTTGGGGAAGACGAATCTGTTAAGCCAATACAGGAGGAATAGCATATGTTGTTGATCCTTGTTTCTCTCAGTACTGAACTTCTTCAGGAAATTGGAGAAAGAGCAATTCTGGATGATTTATGCAGTTGAAGTACTAAACTTTGTAGCTAGCCCTTCGCCATTCTTTCTTCTGTGATAGTCTCCAACAGCATCTGCAGGTCTTTCATGGGGCCTGAACCCAAATATCTGAGCCATATCCAGCAAAGTTAGAGACATTGGGCCAACTTAGAAATCAAAAGTGTTTTTGGCAGAATTCCAGAAACACAGTGCAGCAGCCACCATATTCTCATCCCGATTTATTGAATGCTTGGACAGAAGTAAAGCATCGTAAATACCAGCCATCTTCCAGTGTTCTTTAAACTTGGGAGAGAGCTTGTCCATCCAATCTGACTACTTCACAGAACTGCTTCTCACTTCACTAGAAGGAAAAACATGACTCAAATTCTTACTAACCAAGGGGTGGAAAGCAAGATGAGAATTACGATAGCAGAGGGGAGGAGCTTCTACATCTTCTTTGAAAAGCTCGACCATTTCTTTTGGAATTTCCCCAAACCAGTGAGGACGCAGAACAAGGGTGTTTCCAATCAGATGAAGGATATTTTCATCCAGATTCTTCGTAGAATATGGATGGAGTTTGATGGCATGGGCATCGACATCATCCCTAGAAACATAGGAAAGAGGAGATGAAGAACTTCCAGCACGGGTCTTTGGAGAAGCCATTTCTGATTTTTCGAATAGAATTGAAGAAATAAAAGAATTGAAAAGGGGATAAGGAAATTTCGGAAGAAAGAAAGCTTTCGAAGAAATTAGGATTGGTGATTTTTGAAATAGGTGAAGGGATTGGATTTTATGGAAAAAAAAACTGATGAAAAGAGAAGAAGAGCCCAGAAGTTACTAGCCGTTAGAAAAGCCACTTTCCCACGGAGCCCAGAACGAACAGACGTAAGCTCCGATAATGGAACAAAGTGGCGCGCATCAGTAATTGGCCAATCATTAAGTCTGAAACCGTTGCAAAACGATTCAGACTTATGGGGCTTTGTTTGGGCCTCAATTTTACACACCATCCCATCTGGCTATTGGGCTCTATATAAAAATAGGAGATGGGTTCTATTTGCCAAAAATGGTGAATGGCCCACACTATTCGAAAATGGAATTAACCAATTTCATACTTCAAAATTAAATATTTAATTACCACCAATGGTGATTAATCCACATGTTAAAAATTGGTTGGTTTAAAAAGATTACTCAGTTTATTAAGGAGGTTAATAAACCATCAGAACTCAAGAACAAAATTGGCAACCTTAAAAGCTGGAAAAAAAAAAAAGCAATCCTCCCTTGTGTCAAAAGCATTAGAATTTTTCTCAAAATACTTTCTCTAGCACTTGGGCAGTTTCTCTAAAATAAAATTATTGGTTTTTGTTTCTATTTGGGCTAAATTTCTGAAACACCAGCCCATCTGGCTATTTGGGCTCTAGTTGCCAAAAAATGGAAAAATAAACCTAGATCATTTCAGAAATTAAAATAAACCAAAGTAAATTACACAATTTTCTAGATTACATATTTTTGAAACTTGAGGTCTGATCATCGTCAAACTCAAGACCATATCAGCAAAAAGATAAAAGCAGAAATCATCTCCCATAGCCATTAAATTTCTGGAAAACAGGATGAGCTTCTTCTGCAACACTCTTGTGGTCTCAGCAAGATATTTAATCACAATTTACAAGGAATGGATAGAGGACATTCAAAAGAATTTTCAAGAAAACAGGCTGAATTTCTTTCTGCAACATCTATGTGGTTCCACCAACAATATATTTTGATAACAGTTTACAAGAAATGGACAGAAAATATTCACCACAGCTGACTCTTGATAATTGCTGCTTTTTATCCAGATACCTACTACTCCCTTAAGTTGTTGGAATAAAGATATTTCCCAAAAGTAGATATTTTCTAGATATTTTTGGAGCCACCATCATACAGATTTCCTATAAGTACAAAGGGATGTGAACTGGAAGAGGGACAACAAAATGAAACAATCAAAAACTCAGTCAAACTGACAAAAATCAACCAGATCATACAATCTCAAAAGCCTTCAAACTCATAAGCAACCAAGTTATCTAACTTGCAAAAAATCATCCAGTTCCCAACAAAACAGCCAGAACTCAGATTTCTAACTTCAATCCAGCTCAAAGAAATAGCTCACCAATAGGAAAACGACATTTCTCTCGTTGCAGATACGATTCAGTCCAGAAGGATCAAGCAGAACTCAACTTTCTGTCTTTATAAATTTTGTCCGAAACAGTTGAAATAGGCAGAATTCAGGTTATTCAATATATGAAAACCTCAACAAAATTTTTCAAAGATCTCACGATCTTCAAAGTCTCCAAGATCGATGCCAAGCATGCAATCATTTCCTTGAGAGATTCCCATCCAGAAAAGGAGTCTATCCAGCAAGAGAACCAAGCAGAACTCAGGTTTCTGCCGTTACAAATCTGGTTCATCAGCCAGAACAACTACTAAAATCATGTTCAATCCAAATACAACTGGTTCAACTATTCATGAATAGTTTCCAGTCTAGGTATTGCCAATCCTGAAGAATACTAGTTCAGTTATTCTCAATTCAGGCCGATTTAGGCAGAAACAGTTTACTCATAATAGACAAAATAGACGCAAACTCTCAGTTCTGTCCACTTGTCAAGCCTCCCCATGGCTCAAATTGATTATAGCTCTTCTAATCTCAACATTGGTATCGATTTTCAGCTAACCTCTGTTAGTTGAAGGTATTGACATGCAACTCGAGTACATATATATATATATATCCAGTCCAGCATGAGTCATAGACGCCGATCCAGACAACAGTCGAAGTCCAATGTTCTGATGTCTTCCTAGACTTGGCAGTCTCTTTTTGTTCAAATAATCATTTCTCTTTGAACTCGTTTGTTTTATTTCAAACACTTATTTTGGCTAGAATTTACAAGTTTTACTATGGAAAATTATAAAGTCCTCACCTGTCTGAGGCAGGAAAAGAACTTACTTGAGAGATATTCCTCACCCAAATTCACAATCGTTTGTTCAAATCAATAGCTTGGGGCACAAGTTATTACATCTTTCAAGTCTGTTAGGGTCTTTAACCGCTAACAGTGGCACGCTCGCACATAAAAGAAAGTTGAGTTGTTGACCACCAATGGTTTTCAAGTCGATGGGGAACTTTACCATACCACCACAGGAACTACAGAAAAACGAGTGAACAATAGTATAGAAAATTGGCAATTGACTGCCTTAAGGTTTTATGTGTTGAGACAATTTTCAATATGTATGTATGTGATATTTTATCAAATACAATTTAGTTTGAAAGTTAGCTCATCTCCAGCTTCATTATTTCACTTATTGCACAAGTTAGCTCATCTCCAGCTTTAGCATATTGGAAACACTATACACTACTGCTTTTGTGTAATTTTTCTCTTTTGATTTGGAGGGAGATACAAGACACAGAAATGACTATACCCTAATGCTTTTTAAATGAAATGTATTTTAATAAAGGAATTAATTTGTTAAGAACCATTTTTTCTGAGTACCACATTTTATTGGAAATGGACCTTGCATTTTATTTGTGTTTCTCTACCCATAGATAACACGCATAGATGAGGAAATGGCACTTTTGTTGCGGGAGTGAAGCGGAATTACATATTTGGTGGAATTTGTAGAATTGCAGCAAATGCATCCATCAAGTAATAATATCTTAGCCTTATTTAATTATTTTAATCATTCTTTATTTAATTTTTGAATATATTTTTAAAATAGTTTCAATTATTAGAAAATTATTTTAGTATTTCAAAAATGAATTCTCGAGTCCAAACCCTAGTACTCTCTTTTTTCTGACAAATTCAAACCCTAGTACTCCTCATATCATACGGACCTATAAGAGCGTCAAACGGTTTAGGTATATGATTATATTTACTATATCCTTTTATTATTCATAGTACAATCTATATCTTTTTTGCATTGATTGTCTAATTAATTATTTAATCATGTGAAAATGTGCACACATGAAGAGAATTAATCTTAACCATAAAGTTTTCCTTGATCAGGTACCTTCCTCAGCATCTTCATTTCATATGACTATGCACTAATTTCAATTATTTTCAAATTTCAAGCATAAATCAAATTGCATTTTGTAATTACAGTTCTACAAGCATCATACTCATCTTTATGTGCAAAAGTTGAAAGATAAGAGCAAAGGACACACTAGTGTAGTGGTTTGGAATAATTGCTCTCTTAGGCAAGATCCTTAATTCGAGTCCTAGCATCTATGTTGTGTGTGATAGTTTAGTATATTATTGCCAATCTTAAAAGGAAAGACCCTAAAAAAAACTGACATATAAGATTAAGGTAACATGTCCCAATTTCCTATATTCAAATATGAGTATCCGATTGTTAACACGAATATGACAAAAATGAAAATATGAAGCATCAAGTGCGGAGCAATGGATGGCAAAAGTGGCATTAATTTGAAAATCATGTTCCACTATGTGGAGGGAGATACTAAACATAGAAATGATTATACCCTAATGCTTTTTAAAGGAAATGTATTTTAATAAATGAATTAATTCCTTAAGAACCATTTTTTCTGAGTGCCACATTTTATTGGAAACGGACCTTACATTTGTTTTGTCTTTCTTTACCCATAGATAACACGCATAGATGAGGAAATGACACCTTTTGTTGCAGGAGTGAAGCGGAATTACATATTTGGTGGAATTTGTAGCATTGCAGCAAATGCATCCATCAAGGTTTGTACCTTCTATTGAATCTTTTGTTAGATCATTCATGAAATTTCATCTTCTGGTGTTGTGGATTGTAGTTTCAGAGATATATACTATATATTATATATGCATGTACATTTCTTCTATTCCTTTCGTTCCAATTTTTTTTTCCTTCTCTTGATTGATGAATGCTGATGAGAGAGAGATAATGCAATCTTAACAAGCTTTGGCTGATAAATTCATCAACCTTTTTGGGGTCAACAGATATGTCAAAATTCAATTGCACTGGAACATTTAAGTCATTTTCTAATTCATACATGATACGGTTTAATGCATTTCCTAATTCCTATACCTAATTACTCTTATTTAAAAAGTATAGCCTCGCAGCTATACTATTTAAATCTATTTGAATATTTCAACAGTATATTGCTATACTTTTTAGATCTATTTGAAAATTTCAACAATATACTCTTTAAATATATACAAATATTTTAATAGTATAGCCGCAAGGCTGTATTGCACAAAATGGTTTTCTTTTTTTATAATTAGGTAATATCTTACCCTTTTTTAATTATTTTAATTAGTAATTATATTGTAATTATGATTTCTTTTGTGAATAATTAGTATTTAATATTTTATTAAATTCATAAATTACTTAATCAATAGTAATTAATTATTTTAAATTATTATGTGGATTTTTTTAATATTAGCAATTAAGTAATATCTTATAATTATTTTAATTATTATTTATTTAATTTCCGAATATATTTTTCAAATAGTTTCAACTATTAGAAAATTATTTTAGCATTTCAAAAATGGATTTAAGCGTCCAAACCATAGTACTCTTTTTTTTTTTGGACGAATTCAAACCCTAGTACTCCTCATATCATATGGACCTACATGAGCGTCAAACGGTTTGAGTATATTAATTATATTTACTAGATCCTTTTATTATTCACAATACAATTTATATCTTTTTGCATTGGTTGTCTAATTATTTATTTAGTCATGTGAAAATGTGCACACATGAAGATGATTAATCTTAACCATAAAGTTTTCCTAGGTCAGGTACTTTCCTCAAGATCTTCATTTCATATGACTATGCACTAATTTCAATTATTTTCACAATTCAAATATAAATCAAATTGCATTTTGTAATTACAGTTCTACAAGCATCATACTCATCTTTATGTGCAAAAGATGATAGATAAGAGCAAAAGACCCACTAGGATAGTGGTTTGAAGTAATTGCTCCCCCAGGCAAGGTCGAGTCCTAGCATCCGTGTTGTGTGTGAGTTTAGTATATTATCACCCCTCTCAATACGAAATGTCTCAAAAAAAGAAGAAGATAAGATTAAGGTAACTTGTCCCAATTTCCTATATTCAAATATGAGTACCCGATTGTTAACACGAATATGACAAAATGAAAATATGAAAGCATCAAGTGCGGAGCAATGGATGGTAACAGTGGCGTTAATTTGAAAATCATGTTCTACTAAGTGGAGGGAGACACTTAACACATAAATTATTATACCCTAATGCTTTTTAAAGGAAATGTATTTTAATAAAGGAATTAATTCCTTAAGAACCACTTTTCTGAGTGCCACACTTTCTTGGAAATTGACCTTTTTATTTGTGCTTCTTTACCCATAGATAACACGTAGAGATGAGAAAATGACACCTTTTGTTGGGGTAGTGAAGCGGAATTACATATTTGGTGGAATTTCTAGCATTGTAGCAAATGCATCCATCAAGGTTAGTATCTTCTATTGAATCTTTTGTTAGATCATTCATGAAATTCCATATGCTGGTGTTGCATATATATCCTATATACTATATATGCATGTACATTTCTTCTATTCCTTTAAGACCGTGTTTTTTTTACTTCTCTTGATTGCTGAATGATGATGAGAGATAGATAACGCAATCTTAACAGGCTTTGGTTGATAAATCCATCATCCTTTTTGGGGTCCAGCAGATAAGTCGGAATTCAATTGAACTATAACATTTAAGTCATTTTCTAATTTATATATGATACTGTTGAATGCATTTCCTAATTGATAGAACTAATTACTCTTATTTAAAAAGTACGGTCGTGCCGCTATACTCATTAAATATATTTGAATATTTTCATAGTATAGTTGCGCGGCTATACTTTTAAAAAATAATAATATTGAAAGAGTATTAATATTTAAAGAGTATAGCCTAGTAATACGCTTTAAATATATACAAATATTTTAAAAGTATAGCCACCTGCATGTGTTGCACAAAATGGTTTTCTTTTCATAATTAAGTAATATCTTAGATTTTTTAAATTACTTTAATTAGTAATTATGTTTTAATTATTATTTATTTAGTGAATAATTTGTATTTAGATATTTTACTAATTTCATAAATTACTTAATAAAAGTAAAGCAGCATGACTATACGCTTTAAATTTATTTGAATATTTTAAAAGTAAAGCCACGCGGCTATACTTTTTAAAATAATAATATTCAGGGCTATACTTTAAAAAATATTAATGTTTAAAGAGTTTAGCCAGGGTGCTATACTCCTTGAATATATTCGAATAATTAAAGAATATAGCCGCACGGTTATACTCCTTCAATATATTCGAATATTTTAAGAACATAGAGCGCTGTTATACTCATAAAATATATTCGAATATTTTAATAGTATAGCCGCACGACTATACTTTTAAAAAATATTAATATCTAAAGAGTATAACCGAGCGGCTATACACTGAATGATAATGCAATCTTAATAGGTTTTGGCTGGTATGAAATCCATCAACCTTTTTTGGTTTAACATGTTTGTCAGAATTCAATTGCACTAGAACATGTAAGGGCTCGTTTGGGAGTGCTTTTGGAGCAGCGAAAAGCGCTTCTAAATGGGTGAAAGCGCTTATGTCTTTTAAAAATGATGTTTGGCAAAAATTGTAAAAGCGCTTTGGGTGAGATCCAAAAGCACTTCAAGTGGTTTTGGAAGAAGCACTTGAGAGGTGCTTCTTCTTAAAAGCAATGTAGGACAAAAACAAGGGAAGCACTTGGCTCCCTTTAATGAAACTTTTAAAATGCCGAAAATGTCCATATTTAATTTTTTAAAATGCCAAAATACCCTTTTTTTTCTCTCTTTTTTTCTCTCCTATTAATCCCGTAGTCTTCCTACTTTTCTTTACTTCTTTGGAAGGTGAAATGCGTTGTCGCGCAAATACTTTTTTGTATGCCTCAATCAAAGTCATAGCCAAAATGGCCTCTTTGTCAATGGTCATGGTTTGCTACTATTTTGTTGCTCGACACTGCCACAGAATCAATATACAAACCCACCACCAAAACCAATGTTCCACAAAAACTATGCATACTAAAGAATGGGACAAAAATAAAATAAATCGAAATAAAAATGTGTCATCGCTGTAAGAGCAGCCTGAAGCTGAAATTGTATGGCATTATTTGCTGCCAACTGTGAAAAGGGCTCTCTTCCCCTTCTTGATAGAGAGATATCTTATTACCTTCATCATGCAGGAATTATAAGTGTTAATCCAAAATGCAAGCTTCTGCTGATGGTTAAGTGCAAACTTTCAGTGGCATTGACATACCTCTAACTTCAAAGGGTCCAAACACTTGACCATGGATTCATGTTTGCTGGGAAGCTTTTTCACCGGGTTACTGACTTTGGTAGTTTTCTTGTCGGGAAATTGCTTATCCCTAGCTGCATTAGAACACAATCGATTTTCTTTTCCTTTCCCATCTTCTGAAAGAGGTGACAAACAATTGGGGTCTGCTCACTTGAATTATAATATTTTGGGATTCTTTAAATTTCTTTAAAGTACTTTTAAAAGTGCTTTCTTGTGTCACCAAACACTCAACAAAATATCAAAAGCGCTTTTATGTAATGTAAAAGCACTTTTAAATGTGACATCCAAACGACAAACTGCTTCTTTATAGAAGCGCTTATGTCATAAGTGTTACTGGCATAAGCGCTTGGAAAGAAGCACTCCCAAACGAGCCCTAAGTCATTTTCTAATCCATATTTGATATTGTTTAATGCATTTCCTAATTGCTAGACCTAATTACTCTTATTTGTAAAAAGTCTAACCCGCAACTATACTCTTTAAATCTATTCGAATATTTAAAATTATAGCCGCACGATTATAATTTTACCCATTATTTTTCCGATACCGATTTACCCATTAAATGTAACTATTTTTTTTGGGCAAACATTCAACTTAACTATTCGACTCGTTAAATCCAAATACTACTTATTTACTTAAAAAAGAATAAATAAATAAATAAATAAAATAAAATCTTTTTTAGTTATATACCCACTTCTAATATACATACTAAGAGCATCTCCAACAGACTCTTCAACAGCTTTGGAATTCTAAAATAAGCGAACCACATCAGAAAAACTATCTCCACCAGCCTCTTCAACCTGAGTCATCAAAGCTACAACATCTTTCTCTCTTTTCAAGACTGTTAAGTTGACTTTGGCTCTTCAAACATTTAATTTTATTTTGGAAAAACAAAACCTACCTTGAAAATATTAAAAACATGCTTTTTTTCTTTTTATATAATAAATACATAGACATTTTTCACATGTTTTCATATTTTTCATTCTTTTTCATGATATTGCATTAATTGAAGAGTTTTACCTACTACTACTGTTAGAGATGCTCTAACCCTTTAGCACATGTGCCAATTTTTTTTTTTAATTTTTAATTTTATTTTAGAATTTAAAGAGCTAAGGCCATCTCCAACCCATGAGGCTAAACCTAAAAGATCCCAAATTATAACCAAAAACCTCTACCAACCCAAGAAAATGAAGGGGCCAAAATTTGGGAAAATCCAAACTTGGACCCAAATAGCAATCCAAATATTGCCTAGACCCAAAACTATTTGGTGGAGCCCACCTGCATCTGAAGTAGCCCCCATGTGCAAAGAATCTGACGTGGGCCCCAGCTTCTGCTGTGCTGCTACTTTATGGCAGCTTGTCGTGCCACATGTCAAGCTCCTGTGAAGTTGCCATTGGAATCCAACGGCAACAATTCAATTCATTTTTATTTTATTTATTTATTTATTTTAGTCTAAATGTAACTTAAATCAACGATCTAGATTAAATATAAGCTATTTTAACGGTAAAAAAAAAGATCAAACAGTTGAAATTTAAATCCAAAGGTCAAAATAAGATCCAACCCCAAAACTCACTCCAAACTCTATAAATACCCATCTATTCCTCAAATATCTACCAAAAACATTTTATCTATTTCTCAATTTATTTTTTTGTTGTGTGTTTTCTTTTGGAATAAAATTATATTTGTGGAATTTCAATTTTTTTTAGGTCAAATTTTTCAAAAAATTAAATTATGACGTTATTTAAAAAGATTAAATAAAGAAAAGTTTTTCATAAAAAAAATAGACTTAAACCATTCTTAACAATTTAATAAAGTTACGGACTTAAAATTTGAGTCCGGAAGGTTGGGAGAAAAAACTATTTGAGTCCGGGCAAAACCCAAATAGTTACTTTTTGGAGGGGGAAAATTTGGGTTTAGCCTCTCAAGGGTTGGAGAAGGCCTAATAGGTAGTTGTGTTCCGTAAAAATAAGACCAATTATCTATTTTTTTTAAATTAAAATTTTTTAATATGAAAAACTGTGAATTTACCATATTATCCTAATTTAATTAATATTTTTAATTTTTAATGTTTGCATTAACTAATAACCTTTTATGGTAGTTTGAATATTTCACCATGCATATATCCTAATTCATCTAATTTCAATTAAAAAATCCAAAATCATCCAGCTATCATTTATCTAACTATATTTTATATATGAAATTACAGTTTTATCCTTTTGTATGAATTTGACAAAAAGCCCAAATTTGCTAGTTGAATTAAATTTAGGATTAATTTTAATTTAGTATTATGAACTCTTTACCTTTAAGGCATGTTTACTCATGAACTCTCAATTTTAACGATTACATATCCTAAGCTTTTCAATTTTGTGCAATATGGCTTGGGTCTCACCTATTCACTTCTTTTCAATGTGCGTTGAAGGGTATTTTGTTAAAAAATGGTTTAGTATTAATGCGTGTAATGTGTATTTTATAGGCGGAAAGACATGGATTACCTGAAAATACTCTTCAGCTAACATCGAAATAAGCGAATAGATGAGACCCATACTTGCCATGCAAGCAATTAACGGGAATTTTGATGTTAAAGTTAAAGCCGAGACAAGATTTAAAAAAATTAAAAAGTTTAAGGTATGTAATCGTTAAAATTAAGAATGTGGAGCAAACGTGCCTGAATTAGGCACTAAATTGAAATTAACCCTTAATTTAGACAAAATATGCTCAAAACGACTGCCTCACATGCGAATTTACTTAATTGCCATTTTAGCATTTTGGTTTTCTGATTCTCTTTTTCTATCGTTGAAAACCAAAGCGAAGCTTTTGAACGAATTTCAGTTCATTTCCACGAGCTCCAATCTTCAGTATTTTTGCTTCCATTTCGTTGTGAAATCGTTTTTCTCCTCGGTTTTTTTGAATTTTTCGAATTTTGTCAAGTTGAGATGACCTTCGCACGAAGCCAAGATTCTGATTCATGAGCTCTACGCTTTGTTCTTCGTCTCAGAGCTTCGATTTTCAAGATTTCTAGTTCTATTTCTTGTTTCTTATTCTTCTGATCGTTCGAATCGAAGTAAGTGATATTTTTGTATTTTTCATTTTTTTGCAGTTGAATCAGACCTAGTTTTTATTCTTTGTTTGAGATACACAAAAACAATTTGTTTGTGATTTTGTGCAAGTTTAGAGTTCATTTTGCTTTCAATATAGGATTCTGATTTTGAATTGCCATTTGTTAATTTTTATCTTTATGGATTTGAAATTTCTATTTATTTTAGATGGCTTTTGTCTACTTTATTTTTTCCCGCATTGATTTAGATCTGATTTCAAGATGTAAATAACGTTCTGATTAGGTTTTGGTTTTGATTTGTGCAGGTTGGAGTTTCATTCTCTGTCCTAGATTTGTAATTGTGTGATTGGTGAGATTTTGCTTGAAGACGTTTATTCTCATTGGATTTTCAGTTGAGCTGAGGTATGCATGTTAAGCTTCGGTGATCAGTTTATCTTTTGTTGCTATTTATCTCGTTTTTTATATCCGAATTTGGTTCTGTGATGTGTTGTTTTCATGGTACTGCTTGTTGCCTCGGAAAAAAGTTTGCTAGTATCTTTTATGAGAATGAGATTTTGGGAATTCCTTTTATGATTTAGTTGAAAAGAAATTGATATTAAACTTGAAAAAAAAATGGAAGTTGCTATTAATATAGTGCAATAACCTAGTTGCAAGGAAACTTTTAGTTAACTGATCCATTCTATTACAATTTCATAGCACAATTTATGCAGCAGGAATTTTCAGAATCCTGCAGTTTAGCTGTTTGGCATTGAGCATTTGAAGTATCATTTGAACTCGGAATTCTTTGAAATTTTGACATAATTTAGGTTCACATGTCTTCGTAAATTCTGGAAAGTTTCATGCCTTTTGGTGCATTTTATCTTACAGGACGTAACAGCAGATTTTTCCTTGTGGCTAGTAAAATCAATGAGAAGTTTCTAACCATTTTAAGTTGTTTTAAATTTGTTGCTTTCTTCCATTAATCTTTTACCAAATTTTTGTATTGAAACGTGTTGTAGTTTAAATTTTCCTTCTTGTTAAAAAAGGTTGAAAACAAAGTCCAACCAACTAAGTTTAATTTTATTGGTTGTTTCCATACCAGCAGTACAGTTTCAATATTTTATCAATAATCCTTCTATTCCTTTGCTTTTATTTGACATTTATTCATTTATGTATCCCTTTAATGCACACCTCAGTTTTGGGGCATGACAGAATTAGCTGTTACTGCTGATGAATATATATAGCTTGTTGTATTTTGGCTTCATGTAAGTATTTTTCAAGATTTTATATGCTTTAATCTTTTTGGAAGAATGGTGTTTTGTTGTTCTTGTTAAGTCTTTGAATTTCTTATAGGTATGCGCTTCGTTTTTGCATTAATGATTTGTGAAATTTCAGTGGAATTATTATGCGTTTCTGGGTCACTGTTATTACCTGAAGTCATCTGTTATTACCTGTAGTCCACTGCTATTACCTTCAGTCCACTGTTATCACCCATAGTCCATTCTTATCTCCTTTAACTACTCTTTCTTTTTGTTACAAGTCCTACTACATTCTTTGTCATCATCATTCTTGGTTATATATATATATATACATATGTAAAAATCTGTCATGGTTTTGGGAGTGGCTTTTAATGTATGTGGTCTAGTTTTTGTTGTGGCTTTTGGTGTTGGAGGTTTGGTTGTGAAATTGTCATCTTCTTCTGTTGTTGCTGTTGGTGGTGGGCTTTGTTCCTTTGATCTTTGTGCTCTTGTTTTGTATCTGAGCCTCACGATTTTTTTTTTGGACATCAAGTAAAACAAAGCAGGAATCAGTGGTCATTACAGTAGTTTTGTTGCTAGGTAATAGAACTACAATATAGCTAGATAAATGTGTGTTTGGATGAACATCTAGTAAAGCAAAGCAGGAATCAGTGGTCATTACTGTAGTTTTGTTGCTAGGTAATAGAACTACAACATAGCTAGATAAATGTGCATTTGGAACTGGAGTTTCAATAATGCCCTCTTTGGTTGCTCACATTTTGTAGAAAAAAAAGGAAAGAATTTAATATAAATTAGAACATACTTTTTGGGTTGTTTTGGTTTAAAAAAGCTATAAGTCTTAGTTCAACGAAGTATCCTTCCAGCATTTGCTTTAGTTAGTTTTGTGTTGAAAGCTAATTGTTACGTCTTGAATTGAATCAAAGTAGTAGCGTATGAATGATGCCCTTTATTTTCAGTTGGGACGAAGCAGTGCCGGAATGAGTTGAGTTGTACAGCTCTTCCAAGGTGAAAGCTCATTATGGGAATTTTTGATGGATTGCCTGTGTCTCCAGACAAGGAAGTAAGTTCAGTTCATTCATCATATTGTACTTGTTAATTACTATTTTTGTGGTTGTGTGCACCGGATATGGAGCTCATATTCCCATTTTTCATGTTTGTATTACCTGTTGGAATTGAAATATTGTATTCTCCTCCCATAACAAAGAAGATGATACACAACAACATGCATGTAAGCTTTTAGGAAAAAGCTTATGAGAATTCACATAGTGATATTTCTACTAATCAGAAAAAGAAAAAAAAAAGAGCTGGAGGTTTCAATATGTTCATGTGTGGCGCTCTGCATATTGTCAATTTATTGAAATTATACCAATAACCTTGTGAGGTAGGAGCATACAAAGAATTTACAGTAATACATTTCTGCATCTAGAACTAGAAGCGTGAACCAACATATGCAATACAATAATTTAATACAGTGATTATACTTTAGCATGTATGCCATGTTGTGCATACCTCTTCTTGATGTTACTTTCTCATTTTTCCTTCTGTCATATTATGGTAATTTCAGCATCTGAGGGAAGAGATTGCAAAAATAGATGAGAGCTGGGCTGCTGCTCGTTTTGATTCATTACCTCATGTTGTCCATATTTTGACGTCCAAAGATCGTGAAGGTGAAGTCCAGTTTTTGAAGGAGCAAAGTGATGTTGTCGAGGAGGTTGTGGATGAAGTTGTGCATAACTATCACAGTGGCTTCAACAAAGCAATTCAAAATTATTCTCAGGTTTCTTATAGTTTTCTTGATCAATATATATAATGCATTTGTCCGTTTTTTCTGTAGTCTTTCTTTAATTTCCAATTTTTTCAGCATCCATGGTGATAAAAAACTGAATATTTTAGGTGCTTAATACCTTCATATGTTTTCATACAAAAAAATAAAAATGTTAAGAATGTTTTATTTGGAAAATTGCTGGATCTGTGTTTTAGTTTTTTCCTTTTGGAGGAAGTGGGGTTTGTCGGAAACAAGAGTTAACTCTTGCATACTACTATCTCACTCTATTCAATTCCTTCCAGATCTTGCGGTTGTTCAGCGAATCTACTGACAGTATTGGTGTCTTAAAGGTTGATTTGGCTGAAGCAAAGAAGCGTCTTAGTGCACGCAATAAACAACTCCATCAGTTATGGTACCGGTCGGTTACGTTGCGTCACATAATCTCCCTCTTAGATCAAATTGAGGGCATAGCTAAGGTTTGTCTTTTCCTGTCTTTAGACCATATCAGGATCAATGGTATTGGGATAGTTTTAGTCAGTCATAGTATTTGAACTCTTGACCATGATCTTAGCTTTTTGGAGTGTGTGCCAACAGCACTCTGCTTAATCCATTGTACTTGAGTTGTAATCGTATTAGTTTCTCATACTAAATAAATCCATGAGCATACATGTATGCATGTATAATTTTTAATTTGATACATGTTAACGTATTTGTATCCTGACCTTTAAAACCCATGAATTAGAAGTACAATTGCAGATTTAACACACACACACACACCCACACACCAACACCCGCATACACCTTACTACTCTTCTGTCAGTTCAGATTTCAAAGACAATTCTTACTCAACTATATTGAGTGATATGCTGCTGTGACGTGAAGTGTTTGTTTTTTTAGGCTGGTGCCTTTGTTTTTTTAGGCTGTTTTTCTGTTGTTCCTCGTTTGGCTTGTGGATGCCTGATCTAGTTGTGTGTTCCTCTTCATTTTCTTTCAATAAATTTCGTTTCTTTTAAATAAAATAAAAATGACTTAGCACTATAGTTGCAGATTTAACACACATGGTTTGATACATCTTCATTGTCTGGTATCCAAACCTAGTCATTGAACTACCAGGGATAAAAAAAATTTCCAACTGAATGATCTTCATACCATGAAGTGTAAATTCTGAAGATCTATCATCTATTTCAATTGTGGCTCAGGTTCCTGCTCGGATAGAGAAGCTGATTGACGAAAAGCAGTATTATGCTGCAGTTCAATTTCATGTTCAATCAATGTTGATGCTTGAAAGGGAGGGGCTTCAAACGGTAGGTTTTTTTAAGAAGCATCAAATTTTTAGTTCAATAGGTTTGTCAACTATTTTTTATTTATTTTTAAGGTGGTAATTTAAATTGATAGCTTCTCTTCAGCTGCAAACCTGGTGGCATTATTTTGATGATAATAGATATTGAATTGTTGTCTGCCTGATGCTCCCGTCTCTTTCTAAAATTTGCCTAAGGGCATTAGGATAGGGCCTTAATAGATTTATGCTTTCTGATTTTTTTCCTTGGCGCAATTTAGCACCGAGAGGAAATATTTCAAAGATACCATTTTAGTTGTGTATATGAGTTGGTAATTATAGCTGATTGGCCCAGGTTGGTGCCCTTCAAGATGTTCGCTCTGAGTTGACAAAGTTGCGAGGAGTTCTGTTTTATAAAGTGCTAGAGGATTTGCATGCTCATCTTTACAACAAGGGTGAATATAGGTATTTACTTATCTCTGGTGTTCCTTTCTTGTGGGGTACTTTCTTATGCCTTAGCATCACTTTAGAAATAGTAGTTTTAAGGAAAAAAGAAGAAACATATTTTACATTTTTACGTTATAATCTTCAGTTGATTTGCATACTAATAGGGTGATTCGGTGGTTTTGTGCTGTTTGGCATTGGGGCATTTGTTTAAAATCTATTGGTTTCTATTTTTATAGCGATTCATGTTGGCTATACATTTTCTGTTTGTTGCTGCTGCTGCTGCTGTTGCATGCTACTCTTGAAGTTTTTCGGGTTTAGCATAAACCTAATTTTGGTTAACCAATGGAGAAAAGGAAAAAGAAAAAAGAACAGAAACTAATTAAGTTCTTTTGCCTTTTTGTTTTTTACTTATTAAATGGAAATGAACAAGAAAAGGTGGAGAAATAACAAGTTTTCCTCTCAAACTCTCCCTTATGAATTGGTGAGATTTGAAAAGAAAGTTGGTCTATAGGAATAGTGGTTGCCAGAATTGTATATTCTCTTTCTATTCTTCGCATAACAAAAAACAAAGAATAATATTAAAACCTTATGTGCCATTTATTTTCTCAAGTGAAAAGTGAACCAAACCTTGAGTTAATATCTTCCTAGAGTTAATATCTTACTGTCTAATTGACTCAGAATTTTATACAAACCTATGCCGTTTTGAGACAGAACTCTCACTCTGGGAGCACTTTTTTCTTCTTCTTGAGGAAATTGGTGATTGATTAATTTGCTAGATTTGTTCTATTCAAAAAAATTAATTTGCTAGATTTGTAAATCTTTTTTTTTCTTTTTCTGTTCTATACCATCGAAAGCTATTACTCAGATATATTGTCCTTGTGCTGATTATTTTCTGCAGCTCAGCTGCTTTGAGCTTGCATGAAATGGATGATGAGGTACCAACCACCACAGCTGTTGTATTTTCAATGAGTAATTCACAGTCCCTGTCTCGAAGAACGAGGTTGTTAAAAGGTGACAATCAATTTGGTATTCATGGAGATGGATCATATAGGACAGGTTCTATTGATGGAGGGTAAGATTAGAAAATTATCTGTAACAGCTTTGAGCTGCTACTATCTTTATGGTTGCATGCTGGGTTTTCATTCAACCAAAAATTTGATTTATCACATTATCTTTGTTTGAAAATTATATTACATGGTAATTTGTGGATTTCTTTTTGTTCATACTCTCCTCTAGAATCAACGTATGTTCCCATGTCTCAAAGTCTTACTTGACATTTTTTCTGTAGCTAACTTATTTTATTTAGTTAATTTCTTTCTCAAGATCTTCCTGGAAGCATGTATATTTGAGTAGGATAATAATGTGTCTTCAGATATGGGGAAGATCCCCCACAAGGTTAAATTGTTGGATAGAACTTTTTATTGGCTGCTTAATACCTTTTTAAACTAGTGATTGGAAAGAAGTTAAACAATGGTTACTATGGTTTCTTGATGCAGGAGCATCTATATGGCTCTTCAAAGAGCACTTGGGCCTTTAGTCAATTAGGGCTAGGGTTCTATTTACTTTAAATTATTAGTTCATTTGTTTTCCTATTCTTACTAGGATTTGTTTTAATTTCCTATGTCAATTAGGTTTTCTGTATTCTAGTATAAATACACTACTCTTGTATTCAGTTTTTGTTGATGAATATAATTTCAGACTTTAGTCTATGGAGTTTCTATTGGGATTTTGCCCTAGAACTCAATTATCTTCGTTCCAACTTCAATTCTACAGCTTTATCCCTCTATTCTCTGTATTTTGGGTATGTTTGGGTCGCTGGACAGCAGTTTATAGCCGCTGCCTTGTATCATTTCTCAATCCTAATAAGCGGCCAGTTCTTTTTGTGTCTAGGCTTTTCATGATATCCTTTGCAACATTCTTTTCCATCTGTTTAATTGAAAATTTAAATCTAATATGGATGAATTCTGTTTATAATTAGAAGATTGAATTTGAAATATTATTATGTTGTGATTTTCATTTTGTATCTTGTAAATTTATATTAAATTCTGAATGTTTTGTTCAGTTCGTCTTTTGATGGCCCTGATGAGGAGGGCACTCTGGAACTGCATGACGAAGCTACCTCAGATGGGCATAGGGTCAATGGTGATGTCAAAATTGTGCCTCGTGAAATGCCAACATGGCTTCAGTACTCCACCCCGGACGAATTTCTTGTATGAAGACTGTGATTAACCACATCTCATTTTAGCTTTTGAATGAATTTCTCATTCTTCGTGCTGAAAGTTCTGGATTTTTATGTGTGTAGGAAGCAATAAAGAAAAGTGATGCTCCACTTCATGTTAAGTATCTGCAGACCATGGTTGAGTGCCTTTGCATGCTTAGAAAAGTTGCGGCTGCTGGTGCTATAATATGGTTTGTTTTCTTGTTGATATACTTCTTCCTTGCTTGGTTTGTCGTCTGCTGTATTCCAAATGATTTGTCAACAACTTCTTCGATATTGTTTTCTGCCCCATAACAGCCAAAGATTGCGACCTACAATTCATGAGATTATCACATCCAAGATTAAAACTCATGCAGAGCTTGTTAATTCTCCGAGATCTGGCATTGGGCAGGCTGCCCGAACTGCAAGTGCTGGTCTACATTTCATGAAGGGACAGTTACAAAGTTATCAGTTGCCAAAGCAGAAGCGTCAGAATGGGATATCATTGTCTGGAACTCTTTTGGCGGTAAGCCCTGTCTCACCTGTGATGGCTCCTGCAGGGAAAGCACAGGCACGTGCTAAAGAACTTCTTGATTCGATTTTAGATGTTGTTGTTCGGATATTTGGTGAGTTACTTTCTGATTGTTATTGTGTTCTTTTTATTTCTAGTTTTTAGGTTTTTGTTTATGTACATAATATACTTTTAACGTTGAAACTAAATTCCCTATCTTAATTCTTCAGAGAACCATGTTGTTGTTGGGGAGCTTTTGGAATCAAAGTCTTCTGTTCAAATGGACATGAACACGCCAAAATCAATGCCAACAGATGTAAATTGGAATCCCGATTTAGAAGCATCTCAAGTTACTGGAGGCTACAGCATTGGTTTTTCCTTGACAGTATTACAGGTAATCTGTTTCAAGTTTTCAATGATTAATTCCAGATGATGTATCCCGTAATCTGTTCAGGGACATACATGTTGGTTCTAAGAACTCTTTCATATCCTTTTCTTTTCATGTGTTAAAGAGTGTATGTCAACAACTTATTTGTGAAATCCTGCGGGCAACTCCTGAAGCTGCATCTGCCGATGCTGCTGTACAAACTGCTAGACTTGCAAACAAGGTCCCTTCCAAAGACAAGAGGCAAGTAAATTTGTTTTATTTTCATCTAACCATATAATATTCCTTGTTGATTCTGCTTTTACACAATATTTGCTTTTACACAATATTTAGGTTTTGTTGAGTTTCTTTTCTGTTAAGGTTATGTGTAGAACAGTGAAAGTGATAACATGCTGGGGAATATGTTCATTATAACCAACTGACCATGACACATTAGTTAGGTGGTGTTTCTCTGATAGCTGTTATGTGTGGATTTCTGTAAGTGGTTGAGGTATGTTTACCTACTTGCGGAAATGGTATTGATATTGTAGTTGCCATTCTTGGAAATGGGGGAGGTGGTGGTGACTGATTTAGGAAGGTGATTCTATTTCCTGAAAATTTACTTTGTATTTGTATACCTTCTCCATTTTTTTAGGAAATTACTCTTTTATCCCTCATCAAATGGGGTTATTTTTTTCTTCGAACTTTAAAAAGAACTGACGACCATAGCCAGTGATGGTCATGGTGTCCATGGACATAGCCAGGTGTTGCTGGGTCTGGGAATCACGCTTCTAGGGGGTTGTGGTGTCAGGGGTGATGGGTTGCTTTTTGATGGTGGAGCAATCAAACTGCTATTAGTACAGTAGCACAATTTTAGAGGTGAGTGGGTATCCTGTTAATTGCCATGATGGTGGTGATAATGGTGAACAATTTGAAATAGATGACATGGTAGTAGATCTGGCACCACTGGGCAGTGGTGGTTTGAAATTGCTTATATTGATGTTTTCTTGACTACTTTAGTCTGTGGGTGTTCTTCATTTTGAAGCCTATCCTTGGGTTTGCAGCATGAAAAACATGGTTTTGGAAAAGAAGCATGAAACACATGGTTCAGTGTAACATTTGTGACTGGTATTCAAATTTATACTCACCATAAACGCCAAAGATTCATATAATTCTATAGGCATAATATGTCATTGGCGACATTAGGTCCCTTTTCTTACTCTTCTAGATTTCTCCTTTTGCATGGAGTTGCTATCTATGGACTTATGCCATTTTTCATGATGACGGGTTACAGGAATGGTGCAGAAGAGGGTCTTACCTTTGCTTTTCGCTTCACGGATGCTACTATTTCTATTCCCAACCAAGGTATGCTAGATTTTGCTCCTTTAGTACCTTTTCCTTTATACACCCACACATGGGCATCACTTAAATATTCTGTATCTATTTAGAATGTCAGCCTTATCTAATGGATAATGTCAAATTATGGCATTCTTGAATTAGATTGATGTGGTTTCAACAACCTTTGTTAGGTTTTGTATAGAAATTTAAAGGCAGTTCTCTGTAAGTGATAGTTTAATAAATAATTAAATATGAGTGATATGAATGTTGCAAAGTTACGTGGACTATTCAGTTCATCTTGTTGCTTATACCTGTGTCTATAAGGCATGACACAGAATTCAGATGCATAGAAGACCTTCGGAGAAAGACAAACCCTGATATACTTGGGCATCGACCCTTGTCTGACTCCAATACCCAAGTTCATGTAACATATGTAATTGCACGAACTCCTTAGGAAATGAGCTCTATTTGCGTAGTTAGTTGATGAGCTACTTGTTATGTATATGAGAAGCATAAAATTCACATCAGAAATCTGATGACAGAGGTTTTTCACTTCTAAGGTCTGATGCGGACAACCCGTATCCTACATCAAGGCCCTAATAAAGTCTTTTGTTTTTCATGATAGACTCAATATATTTTATCATTTATCTTGCTGCTGTTTCCTATATTGCTGGACATTAGCATGACCATGGAGTATGCAATGGTTAATTTGCAAACAATAAATCAGTGCTTTTTCATCACCCCAAAGATTGCATAGAGCGACCTTATTGCTTAGATTGCTTTCACCTTTTTCTTATATGATTGAAATGCTTTGTTGTCTGTAACTGAAGATACAGTAGATAATGAAGAAGGATGCTCTTGTCCATCCTTCCACAAATATGAGTCAGTTTGTTTTGCGGTGGGTTTTTCGAAATCGTTTGCTTTGTGGTGTTTGATGCCACAACCAATCCTCAAGTTTGAGTTTCTGTTTAAGACTTTCTTAGGGTGCTTTTCTAGTTTTAAGACTTTCTCAATAGGCTGCTGCTTTCATAAGAAACATTCTTCTGGACTCTAGTTTTTTTTTTTTTTTTTTTTCAGTTTTCAACATGTTGTGTGTCTGACATTTCTATTAGTTATTAACATGTTATCGTGGCATGCATCTTCCATTCTCCAGGGGTTGATCTCATTCGTCAAGGCTGGAGTAGGAAGGGTTCAAACGTATCACAAGAAGGTTATGGGTCTGCAGCGATCTTGCCTGAGCAAGGAATATATCTAGCAGCATCTATATACCGGCCTGTTATTCAGGTTTTGATGTTGTTCTTAATCATGTCTTTAAACATGAGATGTATGATTTGTGCACAGCGGGTTCTTCTTTTGGCCTTTTCTGACTTTCTGTGCTCTTCAGTTTACAGATAAGGTCGCATCAATGCTTCCCAAAAAGTATTCCCAACTAGGGTAAAGCATCAAAACCTTTTTTTTTTTTTTTTGAGTGCTTATGAAAATGGCATTGATGCCAGTGGTTCTTAGTGACTTTCACTCTATTTTCATTTTTTGCTTAATCAAATATTCATCAGCATGCGAAGTGAAATATGTAGGTAGATGAAATTCTGTTTTTTTTTTTTTTTTTTGAGAAGAAACGAAATTTATATAGAAAGAAGGAAAAGATACAAAGGTGGATAAGGCATCCACAAGCCAACCAACTAACAAAACAACAAAAAGGACCAAACCCGACACCCCCTAAACAACAAGAGAAAAGCAAACCCCCACTAACCCAAAAACAACACACTACACACCACAACGCCTTCACTTAGCCACAGCTGCCATATCCCTCAAAATAATGGAATAAGAATAGTCCTTAAAATCTTTTGTAACGGAAGCCCATAAAGCCGCCCAGAACTTAACTCTATCCCAAACCTCACCCACACTCACTCCCTCATAGTTCTCAAAGATTCTCCTATTCCGCTCCATCCAGATGTTCCAGAAAACAAAGTGAACCAAACAGCCCCATAAAGTAGAAGCACGTTTCCCCGTACCCCAAACAACAAAATGGGAACAAAGAAACTCAAAGCACCCTTTAGGAATCACCCAAGCAGTTCCGGCCTCCCTCCACAAATTCCACCAAAGATTCAAAGCAAAAGAACAATGTAAGAAAAGGTGATCCGCACTTTCCTCGCACTGCTTGCAAAGCACACACCACTGAGGAGAGAGATACATTCTGTTGAGGAATGTAAAAGTCGCATGTGTCCAGTAATTGTTCTGTAGGTGGTCCAGTCGCTCATCCGTCCACAAAATCCAGTTCAGTTATTCCCACTATATATCAGAAGCCTATAATTTCTCATATTCATATTTGTATAAACTGTTTCTTAGTTGCCTGTCATATATCACTATTGATTCGCGAGTTTGGGTAGACAGCCAGGAGTCTGAAAGCCATCAGTTTTTGTTAAACACACAAGGCAATATGTGATGAAACCCTTTTCATACTTGGTCACAATGATACAGGTTTAACTATTTTAGGGGCTATGTTTCAGGAATATGGGTTTGAAGTTTGGTATGTCTCAACCATAATTTGTAGTCTTACTAATCTCCATGCATAAGCACATGCTGCGTACTTTAAATATTGGATCCTCCAAAATTTGGATTCTTGCTGTTTGAAGTTGGTTATGCTTAGGGTGTTAGAGAAGAACTATTGGTTAAGTGATCTCTTTGTTTTGTTTATTGATCCACATATGAATTTGGCTCATCTTCTTCATTATCTTCCATTCTCCTGTTCTTATAGGTGTTGCAATTCCTCCTCTCTTTTTTTTTTCCTTTTTTTTTCCATTTGCTTTACTGGAAAAAATTGTAATGCCAACTTCTGAATCTGCAGTAATGATGGACTGCTGGCTTTTGTGGAGAACTTTGTGAAGGACCATTTCTTACCAACGATGTTTGTAGACTACAGAAAAGGCGTGCAGCAAGCTATATCAAGCAAGTTCCATAACTAGTTACTCTACAATGACTTCTTTTGTTTCAATTAACTTGCTTAGCATGAAACTATGTTGGCCAAATTATTTCACTCATATGTAGATACTTAAATGTTTAATAATACGTAGGTGTAAGCTATCTCTCTTAAAGGTATATAATTCCTAATTGTTTACAGACACCATTTCTGTAAACAATAAGAGAGGAACTCTATTATTACTGCCTCGCACATTCAGAACATTGAACAAAACTTGTCTCGTCCATAACATAACAGTTACTGTGCAAGAAAGCAAGTGGAGCAACAGGAATACATAGTTTCTTAATTGCCTAGACATGTTTATTCAGTTTATTAAAAAAGAATTCTTATTTACTTACTTTTCAAAATAGTTCCTGCTACTCATGTGATTTTGAAAGTTGCACTCTGGATTATGTCATAAAATTATGTAAAGATGAGTATGTTTGTGTGACTCATATGGTCATCAGTCCTAATTATTATATTTTTTAAACACCTGATATGGCCATTAGGCTTTTTGGGATCTTCATTTGCAATAAAAGATCTGATTTCGGGAAGCATTCTCATTCTTATAGGTCCAGCTGCATTCCGGCCCAGAGCACATGCTGCTGCTTCTTATACTCTATCAATTGAGAAGGGTCGACCTGTCTTACAGGGACTGCTGGCGATAGATTATTTAGCAAAAGAGGTAAGTTTTAGCTTCTTTTTTTTTCCAGAGAATTCTTATACTTTATAGTATTGCAGTAGTGTCTCTCTACTTGTAGAACATTTTTTTAACATCATGCTCAAGTTATTTTACATTTATGGATGAATAATCTCCTTTGAAATAATTTACTCTAGGTGCTTGGCTGGGCACAAGCTATGCCTAAATTTGCTGGTGACCTTGTGAAGTATGTGCAAACTTTCCTTGAGCGAACCTATGAAAGATGCAGGACCTCATACATGGAGGCAAGGATGTTTCCCTTTTCACCTTCGCATTGACTTGCCACAACAATATTATTTTTGGATATGCTATTCTCTGCTTCTTTTCCATTGATTATTTTGTGTTTACTTCTTGTTTTTCTTTATGTTAATGTTTAGAGTATTTAATGTTCTTCTGGATTGGTTGTTTCAGCTGTTGTAGACAAGTGTTATCTCTTTCTTTTCTAAGGGAGGAGATGTGGAGTTTAACGGACAAACACTAAATTGACATTGTTTTATAAAAAAAATTAGTTGCTGTACAGTTTCAGGAATGATGCCAATCCTACACTAAAACATATATTCAATTACTATACTATAACTTAAATGAATGATGCCAACTGTACACAAATATAAATATCAACAATTTTCGAGTGATTTTCACATTCTGTCATTTATAAGTTCTTGATTTCTGTACCCTGATAAATATTACTTAAGATGGTTCATAGCCAGTGGGTGGCGCGTGCCATGACAAGTGATCGCCTTTATTGTTTCATTCAATTTTTGGTATTCTTCAGGCAGTTCTGGAGAAGCAGAGCTATATGCTCATTGGCAGACATGATATCGAGCAATTGATGCGTCTTGATCCAGCAAGTTCATGTTTACCAAATGCATTTGGTCAGTCAAACATTGAAAACCATGCTTCGGTTTCTGAAAATCTTGAGGTTGAATTAGAACTAAGTGATTTGTTATTGAATTTGCCGCCTATTAAGCAGGTATTTCAATTGCTGTTTGATGTTATTCTTTCCACTTGAATGATCAACATGTCATTTTTATCTTGTTTCTTGTTTTTATTTGTTCAGCAAAAGATTTTAGATTAACTTCTCTTCAGATCATGCAGTATTGAAGCCTTGCTAATGAAGTAATTGATTTGTTCATTGAATCTTAAGATTATGGATTGACTTTCTTTTTCAACTCTGCCTCTCACAGGATAACCTAATTCGTGATGATAACAAACTGATATTGCTGGCTTCCCTTAGTGATTCATTGGAGTATGTTGCGGAGTCTATTGAAAGGCAAGCTCTCATCTGGCCGCAGTCTAGAATTTATTTTGGATTTTTCTTTTATTAGTTTCAGTGGGTGTGCAAATGATCACATAGTGGAAAAGAGGAAACTTGTTAGTTTAACCAAGAAGCAGAAAGATCCTATTCTTAGTCCCTATGCTCTTCTCCATGTGGCAATGAGTTGTGTTATATAATATGTTATCTTGGGAACAATAATGAATCTACTTGTGTGGACGTTATGCTAGTGAAATTGTTTGATGCTAAATTTCTTGTTTGATGCTAAATTTCCTGCCCTAGAAAATGGAAACGCATACCCAAGAACTTGTGTTACCTCTATGAATGCAAAAATCTGTTTTTAGAAGTTTGGCGTTTCACACTGATGCGAGAAGTTTTAATGCTTTTCAGAACTTGAGCTAACAGAATAATCTACAACCCCCTTATTTGCTGATTGATCCCATTCGTTTTCAATTTGCACAAGTCTCAACCTCAAACATAGGATCATTTTGATATTTTTATTCAGTTTGGCATCCTACATTTGTTTCATATTTCATTGAAAAGTTGGCTTTTAAATCTTTTCAGTAGCAATTTATTTATGATAGCTTAAATGGAGCACATTTTTGTGCATTACATAGGCTTGGGCAGACAACCTTCAAAGCTCCAAATCAAGTAGAAGAGAGTGGCAAGAAGCATCATCAACGAACAACTAGTGCTGCATCTAGGGATCTAGCATCTTTTGCAGATGAGTATAGAAAATTGGCAATTGACTGCCTCAAGGTTTTACGTGTTGAGATGCAATTGGAGACAATTTTCCATATGCAGGTATGTGAGATGTTCACAAATAGTCTTGTTTGAGAGCGGTACCTGTTAGAATTGTCCTGCAATAAGAATAGCATCATAGGACTGAAAATTGTGGTTTAAACAGGAAATGACAAATAGGGAATACATGGAAGACCAGGATGCGGAAGAACCAGATGACTTCATTATTTCACTTACTGCACAGGTTAGCTCATCTCCAGCTTTAGCAGATTGGAAACACCACACACTACTGCTTTTGTGTAGCTTTTCTCTCTTGATTTGGAGGGTTGTACTAAACACAGAAATGACTATACCCTACTGCTTTTTAAAGGAAATGTATTTTAATTAATTAATTAATTCCTTAAGAACCACTTTTTCTGAATGCCACATTTTCTTGGAAATGGACTTACATTTTATTTGTGTTTCTCTGCCCACAGATAACACGCAGAGATGAGGAAATGGCACCTTTTGTTGCGGGAGCGAAGCGGAATTACATATTTGGTGGAATTTGTAGCATTGCAGCAAATGCATCCATCAAGGTTTGTACCTTCTATAGAATCTTTTGTTAGATCATTCATGAAATTCCATCTGCTGGTGTTGCAGATTGTAGTTTCAGAGATATCTATATACTGTATATACATGTACATTTCTTCTATTTCTTTCGGACTGAATTTTTTTTTCCTTCTGTTGATTGCTGAATGCTGATGAGAGAGATAATGCAATCTTAACAGGCTCTGGCTGATATGAAATCCATCAACCTTTTTGGGGTTCAGCAGATATGTCGGAATTCAATTGCACTGGAACAGGTAAGTCATTTTCTAATCCATATCTGATATGGTTTAATGCATTTCCTAATTGCTACACCTATCTGATAAATCTCACTCTCTGTTAATCCTTAAGTCTGTCAACGAGTAGGTCTTGTTGAGCGAAAACACTCCAAGACCTTGTCGTTGATGGACTATGCGACGGCACACACACAAACCCTTGAGAATAAAACACACACCAAAACCACAAAGTAAACACACCCACAAGAACACAGATTTATAGAGGTTCGGCCTCCCGCCACGTCCCTCTTGGTGATCCACCCGAGAAATTCACTAGTATGTAAGAACAACTTTGGTTACAATCAAGAACCCCCTTAGCTCTCACAAGAACCCTAAATCTCTTTTCTCTCACCCTTGGAAATACTCAAGAATTCACCCTTGAATTCTGTCTTGTGTTTCTCCCTTGAAAATTCACTATTGAATTTTCCTCTCTATTTGTGCTTGTCTTGTGCTTCTAAAAAACCTAGTCCTAAAGTGCCTATTTATAAGTATAGGGCTTTAGTACAATCATACAAGGAATAGGAAACCTAAGGGATCCCAAAACAATTAGAAGATCCAATCTAAATCTGACAAGGATTCCTAAACAATGAGAAAACCTAGTCCAAATCTGATAAGGATTCCATCCTTCCTTCTATGGTGAGCCAATCTTCAACAAACTCCACCTTGGCGAACCATCCATCACCTATGAACAATTGTTGACCTCTAGAACCTCTTCTACCTCTTGGAAACGTTCTAGTAATTCCCAAGAGCTCCACCATGGCAAGAAACCTCTTGCCTCAACGCACCTTAGGTGAGAAGGTGCTCCACCCAATCTTAGACTTGGGCCATCCGGACCTCTTGTGTAGAAGAGAGATCCCCCATGCCGAACTCCTCGCTCCTCGCCTTCTTGGAACCTTGAATTCTTGACATGCCTTGATACGCAAAACCGCATACTAACTCCTTGTTCTATAAATCCCCAAGTAGCAACCAACCTTGCTCTTGGATTTATGAACAAACTCCTTCTTCTCATCCAAGCACCCATCCAACCTTCCCGCTTCATGCTCCCCAAAGCACTCCCGAAACGTAGTTGAATATTCTTTGTCCATCCATCCAAAACTCCGGGGATGGTTTGGTGGATTCCTTAAACTTGGACCTTGCTTGTGATGAAGGCTCCACCTCAAGTAGAACTCCTTTGTGAGTTTGTTGTTGATACCCATCTTCTTCAACCCTTGTGTCAAGCTCCACCGCTTTGGAGTCCCTTCCATGACCACCTTGGTAAGAAGGCATCTTTCGCTGCCACACGACCCAACAACATTCTCCCATCATCTCTTGCCTTGAATTCACCCTTGTGGACCTTGTCCGCCTCTTCTTACACCTTTGAAATCAAGTACCCTTGATGATGAACTCGTTAGTCATACAACCTGACTAACCTTCCTTGCCCAACTAGCCTTGAGCGAACTTGTAGCTTTATTCCGTTGCACCGGGCTTCCTTGACAAGAAGATCCCTTGCCCGCTTTTCTTTAGTACAAAGCACTTCCTTGGTAGAATTTTATGCTCCACCCGCAATTGTACTCCCAAAAAGTCGATAAACATTGTTATGTTGAATCTCCCCCTCATAATCACCACCGAACCTTGTGTGACTAAGAGCTTCCCTTCTTTGGCCTGGTATGAATACCCTTCTCTATCTAGAGCGCTAAGGAAATAAGATTCCTTCTAGTTTCCTGCACATGCCTCACCTCACTAAGGCACCTAACAACACCATCTTGCATCTTGATCTTCACCGTGCCTACGCCCAAAACATCACAACTTGTTTTGTCTCCCAACAGAATCTTGCTACCCTTCCTTTTCTTTATATGTATCAAATACGCTCCTATTTGAACACACATGATAAGAACAACCGAATCTAGAATCCAAATCAAGTAGAACTCTCACCAAGAACTTGCCACGACATCCCTCAAGCACTCCTCTTCCGTAAATCACAAAGTTCGTCATCGGTGTCACACCTAGTTGACACGCTTTGCCGCACCTCGAACTTTCGCATTCTTCATCTTGTTCCGCTTCTCCTTTCCATACTGCATAATTCCGTCTCCAATGGTCCTTAGACCCACACTCAAAGCACCCTTCATTGTCCCTGATCTAGAATTCCCACCATTGCTTGACTTGCCCTCGCGCTTGTTTGAACGACCCCGCCTTCTAGTCCTTGCCACAAGACCTTCACTTTGAGAGCCTTCTTCGAACGCTTGAACCATCCGATCATGCGCCAGGATGTCTTGCACGATCTCTTCATACTTTAAGGTTCCTTCCCAAACATAAGCATCATGCTTGAAGTGCTTATAAGACGGAGGTAGAGATGTTAACAACATCACAAACCCTTTGTCTTCCGACTTATAAACCTCATCCATCCTTTGCAAGTCTCGCAATACACCGTTAAATATGCTAACATGCTCCATCATGCTTGCGCCCTCCTCCATCTTTAGAGAGTGGAGCTCCCTTTAAGAAAAGCTTATTGACAACGATTTTGCCGCAAACATCTCTTCAAGCTTTTCCCATGTCTGCTTTCAAGGTGTCTTCCATCGCATTACACAACACCTCATCGCTTAGATGTTGTTCGATGGATCCTCTAGCAAGCTCATCTAGGTCCTCCCAATCCGCATTTGTCATGGTTGCCGGCTTCTTCTCCTTGCCCCGCCAAGACTTTGCCGAGACCTCGCCGCTTAAGGACATGCTTCATCCTCCTTTGCCAAAGCGTGAAGTTCTCCTTGCTTCTGAACGGCTTTAACTCACCTTGTGCTATACATTTGTGGTGTCTTCTTTGTCGCCCGCCATCGCTAACACTTGCAAATACTCTTAAAACTATAAGAGCCCACCGCTAACCGCGGCTCGATACCACTTGTTGAGCGAAAACACTCCAAGACCTTGTCGTTGCTGGACTACGCGATCAAGACACACACAAACCCCTTGAGAATAAAACACACCAAACCACAAAGTAAACACACCCACAAGAACACAGATTTATGCAGAGGTTCGGCCTCCCGCCTACGTCCCTCTTGGTGATCCACCCGAGAAATTCACTAGTATGTAAGAACAACTTTGGTTACAATCAAGAACCCCTTAGCTCTCACAAGAACCCTAAATCTCTTTTCTCTCACCCTTGAAATACTCAAGAATTCACCCTTGAATTTCCGTCTTGTGTTTTCTCCTTGAAAATTCACTATTGAATTTTTCCTTCTATTTGTGCTTGTCTTGTGCTTCTAAAAACCTAGTCCTAAAGTGCCTATTTATAAGTATAGGGCTTTAGTACAATCATACAAGGAATAGGAAACCTAAGGGATCCCAAAACAATTAGAAGATCCAATCTAAATCGACAAGGATTCCTAAACAATGAGAAAACCTAGTCCAAATCTGATAAGGATTCCATCCTTCCTTCTATGGTGAGCCAATCTTCAACATGTCTTGCCATGAAAGTTTTCCCTTTAAATAGAATATCATTAAGTGGAATGGAACATGACTCTATAGGGCATACACAAGCTATAAGCTTGTGATGAATCATCGTTTGAGTGATTGGAATCGATAAGTCTTTTCTAAAAGATCAATTGGGAATTTGTATTGTCTTTCATGTATAAAGGGATAGAGAGATAAGTGTTATGGTCTTCTGTTTAACTTCATGCTAAGAATTGCATTTGCTTATCATATGTTGAAAATGCCTGGGACAAATGCACTTCCCCATATACAAAACCACCTCATTAATAAATGCCCAAGGAACTAGGTGAATTCCCTTACCTCCTGTTGGTCGTGCTGGAGTTTGGTATCATTCTCAAGAGGGTTGACTTTGAATAAGAGTTAGTTGTGCTATAAATTTTAACCTAGTTGGTTTTCACTTCAATCCATAAACCCCCGAATGTTGAGATAAAGCTTTCTGATTTTGATCTTGAATTTAGTAACTTTACCACCTTTTTGTTATTATTGGCATTGCAGGCCCTGGCTTCTATCCCATCAATTAACAGTGAAGGTGTACAACAGAGACTAGATCATGTCCGGACTTACTATGAACTACTAAACATGCCATTTGAGGCAAGTCATCGGTATCAAATTTTTTTTTATCTTATTCTGCAAATTTTGTATTTTCCACAGTGATCAATATTTTCTACCTATTTGCAGGCCTTGCTAGCCTTCATCACAGAGCATGAGCACTTGTTTACAACCTCAGAGTTAGTCAATACATCTCTCTTAACTATTTATTTTGGTCAGACAAACAAGTGTAGCTGCCGAATAACAAGTTACATTTTTCTGACAGGTATGCAAATCTTCTAAAGGTCCAGGTGCCAGGAAGGGATATTCCTGCTGACGCGCAAGATCGTGTATCAGAGATTTTATCCCGTTAGCATTCTTTTGGATTTCTTTTTTGTTTGTCAAGATTGGTGGGTTCTTTGTTCTGGAAAAGGTGCTAGCATGCATTTTTTGTTTGTCAAGATTGGTGAGTTCTTTGTTCTGGAAAAGGTGCTAGCATGCATGTAAAGTGTTGGTCATTATTTCTCAAATTGGCGAGTGCAGCAAAAGCAGGTACAAAAGTAAATTTTGTGATAGTTGCCACCCAACATGGGAGACCATGTTGTGGCAATTATTTTTCTTTTGTTACCGAAGTGTAGAATGACGAGGTTAATATCGTTCTCTCTGTTTTTATTATTTGCTGTGTAGTGTCAATTTTTTTGTATTTATGTTTGCAATCTGTAAGAACTTAATGCTTAGTATAAAAGCCAATGTAAATTTCATGGTGGTTAATAATAGTAAATCATTCGTATCTCCATGTGTCACTTATCCAAGTACTAGGACTGGGTTACACCTCAAACTGGTTGATCAAATTTCACTTTGAATATCTGCTGTTTGATTGAAAGTGCTTTTAGCTTTTTCAAAAGCACTCGGAACAAGCCCAAATGTGGTTTCCGCCTTGTGAATGATTTACCGACATCATGATTTTACTCTTGTATAATTGTATTACTTAGGGATATAATGAGATTGGACATTATTTTTCTTTAATCAAAATAACTATGTGAAAAAAGGTCTGAGTTCGAAGCCCGAGGTTCAAGATCCGACTCAGGGTTTAAGCCTTAGGCCTAGGCCCAGATCTTGGGCTAATTTGGGTTTTGAGTCCGGTCAAATCCACCTTCAATTGCTGTTTCAAGCCCCAAAACAAGATTTTGATGAAATGGGTATCACAACACAAGAACTGTTTCTTCGTAAATCTTTCCCATTTAATTATTTTTTTTCGATGCCCCTTCCGTATTTTTGGCCTTATAAATGATGAGCAAAAGAACTGGGCTGGAAATAGCATTTCCGCATAAAAATCATTGTAGATGAGGACCAGAGCCTTCATTCTTTCAAGTCCAGACTTTTAATTTCAGGTACAAGCGATAGTCTAAATTATATGGGAGGAGATTTCTCACATACACAACCTATGATGTCTTTTCCACTGGATTAGACTCTTGGCAGATTTCCAATTTCAGTTTATAAAAAGCACATATGGCTACAGAACAATATGCTACAAAGGTTGTGGTTCTATACACGTTACTATTCAGCATGCATCTCCTTGTGAAATTTTGAATTCACTCTCAACGCCTTCTTTGCCAAGTTGCGGACATCTTCCCTACTGGATTCGACTGATATTCGTACAATCTCGTTCAGCCAATCTTTTGCATTGTCCTCTGCATGAAAAATAGGTAATATAATTACTGCCTTAGTAGTTTATGATCTGAAAGGTAAATAGGTTCAGTCATCATCCTAAGCATCAAAATTTCTAAACCTTGAAAGTGCAGCATCTGACCAAATTGTATACGAATTTGTAACGCCCGTCACAGTTTTTCTGATGCTTGTGTTTACTAGTTGAATTATTCTTTAAAACTTTCAAAAACTTGAGGAATGTAATGTAATCACTAATGGTTGTTTGATTGATTTGAATTATGTAAAATTCCTAGTAAAAAATGCTCAAGTCCAGTCAGTAGGATTATTACCATTTTGTGCTAAATGGCAGTAAGCAAGCTCCATATGGCGTTGTGTTGAAGTTGAGGTAGTCTTGGAGTTGCCAATCAACCAGGTAAGGGCATCATCTTCCATCAAAAGTGAACGACCTTTTCTGTGACCTACATATGTTAAACTCCATATATACTCAATAAAACGCAATGTTTAAATGTACACCACTACAAAAGGACAACTTCTACCAACCTTGAAGAGTTCCACGGGATTCACATTTTGCAAAGTTAGCCAGTCCTCTAGCAACCTGAGCAACAACATCGCTACTCCCGGACCTCGCCATTCCCAAGAGTGCCTTAATGCCTCCATCTTCTTTCAGCATCATGTGTAATCTGTAATCAACAAAAACCACGCATGCGGCCTCCATCCATTTAAAAGGTCACTTGAGGTATAACATAATAAGATAAACTTAGTTTAAACCATGTTTTGAGTAGGGGTGGGCATACGAACCGAAAACCTGGTCAAACCGCCCAAACCAAACCGTTGGTCTAGTTTGGTTTGGTTTTTTAATTAATTTTTTTGGTCATCGGTTTGAAACCGAACCAAACCAATGATCTATGGTTCGGTTTCGGTGCTTGATGTTGAGAACCACCGGTTTAACCAAACCAAACCGGTGGGATTCCAAAAATATTAATAATTGAGAAAAGTTGAGGGTGAGGGGTTTCAAACCCTCTACCTCCACTTGCAAAGCCAACTTCAAACCAACGAACTAAGCAGCAACCTTGTGATATTTTTGTATAACATTGTATTTAAAGGGTTACAGTTCCACCAAAATAAAATAATATATATAAAACTATTATAATAACTGAAGTTATAACCCTACCCTAACTACCATTTTCTTCAAACACGCCGCATCTCCCTCTCCCATTCATCTTCTACTTTTTCTCCTCACCTTCTTTGACTCTCTCTCTCCTTCTTTGCAAATATTTTTTTTCCAGATCTGCATCTTCTTTGTCTTCTCCTACCTTGCATCTTATTCTTCTCCCCTTTTTGTCTTCGTCTTCCCGGTCTCATCTCCTCTTTTTGTCTTCGTCTTCCCGGTCTCGTCTCCTCTTCTTGTCTTCGTCTTCCCGGTCTCTTTCCTCTCTCTCTCTCTCTCTCTCTCTCTCTCTCTCTCTCTCTCTCTCTCTCTCTCTCTCTCTCTCTCTCCATCTATACAGAGATGAAGGCTCGATCTCGTTTGGAGCTCGACGTTGTTCGGCGCGACACCAAACTGAGCCAAGCCAAACCATTGGAACGGTTAACCGGAGCTGGTGGTTCGGCGTCTGTGCTACAAATTCCTCCACCGAGGGCTACGGTTTGGGGTGAAACCCGAACCAACCCAGACCGAGCTCACCTCTAGTTTTGAGTCTACAATCTTATACAGCAAAGCACCTAACCATGCTTGGATGACCCTAAAGAAGTTTTTTCAAGTACTCAACCACGTATGGCTTAAACGATATGATGATGCTAATTAGTGATTTGGTTCAAGGAAAGGTCATTTGGTACTTCAAAGTTAAACCAGAAGTAATTTGTTGGCTCTTCAACAGAAATTGAGGCTCATTCTTTATGTCAATCAAGCTCTTTCCGCGCTTAAACGAGTTGGTATTCCATTGCGCTTTAAAATCTTCCATTTATTTTTTCAGTTCACTTCAATTTTGTAGTGGATTGAATTGTCCATGCTTTTTGCTAATCGGTAGATGTATGTGTTGACATGACTTGTGGACCGTTGACTTTCTTTCCTTGCCCACCAAAGATTCCCATTATTATTGTAATTAATTTACTTTCATTCTTGATTTCCAACTGTAAATAGAAATATGAATTTATTATTTTCCTTCGCCACTAAGGCTTCATTGTATTATATATATGACCTCCTACAAGGAGAAGAATACACGGAAAATTCTCACAAACAAAGATTTTCATATTAGAGAAAAAGGAATAAATGAAAGCTCTTGAGAAGAATCAGACTTGGACACTGGAAACTTGGCCACGAAGAAAAATGATTATCGGATGTAGATGGGTGTTTACCATAAAACATAACGATGATAGATCTATCAAGCGATACAAGGCAAGACTTGTGGCAAAGGGGTACACACAAACCTATGGTATAGATTATGAAGAAACATTTGCTCCAGTTGCAAAATTAAAAACCGTCAGAGTCTTATTGTCCCTTGAAGCTAATTTGTACTGGCCACTACACCAGTTTGATGTAAAGAATGCTTTCCTACATGGAGAACTCATGAAGGGGGTGTATATGGACATTCCTTCTGGATATAATACTACTCATACTGGAACAGTATGCAAGTTACGAAATGCATTGTATGGACTAAAACAGTCACTGCTTGCATGGTTTGGACGGTTCACCTTGGCGATGAAGAACAATGTTTTCAAACAGAGTAATCATACTTTGTTCCTGAAACATCAAAAAGGGAAGGTAACAGCTTTGATAATTTATGTTGACAATATGATTATTACTGGGAATGATAAACAGGAAATATCAGCTACAAGATTATTTGGCTACTAAATTTGAGATGAAGAATCTAGGGGGACTTAAGTATTTCTTGGGGATTCAAGTGGGCCGATCACAGCAAGGCATATTTCTCTCTCAAAGGAAATATGTCTTGGACTTGTTGATGGATACATGAATGCTGGATTGCAAACCTGTAGACACTCTTATTGTCCAGAATCATCACCTTGGAGAATACCCTGATCAAGTTCCAACTAACAAAGAAAGATACCAAAGGTTAGTAGGAAGATTGATCTACTTATCTCATACTCGACCAGACATTGCTTATGCGGTGAGCGTTGTCAGTCAATTTATGCATTTTCCAAGTGAAGACCACATGAATGCGATTCTTCAGATACTTAGATATTTGAAGTCTACACCAGGAAAAGGACTTATGTTCTCAAAACATGGTCATTTGAATATTAATGGTTATTCATATGCAGATTGGGCAAGTAGTGTAATAGACAGAAGATCCACATCGGGTTACTTCACATTCATGGGAGGTAATTTGGTGACATGGAGAAGCAAGAAACAAAAGGTAGTGGTGTGACATCCCTGACCTAAAATTTAATGAAAATGAATTAATTAATTAAGTTAATTAATTTGGTAAATTAAAATGAATTTAAAAGGAATTAAATTGAATAAAATAATAAAATAGGAATTAATTAAGAAATTGTAATTAAAGGAGCATTTTGGTCCACCTTATGTTCGGGACGTAATTTGGCGAAACGAGTTGCGCCATTGCGTCCGGCTCGTCAACGAGTTCGCTGACGGGTGGCACGCTATATACGAAAGGCCGTCGAGCAAAATAAGGACATAACCGTCATTTTAAATATTGCGATAATCGATATAGTCCACGTGGACCAATCGTAATCGCAGAATTCCTCTCTCTCCTCCCTCTACCTTTCTCTCTCCTCTCTCCCGACGAAACTCTCTCTCTCTCGTCAGAATCGCACTGAAACGGCGCCGGTGCGTGCGGCCATTTCCTGGCCATCGCTTGGGACGCCACCACCCACGCTCGAAAGCTCTCTTCATCCTGGTCACAACCCACCCAAGATCTCCGGCCATCTCCCCGCCGTTTGCCGATTGGGAGCTCGCAAATTCCGGTGAAAACTCCATTAACGCCGGCGATCGCTCCGGTCGTTTGCACGACACCACCGGTCGGAAAAGGTACGCCTCCTCCTCTCTCTCTTCCCCGTGGTCCGCGACAAAGCTTGGTGGCGTAGCCACCGTTCCAACCACCTCAGATCCGGCCAAAACCCTAGGTGGTTTGGCCGTGATCTGGCGGCGACATCTGGCCGGTCCTCAGCCGGTTCAGCCGGTTTTGAACTCCCTTAAGCTGCTGGTTCGATTGGTATATGGATTGCCCCGAGATTTGATAATTTTCCGGTGGCCAGGAAATCGCTCTAGGCACCCACCCTCTCGGCGGCGCGTGTGGCGGCGCGTGGCACTGTAGCAATTGGGTATTTCCGTTCCAATGCAATCCTCGTGTCGTTGTGAACGCATACGTGTGCGCGGATTGTGATTCGGACGTCGTTTGACGATCGAACCAACGCGGCGCCTATTGCGGCGTTTCGTGGGTTCGATGTGTTCGACCGTTGGATCGAATCCGAATTCACGTATGTTGTTCCTCGTATTTCTAGGAGTCTATAGGATTTGACGGATCGTGATTCGGAGTCCCGGATACTCCGGATCAATGACTTGAAGTTAGAATTAAACCGTAATCGTCCGATCGTGCGATCGTGAGCGATCCGACCGTTCGATCGAGACCAAACTTTCAGGACGTGTTCTCTAAGCCGTAGTGAACCTATAGGAACTTTCGGATCTAAGTTTGGAGGTCATGGGACCCACGGGCCCGGTTTGACCTATTCGGGTATAGTTTGACCAAGTTTGACCAGGGTTGACCGAGGCTTTCCCGAGGTCGCCTTGCCACGTAGTTGACTTTGTTGGACTTCTAGGAATGTCCAGATCCTTTTGGAGGTTGTGGGCTCCGCGGGCCCGGGTTGACCGAAATGGGGTGTTTGACCGCCGGTTGACCGGGAGTCTTCCGGGGCGGTCCCACTGTTTAAAAGAAGTAGTTTGACCTTAGAATTCTACGTACGACGTACTAGTGCACTCGAGTCGGGTTTAGTTAGGGTTGACTTTTAAGGTTATCGCTTCAACTCGGGTTATTAATTAATCCTCGTATTCTTGAACTAGGTTCTCAGGCTTCTCGTGATCCTCAGGCGGGACCCACTTGGGGTTGGGCAGCGTGGGACCAAAGGTGAGTGGACTTTGTTTTCAAACAAGCATGACCTGAATGAATTGCATGAAATGCATATAAGTGAGATTTAAATATTGTTTTAAATCTTGAATTGACCATTGATGGGTTATTTGGATTATAATCGGTATTTGGGTTTTATACTTGTTTTGGGTTGCCGGTCTGTTGTGGGGCCCTGTTGGCTATACTTTGATTATCTATATAAATATATTTAAGTATTGATTTTGGGACGAGTCAAGCGTCCGTTAGTATTTACGTACGGATTTGGGTACGGTGGGAATGTGTTGGATTTTCCTTGAGTTTTATATTTAATAAATGAGTTTATGATTTTGTTGGGTTTCGTACTTTAATATTTTATCGTTACGAATGTTGTGGGTTATACCTTATATACTTTTGAGAAACTTATCTCTATACTTTGAAATGAGTATTTGGGCGGTAGATTTGGACGTTAGTATAGTCCGGTTGTTTACGTATTCGGTTTTGAGGTTTAAACCTTATTAAATATAATTACTTATATTTCGATTATATATATATATACATATAGATCAACTGGGAAGGAATATATCGGATTAATGGGAATGACGAGAATATAGGTTGGATAAATGGGAATTGATCATATGTATATTTATATATATATATATACATATATGTGTATATATACCTACTTTGAATATCATTATATATATATATCTACTTTGATATGGAGTTTTGGGATATATATATATATGGGATTAGAATATTGGTTATACTTTATATGAATCACTATTTATATTGTTTTAACTATGAATTTAAGGGTTGTCAGTGATACGTGGGAATTTCGAATGCTTCGGCTTGAGTTTTGGTATTTTAATGGATCGTTGTGTTTTCTATATATATATATATATATACTTAGTTATATATATATATATATGTATATTTTGAATAATACGTTTCGGGGATTTGGACCTTATACTTTTGAAGGGATAGTACCTATACTATGTTTTGGGAGTATATGTTTTACTTGGGGTTTGACTTGACGTTTTCTTGACTTGGGTTTTGAATACGGTTTGAATATGGTTTTTCAATGGTTATGACATTTTAATTGTTTATGAGTTGATATGCCGTCATTTGACGCTTGGTACTATTTTAACTATAGAATTGTATATTTGGGACAGTGATGTCCTTGTTTTGAGTATATATGATGTTATTGGATTGTGGGACGTATATATGTCCTAGTGTATGTTATGTTGGGGTTTGGGTACATGTGATTAAATTATATATGTTGATTATCGTGTAGCGTTTGATTTGAGTGCTTTTAGCACCTTGTTATGTACCTCCCCTGTTCTTGTTACGATTCTGCGAAGATGGACGTACGCATCGGAAAGGGTTCGATCCGGTGCATACCTTAACGGGGTGTAGCTGTAGACCCTTGATTGGGTAGTCTGCGCGTATGACTTGTTTTTAGGACGTAGTGGTATTGATGGTTCCTTACCTTGCGGGCCTGTGAGCTTAGTCCCATTTGGACGGCTTAACCCTGGCACGAGGCCATTATGATGTTGATTGGGTGTTCAGGTAAATCCTAGGCACCGGTCACATCATGAATGAAGTCCGGTGTCCGTCAAATGATCCCCTGTTGGATTGTTTCCCGGTACACGTGTTTCGGTGTTGAGGTCTATATTATTATATGTAGGTCTTATTATCTTCCTATTCGTATTTCTTTTAGTAAGGATCTTTCCTTGCTTGTTGTGCTTGCGAGCATGTAGTTGTCTGAGTGGGAAAGTTTGGGAAACAGTACTATGATATAATATTGGTGTTGTTATATTGCAACTATTGGGATTTGAACAACTACGTATATAAATGTTCATATGCATGGTTTGCATTGTTTTTGAAACGGTGGGGTTAGTACATTGGTTTAAACTACTAAAACCTTATTTTTGTCCACTCACACTCTTTCTGTTTTGCGCCCCCCAGGCCGTAGTCGTAGCGTCTGATCGGTCCGGCTGGGTGACTCTCTTCTCGAGCTTTCGACCTGATGTAGGACACTTGTCCCTGTCTACAAACGGTTACTCTGTAACTTTACTTTTGAGTACTCTAGATATGCTCTGTATTGCTCTTTAGGGTTGAGTTTGATGGCCGTAGGCCTGAGTTGTATTATTGTTAGCATCTTGTTGTTGGTGTATACATATTCTGTTGTATATATTCGAGTTGAACTTTTGGCATTGTTATATTTCTAGGGGAGACTACGCCTGCTTTTTCGGCAGAAGTCTTGACCCCTTTTATCTTTTGTTTCGGGAAGAGGGATTCTTTTAGTATGTGGGCCCGGCATCGCGATGATGTCGGTTGTCAACAGGATTTGGCACGGGTTCCGGGGTGGAATTCGGGTCGGGTCTTGTCAAGTGGCGTTATCTAGTGCAGAGGCCGAGTTCAGGAGCATGACCAAAGGAATTTGTGAGCTCCTTTGGTTAAGGAAGTTGGTTACTGAACTTGGGTATAAACCTACATCTACAATGAATCTCTTTTGTGACACAAAGCCGCTATAGATTTTGCACAAAATCCAATTCAACATGATCGCACTAAACATGTTGAGGTGGATCGACACTTCATCAAACGGAAGCATGAGGCTAAAGTGATTCAGTTTCCTTTTGTGAAGTCCAAGGATCAATTGGCATATATTTTGACAAAGACAATTTCCAGTAGGGCGTTCCACAATTCACTGGATCAGTTAGGCATTGGCAACATCTATGCACCAACGTGAGGGGAGTGTTGACATGATTTTGTGGACCGTTGACTTTCTTTCCTTGCCCACCATGGATTCCCATTATTATTGTAATTAATTTACTTTAATTCCTGATTTCCTATTGTAAATAGAAATATGAATTTATTATTTTCCTTGGCCACTAAGGCTTCATTGTATTATAAATATGACCTACAAAAAGAGGAATACACAGAAAATTCTCACAAACAAATATTCTCATATTAGGTTTCATATTTTAGCAGTATGGTCTAGAATACACTCTAGCTGTGCGTATAACTGTTTCACGTGATTTTGTGCATTTCTTCCTTTTCTATTACTATTAGAAATGCTCATGACTCATCAGCTGAGCAGTTTGATAAAAGTTTATATGGTTATTAGCATAGGTAGCAAGTTTCTTGATATAAGTTGATCTACTTTTTCTGTCATACAGCTTGTTGCCTCTACAGATTGCGCTGGAGCTTTGGATGTCACAGATGATTTGCAGCATTTGCTGGTATATTTGTATTTACTTTTTGTTTTATCTGATTCCACTAACTAGTGTGTTTAAACAGAGGAATGCAGTATACTGGACTACAATTTCTATGTACCTTACTGATGTTCTGTGTGTTCAATAGGATGGGGATGAGCTTACTGGTCTACATTGCTTTCATCACCTCAGGGATCGCGTATCAGCTTCAATTGAATCCATAAACAGGTATAATCTCCCATTGTAACACTATTTGCATTGCTTTTAAAGAAATGAGTGACATTATGATGACATTGGTTAGCAGCTTCAACTGAATCCATAAATAGGCATAATCTCCCTAATTATGTGTGGATGTATACACTTGGGAGTCGGGACTGAGGTTGGCAGGTTTTATTAAGTTTATTCTTGTAGCATTCAATACACGATGCTGGAGATACAGATGTTATAATTATATCCAGAGCGCAAGCAAGGGCATCCATTCTCATGAATGGAGAAGTGGTGAAGTAAAGCTCAATTGCATATGCTTATTTAGTGCCTTTGAAAGGTGTTTTTTCTTCTTTGGTTTTAGCATGATACTCAAAACTCAAGTCTTTGTCTTGAATCGCATGTACTTTCTTTTATTTATTAAAAGTATATACTCTCCCGTTACTTAAATTCATTATTGGAAGCACTATAAAAATTTCTTTGCAAATTTTATGTGGCACCATATCTAATTTGATAGTAAGCTCATAAATTTGACTTTACAACAACAGTTTGTAAAGATGGGTCAAAAACCAGTGCCCTGGGCTAAGCCATCTTGCTAGTTCTGCTGAACCCTCCAAGAAAGGGTTTGATTTAATGCAGACCATTTCCTTCAGCTTTAAACCCTTTGTAGGATCTTTCGTGAAATTAACTATTGTTATGCACGTAGAAATTATAAAAGTATCGTCGTGCGGCTATACTCGTTAAAAGTACAAAATTACTTTCTTTACTTTTTATTTTTGGCCAAGTTCTTTTATTTAATATTTATAATTAAGTAATATCTTAGTCTTTTTTAATTACTTTAATTAATAATTATATTTTAATTATTGTTTCTTTGGTGAAAAAATAGAATATTTTACAGTATAGCCGCGCGGCTAGACTCCGTAAATAGAAATTATAGCTGTATAGCCAGGCGGCCATACTCTCTAAATATAACGTTATAGCCGCGCGGCTATACTCTAAATAGAAATTTTAATATTATAGCCGCATGGCTATACACTATAAATAGAAAATACTGTTAAAATATTGTATTTAAAGCGTATAGCCGGGCAACTATACTCTATAAATAGAAATTTTACAAGTATGGCCACTCGGCTATACTTCATAAATAGAAATTATAAACGTATAGCCGCCCGGCTATACGCTTTACACTCGTTAAAAGTATAAAATTACTTTCTTTACTCTCTTTTTTTGCCACATTCTTTAATTTAATTTATGTAATTAAGTACTAACTTAGTCTTTTTTAATTATTTTAATTAATAATTATATTTTAATTATTGTTTCTTTGGTAAAAAATAGAATATTTTAAAGTACAGCCGTGCGGCTATACTCTCTCTAAATACAAATTTTAACAGTATAGCCAAGCGGCTAGACTCCACAAACGATACTCTCTAAATACAATATATTAACGGTATACCCGCGCGGCTATACTATATAAATAGAAATTTTAAAAGTATAGCCGCACGGCTGTACTCTATAAATAGAAATTTTAACAGTAGAGCCGCTCGGCTATACGCTATAAATAGAAATTTTACAAGTATAGCCGATCAGCTATATGCTATAAACAGAAATTATAAAAGAATAGCCGCACGGGTAGACGCTTTAAATACAATATTAGGAGTCAGAGCAACTAGTTCAAGGATGGAAATGAAACCTCTGTTGACACGGGAAATAGTGGTAGTACTGGGGATATGTCCACAGAAAGCACAGCTGATACTCATCAAGCTGTTAATCTCTCCTCAGTTGATTTCTATGGAGTTTGGTGAACCCATTCCTCTATTATTATTTCTGATGTATCAAGAATTTTTTGTTTGAAGAGTTTATTAAGGATACTGACTTTTGACAGAGTATATTTATGAATGACATTTGGATTTAAAAATTGTGAAATGAAAAGCCAAGTTAAATTGCGTCTAATAATGCTACTGGGGTGGAATGGAACAATAAAAGATCACCACCGATCATGTGTTCATCAACATTTGCAAGCTATTGCTTTCCTTCTTGGAGGATGCAGTCATACCATATACCCTCAACTCATTGTCATGCCATTGCCACATAATTGATACTGATGATGATGGTGGTGAAAAGCAAAGAGACTCAGTAATTTGGATTTGATTCATTCATGTCTTCTTACTTTTGAAAGAGAAATTCATTCATTCCATTAGAAATAAGAGAGACAGAGACCTTTTAATTTTCTCAATTTCAAACTCTTAGCATGCATAGAATGTGGATTTGCTTAAAACATTTATTCTCATCTAAATAAGCGTCTGAGACATGATCATTAAGGCATCAACTCAAACAAGAGGTGACACTACAATGGGGCTCCTCACAGTGTATTTTCCATTTTGCTCTATCCAGACAAGTGCACCGGATGAAACAGTTCCTTTCATTTTCGCCTTGTAATTTATAGTCACTGTAAAGCTTTGCTTCTCATATGTCTCCCCAAAGATCAGTATCTCTGGCGAGACTGTCACCTTAGAACCGTTTGGAGCAATCACAGCAGCCTTGTACCTAGCTGCACCGTCTCCCACGTTAGTTACGGTCCTCTGAAATTTTTGAACCTTTGTCTTGGTGTTGTGATGGTCCTTGTACAAGGCGATAAATGATGGATAGTTAAGATCGCGAGATGGGTTGGAACAATCATAGGCATGTGATCTGGTGATGGCTAAGACCTGCTTCCGGGTAAAATTAGTGGAGCATAAGAGATTGACATAGTCTTGTGGGGTTGCATCATATATTAAGCCCGGTTCAAGTGCTCTATTAGGATCAATCTGACCTGCTCCCATAGCTAATGGCGAAGCGAAGTTGAAATTATCACCATCGTCGCGAATTGGATTGTTAGTATTGTCCAAGGGGTTGGCCGTGGTCATCAAAGCAGACCTAATTGCTGCTGCGCTCCATTCCGGGTGCGCACCTTTCAATAGGGCAGCCACACCTGAAGCATGAGGACAAGCCATGGATGTCCCGGATATCAAATTGTAGTCACTAGGTAAGTACACATTGAAGCCAATTTGGCCGGCTGGAACCTTGGGAGCCCAAGAAGCCAAAACTAATGACCCTGGTGCCATTATGTCCGGCTTCAAGATGCTCGGATAACTTGGCGAAGGACCTCTTGAAGTGTAAAAAGCAGCAGCTGGTGCAGGCTTTGTCCCAATCAACGTTTGTTGGAATTTGATGCTGACAGTAGGATTAGCACTTTTTTTTGCATATTTGATCACAGCCGGTGCTTCCTTTGGATTTACCACAACACTAGGAGATGCAACATCTCCTAACTCAAGTATTGCAGGATCATTGGAGATAAAAACGGCTCCAAGAACCTGTGATTGAATTATACGAAATAATTGGCTACGAATAGGCCAAGTGTCATCGCATATGATGATTGCATTTGGGGCACTTGATAGCAATTCTGTTGAGTTGCATGCTGAGAAGGTCTTGTTGTAAACCAGTGGAAAGTTTTCTACTATGGCATTTGTTGGGAACAAGGTAAATCCAGTAATGGTTAACCCATTGCCGAGGGTTAATGTTCCACCAAATGAGCGGTCAACTGTGCCTGCTGCAACAGTCAAGACCCAAGGGATGCCATTGTGCAATGTCCCAAGGCTGGGGCCTTCGTTTCCTGCAGAAGTTGAAACCACCACACCCTTCTCCATGGCTGCAAAAGAAGCTATGGCTACAGGATCCTCATACAATGGCACGCTATCAAAGCCCGAGGATATCGAAATAACATCCACACCGTCAGCTATAGCTTGGTCCATACCAGCTAGGACATCAGAGGCATAACGACCCTCATCCCAGCTAACCTTGTACATGGCAACTCTGGAACGTGGTGCTACGCCTCTAGCTGTTCCTTTAGCGTAACCAAAATAAGATGCATCATCTACATAGTTTCCTGCAGCTGTGGAAGATGTATGTGTCCCGTGCCCTGCAGAGTCTCTAGCAGAGTTCATGCTAAGTGTGACACCAGGATTTGCAGCCATGACACCCTTGTTGAAGTATCTAGCTCCGATCAATTTAAAGTTACAAAGAGAGGAATTGAACTCTTGTCCAACCTCACATGTTCCTTTCCACCTAGCTGGAAGTTTCTTGGTCATACCATCATCTCTGAAGCTCTTGCTCTCTGGCCAGACCCCAGTATCAATGACACCAACGATGATGTCTTCACCATAATTCGAAGCAGGCCACAGACCGGTGGAAGGATTGAGGGAGAGAAATTGAGTGGTATGGGTGGTGTCAAGTGTAATGGACTTGTCACTGTAAGCTGAGACGAAACTGGGGGAATTTTTTAGAGTCTCCAATTCCTCTGCAGACAGAACCGCACTGAACCCATGAAAGGCATTGTCATAGGTGTACAGAAGGGATGGTGAGATTTTGTAGCCATCCGATGAGGTGGGAACTTGAGCTTTGAAAGAATCAACAATGGAAGAGTACCAATGTTGATGGCTAGCGTAGGACTTGGGCATGAGAGACTTGTCCATGTGGACGATATAAGTCGACCGCTCTGCTGCTGAAGACATGTTAACATGCAGAGCCAACAGAAACAATGCAACAAGAGAGAAAATGAAGGGAAGAGGAACCCCATTATGATGATGCCCCATTGTTTCTATTGCAATGAGAGCTTTGCTTCTGTTGCAATGGATTTACATTATATATATAGTAGGGCTGTGCCTGTGAATGTGAGTTACCATTTTGTGAATGAAACGAAGAAAAACAAAATGATACAGAAAATGCCAAGACATGATCATTTGGGGCAGGCTTCTGTGTCCATCTACGTTTAGCACTAAACAAGAAAATTAGGTGGTGGTGGTGGTAGTAAAAACTAGCTAAGTCTCACAACAGGGCATAAGATCTTTATTTAGGTGTCAATAATTGAAGAGAGTCGAGAGCAATACATGCATATATATATCATGTATTTAGGAGAGGAGAGGTTACAAAGCTTATCAAGACCAAGTAGTTGGTTTTGAATAACATCTTTAATCGGCATGCTAGCTGTCAAATGATTGAGGTTAATCGTCTGCTAGCTCCTAATTAAGTTCAGTCCAATTTTGAAGCAGGACATGGATTGGGATATTCCAGCAACTCACAACGTAATTAAGCTCAATTGTTGCCATTGGCTTGGCAGCACTGACAAGGAACAAAAGAGGGAGTGGATAAAACCAAACACCAAACACCAAATAGTACCAAGCACCTTGGTTATTATTATTTCATTTAGGCCGGGTTTTGCATTGCACTACTTCAAATATAATCAGATTCAGAGTGGTAATCTCCGTCAATGAATTCATTTTTAAACTAAGAATAAAATAAGTGCAGGCAACAAAAGAAAAACATGTCTTAAGCTAATCTGAGCTCAGCCAAAATTTAGTAAATTGAGTTTAGACCCATAAAATTCACTTTAAATCACCTATAACCCCTTCCTTTATTTTTCTATTTAAAATACCCAATTTTTTCAAATAATACCCGATGACTAGGATCCAACTAAGCAAGTTACCTAATATAACTTAAAATCTGATTTATTATATTTTCGCATTCCAAAACTACTCATATTTATAAGCTAACGTGTTATGTGGGAGGTGTAACTAAAGACACACATTGAATTTGGAAAGATCTCCAAATAGTTGTAATGGATGTAGGAATTAATTTAGAAACTTATTTGAAATTAAATATTAAATTCAACATTAACGTATTAGTAATCTATAGGTGATTAATGTTTTGGTTTATTTAATAAATAAAAAATATGTTGTTTTCCTGTTATGAATTATATAACTAGTAATCTATTAAATTCAACATTAACGTATTTGTAATCAATATCAATAGAGTGCTGCTATTCCCACCCCCTTATCCTATTTTCCCACCCACCTTATCTTCACAATTTTAAAGACAAATTTATCCCATTGTAAAATTACTTCTAAGGACTTAATTATAAGTTAACACTGTTAAGTAAAAAAAATTGAAGTAAAAATAAAAACAGAAAATTAGAATAAATAAATAAATAAAGCCCAGCAAACAACCACCAGTTGTCTACCCACCCGACCCCACGACAACCAACCTCTCCTCCTCACCCCATCGCCAGCCACCTGAACCAAATAAACCAAACCCATATAAGAAAAGGAGAAGAAAATGGAGTTGTTAACCTTGATGTTTTATGATTTTGAGGAAAGATGATATGACTGTGGAGATAGGTTGCAATTCCACAATAGCTTTTCCTCGTCTCTCCGCATTCACTATTGGCCACAACGCATTATTCAATATCATCCTCCCCATCTTTCTCTTTGCAAAATGCAAACCCGACCCAGAGGACGGCTCTGCTACTACTGTTAGGAACACTATGGTATTGCTGCGATTTATTTAGAGTGCTGCGAATAAACAAACACATGAGTTACTTTGGTAGGCAGTGTAGTCGATGTCGTCGTCTGAGATTTGGACCAATTGATGTCATCTTTCTCATGAGTTTGTTTATTCGTGGGTTGATTGAAATGGAGAAAGGAGAAGAAGGTTAGATTGGGGTTTGAAGGTGTTGTTTAATACAACTGAAATAATGGTGAAAGAGACAGGGGGAGGAGGAGGGAGAGGAGAAGGCTTGGCTGGAGGTGGAAGGTACAGGTGGTTCTTATTAGGTTTGGTGGAGTGTGCGGTGCCTGGCTGTTGAAAACTTTTCTTTTTATTTTTTTATTTTTTTGGACTCAATAGTGTTAAGTTACTATTAAAAGTGTTAAGTGAATGTTCAGGTGTCAATAATTAAAGGGTATTTTAGGAATAGTGGTGGGTGGAAAGATAGGATTATGATTGTTCAAATTTACATGGTGGGTGGGAAGATAAGGTGGTTGGAGAAATAGGACAAGGGGGTGGAAATAGTAGCACTCTATCAATATTGATGTTAATACCAATATCATTATCAATATTGATAATATCAATATCATTATCAATATCAATATCAATATCAATATCAATATCATTATCATTATCAATATTGAAATGGACATTATTATTATAACAAAATAGGTTGATTATTGTCCATAAAAAAAAAGGTAGATTATTATAAAAAGGATAATAGGTCAAAAATTGTCAATATCAATATTGACAGTTTTATATTGACATTATCAATATAAATATGTTGATAATATCAATATTAATATTGATATCAATATCAGTATTGATATATTGATGAAGATTTTATTAATATATGCAATATTATCTACCTATTGATCAGTTGATGGAGTAAATAAATTACCTATTACTCCAAAAAGGAAAAAAAATGTTAAAAAGATCAATATACAATATCAATTTTGATATCAATATATTGATATTGATATTGATAATGATATCAATTGATCTCATTATCAATATTGATAATATTGATAATGATATCAATATTGATATCATTATCAATGTCAATGTCAATATATTGATATCAAAATTGATATTGATATCGATCAGTTTATTAAGCTTGGGTAAATCGACTCCATATTAATAATCTACCTCAAATTATTAAAAGATAATAATCTGATAATATTATTATTAAAAGATAATAATCTGAGGTAGATTATTCAATATTGTCAATAGGTAAATAAACTCTTATTATCCATAATATATTAATAAACTCTTGATAAAATATTGTCAATAGGTAGATAATATATCAATATTATCTACCTATTGATAATAAGTAGATTATGATTGTCAATAATATTAACTACTTATTATCTTTTCTTAATATCCTTATCAATATATGAATATTAATATTGACAATAGGCAGATAATAATAGGTAAATTACTGTCCAAAAAGATATTGACAATATGAACCTATTTTTTTCTCTAAATAATGTACCTATTTTTTCTCTCTAAATATTGTACCTTTTTTCTCTAAATAAAGCACCTATTACTTATTTTATGAAAAATAAGTTGATCATCTTTTTATTGTTTGTTTTATGAAAAATAATTTTTTTATTATAAATGAACCTATTTTTTCTCTCCAAATAATGTACGTATTTTTTTCTTTAATAATGTACCTAGTAAAAAAATTTACCTAGTATAATGAACCTATTTTTTTCTAAATTTTGTATATTTTTTTCTCTAAATAATGTACCTATTACTTGTTTTAAGAAAAATAATTTGATAATCTATTTATTGTTTGTTTTATGAATTTTTTTAAATTAACCTATTTTTCTCTCTAAATAATGCACCTAGTAAAACAATTTACCTAGTATAATGAACCTATTTTTTTCTTCTACATAATGTACCTATTTTTAATTTATAAAAACGTGCATAAATTTCAATTATACAACTAGGGATGGCAATAGGTCGAATCAGGGGTGGGTATATCATTCTCATCCCCATTCCCGTTAAGCTTTTTTCCTATCCCCGCAATATTTATATCGGGATTCCCATCCCCACCTTCGTTAGGGAATGGGTTCCCGACCCACCCCATTACGGAAAAAAAAAAACCAATATAAAACTGCTTTGTTGAAAGAAAAAAATAGGATTAGGGCAATACAATGAATATATATAATATATACGTATAGGACAATGTAAGAATGTTTACATATTGACTAGAAATTACCGAAATATATAAGTAGTGTGGCTAAAGATTCATATCAATTATATAAATATATAATATAATAATATAATAATATAAAATTTTGTCAGCACAATCACTTTAATATCATATTTATATTAGTTGCCCCCTCCAATCGCAACCCGCCACGTATACACTCTTTGATAGAAAATAGACGTGGCGGATTGCGATAGTCCTATTCCCGTGCCAGGAGAGTTTTTTTCCAACATGGGAGACCATGTTGTGGCAATTTTGTTGTTGTTACTGAATTGTAGAATGACGAGGTTAATATCGTTCTCTCTGTTTTTATTATTTGTTGTGTAGTGTCAATTTTTTTTTGTATTTATGTTTGCAATCTGTAAGAACTTAATGCTTAGTATAAAAGACAATGTAAATTTCATGGTGGTTAATAATAGTAAATCATTTGTATCTTGATGTGTCACTTATCCAAGTACTAGGACTGGGTTACACCTCAACCTGGTTGATCAAAGTTCACTTTGAATATCTTCTGTTTGATTGAAAGTGTTTTTAGCTTTTCCAGAAGCACTCCGAACAAGCCCTAATGTGGTTCCACCTTATGAATGATTTACTGACATCATGATTTTACTCTTGTATAATTGTATTACTTAGGGATATAATGAGATTGGACATTATTTTTCTTTAATCAAAATAACTATGTGGAAAAAGGTCTGAGTTCGAAGCCCGAGGTTCAAGATCCGACTCAGGGTTTAAGCCTTAGGCCTAGGCCCAGATCTTGGGCTAATTTGGGTTTTGAGTCCGGTCAAATCCACCTTCAACTGCTGTTTCAAGATTTTGATTTTATGAAATAGAGTATCACAGCACAAGTACTGTTTCTTCGAAAATCTTTCCCATTTAATTATTTTTTTTCGATGCCCCTTCCGTATTTTTGGCCTTATAAATGATGAGCAAAAGAACTGGGCTGGTAATAGCATTTCCACATAAAAATCATTGTAGACGAGGACCAGAGCCTTCATTCTTTCACGTCTAGACTTTTAATTTCTAGGTACAAACGATAATCTAAATTATATAAGAGGAGATTTCTAACATACACAACCTATGATGTCTTTTCCACTGGATTAGACTGTTGGCAGCTTTCCAATTTCAGTTGATAAAAAAGCACATATGGCTACAGAACAATATGCTACAAAGGTTGTGGTTCTATACACGTTACTATTCAGCATGCGTCTCCTTGTGAAATTTTGAATTCACTCTCAACGCCTTCTTTGCCAAGTTGCGGATATCTTCCCTATTGGATTCGACTGATATTCGTACAATCTCGTTCAGCCCTCCACTGGATATGAAATCTCTTGCATTGTCCTCTGCATGAAAAATAGGTAATATAATTACTGCCTTAGTAGTTTATGATCTGAAAGGTAAATAGGTTCAGTCATCATCCTAAGCATCAAAATTTCTAAACCTTGAAAGTGCAGCATCTGACCAAATTGTATACGAATTTGTAATGCCAGTCACAGTTTTTCTGCTGCTTGTGTTTACTAGTTGAATTATTCTTTAAAACTTTCAAAAACTCAAGGAATGTAATGTAATCACTAATGGTTGTCTGATTGATTTGAATTATGTAAATTCCTAGTAAAAAATGCTCAAGTCCAGTCAGTGGGATTATTACCATTTTGTGCTAAATGGCAGAGAGCAAGCTCCATATGGCGTTGTGTTGAAGTTGAGGCAGTCTTGGAGTTGCCAATCAACCAGGTAAGGGCATCATCTTCCATCAAAAGTGAACGACCTTTTCTGTGTCCTGCATATGTTAAACTCCATACTTAATAAAATGCAACGTTTAAATGTACAACACTACAAAGGACAACTTCTACCAACCTTGAAGAGTTCCACGGGATTCACATTTTGCAAAGTTAGCCAGTCCTCTAGCAACCTGAGCAACAACATCGCTACTCCCGGACCTCGCCATCCCCAAGAGTGCCTTAATGCCTCCATCTTCTTTCAGCATCATGTGTAATCTTTCTGTATTCAACAAAAACCACGCATGGCTCCATCCATTTAAAAGGACACTTGAGATATAACATAATAAGATGAACTTGGAGTTTAAACCATGTTTTGAGTATGCAATCTTATACAGCAAAGTACTCAACCATGCTTGGATGACCCTAAAGAAGTTCTTTCAAGTACTCAACCACATATGGCTTGAACGATATGATGATGCTAATTAGTGATTCGGTTCAAGGAAAGGTCATTCGGTACTTCAAAGTTAACCATGTGCCCATATGCAATGTACAAAATTTCTTGACAAGGTACTCTAAAATCATCTCATGCTTACCATTTCCGCATAAATTAGCGAGTGCTCCAGCGACCATTCTAAGAGTTTGTGGATCATTTGTCTTGCATGCTGTATCTGCTAGTAGTTGAGCTCCACCTCTGCTCATAATTAAGCCTTGATTTACCTCTGAGAAGAGTTAAAAGATAAACAAAAGACAAAATAAGAAGAGATAAGGATATAAATTAAGGAAAACGATCAAGATTCAACACTCTAACATCAATTTCGTTCCCCACCCCCCCAATGCCCCAACCTTTTACTGCCTAGGGTCTTGGCCTTTCCTAGAATTAAGGAGTCATTTTCCGCCAACCTTACTACAAGACCAAGAGATAGCAGGCAATACATTAAGTTTTATATTTGTCAACAAATGTGCAGTTAAACGTTCATATAATCAGCATCTCCAATAGTATATGCTTAATAATCAGATTGGTTTGCATTTTCCACAAGCATGCTACAGTGCGTGAAAAAAGGAATCATGTTTACCATTCATTGCCAAATTGGCAATGGCCCCAGAAGCCACTCTAAGGATAGTTGTATTTTGTGAGGATCGCAACAGCATAAGCAAAGCATCTAAACCACCTTCCTCCACAATCTTTGCCTGATTAGTATCTGAAAATAAAGGAAAACCTTAATTGGTACACAACTAAATCCTCAAGTTAACAGTTGGCCCTGTGACAGGAGCAGTGACAGATCATGAAAGAGACCTTTCAAATCAAATGCATAAAAATATGCCATAGAAGATCACTATTATAATTTATTAGAAAATCAAAGTGACATGCATCAATTTTAAAGGAACACAAATTTTTTTCCCATTAGACTGATTTCTGATGTCAACCTAATAACACATGGCATTTGATTGTGGGGATTAAGATATTCTCTATTTAACAGTGGGATAAAAGATAATTGGCAAATAAGGGTAAAAATAGTTGTTGAATAATGCCCGCATCAAATACTACTAGAGATATTATGTAGTTATTAATACATGATCAATCTACTGGAAGTTATTTTGACTACTTTTAATTTTTGTTACTGAAAACATCCAAAAATAACTTTGTTGTTGATTAGGCAAAACAAATAAACAGCTACTTTCTATCAAGAAATGTGTGTGCTGCTTTCTATCAGGAAGAGTGTGTGTGTGTGTGTGTGTGCGTCTAGAAACTTAAGTAGGATGTACGTACTGACACACACCCAAGAGTTAACAAAATTTGATATTAAGATTTATATAATGTTTATTTTTCTTGACAAATGACAAGCTGTGTTAGTACTTCAACCAATCTTTTAACATGAACACTCCTTTTTTCCTCTTTCTTTTTTGGCCTGAATATGAATATTCTTTTACGTGGCCCAAATTTAACTATTTTATTTTTATTCACCTAGGATCTAAGCAAAATCTGGATCATACTTCGAGTTAACCTGTCCCATATCTTAACAAAAGTCCAGGATAAGAACTTCAGTGAAACAGATGCATGTCTTTCTATAACAGAAACACTAATAACAGATGCATATTACACAAAGGTAGAATAATGCTACCCAACTAAATGACCAAATGGGTTAATTTTTCTGGTTTTCTGCATATTACACAACTAAGGTACATCCTATGTTTTTGCATGAAGAGAAAACTAGAAAAATGTTCTCCAAAGAGTTCCTGAGAAATTTCATCTGGTAAAATCAAGTTAAGACTAGGTAATTTGGAAAAACTATAAACTTAAGGACAAAAGCAATTCATAAAAGAACGATCATCTTAGAAGTAACAATTTTTTTGGTAAAAAAGATGGAGGGAAAGGGGAGAAAAGGTCAGATGCAGAATGCCCATGTACATTGCAACAATAATAGCATCAACTCCTTTGAAAGGGGATGAAAAGCATGCATTTATCCGCTAATATAGAATAGAAAATAAAGGAAAATGCATACCTTCAGCTGCAAGATTGGCTACCACCTTCACAGCATGGGTTTGGACATCTGAATCTTCGGATGTCAACAATTGCAAGATCTTTTGAAGCCCCACTGAATTCATTTAGTGAATTAACTTGTCAACGGAGATATATCAATGAGTGGAATTGGAAAACGCCAAAATAGTTCTCCAAACTTTATGTGGCTTTATTATATATTAAATCTTACCCTCTTCACATATTTTTGCAATTGTGGCCCTCTGACCAGAAAGTGTATCCCTTGATGGATTTGAATTGTGTAATCCCATTGGATTCCCAAAAGCAGAAGATCCTTTATGTATATTTTCCTTCATATATGATTTCTTGTCCTGGAGAAGTTCAAATATGAGAACTTATATTTTAATGATGAACGTCATATTTTTGAAAATGCATTAACAACTTGCCTCAAAATCATCTTCTTTCTCTGGTACAGCCTTCTTTAATTTGACCAGCTCATTCTCTACAGACTTCCTCTGCTTCTCTTCAATTAAAAGTCTTTGCTTCACATCTTGAAGTTCTTCACTGAGTCTTGCCTTAATAGTCCCAATTACAGAAAAGATCATGAATAATTTAGTATCTCAACCTTAACTGAAAACTAGACTCATTTCAACCGTAGGTGCAATTGCATGATCACACTTGAAATCAGTATTAGTCTACATGTAGAGGGGGAAAAATACTGAGCCACACTTTTCCTTTTTATATGTTAACCATACCTTCTCTTCTGATAGATCAGTACACTCTAACTTCAAGGACTGAACTTCATTTACAGTTTGTTCATGTAGCTGATTCATTTCTTGTAACTTCACTTTAAGTTCACCAATCTCCTTCTTCCCCTGGATTTTAAACCACAGAGCAATATATTATAATAAGAGTATGTGTGTAAAGGAGTCTTTAATTTGTTTAGGGATAAATTTTCGTTTTGCCTATATACATGTTAAAAATAATAGTATCAGATAAATGCCACCAGAAGCACACTGGACTCTTCCAAATACATGGCACGTCACAAAGGGCTCATCTAGTAAGTTTTAGGTATAAGTTTAACCTGCATTGAGTTTTGATGATCACGCTGCTTCTTCGCCAAATCCAATTGTTCTTCCAGATCTTCAAAACAGGTGTGATCATCCTCCAGTTGTTCCATTAACTCAGATAATTTTTCCTCATACATCTGAGTAGTTTCGGCAAGTGCTAATTGATATGTAGAATTTTGCATCTCATGTTGCTGCAAAAACAAAAACAAAAACAGTGATTATGGTATGTGGTCAGATATAATGCTTCCACCATGTACAAAAAAAGAAGGAAAAAAAGACCATAATTCATATGTGGAAGGTTGAAGTTTTCAAATAAAATACAAACATAACGTGAATGAGTAATGCATAAGAAATCATACTTTAAAATTTTCATTTCCAAAATAAATAAAATAGCATGCCAAGGATATTACAGAAAACTGTTAAAAGTTAAAAAGGGAAAAAATGATCTGTTCTATGAGAAATTAATGCATAAATAACTTACTTGAATAGTCTTCTGACCCTCAGTTAGAAGAGTTTTCATCGCATCCAACTGTTCCTCTGCACGTTCAGCACGATCATGCTCTTCTTCTAGCTGCTTAATCAACTTTGCTATTTTCTCCTCATACATCTGAGTGGTATCAGCTAATACTTTCTGATACATAGAACTTTCAAGCTGGTGTTGCTACTAACAGTAAGAACAACACTATAAGTATTGTGCTCTGCTCATAAAGGTCAAAATATTTGATTATGAGAACAGTACAAACTCTACATATGTGTCTGCTGCTGCATAAATGATTTGTCTATATGGTACCTTTTGTTTTGTTTACCATTATTCTAAAAAGAAAAGTTGGGATGTGGGCCATCAATAATGAGAAAAGAGATTCACTAGCCACTATAATGGTAGAACTAACATTGATAATCATGACCACTCTCGCCTCAGCAAGATTGACAAGGAAATAACTAGATGAATAGCAATCAAAATGAAATGAAGATGCAAGGCAACATTCTCGCACTGTATCTTGAAAAAGGATATACCTTGCCATGTTCTAAACTTGCTTCAAGCTGTGCAACCTTATCATGCATCAGATCACTGTGTTCTTTCTGACGGTTCAGTTCATCTAAAAGATCCTTCAGATCCAACTCCAAACGAGTATTGTCCTTCTCCAAAAACTGCAAGCATGCAACAGATATTATAGAAGGAAAAGACAGACCAAAAGACTCAAATATGTGTTACATCCAACCCTCATCATATTAAGGTCAGCATTCTTCAACCAAATTACAAATATGGTTTCTGGGAGAGAAAACTACCTCAGACCTTGAGATTAGATTTTTTTTGGCCTCAGAAAAAGAGTCTTGACACTCTCTCAGCTGCCTTTCCAATTCAAATTTGTTACTGTCCAACGACTTATGTTGCCTTTCCATTTGTGCAGTGAGATGGTCTACTTGGTTCTCAAGCTTCCGACATAGACTTTCATAATCAAATTCTTCTTTAAGTTTTACCATGTTTACTATTTTCATTGCCTGCAAAAGAAGCAACACCTCGTCTTGTATGAAATATAAGTTTCTTGCCAATAAAATAAATGAGCTAAACTAATAACATGACATGACATCAGCAGTTCAAAGTATTAGAATTATGAAACTAAAAACAGATAATTTACATTGGAACTCAATTCAGCCATACATAAGGGTTAACATAAACTTCAATGCCTTCTTCCTTGTTTGTCTATTCTATTCTCTTCCTTGTAAATACATCACATACTAAGACACAAAACTAAACCTCAAAAAACTGATACTTGGTGTTCTAAAACCAAGGCAAGACCAGATAATTGAGCTGATTACATCGTCAACTGGCCTGACTTTTGAACTAGGTAGAGCCCTTAGACCATTTTTCTCAACAACAACAAAAAAAGAAAAAGAAGGCCCAGAATTCTTTGACTGGGTAAATGATACAACTAGAGGCAGGGATATACATTTTTGTCACAAAACCAGCAGACTCATTTCTTAACATTTTGAACTAAAATTAGGCCACATGGTTCCATTCCGCATCAATACTAATTTGTTGAAAAGAAATGCTACCTGACAAAGTCTAAGAAGAAAATAATGCATTTTACATGCTAGTTTTCATCATAATATATAAACTTCCAAATCCTCACAATCAAATGTATTGAACAAATTGAAACTAAAGTACCGAGGCATTAAAAGAGAGATGAAACACTCTTCCAAATCCTCACCCGTTGTCCAAACATTATTGTGCTAGTGGTCTCTGCATAGTGCCTTGCTGATGGCCCAATCGTTATTATAAGTGAAGTCCTTGCAGAGCCTATTTAGTAGAAAGAATAATGCATTTCCTTAAAGGAAAATCATAAAAAATTAAAATAAAAAGTGCAGCGCAAATTATAAACATACTATCAAATTTGAAGAATAACATATATAAACATACTATCAAATTACTGTTGTCTCACTGGTCTCACCAAATGACCAAATGATATTCTCAAGCAACTAATTAAGCCCAAATACATAGCAAAGAACATTATCGATGTAAGAAAAATTATGCAAAATAAAAATTATATAAATATACAAGATGTAGAGCAGAATGTTAGATATCTGGGACAACCTCCAAATGAATCACGAAGCAACCTCGTAAGCTTAGAATCTCTCGTAGGGATATGTGGACTGTTTTCCGCCAATGCATTTATACATTTTCCAAGGGAACTGAGTGAAAGATTTATAAATTTAGCCTCCTCAAGCAAGTGGCCCTCACTGCCTACAACATGAGAAAAATAATGTCAGGAATAACAATGCCATCAAACCAAGATGCCACCCCAGAATTTTACAACTGAAAACTGCAGATTATTTCAAGGAAGAATATATGCTATCTGGCTTAAGTTAACATAAGATCATACTTCCAATACAAGATATGTAGAAGCCAAATCAGCAACACTTATGGAAAGACCTCAAGTGAAATTAATAATGCTAAGTGTTGAAAGTGATTGTCATAAATAATATTTAAAATGCCAATAATCTTTTAATAAAGGAAAAACAAGTGGGGGGCAATGAGAGCTTAAAGTACTACTTTAGGTGCACAGTATCGATGACAAACCAGATTTATCTATTCTTTCAGATCCTGCAAGATCAACAATCAGCAACTTGCTTCTTCGAACGATAGGTACACTATTTCTCCCAGATAAATCAGCCCTAGAGGCTTTTTCTTGAGAAATCATCTCATCTACAGCATTCTCTTGCACAGCTCTGCGAATAAAAACCTGTAAACATAAAATTTTCAAATAATGAATAAGTCCAGATCACTGTTATTCAAAGAAACAATGTCTACAAGTTTGAAAGCAAGCATTAATTAATAAACCCAAAATTATACAACAGACCCACCATGAGAATCGCATGGCTACGTGAAGATTCCGTATTCATCTTCGTGTTAGCTGCATGACGGTTTGCCTCACCAATTTGCAGAAGTTGTAAAAAGTGATCAAGATCTTTAACTCTTACTACTGAAGCACCAGGAAGTGACACTTCACCAGTCTTGGGGTCCTCACTAATAGGAATATTAGTCTTTTCTGGTGCAAGCAGATCTTGAATAGATTCCATGTACAACTGGAGCAACAAACACAGTTCTTAATAAATGAGCAATCACCCAACCTGTGGTAGTAACACGACTATCTACTTCAACATATAAGGGATCATATGACAAGTAATCTTTAGAATTTTGTAATAACAACTGAGAAAATATAAGTTTATGTTCATAAAAGTTATTGAAAGACATGGCAGGCACTTAAACTGCAAACAATATATAAAGACAAGGGTTGGACTGAAAACAACTACATTTTCAGCAAGAGATGGTGGAAGTTCACACCTTCGTGATAGTAATACCTCATTGTAGTCTCATACTACAAGTTGACAAGTTGATGCGATGGGCCTTAAACTGCACACATTGTTTACTGGAACCGTGTTCAAATACATGAAATTATAGCTTACACCTCCAGGTTCACCAGTACTTTCCTAAGTTGTTATTAAGACTTGCAAGGTTCTACTGAATTCCAAAACTTTTTTGTTATTAGCAGTGTAGCGTTCAACTGAAGAAATGAAACGTTTCAATTAAGGTTTTACTGGGAGCAGTGAACACAACCATGCTTACGGTGGAAATCTAGCTCTTCCACAATAAAGTTAGCCCTGAACCTTGACACAAAACCCTGACCATAGTGCATTATCAAACTCTCTAAGAAGTTCATATGAAAGAACAACAAACACAAAACACGCAAGGAAATGTTGATTTAACATAGATTGCTACCTGCAGGTAGGAAACTTCCACGCTATCATTAGCTGGAGCTGTATTCGAAATTATGTCCTCCAAAGCTCTAACCATAATACCACGCTCAGATGGGTCATCTTTACCCAGACTGCCAAATGTGTAAGTTTTCCCAGTACCGGTTTGGCCATAGGCCATAACTGTCCCATTATATCCATTCAATACACTCTGCAAAGGAATATCAAATTGGATGTACATAATTAACATGGCATCCAAAAATTTGAAGATCAATTTCTTCTGCGATAATAACAGAAGAAGTGAGGATTGGCTTAAAATTGACCAATCAAATAAAGATATTTTAAGACAGTTGCAATAGAACGACACATTGAGCATTTCAACGCCTTACATGAATATATATACTGGGCCACTTACCTCAACTACAGGTTTTGCCACTACTTGATAAACACGATTTTGGGAGGCAGTTTCAGTAAAAACTTCATCAAATCTATAAGACTCAGAACTCCAATTGTTCTTTCTCAACTTTAGCCGCTTCAGCTACATTATACATAGAGAGAAAATCGACACTTTTAATTTATTAGATTATTAAATACATATGCTTTAAGAATTAATCATCATATCCTTTAAGAATTAAATACATATGCTTTAAGAATTAAATACATATGTCACACTTCAAATCACCTCTGGCTGCAACTCAACACTGTCTGCGTAATCAGAATCCGAACTGCGGTCCTCGAGATTTCTCGGTCGAAGCCTAATAGTAACCCTCACTCTTCCAGGCTCTGTTGGAAATTATAAGCCAAAGTCCCCAAACAAAAACAAACAAAATACTTTTTTTTAAAAATGTATTTAAAAAAAATTTAAAATTTTGTTCATTGCTCTAAGCCTCTAAGACTGAGACAAATCTCATCAGCAAAATGTAAGTTGAAATGTGCTTGATATTAATTTCGATTAACAAGAACATAAATTCCAAAATTCAAAACTAAATGAGAGAGAGAGAGAGAGGGAGACCTTGCTGATAGTCGGGGTTAGAGTGAGGAGTTCGAGAGTTGGGAGTAACGGAGCGCCGTGAGCTTGAAGACGGCTTAGAGCGATGGCTATGGGCTTGTGACCACGTCGTTTGTCTACTGGAGTGAGTAGGAGGGACTTGCTGTCTCTCAGACCTCCCACTAACACCGTTACTGCCATTATTATGTACCGCTGCCACTGCTGTTGCCGATGACGATGATCGTACAGAAGACGAAGACGAAGAAAAAGAAGCAGCCATTGATTTTCGAAATCAATTCTGAGTCAGCAAATTCAGATGCAGAGAATTGCAGAGCAAGAAGATTCTCCAGCTTTATTATGACTCATGAGAGAGAGAGAGAGAGAGAGAGTGTGTGTGTGTGTGTGTAGAGGCCGGCACGATGGAAGAGAGAGAAAGAAAGAAAGAATAGCAAATGAATGAGAGAGAGGGATTGCGATTTGCGAAGCGCAAATTAGAGAAGAAAGAAACTGGTTCCCGCGTTGTGGGTTACGTTTGAGGAGACAAGAGACGGCCCTTTTTTTTTATAGTCTTTATATTATTTATTTTGTTCATTATTATTGTTATTTATTAATTGTATTTGGTGTTCTTTTGCTGTTCTTTTCTCTTGAATGCCGTAAAGTAATAAAGTTTTGCTTCTCTTTTTTCTTGAATGCCGTAAAGTAATTAAGTTTTGCTTCTCTTTTTTGAATTTCCGAGACCCACTTTTTCACCTTCCATTTCATCCGCATGTGGGCCATGTTTATTATTACGACCTTTTTCCCTAACAGTTGCCTTCTGTTTTCTTTTCTCACTGGCTTTGCTTGTCAATGTTGTCATTATATGAAAATATTTGTGGTCCCAGGAAACTTCTACAGTGCTGGGCCCCGTATGATGCTGGCCCAGCTTATGATTTATCAGAAATTCTTTGTGCTCTAAATTACGTAAACATGAACAACTCCATGGATGGTCGGTGAATCTGTCTGCTTGTAGGTCCTCTCATAAATAGAACACCCTCTTTGGAAAGCAATTGCCAAAAAAGTACCCATTTATAGAAGCGATGGGGCACATGCATTGTTTAGGACGTTGTAATCAGAGAGACATTGATGTTAACCGGTGATTGTTAATTCGTTCACTTTTTTTTTTTTGTGGACATTTTCTATTAGGAGTTACGATAATATACTAAATTTACACACACAACACAGATGTTATGACTAAACCTAGGACCTTACCTGGGTAACAATTACTCAAAACCACTAAACTAGTTAGTCATTTACCAAAAAGAGATGAAAAAACCCCAAAACGAAAAGTAAAAACATGATGCAAATGTAGCTGCGGCGGTTTGGCAGCATCCTTCCCCCTTCCCCCACCAACTGGCACCCGAGTTCAAAACCCCCTATGTAACACAAAAAGAAAAGAAGTAAAAACATGATCGTTTGTTATGGATGGTTCAATTGGTTTCTTTTCTTTTTTTTCAACTTTGTGGGTCAAATTTGTATAATAAAGTGTTGTGTTTCTAGCTTTCTGTCTTCTGTCATTTTGTATGTAGAAAGATACTACATGAACTTTGCCGTCCCAAACAGAAGATTTTGTGTGAAACTCTCTTGTTCAAGTCAAAAGCTGACCACTTCAGCCATCCAATCCAATGCAACTTTATAAAAACATCTCTATATTGGTTTGGTGATATAACATATAACTTATATTTCATATTTTAATTAAACCTAATCATCCCATAGTAAGAAGATTAATATACATCTCCCAGATGGCAGATGGCAGATGGCGGATGGTTGAGTAATTTTGAAGTGAAATGAATTGGATGTGTCTGTCAGAGTGAGGAAGATGAAGAAATATTGGCATTTGATTTCATTTCATGTGGGCTATTTGTTTGGTTGTGTTGATTTGGCCGGCAACGCATCACAAATCCAAGCTGGAATGAGACAATGATAGCATGTAGTATTTTTTTAATAAAGTTTTTTAGCCTCTTATGGCTTGGACAGAGTGGCTAAAACTGCAGCAGCTTGGTTTCATGTTAAAGGTGAAGCACCTGTCAAGACCAAATCTATGCCTGATGATTTAAACAAAAATGGATAGAACTACAGGAATTTATTTGAATTTCATTAATGGTTCAGATGAAAAATCCAATCTGTTATTTCACTTGTAAAGCACAGCAACAACCAGACACTTACAATCTAGAGGAGGTGACATATTTTCGTTGATTTACAATTAATCTAAGTGAAGAACATCGCAATTTCTGATTTTGTGGCAAACAGCATATGATCATGAACAGAAATACAACCATTTTGGTTGGAGGTTCTCGTAAATCATGTGTGACACCCCGGATTATGACTATGCAGCCCAGCAATTCGTATACTTCCGAGGTATACACATTTGCTCTAACACCTGCAATGAGCATGGCTTGTGTCCCGTTATTGGCCGAGGCTTTAACTTCAACCAATCGACAAAGATGAGTCCAAGCATATCCAATTACTGCCTGGAAAAGGGGTCGGGGACGGGGGCAAAATTCAATAGCTCCGGCCTGACATTACATTGGTGAAGTCCCTGACAGTGCCTTGAAGATGTACCAACTTACAGGAAAACCAACCGGTTAACCTTCCTAACTCTTCCAACCCAAGGCGGAAAGATCACCTTGTTTTAAATCCATGTGCTTTCCAAGCCTGAAAATTCAAAGTCAATTAGCAAGCAACTCAAAGGGCCTAGGAGTAAATTATGATGGATAGTGGCTATTACATATGCATGCTCCTTGTACAAGTTAAACAGAGCATCAGATAACTTTTAGTTATGATACCAACTACAAGAATAAAATAAATGCTGAATACTTTTGACATGCATAATTGCCAATACATAACAGGGCGATCTCATGAACACTTACCCAAGATCTGATGGAAGCCTGAAACCACCTATGCGTACACGCTTTAATGAATGAATCTGGAACAAGAAGAGAGAGAAAGTAGCCAGCATAAGCAGAACATAAATTTCAAAAACAATAAACAATACAGGTATGAACTAGTGGGGAAATTACGATTGATAAGCCCATGTTCCCGACATCTCATCGAAAACCAAATTTATCACCATATTTTTAGTTTCTAGGGTAATGACCACACAGATCTTTAAAATCATACCTCAAGTTCACAACACGTATGTGGAACATAGAAACAACTGTGTCTCTCTAACAACTTCGAAAACAGCATAATGACAAATCAAAACATTTAAAAAGAAAACAGAAATAGGATTATAAATTTTATTTATTTATAATGAAAGTAAAGTATTCACTGTCTTAAAGCAGCAACAAACAACCTTTTCTTCAATATAGTTATAAATTCATATTACAAGTCAAATTTAGAGGATCACTAAGTCCACCTCATATTTCTTCATAAATGTGATCGATTGATGACAAAAAGACAACAACAAAAATCAGAATTATTTATGGATTAAAGAAAATCCTCTGCTCAATAAAAAAATCTAACCTCAAGTCCAGCATTTTTCACTAATTCTCGTACTTCGTGGTTCCTCCCTTCATGAACCTGCATGAATCCAGGTGGATAAAATGAAATTCATGTGATCAGTAGTTGAAATGCTTTAGCCACAACTTTATTGTTGTTCAGATTAACATTCTGTGTGCATCTCCTTAGTCAGAAGGCAATGTAGCTTCCCCAAAACACGATAACATGAGACAGCATATTTGATGCAGGACGTGTAGGACCTAAATTTATTAGTTTCCTAATGTATTTGTTAGTTTCCAAGATTCTCCGGTTTTCCAAATTCTAGTAGGATTTCTACTTTCCATATTTCTATTTTTAAGTTTCTTATTTTATTTGGGTTAGGATTTCTGTTTAAGCAAGGGATTTTTATCCTTTTATGTCTAGGTTTTAGTTTGCTATAAATACCCCCATGTAGTTCTTTAAAATTCAGATTTGGATATTGAGTAAACCTTCTCTTAAAACTATGTGATTTCTGCCCTTTCTTCTTGGTTCTCTGATTTCGGTCCTTTCTTTCGTCCCTTCGATCTATATTTTCGTCTCCTCGACCTCCGATATTCTTCTTGTTCTACTATTCTGCCCTTTCTTTCGTCTTTTCGATCTATATTTTCGTCTCCTCGATCTCTTATATTCTTCTATGTTCTATTGTTTAAGTGCTTAATCTAATACCTACTGGCTGTTCTACATCAATTGGTATTCAGAGCCAGGTCTCGATTTTGCTTGTGTCTACTCTCTGCCATGGTACCCCAAATCGTGGCTAGCCTATCCGCACAAATTAATGAGTTCCAAGCCAAAGTTTCTGCCAATATCACCAGAATTGACGCCCAACTCTCCCAGCTGAGTGCTGACCAAAAAGAAGAGTCGGTACAGGTCCACAACCATTTTGCGACGACGACCCTTGCCATCAACAAACTCCAAGACTCCGTTCAGATGCTTATCAATCACTTTCGGCTTGGAACGACTGAGCCTTCTTCTACCTCAGCGGTGCTCTCGAGTTTGTCTACGCCGCTGCCAAAAGGTGGCCTTCTTCACAATCCACCGATGGATCAAAAACTCAAGGTCGTGCCACAAGGTATTCCGAATCAGTCAACGGGACTATCGATTGACATGCCCACGGCTCAACTGGGGCCCATCTTTTCTTTTGGTTCTATGCCGCAGCCCAACCATACCCAACATACGATGGGTTCTCCTCTGGTTGACGACAACATTCTGGTCCCTACCCCGCCACCCATACCACACAACAAGAACTTCATGCACCGAAACTTGGATTTTGAGATAGCCCGACATGCCAAGCCAGGTGTTTTTCCTAAACCAAGGCACTGTGGCGACGAGTTACGAATACAATGGATTGAGGGTCCATCACACCCACACACGCACTTGCATTCGTTGGCCGATCATGTTCGTCATGGGTTTCGGCAAAGCTCTTTATTTTCCATTCTTACCAGGACTAATGTTCCATGCTTGCGGAACGGCTGGTTTCATGGTGGCAAATATGATGCTTATCTTGAAGAACTACAGAACACCACATGCCTCTTCACACTTCCTTGGGATTCTGATTTTGTCACTGTTTACTCGTCAGAGTCGAGTTCTTTTCGGCGGAGGAGAATGATGCAGGACGTGTAGGACCTAAATTTATTAGTTTCCTAATGTATTTGTTAGTTTCCAAGATTCTCCGGTTTTCCAAATTCTAGTAGGATTTCTGCTTTCCATATTTCTATTTTTAAGTTTCTTATTTTATTTGGGTTAGGATTTCTGTTTAAGCAAGGGATTTTTATCCTTTTATGTCTAGGTTTTAGTTTGCTATAAATACCCCCATGTAGTTCTTTAAAATTCAGATTTGGATATTGAGTAAACCTTCTCTTAAAACTATGTGATTTCTGTCCTTTCTTCTTGGTTCTCTGATTTCGGTCCTTTCTTTCGTCCCTTCGATCTATATTTTCGTCCCCTCGACCTCCGATATTCTTCTTGTTCTACTATTCTGCCATTTCTTTCGTCTTTTCGATCTATATTTTCGTCTCCTCGATCTCTTATATTCTTCTATGTTCTATTGTTTAAGTGCTTAATCTAATACCTACTGGCTGTTCTACATCAATATCATTCTGGAAATCTTCCAAAGTTAAATACCCAGTGCAATCTTATCAACCCGGAGAATGATATTGTTCATATCCCATACAGTTTCCACTCATGCCATTAAAATTATAAGATTTTCAAATCTTGAAACACTGATTGTGCATGAGAAGATACAGTCCATGACCAAAAGAAATGAAAAACAAAGGGATAAAAGTATCTTATACTAGCAGTTTTGGGCTAACAAAACAATGATACGTCAACATATAATCTGTCACTTTTTTCATATAAAAAAAAGAAAAGAAAGCAAAATAGAGGTATGAACAGATAATTAGTACCACAATACGCAAACGGGGTCTTGACATATCTGGCTGTTGTGGTAGCAACTCCACAGAATCTGGGGTGCAATGGACGCCTTCAATGACTGTTCCCTCACTGATGGCTAACAGGTGCCGCTTACTGACTACACCTTCTATTGCTGCAATGTATCTACAATTACAATGTAAAGGTGTAGGTCATCAGCATTCATATTCCAATGGAAATTACTTGTACCACAAAATATGAACTGAGAACAATGACCAGATGATGACATTATGAACTTGCAAATACAAATGTCCAAATTTGTTTTTTGAACCAACTTCAAATCCATTTCTTAGAAATTTTTAATAATCTTACTTTTTCACATGATTTCAGGCATAAATTTTTTGTTTCGAATGTTCTTTCTCCTATTGATGGTTAAACATGATAGTCCTAAAATAGTAGAAGAGAGCAGAATGATGTGTACTCTTACTCCTTTGACAAGTTTGATGAAGGATGTGATATTTTTTGAGCAAAATCTCCTGAGAACATATAACAATGGATAGGATATTAGCTGAATCAGTTTTATTTTATATTTTTGTACAAAGACCGATGCATATATGATTTGAATATACTACCATCATTAGTCACAATGATCAACCCAGTTGTCGCAACATCAAGTCGGCCAACAGTAAATAGCCGTGGTCTGGGTATCCCGGAATTTCTCTTATCCTGAAAATGCAAAATACAAGTTGATCAATGGACAAATTGAATGCATAAATATGCTACCAAGATACATTTCTAAATGCTAAAATAATCCTTTAATCCCTATTTGCCCATATAGGCAGTAGGCTTTGAATCGAAGAAGCTATAGACGAAAATGCAATATGCATGGTAAGCCATAACATACCCAAGTCTTCAAATAATCTTCAAATAGACTCAACACAGATTTATTCTCCCCAGATGCGCAAATGTACCTATCATAATATAAATGCATTAATTTCAATTTGAAAAGCTGCAACAAAAAATAACCATAGAGACCAAAGAACAAGAGCGGCAAGAAGCCAGTAGCAGTGACATACCCTTTAGGCTTGTTAAGGGCAAGATAAACCTTTGGAGGCAGTCTCTTCGGAAGCCGATTTCCGTTGACATATATGATATCCCTTCCAGGATCAACTCGAGTCTACACATACACAAAATGAATACTAGTATAGTACAACTGTAACATTAAAGTATAACTGTGAATCTGTGATGCTAAAAAGATATACAATATCAAATACAACCCAACATATGAAATAGGGGAAGGAACTGATTATGGAAATATACGAAGAAAAAGAAGAAGAAGCTAACCTGAGGAGTATTGCATACAGAGCCATTCACAGTGACCTTCCCATCAAAAATAAGTTGCTCGCTGCTCCTCCTTGACGCCACTAAAACCAAAAGAAAACCATTAACACTAAAAAACAATGAAATTGGAGAAATGGGTTCAATTTTTAAATTGGCCATTCTTCAATCAATGGCCCAAATTACACACATACATAGAGAGGAGGAGTTGATATAATTACCTCCAGCAGCAGCGAGAACCTTGCTGAGCCGCTGCGAAGCGTCTCTGAAATTTTCGTTGTAGAACCTACGAGCGGCCTTTGAATACTTGGGCTCAGCTGTGGGCACGCGCTTCTCAGCGCCCTCCTTCTTCTTCTTCGTCTTGCTCTTGGTCTCAATGGCTTGGAGGAAACGCGCAGGAGGGTGCGACTGGAGCTTGAGGTTGCCATCCTCGCCGCGGACGATCCACGGGATGATGAGCTGGCCGGCGAGATCCTCCGGGTCGGGCTCTGTGGAGTCGGGTTTGGGTTTGGGCTTGGACTTACGTGGCGCGAAGGATATGTTGAACTCTAGAGAGGAAGAAGAAGAAGAAGAAGAAGAGAGGGAGCAGGTGATGCGAGGGAGTGTACGGATGGGTATGAGAGAGAGTGAGGATTTGGAGAAGAGTGAGGAAGAGAGCGAAGCTAGTGCTGCAGCTGCCACTGCAGTCATTTTTGGTTGCCGGGTCTTTTGGTTTTTGGTTGAGGTTTTTGCAGTGGATATATATATTTTATTTTAATTGGATGGGCTTTTTTGTTTAATTATTGGACTTTTTTTGGACCTTATGGTTTACGATCCAAGACGTAGAGATTCTTTTTTTAATTTTAAATATTTATTTATATATAAAAAATCTCAGAAAAATAAATAGGAAGGAGAAGTTTTTAGGATGATAAACTTCGAAATATTTGAGTATTAGACCCAGCGACAACCCGTGAGTCAGATAAATGGATATAATGTTAGAGGTTTTACATGTTAAAACTCGTGAAGAAGAAAAAAGTTTATGCGAGAGTTGGTCCTTCTCAAAAGCTTTTTTTAAAACATGACATTTATTATTACATGAACATTTCGCCTCATGTTCATGTAATTATGACGTAAGAACTAGAAAAAAATAGCCACTTTGTTTGTGATGTGTGCTTCTGGCTTATAATAATATACAAGCGAACTGAAGGTGATACACATTTATTATAATACGATCATGTTTTTTTTCCAATATTACAATTTTAATTTGGAAACCCGAAAATACATCGATTAGAATCAATTGAAAAAATTTACCAGCAACTCTGGACGAGTGGGCTGAAAATCTTGTAACAAATTATTTTGGCAGATGTCTTTGTAAGACAATCCCAAGAGAACAAAAGTTAATTTTTCAAAGATGTGTATACTTATACTATCACCATATATGCTGTGTATGGCAGGCATACTCCTTTGCACCAGAATAAGGCTGGAAAACTTGCCGCCAGTTAATGTATCCGCGAAAAATGAATGCGCAAACCTGAAGCACAGACAAGCAGCCAATATTCGTTAACTACTGATTAATTCGGTAAACTGATCTGTTGATCAGGATTAGAGAGACATCAAGTGATAAACAGGAGATCAATGAACTTACTAAACATGTTTCCCATCACGGAACTGAGCATTTCTTGAAGATTTGAAAGTTTCCAAAAATTCCTTGGCCTTCTGTAACTCGTACATCTGCCTCGAATCATCCCAGTTGTGTTCAGAAGCTAATATTTCAATAACACGAGGCAAAGCCCTGCTTGCTGCATCGGTATCAAGGAAAGCAAGCCGAGATCTCCGAGCAATGAAATCAATGGCAGATTCACAGTACTCATTTCGAGCACAGTAAGCAACCTCAGCCTCTAGAATAGGGTATCCATGGGCAAGCCTCTTCCCCAGATTTTCATTCTAAAATTTGAAAAGATGAAGTTAAAAGTAAGCATTAACCTCAAAAGCACGTGAATAATCCAAAGAAAAGTCACTAAAATCACAATCTTGCATGCTGAATTATAATTCCAAATTTCCCAGGGATTACAAGTTTATGCACAAACATAATCCCGAGTGGTAAAAATTATGAAGCAAACATCAGTGCAACAAACTTACTCCTAAAGATGTTTAATAATCAGTGACTAACTTTAAATTTGAAAACTTCAATTAAAAAGAAACCTAATCCCTTTCAAACACTCATGATAGTCGATATGGACCCCCACCACCCATCAACGCATGGTGTTCTTGGACTCATCATTACTCTAGATGGTGAATATGTTATTGATTGTGAACCAATATTGGGTTATTTACACTGAGGGATAGAAAAATTGTGCACAACAGAACAATTATACAATATTTGCCCAATCGCTCTTCTTACAAATGAAAATAGACACCAGCAACAACAATATCATATTATGATAGGTCACAACTACAAAGTGAAATTGGAGCGATAAAAACCAACCTGAGCAATGGCAGCAACTCGTTCAGCCCAAGTACCATATGCATGGGACAGATGCTTTGCTGCAGCAGTGTCCATCACTCCAGGAACAACTTTACCATGACTCTTCTTCATGCGTGTATATTGTTGAGCAATAACTGTAAAAGATGCAGGGTCCCATCCATCTCCACCGACAATCGGCAGCTTCGAGGTCAAACATCCATTTTGTGGGGTGAGCTTTCCAGACTTTATTGCTGCATTAACCGCATCTTCTGCCATGCTGAAAATTTTATAGTCAGCAAAATACTTGTGTGGAGTCAGACAGACAGAGAGGAAGGCAGACATACAAAGGGAGGGAGTGACAAAGACATTAAGGATAAGGGTCTTAGTTTATAATGTCAATATACCTAAACATTTAAGTCTACTATTAAGTACACCATCTGCAAAACAATCTAGAAGGGACATTCGAAAAGCCTATCCAACTACATAAGTATACTGTTTCCTAGTCTCAAATTGGAAACCCCTGTGGATGTGTAGCTTCAGTTGCCAGTGAAGGACAATCTCTAACTATATACTAGATCATCTCAGCACAACTAAATAAACATTACCCACGGTAAGTGGTCCACTTGCCACCTGTGATTGTTACCAAACCAGGATAATCTTCACATACAACATGATCTCTGGAGATGCTCTCGGTGTTTTTTGCAGATGGATCTGTTGCCAAAGGGCGAATACCACTCCACGCGGAGAGAACGTCTGTGCGTCGTACCTATATTTTTCCAGAATGCTTTAGTCTCAACAGAACAACTAAACCAAAAAAGAGAGAGGAACACACCAAGACTGAGCTACAGCACTAAATGCTTAGATATAAATTATCAACTAGACAGAGATTTCCTTAAGGAAAAAGTGTTATACTGAGGAGTCAATCCATAGCCTGTTATTCGTTTCAGGATCTCTTAAGCCATCAAGGAAAATAATGCTCCATAACCTGAGATAGTAAATTCAACAACAGATGACAGATGCATGTTTCCTTACACTGCCTCCCATAACAAACATATAAGAAACATAAATCATGCATTACTCGCTGTAAGCGCTTGTGTCAGCCAATGATACACAGTGTCAAAATGACAGCATGTGACAAGCCCTGAATGCTGTTACATACGCACTACTTTTCCAATCTGAATAGGGATGATTCAAAGAATTGGCTTGATCATACTGTGAAATTTACACACAAAATACTGACTAGCTGACCAAATGGACAGAAAAGCAATCATTGAGAAAACAGATATTTAATTTTGTCTAACATCTATTTGACATGTGATAAACATGGTGCTGGGTCATTGAATCCTGGATAAGCAATGCAGGCAAAGATGCCACCCACACACACACACACACAGAATCACAGACCTTGACATTCAGGTAATCACAAATGGCATCCAGTATGAATTGAATCTCATCCTCATGTGGTTCAGGAAGCAGAGTAATAGGGGTGTTCGAATCTGTGGTGCCAGCAATTGTTCGTCCCAACCATGGTAGCATGAAAACAACACGTCCATCCTTAGTTTTAGGAACAATCAAACCCATACCTTCAGGAGAATAATAATCAGGAAGTACGATATGTACACCACTGCTTGGACATATCATAGGCTTTACATCTTTGTCTGCCAGCTTCCTTACAGAATCACAAAATGGCCCAGCAGCATTCACAACAACCTTTGCATATGTATCAAACTCTTTTCCTGGGAACTTAAGAAAATACAGTAAGAATCACAATGCTCAAAAGGAAATCTTCAAATCATCATTCACATAATTACACCAACATAATATATGTCACTAGAAGAAGAAGAAGTTTGTTCTAATTCTACCTGATAAATTGTCTCGGATTCTTGCACCAATTGTCCGATTGCTAGCCTCATCCTTCAAAAAAGAAACCACTTCTGCATGGTTAAGCACTGCTGCACCAGCTACCGCAGCAGAGCACGCCAATCCAACATTAAGACGTGCATCATTCATCTGCCCATCATAATACACCACGGTGCCCTTCAAGCTTTTATTGTTACCCTTCCTTGCAAGGGTGGGGAAGAGCTCAACAGATTCTTGTGCAGAATAATATCTAGACACATGTAACAGGCGTAGTCCTGCGACCAAATCGTACATTTTCAAGCCCATCCAGTAGTATACTACCTCAAACCAGTCAAAACATGGTGTCATGCATGGCAAAGCATGACAGAGGTGTGGTGCATTCTCAATAACCTGTTTGCGCTCCTCAAGCGCATGGAATACCAGCTTCAGCTGCCCGTAGTCAATATTGAAAACAGCTTTCTCCAAGTATCGAACACCTAACAGAATAATTTTGCATAAGCCACCAAGATAGAAGTCAATGAAAAATAAACAATTAGCCGTAGGATGTTATCAAAATTAAATTAGCTTAAAAAAGCTAATAACTACGAACTCCAAATGAAAAGGTTGAAGATCACATCAGCCACCATATCTTACAGCCACTTTAATAAGTATTTATCATAGCAACACATAAAGATAGGTTTAGTATGACAACAAAAAAGTAGTACAAAAATGGATCGCCTTAGGCCAATCATAATCATACAGTCTAAATTGAAAAATACAACAAATGTCCACTTACAATTAAAATCAAAATAGACGAGCATAAACTGTAGCAATCTACAGAGCTAACAAAATTGCAACGGTCTCATTGACGCACACAAATGCATTAACAAGACGACGAAACGAAGAAACGTCAACAACAGCAACCGGAAATGACAAAATTGAAACTAGACAAACCGCGTAATGTAACGTATACGCATACAACTACAGGTCTACAAGTACATGTATCATAATTGTATATACGAATACCTCCGTGAATTAGCTTCGTGGACCGCGACGACGTCCCAGATGAGAAGTCCTCGCGCTCGACGAGGCCAACGCGGAGGCCTCGGGTGACAGCGTCAAAAGCGACTCCACTGCCGGTGGCACCACCGCCGACCACGAGAATGTCGAGCGGGTTCTCGGCGGTGGCAGCGATCAGAGCAGACTCCTGGGCCGCCCTGGATGGAACGATGGCGTTTCGATCGCTGATCTTCTGGCGAACAGCTGCGAGGGAGGCAGGCCCACTGCCGCGGTCGCTGGAGGAGTACGACGGTTGGATGAGGAACGCGCCGCTAGCCGCGGTGGCGACGGCAGCGGCAGCTCCGAGCCGGCGCAGGCGTATGGCGGTAGCCATGAATTCAGGAGTTTAGAGAGAGAGAGAGAGAGAGAGAGGAAGCGTTGGGAATCGGTCGCGGGGTATTTGGATTTTTGGATGAGTTGGTTATAGAGTGAGATGCTATAGTGTCGTAAACTCTCGTGCTTGTTGGTTGAAACTGTGACACCCTTGTCTTTTTCTTAAATTATTATCTATTACCCGCGTTTTAATGAATTTTTATTTACTTTTTCAATTCTCTTTTTTCGAAAGGAATATTTAAATTCTAAATAAATTTATAGTAACAAATAAAGACCATAACAATTGCCAACGTTGAAGCTGGCTAGTCATTATAAAATACTACGATAGTATAGTTATGATATAAGTAGATATTTATTGATATTATTCTCTTAAAAAGAGGAAAATAAATTATATTATCTATCCATATTATAACAAGTGTATAAGATGCACCACGTGACTATATTATCGTAATATTCTATAATTTCTCGATGCATGGACAATGCTTATTAGTTGTTTGCGATTATGTGAGAAAATGTTAAAAATCACGAGACTATTTTGAAATTTATATATTAATTAAATTTTTAGTTTTTTTTAGTATAATCAATAGTTTAAACTATTGAAGAGAGAGATTTTTCATATACACACTATCACAATATCATAAGTACTCGAACATGAAACCACTAATGTGCAAGTCATAAGACTTGACCATGTTTGCCAAATTTTTAGTCACATATTAGAATGATTATATTACCATTTTTGTTCCATTTTTTAAATGGACAGGATATGACTGATTAGGAGGTTTGTAATAAAAGGGAAACTAATAAAAAATTTGGTCATCATATTTAAGATTTTGCATGAGAAAGTAAATACTCCAAACTACTATATTAGTGGGTCATTCCCTATCTTACATATATCTTTGGTGTGCTTTTATTGGAAAACTTAATCTTCAAAAAGCCTAGTAAATTGAACCATTTTAATTAACAATAAATAAATATTTATCTGTTCAACATACATTTTTAAACTGTTTATTTTTGGGCTTGATATTTTTCAGGTAATTATAAAATGATTAAAAAGAAAATAAGAAAATAATGTCGGCCCTAAAGCCCAATCTAATTGAATCGCCCTTCCCCTTTACGACCCAGCCAAATATTAAAAGCCAAATTCAGTTGCGAGGTTCGGCCCAAATTAAAAAAGGCCCATCAATTGTTACTTTCTGACCCCGGGCCCACGATAAAGCAATGCAACTGACGGCGTCTTCGTCTTCATCTCGGAGCAGGCGAGAAAGAGAGCTCTGCAACTGAGAAATAGAGGCTCGACTTCCATGGCTCAGATTCCCAACTTAGACAATGCTCCTCTCAATCTCACATCCCTCAGGTATGAACTGACCACAAACTTACCGACTACATATCATTTTCCAATTTATGTTATATTTTGCTTGTTAATATGATTGTACAACAGGGAACAGTCTCAGAAGGAACTCGTAAACATCCTCAAGAATGTGAGTTCCAGCTCGTTCTTTCAATCCAGTTTCCGTTAAATTCAAATTCAGGTGGTCTTTGAATTTGATCTTATGATTGTTATGAAATTTGCAGATTCGAGGGAAGAAGTGTTTGGTCATCGATCCGAAGCTCAGCGGCTCTCTCTCATCGATAATCCAGACAGCAATTCTCAAAGTAATTCTATTAGACTGTTTGTTTCCATAGAAATTTAGTTTTTTGCTCCTTGTGCTGGATAGTGAAACGATATAGTGCTCTTATGTAATTGACAAGTTTGTGGTGTGATTTTTCATGTTTCATAAGGTAGAATTTGATAAAGAACTTGCATATGAAATTTGACTTTTTCTTTTTTGGGTAAACGAATTATTATGTTCAGCTGAAATGAGCTGAGTATAATGAAGGAAACTCTTTTGTGAGAATTTAGATTGTAATTGTTTTTACTGACACATGCAAACAGGAGCATGGGGTTGAATTGCGACATCTTTCGGTTGACCCGATTCAAACCGACTGTTCCAGGCTGGTTTACCTTGTCCGCTCAGAGCTTAGTTTGATGAGATTCATTAGTTCGCATGTTCATAATGATACGTCAAAAGGACTACAGAGAGAATATTATGTTTATTTTGTCCCTCGCCGTTCGGTTGCTTGTGAGAAGGTGAGCATGCCTTCACTATTATAACTGTCCTTTCTAGGTATAAGTTATGGTTTCCGATGGATACAAGGTGCATGCATTTGAATATTGATTGATGATAAATGTCATTTGGTTTTTCAGATCCTTGAGGAGGAAAAAGTACATAACTTGTTGACTATAGGGGAGTACCCGCTATACTTTGTTCCTTTGGACGAGGATGTTTTGTCATTTGAACTTGATCTTGCTTACAAAGTAGGAAACTTTTGATTTTGAATTTTTGGATTTTATTTATTTATTTCTGTTTAAGCTCCAGATGTTCACAAGTTGTTCTACATGATTTGATTTGTATTTATTAATTATTTTTTTGGTGGATACATGGTAGGAATGCCTAGTTGATGGTGATACAAGCTCACTTTGGCATATTGCAAAAGCCATTCACAAGCTTGAGGTTACAGAAAATACATACAAAATTCTGTTCAGTTCTCTTATGTTTAGTTTTCTCTTTCAGAGATATTTATGTACGTTATTTGAATCATGTAAATATGAATCCTTACAGCATGCATACATATACACAAGTTATGTAAGAATGGTACAGTACAGTTGTCTTTGGAGTTAAAGACTACTACGGTTGTACCCTTAAGTTATGCTTTTAGTTACTCTAGTTCTTGTTCTTTGCTTGTAGATGAAAATTATGCCTTGTTTATTGTATGCAGTTTTCTTTTGGGGTGATACCAAATGTGAGGGCAAAAGGCAAATCATCAGTTCGTGTTGCTGACATTCTAAACCGCATGCAAGCAGAGGAACCAGTTAACTCGCCAGATGTAATCATTCATGACTTTAAGCTCCTTCTATTATGAACTAATTTTAAAAGAAAAAACTGCATATGAGATGTGTATTATATATTATGTGATTTACACCTCGTATCCTCTTTTTTTTTTTTTTTTAACATACCTCGTATCCTCTAATTACTGGAAAAGAGTAAAAGTACATTTCATAAGCCTTCCACTGATCTCTTGCTTGTAACTTCAGATGGTTGTGCCAGAGATAAATACTCTCATCCTTTTAGATAGGGAGGTAATACTCTCTCTCTCTCTCTCTCTCTCTCTCTCTCTCTCTCTCTCTCTCTCTCTCTCTCTCTCTCTCTCTCTCTCTCTCTCGTCACCAAATGTTACATTTTATGTGTCTATCGTAAATAACTTAGTATGAGACTTCAGTGTGTCACACAGCATGGTTTATCTTGTACTAAGTAACTTTAAATTCATGAAGCATGACATTTATTTAATTTATACATGATTTTAAAAATTTATTTGGGAAAGGAATATAAAATTACACATACAAAATTATAAATTCTTTATGGTTGTTGATTACCAATCCCTTATTCAGAAAGTTACAAACTCACATTCTGTTACTGCATTTTGATGCACTTATACCATGAACATGAACTATGGTTTTTGCTTAAAATTGACTGTTCCTTGGATGTAGGTGGACATGGTAACTCCCATGTGTTCTCAACTGACATATGAAGGGCTTCTTGATGAGGTAAGTCGTCGTAAAAACTGAAGGAATAATTTATTCATGGCATGACACAACAAAAAGCTCTGTGAGAGTAGGTAACTAGGTGTAGCAAGTACATGTGAAATTTTTGAGTTGCTCATAAGGTATTTCTCATCTGGATTGTTGCATACCTGTTCAATTGGCATAGTAAAAAAGAAAAAAGTAAAAGTTATTTTGTTTTCCAAGAACTTTAATTATTGGGGGGTTTTTGAATTTTTTTTCTTTAATAAAACATTACGTTGTATCTATTCTGGTTAACTAATAACCTAAATTTTTAAGGCATGAGAAACCTTTTTTTTTTTTCCTGAATGGAACAATTCTTTTTTTTGGTAATCTGAATTAGTTGTAAGCTATCCCTAATAGTTTCAGTTCAGTTTCTGCATATCAATAATGGTGCTGTTGAGCTTGATGCATCTGTCATGGGAGTCCAACAAGAGGGCAAGAAGATAAAAGTTCCACTTAATTCAAGGTGATTCACTTTTTGCTTGATAGCATTGTTAGGTAATGCAAGGGCATCCTGTCACACATATGCCATAGTATTGATACCTTCTCTTTTTCTATCCTTGCTTTTCATTGGATTGGATTATTGGTTCACAAGTCGTTGGCATTTATAAATATATTATCTATACCCTTGCATATTAATCCAGGACAGATCATATTACTGAAAAGGAATTAATAAATCCTGGTATGATAAGTAGTTGATAGTGTTCTTGCAGTTGTTAGTTTGCTTTATTTGAATTTCTGCTTTTTGTTTATGTATTTGTTGGACCGCTTGTTCACTTCTAAAGTAAGTATGATCATTTCCTATAATAAAATGTTTGCTTGTTTATTAACCAAAAAATGGTATGATGGCCATTCACTACCAATACAGTATCTGTTGATTGGGCCTTGAGTTAGATAGGGAATCTGTTTATTTTACATACTCATTTGAAGTCTTTTGGTACATCCATAACACTTGTTGGTCCCAAATGTGCAGACCATGTTAGTCTTTTCTTTATGTAATTAAATTCCTTCAGGATTTTCTCACTATACATGTATTGTAATAATGACAGCGATAAGCTGTTTAAAGAGATACGGGATCTCAACTTCGAAGTTGTTGGCCAGGTTTATCTATATTCACCAGTTTAGATTGTTCTGTTCGTTTATTTTTTGAAACCTATCTCTTCTAAGTTAAAAATAAAATCATATCCTCCCTGGGAGTTCCATTTCTTATTGCTACGTGCAGTATGATTGCAGATTCTACGTCAAAAAGCAACATCGATGAAGCAGGACTACACCGAGGTGACTACCAATGTAAGTGAACGTTAGAAGAGCTGGATACTTCCCCTTCTGGACTCATGAGATGATCATTGTCTACTCGATTTTCTGTTCATGAACCTGATGTTATTACCAGAATCCATTTGTCTGATGAAGTGCTATATACTATTGCATATAGAACCAGACAGTTTCTGAATTGAAAGACTTTGTCAAAAAGCTGAATTCATTGCCAGAAATGACGGTAATTATTTCTTTAATTCTTTTTTGGAATTCATCCGGGGTGTTTCATTTTCTGATTTGCTGCAATGATTGCTTTAGAGGCACATAAATCTTGCTCAGCATCTGTCAACGTTCACATCAAAGCCATCATTTCTTGGACAACTTGACATGGAACACACAATTATTGAGGCTCAAAGTTATGACATGTAAGCTGAATTTGGTACTAGTAACTGACATGTTTGGGAATTTTATGCTTCTCATTTTCATAAATTTTCTTTTTATATGTGAAAAGACTTGAGAAACAAAAAGCCATGTAATTATGACTACTTTGCTGATACCATGTTAGGTTTCATTGTAACAGCTAACTAACAAGTTTCTTGACTTTCTCCAAAAACACCTTCTCCTCTTATGATTGGTTAATCATATGAATGTAGGTATCGCCTTGACGAGTTAAAATGTAATATCTATTTTGTAGTACTAGTACATATCCATGAATGAAAAATGGCAATACATATTACTTTTTGTTTTAGATCATTTATAACTTTAAAGTTTCCAAACCTCTATGATGTGCATAATAGCACACATAAATATGTGATTTACTTCCAAATGATTTTTATGGTTTGTATACCAAGACAATGTCTTTTGCCTTATTCTTTAGAATTATCTATGTGGTTCTATTGGAACCTAGAATATATCTCTCTATTTTGTCTTTTCATATATTTCCACTTATCATATGTTTATGGACTGACAAAGTCACCTAAATTTGTTTTGCAAGCATGAAACTGATATAGTTGATGAATGCAGATGCTTTGAGTACATTGAAGAAATGATCCATAAGCAGGAGCCTCTTGTAAATGTCCTACGTCTTCTCATCTTATTTTCTATTACAAATTCTGGGTTGCCTAAAAAGCATTTTGACATTTTGAGGCAAGTACTTCACTCATTCTATATTTCATGCTGATCCTTTTGGTTTTTATTTATTTTAAATGGTTTTTGTATTCTTGGTTTAGGAGAGAACTACTCCATAGTTATGGATTTGAACACATGGTTACGTTGAATAGTTTAGAGAAAGCTGGATTGGTTAAAAAACAGGTTCATTTTTATTTTACCCTCATACAACCATCCACGAATTTCCTTGCATGATACAGTAACTGGTGAATGGACTTTTATACAGAAAAGAACAAAGGATTCACTGTACATGATCTGAACCTTGCAGGAGTCGAAAAGCAACTGGCTGACAGTTAAACGTGCCCTGCAACTTGTTGTTGAGGATACTGACACTGCAAAGTATTGTTCGCCTTCATTGTTTACTTTCGTTTAATAGTGTTCTCTTTTTGCTTGGTACTAACTTTGGAGGCAATTTTCTTATGTCGCAGCCCCAATGATATCGCCTATGTATTTTCTGGATATGCACCTCTTAGCATCCGCCTTGTCCAACATGCTGTTCGATCTGGATGGTGAGCCTACTTCCTTGACAGATAAATTTGTAGCAAGTTTGTTTTCTTTGTGTGCTTGTTTTTTTGTTTTTTGTTTTCAGTAGATCACATCAATTCCTTTTCACGAGTATATATTCTGCAAGTCTCAATGCCTTTTGTTATAATCTCCTGGAAAACCACTGGAAATGATAAAGATATAATATATCTGTTAAGCTTCGTAATGAGGGCCCAAACAGTTTATTATATTTAAGACCTAAGCAAGTTTAATTTCATTTGTGTAGAATAAATGTATGTACTGAAGCCTGAAATGCACTCATGTAAAGTAGCTGCTTGGTCCCCACATTTTGTTATGTTAAAGGTCTATATTAATTCAATCAACTTGGTCAGAGTATGGATCACAGTTGCTCCCTTCTCCCTGTACACGATTTACCTTCTTCCCATAGAACTATATTATACCAATCTATTTTATTAGATACAGGTTGGTTTTCTTCATGTTATATCCGGGTCCCTTAGTAGTAACTTCTTTATTTTGGTAGATTTCTTATTGATAATTTTCAGTTTGTGAATCGAGGATCAGAACTTCCTTTTCAAATAAGGCTTGCACCAAAAAATAGTTTTTCTAGTATTGAGGTTAAAGTTTTGTAGCTTCTTATGATCCACTGAAGGTGCATTATTCCTTTTCCTTTCTCCTATTCGTATTACCTTAGTTTTGGTGGAACTTCGTTATTGTAAATGTGATTGCTGTGCTCTAAAACATGAAATTTCTTAACCTCCAGGCGTCCTATTGAAGAAATTCTGAAGCTGTTACCTGGACCACATTCAGAAACAAAGAGAGTGAGTACATTTCTCTTGAGTTATTTCTTATTTTTCTTCTTTTCGTTTGAAAGATTTGCGTACTATTACTTTTATCTCTGCCCGTGTATGCTTGAAGTGCATGCTAAGCTTTATTTCTCTGTCGTAACAATTTACAGGGCCGATTCTCAAGCAGTCCATCATTGGACACTTTGCAGGGGCCTTCAGCCAATGTAGACAAGTACGTGCCAACTGGTTCTAGTTTATAAGATTCTGTTCTCAGTACTGCATTTGTTGATACCCAGTGACATTCTTTCGCTGGGTTGTTCAGATGCATGGGCATTAACATTTGTAGATTGATGAAAAGCAATTTGCAGTAAATTTTGATTGGTTATTTGCTAATGTGGCATATATACTTCATTGTGACATTCCTTGATACATCTCAGGGTAGCTGATGGAAGGCGCTCCCTAGTACTTGTCGTCTTCATCGGAGGTGTAACATTTGCGGAGATTTCTGCTCTTCGATTTCTCAGTGCTCAGGTATGTTAATTGTTTTGCACGAACAAAATGTCATAGATTTCATCTATGCAACTATTTTATTTTGCTCATGCATCAGGAATGGATGGTTATTCAGATATTTATATTTTTATCTCATCTGTTTTCTGCATATTATCCTAATTCCTAATATCCATGGTAATTTGGATCTTGCAGGAAGGGATGGCATATGATTTGATAATCGGGACTACGAAAATTGCCAGTGGCCGTACCTTGACTGAAACATTTGTGGGGAAGTAAGCCGGATTGACTTGTAAAATTTGTTTTAAACAGCATCATGTGGTGTGTGCTCATTTTGATTAAATATTAAAACACTGTTATCCAAATTTTTTTTCATTACTTGAAACACCAGTATCAAATTGGCCGTGGCGTTAAAATTGAAAGAGAGCTCAATGTTACTAGAGTGTAGAAGTTGACATTTTTCTATATACATTTAAATATAATAATAATAATAAGATCACAACCTTCCTCTTGCGACTACTAAAGCCTTTGTGCTTAATTATGAAGATTAACCTTTGAGTACCTTTGTTCTTCTACTTCAACCAAATCTCCATACTTCTTCAGAGAAATCATGCTGTCGATACAACTATAGACTCTCCTAAATTTATCTTTGAGTAGTACAGGCTTTATGGAAATATGTGTTAGATCCATAAAGAATATATGTTTCCTATGAGGAGTTGTATCCTTGTAGTGGAAAAATATGCCATGCTCCCATTCGCCAAACTCGGAAACCCTAGTCAATGTCATGGGCATGTGCCTCGCATGAGGAAGATGATGTTGTATATCTATTTCGTAATTTAGCACCCACTCTTGCTTCTTCTTATCTTTATAATTTTTCAATACCAATACCCATATCTGTATATTTGACGAAGAAGCATCCACTAGGGCCAAAGATCCCATGAAATTAAGCAAGTGAACAAAATGCATGAGACCTCGCTTTTTCTCTAAGGGATGAGGAGTCCAATGGAACTCCTCTTTCTTGAAGTCAAAGGAAAGTATGCGTACAAACGACTTGTGGTCGTCGTTCTCAACCAACCAATGCACTTCTCCATGTGTAGATGCTGCCACCTTGTAAAATGGATCACAAGGAGGAACTAAGGGTAACTCCCGCCATGAGCTTGTTCCCAATACAAGAACTTCGGCCACCGTCCGGTGCTCCCTTTGAAAGGGAGGACCATATTCATGGTTGGAAATACGAACAAGCTTGTAAGTGTTTGTCATATTATCAAATCCCATGCCGTAAGTATGATGGTTGCAGAAGCTATTGGCTAAAACTTGTAGGTCACTCCTTGTTGGGAGCATTAGAAATTCCCCCTTGAAAGGATTCACCAACAAGCATGACCTTCCACTAGTAAATCCAAACAAGTTGCAGAAAACAAAATCGTGCTCATAAGGATGCTGTGTTGTGGACTCGAATTCGGAAACAATTGCATGTTTGCTCTTTGTCAATAAGTCGTTGCCATCGTATTTCAATGGGTGCATCCTTTCTCCACAGGTAGAGGGAAAACGAAGAACAAGTCGAGGTACTTGTTGAGCATCATCAAGTACACGACGCTGCATGTGTAGTGTGGCAAAGGAGAGGTCGTCAACCGTCTTTAACATGGCCTTAGATACACATCTGATACAGCAAACAGAATTTACCGGAAGTCTCGAAAAGATGTCGATAAGAATTTCTGCGGGTAGGACATCCATGATCTTCCTGGTCAACTCTGGCTTGAGTAATGTATGTTGATGTATACTTTAGATTTTGAAGATTTCGTCTGCAAAATCCTTATAATAATAAATTTGCTATGTCTTGCAACTGCTCATCCGGCCCTCCCATTTATATAAGAATAGGACTAGTCAAATAGATATCTCCCAAGATTTTAATTCAACCCTAATGCATGTTGAAAATCCAATTCAATTAGGAAATAAATTTATGCATATTTCTAATTATCCTAATTACACTAGGTTTTATCGTCCCCCAACTTGTAAAATCTTGCTTGTTTTATTTTCTTCTCATAAATAGGATCATGAATATCTAATGGCATAAGGGCGGAATCCATCTTGATACTTTCAATTTGCTCGTTCGTTATTTTTTTTTAAATACATTATTTTTTTCTAATTTGTCGTGGCGTTAAAAATTAAAAGAGAGCTCCAAGTTACAAGAGTTTACAAGTTACAAGATTTTCTCGATATACTTTTATAAATAATAAGATCACAAACTTCCTCTTTCCGACTAGCTAAGTCTCAAGCAGGGGCACAATAGAATTCTTAGCTATTGGCAATCCTAGAAGGACAGGCTGGCTCCGTCGGGGTTCTCAAGTACTTGCTTCGGTCAGATTCTCATAATTTTCCCGAGACATGGGGCTTTCAGCATTCTTATGCTTCAACCAAATCTCCATAATCCTTTAGAGAAATCATGATGTCAGTACAACTATGCACTGTCCTATAATACTTTGTATCTTCAACTAAGAGCTCGTTTATGAGTGATTCTAGATAAGCCATAATCACCTCCTAAGTACTTCTCCATAAAATCACTTTTAAATGATCTTCTCCGTAAAATCACTTAAAGTGATTATTTAGAGAAGTGATTCTCCATAAAAGTGATTGTTAGACTCAGTGGCGGACCTGTGCAGGCGCAAGGAGGTGCACCTGCACCTCCGGTCGCCGGAAAACTCCATAAGAGTTGCTAGAGTTGCACCTCTGCTCATACCAGAGACGCACGCAAGCTGTTCGATGAAATGCTTCAACGAATAGCAAGAAAGCCAAGTTGGGTTGCTGAGAAAGATGAGAGGGAACCAAGGAATCCCCCCATGGGTGTACGTGCGACTCCCACTGTGCAAACATCTGAACAAGACAAGATGCCAAAAATCGAAACAAAAATATTGAAGCAGAAATTAAACAAGAAATGAAGCACTTAATTGAAGGAGTGTGTTTGTTTACCTCGAGGTTTAATAGAATCAGACGAAGATGGAGACATCATGTGTGAGAGAGAGAGAGAGAAGGATGGATCTCGGTTCTTTGTGTGTGGATTTTGATAGCAAACAAACAGAGCTGCTTGTTGCACGTCTTAACGTCGTCGGGCAAGGAAAGGAAACCTCTAAGGAAGAAGAAAGAAGGAATGAAATTCGGATGAAGTTTTTGAGAGCGTTTATTCTATTTTATAATTCTTTACTTAATTGGATTTTAATTGGGAGTTCTCTTTATTTAATTGGGTTTTGGGAATTCCTTATTTAACTGAAATTGGGAATTCTTTTTATAAAAGACCAATTTAACATCATCCAATTTCATAAAAGTGTGTGTGCATCACAAGAATCCTGCATCTTTTTTTCCTTCTTGAGTATGTCAATCCAAAGTAAGTCGGATGCTTTTTTTTTTTTGAGCAAACGCCAGTTTTTTTATTTTTTTGGCTCTTAGACTTTTTAAAAATTAGCATCCATTAAAAATTTAGAGTAAATGTTGGTTAGACTTAGATCCACAAACAATACACTTCTCCTAGTTTTTTTTTTTTTTTGTGGTCAAAATACACTTCTCCTAGTAAGATAGGCATCATCGTTCTTATACGTCCGTGTTTCAACTGTTGATGTAATTAATTGTTACAGATTTGATTATCAAATGATAATAATTATTATCATTATTATTAGTGATTGTGAAATTTATAGACCCACGTTGTATATGTATCTTTATGTGTGACCACTTTGGTGTTAATTGATTGGAAAGTGGGGAGCGGACTAAATCTTAACTAGTCGACCAATTCCATAACTAACTAACCAGTCGCCAAATTTAAAGCTTCATGTTCACGTTAACGTCAAGCACTTCTATTGAGATGACAATTATTAGGGGAAATCAAAATAGTTATCTCCAAGTAGGGGTGGGCATCTAAACCAGTAATCCGGTGAAACTGGTCAAACTAAACCGTTGGTCTGGTTTGGTTTTTTTTTTTTAAATTATCGGTTTGAAACCATACCAAACCGAAGTCTATAGTCTGGTTGAAAATCGTTGGATTAAACCAAGCCAAATAATATTAAAAAATAATAAATATTATTATTATTATAAAAAAATATGCAATATAATATTATTATCTATATATATAAAAAATGGCTTGACGTTGACCATACAAAACAAAGCATGCGCATGCCTCTCTCTTTATCAGGCATCTTTTTCTCTTCCCAATTCTTTTTGTTTATTATTTTTCTTCTCTCTACGTCTTGTCTTGTCTCCCTCTCTTTTTTTTTTTTTTTGTTGAATTTCTTCCACCTTGTATTGTCCGTCAGTTTCTTCCCATCTCTCCCTCTCTTTACTTTTTCTCTTCCTCCTCTATATCTCTCTCTCTCTGTGTCTTCTTTCTTCTTCTTCCCTATTCTCTGTCACGACTTCTTCTTCCTCCCTATTTTCTGTCAGAACTTCTTCTTTTATATATTTCTTCTCGCAGATCTCGCTGTTCAAGCCGTAAAGTCATCGAGCACAGATCTTGCAGCCTTCGTCTCAGTCTTCGCAGCCTTTGTCTCAGTCTTCACAGCCACTTGTTAAACACAGAAACCGAACCAAACCAACCCGTACGACAAATTAACCAGAGGTGATGGTTCGGAGTCGGCGCTAGAAAATGCTCCACCGAGGGCTACAGTTTGGCATTCGGTGTTGGCTCAACACCGAACCAACCCAGACCGAGCCCAGCTCTATCTCCAAGACCTGGTTTTATCTTCTATATATCTATCCATATATTAAGGCAGAAAGCCTTAAAAGTGAAAATTTTAAAATTCCCACAATGGCCCTTGGTTAATAAAATACTAAAACATAAAACTTGTTATTAAATATGGATAAAATAGTACATTCATAATTTATTTAAATTAAAATTAAAATTAGAAAAACAAAAAGAAAATAATATGTATTGCAGTTATTCATAAAATCAGGATAAGTTATTCCTAAAATAGGAGACAACTATCTCCAAAACTTCCTATTTAAATTAAAAGAACATAACACTCATTAATAAAAACCCGATTGGGCGTGTGCCAAGGGGCTAGTGAATTATTATATATAAAGAGGAATAATCTTGATTTATTGATTAATTAAATTCAAAAGATTATGAGATCAAATATCATTATCAAGTCATCAAAATCCTAAGGCCATCACCACAAACCTATATAAATAAGGTATAGGTCTTATGCAGCAGAACAAGAATAAGGGTGTTGGAAAACACGAACCACCAAGCTCCGTTTAGTTTAAGAATACCCTGAATTAGGCACAAAAGACAAGATAAATACACTTAAACTTGTTGATTCTAAGAATACCCAGATTATAAGCAAAAGATGAGAAAACACTCTCTTTAATTTCAATTTCAATTTTCAACAACAACTTCCTTGAGAAATCTGAGTATAAACATGAAAATCCCTTGACAAATGAGATAAGAACACGTGTACAAAATAATATTTATATTGATTTATCAAGTGTGTAGGTTACAATTTATGTGGGTGTTCTTTTACAAAAATAAAAGAATTTCCTCTTATTCGATCTCCAATAGTGTGTACGATTCAAGAATGCCAAGCACTTGATCTTGAATAGGAATTTGAGACTTCGTCGAGGGCCATCACAGCTTGATCTTGGACACGTCAAGACCACGAGTAGTGTCACGTGGTGGAAAGTCTTCGGATTTGGTGGTGAAGGAATCGGCACGTGTTTGTTATGTTTGATGATTTTCCACGAGCTTGATGAAGAAATTAAGAGACTAGGTGTTGCTTTGAGCTAAGAGCTTTCTGGTTTTCCAAAGTGTGTGCGCCTCTTTTTTTTTTTTAAGGTCATTTCTCTCGAATATGAGCCTAATATTTATAGGCTAATAATTGGGTCTTGGTTTGGAATCCCCAATCTGAATCCCTTGATTTGTGCAATTAATTTCCCATTTGATTTAATTTATCTCTTAATTAAGTTAAAATCCTTCATTTAAGGAAATTAATTCATGGTTTAGGAAGATGACCAAATAAGGATAATTTATTCGTTTTTTGGCATATGATTTGATTTGATTGATAGAGCTCTTAGATGATGACATGTGTCATCTTCGGTGCCCACCTTTGTCTTGGTGAGTCATGTGCCACGTGTATTTTGTGTGGGACCCACGATTTTTCTAGTTGGCTTGGATTAGTCAAATTCTGAATTTTGACCGATGAAATTTTCATGTTTACTACACTGAGCATACAAGTATTTAAAGATTTATCTCTCATCTCATATATTGAACTAGCATCTAAATTAATTAACCCCATTAATCCAGATACATTAAGCCCCATTCAAATAATTACTACTCTATCTATTCCATTCCAAATACATTGAATTTATTATAAGCCAAAACAAAACGTTCATGCATTGAACTTATTATCTGCATCACCATCATATCAATGAAGATGGATAATTTCGCTAGACATATATGTGATCTAAATCTTAATTATAATAGACGTGATTTTAATTTTGATGTTAGAATTCTCCGTTATTGTAATAATTTTTACGGCTAGTGGCTTTTTTGGCTGAATTATGAATGCAATTGTAGAATCTCTCTTGTTTATTTAAGAGATATAAAATTTAGGATTAATTTCAATTTGGTACCTTGAACCTTGAACTCTCACCTTTAAGGCGTGTTTGTCCATATAACTCTTAATTTAAACAATAAAGTACTATATGTTTGTAAATTTGTTCCAATGTGGTTCTGCCGTTAGAATGACTGTTAAAGAATCTGTTAAGTTATGATGTGGCAAACATGGGACCTGCTTCTTTAAACTTAAGTTGATTAAATTAATTTATAATTATCCTAATTAGACTAGATTTCCTGTAGATTTCACAAAACTATTTCTGTAGCGGAAAAAGCTTATTTTGTTGGAAAGGCAAAAAAAAAATCCAAATCTAGTTGGCTAAAAGTTTTGGTGATCAAACCAGCCGAATAAACTTACAGTGTCGGCAAGAGCTAACTAATTTATATGCATAATTTTCCATCTCTCATGTCATGTTCGTACACATTATGATTCTTAAAAAAAACTGTACACTAATTTTATAGTTACTTGAAACACCAGTAGCTAATTGGCCGTGGTATCAAAAATTGAAACTCGATAAATATATATATATATATATATATATATATATATATATATAGACTGTCGTAGATTACAAAATAATAATAATAATAATAAAATTACAAACTTCCGATTTGCTTAGATTTCTGAGCTTCGTCTGTATTCTCAAGTCGCTGAAATTTCTCCCAGCTTTAGTAAAATTTTCATAACTTTCTCGAGACCTGGGCCATTCAGTAACTTGATCTTGTGCTTCAACCAAATCTCCATAATTGTTTAGAGAAATCATGTTGTTGGGACATCTATAGAAAATAAATATAAATTACAATGAGAAATAAATCTCAATTATAATAAAACTAGATAAATGGGTAAGTAAATAAATCATAACATTGACTAAAATCCTAAAAGTAAAGATTGGCTAACAATTTTTTGATAGATGACTAATGTTTGAAGAATATGAAATATGCAGGTTTACAAACCTACCATGTTTTACCCGAAAATAGAAAACAAAGCATACCTTTGTTTAAACAAATAAAATCAGACGAAAACCATACATTCCTTTTCCCACTGGAAGGCAGAAGACCAATTTTACTGTTCTGGAAAAGCTGTTCGAGAATCAAGATTCCTTTTTTGCTTCCTTTTTCATAATTTCTATCCAATGGAAACTCTTCAATAATATACAACCCTGAAGACTTGATATGCAGCCTTATTGTGAGTCAAACCCGCCCACATACTCTACTTATCCCTTTGTTTTGTACATCAACACGAATTAAGTCACCATAATATAATGTATAGTACACGTACCGTACAAGTAACACAATGATTTATCTGCACAACTTTTCTGCAGAACATCTGTAAACTACACTTTTTTTCTTCCTAATAATACTACTAGGAAAAGCATTAGAACCACGACCCTAGGATTTTTATAGATCAATAGACTCTTCGAATCGTTGAAGGAGCTCTAAAACGTTTCCAGCTTTTCTCTTGGCCCTGTCAGTGCCATTTTCTGACAGTTCCTTCAAGGCCTCTTCTGCACCAAGTTCCCTTGCTAGTTTCAACTGCTGTAAATCACCTGTGCATAATGACCATAATACAGCAGAAGCATTCTCACGGTTGCGTGGGATACCAGTTCTTATAACTTCCACCAAAACAGAGATTGGCTCAGCCTGAGCAATTGCCATCTTCCCTTCTTGATGGCTAGCCAGAATGGCCAGGATTGCTAGCGCTTCATCCACCATCCCACTTCCCGCATCCTTCAGCAATCTCATTAATGGGGCCACAATACCCGCCCTTATAGCTCTGGCCTTGTTTCCCTGATAGATTGAGAGATTAAATATGGCTGTAGCAGCATCCTTTTTTCCTCTTGGAGTCCCCTCACAAAGCAGTTTTATAAGGGCTGGGATAGCCCCAGCAGCTCCAATTGCCACCTTGTTTTCATCTACAACTGACAAACTGAAAAGGGTTGCAGCTGCATTTTCTCTAGCCTCCATGCTGCCATTTTTCAGAACATCTACTATATCAGGTATCGCTCCTGCAATTACAATTGCTCCCTTGTTACTCTCATTTATTGAAAGGTTGAGAAGTGCTGTAACAGCATGCTCTTGTGTCCGAGGATCCGAGGAGGATAAAAGCTCAACAAGGAGTGGAATGGCCCCTGCCTCAGCAATACACACTCTATTATCTGCATTCCTCTTTGCCAGCAAGCGGAGTTCACCAGCAGCTGCTCTTTGTTCTTCTGAATTCCCTTTTGCTAGTTTTTCTAATAAGGAAGCAATAGAAGCTCGATCACAGTCTGAAACACTGCATCCTGCTTTTTTGTTTTTACCATTCCCTTGCTTTTTGGGCAGCTCAACGCCATTGCTCTCACACCACAAAGCAATCAGACTCTTCAAAACGTAGTTAGGTGTTATGGCTGTGTGCAACAATGTCTGCTGCGTTTTGGGACAGGTTTTGTGTCCTGCATCCAGCCATTTCTGAATACATGATCTTTCGTATGTCTGCAAAGATCAATAACAGCATCAACTACTATGAACACAATAGACAAAGATGTACTTTGTGAAAGATCTTCTGGGTTGTACCTGGCCAGTAGAGACAATCACAGGATCTTTCATCAGTTCTAGTGATATTGGACACCGGAAATCATCTGGGATAACAGGAGATCTGTGCTTGATCATACTCTTGTCACGTTCAGAGTTGTCAACTTCTGGGTTTTCTGTCAGCACTAAGTCCTTTAGCTTCTTAAGCAGAGCTTGCATCTTTTCAAAGTGCCCCCCTAGATCTCCGCCACTTGCGATAACCAATTCATGGAAAGCAAGTGACTCTTTCTTTAGATCGTTGAAGGTTCTGAGGTGCAGCATTTCTGAAAGTCTTTTTATTATTACAGGGTCAGGCTCATTGTCTCCCACCGCTATGGATAAGTCCATCTCGAGTTGGGAGTCAAGGGTGTCTTTTCTTTCTTTTGCTCTTTTAAATTGAGCATGCACAAGTTCAATCTGAAAGAAATTACAAAAGGGAAGTACCTCTTGTTAAATACTTTGAAAATTCATAATCCACTATTTGGCTCTACTTATTTCGTTTTACGATTTGTTCATAAAGAGAAAGCTTTCTCTCACATTGCAGAAAAGCAAAGCATAAAAAATAGAAAAGCAGAGAGTTAAATGATCAGTGGTGAGTCAATTCTGATAATAACCTTCTTCAAATGTAAACGTAGGTTGTAAAAGTACCTGTTCACAAACCTCCTCTGACATATCAAAGTTATCATAAGGAATTTTACTCAATGCTGCTTCAATTTTTACCGTCATTTGGTGAAATTTATCAATAATCTTGTCCCTTTGCAAAGCCTGTTACATAAAGAAAACACTGTCTACCTTTAAATAAACCAATATGTTTGCAAGGCACAGAGTCATACAACAAATGCGACCAGGTATACATCTTGGTAAAGAAAACATTTTATTGATGTTCATATTCGTTTCTTATCAACAATAGCACTATTCAAGAAAATAACATGTTCATAACTAGTGCTACTACATCACACCCGAGAAAGAAAAGAGAAACAGATTTTAGCATTCTGCTTTTTCCTTTAATGAAAATTTATTTTAGCATTCTGCTCCTTCCTTAATGAAAAATCATGCTTGAAGACTGATAACCAAAAAGAAGACATAAATTGCGCAATAATCATACATATAGGAGTGAGAACTTTCTTAATCCTTATCAAACTAAGACTATATAGTATATTCCAACACTAACATGGTTTCCTCATTTACTCTCCTCTTAGGCTAAATAATGTGTTCCCAGAAACAGGAACTTTGAAGTTCCTTAGAATTCCAAGCTAGATCAAATGCTTCAAAAACCAAACTTGATATTTTTTTCCTTCATTTTCTTGGCAACCAAACAGAAAACACAAACCAAACAGAAACGGTACCTGATAAAGCTTGCTCCCTTGGTTGACCGACTTGATAAGCTCCTTAGCCGAATTCAAAGCCTCTCCTAGCGATTCTAAAGCTATAACCTCTTCTTCACCAAGCGCTTTATTACTGTCCCTCAATTCCTCAAACAAAGGACTCAAAAGCTTGACTCTTCGTACGAAGTTTCCGTACATCTTCCTGAACGCATTCCGGCACTCGGGCAACTCGGAAATCGCCTTCACCGACTCGGCGAGTCGACTCAGTACTGAGTTTCTCGGATCTTCTCCTGTTGGACCCATGTGCGATTGAGAGCCAAATTGGACTAGCAGAACTTGAAATTGGAAGTCTTGAGGGAGATGAAGACTACCCAGATAGAGAAATTCAAGGATTGGTATGGCGACGTCAAGGAAGAAAGGGGTAAATTTGGAACGTCAAAATAAACGCCATGGATGGTGCTGCTGCTGGAAGAAGAAGCTTTTTTCTCTCTATATATATATGGTAATGAGAAACGTTGGAGTTTGGTGTCTCTGAGTCCGAGTCAGAGTCTGAGTCTGAATGGAAGGAGAGAGAATTGTCTGAGTCTTTAATGAACACGCAAAGAAATAAAATTAAAATGTTAATAATTATTGATTTATTTTATAAATTAAAAGTAATGAGATTGAATTTTGGCTTCAGTGTAGGGTAAGAAGTCATTGCTTTGACTGTTGAGGGAGCTCAAGGAGGTCAGATGAGATCACTTGTGACCAAATTTATTGTCACCTTGTGACAGAATTGCCCTTTAGACCAATTAAGGATTTTTCCATTGCAAAAGAACTAATCAAACTTGATATTAAGTTTTATATAATTAAGTACTTTATTTGCGACTGTAAAGAAATTAAATTAAGAACTTAGAAGAGTTTCTTTTTCTATTATCAATGAGCACAATATTTGATTGTTTAAGCTTCTATGTATTTTTATTTTTATTGAAATCGACTTGGTCATATTAAATTTAAGATTAAAAATTAGTGGTTGAACATCAAGAAAATAAACTTTTAATGGGAAGCTAATCTCCTAATCCTGGGATTAATTAATCCATTGAATCCTTAATTAGCACCAAATAAAAATAAAACTAAATAGTCCAGAAATATAATAGAAAAGGGGTATTTTTGACCTTTTCACGCAAACCAACCCTGTCGACCAACCATGTCCCCAGAGTATTAGCTTCATTCCCGCGCATAATTACAAATAGAACGGCCAAGATTTATCTATAAATTAACCAGACGGCTTGGCTGCACTCGGCTTCAACATAAGCCAAAATCTCAAATTGCTCTACCGTTTTCATTTCTTATGAACTAAACTAATTGCCTTACCACCACTATAGTTATTCCTTTGATAAATCTATATCTTTGTTTAATACAAAGTTCAATTTAAAGTTTACCAGGTTCTTGAAAACGTTGAATTAAATTATGGGTTCAAGAATGTGATCCATGGCGTAAAAATGAAGTTAATTATATATATATATATATACACGATAATATATTAAACTCACACACACTACACAGACGCTAGAACTCGAATTCAGGATCTTGCAGTTTAAAGTTAATTTCTTATTTATGAAGGGAATATGAGTTTAAAAGCATACGCAATTGATTTATAAATTGAGATAAATTGCATGCATGTGATCGTTTCTAATGTTGTGAGTTTTGCATGTTAATTCTCATTTTGGTATATAATAATTAAAATTAAAATTAAAAACATGTCAATAATATATTTAAAAAGAGTGGTATCTCCACACATAATCACAAATTAACTCTCAATTTGGCTCTATTTCAAAAACAAAAACAAAAGGGAAGAGTGATATAGCTAAATTTGGCCTTTAATTGATATAACAACCATTTGAATCCAACTAAAATTAAGCTTAAAAATGTAACGGTGAAAACATTTGTGTTGTTAAAGAGTTTGTTTATAGGTTGTAATAGCTAGGTGTACCTATACTTATGCTAACATGAAAATACTTGAATTTAAGTCACTGCCAAAATGAATGAATAAAGTTTTAGAAAATCTAAGTCAATTATTTATTGTGATTTTTATTGAAAATACATTACTTAAATGAAATATAAAATTACCATAGACCCCTCTGAATTAGAACCCCAATTGAACTTAACTTCCTAAACTAAAAAATCAGCCAATTTAACACCTGAATTAATTAAAAATGGCCAATTACACACGTGTTGTTAGATTTTAGATAATTTCATCCAATTATTTGTCAATGACAGATTCTGGTTCACTTGAAATTGTCAAGTGGCTTAGAGAAAAACCAGAGTGGAATAAAATGTGGGGTAGAGATCATTTTATGGTGGCAGGAAGAATTATTTGGGATTTTAGGAGATGGACTGATGTTGATTCGGAGTTGGGTAACAAGCTCATGAATCAAAAAACATGACCATGCTAGCAATTGAGGGAGGAGGCTGCGAGTGGGTTAGGGTTTTTGAGGGAGGAGGCTGTGGGTGAGTCCAACTTGGGTTCACATCTTGAAAGTCGAAATTGCCCTTTATTTTTGTTCAATGTGCGTTTCACGTGACATTATTGACGGAATTATGGATGAAATGTGATAAAATCTAACGGCAGAGATGAAATTGGCTATATTTTTTTTATTCATGAACTAAATTGGCTGATTTTTTAACTTAGAGAATTAATTTATACAAAAGTCATAGTTCATGAAATAAAACGGCTAAAAATTCTAAATGAAATGGTAAATAAAAGTTTCCACCGGACCTTAGTAAGGCTTGAGCCAAATTAACAAATCAACCGACTAGCTAAGCTAAGCCAGCAAAGACAAAGAAGCCACCAGGGGCTCAGTCAACTACGCGTGGCAAAGAACAGGTTCGTGCCGGCGCCTAATAACAAAACGCAACGTGTCGCAATCTCACTGACGTGGAACAGCCAGCCAATCAGCGGCCATGAAATTAGTTAGGTAGGCCCTACGGCACTCGTTTTCTAGATTATTTCTTTTTCTTTTTGTTAAAAAAAATATGAAAAGGGAAAAACTACAAAATTTTTTTTTATTTAATGTGTTTTTGTTGTTGATGGACTATGGACGGTGGCTGGTAGAGCTTCGCATCACTTGGATATCCGCGGGTCCCTCTCATGCTTCCAATTCGATCTGGACCGTCCAACTGCCTTGTCCAATTTGCTTCCCTTTGAGGTTGAAATGATATATTTCTTTTTTTCTTCTATGTACAGAGTAACTGAACCAACTAATTATTCACCTTACCCTTGTACTTGTTACCAATTGAATTGGACAACATTAAAATATACTCGAATACGAAAAATCACTAATGGAATGTGGAAAAAAGGGTGAAAAGATGCATTCTAATGATTTTTAGATAAACGACAACAAATGCGATGATTAAACTCAATTTATGCTCTCAAACTTATCCCAAATTTTCTATATAAAAAAGAGATGAAAAGATGCTTTTAAATTATTTTTATGGGCAATTTCACGTTTTTCGAATAATCAAGAGAGACCGTATATAGTTTTTTTTTTAATTTTATATATAATTAAAACCGTATATAGTTAAGGTCACATATATGTTGAGCAAAAGTATACCTCTTGATGTGACAGATGCCCCAAATTTAGGCCTTAGGATTTTCATCACTTGATAAAGGATATTTAATCTCTTTATCTTTTGAATTTAATCAATATATCTGCAAATCTCCTCAAGTGTCTTCACTTTAATCAAATCTGCAACCCTTTGAAACATTTGATCTTGCAAGTCGTTGATGCAGAGAAAGCTTGCAGTGCATAAGAGATCAATGACGACGTTGGCTTGGTCGAGCTCTTCCTCCCACTCTTTGATGAGTTCTTTAGTGTTTCTAGGGCCCTGATCAGAAGAAGCATGGTACTTGCACCACTCTATCACCATGGCTAGGGTTTTGGAGTTCACGTCTGGCATTGGTATCACATGGTTGACACCGATGACGTCGACGAGGTTTTTGATGGGCTCGGACAGTGCTGCAATTGCTTCTTCTACTTCGAATATTTCATTGTTTGCGCTCCTCAACCTCACAATCCTACTCTTTGATGCCGACGACGACATGGTGATGGTGTTCATCAACTTTTGAAGCAAGTGTGTATAGTTAGGTAATGGAAAGTTCTAAGAGAAAGAGACGTAACTAAATAACTTTGGGTGATCACTTTCCTAACTCTAATCGAACAAAAAAGTACTGTACTTTGAAAATAACAAGGTTCCCTAATTCGACAAGGATTGTGTTTCTTGAAAACAAAAACTTTTGAAATTCCATAGGATTTGAAATATTAATACGTAATTGTCTTATAATTCTTTTAGAAATATTCTTAGTCTTAAAATGCATAGTTATCACTAACTCACCAATAAATAAATAAATAAATATATATATATATATATATATATAATTGCTATAGTGCCTCCTTGAAACATTGATCAAATCTCACTTTACTCCTTTAGAGTCAAAGTGATCCATTTTGCCCATTGACCAAGGTTTGATGTTCCACATTCTCCCATGCCGTCAACTCCATCCAAACATATGTTAATTTTGATGACGTGGCATAAGTGTTTTAATAATTTTGTACACCTAGGTCTGTTACTCATCAATTTGAGTGGGTGATGTGACAAAGTGGAGCCCACCTCCAGCATGGATTAAAAAATAACAAACATTATTTATTTTTAAAGATTAAAATACAAACATGAAATTTAAAACTTTAAACTCTCTCTCTCTCTTTATTATTTTCCTTCTGTTTCGTCTTTTCCTTATTATTTTCTTTCTGCTTTGTCTTTTCCTTCTTCTTCCTCTCTGTTTCTTTCTTCCCATCCTCCCCGCCACTCCATCCCTATCTATCTTCACCTCTCTTTTTTTCTCTTTCTTCTCTCCCTTCCCATCACTTTCTTTCTCCCCAGTACTTATCTTTTTTTTCTTTTCTCTCCTCTCCTTTCTCTTTCTCTGTTTCTCTGTTTCTCTGTTTCTTTCTTTTTTCCTCTCTTTCATCTCAGTATTTTATTTCTTCTTTGTTCATCTTTCTCTTTTAAGATCTATAAGATCTTAGGCATGAGTGCATTTTGTATTGTTGTTTGGGCCCGAAGTCTGTACACTAAGCCCAAATAAAATTATAAAGATTAAATGTGTAAGTTATTTACCAAAAATGGAAAATAACCACGTACTTGAAAATGCAGAAGCATCAAAGATGAAATTAGTTGCCACTAAATGGCAATTAAAAAGAAGTTCAGAGCAGTTTTCTTTTAGAATTGGGCCTGACCATTCGCATTTTAAACCAGGAAGCCTATGTTGGGCCATACGTGCGGGATCAAGAAGAAACCCAAACCCAAACCCGAGTCCAAGACCATTTCAGGAAAATTAATAGAAAATGAACCAAGTTCCAAAAAGAGCAAAGATTTTGAAACTTGGTCATACAGAACTGAGAACAACGAGTAGACTTAGGGATATTTCGTGCATAGACAGAAGCTTCTTCTCAAAAAGCAAAGGTCTCATCAAAATCAAAAGTCTTCAAAACCAAGTTTCAAAAAATAAGCTGACGGCTGAGACACTCATTCTTATTTTTCCTCTACACAAAGTTGAAAGAATGCCCTTTTCTTCAGGGAACAAGTTACGAAGAGAAAAGAGGCCTCATTCATAGTCAAAAAGTTGATATCAACTACTTCTTATCTGAGGCCAATTATTTCCTTTTTAACTAAAAATATCCTGAAGATATTTTGTGGATATTTTTTAGACTAAAAAAGTTTTTATAAAAGGAAATAAAACGACCACAAAAAGGGACAATCATCCAGTCAATCAAAAAATTCAACTCTCAGTCAAAGCAAAATACAAATCCAAAGATCTTTCGATCTAAAACAATCCAAAGCAAGTCAAATTTCGGTGAGAAATCAAGAATACAAATTCTGTATCATTTTACAGGATCCAAACAGGCAGAACTCAGGTTATTTCATTATATGAAAACCTCAACAAATTTTCATAATTTTTGTAATCTCCGAAGTACTCTAAAAAGTCATCTTTGAAGTAATCCAGCTCGAAGCAGACCTTCTCCCGGAAGAAATTCAATCAGAACTCAGGTTTCTGCCATTACAGATTTGGTTCAGCAGCCAGAACAAGTAACTTAGAAGCAGATCCAGCCCAGAGGTTACCAAATCTTGAAGAAAATTAGGGTGTTCATCTCAGCCCAGACTAATCCAGGTGAAGATAGTCCATCCAGAACAACCAGAACAGACGGAAACTCTCAGTTCTGCCCGCCAGCTCATCTTCCTTATGGCTCAAATTGATGAAAAGCTCTGCCAATCACCAGCGTTGGTATCGATTTCCAACTAACATCTGTTAGTTAAAGGTGTTGCTACACGAACTCCAGCACAAGAAGGTCCAGATCAGGCAGTTCTGCTTGAATTTTGTCATCTTTATGTAAGGATATTTTACTAGAATTTACCAAGTTGTAACCGTGAAAATTATGAAGTCCTCACCTATCTGAGGCATAGAAACGAACTTAATTAGGAGATATTCCTCACCCAAATGCACAATTGCTTGGTTTTTATTAGATAACTTGGGGCGTAAGTTATTTCATTTTCAAGTCTGTTAGGGGTATATAGCTTGCTGACAGTGGCACGCTTGACACACAAAGAAAGTTGATTTATTGACCAAATCATGGTCTTTGAATTAATGGGGAACTTTACCCTGTCATCACAGGTACTAAAACAAAAGGGATGAACAATTGTCTAAAGTGATTATTGGACGGGAGTATGCTATTTCTTCTTATTGCTAGGGGTTTGAAGTTTGAAAATCATGCTTATACGTGGCTGCTATAGATTGAAGTTTGAAGGATTGACCAAACAAAAGCATTCAGAAAATTTTATTTTTTCTTGTTTCTTTCATGCTTATACCGTGATCGAAGAAAGAACGAAAGAATACAAATCTATAGCAGCCAAAGAGAAAGGATGCACGTATTGCTAAGAGCCAACTGGATTTTTTAAAACTTTATTCTTGTTCTTAGCCTTGCAAAATTATTGACGATTTCTTTCTTTTCTTTTTATGTCTGATGACTTTTTTTTCTTGTTTATTGAGTATCCAACTTTGAAATTTTTTTTTTTAAAAATAAATACTGTGAGTGAGACCTTGGAAGTGTTGTTTTCTTGTTAGATTAGAATGGTCTATTTATTGGTTTGAAGAATTAAATAAAGGGTTAATTACAGTTTAGTATCATATGGTTACACTTTTAAAACATGTTGGTCCGTATCTTCTCTAATTTTAACAATAACATACTCCGATCTTTTAAATTCGTTACAATGTGATTCTGCCGTTAGGGTTTTCGTCAGATTTCTTTGTTAATTGCCTACGTTGCATTATGGGTCCCACATTTTATTATTATTTTTAATTTTAAATTGATTAAAATATGAATAAAATATTAATAACCAAAAAATTCAAAAATATAAAAATCTCTCTCTCTCTCTCTCTCTCTCTCTCTCTCTCTCTCTCTCTCTCTCTCTCTCTCTCTCTCTCTCTCTCTCTCTCCCCCATCGATTTCTTCTCCCCCATTCTCCCATGACCACCACCCACAAGCTCCAACCCCCAAACTCATCCCGCAACCACCCTTCACCCCACCAACAACCACAACCCCCACGAATACAAAACCCCAGCCCCCACCTCCACCCCAAGCCTGCACTACAAAAAGAGAAAAAAATCCACGAACCTAGAACCCCAACCTAACAACCACCCGGACCCCTCCCGCCCCCGGACTTCCCTTTGTTGTTGAGAGACCACAACCCACCACCCTCCTCCCTACCCGCAACCACCGCCTAGCCACAAAAAAATTCTCTCGACACCCAAAAATATAGCCACATCCAACCCACCCACTCAGATTCCACCACAACAGAACCCTCACCACCATTGACCTCTCCCCCATCCTGTTTTTTCACCCACAAACCCTCAACCCTAAACCCACCACTGGCAACCCACCCACAGATGCAAACAATGTTCTTTTTTTCTTTCATTTCTAATTTGTTGGTTTTTTAATTTGCAAAGAGAAAGTGGTGGTCATGGAGGAATGAGGGGGAAAAGAATATTGTATGGGGGATACCTGAAAAACGTGATGCCTCAAAAAGCTCTTACCGGTTTTCTCCCTTGATAGAAAATAATGGAGTCCACATGATGATTTCTGGGTGGAGGGTGGGGGGCGATGGGGTTCTAGGTTCGTGGGGGTTGTGGTTGTTGGTTGGGGTGAAGGATGGTTGTGGGATAGGTTTAGGGGTTGGAGCTTGTGGGTGATGGTCATTGGAGAATGGGGGAGAGAGAAAGAGAGAGAGTTTTATTTTTATTTTTATTTTTTGGTTTTTAATATTTTATTTATATTTTAATCAATTTAAAGTTAAAAAATAATAAAATATTGAACCCAACTAACAGAGAGATCTGACAGAAACCCTAACGGCGGAACCACATTGAAACAAATTTAAAAGATTGGGGTATGTGATTGTAAAAATTGAGAAGATAGAGATTAACTTGTCTTAAGGGTGTAACCACAGGGTACTAAACTGTCATTAACCCTTAAATAAATGCATAAAAGGTTTTACAAAACTCAAATATGTTTTTTTTTTGTGAAAAAAATAAATCATGTTTTACATCCTTTAAAGCATTCACAATGGTTGTTCAATAGTTCAATGCAATGGTACAGTTCAATAGCTTCACATCAATAGGTATATCTACTTATATGTTTTTTTACTTACTCAAATTAAAGAAAATGGATAAATTTAATAACACTAAAAATTGTACCATTGAAATATTCTCAAAAAGATCTTTAAAAATATACCAATTTTGAATATATTTGAAAAAAATAATTTGCTCTATTTTTTCTATTGCAATAAACTATTGAACAACCATTGCATATGCTCTTAACAACATAATGCATTAATTGCTGTATTTTTTTTATTGGCATGTTGGTTCCATAGTTAGCCAATAGAGGGTTCAACACATAACATCCTATATTGCAATTGCATCTGTTGCAATAAACTAAATTACACCATTACAAGTGAGATTTTACTGTTTTACTTTAATTTCATGCAATAAAATTGCACTAATCCTGATCATTGCAGATGCTCTTAGTAACAAAGATCATAAGTTGAAAACAAGTTAAAAACTAAACATTCTGACCCCAAAAAAAAAAGTTAAAAACTAAACATCATACATAAAAATATAAAGTCTTGGAACAGATGCCCAAAATTAAAATATCAGGAGGATGGGAACATAAAATAACATAAAAGCAACATCCTGCATGAAAACCCTCCCTTTAACTTTAATCATGTCAGGATTTTATTTCATTGAAAAATGCGAAAATATCATTACTTGTTAACAGTTGTTTAGGGGCTGGGGTGCGTTGAGAGAGAGAAAGAGAGAGGAAGCTTGCAAGTTTCTACGTGTGACTTAATGTTTTTTTCATCTACAATTGATTTTTTTTTTTTAGACACACAACATTCATTTATTTTGGCATGAATTTCTCATGTTTCAACATGATATCAAACTATAAATGCACAAGAAAAAAGCTCTAAAATTTGAAACATTTATTGTTATGTCAAATTTGAAACATATAAATGGATAAGATATTGGAAGAAATTAAATGAAAAAGTGTGGCTCAATATTTTTTTACCCCTTAATATGTATAACAAATGAGAAATTCATTCCAAACCAACTGAGTTAATGAAGGCCCTGATAAGTATGCTAGTATGTTGTACGTTTGGCTTACGATTGTTGAGATTGGCACATGTGTGCACGTGCTATGGTTAGCCGTTAGGCGAAGTGGTTAGTTTGTTAATTGTGTTCTCCCGTGTATATAAGCTGAGTCTAACTATAGCAATTGTCATTAAGTGAAAATCAACACAAAAGCCCCTATTCATTCTCTCTATTTTTATTCTCTATCTTCATCAATTCTTCGTCTGTTATCAGCCCAATATCACCTCGGCTGGAAATAAAAAGCAATGTACTCCTAAGGAAGTATGGTTCCTAATGAAAATTTTAAAAATTCAAAAAAATAATCAAAAGAATGTTTAATTCATCATAAAATCATATTTCCGTTTTACCCCTCCCTTTCCTCTTCCGCACACGCACCCCAAGCACCACCCCGAGTTATTCTACAGTGAAGGACTTATCTAACACATGAAGATATATCTTTTAAACGTTGGATCAAACTAATCAATTTAATTCAGTTGTTAACTAATTTGAACTAACGGCCTCTAAGGCTTTAACTATAAAATTCTTCATAGAAAACCGCTGTTCATTTGTTTCAACATAAAAAATTTGAATGTTTTCAATAACAAAAACTAAAAGCAGTCAAAATAACTTCCTGTAGATTGATCATGTATTAACTACATTGAACAAGTTAAGGACCTAGCTCACGGGCTACTCCCCCATTGCCCGCCTCAGGGCTCTTTTTCTCTCCCCCTAGAACTTCTCCTCGAAGCTTTCTCTCCCAACCACCTACGATTTTCTCGTTGGATCTCTCTGACCTTTCATGGCGGCTTCATATTCTACTACCTCTGTTTCAATTGTTCCTCCAATTTTATCTGCTTCCCCTGAAATTCCTACCACAAACCTAATTTCACAGATATCCCCAATTTTGTCCCTCATTTCACAAATCCTCCGCATTCGACGCCGATGATTCTAACTCCGGCCACAATTTCTCAAGTTTCCGTTCAGAATATTTGTACGATGGTTCCAGTGAAGCTTACAAGGGAAAATTATCCTCTTTGACGATCCCCCTTCATTCCTGTTCTTCGACGATATACAAAGTTGTTGGCCTCGTTGACGGCACCGTAGTTTGATGATACCAGCAGACAAGCACAGAAACCGCTTTTTCCTAATGACAACTTGGCTTTGAAACCCCCTAAATTCATGTATCTGCTACCTTCAACAAAAAGAAATTGGCTTTGAGGTTTTCTAAACTAAACCTTAACTTTTTTCCTAAACCAAGGAAAATTCACTCCCAACTTCCTTTAAATCCTTTTTCTTTTGCCCCACCAAATGTGAGCAACCAAATAGCGTTATTGAATTTCCAGTTTCAAAAGCATAAAGAATGAAGCAATTCCGCGCAAAATCAAAACCCATGCTTCCAAGAACGTAGTAGTAGTAGGTTGACTAAAGAAGGTTGGAAAACACCTCACGGAAGATCTGCATTGACCCCTTGGAGGTGTGGGTGTGGCCTAAAAATATTGCCTCCAAAGTGTTTGACAAAATGCCTTCAGAATATTAGGTGATAACGCTGAAATTTGGGTCTATGGACGAAATATCGAACTAACAAAGTGAAAACGTTGAAACCCTTGAAGAGGTTCCGTAGTTGTAGAGCGCCACTGTCAAGACTTGACCCGAATTTTTAATGGACGGCACTGAGCGCTAAAAACTTTTCGCGATCAATATCTAAGGTTTTACCTAGATTGACCTTTAGGTCTCTTCATGCATTCATATCATACATGAAAATTGTTTTATGTAAGCGACGCCATCTAATAGCTTTAGAACCTTGCGACATTTTGTGATATTGCCACGTAAAAATATTGACTAAGTATGAAAAATGGTTTTTCTAATAATCATTTTCTCAAGATAATTTTTGGCGGCTTTTATTCTTTACACATCAAATAAGAAAACTCTATTTTATGGGATTTTATTATGAAGTATATATCGACTTAATGAGCCATCATTTTTAGCCTAAATCGTATTTTGCACTAAAACCGATTTTTCATATTTTGATTCTGGGAATTTGATTTTCTAGTATTTTTATTTGAATCCAAATGGAGGGTACTTCTTTATTTACATTGTAAACTTAAGTAAATTGAGTAATATAAAAATAAATTAAAGTAAAAGGACAAAGATATTTACTTAAATGCTGAAAATTAAATAAGGTAATCAGACACCAACCATAAACGGGCACTAAGACCTAAATGATTTTTCCGACGAGAGACGCAATGCACCTCCTCGCGCTTAACAGGTCCCGCCACTGACTGTTGGGAAGCTCAGTGCTGACGAAGAAGAAGGTGTCCAATTTGTTTTTCCCACCCAGACCCCGTTTGACTTCTGTTGGCTAGTTTTGTTATGCTTGTTTTGTTTGGGGCTCCCCGCCCTTTCACTTGGTGTTTGGTCCTACATGGATTTATTTCTTTAAACTCAAAAATAAAATTTTAGTCCAAAGCTCATAATTCATATTTGGTAAAGCCCATTTCTAAAACACTCAACTTTAAAAAGGCCCAATTTTAAAAACTAAAAAAGTGAGATTTTATAGTTTTTTTTTTCTCTCCTCTCTCTGTCGTCTCTTTTTCCAATAACATAAATCTATTAAATTTGTTACTATTATTACTATTTAACGTACACATTTCTTTGCCAATTGAGTCTAGTCCAATGAAAAAATGATTTGCAGGCTAGAAGTCTCACATTCAAATCCCCACAGCATTATTGTTCTGTGTATGTGAGAAATCTCTGTGTGAAAAATCACTCCCTCTAATTTAGACTATCGCAAAAAAGAAAGCGAGAGAAAAGAGCTTCTTTCAGGTGTGAGCTTTAACCCTTTAACAAAACATGTCTAATACATTTTAAGTCATAACCCTTTGATCAGCAGCTATGCTACTGTGGGTTCGCAGCCATTTATACCTTATTCCTTCGTGCAAATTATGATAATGAATTTCGAGCTGAAACTATTGGTTGAAACCCATAGCCCATTGAAAAGCAAAAGTTACAGAATATTTCACAATATACACAAACTGACAACTGAAAAAACGTAACTAGGTCTCCATAACATGAACAAGTTCTTTAATTAATTGGCTTTCATGGATTCTGTGTTGATGAAACAGCTGGACGGGGTAGTCGCTTGGCAATTTCCTGCCAAAACAAGACAGTGTCAGCATTTCAACTAGTAGATGAGCTTTGGACTAGTGGAAGATTTCAGATGTTCCAAGCCTTGATTGGCATCATGTCAAGAGAAGCATATGTGCCAGTCCGCAATATCCTCTTAAGGGTTTAAAATTTCATTTAACATTCATGGTTCACAAGGGTAGTAATCTGAAGTATATACTGAGTTCGCTGGTAATTTCATAACGTTTGAATTGCCAACAACAGAATCCTATTATCAAAACATAAATGTAACTAGGCTTACCTCAAACAGCTGATTAATATTATCTGCTGTCTTTGCAGAGGTCTCAATAAAGAACATTCCATTCTTTTCTGCATATTCAATGCCATCCTTCACCAATAAAAGATATGTTTATTTAGTCATATGAATGTCTATTTTTCAAATACATGGAAAGAAGATGCATTAGATTGAGGGGTAATGAACTCACTTGAACAGGAACTTCGCGTTTCTCATGAAGATCAGCTTTGTTACCGACCAAGGCCAAGACAATATCAGGGCTCCCATGTTTCTGTAGCTCCTGTGGAGAGCTAATATTGATCAATTGTTCTTAAAAACTTGAAATAACATAGGTGTAGTTTGAACAAAAGATCCACTTTGGTAAAATCCACGTATCAAGGCAAACTTGCACATTCTATAAAACTAAAGCTTCCCCAACGCGCATTGACATGCAAACATCCAACTATTAGCTCCTAGTGCTATACAGTTAACTGTTCTTCCTCCAGAGTGTAGAAATTCTAATGCGTTGAGTAGTTTTTGCCGCATAACAAGCGGATCATTAAGCATCAACAAAAATCTTCCTTAGAGCTGTTAGTCAGCAAACAGAAAACTTGTCCTAAAGGTTTAAGTCTTACAGAGAAAAGTTACATAAAACAAACACAAAACCATGACTTTTGCCACTGTGATAAGAAGTTACAAAACAACAATCTCAAAATTTTTGACATTCCATGTAAAAATCTGTCATAACAATTACATATTTATCATTAGAATTTAGATTTTGGCCGTAGACTATATAACTAACTAACATTTCAACCATGAGGTAAAAATCTTAGATACCAATTTTGTAACCTCATACATTACTCTATTGTTATTTGACCTCCGTCAACCCTGTTACATGCTAAAATGTGGAGACAGGAACCTACGGATAAAAGAAAAAAGGATTTACACCTAAATTTTTAAAATTAAATTAAATTAAATTTTTAAAAAAGTAACAGTTAATGTTTTTGTGACCTTCAGAAAAAATACCTTAACCCAATACTGCGCTTTGTTGAAAGATTCCGGACTTGTTATATCATATACAATCACTGCAACTGCAGCACCGCGATAGTAAAGGGGGGCCAATGCAGCATACCTGAATGGGAGATATCAATAATCAATATTCTCCTGCAGAAGGATTATATTGCAAGAGAAAGTATCCAGGGAAAAGTAAAGGAGAGGGCGAAGGTGGATGCCTTGTAAACAAAACCATAGGATGAAATTCACCATAAACCATTATACATGAGTCTTAAACTGGTGTTCACATATCTAAACATGTTCGGCAAAAGTACCTCTCTTGGCCAGCAGTGTCCCATATTTCAAATTTAACTGTTGTAGAATCTTGCAAAGCTATCGTCTGTGACAAGAATGAAGCTCCTACTGTCACCTGAAATTATTTATAAAAAAATATTAAAAAACCATCAAATTTGAGAAAATGGTCATCATAATAACTCCTATGTAGCTTAAGAGAAAGGCTAGATACTGAAACCCAAATACATGGGCATAGACCAAACATTTTCTCAAAAGTAAAAATCATGAGCCCACCTGTGGTTAATATGTAACAGTAACATGTTCCTTACCTTGGATGTGGGGTCAAACTGACCACGAACAAAACGCAGAACAATACAGCTTTTACCAACGCCAGAATCACCCAACAAAACTAGCTGAAGAGTGATAAGAACAAGATGTTAGTTGAGTTCAGTCAAATGTTTTATGTTGATCATAATGGGCATCTTAAATACATTATTTCTTTTACCATTTTTATTCAAGAGTCCTTTTTCTCTTTAAACAAAATAAGAAGAATCCTCTTAAACTTTAAAGCAGAAGTTTGAAGCTTTTATAGGGGAAAAACATACAAATTGCTTTCTATAGTCAAATTCTTTGCAACCACAACACTAAATCCATCTTATTATATTTTAAGTGCAGTCATTTGCGTGACTAAACTCCATAGAAAATTCTAAGTCTGCCAATATGCTCAAGCACTGCCTAATGCATTTCTCTAAATGTCTAGACCGTATTTCTCAATTGCAAGTTGTTGGGGATGCATTTCTCTTATGTTTTAGGTATATATAGAAAATCAGTGGTGTATCAAAACACACTACTCATATCACTTAACTTACAAAGCTAGCATTTTTCCACACCCACAATAACTTTCAGATTAGCAGAAATTAGTAACGAACCAAGCATCATACCCTTTCAACTTGAAATTAGTGACAGTAACAGCATTAACTGCATCAATTTAGGCTGTAAAATACCTTCACACGTAGATTTTTGGCATCAGGAGCGCCACCGTTTTCCGAATTTGGCCCGACCAACCGCCCAGAAGAACTCCTATCTGAGCAAATAATCCGCATTCAATCAAAATTCAAAACGAGAAAAAATAAATTAGAAATTCCTCAAAAGGATAATCACAATTCAAAGCAATATTGAAAACCCAAAACCCAAACAAAACAAACAAACACCCATTCTCACTGAGTCAATTCAATCCCGTTCAGCTTAGAAATCAAGGAAACAGACCAAAATAACAGCACCCACATGAAAATTTCGATTGAAACAGTAAACCCTAGAAGTTAAAGCTCGAAAGGATTCAATTTACATGCGGATTTACCTGGAAGGGAGGCGGAGCAACCCATGGCGAGCAGAGACCCTCTGGTATTCTTGTTGAATATGCAGCTGTAAATGATTGGTGCACGTGTGTATTTGTATGTATATGTGGGTCGAGGATTTATATGGAGGAGAAGGGAGGAGAAGGGAGGAGAGGTAAGGTGAGTGAATTTGCAAAGATGGTTGGGTTTATTGGAGGTAAAAGTCTAGGTCGTTAATGGCTGGTACAAACTGCAACTTTGTCAAGAAGGAGTATTTTTATACGTATAAGGTACAAAGCGTACGAAGTTTTTAAATATTCCAAATTTCCTTCACGCATACGTTATAAAAATATTTATATTTAACTAATAGGGTTCTTGTTCAAACTTTTATTTGTACCAAATATATTTAACTAAGTAGTGCTATATTCTTTCACCCAAAAAAAAAGTTGTGCTATATTCTTTCACCCCAAAAAAGTTGTGCTAGACCGAGGGGTTTACCTCAGTGGTGAGGTCCCTCCCCTTCCCCCTTGGTCACCGTTCGAATCCCAAAGGAAATGCCCCCTCCCCCAATGATCGCTAATTCTCAAAAAAAAAAAAAAAAAAAAAAAAAAAAGTTGTGCTATATTCTTACCTATATGAAATTTTAAAAACTAAAAATCCTCTCTGCAACTCAAATGCTGCATTGATAAAATACTGCATTATATTTTATTTCAAAATTTCGAAAATTGTTGGACTTGCATGATTTAGATGGAATTGAAAGGTCAGGCAGTAGAGTTGGATTATTTTCTTTTTACCTAGGTCCTTAGAGGAATAGAACAAAATAAAAATATGTAATTAATATTCTTTTATTATATAGTGGGGGAGGAAATAGATCACATGAGTTAAAATAACATCATTTAAAACAAAATGTATACGATAGTCTAAAATATTCTAAATAATCTAATGCAAGAGAAGGGGATTCAAACTTAAGTGTAAAGAGGCGGACTCACTGCCCTAATCAACTGACATAACCCACCCAGATATGCACTCAAATCTTAATATTATTCAAAATTTTAGTTTATCACATCACATTTCATTTTAATATTTTTTTTCATTTTTTTCATTGTAATGATTTTAAAATTATTTTTAACATGTACATAATTTTTTTATTAATTTTTTGTTCACGTGGGAAGTCCATGTCATTAAAAAATTGGTCTCACCTTTGACACATCAGCATTTAATAGATTCACTAATGGTTTGGCTAATGGAAGGGATAATTTGTAGATTTTCCGGGAGTTTGAGTATGTACTCGTAAATGTCTCTAAAGGTGAGTATGAACTTGAAAATGGCCCTATAATTTAGAGGGTTTTATGTAGTTTTTCCAAAAAAAAATTGTAGGGAAATATTTAACTAGTATAGATGGGCAAGATGACATGGGAAAGGGCTTAAGAATTGGGAAGTTGAAGGCTAGAATTGGGGAAGGTGGGTTTATTATACGAAGTTGCCGGTTTTCCTTGTTATATATGGGTTTTAATCTACTGAACTCTAGCCCTGCCCTTTGGGCTCATATATTGCCTGTCCAAATTCTAAAGCATAAATCAGAGATCCCCACATATCCTTCATTGGCCCAATTAACATAGGATTTAGAGTTTAGGGTTTAGGTTTTAGAGTTTCTAAAAAGTCTACAGAATTAGGAATTTGATTGATGAAGTCCAAATTCATAATGGTCGGTTTCACATACCAGATATATATGTATCTAAGTCCTAGCTAGCTAGCTAGTTATGCATAGACTAAGGGGGAGGCATATGTATGGAGTGCAAAGGAATGAAGGATATATCCCATCAGCATTAGGCTAAGCTATAGCAGCTCAGAAATGTGAGGTTGGCAATAAGCAAATATAGACATGCTTTGGTGATATTTGCAGGTCTCGATTAGACTAAGCAACTTCCTAGGGGGACAATCCCACCTGAAGCGGAATAATTGGGGTCCTTTTTTGGGCAACATCATTGATTTTTCAGCTAGTAAGACATTTTGCTTTCATAATCTCTCCTTCCTGGTTTAAAATTACAATCTTTAAACTGTTGTTGGTGGAACCCAACAACTCCTCAACAATAATGGAGGTGCTATATTGGCATTTCCAGATCTAGTTAGTACATATCTTCATTTTTTATTTTATTTTTTCAGTTTGGTTCAATTAATATTTAATTTTTGCATTTAATACAAGAGATATTGCCGGAGATGGAAATTAAACGCCTCGTCATGCAAAGAAATTGAACATTAACGCTTAAGCACGTGAGCTACAAATGACCTATTAATTTTCAAGTATTGGAAATTGAAAAGGAATTAGAAAGATAATAAGTTTACAACCACACTGAGGTGCTGACAAGATCAACCCACCTCACACACATATATATACAAATACTTTCAAGCTCACATTTTGCCTAACTCAATTGGGAGATTGTATATGGACATTTTCTCAGCCATTTCACGTTAGAGACCACATAATGCCTGGTAGGATGCTTGTCTTGTCCTACGGGGGAGCATCTATCATGTCCAAGCCATTATCTTTATTCCTGTATCATGTGTTCTAATTTAACTTAGCGTTATTCACGTTCCTCGTTAACCTCCTCCTCCAGTCCAATCAATGTCAGATCGATAGCAAATTTGTAGGACTACTTCCAAAATGATTAGGAAAACAATAATATAAAAAATTATCGACGGAAAATAAAAATTTCAAATTTCAAATGTTTCGTAATATAAAAGTAATTATCAATAAACTAAGAATATTAGTTGCTAAAATTGGAGACTATGAGTTTGTTTGTGAGAATTTTCTGTGTATTCTTCTTATTGTAGGAGGTCATATTTATAGAAGATAAAATAAAAAATAATCATAATTCAAATAAAAGGGAAATCTCCTAATTACTTAAAGGACAAGGAAAGTATTAACTCATAATTATATTTATGGTTGAAAATCAGAAATAATAGGGAAATCAATTATAATTAATATGGGAATTCTTGGTAAGTCACGCCAACACTCCCTCTTACGTTGATGCATATATGTCACCAATATTAGTTGATTAAAAAAGGAGTACATTTTGATTGATAGCACAATTGTGCATGATTTTAAGATGAGAAAATATAGAAACAACAAGAAGGCCTACATAAACTAAAGTGGTAAGAATATGTCTGGAGAATTGGCTTTGTGATAACTAATACGATGGGTGAAATGAAAATAATGAGACTATATATGGGGGACATGTAAGTAAGTTCTGAAATTCCGCAAGGAGATGTAACGTGTCATTGGGGATATATGGCATTGCTGATTAGACTAACCCAGTTTAAGGGGCACAACCTTATTGAAGACTGAAAGCAAATGGGTCCTTTCCTTTTGATACTTGTTTGCAGGCTGCATTCATATTTCGTAGTCTTTGATAGCAAATGTAACCGACACCTAACCCTCCGTTTGCACATAACTAGAAGGAGGAAAAGGTGATCAATGAATCATACATATGGCCTATGGAGTCATTTAGATCAGTAAAAGTATTTCCCTACTTCCATTTCGATGTTAACCTTATCACGTAATGAGAGAGATCAAAAGAGAAAGCCATGAAGTTGTTCTCCGGTTTTGCACGCATCAAACAGTAGTGTACTAGCGTCACATGCCCACGAGCTCCTGATTAATGCGGAGCACCACCTCCTGGCTGGGATAGGGACTTCTTCCCAGTCCTAATTAATAAACTTACCAAATTGCATTGTCAACTTAAATGTGCAAAGTTTTATGTCGCATGGAAAGTGGGATTGGACATAAAATTCACCACATCTTAATATCATATGCAATTGCCAATTGGTGGAGTAATTGTCACATGCATTAACAAGTAGGAAGCATTTGTGCTCACCACTTTAACTCAAGGTATATTTTCATTACCAATCTCAATACTTGACACGTAAGTATAACTATGGTTCTATAAATATATAGCAAAAGCTAACTATCATTATGCATATGAACACGTGTCAAGTGTCGAGAATGAATATGATAGTACATCTCGTGTTAAAATGACGAGCAAAAATATTTCCTTAACAAGTAAGGCAATGCTGCATGTGTGAAGCCAATTTAACACTATTTTCTCCATTGGGATCAAAGGCCTTTATGATTCCACTGACTGATGCCTGCCGCAGATGTGACACTCTGCCTTCATCAGGCCCTTCATTTAACTCTGCACGTGTCATGCGTAAAACTGGTCCCACATCAATGGAACCAATTGCATGCCCACGATTTAATTCTTTGGATGTTGCCTTGCAATTACCCTAGATCCAAATTTTGATGATGAAGAATACGATCATATATGTATATATAGCATAGGCATGTGCCCATAGCCACATGAAACAAAAGTAGAGCAAAGTAGGAAAGGAATCAATGGAAGCATCCCTTTGAAAATAAATTGATATTAAAAACACATAATTCAAACTCAAATATCGAGTATAAACATAAGTGTTCTTAACCAGTTGAAGTATAAATTTTCTTGTATATGTGAATTAACGAACACCGTCAGGCAGTATTATGATCACAATTCAAAGTTTCTTTTTCACTACTATTTCTAACATCACTCGAAAGTACTTGATCCCAACTTATAAGATGATCAAGTCAAGGAGTTCACTTAACCAACTAACAAAAAAAGTTTGGAGAGTGCTAGCAACTTTCTCTCTAACTTTTTTTTTTGGACCTTCTCCATTATATTCATGACATGTGTCAATTTCTACACTAAAAATAATGTATAATGTATTAATGACATTATTTTTAGTGTAGAAATTGACACATATCATGAAGATAATAAAGAAGATCTAAAAGAGAATGTTAGAAAGAAGGTTTAGCATTTCTCAAAAAGTTTTGTCCTCTTTAATCTTATTGGCAATAAAAGTTGTAGGGCCCAAGACGTGGAGAAATTTTTAAATGTAAAGACACCACGCCACTGTACCATCCAATAGATCTGGGGACATTTGGAATTACTTTCTAATTTATCGCATTATTTTTATGACACATGCATGGTAAGACAAACACTCCACACGCCCTACACCTAGTGGATGACAGACACCAGCCCACGTGGTGTCGAACACCCAAAAATTACTCCAGACGTGGGAGTGAAAAAGTAATAAAAAAAAGTGAAAAAGTGAAAAAGTGAAAAGTGGCCGCACGAAGGGAAGGTGGATAGAACCATACGAGGTCTCGCCGTCTGACTTACGTTTCCCGTATTGCCGATTCCCATCCTTTATTCTTTCCGATTTTCCAAGATTTTCCTTTAAAAAAAAGTTTTGGCGATATTTCCAAGACTTTAGTCTGTGATTCCAGTTATTTTATTCCATAATTTTGTCAAATCAAACTTGTTGATATAATCCATTATGAATTGCACACTTGTGATTCATAGGCAATTGTCCATACATAAGTTGTCACATCATTTTAGTGACCAAATCTGTACTTTTAAATCTTGTTTGATATATAGAAGATTATTAACCATTAAAGATCAGATTAAGCTAAGATTAATAATAATTAAGACTTTTAGAATTCGTAATCTAGTTTACTTTTTTTGGTTGGGATATAATTTAGGTGATAATTACACGTCTCTTTCAAACACAAGAGTTCTCTTCCTACACATTGACCATCTTTAGAGGGAAACGGCATTTGCTAAGGGATGCATGAGTTTCATCACAACCCACTGAAAAAAATAAAATAATAAATAAATAAATATATACTAATAAGAGAGGCCTATTTCCTTATTAAATCATTATAAAAAATAAATCAGCAAACATGATGGGAGCTTAATTAGAACTTAGAAGGGAGATATCCCATTTTAGGAAAGTATATACCTCCTGAGTCATAGGCCTCAGCCTCATGGCCAAAACAAAAAAAATATCCGAAGAAAAGTGAAAGAAATCCAAAAATCCCTATGATCTAGAGCACAAGAGAAATCCAAAATCAACCTGAATTTAGAGGTTTAATTCATTAAGCATCCAATTATCATCAAGCAAAAACCCCCAATTGAACTTTGAATCAATTGCCACTAATTAACTCCAAGTTTCTTAAACCAAATCTAGAGAGAGAGAGAGAGAGAGAGAGAGAGAGGAACTTGAGTGAAGAATTTTCAGCTATTAAACAAAATTGCAACATATAAAATTGGCCAAATTTTTCAGCATGGTCTTCTTCTTCTTCTCATGAGGTGTATGCTATATATAATACATATACATATGTACACTCATATATATGATATCATGGATACAAAAAAAAAAATTTATAAGTCACCCCGCTCATGCCAACAAAGGAGCATGGTGACACATCGCCTGAGAATATAGAACCTTGCCCTTTGCTCCTTCACCAGCATACTGCATCTGCGCCCAAATGACCTACATGGCTCTCTCACATGCGTGCAACAGAAGTGGCTGCTGCTGACGTGGCCCTGCCCTTGGCCTTGCTTCATATCTTCTTCTTCTCGACCTTTGAATGGCTCTGTGTATTTATATGGATGAGAGAGAGAGAGAGAGAGAGAGAGAGAGAGAGAGTCTTTGATTTGTTTAGTGGAGAAGACTGAGGAGGGAGGGAGGGAGTGGTGGCTTAAGGCCTTTTTATAAGTTTGATTGGGTGAAGTACTTGAGGAGATATATGACTTACAGATTAGGTGGCACTTTGTTGAAAAGACCAGTTTGTCCATGGTGTATTGATCTGCTTGGGGAGATTTGATAAGGTTCCAACAAGGGTTTGGAGGTCATTTGGAGAGATAACCTATGCTGTCATCCACTTGGACACGGGTACTTCCATTTTGAAGTCATTAAGATAGCAGTTTGGGAATAACGAGGTTGTCATTATTGGATTATTATTAGTTTGAATATTGTTTTAGTTTTTAATTGTTAATAATCTGGTGTTGGTGACCAGATGGGGTATCTTCCAATGGGAGCCAGAGTGAGTAGATTCACAACTCGTCAATAGATTGATTTTAGAATCGGAAGCTTCTTCTAGCGTGACAATTTTTAATTTCAGTGCACCAAAGTAGTTGATTCATGATAAAAATTCGACTCTCGCGCTTAATTTTTATTTATTTAAAAAGTAATCTAATTAGTTCTTTAATAAATCTAATTTCATGTTCACTTGTTGCTAAACTAGCTTGACCGCATGATTGTGCCTATTTAGAATATCAAAAAGCAGATACCTTAATGCCACTTTTCTAGACTCTATGAACACTTAATTAGATTACATTCTAGTTTAATTTATTAAACGAATTATTCATGTCACATGCTCAAGTAAATGAAGAAATTGTGACTAATGGGGTGTAAGTTGGATTGGTTCAAATTTTTAGTGTGCTCCCAAGTAATCATGGGTTCAAATCCCCATGTCCATGAGTTTCTCCCCCCTCCTTTCTAAGAAAGATCTCCAAGCCTCTTCAATGCCTTCAAATTCTAAAATAGGTGAGTCACATCGGAAAAACTCTCTCTAATGTACCTCTTCAACCTCACCATCAAAGTTCGCAACCTCTTTCTCTCTCTTCGTGACTCCAGTAAGTTGACTTTGACTCTTCAAATATTTAATTTTACTTTGGAAAAACAAAACCTATCTTGAAAATGTTAAAAACATCCATTTTTTCTTTTCATATAATAAATACATAGACATTTTTCACATGTTTTCATATTTTTCATTCTTTTCCATGATATTGCATTAATTGAATTGAAGAGTCTGTTGGAGCAAAAATTATTCAAGTAGCAAATAAGGCTTTTCAAATTGCTACATAGGTCAACAAACTTCAATTTGAAGAGTTTTATTTGCTACTACTCTTGAAGATGCTCTAATGTTGGCAAAAAAAAAGAATAAGAAATTGTGATCACGAACATGATCCAAGGTTTTATATTTTATATTTTTGAAGATTGGGTAAATTGGACACATGACAAGATATGATTGGTGGTAAAGACAAAGTTGATCCTGATCACCCGTGAGGACCCAAACATTTTTCAACTAAAATGTCAATTTTGTAAGACTCCAACATATAATAATTGATATTAATGTTAAGAAAAACTATTTAATTTAAATATGTTTTAATTAACTTTTTATGCATCAGTGGAAGAGATCGAATTCGTAATCAGTACTTCTGGAACATGCTCTCTCTCCGACTCTTCTTAAAGGAAAACTCCATAGAGGGGGAGGAGGAAGAAGTGTCATTGCCCCTCCTTCCCCTCCTATCTTCTTGTATTTTCCTTTTAGGTTAATGAATAAGTTCATTGGGGTGTTTTGAATAAAAAAACTCATTGTGATGATTTTTTCTGAGCCATGCTTAGATTGAAGTTCCCCATCACCCCTTTTAGTCTATGTAGGGTTTGTTTAGGCTCAAGTGTTGTTTTAGGGTTTTGGTTATGTTGGGTTTTGTGGGTTTTGTTTGGGTTTATGATTAATTGTGGTGATGTGAGCTAGTAGTTTTAGTGCGGCTTTTGTTTGTGTTAGTTTTGTTTTTAGTATGTTAGTTTGTTGCCCTCTTGGAATTGGCACTTTAGATGTTTTGTTGATGTCTTTGATTGTAACATTAAAATTTATCTAATGAAGTTTCTCTTTGATTTAAAAAACAAAAACAAAAACAATACAAGAAGAAAAAAAAACTCAACAACTTTATGTCAAAAAATTTAATCTTCTTCCTTTCCAAATTCGATCCCTTTCTGCTAACATTACACTCTTTGAGCTCTCAAATTTCCACTGCCATTGTTACGAAACAAACAGTGTCCAATTTTGTATTTCTGGAAGTTTCCTTTGGTCAAGGCTGGTTTAACAATGCAATCTGAGAGGGAACTAATTTAAGGGATTATAACATTTAGAAAAACGAGTCACTATGGTTTCTTTAATCAACTACACACTTCTATCCAGGGAAGATAAATGCTTTTCTTATTAGTTTAGAAGGAAGATTTTGTAAAAAAAAAAAAAGAAGTTTAGAAGGAAGATATTGAATTTCTTATAATATTACTAGGCTTCTTTTTTTGTTGGTCAGGATATATTGGTAGCTTTCTATATACATTAAAATAAATCTCATAAATTTTTATTTGAATAAATCCCATGAATTTAAATATCAAATTATACTATGTCTCGTTTGGTGTCTATGATTGGACTGGATTGGATAAATCACTAAATATAAAGTATGTTGAAGGAGAAAATGAAGGTAGAGGTGAATGATTTTTCATTGTGGGGGGATTAATAAGACGGATAATCTATCCTACCATTTTGTGGGGATTAGATGTAATCAGTTTTCTTCATGAGTAATCCATCTTTAACCTTCAACTTGGTCAAATTTCATTTCTTCCTTAAACATGTTTTAAATATAGGGAGTTATCCTATCCAATCCAATTCTAGACATCAAACGAACACAAAGAGGCCAAAAAAGAAAAGCAAATTCGAACCCTGACCTTACTCGTGGGATAAATATTATTGAATTTGTTTGACTAATCTTCATTTTTTTAATATATAAAAAACACCGTCATCCAATCTACTACGAAAAATTTGCAACTTAATTCGGTACTTTATAAAATCTGGAATTTGATTTTAGTAAATCTAGTATATTATAATTGAGCAAAATGCAAGTTTCTCCGACCAAGACATTGTAAAAAGCAATGACTATAATAAATATTCCATAGAAGTGGGAGATTTTAGGCCAAAGTGAGGTGATGGCTGAATATGTTGAGTATTGTGTTCAACTTCAGTAGAAATTCTGTCCTCCCTCTTGGAGATATCGGATACATGCAGTGATCTGATCACATGAAAAAAGAAGAAGGAAGAAAATAAATAAATAAACCACATTGATTTGGTACGATGGTATCCAAATGATGTTCAAGTGTCTATTTCAAGTGTGAAGATTCGGCAGATATGGGGCTGTTGTGAAAACCTCAACCACATTAAGCTTCATTCCAATTTTGCTTTTGCTGCCTTTTTGTGCCAACTCTTGTTCCATTCTAGTCTTACTCTCCCATCCAACTATGCCTCTAGTAGGAATATGATACTTATTGTCGAGCCCTCTATCTTATCTAAGCACAAAATTGGAGGATCTTACTGTATGATCATCCAACTATGCCTGCGGTAAATACAAATTAATAAAGGGATAAAAGAAAATGACAGAATTTGAAAGGGAAACAGAGTTTCTGTATAATTAATTTATTAATTGTCTTATTCTATATATTAATGAACATGATTTCATTATATCTATAGCTTATGGAAATTTACATCTCCATTCTCATCATAACAACACAACTTTTGATACACAATCACACAGCTTTTCTTTTCTTCATGGCCTATCCATGCGCTTGCTTGAAGAACACAGTTCTGAGCCGAAGGTCTGGCCGTTCACGAAGTGGCTAGGGGCAGAGGAGCGACGAAACCCTTTCGGCAAGCAACTCTCCACAATGCGACTTCCAAACCCATTTGCAGCACCACCATGGCCCTTTTTATAAGCTCTAACTGGCACATAATTTGAAGGGTTTGAATTTGATTGAATCGGCTCCAATGGTCTTATGGCGGCCACAACAAGCCCTTCAAAGTTGCTTTGGATTAAGCTGGGAGGAGGAGCCAAGAGAACCAACAAGAGGAAGAACATTGAGATCAAAATCTTATTGGAGGACATTGTGATCAAAATAATGTGGTTCAAATTTGGATTTGGAGAAGAAGATGTGGTGAAAATTGAAGAGTGAGAGGAAGGCCTTAAATAGGGTCACGAGGAAAATATAGATGGATGCAGCTAGATATGCCCAGCTCATAGCTAGCAAAGCTTGCATGCTGGTCTTCGTACTTGCTGTGCAATTATGTGTTCACTTTTTTGACAATTCAGATAGGGCTGCCCGTGTCCTTAATTACTATTTTCTTGAGTTTCTTCCTGTCAAAGTCAAGTTCTTTGATTTTCTACAGAATATATAGTTATAATTATGTTTATGCACAGATGAAAAGAAAATTAGGGCAACTAAACCCTAGCCACGTCAACCCTATCAACTTCAAAGGCAACACATGGGGCCATCTGATTGGCCCAGTTGGAAGTAGTAGCTTACCTGTTTGGCCTACTGTATCAGGTTTATCCTTCCAACACAATCTGTTACACCTGGCTAAGCTCATCTTTTGCCACGTTTGATCAATTATCCAAAACTTTAGATCTGCAAGTATACTTTGGCATGCACATTCTGCAAAATATCAACAACTACTTGCAGATCTGTAGCCAAAGATATAAGATTTAATGAAGCCACAAGTGTCCTGCTTTATAGTTTCTTGCCACTTGGTTTAAATCTCTGGTTGATAACATTAAGCTAGCTGTGGGAGCAAAACACCCACCAATTTCCATCTTTATCAATTTCGCTTTTACTACTCAACATATTACCTCCCTAAATTTTGATTCTCCCAAATTTTCTCATATTTTTTAAAATATTTCTACAAACAATATTAGTTAAACAGATTTAGGTGTGTTAAAAAATCAAACTAATTTGCTTTGTTTAGTAATAGGCCGTGTGATTTATGAGTAGAAATATTTTTTTTTAGTACAAGCGATTGGAGGAGGGGGTTTACACAAATGTTCATTGGATATGCATGGGAGTTTCAAACTTCTGCCCACATATGTGGAGGTGAAAAAGCTCAACTAACCGACCTATACCCCATTGACGATTTATGGCAGGACCCGACCCAAATTCCACTTTGGAATCCGCGTCGAAACCTATGCATGTCCGACACCTGGCAAGTGCCGAGCATAAATGACCAAACTGCCCTTTGCCTTAGTTCCAACTTAAAACCACTTAAGAGTTTGTAACTTATGCTGGAAAACCGGCAGAGTCTCCCCTGAAAAACGGACATTTCCCATTTTACTTTCACATGTAAGTACACAGTTTATAACCACAAGCGTTCAACATGCACTAGTTAAGTTCACACACAACCAAAAGCATTTAATCTGAATGGCCTCCGGCCTTACAAACAACCCAGACTCAATCAGAGCAAATCAAGCCACAAAACTCAAATATCAATCGGGCATTGGGCCCGCACATAAGTTTGAATTAAACTCACTAAAATGTTAAATAGAATTCGAAACCCATAACCAAAACAAATTCCCGAAATATAATATGTTCCATGGCTGCACCTAGATCAATCTAGGTTGCCTACATACTCTTACTGAGGGATCAAGCCACACGTAGTTCTTTCTCAAGAAAACTAAGTTCAAACCATACAGTACATGAATTCACTAAAATTTTCCTTTTTCTTATATCAACTCTTCAAACTATAAATAATTTACCATAACCCACTCAAATACATATGTAACCAACCCTTTATACCTTAAGGTCATACCAGCATAAAACATATCCTATTGTCACCCATCAAGGGGTATATATGTATATCTTAAATCCGAAAGCAACCGAGGAGGGGGAAATTGGCTAACCACTTGTGTATATAAATCGGTCAGGTGGCTAGGGATCATGGCCAACCCTGTGCAGAACATATGAGCATGGTGGCCAATAATACCCTGTTAACTATACCATACATGTTTCATCCTCGCAGAACTCGGGGGACACACAGTCTGCCCGAGAACGCATATTCGTCATTTCTATAATTTTACCATCAATTCCCAGTACCACCTACATGATACATCCTCGTAGTACTCGGGGAACATATAGTCAACCCGAGTCGCATTCCTCGCAGTACTCAGGGGACACTTGGTCAGCCTGAGACGTATTCCTCGCTCCGCAAGGTCCGGGTATCCCTAGGACTCGTGGAGCAATTGTCATACGCGCATAGACTCATCCGAAGGCAACAATTTGTCTGAAGACATTTACTATCATATGCAACCAATTCAATTTCAAATCATTCAACAAATATATACAATTGAGCATATACTCATATATTTAATTAAATCCTTTCCTGAATAAATTATAAACTCATTTCCCAACTTTTCAAACTGATCTCATTTCACAATAGGCATGAACATATTAACTCAACTCAACTAAATCAGTATGCTCGGGAAGTTAAACCATATATTTAAATCATTCATAAATCATCTAACATCTAATTAAGTATGACCACATAATCAGATAATTAATTAAACCCCCTATCCAGGTCAACTGGCTCGTAGGGCCCATGACCTCAATTTTGTGATTTACAATCTTATTGGTCCAAAACCAACAGTTAAACTCATCCGAGAAGTCTCATCACGATCCAACGGTCGACTTGACCCCCAATCGAGGAATTTGACCAATTGGGTCCGCGGGGCCCACAAATTCCGATTTCCGATCCAAACGTTCCTAAAGGTCCAACACCATGCTATTAACATGCCCTGAGGTTTGGTCTCGATCGAGCGGTCGAACTATCCACGATCGCTCGATCAGACGGTTATCGTTTAACCAATTCCTACACAATCCTAGAGGCACGAGGAACAACATAATCAAAAAGGGACCGATCCGACGGTCCGAACCTATCGAACCCGGATATCACCTATTAGGCGTAAATCCGTTCGACTATCATACGATAACCAAATTCAAATCCGAGCATACCGTCAAGCTCGAGATGACAAGGAGATCATTTCAGAACACATTGGGCCACCACATCTAGCCCCACGAGCCGCCACACGCGCCGGCAGCGCGTGGTTGTCTTAAGAAATATCCGGTGACGGAAATTTCTCAAATCACCAAACAATACCTATACCTACGTGATCAAGGAAACTAAGGGAGCAACTTATACAACTGAGCCGACGTCCAATTTGTCTGGAAGTGGCCGGAAAACCACTCCCAAAACTGGGTATTTCTAGGTTCAAATCGAGTTTCCAAACCTCCAAATCGACCCAAACCAACTACCAAAACATTAAGAGGGAGTTGAGAGGATGAAAAAGCACACCTGGTTTGACAAAAATGGCTGCTAGAAACGCCATGGCCGGTGTCGGGAAAAACCCAATTCTTCTCTCGTTCCCAGACCAAATCCACTCGAAATGAATCCTAAAAATATAGAGGGTTGTGTAGAGAAGGAGGAGAGGAAAACTTTGGGACAAATTTCATGGCCTGAGGTGGCCGGACGGTGGCGCAATCTCCTTCTGAAAAGTCGGCTTTGAAACGGAGAGAGAGACGTCGGGGGAAGAGAGAGAAAGGGTGAGGCGCATGCAAGAGAGAGAGGGATCTGGGAGAGAGAGGGATCTGGGAGAGAGAAAGGGGAGAGGCGCATGCAAGAGAGAGAGGGATCCGGGTATTTTAGGGGTTTCCAACAAATTTCTAAATACCCGCTATGTCCTTTTTGAGTTATACAACTCCGAATCGAGCGTGACGCGCATCTACGAACTCGTATCAACGAGCCCGATGCAATGGTGCAAACCATTTTCCCAAATTCCTTCCCGAACAAAAAGAACTATTAGCATTAATGGTGAGAGTGAGTTGAAAAATGGATTAGAATGAAATTAAATTGAGAGTTCGATTTCCTTCCATGCTAACTGATAAAATGAAAAGTTCTTTTGGAAAATAGGCATAGATATCTAATTGCCGTTTTTGTTTTCGTACGCAGTGCACTAGCTAGTGCTTTGCCAGTGGTGTACGATATCGATCGAGTACTGTCTATCTCGCTGACTTCATTCTCGTTCTGGTCTTTGTATTCTTCTCTCTTTGTTCAACAAAAGCTCTCATCAAAGAATTCAAATGCAAAACAATTCAAATGTATCATCACTATAATGCATTTACGTCATAATACATGAATTGATTGTCGTTATCCATATTTTATGGTTTATGTAAAAGTGAAAATGAAAGTTTAGTTACAAGTTCATCATAATATAGAGTGGTAGTGAGGGAGATAGATAAGATGATGATATTGATGGGTGGCTTATATATGCTTATCTATAATCTATTTCTTGAATTCCAATCTAATCATTATATCTTTCGTATAATTTATATAGTCTTTTTTTTTCCCTCTCAATAGGATTGTATAATTATATAACAGGTATATAGGAAAAATTCTTAAATCAATACAAGGAAAAACCCTTTTGGCGACCAAACATATTTTGTCGCCTATTGTACCTTTTTGGTCGCTCATTACGATGGGCGACGAAATTTTGGTCGGCATCCAGTCGTCGCTCAAGGCTCGTTGTTGATACTTGAAACGGCGACCAAACACAACTTTGGTCGTTCATATTTATAAGCGACCAATAAATTTCGTCGCTGATTTCTCCCAATTTCGTCCCTGAGCCTTTGAATCATTGGCATGAAATTATAAGGGATAAGCGACCAAATAAACAATTTGGTCGCAGTTAACATTTGGTGTCCTACAGTTTTGGTCTCTACTTTGGTCGCTAAAGGTATGAGCAGACCTTGACAAAATAAAAATTTGGTCGTGGAATATTGTCTAGTTAGAAGTTTTTGTCTAAAATGTTGAACTATTTGGTAGCGGAGATTGCTTTTTTTTGTTTTTTTGTGTGTGTGTGTGTGGCTATAATTAAATTAATATAGCTTTAATAAAAAAATTGGGTAATTATCAGTTTACTACTACGAAGTTGTCCGTGTTTTAGAGTTCGATACAACAAGTTTTTTTCGTCTCAGTCGCATCCATAACGTTAAATTCCGTATCAATTTCATACATCCGTTAGTTTGACCGTCAGATTCTCCGTTAAATAATGACGTGGCAATCTATGGTGCCACGTGGACCACCCATATTTTGCCACATGGGCTATACAATAAAAATATATTTAATTAATTATAAAATTTAAAATTATCTAATATATTTATATATATATATATATAATAAAAAATAATTTTTTATCGAATTTTTTTCTCTATCTTCATCTTCATCTTCATCTCCATCTCCATCTCCATCTCCATCTTCATCTCAATCTCCATCTCTCTCTCTCTCTCTCTCTCTCTCTCTCTCTCTCTCTCTCTCTCTCTCTCTCTCTCTCTCTCTCTCTCTCTCTCTCTCTCTCTCTCTCTCTCTCGTGTGAACCCCTTCCCCAGCCTATGCATCTACAACTCCTTCCTCCTTCTCTCTCCCTCTTTCTTTCTCTTCCACAACCACAAACCCTCACACTCCACCCTCTATACCTTCTCTACCCAAACCACCCACCATATCCTCCTTTGCCCAGGAGGTGATGGAGGCGAAGGATGAGATCTTCTTCTCACCAGATTGCAACAAACCACGCACTTGATCTTACCTCTTGGGAAGCAATCAATGGTGGAATTGAAAGCCACAAATACAACATCAGCTAAAAATGAGATAACCCAATTGGCTTTCCCTGGAAAGAATTAAAAAACCCCATTTACTTGATTTTAGGAATTTTTGTTTATTAAGTTTTGAGGTTTGGGTGTGGCTTTCCCTGGGTTTTTTTTTCGGAGTTTTGAGGTTTAGGTGTGGCTTGGCTATTAGGGGTTTGGGATGTAGATTGTGTGGTTTTTTTTTTTTTTTTTTGGGAGTTTTGAGGTTTGGACATGGAAGCTCGGGGCGGACCGACGTTGGGACAAGAGGGTCGGACGCCCCCTTGGAAGGCTGGAAATTTGGCAAGGGACTCCATGAAAGCCCCCTTGGACTGCTGCTAGAAGCCCCCTTGTATGCACACCAAGTGCTCGATGGAAGTCCCAGTGAAGTCTCCTCTGCAGCTGCACTGGGCTGCTCGCTAATTTTTTTCAAAACGAGCCTTGCCAAACGACGCGTCGTTTGGTTCAAGGCTCGATCAAATTTTTAATTGACCTGGCCTCAAAACGACGTCGTTTTGGGCCAGGTTTTTTTTAAAAAAAAAGAACATCAGCTCTCTTACCCGATATTTGCACACCTCTCCTCTCCAAACCCTTCATTCCCAATTTCACAGCTCCAAGTCCAACCCTCTCAAACCCTAACCTCCCAACCTCCATCAAGTCTTCGCCGGTGGCCCAGGCCGATCACCACCACCTTGTGCCGTCACCGGCCTTTTTCTCAACTACAAGTAAGCAAGTCAAAATTTATATTAATACATTTATAAATTATAGTGATAATATATATTGTTGATATTGGTATTTTTTTTTTTGTAATGAAATTTATGGATATGAATCATATTGATGGATAATGTAGATTGATAGTTTATGCTTGATTGAGTATATTGAATATTGATTGATATTTGATATGATAATTTTGTAAATATTGAATATTGGTATCAATACTCAAAATCTGTCCTTATCTTATTTGGCTTGCAAACAATGTGAATTTTCTCTCTATTTGTCCTGCTGAGAAAATTGCTGAGAGAATGAGGGATTGGTTGAGAATTTTTGTCATTGTCCAACATGCAAGGAAAACCTACAGTTGATGAGGGATGATGAGTTTGAAGAATTGGTTGAGCAAGCATCTTCATTTTGTGACAAACACGATATTATCATTCCTGCCATGGATGAGGAATATGTACTTCCAGGGAGATCACGACGTAATGCTCCAATGAAGACAAATTATCATCGTTATCGTGTGGAGATCTTTATTCATGTAATTGATGGGCAACTTGCGGAATTAAATGATCGCTTCAACGAGGTAAGTACTGAGTTGCTTACTTGTTTGGCATGCTTGAATCCGAAAAATGAATTTGTAGCTTTTGACAAACGAAAGTTAGTTCGTCTTGCTCAATTTTATCCTCAAGATTTTTCGGATCAAGACTTATTGAGGCTTCAAGATGAACTTGGTGTTTATGTTCGTTTTATGCGTTTGAGTGGTGATTTTTCTCAGTTGGAAGGGATTAGTTGTCTTGCTGAAAAAATGGTGGAGAAAGGAATTCATGAAACATTTCCTTATGTGTATTTGCTTCTTACATTGGCTTTGGTTTTACCGGTTGCAACCGCTTCAGTGGAGAGGGCATTTTCCGCCATGAATATTATTAAAAATCCACTTCGCAACAGAATGAGAGATCAATGGTTGAATGATAGTTTGATTGTTTACATTGAGAGAGATGTTTTCGCTTGTATTGATAATGAAACTATAATGCAACGTTTTCAAACGATGAAAACTCGTCGTGGACAATTGTAACTTGTATTATTGGTTTTGTTATGAATTATGAATGGAAGTACAATATTTCTATCTTTTTAGCATTATTTTCGTTGTAGAAAATTTTTGGAACTTTTACACTAAGCCCCCTTGGCCACATAATCCTGGATCCGCCACTGTGGAAGCTTGGTTTTCTTGGAGACACCACCCATTTTTTTCAAGGCCTATGTTATGCAAGGAGCAGTAGCAGCTTCAGGAAACTCTCTGGGTTTTCTGGGAGCCACCACCCTTCCCAACTGTAACCTCATCCTCATCCTCACCTCACGACCATATCCTCTCTCTCTCTCTCTCTCTCTCCCCAAAATTTATCAAGCCCTCTCCTCCTCCGGTAGCCCCTACCATTTGGTATTGCGACTGGGCTTCCTCCTCCGGCACTGAGATTTTTCACACACAGCCCAAAAATTACAAAAATCCAGAGGGGTTCGACGGGGGAATGGAAAGAGAGAGAGATAAAGAGTTGAGACTGAGAGAGTTGTGAGAGAGAAAGGGAGAGTGAGATGAAGATGAAGAGAAAAAAAAAATGAAAAAAATTAATTTTTATTAGTTTTTTATAAATATATTAGATAATTTTAAAATTTATAATTAATTAAATATATTTTTATTGTATAGTCCACATGGCAAAATATGGGTGGTCCACATGGCACCATAGATTGTCACGTCATTATTTAACGGAGAACATAACGGTCAAACTAACGGATGTATGAAAATGATACGGAATTTAACGTTATGGATGCGACTGAGACAAAAAAAAACTTATTATATCGAACTCTAAAACACGGACAACTTTGTAGTAGTAAACTGATAATTACTCAAAAAAATTTATTAAATGTCCCAAGTAAAAATAGCATAAGACTTACCCAACTGAAAAATTTACAAGTACATAACATACATTCACCATAAAAACATACCGTACTATACAAAATTTCTTGACAAACCAGTAACATACCATAATTAACAAATCACCAGTCATAGCACCTGAGTTCAAAGTCATGTCTTATAAAGAAAAATAAAACTTACATATTAAAAAAATCATTTCAAGTCTCTTTCGATCAGCAACATTGCCTCACAAGGATGGAGGAACATATGCATCCATATATACCGAGTGGATTAACAACTTGAAAACAATAAACTCCTATCTACTTGTTGAATCAACATGAAGCATCATCCCTTCTCGTAGCTGCTCAAGCCAAACAAACCAAAACAAGGCCAATATTCTTAAATGAAACCAAGCAAACTGCCAAATCAAATTCACGACCTGCAAACATAACCAAAACCCAACCACATAAATTCATTCTAACTAAGTCATGCTGATTTACAACTAGAACAGAACCTCTAGTGTAAATTCTTTAGTTTATAAATATTATCTCCATATCATTGTGAAGTTAATAATGAAAAAAATTATTAAGAAGGAAGAGAGTTCACCATAACACTTGAAAACTTGCCAAAGGGAAAAGGAGCAGCCAAGCCAGAATATGTTGAGCATGATAGGCAGCCTTCTGCAAGCAGCTCTTCCCTAGGATAATATATGAAAACCTGTGAAGTAAAACAATCACACTTAATGTTTAGTACTTAATTTCAGATTGGTATACAACCTTACTTGCCAAAAAACAAAATTGGAACATCTTTGATCTGTTCCATTGGAACCATCACTCCTTTTATTGCTATATATGCAGATGAGCAGAAGTACAAACAAGTCCAATTTAAAATCTCCAACTTACATACATATATCATCAAGAAAAGACAAACTTAAACTGAAAGCAGACTAATTTCCTTATAAAAATGGAGTTCATATAAGTTAATGCACTTTAACTTAAATTGAAGAAAGAAAACTTAGTCTTGCATATCTTAGGCCCTCCTCTTAGTGATCTTAGACTTATTATTTTCGGGAGGAAAAGTGTTGTCTGGGAGGCAAAAAACAGGAAAGTTATAACCAAAAGGATAGAAAGAGCAGCTGTAGTGACCACCCCCTTGTATAACCAAATTATTTCTCTCTGTTCAAAAAGACAACAAAAATAAGATAAGATCTCCTCTCTCTCCAACAAAAAGAAATGGATCTATATGAGAATGTTTATGCACGGTCTAAACCAAGAAAACTAATTTTAGAAAATACAAACTAGCAAATCACTTAATTTTGAGAGAGCTTTAGATCAAATTACTCTTCAAACTCAAAATAGTATATGCCTCCGTCCCCTACGTTTAACTAATCATCATAATCCAAGCAAATGCCAAAGGCATTATTCTTTTGTTCATTTAACCCAAAACAACAACAAATAAAACCAATCACAAAAAGCACGAAATATTCAAGAGAAATCCCCAAGATAAAACCAAATGGCCCAAAACTGGGTTGTGGTGTCTCCCAAGTCCAAAGGTAAAGGTATTAAAACAAGGGAAGCACAAAAAATATTAAAAGGAGGTAAAACAACATGTATAAACCCAACAATTTACACACAACATGAAAAAGTCGACACCTATGTAAAAGGTACAGATTCCTCATTTCAAATTAAGAATATTAAATAAAAAAATAAAAGGCAAGTGCTATTTATTAAGTTGGTCACCGATATTATCCACATACAAAGAACCATAAACTAAAATGAAGAGAGATGACAGAAGCAAAGCAAGAGGGACGAAAAGAAAAAGAAAAAAACTTGTTTCAGTTTTGAGCTATTTGATAATTCAATGACCCTTGATTAAATTTCATAAATATTAACATGTTACAAAACTCACAACTCAAAAAAATAAAAACAGAGAAACTAGTTGTCATATAGAAGCAGCAGATGAAGAAGTGGTGAAGGAGGACTTCGCCATTTCAGTGGTTGAGGGGCTGTCTACAACCTCGTTATTATCACAAAAACAAACCAGATTTATTTTTATAGAATCTGTTTGTACCATATTTGGTAAAATGCCAAAATTGGTATCTTTTACCTATTGAAGAGACCCAGGCCCAACTTCCAGACAAATGGCCTTTTTTCTTTTTTACCCACCAAAGCCCAGAAGGCAAGAAGCCCATTCCTTTTTACACAAAATATCCCCAAATTAGGCCCACCACGTCAAAAGTGGTTGAGTTTGATTAGAGTCACTCACGAAAAGCTGGAGTTGGTTTTTCCACCATTAAGAGCGAAATGACTAGCGTCTCTTAGCAGAAAGCGTGCCGACTGTCTGACGCCAAGCACCAACTGGAACCGTCGCTCTTCCACCCTTTCAGACTGATGAAACTCAAGGATTCATCCCCTCAAGACTAATCTTCATCTGGAAATATCTCTTGATATTTTATTCATTAGAGCAGCTAACGAAGAAAAGTTTCAGACATACACACAAGTTTTTTCCTCTACCGTCATTGCTGAAGATTATTTGCTTATAAATATGGAAGCCTCATAGCAGCGCTCAATGACTCTCTCTCCAAAATCAGACTCAACGTCTATAACTTGAAAAACCTTCAAGCCTTCAAACAACTTGTTCTCACCAGATAACCAGTTGACAACTCCTGCGTTTATCTTTTATTGCTCTGCCATCTTCTTGGTATGATTTCTGTTAAGCAATCAAGCCTAGCTTCCTTGTAAAAAGCTAAAAACTTGTAACATATTGGATAGAGAAATCTCCAGTCATCTTTTTACCAAGTTTCTTCATTACTGTAACTTGCATTTACGAAACTGAATAGAGAAATCTTTGGTTTTGTTTTTGTGTTAATCATCTATCATACTTGGAATTGATAGAGAAATCTCCTTTCCCAGAGACTTTACCCTTTCTATAATTTAAATTACTCGCATCTAATATTTCTGCTGTTTACTTCTCTTGCAATTTACATTTCCCGCACTTTAAATTCAAGTCTTTACCCTAGAAATGATATTGTTTACTGTTGGACATGCCCGAATAAAAGGGTTTTGTTTTAGGTCCAAAACTAGGGCTTCCTTAAGCCCGAATATTCATATTTATGCCCATAGTTATCAAAATCATGGGCCCGAATCAAGGTTTTTCGAACCCACTTAAGGGGTCATTAACCACAAACTCGGTTTTTCTATTTGGCTAGGTACCACTCGTATCTTCCAAGCCATGAACGCACGATTGAAAGAATATTGAAGTCCTCTTCATTGAGGCATAGAAAAGAACTCATTCGAGCTAGTACCCCACTCGAAGTACAATGGTTTGATTAAGAAGTCCAGAAAAGGAGCGCAAATCCATCAGATCACACTCACATACCAAGTCTACTGGGCTGGTCTCATCTCCAATAGCACGCCTGCATTCGCGAATCCAATCAGGACCAGAAGAGGCGGTGACTCAGGTCTCCCACCCCATCGCCATTTCAACTTGATTCAACTTTCAATTGTGTACAAAGAAGATTGCAAATTGTCCCCTCCCCTCCACGGTACTTCGGAGGAGAGGAACCATCGTCGCCAACGACGAAAGGACCAAACGGGGTGTCTTGTTGCCAAGACCCGGCTCTCGAGGCACGAGGAGGACATCCAACACCGGGTACCTTTTCTGCACCAACAGAATCAAAATAAAATAATTATAGAAAATTGGTTAAATAAACAATATAATTAAATGAACACACCGTTGAATCAGAGTTGGTTTGTGGGTGAAGAGATTGTTGAGAATCTTTGGTATTTGCGTGAGCCAGAGTGTTGATGTAGCAGCAAGTGGAGTAGAGAAATCTTGGACGGAAAAAGAGAACAGGAAATAACTCATGGCATAAGAAATCTGGAGGGGGAGGAAGAGAGGGTGGGTATGTAAATGATTGGTGATCGACGAAGGATTGCGCCATGATTGTCGATGGAGGATTGACTTGAAGGTGTCGGTTGTATTGTGTGGGAGATGAAGAGAGTGGGTACTAGTATGGACCAAAATATCGATAATATCGATGAAATATCTAGGATATTATCATTTTTTCTGGTCACATATATTTTGGAACGTATCCATACACATATGAATATCGATAATATCGACAAAATATGGAGGAAATATCGATGTCGATAATTTCGCTCAGACTTCAGTAATATTTTGACAAAATATCGCCATGATATCGCTATAATATTGAATTGCACATAAGAATGAGTTTCCTTTTCAAGTTTCAACTTTCCAACTACTCTTCACAATAAACTTACTCTACACATAGAGATGATGAAGATAATGAAATTTTTGAACCTCATAGGAACTCTATGTGGTACTAAGTCACTCATGTATCTTACCATGCAATGTATAAAGTGTAAAATATTCTAGTAAATCATTATATATAAATGATTATGATGTGTTTAATCTTCTTTAATTAATTACTACATATTTTCTACACTCACAGTGTTTGTCGGCTCGCTATATAATCAACTTAAATCAGTTAAACCCATCATGAAATGCATTTTCTTCCAATTTTTTGTGATAAACTAATAGATAATTTACTAAATAAACATCCTCCAAAGTTTCAATAAAAATTTCCAAGTTTTTCTTATAATTTCCATGGTTTTTATTCAATTTTTATCTATATCGATAATATCCCAATATTTCCATCGAAATTTCCGTGTTTTTGGACTACTGATATTTTCTATACTATCGATATTTTAGACCTTGGGTACCAGAGAAAGGAATTGGGGGAATCGATGGGTTTGAGGAATTTTTAATTTAGTCTAAAAATCAGCCACAAACCCAAAAGGCCAAACAAGTAAAACGATGTAGTTTTAATACTTTAGATGCCTACCTCTCAATGATCAGCGACAAATTTGTTGGTCGCTAAATCTGACGAAATTTTTGGGCGGCAACTTTCATTTGCAGACAAACCAAGTAAACTTAAAGATAAAATATTTTTATTGTATTTAATTTTAGATTTCGCATGTAACCAAAATTGAAAAAGGGGCGACCAAAATTGCATTTGGTCGCGAATTCATTGAACAACGTCGAAATAGTTTGGTCACCCTTCGAAAATATTTTATCACCAATCAATTGGTTGAAGTCTTAACACATGCCTAAATCTCACGAAATATTTGGCGACGAAATTACAAAATGTCCTAGCTAATAACTCTATTGGGCAACTAAAGTTGCATTGGTCTCCAAAACTGTGGTCGTAAAAAAAGTTTTTTCTTGTAGTGTGTCAAGATCACACTGGCACATGATGTTACTAGTTCAAGTGCTATAATCAGATGACAATACACTGAAGAATTAAGTTGTACAAAGCAAAGAATATATACTTTTTTAATTCACTTTCAATATTTTGTACATAATCAATTTTATATGAAAAGGCATTGTTAATCCTTTTTTATATGAAAATCAAGGATGGCCGGCCGGTATTGATTGGTTTAGGCTGTGCACCATTAATCTTGTGGATTAATTAAGGCAATGAAATTAAGAAATTAGGGAGAATTACACCCCTTTAGAAAAATAAAGAAAAAAGAAGAAAACAAAATAAAAAGGTCCTTTTTTTTTGTCAAGAAACAAAAAAAAAGTTGGTCTAAACAGCCATTAATGAAGCATATGGCCAATATTAGGGTGGCATTTTAGACCCAAAAACCGCGAAACCACGAAAACTCATTGAAGTATTACCTCATTTGATTTGAACATGTCGGAAAACCGACTGCAAATTGCGGTTTGATAAACCAACCGTATTTTGTGATTGCGGTTGCAGTTTGAAATACCTAAAATATGCGGTATACCGCGCAAACCGCAATCGCTATATAATTAATAATTAAAATATATTTTTATAACCAATTGATATGCGGCATACCGCAAACCAAACACAAGGTTGTGCGCAGATTAGGTTGCCGCCCGGATTTTTTGTACTGTAAAGAGGTATAAAAAGGTTGGACAAGTATTCATGTTTGACTTAGGACGTGAGTAGATTAGCTGCTAGCCCACTGTTTTGGAGCAAAACCACACTATTGTAAAGAATATACCACTCCAACAAAGCAAGGGATAATGACATTAAGTCCCTAATCTCCAAACAGGATAAACCAATTAAACTAGCAAAAGATACTTAACTCTCGTGATTACTTCAAGATAATGAAGCAATAATCAACTATGCCCCGATTAATTAAGTTGGTATGTTTCACAGTCCAAGAGATTGTTCTTCAAGATACTATTAATCAATATCCATATTGAGGTCGTCCAATAAAATAACGCATTAACTGTTTTGCGTTAGATTACCATTGACTAAAGCTCGATGATTACGGGACTAAATCATAACCATCCACATGAGCCATGCGTGTTGATTATTGAATTAGATTACCATTAGATTAGACTGTCGGTTTGGATTATAATAATAATATTAAGAGACTCTTTCTCATAACTACCATTAGTTGTGTGTTGATTATTGAATTGGATTACCATTAGATTAGACTGTCGGTTTGGATCATAATAATAATATTAAGAGACTCTTTCTCATAACTACCATTTAACTATCACGCGAATAAATTATAACCATCCACATAAATCCTACTCAATAATGTTTGACTTAGGTCGTGAGTAGATTAGCTTGCCACCCCATTTTTTGAAATGTAAAGAGGTAAAAAAAAGGTTGAACAAGTATTCATGTTTGACTTAGGTCGTGAGTAGATTAGCTGCTAGCCCACTGTTTTGGAGCAAAACCACAACCACACTATTGTAAAGAATATACCACTGCAACAAAGCAAGGGATTATGATATTAAGTCCCTAATCTCCAAACAGGTTAAACCAATTAAACTAGCAAAAGATACTTAACTCTCGTGATTACTTCAAGATAGACTTCCGAGAAAAAAAAAAATTGGGAAAACTTTCCTGTTCTTCCATTCCTCAAAACCCACGATGAAGTGCGAAAGATTCCTATCCATTCCAGTCTTTATGGTGTTTCTGTTAGTGTGTGTTGTGTGTTACGGCACGCTTTTCATCTTCATCGAAGATTGGGTCGGGTTGAAGAGCTATGCTGGTTCTTTGAACGCTCTGATTCTCATTTCCTTGGCCTCTTTCTCCATCATCTCTTTCATTCGTTGTGTTCTCTCTGACCCGGGTTATGTTCCAGCTTCCTATGTCCCTGATATTAAAGACAGTGAGGCATCTGATCAAGAACTCAAGAAAAATGTAAGCTTTTACTGGCATATGTTTGGGCGTGGTCTGTTTGGTTGATGAGAAAATTGAGTTAAATAAAAGAAAAAGGATTGAATTTTTAATTCTAATGCTTTCTGTTTGGCTGGTGATTAGAATATAAGTTTTGACTGGTACATTAATGGGTTGATGAGAATGTTATCTAATTATTGGTGCATAAATTCTTTTGACGAATGATTTAAAGAAAGTCACAAACAAATGAAAAATTAAAGATTCTTAAAGTTGAATCATAATTTTCAGAGTCTGAGATCCGCTTCTCGTGTGATTTATGGAATTTACACCAAAAGGTTTAAGTTAGTGAGAATTATATGAGTCTGGATAGTTACTGGCTGATATGGCATAAACAAATTAATAAACATACGTGCTTAATGCATGAGAAAATATGAGAACTGGACCAGTGAGTAAATTGCATTGCTTGTTGAAGGATATCTTTAATATGTGAGTTGGTACTGTGTTACCTATTTCATTAAAGGTGGATGTATTTTTAGTGTAGTAGAGAATGATAAATAGAAATGTTAACAAGTAGGTCACCGGTGAGATGAAAATGTTTATACAATTACAACCTTAGGAGGAGCATGGACACAGGACATAGGTGACATAAGATACATGCAAAGGAACCATGATTGCTTGAAAAACTTCTAGATTTATGGATTAATATTACTGGAATGATTTGTTGACCTCATAGTATAAATCTTACAGTCTGTTTACAAGTGTTTACAAGTGTATCACTCTTGTTCATATTATCAAGTACTTTATGCATTAAGATACCTGCTATGGATCTAGCCACACATTTTTAATACTGATTTCTTCTCTGTGTAGCTAATTTTGAAACTTTGGATTCTTGATTTCTGACAGGGCATATCATCAAGGCGCTGTGACAAGTGTTCTTCATACAAACCTCCCAGGGCCCATCATTGCCGGGTCTGCAGAAGGTGTGTTTTAAGGATGGTAGGTTGCATTACATTCTTATTACCATATCTTCTTATTCATGATTTTTCTGTACATGGATTAGAATTTTTATTTCTTTCGTGCCAAAATTGGATGCAGGATCATCACTGTCCGTGGATCAATAACTGTGTTGGTTATTCGAACTACAAGGCTTTTTTAATGCTTGTCGTGTATGCAACACTAGGAAGCTTGTATTCTACAGTAAGTTATCTGGTTCTTCCTTTTACGTGCTTTGATAATAAGCAGCCTCATATTCTGACAGAAGCTTTTGACATGTTTAGGTTATGATTATATATTGTGCATCTTATAAGGACTTGGAATACAGTGGAAGTGGTGGCCTCAAGATTGTTTATGTGAGTTAGTACTCTTTTTTTTTTCTCTCTTTTGTGCTGAGGATGCGAGTACATAATCATCTATTCTGTTTTTCTTGTTTTGGAGTAATTTCCTAAGTACTCAAGTTAGATCAGGAATCTAGTTAAGCATCTTCTATTTTGATGCACGCTTAAATGAGTTAGAGGCTTCGACCAAAGAAAGAGTTAGGGGCAGAAATAATCCTGTCTACTACAATGGATGTCTTATAGCTCATATTGTAATTTTCAATGGTGTCAAGCATTGGTAGAGTGCGCAAAAATATGGAGAACTGGTTGCTAATAGTCACATAAATGGGTTCTTCTGCATGTTCCTCTTTTTCAGCTGTTGAATACGGGTTTCATATATATGTATTTGTAACTCTCTATTTGGTTCTTGGCTCTTTTTGCAAATTAAACCACTTAAAACCCTTTGTTGCCTCACCAATCATCTTAACTGGTTTTTTAGGTTATGTCTGGAGTAATGATGGCTTCCTTGAGCGTAATTCTTGGAACTCTTTTGGGCTTTCATGTCTACCTCATCATCCATAATATGACGACTATAGAGGTAAACTGACATTTCGTAACTGGAAGCGGAACTTAATATTTTTATTTTTCAGGAATCATTGACACAAAGTTTGACATTGATATTTTACCAACTGCAAGCTCGTCACAGCATTTTGGCACTGGTACAAACCAGAAAAAGAGGTTCAAGTCTCTTGCAAAGAGGAATAAATTTACCAATAAGAATGATGCTTCTCAAACTGTGCAAGGATCTCAAACTTCCTTTGGAAGTCAATCTGTGCATGGATCTCAACCAACTGCAAACTCATCACAGCCTTTTGGCACTGGTACAAACAATAAAAAAGGTTCAAGTCTCCTGCTAAGAGGAATAAATTTAGCAATAGAAAGGACTTGTTGGACAGTTATCAGCCTTGGAGATTTTGATAATGTGCAAGTGTTGTTTTTTTGTTAAAAATGCCTCTTTAGAAGAGCTTTTGATTAAACTGTTATTTTGATGATGTGCACGTCTTGTGATTTGGCTAAATTGACTCTTTAGAACAACTTTTCATGTGCAAATGTTGGATGGTGCTTAAATTGATATTTTGCAAGTCCAACTGTTTGGGACAAACCCAAACATTGTTAGATGGCTCGTAAAATGTATCAAGTACTAGTATTGATTTTCATCAATGTTTCCAGATTGAAAGTAATGTTATAAACTGTTGTTTTGGTAATTGCGAGGAATTGTTCAGAACTATTGTTTTGGTAATTGTTAGGAAGTGTTGGAGGTACTGTTGTTTTAGTAATTCTTTTGATATTCATTGCACAAGTACCAGAATAATGCGAATTATAAAATTGCCTCCCATGTTGTGTTCAAATATCACATTCATTAGATAAGTATCAATATATGATTTGTTACAAACAGTTGCAAAATACATCCACATCACCCTAATTCATCCATCATCACCCTAATTAAGTTGCAAAATACAGACTTCCAAAATCAGTCTACTTCATTCATCGCCAACCTCTAATGGCTTAATTCTGTCACAACTTTTACAGAAATTGCCAAAACAACATAATTACTAAACCCCATGAAAGAAGAAGGCAACCCAATAAGTTTCCTTCTCTTGATTGACGAAGCTCAGCATCTTTTTCAAGTTCCTTCAATCTTCGAAGTAGCCAAGCCACCAGAGCCTTCTCTCTATGTGGAAATTCAACATCCACCCAAACAAAAAAACCACATCCTTTTTTCCTCCTATGTATCAACCATTAATAGCAATTAAGAAAAAATTAGAACAAAATTCAGAGACTTTGAACAACAAAACTTACCCCTGAAGATTTTGGACAAACATGGAATCTTCGAAGTGGGTTGGCATCAGTCCACAAAGTTTGTAAGCAAGCTATCTTCCCACAAAAGCAACGCGGTGCCGCCACATCCAACTCGTCCCCTCTTTCAATTATTTCAGGCCTCATCTTCAATATTCGTGAAAACCAAACCTCTGATTTCTAGGGTTTTATCGTCTTCCATAGGGGAGGAAGCTAAATTGAGGGGTTTTTTTTTCGCGCCAACGAGCTCAATTGGGGTTTAATAATGTGGGCTCTCAGTTATTAGAGGTGAGGTCCACAAATCCACATCACCAACTCAGATTGGTAAGAAATATGCCATTATGCATCCTCTTTCTCTTTCTTCACCACCATCTAATATCCCTCCACCATTTTAACCACCGCCACTTCCTCTATGTCCACCATCTTTGCCTCATCTCTCTCTCTCTCTCTCTCTCTCAGCACCCAACCTCAGCCCAACCCCAATTTTTAGATATCACCCTCACAACCCACCCTAGAATAAGAAGACGAACTTTGTTAATGGGCTCTTGGGCTACTTAATAGCCGTCCAATCTAGTGCATAGTTATTATTGGACTATTGGATTGAACCCCCTCATTATAACCCCTCACTTTTACCCCTCATTATAGAAGCTCCTTGACAATCTTTCATCATGTTAATGGGCTCTAAGGCTCAATTCATTGTTGGTCACTTCTTGGGGTCGACAACTTCTAAATTTGCTTGACTTTAGGGCTATTCCCAACCCAACCCATGAGAGATTAAAAAAGGTTCCATCCATATTACAAGCCCAACTTTGTCAAAGGAACCCATATTAGATACGGGCTCAGACATGTTCATATAGTGAAAAAGACTTTTCAAATGTTATATCAGAAATTTATTTTTGAATACAAACGACAATCTAAACAATAAGGAGGATGGGGTTTCTCACACACAGAATACCAAAATGCCGTGAAAATTTAAACTTGAGACCACTTATATGCAAGTCAAGACTCTCCTTCAAATTTATAATAAGTAACCATAAAAAAGTTTTTCATTAAAGAGTTGTATAAACTGGTGGTAATAACCGACCAAATTATTTACCAAAACTTATATTAACATTCACCCCATCGTGGCACAATAACCAAGATATATATATATATATGAGAATGTTATTATGAATTTGGCACGGGTTGTGCACTAGTGCACAAACTAATTGTGCAAGTACATTGTCCTTTTGCTTCACGCATATCTGTGTGTTGGTACACTGCCTACCAGACCAAATGAATTAAAATAGTAATTTGACCTAGTACATGTTTTTTTTCCTTCCTCGTTCAAGGAAGTAGTAAAATATATAGTCCTGGTTTCAAAATGACCGCCCAAGCTCTGCCATTGGTTTCAAAATGAATCTCATTTAACTGACACAAGCTGCTTTCTTTTCGTCTTCTCTTTGGTAATTATTACATCAAATTTTACAGTCAATTATTGTTAACAAATATATCAATAATTACATACTATTATTATCACCCAGAACTTTAGATGTTAATTTTGTCAGGGTTTTTCTGTTTCCAAGTTTCAATAATAAGCACATGAAGTCCCTCTATCTCAATGTGTGTTGGCAACCTAGAATCCAGCAAGGCACTCACAAATGTAATATCAAAAAAGATTCATGTGATTATAAAATAATGCAAACCAGCTCCTAGCCCACTGCTTTGGAGCAAAACCACACTATTGTAAAGAATACACCACTCCAACAAAGCAAGGGATTATGATATTAAGTCCCTAATCTCCAAACAGGATAAACCAATTAAACTAGCAAAAGATACTTAACTCTCGTGATTACTTTAAGATAATGAAGCAATAATCAACTATGCCCCGATTAATTAAGTTTCACAGCCCAGGAGATTGTTCTTCAGGATCCTATTAATCAATATCCATATTGAGGTCGTTCAATAAAGTAATGCATTAACTGTTTTGCGTCAGATTACCACCGACTAAAGCTCGATGATTACGGGAATAAATCATAATCATCCACATGAGCCATGTGTGTTGATGATTGAACTAGATTACTATTATAGTAGACTGTCGGTCTGGATCATAATAATAATATTAAGAGACTCTTTCTCATAACTACCATTCAACGATCACATGAATAAATTATAACCATCCGCATAAACTCTACTCATTAGTGTTTGACTTAGATCGTGAGTAGATTAGGTTGCCATCCGGATTTTTGTAATGTAAAGAGGTGAAAAAAGGTTGGACAAGTATTCATTTTGCTATCTTGTTTGCTTAAATGGTATAGTTAGTCATTGCCAAAAATCAAGAAATCTAAAGACTTGTATATGCAATACATATTTGCATTAATTCTTGGAGCTCACTTGATAAGTACTATCCCTTTTAAAACTCATAAAAATTCAAATGACGGTAGGATTGAAACAAACCCCCTAAGCCCTTTAGCCAAAAGCGAAAAAGCATAATCTAATAAATCCTTCAATATAGTTGAAGCACTTCATTCACTCATGGAGGGCAGGGTGTGACATTAAGATCTAAACTGGTACTAGGTTGCTGGCCACGAGTGGGGCATGTCGTATCTCCCTCACCAATTTTTTAATAGTAAATAATGGTGCGGAAGTTTGTTGGCCACATAAGAGTGGTTTGATTATTATCCACTTAAATCTTAGATTCTTAGTGTTTATATACAAATAATTTTTTATTTAAAAACCCTTAGATTCTTAGTGGAGTGTGGTCCACCATGAATTGGCCCCACATTCAGCTTTGTGTAAGTATCGTATGATCAGCTTGAAGAGTCCAAACAAGAAAAGATTAGTGCAAAATATAATATGCAGGCGCGTAGCTTGAAAGAGATGCTAGTATTGAACAAACCTCAATGCCAACTATTCTTTAATATTTAGTTTAGTGGTTAGTAATTGTCCTTATTTAGTCGGAGGTTTCAATTTCGGCTTATATAAATACGAGGATGATATATACTTGTGATAAATTCAATACTTAATTGTGGTTAATTTTGTTGTGGTGACATAGTTGGTTGTAAAAATATCTTATAAATATCTTATCGTTTATATATATAAAGGATATGCAATCACGTCTATCTTTTCGCATATAAACATGCAACTTTTACATTCACATAAAATATAACTGATGCCGGTTATATCTAAACAGGTTACAACTGGTGCGAGTTGCATCTACACATGTGATTGCAAATTATACCATCATCCAAACAACAGTTCTATATGCGTTGGAATCAAAGGACAAACATACTTTCACAAATGTTTCCTAGCTAGCTTTTAGATCTCATGCAATCCAAGGGTTTTTAACAAGGTGACGTGGGAGTTTTTTAATGCTTAAATGACATGGAGGTGATGTGACATTATAACTTAGAGAGAGAGAAAAAAAAAAAAAAAAAAAGAGCTCTTGGCATTAGTGGTGAGGGTGAGTTGAAAAATGGATTAGAATGAAATTAAATTAAGAGTTCGATTTCCTTCCATGCTAACTGATAAAATGAAAAGTTCTTTTGGTATCATATATGCAAGGACATTGATAAGTGCTTGTGCAAATGGTGGAGTGAAAGTGCTATAAAGTTGACCTTAATTTTAAATAATAAATAAAATCTAAGTGCTGTTTTTGTTTTCGTACGCAGTGCACCAGCTAGCGCTTTGCAAGTGGTGTACGATCGATCGAGTACTATCTATCTATCTCTCTCTGGTTTCATTTTCGTTTGGGTCTTTGTATTCTTCTCTCTTTGTCCAACAAAAGCTCTCATCAAAGAAAAAAAGAATTAAAATGCAAAACATCAGTAAAACAATTCAAATGTATCATTACTATAATGTATTTACGTCATAATATAGAGTGGTAGTGAGGGACATAGATAAGATGATGATATTGATGGGTGGCGTATGCTTATCTATAATCTATTTGCTAAATTCCAATCTTATCATTATATCTTTCATATAATTTATATAGTCTTTTTTTTTTCCTCTCAGAAGGATTGTATAATTATATATAACATGTATATAGGAAAAATTCTTAAGTGTCACGATCACACTGCCACGTGATGTTACTAGTTTAAGTACTATAACATCATATGACAATACACTGAAGAATTAAGTTGTACTAAGCAAAGAATATATACTTTTTTAATTCACTTTCAATATTTTTACATGATCAATTTTATATGAAAAGGCATTGTTAATCCTTTTTTATATGAAAATCAAGGATGGCCGGCCGGTATTGATTGGTTGAGGCTGTGCACCATTAGTCTTGTGGATTAATTAAAGCAATGAAATTAAGAAATTAGGGAGAATTACACCCCTTTATAAAAATAAAGAAAAAATGTCCTTTTTTTTGTCAAGAAACAAAAAAAAAGTTGGTCTAAACATCCATTAATGAAGCATATGGCCAATATTATACTAGAAATGCTCTCCACAACCATCTGGTCCATCATAAGCGCTGTATATGATACATAAAAAAGATGCTATGATCTTTAGCTTCGCAGACCACCCCCACAAAAAAGAGAGAGGAGAGAATTGCCCGACACTCTCCACTAAACCAGTCTCAATAATTGTCATTGTACAAAAAAAAAAAAGAAATTGTGGTCATATGGCTCCCAATAGGCAACAAGGCACTTGATACCCTAGAATTTTTTTTATACAAGCGACATTGTGAGAGGAGCGAATCGAACCTAAGATCTCAAGTGTATGGGTAAATGTTCTTAACCACTTGAGCTACAAGCTCCTTGCTTGATGCCCAAGATTTTTTATTATGGAATTAACATTTTCTCAAATAGGAAAATATTGTCGTGTGCTCAGCTTTGATCAATATGGGAAACCTTCTGATTTCGTCTATATATTATTTGATAATTAATTGTTGAATATTTAAGGGACCGTTTGATAATTATTTTAATTTTAGTTTTTAGTTTTTATTTTTTTGTGTTAGAGTAGAGAGTTAGAATGGGAGTGAGAATGAGATTGAGAGGGGATGACAGGAGAGGATGAGAGGGAGGAGTAACAAAAGTGAAAACAAAAACTTGAAAGTGAAAACAATTTCAAATAGATTTTAGTTTTTATTTTCACTTTTGTTACTCCTCCCCTCTCATCTCCACTCTCATTCTCACTTTCCATTCTCCCTCTTTTTCCTTATACTCTAGCACAAAAAATGAAAACTAAAAATTGAAATTGAAATGGTTATCAAACGCCCTAAGTTACCAAACATATTGTTCCATTAGGTCAACCTTTATATCAAGTCTTCTTCCAAGTATCTCTGATTAGTGTAGTGAAATCAGCCATGCACACACTCTTTGAAAATGGAAACGTTTCAAAGAGCTTTGAATTTGAACCTCAAGAGTACATATCTGGTCATGAGCTTTTGTTTCAGATTTAATTGCTCTTTCTGCAGCAAAGCAACATTGAAAATCTTCAAAAGTTTGTCTTTCTTGGCCATTAGGATTTGTGCGTACAACCCAATAAATTGGGTGGTTGTTGCATATCAAGTTAGATTGGGGCTGTTCCTCATTTCTATATTTCTTAGGTTCATAAAACAAAGAAGCGCTGCCTTTTCAAAAGGAATCATCTTCCACAATAATTTCCAGCTTAGTTTGCTCTGAGCCAAGTTTTCTTGATGGGTTCCTTAACTTGGTGACAATCAATCTAGCTACCTATGGGCTATAACGTTTGTCTTGATAGGAGTCTTCCAAACTTTTAATTGAAAATGTGTAAGTATACTAAAAGTAGATATTCAAGTTCGTAAACTTAATAATAAGAAGATGGGAAAAGTGGTAATTTGAATAAGTGAGAGTAGCCAATCTATACCGTTGGTTTAGTAGGTAAGGTCTCTGCCTTGTGTGTAGCCCCACCAATGTTCGAATCCCGATGCCAACAGTTCTCGTTGGTGTGCAATCTGTAAATTCCTACGTAAATCCATACTGGTGGCAGCTGGGTGACACAAGTAAGTCCATCCAGCTCGAGGTTGTGGGTATATCCTGGCACTGGTGGTGAAAGTAGCTAATCTCACCCTAAACTTTTTTCCATTAAAAAAAAAAGAGTGGTAATTTGAATCTCATTGAAGAAGCTACATCGTAAGTGTTGACTCACGTTTTAATTTTGTATGACATGATATGTGTTTGAGTCATAATGAAATATCAGGTATGACATGATATGTGTTGAGTCATAATGAAATATCATAATGAAATATCATTAGACAAAGAGTTAGTTGATGGTATAACATTACCTTTTAAACTGAGTCTCATCTCACCTCATGCCGGCTCAACTGAATATCACATGACCTCAGTTAGAAGCTTATTTGCCCCACCTTGAATTTTTCAACAACTTGATTTGTTTCCCCTAATTGGATTCATTGGCTCTGTCACGGCTTATGATTAGTTGAGATGGAGAGATGAAGAAATCATGACACCTTCAACTTTGTTTACTACATATAATGTGTCTAGCTGGCCAGTCTAACTCGATTTGAGGTTTACAAGCATTTGAAACTATGTAATCTAAATCATTTAACAAAATTATGTTTGATATTCGACAGCAATTTACTCTTCAATATTAATGTCGCATATAATTATGTATATTTAAATTTGTTACTGGATTTAATTCGATGACAAAACTTTTCTTTGTCTCAGTATTTGTGTCTTCGTTAGATAAACTTTTCGAACCAATCAACATTTTAGTTGGACTGAATTTTGTCAAATCCACCAAATTTGAACCCAGGAACATTTTCCATGATCCTATGACGTGGCGTATCACTGGCCAATCAGAAACCCGGACAGCTTTTTATGCAAATGCAAAACCCCTATATATACACAACCTTGGGCACACAAGTTCCATGCATCTAGCAGTCACTGAAATACTCCACAGCAAGACGTCAGTGTGTATATATAAGCACCCCTAACAACAAACCCTTCCTCACCTACTCCTCTCATCTCTCTCTCTCTCTCTCTCTCTCTCTCTCTCTCTCTCTCTCTCTCTCTTTTTAGATTTATGAATAGATCTTGAGATTTCTTCTCTTCATCTTCTTCTTTTTGTTCTATACATAATTTGTATCTGATTGTTTCATTCCTGCAACTTTTGCTTGCTCTTCTTCAATTTTTTCAATGCTCAGTGATTCGTATCTCATCCACCGGATTTCGAATCGGGTGTGCTACAGTTTTTATGGGTTTTTTAAGCTGATGATATGTTATTAAGTATTTAACCCACATGTAATCTGGTCAGTCTTTTTACAAGTCCCTCACACCCAGTGTCCCTGAATATTATTACAGAAGGAAAAGTAGTTGGCCTGTGTGCTGCTTTCTTTTCCATGGCATAATTAAAAATTCAATTTTTCAAAAGGATGTAATTTTTTTTTAAAAAATTCTGTCTTTGGTAACCGTATATTCTATTAGGGTTCCCTCAGGTCATTGGATTCGGGGCTGGCCTTTTATACACAAGAAACCTTCTTTTTCAATATTTCTTAAATTTTTTTTTCTTTCTTTGGTTCTCTTTCTTCTCGATCGCCCACAGTTCAGACTGTACAGAGTACAACAAATTGATAATTGATTCAGTCATTGTTTGCGGGTGCAGCATCACCAAGATTCACAACTGATCAAGGGCACAGTGACATCATGATGTTTTGATTTTATTATGACTGTGTGTCTCCTAAGTTTGAGAATCTTGATGATGCTGCATCAGCAATAGACGACTATACCCCGGCAAAGCTGCGAAGAATCGATTTTTCTGCATCCAGATCAGCAAGGTGAAATCTTTCCAATCATCATGAGCCACTTTACTGTGATTATTCATAATCCTCATCTTTGTTTATTATGCATAGTTTGGTGGCTAATTTTTTTTTGTTTCTCATGCTCTAATAACTAGTACAAGTATTATTATGGGTTTTTCTTTGTTTGAACAATTGAGGGTTTTTCTTCTTGGGATCAAAGAACTGGTCATGAAAAAAATAAGAACAGGTTACCAAAGTGGGCAGAAGACAGGAGAGTGGGACTGCACTCTTATATGCTATGTTTACCTTTGGATTTTTTTTATGTTTAGGGTTTTTGAATGTAGAGATCCAATGGGTAGTTTAGGGTTTTGTTTGTCATAGAAAGAAGAATTTCTGGGTGATTGAACTACACTTGTTATTTCTGGGACACTTAATTTCTTGGTGTGATATGTGGAGTTTCTGGATCTATAAAAATTGGGAGTTTCTTTACTACATCAAATTGAACCAGAATATGTGGTCGATTCTATGAGTTGCGCTTCAATCATTCTGGTTTTTCTTTACTCTAAACATCTATTTCTGGGCTTCATATATACTTCAATCGAATTTTAAGCTAAGCAATTAGTGTTGCAGAAGTGTACTATCAACTACTTCCAAATAGAAAAAGGGAAAAGAGAAAAGGCATATGTACTCCTCCATATTTTCCTCCAATGTATAAGGAATCGGTTGTTTCGACTTCCATTCTCTCTAAAAATATAGTGGATATGTTGGATTGGTCATGGATATGAGTTAATACCTTGATTTAGAACTGTTTTTAGGCCTATTTCACTTCTGAGATCACCTTCTTCATTCTTAACTCCCACACCGAATCAGTCACCGATATTCTTCGGAGACCTAGTTGATCAGTTAATACATTATGATTGACATCAAATTATGATGAGAATTAAGGACTTGCTACATGTACTTATGCAGTGGAAAGTAATTAACTTGTGAATATGTGAGATATATAATTAAGTTTAAGGATGGACAGCAGTTCATTCCTTTACATGTTAAAGCTGGTCGATGCCATGCATGCGTATATCTGTATTAATAATACCCATACCCAAACTTCATTGCAGTGAGGTGCGTGCTTAATTAAGCTTCTGTCAACCTGATTAGTTCGGAGGGAGTGCTTGGTTAACTTCCATTAACAAGCTGTATTAATTTATATCTCTGTATTTAGAAACTGCAATTCACAAGTTGCTTATAATGACCAGGGAAGTAATAACTCATATAATATGTTGACTAACTGCAGGTTTGTATTCATGTTTATATATATACAGAGCCAGGTTATGCACTGCAGAATCCCCCCTCACATGGAAAACAAGACAAATCGTGGAGCCTTAGCTGGAACTCTCGTTTGGGAGAAAGCCCTCAGAAAAACAAAAGATGATTATGGTTCTATATATATCTTGTTTTTCCCATAGACAATTTATTGTAAGATGATTTAGCTTCAACAATGGAAGAGTGGCATGGCTTGTATTTTCTGGCCTTTATTCTAATTAATCCTAGAGCCATTTTCTTAAGTATCTAATTATTAAAAAACCATGACTAAAAACCTCCATGCTTGAGAAACTTTCGATGTATTGTATAACTATGCCAAAGTCTCAAACCTAAGGATGAGATAAGGATTTTCAATTACAAATAATTACAGAGAATATTCTAGAATATCTACAACTCAAGTTAACAGTTAGAAGACATGCTGAATGTTCTTCTCCAATTAGGTGAATATTAGACCTAAGAGCACCCAAGTATGGCGAAAGTTACTGTAGAAATTGAACTGGGGAATATTGTAGCAAACTTATGAAGAAGAATCTTAAGCCATGTATTGGTGCAGAAAAGGTACCCGGTGTCGGATGTCCTCCTCGTGCCTTGAGAGCCGTGTCTCGGCAACAAGACGCCCCATCTGGTCCTTTCGTCGCTGACGACGATGGTTCCTCTCCTCCGGAGTACTGTGGAGAGGAGGGGACAATTTGCAACACCATGTCATGTGGGGGCATTGGTGACAAGAGATGTTATGTCAAGTGAAAAGAAGGGAGAAGAATAATTCATACATCTGAAGGTCCACAAGTTTGTAGAGAGAGAGAGAGAGAGAGAGAGAAGAAAATAATAGTAATGAGTATGATGAGGTCAGAGCTAGCAGATCGATCAACCCAACCGCAAAAACTGCTGGTATGCGTATGCAAATAATGCAAGTGAAAAGAAAAGTCACTGGTTTCTTGATTGATAACTATTTTTGTACAATTTGTCTCACTTTTTATACAGATAGTTGAATGTTCCAATCAATCTTGGCATTGTACAGTACTTGATTTTGTTTCAGAGACCTTTTTGAATGTTATTGTATGGTTCACATATATTATTTATATATATATACCCTGCCGAAAAACCAGAATTAATTTGCTTTTACAATATATTTAGATTCATAGTTTGACAACATAATATCGCTGGTATGCACGAAAAAACAAAATTAATTTGTTTTCGTATATCATGCCATTATAACCGCGACCTACCGTGTAAGCTAAAGTTTAGGAAAGCACAATCATTAAAGCTATCCCGAGCACCAAAGCTAACTTAAGGAATCTTATGTATATCTAATACCAAAAGGTGAATCCAACGTTTAAGTTATTATTGTGACTATAATTCAAACTTTTTTTTTTCTGGTAAGATTGCAAGTAAGTTGTCTTTAACTTTCTTTTAATTAATTAGTAACGGCCATGTGCTTGCATGTGTACCCAGGGGCGGAGCCACACTGGGACCAGTGTGGTCCCGGGCCCTCACTAAAGTTTTTTTATATTTTAAAAGTAATATACTGTTATGTATTTCTATATGTATTTTATTTCAAATATTTTACATTTTGATATGTGCTCATGTGTTGTGGTGGACCTATTAAGGCACAAGGAAGTGCTTCAAATTGCCCATTTGCTCAGTTAGTGGTGGTACACTCCAGGTGTACAGATTACCTTATTTCCATTTTCAACATTTACTTAAGTTTACAATGTAAATAAGGAAGTAACCCCTATTTGAATTCAAATAAAAATACTACAAAATCAAATTCCCACCAAATCAAAATATGAAAAATCGATTTTAGTGCAAAATACGATTTAGGCTAAAAATAATGGCTCATTAAGTCAATATATACTTCATACTAAAATCCCATAAAATCAAGTTTTCTTATTTGATGTGTAAGGAATAAAAGCCGCCAAAAATTATCTTAAGAAAATGATTATTCCGAAAAACCATTTTTCATACTTAGTCAATATTTTTACATAAAATATTTTTTCATGTATGATATGAATGCATGAAGGGACCTAAGGTTTTTTTTTTTAATTTTTAAATTTTGTGAAATTTTGATTTTTTTTCTTTCTATTGGGTTTAATGGGGGAAAAACTTTAAAGATATTTGCTAAATCTCTACTCTTTGTCTATCTCTTGCAATTTTTCTTGCTTAGAATGTATTTGTCTATCCCTTTGTCTATGACAATTATGATTGCAACCAATAAGCAATATAATTCCTGACATATGTGATATATATATATATATATACACTATTTTTCGTATGTATTGTGAGTTCGAATTTTTGATTCTTTATAATGTGTAATAGGCCCCCACACACATGAAATCCTAACTTCGCCACTGTGTATGTACCCTAGCTAACTAATTATATAAGTAAAATATTTTCAAACACCAATTTTTTATTTTATTTATTTATCAATAATGGAAATCCTTACAATTAATCATGACATTTTCATGTCTCTTAAGTTTTTTATTTTTTATTTTTTTTATTTTTGTAGTTTTCCTATTGATTATTAGTTTGAATGTATACATAACTCATCTCATCATACTCGATCTTTACCACTTGAGCCAAGCTCTTGGGAACATTATTGAAGGAAAGATTTCTTTTTTTAGGGTACTCGGTAACAGATCAAGCGGAGACGATCTGTAGCTCAGAGAATTAGACCACGTTGTAGGACTATAAAACTGTTACGAAGTAATATTAATAAAACGAGTGTTATTACATTGGTGGACTGTAACAAATTTATGGCATATTTACTAATCCGTAATTAAATTATGAAAAATTGAATTGAGGACGAGTTGGATTGAGGAGAATTAAATTCTGGATTCCTATTGAAGTTGTTTACTAAACCATATGGAATTGGAGTATGAGTGGAATTAATTACTAAGAGCACTTCTACCCCTATGAGCAAGGGCATGGCAAGGGCTGTCACTATTCATATGGCAGCCCTTGCAATTTTGTTTCCACCCCTATGGGCAATAGAAATTAATATTCACATGAGATATGAGGAGATGAATTTGTATGGAGTTTCTGAAATTTTTGGTATTTTTTCAATTTTGTTTGGTTGCTGACGTCATTATGACATCAACATTGTGTCATTTTGCACAGGCAGCAGAACGGGCTGAACTTGCTCGTGGGCTTGCCTAGGTTGCTGGGGCCCATTGTTTGCCCGGGCTAGAACTCTCGCGCTGGAGCCTCCTTAGTTGCTTGGGCTGCCTCCTGCTTGGGCTAAACCCAAGCGGTGGAGATGCTCTAAAATGTCCTCGTTGTTGGGTTAAAGTATATGGAAAATTTGGAATTTTCAAAATTGTGTGAGGATATAATGGGTAAAAAAGATGAATTCCTATTGGGTTAGTTCTCCAGAAATTAGAATATCACCTACCACCCTAGTATTGAATTCCTCCAAAATCAGGAATTCGATTCCTAATTTTGTGTGGACCCCACTTACTTTTTAATTCATTGATGTGAAGTAAACGCAGAAATCCTCTATAGGTGGAATTCAATTCCTGATAAGAATTCCAATTCCTGATTAGTAACACACCATTATAGCTATTGTGATGAGTGGTTGATTCTTGCCATAGCCAATCTGAAAATTAACCAAAAATTATAGCTAGGTTCACTACTGAGGAAAGGAAGTACTGCCTATATAATGGTCAGACGATAAGATAGCAAATTAATTTGAACCTACCGTAATGAACAAAGCAGATCATAATAGTACTGGACTATACAACGAGCAGTTATATATATTTAGACATTGGTATCTACAAACCGCAGATGAACAGAAAACATTTGAATTCTGTGGTACAACACTAATGTGGTTTCAAAAAATTCTGGCTCGTTGTGGACCAAATGCTAGCTAACTCTATATGATTTCTCTTTGAGGAGGCCAGCGGTTTAAGAATGGTGCATGCCGCTGCGTACACCAATAATGATGTGAGAGGAATAGTACTGTGGACCTGTATTATAGCAGTTATTTCAATTGCTATTTGAATTCACAGCAGAACCATTTTCATCCATTATTGCACAGAAAGTAAAGTCATCAAGATACTTTGTCTTAGTTTCCTTCCAAAGCTTTTTTGTTTTGTCTAATTTTATTATGATATACGACTGCTTTTATTGTCCTACGTAAATAGCAAACTACGGATTTCAACAAGAATCAAGTCAATTATAATAATTTAGATTCATAGTCCGATAATATAAACATGAATGTCTTATGTTAACAAATAGCGTAATATAACATAACACCAAGGGCCGACCATTGGTTCTGAGTCTTGTCATGCGTTGCATTGATCAATAGTTTTCACCCTAACATTGTACAGTAGCACTGAGGATGCTAGCTATCATGCAAGCTGGGTTTGGGGGTCCGCATACAAATTAAAGATTCAGACGGATCATATATTAATGGTCCCCATATATACATGTAGGTATACATGTAGTGTTTTAGAGGGCATGGTACAATATATTGATGCGCGTGGCTGACAATGGTGTGGTGCGTTCCCACTTCCCACATTTCCAGCCTAATAAAAGTATGCAAATCGTAGACGTGGCATTTTGAATTATATTCAAGTTTGTGTGATCAGATAAATCCATTGCCGTTGGCACTTGTACTGGTTTTCTTGCAGACCACAAGTGTAGTTTGTGGGTAATGACAATTGCTAGAGAGAAGTTGTACAAAATTCAACCATATTTGCGTGGCTCTTCAAGCCCCTTGCTATATATGTTGCTTTTGAGTTTTGGCCGGTATGAAGCTATATAGCTCAAGATCGAGGCTATGTGATTGTGCCTTAGTTTGATGTATGCTAGCTTTTTAAAGTACTTTTCCACTATGGAACAGCTGGTTATATATATATATATATATATATATATATATATATATATATATATATATATATATATATATATATATGTCCGCATGGTAATAACGTCTAGATGTTAATATATGAGAATATATATATATATATATATATATATATATGCATAAATTATTTTTGGCTGATGATGCAATAGGATAATACTCCACCTAAAAACCTACATATATGGTCTTAATTTGTAGGTTAGTTAATTAAAATAGTAAATTGAGGTTATACCCATAAAATTCATTTTTAATCACCTACAACTCTTTCCTATATTTTTCTATTTAAAATACCTAATTTTTTCAAATAAAACCCGATGACTATGATGTAAGTAAGCAAGTTACTTAATCTAGCTTAAAATATGAATTATTATATTTTCGGATTCCAAAACTACTCCTATTTACAAATTAACGTGTTATGTGGGGGAGGGGGAGGTGTAACTAAGGACACGTTGAATTTGAAAAGATCTCCAAATGGGTTGTAATGGATGTATGAATTAATTTAGAAACTTATTTGAAATTAAATATTAAATTCAACATTAAAGTATTAGTAATCTATAGGTGATTAGAGTTTTGGTTTATTTAATAAAAAAAATTATGTTGTTTTCTTTTATGAATTATACGTGACTAGTAATCTATTTTATTATAGTTTAATTATGAATAATAGTGTACATTCTATTTATCTTGAAAAATAATTTGATAATCTATTTATTGTTTGTTTTATGAAAAACATTTTTTTAAAATGAACCTGTTTTTTCTCTAAATAATGCACTTACTTTTTTTTATCTAAATAATGTACCCTTTTTTTCTCTAAATAATGTACCTATTACTTGTTTTATGAAAAATAATTTCATAATCTTATGATTGTTTTTTTTTTAATGAAAAACAATTTCTTTTTAAAATTAACCTATTTCTTTCTCTCTAAATAATGTACCTATTTTTTATTATCTAATAATGTACCTATTTCTTTTCTCTAATTATGTACCTAGTATAACGAACCTATTTTTTCTATAAATAATGTACCTATTACATGCTTTATGAAAATTAATTTGATAATCTATTTATTGTTTGTTTTACGATTTTTTTTATTTATAAAAATGAACCTATTTTTTTTCCTCTAATAATGTACCTAGTAAAACAATTTACCCAGTATAATGAACCTATTTTTTTCTTCTAAATAATGTACCTATTTTTAATTTATGAAAAATGTGCATAAATTTCAATTATACAACGTACCTATTTTCTGACCAAAAAAAAAATCTTTTTTATATTGTAAATAGTACCTATATTTTATTTTGTAAATAATATATCTATATTTTCTATAAAATCATTATGTACCTAATTTTTAATTTATGAAAAATGTACAGAAATGTCAATTACAAAAGTAACTGACCTATTTTTTTTGTAAATAATGTACCGATATTTATATATATTTTTATAAGTACATTATTTATTGGATATGTAATTTAGGGGTTTTTTTTTTAAATTCAAATTTTTTAGTAATTGCCGATGAATTAGAGGGAGTGCCAACCAAAAGAAATGAGGTGATTGATATGCTATTAATAAGGATTATTAATTATAATTAAGGTTGTTAATGACGTGCTTGAAAATAAGTATGAATGTAAGACCCGTGTCTTGGGGAATCAAGAACGGTGAGCAATCCCACATCGCTCGGGGAGGGAAAGGTGAAGTGCCTTATATATGTGGGCACTTCTCTTCCTAGCACGAGGCCTTTTAGGAGCTCACTAGCTTCGGGTTCCATAGGAACTCCGAAGTTAAGCGAGTTTGTGCTAGAGCAATCCCAGGATGGGTGACCCACTTGGAAGATATTGCTCGTGAGTTCCCAGAAACAAAACCAGGAGGGCGGAGGTCCAAAGCGAACAATATCTTGCTAGGGGAGTCGGGTCGTGACATAATGGTATCGAGGCCAGGACAGACCGAAATGTGCCGGTGAGGACGTTGGGCCCCAAGGGGGGTGGATTGTAAGACCCGTGTTTTGGGAAATCAAGAACGGTGAGCAATCCCACATCTCTCGGGGAGGGAAAGATGAAGTGTCTTATATGTGTGGGCACTTCTCTTCCTAGCACAAGGCCTTTTGGGAGCTCACTGGCTTCGGATTCCATGGGAACTCCGAAGTTAAGCGAGTTTGTGCTAAAGCAATCCCAGGATGGGTGACCCACTGGGAAGATATTGCTCGTGAGTTCCCAGAAACAAAACCGTAAGGGCGGAGGCCCAAAGTGGACAATATCTTGCTAGGGGAGTCGGGTCGTGACAATGAACGTGTAGATGGCATGTATTGTAATTTAGTTAATAACACTAGGCCAATTCTATCTTACATGGCAACCTATTTTAAATTTGGGTTTTAAGTAAAGATTTAAAAGTAGGTGGGTGTGTGTCTAGGATATAGAGCTTGTTTAGGAGTGATTCTGGATAGGCCAGAGTCACTTCTGGGAAGAAGCATCTCTTACATGTTTCTCCAAAAAATCAGTTTTAGTGATTTTAAGTAATTGTGGTGAAAAACACCTCTTATTTGCTTATCCATAAAATCACTTAGAAGGTGATTATTTGGAGAAGTGATTCTCTATAAAAGTGATTATTGGCCTCTCCAGAATCACTTCCAAACAAGCTCATAGTAGTTTTAAGCTATCAATTTGAAAATTTAAAAAAAAAATGATCAAGTAGCCAAATTTGAAAAAAAAAGAAAAGAAAAGCGTATATTCTTGTTTTTTATAGGCACAACGAGTATATTCAAACCATACGGCAATAATTACACCAAGCTTTAATTTTTTTTAATAAGAAAAAAACTGACCCATTAAATCCTTGGAATCTATACAAAATTGAAACACAATTAATCGGCATTGAATTGCAGCTAATTTCTTAAACAAATCACGTTAAAAATGTAATAAAGGGTATTATAGGAATTTTAAAAATAGAACATTTAACACATTAAGCTTGATTAGGAAACTTGATAAGTTGGATCCTAGTCATCGGGTTTTTCTTATAAAAATATGGTTTTATTTATAGAAAAATAAAACGATGGGTTGTAGGTAAGAAAATATTAATTTGAAGGGAAAAAGTCATATTTACTATATATATTTAATACAAGTGACAGTCTAAACTGCAAATGCGAGGGAAGTTTCTTACACAGACTACCAAGGTATCGTGGAGATTTCTCACTACCCATGGACATTAGTTTGATGCTTTAAGAGGTTGGTATAAGTAAATAAAATAGAATAGAATATAAAAGGTTAATGAAACTCTAATATAATCCTAATCTCTATACATTACATAGGCACCACAAATGACAAATCGCAAGAGGGCTAGCAATTTGCTGTCGTATAATAGTTAACAGCTAGGTTTGATTTACAAACAATATATGGTTCCCTAGGCAATAATGTTTAAGTGCATGTAAGATTTTCTCAACCCTGTAAGATTTCTTTTGCCAATAATGCAAGAACCTTTTGTCTGCGCGTTTATATTGTGGAGTGAAGATTATTATTACATGTACGAGCCTGACTAGCTTCAGCCCCAGTTGAGGATCGAAATCAAATTCGATCCCTTGAATGAAACATCAGTGACAGAGGGAGCTTTGTGGGGACCCCTCTACTTCTCCAAAATCTTGCAGGCTAGCTAGGGTTTCCTTTCTTCTACTGACTTACCTAACTTGAGTAATTTTCTTTCTCCACCCCCACTCGCCACAAAAAGCAAACTTTCTTAGGTCGGCCACTGCAGCACATATGAAAAGAAAATTAATGCATGCATATAATTAAGGATTCATGGGAAACTATGAAACGAAATAATTGAGGTAATAACTTCATGGATTTTAAGGTACCTCAAGCAAAACGAATTGATATTATCTCTCAAAACAAAAAGACAAAGTGATATTAAAGATGAGTGAGAAATGAGAATGGTCAATTTCTTTGATGAATTTTATTTGGTTTGATAAGACATGTCCACTTGTTCATTGTTCTCATGGGCTATGTTAAGGCATGTCCAGAGACAAAGTTTCTTTCATGTTTGTTGGGTCAAAAGGCAAAGTTCTTCAACTGTCTGACCCTTTGTTGTTGAAGAAGATGGGTTCTTAGATGTCTAAAGGTATCCATTTGTTACTTGGGTTTGAGACTGATTTAGGCCCAAATTCTATATAAAACCTTTTTTTTTTTTGGGAGCAGATACTTAATAGTACAAATGATAACAAAATCATCCGAAACCCAAATGTGAGAGGCTATGTGAGAGTGATTTTCCTCCCTAGGAATATTCATCCGCGAGATTCCCTTTCTTCTTCCTTGCCTCTCAATCCCTATAAAAATAATACGAAGTGAAAGACCACACCCAGGGGATGTGGCCAAAGGCCCTCCGATGTCTAAGTTAGTTCGATTGATTCGTATAGAAACAAAAGCTAAATAGGGTACGAAGTTTATTTCTCTCTCGGGGAGAGTTATGGGTGGCCGGAGCCGTATGTGGTGGTGGCCGGAGCCTTGTATGAGGGAGAGAGAGGTGGCGGCAAGGCTAGGGTTTGAGGGGAAATTTCTGCATAGTTTCGGACTGAGAGAGACTTACCTCTAGCCTTGGTGTAGCCACGAGAATATAGAACTCTCAGGAGCTAGGGTTTCAGGAGGAATAATTCCTCAAATGGAAGGGATTATCCCCTAAAATTGGTAAGATCTAATCAATTAGGGATTTGATTTGGTAATCCTCAATTAAATAGATTAATTCCTCAATTAGTCAAATAAATCCCTAAATCAAATAATCCCCAAATGGAAGGAAATCATTTGACCTAAGGAATTATTTAGGGAATAAAATCGGTTTCCACATCCTATATAAAACTTATACATTTATTTATTTTTATTTTCATAGCACTTTATTTATTTACTTATTTTTATCAGAGAATAATACAAAACAACCTAAAACTGGATTTAAAAAAAAGTCCCTATTTATTTTTATTTGTGTATTTTTGTCTGTATGATAATGATACCATTACCATAATCAACAACAAAATTATGAGTTGACAAAAAAAAAAAACAAAATTATGAAAGCATAGGGTGTGACAAAATGATTGGGTGCGCTCACAGTATTGAAAAAAAAAACCAAAAAGAAAAAAAGAAAGAAAATGCGCTGACCTTTACCTTGGATTTAGAATTCCCGGGAAATAGACTTCCGAGAAAAAAATTGGGAAAACTTTCCTGTTCTTCCATTCCTCAAAACCCACGATGAAGTGCAAAAGATTGCTATCAATTCCAATCTTTATGGTGTTTATGTTAGTGGGTGTTGTGTGTTACGTCACGCTTTTCATCTTCATCGAAGATTGGGTCGGGTTGAAGAGCTATGCTGGTTCTTTGAACGCTCTGATTTTCATTTCCTTGGCCTCTCTCTGCCTCTTCTCTTTCTTTTGTTGTGTTCTCATTGACCCAGGTTATGTTCCAGCTTCCTATGTCCCTGATATTGAAGACAGTGAGGCATCTGATCAAGAACTCAAGGAAAATGTAAGCTTTTGCAGGCATATGTTTGGGCGTGGTCTGTTTGGTTGATGAGAAAATTGAGCTAAACAAAAGAAAAAAGATTGAATTTTTAATTCTAATGCTTTCTGTTTGGCTGGTGATTAGAATATAAGTTTTGACCGGTAATAGCTGTTGTCACCCCATTGTGTCTTATATCTGCTTCTTGTGTGATTTATGGAATTTACACCAAAAGGTTTAAGGAAGTGAGAATTATATGAGGTCTGTATTTGTTACTGGCTGATATGGCATAAACAAATTAATTGACATACATGCTTAATGCGTGAGAAAATATGAGAACTGGACCAGTGAGTAAATTGCATTTGCTTGTTGAAGGAAATCTTTTCATATGTGAGTTAGTACTGTGTTACCTATTTCATTAAAGGTGGATATTTGTTAGTGTAGTAGAGAGTGATAAATAGAAATGTTAACAATTAGGTCTCTGGTGAGATGAAAATGCTTATACAATTACAACCGTAGGAGCATGGACACGGGACATAGGTGACATAAGATACAAGCAAAGGAAAATCTTGACAGCAGCTAATAGGGGTTTCGTTTTCGGTAATGGCTAGGGATTATGCACTGCATACCAAATAATTATGATTTGAAGTTCTTAAGGGGGAAAAGAGAGGGGAGGAAGGTGGGAAGAGAGAGAAGGTTGGATGTTGGTTTGATGCTATGATTGGAATCACTAATAACTGTTTAGGATTTCATTTGAGGTTTTACATGCTGCTTGTTTAAGGCTTTATAAGGCATAAAAATGAGTCAACATGATCAGGAACTCCCCAGTTCATACTCCTCAAAGACCATGATTGCATGAAAAACTTCTAGATTTCTGGATTAATATTACTGGAATGATTTGTCTACCTCATAGTATAAATCTTACAGTCTGTTTACAAGTGTATCACTCTTGTTCATATTATCAAGTACTTTATGCGTTAAGATACCTGTTATGGATCTAGCCACACATTTTTAATACTGATTTCTTCTCTCTGTAGCTAATTTTGAAACTTTGGATTCTTGATTTCTGACAGGGCATATCATCAAGGCGCTGTGACAAGTGTTCTACATACAAACCTCCCAGGGCTCATCATTGCCGGGTCTGCAGAAGGTGTGTTTTAAGGATGGTAGGTTGCATTACATTCTTATTATCATATCTTCTTATTCATGATTTTCTGTACATGGATTAGAATTTTTATTTCTTTCGTGCCAAAATTGGATGCAGGATCATCACTGTCTGTGGATCAATAACTGTGTTGGTTATTGGAACTACAAGGCCTTTTTTATGCTTGTCTTGTATGCAACACTAGGAAGCTTGTATTCTACAGTAAGTTTATCTGGTTCTTCCTTTTACATGCTTTGATAATAAGCAGCCTCATATTCTGACAGAACCTTTTGACATGTTTAGGTTATGATTATATATTGTGCATCTCATAAGGACTTGGAATACAGTGGAAGTGGTGGCCTCAAGGTTTTTTATGTGAGTTAGTACTCTGTTTTTTCACTCTTTTGTGCTGAGGATGTGAGTACACAATCATCTATTCTGTTTTTCTTGTTTTGGAGTAATTTCCTAAGTACTCAAGTTAGATCAGGAATCTAGTTAAGCCCCTTCTATTTTGATGCACACTTAAATGAGTTAGAGGCTTTGACCAAAAAAACGAAAGAGTTAGAGGCAGAAATAATCCTGTCTACTACAATGGATGACTTATAGCTCATATTGTAATTTTCAACGGTGTCAAGCATTGGTAGAGTGTGCAAAAATATTGATGCAGGGCAGTGGCTATAAGCTGCTGTCCAGCGACCCAAACATACCCAAATTGAGTAAATAGAACCCTAGCCCAATTAAGTGATGGGCCTAAGTAATCTTAGAGAGCTTCATAGATGCTCCTGCATCAAATATGGAGAACTGGTTGCTAATAGTCACATAAATGGGTTTTTCTGCATGTTCCTCTTTTTCAGCTGTTGAATACGGGTTTCATATATATGTATTTGTAACTCTCTATTTGGTTCTTGACTCTTTTTGCAAATTAAACCACTTAAAACCCTTTGTCGCCTCACCAATCATCTTAACTGGGTTTTTAGGTTATGTCTGGAGTAATGATGGCTTCCTTGAGCGTAATGCTTGGAACTCTTTTGGGCTGGCATGTCTACCTCATCATCCATAATATGACGACTATAGAGGTAAACTGTGACATTTCGTAACTGGAAGTGGAACTTTCTATTTTTATTTTTCACTGAATCATTGATACAGAGTTTGACATCAATCTTTTACCAGTATTATGAAGGAATACGGGCATCATGGTTGGCTAGGAAATCAGGGCAGAGCTACAGACATCCATACAATCTTAGTTTCTACAAAAACATTATTTCGGTCTCTCTCTCTCTCTCTGTGTATCATTTATGTTCATATATAAGTTATGTCTAATATATGTTGAAAAGGTTAACATTGCAAGTCATCTGCCTTTTTGATCAGGTCTTGGGTCCAAACGTGCTGAAATGGTTATGGCCCACAGCAGTAAGCCATCTAAAAGATGGACTTATCTTCCCTACTCCGCGTGATAATTCATAAGTCTTCTGCTTCTGCTCAAATTCAGATTTGGTGGCCTAAGTCCTTGTTCATATGCACACAAATAATGTGAAGCATGTTCACTGTATTCATCTCTCATAATATGGAAAGAAGCGAGCAAAAGAGAAACAGAGTGGAAGAATCTACACATCTTGTTGATAAACGCTGGGCAGGTTATCAGCTTCATTGGGAGCCTTAGGGTATGTTGAAACAGGTAGAACGAGCTTCCTTTTTCACATTCTAGAAATCACATGGGTCTTCTTTTGGCAACAGCAGATTGGATATATGAACTTATGAAGTGTACATCCGATATTTTATACGATAAACAATTGAAAAAATTTACGCCGGAGGACACTGCAACCCACTTGATTAAAACGGGATACAGGAATAGAAACAGTGTTTGTAACTTTATGTAAGAATAGCATTTGTGTTTACACTCTTGATAAAGAGCCTACATTGTGCCATTTTACCTCAAATGTTTATTTACACTATTTGTGATGCCTGCTGGTTTCGTTTTAATTCTATTATCAAGAAACAAGGATTGCTTAATGCTATGGTCGATTGCACAGGTCATTCCTGACCATTGATGTGTTGATGCATGTGGCGCCCACAGCGCTTCAACGATCAGATTTCTTCCACACGTGTGCTAGCTAAACCCTTGCCTTAAAACTTCTACTCAACTCAATTGTAAATGATGATATTTCAAAAGTGATTACGGCAAAGAATAGAACAGGAAAAAAAAACCTGAAAGATTTGGTGTAACATTAGTGATTATATATGTAGGGAGAGACTATTGAGAAAATTGCAGGCACTAGGAATCATGAACGCGAAGAATAGAGAAATAGAATAATTGAGGTGTTAGCAACATGTTGAAGTGGCTAAGATTGAAACAAAATTGATAATTCCAAACTTGCAGGAAGATCAAAGCACACAATGATGCAGATGCAGAACATGTGGATGGCCCCTCATCCATGGGAACCAATCCTTCTTTTTTAATTAAGCACAAACCTGATCAAGCCCATAATCATCACTTTCAATCTATCATTATCCATATATATATATAATTGCTGGTGCTTTCACTTTTTGGTGTCTGTTATTATGATTTTGACTTGGTAGCAAGTCTCTGGTGTTTGTACTTTAGAGAACAAACACTTGGTTTTTTTTTTTCTTCTTTTTACTAATTTTTCATTAAACAAATACTCGTGATTTACACGTGGACAGCCTGCTTTGGGGTGGAGAAAAAAATATGTTGTTGAAAATCAAATCCTTGATGAGTGTGTTCCACCTTTTTCTCACTTAAAATGCTCTCTACGTAGAATTTAACTTAAAAATAAGAAAGTTGAAGCTGAATGTGTAGCCCATCCTCAAAGCTGGGATGGTGCAGAATGACGTTGAATATTAAAATTTTGTTAGGCTTCTGGCATTAGCATACATCACGGATCAAAGCCAATTGGTGAAGCATCTAGTGATGACTTTTTGGGTCCCAAGAAGCAAGGAGCAAATTGCCATATTGTGCCAGGAAGATCAGTGGTGGGCTGGAAAGAAGAAATGCGTCTCGTTTGTGCACAATGTTAGAATATATTCTAAATTCGATTCCCCCTCCCATGAAGATTAAAAAAATACAATTACATTACCAAATTATATGTGTACATGATACATGCATACACACACAACACTGACTCATTGGGTTCTTGTTGGCAACATGGCATGGTATATTCTTGTCATATTCAAATCAGCAAGACCAAGATTTGTGCTGCATGAACTTTCCTATCCTGTTTTTAGATTGCATCCAAATTAAATTCAAAATTTTGGATTGGGAATTGGGAACATTGCATGATGCAACCAGCAAGGTTATTCTTGATTTTGCTCCCAAAAAAAAAGGGTTTTCTTGATTATTTTGGCTGGCCTTGGATTTATAAACCAGTCAGATCTCTTCACACCCAAATTCCAAAATTGGTAATTAAGAGAAATGTACAAAACCAAGAGACCATATTCTATGGTTTGAAAAACTTGAATAAAAGAAATGGCCGTTGGGACAGGGCCTACTATGCCGAGCAGTGTAAATCTAAATAATGCATGGTTTTAAGTGTTTGATAAGTTTATGTTGTACAAACAAAATAGTTGCATATGCAATTTGGAGTTATATATACATATATATACACTGATAGAGCCTGTCAATATCGTGCAGCCTGACGTGGTTTGATAACCATGCTACCTGCCAGTTGCATGTTGTGGGGAAGCAGCTAGAGTGAGATTGATGTATACAGATTGCCGCCAGATATATGAACTTAAAATCTCTTTTAATAAAATAAATTGAGTGTCGTTAGATTAAATGATTGTGTCGAGCGAGGTATTTTATTCCTTCGTCTTTGAGGAAATGACTAATGAGATCCCCTGAAGGTTTGGGGTCATTCTTAATATGGGCTCCGAAGTTTTAATTTTATCAATTTACAACATAATATTTTAGGATTCGATCAATTTATACATTTTGTTAATTTGACCATCTAGTCTTCTGTTAAATTGATGATGTGGCAAGTGAGGGACCCACTGTTGCGCTTATGTGTCATTAAAAATATTTAAAAATCCTTAAATTAATAAAACAGTAATATTCATTTAAAAAATATATATTTTAAACATAAACAAAAACGAAAAAAATGAAGCATTTTCTCTCCCAACCACTCACTCTTGTGAGACCTGGGGCAAAGAGACTAGTTGACAAAATGCTTTGTTTAAAAACATTTATGTTTTAAAATATTAGTTTAAAAAAATAATAATACTATTATAGTTTTATTATTTTTAATGACACATCAGCACAAAAGTGGGTCACTCACTTGCCACATCATCAATTTAACAAAAGACTAGACGGTTAAATTAACGGAATGTGTAAATTGATCGAATCCTAAAATATTGGGAGTGTAAATTGATGAAATTGAAACCCAGTGCCCATATTGAGAATGACCCCAAACCTTCATGGGGTCTTTTGTCGTTCGTATGTGAATCACTAATTGATAAGTTTAGTAAAGCAAATATTGGGAAAATTTAATAGGATTAACTATATTTTAGTCCGTGGAGGTTTAGGGTCAATATTGAAATGGGTCCCGATGTTTCAATTTCATCAATTTCATATATGACATTTCAAAATATGACCAATTTACACAGGCAATTACATTGAACATCAGGTCCGACGTTAAATGCTGACGTGGCAGTTGTGGAATCCACCACAAAACCTATTTCTCTCTCTTCCCCCTTCGACACAATCACTGTTTGCACAGTGACTATTTGTCTTCCCGGCTACACAACACTGCCTTCCAACCACCTCCGACTACGGGACCGGTCGAAAAATGACCGGCTAACCAGGGGAGCAAGTTTTGTTCTCGGGCCCAGCCAAAAGCTGACTGGAATTGGGTAAATCACGGCAAAAACAGTCAGCCATTTTGGGGGTTTTAATTCGAACTCTCAAATCACGAAATTGATCCAAACTACATATATCAACAGTAAAAACACATGGAGGGGATGAAAACTCATACCTTAATCGACTTCAACGACCGTTGGAGTCACCGAAATCGGCGTCGAAAGGTGAAACTCTCATTCCCCCTTCTCGACCTCGCGCTAGTGTCGTGAGGAACTGGAGAGGTCGGGCCTTGGCCCAGACATGGTCGTCGGAAGTAGATGGTAATTTTCCGACCTGTCCCACAATCGGAGGTGGCCGGACGGCGGCGTTGTGTCACCGGGAAGACGAATAGTGACTGTGTCGAAGGGGAAGAGAGAGATGCGGGGAAAAGAGAGAAATAGGTTTTGTGGTGGGTCCCACGACTGCCACGTCAGCATTTAACTTCTAACATGGCGGTCAATGTAACGGCAAGTGTAAATTGGTCATATTTTGAAATGTCAGGTATGAAATTGAAACATCAGGGCCCATTTCGATACTGACCCTAAACCTCCAGGGACTAAAATGTAGTTAATCTAATTTAAAAATAGGAAAAGTCCAAATGAGTTGTTAATCGGGATATAACTTGAACAGACACAATGTATCTAACTCATGATCCGAAGGAATTCGAGTTAATCTCCAGCTTTCAATCCAACCAAAATCAAAGTTATTTATTTATTTTATTTTATATCAAAGTAGGAATTTTATTAACTAAAATCAAACGAATACAACTAGTAACAAAAATAGAGGAGTCAAAATAGTGGTCTCATTAAAATATTGTCATAAAAAAAATCCTAAAATGAGTAAAATCCAATCAAGAAAAAAGAGTACCACAACTCCTCGTAACAAAATCCTATCCCTCTGCACAGTCCCTCTCCACAGTCCCTCTCCAACAACGGCAACAGCCACTCTGGAGCTAAACCAAAATCGAAGTTAAGTCTCAGAAAACATCTATATTATAATCATAATCTTATTTAATTGACCACAAATAGGGACAAACACATAAAGAAATATGCATGATTGGCACCCAACACGACTAACATGTGGGTCTTTTTGGGTTAAAGATAATTTATTTTAGCATTAAGAAATATGATACATTAGACAGCGGTATAACACCGTCGTTAATTCACACATGAAATTCGAAAGACACAAGCGCATTCTAGCAAGAAAGTGAAAAACTTTGTATTTGCTAACAACCAAATTGAGATATTTCTATATGGTTTTGGATTTGGTTTTTTTAAAAAGAACATTTTCTATTTCTATTAAGAAATGAGATAATATACTAAATTCACACACTACACGGATGTTAGGACTCGAACTCAAAACCTTATCAGGGAAGTAATTACTCTAAACTACTATACTATTGGGTCATTTGCGCATAGATTTGATTATTAATATATGAGCAATGCTTCAACAAACAATAAGAATTCATTTTCAATTGATTTATTTGAATTATTACTATTCCATTAGTGACACTAAACAAATTAGAAAATATGGTGAAAAAAAAAACCTCCAAAATCGCTCTCAATGGACAGCGATGTACCCAACAGGCTTGGTCAACTTTCTTATAATATTATATCTGGAAATTTAATTTCGTAATAGAATTAAAAAAAAACATCCAATAATGCATGATTGAGAGATTCATGATTTGGTGATTAGTATTTATCATGGACAGACAGACAGATCTTATCCATGTTAATATGATATGATATGATATTTACCAAGATGCCTCATTACTAGCTCATTCTCCTCATGCCTCTTTTTCTTAAGACGAAAACTAGAATTACGAAGAGAATCCTCTACGATCCAAAGACATACATCAAACTTGATTTTACAAACAACATTAAAAAAAAGATTAATGAACGAAATACGCGACTAAGCATACTTTTATGTTGTGATTAGGTGGAGGGGGACTCATGGCACATAATAATTGTGGGTAACGTAACTGTCATGATTAGGCTGCCTCTGCAACTAGACAACCAAGTTGTAATAATATACAGCCTAGGATCCACAAAATTGCAGCGTGGATTTTTGTCATCATCTTAAAGGGTGGAAATTGTTATAAAAATACTTGTTACAAGAAACATACTTTTCGTACGTCTATCTGGTTCCTCACGTTTAATGGTATGAATTGTCACATACCCTTGCTTTATAGGGGCTCACATGTAGGACTTTCCTCCATTTGATTAGTTTTTTCCTCATGAATAAAAAATAATAGGGGCTATACCTATATGTAGGAGTCGCTTCAGTATCAGACATAATTTGATGCTATTACAGAAAAACAAAAATAAGACTTGATGCCTTTCTATTAAACAAAATAAATAAATGTTGCCACAATATGTAAACAATAATATGATGAACTTGGACTGCCTCTTTGAACTGGTACATTAGAGCACTTCCACCTAAAGGGCAAGGTGAGGCCATTTCTAATCATGGGTTATTTCTCAAATATAACCCTAAAATAATGCAAAATTAAATACCAAGTAAATTTAAACAAAATTTTCACAAATTTGGAGGCCACATTTAGCCTTTAGCCTCCAACCGCCACATTTAGCCTAGCTTTGACATATGCCAAATTTTTTGTGAGCCCCATGCATGTGCTTTTCATATTGAACATTGAAAATCATCCACTTTTTTATGGGCCCTATGCTTCTCAAAACAATAAAATATGAATGATCCTAAAATATAGCCATGCATAGTTGGAGATGGAAAATTTTAGCCCTGCACTATTCTTTATAAAATTAATATTTTGGAGGGCTAAATTTTTAGCCCTGTACTACATTTAGCCCTATGACTGGAGATGGCCTAAGGCATATTACTATTCACATAAATAGTGGCAGTCCTTGTCTTTTTTTTTTTTTTTTTCCATTCCTATGGGCAAGGGCAAAGGCAATTACTATTCACTTTAATTTATTTTCTATTTTTTATACTTATACCATTAATTTTGATAAGATTTTCGATTGTCACCTGTCACTATTTATTATAAAATTCTCATCTTAAATTTCAAATAAAATTTTTGGATGAGATTTTTGGATTATATTTTAAGATAAGATTTTCGGTTGCCACGTGTCCATATTTATTATAAAATTCACATCTCGCTCATCATACAATTGAAATACTCCCGGTCCTCATAGTCCAACACAATCGAGTACAACGACGACTCGATCATTGGCGGAGACAGTTCCACCGGATCACGATGTGGGGGAGTATTTTCCTTCGGATGACGTAATAGTGCCATTATTTCTGATACGGAATGCACCACTGGAACTGACTGCGGGCATTGTTCACTTGAGGAGCCATGTGTAATGGTTTTCCTATTTTTTGTTTTGCCTTGAATAATCTATTTTTAAAAATGAAATTGGAAATGCAAGAAATATATATTTTTTTAAAAGACATTAAATTGAATAAAACGGCAAATTTTTTTTTACATCGTCGCCAAGATTTTGACTGATTCGAACGTTTGTCCACGACCCTCCGGCTTCGATGGAAGAGGCCATTTGTATTTTTACACAAATGCAATTTTGTAGTAGAAAATTTGGTGTGGAAAGTGAAAAATATTGGAAAGAGATGAATTTGTATGAATATTTGGTGTGGAAAGTAAATAATATTGGTAGGTATTTATAAAAAAAAATTTCTAGAGTTTTTTGATCTTTTTTTAGCCAAAAAATGGACAGCCATTGAATTTGATAAGATTTTTGAATTAGAGGCTCTAGGAGAAGCCACGTGGCTTGTAGCCGTTGGTTTTTGGTAGTTGTGGGTCAGGACTGACGTCAGCAGCCCGAAGGCAAAATAATGGGCCAGATCTGTCTGTGGGATTGCCTGGGCTCGTGGGACCCATCCCTTGCCCAGGCTGGACTTGGGGCAGTGGAGTTGGATTCTGGCCCTTGAGCCCCCTGCTCGGGTTAGCCTTGCGCGTTGGAGATGCTCTTACATAATCATCAATCTCATTCTTATAACTTAAATCAAAACCTTTTTTTTTTTGTGGAGAAATTCTAATTGCATTCATAATTCAGCTAAAAAAGTCACTAGCCACAAATGACCATTACAATAACGAAGCGATCTAACATCAAAATTAAGAAAAACTCGGGACCCTCCATTAATGATCACGCAAGATCGAAGAAACTATGACATAGGCATCTCACACCAAAAATTCTATACATATTCATCTTCTCATATCTCATGTAAATAGTAATTACCCTTATCCTAACCCAAAGGGGTGGAAACCAAAAAAAAAAGAAGGCTGTCACTATTCATGTGAATAATGACAAATCTTGCATTGTCTTTGCCTTGACTTTGCCTATTGGGGTAGAGGTGCTCTTAGAAGCTGACGCAAACAGGGGAGTTCTAAAATAAATTTTTTTTTTAAACAGAAAGCAAAACACTTGCAAGTTCACGTTCACAGAACCATACCATACTGACTGAAAGAGACAGACATCTCTCTCCCTTTACATATATATAATACTTGTGCAGTGAATGGCCTGCAGATGGTAAACGTACAGCAATATCTTCTCTAACTCTGTTTTCCTCTGCCGCTGTTTCTCGTTGTTTCTGGTGCTTTTCTGAAAAAGCCTGAGTCTTTTTTAAATTTTTTGCCTAGCACTCTCGGGTTTCAACAGATTCTTGAATCCCAGAAAAAAAACCCAAATCTCCTTTTCCGATTCCCGGGAAAAAAAAGCAAGGAAAATCCAAAGAAAAAAAAAGGTTTACTTTTCTTTACTGCTTTAGTTTTTGTTGTTGTTCTGAAGGTCCTGTAATAGCATGACACTTCTCGCCCTTCGAGCTCTCCTTAGTTAATTTCTCTTTCTGGTATTTATTACTTTCCACTGAATTGTACCAGAAGACGACTTTATACATACTGTCGCATCCTCTGTTTGGTTTCCGAGAAAACCGAGGAAAAACGAAAGAAAATTTCCTATCACATAACCTGATATCAGCTTTGCTAGTTCTTTGTTTTTCTTAAATTTTTATTACAGTATCCGGGCTTAGCTGAATTGGGTTTATTGTTTTGCTTAGGATAATGCATGAATCAGTGGTTTCGGACCTTAAGTCAGCTTTTTCTTTTCCATTAGTTTCTCGGAAACCAAACAGAGTGTAGCATGTAACATGCAGGGTCCTTTTGAAAACTTCAAACTTCAGCTAGCTAGAATTTCTGCTAAAACCATGTACCATTATGTCTCTACCAATCTGAGTATATTATTTTACTAAACGATTTTTAGTTCTCTCTATGGTGTGCCATTTTCATGTTTTTTTTTTTGGGTCTTCTTTGTCATGATTTACCTTTTTGCTAGCCGTTTGCTGTCATATAAGTTTATTTAGCTGGCAATATAAATATTTTTATTTTTTTTGCTAAATTCAGATGTTAATCCCAAACAAAGAAATCCTTATCTGTACCTTCTTAGTATCAAACAAAAAAGAAAAATGTGACGTAAGCCTAACTTTGTTCTCATCCGATTCATATATTTTCACTGTTTTCCTAACTGGGCCAATTGCAATTTGCAAACCCTTCAGCGTGATCAAGATTTTCATTGGTTTCTTGGTGTTTTGGGAGTTTCTGCAGAAGGTAATTGGCAGAGGAAGAAGAGGAAGAAGAAGAAGAAGATGAACAACTCAGTCTCGGATCGCAGTTTTTACATTGAGAGTGAAGATGAAGAAGATGAAGAAAAGGAATTCAACAAAAGCATAGAAGATGGAGGAAACGACTCTGATTCTTCTGAATCTTTTGCTGAAAATCAGCAGCAGAATATTCCCAGTTCTTACAACACCCAATGGCCTCAAAGTTACAGGTTCTCTCGCTCTCTTCCTCTCATCTTTTCCTGTCTTTCTCTGTTAGGCTGCTTGAAATTCTTAGCTGGTTGTATAATTTTCCATGATTTCTTTCTTGACCAATTAGCATTTTTACCGCTGAAAGTAAAGGAAAGTTTACTACTTTGCTATGTAAATATTGTGGGAGAGTAGTGACAAAATGGTTTCTGCTGGAGAACGAATGGTAAAATTTGTTGGATTTGGTGATAAAATCTTACTTACTGAGAATAGAAATCAAAACATGTTACTATTGCAGTGGTGATTTGCAGATACATAGCAACCAAAATAATCTCCTAGAAACTCTATACAAAGTAAAAGAAATCAGTTCCAATATTGAAGTAAAGTCTGCCAAAATTTCAGTTGGGAATCTCTGAGCTCTAGGGTCAACGTCAATATTTGACAGCTTTTAACATTTTTGATTGTTTTGGCCAATAGAAAAAAAAAAACTTTAATTGGGATTATTAGCTGGTAATGTAGGATGAAAAAGTAGTTTTGCTTTGTTGCTCTTTGCATCCTTCTTTTTAACCTACTGGAAAAAGTGAGTGATTGATATGGCTAATGGCTCCATCAAAGGTCTCCACAGAAGTTTAGGGTGGCTTTAGTTTTGTACTTTTGCTACAATTACTTGCTTTTTGATCTTTTTAGTTGTCTTTTTCGGCTCCATCAAATGTCCCTAGAGAAGTTTACAATTGTTCAGTCAAATGAATAAAAAACTGACTGATTTGTTCTGTTATTCTTGTGATATTTTTTTAATTTTAGTTCCAAATTAATACTTACTGTTTGTCATTTACTGTTTCAGGCAATCCATTGATCTGTATAGTAGTGTACCATCCCCTAGTATTGGGTTTCTGGGCACTCCTACATTGTCAAGATTAGGAAGTTCATTTCTTTCCTCGTCACTGACACGAAGGCACACTCCCGAAACATTACCTTTCTTGACAAAACCATGGACAGTTGGGGATGAGCAACAACAACAGCAACAGAGACGTAGTTCTCATTCTCTCCTTCCTCCTATTCATTCAAGGAGGTCTTCTATTAGAAAAGATGATAAACCATCCAGGGTTTCTCATGAACATCATCCAATTTCTCGCCACAGCTCATTCACACAAGCTGTGATTAATGGTCAGTATGGGCAAGGCACATGCTATTTAATTTATTCCTGTCATTTGTGTTTTGTACACACAGATTTGTTCATGCATATCCATTCACCTTCATCTGCAGATTATGCCTGAAAGAATTGTGCTCTGTAGCACTGTTTAAGTCTAGAAATTATTCCGATGAGACTTTTTATGTGTTCTAGATGCAAATCCAATGAAATTATTCCGAGCAAAGGAAACCCAAATCCTGCACCTACAGACAGTTAGAGCTTCATCATGTGTCAGCAAAAAAAGTTGCAGGGACCACATAGTCCAATATGATAGTCCTATCCTTTCAATTAAACGCAGTTTGTTGCTCTTCACATGTATCAAGATAAAGTAGAAGCTCTCTGTTCAAAACATTCTCCACTTACCCACCAAAATTCTCTTTCTACACTGCAATTTGAGCTTCTTCTGATGCTAACATGCATACAGATGACATGTTTGTAGATGCTTCTTAATTTAGTATTTCAAAAAACTTTTCAAATCTCACCATGTTTTAGTTATTTGTTCATATCTTTGAATACTATAGACTTTGTCTGTAGATCACCACATTGCTTTGTCCTTACCCTATTATTATCTTCATTTATGAGCTTTCAAACAAGCAAGACTCTGCTTATTTCACATGAGTTGATGGGGTGGCTTAGCCCCTATTGCACATGGTGCACATGAAAGATCTACTAAATAAGTAATAAAACTGTATGGGTACCAATTAACTTGTTTGGCTTGTGTAGCTTTCAATGCAGATTTACAATTTGGATACTTTGACTATGAATGAACATATTATGTTGTTTGTAACATTATTCCAAGCTTGATCAGTATCCCCTCACCATTTTCTGTGATTCAGGAATCAATGTTCTTTGTGGGGTTGGAATCCTTTCTACACCATATGCAATCAAGGAAGGAGGATGGCTTGGGCTCTCTATTTTGTTTATATTTGCAGTGCTTTCCTTCTACACTGGATTGCTCCTGCGTCGCTGCTTGGATAGTCAGCCTGGCCTTGAGACTTACCCGGACATTGGCCAAGTGGCATTTGGTACGGGAGGAAGAATCGCCATCTCGGTAAGCTTACCACATTTATATATTACTTAAGTTCTACTTAGGTAGTTTGTATACAGAGTCATACTATTCGTACCACATTTAGATGTACCACATTATGAATCACATCTGTAATAGAGACGAGATCCACATGTATAAATGAATCCCATCTTCATTTGTCATATTTGAGATGTGGTTGTATAAAATTTCATCAATGCATAAACCATCTGAGCAGACTTAGCAGATCTAATGAGGAAAAAATGGATTAAAAATTGAATTAAATTATTAACAAATAAAGTTAAAACGTCTATTAGAGAGTTCAGCTGAATGGCTGCTATTTCGGTCATTTTAGTGATTTGTTTTTTTTTGTGGGTGCAGATAATCCTGTACGTGGAATTATATGTAAGTACCAGCTGGCTTCGCTGAGTGAGTATTTTACTTTATTTGTGCTTCACCTATATCTATGGTTGGAAATGGAACACATGGATGGGTGGGATGATAAAAAAGGGGATACCAAGAAGTTGGGCTCCAATGGGGCCCACCCTTATATTCTCGGGTCCCACATGTGGATCTGATTGATTGAGCCCCTGTTATAACTTGGTTCCGCATTTTTGGATCTTATTGGTCACTTGTTCTTGACTTGTGGTTCTTGTCTTGGTGCTCATTTAGCACAATTTTCCATTTGACTGCAACAAGCTGTACCTGGTTGGCTGATTGTTCAGTTCTCATTTGATCTAAAAATCCCAGTTTCCTTGAAAATTATTTTTCTTCCAATGTTCCTGAAAAGAAAAAGCTTGATGGGTTATTTTGGGATTTTCTTTAAACTTTTTTCTGCTTCTCTTTAGGATGATGAGCATTTTTCAAAGCATGACATGATTGGAGTTCCTTAAATCATGCCAACATTAATAATTTTCGGTATGAATGACTGTTAGGACATCACATGAGACACTGATGTATTTTCCTGATCTCTTGAGTGCAGCATCTAATTTCAATTGCACTCAAGGTTGCCTTGAAATCCATATATGAAGGAGGTTCTTTGCTTTTTTTGTTTTTGGTTGAGGAAAAAGGAGGTTCTTTGCGTTTAGGGAACTTTAGGCTTCGCCAATTAGAATTTGATATGCAGATAATGACCAAACTGGCTATTGTTGGACAAAAATATGGATTTTCTTTTGTTAGAACCAAGCTTAAATGGTTGTTTAGCCAATGACGAACTTATCCAAACGAAGGGATTGTTTTGCATCATATATACATCGTCAGTGTTGTCATGCTGCTCTTAGGCAATGCATCAGTAATACTCATCATCTAAATGCTTGCACTTGTAAGCATTGATCATGAACCTCTTTTAGAGCCATTAATATCACAGCCTTTGCCAGAAGACTTATGCAGCATGGAATTGCATTCCATGATCTCAAATTAGGAGACCTGACAGGAAGAACATCCCTTAATTTTTGTTGCAATTGCCATACACCTGCAACAGCGTTTCATCTTATAGTTGGAAAAACTTATAGCTTAGATCATGTTGATCATTAACCTTACTTGACATTTTGAGTATTTTTGCTTAATAATTTTAAAGCACATAAATCACCTATTTTAAGTTTTCCTCTATTTGCAGGCTTGCTGCATAGAATATATAATTTTGGAGAGTGATAACTTGTCTTCACTATTTCCAAATGCGCACCTAAGTTTGGGCGGATACATGCTAGATTCTCGCATTTTATTTGCGATTTTGACCACCCTTGCTGTTCTTCCTACTGTATGGCTTCGAGACCTCAGTGTTCTTAGCTACATCTCAGGTGAGTTTTGAAATTTGAATACAATCCATGTATTCTATACATCTAAATATTCTGTGAAATGAATTTTCTTTGTCAAGCAATATTTTGATTATGAATAGGAATATCTAGACTAATTGGCCAGACCAGTAGTGTCAAAGGTTCAAGTTTGTTGTCTATGAACCAAGAAAAAGAGTCTGTTATTCGAAATTGAAGTTCTATTTGGGGCCAAAAATAGTTGAAGCTTTGGTGGCTGAAAATCACATTTAGATAGTGAATTTTCTTTACCAGTCTTTTTCCTCTCCTGAACCTTCTGTATTCTCTTGGACTGCAGTAAGACTTTTAACCAAATGCATTCTGTTCTCTTGACAAATTCTACATTTTACTTGTTTTATTTCCAGTTGGTGGAGTTATTGCATCGATTGTCGTGGTACTTTGCTTGTTTTGGGTTGGTCTAGTTGATGGAGTTGGCTTTGAGAACAAAGGAACACCACTGACCCTTTCAACTCTTCCTGTTGCAATGGGTCTCTATGGCTACTGCTACTCAGGACATGCTGTTTTCCCAAACATTTATACTTCATTGGCAAAACCAAACCAATACCCTGCAATCCTCTTAACATGGTAAACTAAAGATTCTCAACTATATTTCTATTTAATTTAATAATTAATTTCATCAGAATCTAGCCTTGGTTTTTTCACACTCGTACTGCTGTCGACCTTTTTGTGTGAAATTTCAAAATTCCTTTCTAGTCTTACAGGAACTGCAATTATTTGTGAACAAATGCAACTTGTTATACTTCATTGTTTTACTTAATTGTGTTTTCTGTGTAGCTTTGTGATTTGCACTATTTTGTATGGTGGAGTTGCTGTCATGGGGTACACAATGTTTGGGGAATCAACAGCGTCACAGTTCACTCTCAACATGCCTCACGATTTGGTTGCCTCCAAGATTGCTCTGTGGACTACGGTATGCTCATGAATTTTTTTTTATTATGGATGTTCTCCTGATGTTTTTGACTTTATTATTTGCACAATTATCAAGCGGGGAATCATGCTATTTTCCTGATGTGTTTTGTACAACTATGAACCAGACAATCAACTTTTTATCCCCTCCACCTCCGGAAAACCATGCAATTATCAAGCTGGTCCAGGCAGTAGTTGATAAATATAGATTTGTTGTTTCCCTTGTCCATTGGAGGTAAAGAAAACTGGGATTTGATTTTAGGTTTGAGGCTGTTGAGAGATTTTACCGTTTGGCTAGTTGGCTAGTTCATTGATGTAGCCTGTAGGGATGGTTTATCCAACTTTTTAGCACCATTGGATTTAGGCTTAAATCAATAGGTTATAGAAGGAACAAAAAATCTAGGGATGGCCTAGGCTGCCTACAGTTCTCTTCAGCAGGTCCTTTTTATGCCTATTGTTTTTCCTTAGGCACCTCACACATTTTATGTTCTTTCTCCATGTTGTGAACCTTTCCTTCTATACTTGGAATTAAAACTGGTGGTGGCTAATACTATTATCGGTTTTTGTTCTTTTGCAGGTAGTGAACCCATTTACCAAATATCCTTTATTGCAAATTATGCAGATAATGAATGCCATCTGATACGCCAGCACACATGCATCACACGAACACACACCCATGCACAATGCATGCAGTCTAGAAGGTATTTTGTGCCTTCGACAAACATCAGAAAGAAACAGTAACTCAACTCTCTAAAGCATAATGAACTTGAACAATCATTTTTGTTTCTTTTGTGCCTATGTTGCTCAACGTCCATGCACACACATGCGCACAAAATAAAAATCGGAAAACACTAGATATGTTTCTCCTTAATTAGAACCACGTATGCATTAACTATATCTCCCGTCGCAATGAGTCTGGAGGAGCTGGTTCCATCAAACAAGTCCCATATATACGCAATCTTAATTAGAACGGTACTGGTTGTCTCTACCCTGGTAGTTGGTCTCTGCATCCCCTTCTTTGGTAAGTCTCCCTTGAACTTTCTTTATTTATCATTTCCGTTTCGTTGCCATGGAAACTGTCTTCCTATACCTTTTGTCTCTTGGTAACCACATGTGCCACAGAGAAAAAGAGAACAGACATTAGATAGACAGGAACAGCAGCATCTCACTTGCCATGCTACATTCACCATTACCATACTGTTACAACTTCAATTTTAACTTATTGCAGGTCTGGTGATGTCCTTCATCGGATCTTTATTCACAATGCTTGTAGTAAGTTTTCCTTTGTATTTGATTACAAGAAATATATTTTCAATTTTCAAATATCAATCTATGACTACACTATATTAACAAAATATAATTTTTGCAGACCTTGATACTTCCTTGTGCTTGTTATCTAAGTATCTTGAGGGGGCGAGTAACCCGGCTTGAGGTATGTCTGTTTCATACGCTTGTTAACATTGGTTTTAGAATAATAGGCAGACAAGAAACACAAGCACATTGTTACATAGAAAAATGCTTTTATATAATTTCAATGTTGATCAAAGAATGTGAATTCCAAACCAACTCGTTAACGTTTTAATATGCTGTTTTTTTTTCTTCTGCAATTGCCAGGCAACAATTTGTATTATAATCATTATAGTAGGTGTTGTATCGTCTTCCTTTGGAACGTATTCGGCGGTTTCGAACATTGTTCAGAGCTTGATTCACTGAAGTTTCTGGGACATTTTCTTGAAACAGTGAGAGAACATGATTATTGTATTGTGAATCCTTAGAGAGTATATATTCTCTCTTGGTGTTCATTTCCAATTTTGAGCCATCTTTGAATTTGTTGTATCCTGCTATAAATCCTGTCTTGTTTCCATTATTTGCAGTAATATTACATTTTTTTAAAATTAAAAAATAGTAAGTAGATGCTTCCATATGTTTCTATTAGAGTTTCTCAAGAAGTTCCATGCTAAGTAAAAATACACCAGAACATCAGGCACTTAGTAAGACTCTGCATTGGTCTTGTCAAGTAAGAGGAGGCTCTCTATAAAAATCACCATCGCAACATTGATATCCAGAAATCCCAAGATTTTTGAACTGTTTGCTCACAAGGTCTAGTGATACTAGTTCCTTCCTAGATGATTTGTCTGTGAGAAGCAAGAGAAGTTCCCCACTCTTCCTAAAACATAAGGGCTCCCAGGGTAAAAGTCTTTCTGGACCTTGTGGACCGAGAGTGATCAATCTGGTCCATGACTCCTTTCTTCCATACTCTTTCATCACCCATATATCAAGAAAACAATCTTCACAACTCTTATCCACCGTGAACAAAGCAATAGATTTTCTGTCCCCTGAAATAGACAAACGCAATGACAATTCGGAATTCCATTCGATAATAACCTTCGGCATAAGTATCTTACGGAACACCTCCTTGCCCAGGTCATATGCCAATATAGAATCATAAGGATCACCATTTGTATTGAAAGTCAGTCAGCTTTACGTATATAGGCTGGTTACTTGTCCTAGGTTGTCTTCAGCTTTACGTATATAGGCTGGTTACTTGTCCTAGGTTGTCTTACAGCTAGTTTACTCTTCCTTAAGTCAAGGAGCTAATTGAGGAAAGAGGCTTGGTTAGTTGTGCCTCTTTCCCTATATATAATGTTAACCTGTAAATGAAACAATTTAATACAATCGAATATTTCATTAGTCTTTTCTACATGGTATCAGAGCAGGATTTCTCAACCTGTCTCTATATTTGTTTCTTCCTTTAGTGTGTCTTTGCTAAGATGGCAGATGGCAATCCTTTTACATCAGAGGCAGAAAGCTCGTCAGTTATAGCTCCCTCTAATCTCCCTGAGATTGAGATCAACCCAAACCAACGGTTGAGCTCAATATTATTGAATGAATTCAACTATCTTCCTTGGTCTAGAGCAGTTACTCTTGCTCTTGGTGGAAGGTCCAAGCTTGGGTTTATCAATGGAAGCATCAAAGCCCCAGATATCTCCTCTCCCAACTATGAATCTTGGTTATGTAAAGACCAATTGGTCATGTCCTGGCTCCTCAACTCTATGGAGCGGAAAATTGCTGAAATATTCAGCTACTCTGAGTCCTCTCATCAACTATGGGAGACTGTCAAGGAGATGTATGGGAATCAAAACAATGCTGCCCGTGTCTTTCAGCTCAAACAGGAAATTACAAACCTTCAACAAGAAGGTAAACCGTTTGTTCAACTTCTCGGTGGTTTAAAAAACAAGTGGAATGAGCTCGAGGTGTACCGTCCACATACCACAGACGCAGCTGTGCTTCTGAAGAGAGCTGAAGAAGACAAAATTTTTCAGTTATTATCAAGCTTAGATTCAACATATGAAGATCTCCGCAGTCACATCCTCATGAACTCTGAGCTGCCAACCTTTACAAGCGTTTGTGCTACAATTCAACGAGAAGAGGTGCGAAGAAAGGTTATGAACATTGAAACCGAGACAAATATATCTGAAACTAGAGCATATTTGTCCAATCACAAACACACTGAGGAGAAAGTCTACAAAGGCAAGAGGCCAGATTTGAAGTGCAGCTATTGCAACAACATTGGTCATGTGATGGAGAGATGCTGGATCCTTCACCCCGAATTGAAGCCGCTCAAGTTTAAGGACAACAAGGGCACTCAAAAAAAATTCCATACTTCAGCTTCTAAGGCTAATCAGGCAACAGCTTCAAACAAGGGACTTCAAAGCTTCACTTCCAATCCAGCCGAACTTATCAATGAATTTGCTTCCTATATTCAGAAAACAAAAGGGAGTAATGAAGGCAAAGAAGTAAGCAATGTGGGAAAAGAAAGCTCAACTGCCTTGCTCAGCAAATTTGCTGAATTTCTTGCTGAAACTCAAAACTTTTCTGCAAAAGAAACCTCAGGTACTCTGAATGCTTTTGCTACTGCTCTAAATGTTAGTAATGTGCATGATTTTTGGGTCATAGATTTAGGTGCCACTGATCATATGACAAATCAACTTACACACTTACATGATTTTGAAAAATTGAGTGAGTCATCTTTAGTGTCAGTTGCAAATGGTAAGGGTGCCATTGTCATAGGTAAAGGAAAGATCAAGTTACTCTCGGATAATATTGAGTCAATGGCTCTTTATATCCCCTCCTTTCCTTTTCAATTGCTCTCAGTTGGAAAAATCACAAACTCCCTAAAATGCCTTGCTATATTCTCTTCTCACAACGTCATTTTTCAGGATATAGCCACCAAGAAGACGATTGGTGAAGGGATCTATCTTGATGGCCTTTATTACTTGTTCAAGGATTTTCAAAATAGCAAGGGATTTCAAGTTAGTTCCAACTTCAGTCCAGATCAGAGTTTGTGGCATCAACGTTTAGCTCACCCTTCAAAACATGTTCTATCTATTTTGTTTCCCAACCTGGTACAACAACAGACCATATGTGACTCTTGTCAATTGTCTAAGTCTACTAGGTTGCCTTTCAATTCCTCTAAGTCTCGAGCTAACAAACCTTTTGAAATTGTACACTCGACATCCTGGGGTCCAACTATTGAATCCTTTGATGGTTATAAATATTTTGTGACGTTTGTCGATGATTTTTCAAGAACCACTTGGTTATATCTCTTAAAATTCAAAAGTGATTTGTTAAATGTTTTCAAGGACTTCCATAATCTTGTTAGAAATCAATTTTCCACACAAATTCAAACACTACGATCAGATAATGGCACTGAATATATGTCCCACCTCATGACACAATACTTGAGCACACACGAAATCATTCACCAAACAAGTTGTGTGGGTACACCCCAACAAAATGGAGTGGCCGAAAGGAAAAATCGTGACTTACTTGAGAAAACTAGAGCTCTAATGTTCCAAATGAACGTTCCAAAAAGATTTTGGTCTCAAGGAGTTCTCACTGCTACTTATCTTATTAACCGTTTGCCTAGTAGAGTGTTGAATTTCAGATCACCTCTTGAAGCCATGAAAGGAAGGAAGATTGACCTATCTCATTTAAAGGTCTTTGGCTGCACAAGTTTTGTTCATATTCAGGCTTCTCATCGGGATAAGCTTGATCCAAGAGCTATCAAATGCATGTTTTTGGGATATTCTTCGACACGAAAGGATATAAGTGTTACAATCCTGTCTCTAAGAAACTCTTCGTATCACGGGATGTTTGATTTGATGAGAATACTCCCTATTACTCCAAAACTCATGAAGCTGTTGGTCGTGGGGAGGATACATTTTTGATCTGGTTATGCCGCCTACTTGTCCTGTAAGTACAAATGCCGATTCGACTCATTATATGCCTTCTATTGATCACTCTTCATCTCATGAGCCTGAAGTTGAACTTCAAAATGAACCTGTTGAAGACCTGGACAATCCTCATAATCATCATGAGGACCAAAGCAATGTTGAAGCCTCTAATACACCTCTCGAGACGCAATCCTACGCGTGATCGTCGTCCTCCTACAAGGCTGCAAGACTATGTCACATACAATGCCAAGCATCCCATCACCAACTTTGTATCTTATCACAAGTTCTCACCGCGTCATGCTACCTTCCTTAGTGCGGTTTCTAGCACTCATGATCCTCAAAGCTTCCAGGATGCAACTCTTCAAGCAAAGGTGGAGAAAGGCAATGCAAGAAGAGCTGCAAGCTCTTGATGATAACAACACTTGGAGTGTTGTTGAACTCCCCAAAGGAAAGAAGGCTGTGGGCAGTCGATGGATCTACAAAACCAAGTTTCACTCCGATGGATCTATTGAAAGACACAAGGCAAGATTGGTGGCTCGGGGCTTCACTCAAACGTATGGTGTGGACTATAAAGAGACTTTCGCTCCGGTTGCAAAAATGAACACAGTTCGTGTGTTATTGTCTATTGCAATCAATAAGGCGTGGCCTCTATATCAAATGGATGTGAAAAATGCATTCTTGCAAGGAGATCTTGAAGAAGAAGTTTTTATGAAACTTCCACCTGGTCATCCTCAAAGCAATAATCCTAATCTGGTTTGTAAACTACACAAATCTATTTATGGATTAAAACAATCCCCACGTGCATGGTATGCAAAGTTGAGTTCGATTCTAGAGGCGGTTGGCTTCCAAAGTAGCAATGCAGATTCTTCTCTATTTGTTCGAAGTGGATCAGCTGGAAAAGTGGTGGTTCTCATTTATGTTGATGATCTTATTGTCACAAGTGACAATGCTAATGAAATCAACAATCTTAAATGGTATTTGAAACAGAAGCTAGCAATCAAAGATCTAGGAGTCTTGAAGTACTTTCTTGGCATTGAAATGGCCACTTCGCACAAAGGGTTATTTTTAAATCAACGCAAATATGCTCTTGATCTTCTCCAAGAATCGGCATGCTTGATTCAAAACCTGCTCGCACTCCTTTAGACAAGTAAACTCAAGCTTGACATGGAAGGTGAACCTCTCAATGACATCCGTTATTATCGTGAGGTTGGTTGGTAAACTTATCTACTTAACTATCACTGGACCCGACATCACATACGCAGTAAGCATTGTGAGTCAATTCATGCATTCTCCCACCATGTTACACTTGAATGTGGTTAAAAGAATCTTGCGGTATCTTAAGGGGTCCGTTGGTCGTGGTATACTCATGAAAAAGAATGATAATGTTCACATCCTTGGGTACACCGACGCCGATTGGGCCGGCAACTTCTTGGATCGAAAATCAACCACAGGATATTGTGCTTTTGTAGGAGGAAACTTGGTCACTTGGAAAAGCAAGAAGCAATCGGTCATCGCTCGTTCAAGTGCAGAGGCGGAATATAGGGCAATGGCTTCCACATCTTGTGAACTTATATGGTTAAAAGGGTTACTTTCGACTTAGGTTTTTGTCATAATCAATCCATGCTTCTCTTCTCGTGATAATCAAGCAGCACTTCACATCGCCTCCAATCCTGTCTTCCATGAAAGAACCAAGCATATAGAAGTCGATCGCCATTATATTCGTGCTCACGTTCAATCTAAGGTGATTCAAACACAAGACACTCGAAGTTATGATCAGCTAGCGGATATATTTACCAAAGCCTTACCTACGACTCAATTCCAACGGCTACTTTCCAAGCTTGGATCAATCAACCCTCTTGATCCAGCTTGAGGGGGAGTATTGAAAGTCAGTCGACCTTTACGTATATAGGCTGGTTACTTGTCCTAGGTTGTCTTCACTTTACGTATATAGGCTGGTTACTTGTCCTAGGTTGTCTTACAGCTTAGTTTACTCTTCCTTAAGTCAAGGAGCTAATTGAGGAAAGAGGCTTGGTTAGTTGTGCCTCTTTCCCTATATATAATGTTAACCTGTAAATGAAACAATTTAATACAATCGAATATTTCATTAGTCTTTTCTACAATTTGCCTTATAGCAGACTACAGGCCAATGAAGAACCCCATTAAGGAAAAACATTGGATTTAGGTGTAGCTCTTGCAGCCATTAGACATGTAGGAGAAACACAACCAAGACTGCTCCATGTGCCGGTGGCTACGGAATAAACCTCAGCTACGGTTGGTGTCCGAAGTTGATCAAATAAAGTGGCAACTCGCACAACCTTATAGTCATTGGTCGTAGCATCAAAACCAAATCCAATCGAAGCACCGTACTCACCATGCGTATTTGATGTAACATCGGGCATGGGAAGGATCACACACTTTCTAATGGCTGGGTTCCAAATGAAGAAGTTGTAACGATCACAGAACATATCATCCGCTAGGCAGACTAGCCCGTCACAAATGCCGACCACATGAACATATGAGTTGACCATTTTTTTCTGGACAGGAACTGGAAATTGTTGTTGAGAGTATCTGTCCAACATTGAAATGTTAAGGGACCAAGCTTGGGTTTATAAGGAGTTGGGCTACTCCCCCCATTGCCAATTGGTTTTGGGGTGGAACCTCAACTTCCTTCATGGTATCAGAGCAAGGTTTCACGTGTTGGGCCCAACGGCAACACGTGCTCCCACGTCACCCAATATGTGCCCAGGCTTGGTCCCTTAACATTTCAATGTGGGATAAATACTCTCAACAATGCTATCTTGGAGTTGTACTGATCAAAAGCGTGGTTATCATAATACACTGAGTCAACATCGTCTATTACCTTGGAGACGACCCTTTGGTCGTGGATGGTCTCGTCCATAACAGAAACTTTGTGGAGTAGGAGTAGGTGACTGTCACAGTCATTCAGATGGGCGCAAATAAAGCTCTGGTTTATGATCACCTCCATTTCTTGCACACTGAGGTGCATTTGATCAGAGATTTAACGGGTAGCCTACTGAGGATCTCTTGTATGATTTCCTCAGGAAAAGGGTGTGTCGTCGCTTCAAAATTCAATTTGTGCATCCCTTGTGTGATATCTTGTATGGTATCCATGTCTTGCACACTCAAATAGTTATACCAAACTTTCGTAGAGCCCAAGTAATGGAGCTGACGAAGCTTCTCGTTCGTTGTGCTGCGTTAGAGAAGACGACTAAAGAAGAAAAGAGTATAACAAAGTATATGAGAGAATTTTCTGATACTGATGTATTTACAAAGATGTACAAAGGGGTTAGAAATCCGAATTACAATAGAATTATACAAAGGGTAAGTGATTAAAAAAAAGGAAACAAAAAATATTCTCACCAACATTCCTTTCCGTACATGATAATGTGGGAAGAACAAGGCCTCGGCTCAAACCCTAACGGATCATAGGGAAGGGACCTCTCAGTAATATTACATTTTGCCTCCCCGTTCAATAAGTTAGTGCCATCCTCCATTTGACTAGTGTGTGTGTTGTTCCTCTTTTAGCTTTAAATTGGGGTTTTAAACATAACACATGCAATTGTTGCTCATCTAAGAAGGCTAAATATTCTAATTTTTAATGACACTTTCGATAAAAGAAAAGGCAGTAGTGATTCATTGTTGGTATTTCTAAATAGAGGAGGGTTAGTGTTGGTTGCGTGTCCCGCGTGATGCAATCTCAGCCGTTGATGAATGTTGGTTTCGTTTGGAACGTACGCTCACCAATGACTTAGATTTTGTCACATGCACATAGTATCAAAAATTATATTTACTTATCATTTGGACAAGAGACTTGTAATTAAGAGCAATTACTCATGCACCTCGACTCTTATATTCAAATCTCACTCCTCAATATTGCTTTGTATAAATAAAAAATAAAAAATCAACCATTTGGGCCTGGTACAAACTGAAAAATAGATGGATATCCTTAACTGGGCTACTTGTCTGTGTTTGGGCCTCCATCGGACACTAAAAACAAAAAGCAAAAAGAGAACAAAAAAATTTGGCGGCTGTTACATTGGTTGTTAACGAACTTCAGTCCGACAATACAATTCACTTCAGCAAAACTGACCGTACCCTCTGGATCGAACAGTCAGGGTGACTTTTAGTCCGTCGGTTTGGTCAGGTCATGTGGGTCCCGCTACACTCCAGCCACTAACGTCCTCAGGAGCCGTTATTCTCTGTGCGGCCAAACACTCCCTTCCGCCGTCACCTCAAATCCTCCGTCAACGGTCCTAAATAGTCCCAAGTCGACAGTTTCTCTCTCGTTCTCTGTTCGACATGTCCGTGGTACCTACCCACCCTGCTCTCAGACACCTGGGAACCAGGGCCTCACGTGACGCCCCAACAAATTCACCCAAACTCAAAGTTTCAATCTTGGGCTTCAGGCTCAGAGCGCCAACTCGCTACCCGCCTTCTTCAAATCATCTGGTCTTTTTCTGTAAATTTGATGAAATTCGGGGTCGAATAACTGCAATTAATGCTCTGAGCCAAGAAGGGTCGTTGCAAGAGCTTGATGATCCGCCGGTCTCGGTGGAGCTCGTGCCAATTTCCGGCGAGACCCAGTTCGACCGGGTCATGGTCCAAGCTCAGCAGCTGGAGGTATCGGTCGTTGTCGTTTGGTACGTTTCTGGGATGTAATGGGATTTTGATTTTGTGTTTTGATTTGTGAGGTTTTTGGGTTTTTGTTTGGTGGGTTTATTCATTTGGGTTTGTTTGGTTGCTGAGAAATGTAGGGAGAGAAAAAAGTGGAGGCTTTGGCTTGCGGTTTCATGCTTAAGTGAAAGGAAGTGCATAAAACTTTATTGGGAACTTGTGATTAAATTTTGCAAGCAGCATTTCAAACGATTCTTTATAGCTTAGGAATTTTCTGATTTGGCATATAGGAATAGGTAGATTTTCCTTCTTTCAACATGAAGCCTCTGTTAAAATGGGTTTCTGAGGTGGGGGTGTGTGTCTCTGTAGGATGGCAAGCTGGTGCAGAAAATGTATATATTTGAAGCCAAAATTGGAGAAGTTGGCAGCTGAGTACTATCCAAGGTTAGTTTGGCACTAATTGACCTTCAATCCAATATTATAAAACAATGTCAAATTGAAACTTCAGAAAATTGATATTTCCCTCTATTGAAGTTCTACTTTTTTGAGTTCCATCTAAGCGTGCATCAAAGAAAGGTTTCGCGTCAACTTAAATCTGCATTCTTTTAGTTTTTCAATTGTCAAAACGCTGATGAGCCGTTCTTGGAGAGATTAGAATAAAGCTTGAAACTATACTAAAATGATATCCCTACCCTTGTAGAAGCATCATTCCTGGTGCTCAACTTATGATAATATCAAGTGGGATTTCCACATACAGTCTGCAAAAGTGGCATTAACATTATAATATAAAAATAAATATTTGTATTTAAAAGTATAAACACAGAACGAATTGAAACACATTAAATCTCATTTGCAGTGAAACTTGTCATGCATTCATGTAAATACGTACATACATGTGTACATATGCATTCTATGTGCTGAGATAATTCAAGAGTATGTTATTGTTCTTGATGGATTGTAACTCTGCAGTGGAGAATAAGTCTAAATCTTAATTAATTTCATGTAGATTGCGGTTCTATTCAGTTGATGTAAATTCAGTTCCACACAAGCTTGTTGCTCGTGCTGAGGTCACTGTAAGTTTTTCATCCCACTTGGAAGAATATGTCAGTATGGCTTGTTTTTGAATGGAAGTAAGGTCAGCTTGAGCTGAACATCAATTGTAAAGTGTATAGCTTCACGGTAATGAGTAAAAGCCAAATATTCAAAATCTTCTGTGGGATATGGACATGGCTTTTTCGTCATTAGCTATGGAAATCTTAGTAACTGATCAGTGAAGTGATATGTAGTCTTCATAAGTTTATGGTTTTGAGTTAGTTTGGTAGTTGTGGACATCATTTGAAGTTAATGTTGTTTGTACTGCGCATGCAAGTGAGAGGGAGGGAGGGAGCTGGAGGGGTGACTTGCAAAGCTATATGAATTTTGAATTTTGTTAGCTCCAGCAATGCTATCTAGGTCATCTTTATATGATTAAGTCTTTACTATAATCCCATGTATCTTGTGCTCTGCATTTTAAAGCCATCCCTTTTTTTTTTTCCTGTGCATCACATGACGGGCTTCCAAATTCTGTGTTTCTGTGATCATACAACCATGGGAATTCTTAAACTTGTCAATGGTATTATTGCCTTGTTTCAGCCATATATGTGAGCAGATGCTCACTGACAGTTGTGTTTTTTTTGTGCATCTTTACACGGTGGGCTTTCATATCTGTGCAGAAGATGCCAACTATACAGGTAAATCCTCTTTGAGGAACTTGGGATATTTTTCCTCCCCTTTTCTATTTTCTTCTCCCTAGTAATCAGGATGATTATGTTACAGCTGTGGAAAGACGGCAAGAAACAAGCTGAGGTGATCGGTGGTCACAAAGCGTATTTAGTTGTTAATGAAGTTCGTGAGATGATTGAAAATGAGGATGCCACGTAAGGTTTGGTATCGTGGACAATCTTATTATATACTTTTTTTTTTTCCATTTATTCACAGATTCATTAACATGGGAATCAAATTTGTAATTTTTTTTCATAAATATAAATATGCCAGATCTAGGGTATATAATAAATTGAAAACTGGTTCTTTTGTTTTCAGTAAGAGGTCTCCCTGGCTTAGCCAAATACAAATCCCCTATTAGCTGCATAACCATGACTTTTCCCCTTGTTGTGTATGTTGGAACCCATCTTTTCCCTGGATAACCTCCTTGCATCAACACTACGAAACGTATAATGCTTATGTTATATTTGAGCAGGAGGAGATTTGTCTCCTTCTTTCAGCATCACGTTGCAAATCAACCAGCAACAAAATCACAGGGGACTGCTATTTTGACAGAAGATGATCTGCAGACTTGCTAGATTCTTACTTGAAAAAACTAGTACCACATACTTTTTCCTACTTGAAGAGTTTAAAACATAAAACATAAGCTGAGAGCAGGAACTCATATTTTTTTCTTGGCTAGCCATATGCAGAAAAACAACTGCTGACTAAGAATGCATCTAGAATAATAGCATTGAATTTTTCTGTCCTCAAAATTACATTGGTCATTTACAGAGTCGAACACTCTAAAGTCCCAATAGAAAATCTTCACAACTATCGCATCCACTATATTCAACCTCAAAATTTTACTGCAATTGGGATGTAGCACTTAAAGAAGCTGATGGCCAAGTACAAAATGATAGGTGAGTATCTGGTGTTGTAGGTCATGACCGAGGACAAGCTTCAGCCGACAGTCGTTTCCTTTGATTTCTGAATGAATAGCTTGAGCCAATGGTTACCTCTTGGTATTTTAATCAGAATGAAGAGTTTTCATTAGGGCCCCAATCCATACATGAACTGTGATGTCAGTGCATTTGGCCACGGTGGCTTCTGTGACGTGATGGCAGGTTCAGGGCAATGGAGTTGAGTGTGGAAGTAGATGAGTGCAAACCCAATTCCCATACGTGTGCTGCAAATGCAATGCAAAGGTTGTGGCAGTAGTTTCAAATAGGTAGCAAAACTAATATGAAGTGAAGGCATTCAAAAAGGTAACAACCGCAGCAAGAGCAGCAGTTAAAGCATTAGAACCTAATGTTGCTGCTGACAGGGCAGCACCAGCACGCAACTACGAGAAGTCACAAACTCACAACACAAAAACTTCAAACTGAAGCAAACTTTCTTCTACAGTATCTTTTGTTTGGTTAATTGTGCAGTGCAGGCATCTAAATGGCTCAAACTTTGGACGGTTGAGCTGAGTTGAAAATCTATCCATAATTAGCTCCAACTTTTTGGTTTGGTTCACCATTATGTGAGCTTGGGTGGGCTGGGACCCATAGAGGATGCCAAATTTCTTATCCTATTTAATGCTAAAACCCCAATGCAGAAGAACTTTTGTTTGATAATCTACTTTAAACTAATCTAAACTACGAAAAAAGAAATTCAAATTCGGGTGCAAAGTGGAGAGCACATTTACTCAAGCCAACTTGGCTAAGCCCATTCCTAATGAAAAAAACAACTTTGACCATTTAGCTTATCACCAAAACAAAAACCTTATATTGACCTGACCATTTAATAAACTTCGGGTTCACAACACTACAATTGTTGCACCCAATTTAGTAGGCGAGGAAAATTAAAAAAAAAATACTAGGTCCTCAAGGGAACAAAAATTTGTACACACTTGCTGTTAAGCAGGCTCAATTTTTTAAAGAAAGATGCAAGAGGCTTGTAGTTCAAGTAATTAACAATATTTACTTATGCATCCAAGGTCATAAGTTCGATTCTCCCCAATATCGCTTATATAAAAACAAAAACAAAAAATCTCTCAAAAACTGTCGACTGGCCAATAGATAGATACATAGAGCGTCTCATTTTCCACTTTAATAAAAAGGAAACTTTTGGGGGAATGCATTAACAATAATCAATGTTGTTTGTGAGAGTGCAAATAACATTACGATTGCAAAACAGTGTGAGAGTACACAAGGAAAGAGCGAATAACATTTATTTTTGTCGAGTTTAGAAAAGTTAAGATATTTTCTTGTCTTTATATTAAAAAAAGGACATAAAGTGACATTGCCTAAAAAAAGAAAAGAAAACATAAAGGTGGAACAAAATAAATCACATACAGGCCAAACAACGAAGGAAGGGCCGTATGAAAACACAACTAAAAGTGAAGCCAATAAAATTACCGTCCATTCCTCAAAGCCCTGCACCGCCAATCACCGTCCATTCCTCAAATCCGACGGTCCACGTTTCCTCTCTTCCGGCCTCGTCCCCACCAAAACTCTCTCTCCAGTCTCTCTCTAAAAATTATCAGGCCCACACGATCTCATCCCCCCAACCTTAGCTTGGCTCTCTCTCTCTCTTCTTTCTCTCTGTAAAGTTTCTCTCTAACCCTTGGAATTGTTCCAAAATTCGTTTACCTAGACTTTCGATCACACAAAAACCTTTAGCTTCTCATAAATTCATACAAATAAAAGATATATAACTTTTGTCTATACATATAAGAATTGGAGCTCCTTTGCGATCAATTTCGCGACGTAAGTCCCCCTCCCTCCTCTGCGACGAAGTTTGATCCCTGCCATGTTTCAGTAGCGTTTTCAATACAATTCACGAAAATTACAATGAGAAACGAATTTTCGGCAATTCATGTTGTTATTTGTTATGATCATATGCATGGGTTTGCTGATTTTGATGTGTTTCATAATTTGACGCAGTTAGCCGAGGATCTGTTCGGGCTTTGTTCGTATTGATCGATGTGAGGATTTCTCCTCACGCACGCTTAGCGGTATGGAATTATTGGTTTCAAATTTTTATGTTTTTGGAATGCTCAATTTGATGTCATCATGGGATTGAATTTATAATTATGCTTTTTGTTGCATGTTGGTCCTTTTAATTCAAAAGTTAGCCGTTTATGTACCCATCTTAACGATTTTGATGATCGAAGCTGAAAGTAGCTGAATTTTTTAGAATTCAAATTGGTTATACGTTTTGGTTGGTCTCGTAAAACATCTTAGCTGCCAACAGTTTGAATTTAGATTCTTTTGGTGGTTTACTGTGTTTATATATACTGTTAATTTGTGTTTTTGTTTTTGATGATTTAGACGTTCGGAGATGGCTACTGGGAGTAACATAGATATGCTATCAACCCTAGATAATAATCTGCGAAGACCCAATGGGAATTTAGAAGATGCTTTACAGAGTGAGCTTGAACTGATTTTAAGAGAGCAGCGCAATCAGCATGCCATTCATCGGGAAAGGGATCTGAATATATATAGGAGTGGCAGTGCCCCGCCAACTGTTGAGGGATCGCTAACTGCTGTGGGTAGTCTCCTTGGGAACTCTGATTTTAGGGATGTCACTAGTAGGATTAGTAATAACAATGGGGTTTTGTCCGAGGATGAGATTCGATCCCATCCTGCTTATCTTTCGTATTACTATTCACATGATAATATTAACCCAAGATTGCCTCCACCATTGTTGTCAAGAGAGGATTGGCGTGTTGCTCAAAGGTTTCAGGTCGGTGGGTCTTCTTTTGAGGGCATTGGGGACTGGCGGAAGAAGAAATTGGTAGATGACAGTGATAGTTTGTCGCTGTTTTCAACGCAGCTGGGGCTTTCTGTACAAAAGGCAGAGAATGATATGATGGAATTGAGGAATGTCAATGGGAGCAATCTCCCTAAACAGACTTCATCTGAGTGGGTTGATAGAGGCTCAGATGGTTTAATTGGTTTGTCGGCAAGTGGGCTTGGTGCAAGGAGGAAGAGTTTTGCTGACATTTTACAGGTAATCAGCAGTATAGTCAAGACTTCACTCTGTAACAGTTATGTAGTTCTTGGTTAGACTTCGATTGTATGGTTTTCTTTCTGGATTTTGTTTGGATGCCCTTTAACAGCTAATATTGGTATTTGTTTATTTCTCACAATTTGTATACTTGGGCATCTTCATGTCGTCGATCACTGCGCCCCTTTGATTAGTATTGCTCTTGTGGGGAGGACTAAATGTCAGTTTGAAGCTTGCATAAATTTTATGCATACTTTCATTTTAGATTTGATATTTATTGCATATTACACATGATCATACATTTTCCATAAGTTCTGGGACACCCATATGGGGATAAAGAGCAAGGATGTAGCCAAGAGCATGATCCTGCTCTTTAGAATCACTGTTGCAACTATCTGAAGAGCAGGATCATGCTCTTGGCTATGCTCTTGTCACTTAGCACAATGTGATGCATTTGTTCGTTGTTATGTTCTTGTTTCATATATTAGTGTCCTGTTTCATTGATAACTGGAATGTGCTGCAGGAAGGACTTGATCCACCTGCTTCCTTGACAAGGCCATCAAGTCGTATTGCTTTTAGTGATATCATGGATTCCACAGGCATGGCTGATGCCCGGCCAGTGGGGTTATGTAATGGAGTGGAGTCTGCAGAGGGCTTGAATAATGGAGCAGCTTCACGTGGTCTGGTGAGAGTTCAGAGCCATGGTACAGCAGCTTCTCATTCCTTTGCATCTGCAGTGGGTCCTTCTCTGACAAGAAGCAGAACCCCTGAACCACAAGTATTTGGGAGGTCTCCCAGTTCTGGTCTTCCTCCTGTGGGGAGTAGAGTATTTCCTGTTGAGAAGAAGAATGTTGCAGGTGCAGATATGCCAAAGGATAATTCTTCTGGCATGAATGACCTGGATATTGCAGCCAATTTATCTGGCTTAAGCCTATCAAAAGGTAGATCTGTAGATGAAGATAGCCGTATTCAGTCTCAGCTTCATTTGGATCTTGATAAACAGCGTGATTTTCTGTTCAACATGCCAAATGGTCATAATCAGAGGCTGCAGCAGCAACTGATAGAGAAGTCAAATGCTGAAAGTTTTTCTCTTGCTACAAATTATCCTCATTTAGGAGAAAAAAATGGGATCATGACAAACCGTAATACATCTGATGGGCAAGCTAATTTTGCCAGAAGAACTTCTCCCAGTCTTTACTCAAAAGGGAGTTCTTCAGGCTTTGGAACTTTGGAAGGGTCTAATGTTCATTACCAAGGTACAAATACTCCAGGCATGGAATTTCATGGCCATTCTGGGTCCTATCCTGTGAATCCAAAGTTGAATATGACAATTAATAATCATCTTGATGCAGGTAATTATGTTGTTTCTCAAATTTCTTCTGCAACTTTAAAAAAAAAACCCTCATAGTATTTTGTTTGAATAAGTTAGTTAGCATTGACAGTTCTCTCTCCTCCCTCTCCCCTCTTTTTTTTGGAGTGCAGCAGCATTGACTGGTAGTGGTGATGGGCATAGTCTGAACAGACTGGGAAACAAAGTAGGGTCTGGTATTCATTCTTCAGTTATGGACCCATCTTATATTCAGTTTTTGCAAAGAGCTGACTATGCAACACGTAATGTTACTAGTCCAAGTGGTTATCCTCCCAGTAAAAATCACTTTGGCACTTTGCATGGAGACTTAGAGGGGCTTCAGAAAGCATATCTTGAGGCATTGCTTGCTCAACAGAAGCAACAGTACGAGTTGTCACTTTTAGGTAAATCTGGTGGATTTAACCATGGGTATTATGGGAATCCATCATATGGGCTCGGCATGACTTATCCAGGAAATCCAATGGCAAATTCTGTTCATCCTTCTGTTGGATCTGGTAGTCCAATATTTCAGAATGAGAAGATTGGACGCTTTAATTCAATGTTGAGAAGTTCAATGGGAGGGTCAGTTAGCTCCGGGCAATCAGAGATTGGAAATGACCTAGAAGGACGACATGCATCATCATTATTAGATGAGTTCAAGAACAATAAGAATAAGTCTTTTGAACTTGCAGACATTGTTGATCATGTAGTTGAGTTCAGGTACTTATAATACTTTCTTTAGTACATATTCTTCTTAGGTTGTTTTGGCTACAATTCTGACTGCACCGTCTTCTCCTCAAAATGCAGTACTGATCAGTATGGAAGTCGCTTTATTCAGCAGAAACTTGAAACTGCCACTGTGGAAGAAAAGATGAAGATATTTCCGGAGATTATTCCTCATGCTCGTACCTTGATGACTGATGTATTCGGAAATTATGTCATACAGAAGGTATAAGCTTTGTATTCCAATACTAAAAAATGCAATCCTTACAGTTCAAAACTATTAATTTAATTGTGTGAATTTGCAGTTTTTTGAGCATGGTACAGAAAGCCAAAGAAGGGAATTAAGCAGCCAACTTACTGGCCATGTTTTGCCTCTCAGTCTTCAAATGTATGGTTGCAGGGTGATTCAGAAGGTGATTTTCCGATCCTCAAATTTTGATCTTCTTCCTATTTCTATCCTTTTAGTAATGTCTTTCTAGGTGTTACCTCAAAATTTGCATTAGCATTGATATGAAATCAGTTTGTCCAGTTTTTGCTTTGTGGAACTATTTCTAGCAAAGCATTTGTTGTTATTCTTGCCACTTAAGTACTTCATTTCGCAAATGATGTGCTATAATGTATTTGACTGTTTTGTTTCATGAGATATTTATCTCATTGGGCAAGAGAAAGATAAAAGTTGTAAAGATGAAAAATGTGTTGGAAAAATTCAAGAAAGACGCCCTTCCACATGTTAAGCATGCATGTGCTGCTATGTGCTGCTAGGACCCTCATTTTGACTGATGACTATGTGCTGCTATGCTCTCTCCTCTGATATGGAAAAGACACTTTGGTGGATGGAAGAAAAGAAAGAGCCAATCATATTGTTTAAGAATTGTTTAAGCGTGGAATGAGATGAAGCATACTGGGAAAATAAGTTGTATTGCTCTAAATTTTACCACAGGCCTTGGAAGTGGTTGACATGGATCGGCAAACTCAAATGGTGGCAGAGCTTGATGGTTCAGTCATGAAATGTGTCCGTGATCAGAATGGGAATCATGTCATTCAGAAGTGTATAGAATGTGTCCCTCAAGACCAAATTCAGTTTATCATTACATCCTTCTATGGGCAAGTTGTCACACTTTCCACCCATCCTTATGGTTGCCGTGTCATACAGGTTAGTCGTTGGCATGTTCTTTCCTTTTGTAGGGAATTGTTATGTTTACTAGTGCAAATCTCTTTTGATGCCTACAGAGGGTTCTGGAACATTGTGATGATTCAAATACACAACAAATTATCATGGATGAAATCATGCAATCTGTATGCATTTTGGCACAAGATCAGTATGGAAATTATGTCATTCAGGTATTCAATACTCTTTAGAAACTGTTATGTATATGTTTGAGCTACAAGGATTATCTTTAGTTATTTTTTCCATAAATAGCTGCAGATTTGTATTATTTTGTTAAATGAGTTAAATCCCAGAAAATGTGCATCGTGTCAGATGATAATGCTTCTTTTTTAAAAAGGAAAAGAAAATTGGATTTTGCTTCATGAGTGAACATATTGTCCTAACTGGATAACAACTTAATTGGTTAGAAAATATTATGTTCATGCTGACCAGATTTGATATTGTTTGGGTTTTATTATTATGAGCATTTGTACAGAACTGGATGCCAAGGTGCCTGATATTTTTGTTTTTGTTTTGTGTATTTCTATGCCTTAAAAGATTATTAGTTATGAGATGTCTCTCTCATCATCTTTTTTTTGGTCATGTCTCTCACATCATCTTGTTTGGGATTTTTCTGCGCATTGGCACAAAACTTGATATTTTATCGACTACATGCTTGAAAGCCGATGCTATTTATGATGTGTTCTCCCTTTCTAAACAATGTTAGTGTTATGTCTCTTTGAAAGCCTACACTATTTGTGATTTGTAACATCAGCTATATATACCTGATGTGAATGCCCATGTACACATCATCAACTCTGCGTATCTGATATAACTACTCGTGTTTGGTAGCACGTCCTTCAACATGGTAAACCACATGAACGGTCAGAAATTATCCACAAGCTTGCAGGACAAATTGTAAAGATGAGTCAGCAGAAGTTTGCTTCTAATGTTGTGGAGAAGTGCTTAACATTTGGGAGTCCTGAGGAGCGTCAGTTTTTGGTGAATGAGATGCTGGGTTCCACTGATGAAAATGAGCCCTTACAGGTCTGTTCCATTCCTAGTTTTCTTAAACCTTAAACGGTTTTTCTATGGGTTCTGAATATAGTCTATATTAGTGGTGGCAATTTTTTGCGCGAAATGGTAACACAACTTGAAAACGATTGGTTACAACCATGCTCGCATGTTTGTGTTCATATTGTGTCAACCTTTTCAATACTACAAACAAATCAATATATATCATGTTGACCCGCCTAACCTAAGTCCTGCAACCTGAGCCTTATGTTTCACACTTTATGCAAAAAATACTTAGAATGTATGTATGTGTGTAGGTCATGAATTTATTAGTGCCTGTTGTGTAACCAAATTTCAAAAATGCAAATACGCAGGCCATGATGAAAGATCCATATGGAAACTACGTTGTGCAAAAGGTTCTTGAGACTTGTGATGATCAGAGTCTTGAGTTGATTCTTTCTCGTATTAAGGTTCATTTGACTGCCCTGAAGAAGTATACCTACGGCAAACATATCGTTTCTCGTGTTGAGAAACTCATCACAACTGGAGGTGAGGCTTTTCCTACAGAAATTGTGGACGTTTTCGTTTTACATATACACAAAGTACAATGACCACTAACAGATCTTTGATCTATCATATGCAGAAAGGCGCATAGGGATGTCAGCCTCGTATTCTTCTTGAGGCATCCAATTTGGAGCAAGCACGGCATTTTTCCTGTTGCCACCACCAATAAGTGTGCACCTTTTGTACAGCTAACATGGACAGTGACCTCAGCAAGTTCGTTTGATCGTATAATATTCAGAGACAATAGTTGTAAATAAGCATGAAATCCAGAGGCCCCTGCGATATGATATTTTTGTCTATCCGCCTCCTCGTATATATTTTGGCTCACCAATTCTAATCTGATCATGAAGACTCCACATGGAGGAGGAGGGTAATTATAGCCTGTGGAGAAGCACGTGTAAAAGGTTCATTGTCTATATTTACAGTATTAAGTGTAAATGGTTAACTGCATTTTGAAAGAGAGGCTAAATAGGGAGTGTTTATGTATGGTGAAGTCTTCGACTTTGAGAACAACATGGTGTAAATATACTGCAATTTTCTCCAGGAGGAATCAAAATAACTTTTAATTAACCTCTTTTTCATTCTCGTGTTAAAAAAATTCTTATTCACAGCCAAATGGCAAATTAGACACAAGGGGTTGTCACCTTGTCACTTTCCCAAGGGCTTTAAAAGCGTTTCAACAAAAAAACAGGGCTTTACAAAGCGAAGCCTGGAACAACAAAGCACCACCTGGTTTCAGTTCTATTATCTGCATCATGGCGTGCCAAGCTTGTTCTCCACTCTTTCATTCCCAGAAAGTGATTGCGCTGCGTAAATCTTCGTCAATTTAAGCTTTCTCATTAGAAGACTCTCTTCAGCTCTCCTACTTTTAGGAGCAACTTCTTACCGGTCTTCCATTGGGCTATGTACTGAAAATCATCTACTAAGTACACTCTGCCACCTCCTTTCCATCTTCATTCTCAGAACCTGAATCCCAACGATCAGCGAACCGGCTATTCACTCTCCTAGTTTTCAAGATCGTCGCCGACTCCCTAATCAAATTAATGTACTTATTCCTTACACTCAAAAGTGGATGCCTCTCAATAGCAGCCTCATCACAGTATGCCTCTTTAAGGATGGCCGTACAAGTCTTGTTCCTCAAAGACAAATAAAACATACTGGGATGCCTCTCAAATGCTTTGTGCACCTTCTGTGGCAGCCCCATGTGCTTCTTAAGACACAGAAGCTTCTTCCTCTCCGCCGAATGCTCAACAAAAAGACTAAGTAACTCATGAAGAAGCCCCACAACTCGTTTTTCGGATATGTCACTATCCGGATCCAAATGCGAAAAATCCTCATAAGGTGAAACATAGGGAAGCTTCTGATACTCCTTTAACCAGTCCACAATCTTCCTCCTCAACCTCAAACCCTTAGATGGGAAAAGAGGAAACTCAATTGCCTCCATTGGGCCTCCAACATACGCCCCTTTTTTCATTGCATTCCTTTGCACCACAGACAAGACCTTTTCACCACTCTCAACAGCCAGCCCCTGTAACCCATCTTCCATCTCCACAAACCTAAAAGACTCGTCCAGATTCTTATCCGGGTGCTGCAAGAAATCATCAGGCAAACCCAAATACCACTGCATTCCCTGAATTATTTTCAAAGGCAAAACCTTTTCTTTACTCATCAGGATAAACTTTTTCAACCTATCCCTCAAGTCTTCCCTGCAATCCTCATAAACCCTTTTCTCCTCTCTATCAATCTCATCAGCTTCTGGGGTCAATCTAAACCAGGGAAGATTGTATTGTGGACCAGTAAACTCTTCAAAGATTGATGGGTAGAGCCTCAAGAACCTTGCAACCTTCATGGGGACCTCCAATTGTATGCCCCTTTTGGACACATCAGAGATTGGGATGCAACCATTGGGGTCCTGGGAAATGCAGTTCTTGAGAGAGATGATGGGTTTAAGCACAATAGACTTGTGAATTTGGTCGATTGAATCATAGTACGGGTCTTTCTTCCATTTCATGTAGACATCGACATAGTTGAATTTCTGGGTGTATGTGTAAGGAGGGTTATGGGGGTGGCGCAGGAAGGAAAAGATTGTTTTTTCAGAGGGGAAGATGATGAGGTTTTTTAGGGTTTTGCAGGTGGGTTTGTTGAATAACATGTATAGGGTTTTAGTAGGTTACCTTCTACCTTGTGGGTTTTAGGAAAATCTACAAATTTGTGGAGTTTTTGAAGGGTTAGGGAGGGATTGCGTTTTACCTGATGAGAATAAAAATTGCAGCAATGGCACGAACGAACAAGACCGTATTTTAATGAAAGACCGCTTTTTACCCCAAAAAAAAATAAAAATTATTGGATAATTGAATAAAGAAGGGCCCAACCGGGTTCGAACCGGTGACCTCTTGATCTGCAGTCAAATGCTCTACCACTGAGCTATGGACCCATGGATGAATGATAGTTTTATATTAAAATTACTTGACACCAACTTTTCATCTCATACATACACATTTTATTAATGAGCTATTTTTCTTTGCACTAGTGATATAAATAAACCCTACATTATTTAATTTTTATAAACAAATCCAAAAAATGACAGATGAACTATATTGAATTTAATTTTGATTATTAAATTACTTTGATGCTCTGTTGAGTATTTTGGGTTTTTAATGAGATTATCGGGTTTGGGCTTGTTTTAGGAAATCGATGGCAATTTTGTAATTTATGGGAAGTTCGAAGACTCTTTGTTATGTTGTAAATGAGTTTTGAGTGTTTCTAAAATCCATTTGATGTAAAGTTTTTTTTTTTTTCCTAATTTGGGCTCCTATATTGAGTATAATAGTGAATCTCCATTATTATTCTTCTTCAAATTTCAAAGGCAAGTGAAAAAGATCAGCAGCACCATCAAATGGTTTTCTTTATTTTCTTCCATTTCACACAAACAAAGTACCAAAATCATATGTCCATTTTTGTCTCTATCTCTCTTTTCACATGATGGTCTATGATCTATGATCTATCTCTTTGCTCACATGATCTCACGTGACGAGAAATATGGACAATAGTCCATTAAACATGTTGCGCCCGAGTTCTTATGGCATGCATGGAGGAAGAATTTCTTCCTTACTTTCCATGTTCTGATCTTTAATGGTAAAATGGGAATTAAAAATGGGAGCTGGTATTCAAATAGAATCACCAACTTTAGCGAAGAACCCTTCTCAGTTTTAAGGCTTTAACCTTTATCATTCCTCAACAAATCAGATACTATTTAAAAATAATAATAAAATACTAAGAAAACATTTTTCGACATAATTGGAAGGTGTACACAGATGAATGGACAGAAAGCTTATAAGAACTAGAAATTAGAAACGCTGAAATTAATAAGTAATTATTTATGTACAAAAAGGAATGGCAAATCCTTTAACATTATCGAAGGTATGTAAATATTAAAAAGAAAATCATCTAAATCAAAGAATGTGGAATATGTACGAAGGAGCTAAAGCAGTGAAGCATCAGGTTTCAGTGCAAATGCTGCAACGGGTACAAGCAAAGGAACCATATCAAGCCATTTTGTGTCCAGCACAATGCAACAGCCCCTGCTCCCGGGAGCTAAAGATAGAACACGTCGAAACTGAAGCTTCCTCAACTGAAAAGTGAGACTCGTCGCCAATGTCGATTCCTGGCTTCAAAAATTCCACCATTTCTTCTTTTTCTTTAAGCTTGGTGGAGGAAGTTCTGAAGATGAAAACAAAATAATTGAAAACAAAACAATTGTTAATGCCGGTTATATCATTTCATTTGTCCTTTTTTTTTCCCAGTAGATGTATGTAAAAAGAAAAAGCTTCTTTTCATTTACCTCCTTCAGGATAAATTGAATTGTAATGCACCTCAGCCCAAAAGCTCAAGCAAATAACTGCACAAGTGAAACTATAAGTAAAACATGACTGAATACGGTGAAAATTCGGGAGCGGGGGAAAATGATGGAAGTACTGTTACCTCTGTTGGACTTTTGAACATGTGGAAGGATCTCAATGTAACATGTATCCCTGAAGGAAGTTATTACAAATACCTTGACACCATACTGCAGTACAATAATGGACATATCAGTGACAAATTGAAATGAGTAAGTTTCTATATGAACTGAAGACACCCTTGTGGAAGCAAAAGACTACTTGGCCCAACTTTTCATGAACAAGCGAGAGAAAAATGAAAGGGCAAAAAACAACATAGTGATATTTCATGTAACAACATATACAAACAAACATATTGTCTAGTGTATGATCTACAGGCACAAGATATGCAAATTTAAATTGGTCCCATAAAATCATTACCCTCTTGTTGCACTGTTACATAGAATAATAAGAACTGGAACTTGCCTAACGTCTCATCATACAGGAAGAAATAAGCAGCAAAATTGAGAACGAAAATTCCCTCTAGAATAAACTTAGAAGAGCCCACCTCCCCAATCAGGAAAGTTACTCGTGTAAAAATAAGTTCAATCTATGCACCAATTTAGCAACTACACAACAGATATGCTTTTAATAAAAGAAAAACTAGCAAAAAAAATAGTGCCTCATACCGAATCTGCCGCAGCCTGCAATGTGACATGATCACCCCATTCACCACTCCTAGTTCAACCACATCAATAAGAAAAGAACAAGTAAATAAGCACGAAATATATGTAAGATAGGAAATCATGAATAAATTAAGAGATTAGCACAATACTTGCTCATCTTGTTTAGATAATCAGCATAAGCCATAGGAACATAAGCCTCATACATTTCTGGGTGACTCTTGAGCTGAGAGATCAAAAGATGAGTACAAATAATAAGCATATTGGATATCATCTGCAACAGCATCACAAAAATAACTTAAATTCAACTCCTAAAGATCCACTTACTGAAATGCCAACCAACCTGTTGATTAACTTGTTCTCTTACAACACCGTGGTACTCAGGAGAACGATAGAGTTGATCTGATAAAGCACGAAACTGGGAAAATATGATGCTAGTGAGACACAATCAAGTTAACTGAGTAAAGGACTGTCTGTACAGCATTACAAGTCATAACACACATAATATATAGTGAGATATGTTGCCACTCTAAATTACATGCAGAATACATAAGTTCGAGTGGTGCAGTTACAATTTAGAAAGCAAGATGAGACAATTCACAAATCATGCATTATTCTACCCGAAGAAAAAAAAATTCATTTAAACCTAGGGGAAAAAAGTTGATAAAACCACTGCTTTATGTCTCATTTTAAATATCATCAGATTATTCATTGTGAATAAACCTTTTGATGTAGTCCAATTAAATTTTGTTCCTCAGTAATATTCTGTTTCTCATTAAAGAAAAATAAACTGATAGAACAATGCTATATGTGTCACAACAATGAGGAAAAACACGTAATAATGCAATAACTTTAAGAGTCAAGTATAAGAATTTAAAAGTACAGTTCAAAATAAAACCAACCTGACAGTTACCATCTCCCTGGACCTTACACTCCACCAAATCATACAACTGCAGTCTATTAAAGAAAAAGGAAAAGATCAGACATCCGAAGTGAAATATTTCAGAAAATTTTCCTATTGTTAAAATCAAACCAACAGGAAACAAAACACACTGAACATGCAACTTGAGAACAAAAGAAAATGATAAGAAAAATGTAATTGAAAGCAATATCACAACTGCTCGCGTGGCATACAAACAAACTGAAGTTATGTGCTTGGCATGACAACAGAAGAAGGAAACCATGCATACTGTCCAAACATTCCTTAACTACAAATTATTGTCTCCCCTAAATCAGTCTATATGCTCCTCTACTCCATCCTTCCAACATTCATGTATCACAACTGCTATTTGGTGTTCTAATTTTAACAACTGCCAGTTTCAGTGTTTTAATTTTTGAAGCTTATGTCAAGTTGCCTCTGATTGTGTGCCAAACACAATAATCTTATCGCCAGTATAGGCCTTCCAAAGTTATGATGAGAGCTTTTTATTGGTGTTTATAAAGGGTTGAGATGACAGAAATCAATTTAGAAAAATCACCAGCAATGTACAACTTCATAGTCAGCAGTGAATCCATTAATATAGAGGATCTAGATCAATGACATGCTATAGCTTACCATACCTCAATTATATCCATTTTGATAGCTAAGAAAATGACAAGTCAATTATGAAATAAAATAACAGACAAAATAAAATTTGACAATATATCCCTGGAAATGATTCATTACTCGTACAAATTAAGTACATAACCCTAAGGGGAAATAACATAAATACCTTTCTAACAGCCTTTGATGATCTGACATCTCTTCATCAGCTGAGGGTATGTTCTCATTCGTTCTAGGAATATGCTGCAAAAAAAAAAAATGATGATATTGAGACTCCCAGTTTAATGCAATAAAAAATGAAAATTTTGTATCGGCAGGATGCAATACAGAACACAATCAGTGTGGCAGGACTGAATAACCAAAAGCACTGAAAAGGATTTTCCAATAGATAGCCAGAAGATGATATACACAAGTAAAAGAAATCTTCTATGGTAAAATGCCAGTAGCACGACTCCATAAAGCTAAACTTACAGGAACAGAAACCAACTGATTCAATCTTCTCCCCACTTCACCATCAAGAGTAGATTCATCTGTTATGTCCAATGAATATAAGAAGTCTTCCTTGTTGGCAGAGCATTCTCCTTCACTATGATCGTTTGCTTCCTCGCTTCCGTGTCTCCTAGGATCATCTGCCTCATTTTCTTTATCTCTATAATCATCGGTGTCTATCTTTACATCAAAATCATTCACTGCATCCTGAACATTTTGAAGCCCTACAAATTTCCAGCATTTCATTACAATGAATAAGGTGAACAAGTATAGAACCTCAAATCATAGAACTAAATGAGAATGTCAGGTTTCCAGAATCCCATACCAGAACCACTGTGTCTGTTTGACAGACCAAGCCAATCCTGTCCTAGAATTGACGCCTCAAAAATCCCATCTTCACAACCAGAAACTCCTGATGCTTCTGCAGAAGCAAGTCTCGATAACTCTTCTTGATACGTCTGAGCTATAATCTCATCATTCTCCACACTACAAGGCTCAATATAACCTTCTCTAACATACTCTACTTGACTAAAATCCTGGTCATATCGAGTAACAGTACTGTGCGAACTATCATTCGAAAGAGTACAAACATCATCCAAGAGATGGAGACCCCAGCGAACAACGTCAGGATCAAGATTATATGATGTCATGCGCCTGTGTAACATTTAACAACACTCCAGCTTCTCCTGAAGCAACCTAGCAAGCCCAATAAATTTCAATAACTAAAAGAAACGAGTATGGGTATGACCATATACATTGGAAACTAAATTTGCAATCATATCATCTAAAGTTCATAATCATATAATCAATTGCCTTCATATCTGTCTCAAATTTAAATCACTACCCCCATTATCGATTAAAAAATCTGAACTTTAAATAAACCCAACAGAGGAAAGCAGAAAAAGGAACAAATATACTGCACATAACGTTAAGAAAACTGAAATTTCACAACTCACAAAACCCTAAAGTCCAAACTTTTGAATCTTCTCAACTACTTAAATCAAATCCAGAAAAGATTCAAACTTTGAATTTACAACATACCCACAGACACAGAAAACCAACATGAAAAACAATTTATTAAACTAACAATACTGATTTATACGAACCTTTAAATCAAAAGAATGGTCTCTTTGGGGACAAAACAATGTTGGAGACAAACTGAAAAAAGGTTGAGAAGGCACGCGCCACCTTGCCAATAAGGAAAGGAATTACATGGAAGAAAGGAAGATAAGAAGTTTGTAGAAATTTGAAACCGCCGTTAGATTCAGCGTATTTTCTTGAAAATCGAAAATCCCGTTGGGGCTTATATACGGCCCGCTTTTGTACATACGAAAACCGGGCCATGATGATTTGGCACGCGGGCATTGGTAACCGGGGTTTGCAGGTTTCCCTGTGATTGTGACATGTGTCGTGTTTCTGCAGAACGATTTGGGAAAGAGATGGATAAGTCAGCTTATTGGGTCCATAAAATAAGAGTATAAATGAGGAGGGGCTCACTATTTTATTATTCTCGGCGAATAATACTATTTTTCGTGGAAGTGTTATCACACGTATTATTGACAAAGATATAAAAATAATACTATCTCAGTTTCTTGGAATTCTTTATCCCAATATAGCCAAAATCTTTGACCCTTTTCTCCGTCCAAAACCCAACCTGAAAAAAATATATATTGTAGCATGATTCCAATTAAAGTCTCACATTCTAGAGAAAGGGTCGTGTATTAGGCGAGTTATTGTGATTTTTAATTGTGATGAATTTACTTTAAATTATAAGCACGTGTAATTAAATTATAAAAGCCAAATTATTAATATAAGAGGCAATAAATTTATCATTATTGTTGTAAGCGTGACTGCTAAATACGTGCTAGTTCTGCCTCCTTGCACGCCCGAGTCCCATTTCTCTATATTAGAGAATAATTTAGAATATTGCTTTGTAAATAAAAAAATAAAAAAAATAGATGTTTTTCTTGTTATTTATTTATTTACTTTTATTGGAACTACTTTTAGTATAAGGATGTTGAAATTTTTATTACAAATTTACGTTCTTTCTAAATAAACATTTGGACGTTCTTCCTCATGAAGCTCCTAAAAAGTGTTTTTGTAACTCATAAATAAATTTTAACTTTTCATATATCCAGCGCTAGGAGAACTGTTCTTGATCACCAAAGGCTTGATACTTGTTCGGTAAGCTTCCCCTCACCCACTCCCCTCTTGGCTCTTTCAAATAAGCTATGGGACTTATTAAACAATATAATAAATTAAAGGGGCCTTGTACAATTCCTATAAGGAAATTGTGCAATTTTGAAAACTCCGTTATTTTATTTTATTTTTACAAAGCAATATTCTAAATTACTCAATTTTACGCATATGACTGTGGTATATTTTATTTTATTTTTACAAAGTAATATTCTAAACTACTCAGTTTTATGAATATGACCGTGGTATAGCCCTCGAACCCCTTCGAATTATAGCAGCAGTCAAGGAAGTTTGAGCAAGAATTGTATAGAGATAGTCTAGTTGGCCAAGACCTGTAATTAACCTAATTTGGGATTTCTGATATAAAATGTTATCTATAGGCATCAGTCAATGAGGATTTTACACTTCTATTTCCACAGTACACACAGCAGATTGCCATTACATGATCCTAAAAATGAATAATAAAAAAAAAAAAGAAAAAGAAGCATCATTGCAACATCAAACCAATTATGCCAATTCCCATTGTGCTCCTCAACATCTGTCAACATGTGTTCACAAGCTTTGGTCTCCATGTTTGCCAATTTAAGCAACCATTCTCTCCAATCAATGGATCCACAAACATCCTTCTTAAAACCTCTCTTTTGGACTCTCTGTAATATTCATCTTTCGAATCCACACCCTTCAGAGGGAGTTCGAGGCTTCCCATATCCGTTGTCTCCATAATTTGGTTCAACATTTCCACGACTTCACTCATTTTCGGGCGTGATCTAGCCTGTCGCACCAAGCACCGGCTGGCCACAGCTGCTAGTTTTTGGGCAGCCTTGAGGGAATACTTCCCTTCAAGCCTTGGATCCAAAATCAACTGGAACTTCTTTGGATCTGAAGAGAGGTGTGGCCTCACCCATTCCAAGAGTTTTTGCTCATTCTTGGGTCGGTTTCTGTCCACAGGTCGTCTGCCTGTGATGAGTTCATAAAGGAAAACTCCATAGCTCCATACATCACTTTTAGATGTGAGATGTCCGGTTTGAATGTATTCAGGAGCTGCATACCCAACTGTTCCAACAACCTGTAATCAATTGGAAAGTAACTTGAAAAGTTAGAAAGAAACCAGAGAGACCTTTAATGTATAAGTTCATGACAACGTCAAACTTTTGCAGGATATGTACAGTCTATTTGCAACTGTTACATAATTTGTGATTGCTGAATCACCTTTGCATGCATAATTGAGCCATCTGTTTCACCTTCTGGACATGCCTAATTAATATTAGAGAAAAGATTCTAAGGTATATATATAAACATACCGCAGTAGAGACGTGGCTCAATCCATCTGAAGGCCCAAGTCTAGCCAATCCGAAGTCAGATAACTTGGCATTCCATTGTTCATCCAAAAGTATGTTTGAAGACTTGAAATCCCTAAAGATAATCTGCGCCATGGATAATAATTTGGAAAAAAAATAAATAAATAAAAGAATCAGTGGAAGCAGAATGGAAACTCATCCAATGAAGAGTTATAGCCTGAAAAGATATCTTGTGTCCTGATCACAGTTTAGATAGTCCTATCTTTCAATCAGAGAGACTTTACAATATAGCATTATTCTCCTGTTAATCTTGTTGCAAAACTGAAGAAAAAAATTTAACATTCCTAGCCAAAATCTGTACTTAATTTTCACTTGAAAATCATATTGCATATAGCAAATAACAAACCAAATTGATCCCTACAAGGAAATTGTGGCTCTGCCATTAGATTTCTGCATGGAAAGGAAATGAACTGGTGTTGACAAAAACTATACCACTTAATAAATACTATCTTATGGTCCTCCTCCCTTGAGCCATGGCTAACCTACTAGAGAAAATGTATTCGTTTTATGTGAGACACCCCAATCTTTACTATAACTGCACCAAGGATTACAAATTACCTGAAATTCCATCCCTTCATGGAGGTATGCTAAGCCACGAGCAGCATCCTGGGCTATTTTCATTCTTGTATCCCATGGAAGAGCTATCTGAAATCGGCTTGATAAGTGATCCTGCACACTCCTGTTGGGCATGTATTCATATACAAGGAGCCGCTGGATCCCTCTTTCATCATCCTCAGCACAGTAGCCTAACAGTTTGACAAGATTTGCATGTTCAACAACCCCTAAAACATTCACTTCAGTCACCCACTCTTTATGGCCCTGTTAGACAAAAGACAGTAAATAAAAAGAAAATAAATCAAACATCTAAAAAAATGGGATGCATAGTGCAAACTAGTACTCAATAAATATAAGAGGAAAAACAAAATGTGTCAGAGCACTTCGGTTTTGTTACTTTTCAGAAAAATGACCCTAAAGATTTTCTTCGGGCTGACCAACTAAAAGTAGCAGACGGGGGATTTAGAACATATCAAATGACAACTAGGACATGATGAAATTTTCCAAGCTTGAGCTTTGACAAATTTCAAGAATACGTCAATTTCCTTACATAAATAATACTTGTTAGTTTCTCCTTAACAACCATTTTGAGCAAGATAACTTTACAAGTCACTATACACTTCACATTTTGCTATTTATCATATTTTTCTTTTTCTTATGTCAACTAGTGCAGTAGTTCCTGTCACAAGTTAAAAAATGCATCATGTGCCAGTAAAATTGTTACCAGATCAGAATTGTTTACTCACACCGTTAAATTAGCGTATGTAGACTATGCTAAGTTTGGATCTTGTATCAGTACAGAAGAAGAAGACTTGCCTGAAATCCCCTTTTACTCAGTTGTTTAACAGCAACATCTATCTTTTTATGTGGATCTTCTGTGGTCCGGATGACACCCCTATACACACCACCAAACCCACCCTCTCCAAGCATGAGGGAGAGACTAAAATTCTTTGTTGCTGCTTTTAACTCTGAGCATGTGAATTCTCGGAGATTACTCTGTCGCTGCGACAATGCTGCAAATGACTTGGCAGAGGATGCTGTGCTAAATTCTGTGGCACTATGAGAATTAGAATCGGAACCAGATTTTCTTGGGTCACGATCAAGTGAAAAGAAAGCGGAAGTGGAACGAGTAGAAGTAGACTTAGTAGTCTTTGCTTCCTCATTCATCTCTTTGTTGTAGAAATAAAAACACTTCATTGCCTGCAGAAAGCTGATGGCCTCACTGCATTAGACAAACACAATTGTTGTCATATCTTAAGAATTTCACATATAAAGAAGAAAACCCCTGGGTGTTCTTTGAAAATTCAAATGGATTATACCCGAAATTTGCTCTTCATATATTCAATTAGAAAACAGTCATACTCATATCTTAAACTTAAATGTTTCAATAATTTCAACATAAAGGTAGAAAAGGCTTTGAAAACTTTGACCTGCCAGTTGCTCTCACAACTTTCTCTTTTTCCTATATATCCCAAATATTTCCCCAGAAAAATTTATATATTTACACTACCTAATCAAACAGTCTAATTATGAAATTAATACCAAACGCAGCCTAAATTTTCATCTCATATACGATATACCCGAAACTTCCTCAGACTTTATCTTTAAGCATTCATGTTCTGACTCTGGTCAAATTTGCAGAAATCCTTTATTTGAGACAAAACATCAAGGCAAAAGAACAAAAAAGTCAAACCAAGATAAAAATTTAAGAATCAAATTCTTGGGGAAACTATCATCAAGACCCAGAATCTCATTTCATTTCCAGTCAAATGAATTCTCATAAACAGTAAAATTCATTGGCTTGCATAAGAAGAAGAAGAAGAAGAAAAAGGTCAATTCACTTGCCTCTCACATATGTTGTTCAAGTCCAACAGATATCATTGCAGGAATAATTTGCCACCCAGATGATAGTTTTGGTCTTTCTAAAGAGAGAACTGGGATCCTGCAAAAAGGTTTAAAAGCATCCAAAGGAACAACGAGCACTCCATGATCTGAGGCAAGACAATACAAGGCAGCTGGGGTCTAGCTCACCAACTCAGCACCCCAATGGAAAAAATAAAACAAAAAACAAAACAAAATATATTGAGAGAGAGAGAGAGAGAGAGAGCAAAAGACAGACAAATGTTGGTAAAGGAAGAGAGCAAAAGGTACCCAAATATTAAAAAAGAGAGATTGTATTCAATTTGTAGAGGGAGAAAGTTATGTGTATGAAAGCGAATACCGAGTGAGAAGATTGAAAGATGGATGGATGGCTTTGTTTTAAAGAAAAGGTGTATACTTTAAGGCGGGTTTCTTAAGGAACGAGTCATCATGCTAGCAAAGCAGCAAAAGAAGAGGAACCAGTCATAAATCCGCAGAGTGTATAATAATATGTGCTGTACATTTAAATGCTTGTTTTTACAAAGAGGTTGTTGCAAGTTGGAGACCACACCCCAAAATCGCTTTGATTCTGTGGGGTTGCCTAGCCCATAAAACATCACAAGGTTCAGAAGTTAGAATAAATCTACTTCTAGAAGCTGCATGACAGTTGACCAAAAAAATAAAAAAATAAAAAAAGAAGCTGCATGACCCTGCCCAAATGCTGCCAATTATTTAATTCCAGTCACATATATAAATTATAATATATGGATTTATAATTCTTTCAATTTTCTTAACAGTAACAAATCATTTGACCCAAAAACAGAAATTAGTGACAAATCAGAAAGTTGGAAGCATCTGTAATGCAAATGAACATGTTTAACCTGCTCATTTTGTATCTGAAAACTGAAGCAGAACCAATATATGCTTATGTTTTGGTTGAAAATCAAACCAAATTAACAATAAGGCACATTTCATCACGCTTATGTTTCTGTCAATTATTTTAACAATAAATTAGTTTTTGTGTGGGTCATTTGTTAAAGAGGAAGAGGGGAAAGTATTATATTGGGTTGACTCAAGATATTTCTTACGTGAATCGAACCCATATTCACTTGGGGAGGGGAGAGTTTGGCCTAGTTTAGGAGAGACTCTCATGTAACGGGGATATCAATTTTCTTATCTCAAATAACACATATGACGACACGTATGATAACTTTTCATGTGTCGTTGTGTTATTGGTAAATATAAATATAAAACAGTCTTATTCTCGTTACATGTAAGTTTTTTTGCTAGTTTAGGGTGGTACTTCAGTGTCATTGGGCGGGACGCTCTGATTCTGTGACCAAAGTCTAGGGATTATTAGCAGACTTATTATTAGTCCCTGGGGTCTGGACCATTGAAGCAGTAGAGGATCCTTCCGACAATTATATTTAAAATTTAGTTTCATTGCAATTTTCTATAAACTAATCCAAATTAATGAATATTCTGCTTCATCTCTTTGCATAAGCAAAATATAATCTGCACGTTCGTGCGCATGTTATTAATGTATAATTTGGTTCCCAGCCAATTCGAGAGGTACAAACTGACTTATCAGTAATCACTAAACATAAATCAAAATAAAATTTAGTGATAGTGATGAATTTTTTTATTTTTTTTAATAGTCCAAGTTCTAGTCTAAATTAAAGAAGAGACGAGTTTCTCACACACACTAACACAACTAAGATGCCACGAAAGGTCAAACGAACATGAGATCTATGATCTGCAAATTTCTATTTTTTTAATTAGTGATGAACTACTTTAATTCATACTCAAATTTTCTATATAAAAAAAAAAACAAATTATAATTATGGACTGGTCTTGAATACCAATTTCTTGACTCTTGATCAAAGGCCTAATATACAGGCCGACAAAAGTAAGCTAGGCTCATTGCAACTGAACAAGCTTGTGCCAAAGGGAAAACCCACAGTTCACATTTCTTCCTGGAAAATATATTCTTAACAGGTAATAATTTTCTTTTTATTGATTTCCTGTTCATAAATTATATCAAAAAGGCAAAAGAAGCAACTGTGATTGGCTCTCTTTTTCTTGTATAATTCTATTAATTGTACCACAAGTAAGGATGATGACACACATGTAAAAGCAGGTTCCCTTTTTTTATGAAAGATACATGAATCATGCAACATGGCCTTATAAAATTACCCTAAAAAAATCATTGCTTAAGGATTTTATTTATGGAATTTAAGCTTATTGGTGTATTTTTCTATTTTAAAAAAACTTATAGCTAGATTATCATAAAATTCCGTGCCATGTGTATTAGCTGTAAGCCCCATGTTTTAGGAACTCCATTAGTAATTCAGAAGTTATAAATTAGATGAGCAAAACAAGCATTACATAAATAGTTTATCAAAAAAAGAAAATTTTAAGTTATTTAAAACTAATATTTAATAACTTAATGCAATTAATTATTGTAAATTATTGTATAATGATTTTATTAGTGAAACGCGCTTTTGCCTCCCAAATGGCGCATAGATTTAACAAAACCTTCACAAACCTTTGTCGTGCACTGCGAAATTGTTTTAGACACAGACAATAAAACAAGACATGTCTGAAAGCCGGCACGAAGCAAACTAGTTCAGACGTGCTTTTGTTTACTTCTTTCTCAGGTCCCACTGCATCTTCTTCTTCCTTCTCTCACGCACGTTCTTTGCTTCTCTCAAGCTCTCTTCCATTTGACTTCTGAACTCAACCACAAAGCACATGGCCTCTGTTTCTCTCTCGCTCTCTATCACCCATTAACCAGAAACCCACTTCAGTTTCCAAGCCCACATTCAGATCTCAAACCAAGTTCCTTTTTTTATTTTGGGTCAATGTATTAATCAGAGAAAAAGGGGTTAAACCCAGAATTCTTTTTTTTTTTTTTCATTTTTTTTCCACTAAATTTCCCAAACCCATTTGTACTTTGGTATTAGTTTTTCAGAATGAGCTATAGGAGCCTCAAAGGCACCAACTTTTGCACATTTGTTTCAATTGGCATCTTAGCTTTGAGCTTGGTGCATTGGGGGCAATTGGTTCAGTGCCAAGATGTTGATGACTATGATCAGATTGACAACCCTGCTGTTCTTCCTTTCATCACACAGATTCTCTATGGCCGCATATCCAATGTCACAGCAGTTCTCAGTCGACAAATTAGCAATCGTTCCAGCTTCTGTGTGAAGGACCCGTAAGCTTTATTCGCTTTACTCTCTCTGTTTTGTTGCTGAGAAAATGCATGAAAAAAAGATGAAGAAGAGGGTGATTGAATTATAATAATGGGTTGTGAGAAATCAACTCAACCTAACCAATGGAAGCATGATTTTTATACTTTTACTTATTGCAATTGGTCAGTTAGACTATTCTTAGAGTTTGATGAAAAGTTTGTGTTTCAGGGAAGCTGATTGGAACCAGGCTTTTAATTTTTCATCCAATGTGGAATTCTTATCTTCGTGCATTCAAAAGACTAAAGGTACTTGTAATTGGAACTCTGTCTGGTTCTTAAGTAATGTAGGGAATTTAAGCATAGGTATTGCGTGCTGGCAATCAAATGTAGATGTTTGTTTTTCTTCATTACATCTAGCTTGGAGTGGCTGAAAGATTTAACAGTGGCAGAAATGAATATTTAATTTATTTTGCCTGGTTGTTTTGACGGTTCAACAGGAGACGTTACACGGCGCTTGTGTACAGCAGCAGAAATGAAGTTCTACTTCAACAATTTCTTTGAAAAATCCAAGAGTGCAAATTACTTAAAACCTAACAAGAACTGTAATTTAACCTCATGGGTTTCTGGGTGTGAGCCAGGATGGGCTTGTAGTGTTGGTCCAAATCAGCAGATTGACCTAGAAAATTCACAGGACATCCCTGCCAGGACTCAGAGCTGCCAGTCATGTTGTGAGGGTTTCTTCTGTCCCCATGGCATCACATGCATGATACGTAAGTACTTTAAGTCCTTTAGTGTTGTCTTTCTTAATAATCTTCTGGGAAAGGACAAAGTATGTTGTTGATGATATTCCTTTCTCTAGAATGTTTTGTGTTACTTTAAGGCGTTTTAATCAATATCTCTCTGTAACTAAGTGGCACTTTTTTTTTCCTTTCTATATAATGTATTTTCCTTGATTATAGGATGCTTCTAATTGTTTCTTTGCTTTCTTCCAATTTCTTGAAGCTTGCCCATCTGGTTCTTATTGCCCCATGGCAACTCTGAACAAAACAACTGGTGTGTGTGAACCGTAAGTTCAGATTCTAGCTTTAATGATCACTTTATTTATACTGTTCAACACAGCCTATAATGTGTCAAAACTATATCTTGATGTGGTTTTGCAGATACATTTACCAACTACCTCCAGGGCAACCAAACCATACTTGTGGAGGAGCAAATATATGGGCTGATGTTGGTAGTAGTAGTGAAGTATTTTGTTCAGCTGGATCATATTGTCCAACCACCGTGAAAAGAATTCCTTGTAGTAGTGGGTATTAAGTTCATCCCTACATCACTTAACAAACTAGTTCAATTTTTAGTTAAATGTGTCCTCGTCATATTCTTGAATTATATGCGACACACGCAATTCGTCCTTACTTCCTTCATATTCTATGTTCTTCCTATTAAATATTTGTTCTTGCAATTGCAGACACTACTGCAGAATGGGTTCTACATCTGAGAAACGTAAGTTTTATTTCAATCTATTTCTCGAACGAAATTTTATTATGTTCCTAATTGCAGCTTTTTTTTTAAGCGATCACGCCCTGGAATTTGGACTCTAGTTTATCCGGTACTTTCTGCATAAAGCAGCTGACCATTCATTGTTTTATGTTACAGGCTGCTTCGCATTGACTTCCTGCAATCCAAGCACTGCAAATCAAAATATGCATGCATATGGAATAATGCTTATTGTAAGTTGGCCACTTTATAGAAACAAAAACTTGATCTCGACAGGGTTCACAGCCTCACTTGATTGATCCTTCATGTAAAGCACACTCTGCTCATCCTAATTAAAGTGCCTATCTGATACATTCCAAAACTCCAGTTTTTTGTCTTACTGACTGTCTATCTTGTACATATTTTAATTTTGTGAAGCATACTTATGCTCTTCATTTCTTATGCAGGCAGCTCTGAGTACTCTGCTACTTATTATTTACAATTGTTCTGACCAAGTTCTCACCACTAGGGGGAGGAGACTGGCCAAATCCCGAGAAGCAGCAGCCAGAAGTGCAAGGGAAACAGCAAAAGCACGTCAAAGATGGAAATCTGCAAAAGATGCTGCTAAGAAGCATGCAAGTGGATTGCAAGCTCATTTATCACGTACATTTTCTCGGAAAAAGGACACCCCAGATCCTGAGAAACTTAAGATTTTGAATCAGTCTAAACCTGACATAGATGATGGACTTCTGATACCACCACATCCAAGTACATCTGGTGTCTCTCTGTCCTCACCTGTGCCATCAGAAGGAAAGAAAAAGGAACCTGGTGAGCTCATGCAGATTATGCATAAAATTGAAGAGGACCCTGATTGTTATGAAGGTTTCAGTATTGGAGCTGAGGATACAAATGTAGGAAATGCTCCAAAAGGAAAAAAAATCAATACTCATAGCCAAATTTTCAAGTATGCTTATGCTCAACTTGAGAAAGAGAAGGCTCAGCAGCAAGAGTACAAGGACCTTACCTTCTCAGGGGTGGTTAAAATGGCTACTAATCATGATATAAGGAAAAGGCCGCTGATTGAGATTTCTTTCAAAGACCTAACACTTACTTTGAAAGCAAAAAACAAGCATCTAATGAGGTGTGTAACTGGTAAAATTAGGCCTGGCCGCATAACTTCTGTCATGGGTCCATCAGGAGCTGGAAAAACAACTTTTCTTTCTGCCCTAGCCGGAAAAGCAATTGGATGCAATATGACTGGTTTAATTCTTATAAATGGAAAGAATATATCAATCCATTCATATAAGAAAGTCATAGGTTTTGTGCCACAGGATGATATTGTGCATGGAAACTTGACTGTGGAAGAGAATTTATGGTTCAGTGCAAAGTGCAGGTATGCCACATACAGCTCTTTACAGATTCCACTCCAACAGAAAATATTCTATTCACATTTTAGTGATCTTTGCTACAATTTTGGAAATTTAGTGTGAGTTTATTGTCAAAATGCTACTGAAAGTTTACAATGAAGTGATGATGCAAAATTCGTGAACCCCAAACAACCCTTGTAGCGTTGTATGAATTTTCTGCAAACATGCATGTTTCCTGCATCATGTTCTGAATGCCAGTTTGTAAATCACAATAACAAATCTAATAGCCCATAAAAGAGCATGGTTTAAACTACTAATTTGAATAGTTAGTACTTTCAATGTTAAAAAAGTTTCACATTTTTATTTTTTCCTGGTTGGAACCTTTTCCTTTCTGATATAGCTAGAGGTATAGTAAGTGGAACCAAAAGAGGGTCATTGTTTGGAGATTGTATTTGTATGCCCAAAAATTTTGTATGTCAATCTTACTGTATCAACTGCTACTACTTTTTGATGGTGAACTTCTAATTTTTGAAGGTTATCTGCGGACTTACCAGAACCAGATAAAGTTTTAGTGGTTGAAAGAGTTATTGAGTCCTTGGGGCTTCAGCAAGTGCGTGGTTCTTTGGTTGGAACAGTAGAGAAGCGAGGAATTTCTGGAGGCCAGAGGAAACGTGTAAATGTTGGCTTAGAAATGGTTATGGAACCTTCACTTTTGATTCTGGATGAACCCACATCTGGTTTAGACAGTGCCTCTTCTCAGCTGCTTCTTAGAGCACTTAGACGGGAAGCTCTTGAAGGGGTAAACATCTGCATGGTGGTTCACCAGCCTAGGTAACATTTCCAAACAAGGTCTCTATGCTTTGAAAATCCACTATCTTTCAATGTGCATTGGATTATTGTATTCTTTGATATTTTTTGCTTGAATAATGTTTAGGAACAAAAGAGGGTCGGCGGAATGGGGCCTTTGGGTCTTACTAAAAACACAAAATTTACCTGTTCAGCATTTTTATAAAAATACTACCTATTATTGTGCAATATTTTATGTTTGTTGCGCTGGTGGGCCTACTTTCTCAATGATGATATGCGTGCACATATGATGAGTACAAAAAACCGAAAGCATGCCCTGTAAAGTTGAGGCATGTATAAAATTACTCTTTCTACTTATTGTTGGATCCTTGAATAAGTTTTAATGCATACCCTTGGTTAAAGAGACATAGAACTCATCGTATATGATCCAGTGTGTTCTTTCATAGGATAAGTACTCTCTGCAATTCATTAATGCAAAAAATTTCTGCTTCAGCTATGCGTTGTTCAAGATGTTTGATGATTTAGTACTCCTGGCAAAAGGTGGTCTTACTGTCTATCATGGATCAGCAAAGAAAGTAGAAGAATACTTTGCAGGCCTTGGGATCAAAGTCCCAGACCGTGTCAACCCTCCAGACCACTTCATTGATATTTTGGAGGGTATGGTAGCAACGGAAAGAAGCTCGGGAGTTAGTTACGAAGAGCTTCCCGTCAGATGGATGCTTCATAATGGGTACTCAGTACCCCCTGATATGAGACAAAGTCCGACTAGACTTGAATTGTTCTCAACAGATGAAAATTTAAATCATGAAACAAATCCTTCTGGGGCTGGAATGGCGGAACAGTCTTTTGCTGGAGAGTTATGGCAAGATGTGAAAGGTACTGTGGAACTGCATCGTGATAAGATACGGCTCAATTTCCTGAAGTCCAAGGATTTATCAAACCGGAGAACTCCAGGTTTATTTCAACAATACAGATACTTCCTGGGCAGGTAAACAATCAAGATAGTACAGGTGCATTCAAATATTACAATTTTTTTCTTCAGATAATTGGTTTATTGAAATCTTCATTTAATTTATTTATTACATTTTTTCTTTTATTACCAAGAGTTTGATATTCTCTATATTGATGTCATGTCAGAGTTGGTAAGCAGAGACTTCGGGAAGCTCGTATACAAGCAGTCGATTATTTGATTTTATTACTTGCTGGAGCCTGCTTAGGATCACTTGCTAACGTGAGCGATCAGACCTTTGGTGCAGTTGGTTACACTTATACTATCATTGCAGTTTGTAAGTACAATCAATTACAAGTTATTAAGTTTCTTTCTTTATCTGCACATGAGAAGCTCAAAGTTAGTGGTGCTTTTCCTATAAGAGAAATTCATATTGTCTTACTGATTAATATAAAAAAAACTACATACTACTGCCTAAAAGATGCATACCTACATTATATTTTGATGTCAATTTTGGCTTTGATGGATCAATATAATAGTTAATCCCAACTCTACTCCCATTCCATTATGAATATGTGTAAAGTTTTTTCTTCCTTACCATGTGTCTTGTTGCAATTTCAGCTCTACTGTGTAAAATTGCGGCTTTGAGGTCATTTTCTCTGGACAGATTACACTATTGGAGAGAGAGCGCTTCTGGGATGAGCAGCTTGGCTTATTTTCTCGCTAAAGATACAATTGACCATTTTAATACAGTGATCAAACCTGTAGTGTATCTGTCCATGTTCTACTTCTTTACCAATCCAAGATCTAGCTTTGCTGATAACTACGTTGTTCTGCTCTGCCTTGTGTATTGTGTAACTGGTATAGCCTATGCATTAGCAATCTTTTTTGAACAAGGTGCAGCCCAGCTGGTAAGTAATCGGAATGCTCAATTAAAAGATTGTCAGCTGCTCATTTAGTTTTTCACATTCCATTGATATTTTACTGACAAACTGCTGTTCTTTGCAGTCGTCAGTCCTTCTTCCAGTTGTGATGACTCTTATAGCAACACGGCCACAAGATAGTGAAATTCTAAAGATTTTAGCTAAACTTTGCTACCCTAGGTGGGCTTTAGAAGCATTTGTGATTGCAAATGCTGAAAGGTACTGCGCCAATTTCCCTCTATCTGAAAGAAGTTATTACAATACTATTCCCTACTGAAAGTGAACATTACCCCTTAATCTAGCAATCTGCTCATGAAAGAGTCTAACTTTGTAAATCCGAGAACTGAAATGGAAGTGTTGGCTCCTGCTAAAAATATAATAACTATAACAATAATATACTTGGAACTACTAGTAGATTGTTCTGAATTGTTATTTGATCTGTATGCTCTACTATTCCCTTTTTTTCTACAGGTATTCTGGAGTATGGCTTATAACGCGGTGCGGGTCGCTTTTGAAAAGTGGCTATAATCTTCATGATTGGAATCTTTGTATAATCATCCTAATGTTCATCGGTATAGTTAGTCGAGCTGTAGCATTCTTTTGCATGGTGACCTTTCAGAAGAAGTGAGATATCAGAGATCAACAATCAGCACACCATTCTTTTGCAGCTCTCAAGACTTGCAGAGTGGAAGCGTTTGAAGTGCTTATAAGTTATATCACCCTCAAAGTTCCCAAAGAAGTTACATAAAGATTTATACATTGTTAGGTTGAATCCGCTGGCCAAACATTGCCAAAGCAAATAGGTAAAATGACGGGCAAGATAATAGAGAAGCTTCTTTTTATTACTTTTTTTTTTGCCTTTTCTTTATTATAGAAATTAAGGTATAAAAGGGCTAAATATAAGCTTGTTCGTGGTAATTAATTTGTCCAAAATTTATAATTGATTTCTTGCTCGTACATATGTGTGTTGATCTTAGGATACATTAAGCAGATGTGAATTAGACGGTTCATTTAAAGGGAAACTTAGTTCTACACCCTCAAGTTCAGTGTCTTCATTATTACAAAGATTATCAATATCTTCATTCTTAACGTGTTCATTAAAATCATTCTCAGTTCCTACTAATTCTTCCACATGATTTTGTTGTTCAGATTCATTGACTAAATCATTATCAATTCCTACTAATTCTTCAACTTTATTTTGCTGTTCAAATTCATTGACTAAATCTTCAGTTGAGTTATCAAGTGAACTATTTGTTTTGTTAAGAAATTTTTTATCCATAGTACCCTTTTGAGATTGAGTTAATTCTTTTTTCTCTCTCTTTTTGTTATTTTTTGACTTCTAGCTGGTTGTTTTTTAGGGAATATTGCTACTTGAAAATAGAAACAATACAAGGAAAGCCATTGCAATTTTAATACTTCAAAGAATAAACAAAGAAAAACATAACATAGAATTTGAGAAATCCCCCTCAATAGCAACAAACTTGATATTTCCAAATTTGCAATCAATTAGAGCTTAAAAAAATTCATGCAAAGAGAATGTGTAACTCATATGAGTTCACAAATCTACAAAAAAATAAAAAATAAAAAATAATCATATTTTTCTTTTCATTTGATATCATATCTTTGAAAATTACCTTCAATTGATTTCTATAAGGACCAATTTTGCACTAAACAAAAGTCCACACTTTGAATTTTGGAATCTCCTTAATCTACCAAAATAAAATTTAATTTAGGGATTCACAACTCTGGAACTAGTAGTTGAGGCTTAGATGAGATTAGATGAGAAGAAGAGGAAGAAGAAGAAAAATTTAGAATAGATAACTCAAACGTTAACCTAGAGGAGTGGAACGGGTAGTGCAAAAGGGATGTGCGTTCTTCCATAATCTGAACGCCATCTTTTTTTTTTCCTCGAAAATATTAAATCATTTTATAATAATATAATATAACGCTTATATATATAAAAATATTTGGGCCCCCCTGAATAATGGGCCCAGGGCAGTCGCATTGACTGCCCGTATGCAGGGCCTTGGCCCGTCTAGGTCCTTTTTTTAAAGACGTAATTGATGCACCCATTAACCTTATTTTATACTTAATCAAAATAATATAATATGTAAAATAACTTAATATATTTTGTTTGCACATGTTATGGATTAAGTTAATTTTTTCAATATTGTCAAAAATTTATAAAAGACATTGAACTACAACCCACATCCAAGCGCACTCCCTAATTTAATTAAAATAATGTAATATGTAGCATAAACTAATAAACTTCTTTTTTTGTTTTACATATGTCATTAATTAATTTAATATTTTTAATATTGTCTAAAAATATCTAATTATAAAAGACTTATAAAAGGAAAAGAAAAAAAAAGGGTCGGCCCGTCTACGCCAATGTGAGGCCAGGTCCAGCCAGCCAACCCCGTTTAGGCCCTGCCTGCTATGCCTTATAATATAAGATATAGGTTCTCTGAAAGCTCGTAGGATCCGCTTAACAAAAAAGGAGTCCATGACCCGCGTATAAGGAAAGGTCGAATTCCAAACTTATCTCCCGAGTATACCTATTACCAAAAAATGGACATTACCTTGGGACACGTGGATTGTCGCCTCGTGTGGCTAATAATAAGCCAAAAGAGCCCAAACTCTTTTTTTTAGTTCCACTGAGAAACTTGAGTCTTATAAAAGACGCAACTATAAGCCTGTTTAGGCCCGGTCCAGTGGGTGGGTATGAGCCTTGACATTTGAAACTTCGGCCCGGTCCGACCCAGCTCGAAAATTTTTAAAAGCCTGTGAAGCATTGGCCTGGCCTATGACGAACCCTAACACATATGCTGTTATTTCCCATACGAGAACTTGATTAGAGGTGTCAAACGAGTCGTACCAGCCTGGGACATTTAATAAACGGATCGCTTCGAACTTGTCCATTTATGAAAATCACCAAGCTCGACCTGAGCCCATGACCCTAGCCCATATGGGATCGAGTCGGGCCACTAAACGAGCCGATATGGGTTGACGTCAAATTTGACTTATGTATTGTATTTTTAGTAAATGGACTTTAAAAGGGCTAGCCCGTCGGGCTAAGGGCCGACACAGCTAATGACAAGCCTCGGGCAGGCCCGGCACATTAGGCTGAATTACCTTGTCATAGCCCGTATCTTTTTCGAGCCCTACTTAATTGGGCTGTGCTTGTACCTTGTTTGGGCTGGTCCGTTCTGTTTGATACCTCTAGACTTGGTCGAATGCCTCTTTTTCTAGGCACAAGACATGCGTGGAAGCTTTTGAGGCAACCAACTCCACCATTGGAGGAAGCCTCAAGCAAATGACCACATCAATCCATAGCCTCCTTGCCATGTTGCCCGTCCATACTGCATCTGGGACTTATAACAAACTCATCAAGTCATGGCTATAGGGGCCAAATGTCATTGTTTCTCAGGACGGGAGTGGAGATTTCTGGCTCATTTCAGACGCTGTGTGTAACATCCCTGACCCGATTTCACTATTCAATCCCAATTATTTAGTCAAATAAATAATTTTGGTGAAATTACAGTTTTGCCACTGGGATTAAGGGTATTTTAGGTACTTTAAAATTCTGAAAAGAATTTGGGAAATTGAGTTGCGCCGTTGCGTCCGGCTCGTCGAAACGAGTTCGGGGATATGTTGCACACTCAATTCCGAGTTGTAACGATCGAGAAGCGATTAGAAAAGAAAAAAAAAAAACGGAATAGTCAGTTTTAGGTGAACGTCTTCTTCTTCTCCCCCGACCTCTCTATTCTTCTCCCTCATTTTTCTTCCTCTCTTCAGGCCAATTTTTGGCAGGCGATTTCTCCCTCCACAAGTGTCCGTTTTAGGTGATTCCAGTTGCTAAATCTTCATCTCTTCCTCCTCTACAAAGCCTGCCCATTCTCCCAGCTCAGAAACCCAAGGATTTTAAACTGGAGCGACTAAAAGTTCACTGGTTACCGAACTTTCCGACGAGTTTTCGGCGACTCCGGCAACCGTTTTGGTCGAGTGAGGTATGAAACTTCATCTACTCTTCATACTCTATCCATTTATGTATGTTTTGTAGATCGGTTTCAAGCCTAGGTTGTTCGATTTAGAAACCCATATTTGGCCGGTTTTTGAGTTGAATTTCCGGCCACTTGCCGGCCAAACTAGGTGTTGCCGTAGTTGAATAAAATGCTCCACTTGTTGAGTTGAACCTATACCAGAAGTCTTGACCCTTGGTTTGAAGTTTTTCCGGTCACCGGAATTACTATGCACACCCAATTCCGGCGAGTTTCGGGGCACTGTTGTGGTGGTGCATTGTGTCCCAAAATGTTCCCCGTGTCGTCCTGAGCATGTAGGCGTGCTCGGATTCCAATTTGGTTGTCGTTTGACGGTCGAACGGATTTACGCCTATTATGCGTTATCCAGGTTCGATATGTTCGGGCCGTTGGATCGGTCCCATTTCCTAGTATGTTGTTCCCCGTACCTCTAGGATCGTGTAGGAACAAACGGATCAAGAATCGGAGTCCCGGATACTCCGAATCATTAACCCTAGGGTTAGGTAACCCGGTCGTGCGATTGGCGCAGTTCCGACCGCTCGATCGAGACCAAACTGCCTAGATGTGTTTAGTAAACCTTGTTGAACATTTAGGAATGTTCGGATCGAAAATCGGAGTTCGTGGGCCCCGTAGGCCCGGTTGACCTATTCGGGAAGTTTGACCAATCGGTTGACCGTGAGTCTTCCGAGGTGGTCCCACCTGTTGAAGAGCATAGTTTGACTCTAGAAACTCCCCGGTAGTTGTGCACGCTTACTTTGAGACCCGAGAACTAGTGTCTTGAGTTAAACTTTGTTGTTTGGTACACGTAATAATTAAACCGTTTATTCCCTCAAATAGGTACTCTTGCTTCACTTACTCCTAAGGAAAAGCTCTCTAAGGATTGAGCGGCGTGGACTTGTTGTGAGTGGACTTTTGTTTTGAACAAACATTATTTCACTTATTGAACTTTGATGCATAAATGATTTATCTTGATTATTGGGATTTAAAATATTGTTTAAGTCTTGGATTTGATTTTGATGGAATTATCGGGAAATTTATGCATATGAAACTAGTCACTTTGACTAAGGGGTTTTAATGATATTTTGAATCTTGGATAAAATATTTTATGAGGTTATTGGGATTTAAATTATATTCAAAGTTTATGCAAGTTTTGGGGTCCCGGTTTAATTGTGGGACATTGGTGGCTATATTTTAAATTAAAGGTCTTTGAGTATTGAATTTGAGACGGGACAAACGTCCGGTAAGATTTTGTATCCGGTTTGGGTATGGTGAAATACCCGGGAATTTCTTGAGTTTTATATTTGACAAATTGAGGTTTATGACTTTGTCGGGCTTCAAAACTTTATATAAATCGGTTATATGAATCTTGATATTTTTATATTATTCTAATGATGGGATCTCCTATTTACTTTAAATGTTTGAAACTTATAAATCTCATGGGTTATATTCCATACCTTTGGGAATATATATATTTATATATTCTATACTTTGTGGAATTATATTTTATACCTTGGAAACTTTATTCTATACTTTAGCTTATTTATATTTTATATCTCTTGGGAAATTATATTATATACTTTTGAGAACTTATATTCTATATCCTTAGGAAAGTATATTCCATACTTTTGGGAAACCTATAAGTTATACTTTTGGGAATTATATTTATACTATCGGAACTTATAAACATAGGGGGTTCTCAATATATATTTCCATAACTAATATTATTATGTTAACTAAATATTTCTGGTGTTGGATTTTACGTTTTGAGAATTATTACTTACTTTTCGAATATGGAACTTTATTGTTATTTAACTTTTGGGACTTGTATTATACGGATTAATTGGGTTACTTTTGATACTTGGAGTTTATGTCCGTTTGAAGTTTATAATTGTGTCTTATGTTGCAAGTTTGCTACTTTATCAATTTATCGGGATATGTGTTGGTATTTGGGTTTTGGTGGCTGTTGTGAGTTTTAGTGGATATACATTTTCGGGTCTTTGACATATTGCAAGTATCTTGAATTATATAATATTTTCGAAAATGAATATATGTATGTCTGGTTATGTGTGGGGTACGTGGGTGTGGTTATTGTGGAAAGTGAGAAGTGTTTGGTTATGTCAGTTGAAGTGCTATAAGCACTACCCTGCGCGCGTAGGACTGTTCACAGGCGTACTAGTATTGAGGATTCTGCTTTACGTGCTGATAAGCTTAGTCCCAGTTGGACGGCTCGTTCCCTGGCCACATGGTTGTTGAGGACTCCTCTATGTGGTTCAGTCAAACGATCCCATGTTGGATTGTTTCCCCGGTACAAATATTGGTATGGGAGTCTTACTATATGTATTTATTATTATTATTGTTATTATTATTATTATTATTATTATTACAGTTCCTTCTTCTTGTCTCCGGTGAGGATACTTCCTCGCCTGCAGTGCTTACGGGCATTGCGTCGGGAAACAGTTGGTTGGGAATTTGAATTTTCTTGGTTTCAAGTCGTTTTGGTTATTTAAATACATTTCTTTGGGATTTCTATGGTTTTATATTTATGTTATATATGTGTGCGTGTACGAATTAGGGTGGGTGTGTCTATGGATTTTATTTCCAGGTTGGTTTTATCTAAGCATGTGCACCGGGACGGTGATGCACAGGTACAGATTTTAAATTAAGGTTTGAAACTGGACAGGTTGGGTTCCAGGAAAAAGGGAAGTTATTCAAAGGAGTTAATTATGTTTTATTTAAACGGGATATTTTTGGATGGATTCAATTCCATGGTTTTTAATTTAAGAATTCAGTGTTCAAATTTGTGGTTTCCAAGAATTTACAGAAGTAGCAAAGCTACAGTTTTTCATTATGGTATTTCAAGGTACAAATTTAACGGAATTGTTTTCAAGTAATTGTTCGTATAAGTATGTACATTTATATAAGGATTTTCCCTTGCATAGTGCTTTGTCATTATTTGCGAAAACGGAGGGGGTTATCATGTTCATTGAAAATTGGTGTTTAAAGTTTGATTTTTCATCCACTCACATTTTCTGTTTTGCGCCCCCAGGTACTAGATCCCGAGGTCAAGATCACCACGTCGAGGCATCATGGCTATTGGCTCCTGTAGGAGTTTTTTTGTATTTATACTTTGCTTGGGTTGTAAAGTTTAAATTTCTTTAGATTGCTCCGTAGTGCTCACCTAGGATCGAGGTAGAGGCCGGAGGCCTCCCTATTAATCTGTGTGCTTCTGCTTGTGCATGCTGCCTGTTGGGAAATTTTCTGTTGTTTTTGACAGGTGGACACTTTTGGGAAAGTCCATTTTTCAGAGGAGACTCTGCCGGATTTTCGGCAGAAGTCAACTTTCCTATTTCCTTAAACTAGGGTTAAGGGGCATTTTAGTAAAGTAAGTTCCTGCGTCGGGGTAGTGTCTGACGGGAAGCAGGGTTGGACACGAGTTCCGAGGGGGAATTCTGGTCCGGTCCTGTCACTGTGGTAGCTACACCAAATCACAGCCAGCAACACTTTGTGATATATGTTAAGAAAGGATTTTACTATGAAAACGTGAATATTAATGCCAAAAAGTCTAATATGGTTTTGGTGGGAGAGGGCATGGATGTCACGACTAGAAGTATAAGCAATGGGACTTGTTGTGAAATTATTGCAAGCGCACAATCCACACAAGTAGTATAGAAGTAAGTGAAGTGTCACTCCCACGAAGACTGTAAAATCCTACTAATTACCAATTATGATTAATTCAAAATTTTATTTGAACAGTTGATTAAGAAGATTGATTGATTTAACTAAACTAAAATAGTTATGAAAAATAGAAATTTAATTAATGGTGGAAAATCAAGTTGATGAGACACTAGAGCATCCGATTTCACCATAACCAATTCCATTTAAGTCTTATAGCCAATTAACCCTAATTACTACTCATGTTGATAGTTGGTTTCTCCTAATTCATTCGATATCCCCTCTCGAGCTCAACAAAAAGTATTCTCAACTAACAACCCATTCTCTCTCGAGCAATGAATTTAGAAAATCAAGAACCTACTAAGTTCTATGAGAATCTGCAAGAAAACTGCATGAGTCATGTTAGTCCCTCTCGGGCACTCATTCAAGACATGGTATTTGTTACAAGAAGCAAATACCAAACATCTCCGCTTGGATCATCAAATCAATTAAATATTGGCCAGATATTCAAAGCATTAAGAACAGTAACAAATACTCAATATGGAATAGTAATTAGAAATTAATATAACTATAAAAATTAATTGTTCATGGTTAGGCTACATCGTAGCCCTAGCAAGTAAAATTAGTTCATGACAAAAGTAAAGGTAAACAAGAAAATTATTATCATAAACCGATTTGGCCAATGGACTTGATCTTCGAAATCTCCACATGAACACCTTCAAAAGCCCCTCAAGCGCGACGACAGCAAACTCTTAGCTCTCTCTCTGATATTTCTGTGGGTGTATAAAAATATGGTAAAAGGGTCCCTCGTATAAAAAGCTTAGGGTGACCTTAGATAGTGTAAAACAACTAAACCCTACTCTAAAAAGGTCTGAAAAACTCTCCTAAAGCAAAACAAAATCCCAAAGAATTAAGGAAACAAACTAGGAAAGAATCCTTCTTTGACTTGGAAACACGTCAGCCAATTTGCAAGCACGTTTTGGGGTCGTTCAACTTCCTATAAAATTCTGGAAAAATATGAAAAACGTATCTTGATCTCTAAGCATTCCAAACGTATATTGCACGCCACTAGGAAAAATTGGGAAAGTTTTCAACTCGTCAATATTCCACAGCAGTACAGTTCTGACGGGATTTCAACTTAGGCTATCTTGACTTGCAGGTCCGGAGCAATTGGATTGATAGAAAATTATGAAAATTTGACACAATAATATTCAATGTCTTAGCTTTCTTCTCCAATTGACCTTGCACTGAAATTCATTTGAAAAATTGATTTTCCGTTCAAATACTTCCAAGAGCACATAATAGCTGAAAATAAGGAAAGTAAAGTAATAATGCTCCCCACGTAACCCCCACCCCCACCGATTTCTTCTCCCCCAAAGATTTTTTTCTTCTAAAAGTTAATTGTTTACAATATTTTTATGAATTTTAAGTTAGAATTACAAATTTACCTTTGTTATTAACAGAAAAATTGATGGAATTAGATAAACTTAACGGTAAGGGGGAAATTGACTATTTATTACGAGTTGAGGGACTAAATCGGCAGAAAAAATAATTCAGGATGGTAAGTTTGAATTGCCTTATAGTTTAGGGGGCAAAACTGCACTTTACCCTTTTTTATTTGGGTAAAAGTCTACTTCCTATTTGATAAAGGAGATTTTTTGAAACTTTATTTGATTGGATGTTTTTTATTTTTTTTATTAATATGTTGGAGGGCTCTAAAATCACTTAGTCTTTCTATTTTGTGAAGAAATCACTTAGTCTTTTTTTTTTGGGATGAAAAAAGGGGGTTAAAGAACCCCAAAAGAGAAAACACACAGACTACACTACATTAATCAAACGGGCCTTAGCAGCCCCTAACGAATCATCAATCAGCAGGTTGCCAAGCCAAACAGGATTTTCATCAAGGTACCAATAGCCCAGGTCAAGGTTGTGACTCCAAGCAGCTAAACCATCTGCAATAGAATTCCTCTCTCCATAAATGTGCTGAATTTCAACCATTCTAAACTGGTTCACGATTCTCTTGCAATTACTAACCAGCCCAGCAGTAAGATGATACTTATCCATCTCAGCATTCTGTATCAGTTTCACAACAATAGCTGAGTCCATTTCAATAACAACATCATCAACATGTTTTTCCACAGCAAGATTTAAACCAAAAAAACAGGCCCCACAAATCACTTAGTCTTTTACTAGTAAAGAGAAGCAAATCTTTTCTTTATTGTGAGGGGGCACAAGCAATAATTATTATATATACTTCCTAAACCACTAGAAAGAAAAGACCAAATATTAAATTGTGTCAAAATTTTGGGGGGGCCCAGGCCCCTTCAGGCCTTAACAAGCCTCCACCCCTAGATGGTCCTCTCGTAATCAAAATTGTGATGCTTCTGTAGCTGCTAGGATTGCCCTTGGAGCGGTGGATGAGCTAGGTCGACAGACCACCGCCGTCTCACATTCATGTGTTGGTCTCAGATGGTCTTCCATGTCCTCCAAGCAATTAGGATGATGCTTGTATTTTCCTTCTTTTCTTTTTGGATGTCGTAAGGTTGCACTCTTCACTAGTCTGGTCATTTGGACTAGTCCCAGTCTACTCTTTTGTGTTGTTTCGCTCTTTTCCCCTAGTGTGGGCTTAATGAAATGATGAATTGACAAGAAAAAAAATATTGTTTTGATTTGTTAGCAATTTAAGAATAATTTTGAAAATATTCTCTAATCGGTTTCAAATCACAACAAAAATTTAAACTCATGAATATATTAAGCAAGAGTTGTTGAAAATCATGTCTATAGCCTTAGATTTAATTTTTCAAATAAGAAATCAAATGAATTCCAAACTGGGAGTTAAAATCCTAAAATTACTTTTAGACTCAATTTCTCTATCAAATAAACACGAAAATAGAAATAGAAATTTAGTTTAGAAACGTTGAATTAGAGAAAACTAAAACTGTGTTATTCTTCTCTTTAGAGGATATTTATACAATCCCTAAAAGGAATCCAATCCCTGTCACCTGTTCAGTTGGTGCAGTCGGTGCATGCTACAGCATCGACACTAATGGTGTGTCTGGTTCGGTCATTCACTACTACAAAAATCGCAATAGACGACAGTAATTTACCGTCGTAAATTTAGTTTTTCAACCGTCGAGGAATCGACCGACATCTTTTACGCATAAAACCACGACGGTAAAATCCCGTTGTCTATTATTATACAGACGACGCTTTTACTCAAAACCGTTGTCTATTAATTTAAAGACGACGGTTTTTATGAAATACATGACGTCTATTATATGTAAAGACGACGGTTTTTATGAAAAACTGTCGTCTATTATATATAAAGACGACAATTTTTATTAAAGAAATGTCGTCTATTATGTGTAAAGAAGACGGTTTTGTGATAGAATTGTCGTCTATTAATGTAAAGACGACGGTTTTTTTGAAAGAACTGTCGTTTATTATATCCAAAGATGTAGTAATTTTACATTTTATCTTTTTTTTTCTTGCTTCCAATGGTTCTCTACAACGATTTTAGCTTAAAAAAACAACCATAATGCTTTGTTAACAATAAATTCAGCTCCAAATAATCCACACCATACAATAAATATACTCAAGAATAATTTGTTTCATAAAACTTGAAGATTCAATAATAATTACATAGTTTACCAATCTTCATTCCTATATATCCATACAAAATATCATATCCATAATATTAAACTATAATTAGAAAAAGAGGGCCTACATATGAAATTCGATCCGAATTTCATCAATTTGTTCTTGTGTGTATGAGTTAGCGTTGCCTTCTTGCACTGCAAAACCAAGATTAAAAAAGAAGAAGCAATTTTTAGTTAGATATACATTTATAAACCTTTTGCAACTATAACAAGATTAAAAAAAAGAAACAAGAAACAAAAGAAACAAGAAACAAAAGCCAGAAGAGGGGAGCATAACTTATTTGGATTTCCTCTGACTTGGAGCAAATTAACTTCAAATAATTTGAGAAACTGAAAACCGGAATGAAAGATTAGAATATGAGCAGCCGGAATGAAATGTACCTCTGACTTGGAGCAATCTGATGGAGACAGAAAACTTTAAGGTTAGAATATGAGTTGAAGAAAGATAGCGAAATGTTATATATAGGGTTTAGGGCAAAATTCGAAAAATTACAATTCGCGGTCAAATTTTTCAAAAGACCGCGTTTTTAAAGACGACGGAAAGTAAAATTAAAACGTCGTATAAATTAAAATATACACGACGGTTTTTAAATAATAGGGACGTTATAAATATATACTACGTCAGTTAGTTACAAAACCGACGTCTTAAATAAAATAACTACAGAGAAATAGAAATTTGTGTTAAACAAGAAACTAAATATGCAATCTTTCTGGGGAACTCAGTTGTTGTTTTACACCAAACCGAAGTTCTTAGATTGGTTGGGTGTAAAAACACAACTGAGTTCCAAAGAAAGACATCTTGCATGACTGAAACCATTCAGAGATGTGAGAATTGAGATATACTTAACGTTTGGAATAAAAACTCCAATTTAAAGGAATTATTTAGAATTGGAAAACTAAAAGTGACTTTATTACGACTTGGAAACCGAAAAGGGCCTTTATTTCGACTTGGAAACCTAAAAGCCGCCGTTTCAGTGCCCAATTTCGCAGATAAAGCGTGACGTTTCAGTTCGAAAGTTTCGAAGTTGAAACCTACAACGACGGTATTTATGTTTTCCGTCGTCGTTTGACTGACGTTTATTTCAACTTTTGTTGTCACACTTGTTTTAAACAACAACGACAGTATAATTAATAGAAACGACATGAAAATGATTTACAACGGCGATATAATTAATAGAACTGTCGTATTATCTGAAAAACCACGACATTATATTATATTATGACGACGTGGTAATGATTTACCACCACCTTTTATTTATAAGAACTGTCATAGTCTAATGTATAATACGGCGTAAAATAATAAAAGACAGACGTGTTTAATTAACTTTACATGTCGGTAATTATCAAATTACGGTCGTATTAAATAGTACTTGATACGTCTGTTAATAATACAATTACCGTCGTGTTTATTGGATGTTCAAAACGGCGGTATTATATGTAAAACGTCGTCTATAATTACTACGTCGGTATATTTACACCTACCGTCGTTGTTTATTGTTATCCTTTTTCTGATCGGAATGGCATGTTTCATAAGACGACGCTTTTAAAGCTTTATGCGTCGTGTTTTAAAAATATTCCAATTTTTAGGTGTTTTGAGATATACTGAACGTTTGGACTAAAAAATCCAATTTAAAGGAATTATTTAGAATTGGAAAAATAAAGTGACTTTATTACGACTTGGAAACCAAAAGGGGCCTTTATTTCGACTTGGAAACCTAAAAGCCGCCGTTTCAGCCCCAATTTCGCAGATAAAACGTGACGTTTCAGTTCGAAAGTTTCGAAGTTGAAACCTACAACGATGGTATTTATGTTTTCCGTCGTCGTTGTACTGACGTTTATTTCGACTTTTGTTGTCGCGCTTGTTTTAAACAACAACGACGGTATAGTCAATCGAAACGACGTGAAAATGATTTACAACGAAGATATAATTAATAGAACTGTCGTATTATCTGAAAAACCACGATGTTATATTATATTATGACGACGTGGTAACGATTTACCACCACCTTTTATTTATAAGCACTGTCGTAGTCTAGTGTATAATACGGCTTAAAATAATAAAAAACAGACGTGGTTAATTAACTTTACATGACGGTAATTATCAAATTACGGTCGTATTAAATAGTACTTGATACGTCTGTTAATAATACAATTACCGTCGTGTTTATTGGATGTTCAAAACGGCGGTATTATATGTAAAACGTCGTCTATAATTACTACGTCGGTATATTTACACATACCGTCGTTGTTTATTTGTTATCTTTTTTCTGATCGGAATGGCATGTTTCATAAGACGACGCTTTTAAAGTTTTATGCGTCGTGTTTTAAAAATGCCCAAATGAATTTCCAATTTTTAGGTGTTTTAGTTTCTGATCCACGTTGGTTTTTATATTACCGTCGTCGTTTAAAATTTAACGACGGTATTTATTTTGTCCGTCGTCGTTTTACCGACGTCTATTTCAATTTTTGTAGTAGTGATTGGTGTATTTTCACCACTTTCATCCAAATTATCCACAACAACACAATCTGGGTATGACATTATAATCCAGAGTCTGCTTCCCATCTTCCCTCCCCATGAACTGAAGACTTAGGTGAGGAATAATACATGGTCCACTCATGAAACATCACATCCATAGTTACAATCATCTTCTACGTCGGGGGATGATAACACCGATAGCCTTTCTGTTATGACGCATATCCAACAAAGACACAATGCATAGCTCGAGGTTCCAACTTACTCCTTTAGTGCTTATGAAGATGAACATAAGCCACACATCTGAAAACATGGGGTAGGAGATTCGGAGAAGGTGGGGCAGAAATCAAGGAGGTCAGGAGTTGGTGCTTGTCTGAAACTCCACAGTAATCAAATAAGCAACGGATACAAGAGCTTCACCCCAATAAGAGACAGGGGTATGTGCTTCGAGTAACAAAGCACGAACTACATTCAGGAGATGCCAATTCTTCCTTTCGGCATCACCATTCTGTTGTTGAGTATACAGACATGTTGTCTAATGAATAATACCATGGGCAGTTAAAAAAGTTTACAAATCATCATTCACATATTCTTTGCCATTATCACTCCGAAGTACATGTATCTGTTTTTTATACTATGTGAAAACCATTCTATGACTTCTAAAAGGCAGAACATACATCACTTTTATTTTTCAACAATACTACACATGTCATTCGAGTGCAGTCATCAATAAAAGTAACAAACCACCGGGCACCACCCAAAGTTGCAATTTTAAAGGGACCCCAAACATTAGAATGAACAAGCATAAGGGGCACTGAACTTTTATGCAAACTAGGTGGAAAAGAGACACGATGACTATGAGCCAATTCACAAACATCACATTTGAAACTCGAAACATCACACTTAACGAACAAACTTAGAAAAACTTTATGTAAATAACCAAACGAAGCATGTCCTAAGCGACGATGCCACAACCAAATATCAGCTATAGATTTCGGCTCCCTATGTGAGGTGTCCACCGACAGAGCTTGAGTCATGAGAAGTACTGTTCGATGTCAAATCCAGGTAGTATAACGTTTCTTTCCTAATGCCATAACCAATCGTCCGCCAAGTCAAGATGTCCTTAAACACACAATAGTGAGGCCCAAATACAATAAGACAATTCAAAGCAATGGTTAGTTGAGCGACATAAAGCAAGTTATAATCAAGGGATGGAACAACAAGTACAGTATCGAGGTTCAAAGTATCAGTGAGGGTGACAGGGCCCTCCCCAATAATAGGAGCGGCACTGTCGTTCGCGGTGGTGACACATGATTGAGTGGAGGGTTAACCGTGTGGACCAATTTAGAATCAAATGTCATATGTGTCATAGCACTAGAGTCAATTATCCAAGTAGTATTCTTAACAAAATTAGAAATTTGCAAAACCTTACCCTCATTACCGACAGTAGTAACTAATGCATAGGCCTGATTAGCAACAAGGTCGGGTTCATCTTTCGTGTTCGGTCCAGGCTAGTAGCACAAGGAGGCTACGTGGCCTAGGATTTTTTTTGGTTTGGCGTGGCTCTGATACCAAGTTGAAATTGAGAAAACTAAAACTATGTTATTATTCTCTTTAGAGGATATTTATACAAAAAGTACAATCCCTACCAGAAATCCAATCCCGGTCAAAGTAGGAATATACAACTATTTGTCTAATAACTAGGAAACCTAATTATATACAAAAGTCAACAAGAAAGACCAATATCCCAACAACATATCCCTCGAAAACAAACGGATTGAAAATTTAAATTTCCTCTAGTTAATTACAACAGTGACCACAATTACTTATCATATATACCAAACACAATGACTAAAATAGGAAAAATAATATCTACCAAAATTAACATGAGAATTGTGAAAAGGAAAATGCCCACAGTAAGCAAACACCCTGTTTCGATCTTGACATTAACGTTCAAGATTATTTCTTTAATTTGTCTCGCCTTTTTGTTAGTGCATGATTTGTCTCCTTATTTTACATCTCCGTACTAAATTTCAATTTGTGTTTTTTCCTTTTTGTGTGGATTTTAGGATTGGACTTAGTAGGGCTATCAGTTTTGAGGTCAAATAGTGATCTTGGTTATGAAAAGTTGAAATGGTGTGCGTTGTATATCATATACAGCATATAGGTCTTATATATATACTCATATTCTTTCTTCATCATGGTGTAACATTTCTTTGCTTTCTCTTCTCTCGTCATTTACATTTTCTGGTGCCATGAGGCCAGTCATGAAGTCATCCTGCTATTTCATTTTTTTCATCATTAGTTTCTCTTCTCTTTCCATTGACCACCGTGCTGATAATGTTGACCCCCTCTTGATAAATGTTCCTTTGCCTGCATTCAAAAACTCATTGGAGAAGACCAAGGAACTTGTGCAACATGTGGCCTCTACCCTATCACATATGCGTGCTGGTGAAGACGATGGAAATTCTACTGTTTTGGTCATTTCATATTGCGAGGATTTGCTTCATGAAACTGCCGACGTCTTGGATTGGTCCCTTTCCACAATTGATGATCTTAAAGGTTCATATACATACATAACAAGACATTTCATCTCGCTCGTCTATATTAATTTCTCTCTTTTAAATTATATTTGATTTCCTTTTTATATGAACGAAATGTTGCACCGATACGGATGATGCACGACGCGTCACGATCACGATCTGTAGATACGAATCTGCAAAAAGTAAGATCTGGTACGGCCGATACGGCGATTAAAATAATATATATTTTAAAAAATAATATAAATTGAAAATTTGAAAAATGATATAACAACAGCAAATAATGGAGATATTAAGTCAATTAATTATTGAGACAAAAGCAAATGAAGAAAAGCAATATATTATTGAATTGAAACACTGCAAACAGATATTATTCATTTCTTTACATTATATTTATACATCGGTCTTTTCACCATATTATTCTATACTTGTTAGATAAGTCCTTAAAATAATTTTAGTGCAAATAAATGAAAGTCAATATTTCTGACTCTCCTCAAAGACTACAGAAGATGCAATTCATTCCTATTACCGAGTCGACAAAACAACAACAGCAGCTTATTAAATATAAGAAGGAAACCTGATCTGCGTAAGAAATCCCAACCCAACCAAAAATCTGAGATGGCGACGGCGATGGTGAGACGAAGCTGGGTGCGACGGCCTTGGGTGCGACGGCCTTGGGTGCGACGGCCTTTGGTGCGACGGCACTAGTGAGTTCTCTCTCTTCCTTCTTCCTTGTTCTTTCTTCATCTTCTTCTGTTTTGGTTGGTGGCGGCTGAATGATACATAAAAACCTAGCCTCTGGACATAGGCAGTCTTGAAAAGTTTAAGTTTTCAGTTCATATTTTAACCCCAAAATTTTCAAATATTTCCATTTTCACCTCCCTGACGTATCGCTGCCGTATCGAGACTGTATCGGAGCCGTATCGCAAAGTCAACAGGGCATAAAAGTCTACGATACGCCACGTGGCGTATCGGATACGTATCGGGGGCGTATCGGAGGCGTATCGTATCGGGGGCGTATCGGATACGCGCATACCCCCAAAAACCAGCGTATCGGTGCAACAGAGGAACGAAGAGATCTAAACTTTGAACATCGTCTAATAAAGTAGAGAAAATAACATATGCCGACGACTTACTACTGGAAATCGTGGGTGACCAAATAGAATTTATATAGACAACATACATATTTACTTGGATTTCTGTCTTTGATGGCTTCTCATTGTTTTATCTTGTTATTGGGATATGTGTATTGGGATACAGTCAAAGTTTATAAATGTGTGACATTGACAGGTGATGTTTTTGTATATATATGGCACAGCTGATGTCGTTTCCCATATGAGAACATGGCTGAATACTTCGCAATCCAGAGAAACGGCATGCGTGGAAGCTTTTCAAAATGGAATCGACTCAAAGGTTGCAGAGAGCCTCAGACAAGTGAAAAAATCAATCGATGAGGTCCTTGGTGTGATCCAAGTGCAGCAGCAGCAGCAGCAGCAGCAGCAGCAGCAGCAACATCATCTTCATCTTCATAATGCTGCTGCACTTTCCAGGACAGCAAACGTCACCGTTTCAGAGGATGGGAGTGGGAAATTCAAGCGAATATAATGGATGCCATTGCGGCTGCACCAAGCCATAGCCAGCAGCGGTTTGTGATATTTGTGAAGAAAGGAGTTTACAGAGAATATGTGAAGATTGATAAAACAAAGACTAACTTGGTGTTGATTGGAGAGGGCATGAGTGTTACCACCGTATCTGGTGATAGAAGCAATGCTAGTGGTTGGGCAACAATGGATTCAGCAACATTTGGTAAGACACCAAATTTATTTTTTTATTTTTTTAAAATAGGCTAAACTGTTGATTTCCCTTAAATTTGTACCTAATTTTCCATTTAACCCCTAATATTTTTTTTTATTATAGAAAAATAAGGATCTCAATTATAAGGATCTCCTCTAAACTTGTCCCCATGAGCTACATGGGCACATTGGGTGGAGGGTTGCGGGTTGAGGAGCAGAAGGACGCAAATCAGACGTGGCTAGGGTGTTGGGTGGGTTGAGGAATTTCAGGGGTTTGGTGTGGTTTGCGGGGTGGAGAAAGAGGGGATGCTGGGTTTGGGGGAGTATGATGGGGTGGCTAGGGAGGATGGGCTTGGTGGGAGCGTGCTGGGCTGTGCCATACTCTTTTTTTTTTCTTTTTCTTTTCAGTTTTTTCTTTATTTTTTAGTTATTTAAGTATCACGTGCAAGGAATGTGACTATTTTTAACAGTACATTGGATTGAATGTGAGCAAATTTAATGATACGGAGAAATTGACTGAAAAAAATTGAGATCCTTATTTTTTTAAAAGGGATAATGGATCAATCGAAATTTAGATACAAATTTAGGAAGGAATAACAGTTTAGTATTTTTTTTTTGGTCATTCACTAGGGAGGGGGAGGGCAGTATTAAATTGGATTGCCTCAACACTTTAGCGTTTTAACTAACATGTTTGAGTCCTAAACTGAAATGTGTCTAACCCTAATGTTCTATTTAATTGACACTTCATACAACCAATTATTTTAACTTTTTTGTTTCTTTTTATTGTTTGTAATTTAAAAAATTCTGTGAATTGATTGCTTATGTAGATGTAAAGGCCGAAGGATTCGTTGCAATGAACATAGGGTTTGAGAACACCGCAGGACCAAGCAAATGGCAGGCAGTTGCGCTTTCTTCTGGAAGCGATCGGTCGGTTTTCTACCGGTGCATGATACATGGATACCAAGACACATTGCTAGTGTTGTCGGGCCGACAGTTCTACCGAGAATGCACGATCAGCGGCACCGTCGATTTCATCTTCGGTTACGGCACAGCCGTTTTCCAACGCTCTAAAATTATTGCCAGGAAAGGCATCAAAGGCCAACAAAACACAATCACTGCCAATGGTCGACTTGCAGAAGACTTGTCAGGGTTCTCATTCCAGTCCTGCAGCATTGAAGCAGGTTCTGATTTGGTGGGTAATGTTAACTCTACGACGACGTACTTGGGTCGACCTTGGGGTAAATATTCACGTACCGTGTTCATCAAGTCTTTTATGAGTAATATTATAAGCCCAGAGGGTTGGCTGGAATGGAGTGGGAAATCTAATCTTGATACTTTGTATTATGCTGAGTACATGAACTATGGTCCAGGTGCCTCAGTTGCAGGTCGGGTCACATGGCCCGGTTATCATTTGATCACCGAGGTCGATTGGTTTACAGTGGACAAGTTTCTTGGTGCACAGTCATGGCTGCCATCCACCGGTGTCCCATTTGCATCAGACCTATAAGATGTATCTTATATGGGATTTAGTTAAATTAGGGTTTTCAAAGTGGAAGAAGAAGCGTTTGAAGTGCTTCTGTCACCCTTAGAAGTAAACATTAAGATTTATGCATTGTTGGGTTGAATCTGCTTGCCCAACATTGCCAAAACAAATAGGTAAAATGACAGTATGTGGCTGATGAGTTTACAGTGGCCAAGTTTTATTGATGGGATGTTCACGGGATTCTACTCTATCGATCTGGGTGGGCAGTGTTGAATACCTCCGTAGTACGCCGCCATAACAGCTGCCGAAAATCGCCTCTCCAGCGAGAGTCCGGACCAAAATGAATTTTCTGGAAATTTTGGGTGTTTCTGCTATTTGCACAGTGGTCCTTCCTTTTATCGAATTCCGAAAATGGCCACTGTTTACTATTCACTATTCATTGTTTAGCCCTCCAAATTTCAAAATTGAATTTCTCCTTCGTTATAACTCTGATTCACAAACCGTTTGCGCACACGCCTTCGTGAGATTGAGATCTTTTTTTCGATCCAAAGATTATAATTTTCTCACTTCAATTTCTTATACGTCCTTTGAAAAATCATTTAATTAAATGTAAGGGCATTTTAGTCCAAATTAAGATTAAACACACTTTATCCAATCTTTTCCAAATCAAACCAACTTCATAAAATTGCCCACATATTTAATTAACCTTGTATGATTTTTTGGAATGTTAATAACAACAAAATCCCAATTTTGAGGTTATTACATTCTACCCTCCGAAATTCAGCCACACTCGGCTTCAACAACATCCGAAAATCAGTCTCAACTGACTTCAACAAGTACAAGGATACTTCCTCCTTCAATTCCAATTTCAAATTTGAAATCCACTCAAAACTCACGATCATAATCATCCTCTTTTGATGTTAAAATCATCTCATACCAACCATTTACCATCATTCTGATGGCAACAGGACAACAAGTCTACAAAACACACTTTATTTCATCTTCCAAACCAGTACAACACACAGTACAAGGAAATGAAAATCAACAAGAGGAATACAATCCTCACAAAGCACACTAAACTTCGACCACAGCAATCACGCTAGCACACTGCGACAAACAAAAGGAAACTGCATCTAGTTCCAAGCACAGAAAATGAAACCCAACTTAGGCATTTTTGCCTTCGTCCAAGATACTGAAACCTAACAAACCTTGAACTCCCTCAGTTTCACCCTGGGTTTCAGAAGGCTTAGCACTCTCAGCCTCCACTTCAGGTACGATAGGACTCGGAACCTGCACTTCGACAACGGCTTCAACATATCTTGAACTATAACCTTATACTCTAGCCTCAGCAGGTCTCAAACTTTGGCCTTCTGCCCTCGGTTCCTTAATCTTCACACCACGAACCTCAACACCGGTTCCACCGAATATCCATGCGAACATTGCATCTCTTGCATCCGCAAACACTTTCTCCTGGTCCTCTCGGACCTTCTTATTTGACTTTTCAATGGTGTCCATCTTCTCCTTCATCTCTTTGGAGTACTTTTCTACCATTTTGGAGAGTTCAACTTTGTCCTTCTCCAGTCTACGACGATCCGTAGTCGCCGCTCTACGTTCACTCTTATCTCACCCTTCTGTCTCTTGATTATTGATTGAAACTCATCAATTGTATGCCTCAGCATGAAGGTCTCCAGAGCTTTTCTTTTACGCTCCTTGCTTAACTCCTCTCACAATTCTTGGATTACATTGTGGCAATCCCGCAGTGCATCCCTATAGTTCCCTAACTACATCGTTAGTTCCTGCAATTCTTATTTCTTTGCCACCAGTCGCTGTCCCAAATTTGCAACAGATGCTACAAATTGGACACTTAGAGCCATAGCGTCTTCCACCACCATCTGCTCATTCTTCTTTCCCAGCACATGCATATCCCTCAGAGTCAGCAGACCTCTTGACACTCTGATAGCTACTTCATTATCCCGCAGCACGGAATAATTGATTGTAACAGGACCTATCGAGGAAACAAAATTTGAATGCCACACTGCAGCTCTTGGTACTTGCTCCATAGCTTGCTGAGTAAAGCCGAGGCTCAAACCTAAATCAACTCTAGAATGAGAAGCCATTTGTGTTTTGCTTGGTAACTTATAGGGAAAATAGCTTAGGTATGAAAGTTGTATACTTAATTGTCACACTACTCAGCTTGATAAACAGAGTCTCACAAATGCCATCTTAAATAGGCAACGAAGTCCAAACATCCTTTTCCATTTACGAACCTTTTGATTCGCAAACCTTTCTTGAGTTCCACACCTCCTCGAGCTATACACCTCATGTTTTTCAAACTCTCTTTTGTCTGCATACACAAATCTCAAACGAATCTTTGTCTCGTTCCTCATATCTTTCCAATCAAGTTCAGCTTTTTAGAAGCTTACAAACCAATTCTCTGGATTTAACTGCCCAATCAATCCCCAATTTATGGGTTCCCCATCACGAGATTCACAATTCCAATCACTTTAACTTTCCTCATAATCAGGAAAAGTTGTCGTGAATAGTATGTCACGCTTATCAGCACTAACAAGTAAATCCAAAGTTATTTCTATAGATCATTGCACTTACAGTGCAAACTGCGCAACTTGCATGCACAGCTAACACAATCATTCTCTGCCATAAATATCCTACCTCTGATGGACAATGTTCCTTATTATAACACACCATCATTCATTTCCAATTGTCCATTCTGAAGGACACTCAAACCTCAAAAAAAACTTATCACTTAGCCATTTTGGTTCTTCACCTTTCTTCTTCAACCTCGATCCACAAGGTTAACTGAACCACTTTCTCAGTTCACTGACTCAAGACATCAGCAACTACAATTGCCTTTACTGGATGAAACACAAGTGTAACATCGTACTCCTTACTGAGGTATGTCAATTCTTTCTTTCGTTTTGTATTCATCTCATTTTTGAGAGAACACCAACTTCAAACTCTCAAGAATTCTAAAAGAGTTCAAACTTCTAACCAGCTCAGTGATGCCGCCAAGTTTCAGGCAAAGAAAACTGCAACCAACTCCAATCATGAGTGGAATCTTCCCACACATGGATCTACAAACTTCATGAAGCATAAGCCTCAAGCTTCTCATGCTGCTTCACCATACATCTCAAATCTTGATGAGATGCATTACCACCAATCTACATCCACTTGAGGTAATGATCAACACCGAAGTACCAACAGAATTCGTCTGCAGAACACTATAAGTCTTCTCACAGTCTACCTACACCATCATTTGATTCACACACTCACTTGTGTAATGAACCCAACTATTATAGCTGCATTACTTTTCAACGCACCAATAGCATCCAATCCTAACAATCAAGTAGTTGTTACATGTATGAAATGACACTTCCATTCCATAACCATCAATCTGCATCTTGAGTTGTCTCAACTCAATTACCAACTAGGCTACCCTCCTTGAGGTTAAACCCATAACACTTCCAATGCTAAAACTCGTTCCACTCCATCCACCAGAGCTAGAACTCCATTTCTCATAGCTACATTAGTTTGAATGCACCCATATCGAACCACTGCTTGTCCCGAAGTATGAAATGACACTAACATTCCATAACAATCAATTACAGCACGATTGCACGATTGCACTATAACCAGTCCACACCAAGTATCACATGAGTTAAACCCAACACATTCACAACAAATTGAAAAAATGAAAGAATGCGATCAAACCAAACTCTCACAAAACTATGAAAGAGAGTTATAGTACCTTTCACACTAGTGTTTCTCTAACCTTGGCCCATAACATACACCCTTGCATGGTTAATCCATAACCAAATTCACAACTGCTTCCTCCTTGGAAGTATCCATTGAAGTTCCATCCTTGGAAACTACATTGCAAAGAATTTCACTTTATCTTGTCAAACATCATAACTAGTTCTCTATCATGATCCACGCCAGTCCTTGAGTGAATCAAGATATCAACCCCACATTACTACTAGACCTCGCAAACGGGTCGTATTTGCGGGTTACGGGTCGTGTTCTTGTCAACCTGTTAAGAAAGCGGGTTGACCCAACACGACCCATTAAGTTAACGGGTGAGAAATATCATACCCAAACACGACCCGTACAAATTCGAGAATAACACGACACGACCCGTTATAGCTAATGGGTCGTTTTTTCACCCGTTTCACCCATTTGAAAAATTAAAAATAAAAATCAGCCAATCGCACATCCCCTCTATTCTCTCATGCTCCCCAATTTCTTCATCATCTCAATCTCCTCGTTCGCCAAAGCCACCGCCACCGCCATCTCAATCATCCCAATTTCTTCATAATCTCACCACCGCCAACGCCATCGCTGCTTTGCTTCTGCTCATTCGCTGCTTTGCTTTTGCTCTTTCTCTTTCTCTCTCTCTCTCTCTCTCTCTCTCTCTATCTCTATCTCTATCTCTCTCTCTCTCGCTGGTAGGAGGAAAGGAAATAGATTTGGCACAGATCCAAACCCTACAAGAGTTATGTACATGCACAAATAAAGAAGAAGATTAAACACCCAATCTATTTCATTTGGGAGGAAAGGTTTCTTTTTTCTTTTTCTTATTCTTACAAAGTCCTCCAATCAGTACATCGTAAAGAGAAATATCAACTATGAAACCTGACTTCCGCATTTTATCAAACAATTAGAGGGCTTTATTCACTCTGGACTGCCTCACAAACCCATGAATCAAAACATTAAATGTCTTATCATTCAATCCAAGATTGCGACACATAGAGAGATAGATAAACAGATAGATAGAAGAGTCGGGGGGAGAGGAGGAACATAAGGAAAAAAAAACAAAGACATACAAAATTACAAAAATACCCATGCCATTAACGGGTTAACAGGTGATTCGCGAATGACACTGACACGACCTGTTAGCTTAACGGATGGCTAACGGGTTAACCCGTTATCAACCCCACCCAATAACTCGGACCCGAATACTGAAATTTTTGTGTGAATTCGTGTCGTGTTAACGGGTCGTGTACAATATTGCCAAGTTTAATTACTACCACATATTTGTTCATACTTTGAACAAAAACAATCTTAGGAATATCCTCATTTCCCAACTTCAACTATTGATACTTTTACCACAAATCAAACTATTGAAACCACATTTAACCTTCAAACACAATTAAAATAGTCATCGTCCTTGGTAACAAATTTTTTTTTTAATTATCACCGTACTTGGATGTCAGTAATCCACACATCAACAAAATCAATCATCCATACTCCTTTCAACATAACACGTGCACTCCACAAACACGTACTTGGTCAAATGGAACATTGATCCAATAAACCAACCAACTAAAAGAGTTATTTTCAACTCAATAGTCCGCTAGACTACCCTCCTTAGGGGTAAACCCATCTCACTTTCAACACTTTAGATTTCTAAATCCAGTAACACCTTTGGTATACCTCAACAATATGGTAACACTATACCATTCACTTGCCTCAGTCTATGTCTCTGATAAGGTCCATTTCCTCATCGAAGACAAGACAACAGTTAATTAAACACCTGCATACCAACTTGAGATAAACATGTATTCAATTAACACCACATCAAACAAGACAAATAACAATAATAATCAGAGGGCCCATTCCTCTGAATCAAGGTTTTCACCAACCCATTCAAACTTCTAGTCTAGAGAATCCATTACTCTACAACCTAAACCTCATTCTGAGTCAATTCCTGACTCAACTAAGGAACTTCAAAGCTCAATTTGTTACAACCAAGCACCTTCATTAGAATCAATAAAAGACTTTCAGAGTGTTCCCTTGCTCTACAAACCACTATATGAGCTGACCATTAGCTCTCCTAACCACCCTGTAGAGCTAACCACAAGCTCTCCTAAACACCATATGAAGTAACAGAGTAGACAATATGATCTTTGTTGAGACCCAAAATAATCCAAGATTGGGCCCAAGCATATTTGTAGTCCAGTACGACACCTCACCCGGAAAAGAGGCCTAACAAGGGTGCACGAGAATTCATATTCTCGTCGTATACACATGCATAAGTTACAAGCCACGTGCCACGCTAAGTAACAAGCCCTTAAAACATGCTGATTTTGTGAACTCATGCTTATGCACTTTTCCGTCAAGCGCCATAACCCGTTACAATACAGTTAAGTTCAAGCACAAACACACAACGTCAAGCAGAAATCGTTATTTTAACGCCAAGCTATGTTGCAAGCTTAAGTGGGCCCAAGCCACGTAAATGTCTGGGGCTTGTTGAGTAGGTTGTGGTGTGGATGGTTACAAGTATGCGTGAGGCCCATTGATGAACCAAGAAGTGGAAGTTTTTGGCTACTTGGGAGAACAAAACCCAGGCCCATTTCTTGGGCCCAAACACATGGGTAAGCAATAGAGTGAGAGAAAGAAGAATGACCCAATACATCTGGAGAAATACCTAAAAGTCTACAACATTTGGAAAACCACACATCAGCCTAAGATGTTGAGCACCATGTCAAAAACACAAGGCTAACGAGCTGCTTCTAGCAGCTTGACGAAACCAAGACAGACTCAAAGGCCGCTGGAAATAAATAGCCAACGCCCAAATATCTTGACTAATAGCCCAGCCCAACATCCTATAAAATATCTAGCATCGTCAAAAGCCTTAGAATCGAGTCAAATGAAGCCATCGCAAGAACCAGAGGAAATTCATACGCGCAGGAGAGATACCCATCAGACTAACCCCCTACCCATTTTCCTCTCCTGCAAGCTCTAATAGGGAAACCAAGAGGAAAAGTGAGCGGCACCACACCCACATGAAGAAAGCCAACTGCGTTAGGAGCTGGGAACCCCAAAAGGCTTCAGGCATATGTGCTCAGGCTAAGAGAGTTTCACTAAACAAGGTTGATTGGAAGAAGGTGAAGAAAAAGGGAGAAGGTTGGCTTGATGAAATTAGGAGGTTTAGTGCCTATAAAAGAAAGCACCCTCCACCCAGTAGCAACAACACAACCCAGAAAGCTCGACCAAGCTTTGTCAAGCAGTTAGAAATTTGCTCAAGACACCCTATTCTTCCTTTTCCATAGTTCTCTCTCTTCCTCAAGCAAAAACCCCACCAAAACTCTCTTTCCCTGCTCTGCCCCTTTACTTTCCATAAGAAACCCAAGCTTTATCTCTCTATTGCTAAACTCAGGAATACTTAGCTCCCATGCCACAAGCATCTCAAGCCAAGCCCGTTATTAATCTGTCTAAATTGTTTTAATCATTTGTTTTGTTGGTGAAATGGACCAAAGTGCTTCCTAAGGCTCCACCGATCTTTCGAATCACTCTTGGGGCCTGGTTTTTGAACTCAGGCACATGGGCATTTTTCATTCGTTGCATCTTACAGCAGCCCAGCCCATTCGTCAAGTTGTGGGAAGAAAAAGACCCCTATAATCTTATACCAAACTGTCAGAGCTGACCATAAGCTCTGACACTTCATCAAAGAAAAATCGAGCTCTGATACCAAACTTTCACGCCCGAAATTTCAACAACAAATGACATGTTTAAATTTATTACAACCAAATCAAATCGGGCACATGAAGTTCGGAACCTTCAACAATTGTACCTAATTTTTTTTTTCTAAATACAATACAACCTGTTCCGAACCCACAATATAAATACAGACACAACTCTTCTGAGTCAAATATTACATCACACCAATTACGTAATAAATTGAAACTTCAACCTATTGCATAAACTGCTCCTCATAGTTTAATACACACAACGGACGTATTCACAACAAAATAAACCACATCCTGTACAAAACATGCACATCAATAGAGCCTAACTTCGGTTACTCTGCTCACAGTCTCTGTCACCTACAGGATAATCCCCTACACCGTTGAATAGTGGATCGGGTTCATCACCAACAAACCCGGTAAACTTTCTAAAGCTCGTATGAGTAAACCACATTCATAGTATAAATATGTCAATTTCACATAATATAAAATCACATGCACTTTCATTAGCATCACACAATCCATGTATAATCATGGTACTCGTATTCATCAATATCATCACAACCACAATTCTTTTATTTTGTTAAGAACTGTTTAAGTCACTTTCTGTGACTACACCAAAACTCTTTTATCTTAAAAGTAGTTTTCACACGTCACTTATTTGACAAATAGAAGAGAGAATACTCTGAACCTCTAATTTATAACACCACAATTGCCATAAGTAGTGTTCACTCATGTTAACACACAAAGGCATGAGAACTAGATGGCACCAGACTAAAGCTCTAATTGTTCTTGGGTCTCTCACCCTAGGGTCTTGGTTTTCCTGATTGCTCACCACGAGATTGCCCACCTGACAAACTCAGAAGGGATTCAAGGTATTCTCACCTAAATTCATCAACACCAAAATCACCCACACCAAAACAATATAAAATTTCGTTTCACATTATACATTGTTTTATAGCCAAATACACCAATCACAACAATATATATTTATGTGGTTATTCACGCATGAATTTCCACCATACATCTACTACATATGTTATATGATTCAACACCAAAATATTCAGTAAATATTAATTTACAACAAAATAGGTTTCACTAACCTCATGAACCTTGATGAGCAAGTTCATGTGTTTTAAATCAATTAAAACAGTTTATCACAACAGCATGTTAATTATAGTCATTAACATTATCATAACAAAATTATAATAAATATAATAACTCGTGATTTTACTCACGATTAGGATGATTTAACTCACCTCTTGTTCAAGTTGTGTTATCAACTCAACGAGCAACTCTGGCTCCACTAAAACCTAAGAAAAGTTTGCAACTTACTTTGAATCCACAATCTAAGATTCTGCTCACAAATGACGAAAATGCCCTTCGGACCAACAGAGGATCCAAAGCGATCAATTATTGTCCAAAACACTCCAAAACAATGACGTACACACTGTCGACGTCAAAACAGGACCAATGACACCCATTGTCCAAAAAAATCATTATTTGAGTCCCGCAGGTCCCACATGTCCAACCGACACTCCAAAAATCCACATCAAGCCCACAACTTCATATTTTAAATCTGATAGCACCAATGGACTCTAAATAGTCCCGACATCACACCACAACAATTTGGCCCTATCCAACGGTCGAATCATTCTTGATCGCATATTTGAACGGCGATCACTCACCACAAACTTTGAAACACTACAACTAAAGATCAGGACGTCTGATCGCCAATTCTTCTATACCTGCAGACTCACAACACCAAATACACCATATATAAAATCGGACATGATCCAACAGTCCGATCAAACAATCCTAAATTTGCAAGGTTCGAATCGTCTATCAACCGATAGAATCTCACAAATCCGAACACACCAACGTGCTTAGCACCTCCAGGACTACAAACTGAACATCAAACATAGTCACCACCGCACCACCATCGTCGATGGGTGTGAATAGTCAATTCCGGCGACGGAAAATTCTTAGAATCACCGATCCAAAAATATATTTTCTTAAAGAACTCAACGGGATAAACAACTTTAATTCTTCGGCTTACCTCAAAATTAGGACGGAAAAGGCTCAAAAGCACGGTTGAAGTCGTTGACTTCATTAATCATGAACCAGCTTCACAGCGTCACCACACCTTAATTACTCCTCTGATCGCCATAATTCCAATTGGGTTATGTGCACGGGATTCTCCTCTATCGATCTGGGTGGGTGGTGTTGAACACCTCCATTATACACCGTCGTAACAGCCATCGGAAATCGCCTCTCCAACGAGGGTCCAAAAGAAAATGAATTTTCTGGAAATTTTGGGAGTTTCAGCTATTTGCACAGTGGTCCCTCCTTTTATAGAATTCCGAAAATGGTCACTGTTCACTATTCACTGTTTAGCCCTCCAAATTTCAAAATTGAATTTCTCCTTCGTTATAACTCCGATTCACGAACCGTTTGTGCCCACGCGTTCGTGAGATCAAGATCTATTTTTCGATCCAAAGATTATAATTTTCTCACTTCAATTTCTTGAACGTCCTTTGAAAAATCATTTAATTAAACGTAAGGGCATTTTAGTCCAAATTGAGATTAAACACACTTAATCTAATCTTTTCCAAATCAAACCAACTTCATAAAATTTCCCACACAATTAATTAACCTTGTATGATTTTTCGGAATATTAATAACAACAAAATCTCAATTTTCAGGTTATTACAGTTGAGCTAGAGCATGAGCTACCCATTGTCTTGTCTTGGTTGAAAGAACATCTCACCAATATTCAATTGAGCCATTAAGTGTTTAATATCCTCAACTAAACAACTTCCTTCGAATCAGTGGCCACCAAAATACCATTGAACCCCAACTGCACAGCCAATATCAACCCTTCACGGATGGCAGCACACTCCGTCGCCGCGACCACATCTAGCCTCACTGGTACATCCCTCGCAAAGCCCCATGACTTGACAGTAGACATTGGCTCTTTACATAGTTTTATTTCTTAATCGCATTTGCAGCAACACAGATTTGCTCCAAGATTCAAACAACTTCAGTTCAAGTAAGATTTTGAATATTGACTTGCTAAAAAAGGTAGCCACATTATGGGAACAGAAATTTCAAAAAAAAAACATACTCATTCATAACAATGAGAACAAACTTGTGTAACTTCTGGTGTTTCTATTCTCAGTCAGTTTCTCGTATGTCAAACTGTTCACAGCATCAAACAAAGTATAATACAAGTATACAATACAACATCCCCAATCCCATACACAAGTTTCCCTATTCACAATTTGTTCAGCCGAATGTTGAATAAACCTAAGAAAATTAAAACCCTAGTTCCAAACTGAAATTGAACCTATAGTAATATCACCTAGGGCCCAATGAAATTGATATGTCAATAGGCTGGCCCATCTGTTGATCCCAACTCTGCGACTCCAAAAACATCCTCGAAACGAAACCGACAACCCGACCCATGTCGGGTCGGCTATCCGGATCCTCCTCCACGCACTGCAACGCCACCATCACCATGTTCTCCACCACCTCCATCGGAAACGAGTCCTTCAGCCTGTGATCCACCCACCTCCTCACCCCACCGCCGTCGCTGCTCCTCACCGCCTCCCTCCCCGTCTCGATCACACTCACCTTCCTATACCCTCCACCTCCCCATTGCTCTCCATCAATGGCTCCTCCCCTGAAATGAGCTCCAACAGCACAACCCCAAAGGCATAGACATCGCACTTATGCGTCACAGTTCCACTTAGCTGAGACTCGGGTGCAATGTACACTCTGGAGCCCTCCGCCTCCTCGGACTGAGCCCTGATCTCGCCACAGAGCATGGCGGTGCCGAAATGGCAGATCTTGGCTCTGAGCGGGAGATTTTCCTGGTCGGAGACGATGATGCTGGAGGAATTGATGTGGTTGTGGACGAAGGCGGAGTTGTGGCCGGACGAGTGGTGGATGTAATCAAGGCAATGGGCGAGGTCGTCGGCGACCTGCATCCGGGAGAGCCACGTGGACAAAACGGTGTAGTGGGGGTTCTTAGGGTTCCGGAGGCAGTCTGCGAGGTTGGGGCCTGGGACGTATTCATAGACGAGGTAGACGTAATCGCCGGAGAGGGAGGCACCGAGGAGCTTGATGAGGGTGGTGTGGTGGTATTTGGAGATCTTGGCGAGGAGGGGTTTGAGGGCGTGGAAGGAGAGGTCGAGGCTAGAATTGCGCTGGAAAATGACGATGTCTTTGCCGCGGAGGGAGCGGTGGAAGAAGGAGGAGGAGGAGTGATAGGATTTTTAGTACATGCAAAAACAGGGTTAAAATCACATAAAATACTTGCAAGAATACAAGGATATTGTAGTATAGATGCTTATGCAAGGTCGATCTCATCAGGGACTATTAAGCAATTTATGTAAAAACGGTTTCCAATTATCTAAAATTAAAGTTGAGAAAGTTGATTTGATTTTGAATTTGTTAAAGCTAAAAACAAATTTAAAAACACAATTAAAGAAAAAAGAGTTTTAGAGATCAATTTATAAAAGCACTAGGGATTCACCGTCACCTAGCAATCCTATGTATTTTTATCAATTACTTATGATTTACACATGCCACTTTGAAGGTTAGGTTTTCCTAATGTATATTCTACTTGGAACCTCCAACATAGAACGTATATCTAACATGCAACCCATCCGGACGTTCGGATCAAATGTGAACACGAAAGACTCATTACGTTTTGTGAAAACCCTTTGAAAAACCATGCAACCCTTAAGAGCGTGGTGTTCGCCTTAAGTGAACTTACAATTATTAATCACAAGAAGCCAGCGTCAATTCCAGGGAACCTTCCGACCAAAATTGCATCAAATTACTTTTCTAAATATCCTAATGGTGATCAGGCATCAAGACAAGTAGATAGTTTAAAACAGTGATTAACAATTCAAAGTATGCACGCAATCAACCATAAGCAATTAAATAAAAATCACATATTCATGCTAAGGCTAAGGTTTCACCCCAGCAAAAAGAAATTAGTTATGCATAATTATAATTGAAATCATAGAAAAAGATTGAATACACCTTGAAGTTGAAAATCTTCAAGAACCCTCGCAAAAACCCTCCACAGAGTTGCGTTTAAGAAGTAAAAAGAAGATAGAATAGAATCCTAAAATTGTTGTGAAAAGGAACTTAAATACTACCTAAAACCTAGCTGCCCAATTGCAGCCTTTCTTTTCCCACAAGGAAACTAATTAAAATAAAGTAATACTAGGAAGTAAAATCCAAATAGGATTAAGGAAATTCGCTCAAAATCTGCCCAGCCACGTTCTGGCCTCAAATCTGCTCCAAATCAGGCCCAAGATAGCTTGTTTTGAAGATAAAAATATTCTGAACACATCTCCAGAAGGTCACGAACCCATCCGAGGTCATCTTGGGCTTCAAAAACGCAGAAAAGCCCAAAACGTCACTTTTCCAGCACAACGCACTGCTCCTTTAATTGACTGCCAGAAAATAATCGCTTGGTAGAAAAATCTGAAATTCTGATACGATCAAGCTAAGTGACTCACGCACGTCCTCCAACTGGAATTACTCCAAAATTCATCCATTTGATTATGTTTTGCTCCAGATGAAGTCGAAAGTCCTATATTGCAAATATAATTCAAAGTATCAAAATTCTTCCAAAATATTAATCAAAATATACTAAGAATAGGGTTAAATATATAATATAAAATATGCTCATCAAGGAGCATCGATGTTCGCTGAATAAAGCGTTGATGATCTCCGACTTGTCGTAGATGATGGGGTTTTCGGGAAGGGAGGATTTGATGAGGGATTGGAAGGAGGAGGTGGAGGAGGTGGAGGAGAAGTTGGTGCTTAAACTGTTGGCGCTGGTGCCGGAATTGGCGGAGTGAGGCTCTGTTGTGACACAGGAGGAGGATCCGGTTACGGTGGGGCTCTTCGGCTCAATCACCTGCCTGCTTTTTTTCTTCTTGTTGCCCTTCAGAAACCGCTTCAACATGATGAGTTAGTTGAGTTGGGTGTTTGTCACTGTTTCGATCCAGTTAGTTACTAAGACTGCCAGTAAAACCGCAGCGATTGAAAAAAAGACAAAGGAATGAAGAAGTGAATAAGCTGTTGTTCTTGTTTGGTGGTTTTTTTTTTTCTTTACTCTTTTTTGCCAGATAAAAGGAAGAGAGAGCTGAGAGTGAGGAGCAGCAGAGGGCGCGTGAAAGGAGAGAGTATTTTTTTTTGTTGGTAATACAAAAGGGGGAGAGTTGAGTGGAAGACAGAGTGGGTCCAAAGGAAGCCGTCTGGTTTCGTTTGCTAGATATAATATAATATACAAAAGAATCTAGAGACACGACACGGAATATAAAATGTCCAAACCCATTATTTCTGTACACTCTCTCCGTCTCCTATCTTATTTATTGACATCTGTCCAAACCCAGTGTCACTTAACACTGTTAAGTGAGTGTTAAATAGGAGAAAAACTCTCTTGAAACGTAGTCCTATCCTCTCCGATTGAATCGCGCCACGTGTGCTTTCTCTCTCTCTTTTTCAACAAAATTGTCCAAGTGTCGCGATGTGATTGGAGGGGGATAGGACTACAGTCCTATCCCCGTTCCAAGAGAGTTTTTCTCGTTAAATAGATGGACATTTGTCAATAAATAGAATAGAAGACAGAGAGGAGGTAAAATGTGCTCAGAGGATTTGAAGCCGAAAGAAGTACACGATTTTGTGTTGTGGATCTGATTGCATCATGATACATCTTATAATCATCCGATTGTGAATCCGGGTTTTGATCATCTGTGTGCATGAGCCATAGATCGTCTGGCCAGTTGATTTTTTGATTGCATGTTGCATTATTTTGGAAGAGACCTCATTTTGGAATATTTTTTAAAGAGAAATGCTATAGTCGCCTAAAAGGAGTGTAATTTGAAACTTTGCATTTATAAGTTGCCACCTAAATGGAGGAATTCAAGAGAACATTGAATGCATCAAATATTTTAGTTTGCGAAAGTTAAGAACAACATTAATTGTCTATCTTTGCTCCTCTTGTTGCCCTAGTTAGCTTCAACGAACAAAATTATCTACACAACACACTGAGAATTTACAAGATTCGATAAATTATGCTTACGTCCTGGGAGTGTTATCACATTCACTATAACAAGAGAAAAATATAAATACAAGAAAATAAATCTAGAGTTTTGTACCCAAGAGAAAATACTCTCTCTTGCTCACTGTCACGACCCGACTCGGCCCCACTCTCACGGTTTTGTTTCTGGGAACTAACGAGCAACTTCCCAGTGAGTTACCCATCCTGGTATTGCTCTAGCCCCAACTCGTTTAACTTCGAAGTTCCAAGAAATCCGAAGCTAAAGTGAGCTCCCAAAAGGCCTCATGCTAAGAAGACAAGTGCCCACACATATAAGACACTTCACCTTTCCCTCCCCAAGAGATGTGGGATTACTCACCGTTCTTACTTCCCCAAACTCACGGGTCTTACACTCACAATGTTGCACTCACCTGCACAAACTCAAGTTCTCTCTCTGAGATGTTAAAGGTGGCGTTACACGGCTGAATTTACAACTCCACTGTAGAGGCTCTTATATAGCCAAAAGAGAGGCTGATTTTTATCTTCAAAAGCAGCCAGCCACATGTCCTCCAAAGGGAGCCACAACAATACCCGGTCAAAAATACCCGGTCAAAAATACCCGGTCAAAAATGACATGCACTTGCCAAGTCACATAAGGAGATACTTAGCTGGCAGCCACAATGATACCCGGTCAAAAGGAGATAATTTTTTAATATGACGTGGATAAAATATTAGGGACATGTTTGGTACGCCTCACTGAATTGTGCTGGGTTAAATAACACTCAAAATCCATGTTTAGTAAGAGACGAGACTAACTTAAATGAGACTATAGTCCAATAATGAAAAAAATGCCTCACTCACTCGTCTAATATTATGACCCTGAAAAATAGTTCATTAAATAGCACGCTCGCTAAATAAAACACGCGAGTCCAACACCTCTCTTTAAAAAGATTATGGATGCCATTGCGACTGCACCAAGCCATAGCCAGAAGCAGTTTGTGATATTTGTGAAGAAATGAGTTTACGAAGAATATGTGAAGATTGATAAAACAAAGATGAACTTGGTGTTGATTGGAGAGGGCATGAGTGTTACCACCATATCTGGCGATAGAAGAAAGGTAGTGGTTGGCAAACAATTGATTCACCTACATTTCGTAAGTCATCTAAACTTTTATCCAAATAATTAAGATTTTCAAGACTAAATATAACATTCATTATTTTAACTTTAAATTGCATGATTGCAATTATAGTAAGAAGATGGGTTGGGAGGAGGAAAAGAAGGGAGGTCCTTTTTTTTTTTTTAATATCATTGATTATATGACTCTGCAGAATGATGGCCATGCTCTCCTTATATTGAGTTAATTAGGGTCCGAAAGGTGCAAATTAAGACATAATAACAAGAAGCAATATGATCAGACCCCATCGAGATTTTCCTTCGCAAAAAAAAAGAAAAAAAAAGAGAAAGTAAATGATGATGATGATGATGATGCTGGTGATCGCTCTGGGGAAAAGCAACAAAAAGAAAAGAAGAGCGGTCCGGATAGGTGGCTTGGAGAAGTACCAAAGGCAAATCGAATCCAAGGAAAGAAAAACTCAATTACTTTGGCATAGGAATTGAAAAGTGTGGGTATAATATATGGTAATGCATGGGAAGGTGGACTAAAGCTGTCTGTCTTTTTCAAAGGGTAAGGGTAGCTATTCTCACTAGCTACTACATCTACATGCACCCAAATGCCACGCCTACTTTTTGACCCCCAAAAAAAAATATATATTCATGCGTGTGTGTGAGCTTTTCAGGCATGTAAGGAATAACATTTCACCCTTTCTCCACTTCCAACTCGGAAGACCCATTGGTTGGTGGATATTTTCCTCATTCCTAAATCTGGGATTGCAATGTAATCGTCTTTAAACTTTTACTGCTCTTTGTTTACTAATGAATAATGAATATTTATTATTTAATATGGCAAATCTCTCTTCTCTTGACATGCAAAGTCACCATCACAGAAGATGGGTGATCATTTCCAAATTATGTAGCATCAATCACTCATCAATCTTGTTAGTAATCACTTATATTAGACTTTCCTGAACCTTAAGCTGATTGATGGCCATGCTCTCCTGTTCTTTTTTATTTTCAAATGTTTATGATCTACATATATAGCTTCTGTGATGATGGAATTTACGAAAAGTAGGAAAACCAAAATCATGAGGTCCTCCTACATTAATTTGCATGCAAAAACGCCTAGCCTTGTAATTAACCACCTCTAAACAAATGGAAGTTTTCTACATGTGAGGTTGTGACTAGAATTGCTAGTTTCTTAGGCAAAACATGTCAAATGCAACCAAGATGACAAGCAATTTTTCATCCAACATTGAACATATTTAGCCAACTTCCAAGCAATTGATGCATCCACAAAGTCTGGCAATGTGTGACCTAACTCAAACATAAACAGCATCAATATTTGCTCACCTGGAAAGAGGACTAAACATTAATAGAAGAGCAAAAAATATTTTGTGCATGTTGGCAAGCCAGAAGATAGATATATACCTTGGAAATTGCAATAGCTTCATCCACCAGGAGGAGGTGCGTCTTGTAATTCTCCCAGTTTTCACTCTCCTAACTTCAACCATTAAAAAGAACCACACAAGGATTAAAGAGAAGCAGGGATCATCATAAAGCATAAGTGAATCCATATTGGTACAGATGCTCCTTTTTCTGCACATGATGAATAATTGATATTAATACGACATATTACAAGCACCCCTTAAAATGGTAATTTTGTGCGTCTTTCAACGGCGTGCTTCTATATATGCCATGAATCAGAAATATTTTTAAAAGTATTACGGTGCAACTTAGTATGCCATAATTCTATTTGCAACCAAGCAAAAATATCTCTCTTTCCTTTTTTCCTCATTTTTTCTCTTCAGACCAAAACTTTCACTCTCTCTCTCTCTCTCTCTGACTTCTTTCTTCATCTCCCTCTCTCTCACTCTTTGACGTCTTTCTCCATCTCCCTCTCTCACAATCTCTGGATGCGCTTTCAGTGGACCATTCAAGAGCTCCAGCTCCTCATTCGCAAAAAGACTACTGCTCAAGCCCTATTGCTTCGAAGATGAATGCTTAGTGAGAGTCCCAAGGTGTGATTCTATAAAGCCCTATAACCCCATGCTTGATTCTGAGTTTTCTTATCAGTTTAGAGTTGATTGGGATTCTAGATTTCCTTAATTACACAGTACTATGTATGAGATTACAAAGCCATCCTAACAAACGTACATTAACAACCAAGTGGTCATTTTAAGGTCATCATCTCATCCAATAAATACCGCAAGCAGAAATATATGAAGAAAATTAGCAATTACTCGTATACAAAGCTAACCCTACACACCTCATCTTCTTTTCTAGGACAAGTGCACCTCCAGCCAAATCCTAGGACAAGAACATGTATAACTATGATATGTTTGTGCACATACATGAATACTCATTACAACCAGTTAAGTTCAACTTTGCAGGAACATAAATGTGAATACTTTATACCATTAATAAGTAAGAATGTTTTAAACCTGAGCAAAGGAATCACTCAAGGAGTGGGATGCCCATAGCAAGTGACTTCCCACCTAACAAGTAATACTGAAGAAAACATAATCTAATCTATTAAAAATCAGACCCACATGATAAGTAACAGTTGATATTGAAGAAAGAACCTACCTTGGAATTGGAACAACTCTGGGTGGTTTTCTGGCGGTGGAAAGTGAGCTGAAGCTGAAGCTTTTGGTAAGAGAGAGAGAGAGGCCTGACGCTTTTGGGTCCATAAGAAAGCAACCCCCCATGGTAATGGAGTTTCTGGCTGTCAAGTTGTGAAGAACAGTTGTTATATGCAATTATGCATTATAAAATTCGATAAGCATTATGCACATGCTAGAGTGAACCCCAGAGGTATAATAGCATGGATTCTTACTTGGTGTGCGCAGAATTATACCTGAATACTTGTACAGATAACAATGCCTAGTATAATAATTATTATCCATTTTGCTGAGTCAGTCCAAATGGAAATTATATTTTTGCTCTTAAAGAGGTATATCTTTCCACAAATAGCCAAGACCGAGGTATATTTGTGCATGTTGGCCAGCCAGAAAAGAGATACCTTGGAAATTGCAATAGCTTCATCCAAACCAGGAGGAGGTGTGTCTTGTAATTCTCCCAGTTTTCACTCTCCTTACTTCAACCATTAAAAAGAACCACACAAAGATTAAAGAGAAGCAGAGATCATCATAAAGCATAAGTGAATCCATATTGGTACAGATGCTCCTTTTAGGGCTTCTATATGTGGATGATCACCACAGATCCTAATGTGAGCATAAAAGTGTGCATGCACATGTGTGCAACATATCAGTTAGGCCTTTAAAGGCTTAAGAACATCCATATCACATAAAAATAGGATCAAAATATCATAACTACAACTCAATTAAGTTGCAATACCAACATCTCCAAATAAAAGCTTTACCTGTTCCGCAAGCATCCCATACCATCCATGAAATCTTTGAATCCTGTTCCACCATTTTGCTGATTTACATTATGGAATTCTTCCCTTACCTTCTCAGGGTTTATCTGTTGTACAGCTATTAGTTTAACTACGTACACTCACTACACCAAAACTGGAGAATCTACAGCTTGATATTTAAGGCACAGTTTTTTCTGCACTTGATGAATAATTGATATTAATACGACATATTACAAAGCACCCCTTAAAATGGTAATTTTGTGCGTCTTTCAACAGCCATGAATCAGAAATATTTTTAAAAGTATTACGGTGCCATAATTCTATTTGCAACCAGCCAAAAATATCTCTCTTTTCTTTTTCCCTCATTTTTCTCTTTGGACCAAAACACTCTCTCTCTCTCTCTCTCTCTCTCTCTCTCTCTCTCTCTCTCTCTCTCTCTCTCTGACTTTTCTTCATCTCCCTCTCTCTCAATATCTTTGACGTCTTTCTCCATCTCCCTCTCTCACAATCTCTGGATGCGCTTTCAGTGGACCATTCAAGGAGCTCCAGCTCCTCATTCGCAAGAAGACTACTGCTCAAGCCCTATTGCTTCGAAGATGAATGCTTAGTGACAGTCCCAAGGTGTGAATCTATAAAGCCCTATAACCCCATGCTTGATTCTGAGTTTTCTTATCAGTTTAGAGTTGATTGGGATTCTAGATTTCCTTAATTACATAGTACTATGTATGAGATTACAAAACCATCCTAACAAACATTAACAACCAAATCGTCATTTGAAGGTCATCATCTCATCAAATAAATACCGCAAGCAGAAATACATGAAGAAAATTAGCAATTACTCGTATACAAAGCTAACCCTACACACCTCATCTTCTTTTCTAGGACAAGTACGTCCCCCCAGCCAAATTCTAGGACAAGAACATGTATAACTATGATATGTTTGTGCACATACACTAATACGCATTACAACCAGTTAAGTTCAACTTTGCAGGAAAAGAAATGTGAATACTTTATAACATGAATAAGTAAGAATGTTTTAAACCTGAGCAAAGGAATCACTCAAGGAGTGGGATGCCCATAGCAAGTGACTTCCCACCTAACAAGTAATACTTTCTCTGAGTCCCAGAAACAGCTTCTGCCGGAGCGGCCACTGATCTCACTGACCAAAATTAAGACATAGTATAAATGAAAATTACAACCTTGTTACTGCTTTGAACCACACGAGTTCAATACCCGTTAAAATTATCGATTGAAAAGAAAATCAATCCGAAAAGTCAAAGCAACAGGCTAAAATTACAGACACGTTTCAACTCTGATTCAGAAAACATAATCTAATCTATTAAAAATCAGACCCACATGATAAGTAACAGTTGATATTGAAGAAAGAACCTACCTTGGAATTGGAACAATTCTGGGTGGTTTTTCTGGCGGTGGAAAGTGAGCTGAAGCTGAAGCTTTTGGTAAGAGAGAGAGAGGCCTGATGTTTTTGGGTCCATAAGAAAGCAAAACCCCCATGGTAATGGAGTTCCTGGCTGTCAAGTTGTGAAGAATAGTTATTATATGCAATTATGCATTATAAAATTCGATAAGATTATGCACATGCTAGAGTGAACCCCAGACGTATATATAATAGCATGGATTCTTGTTTGGTGTGCGTAGAATTATACTTGAATACTTGTACAGATAACAATGCCTAGTATAGTAATTTAAACAAGTTTTCTGTTCACGAGCCATTAATTATTATCCATTTTGCTCTTAAACTTAAGAGGTATATCTTTCCACAAATAGCCAAGACCGAAAGACTTTTTTTAAATCAAAACGAAAGAACTTCATTCAATAGAAACCAATTACAAATAGTAATGAAAATGATGCAACCCTCTGTTAAAATCTTGGCTTAAAAAAGGTATGAAAATTCGGTCAAGGAAAAAAAGTTACCCCTTAATATCTGATTCCAGCAGTGAAGACAACCAAAGCGGAGCATTCCCTTTCCAGTAACATTGACGGATGGCAGCACATTCCGTGGCGTCGCCGCGACCACATCTAGCCCCACTGGTACATCCCTTGCAAGGCCCTGACTAGACTGTAGCCATTGGCTCTTTACATAGTTTTATTTCTTAATCGCTTTCGCAGCAACACAGATTTACTCCTAAATTCAAACAAGTTCAGTTCAAGTAAGATTTTGGATATTGACTTTTCTGAAAGAGGTAGCCGCATTATGGCTGCAAAAATTTCAAAAAAACTTTGGTAAATTCTGGTGTTTCTATTCTCAGTCAGTTTCTCGTATGTCAAATTGTTCACAGCATCAAATCAAGTTTAATACAAGTATATAAACATCCCCAATCCCACACACAAAGCTCCCTATTTACAATTTGTTCAACCGAATTGAACCAATAATAATATCACCGAGGGGCTAATGAAATTGACATGTCAATAGGCGGGCCCATCTTCTTATCCCAACTCTGCGACTTCAAAAACAGCTTCGAAACCAAACCCGCGACCCGACCCATGTCGGGTCGTCTGTCCGGATCCTCCTCCACACACTCCAACGCCACCTTCACCATCTTCTCCGCCACCTCCATCGGAAACGAGTCCTTCAACCTCCGATCCACCCACCTCCTCACCCCACTGCCGCTACTCACCGCCTCCCTCGCCGTCTCGATCACACTCACCCTCCTACACCCTCCACCTCCGCCGCCATTGCCGTCCATCAATGGCTCCTCCCCTGAAATCAAATGCAGCAGCACAACCCCGAAGGCATAGACGTCGCACTTGTGCGTCAGCTGAGACTCGGGGGCCATGTACACTCTGGTGCCCTCCACCGTCGCAGACCGAGCCTGTGTCTCGCCGCAGAGCACGGCGGTGCCGAAATGGCAGATCTTGGCTCTGAGCGAGAGGTTTTTCTGCTCGGTGATGATGATGCTGGAGGATTTGATGTGGTTGTGGACGAAGGTGGAGTTGTCGCAGGACGAGTGGTGGATGTAATCGAGGCCATCGGCGAGGTCGGCGGCGACCTGCATGCGGGAGAGCCACGTGGACAAAACGGTGAAGTCGGGGTTCTTAGGGTTGAGGAGGCAGTCGGCGAGGTTGACGCCGGGGACGTATTCGTAGACGAGGTAGATGTAGTCGCCGGAGAGGGAGGCACCGAGCAGCTTGATGAGGCTGGTGTGGTGGGATTTGGAGATCTGGGCGAGGCGGTGGTGGAGGTCAGAGTCGGAGAGAGGGAGGCCGGAATTGCGCTGGAAAATGACGACGTCTTTGCCGCAAAGGGAGCGGCGGCAGGAGGAGCCGCGGCGGGGGCTGAATAAAGCGTGGCGGATATCGGACATGTCGTAGATGATGGGGTTTTCGGGGAGGGAGGATTTGATGTGGGATTTGAGGGAGGCGACAGAGGAGGTGGAGGAGTTGGAGGAGAAGTTGGTGCCGCTGGTGCTGGAATAGGCGGAGTGAGGGTCAGTTGTGGCTTCGATGGGGTTCACCGGCTCAATCGGCTGCCTGCCTTTTTTGTTCTTTTTGTTCTTCCGCCCCAACATCCACATGATGAGTTAGTTGGGTCTTTCTCTTTGTCGATGTTTCGATCCAGTGAGTGAGACTGCAGCAGATACAGCTCGAATTCGCAGAGAGCATGAAAGGAGAGCGATGTCCTTTCACGTACAGTGTTGATTGGGAGACCAGGAGAGGAAAAGTGTGCTCAGCGGATTTTAAGCCCAAAAACCAAACACTATTTGTCTACAGAAACAAACACACGCACCAACCAGAGAACAGAAGCACACTCTCACGCTCCTACGCAGCACTTGTACTAACTCTCCGCAACAACGCACGCAGTTACTCAGCCCGCCCCCATTTGGAAAGCACAAAAGAGAAACGCGCGTGGAGCTCCGATGGGATTTAAGGATTTAAACATCCGCCAAGGCCAAACGTCAGACTCAAAAAAACTTGGACGCCGCCACCGACCTTGATAATATTGCTGAAATCTAGTTTTCGAATGCCATTGTCGTTGCGTGATTTGGATTTTTTATTTTTGCATTATGGTACATCTTAATCATACGACTGTGAATTCTGCTTTTGATCATCTGTGAGCAGGAGCCATTGATCGTCTGGCTAGTTGGTTTTTTGATTGCATTGCATGTTTCGTTATGGAATATTTTTTTAAAGAGCAATGCTATTTAGAGTGGCCTTTATAAAACTGAGTGTGATTTGAGACTTTCCCTTTATAAGCTACCACCTAGATGGAGGAACTCAAGAAAACATTGGATACATCAAAATATTTTAGTTTATGCTTTTACACTCTGCCAAACCACAATTCAGATACACAAGTACACCAAGAGACCAAGAATTTAAAAAATTCAAATTCGACAAAATCTTGCCTACATCCCGGGAGAGTTATCACATTCACTATAACAAGAGAAAAATACAAGTAAAAGAAAATAACAACCAGGGGCGTTTCCAGCTATGGGCTGGCTGGGCTCATGCCCGGCCCAAAAAAAATAGAAAGCAACTTGCCCAGCCCATTTCATTCCACTTAACAACATATGCAGCAGCCAACAATCAAAGGGATTAACTTCAAAGTCTCGAAAAACAAAAACTCTCTCAGCAAAATATAACACTTCAACTTCTCTCCGTTTCAAGCTTCAGCCACCATCAATTCGACTCTCAACTTCTTTGCAGGAGCAACTTCTCTTCTTGGCAACAAGTATTCTTCTCTCATTCTCTCATTTTTAATGCAACTTGAAGATATGAGGGAACATGGTTGAGATAATTTATTCATGAGTGTGGTATCATTTTGTGAACTACATGGTGTTGATGTTCCTGATATGGGTGGTCGTTATATGACGGGCACACGTTGTTCTTGCCAATAAAATGATTTTATTACAATTGAGCATGCCTATCGCATTGATGTATTTTATGATGTTATAGATTGCATGATGAGGGAGTTAAATGATATATTTCCAGAGCAAACAGTTGAACTTCTTACCCTTAGCTCAGCATTGAATCCGCGTAATTCTTTCATGTCATTCAATATTGAGCATATATGTAAACTTGCCGAGAAATTCTATCATGCTGATTTCCTTCCTTAGGAGTTGAAAGCTTTAGAAGTAGAGCTCAAGTATTTTCAAATGATATAAAACGCCTTCCATGTTTTAAGAAAATCACTACTCTTCCTCAATTATGTCAACAATTTGTGGAAACAACTTTGGGAGAAAACTACTATTTGATGAACAGGTTGATTCGGTTGGTGTTGACTTTTCCTGTTTCTACAGCAACAACAGAACAAGCATTCTCATGTATGAGAATTATCAAGAATCGACTTCGAAGCACCATAGGTGATGAATTTCTTGCTGATTGTATGATCCTTCACATTGAAAGAGAGTTTGCCAATACTATTGACAATGCATCCATAATTGAGGAATTTAAGAGTTCTAAGCCTCGTAGGGTTAAATTTTAGATTTAAATAGTGTTGTTTTGTATTGCATTGCATTTACTTTTTGTTTTTATTTTAGTTTTTGTATTTGTAGATATAGATGCATTTGAGGGTAAGGCTTATTACGTCCCCCCTCACTATGTGTATCTTTTTATGTTTAGTAATGAAATTCACTCGTACCGTCAAGTTTATTACCGAAGTTTTGCCCGGTCGGCTTTTGAATCCTGGAACCGCCACTGATAACAACTCAAGAGTTTGGACCCAAATATGATCCGTATCCAATAGGATACACCACTTGTACACTCTTGTGAAGATCATTCTCACCCCAAGAGAAAATACCCTCTCTTGCTCACAGTGGTGCACTCACTGCACAATATCAAGTTACTGTAGACGCTCTCATATATAGCCAAAAGAGAAGCTTTTTTTAATCTCCAAAAGCGGTCAGTTACATACCCAAAGACAACCACGTGATATATCCGGAACATTTAAAAATTTCTCCGACAATAAGAGATAAACTGCCAGTCACATAAGGAGATACTGCGCTGGCAGCCACATAATTCCCGGTCATTAAGGAGATAATCTTTTAATATGATGTGGATAAAAGTATTAGGTGTCCGTTTTTTATTGGCTGGGGAAGCCCTTATTATGTACCAGGCAAGTTTTGCTCGTCAAGGCTCCCCAAATTCACAAAAAGGGGCCCACACTCGTGAAAGCTGTCCCCCATTTTTCTTACATCATGTTCTGGAATGCCAGTTCTTAATTCCCAAAACAAATGTAATAGCCCATAAAAGAGCATGTTCACATTTCTATTTTTTCTTGGTTGAAACTATTGATGTCAGTTAACTCAGCAAATCAATGAGATTTATTTCATAAGTTAATTAGGTGATTTATTTCTTTTTCCACTACTTGTAAACTCATATATACCTTCTTATACAGAAGAATACAATTAACCTAAAGTATTAAAATTATATTCATATTTTAGCATAAACATTTTCCTTTCTGAAAATACACAATTTGTTACTTATTGCTTCTTTACAAATTAACACATCACAAAATATAAAATTGAAAAATGAAACAAAAAAATTTCAGTGCAGTTCAGGGAATAAGAAGATGGGTGAATTTGAGAGTGAGAAATATATTGAAGGGAAATTTTTGAAAACTAACCAAAATTTACATATCCTAAAAGACTTCTAACCCTTTGTTACAGTCTTCAAAAAATATAACCTTAAGTATGCACTCAAAATCTCTTTCGTAGAGAATCCCCTTTATATAGTGCTCAAATTTCATCTCTTCTTTCTTATAGAGCTCGAAACTGAATTTTGGCTGAAATTTTAAATGCTAGAGCTCGAACTTGGTCAGAATTTTAAGGGACGTCGGAATTTTTTTAAGGCTGTACTATTTTAAGGCCGATTCCTTTACGGTGGCCAAGTTTATTGGTGGGAACTCATGGCTGCCATCCACCGGTGTCCCAATTGCATAAGGATTGCATAATACATATATGGGCTTGATTTATAGAATACATATATAGGCTTCATTTATAGAATGATGTTTTTGTTAATTGGAATAAGTTTGGCGTTTTTTTAATTTTTTAGTATTTTTTTTTATTTAAAGAAAATTCTGAACTTTAACACTATGACCCCATAGAGTAACAATTCTGGATCCACCACTGCTCACCGCTAGTGGTCGTTTTGCAGAAGACTCAACAGGGTTCTCGTTCGAATATTGTAGCATTGAAGCGGATTCTGATTTGGCGGCAAATGTTAACTCTACGCCCACGTACTTGGGTAGACCTTGGGGCAAATATGCACGTACCGTATTCATGAAGTCATCTGTGAGTAACTTTATAAGGCCAGAGGGTTTGCTGGAGTGGAATGGGAAATCTGCTCTGAGCACTCTATATTATGCTGAGTACATGAACAATGGCCCAGGTGCCTCGATTTCAAACCGGGTCAAGTGGCCCGGCTATCATGTCATTACCGAGGAGTCCAAGGCCAATTCCTTTACGGTGGTGGTGGGAACTCATGGCTGCCATCCACCGGTGTCCCATTTGCACCAGGATTATAGGATGTATCTTATAGGAGATTTGGTTTAGGGTTTGGCAGTGAACAAAGTCTAACCGAATTTCCCAACACACACTGTTGATCTTAATGCAGTCTACTCAAAATTCAACTATTTGTTTTCTTTTACAAATTAGCACATTACTTATATAAAGATTGAAAATTGAACTAAAATGATAAACCTTATGCTCTAACTGCCCATTATAAGCAAACATCTACACTATATGTTTAAGATCACTTCATCAACTTATCTCCTTTTCATGGTTAACTTATAACTTATAAGTTGGATAAGAGGTTCAGCTTGGTTCTGAAAAACTCAACCCCAACCGAAACCGAAACTTAGGTCACACGTAAAAGCATGTCTAAGAAGTCTTGGATTCTAAGAATTTGAACAGATTGAGCTTCAGTGCAGCCCGGCACAATATCTATACCTGCGATCAATTGGTTTATTGCATTGCAGTAAGATGGGTTGGGAGGGGGAAACGAGGGGATGTCAGTTTTTACAGGGAAAATTACTTATGCCAGTTTGTACAGGGAAAATTACTTGACTGGATACAGGGGCAACAAATTCAACCCATTTTCTCAAATGAATGAATAGTTAAAGAAAAAAAAGGTCCTTTCTTTTATCATTGATTATATGACTGCAGATAGATGATCATTTCCAAATTATGTCTCCTAGAAATCTAAGGGCGGGAACACCTCTGATCTCCATATCAACTAGTGGTGCCTGGATCAATGTCAGGCCGGCAAGCTCTGTATCACTCCGGATCATATCAAGAGCATGCAACTGATCCTGAGGTATTTAGAAAGAAAAATTAATTAGAATTCCTTGCCGCCAACCAAACATGTAAGAATATTAAGAAACATAATAAATCGAACTAAAGCATGGGTCCCACATGTAATGCCCATGGGTGGGGCCCACCCCATCCATATGAGATGGAAGAGCATTATCTTTGAAGCACAATATATTTTTTGCACGGTCTGGACAGTTCTTGCATTCAACTGGTTATTAGTTTCATCAAAACATCATCATTTTACTAGATGCCACAAAAACACGCACATTCTGCCAAAAGGAGAGAGAATGCATTTCGTACCCGAATTTAAAAGGAGAGTGGTTAGATTTATACCTTTCTTTTTATTGAACAAAATTTGCAGTCTGAGGCAGACGGGGGAAGAATCTGATTAACAATAAGTCGATTCACAGGAACACTTTCCTTCTTCAAAGAGGCATGCAACCTAGATGACTCACTGACTGCCATCACCTTGGGAAGAACAAGAAGAAAAAAAAAGGTGTGAACAATCGATGGGAAGCAAATTTTTCATCCAACATTGAACATATTTAGCCAACGTCCAATCCAAGCTAATGATGCTCGCTAGGAAGGAAAAAAGAGGAAATATAATATGCAGGGATCCATCTTTTTACAAGACTAAATTTTACATTGTAGAAAATAAATCAAGTAAACTGATCCCTATCAAAGTGAACTCCTAACATATTAAATTACAGCATAAAGAAAAACAACATTTGCAAAAAATCACAAACATCCAGTATCAAACCACGTTTTCAAAGATCTTACCGTGGGTATTGTTACTATGACAAACTCTGTGGAATCAGTATCGCGGAAAAGCTCACGCACTTTAATCATCCTCCCTCTAAGTTGCTCTAATTTGTCAGCCTGCATTGAAGTTTTAGAATTAAAAGGTTAGCATACTTGTCTAGGAAGCAGAGTATAAAAACAGCTCAAAGCATCAGGCTTACTGCGCCCAGTTGAGGTTGCTCTTGCCCAAAGACAGATTTGATAGCCGAAGTGGCTGAAGATATCTTCTGTTTAAGCTGTATAACAGAAAATGTTAACTATTTGCAAATTAAGAGAACAAGCAATTAGTAGAAAACATGTCTGCACAGGTAAGAATGCTAACTAGCCATATGTTTATGAGGAAATACAATATGCTACAATCAAGTGATCCCAGGACCAGGGGAAATTGTCTTCCACATTCCAATTGCCTATTCTTTTTTATTTTTGCCTGGATATTATGAGCATCAACACCAACAAAGTTAGCTTACTTCAGTTATCAGAGCTTTTATCCATAAGTTACATCAAGTATTTACACCTTTAAACTTCTAAGAAAATAAACTACCAAAAAATGCGAAAAAATGGCATACATTTTTCCAGTAACAATACTTCTCAAGCAATTAGTCAAGAAACAAAGTCAATATTATGGTTTTCGTATCTAGAATCAAGTAACTAGAACATTGGGTATAGCAGTCATTCTATCAAAACTTCAAAGGAGTGCAGCAGACTTCAACTGCTCATAAATTATCTCCTAATTTAAATTTCAAGTCATATGATGCATTTAATTCCAAAAAGAAAAATACACGCACACATTTCTATAGTTATTCATTCTAAGTTGCCATCATTACCTTCAATATCTTGCCAATTGATGCATCCAAAAAGTCGGGCAAGGACAAAAGCCGCAATGTGTGACCCTGTTAACAATATCCCATCATAGTGAGCTAATTCCAACTTTTTAAAAAATTTAAAAATAATAATATTTGAGGTGACAAAAACAGCATCAATATTTTCTCACCGTGGGTGCAGTATCAAAAACAATACGAGTAAACATGCTATATTCCGGGGATTCAAGAAATTGTATCACCTGGAAAGAGGATTAAACATTAATAGAAGAGCAAAAATAGATTTTGAGCATGTTGGCAAGCCAAAAAAGACATACCTTGGAAATTGCAATAGCTTCATCCAAACCAGGAGGAGGTGTGTCTAGTAATTCCCCCAGTTTTAACTCTCCTAACTTCAACCATAAAAATAATGATAAATAAAACACAAAGGTTAAAAAGAGAAGCAAGGATCACCATAAAGCATAAGTGAATCTATATTGGTACATATGCTCCTTTTATATGTGGAAACCCTATACTAATTAGATCATGATGTGAGAATATAAGTGTGCGTGCACATGTGTGCAACATATCAGTTAGGCCTTTAAAGGCTTAAGGACATCCATTTAACATAAAAATAGGACCAAAATATGATAACTACAACACAAGTTGCAAAACCAATATCTCCAAATAAAATCTTTACCTGTTCCGCAAGCATCCCAAGGCCCATACCATCCATGAAATCTTTGACTCCTGTTCCACCATTTTGCTGATTTACATTACGGAATTCCTCCCTTGCCTTCTCAGGGTTTATCTGTGGTATAGCTATTAGTTTAACTACGTACACTATGTATTAGATTACAAAACCATACTAAGAAACACTAACAACCAATTAATCATTGTAATGGTCATCTCATCAAACAAATACCGCAAACAGAATTACATGAAGAAAACTCATACAAAGCTAACTACACACCTCAAGAGCAAAAAGCGGAGCTTCAGGCCCATCAACTGGTACAAGTGTTCCTCCAGTCAAATCCTAGGACAAGATAACATGTATAATTATAATATATTTATGCACATACAGGCATACCTCTTACAACCAGTTAAGTTCTACTTTGCAGGAAATGTGAATGCTCTAAAACATTAATAAGTACGAGTGTTTTAAACCTGAGCAAAGGAATCACTCAAGGAATGTGCTGGATCAGTGGAAACCACAAGAGTGGGATGCCCATTATTAGCAAATTTTACAGCAAGTGACGCAGCACAACTTGTTTTTCCTACACCGCCCTTCCCACCTAACAAGTAATACTTTCTCTGAGTCCCAGAAACCATGTCATCAAACCCAGCAACAGCTTCTGCTGGAGCGGCAACTGATCTCACTGACCAAAATTAAGACATAGTATAAATGAAAAAGATTCATTCTGACACACTCAACTTTGCACTGTCAAAAATCCCATGATAACATCACAGACTTCTCTTTCTAAATTATACTTCCAAACTTGTGAGGCACTTAGAATAAAACAAGCCCTGACGCCTAAACAGGGACAAACAAATTCCATATGGAAATCACAGCCAGCATATGATTAGATGTGGCTTTTCATACAAACAATTACATTTATAGTAAACTCATCAAGAACTTACTCATTTTCGAGAAAACACAATGGGGAGAGAAATGAAGTCTCAATTTTCTGATATTATTTCTAAACAACAGCATAGGGCTTGGTTGAGAGAAGACATTATCTGCTGGGTCTCAATATAACAAAACATGAACTACCAAACAACCAGTATATTAGGTGCCTACTAATAGTCCAAGAAATTTAACCTCGGTATAATTTTCACCTCGGTATAATTTTCACCTGTACACGAAGTGGACAGTTTCACAGCAAGAGAGAAATTTCACAAAAAGGGATCAAATCAACAGAAATTTCACAGAAGGGGGAAAATTGAAATTGGGGCTTCTTCCTAAAACATATTTTTCAAGAGTAAACATTTTGTTTCCGTCATTCACAATTCTTACACGCTAGACAGTGGATTTACTCCAACTTATTGGTTAAAGAAAAGCAAGTTCTTAGCCATGATATTCTCTGTTTCCTTCAATTAGAGCCAAAGATACAAACAGATTCCAGTATATATATTATACCAAAGCGCAAGTGCTTTGAACAGAAACTTTCATCCCCAACCTCCCCTCATTCCAATACGATTCTGCAATGAGTTATATTTACTGCAGCTAGTGGAAACCTTACCACGCGTCTTCTGCCAGCTTTGGCACATATTCAACAGCAAAATATTACTAAAAACCCATTTTTCTCATAGCCAAAAAAAAAAAAAAAAAGGAAAAGAAAATCTCCTTATTCTCACTAATTCCCACTTCAATTTCAGTCATTTATCCAATACATTTTCTTCTCTACCAAGATAAACCAGTTGCTCAATAAAATTACAATCATGTTGCTACTGCTTCGAACCACACGAGTTCAATACCCACTAAAATCATCAATTAAGAAGAAAATCAATCCGAAAATTCAAAGCAACTAGCTAAAATCACAGACAAGTTTCAATTATGACTCAAAAAATATAATATAATCTATAAATAAAAAAAATCAGACCCACATGATAAATAACAGCCGATATTGAAGAAAGACACTAACCTTGGAACTGGAATAATTTTCTGGGTGGTTTTCTGGCGGTGGAAAGTGAGCTGAAGCTGAAGTTTTTGGTAAGAGAGAGAGGCCTGAGGCTTTTGGGTGCATAAGAGAGCAAACCCACCATGGTAATGGAGTTTCTGGTAGTCAAGTTGTGAAGAATAGGTGTAAAAGTGGAGGGAATACACGTACTGCTCGCCATGGTTTCTGGTAAGGGTGAGAATTTCAGTTTGAATGTTACTTCGGTCGGTTGGCGTTTATATAAGCTCACACCCAGTACCCAGATGGAGCTCAAATACTTGACCCGTTATCCGTAACCACTTTTCTATTTGGAAATAATGTATCGAGAGTTTTATTTAATTTAGACAATAAAAATTAAAAAAAAATTAACGCAAACGATATTGAGAAAACGGAGAAGAAAACCTCAATTCCGTCTCATAACCACTTGTGTTGCAAACTCCTTGGAATAAAAACTAATCTCCAAGCCCTCCAAGCCATTCAACTAAAAAAAACAAGGGTGATAATTTGACTGTTGTTTTTAGGAGTGTTGAAGCAATTTTTGTTTTTTCAAATTTGAACAGAAATTGCCTTTAAATAAAACAACCAACAAGTTAACGTGTTTTCTAGGAGTATTCATCAAATTAGGTTGATTAAATTCTTGTTTTTCATTGCTATTATTTAGATGAAATTGGCCTTTTGTCTCTTCATTTTTTTTCTTTTTTGGGTTTGCGGGATTTTGAGCTGCTTCGTACTTACTTTACTATCCAAATGGCAATCAGCTTTGGCCCAGATGACATCTCTCCCAATGAATTCTCAGGCCAAAAGTAACCTTTAGGCTCATAAATTCCCTACCGAAAATGGAAGCACTAAAGCATGGATCACCTTGTGAATCTTCATCAAAGACAGAAAAATGAACTTGACATTGTCAAATCAAACCAAGGTTCAACTTTTGTACATAACTTTAAAATGTTTATATGAATGCTGCATTATAATAGCTGAAGTTCAATCATTTCAAACTTTCTTTCCAGCTAAATCTTCAACAGTCAGATTCAGTGTATCAGCAGAACCTTTTTTCACCTCCTCACCGCGGGCAGCCAGAAAGTCCTCAATGGTTCCTGGTGCTCCAAAGTACCCAAGATGATCAGCAATCAGGTGGAGATTGTTACACCCACCACACCGCGCAACCACCACACCGCTCTCATATGATTCTCGACTACACGTCTTCATAGATCTTGTTTCACAGACCTTGCAAGTAAAAAGCATGGCAAGGTCATGCCTTGGGGATGTTTTCAAGTTGGCAGCAGCAGAAAATTTGACATCAGAACTGTCGATAGCATTTGAGAGGGAGGGAGAGTGATTTGAGTCACAAGAAGGCTTCAAACTGCCATCTCCATGATTGGCCAAACCCTCATTAACAAGATTGGTTGGATTTGTTTGCGTCTGAAAATCTCTTTGGTCAAATCCATATTTCCCGAGTACAGAACTCACAGAAGGAACTAATTGCTCTGCCAACAACAATTTGCATAAAGAAAAACAAAAGTTCATCAAAATTGTATACCCAACAAGTTCTTCAGCACAAAGGGAGAGGCAAATGGAGAACTGTCATGGAAATAGATCAACAAAAGGAACTTCAACTTTTTCTTCTTTTTTTCCAAATGTTCAGTCACAAAACTCACAACATACACATAGTCTTCTGTAACAAATTGATGAGTTTCACATACTATGGGTGCCCATGTCTGTGTTTTTTGAGTGTCAACAAACAAATAACACCAAAATCCTAAAACCGCGAATAGATGAATATACAATAAATAAACCATCTAATAAGTTAAATTCAATTTGTGAACTCTATTTCTCAAACTGTTTTACCAAATTTTCAAGTGTTCCATGTTACTTTCACCTCAGGAAATTTTCCTCCTAATCCTAACCAGGCATCCAAAAAAAAACTCATTCTATGAGAAATTAGAGAAAGAACCAGCAATGGATGACCATGGAAACTGCAAAAGGATAATAAATTTTCTTCATACAGACCAAAATATAGCAAGGTGGAGGCTTTTTCTAGCCTGATCAATTTTTGGAATTTCAATGGCAATCAAATTTCCTATTTTTCGTTGATGAAAACAAAACCCCACCAAAATCAACTAAGAACCCCCAATTTCGCGAACATGATTTCTTGGGTTTTTTTAGTGGGCAATAGAGAGTGGGGGGCTAACCTTTGAAGAGTTTGGCGTAGTGCTGCTGATTGCCGAGGAAGAGTGAGCCTATGCGCCTCTGCAACATCCGAGCCGCCATGGTCAATTTCTTAAGCCTTGGCGGTTCAACTACGGTTAAGTAAGCGGTCATATGTAGGGCTGGGCACTTGAAGCCGAAATACCGAAACCGAACCCTAATCGTATCGTACCATACCGTATCAATTTTGGTCAGGCTAATTTCGGTACCATAACGTACCGTATCGTTAACATATGATACGGTATCGGTACCAAGATTTTGATACCGTTATATACCGTACCGTACCGGTATACCCAAAAGTTTTAAAACGCAACTTAGTTTATCTCTCTCTCGACTCAATCTCCCTTTCTCTCTCAACTCAACCTCAATCTCTCAGACCCAAACCTCGATCTCATCGACTCAAAACTTCTCTCCAGCTCTCTGTATCTCTCTCGATCTCACTCGATTCAAACTCTCCACCCCACTTTCTTAATCTACTTTTTCCTCCCTTCATTCTCTTTTGCTCTACTATTTCAATTTTCAAAGGCTGCCCAAAATGTTTGACTTGTTAGACGACCAACCCAGATTCTCGACGACGACGACCTACCCGTCATGGACCTCGATTCCAAAACCAACTCCAGGAGCTTCGGGCTCGGCTTTGACGTTGATGCTTCGAAAGCTTTGTTTCCGTTCGACTTTACTTATGGCGGGTACGGGGCTTTCAGAGTTTCGTCGGATCTCAACTCGTCGGTCGAGTCTGTGGTGGGCTCCAACGAGACGGAGAGCAAAGAGGAAGACTACATCGCCGAGTTGACTCGCCAAATGGCTCGCTCGACGCTCGAGAAGGAGTTGAAGCACTGACTCTGCTTTCGGCTCTGACAACTCAAAGGTATGAGGATGAAGTAATTTTTGGTTTTTTCCCCTCATTTAGCTTCTAAATGAATTGTTTTGATGATGGTTCTGATTTGGGGTTCTGTTTCTGTTGATTTGGGGTTGTGTTGATATGATTTCAGGTTTGATGTTTGTTGAATTGGTTGTGACTGTGAGCAAATTTTGGATGAATTTGTTGAATTTGTGTTTTTTTAGTTATGTCGGTTTGGTACCGAAATAATACCATCCCACACCGAAACCAAACAGTACCGGTATGGTACGGTACCAATTTTGGCAAACAATAATACCGTATCGTATCATACCGGTTTCCAAATCCGGTACTAGTAGCGGTATTAGCTCAATACCATACCGTACCGTACCATGCCCACTCCTAGTCATATGTAGACGATACCATAGGAGTGCCCTTCACGTTTTTTTTTTCTTTTGAACTTTTTGGGGTGCCCTCCAAGTTTTGTCTCTAAATCAAATCAATTAACAAGGACTAAATTTTCTCAAGGCTTGCCAACTGCCAAAGAAAATTGGACTTGATTGGTCTCAAGTTCGAGTTTTACGGTACCATGATAGTGTGTGTGAGAAATTTCTTTCTTATAATTTAGACTATAATTGTACTAATATATATATATATATAGAAATTCTCTTATGCGGATATCCGGACGTTATTATCGTGCGGACGCAGCGGTATTATGTACTACCCCGCCTTGCTTTCCTGCCTATTTACACATGCATCAAATGCGTTAAAATGCGTTAATACATCCGAATAAAAGAATGACTAATATACAGAAATTATCTTATGCGGATATCCGAACGTTATTATCGTGCGGACGCAGTGTATTCTGTACTACCCCCGCCTTACTTTCCTGCCTATTTACACATGCATCCGTACTTTCCGTACGTTAATGCATCCGGATAAGAGAATGACTATATATATATATATAATCTAGCCTAATAACAATATTCATACGAAAATATAACAATTTTCTCCGAAAAACAAAGAAAATTATTAGGAAAATTTGAATCAACAAGGGCAACAAAATGTAGTATATTTCTTTATATAACAATGCTTATACAAGTATAATTTAAAGGAGATCGCATGCAGCCAGTAATTATGCAAAATGCAGTTTATATTTGTTTTCTTCATGAAGTATATTTTCACCCGTAGGAAAACCAAAGACCTGATTGTAGTCATTTTGCCCCCAAAGTGAACATGTTAGGCCATCTTCAGTCATAGGGCTAAATGTAGTCCATGACTAAAAATTTAGCCCTCTAAAATATTAATTTTTAAAGAATAGTGCAAGGCTAAAATTTTCCATCTCCAGTAATGTATGGCTATATTTTAAGTCATTCATATTTTATTATTTAGAAGACGTGGGGCATAAAAAGTGGATGGATTTGATTGTGCGATATGAAAAGCACATATACGGGGCCCACAAAAAATTTGGCCAGGCCAAAGCTAGGCTAAATTTAAATGTGGCCGGTTGGAGGCTAAAGGGCAAATGTGGCCCTCCAAATTTGGCCAAAATTTTGTTTAGCCCATGGTGGAGATGGGTTTTGCATTATTTTAGGGCTATATTTAGGATATAGCCCATGGCTGAGAGATGGCCTTAACCTAATTTTTGCACGCCTAGAATTTCCCAATTGTAAATACAAGAACTTCTCTGTTTTTTTAAGGCGATGAAGATCTTCTTTAATCCTTGTGGCCGAAAATTTTGAATTTAAGTTAGGCTTTAAACATTGACTTGCTGCAATTTGAATTTAACTCAACAGTAATCACCACAACAAATTAAGAACAAATATTATTAAAACTGAACCCGCTAGTGTTAGCCTTATGGTGGGAGTTTAACGGTGTCTCTACCATGTCGAATTTGTAATCTATTCTAATAGTCATGATCTCTTGCACTCCTAGAGTTCAAGAAATCCGTGGTCACCCATTTTTGAATTTAAGGCTATTCTAATCCTAACTCTTGATCCCACGTGATATTACTAATCCACTAACCACCTATGTATTATAAAATTACAAAGAACTAAGCTATTATATGCACTTGTGCATTATAAAATTCGATAAACATCATGCAGATGCGGCTTTGAACCCGGAGGTATTCTTACTTGGTGTGCGCAGAATAATTATCATGACATATACTAGTAGTATTAAAGTTTTCTGTTCAGCCGCAGCCATTAATTATTAATATTATCCATTTTGTTGAGTCAAATTCTAATTTATATTTTTGCTCCTATGGTCAACCTGTTTACCAGAGTTTTTATTTTCCAATCGCAGCAACATAGATTTTCTAAAACGATTTTAATTTTTGAGGTGAATATCTCTAATTCATGAATTGCATAAACTTAGCATATAATGACTATGTTAAACTCATAACCTATTCTAATCTTAATCACCCTTCCCAGATTCCAGTATTAATCATTCTTAATTAACCGAACTCTTAATCTATTCTAATCTTAATCCTCCTTTCCACCGGCGCGGATACACTGACGTTTCAAGAGAAGAATGATGGCAACAAGAGTGGCTTAGCCTATTTTATAGCTATAAATTATGTGTAAAAAAAAACAAAATGCTCACACCAATGAGATAAAACTTGTGTAACTTTTGGTGTTTTTATTCTGAGTCAGTTTCTTTGAGCTTCATGAATGATTTTTGTATGTCAAATTCAGAGCGTCAAATCAAAATATACAAGTATACGATGGAAAATATTAGAGTCCTAACTTTGGACACCAACTCTCTAATAGAGCGTGGGACCCGTTGTATTAGTGGGCTCCACCTCTATTAGAGAGTTGGTGCCCAAAGTTAGTATCTCTAGCACCACCTATACGATATCCCCCAATCCCACGAGATCCCTCTTCACAATTTGTTATCAACCTTAAAAAAATCAAAAATAAACCCAAAACAAAATCGAACCGGAGAAAAACCAATAGCAACATCATCGGGGGGCCAATGAAATTGACATGTCAATAGGCACGCCCATTTTCTCAGCCCAACTCTGCGACTCCAAAAACAGCTTCGATACCAAACCCGCAACCTGACCCATCTCCGGTCGCCTTGCCGGATCCTCCGCCACGCACTCCAACGCCACCATCACCATCTTCTCCGCCACGTCCATCGGAAACGAGTCCTTCAACCTCCGATCGACCCACCTCCTCACCCCTCCGGCGCCTCCGCTTCCTATCGCCTCTCTCGCCGTCTCGATCACACTCTCCCTCCTATACGCTCCTTCTCCGCCCTTGTCATCCATCGTGTACTTCAATGCCTCCTCCCCTGAAATCAGCTCCAGCAGCACAACCCCAAAAGCATAGACATCGCACTTCTGCGTCACGGTCCCGCTGAGCTGAAACTCGGGCGCCATGTACCCTCTGGTACCCTCCACCTTCGTCGACCGAGCCTGGCTCTCGCCGCAGAGCTCCGCGGTGCCGAAATGGCAGATCTTGGCGTTGAGCACGACGTGCTCCTGCTCGGCGATGATGATGCTGGAGGGTTTGATGTGGTTGTGGACGAAGGTGGAGTTGAGGCCGAAGCAGTGGTGAATGTAATCGAGGCCGTGGGCGAGGTCGGTAGCGACCTGCATCCGGGAGAGCCACGTCGACAAAACGGTGTAGCTCGGGTTCTTAGGGTTCCGGAGGCAATCGGCGAGGGTGGCGCCGGAGACGAATTCGTAGACGACGTAGAGGTAGCCGCCAGAGAGGGAGGCGCCGAGGAGCTTGATGAGGCTGGTGTGGTGGGATTTGGAGATTTGGGCGAGGCGGTGTTGGAGGTCGGGGAGGGAGAGGGGCAGGCGGGACTTGCGCTGGAAAACGACAGCGTCTTTGCCGCGGAGGGAACAGCGCCATGAGGAAGAGGTGGAGGAGGAGGAGAGGCGATGGGCGAGGAAGTTGGCGGTGGAGGAGCGGATCTCGGACATGTCGTAGATGATGGGGTTTTCGGGGAGGGAGGATTTGAGGGATTTGAGGGAGGTGATGGAGGAGGTGGAGGACTTGGAGGAGTCGTTGTAGCTGGAGTTGTTTTCGTTGGCGCTGAAAGTGGCGGAGTAGGGGTCTGCTGCAGGTAAAGAGGGGGAGGATTTTGGGGTTCGGGGTTTCATGGTGCTCTTGGGTTCAATGGCCTGGGTGCTCTTCTTGGTCCTGCACATCAAGAAGATGGGGCTTGTGGTGGTGGGGGCAACGGCGTCGTATCATAGCAGAGTTGAGATTTTGGCATTAAACTTTGTACTGGTTGTTGTTCAACTGTATACAAATAGGATGTGAAGCAATACATGAGAGAGAGTATATGAGTTGCGTCCTTGTCAATACTGCACTGTGATCAACTACGAAAGCGATTGAAGAAGAAGAAGAAGAAGAAGACCAACCACTTTGTTTTTTAAAGTGTCACGTTCAGTCTCTAATTCCGCGATATTTATTCTTATTGATTGGACATGTGACAAATTTAAACGACAATAATGTTATAAAGAAAGAGGTCTTGCTTTTTTATGTCTTTTTTTTTCTTTCTAATTATTGGTTTTCGCTCATATTTTTAATAATTAATAATTAAAAAAAACTAACTTGGTATCAAGGAAAAATTATAGAATCTTATCGTAGTATGGCGCGTGGTATATATTATGCATATGTTATAATATGAGTGAATGACGGGGTTTATTTTCCCTTTTAGGGTTTATTTTTCCCTTTTAGGAAATAATATCTATAAATATCCATTAATATTATAACACGTGCACAAAATGTCTGGCGTGGCGACCATACTACGGTAGATTCTATAATTTCTCGGTATCAAGATGACAATATATATTAAGATCCAGATCATTTGTTCTGATTTTCTCTTATTTACTTGACGTCATCCACATGTCATCGGATTAAAATCCACCTCGTGATCTGTTGATACCGTCTGGCCAAAAACAGGTACCGGGGCGATGAGCATATTTTGAGGGGTTATATGCCGATTTACCCCCAAACTTATACCATATGTTCAATTTACCCCCAAACTTTTTTTGGAAAATTAAGGATATGAACTAAATTTTATTGCCAATTTACCCCCTACTGTCTAATTTGAGGTTAAATATGAGGGTAAATTGGTCATTTCATATGTTAAAAATAAAATAATGTTTCTTTCTTCCTTTTTTCTTTTTTTCTTCTTTTCTCTTTTCTTCTTTTCTTCTTTTCTCCTTTTCTTCCTTTTCTTCTTTTCTTTTCCGTGCCAGTCACGAACCAGTGGCTCTTCTTTTCTTCTTTTCTTCTTCTTCTTTTCCTCCCTTAACCTTCCTTATTTTTTTCTGGTTCTTCTTTTCTTCTTCATTTCTCTCTCTCTCTCTCTCTCTCTCTCTCTCTCTCTCTCTCTCTCTCTCTCTCTCTCTCTCTCTCTCTCTCTCTCTCTCTCTCTCTCTCTCTCTCTCTCTCTCTCCTGCAAATAGCCCATCCTGTAAACTCAACCAATTTTAGATTCCCCTCATCTCAAACCCATCCTGCCATCATAAAACAGAGGTTGAGAGAGGAAGAAAGGCAAAGAGGAAGAGAGGGAGAGAATGAGATCGGGTGGGGAGGGGGATGAAGGAGAAGTGGGTGGGTTTGGTGGCGTGGGGGTGGGGTGGCTGTGTGGGGGTGAAAAAAACAGAAGGAGGGGAGGGTGGGGGAGAGGGCTATGTTGGTGGGGATTGGTCTGGGGGTGGCTTGGGGTGGTGTGGGTAGAGGGAAAAACAGAGGGTGAGAGAGAGGAAGAAAGGAAGAGAGGGAGAGAATGAGGGTCGGGTGGGGGAGGGGATGAAGGAGAAGTGGGTGGGTCCCACTATTTTTAAAAATGATATTTTAATTATTTTAATTATTTTAACATATAAAATGACCAATTTGCCCTCATATAAAATGGAGATTTACATAGTAGGGGTAAATTGGCAATAAAATTTAATTCATATCCTTAATTTTCCAAAAAAATAGTTTGGGGTAAATCGAACATATGGTATAAGTTTGGAGGGTAAATCGGCATATAACCCTATTTTGAGAGGACTCCACCTACGCAACGCAACGTGGCGCTATCTTATGTGACGCGGCTCAACTCCAGCATGCCACATTCTGCTTTTAGCAGCGGCCAATGAGGTTTGATTTGTGCTGGTCAAATCCAACATAACCCTCGCAAAGTCATATTATATAATGTCTGCGGGTGGGGATGAAATAATTTGATTAACAAGCATAATTTTTCTGGTCAAGACTAATTTGATTAACAAGAATAATTTGATTATCATACATTCTGGTCAAGACTCAAGACTGAGAACATTAAGCATAATTTTTTTTTTGTTTTGTTTTCTTATTATTATTATTATTATTATTTTAAGTATGTAGATTTAAAATGAAGATATGACAAACTGACCTTCACCGCACGCCGTTGCCAGTGCCACATAATTATTAAGAATACTTTAAGAGAGTTTGCGCAAATATATATTAAAATTAAAGTTTTTCTATTTAAATCTCGTACTTCTCTTTGTTCATCACATATTCTAAATTCACCTCAATTTCTAATTCAAATTTTCACAATTACTAACAAAACCTCACTATCTTCCCAAACTACCCTTAAATACACACCCAGCAGAAAAAAAAAATTTTTAAAAACTTGTCCACCTCGCACCCCACACCACACCTCCCCATCTCTCTATCTTGTCCCTCACCACTCTAAAATCACATCAACCTCACATTACTTAAAGATGCGAGCGTTAATCTCGCCGAGGTTGCTCTTTTTTGGAGAGTCTCTATCCTTCCATAAGTTTCCACATGTAGGAATGCTTGGTTCCATATAAGTGTTTGTAGTATGAGTCTTGCAATCCTCGACTTCAAAAATGATCACGAAACAGTAGAGAATGGGAAAATCAACAAAGCCAAGCTGCTGAATTCTCGTGCAGAAGTCCCCAAAAGTAAAGCCAAGGAAGTTAGAAGCCATATAGTCAAGGCAATTGGGCCACACAAATCGCTTGAAATAGATTTGACTATCTTTAATGCGAAATCAGTTTTTGAGCTTGGGCTTCCACCTTTATTGATAGAGAGGTTAGAGAAGAAAGGCTTCAAGACTCCACCTGATGTTCAAGCCACTGCAATTCCAACAATCCTTAAAGATCATGATGTTGTGATTCAATCTTACACAAGCTCAGGAAAAACATTGGCTTATCTTCTTCCCATACTCTCTGAAGTTGGCCCGCTAAAGACGAGAACATCTTATGGTGATGTTGAACCTGGGAAGAAAACAAACATAGAAGCAGTAATTGTGGCTCCTTCGAGGGAGCTGGGTATGCAAATTATGAGAGAGTTTGAGAAGATATTAGGATCTGCAAACAAAAAAGTAGTTCATCAGCTTGTTGGGGGCGCAAATCTGGCAATAAGAGTGTAAAGGAGTTTGTGTTTTTCTAAAACTTAATATGAAGAGTGGTGGGGTGTGTGGGTATGAGGTGTGTGTATAAATGTACTAGGGTTTAATATTAAGTTGGATGACCTTTTTTGTCATTTTACACAATAATAAAACTTAAGAACTTAATTATTTAAGTATCAGATGAACAAAAAAAAGTGTGGAGTTTAAATAGAAAAACTCTTAAAATTATTCTGATTCCTGATTTTTCATGTAAGTAGCATGTCATTACAAAAGAATGTGGAATGCAACAACTTTAAAACTCTATTAATCGCATTGATTTCTTTGAATCACAAGATTGTTAAATCAACCTTTTACTCTGGCGAAGAGAAATTTGGGAAGCAAAAGAAATCTATACAAAAACAAAAGGAAAAAAAAAACAAAGGGCTTACAACTTAAGTGATTCTACCCTTGTACAATGGGAATAGGTTTGATTTCCCTTCGTCAATGTCGGTTTTATAAAAAAAACAAAAAAAACAAAAAGATTGACTTGCCAAAAGAAAGATAAGGATTGATAGATAGATAAAATAATTTTGAAAAAAAAAATAGATAGATAAAATAAAATAAAATATCTGTTAACTCAGATATTCTTTCGACCGTTATAAATTTTACCATTAAAATTACTTGGTTTTTTAAGAAAAAGGAAAGGACTTAACTTGAGCACTGGGATATGTACATAAATCCCACCATGCACGCAAAGGGTCCCAATAAACTTTGACGTCGGCAACACGAGCCAAAATCATGGGCCTTTTTTTTTTTTTTTTTGTCTGGAAAATCATGGGCCTATACTGCAATAAACTTTGCCGTCGGCAACACGAGCCAAAATCAAGGGCCTATACTGCAACATGAGGGAGTGCCAGTAAGGGAGCATTTTTGCTCACTACTTTAATTCAAAGTGTATGTTATTATTCTTAATACGTGTCTATAAATATAAGTATGATTATATAAATCAACATAAATAGTTAATCATTTATGTTTATGGAAACATATCAAGTATTAAGAAGGATAATAAATATACATATTGGATTAAAATAGTGAGCAAAAATATTTTCATGCTAGCAATTCTCTCTAACTTTCTCTTTTGGATTTCTCCATTTTCCTCGTGACATATGTCACTTTCTTTACACTTAAAATAATGTAATTAATGCATCAAACAAATTAACATTTGTTTTCCAAGTTTATCCTTATTAAATGTATTTGAGAGAACTGACACATATCATGGAAAAAAGGAAAAGGTACAAAAGAAATGGTTGCTTGCATTTCTGGTATGAAGTTTGGGTCTTTTCACTTATTTTGATCCTCACGGGAGACGAAAAGAATTCTCACGAAGTTTCTAGTTTCTAGTTGAGAATTTTCATTTATGGCTCAACTTATGGCAAAGGCAAAATCAACAAACAAAAAGCACACAGAAACGAAAGAGCAAATCGATTAAAAACACAGTAGAACAAATCAAACAAAAATGCCATACAGCACAAGATTTCAGGGATGTAAAAGGTGTAGTAGCTGTGAAATTGCTAGGAGAAACAACAAGTGTTCTACAAGATTGCCTCCTCAGTCATAATCTTCCTAATCCACACACACATTTCAATCTCAACCCAAAAAACAAACAGAAAGCAAAACAGAAAATACACAAGAAGGAACAATCTAGGACTAGGCTAGCCTTCAACATTTTCTTCCATTCCATTTCATTTCATTTCCTGAGGTCTAAATCCAAAGAAAACAGGCATGGAAATTACCTAAAAGCTAGAGCTAGGCATTAAGATAAGCATTGAGAGCATCACCAGTGAGCCTGCAAATCCTCCATTCCTGCAAGATCTTAGCACCCATTTCCTCATAAAACTTGATAGCATTTACATTCCAGTCAAGCACAACCCACTCCACTCTCCCATACCCCATCTTCACAGCCTGCTTAGCCACAGCTGAAAGCAGCATCTTCCCAAGCCCTTTCCTCCTGTAGCACTCCCTCACAAACAGGTCCTCTATGTAAAACCCAGGCTTCGCCAAAAAAGTCGAGTAGTTTGGGAAAAACAGCACGAACCCAGCAACGCAGGCATCGCCGCTAAGAACCCCACTGTTGGATCTGAACAAATCGCGGTCTGGGTCGTGAATCGGAAGGTCCAGATTGACGACTTTGGTGGTGGGCGGGTAGGCTGGGTTGTTGTACTGAAGCTGTTCGACGAAAGGCGTGTGAGAAACTTCGAGGACGAAGATTGTGAAGGACTGGAAGGGTAGGGAGGTGAAAAGGGTCGAGGCGAGAGAGGCCTTGGTGGCGATGCACTGGTCGGCGAGGCGCTCGAAGACGGCCATCTGGTGGATGAGCTTGTGGATGTGGGGGACGTCGGTGGGGTGGGCTAAGCGGATTCTAGAGAAAAGTGGATGGCCCCTTGGGGTCGAGCCTTGGGGCACGTCGTTGGGTGCCTCAGGGGCTGGGCTTGGCGGCGGCGGAGGTGCGGCGGCGGCCATTGTTGGGTTTTGGGTTTTGCTTGGTTACTGAGAAAGTTGATTGCGGTTTGCAGAGAAAGCGTGGGAAAGTGACACTGATCAGTAGTGAGGAGTACTGAGGAGGAAAAGTGGGAACGGTTATTATAATGGAGTTGGTTGGGACCAGGCTTTCAATCCTGCCCGCTAAATGGATCCAACGATCTTGCTCCCGTCACGTTATAACAAATTCGTGCCTTTTGAGATAAAGCATTCGAGGTAAAGCATTCGAGGTATAAAGGGGAACTTGCATAAATGGGATTTAGGGATTTTCTTTATGTGCAATAACATTCAATTTGTCTCATAAAAGCAAGGGATCGTTTTCTTTCGCCACTTTAGCTACAGGTGTCGTTCATTTATCATTTTTCAACATTGACACGGCGTGTCAGGCATAACCATAGTTAACCTTTGCTTTGCATTTATGAAACGTGGTTATGCGTATGAATGGCGTATCAGTGTTGAGGATGGTGATGATACACTGGCGTTAAAGTGGTGGCGAAAAATGCACATGAACATTCAATTTGGAATTTTATGTATATTTCCATTCATCTTTTACGTTAAATAATTCACTGTGACAATCAAAATATTTCCTTTTAGATGACATTTTAATCATATCTCGCGATTCGGGTACATGAGAGATTAACCTCAAATTTGAACAATCTCCATCATTGAATTCAATTAGAATTGAATTCTTGTATTATTTCCTCATCATAGTGAGCTTTGAAAAGTAGTAGCCTTGTTCCTCCTCTTGAATGAGTTATGGATGAAATTGAGGAAAATAGCGAAGGTTTTTTGGGGGGAAAAAAACTTATAAAAATCTATTTTGACAACATGTGAGTGAGGTATATGTTGATGGAGCAAGAGTTACGAGAGTGTCTTTGAAAAAGGATCCTCGTACGTGTACTTGGCAGAGAAAATGGACGGAGGTGTCAAATTATAAACAACGTGAAGCTTAGGTTAGGTGTTGATCGTAAAAATTGGATGATATTCGCATTCTCTTCATTTAATCTTGTTTTCTCAAAAGAAAATTGGGTTAATTATTCATTTGGTCTCAAACTCAGATTTCGATTTATATTTTGGCCATTCAATTAAATTGTTCGCTCAAATGATCCATTAACTTTATATTATTCGTTCGAATGGTTATCACAATTCACGTTAAAATCGAAGTTGCGATCGACTTTGTGGGCGATTATTAACGGTTTTATCCTTATATTTGAAGGCAATTTTGACAAAATGTAACCGCTATTTGAATAAATAATTTAATTGATAAATCAAAATATAAATCAGTAGAAATTTGATCACCAAATGACTAGTTAATCCTTAATTTATTGGTGCGATGAAATAACAGTTGATCTTGAATTTTCTGTTCCGGTGTTCTCTAGAGGTAAATTGTGCCCTATATTACCAAAATTAGAAAATTAGACCACTTGGAAAAAGCCATCTCACACTCCTCTTCACACTTGAGCCTCCTGAACCGGTGGCGCTCTCACCCTCCAAAATCCAAAATCCAAAATCCAAAATCCAAAATCGTGAACTCAAATTTCCAAAATTCCGAAAATTTTCAAATTCATTCTCTTTTGGTGTAAAGCTCCATGAGCCGAGCCAGCCGAATCTCCCAAGCTCAGCTTTAGTACTGTTGTGTAGAGCTCGGCCGCTAGGGCAGCAGCTGAAGCATGACCGATAAGCTGCCAGAGGCAGCTCCGCCGTTAAAGTCGCTCTCGCTCCAGGACTGGGAGTCACTAATTGACGACTTCCAGCACGGCGGCGCACGGCAACACAAATGGACCTCTGCGCACCCAATCCGCCTCTCCCTCCTCGACCAAGCCCTCTCCTCTCTCGCCAGGCGCGACTTTCCCCTCAAGCTCCACATTATCACCTTCCTCGAAGAGTTCTGCGACCCGCTCTTCACCATCGCCAGCTCCGGAACCGACGTCGTTTCGCTGCGCAAAGTCCTCCACCGTCTGATCGAAACCCTACGCGCCTTGATCCAGACCCCGCCCGATGGGGTCCACATCACCTTCGCGCTCAAGGAGCAAATGATGCTCTCGGTCACCTCCATCGTCGTCTCCCTCGATGACGATGAAGGCGTCGTTCCAATCGCCACTGTGGAGGCCTTGGTGGAGCTCCTATTGACGGTGATCAACCGTCCCAATCATGGCGTCGACCGTCAGGCCCGTGCGCTCGCTTGCGAGTGCCTGCGCGAGTTGGAGAAATCTCGCCCCTGCTTGCTCTCCGAAATCAGCGGACATCTATGGAGCCTCTCCCAGAACGAGAGAACTCACGCCGCCCAGAGCTACATTCTCTTGTTCACCACAGTCGTTCACAGCATCGTCGTTAGAAATCTCGGCGTTTCGATTCTCAATACGGCGGTGCCTCTCGTGCCGTTCAGTGCGCCGCAGAATGGGACGGGTCCGGGCGGGTTGAATCACAAGGAGCTGAGGAGGGCGATGGCGTTTTTGCTAGAGTGGCCGCACGTGTTGACGCCGTGTGCGATGGTTGAGTTCTTGGCTTTGATAATGCCAATCGCGGCGGCATTGGATCTCCAAGCATCGATGCTTAAGGTGCAATTTTTTGGGATGGTTTATTCGTCTGATCCTATGCTCGTCCATGTCGTTTTGACCATGTACCCGAGGTTCTGGGACGCGTTTGATGGGCAAGAAGGTGACATTGCGAGCAGGCTTGTGTTACTATCCAGAGAATCGCAGCACCACTTGGTTTTTCGATTGCTGGCAGTGCATTGGTTGTTGGGTTTTGGTCAGTTGGTGTTGAAAAGGGAGGCTAAGAAAGTGAAGACCATTGTTGATATGGGCTCGAGATTCTATCCGAGTGTGTTTGACCCGCTTGCTTTGAAAGCGATGAAGCTTGACCTGCTTGCCTTTTGCTCTGTTTGTGCTGATGTCTTGAAATCGGAAACTGTTTTGGTTGAGAATGGTGGGGTGAAGGATAAGTTGGTGGTGAAGCTGTTCGAAGACGGACTTGTTTGTGTTTCAGCATTCAAATGGTTACCTCCGGGGAGCACTGAGACTGCAGTGGCATTTCGAACTTTGCATAGGTTCTTGATTGGGGCATCATCTCATTCAGACAATGATCCTTCCACCACTAGAAGTCTGATGGACTCCACCACTTTCAGTACCATACAGGTAGTTTTTTCTCTTCCTCAGTTTCCTTGTATATGTTCTACTATAATAAAAAGACATTTTATGTGAAATTTGCTATTTATAGTTGAAGATATTGGTAGGTTTTGGATAATACATTAGCTCTCCCCTGAGCTTTGAGTTTGAATTGAAATGAACTAAAAATCTCAGAAGAATTAATCTTGCTCCTTTGTTCTGCTTATGGATTAGTTGATGTGTTTGGATTTGTCTCAGTGCTTGTATATTCATATATTGTTTATGAGGAATGCAAGGTGGACCAAATTATTGATATCAGCTGATGCAATAGTGTTTTATGTTTAGCAACTAAGAAATTGCCAGGTCAGCTACCACAGTAGTTGATGTCTAAAATTTGGGAGAACTGTTGATGCTTCTAATAGTATTGATTGTTTATATATTGACTTTAGTTGCACTGACATTTTTAAATCTCAACTGTCCAATTGCTTTAGTGATCTTTAGTTCAGAGAAGTGGGAAAGGTGAGTTCACGTTTATATCTGTGCCATTTTTAATGTCTCCAAATTTCTGTTTCCAGGGGATGCTGGTGGACCTGATGTTGGAGTGTCGGAGATTGGTTCCAGTGGTAGTTGCTTTGACTGATCGCTTGTTGGGTTGTCAAAAGCACCGTTGGTTGGGAGAGCGCCTGCTTCAGACATTTGATCAGCATTTGCTTCCAAAAGTGAAATTGGATTACAACTTGGTGTCCTTCTTTCCAATATTTGATAGAATTGCCGAAAGTGATACAATTCCTCCTCAAGCATTGCTAGAGCTTCTTATTAAGTTCATGGCCTTCCTTGTTGACAAACATGGCCCATATACAGGACTGAGATCATGGTCTCAGGGAAGCAGAGTTCTTGGCATCTGTCGAACCTTGTTGATGCATCACAATAGTTCTCGATTGTTCCTTAGACTGTCTCGCCTTTTGGCATTTACTTGCTTGTACTTTCCTGATTTGGAGGTTCGTGACAATGCAAGGTATGATTAAGAAACTTGCTTCTGCTCTTCTTTCTTTTTTCCTTTCAGATCTTACCTTTCTGTTTGTATGGGCACAATTTACAATTTTCATAATAATATACAATTTTCATAATATTGCCAATACCCACTATTAGCTGATGTTCATTCATCATTGCCTTTTGCAGGATCTACCTTCGAATTTTGATCTGCGTGCCGGGAAAGAAGCTCAGGGACATGCTGAATCTTGGGGAACAACTTGGTATTTCACCATCATCACATTCCAGTTTCAATGTGCAGGCTCCACGCTTTTCTCCGAGTCTCAAGAAATCTAGGAACATCTCCTCATATGTCCACTTTGAGCGAGTCATCCCCCTTCTAGTCAAACAGTCTTGGTCCTTGTCTTTATCATCTTTGGGTGTTGGTCTTACTGAACCTGGTTACCTTGAAGGCATCAGGGACATTGAACCCATAATAGAGGATAGTGAGATTGGGGACAGTAGTAATGTCCAGATTATCGAAGAAACTCCTAGAATTGATCGACCACAGGAGCCATTGCGTGTGACGGATTCAAAGATTTCAGAGATATTAGGAACATTGAGGAGGCATTTTTCATGCATTCCTGATTTTAGACATATGCCAGGACTTAAGGTTAGACTATCTTGTAGTTTGAGGTTTGAATCTGAACCTTTCAGTCGAATATGGGGAGTTGATTCCCCTTCTGGTGTTTCAGATGAATTAGATGCCCTTCCTGCTTTATATGCAACTGTGCTAAAGTTTTGGTCCTCTGCACCATATGGGCCTATTGCATCGTATCATATACCTTTTCTTCTTGGTGAACCTCCCAGAAAAACTGATGTATCTGTTCAGACAGCCTCATTAGCTATTGTTCCTGTAGAAAATGGATCTGGAGAAGAGGAAAGCTTTAGAGCTCCAGTAACAATTGAATTGGAACCACGAGAACCAACGCCTGGCCTAATTGATGTTTCCATTGAAACAAATGCAGAAAATGGTCAGATAATCAGTGGTCAGCTTCACAGTATCACTGTAGGCATCGAAGATATGTTTCTCAAGGCTATTGTACCGCCTGACATCCAGGAAGATGCTGCACCTGTTTATTACTTAGGCTTGTTCACTGCACTTTGGGAGGCATGTGGTACTTCCAACACTGCGCAGGAGACCTTTCAATTGAAAGGAGGCAAAGGGGTTACAGCAATCAGTGGTACGCGATCAGTCAAGCTACTTGAAGTCCCTGCATCATCGTTGATTCAAGCTACTGAGCGCTACTTGGCACCCTTTGTGGTAAGTGTGATTGGTGAACCACTTGTTAATATTGTAAAGGATGCAGGAATGATTAGGGATGTCATCTGGAAGAATGCAGCCTCAGATTCTTCCCTTGATATTACTAGCTCAGGGACTGATTTTGATAGAGGCCCTCTTCATCTTACGTACACCGACGATGTAGATGAAAGGGACAGTCCTGTCAATATCCGTAAAAGAAATATGGGTTGCTTTCTTATTTTGATATTTCTTCCACCAAGGTTCCATCTCCTCTTCCAAATGGACGTGTCTGATGTTTCAACGTTAGTCCGAATTCGAACTGATCACTGGCCGTGCTTAGCTTATACTGATGATTATTTGGAAGCTTTATTTTTGGTGTAGGAATTTATTCATTTTTACCTTGCAAGTGCTTTACATCAGGATTATCATCGGTGCTGCTATGAAGGTGATTGGCATTTTGTTTTATAATTTTTCTTCCCATATTTGTTCGTACAGAGAAGGGTAATTTTTTTGCACCCAGAATAAACTCTACTGTAGATATCTCTCGAGTTCTTTTACCTTGTATTCTTTTGTTGTATCAGGGATTAAGCAATGCATTTTTGGGGCGTTTTACACTCTGTAGGTTGGATTTGTAACCACAAGGTTGTAATAATTTGTAAGCTGATTCGTCCTTTGCAATCGATACAAGCTTATTTTGATGATTATATTTGGAGTTTGGAATGAGAGGTAAATGGCTTATTGGGTCGCATATCTACTAGTTTGGAACATCAATACACCAGTAAAACAACGAAGATATACTAGTTAGTGATCAAGTATCGATGTTCTATGAAACTCTAATATAAAGATAAAATGCAGATGTGATGTTCCATGAAACTGTTGTCACATACGTGAAGTTAGGTCAGTTGACTAAGATCGCGTGTCCTTTGCACCCGTGTTCCATACAGAGTAGTTTAGAATATCATTTTTTAAATGAAAAAGAATGTAAAGATAAAATGTTCTAGCAATGAAATTAGAAGCCCGACAAATTATCCCTTTGTTATTTGAAAGCAAATCCTCATGTACCATGATGTATGCATAAAAAAGAAGAAAATGGTTGAGATTTGTGTCAAAAATGAAAGAATATGGGAGCGCACCATGGTTTCAAAATCAAAACCAAACCAATCAAAATAGGCTAAATAGACAGAAAACTATCGGTGCATTCAATAATTGGTGAGTAAATTAAAGCTACAAAAAAGTAAATTCGTACTAATCTACACCTAACCAGACTATCCAAGATTACATGAGATTCTAACCAAAAACATAAAAAGAAGATTACACGAGTTCCTGTAGGCCTCTTTGGCCCCAGAAACCCCTTTTTGCTTATACCCATCATAAGTTACACAGTAGCCTGAACAAAACAACAAATCTTCAGGTAGGTTAGCTCACATAATGCCCTGTTTTCCGTCTGTGACGGCTAAAATCTGATACGAACCTGAAAGAGAGGCTACAGCCCTCAACCTTGCACTGGTATGGCCGCTCTCCAGTGTGGACTCGTATATGTTCAGTCCGTGCCCATGCCCACTTGAACGACATGGAGCAACCTTTCCACGGGCACTTGAGGGGCCTATCATCATCATGCACACGGCTGTGTATCATTGCATAATTGTGGGAGCTAAATCTCTTACCACACCCTTCATGTGGGCAGCGGTTATGCTTGTGCAACACTAGCTCTGCCTTTGTTCCGAAACTCATGCGGCAGCCTTCTAGGTCGCACCTGTGAGACTTCCTTGCTTGTTCTTTCTTATACTTGGGAGGATCTGAAGGTTTCTTCACCTTCTTTGTCACTGGTTTCTCCTCCATCTCTTTGTGGAGATTGTCTATCCCGCTTCTACTCATTGCATCCTTTCCAGCCCTTGGTCTCAATCCTTCACATGGCCCCCTAATAAATCCATTGAAATTGTCATCTATTATTTGCTCCACTTCTCTCTTTCTTTTTCTTCCCATTTCAGGGATTGGTGCAGGGTCTGCAATGGAAGACCCAATGCTTTCCAGCTCTTTATCATGTGGTGATAAGCAAACTTCACTGGAGTTGCGTAAGCCTTGAGCAGCACGAGACTCTCTTTTAATTCTAGAATATGTTTGGATTGAAGCAGGTAACGGCTGGCATCTGGCAGTATATTGACAACAACTGGGCTCATTTATTTGTCTGGTAGGACTTAAATTGGGTTCCTCATTTCTTCCTTTCGGACTCTTAATTTCTTCTTCCAGTTTGAATTCTAAAGATACATCCTCGCTAAACTCATCTGCAATGTGGGTCTCTCTTGGACATCCATCGTAGTCCTCAGCCGCAGCAAAAGTAGGATCATGCAACAGATGGGAACTACATGAAACTGTTGCCTTGTCATTTCTTTGGTTTTCTTGCTGCACTTCATCACCCAAAGTCATGGAATCACAAACTTCACTGTTCATACAAGATTTCTCAATTACTGTATTAACCATCTGTGCCTCAGACTTGTTCTCACTGGCTTCTTCAGGGATCATGATCTCATCTTGCACATCAGCACTATCTCTTGATACTAAACCACAACCTTCACCGTACATATTTCTTCCTTCCGAACTGTGATTCCCAACCTGTGCCTCAACGCCTTCAGCTATTAATGTAGTACTCGCAAGTGTATCTGCAACTTGTGAAGGAGTAAAGTACAAACTGGTATCCTTGGTTGCTTCAAGCATCTGAACAACAGGATATGTTTCAGACATTCTATTTGACTTAGAGGAATAAAATCTTGCACAACTGCTTGTGGAATTCCCAATGTCACGAATGTTACTTTCTGATGTCATTCTACTATGTTTATCACCCTCTCCACAAGTAGCAGGGTACCCACATATCCTACCTGCTCCTGTTGAATCGCCTGCTTTTAGCTTATAGTTCCTTCTTGAATATTGAATTATTTTTTCTTCCCTCTTAAAAGAAGTGTCATCTGACTTTCTCTCCACCACTTCATCCTTTTTCTCAATGCTCCCACATGGTCTACAATGTGCTGGATGATTATGCTTTTTAGATCGAGATCTTTTGGATTGCCATTTGACCCTCTGAAAATCTGAGCTGGGACTCTGTTTGGAGAACAATCCACCCAATGTCAATGCATGCTGGACTTGCTTTGAGGATGAATTCTTTCTGACCTTGACACAGTACCGTAAGTTGATACCCAACTTTGAGGTCCAGTCTTCTCTACATTCATCATGTTCATCATCGACTGCAAGATCTATCAAATTCAGATCTTCCTTCGATGCAACATCCAATGGAACCTCAGTATAATTAAAAGGGCAACCGATTTCCTCTGCAATTGCAGCAGAAGGAGCCTTTATTTTCTGATAGTCTGCAGAAATCCATAGAGTAAACAATCAACTATCCACCAGTAAAACAATTTTGCAAACTGAGAGAATATCAAGTACTAGTGTTTTCCAGATTACCAGAATGGCAAATTACAAGCATGTTCGCTCCACCTTTACTCTGCAACAACTCCACAGTTTCAACAGCATGCTCAAGGCAGAAACTCCGCGGTCTCAGAAATTTATTAACAGTATTCCAATCCTTATTAAGCTCGGTTGTGGAAGGTATTAGGGGATCCTTTGCATCTGACAAGACATTGAGAACAGCCGACGGATCCTCTGCAGAACAAAGAAAAGAAAAGATTTGAACATTTGCTTTCCTGAAAAACATCTGGAAACAATGTAGTCTATAAAATAAAGAAAATATTGACCCTATTCATGTGATACAAAACACTATGGAGAACAATTAATACATTCAGGTGTCTGAAAACTAGCAGATTCAAGGTACTATATCAGAAGCAGAAGAAGAAACCATAAACGCAGTACAAAACACTATGGAGAACAATTAATACATTCAGGTGTCTGAAAACTAGCAGATTCAAGGTACTATATCAGAAGCAGAAGAAGAAACCATAAACGCAGTGCACAGGAAGATCTCAAAAATTAGCTGCAAATACTTCACAACTGGAAGTGTGAAGACAGTTCTGTTTACCACAATACTTTGTCAAAATCTATACAGCTGGCCAACAGACAAGAACAGCACTAGACTCCCAAAAGACCTGAAACTGTAACAATTATATAGGAAAATATCTATTTTTAAGGGCTCTGGAGATAATTTTGCCACTCCCTGATAATCAAACTATAAGAAGCACTAACCAGGATGGTGAAATCCAAAGTTTCAACTACTGGCTGGTAAAAACACAACAGGTTAAAAGGAAATATCATTTCTTCCCATTTAGACAGTACATGGTCACATACTTTTAAGATAAGCCTTACTGTTGACCAGATATGACTTCTCCTTTTTTATCTGTTTTCTTTTGGCTAAATGAATAGCAAATGGAAGTTATTTGAGTAGGCCAAAAACATGAGGCAAGGGAAGAGATGTGGATCCATATTCCAATACCTGTAATGCAGCCCTTGACAGAAGCATGATGGCCTGGAGACAAATGAGATTTCTCAAGTCCTGAAACTCCAGGGAATTCTTGAGCCAAAAAATATTCGGGCTGAAGTTTCATTGATGCTTTCTCAGATGGTTGCACTACTGACATAAATGGAAACCCAAGTATTCCACAAGCCACACATGCCAATGTCCCTGAGTCGACTTGAAAGTCACATGACAAATCATCACTACCCAAATATAAATCATTCATATTTTCCGTATACAAACTCATCTCATCAAACAGTAAGCTCTGATCATTATTATTATTTCCACACTGAATATGGGTAGCATTTTCTTTTGGCTTCATATCAACAGGAGCACCTGCACTGGGTGTTAGGGGCTCTTTACTTGTATATGGAAGTAAATCTGGGTTCCATAATACTGCGTGGTAACTTGATTCTTTCCCAAGAAGGACGGATAAAACATTATTTTCCTTTAACATATCTTCAACAAAGGCCTTCTTAACTGATAACTCCCTTTCTTCCTTTTGCCGATCTCTCCTACGCGAACCCCGCACACCTGGTAGTAGGGACCTTGGCACTCTAGCATAATAACAAAAATGCAAAGCCAAAACATGAGAAACAATGTCTATTAGGTGCCCCACTTGACAACTTTATCAAGACAACAAGCAAAGTCATAATGCAGTTCTATCATCGATCTAAGGCGTAGAAGAGCAAATGCAAAAAAACAACTTTATCACAATCATGATTATCTGAATTATCAAAGAACAAGTTCCAGAAGCAGCATGTACAACCATACCGAGACTATCTTTCGCTCAATATAATCCAAACAAGATGGTTGGCTGACCTTGAAACAAAAGACATGGTCAAGAGGTATAGCAGCTGTTGATGGGAGAGCATAGGAAGATAATTCATAGCAGCTCTACGTACTGCAGCTTCTTTAGCTACTTCAAGCCAGTGTGGTGTTCCAAAGTTGGCAGCTTCCCCACAGTTAAAACCTTATATTCCAAATAGGTAATAAGATATGTTTAAATAGAGTAAAGAGAAACTTTATGAAAAAGTATGACTTGCAAACGAAAATGGGCAACATCATGTCGCATGTTACAAAGGATCACGATGTATTAACAAATGCATATAAAAATTACTAATGCAATTGTCAGAAATAATGTAAGTTTTTCCATAACATTGCCGGATCAGCTGTTATGGTCAGCAAGGCATTGCCAGAGGAGAAATTATTCCTAGGGTTTGGTCCCTTTTCACAGTATGCATTTTAAAATCAAGTTTGGCTCAAACACCACATGTTCACAAAGGAATTGAATCCTCTAAGTATTTACCCCTTTCCCTGTAGATTTGATGTGTGTGTATATATATATCCTAGGCTTTCTGCCACAAATATCTAGTTGTATGCTTTCAAAGAGTAAAAACAGAGTTCAGGCCAAAATGTTACAATTATCATATCCTCCTCCAAAATTAAGTACCACGTGCAAAAATATAAAGCAATTACCGTGGCTGAATCCTACATGGTAAGCCCTTGGAAAAGTCACAACAAACTCACCAGGGTTCTGTATTAACCTAAAGAAGAAACCAGAATGGACATTAGTAGAACCCAAAAAAGACCCAATAAAGACTCAGCTTCATAGATCAAAGCCAAAATATTTAGCATGTAAAAGAAATCCACAAACTAAATTAACATTATAATGGACCACAGAAGTAACAAGAACGAGAAAAGAAAAACCCACCTGCAACAAGGAATTCCTGATGCGACAACAACCTCAGGTGAAATCAAAGTTGTTTTATTACCCAGTAATGAGAGAGCAGCTGGCAATAAGAGAAACTGGACCTGAGTTAACAAAAAGGCTATAGAAGTAGTAACACAATAATTTTTGGAATGGAATGGGCAATCCTATAAGAACAGAACACATAAAAAATTGAATTAAAATTTGTTTGGAGATGCTATCTTTTGGACTTCAAATCTGTTTAAATGCTAAGCTTTTATGAAACAACCAATGAACCAGCCATGTAGACTTTCACATACCTAGGCGGTCAACATTACCACCAAATGCCTCGGTGCGAATAAGTTCCTCAAAATCAAATGCATAATCTCCTGGAACAGCATACCAAGTCTTTGAAGATCCAGTGTGAAGAAAATTCATGCTGTGAAGCTCATGATCTTCAACATGCCAAGCAAACCAACTGAACAACATTCCAATGTAAACCATAGGAGAAGTAACACCCGGGATATTATCAGGCATGAAACGAGTAAGTGAACCCGGTGAGCGTGCAATTACTTGTAAGTTCCAAGGACTGTTTGAAAGCTTCCAACCAGCAGTACCTTCTGTATCACAACATGCATTTGGATTTTTTTGCCTAGAAGATTGGGAGGTTTCTTCTGCGGACAAGGTTTCTGGAGCAGAAGATGATTTGGATACCTCTAAACATGTATCTGAAACATTCTTAGGAGAAGCATTTTTAACTTCAAAACTATGGGAGTCTCTTTCGCTGCTGCTAATCATGTCACTTGTCTTACTATCAGAGTTTTCTCTACTTCTCTGGTAAGAATTCCTCTTCCTCCTCCGCCTACTAGTATAACGGAATTGACCAACCGGCTCTTCAAAAGCAGACCCAGGCACATCGTTTGCATACTCCACATATATAGGCTTCTCAGAAGCTGCCTTCCAAAACATTTCCTCTATAACCAGTGGAGAAACCTCCTTAATTGTACCTAATATGCTCCTTGCAAAAGCCCTGGACTTAGATTCAAACTGCTCCAAAGTATAAATTTCCCCACTTTGCCACACTTGCTTATGAACACCTGATGGCGGACTCTGAACTGCTGCCCCTTTCACTCTTTTCACACTCTGGCCCAATTCTTGGTGCCTTGTGGTAAAGACTGCCCTAGCCTCCCCATCATTACGACCATCCCCAGAACCCGTTTTCAGGGGAGAACAATCATTCAACAAATTTACATCAGAACCCAAATCTGGGCACTTAGCAAGCGCCTTATTTAAGTTGCTAAAAACATATCTTTTCGAGGGTTTTGGCAACGGTGGGATAATCTTGCAAATACCAAATTCACTAGCTTCCTTCTCAATTTTCGATATATAAGCAATTGGGTCTGCAAATTCAGTATGAGTCGGTCGAAACTCGGGCGCCAATGGCAACCCCTTCAGCCAATTGGGTATCTCAACATCACCCATTTTTCCCAAGATTCACATCCACAACATTATTCTCCTAAAAGATATAAGATTTTGGTACATTGGCTTCCAATCATGTAATAAATGAAGTTACAAGACCAACCCCGTAACGAAACCCTAAAAGTGCAAGATTTGGGTGAAATTTTGGCATGGGTTTGTAGCAATTATTCATACATAAAGCTCATAATTTGACTAATTGAGAACCTGTACATTCAACGAGACTGGTTGATTAGCCTTCAGAAGCACTCCCAATTCCAAGTGGTGTCTTGTCTGTAAATCTCAGAAAGAGATAGGTTTTGAGCGACACTCTTGAAGCTGCCGCGAGATAGAGTTTTGGCGAAGGGCGGTCGCTAATTTGCACGGCTGAGTTGGGACACAGCGCATGAAGGAAGTCACTGTTGTTTTCTGACGGTACGACTTGGGTTGGGTTGGGTTACATTGCGCCTATGTGCGCCTTTTAACATACAACGGTCCTGAAATTAATTATATAGAAATGGTGGTACCAAATAATAAATAAGTATAACTCTCAGACCCATCTCTCTCTTACTCAAAAAAAGAATATAAGTTAACCTTTATTTTCTTTTAAATCTTTTTTTTTTTTCAGATATTTTCTTTTAAATCTACGATAAGTGCATCACAGATAACGTGTAGTATTAATTTATGTGTAACAATATAAGGGTATGATATGATTAATATATTATAGATTTAGAGTATAATATAAATAAATTGATATTTTTATAATATGAGTGGATTGGTAACATCTCACGGTGATGTGTCAATTACAACAAAAAATATCTCATTTAATCAATCGAATGATTTTCTTTGGGTTAAGATGAATAAAATGTTTAAATTGAAATTAAATGAAGGAAATCAAAATAAAAAGTGAATTGTGGAGAAAATTTAGATAATAAGTGATTAATTAGGGATGTAACACTTCGAGAGTGGAGAAAATTTACTTTTATGTTTTTGCCTAAGTCAAGATAGATAATTAAGGAGGGACATATAACATTCAACTGTTAATATATTTAAGTACGATCGAAGAAAAACTTACTTGTCACAGGTGTAATATTTTGTTATGTCTATATATTTCCTCATTATAACTAATCACATAAAGAGCGAGAGAGAAAAAGACCCGCAGGGGGTTTGACATTAACAATAAAAGACAGTGGAGAGATTACATATTGCAAGGTTATTTCAATGTCACCGTCAATATGCATTACCATTTGGGTAGAAATTAGAAAAGAACAAAAATCAGTTTCAACAAAATCAAAGATTTCACGTACTATATTTGGAAAGTGAGGGGACCAACATGAAAAAGGTTTCAACTAAATGATGATGATTCATTTGGTGATTGCACTTTTGTTGTTTGGTTTGCAAGGAAATTACATTAGTAGGTGTCAATTACCACTTCAAAATAGTCCCCATGATAAATCGCTTATATTTTAACATCTACACGCTAATTATAAGTCTAATTTTATTTTGTGAGAGGAATGTTGTATATAACAGTAAAGAAACGGTTGGTAAAATATATTACCAAAAAGAATTACAAAGTATGATTGGTAAAGAATGTTGCATCTCTATTTACAAAACTACTATGGAATATTGTTCAGCTACCCTTATAATATTCACAAAATTCCATTAGTTACATCATTTATTTAGACCAACTTAATTAAATCTGAAACTTGATTGATGAACAATCAAAGGTTGCGATACTGATTCCACTCCGAATTCCGGTTGCCGGAGATCTGTTTGCAATAGTTCTCACAGGCAATCTCACAGATCGGAATGCTTGCCCCTTCCTCCTTCATGCAGACTGGCATGCATGGCTTGGCGCATGCTGAGATTGCTTCACTGCCCTGCATGCTGCTACATCCAATCACAACAACTAGCACACAAATGAGAATGGTGGTTTTATTGGCCATACTGTTGATCTTTTTTATCACTGATATCTCTTGGGTTTTGGTGTTTTGTTGATTTTTGTGAGGGTTTTGATTCAATTGTGTTTGAAAAATGAAGATGAAATTAGAAATATAGATGGGGTTTGGTTTTTATAAGGGGTGAGAAGTTGGACATACTTAGTAAAGAAAGATGTGTGCCTCATGTTTTAGGCGGTTTGGAGCAAAACATGGTGATGAAATATGAGGTTGGGATTGCAGTTTACAATAAAAGCCATCTATTTTAGTTGGGTTTTTTTACCCAAGAAATAGGTTAAAGTGGCTAAGAGCATCCACAATCATGCTCTCTATTTTTTAGCTAAAATTTGGCTAAAAACAATAGAAAGCTATTTTAGGAGCTCTCTATAAAATTTCAACTCCAACCATACTCCCTACTTTAAAGAGTTATAAATGTTTTTAATATTTTTTAATTCAATTTTTGAATAAAGTGTAGACACAAAAACAACAATTAAAAATAATTGACATTAAATAAATGCTTAAAATAATATTAAATATAGAAGCATTTAATTATAGGGAGCCACTAGGAGTATCTTCTCTCTCCTCAGATTTAGGAGCTCCTAGAGGTCTCCCTATTTTAGGAGCTGGATAGGGAGCATGGTTGGAGGTAGGTTTTTTCATTTCCTCCCTAAATTTTAGCTAAGGAGGTGGTTTAGGGAGTCCATTGTGGATGCTCTAATTCATACAATTTAGAACTCTATGTTTAGCTTCTAGCACTCTAATTCCATATTTTGAAGTGATTTTGTGAGCCACAACCATTGGTGAATATGCTCCCATCAATGTGAGGTTTTTGGACTTTTCAGAACATAAAAAAATTTCTCATGATTTTGGGTTCAATCGAAGAGGGGGACGGGGGTTGAAAATGGGTTGCTTTCATTATTGTTCACAAAATTGAAATTGCCACTCAAAAACATAAATCTGAAGACCAAAAAAATAAATCTGCCATGTACATGGGTCAAGAGCTGAATTGTATAGAATATCAAAAGGATGAACATAATTAAACACATGCATGTTCCAAGGGGAATGTTAGACAAAGATAACATCTTCAACCAACAATGTTCTCATTTTTCCATTTTAAAAAAAGAAAAATAATCCAAACTCTGCCAACAAAGGCTGAAAAGATAATGCATTGATAATGTTGCCCTATGACTTCAAATTTTGTCCAAAACAACCAGATTTGACCTTCTAACCTCTCTAACCGCACAATCAGCGAATTCTTGCTCTCTCTCTCTCTCTCTCTCTCTCTCTCTCTCTCTCTCTCTCTCTCTCTCTCTCTCTCTCTCTCTCTCTCTCTGTGGGTACAGAGTGGAGCCAAATTGGAAGATTTTTAAATTGAATGATGTGTCATGTTGAGGGTCTCAAACAGTAGTTAATCTACATGGGGATTTAATTTTCACTTACACACTGCTATATAAAGCTAAACTTTGCTGCCATACGAGCCCAGTGCCCTCTCTTTCAATCTCTCACTCTCACTGTCTAGTTGTCATGAACATCGATGAATCCGACAGAGAGCAGGTTTCTCATTAAAAAATGCTTTCGTAGATGCAGGAAAGCGGGTGCTAGCGTCCTAAAGGGTGCAATCTGGGGTCACACTAGCAATAGATGCATGTGGTTGTGCTTTGATGAGGAGGACTATATCCCAAAAGATGTCCCAAAAGGCCATTTGGTGGTGTATGTTGGTGAAGATTGCAAAAGATTTGTCATCAAGGTTGCCTTGTTCAGCCACCCTTTGTTCAAGGCATTGCTTGATCATGCTGAGGAAGTGTTCCAGTTTTCCACCAACTCAAAGCTCTGCATTCCTTGCAACGAATGCATTTTCCTCAGCGTTCTTCGCTGCATCAGCGCTGAACTTGATCAGGGGTTTCATTATCCTTGAGGTACCTTGTTCCACAGGTTTCATTACACATGCTTGGAGCTTGGAAGATATATAAGATATGGTAGAAAGTCAGATGCTGAGTTTGTGCTGTATTTGTACATTGTGTATCTTCACAAGAATAACTATCTAAACAAAAATTCTCCTTAAACCCATGATTCAAGTGCCCAAATATCTACACATTTTTACATGATTTTTAGTTCAATGATCAAATTATACGGAGGGTCAAGCTTTATGAAGCACAAACACAATCAGGCCATAGCTAAATTCTCAACAACAACAACAACAAAAAACAACAAGCTTCCTTCTGACTATAACATTCAGTTTTCCAAGTCATACTTAGTGCGACAACTGTGATTTGATTGGCATGATAGAGAGATGTAAGTTTGAGTAGGGAAATAGCATTATTTCTCAAATTGCAAAACTCCACCATATTCTATTCTACTCTACGTAATGCTAAATTAGTCTTGGAAATCTTCACCAAATCCGAAACTATTCATAAATATCTCAAACTTGGCATTCATAGCCATCTCGTAGATGCTAAAGTGAGTAAGATCCCTAATTCAAAGTTCCTTGACGGTGAAGCAACCTTTATTAGGCCAATATTCCAACTGATCATATGCATTTGCATACTCCATTTCCAAATTTAGATGAGCAGAGCCTCCTTAAGTCAAAGCATCTATCTGCAATTAGAGTGCTAAAGGAGCCGAGTGCTTCCCTGGCCAATTGTCAGTTGTAACCAGAATTAGGCAAATGTAGCCACCTAACCTTGTAAATGAGTTTTCGAATTGTAATTCTGTCGCCAATTTTCTTTCTTCATTTTTCTAGAGTGTATGATTTAAGTGACTTAGTTATATAATGTACCTACAATGTGAAGGGATGATAAATGGATAATTTGATAACTATTGCAAGGTTTACATGTAATTTCTCCTATTCTTCACACTTGTACCCATGTACATATACGGTATACGCAGGCAGATCGTAGATCCAACAGTATTATCTTGGGAACCCATACAAGTAGAAAGAGATTGTAGTAATCACTCTCACTCAGGGGTGTATACAACCGGTGACACCGAAGAATCTCTTCTCCTAACTTACATTCGTAATTGAAAAAGTTCTGAGGGCATCAGCCAAGTTTGAAGAGAATGCAGTGTACTCAAATTAAACCATGAAAATAAAATTACTAAAATAGACTGCGATAACTTGTTCAGCTTTTTTGATATTAATATGGAAAATACGTTCTGTAATAAAATTGCCATCGATGTCATCTTTATGTGACAAGGATCACAAACAAAATTAACATCAAAACAAACAAACTCCTATACCAGATAAATGGTTTTAGGAGATAAACACTGCCGGCTGGGACAATTACATCAGCATGAAATCCAACTCTACCACAAAGGGAACTACATGGAGCTGAACTGTTGAGAAATGGAGCCTAATGGAAATCAGGCTTTTCGGGGTATGTGCAGCCTGACCTTTGGATGACAACATTTGCGGCATAACAACCAGCTCTAACACAGTCCTCAATGGGCTTTTCTTGAACCAGCTGTGACAAGAATCCCCCAACAAATGCATCCCCTGCCACAAGAAACATCATGGTTTTTGTTAATTATTATTGAACATGACCACTTCAGTTCTTCATCTGTAATCCTCATTTCCCACTCAAATGTTCCACCGGTAATGAAGCATTGATAATTGCTTATAGTTAAGGGGTAAGATATGACATACCGGCTCCATTGGTATCAACCAGCTTCTCCTTAGGCAACAAGATCACAGGATACAATTTCACCTTCCCATCCTGAGCAACCACAACAGGATCTGAACCTTGTGTGATCACAGTAATCCTCTTGTGAGCACCTGATGCTTTGTGCAACTGGGAAATCTTTATAGCGATCTCCTCGACATTGTCAGTCTGATTGCACAAGACATTAAAATTAGTGACTGGTAGAGATTAGAAGTTATGCTGTCAAATTTGAGATACCCAAGACCAAGTAGTGTTACCTCCCAGCCATGAACCCTCGAAAAGGTTCTTGCTTCTGTCTCATTCCCAAAAACATAGTCCATGTACCTATACGAAAAGGCAATTCAGTACTCTCCATTGAGGGACATCATGAACACCAAGAAACATATGTTTTTTACTTTTTTATTTTTATTTTAAGGGACGGGAGGTTGAGGGCAGAAGTGACTTACGGCAGGGCTTTCTCCTGCACATCCTTGAAGAACTCACAAATGAAAGGAGCAGATAGATTCATCATGAATACCTGCACATGCAAGAGAAGGCTACTGAAGCTATTGAATTTAATAACAAAAAGAGAATGATATCCAACCACATTGTTGATACACAGTCCAAGAAAAACTACATTTTCAATACCTTATTGTTTGCAGCTGCATGTTCAGCAACCAGTTGGATGGACTCAGGAGACACAGTAAGGAAAAACCCAGCAATGTAGAAATATTTTGCCTTTTCCACTGTGCAAGCAAGAGTTTATGTAGAGATGAGTCTGGGAGGACAGATGACCAAAACTAATAAAAAAGACAAGGTTTGAATTAACATGAGAGCAAGGGAAGTAATACCCAGAGCCCAGTTTTCTGGTTGCTTCAAATGCTCAGTTTTGTAACAGTTTGCAGCTGATAAGTTAGCAACAAGAGACCTGTACAATTATTTGTTACAGGAAATTAATCCCAACAAGGTTTTAATAAACCATAGGACTAGTTGAGATGAAAAAGAAATTGAAAACTTTATGCAGGGGCCTTTTGTTCCAAAAATCTATGACCTATGACTGATACAAGGATCATGATGGGAACCATGAGTAAAATCTAAATGCATGACACAGGGCAGTGATAAATGTAAATGAGGAACGGCATGAAGATGGCTATGAAGATCAGCATGCAACAAATTTTTGAATACGCAAAAGATGTAAAACTGACCTCTCACCACCAACTACACAAACAGCACATGTTCCTGTTGGAGCCTTGTCATCTTCATAATATTGTACCTGAATACAAATTTAAATAAATATTTATTACTCAAAAGAATTTGATAGTTTAGAGATCAGTAGGATAGGTGAATAGACCTAGCATTCGTGTCGTGTTATCGGTGTTCGTGTCAACACGGTTTTCTTAACGGGTTGACACGACACGACACGATAAGAAAACGGGTTGGGAATGTCCAACACGAACACGACCGTTACAATTCGCGGGTAACATGACACGACACGATTCACATTATAAGAATTTAAAAAAATTACAAAAATGAAATATGGAAAAAAAAATTTACAAAATTAATTAAAAATGCAAATCACAAAATTACCCCTGCTTAACGGTTGGTTCGTGTTTTCGCGAATTAACACGAAACGACACGATAACTTACCGTGTGGCTAACGGGTCAACACGATAGCAACACGACACGATAACACGGACCCGAAAACTGAATTTTTCGTGGTCGTACAATATTGCCAGCTCTATAGGTGAAGATGTAGAGAAACTCACATTAACACCAGCAAGTTTACTATTTTTCTTCATCTCTTCTCCAAACTTGTCCTTCCCAATGGATCCCATGTAACTAGTTGCATCAGGAACTTGGAGCATCCACTGTAACAAAATAACACAGAAATTGATATTTGTTATCAGTACAATACGATTGAATCAGATCTTAAATTAAATACAAAATTCTCTATAAAAAAACTTAAACAAACCTGGGCAACCCTAATTGAATTTTGAGTAGCACCTAAAGAGAGCACAATAAACATATAGTACATTAGTCAACAGACAAGTTTGTAGACAAGATCATAAAAATGGCATCACCAAATACCAAAGAGAACAACTTATCAACTTACCTCCAGCAATATACTCTACATTGGACTTGGAAGCCATTTCGTCATACCTGTGAAAAACCATCCGCAGAGATTGAATCAGCAAATGCAATATTCCAGGATGTTGCAAATACCAAAAACCAAACATGATGTTATGTTTGAATGAACCTCTAAGAGGAGCTTATAAACATAGACCTTACAGATTAGAAAACTAACACCTTTTGCCAATAAGTAGATATGGGGTTCAAACAGGGAAAGTTAATTGGTTTTAGTTACCGACTGGAAGCTATGGAAGTGAAAGACTACATTTTCTAAACCAAGGTGATTTAATAAGAAAACAAGAAAGTAAGTGAACTGAAATTACATGGGCAGGTGCTTGTCCTCAGCAAGAATGGCATTGTTCGGTTTGATGTCATATCTGCCAGCAAACAAATCAACTTAGTTCTCCATAAGGCATAATGTATAGATCAAAGAACGAGAGATTAAAAACATCAGCATATAGAATCATTTAAATACCATTAATCTATAATTATAGTTCCACTATAACAACAAATTAAGCTTAAAGTAAGACTAATGTGAGGCTATAACACTTGAAAGTAATTGTAAGAGTTGGCCAAAAAATAAACAATGGGAGTAATCAAAGAGGAAATGAAGAAACTTTCATTGAAGGTTAAAAGTGTACTTTTCATATGACACTAGGGTGGCTATTGTCATATACCGTGAATGCAAAAAGATCACAAAATCAAACACACCAGTAAGTAAGCAAGTAACCACATTGGCCCTTTCCACTTTAACCAAGTGGGGATGAGCAAAGGGGAAAATGATCAGAAAAACCATTGAAGTTCTATTAAAAGCACACAATCCCAAGCATCAGTGACAAGGAGCATTTGATGCACTATATCTAATCAGATTCAAACCAAAACAGTGACATATCAGCTACAAGAACTCAACTATTGCTCATCTGGGTTGCTGACATTATTGAAAAAATGAATCATGGTATTGGGTTAAGCCCATAAAACAAAACAAAGAACAATAAATCCTTCAGATCTGTTTACTTTATCATAATCCTCTGTTTCTCAAAACAAAAAAGTTTCAGATCTATCTACACGAGTTTGCCCAATACAAGTTATTGACAACAGAAGAAAAACCCATCAAATTAAGCAGAAGAGAAATCGAGAACCTATAATAACAGATCGCACATCATTAGTTTTCCTACCATTTTCTGAGGAACCAAACACTAACAGAGCATAGGAATATAAAAAAGTAAGATGCCAAAATGGGGGCTTACTTTGTCAAGAATTCATCGTCAACGACAGCTGAAATGTCGAGAAGAGGATTGCCCATCCCCAGGAGAACCCGCTCGTACGCCATTGATGAAATTTGCGAGATTTCTGAATTGTATTGAGAAAGAGAGAAACAGAGGTGAGCAGCTAAGCACAAAGCGAGTATGGGTTTGCGAGGTATTTATACTAAGCAGCGTACGTGGGGATTTTGAGGTGAGATGTCACTCAATATCACCAACCCCCGGCTCCTTTTGATTTTTCTTTTGATTTAATTTTTTTGTTACACCTTTTAATTTATTTTTTTAATTAGTCACCAACCCACTATGTCACTTTGTAGGTTTTTTTCTTTTCTTTGGCGGTTTTTTAGACATTCATAATCATAAATCTATCTTAATATTTGGCCTAAAATATTTATTTTAGCAGGGCATACCATATCATATCTGATGTGCATCAGCAAAATTTGATATGCCAAAAAGTTTTCTATTTTCTTCCCCTTAAAAGAAGGAGGGTGTTGTTAAGCGAACTAAAATTAATTGAGTATACCATATGATATAAGTACACCCTAATAATTAAATCAAAATATAAAATTAACTAAGTACACCCTATTTAACTACCAAAAATGCCCTGATACACCCATGTAAAATTAACTAAGCACCATATTTTAACTAAGTACACCCTATATAAAATTGACTAAGACACCCTATATATTTCATTTTGTGTAGCTAGTGCCATTCATAAGAAATATGTTGCTGTCTTGCTAGGGCCCTCTCATCTAAAGAAGATGAGGATCTCAAATACCTACGTCTGTGTGTTTTAAAGAAATAGTGTAAAATCAGTCCATGGCACGATTCACGAATAATGGTGTTGACAACAACAACCACATAAGATAATAGCTATAGACAGAAGCTGTATAAACATAGATTCATCCAAACGATTGCAAATGAGTAATTGTCATTAACCTGGATGAAAAATACATTATAATTAAAAGATTGAGTAGGACTCAAACAATACCATAAATAGACACAAAATGAAGTGAAAAAAAGAACAAAGAAAACCCAAATGCCTTAATACTCATGGAAACTCGGTCGAAGTTTAATACTTTGAATCAGTAACCAACTAAAGAGATAGGAGCTGCTTCAATAAGTCGAAGCGTAAGTCTGATGCAAGTCTAGCAGCAATGGTATTTCTGACAAAGAAAATGATGGTATTTCTACTGACAAAGAAAACGATGGCTTTTTGGAATCGACTCTAAATTCTAATTTGATTAGGGTTCAATATGTTGAGTAGGGTGTACTTATTAAAATTATTTTTGTTTCAATATTCAATGTATCCTTTTTGTCATTTTATATTAGGGTAAATTAGTAATTCAATAAATAGATTAGTAGTATAGTGTAGTCAGTTAATTTTAGGGTTCGTTTAATACCCAAGAAGAAATGAGGATACATCTATTTTTAATCCTAGTGTTACTACTAATGTTACTTGAATTAAGGTCAAAAACACGGTAAAAATATAAGGGTTTTTATCAAAAATGGTTTTTGAGGTTTGCGAAATTATCACATTTAATCATTTATGTTTTTATTTCCTGACATTATTGGTCCTTTATGTTACATGTTACACATAAATTTGGTCATGCCATTTAGGTTATGTCAAAATTTATGTTAAAGTGATTATGTGGCACGTATATGATGCCCACATATCCAATGAGATAATGCCACGTGAATCTAAATTTTAAAATAAATAAAAATTTAAAAAGGGTTAACATTTAAAATCTAAAAAAATTAGAAAACTAAAATAAAGAAAAGAAAAACAAATAGTGGGTTGGCAAAGGGAGAATGCAGAGGGGGTATGGCTGCAAGTATTTTTCTTTTTTGTTTTAGTTTTAATCTTTTTTATTTACAAAAGACTTAATTTTCATTTTAAAAATGATTTGAAGTTTTAAAATATATTATTATTTTATTTAAAGCCATGTTGCATTTTCTCATTAGATAGGTTGGCACCACATATATGCCACGTCAGCAATTTAACATAAATTTTGACGAAATCTAAAGGGTATGACCAAATTGATGTGTGAGGTGTAACATAAAGGACCAATAATGTCATATAAAAATATATATAAATGACCAAATGTGATAATTTCTCCAATCTCAAGGACCATTTGTGATAAAAATCCAAAATATAAATGTGAAACTTGTGTCGTAACGATGACAAGTAATATAAATGTGAAATTTATTAATGTAACAGATCATATTTTAAGAAAAAGAAAGAGTTAACTAACATTCTTTTGCATTGTACAAGCAAACATGATGTGAACATATACCAAACACCAGTCCAAATTAGCACCAGTTCAAAAAGAACTCAATTCTTTGTCACCTTCTTTTAAAGCTATTGATTTGCGGCTATCTTGATTGAGACCTTTTGCTTATAACGTAACCTTCACCCTCTTTTTTTCTTTTGGTTGGTAATTACCTTTATCTTCACCTTCACCTACCAAAGAGTTTTGAAGATTTATTACATGATAGTAACGCTTTTGACATTTCCATAGAAATACCTTATCTAACTTGACTTATTAAACAAGGTCCCAATTGGAGTTAAACAATAATAAGGTTGGTGTAACATCTAAAATCTCACTTAAGAGAGATAATGAGTAGGAACCTATCGTTTCGTTCCCACTATTCCCATCTCATCGACTCAAATGGATTTTATTGATTGAGTATGTACATCTCTTGAAAGGCAAGAGTTTCACCTCTTTTTTATTAGTACAAGCGATAGTCTAAATTATAGGGAATGAGGATTTCTCACACACACACTACCACGATGTCATGAGGGTTTCACCTGTTTAAGTGTATATTTTTATAACAAACGTTTGTATTGTGGATTTTATTTAAATGAAGTTAAATTACAAAGATTACAATTTTGAGAAAATCAGGTAGAGAAACACAGGGACAGAGAGAAACAGTACTTGTAGTTGAGTTTTTTTTACTGAGAAAGCGATCTTTATTAAGAGATAAAAATTACATCATATCATGAAGAAGTACATCAGCAATGATATCGGGAGGGTCCCAAAACCATGAAGATGCAGCCTCTAGACAAAGATGAAGAGTTATACCGCAAGGACAGTAACTCCCTGCAATCCTCAACCAACACCCCCACTGTTGATCTATCAGCATTCCCGCCCTTAATAGCTTGAATCAAGCTCATGGCATTGCCTTCTACAAGCTTGACCGTTCCTTCCACGGATTGGGCAAAACGCAGTCCTTCCCGTAGTGCCAATGCCTCTGCATGTTCAGGGGATGAGACATGCCGAAACCGAGTTGCTCTAGCTGCCAGAAACTTGTAGTTGAGTTTTATTTTGTCACAACTATGAGTAGTTACCTCTGTTTCCTTGCTTTTAGTTTTCATACAGATTGAGCAAAAGAAGAAATCCTCAGATAGAGAAAGAGATTCATTTAAAGAAATAAAGCCACCTTTTGTGACTTTTGTTTATGATACATTTTGTTGATCTACTGAAGATCGACTACAATGTAGACAACATATAAGCAATAACATGAAAAGAAAAGAAAAAATAGAAACCATACAGTTTCCAGTTTCAAGGCCATAGAGCCTTGTATATTAGATGAAAAAACATAATTTTTTTACAAGAAAATTAAGTAATTTGTGGTAAAACCATAAGCACTCTCTAAGATATGGGAAGAGGAGCACCATTCCACTCCTTCAAGCAGTCCAGCAGAGGATCAATGAACTTTCCAGCACAGATTGCATTGAACACCTTGTCACATTCCTCACCTGGTGATCTTACTTTGTCACCTGTCAACAGAGCAGTTCCCAGCTCTTCTCTCACAAACTTGTATAGCGGGTAAGACCTGCACTCTGTGATTCTGTTAGGAAGTGCTGGTTTTCCATTATCGTATTCAAGCCTAGCACTTTCAACTTCTTTGGGCAAGATGGTCTTAAGCTCCTCTTCAAAAGCTGCAATCTTTTGGAAGATTGAAGTGCTTGAACTCTTTTCCTTCTCACCGTTGTTCAATGCATGCTCAACTAGAACATGCCTCAGTTTCTGCATCAGTGGATAGGTAGCATTGCAGGGGTCATCGATGTAAGCAAAAACGTACTCGCGGTCAACCACCTTGAGCAAGTCTTTCTCACAGAACCTAGAGGGGTGAAGCTCACCATTGAAGCCCACTGTTAGGACTCTCTTGGCCACTTGACTGACAGTGCTCTTCACTGTGCTCCTCAAGTTCTCCTCCAAATGTCTCAGATCAATAGCTTGGCACAATGCAACTAAGTATGTGGATGACATAAGCTTCAGAATGTCCACAGCCTCAGCTGTCTTTCTAGAAGAAATCAATCCCAAGGAGTTGACATCTTGGTTGTGTTGCTCTGCACTTTGGACATGGTTGGTGACAGGGTTGCCAAGGAATTGGAGCTCTGAGCAGTAAGATGCCATTGCAATTTCAGCACCTTTGAGCCCATAATCCAAGCTTGGGTTGCTGCTTCCTGTGAGATTTGAAGGCAACCCATTGTTGTAGAAGTCATTGACAAGCTCAGAGAATTGGGCAAACATGAGTTTGCCAATAGCAGCAATGGCTAATCTGGTGTTATCCATGGCAACACCAATTGGGGTTCCTTGGAAATTTCCACCATGCAAAGCCTTGTTCCTTGAGACATCAATCAATGGGTTATCATTCACTGAGTTGATCTCCCTCTCAATCATTTTGGTTGCTGCTCTGATGACTTCAATCTGTGGGCCCAACCACTGTGGAGAAGTTCTAAGAGCATACCTGTCTTGCTTAGGCTTCTGAAGAGGGTCTAACTCATGCACCTTTTCAGCTGCTTTTACATAATCACTTCCAGCCAAAATGTGTTCCATTATGGCAGCAGCCTCAATTTGGCCTGGATGATGCTTCAGTTTATGCGTCAAATGGTCTGTAAATTCAGGCTTCCCTTGCATAACTTCAGAAAAAATTGCTGACATGACTTCTGCTAAAACTGCTTGAGTGTTGGCCTCAAAGAGAACCATAGAAGCCAAACCAGAGCCAACTGCAGTGCCATTGACCAATGCAAGACCCTCTTTTGGCTGCAACTCAAAGAACCCACCATCAACCCCAGCCAACTTGAAGGCATCAGCAGCAGTTAGGGTTTCTCCATTGGGCCCTGTGGACTTCGAGTTGGGCCTGCCTATCAGAAGCCCAGCAATGTAGGCGAGAGGAATCAGGTCCCCTGATGCAGTGATTGTTCCTCTCAGAGGAAGGCATGGGGTGATGTTGCTGTTGAGGAACTTGGTTATGGCTTCCAAGATTTCAAATCTGATGCCTGAGTAGCCTTGGAGGAGTGTGTTGATCCTCACAAGCATTGCTGCTCTTGTTGCTGTGTGAGGCAATGTGTGGGTAGATTCTGTGCTGCTGCCAAAGATTCCAGCATTCAAGAATCTGTTGAACAAACAAAACAAAAAAACCAATTAACACCAATTTTTTTTTTTATAAAAGCGATATCGGGGAGAGTGATTTTCTCACACACACTTTTAACATAATAAAATCCATTCCCACTGGGCTAGACCAGTTCGCTAGTAAAATTAGTAAATGTGTGTGTGTGTGTGTTTTTTTTTGTGCTGTTTTGTTTTGATGGACTTAACCCAAAACAGAGACATCGGTAGTTATTGTGTAAAAGGACCAGACTATATGGAACCAGTAAGGAACAGACTGTCGTGTGCACAAAATTCAACACATTGTGAAAAATGAGAATTTTCTTGATTAAAATATTTTGTGTTTATTTTTTATAAAATGATTATAATTTACTATTCTACTTTTATTATATTAGCTTTCTTTTATGTCAAGTAAATTTAAATAGGAATATTTTGTCTAAAATCATTGAAAGAAGTCTTCTCTTAAATAATAGTATAGATATAATGCGTTCGTGTCGCGCTCTATCCCAATTATTTTGACCGGTCATACAACTATTTTATTATTAATATTAGTTATTTTATCTTTATTAAATTACAAGACTATCGGAATGTTTTGACAAATATAAATTGCTTTTTTTTCATCTTTTTAATAGCAAAAGAATACTATCCCCGTTCGTTCGCAAATGAGTTCATGTAAAGGGAGAGTTGAGCTACTAAATAGAAAACTCAACTTACCATGAATATAAATGTTTATTTTATTTGGTTTGGAACTACGCAGCTCAGTCCAGCAGAAAAGAATGAATATATATATTATCAGGTGAAAGACTCAATCACATGATAACTCACGTTTGGACAAAAATAATCTTATAAAAAGAAATTTATATAAATGTATTTAAGAATAAAAATTATTATAAATGTTTGGTGAAATGGTCATTCTCCTTCTCTAGATTTTCACCTACCTATACGGCCATCAATAGGTACATAAGGTGAGACAATTATAGTCACCAATTTTTACCTAAAAAAAGCTGGTGGCATAAGAAATAAAATAAAATATTGTGGTCGCACCCTATCCGCATTCAATTCAATCATATTTACTCCCTGCTACCATGGAATTTTGCACCCATAAACAAAAACAACATATTTGTTATGGTCGGCGAAATGAAGAGTATTTATAACGGGTTCTTTAAATGGAAGAGGATCACATGTCTTCAAAATTGGTGTTTTTTGTGTTTTCTTCTTATCTGCTTGACATATTCCCAAAATTATTTGTTCTTAATTTTCTTTTAAGTGAGTTGACAAGTGTCAAGCAAATAGGAAGTGACACCAATTTTAGTGACATGCGATCTGCTCCTCCCTAAGCGATTCTTGAGGGGTTGAGATCTTCTCCGTCTTTGTGTGTCTCTACGTCTACGCTTAATTTTGTGACACGCGATATTATTTTATTATTTTATTTGTATTAAAAGATAAAAGCATTAATTTTGTTACATTATGATTAAGTGGAATATCGCGTGTCACAAAATTAAAGTATGTTATGAACAAAGAAGACAGCGTGGATAGAATATCTGAACTCATTCTTGAGTACGCGGAAGTTTGATATGTTAAATGGATGAATTAATTAGAGTTAATTACCGAATTAGCTCCCTCTGGAGGGCTCCACCTTGCTTGGTTCTCCTGTGTGAGGTTGCACCAAAACCAGTGGTTATACCATAGGTGTCGGTTCCCTTGCTCATGCTATCCATAACCCAGTCGCTGCTGGCCTTCACCCCAGCCCTGGCCTCCTCCGAGAGCTCCACGTGGACCCCACCATCGTGGTTTGCAATTGCAGCCACCTGAGCTATGGTCAGGCTCGCTCCACCCAGCCTCACAACTGGCTTCCTGTACTCGTTGACCATCCGTTTGACCTCGTCCAGGTGGCTCCCTTTCAGTGACTCAGCAGCCATGCCCCAGTTCAATGGGTCCTGTGTCACATGTAGCTGATCATGCCCCACGCAAAACGAGTCCACGGTGGAGCCATTCTCATTGCCGTTTTGATCCTTGCCGATTTCCATTGCTTCCCAGATCACAAACAATGCCAAAGTTGACGACCCAGATGAGGAAAAATGTCAAAATTTGACGAGGGGACAAATTATAAAAGGCACAAATTTAAAACGGAACAAAAGGCAAAAGGTTTTTTTATAAATCAAAAACTGGAAGGAAAATGGAAGGAAAATATGGGAATGGGAAAGGAAGGGAATCGGAGAGGGTGCTGAATTTGGATGGAAAATTTTCTGAGTATGAGGAGTGAAAATTTTCCTGAGTTGTTTCACCGATACTTGCCTTGTTTATATAGGGGCATTCCTGCGTAGAGTTCTGCGTTGGTAGGAGGATGGGTTAGTTGAAAACTGCAGGTGGCCCTTGGATCTTCATAATCTTGAACGGTTGACAGCGCGACACGTGGCGAATTTGTGTGTTTTGTGTAGTTTAGGTGGGGTTAAAAAACGCGGGCTTTTACCTGTCAATGATAACTGGAAGGAAGGGAGATGGGGTTGGTGAGCAGGCTGTGAGCAGGCTATCTTTCTCTCTTTTTCAACAAAATTGGACACGTGGTGCGCTGCGATTGGAGGAAATAGGACTACAATCCTATTTTCGGTACAAGAAAGTTTTTCTCCTGTGAGAGGTGGCACGAAAGCAGCACGTCATTCTAATTCTCTGCAATGACCCAAAAACAATCCTAATTCTCTGCAAAACTATTTGTTAAAATGACAAGTAGTTATGGGTATAAGGTAACGGGGTTTTAACATGTTATATTGTTAAATTGTTTGTAAAAAAATGTTATGTTACTAAACTATCAGTAAAAACAAATTGTTGATTAATTATGTTATGTTGCTACACTATTTGTAAAAACAAATAGTTAATTATATATGTATAAGGTAACCTCGTACGATTTTAGTATGTTATTTTGTTAAAGTGTGAATGCATCATTTTGGTTTGCTTTTAATATGGTGAAGATTTATGGTTTTATGACATCAACATATTATAGATTCTGAGTATAGCAAGAGGATCTTTACCCAATATGGAAAACAAAGATATAAAACTTTATTAAAATTACTAATTGTAGAAAACAATTGGTTAAGAAAACAAGGTTACATTTATATCCTAATTTTGTTGAAAATATATATATATACAATCTCGATCTCTTGGATCAGAGGGGTCTAAGAGATTTGTGGTCACCCACCGTTGGATTTAAATCCAACGGTCCACCCACTCTTACACTCTTTTTAAAAACTTTTTTGAATAATTAGATTTAAATCCAATGGTAGGTGACTACAATCTCTTGGACCCCCTGTGGTCCACGAGATCGAGACTAAGTATGAGCCTAAGAAATCATATAGAACTTTTAGAAAAAAGAAATATCATGGTGAAAGCTCTAAGAAACCCGTTAAGAAGAAGACTTATGTCCCAACTTGTTACAAATGTGGAAAAGTAGGACATTATAAGTCTGATTGTAAAATGAAAGAAAAGATTAATAGCTTAAGCATTAGCGAAGAATTGAAATATCAACTTTGTCAAATAATGCTTAATTCTTCCGATTTTGAGCAAGATAGTGATAACGAATTAGCTCAAATTGAAAATGAGGAATTGTTTGAATCTGATACTGAAACTAGTTTAGAGAGCGAAAATGAATGCGCTTGTCAGTTTAAGGATCTTAAAATATGTGTCTTAACTAAAGAAGAAAGTCTAATAGTAGACCTAATTGATAAAATTGAAGATATATATATTATTTTGGCAACAACAAAAAAATCCTTATTTCCTTACAAGAAAAAAATGCATCCTCATATATTATGGTTTATGTGATACAGTTTCATGCAGTATCAATATTATTCTTAACTTAACCTCATATTAGAATTTAGGTGTGAAGATTTTTCCGATCTTAAAATGCCACCATGTAACTAAAGAATATATCCCATTTAATAGTTTCAGTATTAGATGATTATTCATCTACTATTTGATGCAGATAAGGAGACATTAAAATTTATGGTGCATTGAGATAGAAAGCACTAAGTTCATTATTCTGGCTTTTAATAAGTTTCGTTAATTTGGAATAGTTTGGCTTTTAATAAATTCCATGTATTTGGAATATTTAGATTTCTCAATGTATCTAGATTAATGGGGTTCATTAATCTAGGTACTAGTTGAATGTATGGGTTGAGAGATTAAGACTTTAAATACTTGTATGCATAGACTTCTCAATGGAGTTGTTGTTGATAATTGAAATTGAAAAAAAAAAGTGTTCTCTCATCTTTGCTCATAATCTGGGTATTCTTAGAATTAACAGGTTTAAGTATTTTATCATATCTTTTATGCCAAGTTTCGCATATTCTTAGACTAAACGGGGCTTAGTGGTTTGTGTTTCATGTTCCCAAAATCCTTGCTCGAGTGCTACTACATCACTATTGATAACCTAAATAACACAATTCTTATCACAATCATGATCATCTTTAAAATTGGTCCAAGTTGATGCATCTAAAAGGTAAAATCCAAAAAAAACTATATGACCGGGCCTCGGTTACATTTGCATGCTTTATTAGCTCGAACTTTCTAGGGGAAACCAAACCAAAATAAGAGAAACAAAAACATGATTGGGTGATTTTGCTTCATCGTATAGGGATAATTTTTTTCTTTTTCAAAAGATTCAACAAATCTAGGTGATTTAATCATTTTATTAACTATTTTTTCTCATTGATTTCATCAAACAAAGTAGGGCAAATATTTAGTTATTCTCATATTTTATTCTTCTCCAACATGAAGGTATTTATAGAAGTACAACCCTAAATAAAATAAGAAATAAATCTAAATTACAATAGGAAATAAATCTCAATTATAATAGGCCTAGACAAATAGGTAAGTAACTAAAATCCTAATATAGTAAGGAACCAAAATCCTAACTAAGTAAGGACTCACCAACAGTCCCCCTCAAGTTGGCGCAAAGATGTTTCGCATGCCCAACTTGACAAGCGAGTCGTAGAACACCATACTCGAGGCAAATGGAAAGGCACAAAGCAAGGTAAGGACAAAGACATGGGCAAAGACATAGCAAAGGTAAGGCAGAACACAGAAACCCGGTGAACAAGGCAAAGGCAAGGCAAAGAACATAGAAACCCTATGAACACGGCAAATGCAAGGCAAAACCAAACCCTAAAAATAGGGTAAGGCAAGGCAAGGCATAGCAAAGAAAGGCAAGACAGAGTAAAGTAAAGGTAAGGCAAGGCAAGTAAAGGTAAGGCAAGGCAAGTAAAGGTAAGGTAAGGTAAAGGCAAAAGCAAAGACAAGAAAAATAAAGGTAAATGGCAAGGGAAATTCACTCATCTTCCCCTTTTACCATGTCCAATCATCTCATGAGTGGTGAGGTCCAGAGTCAGGGGTAAAGTCAGATACAATGGTTGTAGATGGCAAATCCCCAGGGGTCATGACAAACGCAGTCTTAGGGCCAGAATTGCAGGCTTTGAACTCCTCCCACTAATTGGGATAACCATGGAGCTTAAAGCACTTCTTAACTATATGATTACCACCACAATGGGTACACTTGTGGGTCCCTTCCACAGTATCAGATTTGGCAGGGGCTGAACTAGAGGAACGGGAACCAATAGAAGGTAAGGACTGACGACCGGTCATTAGAGGACGACCAACTGGCGGGCATAATTAGCCTTCCAGGCCACAACACCTCCTTCGAACATAGCAAACTGACGAGTGTCTTCCTCCATTACCATGGTGTAGGCTTCTAAAGGAGATGGGACAGGACTAAGAGCAAGGATTCAGCTACGAACACCATCAAATAGCGAACAAGTCCTCCAAGAAAATCATAAAATCGATCGGCTTCAATTTCTTTGTGACGACGAGCCACATCAGCATGACAATTAAATTCATTGGGGCGCAGGCAATCAATCTCCTCTCATATTGCATGGAGTTTTTCATAGAACACTTTTACATATTCACCATTCTGACATGTAAGTATGGACTGTCGTCGGAGTTAAAACAACCGAGAACTATTCTGAGTCATAGTATAGGTCTTTCGAGCGGCCTCCCATACATCAAAAGTAGTATCACACTGTTCAAACAAGGCACAAACTGGTTTAGTCATGGAATTGAGAAGCCATGACTGCACCAAACAATTATCTTCATCCCATTCAACATAGGCATCTGAGAGTTTGGGAGGAGCAGTCTTCTTCCCATTGATAAAGCTCACCATACGACGACCGGTAATCGTAAGGCGTGCACTACGAGACTAAGAGACATAATTGGAGCCATCCAATTTGTCAGGGGTAATAGGAGCAGAATAGTCAAGCGAATGACGATCCTCATTCATTCCAAAAGCACTAGCATTCGACACATGCTTGGAATCATCACCCATGATAGTAGCGGAAACACAAAAGCAAACCCTAAAAAATAAGGTGTGTAGCAGAACACGAATGAGCACAACACACATGTCACAAGAAAACCAAGGCTATGATGCCATGTTAAATTTCAGATACGGCCAGCGGCCCACTACTAGCAACACCGATAATTTCCCAAACTTAACCACCTACAAAGCCTAGTGGGTGTAGGGTTTTATCTCAAAAGGCCTCGGTGATATTAGTAGTGGAACCATTCATTATATATTGTATTTTATTTTGTCAAGTTTCCGATGTGGGACTTATATTCTTCAACATGCCCCCTCACGTGGGACCACTACATAGTGGGTCACACGTGGAGCCAAGTCCACATCGGAGTCAAACATTCAAGCCCAATATGAACACCACTTATTGGGTGGGTAAGAGTAAACATTCAAGCCCAACATGTGAACACTACATATTTGGTGAGGGGTAAGGATAAATGCCCAATATTTCAGGCTCAGTCAATCAACCGGCTCTAATACCATGTTAAACAAAGTAGGACAAATATTCAGTTATAGAAGTACAACCTAAAATAAAATAATAAATAAATCTAAATTACAATAGGAAATAAATCTCAATTATAATAGGACTAGACAAATAGGTAAGTAACCAAAATCCTAAAATAATAAGGAAACAAAATCCTAACTAAGTAAGGACTCGCCAACAGATTTCCAACGTAATCTTATGTTTCATGTAATCGGCAACTCAATTATTTTATCTCCGCAAAGGACCTACTAGTGTAGTCAGTGGCGAAGCCAGGATTTCATGTGTGTGTGGAGGCCTCTCACAAAATATAAACAATAAAAAATTTGAACACACAAGACATACCAAAACATCAAAAACCATATTGTGTATTCATTACAATCATAATTGTCCTCAACGAGCTTTCATATTTTGAAATCGTTGCATAACAACCTCGTCATCTATACTATTAAAAATGTCTCTCTCAATATATGTAACGAGCAATCATTCATCCATAAATTGAAAGACCTATTAAAATCAATAAAAAGAAAAAAAAATCAAAATTTCAAGAACTAAAAAAAACCATAAATAAAGAGAAGAAAAAAAAGAACTACTAAAAAACTATAATAAAATAAATTAACCTAATTAAAATTTGATAGTTTAATATGGAGTTTGAGAGAAAAACATACAGGCATTGAGAAAGTATGCTTTACTGTTTGTGTATTCTCCAAGAAAGGAGAAAAATGAGTTAGGTTTTTATCAATTTTTGTAAAATGGTAAATATATAATAATGAGAGCTATAAACCTTTGGGAAAAGGAAAGGAAAGTGGCTTAAGCTTGGTGGAAAGGAAAGTAGGACTTGGCTGCTGGCCCACGTGATAAAATAAACATATTAATTAATATAGATTATTCAATAACATCAATAAATATTACATTTAAAATATAAAAAAAAAGTTGAGTGGGGGCCAGGGACTGCACTGGTCCCCACGTGCATCCGCCCCTAAGTGGAGTGGTTTGAAGCAATTATTTCTTCAGGTAAGGTTCTGGGTTCGAGTCCTAACATTAGTGTAGTGTGTGTGAGTTTAATATATTATCAACCCTCTCAATGAGAAATGTCCTTTAAAAAAAAAAAATTATCCACTTTCATTAATTTCTAACATATGTTTGAATAATTTTTTTGTTTGAATATGTTTGAATCTTATGTTGCATGAAATTTATAAATTTAGGACCACTTCTTTCTTTTTCTGCACGAGCTCTTAGTGGAAAATCTACCAATCCCATCCCCTCTAATTTATTTGGTTTGTGTTTGGTGGGATTTTGGCATGGAGTCTGTCGTGGCCTTTTTATATCCCTCAATTCCACACCTTATTAATTGTTGCCATTAATAAATTTATCTTATCTTATATATTTTTTTTCAATACGGTAGTCTAAACTAGTTTGATTCAAGGATTAAAATATCGGCCGTGCAGATAATATCGGCCCTCCAATTTATGGATATTTCGGGGGATATATCGTTATCGTTTTAGTTATCGTGAAAAAATGAACAAAAATGACAGATATAGGCATTGAAACACATAATTTTGGTGTCAAACTTTCATAGATGTTATGTACATTATCAATGAATGTGTTGAACAAATAAAACTCAAAATTTACCAATAATAAGATATACATATGATGAAATATAAGTGGTATGTAATGCGCGTTAATGAAAAGTTTGAAAATAAAATGTTGATTAGAATGAATAAACCATGCATAAATCCATAGTTTGTTTAAACATTCGATTACAATTTAGATAAGTGTCCATCTACATAAATGAAGAGCTCCTATGAGGTTCAAACAATGAGGGACAACCATTGAGATTCATACAATTAAAAGTAAAGGAAAAGACCAAACAATTTTTGCAATGGTCTTAGAATAAAGTAGTTTCACATTGGCTTTTTGCAACTACAACCTGGAGTCCCAGGCGTAGGTGTGCACGGTAACAACTCATGTTCACCTACAATCAGCATGCTGCAAGTGCATGATGTAATTAGGGTGAGTAAACAACCTTATGCTGATTGATGATTGCTGAAATTATTTTCTGTACACATGCAATTAACTCTTTTGTCTTTGCTGAAATCATCAAGTTGAGGCAGCTTGGGAAATTCTTGACCACACAATTTACAATTGTACATATGAAATTGCTGTGAGTTTTTCAATAAAATTGATCCCGTGCCTATATGACTTTTATTTCCTTAGGAACATAATCTTGGAACACATGTCAAACTATGAAAAGGATGCATCATTTTGCTTACCCCCCCAGGAGATGGAAATAAAGGATGTTCATTTCCATGTTTAGGAATGCTTGAAAATGAGGATCGAGAAATGACATTTTCTTTCATTCTCATGTTTGATTTCTACCGTATTATGATGAAAAGTTGTACATTTTTTCAATAATACCCTTTTTTTTAATTAAAAGTTATTAAAGCATTAACAATTTGTTTCTAAGGGACAAAAGTGGTATTAAAAAATTATAGTAGGGCTAAGTTAGTCCAAACATGTTGCTTTAATTGATTTTCTATATGGGAGGAAAAAGATTCCCAAGCATAGCCAAGGGAGAAAAATTTATTTGTACCAGATATACCACTTCGGCGCTTTTATGAGCCAACCACATATTGTCATGTATTTTAACTTTCCGACATGAGAATGCTTGATAAGTTTGGGATCGATGGCATCCCGTTATATGTAAGTTTTTCTCGAGCCAATGCCTTTTTCTATTGGACTAGATCCTATTGGTCATTATATAACTTTTTATTTGGCAAAATTTAACTGATCTTATTCCTTCCCAAATTCCATAGATGACAACTTATCAACGTCATATTATTTATGATGTGTTCTGTACGGCAGAATTTAGGGAGGCAGCTTCGCCTTTATATGGCACGCCAGACAGGGTTTTGGTAAAAGGAGTTGCCCAAAAGCAAAGTTGTTAACAGCACTGCAGAGTTGCATGACTCTTCTTAGTATGAAACCAGATAATTCAATGTGTCACAAAGTTTGAGATTCAGCACAAAAATTGATATATAATTTTCTTCATCGCATACAAAAAATAAGTACATGCATTTCATTACTAATTAAGAAGCCAGGTATCTTTAAAAAATAATTATAATAATAACAAGTCATGAAAGATATTTCACACCTCTTTTTAAGATACATTTAACAAGTTCGCAATGAGAACTTAAGAACAAAATGAAACCGATGACCCCGAATTTTCCTTAAATATTTTCTTTTAAATCCCTCAATCCAAACAAAACCTAAAAGTAGTTACATGTTTAACAGAGATCTTGTGTTTAGTTTTTCCCTCATGGTCGATATGCTTTGCGGTAATAATTCCCAAAAATGATTCTTTATGAGTACTATTGCATGTTCTGATTGAGTCCTATAACATGATTTGGTATTTGATTACCTAATTGGCAAATTTGACCAAGAAATTTTTTTATAAAATATTTTTGTTTTGAGTCCTTGACTGAACAAAGCTGACACTGCCGATCGAAAGGCTTTGGAGCCTCAAAATGTATACTCAACTCAAGACAATAAGGAAAGAAAACTATAAAGGTAATACGTCAATGTCTATGCAACAAGAAATTAATTAAAAACTAAACTTAGAACCTCTTTGGATAAGTCATGCCCGCTACCAACCACCACTCACTTTTTTTGGGGGGTAGGTGAAGAAACCAAGGGAGAAATTGATCATTTTTGTTACATTTTATGAGGTGTTTACTCCACATATATGATAATTTTTTCTCGCCAAATTTGAATCTTATCAAAATACTGAAAAATACTTTAAATTTGTATGTACAGCGAACATCGTGCGTGACAAAGACCCAATTTATCAACCAATTTCTCATGAGAGAGAGAGAGAGAGAGAGAGAGAGAGAGAGAGAGAGACGATCATGTAGGTGCGAACAGTGCAAAAGAGGCACCTAACAAAAGTGTAGTGCAAGGATCTTAGGAGGTGGGGGCAAGACTAGCATGAAAACTTCATTATCCATTGAGGCAAGACATTTTTAATTTTTGTAATGCGTTTCGTGTTTGGTATTGAAGCGTTTTCACCAACCCACTTTGCGTTTTGCAAGCAATAAGCATATGTAGGCTGACCAATACCACACAAAAGTGGTGATATTACATCTTCTTTTCCTCCCAACTCCCTCCCAACTCCACCACCCTCTGCCCCCTTTTCATCTCTGTCTATAATCTCGACATATAAACAAAATCTTATTCTATTTTTATTTTAACTAAAGAGGTTTTTTAATTGAAGAACAAAGGATAATTGATGCCCTACCACAACAACTAAAAACTCTCCCACTCAACTCCTTGTGAGTTGGGTGTTTGATTTTCTTATAGTCTATGCTTGTATTTTGTACTTGTGAGAGTTAAAAGTTGTAGTTGTATTGGTAGATTTAGGCGATGTGATTCATGCATAGCTTGTTTAGACATGCGGCTTTTATGCCGAAATTTCTCTGGCCTTTTGTGCTATGTATCTGGATTAACCCTATGTGGTTACTATGCTTTCATATTTGTATTACCCCTTTGTGTGCATTTGTATTTGCCCTTGTGGCTGATGGTCAACATATTTACTTTGCCACTATCCATTTCAAAAATTTTTTTTTTTTGAGAAATCCCTATCCATTTCATTAAGTTTTTAAGATTCAAATGATGTTTAAATTGGCTTAAATTTAGGAATTTTTAGGGTAAGTTATTTCTTTTCTTTTTTAGAGTAAATGATAATTGTATTCATAACTTAGGCATCAAGACCATCAGCCACAAGGGCATAAATTACTCAAAAAAGGTTAATACAAATGCGAAAGCACAGTAACCACACATGGTTATTCCAGATACAACGAAATACACCACAAGGTATATCTCCACAAATAGTGCCATAAAGCCAAACAAATTTCGGCATGAAAGCAGCAAGCCTAAACAAATCAGACATGGACCGCAGTGCCTAAAACTACCAATACAACTACAACTTTTAAACTCTCACCAGTAAAAATACAAATAAAGACTCAACGTTTAAACTCTCAAGTTATTCTTATTATTTTTTAATCAATCTTTTTTGGTCGTATTTCTTATATAATCAAATGGGATAACTACAGTAAAACCCCCAAACTATAGGGCCATTTTCAAGTTCATACCCGTATTTTGAAAATTCACGAGTACATACTCAACATCACGAAAACGCACGAGTACATACCCTCCGTTAGTGTGACAGTCAGGAAATCCGTTAAATGCTGACGTGTCGAATATATGACCCATTTTTTGGTGACGTGGACTTCCACGTGGACAAAAAATTAATAAAAATTTATTTTACTGTTTAAATTATTTTTAAAAATTAAACATATTAAATGAAAAAATAAAAAAAAATAAGAAAACCCTAATCTCTCTCTCTCTCTAGATTCTTCTTCTCTCTCTTCCTCTCTCTCGTCTCCTCCAACGAACCCATATCTGGGTTTCAATTTAAAATCATCGTCTGTTGTTCAAGATTTCCATGCCTCATGCCTAATGGGTCTCTCTCTCTCTCGTTCTTCTTTCTTTGAAGCAACAGCTCCACCATGGCAATGGCAACCTCACCTCACTCTCTCTTCCTCCAAAACCCAAATACCCAATTCCTCAAAATACCCTTCACCACCATCCCCATGACCTCCACTCGCCTCACCACCACCTTAAACTCCAACAAGGCCATCTCCGTCAAATGCTCAGCCACCACGACCCACATCCAGGATCGCCCACCGGCCTAGCCCCAGTCCCAAGATCAGGTCTTCAACTTCGCCGCCGGACCTGCCAATCTACCCGGGAGTGTCCTCTTGAAGGCCCAATCAGAGCTTTACAACTGGTGCGAATTTGGGATGAACGCCATGGAAATGTCCCGAATAATCAAACCAATTAGCTCGAATTTGAAATTTTATTCAATTTAATGGCCTGGAATTGAAATTTCAAATTTCATTTCAGAGAAATATCAAATCTAGACACCGAACTACGGCCTTCATCTCCTCTCCATCTTCAACGCCCACCAAAGCTCCATCTTTCCGACTGCAACACCCGACGTCCATCAAAGCTACCCCCTCGCCCACCTCCCAACGACAAAACCAACTCTAAATTCGACTCCTAACCCAGATTCATATATGAGTTTTGTGTGCACTCTATTTCATTAAACAACAAAAGATGATTTTTTTTTTATTAATTTGACAGATGGTGGGGGAATAGAGTTCATATGGATTTTGTGCGCACCCAACCACGGTTGTGGAAGTGGGATGATGATATGGGGGGTGGGGAATAAGGATGGGTCGGGGACGATGAGATTTTGGGGGTGGTGAGATGGGTTGTTTCTTTACTTTTTGATTTGATTTTTCTCTTCTTCTTTTTGTTGGTTTTTGATTTGATTTGATTTTTTAGTTATTTTAACAGAATCTTGGGTGGATCCAAATAACCCAACCCCAGCTGCTTCTTCACGTTCTTTTTGTCCAAATAACCCATTTCATCTTTCAATGATACAATTTCGTCTTCAGCTGGTGGTGCCAAAACAGGAAGAATGTATTCCTAGTAATATGGCTTAGTCCATGTATGATGTATCTCCCATAAGCAAAGATGGTGGGTGAGGCGGGTTTCTGGGTTCACAGAGAGAGAGAGAGAGAGAGAGAGAGAGAGAGAGAGATTTTAAAATAATTTAAACAGAAATATAATTTTTTATTAATTTTTGGTCCACGTGGAAGTCCACGTCAGTTAAAAAATGGGTCCCACAAATGTCACGTCAGCATTTAACAGATTAACTAACGGTTTGGCTAACGGAGGGGCAAATTATAGGGTTTTCGTGACGTTGAGTATGTACTCGTGAATTTTCAAAATATGGGTATGAACTTGAAAATGGCCTTATAGTTTGGGGAGTTTACTGTAGTTATCCCTAATCAAATTTAGAATATAAAAAAGTGACGTTTTGGTAATAGTATATTAAATTTATGAAGAAACATCTAATATAGCTATCATATTTTAGCATAAACTAATGTACCTATTATTTAAATTTTTATGAAGAAACATTTATTTATTTATACTTATTATCTTCTTAGTAAAATATATAAATAATTTTCTATATTTTTTATGAGCAATAATGTACCTATTTTAATTTTACCTACGATGTTTTTTTGAATAATGTACATGCGTTTAATTTTAATGTACCTACGGTGCTTTTTTGAATACTTTACCTACTTGGAATCCAATTAGACTATTGTTAATATAATTTACCAATGTCCCATATAAGAAGGGATAGGTAAATTATTTTTACTTGACATGAAGATACATTATAGATATATTATAGAAATTTCTATAGATGAAAGAAAAGCACCACCACCCCCTTGTATATTTCTCTATATTGAAAATAATTCCCTATAAATTAATGCATTAGTTTGCATTGATTGAGAATTTTTTTTGGTCGAAGTTTGCATTGATTGAGATTGTACTGAAATTTTGGATAAATTCAGCTCAAACAATATGCATTACTTTTTGAGGACCTTTCATATTGAGATGGGCGATAATATACTAAACTCACATACACTACACAGTTGATAGGACTTGAACTCAAGACCTTACCTGATGAAGTAAATACTCCAAATCACTACACTAGTGGATCCTTTGCACAATATGCATTACTTAATGACCCAAAATTGTGTCATGCTCTCTCCAACAATATATGATCCTGTTGCATCCACTGCTACAGGTGACCTAATTCAAGAAGCTAGCAAATGCTGTGGATCAGAAAGCAGGCATCATATGCATTTATAATCCAAATTAATATGATTAGACTAACCTTAGTATTCATAATTCAATTTTGAAAAAAGCTTTGTAATGGCGCCGATAAGGTTGATGGGAATGGGATATGGACAGTTTTTTTAGAGAGGGAACCAGATCGATGTTGACATCTCAATTTCATTGGACAACACCATAATAATAATAATATTGCTAGTTTCCAACTTCCAAGTTTGAACGAACTTAAGCTTGCTGCTCCCTTAGCAGCAACTTGGCCCTTCACAAAACCAAAAAGTTTGTGCCTAGAACCACTATTATACATATGTAGACAGCCGAAACAAAATTGACGGTTTGGATCGTTGAAAAAAAAAAATTATGGTGTTCTTTAAATAAAACTAGTTGAGAAATCACTCATTAATGGTATACATATTATTGTGGCTAGCCAATTTAATAATAATTTTTAAAAGTTTGAGTTCTTTTTATGACTGCGAAAAATGGTTTTGACATATCTTTTGCTACGAGAAAGGGAATTGACAAACTGGCCTTCTAGATCCGTATAATGCAAACATTCATCACATTAATTAAGATCATCTGAAGCAACAAGTTTCAGTTTTATATTAATTACCTGGTAGAATTTATACTGCAGCATGTATGACGATATAAAAAGTCAATGACTTGTAAATATGATTAGTAATGCAATAAGGATTGAGATGGTCGTTCAATATTCTTCATGATTTGTAACACAAACAAAGCCAAATTTGGTACATAAACTAATGACAAATATGGGTCCTAATTTTCTAAATTTGGAGATTAAAAAAATGGAAGGGATCGGATTGGTAAACCCAATTTGCAAAATGGGTCGTTGCAAATGTGATTGAAATCTCGACCTAATGAACCTGTCATTTTGTGCTCTAACTTGGTCTCCATTTCTTCTTAGCAAATTGAAGACTTCATATCATATGGTAGCTGTCTAGCACACTCAAATAAAAATACAAAAGAAAAGGTCCTCCATTACCACACACTCTTAGACTATTTCTATTTTGAATCTAAGGGCTTGAAAGAATTAATTAGATTAAGAATGATTAGACGTGACTGTGACGTTTATCCAAGTGACTTGGATACATAAGAATAAAATCAGGAGTTTGGGTTTGGTATACTTCTAGAAGTAGAGACTAGAGAAGAGATGTACCAAATTTTCTAGTGATTAGGGGAGGGGGTTTACACAAATATTAATTTGGCGTATGGGGTTTCGAACCTGAGCTCACATGGGTGGAGGTGGAAGAGCTCAACCAACTAAGTTATACCCTACTGGCTTTTGTGGGTTTTTATAGTTAAGTGGAAGTTAACACAAATTATGGTGGATATATGCAATGTGTTTTTGTTATTTAAACTATGCACTTCTCTTTATTCACCCCAAATTCTAATTCAAAATTTCAAAGAAAATCTCACTATCTTCCCAAATTACCCCTAAATACACACCCAGGAGAAAAAAAAATTAAAAAACTCATCAACCTCACACCCGACACCCCGTTATCTTGCCCCTCACCACTCTAAATTTACCTCAACCTCACATTACTTAAAGCGATAAAAACACTGCTGTTAAATGTGTAGCAATATTATTTTAGGGTATTGATTTTCCCACTGCCCTTATATCCACTTATACTCCATTTTTTGAAAATTGTATGTTCTCACGCATGTTTTGTTCACTTACACTCTTTTTTTTTATATAGTAAAAAGCATTAAAAAACAAAACTGTCACAAACTGCTCAAAAGCTTCAAATGTTGCTCACTTACAATATTTAAAGTTTCCCTAATCAATATTTAAATTTGCCTTCAATGGAAAATGGGTTTTCCTAGAAGTAACCAAACTGAGCTTCAAATTAAATTTGAAAGCAAATGTTAATCAGGGCATGGCCTTTTTTATTTATTTTAAAGTTTCCAAATAATTAAAGCTTCTGATTAGCTCCCTTAAGAGCAAGCCCACCACTCCGGTCAAGGGCAGGCAAAAGGCAGCCCGAAGGCCACCTTGCAGCTCCAGTGCAGCAGCCCGAGCCCAGGCAAGGCGCGGGTCCCATCAGCCCAAGCCCGAGGCAAACTGACGTCAGCGCGTCCGTTTCAAATTTTTTTAACGTTGGCGCGTGCGTCATGAGCCAACGGCTCTTTGCCACGTGGCGCCCTCCTAAGCCTCCGATCGTCTTTTTTTGTACAATCCGATGGCTGGGCAATTTTTAGGGTTTAAAAAATTGCAAAAAGATATAATAAAATTCTGGAAATTATTTCTATAAATACCTACTATACCCATTCACTTTCCACACCAAATTTGCATACAAATTCATCTCCTTTCAATATTTTTTACTTTCCACCCAACATTTTCTACTCAAAAATTCTATTTTGTGTAAAAATAGAAATGGCCACCCCAAATCTTATCCGAAAATCATATCCAAATTAATTGTTTAAGTGAAAAAAAATAGGAAAAAATTAAAGTGAATAGTAATTGCCTTACCTTGCCTTTTTGGGGTGGAGTAAAAAATGCAAGGGCTGTCACTATTCACGTGAATAGTGCCTGCCCTTGCCCCCCCTTGCCCTTTGGGGTGGAGTTGCTCTAAGAATCTAGGTAGACTTGAGGTGAAGGTCAAGCTAGAGCAGTAAGAAAGAAGCAAATTAGTAGTATTTAAAGCCCACAATCATGTTTCATGACAGAGCAATTGTAAAATTTGCACTCAATTTTCAACATTATTTAGCCCAATGGAAGCTTCATTAACAAATAAAAACTGTCACATAATAAGAACAAAAGACTTCTTGCACAACAACATACATGGGCTTAGTCAAGTTGGCTAGAACGAATGTACTCACCACCCTGCATCCGAGTTCAAATCCCCCTCTATATAGCTGTAATTTAGATTATATTAGAATTGGATATCGCTTGTATATATATATAAAAAATTTAAAAAAAAAGACTTGTTGCACAGAGTAATTAAGTGTTCATTGATTTTAACCTTCAATGGACCATCAACTTTGAGTGGCCCTGCCCAAATTCTCTGTTGGGATCAATGCTTGTTTAAGTGCACTGCTTGCTTAATTAGCTTAATTCGCTTAATTGCTCTTGTAATTCAATTCCCACATCTTATTCTATGATTGTGATCAGGAATTCAAGCTATCATGTGGAAGCACCAATATGTTATGGCCTATCCTTTCTTGGTCCCAAATAGCCTGACCAAGGCCACTTTATCTTGGTGCTTTTGGTCAAGTACTTTCATGATTTCTGAAATGGAAAGCAGCTTTTTTCTTCTTTTTTTTCCTTTTTCCAATGGCAATTGCATTGTAGTCTCTTATTTTGTTGCATGAAGACACAATCTGGGTTGTTGTGTGAGACATTGAAATTGATGGGAAACCATTGGGCTATTTCCTAGTACAAGGCTGCACATGCCATGATGTGCAGTGCTTGCTTTGCACTTTCACAGTGCTTCAGATAAAGTAGAAAGTCTGAAGAGAGAAAAGAAAATAGAGACAATGATAGAGCCTGAAGAATCGTGTCAGTTTATAGTATACACTACTTGGCTCCAAGTTCGAAGTTCCAACTGCTCTTACAAAAGATGACCAGTTCTAAGTGCTTCTAATGGAAAAATATACTGTAAGGAAAATATTAGAAGACCAACTTTCAAGATTAACTCGCACCAACTCTACAATAGAGCGTGACCTGTTATATTAGCGCTCCACCTCTATTAGAGAGTTAATCTCAATCTTTCTAAGACCACCCATGCTGTAACCCAGAAAAACAAAAAGAAAAAAGAAAACAAAGTACAAGGAAAGTGAATCCTTGGCAGCTTCCCTAGAAACCAAAAAGCCCATATTCAAAGAGTACAAAGTAGATTGCTAGTGGCTTTTTCAAGGCAATGAAAAGCCCAAGCTGAGAGATATTATAACAGATTGGAGCTGGGTTGGATATGGGCTAAAAGCTGTATCACAAAGACATTTTGCTCTGTGAGGGTGTTGATGTTGGGTTCGGATAGGCCCAAATTCATATTGTCTTTTGTTTCTTTTTTGGGCAAGGCTCTAGTGAGAACCTCTTTTTGCGAACAATTGGTGCGAACTTCTATCTACACCGTTGGATAAGCTTTGACGGTTGAGAGTATAAGTTGAGTCCAATTAGGTTTCACGTAGAAACGGGTATTAAAAAACCCATGTACCCGGATCATCTTCTTCTCTTTCTTCCACCCCTCTTCTCCATATCTCTCAAGGCATCCAAACATCACACCCACCCCCACTCTCTCTCTCTCTTCCCCACCCACTAACCCCAAGCCCAGCCCCGACACCCAAGCTGCCACCACCCACCCCTCCTTCCCAACACAGTCATCCCACCGCATTACCCACCCCTCTTAAAGAATATTATTGTCTTTGAGAATTTTTCGTTCGGGTTGAATGTTATGATGATTGATTCTCTTGATTTTGATTTGCCCTTTGTTTTTTGCAGACTTTATTTTTTTGCATGGAATTTTTTTTCCACCCTGCAGGGCTCGCTCCTTTTTTGAGTCTTCCTTTGACTGTTGTAGGAATAAGAAAAAAAGAAGATTTTCTCGGTTATTTTGTTGTTGCAGAAAATCACTTCTTTTTTCTTCTGTCGTGTTACACAGAGACAGTGGGGCATCCACCTATGGCGCCATCCAACCAGAATATTTTGCCACCATTTAAATGCTACCATGTCTCATTTTCTTCCATTTATTACTATTTCGCTATCACATCTATAATATATCAAGGTTGAATAATTAGGCAGAGAAAGAAATATTGGTATGACAAATAAAAAAGACACATAAACAGAAGAGGCGTCAGCCTTTCCAAGCTCCCGGCTGGATGAAGGAATTCTTGTCCCATTACTTACTAGACACACGTGAATACACAAACGCTTGCTGCATCCTCCGTCCTTTTCTTAATTATTGTTTCTCTTTCTTCTCTCGATTTTGCCTCTCTTTTTTAATTATGTTTTCTGTCGGTTACCTCTCTTCTTCTTCTCACCGCCACTCTCTCTCTCTCTCTCTCTCTCTCTCTCTCTCTCCCTCTCTCTCTTTTATTCTTCTTCTGCTCTCAGTCTGTCTCCTCTCCATCTCTATTTTCATTTTCCATCGATCTCACTCTCTTCTCTCCTCCTGCTTCTTCTCCTCATACAAAGTGCCCATTGACATACCACAAAAACAGCACTGACCCATATCACAAATAAGTCACAGATTTCAAACACCCAAAGACACGGCAATTCAAATCACGAAATTAACCAAAACCAAAGATGCCCACTTTATGAACAAGAGCACAAGAGAGAGGGGTCACAACAAATAAAAAGCAAATATTTCCCCAAAACCAGTAATGAATCAATAAGAAAACTAAAAACTAGAGCTACCCAGATGACCAACAATAGAAAAACCAATAATCCCCAAGATACCCAGATGAAAAACAAGGGAAAAACAGAGGAGGAGGACGATGCTAAGTGGCTGGCATTGGTGGCTGCTAAATGGTCGAATAAGAACGGAAGGGAAAGGGGAGAAGGAGAGGGAGGGAAGGTTGGGAACTTGGGATGGCGATGGGGATGGGGTTGGGACTCGGGAGCTACGGTGTTGGCTGAGTTTGTTATTTAATCAGAGGGTTTTAGTTTAGTTTAGTCGGGTGTTCATTTGATATATGGGTTTTTTCAAACCCGTTTCTACGTGAAACCTATTTAAACCAGTTTTTAATCTCAACTGTCCAAATTTATTCAACGGTGTAGATTGAAGTTCGCACAGTAAGTTCCTATTTGGAGGTCCTCACTAGAGCCTACGCTTTTAGCTATTAATTTGTATCATTCTGGGCCTCGGAAAACCATACACGATATGATTTCGCACGAAAAAATGCAGGTTTGCCTCGAGTCTTATAGGGAACGGTTCATAGCGAAATTCTATAGTGATGGATTCATTAGAAATGGGTTGTTAATAAGGGGTAAACATTCGAAATCCGTCAGTGACATGTTAAGAAATAAGGATATTTTTGTAATTTTCCAATGAAATAAAATCCTAAACGTGATTAAAATTGAAGGCTCATGGAGGATGTTGCTTTTTTGTTGTTTTCTATTATAATGCTCTGGATAATTTAGTTTGGGACGTGTTATCTCCATAGCCTTTTAATTTTTTTGTGTTATGTTTAGTTTTTAACTTGTTATCAGCTTGTGGACACAAAATTAACACGTCGAGTTTGAGTTTAGGTATTGACACGAACACCAACCTTGAAAAGAACCAACAAAGCATATGCCACTAAAGACCTTCAAACTAATTATGGATATATAGTTGGTTAATTAATTCAGAGTGGGGTGGCCTTTCAATATCGCCAGCAACTTAAGAAGATTGTAACTTTGGACCAGTGGCAGTCCTATACAATCATGTGGGGCCCAAATCATGTGGGACCCATTTCAGAAGTACAATGCCGTCTATTCGCCTACTCTGTTATTAAGATATATGATTTATACCCCTCTTTAGAAGCACAATCATGTGGCTGCTAGACTAAACAAGTGAGAGAAAAAAATAAAGACAAGAAAAACATACCTCTCAAGGTTTATACCTATTATTATTATATATTACCTTTTGACACAAATTATTAAAAATTTATCCATTTTTTCCTCTTTCCTTGGCACATACATGTATCAAAATTTTTTACTGCTTGTGAGTTTTTCTTTCAAATTCCATAGTAAATTTAATTAGTTTAATTCATTTAATTAAAGTTTGTTAATCTTTCTCTTGTTTTCTTATTATTTTCTCTGTACCTATGTTTTTTTTAGTTTGTGAAGTTTTGACTTCTTCTTTCTATTGATTTTATTGGGTTTTTTTAGAGATATTTGCTAAATCGCTATTCAACTTCAAGTATGTATTTGTCTATCCCTTATCAATTTTCTTGCTTAGTATGTAATTGTATGTCCCTTTGTTGCAATTGTGAACTTGTGTTGGTGAATTTTAATTTTATTTTATGATTTCAAAATATGAAAACTCGTCGAGGACAATTATGATTGTAATGAATAGACAATATGATTTTTGATGTTTTTGTATGTCTAGTGAGAATTTGAATTTTTATTGTTTATATTTTGTGAGAGGCCTCCACACACATGAGAATTTTGTTTCGCCAATGTGTATAAAGATGCATATTTGAGGATAAGGCTCATTACGTCACACATGTCTAGCTAGGTGTATCTTTTTAAGTGTATTAATAAAATTCACTCGTACCATCGAGTTTTTAATTTTTAATGTAAGTTTCACTTACTTGACTTTTGAATCATGGATTCGCCACTGCTTTGGACTACCCATTTTCTTCAAACCAATAAATAGACAAGTCTAATCTAACAAGAAAACAATACTACCTTTTTTAAATAAAACATTTCAAATCTGGATGCCCCATAAACAAGAAAAAAAACGTCATCGAGCATAAAAATAAAAGGAAGAAATCGTCCACAATTTTAGTAAGGCTACGAACAAGAATAAGGTTAAGTAAAACGCAGTTGGCTCTTAGCAAAAGCAAATGTACATCCTTTCTCTTGGCTGCTATAGATTTGTATTCTTGCTTTCTTCCATTAAGATAGGTGTATAAACATGATAGAAACAACGAAAAAGAATATTTGTGGATACATTTTTTGGTTAATCATTTCTTCAAATATTAAATGAAGAATGTTATAAGAGGGTAATTCGAACTTGGCTGCAAGAAGACGGACACACTATTCTTACTAGTTGATCTAAACATGACCGTTGTCTCACCAAGCGTGCAAAAAATTACACGTATAATTAAAATATGGTCAAAGAAATTTCACCAACCAAGTCCACACAATCAAGTCTCTTAGTTCATGAAATCCAAGAACGAATGAAATGCTCATGTATCAAACCAATCAAAACGAAATGTAAGCAATTAATGAAGTAAACTTGTACACTTTATTAAGCTGGAAATAGGATTATAAATCTGAATCCAATTAGAAAAGCAATTGTGTTATAAAACTATAGGGAGAAAATATAGAGAGAAGTAATATGCTAAAGATAAAGTTTCATAATGTTTTTCTTCCATTCATCTTTGGTAGAATCACCTATTTATAGGCTTACAAGATTGGAGATTGAATACCATCATTTACAATATACCTATAGGTTACAAGCACTAATTACAATTATTTAGTGCATAGGTTACATAAAATCCAACGATGGAATACTAAGAGGTATGGTGGTCATCTACCAACTCATGCATTTACAACACTCCCCCTTGGATGTCCACCATACAATGACATTGTTGTCTCATTAAAAACCTTGCTTGGAAAACCCAGTGGGACAAAACCGAAGCGAAGGGAAAAAGAGTGAAACTTTCTTATGGATCATTGATATGGTGTTAGATGCGCTTATGTTGCCTCGTTAAAACCTTGCTAGGAAAAACCCAGTTGGACAAAAACCTAGTCAAAGGGAAAAGAGTACAACGCACATATGTCATGTATGTAGTAGAACTAGGATGCTTCCCCTGATTGATATCTCCCATCGATTTTCATTAACTTCTGGAATATAGACTTCGAAAAGCTTTGGTAAAAAGGTTCGCCATATTATCTTGTGAACAAATTTGTTTGACTCAAATCTTTTGTCTTTTCTAAAGCAATGTCACCTTTGATGAACCCTTCTTTGATTTGAGCAATACAAGTAACATTGTCTTCATACATGATTGTTTATCACACTATTCAACCTGTTTTTCACTTTTCAAATTACTGAACTCTTTAGGAGCATCAACAACTAATCTAATAGTTTAAATATGTTACAACAATATCAAATTTGAATTCAAAGTAATCACAATTTTTTTATATAATCAATTTATATACATTAGTAAGCATAATAATATTGAGTACATGACTTGAGCTTAGGCTCTTAGTGTCAATCCTTTAATTAAGAATTTATGACACTTTATATCCTTGAAGGGATCTCTTCAAGCGATATATCTCAAACATTTCATGAGGTTTTAAAATTTTCCATATAGCATGCAGTCTCCATAAATATACATTTAAGACATGTCATAAGTCTCGCGTTAAAATAACAACGGTACTTATAACAATGTGGCTGCATTTATGACGGGAGACTAGTTTTTTCTTTGCCCATGATCGAGGCTTGGTAAAGATCTACCAAATGTTTTCGCGTGTGGCAGACGTGTGCCCAATGCCCATATGCACCACACCTATGACAAGCTTCCCCAATTACTTTATCAGTCGTATTTTGGAGGCCCTTTGCATTATCTTGTTTGTTCCATTTCTAGTGGCTATTGTTTATGGAGTAAATATTAATACATTTACCAAAACTTCTGATTTGGGATGTTTATAATTGGAATTGAGGAACTCCAGGCCCTCGATTATTTAAAATCAAAGAACTTTAGATTTTGATTCGATCAAGGAACTTCAGGCCCTGATCTCTTGTATAATACAAACTCATCGTAATATATTGTAATGAATTAAAAAAACAAGCTTAAAATTGGTAAACAAACCAATTAAATAAAATATGAATAAATGATAAAAATAAATCAATACATTTATTTATAATTTATACTTGTCAACTACAAGTAATAACATGCAATTGATTTTGTTGATTAATCATACACCCATACAAGTAAACTAATAGGCCATCATATATGTTTTTATTTATTTTGTAATTGCCACATAATTTCCATTAGTATGAAAGGACAAAAAGAAAAAAAAATGAAATAAGCATTGTAGGAAACGTGCATACATATTATCATTCAAAAATAATAACAATAACTCTCGGCTATACCATGTAAGATACATGATTCATAAAGTGAAAGCTATCATTGAGTTTCTTATATTTGCAATAAAAGAAATTAAAGAGAAAAAAAACTTCAATATGATCTATGCTAACTATATAATCTACACACGGGTTAGCCAAACAAAATTTAACTTAGTAAACTAAAGCGTGAAACATATCATGAAACAATAATAAAAATATGTATATATGATACCCACATCGTACAATGGTATTTTATAGATGCCCAACTGCATCGTCCAAGTTGTATATATCATTGTGGTGTAAGAAGGGAGAAAATATTGAGCAGTCGTGCTGATAACGTGTTATAAAACTAGAGGGAGAAAATATAGAGAGAAGTAATATGCTAAAGATAAAGTTTCATAATGTTTTTACTCCATTCATCTTTGGTAGAACCACCTATTTATAGGCTTACAAGATTGGAGATTGAATACCATCATTTACAATATACCTATAGGTTACAAGCACTAATTACAATTATTTAGTGCATAAGTTACATAAAATCCAACTATGGAATACTAAGAGATATGGTGGTCATCCACCAACTCATACATTTACAACAAATTGAGAATAATATAATATATAATACAAATCCCATTAAAGTAAAACTCTTTTTTTTTCTAGTCAATCACAAAATAGAATTGCACTTGAATAAATCAATTAGTAGCAAAAGAAGAATTAAACTTGTACACTTGACCAATTCTCCCTTCTTTCATGTCATCACATTTTGTTGACATATAATAACGGTCCAAAGGGCTCTTGAATTAGCTAATAATTGTAACCAAATTAAGAACATCCACACAAAATCTAAAATTATCCATTAAAATGGACTTTTGACAGTCTGAAAACAACCCATAACATCTATAATAATTGCCACAAAAAGGATCAACACAACGGAAACTAGATCATCCATGCTTTGAGCTTTACGTGGCTTTCAAATAAATTTCATGTGGATCCCAAGAGTTTGAAACATCCACCATACAACAACTACAAGGGTATTATTAATAATTATGTCTTTTTTTTTCTTTCTTAATCATGTTTAGAGTTTGCAGCTCCTTTGTGTGTATACATTTGGTTGTGTTTGAACTACTTGAAAAACGTCTCTGTTTTGGCGGTTTTAGTTGGGAGTTTATTCGTTACGTTTTTTAGTACATTCTTCTAGAGTTTAACGACGGCCATTTTTGTTTGCTGGAAATTAACCCTTCATTCATTGTCTTAGCTCTTTCTCAATGCATGCAGGTTTTCTGAGATTTTTCTTTTCTTTTCTTTTTTGGAGGTTTTAGAGAAGATGGGATTTCTGAGCAGTTTGCTGGGAATCCTTGGCTTTGGAATTGGAATCCCTCTTGGACTCTTGGTGGGGTTTTTCCTTTTATTTATTCAAAGCCCAAAGAAGTTGAGGTAAATCCAATTTCATCTCTTGCTCTTCTTTGATCGATCTTTCTGTCTTCTGTTTCTTGTTGTTTAACATGTATTGTCCTGGATGAATTATTTACCTGTCTTGCATAGTTTTACTTTCTTTTGTAATTTTTCTTTCGTCAGAGATGATGAGGTTTTGTTCAGAGTAGGGCTCAAGAGGAAATGTCAAAGGTTTTATTAACATTGGCTGTGGTAAACTTTTAGCTGGTTCCCAGTCAGTTTGAGAAAGAAAAAAAGAAGATGAATAGTTTGATTATGTGGGATGTTCTTATATTTGTTTAAAGGAATTATAATCACATGATTTTCTTACGTTTTTCATTCTATGAGTGCGATTGATTCATTCAGAATAATGAAAATCCAAATACCAAAAACTAAAATCAAGCAGAACAATGTTAATTCATCCATAACATGTCTGTATAACTTGATATACTTTGCAGGATCCAGTAGGCAGGCCACTTTATGAGTTAGATGAACTTTCCTTGCAAGATCTTCTTCCAGAAATTCCATTGTGGGTGAAGAACCCTAATTATCATAGCGTTAGTATCGCCTTTCAATCACCGCACTCATCAGTAGAGTTTCTATGATTGTTTCTCTTGCTGCTCCTAAGCTATATATCTTTATTCATTCTGTATTGGTTATATTCACAACTGTGCAGGTAGACTGGTTGAATAAATTTATCTCAGATTTATGGCCTTACCTTGATAAGGTGATATTCTGATCATTAGCCATTGTTCTTCTTGATTTATTCCTTTTCCTTTATGTCTGTCTGAGACATGAGTTTAACATAATATGCAGGAAATTGGAGGTATGATAAGAAGTGTGGCTCAACCTATATTTGCAGAGTACATTGGGAAGTTTCAGATTGAGTCAATTGAGTTTGAGAAAATAAATCTGGGAACTCTTCCTCCTATTTTTTGTGGTGAGTTTGCTCCCAGCATCATCTAATTCGCTTTGCTGCATAAATCATGGGCGCAAATTGGTGTTGATCCAAAAAAGAAAATTCTAAGGTTAACACATCATTTGATGCCCCCAAAAAGAAAGAAAGAAAAGATATCATATATAATACCTAAGCTTCAAGAAATTTTGAGCAAAGCTTATGACCAAGAAATCATATTGATATATAATTGTATGCATCGTAGTGGAATGATCACATTTCTAGTAGCAGAAAAAAACATCATTCACTTGTCCTTGTGTTGTTATCAATTATTCTGGTTTACAAATTTTCAGGTCTTCAAGTCTATGAGACTAATGAGAAGGAATTAATCCTAGAGCCATCAATTAAATGGGCTGGCAATCCCAACATAATTTTGGTGGTAAAAGTTCTGTCTGTACCTATTACAATTCAGGTAAGAAGAGCCTAAGGAAGCATTCCTTGACAGAGGAATGAAGACTTTTATTTTCTTCAATGTGTATGCAATTGTTTCAGAAATTTGATTAAACTTCATTTCAGCTAGGTGATCTACAAGTATTTTTAGCACCAAGGATAACTTTGAAACCCCTTGTGCCTGCCTTTCCATGTTTTGCAAACATTGTGGTGTCTTTGATGGAGAAGGTAAGCAGAGGCCCTAGTTAACATGTATCCCTTTTTGTACCATAAATAGGTTCAAAAATAAGACAAGTTTCGTATGCTAATTTCTCTGAACTGTCTGCAGCCTCATGTTGATTTTGGAATGAAAATATTGGGAGGTGATATCATGTCTATACCCGGCCTCTATCATTTTGTTCAGGTGCTGCACTGGTAATACTTTCATGGGGAGTTGGGATTTTTTCTGATTGTCTGACATTTGGATGGTTGGTTGGATGTGAATCAACTAAGTAAATATAATTGCCCGCAGGAGACTATTAAGAAGCAAGTTGCAAGCCTCTATCTCTGGCCCCAAACTCTTGAAATACCTGTTCTTGATGTTTCGACGTAAGTTAATTTGAGATGATACAAGTTTCTTGCTCAGTCACTTTAAAGAAATATTTTGAGCAAACCTTGTACTTTTTATTCATACAGAGTGGCCGTAAAGAAGCCAGTGGGAATACTACATGTGAATGTTGTTCGCGCAACTAAACTCTTGAGGAAGGATATCTTAGGATCCTCTGATCCTTATGTCAAGCTCAGCCTGACTGGAGATGGGCTACCAGCAAAGAAAACGACTATCAAGAAGAAAAACTTGAACCCTGAGTGGAATGAGAAGTATAAGCTTATTGTGAAGGATCCCAAGTCCCAAGTGCTTCAGTTACAAGTCTATGACTGGGACAAGGTTGCCTCTCTTTACTCTCTTGACTTCTTTCAAATTAAACACAGAAATTGAAGCAAAGAAATAGTGTAGTTACGTGTTACACGGTTGTTTCTGATCATTTGCATTTGCTCTTCTAGGTTGGGGGCCATGATAGGATAGGAATGCAGTTAGTTCCTCTCAAACAGCTGACACCCCATGAGATGAAGGAATTTAAGCTCGATTTGCTCAAGGACACAAATATTACTGATTCTCATAGCAAGAAGCAAAGAGGGCAGCTTGTGGTTGAGCTAACTTTTGTGCCTTTCAAAGAAGACACAAGCAAATATAGTGGAAAATTCAGTGGACCTATTGAAGCTTATAGGAGAAACGAAAGCGAAATTGATATGTCAATGTCATCGGATGAGGGTACCCTAGGTGGATCAGGTGTATTATCAGTTATGATCCAAGGAGCCGAGGATGTAGAGGGGAAGTGTCACAATAATCCTTATGCTATCATCCTCTTTAGAGGAGAAAAGAAGAAAACGCAAGTAAGTCTTGGTTTTAATAAATATGAACTCTTTGCTACTGTGAAACTCTGGTTTTAAGCAGCAATGTCAGTCTCCTAGATAACAGTGGATGTTATATTCCATTTCAAGACAACACTATAAGTCTCCAAAGCTGTGTTAGCAAGGGTTCATTTCAAGTTTGTATGCCTGGTTATCCATCTCACCCTTATATGACACAAATTTGGTTACTTCAGATGGTTAGGAAAACTCGTGATCCGCGCTGGAACGAGGAATTTCAGTTCATGCTGGATGAGCCTCCTTTGGACCAGAAAGTTCACATTGAGGTTCTGAGCAAGAGGACAGGCATTAGTTTCCGGTTGAAGGTGTGTGAGTTCAACCACTTATACTTAGCAATTAGTAGTAGCAACAATTTCAGCACATAAGTTACAAGCATTTGAACTGTTAATTCTGTTTCGACCGCATAGGAATCGTTGGGACATGTGGAAATTAATCTTAGAGATGTCGTGCACAATGGCCGGACTAACCAGAAATACCACCTAATCAATTCAAAGAATGGGATGATACATGTTGAGATTAGCTGGAAGATGATTTGAGGCATACGGAACCTGGAAAGCTAGAGAGTGGTCTTGATTCTGGAGTCTTGACTATGTGAAAGAAAGCACACAAACCCTTCAGGCCATGAACATGATTGATGTTAGGCCTCATTTCAATCTAAGACTTTTAGTCTGGGAAGATTATTGTTGGCCTAAATTTTTTAGAGAGGTAACAAATCAAGTCATGTTCAACACCGAAAGATTATATACTTTTTTTTTTGTTTAATGAACTCCATGTTTGGATGCAGAGCTCAGAAACAGAGAGGAGAGGTGGATTTGTTTGCTCATACTAAAGCTGAAGCTGTGAATTAAGAGCAGTTTTACATACAAAAATGCATACAACTTTTGTTTTTGTTTTTGTTTTTTGAGTAAAAATCATTAGTACAATTGGTGTTTTCTTTGTTGCAACTAGAAATCACAAAGCACACATTTGTGATTTGCCAATTAATTTTAATTAATTAATTGGTTATAGTTTCAACTTTCAAGTATGAATGTATGTTTGATTTGGCTTTCTAGATTGACATCTGCAGATGTTCAGAGACAGCAAGAATAATCTTTCATCATAATTAATAAAATGTTTTCTAAAATCAAGCAATTAGCAATCTCAAAAGCAAATGTGAACACATTTTTATATCCAGCAAATCTAATATTTTATACATAATGCAGAGAATTAGCATGCTAATAGTTTATCTATTTGTTAGTTACAACTCAGGAAGGCTTATTCATCACCATTGCCATAATTTATTTAAATTCAAAATATAATAATTTAATTGAATTATCTGGTTGTCGTGATATCTGATATCATCAGTTTTTTCCAAAAATTTGACCCTTTTTCTAAATAATTATTATCTTAAGATCAATGGGAAATCAATCTTAACGTGCCACGTGTCGTCTTTAAAGATTACAAGCAAATTAAAAACTGACTTTGGCATATAACCTTTTGTTTTGTCTTGGACTCTTAGGTAAACAACCGAATATTAGAATATAATTGAATTTTATAGAGCTCATTAGAGGTAGTTAATGACTTTTATTAGTTGGCCATTAGCAGTGTCCTTCCTAGGTATCTCTCTCCATGAATTATAGATTTCTTCAAATTCTTATATACTCTTCAAGTGACCGTATGGTGAAGGCGAGTTCATTCATTCATAACATTTGGAAGTAAAGGGAAATTACCATATGGTACCAAAACACTTTTACTTAGTTGTTTTGATATCCCAATTACACACATAGAAGATATTTATTTTTCTCCCTGTGAAAGTATACTTTATAATTATATAGCAAATAATAGTCATTGCAATTGTCCTTTTTGGGTCACCAACTTGGTCAAAAGAAGGACCAGAAAAGATAGAGCATGGAAAGCAAGTTGGTGAGTTGATGGGAAAGACAGATATGCACAATTAATTACGATATGTACATTTTCACTCAAAAAATGTGTTTACATAACTACTAATAACAATGAAAAAGCATGTCTATTTTTTTTCTAATTTAGTACAAGCGATAGTCTAAACTATAATGGAGATGAGATTTCTCATGCACACACAATTAAGCTGTCATGGGGGTTCAAATATGTGACCTCTAGTCTGCAAGTTAAGGCCATTTTCCATTGGACTAGATCCCATCGACTAACTTTAAAAAAACTGATCATCTTTCCTTTTACAAGTGCAACAATTGATTACATATAAATTACTAATTTTCCAACTAAAATTAAAACCTTTTTATGTGCGAAAAATATATTCTCTTATTGTAAAATGTGGAACATAATTGAACTGATATCCAAGATAATAAAAGCCAACATAGAAGATTAAAATTTTACATGGAGGCATATATGAGTTTAGTCAAATTGGCTAGAGCGAATGTGCTCCCTACCATGCACCCGAGTTCCAATCCCTCTATCGCTTGTATAAAAACAAATAGATGGACAAAAACCTTTATAATTATTACAAGATCCCTGCTCTTATGGTAATATAAATAGACATGGGCTAAATTTGTGCTTATTGTAATAAACAAACAAACAAATTTTTTTATATATAAAAAGTAATATTCTACTTGAAAGCAAATTTTTAATTTGGTGACAAGGGGTGCAAATGTCATTTCCAACATTGAGAACGTAACCAATAAAAACATGTTAAGTCACATGTAAACGTAGGCAAGGCAGTAGGTTCCTTTGAGCCAAAGGAATTGAAACTTTGAAACTTTGAAGCCAAATTGAGGTGAAACGACACCTCCGTTTTTTGGCGCTCTTCTTCTTACACAGTGTTTTGGTACCTAGCCAAGTCAATTTTTCACTTAAAAGACCTTTCTTTATTGGTTTTGTTGAATTATTGATATCTTTTTTCCTCTGTCATTGTATTTTTTCTTGAAGTTGCAGTCTTGAGAATATGGGACTTTTCAGCACTCTCTTGGGGATTTTTGGTTTTGGCATTGGAAGTCTTCTTGGAATCTTGGTGGGTTTCTTCCTTTTCATCTATTCAGAGCCTGAGGAAGTGAAGGTAACGTCTTATATATGTTTATCATTCTTAATTCTTTGTAAGGATTCTTTGAAGCATTTCATTATTGGGTTTTCAACACTTTAATTGGGTATTTAGATTTCGAGATTTTAGATTAAACAAGATCTTCAACTTGCCAGTCTTGCATGGATTTCACACACTGTGAATCTCCAATTGTAATTTTGTGTTATGTTTTAGCTTATAGCTTCTATTATTTGAGAGGAAAGTTTATGTTGAACAGTATCAGATGCGTTTAGAATGTTGGGTTGCTTATTTGTTTCAGAGAATCTCCCGTTTTACTGGAGATTCAAATCAGAGAAAGTGGTTTTCTGTTTATGCCTTTTGTTTTTTTTTTCCACTGCAACAGTAAGCCGGGTGCATTTGCCATTGGCATGTCTATCTGCTTCAGCGTTGAATAGTGAAATCCGCTATCCAATTCATGGTTTTAGTTCAACAACCATAGTCCTATATTTTGAAGCTTCACGAGGACTGTTTCTTTTGTTTCTTTTGTTTCTTTTGTTTCTTTTTCTATTTTTCTGGGGAACATTTGAGTAGGATCACTTGAAGTTTTCATTTTTCATTTAACTTCACCTCCCCTGCCTTTTCCCCCTCTTGAATCTTGATTGTGACTAAGAGGTTGGTTTTGAATCTATAAACATCAAGAAACACTGCTAAACAAAATGACTGTGAAGTGTGTTTAGTCTGTATAGTGTTCAACATACTTAATGTTGCAGGATCCATTCATCAGGCCACTGCATGAATTAGATTCAAGTACTTTGCAAGGTCTTCTACCTGAAATTCCAATGTGGGTAAAATTCAGCGACCATGATCGAGTTAGTATCTCCTTTCAATCCTATTTCATGAAGCTTTTACTCTTTTTCTCTCTCACTGCTGCTAAGACTTCACATCTATGTTTCTGACTTTATGTATCGCTGTGCAGGTAGACTGGCTAAACAAGTTTCTCATCGATATGTGGCCATACCTTGACAAGGTGATAATTTCGTTAACATTTCTTTTATTATATCTTCTGTTATTTGAGAATCAGTTTATTAATTGTTCAGGCAATTTGTGCTACAATAAGAAGCATGGCACAACCTATTTTCAAAGAGTACATAGGGAAGTTTCACATTGAGGCAATTGAGTTTGACAAGTTAAGTCTTGGAACTTTGCCGCCCATAATTTATGGTTAGTTTACTCACTTTTATAATCCAAGCATGGCAAACCCTTCTCGATTTACTATCATATATTTTGGTTACCATTTGAATCTTTCAGGTCTAAAAGTTTATGAGACTAATGAGAACGAATTAGTCATGGAACCGGCATTTAGATGGGCTGGTAATCCCAACATAGTTCTGGTGTTAAAGTTGTTGTCTCTAAGAATTACAATTCAGGTAAGAAATGAAGACACAATCCTTGAAATGAAAAATCTGTTTATTTATATGCTGCTATGTTCGATGCATTTTTTTCAGAATACTGATTTTGCTTATTCTCAGTTAGTGGATTTGCAAGTATTTGCAGCGCCACGGGTAACTTTGAAACCTCTCGTGCCGACTTTTCCATGTTTTGCAAGCATTGTGGTGTCTTTATTGGAGAAGGTCTCAAAAGAGCATACTTTAATTTTGCTCTTTCTTTTTTAGTTTTAAATTTAGATTGCATTGATAGATGATTTTCTCCGATTTATCTGCAGCCACATGTAGATTTTGGAATCAAAATATTGGGAGGGGACATTATGTCCATTCCAGGCCTCTATCGGTTTGTTCAGGTGCTACACCAGTATTTCTCTTCTGGGTAGGATTTTGGGTATTAGTTACCTGGGTTTGGATGGTTGTGTTAGACAATTTATACTTGCTCAGAGGTTGGTTGTTATGAATCAACTAATCATCAATGTGTTTGCAGGAGACCATCAAAAAACAAGTCGCAAGCCTCTATCTCTGGCCTCAAACACTTGAAATACCTGTTCTTGATGCTTCAGTGTGAGTAATTATGAGATGATATAGCTATGCTTTGGCACATTTAGCCCCCTTCATTCACCAAAAATTAATTAGTTCTATATATTTTGTTCTACTTTATATCCATTTTAAGCCATGAATCAATTGTGTTGAATGAGGCTTCACAGATGTGGAGCCATCAGAAAGTTGAATGTTGCTATATTTATTAATAGCAAATTTATTATCGTTCTTCTTTCAAATATTTCTTTACAAAAATAACTTTCCCTTTAAATCTTCGAACAGAGTGGCCAAGAAGCCTGTAGGTATACTTCATGTAAATGTTGTTCGAGCAGTGAAACTTTTGAAGATGGACATTTTGGGAAGTTCTGATCCTTACGTCAAACTGAGCCTTACTGAAGATAGGTTGCCAGCAAAGAAAACCACTGTCAAGATGAATAAGTTGAATCCTGAATGGAATGAGAAATTCAAGCTTCTTGTGAAGGATCCTCAAACTCAAGCCCTTGAGTTTCAACTTTATGACTGGGACAAGGTTTTCCCTTCACCTCTGTCTCTTGGCTCAAATACTACATAATAAAATTGTGATGTTTAATCCATATATTATTTTCTGCAATTTTACCACAATTTATGTCAACCCTTGTTAGCTTTGGTTTATGCTTAATGTTAAGGCATCTGTAAGTTTTTCAATGATGTGGCCCTACGTCACTTTAAAAAAGGGAATCAAAATGATGTCATTGTTCTTTCATTGGTATTGGTTCTAGACCCCTGATCTCAACTGTGTTTGAAAACAAATTCATAATCAACAGGGTTCCATATGTTGGTTTTCACAAGATTGGTCATTACTAAGCTTCTACAAAATTCATGCATGCCAGGCAGGCGAGCTAAAGAAGAGGACTTTGTGGAGGCTTAAGAAGTTAGAAATGTTCCTGTTCGATAAATATTCCTGAAGAATGAAAAAGTTTACATCTTTCACCATTCTGCTAATTAAGGGTGAAAAGTAATTGCAGTATCTTGCACTGTTGATCATTAGCACTCATTTTGTGTCTCTATAAGTTATTCTTAGGAAGGCGTACAAGAAAGGTTCTGTTTGTTAATTTTTGAATTTGTAAACAAAGTTCAATTTCAGGTTGATCTTCTTTTCTGTTCAGGTTGGCAGACATGACAAATTGGGAATGCAGTTAGTTCCGTTAAAACTGCTAACACCTGGTTTGACAAAGGAATTTGTGCTGGATTTGGTCAAGAACACAAATATCAATGATCCTCAAAACAAGAAGCGTAGGGGGCAAATTGTGGTGGAGCTTGCTTTTATTCCTTTCAAATCAGAAAGCAGTAAGCTTAATGGTAATGAATATGGGAGAAGTGAAAGTGGAATTAGTAGGTCCTCAGACAGCCCCGAGTCCCTCGGTGGAGCAGGTTTACTATCTGTTAGGATCCAGGGAGCTGAGGATGTAGAAGGAGAGCATCACAACAATCCTTATGCTTTGCTTTGCTTCAGAGGTGAAGAAAAGAAAACTAAGGTGAATTTCCGTTTGATAATTATCTGCTCCTTTTTATTACCAACAAGATTTTCAGAGATGTAAACTTAAGTATGTGTCACAAATTCACAATGCACAGTTTACAAACTCCTTTTCTTGGCAGATGGTGAAAAAAACTCGCGATCCACTTTGGAATGAAGATTTCCAATTTATGCTTGATGAGCCTCCTTTACAAGACAAGATTCATATTGAGGTCATGAGCAAAAGTAGAGCCATTTTCCGAGCAAAGGTATGGTTACCATTGTTCCCCTTATACATGCACTGACCTTCTCCACAGACTTTGCACGGCTCTGATTCTATATCATCTCCTCATGTGTAGGAATCGTTGGGGTATGTAGAAATCAATCTTGCCGATGTCGTACACAATGGACGCATCAACCAAAAGTACCATTTGATTGACTCACAAAATGGAAGGATACATGTAGAGCTAAGTTGGACGAAGGCTTGAGACATGGGATGAAAAAAATATGAGTTGCAAGTAATCTCAAGTATCAACTGACCTTTCCAATTGTTACAACTTACAACAGAGGATTATATGAGGAAATGGGAGGAAAAGAAGAGAGAGATTCTTGAATTCAATTGATTTTTTTGATATTTCAATCTTTAGAGTAGTCATTCATAGAAAATGGGCTTCAGCATTTTTTTCTTCTTTACATTCTAAAAGTATTCTAGTAAATTTTTGGTGAATAATCAGATCAACAAACAGTTACCATGAGAGGTAATCTAACAAATGTTGTATAAAGTTGGCAATTATGAAGCATGCTTAAAGCTAAAGCAATTGTTAAACAGCGAAGTGCAAAACAATCCCCTATTCCCCTATTGATTTGGAATTGGATCTGACCAAAAATAAAAGGTACTTGGAATTGGATATTTTTGCTACTTTCTCTCCTTTCAATCTGAAGTATCAACTGACCTTTCCAGTTGTTGGGGGCAGGGGTTGAGCTTTGGGTTAGCAAGCTGAGGCCAAACCAAGCCCAAGTCACATTCATATAAGGATTAGTCTAATTAATTTGATCCAACGATTAACCAATTTGATCAATGATTAAGAGATATGGCAATATATAAGACCCCTCATTGATGCCAAAACCCAAGCATTATGATACATGCACATAGGGCACATACGCATACATGAATATGCTGATAAAATTAAAAAGTAAAATTGAAAAAAGAAAAATAGATAAAAAAAAAGTTTGAAAAGGACTTGCACAATCCCAAAATATGGACATCATCTTAAACATATGGACCCCAGTGGAGGCATGGATTAGGTTTGACTTGCTGTTGATCAATACATGTGACATCATAATTAAGGAAAAAAGCTGCTTGGTTCACTGTAGTGGATATGCATGGTTTAAAGTCCATCTTATATTATCCTAATTAAAGAGTATTATGTAATAGTTAATGTTCCAATCTAAATCAACCGAGTGATGAAGAGAAAAAAATTTCTCCAACTTTTGCATTTATATATATTTTAGTTACATAATCTCTGCCTCCTCACTAAAGTAAATGTAGCATATATTATAAATATTCTCTAAGCTCTTTATTCTACACTACTCATGTTTGTATGTTCTCCAAAAGAAGGGAGAACCTAGAACCAATATGCGTTGAAAATTTTGATCCTTCAAATAGATTTTAGACAAATATGCATTGTCTCATAACCGTCGATCGCGTTGATTCAACATAATCAGTTATTTAATTTACTTTATTTTTATACAAATTAAGAGAGAGAAAGAGATTAATTATTAAGGAAAGCATGAATTTGAGTATTTTCTAAAATGCAAGACATCCAATGCCCTTAATCTCACTTTCACTACCCAAGTGGGGAGCACCATAAGAGTAGGGATTCCTATTGCATATAAAAAGGGTCAGCTTTCTGGTTGACTTGCCCCAGAAAGTCTGGCAAATTTAGAGGTAGTAAAAGGGAATCCTATCCCCTCCCCACAAAGGGTTTTTATGAGGATTCTTTGTTATAATGGATCTCCACTCATTGCTAGGAACCCTTCATTACTCTCTCTCTCTCTCTCTCACTTGCTAGGGCTAGTTGTGTTGTGTTAGGCATGCATGTGTGTTCTCAAAAGGAGGGGTGAAATGAAAAAGGGGGTCACTTTCTTGGTTCCTTGTTGATGTTCTTTTGTGGGGGAGAGGAATAACTTTAATTAGCATTCTAAAAAGCCACAGCATTTTTCTTTCTTTCTTTCTTTCTTTTAAAAGGGTATTGTCTTGTGATGTTATTATATGAGTGAGGCCATGAGCCATGAGGGGTAGGAGAGATTAGTGTATAAAGCGGGAATAGGGAACTCCCACTCACCTCACTACATGATGGTTAAGTCTTGGTTTGGATTTAGTGTTTGGTGTCTTGTTGGATGCTTTGAGGCTCCTTTGAGGCAGAGTGCACTGTGAGCAGCACACTCTCAATTTCAGAAGCTGCTCATGAGATGTCATGTGTCTCTTTAAGGTTCTTGTGATTGAGAGAGATTGTTGATGCCTCTTTCTTAGTAGACAATCACCAAATATTTTCAAAATAATGGAGATACAAATTCTCTCCCACAAACCCATTTTCAAACTCCCAAAATCCCACTACCCAATTGACTCTAGACAGAGATGGAAGAAAGTATTTTTGCATAGAGAACAAAACTGTGTACTGTGCCTATATGCTATTCCAAACACTAATGGTAATGGGAGGGAGGGGGAATATTTGACCCAATTTCAATTTTCAACCAAGGCCACACCTATTGCCAAGAACCAACCTTTTCCCCTTTTTTTGATGAGTACACTTTCTCTTTTAGCCAAAATTAACCTATAGGAAATACCTAAGTCAACTCAATACAATTCCAAGATTATATTAGGCAATTGTAATTTTCAAGCACGATTCTTCTCGAAGAACCCATGCGGCGCCTGCCTGCCCATAGCCTACTACTCTTGTAGAAATGATCAAAGCGTGGTGGGTAGGGTTTAGGGTTTTGTTGAAAATTCCCAAGTGCCAGTTTTTGACCATTGAATCGATATGCCAAATTATGAGGTCGGTGATGTGCATGGGTTCATCAACCAAGATTTTGTATGTTTTGAAATACACACGAAAACCATGTTAATATATGATTATAATAAAACAGATATGAACGCACATCATACTCATCATCACTAGGTAAATTTACAAGGTTTGAAACTTTGACCACGTCGTTTTAGGTGGAATTTAAAACAAACAATTTGTTCATTAAAGAACTATTGAGCCAATATGATGACCATAGACATAGCCAAACCCTACATTGTGCTGAAAAGTTTCTTCTATTTCTTTCTTCTTTCTGTTTCTAGTTATAATAAGGGAGATTGCATGATTAAAAAAGAAGGGCAGGAAGAACAAAAAATGCGGTCCTCTAAGGCCCATTTGGTTGTGAGAAAAGAATCCATAGTAAAATGAAACTATTACAAATCTCATTTTCCAAATATTTTCTCAAATTTGTGTTTGAAATTCTTCCTAAAATATACTATTGTAGTATTCTATAATCACTCTATTTCTAAGGCAAGTGTTGTTTTCTACAGTATGGGAACTCTAGATGGAATATCATCAAAACATCAAGAACCCTAATTTGGCTATTAAAAGTCAAAAGAGGGAAAAATAAAATTAACAAGGAAAAGTAGTGGGAAATAAATACGGAGGAAGAGAAAACAAAAGAGAAATCCAAGTCATGTGATGGAGATCTGGTCGTAATGTCAGCAGGGTTGACATGGGAACCACAAAACGACTGCTGTGATGATGTGCACGTGTGCCAAACTTATCATGATCAGCTCATGTGGGGAAAAAACAAAAAAAGAAAATTCAAAGAAAAATTTGCATGATTAAAAAAATGGCACCATTTGACTCCATGGCCAACAATAATTCATCATCATGATACATAGCACAGCATGGGGGGCCAAAGCCAATTGCCATTCATGATAAAAAAAAATAAAAAAAATTGAGCCATACATGCTGTAATGGGGTATTCTTTTTGTCAAATAAATTATGATCAGGGGGCCTGTACAAGGAGATTATGGCATGATCCACTCAACATTTTGAATGCTATTTTATTAGCCAAAGTAAGAAAAAGATATGTTCTAGAGAGGGAAAGAGGGATTTGACAACCAGCCACTAACACTAAATATTGCTGCATATCTCCATAACATTATTATCACTATACTTATGCGTATCCACATTTTACAGTATTTAGTACATTGTCGATATTTAGTCGCTCAATCTACTCTCATAAGCTTGAACTCTTTAATTTCTTCTCATTTGAAGCTGCTCAAATTGAGCGTAGTACAGCCTGGAAAAGGAATTCATCATGATTCATGAGTGAGTACAAAGAATCAAGCAGGACCGCTTACTTTCTTTGTCTATACATACATGGAAATAGATAACATTCCAAGAGAGTTGAATTTGTTAAATAAGGCGACAAGATAGTTGGATTGGATATATCAAGATCAAGAGTTTGCATTTTTACCAGAGAATATTATGGCATTCATTGTTGCAGAATATTACTGTTATGTGGAGAAAAAAAAAACATTAAGAAAATGCGGCATTTGTTAGTGTGAAAAATTGTCGTGGAATTTGGTGGACATTTTCAGGTTTGAAAGGTTATCATTTTATTCATATTCTTTTACAGCAAACATCATCCTGCCAAGAAAGATAAAAGATGATTTGTTTCTTTTTTTGATAAAATAAAAGATGAAATTTGGGTATCTATAAAGCTGACTAAAGATACATCATATGATTTTCCAAATTACCCCTTGTCAATGTCAAGTTTAGAACTATGATTTTTATTTTCTTTTTATGCAAAAAAATCATGGAAACTAGAAGGCAAGTAGAAAATGAAAAATAAATAAATAAAGAAAAAAGAGAGAAAAGAAAAGTAGCGGTTCGATTAATGATAATTTGATGAAAAAGAAAGTGAGAGATAATAATACAAAGCAGCCAACTTTCCTCTATTCAACCAAAACGTGCTTTTGTATTTATGTCCCTTTGCTCCTTTTACCATTCCCTCTACAGCTAAGCTCTTACTTCAACCCGACAGCAAAGGTCAACATCCTCAATAAACCCACACACACAGCCTCTTAAGACCAAGCAAAGCCGCTCTCTTTCGCACTCTCATGGCGGCCAGGGACAACAACAAGAAGAAGACTGGTACAAGCCCGCCCCCCATATGACTCAGTTGCTCTGTTTTGACATTTAGCCTCATTCTTCTGCAAATATAGCCCAACCCCATTTTCCCTTTCTCTTTGTTTAGCTCAAACACATCTCCCATTAAACCTCTCTCTCTGTCTCTGTCTCTCGATTTTCGTGTTCCATTTCAACTTTTCTTAAAGCCCATTATCTCTCTCATTCCAAGAACTCTCTCCCAGCTAGAGAAAAGAGCTAAAGCAGCTTAATTTAAGCACTTTGAGATCTGGGTTTTGTGAATTTTGCTTAAATTTTTAGTCTTTCTGTGCTCTCTTTTAAATTTCTTTAGCTGAGGCTCAAAGCATAGGTTTTGGGTTCTGGGTTTTAAGCTTGAAATCTTCAAGTGAAAAATGGGGAGCAAATGGAGGAAAGCAAAGTTAGCACTGGGACTGAATCTGTGTGTGTATCTTCCAAAAACACTAGAGGATTCATCTCCCTCCTCTCTGGACTCAGCTGAGAGATTGTCTGATGCTGCTCTGCTCTCACCTGCCAATTGGGCCATGGGCTCGTCCAGGCCCACCACGCCAACGCCATCCTCTCATGGTTTGAAGCTCTCTAGAAGTGGAAGCAAATCGTCCAAGGTTTGTCTTTACATCTCATTATAAAGGATGAAATGGGTTATGCGGTTGTGTGTTTGTGTTTACAAAATTGATGGGTTCTTATCATTTTGAGTTTATTCTGTTTATGTGCTGGGAAAATGAAGTTTTGTGTCTGCTTTGTGGTTTTCCAGTTTTCCTTGGTATGGTGTTTTAGAAATAAGGCAGAACTTTCAGCTCAGCTAAGCGCAATGGTTAATAATATTGGTCATATATATCATATATAGTATATAGTTTATGCTGCTTTATTTGGTTTTGTCTGTTATGTCTTGTGTATGTTAATTTTCTTTTCATATTTTGAGATGTTACGAGATTAATTATTTGAACAATATTCGTTTCAAAATCAAATTTCCTTGCTTTCCTCATGCAACCAATCAGAGGTATTTGGATCCTTGGAGCATTCATTTCTGATTTTTCAATGACATGGAGATAGCTTAGAAATTGCTTCCATTCCTTTTGTGCTGTGACTTTAAAACCTGATTTCGAATTTGGTTCCAAAATTTTTGATTGATATGTTACCTCATCTACAAAAAGGATGAACTACATGATCTTTCACTAATAACGTTGTTCTTTGTTCATGGTTTATGCTTCTTAGCCTGCATATTTTCAGGAAAAGTACTTTGAGAATTTACACATTAGTTATTTTCCTTTTTTTTTCCTCAATACACTTGAGGTCTTTGATGATACCATATTTGAGCAGATTTTGAGGAGCGCAAAAAATTATGGATGGAAATCTAATGTTATGTTGTTTTCCTCTCTTTGAGCATGTGGGGTTAATGCACAAATCTCTTTCAGGACCATTCTTGTTTGCCTAAATAGTAAAAGAAGACTAAAGGTTTTACCTTTCCTTTCCTCCTTCCCATGGAGAAGAAAAAAGGAAAGTAGCTTGTTTGGCCATTTGCTGGCCTCGTCTGTTGACTGTTAATCTGCAAGCTTTCTGGCATTGAGTTTCATCAAAGATAAAAGAAAGGGGAAAGTAGTATTATAAAGCAACTTATGATTTTCCTTTTGCTTGATAAATTGGTTTCTCTGGCTCTTTGGTTTCTTAATAATGGTTCTTTCTGTTCTTTTTGCAAATTTTATGTTTCATTCAACCGAACAAATCATTGAGTAGTTTTCAATTTTTTGTTAATGAAGTTGCGCCTGTATTCCCTCACTAATTTTGTTTATCGTTTCTTCTTTTTTTCAACTTCAATATTTTTCTTAGTGAACGTTTATTTGCCTGTTTTGATTTTAAGGCATAAAATTTAGCAAATTTTGGGTTTCCATGATTATTTTTGCCATTTTCCCATTATACCCCTTATTGGGACACCTAACATTGACTTTTTTCAGCTTACTAGTAATCACTTCCTTTTTCTTGTCGGTATGTGATAATTCTACTTGCTTAGTGTACCCTATATTAAAAGGCATCTCTTTTGAGAATGTACGGCAGACTTGCCACAAAATTGAAAAAAACAAAAGTATCCGTCCCTCCTCTAAGAGTCTGCTTGCTGGCATGACTAGTTTTTCATTTACTTCTGTTTTTTTCCCCTGGCTTTATTTTGTCTGGTATATTCAGGAAGTATGTGCAGGATGTATCATGACCCTAAGTAGCCTTGTTTCTTTATGTACTGTTCTTTTTCTCTGTGATGCAGGACAACTTGGGGGCAGGGATTCATTGCATTAATAATTAGACACAGTAATTCTGGAAGAACTGTGGGAGAAGAGTCCTCAAAGAATTTTACTTGTGTTTATTTTGACTCAGACTAACTCTTAAATCCTAAATACACAATACTGTTGAATTCCTTGCAATTGTGGAATGTTTGTGTATTTTCAGTACTATATTTGTCCTTGTACTTAGCACAATACTTTTGAATTCCTCAATGCGCTAGAATCTTTCATACTATGATGATAAATGATATTTCCTTGAGATTGTTTAAATTTTTGAAGTTCCAGAATACCAGTGTGCAATTATGTATGTGTCCATGTTGATTGATATGGCTTATTTACGCTTTCTTTCTTACACTTGTTTTATGTTTTCAGCAGACGTGCTCGATATGCTTAACAAAAATGAAACAAGGAGGTGGCCATGCTCTTTTCACCGCAGAATGTTCACATTCTTTTCATTTCCACTGCATCACATCAAATGTCAAACACGGCAACCAAATTTGCCCAGTTTGTAGGGCCAAATGGAAAGAAATCCCAGTGCAGGGTCCTAATCTGGATGCTCCTCCTGGAAGGGCAGCTATTGGTCCAGTTGGTTGGCCTCAGAATGATGCTTTGGTGACTATGGTTCGTCGACTACCTCCTCCTCGAAGAGATTTGAGCCGACGACACATTGTGCCACTGTATCAGGCCCATGAGCCAGGTGTCTTTAATGATGATGAATCCTTAGATCACCAACCTGTGTTTGATGAGAGAAGCTCTTGCAATAAAAATGGCACTGGTGAAATTTTTTGTAGGACAATAGAGATCAAAACATTCCCAGAGGTGTCAGCTGTTTCAAAATCCAGTTCATATGACAATTTTACCGTTTTGGTCCATCTGAAAGCTGCTACTTCAGTTACAAGACAAAATCCTTGCAGGAACCAGTCTAGTTTGCAACAATTTTCTCAGACTCATCGTGCTCCAGTAGACTTAGTCACGGTGCTTGACATCAGTGGTAGCATGGCAGGAACCAAGCTTGCATTGCTAAAACGGGCTATGGGGTTTGTAATACAGAATCTTGGCTCCAATGACAGGCTCTCAGTCATTGCCTTCTCTTCAACAGCCCGTCGTCTCTTTCCCCTCCGCCGAATGACTGACAGTGGACGCCAGCAGGCACTGCAAGCTGTTAACTCTCTGGTTGCAAATGGTGGGACCAACATTGCTGAGGGCCTAAGAAAGGGTGGCAAGGTATTGGAAGATCGAAGGGGAAAGAATCCTGTTGCCAGTATAATACTGTTGTCCGATGGGCAGGACACTTATACTGTCAGTGGCTCTGGTGCTAACCAACCTCAACCAAATTATCAGTTGCTCCTTCCTTTATCTATTCATGGTGGTGCCAATACAGGCTTCCAGATTCCCGTGCATGCATTTGGATTTGGTGCAGATCACGATGCATCATCAATGCACTCAATTTCAGAGATATCTGGAGGGACCTTTTCTTTCATTGAGACTGAGGCTGTCATCCAGGATGCATTTGCGCAGTGCATTGGGGGGCTTTTGAGTGTTGTGGTGCAAGAGCTGCAGGTGGCAATTGAGTGTGTGAACATAAGTCTCAGCCTTGGTTCACTAAAAGCAGGAAGCTACCCTAGTCGTGTGATGGCTGATGGACGCAGAGGATTTATTGATGTTGGAGATATGTATGCAGATGAAGAGAGGGATTTTCTGGTTTCAGTTAATGTCCCAGCAGAGTCTTCTAGCAATCTGACATCATTGGTAAAGGTGAGATGCATTTACAAGGACCCCTTAACTAAAGAAATGGCAACAATAGAAAGTGAAGAAGTTAAAATTGAGAGACCTGAAGTAGCTGGGCAAGCACTAGTGTCAATAGAAGTGGACAGGCAACGTAATAGGTTCCAAGCGGCTGAGGCAATGGCACAAGCACGAGCTGCAGCTGAACAGGGAGACTTAGCTGGTGCAGTTTCAACCCTTGAAAATTGTCGAAGGGTATTGTCAGAGACTGTGTCAGCAAAATCCAACGACCGCCTGTGTGTAGCATTGGATGCTGAGCTCAAGGAAATGCAAGAGAGGATGGCAAGCAGGCATGTGTACGAGGCATCTGGGAGAGCATATATTCTTTCAGGACTGAGCTCACACTCATGGCAACGAGCGACAGCAAGAGGTGACTCCACTGAAGGTTCAAGTCTTGTTCAGGCCTATCAAACCCCATCAATGGTTGAGATGCTTACTCGATCTCAGGCTATGCTGTTGGGTAGTCCATCAGCCCAGCGGCTTGTCCGACCATTATGTTCACAACCAAAGCCGAGGTAATCATATAGGAATGCTGTGTGCGCATCTTTTTTTGTTCCCCTTTATTTTCAATTTTTCTTTGGGAGGGAGATAAAATTAAAGAGATAAGGAGAGGTTTTTTTGGCTGTGATTTTGCCTCCTGCCTTCTATATGTAAATCAATAATTTAAAAAGAAAAAAGAAAAAAAAGAGGAACATCATGAAAAAGGTATAATTGGGAAGGAACGAAGAAAAGGAACAAGTAGAGTAGGGTTTATAACATTATGTATTTCCTATTGTGTTGCTGTTGGGTGTACATAAAGAAAAATGTTTTTTCTCTGAGAGAATGGGTACAAATATGTAATTGTCAAAATGGTTTGGGTGAGCCCTTCACCTCATACGTAATTTACGTTCTCTCAATTCATTTGACAAAGTTTTGTTCAAATTATGTGTAGTTTTCATCTGTTTGCGTACGGATTCATTACATGTATGAGGCATGCAATTTGGGGTTTGTCGGTTCGACTCAAAGATTATTTGCTTCTATGCCATTGCAATTTGAGGATGTTGTTTTCTTTTTTTTAATAATATCCAATAACCATGACCAAAGGATGTTGATGTTGACAAACATACAAAAAAACAAGAAAATGTCCTTTTATAACTCCAAAAACGTTCTTACCTATTTTATGTAGAGTGCTAAAAAACCACTAGCGGCCTTCTGAAAAACTCTCAAAAAGGCTCTTGAAGCATCCATGAACACCAATAATGTCTGCGATCAATCGAGGAGGGCGCAACGCAGGGTGTAAAAACGAAAGTTGCAAGATTTGCCTATTGATTGAGCATTAGAAACCCAAGCATAAGAAACGCAGTCTATCTATACAACACAATGCATGACATCAAAATCTTGTAGCACCACAGAATGACGAATTTTCTTTCAAGTGAAAATTTGGATAATAGAGTTTCATTTACTGCTTGTGGCCCCAAAAGATGGCTCTGTTTTTACGTTTTGGTTTATGTCACTGTCATGCATGCATTCCTCTGTTTTTTCTTCCACAAACAGCTTCTGAGTTCTCTGCTGCAGGCCTCTGTTTTCAACAAAATAATTTCACATTGCAGGCTTATTATAACAAGACAAACATCAAACATGGCGCTAAATTTTTTATTGATCGAAACTTTTATTTTTTGGACCTTTCCTGTTGAGAGGGAATAACATACTAACTCACACACACTACCATATTAGCATTCAGAGATAATATACTAAACTCACACACACTACACTACACGAAACACACTACTACATTAGCATCCGGACAATAATATACTAAACTCACACACACTACACGAACGAACGGATGCTAGGACTCGTACAAGACCTTGCCGGGGAGCAATTCATCGAAACTTAAATTCCCTTAAACCCTTAAATTCCCTTAAACCAGATTAAACCCAACAAAAAAACAGAGTTAATCAGTCATTACAAAAACTACAAAATTTACATAATGGCATAAGCTCAAATGCCACACAACAACACAGAGAAATTGCAAAAGACTTAAAGACTCGGGCTTTAAGCTGATTTGCCTTCATTTGGACGCGGGATTCTCTTGTAGTCGTAGTTGTTTATGTCCACCTTCTCTTGCAAAACCTACAAATAAACATAAACCAGAGAAACAAGAACTGGGTTAGCAAAAGCACTTTTGTGGCTACTTGTGGCTTTTACTTATGGGGAATTTTGCACCTTGAGCTCTTCCTCGAGCGATGTCTTTTTTGGATTGTAGGCGTCCACCGGCCCTGTTCTCGAAAGTGCTTTTCTTGTTTCAATTATCTCCCATTCCTGATCGTCTTTCACCTTCGCAACGTCCTTGCCGCCTTGTATCATATGACCCAGTCCGATTGCACCGAACACGGTGAGCGAGATCATCGGAAGTCCGTATCTGATAAACGGGTGCCTCCTCCCCCATCTCGTGAACGTCGATTTGATGACAGGGTCGCTTCTTGCTGTCTTGATGGTTGTCATCGCCACACCCATCGCAACCAACGCCAAACCTAATTCATTTGATTGGATTGAATTGGGGTTTTAGGATTTCTCTCTCAACCCGAATTAAGATGGTGAAAACCGGTCGACTGTGAAAATGGGTAGGGCTGGCCTGGGCATGGTATTTTTTTTCGTCAAACGAAACGATAGGCCCAAATCAATGTTAAGTATAACGGCGTCGTTTTTGTATTAATTACAAATCTATATGTTGTAAGAAGATTTCCAAATCTTATTTTTTATTATATACAAGTGATAATTTAAATTCTTTGATCCAAAAACAAGTGATAATTTAAACAGTTTATTTGGGCCAAAAAAAGAAGAAGAAGAAGACAATTTAAACAGTTTAAACTAATTTAATTTATGAGGATGGTGATTCGAACTTGGGTGAAAGGGGACAAGCTCCCTGCAATAACTAACTAGCCTAACTCACGTCTGCAGCAATGGACGACGAGCCTAATTTATTTTAGAAATTTTCAATTCCAAGAAATAAGAATTTTTATATTTTCTATCAACTGAATTCTGAGCAGAATGCAATGTTTCCTGAAATAGAACGGACTATTAATTCATGGTAATTACTACTTCCAATAGGAATAATATGGGATTCACAATGTGCTTGAACTAAAACCATTTGGTGCAATTCCAGAAAATATATACAAGTCATTTTTTTTGCTGCTGCAATTGCTTCTTTAAGTTTCCAAGCGGTCCAAAACCCTTCTTTGCAGGCTGTTTGCTACAATTACAACTGCCAGTGTTCAAATTTTTACCACAACTGAGACACAAACCCTTGCAACTTGGATTACATGTTGCGGTGATGGTAATCTCCAGATGCACCATGTCTCTTATGTGCTTTGAAATATCTATTTCTTTGTCCCCGGGGCGAAAATACAGCTGATCCTCAAAATCAATTGTGCCTTCATCATCTTCCTCCCCTTGGCCACCTATCCCAGTGTCCCCATATATCACTCCCATATTGATGATCTCAGGCTCTTCAATTGGTTCATCCGTTAAGAGAAGGGAGAAGTTGGAGAAGATGCACTCGGCCGCTGGATCTTCACACCTTCAACATAAACACAATCTTTAATTATAGGAAATAGCATGCCTTAAAGAAAAGATAGAAGGAAATAATATAGTCGATATTTCCATTAACCTGCTTACAAGCAATAAAACATAGAACCAGTCTTAGTTGTTAGAAGATATGGATTGCCAGGAGAGGTGAATGCAAAAGTAGAAGTTTAACAAGAGCTCTTGCTAGGTCATGGTATCTTTTCATCTTAACTTTCTCCCCTTTCCTGATTTAACATCTAAAGCTGATAGGCATCTCAACTAGGAAAATGGCAGGTTTTCAACAGTGAAACATTTCCTCACTATTTGCACCAACCCATATGTCTAGAGTCTAGACCGATCCAATGGAATAGAGGGATTTTTTATCAAACACAACCTGTGTTTTCAGATGGACCGTAACTGCTAGTCTCAAAATATAAAATGCACTTATGTCATTTCCATACTATAGCTCAGAACAAGGACAGTTAAACCAAGTCAATATACAGGTATTGGATTAGAACCCTGAACTTCCTATCTCATACAGGGTTAAAGATAAAGACTCATACAGAAAAGATCCTATATAAAGTGGATACAATATGAGTAAGCACCAATAAAATATATTAGGAGGACAAGGATAGACATCAATCAAATAAGCAACTGAAATACCTGGTGCAAGTCAGTGTGATAACAGTTTTAATGATGCCATCAAGCCTCAACTTTTGCTTCTTCCTTGTTATGTCAATGGAGATCTGAACTGGTGTACCCTGTGGATAATCCTTCACAGCTTTGGTGACCCTTAATCCCATCACTGAAGCCTTAGATTTCGAGACCTCTGTTGAAAGGTTCCCCAATCCAAGCCTCTCTAACGTTGTGCAATACTCAACATGTGATATGGAAGCATTTCTCTTGTAAATAACTGCCCCTTCCCAGGGCGACCCTGTCTCGTCTTGATCACCCAAATCAAGAAAAACTGCGTCTTCTCCAGTGAAGGACTCATAATTTGGTTTTGTGCAATTCGTTACAGTAGACCTTAAAATACCATTTGGTTTTCTTGTCAAAGTTGTATGGGTATTTTCAGTAAGGTAAAATGGATTTTTGCAACGAACAAAGGGAAAACATGGAGTTGTCGAAGTATTTTTGCAAGTTCTTAATTTAGAAACCCTATGGCTACTAAAATAAGAGGAGGTGACTATGGAGGATGAGGTGACTACAAATGACATTATAGTTTTAGAATTTGTCCAAACTTCTACCAACTACAAAAGGGTACGGGGCATAGTGTGAAATGCTTGATACCAAGAAGTCTTAGGAGCCACTAACACTGTGACCCTGTACTCATATATGATTAGTTAAGTAAATTTGAGAAGAAACTCTGCAAGTGAATAAGAGCAACCATGTCTGCAAGAAAGTTAGAGATAGTTCAGACCAAAAGGAAAATGAGCTACATGGGACTGCGGGAAGCCACACAACATTAATTTCACTTATGTTAAAAGAAGTCTGGCTGAAAATTTCAGCTAGGCATTTCATCAAACGACTTATGCTCGAAAAAGCTCAAATCATTTTTATTCTTTCCCACAGAGAAATTGAGAGAGACAAATTTGACATACAGAAAATCAGTAAATACAAGCACAAAATCAACCGAAAGGCGTGAAGAAGACGAACGAGGTAGTATATAAAGAGAGAGAAGAGCTAAGGGTGCTTACAGTGACGATGAACGCTTTATCTTATGTGAGAAACAGAGCTAGAGAAGGAATTGCTAGCTTCGCTTCTTTGCAAAGGAGAGATTTTATCTGGTTAGATTCAGCAAATGGGCCTAGCCCCACAACTCAGCCCGGCTTATTAACTTTTCGGGCCAACTGCCCGCCTTATTACTCTTGTTCTTTTCGCTTTCGGGTTGAATTGAAACATTTTGAATTAGTTTGATTTAGACCTCAAACTGGTTTCATTTGATTGATTTCCCATTATAAGCAATTTAACAAAGAACACTTTTACATATATCAAAATGAACTTTATACTATAAATTAAAAAATATTTTAGAGAAATTTGTATCAACATAAGTAATAACGATTAATTAGGAATTTTAGTTTTCGTTATTAAAGGGTCAATACGAAACGCGGAATGAGTCATGCCAATAAAGGTCACAACAAAGACAAAAATGTCATATACCATAACAGTTAAGAACATTTAAACAAATGATTTGATTCAGCTCAATTTGATCTGATTTGGTTTGGTTTGGCTTAAACGGCCGGCCTGGAAATTGCAGTTTAATCCGGCTCAATCACATAGTACACTTTTTCATTCCACTTTTCACGTGTAGAATTCACTACACACCCCTTTTTAATTATTTTGGGAAATGCACACAAGTTTCTATCAAAAGGCAAGTCCTTTTTTTTTCTTGATATCGACATACTACATTGAAATATAAAATAAAACTAACAAATTCAACAGAACAAGTACAGTGTTATTTATTTATTCATTTTTGGTCTGTAGAATTCCACTACATTTTCTATGCATCATTAGGTTCACAATACACAAAGTGCACCATCAAAATAAATAAACCTCCTCCTCTGCCTTCCCTCCTCACTCATCGATCTCAATTATTTCAAGAAATTCACGCTCCAAATCATTGTAACTCAAAACGTGCGTTTTGGAATCCTTACACCAAAACTTAGGGATGTGAGAAGCCAGCTTCAAAATCTCCTCATCACGCTCGTCAAAACCCTCGCACTCCCTCACATCCAGAAGCACAAGCTCTCTGCACTCCTTCAGCAACATCACAAGATCGTTCTTCTCCAGGCACGACTGCCTGAAGCACAGGTACTTCAAATTGGGCACAAATTTCACGATCGCAGATGCCTCGCTCGTGCCAATTGTGGCGTCGGCGACGTGCAGCCCAACGAAGCCCTTGCAGTTCTTGCTGATGTGTTCCAGTATTTTTTCAATGGCGTTCGAGTAGTGGCTGCAAATCCCGGGGATTTTCAGAAACTTGGCGTTGCCGCCGCTGCGATTGATGACCATTTTGATGAAGCTAGGGATTGAGAAACGGCTCCAGTCAATTTGAAACTCGCGCGCGAATCTCCTCACGAAGTAATCGAAGCGCGGGCCTTCGATGTGATTGGCGTACGTCCATGGAAGATTGGCGACATTGTCGTCGAGGCTCCACGGATCGTCTGTAGCTTCTTCTTCGCTGTCTGGGAAGACGAGGCGTTCCCAGCACACGGGGTTCTGGCTCGCTCTGTACCACGACTTGCAGACGAAGGGGACGAACAAGAGCAGAGACTCAATTCCGACTTTGACGAAGACGTTGGACAAACAGTCTGGGTCTAGGTCCTCCCATTTTCGATCTCTCTGGCGCTTCGAATTGAGGTTGAGGAGCTTGTCCATGGTGGATTTTGGATCTTTTTCTGATTCGGACGGATTTGATTTGGCAATTGCTTCTGGAGGATTCGATTGAAGAGGAAATCGATGCCTCTGTGTGTCTGTTTAGGGTTCTTCTACTCGAAAGAGTAAAGTTTATAGTTGAGACGGCACTGTGTCCAAAAAATATAAATACTCATTCTTTTTAGGAAAATTACCAATTTTGTCCTGTGATATTTTTTTTTGCTATATAAGGGGATATGAAATATTCGAACTCATCTTCTAATTTTGGAAAGAAACCAAAATTATCATTAAATTAAATGCCAAAAAAAAAAAAAAAGGTCCCGTAATTTGTGTGTGTGTGTGTTTTTTTTTCTCATTTGATCACTATTGATTTAAATTTTCCAATCAAATTCTTGTGATTAGACTTAAACGTTCTCATGTGCTTTTCTGCCTAACTGGTAGTGATATAATTTTAATTTTTTTCAACCAAGTTTATATGTGCTTGGGCAATTTCCCTGATTAAGTTCACGTGTAAGAGAAAATATGTTATGTGACCAATTATTTACAATCACATGTCTATCTCCTTTTGGTTATATTGGAAGAAAAGAAACTCTGGGGTTTTGATATTGGGTGCCAAGCAAGCAGGGGGAATGGGGAGGGCCACAACTATTGTGTAGGCGTGAATGTCCCAACACTATTGTCCAAATTAGCGTATGAGTTGTCATGTGAGAAGAGAGATAGACACATAATTGTATACAAATAGCATCACTTAAGAATCTCTCTGTGTCAGCTTGAATGTCCTCTCGTGATATTGTGCCTCATTGTGGTATGCCATTAATTTAGTGCTGTTAAATGAACCCTAAAATTAACTCAGTACACCCTATGATCTAAGTACACCCTAATATTTAAATCAAAATATAAAATTAACTAAGTACACCTTATTTAACTATCAAAAATACCCCGGAAACACCCTAATACACTCTATCACAATTCAATATATTAAAATTACATTTGTTTTAAAATGTAATTTAAAATCCATTTACTATGGCAAGTCAGATGTTTGTGTGCTTCCACCTGATTGTGAGAGTTCACTATGCTAAATTTTTGCTCTGGCAACAGATAAAATTTGTTTCCTATTAGGGGCTTTACCGTTGTATCATGTATTGATACATAAGATAAGAGCTCGTGGATGCTTGGGCTTTGAACCTTCTCTTCATGTCTTAGCAGCTACAACACAAACAACATATAAGAGCATCTACAATGGGCTCCATAAACCACATCTTTAAACAAATTTTAGGGAGGTATTGGAAAAATACAACTCCAATCATGCTCCCTATCTAGCTCCTAAAATAGGGAGACCTCTAAAAGCTCCTAAATCTAAGGAGAGAGAAAGGACTCCTAGTGACTCTCTATAATTTAATGCTGCTTTATTTAATGAGTATTTCAAACCTTTAATTAATGCTAACTATTTTTTATATTATTTTTTAATAGAGATAGACCAATTAATAAAGAGTTATAACATTTATAACTCCCTAAACTAGAGAGCATGATTGGAGTTTAAATTTTATAGAGAGCTCTTGAAATAACTTTTATATGTTTTTAGCTAAAATTTAACTAAAAAATAAAGAGCATGATTGTGGATGCTCTAAGAAGTATGCTTTTTGTAACTTTGAACCTCATACAATTACAAAGTTTGCAAAAGTTTGAGTTGTCTGAGTCTGAACTGCTCAAGAATCTTTTGAGTCTTTATTGGGCTGTTTTGATGCTTTTTGTTTCTGAAAAATGGTGGTAGTGGTGGAGGAAGAGGAAGAAGAAAATGCCCTAAACCCAAGAAGAGCCTGGGTGGTTGATGATGGTGGTGGTTTTTGAAGTGGGTTTGGTATTATTGGAGACAAGAAGAGGAGGCTTGAGAAGCGATGGAGGTTGATAAGTGTTTGTCTGCTTGTTTTCCTCACGAATTCACCATTTCGTTCTCCGCTTCTTTCTTTTGGTAGCTTTTTCTTATTAAAATTACATTTGTTTTACAATTTAATTTTTTTGCTCATTTTATATTATGGTAAATTAGTAATTCAATAAATAGTTTAGTAGTAGGGTGTACTCAGTTAATTTTAGGGTTCGTTTAGCAACACTATTTAATTTTACGAGGACCTAATTGAAAAAACTCACAAATTGCATGACCAAACTGGTCATTTTCTATATTCCTTTTTTAGATTAATAAATACACAAATCAATAAATAAAAAAGAATTATACAAAATTTGCAATTGTGTGGTCAATTTTCATCACGATGCGACTTGAACCGTTCATGGAAGCAAGTGAAAAGGTGAATTCATCAAAACGAAAAAATTAAAGAAAAGTTGAAAGTGTTTGATAACATAAAATAAAATTGAGGAAGAGACAGAAAGTTCCATGGAATACAATATCTGACGTGTCAAACATAATTACAAGCCACGGCCTGGATCATTCACTACACTAACTAGACTGTAAAAAAAAAAAAGGGGTAAGAATAATGAAGAAGAAAAAAGAAAGTTTCATTTTCATTTTAGTATTTTGAAAATTCAGTCTCTTAATTCATTATTTTCAAAATCTTGTTTTCCATTCATAAGTGGTGGTGCTATAGATGTTGGTGCTTCTTTGGAATCACTGCAGGGCTTGGATGCTCTTTTGGCATCAGATTTTGACTTGAGTCTCAAACCAAACCTTCTCAAGAAGGTATTCCAGCTGCCCTTTGTCTTCACCAGTTTCTCCATCTCTTGTTTCATGCTCGAACACTCCTTCTCTAGCTCGGAAACTCGTTCCCTCATGTCATCAAAGCTCACAGTATGATCACGCCGCGCGGTGCCAGCGTGAGCAGAGGCCTCGTTTTGACCAAGCACCAGATTCCCACTCTGGTTTTGTGAGTTCTCAAGGTTGTCAGATACAAAGAACCAACTGGCAACTGATGTGCGCAGCCGAAGTTGTTCAAAGAATAGAACTTGGACAATGACACGGAGCGGTAGCCTCTCATTCTGGGCTGCATGTGTGCTGGCTTCCAGTGAGAGCTTCTGGCAGTTCATAAGCCTGCAGACTTGTTCCCTCTCGGAGTCTGTTAGCCAGGGATGGGCCTGAACTTGAGAAACAAGTAAGTTAGCTTAAGAAGTAATGGAAATATTAACATATTCTAATGGCCGCAACAATTTCCCAAAAGCATTGCAGATTTGCTTTCTTATGCTGTGTGCAGGCCTCAATGCCTTGTTTTGGTTTAGAAATTTACAAAAAATTTAAACAGTCCTAACCTAAAGACACTTAAAACTATCAGTAGAAGATGTTATAACAAACATTGGAAATGCTTTGGAAGTTGTAGAGCAAGTCCTTCAATCAGATATTTCATAACCCTGAGCATAAATAAGAGTAAAGATCTATGTACCTTGAGGTATATATCGATAGCACGGTAAATTCCATCGTCTAATGGTCTGGCATATTCAGGGATAACAGCAGCTAGAGACTGAAATTTTTGCAACTTCAAGTTAACATCAGGTGCTACCTCTGCAAGATAGCCATCCACCAGGTTAGCTACCATGGTCATTGGGGTCAGTGAATGAGATGCACCCATCAACTGGCCCTCATCCACTATACACTCAATCGAATCACGATCTATAAGCATGAAGTGATCAAGAATCCGCTGAACACAGTCAGTATCATAGAGGGTCTCCACTGAGTACCCCATGTTTGGTATCAGGAGATCTTCAAGAGCTGCTTGATCCAATTGGGCCCCAACCTGTTTCTCCAAATTCTCTCGACACGATGTGCTAGCTTGCAAAATCATAGACGTCCGCAGAAGCCTAAGCAGGAAGTTGGTTGGCGTGACACCCTTCTGATCAGGAAGTAATTCCACTATCTCTTCAAGGAGATTCCTTTGGTCTGCATTAGATGGAGCAGAAACAGTTGATAAAGAGGCAGCATGGTTTCCATTTCGAAAACTCGATTGCCTACCCAGCAAGGAAAGATGCCTCTTTGCATAGTGCATGATGGAGCCAGCAATCCTCTCTGGCTTCATGCTCCCTGATTCAACAGCCAGAATCAGTCTTTTATAAAGAGGAAACTTTAGGAAGCAGACATCTTCATACCACCAATCCTCACTGACTGGATGTGGCTTGACTGTTGTGCATATTCCATTCCAAAACACCACGCCTTCTGATCTCTCCGTTGCATCCTTTCCCGACACAGGCCGACTGAATAAACCTGGATCAGCACTAGCTTTCATTGCCAGTGAATTGATGCATCTTGAAACAAGATGAAGTTCTTCTGCATGAGGTAAGACCTCTTCGCAGGTTTCAAGTGCTTTAATGGAGTCACTCCAATTGCTAAAGATTTCATTTAGAAAATCCTCTGCTTGTGTTATGAGATTTCCCTCTCCATAGTCTTCACCCATACGAAGATACTCAGCCGCACACCTCACACTAACTACATTCGAGGCGTTGAGTTCTATTCTCACACCATAACAAAATTTGGCTACCAGCAAGAATGCTTTGGCTCCACCAGGAATGTCATGCAGTTGCGCAATACATTTATGCTCATCCTCTCTAGAAACTTCTCCATTAATATTCTCTAGTAATCCACTTCTAGACAGCAAAGGAAACTGGTGGATATAGCAAAGGTGGAAACAAAATACCGTGTATGAGAATATACAGCAGATGAGGAGAGAGTGTTTTTAAGAAATCAGTGAGCAGAAATAAACACAGAGCTGCTGCACATGTAGACATAGGAAAACATCCTAAGTAGTTTTGACCAAACAAAAACAAAAGGCAGAGGAAAAGCATTTTGTTTGTGATGAAAACATAAGCCTAAAGGACATTAGCAATCTAGTGATGAAAAACATTGCCTTTCAAATGATCATATATACTGTGGAGATCGTAAGAGACAAAATAACACCACCATTTTAAACTTGATCCCCAGTAAAATTCACCTTGTGGAGATGGAAAGACGTTTCTCCGACTTCAACGACAACGTCACTGGGAAGTCCAGTTGAGCAAAGCCTGCCAAAGACAACATTAATTGTTCAATGAGAGAAGAAGGGCATAGAGGTGGAACTGATTAACAAAAGTAACAGTGCACTTATTAATTAGTTGTAAGGGAACAACAAGGAATATGTGTAAACATTGACATCAACATCAAGACACCAACCAAGTTGTCTCACAATATAATGTTCTTCCGTTTTCTCATTGGTCTCATAGCAAGAAAAGAACCAACCAAATATGGATTCTACTCATCTGTTTCATTTTCGTTATCTCCTTTTCTTGTTATGATTTAAACCATGGAATGTCAACAAAAAGGACAGAACCCAATTGAGTAATTCTCCAAAGAACCTAAACAAGAAAATTAAAACCCAGAAATCTCACAATCTAAAAATGCAAATGAAACCAACCCATTATGCCATTCCCAGTGTTATCATGGCAAACCCAACATTCTAAATTCTCAATGAAAAAGAAAGAAAAGAAAAGCCAACATCTAAACAACATACCAAGTTTGGCCATCAAGGTGAAAGACTTCAGATTTAGATCCCAGCTTCACGCACGCCATATCTAACACTCTTCAGTCTGTCCTCCAATATCATTCAAAACGGCTTCACGCACGACATATATATCATTCAAAGGCAGTGCTGATGCTGAAAATGGGTTCTCTCTCTCTCTCTCTCTCTCTCTCTCGCTCTCTCTCTAAATCTTTTGAGCTTTTGGGGTACAAGGCAGGTTGGAGAAGGTCCCGAGTCCTAAGGGGAGGATCTAAGAGATAATTCAGTTCCTGCAGTTACGGGGAAAAGGCAGTGTTTGGTGCATATCACTCTCTAGAAACATTTTTTTTTTCTTCCTTAATTTAATTTCGTAACTTCCAACGTTGGATGAGTACTATATAAGTATATTCGACTTTAATGAAAGTCATTAAAAAATTTGTCCAGACTGCTTCAAATTCTCTTTCTGTACAGTGTACTTTGAAAAAAGATTTTTACAAGGACCCGATTATGGCGGACAGCATGGAACGCCACATTAAGACCTTTCCTTCTCTTGCAAAAGTTATCAAATTTGCATGGGATGGGATTTCACTCTTCTTATCTCAAGGATGGCTAATGAATTCCACCATACGTGTCCTTTTTCTTTTCACAATCAAATTGAACCTAAGATCCATTCCTACCAATTTATTTCGGGGCCATCCAAACTAAAAACTAGGACTCAAGAACTCTTCCATCTAACGCTTCTCGTGGTCTGATAACAGTCTTTGCATCGTATTTTTGTTTGACTTTACCACTGCATGACACATGGTGTTCCTAAAAATTGTCTAACCTAGCTTTTCAACCTTACCTATAGAAAAAGGAAAGAAAAATTGGTGGTTAACAAAATAATAATAATTCTTGATCAACTCCGTAGTTTCGTCAAACAACTTGTTTGATAGTGCTTATGTAGCAAGCACTTCCACTTAAATGATTTTGGTGAATGAGAGAATCGAACTTAGAACATCGATATATGGATAAATGCTCTTAACCACTTCAGTTATAAGGCCCTTATTAAGTACTTTCGCTTATAAATTCTTTTTTATTTCGGAAACGGATTGCCAAAGAGGCCTCTCTCATACACTCATTTAACAAAAATGAATAAATTGAGCCCATAAGCCCACACAAACAAACCCACACCACTAAAGATTGAGCCCAGCTCAAGCCCTTCCCAGCTATACACACTGCCCCAGTCGTCGCAAGAGAGTCAAAGCACTCTCTCACTGGAAGCCATGGAAGCTGTGCGAAGCTTAGGTCGAGTAATCGTAGCTATCTCGATCTTGTCCCATCTCTCACTGCTTGCTTACTCCTCTTCCCCGCAGGATCTCCAGATCCTCAACGCCGAGCGCAGAGTAAGCCTTCCCTTTCATTTCCGCTTCACCAGCGCTTAAATTCTCTTCATTATTATGATTTATACGTATTTATGTTTGATCAATCTTTGTTCTTGCAGATTGACTTGTCCTCTCACATTGTTAAGGTTTTCTTGACGTTAAAGGTATATATTTTCTGTATTTTTTGTTTTGCTTACACTCTTGGACTCATTATTGTAGAAATTTGTACCCAATCTGTGGAAATTGGAAAATTTGCTGGGTGTGGAATCAAGTCTACATCTTTGATATCATATTTTACAATTTTATAGATATGTTTCATGTCGAATTTTCGGCATCAATGTAGATTATTGAGCTTAGTTTCAATCTTTAATGTAATTGATTTACAAACCATAGTCTGAATATGGTATAATGTGTATAGTTGAGCTACAGTATCAGAAGTTTTGAAATTTTAGTCTTTTGTTTACAAGCCACCTGCGAGTTTGCTGCACAATGCCCCGCAGGTGGGACACAATACTTGTAACAATGACGAACATGGCACCGTAGACAACCGTACTTTGTGATCATATAGCATCAGCGATTTTGAAAATAGCTTTTTAATTGTACTGTACTGGGATGTTTATGAGATTGCTGGGGTTGTCTTTCAGGTTGAAAATACTGGTGCATCTTCGGTTTCGGAAGTACTTCTTGCTTTTCCACCTACACAGGTTGATCATATAGCTTCGCTCAAAGCAGCTCTCACTGTTGGAAAAAAGAAAAAGAAAAGCTATGTGCCTCTTGAAGTGAATCCCACTGACCTACCTGATGCACCAAATCAGACCAAATATTTTTCCATATCGTTGCTCAACCCATTAAATGCAGGTGCAACTGCAACATTAGAAGTGCTTTATATATTCACGCATTCTCTGGAGCCTTTCCCTGCAGAGATAAACCAAGCAGAGTCTCAGTTGGTCTATTATCGTGATAGTGCAATAATATTGTCACCGTATTATATTAAGCAGCAGACAACTTTTATAAGAACACCTAGTACTAAGGTGGAATCATTTACAAGAGTAGAGTCCACTAACCGCGCTGGTACTGAAATAAAGTATGGCCCTTACAAGGATCGCCCTGCATACTCTTATTCTCCAGTAATTGTTCATTTTGAGAATAACAATCCATTTGCTGTTGTTGAGGAGCTTGTACGCGAAGTGGAAATATCTCACTGGGGCAATCTTCAGATCACAGAGCATTACAGGTTGTCACATGCTGGTGCGCGACATAAAGGTGTTTTTTCGAGGTAGGCTCTGGTGCTCGTCTTATCTTCTATATTTATTATATGTTGATATTGTAAATCCTGCCATCTGTGTAAGTTTATGCATCTATGTATCACATGGATGTGAAAACAAACAACCAACTTAGAAAAACTGAGTCTCCAAGATACGGTCAAGGTTGATCCTGAGATTTTGGGGAAGACAAATATAAAGAAGGGGCCTTTCGTACATACCCATAGTCTCATATAAGAAAATCATTTCCTTTTAATTGCTAGAAGAAATTACAATATGTGAAGGGTTTTAATATTTTGAATGCACAGTGACATAATCCCATGAATCCAAAGGAAAATAGTCTTCTCATAAAACTATGTTGGTGAATATCAAAAGTTGAACTTTAGAGACATAAAAGTAAAATTCATATCATTTCATCATCACACAGCTGAAGAAATTCAAAATTTTACAGATACGTTCTAGAGATTTGGACTCCTGACCAAGGTTAAGACAGCCTTTAATTTGCATTATGCATGCTGCAAAAAATAATGAAAAGGAATAATGTTTGTTAATGCTCATAAAAAATTGTTATGAGTGTTTGTTCTTAATATTAATCTTCCAAGGCTTTCTTTTGGCAGGGTTGAATATCAATCTAGGCCATCTTCTGGTGGTATCTCTTCATTCAAACATCTTCTAGCCAGACTACCTCCTAGAGTCCATTCTGTCATTTACCGAGATGAAATTGGCAACATCTCGTCATCACATTTACGTGTAGATTATCTAAAGGTAACTTTTCTGCCTTGAAATGGAACATATATATTCAAGGAAGTTTTCCTTTTACATATATACAATGCTGATTCTGTTTCTGTTTCTTCAATACTTTTTTTTTCAGTCAGATCTTGAAATTGAGCCAAGGTATCCTTTGTTTGGAGGTTGGAAATCTACTTTTGTGATTGGGTATGGGCTACCATTGGAAGACTTCCTTTTTGAGTCACCTGATGGCAGGCGATACCTCAACTTCACTTTTGGTTGTCCTCTCGCTGAGACGGTGGTAGACAAGTTAATCATAAAAGTGGGTTTAGTTACTTCACTTTTGTATCCATATTGCTCTATTTTCTGTTTCGTCAGCTCTTCTTTTTTGTTCCCCCCAGACATGGTAATATTAACTTACTGATTCACGAACTGCTATATTTCAGGTTGTGCTGCCAGAGGGATCAAAAGATCCTTCTGCTGTGGTTCCTTTCTCGGTTAAGCAACATCTAGAGGTAATCCAGTTGTAGCACTACACATCCATATGATAATTCAACCTTTTTTTCCCCTCTATACTGTTTGCAAAGTGCATAAAATAAAATTACAAGATTTTAACTCTTTTTCATTGCCCAAAAAAAAGGACTATCTAACCTTTTTATTTTTTATTTTTATGTAATGGTGATTATGAGCATATCTTTTCATTCTTACATCTGCAGACCAAATATTCATACCTTGATGTTGCTGGAAGGACAGTGGTGGTTCTTGAAAAGGAAAACGTAGTTCCAGAGCACAACTCTCCTTTCCAGGTGACTAGGCTATCACTAATATTGCTTGAAATTTACTCTACCAAGTATTCTATATGTTGCTTGAGGCTATAAGCTATCCTAAACCCTAAAGTTAGGACTGTCAACTCTCCACATGTAGCCAAGCAAATGATACCAAATAATTTTTGAGGTTGATCTAACCACTTGGAGAGCTTTTGCTCCTTTAAATTCATGTAAAGTGTGTATAGGACTATAATAGGCTTGACTTTGTCTCTATGTCATTGGTGGGAGCGTATCTGGGATCAGTAATAGTATTCTATGATAGAAATATGCCACAAAGGTTAGCATATATTTTAGTTGTGCATTGCAGGGCAGGTCATTGATCCTAGAATATATATATATATATATATATATATATATATATATATATATATATATATATATATATATATATATATACAGTTATTCTCTTATCCGGATGCATTAACGTGCGGAATGTACGGATGCATGTGTAAATAGGCAGGAAAGCAAGGTGGGGGTAGTACAGAATACATTGCGTCCGCACGATAATAACGTCCGGATATCCGCATAAGAGAATTTCTGTATATATATATATATATATATATATATATATATATATATATATATATATATATGTTCTACTTGTGAAATGTTCATACTATAATATTATGGATCAAGTGAGTATTGAATTTTCTTAAGAGTCCTGTATCGTGAAGGAATTGAATTTTAGATGCATTATATATATGTATATATTGTGTATTGTCTATTGTGAAGGTCTAAAATATAAATGGTATCGGAAATATCGGTAGTCAAAAATACGGAAATTTCGATGGAAATATTGGGATATTATCGATATTTCAGTCCATGTCGTCGATATTATCGATATTTTGGTCCATGGAGGTCCAAAATATCGATAGTATCGAAATATCGATAGTCAAAAATACGGAAATTTCGATAGAAATATCGGGATATTATGGATATTTTGGTCCATCTCTACATACAAATATGCATGTGCACCACCCTTAATATTAATAGATTGAGTAGTGGCTAAACCTCTTTCTCCTGTACTTAATTTGGCAGGTTTACTACAGCTTCAACCCAATTTTTATGCTGGCAGAACCACTAATGTTGGTGTCTACATTTTTCTTCGTGTTCATGGCAACTGTAGCTTACCTACACATAGATTTTTCGATATGCAAGACATGATCTTGATTCTTCAAGGTATGGTTTCTACAACTTGGAATTACAGACTTGCAATAGAATGATCTTTACTGTCGAAACTATTCAATTTGTAGCTTATCTGGTGAAACAACTTGAACTTGTAGATGATTAGGTGGAGCTAAGGAGCCAGGATGCTTGTGCATGGACGTTGCCAGTCACTTTGGGTTCTAAAATTTGAAACTCCCCCTATATAATGTAGGTAACCGTGAGATAAATTTTGCTGCGCATTGACCCGCGCGCATTATAAAGCTGAATGTATCGTTATATTATGGACCTAGTCGTAGATACATGAGGATTCAAATATGTTTTGATAGTGAAAATACGTTGTTATAAATCATTTTCGATAATATGGCAGAAAACTTGAAGATCTTTTTGATGGCCTAGAATGTGGATGAATATAAGTACCCAGCTGCAGTGATTGTATCTGGAACATTTTTTTCTGTCATTCATCTTGCTATACACGGCACACTGTAAGAACTAGAAAACAGCAAATAGAGCAAAACAACAGCAAGTTGGGACTTTTTTGTCGAAGCAAAGCCTCAATTAACCAAGAGTTCTCAGTTTTTTCGTTAATTCCCAATACAGAAAATTACAAATGAACCTTTGACAAAAGTGTAGACGAACCCCTAAATTAACATCAAACAAAATTACGACTATGCAACCAAATGACAGCTTATCTTGCTTGCAGCTTCTATCAAACGACAGGTCCTTATGCAGCTTTCTTCTCGTCGTAGCTCTTCTTGTATAGCTTGGGCGATTTGTAGCTTACACGACAGCTAGCTTCTTCATCAAACTGGGATTTGAAATGATGTCACACCACTGCATGCATGCATGCATTCATAGATAAAAAAGGACCCAAAAAAAAAACACTGGCAAAATGGAAATCATTAATTATGATCCGAATTCCAATGCCTCTCCTCCATCACACTTTGTCACCTTTTAAGTTAACATATATGCCTTGTCATCTCTCAATCTTAAATGGCAGCTAGCACAGACACATTCTGAAAGAAAAGATAATTAATCTGAAATGATTGAATTGAAGTGCAAATTTGCAACCACCACCTCACTCAGCCCACAAAGAAAATCAATGCGTTTTGCTTCCCCATCCCTCAAGAGTCAATAGTCACCACCAACCAACCAACACTCTCTCCGTACCTAAACACTTCCAAGTTTATTATTATAGGCTTCTTCCTTTAGCATTTGCCATAACGCAACCCATACATTCTCATCATATTCATATCATATCAACGCCTCTTTCTTGTATCTCTCCATAAAGTATATGGTTAGCTCATTAAATTTTTGGGGTTTTGTTTCTCTTCTGAATAGGAAATTCAAACTAGGTTAAAATCCATTATCATCATGGGTTAGCTTGGGCAACTTTTTACAGCTTGGTCATCATCAGGCTATGACTTCTGAGCCACTACATTTGCTTTCTTGTTGGGTCTAATTCGTTTTTATTAATGCAAGTTAGATACTTGATAGGCTTTGATTTTGACTGATATTGAAGATGTGGCAATGGTTTGAGTTTGGAAACAAAATCTCTCATTTTGACTTTTTTTCCTACAATATCAATATGGATAGGTAGTCAATAGCAATCAATATGACACAAGTCATACTGCCCCTGTCTCCAAATAGGTGTTATCTTGGATATGAAAATATATAAGAAACAATGGCATAACAAAAATGTTCAAGGATCAAGAAACATAAGTGTATCTTTAATCATTTGGGGAAGAAGAAAAAAATTATGAAAATTGAGGTAAAGACAGTCTTCGGATAGACTCGTATGAGTTATAATTTGCTCCATGCATAAAGTTAATCTGCAATTATAAGTTTTGTGAAGAAAAGATATATAATATCAAAAGAAAAAAATGAGAGAGAGTGACCCTAGTTTGCTTTTGTTTAAAGAAACAACCACAATGAACAAGTATAAAATTCTAGAAACCAATAGTCTTTTGGTGGGTCTGCTAATTTCATGTCACATTGACCCTATTTACTGGTTTACTGCTATAAACTTTATGACTTGACATGAGCTGTAGGGGGTGAAGAAGAAAGTCTAGGAAGACCAGATTTTATGCATAAAGTTCTAAATTATTCATCATGTGAAGTAATTAAAGTTAATAAATTCATCAATGGAGTTTAGTCTCATATTCTTTAATAATTAATTACTAAGCTGTCCACTAAACTTTTATGGACATCTCAACAACTTCACAAAATGTAAAGTTTAGTCTTTTTCTTGAACTAATTGACACAACTACATTCAACTATATATACATGAAGAAGGGTTGTTTAATATAATTATACTAAGGGTCAGTTTGGCATTGATGTGCTGTGAAAATAATCGCTGTTAGATTTGATGTGAGAGAAATCAGCTGTGAGAGAAAGCAGTTTGGCGTTTGGTAAACTTTTTGTTAAAAATGTTGTTGGTACTGATTCGCGCATAATTAGAAAATGATTTCCGCCTAATCATTAAATCCAGCGCCTCTTCGAAACTGATTCCTTCATAATCAGAAAATGAAAGCACCTCATTAGCTGTTTTCCCTAATAACTTTCTCTCACAACCATTTTTAACAATAAATGATTTTCTCATAGTTTACCAAACGGGCTGGGCTTCCTAAAATTTTTTAAAAATCACTTATTACCCTAAATAAGTAATACCAAACGGGCACTAAGATGACTTGCTACATTTTTGAAGTAAGATTCCTTCCCCTTTGGATTGCTAGTCTTGTCTAAGTTCTTAACAGGACATATATAATTTGAGTATGTAATTATTTCAAGAGAGACTAATCCTATAAATAGTGGATGTTTCTAAGTTCCAACTTCTAAACTAAGCAAACATTAGTGGATTTTTCTACAATGTGCATTTAAAATTAAGAATGATAATACATTTATTTTATAGTCGTTAGATTGACGGATTATTTTTTTATGTTAGTTAGAGTTTAAATTAATTATAATTAATTAAATTGTGTTCTAATTAAGTGAAATTTCGCATCGAAAATGCACCTTAAGATAATTAACATCATCGTTAGAACTCATTCAAAACAACATTATAAGTGGCCATTGCAACCACTACACAAAACATATTACTGACTAATTTCTGTCGGATAGTATCAATCTGTTCCGGAGAGTCAGGTAATTAAAGAATACAATTTAACACCAAATAATTGACATAACTATTTACTCATATCCATAGTTTAATACAATGCACCAAACATACCCATAACGTATTATCAACAATATCAACATGAAATCCCTCTTCTACATAGAACTTCTTACTACACACTAGGCAAAAACCAAAGTCCTGCCTTGTCTGTGAAGCTACCAGAGAGACTTTCTTTCCCTTTTAGGTTTTTTTTATGGCTTTGGGGAAGATTTTGTCAATAGAGTTTTGACCTGGTAAAAGGACAGGTGAGAGGCGGAATCCATTGCCAGACAGAGAAGCAGAGCATCGATTTTAGCAACCTTTGGAAGGACTAAGGAACCCATTGATTGGACACCATCCACTTGGATGCCTAAACAACTCAAATCTTATTTTAAGCAAAAAGACACCATTCTCTTTTTTATATGGGCCAGGCTCTGCCCTTCCTTCCTTGCTTGCTATGGCAGTTGTATTTCTTTCCTAAGCAATAAAAATCATATTCTGAACCTCTTCAAAATTTTAGATTTATTTCGCTGGTTTCTTAAAAATTTATAGATGTTGAACTTAAATTATAATTATTTTTTTTCAATTTTTGGTTCTAAAAAAGAAAGTAATAATTTTTTTACAATTATTAACCAAAGATGATTTACTCCACAACTCATCATCTTTTTTTATAGGGTGTCACACCTACGTGGAACTTTAGATAAAGAAGAGTGACCAAATCTTCCCATTTGACCTTTTTGCCCTTGGTTTGCTTAAATTGATTTGGAAATTCAACTCATATCTTCATGTTCCTTTACTTTTTGAAAAATGCTAACGAAACTTACTAAAAAAAAGAGTTCTTACATGAATTTGTTGACATCTCGTAGTTTAATATTAAGCTTGGCTCACTTTCTAATATTAATAAGTCATACATAAAAAAACCTATAATTAGGCACGATTATAACAAATAGAGAACACCGCTCAACTGTATATTCTCCTCAACTGTATATGATAATTATGATGTGAATGATTACACTGCTAACCAGCCAACTAAATTTTAATAAATGGAGAACACTGCTTAAGTGTATATTAAGCTTGGGTCACTTTCTAATATTAATAAGTCATAAATAAAAAAACCTATAATTAGGCACGATTATAATAAATGGAGAACACCGCTCAACTGTATATGATAATTATGATGTGAATGATTACACTGCTAACCAGCCAACTAAATTTTAATAAATGGAGAACACTGCTCAAGTTTATATTAAGCTTGGCTCACTTTCTAATATTAATAAGTCATAAATAAAAAACCTATAATTAGGCACGATTATAATAAATGGAGAACACCGCTCAACTGTATATGATGTGAATGATTACACTGCTAACCAGCCAACCAAATTTTAATAAATGGAGAACACTGCTCATGTGTATATGATAATTATGATGACAACAATAATTGCATTCAAGATAGTGACAATTTGCAAAGGACCCACTACGGTAGTGGTTTGGAGCATGTTCCATCCAGGCAAGGTTCTGGGTTTGAGTACTAGCATCAGTGTAGTGTGTGTGTGCACTACTACAAAAATCGCAATAGACGACAGTAATTTACCGTCGTAAATTTAGTTTTTCAACTGTCGAGAAATCGACCGACATCTTTTACGCATAAAACCACGACGGTAAAATCCTGTCGTCTATTATTCATAAAGACGACGCTTTTACTCAAAACCGTCGTCTATTAGACTTAAAGACGACGGTTTTTATGAAAGACATGTCGTCTATTATATGTAAAGACGACGGTTTTTAAGAATCGTCGTCTATTATGAAATAATCGTCGTCTATTATATGTAAAGACGACGGTTTTTATGAAAAACTGTCGTCTATTATATATAAAGACGACAATTTTTATGAAAGAACTGTCGTCTATTAGATGTAAAGACGACGGTTTTATGAAAGAATTGTCGTCTATTAATGTAAAGACTACGGTTTTTTTGAAAGAACTGTCATTTATTATATCCAAAGACGTAGTAATTTTACATTTTAGCTTCTTTTTTCTTGCTTCCAATGGTTCTCTACAACGATTTTAGCTATAAAAAAACAACCATAATGCTTTGTGAACAATAAATTCAGCTCCAAATAATCCACACCATACATATATATACTCAAGAATCATTTGTTTCATAAAACTTGAAGATTCAATAGTAATTACATAGTTTACCAATCTTCATTCCTACTATATATCAATACAAAATATCATATCCATAGCATTAAACTATAATTAGAAAAAGAGGGGCTACATGTGATTGCTCATAAATGCTGCCCATTCGATCCGAATTTCATCAATTTGTTCTTGTGTGTATGAGTTAGCATTGCCTTCTTGCAATCGCAAAACCAGTCTTAAAAAAAAAAAAGCAAAGCCGAGTGATAAAACTAAGAAAGAGGTAACATTTACAACTATAACAAAGTAGGAATGAAATGTACCTCGACTTGGAATAATCTAGTCTTGGTTGTGATATCTCAAGGCCTTCCTTTTGAACAATGGATACATACCTAAAAGTATGTCGATTAGGTTAGAACGTTTAACGCAAAATCATTAAATAAAGTAGGACAAGCAAGAGAAAATAGTAGAATTTGAATAATTTGGGAGGGAGAGCAATCTGATACGACGGAGGATGGAGACATGAAACTTTAAGGTTAGAATATGAGTTGAAGAAAGATAGCGAAATGTTATATATATATATAGGGTTTAGGGCAAATTCGAAAAATTACAATTCGCGGTCAAATTTTTCAAATGACCGCGTTTTTAAATACGACGAAAAGTAAAATTAAAACGTCGTATAAATTAAAATATACACGACGGTTTTTAAATAATAGGGTCGTTATAAATATATACTACGTCAGTTAGTTACAAACAAAGTCGTTGTAAAATATTTTCACGACCCTCAGCATAAAACCGACGTCTTAAATAAAAAATAAATACAGAGAAATAGAACTTTGTGTTAAACAAGAAACTAAATATACAATCTTTCTTGGGAACTCAGTTGTTGTTTTACACCCAACCGAAGTTCTTAGATGAGTTGGGTGTAAAAACACAACTGAGTTCGCAAGAAAGACATTCTTACATGACAGAAACCATTCAGAGAGGTGAGAACTGAGATATAATGAACGGATGGACTAAAAACTCCAATTTAAACGAATTATTTCGAATTGGAAAACTAAAAGTGACTTTATTACGACCTGGAAACCGAAAAGGGCCTTTATTTCGACTTGGAAACCCAAAAGCCACCGTTTCAGTCCCCAATTTCGCAGTCAAAGCGTGTCGTTTAAGTTCGAAAGTTTCGAAGTTGAAAACTACAACGACGGTATTTATTTTTTCCGTCGTCTTTTTACTCACGTTTATTTCGACTTTTGTTGTCGTGCTTGTTTTAAACAACAACGACGGTATAATTAATAGAAACGACGTGAAAGTAGATGTACAACGGCGTTATTACGTGAAACGGCGTTGAATTAAATTTAGACCGTCGTGGATATGTTCAAAATTACACGAAGAACTGCCATATTATCTGCACAACCACGTCGCTATATTATATTATGACGACGTGGTAACGATTTACCACCACCTTTTATTTATAAGAACTGTCGTAGTCTAACGTGTAATACGGCGTAAAATAATAAAAGACAGACGTGGATATTTTTAAAATTAGACGGTGTTCTGTATGTATTGTAGCGTGGTTATTTAACTTTACATGTCGGTAATTATCAAATTACGGTCGTATTAAATAGTAATTGATACGTCTGTTAATAATACAATTACCGTCGTGTTTATTGGATGTTCAAAACGGCGGTATTATATGTAAAACGTCGTCTATAATTACTACGTCGGTATATTTACACATACCGTCGTTGTTTATTTGTTATCTGTTTTCTTATCGGAATGGCATGTTTCATAAGACGACGCTTTTAAAGTTTCATGCGTCGTGTTTTAAAAATACCCAAATGAATTTCCAATTTTTAGGTGTTTTAGTTTCTGATCCACGTCGGTTTTTATATTACCGTCGTTGTTTAAAATTTAACGACGGTATTTATTTTGTCCGTCGTCGTTTTACCGACGTCTATTTCGATTTTTGTAGTAGTGGTGAGTTTAGTATATTATCGCCCCTCTCAATAGAAAATGTCCTCAAAAAAAGATAGTGACAATTTTTCATAATCAAGCTTGAAAACCCAGAAACCACAACATTTAGAAGGCATTTACCAACAAAAATAACATTTAACTTAGCCTCTTTGGAAAAGATTAATATACATTTCATATTTCTGAAAAACTGCAAAATGCAGCACCATGTATTTATGCATAATGCATGCATTCAGAAATCATACTTACCATTTAGAAAGAAAGAAAATAAAATTATATGCAAGAGAATGAATATAAAACTATATAAATTACAACAAATAAGATGAAGGTGTAAAATTGGAATTCCACAACCAAACTCTGAATCGTATATATACGCCAAAATCAGTTATTTCAAAACCGGGAAGAGGAAAACAGAGAAAGAAATACAGAAAGAAAAAAAGAGAAGAGCATTGCTCTGAGAATCCAGCTCTGAAATTTCTGTAATTGATTCTCTGATTCCCTTAGGTGGGATCAGAGGATCATCTTTCCTGCCCCAATCCACAATTTTAACAATTTGGCATCTTTTTTTGGTTCATCTAGCATAACAACAATTTTGAATAAGCAAAAAAATAACTCAAACAATCATCGTTGATAAGCTAAAGACTCTCCAAAATAGTGCTTGGGAAATCAGAAAGTTGGTGTCTTGTGATCTTTTCTCAAATGGCTATCTCACAAAATGATGGTACAATGGAAGGTTGGCTTTACATCATTGGGTCCAATCGCCTTGGGTTGCAATACTCACGCAAAAGGTACTTTATTCTTAAGGATAATTGCCTGAGGAGCTTCAAGGCCAAACCTTATTCTGACTCGGAGGTACTTTGCATTCATCTTTCATTTCTGTTCTCTCTCTCTCTCTCTCAACGTATGCATTGCATTGCCGGCTTGTTTCTTAGAATTTCTATGCTTGTGTGAAAACCCATGTTGCAGAATCTGGAATTGGGTTTTTTTTTTTGGTTTATGCAGATACCATATATGCTTTGATTTGATTGTTTCGTATGAATATCTTGTATGTAAAACGTGTGTTGTGCTCTGAAAGCTTTGTGTTTGTTCAATTTTAATTGGACTAATGGATTTATTTCATATTTGCTTTTATGATTGGTATAAAACTATGCTTGCTGTACTGGATTGATGCATATTAATTTCTGGGTGCATCTTAACCTCCCATTTACTTGTGCTATCAACTACGTCCAGATTCTTTTCAGAATTTCTTGAATTTTCATTTTCAGTATGTATTTTATTGTTGATGATAGTGCACAAATCAGTAAGAAATGCTCAGTGGAAACTTTTGCTTTGTCAGGAACCAGTTAGACGTGCAGTAATAGACAGCTGCATTCGGGTCACAGATAATGGCAAGGCAAGCATTCATAGAAAAGTATGGACCTTGGAAACCCTATGTTTTTCAGAAATTTTGGATCACTTTTTGTTGGCATGCCAGAGATACATATGTTTGTAACGATTTTTCCAACATACAGGGGTTCTTTATTTTCACGCTCTACAATACTTCCAATCACAATGATCACCTCAAGGTGGGGTGCATTTCAAGTTATACATCATTACGTAGATTTTGCAATATATTGATACATAACTGAAATTAAACTTTTTATAGTTGGGAGCAAGTAGTCCAGAAGAAGCAGCAAAATGGATGCGTTCATTTAAGAATGCGGCATTAAAGGTTTCAGGCTGCTAAATCACAACCTATGAGTATAGCAGTTTTCTTTTATGATATGTACCTTATGTTTTATATGTTTTCAGGAGTGCCCGGATACAGTGAATGATTTTGTGGCTTGTTCCAGGGGCAGATGGCCATCTTTTATGTATGTATCAGTTGCACCTTGAACACATCCAGTCTCCTAGTTACTAATTTATATGCTTGTATAATTTCATTGTGTAACTATTGTACATGCCTATGTTGATATATCTTTTTTCAGGATTTAAGATCTTGATTTTAAAAGCTATAATTAAAACCTGCATATTAGAAGCATAATTGCTGTTGTTTTATTTTCTTGCCACGTATGGTGCTCTCTTTCTTATTCCCATCTGCAAACCTAAACTATATTCTGTTAGACTGATAAAATTACTGTGCATTTGTATGTGTCACATAACTTGTAGGGCACCCTAAATGCTTTACTGATAAAAATAAAGAAAAAAAATTCCTGATCATCTTATAAAATTGGCATGTAGTAGTGAGTACAATCAACATGCTCTTCCTTTAGATTGTAACCTAAAATTGATGTTGGTCAACTTATTTGTTTTAGTTGGGTTGAAACTAAATATCATTTTCCAAATCTACAGTTGCCCTTGTTTTATTTATAGTTTTTATGTTTCGGCAGACTGGGTGGTTCCAGGAGGGCAGAACGTAAAATCTCTGTTGATTGGACTTTTGGCTCATGGACGCACACAGAATCAATGACATCTGATGTTATTGCTCCCTCACCATGGAAAATTTTTGGTTGTCAGAATGGTAAGACATTTTAAGTTTCTTATCTGCATTTCAAGAGACTGAATGCCTATATATCAAAAGAATCATTTATTACGCAGGATTACGGCTCTTTAAAGAAGCAAAAGATTGGGATTCCCGTGGAAGGGTGAGGTTCTCTTTTGATACAAGAATTCTTGATTGTTGTACTTTGTTCTCTTCTTTTCTTAGCTGAATGACATTTTTAATCTCAGCATTGGGATGACCATCCGGCTATAATGGCAATAGGATTGGTTGATGGAACTTCAGAGGCGATTTTCCGGACTCTTTTATCTCTTGGTCCCTCAAGATCAGAGTAAGATCACTGAAATGTTATTTCAACCTTTTTAGAAAATGGAGCCTTTGATGCTATTAGAAGCTATAATAGCCATGGCCTCATTATATTGGTTCAAGTAATGGTAAGAGTATTTGGATGTGGATATAGGAATAGTGGGGGACGGTATGCGAAAGACAAAATGCTTTTGTGGAAGAACATGTTTTTGCACTGCCATTTTCACTTGAAAAAAAAATCTCCTTGTGCTTTGTACACTACAAGATTCACTATCAGTGCTGAATCCTCGATGTAATTGCTTTCTTTGAAAAGAAAAATATTATATTTTTTTTCCTAATAATGGATTGTTCTCATTCCAGAGATTGAATTACAAAAGTGTCTTGCAGATGGGACTTCTGTTTCTACCGGGGTAGCGTGGTTGAGCACCTTGATGGTCATACAGATATTGTTCACCAGAAGCTATACAGTGATTGGCTACCTTGGTTAGATTTGGAACCTCATTTTTTTTGTAAAAAAAAATGTACTGTTGTTTGACATGTCATGGTTTCCAGGGGGATGCAACGAAGAGATCTACTGTTGCGTCGCTATTGGAGAAGAGAGGATGATGGCACATATGGTATAAATTCAGCAGAAAATTTAAATCATAGCTAAAGCTATGGAGCCATCATTAGCTGACCCTAAACTTTCTTTATTTGATTTTGTCACAGTAATTCTATACCATTCTGTGTCTCACAAGAAATGTCCACCAACAAGAGGCTATGTCCGTGCTTGCCTTAAAAGTAATGTACGCTTTGAGCTGGATATTACTAATTGACTTCCATATATATGGCTTGATATCTATTTAGCAGTGTATTATCTATTTTCCTGCTCATGAACTATTTTCCACTGCCAAAAAAATGTGTCTGCGCGGCATACATTTTTGTTCCTCTCTTCTTTCCTTCATCTGCACCTCAAATGTGCTTTTATAGGGAGATGAGATGGGTGGGATTTGGGTTTACTTTTCATCCTAAGTAAGTTCTATATGAATATTATTTCTGTAAACATGCAGGTGGAGGATATGTAATAACTCCTGTGAACCAAGGGAAACAATCTCTTGTGAGACACATGCTTGCTATTGACTGGAAATTCTGGAAATTATACTTGCGTCCATCATCTGCAAGGTCCATTACCATCCGTATGCTTGAGAGAGTTGCTGGTATCTTTCCATTACTACCTTAGGATTGCAATTTTTTATCCTTTCTATTTTAAGAATCTTGTTCATACAACCTTCATTGTTTTTATAATTTGCAGCATTACGAGAGCTGTTTGGAGCCAAAACTGGAAATTGTTCCTCTGAATTCTCATCCAGAGACTTGACAGGAGATACCAGGTTATCTCAAAGTGGAAAGCACAATATTAAGACTGAAGTTCAGCACCCTGGAGAAGTCAGAAAGATAGAGGAGGATCTTCTCGTGGAAGATGAGGTTGAAAAACCAGAAGGTCGTGCAAGTTTAAAGGGGCTGCATGATGCTGCAGATGAGTTCTTTGACGTTCCTGAACCAACAGAATATGACCAATTTGAGAACGAGTGGTCTGAAGACTTGAGCATGGAACAGCACTCTACGGTACTTTAATAATCATTAGACTGATCTCTTAGATAACAGAAATAGTTTAACCAAATTAATGTTCAGACTCAATGTTTGCTTCAATTGCTCCTGTCATGTTTTACATTCTGTCATGCATTTTTTCCAAGGAAATAACAATTTAACTTTGTTATCTATGTTTTATATTTAGCAGTGAATTATTATTTGTTGACTATGGTCTCAACACTTTGCAGAATATACAACAACCCAAACTGTCATCAGCTGCTGTTCTCGTGAAAAAATTGCATGACCTTAGAGGTCAGTTCGTTTCATCAGCATAAGTTGCTCTGCATGGATATGTCTAGTTGTTTCTATCAATTATGTTTTGATTAACATTGGCCTAATTTCCTCACACTACAGTTCATAAAAAGGGTTATAAGGACTTACAAGAGGTGTCTAGGGAAGATAACATATCATGCTCCTATGGGGCAACTCTTCAAAAGGACCCAAGTTGTGCTTTACCTTGCAGCTGGGGATCAGCCGATCCTTCTTCATTTTTGATACGTGGTCCAAGTTACTTACAAGATCGTCAGAAGGTAATCGTTTGTCTTTCAGCTCCTCCTAATATTGAGAAGAAACCAAAGAATCTAAAATACAAGATGATTCCTTGAAAGTTCTAGATTATGAGTAGTAAACTTGACTTGCATAGGAACTGTAGTAATTCAATTATAAAACACCAACAAAATTTCATAAAGCATGTTTTGACTGCAAACGTGCTGTACTCTTGTAGATGGGTTTACTAATGCTCCTCCTTTACATGGCTTAAATAGTATTAAAGAGTTTTATGATGGTCTTGTTAAATGATGTATTGAGCATATCACCAATATACTACATACCATTTTTCTGTTTTGAAAGTGAATTTGATTTTAGCTTTCTCTAATTTATGAACTGAGTCGTAATCTTTGTACCAGATCAAGGCAAAAAACACCTTGATGCAACTGGTTGGTGTAGATTGGCTAAGATCTGACAAGCGAGAAGATGATCTAGGCAGCCGTTATGGTGGTATTGTTCAGGTTTGAACTCTCATTTCTTCTTGTATTTTCTATTTTGTTATAAATGAACTATTGGAAAATCTGATTCCACACACCTACATATATATGTTTCAAAAAAGAAATTCTAATTATACAATCTATTGGATGGATGCATGCAGAAATATGCAGAACGAGGTGGATCAGAATTTTTCTTCATTGTAAACATTCAAGTAAGTTTGATATGGATTATATCATAAAGTAATATCATTATTATTAGCATCATCAAGAAGTAGATTACTGAGTATATACAATACGCTTTATCAGATCCCCGGAACAACCATGTACACTTTGGCGTTCTATTACATGCTGAAAACTCCTTTGGAGGAAAATCCTTTACTACATAACTTTGTCAATGGAGATGATTCATATAGGAATTCGAGATTTAAGCTAATACCATACATTTCTAAGGTCAGTACCAAATTAGCTCAAGAAACCGATATTCGTATAATACGTACATCTTTCGTATTTTTACTGATTAATTACATTGCTCGAGCTGTTTTCTTAGGGATCATGGATAGTCAAGCAGAGTGTTGGGAAGAAAGCATGCTTGTTAGGGCAAGCACTTGAAATACATTATTTTCGTGGGAAGAATTATCTTGAGGTAAGTTACCAAATCCTTTTATCATGTTAAATGATAGTTGCAAATGCTAATTATGTTTTACAGCTTTGGTTTAAGGCCTGATCATGGTATTTTATCTAACCTATGAATTTTCTGAAATCAGCTTGTGGTCGATGTCGGGTCTTCAACCGTGGCAAGGGGGGTGGCAAATCTTGTTCTTGGTTACCTCAACAATTTGGTCATAGAAATGGCATTCTTGATACAGGTAAACAACTCATAATGCCACAAACTACATGTAAAAAAGTTCATTAAGTTGAAAAGATGACATATGCATGCTAACGCTAGAAAATCTTTTGCAGGCCAACACAGTAGAGGAACTTCCAGAAGTCCTTCTTGGAACATGTAGAATCAACCATTTGGATGCATCCAAATCAGTCCTGGTAAAACCATGATTTTCACCCGGAAAATCTCAAGTATCTTTATCAGGCAGATGCCCAAGAAATATCAACACCCAGCAAGGAACAAAATTGATGTAAAGAGAGATGCACCATGTTCTTGAAAAATCTAACTGTTTATAGTCATTTTTCAATCCAATCAACGATTAGTTTTTTTTTTTTCCCTGATTGGATTATTTGTAGGGCTATACATAATATCATAACATAAATCAGCCCAGCCCAAAATTAAAACATAGCTTTAGAAACAAAATTCAAATTACAAACTTAGCTGTCATGTTTCCAAATTGAACATGTAAATGCTGCCATCAGAAGTCTACATTGCCTCTAAATTATCTGTTTTTAATACTCTTCTTGTCAAAACCATCATCGTCGTCCTTCACACCATTCTCTATCAATGTAGCCACAAAGTATTGCATTTTGCTCATGCAAATTCATGATCCTTCATTATATTACGACACCCTGCATGCATACAATTTGTTTGTATGCATAGCTCATTGTGGTTAATGTGACGGGTTCATCACTTTTTCTTTTTCCAAAGTACCACTAAACTAAGAATTAGTTACCATCCGCCTAATTCCGCTAAAACATCTTAAAACGGGGCTTTATTATGGACTGCCTATGTTTCTGGACTCCTCGTCTTATGAGCATCTCACTGTCAAGCCATACCTAACTGGAGCAGCTAGAAAATTGGGCTGGGCTTTCCTAAAATGATTATATTAGGGACAAGAGTTTCTATTTAATACGGCTTGAATTCAATACGAAATTAACAAGCTATAGCTGATTATTGCTTAACACATATTCATAATCCCACAAAGTACTAACTCTTCCTTCTTCTTTTGTCTATTTTGTTGCTACATATTGAGTTAATATAATTACATGTCAATTCCGGCACGACCCAGTTCGTAAATAAGTCCGAATTAGTATCATATTATTCGATACGATTGTTCACACTGGTCGGATTATTATGATCAAATTGTACCGGGAACAAGATGGCATGATTGCAGAGGACCTGTCACTTCACACCAAATTGAAGTTTATAATGTCCAAATAAATCTATGAATCAATCATACAAGCAATACAATCTCACCAAGGCTCAAACTGACGTAGGGTTAAGCAAAACCCTAGAAATACATATGGTATATCTACAAGTTCTGCCGACATATTTCTGAGCCTCCACAGCCAACACAAAGAGAGAGAGAGAGAGAGAAAGAGAGCCAAACAAATGTTGTGCAAATTTTTGATGTCTTTGTCACACACAAACCCTACTTACATAGCAATGAAATATTAATACGAATAAAATGAAAATTTTAATACAAAAAAAATATAGTTTTTAAAATGTCATACAAAAATGAAAAAGAAAATAATTCAAGAATTGCGATAAATTTGTGGGGAACCATGCTTTTAAACAAAACTGATAGATCGATAGCTACACTGCTCCCTCACCCATGAACACTCGAGGACAAACTAAGCCACAATGCCTTTAAAGATCCAGGAGTGGCATGCCACTCTTCAATTTTTACACTTAAAATAAAATAATATGTGCTTATTAATTGTGAAAATGACCGAAGTACCCTTGCATTTGATAAGTTGATGAAATTTTATTTTATTTTATTAAAAAGAATAAATTCGGAACGTTGTCCCCACTTTGTCTCGTCTGATTGAGGCACCGACGTGGCAAGTGGCCACAATCAAAGGCTGAAGTTTTTGGCTTTTATTCTTTAAAAAACATTTGTGGGTGTTTTTCTTAATTAATTAGGTGTTAATTTAATTTTGGTTTTGCCTCGCATCGCGATCACATACCTATTCCCGGCGCTTATAACGCTCACTGCAATACTGCAATTTCGAATAACCCGATAAAATAATATATATATTTTGTTTTATGATTTTATTTATTGAGAAAGACGATAGTATAATAAATTCACATACACTATACGGATGTTAGGAATCGAACTCAGGACTTTACCTGACGGAATAAATACTCCAAACCACTACACTAATAAGTCCTTTGCAAATAATATAATTTATTCTAATTCTTATGTGAATATCATACGCCACTGGGGCACGACCACCTCCACACCACATGTGGCTGATAATAATTATAATTATTCTTTTTTTCATTGGGTCAAAATATTATTCTGGGTTTGGAATTTGCCAAATTCCAGCTGCCACATATGAATATGAATATATGAATTTATGTAAGGTGTTGCATGACAGCATGTTCCAAGATCAATCAATGGATCGCGTTAGCTGAATTATTGAGGTATTATTTTATTGAATTAAAGTTGGGAAACAATCTGATAACGTATATTTTGTTTATATACATAATGTGACAAAAAAGGACATAAGTTTGAGACGACTCTGCCATATAATCTGACAAAATGTGGTTTCTTGTTCAAATGTTGATGATCACCATGTTATTATTATGTCAAGTGATGAGAAGAAGCCCAACGTCTGCAACTACGGCAACACCACTCTACTCCTCCATTCTTTCTAGTTTAAGGTTTCTCATGTCAAGAGCTTTTCAAACAACATTTCATATTGAGCATCAACAAGAGTTGAGTGTGGGTGGTTAGATTAGAGGACACCATCAACCTCTCCTAAATTAAATATGTGGTTGGTATCTTTAACTTAATATAGAACTTCTAAATAGGTTTGCACTTATGCAACCATTTGCATGTGCTTTTTTCTTGATTCGAGGAATGTCATTCATAAGATTTTTTTTCAGAATTTTGTTCAATGTAGTGAGAGATTAAATGACACTAAATAGTCGTATAGCTACGTTGTGTCTGTTTGGGAGATTATTATCTCAATGTCCCTGAACTTTTAAATCAATCACATATAGTTATGTAAGATTTTATTATACTTTAAAACAGTTGTTGACACTTTTGTTATCATGACTACTTCAGTTCTAATTGTAAATCGGTCAATATAATCGGACTACATGAGTGTTTATTTTTCCATATTAGACCAAATGACCCTTGACATATCAAAGAACATTACACAAAACTCATCCAATTTGTTTATCAAGTTTTCCCCCACTAAATAACATGACGTTATTATCTCATTTACTTTTACTACTAAATAAGATTAAAAATATATATACAGGGACGAAATTGTCATTGTAAAATTTGGTACCAAAAAAACAACTGAAAACCATTGTAGATACGGAGTTGTCACGAGAGTCAAAAATAAACGCACCGACGCTTTTAGGATCCCCGTGTATGGGTTTTCTGGCCCAGTAACCTTCCGTAGCCGGTAAACAACCCATTTTGTCAGACACTTGCCACCTCCAACTCCCGGTTACCCCATCTCTCCGCCACTGTCGGCACCGACACGCCATATTCATTCCCGGTCATTTTCCATTTTTCTTTTTATCCTTTTACCCCTTTCGAATTTTGTTTTGTTTTGTTTAGGAAACATATCCGGATGGTACAATTTGCTTCTTTTTTTTTTCCGCTACACTAGATGAGGTGGCACTTATTGGGATTGTCGCTAAGCAAAGTACCTGTACTAACCGAGGGTGTTTTTTTTGGGGTGACTGGTTGTGTGCGGTGCGGTTTAGGGTAATACCGTGTGGTTGTCAATAATAAATGCATTGAATGGTGGGGAATGGGGGGGACCATAAACCCATTTGTTCCTCACGTGACTTACTGCCAACCAAAAGGGACACCGACCTTCTGTTTTTGGGCCGCAGGGTGGATGATGACGGAATTCGGGTGCAATAAGGCTGGAACATTGTCTCAATTAACTGATTTAATTCATATTTATAATTAATAAAAATTAATTAATTAAAGAAGGAAATGTTCTTATCATCTATATCTTAAATCTTGCTCCCTTAACATGAGCACGACTCAAACATGCATGTTATAAGGCCTCGAGTGAATAACAACAAGTATTAGTGAATAATAAGATTTTACATAATTATATATATATATATATATATGTTAAATAAACAATGAGTATGATGATATTTTTTCATAAACCAATTATTTTTTATTTGACCGTCTCATATGCACAATTGTTGAAATTGAATTTAGTTTATCATTTGTCGACCCATGCTTACTATGTGATTTATCTAATTTGTCGGTATGCTCAAATTTCAAATTGAATTTAGACAAATAATGAGGCATTTTATGAACCACATATTAGTTGGTATATGCAATAATTTTCATGAAGAATGTGGAACATATTGCACATGGTTAGAGACTTGTTATCACTCAAACAAACACCATTTCTTTATTGAACATCTTGAATAACAAATCAAACAATGCCCAAGTTGGGTAATCTGAAAAGAAAAAGAAAAAAGCCCCGGAGGTGGGTGTGGTGTGGAGAGAACATTTTTTAGAACCGACGATATTTGGAGTGAACAGAATAATTCTCCAAAATTATGCACTGATTTTTGGAATAAAAACAATCCCACATAAGCATGCTATGGCCCACAAAAGTCCCTCATCACATTTAGTCGCCAATTATACATTGTACGGTTGTGATACAGGGCCCCACAAAGCTTGGTGCTCGTGGCCCACCGCTCGAGAAAAACTTTCATGGAGCAGGGGATAGACTAGTCTATCTCTCCAATCACGTATGACAAAACACTCTCTCTCACCAAAATTGTCGCGTCACCACTTTGATTGGAAGGGGATAGGACTACAGTCCTATCCCCGTTCCATGAAAGTTTTTTTCCCACCGCCCATCAAAGATATCTCTCGGTCACGACTGGAAGGTGTAAAAGACAGAAAGATATCCAACGGGACGACGACGCTTTCGTCTAAGAAAAGCCCCAGCGTGCAACGTGGCACGGAATGATAAGTCCAAGTAGACCAAAGCAGTGAGTGTAAGAAAGGGAAGACGAATCCCGAGACAGAGTCACGTGACCCTACCCCACCTCTCGTGCTCTCTCCCGCTTTACAATTTGCCATCGCCAAGCTGGCAGTGAGCGGTTTATTCGCTGTGTGGGCTCCACGTTATGCAGTGAATCCACTGAGGCCACGTCATCTACGCGTTGACGGTGGATCGTGAAGGCGGGCCCCGCTGTAACATGGGGTCTTTTACATGCTCGCACGCACGTTGCATATGACAATTTAGAGATTATGACTTCCCCCCGCCTGTCGCGCCGGGTACCGCCACGTCGGCGAGTGTGATGTCAATTTACGTGAATGCCCGTGTATCAGCAATGCGAAGATGGAGAAGGGATGGGTAAATTTGTCTTTGGAAAATTGGAAGGTTACGCGGTCTTTTCTACTAATCAACTCCATGGATACATGACAACTAACATTTAGCATTAAAAAACGTGATTTGTTGGCGCGTAATATGCACCTTCTGGAAGACTTGTGAATGACCAACTACACAGTGCACACTCAATATTCTTTTTAATTAATTTTGTTATTATATGAGAGATAAATTAACTTTTTTTTAATTAGCTAAAAGTCAATTTTTTGGTCCATATAATTTGGCACTTTAATTATTTCTAACCTTATAGTTTCAATTCCATCAATTTTGACCTTATAGTTTCGTATTTGTAGTAATTTAAGGACAAATTAGTATTTCCCTCAATTTCTTTAATGGTGCAATGGGTAATTTCATCAACTCTAAACTCTTGAGCGTAAAAGCTCGTCTGAAACTCTCCTTATTTTATACTAAGACTCGAAATTGGCCATTTGGATTTAGGGTTCTTTAAAATTTGAAATTAGTGGTTCTTCATATTCGATGCGTTTGAAGTAATTTGTAAGGTTTGTTGATTGATAAACCAATATGAAGCTGGGGATGTATAAAAATCAAATTAAGCCCTTTTATTGTGGGATTTGTTGCCAATCAAAGCTACAATGACTTAAGTTTATTATGATGCATATAGTATTTAAAAAATTGCATTATGCATGGTGTAACCTAGTCGCCCTATTTATTTAGTAGTAGTGGTAGCATTGGGGGTGCAATGCCATGTGCACATTCCCTCAGCATTTTTCTCACCGACACTTTGTCGATTACAGTGAGCAAACAATAGAGTGTGATTTTCTTTTATGATAATACAAAACTAATTAATAGTTTAATTAGCTTAAATCGTGACAACTACAGATAATGATAGATTCATATTCATAGTGCAGTGCAATTGAATTCCATGTTCTCTCGATCAGTAATTTGGATACAGAGAGATAGAGACCGTTACTTCCACTAATTGGTCGACCAAACGACGTCGTTCTGGGGATTAAATGGTTACATATACAAAATTAATGGAGCACTAAGCTCTCATATGTGACATGTCGCCATTTGCACGCACGTTGCCTTAAGTTATATATGCATGCATTTCGTCGGTGCTTCTATTATTTATACCATAATTTGAAAAGTTGCTTTCAATTTTAATATTTTGCACACACGCCTGTATGTCTATGTTTAGGTATTTATATGCACATAAATTCTCTTATGCGCGACGTTATTATCGTGTAAACATCATTTATTTTCTATTATTCATCTTTTTTTATAATGACATCCGTACAATAATAACGTGCGAACATCCAGATAAGATACGTATATATATATATATTTATTTATATATAAGTATATATATTTAAAGAATGGTACGTACCATAAAAATCCTTAGTTTCCTTATCTTTGAAGGGAAGGAATAATGTGTCAATCAGTTTCTTTCATGGTTGAGAGATTGATCAATAAGCCAAAAGGGTTTGTTTTTTTTTCCTTCTTTTAATTGGTTGATAAATGAATTATGACATCAATTTTATATGCAAATGAACCTAATATTTTGTTTTGTCATTCACCCCACTAGTCTTGATGGTGGAAGAAGCCTAAACCTTGACTGGTTGTCCATATGGGTTTTTAACCAAATTCGCTTTTTCTAAGTATGGAAAAGTCTTTTAGAAGGAAGTCATACAAAGAGTGTAACCCAAGTTAATCATAAAAGAACAAAAGGGTCCTCTTTCTTTAAAATAAAAAATAAAAAATATAATTATTATTTTTTTAAAAACAAAAACAAAATTCGGCCTGAACCACGACCCCTTTTCCACACTGAATTTTCAGAGGCAGAGTATTTTAGAAGGGATTGATGCGAAGAGTAGAGCTCAAGTTAGATAATAATAAAAAAAGAGTGTGAAAGCAGAAGAAAGCCCATCATTGCCATGAGGCCCAAATGAGACTTGCTTCGGCTGTGAAGTCACTTTTATTAACCTTTTCTCTCAATTTTTTATAAAATTATTTTTAATTAATTCGAGCACACTTGAGGCGCACTATAAGGTTTTTTTTTTTCTTTCTTTGATTTTGACCAAAAAGCTCGAATGGCATTACGTGGTGGAGATTTGACGGTATCATCCTAAAAGTAATAGGATAATAGCCTACCCCATCAGCTAACTTATAAATGACAGCTGGTGATTTCCCACTTTGCATAAAGTCCATGTTGTAATTCCATTTAGGCATTTACCATTATGTGACTATTTTGGAATTTTGTTCATTTATCGAAATAACACTATCGACATATAATACAGAAGGTACGTTACGAACAATATTTATATCAATTATCAAATGTTCGTAATGATTATGAATCGTTGATACATATACGGACAAGTAATTCATACCATTATCACCATGATTGGTGAGAGTGGCCCCAAATATTTCAACCCGCGTGGACCTACACTAAAGCTATGTGTCAAAAATTAAAAGCACTTTAACTAATCATTCACAGTTTGTTCTTCTACCAAAAGAGGGAAGTCTCTCACGGAAGTGACCCTAAATTACTGCGTTGCACCAAATATTTTATTGCCTTGTAGTTGTAGCTATGGATATATGGTCGATTGCGTACGGTGCTCCAGTCTCTCCAGTCACCTAGATGGAGGCATTGCATCAATTTGGGTCTTAAACAGTGATGCATTCAAAATGTAACATTTTTCTAGTTTTGGGTAATAGTTAAGAATATCGGAAATTATGTTGGAGCGACACTTGTACGGTGGATATGAATCATATGATGAAATTTGAACGGTGTCAATCCCATTCACTCATAATGTGATACAACAAACAATTTAATGGGAAGAAAAGGGTAGATTTTGAGACAAGATGAACACATTTGAGGTGTTTGAAAATGCTTGAATTGAATATATTGTTTCATGCTTGTGGGCTCTAACTAGAAGGCCTACTTGTGTTTTTTTTTTAAAAAAAAAAAAAATCTTTAAAATATAATGAGAGTTTGATCTCTCTCTCTAGGTTAAATAGGTTTTTTGGCACTTTTTCTGTTGGGTGTAAATGTGTATTATGAACAATAATCGCAATAGTATAGGACGTCAAGAAATGGTTATGAAATGTCTAATATGAATAATTCTAAGCAACTTCAATAATAAACTAGAGTTCGTCTATGGTACTAATTCGCGTAAATCTAAGATTCAATGGTTAAAATGTGTTCTTATGCCAAATAAACTCCCACCACGTTAATTAATGATGAAATAACATATATCCGACTTTTTTCAATTGATATTTTAGTTCGTTTCATTAATGTTACTAGTATCTTTTAACTACTTACGCAACAATATCTTTATTACTTAAATCAACTCACAAAATTTAGTAAACTCAATCGTGCTCTCATATATCACGTTTACTCTCACCTTATCGTGGCGTGTACACTCTTATCATAACTTATTACTAAATTAAGACGTATATAATTGCATACTTAGCAATTATTGACAACCAAATCACAAATGTGGCAATTTTAATTAGTTTACCAAGCATGAGAAAATAGCATATTGACCTAGGTAAAAATATGGAAAGGTAAATCCAGGAATTTGTCCACATACAAAAATGTAATAAATAACGTTCCAATTGAATCACTATTATTTTATCAAAATCTCTCACCTCCGAGAAGGTTCCTGCTTAACTTGTTTGGAAATAATAAAAAAACAACTGGTAATAACAAACCATTTATGGCACACAAGGAAAACCAAACCACCACACCCATTAAAATTTGGAAAAAAAAACAAGAAAAAAAGAAAAATGCCAGCATGTGTTGTGATGGATACACTGCCAAGAAAATACGTTGCCATGTTGGGCGGGCAGTAATTTTCAAACGTTTACGCGTAACGGGGAGGGGTGGGGAGGGATAAGGAGAACGGCGTAACGCGTTTAGGCGTGTGAGAAAGGGAAAAGAAAGTCGCAGTTTGAAGGAAAATACCGTTAAAGAAACACTTGCGGAGGGTGGGTAAAAAAAAAAAGAGAAGTGAAAGGTCAAAAGGAACGGCGGTTAAAGGCTGACAAAAGGCGCGGTCTCGCAGCAGAGAGGCTTCTATAAGTAATCTCTTGTCTCAGTCCCACAGAGAAACAGAGAAACAGAGAGCAAAGAAAAGCGATAAGCAGAGAGCCCGAGAAGCTGAAAGCGAAAAAGTATGCGGGTATTTTTTTATTTTTTATTTGTTGGCCTTTTGATTTCCTCTGGTTTATTTTTTTAATATTAATTTTCTTGCATTTTCGCGGTGAAAATTTTAAAAATGGAAAAGGGCAAAAAGGTGTGAGAGAAGCGGTGGGAGGAGAGGGGGAGGTGTGGGGCCCGTGGGGAGGCTTGAAGATGACGATAGTAAAAGACAGCTAGCAATGAAGGAGGCTCACCAACCATTTTTACACAGCATCACTCTCTTTCTTCTTCCTTTTTAGCCCTTTCCTTCTCTTTATCTCTCCTTTCAAAACTCAATTCACTTCTTCATTCAAAACCCATTCTCTCTCTCTCTCTCGCTCTTCTTTCTCGGTTCCTTATATTCAACAAGGATTAGGGTTTTGGTAGTTTAGGGTTCCTTTTGGATTTCTGCTGCAAATTTTGGTCTGTGCTGCTTTGGTTTCGTTTCTTCTGAGTTTTTGTTTAGGCGGGAGTGAATTTGAGTTCAAAACCAAAACTCAACAGGTTTGGCTCTGCATTTCTCTACAACTTTCACAGGTTCAGTAGTGTCGGCAATGGCTACGCTTCTGTTTTCCGCTTTTGAATTCACTGTTTGGTTTCTCAGAAAATGACGGAAAACACTCGTTAATCTTCTTTTTTCCTCCTTCCGCTAATTTTCCACAAGAAAAAAAAAAGAATTTTATTCGTTTTCGTTCGCATTCACTTCAGAAATTGAACGCATTTTGAACTGGTTTTTGCTCTCTGCACTGCACGACTCTTGTTCAATTTTCTCTCTCTTTTATTTCCTTTTTTCAGCCTAAAATTCCTTATCTTGGTTTTCAAGAAAAGGAAAAAAAAAGAAGCGAAATTCGGAGCTTGAGTTAGTACCAGCTGGCGCTACCCTACGCCATGTGTTGGTCTCTCTCACTTTTCTGAAGAAAGCTCCAAATTCACCTTCATTTTCGCCTCTTTTTAATTTTTGCATATTTTTTTTTTCCGTTCCAAAAATTTAAGTCATCAGTGTGAAATATAAGTAAAGTGGAACCCGAAGAACCTTTACGTTTAATTGCGTAAAGCTGCTAAAATGCGCCACGCGCTTTATGCGCCCCATTGCCAATAAAAACACGACTTCAAATTCAAAATTCTACAAAGGTGATTTTGTCGCTGATTTTTGGCTTTCGTTTTTTTTTTCTTTAGGACAATTTTTCAGAGACAATGATCGGACCGAACTTCATCGACGAGATAGACTGCGGGAGCTTCTTCGACACCATCGACGACCTCCTCGACTTCCCAAACGACGACGTCGAGTCCGGACTGGGCCCCGCCCCCGACTGCAACGCCGCGTTTCACAACAACTCCCTCTGGCCCAACCAGTCCGGCTCCCTCCCGGCTCCCAACGACGCCGTTTTCTCCGCCGGCAACTCCGCTTCCGACCTCTCGGCTGAACTATCCGTTCCGGTGAGTCACACTCTCTCTCTCTCTCTCTCGGTGCTTACGTGGCATTTGGCAGTGTCGGTTTCACGGGATTTCAGTGAAATGAATGTGACGTGACGTCATAAGTTGAAATTAGGACAGTTTTTTTTTAAATTTATAATATACGTGATTTTCGTAAAATTAGAATTGACGTGCCAGGCTGGCAAGCCCGCGCAAAGGTGGGCATGGTCTTCTGGTGCCGCATGTGGCCGGTGGGTGGTATTGAGAGGATAGTGTTGTTCGTGAATGATTGGATGTGGTATAAAAAGTAAAGAGTATGTGTTTTTAAGGGTATTTTAGTCATTTGACTGTTTAACGATGTCGTTTAGTATGTCGGTGCGGGGTTCATCAACCGTTTGAATAGTTTCATTTCATAATTGCGCGGTGAAAAATTGAAATGGGCGTGACATGTGGTGACATGTCATGTGTGATGAGTACAGTCAAATTTCAAAGAGTGGGTATTGTGGTCAATATTCTTCATGTACATGCTTTTATGTTGGCTTTTTTTTTCTTGGTCTTGAACTGGAGGAGGTCAACTATATCTGTTAATCAAATTTGAATTTGGGTAGAGACAAAAATGTTTAATTTGAAATTTGAACTTGAATTGGGAACCAACATGACTTATGGATAAATTAAGAGACATGATTGAGCTTAAATTTAGTTGATGGATGCTGGGTTGGTTTTGTTCTTGTTCAATTGGCCTGAATTTCATTTCTTTCTTGTCGCAGATTGAAGACATAGTTCAATTGGAATGGCTGTCGAACTTTGTTGAAGATTCCTTCTCTGGTGGAAGCCTCACCATCAACAAACCAGACTCCTTCATCAACAAGGACACATCCCACCAACAGTTCAACACCTCCAGCCCAATTTCTGTCCTTGATAGCAGCAGCTCTTGCTCAGGTGACAAGAATGTGCCGCAAAGTCCTGGCCCGGTCGCTGCTGGTAAACGTGGACGTGCTCGCAGCAAGCGTCCACGCCCGCCCACCTTCAACCCTCGCTCCGCCATTCAACTCATTTCCCCTGCCTCTTCTGTTACTGAGGCAGAGACCCCCCAGGCTCAGCCATTCCTTGCCCGCAAGGTACCTTCTGATTCTGAGAATTTTGCGGAGTCTCGTCCTGTGATCAAGATACCAAAACAAGCTTCTGGGGAGCAGCAGAAGAAGAAGAAGAGGATCAAGGTGTCGCTTCCCCTGGCTCCTGTTGATGGAAATCAAAATTCCGGCCCTACACAGGCAGCAGTGAGAAAATGCTTGCATTGTGAAATTACTAAGACACCCCAGTGGAGGGCAGGCCCAATGGGGCCGAAAACCCTTTGCAATGCCTGTGGCGTCCGCTACAAGTCAGGCCGGCTCTTCCCTGAGTACCGGCCTGCTGCCAGTCCTACCTTTGTTCCATCCTTGCACTCCAATTCGCATAAGAAGGTTCTTGAGATGAGAACCAAGGGTGGTGAGTTGGTTGTTTTTGGAGAGACTGCAACAGCTATGAGCGAAACTCCCGAACTCATTCCGAATACTAACAGCAGCATTTCCATGGATTACATGTGATGCGAGGGAGGATGTAGAGGATAATATTCCTAGTTGGATACACAGTTTCCTTCTCTCTTCCTCTGTTATGTTATTTGTCTTAGTGTCATTTCATTTCTTTGTTCATTGGTTTTTTGTACAGGGATGGAATGGGGGGGAAAATAGGAGCAAATTAGATGACCATATATTTAGCTAGTAGGAGGAGAGACCTGAAAAAAAAAGGGGTAGAGAGATGCAAGTTTAATGGTAGACTTTAGATGTAGTGATGATGATGGCTAGTAGTTCTTTAAGGTTTTTAGAAGTTGAGTCTGTATTGTCTCCTTCAGCATTCATTTTCCTTTTATCTTCCTTTGCAAGGGAATTCTTTTTGCAGTTCAATTGTAGTAGCAAAATTCTGAAATGAGTATTGGAATTTGATATTTCTTATGGTTTCTTTCTTTCGCCATTATTTTCGGGTTTTCGGGTTTTGCACTTTCATTGCCTACTGAACCAACCACAATGACCGAAAAGTTTTGCTTGAAGAAGCAGGAAAGCATATTCAAATGATTAAAGTTTGTTGCTGCATCAATCAATTTTGTATACAAATATTATCAATTGCTGGTGCTTTTAGGTCATCAATTTTGTGCACATTTCACGTTTGCAGGAGGGTAATCAATCATCCCTCATCAACAATTTGATGAGAAGTTGAGAACAAAATATGTCATAATCTGCACCTATCTGCAAGACTTCCTTACAATTATTTAAGAAAAGGCACATGGTTTGTGTTTAGATACTGACACAATAACGCAAATGGGGCTAGTAGCTGGGGCTCTGTTTGGCATATCATTTGTACCTACAATCCCTTAAACCCTATCACATTTTTTCCACTTGTTCTGAAAGGTCAAGCTCATGAAATGAAGTATGACAGATGGTTCTTAAATTTCCTATCACATTCTTGCATATTATTTCATGGAAAATTCTTCACTCATTACCATGTAAGTTGGAGCTCTTACGTTCCAGTATGACATGTGTGCAAATTTTTTTCTTTTTGTGTTTTTGATGAATTATTTTTGTATGAGTGTCAAACCGTGATTCCCCAAGATGAATGAGTATCTCGTTTGATTAATCTTTGAAATTAATTAAGTTTGAAATAGTAAGTGGTTGGAAGATTCACAATCCACAAATATATTTTTATTGGTGCATGGATCTGATTGTGATTTGCTCAGTTGGGCAATTGCGTAATGTTTTTCCTTAACTGATTAACTATGTTTTTTAAGGTGGCATGCTTTGCCAATTTTGCCTGTGTGGTGCTAAGAATGCGCTAATAAATAATGCTTTATGTTCTCTGCAACACCGTTGCTTAAAGACTAATGAACCCCTCATGATCAAAACAAGAAGAAGGGCTCTTTTTATTTTATTTTATTTTCAAAATAAATAAATAAAGAGAAATGATTCGAATGAAGATGTTGATTCGAAAGAAGGGCTCTTATCAATTATGGTTAAAGTTTCACATGCCACATCTGACGAAACAAACTCATTAAGATGGCATTGAAATCAAAGTTAGGAGGACATTACTTTAGTAATTAAGTATTATTATCATTAGTTACTGCCCAAAGTCATTGCTACACAGTTAAGGTTGGCAGGTTAAAGTTGAACTTGAAGTGACCCAACTTGGGTCGAAATTAAGGGCGTCATTGTCAATGTGAAAGATACAGTTTAACACCGTCACATAGTATTATCAATTCACTTATATTATAACACATGTATATTTGTTAACACTAAATTTTAAAATATAAACTCGTTGCTCACTGTATATTATGATTTGGGTGAATTAGTAATGTCATGTGACGATACTGAATTACACGTAAAAATTAACCCAAATTATACCCTTTGGACTAGGTTTGGAGGGTTAGAAATCGTGATTAATGTAGCTAAGGTTGTATGTCAAGGACTTTGGCAAGACGTCTCGATCTGACCAAACGCAAACCAAATGAAAGAAAAAGATCAACTTTATTACCAACAACGATAGTATTGATTATGCGCATAAACCAAACGGGATTACCATCAATCACTTTAGATATTTACTTTAATTTTCTCAAGCTGACTGGACTGCTAATCATAAGATATGATATCATCTCAAATGCAATGTTTTAGGTTATGCTTCATTGGGAAGGTTTGATAGGACATTGCCATGACATTAAAAGAATAAAAAATAAATAACAACCCATCAAAAAGAAAAAGAAACAATTTGTGTGAGACATGAGAATGAAAAGTCTGGGCAACCTAATAAGTTTGGTTTAAATAATGTTTGGGTAGTTAAACCTAATTGAAAATTTGAGACCCAAGTATGAAAATGCTACTGGTTTTGCAGTTTTCAATGATATGACAACAGGACCACATTTGGGGGACATGATTTAATGTGCAAATATAGGGTTGGCCCCAAATTTGACTTTGTAAATAACCGAATATGGTGACCCAAGGCTGAACCAAAAATCCTCAGCTCAAAGTCCAAAGTGGTAACTGTTGAGTTGGACTGGCATAAACCACAAAAGCTTATAGGATAGGCCCAATGCAGGCAAGCTTAAGTTCAAATGTATTGTTGATTTGCACACGAAAAAAAAAAAGAATAGTCAGAACCTTACTTTGATTGTTACATGTGATGTGTAACATTTTTTTCATTTTTGGGTATTTTTCCAGTTCCGTATTTTACTAATTATGAAAGAATGTGAGTTGTTAAGATTATTTCTTACTTGTTGTAACAAAAATGAAAGATGGTGATTTTGCAGTCTCTTTAGCAACCAGAACAACAATTTTAAACAAAGATTTATGCGTATTGTAGTAAGAGAGGTGATAGTATTCTTCATGTAAAGTGTTGTTTGAAATGTGAAGCAATTACCAAGAACACTCCAACTCATCAAGCAATTCTCTACGACAAATAATATGTGCAATAACAGAATTTAGTAGCACTCTAGAGAACAAAGTAGATCACCCGCAAGCATTCCCACAAAAAAGAAGAAGAAAAAATTGAACTCTCAGATTGATTTACTAAGAAATTTCTCTCTCTTCAATATCTACTTTGGATATGTCGAAACTATCAAATTAATATCTATAAAGTATAAACTAATGTAACTAGGAGGGTCTTTTTTTTTTAATAGTATAGCCGCGCGGCTATACTGGGGTATATATATATATAGTGAGCTTCATTTGAGAGATCCCTCAAATAAGTATTTGAGGGATACCTTGTATGGCCCACTATACACTGTATTTCATTAATCCAAATAGTGTATTTTGTAGATATTCATTCAAAGATCATCTTTGTAAAAAATCACTTGAATCCGATATTATTTGACCACTCAATTAAATTATTGAAATTTTAGTACTTTCTTGAAGCACCGTATTTTGTAGGACACAATTATATGTCTAAATAGTTTCCGATTTATCTAATTTTTTGCAAAGATGATCTATGAATGAAGACTTAAAAAATAGATGGTTTCGATCGTTGGAAAAAAATTTATAGGGTACCCTAAAGGGCGTCCCTCAATAGAATGAGACTATATATACACGGCTTTACTGGAGTCATGTTTTTATTTATTTAAATTTTGTCAATAACTAGTATAGCCGAGCCGCTATACTCTTTATATATATTGGGATCATTTTTTAAAAAATTTCCGATTTTTATTTATCTATAAAAGTAGTTTAGAACATTAAATTTGATTTGCTATAGTTAAGGAAGTCAAATAGACACACACAAGACATACCCCACACACACTATATTCACGTAGATGTAGATCCTTAATGGCTTTTGTACCAGGAGGAAGTTGTATGTATATCTTCAACTTGTAAAAAAAGAAAAAATTCCTTAATTGTCAAAGTGATAGTCTAAACTACAACAAGGGAGGATGGAATTTTCACACACATACAACTAAGATGTTATAGGGGTTCGAACCTGAGACCTTTGCAAGTGAATGCCCTTTTCTACCGTTAGTTTTCTAAATTGTGCCCCGAGTGGTGGTGGATAATTTCTTTGACTAATAGTAATACTGTGTTGTTGTTGCTGATAATAAAGTGTCAAGTTTTGGTGAAGTTTACATTCACCACCCCCTTAATTTTGTTTTTCTTTCGTAAATGATATTTTTCAAAGCCCAAACATTTGGCTGGTGCCCAAAGCCTAAAACAAAACCCAAACTTGAATTTCAAATCCTGCACCAAACCCAACAGGTCTCTCTGGCCATTTTTTGTTTGGCGTCGTGCCAGTTAAAAAATGGAAGATTTGGGATTCAGATGTTAGAGCATCTCCAAGGGAGATGTCAAATACCAAACATCAAATTTAAATTTGATGGTTGATGTGGCAATTTGACATCTTACACAGCTTTACACTCCACCCGATATGTCAAATTAAATTATTATTTTATTACTTTTTAGTGTTGATTTATTTTTAATTAAAAAGAAAAGAAAAGAAAAAATAATAAAATATTCATTTGACATCTTGCTTTTGGGATGCCAAAAATAACATCTCAACCTTCAACCTTCATTTCACATAAGCTTTGACACATCGGTTGGAGTGATGTGAGATGTTATTTCTAGCTGTTAAATGTCTATGTGGCACTTTTGACATATCGGTTGGAGATGCTCTTACAAACAATGCCCCTCTGTCATTGAAATGTCTATCAAACCTGAAAACTCGACACTTGGGATCAGTGGTATTGGTGTTGTTAGAATTCTAAACAGCGAGGACTTTATCTAAGGCCCTTAGATGAAGTCCTATTTCTTAACAGTTTAATCAAATTAGTTAACCGTTAGATTAAATTGATTAGTTTGATCAAATAGTTAAAAAATATGACATCATCTAAATGCCTTAAATAAGGCCGTCACTATAGAATGACTCGTTGGTGGTATTGTTTTGAGATTGGACCACACGTTTTCCAGACATTGTGGAAGACAAAGCCCTTTATTGGAGATGGGCCAGTTGAGTCGTCATTAATCTTCTTTAGGCCCATATCTTTTTCTTTCTTTTTTTGCATTGAAAAGACGTGTAATGAATCACTGTGTGTGCAACATGAGAATTTAGATGGATGTTGATTGTTGAATTGAGCCTGTCAAGTTATAACTCATGAGGTTTACAAGCCCTTATATTAGAAGTAATTCAAAAAATTTATTAAAAATTCATGTGTTTTCTGAAAAGTATGTTGAAATGTTTATAAGCACTTATGAACCGGTGATGAACTTTGGTTGTCGGTGAGTGGGTCTCCCATGGGTGGGAAATAGATTTTGCTTTATTCAAAGTAAGCAAAAAAAAGTTGAATTCCGCACATAACACATCATCACTTAACATATTTTCTCATAACAGACTTAAGATGGAGTCAAATTGTTACAATTTCATAAAGTGCGTATAGTAAACTGTTTAGATTCAAACATAAACAAAACTATACCCTTAAATTTTTAGGCTCACGCACAAATTTTGGTCGGCAGACTGTCATATTTGATAAAATTGAAACCAACCTCACGTGTGACAACTTCTCTTTTGGTCATAAGATTGTTTCATAAAATAAGTGCGAAACTGAAAGCAAGCAACAAATATTGTAAACTTGGGATCATAAATCAACCATTTTAATTTATACAGTCAATGACTCGATTGAATTGAAGTTTGTCAGTCATAAATATTAATAAAAATAAATAAAACTTAGATGCTAAGTTGACTAAGTAATTAGGCGTTAATTGAGTGTGGAAGCGAGAGCAGCGGCCATGCCCATGGCTGGCCGAGCGGCATGTGAGAGAGAGAGAGAGAGAGAGAGAGAGCAGCCGCTGCCTATGTTATGTGGTCGCCATGTGTAAGCATTCATTGTAGTTGATGTTAATGTTTGTACATATATGTTCATGCATGTTTTGACTTATTTTGCTCTCAGCAACTTGGGGACCAGAAAATTTATTGCTTTGATTTGTTTTTCTTTGCAGCCCTTAATGCGTTTTTTAATGCAATTATTATGGCTCCTCACCCACGCTAACAGCTTTGATTAAAAACCCTAAATTTGCTACCTCAAAGCCATCGAAATACAATATACACCAGTCTGCCTAGTCTACCTATAGGAAATTGCATTTATGATTAAAATTGAGAGAAAATGAAGGTTAACATGACCCGGCCTACTCCAATAAGACTCACATTGAATGGAAATGACAAATCCGACATCATTGGATTATGATTCGTAACCACATTTCATAATCAGCATCAAGCAACTCTACAACACTTAGATTTTTATCATTAAAATTGAGAGAAAATGAAGATTATTATGACCCGATCTACACCGATAAGACTCGCAGTTAATGGAAATGACAAATCCGACATGACCGGATTATGACTCGTAACCATATTTCACAATCAATATCAGGCAACTCTACAACACTTAGGTATTACTTGGAATTTGAAATTTCTTCAAATAAAGTGGACTAAAATGGCATAGTAAATGAATAGTTAGTTGGTAACATATGATTTGATAATTACAGTAATTAGCTTTGGAGTTGTTATTTTGCATCAATTTTGACTCACTAAAATATCATACAGCGATTTACAATGTGCTAATTACCCTATTTATATTAACTAAAAGAGCATAATTAAGCCAACGGGGTTTAGTTAGTTCACTTAAAACAGGTTAGTGATCTTACTGTGGTATTATGTATATTGTGTGAGAAACCCCAATCACGTCTCTCTTCCGTCCAAGATTGTATTCAGCTTTCTTTTGTTTTTGTTTTTCTAGAATTACGTACGTGGGCTGAGTTTTTCACAATTTTACTGTTGTAGGGCCAACAGAAGAAACGACACAGATTCGGACGTGGGACCCAGTCACCTAGACGCGTCATGTTTCCATTATCCCATCCCATCTATCTCACTGACGAGATATACAACAGGACGTGGGGCCCATCGGGAAACTATCTCAAGTTTGATGCAGCCAGGTGGAGGAAGCGCAGCCGCTCGTTTACAAATGTCGTTGAAAATGAAAACATTACGTTAGTAGTTCCGGTGAATGGTAGCGACTGCTGCTATTGCTTGTGACTCTGCTCTGTCAGTTGTCGGTGTTTCCTTTTTCACTCGATGCCGATTCAATCAAACAGTAAAATTAAAATTAACATTGCACTTCTTTTCTTTATTTTGATAGTTCTCTCGCTTTTTTAGTTTTTTTCTTTTTTATGGACAAAGATTTTAACATTGTTTGTATAGAAACGAGATATCGGAATAGGAAAATCGAACCTAGGACATGATCCTTTGCGGTTGTTAACATTCTTTTATTTTAGAGTTATCATAATATTGTGTTTTATTTTAAACGTTCTTACTAATAATTAACCTGGTATAAAACCCACTTTATTGACTTCAATATCGTACTAATATATTGATCAACAAGTTTTCACTAACCATAAACTCCAAAGTTAATATCTCTACTTCTTTACTTTTATCAACTTCCACCTTAGATCAATATCAAAGAGACCAAATAACCTCTTAAGTTCCGTGAATCACACGCATGAAAAATCATGTAAAAAGTATTTCACAACTAATTTTTATGTAAATTTCAGAAATTTTATGTGTTCCTTATTTTCAAAGTTTAAAAGTATCCGTCCAACTATTAGTTCAATCACCCGTGTAAAAAGTAACAAATGTGAAAATTGGTTCACTTTCCTTGTTTTCCATTCCATTCGAGAATTAGTGCATTTTGACTTTTGAGTACTCAAAATAAAAAATGTGTGATCCCCATTATTGTTGCTTGAGAGAGAAGAAATTAATCACAATTCAACTTCACAAACTCGTTCCAAGTTCTAAACAATTCCCCCAATCCTCATCACTCTAAATAATTTTGTGGAAAAAGTCCTTATCAAAGGCCCATCTGAGAAGGACAATGAATCCCAAGTGACAAGATAACACCCATTTAGAGACCCTTTGAATGGGGGCGTAGAGGGGTTGGTCAGGAGGCACTAGTTGTTGTGTTTGTGGTTATGGCGGAGACAAAGAAAACTGCCCAACCACATTGATGAGAGGCCGCATTAATTAAATATAATAAATTGTTGGGGTCAAGCCGTAAAAGTTGGTTGAGGAAGAAGAGGTTCTAGGGTTTTGATGAGATTTTTAGACCAAATTTGTGTTGCTGTCAGGTGTCTGCATGCATCTCCTCCAACTGTTTAGGTCTGATCCATCCATGTCCATTTGCAGCATATGTCGGGTCACTTTCTACGGACTTCTTCTTTTTACAGTTTTGGTTCTCTAGAATGTTTGCTAGGGTTTATAATTATACCTAGTTGGATTCCGTAGAATAATATTGAGTTAATCCAATATAATACTCTCCCTTTTTCATGGTTGAAAAAAGTATATGTATAAATGAACAAAAACTCAATTATAAAGTTAAATCACGGTAAAGAATCCATTAGTATAGTAGTTTGGAGTAATTACTCTCTCATGCAAGGTCCTGGGTTCGAGTCCTAGCATCCGTGTTGTGTGTGTGAGTTTAGTATGCTATCGCCTCTCAATAGGAAAAGTTCTAAAAAAGAAAAATAAAAAAAGAAAAGTTAAACCACGTGCTTGTCACATGATTGAAACCCTAAGCCCTTTTGCATTTTCATATTTGAGAAAACTAACTATCCCTTATTAGACCGACCGAAGTGATTAGCCGAATGATTTGGCTTTTCTTTATTTCCCATCTTTTTGTCATATTAATTTGTCCTAATGTATTAGACGTCGCTAATCACAAAATCACACTAATTCAATTGCCTTAATCTCCTATCAGTATCACAATATAGCATATAAATGGGTTCTCCTTGGATCATGATTTAGCTAGAATCCAATACTTATTCTAACAAACCCACCATTTAATTTCATATTCAATTCATCTGTGTATGTATAGTAGTTTTTACAACCTATGTAAGTGATAAAAAAAAAACTAAATGGAAAAGATAATGTGAAAAGAGAGATTCAAAAACCTGGTGGTTGATGATCTTGTCCTGTTCTTAGCCTTAGAAATAGCACGACAAGATCATGTCCAGGAGCAAAAAATCTGGGACACAACTAACAACCAGTGAAGAGATATGGACACGTCACACGTTGGGGGTTGACTGTGGACTATTGACCAGGGTTTATATTGTACTACAACTCAAACTGAACCTTGATTAAGTTAACTTAAGTTACTAAACACTAACCAACGAGTTTAATTAACCCAGATTAGCCCCGAAGAGTTAGGTCCTCGGACAACATAAACTTGACTACTTTGGTTAAAAGTTAAAACCACTGCCTTGATTTCAGCACTTTACATGAATGCCGCTATCTTGTAACAATTTTGAGATTTATTCGCATACTCAAATCTTTATTTTTCATTTTTCCAATCCCTTTAGAATTAGTAATACTTTATGTTTAATTTATTCAATTGATTAGATAAATTGTTCAATAAACCCTGTTTTATTTTTATTTGATTGAAAAGTGAGAGAAATAATTGTTGTTATTTTTTATTTGAAGGGAATTTACTCCAACAGTCCAACTTGCAAATGTGCAGTGTGTGAAAAACACGAGTTGACTTTTACAAATACCGTTAATTTTATGTATTAGAGAGTTAAGCTTCCTATATTCGTGAAATCCAGTGCGAAAATGTAATATGGAGGAGCGACAAACTTTGCTAAATTCTTGAATGAGCATGATAAGGTTTGATCAACTTATTGAAGACACAAATTTGGTGACAAAAGAAAAAGGATGAGGTAAATATATTGTGTTCATTCAACCCTTTCGGGTTGAAATCTGGTGGATTTATTGAGGTTCTCTGAGTTTTGACTTGAGATATGAGTTTTCATGGCTTCCAAAGTGTGTTTTGAGACCGAGACACTAAAATAAATGGCCTTGAAATTTGTAGGAAGTCTTCACTACTACTAATGACAATGAGCTTAAATTTATTGGAATGTTTAATGCCACTTAATTTGTTTAATTTAATATGTTATGGCCATGAGCCTTGTGCCATCCACGCATCCAGAGTAACATTGACTTTTCTTTGCACATGGTTCATCAAAATACATAGAAAATAAATAGACACAAGCAAAAATAAAAATAAAAATGTTACCAATATTTAAAATCATGGGAACTGAAATTGTGAAAGAAAAAGAAAAAGAAAAAGAAAAGAGAGAGAGATGAGAAAGGGAAATCACCTGAAATTTGGCAAAGCCACTTGGACTTTTGCGATCCGAAACTATCGAAAATTGCACGTAAATCTCTGGACCCGCGATAATAAATAAAATAATAATAATATAAAATGAGGGGGCTTTTGCCTTTTGGTATGTGTCTCTTGTCGTCTAAATCTCTCTCTCTCTCTCTCACACACACTCCTAACACAGTCTGCTCTGGTCGGCAACGAAGCTTCAACCTCAGCACCTTTCAGCAACACCTTTCTTCTTCCTTCAGTTGTTGTTTCTGTTCTGTGTGTCTGTGTGAAAAACCCACTTGAGCCTTTCACACAAACAGAGAGATAAAAGACAGAGAAGAGAAGCCGACCCTTTACAGTTTACATCCACAAAGTCACAGCACACACCAACTCTCTAGATTCTTTGGACTTCATATTTCAGGGGAATTCCAAATCCTGGTTGAATTTTCATCTGTCATATTTCTGCTTCTTCTGAAAGAGAGGTAATCAATGACTCTTGTTAACTTGTCTTGCTTAAATCTCATGTTTCTGTTCTGTTAGTTCTTGTTGTTTCCAAATTTCTTGGCTTTTCTGTGCGTTCTCATAAATCCCAGCAATTAAACTTGAAAAGTTCCTGGATCTTTCATTGATCATTAGCTTGTGATTGATAGTTTGATACTTTCCTTCTCCAGTTGTCAGTTTCTTTTTTGCTTTTTTAAAAATTTTAAATTCTGTTTTGAGTTTTTTTTTCTTTGAAGAAATTATGGCTTTTCTTTCCTTATCAATAATATTATGTCTAACTTGAAGTTTTTTTCTTTCGTTTTTGTAATTCTCATGTGTTAACAGCTGCATTTTCACTGAGGCAAGCAATAAGCCACAAAAGGAATTTTTATGCTTTAAAGGGTCATATAGTTTGTTTGACATTATGATTACAGTAATGGATTCTGTGAGAGAGCCTATGAACAACAACTCAGAGAATTGGTTGGATTCTAAATTCTGGCATGCCTGCGCTGGTGGCATGGTTCAAATGCCACACATCAACTCTAAAGTCTTCTACTTTCCTCAGGGACATGCTGAGTGTGCCCATGGGAAAGTAGATTTTGGGAGTTCTAGAATTCCTCCATTCATTCTTTCCAGGATATCTGCTATTAGATATATGGCAGATCGTGAAACGGATGAGGTTTATGCGAAAATGAGGCTCATACCAATAAGAGAGAATGCTTTTGATCTTGAGGATGATGGGTTTGTGGAAAACAATGGAACAGTTGAGAATCCGGAAAAACCCACATCATTTGCCAAGACATTGACCCAATCTGATGCTAACAATGGGGGAGGGTTCTCTGTTCCTCGTTACTGTGCAGAGACTATCTTCCCGCGCTTGGATTACTCAGCTGAGCCTCCTGTCCAGACCATTCTTGCAAAGGATGTGCACGGTGAGATTTGGAAGTTTAGGCATATTTATAGAGGTACTCCTCGTCGTCACCTTCTGACAACAGGATGGAGTAATTTTGTGAATCAGAAGAAGCTTGTTGCTGGAGATTCCATTGTGTTTTTCAGAACAGAAAGCGGGGATCTTTGTGTTGGAATTAGAAGGGCGAAAAGAGGAATTGGTGGTGGAACTGAATACCCTTCTGGGTGGAACTCTGCAGCTGGAAATTCTGGCTCTCAGTATGGGGGTTATTCTGGCTTTCCAAGGGAGAATGGCAATAACTTGATGGAAAGAAATACTAGTGGTGAGGTGAGGGGAAAAATTAGGGCTGAGTATGTTATTGAAGCTGCAAATCTTGCTGCCAGTGGCCAGCCCTTTGAGGTCGTGTACTATCCTCGTGCAAGCACACCAGAGTTTTGTGTTAAGTCCACAGCTGTTAGAGCTGCAATGCAAGTTCAGTGGTGCTCAGGAATGAGGTTCAAAATGCCTTTTGAAACTGAGGATTCTGCTCGGATAAGCTGGTTCATGGGAACCATATCTTCTGTTCAAGTTGCAGATCCCAGCCGTTGGCCTGAGTCTCCATGGCGTCTTCTACAGGTTGGTTACATATACCTACTACATAGTTTTTATTAGACAAAGGTTAACTTTCCAAAATTTGCATTAAACTGATCTTCACTAATGATTCCCAAACTTTAGCTAAATTGTTAGCCTAGTATATACATGCCTGATATCAATTATACTACAACTGTTAATAGACTAAAATTATGAAGTTATCATCTTATCAATCATTAAACAAAATATCATCATTTTAGGTTTCATGGGACGAGCCAGATCTACTCCAAAATGTGAAACGTGTTAGCCCATGGTTGGTCGAATTGGTATCAAGCATACCAGCCATCCATCTTTCCCCCTTCTCGCCTCCAAGAAAGAAGTTGCGGCTTCAACATAACCTGGACTATTCCCTCGTTAGCCAACTTCCAATGCCTTCAGTTTGTAGCAACTTCCTAAATTCGAGCAACCCCTTATGTAGTGTATCAAACAACATATCTGCAGGCATACAGGGAGCCAGGCAAGCTCAATTTGGACTATCTTCATCGGATCTCTTCTTCAACAAACTTCAGTCGGGTATGTTTCCAGTTGGTTTTCAACAACTTGGTCATTTTGACCCTCCTGGAATTCATGAGGGAAACTTCATGCACAGGGCTGGAAGCAATGAGAATATTTCTTCCTGCCTGACAAAGGGAATTCCCTCCCAGAGTTTCAAGGGCAATGGTGATATAAAGACACCTCACATATTCTTGTTTGGTCAGCTAATTCTTACAGAGCAGCAAATGTCTAAGAGCTCCTCTGGTGATGATAGTTCATCAGATGGGCATCTAGAGAAAACAACAAATTTTTCTGATGGCTCTGGTTCTGCATCACATCGCAATGGTTCAGTGGAAAATTCTTATGATGGAGGGTCTCCCTGTAACAAAGATCATCAGAAAAGCGATCTTAGTTTGGAGACTGGTTATTGCAAAGTATTTATTGAATCGGGGGACGTGGGGACCCTTGATCTCTCTGTCCTTGGATCATACCAAGAATTGTATGGAAAGCTGGCCGGCATGTTTGGCTTGGAAAATTCCGAGATGCTGAGAAACGTGGTCTACCGTGATGCAGCAGGTGCTGTTAAACACACTGGAGATGAACCCTTCAGGTAATTTCATGCATATTCTTTTAAAATTTTGTACCTTATGAGCAATTTTTTTCTCTCTGCTTTGCAAGATGTGTATGAGCAACAATGCTTATGATGTTTTGTGTTTTCCTGGTTTCTTTGGCAGTGAGTTTTTGAAGACAGCCAGAAGACTTTATATGGTATGACCTCCATAACTGTGATGCTTCATGCTTGACCAATGGATCTTGAAGATACCATAGAAGTAAATAAACTTCTCTGGTACATGACCGTACTCATAGATTCAGACAGTGACAATGTAGGAAGATAGAGAATGAGAAGCTCTCCTTTATTGACATTATTATACAGTTTCTTTTCCTGATCTTTATTTTGATGTTTCACTTTCTTGTAGTAAATCCTGGGTGAATCCCTCACCGCTAAATTGTGGACTATTCTAATTCAATTTCAAGTAATTTTTCCAGGGAAACTGGTTATGGATGCTTTGTAAAAGCCAGATTCCAGCCTGCAAATTTCTTGCTCTGTTCGTTTTTCTTTCTTTTCTTTCATAAATGATATGGAAACAAATATGAAGGCTATATGGGTTGCAGACAGGCTTCATGAATCTGTAATTATTTTATGTGAAGGGCAGGCCATGCTGTCAACAACTTGCTAAAGGTTGGGGCAATATTTTGAGGAAATGGCATCAAATTCATTGTGTTTTTCTCCCCATAGAGGTTGAGATTTCAGACCACTTTGTCTTCTGTTGGCGAAAGAAAACAACAGCTTGTTTTTCTGACCTGTTGATAATTGGAGCTTAATTTTACCTGTATGAGTTGATATTTGTTGACATTTCAATTCTCTTCTGACCTATAGAGAATTGGAGCTTAATTTTACCTTTCTTAATTTTACTTGTATGTGATGAAATTTGTTTTGCTATCCGCAATCAATCATATTCCGCGTGATATCTCCAACCAATCACATTTTGCCATATATAATAACTATTCAACATGACATAAGTATGTAGAAAATGCCGCTATATAATCCAATGATTGTTATTTATCCTATATATATATATATATATATGCTGTATTGTATCAAATGTAATATAATCTGATATTTCAATTCATCGATTTGGGATATTGGAGTAAATTGAATACCTAGAAATAAATTGAATCTTTTTTACATATAATGGATCCTATTAAACCTATTACAAGATTTTATGTTCAGATAAGTTGAATCCATTGCATCACTGATCCCTGTTTCGAGGCACTGTAATATAACTATTGACAATCAATGCTAACAATGGCTCAGAATCTGTAGATGAAAAGTGTATCCTAATGAACTCTTGGAGGTTTGATGACTAACATGACCAGCTCCAGAATCCCAACCATTTTAATCTACTATTCTGCCGCAAATATGGGAAGGTCGCCTAACATCCCTAGGGATTTGAATTCCTTTACTTATAAGCTTTGAGACCATAAAAATCAACCAGCTTTGCCAGTCAAATGAGCATTTCTGTTTTCCATTTCTAAATGTTTTCCTAGAAATTTGGCTTTAAAAAATTGAAAGAAAAAAAATATAGCATGAAGCAGACAAAGATTCGTGAGCCAAGTAATTCCACCCCTATCCTTACTTTGAATGGTTCATAGGGCAAAAAATTCTTATTATATTATGAATATAAAATTAAGCTTGGTTTGACATTTACAAATATCACAGGCAAGCTAGACCAACCCAAGAGACAAACAACTTGTTCAGACAGCAAAGATGCAGAAACATCACACATTCTTTGTGCGTGGAGTTTGGATCCTCATTTGACAAAAAAGGTTGTGTCTTTGCAGCAACAAATTAATAAAGAAAAAAATTGGTCACTTACACATGATATGAAATGAAAACCAGGGGTTGGTCAACAATAATATTAGACAGTTTTGAAAATGAGAACTCATTTTAGGATTACAATGCTGCTGTGTGCTTCTCAAAATGTTATTTTAGTGACCAAGATCCAAGATTTCCATGGATGTGTCCCCTTAGTCAACCATATCGATCAGATTTTCGACATGGGTTTTTGCAAAAAACCTCCAACCTGTTTTCCATTTGCTCTTCTGTTTTTATATTCACCCGCACGCATTGCATGCGAACTGAAACCCAAGGCTAAAGTCAACTCAAAATTTTGTCAAACAACATCGTGTTCGTGTTGCTTATAATTGTTTTCAATATGTTTTTTTTTAACTCTGAAGCGAAGGTTGAGCATGTGGCATAATAGTTGAGAAGTACAACAAAATCTGAGGCCAAATCAAAAGGGTTCTTGGTGCTTTTTAGAGTAGATAGTCAGCATGTTCAATTGATTTGTTACGTATGAAGTCACAAATAAACCTACTTGTACGACTTAGCTACTTAACTTTGGATGGACTGTAAACTCATTACTCTTTATTCAAACTCCACCTGAATTAACTTGATACGTGTGGTTTGCGAGTGATTGCACGTATTCAAAATTTACCTTAAGATCTTATATATGATGAGGAAATGAACATTGAAGCTTCCCCTTCTATGAATAAGAGCTACTTGCCCCACATTTATGGATTATATCGTTGATAAAGTCTCTTGTACAAGTGAGATGTATTTATGATTCAATCTTAACTCCATCTATGACACATGATTTAGTGTGGTATACTTAGCTTATTGTTCATAGCTTTACTCATACAGTTATTATAGTTTACTTTTTACTTCTTGCCCAGTAAACCAGACTGCCCGCTACTAAACCTTAGTCTTGAACAAAAGGCTCAAAACATCCTTTATTGGAACAATTTAACAAAAAAAAGCATAAGATTTTTGACAGTGTTTTATTAAATGTTCTAAATCATTGGGTTAGAAGTTAGAACAACAGAAAACGGAGCAGCCCCTTGGATAATTGGGCCAATTTGGTATGTTGCGTTGGAACTAGATGTCGACCATTTGGGAATATTCGATTTCAGTTCACCACACCACAGACAAGACACTCTTTGTTTATGGTCTTATTATTAGAGCAAGCCCACCGCGCAAGAGAAAACCGGGCAGTAAGGGGCCCAAGGGCGGGAAATCATCTCCAGCAGTCTAGTCCGGGTAAACAGTGGGCCCCAGCAACCTTAGAAAGCCCACGGGCAAGTTCAGCCCGAACTGTTGCTTGGGCAAAATAAAACAATGCTATGACATCAACAACAACAACAAAATGAAGAAAATACCAAAAATTTCAGATTTTATTTATTTATAAATACATAGCCATATTCTTTACGTCCCACACCAAAAATTCTATACAAATTCATCTCCTCATATCTCATGTGAATAGTAATTGCCCTTGCCTATAGGGGTGGAAACAAAATTGGATAGCCCACACTAACACACATGAATAGTGACAACCATTGCCTTGTCCTTGCCCAAAGGAATGGACGTGCTCTTAGAGCAAGCGCAGCGCTTAGGGCAAGGCAGGGCAGGAGGTAGCCCGAAGGAGGGGAGGAGGCTCCAGCGTGCAAGCCCGAGCCCAGGCTGGGTGTGGGTCCTACCAGCCAGGGCGAGCCCAAGGGAAAGTCTTGCCCGAGCCCAAGCCCGAAGGCAAGTTGACGTCAGCGAGCCTTTTTGAATTTTTTTTACCGTTGGTGCTTGCAATGCACGCGCCAAGTTAAAAAAAATTTCGAACGGCGCGTGTTGCGTCAGAGCCCAACAGCTACTTGACACATGTCGCGTGCTGGAGCCTTTGATGGATTTTTTTGCACAATCCGACGGCTGAGCTTATTTTTGGGTTTAAAATTTTTTTTAAAATATAATAAAATTCTGGAAATTATTTCTATAAATACCTACCATACCCATTCACTTTCCACATCAAATTTGCATACAAATTCATCTCCTTTCAATATTTTTTACTTTCCACACCAAATATTTTTCTCCTTAGTAATTTTTTAAAAATACCAAAATATTCTGAAATTTTTTTCTATAAATACCTACCAATATTATTCACTTTCCACAACAAATCTCCATACAAATACTTCACCTTCAAATATTTTTCACTTTCCACACAAAATATTGTACACTTTCCACCCAAAAAATGTACATGGCCTCTTCCGTTGAAGGCCGGAGGCACGTAGACAACCGTTGAAGATATTTTGTTGTGTGAGTGTTGGGTCAAAGTTGTTCATTGCCCGGTCACATGCAATGAGATGAAATTCTCTCATATGTGGAGAAAAATTCATGGAGAATTTTGTGAAAGATCAAGTTCGACTCGGACGGAAATGGCTTTGGCTAGTAGGTGGAAAATTTTGAAAACAAGAGTTAGGGAAATGGAGAGATGCGTTGGCAAAAGCAAGGGAAATGATTCAAGCGGTGAAAATCTTGGCGACTTGCAGGTAACAAATTTCTAATTTCCGTTTTTATTCAATTTAATGTCTTTTTTTTCCTTGGATTTACAATTTTATTTCTTTAATAGATTCTTCAAGCACAAATGTGGTTTTGTGCATTTGGTAATAAAAATTCAAAAATCACCAATGTTGGGACGTTGTGAAGAATTGTTCAAAATTCAATACATGTGGTTCGCTCAGTTCGTGGAAGAAAACCATTACACAAGGCTCCTCAAGCTTCAACAATACCCGCTTAATCAGTTCTCGTGGTGTGTTCCGTGGAGGAAATAAGGGCACGATTACATCCTCCGCCACGTGGTGATCCTGGAATCGCTCTCCGCCAATGATTGAGCCGTTTTCAGACTCAATTGTGTCGGACTATGAGGACCTAGAGTATTTAAATTTTATGATGAGTGAGTAGGTATTTCAATTGTATGAATGAGTGAGATGTGAATTTTTAATAAATATGGACACGTGGCAACTGAAAATCTTATCCGAAATTTTTATATTTTATCCGAAAATGTTATCCTGAATTTTATATGAGAATTTTATAATGAATAGTGACATGTGGCAACCCAAAAGCTTATCCGAAAATCGTATCCAACTTGATTGCTTTAAGTAAAAAAAAATATTAAAGTGAATATAATTGCCCTACCTTGCCCTTCCATGGGTGGATAACAAATGCAAGGGCTGCCACTATTCATGTGAATAGTGCCCGCCTTGCCCCCTCGCTTGGGTGTGGTCTAAAAATTCAATCCGAGGACAAGGTGGAACCCAACTTCAAGTCGAGGAGGTTGATGGCCTTAGAATGACCATAAGGTTGGAAGAAAAGAAAACCCAAGATGACTCGACAAGCAAGGCTTGTTGTGGAACTAGTTGTGAAATAAAGAGTGAAAAGAATAAGGAAAAAAGATTAATAATAAAAATTAAGAAGGTTGGTCACCATGCCAACTCGACTCGAGATTGGCCTCGACGACTCGAGATTGGCCTCGACGATGTCCGAGATTGGCTTGACGAAGGCCGAAGATGGCTTGATGCCTACTTGAAGGCCGAAATTGATCCGATGCCAACATCGAGTCCTTCGATCAGCCAAGATCAATGCCTATGACCAGCCAAGATCGAGTCCTCCGATCATCCGAATTTCGCCTAACTCCAAGTCGGGGTCGAGCAATTCCAAGTTATCCAACTTCATGGGATTATTTTCTCAAGATTAGAAGTCTGCTTCACACGAGAGGTCAAGACAAGTCTTGGAGTTCAAGTCCAACTCAAGGAAGTAGGCTCGAAATCTCCTGGGATGTTTTCATGCACGTGGCTAGATCTACCTGTGAAAGCAATCAAAGAAATTGATGTAAATCCTAACATTCCTAAGAAGGAGAGAATCAAGGAATCGATTTCAATCCGATGATCTCATGTAAATCACTTCGTGGATTTAGGAAGCCACACAAGGCAAGATTTTGAACGAAGTTGACCTATGGGCCATTTAATTGTCACATCCCTGCCCGGCTCGACCACTTCCTCGCTCGACTCCGCCATAGCACGACATTGTCCGTTTGGGCCCCCTCCGCCTCACGGTTTTGTTTCGGGAGCTCACGAGCAACTTCCCAAAGGTCACCCATCCCTGGGATTGCTCTACTTCAACTCGCTTAACTTCGGAGTTCCAAGGAACTGGCTGAGCTCCCAAAAGGCCTCGTGCTATTTGGAGGCGGCATGTACATATAAAGGCTTACACGGGATCCCCACCCATGGGCGATGTGGGATCTTACAATCCACCCTCCTTAGGCCCGACGCCCGCTTCGCACACTTCCGGGCCGTGGAGTGGCTCGATACCAAATTGTCACATCCCGGCCCGGCTCGACCACTTCCCGGCTCAACTCCGCCATAGCACGACATTGTCCCCGCTTGCCCCCTCTCTCGCCCTCACGCTTGTTTCTAGGAGCTCACGAGCAACTTCCATGGGTCACCCATCCCCGGGATTGCTATAGCCCCCTAACTGCTTAACTTCGGAGTTCCGGGAATCTGCGGCGAGCTTCCTAAAAGGCCTCGTGCTATTTGGAGGTGGGCATGTATATATAAGGCTTATAGGATCCCCACCCCGGGCGATGTGGGATCTTACATTAATGACCAGCCCATGGGTGGATGATCACCCTATATAAACCCCATCGATGAAGAGAAAAAGACCCCCACATCGACACAAATCTACTTTTGTCTTTCACTTTTCTATTCATAGACTAGGTTTTATTTTCCAAGCAAGTAGCATAGCTTGTTCTTCCTTTCCTTAGTGTAAGTTTAAATTCTTGCAATTTACATTATCTTGTCATTTAAATTCTTGCAATTTCATTACATTGTCATTTAAATTCAAGTTTGTTTCGATTGCCTTGCTTTTTATTGTTATTGAGTTTTTATTAAATTTAAATTCGAGTTTAATTTACTTTATCGCTTTTTATTGTTCTTATTCCGTTCTTGTTTATTTATCGCTGATTTACTTTATCGCACTTCAATTCTTGTCTTTACGTTTAAACGCACATTTAATTTAATTGCACTATTTTTACCTAAAACCTAAAAATCACAAAAACATCCATACAAAGCTTCAACCATCCTCGAGCCCGAGGGAAGTGAAAGAACTTAGGCCGAGAGGAGGTTCCCCGCTCTGGCCGAGCAATCACTTGATCAGAAGTCGAAGCGCGCAATATCCATCTACTCACATTCCATTCAAGCCCAAGTTCGTGGCTTGGTGGTGGCACGCCCGCACTCAAAAAGAAGAAGGACCAAAAGTTCCTTCCGCCGGCCACCTCAAAAAAAGAGGGAAACACCCCCCCCCATTGCTCCTTGCCCTTACCCTTATGGGTGGAGTTGCTCTTATAAAAGAGACTTTTGGAAGATTGAGTGGATAACTCTACAAGAGTTATCTACAAGACCTCAACCAGAGGATGTGGTCTCTTAAAGTTAAGATCTATGTTTTTAGCATTGAAACATGGCAAAAGCTTTTTCTAGACTTTATAGTTTTTTTTAGAGTTATGAAAAGTCAAAAGTGCCCCTAAAAATAAAATATATAGATTTGACGGGGAGGACCAATAGTGCAACGCGTAACTTAATTTGAAGATAAGGGCTGTCACTATTCACGTGAATTAGTGGCAGCCCTTGCAATTTTGTTTCCACCTCTATGGGCAAGGGCAAGAGCAATTACTATTCACCTTAATTTTTTTGCTTATTTTAAAAATACTTAAACAATTAATTTGGATAAAATTTTAGGTTGCCATGTGTCACTATGTATTATAAAATTCTCATCTCAAATTTCGGATAAGATTTTATGTATGAGATTTTCACATGGGATTAATTTTATTTATATGTATGAGATTAATAGTAATAAAATTGCTAGGTACGTATAAAAAATGTTTCTAAAATGTTTTGGAATTTTTCAGAATTTTTTTTAATGTTGCTGACATCAGCTCTGACGTTATAACTCTCAGGCAACAAGTCGGGCTACTTTTGCTCGTGGGCTTGTCTGGGTTGTTGGGGCCCACCTCTTGCCGGGCTGTTTTGCTCGCGTTGGAGCCTCCTTAGTTGCTTGGGCTGCCTCCTGCCAGGGCCAACCTCTTGCGCTGGACTTGCTCTTAGAGATGAAAATGTATAACTGGGAGAATAACTAAAGGACCATAGCTATAATTTAGGTTATTAATCCTAAAATGTTGGCCTGGATATAAATAGTAGGACATCAATCAAAACTACCGAATGCATAACAATTTAAACATAATTGTATAACGCCAAAGGGAAGCATTTTTGCTCACGTGTCAAGCGTTGAGAATGGTGGTGAAGGTACACTTTGGGTTAAAGTGGTGAGCAAAATAAGTCATTGTTAGGTTTATCAATTTTCCAATGTGAGAATTTTTACCTTCATATTCTCACACGCTCCCGCAAGTGTGACAAATTTTCAAGCCTAACACGTGGACAACACATATTGGGTGACGTGAAGCACGTGTGGCCGTTGGGCTTTCACACGTGGGCAACCCTCTCTGATACCATGAAGGAAGTTGAGGTTACACTCCAAAACCAATTGGCAATAAAGGGTGTAGCCCAACACCTTATATACCCTTGTTAGTTATTTATCCTTCCCAATTAAAAACCAAACCAACCTTTACAAAAAAAGAAAAGTAACTTCCCTTGGCACTGCTATTGGCCCTACGTTACATTTTGTGTTAAATTTGGGGCCAAAATAGTATTTTTCATATTATTTCTCATGGACAAAACTGTATTTTCATCCGCATCAGTAATCTTCTTCCTCTATTTTCATTCTCTATTGAATCCCTAAGCTACACATGGGAGAGCAACAAGTTTTCATCCACATCAGTAATCTTCTTCCTCTCTTCCTCTCCCACACACTCCTCGATACTCACTCCGCTGCCTACCTCTCCCACCATTTTCAATTTGTTGTGACTAACAGTAAAGCACATTGCATTTATAAAAAACAAAACAAAATAAAAATACATTATTCAAGGCACTTTTAATTGGAATCAACAATTTGGGGCTAAAAGGACACAATGCTTTGAACATAAAAACTACGCATTATAAATTATATGAATTCGAAGTAAGCAAAATTGATCTCCGACCAAACAAACAACACAGAAAAATATACAATTACCTCAAATTTCTCAGGCCCCACCAAAAGCAATTGGAGAACTTTTGAAAATAATTTGTAGACCCTGGCATACCAGATTGAAGGACTGTAAATATATATATATATATACCAAAATCGAAGAGCGTCGTATTCACTGGACTTATAGGGCACAAATCATTCAGAAATGTGATATTTCTGAACGTGTGTTGGTCATGACAACTAAAAGTAACTGTGTTACATTCATTTTCTTTTCGACATGCATCATGCCAACAAATGACTATTCGTTGAATAGAGAAAGTACCTAAATAATAACAAGTTCATTAATTAGATTAGAAATAGAGATGATTATCAAAATATATTTAACAGTCCCTATCTCTTGGACCACAGGGGTCCAAGAGATTTGTGGTCGCCCACCGTTGAATTTAAATTCAACAGTCCACCCACTCTTACACTCCTTTTAAGAAACTTTTTTGAACTATTGGATTTAAATCCAACAGTGGGTAACCACGATCTCTTGCATTCATCGGAATTGATATATTTAACTTCACTTAAGTAAGGCACTTAAATCATGTGTAGAAGTTAAAAAAAGAAATGCTTCACAAAATGCCAAATGTTGTTAAATTTTTGGAAAGTTTGCAAGGACTCGCGTCACAAAGTTAAATTCTCATGATTAGCATGTGATCCTTACTTGCTCAACTTATCGTCACCTTTAAGCATAGAATTCTAAGAATTGTGAGGGCTTCTACCTATAGTGATACATAATATACCTATAGAATTCTAAAAACTTGAATACTCTCTCTTGTAATAAAAAGAGAAAAAAAAAACATACATAGATTGAAAGAGGAATTTAAACATGTTACGATACATGCATTACTGCTTTTGCTAATATATAACACAAGAAGTATATGTTCCTACGACTATATTGTAGTATCGATCCTTTTGCCCCATGTACATTTGCCATTCATCAAGGTTGATTGATAACTTTTACCAACCAAAAACTATGCTACATAAGCCTTTTATTTATCTAAAGTGAGCATGGGATTAAAATAAATGACAGTAAAATATATAAACGTTAATAATAATGTCAAATAAATAGAAAAGATCTGTGAGTGATCTTAAGAGAAGAGCGGTTATCTTCAAGCTTCTGTCAAACCGCAGGCACTTGATATCATCCTTCATCATAAGAATGTAGAGAAACAACGGATCCAGTAAAACAGCAAACAGACATGATGCTACAAACATCTTCTTTCACACTTGAAGGAAAGACTCCTGGGGAGGATCATGACTCCTGGGAGAAAACAACAAGGTAGTTCATTAAAATTAAGGCATGCCTAGTGGTCCATTGTATCATTGTATCAAGGGAGACAAAAAAGTAGTTTGATAATTAATAAAAGCAGCTAGACAAATGAAAAATAGTGGTGAATATGCCACCACAGCTACAACGAACGCTACTATAATCCGAGAAGGAAGTGTCATATGCCGGCTGGTCATAACGTTACCTTTAGAGCCGACTCTGGGGTGGTGCCATCGTACCTGAATTTTTAGGTTATTTTTTTTAAAATTTTTAAATTTTTTTAAAAGTAGCTTATCTAATCGAAGTAACATGATTCCTATTTGCCTTTCTTAATATAAATAAATTAATAAAATTTCATTTTGGTAGGTCGTTTGGTTTTATAAATTCTAGTGCCAGCTAGTTGTCATAAAAAAAATTGTAATGTTAGCATTGAGAACATGTTCCTAAGTCTTGTTGACTCATCTATGATGTTTCTGATTTAAGGATTAGTTTGCACAATTGCAATTTATGAGTTATAGTTTAGCATGTGAGTAAAGACTTCCATACTAGAACTTATGCATTGTATTACATTCAATGGACTTGTTATCCTACAAGCACCTACACACATATCTAGGTGTCGATACACTTAATGACTTGAGACATCGTCATTCTCTACATATAGAGATGATACTGTGTGCATTGGTATTTGCGGAATATCAACGTCCAATTGATATTCCTATGACCAAGAACATATTCAGGATTAGGGATCATGATAAGTCTCGATGTATGTAATCTCATTACATAGTTCTCATGTCCACTCATATATTCCTAAGACTATGGTTGTTCTAAATTTTGAAAGATAATATAATTATGTATAAAACAACCTGTCTTGCCAATTAACAACAAAATATGTAATTACAAAAGATGTCATTAACACTAACTATTACATAATTAGTTGGCTTTAAGGGCATATATCTAACAGAAAGGGGAAGGGGAAGATTGAGCTCATTAAAGATGGGAAATGGGTGATACGGTACAACATCTGATATTTTAAGATTCTATAACTATGCTGATGTGGATTACTTAACATTATTAGATTAATCACATAGTCAAGATTTTAGTAAATGCACACAACAAATGCCCAATGCTAAATGCAGAGACTCGGTATCCACTTCCAGTCCTCCTCGTCCACGATCAACTTTAGTTTGCCTCATGAGTTTCCTGGGTTTTATTTTTCCAGCTTTAGGATTTAGGGTTTCGATGGCTAAGAAAGTTTCACATGACCTAAAATTATGAGTTTTTGTAAATAAAAAATAACCAAAATTTGCCCCATACTTTCATAAATGTCAATTTTTATAAAAACTTTCAAACATAGCAAAAAACTCAGTTAAATATCCTCAAATGCCCTCAAAACAAAAATCCACATAAACATAAAAACTAAAAAAATGAGATCCAAAAAAAATAGAAAACTCTTCTACTAGCGATATTGTTATTTTTCATTTTTCATTTCTACTATTGATATTGTTATTTTTCATTTTTCTTTTAAAGATAGAAAACTGTTCGTTATTCACATAATATTGGATGTAGTGGTAGTGAGGTGCGGCTGGGTTGGAGAACCACAGTGGTGGTCTAGTGACTAGTGGTGAGGGGCAGTGTCATTGTGCGGCGGGTGGCACGACGAAGGGAAGGATTGGTGGTGGTAAAACATGCTTGTTGTGCAGGAGTGACTTTGAGGTTAGCCTAAAAATTATTTTTCTAATTCGTGTTGAAATAAATTATTAATTAATGTTAATTACATGTGAAACTTTTAATTAAGGGTAATTTTTAATTTACTACGTTAAAGTTTATCGACTTTTAGAGTTCGATACATCAAATTTTTTTCGTCTTAGTTGGATACACAAAGTTGATTTTCTTACCACTTTCATACATGTTGTCAATCTTTTTGTTAACAAGGCCGTTAATTGCTAACGTGGCAACAAATGTGCCACATGGACTCACTCATGTGATGTCACGTGGCCCATTATATTATTAAATAAATAAATAAATATATATATATATATACAAATTCCTTCTATTGAGGATCCTCAAATAATTTTATTTGAGGACGCCCTTAGGGTACCCTATAATTTTTTTCCAATGATCCAAACCATCTAATTTTTAGGTCTTCATTCATAGATCATCCTTACAAAAAATTAGACAAATCGGAAACCGTTTCGACATCCAATTGTATCCTACAAAATCAATGAACATGGTGTTTCAAGAAAGTACTAAAATTTCAATAACTCAATTGAATGGTCAAATGATATCGGATTCAAGTGATTTTTTGTAGAGATGATCTTTGAATGAGTATCTACAAAATAGACGGTTTGGATTAGTGAAATACAATCTGGAGTGGGCCATACAGGGGTGTCCCTCAAATAAGCTTATTTGAGGATCCTCAATGGAAGCTCTTCAGATATATATATATATATATATATATATATATATATATATATATAAACTTAAAAATTAAAAATTAAAAATAAAATCCCCTCTCTCTCTCTCTCTCTGGCAACCCATTCCCCCTCCTCCTTATCTCACCCCCTCAAAACCAGATCCAAACCCAACCTGCAATCCACCTCCATCCCCCAACCCCCAGAACCCATAATTCATCCCCCAACCCGCAAAACGCAGAACCCAGAACCTAGCACAGGAAAGCACAGCACAGTCCAGCCCATGGTAGCCCTCTCATTCATCCCCATCTCTACCTTCACAGCCAGCATAACCCAGCCGACAAGCACCACCCAACCACCACCATTCTCTTTCTTCTCCCCATCCAAAGCCAAAGATAAGGTGAAAATTTCAGGCAGCATTGTTGCACCAGATCCAAAACCTCACCCCGCCATAGCCACATCCCAAATCCTCCAAACCCAAAATCCTTTTGCAAAACCCAACTCTTTCATCTTTCTGAAAGTAATCTCAGCCTTCTCCACAGATTTATGGCATGTATGGCAGTATAAGAGAGAACCATACACTTGAACTCTAAATGGGTATAAGATTCTATCGAAATACCTCTCAGCTTGATGTAGACCACGGACTTTGGAGATCAAATCTAGCCAAACAACAATATCTCCAGGAGACAGATTGTGCTTCGTCACTTCACTCATTCATTTTGAAACCTCGAGTGCTTTGCTATGGCGACGGGATTTACGGAGTTGCTTGATGAAATCTTTAATCTATGGTTGCTTCAATTCTCTCCCTTCCTTGACCCACTGATCGAGCATCGGCACAACGGAAACCCTAGGATTTCGATTTTCAGTGAGCAAAATCCTACGGTACAGGGATTGAAATAGGGGTGAGGAGGAGAAGGTGGAGGAAGCCATGGCCTCAGTTAAGTACAATAGTGCACCTAAAACCCTAGAAATGGCATAGCCACACCATGGATTTGAGGCAAGAAGCTTCATCATCAAACCCTAAAACCCTAATTGATTGCACAGACAATTGGGGAGAAAGAGATTAGAGAGCCGAGAGAGAGAGAGAGAGAGAGAGCGAAAAAAAAATTAAATATATTTTTATTGTATAGTCCACGGGCAAAATATGGGTGAATCCACGTGGCACCATTAATTGTCACGTCATTGCTTAACAGAGAATATGACGGTCAAACTAACGAATGTATTAAATTAATACGTAATTAAACGTTATGGATACGACTAAGACGAAAAAGACTTGTTGTATCGAACTCTAAAACGCAGACAACTTCATAGTAATAAACTGATAATTACCCTTTAATTAAAGAGCTTTGCTATTCACAGTCGTTTTTCAGGAGAAAACCAAGAATCTTTGAAATATAATAATTTTCTTTATTTTCCTGTTTTACCCCTCTTAAATGTCCGGCTGCCCAAATTCCAATCATTAAATGTCCACATTCTCTCTCCTTCAATTCCTTCTCTTTCTCCAATATACACAAAGAATACCAGAAGAAAAAAAAGTGCAGCAGACATATGAATTGTTGTTTCTCAGATTTCATCTTCCTGTTAAAGTTTTTTACTAAGTAAAAAAAGAGGGAGATTCAGTCCCATTTGGTGACTCTTTGTATCCCGATTTTTATGAATTTTCTTTCATAGATCAAAGATCTGTCATCTCTCTTTGGTTGATGATCATGTGAAGAACAAGATGGAAACTTTACCAAAGAAAAAGAACAAGATAGAGAAAGGAAAAAAAGATAGATGAAGCCCAACTTTGTGCCTTTGCTTTTGCTGTGAGGTTGTTCAACTTCCAAAGTAAAATAAAAAATTTAAGGAAAAAAAAAGAAAAAAGAATGTTGGTTGGTTCCACCATTTTTAAATAATTTCTTTTGGGGTTGATATGGATGATCTGAGTTTTAAGATCAATGAGGAAGTAGAATGTGGGTTCGACGGAAACAAAGCCAAATTTGCCATGTCACAGAGCTCGAGTGGAGAGAGCAATGAAGGCCATTGGGTGAGAGAGAGCGAGAAGATGAAGAGCCCTGCTCATTTTTTACGAGAGAGTGGCGATCAATGAGGAAGTATAATTTTTGTTCTTTTTTAAAGCTCTTCTTTTCTCTGTGACTTAATTTTACGACAGTGACGATTTTGATTCAAGATCAATTCACTTCTTTCGGGGATGTATGTAATTAGACAATATAAAGTTGGGTCCTTTGGTAATTAAGTTGCCAATTGATCGTTTGAAGTTCAATCCTAGCCGCTGCATAATTGAACATAGAAGTGGTGATTGTTTTTTTCTTTTTTTCTTCTTTATAAATTTGAATCTGAAGTTGGCTTCGATTAATGCTTAATGACTAGAGTATTTGATAAAAGAAAACGAAAGTTGGCATTCGATGGCTACGTAGTTATTATTACACCGAGTTTTCTTTTTTGGTCGAAATCGTGAATATCATTCAATCAAACAGAAAACATTACAGCCAAGTGATCAGAGAGGACCGCATGAAAACACCTGAAAGCAAGACCAAAAAAGAGAAAGAGGAAGCTACAGCCAATTCCAAAGCCTGTCAAAATATCCTTCCCCTTTACATAAACTCAAACCATTACGGGGACAAGGAGCCCATCCGACACCATTACACCGAGTTTAATTTTCCAAATTTTACATAAAACTTATCTTCACTAATGCTTTCCAAATTACTGCAAAACTGTTAGCCTAGTATGTATGCCTGATATAAATTATACTACAACTGTTAGTAGACAAACAAAAAGAAGAATTTATCATCTTGTCAATCATTCAACAAAAGATCATCATTTTAGGTTTCATGTGGCGAGCCAGATTTGCTCCAAAATGTGAAATGTGTTAGCCCGTGGCTGGTCGAATTGGTATCAAGCATACCAGCCATCCATCTTTCTCTCTTCTCAGCTCCAAGGAAGAAGTTGCAGCTTCAACATAACCCAGACTATTCCCTTGTTAGCCAACTTCCAATGCCTTCAGTTTGTAGCAACTTCCTAAATTCAAGCAGCCCCCTATGTAGTGTAACAGACAACATATCTGCAGGCATACAGGGAGCCATGCAATCTCAATTTGGACTATCTTCATCAGATGTCGTCTTTTCAACAACTTGGTCATTTTGCCCCTCCTGTGACCCCTGTGGGCAAATTCATGTGCAGAGCTGAAAGCAATGAGGATATTTCTTGCTGCCTAACAAAGAGAATTTCCTCCCAGAGTTTGAAGGGTAATGGTGAGATAAAGACGCCTCACATATTATTGTTCGATCAACTAATTCTTACAGAGCAGTAGATCTCTAAGAGCTCGTGATTATAGTTCAACAGATGTGCATCTAGAGAAAAAACAAATTTTTCTGACAGCTCTGGTTCTGCATTACATCGCAATGGTTGAGGGGAATTTTTTTTTTTTCTAATGGAGGGTCACCCTGGAACAAAGATCATCAGAAAAGCGATGTTAGCTTGGAGATTGGTTATTGCAAAGTGTTTATTGAATCGGGGGACGTGGGGACCCTTGATCTCTCTGTCCTTGGATCATACCAAGAATTGTATGCAAAGCTGGCTGACATGTTTGGCTTGGAAAATTATGAGATGCTGAGAAATTTGATCTACCGAGATGCAGCAGGTAGTTTCGTGCATATTTACTGCTTTTAAAATCTTGTTCTAATAAGCTTCTTTTTTCTCGGCTTTGCAAGATGTGCATGAGCAATACTTATGATGTTTTGTGTTTTCTTGGGTTGCTTTGGCTAAAATGGGAGAAGAACATTTGTAGATGAAAATCGGTTAATTGAAATATCAGATTATATCCCAAATCCCAAATCGGCATTTAATTGAAATATCAACAATACTTAAAGATATTTCTTGGTATTTAATTTACTCCAATATCCCAAATCGGTTAATTGAAATATCAGATTATATTACATTTGATACAATACAATATATATATATATGAGAAATAACAATCTTTTGATTATATAGCCGCATTTCACAGTAAATATAATGGACATTATGAGTGACTTCTTCCCATGTTATTCACATGAGAAGTATTTTTTTCTACATACTTTTGTCGTGAAGAAAAGATATCATGTATGACGGAACGTGATTGGTTAGGGATAGAAAAACAGTGATACTCTCATGATATACAAGTTTTTCTCCTTCATTTCTTCAATTTTAAATAAGCAAAGCAATGTAAAATTAAGCTCCAATTCTCAATAGGTCAGAAGAGAAGTGAAATGTCAACAAATATCAACTCAAACGGATGAAATTAAGCTCTAATTATCAACAGGTCAGAAAACAAGCTGTTGTTTTCTTCGCTAACAGAAGACAAAGTGGTCTGAAATTTCAACCTCTGTGGGCAGAAAAACACAATGAATTCGATGCCATTTCCTCAAAATATCGCCCCAACCTTTTGATAGTTGTTGACAACATGGCATGCCCTTCACATAAAATAATTACAGATTCATTGAGCATTTTGCAACCCATAGAGTTTTCATATTTGTTTCCATATCATTTATGAAAGAAAATAAAGAAAAAGGAAAGAGACAGAGAGCAAGAAATTTGCAGGCTGGAATCTGGCGTTTTCAAAGAATACCTAACCAGTTTCCCTAGAAAAATAACTTGAAATTGAATTACAATAATTAACAATTTAGTGGAGAGGGATTTACTACAAGAAAGTGAAGCCTCAAAACAACGATCAAGAGAAAAGCAACTGTTCAATAATGTCAATAAAGGAGAGTTTTTCATTCTCTATCTTCCAACATTGTCACTGCCTGAATCTACAAGTACGGTTATGCACTAGAGAAGTTTATTTACCTTCTGTGGTATCTTCAAGACCCATTGGTCCTGAATCAAATAGCATAAAAGACAAATAAGGGTTTTTTTTTTTTTTTTTTTTTTTTTTGGGGTTGGAAAAGATAAATAAGGTTAAAAAGAAATTTTGTCATTTTTATCCTTACAAGTTTTTCTACAAAATCAACGTGACGGGCCTTTGCCGGACTAGCTATGATTTGTGTTGATTTCTAGCATTAGTTTTGTCATTATTGTTCCTTCCAAAGTTGACTTGATAGAGATATGAATTTCTTTTTCGGTTATATTTTTTTGTCAATTTATTTAAATTATTATTCTTCACATATGTAGCTACAAGATGCAAGACAAATGTATTTTGAGAGGGAACGAAAACCATTCCTACTTGACCACTGTTGGAATGTTGTCTAGTATGCCCATAAGTGGCAACCATTTGAAGGATACCAATCTTCCCCCTCTGTGAACACGTCTCCAATTGGTGCCTTCACTCTGCTAGACGAAGATTCGCCAATGGAGACCATTCCGGAAACCAAGAGTTCATGCAAACCTCTAACCCGCGTCGAAGGCCAATTGGAACCAAAAGAGCTAAAAAGAAAGGGAGTTGCATAAGCTAGCACTGAAGAAGATATAGAGCTTAATGAAGTCATGAAGTTTTACAAAGACGAGATTCTCGAGAGCAAAGAGCTTAAGATTATGCTTAAAGACACTTCCACAATCCTAACTCTGGCTAGAAGGATGTGGTTCCAACGGCAACAAGCCAATATTATGGCCAAAGAAGCCTCTCGTTCTCTAAACTTTGAAGATGACATCTACCGTCCCCAACCCCTAATGACATATAGATTTGGATGTATTTCTTTTATTTAAAGCTTGTTGTACTTTTTTCTTGTATTTCACCTTCATCTTCAACAATCATATTATGGAGAATTATGCATGTCTTCATTACATCCCAAATGTCATCTCGATAGCATTGTCGGGTAGACATTTTCACAATGGCAAATCGAGCTCAAAGAATACCAAAAGCTCTCTCAACATCCTTACGGTAATGTTCTTGCATCTTGGAGAACAATTAATGTTTTTGACCTTGAGGGTCTAAAATAGATTAAACAATAATCTTCCACTTTGGATATAACTTTTCTGCATGGTAGTACTCGTGCTTGTATTCTCTCCCATTCAGATGGTACCAGACGCATGAATCACGACCCTTAACGAAATCATCGAAATGTAGGGACTTGTACAGTACGTTAAGGTCATTAGCGGCTCCTGGTGTTCCAAAGTTGGTGTGCCAGATCCATGTATCATATGAAGCCACTGCTTCAAGGATTATCGTAGGACGACCATGGTGGCATGTCTACGCACCGTGGTAGGCATTTGGGCAGTTTTTCCATTCCCAATGTATATTGTTGAGGCTCCATAACATGTCGGGAATGTAAGACCCTTGTAGAAGCAAGAACGGTGAGCAATCCCACATCGCTCGGGGAGGGAAAGGTGAAGTGCTTATATGTGTGGGCACTTCTGTTTCTAGCATGAGGCATTTTGAGAACTCACTGGCTTCGGATTCCATGGGAACTCCGAAGTTAAACGAGTTGGGGCTAGAGCAATCCCAGGATGGGCGACCCACTGGGAAGTTGCTCGTGAGTTCCGAGAAACAAAACTGTGAGGGCAGGGCCCAAAGCGGACAATATCGTGCTAGGAGAGTCGGGTCGTGATATAATGGTATTAGAGTTGGACCTCGACCGAAAGTATGCCAGCGAGGACGCTAGGCCCCAAGGGGGTGGATTGTAAGACCTGTGAGCTTGGCGAAACAAGAACGGTGAGCAATCCCACATCGCTCGAGGAGGGAAAGGTGAAGTGTTTATATGTGTGGGCACTTCTCTTCCTAGCACGAGGCCTTTTGGGAGCTCACTGGCTTCGGATTCCATGGGAACTCCGAAGTTAAGCGAGTTGGGGCTAGAGTAATCCCAGGATGGGTGACCCATTGGGAAGTTGCTCGTGAGTTCCCAGAAACAAAACCGTGAGGGCAGGGCCCAAAGCAGACAATATCATGCTAGGAGAGTCGGGTCGTGACAGGGGAACCCTAGCTCGTTCGTTTTTTTAAAGAATTTTGTACATGTTCGCTCTCGTTTGTTTCTGGAGGTACTCAAGCCCATACATGTTGTTGATTGCATGACAAAATCTCTTGCATGCGTCGAATGATGTAGTCTCTGTTATCTTCAAGTAATCATCATTTAAGTCGGCAATCATACTGTATGCAAGCATATGTAATGCAGCTGTCATCTTCACTTGAGGTGAGAAACCAAGCTTTCCAGTAGCGTCAAGTTGCTGCTTAAAATAGTTGTCGAAATGGACAATTTGTTCCATTATTTGATTAAACAGCTCACGCCTCATGTGAAACCTATTACGAAATTCTGATTGGGATACAAATGAGGATCAACAAAGTAATTTTGCATAAGGTTTTCATGGGCACTTACTCGATCTCTTGGTATAATACGTCATTGTGACGATGTGCCACCATGAGACGACCTCTCAACCTTCTTCCTCACTGCTTTGCGGAGTTAGTGTCGTTCATACATAGCCAAAACCATCATGTGGGCAGCTATCTCTCCATCGGAAGAGTTGTTATCGGACATTGTAGTGTGGTGGGAGATAAATGAATTGTGGAAATACAATGAGTGGGATGTGGTGTGTTCAAGCATTGAGCCTTTGACATTTATAGGGGAACAGATTCATCTACCCTCATTATTATCTGGCAAAGTAGATGAGATGTGGATGAAAGCCATAAAGTTTAGGAGTTGTATCAATCTACCCCCCATTATTTTCTGACAAAGTATGGATGAAAGCCATAAAGATGAAGAGTTGCATCAATCTACCCCCCACATTATTATCTGACAAAATATGGATTAAAGCCATAAAGATGAGTAGTTGCATCAATCTACCTCCCATTATTATCTGACAAAGTAGATGAGTATGGATAAAAGCCATAAAGATGAGGAGTTGCATCCATCCACCTCTATTATTATCTCACATTCGATCAAAATCGTCCGTTTGATCTCAATATGAAAGTTTTAGGAATTTTGTTCAAATTTTAATTTTTTTAATTTGAAATATTCCTTTAAAAAAACTCACATAACACAAACATACATTAATACAAATTTAGTTCATTAAAAAAAAAGCATATAAACTAAATTACATCATAAAAAATATAGAACCCGAAAGATATAGCCCTGGGTATAAAGCCCACTATTGTAAACTAGATCTTTTTAAAGCCCAAATAGAGCTTCATTTGCCATATTTGGAAATTTAGACCCACCATTGGACTTGCCCTGATATCGACCGCTTGGGGATATTCCGATTTCAGTTCACCACAAACAAGACACTCCTTTGTTTATGGTCTTACTCTTATTATTGCATGCGACACTTTTGGAAGACATAGAGTGGATAACTCTACAAGGGTTATCTTCAAGATTTGAACCAGAATATGTGGTTAAAGTTAAAGGATTCTATGTTTTAGCATTGAAACATGACAAAAGGTTGTTTTAGACTTCATAGTTTGTCCTCTTCCAACAAGCAATGTTATCGCTGGCAAAAAAAAACAAGTAATGTTATTGTAAGGGGTTTGTAGCTTAAGTATGATTGTATTTATTCTCCACCTGAGATCCAATTCCCCTCTTTCACTATCGCTTATATATAATAAAAAATCTTATATCAAGACACCGAACTTTAAACACCAACACTGTTTTGTTTGTTTTTTTTTTGTAGCCTTACTATTTGTTGATAGTTTTATTTGGACCAAAACAAAACAATAAAATAATTGACGGAAACTTGTAGGCAAATATAAGTACAAAATAAAATGCAATAGCCAGCTGGCGGTGGCCAAATATATGCGTTGCCATTCACCAACTCTTCCGCGGTGTTCTGCTTGTATCCATAGGCTTCTTCGCCTACCCCTCTCTCTCTCTCTGAACGAGCGCAGTTTGGTTTGGGTTATGAAATGGAAGGTGAAAGTTTTGCTTCTTTCTGTGAAATTTGAACTAATATCCATTCTCCTAACTTTCCCATTTCATAAATATATCTTTTTTTTATAAAAAAAAGCTCTTCTTTGCTCTGTGGCTTTGCTTTACGACAGTGATGATTTTGATTCATGATCAGTTCACTTCTTTCTGGATGTATGTAATTAGACAATATAAAGTTGGGTCCTTCAGGAATTAAGTTGCCAATTGATAGTTTGAAGTTCAATCCTAGCAGCTAGATTATTGAACATAAACTGTGATTCAGAATGCCAAATATTGCACAGTTTCATAGTATTGATAAAGAACTACTTTTAAGGAAATTTGGAGATGGGTTTCAAGACTCAAAGAAACCTTTAATGCGTTATTTGTCTGTAATATATGTGTTAGTCATATGCTAGACCCTAAATTTGCATCAAAGGATTGGAGATTGCTGTTTTATAGTCTGAAATGATGAATAACAAACAGCTATTTACACTCATGGGGAAAAATGCAAGAGCAATAACATAATAAACTACCTTGATTAATATTATGACCGTGAAAACTGATAAAATTGTAAAACTTATATGCAGCAATGTCAGGGAAGATTGTCGAAAATGTTTCTGTGTCACAGTGCTACCAACTTAGTAGGAAGTTCGACACCCATTATCAAAAGGACAACTTTGCCCCTTTTATGCGCAACATGCTTCCCTTCCAGCGAGGGAAGTTAGCATGGACTGCCATTCCTTCCATGCAATTGCGCAACTTCTCAAAATACCAGAGCAGTTTTGTAAACCGAAGAACTGTTCACTGCAACGGTCTGTTCTAGACTCTCATTATCAAGGTTGATATCAGATGTAAAATTAGTGTTCTAGACTTCCTTAGAGTACTTACTCTTGCATTTTATGCTCGTCATAAAAAAATCATTTCTTTTTCATTGGGAGCAGTTTTATTTAGTTGTTTTGACATCCCAGGTTGCAATTGAAATTATTATTTTTGGATCTCTTACCAACTTTCCCATTATGATTCTATATATTGTTACCTTTTAGATTATTATATTCATTTGGGATTTTCTTGCAGCTGCTCCATCTACCGCTGCGGTGCCAAATCTTGACAAAGTTGATTTTCTGAAGCTTCAAAATGGAAGGTGACAACTGATGCCACCTACAGTGTTCTTCCAATTAAAAAATTTCTAACTTTCTGGGCACATCACAGTTTTTATAGTTATTTATCTGATAAATATTTCTTTGTGGATTGATGTTTACATACACAGCGATATTCGAGGTGTTGCTGTTGCTGGTGTTGAAGGAGAACCACTCAATCTGACTGAACCTGTTTCAGAGGCAATAGCGGCTGGTTTTGCTGCATGGCTATTGGAAAAGAAGAAAGCTGATGGCTCACAACGTTTGAGAATTTCTGTTGGCCATGATTCTCGAATATCTGCGAAAAACTTAGAGGTATGTCCTAAATTTGACATTATATTTGAGTTTGGCTTATGTTTTATATTTCTAGTTATGAAGTTTTTGACATTTTTTCGACTGATAAGTTAAATATGCTTTATGTGTTACACACTTTCTTGAGTATATGTTTTACCAAGTGTCTTTTCAGTGCTTCATTTGGATAAGATTTTAGCAATAACTTTGTAAACTTAAACATGACAACTATTGTTTAAATTGGAAATACAAAGAGAAAATAGATGTTGGGAACTTGAAATTACAGGTTCATTAGAACAGGACCCATATGAAAGTGAAAACCTCTTGTTTGTTATGTTCATCAAGCATAGTTGTTCTGTTTAGGTCAAAATGGGTGTAGCGCTTAGATTTTTTGGATTGGTAATCTGTCTCAAATTTAGTTTCTGATAACTTTCAGTGTTGTACGAAATTTAACTGAATTAGACTTTTGGAAAGATACTTTACTGGCCTCTATGTGTTAAAGATGATGCATTGAAAAGTTTCACACTACATAATTCAAAAACATATATGGAAATTCTTACTGATAACTACTTTTATTTAAGTGTTGACAATTTGGTTCAATTTGATTAATTACCTTTCAGGATGCAATTTCACGAGGAATTGCTGGTGCTGGTCTGGATGTTGTTCAATATGGGTAGGTGATGAATTTCTATTATTTTATATTGTTGATCTTAATGTTGATAAACTCTGTTACATCTGCAAAGGTAATGCTGTTTGGATTGAAAGTCATGTTGGATGAAGATGGCTTATGACCAGTTAAGTGTTGATTGCTCCGGATATTGATCAAAACTGTTTTCCATTATGTAGACTGGCATCCACACCAGCAATGTTTAATAGCACAGTTACTGAAGATGATGCTTTTTTATGTCCTGTCGATGGATCTATTATGATAACAGGTACGGTACACATGTTCATGTGAAAACTGTGTGATATCATGCCACCTAGAGTTCTGGTCTTATTGTTTCTCCATAATGACTAATGAGATATTTTTTCTTTTCTATAAGTTTGGCATCCCCTGATGTAAAGTCTAATATATTGTATTGTTTCAACAGCAAGTCATTTGCCTTACAACAGGAATGGGTTCAAATTTTTCACAAATGCTGGAGGGCTCGGGAAAGCTGACATTAAAAACATCTTAGAGCGTGCTGCAGATATATATAATAAATTTACAGTAGAAGGGTTGACGAGTTCAAAAGGAAAAGCACTTGCGTCCATAAAGAGAGTTGATTACATGAATGTATATACATCTGATCTTGTAAAGGCAGTTCGCAAAGCTGCAGGAAATATAGGTACCAAGTCTATGAAATCGTGATTTTGGTAGAAATATTTTGCAGATCATCTCTTCATCCCTAACATGAAGTGTGATGTTGGTTATACTTGACTTGTTTGTTCAGTATCCAACACACTTAGCTCCTGCATCTATAGAAGTCATGTTACTATTAATATTTTATTAGGATTCTTCCATTTAATTTTCTGTGATCACCACTTTCATTTAAAAAACTGTCCTTTCTAATGTTTTGTGCTGTTATATATTCTCAGAGAAGCCACTGGAAGGGTTCCATATTGTAGTTGATGCAGGGAATGGAGCAGGAGGATTTTTTGCTGTAAGTTTTCTTATTTTGGATATTGATTTTTTACTTCAAGGTTGTAACACTCTACTGATAGCCATTTATACGGCTACCATGGTAAAAAGGAGCCAACTCTCTATCAAGTCTATCAAGTGTATTATTTCAATGATATCAGGCAAAAGTGCTTGAACCTCTTGGGGCAGTCACTTCTGGTAGTCAGTTCTTGGAGCCAGATGGTAATGTTGATTATTGAACGCTGGAATATTTAAGTTGTTTATTCAGGGATCAGATTTTTTTTAAAAGTTTGTTCTTGGTTCAGGTATGTTCCCAAATCATATTCCAAACCCAGAGGACAAAACAGCAATGAAAGCTATCACCCAGGCAGTCCTTGATAACAAGGCCGATTTGGGGATCATATTTGATACAGACGTTGATAGGTAGTGTTTCTACTGACCCATAAAACTTTTTTACTCTGTTTTGTTGCCTCTTTCTGATAAGTGTTTCTTTTAGATCTGCTGCTGTGGATTCTACCGGCCTTGAGTTCAATCGTAATCGTCTCATTGCCTTAATGTCTGCCATTGTTCTTGATGAAGTAAGATTGTGTCTTCGTATTTTCATCAAGGCTCTTGTATTTCAATATGACATTTTATCTATTTCCTCTGTTTATGACTTTTTTTTGGGGTTATTTTTCCTAGCATCCTCGAACAACTATTGTTACAGATAGTGTCACTTCAGATGGTCTTACCACTTTTATTGAGAAGAAACTTGGTATGAGGAAAACTGAAAATGGTATACTTATCTTATTGTATTGAATGTCTGATAATTAGCAATTTCTTGTAGAGGGGAAGCACCATCGTTTCAAAAGAGGCTACAAGAATGTTATTGATGAAGCTATTCGTTTGGTGAGAAAAACTGTCTAGTTATCTTGTTCACACCATTTATGATTTATAAAAACCAATAAGGAATAGAAGAAGACCTTGCATCCAACCCCTAGACATGTTGTTTCAATTATTAATTTTTTATTCTGTTTCCGTTCCTTTTGATCTTTGCATAGTATTTTCCTTATACATATTGTTTTCTTTATTCTAAACATGCATGTTATATCCCACCTTTCTTTCTAGCGAGCATTGTGTTAATAGTTCTTGCTTATTGTGTATTCTTTTTTGCTTTTCAACTGAAGTATAATATATTGATTACAGAACTCTGTCGGTCTGGAATCTCATCTGGCTATTGAGACTAGTGGCCGCGGAGCTCTCAAGGAAAACCATTGGCTTGATGATGGTGCATACCTCATGGTAGGCAATTAATGTAACACTATAGTAGGGCCTCCTTTACACGTTGGATTGATTGACATACAATTCCGTGATCTATGAAATTTGCTCATAAATCTGTGTGTTTTCTGGTGGGGTTTGTTGCTACTGCTCCTGCTGTTTGAATTTACCCTCTATGGCATTATGTGCAGGTCAAAATTTTAAATAAAATTGCTTCAGCCCGAGCTTCAGGGCAGACTGGTGGCAGCAAAGTTTTGACTGGTCTTTTAGAAGGTCTTCAGGAACCAGCTTGTTCAGTGGAATTGAGATTAAAGATCAATCAAAGTCATCAGGATCTTAAAGGAGGGTATGCTACTAAATATGTGACTCTTAAGTGTTTGTTTTGTGCGTCTATGTGCATGGGTCTTTGCTTTGAAATTGCTGATAAATTGATGCTTCTAGATCTTTCCGAGACTATGGAGAAGAAGTATTGAAACATTTGGAGAACTATATTGACTCGGATCCAAAGCTTCAAAAAGCACCTGTTAACTATGAAGGGGTAAGTTTCTTTATGGTTAATATTGACTTTATTGCGACCGTTTCCATTTTGGTTAGTACTTAGTATATTTCACTCATGCTCCCCCAACTTACTCTTGGAAACAGGTCCGAGTTTCCGGCTATGGTGGGTGGTTTCTGCTTAGACTCTCACTTCATGATCCTGTACTTCCCCTCAACATAGAGGTAGGCATAACTCATCACTTGCAATCATTTCTGAATGTACTGCAACTAATACAATTTTTACACTGCAGGCACCAAGCAACAATGACGCTGTGTTACTTGGAAATGTTGTGCGTGCTGCTCTGAAGGAGTTCTCAGCTTTGGATACATCTGCTTTAGACAAATTTGTCCAAACATCATAAACTTTAGGTTGATTCAAGTTGGAAATCCTTCGGCATCTTCATGGCTCGAGATGTGCTTCCTTTTGTACGAGCGTTCTGCAACTTTGGCATTGGTTGTTACTAGTTAGGCACCACAGGATCTTGGAAGACATTTGTCCACGAATGGTACTAGAATTCACTGTACAAAAATTGAGTTTACCTTACATGTTTTGAGTTATAAACACGTAAATAAAGTGGAATTCTAAGCGGCATCTAGTGAGATTTGCTATCTGCTTGTCCATGGTAATAAGTTGCAATTTTGATTTGGTTTCAATACGAGCCTTGAGACATTACTCTATGTTTAGTGATCATGGCCTCTTTTTCTTTATTCTCTACTTTTCAGATTTTGCGTACTAGAAACCTCTTTTTCGTACCATGGTTGTCCTTGGTTTTGGTTTGAAATCTCGCCCCCCGTTTCCCCTGTTGCCGAGGGTTGAAGAAAACTAATTCTTTTTATAAAGAAAAACTGCAATTTTGTGGCCATCGTTAAGAAAATTATTGGGTGCATATAAAACCAGTCGTCTAACATGATTTTGGAGGGTGGCAGAAGTATATATTCACAACATATGAAGAATGGGGGCAAGGGTGACCATACCTGCCCCACCAAATATCATATTCCCGAACGCTTTACAAAATTAGCGTTTATCCAACAAAAAATAAAATGTTATTGACAGAGTGCAATGCCACTCGACCTTTTAGCCACACCCTTTTGCTTACATAATTATATACAACCTATGCTCAAACATCCTAATTCTTTTTTGTTTTTTCTTTCGACGTGTCTTTCTTGTCTTATTAGTTCTTCACATGTTCCTAAAATAGTCTAAGTAGCAGCCTTGGTGTTCAGAAGCTTCATCATGAAGTTGAACCTAACATCCGGAGCGGTCTTCGGCTGGGGCCAGTTTGCTCCTTCAGGCACCTTAATGCTTCTGAAACCCTGGCCTTTGTACAGTTTTATGGCCCCAGGATTGTTTAAGTCACAGTGCAATGCAATGGCACGACAATCCCAGCTCCTGGCTTGAGCTTCTGCCTTTGCTATTAGCCTCTTACCTATTCCTCTTTGTCGAAATCTCTCCCGGACAGCAACATTTGATATGTATGCAACTCCAGTCCTGCAATTAAAACATCCATACATGTGTGTAAATGAACCTAATTCCAAAATATATATTGACCTCAATATCTTGCCACACTTATAATGAACATCTAAAGTCAAAGCGTAAAATGGTTGCTTTCAACTAAAATTCAATTCTCATATATTACAATTGGGGGTTGCTTTGAGGCCCGATGGTTGGTCTACACAATTGGCGCTGGCAACCCCCTTATCATTTCCAATGTATCAGATCAATCTAAGAGTTCTTCCCACTCTCAGCAACTAGCTTTCTGACAGTCTGGAAGTAGAACTCATAATGCATGGTATGCACGCACAAGAAAAGAATATTTGAGCTGCGGCAACTGATGCGCTAAAGTGAACTGGGCTCACCCATACGAAAATGAGTATGGAGGGAAAGAGGGTGAGGGTTAGGCCGAGCTTGACTTGCCATCCCCTCCCCATATCCTGATACCTATTCTTATTTCTCTCTAATATTTTCAACGCATCCTAAATGCATAATATAAAGCCCACATCAAATATCTTAGTACGCATAATATTACATATAGCATTAGCACCATAAATCAAAAGGAAAAGCAAAATGGAAGACTAAGCATAAAGATATTCATATATTTATATTTACAAGACTACTCTAGGCTCCAGTGAATATTTTGGAGTAGAGCCTCTGTTTGACGGTAAGTAACATCCATAAACTGGGCAGGCTGAAGATCCTGGGTTTGAACCTCAGTAATGGGAGGGGACTAGTATTGGAGGAAAAAAGAAGTATGGGGAACCAAATAATGCCAATGCAAGGACTTGACTTTGTCCAGCTGATGAAAGCTATCTGTGGTTCCAGACTAATTAGTGAAGAACACAACAGATGAATCTTCTAACCAAAAGTTGAAGATCTTGTTTTTTCTGTTTTTAATGTTTGATATTACAAGTCAGAAAGTTATTTTACATAATAAGATGATAAACATCTTGGTGTTCTACATGAAGTAACACAAGGTCAAGAAAAATGTATTTTCATCAGCTTCATCCAAAATTTAACTGTACTTGTAAACTAGATCGCTGCACAAGCTTTAAATAGTAAAGAAAACCTCTTTCAAGAGCAATGAACTCACCTTCTTTGCCGGAGAGGTCCTTTTCTAGGAAGAAAATCAGCAACAGTATCCACTGTCAATATCCCAGCCACATACCTCCTATTGAGACTGAACTTCCCATCAAAACCACCAATCTTGAAATCTTCACTCCCAAAGAGGAAAGTCTCATCAACAGAGTTGCCAATGACAGCAACGAGACAAGTCCTTTTGCAACCATTTGGCAAAGAAAATCCGGCTAGCATCGCTACCAGCCGGTCAATCCGCAGAACAAAATCTAAAGGGAAAGAATATTCAGGGAAGAAAGAGCTGCAGTGAGTCTCAGCCACCTCCCAACAGTCCCCTAACCTGGCCTCCCGGACAAAAATCTCGGGAGACACTGTTGGAAATAAATCAGCCACTTGACTGGCTCTGCAAACTCCTACAAGCAAAAACCAGAATTATCCAAATGGGATTTCAATACCCAAATTCCAATTTGAGTATATCATGGACAATCATTCAGCTCCACTATTTCTTACTATAAAAAGATCATTTTTTTTCCTGCTCTAGAGCTCTGTAAAATTGCCAAAAGAAATCAGAAAAAACCAAAAGGAAAATGAAATCCAAGCCTGATGATTATTCATATGTACATGCATCTTCAACCCAATAGAGAAGTCAACACAAAACTAAAATTGACAAAAAACCCAAAACTGCCAACAATAGTTCACATGAACCAACATAGTCTTACATAGAAATTGAAGGATATAAGTAGAAAGACAGAAACTTTGTGCCTACCCACCAGATTTGGAGAAGGAAAGGAAAGATAAATCATCATCCTCTGTGGAGGTGGAGGCAGGAACCCTAGAAGAAGTAGAAGTAAGAGGAAGCGGGTTTGGTCTCTTGAGGTTGAGACTATTGAGAAAGGTGGTTTTGGAGGAGCTGTTTATGGAGGTTGGGGATACTGATATTCCCAACGGTATGGTCCGCATTTCTTGGACTCTGTTTGTCTCTCTCTCCCTATCAGCAATCGCAGATTCTTTCTTTTTGGGGGTTTGTTTCAGTTATAACTTATAACTTATAAGACATCTGAGGGGCACCAGTGTGTATGTTGAGCCATAATTAACCAAGTTATCGAACCTTCCCTCCACACGTATGCTGTTTGGGAAATGAATCTCTGCTTCTTTCATTTCACTTCGGGTAAAAAGTACAAACCCATGTTTTTTTAAACTTTGTTTTGGTAAATGGATAAAACCCACGTTCTGTGGTGTAAGTTTAGGCCTGTAAATGGTGAAGATATTGTTGTGTTGTGTCTCATAAGAATGTTTGTGGGTTTCACTGTTCACATGCAAATCTTGGATGTGAACAGATGATGTCTATACAGAAACCAAAGGTTTTAATGGCATTTGGATGATTGTGTCTTTGCCACCAACTATATTAAAAACCCATATCATTCAATAAATAAATACACTTGTGTGGCTGCTTATACAGAATTCATTTTCTTTACTTGAATCTGAAAGTTCCAAGTAAAAGTTGTAATTTACATTCCTGGGGTATGAGATTCAACGGACCTAAAAGTTAATAGGAAGGTTACTTAAAAATGCAAAGGTGTGGGGGGACGTGGACTTGCCGAACAGTGAACACCAAGGTGGAAGCTTTGAAAGAACTCTTTCAACTTTAGGAGTTACTATGTCCATATCAGTTCTTAACTTTAGAAGGGGAGTGCTCTCCTCTCTCTTCCCTTCCACCTTGCGATCCAACCGAGTAGAATTTTTTGTCCAGAAGAGTGTCAGACCAAACCTTGTCGGTGCGTCCTTTCCCCCGGAAAACTGCACAATGTGCCACCCATCTACACTGCTCATGTCACCAACCGAAACCAATTCCTCCGAGCTTCCTGCATCTGAGGTTTAAAAAACTTGAGAGAGCTAAAAACAAGAGGGAAGTATAAAGCTAAGTGGTACAAAACTGAACTCTTCAGCTAGCATTCCATTACAAACACGAGTATCAAAATAGTGAGACAAAATAATGTACCTTTGAATGTGAAATCTTCTATTTCATCAGCATTGATAGCAAGAGTCCATCGTACTGAACCTTTTGTATCAATTAAAACTTGTGTTGTTCTTTCATTACCATGAGTGTCGCTATTGATGTGCATTGTGGGAATATCTGATTCACTCCACCCACTGTCAGTGTCATCATAGGTCCAACAACCGTATTTGACAGAAAATGTTACAAGATCAACAACTTTCTCTCTACCGCATCTGAAACCTTCATTGATTTGCTCAACCTCCTTTGTCAATTTCCCAGGAGTTGAAGAAAACAGAGACACATAGGACCTAGGACCTTGTTTTTCATCGAAGCTTCTTGTTGTATCTACAACATGAACAACCTGAGAACCATAAAGTATTTATAAATGAATGGTTGCACAAACATAAACTCACATACCCAAGGTAATAATCGCTAAATCAATCGCACCATTCAATGATAAATTGGAAAGCTACAACACCCTAAAAGATGTTACTGTGATCAAACCAGCAGTATTCACCTCACTTTTCAATTTTGGAGCTATTTAATGACAATCAAATCCACCAAAATTGTCTTCATTGAGAACAATCAAAAGCACTAAAACTGTGTTCGTTGACAAGTATTTCGCCTTACCCTCCAACTGTTTTGGTTTTCTGTTACAGCTATTGAAACCTATTGTGAAAAGTTTATTTGCATTAGTCATGCATTTTTCATTTTCCAAAACACTGAAGAAGAAAGCCTCAGCTCAATATCTTAAATTCTTTTTAAAAGAGACAGAGGCTTCGTTAAAACGAAGTCATATCCAATTAACAGGACAAACAAAATAATCCCAACTAGTGACTTTTTCAAAAACATCATGAATTACACAGAGAAAACAGCTTTATGAGCAGAGAAATACAAGGTACAAAGTTAAAATCTTGGTATACAAACAAATTTTAGAATTGAGGTAAAAATAACATAGGACCTAGGTGGTAAGAGAAACTTACGTTCACAGCTCTGGATGTGTCTTTGGTAAATGGTGGAACAATACCCAATAATACAACAGCAAGTGAGAGGCCAAACAGCAAGCAAGTTGAAAGCACAATCGATTTCTTGGCACCTAGAGAGATATTGTGACGAAGCATCCTAGTTAGTTTAAAAATAAAACAAGGTGGTGAAGTTATCTCCTCAAAAGTAATTCAATATATCAATATACATGGCACTTATACACTCGACTTGAGAACTCAACTAAACTGTAAACACCCAACTTAGTTAATTCAATATATGGCACCATACACTCGAGAATTCATCTACAGTGTAAAAACCATGTACTTTGAAATAAACAGAGACCTGGAAGATGAATATATGAAAGGAGATACACCAAAGTCAGGCACATGACAGCAGCAACATAAGCGGCAACTATAACATTCCCCAGCCAGTCAGGAGCGTCACCAGGGTTCCTGTAAGCAAATACAAGGAAGGTAAACACTAACTTTTCCAAATGTATGGAGAATTAAACAACAAAAATCAATTTTCAAAGTTGACATGGAGAGATCACACTGAGGGAAAATGAAAACTGAGGATGGCAGCTGGTTCAATGTGCAAAAACCTATAATAAAAAATTGCTTGCACGAACAGACCATGGCATTCCATGATACGCAAGGTATCCAATGACACCATGGGCTGTTGCTCCGCAAGCTTTCATAAAAACCATTGTTTCATTTCCAAATAGAAATCAAGGGGCATGGACTGTAAATTGTCCAAAATTACTTCAACTTCTCACAAACTTGACTTTGAATGAATCCACTTCTTAAGAGTCTTGTCATGCTTGTGGATTACTAGAGAACCACAAAATTTACCTGTCAAGTCGAACCACAGTCCCAATTAAAGTTCCAGCCAGCCGAATAAATCCGCCAGCAGAAATTAATATTGGTACAGCTAATCCTATCAGCAGGGTTGCAAGTTTGAGAGGCTTGGGAAATCGAGCTGGAGTTAGAGTTGCTTCAAGAAAGCCATCTGAATAGCAGTGTACAAAATTAGTTGAAAGCAAATCCTAAACTAACAAACATGATTTTCGTCAAACGCATGGTTAAATCCAATATGGATCAGGCTAAGATGGTAGTAAATATAAACTCACATGCGAATGCTGGTGGAACCAACCAAAATAGAGCCAAATAAGACGATCCAATTTTGTAATAGGTTCCCAAAATGAGGAGAATGAGCCACTGAAGAGATCCAGATTTATAGAGCCATCTTTCAGCCTCTAGTTTAATCAAATCAGCTTGAATAACAGGTGAGAGCTGTTTCTTCTTGGCGTATACATTTGACAAATGAGCGTGCAGAACAAGATAACCCAAATATTGACCAATTAATGCCCCAAGAAGAGCAGGTGCACCAAATAACCCGACTACCAGCCATGGGTTTGCAACATATGGCACTGGTGAAGAAGATATTAGGGGTATAATGAAAGCAGCAAGAACAGAGAAACTCAATGCGAATATCCACATAAGGATAACACTCAAACATGACAAGGCCAATGAGATTACAGCAGGATAACCACCCATAAGCAATGATGTAGTCCATATCAGAAGTGATTGAACTATCACTGACTTATAAAGCATATTTGCAAAGCCTTGACGATAGACGATCATATATGTCCCCTGGGATTGCCTCAAGGGTTAAAATCACATTGCAAACTTCAACTATTAAAGTCTCTGGAGGCCGCAAGATTAAAACCAAAACCATCTAAGCAAAGAAACAAAGAAAAAGAAAGTAAAGAAAATACCAAAATGTCAAAATATACAGCAGTGCTCTGGCCCTTATTATCCTCTTCTACCATTGTATTGACTTTTGGAAGATGAGAGGATGCAGCAATCTTAAGCAGAAAAGCAAGCATATTTTCTCCAAGATGTTGAAGAGATCCTAACTTAAGAAGCTGTAATTTGTCATTCTGCAAGATAAGAAGAATATAGAGAGTAAACAAATAATTCAACTTGGAAAACCAACTTAAGTCCCAGTGCCTTTCCCTATTGGCAGGTTATTAGTCGGTGTCCATTTTTGCAAGCAAACTCTTGGTTAACATTAATAATTAAAAAGGTGGAACCTTAAAGCCATTCCCGTCTTCAAAAGCAGATAAAGCTACATATGTAGGACAAGTAGGCTAAGCACTAACTAACTTACTAATTCCTTCCTGCAAATCTCACACTTTTAATGAGAATAGACTTGGGATCTCCTTTTTAAAATATGAAATTCAAAAAGAACTTTTCCAGATATTCCAAAAAAAAGGGGCAAAAGGGAAGATAAATAAAACCTTTGTATGGTATACTGCAGTATTATCAGCATAAGCGAAGTCAAGCCCTGAAAGACCAGCAACCTCTCTGTATACTTGGAAATCTGTTGCAGATTTTATGGCTCCAGAAGAAAATATATCCTGCACCACTAAAGTCACTAAGATTTGAGTATTTTTCCCAAGTACATACACATAAAAACTATATCAAAATAATAATTACAAACCTGTGCTATTATTTGGCCAGATGGGTATTTTGCTACTGCGGCAAAAGCCTCAATAGGCCAAGGATCAGGGCCAGCCTATCAGATGAAGAAATATTCGTAAGGGAATAATTAAGCTTAAACACATTTTGATATGTATGACTCACTTCAAAAGAATAAGAAGAGATAGATTTGAAGTAAAAAGATCATATCAGTCATTTACAATACTTCTTTGAAAGTAGAGTAATAAACTCTTACTAATAGGACAATACAGAATGGACAACCAAAAGTGAACAATCTGATCAATTTCATACAATAGAAGCACTTTGAAATTTACACTTCATGACAGATGTTAGATGCAGCCTAACACAGTTATAGGTAATTGTGTTTGAAATGCCAATATCAAGGCACTTGCTGACGTTGGAATTGAAAAACAAGTTTAAGTTACAAGTCCCTATTTTCTATATTAGGTTCTCAGATACATGGACGGCACAAATCAACAAGAGAACCCAACTTCGACATGGTGATAATATATCCTTATATGTATAATGTCATGAAACTAGAAAAATTTGCAATTTCATCATGTCCTACAGTTTGTGGAACTAGAAAAATCTGACACCTTAACACGCCCCACCTGACACAGCTTCTATGCAGGTCATTTACCTAGAATATACAGTATCAAGCACATATAATCATATCTCATTGGACATGTAAAATTGCAACAATAAGTGAATTCTCATTACAAACCTGACCTGAAATATGCCAGACTTCCTCCAATACCCATGGCCTCCAAATCAATAGCCAGACGAATCGATTTACTCCACGGATGCTGCACCAATAAAGTAAGAAAGAAATGTGTAAGAGAGAAGTTTTAAAAAGACAATTTTCCATAACAGACAGAGATACAACATATTTACACACAGTAAAACCGCTTACTGAAAAATATATATATATATATATATATATATATATATATATATATATATATGCTTACTGAACTTTATAATTTAGATTTTCTGTATCTTAGATGCATGAACTAAACAACTTTTTCACTGTGTGCTTGTGTGTTTCTGTGTTCTAAGAATACAAGTAAATCTTGCAATTGACTAAAATTTCAAAATCAAACAACATTAGGCATCTTACACTAGAAAATGGAATAGAAAGAAGGTATAACCTCATCATATAAAGTATTTGGCTAAAGCAAAGAACAACCCCACTCGGCTGCTGAAGCTTTGAGACAGAGGAGAGAGAGAGAGAGAGAGAGAGAGAGAGAGAGCACATTTACCTGAGTTATAAAGCTATGAGCACCATTTAGACCCTCCTCTTCCCCAGTATTAAACAAAAATATAACAGCATGCTTAAATCCATGAGCCCACTGGGAAATTCCACGAGCAAGTTCCAACATGACAGCTACACAAGAACTGCAATCTCCAGCCCCTCCCCTGAAACGTGTATGGCAATTTCCTCCAAGTTTCAAATAAAGACTCTAAGACTTGTAATTGTGGGAGCTTAAAGGCTATGCCATCAAATTCAGCTAGTGAAAGTATGCTCAAAGGCCATGACTTGAACCTAAAACTTACAACCTATATTGAATTGAAAATCCAACAAACCATGTAGTTCTTATTCGCACAATTTGCCAACATGGTATTTCAGCTAGTAACAAAGTTAATCACTTTGACAAGGAAAACAAAAAAACAAGCAATGAAATTTGAGATTAAATAAGATTTAGAGAGCATACGTTGAGAAGACAGTGTCAATGTGAGAAGATACCAGAATGGCATTATCTACTGCTTCAGGTGCATACTTCGGCAAAATTCTTATAATTATGTGATTTAGATCCGAATAAACAAGTGTTCTGCCCATAAACAAGCCACCAACCATACGATTTGCTCCTGATTTGGCAGTGAACGAGTCCACTTCGACATCAACCTCCCAGTGAGCAGTTTTCTTGATCTTCTCAGCTTCTGCCAAAACATACTGTGGTGAAAAACCATGTTAAACCCAAAATTGATTCTTTCACAATAATTCAAGAATTGGGTAAAAACGGGATTCATGAGGCAGTAAGAACTAGGAACCTGGAGAGCTAGATGAAGAGCATCAGAGCCAACAGAGTGAGGACCCAATTGGGTCAAGGCCTTGACGTGTTCCAGTGCAGAAAACTCAGAAAAGCCTCTCTTTCCTGCCTGCTCAGCTGTAAGAGGCGCAGGCAGGCTCTCGAACTGGTAATGAAAAACACCCCAAGAGCCGTAGGCGATGGCCAAGAACAAGGTGAGCCAAACAAAGGGTGATCTCTGAGGCCTCTGTGCAACCCATAAAGGGGCAATTGGTTCTTCACTCACTTCTGGTTTGGTGGTCGCTGCTGATGTGCTCTGGGGCCTCCGTCGCATTGTGAACTCTCGTCCAAAAATCTAGAATTTTTGTGATTGGAACTTGGTTGCAGTCTGTACTCTGTACTCGGTACTCTGTATTCTAAAAGCTATCCTTTTTAATTCGAACGTGACGCATCTCATTTATTTAGTTTTCAATAATAGGGGTCTTTTTTAGTTTAAAAATGGGCTTATCAAACAAGTTTTTTAGGTTTTTAACTTAAAATCAGTTTCTTTGACCAAAAAACAAAAAACTTAAAATCAGTTTTTGAGTTTATAAAATTAGACTCAAATCAAATACAAAATAGGCCCTTAATTTTTTAAAGAATAGTGCAGGGCTAAATTTTTCCATCTCCAGCCATACGTGGTAGGGTCCTTCATATTTTATTATTTTGAGAAAAATTATGGTACAACACTCATATATTCCACAACTATGTATTGTTTAATTTAATTAAACTACGATTTAGAGACAATATTTTTTAATTTATATATATTTTTAAACAAAATAAATTTAAAACATTTTAAAAGGTTTTAAATAAAAAATAACTTTTCAATCAATGGTTCTAACCTCCAACGATCAGAAATCAATTATACATATATTTTTTGAAAACAAAACGAATTTAACAATATTTGAAAAGGTTATTAAAAATAAAAACAAAAACCTAACGGCTAGCTGACGTCAACACGCCTTTAATATTGGATGTTGAATCTACAGTTGCACGAGATGTTTCGTGTTCTTGCCCACGTGTGATACTTTCTCCTCTTGGAAAGCACATGCACTGGGCCCACAAAAAAATTTGGCCTAAGCCTAGTTGGAGGGCTAAAGGGCCAAATGTGGCCCTCCAAATTTGGCCAAATTTTTTTTGGCCCATGGCTGAAAATGGCCTTACGTGGACCGGAATCCTTATAACATCTGAATTCAATGTAATTAATTAGTGAAATATGAACTATGATATCAATTTCATAATTTGATTATGATTTGTATTCTATGAATTTCAACTATAATTTTCTTTTCAATCCAACTCCTCCTCAATTTAATTCATGCTCACCCATAATTACGAATTAGTAAACATATCATCAATGTATTTTTTATACGAGTAATAAAGAAGGGAAAATGGAGCAATCATCTCCTTAGTTGCATATTGGAGTTTTAAAAAAAAAATTTTAAAAAAAACTCTTTATTGAGCTATTTCTTTTTTTGGTTTAAATTAACTCCTATTTCTCCTACATCTCCTTACTCAAAGAAAGAAAAAGTTAATACAAGGTTGATTTGATTGGATGATAATGCTGTGATTTTTTGTATAGTTTTATACATACTATAGGCGATGGGTATTGTTTGAAAACAATATGTATTCCGTATGAACTTACATATTAGTGGACATTTTTTATACAATCAAGAATCTAAATTACTTTATATTGATATAATTTATAAGTATCTGATCCTCTGCTTTGTATATAATTGATACTCACAACATTTTTTAATCGTGTCAAGGTTTATAAACGGACAAACTTTTAATTCAATGGTAAATTATTATTTTTGCCAAGAATTCATGGTAATTGGATATGAATTGATATGTTGAATATATTAAACCAAATATAGGTCTGCTTAGTTGGAATTTCCACTTTAGGACTGCTTCTACATAATAACCACTTTTATTAATGTTTTTCGAAATTTTTATTAAAAATTAAAGTGCTTTCTAGAAATTGATTCATAAACGTGCTTCTCTGAAAAAGCACTTTTATAACCAACAAACGATTTTAATTGAAACCAAAAGTAATTCAAAAGAAAACACTTTGATTTGTCAAATAACTTTAAACCCTTCCACAAGCAAGGCGCAGAAAAAGGAGGACTCTTGACCTCTCCCAAGACGCAGGGTATATAAACACACAGCCTGAGCGTCTTGTCTGAAACGATAAAGGAGTGAGCTTTGGCTACTCTGAGGACTGAACAAGTAAAAGCAAAATATGGTGAACGCCACTTGCCCTTCTGTGCACCCAGTAGAAGCGCCACCGCCGCAGACCCATGGAGAGCCCGAAAACCCAATGCCTCAGGGAAGAATGGACGACATACCGGGCATGCCGGGGACACGTGGAGGCCTGACCTTGCGCCTCAACCAGTTCGTCTTCGCACTCGTCGCCGGCTGCGTCCTGGCTTCCACCAATGCAACCTCCCGCTACACCATCTTCCGGTATCTATCGATCTCTCTGGTTCTATTCGATTTTAAATGTGTAATTTTAACTGGGTTCTCCTGCTTCTGTCATATGAATCATGATGCATTGATTTTGCTCCTGCCATGGATTTTCCTTGTTTTGCTTCATTGGTTTTGTTGTGATCTTCTTTGGTTTGCTGCTTTTGGAGTTTGGGATTTCTACCAAATGCTAAATTGCTTGTTGTTGGGGGATTTAATGCATTATGTTCGTTTTTACAAATGTTAAAGTCGGCAACTTTTTTTCTTGAAAAAAGGGTAATTGACAGTTCAATCAAACACACCCAACTCCTGTCAAACGCTTTGATTCATGAAAACAAAGAAAGGAGGAATTGGTATACATTAATTCTCTGTTATGTCTAATGTTTTTGAAGCCATCAGTTAATCTATTTACACTTTTTCTGCCGCTGAAAATATCTTCATGATGCCCGGAGAAGTAATATTATGCCATTTTAGTTTTAAATGGGGAGTGGAATAACTTGATTCTCTGTTATTTTGTTTTCGTAGCATAACATGTCCATGGTTGGTTGGTATTTGCTGTTTCAGCTACTATGTTATTGCTGTCAGCTTGCAATGCTTATGGAGCCTTTCTCTTGCCTTCGTTGATTTATATGCCATTTTAGTGAAGCGGAGATTGAGAAATCCAAAACTTGTCAGTGTGTTTGCCGTCGGTGATGGGGTAAGAAACAGTTCATTTGGAGTTTTAACAAGTAGAGCTTCTATTATGAAAAGGAGAGCAAGCCATGGTTATCTAACCATGGAAAATTTCTGATGCTCACTACTGTAATGTTGTCTTGTGTCTACTTTTTTCATATTATATTTTATGCTATATCGGATCATGGAAATCATTTGCTCCCAAATGGAAGTTATGGACTGTTTTCAGTGTCTATGGTCGCGTTAACTAGTATAGAAGAAAGTCAAAATATACTTTTCGTTTTAAAATGCAGGCTTTACCAGCTTCTCCATGAAATTGAATGGAACTAGTTAAGTGCTTTTCCAGGCATCAAAAGTCTTTGTGCATGGATATAGATGTTCAATTATGGTTGTTCAAGTCACTAGGTGTGCATCTGGGAGGCACCTTGTAGAATAATAAGCTTAACAACTGCTAGACTAAATTTCTGATGGTATGATTCAAAGGTCCGTTGAATGGATACGGAGATGGGAGAGAGGGATACTATTTGATAGCCTTTCTAACTAATTATTATGTGTATACCTAGCATTACTTCTTAGAATTGATATCGTAGTTTCGAATGGATGACAAGTTAAATGGGGTGAACTCCTTTTGTTTGGGAAAGGTAAGAGGGAAATGATTTCCATGTTCTTTCTTTCGGCCTAGAATGATATCTCTGGTCAGAAGGGGCCATATAGCTGTGGTTTTAGGAACAATTGAGCCAATGACAAATGCATAGGCAGGCACATGCTGTTTGCATATTTGTATCAACTAATTTCTTACATTTTCTTAATCCTAACTACAGATCAGTTCCACACTCACATTTGCCGCAGCTTCTGCATCTGCCGGTATCTCAGTCTTCGACAGCAATGATATACACTCTTGTGTAAGTGATCGTTGCACAAGGTATCAGGCATCTATAGCTATGGCCTATCTGAGTTGGTTTGCTGTTTCATCATCATTTATTCTGAATTTCTGGACGTTGGCATCCAAGTGAAGTCATTGAAGGTTCAAGGGATTTTCCCCATTAGGTTTTTGGCAGAATTTAAGGTGGTCTTTGATGAAGTGCCTGAGGAAGCTCATAAATTGTATATGCATGATAGATTTAGCATATGGAATCATATCTTTTGCACACCATACTTAGTTTTACATACATGACTCTGCTGAACCTATTGCTTTTTAAGTTATTTCAGATCAAATTTAATACAGAAGAATGTCGAGCTTGTTTAGTCTTCGTGCATCGTTAATATTTGGTTGGATTAAGCACATCACTCAATTCATAGAACTTCTATCCCCTTACCTATAATCACATTCCATAAAAACTGAAAATCTTGCTCGGTTTTTGAAATCAAATGTAATAACCTCAAAATTGGGATTTTGTAATATTCCGAAAAATCATACAAGATTAATTAAATGTGTGGGTAATTTTATGAAGTTGGTTTGGTGTGGAAATGATTGGATTAAGTGTGTTTAATCTCAATTTGGACTAAAATGCCCTTATATTTAATTTAATGATTTTTCAAAAGACTTTCAAGAAATTGAAATGAGAAAATTATGATTTTTGGATGGAAAAATAGTTTACGTTGCTACGAGCATGTGGTAATTTTCGGAAAATTTTTAGGAATTCGGATGAATTTTTAATGAATTATTGAAGTTGGACCAATCGTGACGTGACACGTGGCAGCTAAAAAACACTGTTCATTACTGTTCACATGTGGGGGTTGAGGGCGTTTTTCTTTTTCCTCCCGTGCCTTCTCCTCCGTTCTTCTTCTGCACATAATTGAGAAAGAAAAAAAAAAGGAATTTTCTTAAACAAAATCTTTGGAAATTCATATCTTTCGTTCTAGAGCTCGGATTGTTGAACCGTTTTCACCTACGTGATCGTGAGAACGAGGCCTACGATTTAAGGTATATTTTGAAGCCTATTTTAAAAATTTCAAAATTGCTCAAATAGTGGATTTTTTATTATTTAAGTTTCAAGTTCATAATTCGAAGTTATGTTAATGTCCTCAACGTCATGAGCACGGTGGTGTGCTAGAAATTGCGAGATTTTGTCGTTTGACCAATGATCAGAGCCTCGCAAATTCTGGACCATCCATCGAACATGATCGGATCGTTGGATCGTGTCTGATTCTATTTATGTTGTAGCTAGTGTTGTTGTGAGTCTGTATGAGCAGACGAATTGGTGATCGGATGTCACGATATTAAGTTATTACATTTTGAAGTTAAGGCGAGCGATCGTCGTTCGATTATGTGTGATTGTGCGATCAAGAATGATCTGACCGTTGGATCGAGCCAAAAAAATTATTGTGCTATGATGTTGGGACTATTTAGAGTAAATTGGTGTGACCGGATGCGAAATCTGAGGTCATAGGTCCGAGACAGATTTTTGGAGTGTCGGTTGGAAGTTGGGATGCACGGGACCCAAATAGTGACTTTTTGGACAATGGGTGTCATTGGTCCTGTTTTGATGTGGACAGTGTGTACGTAATAGTTTTGGAGTGTTCTGGATGATAAATTGATCGCTTTAGACCCCAGGTTGGTCTGAAGGGCATTTTCGTCATGTTGTCGCAGAAACTTTGTGTTTGGGTCTTTTTTGTTCCAGCAGCTTGACGAATGGGTCTGGGCTGCTAAAAAGAATGAACGGATGAAGTTGCCCTTTTTTCTGAGTTAGCGAGAATTAGGCCCAAAGCATCCTGAGAGAAAAGCAAGTCCCAAGGGAATACTTTGTTCTTCTTCCAGCGACATTGTGTTTTGTGGTGACGTTTCCGGTAGTTAGACGAAAAGTTGGAGATGGTGCATTGATGTTGCACAGGCTTGGCATGAGAGCTTGGAGTGTGGGAGATAAAGAGCCACAAGGTTAGCAAATAAGAATGATTGCTTGAGGAATGGAGCATCAAGAGGTTGAGGCTTGAGATTTTGGGTGTTTTTGACAGGACCCGACCCAAATTTCACTTTGGAATTCGTGTCGAACCCTGTGCATGTCCGACACCCGTCGGGTGCCGGGCACAATTGACCAAATTGCCCTTTTTAAACCAAAACTCAAAAGAAATCTCTTTTTGATGTTTGACTTCTGCCGAAAATTCGGCAGAGTCTCCCTTGTAATTTGCTCGTTTCCCAAAATATTTTTACCTGTAAAACACATAAATTTTCCCAATCGTTCCTCATGCACAAATTATAATCACCTATCTAAAAGTATTTAAACTACATGGCCTCCGGCCTTATAACAATCAAATATAAACGTTATCATCAATTTTAACCTAGCATATTCATCCCTTGAATTCATAAATTCTCGATATATCAATTCAGTCTTATCATCAACATTTCTTATCATCACATATTATCCAAGGGGAATCCTAGCCAAGCATTCAGCCATATTCGTTTTAATAATTAATATATTAACAAACACATCATCATTAACAATAGTATTTCATAAGGAAATCCAATACGTGAAGTTTATTATCAACAAGCTTCAAATCTCAAATATCAATCAGGTCTTGAGCTCGCACATTAGTTCAGATTGAGTTCAACTAGCATGTTCAATAGATTTCCAAAATCACGCCCAACCAATACCTGAAATATCTTTTCTCGTGGCTGCACCTAGATTGGCCTAGGCTGCATACGTACCCTCCAGGAGGGATCAAGCCACACGTAGCTCTTTTTCTAGAACTTAGAACTCAAACAATCTAATACAATCTGTTACATGATACAATTGTTCCAAACATTACATTTCAACGTCGTCCAAAATAACCTCGTCCACGTGAGCTGAAGCTATATATATATATATATATATATTGATTAACCCAACCATAAATCGCAAGAACTCTTTAAACTTAGAAAATTTCCATCATTTGTCATATAAGTATGAAAATAGATAATAAAACCTTCACCCATAAGCATCCAAAATGAAATTATAACTTTTCCGTTTGAAACATCTCAAATCTGTACATAACCTCCACCCAGGTGTACCCCCAATCATAATCCGTCAATTCCATATATCATGTATAAGTTACATCCTCGCAGTACTCGGGGAACACAAAGGTAGCCCGAGATGCGTTCCTCGCAACACTCAGGGAACACATAGTCAGCCTGAGGTGCTTATCCTTTGATTTTCCGTCAATTCCATTTCCTCGCAATACCCGGTGACACGAAGTCGACCGAGCCGCGTATCCTCGCAAGACTCAGGAGACACATAGTCAACCAGAGTCGCGTCCTCGCAAGACTCAAGAGACACATAGTCAACTAGAGCTGCGTCCTCGCAGGTACGGGTGATCAGCCAGCACACGTATCCTCTCTGAATCGGGGAACACCAAGTCTACCCGAAACGCGTCCTCGCTCCACACGATTCGAGCGTCCTCGAGACTCGTGGGGCGTATCATAACTAGGTCACCATCCCGAAGGTAGCCAAGGGGTACTCCTGTGATGGGTTTGAGAACTAAATCCAATCTGAATATCATCACCCTTCTCCACAAAAAAAAAAAAAAATCCATTTTCCTACTTAATTATATAAGATAAGTATATTGCTCTCAAAATCAATTTCTCAAATGTTCAAAAGTAACCAACCATATACTTAGTTATATTAATAATAATAATGATAATAACAATAACAATAATAATAATAATAATACTAAATAAATAACTAATAATAAATAACAAATAGAAATCCAATATCCACCATTTAATAATCTCATAATTCAAGAAACGTCAAATCACAATAATTCGTTCAAAAACATCTAATAGAACTTTACAGCATAAGATCCACTTAAAAAAACTAAAGTCCCTTCACAACACGTCCCAAGCTATCTAATCAAACCATCATATTATTTTATTAATAAAATTGTTCAATAAAATATTTAGTGAAAAACCTTGACTCCCGGCTCCTAGAAGTGCGTGCAATAACTTAAAGGTTATTCCTATGCCCACATAAGCTTTTATATGTTTAGAATAAATCAAAGTGCCTCGGGACTCAAAAGCGATTAAGTCCCAAAAAGTCAATCCGGGACCCCGTGGGGTCCACGACCACGAAATTTTGATCTAGAAGTTCCTAAAGGTTCCAATGTGTCTAGGACACACGTCCGGAAAGTTTGGCCTCGATCAGATGGTCGGATTGCTCACGAGCGCACGATCGGACCGTCGAATAATTTTCCGTAACCCTAATCCTAGGGTTCGCAATTTCGGAGTATCCGGGACTCTGATTCACGATCCTAAAAATATGGAGAACAACATACTAAGAATTGGGACCGATCCAACGGTCCGAACTTATCGAACCCGGATAACACGCAATAGGCGTAAATCCGTTCGATTGTCAAACGAACTCCAATTTGAAATCTGAGCACGCCTACGCGCTCGTGACGACGTAGGGATAATAATAGCAGAAAGTTTGACATTTAAAAGTGGGCCGGCACGTGGGAACACGCGCTGGCATATCTGAGGGCCAAAAAGCGATAAAATTGGTGTTCGGTCAAACTTCGAAATGGAAGCTATCCTTCTGGCTACAACAAGTTCTCGGCCCCCCGAACACCTTTCTCAACTACGGGAAAGTCAATTTTGAACCCTAAGTGGGTCAAAACCTAAGCTCAAAGTCGGCTGAAACTAAAATTCGAAATTTGAGTTACCTACGCTACGATTCGATTTGCACCTACCCAACCATCAGCTAGAGCACGAAAAATAGGTGGAAAAGCATACCTTACTTATCCCGATCGGTGGCCGGAGGAGGGAGAACGAAGGGGCCAAAGTTTCAGAAAAATCTGTCTAAAACCGCCTGTTTCGTGGCTGATTCCGGTGACTACGGCGGCGGATCGAGGTGGCGAAGGGCTGGGGTTTGAAGAGGGAAGTGTGGTCATTCATTTGGGACCGGCCTTTCCTGAAAGGGAGGTTGGTGTGGAGAGAAATCACCCTCCAAAGTCGGCTAGTCCAACTGCTCGAAGAGATAAATTTGGGTTTTTTAAAAAAAAAACTGAACTTCGAAATATTTAATCTTGATTGCCAATTCTTCATTACAACTCCAATTTGAGCCCACAATATACCCACGAACTCGTATCGACGAGCACGACGTAACTGTGTGGCTCACTTCCCCAAATTCTTTCTCAAACTTAAAATGACCTTTTTGCCCTTCTAAAATATTAAATGTTATTTTATTCCCAAAATTCTTAATTATTTTATCAATTTTAAACCTTTCAATTTATTTTCTTTTATTTAGTCAACTCAACGTAATTATTTAACTTATCATACTCTCGGGGTAAAAATGTCTTTCACTTGAATAATTTAAGATTTAAATATTAATTTAGGGACGGGATGTTATAGTTTTCGACAGCTAGACGAAGAATGTCTGTATTTTCTTTCCTAAAAGGTAATGACTATGGTTTCAACTTAGCTTGAGAAGATGAGTGTTTCAGATTTGGATGGAGCTTTTTGAGAGAGAGAGAGAGAGAGAGAGAAAGGATGGGTGGCTTGAGTAGATTTCTAGCAGCTTGACGAATGCTTGGTATTGGTTGAAGATGACTTAATGATGTTAAACCGAGATTGTGCGAGCTTGGCATGAGAGCTTGGAGTGTGGGAGCTAAAGACCCACAAGTTTAGCAAATGAGAATGCATGTGCTTGGCTTGGTGTTAGATATGCTTAAGCTTGGGTGTTGAGAACTTGTTGTTTGTGGCTATAGCTATAATGATTTAAGAGTTTCAAGAGAAGGATGATGAAAGGAAAAGCTTGAGGCTTGAAGGCTATGGTGTTTATAACTTGGATGTATTAGGAGGAAGGCAGCAGCCGAAGGAAGGAATGAAGGTAGTCTGATGTGGTTGCTGGGGTGCTTGAGCAACCAAGAGATGATTTTCTACTTGTGTCATGGCTTCTAATTTATAGAAGGCATGAGCTTTCCTTTATTTCCAATGGGTAAAAGGAGGTAATGAAACCATTATATTTCCAACGTGTAAAAGAAAGCATTGGGACATTACTATTTCCAACAGACAAAGCTAGACATTGAAAAATGACTATTTCTTATGGGTAAAAGGAAGTGTTAGATTTTGCTTGTTTCCAACGAGTAATAGGGAGTGTTTTAAGAATATCGCATTTGCTTACCCACATTGGAAAACTCCAAGTAATGGGCTTAGACTTTGGTGCTCCCAAGTAGCTAGCCCAAAGTCTCCATTATCTAAGAGCTTCCGTGTGCCTTGTGGACCTCCATAACCTTCCACACCACAATCCCTCTTGCAAGCCCGATGAACCACATGACATGGGTTCATGTGAGCTTGGTAAATGATTGGCATAGGAAAAATGTATTATTGGCATGGCATGTCATATACACTATTTCTATTTTATTTAATGAATTAAATCCCAAAATATTGCTTGGATTAACGCATGACCACCATTATATGTTATGTTGAGCTTTGAATATCTTTGGGCTTCTCGTGAATTTTTTTTTACTCTCACCACCAACATGGCTTTTTTTTTGGAAGAAATGGCTGACATGGACTTAAAAAGAATTAATTTTTTTTCTCTATTGTTTAAATTAATTTAAAAAAATTAAAAGCAGATAAATACAAAAATAAATAACAAAAAATTAAAAAAAAGTTACCCCAAAACGAACAAACCCAAAGGCATTACCCAACCTCCTCTCCAACCACGCAACCTCCCCTCTCCAACCCCGCAACCTCCCTCACCCCCATCTCCAACCTCGCAACCTCCCCTTCTCAGCCTCCACCCATTCTCACGTCACCACTCCCGGTCGCTCTCACCGTGACCCGCACCCTCTCTCTCTCTCTCTCTCTCTCTCTCTCTCTCTCTCTCTCTCCCACCCCCAGATCTATCATCCTCGTCCATCACTACCAAACTTCCTTCCCTCTCTACAGTCCAAATCCACAATAATTATCACCTAAAAGCTATAAAAATGAAAACCTACGAATGGAGATGTTTTTCTTTCTCTCCTTCTCTCTCTCTCTCTCTCTCTCTCTCTCTCTCTCTCTCTCCCTTGTCTCTGTACACCAACTCAGATATGATATGGGGTTGTTTTTGTTGGGTATGGCTTATATTTGATTCGGGTTGGCCTGATTTGCAGGGCTCCTTTGGGCTTGAAGTTGTTACTTTATGCGAGAGATCGAGGGGTTGGGGAAGGGGGCTAGGTTGAGGATGGGGAGGCTGAGATGTGGGATGGAGTCGTGAGATGGGGAATGAGTTTGGTAATTGTATATGGACGGTTTTACCCCTTAATTTAACAATAAAATTGACAGACTTTGACAATAGGACCAATTTGATACTAAATGGGACCAAAATAAAAAATTTAGTTGGTGGATCAAAATGAGACTTGACCAAAAATTGGGGGACCATTTCGATCAATAACCCTAAATTTTTTTTAAAATTACAAAAATATTAGACAGTAAAAAATTAACAGAAAAATAAAATAAAATTGGGGACATAATAAAGTGTAGTTGTTCGGGCTCTACCACTCCCTCCCACAGTTTCCAGCTTCTGAAATCCCACCTTCTTCAAGTCCCTGGCAGAAACTCAACAATTGAAACCAGAAGTCCCTCGAAGAAACTGAGCAAGGTACAATCTTTTCTCCATGAATGCCCTTAATCTCTCTCTGTTCGATTTGGGTTCGTTTACTGGAGCGAGATCTCGACCACTGTAACTTCGACGTTTCATAAGCACTGGGCTGCTGGTATAGAAGTTTCTTAGGATTCTGATAGATGGGAATTCTAGGTTGAGTGGCTTTGAGGTGTTTAAACTGTCCAAGAGACATCCAATTCCATCTTTTGCCAAGTCGATTTGATTATAAAGATATTAATTGAATCTTGGTTGTATAAATCAGCTTCACTTGGCTTAGCTTACTTAGGTGATTGTACTGAAATCTAGGGCACTGGGAAGTACAAATGTTGTTTCTCATTACGAAAATTGATCTCCAGTATTATAATTGTTCAATTTGGTCTATGATTGTATGGTGAATGCATGAATAGGCTAATTGGTTTATACCCAAGCAAAAAATAACTGCCAGTATTTTCATTAATGTCACGAGGGAGTGTTTCTAGAGATGGTAAGCATGATGTTTTTGTGTTGTTGTAGGGTTTGAGTGCATTTTTGTCGAACAATTCTTATTTACTAAAGCAAATATGAGGAATGCATAATGCCCATCAGCCATCACTAGTATCTTCAATTAAGGGTGCTTTTTCCTATTTTGAAACTTGGAGCATTGCCTGGTTTACTCACATTTACATTTGGTTTGCTTGTGACTATCAGAAACCAAACAGGGATCAAACAGGGAAGCCATGTCTGGCCTCCCTCGGTCCTCCAGTGCTCCGCTGAAAAACGGTCTTCCTCCCCAAGAACTGCTCGACGACCTCTGCAGGTGTACAAGAATACATTCTCTTTTCCCATTTAGTTATTGTCTTCCTCTTCTCTTATCTCTTTGTAGTGCTGAATCATAGGTCGAAGAAGTGATTATAAACTGATTTTTGAAAGTATGTGGACTGCAATAAGCTTTTCATTTATGCATCTCTATTTCATTTTGTTAATACAAGATCTATTATCAAATCACCAATTTCTTCCTCTCTGCCTCTTGTTGCTTACAATTTATCTTTGTTATTCTGACTCCATTTGATAGGGATCTGAATCTTTTTCTCTACCAATTTCCTTGCAGTCGGTTTGTTCTCAATGTTCCAAAAGAAGACCTGCAATCATTTGAAAGAATTTTATTTCTCGTGGAGTATGCTCATTGGTTTTATGAGGACAACTCGGTGGAGAAAAATCCATCGCTGAAGTCATTTAACTTGAAGGAATTCACTTCCTTATGTATCCTGTGCAGTCTATCGTCAAGTCAATGCTATCAGAGTCAAAATTTCTCTTCGTGTTTTTTTTATGTCACCACACTAAACCAAAAACATTCTATTCTTGGATTTCTTGTAGGACTTGCATAATTTCTCATTTTACTCTGGAAGTTTTGTGTATATGACATCATATTGTTTATTTCATTCAGTCCCTCATACCCCTTATCCATGCTTATCTATTTGTTATTCCCCTGGTAGTCCTTCATTCATTAGTACATCCTTATTTTCCTTAATATATTGCAGTGTTTAATAGCTGTGATGTTCTTAAACCTTATGTTGCCCATATAGATGACATATTTAAGGACTTCACTTCTTACAAGGTTAAAGTTCCTGTAACTGGAGCAATTATTTTGGATGAAACCTATGAAAGGGTGAGAATTTTTGTCAATGATTCTATCACTCCAAAATTTGACCCTTTTTGAGACAGAGCGAGTTTTCCTGAGGATACTCTCCTAATATTGTAAACCATTTGGTATTTTCAAACATGACTACTGATTAATATCATAAGTTATTGTTATGTGCATGCACAAACTTGTGTGTGAGGTGAAAATATTGGTCAACTATTGGAGCTTTCTTGAAACTGTATGATTTTTTTACTGGCACTAATTTACATTTGTCCAATTGACAGTGCCTACTCGTGAAGGGATGGAAAGGATCAAGCTGGAGTTTCCCACGCGGAAAAAAGAATAAAGATGAGGAAGACCATGCATGTGCCATCCGAGAAGTAAGATTATTTCTTATGGAGTTTTCTTTTGTAATCAAGTACAATTTTTCTTCCTGGTATTTACAGTGGGATTTTACAGCCCTCTCCAGTGAAGTTAACAATATTGTAAATGATTTTTTTGGCTCTCTAAGTTCTTATTTAGGTGCGTAATAATTGTTATACAGATAATAGATGATATATCTCTATGTTTCTCCATGCCGCTGTTGATATGTCGTGAAGGTAGAGGTGGGTGGTGTGTGCACAACTAGTGCGTTCAATGTTGCGTATATGTGCATGCATATCCGTGTTCATTTTCTTGATATATAAGATCTCCTTCTGTTAGTCAGAGCTGACAAAATAAACTACATGTGATATGGCTAGGGCATTCATATCATTCAATAACAATGTTCTTGCCGTATACTTTTGTGACACATTAGGAGCTTGTATAGGACAGGAAATTTTTTAGAATCCAACTTTTCCCCTAACTCTCTCACTTGTAGTAGGACCGATGCTGTTGTGGGACTCACTCAATGCTTTAGATTTGGGGAAAGGGTTGAGAGAATAGTTGCGTTTTACATAATCATCCTATGGTTATTGGTTATTTTACTAGGAAAGTTACTGGATGAATGAAACTTTACACCAGTAGGTCTTGTTGCGCCATTTTTTCTCCTCTGAAGGCATGCACAACCTAGAAAGATCTCCACCTCCCCCTTCTATTATAAATAACCTGGTTTTTTTTGTTGTGAATGCAGGTCCTTGAAGAAACAGGTTTTGATGTGACAAAACTTCTTAACAAAGATGAGTACATTGAAGCAGTATTTGGACAGCAAAGGGTGCGGCTCTACATTATTGCTGGTGTGAGGGAGGATACTGCCTTTGCACCACTCACCAAAAAGGAGATCAGTGTATGGGGTTTATAATGCATCAATGTTTATCTACCTTCTTTTTTTTTTTTTTTTTTTTTTTGCATAGATTCACATTTCTTGGTGTAATTTATTCAAAGGGAAAACCTGTTGTAGTTTTCATTGTAGGTTATACTTTGGTGATAAGATATTGATCACTCAAAATATGTTATACCATCATGGTGGTCTGGATTTTTGAAATTTGTATTCCTAACATTTTCAAAGAAAGTTTGTGGAACAACTTGCAGAGTTTTGTCTCTTAATTAAAAATTTAATTTGTTTTCTTTTTATTGGCTCTGTGACCTTAAGTTTTTAATAACTCTTGTATCCTGCACATTATCATAGGTTAAGCGCACAGCTTTTGTTATCTGTTTGCAGGAAATCGCATGGCACCGACTGGATGACCTTCAGCCTGCAAGTAATGATGTGATATCTCGTGGTATCACTGGCCTCAAGCTTTACATGGTTTCCCCTTTTCTCGCGTAAGTTGTCTTGGTATATAAATTTAATTACTTTCGCAAGTGTTTCAACATTTTTTATAATGTCTAATAGGACCAATTTCTTCATACAGATCATTGAAATCGTGGATCTTAGCACATCAGTCCGCAATTGCTTCAAGAACTGACATGCCACTCAAAGGTTCTTTCCCTCCCTTTGAAGTCTTTTGGCAGCCAATAAGCTTTAGGCATATATTAAACTCGTGGGATAAAAAAAAGAAAAAAGAAAGATGAATGATACAAAAGCTTGGAGAAACCAAAGCATATGAACATGAATAGTTTGCAAATGGATCTTGGTTTTCTTATCCATATAGGATACAATAGCAGTGGTATATTTTAGTATACAGTTTTTGTCATAGTTGAGCACCCAAATTGAATCCTCTGATGTTTCCATGATACGCACATTTACATTTTTGTTTTGATGGCGAGTTGTCTTTGATCTTTTTAAAAACCCGGATTTGTTGAATTTTTTTTTTTCTGCTTCCCTGATGAACTTTGTTTTTATCTTCCTTAGGAATCAGCATGTGGAAAGCAAAGAACAGCTCGCTGGGGAGTAGCAACATGATAGTGGAGAGCCAATCAACTAAACCCGAACCTGATGTTCATCCTCCTGACACAGGCCCTGGCAAGAGTTTCAGAAACTTCAGGTTTGACATTGCTCCAATCTTTCAAGCCATTGAAGCTGGTTTCCGTGCTTAAGCGCAACTTGCTTCTTGTAAAGTGGTAGTTGGGTTTCCCTATTTCCCATGTATTACCAAATACTATAGAGTTGCGCTCGTGTCAGATGTACATCATTTGGGTTAGGTTTTCAGTTGTGGGTATATGTATATTTTGTATAGAAACCCATGTGTTTCGAAGTACAGAATTTTCAGTTGATGATTGGATCAGAGATTCAGAGACAGATGATAAATGAGAAAACCAGATTTCTGAAGCAAAATGATTTGTACTCTTTCACCATGACAGATTGGTCTTCTGCTTTGTCTTCTAGAAATATTGCATCTGTGAATTATGTTCACTTATTGGCCATAATAGCTTTTCTGTTCATCTCTATAATGAAGGTGCCGACAATTGTGAAAATTTCTTGTATCGTACTGTAGATTGCACGCATTTCTGTATATGTTTGAACTTTGAAATGAGCTTTTTATGTGCTTGTTTATGATGTGACCCATGTGGTGATACAATTCAATACAAGCGACTGGCTTTGTTTTTTTTCTGTGGCATACATTCTCCCTGGACTACTTTTTGAATGGATTTTTCAGCTGCCATGGAGTTGTGGTGTTGGCCATGTGGCTCATGTTTTTCCTAGACGCTATATTTCTTTTTTGGATTTGCTTTTACCTCAATTTGGGACCAAGTTCTTGGCTTTTCCATCGAACAAGATTTATCTGAAATTTCCTTTCCCATTCATTTTTGTTTGGGTTTGATCCTCTTGTTATATAGAATTGACTGCAGATGTTATACCCATGTCATCATCTGCATTATGGACCCAGCAAACTTGAACATGCTGGTTATATAATCTAACAAGGAGAAAAACTAACATAAGGCAGCCCTATAGCAATAATGTGCTCGCCTCAATCACTATGGTCACGTGATGAGAGAGACACAAAATGACTCATCGGACTGTCCCATGGAAGTCTTTATCGCTTCGTTTTCTGGATAATTCAAAGAAAAGAAAAACTATGCTACATAAGGATTAATTAATGGAGTTCGATATTATTCTCTGATGTTAGTCCCAATGTCTAAATTATCGATGGTATCGGAAATATCGATAGTCCAAAAATACGAAAATTTCGATTGAAATATCATGATATTATCGATATCGATAAAAATTGAATAAAAACCATGGAAATTGTAAGAAAAACTTGGAAATTTTTATTGAAACTTTGGAGGATGTTTATTTAGTCAATTATCTATTAGTTTATCACAAAAAATTGGAAGGAAATGCATTGCATGATGGGTTTAATTGATTTAAGTTGATTATATAGCGAACTGACAAACACTGTGAGTGTAGAAAATATGTAGTAATTAGTGAAAGAAGATTAAACACACCATAATCATTTATATATAATGATTTACTACAATATTTTACACTTTATATATTGCATGGTAAGATACATGAGTGACTTAGTACCACATAGAGTTCCTATAAGGTTCAAAATTTTCACTATCTTTTTCATCTCTATGTGTAGAGTCGGTGTATTGTGAAGAGTAGTTGGAAAGTTGAAATTTGAAAAGTAAACTCATTCTCATGTGCAAATTGATATTTTCGATATTGTAGCGATATCATGTCGATATTTTGCCAAAATATTGCTCAAGTCTGAGCGAAATTATAGACATCGATATTTTCTCAACATTTCGTCGATATTATCGATATTCATACGATGTGTATGGATATGTTCCAAAATATCTATGACCCAAAACAACGATAATATCCTCGATATTTCGTCGATATTATCGATATTTTGGTCCATGGTTGAAACCAAGTATAGTGGACCTGAAACCAAGTATACTGGTCAATGTCTAAAATATTTATGGTATCGGAAATATTGGTAGTCCAAAAATACTAAAATTTCGATGAAAATATCAGAATATTATGGATATTTTAGACCTTAGTGATTAGACTGTCAATAAAGCTCTTTCTAATTCTTTGGTCATCACAAAGAAAGATGACCTAGAAGAATCTACAGGGGTTCAAAAATTTATGATCACTTATTACTAGTGGGGCAAATCAAATCATAGTCCGTCCTATTAGTTGATGCCACACCATGCATGAAGTATGCTGCTTTTTTGGAATTTGTTTAGGCATGAATTATTATGTGTACGGATCCTTGAATGCTTTTGGAGATGCCCATTTGGCTCTCTCTTTTTTTTTTTTTTAAATATCTGGAATTTATTGTATTGTACTTGAATACATCCACGTAATGCACTCAAAATTTTATCCATACAAAACAACCCATTTGGCTCTCTTTGGGACTTAATTTGTGTTGCAAATATCCAACGGCCCATAAATCAGCTTGAATTATTTTTATTAGCAAAAATAACCGTCCAATTCAAGAGCAATGGCCAAAAATCGGACAGCTGATGGGATATGTCTGGACACGTGGTCAGACGACCTTCTTCCTCTCACTGTCTTGGAACGAAAAAAATTAAATAGAAAAGGAAAAAATATTTGTGCAGTCTTAGAGCATCTCCAACAGCTTCTTCAACAGCTTTGGAATTCTAAAATAGGAGCCCACATCGTAAAAACTCTCTCCAAATGACTCTTCAACCTCGCCATCAAATCTGCAATCTCTTTCTCTCTTCAAAACCGGTAAGTTGACTTTACTTCTTCAAATATTTAATTTTACTTTGGAAAAACAAAACCTACTCAAAATGTTAAAAACATGCATTTTTTCTTTTTATATAATAAATACATGTGAGGCATTTTTCGCGTATTTTCATTTTTTTAAAATTTTCCATGATATCGCATTAATTGAATTGAAGAAATTGTTTAACAAAAATTATTTAAGTAGAAATAAGCGCTTTTCAAATCGCGCGTAGGCCAACAAACTTCAATTGAAGAGTTTTATTACATTACTTTGGAGATGGTCTTAGGACCATCATTGTACAGAAACAACGGGAAACCGGTGGGACCTGATACGTGGCATGCTTTCATTCGTTGAGCTACTAGCTTAAAGATAACTGGGGCGGTTGACGGTGATTATCGGTCATCATCACATCATAAACGTGATTTTTGTGCCCTAATCTTTCACTCTCAACTAAATTTTTTTTATAAAAAAATTTAAGAAATATATATTTGTTCTCCAATTAATGCTATTGCCAGACAACATGAATTTTTGACCAAACAAAAGAGAATCAATTTAAACCAATGCACCTGCCGACCATGTACAAGGCTATATGTCTCTTTAAGAAACGAAAAGAAATAAAAATATTGGTTTTAAAGTCACGTCTCTCGTTTTTCTCTTTGCGGAAAAATAAACATTGGCTGCAGTCATGTCGTTATTAGACGTGGAGCATCCATCACCAGCTTTCATTCTTTTCGATCTTGTCTTTTTTCACATAAACTTCAAAGAACAATCAAAACTCTTGCTCCTTCGATTACTCTTTTCTCTTTAAAAGTAAAAACACGTAATTCATTGTATTGTCTTTTTCTTTCGATATTTTTTCAATCACACGTTAGAGAGATAAGAATAAGGAGACAATGTAACTTGAGTAAGTAAATATTTCTCATACATGAGAGCATAAACGACTGCTAACGGTTGCTTAGGTGTAATGGCATGTGCGCTGGAGGTTGAGGCTTATCTCAAATTGCTTCGCTGGCTGACCGACCGACCGATGACATATGGCGTAATCTGATTTGTTACTCTATGGTTGTCGGTCTCTGATTGGTATTCCAATACACGTAAGCTTTATCTACTAATTATAATCAAAAGACAATCATGGAGGAAAGGATAATGGCTATAAAAAAAAGTCTGCGGCTCTCATCGCTTTGCTCGTTTCTTTAAACACTCAAAAAACGTCATCAACTTTTGGTCAACACCGTTTTATTAAATTAGCGTTTTCTATTTCTGGTAACATGGGATATTAGTCCATCTCCTACCCACGGCAGCTCCACTTTGTCGGGCCGAATAATTTAATAAATAAAATGTGGAAACAAAGTTAAAATAATGTGCGAGGAAAGGAGGTGCTCTTTTAATCTTTTTTTTTTTACTTTATTTTCTTATGATTATAGTTTCTTTCATATGGCGTAAATAACATTTTCCAAAATTTATCTGCAACGGTCATGAAATGTCGTTTTCTCAATTAATACGATATTTCTATCTACCATCCTAATCGGTCATGTCTTGTTCTATGTATCTACACACAAATTATGTGAGAGTTTTGAGTAGGGCTGCCTCATTTTCTTATGCGTAGATAAAAAGCATGAGATATGATACCAATAACATCTTTTTCTTTCATTATTTTACATATGTGCGTACAAAAAAAATCCCAATAACATCTTTTTCTTTCATTATTTTGCGTATGTGCGTACAAAAAAATACATGAAATATGATACCAATAACATCTTTTTCTTTCATTAATTTGCGTATGTGCATACAAAAAAAGCGCAAGATATGATACCATTAACATCTTTTTCGTTCATTAATTTGTTTATGTGCCTACAAAAGATGAATCTACATAAAATATTTCATGCACTTATGTTTTCTGATTCTATCGTCGTATATCACATGGTGAGAGAGACAAAAAGAAAAATTGCATGAAATTGTAAAATCAAAGTCTTTCAAGTGTTACGAGAAATGTTTGAAAATAAAAAATACTTAATATATGTCCATGCAAATTATAACAGGTAAATTGTCTAAAAATTGCGATTAAGATATTGGTAATGGAAGACATGTTATAATTTGGATGGAGAAAACCTTTCATACATCTGTTGCCACGTGTATTATCTCACACATGGATAAATAAACAAAATCTTTAATCTTTAGTATTGAATGAGGAATAATTATGAGGTGTTATTTTGTGGGGGGGTGGGGGGGAGGAACTATGAGGCTTGTTATATGATGAACTGGAACTTGACGTGGTATGTCGTGTGTCTGTGTGCCTCTTATCTCCCAACCCAAGACAACCCAATATCCAGCGGTAAGATTAAAGCACAAGAATGGGACCCACTCTCCCACTGCTTGTGTTTTATTAACGTAGAAGAACCGCCGAGCCATATCTCTTAAATATCCATAATAAATATTCCGATATTTTAATTGAAATTTTCGTATTTTTAGACTACCGATATTTTCGATACCATCGATAATTTAGACATTGACCAGTATACTTGGTTTTAGATCCAGTATACTTGGTTTCAACCATGAACCAAAATATCGATAATATCGACGAAATATCAAGGATATTATCCTTTTTTTGGGTCACAGATATTTTGGAACATATCCATACACATATCGTATGAATATCGACAATATCGACGAAATGTTGAGGAAATATCGATGTCTATAATTTCGCTCAGACTTCAGCAATATTTTTGCAAAATATCGACATGATATCGCTAATATATCGAAAATATTGAAAATATCAATTTGCACATGAGAATGAGTTTACTTTTCAAGTTTCAACTTTCCAACTACTCTTCACAATACACTGACTCTATGCATAGAGATAAAGAAGATAGTGAAAATTTTGAACCTCATAGGAACTCTATGTGGTACTAAGTCACTCATATATCTTACCATGCAATGTATAAAATGTAAAATATTGTAGTAAATCATTTTATATAAATGATTATGGTGTGTTTAATATTCTTTCCCTAATTACTAAATATTTTCTACACTCACAATATTTGTCAATTCGCTATATAATCAACTTAAATCAGTTAAACGCATCATGCAATGCATTTCCTTCCAATTTTTTGTGATAAACTAATAGATAATTGACTAAATAAACATCCTCCAAAGTTTCAATACAAATTTCCAAATTTTTCTTACAATTTACATGGTTTTTATTCAATTTTTATCATTATCAATAATATCCCGATATTTCAATCGAAATTTCCGTGTTTTTGGACTATTGATATTTTCGATACCATCGATATTTTAGACATTGGCTCTAACCACCCATTTTTCGGCCTAACTTTAGTGGATTTCGTCAAGGTAATCATCCATAAAAAAAAATTGATATGTAAAATTATCATATGTGTTATTGCGTTATTGACCGAAAATAGCAAAACGTGATATCGCCGTAAAATAAGAGTTTCTCCACGCTCCATCGGTCCATCACCAGGTGATCAGCTTCTGGACGTACGGCTCACAGCTGCCCACGTGTCACTCCATTTCAAAGCTTATTTTGGCCGTCGATAAATTTCATTTACTTGCGTTTTTGGTCGTGCGTGGGGTTGGGCCGTCTGCGCCCAGCAGCAGTGCTGTCTGCAGCGTCGGCTGTCAAAACACAAAGACTACTGTTGGGTTTTGGCCCGTTGCGAGCCACTACTACTTACCGAGTCATTTTGCACGTGCTGCACACCCCTCTTGCTTCTTTATTTAATTTCTCTTTATCAGCTTTGAATTCTGAATCATCCATGTTTTTCTTTTTCCAATTCTGATTCAAATAAAAGCATTTCACATAAAATAAAGGATCTTGGAATGATACCCGTGTTTCCCCGTAAATCATGATTTGATACATATGCAAATATAATTCATAAAAAATATAGGAGAAATTTTTTTACATACATGTCAAATTTTTATTGATAAAAGTATAGGAGTTCTTACTTACATAACAGAGAATGAAATATTTTCCTAAAATAAATAGTAGTGATAAACAATGTTCATAACTTTTTTTTCCCTTTTCACAGCTGTAATGCCATATGATGTTTGTTTTTTTATCAATAAAGTATCATACCCAAAATAATGTTATAGAATAAACCTCACTCAAAATCACGAAATAAGACGGTAATTAATTTGATAAATAGTCACAAAGGATCCACTAATGTAGTGATTTGGAGTATTTACTTCCTCAGGTAAGGTTTGAGTTCGAGTCCTAGTATCGGTGTAATGTGTGTGAGTTTAGTATGCTATCGCCCCTCTCAATAGGAAAGTTTCTAAAATAAAAAACTTGATAAATAGTCTAAGTTTCACCATTTAACATCACAAGTATCATATATTGCTAAATAGTTTCGGAAGAAAATATGTCCGTTACATGGTATTTGATTTTTTATGAAAGAATGCATTAACAAATATAGTGCAAGTTTGAATCTATGGCGAAGCTTAAAATTTCATCATCTTGAAAATGATGGTGGTAGTTTTGGAAAGCAACATTTCTTATATGTTAAGAAGAAAAATCTTTAGATTGTGGCAAGTGGGAACTTGGGAAGCACAAGCAATAGAGAGGTGAAGCAAGTGGGAGGTCAGGTGGCCCCAGTAAAAAGTCAGGCCACATAATCGGTGAAAGCCAAAGAACACACTAAAATAGTAGGTGGGTTCTGTCCCGAAATTTCAAATTGCAGTAATTAATCCTAATCCCCCATTCTATATTTTATATATACCCCCTTCTCCTCACTCTCTCCCACACCAACACTCTCTCTCTCTCTCTAGAAAACCAAAAGCAAAGACTCTGTTTTTGTTCTAGCCTCGGCTCCCCTGCTTCTTCTCTGTTTCTCCCAAGCTCTGTGAAGCTTTATCTAATTAAGCTTAATGGCCAAGGACGTTGAAGTTGCAGAGAGAGGCTCTTCCTCAGCCAAGGACTACCATGACCCACCTCATCCACCACTCTTCGGTGTAGTGGAGTTCACCAAATGGTCCTTTTACAGAGCTCTCATAGCTGAGTTCGTAGCCACTCTTCTTTTCCTCTACGTCACTGTGCTCACTGTGATTGGGTACAAGAGCCAGAATGCCACTGACCCTTGTGGTGGGGTTGGGACTCTGGGTATTGCTTGGGCCTTTGGGGGCATGATCTTTGTCCTTGTTTACTGCACTGCTGGAATTTCAGGTCAGTTTTCCTTTCTAAGTTCATCATTTTGCTTCTAAGTACAGAAATAAGCTAAAAAGCTGAAGTCTTTGATGTGCGTTTTGTGTGATATTGCTTATTTATATAGAAATTAACGAAAAAGCTGATATCTTTGATGTGGGTTTTGTGTGATTTCGCTTGTATAAACAGAAATTAATTAAAAAGCTGATGTCTTTGATGTGGTTTTTGTGTGAACAGGAGGTCACATTAACCCTGCAGTGACATTTGGGCTGTTGTTGGCTCGCAAGTTGTCGCTGGTCAGAGCTGTTTTGTACATGGTGGCTCAGTCTTTGGGGGCTATAGCTGGTGTTGCTTTGGTCAAGGCTTTCCAAGAGAGCCACTACACCAAGTATGGCGGTGGAGCCAATGAGCTCTCTGATGGCTACAGCACCAGAGTTGGATTGGGTGCTGAGATTGTTGGGACCTTTGTGCTTGTTTACACTGTGTTCTCTGCCACTGACCCCAAGAGGAGTGCTAGAGACTCCCATGTTCCGGTACATACCTTTCTTTCATAACCATTTACTTTTTCTTCTCTCTGATAGCTTCTCTGGTTCTTGTTACAAAATGGTAATTAGACAAAAAAAAAACAGGGTAGCTGAGAAAAGAAGAGAAAGAAATTAGTGTAGTAGTATTATATGGTTTTTCGTTTTGAAGAAGACTTTTTCTGCTGTGTTGATCTGTATAAACATGTTTCTGGGATTTTCTTTTTTGTTTTGATATAAATTGATTTTTGAACCGATTTTAATTCGGAGAACATAGTTTTTTGTGTAAGAGTTTGTTGCTTTAACCTCAAGAAAATTGTGAAAGCTTGATCACTTGTTTTAGTTTTTGAGATTTAAAGTTCCTTCTGAAAATGCATTATTTATGAGATGTATTATTTCGTAGGAAACAGAATACCTATGTCTTCCTGAGTTGAGTGCATTATTGAATTTGTATTTTTATGTTGGACGGCATTATTGAATTGACTTGGTACAAAGACTTTAAACTTCATTGAATGATCGGGCCTGTATTTGCTTTAACTTCTTCTGGAAAAGTACCCTCACTATGAAACATTTACTCTTCGTACAAATTTTGGTGTCCCCCACACACGATTACACAGGACAATAGTAATTATATGATTTGATTCACAGAAATTTGTATAAGTAATAGCGAAATCATAAATAAGCTCTACAAAGAATTGCCAAGCATTTGGTACTGAGTTTCCTCCTGCGTTTTTAGTAACAAAATGAACCAGAAGTAGGACCAAACTGGGGGCGAACACACTCTCTTAATAAACTGGGCAAATCAACATAAGTGATGTCCTTAATTTTATAAAATGCGTAAATCAAAATAACACTGTATACTTGTGTTTTCGGTACTTGAAATGTTTTGGATAGTGCCTTTGAAATGATTAGAAAAACCAAAATTTCTTTCAAGGGGAATCCGTGAAAGAAAAGTATGAAAACAAAAGTAACATTTCTAAACACCAACATGTCCCTAATGAGTAGGTTGACAGCATGCGCTGTCTAAGTGGTTTTTCTGGCTAGAATTTTAGGGCAACACAATAGATGCCAAGGGGGGGTCACCTAATTTTCTTTGCTTTCAACAAGTTGATTCTACTTTTTCAGTTTCTTTTTGCCCAACGTTTTACCTTTCCATTCATCTTGACGTGCTCTGCCCTCTCAAGACTGAAGGTCTTAACGTCAATCTGTGGGTTCTTCCTACTATTCCTGTAAAGTAAACGTCTTTTGCGTGCCACTTGAGACCATGTAGGTATTTTTTTAACAGTTAAAGTTAGATCAAAGTCTTATTTGTTTCCTGTTTAACAGTGTAAAATATGACACAGACAAAGTTCAAAATAGTTTCCACATGATATGCTGAGTCACATTTATGAATGAGAGTTGTGGAGCTTTGTTTTTATGTAGCTTCACGGGAAGGTCTTTTGGATCTGTTTTTAGTCCATTTTCTGTTCCAAGTGTCTTGTTGCTGATTTTGGTCTTGTAGATTTGACAGGAAGAATAGACATCCATCCACTCAGAATTTTTTTTATAAATATGAAATTAGAAAAATAATATTATACTTTATGAAGCTGATAAAATTGTACACTCTTGTGAATTTTAAAGGTTTTGGCTCCACTGCCAATTGGGTTTGCGGTGTTCATAGTTCACTTGGCCACAATCCCAATCACTGGAACTGGCATCAACCCTGCTAGGAGTCTTGGAGCTGCTGTCATCTACAACAAAGACAAGGCTTGGAATGACCAAGTATGTATATATTTTTAATCACTTTTATTTATTATTATTTTTCCAATTTTATTTTTGTAATATTTGTATCTTATGTGTTAACTTTTCCTCCATTTTTGTTTGCAGTGGATCTTTTGGGTTGGACCCTTCGTTGGTGCAGCCATTGCAGCCTTCTACCACCAATTCATCTTGAGAGCAGGAGCTGTCAGAGCCCTTGGATCATTCAGGAGCAACCCCCATGTTTGAATATTCTCAGAGACTCCATGAACTAAAGTTGCTTCCTTTGTCATGGGTTTTAGACTTTTAGGGTGGGAAACAATGGAAGAAGGCTATATATATCATGGGATTTGAGAAAGAATAAGTTATAACGACTAGTATTTATTATTTGTGCTTTAGCTTATGCTTGTGTATGAAGGTTTCTTTCTTTTGCTCCTCTCTCTCAATTTCCTTTGGAAAGAGGGGCTGAGGGGGCCATTAGATTGTGTAGATATAGGCAGGTTGAGAAGGGGGCTTTTTGTACCCCTTACTGTTTCTCTAAACACATGCCTTTGAATTTACTTCAATGTCATTTTCATTTCCAAGAGTTTTCTCCTCCTTTCTTCTTTGTAGCCATCATGCTTTCAAGAAAAGTTCAAACTATTTGGTCACTTCTGCTTGCTGTATAATGTCTCAATGAGCTTGCACAAAAGAAAAGTTTGCACCCAAAAATTGAAGGTAAATATAATAATAACATCATCAACATGATCTTGATTTGCAGACCAGTGGTCTCAGGTTCGAACCTCATAACACCTTGATAGTGTATGTGTGAGGAAGTTCGTTGTAGTTTAGACTATCGTTTGTATTTTTAAAAAAAAATCATATATATACATTTTATAATAACAACTCTATATAATGAGTGCTACTAAATGAACTCCAAAATTTACTAAGTATACCTTACTACAAAAGTATTTATTGAATTACTAATTTATCTTAATATAAAATGACCAAAAAGGTTATATGGAATTGGGAAACAAATATAATTTTAATAAGTACACCATACTCATCATATTCAACCCTAATCAAATGATGAACAGAAAATTGAAGTCAGTTTGCTTCCATAACTACGAGCATCTCTATTGCTTTTGGCATCGGGGCTTCATCTGTGTTTGCTGCTACACATGGCTTGAGGTTCTGTATTTCAAGGTTTCAAGGAGGACTTGGCATTGGCTACCCAAATGCCCTTCACTGCTTGATAAATGGAGGTGTGGCTTCAGGTGGTTTTCTTTTGTGCCAGAGTTAAATGCTTCGGTCTGAATCAGTTCGTCTGAGCTGAGGTCTCAATTTCTGCGTGTGACTTCTATTATTCTATAGTATTCTTGAATTGATAAATTAATACCCATGTTGTTTTCTGTATCCTATTGTGTTTTTGTACATAAATAAATGGAGATCTGTTCAGATACTAGGGCAGCGTTCGGTATCGTTTTCCATTCCTGTTTTCTGGAAAAAACCTGTCCGGTGGAATGTTTTTGTTTTCCCTCAAAATATTTTCTGAAAACATTTCCAACTTCATGAACAAAAGTTGAAAACAAGAATTTGTTGTTTTCGTTTTCAACGTTTTCGTTCTCAGTCCATATGAGAATATTGATTTTCTTATCAAGCACCAAACCAAAAAAAATAAAAATCAACTGAGGAGAAATGGAAACAGAGAGAGGATGGGTATGAAGAGAGAAGAAGTTGAACCACAACTGCCACAAACCCAGTTGAATCACTGTAACCACCCAATCGAACCTCCACCAAACAGAGAGATGATGGGTATGAAGAGAGAAGAAGAAGAGGAAGAATCAGAGAGAGGAAGAAGAAAAGAAAAAATAAGAGAGGGAGAAGAAGAGAAAGAATCATAGAGAGGAAGAAGAAGAGAAGAGAAATGAGAGAAAAGGAAGAAAGAAAAAAGAAACGGTATGGGAAGGAAAAGAAGAGGAAAAGAAGAAGAAAAGAGGAAGAGAGAGAAACAGAGAATACAGAAGGGCACGGTGGGCTGGGAAGGAAGGAAGGAAAGGAAGAAAGAAAAAGTGAAAAAGAGGAAAAGAGAAAAAGAGAAGAAAAAAAGGAGATAGATAGTTTGTCTTTAAAAAATATTATAAATTTTTATTTGTTAAATTATTCATTTTTTTATTGTTTATAAATTTTTGTCTTAAAAATTAGCAAAAAAATTTTAACATATTTTTTTATAAACTGAAATCAGCAAAAAACACTTGAAAATACTCACATACTATTATTTTCAAATTTTACTATACACGTTTTCGTTGTTTTTGTTTTCAAGATGTTTTATTAATCTACCAGACGCATTTTCATTTTTAAAATGCAAATTCGCTTTCTTGTTTTTCATTCTCACGAAAATATTCTAAAAACGTTCAAAACGCTACTACACGCTTGTTTTGTTTTCAAGATGTTTTATTAATCTACTGCAGACGCATTTTCATTTTCCAAAATGCAAATTCGCTTTCTTGTTTCATTCTCTGAAAATATTCTACGAAAACATTCTAAAACGTTCTGACGCCCTAGAATTTTGTTTTTGTTTTTGTTTTTGGGTTCACTAAAAATCCTTATTTACTACTACTCGCAACTTTTTTTTCTTTGTTTATTTCATGTGAAACTAGGAGTTGGCTTTCATGTTTTGTTTGCTATTGAACCTTAAACAATTTCTTATTATATTAAGACGATAATAAATTAATGGGTTATGGTCAACATGATGTTGAATAAGGCAATTCTTCTCAGGCAAACTCTAAAATACGCTACTGAAATCTGAGTTTAAAAAAATAAAAATTTGAGTGGCAGGTTCAAACCAATTGTCATCGGGAATGAAAATTGCAATAGTAACTCTCTTGACTATTATAAGCAAAAGCTAAACGACTTGTCAAACTCCTCTGCACCAATCGGTGATGTCTAAGAGAAAAATATTTGTCGGTCGTCTAGAAAATTTAGGATGTACTTAGTTAATTAGAGTGTTGTGTGATAGAGTGTATTAGGGGTCGTTTGGTACGTTGGACTGTCATGAACTACACTAAATACTGAGGTTATCTTGGCCTAGCATAAGCTAGATAAGTCTTGTGACAGGACCCGACCCGAATTCTCCTTCGGAATTCGTGTCGAACTCTACTACCCTCTCGACATCCAACCAATGTCGGGCCCACTAACTACTTTAACCCTCCATCTCGCATAATTAAGAAAAAGGAGCAAGACTTCTGCCGAAATTTCGGCATAGTCTCCCTTGAAAAATGAACATTTCCCATTTATTTCACCTGTAAAATTCACAGTTTAAATATCCCAAACTTCAGCACGCACAATTCTAATGACACACAAATACATATTGGCCTCCGGCCTTTAATTCAATCCTTTAACAGAATTTATTAGAACAAATTAGACAAAACTCAAACAGTTTATTTTGCGGCTGCACCGAAGTTAACCTAAGTTGCCTATGTACCCTTACTGAGGGATCAAGCCACACGTAATTCTTCAACCAACAATGACAATTCAGATAATATAAAATTGTTTAAAGTAACACCAACAAGTTAATTTTAGAATCATTCTTTCACTTTATGTTAAATCACAATAACTCAACCCATGAATATAAACCCATTTTTCTTTACTCACCCTGTTCCTAAGACTCATAATTCTTTCTAATAATCTTGTTTCAACCTCAATTCCTTTTTCCCCAAAACTCATAACTCATAACTCAAAAACCCTTTCCTTGTAACAATTCATATGTGATATGCATAATTCTTTTAAAATCAATCTTTTTCCCGATATAGTATTGTAATACCAAACTCCAACTCTCGCCACTATAACCAAACCCCTTTCTGAGGTATAAACCTACCAAACGTAATATGTAAGGAAAGCCTTTCAATTAACTAAGCGTATACGTATATATATATATATATATATATATATATATATAATATAAGCCGCAATATCTTCCATAACTGTAAATGCATAAAATACAAAGTTCATAAGTATAATTATAGTATTTATACATGTCGTCCTCACACCATCACAAGTACCGAGGAAACAATCCAACACGAGGATTGTTTGACTAGCCCGCAGGATTTCAATTTTCTACCTTGCGTCTAGGGATGAAATGTCCAACCGGGGAAACTACCGCTCTACAGCACACATGCCGGAAAATCCAACGCCACGTGTGGCCAAACCAAACCATGTCCTACGCGCGCAGACTGCCCGTCAAAGCCTACGGCACACCCGACCAAAGGTTCCTTGATCTTTACCACACGCCGGAAAATCCAACGTCATGTGTTAAAGTAACAGTAACTAGTATCAAATGTGTCCGAATTCTTTACCACATGCCGGAAAATCCAACGCCATGTGTGGTAAAGTAACTAGTAATCAATGTCTAAGGAAGCACACGCGCCGGAAAATCCAAAGCCACGTGTGGGTAAAGCAATAGTAATCAATATTCAAGTGAGCCCACACGCTGGAAATCCAACGTCATGTGTGGGTAACTCACAACCAAGGGGAGGTACTTATAATGACGTGTAACCCGTATCCAAAGTCTGAAATCCACTTTCATAAACCCATATATATATATATATATAAAATATAATACCATACCTTAATTCAATTACCCAAAAACTCACAACCGAAACCAATTTCTCAATACGAAAAATTCATAACCTAATATCACCCAATGCATATACTTTAATAATAATAATACTACTAATAATAATCTCTGTAACTCTCATAACACATTTCCAAAAGTTTAAACATACCCAAACTCTCAAGCGTTACAAAATCAAAGACATGACAAAATAATACTTCCATAATCCCAAATAATCAAAACAATCAAATTTACAAGTAAATCACATATGCATGACATTTCATCTTTTGAAAGTAATGACCATTTATGTCACATCCCGGATCGGCTCCGCCGTAGCACGATATTGTCCACTTTGGGCCCTGCCCTCACGGTTTTGTTTCTGGGAACTCACGAGCAACTTTCCAGTGGGTCACCAATCCTGGGATTGCTCTAGCCCAAACTCGCTTAACTTTGGAGTTCCAAGGAATCCGAAGTCAGTGAGCTCTCAAAAGGTCTTGTGCTAGGAAGAAAAGTGCCCACACATATAAGGCACTTCACCTTTCCCTCCCCGAGTGATGTGGGATTGCTCACCGTTCTTGCTTCTCCAAGACACGGGTCTTACAATTTAAAACAAAGTCCACTCACCATCAAAACTCATTAATCGACCTCTACCGCGAATTTAAATTCAAAACCCTAGTTCCCGGAAACTTAACATGTGTACACAACTTTAGAAAGGTCTAAGGCCATTCTAATACTTTCCCAAAGGATGAGACTGTCTCAAATGACCCGTGGCCAACAGTTTGATCAAACTTCCCATTTTGGTCAACCAGGCTCACAGGGCTCATGACCTCCGATTTCCAATCCGAAAGTTCCTATAGGTCTAATAAAGTCTAATGAACAAGTCCTGAAAGTTTGTCCTCGATCGAGTGGTCGAATCACTCTCGATCACACGATCGGACGACAATTACTAACATAACCCTAAATTCATTGGTTCGGAGTATCCGGGACTCCGATTATCGATCCACAAGTTCCTACACAATCTTAGAGGTACGGGGACGACATATTTGAAAGTGGGAAAAATCGGATGGTCTGAACCTATCGAACCCGGATATCGCCTAATAGGCGAAATATCCGTTCGATAGTCAAACAGTATCCAAACCCAAATCCGAGCATACCGTCATGCTCAAGACAACGAAACGAGTATTTTGGAACTCAATGTGCCGCCACCCTCTACCGGCAGTGGTGGGTGTCTAGAGAAATTCCGGCGATCGAAAAAACTCCAAATCGCCGGCCAATGTCGATACCATTAGAACCATTACAACTAGGGGAGCAAGTTTTGGTCTTGGTTAGTTGAATCGAACCCAAATCGTGAGCCCTAAGTGGGTGTTTTGAACGATCTCTAAAACCTCAAAATCGATCCTAAATACCCCTACTAACAGTTAGAGCACGCAATGGGATGAAGAACCATACCTTGGTCGATGGAAAAGATCGCCAGAATCTCCCGTGGCTAGCGTTGGAAAAATCCCGAAATTTCCCTCGTTTCCAGTTGCTAAATGCCGCGATTTCGAGTTGGGAAAATCAATGAGCTAGGTAGAGGAGGAAGAGAGGATAATTTTGTAAGTGATTTCGTGGAATTTGGTCTCTGGATGGTGACGAAATCTCCGACTGAAAATCCGGCGTCGCACGAAGGAGATAGAGAGGTAGAGGGGGCAGTCTGAAGCGCGCGAATGAGAGGGCTGGGTATTTAGGGTTTTTTGAAAATTTTCAAAATTCCCTTTACGTCGTTTCGGTTTTAAGAGGTTTTCTCATTCGTTATAATTCGGAATTGAGCGTGCCGGCTGTCTACAGACTCGTTTCGATGAGCTCTAAGCAACGATACAACTCAATTCCCCAAAATCCTTCCAGACTAAAAAGTGACTAAAGTGACCCTACCCTAAGGGCAAAATTGTAATTTCATAAAAAGAATTAAATTGAATAAAGCAATTAAATTGGATCGAGGATTTTACATCTTGTACTACATTTGGTGTATACTTGGACTTTGACTATATTTTTTAATTTTTTTTAATTTTTAAAAACAGATCAAGTGTATTTATTATTATTATTTTGTTGACTTTTCTTATGTCTCTGCATCTGATTCTCTTCTTCTTCCTCCCGCGGCTTGCTTCTTCTTCTCCATCCTCTCTCCATCACATGGCTTCCACAAAATCACCACAACCACTCTATATAATTAGACAAACAATTATGTTTGAGATGTATGCGAAGCATAAGTTGCAAATCATTGGGAGCCTAATCTTCGAAATACTTCCCACATGGACTCTCTGCTCCATTTTGTATGTTGGCCCAAAATACTATTCCTCGCTGGCTTCTCTTTCCTTCTACACTCTACTACCTTCCCAACGACAAAATCAAATCCCATATCCGTCTCAATCTCTCGGCAAATTATACTAACTAATTCTAAGTTTTTATATAAAGCCTTTTATCACAAATTGTCCCTAAAGTTTGCTAAATTATCACCTTTTGTCCATAACGTTTTTTTTTGTGTGACAGTAATGATCATTAAGGTTACTGTCCTCACATCAAAATGGTCCATGCCATTAGCTTTTGGCATTGTGTAACCACACATCCAATGGTATACAACCACCTGGCTTTAAATAAAATAAAATATATTTTAAATATTTTAAAATTTAAAATCCAAAAAAAAAACATGAAGACCTGCACCATATGCGTTCTCTCCCTCTGCTAGCGCCTCCCCAATTGTAAACCCACTCTTTGCCTCTCTCTCTCCCTCCTCTTCCTCAATTTTTACAAGCTGATCCACCATAGCTTGATGTAGTTTTTCCTATGGTCCCACATATTGTGACAGACCCGACCTGCATTCCACCGAACCCGACCTGACTGTGGGTTAACCGACATCATCGCGATGCCGGGCCCACATACTAAAAGAATTCTCTCTTCCCGAGACAAGCAGACAAAGGGGTCAAGACTTCTACCAAAAACGGGCAGTCTCCTAAAAACAAACAAACCCAAAGTTCCAACCTGCTTCAAAAACAAGAGAATAAGTACAACCAACTGCCAAAGCATGCAATAAATACATAACAGCCTGCCAACAAGTTCGACCCTAATGGGCAATAGCAGAGCAACTAAGAGTATGCAAGTTTAATAAAGAGAAAATTTAAGTTAAGATAAGGGACACGAGGTCCTACAAGAAGTCGACGCCGAGAAGAGAAGCGCTCACGGACAGCCAAGACGACTAAGGCGCCTGGGGCGAAAGCAGAAAAGTGTGAGTGGACAAAACAAAGTTTAGTAGTTCAAAACAACGTACTAACCCCACCTTTGTAAAAACCATGTAGACCATGCATTTAAAATCCGTTGTATACATAATTGATTTAAAAACCAATAACTCAAAATAATCAAAGAATAAAACCATTCCAAACCTTTTTCTTTTCCCGAGGCATAACCTCTCAAAACTGAACCACTTAGACATAAATATAATTAAAAACCGAAAGAGCTTGAAAATCATAAGCATGAGAAAATAATAAAGTTTCCAAATAACAAAACAATGTAAAATGCCCAAAGACCAAGATAAATTCAAGAGATACAAAACCACCACAAAGTAATATAAAAACCCTTTAAAGGACTTTAACCCTTTCTTTCCCACACTTAAATAATCGCATGCCCGTAGGCACCGCAAGCAAGGAAGTATCCTCACCGAAAGAAAATACGAATACGAAAGTACTAACACACGCGTATAGATACAAAGATAACCTCGACACCAAATACAAGTACCAGGGGGAAACAATCCAACAGGGGATTGTTTAATCGACACCGGACAACATTCACGATGGTCTCATGCCCGGGGATAAGCTGGACATCGGACAAAGATCGCAATGGCCTCGTGCCTGGGTCAAGCCGCCCAACCGGGACTAAGCTCCCCGCCCGCATGGCGAGTCCTCAATAACCATGCGTCAAACTAGTCATACGCGCAGACTACCCAATCAAGGGTCTACACCGTTAAGGTATGCGGATCGAACCATACTCCATATCAGTCACCATATCAAGAACAGGGGAGGTACATAACACGTGCCAATCGCACTCCAAACAACACCATACGATAATCCATATATACGTATTTAACCACAATGTACCCAAACCCCAAAATATCACACACCGTAACATATATACGTATAACAAATCCAATAACACCATACATACTCAAATAAGGACATCACCGTCCCAAACATACAATTCTATAGTCAAAATAGACCCAAGCGTCAAACGACGATGTAATAATCCAAAACCATTAAAATGTCATAATCACGGAAAATGCATAAACGAACCATAATCAAAACCAAAGTCAAGAAAGCGTCAAGTCAAAACATAGTAGGTACTACTCTTTAAAAATATAAAGTCAAACCCCTAAACGTATTATTCAAAATATACACATATATATATAAGTATATATATATATATACAAAACATAATTATCCTTTAAAATACAATAGTTCAAACTCAAGCATTCGAAATTCCCACGTATAATTGACATCCCCGAAAAATCATACTTTAAAACAATATAAGTAGTGATTCCTTAAAATATAATTGAAAATACAATCCGTATATACATATATGTTCCAAAACTCCATATCAAAGTAAATATACATATATTCAAAGTAAATATATATTTATATATTCAAAGTGGATATACATACTTATTTTCAAAGTAGATATATATATATGCAATAAATATTCAAAGTAGATATATATATGTAATATATATTCAAAGTAGATATGTATAATTATTTTCGAGGTAGAGAAATATATATAATATACATTCAAAGTAGATATATATATATACATATATATATATATATATATACATATGATCAATTCGATAATCCGACATATATTCTCGATAGCCTCATTAATCCGACATGTATTCTCGATAGCCTCAATAATCCGACATGATCCTTCCAAGTTGATCTATATGTATATATATACATATATATAATCAAAGTATTAGCAAGAACATAATTAATAAGGTTTAAATATCAAAACCAAATACGTAATCAACCTGACTATACTAGTGTCCAAATCTTACTACCCAAATACTTAATTCAAAGTAGGTATATTTATATAGTCAAAGTAGATATATAAGTTTCCCAAAAATATAAAGTATAAATTCCAAAGGCTTAAAGTATAACTCACGACAATCGTAATAATAAAATAATAAGGTCCAAACCCAACAAAACCATAAACTCAAATATTAAATAATTCATAAGGAAAATCCTTCAAATTCCACCGCACTCAAATCCGCATAAATACTACCTATCGCTGACTGTTCGTCCCAAAATCAATACTCAAAGATAAGCATAATAGTGAATATACCAATGCAGGGTCCCACAACAAACCGCAACCCAAATCAAATATAAAACTCAAACACCAAATCCAATCATAATAAATCCAACAAAGACCAAATCAAGATTTAAAATAATATTTAAATATCATTTATGCATCACATTCAATTCCTTTAAAATCATGCTGCTTGAAAAACAAAGTCACTCACTGCCTGTTTGCCCCACGCTCGACCAGTATAGGGTCCCGATGATCACGAGAAGCTTGAGAACCTAATCAAGAAACGAGGATTAAGATTAACAACCTGGACAAGCGATAACCTCAAAAGTCAACCTTAACCAAAACCAACTCAAGTGTACCAACACGTCGTACGAGGAATTTAAGGTCAACGACGCTCGTTAGGAGACGACGACCTCGAGACGCTCGGTCAACCCCGGTCAAACTTGGTCAAACTTACCCGAATAGGTCAAACCGGCCCGTGGGTCCCATGACCTCCAAACTTAGATCCGAAAGTTCCTACAGGTTCACTACGGTTTAAAGAACACGCCCACGCAAGTTTGGTCACGATCGGACGGTCGGATTGCTCACGATCGCACGCGACGGACGATTACGCTTAACTCAAACTTCAAGTCATTGACCCGAAGCATCCGGGCTCCGAATCACGATCCGTCAAATCCTACACGATCCTAAAAATACGGGAACAACATACTAAGAAAAGGGACCAATCCAACGGTCCGAACACATCGAACCCGGATAACGCCGCAATAGGCGTAAATCGGATTCAATCGTCATCCGAACTCCAAATTGAAACTGGAAGACGCCTACGCACTCGTGATGACGTAAGGATAATTTAGGAATGAAGATTGACAATTTACTAGTGGGCCCCAGCGCAGCCACCCACACCGGTGGCACAAGCATTTGGGTGCCCAAAGCGATAAACTCGACGTCGGAAAAACTCTAAACCAAGGGCTATCCTTCCACCAGCCTATACTACTCGATGAGTGGAACAACTTATTCAACTACGAACTTGCATGTGACGGCGTCGTGCCAAGTGAAATCGACCAAAACCGGCCAAACTTTGTGATTCGACCATCCACGCTACGCAATTGAAGAAACCAACCATGCAGATAGCTAGGGCTCGAAGAGTAGATGAATTTACATACCTTACTCGCCGAATTCCGTCACGGGAGGAGGGAGAACGAACGCCGTAAGTTTTACGTAAAATCGGCCAGCCGCGTTTTCCCGGTGGCTACAAGTGGCTGCTCCGCTGGGTAGCGGTGGGATGGAAAGAGGGAGACGACACGGTCGTTTTGGGACTGGTCCCGCCGGAGTTTGGTGGCCGGACGTGCGGGTGGCGAGGCAAAAACCGGCGCTCTGTTTTTTTGGGGGAGGGGGCTGCACGGGAGAGAACCAGGGAGAGAGAAGGGGAGAAAGAGAAGGGAGCGGGAGAAGAAATGAGGTCCGGGCACTGTAGCGGTACTGTAGCCGCTACAGTAATTTTTTAAAATTCGTTTTTTTTTTTTTTTTTTTTTTTTTTTTTAAACTTCTCTAATCGACTTCCGACCATAACTCGAAATTCAGTATCGCATATCACGAACTCGTTTAAATGACGGAGCTGACGCAACGCAAGTGAAATCCATTTCTCCAAATTCCTTACGGAAATTTTAAAGTTCCTAAAATACCTTAATCCTGGCAAAGCGTAATTTCGCCAAAATTATTTATTCACTAAACAATCGGGGATTAAATAGTGAAATCGGGTCGGATGTTACAACCTACCCACCTTATAAGAATTTCGTCTAAATTCCACGACTACTTCAAGACACCAACTTCGCTTTCTTAAACTTAGGAACCAAGGTGACATCCCCAAACCAACCACACCTACTCCTTACAACAACCAACTTCTCAAGTTAACAAGTTTAATTCTCTTTAACTTATGTGCACAACCACCGCAAGTTCGTGCACAACCACCAAGTGCTCTAAACAAGTGTGACTCCTAATCTAAAGGAACTCGTACAAAACAACAAGGAGAGAGGAATCATACCATAGACGACATCGGGTCCGTGCCTCCCGCCGAGTCATAGAAAACACCTGAGATCGAGTCGGCCGAACGCCCGGTGACCTCGTATTTCTTCCGCCACTTCCACGAAAGGTGGATTGAACTCCATCATTGGGCCGGGTGATACCAATGCACAGAAGATGAGGCATCACTTGGACTTTGCCCCCAATTACGACTACCTTGCTCCAAACTGGCCACAAACCCTTGCCCTCGCTAGGCCACAAATTCTTGCATTGCTACACCGGGCTCTCCGAAGAGATTAGGACAAATCCTCTTGGTATGGCCAACTTGCCCACAATAGTAATTGATTATCTCCAGCTCCCAAACCGTAACCACTACCCTACTCACGAAAAAGGGCAATCCCTCTCAAGTGTCCAACCCGACCACACTTGTGACAACCCCGAGTCACGCCGACGTGAAGGACCACAAGCCGATCGCGGCAACCGACCGTTGGCCAAGACTGCTCCAATTTGACCTGTGTCCACACCAACCACTTCCTGGGCTCGAACTATAACCACCGACCAACCACTACCAGAAGCCTGTAACTTGATCCACCTGTTTGATGGACCCCGACTAGCTCCACCAAAGTCCGCACTCTACGACGTCTTCCCTGTACTAACACCGCATCAGCACCAACACAAAACTCTATGACACCCCGTCAGCCCCGAGCCAAATCTCTCAAAGTTGGATAGACAAGCAGAAGTGACTACGGCTTGAATATCAAGTCGCAATCCCTTCAGAATCTTCGACACTTCCCAACCTCGTAGTAACCAACTCCTCGGGCAAACCTTGACAATTCAACAAACTTATGCTCATACTCAAAGACCGACATGTCACCCCGACATAGCCCCAAGAATTCATCCTTCATCGTGTCACGATAGGAATTATGGTAGAACTCGCTTGAAGACATGTCAAACTCTTCCCAAGTAATGGTAGCAGGATCGCATACCCTCCACGAACAATCTTCCACCAAGGTGGTATGCGTTCCTTCAACAAGAATGCGGCAAGACGAACTCTATCTTCACCTGGGCATCTCAGGGACATCAAACACCCGCTCAACATCTCGCAAGCCAAGCCTCAAGAATCGTTGAATCGCCTTCACCATAAAAGTCCCGAGCTCCCAACTCCTTAACTCTTCCGATGTCGCACCTCAAAGTTACGCCTTCCACGTAGGGTCAAGACATCGACCACGCGAATCGGTCAAACACTTGACGAAAGTCCTGGTTCATTCTCACCATCATGCTCGGCGCCAGTGGTGGTGAAGAAGCGGAGGTGGAGCAAAACCCCTATCTCCACGGAAATGCGTTCTTAGCCTCTGCGCCTCGGAGGCATGATCACTTGAAGAAGGAGAACAAGGAAACCATTCATCGGTTAGAGTGCACAATGAAAGCGAAGTCCACAAGAAATTGAACCTAATGCTCGATACTGCTGATTGTGATCTCGACCTGCATTCCACCCCTAAACCCGACCGACCGTGGTTAACCGACATCATCGCGATGCTGGGCCCACATACTAAAAGAATTCCTCTTCCCGAGACAACAGAGAAAGGGGTCAAGACTTCTACCGAAAAACGGCAGTAGTCTCCTTAGAAAACAAACAAACCCAAAGTTCCAACCTGCTCAAAAGCGTTAGAATAAGTACAACCAACCGCCAAAGATGCAATAAATACAATGCCTGGCCAACAAGTTCGACCCTTTAATGGGTAATAGAAAGATGAGCAACTAAGAGTATGCAAGTTTAATCAAAGAGAAAATTTAAGTTAAGATAAGTGACACGAGGTCCTATGAAGTCGACGCCGAGAAGAGAAGCGCTACTGGACAGCTCAAGCACGACTAAGAGCCTGGGGCGCAAAGAAAAGTGTGAGTGGACAAAACAAAGTTTAGTAGTTCAAAACAACGTACTAACCCCACCTTTGTAAAACCATAGACCATGCATTTAAAATCCGTTGTATACATAATTGATTTAAAACCAATAACTCAAAATAATCAAAGAATAAAACCATTCCAAACCTTTTTCTTTTCCCCCGATAAGATAACCTCTCAAAACTCGAACCACTTAGACATAAATATAATTAAACCGAAAGAGCTTGAAAATCATAAGCATGAGAAAATAATAAAGTTTCCAAATAACAAAACAATGTAAAATGCCCAAAGACCAAGATAAATTCAAGAGATACAAAACCACCACAAAGTAATATAAAAACCCTTTAAAGGACTTTAACCCTTTCTTCCCACACTTAACAATCGCATGCCCGTAGGCACCTTTGCAAGCAAGGAAGTATCCTCACCAAAGAAAATACGAATACGAAAGTACTTAACACACGCGTATAGATACAGATAACCTCGACACCAAATACAGCAGCCAGGGGGAAACAATCCAACGGGGGATTGCTTAATCCGACACCGGGACAACATTCACGATGGTCTCATGCCCGGATAACCGGACATCTGGACAAAGATCGCAATGGCCTCGCGCCTGCAGGGTCAAGTCGGCCCAGGGACTAAGCCTTCTACCCGCATGGCAGAGTCCTCAATAACCATGCGTCCGAAACTAGTCATACGCGCAGACTACCCAATCAAGGGTCTACACTACACCCCGTTAAGGTATGCACCGGACGAACCATACTCCATATCGGGCCACCATATCAAGAATGGGGAGGTACATAACACAAGGCTAATCGCACTCCAAACAACACCATACGATAATCCATATATACGTATTTAACCACAATGTACCCAAACCCCAAAAATATCACACACCGTAACATATATACGTATAACAAATCCAATAACACCATACATACTCAAATAAGGACATCACCGTCCCAAACATACAATTCTATAGTCAAAATAGACCCAAGCGCCAAACGATTTATGTAATAATCCAAAACCATTAAAATGTCATAATCACGGAAAATGCATAAACGAACCATAATCAAAACCGAAGTCAAGAAAGCGTCATTAAGTCAAAACATAGTAGGTACTACTCTTTAAAAATATAAAGTCAAACTCAAACGTATTATTCAAAATATACACATATATATATAAGTATATATATATATATACAAAACATAATTATCCTTTAAAATACAATAGTTCAAACTCAAGCATTCGAAATTCCCACGTATAATTGACATCCTCGAAAATCATACTTTAAAACAATATAAGTAGTGATTCCTTAAAATATAATTGAAAATACAATCCCGTATACATATATGTTCCAAAACTCCATATCAAAGTAAATATACATATATTCAAAGTAAATATATATTTATATATTCAAAGTGGATATACATACTTATTTTCAAAGTAGATATATATATATGCAATAAATATTCAAAGTAGATATATATATGTAATATATATTCAAAGTAGATATGTATAATTATTTTCGAGGTAGAGAAATATATATAATATACATTCAAAGTAGATATATATATATACATATATATATATATATATATACATATGATCAATTCCCGATAATCCGACATATATTCTCGATAGCCTCATTAATCCGACATGTATTCTCGATAGCCTCAATAATCCGACATGATCCTTCCAAGTTGATCTATATGTATATATATACATATATATAATCAAAGTATTAGCAAGAACATAATTAATAAGGTTTAAATATCAAAACCAATACGTAATCAATGGACTATACTTGGTGTCAAAATCTTACTACCCAAATACTTAATTCAAAGTAGGTATATTTATATAGTCAAAGTAGATATATAAGTTTCCCAAAAATATAAAGTATAAATTCCAAAGGCTTAAAGTATAACTCACGACAATCGTAATAATAAAATAATAAGGTCCAAAACCCAACAAAACCATAAACTCAAATATTAAATAATTCATAAGGAAAATCCTTCAAATTCCACCGCACTCAAATCCATAAATACCACTTGGACGCTCAATCCCCCAAAATCAATACTCAAAGATAAGCATAATAGTGAAATATAGCCAACGGTCCCACAACAAACCGCAAGAACCCAAATCAAATATAAAACTCAAACACCAAATCCAATCATAATAAATCCAACAAAGACTAAATCAAGATTTAAAATAATATTTAAATATCATTTATGCATCGCATTCAATTAACTTTAAAATCACGCCGTTTGAAAACAAAGTTCACCATCATTTGTTGGTCCCACGCTCGACTCGAGATAGGTGTCCCGTCGATGATCACGAGAAGCTTGAGAACCTAATCAAGAAACGAGGATTAAGATTAACAACCGGATCAAGGCGATAACCTCAAAGTCAACCTTAACCAAAACCAACTCAAGTGTACCAACACGTCAGACGAATTCTAAGGTCAACGGCGTTCGTTAGGAGGCAGAGGCGACCTCGAGACGCCTTTCGGTCAACCCCCGGTCAAACTTGGTCAACTTACCCGAATAGGTCAAACCGGGCCCGTGGGTCCCATGACCTCCAAACTTAGATCCGAAAGTTCCTACAGGTTCACTACGGTTTAAAGAACACGTCCTGCAAGTTTGGTCACGATCGGACGGTCGGATCGCACCGCGATCGCGCGACCGGACGATTACGCTTAACTCCAAACTTCGTTCAATTCGAAGCATCCAGAACAGAATCGCGATCCACAACTCCTACACGATCCTAAAAATACGGGAACAACATCTAAGAAAAGGGACCAATCCAATGATCCGAACACATCGAACTCCGGATAACGCCGCAATAAGCGTAAATCCGCTCGATTTGTCATCCGAACTCCAAATTGAAATCAGAAGACGCCTTTACGCAACCGTGATGGCGTAAGCGATAATTTATGAATGAAGATCGACGATTTACTAGTGGGCCCCTGCGCAGCCACCCACACTGGCAGCGCATTTGGGTGCCCAAAGCGATAAACTCGACGTCGGAAAACTCTAAACCAAGGGCTATCCTTCCACCAGCCTATACTACTCGATGAGTGGAACAACTTATTCAACTACGAGAACTTGCATAGACGTCGGCAAGTGGCCGGAAATCGGAATCTCAAAACCGGCCAAACTTTGGCACACAGATTCGACCATCTACGCTACGAATTGAAGAAAACCAACCATGCAGATAGCTAGGGCTCGAAGAGTAGATGAATTTACATACCTTACTCGTCGAATTCCGTCGCCGGAGGAGGGAGAACGAACGCTCGTAAGTTTTACGTAAAATCGGCCGGTTTTTCGCGTTTTCCGGTGGCTACAAGTGGCTGCTCCGGCTGGGTAGCGGTGGGATGGAAAGAGGGAGACGACACGGTCGTTTTGGGACTGGTCCCGCCGGATTTGGTGGCCGGACGTGCCGGTGGCGAGGCAAAAACCGGCGCTCTGTTTTTTTTGGGGGAGGGGGCTGCGCACGGAGAGAGAACCAGGGAGAGAGAAGGGGAGAAAGAGAAGGGAGCGGGAGAAGAAATGAGGTCCGGGCACTGTAGCGGTACTGTAGCCACTACAGTAATTTTTAAAATTCGTTTTTTTTTTTTTTTTTTTTTTTTTTTTTTTTTTTTAAACTTCTTCTAATCGGCTTTCAAGTTACAACTCAAATTCGTTGTCTGCATATCCACGAACTCGTTTCGACGAGCCGACGCAACGGCGAATCCATTCTCCAAATTCCCTACGGAAATTTTAAAGTTCCTAAAATACTCCTTAATCCCAGAAAATCGTAATTTAAGCCAAAATTATTTATTTGACTAAACAATTGGGATTAAATAGTGAATCGGTCAGGATGTTACATATTGGCTGAGGCTGCAATGCCAAAGACTATAAGGGATATATTTGTTTTGGCCTCTTGGGGTTTTTGGGGTTGGGGCTATAATTGGCTGAGGAATTGGAGCCTCTTGGGGTTTTTTTGGTTATGCTTGTGATTGGACATGGGCAGTAAAAGATTGCATTGCAGCCTCGGCTAAAGCAAAATCCATAGCCTTTTAGCTTTATACAATTAAAAGAGAGAGAGAGAGAGAGAGAGAGAGAGAGAGAGAGAGAAGACAAGGAGAGGGAGAGAGAGAAAGAGAAAGGAGGAAGAGGAGGGAGAAAGATCCAAAAAGTGGGTCTGTTGCGAGGGGAGGAGCGGGGGAGGCGCTGGCAGAGGGAGAGGGATGGTGCATGTCTTTTTGTTTTTGTTTTTTTAGTGGATTTAAGTTTTAAAATATCTAAAATATATTTTATTTTATTTAAAGCTACATGGCTGTATACCATCGGACATGTGGGCTCTACACACGTGTCATGTTACCAATTTAACAAAAAATTTATTGGAAGCTAACGGCATGGACCTTTTTTTATGTGTGGAGGCTAACCTTAAGAATCATTAGTGTCACAAAAAAATGTTAGGGACGAAAAGTAATAATTTCGCAAACTTCAGAGACCATTTATGATAAAAAGCTTTTATATAATGATACCTTAGAGCAACTCCACCCATTTGCCCTTTTCCATGGCAAGGAAGGGGGAGCTAAGGTAGCTACTATTCATGTGAATAGTGGCTGCTCTTGCAAAAGGCAATGTTCGTTTCCACCCGTTGCCATGGCAAATGACAAATACTATTCACTTTTACTATTTATGTTATTTTTGTACATGGAATTAATTTTAGTTGTATGTATGAAATTAATAATAATAAAATTGATAGGTATGTATTAAAAAATATTTCTGAATTTTTTTGGATTTTTTTTCAAATTTTTTATTTTTTTAAGTCACTGACGTCACATAGCGCAGGCAAGAATAGCCTAAGGGCCAGCCCAAACTTGTGGGCCCAGCATCTTGCCCGGACAAGATTGTACCGCTGAAATGCTGAAATTGAGTTTGGGCTCGTGGGACTCACCTAACTGCCTGGGCTTGGGCTCCTCGGTGGAGTTGCTCTTATGAGACAACATATCAAACTTTTTTGTTTTTTCTATTTACTTGTGACAATGAGAGTATAGTAGCTTATGGAATCTCGAAAACATGAATGTGGGGATCTTTTAATATATTCTTGCTCAAATAATGTTCTTATTTAAGCTATTATTTCTTTCTTTTAATATCTTATTTCTTCCAAACAATATGCTTGTCTAAGTTTTTTTGTTGTTGTCAAAACTGTAGAATTTATTGAATTGAAGAATCAAAGTTTACATCGCTTGCTAAAACATTAGAGAGCCATACTGGGCAGGATGAGTCCCAGCTACATGTACCCCCAACTCTAGAAAAATATGCAGCAACCTCATGTGCTGCTTTGTTGCATGTTCGCGGGATAAATCTAAAGTCTACCCGCTGAAATTGATGAGCCAATACCTGAATATCGAAGAGGATGCCTTCGATGTCTGCGACTCTCTTACACTTATCTTGAATCAATTGTATAATCTCTTGCGAATCAGATTCCACCTCTATCTGGCTGAACCCCAGCTGAAGACACGCACCCAAAGAATCCCGAATGGCCTCTGCCTCGGCCGCTCGTGCCGTTCCGCAGCAAGGTAATCCTGTGCCACCAGTTCGCAGAAGCTTACCGCAGTCATTGCGAAGAACCCAGCCTGTCCCACCGTGTTTAGTGTGCGACACCCATGCCCCATCACAGTTTGCTTTAATCATCCCATGGGAAGGCTTGTGCCATAATAGTTGTGGCACAACAAGTATTTCTGGCGGCCTTGGTAGCTGAGAGACCAACAGTTTAACCTTTAATTGAGCATCCTGATATTCATTTACCTGCACTATCAAACAACCAACCAGGTTTGTGGGATCTAAAGGCTTATTGTCAAAAACCACAACATTTCGTCCTTTCGAAAGCCTCTATACACCAAACGCTAATAATTGAAGAATCTCCTCCTTCCTCATACATTGCTCAAACTTCTTGAGGAGTAGCGCCCAATAGTCCAGGAAATCCATACCCTCCATTCGTTGCATATCTAGCTGTAACGGACTTGCAAACCAGAAAAGTCTGGCAATCTCACATCGGAAAAAAAGATGGACTTGGGTTTCTTCCTCTTGGCCACAAAAAGGGCAAACATTCTCTACATCAATACGTTGACTCCGTAGATTGCCCCTAACAGCTAGTATATTACGACAACATCGCCACAGGAACAAACGAATTTTAGGAGGTACGTGAAGAGCCCATATGCTTTTCCATAACCCACTTTGCGCTATTGGATTGCTACTTTCACCTTCACCCTTCCTCTCCAATTCACCATTCCGCCGCAAAGTAATTGCCAGATCATACCCAGATTTCACCGTATAGAGCCCATGCTTAGTAAAATGCCATACCCGTCTGTCCGGACAACCCCATCTACTAATTGGCAAGGCTAAGATATGCTGACGTTCATCTGGGTTAAAATAACTTTCAATAAGTTCCCTTCTCCACATCATTGAGGTAGGATCAATTAATTCCACCACCCGTCGAGGCATGTTGGGGTGTCTAGAATAAACCTTGTAAGTATAAGGTTTAGGCAGATCTTCGCAAATATTCACGCTCTCTCCATTGCCAATCCTCCATCGTAAACCTGCCTCCAATACCTTTCTTCCTTGTATAATCCCCTTCCAACCCCATGAAGCACCTGTACCCAAACCGGCTGCCATAAAATCCAACCCATAGAAATATTTATCATGCAACACTTGAGCCAACAAAGAATTTGGGTGCTGTACAAGACGCCATTCTATCTTAGCCAACATAGCAAGATTGAAACAAATTAAGTCTCGAAACCCCATACCACCAGCATACTTCAGTAAACTAAGACGTTGCCAACTAACCCAATGAATTCCTTTTCCTTCCTTGTGACTTTGCCACCAGTATCTCGCTATGTCCTTTTCAATCTCCTTACATAGATTAACCAGCATTTTGAAACATGACATGGCATAGTTAGGCATTGCCATCGCCACTGCCTTAATTAGAATTTCTTTTCCCACTTGTGATAAAAATTGCTCAGACCAACCCATCAGTTTCTTGCCAATTTTCCATTGCACTTCCTCAAAAACATGTCGCTTAGAAACCCCAAAATCTGCATTAAGTCCCAAATACCGTCCAAAACCATCATGCTGTTGCACTCCTAAAATATCCACCACTTTCCTTCGAGTTCTTCTTAGACAATTACTACTAAAATACAGTGAGCTTTTGTCGAAATTTATAGCCTGTCCCAATCCCTTTTCATAGCACTCCAAAATATACTTCAAACAACGAACCTCTTGCTTCCCGGCATTACAAAACAAGACAGAGTCATCTGCAAAAAATAGGTGCGTGATACTGATTCCGATGGGGTGAAAACGAAAACCCCGCAACACTTGCCTCTCTTCAAAACAACGAATCATTGACGATAACCCATCTGCATAAATAAGGAACAAGAAAGGAGAGAGGGGGTCTCCTTGTCTTAGTCCCCGCGTGGGTATAATATGCCCAGTCGGCTCTCCATTAATAATAACACTATAAGATACAGTAGAAATACACTCAATCACCCATCGACAAAAAGTAGAAGCAAAGCCCAACTGTCGCATCATAGCCTCCAGAAATGCCCATTCAACTCTGTCATATGCTTTGGCCATATCAATTTTCAAAGCTAATCCTTGGTTATCAGTCCCTTTTTCCTCAATTTCAGTGAATGTAAAATCTCATGCACAATTAAGATATTATCAGTAATTAATCGCTCCTCTACAAACGCTGACTGATTGATGCTCACCACTTCCGGTAATACCTGCTTCATTCGATTCGTAAGCACCTTGGAGATAATTTTATATAGCATATTACATAAGGCAATAGGTCTCCACTGTGTCATTCTTCTGGGGCTGGTAATTTTGGGGATTAAGACTAAGTGAGTGTGATTTAGCTTTCGCAGCATCTTTCCTAAATGAAAAAAGCTTTGAACTAAGTTCAACTGATAGATGTGAGGGCTTGTAACTTCGTGTGATTTGATCAGATACCGTCAGTTTTTGTTTATTTTTTGGTCTAAGTTCAAAACAATATCTAATTTCCCCGATATTGTTAGTAAGTAAACATGACATTTCATTGGAGTAGACCGAACTAGCCAAGGTTAAGCAGCAAAGCCCATATTCAGCAATTTTTGCCTCCGAATCCCAAAACAGAAGTGGGCCATAAGGCCCATATCTTCCATCTCCTATGCAGCTGGAAAAGGCTGGAATCCGACAAGTTTGAGTTGAACATGGCCTAAGTAGGTAGAAGTCAGTTTTCTGGGTCAAGCGAGCAAGCTAGCTAATAAAAATCCTATCCTATCCTACCTCACATTGCCCACTTTGAGTTCGAGTTTACATTGGATCTCTTGCGAGAGGCTTAGCTACAACCCAAGAGCTCTTCCTCAAAAGGCCAAAACATGACACAGAAGATAAGATATATATACCGATATTCACACCACCCTTTAGATAAAAGATTAGCCAAGATGCCAAAATTCTCATTCTTTGTGGTAAGAAAGAATCTATGGGTGAAACGTATCAGAAACATATGCTATATACAGATATGTATATACCTTTTCTATATTACGATTAACTGTGCTTATGGATAGTCCATTTTTGACATAGTCGGGAACTATTTAGACACAAAATTGGTTATCCGCAAATGCATTCAACGGTATATAAATAAATGGTCACATTAATAGACATACCTATTTCATCAGTAAATGACTTAAAAACATTGAATCATTATATCCCCAAGATTCAACTATCTATAAATCCTTGATCACATTTCCCCAAAGGCCCAGGGCCCAAGTTTTTTATTAATATAATATATATATATATATTATATATATAAAGCAAAAGGCAAAGAATAGTAAAACATTCAAAATACCAGAAAATCGCCCTTACTTAATGCAAACATTAAGAATTGAAATTATTAATCAAATGAGGATAATATGGTAAATTCACACTTTTTCATATTAAATAAAAAATTAAAAAAATCAGATAATTGATCCTACTTTTATGAACACAACTACCCATTATCTTTTTTAATTCTAAAATTAAATTTTTTTTTTTAAAAAGTCTCTCGCAGGTGCATAAGTGCGTGCGGAGAGGCTAGTTATTATTAAACAAAGCCAAATTCAAAGCCAAGCCTATTGCCAAGCCCATTTGTCCAACTCTCCAAGGTAACCACATTTTTATAGAAGTGTAGTTTTGGATAAAAGATTCTTGTTTGCTTTCAAACTCCAACACACGCTTCTATGATTTTTTCCAATAGCACGGCATGCGTATTATCTATACTTCAAAGTCAAGCAACCACTGCCACTTCATCTTCATCAGTCCTAATATAAAAACTCCATTTCAGCAACTAAGATATCTACACCTGAAAATTTTGCAACAAATTAAGGGGGTAAATAATATATCACATATGGTACCCATCACCACCCTTGTCTTCTTCATTCGCACTCTTTTTGGAGTTCTCTTGAGCCCTTGGACACCCACATTCCACAGTTTCAGGTATGAAAATCCCGTTGTTCGTCTTTCCCCCTTGGCTTATTATGGTTTTGCCCTCATGTAATCTTCAGCCACCTGCATGCATTCTTGTTCAAAATACCATATCAATGTTCATATATAAGCTCAAAGTTCAACATGGGTATGTTGATCAAGTTCAAGTTCGATGAAGGCTATTCTTTTGGTTTTGGAGCTGCGATGGCATGGTGTTTTCAACTTGTGATTTAGGCAAATATCAATTGCTTTAGCATGTAAATGTATTATATATGCATAGGATTTTGTTTTATGCACAATATATCCATATATTTTCACAAATTAAGCTAATCAGTCTCCGTTGTCTATAATACATTTCAGCCTAAGTTTAGTGTTAGTAGCGTTGTTTAAGATAATATTGATTCCAAGTTTGACAATTGTGTGTTTAGAACGACTATCTGCTTTAAGCATAGAAGAGAATGGAGTTGCCTAGAAGAAAAGCAATTATTCGACCAAAAAAGAAGAAGAAGAAGAAAACCAGTTAGAGCATACCTACTACACCTACCATACCTTACCCACCCTTAAGTATATGTCACCATTCATCACCCTCAAACCTTTTTTAAAGATATTTTTTTAGTACAAGCGATAGTCTAAACTAGAGGGGATGTGAATTTCTCACACACACAACTATGATGCCATGAGAATTCGAACCTGAGACCTTTAGTCTGCAAGTCAGGATCCTTTTTCATTGAGCTAGACCTCGTTAACTCATCACCCTCAAACTTTAATTGTGAGGAACATATGTATTTATCTAACAAACCAAGTCATTCCACATCACTACACACTATCCTCAAGCCTCATTCACTCAATAATTCATTTGTTTAAATTTTCATTTGACAATGAGGAAAGTGACTCAACACCTATGCGTGAATAATTAAATTGGGTGATGGATAACACGTGTGGCTTTTTGACCACTCTAAGCCACTTATAAAATTTGTGACTTCCCGAAGACAATTCTCGGGAGATGCTACTATGAAGGGGATTCGGGTGAGGTGATTAAATAACGGGTTCAATCCAACCATCCAACTTTTACAAAAGTTTAAATTCAATATTCTCTCTCTTATGGGATGGTGGGATTGGCCCTCCCACAACTCCCTCATTATAAAATTATATTCTCAGGAATCCAACAACATGTCACCCAAACCCACAGCTTCAACTTCAACTAGCCCAACCCAAAACATCCACATGCAAACCAATAAAACCCACAATTTCAAAGTAATTGAGTTTTGTGGGGTTTGCATTAAATCAAAGAACTAAAAAAACAGAGCCCATCTCTTCTCCCACGCAAAAAAAGTTTCTAGACACAGTCTTTTATTCTTGGGGGTTCTATAGTGAGGGCTTTCAAATGAGGGGTTCAATCTCACCATCAATGCACCCCCATGCTTGGATGATGGTGAGATTGAACCCCTCACTTGAAGCCCCTCACTTTAAACCCCTCACTATAGTTTTACCCTTGATTCTTAAAGGGCATTTCTTATCATTTCAACTTAGTCCATACTCCATAGTCCATAATGAAAGAGACGACGCCGTTTTCTTCTTGTTGAAATAGTCCTCTCCATTCTCTCGTCTCTCGAAGATCACCGCGCGAAAAAAGAGCGAGAAAGAGATGCATCTTTGGCCCTCAGCGACGATCAGAGATTCCTTCAAGCTTGCTTACCTGAGAAAGCTCGAATGGAACCTCCAGAGAATGAAAAGCGAAAAAGAATCAACTTCCGTCAATCAGAAGCTGTTAGATAGCCAAGAAGGCGGAGTCCAGCAGTCGAATAGCCAAGAAGGTGAAGTCAATGGAAAAGAGGCAGAAGTGCCCAATCCAAAGGCTCATGGAGTGGTGGTCCTTGGACTTTGCAGAGAGATCCTGATGCTTCTCTCCTGTTGCTTCTGCTGTTTCTGCTGTGGAGGTAATTTATTTCATCTCAAACCCTTGTATCTTCACATGCTTTTGTTTCAAAATTTGTGTTTGAAATGAAATTTTGTCATATGGGTTTTCATTATATGTGCCATTGGTTTGTAGGGCATTTGCTAAATTTTGGAGACCGGTGTTTTAAACATGTCTCTGAAAAATTGGGTTAAATTCTTTAGCAATCAAATTTGTAACTTGTAATAATCTTTGGTTAGGGACTATAATGTGACATTCTCTTAGTTCTATCCTGTGTGAGAAACATTACTTGTTGCTGAGCTACTGTTAAGTACATAACTGTAGAATGGATTTTTGAAGCATTTCTCCCTATCACATAGGGGATTTGATTTGGGGAATGGAACTACCTGCTTGCGTTATAACTAAAATGTATTGCAGATTCAAGCAGTGAGCATTTGGTATATTTATATTTTGAATAGAAGATATTGCTGGAATTCTCTCATACATTTTCATGTAGTTTAAGCATTAGGTGATTGGTAAAATACCCAGTAAAATCAAGGCCAATCGTCTAGTTCTTGGAATTGATCAGTTGGTTAGTTCTACCTGCTTTTGTGAGCCTGTAACAGGTAGGAATTGCAGTTTGACAAGGATTCTTGTGTCTGGTGTCTGTAAAAGATATAAAACAATAAAGAAACAAGAGAAAAATAGTATCTATATTTACTTCAAAAGATTCATTTTGGAGTATGGCATGTGCAGTTGATTATACTTGAACATGGGAAGTATCTATATTGTCTTGTTGAGCTGAGAATGGCGAGGATCCATTGCCCCAAAGGATCGTATTAGGAACTTTTTTATTAACTTCTTTTATTGGAAATATTTGAACATACAACTCTGCACACCTCTTTACTACCTGAACCATCAACCATGGTCCTGGACCAAGAACCATCTTAGGTATTGCCCTATTAGAATAGATAGAATTTCTGTTTAGATATGAATCTTAGGGTGCTTGTGCCCAAGAAAGTGGAAGGCTATCCATATATTCTCATGAAACTTGTTGCTGTTCCCATTAATCTATGCTCTAAAGCATGTCTGCGTATTATGCTCCAAAGCATTTATGCAGACATGCAAGGATTGAATACCCAAGATGCCTCTACTTTGACATGGTCTGTCTAGTGTATAGTGATATATCTTTGGTGCGGTTGGAAAACAATATGAATGATACCCTTTACCTAATATGAAAGGATGTTGTAAATGAAACGGGCGAGGGTAGTTCTGAAAGGCTGTAATGATTGGAGCATCATATGCATGCTTCTCTAAGTCTGCATGTCATGGAAAGACTGCTTTGTAGGTGGGGGGGTTTCTGTGAAGATATCATAGTATTGGCAGAGTTGTGACAGTGAGCCAGCAATCAGGTAAATCGGTTTCATGCTGATAATATACTAGAGGATGATCTCTTTAGCTAATATAATCATACATCCATTACTTTCAGATTGGTGATGTCTGTTTATGCCCGCTTTTGTTTCCAGCATTTGTCTTTCAGATCATACACTAATGTGTTTCCGTTTGTCTATGCATGTTTCTTTATCTTACAACAGACACTGTTAAGCTGCATCTTCTTCTTTTTTCAAGCTTGATTCTTAAGTAATGACTGACCAGAAAATTTTGGTAATTCTGATGAGGGTTTTCTTGTTTCAGCTTGTGCAGAGGAAGAGGCTGATCCTGTCTTCAGATGACAAGAATTTAGGAATTGAATTTCAAGGAGAATTTTATGTAGTTTTTTCTTCTTTCTTTTCAGTCCGATATGCACAGTCTACACTAATGGTGTGTCAATTATCATTGTTCAGACAGGGAAAGATGATACAAGGAAAATTTTAGTTCTTGTTTCAAGTATGGTGCAGTATGTCTGGACTTGTATATTGATGGGTGGATGCCTAAGTACCCTGCTCCTCACTACATGCTATATTGCTATGAATTAAGTTAGATTGAGCTTTTTCTTGCAATTTTGACAATACCAACCATTTGATTGCTTGATTGAGCTCAACCATAACCCTAGGGGTCATGGGTTCAATTCTCATTACAGTACCACCCCTCTCTCTCCCTCACAAGACAAGAGTAGAGTATAAAAAAGAGAAGAGCACAGTGAAGATGGAAGGAAGACATGTGGCAACACCCCATTGGTTATGTAATTAAATACAAAGTGTAAATAGTCGTTAAATACAAAGTTTTTATAGCTCATAAATACAATGTTCTCTTGTCTTCTGGGTCCTATCTCTTAAATGGGTTGGTTAATGGGTTGGTTGTTGAGTTTGGTCCAATTTCATTGCAATTTGCATTGCATGCCATGCCATCCACCATTAATATTCACACCCAATACATACAATGCTTGATAACCCACTCAACCACCCAAACCCAACCCTAACCAAGCAGCAATAAGTAACTTCAACTTCCCCCCATACACTCTCACTCTTCGCCGGAGTCTTTGGTGGCCATCTTCACCACCTGGCGCATTTTAGCAAACCAAAGTCACAAAATGGCGCACCCAATTGCAGAGGCGAACGACCAAAGCCCCTTCGGCTCTTTGACCCCTGACGCCTTCTATTCCCGCCACAAAGTCTCTCACGCCTCCGAGTATATCACGAATCCCAGAGGCCTCAAGCTCTTCACCCAGTGGTGGAGCCCGCTCCCTCCAACGCCGATCGTCGGAACCCTTGCCATCGTCCACGGCTTCACCGGCGAGACCAGCTGGCTCATCCAGCTCACCGCCGTCCACTTCGCCAAGTCAGGCTTCGCCGTCTGCGCCATCGACCACCAGGGCCACGGCTTCTCCGACGGCCTCGTCGCCCATATTCCCGACCTCAACCCCGTCGTCGACGACTGCATCTCCTTCTTCGACTCCTTCCTCGCCCGCCACGCGCCGCCCAACCTCCCCGCCTTCCTCTACGCCGAGTCCCTCGGCGGCGCGATCGCCCTACTAATCACGCTCCGGCAAGGAAGCGGCGCGTGGGACGGCCTCATCCTCAACGGCGCCATGTGCGGGATCAGCGCCAAGTTCAAGCCGCCGTGGCCGCTCGAGCACCTGCTCTTCCTCGTCGCGGCAGTGATCCCGACGTGGCGCGTGGTTCCGACGCGGGGTTCGATTCCGGACCTGTCGTTCAAGGTGGAGTGGAAGCGGAGGCTGGCGCTGGCAAGCCCGAGGAGGACGGTGGCGAGGCCCCGGGCGGCGACGGCGCTTGAGCTGCTGAGGGTGTGCAAGGAGCTTCAGGCGAGGTTCGAGGAGGTGGAGGTGCCGCTACTGATCGTCCACGGCGGCGAAGACCTCGTCTGCGACCCCGCGTGCGTCGAGGAGCTCCACAGGCGCGCGTCGAGCAAGGACAAGACGCTGAGGATCCACGAGGGCATGTGGCACCAGCTGGTTGGTGAAACCCAGGAGGACGTGGACTTGGTGTTCGGCGAAATGGTGGCGTGGCTTCGTACTCGAGCTGAACGCGCCTCCACCGCCGCTGTCGCCGTCGCGAAGGGTGGTGCCGCCTAGTCTAGTCTCTAGGGGTTAGTAAGGTTTTAGTGATGTGATCAAATGTGTTAAGTTAAACTTAGTTGGTACAGAGAAGGAAGAAGCAGCATAAGTAGCCAATGGAAGCATGCCATGTCACTTGAAGTTTAAATAAAAATATTAATTTATTTAAAAGTAATATGATAATGCAAAAATATGTGTGACATTTTTAAATTGTTCAACTACCCCACACCCATATATAAGTACGCAGCCCAAAAATGTGTCTTTAAATGACAAAAATATTCCAATGTTATTTTTGGTGCAAAAAAAAGCATACAAATCACAGAAGATGAATATGGATATCAAATAGGATCATCATACCCGAAAAAAAATTTAATGCAAATTTGCGAACTTAAAATATTATAAATAGGAGAATAAAAATTGAACAGAATGAAAATGATAGCTTAGAATAGGTCATGATATACAACAAATAACCCACATTTCTTGGGAAAATATGAGAAAAATAGAAGATGAGATTCTTGTTTTGGTTTTGATTTGTTGTTACTTGTTGATTGAAATATAAGAGAGTGAAAACAATGGATTCGACCATGATGTGGATCGTGCACCAAGCAATGAACAAAGCGCATGAAAAGATGCAGAGCAAAGAAGGAGTTCTTGAGCGCTTGAATGAGATATCCAGATTCTATGAGTTGGCTGTCATGCAGCTGGAAGGGTGTTTGAAGTTTGTTCGGCAAGAGACCGAAAGCTGCATTCTTGAGAGCAGCCATGAGCAGGTGCTGACAGACTTGACCGAGATTCGAAACCGCCTTCAAGGACGCCTCAAGGAGTCTGAGATGGCAATCATGGCCAAGGATAGAGAATTGGCTTCGCTGCGTTCCAGCACCGCAGCGAATCTCAAGCTTGAAAGAAGAACCAAGAGTGAGCCTGTTGAAGAGTACATTCTTGGTAATAGAATGAGTGGGGATGATGATGAGGATGGTGATGATGATAGAGATAATGAACTTTTTTGTGAGTTGAAAAATTCAGTGGATCAACAGGTTTTGAATATCAGACAGAAGCTTCAGCCTGATTACAGGTTCAAAGATAAGGAAGGAAATTCAGAAGTTGTTGAAGGGATCAACAACAAAAGGATTGAGCAGATGGGTTCAGACATGGGGATTTTGAAGGAAACTTTGGATCTTGCTTTTGGGAAAATGCAGAATGCCATTTGCAAGTCTGAGGTTGGGCCAATTGAGCAGCAATGGAGATGGGATGTTGAGAAAGACACAATGTCTGTTTTGCTTCAGGGGTTCATGAGTGATTTCCAAGAAACTCATGAAGCACAAGTGTGGAAGGAAGAGGAGCAGGTTTGCCTTGGCTTGAAGGAGTACTGGTATGACTTGATGGATGAGGTTGCGAACTTGCGCCGTGAACTAGATTCTTTCGTCGGTCAGAATGAGGTGGTACAAGTGAAGAGTACTGATCCAGTGCAAACAAGCCTTGGAGGCAAAGTTTCAAACAGAACAAATGAAAAGCATTCACTGGAAGATTTTAGTCATGGAAAGCCTGAAAATCAGCTGTCTTTAAAGGCTGAAGAGGTTATGCAAGAAGTCCATGAAGAGGAAAGGGGAGAGGATGGAGGCCACTTTGTTTCCAAGATGATAAAGAATCATGAATCCATCATCCGGAAGAAAAGTGCAGAGGTAGAAGAGCTGAATTTGCTGAAGCGAGAAATTCTTCGACAGAAAGGGAATTTGTCTAGCAGGAGAGAAGAGATTGGGATGCAAGAAAATAGCTTGAAAAGAAGGGTCCAGGAAATTATTTTAAAACTAGATAAATTAAGAGATTGGGATGCTAAGCTTAATGAAACTTTTGGTAATTATGAGTTTGATCATGAGGAAGAAACTCTTTCAGAGGAGAGGTTTCTGAAATCTGATGCAAATCATATTGACAATTGGGAACTTGATACTTTGGAAGATGTATGGAAGAAGATGGATAAAGTACCTTATGAAGTAAATGAAGAACTACGAAATGAAGGGAGCAGGCTGAAACAAGACCAAGAAGAAGAAAATTTGAAAGCTGTGATAATGGAAAGGACCTATGTTACTCTTCTTGAAAGTTTAATAAAAGAAAATCGCATTGAGTTACATGATTTTGAGTTAGAGACCCTGATTTGGAAGGACATATGTAATGTTCTCCTTACAGAAGTGGTCAATCAATGGAAGGAGAATATTGACAGTAACAACATTGAATCTCGAACCAGAGAAGAGATATATTGCACCGTCCTCCGTGAGGCAATCAAGGATTATAGCTCAAATGGTAACTTTGCATTAGTAGAGTGTCAGGATTTGAGGGTTGAAAATAATTCTTTGGAAGACTCAGCATTCTCAGACAAGTTTTATTACTTGGAAGGAACAATAAGAGAGGATGTATGCTGGATCCTTTTGCATGAAATGCTCAAGGAGTGGAATGAATGCATATATGGTTGTGAAACTGAGAGCCTTATTAGAGAAGAGGTAGACTGGCTTATTTTTAATGAGACAATCAAAGATTTTGCAAAAACTGCCAGTGATCCATTGGCTCGATATCAAGAAATTGTTACCAGGGAGTTTCTTCAGACCACAGAAAGTTTTGTGAGGGAGGATATCTGTATGGTTTTCATCAGAGAAACGATCGAAGAGTGGAAGATGGAGAGTCTCAGTAGGGAAGAAATTTTTCAATTTGTCATTGTTGAGGGTTTGAGAGATGCATTTGACCTGTTTAGAGAAGCTGATTCTGGGCCTCAGGAAAAATTCCCAAAAGGCATGCTCTTTGCTAACAAGTTACAGAATGATAGACAGGTCGGTGCAGAGGAGAATTTGAATGAAAAGATAGGTATGGAGGAAGATCTCATGTCAAGTGAAAGTTCTAAAGAGTTGTTAACTAAAGGCCACACTTTCAGTTCGGTGAGCAGCAAGCTAGCAAGTAAGGTTCTAGGAAGTGAGTTAGGATCTAGTTTAGACACCAGCAGTTTAGAAAAGGTTTATGATCAAGTGAGTCCTGCAGTAGGTTCTGCACATAGCAGTGAGCCGTCTTATTGCCAACCAAAAGCAAACAAAGAGGTTCAATTGAACCCATCTGATTCTGTGTTTACACCTGTCCTCAGATTTCAAGAAGTGTTGGTGGACCTTGAGCACACAACAAAAGAAAAGTTAGAAATAAACTGCTTGAGGTATTGTTCTATATACAAATAATTTCTCACCTAAGCTCTGATTGCACTTCTGTAAACTAAGCAGACTGCACGCCTACAACTTTACAGATTGGACAAGATGAGGGATGGTTTAAATATACTTGTTGAACATGTTTCCACCTTGAGAAAAAAAGAATCACTTTATAGGAACGCTTTTACTAGGAGATGTCAAGATCTGTGGAAGGCTGAGACCGAGGTTCTGAGCTCCAACGATAACTTTTTGGCTTTGATTTGTTTGTGAACTAATCATATTGAGTGTATATGTTGGTTGGAATTTTGATGCGTGTCATATATAGGTGGATCTTCTGGGTGATCAAGTGGATGTTCTTGTAGGCCTTCTTGAGAAAATTTACACGATATTGTGTCATCATTCGCCTGTTCTGCAGCAGTATTTTGAGGTAAGCAATGTTTTCTTTTTCACATATCTCGTGTCAAGGTGCTGTATTTAGCGATGCTTAATCCTTTCTGTCGTACGCAACCTTCTGTTTTACTCTGAAATGTGAATTGTTTATTGTGGTTTATAGCTACTCGATTTTCTTGCAGGTCTCGGACATCTTACAGTTGATCAAGAAAGAACTAGCTGGAGCTGTTAATACATCTAAAAATTAATATGTGCATGAAACCATGTTCTGCCTATCATCCTTCTATTTTGTATTGAAGAAAAAGATAAAATGTGCTTACAGAAAGGGATCTAGTCTGTTGTCTATGTTGTTTTATCTGAGGCAAAATAAATGAAGTCAACCAAAACAAACAGAAACACAAGGCTGCAGGAGAAGACAAGTGGGAAACCAACAAGGAAAAAAGAAGAAAACAAAAAAGGAAACAGCATTTCTCAATAGGCTGGCGAACTACACTATGTTTTGAGAAGCTCAAAGAGCAAAAGAAAACTAGGCTGGCAATTAGCTCTCGTCGTTGATTTTATCTTGAAGCTTTTGAAAGGTTTGTTTGCCGTCTTGTTCTTGTCTTTTCTGTTTAAGTGAAGGATAAACGGCTATACATTGTGCATATATAAACCTGCATTCAAGTTCTTGATTGTTTATGCATCATCAAAAGCTCTCATGGCCACACTGCTTCACCTATGTTCCTATTCTGTTCTAGTTTTGGTCCTCTTTGTTAACTTTGTAACCTCTTATGACCACTTTAGTCTCCCACCAGGCCGTGCACCTCCACCCAATGAACCACCACCAACACCACCGCCATCACCCCGGCCGCCACCACTAGTAGCACCGCCACCATCACCACCACCTCCCAATAAGAAAGGGTCCTCAGGAGGACTAAGTGGTGGGCAGAAGGCAGGGATAGTGTTTGGAGTGCTGATAGGGGCAGGACTGATTGGGTTTGGTGGATTCGTGTACAAGAAACGTATGGATAACATGAGAAGAGGGCGTTTTGGAGCTGCAGCCAGGACAACCTTTCTTTGATTTTGACACATCTTTATGATTAATTAGAAACTGAGATAGGAGAGGAAAAGAAGAGACCATGAATGAATCTACATTTGTTAATTCAAGGTTTGTCTTGTTTTATGTCTTCAGTATGAGGTTTTTGATTTAATTGTTCTTTAATATTGAAAAACTAGCATGTTCAATAAGTTTGAAATTCGTTTTGTGTTTATTAAAGTGTTCTTGTACGTGCGAATGTTATAAAAGACAGTTCTCATTAACATTTAACAACACTTGTTGGGCAAATTAATCTGACGGAAATCCTTATTGGATTTAATTACAATCATAATATCATTAACAGAAATGAATCTATAGAAACCAAAATGAATAACAATCCAAACGACAAGAACCAAACTCAATTTTCCCTACTTTACTTGCAATTTCCAGTTTCTCTTTTCAAAAGTTGATTGCTACATGAATTGTAAAAAAGCTATTGATTACACGATATCCTTAAATTTTAGTTAGCTACAATTTGGTATTGGATCTAGCTAGCTGAGTAATAGATCCATAAGGCCTCATGAATCTAAAGAATCATGTTGTTTGTTGTTTAAGTTTTCTGTCCCTGCTAGGAATGAAATATGAGGATATCCTGCAGGATTTGCTCGGCCACTATTGCGCAAGCAAATAGTCCTACCCCAAGAAGTACAGGCCTTGCTCTTGATAAAGTCTTTTGCTCACCATTTTTACATTCTTTATTGTGCATTGCCCAAGCCATTGCTGGTGGCAGAACTCCATATAGCATTGTCATACAGTAGCCTCCCTAGTCCACATAAAAGTCATTCAAACAGAAAAGAAAAAGCCAGCATTTAAGGTTTGCATTATTATCAGCTCTTGTCTGCTTAATTTTCTCTGCAAGTGGTTCAATTGTTAATCCCTCGTTCCTTATACTTACAGCAATGTCTGTGGCAGTGGAGAATGCATCTGGAATGCTAGTTGACACGATAAGAGATGGACCAACAACCATTGCCACTGCTGTGAAGCTAACTTTATTCCTTCCCCACCATTTGCTCAGCTCAAAGGAGATGTTTGGTTTCTGCTAGGGTTAAGTAGTATATAAGTTAGTGCTGCTATTGCTAGAGATATGCTTCAAACCTGTGAATTAGGTGGAGACATCAAAGCTACCTGGAGTGTTTGTGTGAGGGGAGAATTCCATGATAGGTTATTAAGCTGTTCCTTGAAAAATTCAGAGAAGGCCAGAAGGGTCCCAATTAGTGATGTTCCAACTGCAAGGAGTGAGAAAGCTTCTACCATATATGAAACCCCACTCCATCTCACCCTAAACCAAGTTGTGTCAAAACATGATCATGTTTCCATGAATAGAACTATGTTCAATTGACTCAGTCTGCAGATATTGGGTTACCTCATAAGCAATTCAACAGGGTCAGCAACTGGATCAGCATGGGCAGAGAGGCCAAGTGAAATTGCATCCCAAACAAGCAATGCCAGCAATGGAACAAGACTACCAAGAAATACCGAAATCCTTAAGCGTGTCAGATCACCGCCCAAATAAGCGCAAAGAACTGCAAAGAGAGTCAAATATTATATGACATTGGAGGTTCCAAATTGTCTATACTGCTCAAGAAAGGCAAGTTTAATTCATCGAAGAATGAACTCCTTTACCGGGTGCAAGGTCATGATACACCAAAGAAAAGATTATCACAGGTATCGTAGCCGGGACTTTGCCCCAGTCTCCAGTTCCCTCTAGTCCTGACCATCCTCCAAACATAACTACCAGCACCTCTATTGCTAGTAGTAAACCTGTGAATAACATTTTTGTGCAGTTTGAGAGTTTGATATGTCACTGCTGAGAAAACCTGCCCCATTATCCCTCTAAAACTATGCAAGAAATGTTTTCCAAAGTCAATCCTGACTTTTCACATCAATTTCCAAGGTTGAAAAAGTATATAAAAAAAAAAGTAACACAATCATGTGATTTATGAATGTCAAATGTGTTATGCAGAGTTACAACAAAATCTAGAAAATAGTTTAGGAGAGGGTACCTATCATGGAAGCAGTGAGCAGTTGGTTAACTTGATCTGTAGCTCGAGTCCCGCCTATGGCAATGAGGAGAGTAAAAAGTGAAGTAAAAAAGAAACCTGAAACTGGAGCTGGGAGATTGATCAAATGGAAGAGGATCTCTCCAGACTTGGAACTATAAGCAATGACTGAAGTATAGCCCAAGAAAATATAAATCACAGTGACTAAAGTTCCACCCCAATCTCCTAGAGTCTCTTGTGCCATAGTCCTAATGGAAATGACCTCCAATTCATTCTCTCTGTCTTCCTTCCCCCGCTTCCTCCTCATGCTAACATTGATTTCAACAAGCAAAAGTGCCTCAATCAGGAGAAACCCCCAACATACCACGATGGATATTGAACTTGGAAGCAATCCCTACCATGATGTAAAGAAATAACCAAAAAAAAAGGGGGGATTTGCAAATTTAATTTTTGTCTTTAGAAACATCTAAGAAGTGAAATCAGCTGAGAGATAGGTAATTACTGCTGGAGAAGCTTTTTGTGGGAGTGCAAGGATCCCTGAGCCTATACTAGTACCAATGATCAAAGCAATTGCCCCAGCAATAGTTCCTTTCTTCCTGGGCTCCTTGACAGGACCTGTCTTTGCCTTCTTTGCAGAAGCCTTTTGAGCAAGCAATGACTTGTGCTGCTGCAGCTGTTGGTGAGAGGAACAAGCATGGTAGCTGCAGCTGCTGCTCCTGCTGCTAAGAGAAATAATACATACATTTTAAAGCAAAACATTTGAAAGGAAGAGAATCAATGGAAATTGCATCACATATGCATCCTACATCTTGAGTTGTATTTGTATGAAACCACTTGGCTTGTGTTGGTGAACACTTGTTGCCCAGGATTGATTTGTGTTTGGGTTTATGTGGCTTCTTCTGGGATGGAAGGAGGTTATGCATTTCGAGTCCATAAGTGTGTGGTGTGGGTGTGAGAGAATGATGATAGAGATTTTAGGAGATGAACTATAAATTGAGGTTTAAGTTTCCCAATAATCTTGGAAGTGGACCCTATTAGAATAGAACATGGTTGGTCATTCTCTACACATGAAGATATTTTGATTCGGAAGGGGCCCCTATTATAATAGCAAATTTCTTTTTGGTGTTGTATGCTTTGTGAGATTCTTGGCTGACAATATCATTTTGACATTTTGGGTTGTTACATAAGTAGGCAATTCACACTGAAGCATTCAGATACATAGATGGTCAGAAGAAATCAACAATGAAACAGAATTACGACAAAAATAAAATACCAATAATATCAAAATAGTGAGAATACCAAGTATCCTTAAGCGACAACAAAGTAAGAAAGAAATACAACAACCTTTTTACAGTTGAGATGAGACCCTGGCAGGCACACGAATAGAAATTAGGCGCAAAGGAAAGCCTTCCCCAACCGTGTTACTGATTTTCAAGGCAGTTTGGGCCTTAATCTTCCTTTGTGATCAACCAGGTGAACACGAACGAGATGTGAAGTTGATTCACATTTTTGGGTGGGCCTTAGTCTAGAGTTGATATGAATTGATGGGCCATAATGTCATTGTGTGGCGTACGGTGTGTATGAATTTAACCCTAGCAAAATGACATGAGATTGGGGGGATGCGTTGGAGATAAAGATGAAAAGGACCAGAGCCTTATCGTTAGCAATTTGAGGGATTGTGACTATCAACAAGAGGAGGAAGGATGCAAATGCAATGCCATTGCAAGCAGAGAGTGAAAGGAGAAGTTAACGTAGAAATAGCAGGCACCAAGGAGTAGAGAGGGGTTAGCTACCAATTTTGAGCTTTTACGTTTCAAAAATAGACAGGGGAGTAGAGAGGGGTTAGCTACCAGCTTTGAGCTTATACAATTCGAAAATAGGCAGGGGAGTAGGGAGGGGTTAGCTACCAATTTTGAGCTTATACAATTCGAAAATAGGTTAACGATCGTTGGGTGTTTCATTTTAAATTAGATTCAAATTGAGTAATTATGAAACTCACCCTTGTACACGAGACTTGTACATATGAGACTAGCACAACACAATGTGACTGACTTTATATGTTTGTCGAAACCAAATATCTAGAAGCAAGCTTATCTATATGATCATTGGATAGGTTATTTTGTTGAATTGAAATCTTGTACGGTATGCTTGATGAAACGACATGGTGGGAGTAGTTTATAAAGCACTAAGCAAAGCAATAAAAGATTAGTGGAACACTAAAACGATGGTTTGTGATTTTTTAGAGGTTTTTCAAATCAATCTTTTCCAATTCATATCAATCAACCTTCCCTTTCTTATCTCTAAAACATCTCAAAACTCTTTCTTTGAGGAGGAGAGACATAATGAAACTGCCCAATCAACAACCACCATAAATAATTAAATTAAGCCAAATTAGATATAATTGTCAACTCTTTGACAAATAAAAAGGGGCCATGCCTAGCTAAGCCAATCAATCAATCTTATTATCTTCAATTCAGGCTTTTCGGCCAACAATTCCATAAACAACTATTTGAGGACTGCAAAACACTTTTGGGTAGACAGGGGAGTGTTTTTTAGCCATACGGAGAGGAATGCTAATGGAGTTGTAACTCGCTTTGCTCTGTATTTTCAGAGAGTTGCGGAATGGGTTATTGATCCATTAGTTTTCCTACAAGTGATATTATGTAATTTTCTTAGTTTTGTACTCCTTCAGCATGTGTGGTGCTCTGTTCTACTCGGGAGTTTTTCCCATGTGATTTTTTCCAGGAAGGTTTTAACAAGTCCACGCAAAATATGTCCATTATTCTCACTTTCCAGTGGAATGAAACCTAACTATGTTTATAAACTAAACAAAAAGCCTGTCAAGGAACACAAATAATAGTCAATTTGCCCCGCATTTTTCTGCGTTAAATTGATTCACCTTCCGTAGGTTTACAAGCAATGACTTTTTGCACTCATCTACAGTTTCATTAACAAACTTGACTTTTTTTGAACACGTGTGCTTGTATTTTAACCACAAATACATGTTTAATCTTTTTGTGACATAATTGAAAATTTACATGTTCTGGTCTCTTATCCATTTGGCCTTCTCTCTAGTAGATGGAAGGACGACGCTACAAGTTGGAGACATAGATAGAGAGACACGACAGGAAAATGATGAAAACTCAGATGCTTATTACAAATCCGGCATTAATTTGTTTATTGATTTTCTATTTGTTTATCTGATAGATTAAAAGTTGGTCATTTGCATAAGTGGAACATATATGATAGATGGGTTACGTCAGTTAGTTAGGGACGTAAGTGTGTCCCGTTATACTCGAACACCATTGAATTGTGACTAGAGAAATAAATGTAGCAATTATAAACCACGCTTAAATTGAGAAAAAAGGATTGACAATGAAATGTTGAATCAATATGAACAAAGCATAATTAGGACATGACAGAGATTGAAAGAATAAATCTACTAAATTTGGCTACGTACACTGCTGCTTCTTCTTCCTAAAGATTTTTCTGGACAATTTCTAATTTATTTACAAGTCCCTGGTGGCAAAAAAAGCCCACAGGATTGTGAATTTTGGCATAACCAAAGGACCAACACCTGCATGAGCTACATGGTGACTCAGTCGACTCCCTCCACCAATGTGCCACCAAAATCGTCTGCATCCCAAATGACACCAAAAAAACAAAAACAAAAACAAAAAACTCTCTCTGTATTTTTGTTGTTTATTAATTAATTAATTGCTATTGGCCAACAAATGTTATCCACTATATCCGTTTTTTTATATTATTAATTTAGTTATTACAGTGACAGTTGTAAAATTCACCTTTCACCTATGAGAGCCGAGAAAGAGTCCAAACCCAACCGGCAATCAGAGCTCGCTCTTCCAGGCCAATTGACCCAACACCCGGGACCTACCTTTACACATCATCACGTAAGACACAAAAATGGGCCCCACCACGTTTAGCCGTATCTAGTCCAATCAGGGTCTAATTCGTCATTAACAAAAGTTCTAATTTAGACGAAAGAGCAACGGAAGAAGGAGAGGGGAGAGGCGGACTGGTACTTGCAGTAGTGCGTCTCCATTCTCTCACCGACGGATGTGGCGCTCTGGGCCCCACGCGGTAACGACAAAGGCGCGAAATATAGAAAATTTTCTCTTTACCCCCCTAATTGACCGTTGATCACGGACGAATAAGCAAGCACCCACTCATGACCGTCGGATCAGACGAGGAGGGTAAACCAACGGCCTCACCCGTCGGTGTCCCCATTGGTAAACAGTGTAAAAGACAAAAAGTTAATAACCAACCATTAACCCGGGTTAAAATTCGGTTAAAACTAAAAAACGACGTCGTTTACTATCGTCTTGAGTTAATGTCAGAGAGAGAGAGAGAGAGAGAGTGGTATTTTTTTATTTAAAAAATAAAAGCGTATATAAGAAACAGACATGCTCTGCGGAGAGTCTGTGTGTTTTTCCTTTGCCTGTTCCTCCTTCTCTTCTTCCTCTGCGTTCTTCATTGCCTTTCTTTCTCTCTTTCTCGGGTTTTGGTGTTTGGTTGGTTTTGCTGGTTGAGCTTTTCATGCTCCTCTCTGTGCGTTTAGCTCGCTTTGGTGGCGTGCTCTGTTAAAAGAAAACAAACTGACCTCCAAAACGACTCCGTTTCTCTCTTTCCTCTTTTTCTTTCTCGGAGACTAAAATGAGAGTTGAAATTCCTTTTGTCTAAGCTATATATAAGCATTTTTGTGTTTTCATGGATATTATCGAAACCAAGTGAGGACTGTGTGTGTATGTGTGTTTGGTGGCAGAAATTTTAATCCGAAATTTTGTATTTTGGGGGGAAGATGACTTCAACTCGGTCAGAAATGCAAGAGCCGAGCATCGACACCGATAAGCTCAGCTACGAGATATTCTCCATATTGGAAAGCAAGTTCCTCTTCGGCTACGACGATCAGAAGCTCTGGGTCCCCAAGCAGGTCTCTCCGTCTCCACCTGCCTCCGACCTTAAACCCGAAACCCAGCCCCAATCCGAAACCCCCGTTTCGGCAATCAAGAACCAGAGGGGCAAAATCTGCATACTCAGCATCGACGGCGGCGGAGGCATGCAAGGGATTCTCTCTGGCAAGGCTCTGGCGTATCTCGAGCACGCGCTCAAGCTCAAATCGGGCAATCCCGACGCCAGAATCGCCGATTACTTCGACGTTGCTGCCGGTGCCGGCGTCGGAGGCATCTTCGCCGCCATGCTCTTCGCCAGTAGAGACCAGGCCCGGCCGATGTTCAAGGCCGACGATACGTGGCGCTTCCTCGCTGATCACGGCAAGAGCTTTTTCAACAACCGCTCCTCCTCCGCTGTTTCAGGCGGGTTCCTTCGGCGGTTCATCCGAGGTTCCGGTTCGGGTTCAGGTTTGAGCGCCACCGCCGGTTTGGAAAAGGTGATGAAAGAGGCCTTCGCCGATAACGATCGGACCCTCACACTAAAAGACACGCTCAAGCCGGTTTTAATCCCCTGCTACGACCTCTCCAGTACGGCGCCGTTTTTGTTCTCCCGCGCCGACGCGCTCGAAACCGACAGCTACGACTTCCGCCTCTGGGAGGTCTGCCGCGCCACGTCAGCCGAGCCGGGAGTCTTCGAACCGGTTCAAATGCGGTCCGTCAACAACCAGACCCGGTGCCTCGCCGTGGACGGCGGATTGGCCATGAGCAACCCGGCCGCGGCGGCGATCACGCACGTGCTTCACAACAAGCAGGAGTTCCCGTTCGTGCGAGGGGTCGAGGACATAATGGTCCTTTCTATAGGGACCGGCCAGTTTCTAGAAGAAGCAAGGTACGAGTACGAGCAGGTGAAGAGGTGGAGGGCAAAGGAATGGGCTCGGCCCATGGCCAAAATTGCAGGCGACGGGTCAGCGGACCTGGTGGACCAGTCCGTCGCCATGGCGTTTGGTCAGTGCGGAAGCAGTAACTACGTGCGCATTCAGGTACGTGTACGCTACGCCTTTTCTAACGTGCGCAATTAAATTAAATTTCTGTAATTTTTTTTTGTCATGAAGTTAATTTTTGGGTGTGGTTGTTTTTTGCCGTTTCTGGGGCAACTGTGCAACGAGACACTGTTGTTAACACACATACTACACACGTATTGTGATTGCACATACTACACACGTATTGTGATTGCTAGCTTGCGCCAGGGGCGTGGGTTTCGCTTTCGTGCAATTAAATGCGGGTGTTTTGTAACGTATAACCATTTGGCCTGGTGTGGAGTGGAGTGGGAGGTATTGCTAGGGGGGGCATTGCTAGTTTTTTTATTTATAGCTTGCTCTATGCTGCAAAGTACACAGACCAAGTGAAGGCTGAAGCAAAATGGGGGACCTTTGGTTTTTGTTTCCCTGGTTGAATGGATTGCACGTGATTATGCTTTGGGTTTGGCTGTGAGCCTGTGAGCTCTGATTTTGTTTTCACAATTAATTTTGGGACCGAGAGAAGGAATAGATTTTGGTTGGTCCGGCGTAGAGGTTATTAGGACTTTCTGTCTTTTATACAAACTAGGCCTAAAGCCTAGAGTTGACGAGTTGTCTCAGTAAATTGGTTTGGGTTCTTGGCTTTTAAAGTTTTGCTTTTGCTTTGCAGTTTTGGTCCCACTGCATTGCATTCTATTGATTTCACTGATAAATTAAAGAATTTCTCTTCTTTATTTCTTTGCTGGATTTAAATTTGATACCTTTGAAGTTTGCTTCTTGGGTCAGGCTCTAAAATGATATTTCTTTATTCACTCTTTTCTTTGTTCTTAGTTTTTAGCCTTCGGTTTGCCCTGGTGTGGAAACTTGGAAACCATGACCTGTATTTTAAATACTAATTTTCTTTTCCAAGGAAGTAGCTATTGATTGTGGATTTCTGACCCTGTAATATTGCAGCAAGTAGTAAGTAGATGGAAATGGTTGGATAGCTGGGGTATGGAGTTGCTAGGAGTGGTCACAAATTGCTTCATCTTAATAAACAAGCATCCTATAATTAGAGGTCTAGGCCTTATTATTAGGACCACTTTTATGTACTGTAAAAGTACCAGAACTTAGGGTTCTGATTTTCCTGTTGCAGCAGTACATATAGGCTCTTAAAATCTAAATATCTATAGGGTTACCTTTAATCTGACTGTGGTTGTTTCTCTCCATTTTACCATTTTAGCAAAATGAAATACTATTCTAATCTATTCTCATACTCTTGGATAAAAGGTTACTATCATTGACCCACAACTTTTTGTCATATTCTGTTTTCTCTTGCGGTATATTTTCTCTGAGGTAGCTGTCACCCAAATCCCAATGGTTTCAACTGTTAGGTACAAATTGTTTTATTTATTGGAAATACATCCTATGAATTTTGGATCTTTCCCAATTTGTGGGTTGCTTGGTTTGAATATGACCTGTGACTAATATGCATGGCTGTTTATAAATCCTAAGTGGATTCGCTTGTTAGTTCTTAATCAATATACTAACTGGAAATTAGTTTTTGAACATAGCTAATCATTGGATGGTGTTTATCAGGCAAATGGGACAAGCTTGGGACGGTGCGGGCCAAATGTAGATACAGACCCAAGTCCCAACAACGTGAAGATGCTGGTAGGAGCAGCAGAGGAAATGCTGAAACAGAAGAATGTTGAATCAGTACTCTTTGGTGGTAAGAGAATTGGTGAGCAGAGCAATTTCGAGAAGCTCGATTGGTTTGCTGGAGAACTGGTTTTGGAGCATCAGAGGAGGAGTTGCAGAATAGCTCCCACTGTTGCCTTCAAGCAAGCTGCTGCCAAAACCACTTAGCCTACTACCTCCAACAAAACTAAAAGGTATGTGCTTTCTGTTATGTTTAAAAACCCACATTCATCATCTATACTATGTTAATACCTCATAAATTTGGAGAAAAAGAAAGCTACTTTTCTTGTCAAAACAATGCTCCCCTCTACAGTGAAATTCTCTGTCCATTGAAATTAAGCACATACCATGCCCACTGTTTTTTCGATTCGTACAACATTGTACAAGTGGCACTCATGTATTACATTTGAGTTTGACGCATTCTGACTAAACATGTCTGCATCCCTGTAGTTTTCCATCATCTTTGTACTTTTTTCTAATTCATCCTCAAATTTAGGTTAGATATGCTGTCAATGCTATGATTAGTTGTCAGAAGTTTATTAAAAGGGATTAAAATGGAGAAAGTGTTAGGCACATATGTTATGTATGTGATGTTATCATGCTAGCATGGTATAACAAATTAATAAAGATATGTTGTTGGTGGAGAATTCATATTATTTTAAATTCAAGATTTTGTTGAAACTTACATAGCAGGAGTTACTTAATGATATGGAGGTTCCACAAATAATGGTTACACGTCATCTTATTATTTGATTTTATTAATTACAACATGTTAGCATGATGGCATGCATAGCATACAACTACTGTTTCTAAGACTTTCTCCTTCAAATATGGTGGCATTGATTAATTAGGTGTACTGACACGTAGTCACGAGCAGGCATTGAAAATTCTTAATCTCTGTCCGTGGGCTGGTCTTGTCATTTTCTTCCTCCTTTATACCAACCAGTTTGTTGTTGTTTAACAAACACCAAAAAAAAAAAAAAAAAAAAAATTTACACTAAAAAAGAAGGTAAAACTAGATGATTGCTTAGAGCCCCATCTGTTGTCGGCCTACCGACACTTAGTTTTGAATAGATTCAAGGACATTTTGGATATTTTAGCAAACAAAACTGAGAAAAAGGCATGGAGAGGGGTGTTGTGGTCATTTAAAAGAGAGTCAAATCCTTGTGGTCCTGAAGGCAATTCCGTAGTCCGGAAAAAGGGTTCTCCTTGTGAGAGCATGCATGTTTCTTTTGAATGTCAGGGGCAAAATTTTATTGCTTTGCTTGTATGGCATTGGCCTACAGAATCACACATGCCTATTTGGGCGAAGACCAGATCCACATTAGCTATTAGCTCATTTAGCTGCTGAAACATCCAGTGAAATAAGCAACATATTTCCTTCAAATAATCAAGTCTGGGATTTATGCCTCTCATGTACCATTATCTGTACACGTAGTGCCTTGAGGTCCATGATTTTTTAAAGGCTCTTGGAGAACTGTCCTTTCTTAAAACACAGAGGAAATGGTGTTTGGTGTACACAAATCACTGGGGCCATGCTGAGGCCTTGTTTAATTATCCTTAAAGACCTATATGTTTGGTAAAAAAAGCCTAGAGAATAGAATTGTAGGTGCATAGAAGGAGTCTTATACATAAAATAAAAATAAAAAATAAAAAATAAAAAATAGTGTTGAAAAATCAAATGAAGATTGAAAAACTAAAGCCATGAAAAGCAGTTTTGGATGGTTTTTCCTGTCCACAAGAAGCTGGAGAAAAGAATGTTTAGAGCTTGTAACAGATAGAGACTACCACTTACACTTCCCAACTAACTTTTTAACAGACAAGGGGTAAACCTGGAAAAGCCAATTGAGTCAAATTTCTAAAGTTTTACATTGTTGCTTTAAGCAATTCTTTATTTGTTCAAACTATTTTCTCTCTTTATATCTTTTTTTCCTATTTTCATTTGAAGTTTGAACAGTATAGTTCTAATGTTACTATGACTTCTTCAAAATTTCAAATCATACATGTAGATGTAGATTACAAGTTCTTTCATTTATCTTCCTCAACTCAAATGTACATTTTTACTTGTAGCTTGAAATATAACAGCAAATTATTTTTCCCAAATTTTGCAGGTGAATAGACAGACATCAAAGGAAGGGAAATTCAAAAAAAAAAAAAAAAAGAGGAAAAGAGAAGTAATGTAGCTTTTACTTTTGTAAGTGGAGATAGTAAGAGAAGAGGAGGGATTGTGGGGGTCATTGAATTGAGTGAAAAGGACTAGTAGTTTGTAAAAAGGGTTGAAGATATAGTGGGATTCTTTGCCTGCCAGAGGACATGCATTGTGGACTCCACTCTTACCTTTCTACAATGGCAAGGAACCAAGGGTGGTAGAAAAAAGCGAAAGTGAGATCCAAAAGCTTTTGAGGTCAAACAAACAAGAATCAGATATTCAGGTGTGAATCTATTGATTTTAGAATTGAGTACTCAGGGGGTGGGAAGAGAACTGTTTCCATATTTCTTCCCCCACCCTTTTTCAGTTTTATATGTTTCAATTTTCCCCCAAGTGGGTTGTCCAATTTCTGTCTTTTCATCCTCAGTCTCGAGAAACTTGAGAAGGTGGGTGGGCAGGTGGTGGTGGGCTATGATGAAAACCCAGAATTAAAAAAAAAAAAGCCAAAGCTATTTGTTTGTCTTTGGCTTTTAGCTTTCAGCTTTTTACCTCTTCAATATATTTTCTGTTGAATATAGAATGTTTGTAGTGGTGGGAGAAGAGTTTTTCAGAGTGTGGGTTATCTTTTTCAAGCAACTGACCATTTCTCTCCAGAATGGGGGCCTTCATATTAGGGGCTAGTTCTTGGAGCCTTTCTAGAGGTAGAAGAAAAGTAGTATTTTTTTTTTCCATGTTGAAGTGTATAATATAGGATTTTGGGTCCTCTATTTGAAGTTCCATGATTTGTTTAAAGAGAGAAAAATTTCAACTCCTTTCTGTACATGCTTGTAATTTGAGAGATTGATGGTGTGCGTGTTATCAACTTGTTGGCTGCTATTTCACTTTTTCTTGAGTTTAGCTTTCATGCGTTTGGCTTTTTCTTTGCCTTTTGTTGACTATTGAAACCTTTTCCACAATCTTGCTGCGCATGACTTGTGTATCTTCATGAACAAGGGTCAGCGCGGCTGCTGCACAAATCAATGAAAATTCACTACTTTTAGTAAAAGTGATTCTATTAAGACACCCAACTATTCATCACCACCACCACCATACCCAGTTACTGGTCCACATCAGAATGCTCCACCTTCAAAATCCATGGATGAGTCATCAATTCATAATCCTAAAATATATGATTGTGGATAAAAATTTATAAACAGTAATTCTTCAAATAGACTTGTAGCAAAACAATGACAACAAAATATTTGAAAAGTTGATAGCAAAATGTAAATGGGGTTTCCTCAATTGGAAAAAGTTTGCTTGTTTTCATACCTTGTCTAAATCTTTTTCAGAACAAAAAATGATGTCCAATGGCATGCCAAGAAATTACTACTTGCCCATGATTAATTTACCTTGGGGGTGGGTGGGTTAAATAATTTCTTGTTGGTAGCTGCTTCTGCCCTTTTTTACCACAGCCTTCTTAGTGTGGTGGGTATCTCATCACTGTGGTCATAATGGGTTTTCACTACTGCAAATGATTTATGTTGAAGCAAAGCAAAGCAAAGCATCCAATCCAATTTGCGCAAATTCAAGCACAATTAGTACTACAAATTGAAGCAAAAAGGTTAATTAGAGCAAGATTACTCCGCATAAGCAGGCTTTTCTTTTGTGAAGATTTAACTAATCATATGGATCATGACCCACCAAATTAAGTTTCACCTCCTAAACCTAAACCTAAACCAACAAGATCAATAGATTTTCTTTATGCATGAAGTCAGTCACACACATTATTATATGGTTGGTAACTTGGTAGTGGCTGGCTGCCTCCTCCCCTTTTGCGTTTTGGGTAATATATTCAAAGTGCATTTTCCCTAACCTACTACCCTATGGTAAACATCCTTTCCGTCCTATTCATCAAAGTGAATCTCTCTTTTCATCCCACTTTTTCTTTTGGGAAAAAGATAATTATATTTATAAAATAATAATATAAAAGATAATTAATCACGTATACTTCATAAATAAATAAATAAATATTTTATTAAATGAACATGTTAAATATGAATTTATTTTTATATTTAAAAATATTTCCAAATTAGTTCCTACATTCATTTGAAGATCGTTCCAAATTCAACTTGTGTCATTAGTTACAATCCAATTAAAAATGGTTTCCATATTGGTTCCTACATTAACATACAAAATGCAATAATGGCTTAGTTGGGGGTATTTTAGGCATCGAAAAAGTACAATAAATTCGATTTTGCGCTTGATTAGGTAACTTGCTGAGTTGAATCTTAGTCATTGGGTTTTATTTAGAAAAAACAAGATTTTATTCAAAGAAAAATAAAGGGATGGGTTTTGGTGGAGAAAAAATGACTTTGAAGGGATTAAGCTTAAATTTACTAAAAAATATATTTATAATAAGACTTTGTAGACATGGGGTGTTACAAAAAGGAATGCATAAAGCACCAAGTATAATATGCACATTGTCTATATAAATATGGATTAAATCATAAAGTTGAGAATCAAGAAGCAGCATGAGTGATCACAAACCATTAATTTAATTATGATCGCAAATGATCTATTAGTGTAGTGGTTTGGAGTATTTACTCTATCAGGTAAGGTCCTGGGTTCGAGTCCAAGCATCCGTGTAGTGTGTGTGATTTTAGCATACTATCGCTCTTAATATAAAATGTCCACACAAAAAAACTTATCATCACCACCATGATCACAATTTGTTTTCTACTAGTTGTCGTCACTTCACATCCTAATCCACAATGTGAATCTTTCTCCAAAATAAAAATAAAAATAAAAATAAATTAGATGAAAAAGGGACATGTGTGAATAGGGGATGAGATATGTTCAAAAGCTATAAGCTTATAGCTTAAAGCAGATTCCTCTAAAAAGCTGGGTTATCCATGGTTGAAGAAAACAAACTAAACTTTAATTTGCCATACATAAAATTGGGGACCAAACATTATGCTAGATAGGTGACTAAACAATGGCATCTAGGCAAGCTATTTCACATTTGAAAAAAAAAAGAGTAGTAAATAAATAAATAAATCTTAATTAGAAAGAAAAAAAACACACCAACAAGGAAGGCCGAAAGAACCCGACAATAAAGAATATTATTTACCTTTAGTAAGGATTTGGAAACAGGTAAAATTTGACCTATGGTAGGGAAAAAATGAAATATATTGCTTATATATATACACATATATAGCCTTTTATTCCTATTATTTTCCTTTTTAGAAAAAGGAACTTCCTTGCTGCTATTTGTATGATTTTTTTTAAATGACTACCGACAGATACTATTATTTTCTTTAGGTTGTGTCTGTTAAATTTTAGAGAGACGGCCAGTGGCCCACTACTAACAACACCGATATAATCCCCAACTTAACCACCTACAAAGCCCAATAGGTGTGAGGTTTTATCACAAAAGGCCTCGGTAATATTAGTAGTGGAATAATTCATTATATATTGTATTTTATTTTGTCAAGTTTATGACGTGGGACTTATATTCTTCAACAGTGTCAATTTTCTAAATTTGATAAAAGAGATTGAGCTGCTTTAGCCCTTGTAGTGAAGTCATTTTCTGCCTAAGTGATAAGATCCCTTTCAAGTTGTCAACCATATATGCACTCTGAATCTGACTGTTCAAGCATGCAAAGCATATATACATGTAAAGCTAAATTAAATAGATAATGCGAGGTGCTTACCACATTTTTCATATCACATTTAGAAAGAACTCAGTTGCGGGCAGCAGGGGGCCCGAAGGCCAAAATCCAACTCCAGCGTTGCAGCCCGAGCCCAGGCAAGGAGGGGGTCCCACCGAACAGGGCAAGCCCGAAGGCGCTTTTGCCACCAAGCGAAGGCAAGGCGACGTCGGCGTGACGTCACTGCTTGCTTAAATTTTTATCGCTGCGTGCAATGCACGCGCCAACGTTAAATTTGACCAGCGCGCGTCGCGTCGAGCCCAACGCTCTTTGACACGTGGCGCCCTGGAGCCTTGGATGAGTTTTTTTGTTAAATCCAACGGCTGGGCCATTTTTTAGGTTAAAAATTGAAAAAATTGCAAAAAATTTTAAAAATATAATAAAATGCTGGTAATTTTTTCTATAAATACCTACCATGCCCATTCACTTTTCACACCTAATTTGCATACAACTTCATCTCCTTTCAATATTTTTTACTTTCCACCCAATATTTTCTACTCAAAAATTCTATTTTGTGTAAAAATAGAAATGACCACTTCTATCGAAGCCGGAGGTTCGTGGAGCACCATGGAAGATCTTTTGTTGTGTGAGTGTTGGGTCAGAGTTGGTCATTGCCCGATCACGGGCAATGAGATGAAGTCTCAAAATATGTGGAGAAAAATTCATGGAGAATTTTGTGAAAAATCCGGTTCGTTAAATGCGGAAATCTTATCCGAAAATCTTATCTGAAAATTGAGATATGAAAGTTTCATCAAAATGTCGACACGTGGCAACCAAAAATCCTATCCGAAAATTTAATCCAAAATTTTTATCCGGAAATCTTATATCAAATTTTATATGATAATTTTTTAATGAATAGTGACACGTGGCAACCCAAAAACTTATCCGAAAATCGTATCCAACTTGATTGTTTAAGTAAAAAAATAAAAAATATTAACGTGAATAGTATTTGCCCTACCTTGCCCTTCCATGGATGGAGCAAAAATGCAAGCTGCCACTATTCACGTGAATATGCCCCTTGCCCCCTTGCCCTTGCCCTTGCCCTCATGGGTGGAGTTGCTCTTATACCACATCTCTAATAGAGGTGGAACCTACCAATATAATGGGGCCCACTCTCTATTAGGAATGTGGTATAATTGTGGTATGAAAAATATGGTAAGCCTAGCATTTTCCAAGTTAGATATGATGTAAGTTAGGTTTAAGATAATCTACTCTCTTTAGTTTTGAGGAGAAATTTTTAAATAGACTTAGGACATTTGAAATTACTTTCCAATTTATTGCATTATTTTTTATGACACATGGGCGGGCTGCATTGGAAATATTCCACATGTCCTACATCTAGTGGATGGTACACCAGCCACGTGGTGTACCGGGAACACCCAAAAATTACTCAATTTTGAGAGTGCATTTTGGTTTCAATTCAATGTGAAACTAGACTAGCGTCATAAAAGAACAAATTCTTTGAAAAAGAAAAAGAAAAAATAGCTACCACGTTTTATCTAAAGAGTAATCCTGCAACCGAAGTTATTCTGTGTTTAATTCCATCATTTAGAACTTTGTATACTTGACACGGAGGAAATGCATGCATCTCTACATATTGTAGTGTCATATCTTTCATTTAATTAGGCTTATCTCCAATATACGTAAGGTCAAAGTCTATTCTAAGCTTCTTTTTCAAAATAAATTTGAGATATTAGTCCCTTAATTATTATTGAACTGACCTTTTTGTTTCATCAACTAAATAATGATGATATATAATTGTTATTTAACATAATTTTTCAGCGATACTGACATATACACCAAATACACCTATACATATATATATAATTTGGATATATTATGGTTCTAATTCTAGCTAGCTTTCCTTGATTATTTTGTCACAATTATTGATCATCCTTTTTTCTTTTGTGATTATTGAAGGAGGAGGATTCGAACATTGGCCATTTCCCAATGTTGAGAAGAGAAACACCATTGAACAAAAAACTATATACCATTAATTAGCAACTACGACGTATACCTAATTAAGAGGAAGATACAACATATCTATCTCCGAAGTACGACCACATATTTCTCTTGTTTATATAATCTAATTAATTTGTTGTTGTCGTGAGATTATGAGCCCGATCTTTTGTTTAATTGTTCTAGGTCAAGTTATGGTCGTTCTCATCTTCAGTTGACATATATCTTATTCAATGAATCAAATAACTAAAGAGAAGTAGGGTTTATGATTATTAAGTATGCAAATGGCATTAAGGATGACGATAAAAAAAGCAGGGGCCTGGATCACATCATCTTGTCATGTTTATATACTAACAAATGCTCTCATATTAATCATTTAAATTAATAATATGTGGATAGGGAATGAGATCAGGCTCTAATAATTGATGCCAATTAGAAAAGCAAATTCCATTATTAATTAGTATTATATGGTCTTCCTAGTCCACTAATTCTAGGCTTTCAGGATTATATTATGCATGCATGAGAGAGAGCAATGCATCATGCATGTATAAGATAGAACACCTAACATAAATTACAACATTTGGCAAAAGGAGAAAGAGCACATCATAGATGGGTTACCAACCAATCCCAAATAGACAAAAGGAAAAAAAAAACAATACAAGGGAAGAAAAATGTGAGAATAAGGTGACAAATAGGAAACATCTAGTGTACATTGTACCCAAATGTTTAAGAAATGACTTGGCCCATATCTTGTGTGTGTATATATGTATAGTTATTCTCTTATTAGGATATTCGCACTTAATAAATTGAGAGGAAAGCAAAGAGGTGTAGTACAAAATACACGGCGTTCGCACAATAATAATATATGAATGTCCGCATACGAGAATTTATGTATATATATATATATATATAGTTATTCTTTCATCCGAACGTCCATAGATTATTATTGTGTGGACGTTATTGTAAACATGGAGGAAATGAGGGAGGGTAGTAGAAAATCCATGACGTCCGCATGATAATAACGTCCGGATGTCCGCATAGGAGAATTAATATATATATTCATCAACCATTTTTATTCATTGTTATTTTCGTTTTTTTTATAGGATCAAATATTGAATTTTTTTCTTCTTCCTATAGCACCACCGACACATACAAATAGGGGTATTTTCTTGATGTTAGTACTTTCTAAGCTATTATACAATGGTTGCAGACACGGTCTTAGCTAGCATGGGGTTAAGAAAAGTTTGAAAAGAATAATAAAGTTACAATAATTGAGCAAAACGTGGGTTAGACCAGTTGGCCAAAGCAATGAGACGGTAAATTATATTTATTTAGAATAACTAAGATTGTCACTTCTATTATAAAAAATATATAAAAATAAAAAACTACTACACCCATTAAGTATATATAATACTATATTTGATGTTCCTTAATTTCACTTTCGAAATCGGTTGTGAGCAATTTTCAGTTAATAGGTTTTTCACCACTTGATGGGATTTGAGTGGGCATATGTAACTATCGGCAAAAATGTTAGCACAACACAAGTGCGATGGGTACTTTTCCAAATGAAAATGAAAGATAACAGAATTTTTATATAACCAAGGGGTGAACCAAGTAAACAGCAAGAAAAAGTAGGAAGTGGAGATGGTATTATTAAAAGTAAAGTAAAAATCTCAGCTTTGGTATATGATAATATGATATAGAATTAGATCTGTGTCTTGTGAATCTTTTAAGTTTTGGGGCCGCACTTTCATTTGGAATGAGCTTTGATTCAATTTCAAAATTAAAACTTGGAACACATCATTCTCGAATGAAACGAAGAGACTAATTATTTCACAACCATATATAAAATAAATTTTTGTAACATTTATTGGCTTAAAATTATTGATACAAATGGAACAGTTGAACTCAGCTCATCTTGGGCCAAAAAGAAAGTGGTTGACAACATATATTGTAGTGTCTCACTACAACGGTAAACCAAGTCAACACATCCTCTATATAGTCACAACTCAAACAGGAAAAGAAAAGAATGCCCTCTTGCACTCCCACACAGCGCGTTTTATGATAATGAATTTCACTGAATGATACAGAAAGTTTGTCAACTTTCAACTGTGCAGAGCAGCTTCCTCGGCTGCTGCAACTTCGGTTACGCGAAGGGGTTCTTGTAGCTCGGGATTGATAGGAAACATATGACACTGTGCATAATGTGCCATTAGTTGGTCCACAAGCGCAAGGGCTATCGTAGCTTCCACCATCGGCACCGCTGCACCAGTCCACCAAACAAAACTTGTAAGACCATTCAAGACCAAAATCACATTTATCAAGCACTAGTCTCATCTTTTATTAACCAATTATAATCTAATAGCAGAAAAGAAAAAACAGGTTCCAAAATCACTGTGACGCGGACAGTTAATGACAGTATACATATCATTCAGACATACCTCGAGGAACAACACACGGATCATGGCGACCACGGGCTATAAGTTCTATCTCCTGTTTATCTCTAGTCACTGTATTCTGCTTCCTCTGCACAAATATCCCAAAACCATGATAGTTTTGTCAGTTAATTACAATTTTTTATTATACAAATTTACATACATAAAAGAAGGGCCTGAATTTGGCTCTAAAGTATCCTCTTGACTAAACCCCGATAGCATTAACAGGATAACTGCCAAGTGTCTGCTTTGGACATAACTATCCTTTTTATTTAATTAAAAACCCAAAAGTTTAAGAGAAAAAGGAGAATATTCTAAGCAATATTAGTGGCACAAAATGCATGAGATACAGATGGTTGCCATAAAATTGCTTTAGATAATGAGAATAAGATGATATGCTTAATGTGCAAAAGAATTAAACTTATATTCAAAAGTCCTATAAGCCCAGGATTAAAAGTAAAAACAGCAGAGCTAATTTTATCATATAAGTCAAGCACAAGTTGTTAACTAGCTTTGCACCTAAAGTTGTATACTTTCAAAATTCCTGAGCATATACACAATAGGAATAAAACCGAGCTATAATATAGATGATGAACATGTGGCCAGGGGAATCAACAGTCCATTAAAATTAGTACTCTAATGGCCCAAAACATGATTTATCACACATTAGTAACAGAAAATGACTCATGAAGTGAGCGATGCCAGCTGAAAATAGTGGACTAGTATTCCAGCATCATAGTTATGATGAGAGAGAGAGAGAGAGAGAGAGAGAGAGAGAGAGAGAGAGAGAGAGAGATGGGTTGATGTTAGACTTACTGAAATTGTAGCTGTTGGCTTGAAAGCTATTCTCATATTTATGATTTCTCCATTGGATATTCCTCCCTGATTGCCAGCAAATACAATCTCAGTGTACCAGTCATGCTCAAGAAAAATATTTACCAACTTACTCTACATTTAGAAGTAACAAATCGAAATGTTGAACAAATACCTGTGTCCCACCAGAGCGATTTGTTTTTGTCCTGATTTTTCCTTGTTCATTCAAATAGAATTCATCATTGTGTTCACTCCCAGTTAAAAAGGTACCTGCCAGGTATTTGTGAACAGTAAGAACTTACTGAAATATAGTGGGAGGAAAAAGAAAATCCATGACAATAAGATTTCTATCATTCTCTAGTCACCAATTCCAAGTTAAGAACTCTATAGGCAACCGCCCAAAAGTATCATAAGTTTGTGAATCTTAACCTGCAAATCCACTTCCAAATTCAAAACCTTTTGTTGCAGGTAATGACAAAACAGCTTTAGCAAATTCAGCTTCAAGTTTGTCAAAGACTGGTGAACCAAGCCCCTGAGATACAACTGCAGTCAATACTGCATAACACAGAGAGAGAGAGAGAGAGAGAGAGAGAGAGAGAGAGAGAGAGAGAGAGAGAGAGAGAGAGAGAGAGAGAGAGAGAGAGAGAGAGAGAGAGAGAGAGATTTTTACCGGTGGGCAGTTCCTAACGATGCATGTAACAACACCACCAATGGATTCCCCTTTCACCCTAACAGCATCAATGGCAGCAATCATCTTCTCTGCATATTCAGCGTCTGGGCACCTGACAATGTTACTCTCTACCTGACAATATTTAAATAAAAATAATAGTACAATTAATGAGTATGTAGCATGGCCAAAAAAGGAGTATCATAAGGGCACCACTGAAAGTCAATTTTTTTTATGAATAATAGAAGTTAATTTCTGTGTCAATAAGTACTTCAAAATCCATATAATTGAGAAAAAGGAATGTGTAAAATTGAAAAAGAGTAAGCTACATGGTAATACTTGTGTTCCTTACTTTGAAATTTCTAAAACCAATTTACATCTAAGATTCTCCAAGAACTTGAAACCTCAAGTAACAACTCCAACTCCATTGAATTATTGGGTTTGTATGGCCAGTTACAGGTCAGAAACCAATTAGGAAAAACATATTTATGACGAGGGTAATTTTCGTTTCACATTTGGGTGTGGGTACTATTGTAGTCAATAATAACTCATGAAATGTTACTGGATGCGACAACCACAGATAAAACATATAATTGGAGAGTAAGAATAGTATCATTGTCTCAGAGATTTAGGTATTCACGAGTCCTAACTGCTACCAAAAAAAAAAGGTCTAAATGCTACAAAATTAGGTACTCAAGAGTCCTAAATCATTCAGATATTTAGTCAGAATATTGAAAGTTGTTCCTTTTAGCTGACATGCATTCTGCAGAGCTTATTATACAAAAATTTAAATTAACATCCATAATCCCACCTGATCAAGTGCCAGTGTATAATGATTAACTGACTCCTCTGGAAGCACAACCTTGTGAACTTGTGAAACATAAGCAAGAACCTGTAGATGATACAAACATAAGGGAAAAGGTTTAGAAATTATGAAAAGAAAAAGAAAAAGAAAGAAGTGCAGATAATACTTTATGTACAGACTGTATCTTATAAGATTACGAATGGCAAGATTGGCCAGAGAAGTTATGAAAATTTTCAATTAACATAAAGGACAACAGATATTAATAGCTCCAAATTCCAATTATTTATTCACTATGATTTGAGGACAGACATGGTGTGTCAGGCAAGTCCACTTTCAAAAATCTAGATATGTGGACATGCCAATACATATGTGTATTTTTTTAGAAATATCATCTATTCTTGATATTCTTGAGCATATCTTTACTTGTAAAAGAAGCATATTGCCACAGAAAATTATGAAAATAATAATCGTGTTTCATTTATTAGAAAAATTAAATTAAATTAAGATCTTGATTTAAAGGCAAATGAAGATGTATTTTCCTAGGCGTCCACAGACGCGTTCAACATGGGTGGACAGTGGACACTAGTCTTGTGTCTTTAGATGTCAAAGAGACCAAAATTTTATGAAAGAAGCGTCCTCAAATCATAAGTTTCTCAGTAATAAGTAATAGTAAGTTAAGACTACCTCTCAATTTTGAATTTAATAGTCAAATTAAAACTTCTCTTAGCTTGATACATTCACAATTCGTCAAGGTAAATCAACTTCAATAAATAAGCAGCAACACAATGATTAAACGAACTAGAGTCTCAGGCGTTATCAAGTAACTATTCACAGATACACAGGTAGTGAAATCTATAGACACACAATCAAGAACCCAACAAGGGGGAAAGTTATGCGCATTAGCAAATATGTGTCTGCATCATGTTAAAGAAATAAAATCCTGGGAAGAAAGTTTCACCACCTCGCACCAAAACATGCACACATACACCTACAAACAGAAGTACACATACACACGCACACCACACACACCTCAGTTCCTGAGAAGGCCTTAAGGATTTTCTTGGCAACTGCTCCTGCAGCAACCCTTCCTATTGTTTCTCTAGCTGAAGATCTACCACCACCCTTCAATAACAAACTAGGTTAGGATCTACATATCTGCAATTCCAAACAAGTAATTGTGAACCTTTAATTATTAAGCTTAAAGTTGGTACCTGCACTGATCTGACGCCATACTTCAGGTCATAAGTTCGATCTGCATGTGAAGGCCTATAAGCTATTGACATTTCGTCATAATCCTAAAAACCACCAACATAATTATTGGAAAACTTTCTATGTATAACAATGCTCCACTGAACAAGTTGACTAGCATAAATGTGATAGTCAATTTAAATTCTCCTATAAATTACGAATCAGTAAAAATCATAAACAAAGACAAAAAAAAAACACATTGCAAAGAAATATCAGTTTTTTAGCCCTTCCCATTTTCTTTCCTCTTCATATATTCCCTCTAGCACTAGACACTTACACGTCCTCTCTGATCGGTATTGGGTACAAGCACAAGAATTGGGGTCCCAGTAGTCACTCCTGCAGTTAATTATAAAATCATTTAGAGTGCACACAAATGTGTTGAGAAGTAATTTCCTAGATGAAGAGGAAACTACAAAAGGAACCATGAAAAAATCACATTGAACAAAAATTCCAAAAAGAGCTAACCTTCATGAACTCCAGAAAGTATTCGGCATGTGTCAGTTTCCTTTCTAGGAGTAGTAATCCGACTTTGACCTGGCCTCCTGACAACCCATAAAAAGTTTGCATAAAAACAAATCAGAAACCAACAATTATAAAGGAAGCTTTCCGTGATTATCACAGACAACACATTATACTATCAACAATATAAACAGTTTATATATCCAAGGAAACTAACTGTGTCAGCATACAATGAACCCGGATCAAAATACCTCAGAGCCTTTAAGATGAAGATGAACATGAAAACATACTAGTAAAATAACATTCAATTGAACATGAGAACATACTAGTAAAATAACATTCAATTGAACATGAAAACATACTAGTAAAATTAGATTAAATTGAACATGAAATGGGAAATATCAATCATTACAAATTCAACAATGCATGTTAGGAGAGTTTTCCAACTCCCCGAAAAACTTTAAAATGAGCATGACAAGGGCAAACCCTGTATCAAGTACCTTCTGTCCAGGTCGCCCTGCAAATCAGCTTCAGAGAGGGGCATCCTAGGAGGACATCCATCGATTACACAACCAACACCACCACCATGTGATTCTCCAAAAGTTGTTACACGAAAGAGATTTCCGTAAGTATTGCCAGCTGCCTGCACCTCTGAAATTCAACAGAAAAAAATTTCAGAATTGGAAGTCCTAACTTACTACAATCCCTTACATATATAAACTCCCATTTATTTTAAAACTTGCATTAGGAAGTACTAAATTTTTTTTCTTCTAATCCCGTTATCAATTGGACTGAGTGATAACGGGGTACTTAGTTTTTACAACTTTTGACCAAAAAACAAAGTTTTTACAAATTGGGTAGTGCTTGCAGAAGCTACTTAAAGTCGCCGCAATCCCAATGACTTAATAATCTTTTAAAAGAATGAAGCATGCTTATTGCATAAAAGAAATTCACTGGAAAGTATAGTGATTTATAACCTTAAGCAGACAATTAATTCAAGAGCTAGATTGCACATAACAAACTTCTCACGCATTGGAAAGAAGGAAGCAAAGAGTAAACTTGACCACTTAATACACAACATATAGAGCCATCAATGATGTAGCTAAACAATTTTAAGCAATTGAACATAAGCAGACATATGGAACTCGTACAGTGATTTGTATTGGAAGCAAAAGCAAATGAATTGAACAATCAGAGAGAGAGAGAGAGAGAGAGAGACTGACGGAGCTTCCTGAGAGTACGAGGGCGGATCAAAAACTGTACTGATGGGGACGATAGATTTCGAAGATCCGACGAGATAGAGCACAACCCAGAAAGCCCATCGGTCCTTGTAGCTCCGAGAAATGGTTTGGATGAGAGAGACGAAGCCATCTCAATTGAACTCACTGAGCCTCAGCCCACCAACCACAACACCCTGGAAGAAGAGAAAGAAGAAAAAGATGGAAGCTTTGAAGAAACTAAAGAGAAAAAGGGGGTACCTCGGATTTGGTTTGAGTAAATAATAAGGTGGTGGAATTTAGATGCAATAGAAGTTAGAACCCACCAACTCACTTCACCTACCCACCACGGCCACCACCACACCACACCTCACCTTCGAGCTTTCAATTATTATTTTTTAGTTGTTTGGTGGCTTGCTACTTGTAATCGTACTGGAGGGTGCGGGCGTGTGTATATATATATAGTAAAAGGCAGAGAACGATAAAATATTCAAAATACCAGAAAATATCATTGATTAATGTAAATATTAAGAATTGAAATTATTAATTAAATGAGTATAATAAGGTAAATTCACACTCTTTCATATTTAAAAAATTAAAATTAAAACAAAAATAAAATAATGGATCATATTTTTATGGAACACAACTATCCATTATCTTTTTTAATTCTAAAATAAATTTTAAAAAAAAGCCTATCATAGACACGTAAGCAAGAGATTAGTATATATAACATTCAAAATATATAAAAAAACATTTTTAGTTATAAAAAAAAACTAAAAAATCAATATATATATTAAATAAGGATAATTTGATAAATTAACAATATGTATATTTAAAATAAGAACATGGTTACTATTTTCTTAGGACGCAACTACACCTCATTTCTCTTTTTTAGAACTTAAATTGAATTACTAATATTTAAAGCAAAAATATTTATATTTATAAGAAATTTATATAATAAAAAATTCAATTGGCACAAGTGTGAGCTTGTGCTAAGGGGATATTATTAAATTAAATAGATTTTGCGAAGAGGCACTCGCCTATTTGTTGAATGAATGGTTCTTTATCGTTGATGCATTGCAGTCAAGAATTGTCCTGCTCAAATTTTTTTGGAAACAAAATAAGGTGATGTGTTCAAGTTATTTTAACAAATATATCAACGTGGCTTTGAAGCCAGAACTATTAGAGTCAAAATATTTAAAAGCATCTATCAAGTAAATTTTGAAGCAATTGATTATTATTGTATCAACAAAATCATGAAAAACATGGAGTGTGCTGCCTAATTTAAGAGTGGCATTTCTATGTAGTGGCCATCAGGGGCACCTCGTGTTTTGAGAGAATACAGAGACGATATTAATCAGAGATTTCAATGGCTTTGGCATCAGGCTTCTTCAGAATTTTCAAAATTTTTAAAAAGGAAATAGTATAGCCGACCGGCTATACTCGGGTTTTTCCTAGTTTTTCAAAAAGGAATAGTATAGCCGGGCGGCTATACTGTTCCCCCATTTTTAAAAAAAGAAATAGTATAGCCGCGCGGCTATACTCGGGTTTGCCAATTTTTTAAGAAGAAACAGTATAGCCGCGCGGCTATACTCGGTTTTTCCAATTTTTTATAAAAAGAAATAGTCTAGCCGATCGGCTATACTTGGATTTTTCACATTTCATTTACATCAACATTCATGACAACTGACACTCCAAAATCAAACCTAGAAATACACAATGCGAAGTGCATGCAGTAGAGAATACAGAGAAGATATGAACCTGAGATTACAATGGCTTTGACATCAGGCTTCTTAGGATTTTTCAAATTTTTTTTAAAAAGATAGTATAGCCGACAGGCTATACTCGGTTTTTTAGTTTTTCAAAAAGGAATAGTATAGCCGTGCGGCTATACTAGGTTTTTCCAATTTTTTTTAAAAATAAATAGTATAGCCGTTCGGCTATACTGGTTTTTTTATTTTTTAAAAGAAATAGCCGCACGGCTATACTGGTTTTTTCAATTTTTTAAAAGAAATAGTTTAGCCGCACGGCTATACGCGGTTTTCCAATTAAAAGTAGTATAGCCGATCGGCTATACCCGGTTTTTCCTTTTTTTTTTTAAGAAATAGTATAGCCGCGCGGCCATACTCGGATTTTTCAAATTTCATCAACATTCATGACAACTGACACTCCCAAATCAAATGTAGACATACATAATGTGAAGTATTAACCAGAGATTTCAATGGCTTTGACATTAGGCTTCTTCACCTCTGCCTTTGGAACAGTGACACTCAGAACCCCATTCTCCATTGCAGCCTTAAACTCGTCGACCTTTGCATTCTCAAGAAGCTGAAACCTCCTCAAGAACTTGCCGCTGCTGCGCTCCACTATGTGCCACTTGTCGTTCATGTCCTCCTTCTCTACGTTCCTCTCTCAGCTGATCTAAAGAACCCTGTCATCTTCAACCTCCACCTCTTCTTTCTTCAGCCTCGGAAGGTCTGCCTTGAACACGTGGGCTTCTGGGGTCTCCTTCCAGTCGATTCTGGTGTTCACGATCACAAAAGTTGAATTTTCCCGGGAAAATTCAGGGAATGTGGAAAGTGATGAGGAGGAAGGGAATGGAAAATCCTTTAAGGAGTCCCAGAGATCGGGAGACAAAGGGTTGAAAGTGCTGCCTCGTCCGAAGCTGGGGATGATCAACATTGGAAAAATTGATGGTTTTTGTTTGGATGCTGAGAAAGTTTGAGTGTCGATTTGTAGTGGTTAGAGAATTTCCTAGGAGGAGGACAAGTTATTTGGTCTAGAGACCATAAGCAGAGAGAAGACATCTTGTATGTAGTTCTGATGAATTCAAAAGAAAGCCCTTCAATAAGCCTTCTTACGAGTCTTTTTCTTCAGCATCCAGACTAGTAGTAAATTTGATCAGATAAAGACCTACTTATTCTAATGAGGCCTATTTCCTAATTTTGTATGTCCTGTGTAGAGGCTCTTATGCTCTTTACTTATTTGGAGTGTAAATTCTGCATTAAAAGAGTAGCAGTTTCGTATATAAAAAATTTAAAGCCTGTTCCTACCACACCTTTCATCTTTATGATAAAAAAGTGCCATTTTGCTGGTCATTCTTGATAAGAACTTTGCTATTATGGGTGCTATTTTCTTTATGATGCTACTCACTGCCTACTATTATGATTAAATTCTTATCTCTTATGGTATGCAGATAGGACTGCTCATTGGAAACATAGGGTTCATACGCAATCAAGTAACAGATTCAGCGAGTAAAACATTGAATTTCAGAGTTGATTTTGGCATGATCTGCTATATGTTTGTGTTAGGCATAGAAATGGATCCGTATATACTCTTTAAAGAACCAACCAAGGATGCTAAGATGGCCTATGGTGGTGTGCTCTCCACATTCATCCTAGCCTGTGCCATAACCCCATTTATGCATTTTACAGAAGGTTTCAAGGTCAACTTCACTCTCTCCCTCTCCACGATCCTCTCTAGCACAGCCTCCGGTACTGACACGTCTGATAACAAGTCTCAAAATAGGAAAGTCAGACATAGGCCATTTGGTCATTGCTGCAGGAATGCATGCTGATTTTGTAACCACTCTTCTCCTCTCCATTGGCTATGTCTTTTGCACCCACCAGTACGACTATAAGTAGCCAGAGATTTTTAAGTTTAATGCCACTCAAAACTTCAAATTATAAACTTTTTGTCTGAATTTGGTACTAATTAATGTTCATTTCTCAATTAATTAACCAGAGATTTTGTAGAAAAACAGAATACTCAAATGCCAGGATCAACAACGCAGCTTCTCAATGCTCAAAAGCAGCCAAAATGATCTCACATAAACTCAGAAAGAATAGAGAGAAAAAGCAGAAGCTGCCTCACAGATGAGTTCACATTCAATAATGATAATAATGTTTTGCTACAACTCTCATTACAAAATAGATGGTTCTAATTTGAAGTTTAATGCCACTCAAAAAGTTTTAAACACAAGAAAGCATTTTACTAAAACATGAAACCAGAAAAGCAACACATACAATTCAAAACAGGAACCAGGCAAAGCCTCAAAAATGCAAAACACAAATTAGCAAAATTACGATCAGAAATCACTCATTACATTGATGACAATTACACCCCAAAATCAAACAAAGAGATACATCATGTGAAATGCAGTAGAGAATACAGAGACGATATTAACCAGATATTTCAATGGCTTTGGCATCAGGCTTCTTCGGATTTTTCAAATTTTTTAAAAAAGAAATAGTATTTCAAAAAGGAATAGTATAGCCGTCCGGCTATACTCGGTTTTTTCCAACTTTTTTAAAAAAATAAATAGTATAGCCGTACGGCGATACTGGTGTTTTCCAATTTTTTAAAAGAAATAGTATAGCCTAAAATTAAAAAACCCAGAGATCGAGAGAGATGAGGAGGAAGGGAATGGAAAATCCTTTAAGGAGTCCCAGAGATCAAGAGAGAAAGGGTCGAAAATGCTGCCTCGTCGGAAGCTGGGGATGATCAACATTGGAAAAATTGATGGGTTTTGTTTGGATGCTGAGAAAGTTTGAGAATTTGAGTCGTTATATAATTGTTGCTTTGCTTGACTGGTTGGGAAAGCAGAGGATTGATTGCATATTTATACGGGGCCGAAGAGTTTTCTAGAATAGATTGGTCCTTGCGTATTTGTATGGATTTCTCTCAAACTTTCTAGGATAGGATTCTCAGGTGGCTTCTTTGTGGGCTCGTAACAGTTGACGAGTGATGCACCACCTGGATGACGTAACAGTTGGAAAAAGAACTGGTGAATCAGTTAGAGCATCTCCAACAGTGGTATGAAAAAACTCTTCAAATGAAGTTTGTTGGCCTACGTGGCGATTTAAAGAACTTTATTTGCTACTTTAATATTTTCGAAATTATCGATCTCTTCAATTCAATTAATACAATATTTGACTTAAAGCAATAATAATTAATAACATTCTTTTTTAAAAGATAATATTTATGAAATTTACATCAAACCCATAAAAAAATGTTTTTAGCCTTTTGATATGATTTTGGTTCTCCCAAAACAGAATAAATGTTTTGAAGAGGCGATGTCAACTTACCGCTTTGAAGAGAGAGAATGGGGTTGATTTGATGGCGAGGTTGAAGAGGTACATTGGAGGAATTTTTCACGCGTGGCTCACCTATTTGAGCATCCCAAAGTGATTGAAGAGGTACATTGGAGATACTCTTAAACCGACTGAAATGAAACCGAATATCCGATTTGATTTGGTTTTTCAGTTTTTGCCTCTGTTTTTATTCGAACTGGCCCAGGTACGGTCCAGTCATGTCCTATTTACTTCCAAAATTAAAAGCCAAACCAAATAAAATAATCGATTTGATTTGGTTTCCATTAGGTGCAACCCGTTTTATTCGGTTTGTGTTTCGTTTGCTTGTCCCATCATTACTTGATGCCCAAAAATAATACCCAACTCCCCTAAATTAATTAATCAAAAAATTCAGAGAAAAAAAGAAATGGATGATGGTGTTGGAAGCATGGATTGAGGATATGAGTGAGGGAGATGAAGGAAGTTGAGACCGTGATGAAGATGAGGGACGCTATAATTTTGGTATTAAATTCATAATAAGAAATGAGTTATATATATCAATATATTGGTCGACATTATATACTCAGTCCAATTTTGTTTTTAAGTGGCAAAATCAAGAATCGAGCTGGTTCAAGCCAAAACCAATTTTGTTTTTTTTTGTTTTTCGACCTAGTTTGGTTCAGCTTATCGATTTTCCAATTCAAAATCTCACCCATATAACCCAATTTAGCTACACTTGCACTTCCTTTAAGATTGAGAGAACCGAATTGAACCGGTCCTCGCTCTTTTTTGTGTGTGCAAATAACTTATAACTCAAGTGATTCAAAGTTGTTATTCTTGCACCCAAGATCGTGTTTCGAATCCCTCTCTCCAATATCACTTATAAAGAAAAACCAAATCTACTCATATCTTGCATAAACCATTTCATATGCAATTTAAATTCCCCACTACAAGAACCAAATTTAACCATAAAGCATTGAGGCATTTCACACCTCCCTATTATACTTACACTCCCATATAGCATGAGTACTCGTTTCCTCATTTGGGCCATCTAGTTATTTTTCCTTTTTCATTTTTTCAACATGTTTAGCCCAATTACAACCAAAATATTCACAACTTGATACCACCCTCCTAAAATTCATCAGACTATAAAACTTCAAAGTTCAATAACTAATATAGCTACAATTCAAATATCAATAACTTCAAAGTTCCATCAAACTTCAAATCCTATATTCATATCTAGTGATTATCCAATCAAAGTTCCATCAAACTTCAAATTTAAATATCATTTTTTTATATATAATAAAAATGAACAAATATATAAGCAAACAATCTGATTCGGTTTAAGTCAGTTTGCAAAAGCTCAAAATCAAACCGAACTAAATCATTTACAGTTCAGATAAGTTTTTAAAGTTTTTGACTTTTCTTGATCAAAACCAAATCAAACTAAACCGGTAATTTCGGTTTGAATTGACCGGTTTAGTCATTCAACCGACTTGACCTAAGAGTTTGCTTATGGCTAGCAGGGGAGTGAACAACTTTGAAAAATAGCAAGTCTTACGTTTATGGCTCTCCTATTTTAGTTTCCTTTATTATGTTTCTTAGAGGTTGTAAGTGTTTCTTTTCTTGTTGGTATCCATTTTTTCCATTGTGGTTTGGGCCATTTTCCCATTGTATCTCATAAGTCTACCTTTGTGTTTTTTTTCTTGCTGATATGGCAACGTACAGTTTCACACCAGAAATCAGATTGAGATGCATCATTGACCTGAAATTAAAATTGAAGTTCATATAATAATTTACTAAAGACAAAATTTACTAGAATTATCTCAATCTTTAAAGAAATCAAAGAGATTTTACTTGAAATTGTTAGTTTCCTCTAATATCTTATGTCAAATTTGTCATATGCATATAATCTAAAATGATACATAGAGCAGTTAAAATGATATTCATCTTCCTCACACAACTATTGAAGCTGTAAGAAAGCAAAAATCGATATAAATGTCGGGAAGCAAAGTTTTTTTTATTATTTTTTATCGTCATATTAAGGACATGAGTAACATACTGTGAGATGTTCCTCACAAAAATGGCATGAAAAGTTTGATAACTGATGATATTTTATTAATGTCAATTGCACATATTTGAGAAAAACTTATATGTGTTTTAATCTCAACAGTCCTTGAATTTATGTCCGAGTTGGAGGATGGAAATTTAAAAACAAATTAAATGACCAAAATAAATGCTTTTTAACGGTAATAGTCCTTGACCAGAACAAATTGGAGGTAGTAGTCGTTTGAAAATTTTGACAAATAATATACATTTAAATATTTAAATAAATTATATTAAAATATTATATAGTGACCGAACTTTTAAGTTGTAATTTGCCAAAACTTTGCCAAATAAAACGTAAGTATTTTATTCGTATAGCTGCACGGCTATACCAAATTAATATCTATAAAGTATAAACTAATGCAACGAGGAGGGTCCTTTTTTCATAATATTTTTTTATTAAATGGTACATCTGAAATATAATGTATTTAAAAATCAGAGTATAGCCACGCTGACAGGACTCGACCCAAATTCCACTTTGAAATCCGAGCCGAGTCCTGTGCGTGTCCGACACCTGTTAGGTGTCGGGCACACTTGACCAAATTGCCCTTTTTAAAACCAAACTCATGAAAACAACTTTTGAAGGTTTGATTTCTGCCGAAAATTCGGCAGAGTTTCCCCTGTAATTAGCTCGTTTCCCAAAAATTTACACCTGTACCAAACACAATTAAATATTCCCAATTGTTCAGCATGCACAAATTTTAATCACACACGTTTAAAAGTATTTAAACTAAATGGCCTCCGGCCTTACAACAATCCAAGCATAATCGTTAACATCAATTTAAACCTAACATTTTCATCCCTTAAAAATCATCAATTCTCGTTATATCAATTCGGTCGTATCATCAAGAATTCTTGTCATCACATAATATCTAAGGTGAATCCTAGCCAATCTTTCAGCTACATTCGTTTTAGTAGTTATTATATTAACAAGCACATCCTCAATAACGACAGCATTATATAAGGAAAACCAACACATGGAGTTCATAATTAAACAAGCTTCAAATCTCAAATATCAATCGGGCCTTGAGCCCGCACATCCATTCAGATTTCATTCAATTAACATGTTTAATAGATTTCAAATTCAAGCCCAAAACCAAATTCCATGGTATCCTTGCTCGTGGCTACACCTAGATTAGTCTAGGCTGCCTACGTACTCTCTAGGAGGGATCAAGCAACACGTAGCTCTTACAAGACTAAAGTTTGAACCATAAAGTACTTGAATTAATATTCCCAGACATTTTCAATTATTAAATTATCCCGACTATAATCAATCAGTTAAAACCAGAATGAACCCGAGTGATTTCAAAATGATAAAATGATCTCATGATTCAAGTAACAGTTATAAATAGTATAATATCCTTTACTTTGAAAACTCTCATTCTTTGCCCCATAAATATGAAAATATAAAAATAAAGTTCCCTCCAATAAGTATCCAAGATCAAATCATTAATTTCGGTTTAAAAACATCTTAAATCTCAAAATACTCCTCACCTAGGTGTACCCCCAATCATATCCGTCAATGCCCAGTATCATACATGTTACATCCTCGCAGAACTCGGGAAACACAAAGTTAGCCTGAGATGCGTTATCCGTCAATTCCCAAGTATCAATCCGTCAATTCCATATATCATGTACTAGTTACATCCTCGCGACACTCAGGGATCACGTAATCAGCCTGAGGTGCGTATCCTTTGTTTTTCCGTCAATTACAACCTTTAGCCGTCAATTCCATTTCCTCGCAAGACTCGGTGACACGAAGTCTGTCCGAGCCGCGTCCTCGCAAGACTCAGGAGTCACAAAGTCAACCTGAGCCGCGTCCTAGCTAGAACGGGTGATCAGCCCGAACGCGTATCCTCGCTGAATAGGGGGACACCAAGTCTACCCGAAACGCGTCCTCGCTCCACACGGTTCGGGCGTCCCCAAGACTCGTGGGGCGTATCATAAATGACAAATCTGTTTGCAAGACAACAGGGGGTACTTCTGAGGTGGGTTTGAAAACCAAATTCAAATCTGAATATCATCACCCTTCGCCAAAAATCCATTTCCATACTTAATTATGTAATATAAAATATAATACTCTCAAAATCAATTTCCCAAATATTCAAAAGTACTCAACCATATACTTAATTATAATAGTAATAATAATAATAATAATAACAATAATAATAATAATAGTAATCCTAAAAATCCTTAGAAAATCCCATCATCACATACGTAGTAAATAATACCCCAAATTCCTTATAGCATTCCAAATACAACCGTAGCAACTCTACATAACCCAAGAATCCAACATACGAATACTTAATAGAAACCTTGACAAATCTCATATCTTCATAATCCCTATTTTAACAATATTCCGAGACTCACAGTTAAGACACTAAGCCCAACCATTTATATCAAATGAATTCTACCAAATCCAAACATATCAGATGGTGAACATCACAGATAATTATTTCATAAAACATCCATACATAAGCAATTTATTCAATTCGCCCAACAACTCAGAAAGTCATCAACCATAATAATTTACTCATAAAACAATTCACAAAGTTACTACTTTTCAAATAAATATCCGCTCACCAAAGCAAGTTAATGCCCGACCTCAACCAGGAATTAGACCCAAACCCTAGTTCCCAGTATTCAAGTACGTGTACGACGTACAAGGTATTTCTAAGGTTAAACTACGTTTTTCGACAGGTGAAACGACCTCGGGAGGCACACAGTCAATCCATGGTCAAACTTCCCGAATATGGTCAACTGGGGCCCGTGGGGCCCACGACCTCCAATTGGATCCGAACATTCCTAAAAGTCCAACAAAATCAACTTTTCACGTCCCGAAGGTTTAATTTCGATCGAACGGTCGGATTTCTCACGACCGTACGATCGGACGGTTTTAGTTTAATTAAACTTTAAGTTATTGATTTGGAGCATCTGGGGCTCCGATCCACGATCCGTAAATTCCCACATAATCCTAGAAATACGAGAAACAACATTCTAAAAATTGGGACCGATCTAACGGTAAGAACTTATATAACCCGGATAACGCACAATAGGCGTAAATCCGTTCAACTGTCATACGAACTCGAAATTTAAGTCCGAGCACGCCTATGCGCTCGTGACGACATAAGGATAATTTAGGAATAAAAATTGACAATTAAAAGTGGGCCGGCGAGTGGGAATACGCGCTGGCAGATTCGGTGCCTAAAAAGCGATAAAAAAATTGGCATTCGGTCAAACTTCGAAACGGAAGATATCCTTTCGGCTACAACAAGTTCTCGGCCTCCCGAACACATTTCTCAACTACGGGAAAGTCAATTTCGAACCTTAAGTGGGTCAAAACCTAAGCTCAAAGTCGGCTGAAACTAAAATTTGAAATTTGAGTTACCTACGCTGTGATTCGATCTGCAACTATCCAACCATCAGCTAGAGCACGAAAAATAGGTGGAAAATCATACCTTACTTGTTCCGATCGGTGGCCGGAGGAGGAAGAACGAAGGGGCCAAAGTTTCAGAAAAATCTGTCCAAAACCGCCTGTTTCGTGGCTGATTCCGGCGACTACGGTGGCGGATCGAGGCGGCGAAGGGCTGGGGCTTGAAGAGGGAAGTGTGGTCGTTCAATTGGGACCGGCCTTGCCTGGATCGGAGGTCGGTGTGGAGAGAAATCACCCTCCAAAGTCGACTGATCGAGCTCCCGAAATAGAGAAATCTGGGTTTTTTTTAAAAAACCGAACTTCAAAATATTTACGGTTATGCCACTAGCCTAATCTTGATTTCCAATTCTTCATTACAACTCCAATTCGAGCCCACAATATACCCACGAACTCGTATCGACGAGCCCGACGTAACGGTGTGGCTCACTTCCCCAAATTCTTTCTCAAACGCAAAATGACCTTTTTGCCCTTCTCAAATATTAAATGTTATTTTATTCTCAAAATTCTTAATTATTTTATCTTATTTTATTTTATAAATTTTTAAACCTTTCAATTTATTTTCTTTTATTTAGTCAACTCAACTTAATTATTTAACTTATCATACTCTCAGGGGTAAAAATGCATTTCACTTGAATAATTTAAGATTTAAATATTAATTTAGGGACGGGATGTTACACACGCGGTTATACTCGATTTTTTAATTGTTTTTAAAGAACTATACGTAGTTTTTTAATTTTTTAAAAACAAATATTTTTCAATTTTTTTAAAAAAAGAAATAGTATTTCCGCGCAGCTATACTGGGGTTTTCCCAATTTTTTTTAAAGAAATAGTATCGCCGCATGGCTATACTCCATTTTTTATTTTTTTAAAAAATAGTACAGCTGCCCTGCTATACTCGTTTTTTAAAATTTTTTTGAAAGAAATAGTATAGCCGAGCAGCTATACTCGGTTTTTTCCAATTTTTTTTAGAAGAGATAGTATAGCCGCGCGGCTATACTATGGTTTTTCTTTATAAACGGCTCTGGTTTTTTCCAATATTTTTTCTATAAAAATAGTATAGCATGTAACTATTAACAGATACACAGGTAGGCAAATGAAGATGTATTTTCTTAGGCGTCCAAAGACGTGTTCAACATAGGTGGACACTAGTCTTGTGTCCTTAGATGTCAAAGAGACCAAAATTTTATGAAAGAAGCGTCCTCAAATCATAAGTTTCTCAGTAACAAGTAATAGTAAGTTAAGACTACCTCTCAATTTTGAATTTAATAGTCAAATTAAACTTCTCTTAGCCTGATACATTCACAATTCGTCAAGGTAAATCAACTTCAATAAATAAGCAGCAACACATTGATTAAACGAACTAGAGTCTCAGGCATTATCGTGTAACTATTCACAGATACACAGGTAGTGAAATCTACAGATACACAACCAAGAACCCAACAAGGGGGAAAGTTATGTGCATTAGCAAATATGTGTCTGCATCATGTTAAAGAAATAAAATCCTGGGAAGAAAGTTTCACCACCTCGCACCAAAACACGCACACATACACCTACAAACAGAAGTACGCATACACACACACACCACACACACCTCAGTTCCTGGAAGGCCTTGAGGATTTTCTTGGCAACTGCTCCTGCAGCAACCCTTCCTATTGTTTCTCTAGCTGAAGATCTACCACCACCCTTCAATAACAAACTAGGTTAAGATATACATATCTGCAATTCCAAACAAGTAATTGTGAACCTTTAATTATTAAGCTTAAAGTTGGTACCTGCACTGATCTGACGCCATACTTCAGGTCATAAGTTCGATCTGCATGTGAAGGCCAAAAGCTATTGACATTTCGTCATATTCCTAAAAACCACCAACAATATCGTCAGTATAACAATGATCCACTGAACAAGTGTCACATCCCATAATCGCTCCGCCATAGCACGATATTGTCCGCTTTGGGCCGGGGCCCTCACGGTTTTGTTTTTGGGAACTCACGAGCAACTTCCCAGTAGGTTGCCCATCTTGGGATTGCTCTAAGCCACGACTCGCTTAACTTCGGAGTTCCCACAACTCCGAAGCCAGTGAGCTCCCAAAAGGCCTCGTGCTATTTGGAGGTGGGCATGTACATATAAGGCACATCACTGTTGAGATTTATCTTAATTATGTTTTCTGTTATTAGCTCCTATTTTATAGGAGTCAGTTGTTTCCTTTCCTGGTCCTTAGGAATCCCTCTAGTGGATGAAGTTTGTTAGACGTATTTTAGTTGTTCCTGTTTATTTGCTAATTAGTTGTTTGTACGTTCCTCTATAAGAAGAGCACGTTCAGTCAATGAATAACAAGTTTAAGTTCAGCAATTCTATTGTCTTCTTATTTTCAAAGCTATCTTTTAGTTCTCACAATCTGGTATCAGAGCCCCCACTGGGCCTGACTTAAAATTCTCCAAAAAGCAGCAGCTTTCTTGACTTGCAGCAGCAAGAACTGATGGCATCCGACAAGGTTCAAGAGAACTACGTGCAACCAGCCATACCTCGTTTCGATGGTCATTATGACCATTGGAGCATGTTAATGGAGAATTTTCTGAGATCCAAAGAGTATTGGACTCTCATTGAAAATGGAATTGCTGAACCAGCAAAGGGAGCGTTGTTGACGGAAGCGCAACAGAAAAGACTTGATGAACATAAATTGAAGGACCTGAAAGTGAAGAACTATCTTTTCCAAGCAATTGATCGATCCATTTTGGAGACTATTCTCCAAAAGGACACTTCCAAGCAGATATGGGAGTCTATGAAGAAAAAGTATCAAGGTTCCAACAAGGTGAAGCGTGCACAGCTTCAAGCACTTCGGAGAGATTTTGAAACTCTCCACATGAAACCAGAAGATTCTGTTGATGAATACTTCTCGAAGACGATGGCAATTGCAAGTAAGATGCGGCTTCATGGTGACAAGATGGATGATGTCACAATCATTGAAAAAATTCTGCGTTCAATGTCGCCAAAGTTTAACTATGTTGTTTGTGCAATTGAGGAAGCAAACGATATTGAAACAATGTCAATTGATGAATTGCATAGTTCACTGTTGGTACATGAGCAGAAATTCAAAAGTCATGACACTTCAAAAGAGGAGAAAGCTTTAAAAGTCTCCACCAGCAATGACTCATCATCATCATGGAGAGGTTCCGGTCGTGGCCGAGGTAGAAGCCGAGGAAGAGGTAGAGGCAGAGGTGCTCATGAGTCCGGCGGCAGAGGAAATCATGATTCCAACAACAGAGGAAATCATGATTCCAACAACAACAGAGGAAATTCTGATTTCAGCAACAGAGGCAGAGATCGATACAGACAGCAAAGCTACCGTGAGTCGCAGCCTGACAAATCAAACATTGAGTGCTACAGGTGTGGTAGGTATGGTCACTACCGTTCTGAATGCCGCACTAACTTGAACAGAGAACAGGGAGAAAAATCCAATTTTACAGAGAAAGAAGAAGAAGCTACACTCTTGTTGGTGTGTCAAGCCGTGGAGAACACTCATCAGGATGTATGGTACATTGACACAGGATGCAGTAACCATATGAGCGGTAACAAGTCATCATTCTCTTACTTAGATGAATCTTTTCGATCTACTGTTCGTTTCGGTGATAATTCTGCAATTTCTGTTATGGGAAAAGGCAATATTTCAATCTGGACTAAGGATAACACTACACAAACCATCTCTAGTGTTTTCTATGTCCCAGACTTGAAAAGCAATTTATTAAGTGTGGGGCAGCTTCAGGAAAAAGGCTATGAGATCACAATTAAAGAAGGAATGTGTCAGATTCAAGATTCAAAGAAGGGACTCATTTCACAGGTCAAAATGACACCAAATCGTATGTTTCCTTTGCATATTCAAAGTGTGGGCCAGACTTGTTTTTCTGCCAAAGTGAAGGAGACAGCTTGGTTGTGGCATTATCGTTATGGCCACTTAAATTTCAAGGGATTGAAGACTCTACAACAGCTCAACATGGTGAGAGGTCTTCCAAACATTGATTGTCCAACTCAAATTTGTGAAGAATGTGTTCTTGGGAAGCAGCATCTTGAAACTTTTCCAAAAGGAAAAGCATGGAGGGCCAAAAATCCTTTGGAGCTTATTTTCTCAGATATTTGTGGACCCATCAATCCAACTTCCAATGGTGGCAAGAGGTATTTCATTACGTTCATTGATGACTACAGTAGAAAATCCTGGGTGTATTTCTTGCAGGCAAAATCTGAAGCTTTCTTAGCCTTTAAAAGCTTTAAAGCCCTTGTTGAAAACGAAGTTGGAAGAAATATAAAAGTTCTTCGAACTGATCGTGGTGGAGAATTCATCTCACAAGAATTTGAGGATTTCTGTGAGACACATGGAATTCGAAGGCAACTAACGGCACCGTATATGCCACAACAAAATGGCATTTGTGAGAGGAAGAACCGAACAATCCTGAACATGGTTCGCAGCATGCTGAAAATTCGGGGTGTTCCAAAAACCTTTTGGCCAGAAGCAGTCAATTGGAGCATTCACATCTTAAACAGAAGTCCGACTCTTGTTGTCAAAAACATGACGCCGGAAGAAGCTTGGAATGGTCACAAACCAGCTGTAAATTACTTCAAAATTTTTGGTTGTATAGCATATGTTCACGTTCCCGATGAGAAGAGGAAGAAGCTTGATGATAAGGGAGAAAAGTGTATTTTTCTTGGGGTTAGTGAGCACTCAAAGGCCTATAAATTGTACAATCCCACCACCAGGAAGATCATCATCAGTCGTGATGTATTATTTGATGAAGAAACAATATGGGACTGGATAGATAAATGCTCAAAGCAGCAGCAGCAGCAGATTTCTGTTATTTTTGATGAAGAAGCAGCAAGCAAAGAAACTGAAGAGCAATTGCAGCCCTCTAATGAAGGCCAACCATCTAGTTTTCGACTCCAACGCACAAAGAAAAAGCCAGCATGGATGATGGATTATGAGGTTAGTGATGGTGATCAATCCGAAGATGATGGACAGACTTACTTTGCACTGTTTACAGACTCTGATCCTGTAACTTTTCAAGAAGCTCACAAAGAAACCAAATGGCGAAGAGCCATGGATGAGGAAATTAGATCCATTGAGAGAAATAACACATGGGAGCTGACAAATCTTCCTAAAGGGCAGAAGTCGATTGGTGTGAAATGGGTCTATAAAACGAAGCTGAACAAGGAGGGTGGAGTTGACAAATACAAGGCACGGCTGGTGGCTAAAGGATATAAGCAGAAGTATGGCATTGACTATAATGAAGTGTTCGCTCCGGTCGCAAGGATGGATACAATCAGACTAGTACTTTCACTGGCAGCACAAAACTCATGGCCCATCTTTCAATTGGATGTGAAATCAGCGTTCTTACATGGGAGCTTACAAGAACAAGTCTATGTCGATCAACCTCCTGGATATGTACAGCCTGGAAAGGAAGGGAAGGTATACAAGTTGAGAAAAGCACTATACGGGCTGAAACAAGCACCTAGAGCTTGGTACAGCCGTATAAATGCTTATTTTGCTAAAGAAGGTTTTCAAAAGTGTCCATATGAACACACTTTGTTTACTAAAATTGGTGCTGGTGGAAAAATTCTTGTTATGCATGCGTATGTAGATGATCTAATCTACACAGGAAATGATATGACAATGATTGATGTTTTTAAGAAATCTATGATGGCAGAATTTGAAATGTCTGATCTTGGTTTAATGCACTACTTCCTTGGCATTGAAGTAGAGCAATCTCCCGCTGGGATTTTCATATCCCAAAAGAAGTATGTTCATACTATTTTGGACAGGTTTCGGATGTTAGATTGCAATCCTGTTGGCACGCCTACTGAATGTGGTTTGAAGCTAACAAAAGATCCTGAAGGAGAGAAGGTAAACAGCACCCTCTACAAGCAAATTGTAGGAAGTTTGATGTATGTGACAGCCACCAGGCCAGATGTAATGCATGCAGTCAGCCTCATCAGTCGTTATATGGAGTGTCCTACACGTCTGCATCTTCTGGCTGCAAAGAGGATCTTCCGCTATTTAAAAGGAACCTCTGATTTTGGAATATTTTATAAGAAAGGTATGAAGGATGGTTTGATTGGGTTTAGTGACAGTGATTATGCTGGGGACTTGGATGATAGAAGGAGCACATCTGGACATGTTTTTACAATGGGGTCAGCAGCTGTATCTTGGTCTTCAAAGAAACAGCCAATTGCGACTTTATCAACTACTGAAGCAGAGTTTGTTGCTGCAGCATCTTGTGCATGCCAAGCTGTTTGGTTAAGGAGGCTACTTGGAAAGCTCAATTTTCATCAGCAAGATCCCACACCAATGTTCTGTGATAATATTTCTGCAATCAAGCTGTCCAAAAATCCAGTTTTGCATGGGAGGAGTAAGCATATAGATGTGAGGTTCTATTTCCTACGTGATCTGTGTAATGATGATACCATTGATTTGATCTTTTGCAAAAGTGAAGACCAAGCTGCAGATATCCTAACCAAACCTCTCAAGTTGCCAGTGTTCTTGAAGCTCAGGAAGATGTTGGGAATTTGCTCTGTCAAGGATATTGTTTAACAGCAGCTGTGATGCGTTTGTGTTTTTTATTTAAACTGATGTCTTATGACATTCAGTTTAAGGGAGGATGTTGAGATTTATCTTAATTATGTTTTCTGTTATTAGCTCCTATTTTATAGGAGTCAGTTGTTTCCTTTCCTGGTCCTTAGGAATCCCTCTAGTGGATGAAGTTTGTTAGACGTGTTTTAGTTGTTCCTGTTTATTTGCTAATTAGTTGTTTGTACGCTCCTCTATAAGAAGAGCACGTTCAGTCAATGAATAACAAGTTTAAGTTCAGCAATTCTATTGTCTTCTTATTTTCAAAGCTATCTTTTAGTTCTCACAATCACCACCTCTCCGTTGGCCGAGGTGGGATCTTGATTGACTAGTAAAAAGCATAAATGTGATAGTCAATTTAAATTCTCGTATAAATTACGAATCAGTAAAAATCATAAACAAAGAAAAAAACACACATTGCAAAGACTTATCAGTTATTTAGCCCTTCCCATTTTCTTTCCTTTTCATATATTCCCTCTAGCACTAGATACTTACACGTCCTCTCTGATCAGTATTGGGTACAAGCACAAGAATTGGGGTCCCAGAAGTCACTCCTGCAGTTAATTATAAAATCATTTAGAGTGCACAGAAATGTGTTGAGAAGTAATTTCCTAGATGAAGAGGAAACTACAAAGGGAATCACATTGAACAAAAATTCCAAAAAGATCTCACCTTCATGAACTCCAGAGAGTACTCGGCATGTGTCAGTTTCCTTCCTAGGAGTAGTAATCCGACTTTGACCTGGCTCCTGACAACCCTTAAAAAGTTTGCATCAAAACAAATCAGAAACCAACAATTATAAAGGAAGCTTTCCGTGATTATCATAGAGAACACATTACTAATATCAAGAATATAAACAGTCTATATATCCAAGCAAATTAAATTTTCATTAACTAAATAATAAATTAGACTTTATAGACCTTAAATTCCCACTCATTTTGATAAATAAATCATAAAAACACTGTCTTATATGCTCTCTTTTTTCTACTTCTTCTTAATTCTAAGTATTTGCAAGCAAATTATGATCCGAAATTTCGTTCCAACTATGCCTACCCCTTACGAATTATGTACCATAGAAACCAACGTACCCCGTACCCGTTCCCGTTCCTCGTACCAGGACCCTTAAGTATGCAAAAAACTGAACCGTACCCGGGCCAGTTCGAATAAAAACAGAGGCAAAAACTGAAAAGCCAAATCAAATCGGATATTCGGTTTCAATTCAGTCGGTTTAACTGGTTCACCGGTTCTTTTTCCAACTCTTACGTCATCCAGGTGGTGCATCACTCGTCAACTGTTACGAGCCCACAAAGAAGCCACCTAAGAATCCTAGAAAGTTTGAGAGAAATCCATACAAATACGCAAGGCCCAGTCTATTCTAGAAAACTCTTCGGCCCGTATAAATACGCAATCAATCCTCTGCTTTCCCAACCAGTCGAGCAAAAGCAGCAATTCTCTAACGACTCAAATTCTCAAACTTTCTCAGCATCCAAACAAAACCCATCAATTTTTCCAATGTTGATCATCCCCAGCTTCTGACGACGCAGCATTTTCGACCCTTTCTCTTTCGATCTCTGGGACTCCTTAAAGGATTTTCCATTCCCTTCCTCCTCATCACTTTCCACATTCCCTAAATTTTCCAGGGAAAATTCAACTTTCGTGAACACCAGAATCGACTGGAAGGGGACCCCAGAAGCCCACGTGTTCAAGGCAGACCTTCCGGGCTGAAGAAAGAAGAGGTGAAGGTGGAGGTTGAAGACGACAGGGTTCTTCAGATCAGCGGAGAGAGGATCGTAGAGAAAAAGGACACGAACGACAAGTGGCACAGGGTGGAGCGCAGCAGCGGCAAGTTCTTGAGGAGGTTTCAGCTTCCTGAGAATGCAAAGGTCCGCGAGATTAAGGCTGCAATGGAGAATGGGGTTCTGAGTGTCACTATTCAAAAGGCAGAGGTGAAGAAGCCTAATGTCAAAGCCATTGAAATATCAGGTTAATATCGCCTCTGTATTCTCTACTGCATGCACTTCACATTATGTATTTCTCCGTTTGATTTTGGAAGTGTTGTCATGAATGTCGATATCAATGAAATTTGGAAAATCAGAGTATAGCCGCGCGGCTATACTATTACTTTTAAAAAAATTGGAAAAACCAGGTATAGCCGAGCGGCTATACTACTTCTAAAAAATTGGATAACCGAGTATAGCCGCCCGGCTATACTATTTCTTTTTAAAAATGGGAAGAACCGTTTAGCCGTGCGGCTATACTATTTCTTTTTTAAAAACTGGAAAACCGAGTATAGCCGTGCGGCTATATTATTTATTTTTAAAAAATTGAAAAAGCCAGTATAGCCGTGCGGTTATACTATTTTTTTAAAAAAGGAAAAAACCGAGTATAGCCGCCCGGCTATACTATTTCTTTAAAAAAATTGGAAAAAACCAGTATAGCCGGCCGGCCATAATATTTATTTTTAAAAAAATGGGAAAAAACAGAGTATAGCCGCACGGCTATAGTATTCATTTTTGAAAAACTAGGAATAACCGAGTATAGACTATTTCTTTTTAAAAAATTGGAAAAACTGAGTATAAAATTGGAAAAATCCAGTATAGCAGCCCGGCCATAATATTTATTTTTAAAAAAAATTGTAAAAAGCAAAAGTCATTGCTGGCTATACTATTCCTTTAGAAAAACTAAAAACCGAATCTGGCTATACTATTCCTTTCCGAAAAACTAAACAACCGAGTATAGCCGCCCGGCTATACTATTCCTTTTTGAAGAACTAAAAACAGAGTATAGCCGCTATATCTTTTTAAAAAATTTGAAAAATCCGAAGAAGCCTGATGCCAAAGCCATTGAAATATCTGGTTAATATCGTCTCTGTATTCTCTACTGCATTTCACATTATGTATCTCTTTGTTTGATTTTGGGGTGTCAATTGTCATCAATGTAATGAATGATTTCTGATCGTAATTTTGCTAATTTGTGTTTTGCATTTTGAGGCTTTGCCTGGTTCTGATACGAATTGTATGTGTTGCTTTTCTGGTTTCATGTTTTAGTCAAATGCTTTCTTCTGTTTAAAACTTTTTGAATGGCATTAAACTTCAAATTATAACCATCTATTTTGTAATGAGAGTTGTAGCAAAACATTATTATCATTATTGAATGTGAACTCATCTGTGAGGCAGCTTCAGCTTTTTCTTTATTCTTTCTGAGTTTATGTGAGATCATTTTGGCTGCTTGAGCATTGAGAAGCTGCTTTGTTGATCCTGGCATTTTGAGTATTCTGTTTTTCTACAAAATATCTGGCTAATTAATTGAGAAATGAACATTAATTAGTACCAAATTCAGACAAAAAGTTTATAATTTGAAGTTTTGAGTGGCATTAAACTTCAAAATCTCTGGATGCTTATAGTCGCATCTTGGTGGGTACGGGTAGGGAGACTAGGAGATATATATATATATATTAAATAAGGATAATATGATAAATTAACGATATGTATATTTAAAATAAGAAAACAAAATAAGAACATGGGTACTATTTTCTTAGGACGCAACTACACCTCATTTCTCTTTTTTAAAACTTAAATTGAATTACTAATATTTAAAGCTAAAATATTTATATTTATAAGAAATTTATATATATAAAAATTCAATTGGCACAAGTGTGAGCATGTGTTAAGGAGCTAGTATTAAATTAAATGAATTTTGCTGAATACAGTCATCTATTTGTTGAATGAATGGTTCTTTATCGTTGATGCATTGTAGTTGGTAATTGTCCTGTTCAAAATTCTTTGGAAACAAAATAAGGTGATGTGTTCAAGTTATTTTAACAAATATATCAACGTGGCTTTGAAACCAGAACTATTAGAGTCAAAATATTTTAAAGCGTCTATCAAGTAAATTTTGAAGGAATTGATTATTATTGTATCAACAAAATCTTGAAAAACATGCAGTGTGCTGCCTAATTTAAGAGTGACATTTCTATGTAGTGGCCATCAGGGGCACCTCGTGTTTTGAGTGAAAATCATGAACAACATGGGGTGTGCTGGCTGGGCTGGTTGACAAGGTTGGTTGTGTCACGGGTTGGGTGGGTGGTGGTCAGGGTGAAATGTGAGGTTACAAGATGTGGTTAGGTTAATCAAATAGTTTGTTTGACTTGGCCGCATTTAGTCACCTCTAATTCTTTATGAACTAGAATGGAGTTGTTTTGTTCCACAGCTGCATACAGATCTGCTAACAAGTGAAATTGGAATGAGATTATAATTAAGAAATATACTTTTATTGTTTTATTGTTATCACAAATGCATATATATTGCCTGCTGTTTTCCACAGGCTTGTATGAGTTTATTCTTTGACACTACAAAAATAACCACAGGGAGGGAAAAAAATGTGAAAAATACAGTGCAGAATATGACAATTCCTATAGAAACTCCATTACAGCTTTTGCTGGAGCCTGTGTTTTCAAAACCATTTCATTGTACTCGTCTTCAGGATTTGATAAAGCAATAATAGCTCCTCCTGCTCCTATTGAAGCTTCACCATCATGTATGACAACAGTTCTAATAACTATATTCAGATCAAACGTCTGATTGTATGAGAAGAACCCAATGGAGCCGGAGTAAATTCCTCGTGAACTGCTTTCAATTGAATCAAGAAGTTCCATTGATCTCAGTTTCGGTGCACCTGTCATTGAACCACCTGGAAATGCAGCTCTCACACAGTCAACTGCAGTTACATCCGACCGCTTCTTCCCACGAATTGTGCTCACCATAGTATGAACAGTAGCATATGATTCCACATCCATAAGATGGGGCACATGAACAGAGCCAGGCTCACATACACGACCAAGGTCGTTTCTTAGAAGATCAACAATCATCAGATTTTCAGCTTGATCCTTTTCACTGTAGAGAGATAGCAAAGTGCTCAAAGTCAGAATATTTAGCCAATACAAGAAAACTAAGATCCTGATAACAGCTCTTTCACTTGACCAAATTGTCATTTATACTAACATGTTTACATCAGAGGGAAAAATATGCTATAATGGTTTTAATCCTGTAAAAAAAGCGAAGAGATTCATTATACCTGTATTGTAGCTGTAGTTTGCGTTGTTCATCTTCCTCCAGTGTTGCACCACGAGCTACAGTACCCTTAATGGGCTTTGCTTCCAGTATACCATTTCTATCCAACCGTAGAAATCGCTCTGGTGAAGAACAGCAGATGCATAGGTTTTCCTTTGAAAAATTAAGCCAGGCAGCATATGGTGCTGGGTTTTTCTCTCTAAGGTCAAGGTAAAGTCCCAACGAGTCCATTTCCCCGATTCTTTTTCTCATCTGAGTCGTGAGACATAATTCATAGCTTTCACCATCTTTAATGTATTCTAGACACTTGTCAACATCTTTTATGCACTCCTCCCTTGATTTATCAGCAAGGAAACTTGCTTGACATTGCGAAGATGTTAAAGCCTGTAAAGTTGGCTCCTCTCCCTCCATAGTAGCAGAAGTTTTTAAGCTGAGAAGCTTCTGTTCTGTATCATCCAACCATAGTGTCTTACTTGTGCATCCTTCGTCTATAGACAGTACATAAACATCGTCGGAGCAGTGATCAATAACTACAAGATTATCAGCAAAGAAAAAGCAAGCATCTGGAGTCCCGGATTTGTGGCGATTAGATAATGCTCCACATTCAACTTTAAGGCTATATCTGCATTACATGAAATCAGTGAACGCTCACCAGCTAACTTAAGACACATATAAGAAGAACTATTTTTGGCTAGTGACAGGCATTCAATCCAAGCATATAAATATGAAAAAGCAGAAACCGAAGGGAGAGAGATGATGACTTCTTATGACAGAACAGCAATCAGGAATCAGGATAGCTAAAAAGTAAAGAGATGTATACTATTCAACTGATCATCTTCAGAGTCAATCAATCCATATTGGGATGACAGGCCTTCATTATCTTCAGGGTCAAGTATCCCATATTGGGAGATGACAGTCCTTTACAACTGAAGCATCAGCACCAACTTTTCTTTTTTAAATTTTGACAGAGCATAAAACTTTTTAAGGGAATGATCCACGCTCTATGCCTTAATGAAACATTGGTAGAGTTTGACGGCACCAATCATGCTTTTACATGAGACCAAGTTTCTGAGAAACTGATTTTCCACAAGCTAAATTAACAAAACTGAATCCACACACTGAGGAGTAGTGGATAAGAAGGAAAAGATTGTACACGAATGTTACATTCAAAAAAACTTAATTGCATACCCCATGTAGCCAATATATCCGCCATGAAAGTCAAATGGAAGTCCTTCATAATCCTTTTTCATCATAACAAAATGACAGGAGCTCCTGAAACACAGATCGAGCAGCAAATATCACTTCAAGCTGGGAGACTGAACATAGCCGCATAATCACAAACAAAATTATTTCCAAATGAACAGAAGAAAGTTTATTCTGACATAAGTTTATGGCCATTGAGACGATCTCTATATTAAGTATAACACACGTAAAAACATAGAAGCCCAAATATATCAAGAATAGAAATGAAAAGAGATAAGGGCATTTGAGAAGCTATCGTCTACACTGTTAGCGATCATACCACAGTGTGTTTTGATAGAGAGAAAGATGGAAGAATCTAAGAGGAATGCATAAACAAAATGCTCTGTATATTCAGCTTTTCTCAAAACACTATCAGCTGAGCTCATTGGCTCACACACACACACTCAGCCTGAAATAACCGTTGAAAGGAGAGAGAGTTAGACACACTCCTAACTTCAATCTCAGCCAACCATTACACACCCTTGGATTATGACACCTGTCTATCTCTAAGTCCTATGAGACTTAGCCCACCGATACAATAACTCAGCCTATTAGCTGAGGCCCAACCCATTACATAACCCACTAAATCAGTTCACTCATTTAAACACTAACATACACACACAAGAAGATTACAACACAACCTGTAATTTCACTGATACCTTTTTCAAAAAGTCAAAAAAACCTTCTTCCAAAAATGTGCTTTTGGTAGAGCCTTGAGCATCCTCAACAGATAGAAAACCTCTCCCTTTCAAAGTCATATCACTGAAAAACGCAGTATATATCACTTAGAAATACTCATTAAAGCTTAATTCTAAAGAAATTATGATTAGTTTTATACGAAAACATTATGAATAACAAGGTAGTTATGTGATGATACTTATATATTCAAACTTGAAGCCTCGGTTAAACAAATATTCATACAAAACTAAAAATTTGATGCTTAAAATTTTCCAAAATCAGTGTTCAGTCAAACCTTCTATCAGACAATTTAAAGGTCAATTGCTTCCAAAGTGTTCCACCTTTTCCTCCCATAAATGAAAAGCGTGCTCTTCTCTGAACATTCAAGAAAACAATGAAAATAAGCACCATAAAAATAAAGACTATGATAATGCCAAATGTTTCAACTAAAACCTTCACCAAGAATTATGAGAGAAGGACAATTCATGCTAAGAGTTGTAACTAGCAATCAGAAGCAAGTGAAACTTACCAAACAACTTAGAAAACGAGATGGGGACAAAATTATCAATCTCAAGATGGGCATATACATGGCAATTAAAATGTAAAAATCCAACGCCACACAAGAAAGTAGAAGAAGTATTTTTGAGTTGTTTAATTGGAAAGAGAAATCACTGAACAAACAACAAACCTTTTCTATTGATGAACTGTCCAACCAAAAGGTGTTTTCAGCTTTATGATGTCCATAAAGTTCACAAAATATATTTTTTGCTCCTCCAACCTGACCAACCAAGTTTTTAAATCTCTTCCATTTGAGCTTCAGATATTTAATACCATTGCTTGGATGCAAAAGGTTAACCATATCGACCATACCAGAACAACTTCTGCTACCTTCACTGTTCTCTAATAAGCTACTTCTAGAAGCCTTCCTGTATAGTTGACCATCTGCATTATTTACCAGTTGCCTATGTCTAGGAACTTCTGTGAACAGTCGACTAACATGGGGAATCTGCACGAATGCTAAAAGAGGTTTACTGGTCAGTTGAAATTGGAGGCAGTTTATTCTAAGAAAATAATAATAAATGTAAAGTATATAGAACTACAAGGAAGAAGAAGGATAAACAGGTAATTCTAGAAAAGAGCTCCAGTTTGCCTGTATAATCAAAATTCCGTTCTTTGAGGAATGATGCCTTCGAACTCAGCCAGTACTCCTCTGTTATCTCTCTGAAATTCTTGAATATCTGCCTGCCATGGCAGGTTGCAATACTCTCTGGATGGAACTGTAAGGCTCAACACATAAAGTCAAGAGGGTATTGCACAGAAAACCAGAGCCCAACAAGCACAAATGCAATGAACATGCAACACACCTGCAAACCATAATGAGGCCTGGTAGAATGCATAATGCCCATGAGAACCTTTTCGCTCCGCAGTTTGCTAGAATGGCTGAACGGCAAATAACTTCTATTTTTCAGTTTTGTTGAAAAAGATCCAGCAGCAAACTCTGAGGAAACATCAGACTTGTGGGTTTCAATAACAGAAAGTGCATCCATGGAGGAAGTCCATGCTATAGGAATGAGTTCATCTGGGATTGATCCAGCCTCTACGACAAGTGAATGGTACCGCACCACCTGCAATTAGGTATAGTCCATAGTTAAGAATAACTATCAGAATCACCCTAAAGGTCCATGGTAGCTGCAGCATGCACTTGCTGCAAAACCAAATTAAAACATTAACGTTCCAAGAAATCATCTTTGACCTTCTGTAATTTTAAATTTTTTTCTTTTTCTTTTTGGTGGCAAGTGTTGATATACTATTTGAAATTTCAAGATGACTAACTTTGGTTCTACATAAAAAGATCAGATATTGCAAGTATGTGACATAGATAATATTAATCATTATTCAAGTAAATGATTGCAATCTCAAGTTTGCATGAAAATTATAATAATAAAGTTTAAAAATTATTGCCCATTTTCAAGTTAATTATCAACACATTTTCGTCCCACAAGTAAATGGTTTTTACTGTCATAATATACAGAATAGAATCATCTACATGAAATCGATCGCCTATTGTTTAGAAGCAAACTGAAAGTGAACAAGACACTGCAATGTTCTTTTTGTTTTTTTTCTAGGATGTGAGTAACTTTAGCAAGATATGAAAATTCAGAGAAACTGATCAGTGTCATAGATATTCCTTGATATATTTGACATCTTCCAAGGATATCCCTTCCATGGTATGGTAAAACGAATTACAAAGGTACTGTCGTTTGAGATAAGGCTTCTGTCCAAAAAAATGGCGAAACACTCGGGGGAGAGAAAGGTCGATGTGAGGCATATCTCAAGGAGTTCGAGGATTGAATCAAGGTGTTTTCAGGGTTCAGATTGATCATCTCTCTTTTTGGGCGCTATTCTTATTACTGAATGTGCAAAGGCTAAGTACTTCCATTTATCCATTGGTTTTGGAATGCGTTGCTTGCAGCATTAAGCAACTGAATGCAGTCTTACAGTTCAATGGTGAGCATTTTTTTCGTCAATTCGAGAGAAACTCGTTCATGCTGTGGGTCGAAGGTCGGAGCAACAAACGGATGTTTCTTGCGACTTTCAAAATGCACGAGATGGGGTTGTTTCATCTATTGTTCTTCCATGAGTCGCGATGCTATGGTTGGAGCGGTTGGTGGATTGCTTATCCACCATAATCATGGAGAGAACAAAAGCCGTTTAATTGTGTGGCAGGTGTTTCAAGTGCCTCTTCCTCCACGTTCAAGGAGGTGGTGGAAGGCGATCTGAGCCGAGCAAAAACACGAGCGTGTTGGAGTGTAGGGAGGTGAGCTCGGCAAGCTTGAAGGAAGTTAATAAGTTTGGGGAAATTACATGGGACCATGTGGCGGTGTCTGAACGCCAAGTGGTCTACCAACCTTGGAAGGTCGTGTCGGAGGCTTTATCTGGTTGGCTCGAGAAAGGGGTTGAGCTGTTCCGCACGAGAACAACGAGCTTTTGTCTGTGAGAGCAAGGAGGAAGTTTTGCGGGTTCTTTGGGGTGGAAAATTAGTGATGGAAGATGGGCCTGGTTTGTTTTTACACACGTGGGAGCGAGTCTGAAAGGAATCCGACCAAGGTAGTGAGCTACGGGGATGGATTGCAATCTCTCAGCTGCACATTACCTTTGGTGGTCCCAAAAATGTTCAGTCAGATTGGAGAGGCCTGCGGAGGATTGATCGAAGTTGATAAGAGGACCTCTAATTTTTGATTATTTGATCGATGCAAAATCAGTCGGATCGAACGAGCGTGGTACGCTCCTGAGATCTTGCGAATTTGAGGAGGAACGAGGTTTTCCATGTTCGAATTAGGCCTTTGTCTTGGCAATTGAGCCTCACTTCCCACGCCCAAACTCTGGGCTAAGTGCGGGTCATGCTAATGATCGGAACATGCAAGAACTGCCATGGGTGGTTTTCCGGCGAAATCGTCGAAGGGCCTGCGAGCGAGAAGAGGCTCGACAGGAAAGTCTTCGAGGTAGTCAAAGCCCAGTGCAGGCGTGGGGAGTGGCCTATGTGTCTTCTAGGGACAGGGGTGTGGCGCCTGGTAGGCACGAGTTTGAAGGGGGTAATCATGATGTTCGCACGAAGGAGAAGTGGGGGACCCCTAAAATATTAAGTGCCGTGGCTACGGGAAAATCTAGAGAAAGTTTAGGGAGGCACATGTGTGTCGGTTGGGATCTTTGGTGGGCCAGTGTGCTCATGTGATGTGGGTGGGAAGTTGGGCTTTCGGTGTGTCTTTGGCCTAAACTCTACAAGGTGACAACACTTTGGGGGATTTTGAAGACCGACCCAAATGGGCGTATTGCACAAATGGGCCAATTAAACACCTTGTGACAAAAAGACAAGGATATTTTATCTTTACCTCTCACTCCGATCCAATCTCACACTTTGACTGCTCGAGTTTTTACTCAAGATACGGAGCTCTTCCAAAGCGGCAGACAGACGTCAGTAAGAGTGAAGCAATGACTCTTCCTCGACTCCAAATCAGGATCGGTGGAGGCTGGAGAAGTTTTGAAGGATGGGTCTTGATTTTAAAGAGGTGCGGTAGGGAGATAGTGAGTCCTCCTTTGTCCGACTTCGGTTGACTTAGATAAGGAAGCGTCTTTGTCGTCGGATTAGGTTGATGGGGACGACGAGTCTTACGAAGAGGGCCAAGATTGATGTCTTTCAAGAAGACCACGGAATTTTGGCAGATTTTTATTGAACCACCTATTCCCATGGTGACTCTAAGGTGGCGATTAAGCGATGATATCGAGTGGCGGGAGTGTCTTTTAAGGATCCGAAGTTCAAATATAGTAAACGTCTTAATAGTCGCAGTGTTGACACAATGGATGGGAAATTTAAACACGAATCTGTTGTCTAAGCCCGAGATATCTCTACGATACCTCTTAAGAGAAATCTCTTTCAAGGGAGAGGTGGGAAACCGAAGTAAAGTGACTTGTGACTACGACTCCATGGTTTAGGGTTGTAGCGATAAGGCAAGGAAGGCTCGTAGGGAGTTAACAAACCTTTAATGAAGATTTTTATTTGGAATGTTAGGGGCTTAGGTAGTAAATCGGCGGCTGATGTTGAAATGTCGGTTGAGGCGCTACAGGCCGATGTTGTCATTCTCATTGAAACTAAAAAGATGGTGGTGGATCGAAAATTGGTGGCTAGTGTGTGGGGGCTCGATATAGGCAGTGGTTGTTCGCTCCCTCTTGGGGAGAGATCAGGTGGCATCTTGGTACTGGAATTCTCAATCGGTTAAAGTTGTTAACTCAATTGTGGGGGTGTTTTTCGGTTTCAATTCAAATTGAAGAAGTTTCTAGGAGTATCTTGGTGGCTCTGCAGCATTTACGGGCCGTGCAAGCGGAGGGATAGGAAGCTTTTGGGAAGAACTAGCTGATTTGTATGGTCTTTTGTGGTGATAGGTGGTGCCTTGGTGGTGACTTCAATGTTGTGATTTATCTCGGAGAAGTCTAACAGGAGGAAGGAGTCTAGGAGTATGAGGGACTTCAATGGTTTCATTCATGAAACTAATCGCATGACCTGTTTGCTCAACGCTTCCTTTACGTGGTCTAATCTCGGAGTTGAAGGCATTTGCGGAGCCGGATCGTTTCTTTCAGGAGAATGGGAGAGTTTGTTTCCTTGGGTGCGACATAAGGCGCTTCCTCGAATCCTCTGGATCGCCCCATTGAGGTTGGATACTATTAAGATGAAGTGAGGGTCCAAGTCCTTTTCGTTTTGAGAATTTTGGTTGGATCACCCGGCTTTCAAGAGTTCCCTCAAAACTTGGTGGAAGGAAGACCACCTTCTTGGATGGGAAGGCTACAAATTTATGAGCAGTTAAAGCTGTTGAAGAAAAAGTTAAAATCTTTGGAGTAAAGCGATTGGAGATGTGGAGACCGCCATGAGGAGGCTGAAACTAGATTGGCTGCTACGGATATCCGTGAGGCGGGAAGGCTTGAACAGCGTTTTGAGAAGGAAAGGAAGATTTACGCTTTTTGTTGGGTGATTTAGTTTACAAGGAGGAAGTGAAGTGGAGACAGGTAAAGTTAAGTGGGCTAGAGATGGTGATGGTAATACCAAGTATTTTCATATGTTGGCAGGGGGTATAGGAAGAGAAACTACATTGAACGTCTTGAAGTGGAGGGTGGTGGTATTATTGAGAGTGAGAGGGCATTCAATCGGAGGCTATTAATTTTTCAAGAGGCTTTATAGTAGTAATGCGGAAGTGGGGTGGAGGGTTAAATTGGTGCCCTATTAGTTCGTGACGCTTAGATTGAGAGGCCGTTTGAAGAAGGTGAGGTTCGTAGCGCGTTTTTGATTGCTCTAAAGACAAGTCACCTGGAGTGATGGTTTCACCTTGTTCTTCTTTCAATCTTGTACAGGGACATTGTCAGAGGATCTTATGAAGGTGATGGAAACTTTCTATGATTCGAGGATAGTCAATGCGGTTACTAATGAAACCTTAATTTGTCTTATCCTAAAAGAAAGATTAATGCTTAAAGATTATAGGCCTATTAGTGCGGTGACTAGTCTTTACAAGGTGGTGTCCAAAGTGCGCTCTAGAGACTAAGGGAGGTGTTGGCCGACACTATTTCCCCATCCCGGGGAGCTTTTGTGAAAAAGCAGGCAGATTTTGGATGCGGTGCTGGTAGCTAATGAGGTTGTTGAGGAGACCAAGAAGTTAAAAAGTCGAGGTTGGTTTTAAGATTGACTTTGAGCATGCTTACGATCACGTTGAGTGGAGCTTTGTGGATGATGTCTTTGGATAGAAAGGGTTTTGGAGGGCGATGGAGAGATGGATCGGGGTTGTCTTGATCGTTAATTTCTCCATCATGATCAACGGGAGGCCTAGGGAGCAAATTCACGGCGACTAGAGGTGAGACAAGGGGATCCGTTATCCCCTTTCTTATTCCACGTTGGTCATTGACGTTCTAAGTAGGCTTATGGAGAAGGCCCCGAAAATAATTTGATTCACGGTCTCATTACAGGGAGAGATAAAGTGGAGGTCTCTCATCTCCAATTTCTTGATGACCTTATTTTCATATCGGGAGGTGAAGATGCGGTTTAATGCGCTTGAGGTGCTGGACTTTTTTTGTCTTGTTTACAGCATGAAAATTAATAAATCTAAGTGTTCTCTTGTGGGGAATTAATCGCCACCCTACATGGGATCTTAATGGGCTTCTGGGGATTGGGGTTGTGTGGTGGGTGAGTGGCCTATAAAGTATCTTGGCCTTCCTCTGGTGGCAACCCTAGAGCTACGGTTTTTGGGAGCTGTGGTGGAGAAGATTCAAAAGAGACTTCAAAAGTGGAAGAGAGCTTTTCTTTCTAGAGGAGAAGCTGGAGTTAACTTTAATTCAGCGGTGTTGAGTAGTATCCCCTCTTACTACATGTCTCTTTTTAAAATGCCTAGAAGTGTGGTCAACAAGGTGGAGAGGCTTATGAAATCCTTTTTATGGGAAGGTGTGGAGGAAGGGGAAGAAGGATCATCCAAGGGTTAGATGGGATTTGGTGTCAAATTTCAAGTTTGAAGGAGGAGCTTGGAGTGGGTTCTCTAAAAGAAAAAGAATGAGGCTTTGCGTGCTAAATGGTTGTGGCGCTTTCTGTGGAGCCTAATTCCTTATGGCACTTGGTGATTAAAAGTAAATACGGGGTTGACATTAATGGGTGGGATGCTAAGCTGCGATCTTGGTTTCTTCTTATAACCCTTGGAAGGACATCTCTGCGGGTTATCATACGTTTTTCTACGGTCTTTGTAGGTTTGTGGTTGTCAATGGGGATAGGGTGAGATTTTGGGAGGACAATTGGATGAGGAGGGGATCTTAAAGGAGATTTTCCCAGATTGTATGCGCGCTCTCGTCAAACATTCTCTTTGCATCTCTCGCTTTGTGGACACTCGAGGCCGTTCCCCTACATGGGACTTTGGTTTTAGGAGGAATTTGAATGATAGGGAGCTTGAGGTGATCAAATTGTTGGACCTTACGGCTATTTGTAGATTATCCCGTCCAATGGATAGGAGATGGTGGGAGCTTGATGGCTCGGGGACCTTTTCGTGCAAATCTTTTCGTTCTTTTCTTAAACAATGGGAGGTCGGAGACCTTTACTCCCTATTCTCTTATCCGGAAGGCCAAGTCTCCTCCTAAGGTTAAAGTCCTTGTTTGGTTGGTGGCTCTTGGGAAAGTGAACACCTACGATCTTGTTCAAAGCGAAGACCCTACATGTATTTGTCTCCTCATTGGTGTGTTCTTTGCAAATGTAGCGAGAAGTGTGGATCATCTTTTTTACACTGCCCCTTTACTCTTAGTATTTGGTGGAACCTTTGTGGAGGGAGGTTAAGACTGCTTGGGGTTATTCCTAAAGGGTGTTATGACCTCCTTTGCTCTCATTTTGTCATTTGGGGCAAGGGGGAAGCGCGCTTCTACCTTATGGGGTGTTTGGCTCATTCTGTCTTTTGGAACATTTGGACGGAGGCGGAATAGGAGGATTTTGAGGATTACAAGAGGTGTAGTGTTGCTGAATTGTGGATAGAGTTAAATTCTGGGCAGCTCTATGGGCCTCTGTCACTCCAGTGTTTAAAGACTACTCTTATGCCATTATTATGAGGATATGGCTGCTGCTGTGATGTGATTTTTCTGCTGTTTGGTGTTTTTGTTTTGGGTTCTCCTTGGTCAGCTGCTGCTTTGTAGTCCTGGGGGTGTTCTGTCTGGTGTGCTGTTTCTGTTTGTTTTTGTTGGGTGTTCCTGTTTTCTGCTGTTTGTGTTGTTTGGTTGTTGTGTCCTTTTGTTTTTGGCTTGTGGATGCCTTATCCACTTTGTTTCCCTTTCCCGTTCTTTTCAATGAATCTCATTTTCTTTTCAAAAAAAAAAAAAACGAATTACAAAGGTTGCAATAAACCAAAGAGCTTTCAGTATAAGAGAACTAAGTTTCTTATTATTCTTTTGTTACAAGCATTAATTTCAACTTCAAACTTTATCTGACCTGGAATCCTGAGTTGTGGGCAGAAGGGATGTCATTGAAAAGTTTGCACCCATTGTGCTCAATTTCACTGGATTGAGGAAAAAGGGAGAGTATGAAGTTAATACAAGGAGAACTTATGGGGAAACCTAACAATCACAATACCAAAGCTTCAATCCAATGAAAATAAACACCGATGAAAACCAAATCTTGTTATAATATACAACTATACCTCAACCGTCCATGGACTGGCTCAAATGCATGGACAACTTTAGCACCGTGCACATAAGCTAAAGCCTGTTTCATCAAAGTCATCCAGGAGAAGGGTAAAAACCAAGTCACATTAAGACAACTATCATTCTTGACAAGAGAGGCTATGCATTCTGATATAACCTTCTTATTAAGACCAAGATTACATGCTGAAATACACTACATAATGCAAAGATTCATATATGCAGATATAAATCTATAAATACAACTGTCTACAGGCTGCACCATAACCAACCAAATAAATATATGTATTTATTTATATTAAGCATATTGTGCGTGTGTGTATTCACATATGTAGTACGTATATTCCTCTTTTTGGCATGGAACTTTGTATATAAGATTCTTCAAATAATGTGTCAAAATTGCTGCCCTTATACACCATTTTAAGGGTAGCCTGTAATCCTCCCTAAAAAATATCATTATGAATGCAACTAGGGAATTTTAACTTAAGCATCTAGGCTACATCAGAATGGAAAAAAAAGTATAAAGCAAAATACCTGATGTCCAAGACAAACACCCAATATAGGGATATCCCAGCAGTCAAGCAGCACCTGAAGACATATTCCTGACAGATTCAAATTGTTTCCAAATGAAATTATCAAAATAAACTTTAACACCTAAAGCAGAGGGCAAAAAAGGGCTGCAAACACTAGTCTAGAGAGCTGATTTTTGTAAAAAGTAAAACTTCATTCAAAAATGGCAACAGAATGCAATGGAAGTCATCTATAAGTATACCAGAGTAAATCACTCAAGTGGAGAACAAAAATTTGTGTGCTTGTACTGTACATAATCCAAAAGGTTGAAAATTCGTGAGAGTGAAGCCTATCTTATTAGCTCTGCAGAATAAAAGCTCTCTAAATAAGACTTCATGTATCTATTTTTGGACGAGATGCAATTAGAAGTAACAAGTAATGCAAAAGAAGATGGTGGCTTAAATTTCGTAACTCTACTTCTAGTCAATACTTCTTTCTGCTGTATATCGTGACAATATGGACGGAACTAGAATAGAAAAGATAAATTCATTTTTCTCCCTCTCACCTATGTCTGCTGGGCATGTTGGGGAACCGGGTCCAGGTGATATAACAACATTATCAAATGCATTTTCTTCATACAAATAATAGCAGATGTCTTTCCATGTCAATTCATCATTTCGAACCACCACAGGAGGCACTGGCACAATCAGACGAATGTCAGAACTTCAAAATCAAATTTTCAATAAAATACATCTGTATAAACCGTCAGTCAACTCTATTGCTCTCTTATGCCCCAGCCCTATTTATCTATCCATATGGTTTCATGAAGAAATATACCACTTTATCTAGCCAAGGCAGAAATTTTCCCATATAAGAAGCAATGTCCAGCTGTCTTTATGGCTATTTTAATACTTTTAAGTGTACTTCACCAGGGAATAATCAGCCAACACTTCAGTAGGCAGACATTACATATAATTTTGTTATTCCTTAGCAGGTTATAGAAGAAGAAAACATTATAGCCCTGGGAAATAATGAGTGGCATACATGGAGGAGATAGAGGGGAGGAAGAGAAAAACGTACACCCATTAATGACAGACAGCTCCTGGTATATGTTGTATGTGTAGCTGTCATAGTTGTCAATCAACAATGTCCTCACAAATTCCAGCTTCTGACCAGGTTCCTGCAGGTGTTTCTTTCCCACATAGGATCCTTTTAAACGCTGAGGGATCAAATTGCTAGACATCACCAGCTTTCTATCATCATGATTAGATGCTCGATGTTTGTCCTTGTTATTGAAATTATTAACTTTCACATGAAGTTCAGACTGTAGCATATTCTTGTTTGAGCATGGTAACCCCTCAACAAAAGGATATCTGAGCTCAGAAGAAGACGAACCCAAAGTGAAATTCATTTTTGTTACTTATGAGTTGTACACATGCGCACAAAACAGAGCTTCTGCAAAACAGAAATGTACAGTTAGATGTGCCACGTACAGTTGAATATGCTATGCAAAGCAATAAGGTATTTAAGTCTCTTTCTATACACCTATATGAATTTACTAATGTGGTCATTCCAGCATGACCACATAACTCACCCATAGTTACCCAATTTGCTCACCCTCCTTACGAACTTCAGAGAGGACGTGCCAATACATGAGGACATGCCAATACATATGTGTATTTTTTAGAAATATCATCTATTCTTGATATTCTTTAGCACAGTCACGCTCACCTAAGGACCTGAAAATGATGTCCTATGAGGACCAAATTCATCTTAACCACAATATTATGTTTACTTAGATCCAACCGCTTAAAATATGTTACAACTTAAAAGGCCAAAACCTAATTTTTTTTTCCCAACAAGTTCACATTGGTTTACTCATTCCTCAATGCCATTCTCCCTCTAGCTTTGATTTATGATCGAGAGAAATCAATTTTCATCGTTGAGTCAATTGTGCTCTTCCTGAACGGCAGCATAACAAATTTTTGTTTCATAGGATTCATGAGTTTTTTCAAAGTTTGAATCTGATTCTGACCCATCATCCTTTTTGCTACTCTTCTTGAATTGGTTTCTCTAGTAAAAAATATATGAAAGCTTGTGTGATATAATTCAATCCGGTTAAATACAAAGAAGGGGGAAAATCAATTCAGAGTAAAAGAACCGTACGCCCTAGCAGCCAAAAAAAAATGGTTTTGTCTAGATCCAAGATCCAATAAACCCAATTCTGAATTTGTTTATTTTTAACTTCAGGTCATAAAGGAAGCAACATAACCACAAACTAAACCCCTCACAAAAAACTGAGTTTAGTGACATAATTTGCAGGTCCAAACCCACACAGAATTTGACTCAGAACAAACTCAAATTCCACCAAACGTCAACTATGTCTGCAACCCTTCAAAGAAAAGCAAACCCAATACACAAATCCCTTTATATAACTCTTATTCTAGTAAAATCCACTACATCCTGGTGTTAACTTTTGGAACCCCCTCGTAATATTTCTCTCGATCGTAAATTAGAGTTAGAGGGAGAATGGGATTGACGAAGGAGTTAGAAAAAAAAAATCCCAATAAAAAAAAGGTTTTGGCCTTTTAAGTTGTAAAATATTTTAAGCGGCTGGATCTAACTAAACATAATCTTGTGGTTATGATGAATTTGGTCCTCACAAGACCTCATTTTCACATCCTTAGGTGAGCGGGACTGTTCTTGAGCATATCTTTACTTGTAGAAGAAGCATATTGCCACAGAAAATTATGAAAATAATAATTGCATTTCATTTTCTAAAAAAAAAAAATTGCTTAAGATCTAAATTTATAGGCAAATGAAGATGTATTTTCTTAGGCGTCCAAAGACGTGTTCAACATAGGTGGACACTAGTCTTGTGTCCTTAGATGTCAAAGAGACCAAAATTTTATGAAAGAAGCATCCTCAAATCATAAGTTTCTCAGTAACAAGTAATAGTAAGTTAAGACTACCTCTCAATTTTGAATTTAATAGTCAAATTAAACTTCTCTTAGCCTGATACATTCACAATTCGTCAAGGGAAATCAACTCCAATAAATAAGCAGCAACACAACGATTAAACGAACTAGAGTCTCAGGCATTATCATGTAACTATTCACAGATACACAGGTAGTGAAATCTACAGAGATACAATCAAGAACCCAACAAGAGGGAAAATTATGTGCATTAGCAAATATGTGTCTGCATCATGTTAAAGAAATAAAATATTGGCAAGAAAGTTTCACTACCTCGCACCAAAACACTCACATATACACCTACAAACAGAAGTACGCATACACACACACACCACACACACCTCAGTTCCTGGGAAGGCCTTGAGGATTTTCTTGGCAACTGCTCCTGCAGCAACCCTTCCTATTGTTTCTCTAGCTGAAGATCTACCACCACCCTTCAATAACAAACTAGGTTAAGATCTACATATCTGCAATTCCAAACAAGTAATTGTGAACCTTTAATTATTAAGCTTAAAGATGGTACCTGCACTGATCTGACGCCATGCTTCAGGTCATAAGTTCGATCTGCATGAAGCTATTGACATTTCGTCATAATCCTAAAAACCACCAACATAATTATTGGAAAACTTTCTTTGCACAATAAACAATATCTTCAGTATAACAATGATCCACTGAACAAGTGATTGACTTGTAAAAAGCATAGATGTGATAGTCAACTTAAATTCTCCTATAAATTACGAATAGGTAAAAATCATAAACAAAGAAATATCAGTTATTTAGCCCTTCCCATTTTCTTTCCTTTTCATAAATTCCCTCTAGCACTAGATACTTACACGTCCTCTCTGATCAGTATTGGGTACAGGCACAAGAATTGGGGTAGTCACTCCCGCATTTAATTATAAAATCAATTAGAGTGCACACAAATGTGTTGAGACGTAATTTCCTAGATGAAGAGAAAACTACAAAAGGAACCCTGAAAAAATCACATTGAACAAAAATTCCAAAAAGATCTAACCTTCATGAACTCCAGAAAGTATTTGGCATGTGTCAGTTTCCTTCCTAGGAGTAGTAATCCGACTTTGACCTGGCTCCTGACAACCCTTAAAAAGTTTGCATCAAAACAAATCAGAAACCAACAATTATAAAGGAAGCTTTCCGTGATTATCATAGAGAACACATTACTAATATCAAGAATATAAACAGTCTAAATATCCAAGGAAATTAAATTTTCATTAAATAAATAACTTTAAAGACCTTAAATTCCCACTCATTTTGATAAATAAATAATAAAAACACTGTCTTTCCAACCTTATATGCTCTCTTTTTTCTACTTCTTATTAATTCTAAGTATTTACAAGCGAATTACGATCCGAAATTTCGTTCCAGCTATGCCTACCCCTTACGAATTATGTACCATAGAAACGAACGTACCCGTTCCCGTTCCAAGTACCAGGACCCTTAAGTATATGCAATAGCATTAGCACTTCAGTCAATGTGTGTTCTCTGTAATATATATTAACTATGGTTAGATTTTTGCAATAAGGACATCCACATCTGTTTACTATAATTAGTAATTGGTTAGTTCTAGACTTTGAGATGTTGAAGCGCGAAGAATGAAGAATTATTGTGCACTGCAATCCATAGAACAATACAAAACAAAAACTGTTGAGGTGCAGGGCCTACAGAACAGATGCATGCTAATACTAGGCTTTATTCAGGCTGTTGAAACTGCGGACTGCTAAACCAATGAACCAAGGGGCCAAATGGGGAAATGGGTTCACTTACTTCCTTCACCAAGTATCAATATATTCATTTGGCACTTCATCCCAATGCTACAGAATTAGCTACTGGACTGAAACAGAAGATAAACTATATATAGATACCAGCTGAAATTATTTGTAACAACCAAAATGTCAAATATTAATCCATAATCATATAAAATATGATAAACTAAAGGAACAATACTGAAAAGCACAAAACTTGCAGACAGAACAAAAAGAAAAAAAGATAAGGAAAGTGAGAAGCGAACCTCAGAGTCAGAGGATGCAGCTGAGACGTGTGAAGCTTGTTGGGTTATTTATAACTTTATAAGAAGAAGAGATGGGAGAGAGAGGCATACGTTGCGGTGGGTTGAATGGGCCATGGTTGGTGGTGGTGGAGATTTGAGGAGAGACGAAGACTGTGCCCATAGAAACTTGGAAATGGAAAGAGGGATGCAGGTCCCACAATAACCCGATATGGACAGAAACATTCGAGCCCAGAATCCAGATTCGAGGAATCCTGGGCCGCATATCGCTGGTTGCTTGGTCCTCCTTCCTCCCTTCGACTTGAGGACTTCAAAAGGCGGCAGAGCAAACCGGTAATATTATTTGGATTAATTACATTTTTCTTCACTGTTGTTTGGCATCAAATTTGCTCTTTCGTCACCGTATTTGTAATAGTTAACAAATACCGTCACATACCTCAATTTTGTAAGTTTCTTTAATTAAAAAAATATTTAATATTTAATATGAAGTTAAAAATGATTATATATATTTATAAAATATAATATAAAAAAATCCATCTCCTTTCTCACTCTTCGAATGATCTCACCATAAATAGCCAAAATTTATTCATGAATTCATAAAATGTCATTTTTTTAATATAGAAACTTTCAAATATAACAAAAACCTCACTTAAATTCACTAAAATGCCCTCAAAATTAAAATTGACAGGACCCGATCCAAATTTCACTTTGGAATTTGCGTCGAACCCTGTGCGTGTCCAACACCTGGCAGGTGTCGGGTACGAATGACCAAAATGCCCTTTGCCTTAACTCCCACTTAAAACCACTTAAGGGTTTGCGACTTCTACCGGAAAACCGGCAGAGTCACCCCTGAAAAATGGACATTTTCTCATTTATTCCACCTATAAAACAAATAGTTTAATATTCTCAAACGTTCAGCATGTACAAGTTATAATCACACTTAACTAAAAGCAATTGTTCTGAATGGCATACGGCCTTACAAACAACCCGGACCACAAACTTCTCAACAATTCAATCTTCGATTCTCAATCATGGAAATCATCAATTCTCAATGTAACCATTCAACAACAATATCATCATTTTAAGCCATCTTATTTTATCCCAAAAAGAATCCTAATCATCGTCATTAATGAAGAAAATCGATAATTAGAATTCATCATCAAACAAGACATATGATTCAAAGATCAATCGGGCCTTGAGTGCGCACATAAAACCATGAATTCAATTAAGATGTTAAGTAGATTTCAAACTCAACTCCAACACCACTTACATAATATCCTCTTCCGTGGTTGCACCTAGATTAATATAGGTTGCCTACGTACCCTCCTTGAGGGATCAAGCCACACGTAGCTCTCCTTACCAAAATATTTACCAATTGTATAATATATAACCTTCAAGAATCCAACCATAAAATCTAGAATCCTTATTTACTCTGATTTCAACAAGCTATATAGTTGAATATCATGCAGGAATTTACATACTTATCCATTCAATTAATTTATCATTACTCAACCCAACATTCAAATAACCAACCTTTTACCAGAAAGCCATACTTGCTACCATTCGCACATTGCATGCATTCTATAATGCCCACCAAGGGATATATCATTAATCCGAAGGCAACTGGGGAAGGGAAAAACTAGCTAGCCACATGTGTAGTTAAATCGGGCAAGTGGCTAGGAATTCCTGGGCAACCCTGTGCAGAAAATAGAAGCAGGGTGGCGGATAATGTCCTTTTTTTTTACATCCTCGCAGAACTCCGGGACACAAAGTCATCCCGAGAATGCAGTCAATCAATTCCATAATTATATCGTTAATCCCCACATTATAGTGTCAACACTTCAAAGACATAAAACATATAATGAAATATAGACATCTAACCACTTACTTAGTTAAACCCCTTACTAATCCCAACCCGACTATCAAGCCATAAATGAAATGTGAGAACAGTCGCCCAATAATAATTATAACATAAATATAACAATAGTAATAAAAATCATGAAAATCCTTAGAAATCCCATAATCATATATTTAGTAAATAAAATTCCCAAATCCTTTATGGTATTCCAATTTCAACCGTACTGACTTTATATAAACCAATAATCAATATACAACTACTTAATAATTATAATAACCTTCTATGACCCATAAGGCATTGATACCCATAATTGGTACCCAAATAATTCAATACGTTATAAATACCATACTAATCATATTAATACTCGATATAACCTTGATCACCCTCATTCTGATAACCTAAGAATTCTCAAATTCTGTTCTCAAAACATACTCAACTTTTCAAACTAACAATAATGAACAATAAGCATATTCGTATAAAATCAATTTAATTAAAATTACAAGCTTGAAGAATAAAACCATAATCACTTATTTAAAAACATACAATACACAACATTCACATGTCTTAGAGCCTTTCTTGTACTTTTCGAAAGATGAAATGACCTCGGAAGACTCACGGTCAACCGAAAGGTCAAACTTCCCACTTTGGTCAACCTGGCCCACAGGGCCCACGACCCCCAATTTGGTCCGAACGATCCTAAAAGTCCAACAAAGTCAACTAATCATGTCCTAAAAGTTGGGTCTCGATCGAGCAATTGGATTTCTCGTGATCGCAAAATCGGACAATTTTAGTTAAATTAAACTTTAAGTCAATGATTCGAAGCATCTTAGGCTCCAATCCTTGATCTGTAAATTCCTACACGATCCTAGAAATACGAGGAACCACATTCCCAAATTCGGGGCCGATCCAACCTTCCGAATACGTCGAACCCGGATTACGCATACTAGGCGTAAATCCGTTCGACGGTCAAACGATAACCAAAATGGGATTCGCGCACACCGACACGCTCGGGACTACACGAGGATCACATTGGAACAAAAAGTGGCCCCACTACAGTGCCCACACGCCGACAGTGTGTGGGTGTGCAGAGCAATTCCGGTGACCGGAAAAACTCCACACCGCCACTCACCGCATCACCTACAGGTTCCTCTCGACTAGTTAAGCATCTTATCCTACTGTGGCGACCTCCATTAACGACGGCAAGTGGCTGATCGGTGCATAATTACATATCATTTTGTACCCTTCTAACTTATGATTTGGTTATGTTTTTGAGTTAAACTTGTGCTTTTAATCTATTTTGTGTTTTGTTTCAGTGTAATAAGTTTGGGACTCATTTAATGCATTTTGGAGTCAAGTTAGCTCAAAACGGTGTCTGCAGATCAGTCAACTTCACGGATTGGACTCTACTTGCTCAAGAAGAACCAGATAATGAGCCATACGTCATTGGAAAGATACGGAAGTCTATTTTCTGGATCATTTTACGGTTCATGATTCCGAGTCCTCTAGAGGAAGTTATACAAGTTTTGGCAGCTTAAGGTCAAAATCGGCAGGATCTGCGTTACTGGGCCAAAAATGACTTTTGAAGGCCTTCCCGAATTTTCCTTGAGTTGGGCTGCATATGCTTGGAAAGATAAGACAAAGAGCTTCAAGATCCATATTTTTGCAGATTTTTCAGAATGGAGGAACAAGCCCAAAACGAGCCCAAAGAAGACTGCAATGCATTGTCAAGCATGACATATGCATGATGAAATGTTATTGATTGTGGGAAATTTTGGTGGAGCATATTCAATACATATAATTGGAGTGGAGTTTTGCAGCAGCCAAATGAAGTAAAATAAGATGAAGTGGGAGTTGCAACACTAAGCTTAAAGACAAGAAGAATTGTTTTCAAATGCAATTGTGTGAATTAAGTGTTGTAAGTTGGTGAAGTGAGTGTGATTAATAAACTCAATTGTATAATCAGATTTATACTTCCCCTAGGCCTATAAATAGTGAGTTCTCCAAACATGTAAACACACCCCAAGGGGAGCTCTCAAACATCTCTCTAAAGCTCCTCTCCCTTCTCTCCCTCAAATTCTCTTAGTTTTCTTTTTAGTTCTCAATTGTTGTAACAAAACCATTTTGCTTTTTAGTTGTAATTTATTTTCCATTGTAATGTAATTTCTTTTCTTTAGTTTTCAAGTTTAATTAGTTTCCAAGTTTCAATTATAGTTCTTGTTCTTATTCATTATGCTTATAAGTTAATATGCTTGTTTGAATGAATAATCACCATTAAAACTTGTATGTTAGCTATCTTGGTTTGAATTAAGAGTAGACACCATGCATTAATTCAAATTGAACTATGAATAGGAAGAGTATGTATGGACATTCGACAACATGGATTAGATACATGCTTGGTTGTTTAAAACATTCTTCTATGCTTAATGGATTTCTAATGCTTAATTTAGGTTCGACAAGAAGGATCTAATTAGGGAATTAGAAATACAAGGTTAGGACCAAACACCATGGCTTAATCATATTTTAGCTAGAATCAATCCGTGAATCTAAATTGAACTTGGTAACTAATTTGCTTGAGTTAATTTCTTTTCTTTCTTTCTTGTTTTATTTATTCTCTTTTGGTTTTCTATTTTGTGCAGGAATCAAATTGAATCAATCTATCATCAATCCTCGTGGGATCGACCTCGTACTTACACAAGCTATACTATCCAACGCCTCGTGCACTTGCGAGTTAACAGTGGCCGGAATTTTGAATTGAAATCTAGCCAAAACTGGGTTTTAAATCGCACGATATAGGCCTGAAATTGTTCGAAACTAACCAATAGAACAATTAGAGCATGAGGAGGAGGTCAAGAAGCATACTTGATTCGACGCCGTTCGTTGCCGGAACGGAGCCGTGAAATTCCGGCGATTTTTCGGGGTTTCAGGTGGAGATATCGGGTGGGTCTTAATCGGGAGCTCACGCCGGTTCTAATGGAACCGGTCTCATGCGCCGCCGTGACCGGACGAGAGAGATCGAAGAGAAAGAGGGTGTGAGATCGGGGAAGGAGAGAGAGAGAGAGAGAACTGAGCGGGTTGGAGGGTTTTCTGACGCGTGTACACATCATATTGGGTAGTTTTAAGGTTTTCCACAATTTTTGAAATACCCAAAATACCATTTTTGAGTTCTAGAGCTCGGATCGGGGCGTGCCTCCCGGCTACGGACTCGTTTCAACGAGCATGTCCCAATGGCGCGATCCATTTCGCCAAATTCCTTCTTGAAATTAAAATGACATCTTTGCCCCTTTAAATTTTAAATTTCCAAAATTCTTAATTAATCCATATTCTTTTATTTTATTTTAATTTATTTATTTCAATTTATTTCTTCATAACAAATGTGCAACTCAATTCCTTAAATTTATTTCTGAATAAAAAGTATGTTTTAAACCCATTAAAATACTCTCGGGGTAAAAATGTCTTTTACTTGAATAATTTAATAATTAAATATTAATTTAGGAACGGGATGTTACAAAAATCCTCATAAACATAAAAGTCAAAACTCTTCTTCTAATTACCAAAAATATAAAAACTCTTCCTTCTGCACATTGATTCAAAGGAGGGATGTAGTTGATTTTTTTTTCCCACTAGTAAAAATTGATTATCTTTACAAACATTTTGTTGGTCAAACATTTTTAACTTCATATTAAATATTTTTTAATTAAACAAACTAACAAAATTGAGGCATGTGACTAGATTTGCTAACTACGCAAATACGTGATGAAATTGGGAAAATTTAAATCACGGTGACCAAATTTGATTTCGAGTCAAATCCCAGTGACCAAAAATGTAATTAACCCATATTATTTTGTTTGATTTATCATAATTTTTGGACTGTCCCCATATTTTTTATAAGGATGATTAGGATTGGACTGTACCTTATTAATATTTTTGTGCAAAAAATTAATATATGAGATTCTCTTTAGTTTAGGTTTCGACATGACATCGACCATCCTCTTATTATAATTTTTTTCCAAATGATAAAAATTTCATTGACACTCTGATTACTATTGGAATTTTAAAAAGGTTTTAAAATTTTACCGTTTTGATTTCTTTAATTATTTTAGCTGTTTTATTTTATTTATTGTGTGGGTTATAAATATTTAATTTTCAGGTTTTATTTCTAAATTGAATGACTTAATTTTCTAGGTTAATACGTTGAAGGTTACATGCTCTTGGATGCCTATAAAAGGCCACTCCTCCTTCACATTTGAGACGCGACCCTATAACACAAATACTACCACAATACCACATACTACAATCACCACCACAATTTAATTCTCTCCTATTCTACATTTCATACTTTCTCTACTTATATTATTAGTTTTGGGCAACGGTTCTGTGACTTAGAAACCCATATCTGGCTGTGAACGTGCTCATAGTGAACTTTGAGTCTGTGTATGAGGGGTCGTATCTTGGAGTCTTGTAGACCGTCAATACCTGCACGTAGGGAGGCTACAAAGGCTTTTGGACAGCGTCTCTGATATGCTTCAACATACCAGGCTTGCTTTCTTAATCTTAATTTATTTTACTTTTATTTACCTATTATTTGTTTATTTAATTTTACTTTACTTTAAAAATTTTCAATTTGTTTTATATATTATTTATAATATAAAGATTTTTTTTTTTTGTATTTGGTTTTACAAAAAAGGAAAACTATAATTTTTATAACAATTACAATAGTCACACAGGCAATCAATCACTTGAACCCATACTCAGACCCAAATAAGGACCAACACATGTTCAATTGGGTACAAAAGATCACCATGATTACAGTACAACTCCTGTCAATCGGGTACAAAAGATTATCACAATTATGGTACTCTCTCAATCACAGCCCTAAAGGCTTGAATTTAACAGCAAACCAATGTAACATGGCTTTAGCAAATTTTTCACAAAAACCCGAAAAATGCCCCAAGACACGACTTAGCTCTTGGGTCATCTGATTTGCTGCGTTAGCGCCTCCAACTCTCCAGATCGCGCCACGTGTCATGTTGATTTAAATTTTTAATTTCCAATTTTTCTTATTTTCTAGAAATTCTAAAATTCACCAAAAATAGCTCCGAGCTCCGAAAAGTTCCTCGAAAATTCCTCCGGACTCGTCTCGACATCTACTATTTTCCTGTGACCTTCACTTCTCAAAAATCCTTCAAAATATTTTCTGGAAAATTCTTCAACACTTAAAATTAATTTAAATAATCTCCAAAATATTTTACATTAACCATAAAAACTCATTTACACACTTGTGTGAGCTTCTAGAATTACAAAGATTTTTCTCAAGGCTCACATATAAGGAGAGAAATTTATATAGAGTTTTGGCGTGGGAAGTGAAGAATATGGCTAGGTATTTATTTTTAAAAAATTCTGAAATTTTTGGTATTTTTTTTAAAAAAATTTCGTTGTTGACATCATTGTTGATGTCAACAAACCCAAGCACGAGCTCAGCTTGTTTACTTGGACCCACCTCCTGCCCGGGCTTCATTTGCTCAGGAACGAGGCACTATTCACATGAATAGTGATAGCCACTCCTGGCCGCGTAACAAAGGGCCACTTCCTGCCATGGTGCCATGGAAAAGGGCAAGGGGCAAGGGCAAGTAAGGGTAGGCACTATTCACATGAATAGTGATAGCCCTTGCAAAAGGCAAGTTGTGTTTCCACCCCTTGCCATGGCAACCCAAGGGCAACAACTATTCACATGAGATTAATTTTATTTATATGTATTAGATTAATAATAATAAAATTGCTAGGTATGTATTTAAAAAAATGTTTTTGAATTTTTCAGAATTTTTCAATTTTTAAAATTTTTTTACGTTGATGATGTCAGTGCTGACGTCATCACCCTCAAGCAACAGCTCGGGCTATTCTTGCCTTTGGACTGCTTAGGCTTGTGGAGCCCACCATCCTCCCTGGCTGCTTGCTACCCACTGGAGCTATCTCACGGGCCTAGGCCCCCTTCTGCCCGGGCCAAACTGCAGCAGTGGAAGTGCTCTTGGTTAGAATTAGTGAAGCCCATCTCAAGCTTGCTAGCCCTTCTTCTGAAACCTAATGCAAAGCTTGGAAACTAAAATTTATTTATTTATTTATTTATGTTGGCAGCTCGGAAACTACATTTGATTTCATCTAAGGGCTCGTTTTGGAGTGCTTTTGAAACTACTAAAAGCGTTTTCAAATGGGTAAAAGCACTTCTATATTTTAAAAATGATGTTTGGCAGAATTTGTAAAAGCGCTTTGGGTGGGATTTAAAAGCACTTGAAGTGGTTTTTTAAGAAGCACTTGAGATGTGCTTCTTGATAAAAGTGCTACCAGGCAAATACATGGGAAGCACTTGGCTCACTTTAATGAAAATTTTAAAACACCGAAAATATCCCTATTTAATTTTCTAAAACGCCAAAATACCCTCATTTGTTATGTCGCTCGCTTCCCATCAGACTCCATCATGTTATTTCTCTCTCTCTTGGCCTCAAGATTTCTTGACATGTAGAAGATCTGACTATCAATTGAAGGCCATGGCCATCCTTGCTCCTCCTGCAGATCGTATTCTAATCATTAAAAATCATCTGGGTATTCTTTGTTTTTCGATTTCCTTATCTGAGTTCTCTAATTGGATATGTTCTTCTATGATTTTTTTTAATATTTGGATCAAACTGGATCTTCTCTGCCTTAGTGTGTAGGAATTGAAGTCCTTGTCATGGTCTTGAATTTTTTTTTCTTTTTTGAAATTCGTATGCCTGGACTTGTCAATTTCATTTTGTTTTGTTTCGTGAGTAAAGTTTGCGGTGGGCTTGATTGAATTAACAGTTTCATATTTTAATTTGGGTCAATCTGTATTGATTTGTTCGTTTGCATACTATCTCGAATCAATGCAGCCACAAGGGTGTTCATAACAAGCTGGAAAGCTGAAAACGTATTGTTTTTAAAATATTTTTTCAGTTTTGGGTTAAGAAATTGTAGTGCCGTTGTTTTATACTACTTTCTGAAAACTGTATGTGGAAATATTTTTGGAAACTAGAGCCTAAGAAATGCTTTGTAAGTGGGGCATGTGTTCTCAAACCAATTCTTTAGGAAAAAGGAGATTTGCTATTCTAGTTGTCATTATATTCTCAAACCAAGTGTCTGGAAATTCCTGACTCAACCAAGAAGATACTGTACATTTCAATATGCTAATTTTTCCGAGAATCAAAGAAAATATGATTATTTGATGAGTTTAAGTGGAATTGAACAAAGAATTCTCAAATTGCATGTTCAAACATTGAATTATTTCTGATTTAAAAAAACATTCATTTATTTATCGATATGTGATTCTAAGGTTAGTTGTTTTTTCAATGTAGCCTTTGTTGTGCGGAAGCGACAACCAACTGCAGTGAAAATCTAAACAACAATGGCAAGAGATAAAAATTAACAAAATAAACAACACCAACAAGAACACCAAGATTTATCTTGGTTCGAATGCCTACATCCAGGTTTGGAGACGTGGAGTAATCCACTATAATCAAATGAGAGAATACAATAGTGTTTAACACTCGAAAACCCAAGCCCCAAATATACCCAAGCTCACACACTCAAGAATATAAAGGGAATACAAATTGAGTACAATTTAGAGAAAGGGAAAAATAACAAACGACATCAACAATTGTTTGCTGCCCAACTCTTTATTTTTCCTCTCTCACTTTTCTCTCTGCCAACTTCTGTCTACTCTTTTCTCTGTCTATCAGCTGCCATGCTTCTCCTTTTATAGAGAAGCCAACGTGTGAAGGCCAACTACTTCATTTATGAGGCCAGCTACAAAGTCAATCAGCCGAAAGTGTTTTCCACATTCCCATGCAAAACCACAGAAAAGGATTTGCAGCTAGTCTTTACTTTCCCAATGTCTGCCAATCAGCCAACTACCAAAATAACTAGCCGAAAGTAACATTGCACGTGGGTGCAATCTTGAGTCAAATAGTCAACAGCCTTATGGTAATCAATGCTACATATTTCTTCATAGATCCATCTCTATGTTATCTCCTTAACTACTAAGGATGTGGTCTTTTTCATGGATATATGCTATCTTTTAAACAAAAAAAAATCTCTATGCTATCGCTGTTAACCCATTAAAATGGTACTAGTAAAAAGCGCTTTTTCATTTAGTAGCCAAACGCTAAACAAAATATCAAAAGCACTTTTATAAAGTGAAAAATCACTTTTATGTGTGACCTCCAAACAACGAACTGTTTCTTTATAGAAGCGCTACTGGCATAAGTGCTTCTGGAAGAAGCACTCCCAAACGAGCCCTAAATTAGTTTGTTGAAATTGAAAGACAAAAAAGTGTATATATAATATTTTGAATTTAATCCATCTTATTAAACTATAAACTAAACCTTGGTTTTGTTATATTCATCATTGCTGACGTAAATTCTATCCAATATAATATTTTACCATAGTATTATAAATTATGACGTACAAAAAAGGGCATTCGTGTCTGATAGGGACCAAGGAATAAAATATCGATGATATCGGAAATATCGGTAGTCCAAAAATACGGAAATTTCGATGGAAATATCGGGATATTATCGATATTTCGGTCCATGTCGTCAATATTATCGATATTTTGGTTCATGGATATCTAAAATATCGATGGTATCGGAAATATCGGTAGTCCAAAAATATGGAAATTTCGTGGAAATATCGAGGATATTATGGATATTTTATTCCTTTAAGTTGTTGATCGTATAATCATTTCATCAATTTGCCATAAAATTAAAATTAAATTAATACATTAAGAAGAAGTAGAAGAAAAAGAAAAGGAGAAGGCCGCCCCAATGATATGTACTTTGTGCCACAAACTTCACGAGGTCAAGACTGAGACATATCTGATTATATGATCTCCTTTTCAAGGTTAACTCAACCAATAATTACATAATTTTGTAAGTTCAAGAATCGACAGCTCCGCAACTGGGAAGAAATATGTGGAGTTGACTATAATAACTTGATTTATAATTGGTGGCTACTTTCATTAGGTGGATAAAATATAATAAATTATTGTATGATACTGAAATACAGTTACGTGGTACATATAATTCATCAACGTGTTATAATATAAATGAACGATATGATTAAAATTTACTACTTTTATAATGAATTATATATATAACACGTGAATGAATTATATATTTCAGTACCACACTATAATTACTCATAAAATAAAAGGCTTCATATATATACATATGAGCATCAGCTAAGGCGGCTCTCATGCATGCATTTATGCAACATGTTCCACGAATCTTCGATTGGGATATAATGAAGCTAACTCTATATACATTTGAGTTGCAATCTGACTGAGTCTTGGTTAATTTGTCTGAAATCAAAGTTGGGGACTCGCTTGGACCTTGATAATGCATGCATTATGCATATATATATATATATATATATATATAGTCTTGATTTGTTGAATTGACCAATTATTGCATTGCTCGTGAGTTCAATATAATTAGAATGTTTGATTAAACCAAAGCCACGCCGGTCTATTTTACTCATTTGGATTTTGGTGAGTTTAGTTTCTAAGTCTTAATTATCTAGTGTTTCAAATCTTTTAACTTTAGAAGTTAGAAGCTCCATTCATCCATTTACCAATGAACATCAAGAAAAACTTATTTATGTAATTGCTTTGCTAGCCAATTAACAATGATAAGGATTGTTCCATCTCTTCTCTATAAAAATGTATGCAACTTTTATATATCAATGTTTCGGTTATGGTTGAGAGTACTAGTGTGTGTTAACCCATATTTTATCATAGAGTTTAATTTCATTAAAGATTTTATGTTAAGGAAAGGGGCTTGTAGCTGAAGTGGTTAATAGTATTTACTCATATGCATCATAGGTCTTAGGTTCAATTCCCCCTCCCTCAATATCGCTTGTATTTTTAAAAAATTTTAAAAAATTATATTAAGAGTTAATTATGACTTCAAATCTTAGTCATCGCCCATCGGATTGTATGTATGTTATATTATAAAAATTATTTAATTCCCCGACATATCTAATGGATGGCTAATATTATAACTCCCTAACTAATTCTTATTAGAGAAACTTGTTAAGACCGTTGATTAGTTAATTAACCATGTGATTTAAATAAATAAAAAATAAAAATAATCATGTGATCATTTAACTTTAATGAGGCGACCATGGCTCATAATTTGGGGGTCTTAATTTTTTATTTAATAAGAATAATGCTTTCCCTTCTAGATGGAGAAATCACTTAACCCTATTCAGATACTCACTCGACTCGACTGTAGTCACACACACACATACACAAAGTATTAGAGTCATATCCCCTTAAACAATTCAAAGGCTTTAATACGTCAACACATATCTAAGCACATTATTTATTCCAACGAGCCTGCAGCCGCCTCACAATCTCCATGGATTTAAAACTTAAATGATGTAAACAATAATTTCATGGAAAGAGATCTAAGTGCTCCAAATTTCAGGACATTATAACTTAACATTCTTTTATTTATTTATTTATTTTTATAATGTTTATTGGGTGACATCATCGATCTATTCCAAGAAGCAATCAATGACTACTATTATATTTATATTTATGTAAACACAATCTCACTTCTCTCCTTCTCATTTGGATTGATAAGAAAATTATATATAAGTACAACTTTCTTTGGAATACTTGGAACTTCACAAGTGATTTTGTCTTCAAATTTGCTAATAAAATCAAAACAGCCAGTTGTTAAGGACACTGCTCAATTTTCCTGCAACCATAAATCATGAAGTTCTCTTTTCCCTGCTCAAAATGCTTCTCTTCACCTGGAATCGTCGATGATAACACACACGGTAAGCATATAATTTGTATGTTTTCTGTACAAATTTAGATTATTATTTTTCTATATTTTACATTAATTAGTACCTGTAATGTACATGTATTGATATGGAAACGTGGGTTCTTGGCTATCTCAATAAATTAGGTTTACAATTTCTTAAAAATGTCCACGCCTTCACGTACAAGGAATTGAAAGTCGCCACCAATGATTTCCATCCATCCAATAAAATTGGTGAAGGTGGATTTGGATCTGTTTATAAGGGAAGACTTAACGACGGAGTAGATGTGGCTGTGAAAGTGCTTTCAGCTGAATCAAAGCAAGGAGACAGGGAGTTCATGTCTGAGCTAGCATCACTCTCAAACATTCGCCATCAAAATCTGGTCAAGATGTGCGGTGGCTGCATCGAAGGCCACCGTCGAATTCTTGTTTATGATTACATGGAGCACAACAGCCTCGCTCACATATTGCTAGGTAAAAATATATCTAGTTACACTGTTTTCACTTTATATATGACAACAGAGAAATATTCTCTTATCAGACAATCTAACATGTTATGTTATCAGACTATCAATTGCGGTTGATTATGGCAGAATTATAATTAAATGTCTTATCCAAATTAATAATCTGATAAAGTTGTATATTCTATAAAGTTGTTACATATCAATACACGAGTACCGTGAAAATATGTAATCGATCACTTTGATTGTTGATTAAGCAGGTGAGGAGAAAATTAGGTCAAAATTGAATTGGGGGGTACGGCGAGAAATTTGTCTAGGAATTGCTAGGGGGCTTGCTCACATTCACGAGGAGGTAAACCCACGCATTGTGCACAGAGATATCAAAGCCAGCAACATACTTTTGGAGAAGAACTTTCATCCAAGAATCTCGGATTTTGGATTGTCAAAACTATTCCCAGAAAGCATTACTCACATCAGCACACGAGTAGCTGGAACATTGTAAGTGAAACATGTCCAACTTTGGCTCCAACCCAATAGATTTATTTTCCATGGTTTAATTTGGTTGGTATTAATATTATTAATTGTTGAATTTTGTTGTTGATGCATTAATTAAGAGGCTATCTTGCTCCGGAATACGCCATTACTGGACACCTAACCCGAAAATCAGACGTATACAGTTTTGGAGTGTTGATTTTACAAATAGTCAGTGGAAGATCTGCAGTTGACTTTGATCTAGAACTTGGAGAACATTATCTTGTCCAAAAGGTAAGCGTGTAACTATAATTATTTGTGAAAATCCATCACATCTTAAGCTTGTTTTTGAGAAACAAAAAGTCAATATATAGCGCATGCATGTTTGTAATTATCTACTTTTTATTTATTTATATAAGTTGGACTTTTTCCATTTAAAACCGTTAAACGTTTATATACCTTGTATCCATGATCGATTGATAAAATTATGAGAGTTGTCATAAGAAATTTATAGCTCAAATAAGTTATCCCTTCATCTGAGTCATATGTTTGAATCCACCCTCTTCGAGTATTGCTTGTATAAAAAAAAAATGAGGATTTTTCTTGTTACTAAATAAGATTACACCTTTTCATAAAAACAAAAAAATAAAAATGAAATCCTCAGCCATTTTTGAATGGATGAAAGTCTTCGGTCTCTTCACAACAGTAGCTCAAGGGCCCCAACCATTATTTTAAATCTCTATACATGACAACTTTGAACATATAATCAACTTTGGTTTTCCGACAAGAAAGTGATACATGCGTACACATTAATCTGTCATTTCTCATCAACACATAAAAGTACACGTAATACCTAAAACAACAAAACATAAATTTAGAACTAACTGGCACCAACTTTCGATAAAATTAACCTAATTAATAATAATATAGATAGTTAATTATATATGCAATTAATTAATTAAAATGTGAATTAATAAATAAAGTAAGTGAGGCATGGCTGCAATGCAGGCATGGGAAATGTACAAGAGCAACAGCCTTGTGGATCTGGTGGACTCTAGGCTTGAAGTTGATGGAAACTTTTCAGAAAAAGAAGCCATCCAGTTCTTAAAGCTGGGTCTGCTTTGCGTACAAGAGAAATGCAGCCTCCGGCCCCGCATGTCGACAGCCATTAAGCTCATGACGATGATCAGCATGAAGGATGAGATGGACATGAATTTGTTTATGAACGTGGAAATTTGTGAGCCAGGAGTTATTACTCAAAATATGGACCTCAAAATAGCCCACAGGACTGATAGAAGCTCACCACTTACGATCTCCACCATGCCAAGCCCCCAACCTTACCCTTTTAGAATCTAAATTAATATTATTAATATTATTAATTAATGTTCAGTTTCCTCTTGAAAATACAGATATATATATTTGTAGGCATTTGTAAATTAACGTAAACTTAGAAGCGTAGCTAGCAACTACTTTAGTAGTGATGCAAATTTGTCATATAGTCATGAAGAAAATCTATGAGAATAAAATCTCACATTTTGTAACACGATGTAATTAAGTATGTGAATTTAGGGGATCCCGAACCTCTACTTTTAAATTACACATTTTGAAAAGAAAAGAGGAAAAATTAGCATAATTATTGGTTCAAATTCCGGGTCTTACAACATACATCTTATATTGTGAGATGGTTTTCCTATGTATATGTGTTGTTGGGGAGATCGTAAACATTATTTCTCCCATATATGTGTAGCTAGACCATAGAATTTTTAATTTTTCAATTACTGTTAGCATATATCAGTTCCAGTAAAATGATCATATGATATATTTCTCAGCAAGAATATCATTTGAAATTCAATCAGATATATTGGGAAAGAATCTATTCCTGCAGACACTTGGAGTGTACATGCACATATAACCCAGAAAGTAGCTTAGGTGGGTCCTCACTAGCTGGTACATACATTCATGCACATCTTATATCTATCTCCTCAAGCAAAAAACTTTAAGCATGAAGATTTATTTATTTATTTAGAACAATTTAAACAAAGCCCTGCACCCCTGGGCTGGCCAATCGCAAGAGAATGTTGGGTTTGTGAAAATTGAGGAGGGCATGGGCATGGAGAGAGTGAACTTGAAATTTTAAAAATCATCCAAATTCCAAAAATCCCACACAGTAATTGATTTCTATTTCCCAGGAGATCTCAAAGGTGGTCCATTCTCTTTGGCTGACGAAATGTCCTTTTTTGACCTGCTTTGACCGTATATCATATTCCCTGCTAGCCAATTGATGAGAAGAGAAAGAAAAAAAATTATTAAGAGAGAGAGAGAGAGACATAGAAAGAGATGTGGTCCAGTCTGCTTGCAGTTGTATGAGATTCCTGTAGCTATTATGATCATCCTCCTCCTGCTGCTGATGCTGCACTAAACACTTTTGCTTTTCTTTTCTTGAAGCCCTGCCCGGTCGTACGTTTATGTATCACTTTTCTCTCTGATTCTCTAGCTACCTGTGTGTTCATACTTTATATAGATTTGAAGACACACCAAGTCACACAACTTTAGTCTCGGAAGACTTGGGCCGGGCTTGGGTCCGGCCGATTGTAAAGTCAAGCTTAGCCGGGCCATTTGCTTGCCTCTACAAATTTGATTGAGCCCATAATTAACCCGACCCAAGTCCTCCAGAACTAAAGTTCTTAGGCAATTTTATGATAGATAGAGGGGGCAAATGGAGGAATGGCAAAATGATATGATATTTGCTATAAGATGCATAGCAGGCAGATGAGACTAAATGTATATTCTCTAGACGTTCGTTGTATAGCAGCTGCTAGCTGTACGCATTCAGGACAAGGAATAATATGATCAAATTGTCAAGGAACTAGGAAAATCAAAATCTTATCTATTTATTTAATGATGATAAGGCAAACCTTCTTTTCTTTTTTCTATTTTAATTTTTTGGTTTATTTGCCTTCTCACTTCCTTTTTTATCTGAAGCCCTATAATGTCCCTCAAATCAAATCAAAGATCCAGCTTCATTCTTTATCTTGACAAGCTTTGATTTTTTAATAATCGAATTGGAAAATTGACATTTAGTAATGTAATCTTGCTAATCTGATCTCCAACAGGTCCAACACAACTCATTTTTTTATATACCTACACCCTTAAAAAAACAAAAAAACCCTTTGGTTTTGAATTATAAACCAACGGCCTAAAATCAATGGGTTTTGTCCATTTTACGCAGGTGGGAAAATCACCATGTTAATTAATTTGGAAGAAGAAGTTTAAAACTGAGCAATCAGATGAACAGTAATTTTAATATTAAAAGTCTCTTGTGATGACAAAACTTAAAGATAAAAACAAGACAGAATAAAAGAAAAACAATTAGGTCCTTTTTGGGGTGAGTCAACAAGATTAGAACTAGAGGTCACAAGAAGATTCCATGAGATAAGCATGGAACATGATGGATGGATGGATGGATATGTCATGGATGTCATGTCATGATGGGCAACATGTAAGGAAAGTTGTAACTTCCATGTTGTCAGGGACCAAGAGTAACCAGTGCTTCTAATTTTTACCGTAATTTGGGCCAAAGCCCTCGTTACATGTGTTTGGTGAAATGACATGGAAAATACATGTGACAAGGAGTAAAATGCCAAATTTATATTTCAGAAGCCATAATTATTCTCTGCAAAAGCAAAGCATGTCATCCCAGATATTCATAAAGAGAGAAAGAAGAGCCCTAACATCCATGTGAAGAAGAAGAAGAAGTACCTTTTTCTTAGACACATTAGCTATCCTGCAAACATGGGAAATTACAATGCTGCCCAACATGACCATCATACCCCTGAAGACTGCAAAATTGGCATGTTGGGAAGAAAATATAGAACAAAATGAATGAATTAATGTAAAAGTAGTACTGAAACACACAGGAAAACATGGGTTTATATGCATGGCTCCTCATACGCCATCCACGGAGGCCATCGATGTTCGGTGGGACTCTGCAAATGGCATACAGGGAGCCAGGCACATATATATACTTTGTATATCTATGCGTGTGTTCATGCTATATATATATATACAATATACAAACTACATAGATCAATTGATGTAAAAGCTTATATATATGTATATATCTGAAACTCAAAAATATGCATCTTTATCTACTAGCTAGGTCTGGACAATATATTCAAGCCTAAGACCTTAATCTCACGCCAACCCAACATCCCACCTTTCATGAATTTTGTTAGGTGTGTGTTTGTGGATATATATATATATATATACATATACATACACATATATATATATATATATATATGTGATGTGAGAATTAATGCTTTTTGTTGATATGACATGGGTTTGGCAGAGAGTGAACTAAGAATGCATGGATTTGAAGCAAATGAGATTTGGTACAGCTAGCTAGTAGGTATCCTGGAGAAGCTTTGCCATGGCTATAGTGGGCAAGACAAGGGAAAGTGGAAGAGGGGTATGGAGAGTGGTAGAGAGAGAGAGGGGGTTTATATTGAAGAGAGAGAGAGAGAGAGAGAGAGAGAGAGAGAGAGAGAGAGAGAGAGAGAGAGAGAGAGAGAGAGAGAGAGAGAGAAGGGTAGAGTGATAAGCGGGATAATAATGGGAACTGGGTCATAACCAAAATGGAGCTTCAAAGCCCCACAGCTCAGACACCCATTTGAATTGGCACAAAACAAGCAAACCAGTGACCTAAACTTAAGGGTTTTAAGAGATAGAGCCTAAATTTTTATATATTTTTCGTGGGGTTATTTTTGTGTTATGATTTTCAGAGTGAAAGAAGGAGAATGTGGGGTTGGATTTGCACACCCAGCGATTGCCTCTAAATATAGGCACCAAGCCAGGCCAAGAGAGAGAAAGAGATCACAAAGAAGGAGAGAGAAAAAATCGGTTTGTTTGTGGGTTGAGTGAGTTGGGTTGGGTTAATAACCACGCAATTTCCTAAGCTCCAAGGCCTTATGGTGTTTGAAATCTCCTTTTCTGGGTCGTAAAGCAGAGGTTGCTTTTCTCTTCTCTGAACCTCACTTTGTCTGGGAGTGTTTGGAACACTTGGATTCCTCATCGCCTTCTCTTCCATTTAAATAAAAATACTAATAATTAAAGTGATCAAAAAGAGAAAAAGGAGAAAATACCATAATTTATCGATGCATCTTTTTCTGTTCTTTTCTTTTTTTCCTTTTTGCTCCATCACTTCCTTCTTTTAATCTGTATCTTTCCTAGCTTTTTCCTTTTTCATGCCCTTCACACATATTTTATTACCAATTCATTATCTTACACTATTTTGCTTCGCCAACAGAGATTTGTACTTAGCCCCCCACTTTTTTGTTTAGGTATTAAATTTAGAATAATCCATGACATACGTTTGCTAGCTATAGCTCTACCTAATTCCACCTTTACCTCTGTCCATACAGGTTGCATCCCATAATCCCACTTAAAAAACCCTTTTAATATTAATAATAATCTAAAGCACATGGTATTAACTAATCTGGAGCACACCCATCGGTCTAATTGGCTTATTTACTGTGCTAATATATACTTTAATAAATTAATTTTCTGATTAGATGAAACCTTTTTATCTCATATATATATATTCCTTATATATACCTACCTTGCCACCATGACATTTGATTTTGATAGCAAATAATTAATTTTCTCTCTCTCTCTCTCTCTCTCTCTCTTCCTGTTCTTGTCCTTTTGCAATTGTGTAGATTTCGATTTTAACATGGGGATGGGGTTAAGAGTTAGCACGGTGAAATGTCCTCATTTGTACAAGACCAAACGCCAAATTTCCCAATGATATTCTAACCTTATGCGATTTTTCTACGAATAGTCAATATCTAACGAGAGTCTCTTTAGCTGTCCAAATTATTGGCCACTAATTTAGAATCTCTTAGGGTTGACATATAAAAGCAGAGGCCCTATCAGAATATATATGGTCTTGTATTTCTATCATCGTTGATCTTAATTTCTTTTTTTTGGTACACCAAAACCAAAACCATTATCATTAATTTGTTTAATAAACCTCAATCAACAAGTAAAATCCGATCAATTTAACACCGACGCGGGACACATGGATATTCCAAGTTTAGGGTTAAGAACTGAGATCCGTAGCTCCAGCCTTGAAATTATATTAAATCAAGAGAAGTTTTGAAATGCAAGAAACTATAATTGAAGTGCGAATATATAGTAGCATTGTTGAACTAAGCAACAAGAATATATGACTGTAAACTGTATAATTACATTAATATAGCTTTGTATATGTTGCCCACAAATGGACGAACAATGATGCGACCTTTCGAAAGGACCAAGCGTTGAAAGAGGAAAGGATTTCCTTTTATTTGATTACCTGATATTACCATTGATGTGGATTGTAGATAAACATCATGAATATGGCCAAGAACAACCATATGTTTTTTCAAGAAAATAATATTCCTGCAATTCTTTTTTTCTTTTTTTGAATTTGTGTGGAGGGTTTTTAGTGGCCCTCACAAATATAGTAATTGAATTGAAAACCAATTAATTAGGATCAGTTGGCTAATTGGGAGGAGGAATTTTTCCACGAGGTTAACGAGTCCTCATCAATAAATTCTGACAAAGATAAGATTTGATTCTAAAGAGATCCAATGAACACACATCATGGAAATTGAACTTTAATTTCTAGGAATCTCATTGGCTCTTTCTTGGAAACGTTATATTCATTCAAATACATTCTTCTAGCTAAATTAAAAGTTGGAAAACTCTGTTTAGCATATTTAATCTTCTCATTAAAATTAATTACTTTCTTTATTCTTAGGGTCCAACCAAACTGTGCTTGCTACATATAGATGATGAGCAACTATGTAGCTAAAAGGGGACAGAGATTGACGCATTCACATACAAAGCATCTCGTGCTCGACACCATCAAATCACAATTCCAGAAGCAAGAGCAGATAACAGACAGATTGCAAAGCATATTCACATCAGAGGACGATGTAATGGCACACAGTAATTCCGGGCCGTCTTGCATCGACCTTTTTCAATTTACAAATCCTTTGAAATTAACATGAATTAAAGGATTATAACAATGTCTTATTACTAGATTGGAATATACATTAAGCAACATAATTAAGTATCTTGTATTGACAAACAACATAAGACAAGAACATTTCCCTAATAATGTATGGTACTTATTAAGAGTAGTTTGAATTGAAAGAATGGTTGAAAACCGAATTTACATAAAAAGGTTGTGCTCAATTTAATAATGTGGCTCAACCACAAACTAACACTTGTCCTTTTTTTTAATTTATATTAAATATATTCTCAAATGTGCATTTATTTTTCGCTTGAATTATTCTTAACAAAAGAGACACGTGTCAAATTGTGGTTGAGCCACATTAGTAGGTAAGGAGGAGTTCCTCCTTATGGGTGAGGAAAGCATTATCCACTTAATAAAACCTGAAATCTGACCAATAAAATACTAGAGAATTCAAAATTGGTAAGCCAGCGAGATACATGAAATGGGGAAGATCAAAGCAGAAACTGTACCCCTTTCTAGGTACTATAGATGCTTCTTTCAGTATACAAGACCACCACAAAAGTTAAACCCTAGAGACAACGGTTAATGCACAACATGCCATTGGGAACACTAAACAAAACCATATAATTAATAGTATTAGAACAAAAAATTAAGTGTTAAAGAAACCAAGCTTTAAGGGACAAATCAAAAAGAATGCTAGCTGAGCTAGGGATGGCAAAATGCATATTCAAATGTTGTAGCTAGTAATTGGAGCACCCCCATTTGCCCACTTGGAATGTAACAAACATGGATGTATTATTGAGAGAGAGAGAGAGAGAGAGAGAGAGAGAGAGAGAGAGAGAGAGAGAGAGAGAGAGATGAAAGTCAAAAAGGAGAAGGTGGTGGGGTGATGAAGGAGGGGTTGGGGAGAGCGATCTATCTTTCTATGTCTAGGAAAGGCTGCAAGAATTTTCTTCCTTTAAAGGCTTTGCTTTCCTTGTATGGAGAAGTTGGTAAACGAAGAAAAAGGAAAAAGGAGAGCAAACCCATATATTCAAAATGGAAAGAAGAAAAAAAACCCACTTTATCGTGTAGAGTGTTGGAAGCAACAAGTGTGGGAATCCTGGTGTCAGAAATATTGGGGCCTTTGGTTTTGTGCACTCATCAGACCCACAGACCCCCTCCTTCCCTCCCTCCTTCACTCCTTTGCCTGCCTAGTCTCTGTTTTAATTGCTTGCCTCTTGCTGTTTGTATGTATTGTGTGTTTCTATTCGTCTCACGGTTAGATTCTACTCCAACCCTTTTCTTACATTTTTTTACAATTTCAATTTGCATACACATGCAGCCATGTACCCTTGCACAAAACCACACCATTCACATTGATAGTGAAGTTTTCTACTATTCCAAATTGTGTTGTTCTTATTGTATGCGAACTTAGTTTGTAGCTGTTGAAATGATAAGTTTCTCGTTTTTTATCAGGGTATTCGATCCATCGTTAAATTCAACCATCCATAATTCTTATTAGGATATGAATTCATTAGATTGGTTTCTATTGTATTGAAATACAAATTTGAAGCATGCCTTTGATGAAACTGATATTAACTGGGATGGATTAATTTGTAAGCTAGTGAAGTAAGATGATCTGTGCTGCTTCTATAAGCCTCGAAGTACACGCAAACACATTCACTCACGCACGCAGCTATTGGGTTTTAGTGTATGAGGATCATCATCATCATGAGCCTGCTCCTCCTCCTGCTGCAGATGCAGAGTGTCATCATGCATGTGCTTCGCTTTCTCTCATATATTTACTTTGTTTTTATGAAAATAATATTAAAAAAATAAAACCAAAGTGTTTTTAATGTTTGTTCTCGAATTTAACACGCGAACAAAGACTGGTACGCATGTTGTAGTTGTAGTTATGGACATAATGTTGTTGTTGTACTATATTTAGCCTTTGCCCTCATCCCCATATTATATATTGTGAAAATATGTATATACATGGCCTGTTGCCCTTCCCTTCTCCCCTTTTGAGAATGTCTCTATATTCTTCCGCCGCGCTTCCTCTTAATCAGCACGCTTTGTATCTGTATTCGGCCCTCTCTGCAATATCAAAACCCTAGCTACCAAACATATACAGTATACTATATATATTCTCAATATTACAATATTACAATATTTATATATATTATTTGATAATGTTCAGCAAGCAAGCAAGCAAAAGCTTGACAAGAAAAACTTACATGTAACAAGAATGTCATTGTGCCCGTATCCAAGGGCGGAATCAGGAATTTTTCAACGGGTGGGCTAGCTAAAATTATTAACTTAAAATCTAATGATTTTTTTTTTAACTTCCAGTTTCTATAGTCTTTCTAGAAATAAAATTATACATTAAATCATATAATCATGCCAGTTCATAATTTCATTGAGTAATTTTCAATAAGCTTTTTTTCTTTTTATACAAGCGATATTTGTGGAGAGGAGAATTGGACCTAAGACCTCGAGTACTTGGCTAAATTCTAATTTCCAATAAGGTTTAACATAAAAAAAATACATATTAATGAAACCAAAAAGCACATATTATAAAATGAAAAATATGTTTGACAACATAATTGAAAGTGTACCTATTTTAATGTGTATTTTTATTAATGTCTTGCAATTAAACTCATAAAGAATTGAACTTTTTTGGACTAATAATAGGTTAATATATTGGGCTTTGTTTAAAACAAGTCAAATATATAGGTTTGATTTTTGTAATCCTCAAAACTCCCCCTAGGCTACAGCCCACCTTAGTCATTAAGGTAGTTCCGCCCATGCCCGTATCCCAAACCAATCACACATTGCCATGTAATTTAACTTTCCGATATGACAATGTAACTTTTTGACATGACAATGCGTATCCTAGTTTCTTTCTTCTGTGTGGTGTCATGAGGAATATTCCAAGCAAAATAAGTGTTGTGCAAAAACACTCCAAGACGTTGTTGATGGACTATGCGACGACACACACACAAACCCCTTTGAGAATAAAGAACACACACACCGAAGAGAGAAAGCAAACACACAAGAACACAAAGATTTATTGAGGTTCGGCCTAGTGCCTACATCCTCTTGGTGATCCACCCGAGAAATTCACTAGTATGTAAAAACAACTGTGGTTACAATCTTGAACCCCTTAGCTCACAAGAACCCTAGCTCTCTTCTCTCACCCTTGCTCAAACCCTTTGATGCCCTTATAAACACTCAAGAATTCACCATTGAATTCTGTCTTGTGTTTCTCCCTTGAAAATTCACCCTTGAATTCTCCTCTCTCTTCTTTTAACCTAGCCCTAAAAGTCCTATTTATAATGCATAGGATTTTTGCTACAAGTTAACTAGGAATAGGAAACTAAAACCCTTTTTTTTTAAAAGACTAGAAAACCCCAAAATAATAGGAAAAACTATCCTAAACCACCAGGGATTTGTGCTGAATTCGTGCCTCCTGCTCGAGCGTGCCTCAAGCCGCTTGAGCTCATGCTTTCGCTCGAGACACCTCTTTGCCGCTTGAGCTCCTAGGTCTGGACGAAATCACATTTTGCCACTCAAGCTCCTGCAGCTTCAGCTCGAGCCCCAGAGCCCAGTCAACTCATTTTGACTGCTTGCTTCCTTCATTCATTCGGCATCTTTTAGGTGAGCCAACATCAAAAATCTCCACATTGGCAAACCTTAAACACCTTGTGATAATCATCGACCCCTAGAACCTCTTCAACCTCTTGGAAACCTTTCTAGTAATTCCCAAGAGCTCCACCATGGCAAGAAACTCCTTGCCTTAACGCACCTTAGGTGAGAAGGTGTTCCACCCAATGCTAAAATTAGGTCACCTGGACCTCTTGTGTATAAGAGAGATCTCATGTCGAACGCCTTACTCATTGCCTTCTTGGAACCTTGATTTTTTTTTTTAACAAGCCTTGATACGCAAACCGCATACCAACCGTTGCTCTATTAATCCCCATGTAGCCACCAACCTTGCTCTTAGATTTATGAACAAACTTCTTCCTTCTCATCAAAGCACCCATCCAATCTTCTAGCTTCATACTCCCCAAAGCACTCCGAAATGTAGTTGAATCTTCTTTATCCATCCATCCAAAACCTGGGGATGGTTTAATGGATTACTTAAGTTCGGACCTTGCTTGTGATGAAAGCTTCACCTTAAGTAGAACTCCTTTGTGAGTTTGTTGTTGATGCTCGTCTTCTTCAACTCTTGTGTCAAGCTCCACCCGCCTTGAAGTCCATTCCATGACCACCTTGGTAATAAGCATATTTTCGGTTGCCACCGACCCAACAACATGCTCCATATCATCCATTGTCTTGACTTCACCATTAGGGACCTTATCCTTCGACTCCGCCACTTCTACATCTTTGAAATCAAGCACCCTTGATGATGAACTATTAGTCATACAACCTTGACTAACCTTCATTGCCCAACTAGCCTTGAGCGAACTTGTAGCTTCATTACGTTGCACCGGCTCCTTGATAGTAAGATCCATTGCCCGCTTTTCTTTGGTACAAAGCGCTTCCTTGGTAGAATTGTATGCTCCACCTACAATTGTACCCCCCAAAAGTTGATAAACAATGTTAGGTTGAATTTCCCCATGATAATTACTACCGAACCTTGTGTGATTAAGAGCTTCCCTTCTTTGGCCTTGTACAAATACCCTTCTTTTTCTAGATCGTTGAGGGAAATTAGATTCCTTCTTAGTTCCAGCACATGCCTCACCTCACTAAGGCTCCTAACAACACCATTTTGCATCTTGATCTTCACTGTTCTCACACTCATGACATCACAACTTGTTTTGTCTTCCAACAAAATCTTGCTACCATATCTTTCTTCATATGTATCAAACTCCACCCTATTTGAACACATATGAAACGAACAACCGGAATCTAGAATCCAAATTGAAGTAGAACTCTTACCCAAAGAATTTGCCACGACTTTCCTATTACACTCATCATCCGTAACCATCAAAAGTTCGTCATCGGTGTCACAATCAGTTAACACGTTTGCTGCGCCTGAACTTTCAGCATCATTCATCTTGTTCCGCTTCTCTTTCCATACAGGAAAATTACGTTTCCATTGGTTCTTAGACCCGCACTTGAAACACCCTTAATTGTCCTCGGATCTAGAATTCCCACCATTACTGGACTTGCTCCCCGCGCTTATTTGATCAACATCTCTCTCCAGACTTTTGATAAATTAATATTTTGCATATATAATCTATCTCTATTTGCATTGTTTTCGTGTGAAATTGGTTAGTTTAATGTGTTTAGTGAAGATTTTGTAGGCATTCGTTTCTAGCAAGGCTTTAGAGCTAAAACTATGTTTTTGGAAGCTTAAGGGACCGAAATGGATAGAATTATCAACTCAACAAAATCTCAGCAACTCACTCTGTCATTTTATCAAACACTTGGAGTGCATTTGTGCAAGTGTCAATTTATATCCACAACTGGTCTCAAACCAGAGCCAGAAAGTTTGAGTTAAAGAATTCTACCATCATCTTTGGAACTGAAATCCTTTACAGCTGTTGAAAGCAGAGAAGACCCATGTGTATTTAATTTGTTGAACAAGATTTGGCTTAGGAATGAGACAAATGTTTCAACAATGGAGTCAGCATATTTGCAAAAGGGAAGACAAAAAGAATATACCAGAGAAAAGATTGATAAGAAACCTGGTGGTTACATTTAAAGACATCTTGATTTCCTTGCTAGCTCCAGCATCCAAGGCGTGAATTTGCTGGGCTCCCAAAAGTTGACCTTAAGAATTTCAACTATTGCCAATAGAGATATAGAACCTGACATGACCAAAGTGCATGCGCACATTAGAGATTTTGGCTTCTTACGAAGGCACAAGAGAGAGTTTTAGAGAGACAAAGAAGACAACCTGGAGCTAGAGTTGTTGTTGTGCAGAGATCAAATCTTTAATTGGTTTTTTCTTTCCTATGACACTGTTTATCATGGTTTTTATTAAAGTTGTCATGAACTAATTCCTTTTTGTTAGGGCTACGATGTAGCCTAGCCATGAATACTCAATTACTTTAGTCAATGTTAATTCCAAGTATTTTTCCATGTTGAGTATCTATAACTATGCTTAATGCTTTGAATGTTTGGCCAACATTTAATTGTTTTGATGCTAAATTGACGATAGGGATATCCAGTTTGGGGTTGCTTCTTGTAATAGATGCCATGAGTTACATGATTAGGCAGGGATGTTTGTCATGACTTATGTGGTTATTTTGCAGGTTTTTCAAGGACTTTAATGGGTTCTTATTATCTTAATTCCATCACTAGGGATAGAGTGGGTTGGTAATAAGAATACTTTTGGTATAACCAGGGATGGAGTATCAAATAAAGTAGGGAAAATCAACTGTCAACATGGAGAATAATTAGGATTAACATGTTAAGGGAATTGGGTAGAATTTACTATGGTGAAATCAGAAGCTCTAGTGTTTTCATAACTTGAATCTCACAACCTTATTTTTCTACACTTGCTTTTATTCATTGTTTTTAGTTAATTAATCAATCAAATCTCATCATTCAATTGTTCAAATAAAGTCTTGGGTTAATCACAATCGGTACTTAGTAAATTAAATCACTCTTCGTGGGAACGACACTTTACTTATTTCTATATTACTTGTGTGGATTGTGCGCTTGCAATAAAATTCACAACAACTTTGCTATAAGACCTTTACCTTGAGAGACATTTCCGGAACATTGAAGCATTCTGTCATGCTTTAGGATGTCTTGCATGATCTCTTCATACTTCAATGCTCCTTTTCCGAACATAAGTGTCGTGCGGAAGTGTTTACAAGACGGAGGTAGGGATGTTAACAACATCACAGCCTTGTCTTCTGACTTATAAACTTCATCCAAACTTTGCAAGTCTGTAATACACCTATTAAAGGTGCTAACGTGCTCCATCATGTTTGCGTGCTCCATCATGTTTGCACCCTCCTCCATCTTTAGAGAGTGAAGCTCCTCCTTCAAGAAAAGCTTGTTGGATAATGATTTTGACGCAAACATCTCTTCAAGTTTCTCCCATGTCTGCTTCGCAGTGTCTTCCATCGCATTACACAACACCTCGTCAGTTAGGTGTTGTTTGATGGATCCTCTAGCAAGCTCATCTAGGTCATCCCAATCGGTATCAGTCATGGTTTCTGGCCTCTTTTCCTTACCTGCCAAGACTTTGCTAAGACCTTACTTCTTAAGGACATGTTTCATCCTTCTTTGCCAAAGCGTGAAGTTATCCTTACTGGTGAATAGCTTCAACTCGACCTTCGTACTTGACACATGTTGTGGTGTGTTCTTGTCACTCGTCATCGTCAACACACCGCCACTCTAAAAGTTGTAAGAGCACTTGGGCATAAACCAATACATGTTGCCAACCTGGCTCTAATACTACTTGTTGTGCGAAAACACTCCAAGCCCTTATCATTGATGGACTATGAGACGACACACACACAAACCCCTTTGAGAATAAAGTGCACACACACACCAAAGAGAGAAAGCAAACACACAAGAACACAAAGATTTATAGAGGTTCGCCTCATGCCTACGTCCTCTTGGTGATCCACCCGAGAAATTCACTAGTATGTAAGGACAACTTCAGTTACAATCTTGAACCCCTTTACAAATTTTTTATTTTTAATAACATGAAAAATTAATTTTTATTAATTTTTTATATATTAGATCATTTTAAAATTTATAATGAATTAAACATATTTTTAGTATAATTAATTAAACATATTTTAACGGAAAACATGATAGTCAAACTAACAGATATATGAAAGTTAAATGAAAATAAACTTTATGTATACGACTGAGACCAAAAAAATTTCATGTATTGAAGGCTGAAACTCGGTAAACTTGAGAGTAGTAAAACGATAATTACCCATTAATTTAAGAAAAATGTAAGAAAGACTTGATTGTTAAATCATCTTACAATTTATTCTCAAGTTGTTAAATAACCAAACGAAAGAAAATTTTAGTAAGAAACAGAACCTTTTTCTAAATAGTAAATTTGGCTTTTACAAGGCTTCTGAAAATAAGGAAATTAAGTTTATTTTTCTGTATGGTTCAGAAAAGGAGACAATGAATTTCTTTCAAACATTTCGCTGTTTAAGACAGTGAAGTTTGTAGACAGGGAGACAAATAACTGAACAAAACTGTGCTTGTACCAACAAAAAAAAAAGTTTATGGGAGCCCAAAATTTCAGGACGAGACTGGTGAGGCAGGTTGAGGAAGCCCATTGGCGCAAAAAGAAAAGTAAATTTTCCTCCTTACTCAGTTTTTTGTCGACAGTCAAAATCACATCAAACACCGATGGTTCACAAGATAATTGATCAAACTACTACGTTTAGGAAAGTCAACACCCGTCTTAAACTGGTCAAGGAAATGTCACTTAGATTTATTTGCTAAGGTGTTGTTTTGTTGGTCTGTTTCAAAATGATGCTGAGACAACCATCTTTGAAGCTCAAGATTATGCGACGACCAATCATTTTCATTATAGATGGTTCAAGAAAAACATATTTCAAAAATATAATTTCAAGGCATAACATATAATATAAAGAACAAAATCATTCAATTAATAAACCAATATATTACTTCTACAAAATCGCAAGTACATTTTGAAACGCCACGAAATGAGAAAGATCAATGCAAAAAGTATAGGAAGAAAGTGAAGGCAGCTGTTATATATATTTGAAGAACGATCCTTAACGGGGAAAAATTAAAAAAGAAAAGGAAAGATCCACAAAAGGTGCACAGTTTTTGCTTACAAGAGTAACCCTGGGAAGATACCGATTACTATGCTGAATCCAGAATGCAAAGCAAGTAATTTCAGTCAAATAACCAACTTCATACAAGGAAAGTATTAAGACAACAACACAAGGATAGTGTCACTGCTGTGATGACCCTGTCTGCGCGGACCCAGAACCAGATGGTGTGGATCCCAAAGGTCCAGAACTTGATGGTGCGGACCCTGCTGATGTAGAACCTGGGTGTGCAGGCCCTGGTGTTGCTGAATGCTGGTACTGTTGGTTCATTGGCGAGGATGGTGGCGGCGGCACTCCAGCATGATATTGCGGAGGGTATTGCTGGTACGGTGCTGGTGGAGGAGGCATATACCCGTAGGGCGGAGGATAAAACTGCTGATGATATTGGCCATGTGGTTGAGGCATGTTTTGAAAAGCGTAATGCTGACTACGTTGCTGCCTTTCTGCACCGGAATTTTTCTCGCCTGACCCTGTAGGCCCACTAGGAGCCCCTTCCTGGGATGGAACTATAGCCCCCATTCTTTGAGGATCCATTGATGGATAAAATAATCTCTCCTGTGAGGGTGGAGGTGGCATGTTGTAATAGTGCACTGGTGCAGGTTGGTCTTGTAATTGGTTCTGTTGTTGAGATATGACTGCTCGAGGCAATAACCCACTATGAGCCACTGCCTGCTGCCTAGCTTCAGCTGTGCCCTCTGAGTCCTGTTTTGGTGCTTGGGGCCTACCCCACATTAACTTCAATCTCAAACCGTTTATTACCAGTTTATTAGAGAGTTCTTCTGCAGCCTTTTCTGCACCTTCTCTTGTTGTGTAGGTTACAAAAGCACATGCTCGTTGGAGTACCATCCTAACAGATTCTATTTCACCATGAGCATAAAATTGATCCCTCAAATCCTGCTCAGAAATTCTCACATCAAGCCCACCCACGTATAGAGTTCTTATGCTTTCATCCTCAGGAGGTTCCAGGGAGGGCATCTCTCCAGCCTTGTTAAGCAGCTTCATCGCCACTGGATCATTGACTCTGCAGATAATTAAGATGATATGTAAGCATTACAAACTTCAGAAATCCGTACATTATAGTATATGGGCATGTACAAACATGCGACAGAAAGATTAGGGATATAGGTTTGTGAAAGCTATTGTGTTGGCCAAAAATGCTAGCTAGAGGCTGCAGTAGTACACTCCTATCACCTCCCAAACCCAAAAAGAAGCTTCAATCTTCAGAATAAATATCTTGAACTATGAATTATTGAAAGAGGAACATGAAAAAATATGTTAAACAAATTAACCAGAAAGGAGGAGGGAAAAAAAGGGACTTTATCTACTTGCAAGGAAATTACATCTACCAATATTTCAGACAAGAATTGCATTCCCAACTGAAAAAGGTAGACTTTAATCTGAGGAAATAATGGAGTGGAAAATATTAAACATAAGAAACAATGCATCAACAAACAAATTCACAAGTTTTAAGTAGCCAACTGTAACTAAAAGAAAAAAACATGCAACTGGAAATTCATGCGTCATACTGAGAAGAGGAAATATGAAGCATTGGACATACCCATAGTAACGATCTTTGATGTTTTGCTGTGACAACTCCCCAGTTATGGGCATCTCGTGCCTGTAAGGACACTCAGCACCTCTTGTGCACTCACCCCGAATGTAGAAACTGCAGACATGAGCTCTGTTCCTTTTGTAATAGGGTGTTGTTCTTTGAAGCTTCAGAATAGTGTCACTGGGTCGTGCCTTTCCATATGAAGATTCGTAGTCTATACCAGCTCTAGCCTGCACTCGCCAATCAAAATTAAAATTAGACACTAAAGGAATCCAAAAGATTTACATAAACTAGTAAGCCCGGTTGTTGAAGGCAAAGACAGAAAAGTTACCTTTCGGTCATGCTCCTCAGCGAAAAACTCCCTATTTACATCACTCTTTGGAATGGCATCGTTGGAACTGATGGCCAGAGCAGTATCTCGGACCTGAACTGGCAAGCCGTATTCCAGATCCAAGAGGCAAACTTGACAAACATTTTTCAACTTACTGCACGTCTGACAAATCTCTGACTTCTTAAATCGCGCATCACGACCAGGTCTCCACCTGAAAACGGTGAATGGCCGGGTGCAAATCTTGCACTCCTTGTCGTAATCAGCTTTTGTCATCCGGACGTAGGGATTGTCGCCCAAGCATGACTCGCAGATGATGGGAAAGTCTGAACGTTCCCAACCATCCGCCTCCACATTCCTGAGCAACCTGTGCGCCATACGACCTAGCAAACAAAATTTCCCAGAATCACTTAGGCCCTGATGAGTTTTCCAAAAGTGATTTTAAGATCTAAAACTTGTTTGCTATTCAACTACAAACTATTTTTAAATTCTAAAAAATTGAAATTAAAATCAGAAACCCTAGATTCCCAAATTGAAATTAACAAAAGAAGAGGAAAAATCTGTGAGCTTTCAATAGAAACCCTAGAAACCCAAAACATGAAAAAAGATTGATCAATTTTGGGTCAGGTAGTGGACGAAGTAGACCTTGACGGAGCTGCAAACGGAGAAGTCGACCCAGAACCAGCAACCGACGAAAGAGAAAGAGAGAGACAGACGAGAGAGCGAGGAGAGAGAGAGAGAGAGAAAGAGAAAAAAACGTAAACAGAAATGGCCGAAAACAAATAATTGTGCTTCAATTTAGAAAATTTTGCAAAAATCAAACCCACACGACCACCGTGCTCATTGAATTCGTGAAAAAATAGAACCACGATATCATCAAATATAGCTTCTATTTGGATTTAAAAGACTGGAAAAAAAAAATCAATGAAATAACAGACAGAGAAGGCAAATCCTTATGAACCAAAAAGAAACCCTAATTTACCTGAAGATGAGATGTTCTGAGTGCTGTCGAGATGAGATTGCCAGAGAAGAGCACCAGTCGCGGTGGAGGTTGGCGCACTCAAGCGCGAGGGCTATACAATTTCAGAGGTGCGAACAAGGAGCTCATCAATGGTACACTCACAAGCCAAGCCGAAACCTAAAGCTATTCTCGCTGTTTCGCGCTTTGGCTCCTACAAAATACGTGGCCTTCAGAAATGTAGTAATTAAATTAAAAATCAAATAAGTAGTTTAGGATCAGTAGGCGCCGCTCCAAAAATGCTTGAGCGGCTATTTGTTATGGGCTGGCTTTCGTGGGCTGCTATTTGTTTGCCTACTCCACATTTGAGAATATAAGGTCTCGTTTGGTAACGTTTTAAGAGGTTGTTTTCATTTTCAGATAATAAAAATGAGGCAAAAACACATTTGGTGGCCTAAAAATAGAAAACACTGAGAATGTTTTCATAAAATGAAAACAAGTTTATGTGTATTTGTAGAAAACATAAAAAAGTTGTTTTCATTCTCATGGGAAACGTTTTCATAAAAATAACTCACATATTATTTCAAATTGTATTACCAGACACGTTTTCATTGTTTTTGTTTTCTGAAGATGTTTTCTAAGTAATCTACCAGACGCATTTTCATTTTTTGAAAATGCAAATTCGTTTTCTTGTTTTCATTCTCTGAAAATATTCTAAGAAAACATTCTCTAAAAACGTTAGCGAACGGGCCCTAAAATTCTCATATTATTTTTAATCAGACTCTTAACACACACATACATAAACCAACATCTATCTAGTTGGTAATGTTTCATTCTTCTTCCTTGTTATCTTTCTAACCTTCTTTTTGCTTTTGTTTTTCTTCTAGATTGGGCCGGAATGCCTCACTATCTTTTGAGTTCAGTTTTTGAGAAATTAGCGTCACCATTAGACTATCTCCGATCCAGTATTGTTTCTACGTCATGGCACAGTGTGGCAAAGGCTAATGAAAAACAATTTGCTAAGATGTCAAGTTGTCATCCTTCTCCTCCACTGCTCTTGATTCCTACTGGCAAATACAATATATGGAACGCATACAACGTCATGGATGATAAGCTACTAGATTTGCAAGTAAGAGTGCCAAATAAGAGATTCTGCGGGTCTTCAAAAGGTTGGTTTATAGTTGTGGAGAAGAATTTTGCAATAACCCTATAAATCCATTCTTTAGGGTCATAGGGAGGAGAAAGAAAGAAAACTCTGTCATTCGTCTTCCTCAATTAACTCTTCCAGATTGGACTTAACACTGTAACAATTTTGTTTTCAAGGCTGCAATTTCAGCTGACCCAATATTAAATGCAAACGAATGCATTGTTACAGTCATATACCAAGATAAATGTCAAGTGGCTTTTATTAGACTTAGTAAAGACACGACGTGGACTTTTGTTGATGAAAGGTATACGGTGATTGAAGAAGTTGCTGCCATTGAGAATAAATTTTATGCGGTCAATTTTTTTACCAAACTTTTATCGTTTGATATCACTACTCAGTCATACTCAGATGTAAGGATTATCGCACAAGAGATGAAACTACGGTTATACGATAAGAAGACATATATCATGAATTTAATCGAAGGGGAAATTGTATTGCTCCTAAGGTATTTTGATTTTGACTATGAAGCCCGCAAACGTGTGACAACCAACTTCAAGGTTTTCAAATTGGATTTTGAAAAAGGCAAGTGGATTCAGAAAAAGACATTGGGTGATACTGCTATCTTTTTGGGTGATAACTCTTCAATATTTGTGTTAGATTCAGAAGTTACAGGATGTCAGTCAAATTACATATATTTCAACCATGACAATGAATGTATACTTAAAAAATTCATAAACCTCATAATTTTGGTGTGTATAACGTCAAAAGCCTGAAGCTTTTCGCAACCTTACAACACAAATGCCAAGACTTTAATGAAGATGGCCAATCGACCCCCAATTTGGATTGTGTGCCAAGCTTTCAACTGTAAAAAAACTTGCTGAATCTCTTCATATTATTTCGATTACATTTGTAACTTGAAGATTTTAAAGGTATTTGGTTTCCTTATTCCATGCTTATTAGATTCTCTTACATTATGACCTGCTCAAATTTGTGTTACTTCATTCTGACATAAAGTGAATAATGGCCTCACCAGCGCATCATTCTAATTATTTTGGAGAAAAATCTCCAATTCTCCCTCCCTTTCTTTTATCTTCTTCTTATTTCTTTTCGTTTTAGTTTTATGAAGTTGAGATATGTAATCTTTCACCATTCGTCACACTCGTACCTACATACATATACGGTGACCCAAGCAGATCCAACAGTATTCATATCTAAGGAACCCATACAACTTACTCAAGGGTGTATACACCCAGTGACACCCAAGAAGAATCTCTCCTAAGTTTACACACGAAAATTAATTGAAAAAGTTCTGAGAGCATCAACCAAGTTTGAAGAGAATGCAATGCACTCAAATTAAACCACGAAAATAGAATCACTAAAACAAAATGATCTGCAGTAAACTAACAGTTGAATGATACTCTTAAGCTCATCTACGCTACCAAAAACAGGACAATGTCTAAGGCTCTGTTTATTCTCTATGCAATGCCATACATTAGCAAGCTTGCATGGGTTCATTTTTTTACTTACAATGTCCATCTGATGATTTTTCATAAAATTTTACTTACAATTTTAAATTTAATATTAACAATCTAAATCCATCTGATGATTTCATATTGTTCTTCGTCCTAGCTAGCTAGCTAGCATTCCAAGTTATCAGCGAGCTTCCCGTCGAACAGGTAGTGGGCGGCTCCACGCAGCAACTGCTAAAATGGGGAAGCTCTTTGGGGTTTCCGGACGAACAGGTGGTGGGCGGCTCCAAGGGGTCGCACTTGCCCATCATGCCCAGGGACCTTATAAATAGATTCTTCCACACAACTCAAGTGTTAATGAATCACATTAGGAATCAATTTAGGTGAAAGACCTATCACCAACAACAGCTTTCACCTTGCGTTTTCTTGGCTTGAGAGTTACCAAGTTCCTCCATTTGCCAAGCAACATGTTCATGGGAAGAAGTGTATTGCTGCCAAAAACACATTGTGGATTTATTCATTTTTGGTTTATTAATATCCAGAAACGTTTCTTCCATTTAGAACCAAGCAAGCTCATTCATCAACATGAGGAAAAAAAAATCAGGTTATTATTATACCGAGCACATGGCTTGATGAAACCTTGTTCAACACCAGCACAGAAAAAAATCCGCACAAAAAATCTTATGGGTTATGGTGGGATTTGAGATTGGGTTTGGTATTTATATCTCCAACTAAAAAATCCCACATAATTCTACATTTAAAGGAATCTTTCGAAATTAGCAAGTTTTTAAATAACGCAAGACTTTTTGTTACTTGTTTAAAGTCTTGATTGAATACTACGATTTGATCACTCTCTTTTAAAAATTCCAATAGTCTTAATGGAATACCACAAGACTTGTTTATATCATTTAAAAGTCTTAATTGAATACCACAAAACTTATTTATTCCAAAATAATCTTTTAGAATTCCAATTGAATACACCACTTAAATATATTCAGAGACCCATTTCATTTTGTTTTTAAAAAAAAAGTGAATTTACAATTTTACCCATAAAGCAAAATAGCTAGCAGAAAAACAGAGCGCGAGACTCTTCATTGTTTCCGGCTACCCACTATATAAACAGAGGATTCAACTCAAACCACTTCACTCAACCCATTTCTCTCGGGCACCAAACAAAAACTTTTTGAGAGAGCAAACAAACCACAATGGGAAAGAGTAAGCGAGAGAGAGGCAGAGGAACATTGCTATGCAAAACGAGATGATTCCATACAACAATTGTGACCGTTCATTTCATACCATCAACGGATTTGAGGATCACTCAAAGAAGGTCAATGGAATGAAGAATAACACAATCATTTGCTTCACCTGCAAGGCACGCTTCTTTAACTCGGTGGATTATGAGAATCACCTACCAAAAAAGAACGAAAGTAAGGTAATAGTCAATTCATTTCAAAATTAGAAGTTTAACTTTGAAATTAATAACTTTAATTAACACCTGTAGTGTTTGGCTTTTGTTGTTGCATAAATGTGGAGGCTAGAAGTGAAATGAGTGTTCGTGAGATGGCGGAAGGTTATTTGGGAGTTCCAGTTTGGAGTTCCGACACCGTCCATGAATCGGTTTATTTCCGAAGATCACTATCTACTTACTACTTTTAGTATATGTTTTAGTTCAACAATTTGGTGAGCACCAAGATACAGACCACATCTACTACAAAAACTAGAAAAATTAAAGAAAATGGTCCTAGGCCCCCACTCTAATTTTTTATTTGTATTTGTATATTATATAAGATATATAATATTATAATATATTATATTAGTTTTAGGATATTTATCTTACAATAAAATAATATATTAGGTTTTTTTGTCTACAAATTAACTATAAAATTTCTTGGTCTCTCTTTTACTCATCTCCCTTAAATCTTTTAGGTTAGTTTATGATATTTGCACTAAAAACTCCTAAAGTTTTAACCTTTCTTTCTCTTCCCCTTTTGTTTAAAGCTTTGTGAATTTTTTATTTTCTTCATTTTTTTTTATGTATGAGTTGGATACCTTAATATTGCGCTTTATGAACACTTTTTTCTATTTCTTTTCTCTTTTGGAATACAAATTATCAAATTTGAAGTCTTTAATAGTGTAGATGATGATATTAGTATTTAATCAATTTAAAATATGAAATCCATGATAATTATGAAGAGAAGATAAGGTTTATGAAGGACCCCCTCTAATGTAAAATCCTGGCTCCGTCACTGGGAGCACTTGGAAGGACCATCTTTGGAGAGCACCAGAGCCAAAGAGGGAGAGGGCGATCATCATTAGATACTACTGTTTCTCTAGTTATGACAATGAAAGAAAATATTTCTGTCAAACGATGAAAGAAAATATTTTTTCAGATTTGCAGGAAGAGTTTAGTTGGATTTTTTAGATGATTTCATGAGGATATAAGGTTTCTATAAGATTAACTTTTGGAATTATTCAGCAATATCGAATTGCATAGCTAATTGAATTTCCAAGGAGCAGAGGAGGGTGAGGGGAGGAGGAGGAAGACGGAGGGTGGAACTTGGAGACATAAATTTTTTTATGGGTAATTGTTTAGTGATTAAGAAATAATAAAAAATTAAAATAGCTGTATTAATTGACTTATCTTTTCTTTTTTTCTCAAAGTCCTTAGAAGTCATTTACAAAGGTGTAAATTTGATTTTAAAATTTTGAAGATAAAGCGAGTGGGAAAAAAAAAAGTGGGTGGAAATAACAGCACACATTTATTATTTTTGTTATTTACAACAGAAATTTGTACCCGACTAGATGGGTTTAAAATGGGCTAATTATAAGTCCAACACCCAACCACAAACCTCAATTATTGGGCAAACAAAGCACAACAGAAATTTCACCAAAGATTGGCTCGATTTCCTTGAGCCAATTTTACAGATTAAACATGACCTTAATGGCATTGCCTCCACCAGCACTGGTTTCAAATGCTTTTTTCACTTCTTTTTGAGAGAATCCAAAACGATGTGTTATCAGGGGCTTCACATCAACCTTACCACTTCTCAAAAATTCGAGGCACAAGGGCCATGTGTTCTTGTATCGGAAAATTCCAATCACATCGACCTCTCTGTATTAAAATCACGAAACCATAAATAATACAAGTAATGCATGTCACAAATGAGTCATGTCACATGCCTCTATTAGAGTTATGATACCAAATATAATATAACAAATGTGATACAAATATTTTTATAAACTAAATAAATGAAGAAATCAATTTATACCTGGAAGCAGCTGAAGTGAGCGGGAGAGTCAACTCTCTTTGGCCCATTCCCACAAGGCAAACTTTGCCACCAGAACCAGTAGCACTCAGAGATGTCGACATGGTTTTATTAAACCCTGCACAATCGAAGCTGACATCCACTCTACTTCCCATAGCTTCTTTTATTTTAGCCACTTCTTCAGCAACATCCTTAAAAATTTAGATGAACTCATTAAAAAAAAGGGTTGATGTCACGCTGCAAAATGTCGAACATGTAACGAAGGCACGTACCTCTATATTTGTGGAAACTTTGACGATTTCATGTGCACCAAGAGCCTTTGCAACAGATAAACGGTGGTCATTCACATCCACCACGACAATTCTAGGTGCTTCGAAGGCACGAGCAGCCAACAGTGTAACAAGACCTATAGGTCCTGCTCCCATGACCAAAACATTTGTTTCTGGACCGACATTAGCCCGACGACAAGCATGAACACCAACACTTAAGGGCTCACACATTGCCCCTTCCTCCAAGCTCACATTGTTTGGTAGTTTAAAACACAGGTCTCCAGGATGGACAACCTGTAAAATAAAATATAAGCAAACATCATGTATCTCAAACACCTGCCTCAAATTTGAATTGCCCACTAAAAAAACTCTAGTATTTGAAAGTGAGTGTTGTTATTTGTACTATTTCAACTCACCGACCGACCGCACAGTGTGAGAATGTGAAGGTAAAAAGTCACACATTGGAAAGTTGATAAACCTAGCAAGAGTTTATAAGGAGTTGGACTACTCCCCTCATTGCCAATTGGTTTTGGGGTTTAGGGCCACACCTGCTCCATGTCACCCAATATGTGTTGTCCATGTGTTAGGCTTGAAATTTCACCACACATGTGGGGGCGTGTGAGAATGTTAAGGTAAAAAGTCCCACATTAGAAAGTTGAGAAATCTAGCAAGAGTTTATAAGGAGTTGGCTAAGAGTTATAATCGATGTTTGGTAAGCCTATATGCATTTTAGACTAAGACATTACACTATTATTATTGGACCGATAAATTGAACCTATCAACGCACCTCCTCAACATAACCCATATTCAAAGGAGTCACAATTAAAATAAACTCAAAGTCCAGCATGCTCTAGTCAGCCTTATCCAAAAGTTCAATTCAATAATATTAGGGCCGGCCCTTCAAAGTTCCACTTGTGCCTAGCTTACAACGCTCCACGTGTCATCTTGTGCTAGTTACAACTGGCATATAATATATATGCTGCAAATACGTGTATACCTGATTCGCCAGGCAACCATGAGTCGGAGGGGAACCGAAAAACTTCATCTCGGGGCATAGATTATATCGCCCTTGTTTGCATAGCTCACATCGCTTGCAATTGATGCCAGGTTCTAGTGCCACACGGTCACCGGGCACCAGATGCTTCACCTCAGTCCCAACTTCCTCTACGATCCCAGCACACTCATGCCCAATTACCATTGGCTCTTTCACCACAAAATCTGCACATCTCATGTTCTGAAATAGTAACAAACAACAATCAAAACAGTATATATACCAATTAATTAGTTATATATTGTTTAACAATCGAATTTCGGTGGAGACATGGGTTATGACAATTAGCCAGGGCAGTGTGCCCCCTTGCACCCAAGAACATAAAGACCCAAGAAGGGAAAGAGGGGGGACCTTGAAGTGGTGAACATCACTGCCACATATGCCAACAGCCTTGAGTCGAACTAAAACATCACGGGGTCCTAAAGAAATCCCAAGAAAACAAGGAACACAGGAAGTCAATTAGGCAAAAAGGATCACAAATAATAATTTGACCTGAAAAGTGAAAGAAGTTGAGTTTAAAAAAACAGTGATCCAGAAAAAGAACAAATTGGTACCGAGATTAGGGAGCTTGAAAGGTTGGATTTTGAGGGTGTCAACACCAAGAAGCCAAGCAGCCATGTTCTCTTGTTCACAACCATCTCTGCTGGCTTCATCAAAGCCATCACCTCCATCAGGCTTTCCTCCCTTACCCATTTGCTATCTTTGTTTTTATGTTTTTGCTGCTTTGGATTTATGCCAGTCTTTGAAGCCTGTGTTGAGAGATGTAGATGGAGAAATGTGATGGCCTGCAACTTTCTTAACTCTATACTATGACATGGGCCTCACATCTTTTAATTGCACCTTATTTTTTTAGAAAAAATATTTAGACTAAGCCGACCTTTTTTTTTTTTTGAAAAAAATTTAGACTAAGCAGACCTTATTTTATATACCAGAACAATCCAGCATTTAATGGTAAATTTGCCTACGTATGTGTGGATGTCTATAGTACTTATCTCATGCAAGGTTTCCCTTGCCACATTCAACCACCACCCGTTACATCACTTTTGGCAGATTGTTCCAAGCACATTTAGATTAGTCAAACACATTGGCTTCAGGAATTATCCTGTGTATCAAATACACAATTTAACATATGCACACGTAAAGTCCCACTCACCTAAGGACTTAAAAATAACGTCTTATGAGGTCTTCTTTAATATAGACAATTGGATTAATCTGACAACACATATAATTAGTAATTTAAACCCTCACTCATGCTCCTTGCCATACCCAAACACTTTTAATTATTCTAACCCAATAAATAAAATAAAAATCATGAATAAACGTTCAATTTGTCTTCAACCCCAACCATCTTCCCTCATCCCTTCTCTCGCTCTTCCTCTCAGCATCTTCATCCCCTTTCTCTTTAACCCAATAAATAAATAAAAATTAGGAATACACATTCAATCTGTCTTCCCCTCATCCATCTTCATCCTCTTTCTCTCTCATTTTTCTCCCTCAACCATCTTCATACCATCAACTTCTTTGCATAATTATTGTAGATAGAGGTCTTGGATTGATTGAAAACTACCAAGAACTTATGACAGCGTGGCAGTAATCTTCATTTATGGCAAAACGAGAAGCACTAGTAGGGAAAAATAACTGAAGAATCAAAGTTGGGAGGTTGAAGAATTCCCTCGGTGCATTGAGGACATGTTAATGCCATCTATCCATCTTTGGACTTGAGACCATCATATTGATTTGCAAAATATTTAAGAAATTTATTGAATTTAGTATTTTGACTCACGAAGATATTTTGGTTGAAGGAAGACAAACATCTTATGTATTTCAAGCATAGGTTAGAACATATATTAGTTTGTAGCGTGGCTCTTTCAATCAAACATCCTCAAATTGTAGTAGTTGATTAAACATAATAGAAGTCACCATTATCTTGACAGAAAAAAAGAGAGTATAAAAGTAACATTATTAATTAGAAAACTGAATTAAACTGTAAAATGGGAAATTATCAAAAGAGAAAAGAAATACACTCTGAAGACTGAAGAAAATTTAGAAAAGAACTAACTGATATATTCAATAATGAAAAAAAAGGGGCATGGTAAAAATTTGCTTGTAAACTCATTCACACGTGCCAAAGACAAGATGTTCGGATTCATTACAATGTAAGTCGGTAATAAGGAATTTGTAACTCAAGTGGTTACGAGCAATTATCCCTGCACTTGTGTTCGAATCCCCTCTTCCAATATAAATTGGGTAAAAAAGAAAAAGTGCAAGTCGGCCTACACAAACATTAGATTTGTAATTGTATTCTCTATAGATTCATGACAAAATAATAAAACATCTTATTTATATAAATAACTAGGCAACATGTGCACTGACCCTTTTTTTATCTTTGACTTTGTATTTCTCAAATTTCTTAGTGTCCTTTGGAGTAGCCCAAGGGGTCAAAAGCCCCACCAAAATTGGCTTCAGGAGAAATTCACTACTAGAAAAACAGCCATTACCTACTGATAATTTACATACAAATTCATAAAAGTGTGTTTTGAATATTTTTTGGAATCAAATAACACCACAGTGCTTGTTGAAGAGTGGTGGTACAGACATTGGTGTCCAATACAAATTTTTGGTTAATATACTTATACTCATAGTCTAAAATATCGATAATATCGATGAAATACTGAGGATATTATCGTTTTTTCAGGTCACGGATATTTTGGAATGTATCCATACCATACACATATTGTATAAATATCGATAATATCGGAAAATATCGATATCGATAATTTCTCTCACACTTTAGCAATATTTGGTCAAAATATCGCTATAATATCGAAAATATCGTGATTTGCGCATGTAATGGAAAAAAGGAAGACAAAAACACACAACACACACGCAAAGGAGGGTTCAAACCCCTGCCATTTCACTCCTCCAATACCTTAACCACCATGTTGCTTATGTTTTTGTAATAATGTGCTAAAATATGTATATGTATATTATTTTGTTTTGAACTGTTTTTGCAAGAATAAGATTTTTACATGAGAATGTGAGTCTTTGACATTTTCTTTTCAAATTTCAACTTTCAAACTACTCACCAAGCACTTACCCAGTTGTCCAAAAAAACCACTCACCTAACTAATTAGTTGTAGTCCTATTTCTATATATACAAATAAAATCAAATGGTCCCATGCCGTCCCCTATTTCTCAACATCTCTCCAAAACAAAACATAATGCTCATGTTATTCTCAACATCTATCAACCTCAATTTCCCAGCAAGTGGAAAAAAAAACTGAACTATAGTAAGTTATTCTCATTCATTATTGTTATTTAATTTGCATATTTATTACTATCTATTCAATGTTGGTGGTATTATATTTTAAATTGTGTCAATTAATTAATTTAGTCAATGGCATGTGGGAAGGACTATACTTGTAGAGAAAGAGGCAAATGGATTTTGTCAAGTCAAGAAAATGACTCGTTATCTATAACTTCAGACTCTATTGGAGTGGGAAGTAGTAACTACTAGGCAATATTGCTGTGTATCAAATACATTAATGTATTTTGACCAAAATCGTAGGCAATGTGCCTCATGGAACTGGGTTGCCCAAGTACGTGGCTTGGCCTACTGAACCCACTCTTGTGCCTTTACCCAGTTGCCCAACCCAAAGCCTCTGGTACTAGCTAGAATCCCTGGCTGCAAAAGTTTAAATTTGTAATATTGGCCACCATCCATTATATCACTTTGGGCTAGATTGTTCCAAACACATTGGCTTTAGGGGAAACTATCGTGCATATCAAATACACACTGTAATACATAGATACACATATTATAATTTGAGTTGAATCAATACATCATATTATCGGATACATTTAATATTTTTAATACGATAAGGTAGACATATTTAGTAATTTCACATTTAATTCTACCAAATAGATACATTTAATATCAAGCATCCATCAAACCCTTTACATGAAGGAAAATGCTAAGGAGATCAACTTTAGATACCAACTTGCATCAATCACATGAGTCCTTTAATTTAGATGATGATGATGAACCTCAAATAATTATTGCATGTAATTGAGGCATGCTGTGCATGCAGCTATATATATTTGATCTTATCTGTTGAACCTTAGATTAAGAAATCCTATATAATTTTGGTCTCTCATAATGCTTATTTTGATCTTGATCAACTAGGGTTCCTTTGATTCAGGCGATTATGACTGTAATTAATGTTCGCAAAACAATAGAAAATATGAATTTTAATAATAATACTTCTCAACAAAATTGTAATTAACCATCAAATACACTATAGCAAATTTAAATGAAATTAATGTAAATCAACAAACACAAATAGATAGAAATACTGACAACTTTAGCGATTGAGGCTTGTAAGAATTGCAATGTTCTAAAGATAAATTTCATCTCTGCTCTTGTGCTCGCAATTCAGTAGGCATCCCTCTCCCCGTTAATCCTAAATTGAAGCATTATACAATTTAAGACTCTGATGAACCAATTATATATTTCTACACTCTTAACTAGACTCAAAAGAAGATTTGGCTTGAGCGGGGAAAACTCCTACTACTGTAAAGAAGAGGGCCATGGGCTTATAAAGAACCCAAACATCACGTTTGAAACAATGTGGCTGTTTACAATGGATGCAATATAATTACATCATATATTCTCTAAATGGATATGAGCCTCTACATTTAACATCAGTGCATTTATATGAATTTAAAGAAATCTTAACCATTTGATTAATCTTATGGCTAATATTCTACCACATCAACATAATTATATAAAATCTTATGTATTGTATCAATTATTCGCATTTGTATCCTCCATTGTCTTCATCACCTCAACTGTTACTTGTTTTGGCCCCAAATATGTGACTAAACCCATTGCACTACAAGAAAGATTATCTTTGCCGAAGATGTTTTTGCGTCCAACTAAAATATGTTTTAATCATGAATGGTTGCTTCAGATAAATTCTTCCGAATATACAATTGAATATTTTAGTTTTCTTTTCAGATTCGCGTGCATAGGAGGATTAGATAGAAAAGATGAAAATTCCAAACGTAGCTTTCTCACGCAATAGAGACCCACAAACAAATACCATTTAATCCACTCAAGAATTTAGTTGTTCATATAGTTTGGTTACTTTTGCTTTGCTCAGATATGCTAGTGGGCGTGGGGTGTGGTTTGGAGATAATGGAAGATGATGAGGAGAACTGGGTGACGAGGGAGGAGAGGATGGGATGGGGTGGGGTGGGGTGGGGCAGCGGAAATTTGAGTTTTTTAGGTGATGAAGACAACTGAGGATACATATGCGGGCAATTGACTTGGTGCATAAGGTTTTAATATAATTATGCTGACATGGTAGAATTTTAGCCATAAAATTAATTAAATGGTTATGATTCTTTTAAATGCGTATAAATACACCAATACTAAATGCAGAAACTCGGAATCTTCTCTAAATACCAAGCGGTGGGTTTTGTTTGAATTGCAAAAAGTTGCAATACTTGGCTAAACCACGACACTTGTACTAACTGCATTTGAAACAACGCAAACTTTGATATTTTTCATTCAATAACTAAATTAAATTTTATAATATTAAATTTCCAACAATGAAGCCTTTTCTTTTTAGCACATTTTCATTTGCTTTGATTTATGTCTGGATCAAATTCCTTAGCTGCTTAACTATTGGGTCTCGTCTCAACTCAAAAGTGAAAAGCGATACGTTAGCAGTTGGCTTGTATAATTACAATGTTCAAAGTTCAGACAATTAAAATACTCACAATTACATAATACATTATAGCTTTACTAACAATATGAACAAGCAGTAATTAGCTCTCCACTTGCTTCTCTGGACAAGAAAACAAACTTGTATCCGAAGTATGTAATAATTCATTGTCCATCTATTCAATTCTTTATTTTACTATAGTCTTCATGGACAAAAACTTCTCTACTCATGCGTTTGACTGTTATTTTGAAATGTATTTGGTCTTTTAGGATTATTAGTGGAAATATAAATTGTGCGATGTTGCCGGTGTATCCTCCTATATATGAATTAACACTTTGCAGTTACGGTGTATCTATCTTTATATTAATCATTTATGAGTATTTGGTATTTGTGCCCAATTATTGAATATAATTATTGCTAATTTTAAAATTTTTAAAAAAAACTTCTCTACTCAAAATTGTTCTATATTTTCTTTGCTTTTCAGGCCACCTTTGAGAGAATGCCCCTTGAGGGACTATATCTATACACGTGTGTTGAATTTGAATGGAACATTTTATTTATATGATCGAGGGTGACTTGCGTGTGATAAGCTAAAAATAATAATGAATTGTTCTATACGCCATGTATTTCTTGACTGCAATAGGTTATAGGGTGGCATATAGATAAGCTAATTAGGATTCCTGCCTTTAGTTGCGGTTCTCTACCTTCAATAAGCCTCGTGATGTTATTAGGTGTTTTCTTGGTGAAGATTTGATTGGCATTTGTGCCCTTTGGGATCACATAAGAACATGATATGGTAAATAATTCTACCAATGTTTTGTATATAAAAGTGAGAAACTTAGTATTTAATTGATTTTCTATATCTTTATTACAACTATTATCATAAAATGACACTTATTTATTAAGTTCTTACACCTTGTTCCTTTTAATAGTTGTTTTTTTATAACATAAACTTCTACCCGACTTGATGGGTTTAAAATGGGCTAATGAGTTAATGAGTACAACACCCAAAACCACAAAACCCCAATTATTGGGTAAACAGAAATGAGAAATTTCACCAAAGATTGGCTCCATTTCCTTGAGCCAACTTTACAGATTAAACATGACCTTAATGGCATTGCCTCCACCAGCACTGGTTTCAAATGCTTCTTCCACTTCGTTTTGAGAGAATCCAAAGCGATGTGTTATCAGGGGCGTCACATCAACCTTACCACTTCTCAACAATTCGAGGCACAAGGGCCATGTGTTCTTGTATCGGAAAATTCCAATAACATCGACCTCTCTGTATTAAAATCACGAAATCATAAATAATATGAATAATGCATGTCACAAGTGAGTCATGCTTTATGCCTCTATTAAATATGTGACACCAAATACAATATAACAAATACAATACAAATAGTTTTACAAACTGAACAAATGGACTAATCAATTTATACCTGGCAGAAGCTGAAGTGAGTGGGATAGTCAGCTCTCTCTGGCCCATTCCCACAAGGCAAACTTTGCCACCGGAACCAGTAGCACTCAGAGCTGTCGTCATGGTTTTATTAAACCCGGCACAATCGAAGCTTACATCCACTCGAGTTCCCATAGCTTCTTTTATCTTAGCCACTTCTTCAGCAACTTCCTTCAAATAATTTAGATAAACTCATTATAAAATAAAAAAATTTAAAAAAGGCTGATGTCACCCTACAAATTCCGAATGTGTAACAGCAGCACGTACCTCAATATTTGTGGAAACTTTGACGATTTCATGTGCACCAAGAGCCTTTGCAACAGATAAGCGGTGGTCATTCACATCCGCCACGACAACTCTAGGTGCTTCGAAGGCACGAGCAACCAGCAGTGTAACAAGTCCTATAGGTCCTGCTCCCATGACCAGAACATTTGTTTCTGGACCGACATTAGCTCGGCGGCAAGCATGAACACCAACACTTAAGGGCTCGCACATTGCCCCTTCCTCCAAACTCACATTGTTTGGTAGTTTAAAACATAGGTCACCAGGATGGACAACCTGTCCAAAAAAAAAAAAAAAAAACCATGTATCTCAAAAAGCTGCCTCGAATTGAGTTGCCCATCAGAAATTAAATCCATTAGAATATAGTATATATAGGTCGGTCTCACAGTCACACTTGTGCTAAGCTTAAAAAGTTCCACGTGTCATTTCACAACTGGCATATAATATGCAGCAAATACGGGTATACCTGATTTGCAAGACAACCATGAGTTGGAGGAGACCCAAAAAACTTCATATTGGGGCATAGATTATATCGGCCTTGTTTGCATAGGCCACATCGCTTGCAACTGATGCCGGGCTCTAGTGACACACGGTCACCAGGCACCAGATGCTTCACCTCACTCCCAACTTCCTCTACGATCCCAGCACACTCATGCCCAATTACCATTGGCTCTTTCACCACAAAATCTGCACATCTCATGTTCTGAAATAGTAACAAACAACACTCAAAACAGTACATTTACCAATTAATTAGTTATATATTGTTAAACAATCGAATTTCGGTGGAGACATGGGTTATGACAATTCGCCAGGGCAGTGTGCCCTGACCCTTGCACCCAAGAATATAAAGACCCAAGAAGGGAAAGAGGGGGGGAGACCTTGAAGTGGTGAACATCACTGCCACATATGCCAACAACCTTGAGTCGAACTAAAACATCTTGGGGTCCTAAAGAAATCCCAAGAAAACAAGGAACACAGGAAGTCAATTAGGCAAAAACGATCATAAATAGTTTGACCAGAAAAATGAAAGAAGTTGAGTTAAGAAAAGTGATCCAGCCACTAATGGTTTGGAGCAATTGATTCCTAGAAAAGCTCCTGTGTTTGAATCATCACACTAAAAAACAAGCAGTACTCACCATTTTGTCACTAACTAAAGTATTTTGGTGACATGATATGTTGGTCAACTACTTTACTAAATTACTCATTCTTATTTGTGTCTAACTTTGTCACCTTTTAATGAATTGATGATTGTTGTTTTAAATAAAATAATATATGTTGGTCAACTACTTTACTAAATTACTCATTCTTATTTGTGTCTAACTTTGTCACCTTTTAATGAATTGATGATTGTTGTTTTAAATAAAATAAAATAAATACTAATTTATTGTTGCTGTCAAAGGAATAGTAAATACACTATAAAAATATGTGGATAATCTTGCATGGTAATTGTAACCCAATAAAACATTACAATTGTAATTAACTTTTTAATACATATTTTAAAACTAATAAAATATTATATTTGCTTTTAATTAGTATTAATTGTCAGTGCTCTTTCGCCAATACTTTTTTTTTTCTTTCATAAAAGCAGATACTTGAAATAATAAAAAATAACAGCAGATACTTCATGCAGGATTCATTAATACAAAGATCACTGATATGAGGGAAAAAAAGAAGCAGCAAAAACAACTACCAAATGAAGCAACAGAAAAGGAAATCAATATTGTATATGCTGAAGTGCTTGGAAGAGAGAAGGGTAATTGGGTGAGAGGATATGGCGTAAGGGTGAGACCTGCGGATGTATCGAGTGTGCTGGCAGAAAGAAGAGGTTTGAGGTTGGAGTCAGATGATATGCATAAGTCTTACAGAGAAAGAATAGTGCAAGTTACAAAGGATGCAAATGAAAGGGAATTTAGGCCTACGGTCAGAGTTTGAACGATATGGTTAGAGTTTTTTTTGTATCTAGACCATGCAATACCATTGCTTTTTATTTACACCAAGATTACGAACATATATGTGTTTTGGTATTATGAAATTCGTGATACCAAGATACATATTAGTTTAGTATTTTGATCATAACTAGTGTGTTGGTATTCTGAGCAGCATGTGTGTTTTTGAAGACCAAGTTCAAGTGGGATGGAATTACGTAGTATTTTGTTGGTAGATCCCCAAATGCTTGTAGATAGGACTTTTGTAACTAGTAGTGACTTAATATTTTGGAGGTTTGTTCCTCTCAATATGTGTAAATTATCATCAAATTATTATATTACAATATATTTGTATTCAAGTGTTTACTGTACAGGAAAAATTAATATAGGAATATTATTATATGCCTAATAACAATATTAGCATGATTATCCTATCTAATAAATTATTGGAAAATGGAAAGGAATAAATATATTTAATGGAAATTATAATTATTTTGTAAAAATATAATCCACAAATGATGATGTAAGTGAAACCCAAAATATATTATAATTAAGTTGTTCTATGCATTGTCAAATCTGAACAAATAATAAAATATTAAGTGATTGGATGTGGTGTTGGGTTCCATGTGCTTTAGAGGTAGCTGAAAAGTCAACAAAAACTTGTAACATGCGGGTTAGTCACGCCAGCAATTCCAAATTCGTTATCCAAGGTGATTAATGCCTTTAGTCACCAACGAAGATGGAAGGGGTGGGCGCAATCCAATTCGGTCCAGTTTTCATTTTAAATTGGAATCAAAATTGGTACTGTTTAATAGGTCTGATTCAGTCCGATTTTAGCTAAAAAAAGTTATGAAATTGGCTGGTCCGATTTGAACAAGTCTCGATCCAGTTTGAACTGGTCCCGGTCTGATTTTCGATTTTGGACCGGATTAATTTTTTTTTCAAATTATTATTTTTATACAAATTCCAACAAAAATTTTATTTTTTGGACTTGAAAATTTACAAATAATTCAATTTCATACAAAGAGACATTGGGCCTAAAAAAAGAGAGATGCTTTGAAATTGGGCTTGAAGAAATATTTGTTATGAAATTAAAAATGTAGCATTGAATCTAAATAATTTTGTAAAAAACAAAATTAAAAAAAATACACAACCGGTCTGGTCCGGTCCAGTTCGGTGCCTTGTTGACTTTTTAGTCAACCGTTTTTTCCATTCGGTCTGGCTCGGTGTTCCGGTTATGCGGTCTAGAGGCCCACCCCTAGAAGATGGTGACTAGCTCTTCTTTTTTTTTTTTTGTAGTATAGCATTCGTTTAGTGTGTGAGTTAGTATATTGCCCCTCTAAATAAGAAATGTCTTTAAAAAAAACAGTTATCCAATATTTAAAGCTTTGAGAAAAAGAACAAATTGGTACCGAGATTAGGGAGCTTGAAAGGTTGGATTTTGAGGGTGTTAACACCAAGAAGCCAAGCAGCCATGTTCTCTTGTTCAACACCATCTCTGCTTGCATCTCCAAAGCCATCACCTCCATCAGGCCTTCCTCCCTTACCCATTTGCTATCTTTGCTTTTATGCTTTTGCTGCTTTGGATTTATGCCAGTCTTTGAAGCCTGTGTTGAGAGAGATGTAGATGTAAGTGAGTACACCTTATCAGGGTTGTTATTTCAAAACACACTTAGGCACCTATTTTATAGGAAAAAGCACAGTCAATGGTATCGTTTTGACTACGTACGTAAATGGGTGGCTTGTTCTTATCTCATGCAAGGGTTTTCCTTGCCACATTCAAGCATCATCCATTACATCACTTTTGGCTAGATTTTTCCAAACCATTACATCACTTTTGGCTAGATTTTTCCAAACCATATCACTGGCTAGATTTTTCCAAACACATATAGATTAGTCAAACACATGCAATGGCAGACCCATGAATTTTTATAGGGGCATGTAAAATAATTTTTTTTAGAGGATATATAATATAAGTCTTTTTTTTCTTGAAACAAAAATGTAAATAAAATTTTATAAATCAAACAAAATCACATTACAAGCAAATATAACACAAAGAAGTACAAAATACTAGACACCATGTGACATGATATCCTAACAAGAAATACTAGACAACAAAAATCATATATGCTAATTAATAATTCAAGTTGCAAAAATAAAACATATATAAAAAATCTCCAAAAAATTTCACCCAAACTCTAAATCATAAAAACTTAACAACAACAATTAAAATTCGAAATTGAATATATAAAATTAAAAAAAAATTACCAAGATTGAAGAACTCACTGAAGATAGGTTGTTATAATTTTTAAGAGGAGGAGAGATATTTCCTCTAGGCTCTCAAAGTTCAAATATGGCATTTTGGGAGGCTAGAAGAAATTTTTTGATGTTTGCTCTCTGTGGGTGTAGCACAATATCAGTACAATTAGAATAGCTCAAGTCGGTAGAGCCTTGTGAAATTGGTACTTAGGTGAAGGGGGTAAATTAAAACCCCAATAGACAGATTTAAGACAACAATGATTAATTGTTCCTAGTAACAATATGACTAGTCAATTACTAGTCATAGATCTATGAACAAACAAGCTCAGCCATGATTCATCACAAATCAAATATAAGAACTGCAAGTCTAAAAGATAAGCTACGTGACAACCTAGGCACTCAGAAGGATCCATCAATCTAGGCATCCCTTGTGCTAGCAACATTAGAGTGAATGGTGTGTGAACATTCATCAACATATCGGAGATAATATATAAAGTATGGCTAGTCATAAAATCAAGAATAACACACAGGAAATGTTCACCCGAGAAACCCACCATTAGGGAAAAAGCAGGAATTAAATCGCTCCGGAGCAATCCACTAAGTCAAGAAGATTCTTACGAGAAAAAGTAATCACTGAAGCTCAAACAATCCTAGGTCTATTTAGGAAATGAGCACTACCTCACTGTGCAACCTTCTTCTCCAAACTTAGTTGAGCTAGTAGCTTGTCATTCATGGAAATGGCAGCTAGTCCATCGACTTCTTCACCCATGGCCTTGCAACTTCGGCTCAGGATTGTCACGTGCAATGAATGAAATATAGATTACGAGATGAAAGGGTCAAATCCTTCAGAAACCATACTCTTGAAGAAATCAACCAAGAATCGATCTAGACTAAAAAAAGATGACTAGTCATAATAACCCGGATGCAAACCCGGAAAGATGACTAGTCATAAGGCCCGAACCCCAGGATCTGCAGACAAAAGAAGATGACTAGTCGTGGCTGAACCGGATGCAAATAAAAGGAGATGACTAGTCATAAGCTGAACCTAGATGCAGATTATAAAAGCATAGCAGATTTTAAAAAAACCATTTTCAAAATCTCACAATGGAAAACCTTAGAGAATGCGGAGTATAGGTTTGACTCTCAAAATTTCTCAATGGGTGAAAGCGATTTAAAAAATAAATGCATATTTCAAAAGCTATTTGAAAACCTCATTTGAAAAGCCATGAACACTCTCACACAAACCAAAGAGAAAACCAAGTTTTCCAAAATGGTGCAAATGAAGGAGATGGGAGATGAAAACTTTGATGTGCAAAGCTTTGGTCAGATTTTCTCAAAAAGAATTAGCTTTCAAAATGAAATCTTGAAATCTCATTTCTATGCCATGAACACTCTCAAACAAACCAAAGAAAAACTAAGTTTTCCAAAATGGTGAAAATGAAAGTGAAGAGAGATGAAAACTTTGTATCACTAAACAAAAGTTTGAGAAATGAAATTTCAATGAAAGCCCAAAAGGAATTTAAGAACCCATGAACTCTTCTCTCAAAAACCAAAACCTAATTTATGCACCATCTCTCACTAGAACTCTTTCTCTCTCTAAAACCCCATCTGAAAAATGTAAAATGAAGAGTTGAAGAGTCCAGACCAGCTGACCATTTTGGTAGGTCAAAAGGACACATGGCAACCAATGATTGGACTTATAATAAGCAAAATCACGTGCCTTAGTTAAAAATCCCGTGCTGGAAATATTTGCATATATGACTAGTCATCTAGCGAAAATATGACTAGTCATCTAGACAAAAATCAAAACACGATATGACTAGTCATCTAGACAAAAATCAAAATATGACTATAATGATATATATGCATGTAGGAGAACACTATAATGGATGCAATGCATACATAAACATATTACCTTCACTTGAGCTTGATTGCATTGGGCAATTATGAAGTTGATCTCGACCATTACAATAGTCGACTTTGCGATAACATGAACTAGCCTAAATTCTTTGAGCTTGATCATACATATGAGATTACATATTTGTCAAGGAAAGCTAAAAACATTAGTTAAACAAAACCTAACAATCTCCCCCCTTTTGGCTTTCCTTGACAAAAACTCATTTACTCACAACTCAGGCTCACATTGACCCAAATAAACTAGAATAGTCAGGTGATTTGCCAAATAACGATGCAAAAAAATCACAACCTCCAAACAAAGAACAAGTGTAAAATCACAGAAATTGGTTGGGTATGTTTCTCCCCCTTTTGACATGGAAAGAACAAAAGGTAAGTACATCCATACAAGATGGAGAAAACATCAATCAATAAAACAGACATGTAATCGTAGTCATATGCATAACAATCAAGGGCGAAAAGAATGAGATTGAGTGGGTTCAACTAAAAGAAACCCAAGTATAGCATAGAAAGTGAAAACAATATGGCCCAAACACAAATAACTCCCCCAAAATCAAAGATCCCTTACAAAACATACTCCCCCTAAATGAAATAGTTCAAGCAACACAATTATCAAATCAAGGGGCAGCCAATGAAGATCTTTTTACACCATAGTGCAAAAGCAAAACAATAAGATTGGTATATTTGAGGCAACACTCATAAGCAAATTTGGAGAAGGCACCAAGCAAGATAAACCACTGAATGTGTGCTGTAAAATTAGGAACATGTGAGAGAGAACAAAAGACATAAGTTTCTAAGGTTGTCCAAATAACACGACATAGCTTTCCAAAAAAACAAAGAAGAAGAAGAGTGAACTTAGTGATACGGACTAGTCACGCATATCTAAATTTGAGGTGGCATCAAAAAGACCAACAACCTCAAAAACACAGCCAAGAACAAAGAGAGCAAATCAACCAAGATAAGGCTTAGGAAGGCAACATTGATGTATGAAAATGATAATAAAAAACAGCAAGAATGTTGCCAAAACACATGCATCTCAAAGAATATCCCCCAAACTTTAACAACCACAAAATAAATTAGCCAACAATCCAAAACACATATAGCCTGACAGACTCGTTAGATTTCAAGAATTATGTTAGGCTAAATCATTAAATGTGGGAACACAACTCATCAAGATGACTAGTCATAAACCAAAATGGAAGTCATCCAAACACGACCATACATAAACATAATACCGGTGTTCAAGCAGAGAGGATGTAAATGAGACTAGGAGAAAAAAGTTATGTTCGGAAGAAATACTGAGATTTAAGCCACACAAAAAAGAGAACCATTCAATTCAGGATGACTAGAGTAGATGACTAGTCATGCAAAGCAACCATTCCCATTAAAAACAAGAGTTCACTCTCCACCTAAAAGGCCAAACAAAGACAGGAGAGACGTGAAAGTAGTCAATGACTCCAAAGTATGCTCACAAATGCATACAATAAGACTCAACATAGTCCAAACCACATCAAAAGAAAAGAGCTCGAATGACATAAAGTGTAGAGTCCCCTTAAGCACAACAAATGACGCAACAAAAATGCAACTAATAATCCGTCAGCGAGACACAAAGAATGCTAGATTGGATGATTAGTCATGCGAGGTAGAAATGATTTCTAGAAAGCTAGTATGACACACATTGACCCAAAACATAGCATACAAAGAGATATCCAAGCATAATAAGCCATATTGAGATGGAAGCAACTAGAATTTGAATTAGAAAAAACGTCATGCAATAGAATAACGTGCATCTCCATAACATGTGCTTAGGTTATTTGGAAAAACACAAACGGGAAATAGTTGAACTACAAAGATTGACATGCCAAAGCAATGTATGCACTCAATTCCCAAAATCAATGAGACACATAAGTTAGAACCTCTCATGAAGCATAGAGTAAGGAGTTTGGGAAAAGAAGGTCTAATTCAATATGAGCTTCAATAATGATTTCCAAGAGTTGCATGAGACTTTCCAAGCATCAAATCTAATATAAGTTCTAGAAATCAAGGCATAAACCCTACCAAGAAATGTGATCCAAAAGTTGACATTTATCAATATTTTAGAAAGGCATAGCACACTTGCTTGTACAATTTTGCTTTTCTATTTGTTGGTGTACAATGCTCTTCCAAGCGCTTTTACCTTTAAAATAAAATGAAGTATAGCACACTTGCTTGTCCGAAAATGCTTTTTCTATATTTATGGACAATGCTTTTCCAAGGCTTTTACTCCAACAATTTATTTGCATTTTGATTTCCAAATGGATCAAAAGATCAAGGTAGAGAGACAACTACACGTGATCTTAGACACTTTATAGATAGCTCAAAGCATATCATGCAACACAAGTATATTCAACAAAAAAAGCTCAATATTGTAGACAAGAATGGGGATAACTCTTTCACACTTACAACATCATGAAAAGGCTCCCACTCATAAGAATCATGCATCTTGAGAGAAGAGAGCTTATGTGCAATTTATTAACACAAACAAATGGAAATTCAGATTATAAGCACATGAAATTGAAAACACAAGTTAATCCATTTTGCACAACCCAATAGGTCTTTGAAGGAAATCAATACCTTCAAGTAACTAGCGGTTGAATAAAAAAGAGCTAGTTGCTTCTCAATAGACACAAATTGCAAGGCAATGCAATTACCAAGATCTCTTGTGCAAGAAAATGTCTTAAGTCAATTAGTTAAATGTCACCAAGTTCATACATAAAGCATGGAATTTGGTTGGACTCAAGATTCAAAGGATTGTGAGGGAGATGACTAAAAGACATGCATGCAATGACCACATTTAAAAAAATAAATAAAACAAAAGAACAAGTAAGGTGCATATGCATGACAATGTATCTAGACTCCATGAAGCACACACAAATAAGAGAATGGTCTAGATACATAAGACAAAAAAACTAGTCACCAACATGAGGAAGAACATGGTCTTCCTTCTTGATCCAAACTTGCTTCACTTTTGAAACTTTATGAGGCAAAAGATCACCTTAGAAATTTTGACAGCTTTATAAAGAAGATCATTCCCTTGAGTTTGAAGTGAGTCATCATTTACTTTCTTGAAATGAACAAAGGCTTTGCTCAAAATTCTAAGCTCAAAACACTTTGGTCTAATGTGGCCTAATGTGTGCCACAATGATAGCATGTAGGAATGAACCTTTTTTGGTTTTGGAAACCAAATTTTGCAAGTGAAGAGTGTTTATCTCTTGTACAAACCACAGACTTTACAGCCACATACCCCTTAAAAGATGACACATGAGTCTTAAACTTACTTTCTTTGGATCCTTGAGACTCAATCCTAAGGATATGACACCTAGGTCGAATGTGTCCTTTCACACCACAATGGTGGCAAGTAGGCACAAATTTGGATTGTGGAGGAGACAACTTTCCCTTAGAAACAATATTCACGAGATAAAACCCAAGTTGAGACCATGAACAAATTTTGGACCTTCTTGAGTTGACACATCTTTGACAAAGATTGTCTCAAATGATGAAGGTGTAGAAGACTCATCGTATCCTAAACCTCTCTTATCACCAAACAATTTTCCCAAATTGAGCATTTTATCAATCTTTCCAGCACCAATGGTTAAACCTTGAATCTTTTCTTTTTCCAACTCAAGTTCATGTTCCAATCTTATATTTTCAAATTGTAAAGCATCAAAAGATTCAGATTGTTTAACCATGTCATTTTCAAGTGATTTTACCATCTCAAACACGTTTTGCAACTCAATGTCTTTCTCAAATAACATGTGTTGCAAAATAGAATTTTCAACCACAAAATTATCATGCACAACTACATTTTCATGCTCAACTAATGACTTGTCAAACTCAAACAAAGTTAGTTTATCAAGAAACAAGGATTTGTCATTTTCAAGCATATTCAACTTCTCAATCAAAACAGAATTTTCTTTTCAAGAGTGCTAACTTTATGATACAATTCATACATGTCAACTTCATTCTCATACAATATATCACTCAACTTCTTTTTGGCCATTTTGAGAGTTTCATTCAGTTCATTAAGTTCTTTGATCTTTTGTTCTAGCATGTGATTCTGTTTTTGAAATTACAGGTTTCATTGAAAAGCATATCATACTTTCCACAAAGTTCCCTGTATAGTTGGTCATCCTGCCTAACATCTCTGAACACAGATTCATTTCCTGAATCATATTTCCCTTCATTAACTACATGAACTCTAGCAAGGCTAGAGTTATGAACAAACAACAAAGGCAAAATTATTTGCCTCTTCATAAGATAGTGATATACTTTGGAGTAACATCATTATCATTATCACTCCATTCGTGCATTAATTGACTCTTGTCTCACTTTAGACTCTTTTATGTGGTTATTTGCACATTCCAAATCAATATGTCCAACACCACCACATGTATAGCACTTTACAAGACCCTTCAAACTTTTTGTCATCCCTAAGGCCATAAGAATCCAAAAAATTCCTCTCCTCAGAACATGGTCTTGAGACACACATACAGACGAGACTAGGAGGATTTTGACAATTCCTAGTGACTTCGGTTTTATCTTTGACAACCCTTCTATATTTCTTAACAAACAAAGCAAGCTCATCATCAATGCAAGGAGCAATTTGATCCATTTTTATGATTACACACCTAATACCAATTAGCACCCAAAGGATCTCTCTATTTATGTTAAGAAGTGGTGCTCGATGCAATTGAAATTGGTACTTAGGTGAAGGGTAAATTAAAACCCCAATAGACAGATTTAAGACAACAATGATTAATTGTTCCTAGTAACAATATGACTAGTCAATTACTAGTCATAGATCTATGAACAAACAAGCCCGCCATACGATTCATCACAAATCAAATATAAGAACACGCAAGTCTAAAAGATAACTACGTGACAACCTAGGCACTCGAAAGGATCCATCAATCTAGGCATCCCTTGTGCTAGCAACAACTAGAGTGAATGGTGTGTGAACATTCATCAACATATCAGAGATAATATATAAAGTATGGCTAGTCATAAAATCAAGAATAACACGAGAAATGTTCACCGAAACCCACCATTGGGAAAAACTAGGGGTCATCACTCAGAGCCAGGGCAATCCACTAAGTCAAGAAGATTCTTACGAGAAAAAGTAATCACAAGCTCAAACAATCCTAGGTCTATTTAGGAAATGAGCACTACCTCACCCTGTGCAACCTTCTTCTCCAAACTTAGTTGAGCTAGTAGCTTGTCATTCATGGAAATGGCGGCTAGTCCATCGACTTCTTCACCCCATGTGCTGCAACTCGGCTCCAGGATTGTCACCAATGAATGAAATATAGATTCTGAGATGAAAGGGTCAAATCCTTCAAGAAACCATACTCTTGAAGAAATCAACCAAGAATCTGATCTAGACTAAAAGATGACTAGTCATAATAACCCAGAGATACAAACGAGAAAGATGACTAGTCATAAGCTGAACCCAGCTTGAATGCGAGACAAAGAAGATGACTAGTAAATGGCTGAACAGATGCAAATAAAAGGAGATGACTAGTCATAAGCTGAACCTAGATGCAGATTATAAAAAAGCATAGCCAGATTTTAAAAAAACCATTTTCAAAATCTCACAATGGAAAACCTTAGAGAATGCGAGTATAGGTTTGACTCTCAAAATTTCTCAATGGGTGAAGCTGATTTAAAAATAAATGCATATTTCAAAAGCTATTTGAAAACCTCATTTGAAAAGCCATGAACACTCTCACACAAACCAAAGAGAAAACCAAGTTTTCCAAAATGGTGCAAATGAAGGAGATGGGAGATGAAAACTTTGATGTGCAAAGCTTTGGTCAGATTTTCTCAAAAAGAATTAGCTTTCAAAATGAAATCTTGAAATCTCATTTCTATGCCATGAACACTCTCAAACAAACCAAAGAAAACTAAGTTTTCCAAAATGGTGAAAATGAAAGTGAAGAGAGATGAAAACTTTGTATCACTAAACAAAAGTTTGAGAAATGAAATTTCAATGAAAGCCCAAAGAAGAATTTAAGAACCCATGAACTCTTCTCTCAAAAACCAAAACCTAATTTATGCCATCTCTCACTAGAACTCTTTCTCTCTCTAAAACCCCATCTGAAAAATGTAAAATGAAGAGTTGAAGAGTCCGGACCAGCCCCAGCCATTTTGGTAGGTCAAAAGGACACATGGCAACCAATGATTGGACTTATAATAAGCAAAATCACGTGCCTTAGTTAAAAATCCGTGCTGGAAATATTTGCATATATGACTAGTCATCTAGCGAAATATGACTAGTCATCTAGACAAAAATCAAAACACGATATGACTAGTCATCTAGACAAAAATCAAAATATGACTATAATGATATATATGCATGTAGGAGAACACTATAATGGATGCAATGCATACATAAACATATTACCTTCAGGCTTGATTGCATTGGGCAATTATGAAGTTGATCTACGACCACAATAGTCGACTGCGATAACATGAACTAGCCTAAATTCTTTGAGCTTGATCATACATATGAATTACATATTTGTCAAGGAAAGCTAAAAACATTAGTTAAACAAAACCTAACACCTTGGAGTGTGTTCTGTTTCTAATCAAATTTATATAGGTTTGGATTGATGTTTATTATTTCATATATGCTTCAGTAGTGAGCTTATTTTAAATAGAGGACTGAGCTATTATTTACTATACTTAGATTGGGCTATTATTAGTTTATTATATTTATTTGGTGTAGTGGGCTAATATTTATTGGAGTATGAATAAACTTATAAAATTTAAACCATATTTAATATTTAGAAATCTTCCCCTCCAGCCTAGGAATAAATCCGCCCTTGAACACATGGGATTCATGAGATCGTCACTACTAAAAAAACTCGCTCTAGGTATTGATTTTTATTTCTCTTAAGTTGATTTTTGGGACAATAAATTGTCGCCACTAACAATAGATACTATGTAGCCACCATCGTTTTATCAGTTTCCTAATTTGATGTGGCTGTTGCCTGTAAGCTACCATTTAGGGAGTGTCCTCCCCTATTTTCCCTTAAACAAATACCTAATTTCCATGTCATTTCAATTGAGTCAATGTTTAATGGCTCCAAAGCTTGCCGACTGATATTTAAAATGGCGTCTACCTTATCAGGGACTCATCATGATATATTAGTATGCAATTGTGTACTGATTAATCAATACAGATCAATATATGCATCATCTTATGTTTAAAATCTGAAATTAATGCACTTTGAATATAGATTTTTAGTTAATAATCTGTAATTGTAAATACAATACGTGGAGCTGGTTATCAACTTATTCTACTATATTTAATTCCTCAAGGTTTGATCAACTGGAAAACTTTGACTCGTCCCATTGTGGGGCCTGGAGGAGCTGGTTCTCATGTGCATTGTTCCAACTATTTTATTTTGTAGATTGATGGTGGTCTCATCTAGACTACTGTCAAGAGAATAGTCCAATGATCACTTTCAAAAGTCGACAACAAAAACAAATCCAAGTCCTTTCCTATTTGATGCTTGATCGTCATCTAGTCTTGTCTTGCCCTACAAAAGTAAATAGTAAAGTGAGTTTAGACCCATAAAATTTAGTTTAAATCACATATAGCCATTTCTTTTATTTTTCTATTTAAAATACCCAATTTTTTCAAATAATACCCGATGACTATGATCCAACTAAGCAAGTTACCTAATATAACTTAAAATTTGATTTATTATATTTTTTGTATTCCAAAACTACCCTTATTTATAAGCTAGCAAGTTATGTGCGGGTGTAACTAATGACACACGTTGAATTTGGAAAAATCACCAAATGGTTGTAATGGATGTAGAAATTAATTTAGAAACTTATTTGAAATTAAATATTAAATTCAACATTAACGTATTAGTAATCTATAGGTGATAAACGTTTTGGTTTATTTAATAAAGAAATTATGTTGTTTTCCTTTTATGAATTATATGACTAGTAATCTATTAAATTCAACATTAACTTATTAGTAATCAATATCAATATTATCAATATTGATATTAGTAATATCAATATTGATATTATTAATATCAATATCATTATCAATATCGATATTGATATTGATACTATATCGATATTGATATTGACACTATATCGATATTTATATTGACAATATCAATATGGAAGTGGACATTATTATTATATAAAAATAGGTCGATTATTATCCATAAAAATAGATAGATTATTATGAAAAAGATAATAGGTCAAAAACTGTCAATATCACCATTGAAAGTTTTATATTCATATTATTAATATTAATATGTTGATAATATCGATATTGATATTGATATCAATATCGATATTGATATATTGATGAAGAGTTTATTAATATATTCAATATTATCTACCTATTGATCGGTTGATGGAGTAAATTACCTATTACTCAAAAAAGGAAAACAAATGTTAAAAGATCAATATATTGATATCAATATCAATATTGATAATACTGATAGTGATATCAATATTGATATCAATATCAATATATTGATATCAATATCAATATATTGATATCAAAATTGATATTGATATCGATATTGATATTGATATTGATCGATTTATTAAGCTTGGATAAATCGACTTTATATTAATAATCTACCTCAAGATTATGAACATATATGTGTTTTGGTATTATGAAATTCGTGATACCAAGATACATATTAGTTTAGTATTTTGATCATAACTAGTGTGTTGGTACAATGGTATTCTGAGCAGCATGTGTGTTTTTGAAGACCAAGTTCAAGTGGGATGGAATTACAATGTATTTTGATGGTAGATCCCCAAATGCTTGTAGATAGGACTTGTGTAACTAGTAGTGACTTAATATTTTGGAGGTTTGTTCCTCTCAATATGTGTAAATTATCATCAAATTATAATATTATAATATATTTGCATTCAAGTGTTTACTGTACAGGAAAAATTAATATAGGAATATTATTATATGCCTAATAACAATATTGGTAGCACGATTATCCTATCTAATAAATTATTGGAAAATGGAAAGGAATAAATATATTTAATGGAAATTATAATTATTTTGTAAAAATATAATCCACAAATGATGATGTAAGTGAAACCCAAAATATATTATAATTAAGTTGTTCTATGCATTGTCAAATCTAAACAAATAATAAAATATTAGGTAATTGGATGTGGTTTAGGGTCCCATGTGATTTAGAGGTAGCTGAACAGTCAACAAAAACTTGTCACATGTGGGTTAGTCACGCCAGCAATTCCAAATTCGTTATCCAAGATGACTAAAGCCTTTAGTCACCAACGAATATGGTAGGGATGGACGCGATCCAGTTTGTTCCGATTTCCACTTTAAATTGGAATTGAAATTGGTACTATTTAATTGGTCTGATTCTTTTCAATTTTAGTTAAAAAAATTATGAAATTGGCTGGTCCGGTTTGAAATTGGAACTGATCCTGATCCGATTTTCGATTTTGAACCGAATTAATTTTTTTTCAAGTTATTATTTTTATATAAATTTCAATTAAAATTTTATTTTTTGAGCTTGAAAATTTACAAATGATTCAATTTCATGCAAATAGAGACATTGGGCCTAGAAAAGAGAGATACTTTGAAATTGCGCTACAAGAAATATTAGTTATGAGATTAAAAATGCAGTATTGAATCTAAATAATTTTGTAAAAAAAAAAAAAACACAACCAGTATGGTCCGGTCCAGTTCGGTGCCTTGTTGACTTTTTAGTCAACCATTTTTTTCCGGTTTTTCCATCCGGTCAGGTTCGGTGTTCCGGTTTTCCAGTCTAGATGCCCACCCGTAGAAGATGGTGACTATAGCTCTTTTTTTTTTTTTTTTTTTTTGGGTAGTGTAACATCCGTGTAGTGTGTGAGTTTAGTATATTATCACCCTCTAAATAAGAAATGTCTTTTAAAAAAAACAGTTATATCCAATTAAAGCTTTGAGAAAAAGAACGAATTGGTACCGAGATTAGGGAGTTGAAAGGTTGGATTTTGAGGGTGTTAACACCAAGAAGCCAAGCAGCCATGTTCTCTTGTTCGACACCATCTCTGCTTGCATCTCCAAAGCCATCACCTCCATCAGGCCTTCCTCCCTTACCCATTTGCTATCTTTGTTTTTATGCTTTTGCTGCTTTGGATTTATGCCAGTCTTTGAAGCCTGTGTTGAGAGAGATGTAGATGGAGAAATGTGATGGCCTTCAACTTTCTTAAATCTATACTATGGGGGCGGTGATCGCACATCTGTAAGTGAGTACACCTTATCAGGGTTATTATTTCAAAACACACCAAGGCACTTGTTTTATAGGCAAAAAGCACAGTCAATGGTATTGTTTTGACTAAGTACGTAAATGGATGGCTAGTTCTTATCTCATGCAAGGGTTTTCCTTGCCACATTCAACCATCATCCATTACATCACTTTTGGCTAGGTTTTTCCAAACCATTACATCACTTTCGGCTAGATTTTTCCAAACACAGCTGGATTAGTCAAACAGATGGGATTCATGAGATCGCCACTTCTAAAAAATCTCACACTAGCTATTGATTTTGGAAAATGCTAAGCTTACCACATTTTTCATACCATATTTATACCATCTCTCTAATATAAGTGGGTCACATTGTATTGGTGGGCTCTATTTCTATTAGAAATATAATACAAATGTGGTAAGCCTAACATTACCCATTGATTGGGACAATAAATTATCTTCACTAACAATAGATTAGATACTATGTAGCCACCATTGTTTTATCAGTTTCCTAATTTGGTGTGGCTATTGTAAGGTACCATTTAGGGAGTCTGTCCTTCCCTATTTTCCCTTAAACAAATAGCTAATTTCCATGTCATTTCAATTAAGTCAAGCCATGTTGAATGGATCCAAGGCTTGCCGACTGATATTTAAAATGGTGTCTACCTTATCAGGGACTCATCATGACATATCAGTATGCAATTGTGTACTGATTAATCAATACAGATCAATGTGCATCATCTCATGTCAGTATGCCATTGCCATCAGTCCCGTTATTTTTAAAATTTGAAATTAATGCACTTTGAATATAGGTTTTTATTTAATAATCTGTAATTGTGAAATACAATACGTGGGGCTGGTTATCAACTTATTCTACTATATTTAATTCCTCAAGGATTGATCAGTTGGAAAACTCTGACTCGTCCCATTGTGTGGGCTGGAGGAGCTGGTTCTCATCTGCTCTGTTCCAACTATTTTATTTTGTAGATTGATGGTGGTGTCATCTTTTGATTTCGACCAAAAAAAAAGATGGTGGTGTAATCTAGACTACTGTCAAGAGAATAGTCCAATGAACGCTTTCAAAAGTCGACAACAAAAACAAATCCAAGTCCTTCCATATTTGATGCTTGATCCTCATCTAGTCTTGTCTTGCTCTACAAAAGTAAAAGCATATGCCTTCTTTCATTGAGGAATAGTCCAATGAACATTTTCAAAATTCCATCCATCATCATCTAACATCACCCCTTCCACAGACAAAGAAAAAAACATTGAAGAATTTATAGAAAGAACAATCAAACCATCTGGAATGTAGGTAAAGTATAATATTTTTGCATGCAAAGTCACCTCACCCACTTTTTAAAACACCTTGTGTAAAAAAGAAAAAAAATTGAAACATAGACTCCTAATAGTTATAATTTAGGGAGGTCCCTCATTAGATGTCACGCTCCGAATTTTCAGACACAAATAACCTGCTAAGTTATTATAAACAAATTGATCCGGAACGTGAAGTTGGAGCCTTCAACAAATGTACAAGGAATTTTTCTTTTTTTCCATAATACAATACCGCATATTCCAAATCACAATGTCAATACTGACTCACTCTTCTGAGTCAAATATTACATTCCAAGAGTTACATAATAAATTGAAGTTTCAACCTATTACATATTTGTTCCTTAGAGTTTATCACACACATCGGAAGTCTAATCTCAACAATACTCTCAAAACAAACTTTGTACACTTTGAGTACACATCTTTGCTTTCTACTCTTGACGAAGTCATGCGTTCCTATTACCTGCAGGATTATCCCATATACCGTTTGAATAGTGTACTGAGTTCATCACTAACAAACCCGGTAAGCTTTCTAAAGCTCGTATGAGTAAACCACAACTAGCAATGTAAATATGTCATTTTACACCTAATATACAATCACATGCATTTTCATTAGCATCACACAATCCTTGTATAATCAAGGTACTCATAATCAATCAACTCACCCCAATCACAATTCTTTTATTTTCAACGAACTGTCAAGTCACCGCTTGTGACCTCAAAAATCTGTTTCAAAGCTTAAGAAACACAAATCCACAATGCCACTCTTGGACAACATAAGTGAGAATACACTAGACTATTGCTTGCCACGATCAGACCCTACACGATGTCCTCTTCCAAGACAGACCCTACACGAGGTCCTCTTCCAATTGAAGGAATCAGTGCATTCTCACATCTATCCTTCTAATCACAACATCACACAAACCGAAAACAATAAAATGCACTCTCCACATTAAATATTATTTTTTATCAAGCTACATCCATCACAACAATATATATTTACGTGGCTATTTATTTATGAACACCACAATACAATCACAACATAATATGGTTAAATAGATGTAGGTAATTAGTTTTTTATTTATTCCAAATTTTCCTCATAGATATCTATTTTTCTAGAAAAGAAGAACGAAAGTAGTTGTTTGACAAAAGAAAAAAAAATGGAAAGAAAGTAGTTGAAGTTGGAACAGAAATTACCTTGTTTCCTTGTGGTTTATTTATTTATTTTCTTTGCTTATTCCCTTACTTTCCTATATCCACTTCCTTTAATTATTTTTGTGGATATGTTTATGTTAGATTTGCTTTTCTTTGTATTATTTTCTTGTATTAGTGGCTTGCATTCCATTTAAAAACAGAGCATGTGAATTAAAAATTAAGATGTTAGCCATGGCTTAGTATAATAATATTCATGCCTAACTGAAAATAAATAAATAAATAAATAAATAAGCAATCCAAGTTGGATTAGTCTTACCTGATAGACTGGTGACGTGCGCACCAATTGCAATCTGCACCTTTGTCCCCCTTTCAAGAGATCAGTTGGAATGGCAGCAAAAGTCCTTCAAGACCAAATTTGCATCAAACAATTTGGACCGCAAGTTTGCCACCACGTCCACCCCCCCTGTCAGCTTCACAATGTACTCTTTGAAGAGTTCTATTGTTTGAATAGAGATAACGTTCCCTAGTTTATCCACAAGAAAATCAGCAATATTCCAATTAGGAGAAGCAAACAATTAAGGTCCTCGAGTCGAATGTACATTTTAGCCGTAACACAGGCAAACAAACTTGTATCCGAAGTATGTAATAATTCATTGTCCATCTATTTAATTCTTTATTTTACTATAGTCTTCATGGATAAAAACTTCTCTACTCATGCGTGTGATTGTTATTTTGAAATATATTTAGTCTTTTAGGGCTATTAGTGGAGATATAAGTTGTGTGATGTTGCAGGTATATCCTCTTATATATGGATTAACATTTTGCGGTTACTGTGCATCCATCTATGTTTTAATCTTTTATGAGTATTTGGTCTTTGTGCTCAATTATTGAATACAATTATCGTTAATTTTAAAATTTTTAAAAAACTTCTCTACTAAAAAAATTTCTATATTTTCTTTGCTTTTAAGGCCACCTTTGAGAAAATGCCCCCTAAGGGACTATATCTATACACGTGTTGAATTTGAATGGAACATTTTATTTATATGATCAAGTGCGACTTGCGTGTGATAAGCTAAAAATAATAATTAATTGTTCTATACACCATGTATTTCTTGACTGCAATAGGGTGGCATATAGATAAGCTAATTAGGATTCCTGCCTTTAGTTGCGGTTCTCTACCTTCAATAAGCCTCGTGATGGTATTAGGTGTTTTCTTGGTGAAGATTTGATTGGCATTTGTGCCCTTTGGGATCACATAAGAACATGATATGGTAAATAATTCTACCAATGTTTTGTATATAAAAGTGAGAAACTTAGTATTTAATTGATTTTCTATATCTTTATTACAACTATTATCATAAAATGAAACTTATTTATTAAGTTATTACAAAGATTGGCTCCATTTCCTTGAGCCAACTTTACAAATTAAACATGACCTTAATGGCATTGCCTCCACCAGCACTGGTTTCAAATGCTTCTTCCACTTCCTTTTGAGAGAATCCAAAGCGATGTGTTATCAGGGACTTCACATCAACCTTACCACTTCTCAACAATTCGAGGCACAAGGGCCATGTGTTCTTGTATCGGAAAATTCCAATCACATCGACCTCTCTGTATTACAATCACGAAATTATAAATGATACGAATAATCTGTGTCACAAGTGAGTCATGCTTTATGCCTCTATTAGAGATGTGACACCAAAAACGATACAGATAGTTTTACAAACTGAACAAATGGATTAATCAATTTATACCTGGCAGTAGCTGAAGTGAGTGGGATAGTAAGCTCTCTCTGCCCCATTCCCACAAGGCAAACTTTGCCACCGGAACTAGTAGCACTCAGAGCTGTCGCCATGGTTTTATTAAACCCTGCACAGTCGAAGCTTACGTCCACTCGAGTTCCCATAGCTTCTTTTATCTTAGCCACGTCTTCAGCAACTTCCTTCAAATAATTTAGATAAACTCATTAAAAAAAAGATTGATGTCACCCTACAAATTCCGAACGTGTAACAGCAGCACGTACCTCAATATTTGTGGAAACTTTGACGATCTCATGTGCACCAAGAGCCTTTGCAACAGATAAACGGTGGTCATTCACATCTGCCACGACAATTCTAGGTGCTACTAAGGCACGAGCAGCCAGCAGTGTTACAAGTCCAATAGGTCCTGCTCCCATGACCAAAACATTTGTTTCTGGACCGACATTAGCTCGGCGGCAAGCATGAACACCAACACTTAAGGGCTCGCACATTGCCCCTTCCTCCAAACTCACATTGTTTGGTAGTTTAAAACATAGGTCACCAGGATGGACAACCTGTCAAAAAAAAAAACCCATGTATCTCAAAAAGCTGCCTCGAATTGAGTTGCCCATCAGAAATTAAATCCATTAAACTATAGTATATACAGGACGTCTACATACACAAGTGAGTGTCGTTATTTGCATCATTTCAACTTACTGACAGACCTACATATAACAAGTCTATAATTAAATTGGATAAGAGTCTATAATGGAAGGCCCCCCAGATGCATTTCAACGCCAACTTATTGAGGAGTTGGGTTTAATTTTCGGATTTCGTAACTTTGATCCACGTTCTTTGACTTTTATGTCACATAGGATTATATTTATTTTTTTAATATTTTCTGATGTAATCTTTTTATTTATTTATTTATAAATTATTTTTTGTTCAAATGTTGCCCCTTATAACTTGAATCGGTTAATAGTAATTTATGTCATAATAATTAGCCATTTTTTTTTAGATAACATACAATTTTATTTCTCTATTTTTGTATTTGACTTATAGGCAGTCTTCTAATTTATGTTCCTAACTTATAGGTAGTCTTTTAATTTATGTTCATAACTTATAGGTAACACGATTTGTCATTAAGTTTTTTTCGTTGCTAATAATAACACTATTTATCTGATCAAATGGTATAATTTGTGGGTCTTTATTTTTCATTGATTAAATTTTATTTTATCCATATATTAGGAATATTATCAAGGAAAGAATTCAAAATTTAAATTTTGAAATTCAATTACAAGGAAATAATGCATTAAATTTAGATTTTTAATATATTTTCCTTATTTACCTTAAAAGGTAAAAGGGACACAATAGAAAAAGTAATAAGTGTCAAATGACGTACATCTAAAACTAAAAACGCGTGAACTAAACCCAAGACATCTACTCGTTTTGAACCTAAGTCTAAAAAGCCATTTTTTATCCAAGGTCACACATGAGTTACAATTAAGGGAGCTGCTACAATGACCCCATCATATTACCCCTCACTCTTAACTTTCGTTACAATCTCTCTTATCCAATTAAAGAAGAATAAGAATCTATTCATGCTCTCTAGTCAGCCTTATCCAATACCCGAAAGTTCCAATTCAAAATATTACGGCCGGCTCACGAACCAAACGAGATCCCAGCCGTCTCACAGTCACACTTGTGCTAAGCTTACAAAGTTACACGTGTCATCTTGTGCTAGTTCACAAATGGCATATAATATGCAGCAAATACGTGTATACCTGATTTGCAAGACAACCATGAGTTGGAGGAGACCCAAAAAACTTCATATTGGGGCATAGATTATATCGGCCTTGTTTGCATAGGCCACATCGCTTGCAACTGATGCCGGGTTCTAGTGCCACACGGTCACCAGGCACCAGATGCTTCACCTCACTCCCAACTTCCTCTACGATCCCAGCACACTCATGCCCAATTACCATTGGCTCTTTCACCACAAAATCTGCACATCTCATGTTCTGAAATAGTAACAAACAACAATCAAAACAGTACATTTACCTTTTAATTAGTTATATATTGTTTAACAATCGAATTTCGGTGGAGACATGGGTTATGACAATTCGCCAGGGCAGTGTGCCCTGACCCTTGCACCCAAGAATATAAAGACCCAAGAAGGGAAAGAGGGGGGGACCTTGAAGTGGTGAACATCACTGCCACATATGCCAACAACCTTGAGTCGAACTAAAACATCTTGGGGTCCTAAAGAAATCCCAAGAACAAGGAACACAGGAAATCAATTAGGCAAAAAGGATCACAAATAGTTTGACCAGAAAAGTGAAAGAAGTTGAGTTAAGAAACAGTGATCCAATTAAAGCATCCACTAGTATAGTGGGTTGGAGAAATTGCTCCCCAGGTAAGATTCTGGGTTCGAGTCCTAGCATTCATGTAGTATGTGAGTTTAGTATATTATCGCTCCTCTCAATAGGAAATGTCTTCAAAAAATAAAAATAAAACAATTATCCAATATTTAAAGCTTTGAGAAAAAGAACAAATTGGTACCGAGATTAGGGAGCTTGAAAGGTTGGATTTTGAGGGTGTTAACACCAAGAAGCCAAGCAGCCATGTTCTCTTGTTCAACACCATCTCTGCTTGCATCTCCAGAGCCATCACCTCCATCAGGCTGTCCTCCCTTACCCATTTGCTATCTTTGTTTTTAAGTTTTTGCTGCTTTGGATTTATGCCAGTCTTTGAAGCCTGTGTTGAGAGATGTAGATGGAGAAATGTGATGGCCTTCAACTTTCTTAAATCTATACTATGACGCGGTGATCGCACATCTGTAAATGAGTACACCAAACACATTATTATTTCAAAATAGACTAAGCACTTATTTTATAGCTGTAGGAAAAGCTTTGCTCTAGACCAGAAAATCAATGGTATTGTTTTGACTACGTACGTAAGTAGGTGGCTTGTTCTTATCTCATGCAAGGGTTTTCCTTGCCACATTCAACCATCATCCATCACATCACTTTTGGCTAGATTTTTCCAAGCACGTCTAGATAGTCAAACAAACACATGGGATTCATGAGAAATTATCGTAACTACTAAAAAAACTCATACTAGATTTTTCCACTATCATTTTCTCCACTTACACTTCCTTTTGCTTTTTAATATTTTTTAATAAATTTTGTTCTTTCTTTTTTCTATTCTATCCTTACCCTACATTAATTTCCTTTTTACTTTATTTTTATATTATTTCTTTTTCTTTATACTTAATTTTAGAACTTACACTCCATTTTCAGTATTGAAGGGGAAAAAAACTTAATTTCTTAATTGATTAAAGGAAAAAAATACTGAAAATGGAGTGCAAGTTAGAAAATTAAGTATAAAGAAAAAGAACTAATATAAAAGTGGAGTAAAAAGAAATTAATGTAGGGTAATGGTAGAATAGGAAGGAGAAAGAACAAAATTGATTAAAAAATATTAAAAAGTAAAAGGGAGTGTAAGTGGAGAAAATAGGAATGAGGAAATCAGATCCCTTTTTCATTTGTCCCCTAAGTTGATTTTTGGGGCAATAAATTGTCTCCACCAACAATATAGACTATGTAGCCACCATTGTTTTATCAGTTTCCTAGTTTGGTGTGGCTATTGCTTATAGGGTACCATTTAGGGAGTCAGTCCTTCCATATTTTCCCTTAAAAAAATATTTAATTTCCAAGCCATTTCAATTAAGTCAAGCCATGTTGAATGGCTCCAAGGCTTGCCTACTGATATTTAAAATGGTGTCTACCTTATCAGGAACTCATCACGATATATCAGCATGCAATTGTGTACTGATTAACCAATACATATCACGTGTTGTGTATTGAATGCACCGAAACCCAAAAAAATAGTTACCAATAATTTTAGTACACAGCTAAGGTAGACATATTTTTGGTACTTTCATATTTAAATCCACCAAACAGATACCTTTCGATAATAAGCATCCGTCAAATCCTATAAATACTAGGTCTGGGCACAATCCGGTTCAACCTGGTTCTTAGGCAAAATATGAATTTAAATTGGTACTATTCATCTGGTTTGGTTCGATTCAAGTTTTAACTAAAATGCCAAAGAAAATCGAACCAACCCGAACCGATTTAGGTTCGAATCAGTTATGATTTTTCACGATTTGGATTGAGTTGAAGCTTCTCTGGCTGCCTTTTTCCAGATCTAATCTATCGAGCAAAACAGATCCAGCATGTAACATCCCGTTCCGAAATTTAATTTAATTTTCGAAATTCTAAAGTGAAAGGATGACTTTACCCTTAGGGTTTCTTAGTGGTTTAGGGTTGACTTTTTATTCAAGAAGGAATTTGGGAAATTGAGTTGCATTGTTGCTTTGAGCTCGTCGATACGAGTTCGTAGACATGCGGCACGCTCAATTTTGAGTTGTAACAAGAGAGAAAATATCTGAAAACTAAAAGGACGTAAAGGTAATTTTGGAATTTTTTGAAAAACAATAAAACTCAGTTTCCCCCCACTCGCACTTCACTCTCCTCTCTCTCCCCGACTTTCTCTCTCATCCCTCTCTTTTCCCGTAGGACGCCGGTGTTTTGACCGCCGATTTTGTCGCCGTTCGGCCACCGTTGCCGGTGGTTTTGGTCCCAAAATCTTTGTCTCTTCCTCCTCTATCCAACCCAGTCCATATCCGAGTTTGAAAACTCTAGTATAGTCGATTGTGTCAACTAGAAGATTCGTTAGTTTTTCCGATGCCGTTATGGCGACTCCGAAGGTGGTTTCCGTCAATTAAGGTATGATTCTTCATCCTTTCAACGTGCTCTACCCGTTTATGTACTTAGTTTGGATCGATTTGGAGGTTTGAGAGTTCGATTAGGAAGCCTAGAATTTGACTTGCAGTTGGGGCGTTTTTCCAACCATTTCGGCCACTTTTTGGCCGAGGTCCAAGAGTTAAAAAGATTCCCATGGTTAGTCTGATTGTGTTGGTATAAGTATTACAGGTTGTTTCGAGAATTTTTCTGTAGCCGGAAACTGCCTCGAACCACCGTCACTGCCAGCGGCGCGTCAAATAGTAGAGACCCATTTTGGTACTAGAATTACCTACGCGTTGTCCTGAGCACGACAGTATGCTCGGATTAGCGATAGGTTCTCGGTTGACCGTTGAACGGATATTTTGCCTGTTAGGTGATATCCGGGTTCAATAAGTTTGATCGGTCCCATTTTCAAATATGTCAATCCCCGTATCTCTAGGACCATGTAGGAACTTGTTGATCAATAATTGGAGTCCTGGATACTCCGAATCAACGATTCTAGGGTAGAGTGAACTGGTCACCGTCTGATTGAGTGTGATCAGACCGCTCGATAGAGACCTAACCCTCGGGACTTATTTAGTGGACTTTGTTAGACTTATATGAACTTTCGAATCGGAAATCAGAGGTCATGGGCTCTGCGGGCCTAATTGTCCAAATTCCGTGATTGATGTCAAACCAGTCATCGGATCGTGACGAAACTCCTGGAATGAGTTTAACTTATTACTATGGGACAATAGGAACTGTTGGATTGCAAACTGGAGGTCGTGGGCCTTGTGAGCTCAATTGACTTAGATAGTGGGCCATGTTGGCTCGGTTGAGGTCGTTTAGTAAGTTATAATTGTGAGTGGACATTTGTCTTTTATATGTGTGCATTGTTTTCCAAATATTGAAATGCTTGCATAAATGTTATTTGAATTGGAAATCGAGTAATCGTAGGTTATAAAGGTTACCAAATGTCATATCGGTTAAACTTGGTTTATTTTGGGCTAATGAGGTTATGGAATTTATTAACGGGCTAGTCTCGGCTTTTGCTATGTGATATGAGATTTCTAAAGATTATTATAATTATTATTAAAATATATGAATTTGGGTTTCGGACTATGGTGATTTTGGATTTGGTGATATTGGGTGTTATTTTATTGTATATATATTTATGTTTTTTGGAAATGTATGTTTGAAAATTGGAATTATGGATTACACATTGATATGTACCTCCTCTGATTCGGTATGGATGATGCCCACACATGTGATGTAGGATGCCGGCATGTGGTGATGATGAGACCCGAGCACCCTTGACCAGGTGTGCCGAAGACCCTTGGCGGGGCAATCTGAGCACGTAAGACTTGATATAGAGATTCAGCTACACGTGCGATGTTGGAATTTCAGCGTGTGTGCTGGGAGCTATAGTCCCTCTGTTGGACTGCTCGTCCCTAGCCACATGTGTATTGAGGAGTCTACCTTGTGGGCTAATTAAAATAGTCCTCGTGTTGGATTGTTTTCCCCTGTTACATGATGATTGTGTGTGTGTGTGTGTGTGTGTGTGTGTGTGTGTGTGTGTGTGTGTGTGATGGGTACAAGGTTGGGAGAAAGACAGTGTGTGTGTTTATATATGATATAAATTGGGTTATGGGAATAGTGAGAATTGATGCATGTTTTGAATTATGAATTATGAGAAAAAGAAATTTATAAAATATTCAAGAGAGACTTGGGGAAGTACTCGAGTCGGAAATGGCTTGGGTAACTGGATTTGATATTAATAAGAATTTAATGAAATATTTAGTTATATAGCTTATTGAAATCGAAGTAGAGAATGATTCTAGAATTTCATTGTTGGTTTTCCTTGGACAATATTATATTATCTTAATTATGATTTTTTAGTAAAAAGAACTACGTGTGGCTTAATCCCTCAGTAAGGGTACGTAGGCAACCTAGGTTAACCTAGGTGCAATCGCAAAATAAACTGTTTGAGTTTTGCTTTGAATTGTTCTAAGTGCGTTATTGAATTCGTTTAGGAGAAAAGTCTCTTTGGATTTCTATTATGATATATAATATGCGCATTTGGGATTACAAAAGAATTTCAAATCAAGTACGTTATAGTAAAAGGTGGCATTTGAGGCTAGAGGCCTATATGGAAATTGTGTGCTTTAGCGTTGTGCATGTTGCTGGTTGGGATATCTTAATTGTGTTGTATGCAGTTAGAAAATTTGGGTAAATGTCCGTTTTTCAGGGGAGACATTGCCAAAATTTCGGTAGAAGTCTTGACCCTTTTTATAAATTGTGCAGGGAAGAGAGTTAATTTAGTAAATGGGCCCAACATTGTTTGGATGTCGGACAGGTAACAGGGTTCGACACGAATTCTAAGGAGGAATTAGGGTCGGGTCATGTCAATTTGGCATCAGAGCATAGGTTTTATGATTCTGTAGACTAACACACTATGTGCTTCCTCCGGGCTAGTTATTTTGTGATTCTGAGACGTAGGGGTCCTCATATTCGTATTCTTATACTTACATGTTGATAATGGAATTGAAAATGTGCTAGTAGCAGAAATGAAGGGATGAGCAATAAATGGTTAGGTGGTAATCTTTCAAGCGACTAAGACCTCTTTAGAATTTAAGAGTGAATTTCGAGGATAAAATTTTTGTAAGGGGGTAGTTTGTAACATCCCGTTCTTTCTCTCTCCGCATGTACTCTCTCTCCCCCGACCCTTTCTCTCTCTTCTCTCTCTCTCTCTCTCTCTCTCTCTCTCTCTCTCTCTCTCTCTCTCTCTCTCTCTCTCTCTCCAAACATACCGACCATTCTTAGTCGGTGATCTCTCAGCTCCAGCGACGCTAGCGAACACCATCACCCACAATCTTTTCCTCATTAACCTGACCCACCCATTTTCTCGACCTGAAAACCCGACGAACGACGGCTGTGTTGACGGGAAGTTTCGCCAATTTTCCAACGCCATTTTCGGAAATTCAGGCTATCAAATCCATCGAGTGATGTATGATTCTTCATCATTTCAATGTCCTCTAGCTGTTTATGTAAGTGGTTTGAGGGTTCGATTTGGAACCCACATGACCGGCGGCTTTGGCCGTGTTTTCGGCTAGTTCCGGCCACTTTTTGGCCGTGTGTTTAATCTGATGGTATTGGTATTGGTATTGGTATTGGTCGTTGATTTTGAGTTTTTGGGTCGCCGAAAATTACTCAAGCCACCCACTCTCTGTCGGTGGAGCATGGCGACCTATTGTGTTCTAAAATACTCCTCATGTCGATTCGAGCACAACAGTATGCTAGGATTAGCGATAGGTTGCCGTTTGACTATCGAACGGATATTGCGCCTATTAGGCGATATCCGAATTCGATAGGTTCAGACCGTTCAATCGGTCCTATTTTCAAACATGTTGTTTCTCGTACCTCTAGGATCGTGTAGGAACTTGTTCATCGAGAATCGGAGTCCCGGATAATCCGAATCAACGATTCTAAGGTTAGGAAAATTGGTTGCCGTCCAATCGTGCGATCGAGAGCAATCCGACCACTCGATTGGGACTTGTTAAGTAGACTTTGTTGCATTTATAGGAACTTTCGGATGTGAAATCAGAGGTCGTGGGCCACGCTGGCCCGGTTGACCAATACGAGTAGTTTGATCGCACAGTTGACCACGAGTTTTTCGAGACCGTCTCATCCTTTGGAAAGTATTAGAATGGCCTTAGGACCTTCCTAAAAGTCGTGCACATACTTTAAATTTCAAGAACTAGGGTTTTGAATTTAAGTTTGTAGTTGTGTACTGTTATTAATTAAATCATTGGTATTTTCTCGAATAGGTGTTCAAGATTCGCATAGTCAACAGGAGGGACCTTCGCAGGGTCGAGCTAGCTTGGACTTTGTTTTTAAACAATCATTGTTTTCAAGTGTGGAAATGCTTGCATAAATGAGTTTTGATTCTAAGTCTGACTTGGTTTGGGTTCATTGGGATTATGGAAATATATAAATGTCTTAACTATGGTTTTACAACATCTATGAGAGTTTTGGTGCATGATATTGCATAAAGGTATATGGGTTTTTGATTATAAGTTTGGTTATTTGGGCTATGAGAATGGTGCAATATTATTGGTACTGTTTTCTAATGGTAAAGTATGAATTTTGAGTAGTGAATTATGATGTTATCGGCATGCATATAGAATTGATCCTGTGATGAAATTGAGAATATGGTCTTCAGATATATTGTTTGGAATTGGGATTTTATGAGTGGTATATATTGATGGTTGTGGGATATTTGAGTTCACCATGATATGTACCTCCCCTTTTCGGTATGGATGATAACCACACGTTTGATGAGGGTTGTCGACGTGTGGTGATGTTGGTGATGATGATCCGGGTACCCTTGGCGGGGTGTAGCGAAGGCCCTTGGTTGGGCAGTCTGCGCGCGTAAGACTTGGATTCAGTTGCACGTTGATGCGATGCCGACGTGTGTGTTGAGAGCGGAAGTCCCTTGGTTGGACGACTTATCCCTAGTGCGAAGCTGGCCTATGGTCTAGTCAAACAGTCCCCATGTTGGATTGTTTCCCCTGGTACATGATGATGATGTGTGTATATATATGTATAATGGGTACATTGGTGGAAGAAAGTCATTTGGATTTCTATTGTGTATATATTATATAAATGGGGCTTATGAGATTACAAGGATTTCAAATCAAGTACATTATAATAAAGGATTTCACTGCATAGTTTTGGCATCGTTTTCAAAAATGTGGGGTTAGTACGTTCAATTATAAATATGTTTAAAACTTTATTTTTGTCCACTCACATTTCTGTTTTGCACCCCCCAGGCCGTAGACTAGTAAACTCAAGTCAAGTTACCTTCCCTGTGTTTTCGACATCATTGTAGGATACTCGTTCATTTTCCTTTGAAATATTGTGGTTACGTAAATTAAAGAAAAAAATTCCTAGATTTGCTATGATATGCCCATGTAGGGTTGAAATTGAGGCCTGAGGCCTATGTTGTAAATTGCGCGCTTAGCATTGTGCTTGCTGAAGTTTGTGATTTATATTATGTATCGTATTGCATGTGTAAAATTTGGGTAAATGTCCGTTTTTCAGGGGAGACTCTGCCTAAATTTCGGTAGAAGTCTTGACCCATTTTCTTAATTGTGCAGGGAAGAGGGTTAAAATAGTAAGTGGGCCCGGCATCGGTTGGATGTAGGACGGTTAACATGGTTCGACACAGATTCCGAGGAGGAATTTGGGTCGGGTCTTGTTAAAGAGAGAAAGAGTGTGTCAGCACAGGGAAGAGAGAAAAGAAGAAGAAAAAGAAAAAGAGAGAAAGAGAGGGATAGAAAAAAAGGAGGAAGAAGAGAGAGAGAGAGAGAGAGAGAGAGAGAGAGAGATAGAGTGTGTGTGTGTGGGCACAAGAAAGAGAGAAAAGAAGAAGAAAAAAAGAGAGAAAGAAAGAAGAAGAAGAAGAGAGGGTTAGAAATAAAAAATAAAAAAGGAGGAAGAAGAAGAGAGAGTGTCGGCACAGGGGAGAGAGTGTCGGCACAGGGAAGAGAGAAAAGAATAAGAAGAAAAAAGAGAGAAAGAGAGAAGAAGAAGAGAGGGATAGGAAAAAAAACAAAAAAGAAGGAGGAAGAAGAAAATAGAGAAAGAGTGTCGACATAGGGAAGAGAAAAAAGAGAGAAAGAGAGAAGAAGAAGAGAGAGAGAGTGTGTCGGCACAGGGAAGAGAGAAAGGAAGAAGAAGAAAAAAGTGAGAAAGAGAAAAGAAAGAAGAAAAAGTAAGGAAAAGAGAGAGAGAGAGGATGCGCTTCAAGCTGTTGGATTTTGGCTGAGGTAAAAGGTGTTGGGCTTCAAGCTGGGAGTGGCTGAGGTAAAAATTAATTATATTCAAGCTGGTCTGGCTTGGCCCAGTCCGATTTTTGGAGGCATGGAATTGGAATTGGAACGGGTCAAAACCGGTCAGGTTCGGTTTTTTTGACTAGTTGTTGACTTTTTTGGTCAATTCGATTTTTTCGGGTGTGGTTCGGCTCAGGTTTCCTATTTGCCGGTTTGAATGCCCACCCCTAATAAATACCCTTTACATTACAGTCCATTTACACATTAACCAAAACTCATAAAGACAATCTCTCAATATTCTGTCACATAATATAACATAAACGTTTGTGTGTGTGTGTTTTTTTCTTCAAGTTTTTCAATGGAAGGAAAAGATGCAATGCGTTTGACGTTGGTACTTTGCTCTGGTCCTCATGACATTGTTGGCTCCAAACCAACGCATTGGTGTTGAGGCTGTGCGCACAGTTTTCACTCCAAGCCCAGCCCCTTCTCCTGATGCGTCTACCTGTAACGAGGCCGATTGTCAAGCAGACTGTATTGCTCAGCTCAAGGCACAATATGCAAGTTCCCCAATGTGTGGAGGTTATGAAGGAGTCGTTTTGTGTGTGTTTTACCAACAAAATGCGTTGCCTTGCCTCTAATCGATGGTCTTAATTTTTTTTTTTTTTTTATATACATAAATTACAAACCCTCCTCATAGGGTTCATTGCCCCCACAAATCCTAATCCTAAACACATTTATCTCTCAGTCAAAGCTCCCCAAATGCAAATTAAATAGAAAGTCATCATCATAAGAGTAACATTAGTAATTAGAAAAGTGAAATTAAACAGTGAAAAGGGAAAATATCAAAAGAGAAAAGAAACACACTCACACGTGCCAAAGACAAGATGTTCGGATTCATTGCATACGGTTACATGGAATTTTTAATTTTTACAGTGGGGGTAAATCAAAATATTGCATGGGATAATCAAGGCAAAATCCCCTTTGGGATAATGACGTCCCCAATGTTGTTGTGCCATGGGTCAGCCAAGTGAGTGGCCAAATTCTCCAAAGGTCCGGTGCCAGGGTACGCCGATTGTTGAACAACGAAACCCACAAAAGCCAGCAATGCGAGCCGGCCTACACAATCATTAAATTAGTAATTAGATTATCTACACATTAACAGCGTGACAACATAAAATATCGTAATTACAAGAGATTAGGTATATGTTATGTGTACTGACCGTTCTTGACCTCCTTGACTTTGTATTCCTCAAACTTCTTAGGGTCCTTGGAGTAGCCCAAGGGATCAAAAGCCCCACCAGGGTACTTTTTCTTCTCAGGGTCCTTTTCCATGCTGCGTTGGTGCTCTACAAAGGCAATGGAAAGGAACTCGATGACCAAAATTGTAGGCAATGTGCCCCATGGAACTGGGTTGCCTAAGTAGGTAGCTTGGCCTCCTGGAACGGCAGCCCACTCTTGTGCCTTTACCCAGTTGCCCAATCCCAAAGCCTCTGGTACTAGAATCCCTGGCTGCAAAAGTTGTAATTTGCAAGTTTAATTAGTCCTCAAAAGTAAATAAAATTCAATTAAAAAAAAGGAAACAAAATTGCAGGAAATTTTTTTTTTTAGGAACAAAATTGATCGAATTTTTAATGAAATTGTCGGTATAGTTTTTAGTACTTACAACAGCAAGCATAGCCCATCTGCAGTGAATGAGCTCAGACTCCTTGAACCTCTCCAAGTTTTCTGGCACTTCTCCTAGCCGAAGTGGGTCAAATCCAAAGTCACTGAAACCCCAACAAGCAACAAGTTAATACAATTAAGGTCACGAACTAACATAAACTCCAAAGTCTTGGAAATAAAATATAGTTTTCCTGAAATTAATTAGCATGCTAGGTCACCGAATTTCGTTCACCAAATGACCCCGAACTATTTAAGCTATGCAAATCTAAATTAGCTCTAGACCTTATTTATTTCTAACAATTTACACCCTGACATTATTGAATTGTTATATTTCGTTACCCGGGTGCAGAGCCGTCGAGGTAAGGAGGTCTCGGCTGGCCGGGCATCCAGTCAGCGGACATGGAGAACCTGGAGGAGGCATTGGCACCAACACTAGGGAGCTGGACTGTACTGGTGGCAAATTTAGACTTGGAGGATGAGAGGACTGAAGGGAAGGCTGTGGTGGCGATGCCACAGCTCATCAAAGTGTTGGAAGCCATTAAATGAACAAATGAATGCCTGCAAGATTTTTGGTCTGTGGGAGGAAGAGGAAGGGGAGGCTTGGAATATGGGAGGTGGAAGGAGTGGCAAGGAATACAAGTAATAGAGGGTACACACCTTGTGGGAGATATAGAAGAATCCAAATGTGGATTGTGATTGGCTAATGCTGCTTGCTTGTGCTCTGTTATTGGGCCACGTGGATTCTGTCAATCCAAATAGGTGGCCATGTGTGGAATATCCCAGTTGATAGGTCAAATCTTATATGTGTGGTGGAGATTGAGCTCTCAGAGCAGGAAAATCTAACTCATCCAGGCAAGCACAGAAATGTTATAGAAACCACAATACTATACAACAAAAATCTCAAAGCCATTTTTATGCTTGGCTATCTAGTCCTGCACTCTCTTGTCTTGCCATATCTTCAATTATACATCAAGAATTCAAGATGAAGAAAAAAGCAATGTACTAGCTTAATTAAGATGGAAAACACAAAAGAAGGCACACACAATTCTTCGACTAATTAATTAAATAAATGCTCAAATTATATGTTTATAAACATCGATTGACACTGGTGTTTTAGTGAGTTTCTTCATATCTACAATTGAAAATCTTCCATTTATAAATAACTTTTTAGTTTAACTCAATTCTTTTAGGACCAAAACATTCTCAACATACCTATCATAGATGCTACAATGCATTTGACATTCGTCATAATCGAAAAAAGATTCACGGGAAGCATATTAAACTCATATAATTAAACAAACAATGTCTCTCTAGATGCTAATGAACTAATATAATCTTTTGCCATTTTAGTGTAAAAACTCTAGAAATAGTCGTCTCATGCTTAGATACAAATATAGTCCATTTGGTGGGATAGATGATATGACTCGATATAATTTATGATCCTAATCAAACAACTTGAATTGAATAATGTCTAATCTTGCTAGGGCCAAATGTAGTATGATTATAAATCCAATCAAAAAGTTTGAATTAAATTGGATGAGTAGCACTAAACACATCATTGAATTAGTGTTAATCTACCTCATAATCCAATGGGATCGAATTTTACTAAATAATGGAATTCAATCTCAGTCACAAAAATTTTGCAAAAAAAAAATTCTCACCAAAGATGACATATACTGTTGGGACCCTACAAATGTATAGATACTGTAGTTCCATTCTCCTAATAACGGTCAACTATAAGTTCAAAAAGTAAGATTTCTTAATAATCTATTGTCTGTACTCGCGAGCTTGTGTACGTGTCAAGGTGTTACTGGTCAGGACAGACTAGAACCAACTAACACCCCCGTGCCTAAAAGCTCACACTAACGCTTCGTCCATTGCCACTCGTTCTTCTCTTCTTCGTCGTCTTCGTCGTCTTCGTCATCATCATCACTGCGATTGGTCGACAACCCAAAAACATCACTAAACAATCCAATTAACAACATTAATAACTAATTAATCGCCATTTTTCCGTACACGAAGCAGCTCTCGCTCTCAGACCAGTAATGATGACGATAGCGGTAGCAGCATCGTCGTCGTTGTCGCTGTCGTTTAAGCCGGGGTGCGTGCTGAGGTCGACGAGGGCCTCCAAAACGACGTCGAAGAGCAAGCGAGCGAGGCAGGGGCGAGCTCTGGGGGACTTCGGGCACTTGGCTCAGGTGGTTCGCAAGGACGTGGAGTTTCTGAAGCGGGGGATTGGGAGTGGGATTCAGTGGGCTAATAAGGCTTTTCGAATTCCAGAGGTTTCCAAAGCCATAGAAGACGTCGTGTGGCTTCGCAACCTCGAAGACCCCAATGCCCCTCCATTGCCAGCTCCTTCTTGGCCTCAACCTTCCTATCCAGGTTAAGTACCGTCTTATACATTCACCTATTAGCGTTTAGGTAACATAGTTTGCTTAATTTGACAGATTGGTTCTGATTTCATTAACAGACAGCTGTAAATGTATAAAGTCTCGCCCTTTTATGTAATTACAAAGCTTTCACAAAGTATTAAGATTAATCACTTGGTTATTAATTTTGTCAAGTAATTTTGTCAGTCCTCCTCCCATCAGTTTTTTTTTTTTTTTTTTGTGTTAGGGCTAGATTGGTCTTGTCTTAATAGGTTTCCTCTGATTCCTTGTCAAGGAAAAAATAGGTTTTTTCTCAAGTAATAATGTATCCATATAGGGTTTTTCCAATGACATTCTAATAAGGATGGAAAGCACTCAAGTGTAGCAAATTTGGGTTGCCAATATTTTTGACTAAAAATATATTACCCTCTTCGTATTTTATCTAATTCTTAAATTATCATTTTGTGCGATCCCGAAACTTGGAACTTATACCCTGTTTAGTTGAAATTGATGTTGGAAATCTATCCTCTGGCAGAACTCTCTGGTGTTGATTTGTTCATGGCTGATCTCAAGGCTTTTGAGGCATATGCTCTATACTTTTATTATCTGTCTAAGGTTTGGTCTAAGCCACTTCCTGAAGTCTATGATCCAGAAATTATTGGTGATTATTTCAGTTGCAGGCCCCATCTAGTTGCCTTCAGACTTCTTGAGGTAGGTTCAATATCTAAAAGATAATTAACTTTTAGGAATCCAATACTTTGTTGGTGTGCCTCTTGCCTTCTTAGATTGGTGAGTTATCTAGTACTAAGTTTCCTTTCCTAGAGGCTCTTCCAATGGCACACTTTTGGATGTGAGTTCTACTGAACTGATATTTGGTACTGCGAGGCCTTGCCCACTAAGTTGGCTAGTTCTTTGGTTCCAATCTTTTATAACATTCAAGCATGTATTTATTGTAGTCCAAAATTCTCTTTCCCGAGTAACTTTAAAGTCATCTTTCATTTTTATTATTTCTAAAATCTGTTTATATTACGGATTAAAACACCAGTTTGCTAGAGTTCTTATTTTTATTGCATCCTGTGTAGGATGAGGGTGCTTGTAAGCAAATTACAGCAACTATAGTCAACACTGTAGACACTTTTCCTAATTTTTTGAGCTCCCTCATAACAGTGTACCAATCTTGACTTGTAAAGTACTGTTTTTTCTTCAAAGATCTACCACATCTTCTTGGATTGTGGAACTGTAAATTGGCAAACATAAAACATATTCTTGGGTTATACCTGCCTGTTAGATGGCAATCTTTTTTCTGGCTTGTTATTTAGTTCAGGGTCTGCTATCTTATTGTTATGCAAAAGCTTTTATTTAGGCTATTTGATAGAATAAATCCTTATTGGATTCCCTATGTTGTGTGCTGTAAGGTATTTTCCTCCTTTGCTTCGGCTGCAATCAGAATTCGGACCTCTGGGATAAAGAAGTTCTTAAGACCAAGTTCGGATGAGGGAATTAATGAGAACGTATCACAGTACAATTTTGGAATGGTGTTAAAAGAAACTATGCTAAACCTGGGTCCCACTTTTATCAAAGGTGAGAAAGTCTATCTAGTTGAAGTTTTTGTGAGCATTAAAGCTCCAATTCTCATCTTTCTTTGTTATGTTCTTTAAAAATTTACTCTAACGTTATTCTACATATTGCTCTTCAAATTATATACTAGGACTTCTACTTTCCCCTGCAGTCACAATATTGCTAATATGCTAGTTACATGCGTTTGCTTGCTGATGCAGTTGGTCAGTCCCTTTCCACCAGGCCAGACATTATTGGTGCTGAAATTTCCAAGGTTAGATTGTATAGAACTATTTCTTCTATTTTTGTTTTTATTTATTTGAATATTAGTACATTATCTGCCACCAATGTGAAATCATATATTTATACCACACTTCTATGCATTTTCCATCAAGTGTATAGGTTTCAGTGTAGTCAATGTCCTTTTATTATGTCAGTATAGCAAACGAAAAAAATAAATTTACTAAAAATTATCCAATTCTTCTTATCTTGTTTTGCATTGATATGTCTGGACTTTAATCGTTTGATGTTTTTCTTTGTGATTGTATGCTGGTGTGCTTTTGTCTTTATATAAGTGGCTTCAATTATTACAATACCATTTTGTTCATGGTTTCTCTTTCCTCGATGTGAAAGTTCTTCTGAATATTATCTTTTTTCATGCAAGATATTTTGTTGTTTCCTCATTATTACCTTGAAATAACTTGACATGCTGGATTTTTGTTCATCTTGTCTTCTTTGGTTTATGGTTGCAGGCATTGTCTGAGCTGCATGAACAAATTCCTCCATATCCCAGGGATGTGGCTATGAAAATTATCGAAGAAGAATTAGGATCTCCTGCAGAGTCATTATTTAGCTACATTTCTGAGGAACCTGAGGCTGCAGCATCTTTTGGTCAGGTGTATATAACACATACATATGTGTACATTTAATTGATGTAGAATTATTTATAATAATTATGTTTTCGAGTTTATTTCTTATTTGCTTTATGTTTTACACATTCTAGGTCTACCGTGGGCGTACTCTTGATGGATTTAATGTTGCTATTAAAGTTCAACGGCCTAACTTGCGTCATATTGTAGTGCGCGATATATATATTCTTCGCCTAGGGGTTTGTAAAAGAATTGATTAATCTTGTGTTGGTAAATTGTAATTTCCTTTATATGTTTTTCATTAAGCTTGTACTTAGTTGTACATAACCATTTCAGCTTGGGATATTGCAAAAGATAGTGAAGAGAAAAGGTGACCTGCGCCTGTATGCTGATGAGCTTGGGAAAGGTTTAGTTGGAGAGTTGGATTACACTTTAGAGGCTTCAAATTCTTTCAAGTTTCTGGTAATAATTGCATCTTTATTTGAGTTTAATAACTATAATGGTTAACATGAAAGGTAATTACAAAGTATTAATTAACCTTTTCTTTAAAAGGCTAAGAATTGCATTTCAAGTTACACTTAATGCTACCTCATCTTGCAGATATGCAGTTTAATAATTAAGTTTGCAGGAATTGGGTAATTATATGACAGGTTAAATGGTTAACCTCCCAATCGTGCTCTAAATGGGATGGGGTTGTTTACAGTTTTTACTGGTAATCAACATGAACATAGAGTCATGAGATTCCAACCATCAACTGACATTAATATTAGATAGGTGAGGAAAATTGTTAATCTCCCAATAGTTAGTTATTTCCCTAGTGTGATGCACTTCTTATCACAGTGTTGTTCAAGAAAAAAGAAAAAAAAAACTTTTTAAACAGTGAAGGGCGAGTTTTGGAAACAAGAGTGAAGCAAAGGAGAACGAAACCTTGATGTGGACCTTTATTATTTGGAGGTTAAATATTTCTTTGTTTGAAGTTATGCTGAGGAAAAAGTTGGGTAGAATCCAGAATTGGTTGTTAGATTTACTCGTTTAGCATGGAAGTGAAATTCTTTTTGATAACATATGAAGCTCCCTTTTTCTGTGATAAGAAATACTCGTAAAAGTTTATTACTAGTTTGTTTCCAGGTTAGATGTTTTTTTCCTGTTAGTGACTGTTTGTTGCTGTATGTACAGGAAGCTCATTCCTCCTTTCCCTTCATGTTTGTGCCAAAAATATTTCAACAATTAAGTCGAAAGAGAGTTCTGACTATGGAGTGGATTGTTGGTGAGAGTCCAACTGATTTACTTGCTGTATCTGCTGGAAGCTCTGTTAATAACGTCTCTACATATTCAGAGAGGCAAAGACTCGATGCCAAAAGACGTCTGCTTGATCTGGTATGCTATTTGAATGGCAGGATTCTACTTTGCAAGTTCTAGTTAATTCCACATTCCTAATAGAAAGCCTATGTGATAGCTATTAGCTATCAATTTTCTCAGAACTGACTTGAGATTTGAGGGGCCAAATGAACACTGTTATGAAATATGACAAAACAGCCTAGCTTAGGGTAGTGGAGATGAGATATAGGCATCCTACTTTAATAAATTTTAAAGCTGCATCCTATATTTAGTTCAATGAAAATAACATTGAAAATGTGGTTTCTTAACTTAGTGAATTAGTGATTCCAATAAAAGACATGTCAAATTATTCTTCTGAGTGTTTTAGTTTGTAGTATGATCTCCCTATATTATGTCATCATGGGCAGTTGAGTGACGGATAATTGTGGTTTGGCTTTTGTAGGTTAAGAACGGAGTGGAGGCATGCTTAGTTCAGCTCCTCGAAACAGGCTTATTGCATGCTGACCCACATCCTGGAAACCTGCGTTACACATCCTCAGGACAAATCGGGTACCTCTTTGACTGCCATTGTGTAGAAATAAGCTTTACTTGCTATACCCAAATATCTAAGTATGCATCTATAGCTCATTTAACTTCTACTAGTGACTTCTATGTCAGGTTTTTGGATTTTGGCTTACTTTGTCAGATGGAAAAAACGCATCAGTTTGCTATGCTTGCATCCATTGTGCACATAGTAAATGGAGATTGGGCATCCCTTGTTAATTCCTTGACCGAAATGGATGTCATAAGGCCAGGGACTAATATCAGACGTGTAACTATGGTATCATATTAGCTTCTCTCGTTTTAGTTTTATGTACTGTCTTTCTATTATTTCTACTTCTGAAAAAAATATGTTTTTTTAATGAAAATCAATGTGATTGTACTTTCTTTCTTTACTATGGAAACTAACTTGTTGAGCTGTAATTATGATTTAGGATCTGGAATATGAGCTGGGAGAAGTAGAATTTAGAGATGGAATTCCTGATGTGAAGTTCAGCAGGGTGAGAATCATGTCTTGATCTCGCAAATATTGGTAACTTATAAGTATTGTTAAGCATGAAATATCATCTGAACAACATGGAAATTGGCTTATCCGCAATCTGTAATTGTGTCTTCCTTCAACAATAGCTCCTCTGTCTGTAGTAATGATAGACATAATATACTTGCTTCTTTATATTTACTAAAGGCTGATTGTAACTGTAATTTTTCTGAAGGTTCTGGGTAAAATCTGGTCCATAGCCTTCAAGTATCATTTTCGCATGCCACCGTACTATTCACTTGTTCTACGCTCTCTTGCTTCCTTCGAAGGTAGTGTTCACTTGCCTTAGGGCATCAAATGCCTTTGCATATATTTTTTGTATCTGTATTCTGTAGGATAATGGTTATGTTGTGTTCCTTTGACATGCATCACTATCCTATACAATCACGATAATGATGTATGATTACTATCTGGATGCCCTGTATGCTGCCTCAAGATAGTGATCTAAGTAAGTCTGACACAATCACTATCTTGATTGTATCTTTCGGAATCAGCAAGCTGACACAAGGACTATCTTAATTGTAAAGTACTATGAGACCAGAAAGAGTTCTTGGTTTCAGACTTTTTGTTTCATATCTTAATCAGCAAGTTGCCCAATATTAATTTGTTTCGTATTTTTCTTATGCTGGTTCTAGCTCTCTCTGTGATGCATCCAACCCCTAAATCATCCTTCACTTTTCAATGTTTTTATAAAGATTGTTTAGCTCAATCGATTTTACATGTGTTTTGTCTGTTGTCCCAGGATTAGCTGTAGCTGCAGATAAAAACTTTAAAACATTTGAAGCTGCATACCCTTATGTTGTTCGGAAACTTCTTACTGAAAATTCAGCTGCGACGAGGAAAATTTTACATTCGGTAAGAAATGCTCAAAAACCGTAGCCTATGCTGTTACTTTTTGTGGGTTATCACATGGACTTGCAGTACATCTATATCTGTTTGCTCATAGTAATGGCAACAATTTTATTTCTTTATTTCTTCGCATACTTAGAAATGTAAATTCTATAGTGTAAAACATGTTAGTTTAGACTTGGTAGGTATTGGTGTCATGCGAACAAGAAATTTTGGACTTTCCATTTGATGTCTCCCATGCTTCGGAGTAATCACGAACTTCTGTTTGATAATCAAAGGCATAGGGGTAGTTTTTTTGGAGGACAAAAGGGCATTAATGCAAGGAGCATTCTTCTTGTTATCATGCTAATCATCCTCACAATAGGATACGTGAAACTGTATTTTTCTCTTCTGTGAAATTCCAATCTACCCAGTGAGGTTCCTAGATCAAATTTTTAGCATATTTGTTGTTGGTTTACTTGATTTGTTCGGCTCAGGTGGTTTTCAACAAAAGGAAGGAGTTCCAGTGGCAAAGGCTTGCTCTTTTCTTAAAAGTAGGTGCAACTAGGTATGTTACATTGTATCTCTTGAAGTCCAATTCCCAAGGTACAAGTTTATTCTTTGAATATGTCTTGGAACTTTGTGAACTTCAAAATATTGATCAGATGCAAGGCCCATGACTCCATGAATAAGTAGAAAAGAAGAAGGGAAATTACTTTTCTGTTAGCAGCTACTGATAATTTTTTTTGCACTCTTCTGTTGGTGTGGATTGTCACGGTAACAGCTTTTAGGGTTTGCATGGGATGCTAATCATCCTCACAATAGGATACCTTATCCATCATTACCAAAAATCTTATGCTGGTCCTTTTTGATAGCCTTTCTTAGTTTACCTGATGACTTGCTGGGGTTGCATCTCTTCTGTATAAATAAACATTCATGTTTCTTATATTTGTTTGCAGGAAAGGTTTGCATGGGATGTTAGCATCAAAAGCTGATTCTTCCCTTGGCTATTTACCACTAAGGGACAGTGGTGCAGTTGATGTTGCAAACTTGGTCTTGAGGCTTTTACCATCCAAAGATGGTGTCGTGCTCAGAAGACTGTTGATGACTGCAGTGAGTCCCCTTATGCTGGTCCCTTTTTCTCGTTGTATTTATAATATTGTTAAGATGACTCTCTTTATCAACCGTCACACAGAAAATGTGAAATATACCCTATTATGGATATAACACATTTAGGGCTCATTTGGAAGTGATTCTGGAGAGGCCAATAATCACTTTTATGGAGAATCACTTCTCCAAATAATCACTTTAAGTGATTTTAAGTAATTTTATGAAGAAGCATATAGGAGGTGCTTCTCCCCAGAATCACTTAAAATCACTAAAAGTGATTTTTTGGAGAAGCACGTGGGAGATGCTTCTTCCCATAGTGATTCTGGATAGTCCAGAATCACTCCCAAACGAGCCCTTAATGTTAGGGTTAGATGCTAACAAGATAGTATGGTAATTACACATTATGTCATTTCTAATTGGTTTCTACTTTTACTCTCGTTTTCCTCATTCCCTTCTCTCACTATCATCTGTAGCTGCTATTAGTTTCATTTGAGGTGATAATTCATCTTGTTCCCAGTTCACTTTGATGGTTGCCAATGGCATCATATTTTCTAGTATTGTCTACTTTTTGGTGTAGCGCTCGTAGGACAATTGCTTGCTGAACGAATTTAGACTTTATCTTGCATGAGTAAGAATGAAATAGGCAAATGGAGGGTTAAGTAACAACGAGATAGGCAGATGGAGGGTTAAGTACATGTGAAACATAATGCTTTTTACCCATGATCTATCACTTGTCATTTTATCCTATGAACTAAAAACTCATTGTCAATTGAATCTAATAGAATGGAGCTTCATTGGTCCAAGCAATGGTATCTAAGGAGGCAAAGTTCTTCCGCCAGCAATTTTGCAGTGTCATTGCAGACATTCTATATCAATGGATGTTTGTGGCATTTGGACGGGGCATTACAACAACTCGGTATAGTTCTGATCTGAGATTGGCAAGTGCGCCTGACAACAGAGATCTAGAACCATCTTCCAGAACTCCCATTTATGATTACCATACCATCTTCAGAGATCGCCGGCTCAAAGTGATTTTCTCAAATGTACTAAACTCTGCAAGGAAAAATCCAATTTTGATGCTGAGGTTCTACTGGACTTCATTTGCTATGTTTACCACAGCTTTAGCTTTGGCTTGCCATCGTGCTTTAGTATCCTTCTCCGAAGCTTACTTGAGCCCCATATCTTTTGCTCCAAAGCAATATGCGATCCCATGATGCTCATATTCAACTCCCATAGAGCCATTTTGGAGAAGCGAAAAGTGCTGGCGTCCACTTGCAGTGTTCTTTGGAGCGACTGATAGGAGGATAAGAGGGATGGATATTGGTATTTTCACTGCTTGAGTTGGATTAAGGTGTTAAGGCCGCACTTTGTACTTGCATTGAACCCAGGATCCTATGCAATCACCATTTGTACTTACAAAAACAGAGCCGCAAATGTGACGATGAAGGCGGATCAAGGACGGCATTGCAAGCTGTCGAGAAGTACAAAATGGTGAGGTATGTGAACAGTACATATCTAACCTAATACATATATTAAACGGTGAGAAGTATATACTGATTTTGGAGCATGTTTTAGGGTTGAATACATGAGATGGCATGTAAGAGATCAACATCTCATTAATGTTTGTGTAGATGGTGGTAGGCATGTCTGCAAATAGAAGACATGCAAAATATTGGATTCTTTCCCACGTTGTAACAGATCTAATTTTTTTCCTTTTTTGTTGTCAGTTGATATGTGAAAGCAAATTCTAATCCATCTTCTTGTTGAATGATTGCAATCATATGGCTGTTGAGACAAAAAGTCTATAGTTCACGATATTATTGCGTAGAAAATCAATTTTCTTCATGGCAAGACCATATACATAAAGAGATGCCTTATCACTCTCTTTTATATCATATGTGACGTTTCAGCATGGAACATGTTTGTGAAACAAATCGTCTGGAATTAATTTAGGCATCGTTTTCAAAATTTTAATTCCAAATTTTTGGTGAACAAAAATAATAGTTGAATCCCAATATTCAACATCTCTATTTTTTTTTTCTTAAGAGCGGGTGAATTTAAGAATATGGAAATTAAAGTACACTCCTTTAAAACTAGTTTTTGTTTGTTTTTAGCTAAATTGGCTAGAGCGGAATTTTTCGCATAAATTGAATCCCAAATTACATTTTGGATTTTGGTACATTTTTTGTTTCGGTCCTGTCATTTTAATTTTAGCAATTTTATTCATGTAATTTTGCTTAGTTAGCACTCAAGACTTATAAATCTAACATTATTAAGAAAAATAGATGTACATTTTGAGCTGATTGCAGGTGTATATTTTCATGTTAAATTTCATCTATTAATGTGACGAAAAAGACTAAAAATGAAAAACAAGTGAAATAGGACACAACACAACTACATTTGGGAAACCTTGTAAGTTGTAACTCAATCGAAGCCAGTCCAATCTGAACATTGGTTGCGCCTCTACCCAATCACAGCAATTTTTATATTAATATTCACCGCCTGTTTCAATTCAACTCCTTCGCGGATCGGAATGATCCACAATTTGTACAAATCCCAAACCTTCCTTACTCGCAAAGCTAAACCCAAACTCTGATACTCCGATCTCAAATCACCGCCCCAAATCCAACGGCCACCCGCCATGAGCACTCCATCACTCTCAGGGGTAAGCAAAACCCACAATTTCTCTTATCTTTTTTTCTTCTGATTTGCGTTTTTAGATTGAATTTTTGAGTGGTGGGCTTGCAGGGCGCGGGTGCGTTCTCTGGGTTCACACGTCTATGCAAGGGCTTAGCGGTGGTGCTTATTGGAGGCCACATTGTGGTTCAGTTTCTCCCTCAGGCCGTTAATTATCTAGCTCTCATTCCCGCCAGGTTTCGTCTTTCTCTCGATTTTGCATCCTTGTTCAATTTTGGGTTGGGTTTTGTGTTGTGGGTTGCCTTTTGGATTGAAGATTAACCAAAGTGAATAGTGAAATAGTGCATAAATCTGTGATTCCAGTAATGGGTTTTGTGAAACTTTTGTGAAAAGGGGTGTTTTCAAGCGTTTGCTTTATGGGTTGATCTGAAACTCAGCTCAGGTTGTTGGCCCTGCTTTAGTGCCATTGGGATTATATGTTAACCCTTTGTATGTTCCATATTTATATTACAAGGGGCATGGGATATTACTGGCTAAGTAATCACTGCAGTTTTATCTTAGATGGTCCTTTGACTATTTGATTACAGACTTTGTTTTCCCTTAGATTCTGGATTTTGAACAAATTTAGACGTTGATTTTGTAGTGAAGCTTAGTGCCTTCTCCGGAAAATTTTGAATCAGATGATGCATTATTGAACCCAGTAGCCGTTGCCCCTCTCTGTTTGAGGCTGTTTGGGCTTCTCCATTGGTCTCCGCATATCTGTGCTTTTATCATTTTATGCCATCTTTTTCTTTATAATTTTTTTCTAACCGAATTTTATTCAAGTAATGTAATAAGGGACTTATTATAGTCATAATATTTTGGGGTTTGGGGGTTCATGAAATGATTAATTTTGCACATCCCTATGCTCGTTCACTCCAATAAAGAGCCGAGAGCAAGCTCACCTCTTTAGATTTGGAACCTCTTACCTGCAACTTAATTCTAATCCAAACTTCTGTATTGTAGGACAATTCCTTTTGTCTGGAACCTCCTAACAGCCGGTTACATTGAGCAGTCAGTACACGGGGTATGTGCTTCTTATTCCATAAACAGTTTTTCTCTGCTGTAGTCATATATTGCCTGAGATTTCTGTACCTGACAGACTCTCTATGTTTCTTTAAGAAATAGTACTGACGTTTACACTTATTTAACAGGTTGTTGTTAGCACTCTTGGTCTTCTTTTTATTGGGAAGCTGCTTGAACCTGTGTGGGGTTCTAGGGAGTTCTTGAAGTTCATATTTGTAGTTAACTTCCTTACTTCCATATGCACTTTCATCACTGCTATTGCGTTGTACTACATTACGATGAACGAAAATTACCTGTAAGTACACTACTAAGATAGCATTAAACATTCAGGGAAATAAAAAGCTATTGGGATGCCAGTGATTCATATTTTTGGCTTTCTTTCTTCTGTCTCCCTACTTTTTCAGCTTTATTGCTTCTTTTTTACCTGGTATTCTGTATCATGTTGGTTTGTTAGAAATAGGAAAGAAAACATGGAATTTGTTATACCATTTCCCCCCTTTTTCCTTTCAAGCTGATTTATTGGCAAGTGATTGATGAACTGGCAATTCAGATCTAACTGTAATAGCACACAAATTTTGGAAAGGATTGATTTTCAACTGTCAACACATATCTTTCATTGTTCATCTATGACATTGTATATAATAATATTTGTACATGTGTTAGCCTGGTTTGATCATTTATTTTATCTCATGCATAATATTGGTACTTTCTTTGGTTCAATTGTGCCAGCTATCTGCCTCTTTCTGGCTTCCATGGAGTCCTTTCAGGTTTCTTGGTTGGCATCAAGCAAATCATCCCTGATCAGGAGTTGCCTTTATTGAAGATAAAATCTAAGGTGTGGACTTTAGAAAATGGTATTTTAATGAAAATTTCTGCAGGTTAATGAATAGTCCTATAACCCCCCATTTGCTGTTGTTTCAATTATGTGCAGTGGTTACCATCTCTCTCACTATTGTTGGCCATTGCCATAAGCTTCTGGACAGCACAGCCAGCAACATATCTTCCAATCTTAATATTTGGCACCTATATAAGCTGGATTTATCTCAGATACTGGCAGCGGAAACCAGAAACTAAACTCAAGGGTGACCCAAGTGATGATTTTGCATTTTCTACGTTCTTCCCTGAATTTTTAAGGTAAATAATTGTTATTATTTTAAAACTCTTCAAAACAATTCCGTAGGTTGCCATTTCTCTAAGTGTTTCTTGTTAATTGTCGCAGACCAGTCATTGATCCTGTTGCATCTATATTCCATCGGATGCTCTGTGGAAGATTTGAAGCTTCCAGCGAAGCCCAAGGTCAGACCCTTGGTGGCACCACATTGCCTGGATCTGACCCCATTGAAGCATCTAGAAGGAGGTAACAATTCTGTTCTCAATACTACAAACAGTTTTGGTATTCATGTTCACTAGATGGTAGTCTGCAAATAAAATACACATAAATAAATATACAAATTAGCGAAGAGGTTTGTACTGTGACAGAAATTCTGTAGCCCCCTTCCGGCTTCAATAATGTCCGTAAGTATATAACCATTAAAGAAGAAGAAATTTATAGCTCCCTTCCAGCATAATCAAAAAACTTTAGCAGGAAAAAGAATGTTTATTTTGTGACTGAAGTGCCTTTTTGCAGAGAAAGAGGGGCTCGAGCACTCGAAGAAAGACTGGCAGCTGAGAGGTTGGGTGCAGCACAGGGTACAGAAGAGTCAGGAAGAGATGCCACAGAGAGTGTTTAATTGCTCCTGTCAACCAACCCAAGTGTGTCCTTTCTGTTAGAACTTGAGAGGTTCTGTGGTATTTGAAGAAAAGGCTTTTCTTTTTTCTTATTCATCTCTCGCTCTGTGGATTCTAGAGGATCGTTTTGCTAGCATTTTTTCTTGGACTCTACCTAAACGGTACAAAAAAGTTGTGTATGCACAATGATTGGTGTGTGTTCTTGCTCAAAAATACGTAGAATAGAAATTCTGAAGAGGTATGGCTCCCTTTGGTTTTCATTTTGCTCCATATCCTGAGTGGAACCTTTGCTCCTTTAAACAACTGGGGCCATTTTGTCATGTTGTACAAATACATCTCTGAGCAGACTGTTTTATCTTCGATCTCAAATGAACCATGTTTTATGGATGTTGTTTATTCCTGAATTATATATTCTGATGTGGGGTAAAAGAAAAAATTCAAAACAAAATCACTTCCAAAAAATATAATGAAAATTAATTAACATTAAATTAACTATACCTAGGGGTTTTGGACCCTTTATCCTGATCGGGGCGCAACTCAAGCTTTGCCTTGACAAATATTAGACAGTGTTGACGTCCACATGGCTTCTATGAAGCTGGAAGGCGGGAGTGATCCAACTCCCGCAACTGCATTGTAGGCCTGACCAATTGAAGTAACCCAAGCGAGCTTCACAATGTGCACAAGACAACTTGCCCTCCAGTGCTCCTTCTTCAACTGCTGTCATCCACCTTAGAGCAACTCCACCCGTTAGGGGTTGCCATGGCAAGGGGAGGGTGGGGAGCTAGGGGGCTACTATTCATGTGAATAGTGGCTGCCCTCGCAAATAGTAATGTCTTGACTTCCATTCTTGTGTGAAGAAATTACTACTATTCACTTTTATTTTTATTTTATTTTTACATGGGATTAATTTTAGTTGTATGTATAAAATTAATAATAATAAAATTGCTAGGTATGTATTAAAAAATATTTCTGATTTTTTCAGATTTTTTCGATTTTTTAAAAATTTTGTTCTTGACGTCAGCTTGCCGGGTTGGGCTTCAGGCAACTTCCTCCGCGGGCTTGCCCAGTGTGCGTGGGTCCCGCTCTTGCCTGGGCTGCCGCCGCCGAAGCTCTATTTTGGCTCGGGCCCGTGGGTCGCCACTGCTGGTCGCAACCGGTGGAGTTGCTCTTAGAGCGACTCCATCCGTGAAGCCCAGGCAGAGGGGCGGACCCACGCCCGAGCCCAAAATCATATTTCCGGTGGGTTCTTGCCCGGCAAGTCAGTTGGGCCCACCACCTAGGGGCCCTCGGGCTTTGACTGCCTGGCCAGGGCAAGTCGACGTCGTGATTTTTGACGCGCCGACGTAAAAATTTGAAAAATCTGAAAAAAATCCAACAAATTCAGAAATATTTTTAATACATACATATCAATTTTATTATTATTAATTTCATACATACAACTAAAATTAATCCCATATAAAAATAAAATAAAAACAAAAATGAATAGTACTTTCTTCACATGACGGATAAAACGAACTTGCTTTTCAGAAAGGCAGCCACTATTCACGTGAATAGTAGCCCCCTAGCTCTCCTCCTCCCACCTTGCCATGGCAACCCCTAACGGGTGGAGTTGCTCTTAGAGGCTCGACAAAAATGGATGAACATTCAGAACCTTCAGACAAGTTGCTGCTTTTTCGCTTTCGCCACTCAAACGATTTCTCACCCTCGTCTGGAATGTGATCCACAACATTGTCCTGCAATGCAACAATTCTTTGGCATTTCTTGCAGCGAAATCCATTTTGAGCTTTTTTCACTCCAGAGGCAACTTCACTAGGCAACCCAGGATCTGCCCCAAATTTGGAACTGTCTATTTTATCCCCACGATGATAAGATTCACCCAATACTTTCAGGCGAAAAGACTTATATATGGGGCTGGCACGATCAACCTTGAAGCCCATTTCCTCGTACATTTTGAGCTGATCTAGAAAACCATCATTGGGGCAAACAAACTCACAGCTTTGCCTCAGGGATCCTAGTGCATCTTCCTGTGATAAATGTTCTGTTCTCATCAGATATGCTGTAATGATAGATGCACTTCTGGAAACACCAGCAACACCAAAACAGAACCCTTTTTTCTACCCTTATCAATAAATTCCACACACACATCCAAATAATCCAATAAATTCTCATCGTCCATATCTCTTAGCGGAACCCCCATCCTCACCAGCTTCAAACCCTTGCCTACACGTTCCAACGAGTACGAAAGCTTATCGGAAAGCAAACAACTTTTCGACCCATCACCAACATACACGCAAGCATCGACCTTCTTGATTTCCTTTGTTGGAATTGCACAGAGAATATGTGTGATCTCTTTGCTGCCATTTCGGATAACCTCTGCTGCATCGCCGATGTTGCCGATGAATAGGTTCTCACGAACAAGATACGGCATGACCGCTGAAAAATATTTGAATTTTTCCTACACCAAAGATTATCAAAGCAAAAAAAGTTTGAACAATAAGGAGCAAAATTTAAGATTGTATTGTTCTACAATATGGAGTATGTATAGGGAAGTACAATTCAAAATAAAATATAAAATAAATTTAAATTATAAAAGGATTATAAAAATGAGTAAGTAACCGAAATCCTAATATAATAAGGACTCGCCAATCATGAATACCTTTTTTATGCTCATGAATACCTCTCTTTATTATGAAAATGGATAAATAACCAAAATTTTAACATAACTCGCAAACCAGGTTCGTTAATGGGCCAATAATATGGCTATAATACTTCAATTAATAATTCACTCAACGTTTTTATGGATTTCTATGTATTTATTATGAATATTGGAAGTTATTGCATAGAAAATCAATAATAAATTGAAGAAAACAACATGTGGCTTCGGAAGATTGGTACATCGTTAAGGTTTCTGAATGGGTGTTCTTCTCGCATAGCGCCAAGTTTTTTTCTTCTCATTTTTATTTTTACAGTGTTCCTTATAAGCTTGTTTGCCTTTTAATTATGTTTAAGAACTTGGATAATCACCTTTAGGAATTTATAAAGAACTTTTTATTCATCTTCAGTTGTCTTGTCTATGGTCAGTACTTCAGCTGACAACAGGAAATTAATATTCAAATTAAATTGTTTTTAGGATGAAAAAAAAAACATTTTTGTGATAAAATATAAGGAACACTGCAATACATTGACGGATATGAAAGAAATAATTGTCACCTCCCTTTGATTTCAACAAATTTACAGCTTCTTATTGTCTTTATTTAGCAATCACATTACAGGAATATAAACAAAGTTGGCCAACAGGAAGGATTTGGTTGCCTTGGGATTCAATGAGAAAGAAACTATACTTTTCATTGCAAACATTTCCCCTCCACAGAGCTGTACAGAGAAATCAGGGGCCACATGACGTTTTGTGATCCATCACGAATTCTACACATCAACTCTCAAGTGATTCTCCAGCAAAGTACTGTTTGTGGACCATTTTTCTGTAATCTGTCCAAGAAAATGAACAGGAGTTGCATTAGAGGTTTGCACAGTCCAACTGAGGAAGAATTGGCACTTCCTCACCCGCCGGCATCATATTCCATGGCATACCAGTTGGAACATTAGTTTACCAGGACGACATTTTATAGCTTAAGGTGGTAAAAGCAATTAATCTCATGGTGCATTTGTAGGCCACAAAGTCTTGAACTTAGCATGAATTGCAAGGTGGTTGAAGGTTTAAGAACATCTACATTAAAGCTCAAGTTTCTAACCTTCCTTATTATTCCACAGAGCAGCAGCATAGCTGTTGAGGGGACTCTCCGGGTTTGGCTCTGCATGTAAAATGTCAGAAAAGAATGAATGAAGTTTTCGAGAAATTTCATGCAAAGAAGAGCACGTTTACCTCCTAATAGACTTTGAATGGACAGAAGTATAGTCCTGCAATCGTACGCTGAAGACCACTTGTCCTGTGCCACGTATAGCAAGAACAACATAAGCCTTTTAAGAATACACGAAAGTGAAAGAAAGGAAACTCAATCCAATATTAATATAAGACTCGTAGAGTGACATTATTATCACCAATCAATTGCTCGCCCTACATCTGTTTTCTTCACCCCCATCACAGTAAAAGTAACATTCTTATCATGCAACTCTTCCATCAATTTTCTCAAAATACCCATAAATACTGATTTTAAATTTTTGTTTTTTGTCTTTTTTTTGTATTTGTTAGTTCTGGATGAAGATGGCCACGGCAGCAATAATGCTGTTATGATGCTATCAGAGTTTTCAGCACCCTTGGATTAACGACACAGACATGTGGGCACTGCAGTGCCACCGGGTAAGGGGCACTACCAATGCCACCGGGTAAGGGGCACTACCAGCGCCCCCGAGTCAGGGGCATTGACATGTAAACAAACATTTAGATTTATCCAACCAATTCTAGTTTTCTATAAGACACGTCAAATACTATAGAGTGAAGACCATCATATGGTGGAGCAAACTCCCCCATACAAGAGACACTGTCACCATCATAATGGTCAATCATAACTTCTCCATATTAGAGACACACAGAAGGCTGTTTCTCTCACTTTATCCTCTTTGACCTTACTAGCACAAAGCTTGATATCAGTTTCTTTAACACAACGATAAATACCTGCAGAATATCAAGACATATATTGCCAAACTGATCAACATTTGGATGGAAGCACATTGTCTCAAACTTGACTTGGGGTGGCTTGAAAGGATAGTCCAGAGGGAAACGCAAAGAAAGTTTGTAGGATAAACCCTCATACACAGTTCCTTTTCCACCTTCAATTGTGCCAAGCCATGTAAAAATGCTCTCACCTTCAGGAAAAGCCGATACTCCAAGATCTCCTCCACTCATCTGAAAAGAAGGACCAATAGATGTTGGACGAACAAACGTCAGTAAAACAAAAGTTACTTGTCTCATAACTGAAATGAAAAGTAACAAGAAATAAGGTCACCAATTCATCAAATGGACTATTATTAGACATTAAACTTCAAGAAGATACTGTTCAGCCTAAAAAAATTTATTGACAGAACAACATATCCCTCCAGTGTGTAAAGCCTACAAGTGGAAGTGTGATAATGGTTAAGGCTTCTCAGACAACCACACACGCAGTGCAGCCATAATCTGATGCTTTGCAGTGAATTCCTAGAGAACACACACACCCACCTACCTAACTTCTGCACCACACATCCCCATCATCCCAGGATTATCAAGAATAAAAAAAGTCCTTTTTTTTCTTCTAGATTATGCTTCAAGTTTCAGCTCATGAAATTAAGATTGAACCCACAGAAAACCCAGTTCAAGATTTAGAAAAAAATTACCAATACAATAAGAAATGAAAGATTAAGTAACTGAGATTCAGGCAAAATCAAAAGCAAAGAATTTTCCCCAAAAAAAAAAGTAATAAAAGAGAGAAACATATCATACCATCAGAGACATCAACTCCTTCTGAAGCCTACAACAACATTGAAACAAACCAAGTTAAGTTGCGAATTGAATTTTCTCGGGATCCAAACAGTGAATTCAAGAAAAGGACTGACCTTTGTGAAACGGAGGTGGTGTCGACGGGGATGGGAGAAGCAGGGTGCTTTTTCTGAGTAGTTGCGGGTGTTTGGCGCTGACGTTGGGGCTGCGCGACCGACGAGTTGTCGGCCGTTGGATTGGGGCGGACCTCCATGCTCCCGGTGATCAATCGCCTTTCTGATCGGCGGTTGCTATTCAATATTCGACTTAACGGTTTCTGCAGCGGTGGTGGTGGTAAATGGTACTAATGAAATGGGCTGTATTTTTGTTTTTTCTTTTTAAATTTATTAATGAGAGAGTATAATGGAGGCACGACCTGCTGTTGGTGTGACTGATTATAATCACTCATAATATCATAATTTAAAACCAAAAAAAAAAGATGATAATGTAATTTGAAGTAAATTGTTTTATAATAATTAGTTTAATTAAAAAGAAGATAATATCAAATATTTTATTGGAGGTTAGTGTACAAATATAGCAATCAAATAGCTGGAATGAGACTGAAAAAGATGGCAATGGAGGAAAATAGGAATCTTTTGATGCCATTTGTGTAAAAGGGTTCTTACTAAAAATTGAAATTGAAGCATTAGCAATAGGTGTGAACAATAATGACATTATACAATCTAAGGGGATAGAAAGGAATCTCACACAAAACCACAAATTACAAATCTGAACATCAAATCAATCAAGCATCTTAGGTTTGGCAACCAAAAAAAAAAAATCAAGCATCTTAGTTGGTAGTGGAATGATCTTCTTTCGTTATTAGGAGGCAAGCCAAATTAATAGAAGCTAGTGTTTGCATGTTACAACGATCGTGCATGCAAATATTAATGATTACGATAAATTAAAGAGCGTATGATCGACTGATCTAACAATGCTCGTGATTCACATCCTAACTGTGTAGGATTCATTTGTAGTCTTTTGTCTCTTGGGTATAATTATATTTCTAAAAATGAAATTGTATATGTAAAGTCACATAACTGCACAAAACTTGTACAATGACCCGGAGGAGATCATCAAAAATAGGAAATGTGTGCATTAGCAAACAAAATTGTGCTCATTGAATGCTTAACTTATGTATTTGTAGAAATTTGTTTGCGTATAAAGCTCACTGCTCACCCCATTGAGATCCTGATCACGATATCTTCGGTGCGATGGTGGAAGCAAGAATCCATCCCAAACTCATACTGAAGGAGAGAAAATCAATTATTTAGGATATGAAAACTAGAGAAAGCCCTATTTCAATGGTTAAAGTATCTTTTGGTTAACATCTAATCTAAGTATAAGCAGATCTTTGTAAATGTTGTCATTTTTACTTACTGTACTCCATGCAAAGAAGGCCAGCTGAAATGCATTCTGCAATGAAAAGGAAGAAATAACGAAAGAGCAGCATATAAAAATACAAACAAGTATGACTGTATATGATAATATAATATCCGTGAATTCAAGCGATACATATGAATTTTAGATGCATATTTTGACGGACCTGAAACAGAACAAAGTGGATGAGAAAGAGCATTAAGCGAGGGCTTCCAAACCAGAAGAGTTGATCGCCGGGTTGAACAAGAGGGGCACCCTTCACCACATCCCCTCTCTCCTGAAACCTCAGCCCCATCATTGATATAATCACTTGCAGTTTTGTTCCCACCAACAGGATTATCTACAAGATTTTTAATCACTATCAGGATTTTCTGTTTTGGTCATAACCCTTAAATTTATGTGGCCTGCAACTGCAATGGCCACAGTAAAAAGGGAATGCATGATACTTGGACGATGAATTTTGTATTTGAACTTACAATTAAAGGGATAAATGGTAGCCAATAATAAGCAAACCATCCTGTCCAAAGAGGAAACATTTATTTGTCAGTAAATTCCCAAACTTTTCATGACAATTTTCAGAATCAGTTATAAAAATGTAGGATTTTACGATATACACTAGAAACATATTAAACCTGATAGAATATCTCACTTACCATATGTGTTGGAAAGCAAGAACAGCACTGCAGAGAACCATATAACTGGGCTGCATCCTTGAAATATAAAGTTAAGTTTGTAAGACAGAGTTAAACAAAGAACCTAATGACTTTAGACACTACAGAACACCAACCTGATCTCCACAACAACTTTGAAATCCTCTTCAAGTGATCTGCTTATGTACTTCTGAAAATCAAATGTTGTTTCACTGTCTGGTGCCAAATGTGCCTGAAATCACAAAGCATAGAATTTGAGTTCATTTATGACCTGCATCTTGAATCCCATTTCAGGCCTTGTGTATGCAAATGACTTAGGCAACTGTTTTTCTTACCATGATAAATCCATGCCTCAGAGTTAGGTAATCAACCTTAGTAACCGACTGGAAGAGCTGCCTGAAGAAAGACACCTGGAAGAGAAAAAAAGAGAAACTTTGAGACATTTGGTCAAGCAATTTCATGTAAGTTGAGAAGCTTAGGAGTGTGTTTCTGAAAGGGACAGAACTTGGCAACAAAGTTCAACTTCACGGAAGTATGTTACTTACAATCCAAAGGGACCACGTTGAGCTGAATTTCAAATGTCTCTGTCCAAATGATGTGTCCCTTGCAAACCTAAACCTTTCTGGATCTGCAATACAAATAATTTAATGAGTTATAATCCAAGAAGTGCCCTTGATGATAAATTGGAAAATATTCTTATAATTAGTCATGAGTAAATCTGTGAACAAAGTTTGTAAGAAGAAACATTATAATTTACAATAAAAATAATAATAATGGTCAACAGAAAAGTTCCAGCAAAATGATGTATTAAAGTCAACCTGGACACCAGTTTAATCAACTGAAGGCAGCAGCAAAGCCTTCATCCCAACTACATGGGATTTGGTTGCATGCATGATCTTTAACCGAACAATATTTTTTTTTGGGAATGAAGCCAATGAGCTTAAAGCCAATTAACTAGGCAATATGGCCTTACCTTTCCTATGAGGTGTATGATATGTTCAATGAAGATTGAAACTGCAAGCAACACAAAACAGACCACAGCAACAGCCCATGTTGGTGTTTCCTCTAGGGTACGCTCTTTACTAAGTTCGTAGGCCATTGGAATTTGTACTCAAAAGAGCTACCGAGATATTCTTCTGAATCTAAATATTATATGTATATAAATGTGTTTCTCTTTGCTATTTATAAGGGAAATTATATGTGTTGAAGGGAAAGGGCAGGACAAGAAATTCAAGACATTGTCAAAGACCAGTTATGATGTAAGACTTTAAGTAGCAGCCTAAGTCACTGTCATTCTCTGCCGACTTTATCGCCAAGAGCTCATCAAAATTAAGCAAATTAACTTGGAGATAATTTTCAATAATATATCCTTTTTCTCAAAATGACCACTACTGGTTCATAGTGGAACATGAACTTGTGGTGGAGAGACAGCTTAAGATTATTCCTGTTCTGAACTGAAAATGAAGGTCATTTACAAGATTCAAAAGGGTCTTAGGCAGGAGAAATTATACCGTAGTAAGGTAGTACCATGTGCCGCAAGTTAAATGGAGTGTAGCACCACGTGTCAATTGCCACATGGTACTACCATACTGTATAATTTCTCCTTTGTCAGTTCATAATTTTTACAATGCCAGAAAATGTAAAATGTAAAAGAAAGAAAAAAAACTCAATTTTATTCTTTGTGGGTCAATTAAAGAAAATTGGTCTGATTGAAAGAGTCCATGATAACCAAACAATATTCCAGGAAGTCCAGGGGGTTAAGCAAAACTCATTCCACGCAACCAATTGTGACCGTGCAATGGTTCATGGTATTTGCTATATTCTAGACAAAAGCTAATCTTCTTGATTAGGTAAATTTGCATCCAATTGGACTGCAGAGAAATGTCAAAGAACTTATGTGTGGTTCTCGTTCTAGCAAGCTAAACAATACGGTGCCATGGAGCTCGGAAGGAGGCAAACGTCAAAGGGTATTGACCATATGGTGCTGACTGCTCTATAAGAAGAAATATCCTTCCCACAACTTTCAATGTCCCTGAATTATGGACTTTCTATACTTAATGCTTGGAAGTGGGGAGTTGTAATTTTCATCAATACACAAACCTCTTTTACCAAAATGAGCTATATATATGCATCTCGATCAAGGTTATAACATGCAACTTCTCATACTTATCAACAAAACCTATCACATATTTTTGTTTGCATTGAAGAGATATGACTAGGATGGTTGAACAAATCAATCAGGAAATTAATTTAGAACTTTTCAAGACAATCTCTAAGTCGTCAACTTATACTTGCATACACGTTCTCTTATCCAGACACTTGTTCTCTTCTCACTTTTGACTTTATTTGAAAAATCAACCTTGATCTTGGTAGACAATCGTTAACTTAAAAAACTTAAGTTGTCGTAGGAATAGGCCAACAATGCATATCAAACTTACGGTAGTGGCAAAGAGAATACTATTATTTCGAAGCCTGAGACTTGTTGGAAGGGCTAAAAAACCAGATCACGAGAAGAAACTTTTCGCCGGGATAGCCCTTTCACGATTGAATGTGATTATGTGAGTTATTGAGTAAACCTTCTCTTAAAACTATGTGATTTCTGTCCTTCCTTCTCAGTTCTCTTAGTTCGGTCCTTTCTTTCGTCCCTTCGATCTATATTTTTGTCTCCTCGACCTCGAATATTCTTCTTGTTCTACTGTTCTGCCCTTTCTTTCGTCTTTTCGATCTATTTTTTCGTCTCCTCGATCTCTTATATTCTTCTGTGTTCTATTGTTTAAGTGCTTAATCTAATACCTACGGGCCGTTCTACATCAAACGATGGTGCTACCAACACTTCAATAACACTTTCCACAACCCAACTCATATACATATATCAATATCTCAAATTCCAAAGTATTTCATATGTATCCAATCCAATATACATAGACATCCGGACGTTTATAACGTCCATAACTTAACTCCCAAACATATATTCACAGTATAAACAACAGCTCTCAATACCCAAATATATATTCAAAATATAGATACCACACTCTCATAAGCATTTCAAAACCATAATTATGATAATAAATTAATTCCATAGTCCCAATATACAACTCCCTTGACATACTCTTCCCAAAACACAGCCGAGCTCCAAGACTCATTTTCACACAAAGAGAAATGCTAGCAACCTTCTCTTTAACCTTCTCTTTTGGACCTTCTCCCTTCTCCTCATGACATGTGTCATTTTCTACACTTAAAAAAATGGAGATTTTGACATAAAAGTTGTCTAATGCATTAACGACACTGTTTTAAGTGTAAAAATTGATACATGTCATCAAGAGAAGGGAGAAGATCCAAAAGAGAAGGTTAGAGAGAAGGTTGCTAGCATTCCCCTCACACAAATCCACATCATATTATCCCTAATATCAATTTCCATAATTCAAAATATTCAAAACGCCCAATAATTCCATAAAATACGATAATCCACGAAATAAACATAATTATAATTTCTTTCAACTCAATAATCGAAATAATCCAATGTATACATATATATATACACGCAAGATAATCCAAAACATACTTTCATAATCTCAATATCACCGAATCTAAAAACTTTAATAATAATAATGATAATAATATAAATTCCGGGAAATCCCATGTCACAACCAATAAAATCATGATCCAAAACCCAAATTTCATTTACTCAATTCTAACCATTTATAATTCTTTCCAAGATCATTCTCAAGCCAAACCCGGAACATTAAACCACAATCAAAACATTTCTAAACATTTCAACATCAAACTCGAATATTAAACCATATAATTCATTCATAAAACATTTCGTAAAAACATCACTTCAAAGAAAACCAATTAGAAAACAAATGTCCACTCACAATAAGTCCACGCTGCTCAATCCTTAGAGAGTTTTTCCTCTTGAATACGTGAAGCAAGAGTACCTATTCTAGAGAATAAACGGGCTTAATTAATACGTGTACCCAACAACAAACTTTAACTCAAGATGCTAGTTCCCGGGTCTCAAAGTAAGTGTGCACGACTACCGGGGAGTTCTTAGGATGAATTTAACACTTTTAGCAAGGTTAAACTACCTCGGAAGACTCACGGTCAACCGAGTGGTCAAACTTCCCAAATAGGTCAACCGGGCCCATGGGGCCCACGACCTCTGATTTCTTATCCGGAAGTTCCTATAGTCCAACAAAGTTTACTAAACACGTCCTGCAAGTTTGGTCTCGATCGAGCAGTCGGATCGCTCTCGATCGCACGATCGAACCGTAACTAGGTTACCTAATCCTAGAATCAAAGATTCAGATTATCCAAGACTCCGATTTTCGATCCGCGAATTCCTACACTCTCTTTGAGGTACGGAAAACAACATATTTGAAATTGGGATCGATCGTGCGGTCCAAACCTATCGAACCCGGATATCGCCTAATAGGCGAATATTTGTTCGACTGTCATACGACAACCAATTTCAAATTCAAGCATACCATCGTGCTCGAGAAGACGATGGAGGAATTTTAAAATACAATGGGCTGCCACCACATGGCCCACGCGCCGATAGTGCATGGGTGTCTTGAGAAATTACCGGCGACGGAAATTTCTCGAAACACCGTGCAATACCTATACCAAAATTTCAAGCACAACTAGGGGAGTGATTTTTGTTCTTGGACCACTGCCAAAAACTTGCCAGAGCTTGCCGGAAAATACCACCAAACCAGCTGGTTCTATGGGTTCGAAATCGAACTTCCAAAAGACCAAATTGATCCCAACTACCTACCAAAACAGCTAGATGATGTTGAGAGGATGAAAATTCATACCTCACTCGATGGAAAATGTGGCCAAAATCTCCTTAAACGACGACGAAAAACCACGACTTTTCTCCTCGTTCCAGTCTCTTCACGACTCGAAATCAATCCCGAAAAACTAGTGGGTTGTGTAGAGGAGGTGGAGAGGAAGATTTTGCAAGTTGTTTCGTCGGAAACCGTGGCCGGACGGCTACATAATTGCCGTCTGAAATCCGGCTAAAACGAACGGAGGAGAGAGAGAGAGAAGAGTCACGTGCTGGGGTGGGGCTGACGGGTATTTAGGGTATTTTGTCAATTTTCAAAATGACCGTTACTTCCTTTTTGAGTTCTACAACTCGGAAGCATGCCGCCTGTTTATGGGCTTGTTTCGACGAGCCCGACGCAACGGCGCAATCCGTTTCCCCAAAGTCCTTCCAAATTTTAAAGTGCCTAAAATAACCATATTTCCAGGGGCAAAATTATAATTTCACAAATACCGATAAATTAAATAAATCAATTAAATTGGGCCAGGGATGTTACATTAATTCCCAGAAGCCACACCAGTGGCTTTGTGCCAATCAGAAACATAGAACATAGAGTAGAGAAAAAGAAGCGCAAAATCACAAATGGCAAACCTCATTAAATTCAGCCATGAGAGAACGAGCTCTGAATTTGCAGAAATTGTAGCGGAGAGCAAGAATGATGAGGTATCGTCCTAGCAGCCTCTGGCTCTGGTATGGTACCATAATAACAAGGGAAACTAAAGAAAACAATTTGAGTGGGTTTGGCAGAGATATGGTTTGGGGAGTGTGAATTAATTTTGTTATCAATTTGATGGGTTTGGGTTCATGGTTTCGAGGGGATGAGTGGGGGCATTTGCACCCAGTGAGTCTCAACTAGCTCTGTACCTAGGGGTAGGGGTTGGTGTGGTGAGAAATTGCAGCAAACTAACGGCAATGTGGATGCAATTCTCAAAAAACTAACAGCGATTGCAACATTGGCTATTTTTAACGAGTTCAAGTGCTAAATCGGCAAACGAAATAATTTAGGAGGGTTAAGTTCGAAACGCGTCATAGTTCAAAGGGCAAAACGACACTTTACCCTTGTTTTTATTTGAGAAGTGAAATACCTCTATAGATTTGGTTATCTCAAATTTGTAAGATGTGGCAGAAAAGTAGAAAAAAGAAAAAGCTAGTGGTGTGATGATCTTTGAAATAAAAGTAAAATCCATCTTTGTTATTAAAAAAAAAAAAACTAAATGGCATGTTTACTAATCCGTAATTGGATTAGGAGGAATTGAATTGAGGTGGAATTGAATTAAGGATGAGTTGGATTGAGGAGAATTAGATTTCGGATTCCTATTGAAGTAGTTTAATAAACCATATGGATTTAGGGGAGTTAGATTCCGGATTCTATTGAAGTTCTTTACTAAATCATATGGAATTGGAGTAGGAGTGGTACTAATTACTAAAATGTCCTCATTGTTGGGTTAAGGTATTTGGCAAATTTGGAATTTTAAAAATTGTGTGAGGATATAATGGATAAAAAAGATGAATTCATAATGGTTTAATTCTCCAAGAATTAGAACATCACCTCCCACTCAAGAATTGAATTCTTCCAAAATCAGGAATTCAATTCCTAATTTTGTGTGGGCCCCACTTACTTTTTAATTCATTAATGTGAAGTAAACGCAGGAATCCTCAATACGTGGAATTCAATTCCTGATCAGAATTCCAATTCATGATTAGTAAACACACCATAAAACAAAAAGTCCTTCCAAAAAGAGGATTTGAGATCTCCAATATTCCCATAAAAACAACTGAATTGTCCCATCTTTAGAGCACACCTAAGAACAAGATTCACAGTATAACAGATAGAAGATAGAGTTTCTTCAACGAATAAAGCTGTTCTTTTCAGTGATGCCACCATCTCCACCAGCAAAAAAAAAGGTAACCAAAAAAGCATGGCTTAGCGTTAAGCAACAAGAGGGAGAGAGGGATTTATGACATAAGAAACAAAAAAGCATTAATGAGAGGAGAGAGATTGAAAGCTCTAATAACTGGGCCTGCATATCTAAAGCGGTCTTGAGACAAACACTTTAGACCAAACTCTCACCAAGTTTCAGAATTACTACACACCTTTTTCAGCCTAACTTTGATGGTTATTTATCTTACCTTTTTTATTGGTAACTAAAGGCTCTTTTGGACTTGTTACATAATTTTTCACATTCTTTGTTTATAATTTTCAAAATCAAAAGCATATCTCAAACCTAAATCAGTACAACTCAGATTCACAATCTAACAAAATAACATTTTAGTGATTTCCCATCTGGGTCGAACTTTGGACATCCGGTTCTGACCATACGGGTGGTCGTTTCAGCTCTTTGGGTGTTCCGGAAAGCACAGCACCCAATTGAATAGATTCCAATGAGGACCATAAGCATGACAATGTTGAGGACAGAGAGCTTGTGCCAGTCGCTTTTGATGTCTTCAAGCACTCCAGCTTTGCATGAATCGCACTCGTAGCACAACAAATTGGGCGTGTTGTTCCACCGGTAGCAATCAGGGTCTTGACTCACTGTGGTTGCCGTGTTGTATTATATTAATGAGAGACTATAATGGAGGCACGACCTGCTGTTGGTGTGACTGATTATAATCACTCATAAAATCATCATAATATTATAATTTAAAACCCAAAAAAAAAGAAGGTGATAATGTAATTTGGAGTAAATTGTTTTATAAAAATTAGTTTAATTAAAAAGAAGATAATATCAAATATTTTATTGGAGGTTAGTGTACAATTATAGCAATCAAATAGCTGGAATGAGACTGAAAAAGATGGCAATGGAGGCAAATAGGAATCTTTTGATACCATTTGTGTAAAAGAGTTCTTATGAAAGATTGAAATTGAAGCATTAGCACTAGGTGTGAACAAGAATGACATTATACAATCTAAGGGGATAGAAACGAATCTCACACAAAACCATATTACAAATCTGTACATCAAATCAATCAAGCATCTTAGGTTTGGCAACCAAAAAAAAAAATCAAGCATCTTAGTTAGCAGTGGAATGATCTTCTTCCATTATTGGGAGGCAAGCCAAATTAGAAGCTAGTGTTTGCGTGTTACAAAGTTCACATAGAATGCTAGAATCAATCGTGCATGTAATATTAATAATTATGATGAATTAAAGAGCGTATGCGCAACTAATCGTAAAAATGTTCATGAATTCACACCCCAACTGTGTAGGATTCATTTTTAGTCTTTTGTCTCTTGGGTATAATTATATTTCTAAAAAATGAAATTGTATATGTAAAGTACAATATGTGATGCCTAAAAGAAGGAAAAAAAAACACACTACAGGGGGTGTATTCAATCAATACTTTTATAGAAAATTAAAGACTTTCACAGATTTAAAAAGTCCGAGGGTATTCAATTAAGATTTTTAAAGAGTTTATCAAAGTATAGTGGTATTCAATTATAACTTTTAAAAAGTCTTTAAAAGTTTGATAGTATCCAAAAAATTAATAACTTTTAAAGAGTTTGTTAAGTAAATTACTTTTATATACTTTTAAGCCTAATTGTAAACACCAAAGGTCTTGCTAATTTCCTAATGACTTTAAACTCTTCAACAAAACGTTTTAAATTGTCAAAAGTTTTTTGTCTCTCTCTCCTATATTCACTCTGCATCATCGTTGTCACCAAAGGCCACTCACCCACATACTCCATCTTCTCCTGGATGAACTCTCTTCACTCCATTAAAATTCCCCTCAAATCAATATGGGAGTTCTCTTCAATATGTGAGACACAAAAATCTTAAAGAAAGGAAGGAGATCTGAAATCATTTCCCCACAAAGAAAAACCACGTACCTGAACTTTTTTCCCTCCAAAGTATTTCTCATCAAATCGATCATGCGGGTCTTTCATAATATTTTTTATCCCAAAATGAAATAGTACTTGAACTTCATGTTTTTGGAGGTAGATTCTTTCGTATGAACAGATTTTGTGTTATTTAATCATCATTAGCAATTCAAAACCATAGTTGCAATTAGTGTATCTGCCTCAGCCTACAAAACGCAAATGTTAGTAGCTACGCAATGGGTATGCTGCACTAAAAAATTCAAGAGTCTTGGATGGCTATGGTTATTATGACTATTTTTCAATATTACGATAGGGATTGAGCTCTGATATTCAGATTTTCCAGTGTTTTCAAATAAGGAGCAGAGTTTGGATTGAGGGAATGATGAGGAAGAGAGAGATACAGATAGAGAAGAGAAGGGAGTTGGCGTGTGGCAGTTTGAAATCAAAGAGTTTTATAATCATAAAATAATTATAAAAAGTAGATAAAACTCTATAAAACTCATGATAAAAGTCATTACAAGTTTGTCACTTACCTTTATAAATTCTATAATAGTCATTAAAAATCTATAACTCTATGAAAGTCACTCACTTAAAAAAAGTCATTATAAATATAGATTGAATACACCCCATCTTACACACAATACAAATGAATGAAATCGTCCTATCCTCTGTTGCTGCAAATACTCAACCATATATGATGTACGGTGTACCCAAAAGAAAAGAAGAAGAAGAAGAAAAGAGTTAGCAGCATGGCATATGATCGAACTCCATCAACTTCTTCATTTTCCTTTGCGAAATGAAAACTCAGACTTAATAATGTTAACTTCATGCTGAGTAGGCGGTACCGGAGGCAATTGTGTTGTTGAAGTAGGCTCTTGATCCAGTTCCCCAATGTTAGTGATTTGCGTAATCTCTTCTGTGTCACTAGGTCCAGCATTGTTGTTGTTTGGGGAATGTGATGATCCTTCAGTTGCCCAATGACCTAATTCAACGTCATCGCTGCGGTTGTTGTGCTTGTGCAGCAGATGGACCGGGGACATGCCGTGGCTGGGGGTTCCCGGCCTACTTGAGAATGGTGTGTTCGAGTGTGAATGCTGGTTGAGTTTTGTGTTCTTTTTGGCTTTGTGGCGCCAGCTCTTCAGTGCTTCTGCCACTTCCTCATTGAAAACGGTGGGTTTCATGGTAGAACCCATCTGTTTGAGTTTGATCAAACAAAACAAAGTTAACCGATGTTAAATCAATTGGGATTCACTTACAGCCTGCTGGGACTTTCATTTTTTTTATTTCCAATTTTCATGTGCACAATTTGAAATCTGATATTGAAAGTGAGATCATTTTCACCTGTGTCACTAGAGCATAGAGAGGCAGAGTCACATAACTGCACAAAACTTGTACAATGACCCTGAGGAAATCACCAAATCAAGGAAATGTGTGCATTAGCAAAAAAAAATTGTGCTTCATTGAACGATTAACGTATGTATTTGTACAAATTTGTTTGTGTGTAAAGCTCACTGCTCACCCCATTGAGATCCTGATCACGATATCTTCGGTGCGGTGGTGGAAGCAAGAATGTATCCCAAACGCATACTGAAGGAGAGAAAATCAAATATTTAGGATATGAAAACTAGAGAAAGCTCTATTTCAATGATTAAAGTATCTTTTGGTTAACATATAATGTAAGTATAAGCAGATCTTTGTAAATGTGGTCATTTTTACTTACTGTACTCCATGCAAAGAAGGCCAGCTGAAATGCATTCTGCAATGAAGCGGAAGAAATAACAAAAGAGCAGCATGTAAAAATACAAACAAGTATGACTGTATATGATAATATAATATCCGTGAATTGAAGCTATACATATGAATTTTAGATGCATATTTTGACGTACCTGAAACAGAACAAAGTGGATGAGAAAAAGCATTAAGCGAGGGTTTCCAAACCAGAAGAGTTGATCGCCGGGTTGAACAAGAGGGGCACCCTTCACCACATTCCCTCTCTCCTGAAACCTCAGCCCCATCATTGATATGATCACTTGCAGTTTTGTTCCCACCAACAGGATTATCTACAAGATTGTTAATCACTATCAGGATTTTCTGTTTTGGTCACAACCCTTAAATTTATGTGGCCTGCAACTGCAATGGCCATAGTAAAAAGGGAATGCATGATACTTGGATGATGAATTTTGTATTTGAACTTACAATTAAAGGGATAAATGGTAGCCAATAATAAGCATACAATCCTGTCCAAAGAGGAAACATTTATTTGTCAGTAAATTCCCAAACTTTTCATGACGATTTTCAGAATTAGTTATAAAAATGTAGGATTTTACGATATACACTAGAAACATATTAAACCTGATAGAATATCTCACTTACCATATGCGTTGGAAAGCAAGAACAGCACCGCAGAGAACCATATAACTGGGCTGCATCCATGAAATATAAAGTTAAGTTTGTAAGACAGAGTTAAACAAAGAACCTAATGACTTTAGACACTACAGAACACCAACCTGATCTCCACAACAACTTTGAAATCCTCTTCAAGTGATCTGCTTATGTACTTCCGAAAATCAAATGTTGCTTCACTGTCTGGTGCCAAATGTGCCTGAAATCACAAAGCATAGAATTTGAGTTCATTTATGACCTGCATCTTGAATCCCATTTCAGGCCTTGTGTATGCAAATGACTTAGGCAACTGTTTTTCTTACCATGATAAATCCATGCCTCAGAGTTAGGTAATCAACCTTAGTAACTGACTGGAAGAGCTGCCTGAAGAAAGACACCTGGAAGGGAAAAAATAGAAACTTTGAGACATTTGGTCAAGCAATTTCATGTGAGTTGAGAGGCTTAGGAGTGTGTTTCTGAAAGGGACAGAACTTGGCAACAAAGCTCAAGTTCACGGAAGTATGTTACTTACAATCCAAAGGGACCATGTTGAGCTGAATTTCAAATGTCTCTGTCCAAATGATGTGTCCCTTGCAAACCTAAACCTTTCTGGATCTGCAATACAAATAATTTAATGAGTTATAATCCAAGAAGTGCCCTTGATGGTTAATTGGAAAATATTCTTATAATTAGTCATGAGTAAATCTGTGAACAAAGTTTGTAAGAAGAAACATTATAATTTACAAGAAAAAAATAATAATAATAGTCAACAGAAAATTTCCAGCAAGATGATGTATTAAAGTCAACCTGGACACCAACTAATCATTCTTTAGGAAAGAAAAACAGGAACTAAAAAGTTGATCATATGTCAAGAATGATTGCATGCTTAAACCATTCATCATTTTTTGTAGGATATGACCCGCTTAACTTGAAGTAGATAAAATAACTTGGAGCAAAATTACAAACCATTGTAGTACTGATGTTCAACTGACTTTGTATCTTTCTCCCAAACCTTCCATTTTCTCATCTGTAATTCAAAAAAAAACACTGAAAAGATGAGAGAGAGACAGAGAGAGAGTCTCCAAAGTTGTACTAATTTGCTACTTTACCTTGTATCTTCCCAAAGCCAAGGTAAGGATGCAGTAGAGCACATGAAAAACTGCTAACACAAAGATAAATACGTGCAGTTGGTGAATCCCATAGGCAGACACAAAGGCAACTTTGCCCTGCAAAAATGCACAGTCAATTAGACTTTTAGTGGCCAAAGGATGTTATACATCACTATGGAAACAGAACCCTTTGCTTCTTACCTCCTTTGAACAATAATCATTTCCTTTTACTGCTAATCTGCGCCTATAACTGAAGTCAGGAACTGAGAAATCAAGAAGTTTCCTACCCTTGTTTTTAGATTCTAACTTTGACTGTGCTTCCTTACTGCAGGGAAGCCAAGAGGCTCCAATACTTTTTGGTATGCATATATCAGAGATAGGGTCTTGCAGCACAGTTAGGAGCAAGGATATAAATCCCAACAGCATGAGCTCTTCAAAGAAACCAAAGAGAGCAAATAAATTGTTAGGCTTTGAACAAACATAAATTGCTTTAATTCCAAAAGAAGAAAAAAAAACTAAATGACCACATGACGGGGTACCGGATTTGATCTTCTCCAGTGCTTCAACTAGAGCTCTCTTGTGTTTGCTTGTTAACCACTGAAAATGGTGCAAGAACAATCTCAGGTGCAATGATCAACATTGATGTTTAAAGACAAGAAAGTAAATTCAAGCAGGCAGCTAATGCCCAGAACACTAATTCTTGTGCAGTCAGATTCAACTGCACCAGTTTAATCAACTGAAAACACAAATAAACTGAAGGCAGCAGCAAAGCCTTCATCCCAACTACATGGGATTTGGTTGCATGAATGATCTTTAACTGAACAATATTTTTTTATGGGAATGAGGCCAATGAGCTTAAAGCCAATTAACTAAGCAATCTGGCGTTACCTTTCCTATGAGGTGTATGATATATTCAATGAAGATTGAAACTGCAAGCAACACAAAACAGACCACAGCAACAGCCCATGTTGGTGTTTCCTCTAGGGTACGCTCTTTACTAAGTTCGTAGGCCATTGGAATTTGTAATCAAAAGAGCTACCAAGATATTCTTGTGAATCTAAATATTATATGTATATAAATGTGTTTCTCTTTGTTATTTATAAGGGAAATTATGTGTGTTGAAGGGAAAGGGCAGGACAAGAAATTCAAGACATTGTCACAGACCAGTTATGATGAAAGACTTCAAGTAGCAGCCTAAGTCTCTGTCATTCTATGCCGACTTTATCGCCAAGAGCTTATCAAAATTAAGCAAATCAGCAAATTAACTTGGAGATCATTTTCAATAATATATCCTTTTTGTCAAAATGACCACTACTGGTTCATAGTGTTTTTATACTTTTCAATTGCGGGTATGAATGATTTAAGAAATAACATGTGGTAGTACCATGTGCCGCAAGTTAAATGACCACGTGTCAATTGCCACATGGTACTACCGTACTACTTATAATTTCTCCTTTGTCAATTCATAATTTTTACAATGCCAGAAAATGTAAAAGAAAAAAATTCAATTTTTTTCTTTCTGGGTCAATTAAAGAAAATTGTCTGATTAAAAGAGTCCATGCTAACCAAACAATATTCCAGGAAGTCCACAGGGATAAGCAAAACTCATTCCACGCAATCATTTGTGACCCTGCAATGGTTTGCTATATTCTAGACAAAACCTAATCTTCTTGATTACGTAAATTTGCATCCAATTGGACTGCAGAGTAATGTCAAAGAACTTAAGTGTGGTTCTCATTCTAGCAACCTAAACAATACGGTGCCATGGAGCTCGGAAGGAGGCAAACGTCAAAGGGTATGGACCATATGATGCTGACTGCTCTTTAAGAAGAAAATGTCCTTCCCACAACTTTAAATGTCCCTGAATAATGGACTTGCTATACTTAATTCTTGGAAGTGGGTAGTTGTAATTTTCATCAATACACAAACCTCTTTTACCAAAAGGTTATAACATGCAACTGCTCATACTTATCCACAAAACCTACCACATATGTGTGTTTGCATTGAAGAGATATGACTAGGATGGCTGAACAAATCAATCGGGAAATTAATTTAGAACTTTTCAAGACCATCTCTAAGTCGTCAATTTATACTTGCTTACGCGTTCTATTATCCAGACACTTGTTCTCTTCTCACTTTTGACTTTATTTGAAAAATCAACCTTGATCTTGTTAGACAATCATTAACTTTAAAAACTTAAGTTGTCGTAGGAATAGGCCATTAATGTATATCAAACTTACAGTTGTGGCAAAGAGAATACTATTATTTCGAAGCCTGAGACTTATTGAAAGGGCCTAAAAACCAGATCCCGCGAAGAAAATTTTTGCCGGGATAGCCCTTTCGCGATTCAATGTGATTATGTGATTTATTTGAATGGGATTAAATTTTTTTGCTTGGTGATGAAATTTTTTCATCCTTGTTGCATTTCAGGCCATACTAATAAATTTCTTATATTCCATATAATGGTCTCATCCAAAAATATATATTCCTTATAGAAAGGCCAGACTCGTTAACCTAACATTGCATAAATCATATTCGGTTTACTTTGTCTGAGCAAGTTGCATATATATATGCTTTTATTGCTTTCTATATTAAAAACTACACCAGTCAAAAGGCAGGCAGTAAGGTATGGTGGTATATATTATGAGTGGCAATGGCATGATCTTCTTAAAAAATAAAGGAACTATAGATCTCATCCATTTCTGTACAGAGAAAGCTGCAAATGAAGCCATGAGAGATTTCCAAAAGCAAGAACATTATATACAATTGAGTTATCCCATCTCAAGCTAATAAAACTGTTATTATTTTCTGTCATACATAAAATGTGTGAAGAATTGCATATCTGCTATATATACATATGAATGTAATGTGTGGTCTGAAATTTGGCTACACCAGTGCATATCTGCTTTTTTATGCTGACCCAATTTTTGGTCACCCAAATTATTAATTAGTCTAAAAACTGGCAATTAATTCCTGTCTTTTTCTGTACTCTATCTCTACCACTGGCGGACCCATTAAGGGTCCAATGAAGGCACTTGCCCTCACTCAATTATATTATTTATTTATGAAGGTGCCAATTTTGTATGAAGTAGTGTATTTAATAGGGGCAAGTTGTTTGACAAAATGCCTCAAATAAGACTAAAGTGGGGGCAAGGAGGGGCAACATGCTCTACTCCTCGACTTATATTATTCTTCTTGTTCTATTTGGTATGGAATTCTTCTTGTTCTATAGACTCATTATTCTCATTCTTATGTTTGTGTGGTCAATAGAGGAACTAAATAGAATGTGTTGTGTTACAAATTTGTTCATGGATATGTTTATATTATTGTTTTTTTCCTTACATTTAAGAGTTGACTAATCTTAATTATTAGTGACTTTGCAGTAGCGTTTTCTTGCACTCAAAAAAGAAAATTCATGGATCCGCCACTGATCCCTACAATAACATATATTATATATGTACAAAGGTAGAGGAATCTTACATTGATCATTGTTTTTATTTGAGAGGTGAAATATCTCTGTAGATTTGGTTATATCAGTTTTGTAAGATGTGGCAGAAAAGTAGAAAAAAGAAAAAGCTAGTGGTGTGATCTTTGAAATAAAAGTAAAATCCATCTTTGTGCAAAAAAAAAACAACTAAATTAAAAAAAAAAGTCTGTCCAAAAAGAGGATTTGAGACCTCCAATATTCTCATACATTGAAAAAACAACTGAATTGTCCCATCTTTAGAGCACACCTAAGAACAAGATTCACAGTATAACAGATAGAAGATAGAGTTTCTTCAACTAATAAAGCTGTTCTTTTCTGTGATGCCACCATCTCCACCTGTAAAAAAGCATGGCTTAGCGTTAAGCAATGACAGAGAGATAGAGATTTATGACCTAAGAAAAAAAAAACATTAATGAGAGGGAGAGAGAGATTGAAAGCTTTAATAACTGGGTCTGCATATATCTAAAGCTGTCTTGAGACAAAACACTTTAGACCAAACTCTCACCAAGTTTCAGAATTACTACACACCTTTTTCAGCCTAACTTTGATGGTTAATTTATCTTGCTTTTTTTTTATTGGTAAGGTAACTAAAGGCTCTTTTTGGACTTGTTACATAATTTTTCACATTCTTTGTTTATAATTTTCAAAATCAAAAGCATATCTCAAATCAAAATCAATGTCATACAGTCTGACAAGATAACATTTTACTGATCAACACGTAACTCACCAGTAGTAATCCCATCTGGGTCGAACTTTGGACATCCGGTTCTGACCATACGGGTGGTCGGTTTCAGCTCTTTGGGTGTTCCGGAAAGCACAGCACCCAATTGAATAGATTCCAATGAGGACCATAAGCATGACAATGTTGAGGACAGAGAGCTTGTGCCAGTCTCTTTTGATGTTTTCAAGCACTCCAGCTTTGCATGAATCGCACTCGTAGCACAACAAATTGGGCGCGTTGTTCCACCGGTAGCAATCCGGGTCTTGACTCACTGTAGTTGCCATGTTGTAATTGCATAATGTTGGTGGCTTGCAACAACCAGACTGCATATAAACATTACAAATACAATATCAACATAAGAAACGTGAATAAATCGAATTTTAAAGAAAACAAACACAAACAAAATTATTTCTATTATCAAGAATCCTTTTCTAATATATATTTCAACTAATTTTTTTTTAAACGATAATCTACTCTAAATTAATCTAATCTACAAGAAGGGTATTCGAACTTAGGTGCAAGGGAGCGAACTCACCACCCTCCGCCCTGGCCACCCAACTATTTTTTTAAAGCTTGGAAGAGAAGAAGAAAAATTGTGAGAAGGGATTTATATTATCATACTTTCAATTCTATTGATTTCTTTTAAAAAGAAAAAAAATCTTGCAATATGTGATGTTTAGGAAAATATAGAAGAAGAACAACAATCCCATAGGTATAAAATCACATATAATACAAGACCCAAAAGAACTTGAATATATATAGCCAGCAATTAATTGTAAATTACCAAACAAGAAACACACACACACACACACATATATATATATATATATATGTACTAATTACCTGTATAGGAGACATGTCCCTCTCAAGATAATCAAGAGGTGTCCAAGCAACAAGCTTAGCACAAGTCTTAGACCCCAATATGCAACTCCTAATCTTAGTCCAATAATTAGGATCCTTAATCCTAGTCTTCAACCATGGTGAGTAATCTTCAAGATGGTACTCCTTATAAACCCTACTAGGCACATCCACTCCACCACCTTGACTTGTGACCACAAACCCAAACACAGTCAAACCCATTAGGGTTGCAATTAGGAGCAACATAACCACTAAGTACACCCAAAGTGCCCAAGCCACATTGAAGCAAGCACCAATGAAGCCTGCTAGAGATATGATGAGCACAACAAAACCCACCACCAGAAGTGGGGTTTGGAGGAAGGTTTCACATGTGGTGCTGCTCCTTGCCATCCATAGACCTCCTCCAATTATGGGTATTGATGCTAAGAGAGTGAAGAGGTTCAAGAACCCTATCACTGTGTTGCTGAACCTATACATCTCTCTCTCTGTCTCTCTCCCTCTTTCTCACTCTTCCTTCTGTGTTGTTTTCTACTTGTGTTTGTTAACTCTTAACTTCTTTCTCTCTCTTTATATTGGTGGCATTGCTTTACTTTGTGTTTGGTGCTGAAAGCTTCAAGAATTCAAAATGCTTATCTCCCATTTTGTTTGCTTTCCCCATATTAAGGAATTCACTATCTTTATTAATTGATGTGCATGATAATAACTAAATTATTATTGACACTTTAGTAATTGAATGACCAAAATACCCTTGAATTTGATAAATTTGATTCATTATGCATTGTCCAAGGCAAGAAAAGAATATAGTAGCTAGATAGGCAATTTGGGTAATTGCAATAATGTTGTTCAGAGAGAAGTGAGTTGCTTTTGCTTTTGTGGTGAATGAATGGACCCCATTTGAGCTTCTTTTTGAAGCATGGTGATGGTGGTGATCACATTGAACAGCAGCAGCAGGATATATTAGGCCATCTTTTTGGCGGGAGGGAATAGAATATTAGAATATTAGAATATTAGAGAATGGAGGGTTTGCCTAGCAATTCTTCTTATCCTTTCTCAGTCTCTCAGCCAATATATATATTAGACCTGTAGTTATTCATCAATGTCTTTGTTTGATTCTCTTTACGGCTCCACTAGACACCAGCTTTCTTAATGGAAAAGTTTCCGATTATTGAGTTTCTAATCCTTAATTATTTGGTACGTCACTAATACAATAATAATGCATGTACTTTGCCATTAAGTTTCTAATCCTTTAGGGTTCTTTGGGAGTGATTTTAGAGAGTCAAATAATCACTTTTATGGAGAATCACTCTTCCAAATAATCACTTGAAGTGATTTTAAGTGATTTTATGGAGAAACACATAGGAGGTGTTTCTCTCCATAATCACTTAAAATAATTAAAAGTGATTTTCTCTTCCCATAAGTGATTATGGCCTTAATCACATCAATATTAATAGAATATTTAACAATGTAAACATTTTTCAGAAAAGACACACGCGTTACACGTACTCAGAAATATATACTTAATGAGGACATCATTGCCATTTTTTCTGCAAATCAGTGTGAGCTTTGACAGGTTAAAAAAGTTATTCCATTTAAAAAAAAAAGTTGTTTTCATGGAGGAATACAAGCAATATTGAGCCAGCGGTTTTTATATACACAAGTGGGATTAAAAGGGTAGAGTCGAACTTGAACATGATATTTCGAGTACAAAGATAAACGCCCTTAATAACTTGAGTTACAAAACCTCTTACGTGATTCTCATCTCATGCTGACAATAAAGAAGGATTTTTTTAATTTTATTTTTGAACGGACAATAAAGAAGAAATTGACATGAAAACATGATCCAAAATTTCCAACGTGTATATGCGTGCCTATGTGACATGGCCAGACCCCCATAGGCCTCAGTGGAGCAAATAGGCCCACCATTAAGCTATAAAACATTTCAGGCTTTGATGTGGGCTCCAAATCAATTAGGGCTTCAAACAACCAATAAAAGGACAGAGCCCAGGTAGCCATTGCTGAGAGAGGTCCACGCTTCCTGGCTGGCCCAACAGATGACTCATAGGAGCTGAATGAGCAAATTCTGTTGCATCCTAGCTTTTCTTTCTTTTTCTTTTTGTTTTTTACAATGGGATATTCTAGACAGGGGATCGCATTCTAGTGCAATTGACCTAACCCACCACACATATGTAACGCGGTTTATCCGAACTTTTTATGTTATAGAGTGAGAAAGGTGGGTCCTACCCATGTCTATTATATTTATGTTAGATATGTAATCAGCATTGTGATCTAAATAACAATGTTCGTCTATGTTATTTCCACCCACCTGTCATATTTCATCATCCACTTTATTTTTAAAATCTAAAAAACCAATTTGCCTTTTTGTAAAATTACTTCTAAGGATTTAGGGAAAATTAAGTTGGAATATTAATCGAGATTAATTCAAAATCTTATAACCCACACCGGATTTACCCATTCACAACCCGTTTACACACCCAATCCAACTATCTATCCTGCTCAAGTTCGTCTTACTCTCTCTAACTCTCTCGTGTTGCAGACTTCAAGAAGTTTAATCAAAATTTTCTTCGTATGTTTGTTTAAGAAATAAACATAATGTAAAGACAGGCTTTCCTACACAAAAAGAAGAAAAAAAAAAATTTAAGAATCTAATCAAGAGGGGAAAATAAAATAAAATCCATCCAAAAAGGCAAAATTGAGAGGTTTTCCTAGATCAAATCCACTGATGGGTCAACAATACAAGAATCGATAATATTGAAAAACTCATATGAAATAGGGAAAAGGTAAAAGTACCCAACCAAATTTTCCCTTTCTTTAATGAGAGAGACAGAGAGACAGCAAGAATGAGAAATGGAGATGGAGGAGAGATGCTTGTACGGGTCCGCTTATAGGAGACCATAGAATGGAGACTGTTCATATTTCCAAGTTAGTAAGGATGCAGGTTGTTAAATGGGTTAATAAGATTGTAAAAGTTTGTGACGTTGGATTAATCCAACGGTTGTTTGAAAGTGTCGCTCACTAGTTACTAGACTTCTTAACATAAAAGAGAATTTGCTTGAATTAATAATTAAAGGGTATTTTATGAATAATGGTGGGTGGGAAGATAGGATTGTGTTTTTTCAAATTTACATGTTATGTGAGAAAATAAAACAATGAGTGAAAATAGTAGCACTCTCTTAATATTTTCGTGTTTAAAGAATCATATTCTAAATCCATAATTTAAAATTCAAATATGCTTTTATTGCATTGCAATGCAAGTATAATATATTTTCAACTGATATACTGATTTGCTGGCTCCAAAGTCGAAATTAAATTGATTTTCCTAGGGGACAAACTGACTGCTTGAACATGATCCTTCTTCATTAACATAAACAAAATATAAGGTTTTCAGGGACAAATAGAATTCTTAGCTTATCTCTCTTTTTGACTTGTGTGTAAGAAGTTGCATTGATAGGAATGAAACATGCACTGTTTTATAACCAACCAGCAAGCAAGTGGCCCATCTTAAACCCTCCAAAATATTATTCATTATTCGGCGCTGCAGCAAGAAAAACGACACATTCTTTATTTCTTGGATCGGAAGATATATCAAGCATCTAATCCGTCGTATACTTTGGCCATTGCTTTAAACGACACATTATTTATCATTATTTTCATTTTATTGCAATAAATAAATAAATAATAAGATCCTTATCTTATCATAAATGAAATACCAATAATAATGAATATATTTCTTTAATAAATAATACACATAGATATATATGTATGGAAGAATTCCAATTTTTTACTCAACTATTCAGTAATTTTTCTTCTCATGGATGGTATATCCAGTGAGCAATAACTAAATAAATAGAATTATAAAATGGAGTTGCTTGGGGGGCAAGAATGGAGGAGGCACTCCAGGGGAATGCTTTGTCTTATTTTTCTTTTCCAAGCTTCTTTGTATGAATGAACAACTGCTGCAAATCCCATATGTCTGCTTATTCATCAAGAGTATGTGAATAAGATGGAATGAATCTAACTTGACATGGGCTTGCCCTCCAAAAATGATCTGAAAACAATAAAAGCCTGGCGAGGGCGATGGAGCGGAACCTCATGCCCAGCTCCGGTCACGGTGACAAATGTCAGCCCCTTGTATATTTGGTTCCAGCCACCAACCTATATGACAAAGGAATGAGAGCGTTTCAGGAGATGGAAAGATTATATAGTTTACTGCAGATATAACAAAAGTTTATGGTAGAAAAAGTCTATCTACAGTTAATCACAGATATGGTTGTCTCAAGCACATAAAGTCTATGGCCCAAAGAAAACAAAGAAGAGAAAAGAAGGTAAAGGGCTACCCATTGTAAGAAGAGAAACAAGCCGTGTAAATATGGACTGAAGTTACAATAGGAAAACATAAAATTGCAATTCGAGTTGATGGTTGTGAAGAAGAACATCTCTTCCATGGAACTAACCTTGCCATTGTCATACCACGGGGACCAGTTCGTAATTGTTGGTAGCTTCAGGGCATCTATGGAGTAGCGAGTTGCAGTCACAGGAACCACTGCATCAGTGTCTCCACTGGAGAAAGAGTTCATCAATAGCCATGTCAGCTACAGGAAGCAAAATTTAACAAACAAAAGTACAGTTCCAAAAAGTACGTCCATAAGTATATTCACCAAACTATACAACAAACAGCAACATCTTGTTCATTTTTCAGTATTCACAAGCTACAAACTCTTCAACATGAAGTACAATAGAATAAAACCTTTAGTGATCTTTGTGCAAGTAAATTCTTAATGGAATTATAAAACAGGATTGCTTCTATGAACAATGCGCATTCAATTTACCGCCACCATTACCATTACTGCTGCTAGTAGTGCTAGTTTATAACATCAAGTTCCCGAACAAAAAATTAAACAAATGTCACTTGAATTACAGAAATCCAGGGAACCAGAATCCTCGAAATTCAGGGACCTGAGGGAAAAAGGAGTTGCAGTATGGTGAGTCTACCTGTATACCCATATCCTAAGACCAGCAGCAATGAGCTCTCGATAAATAGGAAGCATAGACAGTGGAGAATCCAGCCAGTAGGTTCCAACTATATCACTGCAGAAAAACACTTTATCTAAGAACTCTATTGCAAGACATACAAGAAGTTAAATATTGAAAACAAAATACCTACCTGCATGTTTGCCTGCCATGGATAAGAAACTCCAGTTAAATTGGCATGGAATGCCCTTTGAACTTCTGGATGGTTGAAGTACACTTCAGAATACCTCTCAGTGCAGGGATCATATGCTCTGGACATCCATGGCTGAGTTTAAACAGCGTAAGATTAAATAACACAGACCTTTCAAAGGATTTAAAAGAAAAGATGCAATTAAGCAAATTCTAGCCTGTGAGGAACAAATTGATGCTAATGTAGTAATGAAATATAAGCAAGCAAATTTTAACTCCTTGTACCACCAGTGACAAAATTCAGAATCAAAAAATTTCATCTTCACAGAATCTAAAGATATTGCAAATCATAGTTTCAAACTTTAAGGGCAGGGAACTTAAAAAACAAAACAAAATATAACTTTGTGTCTGGAAAAGCAATGCAATGAGATACATATGTCTCAGTAGGAATTCTTCAGAAGAAATTTCATATATCAAACAAGTATATGAAACATTTTTATATCTAATATGAGAGTGACAGAGTTCTAAGGTTAACAAATTATCAATTAGTTATTAAAAATCCAAGTATTCCATGGTACACTAACCACGTGGGGAAATCACCAAAACAGTGACAACTGATTAAAACCTATAAGAAACTAAAAATTACTTATTCCTTCTAACTCCTAGGTCTGTTAGACAACCACAGTACCCTAGAGAATGGGTTAGCAATGCATGTTAAGCTAACACCTTTCCTCAACTGCGGTCCCCCATCCCGCACAAGGAAAGGCAAACAGAGAGAAACATATACATGCAGGCCGCATCTTACAAGTTAACAAATAAGTAGAGAATGAGGAAAATAAATGTTCAGTAGAACTTACATAATGACCCCTCAAGTTGCGCTTTAGTGACTCAGTGCTATTGCAAGGACGGGTAAAAATGCTGTATGGATCAATGTTTCCCTCCTCCATTTCTGCTATTTTAAGGGCTCTCATACATTCCACTGATGGATGCTGAGAGGATCCATAGTCACAGGTTACTCGTAGCATCCGATAGGTAGAATCAGAAATTAAACCATGGGTCCACCAGTATTGAAATGTGCCAACAAAATCATGGTAATCATCAGTCACAGCATTTCCCACCTGGGAGAAAGAAATAAATCAACATGATAAATACACCCATGTAAATACGTTAGTTGCCAAAAAATTGGGCACTAACTGACATTTCACATGTTATAAGTTCTCATAAAATATATGGAAAACTATAACTGTGTGTTTCATTTAAATTTGGTTCTCAAAATAATGATTGAATGTACTTAATTTTAAGGATATCCTTGTTTGCAATTAAAATAATTTATTTCATTTTATGGCACCCTGAAAAAATAGAATAAAACAGTCTATCTACAGTTTAAAATTTAACTTCAGCTTATATTAAAACAAAAAAAGTTGCCCAGTTCAACCGGTTGATAGACAATTACCTCAAAAGTACTAAAAAAATAAAACAATATTTCGATCGTGGAAAAAGTAAAATATCATTTGATATTGGTATTCTTCTAACAATAAATAATCTTTTACGTTGTACCAAGCAACCCTTTAGGAAAGAGGCATAAACTAAAGTTTGCACATAGTTGCAATCAAGATAATCCTACATTCTTACCAAAAATCCCTTAAAATTTATAACTGGATTCTGAATTCCCTTGTTTCTCTCATAAACCAGCTGAGACAACTGAGGAACATAGTGACCTGAAAGTGAAATTTTGAAAATGAACTCATTATAATCATATCAAATGTGCAGGGAAGCCATATAAAATATGAAATTGGAAGAGGAAAAGGGGGAAAGTAGGTTGAGGAAGTAATGCACACCTGCATAACTTTCTCCAGCAATGTAGAAATCTCTGTGCTTGTACTGTGGGAACCGTTCAAACCAATTGACTAGAAATGCATGTGCATCTTCAGCTACAGACACAAGACACCCCAGATATCAAAAAAATTCAGCAACGTCAAAATAAACTAATTGTAAACAGAGAAACAGTATTCACACAACTCATGAATCTTTCCAAATGCTAGCCCCTACAAACTGAGGAAACTATAAATTCAATCAAGCTACAAAACTAAAGTGAACAACAACCTGTTCTCTGGTCTCCGGTTGTGTACAAATCTGTGGTCGTATTCGAGTATGAAAAACCAACACCAGCTGGAGATTCAAGGAACAGCAAATTTGCCACTGCCCAAATATTTGAAAATCAATCAGAATTAGATAAAATAAAAAAGATGACAATTTTGTAACCAATTAAGAGAATATGCATCATAATACATACAATTGTTCCAAGCATAGGGATTCAAGTAAAGGGTCTTTCCATCAGGTCTAATGCGAAAAGGTCCAATCTCTTCAGCTGCTCCATAAGCAACAGAAGAACAACCTGGACCACCATTGAGCCACAACACTAGTGGTCTAGACTCAGGTCCACGGTTTTTTGGGGATTCAATCAACCAGTAAAACAATGCTCTACCAGCTTTCTTATTGACAGTCACATAACCAGAGTACTGCGCAAACCCCACATTTGGCTGTCCTGGCAAATTTGTGATTCTATCCCTCACTTGATCTTGAATAGAAGCAAAACAAGCTCCCAAGAAAAGGAGCAAAATGCAAAGAAATGCAAATGGAGAGTGGTCACCCATTTCTTAACCAGTCAAGCAATAACAAAGACAGAACAACAAAACTCTAAATCATAAGATTCAGAAGCTGTAAGCAGAAAGAGACTTAAAAAGCATTCAGTGAAGGTACTGCAACAATAGATCAATTACAACAAACTCAAATGAGACCCAGAAGCACAAATCCCAACACAGTTAATAGGTTCCCAAGGCATTTATCTACAATGCACTAAACAATAAAACCCAGATCCCAATATATATCTGGGTCTGCAAAGAATTACCTAAAGAGACTAAAAAAATATGAGAGTGATAGAGAGAGAGACACAGAGTGCTTGACATTTATAAAGACTTGGCTTCTCAGGCAGAATGCCAATGATTGTGATTAGTTGTAATGGAGTGTGAAAGGTCTGCAAGGCATGCAATTTTTTTGTGCTTTAAAATTCCAAGCTGCGGAATTTATTTGCTTCACTCAGTCAATTGACCGAACAGGTAGGATGCGCACATGGGGTTAGCTCTGGATTTTTCAAGCTGCAAACTTGAGGTCTGCAGGTAACACCCAAAAAAATGAATCTAAACCAAAAAAAGCACATGAGCTTTCCTACAAGTATCTTATTTTAAGCCAAAAAAGGGCAGGCAATTAGTGACTAATAATGGTGAAAGAAGTTCATAAACAGATAATCAAATAAAAAAGATAAGCAACAGACTGTACAGGCTAGGTGTTAAGTAATAAGAATGGGTGGCAGTAATTTGGTTAGCTGCAGGGTCCTGTAGTCCAGTCGGTGACACCTTGAAAAACTCAGTCCAGGGATAAGGGAATCAAATTGGTGTGGGCTTGGCTGCAGCTTGACTTGGTCTCAAAGCATTCTTTTTTCTTTCTTTTGGGAAGTTTCATCATACCCTCTGAATCATGGGCCATGGGCTGTCAGTTGGAATTCTGATTCATGTTTTTTTTATATAAAAAATTTGAGCTTGCCAAAATATCTTTTAAAAAATAACATTAAAAGTATTTGGGGGCGTGTTATGTTATCCAATTTTAGACATTAAGTCATGCACTCGATTAGGACTGAAAATTAAATTGTGCATGCATGTGATTCCATTTTAGACATTAAAAACGCATATTTAATTATGACTAAAAATACATCACACGCAACTGATCTTAGTACAACTCTTCACTGGTGATTAATTTTATATTAATAACTTAATAAAATAATGATGAAAAATGACATTGAATTTCTATTTCTTATACATATTTATAATTAACTTTTAGTCTAGCGATATTTCTCTTTTGAATAATAAAAAAGGTGATCTAAATCACTTATATAGATTGATTAAAAATTGTATCTTAGAACCCTAGAATTCAATGAATGGAAATATCCCATAAATTGTTTGTTTTTGTAAGTGCATGTAGGAGGTTACTCGAGAATATAGGTTTTGTTGTAATGACGGCTTTGAGTTTCAACAGTTGCGGCTTGATGGATGAGTCAAGTGTTTGAGTTTGTAAGTATACACTCAGAGCTACGTACATACTCAAGCAGAGAGATAAGAGAGTTGGAAGAGAAGGACCTACCATGTTCGAAGATAGGAAAGTAGACCATGAAAATGATAGCCACTCAATTTTAATATGCATATAAATGTAGAGCACGGACCAAAACGTGGTTCCACATTCATTTCTTCTGTTTTCTACACTTTTATCAAGATCTCGGGTGTAAGAGTAACTGATTTTGTGTGAGCTACAAATCCCTTTCAAAGATACTAAATTAATTTGTAGAAAAAAATAAATGCAACTTTCTTTGCTTGACCATCTTCACCCAAGATATTATATATAAGATCCAAAAAGGAAGAAATATGATTACGCTGGTGGTGAGAGTAGCCAATCTCCCCCTCAACTTTCGTTCATTGAAAAAATATGAAAAAAGCAAACTCTAATGCGGAAGAGGTGCTTTTTACCGCTATAGTTTATGAGACTTTAGACTTAGGGGCAGTGGAGGCCTTTTTGAATGATTAAAATAAAAATAGTAGGGCCAACATGTAAATCCTTCTTGGGATATTTGGGTGATTCTATGTCTATAGGTAGATTTTAAGTGTGTGTAGACATTTTTGGGTGCCTATAGAACCACGCAACATTTGGACCCAAAGAGAGGGAGTGAAATATTTTGAACATGGACACTACAATACAAGCTTGGTTTTTAGACCCACTCTTTTGAAGGGTTTAGATTTGGTGGTGCCATCACCATTCATCAATTACCTTCAGTTTTTTTAAAAATAGTAAAACCTAGTAAGCGTAATTTTTCTTAGAATCCCGCTATAAGGGCGTCCTCAATAAAATCAAGAGCACATCTACACATACTAACGAAATCTCTTCAAACAAACCTATGTGCAACGCTACTGGATTCTCTAGGACTAATTGAAACGAATACTTAGAAACCGTCTAGAGGAGACTCTTAACATCTTCAAAAATTATACCCTGTGTAGGCATATCATTGCCTCTTCTTTATCAATTACCTTTCTTTTTTGCTTGGTGTGATCAAATTGTAGATTTATTTTTCATTAAACAATTACACGATATGTACAGGTTTTTCTCAATACTACTTAAAACACAAGAATTCTAAGAGCATTTCCAAGGGAGATGTCAAATGCACAATGTTAAATTTGAATTTGATGGCTTATGTGGCAATTTGACGCTTTGGAAAAAATTTAACTCCACCCGAAATACTAAATATCATTTTATTTATTTTTAAAATGGGACCCATATGATACATAAAATTTTAAGAGTGTTGCTAAACGAACCATAAAATTGATTGAGTGCACCTTAATATTTTAATTAAAATGTAAATTTAACTAAGTACACCTTATTTAACTATTAAAAATACCGCAAATGACCCACTAGTGTAGTGGTTTGGAGTATTTACTCTCTCAGGCAAAGTGCTGAGTTCAAATCCTAGCATCTGTGTAGTGTGTGTGAGTTCAATATGCTATCGCCACTTTCAATAAGAAAGGTCCTCATTAAAAAAAACTACCAAAAATATCTCTGGATGTGCAATAATCACATGCCTAATAATAACAGGTTAGGAAGGATGTATTTTATTCTCTAACAAAATTTCTACGTAGTTGCTGAACTACTGAATAAAAACTGGAAAAGAAAAATCAAATACTGTTATAAAGAAGAGCTACAACAATGTTGAAAACTCATCTCTTTCATTGGAAAAATGCTCACCATTTATCTATTGGAGACAAATTTGATCTGTTGCCCAACCAATGCCTCAGCCTTCTTACTAATTTCCTACACAATTCATACATAAGTGTTTATTAATTATGCAATACAATTTCAAGTGCATTGAACGGGAGAGCTTATTCTTACGTTCAGGCTGCAAGGGCCTTTCAGCTTCGCTCTGGGGTGATTGGAGTGCTCCACATTAATGCTTCTATTAAAATTAACGACACCTCCTTGCGCCTCCGTCAGTGCTCGCTGCGTTGAATATGGTGAGTATTGTGTACTTATTAAAATTATATTTATTTCATAATTCAATATATCTTTTTTTGTCATTTTATATTAGAGTAAATTAGTAATTCAACAAATAATTTAGTAGTGTGGTGTACTCAGTTAATTTTATGGTTCATTTAACAAAACTAAATTTTAAAAGAGAGTAAATGATAGTGGGATCCATGACTAAAAAATATTAAAATAATATTTGACATTAAGATTTTTGATTTTTTTAGGACATTTCTTATTGAGAGCGATAAAGCATACTAAACTCACACACACTACACAGATGCTAGGATTCGAACCCAGAACCTTACATAAGAGAGTAAAGACTCCAAACAACTACACTAGTGGGTTCTTTGCTTGATATGTTATTTTTTACATATCTCTGCCGGCCTTCAAATCCATATATGATTTGACTACTCATTTGGAGCAACTTTAATCTTCAATTTTTATCATTTCATGTCCATATGGCAATTTAACAAATCGATTGAAGATGCTCTAAGATTACCATGAAAGCCAAACGTCTTACGTAATTGTCTATTTACACGGAAGTTATGAACCCACCCACCCCTGCTAGCTTCCGTGCATGCCTTCAATAAACGCCATGTCGACATCAGATATTCCTTAATTAAAAAAAAAGATAAATACAAGGAGAAAGAAAGAAAACATTAACTTGACTTACTTCTTCTCCCCTGAATTTTTCCCTCCAAATCCAACTCATTTATATTATGTGTATAAATATGCTTTTTTCAAAAGTTTCAACAATAAGCTTTTGACTTATTGGACAGTGGCCAGTTGAAAAAAAATACTATGTGCTTCTTTAAAGAATGATACTCTTTGATTGTGAAAACAACAAGGTAACCTCTTTTTTCGCTCTTCTTGAAGTTCTTGTCATCATCCCACGAGTTTTAGGGTTTTAATATCAGTAATTAAAGGTTTAGAGGTTACATCTGGTTCATCATACACCATGATTTTTTTAGAACCATCATACACCATGATTAAGCATAAAAGAATTCATAAATTCTTTTATAGAGTTAAACATTTAATCATTTTTCTTTTTTGTCAGTAGTTAAACATTTAAACATTTACTATACCCATTTCAATTGTACGAAAGTTTTATTTTGTTGAATTGAAACAATCAAACTTGTTTGTGGGTAAAATTACCTTAGGGTCGAGCTTCATATGGATTTGAATTTTATTCAAAGATGGACTTCTACTTTGAGGCTAATTAGGAAACCTACTTCTACAAGAATTTGATGATCTCCAAGCTATTATATAAAAGGGAACTCTCAAATTTGAGAGGTGCCTCCGACGATAACTTAACCCTACAATATCGATATCTTATCTTGTTCATCATAATTATGAGAGTTTTGGGTGTAATTGGGATATGAGTTGTGAGGATCAAACACTTTGTACATATGTAACTTCATCATTCAATAGTGAAAATACCAAACACCCGTGGACGTAGCCCAATTATGGGTGAACTACGTAAATCTCTTGTGTCTCTTGATTGCATGTTCTTACTTCATTTATATTTACAAGTGCAATCCCTAAGCACTAGAACTTGTTCTAGGGGACAACATTCTTGGTCATGCCAAGTTGGTTTGGAAGGATTGTCGACTTGATCTCGAAAAGATCATTTTCTGTTGAACCAAATTTAGATATCAACAGTTTGGCGCCGTCTGTGGGAACGATACAAAAAGTTCTCAAATTTCTACTACTGATGATTCATCGGACTTTCTACTATTGGTAATTCTTCAAATACTTTGAGGGGAAGCAAGCAATCACCAATCACAAGGGAAATCCCGCCGATGCAATGCAATCATTGAAAATTCCAAAGAAGACCGCAAGTTATTTGACACAAACCAGCGGCTAAAAAAGAGAGGGAACTCATACATCAAGAAGGAGAGACCAACTCCTTACCAAATTTTATTTGCCGCACCACTTAAACTTGAAGGAGACCGTCAATTCAACAATCAGGCCCTCTTATCTTTCCTTGCTATTTCACGTGTTTCTCTACTTTTGGGGGTACTGCACCAGACAGACAACTCAATAGTATACAACACAAAATTGAGAAGCGATGAGCCAAAACACGAAGACCCAATTCTTGCTTCATTTTGCAACCAAGACTGAGCAAAAAGGGCTGCTCCAAATTCATAGCCAACAGATCATTCTCCAAATTTCGTTTGAATGGTATATCTACCGCTCCAAGAAGAAAAAAACAAAAGCAAGCATAAGCATATCAATTCTAGTTTCAGACAAGTAGCACATGCACAAGAGGGCAATCCAAGAAGGAAGAATAGAGAGCAGTAACTTGTTTCAGCACCTTTGATCACACAAATGTCAAGCAGCAGCACAAATGTAGAGAAGCAAGCATCCACCTTCACATATGCCACCGCCACATGTGGTCTTGTTACGAACCCATTTGGTTCACCACTCAAAGCTCAAGCACAAGATTCTCTCATTTTTATTTTTGAAGACCCCTATCCATTTGGGATGGTGGGTAGATTTTTGCAATTCCAGTTCACCAATGACAAAGAAAAATTCGAGACGCAAAGACTATCATCACAAGGCCCACAAGCATTGCCTATTCAACATCTGTACATATATCTGTATCATCACTCATCATATTGGTCTAACATCTGTACATATATTTGTGCTCTAACATGAGGCATGGGTCACTTTACCAGCCAATGTTTCAGCCAAGTTTCTCCAAAGGAAACAAACATCCCAACAAACGAGCAGAAAAAAAGAAAAAAAAGAGTCTTGTTACAACTACCGATAGCTTTGTGTGTTTAAGAAAGTTTTTGAAAGATTATTGACTTTTCAGATGCATTTTAGCACGGGACCAATTGGAGAAGAAAGTTAAGACACTAAGGATCATTGTGTGAATTTTTCAGAATTTTTTATGAAGCCAATTGTTCCAGAAAATCCAGCCAAACAGCCTAAGTTGCAATCCCGTCAGAACTGTGCTGCTGTGGGAGATGGAAGATTTGGGAACTTTCTTGATTTTTCCAAGTGACGTGCAATATATGCCTGGAAAGCTAAGAGATAGAGCTACAATTCTCATATTTTTCCAGAATTTTAGAAATTGTGGAATGTGCCCAAAATATGCGTGCAAATTGGCTGACGTGTTTCATAGTCAAAGAAGAATTATTTCCTTGTGTTCGAAAGTCTACATCAAGATCAACTACAACTTTGATGCAACTATAATTTCAATCCAACTACAATTTGGAGACCAATTACAACTCGACTCCAACTCCAATTAGGATACAAAGTCCTATTTCACATCCAACTCCAACTTCAATGCAAAGTCTTATTTCATGTCCAAGTCCAAGTTCAATTACAATTTGGACTCTCACTGCAATTTGGCCCCAAGTCCGATTAGGATGCAGAGTTCTACAGCACATCCAACTTCAACTTGATTACAATTTGTTTATAATCAAAACATCAACTCTTCATGCACATACAACAATTTGTTTATTAAAATTAACGTACACATCCTATTATAAGTTGTCATTTTGAAATTAAAATTTTTGAAGTAAGAGTTGAAATGTGTTCAATTTGAACGAGTTAAAGTTTTAAATTGAAGCAAATGACCTACTAGTGTAGTGGTTTGGAGTATTTACTTCCTCATGCAAGGTCCTGGGTTCGAGTTCTAGCATCTTTGTAGTGTGTAAGAGTTTAGTATGCTATCACCCCTCTCAATAAGAAAGGTCCTAAAAAAAAGTTCTAAATTGAAAAATTACCAAATTGATTCAATTTAAATTAAAACTCCAATTCTGATTTTCAATTATAGATTGATTCTCCAACTTTTTTTTACAATAGATATTATGAGGGGGAAATCGAACTTAAAATATTATGTGCAAAGGTAAATAATTTTAATCACTTAAATTACAAGCTCTTTTATAATTTATTTATTTTTTCTCTAACCCATCTAACTTACCGTATTGCTTGTATAAAAATATAAATAAATAAAAAAACTTACAGAATGCGCCCAGAATTATTACTATTTTTTCTGACAGCATGTGTTTGGGTTATATAGTATATGCCAAATACGACAACAAGTATACGCGCGTTTGCACGTGTCCCGGTTGACGTCTGCATTCCGTAGTTCACTGCTTTGACTCCGTCTCGACTCTCGGTCAGTGCTGCTAGCTGAACTCAACTGAGGAGGAAATGCTTGCTGGGCGACAAAGTTGGGTTTTCTGCACAAGCCCCTGTAGGTCTACGTATTTATGCAGAGGTCCTCTGAGACTGAGAGTTCAAATGTCATCGCTTGGGTTTTCACGACTGATTAATAGTTATTTTTTATTTATTTTATATCAGATGACCGCCTAAAATTTGATTGTGTACCTACATGGTGATCACTCAACATCACAATCTCCATCACAATTTTTTTCTTTTTTTTGTAATTTAATGGTACTATTTTTCTAGCGTTTCGAGAGATTCCACGTTCGGATCCCTCCCTCTTTCATATATTTTTTAAATAACATTTGATTCCTCTGAATAATCAAACAAAAACTTTGCATGCAACTTGTGGTGTTGTACCAAATTAACGTAACCATTTCTTTTTATGCGAATTAAGTTAACATAACTATATACAATGGTGAATCCATGAATTTGTCAGAGAAAGGGCAAACGTCGAATGAGGATTAAGTACTGTTTCATAACTGTATAATTAAATAGATAAGGATCTTAAGTTTATGACTAATTGACTATAGTCTATATGATAGTCGCAAAGATAATCGTATGGAATTCAATCCGATAGAAAATACCATTAAATATATACTAAATAGACATAAATAAATTTTAGAAAACAACACTACAATACAGAGTTCGACCATTAAGATAATCGTCTGTGCACCTCATTGCGCCTGTGAGTCCACAACTGACCATATGCAACAAGTAAATTTGTCTAATTACCAAAAACTCTTCAAAGGAGGAGTTGGTTCTATGTTTGATGTATAAAATCAAACTTGACCATTGGTGCAACATTTTAAAATTTTAAACTATCGTCTCTTACAATGTAATTAACGAGCCATATTTTGTGAGTATCAATTTTTACACTTATATGAGAAGTTCATACCCATGAGTTAGGTATTGGATTCCCAATAATGCATTTACTAACACATAGGAATTCAATTTCATACCCATTCCAAAGCTCCTAAACCTTAAACCAAACTACCTCTTAATTTTTTCTGTTTATCCCTTTTTTTTTGTCTCTTTTTTTAGTTTACTCAATTACAAATCATTAAAACAAAAAAGTGCACATGCATAAAATATGAGTGAAAATCGCCATCCTATAAGCTTGTAGTAGTATCTTATGTTTAATTTTCCATTTTTCAATATTCCTTTTATTAAAAGAAAGTAAACGTATATGCTCATAGTCATTGTAGACATATTAACTGAATAAAAAATAAATAAAAAGTAGAAATATTAATATAAATTCTAGGTCTCAGTGCCAATTTGATTATTTGGGGATTGAGAGAATATGGTCCCAAAGCATTAGATGAAGTAAAGTTCCACGTCAATTTATAAATGATGAAAGTTGGTGAGCAAACTTATAAAGATCCTTGCCCCAAAAAAAAAACTTATAAAGATCATTCAACAAAATAAATTATCCACAATTTAAATCCATCCTTTCCTTTCTTTATTTTTATTTTGGCTTCCAGGCATATACTATATATAGGATCGCGAGCCTCTGCATTTAGCATTCGTGCATTATGTTATACGGACACTCCACTAAGCCTAAATGTTGGAGTGTTGGACATTCAGACACTCCTCGGACACCCGTGTCCATGTCCAACGGTTAAGACACTCCCCATATATGGTAACTCTCCGAACACGGATCAACTCATATACTCATGGTCAACTAATGCGTTAATTCAATTATAATTCATATAAAATTAATAAACTATATTTAAAAAGCTTGAAAAGCTTGAATTTAACTACATATGGTATTATGAATTGGAGTATATGAACATCAATATTTTGTTTTTGTTTAATATATATAAGAATTAGTATAATAATAAAAAATTAATTGCCTTGTTCCTGTGTTGTAGTTTTTTTAGATATGTTGTTCCGTATCCCTATGTCGGTTATCTATGTCCATGCAACATAGTCCGTACATTTACAAACATTTAAGAGAATATTAACCATTAAATTAATCTAATGAATTTTAATAAGTGCATTTTACATGCATTACTTTTTTCTTAATGAAGGGAAAAACATTTAACATGCGTTTTTATATTGTTATTAACAATATATATATATATATATATATATATATATATATTTTTTTGGCTAAGAATATTGTTATATATTACGATCGAGGCCATTCTAACTTTAATTCTCAACAAAGAACTTTATATGTATTTTATTAAATAAATGGCAGATGGGTCTAAGAATATGTCATTGTGGACGTGCCAATAACAAAAAATTATGTGGAGACAATCGTCCTTGGGCACTATGTTGCCATGCTCATAGAATCACGTGTACAAAATACCAAATAAATTTAATTAAGTTTTTATTTAAGGGTTTGTAGTTCGAGTAGTTACAAACTGTTACTTACTTCTATCTTGTGTTGGAATCTTCTATCCTCTAATATCGCTAGTAAAAAAAAGTGTTTATCCATATTTAGATGCTTGCTTTAACTAAATTTTATTTAAGTGCTTGTGGTTCGAATGGTTACAAATAGTTACTTACTCCCATCTTGTGTTTGAATCTCTTATCCTCTAATATCGCTATGATAAAAAAAAAAGTTTATGCTTCTGGGTCATAGAATCGCTTTATATGGAGAAACACATGCTAAAAGCACTTGGATTTCTTATGAAAATTTCAACATCTTTATAATAAAAGTGCTTATAAGCAGAAATGCTTCCTAAAAAAAGTCCTAAATGAGTCTTAAATTATTAGTTAGCTATACATTGTTTGTTTCTTAGCCTCATAAATGATCATAATATAAAAGTTGACTAACATGAAATCACAATTTATGATGTCGTGATTTATTTATTTTTGTACATTTACCAAAAATGTAAGGTTGGTGTTGGCTAACTACAATGCTTGAACAGTTGTATTTGTCTACGGACCCAATATGGTGAAAATTGTAATATTATTATTATTAAGAGGCTCATAATCTACCTCCTTGTGTCGGCAAAATAAAAAATAATTTTGTCAAAATTTTCGTTGGAAGGTAGGTACTTCCAAAAAGGTTCCTACGACTTATCCTTGTGCAGAATAAACATATCACACGACACCCCTATTTTTCAACCCCAAACCAACACCATGGCCATAAAAAAACAATCCAACCAAGCAAAGACGAGAAAGAACCCTAAAGCTGGTCGCCATTCAAAGTTTGAAGCTGCCCAGCAAGAGCTTAATTTGAACAAAGAGAGAGAAGATGAAGGAAAGAGCTCTTCTTCTGCCCTGGTGTTTGTTTGTTATTAGCTAGTTTAGAGAGAATATGTAGGGTTTGAAATTGCAGGATGGAGCTTACCTTCTTCGTGAAGTTCTCAGCAGCCCACCTTCCTTTTTAAATGCTTCTGCCTTTTTTGTTACACTGCATGTATCTGAGATTCCCAATTTTTTTTTGCTTTGATTCTTATTCCTAGAGGTTTTGATAAGTCATCTCTTGCTTTCTTCATCCAGCTTAATAATGTTCTGCTTTGATATTATTAAGGACCAGTTTAGTATTATTATGCTGTGAAAATAATCTCTATCAGATTTGTTGTGAGATAAAACAGTTTGGCATTTAGTAAATTTTTTGTTAAAAATGTTGTTGGTACTAATTTTCGTATAATCATAAAATGATTTATGCATAATCATTAAACCTAGAGCTTCTTCGAAACTGATTCCCGCAAAATCAGAAAATGAAAGCACTTTATTAGGTGCTTTACCTTATAGCTTTCTATCACAACAATTTTTAGTAATAAATAATTTTTTCATAATTTACCAAACGGGCAGGGTTTTTCAAATTTTTTTAAAATTAACTTATCATCCCAAATAAATAATACCAAACGAGCTCTAACCTTAAAAACCACCCAGCGTGCCACGCAATTGTGTCATTCTGTAAAATCAGTAAGGGTAAGCTCGTCATTTCATATAAAGGAAAAATACAGCAAGCAACCACCGCCCCCTTTTTCCCGTAAATAAGGCCCCAAACAATGGGCATTTTGGTCACGACGATGAGAACAGAACACAGGCGGGGCGGGGGCCAAAGTGAAAAAGAAAAGTTTGATTGATGAGGGAATAGGAAAGTAGAAACAAAATTAGAAAAAGTAAAAGATTTGATATAAATAGGGTTATAAACTAAAAAAAATAAAAAAAAGAGTCAACAAAATAAAAAAGGATAAAAAATTAAATTTATTTTCGGACGCGAATTGAGATTGAAATAGAGTTTAATAGGGGCGTTGAGATCCGGATGCCAGTCTCTCTGTCAAGGCTCTCTTTGTCCCTTATCGGCTCACGGTTCTCACTTTCTCGCCCCACAGGCAGATTTTCTTGAAGCCAAGAAAGAGAAAGAAAGAGAAGGAAAATTTTATTCAGAGGAAGGGAAGGCAGCCGAACGACGACGAAGCGGATAACAAGAGCAAATCCTAGGAGAGTCATCGTCTCCCATGGCTCACTAAACTCCTCCTATGCTTTGTCTCGTCCACGATCTGGTTTCGAAACCCTAGGGCAACCAACCGTGTCTGCGGCGCAGGCTCGAAAGGCTCTTCTACGATTTGGTTTGCAGAAAACCCCAGATTCAGTACGGTACGGATAGGCAGCTGTGAGCTTTGTTGTATTGGGGGCGTGGAAAGGCGAAGGCTTTGGTGGGCATAAGGCCGAGAGAGATCTTGGCGGTGGTGTTTGGGGTTTAGAATTAGGGTTGTGAAGGTGTGGCTGCCCATGCGATTGGGTTGATTTTGATGCCGCCAGAACCATTGCCTTGGGATCGGAAAGACTTCTTCAAGGAGAGGAAGCACGAGAGGTCGGAGTCCCTTGGTTCTGTGGCACGATGGAGGGACTCGCCCCATCATGCATCTCGCGACTTCAATCGTTGGCCTTCAGCCGATTTTCGCAGACCACCAGGTATTTGTCTATCTTATTTTCAATAATGTCTCTTTTGCCTTTGTTTCCATGCTGGCTATTTAGAATTAGAATTCTTCGCTCCTGATAAATATGTATATGCACACAAACATATGTTTCATTAATTTGCTGTTCTGGGGTTGTAAATAACTTTTTGAACGGGTTGGGCTTGTTAAAACAACAAACAAAGAGAAGGGTCGGACAGACTTGATCATTAGACTTATGATTTTTTCATCCGTAAGCGGTTTTGGGTTTTTTCTTATATTCAACACAGCAAATTTCGTTGTTTTTTGTTGTTGTTGGATTTCATATCATGTCCTTTCACAAGTATCGTTTAGATCTGCCAACTTTCTGAGATTTGTCATATATATATATATGTATTATATTTTTCTGGAAAAAATGGGTTTTGCCTTCTTTCTGTTTTATTGGAAATACACTTGAGTTTTGTTTGGTCTGAATACTTTACTTGAGTTGATTGTTTTTCTTTTCCTTTCCTTTTAAATATTTTCTGAAGGTCATGGTAAGCAGGGTGGTTGGCACCTATTTTCCGAGGATTCTGGTCATGGGTATGCATCTTCTCGGTCAGGTGATAAGATGCTGGAAGATGAGAGCTGCCGACCATCGTTTTCGCGTGGAGATGGAAGGTATGGCAGGAACAGCAGGGATAATAGAGGGTCTTACAGCCAGAGGGAATGTAAAGGCCATTCTTGGGAAACCAGCAGTGGGTCTCCAAACACACCTGGCAGGCCAAATGACGTGGTTAACGAACAAAGGACGCAGGATGATATGCTGACATACTCTTCCCATCCGCATTCTGACTTTGGAAGCACGTGGGATCAGATTCAATTGAAAGACCAGCTTGATAGGATGGGCGGTTCTACTGGTCTAGGTGCTGGCCAGAAATGTGAGAGAGAGAACTCGTTGGGCTCAATTGATTGGAAGCCCCTTAAATGGACGCGGTCTGGAAGCATGTCTTCTCGGGGTTCAGGTTTCAGCCACTCAAGTAGCTCAAAAAGCATTGGGGCCATTGATTCCAATGAAGCAAAGCTTGAGTCACAGCCGAAAAATTCCACTCCGGTGCAGTCTCCTTCAGGAGAAGCTATTACCTGTGCGACATCTGCTGCACCATCAGAGGAAACAACTTCTAGGAAGAAGCCACGCCTTGGATGGGGTGAGGGATTGGCAAAGTATGAGAAAAAGAAAGTCGAGGTCCCTGATGGTAGGATGAACAAAGATGGGGCTGTTTGTTCTGTTGGTAACGTGGAGCTGGTCCATTCTCTGAGTTCAAACTTGGCTGATAAAAGCCCTAGAGTTACGGTTTTCTCGGATTGTGCATCTCCTGCAACTCCATCCTCTGTAGGTTGCAGTTCCTCCCCAGGTATATTGTTGCATCCTTACATTCCCTTCACATGTTACCTTATCTTAAATTGTGACCTGATATGTGAGTGGATTTTGACAAGATTTGTGTTTTAAAATCTGTCATGTGGTGTTGGCATTATTGCTTATTTATTAATGCAAGTCAAATAGAAGTTAGCATGAGATTCAGATGATTAGCTACTTGTTGCTAGAATTTGGGCGATGAAATCCTCTCCTTGATAAGGAACATCATACATGAAGCTTTTCTCATCTTGACATATTATTATCAACTTGTTGGTTTAGTGGAATGGGAAGGGCCTGAAGGTAGAAAATAGGAAGTATGGATTTTAAAACTTTTGGGTCTCCTGGGTTGTCCTTTTCAGTGGTTTTAGGTTGTAGTCTAAATAATTATACCAAGTATTTTGCTTTTGTTGTATTATGTGTTCTTATTTGTTATTTTTTTATTATTTTTGCAACCTCACATTCTTTTTGAAACCTTCACTTATCTTAGTCTTTATAAAAATTCATTATATATATATTTTTTCTGTTGGTAAGTTATCTGTCTTACTATTTTGATGCATTCCGTATTTTTATGTTTATCTCTCCCTTACATATATATGTTAGATGTACAGAAGTTTTATGATTATACCGTTGTTGCAACAGGTGTGGAGGAGAAATCATTTGGCAAGACAGCAAATGTTGACAACAATAATAGAAATTTTTGTGGTTCCCCTGGTCCTATTTTTCAGAGTCATCATGAGGGATTCGCATTCAATTTGGAAAAGTTGGATTGCAATTCTATAGCTAATTTGGGCGCATCACTACGGGAATTGCTTCAATCTGATGACCCAAGTTCAGTGGATTCTGGTATTGTGAGGCCTACTGCAATGAACAAGTTACTTATATGGAAAGGTGAAATTTCGAAGGTGCTGGAAGTGACAGAGTCAGAAATTGATTCACTTGAAAACGAGCTAAAAGTATTGAACTCTGATTCTGGGGGCAGCTGTCCCCATCCAGCAACTTCTAGTTCTTTGTCTGTGGAGGACAATGATAAATTTTTCAAAGAACAGGTTACTGTCACAAATGTGATCAGTTGGCCTGCTCCATTGCAAATTCATTCTTCTGGGGACACTGATGTGGAGAAGATGTGTCTTGGTAATGGTGACCAGGTAGAATTTTGTGGTATTGTTAAGGATGAGGATATTGATAGTCCTGGAACAGCGACATCGAAATTTGTTGAACCGTTACCTATGGTAAAGATGGTTTCTTCATCGGATGTGATGAGTCACAATGATTGTTCTGGGGATTTGGATCCAATTGAAATGACCAAAGGGGAAACAAAATGCTTAGTGCCAGGAAAGTATGAAGAAAAGACTGACCTGTCTGCTTGTGGAAATAGTAGCATTGTTTTGGATAGTGAGATAGTTGCACCTGTTTCTGGTGTAGTAGATATGATATGCGATCCTATATGTTCTTCCAATAGAGAATCTGCAAATAGATCATTTGACGTATTTAATAAGCTGTTACCAAGAGAGCACTACAAGGTTGATATTTCTGGAGTTAGTATTTCCTCATCCGGGAAGAATGATTCGTTGATCAAAGAGAAGTTTGCCATGAGGAAGCGGCGTTTAAGGTTTATGGAGAGAGTCTTAACCTTAAAATATAAAGCCTTTCAACACCTGTGGAAGGAAGACTTGCGTTTGCTTTCCATACGAAAATATCGTTCGAAATCTCACAAAAAATTTGAATTAAGCTTGCGAGCAACAAATAATGGGTATCAGAAGCATCGCTCTTCTATTCGATCCCGTTTTTCCACACCTGGTAAGTAAATTTTTCTTCTTTATCAGTTTACTGTCATATGTTTTTCGACCTCTTGTGGTCTTTCTATGAGATTGGAATAAAGTGCTTAGTTTATATGCATTGAGTCTGTCAATGTTGATATGCTGATATCAGAACAAGAAAAATGAAAGAAAACAGTTCTGTTCTTGATGGATATGGGTGTGAGGGGACTTTAGTTTGTATTTTCAATGCCGCTTCAGCTTTCTTGTTTTATTGTTTCTGTTCTATGTGTTGCATTTGATTTGATTTCTCTTAGTGTTTGAACACGGTTATGAAATATTAGTTATGCTTGAGGAACTGGTAATGCTTCCTTTATGCCTTTTTTATGTGTTGATATTGTTGTCTTATGGTGTGCTGGTACCAAAACAAGAAAAATGAAAGAAACCAGTTCTGTTCTTGATAGTAATCAATTGATTAACTTTGACGATTAATGCATTATTCTTGCCTAGGAGGCATGCATGCTGACCTCTGGTGACATGGTCCTCACTAATTTTCCCTGAATTAACATTAGTGGTTAGTACTGAGAAAAATAATAGAATTCAATGCTTTTGTGATTTTTGTTGGTGTAAATTGTAATCCTTTGAGAACAAATATCTCTGTATTTTTGTTGTAATCTTCTGTTGAAACATTTTTTGATCACATATTTCAAATTATTTTTTCAGCAGGAAATCTGAGCTTGGTCCCGACTACAGAGATCATTAATTTCACCAAGAAGTTGCTGTCAGATTCCCAAGTCAAGCTTTATAGGAACTCTTTGAAGATGCCAGCCTTAATCTTGGACAAGAAGGAGAAGATGGCGACGAGGTTTATTTCTAGTAATTGCCTAGTTGAAGATCCCTGTGCTGTTGAGAAGGAAAGGGCATTGATGAACCCATGGACGCCAGAAGAGAAAGAGCTGTTCATTGAAAAGCTAACCACATGTGGGAAAGATTTCAGAAAAATTGCTTCTTTTCTTGATCATAAGACGATTGCTGACTGTGTTGAGTTCTACTACAAACATCACAAATCTGTTTGTTTTGAGAAAACAAAGAAGGCTGATATGACTAAGCAAGGAAGGTCTTCAGCTAAGACCTACCTGATTTCAAATGAGAAAAAATGGAATCGTCAAATGAATGCTGCTTCCCTTGATATTTTGGGTGCTGCTTCTGCAATCGCAGCTCATGCTGATGGTGGCACAAGATCTCGACAGGCATATTCGGGAAGGTTGTTTTTGGGAGGGTACAGGAATACTAATCCGTCACTAGGTGATGATACCACTGTTGAAAGGTTGTGCAGTTTTGATGCTATTGGGAATGAAAGAGAAACAGTTGCTGCTGATGTTTTAGCAGGTATATGTGGCTCGCTGTCATCTGAGGCTGTGAGCTCTTGCATCACTAGTTCTATTGATCCGGGTGAGGTTTACCGAGAATGGAAGTGCCAGAAAGTGGATTCGCTAGTGAGGCGACCTTTGACGCCTGAGGTTTTGCAGAATGTTGATGATGAGACTTGCTCAGAGGAAAGTTGTGGAGAAATGGATCCTTCTGACTGGACAGATGCGGAGAAGTCTAGCTTTATACAGGCAGTGTCATCCTATGGCAAGGATTTTGCTTTGATCTCACGATGTGTTCGAACTAGGTCCCAACATCAATGCAAGGTTTTCTTTAGTAAAGCTCGGAAGTGCCTTGGGCTTGATTTGGTACATCCTGTGGCTGGAAATGGAACATCTGTTGGTGATGATGTTAATGGAGGTGGGAGTGATACTGAAGATGCCTGTGTTCTGGAAACTGGTTCAGGTATTTCCAGTGATAAGTCAGGGTGTAGAATGAACGAGGACATGCCGTTGTCTGTCATTTACACGGATGATGAATCTGATCCTGCAGAGATCATGAATGTGCAAACAGGTCCACTTAGATCAGAGGAAAATAATGTGATGGGACAAGTAGATCATGAAGGTGGTAACACACTCAAATCTCTGGCGGAGGATAGGCCTAAGCTAGTTTTGGACGATGCCGATGCTGTAAGAGATGCCCAGAAAAGTCTAGTATTCTCTGCAGATGCAGATGCTCTGAGAGATAATGTTGCTGAAAAGGGAATATTAGTTGCAGAATCACTATCAGTTGGTGGGGGAATCAACTTTGACCTGCCTAATCCTGGCATGGATGGGGAAAAAATGATGGGTGAACTTTCTTCTGATGGATTTGGAAAGAAAGTGGAGGGACAAGATGAAAGAAGAAATACAGATACAAGCAGATGCAGCCTACCAGTTTCAGCACACGATTCTAATTCAAGTGGCAATGCTTTGGCTGGTGGTGGTTCTTGTTCAGGTTTCAGTTTTAACCCTGAGTGCCTGCGTCAAGTTTCTGTTGGGCTGAATTCTATGCAAAAGCCTTCTGTCATCTCATTGCCACATGAGAATCCTCATGCTCCTGCAGATTCTGCCGAAATTGAATGCGAGAAAGCCCTTAACCAAGATAGGTTGTCATCAACCCTGGATCTACAGGAAGGTAGAGAGCCTAAATCTGTTGGTATAGATGAGTGTCACAAGCACTTACCCGGTCTTCCAATATATACAAATGTTGAATCCTCCCAAGTTCTCAAGGGCTATCCATTGCAAATGGCAACCAAGAAAGATACTAATGGGGATGTCACTTCCGGTAATTTATCTGAAGTTCAAAACCTTTCAAAGCCAGACAGGAAGATCAATGGGCATTATATGACGAAAGATGGCTTTCTTCAATTTGGTAACTGTAAGCCGCAATGTTCAGAGGTTGATTTTCCCCTTGCGCCTCAAAAGGTAGAACAGCCTCTTGGCCCTCCAAAAGCCCATTCATGGAGTTCGTCAGATTCAGATAAACCAAGCAGGAATGGTGATGTGAAACTGTTTGGTAAAATACTCAGCAATCCATCATCCCTGTCCAAGTCAAGTTCCAATATCCATGAGAATGAAGAAAAGGGAGCTCACAACCATAAGTTAAGCAACACTTCATCTAACCTAAAATTCACTGGGCATCACAATGCTGATGGAAATTCTGCCCTCCTGAAGTTTGATTGTAGTAGTTATCTGGGGCTTGAGAATGTTCCCAGGAGGAGTTATGGCTTTTGGGAAGGGAATAAAGTGCATACTGGTTATCCATCTTTTCCTGATTCAGCTATCTTGCTGGCCAAGTACCCTGCAGCATTTGGCAACTTCCCTACTTCCTCTTCCAAAATGGAGCAGCAGCCACTGCAGGCGGTTGTCAAGAACAACGATCGGAATATGAATGGTGTATCAGTTTTTCCTTCCAGGGAAATTAGCGGCAGCAATGGAGTCGTGGATTATCCGGTGTTCAGTAGGAGTCGGGACAGTGCTAAAGTGCCGCCATTTACAGTAGATGTGAAGCAGCAGCAGCGGCAAGACGTATTTGATATGCCAAGACGAAATGGGTTCGATACAATGTCGAGTTTACAGCAGCAAGGAAGGGGGATTGTTGGGATGAACGTAGTAGGGAGGGGAGGGATCCTTGTAGGGGGTCCATGTACCGGTGTTTCGGATCCTGTTGCTGCCATAAGAATGCATTATGCAAAAACCGAACAGTATGGGGGGCAGCCGGGGAGCATGATTAGAGAGGAAGAGTCTTGGAGAGGAGGTAAGGGTGATGTAGGAAGGTAGTAGATGTTGCAGAGGGCCTTTGAGAGGCCCTCAGCGGTAAATTATTTATTTGCTGCACCCTGTATAATAGTTTTTTGTGTTCAGTCAGTGACATGATAGGGCAATGGACGGTTTAAAGTCCCCGTCTTTTTGGTAAAATGCTTTTTAGGTGCTTGTAATATTGCAGCAGCTTTGTATTTGTTGTATTTTATGGAAAATACAGAAATAAACTGCAAAAGTTGGGAGGGTTGAATTTATTCCAGTTCATGAGCTCTCATCTGACATCTTTCCCTTGGTTCTGCATTTTTTCTCCATGTTTCGTTTCATGTGTTTCACTTGGGCTCAATTCAATTATCAACCAACTCTGCTCGGGCATTGTTTGCTAAGGAAAAGATCAACTCTAGGACAATACAAGGGAATGTATGTGTCTAAACTTCTAAGTCTTGATAAGGAGAGTCTTCAAGGCAACCGGTTGAATTAGCACTCTATATCTGCAGCATGCTCGGTATTGGTAGTGCTAACAAAGTTCTTCGGTTTCTTGCCGAGTTCGAAGAATAGCAGGTAGAGGTGCTATAACTTTGATTACCTGCAAATAGATACAAAAAAATTGACTATTATCAAATAGAAACTGCAGCCTTTTACTAGAAGTAACAATCGTTGGTTAAACCTTTACCTCATTGGATGATGGGTGAGAGAGAATCACTCGATGAGCATGCAAGTTGTAGCCACAATCTCCAGGAACAGGCTTTGTAGGCCTCAGGAACCCTCTGCATGCAATGTGAAAGAAAATGGAACTCGTATAAAAATGGAAAAATGGAAAAAAAAAATAACGTTCTTTTAATATCAATATCAAAATAAACCACGCAAATTCCTCCATGATTGGATATAGGTGCGAATAGCATGAAGAAAAACCCAGAAAAGAATGCTCTATATCACAATAACTGCATACCCATCATCTGCAAAACTCTCATCTACAAAGTCAGAATCTAAGCACTTCGGTTGTCCACCATGAACATAAAGAGGATCTCCTGTTAAAAAGGCAAAACGTGAGACCAAAACTCTTGCCACTTGTAATAACAAAAATATGTATTTCACAAGTATCTTATTAAGCATTCCACTAGTCCAAGAAATAACACAGCTAGTTGACAACTACAGTACATATGTAGGTGCAACTCCAACCTGCACCTTGCAAATTAACAAATATGTGGGAATTGAGGATGTGAGGTTTCTCAAACCCAGGGCCTCCTAGAACCAGAGTCTGATGCGTTGATAGACACCGCTCACCCCAAAACTAAGTTGAATTTATATCAGCTAATAGTGCCCGTTGAACTGAGAGAGCCAGCTGGACTATGATTAGGTTCATTGAAAAGTTTACCTAACAAAGGATGACCTATGTAAGAAAGATGGATACGAATTTGGTGTGGCCTTCCTGACTGAATCTCAACCTGTTAAACATATCAGTGCGCTAAAGTAAGTTACTTTAAATTCCAAAAGCAAAAGAAAAGAATGCAATCTGACTTCCGCGCCCATCCTAAAATTCAGATATCTTTTTTGTACTATCATAATCATTAGATAGAATTTAATTCTCGTGTTTTCTAATGGACCTATGAGTAGAAAATCAAGTTGACTTTCGAATGTTGGTTTATGTTTCATTCCAAGATTCCCTCCCTTTCATACAAGAGTATTGCTAGTAATATGGTGTTCGAGTTAAGCCATCAATAAATTTATCATTCATGAAAACTACAGATAGATACAAGAAAAGCCTATATATGTATTCTGAAGTATAAACTGGTAGAAACTGGGGTACCTGGACCAGTGTTTGGTTTTTATGTAGCTCTCTCTCAAGAACTTCAACTTTACTCAAAGCTGGTTTTCCTGGTTAAATAAAAAAATTACAAAGAGAGATAAGCATGATTGGATGGAATAGATTGTTTTCTGAAACTCAGGTTTTGCCCTCAGATGAGATGATAAAACATAAAGTATTTAAGGGAAACGATGACCTGTGCAAGATAACACATGCATGACTTAAAGATTGTCACTTTCTTTCTAAATCATGGTGTAGCAATTGGAGGGAGCTTACAGAAAACAAAAATGAATTCAGCACATTAGAGAACACTAATAAACCTGTGGGAGAAGCAACATACAACCCTTTTGCCACACCAGGATATCGCACCACTCCAATTGGCTGCTTGACAATCACCTATAGTAATTTTCACATCAATCACACAATCTATTTGCATGTATAGTTGGAGTAAATATCCTTGAAGAAACCAGCCTAAAAATAAACAAAAAGGAAGACCACTGGTCCCAAGAGACCATCAATTTAAATTGAGACTAATGGGCACAACTAGAAGTCAAATTGCAAAGAATACTAATAAACTTAGGATGTTAAGATTGATGGGCTGCAACGGATAAGATGAGAAAAAAAAGTGGCATTAGAAGCTAATAAATAGATTTACAAGTTAATAATATAAGCATCCATTGGTTGAGTCCTACCTGAAGACTTTTCCCTAAAAACCACTTATGACAAATTTTCTAAAGTTGAATAAGGTATGGAAACAGTAGATATAAATGCTTTCTTTTGAGATATAAACCTTATACATGCACAAACTGACAGTAGTCAGAGTAGCTCACACTTCAGCAGTACTTCACAAAATAAGATGTTACCTTATCCTCACAAAGTATCCCAGTCACTAGTGCCCTGTATACCTTTGAAATTTTCCTCGCTGCACGTGCCTCTATGGAGGTATTACTGCATTGGTGGATATTGTAGATGTCACAGGCCAAGTGATAAAGATTATGACAGTACTGAAAGAAATCTTAGGTTTACATAGAGAATCCAATAATTGTGATTGCTAACAATGTTTTCATTCTTAAAAAAGGAGAAGCCAAGATGGAATAGGTAATTTCTCTAACCTGTCATCTTCAATATTAGATGTGCCGTCAGCAAAGTATGCTGCAAGTTGAGTTTTGGCATGCTTCGTCTTTGCACAGAGTAATATTCCTAGAGCCATATGAGACCAGTCAACCAAAAGAATATCAAGAAGTATAACCATTTCTGTTAGTAACCATAACAATGAACAGATTTGTGAGAATAGTACATAGAGCTGGAAAGTGAGCAATGAATTGTGTAAAACGGATTTTTTAATGTATAAATGTTATCTAGTGAGAAACATAGTACAAAGCATTAAGTTATGCATCTTTACAAGTTAAAAATTGGCTTGGAAATATGACACCTATCTGCAACGAATCCTAAAACAGAAAAAAGAAAGGAAAACCATGTATATCAACTACTAACCTCGAGATGAAGTGTTAAAATAAATTATGCCTAATGTTTCAATGCACATTAATCAGCAACTATTTCCAAGGCCTTCATGAGTATGGGTTGCGAGCTTAATTCAATTAGTTTGATAGAACATGCATCCAAATCATCTCATGTCCACAGCCATATATACTAAAACTTGGCCAGTGATTAATTTAAAAAAAGAGAAAAAAAGGGACCTCATCATTTAATTAGTATTGGAATTCATGGGTACCTGAAGTGCCTCTTCCTAAGCGATGAACAGGAACAGGATGTGATTCTTGGCACAATAAGGGAGATATCTTCGGTGTTGCCTGCCATAGGAGCTGTATGAGAACTGTCCGTTGCTGGAAAAGACCTCCAGGTAGAACTTGCAGCCCAGAAGGCTTATTTAGAGCAATCTGAATTCATTAGTACAAACTTTACATCAACAGCAGTCACCATAAAAATGGATGAAAATAACACGTTCTGTGCAGAGAAACCAATACATAACTCCAATGCTTTATTCCACGAAAACAAAATCTTGAACAAAAACAAATCTTGACTTATTTTCAAAGAATCAAAGAAAACAAATTATGTTTGAACCTGTCCGTTCCAAATTGTCATGCATATAAAAATAAAATACCAGTAGCACTTATAGCATTCACCATAATCTTTTACATTCCATTTTTTGCATTCACCTAAATAATATAAAATGAGTTGTTTAAAACAGTATTAAAACAACGAATCTACTTAAGTCCAGTTGTTTAACATAACTAATCTTGATGAAAAGAAGCAAATATAGACACAGCAACGAAGATAAAAGATATGATCCAACACATAGAAACGATCACAAACCAAAGTGAGACATTTACCATATCATCATCCTCATATAGAACCTCCAGCAAGTATGGCGCATCGGGCTCTCTCCATGGAAGCCTATGATAGACCAATTCCGAACCGACCCTAAACAAATTGATTATGTCCCAAAAAAAACCATAAGAATCTTCTATATGCATAAGGGCATACATAGAATACAAAGGCATATATCATCCATCAAACAAACGACACCTGAGGATCGTATTGGAATCTCTAACAACTTCGCCATCAACTGTTATCTGTAGAACAACACACAAAGCTGAGAATTTACAAAGCATGCTTTTTCATTCCTCATAACAAACCTTTCCATGGTTAACAATGTTCCCACCTGTCCGTTTCGAATTCTCTGCAACCAACTGCTCAATTATCAGTACAAAGTTTAAATTGTTAAGCATATTTTTGATAGAAAACCAAACTCAATTTTCCGAGCAAACAGAAACAACAGAAAATCAAAATCGAAAGAAAAGAAAGCACGATAAATTCGATGGAAGTTTGCATAGGCTGCTTACCCTTGTAGAGGAGCTGAGTTCTTGTACTTGCTCGAGTAGAACTCGATCAGTGTCAGTTCTGTAATTTACACCAGCACTTGAAGTCAAATTCGGAGAAAGAAAACAACGGAGAAGTTTAAATCCAAAAAAGAATAGATTTTTAGCGGATGGACTGCGTTTGGCTGCTGAGAAAATGCAGTAAAGGAAAAAATATATAGAAAAAGGCTATCTTTATCTTTGAGAAGAGGGAGAGAAAGAGGACCAGAATCGGAGGCTCGAACGACGTCGTTGTAGGACAAGCCGTCGTTGAGATCGGGCCAGGGCAATCCGAATGTCCGAGGCTGACGCGTTGGCGAAGAGCTGGACATCGTAACTTATGCAATTCAATTTTCAACCCAGAAGGAAAGAAAAGAAAGTGACTTTCAGTGAAGAATGGCTGCTGCCTTCTGCCCGACGTCGTTAAACCGACCCGCAACTGAACTGATTTCTCCAAAAGTTTGTTAACCGACTGTGACTATTACTAATGTGAAGTTTTGAGTTTTGCCGGTATTACTTTTACCGCTACAAACGGAGACAAAAATAATGGAGATTTCATTTGTTAAAAATAAATTTTTAGGGACTCTATCTGTTCAACAACAATGTGTAAGAGCTTTCACTTGTACGTCTGAAGTTTTATGTTCGATTCTTTCGTCTTACAATAAATACATTTGATGAAGTTTTATGTTCGATTCTTTTATCTTACAATGAATACATTTGATTGTGAACGAGGTTGTTAATGTGCTTTTATTTTTCATAATTTATTTTGTAAGGATCAATGTGGGACGATTTTTATAATTCCAAGCTTATAGTCCACGACCATTTTGAATCGGTCTAGTCGCATCATTTTTCATTTTTTTAATGAATGATACAGTTGTTGAATAAAAAGACTATTTTATCGATGTTCAAATCTCATGAACGATAATTGTTGATGCATGAACATAACCAATATTGATGGTCTCGTGGATAAGAATATTAAACAATATTGAATTTTCTAGTTTAGACTAGATTACCTTGTACAACTATTCCAGCTCATTTCCATCCCATCTCTCCACTGGATACAGGTCACATGGCCAAATACATACTCAAAATGCAAACAAGTTTGGACAGTTGACCCAAATTGGACGGGAACAATAAAAAGAAACGAAATAACTTTGATTAAAAAAATCGTGATTCGCATTATACATTTATTCTTCTCTTAAGTCTTCTAAGGACAAAGACAGTGTTTAGAGGCACAAATGAACTTAGTGCAGAGAATTACACTCTGTAAAAACACATAGAAATGATGGATCAATGCCATCAAAATTCCAATAACAATCAGCAGAACACATCGGTCGATGAAGAAGGACGCGTAACCTGAAGCGCAACTGAATTCCACTCCTCAATGTCATTGCAGTGACCAGTTTTTGCTTTAAGCACCTGTAACTCGCTTGTCCCACCAACAGAGGTTTCAGTCAGAGACAATTTTTTAGCAGCCACTGCCTTCAGCCGGTATCGCTCTGCTCTCGAGCCAATGACCTGTCCCAACACTGATGCTGCAATGGTAAAAGCCATGGCTGATTTAGGCATCAGCACAGACTTCCGAAGTATGGCTATGAATGGAACAGCTGCATGCACAGCAGCAAACCAAGATGGTGAGAATTTCTTGGTGTGCTCCCTCCAGACCCCTAAAGGAACATTGGCTGCCATGCCCAATGCTCCAATCACCAGTACTTTTTCAGGAAGGGGTTGTGGGCGGAGGTTCTTTGCAAATGCAGTTTGCGCTAGAGCTGCTCGGGCTGCAACTATTGCTGGTGGGCACTTAATTTTCATGCCTGGAGGGGGCTGACAAGCCTTTGCAACAAGCGGAATGACACCACTAACTGCACGGTATGACTTCGCGATTGGACAGCTTCCGGATTGCAGCCACTCATTACTCAAAGCCTCGTGATTAGAATTTCCTCCCTGAAACATCAATTCCAAATATAATAAGCCTCGGAAAAAAATAAACTTGTCTAATGATAAGAAGTAAAAAAAATTCAACGAAATCACAAGAAATTTCAAAACTTATAATCTGCCAATTACTCAGCAAGCTGGGAAATTTTTAGCGCGAAGCAACAATCAATTTACCTTTGAAGAAGAATCTTTTTTGGAGGAATTGGATTTTCGTTTCTGATTCTTCCACTTCTCAGAGAATGCATCAAAGCTGAATGGCCATCCAGCACCAAAGGATGAGAGACTGATAGTGGCTGCCTTTGCAGCTAATGGATTAAACATGGATGGGGCTGGTTGAGGCTCAACTATGTTAGAATGCACAAATGATCTTCCAGAAAGGGGGACTACTCCATCACTCCCATGGAAAAGCCTAAATGCCATGTCAAAATTGGGACCATCTTCAAAAATTGGACCTTTGCCTCCACGTCCCTGATCAAGAAAAGTAGAAAGTAGTATCAGAAAATACCTCAATTTCAATCAAGCAGCTGTAAGTGCTAATAGAAGATGCAAATAACCAAAAGTACGCCTACAGTAACATAGAAAACAATAGAAGATGCAAATCAGCGAAAGGAAATATAACTTACAGGCACTGGGAAGGCCAAGGATGAGGCGAAGGAAAAATTGGTGGGCTCATTGATGTTTCTCAAAAACGGACATCTGAGAATGTCTAACTCAGAAGGCACACAATCTTCATTTGCAACTTTGAAAAAGGAATCCATTCCTAATGCGGAGAAAAGTAACCTGCACGAGGAAAAATGAACAATCAAGAACTCCTGCATAGTACGATGAGTAAGAAAACACATGCTTCTAAATGTTACCAAAAATATGAACATGCCTATAATCAGATATTGATGCTGCATCTAAGGTAAACAAATAGTCATCACACAAGAAATTGTCAACAATTATCTCGCAAACATGAGCATCATATCCAGGTCTTAGTCAAGATTAAGAATCATCACAAACATAAACCCAATTTTCTCAAAATTCTAAACCTACCCACAAGCCAAAACCGATAGATATTATTTGGACAAATTGAAAAAGCTTATTCTGAAGTTGAGAAAATGCTATGCTTAGAACAAGAACTGACAGAAAGTCAAGAAACCCAGTTAATTGCAAATCAAAATCACGACTTTCCTCAAATCTTTACTTAATAAAACAAAATCTGTCACCAAAATAACGATCTTGACGGAAATCTTAGAAAACCATTGATGTAATTATATACCTTTACAAAACCCATCAATTTAGACCAGTCAAGACTCGAGTTCAACATCAATTGGAAATCGTCAAGATTCCATTTCCCAGAAAAATATTATGCTTGAAACAAATCATCCAACTCATGTTAAAACTCTTAAAATCTAGAAATACAAGACGCCATCCTAATACATCAATTTTAACAGAAAATGAAACAAGATTACCAACAAAATCAAGAAAGACAACAACTTTGAAGAATACAATGCAATTCACGACGGCAACAATTCCAAATAAGAAAATTACAAGAACCCAAAAGCAAGAAGATAGAAATCATACCTTGAGAGAGGTTTTGCGAAGGGAAGATTGGAAGACAGAGAGAAAGCGAGAGGAGAGAGAGAAGGACAAGAAGAAGATGAGGAAAGGTATCTGTGTGGTGTTAGGTGGAACCGAAATTGACTTTCGTTGGGGAAAATGAGAGAGGGAGAGAGGGCTCAGAAGGCTTAAGAAGACGACGTCGTGGTGAGCACACGCTTTTTCACTTGGAGCTCTCCAAGTTGGAATGGGAAAAGAATTCGGTTTCGGACCGGTTTTGGTTATTCGGGTCCAAGCTATAACGTGGCGAGTTGTTGAACGCATTTGATAGCGGGGTCCACCCGAGTTCAGGTCCAAGTCGCTGTTGGTGTGTACACCACGTGCTTTTTTCCTTTTTTTCATTTTTCATTTTTGTGTGGAGTGGATGAATTGCTTTTTTGTTGTCTAATTTTTTTATTGAATAAAAAATATTAAATTAAAAAAAAACTATTTCATAATTTCTTGTCAGGGTTTTTTCATGGAAGTAGTGTTTAGCAATTATGAGAGACGTGTTTCACATTTTTTTTTTGGCAAATCACGTTTTCACTACTTAAATTTGGAGCTATGATCGATCACTTGAGTAACTACTCTTAAGGTTTTTTTCAGTTAAATCCCATATTCTTAAGTTTTCCTCGTATATTTAATTTAATTACGACATCGGATAAAAAAGTAACTACTCTTAATCATTTGAGCTATACAAACTCGTGGTGTTTTAAAAAATTTCACTTAAAGGACAACAATGAAGGTGTCCACAAATCCCCACGTCACTGCTGAAGTAAGATTTGATTCTAACCTCTACAATTGACTTTGTCATACATTATAATTGTATTATTCATGCAGTTAAGACTTTAGGCCATACAAAGCCATCAGATATTGCCAGTGGCTGCGTGCATTTTCGTATAACCAAAGGAAATGTACATGAGTCAGGAAAGCCTTTAAATCATACAACCTATTCGGGAGTTGGCTCCTCGACAGATTTCCTGTATTCCGGTTTCAGCTCATACGTCCCTTGATTAGCTCCCTTGTTGTAAACACAAAGTTCCTTAAGTATGTCTTTCAAGAACTGCTGCAAAGGGACAAGTTCAGAATCAAATCATAGATTCATAAGAACAGTCACATTTCCAAAAGTACGAGTAGAATGATGATATAACGAAAAGCTTACAGTTAATCAAAGATCATCAGGTTATTGGTGTGTTACAAGTTCAAAGGATAAGTTTCCTCATTATGATCGATAATCAAACACTCATTCTTGGTGAGAAATTGTACAAAGTCGTGCACAATATCATGCATTTTGCAACTTGTAATTGTACCATTGTTTGGATCTTCATGAAAATCCTGGAAAAAAGAACGTGCTACTAAGTTGTCAAAAACTTCATGACCCAGAGTTTCTTTTCCTTTATTCCCTTTGGAAATAATATAGTCATGTGCCATCCAGAGTTTAATCAACTCATCTCTTTTGAACTCATAATCTTTAGGAAAAGTAGCACAATATAAAAGGCAACATTTAATTGTTGTGGCCAAATCATAATAACTTAGGAGAAGAGGTTGGAAAACTTCTAGCTGCCTTTAAATTTTGTTTTCCCCACTTAAATGCATATGGGATTTAGTTTCTTGATTCTGCTCATCTTCTATATTTAACCATGTGTAATGCATTCATCTCAGCATCTCTCATACTTCCATTAGTAAAAGTAGCATTCTGATTGCCTAATTTTGTGCTATTTAACAGGGAGGATTCAAATGTCCCCTGTTTGGAAAATTTTCAGCAATTTTCCTGCTCAATAATTAGTAAGGTGTCTGTATGAGGATATTCAGTAACTTTCCTTGTCAATAATGCCATGCATTAATCTGGAAAAGGACAGATTAAGATAGTAACTCTAATATTAAGATTCAATGGGGGAAGAATTATAAATCATGCAGAAAGAAATAACTAGAAAATATAACATACTTCTGGTTGATCTGTTTCTTGGATCAGTTGTCTTAACGTCCAATTTGGTTGCCTTTCGAAGAGCTTAAACATAATGTCTTCCATCTCTCCACGGTCCCTCCTTGTTCTTTTCATGTCTGACCCCTTTGTTGGCATTTTCTTCTTTTCCTATATGAAAGACAGTTCTCCTTATGCTTAATACTTAATGTTGGATAACCAATACTAAAATTAAATGCCAACAAACAAATGCAGTCCCAAATAATGTGACTGCCCCATGGAAAGCAAGGAACACTTTTACTCAGGAACAATATGTACAAAAAGAAGGTGGTTTTACGTACGCTGGGTCCAGGAGCCACAAAACCAATCATCCCTGGCATAGGCCTCATATGAGCCCCATTGTCATTTTCGATCACCTGAAAATTGGAAAAAAGGACAAATTAGTGATTATACTACTGACAGGTATTAGATTACTGAAATAGAGTGTAAGAAAAATATACAAAGTAATCTGAGGAACCTGAATCTTTCTGTTTTTCATATACTTTTTCGTCCGTTCACGGCAAAGTTTCCCATAATTCTCAAGGTTCTCATTATGGGGCTTCATATAAAATTTGTTCAATATTTTACCCTCCACATATAACTTTCCTAAGGTCGCAAAAGAATTTCACACATTCAGTTGAGAGTGCAAAATGGACAGCTAGAGTTAACAATGGACAGCTAGAGTTAATATGTGCTTGCAGCTCTGTTGAAGTAACATAACCCCAATCAATTTTTAACATTATGTTCCTGATTTCAAGTATTATACCTTGTAAGCATATATTTCCTCTAAAATAAATTGAAGAGTTAGAACTAACAAGAACCTAAACTAGAAATATGTGATACTAAATTGTTAGTCAAGAAGAAATTGAATTCCAATCTCAAATTTAAAAAGCCTAACCCAGGAACTTGAGTATTTTCATTTCTTTGTGGCACTAAAAGCTGATTTCCCAACACAAAACCACGCAAGCCAACAATGTTATTCTTGTCTATCTATGATGCAACAATCTGTCGGATGTAGCATGTACCATTTTAACTGAAGTAAAAAACCATCAATTTAAAATGCTCGCTTTTGACAAAAATAAGGAGCAGAAAAGTTTAGCATATTGTCAAGTGGATACCCAACTAGAATAGAAGCATCAATATGACAAGCAACTGCATTTCAGTAAAGAAAAGCCACAGAGGAAAGAGGCATACTTACCTTGTGATAACTCAGAAAACAGAGACATTGGAATGAAGTCTTTAGACATATCCAAAGAGTAACACTTGGACATATTTCCAGATTCAGTGGCCGCCAGTTCCATGGCGAACTACCTTTTAACAACTTATGTAAAGGAAGGGGCAACAAAAGAGGATATCTACAAAGATGAGTGATACTATCATACTATAAAGATGATGACTTTAACCCAAAACTTTGCAGAACAATAAAAATTGATAGAAAAGCCAAGACCTGGGTCATGAAAACCTAACTTGTAAATTGGGTTTGGAGATAAACACATAAAGAGCTGAACTCTATAAAACCCACATCATGAAAATTCTTAACCCAAAAATGAAAGCTTTGGGAAAAAAATGATAAAGAAAGAAAAAAGAAACAAGAAAATGAGCAACAAAACCCAGTAAGCAACAGAAAATCCATAGAAAAGGGCATGCATAGGATCAAAGACCAAAGCTTTATAAACAAGAAAATGCACAACAATTACAAAGATTATGATCGAAACGACAATGCATGCACAAAAAAGGAAAAACCCAAAGGGAAAAACGTCGACTTTTTGAGTTGTCGAGTAAATGGCAAAGAAAAATTACCTGAGGAGAGGAAGACTCGTCGTTGGAGTTAAGAGGGTCAATGGAGAGAACGACCTTGGCCACACAGGTCCGGCCCTGACTTTTGGGTGGCCCTAGGCGATAAATTAAATGAGGCCCCTTCCCTTATAGTATACAATAGCCAAAAAATAACAAATAAAATAATTTTATGTAGCGTGCGTGAATAAAAAAAATTAGTATGCATTGTAATATAAAAGAGTCGGGGGTAGGTGGCATGGAAAAGTGGCATCGTTAAAACCTTCTCGAGGAAAACCACGTGGGATAAAACCCCAAGATAGGAAAGAGTACCACAGCCACCAACCATACGACATAAGATTTCTAAAGTAGAAACATCGAATCAATTGAGCCAGCCCTTAAACTAATAGCTAATGTGTCTCATATTTTCATTACACAGACTGTGGGAGATTTCTTGGGAGTATCTGCAAAGAAGAGCAAAATGGCCATGAACTATGGCTGCAATGGTCATATACCAAGCAGTGTACGTGGTCATGCCAAGCCCAAGAAAAGACCAGATTCTGTAGTTGTGGAAAGAGGGTATGAACACAGTGGTGGGTGGCACAACAAGCTTCGAATATGTACGTCCATGTCCTCTTGTCCAGATTGTCATTTATATAGTATATGTTGCTGCATAATCACCCATTAAAAAACCAAATCAGTAATTAATTATGTATTAAACAGAACAAAACCCATGTTTTAATTTTCTCTATAAAAATCAGTCATAAAATAAAAAAGAAGTTGAATTTAAATGACAGACCTTGCACAACCTTTGAGTTGGATAACAGATCCAAAGAGAAGGAAAGTGCATTTGAAGGCCAATCCAACGGCTTTCCAAGATGGACCCGATAAACCATCTAACACTTCAAACCACTGCTCAATTTTTTTAAAGAAAGAGGTTACTTTTTTCCTTCTCAAGTGGAAATGGTTTTGCATTGTGAGAAATGTTGGAAGCTAATTAGTTTACTTTACCTGGATGACATGGTTCTTGAAGTCGACATTTTCTTTTTCTTTTCGACTTCGGTACTCAACGTAGAGAATATTGATCGAGATAAGCGATCCAGCTTCCCAAAATACCATAAAATTTTTGGAATATGATGCCTAAAAGCATGCCCAGTTGGGAGAAAGAGTATGGCAGAGTGAGCAGAACCCGAGCAACCTGCTTTTTGTTTTTCATCAAAACCCATCGTAACAGAAGAATGTTCAATTATAAGAGAGATCTCAAAAATAGTACTTTAATATTTGAATTGTGACTTGGGTTTTTGTTAAATTTACTTGATTTAAATATGTTTCTACATGGGAAAAGAAGAAATCATGGGAAAAAGAAGAAGACGTTGTTTACGGTTGGGAAGAGGAAAGGAAACCTTCGTTTATGACGAAGGAATTTAATCCTCGCTTTTTATTTTTAATAAGTTGTATAATATTATATAAATATAATATATACAAAAATTGGGGCCCCTTAATTAGAGGCCCATGGCCAAAGCCCTTTTGCCTACCCTCGTGGCCGCCCTGTGGCCACAAAGGCGAGAAGGCTAGCGATCGAGATGGAGAAGAAGCAGAGGCGAGAAGTGGAGGAGGCGTCGGGCTTGAGACTTTTAGCGATGAGCGGAGGGCATTTCATGAGCCAAACTGCTCGCTCTGCTCTGGTCGTCTCCAAAGGCCCATTGGCATTGTTGTTGTTGCTGCTGTTGCTTTTGGTCTTCCATGTTGGCGCCACAGCCACATTGGTCTTTGTTTATTTGTTGAGCGTTTGAGCTCGAAAGAACGAAAACGAGAAGAAAACAAACGGTTTTTCCGGATCTTTCTCCAACATGCTTTGCTGCCTCGGACCTGGGGGCCACTGGGTTTTATTTATACAATTATGAGATATGAAATGGACTCTATTTTTGTTTACTTGTAATTTTTCTTGGTTATTTCTTGGATTGCCCTCTAAACTTGTACATAACTATCAATTTATCTCATAATTTTTTTTTAGTAAATTAAGGGCTCGAATTAAATTTTATTCTCAATGGTCCCCAACCCTCAAAATTCCCACGTTCCATCCATTAATCCGTCCATTGACTCACGTGTTAATGTCACCCGTGATCACCCATTCTTGTCACCGTTAAAGTGGAACCTCTCGCTCGGTGGCGAGAACATGTGCGCTAGCATCCCCAAAACCCCATCGAATGGCTCTCTGTCATTGTGATCGCCGACGAAGAACACGATCTTGACATTTGCCTTGTAGAACGATGTAGTCTCGGAGAAATTCAACGGCGTCGCTGCCGACCACCGCTGGAAGGCCCTTAAAAACAATGCCTTGACCTCGTCGGAAAGCTTGTTCTCTGGCAAGAATGCGTAGGTCAAGTCGCGTCGGCTCGGTGGCCAGACCGGCGTCCCAGGGAAAGTAGAATAGTGAGCAACCGTTTGGAGATTGGACGTGTTAGACGACGTCCGTTTGCCGAAATTCATGGTCGTGATGCCGTTGACTATATCTGGATTGCCTCATCAAGGCTTGACGAGGTGCTGGATGGTGGGCTCGTCTAGCTCACCGGTGACGTTGAGGTTGAAGTTGAAGTTCTTCTGGTAGGTTCTGAGAGCTGATTGGAGGTCGTTGGTGAAATTGGAAGTAAAATTGGGAATGTAACTGAAGTAATTGAAGTACTTCTCGAGCTTGGCAAGAGTTGGCGAACTTTCGGAAGGTATCCCAGGCGCCGGGGACCGAAGCGGTTGTTGACGTGAGTTAACCTAACAAATAAAAGGAGATTTATTTCCTAAGTTAATTATGTGATTTATTTCATTTTTTCATATAGTTGAAAATTCTTGTATAATTAGGAGATATTCTCCTATTTAATTTCTGTATCTATTTTCTAGTAAAACACTACTTGTAAACTCCTATATATACCTCCTTACGGAGAAGAATACAATTAGCCTAAAGTATTCAAACCATATTCATATTTTAGCATGGTATCAGAGCGGTCTATCCTTGGTTGTGTCTAAGACTTCAAATCATATCCACAAATTCAAACTCAAACCCTAAATCAAATCCCTTACCTCTCAAATCAAATACTCTTATCAAACTCCTTAAACACATACCTCTCACATTAAATTCCTCAATCACATTCTTCACATCAAATTCCTCAAATCCAAATTCCTCAACTCAAATTCCTAAAATTCTAAAATCAAATCCTTTCCCACAAACACAAACTCATATCAAATCTTCATTCCTCTGCGATGTCAGACCCCACTACGATTCTCTCACTCATTGCAGACTCAAAGAAGCATGCGGTTAATCAGACTGAACATGCTATACGGGCTCGTGCTTCTATAGCCACTACCAAAGGTTCTGCTTTCCATACGTCATCTCCAAAGCACACATGGATTATTGACTCAAGTGCTACATATCACATGACATTTGATCTTGGCCAACTCATTACTCGCAAACCATCCACACATTCAGTGGTGTTTAATGCTAATGGTACCCCATCCCCTGTGGTTGGGAAGGGCTCTCTATCTCTCTCTAACTCCATACATCTTGATTATGTATTGGTTGTTCCATCATTGGACCATAACTTGTTGTATGTTGCACAACTTACTACTACTTTGTGGTGTACTGTATCATTTTGGCCAAATTATTGTGTTTTTCAGGACATCCTCACCGGAAAGATGATTGATTGTGGTACTAGGAGGGACAAACTCTACTACTTGGACTGGGTGCCGGATAGTGAGACTTAGGTTGGTCAAGCTTTCACCACAAATGGAACTAGTTCTGATAGGCAGAGAGACAAAGTTTGGTTATGGCATAAACCTCTAGGGCATGCCTCGTTCGGTTATCTGAAGAAGTTGTTTCCATAATTATTTTCCAGTTTTGATGTTTCTAGCTTCCAATGTGATACGTATGAATTGGCTAAGAGCCATTGTGTTTCATTCCCATTAAGTACACATAATAATTTGGTTCCCTTCTCACTTATTCATTCTGATATTTAGGGACATGCTCAAATTGTTACTCCAGTTGGAGCTCGATGGTTTGTCACTTTCATTGATGACTGCACCCGGATGACTTGGGTTTCCCTTCTTAAAACCGAAGGCGAAGTCAGTTTTCAGTTCCAACTGTTCCATAAAATGGTGGCGACTCAATTTCATGCCCAAATCCAAATTCTTCGTTCTAACAATGGCAGAGAATTTCGTAATCATGATCTCAACAAATTCTTACAGGATCATGACATCATACATCAATGAGGTGGCTGAGCGAAAGAACCGACATTTATTGGAAGTCGTTCGTGCCTCTCTATTTGGTGCCAACATGCCTCCATCTTTTTGGGGCGAAGCTGTTCTCTCTGCAACTTACCTTATTAATAAGATTCCCCCAAGTATCTTGAATTTTCAAACTCTTCTTCAAACACTTCACCACCATATCCAAATACCTCCGACCTCAAACCTTGAACCACGAATTTTCAGTTGTGTTGTATTCGTACACTTACATGATCACCAAAGAAACAAATTGGATCATCGAGCAGAAATGTATGTTTTCATTAGCTATGCCCCGCATCAGAAAGGCTATCGATGTTATCACCCTTTAAGTCAGAAGGTATATACCTTCATGGATGTAGTGTTCTGGGAACACGACATATATTTTTCAGAAGTACAGGAGGAGAATTTGGAGCCAAACAACCAAACTTTTCAGGATTTTTTCACAATGGAGGAGGCTCAACATCAAAGCGACTGGTCGTCCCTCCAAAATGACCCATCGCCACCCTTTATCAGTGCATAAGAGGCGTTTCTGCCTCTAAACGATTGGTCGTCCTCCGAAAACAACCGGTCGTCTCCCTTGGATTTTTCACATCCCTCGGCTCTACCACATGACCAGTCTCCTCCCAGCTACCAAAATCAGAAGGAGGCAGTTGATCCGTTTTATGAGATGTTGCCCGCTTTGAACCTGTTTTTAGCTTTAGTACCACACCAAACGCCTGCTGAGGATGTCATTTAGTTAACATCTCCCCCTGAAATTGATAACAATAATGAAATAAATCACGATGATTTGATTTCAGAAAGCATAAAGGATACAGATACCCATATATAGCAACTTCTAGAAAGGAAGAACCCTGGTAAACCTCAAGTACAGTACGAAGCAGATCTTAAAGCCAAAGGAAAATACTTCATCAATAATTATATATCTCTAAGCAGATTATCATAGTCAAATGTAAATTTTGTGAAGCAGTTGGCTGATATATCTATCCCAAGTAGTGTGAATGAAGCACTAGAAGACTCAAAATGAAAAGAAGCCATGAATGAAGAAATGCAAGCTCTCCAGAAGAATGCGACATGGGAATTTATGCCCTTACCTCACGGAAAGAAGACGGTGGGATGCATGTGGATCTATACTGTGAAACCTAAAGCAGATGGATCCATTGAAAGATATAAAGCCAGATTGGCGGCGAAGGGGTATACACAAAAGTATGAGGTGGACTACTAGGAGATCTTTGCCCCAGTAGTCAAGATCAACACTATCAGAGTCCTACTATTGTTAGTAGCAAATCTAGATTGGTCACTTCATCAATTTGATGTTAAAAATGCCTTATTACATGGAGACTTGGAAGAAGAGGTATACATGGATTTACCACCATGATGTAATTTAGCTCATGACAAGAGAAATCAAGTTTGCAAGCTCAGAAAGTCATTATATATGTTTAAATAGTCTCCCATGACGTGGTTGTCTATGTAGGAAATGGAGGGTAACTCAAACCACATCATGTTCTTAAAGCATGATAGAGGAAAAATCATTGCATTAATTGTCTATGTAGATGACATGGTTGTAACTGGAAACGATGAAGAAGAGAAATAGAAGCTGCAAAAGTATTTGTCTCAAGAATTTAAGATGAATGTTCTAGGTTCTTTGAAATACTTCCTTAGAATTGAAGTAGCAATGTCAAAAACTGGTATTTTTCTGTCACAAAGGAAGTATGTGATGGATCTACTCACTAAAACAGGAATGCTAGGATGTAAGTCTGCTGACACACCCATTAAGATGAATCACAAGTTTTGTGATGACATGGACCGTTTGCCAACCAATAAAGAATAATACCATCGCCTTGTTGGAAGGTTGAGATATTTGGCACACACAAGACCAGATATTGCATATGATGTGAGTATGGTTAGTCAGTTTATGCATTCACCCAGTGTTTCTCATAGGAATGCAGTTGATCGGATCTTAAGATATTTAAAGTCAGCCCATGGGAAAGAATTAATGTTCTCAAAGAATGAGAATCTTGAAGTTGTTGGATATACAAATGCTGACTGGGCTGACTCCATTACAGATAGACGCTCTATATCGGGTTACTTTACATTCGTTGGAGGTAACCTAGTCACTTGGCGGAGTAAAAAACAAAATGTGGTTGCTCGGTCTAGTGCAGAAGCAGAGTATCGAGATATGACTTGAGGAGTTTGTGAATTATTGTGGATCAAAGTCCTTTTGACAGAATTGGGTTTTAAACCGGAGAAGCCATGCAGTTACATTGTGACAACAAGTCAGCGATCGATATTGCTCACAATCTAGTTCAACACGATGGAACAAAACATGTTGAGGTGGATATACATTTCATCAAAGAAAAAAAATTGAGAACAAGACCATTTGCCTACTCTTTGTAAAATCAAAAAATCAATTAGCAGATATCTTAACAAAGGTTGTCTCTGTAGAAGAGAATTAATCTATAGGAATATAACACTTTTTCCTTCAACAGGACTTCGAATAGGAAGAATATTTTCTGACAACATAAGATTTGAACGAATCAAGAATATGAATTTCTCGAAAGGAACTCAAATGAATTGGGAAGTACATGGTTGGGTATTTTTCAGAAAAATCATGTAAATAAAAGTTGTTCAAAATTCCTTTTCAGAAATCTTTCGAAAATCTTGATAAAAAATCTTTTGAAACAAAGTTTTGCTATGATAACATTTTTCTGTAACACCCCAAAATCAGGACATGTGACAGAGGCACGTACCTTGAGGATCCCAAAATAACACCTTACATCCCAAGGGTTATACTCCCAGAATTCCAGAAATACACTGAGCCCTTTTATTTAGATTAAAACGGGTTGGATCAAAGTTTTTTAACTACATCGAAAAAGTAAATAAAATATTATACAAAATATTTATTTGAAAATTAAACCAACCCCAGAGGTCATGGAATAGTATCAACAACCTCATAAATGGTTTTACAAACCCATAATGAAAATATACTAACCATCTAGAATTCATATTTATACATATGGAGTAAAACATGATTAGCTATAATGAATAGGGTTCACAACCTGATATCAACGTGAGACATGAACCAAATGTTAACAAGTGAGGAAGTCACACCAAGATGTCACCTACGAATGGAATATACAACAAAAGTAGGGGTGAGCATCACATACATTCATTAGCCTCGTAGGAGGCTCCTGGCCAAATTTAAAATTAAATAATGAATATAATAATGATAATAATAATGGCCATAGATTTATTATAAAATCAGTGAAAAATATGCACAAACACAAAGCGTATCCATTTATTTCGAATCCAAAACCAATTGGCATGCTTAAGCACTTTCGCAAACCTTTTTCAAAGCACTCTAGTATCTGCTTGTCTGACAACCGATCCATATAGGCCAACTACCCCTACTAGAAATTATAATTAAATCCAACTCCTCTGGTACAGTAGCGAGAGTGTCCATTTAACCGGTTACACCTCGTCGACTCTACCTCACGCGTAGGGTATTAGTAAAGTCTGTCCGCATAACCCCTCCAGAGGTTTAGGGAATCGAAACCCAAGGAAGTCGCTATACTCATTTCACCCTCATATTGTCGAGTATAATGCCCTCAGGCGTATACCCTTCAAGCTTTGGAAAACCAAAGCCAAGCATCCATAAAACCAAGCATACATGACAATCATAAACAGTGCAGTTTTCGCACACAACAATATCTATTATACCATACATACGGAAAATACAAGTCCGAGAGTGGATCCCCCTATCTGATATCCAAGCCAAGCATAAGCTTCACCAACAACACAATCAAACACTGGTGTCACAGTAACTGAAATGCATAGTCCAATAGTAAAACATTTTACTATTTGTTCCAAATGAATAATCTAATTTAATCATTTTTCATCATAACTAGGGTTCCATACTTTCTCATTTGAGTTTACTTAAATTTACTTTAAAGGCCTTAATTTTTTTCAAAATTATAAATCTAGCCCTGAACTTTTGGTAATTACACTTTAGCCTCAACTGTTGTAATTACACTTTGACCTCTTAAGTTTCTGTAATTACAGTATGGCTTGGTCCCTGGTGTAATTACACTATGGCCCCAAAATTATAAAATAATTTGCAGTCTGGTCCTTGGTACAAAACCAACGAACTCTCGTGCTAATTTTCCAGATTCACTTTTAGTTTTCAATCTCAACCATTCTACACCACATATACTTATGTAATCTGCGATAAAACTTATTTTAAAACATTCAACACTTCAACAACAAAATCACCACCGTCACCACCACGGTGGGTGTCCAAAGTGTTTTTATAAAACTTCAAAACTGGTACAAACCACATATACCAACATGTAGAACATGAAGAGAGGATGAAGTTTGATACCTTGGTTGATAGAAACAGCCATCGAAAACATCTAAAACGGTGCCACAACGTTTCCATACGTCGGCGGACCTTCGAGCATTGAACGGTGGTTGCAGTGCTCCAATGATGGTGGTTTCAACACTAAAATCATTCATTGAAGGGAGTGGAACCTAACCCAATAAGCCTTGTAAAGATTAGTGTCCAAAAACGATCGATAAATGCATCGGGCGGCTTGGCAACGTCGAGCTTCGGCTATGCAAACCTTGAACTTCTCACCATCGTTTCTCTCTCTCTCTACGATGGTGGCTTTAACACTAAAATCATTCATTGAAGGGAGTGGAACCTAACCCAATAAGCCTTGTAAAGATTAGTGTCCAGAAACAACCGATAAATGCATCGGGCGGCTTGGCGACATCGAGCTCCGGCTATGCAAACCTTGAACTTCTCAACATTATTTTAAGAGTAACTAAAGTGATATGTGTCATGAAAAGAAAAGAGAAGGTCCAAAAGAGAAGGTTGCTAGCATTCCCATTTGTTTAATCTTGTATATGGAAATGTGTTAGGCATTAGTCATACATGGTAGAGCATGAATAGAAGCGTGAGCTTCTCCCTTGCAAGAACATGTATTATAGAAAGAGGTACAACCCAAAAGAAAGATATATAAAAATGAAGTCAAAGCTTGAATTTTTGGAATAAGTAAAAGTTTCATTCATGCAAGAATAACAAAATGAACAAATCCGATTCCGACTTTGAGATTTAACATAGAGATTGAGAGAATACAAATAAGCTAAATAATAGAGTATAAATTACACTCAACAACATCTTGATATTTTCTCCCGTTTCTTGAGATCACGCCATAGCCAAAAATAGTATATGGGTAAAATTTGTAATGGTGATTATTAAAACCAGTTTAAGTTACATAGTTGAGTAGTGCGGTGTTCATGATGGAACTGAATCAGAGTTGTTGCTGCCGGTGGAGTTCTGTTTCCTTTCTGCTTGAAGCGATCGGCACAACGATTCAAGCTTTTCTTTCTGATTCTTTGTTTTCTCCAACTGTTTCTTCAACCGTTCACGCTGCTCAGACCAACAGAAAATCTGTGTTATTCCTCATCTATACTGTTTCTTAATAAGGCATCATAAAGGCATAGGCCTGAGTTCAATGTTTACTGTTGATTGATGGGTAATTGGGAGAAACATAAACAAAAAAGTGCATGCAAACTATACCTCATCTACGAGTTCTATAAGAGTAACATCTGTTTTCTCACATTTGCTCTTCAAGAATAAATTTTCCTTCTTCAGTTCCTTGATAGATTTTGCCATCTACGATTTTGCACATGTAACAAACAGGGTAGCTTAGTTTAAAACAAACATATAATGCAAGTTAAACCGCACTAGAGAAATCAGGAAAAGTGTGTCTAAATGAAAATGTAATTTGAAGGAATAATTCACCTTTTCGATCTCCTGTTTAAATGTCTCAAAAACTTCGTTGCTTTTCAACAATGCATCCTACACAATATAATACTTAATTATGACCAGATAGAGTTGTATATTGATAATACAAACATTCAGCTTGAAGCACTTGTGAGGTGATCCGCCATGTATCTGAAAGGTCCATTCTGAAAGAAGAATGCTCAAATTGAGCACAAAGAGTAGGTTGCCTTATCTTCAGTATTGCCTACTGAAGACATACATTGGAAGGCTCTAAGCACACATTTTTAATATTTGAATGATATACATAGAGCAAGGAGACAGGTGATGAGTTCACTTCTGCCAATCAATTTGAAAGTTGCCAATTTTTTTTGCCCAACTCTCACCCCGTTAACAACTAGGACTTAATTCCAAGTAACTCAAAGATACTAATCACATCATGATCATGAAATCACAAGTTATTGATATATCAATCGATAACGAAGGTAATGTCTTTTCTTTGTTTCATGACATTGCATAACATATCAATTATTATGCGACAACCAATCTTCTATGAGTGTAATCCATGTGAGACTCAACCTACTAGCATGGCTACATAACTAACACCATACAGCCTACAGGGCAAATGAACCAACTCAGTTTTGTACTCTTGAGAATTCTGCAGAGAAATTTGACAGCCTCTAACTAAGCAGTTATTAATTTTGGTGACAGTTTCAAAGTAATGGTTTAAAGCAACACATAACACAGAAGAAGTTGACCTGAAATTGTTGGAATTTCTCTCCATCAGCTGTCAACTGTAAGCGCAAATTCTTTTCAGTTGATAGTAACTGTGACACCTGTTCTGCATATAGTTTCATCTGGGACTGTTCCTGGATTAACTTCTCTTCATGCTGCTTAATCTTCAAATCAGCAATTTGAAGCTCCAGAGATTTCTGCTTTAACTGTTAATTCAAAACAAAGCCACTACAGAAAAGTTAAGTCCCCACCTAATTAAAGTAAACAATCATTATACGTAAACTACCGTCATTTGTACAAGTTACGGCTGAATTTTACCTTCTGTTCATATTGCTGTTCAGAAAGAGCATGCTGATAGGTGAGCTGCTGTAGCTTAGTTCTTAACCTGAAAATGAATGAATGCCAATTTAACTAATTTTAACACAATAAACACAAATTATAGACAGCCAAAAAATAAACCAAACAATGATATCAATCAACCAAGTCAACAAAAAGGATAAAGATTCTATGTTGTCAGAGATTTATAACAAACAATACATTACATTATCCTATATAATTATATATGACACTTAGGATGAAATTAATCGAGTTCAGTCTCATTGACACATGCACGTTCAAGGGATCTCCAAGTTAAGTAATTCAAGTTCGCTTCAGTATATGCATCAAGATAGTAAGCATATGTTTTCATGACATCTGGCTCTTACATTTCATTCTCCTTTAGCTGAGAGATACATTCTTCCTTTTGCTCATCTAGCTTATTGCTCACATCCTATAAGCATAAGAACTTAATGTTAGAAAAAGGCATTAAAAAACAAATAATGAACTGAACAGATAAATTTTGGTTTCAAAATAGAAAGGAACTAGTTCTGAGTTCTGATGTTTGGAAAGAATACAAAACTTGTTAATTAACTGAACTCTTACTGCTTGTATGTGCTCTCTTGAGCATGTAAACAATCATGATTCATGACAGAACAAAGTACTAAAACAAGAAATCTTGTCTGTTTTTCCTTTTCAACACACAAGGAATTGTAAGTTGAGAAAAAATATGGACTTTGAGTGTTTGGAACTTTAAAAGATCTCATGTTTTGTAGTGTATAATAGAGGTAATGTTTCTTCAACCTTGGATTAAGTTTAACTTGTCAACTTACAAATTAATAAGCCAACAACAATAAATATTCAAATCCCCTCGGGAAAAGCTATTATATTATAAATAGTCAAACCTTTATTGCATCTTGGAACTTGACTGATAAATCTAATCTCAAGTTCTGCCCCTCTGTTGACACCCGCTTACACTCATCCTGTTCAAATGGTCAGGAAGCCATCAATGTTTCTAGGTGGGTGATCGAGTATTGATCAACTTCACAACTTACCATATCAAACTGTAAGATACAGTCAAAGTAGAGATGACATCGACATAAATATTGTAAAAGATCACAAGTCAATAATGTGAAGTTATCATTTCAACATGTTGAATATAGCTGACATGATGATAACAGAGGATCTAATTTAGATGAACTGAAAAGTTTCACTCAACTCCACAAAAATTTATCGTTTTTTCCTTCACCAAATATTTCTCAATCACTAAAGAATAGAAAAGAATGCAGAATCACCCAATGCACCCTTACCTCGTGAAACAACCTATGCTCAAGCTCAAAGTAACGGGAGAATGAAGAAAAAGATTATCAATACTTTCAGGTGCCTCTTTGCACATTTGCTATTTTACTAAAAAAAAAAACAAAAAAAGACATCGAGGGCAACTTGTCACGGGCCTGCAATGTAGTTAAGTGAGCTTAGTCATGATATGAATAAAAGGGAGCTGTACGAGGCCCAGATATATGTATTATGGGTACATCCAATGGTTGTAAAAACTAGTTTCTGACCTCTACTTCGATTCACCAATGACTATCAATAGAAAGTAAGAATTCAGTTTGCATGGTCAATCAGAACCTAAACAAGTTAAAGAATTACACTGAGATGAAAATTATGATAATGATCTGCAGTCAGTCAAGATAGCATACCATTAGCACTTTGTTCTGGCGTTGTAACTCCCTGCACAATGACTCAAGCTTATCTCGAACAGAAATGGCTAGAGAGAAAAGAGGATGCAAGTAAATAATTAATAAAACCATCTACAATACTGCTCATAATATATAAAAAATACATGTGTATATACAATGAAGGTATACCACTGCACTAAGACTTCGCAAAAGCTACATCTTTCCATCAGAAATTACTGTTAATTTAGGTTATCAACATTATAACATCTAGTTACTGATAATTGGCAATTATTCATACCCTTCGATTTCATGAAAATTTGTGACACAGAAACATCATATGTGAAAGTAGTCCATTTCTACATCAACTATTATATTACCACATAAATGAAATATACTTAACATTCACTGTTACTAAACAAATATAGGATTTCTCCCACAATAACCCTATTGGACGTGTAAACATCAGTATATTACTTATGGAAGCTTTGGGTGTAAACATTAGCGCAACTATCTCAAAATACCTGAATCTCTTTCACCAAGAACTTGTTGATACTTCAAGGTGAACTCTATGAACTCCTTTTCTGATTTAAAGGTACGCTTTGCACTCTTACGTTTGGTTTCAGTGGATTCCTGAGGCAAAATTAGTCCAAATTACTAACCTCACTGATGACTTACATATATAAAATATTTGTGCAATAGGTACATATTTATGTGTGAGTGGGAATGTGGTTGCAGGTATACATTTTGAGTGAAGATTGCATCACAAATTTCAGTCTCAACAAAGAAAATCACACGCATGATTTCTTGCATAGGTTGCAAGGATCAACAACAACTGTAGAAATTGATATCATATAAAAAAGAGATCAAGTAATATGTAATACTACTGTTTTTTTGCTTTTCAGAGTTTCAACACTCTCCAATGATGACGTTTCCTTCACATTGGTTGCTGACGCATCTGAGCCTCCTTCAGTCGCTGAAAAGCAATGAGAAATGAGGGTGGCAAACTAATGTCAAAATATCAAACGAAAAAGACCAGATATAAATATAGTACACATTTTGAGTTAAATTTTTCAAAAGGAGAAATCGCAAGGTAAAGATATTTACGTCTCTCTGAACTTTGACATCTTGCTTCAACTTGTTCCTTTACCTCACTGCATTCAGGTACCCCAACCGAAGTCTCACAAACAGAATCAGCTGAGTCGGACATGACTAGCGTACCTCCTTCTGTCTGCTCCGTGGAGGCCTTTTTGGGCACTTGAACTGATTCTACTGAAACATCAGAATTATCAGTTTCCGATAATGGAACAGGAAAGGTTCTCAGTTTCTGGGTCTTCACTGCCCTACCCTGACTTGTTTGAAACTCATCTGCAGCCAATTCTTCTACAGGTTCCTTTGAACGATCTATATCTGAGGCATTATCATCCTCACGATTGTCCAGTGGCTTCTCTTGTTCAATGGTTGGAGTTGGAGGAGCCAGGGGCTCTGGAGAGCTCTCAACAAACCCATCAGGCAATGAATCAACTTCAGGAAGCTGATTTGCTTCCGGGTTCTCCATTTTTACCTACAAAATTCATCATGCATTCTTAGAACCATCAACATTTATACCCGCCTAAGAATTAGAACAAAAAAGGCCATCCCTTTACAGAGGGATGAGAGAGCAAAAGCCAGAGACTACAATCTAGTTTTGCAGCTGCTGTCATTCGGAAAACGGCAACACTAGAACCCGTTTGGTTGCTAAGAAAATTGGAAGAGAACCCAAGAGAAACTAAAAAAGATTCCATATTTAAGCTGTTTAAGATATCCTAGAATGAAATTAAAGAAGTGCCCAAGTAAAAAACCACTATGACTAAAATCTCAACCTTGGGTTAAATTTCCACACTTTCTCTGGGAAACCAAACCAAAAAAGAAAAAAACTCTAGCAAGAGAAAAATAAGAAAGAATACGAAAATTGCAAACACCCTAACAATCAACCATCGGCATCATTTGAGCAATCTGAACGATAATCAACGAAAATTGAGAGAAAAAGAAATGAAACAAAGAGAAAGAAGGGGACATTACCAGGTAGATTAGAGATTGAACTGAGACAATGGAAAGTGTCCAGTGCGCGCGTTCCGTAGAAGAACTGATCTTTGTGCTGCGCTTTTGTCACTCACCTTCACTTCACCTAGTTGTTGTGTTAGACCGAGAGAACGACACTTTTCGTTCTCCTAATTTATTAATTTTCTATCATATTTTTCATTACTCTAATTGAGCATTTTGGTATCCCCACCCTCCAAATTCATTTTTAAAATAATTTTTTTTTGATAAAGTTAGAAAGGAAAATGGAAAAATTCACATACATTGGTTCCATGGCATATACAGTGTGTTTTGTTATATTGAAGAAATAATCCATAACTCTACCCTTCAACATGTAGCATATGAGGTTGTTGAGCCTACCACGTAGATAATATATTATGATATGAATGACTATTTATGAAAAGGTAAAATTCTGCTCAAACACATAAATTTTTTAAAATGAAACTTCAAGAAATGTTAAATTGAACAATAATTAATCTATTAAACAAATAAATTTCATAAATACCATGTGTATGATAATTATATAAAAGAAAAAAAGGATATGACACTAAGTCATAAGAAAATTATTATGGTTCAAAAGTACATATATAGTATGAAGTGACAAGTTTGGTCTTAAATATGAAGGTTTACTACTAAGAGTTTTATTTTATTTGATATTTTACCAAAAAGAGAGTCAAAGCTAGATGAAATGGACCTTTCATCAAATAACATGTTTATTAAACATTGTGCTCGTCCATCTTTATCAAAATACAGGATCGTGATTTGAGAAATGCCCAAAACCAATTAGGACTGTAAAAGACTATCTTGGGCCGATTGAATACGATAATTTCTGTGGGAGCAAATTTCGTCCCACGAGAATATTCGATAGATTGATTCCCCTTTCTTCTTCGTCGTCTCTTTCTCCCTACAAAATAGATTGGAATAAGAGGACCACACCCGGGGGGTGTTGGCCAAAGGCCCTCCGATGCCTAAGTCAGTACATACAAGTGTTTGTAGGAAAAACAATAGCTAACGAAAAGGGTACGGAGTTATGTATATGTGTAAACCGGGTGGCCGGAGTCTTGTGTGAGAGAGAAAGAGTATGGCGGCTAAGGTTTGTGAGAGGGATTTCTACAGAGTTTCAAATAGAAATTTAGACGTACCTCAACCCTCGTGCGTAGCCAAGTATTTATAGGAGCCTCGGAGGCTAGGGTTTCAAAAGAATAATTCCATATATGGAAAGGAATTATTCTTCCTGATTTGGAGAGATTGGTGTAATTAGGGATTTGATTTAAATCAAATTCCTAATTAAGGCAGGAATCAAATAAATCCCTAATTAAATAAGGTAACCCCCAATTAAATTAGGTAACTCCCAATTAAATCAAGTAACTCCCAATTAGGTCAATTAATCCCCAATTAATCGAATAAATCCCTAAATCAAATCATTCTGACATGTGAGATGTTGATGACCCGGGCACCCTTGGCGTAGGCCTTGACCGGCACTCTACGTGCGTAAGACTAATAGTCCCCCATGCATGTCTGGGGAGAAATAGTCTCCCCGTTGGACTGCTCATCCCTAGCCACATGTGTATGGAGGATTCTGCCATGTGGTCTAGTTAAAACAATTCCCGTGTTGGATTGTTTTCCCCCGGTACATGATGTACACCACAATATGTACCTCCCATGTTATTGGATACTTGGATATTGGATATATTTGACACGCGGTAACTCTTCGGTGGTGTGTCTGATCCGGCACCCTTGGGCGGGTGTAAAGGCCCTTGACGGCGGTCTGCGCGCTTAGGATGAATATTCAGCCGCACGTATATTGAGGATTTTGATGTGCGTGTATGGGGAGCAATAGTCCCCTTGTTAGATTACTCTTCCCTAGTCACATGTGTATGGAGGATTCTGTCATGTGGTCTAGTTAAAACAATCCCCATGTTGGATTGTTTTCCCCCGGTACATGATGTATACCACGATATTTACCTCCCATGTTATTGGATACTTGGATATTGGATATACTTGACACGCGGTAACTCTTTGGTGATGTGTCGGGATCTCGACACCTTTGGCCGAGTGTACCGAAGGCCCTTGACGGGGCAGTTTGCGTGCTTAGGATGGATATTTAGCTACACGTGTATTGAGGATTCTGCTGTGCGTGTCTGGGGAGCAATAGTCCCTCTGTTGGACTGCTCGTCTCTAGTCACATGTGTACGGAGGATTTTGCCATATGGTCTAGTTAAAACAATCCCCGTGTTATATTGTTTTCTCCCAGTACATGATGATGGTGTGACGTGTGTATATATGTGGATTCGTTTCCAGGTTGTGGTTTCTTGAGCATGTGCATTGAGAGTACTCTGCACAGGTATGAACAATTGATATGAATTTCGGAATCGGGATGGGATATTTGAAATTTACTTGTTTTGCAACATACGCCTTGGATAGAGTATGGTTGCGGGGTAAAGAGGATTTTATTTAACTATGTACACAAGAATATAAGGTTTTGAAATGATTGTTGGTAAGGTAATTGAGTTCGGAATTAAGATTGGTTTTAAAAAAAGAATTATGCATATTACTTGTGAACTGTTTTGGGAAAAAAAATTTGATTTATGAATGGTTCTAGAATCTAATTGTTGGGTTATTTTGGATTCATTGGAACTATGAGATTGATATTTGTTTAACTATGATGTGACAATATTTTATGGGCTTGCTAGAATTTATGGATAATTATTAAGTTATGGTATTTGGAAAATGGATTTTTATGAACTATATGATTCTTGAAAGAACTACGTGTGGCTTGATCCCTCAGTAAGGGTACGTAGGCAACTTAGGTTAACCTAGGTGTAACCGCAAAATAAACTGTTGAGTTATGCTTTGAAATGTTGTGGCTGTATATAAAGTAAAGAAACAAATTCGTAAATTATGTTGATATTGCCTTAGTATGGTTGAATTTGAGGCCGGAGGCCTATCTTGTAATTGTGTGTTAGCATTGTGCATGCTACTGTTGGGATGTTTTTATTTGTGATGTTTACAGGTGGAAAAATTGGGTAAATGTCGGTTTTTTTAGGGTAGACTATGCCAAAATTTAAGTAGACGTCTTGACCTTTTTAAGAAATTGTGTGGGGAAAAGGGTTGATTTAGTAAGTGGGCCCAACATTGTTTGAATGTTGAACGGATAACAGGGTTCGACACTGATTCCAAGGAAGAATTCAGGCCGGGTCCAATCACAAACCCCACATCCTATTTCACTCTTTCTTTCTTCAACCTCCTATTTTCAACATCGAAAAAGTACCCTTCCAAAGAGCAATCTTTCACTTTCCCCCCTTTTCTTTTTCCTTTCATGAAGCACCCAAAACCCAAAGTCCATTTTCATAAAATAAAAAAAAAAAAAACCCGAAGTCCATTTCCAATTTGTATCTTCTTCTGTTTTATCTTTTACTTGACTTTCCCACTGGTTTCATTTTATTCTCTCCTTTGTTTCTTCATCCCCTTAAGGCATGAAGAAAAATAAAAAGAACCCATCTTTATTTATTTGATCCATTGTTCTCTCCTATAATTATCTCACTGGTTTCTTTTCAATTGGTCCACAAAGAAATTGGCTTTTCTAGGAAGTCTCAGCCGGCACTTGTGGACACATGCTTGGATTCTGAAACTCCAAAATGAGTTATTGCCGGAGTTAATTGATTTATTTCCTGAATTTGGATTTTGCAATAGACTTTGAGAGAGAGAGAGAGAGAGAGAGAGAGAGAGAGAGAGAGAGAGAGAGAGAGAGAGAGAGAGATAGAGAGAGAGAGAGAGAGAGCGTATATGCCATGGATGAGGGTGGGAGGTGATGGCTGCGACGAGGGGTGGGAGGTGATGGTTGCGACGAGGGGTGTGGTGGGGTGGAAGGTGTTGGCTGCGACTAGGTGTGGAGCGGGGAGGAAATTGTGAGCGATAAGAAGAGGAGGGGATTATCCAGTCAGGGCTGACCCTAACTTTTGGGTGGCCCTAAGCGATATACTAAATGAGGCCTCTTCCTTAGTATACAATTGCACACAACAAATAAAATGATTTTACTTCACGCGCTACGTGCGAATAAAAAAGGTAGTATGCATTATAGTATAGGACATATCTCGAAAAAAAATTTAGATTATATATTTAATATCATGAAGGAAATTACAAATTTACAAACCCACATTTATAAATTTGATTACCTTTTCAAATTCTCATTCTCCTCTCTTTTTGGTCACTATCAATCTCAGAGCCAAAGATTAAAAAAGAAAAATTGTGAGCTTTTCTGTGAGAGATCGATCTTAGGGTTACAATATGAGAAAAGAGGAAGCGTGTTGGGGTTTCTTCTAGGAAGAGGAATCATGTTTCTTCATTTAATTTCATCGTGTGTGTGTGTTTGTTTTTTTTTAAAGTTGAACGCTATATATATATTGGGGCCCCCTTAATTGGAGACCCATGGCCATGGCCCTTCCCTCCCAACCCCAAGGCCGGTCCTGTATCTAGTTCCCCCTTCACACACGAGTTTCAAGGAGCACACTTAATGAGGTGTTCCTGGTGGGCCCGGGATTGTTAATCCCATTTAAAACTAGAACCATGTGACAACAAACATGGGATAAAAAGTAGTCTAAGCCAGTCCAAGCTTAAAAGGTGTAACAAACAGACCCCTAGGGTATAACATCATATCGATTCATAGTAATAATTAATCATCACTTTTATCCGAACTTAAACTTACTTGCTTGGATTTAGGGTTTAATGAGGTGTATATTTTTAGTTTAGGGTTTGAATGTTTTGGAGGACACAAAAAGAGGGCGTGATTAGTTATCTATGAAACAAAACAAGGCACGAAAATAACATGAGTTATTTCTTTCTGCTGGGTTTTTGTCGATATGGTATCTAAGTTAGGCTGCCGTATGGTACTATTTCACAAAAGACTAGGCAGATCCCAATGAGGAAAAAAAATCACGCATATTGCATGCAATTGTTGGTTATAGTAACTTATATATAAATAAGTGTAAATTTTAAAGGAAACGCACGCACATATAAATTACCCAGAAGAAGTAATTAAGCAAGAGCTCAAGAGAGAGACAAAGACAAAGGGGTACGTAGAATCAAAGATATTGGCAAACTATGGAGATGATGAGCAACAAGCTATGTTTTGTTGTGGTGGTGGTGACCATGGTGCTTACGGTGTCCACCTTTGCTCCAGCTGCCTATGGAAACCCTAGCAAGAACAATATTGCTGAAGCACCGGCCTCTGAGCCTGACGACAAATGTGATGCCAAAGTTGATGCCAAATGTGATGCAAAAATTATCGATGCCAATAATTTATACGATGGCAATTTTGGGGTAGCTGCTCCCATGGCCAGTCGTCTCAATGAGGAGAGCTTGGCGTTGATGTCAGGGACGTTGAAACAGCTAGAAACGAGTGGAGGCGGGGGCACGATCAATGGGTGCAGAGGCAACCTCTGCAATTTTTGGGTGGCCCCTTGCCAGATCGGCTGTGTTTGTGTTCCCATTAACATTGGCCCTTATGGGCTCTGCAGTGGCGTCTGTTGCTAGCTCTAGCTAAGCAACTCCTATATAACACCATATATACATATATACAAATTAATGTATACGCATCGATCCATCCATATGCATGCATGCATTTCATCTAATCATGAACAGCTATGTACGGTACTGATCCATTTTTAGCATGAAATAACATTGATCGTATATATACACATACGTGTGCCCTTGTGTACGATTGTTATGTTGTTGTCTAGTATTATATACTATTGGAAGGTATGGGTTCATGTCATGCTTCTTTTCCTTTCAGCTTAATTTCATCTTTTGTGTTATATTGTGTTGGGTTAGTTACATCTCACCCCTTGCAACTCTTTTCACTTGGTAAATTGGGCTTAAATTTAAAATGTTATGCCACACCTAACATTAAAAAGAACACCTAAAAAAATCATGTAGTCCAGGGCCTTGATACATTACCCTCACCTAAATACCGAAATACAACCCAGGTTACAAGAAAAATCCAAGGCTGGCAAAGCTAGCCCATCCCTTACCAAATTTCTACATCTACAATTCTTCTGCATCAGCAGTTGATAGTAAATATTAATATGATAACATTTTTTTTTTCATACAAGTCATATTCGGGGAGGACTAAGTCGAACTTAGGACCTCAAGAGCAGAAGTAAATGCTCTTAATCACTTAAGTTACAAGCCGCTTGCAATAAAATAACAACTTTAGTAAAACTAGCTTTTTTACACCGATGAGAGTATATAAGTTTTGAAGAATAACGCTAGGAAAACCAGACAAGTGCATACATACGCATTTATATAAGCATAATCGTGTTTTAATCAAAATACTAATTTAATACGTCAACTTGATCAAGTATAGTTGTAGGCTTGTAGCTAGCTACATACAAATTAGGAGTGAGCATGGTACGGTATGGTACAGTATTGAGCTCATCCCGACACTAATACTGGAATTTCAAACCGGTATGATACGGTATGAGATTATAATTTGCCAAAGTTGGTACCGTACCATACCGGAACTGATTGGTTCCGGTGTGAAACGGTACCATTTCAGTACAAAAAGTTCTTCAAATCTGATTGCAGATAAAGTGACCTGATTGCAGACAGCTTTTGCATACTTCAAATCTTCTTCCCATGGGCATTCTGACCAAAAGTTCTCAAAGTCTTCCTACACAAAAACATACATCAGAAGCTGGTTTTCTTTCTTTCTTGGGACTAAAACACACAACAACATTAACAAAGAAGTGAACAAGAAATATATAAAGTCACTAGCGTCCTACCTACTCAAAATAATCCAACTAATAACCCAACAAGTTCGCGTTTTGCTAGATTTCTGCAATACCCAAAAGAAAAGTTTTGCCAATTCTTCTAAAGAGTAGTGATCTCTTGGTCACCTAGTGACCAAGGATCCGTGGTCACCCACCGTTGGATTTAAATACAATAGTCCAATAGGGTTTCTTAAAAGGAGTGTAAAAGTAGGTGAGCCTTTAGATTTAAATCCATAGGTGGGTGACCACGGATTCCTTGGTCACTAGGTGACCAAGAGGACGCTACTCTTCTTCTAAAACTATCAAAACGGGTTTTATGTCAGCATACTTGGAACCAAATTTTGAGGTAGAAGGCGGTGCAGGAGTGACCGGCGGCATGGAGGAGGCGGAGGGCGACACTGCTATTGACGCCGCCGCTAAGCAAGACGGCAACTTTAAGGCTATGTTGGGGCATAGAACAGGACAAGTAAGGCCCAAGATCTCCACTGAAGCTATTTGGAGGATGTGGAGTTAGGGGAATGGCGGAGGAAGAGCAGCAGCGAGAGAGGGGTCTGAGGAAAAGGGTTCTTGCGGGGTTTGGAGAGTGAGGGAAAAGTGAGAGATGGAGCTTGAGGATTTGGTGGGGTTTGAGAGAGAGATGGAGGTGATGTGGTGGAGGAGCACAGAGGCCATTGCAGGCACAGATCAATTCGGTACGGTATGGTACTTAACGGTACCAAATTCCTGGTACCGCTCCCGTGCCATACACACTTGATATGGTACGGTATCGTACCGAAGGTTGCCTAATACCATATGACACGGTATGTAATTGGTTTGGTACGGTACGGTACGGTCCGTGTATGGTTTCAGTAGTTCGGCTTCAGATGCCCACATGGGCGGATCCACAGAGGAGCAAAGGGGGTCAATTGACCCCTGCAACACCAGAATCCATCATTAGCGGGGAAAAATTTGACCCCTGCAAAGTGTTGTTGAAATGCCCCAAAGGGGCACACCTGGACTTCCCAGAAACACCAGCAGTGGCGGGCCCTCGCAGGAAAATTCCTTAGACACTGAGGCGCAACAAAGGACAGCCAACCAGTGGCTATGGAGTCTCAAGCGCAAGGTTTTGCGAAGAAGAAAACTATTCCTAATTTCCTTTGCTAGAACGACACCGTTCTTTCTTTGATATCTTATAATGAAGCACGTCGTTTCATTTAAGTTGGGGTTCTCCAAAAGCAAGTGGTGGGTTTTGGTGGTAAAGCCCAAAAGATGGGCCTTCAACTAACTTATAAATATATGTAAGTTTCTGTTTGGTCGGCACTTAATAGCATATCTAATACTTATTAATAGGCTATCTCTTTTCTAAATTGGATTGTCTAATACTTATTAATTGATTATAGTTTATAGCTCCTGAACCCAAAAAAAATCAATAGGTAATAGTTTCTCATGCCCACTTAATAACATATCTAATACTTATTCATAGGCCATCTCTTTTCTAAAAAATACAAAATACAAAATTGGCCATCTCTATTTTTTCTTTTTAATAGTTATGCCATCTTCATGTTGTAGTTAAAATAATTCAAGTTCAAAAGGTTTATGCCTCAACGTCTCAAAGCTTATGCCTCACTTTAAGGACCAAAAACGCCTACCCTCTATACCTCGCCTTTCAAAATATTGTCACTTTAGATGAGGAAACTCCAAACATAGCAAAACAAATTAAAAGCAAGTTGATGAGATCTCTTTAGATATTTGGGAATAGGTGGATATTCTCTCCCACTTCAATTTTCTTCTTATATTAGATTCAATTGCATATTTATCCCCTTAAGCAAAGTCTACTATATTTAACTCTTTTGTTTGATTAAAAATAAATTTGATTAATTTTTGTGTTTGTTAGTTTGAATAAATTAGGATTTTTTCTATTAAAAAAAATTAGGGTTTGTTAATTAATGAATATAACTTGGTAAATTGCATTAATTTTTGTGTTTGTTAATTAATGAATATTTTTACATTTTTTTTTATTAGTTGTTGAGATTTTATTTTTGTTAGTTTGAATAAATTAAGGTTTTTTTAATTAGATTGTATTTGTTAGTTTGTATGGTTTTTTCTATTAATTATGAATTATAATATTATCGTTTCATTTCGATGGGTCTATTTTGTATATAATTTTTTTTAACCTTTTACACGTTGACCCCTGGAATGAAAATTCTTGGATCCGCCACTAGATGCCCAGTCCTAATACAAACGCAATTATCTAGGAAAATCTAACGTGCATTAACATTTAATCAATCAATGCCGACATTACTCACCACTATAAATAAAGGTTCATGATTTCCCTTTTAAAAAATAGTATTATGATATTCATATCATGTAGAGTAGCAAAGTGGGGGTTTGTGCTAATTGTATTAGCCATTTCTTTTGCAAAGCGGGGAAGGCAACATTTCTTTCTTTGTTTCTTTTCTATACCTGATCACGCAGAACTAAATTGGGAGCCTTCCAAGCAATGCCCATGTGGGAGCACATATTTCGACAACCAACCATGAGGCACCACATGGGCAATGAGAATATTCCTTAGGTCAACAATTGTGCTTCATTTAATTGGCCAATTGTTTAGACTAAATATAGGATATCTCCAGCAATTAGGAATTTGATTTCCATTAAATTCCTAATTGATCCAATATCTCCATTTAAGGGAGGGAATAATTCTCTGAAAAACCCTAGATGGCAAGAACACTATACATACATGACTACACAACCTTCATGAAGTAATTCTTCTCTAATTCTGAAAACCCAAACTAATTGCTTGATAGTTTCCCTCTCTCCCTCACGCCATCTCTCATCCTCACACAGCCACGGCCGCCCGGCTCTCCCCGCGAAAGAAAACTCCGACCTTCTCTGTTATTTTCATATCTTTCTCAAGATCATCTAACTGACTTAGGCATCGAAGGGCCTTTGACCAACACCCCTGAGTGTGGCCTATTTATTTCGGTCTTTCTCAGGAATCGAGGGGGAGGAGAGAGGAGGAAGCTCAAAGGATAAAGAATCAACCCGCGAATATTCCCCGTGCGGAAATTTGCTCATGCAGACAGAAATGACCCGAAGTACTATTATGGGCTTGGGTTGGCTTAACTCATCTCATGAGGACAGTTAATTACATTTTTTTTGTAAAACAGGGTTCATACAAGTCACATTCCTGCAGTCCAATGCAAGCTGCTGCTTTTCAAAGATGTCCCTGTATATATGCAAGAGATAAAAAGGATAAACTAGTGGGGAAGAACAGAACATGGAAAGTGAACAATAATACAAAATTAAATTCAGAGCCACATTCCTGCAGTCCAATTCAATCAGGGTGCTGCTTTTCAAAGATGTCCCCGTATTCACTCTGCTCATAGTACAAATTTACAAATTCAAACTCATAATAAAGCTACCCAGTAAAATTAGAATTGCCATAATGCAGAAACTTGGAGGGTAGAGAGAATACAGTATCTTTTTAAACAGTTAACACTTGCATTAACCATGGGCATTCTAGCATACTTCACCCTTGGTGGCATCCATCTCTTCTTCCCGTCTCTGTTTCTAAACTCTAAAGTCGCTGCAGAGGAAAAAGGTTAGGCATTTATCTACTGCGGAATCAAATACACATAGGCGGAATTTCGCAATCATAACTATAACTACAAGACCTACGATTTCACCAGCACAACGCTTCCCCATTGAAGTCACCCCCACTACGGCTACTCTCATAAAGCACAAAATATTATCCCTGGTATTGATACTGAGGGCATGCTCCTCTTTTGAGTTAGTAAGAATACATTCCACAACTGACAACCTTACAGATCAAAACCTTTTCTATTTACATATACATCTTTCGCATGCTAAAACATCTAAAGGTTTTACACTTTGTTGGTCATGGTGGCACATAAGAGCACCGTTGCATAAGTTACAGCTGAGAAGCTTGCACTATGCCCAATTGTTAATGATTGGTGAAATTGATTCTATTTTATAAAATGGTATTTTCAGTTCAAAATCATTGCAGGAGCAAGTCGAACCTACACCTTCAACAATATCACCAAGTAGAAAAGAAAATAAAGTTACCTGAGAAGAGAAAAAAAAATTGTCAGAAAATGCATCTGGTTTTAGGCTTGTCCAAACAAGCATGTCGCATGCGCACATGCAAATATGCTGACTTCTACTTTTAGATGCACCCCTTAGTAACTCTCATATGAACATGTTAAAATTAACATATCGATGCCAAAATTCATCGTACACAATGATATTTATGATCCCTGATCTTGAAATATTAGGATATAATGGAAAATGAACAGCAAGATTTGGAAGTTATAGCTTACCACAAAATAAAGTGGTTCAAGAGCTGCCAATAAGATTAGTGAGATGAGAGGTTATAACAACTAACATTGTGGACAATAGGCTTTGCACATGGATGAACCCTTGAATTTACAAAAATGAAGATGTTTGCTTCTCCTGTATAAACCAAAAAAGAAATATGAGACAAAACCCACATTCAGCATCAACAATCCAAGCAGATTTTGAAATTTGAATTATGCAACTCATGTAAGCAACAACCTTTTCTATTCAGAGTTGGACTCTATCGATAGATACACTCGTTGTCTTACAGACCTTGGCTGACGAGGAAAGGAGAAAGGTCCATCGGAAAATTTCCTTGAATTTTCTCTTTTTGACCGAGCTCCATTATTTAGACCCTTAACTAAAGCAACTGCAAAGGATTTATAATATGAAAGATCAGCCTCAATAAATGTTAAAAACATCGAAATCTTCATATTTTTATTACCTCAGTCAACATTAGTCTTCCATCACAATTCCTTAATCAGTAGACAATCAAGTAAAGCAATTAAAAGAATCTAAACAAGGGCTTAATCACCATAACTTTGCCATTAAATTTCTAGGTGCGTCCAGGCCCCTTAAAGATCAAGATGAACTACCACACAATTTGCGTCAAAAGTAGGTGAATATAGTTGAAAATATGGGCAATGTTTATTATGATCAGGCAAAAGTCACAAAACAACAAGATTACGCATTTCATCCTTACGAAAAATCTTGTTTCAACAATTACATCATTAAATAGATGAAGATTTTACCTTTATCTGATCCACATTGGTTTCTCAAACGTAGTTCATTTGTCTTTGCAGATTCAGTGCAGACCTCAATATCATTGGGGACAATTTCACCGATACTACCAAGTCTAAGAGACATCCAATCCTCGGTATTAATTCCATTTGAATCTGGAGGATGTTGTCCAGAATCAGATTGCTCCAACAGACCAGAGGGCTGAGTTGGAAGAAAATTTTGTAGTGAGCCATCCTCACTAACAAAGGCCAAAGGATCATCTACCAAGCTGTTATCCAAGTGAGCATTGGCATGGGAACCAGATGAGTTTAAAACCTGTCTGCTTGGATTTAGAATTTCCTCCAATCCCAAGGTGTTACCATTTGTTGGAGCTGAACTGGTAACTGCTGTCTGCTCCAAATCAATGAAAGCATCTGAAATATCTGAATCTGTTCCAAATAACTGGAACCCAGGATCTGCTTCAGTGCCTGAAGGATATGGATACTGAGACATCCCAATATCATTTCCAATTCCATTAAAGAGACCCAAAGAAGAGCTTGCACACGCTTTCAGAGCTGGATCTTGTGCATATGAGCCTGAAAAGCCAGGAGGTACAGACAAAGAACACCCACTGCCACCTGCTGGCAAAGTATTGTAGACAGTTCCACAAGAAACCAAGTGGACATCTTCTTCTTCAGAGTCACTAAGAATAATGATATCAGCATTCCCAGATTGAGCAGAACCACCGTTCATAATTGCAAAAGTTGGGTCAAAATTATGAGAAGCTGAGTTGATTTCGTTGGCGGAGACATTGCAGTTCTGATTCATACTAGGGTTTTCATCATCTCTACCACTTCCTGTGGCACTGCTGCTCATTGTTATCACATTTTGACTGCAAACCTCAAACTCTTCCTCTAATGGGCCACGCTGATGTCCACTAACTTCAGTAACCCCACAAGGATTATGCATAAATCCACTATGTTCGTTTGTACAAGATTCCAGATTGAACTGCCTTGAGGTTTCCAAATTCATACCAGCACATAAAGATCCATCAGGCAAATGCCATTGCGCAAGATCACTAAACTCGCCTTTGGTCTTTGCACTCCAAGAACCATCTGGCTTCACATTGATCTCTGTTATGTCTTCCCCACACTTTAGCATCTGTCCACCAGATAAACAGCAAGAAATGTCTCTGGTTCCATAAGATTTCACAGAAACTACATAAACTCAGATAATGTTCGCTACAGGAACTACCATCATTGTAATGCGATTAAAATAGCGGTCGATGATGATGTCCTCCAAGGAGTAGTTCTTGAGGCATACAGGACATTGCCACTGCAACCATAATAAACACTTGCTCATATGTGTAAATTTGTAAAGAATCAAAAAGAACTATTTACAGGTATATTGTATAACTTACCTTCCTAGAACGTTGGTTTAGCTCCACAAAAGTTTCAAGATCAAAGCAACCCATGTGGACACAAGGTTTGAATCTGCCAGCTACCTTCATTCGACAGCCACTCATCTGATGGTTTCACGTAAACATTAACCCATATGCAGCATTATCTATGAGCTCTACACCACAAACATGGCTCTATGTACACTAAGTTCACTGATACTTTTCAGAAATTAACTTAAATGATATAGATAAGCCATAACAAAATGACCAAAGAACATAAACCGTGACTTTGCAACCCATGGTCTGTGAATTGCAGCTTGTGGCTTAGGGTGGTTGTTTATATTTTTTTCATTGTGGTGACCCACCTGTTGACTGGTCGATGGACCAATGCTGGTTTTGGGCTCTTATAATGGATTGGGCCGACCGGTTGAAAAGGCTTGTCAGCGTGTGGATGTAATGGCAGATAATCTTAGAAAATGTGTGTGGTAGGGTCAGATGACCAGATAGGACATCCCTAGGACTCAAAGCAGGAATAGCAACAAGTGGAACAACATTAACAAGCACATGCAACTACAGACTACAACAATGTCAAAAGAAAACAACCATCACTTACAGGGCATCGGAGATTTACTGATACTGAGTCTGAAATCACTTCCAAATCACTGTCACTATCTTCGGGCGCCTTAGCAGGCCCACCACCAATGCAACGGCAAACTCGCGCAAGTGCATCTTCAAAAAGCTCCCCATCTTCTTCTTTAGGAATTAAGTTGAGAACCTTGAGGATAAGTTGGGTAAAGGAGAAATGCAGTTGGTGAGATGAGATGCAATCCAGATTTTCAGCTTGCTTTCAACATCTTGAGTCATTTCTCAGAATTTTAATACTTTGTAATTGAATGGCAAAGAATTCTCACAATTTTCAGATTTGATGTCATGGATGGATCAACAATGTTTCCTTGATTCCAGGTTGGTCCAATTAAAGATATTTGGGTGTTCATGCTTATGGGACCTTTCATGTACATACTTTTTAAATTTTATGTTCCATGTCACTAGAATCAATTGCCAAGGACAGCAGATTAGAGATTAATGTTCATTGCATGCATGCACAAGTACCTTCAACAAAACCTATTGAGTATATAGTGTATTAACCAGCTACACTCGCCATCATAAATTCCATGACTTAATTATTCTCTGTCAAAGAAATTTAAATGAAGAATCAGTGATGTACCTGCTGAACTGTACGTCGCTTTACAAGTCTGACACCAAAACAGAAAGCACGCTTATCACACCCTGATAATGAAATCTTATTGATTCCATCCCGAATGTATAATGTGATCTGAGATATTAAAAAAAAATTAATTGAAATTAAACTGAAACATATTTTCTTACAATGAATGGATCTAACTTTAAAAAAATTAAATACTAAAGCAAAAAACTTTATAATATGTAAAAATTCTTGAACCGCCACCGGCGGGGCCACAATCAAAGTTCACAGCAATGAAAGATGTATAAACAAAATATTGTAGAACTTAACAACAAATGAAGGATGGAATGCATGGTCATGCAGAAAATATTTGCATACTTGAGGCTTAATTCAACAATGAAGCAAGAATTACAAGTGAAGCGCCTCAGATTATGATATTAACAAACATATCAACAAATAAAAAGCAGAAGTAATAGACTCACTAATGCTCCATCATCGCGACCATTAGCACCTAACAATTGATGTTCCGGTCTATTAACTGTCCTAACACTCATACCTGTAAATAGGGTACAAATCAAAATGTTAGTTGATAATTGGGGATTCATTTAATTTGAATGAAAATAAACAAGGGAAGAACAATAGTAGGACAAGCCAGCATGTAGTGCAAAAGTTTAATTCCTAGGTCATCCAAGCTGTCCTAAATGTCAGCTGAACTCAGTAAATATCATCAGTTTATTTATTGGGCACATGAGTAGAGGGCAGCTAGGGTAGCTACGTATATGTGTTCTCGTGTATCTACAACTATTTGAATGTACAGATACAACTCAATTAATTATTTTTATAAGAAAGTAAGAATCAACTGTACAGGTACAAATCATTTATCGCCAAAAAATGGGAAGGGATCACCATATTGCATACCGTTGACCTGTAAATCTGCAAACTGTGGCCATTGCATCCTAAATGAAACACTATCATTGAGAAGCATACACCAAGCCTGTATAATATATAGGTACCACTTATCAGTAACTAATTTTCAAAGTAAATCTTCAACAAGTGACCACAACTTATCAATAAATATAGCTATCATTTAACACACTGACCAAAATGAAACAAACCTGAACATCATATTCATTATCCTGAAGTAGATCTTTATTGGCTCTGGAAAGTTGAAATGTCTTCTCCACATTCTGAGTAGGATTTTCACTGAAAATATTGATAAATCATATTTTTAAAAATATACCAGACTCCTTACTTAACAAGCATAAAGAATATTGCACCTGCTGAATAGAATTAAACAGTTAAGAACAAAAGGCTCTGTTAACAACACTGGAATTTAACATCTATGAGCAGGAAAAGAAAATGTGTATTGCATGGATATGCAAAGAAAACTATAATTCTAGACAAATTTAACTTTAATGTGTGTGTATGAGAGAGAGACAGATAGACAGAAAGTTACCCATCAAGTGGAATATTTGAAGCAACTAATTTCACCGGAGATAGTAGATCTACCTCAGTCACCCAAAAACTGCATGTTGGAACATATGCAAAAATATCAACCACCCCTCATTTGGGGGAAAAGAAAATGAAAAAAGAAATAGGATGAGCTCACCCACAAAAATAAACAAATAAAAGAAACTCTTACCACATTGAACCTAAAATTCCAACATAAGTGTAAAAAATTGAATGAATGGTAGTGTTCATATTCAATAACCTTCCTATTCTAGGAATTAGGAATTTAAGACATATTGAACACGAGTAATGCCTGTTTCAAACCATTCAATTACGTCTTTGCAAACCAATCCTAAAGTGTATCCCAGGTATCAAAACTAAAAATAAGCTGTGCGACTGCAACTTTATATATCATTTCAGAATAAAGACTCAATTAATTTAAAATTGATAAAAGTAGGATGCATACGGATCTGCACGTTTGAGACGACACATTTCACAGTAGAAGAGAGGCCGGACTGGTAGATTGCAATCCGTTGTTTTCTCTGGAATAATAACACAGCGAATATGTTGCTGCACTTGACACCTTGGGTCCACACACTGCAGATAACAAATACCTGAATTAGGCATGGCCCAATATTTTGTAAGTCAATCTAGAGAGGATTCAAATGACCTATGTGATATTTTCAATTCACAAATAGATAATAAAATGGCCCATAACTATGCGCTATGCAGAATTTCAAAGAGAAAACACAGATGGGAGAAATACACAAACATCCACAAGTAATTCCTATCAAAAGTCAAACAACAATCATCAAACAAACATTCACATTCAAAAACATCGAGGGCAGAACATAGGATAGTTTTCATGCTACAAAACCTGTATCATTGCCTCAGTAGACGAGGAACTTCCACAGGGACACCAAATCTTCGTATTTGTATCATTAAAATTCTTAACTTCCTTTTTAGGCTTCACACTGCAGGTATCTGAACCACTCTGTTCCTTTGAAGCAGAATCAGCTGACGGTGTAACCTGCATTTTTCTGGACAAGACAATAGATATAACAATTCAAAAGACCAAACACAAAGAAAAGGACACAAGGTTTAGGATGAAGGCACATGAAGGATTCAAACACAACCCCCCACCCAAAATGGCACAACTTAGAAAAATGAAAAAACAAAATCTTAACAGGGAAAACATACACAAGAACACTAACATAAAGTGCACCTGTAAGCTTCATTAATTATTTCTGCTACTCCTTTCTTCTCAATGAATTTTTCCTTTGACAAATGGCGTGTATTGGATGCTGCATAGAACCATATAAATGACAATCAATCTGATTTCTTCTGAAGCATTCAGTGCACAAATGAACAATGGACTCGAGTCTGAACTTGATCAATTATCAAGAACCAAGTCAGCGAATATATATTTCAGAGCAAAACTTTTAAACAGTCTGGAGACTATTTTGCTAAAGGCCTAACCTAAACAGATATAAGTGCCACTAGGATGTACTACTTCTTGGGTTGTATTCATAGTCAAATATTGCAGTTTGGCAAGAGGGCCAGTGACCACTGAAGGAAACTGAATATGAAATTAATGGCGTGTACGATGACGTGTTTGAAGAACTTACTTTCTTCACCTGAAACAAATGCTAAGATTCTCTCGACCAGATCCTGCACAGGAAAGAGAAGTACAATAGACAGTTTACCTCATGTAACAATACTAACAAAAAACATTACATCACTCAATGGATGTATGTGAGCCAGGAGGTTTTGGATCAACGATGCTCAACACGCCGTTAAGCATAGCTGAAAACCTAAAAAAATTAAAGTAGACAACCTTAACTTTTTTCCATCAATCAGCTAAATAAGTGGCTACAAGATGTATGGTTGAGAGCTACGAGTAAAAGTTGACTAAACAAAATCTAAAACGTATGTCGATGCAAGAATGTAGAAATATATGACCAACAAAAATTAATGATTTGCAAAGCAACTATTCCAAGTCAGTTGGAAATGGTTATTGGAAGATGACGTAGCACAAAGGCAGTGCCAGTATCCTGTAGATGCAAAGCAACACTGGCTGACACATATTTCAAAACTGAGCATTGTACAACTAGCCAGAAAATCTCTCCTAAAAGAAAGAGAACAAGATTGCATGCTACTGGAATGCACACCCACGCCTCAATGGTTAAAGCCCATCATCATCGACAGCTATTCCTTTCAAAGTACATTCATACAGGTGACTAAATTCATGAGCAACTAAGAAGATAAAGAAAGAAGAAGCTAATAAATCACCAATCTACAGAGACAGACAACAATTGGAAACTACCCTAGCGGAATTCAAACCAATAAATATGTCTAACAACACACCTGTTTCCTCCCTTGCTTTGGAAGACCCAGCTGGGTCAGAACATCTTTGAGCTCTTTGATTCGAAAAGATGCCAACTTTCCCTACAAGTTAATCACATATTAGATAGAGAAAAAAAAGCACATGGAGTCACACATAATGGCATGTGCATATGTACAGAACAAACAACAATACACAAAAAGTAAAAACTGGAGCTAGCAATTTGACTATACAGAATGGGAAGCATCAAACTTTGATGCAGTAACAACCATATTGAAAATCCCTCCAATTCAGAATCCAAATTACAATGCCCACATTATCAAATCACATAATTTGAAGTTAAACTACAACTTTCAAGCTAATTTTTACCTTACAGTGAGGTACCAAATCCATTTCTTTTTGCCCCAGAACACCGAATAACAATTATTGAGCCAATTAAATTTGCAAATTTCAACAAACTGAGCCCAACCTGAACCCAAAAACCAACAATAATATCAGTAAAATCAAATTCAAGTGAACCCAAAACCCAATGAACAAGTCGGGTACTCACACTGTGCCAAGCGGGGTTGCTTTCAGCTGAAGCAGACTCAGACTTGGTGGTGGTAGACCGTTTCGCGACGGACGTGAAGGGGATTTATGAAATCGGCTTTGGCCCGGGCGTACAAATCCTGGTTGTGATTGCGTGATTCGGTGCAGGTCTTACTGGTTTTGTTGCCGGTGTCTGATTGGACACGTGAGAGTTGTAGGTACGATGAGAAAACAATCGGTTGATATTGAAGTCTAGGTTGGGTGTTGAATATGTTTAGAGAAACGATGATCGCTGATGTTGCACTTTGTCTACGAGTTTGTTTGCTCAGCAGCTATGGAGTCTGGGCCGTACAACGTGCTCTTGGCGGCTGTTATTGACCTGCTTCAGTGGATCATATATTTCGTTATATAAAAAAATTTCTTTGATACACAAAGAAAAGATGTTGTTAGGTTTTAAACTTTTATTAGAAAAAAAAGAGAGTAGATGATTCATTAATTTTTACATTGATATTTTAAATTATTATAATTTAGGGAAATTTGCATAAATACCACATGAACTATTAGGCATGTGCATCATTACCACATGAACTTTTTATTTTTATTTTTTACCATGTAGACTTTGTAAAGTGTTGTGATCCACCGCTTACATCTAATTTTGTTAAAATTTCCGTTAAGTTTAAGGCCCCGTTTGGTTCATAGGAAAGAAGGCTTTGAGATGAGAAATCGATTGCTTTCCAATGCTTGGTAAATCCGGGCATGAGAAATGGTTGCCTAGCACATGGGAAAGTAAGGGGAAAGTGAAGCCTTCCTTTCAACTTGGGTTTTGATTTCTCTCATCATGAGAAAGTTTGGGAAAATGAGCCAACATTCAATGCACATTTTTCATGACCCTTTTGTCCCCATGAACAATTTAGAATTACAATGTATCAATAAATGCTTTCTTTTTTTATTTGATTTAATATGGGTATAATTGGAAAATTATACAAACTTTGTTTTCCATTATTACTCAAAACCAACATGGGAAAAGAAACAAAATGAAATCTTTGGATTACTTTCCCGACATTACCAAACGTGGGAAAAGAATCTTCCATTCCCATCCCTTGGGAAATGACATGGGAAGTGATTTTCCCTCAAATCTGTTCCGTGAACGAAACGGGGCCTAAGGCCATTTCCTTCAATTCACTTTAACTAAGAATAATTTACACTTTTTCTTCTCATCATTTGCACTCCAAACTAAATACTTTACCATTTTTCTGCACTCGTTACCTATAAGTAGATTATGCTAAAAAAAATGAGTGTTAAAACTTAAAATCATCAGGGCCCCGTTTGGTTCATGGGAAAAGAGATTTGGGGATGGGAAATTAATTGTTTTCCTATGTTTGGTAAGTCCATGTCACATCCCAGAAATTCATACTTTAAAACAACATAAATAGTGGTTCATTAAAATATAACCGAAAGTCCAATCCCGTATATATATATGTTCCAAAACTCTATATCAAAGTAGATATACATATATATTCAAAGTAGATATATATATATATATATATATATATATATATGATCAATTCCCGTTAATCCGACATATATTCTCGTTAGCCTCATTAATCCGACATGATCCTTCCACGTTCATCTATATGTATATATCTACATATATATATATATATATATATATATATATATATATATAATCAAAGTATAAGTAATTATAATTCATAAGGTTTAAACATTAAAACCGAATATGTAATCCACCGGACAATACTAGCGTCCAAATCTTACCGCCCAAATACTCAATTCAAGGTAGATATATTTATATATTCAAAGTAAATATATAAGTTTCCCAAAAATATATAAAGTATAAATTCTAAAGACTTAAAGTATAACCCACGACATTCGTAACAATAAAATATTAAAGTCCGAAACCCAACAAAACCGTAAACTCAATTATTAAATATAAACCCGAGGAAAATTCATCAAATTCCCACCGTACCCAAATCCGTATATAAATACTACCGGACGCTTGACTCGTCCCAAAATCAATACTTAAATATAAGCATAATAATAAAATATAGCCAACAGGGCCCCACAAACAAACCGGCAACCCAAATTATATATATATAACTCAAATATCAATTCAATCATAATAAACCCATCAAAGATCAAATCAAGATTTAAAACAATACTTAAATCTCATTTATATGCATCGCATTCAATTCTTTAAAATAATGCTTGTTAGAAAACAAAGTCCACTCACCGTTGGTCCCACGCTGCCCAACCCGGACAGCGTTCCACTCGAGGATCACGAAGAGCTTGAGAACCTAATTCAAGAATACGAGGATTAAGATTAACAACTGGACCCAAGCGATAACCTTAAAAGTAAACCTTAACTAAACCCGACTCAAGTGTACCAATACGTCGTACGAAGAATTCTAAGGTCAACGACGTTCGTTAGGAGACGAGACGACCTTGGGAGACGCTCGATCAACCCTGGTCAAACTTGGTCAAACTTACCCGAGTAGGGCAAACCGGGCCCGTGGGTCCCATGACCTCCAAACTTAGATCCGAAAGTTCCTACAGGTTCACTACGGCTTAAAGAACACGTCCAGAAAGTTTGATCACGAGCGAACGGTCGGATTGCTCACGATCGCACGATTACGGTTTAATTCAAACTTGAAGTCATTGATCCGAAGCATCCGGGGCTCCGAATCACGATCTGTCAAATCCTATACGTTCTTAGAAATACGGTGAACAACATACGTGAATTCGGATTCGATCCAACGGTCTGAACACATCGAACCCAAGCATCGCATAATAGGCGTACATTAGTTCGAGGTCCAAACGACGTCCGAATCGGAATCCGAACATACGTACGCGTTCATAACGACTCAAGGATTGCATTGGGATGAAGAACTGCCACCACACAGCCGCCACACGCCGGCAGCGCGTGGTGGGTGTGTAAAGAGATTCCGGCCAACACCTAAACATCGAATCTGGCAACGTGACCTATGCCATTCGAATCAGAACACCGAGATGAGCCAAGAACCGGTGGAACCCTGCCAAGAACCGGTCAGATTCCGGCCAAACCGCCGACGCAAACTCCGGCCAAAACAAGGATTATAGATCGGGTTCCAAAACGGCCAAATCTTTTGAAACCGACTATGGAGGAAGCTAGATGAGGAAGAGAGGAGTCAAAATCATACCTCACACGCCGGAGGAGGTGGCCGGAGGCAGCCGTGCGAACGCCGGAAAGTTCATAGTGAAACCGGCCTGATTTTCGTGAAATTACAACGAGATACGACGGCTAGGACGGCTGGGCTACAGTGGGGTAGGACCGGGATGAGGAGGCCGTTCTTTTGGGTGTGGTCCCGACCAAGGTGGTGGCCGGTGGTGGCGTCGTCGTCCAAAAAAGTGATCGGAAGTAACAGTGGGGGCTCGTGCGGGAGAGAGAGAGAGAGAGAGAGAGAGAGAGAGAGAGAGAGAGAGAGAGAGAGAAAGAAAGGATTGGGTTGACCAATCAGATTTTTTTCTTGTTTTTATCTAAAATTTTAAATTATTAAATATTCCACTTTATCGCTTGGGAACCAAATTGATCGTGCCGCACGTCCCCGAATTCGTTTCGACGTGCCGGACATAATGGCGCAACTCGTTTCGCCAAATTGTCGTTCGAAAATTAAGTTGAGCAAAATACCCTTTTAATTATTAAATTCTTAATTAATTCCAATTTCCTTAATTTAATTCCTTTTTAATTCTTTATTTATTTAACTTATTTAATTTATTTTAATTTCCTTAAATTTTGGGTCAGGGTCGTCATAGTCCACGCATGGGAAATCGTTGCCTTACACATGGGAAAGTAGGGGGAAAGTGAAGCCCTCCTCCCCATTTGGGTTTTGTTTTCCTCCGTTTGGGAAAATGAGCCAACATTAAATACAAATTTTTCATGACCATATTGTCCCTATTAACAATTTAGAATTACAATATAGCATTAAATGTATTCTTTTTTTATTTGATTTCATATGGGTATAATTGAAAAATTAAACAAACTTTGTTTTACATTCCTACAAACCAAACATGTGAAAGAAAATAAAGTGGTATTTCTTGATTACTTTCCCAAGATTACCAAACATGAGAAATGAATCTCCATTTCCCATCCCTTGGGAAATAACATGGGAAGCAATTTCCCCTCAAATTCGTTCCGTGAACCAAACGGGACCTAGAATGTTTTGTTTTCCTTTCCAATTTTTATCCGTTTGGATAGAATTAAAATTACTCTTAGCTACCAAATGCACATAAGGCTACATCCTGACGCTCCTCTTTTCTCATTTTGTCTTTCTATATGTGTGTTTCATGTTTTGCATATGGGAAGAGGACCACTACGTGCCTATTTGGTATTGATTATTTAGGGTGATAAGTGATTTTTTTTAAAAAAATTGGGAAGCCCAGCCCGTTTGGTAAACCATAAGAAAATCACTTATTGTTAAAAATTGTTTTGAGAGAAAGCTATAACACTGCGTTTGGATGAGGAAATTTAAAAGTACAAAGGAATTCATAAATTACGGAATTTAAAATGACAGAAATTAATGTTCTAAAATTGGTAAAGTTTCTTGTTTGGGTAACAGATTTAAAGTACAGAATTTAAACTTTATTTGTAAAGTTATATTTTTTTTAAAACTCAATCTCTCTTGGAAATTTAGAAATGACGACTTTTAGATAGAATTTAAAGTTGAGATTTATGACCTCCAAATTCTATGTTTTTCCCACGCGGAATTTCTAAAGTTATATGTTTTTCTTATTCAAACACGGAAATTGGTTCATGGCAATTTAGAAATTCTGACTTTGGTCAAAATCCCAAGTTTATTTCCCTCATCCAAACACACTATAAGGGAAAGTTGGTATAGAGGTGCTTTCATTTTCTGATTATTCGGCAATTAGTTTGGAGAGGCGCTAGAGTTTAATGAAAATTTCAGGATTCCAAAAATAACCTCATATGTTTTCATGCTTGTTTATTACTAGCTTAATTTGTTTTTTATGACCATATTATTTACAATGTATTTATTTTTAATGGAATACTTTATTTATTTTATAATTAAAATAATTTTTAGGATGTGATTGAAATTTATTTAATACAAAATATATATATAAGTGACAAACACTTGAACAAAGAAGTCATTTCAAGATAATGCCATTTTAGTCATTATACACAACACAACTGATTTCTCTCACAACAAATCTGACATCGATTATTTTCATAACACAGTAATGCCAAACTGCCCTACAATTTGTGGCTTAGAGATACCTAGCTAGTGGCTTATATGATTATATTCTCCTTGATAAAGGAAAAAAAAAAGGAACAATAAAAAGATAATCACGAATCCAAATGAAAGATGGCTTTTATAAATTGCGATATTTATACATGCTTGCTTTCAGCATATATATAATTAATTAAGCCTGGTTTAAATTACTTGTTGATTGTGGATATAAAGAAATGAATTTAGATATTATATGATATTTTGTGTGTGTACATATGTAATTTATTTATTTTTCTTTTTTTGTATTTATCTTATCAAAAATACAATTGCAAGTTAAAAAAACAAAAACAAAATTGACAAGCGTTTGAAAGAAAAAATAAAATAAAACTCAAAAGTGAAAATAATGAAAATAAGGTAAATACTAATTTCATTAGTTTTTAGAATATGTTTTGATTTCAAAAAATTAAATGTTCACATGTCCGGCATTTATTGAGTAATTGGAATACAAGAATCGACTTGGAGAAATTGAACAACTTTGTTATTTTGAATGTTTTATCATTCTCTACATTTTGCTTTATACTAGCTTCCCTTCACATGCTCTCGGGCGTGCGGGATTTTTTTTTCCTTCCAGCGCTTTACATGCGACTTTCAATTTTTCTATTTTTTTAGTTTGCAATTGTATTTTTGTATATGAGTATTTTATCATCCTTATTTTTCTAGACGTGCGTGAAGAAAAAAAAGCCTCTTGCAGGCTCGAGAGCGTGTGCAGGGAGGCTAGTAATTAATAAAGCCTGGTTTAAATTACTTGTTGATTGTGGATATAAAGAAATGAATTTAGATATTATATGATATTGTGTGTACATATATAATTTATTTATTTTTCTTTTTTTGTATTTATCTTATCAAGTCAGTGTGTTGAAAGTTTTTAACGTATCAGATTAAAGTCACAAATACTTTAATAAAATAAAAAAACTAAATACCATAAAATTACATGATTGGCATCAACTTTAAAAATAAAAATAAAAATTCAAGGTTTCAAGCCACCACCTTTTGAAACAGATTTGGACCAACGGCGGAAGTCACTTTAAAGCCACTCCCCCCACACTTTTTTAAACTCCTATTTGTATCTACATGTTATTTTGGATAATTAGTATGGCCTCCCTCCAAGATATTAGTACATGAAGAATTGAAAAATTATTAGCTTTAATATGCAAGTTTTGAATATTTATGTATATTGTAAACTAGTATTTACATTTCGCCTCCCTTCCAAATCTTACAATTCTAGTTCCCCTAATTTCGGCAAACCATCACCTCCGACAACCAACTCCAACGAGGGCGTTTGATCCTACATTCATGTGTTCTAGTCAGGATTGATGAAGACCATGAATTGTTATGCTAAATCACTACTTGTATTTGCATAGCTTTTGTATAGTCCTGCACAGCCTAGAGCACCCCATGTTTTTGTTTTTGGAAATAACATTATCATTGTAACCGCAGAAGAGAACAAAAAAAAAAGGACAGATGTGAAATAATGCAATTTTAGATTCTCGTGACCACTCTTTGAATTCAACCCTTCATTGCTTCCTCCGTTGCAAGCTTAATGGAGAAAGAAAGGTAAAAGTCATAAAGGAAGCATCTGGCTGCCTCGTTCGTCGTGGATGCGCCTAAAGCCGGTCACATAATCCTAATGGTGCCACCAAAATCACCAATGGCGGATTCAAGAATTTTCTTTTTTGGGGGCAAGAAAACACTACTGCAAAGCCACTAATAATTAAGATTAGTCGACTCTTAAATGTAAGAAAAAAACAATCATATAAACATATCCATGCACAAATTTGTAACACAACACATTCTACCTAGTTCCTCTATTTACCACATGAACATAAAAATGAGAATAATGAGTTTATAGAACAAGAAGAATTCCAGACAAAAAAAAAAATAGAACAAGAAGAATAACATAAGTAGAGGAGTAGAGCATGTTGCCCCTCCTTGCCCGGCCCCCACCTTAGTCTTATTTGAGGCATTTTGTCAAACAACTTGCCCCTATTAAATACACAACTTCATAAAAATTTGGCACCTTCATAAGTAAATAATATAATTGAGTGAGGGCAAGTGCCTTAATTGGACCCTTAATGGATTCGCCGGTGAAAATCACCATAACAAAAGTGACGAGAAAGTGAGATAGGGTCATTTTAATTTAGTTTCCTGTATTATTTGTTGGTCTCCCGTTTTTTTTACTTTCCTATGTTTGGTAGGTTTTTTTCCCTCTATCTTGCAAGATTAGGTAATTATAATATAAAAAAAGACGTTAATACAATATGTACATAATTGATAGATGAATGAAATTATTTATCCCAAAATCACTCACAAACGAGTCATAATTCTTCTTCCCTGATTTTTGACATCCCAACCCAAAGCTTTATCAGTTGATTTAGCTCCGATATATTTGTTTAAGGCCCATTGATTTTGTCTTATGCCCATTTTTCCTTTGAGGTGAATAAGAGATTGTGTGTTTCTGCTTATTTCCTATGTGCTTTTACTCTCTATTTGTTTTCCTGTTTTAACTCAACTTTCTTTTGACCAAAAAAAAATTGTGTTTCCTGGTTCATCGAGGGGTTCAGAAGCCCAATACTGTAAATTCCAATCGGATATATATATATATATATACACCCCTAAGCTTTTGTGATTTAAACGTCTATTTTAACTAGGAACGTACTAGGGTTTCTGTTGCTTCAAAGGTAGTACTTCCGTTGGAAGGAGAAAACGAGTGCGCAGGGCAACCCAAACACAAGATCATAACCAGAAACGCCATGGCCGTCAACACAAAACACAGGCCTTGCTTGCCTGACCTTGTTATCGACCAAATTCTCCGACGTCTCCCCACCAAAGCTGCAGTCCGCATGAGCTTTCTTTCCAAGCAATGGGAAGGCGTCTGGTCTCTCCTTTCCTCACTAGATTTCGACGAGGGCGGCAACGCTGACGATTATTATCACCACAACGACGTCATTGACACCGAAAACTTGCTTCGACATAAAAGGTTCGTCAACAACATCTTGGCAAAGTATTTGGAATATCGTCAAAAAGACGATAAGAAAGATGTCTTAGATAAATTGAAGATCCGCATGGTAAGGTACTTACGTAGAGACGCAACTCTTATAAATAAGTGGTTGGATTTTTCATTTGAGACAAGTGTGAAAGAGTTAGATATCAGCCTGAGAATTAGTAAGTTGCATTGGAATATTAGGGATCGTGGGTTTCGTTATTACTACTGCATATCTCGGAGGACCTTTCTTAATGCAAAATCTTTGACTGCTCTAAATTTGGAGCACGTGAGAATCAAAAAAATTTCCCACAAAGCTGCGCCTGAACCCACCATATATACAAGCCTTCTTCCCTCTTTGAAAACCATGTGCCTCAAAAGTGTGTACATGGACAACTCTGCTCTCAACTTCTTAATTCGGGAATGCCCTTCCATCGAGTCCTTGTCACTAGCTTCATGTTCTTTTGAGTGTTCCCTAATTTTTGTTTCAAGTACCAGTCTCAAATCCCTGGAGGTTAAGCATTGCAAGGCTAAGAATGTTCTAGTTGATGAAGCTGTGAATCTCGAGTCTTTTACCTTCGTTTCTTCACAATTTTGGCACAATTCTGTGGTCTTGAAGGAATCGTATAACTTGAAATACATCAACATTCATGCTCTGCACTTGCAAACGATTTCTTTAGTTGGATGCCATGAAAGTGTGAAGGCCACAATCGATACTCCAAATCTTTTGTCCTTACAATTCAGTGGTTATGTGAGCTCCAAAGTTTGTGTGAAAGCTCCAAATTTAAGAGCGGCCAGCATTGCACTGTGGGACATTTGGGACGAAGAGCTATCCACCATCGATGGTCCATGGAAACATTTTCCTGCGCTGAGAGATTTTCTTAAAGAATTTGATTTCCTCGAAAGTTTACTTATCTCTGTTCCTGATTTTAAGGTATTTATATCTATGCCTATATGCTTAATAAGTTTGGTTTTAAAGAGTTTTCAATTTTTGTACATATATAGATAGGATAACGTGCAGTTTTAGCGTGAAATTTATCCCCCTACTTTTTCTTCAACCAATTTAGAATTTAAATTAGATGAAAATAGCCAATGTGAGACTTACATCTTCTATGGGATAGAGAAGGCCAATCGACTAGCTAGTCAACAGGCATGGCCAATCGACTGCCCTCTCTATCTGTCAACTAAAACTAAAGATGGCTTGTGTGTATATTGTAAGTTGGTTGTGCAATTACTCCTTATGCATTGATGGTTTCCTTTCTTTCTATTTGTTTGTTATGGATGGCAGGCTCTCATCTTTCCACGGAACTTCAGATTGACTTTCTCTTCACCTCTGCCTAATCTAAGAAATGCTTCGATCGTTTTGTCGAATCCTCCAACAGAAGCGACAGATATTTATGACTTAACAGACTCCTTCGGTTGGATTGCACCTTCTGCAAACGGTATCATATTCAAGGGCGGCCCTGGCATGATGCAAGTGGCGGAACTGCACATCCCAATTTTGGAGGGCCCCCGAAATTTTTTTACTTTATATTAATATTATAAAAACTATTTATATACTCTAGTGTGCTTTTCATTGACACAAAAGTGTATTTGGTGGAGTTGGTTTCTAGCGCATATCCTTTGGTACAAGGTCCATATAGTATTTTCATATTAGATTATGTGAGAACTCCAGTTTAAGCTTCGCATAGAGAGAGCCTTGTAGAATGACAAATTTGTCCTAATTAATACAATTAAATAACTTTTTTACGGTGCAGTGCGTGATTGACCGATGATAACAAAATAGTGCTATCTTTGTTTCATGTAAGTTTTTATGCTTAGGCACGGACATATAATGGTGTCACCCTAATTTAGACAACTGATAAGAAAATAGCGGCTGCCTAGTGGTCTTTGACTATGGGCACCATAATCAGTGTGCTTTACTCCCAAACGCCACCATTAAAAATTGTGTTTGTTTACTAGTGCCAACTATAGCTAAGGAGCTTCCATCTTAATACAGAACTTGAGTTGTGTTCGCTTCACTAAATTTGTTGCCAAATCAGACTTCTCTCACAATTCGACTAAATTTAACACATTTAAACTAAACTCATATTCTTTTTATCATCGAAACTAAATTCATATTCTTTTAATATAAAAAATTCATATAATTCAAACTAATGAACAGCCAAAAAAAGTAAAGGTTTTGGCTAAAATTCTCTGACTCCAATGAATTCAAAGTTAATATGTGTGTTGTTGGAGATTATTGGAGTTGATATATGTGAATTTTAAAATTAAAAAAACCTTTGATTCCTATTATGGATGAGTCCACAGACATAAATTTGGCTCTAGGAAATATGTCTCTTATTTGCACTTTGTTGTTTATCTTCATGGGCAAGCCCCTTTGCCAGGGATTTGTAAGGTTACTTCTGATGGTAGTAGAAAGCATGCTCTTGGTTACATTGGAGCTGGGGTCTTTTAAGAGATCATGCTGGTAATTGGATTAAAGGTTTTTCTGTTAATTTGGGTGTTGGGTCAGTGATTGAGATTGAGTTATGGGGTATTTTTTGGGGGCTCCACTTAGCTTGGGAAGCTAGTTTTCGAAGTGTGGAGGTTGAGTGTGATTCTAAGCCTGTAGTGGTTCTCTTAATGAGTTCTACTTGTCCTACTTATCCTCTTTTTAACATCATTAATTAGTTGTTGATTCAGAAGGAGTGGTGCTGTTCTGTCAAGCATGTTTTTCGTGAGCAAAACTTTGTTGCTGATTCTTTGGCTACTATGAGCCATGATCTTCCTTTGGGTTTGCATATTTTGGATTCAGCGCCTGGCGTTGTTGCTGAGGTTCTTGCTGCTGATGCCAGAAGCTTGGCTCGGCCAAGGGTGGTTGTAACTTGTAACTTGTAGTGTAGTTTCTTTGTGTTGTTTGGGCTTCAGCCCACTTTTTACCAAAAAAAAAGAAAGAAAGAAAACAAACTCACTGATATTTTAAGGGGCTTCATCTTTCAACCTTTCCGACAGAAAAAAAAAAGTCTTTCAACCGGACCCAATCAAGCCCAAACGAAAAAATAAGGAAGGAGAAAATCAAACATTTTGACCAGCAAGTCTGCACATCGAGAGCGTATATACAAGTACATAGCATATTTTGCGTTTTTCTTAGAGACGCAACTATTGTAGATAAGTGGTTGAATTTGGATTCCAAACCTCTGTATTTAGCATTGATAAGTCTATATTTTATATATATTTTATGCCCCATTTACCTATTTAATTATTGATTATCCTTTATTTAAATTGTTTGTTTTAATATGTTTTGTGAGATTTGTGAAGGATTTGTGGAATTGGAGAAATTGAGCTAAAAAGGGCAAAAAGATGAAGATTGGAGATTAATTGGAAAGAAGCCAAGTTATTCCTTTAATCACAAGGAGTGTTATCAAATTTCCTAGTTCAAGATGGTTCAAGTCTACCAAGTCAACAAGGAGAAATAAAGAAGACCCTAATTTAGTAGGAATCCTATTTTTATAATATTTGTAATTACCTTAGATAGGTAGGATTTCTAGGAGCATTATAAATAGGGAGTTTTGGTCATTGAGAAAGGACCACCGCTCTCTACACGATCCACCAACACCCCTCTCTACACTTTCAAGCCATCAAATTCCTACATACTCATACTCATAGCTCAAAGCCCTAAGAAGAACAAGAAGAAAGCTTGCGAAACCTTGGCATTCAACTTGGAGAGTTCGGTGCCGCTCATGTCTTCATCAACCGTCATGATTCTCAATAAGTCCTTCATGAACTAATTTCTTTTACTAGGGCTACGATGTAGCCTAGCTATGAATACTCAAATTCTTTGATATTGTTAATTTTATTTATCTATACATGTTGAGTGCTTGTTACCGTTCTTAATGCTTTCAATTAATTGGCCACTAATTGCATGATTAGAAGAATTGGGTTGAGACCGGAAGGAGATGCCTAATAAATAGCTTCTTGTAACAAGTAACATAAATTACATAGCCGACTCGGAAGATTAGGTTATGGTTTGTGTAATCTTTAAATGTTTTCCACAAATCTTAATGGGTTCTTAGCTATCTAAATCCATAACTAGGAATAGAGTGGGTTGACTGTGAGGGACACAACTAATATAACTCGGAAGAGAGTATTGGTGAGGTAAGGGAAAACGATTATCAACATGTTAGGTAATTAGGATTAACAAGCTAGAAGGATTTGGGTGGGATTAGCTAGGTGAAATCGGTGCCCTAGTACTTTATCATCTTTGTTTTCATCTATTATATTATTTACTTATTTTTAATTTACTTGCTTAATTACATTTTAATCACCATAATTCTCTCATCGTTTAATTCAATTATAATTAGGAATAAATCATTCTAGTATTTAATAGGTTAACTTGATCCCTGTTGGAACGACACTCTACTTATCACTATATTAATTTGAACGATATTGTCCACTTGCAATTATCCACATCAAGCATCCATGCATTTAGATAAGTGGTTGAAGTTTGGGCCCACTCCATCTAATTGCCGCAAAAAATGTTTAGCCATATATATTTTGGCTATATTGATGTTCATGAAACATTATCTTCCATTGTTAAACCAGCCCTGCCCATGTACTCTCGGAGTCGGAGATGCACCGCAAAATGCCCAATGGCCAAACACCCATGTTCTTGTAGATAGAGCTATTAACATCACCTGCCCTCATAGTAACCAAACACACTCCTACTTCATCTCCCCGCAGAATGCAGAATTATTATATAAGTAGTTTCTTACAATACAAGAAACATAGCACCAATACCCACATCCCATTTTCTGGCATTTCTATTACCCATAGAATACCCACATTCGTGATCTTGGAAATACTTCATCTTCTTACAAACAAAAATATGGCTGGTTCTAATCGTCATTCTTCTTCCCAACAGAGACCAAACAACCCAACAGAAGAACCTATCGTCCCTCCATTCAGTGGCGGAGCCAGGAATTTATGTGTTGGGGGCCAACATATAAACCAAACAAGACATTAAAAAATTTCAAATTTTCAACCTTAACAATGTTTGGAAAAATAAAAGGCAGAAAATAATTGGTTATTCAATTAGGTATCAAAATAACATTCGTCGTTCTTTAATATATCGAAAACCATCTATGATTGAGTCAATGCTAACTTTTTTGCAATTTCTCTTTCGATGTACATAATCAAAGAGTCTGTGAGAAATTCGTCTTCCATCTTGTTACGAAGCCTAGTTTTTACTATACGCATAGCAGAAAATGATCGCTCTGCAATTGTTGTAGAAACAAGAAGAGTAAGCACAACCACAACCACTCTATAAACAAGTGGATATGTCGTTGATCTTCTAGTCGTTACCATCCATTGAGATAGATCAGAAATTGTTGACAAGTTTTCGAACTCTGGAAGTCGAACGACGTCACTCTCAAAATGTTGAATAAAAAATAAAATCCAAATCCTTTTTTATTTGGGTAAAAGTCTACTTCCTATTTGATAAATGATATTTTTTGAAACTTTATTTGATTGGCTGCTTTTATTTTTTTATTAATATATTGATGGACATTATTTTTCACTTTTAAGAAACCAAAGCTATTATTAAGTTGAAAAACTTAATGGAAAAACCTGGCGTGTGGGTCTAGAAAGGTTCACAACCTTGAATCAAGTGGTGATTATTATATATACTTAATTTGGAAAGAAAAACATATCTTTTCTTTATTGTGAGGGGGTCACAAGCCAAATTAATATATATACTTTTTAAAATATGTAGAAACAAAGGACCAAATATCAAATATTGTCAAACTTTTAGGGGGGCCCAGGCCCCTTCAAGCCCTCATATAGTTCCGCCACTGCCTCCATTGCCTATGTTCTTTAAAGGTTTACCCATTTCACCAAACCTAGAAGAAATGCCCCTGCTCGCCCCAAACCCAATGCCTCAGTTTTTCAAGGTTTTGCCATACCCAGTTGTATCCGTCATGACCCAAACACAAATCGAGTCTTCTTCGTGCCATACAATTATCCAAACACAAACCAAGATGCTTTTGTCCTGTTATGGATGTAGACACATCCACACCACATATGGGTTGGGTACGTCGAAACACAGATGTGGGAGTCTTACCTCCACTAGCGTTCAATCAGATTGTTCGGGCCGAATACAACTTGGTGGTAAGACTCCAACCGCTGCGTTTCTACGTATGGAAAAAAAGTTCAAATGAACCCACGTACCCAACCCATATGCGGTGTGGATGTGTCTAGAGCCATAACAGGGACAAAAGCATCTTGGTTTGTGTTTGGATAATTGTATGGCACGAAGAAGACTCGATTTGGGTTTGGGTCACCATGGATACCACTGGGAATGGCATAACCTTGAAAAATTTGAAGAAAAAGAGGAACCCGTCCTCCTTCCCCTTCCGTCTCCCCCTCCTCCTCCTCTTCCCCTTCCCCTCATTCTCCTTCCATCTCCCCACCCTCCCCTCTGATCTCTTTGTCACCACCCTCGGATCTCTCTCTCTCTCTCTCCCACCGACACCCATCCTCACACGAGATCCACCCCACAGAAAACACCAAGGCCAACACCACCATACAACCACCCCATCCCCTTGACCTCACCGAGACCCATCCCCCAACCCTTGCCCCCTTGGAGATCCACCCCAAACCCGGACCCGGACCCATCCCTCCTCTCCCCTCCCCTGCGGCGGCGGCAACAGATCCTGCTCCCACCCCCATCCACAAAACCCGGACCGCAACCCATCATGGAAAACAGATACATGCATTCTACCACCAACGCAATAAGAATGATCTGACAAAAAGTAGAAAAGATTCACAAAACCCAATTCATAATTCATATTCAAAGTCACGTATATGTAATTTCTAAGAATAAACAGTCTCAAGAACCATTACCAGCAAAAACTCAAGAAGAAAAAGCTTTTAACAAATGTTCAAAATATAGAGACAAGTCAAACACCACACCAGCATGAATATTGCATGAGAGAGAGTTATTTCAATTTTCAGTTATTTTATTTTATTTTTCAGTTATTATTTATTTTTAACATACGAAATGACCATTTTGCCCTCTTATTTAACGGAAAATTGGATGAAATGTTGCGGATTTAGACGGCAGGGGAAATTGGAGAAAAAAAGAAGTTCATATGCTTAATTTTCTATATATAAAAAAATGATAGGGGGTAAATAAAAAGCTAAGTACAAGTTCATGGGGCAAATCACCAGTAACCTTTATCTTTTTAGTTGTTTTATTTGTTCTCTAATTATAGAGCCCTTTCTCATTGCAGGACCTTTTCTGTTCTTGTTGAGAGCATCGACATCCAAAAGGTACAGCCCCACCAAATTCCTCTACATGCAAAACTGATTTTGGCATCTACAACATCCGTTGCAGGGGTACTTGGTGCAAGCAACAGAGAAAAAATGGTTATCATCAACGAAAAGTAGTCGTCGCAAAACCTTTTCGTTTAGAACCATCCATGTCAGTTCATTAGCTTGTAATCTGTTTTTTCAAAATTTTCAGTATCTGTGCTTCACCCTAATAGTTAGACAAGATGCTAGTGCATTGCATACTATCATGTCACAGCCTGCTTCCAAGATAGAATAGAAGAGATGTTTTCAACAGCACATCAATTTGTAGCCATGAACTTACCAGTCTACAATTTTGAAAAACTAAAACTAAACGAAAAAGGAAAAATCAGTTATTGATATCTCAAAAGGGAATCATATACACACACGGGCAGAAAACATAACAAGATGGGTAATGAGTTGATTGCCTGACGCAAATTGTGTAAGTTCTTGCATTATCTTCGCAGCAGCTGCTTCCCTACATGCTGCATCCTGCTGCTGCTTCTTAATACTTGGGATATGTTTTTCTTTATCCTCCACAGCTGAGCTACTTTAACATATAAAATTAAAAATGTCTGGACATGCATAAACAACTACCAATTTAAGTTAAATATCCAACAAATACAATCATAACACATCAGTATCCAATTAACATATCGAGCGGCCGCAAAAAAGTTGGATGTACAGCTTCAACAATCGTAACATAAGAATTTGGTAAATTTGCGATTATGAAGACACTTACATGGGTACTATGAATGAAACATGTTAATGTGTTATCTACCATGATCAGAATCTGCTTCTGCTTCTGCTTCTGCACCATCCACCCGAAAAGTAAAGATGATAAATACAGAAAAGGAGACAACTTTCGATTACCTTATCAACTTTTACAAAAATTTCATCAACCCGATGCTTGAAAGACTCTGCTTCTGCAACATCAGTTGAAAAAGAAGACTTTGCTACAGAGATGAAGACGGTATTTCAAATTGGGTTTGGAGAGAGAGAGAGAGAGAGAGAGAGCCTGGGTGTATAAGGTTTCTGCTGCGAAGCGAGCTACGGCGTTGTTAAAATGTTTGTAGAAGTTTCAAATTAGAATGTCCCTTATTCAGTAAAATGATCATTTTCCTTTTTTGTTTATATCCACATAATAATGAAGTATATTTAATAGATTAGACTTCAGGTAACGTGTTGCTGATGTACCTATAACTTGGTATTTAGTGTTTATCATGCTCATCTTAACTTCATTTGTGTGTGAAATATTATATCGAAATCAACATGCTTCACATTCTATTACCATTATAGAAGAGAAATATTTTTGCTCACCACTTTAATCCAATGTGTACCCTCACCCCCATTCTCAACACTTGACACATGTCCATGAACATAACCATAGTTAACTATTTGCTTTGTATTTGTAAAACTATGGTTATGTTTATGAACATGTGTCAAAACATTAAGATGGGTGGTGATTGTATATATTGAGTTAAAGTGGTGAGCAAAAATACACTCTTATAGAAATAGCTGGCCTCACATTTTGAAATAATTGTAATTTCAACATTTAAATTAGATTAGACAACTTTAAAGCCAAAAGGAAAAATACTATCACCCCAGTTGCTATAAAAAAATTAAAATAAAAAACCTAAAGGAAAATTATACTAAAAAAAGATAAACTAATTAGATAGACACCAATTTGGACTATTTAAGCTTTGTGTCTCCTAAAGACGATCTTCTAGCCTACAATTTGCTGTAAATCTGGCAAACAAGGCAGAGCACCAGCATCAGAGGCAGACTTAAACCCATAACATGATTGCCTTCACAATTTTTCCAAACATACAACCTAACCTAATGCTCCCCCATGGCATTACATGATCAAGGAGATGGCTTTTTATTCTTTTTCTTGGCAGTTTTGACGATAGCATCGGAAATCTCTCTTTTTCGCTTTTTCGTAGCGTTGGTGATATTGTTATTAGTTTTGTTGCCGCTGTTGTGGTTATTAGTGTTGGTATTGGTGTTGCCGTCCATGCTTGCCGAACTCTTGCCTTGAACTTCTATAGCATCCTTCACAAAAAACTTCAACCTCCACAAGGTAGACTCAGTCTGCAAAAGATTATTTGTCGCAGTCGACAACAATTCGTGACCAAGAATGTAGGTATAAAAACAGGAAATATAAACAAACGAGAAGTTAGAGAATGATCAATAATGAAAATGATTACCTGAGCATCGATGTCAAGGTCCACCTCATCAGCAGTAGCCTGGAAACCTGGATTATTTTGTGCAACAATCTCTAATGCCTTGCTGAGATCCTCAGGCGACAATCTGGTAAGGGCTACCCCAAGTTTTCTCTTCTCTTCAGTAGACATTTTTCTGAAACAATGTTCTCAAGATAAGATATGGTTGCTGGAGTATTCATATGCAACTCTGTTCATGCACAAAAACACACAGAGTCGCTCTTTCTATCCATGTGCACTCACAGATGGCCATAGCATGCATACACACATCAATAATACAGGTTTTACAAATAAATTTTATTTCATTGCATCAACAATGTAGATGTAAAACATATTAAACTAAGATACAATGTTACTGAACAACCTGCACTTCTGAACAACCATTTCTCGGAGTTCTTCCAAATGCATATCAACCTCATAAAGCTGAAAACAAGAGATCATAACGGAGTCCATTATAAGTTTAGTCATTGAAATAAACTATATCTACAAAGGCTTCCATTCAATGTTAATCATATGCACATAGGAAGGTTGTTGATTTCTAAAACACCTCGTTACTTAAATCTCTAGCCATTTTGGCATGAGCAGCCTCTTCAGCAAGCTGCATTTTTAACTGTGCTTCAGCCTCCTCCTCTTCTAGCCGTTTTTCCTGCAAGTGTATTGCTTTGAAGTTATAAACCAGCAAAAAAATAGTTAAACAAGATGCTTTAGTTTCTCTATATACCAAACAAACAACATTACAGAACCCCAAATCATATTACACTATCTGTTCAAGAAAGAGCACATCATGTTGGGATATACCTCTTCAGTAACTTTAGGAAGAAGCTGCAGCCACTTCTCCTCAAATTTCGCCAGCAAAGTTTTGGCCATAACATGAACATCACTTCTCTCATCATTATATTTCATCGCGTTTTTGAAAACTAACCTCACATCGGCACATATCACCCGAACGTTTTTATATCCAGTACCATCCTTGGCTTCCATTTGGTTTTTAATTGTACTGAAGTCCATTGGCTTGTCAATAACCTAGAACATAACGTGAAACATATTATTTGTACACATATGCGGAAGGAAAGTGTGTTTGGATTGAGAAAAGAAGAGAAACAATAGATGGCTGAATTTTGAAATGCCTCTCATTTGGATTATGAAATGTGAAGGAAAATGGAGAGAAGAGAAGAAAGCTTTGAGCCCTCACTCTCTCCAAAACTGTTCCAAATTATTAAAAAAAAAAAAAGAAGAAGCAAAACTAAGCCTCATCTTTTCTCTCATGTCTTTCTCTTCTCTCTTATCGTACTAAAATTGCCAAACACACTGGAAATATTATAAAAGGAGCAACAAGGCAATAAACAGCAGGCAGACGGAAGTCAGTAGATAGGATCTTTAATAACAAAGTCACAGCATGCAGGGGAACTAGCATAGTTAATCATTATTGTCTAAGGGTTTGAAACCCAAAAAATTCATGCATCAGACGATTTCCATGTGAAAGGAGTTTCAAAATCTAGCCTTTTCCTACTGACCACTCATGCATTGCCCAACCACTGGACCAAGATATGAACCAATATAAGGTCACTATCTGATGCCTTACTGAGTCCCCAAAACATCCAAGACATTGATCACAAATATTGAGGGGACTAGATAACATTATTATTTACTTGATTATTATTAAATTCAAACCCATAAGTTCTTTGTTAGACATGATACATGAAAATGCAAGAACTCTTCCTGGGAGTATCCATGCCAAACCTATGAAGACTGTATGTATTAAGACCTCATACTTGACATCTACAGGTTGCAATAAACTTTACCTTGTAATAGTCATGTAAACCAAGACCTTCTACATCTACAGGTTGCAAAAAGGGCCATGCCCACTTGTGTTGTGTAATCTGATAGCCAAAATATACATCAGAAAATTAACTTGAAACCCACTAATCAGAAACTCCACACAAACACACATACACTACTTTTAGCTAAAAGCGTTTATTTAAGGGTCCCAAGACAGTACATATTTTCATGTTACAGTGCAAATGAATGACTAAGATGTTTTCAACAGCACATCAATTTGTACCAACACAAATATTTTAAAGGAGGGGAGCCATGAACTTACCAGACTAGAATTTTGGAAAGAAAAAAAAAACGAAACTAAAGAGGAAAAATCAGTTCTTGAGATCTCAAACGGGAAACATACACACACGTGCGGAAAACATAACAAGATGGGTAATGAAATGATTGCCTGACGCAATATTGTGCCAAAGTGGCGCATAAGTTCTTGCATTCTCTTTGCAGCAGCTGCTTCCCTACATGCTGCATCCTGCTGCTGCTTCTTAATACTTGGGATATGTTTGTCTTTATCCTTCACAGTTGAGCTACTTTTACATGCATTCGGCTGTTTTTTTCTCGACTGCTCTATCTCATTCACTCTTTGCTCAAGCTGCAAAACCCAGAAGAAAAATGGTACCAACAACATTATAAAATTATAAATGTCTGGAGCTTCACAAACAACTACCAATTTAAGTTAAACCCAACAAATACAATCATAGAAGCATCTTTAAACTTGAAAATCAACATGATTTCTACTAACTATCATAACACATCAGTATCTAATTGACATATCAAGCGGCCCCAAAAAAGTTGGATGTATAGCTTCAACAATCACTCATCAGAAATTGGTAAATTTGCGATTATGAAGACAATCTTACATAGGTAGTGTGAGTTGTGAGTTATCTACCAGAATGAAACAAAAGGAGAGAACTTTCGATTACCTTATCAACTTTTACGAAAATTTCATCAACCCGATGCTTGAAAGACTCTGCTTCTGCAGCATTGTCAGTAAAATTTACTGCTCCACCATATATGGCATCTAAAATTGGCGCCTCCATTTGCTCCATCTGTTGGAAAAGACTGATATAAAGGTCATGTTGTGTCACTAAATTAGTATAATTTCTTAAACCATGAAAAGTTGAAAACACGAACCAGTACGTAAGAAAAGAAAACTTTGCTACAGAGATGAAGACGGAGCTGAAATTGGGTTTGGAGAGAGAGAACCTGAGTGTATAAGAAGGTTTCTGCTGCGATGCGAATCTACGGCGGCGTCCGCTTTGTTTCACCCTCGTTCGTTTGGATGTTTCCTTGTCTACTTTCTTTGTTTTTTAAATTTTCTCATAAAAAAAACGTTTTTTTTTTTGTGGGTTAAAAAACATACATCAATAAATAAAGGGTCAAATTAGATCGCACGGGAATAATGAAAGTGCAAATTTTTTGAATGAAAATTTCTATTATTATCCTAATGTAGAATGATTCAGACTAAAAAAAAAATTCCTAATGTAGGATGACAAAAAAAATTCAAATTATTTTATTGGAAAAAATGACTTCCTTTTTATGGCCAAGAGACCAACCTAGAGTGATTAAGGCTAATATTAACAAGAAAATATTAGGGTTACGCCGTCGTTATGTCATGTTTAATTATTTGTAATGAGTATTAAAAAATTTATGATTCCTGATTTCTTGTATGTTTAGTAGTATTTTTTTTTCTTTATTAAATATTAGTAGAAGTTTGAAATTCGAATATGTCCCACATTCATTAAAATTATTATTTTCCTTTTTTGTTTATATCCATATAATAATGAAATATATTTAATAGGTAATGTGTTGCTGCTGTAACTATAACTTTGCTATTTAGTGTGTTTATCATAGTCATCTTAACTTCAATTGTGTGTGAAAAATTATATCGAAATCGACACACTTTGATTAAAAAAAATTAAAAAGAAAAGAAAAAAAAGCTTAGTGCGACCAAGGAAAATTTTAATATCGTGTTTATTTTATAATAATAATTTTTAAAAAAATTAGTCTATATACTTCACCAGGAAAAAATATCATTGTAGAAAAAGAATATAAAACCCCAAGAAAAACAAATTAATTAAAAAAAACTCTTGAGCAAGCTACATTTGCACATTGCTGCTGCATGCGTCCTCCGGTCCTAGCCATCTTTCCTGCAAGTGAAATTATAAATCAGAGAAGAAATAGTTACACAAGATGCTTTAATTTATCTCTATATACCAAAACCAAACAAACAACATCAGCACATCATGTTGGGACATATACCTCTTCAATAACTTCAGGAAGAAGCTTCAGCCACTTCTCCTCAAATTTCTCCAGCAAATTTTTGGCTATAACATGAACATCATTTCTCTCATCATTATATTTCATCGCGTTTTCGAAAACTAGCCTCGTATCTGCACACATCTCCCGAACGTTTTTATATCCGTTGGCTTTCATTCGATTATCAATTGTTCCAAAATCCATTGGCTTCTCAATAACCTGGAACATAATGTGAAACAGATTATACACATGTATGGAAGAAAAAGTGTGTTTGGATTGAGAAAAGGAGAGAAAAGATAGCTAGAGTGACTTTTGAAATTTTTCTCATTTGGATTATCTAAGAGAAGAAAACTTTGAAGCCTCACTTTCTCTCCAGAAGTGGAGATAGTATTCTGAGAATGTCCTTACTCAAAGATTTTTTCAATTGGGGAGAAAGAAAAAAAACTTTTCCATTGAATAAGAGTCATTGGATCATCAATGAAAACATCATAAACATCTTTACGCAGAACAACACGAATTAATACGTAGAATACCAGCCAGAATATAGGGTTGAAGAAGAAGCAATAAACTTTACCTGGTGATAGTCATGTAAACCAAGACGTTCTGCATCTACAGGGCAAGCAAAGACCCATGCGTACTGATGTTTTCTAATCTGATAGCCAAAGTACAGATACATCAGAAACTCCACATAAACACACACACACACACACTATCACTTTACAGAGCAAATGAATTGAGACTAAGAACATAATTTGTACAAACACAAAAAATAATTTCAAACAAGGGGAGCCATGAACTTACCCCACGAAATATTGAGCCAAACTTGCGCATAAGTTTTTGCATTCTCTTCTCAGCTGCTCCTTCCCAAGCATCCCGCTGCTGCTTCTTCTCAATACTTTGGATATCCTGCTGCTGCTTCTTCAAAATACTTTGGATATGTTTCGCTCTGTGCTTCACAGCTGAGCTACTTTCAGCTGTACTCGACAGCTCTATCGCATCCACTCTTTGCCGAAGCTGCAAAATCCCGAAGAAAAATATGATACCAAGAACAATCATATAAAATTATAAGTAATGTTATAAACATATGGACCTTCAAACAACTACCAATTTAAGTTAAACCCAAAAAAATACAATCACACAAGCATCTTTAAACTGGTGGTCTGGGTTTCAGAGACCTCAACACTTTTAATTTAGCCCTTCTTGGTAAACATGCTTGGAGACTGATTCATGAACCTAATACTTATTGGGCAAAACTGATTAAGGCCAGGTACTTCCCAAATTGTGATTTTATGAATGCCGTGGCTGGTCACTGTCCTTCCTGGGGTTGGGTTAGTTTGTTGGAAGGCAGAGAGGTTATTAAGGAGAAAGTGAGACATCAAGTTTTCAATGGCCTCAATACCAAGATTTGGCAGGACCGGTGGCTCCTCCCTCCTCACCACGGTTTTGTTGATCCGCTGACCATTGTGCCATCGAATGCTCCCCAACTAGTTAGTGAGATCTTAGATGGTCAGACCAGAACATGGAACACTCATGCTATTGCTCAATATGTGAGCCAGGACACTATAAAGCTTATCAATGAGGTCCCTATTGGCAATTTGCAGAGGGATGACAGAATTGTGTGGCCTTGGAACAAATCTGGTTTGTACTCTGTGAAGTCTGGTTACAACTTACAGGTGGTCTCTGCTTCTCCCATCGGGGGGAATAACCGTTCATCCCATGTGATTGATAGATGTGTTTGGAAAGGAATATGGGCGATTTCCACTCTCCCAAAAATTAAGTTTTTTCTCTGGCGCATGATGGGAAGGGCCTTGCCTACCAGACTAAATCTGTATCGCAGAAGGATTATTTCGTCTCCAATTTGCCCCATATGCAATCAGTATGAAGAATCAGAGGAACACACTATCTTTCTGTGCCCTTGGACCCAAGCTCTCTGGTTTGGCTCCCCCTTAAATTACCGTGTGAACCCTCAATGTTTCACCACATTTGATCGTTGGTTCAATGGACTGTTAAACAGTCAAGTGTTGTCCAAGAACGAACAAGTTTGGGTTCTGTCTTTGGCTAGTTTTATTTCGTGGGAGATATGGAAAACAAGGTGCAAATTTCTTTTTGAGGACATTATGATTGATCCCAGAAGAGTGGTGGAAGATGCTGTTTCAGCAGCGGAGGACTTTGATGTGGTGAGGCGTCAAGCTGTCTCCTCCAGAAGTGGGGTTGGTGTCATCACCCCGCCCTCTGGTATTTGGCAACCCCCTGGTAACGGTGCTATTAAGATCAATTTCGACGCTGCTTGGATGAACCATGAGGCGGGCTTGGGTGTGGTGATGAGAAATCAGAACAGGGAATTCTGCTTTGGATATGCTAGTAAACGCTGCTGTAACAGTGCCTTGAATGCAGAAACCGAAGCAGCTATCGAGGCTCTAAGATGCGCGAGACTGAGAGGCTACTCAAGGGTAGTGATGGAATTGGATTCAAAAGTCCTCATTGATAATATTAAGGGTAACGTTTACACGAAGGCCTGGACCATTCTCCCGTTGCTGGATGAGATTAGGCGCCTGAGTGCAGGTTTTTCTGATGTGGAATGGTGTTGGATCGCGCGGCTCACGTGACTACGGCGATAGGATTAAGGGCGGTGTGTCCGCAAGGATGGGCTAACCAGCCACCTCCGTCCCTGGTGCGGGTTCTGGCTTCTGATGGACTTCCTAGTCCCCTTAATTGTAATAGTTTAGGGTTTTGTCTATGTGGGGAAAAGCTTTGGTTTCTAGACTCTGCGAGTTTAGCCTTTTTCCCTGAGTTTCGTTTTCGTTTTTGTTTTCTCTTCAGTTTAATGCCTGTTTGTATTCCTCCTTTGTTTTCAATGAAAGCCTTTTCGTCCAAAAAAAACTGATAATCAGCATGAAATAAATAAAAAAATTAACAAATTTTGCATGGGTATTGTGAAATTATGTAACATGTTAATTAATGTGTGTATCTGCCATGATCAGAATCAAACAAAAGGAGAGAACTTTCGATTACCTTTTCGATTTTTATGGAAATGTCATCAACCCGGTGCTTGAAAGACTCTGGTTTTGCATAATCGTTTGGATAATTTACTGAAATTTCACCCTTGTCAACCTCCATTTGATCCATTTTTGCAAAGACTGAGTCAATGGCATCTATCTCCATTTGATCTATCTGTTGCAATTTGCAAAAGACTGATATAAAGGTGATGTTTTGCCACCAAATTAGTATAATTGCTTAAACCATGAAAAGTTGGAAACACGAACCAGTACGTAGGAAAAGAAGACTTTGCTGCAGAGACGAAGACAGAGCTTAAATTGGGTTTGGGGAGAGGGAGTTTGGACTCTGGGTGTATATATATAAGGAGGTGATAAAATCCTAACCTAATTAGGATTCCTTAATTACCACTTAAGACTCGTCAATTGTAATTTAGGTGTACATGTGGATTTAGATTTCTTCTTCACTAAGGAATCCTATTCCTTCTATCTTAAGGGCTTGTGATATCTATTCTCTCCCTCATGGCTACTTCGTCTACCTCCTCTTCCTCCTCCCTCTCGGCTGCGAAGCAAAGCTATGCCGGCGTCCCCCTTTGTTTCACCGGCCCTGGCTCAGGGTCGAGAACTGAGGGGCACATAAAAAAATTCCAGCCCATGTATGGATATGAAATAAAATAAAATAAAAAAGGGAAAAGCCATCCACTTGTGGATTCTGAAAACGTGATAATCAAAAAGCCATCAAGCCAAAGTAAAAAAATTAAATTACTAAGTCTTCTATCTTTCTTGTTCATTTTGAAGAGAAAATTAGTTAATGAATTTTGCAGTTTTGATTTTGTGAAGAGTTATAACAAATCAAATGGAATTCCATTAATAATAATTGGTGGAAGGATCATGTTGTACCCTCTCAAATAGAATGCAAGATCATTGATTGTCAAGTTTGCTCTGAAAGATATATATATAGTATATGCAAAACCAGAAAGTAACCCCTATAGTAATGTTTTTAGTAGTACTACTCTTTTTTCTAAATGTTCGGAGAAGTTCCGAATTCAAATACGTACCTCATTGATTAAAAATAAAATTGCTTCATTTTCATTGTTTTAGAGGTGGCAATTTCCGACACGACTCGATACACAACTTGAAACCCACACTGAAAATTAGCAGGTCAATCCGCACGATTAAATTTTTAGGTCAACCCACCAACCCACTAAAATACTTATGTAACTCGCCAACTTGATAAAATACATATGTGATCCTGCCAACCCATTTCTTTGTTTCTTCTTCATTTTTTTATAAAAATTTCTCTTTCTCAATCTTCATACATATAGAGAAGCAAAATGCAATCACTATTTTATATCAAAATAAAAATTGCAATTACTTGATTAAATTATCAAAATTTATGATTTTTATTTATTTTTTATTTGCTACCACTTAGCAGGTTAACCTGAAACCCGCACGGGAAATTAGCGGGTCAACCCATAAATGACACGTTTATTAAATGGATCGGGGTTATGTTGAGCATTCTTGGCACGTATATAATCTTCACACAACACAAACTCGACACGACACGACCAATTGACAATTTAGTCCACTTAATAATGAAATATATTTAATATATTAAAATGCATGTAATGTGTTACTGTTGTACTATAACTTGCTATTTAGTATGCTCAGAAGAGAAAACCCTAGCCCCGAGAGAGAGAGAGAGAGCTTTAGATCTGGGAGGTTTTCCCTCGGATCCAACGTCTCGTTGGATCTTTGGTGTTTTCAGCTTTTGGTGGACTTATGTCATCCTTTGGCATATCTATTGTCTCATATTGGTTGTGCCTTATCTTGCGAGTTTGCTCTTTGAAATATTGCAGATTGGTTATGGTAGGTTCACTGCTCATTGGTGCGTTGAGGCCCTGGAGTAACTAGATGGCGCTCTCTATGTCACACAGTGGGTTTTTCTTTTGTCGGTGTTGTTTTAGCTTTTTATTTTGGTTTAGTTTGTTCAATAAAGTCCAGAAAACTTTATGAATTTTCTGTGTTTTTTCTCTTACGATTCCATAAACTTAGTTGAGTTTGATGAGTGCTCTTAGTATCTCTAGGAGAATCATGTCGGTTAGCGGCTAGTTTTTGTCCTTAATGTCATTGGACTAGATTATGGGAAATTATGGCGGTTGAGAGGTTATAGAAAGTTATTTTCGAGAGTGATTCCCTCCAAATCGTTTCATCTTTTCGGCTGGCTTAGGTTACTGGGGAAGTTTTACCCATATCTGCCATATTGTTATTGGAATGACTCCATTTATTGTTTGTGTCCCTTATTCTGTTATTCCTATTGATATAATAAATTCTATTGTTTTTTTTTAATCAAATTTTTTTGCTATTTAATGTTTATCCTGCTCATTTTAACTTCATTTGTGTGTAAAAAATAATATCGAAATCAACATGATACACACTCATTCTACTACTATTGTAGAAGGTAGATGGCCTCACATTTTGAAATAATTGTAATTTCAACGTTTGAATTAGATCAGACAACTCAACGGCCCAAAAGAAAATTAGATAGACCTACAAAAAATATTATATAATTAGATTTTTTTGGTCATAAGATTATATAATTAGATACACACACCAATTCTGACTATTTAAGCTTAGTCCATGCATGACCAAGGAAATTATCATTATTATTTGTTTATATATATATATATATATAATAAATTCTCCTATGCGGTCATTCGGACGTTATTATCGTGCAAACGTTATGTATTTTGTACTACCCATTCTTGCTTTCCTGCCTGTTTTCAATGACATCAGCACATTCCGCACATTAATACAACCGAAAAAGAGAATAACTATATATATATATAACTTGTTCTATACATCACCAAGCAAAAATATCATCGTAAAAAAAATAATAATAGCAAGAAATTTTTTTTTAAAATGAATAAACGGAAATATCCTCCAAGTGTGAAATGAAGGACCAAGTCCACGCATGGGAATGGTGTTTTTTACATGAGCTTTGGTGACGTAATGCAACCAAACGACGCCTTAACCAACGCACTCACGAGGTGGGCCCTACACCCGAGCGGGCGAAGCAGGCCCTTGTTGTGGGCCACACCGCCATGGGCGGGGGCGGGGCGGCGGCCACCGGAAACATCGGCTTCGGGGCCCGCCGGCTCTGCCTCCTCTTGATGTCGCCGAGCTCCATTTTGGGCTGGGGCTTGACCAGCGACCCGATCAGAACCATCTTATGCTTGCGGGACTTGCTGCTCTGGTGTCGGCAGCTCCCGATGGCTGGTGAGCTAGGCTTGAACGGCGAGGATTTGGCCAGATCGAGGGCCGATCGGAAGCTGTGGGACCTCTTGAAGGAGTTGGTTTTGAAAAGGAAGAGGCCATTTCGTGGGTCCCTCTGGACCAATTTGGGCTCCTTTGGGTTTTGGGGGGCATCGTAGCCGATCGTTTTGCCGCAGAAGACGATGGCGTCGAGCTTGGGGCCCACTGCGGAAGAGTGAGGTTCGAAATCAGGGTCGATGAGGAACTCAAAGAAGCTTTCCGGGGTGTCCGGGTAGTGGCGGGGAGACGGGGAGTAGTTGTCGTAGTCGTCGTTGTAGAGGGAGAAGTCGCAGAAGGAGAGGGTGTCGTCCGTGTCTTCCATTTGTGGGACTGCGTTGTTTTTTATGTCGTCCATTTTTTTGTTATGGGAAGGTGAAGAGTGCAGAAATGAGATGGTGTGAGAAAGAGTATGAGGAAGTGGGTTTTATATATGATTGGTTAGTGTTTCGGGGAGGAGGGTGTTGAAAATTAGTGAGAGGAAGAAAGAGAGGAGGGTGATTCCTTAAGCAAGGGAATTAGAGTGCAGAAATGAGATGGTGTGAGAAAGAGTATGAGGAAGTGGGTTTTATATATGATTGGTTAGTGTTTCGGGGAGGAGGGTGTTGAAAATTAGTGAGAGGAAGAAAGAGAGGAGGGTGATTCCTTAAGCAAGGGAATTAACATAATTAATTACTTAATTAGCGTAGGCTTTTCTAGAAGTGAGAGAGAGAGAGAGAGAGAGAGTTTGCGTTGGGGCTAAGGCTTCTGGAAGGAGGGAAAATCAAATACAAATGTAGTTGACAAAGTGAAGAGGTGGCGATGAGCTACTAGAAGAGTGCACCTGAGTCAGCAATGGTATCTTTTTTTTCCTTTGTAGAGGAGATGTCAAATATAAAACACCTAAGTTGAATTTAATGGTTGATGTGGCTATTTGCATGTTGTATAAGTCTATACTCCACTCGAAATATTAAAAAACACTAATATTTTATTATTATTTTTCAATGGGTTTAAAAAACAATAAAAGCTAGTAGGGCCAGAAGAATAAAAAAATTTGATGGAACCAATCAAAGACAACAAACAGTAATAGTAATTAAACTAAGTGGGGTGGAAGGAAATAAAAAATTCAAAACAAGGAAATAACGCGTCAGTATGTTGCCGTTAATTTTGTCGTTTTTGCTTCAGCCTTCTTTTACATGTTAGCAATGACAACTCGATTGAATCTCCAAGCAGCTTCAATTGTTACCGTTTGACATGCCACGCCACCTATCATTTGACTGGTCGATTTGAGATGCTCTTACTTATAAATAAATAAGATAACGTGGAATTGTAATTTCATTTGCAAAATGGATAGCAATTTTTTTTTGGTTTGTGGGAAATTTATGCTCTTGAAAGTTAAACCTATAGGTTTTTATTTTTTGGTGGGATGAGGATGAAATGTCCTATGCATTATATATAGTCGAGTTAAACTGTGACATGAGTTACAAATTTCTAATTATAATTTAACTTTTATAACTCATGTTACAATTTAATCAAACGACATTTACCATTTAGTCTGTCACGTGACTATAAAGTCCTTATTCAAGTTTTTCTTACGAACTCCAATCAAATATTCATCTATCAAAGCTCTCCAACACTAGGAGGCAGTGGCGGATCCAGGATTTTCCTCTTCGGGGTCAACATATAAAAGTTGAATTTTTTAAAGACAAATCTAGAATACACCATATTATTAACCAATCAACAAAGATTTAAGACTATATTATTACTAACCAATCTTACAAAAATTCAACGTCTAAAATAAGCAACTTTAAACTTATCACCATACTAAGAAAATTTATAAATGTTGCACCTTAATAATTGCTTGACGAAAAATGTGAAAAAAATTAACACAAAACCAGACTAGCTAAGTATAATAACAAAAACTAAACTAATTAACCAAAACATTATTTATTACTTAATTAAAGCATACAAAAATTAAAGAGATACAACAATCATTATTAATTAATTTAAAAACATACAAAAAGATAGATAGATAAGAGAGAAGAGAGAAGGAAAAGAAAGAAAAGAGAGAGAGAAGTAAGAAAAAAACAAGAAAGAGGGAGGGGATACTGCACATATTAATTAATTAAATTTAAAAAAATGGTGAGAATGCTCAAGGGGTTTGAACCTTTTACCTCCAAGATGCACGCAAGCCATTGAACCAATGAAGTAAAACCTCTATATATATATATATAATAGCTATGTAGTTCCAATGATTGAAAGATATTTAAAACTCTTAACGCATGCCAAATTTCTCCAAAAGAAAGTTAAAGTCGACAAAATATAATCTTATTCCCACTACCCTCTCTCTCTCTCTCTCTCTGTTACAAAATATAAAACTCTTCTTCCCACTCCCTCTCTCTCTCTTTCTTTTTTTCCCTTCATCTTCATCCTCCTCCCTCTATCTCTTTTTGTTCTTTTTTTTTCCTTCTTTTTTTCTTCCACTCTCCCTCTGTTTCTTTGGCCAACCATTCAGCCATTGCACGGTCACATTCCTTCTTCCCAAGCCATGATTTTTGGTTTGTGGGGTCAACTGACCCCTTGGCCCCAATGTGCATCAGCCAGTGCTAGGAGGAGGGGAATAAAGATTGGCCATACAATAAGGATCGATCGTGTCTAATGATCCAAATGGGAAGTTCGGTAAAAGGACATTTCTTTTACTAAAGAAGGAAACATCACCTTGCCTAATTTCCTGTGCTCATTGCCCTATTGCCCTTTCCAAGCATTTTGTTGAACATCTTGCTCCCAAGGTACCCCAAGGCCATCTCCAACGGAGAGAGCCAAATATGATTATTTGGATTTTTAACCCCAAAAACCTCTCCAACCCATGTATAGGGTGGGGTGATGCTTTAGAATGACTGGTTTTTCGGGTGGAATGCCAATCCGCATATGAGTCAAGTCGGACTGATAAATTGGTGGAGCCCAATTCAATGCCTTCGCAAGCCCATGTGAAACAACTGCAGTGCGGGCCATGCTTGCCCATGTTGCCTAAGGGCATCAAGACCGGAAAATCATAACACCAAGCTGGATCATATGGAAAAAATCGGGAAAAAAAACATGTTTACTAAAAAAGTCAACAAACCGGCACAGAACCAGATCAAAACGGTTTCGGTTCTAATTTCACACCTTATCAAACCAAACCGGATTGGCTGTGTATTATTATTATTTTTACAAAATTATTTAAATCCAATGCTACATTTTTAATTTAATAACTAATATTTCCCCAAGTCCAACTTCAAAACATCTCTCTTTTCTAGGCTCAATATCTATATTTTCATGTAATTGAATCATTTGTTAATTTTCAAGCCAAAAAAAAAATAGTTGGAATTTGTATATAAAAAAAATTAAAAATAATCCGGTTAAAAATCAAAAATCGGACCGGAACCTGTTCAAATCGGACCGGCCGATTTCATAATTTTTTTACTAAAACCAGATCGATTAAATAGTACCAGTTTCAGTTTCGGTTTGAAGTGGAAATTGAACCGACCAAACCGTGCCCACCCCTAATGTCTCCCACTAAGAATGGAGCTGTAAAACAAATGGAAGGCTACGATGAAGTGACTATTGCCATCCAATAGCCTTCATTCAAATGCTAGTAATTGTTTTTCTAAATTGATTTTCAATGGCTACTTTGAACCTGTAGAAACTGATTTTCCCTTATTGAATAATAACATGATACAAGGTATATAAATACAAGTGTGTTGGTTGTAACCGTAGGCCATTATCATCAGCATCAATACAAAGTTATGAGCAATAACAACATAACTGATAACATGCCATTTATTGTCATTAGGAGACTTAACTACTACTATAACGAAAATATGCTGGACTGTTGTAATTCCCTAAGACTCCCCTACAAATCGAGCGCACACAGTATAGTAAGATTTGAATGAAGAAACTACATAATGATGGAGATGGCGGCAACAGTCGGCTGTAGTAGCTAGTCTAGTAAGTGGAACAAAAAAAGAACTCCAATCTCCAGAGTTACAACAGCGGCATGAGAGAAATAAAGTAAACATAACGCCCATTAAAAGATAGGAAGTGAAGGAGCGCATTGGCTCATGGAAGGAAGGAATAAAATGATGGGTTGACATACAAGTCAAATGGACCTAGGAAATAACTCTAGGCACTTGAGAAACATAACTCTACCTAGGAATCACCCTCGAGGTAAGATAAAGAGCATGTGGTAAGCGGGAAAAGAAGTAGCCATGTAGAAAACTAAAAGTTGCCCAAAATAAATAAATAAAGTTACACCCATAGGAAGAGAGAGGAAGTGGAAACAAAAGAAAATTCATCACATAGTCAACAGGAAGGGATGCGTGCAGAGAGAGTATAAGGAATATTTGAAGGGAATAATGGGGTTAAGAGAGGGTGCGGCATAGCAGTAGAGTATAGGAGGTGAAAACAACTTGGGACACAAAGAAAAGAAAAAGAGAGCATGGGGAAGTTTGAATTTCAAAGTACCATAGAAACAATAAAATAAGGTATGGGGGAAGAAAACCACATGGGAACTATAAAAGTAATAAAGAAAATATCATCACAAGAGCATAGAGGCCCATAGAGAATAAAATAAAGACGGATTATTGACCCCGAAAAAATAAATAAATAAAGGAGGAAACCAAGTGAGATAGAGAAAGGAAAAGAGAGTGGGCAAAACACCTAGAGAGAAAATCCTGTCAAAATAAAGATGGAAAAAGGAGAGAAAAAAAAAGTGAGGAGAAAAGTTAACACCCATCAAAAGGAAAAGGTAGTCAAGAGAGGGAGAGAGAACACAAGATGCGAGAGACAAGCCATTTAAAAAGAAGGGAAACTCAAAATGTCAGAGACAACCCATGAAGGGGAGAGAGAACACAACTGAAAAGATGAGAAGAGAATACCTCAGTAACATAAGAGAATTATAAAGAAAAGAAGACAATATCCAAGTAATAGAGAAAAAGAAAGGCAGCACAAGAGAACAACAAAGAAGACATAGACCAGCAGTAAAATCAACGAAAGAGATTGGGCTTAAGAGGCCGATACCAAGTCGGTAACGCAGAGGAAGAAACAAGGGTTGTGCAAAGGGAATAGTAGCAGTGTAGCACGGCATAGAAGGCTCGGCGAGCATTGACGAGGCTCACGGAGGAAAGAGAGATGACTAGGTGAACGACAACAAGCATCATCAACAAAGAAAAGAAAAATATGGAAACCACAATAGAGAAACTATCAGGAAAAAAAACATGAGAGAGAGAGAAACCACGATTGCAGATTAGGATAAGGCTCGATGATCGTTGACGATGCTCGTGGAGGAAGAGAGAAGGCTCGGCGAGAGAGAAGGCTCGGCGAGAGAGACGGCGACACGGAGATAGAAGTGGAGAGAGATTTCAAGAGAAAGAGAGAAAACCAACGATAGAGAGGTGTGGTCTTCGAGGGAAAACAGAGATATGACCATCATGTCAAGAGACAGACATGGATGAAGAGTGGGACTAGGTATCTGAGGAGTGGAAGAGGCACTAGGCGGTGGAAAAGAGGAAAAAAAATCATCTTTTAGAATAGGAGAGGAAAAGGACTATAGAAAAACAAACATCCTTACGGGTGAGGAACGCCAACGACTCTCAATGTTGGCAACTAGAGGATCGCTAATCGGTGTTAGCCATTAGCTCTGATACCATGTAGAAACTTATTTTCCCTTATTGAATAATAACATGATACAAGGTATATAAATACAAGTGTGTTGGTTGTAACCGTAGGCCATTATCATTAGCATCAATACAAAGTTATGAGCAATAATAACATAATTGATAACATGCCATTTACTGTCATTAGGAGACTTAACTACTGTAACGGAAATATGTTGGACTGTTGTAATTCCCTAAGAGAACCAAACGGCTATGATTTAATCTCAGCAATTTCAACGAGAAAAAACAGGATCCAACCGTTCAAATTTAAATCTAACGGTCAAAATAATATTAGTAATTAATGTAAAGTATATCTAACGCCAAAAATCTATAAATACACATTTATTTGTTAAATAATCAACCAAAATTAATATTCAAGTGAAATAAAATTATGTTGGTGGTTTTTAAATTTTTTAGGTTAAATGGTTTGGAAAAATAATGCAAGAAGTAATAAACAAAAATTAATGACAAAAAAATTTTCGATTAACACATTTTAAAACAATTTAATAAAGTTGCAGACTCAAAATTTGAGTCTGCAGAGTTGGAGGAAAAAGCTGTTTGAGTCCGAGTAATAAATGAATAATTGTATTTTGGAGAGGAGAAATTTGGGTTTAGTCCTATTTGGGTTGGAGATGGTCTAACTGAAGGAAAATATTATAAAAAAATAACGAGTAATTTTATGTCTAGTAGCAAGGGCAAGTAAGGCGATCTCCCTCACTCAACTTGTTGTAGATTCACCAATGATCATATTCATATTATTGGGGCACACTCTGCTATGTGGTCTTGACTTGTACTTTTAAGATCCTCATTCATGAATTATAATGAGAAAAATCATTTTAATTGAATATTATTTAGCAGTTTGATTAGGGTACTGTTAAACGTACCCTAAAATTAACTGAGTACACCGTACTACCAAACTATTTATTGAATTACTAATTTACTCTAATATAAAATGACCAAAAATGATATATTGAATTATGAAACAGCCCTTTCCCGTTGTTCTCGCTTGAGGTCTTATGAGGGCTTAACCCAAAGGAAGTAGGCTATAAGGTCCCAACCACCACCCATGAGGCTAGGTTGCTTCCTCCTCTTAGGCCTCCCATTGAATTCCCTACATACGACCTAACATTTCCCAATATTCTCCTCCAAGTGGTTGCCATTGCTTTGGAATTTTAGCGTTTTGTAGCCTCTTTTGCTGATTGGGGATTCAGGGTTTTTGATTTCCTTGCTCTACCCCTCCTTGTCAATGTTTGCAAATTCCAAACCGTTGCAGTTAGTTTTAGAACGAACATTGGCTGCTAGGTTTTCTTAAAATTTTAGCCTTGGTCATTTCAATCCTGCTTGAGGATTAAGAAATCAAACAGCCACCAGGCTGCGTATTAAAACGAGAGTCAAGATGAAAGCGCAAGCAGACATTGTTTGAAGGAGAGAACTAGAGATATGTTGGGACCATTAGACATAACCTAAATGTATGTGAAATAAGAACTACTAAAAAAAATAAATTAACAACTTTGATGCATAACCTGAATATGATTTCATACTAGCGAGTTTGAGTCATTTGCATATCAAGTATTACAAGCATAAAGCCTATCTTTGGAACTGCATTTTTTGATGGGTTAAGCAGCAAGTTTGACAAAAAGTTGGGTTTGGTGGTCTGATGGGATCTCGAGCCTCTGCATTTAGAGGCCGTGCATTTACCCGCATTTCGTTAAATCTAAACCATTATAATAATCTAACCTTCAAATACATGACACATCATCAAGCTTTGAGTTAAGGAAATTTTTTTTTAAAAAACTAAGAGTTATACTGACGTTAACTCCGTTTCCCAACCCAGACCTTCCTCCCCACCACTACCACGCCCTTCCTCTTTCTCTCACTTCTCTTCATCTCTCTCTCCATTTCTTATTTGCAGTCATGGATTTTATTCAATTAGATTTTGGATCGTGAATTGCCAACACCCAATATTGAAGAACCACTTTGTCAATTCTTCCTACTCGTATAGTTGTTGCGAAAGTTTCATGGTCATAGTTAGTTTTTCTAATAGCTTGGAAACCAAGTTTTTTCTGTTCATAACTTGGGATGGAAAAATTCTAAAACGCTGTGCAATTTTGGGCTTTTGTTTAAATCCACATGTGTTTTTGATAGAATTATCAATGAAAATCTTTGAAATACTTGTTTTTGGAACCACATACAGAAAGAGAGAGGTATAAGTGGTGGAGGACATGGGCGGTTTACCACTAGGAAAAAGCATTAAGGCGTCTATGTTAATGTTTAACGTCAGTTATTAAAAAAAAATCCTTAACTCAAAACTTGATGATGTGTCATGTATTTAAGGGTTAGATTATTAGAATGGCCTAGATTTAACAAAATGCGGGTAAATGCACAGCCTCTAAATGCAGAGGCTCAGGATCCGGTCTGATGAATGGTGTTGTGTGATAAAGTGTATTAGGGTGTACCATGCTATTTTTGATAATTAAATAGAGTGCACTTAGTTAATTTCACATTTTGATTTAAATATTAGAATTTACTTAGATTCTATACTCAATTCATTTAGGGTTCGTTTAACAACAACCTTTGATTATCGTTTGTGTTTTTACTAACATTCCAAAATTCCATTTATCAGTCATCCCAAAATTCCTCCTCTCCATATACATGGGTTGGAGATGATTTTGAACTAAAATTTGGGATTATTTAGGTTTGGCCGATGATTGGAGATGGCCTTGTAGATTGATTTCGAGGCAGGTTAACGAATGGTTTGACCACTAACCACGGAACAAATTCACAAAAAAATAATTACTAAAAGAATAGAACCAAAAAATATGTAGACTAATAAAATTTGTTACGTACATGACGAAGGCTTCAAGCTAGGAACCAAAACCAATACAAAAATTTAATTATCTTCCAGGTCCAAGACTTGTAACCCACTAATCCATGTCTTAAGTCCAAGTTGCCCACCAGAAGCCCAAATAAGGAGACCTAAATCTCACACAGTGACACGTGGTACACACCCAAGAGTCGCCTTGGCCAGCGCGCTCAACAGGTGGGACCGACACCTCAGCGGCCTCATCAGACCCCAGTGCCCTTTCGCGGACCCACTCTTTCCACCGGTTACAGCCGGTTGCTCCACACCGTTTATCACCGGGAACATCGGCGCCGGAGCGCGCCGACTCTGCCGCTTCCTTATCTCACTCATGTCCATCTCCGGCTTGTACTTCACCAACCCTATCAACACCTTGTGCTTCCGAGAATTGCTCGACAGCGACAGGCAGTTCCTGGTTGCCGGTACCGGATCCGACCGAGCTGGAGAGGCAGAGGCGTGTGAGAATCTGAGAGATTCCGATCTGGAGAAAAATGGGTTCTTGATTTCAGGCTCTGGGGTTGGAAGGGTGATGGGTTTTGAGCAAAGTATGGACTTTCCGCAGAAAACGACGTCCATGGGGAGATACCCACAGATTGGGTCGACGCAGAATTCAAAGAAGTCATCTGGGTCAGAAGAAGAAGAAGAAGAAGATGGAGAGGTTTTTGGGGTTTCTACAGATTCATCATCATCGTCATTGAGTGATAGGTCACAAAGAGAGAGTGCATCTTCTTCAACCTCTTCTTGTTGTTCAAAAACAGAGAAATTTTCCATTTTGATGATTTGGGTAGACATAAAATTGATGTTTGCGATGTTGGTGTTCGGTAATTGGATGGAGGTTGTGTGTGTGTATATATATGTGGATGGAGTGAGAAAGTGGGGCCTTCTAGAAATGGAGGGTGGTGGCGACGTGGCGTTGTTGTTGATGTATTTAAAATTGTAAAGCTTCTGGATGAACTAGGAAGTGGTATTTGAAAATTGAAAGAATTGATTGAAAAAATAGGAGAAACAAAGACTAACTGGAAGTCTGGATTTGGAAGAGCAGTCAAAGTAGAAAAAGGTTAAACGAGCGAAAGAGATGGGATGGATGGGGCTGAGGAGGGGTTTATCTAGAAAGACTAGAACAAAATGGTGGGTGCGTGAAGAAAACGAAAGCTTGAAAAAAGGAACAAAAATAAAAGACATGGGGCATTCCGAGAATTGAACTCGGGACCTCTCGCACCCTAAGCGAGAATCATACCACTAGACCAAATGCCCGCTGTTGCTCTATTTGCTAACTTTATTAACTATATATCTATTTATCTCGAGGAATTTTTAATTTTTAATTTTTGATTTTTTTTTTGGGGCCCAGATTTTGTTTGAGGAGCCGACGTTAAACCCTGAAAATTGGTTTTTGTGTGCAGCTCGGAATTAGAGTGGAGAAGTGGAGAAGTGGAGCAAAAATGACGAGGGCGGCTCTGTTTCACTTGCTGCGATCACAGTCCAAGCAGCTCGCATCCTCCAGCTTCCTTTCAGGTTCTTCTTCATTCCTTACTTACCTGTTAGCTTAATTTCTCTACCTATTGGGGTTTAGGGTTTAAGATCGCTCTCATCGCTCTCTATCTGTCTACCTCTGATTTTCAATTTTCATTCCAAAATTGTCGAAATGATTGTAAAATATTAAGAACTGAATTGACCAATTCACAAGTGTCACACCAAGAAGCTCAATTTACCCAATTTCTTTATTTTCATTTCAATAATGGTTTTCACAGAGACCATATTCTGGATCTTCTACTTTGGTGAATAATTTGGCACTTTTGGCTTAGCTTCTGGTTTAGGCAAACTCGGTTTGGCAAAAAGGATGTGCCTTTGTCTCCTTCAGCCTTTCCTCAACCCTGTAGCTATTGTAAATTTGTTGATAAAAAACATCTTTCTTTGCACCCAGATGGTGCTGCGCTGTTATTCTTGGAAACCCTTGTTCCAAAATCAATTAAGAATGTTTTTCCCCCTTAAACGATGTTGTTTTCTGGCAATTGGACCATTTTATCGGGCTAGAGGCCAAGAATCAAGCTTTGCTCTTCCGAGCATAATTACCTGTTTTGGAGTGTATTGCTGCTAACACACTGTTCGATAAACAATCTTCAGTGTCCTTCTAACTTTTCTCCTAGTGTATCAACGGCTTAGTTTAGTTTTTGGTTTATCCTTGACCATGGAGCAAGCTTCCATGATATGATCATAGTTATTAATCTATTCTCTTTTCTTTTGATTGAAACCTATGTGCATTGGTTGTCGCATTTTGAAAGTGTATTTGATATGCCAAAATTGTAGCATCTGTGGTTAAGCTAGCCTACTGTTCAACCCATGAGATTCCAATGTATTTTTTCAGTAATTTGCATTGTCCTTAACTTGTGTCTACCTGTAAATCCCACTCTCTTAGTCCTTTTCTATTTTTTCTATAGCCCCTCCTTCTTTTTTCAACATTTTTTGTTCTGAATTCTTTTACTATCCAAAATTCCATTTTCCGTCTACTTCTTATACTTACATTTGTTACTATTATTGGTTGTAAAATCCTTTGCTTCAGGTTATCAACCTTGTAGGTCTGGAGCCTGGGCAGTTGGCCTGAATACCAAATCTGGTTTCAACTCTGGCTTTGATACCAATGCTTCCCAGAAAAGATGGGCTTCTCATGCCACAACAAAAGAGGATGATGGGAAAATCAGCATTGGACCACGTAGAGGCGGCGAAGTTGGGGAAGATGGAAAAGACTCTGGGGTTGTCTACTATGGTCCAATCTCATCTACTATCAAGAAAGTGAAACTTCTCTCACTTTCAACCTGCTGCCTTTCTGTCTCATTAGGCCCGGTGATAACCTTTATGACATCTCCGGGTATGAATGTGATCTTGAAAGGTGCTGTGGCATCTTCAGTGATATTCTTGAGTGCTTCTACCACAGCTGCCCTTCACTGGTTCGTGACCCCATACATCCACAAGTTGAGATGGAAGCCTGGTTCAGATAGTTTTGAGGTGGAAATGTTGTCATGGCTTGCAACATCCATTCCAAGGACCATTAAGTTTTCTGATATCCGGCCAGCAGAAACCAATAGGCCTTTTGTGACTTTTAAGGCCAATGGAAACTTTTACTTCGTCGACCCTGATCATTGCCATAACAAGGCTTTGCTAGCAAGACTGACCCCTCAGAAAGCAACTCAGGAATCAGCTTTTAAGAATTTATGATCATTTGATACTGAGTTCTCAGAAGTTTTGCTCTTGGTGGCTGAATTATGTTATAGAAATCATGTAGTGCAATAAGCCTTTGCGGCTTCTACTTGTTTTTTCATCTGTTTATGTACGAGACACCAGTTTCAGGTTTTTTGATAAGGAAATTATTAATATTTGGGTGATATGATTAGTGTGGCTTGCACATGTTGTGAAACAGGTCCTTCAGTCATGTTTTAAACCTCAGGCATTGCAATAATTTCTTCCCCACCATTGAAACATAACAACTAGGTTTCCTATTATTTACTGCTTCCCTGCCATTGAAGTTTGTGAAGTGATGAGTTTTTAACATTCATTCCATCAGAATTTCTGCTTCTTGATATTAAACAATTATCATGCAATGGCAAACCAGATTTGCTTCTTGATATTAAACAATTATCAGGCAATGGCAAACCAGATTTCTCTTACATTGCCAATGTGGGGATTCAAGCATGAGATAAGATTGGGATCATATCAAGAAATTATACCAAGCATGAAGCTATCTCATCTTACTTCCATACTTCGAAACGCAAATTCTGTAAACATATCAACAATGACAAGGTTTTTTCATGGCCTCGAAGAAAATTCCAACACATTATACTTGAAAATTGTTGAAAACCACAATCAATATAATTTGTCGTGACAAGCCCCTCCCCCCGCCCCCGCCCCCACATTTCACACAATTATAAATGGAAGTAGAAACAATTTTTTTAGGGTGCTGTTAAACGAATCCTAAAATTGACCGAATACACCATACTATCAAACTATTTATTGAATTACTAATTTACCCTAATATAAATTGACAAAAAATGATATATTGAATCTTGAAACAAAAATGATTTTAATAAGTACACCCTACTCAAATTAGAATTTCAGAGTTTGATTCCAAACAGATTGGTAAATCTTGAGAAGAAGCCAGTCAAATTCCCAGGCGTCTCAGGAAGATCCTTCATTTCCTTTTTCTCTCAAATCCCAAAAAGTAGCAGATTCTTAACGGGTCACAGAAAGCACCCATATCTTCTTAATATTGAAACATAAACCACATCACCCACAAACTGAAAAGCACAAACCTCACGAACCCAGTATTCCTGTCATAATAGCATTTAAGAAAAGAAAAAAAAACAACAGACAGGACCCAAAAATCTGTTGACCCAGAAAAGACATGGTAAATTACAACTGTGAAGTTTGATTATTGAGAAAAAAAGAGAACTTGCATTGCAGAGAGAGAGAGAGTGTGTGTGTGAAATTCGGGCAAACCAAAACTGACATTCTAAAGCGCGATTTGTCTCTCAGCCGACATGCCTACAGTCAAATAGTTAAGTTAGTTTTCCTTTCTTTTTTCTTTAATTCTGTTAGTTTTAAAAAGTTTTTTTTTATTATAAATAATTATAGTGAGTTGACGAAATTGGCTTTAAAAAAAATAGGGTGTTGTTAAACGAATTCTAAAATTAACTGAGTAAAATAGGGTGTACTTAGTATTAGGTTGTTGTGGATAGAGTATATTAGGGTGTATCATGAGTATTTTTGTTAGTTAAATAGGGTGTACTTAGTTAATTTTACATTTTAATTTAATTATTAGGGTATACTTATATCATAGGATGTACTCAGTTAATTTTAGGGTTCATTTAACAACACCCTTTTTTTAACTAGGTTAAGATGATAAATAATTAATTACCACTTAAACAAAGGAGGTAGGAAGAGTCCAGATTCTGAAACTCCTTACACATAGAAAAATACAAGATATATTAGGGGACAGAACAGAACATAAGATTACAACTTTTTATGCAACGGATTGATTTGAGATTTTGTACAATTGGACATAGAGATGATTTAACAACAAGAGAAGGCATATTTAGGCTATTTTGAGCCCAAATTTGAAAATTGTTTGGGTAATTTTTTAGGCATTTTAAAGCGCATTACAATATTTTAGAAAAGAAAGCAAAAACAAATAGCGCATTACAGACAATTTTGAACTTTTGACAAGAAAATGTTGCAAACTGCAGCACCGAAGTTTCTTAAAGTGGCTTACCCACCACACGCTTGCTATTTATCTAAATGACATTTTCCCTATGGCTTTTCTTCTCTTTTCTTTTATTTGATTTCATCAAGCCCTCTCCAACCATAGAAGGGTTTCTCTCCAACCATAGAAGGGTTTCTAAATGTAACTTTATATGTGCTAAAACGACTTATAGATTCTATAGAGTACTAAATTTATTACTAGTATATATAGATTTAGTTTCCTCCAACATCTTACTTAAGACACATAATTCTGCACATGTAATTAGTATGTAGTTTTCAAATGCTAAAATCTTCTTCTGAACTTATGGTTCATTATCATGAGAAAGCAATTCCTACCAAATTGAAGATAAAAGAAATGAGATTTGTGCACATAACAAAACATGAAAATTATTGGTGTAGCTGTCTGTCATGTGTTCCTTCTTTTTTGGTTACACAAACTCATTGGTCATCCACAAAACATGATGCTCAACAACAGTTGTATGGCATACGAATCTCAACTTATGGTTTACATAAAGTAGATTACAAGTTTAACCAATTAATTTTTCAATTTTTAACTTTGCATTTCTTTTTGCACTTGTGCATCCTTTCCTGTATTTTATCATCTTTACTTTTCGGGTGGATGGTGCAGAAGCAGAAGTAGATTGTGATCATGGTAGATAACACATTAACATGTTTCATTCATAGTACCCATGTAAGATTGTCTTCATAATCGCAAATTCACCAATTTCTTATGTTACGGTTGTTGAAGCTGTACATCCAACTTTTTTGGGGCCGCTCGATATGTTAATTAGATACTGATGTGTTATGATTGTATTTGTTGGATTTAACTTAAATTCGTAGTTGTTTATGAATGTCCAGACATTTATAATTTTATATGTTAAAGTAGCTCAGCTGTGGAGGATAAAGAAAAACATATCCCAAGTATTAAGAAGCAGCAGCAGGATGCAGCATGTAGGGAAGCAGCTGCTGCGAAGAGAATGCAAGAACTTATGTGCCACTTTGGCACAACTTGCGTCAGGCAATCAATCCATTACCCATCTTGTTGTGTTTTCTGCCCGTGTGTGTATATGATTCCCTTTTGAGATATCAAGAACTGATTTTTCCTTTTTCGTTTAGTTTTTGTTTTACAAAATTGTAGACTGGTAAGTTCATGGCTACAAATTGATGTGCTGCTGAAAACATCTCTTCTATTCTATCTTGGAAGCAGGCTGTAACATGATAGTATGCAATGCACTAGCATCTTGTCTAACTATTAGGGTGAAGCACAGATAACACTGAAAAATTTGAAAAAACAGATTACAAGCTAATGAACTGACACGGATGGTTCTAAATGAAAAGGCTTTGCGACGACTACTTTTTGTTGATGATAAGCATTTTTTCTCTGTTGCTTGCGCCAAGTACCCCTGCAACGGATGTTGCAGACCCCAAAATCAGATTTGCATGTAGAGGAATTTGGCGGGGCTGTACCTTTTGGATGTCGATGCTCTCAACAAGAACAGAAAAGGTCCTACAATGAGAAAGGGCTCTATAATTAGAGAACAAATAAAACAACTAAAATGATAAGGGTTAACTAATGATTTGCCCCATGAACTTGTACCTAACTTTTGATTTATCCCCTATCATTTTTATATATAGAAAATTAAGGATATGAACTTCTTTTTCTCCAATTTCCCTCCGCCGTCTAAATCCGCAACATTTCATCCAATTTTCCGTTAAATAAGAGGGCAAAATGGTCATTTTGTACGTTAAAAATAAATAATAACTGAAAATTGAAATAACACACTCTCTCTCTCATGCAATATTCATGCTGGTGGGGTGTTTGACTTGTCTCTATATTTTGAACATTTGTTAAAAGCTTTTTCTTCATGAGTTTTTGCTGGTGATGGTTCTTGAGACTGTTTATTCTTAGAAATTGCATATACGTGACTGAATATGGCCTGAACCAGGCACGGACCAGGATTCAAAAATGACTCGGGCTAATTTTTAGGCCTAACTTTCCAATCGGAAAGTTCATATTTAAATTTCGACAAAGTTTACTTTGTGTTTACAACATTTCCCAAATTGTATATAACATGTTAAACAATACATCACATATGCATGAAATACAAATACAATCTAAAACTACTTTTTTTTGTCAAAACAATCTAAAACTACTTAAGTGGTACCCAAATGGATAGAAGGGTCTTCCTTGACTTTGGATTTTGATTAGACATTATAAACTATAACCTATATGTGAAATATTAAAAACACATGAGCATCTAACTCAAACAAATCACTTCAAGCATATCAACCAACAAGATAGTATTAAATTTACACATCAATTGAAAAAAGAAACCCTTAATTTGTAAATCCCTAAATCAAAATTTAGAAACGATATAATCCTAGAAATTAAAGCACAAGACACACACAAAAAAAGTACAAGAATAAGAGAAATACAAAGAAGAAACTAAAAAGGAGAGTGAGTAAACTTACATGTAAAGACAAATTGGTTGGATTGGAGAATGGTTTTATTTTTTTATTTTTTGAACGTAAGTGCACATATTTTTTAAGAGGAAATATATAATATTTTTTAAGGGTTTGATTCATTGGGTTATGTAGGTGTTAAAAAAATTCTCAAAACTTGTCTCGGGCTATAGCCCTACCTAGCCAGGCCTAGATCCGTGCCTGGCCTGAACAATCTGATTGAACGCTAGTGGAGGTAAGACTCCCACAGCTGCGTTTCGACATATGTAAAAAAAGTTCAAAGGAACGCATGTACCCAACCCATATGTGGTGTGGATGTGTCTAGAGCCATAACAGGGACAAAAACTTCTTGGTTTGTGTTTGGATAATTGTATGGCACGAAGAAGACTCGATTGTGTTTGGGTCATGACGGATACCATTGGGTATGGCATAACCTTGAAAAAACAGAGGCATTGGGTTTGGGGCGAGCAGAGGCATTTCTTCTAAGTTTGGTGAAATGGGTAAACCTTGAAAGAACATAGGCAATGGAGGGACGATAGGTTCTTCTGTTGGGTTGTTTGGTCTCTGTTGGGAAGAAGAAGGACGATTAGAACCAGCCATATTTTTGTTTGTAAGAAGATGAAGTATTTCCAAGATCACGAATGTGGGTATTCTATGGGTAAGAAAAATACCAGAAAATGGGATGTGGGTATTGGTGCTATGTTTCTTGTATTGTAAGAAACTACTTATATAATAATTCTGCATTCTGCGGGGAGATGAAGTAGGACTGTGTTTGGTTACTATGACGGCATGGCTGAAAACACCAGATGAATAGCGCCAAATTTGGGATTATTTGGATAAATGTGGAATCCTCAAGGCTGAAAACACCAGATAGTGCCAGCAAAAAGTTTATACAGAAATTCGGGCCTAATTATAGTGCTCTAATGGATTGTCTTTCTTCTTGAAAGTTTTTCATTTGGATGTCCACTATAACATATCCAAATTTGGCATCATTTGGAAAAAGTTGGAATCCTCAGAACAATGGCAATTCATGCATAATTAGGGCACAATTCGGGCCAGCTTCCAGTCCTCATAATAATATTCTTTCTTCATGAAAGTTGGTCATTTGGAGGTCTACTACAACATATCCGAATTTGGCGTCATTTGCACAAGTATTGAATCTTCAGGACATTAATCATGTTTCTTGTTCGTGGCAGTAGTCTGTGATGACCAGTCAGGTGTAACCATGCTAAACCAGATTTTTTATGTGGAGAACAACATATCCGAAATTGGCAGCAATTGGATTAATATAGCATTTCCAGTTATTATACATCAAGGCATGTTCGGAGGAGAAACTTAGTGGTTGTTGATAAAGTTTCACTTCATCAATGAAGGGACTTCATCACAAGTGAGTTGATTCAAAGAAGAATAAAATAAAGATGTGGATGATGGAAACAATTTAATATTTTTGTGATGAAAAATATTAAAACAAAGTCAAAGCTCAACATGTACATGAAAGCTACACCAAGGTTGAAAGAAGAATAAAATAATAGTGCAAGTGGACTTAAAAGAATGAATATAGAAATAAGTAGGAATGGTGGTCATTATCTCTCAATTTGTTTTAGGATATTGCAGCAACATAAAAAATTCCAATACAGCATGTTTGGCAAACTCGTGCAAAATAACAAGCAACTGGACAAAAAAATTAATTCATAAAAAATAAAAGTACCGAGTGTTTTAGAACGTTCTACATTTTACTAGCCTGATAAAACTGACCATGTTTGAGTTAGAGATGAATAGCAAACGATGTCGTTTAACCAAACATAAGATGAAGAGTCCGAAGAAATATAATAAAACCGCTCAAAATTTGACACAATTATGAGTAAACACTACAAAAATAAAAATAAAAAAGTTAACAAGATCTGAGCAACAAATTCTAAACACTCCATAACTGACACGAATTAAAACGACAAAACAAAACAGAAAAACGACACCAGATTATAACCCCGCCACCGCCGATCGAGCACCCAGTTCTGGGAACAGCAGCCAAGAGATGACGGAGGAGACTTGAAATTATAACCAACAAGACAGACGACACCTAAGCACCTACCAGAAAAACTAGTAGCAACAACCCATGCTTTATTGTAACCCTTCTCAAAGCGCACGATTCACTTCTTCTTTGCTGCAGACTTGGTCACCTTGGCTCCACTTGGATCCTTCTTCTCCACACTCTTAATCACTCCCACAGCAACAGTCTGTCGCATGTCCCGGACAGCGAAACGACCAAGTGGCGGATACTCGGAGAAGGTTTCAACCACCATTGGCTTGGTCGGAATCATCTTAACAAACCCAGCATCACCATTCTTCAAAAACTTGGGCTCCTTCTCGAGCTCCTTGCCGGATCGTCTGTCAATCTTGGTGAGAATCTCATTGAACTTGACGGCAATGTGGGAGGTGTGGCAATCCAGCACAGGAGCATAGCCATTTCCAATCTGGCCGGGGTGGTTCATGATGATGACTTGGGAAGTGAAGTTGGCTGCCTCCCTGGCTGGATCCTCCTTAGAATTCGAGGCAACAAAACCGCGCTTGAGATCCTTTACTGCGACGTTCTTCACGTTGAAGCCAACATTGTCTCCTGGAAGAGCCTCCGGAAGAGCTTCGTGGTGCATCTCCACAGACTTAACTTCAGTTGTCAGTCCAGAAGGGCCAAAGGTCACAACCATACCAGGCTTGATGATACCAGTTTCAACACGTCCGACAGGGACGGTACCAATGCCACCAATCTTGTAGACATCCTGAAGTGGGAGGCGGAGGGGCTTCTCTGTGGGCCTCTTGGGCTCATTGATCAAGTCAAGGGCCTCAAGAAGGGTAGGACCCTTGTACCAGTCAAGGTTGGCGGACCTCTCAATCATGTTATCACCCTCAAACCCAGAGATGGGAACAAAGGGGATCTTGTCTGGGTTGTAGCCAACCTTCTTCAGATAGGATGAGACTTCCTTAATAATTTCATCGTACCTTGCCTTCGAGTACTTTGGAGTGGTAGCATCCATCTGTAAACGAAAGCAATTGATATTAAATTATTTATCAAAACAAAGTAAAATCTAAATCAAATCTAACAAAATACTAAAGCAAGATGTCCCAAAGGTACCTTGTTGCAGCAGCAAATCATTTGCTTAACACCAAGGGTGAAAGCTAGGAGAGCATGCTCACGAGTCTGACCGTCCTTGGAAATACCAGCTTCAAAACCTCCAGTGGTGGAGTCAATAATGAGGACAGCACAGTCAGCCTGGGAAGTTCCAGTAATCATGTTCTTAATGAAGTCACGATGTCCAGGAGCATCAATGACAGTGCAGTAGTACTTGTTAGTTTCAAACTTCCAGAGGGCAATATCAATGGTAATACCACGCTCACGCTCAGCCTTGAGCTTGTCAAGCACCCAGGCATACTTGAATGATCTCTTGTTCATCTCAGCTGCCTCCTTCTCGAACCTCTCAATCACACGCTTGTCAATACCTCCAAGCTTGTAGATCAAATGGCCAGTGGTGGTAGACTTCCCAGAGTCGACATGGCCAATGACCACAATGTTAATGTGAATCTTTTCCTTTCCCATTATAATGGCTGTTTATGAATTAAGAGAAAAAATATATGTAAGAAACCCAGTCACAAATTACACAGAAAAACAAATCAATTTCAAAAGCAACCACTGACAGAAAAATCCAATGAGAAAGCAAGCAAGGTATGAAATTCAAATCAATATCAAAATCCAAATTTATCAACACAAACGAAATGGCAACAATCCAAAGCTATTTTAATGAAACAAAAATATTGGGAAAACGATGGTAAATTAACCAAAGCCAGTTCCACCGGTTAGCAGAGCAAATATTGTTTAAACATTTTTTTATAAAAGTATTTACGAAAAAAACTGAAGCAGAGTCAGTCATCCTACCAGTTTAAAGATGAATTTGGGACAGCAAAAATTTAATTGTCAGTAGATACAACCAGTAAAATTCAGTAGATTAAAACAGAAACAGAGTAAAAAAATTCATAATGGGCAAACAATTGTAAATCAACCAAATCCAACTGCACTGGTTAGCGGAGGCAAAACAAAATGATGAATGACAAAAACCTGAAGCAGAGTTGGTGAATCTCAGAAGATTAAAATTAAAATTGGAAAGACAAAATTTCACCAATATAAAACAAATCACATGAACATGTAAGACAGAAAAAACGAGCGGCAAAGGTCCATTTGTAAAACATGTGTAGGCCTTCTCAAAAGTGTCAGTTCTAACAAAAAAGCCAAATCAATATTATTTATTTTAAAAATATTACAGACCAAAACATGCAAACAAAACACGATCAATGGCTGCCGTTCACAGACGATCAAAAGCTGAATACACATACGGATTATTAAGATCTAACACAATGAAATCGGATCCACGAAACAAAATCAAAAATCCAAATCATGCAACAACAATAACTTGCAAAAACTAACCAAGCCATAAAGATTCAAGGCCTAAAACCAATTTAAGGATCACAAACGAATATGCTAAACATCAAGAGAGATTGCTAACAACGACAAAAAAAACAATTGATACTAGAAGCAAATCAAAGAAGAAACGGAGAGAGAATCGAACCTGGAGAGATAGCGCTGTGCTAGCGACGAGAGAGAGAGAGAGTGATAGTGTGGGTGAGAGAGGCACAGACACAGAGACAGAGGTGTGAGAAGGGAATAGGGTTTCAGTGTGTTTATATAACAGAGCAATTTCTCCGTGTTTACGAAAATGCCCTCGGCCCCAGCAATACTATGACGGTGGCGTCCTTGATTTTTTTGTGTGAATATTTTATCTGGTCTGACGTGGCGCCTTCTGTTACTAGGTTTGGCGGATGCTCAAATCCCATATGCCCTGGAGCGCGCGTTTTTCTTTTTTGCTTTCCAAATGGGGGCTGCATTGTTGCAGGGATTGCGACACGCGCTAAAGAGGAGCGTGAGTCGGTGCTTTTGCGGTTGGTGTCCGTGACGATTCGGCAGATAATCCTAGGACGACGCGGGAAACGGGAAACGCTCTTCGTTAGGCACAGCAGGTGATGGGCCCAACTCGGCCAGACCAAAACGACGTCGCTTTGTTGATCTTTGGTCTTCGATCTTTCCTTCTTGGGTTTTTCAATGGGATGGATTTGGGTTTCTCCCAAGGCCCAAGTAATAAAAATTAATAAACAATTATACCCTAATTCAAAATTATTAAGAAATGATGTTGTTAAACAAATCATAAAATTAATTGAGTACATTTTATGATCTAAGTACATCACAATATTTAAATCAAAATTAGTACATCCTATTTAACTACCAAAAATATCCTTGGTACACCCAAATATATTCTATCACACAACACCAAACTCATTCGAGAGCTGGCTGCCGAACACTATCAAACCACCAAAACCACCTTGCTGCCAAACTTGTTGCTGAACCCACCAAAGCTGCCGACAAAATATGTTTTGGGCGTATTTCACATATCACATTTACATAGTTCTTGTATAGTCCTGATATGAATGCGTATGAAGCTCATAGAGTTAGAGTTCAACAAATGGGGCACTAAGTCACATTTTCAACATACAAAATCATTTGAGATGCAAAAATATTCAACAGGTCTTTATTTTCTTTTCAATGTGAACTTGACACAGAATTGTTAACTTTAAATAAAGATGAAATCATGGATCTGTTTGTTTGATCACCCAGAAACTTCAACAAGACTCTGGATGTGATTTTATGTTTAATTGAATGCCAGATTTGCAAGTAGGTTACAGAGGCCTGGGTTCAAAACCCCGGTATGGTCTTGGGCCAGTACCCTAAGAAGGCACATAATTTAATTCTATTTCCATGCATTGCCCAAATGTTTTTAAGGAAATTGATTAATGATGGTGGTTGGAATGACTATGGACGTGGACCACAGGTAAGATACAGAAAATTAGACCGCAATATTGCACACGACTCGTTAACACGACACAAATTCGCATGAAATTATCGATTTGGGTTGAGCTTAATGGGTCGGGTTGAAACTGGTGAACCCGTTAGCCACCCGTTAAGCTAACAGTCGCATCGGGTCGAAACGGTGAACCCGTTACCACCGTTAAGGAGGGTAGTTTCGTAAAATAATTTTTTTACCCTTTCTTCTTCACCTTTTCCTCTTTCTGTCTTTTTCTTCTTTCATTTTTGTCTTTTCTTCTTCATTCTTTTCATTTTCTTCTTCCTCTTCCCGTGTCATTCTTCTTCCTCTCCTTTTTTTTTTCTTCTCTTCTTCTCTTCTTCTCTTCTTCTCTCCACTCAACGAAGCCCAGCCATGGATCAAGGAGTTATATATTGAATCTTCTTCTCTCTCAGTCAATTTTGAATTTTCTTTCTTCCTCAATTTATGTTGTTGTTGGGTTTTAGATATCTTAGAGAGAGAGGTATATATTGTTTTGGGGGAGAAGATTGAAATGAAGAGGGAAAAAGGGAAGAAAAGTTAGGGTTGGAGTTTGGGGAAAAAATGACAGAAGGCGTGTTGGTTGGGCATCTTTGTGTAATAGTTTTTTTTTTTTCTGGTTTATTCTTAACGGGTCGTGGTCGGATATTCGCGAATTGTAACGGGTCGTGTTTGGGTCTAGTATTTGTCACCCGTTAACTTAACGGGTCGTGTCGCGGTCAACCCGTTAACTTAAGCTGGTTAACACGAACACGACCAAACCTCGTTAATTCAACCCGCTTGCCAAGTCTACGTAAAATGCATAAGAGGCCAATTTCAGAGAGATGGAGAATTCTTCTTTTTTGGTCGAACGAGATATGGACACTTAACTGCAGTGTTGACATGACTTTATTACGTTGAAGGAAAATACAGAAAATACAACAAACATTGTCAAAATCTAGCATTGTCATTGATGTGGAAAAAAAAAGGTAGAAAAAACCACGGAAATAGGGTTTTTGGAAATAGGATTTTTCGCTTATATTTTATTAGGGTTGAATATGATGAGTATGGTGTACTTATTAAAATTGCATTTGTTTCATAATTCAATATTTTTTTTTGTTATTTTATATTAGGATAAATTAGTAATTCAATAAATAGTTTTGTAGTATGGTGTACTCAATTAATTTTAGGGTTCGTTTAACAACACTCAAGGAAAACAATAACTTTAAGACTTTTCAATAAATTATATCATAACTTTTCCAAGTAAATATATTGATTTCTTCCCCAAAACAATGGAAAATTATACAAAACGACAGTAATATGTCATTAATTTTTTTGTAACCGAAAAAAAATTATTGACTTTTTCTTTAAAAAGTCGTAAGTTTTATGACTGAATATATTTTCCCAAAATTTAATTTTTATATCCATACTTATCTATCTGTCCATATATATATATATATATATATATAAAGCCCAACAGGCAATTTGGATAAATTTTCAAATAACTTAAAATCGTCCTCATTAAAGGAAGATATCTAAAATACAACTACTTCGTTCTAAATAGATAAATACATAAAACAATAGTCTAATTAAAATACAAAACTTATTGACATGCTTATTGACACGTGCGTGAGCGTCCATCGAGAAACTAATACTACTCCTAGTTTACTTATAAGGAATCGGGGAATTTAAGAATTTGGGAATAAAGAATTGGAATCGGTTCAACTACTCCCTCCTAATTGATCTAATTCTTAGTTTTGATGGTATTTGATTACGAATTTTATTATGGAACTTCCATAATTTTTTATTTCGTATGTGTAAGTAAACGCAGGGAAGTAAGAAATTGGAATCATTTCAATACTTATGCATTAGTAAACACAAGAGAAGAAATTGGAATCATTCTAAACTTTTAGAAATCACTTTTTCAATTTTGAATGGGAGCTAGTTTTTATTTATTTTTATAGTAAATTTAGTTTTTCCCCTTGAAATTAATTTTTCCTTACATCCAGCCCATCATCTTATTTTTCTATAAATAAAACCCAATTTTTTTAGTTAAAAGCCCATGACTAGGATACAACTAAGCAACTTACCTAATTAAGCTCAAATTTTGATTTATTGCACCTTTTGGATTCCAAAAGTACCCTAATTACCATTTACGTTGAATTTAGAAACATTTCTTTCCATGAAATCTGGTTGTAATTGATGTAGTTATTAATTTGGAAAGTTTTTTAATTTTAATATTAAATTTCATATTTAAAGTGTCAATAGATGGATTTAATGAAAACAATATGCTTGTTATTTTCCTTTTAAGAATTTTACGTGATTTAAGAAAATAATCTACTTACCTTTTATGAATAATAGTCGTGAACATACTAATGGTTTTCATTTTTATTTTTCCGAACATACTAATACCGTGAGCATAACTTGTTGTCTTGAAAATATAATATACCTATTATTTATTCTTTTATGAACAAAAAATTACTTTATTATCTTATGTATAAAAGAATATACTTATTATTTAATGTACCTAGGATGTTTTTGTGAATAACATACCTATTATATATCTTTATGGATAATATGCCTATTAATTTTATCTATAAAATAATAGGTATACTATTTTTTTATTGTACCTTAAAAAAAATAATGTACCTATTATGTGATTGGTTTAAATAGAAAATTTATTTATTTTCCTTTTCTTTTATGAAGGATAATATACCTATTAATTTTTTCAATGTACCTATTATTTTTATGAATAATAATATACCTATTATCGTTTATGGACAATAATTTACCTATTATCTTTTATCATTAATAATTTATCTATTATCTTCTCCTATGAGTAATGAAATGTTAACGTACCTATTTTTAAATACATAATATCATCTAATTAATGTACGTACTTATTATAATTTTTTTCTATGACATTGTAGCTATTATAATATATTATACATATATATATATATATATAATTGAAGGATATTAGGTAAATATATATAATTGGTAGGTATAAAAAAAATCATATATCCGAGCTATAGGAGGTTAGGAGGGAGTCTTTGAACTAATTTGATTGTAGTCCATTATTACATGAGTGCAAACATAAATGTGCAATGAGAGGTGTTATTTAGTTGCATTAAATTAGGGGCTGAAAAATAGTCAACCACCAAATAAAGATCTAGTGGCATGATTTGTAAATAACTCAACTTACATGGACACATTGTCATCCAATTTTAAAAATGGGTTTTACTTAAACATTATATTATTGGTGGATTATCGTCTATGATTTTTGAGTTATAAGGGTCTATCTTAGTATGACCCTTATTTTTATTTATCGAAGTGAATGGGAGCTAATTGTTTTGCTTCTAAAGTGGTATTTCATCCATGGAAAAACATTAAAGACACCAACTTATTACATTAATTTTTGGACACCAACTATAGTATAGTAGTGGTTTATTTGTTTTCATTTTAGGTTCACTATACTCTAAACCATATTTATTTACAATAAATAAAAAGTTATCACATTAATTAGTGCAATAAGTTGGCGTCTCTAAAATTATTGGTTACATATATCGTTTCCAACAACCTCTTCAACAACTTTGGAATTTTAAAATAGGTGAGCCACATCAGAAAAACTCTCTCCAACAGCCTCTTCAACCTCGGTCATCAAAGTTCGCAACCTCTTTCTCTCTCTTGAAATTTGGTAAGTTGACTTTGGCTCTTCAAACATTTAATTTTACTTTGGAACAACAAAACCTACCTTGAAAATGTTAAAAACATGCATTTTTTCTTTTCATATAATAAATACATAGACATTTTTCACATGTTTTCATATTTTTTATTCTTGTCCATGATATTGAATTAATTGAATTGAAGAGTCTGTTGGAGCAAAAATTATTCAAGTAGCAAATAAAGCTTTTCAAATTGCCACGTAGGTCAACAAACTTCAATTTAAAGAATTTTATTTACTACTACTATTATAGATGCTCTAAGACACCGAAGCAGCTGAAACATAAAACAAGTGCATATACTTCGAAGTTGGAATGCATGTCAGCAATCGTATGAGTTTCTGTTTGTCTTCATCTAGGTAAATTAACAATCTATAGTGAATATAAATACAGACAACACGAGGTTAATGTATTTATTGGCTAATTTGTTTTTTTACTAGCATATATGATCAGCTTTCTTCTCTTTAACTTACTTAACTGATCAGTGCCACCACCAAGAACAAACAAAAATAAATAAATAAAATTACAAATTGACAACATAAGATATCAAATATAAGTTAAAACATCGTTATTAATTCATTACTATTTTCTTCATGATCTTTAGTCATCTCATCTAGAAGGAATCACAAACAAAACAAAAACCAATCCCTGGAAAAAAAAAAAGAGGAAAATTTGCAGCCCCAAAGGAGATCGATGGCTTCAACTTTTGTTTTTCTATTGGTTCAATCCTAGTTAGTACCATATCAACAAAGTTATTAAAAATAAATTAAACAACAACTACTTTCTCAACCAGGTCAACTTCTGGATCATTTGTGCCACGCATATCATTTGTGCACAAGGTTGGGAGATTAATGGACCACTACATCATATATAAATATATGGTTGGCAGGTTGTCTGCTTGTCTATGCATGGTCTCTGCTGACCACCTCTCCTCTCCTTCCAAATCCCAACATTTGACTGGGAAACGACGATATATATTCATGGGGTCACACCTTGGTACACTACAACTAATATATCTTCAGTTTTTTTGCGCTAGTGACACCATTATCAGCCGTTGATGTATGTGAAAAATATAATTCTCGTAAAACTTATAAACAATTACAACTTAAAACTTGGCACATGTGTACGAACAACTGTCGCTATTACATGTGCTAATGTCATGTGACATCTTGACTATTGATACTGTTAATTTTTATATGATTTAAAGGTATGTTGTGATAATTGTGCGAAAATATACGAATTTATCAGTAATTAAGTTTCATCAAGACAAAACCAAGACTCATCTATATATACATGTGCTGTGTCAATTAGAACTACTACATGAAGCTATTAGATTGCGTTTCAAAAGCAACGTTGGAGCAACTCAAGCACTGACAAAAGGAATAACTTGAAGACCACGCAACATGAAGTCATGAGTTAAAAACCAGTAAACAAGTTTTTTGTTTTTTGAGGGGGACCCAGTAAACAAGTTAATCAACCACTAATTAAGCTATAGTAAAAGGGTTGAACTAAGACCTGTTTAATGGCTTCACTGGGATATTTTGCTGGCCTTTGATTATTTCATTAGATTAATTTCTAAACTTGACTGCTCTCTTTCTCTGAAAATGACAAGTTTTGTGGATTTCCTGAAGAACACAAGACAAATCCGACCCAATAAAAGATATAATAATACGACTTATTTGGACTTTAAGAGTTGAAAACAATTGTTTTTGGTTTTTTGAGATGAGCACGTCTTTGAACCTTCCTTCCTTCATTCACAAACAGTCAATATCTTCTGGAACTTGTTTGCAAAAACCAATCAACCATGCTTTCTACCTGGTCGAACTTTTATAAAGTGAGAAATTTTTTGGGTTTTTTTTTCTTTTTCCAAATTTTAAAAATGCTAGGATATGCTCAGAATAAATATATATTATTGTACATTAATTATTTGTTTGTACCATAGTCAACAATTTTTTTCTTCTGAAAACAGTCTTTGGATTTGCTGGGTTTTCATTTGCCTCCATAGATAAAAGGAGAAATTCATCATATGGATAGGTCATTATTAATCATTTTGGGTGCTTTGAATTATGCCAAATTCATATTTGACAATTAATGGGATGTTTCTATTTGAGCTCAAATTCTTGCATGTCATATTCAATTCTTAAAAAAGAAATTTCCTTCGTCGTGAATTTCTGTCATCCCGACGACTATGTCTTCGCTACCTTAATCATTTTGGGTGGTTTGAATTATGCCAAATTCATTTGACAATTAATGGGATGTTTCTATTTGAGCTCAAATTTTTGCATGTCATATTCAATTCTTAAAAAAGAAATTTTCTTTGACGTGAATTTATGTCATCCCGACGACTATGTCTTCGCTACCTTAATCATTTTGGGTGGTTTGAATTATGCCAAATTCATCCAATAATCGATGGTTTGTTTCTATTTGCGCTCAAATTCTTGCTTGTCATATTCAATTCTTTGGAAATTTTAATTCTTGTTTATTGCATAAAATTTAAAGGAAAACTGAAAAAATGGTTTATTGTTTATATATTACACAGGCCAAAAGAATGAGTGCTATACTATACTACCATAAATGTGGGACCTGAACACACAAGTCGCACAGAAAAATGTTATATTTTATCTGCAAAACACATAATAATAACAAATTAATCATTTACTAAAACAAAAGTTCCAATAAAATCAATAAAAACCACATCAGCTTGGAACGTATAGGCTACCTAGCCTCCTTCCCCTTTGTTGACCCAAAAAGAATCAACCACGTGGTGACAGCCCCAGAAAGAAGCAAACACGAAGCTCCAAAGAAAAGTTAAAGCCCGTTGAACCCATCTAGAAGACTAACAATTCAAGTCCCAATCTTCACCACCCAAACACTCACTACAACAAGACCACAAGACCTGAGAAATCTTTTTATGAAATGGAATAACACTATTTTGCTATCCCCAATAAATAACGTTGTGACAACACTTCCACATAACATAATATTATTAATCGAGAATAGCAAAATAGTGTTATCCCTATTGCAACTAAGTTTTTTCCCCAAAACCTTCCCTCTCCAGCCGCAGCCTGCTCTTCTAGAACACCATGTAATTTAAACATCACTGTCACACTGTCCTGGGACTCCGTTTTATTCATTTTCTATTTTAAATTTCTGCTGAAAATTATTTTTCTGCTTTCTTTTGTGCCTCTTCATCTAGAAGCCATCCCTATCAAGCCTTGCCCCCACTAAAAGGGTTAAAGATTCTTTCTTTTCTTACTTGAATATGAGCTTATGAGCCTCTCTTATATATATTTGGGTGCTTCTTGCTCTCTCTCATCACAACTTACCCAACAACAATTTCATCATAAAGTATAGAGCTTTTTGGTTATCTTTCTGTACATAAAAAATGGTTGCCCAAGAAACCCACCAGAACCCAATTGTTCTTGAAGAAAAAACAGAGGAGTTTCAAGATCAAGATCCATATGAAGCAGAGGAAACACTCTCACTTTGTGATCTTCCCACATACAGTGACTCAGCTCATTGGGATGACTGCTCCAAGGAGTATCAGAGCTCATCTTTTGACAATGATGAAGACAATTTCTTTGAGTTCTTCAGTGAAGAGTTCACAGCCTCAACATACCCATCATCAGGGAAGGACATCATCTTCTGTGGAAAACTCATCCCGTACAAGGAAGCACCAAAAAGCTTTGCAGCAGAGAAAACCCACCAGGACAAGGGAATTGGCAGCACAAAACGCATCAGAAAAGGGTTTTTTAGGTCATGGAGGTCCTGCTCTTTCAACAAGACAATCAAGTCCTCAAACTCCAAAATCTCAAAGCCTGTGCTGCAAGGCAAAGACCCTAGGAGCATAAACACTAGCTTGTCATTTCCCACATCGAAAAGTTACAGAAAGTGTGAGCTTTCTAAAGTTTCCATACTTTCAAGCACTCCATCGAAGTCAAAGTGGTATCTTTTTATGTTTGGCATGGCGAGGTTTCCAACGGAGATGGAGCTCAGGGACATTAGAACAAGGCAGAGCAGGAGGACCCCATCAACCATGTTTAGGTCTTGTGATGAAGGCAGCGATCAAATGGAGGGGCAGAAAGGTAATATGGGAAGGAAAGGTAGTAACAAGGCCAAGGGATTGTGGGGGCTGCTGAGAGCTCTGGGGTTGTAGGAGTAACGCTGTCGTAAAGGCAGGCTTCCTTTAGTTGACTTCCACACATGCCAAGATTGACTATGCTTAATGGCTCACATGTTTGTGGTTGATAGAATAGAAGAACGTTATGAGAAAGATAATGACTCTCAAGGACTTTGTTGCAATATTGGGTTCCATATTATGTAATTTAATTTTTTTTATTTATGGAGAAATGAATATGATTAACTAGAACCCAATGTGAAGAATATGACTATAAATGTGATAGAAATAACATTATTGATTCAGATTATGTGAATAATAGTATGTTTTTTTAGTAATGCAATTACTTATAACATGTGGTTGATTTTGCGGAGGCTTGTAGCTCCACCGTAGTGTGTATTTACCCTTTTTTTTTTTTTATACAAACTTTAATGGACGAGGGAGATTAGAACATAGGATCTCAAGTTCATGGAAAATTACTCTAACTACTTGAGCTACAAATCTCTTGCATAGAGTATTTGCCCTAACACCTAAGAGATCTCAAGTTCATGGAAAATTACTCTAACCACTTGAGTTACAAATCTCTTGCATAGAGTATTTACCCTTACACCTAAGAGATTTCGAGGTATTGTCTCACTTGACATCTTTGTGACCAAAGAAAATAAAGGGCGAACGAGAGAAGAGGGGGAGGGGGGGTTATCAATGTCCTGCATTGCATTCTGCATTTTGTCCTCCCCAATCAGTGTTCGATGGCTTGTTTTAAGGTCTGGCACTAAGTTAAAACAAACCCCTTAATTAAGGATCGAAAGATAGTTCACCAAAACTATATATTTACAGACAACGCGTTATAAATGAATTATTAATTTTAATATTAAATATAATTATGGAAACAACAACAGGTTAGTGGTTTTCATGTCGGCAAAGTATAATTATGTCAAGTAGCCAAATGCAAATGTTCATTCCTGAAGCCAAATCCAAATGCGCCTTCTTTTCCTTTTGCACTTTTTGCTTTTCAAGAATAAACGACCACAAGGCTATTGGGGAAACTTTGCAGGCTAGAATGAATGAACCATTAAACTTGCCAAAAAAAGAAAATCCGTCAACCATGCAAAATGAACTTTTTATATGCTTATTTGTTCATATACTCTATGTGGTTTACAAAGTGTCTCAAATTGCCCTTAACTTTTATAATGGCTCAAATTACTCCATGAACTTCCATTCCATTACTAAGGTTGCCTCATGCCGTGAATTATCAACGAAAAATCGTTAACTCAGTTGATGTGGCAGGGGTACTCGAGTAATTTCATACAAGTGACAAAAATTGATCAGATATTGACATCCAACGTGGCTATTGGTGGGATCCATGAGAGATTATGTCATATTGGGCTAGGGTTTCGAAAATTTCATTCCATTCGAGCTAGCCAATTTTCCCCCAATTGTTTCCAAAATCACAAGCCTAGTTTCCCCCTGCAACAAAGCAATTGGAGATCCCTAAAATTAACGTCGTCGTTGCTTGAAATTGGGGTTCTCCTTGCTGGAAATTGGGGTTTTGCATTTTGGCGAATCTGTCTTTTGGTTCTATTGAAAAAAGTTGAAGAAGATATGAAAGTGGGAGAAGCAAGGCATGCTTCACGATGTTACCGTGGAAAGGTGGAAAGAATTATAACTTCTTGGACCGATTCAAACCCAGGAAGACGATTTCAAGTCTGTCCACTGTCAAAGGTAAGATTCTTGGATCGATTCAAATCCAGGGTTTGTTGTTAATGGGTTGAAACACTGAATATTTGTGTGGTGGGTTGATGCAGGGAAGAGTTAACAAAGGATGTGGTTTTTGGGAGTGGGTTGATGATGAAATGTGCGATCGTTCTAATATAGTGATACCGGGTTTGCTGAGGTCTTGCTGAGGAAAATTGATAGGTTGGAAGAGGCGAATGGAAAGATTTAACTCAAATCAAGAATATTGGTTGCTGCTCTTGTGCTATCATGGTTGATGACATGTATTGTTATCATGGCATGAAGATGATTCGAAACTGTGAGGAGAATATAGATGTGTTAATGGATGTAATATGGTTGTGTTTATGGATGTAAGATGACTGCATTGTGCAATGTAATAGGTGTTGTAATATGTTAACTGTGTTTTGGTATGAATTGGGTATGAAGTTTGCAAGTTTAGAGTATTTTTTTTCTATATTGAATGTTGATGAAAATGAGAGTAAAGTATAAAGTCTACATCTTAAGGATTTAACAAAAGAGGCAACACAAAAGTTTTCATTTGCATTTCAATATCAAAAGTGGAATAACATCAACCATCTGTAGGATTACATATACCAAAATCTATCCAAAATCACCCCACATCTATCCAAAATATGTCCAAAAAACTAGTTTCGAATTGTGAAGCTTTACATGACCAAAAACTTGCAACCCAAACTTGCTTAGAGTGAAATAACAAAAAAACCAACCCCCAATTTCATAACAAAATAAGCAACCCAATCATGTCCTAATTCAACTCCCATTCTTCATCATGGGTGAAAAATGGGTCCTTCACAAAGTGCTTCCTTTTTAAAGATGCTTGTGACTTCTTTCTCTGCCTTTGATGCTCCCTAGATTTGGTACACTAGGTGCACTTGTTGAAGCTTCAGTTTGTTGTGTGGGAACCAAGCATTGGGAGCTATCTCCTTGCTTCTTTCTCTGCCTAGTTTGATATCCTCCTGGATTTGGTACACTAGATGCACTTGTTGAAGCTTCAGTTTGTTGTGAGGGAATCAAGCCTTCGGAACCATCTCTTTGCTTCTTTTTCCTCAACTGCCTTGTATGTTGGCCATTAGGTTCATCTATATTGGCACTCCTTCTCACCTGAAAAATAAGAATTTTCAATTATAGGTCAAATTGAAAAGTATAAAAATAAGAACCTTAACTATGTGTCAAAATAAGAGCTTACATGAAGCTTTGCTTTTTCTGCTTTTCTTTTGGGAGGCTTTAAGAGAGGGTTTTTAGGTTCCTGAGAAGGGTAAAAATTGAGTAAATACAATTGAGGAGCCTACAATTTATAAAAAAAACTAGGCTTGCAGCATAATAAGAAAAACCCTTCATCATACCTTACAACCTCTTCGATTATGTTCTTCTCCCCCACAATTGCCACATTTTAGTGGAATTCCATACTTTGGCAGCTTGTATGGATTCTTTGGCTTCTTAGGTTCATCAGTAGCTTTATTCCTTGCCTTCTTAGGTTTGCCAGGCTGCTTGTGGTATTTGGGAGGCTTCAATGGAGGAAGCCCAGTGACACAACCCAACCCGAATTCCCCCTAGGAATCCGTGTCGAACTCTGTTACCCATCCAGCATCCAAACAATGTCGGACCCAAAAGCCACGTAACCCCAATTTAAAATCATAAACCCTTTGACTTCTGCCGAAATTTCGGCAGAGTCTCCTCTCTGAATCGAACAATTCCCACATTTTTAACTTGTAGAAAAACCATAAATAACTTCCCAACTTTCAGCATGCAATATCTACGAGCCAAGAATAATCGCAAGTACTTCTAAAGACTCAGGCCAAAAACGTTCATCAATCCAAATGAGTTTCAGACCCATCATAACCACAAACACATTTCAATAACATCCATGCAATAAGACCGGAATATAAACAAGCATTCAATCTCACCAAGTTTCAATCGGGCTTCAAGCCCACAGACAAATTCAAACCTAACTCAACAAGTCCAATAAACAGGATTTGATCCCAATAACCAAATTAGAGTTACAAAACAAATTTATTTCGCGGCTGCACCTATGTGAAACCCTCGGCTACCCACCTACTAATTTACTCTATCTCGCATTCGTAAAGATAAAGGGTCTAAACGTCTACCAGAATTTCGGCAGAATTTCCTCTAAAAAACGAACATTTACCAAATCATTTTCACTTGTAAACATCACAGTTAATAATCCCAAACTTTAGTAAGCACAATGCTGACACACACAATTACCATATAGGCTTCTGGCCTCAAATTTAAACTTACCAGGTTAATATCAACGAAATCTGCGAATTTATTTCTTTACTTTATATATATATAACCACATATTTCAAGGCATAACATCAAACAGTTTATCTTGCGATTGAACCTAGGTTGTCCTAAGCTGCCTACGTACCCTCCGTGAGGGATCAAGCCACACGTAGCTCTTTTAGTAGCGATCACGTTTAAGATAATTTAATATTGTTCAAAGTAAAAATCCAACAACTAAATTCTGGAATCATTATTTCACTTTATTTTAAATCACAATAACTCAATCTTTTAAGACAGGCCCAATTTTCTTCACTCACGTAGTTCTAAAACTCATAAACCTTTCCAATAGTCATGTATTCTTGCAACCATACCCTATCCAAGGTGTATGTTGCAACACTAATATGTCACATAATTTCTCATTATCAATTCTCAACTTTCCGAATTGTAAATCAAACATTCGTACATGTGCAAAGTACTCTCAATGCACATGTTCAAGAATCTCAATCCGAAAACGAATCCACATATTTTCCCACATATATTTACTATACACACACACACACACACACACACACACACACACACACACACACACACACACACACACACACACACATATATATATACACACCTCATACAGGGATTGTTTGACTAGACCACATGGAAGAATCCTCAATAGCCATGGGCTCCCAGACACGCACAGCAGAATCCTCAATACTCGTGCGGCTGAACTAAGTCCTATGCGCGCAGACTGCCCGGCAAGGGCCTTTAGTAACACCCCATCAAAGGTGCCCGGATTATCCTCCCCTACAAGGCGACAGCACATCGCACGTGTGGGTAACATCCTTATCCTCCCACGCGCCAAAGAACATATCGCACGCGTGGGTAACATTTGTATCCAAGGAGGTACATGAAATGATGTATGACCCATAACCCAATATGTATACATATATATATATATATATATATATATATATATATAGGGGCGGATCCGTGGCACTATGTTTTTGACACAAGTTTTGACACAATTTTTCAACCTTTAGATTATAATGCATTCAATGGCTGAGATTAAGTATTATTAATCTTAATTATTTAATTAATTACATAATAAAATATTTTTTTCTCTCTCTTCATTCATGTTTTAATTTCTTTAATTAAACCTCATTAATTGCCAAGCCTTCTGCCATTAACAACCTTTCTCAAACTTTTTCTTCTTCTTCTTTATGCCTGTTACATTATGAGGTTCTATGGTCTAAATTTTCATGTTGTTTTCCCCTTTTTTCTTATGTAATACATGATCAAATTCAAGAGTCTTGGACAAGTTGTATGCTTAGAGAAAAGGAGCCTAGAAACACTAGTCCTGCTTCTTATGGCGCCATTGGCCCCAGCAAGGTTAAACTTGAAGATGGGATGCTATCAGACTTAATACTTTCTCCAAAATAGTTTCAATTTTTTTAAAAGATAAAGGAAAGAAAGAAACAGCCAACAACAAGAAGGTTTTTTGGGTTTGATAAGAGAGAGGTAGTAGAGAATGTGTTGGGAATAGGAAGAGGAAAGAGAGAAAAAAAATGATTTATTGATAGAAATTTACCTATCCGAGAAAATAGAGAGAAGAAAGAGAATATTACTTTTATTTATTTATTTTTTATGTCAAAAAGCCATGTCATGTATAATCTTATCCATTGAAAGTGGAGTAATCTAAAGGTTGAAAAATTGTGTCAAAACTTGTGTCAAAAACATAGTGCCACATATCTGCCCCTATATATATATAAAACCCCCTCCCGACTCAACCCCAAACCTTTATTCATAATAATAATAATAATAACGACAATAATAATAATAATAATAATAATAATAATAATAATAATAATAATAATAATAATAATAATAATAATAATAATAGTAATAGTAATAATAATAATAATAACAACAATATATTCTCTGAAACTCTCATGTCACCTTTTAAGGGTCGAAACCAATCCGATAGCACATTTTCATAACCCCCTTAAACTCGTCAGTACAATCTAAGTAAGCATAAGCTCAAAAACAGAAACTATTACATGCCTACAACTATGAACCGGACGGTTTCATATCCAAGAACATCCCTAGCAGTTTAACTCATCTTAAATATTCATTGCAATAATTCATAAGAACAAATCCCCTTTAAAAAATAGAGAAAACTTAGCTCTATTCATTAAATATGAATTAAGAAGTAGAGATTGAATAGTCTTGAATTCATAGAAAAGAAACACTGGTACCTTTTAGATCTAAATATAGAATTCTCTTTAAAATGATTATTGAAATATCTCTTCTTTTGTTATTACAAAGTGGATAACTATGCAATAGTGATTTGCACTAGTATAGCTTCACCCGTGTTACATTTATCATTCTAGTAGAAAATAAAGCCATTAAATCAATGATGTGTAGTAGAAGTATACATGACATATCCAGCTCATAATGCACTAATCACAACAATTGTCCAATCACCAACATAACTCAAAAATCGACCTCAACCGTGAATTTAAATTCATACCCTAGTTCCCGGAACTTAACATGTGTATAAAACCTTAGAAAAGTCCTAAGGCCATTTTAGTTCTTTCCAAAGGACGAGACGATCTCAAAAGAACTGTGGTCAACAGTTGGTCAAACTTCCAATTTTTGGTCAACCTGGCCTGCGGGGCCCATGACCTCCGACAGTTCCTACGAATGCAACAAAATATGTTGCATAAGACTTGAAAGTTTGGTCTTGATCGAGCAGTCGGATCTAAGTCAATCGCATGATCGGACAGCGATCGTTTTACCGAAACCTTAGACTCGTTGATTCGGAGTATCCGTGACTCCGATTCTCGATCCGTGAGTTCCTACACGATCCTAGTGGTACAGAGAACGACATATTTGAAATTGGATCCGATCCAACGGTCCGAACTTGTCAAGCCCGGATATCGCTTAAGAGGTGCAATATCCGTTCGACTGTCAAACAACAACCAATTCCAAATCCGAGCATACCGTCATGCTCAGGACGACATGGAGATCATTCTAGAACACAATGGGCCGCCACACAATGGCCCACATGCCTCCACAAGCATCCGCAGCGCGTGGGTGTCTTGAGAAATTTCCAGCGACGTAAATTTCTCGAAACAACCTACAATACCTATACCAAAACGTCAAACACAACTAGGGGAGCAAGGTTTGGTCTTGGACCACGACCAAAAAGTGGCCGGAGCTTGACGGAAAACACCATCAAAGTTGGCTCAAAACTTAGGTTTTAGATTCGATTCAAAACTCCTAAATTGATTCAAACTGCCTATGCAGAAGCATACCTTAGTGGACGGAAATTGTTGCCGGAAACTGAAAAATAGCTACTTTTTCCTCGTTTTCAGTCGCTACATGGCGTGAAATCGAGCTGGGAAAATGGGTGTGCTAAGTAGAGGAGGAAGAGAGTAGCATTTTGCAAGTCATTTCATTGGAAACGGTGACTAGACGGCGACGGAATCGCCGTCTGAAATCCGGCACTGACGGAGGAGAGAGAGAGCGAAGAGAGAGAGTCGAGGGGTCTAACGTGCGCGAGGGGTGGGGCCGGGTATTTTAGGGTTTTCCAACAATTTTCAAAATGATTGTTCTGTCCTTTTGGTTTTCAAAGGTTTACGGGCTCGTTACAACGAAATTGAGCGTGTCGCCTGTCTACGGACTCGTATTGACAAGCTCTATGCAACGGTGCAACTCAATTTCCCAAAATCCTTTCGGATTAAAATGTGACCAAAGTGACCCTACCCCCAAGGGCAAAATTGTAATTTCACAAAAATAATTAAATTGAATAAAAACAAATAAATTGGGTCGAGGATGTTACACCCAGTCTTCACCCATTGATCTTGGCTCGACATTGGCATAACCATAGGTTCATAGGATTTCTTGAAAGTTTCTTTCTTGTACCAATCAGTCACATAGTCCTTATGGGCTCCATAATACCTACTAATGACAGCACAAGCAGGTTCATAATATAGCCCAGTCAAATCCCAACCTCTACATGAACAAGAGTGCGCATTCAAATCAACAACAAATGTCCTCCCACTTTGGTGCATTACTTGGAATATGTTGATTCCAACAGCCCTACGAACGCATCACTGACCATTTCCTTTGCTTTTTTTCTAAAATACCTATAATCCTTGGCTCCACTTGTCCTTGTCACTTGTCACATGTAACCCTTCTTGTAGCCATCAATAACATAATGTACAACCTAATTCTCTTTAACATAGTCAAAATTGGCTTGTTTCTTGCATTCAATATGCTTATGTTGAAAGTCCCACATAAGTTATTCATAAGAATGTCACACTTGGAAGAGGTCTTGAAATGTGTCCTACTCCAATTCTTAGGATCTTTTTCTGCTAGCCAATTGTGGGCAGCTCCAGACATTTTCAACATCTTATTCATCTCTTCATTAAACCAAGGCACTGTTGTGGTCCTTGCAATGGATTCCATTTGTTGCTTCAATGCCAGGCATTTATGCTCCATCATAAAGTTTACAAGCAAATGCTTTAAGCAGTGCCTCACAATAATCAAACCAACTTATAGAACCACCAAAGTAAGACCATTGACTTTCATTTGACCCTTTCTGCACAAGTTTACCTCCATGGAACATTGTAAATGTGACCAGATCATCACCATCTTTATCCGTCAATTTCAGTGAGGCAAATATCCCATTAATAACTAGTCAATGCACTTCATGTGCTATTCAATTGAATATAGAAACATTCACAACCTAATTCATCTAGCAAAAACCATGACTATTTAACCCATACACTAACAAACTCATATAACAACAGACAACACAAGGACCACCCAACCAGGACCACACGGTTCTCACATGCCAACACACATAAAGGAGAAAGAGACATAAAGAAGACAGGTTCGGCAAAAAAAAGACAAATTCAACCAAAAAATGACATAAAGACAAAAGCATAAAGAAGATACAAGAATGGGACCACTTATAAACTGGGTTGAGAACCTCCAGCTTCTCTAAGCACAGTCATTTTCGCACCACTTCACTATGCAGCCTTAGGGGGGTGTATTTAATTGAGATTTTAATAGATTGTAATTACATGATTTTAATGTAATGGATTTCGACCGAGTTTGTAATTATATGATTTTAATAGATTGCAATTACATGATTTTGTACTTATGATTTTAATTCACTTTGGATTTTACTTATGATTTTAGATTATTGCAATTACATGATTTTACTTATGATTTTAAGATTGCAATTATATTTCTGTACAAGCTTGAACTCTATCACCCATCATCATTCACCTTAAATACAAAACCTGAAGGCATATATCATTATGGAAACCATGGAAGCTGCTGGTTTTTTAGAGAAGCAAAAACATATAATACTACTAGAATGGAAGCCCATCTTGTTTGTTTCAGAAATTTGACAGTGAAATAGGGAAATAGGCTTGAATTTGGGAGCCCATCTTGTTTTCTGTTATTAATCAAGAACATTAATAAAGCTCACTGAACCAATGTTGATATCTTGGTTGGAGAATTATATCCAACACTTGGTGGGCATGATACCCCACTGTTTTAGATACCCAAATCGCTCTCTTCATCTTCTTCCATAGGAGGTTCACTTTTCACTTCCACTTATCAATTTTGTTTGAATTGTTTGGTTTTGCATTTAGGGTTGAGTTATTGAGAATTTTGTTTGGTGAAGGCTGAATTTGTTTTCTGTCATTGTTAGTATGATGACTGCCTGAATTTTAATTGTTTGGATGGGGCGCTTCGCGTTAGCCTTTTGTGCTGTATAATTTGATAGATTAGGATCAATGTGTTTGGCTAGCGTTTTGGAGGTACATGCAATATCATTTCAAGATTTAAAATTTTTTAAGAAAAAATGGCTTAAAGGCAATGCCCAGATTAGTTCATTCGAGTTCTGAAGTGTCTTTTCTGGTTATTCAACATGCTCTGTTCTTCACTCCAGCTGGATAATGTGTATGAAATTTGATTCTATTCGTCCTTCATGTGATTGCATTAGAAGTTAGGGCTGTGTAAATGCATGGAGACAGTAATTTCTAATTTTCTAATAATTTTAAGCTTGTTATATCCAAAACTGATTCGATTAATTTAGTCACTCTTTTACCTGCTGTTGCGGATTATGGGTCTTTGATAATTGGAAAGTCAATTCATGCGTATGTTCTAAGAGCCAATTTTGAATCACTGGTAAACATTTCTACGGCTCTTCTAGACATGTATTCGAAATGTGGATCAGTGGGGACTGCTCGGTTGATTTTCAATAGGATGAAACAAAAGACTGCCGTTTCGTGGAATTCCATGATAGACGGGTATGTACAAAATGAAGATGTAGAGGAGGCAATGGAGATTTTCCAGAAGATGTTGGCAGGGGATTGCTGGGGGGGTGGCAGCCATGCAAAGGTTGCAAGATCTCACATAAAAGAAAAACGGAGAAGAGATACAAAGAAAAATAGAAAAATAGAAAGAAGTGAGTATCAGGCATAGGAGGGTGAGATTTTTTATGGGGTTTGGTATTTATATCACCCATTCAAAAATCTCACACAATACATCATTTAATGAAATACCTCAAAATCGGTAAGTTTTTTAATACCACCGTACTTTTTCTAATCTTTTAAAAGTCCTAAGTGAATACCACCAAACTTGCATTGATGATTTTAAAATCCTAATTGAATACCATCATATTTTTATTGATTACTTAAAAATCATAATTGAATACCACTAGACTTTTAAGCTTTAAAAAAATCTATTAAAATCCTAATTGAATACACAGTCCAACACCAACCAATATTCAATGATTTCTTACCGAATTGAAAGATTCGTACCACTTTACACATGATTTATCATGTTATTCACCCAATATTTTGAGTTAGTTCTTGACTTTTTATAGCATTTTACTTACTTTTTGTGTTTTCTTAGACTTTACCTTGGTTAGATTGAAAATGAGCTAAAAATGCATTATTGGTTATAATTTCTGTTTTTGTTCATTTTCGTAGGTCAATTTCTTGGCCTTGGATAGGCATGCTCCAGTGCCCGGATGAGGTGAAGATCTTCATGAAACTTGCTCTAATGGATGTTGACTACAACATATCCGAATTTGAGCTCCATTGAGCAAGTATAGCCCTGCCATCCAATCCAGCATTTGATCCTAGCTCGGGACATCGGTTTTTGCGAGTTTCACCTCCTCTTGTGTCATCTTATTTCTACTTGTTACCATACCTTTTGGGTAACAATAAATTACCTTATTGGAGTGAGAGTTGCTGAGACAATTTGGCCCCCTTTAATGAATATTAAAAGCAAATCCCATCATGACAACAAGAGAAGTGGAGAGCTTTTGGCAAAAGGTGGGGGGGAATATTGGAAAGGAGAGGAAAGAAGCCAAGGGGAGAGCATCGGGGAGACATCCATTATGCATTATTCCATTATCCCATTATTCCATATTCCACTTTGGAGGGAGGAAAGTCTGATTTGGGAGCTAGGGAGAGAAGGAGGCTACGGAGGAGAAGAAGGCTTCCACCATTGAAGACCTTGAGCTTCCATCACTCTCACAATATTTGTAAACTCTTTTCTAATTATATTTGAAGTTGTGTTTATTATGAACATGAGGAGCTAAGCTCCATAGCTAGAGCTTAGGTTGAAGCCTAAACATGACTACTCTATTGTTTTGATGCTTGAGTGTATGAATTTCTAGATGTTGTTGATGAATTCTTATTCACTAAAATAATCTATCCTTGATGCATGTTTTTCTTTGATTGATCACCTTTGAAAGCATGCTTCTTGAGATTGTTGGGATTGTATGTACCCTCATGTTTTCCCAAGCAACAAATGGATGAAGTAAGAATCATCCATGTGAATTGGTTTCTTGAATGCCTATTGTAAACACCATACTATTAGGGTTCTTGTGATGTTCATATTCTCTTTGAACTTAATGGGTTTTTCTTGTAATTCAATCAAGTACTAAGCACACCTAGATTGATTATAGGAAAGGCACGAGTATTGTGCGCTAACCCCGCACTCTACTTATTTTAGAGAGAATCAATGCGTCTTGAGCCACTAAACCCGGTCTTGATTGCGAACATCGTCTCTCAACACATTTAGAGTTCATTACTTGAGTATCCATGAGCATAAGTAGGATTGTTTAGGGTGGATTCCGAAAACCCTAGTGTTTGTCACATTTTAAGTCACACTTTGAGTCACATCTTGTTAAACACTCTTGTTCAACTTGTCATTTAGCATTAGGTTACATTTAAGCATTAGAATTAGTTCACAAAAATCAAAACCCCCCCATTGTGTGTGTGTGTTTGTGTTTGAAAACGTGAGTTCTATTTGGATTGAATTCTGTTCAATTCTGTTATTGTTTTGGACATTTGGTCCATGTTGAGTTCTTCCTTTTTCTGTACTGGAATCCAACCATATAAAGAACGTGAAATTTGGATGAACGGTTGGAAAGTTATAGGCTAAAAACTGGACAGAGGTCGAAGCCGAAAACAGAGCACACAATCTGCTTCAAAACGGCCGGTCGTCACTGTTCACGCGATCAGTCGCACTTCATTTCAGTTTTCAAATTACAATCTGTTTAAAACGACCGGTCATGCACTGTTCACAGCACTGTTCACGACACTATTTGAAACTGTTCATCTTTATTCACATGTGATAAACAAAGCGATAAAGGGTGATAGAAAGTCTTCATTTTGTGTTTTGTTTTGGTTTTCTTGTTTTATTTCAATTCCTTTGGTTTTCCTTATTCATTCTTAGCTTCCAATTTGCATTTTTACTTGTGTGTTGTGTTGATTAAGTGTTGTTTACATACTCAAACTAGAACTTTTAAGTAGCCACAGGTTCCTCGTGGGATCGACTCCGTACTTACATAATCTATACTCAATAGATTCGTGCACTTGCGGGTATTTTTAATTGGATGTTTAGCACATTATTTTTGTGCCAATTAAGAACACAACATTATTTTTGAATCACCATGCTTAGATAAATACTCCCCAAATTTTATTTTATTTTTCATGATCAACTAGACCATAAAGCCTTATACCTCCATTTAAATGATTCACTATCCTTTCTTCTATTTGAACAACCATCAATTTATTTTTGAGGCCACAAGAAACATGGAATTGAAATTTCACTCCAAGCCACTTAACCACAACTTTTCTCTTTTCTTTCACCAATTGAGTGAATTTCTCTTCTTTTTTTGGTATACCCTTCCCAAACTTAGAATGAAAAACACATCCAAAGCCCATACGTTTTTTTTTTTTTTTTTTTTGGTTTGAAATGCAATTGAATTCTGAACGGGACCAGTAACGAAGCAAAAGCCACGTGTCGACACGTAGAGGCGCCCGCAGAGCTTTTGCGCTAATGCCGAAATTACGGCGCCATGGAAAGACGCTAAGACTTTGTTGAACGCGTCTTAAATGGCACGTCGCTCACGAATTATTTGGGGAAGGGTGGAAAGCTAGATGGTTGTGGGCGTGAAAACTATAGTGGCTAGGGTTTGTCATCTATAAAAGGAAGCAAGTGGAGAAAAAGAATTACAACCACGGAGAAGAGAGAAAAGAAAGAAAAAGAGAGAAAAAGAAAAGAGAAGAGAGAAAGAAAGAAAAAAGAAGAAAATGTTGCCTGCTTTCCCATTTCCTTTCGATCTCAACCTCGCTTCAACCAATCCAGACGTCGACTCAAGAACGACATCAGGTGTGGATGCCCTACTTTCTAGCTCAGACGCAGGCCCGTGATAAGAAATGACACAATACTCATGGACAACGAAGTTGCCCTTGAGTCGCAAAGCGAGTTTAGTGACTCCCGAGATGCACGAGTGCTCGGGGCAAAGTGTGACAATCGGATCGTGAGTGATGCCATGGCATTGGCCGCGACAAAACACGACCACTATCCAGAATCGTGGGTTATCGCCTAATCGCGAAAGCCGTGAGTTGGAGCTAGTAAAGGCTCGGTTGGCGGCATCGCGAGAATGTGGTTGAGGATTGTCAAAGCATCATAAGGGATTTGAAAAAGGAGAGGATAAGGATGGTGGAGTTCAATCGACGCCGCTAGAGGGATTGCAAGGGAATAAACAGCTATCATCAATGGTAGATCTGTATCACGCCAAGGACATGCGCACGGCTGGAGACTATTGGGCGACGGTAAGCGCAAGCAGCAACCGAGCACGAGACAAGTGGTGCTCAAGCCAAGATTGCAGCTAAGTGCGATCTTTGGGAGCTCTGATGGGCCCCAAGAGGTACATGCGTGAGGACCTAAAAGATGACGTCAGGCGCTAAACTCAAGGTTCCAATTTTGGAATCGAGCGTGCCATGATGATGATCATGACTTATGAAGAAGAAGAAGAAGAAGAAGAAGAAGAAGAAGAAGAGGAAGAAGAAAAGGAAGAAGAAGAAGAAAAATTATTTTAAATTTTAGTGATTTTTGTTTTTTTTTTTTGTTTTTTTTTGTTTTTTTTTTTTTTGTTTTTTGTTTTTTTTTTTTTTAAGAAATGAAAGCACCACCCGGTTGTTTTATGCAAAATCTAAACACTCTTCCCAAACTTAAATAAAAGAAAGACGACAAATAGAAAAGACTGACAGAAACACTGGTGCACAAGAAAACAGGGAGGGTAAAAGTAAAGTGAAAGTGTATAGAGACTCCCTTTCATTGATGGAATTCCATTTAAACCACATCTCGGCTCGGCTAAGTGAGAGAACCCTGCATTTTTCCTGAAAACTCGAGAGACAAGCATCAATTAATCAAGAAAAACAATGGCAGCCTTTGTGGAAGACTTAGGCGAGGTAGCAACACCGCTTAAAATTGAAAATGCAACCAAGTTATACAAGGATTAAGAGTCGGTAAAAGCATAATCAAACAATTACGAAGATAAAACCACATCAACTTCAAACTCCAATGGAGCGACAAAAAGCGATTCCTAAACCCTATTCAAAGATGCGCTACCTAAAATCCAAGAACCCTCATTGAATATTCTTTTGGCTGGTGCAACTAAGCCATTCGATTTTCTTCACTTTCCCAAATCTGATATTTTCGAAACCCTAGCCTAGTATAACATAATCTTTCATGGGTCACACCAATAGCCATGCTAGATGCCAATTTCTGATCAATTTTTGTCACTTGTGAGTTAACGATTTTTTGTTGAAAATTCATGGCATGGGATAAACCTTAGTAACAAAATGGAAGTTCAAGGAGTAATTTGAGCCATTATAAAAGTCATGGGGCAATATGAAACACTTTGTAAACCACATGGAGTATTTGAACAAATAAGCATTTTTTATATTCAAACTAAGATTCTCCAACTTATTTTCAATTTGGGTATACTGATTATTTGCCCCATGAACTTGTACCTCACTTTTAATTAGCCCCCTATTCTTTTTTTTTAGAAAATTAAGGATATGAACTATTTTTTTCGCCAATTTCCCCCCTACTGTCAAAATTCCCAACATTTCATCCAATTTTCAGTTAAATCATTTTAAAAAATTATTATTTTGAAAAAAATTGAAGAACCCACAGACCTAATGCCAACCCCTTCCATCTCCTCCTTTCCTCCTTTCATTCCCCCATGACCACCATCCTTCACTCACAAAGCAATCCCCACCCCACAGACCCCTGCCCTTACCTCCTCCCTTTTATTTTTACCCTAGAGCCCATGTTGCCACCCCCACCCCTTGGGTTTTCTTCTCCACCCATTCACCATGTGACCATAACCCTCCACCCTCCACCCTCAGACCAATCCTCCCGCCCCCACCCATAGAACCCAGCTCCCGCCCCACCCAAAGAACCCAACCTACACCGCACACAGAGAGAGAGAGAGAGAGAGAGAGAGAGAGAGAGAGAGAGTTTATTTCAATTTTATGTTTTTTATTTTTTTCAGTTTTTATTTCTTTTTAACATACAAAATGACCATTTTGCCCTCATAATTAACGGCAAATTGGATGAAATGTTAATGATGTAGACGGCAGGGAGGAAATTGGCCAAAAAAAATAGTTCATATCCTTAATTTTCTATAATAAAAAAAAAAGGATAATGTGCTAATTGAAAGTGAAGTACAAGTTCAGGGGGCAAATCATCAATATACCCTTTCAATTTAGATCTCTTTCTCTATTGGGTTTTACAAATTAAATCATTTTTATATCAATAAAGAAAATAAAAATTATTACAAGAAATGCTTCCTTTGTAATGAATAGTTCACCTCTGAATTGCACGTGTATGTTAACAAAACTTTCCTTCTAATGTTTCAAGAAAAGTTACTTTGCCATGGTTCAACAGACTAAGGGCATGTTTGAGAGTGCTTATGAAATGGTTAAAAGCACTTTTTGACAACTAAAAGCGCTTTTGACAGCGTTTGGCAGAACAGTTTAGAAGCGCTTCTGGGTCATAGAAGCGTTTCCTGAAGAAACACCTGTTATGTGCTTCCTCAGGAAGCACTCCCAAGTGCTTTTCCTGGAAGCACTTGAATTTTTTAAGAAAATTCAAGATTTTTATAATAAAAGCGCTTTTGTTAGAAACGATTATGAGCAGAAGTACTTCCTAGAGAAGCAATCCCAAACGAGCCCTAAATTTCTTTGTTGATACAGAACATTTGAATTGACCAAAAAAAAAGATACAGAACATTTGATCTAACATTACATGTCTGTTCTGTAATAACATATCTAAATGTGACATCAAAACTGGAAATCATTATCAATAGGATCAAAATTTGCTCAGTGAATCTGATAAAGGTCCAGAAATTGTCATTTCACACGATTTAGGATTCAAGAATTTTCTTTTCTCATCTTTCCTTCTCGGCCGCCGTCGACAGACACAGTGCCTTTTCTTTTCCCTGAATGTCTACCATTAACACCTTCAGTCACCCTCTCTTTCTGAGACTGCTTTATTTTCTTTTGTGCTTTCTTGTTGATTTCCTCTGTTTCCGAGAACTGCAGCAAGTACCACAACAGGAGTAAAAATTGATTTGAGTTTGCTAAACTTGTCTCTCTCCCTCTCCCCCCGGTGTTGTTAATATGCATCAGAGGGGGCTGGGATAGTTCAATCCCGCATATTAAACGCGGAAAGTTTATTTATTGATTCTGACTGCCTTTACATAATGCCATTATGCAATCGCTAGACTGCCCCCATAGTTAACAATCAAGATGCCATGCCCAGTCAAATCATAAGTGACAAAAATAAGGTTAGCTGTGTTGTACCTTCTCAAAAAAGGCCAAATTTCTAGAAGCAGCCTTGTCCATGATGCTTTTATAATATTGTGTAAACGAAGTATTGCTACTGTGCTTTTCAAGCTGCATGAAATAACCATTTAACAGATCAAAAAACAAGTCACATTCATCAAGTTCCGAAAATATTGACCATAAAGAAGGCAGACCTGGAGAAATGATTCTACAGATTGTTGATCTTTTGGTGAAAAAGGCACCTCATCTCTCTTCTTCCGCACAAATTCAATGTTTTGCTCCACCTGCAGTTCAAGAATCGTAGCTTTTTGGTCACTTCAGAAAGATAATTCCTAAACGCATTAATTACATTACCAGCCAGCCATGGAGGCAGTACAAGCAGTCCATTAACAATGTTGGCGAGTTCACAAAAGCCTATAAAGGAGTCATTACTGTGCCAAACATTCTTTTCCATATAATAGTTTTATTCGAATTTACCTCACACAACTTTGGAAATACGATTTTCAAGATGGTTGACCAGGCTGGGCCCAGGCATAAAATAATATCAATACAGCCTGCATTTCAATTTGACAGCTTGAATATTGAGACCACACATGCCTCCCTAAATTTTTTAATGAGCTATGGCCTACTAATGAGGAAGTTAGTAGATAAGAGACCTATATCTCAAGTGTCCCTACATCCGAAAAATAAATTCCTTTGTCAAGGAGAGAGATGCAACTTGCAAGTAAACACTAAATTCTTCTATGAGAACTGTACCTGATCAATAAAACGCTTCACTATACGCTTGAAACTCTCTATAGTAGTTATCTCGTGAAACTTCCTCAAACGGACAAGGGGAATAGTCGCCAGATCAGGAAAAGAAATATGATGACTCCACTGAGCAAAGTGCGCTGCAAGCAGTTCGATAACAGATAGAACACACTGTTCTTGGAAGTTCCTTGATTTTAACCAATGCTTTGGAAACTGTACCAAAAATATTTAATAACAAAAATAAGTGAAACCAGACTGAATTGCATAACCAAATTGCACTCTTTTATTTTTAACGCTACTAATTCCTAACCTTTACAGAACATAAAATATTGGTGTCTTTTCCAGGTTTCCCGACATCCTTGCCAATTTTATATTCCAGAATATCTAACACCATGGAGGCAACAGGAATGAAAATGCCAGTGGATGAGGAGAGATGATTCAGCCATTGAATGCATTTGATTCTTAAAGGCAAATATCTGGGTCCAGGAAACAAGACAGCCACTCCATTTATAATCTGAATGATCGTAAAGAGTAACGGTTGAAGATCATAATCATGTATGTTGGCTAATATAAACATAACCCATAGATCAATGCAACTAGTGTACTGCCAACTGCATATCTTCTTGACCGCCTCCTGGCCATAGAAAATGAGGCAGAATTTTAGGGAAAATATCACTGTTAAATTATAAATACCATAATTTCTTGTCAACTACACACTCCCACACACACAAACTAACTTGAAATAGCAAAAAACATTATCAGCCTGAACTGAATTTAAGGAAACAAGCAGCCAAGAGGATTGTACTAATGGTGGCAATACCTTCTTCTTTGTCAATAAACCCTGCTTCAGTATCTTAGCAAGTTGCTGGATGGACACCGATGCTTTCCTCGATGCTTTTTGCAGATCCACAGAGCATAGCTCCACAAAGGAGTTTCTTAGAAATTGTATGTGTTGAAATAGAACAGGCTCCAAAAATTGGCAATGACCAATAAAGGATTTATATGTATTAATAAAGCAGGTGTCAAAGCAATCAGAGCGAAACACAGAAGCCACATCACGTATGATGAGAAAGGATAGAGATGATATCGTCCCTCTTCCAGTTGCCCACAGATGAACGGAAATCTGCATTTTCAATTTCAAATGTTAGGCATGAATCACACAACATGACCTGGCACAAGATTGACATACATTATAAAACTTGTGTAGCTATATAATATGAATAGTGTCATGACTAGCACTTTAAAGATCACTCAAACTTGCAGGATGCCATAAGTTAAACTCACAACTGCTCTGTTTGTGTGTGTTCTTGCATGCATGAGAGAGAGAGAGAGAGAGAGAGAGAGAGAATTCTCCAAATATACATGCCTGATAATTGTATAAAACATCTGTATACAGGATGATACACAGAATGATTTGATGTTAACACCAATGCCATTCATTAATTAAATTTGTACTATCTTGTCATTCATTTAGAGATACCTTGATGAGTCTGCGGAGCAAAGAAGGAAAAGCAACAAAAAAAGTCAAAGAAGCTCTGATCCGTGCTAAGGAGAAGGCCAATATTTCAGAGTCATTAACCTCATTCAGAAGAAAAAGGGTACTCCTCAAATAAGATTTTATCAGTGGCTTAAGAGTATTCCATTTTGAATTCTTGGTCAAATCCAAACTTTTCTCTTTCTTGGGATTGGAGCTTGATATGCCCATTAGCCCCTTAAATATATTATCAGCCTCATTAAGCATAAATATCAGTGTCTTGCAAAAGGTTTCACTGTTCTGAATTCCATGGCATGAATCAGCATCAATGACTCTGGTTGATTCAGCTCCATAGTGGCAAGCAGCCCGGTACCCATTTAATAGACTAGTAAGTGCAGGCACACTTTGATGCTCCCTGACTAGTTGACACCAAGAATCAATGGCGGAGCTGGTCAACAACTTGCCCCCATTAAAATTCACACAACCTACATTATCTGGCTGCATATCCTCATCGCTGATCTCATCCTCATCAGCATACTGTAAAGTGCATGAGCATAATCGAGAAAAAGAAAGGACATCAATCGGCCAAACCAGATGACAGACACAAATTAGCTTTACAGTATAAACGGTAGACATCTTTGCTGATATAAATGAGACTCAAAAATTGAAGAGCAATGTCACAGTAGATATTACTTACAACTTTGCCTCTGAGCTGTTCAGACCGCTTATGATAGCTTTTCAGAAAGTTAGAAAATTCTGGATCCTGAATTTTTCCAAGCAAGCATGATCATTAAAAAAATGACAAAAGAAAATTACAGGGAGGTGGAGAAAGATAGTGGTAGGATAAGCAAAATAGGGTGGAAACAGAAGCAATCTTCTTAAAAACATGTACTTTAAAGTAATAACCATGCCCATTACCTTTTCCTTCAATTTGTCTAATTTTTTTGTTTTCTTCACAAGTTCCAATTGAATTTCACTGTTCTGCACAGATAAAGCACTACTACTACTACCAAAGTTGCCTGCACACAAATTTCATAAAATGTAAAAAGGATGGGAGAAGAAAATAAAAACTGATAACGGAATGATACAAAACCAACAGATGGTAGTAATGCTCTCACCTTCTTGAGAATTCTCAATTTCACTATGAGCTAGATGCAGATGGCTTGAGTCCTAATCATAGATTGAACAAAATAATAATAATAAACATTTAATCCAAAAAGTTCCAGCGGAGTGACTGAAGTTAAGAAGAGTTCCCAGGAAAATGTATTTTTCAATACCTCCGAAAGATAGCCATCGCTGTCTGAATCATCTCCAAACACATCACTGTCATCTTCACTGAATATTGCATCAAGAGGATTGTCTTCTATGTATTCAGCTTCAGTATTTCTGAGAACAATTTTTTCAAAGTAATGTTTCTGGAATCTCTTTAATAATGCAGTTTCAGATGGTATAACACTTATAATGACGATACAGAAGACTACCAAATGAAAGTATATAGTACTAAAAATAAGAGGAGAAGAAGATACAAGTATATGAAATGAAAAAACCATGAAATGTGAAAAACGCCCCTCTTCTTACCTTGCATTAGGCAACTCCTCTATTGCGTCCTTTTTTTGTTCTTTAGCAGTACCTTCTTGCCCACCTCCTGCAACAATTGAATTAACATTTTTCCAATACAGAAATCAGAGAAGTAAGAAACACTACATCTAGTTAAAGCTACAAAATACAACAAACCCCAAAATTACATGGATTCAAAAACCAAAGCTTTGACAACATACACCATATTCCACATAAGCATATATAAATTCTAAATGCAAATGCAACAAAAACCCAAGTTAAGAACACACTAAAAGAATCAACTGCTAATTACTAATTATTGAAGTTTCAAACTTTCAATAACTATTCCCATATCAAATTTATAAAATATGTGTGAGAGAGCTTACTCTTAGAAGTTTTCTTTTTGTTGAACTTAGAATTCAACTTGCGGTTCCTTCTGAGCACAGACTGAAGATTCTTCTTCGAAAACTTCCTGGCCTTCTTCCCCAACTTCCCCATGTGATGTGGGTGTGGGTGTGTCTGCTTACTTATCGTCTATAATGGAAGCTGCTTCTTCTTTTCTGCTCAGGCGCCTCAACTGGGACAAAAACCAACTCCCTTCGTTTAACCTGATTTGGCTCCCCGCTTCCCTTGAACCTAAAACTACATCGTTTTTGTCTGTTAAATGAAAGCCTTTACACCTTGGGCTTAGCCTAACCTAAGACTCGCCCAAAATTATGGGCTTGGCTTAAGTTTTGATTTTGATTTGCAGTTTTTGGCCAGTTGGGTTAAACCCTAATACCACCATAAAAAAGGAAAAAACAATACAAGTAGCAACTCAAATTTTTTTGGGCTAACATCAAAAAGCGCAAAAATTTGGGGTCATTCTTAATATGGTATTTGGAGTTTGATTTCATCAATTTACACCCCAATATTTTTAAATCGACCAATTTAAGCGTACATTAAGTTGTTTGTGGTCAACCGTTAGCTTTGACGTGGCTTGTAGGTCCCACCATATTTTATATTTTTAAACTTTAAAATTTAAAATTGATTAAAATATTAAAAACCCAAAAAATTAGAAAAATTCAAATTCAAATTTTTTATATAAAAACTCTCTTCCTCACCAATTCTTCTCTCCCCATTCTCCCATAACCACCACCCTCTAACCTGAAACTCATCCCACAGCCACCACCCTTCAACCCCCAAACCCACTGAGAAAAGGCAATAAACAAAAGCAATAAACAAATTAAATCCAACTAGTTGGGTTTAGAATAAAGGATTAACCAAGTGGAAATTCAAATTGAAATTCTCACCAGCCAACTTCAGCAAGTGGTTGGGTTTTCTCTCCCTTGCAGACGCAAGGTTAAGTGTGTGGCTGGAGAAGTTAAATGGAGAATTCGGCTGGTGAGGCTTGTGTTGGGGCTTTGGTTCTTGGGGTATGGTAGTTTTTTTTGATGGTTTCGAGTTGGCCGAAAAAGTGCGGTGATTTTGAGTCAAGTTGAATAAAGGTGCGGCTGGAGTTGTTTTGTATAGATGAGGTTTGTTTTTGAGTTGGGTGAATGGAGAGGTGAGTCGGTTGGTGACAGGAGGGTGGGGTGGGTTTGGGGTTGGAGGGTGGTGGGTGTGGGATGGGTTTTGGGTTGGAGGGTGGTGGTTATGGGAGAATGGGGAGAAAAGAATCGGTGAGGGAGAGAGAGTTTTTATATAAAAAAATTTGATTTTGATTTTTTCTAATTTTTTTGGTTTTTAATATTTTAATCAATTTAAATTTTAAAATTTTAAAAATCTAAAATATGGTGGGACCTACAGTGGCCACGTCAGCAGTTAACGGTTGACCACACAGTCAACTTAACAGAAGGCTTAAATTGGTCAAGTTTAAAAATATTGTGGTGTAAATTGATAAAGTTAAAACCCCATGGCCCATATTAAGAATGACCCCAAATCTTTAGGGGGTCTTTTGATGTTAACCCATTTTTTTTCTCTTGGTAACTTATGTGAACATTAATGCTATTTGTATCACCTTTATTGACCAACTCTTTAATAGAGGTGAGACTCACTTCTATTAGTGATCAGCAAGGTAGTCAATAAAGGTGGTACAAATAACAACACCCATTATGTGAAACATACTTTGGACCATAAATGTATGTGTTTTTTTGAAAAATAATTTGTATTACTCTCAATTTTCTTGATATTTTTTTCTTAATTATATGCCCACATAAAGTATGTGTGTCTTTTCTTGAAAATAATTGTATTGCCCTTATATATGTAAGTATGTATTTTTTCTAAATTATATTAAAATTTTCGTCTATTTTTAAAATGTAGATATCAAAATTTGAAAGAAGAAAAAAAAACCCTAATTAAAAACTACTTTTGTTAAAAAATTTCCCCTCAATGCTTGTGTTGTGTGGACTGCTTATTGGATAAATCTATGAGCATGCATCAAATTGATTTTATGAAATACGGTATGGCCAATTTGGCGTTGTTGTGATATAAAATAATCACTGACATATTTAAAGTGAGAGAAATCTGTGAAAAAATTTGTTTGGTGTTTGGTAAACTTTTTGTCAAAAGTGATGTTGGTACAATAATCAATTTATGAGTGTTTGATAAATTTTTGTGTAAAAAGTGTTGTCAACAATGTATAATGACTAAAACGGGTATTAGGTTAAAATAGCTTTACAATTCAAGTGTTTGGTAAAAAGAAAAGCTCTTTCACTTATATAATTCTTGTGTTAAATATGTTTGTCAACCATACCCTAAAAATTATTTTAATCATAAAACAAAATATAATATGTTTAATACGTTTCTTGTGAGCCTTAATATGGTTATGGTGAGCGTTAATATGATTTTGGTGAGTCTTAATCAAGGAATAAAATATCCATAATATCCCGAAATTTCCATCGAAATTTCCGTATTTTTGGACTACCGATATTTCCGATACCATCGATATTTTAGATATCCATAGACCAAAATATCGATAATATTGACGACATGAACCGAAATATAGATAATATCCCGATATTTCCATCGAAATTTCCTTATTTTTGGACTACCGATATTTCCGATATCATCGATATTTTATTCCTTGGTCTTAATATGGTTCTGATGAGCCTTAACTATGAAATGCCCTATATAGTTATGATAAGCCCTAATATCATTCTGGTGAGCCATGTTATGGTTATGCGCCTTAATATGGTTCTAGTAAGCCTTGATATTGTTATGCTAAGCTTTAATATGGTTTTGTTGAGCCATAATATGGTTTTGGTAAGCTATAATATGGTTCTGATCAGCTATAATGTAGTTGTGGTAGTCGATAATATGGTTATGGTGAGCTCCAATTAATACTATTCTGGTGAGCTTTACTATCATTTTGCTGAGCCTTAATATGGTTTTGGTTAGCCGTAATATGGTTATCTTAAGCCATAATATGGTTCTAATAAGCCTAATATGGTGCTACTAGTAAGCCATAATATGGTTATCTTAAGCCATAATATGGTTCTAATAAGCCTAATATGGTGCTACTAGTAAGCCATAATATGGTTCTAGTAACCCTAATATGGTTCTAGTAACCCTAATATGGTTTTGGTAAACCATAATATGGTTGTGGTAAGCCTAATATGGTTATGGTGAGCATTAACACCGTTCTAGTGAGCATTAATATTGTTTTGGTGAGCCATTATATGGTTATGGTGAGCCTTAATGGCAGGGCTGGCTCTTGACTTTTGGGTGGTCTTAGGTGATAAACCAAATGAGGCCCCTTTCCTTAGTATACAATTGCGAAACAATAACAAATAAAATGATTTTACGTAACGCGTAGAGTGCGTGAATAAAAAAAAGGTAGTATGCATTATAGTAAGACATATCTCCATAAAAAAGAAAATCATATTAGATATTTAATATCATGAAGGAAATTACAAATTTACAAACCAACATTTCAGCAACCAATAATGGGAACATGTCCCTAAAATTTGTAATTTGTATTCTTAAAAGATACATTAAAACTAAGTATTCTAGAAAGTGAAAAACAGACAACCAATGAACAAAACAAACATAGCAAACACAACTAGCACAGCAAACACAACCAAAGAACTAAAGTGTTACCAATAAAAAAAATTAGAGCCTTATTCAGGCTAGCTGTGTTAAAACTAAAATTTGAGAAACTCTGCTCCGTACCTCCACCTAATTCATGTACATATGTAATGATAAGATACATGCAATTCAATCAAGAATTCATAAATCTGATTACCACTTCGTATCTCTCTGTGTTTTGTTCCTATTGGAAATTGAAAAAATAGTTTGGTGGATAGGAACAAATATAAAGAAAAAGTTATAAATTTGATTACCTTTTCAATTTCTCATGCTCCTCCCCTCTTGGTCACCATAAATCTCAAAGAAAATTTGTGAGCTTTTTAGTGTGAGATTGATTCTTAGGGTTACAATATGATATGAGAAAATATGGATGAGAGGAATTGAAAATAATAAATGGATTGAAGAGCGATGGTGAAAACAGAAAAATATGGTGGTGGATTATTAAGAGATTGGTGGATTAAATAGAATTCTTCCATGGAGAAACTAACTAGGAGAGGCGCTGTTGCTGCGTGGTAAACGAAAAAACCTTCAGGGAAGAGGAATCGCCTTCCTCAAGCATGTTTTTTTTTTCTTTGGAAGAGGAATGGCCTTCTGGGAAGAGTAATCACCTTCCTCAAGTATGTTGTTTCTATTTCTGCGTGGGAAACGAAGAAACCTTCTAGGAAGAGGAAACGAAGAAACCTTTAATTTAATCGCGTGTTGTTTCTTTTTTTGTTTTTTAAGTTGGACTATAGTATATATATAAATTTAGGGCCCCCTTAATTGGAGACCCATAGCCAAGGCCCTTCTCGCCCACCCCAAGGCCAGCCCTGCTTAATGTGGTTCTGATGAGTCTTAATATGGCTCTGGTAAGCCTTAATGTGGTTCTGATGAGCCTTAGTATGGTTATGGTGAGCCTTAATATGGTTCTGGTAAACCCTACGTGGTTCTGATAAGCCATAATATCATTCTGGTGACCCATGTTATGGTTTTGGTAAGCCATAATATGGTTCTAGTGAATCTTAATATTGTTTTGGTGACCCTTAATATGGTTATGGGCAAGGAATAAAATATCGATGATATCGGAAATATCGGTAGTCCAAAAATACGGAAATTTCAATGGAAATATCGGGATATTATCGATATTTCGGTCCATGTCGTCAATATTATCTATATTTTGGTTCATGGATATCTAAAATATCGATGGTATCGGAAATATCGGTAGTTCAAAAATACGGAAATTTCGTGGAAATATCGGGGATATTATGGATATTTTATTCCTTGGTTATGGGAAGCATTAATAATATGGTGCTAGTAAGCACTATATGGTTCTGATAAGCCTTAACATGGTTAGATGAGCCTTAATATAGTTTTGGTATGGTTCTCGTTAGGGACGGACTCAAAATTCTAAAATGGGGTGAGCTAAATTTACTTTACGTACACATTTACAACTGTTCCGGAATTCAGATAATAAATAAATCAAACAAACATTATTATTCTTTATTTGAGAAAATAAAGCAATAACTAAAGAATCACCAAGATTTTTATGCAAAAAAAAATATATTGCACTGTTAAGGTTAAAAATTTACTTTGTTAAATGACACAGAAAGGGGCTTCAAATAGAATAGGTTTTAATTTAAGTGTTGCAAAGGGGGCTTTTAGGTTTTTGTTAGTTCAAGCGATTGGGCCAGGATTAATATATATATATATATGTTGATGTTCTATGTAGATGATGGTTCCTATACAATATTATTCTGAAATAGTCAAAGAGAATTCAAATTATATAAGTATTCTTTGCTGACTGATTGGTTTGTCTTATCTTTTTTCTATGTGAGGAGTCTTGGAGCTTTTGGATGTGAATTTTTAATTAGAAAAATAAAAACTCACCTGGGCTATAGCCTAGGTTAGTCCCTACATAGGTCCGTCTCTGGTTCTCATGAGCCTTAATATGATTTTGGTGAGCACGTATGTGGTTTTGGGAAGCCATAATAAGGTTTTAGTGAGCCTTAACATGATTCTGATAAGACATAATATGGTTTTGGTGAACCTTAACATGGTTCTGTTGAGTCTTAATATGATTATGGTGAGCCTAAATATGGTTCTGGTATGCCTTGATATTGTTCTGATTAGCCTTAGCATGGTTCTTATGAGCCCTGTCATGGTTCTGGTAAGTCATATTATGTTCTAGTGAGCCCTAATATTGAAAGCAATTATAACATTAACACAAAATTAAAACCCAATGAAATAGATATTAACACTTGTATAATATAATAAAATCATAACTGTAAAAATCATATTATATAATAAATACACAAAATAATTTCAATTTTAAAGAGGTAAACAAACCACGCAAAATCTGGAAAATTAAATTCAACATAATTAAATACTGAAATTTCTTTTTGTATTTCGAAATAGTCACAAAAATTCCAACAGATAGAGTAGAAGGATTGATTAAATAAGTCACATGAGGTGCATGTTTAGTCTGGTGGTTGCATGTTTTAGTCTAAGTTAACAACACCGTCTCAGACTTCATTTTCAAAACCCTATCTGTCCAGAAATCATTATGAGCAAAGCATCCTGAAAAGAAAGCAACCCTTGTGACGCCTCCAAAGCATTCTCATTGATAAGATCACCAATTTGAGCAGCAAGACTGGCTTGTTCTGTCCAATTTGCTAAGATCACCAATTTAATGTATATGTATTTCCATCCTTCTGTCCATGCAATCCCACCAAAGCACTCTTATTGATAAGATCTCCGATTTGAGCAACAAGACTCTGGATTGTTTCTCCAGCACTTACAACACTTTATATTTTCTCTGCACTGATAAATGCTTCCCATCTGGCTGAATTAGATTCGTCAAGGGCAACCTGTGCAGCTGCTGCGGCTAACTGAATAATTCCTTTGTTTCTCAGTAAAGATGACTGGGTTCTTTTAGCCAGTGCTTTGACCCCATAGCCCTAAAACCTAAACATCCTTAACCCCATACACTAAACACCAAAAACCAAACAAAACAAGATGGTAGTGAAAGCAACAACAAAAAAACAGAGATTAATTTCGATTTTGGCTTAACAATATAAACAAAACTTCATAACAAATACAAGCAAAAACTCAACACAAGGCAGCAAGTAAAACCCTATAAAGTAAAGTGAATGGGAATAATGAAATTGAGAATAAATAAATCTAATGTGTCTCTTACCTAAGTTGTGTGGCTTTGCATCGATTGATCCAAAAAAAAAAAAGAACGAATGGAAGAGAAGAGCGAAGGAATTGAAGAGCAAAAGTGAAGTGTGAGCGAGCAGAAGGAGAGAGCGTGAAATTAGATGAGGGTATTTTTGGAAGTATGAAAGTTTCATTAAACACCCCCGCGCCTCCTCAATTTGATTTTCGCAAAATTAAAAAATGAAAGCAGGTCATCCTTATGAGAAATTTTTAAATGTCACACCACGTGGTTGGTGTACCATCTAATAGACCTAGGACATTTGGAATTACTTTCTAATTTATTGCATTATTTTTTATGACACATGGGCTGCATTGAAAACATTCCATATGTCCTACACCTAGTGGATGGTACACCACCACGTGGTGTCTGAACACCAAAAATTACTCCATCCTTATAGCTTTCTCTCATAACAATTTGTAACAATAAGTGATTTTCTCATAACTTAACAAATGGGTTAGGCTTCCCTTTTTTTTTTAAAATCACTTATCATCCCAAATAATCAATACCAAATAGGCACTAAGTATTCAGGTAGGGCTTGCTACAAAAACATGAGATTCATTCCTTGGTTAATTCGATTTCGATCTAAATGTGCATGCCTCATGTCCATCAATGCTATCTATAAAGGGGTTCCACAACCCCAAAACACACTCCAAAAATAATGATGAAATTTGAATTTTGGAATTAATCACCTTTGTGTACTGTGTGTTGCCAAAATAGGACCAATAATGAATGCACGATGGTTTTTTTAGTACAAGCGTTAGTTTAAAATATAGGAAAATAGAGGTTTCTCACACACACAACTAATATGCCATAAAATTGCGAACATGAGACATATGGTCTACAAATTAAGGTCTGTTTCCACTAGGCTAGACCCATAGAAAAGGGCCTTGACTTATGTTAACGCAAACTTTTAGGCAATGCAAACTTATGGTATATATTTTATGCCCGTGAAAATGATGCTCATCTCAAATTTTCTTCCCTTCCTGGCACATTGTTTGACGAGGAATGCTAGCAACCTTCTCTCTAACCTTCTCTTCAGACCTTCTCCCTTCTCCTCATGACACATGTCAATTTCTACACTTAAAACAATGTCATTATTACATTAGACAACCTTTATGTCAAAATCTCTATTTTTTTAAGTGTAAAAAATGACACGTGTCATGAGGAGAATGGAGAAAGTCCAAAAGAGAATATTAGAGAGAAGGTTGCTAGCATTCCCCTTGTTTGACACCACATCATTACACTGAAAAGACAATACTATGGTAGAATTCAAAGTGAAAATGCCACGTGGTTGACAATAAAAGAAATTAGGAAAATAGTTGGACTGTGATCGGTGCATAATTACATATCATTTTGTACCCTTCTAACTTATGATTTGGTTACGTTTTTGAGTTAAACTTGTGCTTTTAATTTATTTTGTGTTTGTTTCAGTGTAATAAGCTTGAGACTCATTAAATGCATTTTGGAGACAAGTTAGCTCAAACGGTGTCTGCAGATCAGTCAACTTCACGGATTGGACTGTACTTGCTCAAGAAGAACCAGATAATGAGCCATACATCATTGGAAAGATACGGAAGTCTATTTTCTGGATCATTTTACGGTTCATGATTCCGAGTCCTCTAGAGGAAGTTATGCAAGTTTTGGCAGCTTAAGGTCAAAATCGGCAGGATCTGCGTTACTGGGCCAAAAATGACTTTTGAAGGCCTTCCCGATTTTTCCTTGAGTTGGGCTGCATATGCTTGGAAAGATAAGACAAAGAGCTTCAAAATCCATATTTTTCCAGATTTGTTAGAGTGAAGGAGCAAGCCCAAATCGAGCCCACAAGCTGACTGCAATGCATTGTCATGCATGAGCTAATCATTTTAGTGGTGAATTGAGTGGTGTAAGTTGGTGAAGTGAGTGTGGTTATTAAATTCAATTGTATAATCAGATTTATACTTCCCCTAGGCCTATAAATAGTGAGTTCTCCAAGCATGTAAACACACCCCAAGGGGGGGAGCTCTCAAACATCTCTCTAGAGCTCCTCTCCCTTCTCTCCCTCAAATTCTCTTAGTTTTCTTTTTAGTTCTCAATTGTTGTAACAAAACCATTTTCTTTTTAGTTGTAATTTATTTTTCATTGTAATGTAAATTCTTTTCTTAAGTTTTCAAGTTTAATTAGTTTTCAAGTTTCAATTATAGTTCTTGTTCTTATTCATTATGCTTATAAGTTAATATGCTTGTTTGAATGATTGATCACCATTAAAACTTGTATGTTAGCTATCTTGGTTTGAATTAAGAGTAGACACCATGCATTAATTCAAATTGAACTATGAATAGGAAGAGTATGTATGGACATTCGACAACATGGATTAGATACATGCTTGGTTGTTTAAAACATTCTTCTATGCTTAATGGATTTCTAATGCTTAATTTAGGTTCGACAAGAAGGATCTAATTAGGGAATTAGGAATACAAGGTTAGGACCAAACACCATGGCTTAATCATATTTTAGCTAGAATCAATCCGTGAATCTAAATTGAACTTGGTAACTAATTTGCTTGAGTTAATTTCTTTTCTTTCTTTCTTGTTTTATTTATTTTCTTTTGGATTTCTGTTTTGTGCAGGGAATCAAATTGAATCAATCTATCATCAATCCTCGTGGGATCGACCTCGTACTTACACAAGCTATACTATCCAACGCCTCGTGCACTTGCGAGTTAACAGACTGATCAAGGATATATTGCTTATACGGTACGACTATTGATTTGTCTAGCAGCGTTGACAAAAATGTGATTGTTAGTTGGAAGCTATACAAAGAAATCAATTAAAATGACACAAAGTAGCAATTGAATAACTCGCATGAGCACCTTTGAGGCTGTGACAGAGTGAAGATTACTCAACGTGCACTCCAAACTTCATCGCTCATGTCAATGTTAAGAAAAAGTCCATTAGTTGCACAAGTTCAAACCATCCGATTCAAATCGTAACGGATGATTTGGTTTACTTTTGATTATCAAAAAACCAAACGATTTTAAAATTGAATCAACCCGTTATTTATTTAGTTAGTTCGTTTTGTGGTTTTGATATTCTATAATCCTCTAGAATTGATAAATTTTAAGACATTAGAACAGTATAAATTAAAAAAGAATATGACTTTATAATGTTTTTTTTCAAACAAAGCGATAGTATTTATTGAAGAATTAGAACATAGTACAAAGCCACAAAAGTGCTAAAATGTTTACAACAACTTCAGTGACCAAATGAATTGATTTGGAGAGCATTACGCCTAAACCAACAAATATTTAAATCCCTGATTCAGCCGCTAGAAACACTTGTACTCGGACTAACAATATAGATCCACCGTGCAACGACAGATCCGTACTGCAACCAAAAGCAAAACACAAACTAATTAAGAAATCTCTAATGAGTAATAGACTAAAACATTCAAAGAAAAATAAGACCACTGCCCCACATCCTCTCTGGCACCCAAAGAGATCCAAAGCACCATATCGGCTAAACCCTTAGAGGGGCATCGGCTAAACCCCAACCACACAAACCGGCAATTTCCATTATTGTAACTCCAAACTCTGAACAGGAGCCAAAACTATGTGTATGCAGGCCAAAAAAGGCAACTAAATCATGGCGACAATGGTGTTTCACGATGGCTACTTCAACAACCTCCAAGATACACAAGAGTTCCAACAAAATCACCCAAGTCGACCAAAACCAATTTTCATTCCTCGGGAAAAGTATAGATCTGAAATAGACCTATATAGGAACTCCTGAATCTACCCAAAAAAAGAAAAACTAAACCAAAACCAAACCAAAGAACCGCACAAAATCAAATCAAAAAAAGGAATATGAGGGGAAAAAAACAGAGGGATGGGATGGCGAGAAGGGGGAGGGAAGGAAGGAGGGGATGTGAAGCCATGGAAGGAAAAACAAATCAACTCGCAATCGTGGGGTTCAAAGGGAAGAGAGAGGAGGAGGAGAGGAGGGAAAGGAAGGGGAGACGGTGAGGGGGAGGAGGGACAGAGACCACCTCCCCAGTGCGGCGCTGAAGGAAATGTGTGAAGGTTAGGGTTTTTTTTTTTTTTTTGGCAGGGTTTTTTTAAAATTTTTGGTCGTGAGACTTTATAATGTGAGTATGCTCTAGAATGGGCTAACAGGGTTTTCAAAAAAATGAGATTTGAGTGTTAAACCGATCTAAAAAGGACCGTGTCACCTAACATCAGCTTTACTATAATTGCTTAAATGACCAATAAGGAACCTAACATAAGCTTTACTCTAATTGCTTACATGACCAATAAGGAGAATAATATATATACAAGTTTCCGCAGGCAATCATCTATGAGCCTACAATTTAATATCATTTACGTGCAAATGAGGTAATTGGCATGTGACACCATCAATGTTGCCACCATCATCTATGAGCCTACAAGTATTTCCTCTGATCATCTATGAGCCTTAAAATTCTGTGTGGTGGCCTCACAAGAATATATATTGATATTAGTTGTTGGCAACTTGGCAGTGCATCTTTTATCGGATAATGGGACCAAGCCTTTCTATATACACTTTAGCTAAAATGGATAATGTAGGGTTTCTTCAGACACCTAAACACCTTCTTAGATGAAACTAAAGACTGCAGAAGTTAGTTTTCTGGTTTTATATATATAAACCATATGTTTAGAAAGTGACCTTAATATCTTTTCAAAAGAAGCAATCTTAATTAATTACTCTTTAGATAGTTCATTTTTTCAGAGTTTGCACTTTGGAGTGATAAACAAGCTGGGTTGTTGTTGGCTACTAACTCAGTTGAGCCTTGGAATGGAACAATAAAGTTTGGTTCTTTTCCATTGGCCATATGGTTAAAAGATAAAGGCTATAGCCATAGCCAATTCTCTGATGTTTACATATATAGGTTTGACAACTTTTTAAAACTCTAAGTTCTTAATGCAAAGTTAATGTTGGTCCATTTTGGTACCTTTGGATACAGCCATCATTGCTAAATGAGATTTTATATTTGCACCATTAAAGCAAGTTATATATACTTGATATGCAAGTTATATAATTCTTATTCCAAATTGTTATTATCAGTGCTTTGATTGCTTGGAAAAGAAGGAACCTTTTTGTTTCTTCCTAGTTTTGGATTTGTGAGGCATGCCGTGTTTGGAGGAAGAAAAAATTGCTGTGGTTCCTGTTGCAGCAGATCAGATGATGGTTGTCCAAAAAAAATAACTGCTACCGGTACTGGTACTTTGAAAAAGTAAAACAGAAGGACAAAGACAGCGAGGTTGTTGTTGTCTAAATTGTTTTTTGTTTCTTGCTAAAATAGAAACCCCAGTCTGTAGGCCCCTCAAGCTTTCCCTTAACCCCCCATTCCCTCCCCTACTTTGGTAAGCTTGTTCTGTTTTCGAACGTTGAAGCTTTCTTCACCAAGATCTGGTCCCCTCTCCTCTCCTCTTCTCTTTCTCTCTCTCTCTCTCCCCTTTTACTCACAGAAGCCCTGTGTTCAAAAACCCCTTTGGGCATTTTGTGTTTTTTTTTTTAAAGGGGAGAGGGAGTTCCCAAAAACTCACAGAGATCTGGGAATTTTCAAGCAGAGGTAAAGAGTATGTCCTTTTGTTTTGGCCTGTGTTTTTCTGATACATTTGTCCAGTACATGGTCCTAAACTTGTGGGTTCTGCTGTCATTTTGTGTGTGTGTGTGTGTGTGTGTGTGTGTGTCTCTCTCTCTCTCTCTCTCTCTCTCTCTCTCTCTCTCTCTGAGTGTGCCTAATGCCTATAATGCAAGTAGAATATTTTGATCTGGGTTCAATGGTTTTTGTGAAGATCTTGCAATTTTGTCATCTGGGTCTGGCGCCATTTATTATTTACATTAATGAATCACTGGAAAGTTTGTATCTTTTTTTGTTGGGTTGGCAGTTTTTTTATTTATTTAGTTTTTTCCGTTCTTTTAACCTTTCAGATTAGTGAGTTATTGATTGTATTTATTGGGCGTTGAATTAGATCTATCTATATTTAAGATATAAATTTCCTCCCAAAAAGTCATAATTTGATGGTTGAGCTATACCGAATTCGTGGTTCTTTCCATTCCTTGTTTATGTAGTTTGAACTTTGACTTTCAACTTTCCCGGTTCACTGTCCCTTTGAATTTCCAGTACATTTGATAAATTTGATAACTTTCCTTGTTTATTAATTTTGCCAAATTTCGTAACCTTCTCTGTTTTGGCAGCATGCTTTGCTAGGAAATGGGGAGGAAAGGGAGTTGGTTTTCTGCAGTGAAGAAAGCCCTCATCCCTGATTCAAAGGAAAAGAAAGATCAGGTTTGCATGGTTAAATTGAACTTAAATGATCTTATGTTGAAGATTAATATGAGTTTCTAATTCAAAAAAATTTTACGTTAATTGCAGAAAACACACAAGTCAAAGAAAAAATGGTTTGGAAAGCAGAAGAATGAGGATGTGGTTTCTTCATACGAAGAAAGTGCGTTGGTTATCCCTGCCCCTCCTCCTCCTCCTCCTCCTCCTTTACCTCCAAAACAAGATGTCAAATTAGCTGAGGCTGAGAATGCACAGAGCAAGCATGTTTACTCTGTGGCACTTGCCACTGCCGTGGCTGCAGAGGCAGCTGTTGCTGCCGCTCAGGCTGCCGCAGAGGTGGTTCGTCTTACTGCTGTGCCTTCTCCCTGTCACCCAGGAAAGTCGATTCAGGAGGTAGCAGCTATCAAGATTCAGACGGCATTCCGAGGGCACTTGGTAGGTCTTATTTGGCTATATTATTCTGTAGTTCTATTGATTCATGTACTTAACTTTTTAGCCGTAAGATGTTTGATTTGTGATAAAGTGTAGAAGTAAACCTTTTGTTCTTGTTATGGAGAAGAACTTAGATTTTTTGGATCAATAAACTTATGCTAAGTACTTAATTGTTTGGGAAATGAGCCTTTCATACTTTGGCATATTTGGTTCTATTGAATCAGTTGAATTTTGATGTCGGTTCAACTTGAACAAGATTAGGGATTTGGCATTCAATAGCACAGGGCTTGTGCTAACTGATTTGCCTATTTTGAGAAAGGTGCTTGCATTTATGTGTCAACTTTAGTGATAACATTTCAAGCTCAACTTCCATATTAGAACCGGATGTTGACAGCATGTAGAACAGGTATTCTGTTTTAGCAAAGCAGTAAATAACAATCTATTCTCATAACTTCAACATATCCATTATGGGGGTATGAGCTGTATGTGTTAAATGAGCTTTTATGTAATTTGTGATTTTCAGGCAAGAAGGGCATTGCGGGCTTTGAGGGGGTTGGTGAGGTTGAAATCATTGATAGAGGGCCAATCTGTTAAACGGCAAGCAACTACCACACTAAGATGCATGCAGACTCTTGCTCATGTGCAGTCTGAGATTCGTGCAAGGAGAATTAGAATGTCCGAGGAGAATCAGGCACTTCAGCGACAGCTCCAACATAAACAAGAGAGAGAGCTTCAGAAATTCAAAGCTTCTGTAAGTTTATAAACTTAATATTACGTTTATATAAGCTGTCTATGTGTGCTTCTGTACAATTGTGATGGTTGTGGTTTGTTCACTTCTATTTTCATCCTCTCATTCGCTTTGTTTTTCTTGTTGGTCAATTCCAAAATTTGCTTGCAAAGCTCTGCCATTTGTGTGCATCTGAGTTGCACTGTTCTGGTAAAATTCGCCAGAAAACTTTTTATTTAAAAAAAAAGAGAGAAGATTATTAAAGTTTTCATTTGGATCCAACTTCACGTTAACTTTAAAAAAATATTCTAAAAGAAGAAAAAATTTAACTCTCTTTTCTCAAAAATTTTAAAAAAATTTATTTGAAGGGCCATAGTTTCCCAAAGAACTTCACTGGAATTAAGAACCCACTCTTGCTTTTTGTATCGGTGAGTTGTTTTAGTTGTTTGTTTTTACATTTATCAGAAATTATATGGAAGAATATTTGGTTTTGCTTCCATGCACCGTTCTCTGAGCTTAATGTCCAATTTGTTTCACCCTCTAGTTTTAGATTAGTAGAAATCTCTCTCTCATCATGCACAAACATGAAGACTTAGATCTACATTGTGTAACCACCATACTATCCTAGTCAGGCTTTAATCTTTGCTTGTTTTATATAATAAACTTGTGACAGATGGGAGAGGACTGGAATGATAGCACCCAATCTAAGGAGCAGGTTGAGGCAAAGCTACAAAGCAAACAAGAAGCTGCTATAAGAAGAGAAAGGGCTTTGGCTTATTCATTCTCTCACCAGGTAGCCTAGTTTTCCCTTTTGCAATTTTTTAAAGGATCACAGGCAGTCTATTGTTGCCAATTTTTGAAATCTGATTTAAGATTTTGTTGTGATGTCCCTAAGTGACTAGTAGGGAGTTGTAATTTAAAAATCTATTTGATATCTCACAATTAGTGTTAGTATATTGAATCAAACTTCAACCTTAAACTGACCCCGATAATAATATTTCTTTAACAGCAAATGTGGAAGAACTCGTCAAAATCTGAACATCCTACGTTCATGGATCCCAGCAATCCCCACTGGGGTTGGAGTTGGTTAGAGCGATGGATGGCTGCAAGGCCGTGGGAAAGCCGAAGTACAGTAGACTACAGTGACAGGGCCTCCATGAGGAGTGCAGCTAGCCGTGCCTCCATGTCCGTTGGGGAAATCACCAAAGCTTATACTCTTCGTGATAATAAGCCTTCCCCTAGGACCCCTACTGCCCTAAAATCAAGCAGGCCTCCAAGTCGCCAATCCCCTTCAACTCCTTTCTCCAGGGCACCATCTTCATCATCACTGACCGGGAAAACCTCAAGAGGGAATGGCTGGGGAGGAGACGAGGACTCCAGGAGTACATTCAGCGTCCAGTCAGAGCGCTTCCAAAGGAGGCATAGCATTGCAGGGTCCTCTGTGAGAGATGACGAGAGCCTTGCAAGCTCACCTTCAGTTCCAAGTTACCTGACACCCACAAAATCAACAAAGGCGAGGTCACGGTTGTCAAGCCCAAGCTCAAACCAGTTTGACAAGAATGGGACACCATCAGAGAAGGGATCAGTGAGTTCTGTAAAGAAGCGGTTGTCGTACCCTGCTTCCCCAGCTGGACCAAGAAGGCACTCAGGTCCTCCTAGGGTTGATACTAGCTCTTCTGTTAAAGGCACTGCAGTGCTTGAGAAGAACGTTAGCAATGGAGGGGGCAGCAGGTAGTGATAAGCCTAGTGAGGTGTGCATGTAAAATAAAGCAAGAATGTACTTAGGTAGATGTTGAGGTGAATAAGATTGAATGAAAGATGGGTCAGGGCTTTGTTAGAGGGTGGAGGAAACAGAGAACAAAAATTAGTTTTGTGATTTCATGTCTGTTTCAGTTGTCTTCATCATTAATGTCAACATTTTTTTTCTTCTTCTCAGTAACCTTTTGCTGTTAGGGCTTGTTATTTATAATGTAGTAGTCTAGCAGGATTGGACTGGAGGTTGATGTTAATTCATGGTAACAGACGTATGATTTCTTTAGCTGTGTACAGATTGATGTGGTTATGTTTTCCTCATTTGGTTCCTCTGGTTCTGTTTGTTGAAGTAGTCATGTGTTCTTGAGATTGCAAGGGAAACTCAGTGCACCTTGTTTATGAACTATTTATGTTTTGACTCATCCCTTGCTTCATTTTTCAGTGGATAAAGTTCATTTGTTTCTAACTTTTCTTTTTGCTACTTCTCTAACATTCAACACAACCATGAATTTCTAATTCTCATTCGATCCGAGTTTGTCTTCCTCCCGTTCTTCCCCACCTTTCTCCTAGACTCCTAGTTTGCTCAATACTGGAATCTCCTTTCGGAGAAAAACTTGGGTGGGAAGTGCCCTATCACGATGGCAGGTTTCGAGTACTCACTTCAAATCGATGGCCGTGAATGGCTTTTACGGTTCAAATCCTCAACTTTGTGACCATTTTCACAATTTGAAAGCATTACTTGCCTGTGATTTTGACACCCATTGAGACTTTAGCCTTCTAACTAACTTGTGGTAAAGGTATAGAGGGACACAAAATTGTAGAGTATAAAGTTATTTCAATTGCTGTGTATAGAGTAAATTGTTGGGTGCATCCTTAAAGATTTGATGATACTGGGCCTAGTCCGAGGTCCAAAGTTTCCAGTGGGCTTAAGTGCCTGGCCTGTTTAAGCTTACACGTCGCAATATGATATATTTAGATTAGGAAACATGTTAGGCAAACCACAAGGCCTCTTCCCCAACTCAGAAGCAAAAGGCAAAAGCTTCGAGAAGCCTCTGAATGAAACCCCGAATTCTGAGCTCAGGCACGATACATTCGACGCAATGGTGAGCAAAATCTCTTTTTTTTTGCTTTATTAGGCTTCATGTCTTTCTCAAAAGCAAATTTGATGTGATTTTGGTACTAGGGTTCACAAAGATTTAATTTTTACTCTTGTTTGTTCCCATGGGACTTAATTTCATTGAATTTTATGAGATTCAGTTAAATTAAAAATAAAAATAAAAACTCTTGCTTGGTGGATCCGTACAGCAGGGTTTCTGCTAAATCCTAAATGTGGCTCAGTTTATTGACTTGCTGCTTGTTATATATCCCTTCTTTTCTTTGACACTGAAGAGCTGTTTTTGCCGGTGTAATTTTTGTTTTGTTTGTCTTTGTGCACCCATGCATGCTGGAAAATGTATTTGAAAGGATCCCCTTTACTGGGATGCAACCAAAATAAATACATCCCCACATGGAAGATAATGGCTCTGAAGTACTTCTTTGTGTTTTCTAATCAAGGTTGTGTTGCATCTTGATATAAGGCCTACAGTTTCATATGCATTCCTTCAAATGGTGGTCGGTATGATTGGATTTTACTGTCTCTAGGACTTGCCTTCTCTAATTAGAGGGATCCTGATTCCTGTTTGGAGTTGGCTTTAAGAGGGCAGAGGCTGTTCTGTCAATTGATGTCATGCCCTTTATGCATTTGATTTGATATATCTTTCGTGCACGTATATATTGTTTGAAATCCTTGTTACTCACAGGTCAGAACTCTGTGGTTAGTGCCTTCCTTTGATTGTCTAAGTGATATTTTGTGGTCTATGCTTTGGCACCTCGTGTGGCTATTCATTGATGGTATCTTTCTAGATTGAACCATGTGAATGTTATATTGTTCAGTTGAACTGGTGGGAATGCCCCTTTGTTATGACATGGGGCAATGGTCTTTGGAAAGGATTTTTATTGTTCTTCAAATGACAATTGAGATTGAGCTTAAAAATACCTTAGAATTAAAATGAAAAATTGCAGTTCTGTTGAATTAATGAACTTGTAGATGTGCATCAGGCTACACCTTTTCTGGCTGGTCTTGCAGTAGCTGCTACTGCGCTTGCTGGTAGATATGGTGTCCAGGCATGGCATGCGTTCAAGACACGACCGCCAAAACCTAGAATGCGGAAATTTTATGAAGGTGGTTTCCAGCAGACAATGACAAAGAGGGAAGCAGCGCTTATTTTGGGTATCAGGTAAGAAGGATTTTCTAAATAAATGGAAATTGTAGGAATATTGAATTATTTTCAACCAAAAATGATGGAAAACTTATAATCATAAGGACTAAAGCTCTGGCCATCTTATCTTCTCTGTTTGTAAGCAAAATAGATAATCTTTTTGTATGGTTTCACAGGGAGAATGCAGCTGCGGACAAGGTCAAGGAAGCACATAGAAAGGTGATGGTTGCAAACCATCCTGATGCAGGCGGCAGTCATTACCTAGCTTCCAAAATCAATGAAGCTAAAGATGTGATGCTTGGAAAGACAAAGGGCAGTGGATCAGCATTTTGATGCATTTAAAATGCCTCGACTTCACGCCGTGTGCTAAACAGTAAAATAATTCTTCCTTCATTAAGTTCATAGAAAGCAGTGGTTGCTCAAGTTATTTTTGTCCGAATGTATGATCTTGAGATAGAGGAATCCCATTATACCTGTCTGTGCATGTTCAAATTTTGTTCAAAAACTGATAAGGGCATCCTTATATTGAAGTGTATTTAAGTTTTTTAACACATTTTTGCAGTTTCAATACAATTTGAAATCTTTTGGATATAGATATAAAGCAGTTCTGATTTCATCTTGACCATCAAATTTCCTGAATGCATACAACGATCCTACTACATGGCTGGTAGCCAGTGGCCGCTAAATAGTCGTTATCTTGCCTTGTGATCAGAGGAGCCAATACCAATGATTACAACATAAAAATAATTCTTTTCAGAGGATTATATTTTCAATAAATATGGATTGGCAGACTGCTGGGAATCTCCAATTATGATGTTTCAATAAATATACTGAAAATTTATATGTGAAAACTCCAGATGGGACCATAGAAGGGTTATTTATGTACAAACAAATCATGGGGGTCATATTTCATATAATGGGATGGCACACACATTCTCCTCTTTGTTCATATACCTTTGTCAAGACACAAATTTTCATAACAGAATTCTCTTTTGGGATTTATGACAAATTGTGTCTAGTCAATCTTGACTCAAAGCTTATCTCCATAAAAGATCTTGAGGATTGATTTTTTTTTTTTGGTACAAGCGATTGGGAGTAGGGGTTTACACAAATAATTATTAGGTATTTGGGAGTTTTGAACTTCTGACCACATGTGTGGAGGTGTAAGGGCTCAACCAACTGAGCTATACTCTACTAGCAGGATTGAACTTAATTGAGCTTGCTATTAACAAAATAGGACCATAAAAAGAAAAATTGGAAGAAAAACTTTAATTTTTTTGTGTTTATAAACACATATTGCAAGTTGGACAGATTTATACAGCCAACAACATTCCCAAGTAAAGCAAATCCATATTCTGAATTCGGTTAATAAAATTACAATAACTAATTTGGATATTGGAAAGGGAAAAATGTTGAGCTTCTTAATTTCAAAAAGGCTCGATTTGATATAGAAATGGATAAAAATTTGGTTGGTTTTGGGTGGATTTTAAATTGTGAATAACAATAAATAGCAAAACCAAAAAAGAACCCACGAGCTCAATGCATGTGTCTTCCTCTCTCCTACAGAGTCCCTGAGTCAGCTTTTATCCATTCAGCATTCAGTATCCGAAGAATAAGATTAGTACAAAAAATTTAAAACAAAAACAAAATAATTAAAAATGAAAAAAAAGAGGCCTGGTCTTTAGCTGCCTCTTTGTTCTTCACTTCTGGTTGTTTTGCTCTTCTTCTTCCTCTATCCCACCCAAATCTCTCGGTCCCAAATGAAACACAGGGCCTGTCCAAACCCAATAAAATCTCCAATCTTTTTCTGAATTTGGCTAAGCCTTTTTCACAAACACAATCTGCCAAACACATGCCCTCTCTCATGGCTTTGAATCCATATTTGAAATGCAAAGGCTGACACTTTGTACTCTGAATAAATAACGAGACGCTCAAAGCGGAGAAATTTAAATCTGATTGAACAGAAGTTGAGCTGCCCATAATGCACGAATAGGGTTTTCGTGGTTTCGGTTTCAACAGTCGGCGCACCGCTTCATATTCGGATCTCACCCGCCCGGTCCACGCAGTTCTGTGGTGTATTTCTATTACTCTACGCTGTTTCAATGATGAATTTAATCCATTTGTGCTAATTTTGTGGAAGAAAATTTGTTTTTGTATGTTTCTGTGCGTAACGGTTCCTGTGGATTTTGTTGGAAGCTTGATAGTTATCTAGGACTGAAAGAATCTTGAGTTTTGTTAGTAATGGTGTCTGCAAATGACCCGGTTGAATCGTTTTTCAATTCGATTCAACTTGTTAAGGAAGCGCTTTCGCCGCTCGAATTGAATTTTCGAAAAGCGGCCAAGGACTTTGAGTGTTGCTGGGCAGGCCCTAAGAATAAAGTAAATGCTGTTGATTTGGTTCATCAATTTGATGCTGTTGATAAGAATGGTAAAGCTCAGATCTTTGGGGGGAAGAAGAAGGCTGGTCAGTGTGTCACTGTTGGCGGGGATGAGAGCAAGAACGGGTTGTCTGCTAAGGTTCCTATAAAGGCGTTGTTTGGGAAGTTTTCCCAGAATTCTGGAAATGAAAATCTACCTGAGGTGTCAAAGAGCAGGTTGACAGAGAAGAAGAGTGCTAAGGAGGAGGGGTCTTGTGTGAATTGTTTGCAGTTTGCTGTAACTTGGTCTGTGTTAGCTAACCGTTTTGTTCAGGCATTTCCGGGTCCGTTCAAATTGGGTAAGAAGCAGCTCCAGAAAACGAGTGATGAGGACAAAACGTGTTCTTGCAAAAAACCAAAGGTTTCTGGTGACTTGAAGCAGAGGGAGTCTAAGGGCCAGCATGCTAGAACTATTCAGAATGAAGTTGTGTCGCATAACGAAGGAAAACATGTATCACTAGAATGCCTCATAGGTTTTGTTTTTGATCAACTATCTCAGAATCTTCAGAAGTTTGATCATGGTGTTCAAGAAAGTGGTCGAGAAACTTGTGATACTTCCCCAGAGCCGACTTCTTCTTCCCACATTGATCATTTCAGGGTGATTACAGGTTTGTTTGAAGTTCGAAAAGCAGATGTAAATGGATTTCTGGGAAACTTGAAGTTTGCGAGAGTGGGAGGAGTGCCATCAGGTGTTGTTGGGGTAACCTCTTCCGTTAATGAAGAGGGTGATGCGGATGTTACTGCAAGTAACAGGGCAGACTCAGCAGGCAGTTCACCACAGAAGCTTGCTAGCGATATTCTTAGTATTCCTCTATCAAATGTAGAGCGTTTGAGATCCACATTATCCACTGTTTCATTGACCGAATTAATTGAGCTTGTACCTCATCTGGGGAGACCTTCTAAAGATTATCCTGACAAGAAGAAACTATTCTCTGTCCAAGATTTCTTTAGGTACACAGAGGCTGAAGGTATGTTGTCTCAGGTAGCTTGGTACGTATACGCATTGTGGAAATGGATGTTTCTTCTTATTGAAATTAATGTTTGTTTCTGTAAAAAAGGAAGAAAAAAAAAAGATTCCAGAAAGGAAGTTTATCCATGCTAATTCACGAGCTTTATATCATTGAATTTGTAATAAAACAGCTATATAATGACTTCAACTTATTCAATTTTGTGTCTATACAATTATCTAATTAACACATTTTACAACATGAATGCATCTAGGAAGGAGATTCTTTGAAGAACTAGATAGAGATAGAGATGGCCAAGTAACTCTGGAAGATCTCGAAATTGCAATAAGAAAGCGAAAGTTGCCACGGAGATATGCTCACGAGTTTATGCGCCGTACTAGAAGGCACATATTTTCAAAATCATTTGGCTGGAAACAGTTTTTATCTTTGATGGAACAGAAGGAACCAACCATTCTACGTGCATATACTTCTCTATGCCTCAGCAAGTCTGGAACACTGCAAAAAAGTGAAGTATTGGCATCACTTAAAAATGCAGGCCTTCCAGCTAATGAAGACAATGCTGTTGCTATGATGCGATTTCTCAATGCCGACACAGAAGGATCTATTGCTTATGGACATTTTAGGAATTTTATGCTGTTGCTCCCTTCTGATCGACTTCAAGACGATCCTCGGTAAGATGAATTGCTCATTGTAGTCAGTCCCTTTATAAGCATGCATATATGGGTCTACTTAAAGTTGGGTACAAGCAACTGTAGTAATAAGCAACCATGCAAACCATGAACCCAAATGGTGAATGAACTAAATATACAACATACTGCATTCACAGCACAGGAGCGTATTGCATTTTCCTATCCGCACTGTGAACCCAAATGTACCAAGAACATGGTAACTCTGGTTAAATCTGTGGTTGGCTCTTGGATATAATATAGGTGTAGTCTGGAGTTTGATTTAGTTATTTCATTATTTGTTGTCTTTCGTTTCTTGGTCTCAATTGGTAACATTTCCATTATTCTTTGGTAATTGAAGCACATTTATGGAGAATGAACTATTGAATGAATTAGGAGTAATGCAGAATCAATTGCACTTTAGAAATCACATCTGTGTTATACATATTTTTAAAATTCTCAGTAGGGCTAGTGTTCACAAGCTAGTAGGATACTCCTAGCTCCTAGCTGACGGTAACTTCTTCATAATACATACAGGAGTATCTGGTTTGAAGCTGCCACTGTTGTTGCTGTTGCACCACCTGTGGAAATACCTGCCGGAAGTGTACTAAGATCTGCATTAGCAGGGGGCCTTGCTTGTGCACTTTCTACTTCTTTATTGTACCCAGTTGATACAATTAAGGCAAATTCTCTGGCTTAGGAATTTGTACTCATGTAGTCAATGTTAATATTTTTCTGTAATTGGTGATGTTTCTCTTTGGTCTTCTGTCTTAAAATGCATCATTCTAGACATTCTCAAGTTTTCTTTATGTTTGACAGACTCGAGTACAAGCATCAACATTAACGTTCCCCGAAATTATTTCAAAGCTTCCACAGATTGGAGTGCAGGGGCTATACAGGGGCTCAATTCCTGCCATTCTTGGACAGTTTTCAAGGTTTTTCTTTTGCCCCCTTTTAGCTTTTACTTTGAGTAATTCTTTTTTGTTTCTGGCTTATTTGTTCTCTTCACATTTCAGTCATGGCCTGCGAACTGGGATATTTGAGGCAAGTAAACTTGTGTTAATAAACTTTGCTCCAACGCTCCCAGATATACAGGTAATGATTGTTATTTTACTATATGCTTGTTTCTATTTTCTTTGTTCTGTCACACATGCATTTCTGTTTTGCATCTTCATGTGCTGCCTGAGTGATTACTCTCTCCCTCTCCTCTTTTCTATTCTTGCTAGGGACTAGCATCATGCATCCATTATGCCATAGAAATGACATTAATATCTATTTAAGTGAAGACAGGTTCATGTTGTCTTTTCATTCTTTCCAACTGTCATAATGATGCTATCTGGACTCTTTCTCCATATAATTATAACAAATTTGTACCTCTCCACACATCTCAAGAAACTTCATTTTCTTATACCACTGCTTTTCTATCTTAAGTAAGAACAGTTTCTTAGTCCCTTAACCTAATTAACTATCCTGTTGTTTGAAAAAGAGTATTGTATATTCCTATTTTTTTCCTTCAAATGGGAAATTGTACAACTAAGGTACATTGTATGGTGTTCTCTACCCAAATGAAAAAAAAAAAGTAAGAAAAGTATGGTGCTGTTAGAGCAACTTCAACCAGTAGCTCCCTATCCTTTTGAAACCCTCAGTCTGGCGTGCTCCCTCCCTTCCCTCTTCATTCTCTCTAGTAAACATGTGCTAGGCACATTCAAAACAACTGTGAATTTGAAGCCTGTTGTAGTTTTAAGAAGGGAAGTATGTTTTTGAGATGGGTGGCAACGGATCTGTTTAATGTATCTGTGACTCTTTTTGTTAATGCTGTTTTGGAACAGTATAAAATCTATGTTTTGTCATGTTAATAGGTTCAATCTCTAGCATCATTCTGTAGCACATTTTTGGGAACAGCAGTGCGAATTCCTTGTGAGGTGTTAAAGCAGCGGTTGCAGGCTGGCCTTTTTGACAATGTCGGGGAGGCTATTGTGGGGACTTGGAACCAAGATGGTCTTAAGGGTTTCTTTCGTGGGACTGGTGCCACTCTTTGCCGGGAAGTTCCATTTTATGTCGCTGGCATGGGGCTATATGCTGAATCCAAAAAGGTGTGGAATTTTCATTTGCAATTTTTCTTTATAGGCATAAAATGTATACCCCCTCCCTAACGACACTCTCTCTTATCAACTGACTCCACTTTCTGCATTTTAGTGTTGTGAAGAGAATTTTATTGATCCCGGAAAGATAGCCAAAGTTTTATAAAATGAAAATAAAAACTGCAGGTTTTGGAATTTAAAAGCTGATATAATGCAAGTATGTATGTGTCACTGAGGGAAATTAAAGATATAATGTGCCCAATATATTGCCTAAGATATGAAAAAAAGTATAAATTTTTCTTTTTGAAAGAAGGCAGTATTTAGCTACAAACAATTACCTAGCAGAATTGTAAATACATCACAGGAAAGAAGAATTTGAAACTGAATGGGACTTGGCACAACTCGTGCCCCCTTACCATGGTACTTTGTGGCAACGTTGATTGGCTATGCATTGATTTGACTTTTGTCTTCTACAGTGTTGTTCCACTATTAGATCCTTTTTTTTTCATTAATGGAGAGGCAAACTTGACCGAGAATGTTTGCCATGTTTCTTATCAAGTTTTGAACCATTGTTCGAGCAAAGAACAAAATGCACATTGGTTTTTAAAAAGAAAATAGATCACTAATTTCTGCACAAGACGATCTGTTTGACAGAGAACACATTTTGTAGTCTGACTCCTAGATAGTTGCCTTCATGTCAATAATAAAGTAGTTATTTTTAATAAACTTATTTTATTTAGACCATAACTAATGTGATAATAACTCATATGTTTTCATTAAATGTCTGTTTTGCTGTTTTAGGCTGCCCAGAAATTTTTAGGGCGGGATCTGGAAGTTTGGGAAACAATTGCAGTTGGGGCTTTATCCGGCGGGCTAGCAGCTGTTGTCACCACGCCCTTTGATGTAATGAAAACAAGAATGATGACTGCTCCACAGGGTCGACCTATATCAATGTCAATGGTAGCCTTCTCCATACTCCGGCACGAGGGACCCCTTGGCTTATTTAAAGGAGCGGTACCCAGGTTTTTTTGGATCGCTCCCTTGGGTGCCATGAACTTTGCAGGCTACGAGCTTGCAAGGAAGGCCATGGACAAAAATGAAGAGCTAAACGGAGACCAGGTCCATCAAAAGAAGGTGGTCAGTGCGGGATAGGGTGTTTATTTCTTTGAAGTAATGACATTACTATCAACCTCATCATCTCCCAGCTATTTGAGATTAAAGCAATTATATGCTGCCGGGAAATTTTGACTTTTTTTCCTTCCGAGTTTACTAGCAGCATCTGCTTGAAATTTCCATCTGTCGACATATCTGCCCTTTTTATGGGTCAGAAATTGTAATTCCTCATAGGGGTTTTTTTTTGGTTCGGAACTTTTCTAATCCTGCAGTGATGGCAGTGAAATTACGTTCTTGATGTTATTTTTGTACTTATGGATTATTCACAGTTTTGTAAACTTTTGGCAGTTAGTACTGTCATTCTGTTTAAGATTTTATATTTAACCAGAATGTCTAAATGTACATGCCGTTCTCTATAAATGATGGTTTTCTTCACTTTCTCGGTTTAAGAATTCAAAGTGTAACAAGAAGGATTAACTTTCTCTTAATTTCTTTTAATTTAGTAATTTAGTGGTATTTCTTTTCTCAACATTGGAAGGAGTTTCAAGTTAAATCCCAAGTTATAACGGAGAGAAGAGAAGTGCGACTGGTGCGGTGGCATGACAGACTTCAAGTGTGCTTGTGCAGAATGCACAGCTCAAGGGTGAAGACAGTGTGAGAGTTTGGAGGCTTTGGCCATACTATCAAACTGGAAAACAGGCTCTACGAGAGCCTCTCACAAATCGAATGAAATCAAAGAAATCGACAGTAACTGGACAAATACATCTTACTCGTTGAGAAACATTGAATACATAAAAATAAAACTCTACATGTAACAGAAGCATTCCACAAATTCGGATACTGCCTTTATGTAAATGTAATGAGATGTATTAGCCTACTGGAAAACAAGCCCCTCTTAAGGGTTTCTATTGAAGCTCCAATTCTTCAAACCGAAAGTAACCAGATTACAAACAAAATCAATTTGGTTATCCTTATTATAAAACCAAAGGGTGAAACATGACACGTCCCAGCAATATTGCCAAACAGTGAAACCTTTGAATGTCATCAATAGCCCCAGTTGTCATTTCGGATTTCATCATCAAATTTCTTCTTCAGCTCTGGATGCTTCTCAAAGTACTCATCTGCAGTCATGGTGCTTATCTTCTTCTGTAGAGATTTAAACAAAAAAGGTGTGAGAAACTATACATTCTACAAGTATATGGGGTTAGCCTGGGACAATCCTTTCCATTACCTTCAATTCTTGAACTTCTGCGATCTCCTTCTCCAAACGCTCAGATTCCTTCAAAGATTTCTCCTCTGCTTCCTTTAGATCCACCAACTGTAATCCACATTAACATATAAAACACCTCAGGAAGTTAGAAAGTAGTACATATACTTGTGGAGAGAGAGAGAGAGAGAGAGAGAGAGAGAGAACACACCAATTGATCAAATTTAGGCTTGTACTGAGGGGTGACTGTGTCTACATACTTGGGGACTTGAACGCCTGCAACAATTTTGTTGTTTTGATTTCAGAGAAAGATACATGAGACATGACAATATAGATGAGAAGGCCAAACTCAGGCACTGTTCTCTCTCTTGTATACACCCAAGCAATTCTCTCAACATTTACCAAGAATAACATTTGGAATATTTAGAAAATTCTATCCCAAGAGACTTCCTATAAATCTAGAGGAGAGCTAGTTCTGTACAGGTTATTAAAATATAATTTCATACTTCTACTAGTCATAATATAGTTTAATGTGAGCCTCTTTCAGGGGGTGAGCGGATACAGCACATATCATTCTTATGAAGTCAGTTAACAACAGAAGTTTGTTAACTTAAAACCCAACTCATCAAGGAAGGGTTTTGTAACTTATATTAACCAAGCATAAACATGCACATTGTTGATAAGTCTAAGCAAATAACGGGCTAGAGGACAAGAAATTTAAATTCAAACGATAGCTCCTTAAGCCTTCATCTATTTGGCACATGGTGTCTCATGAAAGAGTGCAAGGCAACCACATTGTTCTGAAATACCGTGTGCCACGTTTTCAGCTCAAAGCAGGATGCAAAACAAAAATTCCACAACACCAGACCTCAGTAATCAGTATGTAAGTGTAACTGCAACTAATGCAATACAAGATAGATTCATGGAAGTATTATACTTGTGAGATGCATTCATTAAGTAGTCAGAAAACATACTGTCATAAGCCTCTTTGTACATATCCACCAAGCGAGACCCAATTCCTTTCCTGTAATACTCCCAGTCAATGGGTTCAGGTTCCTGCATCAAAATGAGAATTGGGAAACAGAAAATAGATTCAAACATCAGTGCAGTAACGTCAAAAAGTGAACTAAATGCAATCAATAACATATCTTATACAATTGTGTATAAATCCGAACATGAAGGCTTCCCCGTGATTTCCCACTATAAAGAATGATTATATAACAACTCTTCTAATCCCATTTCAGATTTATTCGTCCATTTTGATCAGCTTTAACAGGTGAAAAGGCCCAACACTAAAATCTACATCAGTGTTTAGTAACGAGCTAGCCCCTAAGAAAATCAGTAGGAAAAGGAGAAAACTTTGAGAAAACCAAACAGACCCATTTTACCAATCAACCACACCACACCCAATAAACCCAAAAAAAAACCCCCAAATTCAACAAAATACTATTCAAGTAAGAAAACCCAGATCAATAAACTTAGAAATGAAGCAAAACACAGCTAAATATCACAGAGATCTTAGCAAAAATTATAAAAAAAAGTACCGCCAAAAAAAATAGTGTTTTTGTATGTGAGAGAGAGATGGGGGCGTGCGCAGACCTGGCTGAACTTGGTCTGGAGGGTAGTGTTAACCTCATCGAAGGCACGACGAAGAGTGGCGAACTCTTTGCGAGCCTCATCGGAGACCAGAAGCTTGGCCATGCCCTCCCAGTCGATGTTCCTGGAGGCTTTGAAAGCCACATCGGCAACTTTCTTCCCGGCGCCGCTCATTTTCTCTCGCTTTCTCGCTGGCCAAACAATGTGGAATCAGACGATCAGATGCCCCTTTTGTTGCTGCTGCTTCGCCTGGAACGCTAATCTCTGTGGTCAGTAAGCAAATGGTGGCTTTGGGTTTGGAATTATAGGTTATGGGCTTTACCTCTTATTTTTTGGGCCTGGTATAGTTGTGGTTAGCTGTTTGGTAATAAATTGGGTTAAAATGTTTCAAGAGAGGCCCATTTATCTTGACATTGATTTGGTCATTCCAGGGCCAAGTCTAGAATCAGTTTTCGATTATTATACGGTGCCAGTCCTTGACTGAGTACTTCAATACGATACGGTTATGTGATATAATATGAGTGCTCGACATGATTGATATTTTTACTTTTAGGATATACTATTAATCAATACATATTTACATATATTATTACACATAAACTAATTATACCACGTAACCGCATTTCAGTACCCCAAAATAATTACTAGCCCACGTTCCACCACCTTCAACATCAACTTGTTTGCATATCCTTGTAAGTAAACCATATTTAGTGAGAAAACAGAAGGTAGATGGAAGTTGCCATGTGCCCTTGGCGGCATAAAGTTGGACTGAGAGGAAGATTGGCACACTTCCAAAATTGCGGTCATGCATGCACACTCAAAAAGCTAAGATTAGTGTTTTATCATTCCTTCTGTGATTCTCATTTTTATCAATCTTCATATGAACCATTGAACGGATGGACCCCAAGACTGGGTTAACGCCAGTCTGAGGAAGGAAGTGTTAATCCTTCTCATCGTGTGTTTGAACTGAGGATCACCAAGAAAGTGTCAAGCAATACTATTTTTGGCATCTATTGGCCGCAAATTCAATGGTTTTAGTTCACATTCTTGTAAATTGACGTAGTGAACAGACCACAGACGACTTGGAGTACGACGTGATAAGTGGACACAGGAACAAGTTAGCAAACTAAGCTTAATTCCACAGGACCAACTTCATGAAAATGATATGTTTTCTAGAGGAAGAAACAGATTTTTGGGATAAAAGTTGTGAGTCTGTTAGTCACCGTTGGTTGACGCTAACAGCTTTACTGTGACGTAATCTGAGGTATGAGTTACAGATCATTGCGTGTGTCAGTCACATGTATATGTAATTTGTAAAACCCTAAAATGGAATTCTGCCTACTATTATTTCATTTCTTCATTTTTACAAAAAATTTTGCACATGGCTTGCTGTTTGTTGCTTCGTTTTCATCAAAACTTACCATCAAGGCCTTATTCTTAGTCTCCCCAGCTGCACATGGAGGAGGCCCTATCTTTATTTTCTTTGTTGGGCCTCTGGTCAACCCAGAGCTGAAAAATAAAATGCCGTGATTTTCTTTTCTCGTTTTGACGTTCTAGCTCTATTGTACTTAAGTTTGAATCCCACTCCAAAATAGTTTAGAATTATTTAGATTATCGCTCGGCCAAAAAAAAAATAAAAAAAATAAACCTTCTAGAACCTATCCCATCTAGTGCAGCTTGAACAAACATCACAATTTTTTTAAAGAACTTTTTCTTAGGGCCATGGGAATTAAATTAAGTCATTCAACCAACTTTGGTCACATGGAACTTGGTTTCTGACATGGTGAATAAGGTGATGAGTACTTATTAATATTCCAAAGCATTTACTGCAGATTGTATCTGTATTATAATTTTATGTGTAAGGTGCTCTGTCTTCTGCCTCCCAAATTTCTTGTTATGATAACATTAAAGAAGAATGATACTTAAAAGAAGTTGCAGATGAAGATATATTAATAACATATTAACAACAAATACTATATATATATATATATAGTTATTCTCTTATCCGGATGATATTCGCAAGTTATTACCAAGCGAACAATATAGTAAATTATAAGGAAAGCAGGAAGAAGTGGTACAAAATACACCGTGTTCGCACAATAATAACATCCGAATGTTTGCATAGAAGAATTTCTAATTAGAAAGATTAAGAATAAGACAGCCCTCTGTCTTCTCAACCCCACCTCCCTTTTATTTTTATTTTAATTTTATTTTTGAAACAGAGTGGTATTGCATTGATAAACTTGTCAATTACAGATATTACAACAAGTAGAGAAATATAACAAGAATATTTATTTATATGATATAGATATATATAAACCTTAACAAATGGAAACTTTATTGAAGAAATTTTCAGAGTATATTTTTCAATGTCTCATCTGCAATTGGAGGTTAAACTTAAATGTAATATCAACCCATGACCCAAATGACTGTTCATGTCCACAGAGGCTCCCAAGCTGTGCCCAAATTGGTATCATCCAGAAAGCAGCTTGTGTCAGGGTAAGACTGTTGCTGCTGCAAAATGGGGTCTTTAGATTGTGTCATGTCCATACAAATTAGAGCAATCAAATTGCCCTGCTGGCATTGCATGTTAAGAAGCTCAGCTTGTGTCTTGGCCAGCTGGGCTTGGAGCTCACTGACTTGTTTCTGGAGCTGGCAAATTGCTCCTGCACAGCCATACACTGGGTCTCTGATTCTGGCATTGGCTTCATAAACCATGCTGCTCACTGCATCTGCTCTGTGAGACTCTGGAAGCTCCTGAAAAAATTTCACAGATATAACTTTTAATGTGCAGAACACTTGCGTGCGATTTAGATTTACAGTTTGAGAACATAAATAAATCTCGCACAGTGGTGGTGGTGAGTGAGACAACCCAATTTCAAAACCACGCGCTTTACTTTCACAGTGATTGTACTTTTGACAGATGAAAGTTGAAAAAAGGTTCCTGATAATGACCTACCTTTTGATATTTTGAGCCCAAGATTAAAAATAATGAATAATTTACAGAATTTGTTACCTGCAAGAACTTGATGATGTTGCTAGCTCCGAAGACTCTGTGGGCAATAGTGAACTTGAGGGGCTCGGTAGGAGGGAAATATGGAGCCAAAACACACTTGTCCGCGCACCTCCGGCGAAGAATCTTGCAGGCAGCACATGGGCTAAGAACAACAGGTGGTGGTGGTGGTGGTGAAGGAGAGGTTGGGTTATTAATATTAGTGTTAATAATACCATTATTATTATTATTAACAGCATAATTAGGAGAAGATAAATTAGATAATTGAAGAGAATTGTTAGGAGAGGCAAATGAGGCAGTGGGAGAAGATAGCTGGGAGATTGAAAGTGGAGGGGAAGAAGCAGAGGAAGATGGAGTTGAAGTCATAAGTTTGGCATTGAATTCCATTGCTTGTTGCTTTGTTTAATTGAGTGAGATATGATGAGGTGGAAATTTTCAAGGAGGGCCAATGTGCCTTTGCTTGAATTAGAGGGTTGCTTTGAGTTGTCTGTCTACACACATACATATATATAGAGGGAGAGCATCTAAATTGTCAATGCCATTTGTCATCAATCTAGTGAAATGACGTCATCCGTTTGAAAATACTTTGCATTAAATTTTTTTTTTATTTTTTTATTTTTTTCTAGTCTTGCCTGAGTTTTTCTTTTGGAGTTTCGTTCAAGAAATCACTCCACATGTTGCTGCAGCCACTTTCAATTTCCAAGTCTTTCTTTTTTGTTCTTTTGTTGGTCCTCTGTGTTTTGCAAATAGGTTTTTTTTTTTTGTGGATATTTTGTTATGCGAGTAATGCTTTAAATAGGGATACCATATTCTGTATTATTTTTCACCAAATCTTTTTCGTGAATTAAACGAGACTTAATACTATTATTGAATAAATATGGTATAACTAATTTTATAATTTTATCGATACTAGCCTCTTTACACACGCTTCACTACCTGTGAGAGACTTTTTTTTAAAAAAAAAATTAAATTTATTTTAGAATTAAAAAAGATAATGGGTAGTTGTGTTCCCATAAAAATAGGATCCATTATCTGATTTTTCTTTTAATTTTAATTTTTTAAATATGAACAAGTGTGAATTTACTATATTATCCTCATTTAATTAATAATTTCAATTCTTAATTTTTATATTAATTAAGGGCATTTTCTGATATTTTAAATGTTTTGCCATTCTCTGGCTTTTGCTTTATATATATAGATTAGATACTTATAAAATAAAAATAAAAAATTCGCTTGACTTTTTTTTTAACTAGTCTTTGTTTAAGAGAGGTCACTTTTAGTTTGAAGAGGTGGCCAAGTCTACGGGTGCATCCAAATTCGTAACTAAGGACAGGGACGTGTATATTAATTCAAAGCACCGTATGTTAAGGCATACTTATTATGCATGTTGAAGTATTCTCCAATACCACTATTACTTTATAGCACATAATTTTATTATATCGATATATTGTCGATATTATCTCATTATTTTAATAGTTAATAATCATAAATAAAATGAAGTATCAATATTATGTCGATAATATTGATATCATCTCGATATATTGTCGATACTGTCTCATTATTTTAATAATTAATAATCATAAATAAAATGAAGCATCAATATTATGTGGATAATATCGATTTGTACCAGTAACAGTGCTACTTGAGTATGTTACCGTGGTGATATTTAAGAACGTTTAATGATACGCATAAGATCATCATGTTATAGGAGTAGTTCTGATCTGACACGCATGCACATTGTCGTTTTGACGGATCGAAGGTTAGATTCATTGGGGACATTACTTACCTAATTAGGAAAAACCGCCTGTAAAATGACATCAGATGGAGCGGCAGATGGTGGGCAGACAACCTGTATATAGGCTTACATGTCCATGCGAGAGGAACTTGTGCTCATATGCATGTGGTTTGAACAGGACACGTGAACAACTGCATGCATATACATTCATGCACATGTGTCAATTAGGGATTAGAAGATCACATGCAATTAAAAGTATTTGCTTCAAAGAAAGCTATAAGAATCCTATACAAAAATGAACTCTCTTTCCTTAACTTTTATCTTATCCACTACTATTCACATAGTTTTTGCACACAATCCCGTTTGATAATCATTTCAATTTTAGTTTTGAGTTTTTATTTTTTATTTTTTGTGCTATAGTATAGAGAGAAATAATACTGAGAATGGGAGTGAGGCAGAGAGGGGAGGATGAGAGGAATGAGTAACAAAAGTGAAAATAATTTGAAATAGATTTCAGTTTTTAGTTTTTGTTTTCACTTTATTACTCATTCCTCCTCCTGTCTCAATCTCATCTCCATTCTCATTATCACTTCTATTATCCCTATTTTTTATCTATACTCTGGCACAAAAAATAAAAACTAAAAACTAAAATTGAAATAGTTATCAAACGAACCTAAAAGAACAAAAATGCAAATTGAGATATAGTTCAAGGGCACAAAATCTCTGGTACAACTCACCTGAGACTATCCATAACGCCCCTTTTATGCGGAACCCCTTCACATATACCATGAAATAAGAGGTCAAAGATAAGTAGGTATTGGTCATCGCTTAACCTACACGTCATATCCTCGGAATCTTAGCTAGGCCGTCTTTTGTCAATCACAGTTATATGGCTCCTCTACACTAAATCGGTGGGATCCTATAGGCTATAGCACATACATGGTATCTGTCCATATATTATTGAAATGCAAGGTTATAGCAAGTATATGTAAAAACGTGGGGCATGAACCTCGTGAGACTTCCCATTTTCTGAAATTCAATGTGGGTGTATTTTATCTATTAAGATTACACAAAAACCATCAGCATACGGTCAAATACAAATGTCCACAAAGGGGTAATTCAAATATGAAAGCATTCCCCCACCGCGTAATATTATGACTAGCAAATCGCATGCTGCCACATCTGAGACAGCATACCATCTATAAACACAACTACTTGAAGTGGCGTGCCACATGAAACAGACAGCAGGGTTGAGCCCAAACGGATTAGATTAATTTAGTCCTAAGTAGCTAGTTCGAGACAGTTGGGTGAGAAACAAGTTAGCTCGTGGGAAACAAGAAAATGAGATATATATATATATGGAGAGAAGAAGTTCAAAAGCCTTAATCCGATTGAAAAAAAAAAGTCTCAAAGATTGTGACACTTTAAAAGAGACATTATCATATGAATTTGCTATAATTTCTACCCCGTCACTTGGAAAAAAAGGTTGAGTCTTGTAACGTGGCCGTGGTGGAAGTAGTTGGACACAAATATATATATATATATATATATTCTTTCCCCATGCACATTTGCTGTAAAAGTCAAAAATTAATTATGTTTTTTATTGTTGAAGTCTCTACCTTTAGCCTTGGTTTTATATTTTGGCTCTTTTCCCTCCCCCGTTTAAAGGTTCAAATCATTCTCTTAATTAAAATATATGGTCAATGCCACTAGCAAATACACTAATATTATCATTGTCTTCCACTTCCTATTAATTATTATAAATAATTAGGTCTTATTATATATTCATAATGGTCTTTAGAAATTGTTTTGGAGGAGATTAATTGAGGAAAGACTTAAGAAGCAAATTTTGGTCGTTAGAAGCATAACGTGAATTTTGTTTGAACCAAACAAAAATAAAGTCCAAGGAGTGTTTCTGGGGCTTATTCGAAAATAAAGAAACTAAACTAACCGGATTGCAATCCCGTTGTCACAAAGTCAATTCAATGTCCTCAAATACTAGAAGATAACATATCCACACCAATCAACTTTCTTTCTCGAAAAATAGAGCAGATATACCGAAAAAATGATAAATACGCAAATATCTATTATAGAATTACGCTATAAACGAGCCAACGAAACAGAAAGGAAACAGAGAGGAATATGATGTGGGAGGGGGAAGCAAAGAGAATGTGAAAGGGGAGGAGTTGGAGAGGAAAGGAAAGGAAAATAGAGGAAGAAGGGACAAAAAAACATTATAGTCAGTCACCACCCCAAAAGAGGCAGCTGCTATGAACTCTCTCCGAAGTTCATTAGTGATGCATTTAATCTCAGATAAACGCGCACTGTCTATTATTCCTCGGATGAACTAGTCAAATGCTTTTTTAATATTTTAAAAAAAAAGTACATATGCTTAGTTGCCTCGCGGGTTCAGATCTTCTGTCTATGCTTTTGTGTGTACCTCTCTGTCCATGCATTAATTTTGTGACAAGTGACATTATTTTATTATTTTATTTGTATTAAAAGATAAAAGCATTAATTTTGTTAAAGTATGATTAAGTTGAATACCACGTGTCACAAAATTAAGTGGAATACCACGGGCTCAATTATTTTCAGGCAGCCAAATTTGAGCTGATGCTTATCTCGTGATTCTTACTTAATTGACTAAAGGAAAGCCGAAGAAAGATGTTGGTGGCGGAAATGGTCTGGAATCTTTTTCTGTAATTTTGAAACGTGAAAAATCATGAAATGATCTGGATAAAGTGGACGTACCACAACTACCATTGATACTTTAACACAATACATTGTATAGATTCATTTTCGGAAAATCTTTTGCAAAAGCACATGGATATTCAAGTCGCGCATGATCTTTCCAAATTAGAAGTAAACACAACAAAAAAGGACGAGAAACAACCGACAAAAGAAAGCAATATGGCATTGGCATGTACAACGTGCCTACAAAATTGTCCACCTTTAAACAACAATAAGTTTTTATCGAATTTATCTTTATGACACAGTAAGCGACTTGTAACTTAAGTGGTTAAAGGCAGTTACTTACGTATTCGAACATGCATCTTTCAATCCTCCTAACTCAATATTACTGAACCCAAAAAAAAGTCACCCTCGTGGCACATGTGGTGTTGGCCTTGAAAGTACATGTCATGGTTTGATAATCTAGCCGCAATCTGGATCAAATCATGACCATATTATTCATTCACAAAACCTGAACGTGTACGTGGCATAGATTGTAAATTAGTGTGTAATAATACTAAGAACAAATATTATCCCACATGACAACATATTTTAAATTTAGGCTTAATATCACAAAACATCCCTAAGGTTTACGAAACTATCAGATTGCATCCTTAATGTTTTTTTGTGTCATTCGTGGTCCTCAATATTAGTATGTGTGATCGCAAATGGTCCCTGCCGTTAGATTCCGTCAAAAATTCTGTTAGTTTGCTGACGTGGCATATATATATATTACAAAACATCCCTAAGGTTCACGCACCTATTACAAATGGTCCCTGTGAAATTTTTTTTTTTTTCATTTAAAATTCATAAAATTTTGTTTTTCTTTTTTAAATCATTTTAAAATATATTTTGTATTTTAAATACACGTGACACTATATTTTTGAAGATGTGAGCTCCACATATATGCCACATCAACAAACTAATGAAGTTTTTTAAAAATAATTTAAAATTTAAAAAAGAAAAAACCATTTATAGAAGGATTTTAACCTTGAGGACCATTTATGAACCCTAAACCCTTGGTTTTTTCATTTTTAAAATTTATGAATTTTAAATTATTTTTTAAAAACTCCATTAGTTTGTTGATGTGGCATATATGTGGAGCCCACATTTCCAATAATATAGTGTCACGTGTATTTAAAATACAATATATATTTTTAAATAATTTAAAATTCATAAAATTTAAAAATGAAAACCAAAATTTTATGAATTTTAAATGATAAAAAATTAAAAAATTTTGCAGGGACCATTTGTGATAGATGCGTGAACCTCAGAGATGTTTTGTGATATATATATGCCACATCAGCAAACTAACGGAGTTTTTGATGGAACCTAACGGCAGGGACCATTTGTGATCACATATACTAATCTCGAGGACCACAAATGACACAAAAAAAACATTAATGATGCAATCTGATAGTTTCGTAAACCTTAAAGACGTTTTGTGATATTAAGCCTTAAATTTAAGTTGTTATTGGAAGGAAATAAATGATTGGGTTTTTGTCTAGAATATATTAGTGGCATGGGCCTTCCTCTTAAGAACCCAAAACAAATATACACACATATGCTTTTTTAATTTCTTCTTCTTCTTTTTGTTGGTTAGATATGCTTTGCTTCAATAATCTTCATTAATCATTATGTTCCCGAAAGATTAGCACAGCTTAATCAAAGCCAGCTGAGTGACTAGCACAACTTAATCAAAGCTAGCTGATCGATTTGGACCTTCATCCTAGAGACAAGAATATTCTGTGCTTCTATTAATTTCTTTTTCTTTTCATGCAAAGCAAGCATCCGCTATATATTGGATTAGATATATGGGGGCTTTGCAAACTGTCCTCCATATTTTTTGGCAAGCAATCGAACAAAGGTCCACGCGTGGTTGCTTTGCTATGCTTAGTTGGCCTTTGTTGTGTCGTCTATTAATGCATGTGGGGTTTCCCCAATATTCTCACACGCTTTCTTAATTCCTAATTTATTAATTCTGATCGTGCAGTTCCAAATTCAAGATCATCATCAACCTTTCTTTTGGAAAGGAGATGGATGTAACACGTGACCAACCATTGATGGGATATATGATTTGATTTGATCTGATCCTTCATTAATTTTTCACTACTTTTTCTGTAGTCATTTGAATAGCTTATTTGTGTGATTCACATTTATTAACAGTTGATAGCATTCTTAACTACCATGAATGTGAGATTATCTCTATTATTTATTGTACGTATTAATGATTAGAATTCATCCTACATGCGTGAGCTACTACCCTTAACACCCACCGAGCACCGCAGTTATGAACGATTGATATAATCGCCTAAAACATCAGAGATGGACGACTATCTCTATCATTCTACTTTGTTAGTAGAACACAAACCCTACTCTCATAATCAAATCAATACTGCTTAATTTAGAGTAATGTGCATGAATGTAGTCGAATCTAGTTAGGTCAAATTTTGTGCTAATTAAGATTACTTCTGCACGTATAGTAATTTTCCAGTCAGATGCACTGTCAGGGACTCAGGGCCTCATGCATCACTGTCTATTAAAAACACATACAGCATCATACGGTGCCTGCTAGCACACACTGGACAGAGATCTTTCATAAAATTTTGTTGAATTGTGGAACAGCAGCAGCTTCGATGCGAATGCTGTGGTACTGTATCAGAATCACACGTCAATCCCAAGAGGAAAAGGTTGGATGCCACTTCTCCTACCCCAACTGAGCAAAATCCTTAAAAGGGTCAAGAACCAGATTGGTGGATATTATGAGAGCTTAGCTAGCCAGGAATAATTTAATATTGTTATATTATGGTTTCATACTTAGATGGTTCTTCTAGCTGCGTTCTATCTTTTCAGATGGGCTTCTGAAATTGTGAGTCAAGTAATAAGTCATGCAGGTCCCCTTAATTTCTCAATGCGACAATATAGTACCTGCAACTGCGAACAGGATATACCAGATTATTTTAAAAATGAAAAAAATAATAAAGATTGGTCTGCCTTTACAGTACTAATTATCAGCATTGTAAATACCCAAATGATCCCTCAATTTTTCTCCTAAATATTAAAAATAGAAGACTTTTTTTTTTTTTTTATACAAGTGATATTAAAGATTGGTCTGCCTTTACAGCACTAATTATTAGCATTGTAAATACCCAAATCATCCCTTAATTTTTATCCTAAATATAAAAAATAGAAGATTTTTTTAATTTTATATACAAGTGATATATTAAAAAATGGGAAATCGAACTTAAGATTTCAGGTGTAAGGATAAATGTTCTTTCGCATTTGAGTTACAAGTCCCGTTATAGATAAGAGAGAAAGGAGATAGTGGGTTGTGATTCAACCACAATTATGAATTGACAATGATTGACCTTTTTCACCAAAAAAAATCATTGCCTATAATATTTGACAATAACTTTAGTGACAAGGTGATGTCAAAATCCATCCTCACCAAAAATTACCAACCACCAAAAGTGGCTTTAGATTTCGAATATATGGTTGGAGATTGCTGCATGTATAGTGGCATGAAAACCCAACCGCAGATATTTGTAGCAATTCAATTCTTTCATGTCCACTGAAATGTACACCAAAGGATGATGATTGATCAACTTAAAAGCTACTAATAAACTGAGATTTTGCTCTATCGTTCAGGAGGGATTTAATAATTGGAGACAAAATCAAACTTCTAAAAGGAAAATGAGCTTTTGCTTTTTCATGCAAGAGTCAACTATAAAGCCTAAAGATTAGAATCCGATGGGCATCCCATTTCTTACTTTTGTCTTGTAAAAGAAAATTTCAGATTGACCCCCCATCTCTTTGTAAAAGCAACCCTACTTTTTACCTGTTGATGTGAGAATACAAAATTAAAGCTTTCAACAAGTGAGTTTGGAATACAAATTAGAGTTGAACAAAGTAGCCATAGTTATCTTTCCAACATTTATTTTTCTCTCTGTTGTACATCAAGGTTGGGAAAAGATGAAGTTTCTAAAGATTTAGAAAATGCTATATAGAAAGTGAACATACAACCATTTCTGCTTAATCAGTAAGCTCTCTTCCTTTGATAATTGACAAGTAACTTTACAATAAAAGTACAATCGAACCAGGAAATGCAGGGATCGTCGTAAAAACGAGGAGGTGACACTTTTCTGGAGCTCAGCACTAATGCAAAGCATCTGAACCAATGAAACCAGTACTGTCTAAGGCATTTCTGACATGCATATGTGATGAATAATGCATATAGTTCCTTCTTTCTGAAGGGAAATGGGGTTGGAAGTCCGGCAGTTGGGAGAATTACTCTTTTGACGCTGGGAGTCTACTTGAAAGATGCTTTAAACCCAGGACTACATGTCCCTTGTTCCACCTACCTTCAGACTATCCCAATTGCCAAGAACAATAAATAAAACTAAATCTCATTCGAAAGGCTAAGAAGTATACAAAATGACATACAGCACTTCTTATTCATTACGATCTGTTCTCAGGGAAAACTTTCTTTTGTACTAAACTGTAGGCTGATACCTCGCCACCTTTACTCGCCTGAGTTGTCCCTCTTGCATTTTCAAATATGGAACTTATCTGAAAGAAAACTCAACTTGATTCTTACGTTGTGCAGATTATTGCTAACCTCATGAATCAAGTTCTCCTCACATCAAAGCCATAAGAGATGCCTTTCTGGAAAACAAGCCCCACTTTCGCCTGCCATTTGTCATCAGTTTCCATTCTTGCTTGAATCCCACCTAACCTCAAATTTAATGGCATGGATAAAGAACCATCTAGTTCATTTCACTTGAACTATATTCTTTTGTTAAAGGCACCTGCGACACTCAAAAAATTATTAAACTTAACTCAATTTTTGATAAGCACTATTGCATTTATTCCAGTTGCTTATACAAGCAGCAAAGAAAATATTAGCGAAATAAGTCCCTTAGCGATCATTACTGCAAAACATTGAACTGCACTCAGTTATGTGACAGAAAAGATTTTTGTTTTGTTTTCCACAATAGACAGAATGAGAATTAAATAACTAGATACTGTTAATATTTTTATTTTCTTCATGCCAACTCTTCTGAACCAAGGAAGATTGTTTGTGCATTAAACACAAATTAAGATTACATGAAGAGATTAGACTGTAAGATGAAAATATAACAAAACAAAAGGTTGTACCTGGTCCAGTTGTTGTCAAATTCAGTTAGAACATGCAGGGAAGGCTGGAGCACTCTGCCATTGTCAACAATAGCCCAAGATGTCACTACAGCTTAACAGCCTTTATGTACTCTTTTGCCTCTAATCAACCCGTTCATCAAATTAATATAAACATCTTTATTTAAAGTGATGCCTTTCTGCATGGATTCTTCCAAAATGTGCATTGCATCCTTGTACTTACCTTGAAAGCACAACTCATTGATCTGTTCTGAATAAGCTACTGTGCTTGAATTAAATTCAACTTTAGATTCACAGGTCACTCCCTTATGCACCAAATTTGAGGACTGATCAGGTAATTTTCTGGATTCAATCATTTTCAAAAGAAACTCTTCCGCTTCCTTAATCCTACCAATATCATTAAGTGCACCCAGAATGGCACCATATGTATAGTGGTCAGGTGCTAATTTATTTGCTTTCATATCTGAAAGAAGATCAAAAGCCTCTTCAAACCTCCCTTCTTTGCAAAGGCTTGATATCAATGTGTTGTAAGTAACTGCATCAATGTCTTTCCCTTTCGAAATCCATGTGTTAAAAAGCTTAAGGGCTTTTTCTAACATACCCTCTCTACATAGCCCAGAAAGAAGAATATTACATGTAAATACATCTGGCTTGAATGATTTCTCAACAGTTTTGTTGTGGAACTGAAATGCTTTCTCAACATTCCTCTCGCAGCAGTAGCCATGAAGTATTGAGTTGTATGTAAACTCATCAGGAACTAGACCCCTCTCTATAAGCTCATTCAACTTCTCTAATGCTTGATCAGTTTTCCCAGACTGGCATAGCCCTCCAATTATAGAGTTATAGGTGACAATGCTGGGAATGACCTGCTTCTCCTTCATCTCATCCCAAAGCTTCAAAGCCTTGTCCGGCTTTTCGTTCTTAAAGCATCCCATGATCAGAGTTCCATAGCTAATCTCATCAAGAATATAACCCCGCTTCATAGTAGTATGAAGCAACTCAAATGCCTCGTCAAGCTTCTTCTCATTACAAAGAGTGTGAAGAACAGTATTGAGGGTAACAATGTTCGTCTTCAAACCTTTCCTACACATCTCATCCATCATTTTAAATGCTTCTTCCATTTTCCCTGCCTTGCAATACCCATTAATCAAAGTATTATAGGTGACAGAACCAGGAGCAAACCCATCTTCCTCCATATTCCTTCTAGCATCACTTGCTTCATCCATCTTCCCTTCCTTACAAAACCACTTTATCATTATATTGTGAGTAACCGCATTTGGTTTCACTCCCTTTTCACGCATCTCCTCAACCAACGTAAGTGCCTCTGAACTGCTCCTCCACTCAAAATATCCATCAATCAAGGTGTTATACGTGACAACATCCGGCATCAACTTCAAATGTCCCATCTCATCCCGAAGCCTAACAGCCTCCTCAATCCTACCCTCCTTACACAACGCTCTAATCAACATATTGTAGGTCCATATATCCGGCAATGAATTGCTCTGTGTCATCAGTTCAATTATCTGCATTGCCTCCTTCAACAAACCCATTTTACAATACCCACAAACCAAAATGTTATACGTGTTCCTATTCGGGAACAACCCTTGATTCTTCATGTCCAGCAACAAGTCCCTCGCCTCAACCAACTGCCCCTTTTTACACAACCAGTCCAATATGGTATTATAGCTCACATTATCAGGCCAACATCCGAACTCCCTCATTCTACTCAACAAATCTACAGCATCCTTAAACTTACGCTCCAAACAGTACCCATAAATCAAAATATTAAACGTAATTGTGTTCACACTAACCCCTAACTTAACGGCATCCCTAAACACACTTTTAGCCAATGAAATCGAATCACACGAAGCGTGCCTTACCAGAGCATAAAGCAGAGTATTACAGGTGAGCAAGTTGGGTTGGAAATGACGGCGCTTCATTCTCTTGAACAGCTGGGCTGCAAGGAGGGGCTCTCCACAATGGACATAAGCCCCAATGGAAGTATCCAGAAGGGCTTTTGATGGCCTTGGTACGGTGTCGTCCGGGTGCAGAAGAAGCCAAAGGAGATCGTTTTGGCGATCGGAGGCTATGAATTGGACGAGCAGGGCTTTGGCGTCGGGGTACTTGTGGTGGCAGAGGAGAGGGCGGAGGAGGGCGAGGAGGGGGTGAGGGGTTTGGGTTAAGGAAGGAGCGTGGGTCTGGGCCCATTGGAAGAAGGAGAGGAGGGCGCTGGGCTGGTTTGCTAGGGTTTTGGAGCGAAGGATGGAGAGGAGGAGGGGCTGCGTGAGGTAGGGAATGTAGGGTTTAAGGGGTTGGAGTTGTGGGGTTTTGGCGGCGGTTAAGAGGCTGGTTATGGTTTGGATCAGTTGGGGTTGGGTTAAAGCTTGAGTTGGGTTGGCCATGGAGGCGCGTCAGAGAGTGAGTTACAGAGTCTCATGAGGCTGAAGAAGAAGGTTTACGGTTTTGGACAGAGTCAGGGGAGCTCAAAACGCTGCGTTTAGCTTCAGCTCATTGAAACGACAGCATTTTGTGAGAACCGTTCTTATTTCCTCCTTTTCTTTTTTTGGTCAAACCGTCATATCCTTTCTCATCGTTCATATAATAATAGAATTTCTATTTGTTGTGGATTGAAAAGAAAAGAGGAAAAAATAGAGGAGATAATGGCAATCTCTGAGGAGTCGTCAAAGTGGGTGAAGCTGAAGCCCATCGAAGCAACAGCGGAGAGCTTTGAAGAGTACGGTCAGGTAGTGGAGGCCTCTCCAGATGGTGAGGAGTTTGGGCCTCGTGATGCTCAGCTGGACCTCAGCCATGGAGTTCCAAGGTTAAACATAGCAAGTTCGAATTCTCTAGCTCGTAGCTTAGATTGCATTCATGGCAATTGGGTTTTGATCAAACAGATAGGTTGTGGTTGAATTTTGTTGTTGTTGGTGGGTTTGGTTATTTGAGCAGTTGCAAGGTATCTGGCATCTTATATTATCATCGATTACAAATTAGGACCACACATTCAAACATGATCACATTTGAGTTACGATATAGATTTACAGTCTGACAACGTATCACGATGTGACAAAACTTGTAGCAAAACAAAATTAGTCTTTTGTTTAGGACATGTTTCAACTTTGAATCATGTGAGCAGGTTCTACATTATGCATCTTCAAAGTACGCCGCTCAAGTTTTCCAGGATCACACACCATGCCAGCGTGACTCAGTGCCTTGGTTCAGTTGGTGGCCATGTTTGGTATCTTGGAGTGGCTAAGCCTACCATTGTAGACACACAGACACTTGAGAGCAAGGATCATCAGGGCAAGAATGTGGTGCAGTCTCGCTGCGCCTCCGGCCATTTCTACGTGCCTCCGGCTGTGGCAGATGTTCGTGTTTTCAGGATTACAGGTCCTAAGTTTTTGAAGCTTAACCAGGGAACATGGCATGCGGGGCCTTTGTTCAGGCCAGACCCTATGGATTTTTACAATCTGGAGCTCAGCAACACCAATGTGAGCTTAAGCCTCTCTCCGTTTCAATTAAGTCTCACTGAATTTATAACATGTTTTTAGACTTTTAATGGAATTGGACATGGCATGGCCATTTTTTGTTGTAGGTGGTTGATCACACAACACATAACTTTGAGAAGGAAAATGGAGTGAAGTTCTTGATCGATGAGCAACTGTAATTCTCTGTTTTTTATTTCAACATTTTGATGTATCTTTAAATAAATATACTTTCTCCAAATTCTTGACCCATTCTAGCACAAATTTCAGAATTCATAAGGAACGTGACCACGAAAAACAAGAAGTCAATACAAATTGAAAATTTCAGATGAAAAATAATAATGATTTATTTTTACTAATCGTACAAACACAAGAATCTGTATCTCCCCAGGTGAACACAAAATAAATCTTACATCATTAACAAACACTTCATCGAAAAATGCTTCTACAGAATCAAAGTATATAAATATTCCCTTTCAACGGGCACAATAATGGTAGTACTGATGGATCCGGCAAGGATGCGAAAACTTGAAGTTACACTACAGCACTATTCACCTCCCATCATCTGCACAACAAGGATTGATACTCCAAATAAGAAAGCTGCTCAATTATTTCAAGAATCATTTATTTTCTTCATGCATCAAAGTCTTGCAGAGTAATTCTTTATTATTTTTCGGATTTTAGTCTCCATCCTTTAGAATTTTCTAAGCTGTCATAACAAATTAGAGTTAACCATTCACAAGAGTTCAACTCTACCTTGAAGATCTCCCCGAACATCCCCATCCCTTGCAGAGGATTTCGGCGCCGTACTCCATAAAACTTCTCTGCAATTTCATCTAGCAACTAAACCATAATTTTTATGTTAGGGTAAAGACGGAGGACAGAAATTAGCTGAAGGCTGATGGGAACATACACCAGCAGACATGACATAGGGGAGATACACAGTTAACATAAATTGAGAAGAAGTTGTCAAATGGTCTGCCACGCAGAAAAATTGCACACCTCATGAAATGTAGGTTCTCTGTCTAAGCTTGATTTGTACTTAGCTCTCAACATATTGAAAAGAGGAATAGCATCTCTCAACAACCTGCATTGAGAAAAATTCAGCAATCTGTATACCTCATACCATACAGATCAATAATCTGAGTTCTTTCTTATTTCATAATCTCATTAAAACTTAATGGCCCCTCAGGATTTCGGCCAGTGTTTTGTTGATGCATGAAGAGCGTAGGAATACATAAATTGCATGTTTCCAGTATCAATAATGAATTTAACCTTTAGCATTTAAAATTCCCAAGTCGCTGAAAATCCCACTTAAGGATTTTACATTTAAATTTTTCATAGAGGAAAATATAAGCCAAGGAACAATGTGTTTCATTTTCTTTTACCATGCTCCAATATCCATTGGGAGTGGTATGAAGGGAAACTTCCTCTAGCTAGCAACATTTTATCTAAAGATGAGATATAATATTGTTACTGATAAAAGGGAAACAGAACATACGTTTGCAAAAGAAAATTGATGAACTGGATCAAATCCGATTGGGGAAAGTCAAGCTGCTTAGATTCCACTTGTTTCTTTATCTCATCCATGAGATTATTGGCATCTCTCAGGTTACCTAAAGACAAATACCTACAATAAACAGGTCACAAAATTAGAAATATAGGGAAACATCATTAGCTGGAAAACTAATGGATATTCTTCAATCTCAGGAAAATAGAAGTATATAAACATAAAGAAATGGCTGTTGAATGCTTATATTTATCAAGGATCTCCCAATTTTGAGTGCACATTAGGAAGTTAGGTTCCAATGGACTCATATTACCATCAAACAGTAATGGGTGTTCAATGATAGTGGAGTAGTGTCCTTACATTAAAATCGCTCGTGCAATGGCCAAATCATCTTCCCCTGGATAACACTGCATGATCAAGAAGTATGAACTCCATAAAAACTTTCCCAAAAAAAGGTATGAATATGGCAAGACTGCTGCAGACAGGGTTAAGTGCAACAATCCAATAACTAAGTTGTGCTGTAGTGAAGAAATATATTGTGTTTGAACATTGATTATACTTGTGATTTTCAAGCAACAGCAAATTTGGATGAAAGAAGACATTCCCAAAAATATTCACATTACTAAATGTAAATGTCATATTCGTTATCCAACATAATAGCAACAAAAACCTTCCAAATTGAAACCTGCTACTCAGTGAACCTCTGAACAACTAATATCCATAGAAAACAGAACCTAATAACAGGAAGGAAAAAAACATACCAAATACAAACCTACTACTAAGTAATTTTTTGAACAAATAATATTCATAGAACATAGAGACAGAACCTAGTAACCATATATATACATCATGCAATACTACTTATAATTCTGTAGGCCTCATAACATACCTATTTACTGAATTCTTAAAAATGAATATTGAGAGTTAAGAGGGAAACTAAGGCTAACCTTTCCCATAAAATTTACTAAGGTTGAAGCAAACTCTTTTGGGTTGTTTCCTCTGACGAAATGATATGACACTCTAACCATGTCCTGCAAAGCAGTCAAACAATATAATGGCATTCACTCTGCATTCATGATAAGAGTCAAAGTGCTTGAGGGAAAATATGGACCTCTCGGTTCCAGGTTTCAAATTAAAGTAAATTAGCACAAATGAAGACAGCAATAGTTTGAACAGCGTGAAGGACCTATGGAAATCAAAATGATACCAACATATATTCCAAAACATTTAAACTCCAAAAGGTACTCCAGAATGAACCCTTGGACAAGTTGATACAATCACCGAAACGACTGTAAAGAAGTTTGAATAAATCATGATCTGCTGGGCCAAAATCAAGCTGGTCCTATATTCCATCTGAGTTTACTAGCAATAAGAAGTTATTTGTGAAAAGTGGAATTTCATGTTTTAACTCCCAAAATCTAGACATGAAGACAATGCTGAGACGTATGCATTTGTGAGATAAAAACATAGGTCACATCTGTATCAAGATACTACCTACCACCTCAGGAGATTCAAAATATATGTAGTTCGCTAGCATAACATGTATTTCTGGAGCCCCAACCCTGGGTGCGCCAAACTCTGCAGACCACCTGAAAAGAGAGAAGCAGGAATGCATTTGCATTGGTTAATGACACTGTGGGATCTGATATAAGTAAATCACATATGTAATACATTGTGTGCATGTGTGTGCTCAACAAAAGACAACATGTATGCATCATCATTGAATATAAGTAAAAGCCTCATTCTGAACCTCATTCTGGACAGTAGCCAGACTCCAAGCCACCTCATCATTACCAAAAATCACCTATTGTATAGGACACCCACTGATTCTAATTCAAAATCCCGGACCAATCTCATAAAATCACAGGTGGCACTGCAGGTTCCCCCCCTAGACCAACCTTTAATAGCTAGATGCTATTTCTTTCATATCCCACCAAAAGAAACGAAAGTTTCAAGGAGATCCCCTCACCACTCCTAATGCAAACCATAGCTCTCCTACAACAGGTTCACCCCAAACAACAGAATTACCCAGCTCAAAGGAATTCCATTAGAGCACATGGATCAGTCCCAAAAAAAAAGCATGGAAAAGGTAAAAACAGACCAAATAAAACATAACCATGCCATGAAATATCTCCAAAATCAGGAAAAGGTAAAAAATAAAACAAAAACTCACTTAAGAGCAGCTTTTAGAAATGATGAGCAGCCCTCAACACATGTTTTTGCTGCCCCAAGTGTTTCAGAAAGTTGTTGCATGTCATCTAAATCCCCCAACTGTTGTGGCACAGGTATCCGAGGAAATTCTTTATAAATTTTCCTGACTCGGGCTAATCACGACAAAATAGAAGCATTATAATATTTATAAATAATAATAGAAAACCAAATACCAAAAATGGCAATGGGAACATGTAAATCATATAAAAATTTCTAAATATCATAACATTGATAGTCCAATACGAATAGCAGCTACTAGAAGAACCAATTGACCGAACCAACCAAGAGAAAGTTAAAAAGCATTTAAAAATCACTTCAGAGGGTAAGAACAGACTGACACAGAATTCAATTCTACATCATAAGGTAACAACTGACCAAGGATTTCATCGTCATAGGGGAATCTTCCTTTGACAAGCGTATCCACAAACAAAGCAGCTAACTCTGCCCCACAAGTAACCTGAGTTTTGTTTTCATATATACAGCATCAATATTACAGATTTGATTATGAAATGTCATGCTATATGCATGCACAAGTGCCACCCTTGGTCCCTTTTACTAAAGATTTAATTGATTATAAGAAAATGTTAGATTAACATATCCTAGGCCCTAGCCTATGTCCAAATCATGCAAAGCTGTATCTCAACTAAAGGTAAGATAAGTATTGATGTCTATAAGTAGAACCATGAAAGTATGACCTGCCCATGTTTCAGTTGGTTGCAAGCACCAGACTGAAGGAGATCCAAAGCCTCAGAATACCTCTGAGCAGATACATATCTGCAATAAAGCAAGAATATTTCATCGATGTGCATACTCAATACAATGGCCTTTACGAAATACAAAGAAAGAAAGTTGGTTTCTCAACAGCCAAACTGACAATTCAGTACCTTGCACTAATAGATTTGTACATTTGCTGAGCTCCATAGTAATTACCTTCTTCTACAGCTTTCTCTAATTTCTCAACATTCTGCATTTAGAGAAATACAAAGGCAATTGGAAATCATCCTTCATTATCCACTGGAACCATCTGACCCAAAACAAAATCCACTGAACCAACTGTGACTGACAGAATGAAACCCATGACAGGTGAAAACTCTACTGCCGCTGTACAATTAACTCTTTTCATGTGACTTGTTATATTCAAACTAACATAGAATTTACCCACATATGCATATGAGATTGATCGTATCATCTTAGTCTCAAATATAGGAAATCTAAAGCAAAGACCTTTATGAAAAATAAAAATCAAATCTTTTAGAACAGAAACACAAGATAACAAGCATCTCCTTTTTTCCCAGAAGCCAAACGCACCTCTATAGACTATAACATGCAAATATGCATAACACTAAACATGTTCCGAATCAAACAAAGTAAAACAGTGCTGATCATATGAATCACAGTTTTCTAAATAGTGCGGAAAAGGATGAATCAGAATCTCGAATCTGAGAAATTCGAGTAATTTCAAGCACAGGAACTAAAAACCCATCACAATTTGTTAAATCAAAAGGTTTAATTTCGAATAAACGTGAAAAAAGATTCAATCTTTTTCTGAATTTCCAGAATAAAACTGAGTGTTGAAAACACGATTTCAAGCTTGCGTACCACTTGAGCCGGAGGTAGCGTGCCTCTTTTGGGTTTCTCCCGCGACATGGTTTCAGTTTCTGTTCGAAGTAAACAAAGATAGTTTGGTGAGCTCAAAACTGAAAAACACAAAACAAATCAGGGTGGCATATAGCAGTTTCTGCCCGTACCCGTTTGCCAGGCCCATTAGGTGGGTTTGAATAAAACGGGTAATATTTATTCGGGTATCTAATTTGTTTATTCAGGACCCGCTTATCACACCCATATAGGTATAGCAGCCCAAAAGGGCCAAAGTTAGTACGTTTTGACCCTGCAACAACCAGAAACCTCTCCAGTCTTTCAAATCGTTACTGGTTTCCTCCACAGGTTAGTGGGTTTTGGGGGTTTTCTTTCACTCTTACCAATTGAATGTGGTCTGTTTTAATTTTTCTGCATTTACGCTTTTTACTGCTTGAGTTTAGTGTGATATTGATATATTGTAGACCATCTGTATGTAATAATTCCTGAAAGAACTTGCTTTACAATGGTGAAAGCTTATGGTAGATAGAAGTAGCAGCTTGGTTTGCACCCTTTCTTAATTTGGTTTAGCCATTAGCGTAGAATACGTGGAGCCCTTTTCATGGACACAGGTAGCAGCAGTTGGTATTTGATGGGGCTTTGTTTGTATTGCTGCTCTGTTATCAATTGGTAGCGGCAGCAGCATTTTGCTTTTTTTGCTCTGAAATTATGCAGCCATTCGGTTAGTACTTGCTGTACCTCTCGTCTTTTTGTCTTTATACACCGTAAACTTTGCTATGTAGACAATACAAGGCACTTACGTTATGAGGAAAATTTCCATTCGGTTAGTACTGGCTGTACCTCTCGTCTCTGTCTTTATCAACCGTAAACTTTGCTATATAGAGTATAGACAATACAAGGCACTTACGTTATGAGGAAAATTTGAAGCAGGTTATGTTATGAGGAAGGTAGCCTGAAACTTACCATAGTTGGCTTTCCCCACTTTCTTCTTCTTTCAGCTTAAGTAAAATTGTTTGGTAGATTTCAGTGATGCCACTTATTTTTCTTTTTCATGATTCATGTTGCTTTAACTGTTTAAATCTGGCCAAGTTTCATGCTCATTTCCTTTTCACCCAAAACCAATATAACTTGCCTCTAGTTGTATTTGGCCTTCCTGTTGCTTGTGTTATATTGACAACAGCTTGATGTTTCTACTAGTTTTGCAGTTTTCTCTTTTTTTTACCTTATGTAGATCTATAAGAAAATATTTTTGTTGAATTTATACTTTTCTATTAGCTTTGTTCAATTTTTACTGTCTTTCCCTTATGAATAAGTTTCTCAAATATATGTTTTTGTCATGGAGTTTGCAAGATTTGCGTCTGATCATGCATCAAATATTCAATTCCTGAGGCAGGGTGGAGAAATAGAAAAAAATTTAGAATAAGCTCTCAGATAAAAGGTTGAAAATGAGTGCTGAAGCTTTGCAAGCTGCTAAGGTGTACCGCCACCTTCTCAGAGCTGTCAAGAAACACGTTGCCAAAGAAGACAGGGCCAGGCATTTCAAAGAGTACGTAACTGAAGAATTCAGGAACAACTGCAAACTGTCAGATCCATCTTCCATTCAGCAGAAGATTAAGCTTGCCCATAACTACACTCTTCTTCTTAATAGTGTGCACCATCACCAGGTACTGACGTAATTCAATGCTCTGACTGATCAAAGTTTTTTTTTCTTTTTGCAAATTGTAAGGTACCTGTTGGTTTTCCTGCTTACGTGTCATTTCCAGTTCAATGTCTTGCTTGCTCTATTTACCATGGAACTTTGTTATCTAAGAAACTATAAATCTCTGCATCAGAAAGTTTCGTTTTTCTTTTTAATCTCCGTCAAGCATCTAACTTTGTGTATAATGGATGTGCAGGACTTATTGTTTTCTTACAACATTGCTGTGGATAGATCAGATGAGATGAAAAAAGTACTTGGAAAATCGGCTGCAAGTGTGGGTCTTCAACTTCCTGAGGTTTATCAGCCTTGATATTTAGTTGGGTATAATCTGCTGCTACATCCATGGAACAATGTAGCCTGTGGAATTTTTGAGTTATATTCATGAATAATGAAGTGGTATTTGTTTGCTTCCAAGCCAACAATGGGAAAGAAGAATTTGTTTGACTGGTTATCTATTTTGACAAAAATAAGTTCTGCTACTACAGCTGAATTTTTTTTTTTAATGAAAGAGAAACTTCATTAGATACAATCAAAGATATCAACAAGACATCTAAAGTACCAATCTTAAGAGGGTAACAAACTAACATGCTAAAAGCAAAACTAACACGAACAAAAATCGCATTAAAATTACTAGTCCACGTCACCATAATCAACCATAAGCCTAAATAAAGCCCACAAACCCAATATAACCAAAACCCTAAAACAACCCATCAGCCTAAAACTAACATTCTGAATTGATCTTCTTCTTTCTATTTCTTCTTTTTTTTCAGAAAAATAAAAATAAAAATCATTGTATGGTATGTGAATTATCTATGCAGGCCACTTGCACTGGATTTGATGGAAAACCCAACAGCAAGGCCCTTAATCTGACACGTGTCAATCCGCACCCCACGTGGCACCACCAAAATTTCCAGAATGTGCCACCTATTTGTAACTGATTTTGGCTTCCTGCTTCTCTTTGTATATCCTTACCTTCTCTTTCACTGAATTTAATCTAATTCTCCGAGTCCATTAATATCCATATACAGCAAGGGATAAGATCCTCAGCCAAATTTAGCACAACTGGTCTCATCATCTTCATCATCTTCGTCATCATGGGTTCAGAAACGTTTCTAGAAGTGATATTGGCAATTATCCTGCCACCTGTTGGGGTGTTCCTCCGCTATGGCTGTGGAGTAATTCTTGTTTTACCCTAATGCCCACATGCCATTCTATTTTTTATCTGTGTTTTGCAGGTTTTTGTTTTTGTTTTTGTTTTGATTGAGTTTGATTTAATTGTTAAATGATGTTGTGGAAAATGCAGGTGGAGTTCTGGATTTGTTTGTTGCTGACACTGTTGGGATATATTCCGGGAATTATATATGCGTTATATGTACTGGTCGGATGATTAAGGTTTTCTTTTCTTGCCGATAAAATGTTGGATTATTAAAACAAAATATGAACACAACATGAAATATTACAAATCCTAACTTGCCGATAAAATGTAATACCAACTGAATTTTAATAATCCTACGTTTCCAAAATTATGTCTTCCTTGAACACATCCAATTCAATAAAAATAATGGGAATAATGGCAAACGACATGTGTGGTGGGGGGTTAGTTTGGTCAATGTCACTTTGACTTTTGTAATTCAGGATCTCTAGTTTCCTTATAAATTTTCCATATACAACATGTCAATGTGTGAAGGATTTTCAAAACATTTTTGAGAAGTTCATTTGAATATTAAACATGCATTTGATCAAATTAATCGCAGCGGAAGTATATGGTGGATGTTTAAAATCAAAAACAAAACTTCTTTCAAGTATCTTAAGCCATGAACATTGATATGATTTCATAAATGGAAATTTCAAGAGAAAGGATAAGATCTAATTACCCTTGAAGCAATTATATGAATCAATTTGTGTTTGGTCTTCTCTTGATGATTTCCTCTTTCTTGATTTCCTCTTTGATCTTTGATCTTTGCTCCTTGATTTTTCTCCTTGATCTTTCTCCTCCATGTGAGCCACAAAAGTATATGGCCTCTAAGTCTCCACACCAATGGAACCTTGAGATGGGAGGGAAGAATCTTGGGAATACAAGGATGCTAGTGCTAGATCCCCAAGATTTGGTTTCAATCTAAACCTCTTGAAAGATGAAAGTGTTTCACTCTTGAAAACTCTCTTTTATCTCTCTTTGATCTCCCAAACTTATTTGGTTGATGTTGGATTGTGTTTGTGTAATGAGCTTATGAAAGATAGCTTATAGAAACAATTCTCATACCCATTTACTTATGCATTTTCGGCCAAATCCCATTGGGCTTTCAAAATTGGGCCTTGTGACACTTAAACCATAATGTTTAGGTGTCTTAAGCCTTGGGCTTAATACCCAACCATTTGGGCTTCCGTTAACTATTACCGAGGCCCAAATACTCTTTTACACGTAGTAAATCATCCATATCAAATTGATCAAATTTATTTCCACAACATCATATGTATTCCTCAAAGTTAACCATTTAAGGTGTGCGATCCATTAGGTTCTAATTAGCAAGGCGGTGGGAAAATATTAGAACTCTTTCTAACCAACTCAATTAAAACCCCCTTTTAATTTTTCCTTTATATGGATTGATCACAATCAATCCTAGGACTTCCACGAACCAAGAGTGACATCTAGCAATATATCAAGGCTACCCAAGCTAACCAGAATTGGTGAAGAACCTATTCAGTTAGAATTACAATGCAATACGGTCCTTCTCTTATACAATGTTTCATATCATATTATTAGGGTACGGATTGATTATGTCAAACCCTTAATATGATTTATAACCTCATATGATTCAATAGAACATGATTAAGAACAACTTTCTAAATCAAGTTCAAAATACTTTGGCCAAAGATTTCTTGAATCACATCTCGAAACATTCTCCTTCTTTATCGAAGGTAGAGATTCCTTATTGTACATTCATATGCCCCTATGATGAATTAAGAGATCCCAACAACACTTTAGACAAATCTTTTACGGCTTGCCTTTAAGAGCTATCTAAGATCAATAACGCATCATAGGACAACCATGATGCCTCGTGTCTAAGGACTAATTTGCATTATTGCAACTATGAGTTCTCGTTTGACATGTAGATAAATACTCCATACGAGAACTACGGTTGATCGCGTTCAGTGTACCCATTCACTAATGAGCACCCACATACTTGTATTAGTATCATCTACACAAATGGTTTGAGACTAACCATCCTCCTAATTGAGCATACATAGTATGTGCTAATCTTGACGGTTTATCAATGCCCATTTGATAATCCTATGATTAGGAACATTTTGGGATACTATAGTAAGAGATTAAAGGTCTCCCTAATCTAACCTTTTTAGATTACTTTATCTCTTATTTAGCATTCCCTGGACATTTGTTTCTTTAATTGATGTAAAAGATAACAAATAAGTTTGCCCTTTATTATCATATACGAAATGTATTCTAAGGAGATTACATCAAATGTATTGGCTCTTAGGGCACATTTCTAACAATGTGATCATTTCTGGTTTTTTGTTATGTTTTTCTGTCAAATTGTATTATGTGCTCTGGTTTTTTTTTTCTTTTTTCTGAATGAACAATCCAAGTGCCATGTCATCTTCTCCTTTTTTTCCTTTTTTTGATGATGCAATTGCACACCGTAATTATATTCACTTATGCTATTTTAGTAAAGTTAACAATATGTTAATGAAATCGACACTGACATATGAACATACGAACAGAAAACAAAAATGTTATGGTGTGAAAACACAAAACATAGGATGTGAAAGATCATACAAGTCATGGATTTATACCTTGAAAAAATGATGATCCGCGTGCATGATGAGTTACAATAAAATAAAACTTTCATTGCTTGTTTATATTCGGAAAGGATTTGAACATTTCGACTTATGTGAGATGTTATATTTTCTAAAAACATTTTTACTTATATGTAAGATATTGGAGCGAACTAAATATGTATATCAAGCTTCTTCGAAAATGAAAGACATCAAAAGGAGTCAAAGTACAAAGTTTATGTTTTACTGACATATTTATTACTAATATGTTGATAATATTTAACGATAGAGAGTCAAAGTACAAAGTTTGTGTTATATTTCATCCAAAAAAGAAGTTTATGTTTTAGTCTCAGAAACACAAAAGTTATGCCACACCATCAAAGAAAGGTAAGTCATACTTTATTCCCCTGACAAAATAAATGATCAGTTGGTATGATATGGTACAATAAATAAAGATTTCTTGTTGTAATAGGTGTGTTGGAGTGAAATAGAACTTGTGCTTGTTCTAAAAAACCATAACTAATCCCATGTGAGATATTGGGGTGAACTAAATGTATTTGGCAAATTAATTTATTTTCAGTTTTTTTACAGACACTAATATTTAGTTAAAATATGCAAACATTCTTTAGCATAGAAGATATATATCAAATCCAGCAACATATAGACATTCATAGAACAAAATACCAAATCCAGCAACAACATCAACTTATAAACCAGATCTATATAGACAAATTCAGAAAATTGTTGAACTAAACTAAAAGTAGTAAGTAGATAGTGATCTTCGGAAATAAACCGATTCATGGATGGCGTCGGAACTCCAAAGCTCGAACTCCCAAGTCACCCAACCTCCGCCATCTCACGAATGCTCATTTTACTTCTAGCCTCCACATTTCTGCAACAACAAAAGTCAAATACTAAAGGTGAGTTATTAATTTCAAAGTTAAACTTCTAATTTTGAAATGAATCGACTATCACCTTGCTTTTGTTCTTTTTTAGCAGGTGATTCTCATAATCCACCAAGTTGAAGAAGCGTGCCTTGCACGTGAAGCAAATGATTGTGTTTTTCTTCATTCCATGGACCCTCTTTGAGTGATACTCAAATCCCTTTATGGTATGAAATGAACGAGTATAGTTGTTGTATGGAATAATCTCGCTTAAGCTTAATTAGTAATATGTTGATAATATTTAACGATACATAGTCAAAGTACGAAGTTTATGTTATATTTCATCCAAAAAAGAAGTTTATGTTTTAGTCATGGAAACACAAAAGTTATGCACACACCATCAAAGAAAGGTAAGTCATATTTCATTCCCCTTACAAAATAAATGATCAGTTGGTATGATATGGTACAATAAATAAAGATTTCTTGTTGTTATAGGTGTGTTGGAGTGAAATAGAACTTGTGCTTGTTCTAAAAAAACATAACTAATCTTATGTGAGATATTGGGGAGAACTAAATGTATTTGGCAAATAGCCAAGGGTATGATTTGCCGTAAACTGAATTGGCAATTTGGGATAACCAGGATTGTAACAACTTTGTTGTGTGTATTTGTCGGGTAGATTTATGTTGGCACCACCCTCACCACCATCCCAAATGCTTAACACGTATCCATAGGCATAACCATAGTTAATTTTTGTTTTGTATTTATGGAACCATAGTTATATATATGGACACGTGTCAAGCATTGGGAATGATGGTGAGGTAACACATATGGTTAAAGTGGTGAGCAAAAATGCTCCCGCGTAATTGCCTTCAGTTGGTACAATTCTGATGGTGACAACATAAACCTACCCTAAACCCTAGCTTTTTAAAAAAAATAAAGGCAAAAGGAACCCATATATATAGTTTTTATTTGTACTTTTTGGGAAAGTTGTTTTTCACATTTCAAATAATTAAACTTGTTGACAAAATGCAAGCTTTCCAGTTTAAAAGTAGGCGCAATAATCATCCTAAATTAAAAAATATATATTTCAAAAAGAAAGAACTATGATAGTACCATCTATGGCATCACTGAGGATATATATATATTTTTTCTGTCGAAATAGCATCACTGAGATCACAAACCTAGTAACTGCACCACTCATAGAGAAATACCAATCGAATTTTAATAGTCCTACATTTCCAAAATTTTGTCGTCTCTGATATAATCCAGATTTGGATAAGAAACTGTTTTCCACCAAGAGGCACTGACAAGTTGAAACAACCTTCATCTAAATGAAAAACAAAGCTACATGACTGAGGTTTGAGGTATATATGAGCTCCCTCAACAAGCTTAAGACCTTGGCTTTTCCTTTTTCTCCTTAAAGAGAGCCAACAGAGAGACACCCGATACCTTCACAACCTTGAATCTGACTCCAGGAATATCTCCCACAGCATGCCCCTTCCGTCCAAATCCAGCAATCAACACCTCATCCTGCACCAACCGCAACAAATATATCATTAACTTAATAAAATAGTGAAGATGAAAACGAGCACGAACAAAGGATTTCTTGACTTTATTTCAGATTTAAAACTCTTCACCAAGGTTTCCTTGAAGACCACGATCAGTCAAATGGGATGGGTGACTAAATCTAACATGCTGGTAGATAAAACTTACGTTTTCCTCAATGTAGTTTAAGCAACCATCGTTGGGCACAAAAGCAGCAATCTTCTTCCCATTTTTGATCAGCTGAACGCGAGCACATTTTCTAATGGCAGAGTTCGGCTGCTTAGCTTCAATTCCACTGCATTAACAGTCCACAATTTGTGACAATCCAATTTAAAACTAAAAGTAGCATTAGGAATAATATCCCATGTTTTAGAGCAAGAGAGGAAGAGTATCAATAATCTCACATCTTTTCTAGGACAATGCCTTTGGCATGAGATGAGCCAGCAAATGGCTTTTTCCATTCATTCCCAAGGTGAGACTTCTTGTATGACTTGTCAGCCCACCTCTGCCTTCTGCGGTGGTCCTTCAGCTTACGAGCAGCTCCCATACCACGTGTCTTCCTGCAAAACAATCACAATCTCTTCATTTCAAAATAATTTCACTCAAAACCAGTATACAAGAGCGAAAAAATGCAATCCAATCTCTAGGCATAAGGAGTAATATTTGGCAACTGTTAAATTCAATGCAATCACAGAAGCATCACTCAAATGAACAATTTAAAGCCAGTTGCACTGAGTAACAAGACATGCTTCAGCTTTCTTGTATTTGAAAAATACCGTCAAACTCCAAGTTAAGTACAATTACCCAGTAACCTCTCATTATAAGTTAAATAATACATTCCTCTTGGGCACAATTTGACATCGATACACGCTTAAACTCCTATTCACTCATACAAACAAGGCTTCTTCACATTAGCCATGAACCTTATGCTACCTAGAGGCTAGAAGCCAGAAGTTGTCCAATGTTGCTTTAACCTCAGATATAAGAATGTGGCTTGAAATACATTTATTAAGTTTAGCTGTATTCAAATACCAGCCCTAATTCAGACCCTATATATATGCATGAACTAATATCATCATCCCCTATTAAATCAGGAAATTACGCCATGTCTATGCTTAAGCCACGTTAAAAACCTAACAGAGCCCTACTGAAACTAAGACGCATCTTTTTTAAACCTCAAATTCAGTCCATTTTCTTTTCAGATGCTTTCGAGTCAACCAAAAAGATATATAATTTTTCTATAAAAACAAATATTACATAGCAATTTCGTTGCAAAAATATGAACCCAAATTCAAATGATTTAAAGATTTGAAATTTATCATGTTTATCATGAAACCCCTCATTTTGACTGCATACAAAGCTGGGGAAATAGCCATAAACCAGATCTGAGCCACTAAACTTAGTCCAAGTAAAACAACGGGATTGTAGAAAGAGAAGAAATCAGGTACCCCATGGCGGCTGAGAGGAGTGAGTCCTGGACTTCTGCAGCAAAGGTACTGACAGCACTGAGGCGGAGAGGAAATGCCCGCTGCTGGAAAACCCTAACCTTGGTTTTTCAATTCATCGGTGGGAGAGATTTTATAGATAGCTAATAGCTCTGTATTGCTTCTTAGGTTTTCAGCAGGTCGAAACGGTGTCGTACCGGAAAATTACACATATGACCTCGTGAGTGTATTATATTTAGTTTGGATTGGATTTCCTTTCTTACTATTTAATTTCAGTTTTAAAAAAAAAAATTCAGTTTATTACATATCTTATTTGTTTTTTTTTATATATAATATAATCTACAATAGAAAATGATGGAAAATAAGCCAAGCTTTTTTATGAGGGAGGAAATTAACAAGACAATTTCAGTGTTAAAAATCTAAAAATCATGAGAAAGCCTATGTTTATTTACGTCTTCAATCTAAACCCATAATTATTAGAACAATTGGCAATTTGTTCACAGAAGGATTTCAAGCCCAACGAGAATTGGCATTCTCAGAATGTTGTTGAAGCCAAATTAGGCATGGAAAGCACTCTCACAAACATTACAAGCCAACATCAATGGCACCAACATGTTCAGTTAAAGCATCAATTTGGTCTTTGAAGTAAAATGCAAATTCCTTGTCATCATTTTGAAGGGTGCACAGGTTATTTCCAGGACAGAGCATGTTGGGGTCTTCATTCTCTTTGGTATCTTGGCTGTTCACCTTCATTGATCCTTCTGTCACTTTGCTTTCCACCTTTGAAAAATCTCCAATGCCTCCTTCTGCAGCATCATGCTTCTTGCCACCCACTTCCTCAGTTCTCAAGCATTTTTTAGTGTTCACTTTGTCAGGCAAGTCATTCTCCACTGCTGAAGTCATGGCAGCATGAGTCTTAATGGCCCCCTTCATGTCAAGCTCATTAAGGGAAGCATTTTGAACTCCAATGTGTGCTGGACGCCGAGGACAAATGCCAAAAGCAGGGCAAGGAGATCCTGTTTTACGCGATGCAAGCTTCGTATTCCTTGTCCCATGGCTCCCATCTAAAGTTCTAGGAGTTTGAAGCTTGCCATATTGACTTGCAGCTCCATTGTTGTTACCTTTGTCAGTTGCACTCCTAGACACTATGCTTTCCACACCAGAATGGCACGGCATGCTGCCACTTGATCGCACAAAAGAAGTCTCCTGTCAAAGAAAGGAATGTGGTACAATTAGGTATTTACTCAGCAGCGTGTAGCCAAATTGGAACATTGGAACATTGAACATTAACTCAAAAAGCAACCTTTAATTCAGCACTAGAATGAACAATAGATATAAACTAACCTCGTCGAAAAACCCAATCTTTGGTGATGGCACTCGGAGACATGAGGGCTTGATATGTTTAGAAACACTGCTAGAAACAGAGCCACTTCCCACTGACATCTTTGCTTCACGTTGATTTAGGAGCCTTGTTTTCTGATTTCCATGTCCAGTGCAGGGTTTTTCATGCGAATGGCTCTCCACATCTGATGCCTGAGAGACATCACTCTCAAAAGAAACCTGCCTGCAGAGTGTTTCGAGACTGACCTCAGAGTTCTTAGATCTTTGATTCACGGAAGTTGATGATGATACTGAGGACCATCCATCAAGGGAACTAGCAGGTGATGTATGAGAGAAAGACTTCGGAGTGAAAAATAAACTAGAACGGTAAGAAGAATTTTCCAGTTCATCCGTGTTTGTCTTTGTGGATCGCAGAGGAGTTCCCCTGGTAAAACCTTTGGAAGCCAAATTGACAAGTGACGGATCAACTTTTCTTCTCGAATTGAATGGAGATTTACCAGCAGTGTCTACTGAAGCATTGCAGAAGCCTTTATAGGGGGAACAATAAACCCCAGACTCAAGTGTGGTAGTGGGAGAATGTGATGAAAGAGATTTAGGTGATGGTGTAAAACTATCGGTGACACTGCAGGATACCCCCAAGCAAGGCTTCTTTGACAACGTCATAGATTGCCCTGTAAGTAGACCATATGAACTTTAGTTTGAGTTGCACTACATAATTAATGAAAGTAATAAGAAACACTGCCTGATAAGTTTAACATTGTTGGTCATCTCCCTTCTTACCAGGTGCAGCTTTTGCAGTTCCCATTTTGACAGAATTTCCACCCAAACATGCCCTTTTGGCTGCAGCTGTTGAAGATTGGTTCACCCGACTTGATATCTTTGGTGGTTTAAGAGAAGCAGATGCACTCAATTTCTCACTTCCAGCAGCAACCTTCAATTTATCAGTACTCAGTCGGTTAACTCATTTTTGAAAAGATTTTTTCCCCAGACTCACTTATGCGCATCAACTATGAAGTAAAGAACAGCTCGTTCTACTTGATTAAGACATACCAGTTTTTGTGATGAAACAGAAGCCTCCTTTAAGATCCTCTGTGGTCGATGCACATTAGGACTTTGCCTTTGGGATGCCGGCATGGCTTTCATCTGAGTTTCAAAATACACACAAACATTATGGAAAGACCTCAGAAATAAGATAAATGATGAGAGAGAAAAAAATATGACAAAAACTTACCCTCATCTGAGACAAAGCATCAGGTTTCTTTGAAGCTGAAAGATATTAGCATAGGAAGGTCATGTTTACAAAAAACACATAATAGATTTTTTTTTTAAAAGGTTAAGTATTTCATGCAAAACCGTGGTCTTAACTTGTTTCCAGAAGGCCAGCATACTTACGGTGGATATTTTGCATGCCTCCTCCTCTTTTCAATTTGAGACTTGAAGTTGGTTTTTGCACAGATGATCTGTTATCTTCGAAAAGTTCAAACTCAAGGCTTGCTAAAGACAAAGAGGAACAGCCACTATCAATCGTGGAAATTGACTCAGCAGACCTCCAAACTTCTTCAATCCCAGGAAGTTGATTTGCTTTACATTTCCTGAACCCTCTGTTCACTATAGACAACTCCTCAGAATCCAAAACCCCTGAGAACAACAAGTAACCAACCAGAAATCTATGGAGTGAGAAAATGCTGATAGGAAGCACATGTGCAATGATTTTCTACCAGACAACACATACCTGCACTGGTGAAAAAGGCATTATCCCAAGCCAAACTTTTGCGGAAATTGTAGTAGCTGTTGGATTTTCTTGTTCTTTCAGGTTCCAGAGACTCAGAAGGCAATAGTATCTCTTCCTCTTGCCCAAGAAAGTTAAATGCATTGCCGGTATTTCGAGAATTCATAGTCTGAAGCAGCTCCTCAGTGTCCAAAACTCCTGAAAATATGCAAAGACAGTAAATTTCTGCAGAGAGAGAACAGCAAGAAAGAAAGACCCTATAATGTATTTTACAAATATAAATGTGTTGCATTTCGTAAAGAAGACCTGGACTAGTGAAGAAGGCACTGTCCCAAGCCAAACTGTTGCGGACATTAAAATTGGTATAATTTGCTGCATTCTTGGCGTCCTGTGGGCTCCCAGAGTTGAACAGCCTAAATCCATCAAGCTTCTCTCTGTCATCTGAATTGGGTACATAAAAGGCAGAAGCTTGTTTTAGAAACACTAGCATGCATGAATGTGTAACAAAGAAAAACCCTTTAGACATCAACCCAAGAAGAGGATACTGAATTCAAAGAATCGTATTTTAACACTTCCAAAATTCAAGCATGATCATCAACAGTTGAAAAGAGATGAATTTCTTGAAAAGATACAGAGAGAGAGAGAGAGAGAGAGAGAGAGGACCTGGAAAGGCAAGTTCTTGAATATCTCCATTGGAGGACATGGTTATTGATGGGGAGCTTCTTCAACTACAAGTCAAAGATTACTGAGTTATTGTCTTCTTGAAGGAGAGGGAGACAGAGACAGAGTTGTAGTGGGAAAAAATTCAAAGTGAAGAAAAATGTGAAAGATTACGTTTTAGGTAATTGATTAAGGAAGGAGAGATCACTGGCTGGCGATACCGAAACTGAAACGGCTGATTTAATATTGGGTTTTAATTACGTTTTTAGTTTGCGTACAAACTCATTGAAATGGAGCGCAAGTTCTGATCCCCTGTCCTTTCTTTGTCCCACAAACTTATGATTACATTCTTTTTCTTCCTTTTGGGTAAAAACTGTCAGTGAGAACTCTTCGACTTGACTATTGAGTGGCTCCTCCTCTTGACGTTTTTATAGTTTCCAGAACGATCAACCATTAATTATGCATGCAATTGCGACTTTCCTTATATTATAGTCAACCAATTTTTTACCACAAAATTGGGGTCTTTCCAATTTCTCCTTTCTTTTTATGGGTAAAACAATTTCTTTTCTTTCATAACATGCATGCATGATCATGATCATGATTTTTTTTTTCCTTTTGCCTGGATCATGAAACATGATGTGCTTTTTTGGTGCAGAATCCTCAACTCAAGCATTCAATTTCCCAGATATAACAATAGGGTTCCCCAGCTTTCTTAGCAACATCAGACGGAAGCTGAGAAATCCAAATACAGGAAATTGAAACTTATGACCAAGATTACCTAAAGCATCTGCTACAAAATTAGCTTCCCAAAAGCTCTAAACTTGCACGGTTGAACCTGCATATTGGTTCCATGGGTTTATAATAGACGGCGTTTGACTGCTTTCATGAATAGAGGATTCTAATGATTTGATTAAACAAATCCTTTTAGATTTGATCCCATCATCCATCTGGGTGTGTAATTTCATCCCAGAAAACAGAAAGAAAAGGCTGCCATGTTCAGGAACAAAAAGCAGAAAAGAGGGCATTTCACAAACACATTAGAATCGCCATTTCAATGGGACATGAACATGAAGAATTTGATTCCCTTTCTTGTGATTAAAATCCTTTCTTCACGACATCAAAGCATCCCATGGTAACATAAGACCAACTGATGGTGATAAAGAAAAAATGGACTTTGTCCACAGCCTGCTTTGCATCCAGGGGAAAACAAGAAAAGGTGCATACAACATATTATATCACATGGAAAAAGCGCACTTCTCCCACGCATTAAAACTTATTCCAAAACAGTGCTTGCAACTCTCATTGAGGGGCAAAACGACCCTCCAACCTCCAGCATGGTTTTAGAAAAGTTCTGAGTCACTGTTATTCTGGCATGCACAATCAAATAGGATTTGTTCACCCATTCAAGGACAGAAAATGATGCCGTAATCAAGTCTTGCGGCCATCAAAGAAGGGTCAGCTATCTCTGCTATTTATCAGATCAGACTAAGAACCGCACACAAGTGTACAGAAGCAAGTAAAAACAGGCATCTTCGTGAAAAGAAAACAGAGAGAACCCTCGGATTAAATTCACGACGAGCAGATGCAAACCAGTCAGGTTACCTCCTCCAGCATCAGATTCAGCTGTGCATGTCCTATGGCATCCCATGGCATCTTTACCAGCACTGTATCTGCTTTTTTCTTCAGCATTTGCTCTCCCTGCAGTAGACATGTGTAAAAGAAAAGTTAACGATTGAATCATAATGATACATGAAGAAGACTACAAAACCTACGTTGTGAAATTTAAGAAAATTTAAAAATAAATAAATCATATAATTGCATAGCAATCACACAAGCAGGATATTGAGTAAAACCTGCTCATCATTTTTTATGCCACATAGTAAAACCTTTTTCCCATATATCAGTCCAAGTGCCTAGGCTCATAACTGTAAGATCAAATTCATTTGATGTTGCATTAATTTTTTTATTATAAAAAACATGTGATAAAGAAATGCAATATGCTGTGATAAAAATATAATTAAAAAACAACCTGAAGTTTAAATCTTTGGGACCCCCAAGGGTCTTTTGCTGATTCTTTCTTCCCCAAACCGGATTAATGGTTCACTTAATTTGACTTTTTAATTTTTGTTTCAAAATAAACTTCTAATATACCACCTCAGAGCTCTATGGAATTAACAGAACTAGTGGAAAATTTGTAACAAGCAAACTTAAACGCAGAATTTCAAACATCAATGAGATGAAATTTAATCCACGACCATCATATATACCTGACAGCTTCAAACCAGGTTTTCAAAGGTGGAGAGATCAAGTTGCATCTGGTCGTGGGAGGAAAGATCAAGTTGCATCTGGTCATGGGTGGAAAGGTCAAGTTGCATCTGGTCATGAGTGGAAAGGTCAAGTTGTATCTGGTCATGGGCGGAGAGATCAAGGTGCATCTCATGGTCATGGGTGGGGAGAACAAGTTGCATCTCCTGATCCTGGGTTGTAGCGCTGGGAGAAGCACTAAACTGGATAGACGGAGTATAGTTGAGCTGGGATAGAGTATAGTTGAGCTGATAATTTACAACTATTGGTCCAAAGATGTTGAATTTTCCAGCACTATTGCAAGCAACTTCCGCATCAGAAGACCTCTTAAAAACAACTCTAGCACGACTGCTTTCCCTATCAACTTCTGTTTCAAATTCCCTCAAAGGTCCAAAGCGCCTAAACATTTTATTTAGCTTTGTTTCTGAAGGAACAGAATTCACCTCAGAGAAGTTCAATACAAGTTCTGCTGGAGCATTCTCGTCCACATAGCCAACAGGTTTCTCTGCTGGCAAAGCATTATTTCCTTGAGAATACCGCCTCCTGGAGTATGGCCTACGACCCTCTTGCGGGGATTTTTCTGGTTGGGCAAGGACAACAGGTTGAAAATTAACCTTTCTTCCCCTTCGTGACGCATGCTCTTCAGCACCATTTTGGATTACCCTGTCTGTCCAATAAGTGTCATTCATATCATCAAATTCAAAAGTTTCAGGCAACCCAAATCCAGAATTTGATGACTTCCTCCTTTTACCACCGACTTTGTCCACAGCTAAAAGCTCTACCCCAGGTTGCTGACCTACAGCTACTGAATTCCTAAAATCAGAGAAGAAACTAACAATAGTGTTCACGAAATGGTATTTGTTCCGTGGATCTTCCGCTGCCAAATGAAGTTGTGACAGCAATTCATCTAATGATGAGTACTCTGTTGGATCAATTGCTCTCCCTCTATGGCCATCACCGGAACTCTGGACAGCAACATCAGATCCATCCCCAGCAGGTCTGTCACTGTTGGACTTCACCATGGGAGACCCTGTCAGTTGGGTTGCAACTCTCTGGATACATTCACCAATCTTAAAAGATTGCTTTGGGATATGTGTAGTATTAGAAACTTTTGCAACAGAAAGACCTTTCCTTCCATCTTGCACTGTTAAGTCATCAGCATGATACTCAAAACCCTTCCGTCTCTTTCCAGAGGACGGTGAAACCAAACCACCAGAATCCTTCCCATCCAACCAATCATCACCATCTAGAGAATCTATGCCACCTTCCATTAATTCCGACAGGCTTCTTTCTTTTATCTTAGAATACACTCCATCTCTTAAATTATGTTTACGCTTATTAGAATTGCTACTCTGGACTTTTACCATGTCCGGGCCAGAAAAAGTCACCTTTTCAATCGTATGCTCGTCCCTTTCACCCGGATTTATTTTGTCCTCAGAAAGTGAGGTGCTATTTTCCAATAAATCTCCACAAAATTGGAATTCAGGCAAGCTGCAGTAACCCTTCAAGCGGTAAAATGCCAGCAAATGAGCCTTGGCTATCACAAGTTCCAATTGGTCACTTCCACCAGACGGGAACCGTGCTAAAGCTTTTATGTATTCAAGCAATTTATTACATTCAAGAGAACTGGCACTAGCAGATTCATCTACTTCATCTCTTCTACTTGATTCCTGGCAGATCCCAGCGTTTTGAACAATCTGGAACCTAATCTTCTCATAGACATCTTTTGGCATGCAAGAGCATGCTAGTCCCAATTCGACACGTCTTGAAACTTCTTCCAGAGCACAATTGACAGCATTCTGAAATGCTTCTGAATTGCACTGCTTCTCTGACTGGGGAAAGTAAGATCGAAAAGGCTTCAAACTAGATGGTTCATTCCAAGCAAACGTTCGGTCCCCAAAATATGCTACCAAAAAGCAGTCCTTCTTATGATATTTTATTGCCTTCTCAGATGCAACCGTATAATCAAAAATCTGTCCAGGCCACCATGGATGGCTCTTTACTTTAGCCCAAACTAAATCAGACGCAGAAAACAAGCCTTCATTTTCTGGTGGCAGCTCATATCTTGGTTGTAGCAAAATATCTGAGCTACCAGGGTGCATAGCTTCTTCCATAATAATTTCCTCTTCACTGGATTTTGGTTGTTCATTCTTAGTAGCTTCTGTTTCGACTTCCGTGTATTGCCCTCCATGTAAACCATCCAGCTCAGCATCAGTAACTTGTTCCTGAAGTCCTGCCTCATGCACAACATTCGTCTCGGTCACACTGGCATAATTGAAAACCTCCTCAGTGTCCATAGGAGCAATATCCCCACTATCAGTGACTTGGATATCAGTTTGTGAGCTCCTGTACAGAGTCTCGGTTTTCACATTCTGACCATTTGGATGCAAAAGAACATTATTATCTGCTGCTGCAATTTCAGTGCTTCCTCCTATTGTGTCTTGGCCTTTATCTTCTATATGTTCCCCTCCATATAATACGAGCTCAGCATCAGTAACTTGTTCCTTGACGCCCTCCATGTCCATATTAGGATGAACTGGAGCAACATAAGCAGTCGCAGTCTTTTCTAAGTACTCTTCAGACTTCAGGGGTTGCTCTCTTTCAGCTGGCTTTGGAACATCATTGTTAGACATCAAGTGTTCTCCATGCGCTCCATCTAACCCAACCTGTTCAGCAGCATTAACTTGGCTGTCCACTTCCATCTCTAGCCCTGTATTTGTTTCAATCTGTGCAATATCATGGACCGTGTTCTTGTCGATGCTCTCTTCATGTTTCGAGTGCTGATCTTTTACAGAATTCGAAGGGCCCCCTCCATCTGTAACCGAAACTACACCTCCAGGAACTACTTCTGTTGGCGGGGATACAGAAGTTGATTCAACAAGGGCAATATCATGAACCATGTTCTCTACGCTCTCTTCAGGTTTCAAGAACTGGTCTTTTTCAAAAGTCAGAAGATCATGTGCACCTTTTACTGCAATTTCACAGCCATGAACTACTTGAGCTGGAAGAGATGAAGACACTGAATGTGCAGGTCCATTGCTGCTACTGTGGGTGCTAACAACTACTGGCTCAATCTTAACTAGCTGTTCTACTGAATGACTCAAATTTTCATCAATTTTATCAGTTTCCTTGCCTGCAACTGGGGAAGTCAAAGTATCTACTCTGTCCTCCCCAGCAACATCACCAGTAGCAGCAGGAACTTGGCTTTGTTCACTCATGGGCTTGGGATTCAAACCTTCTTCATTGATAATCACTGCAGCTTTTTCAATCCCATGATTCCATATTTCATCATCTGAAAAACCAGCTTTCTGTGTCTTCAAATCATCGAGTGCGTCAACCCCACCAACAACTGAATTCGTTTCTTGTTCCACAACCTCCACCAATCCTCTCCCTGAAACTTCTACACTTTCAATAACAGTAACTTCATTCTCCACAACTTGTGTTTCACTACATAGAGCTCCAGCCGACGAACCTCCAAATCCATTTTCAGCTGTAGAATCCTCTGCTTTTTCATCTGAAGCATTAACTTCCTGTGAATTCACAACCTCCCTTGCAACCATCTCAGCTTCCTCAACATGAACAACCTGGGTTTCTCCACCTATTGAACCTTCCGCTGAATCCGGTTCACCCACTCCACCACCATCTCCACCAAACGACCCAACATTTCTCTCCGAACCCATATCAACCTCAACCGACTTATCACGACCCACCTCATCATCCGATTTCTCCCCATCCCCACTAGTGCAAACTCCACCAACATAAACATTAGACCCCAGAACCTCCACCATTATATCATCCCCATTACAAGAACCACCATCATCTTCACCCACATCCTCAGTGAAAGATCCCTCAACCTGACCCTCACTCACACAAGCCTCAGACCCAGCTAGGGTTTCACCAGCTACATGCCCACTAGCAGTCACTGTGGACTCTGAGCCACTACCAACAGGAACATCCTTCTCCTTTTGTTCATCCATTGAGATATTATCTGGGTATTTTTCAAAATCATCAAAGAAAGCTTCTTTTCATTGTTGTTTTCAACAAAATAATTTCACGAAATCGATAAACCCTAAAGACAAAACTGAGCAAATCTAAACATGCAATTGAGAAATTTACCAAACAGGGGAAGCATAAAATATATGAAACAAACAAATTTTGAAACTATAAAGAATAAGGAGAGTGATTTTTGTGTTTACCTCCAGATCTTCTCGAGAAAGTGAAAGCCTTCGAGGTTTGGGGGTTTAGAAGAGTGAGAGAGAGAGAGAGAGAGAGAGAGAGAGAGGGAGAGTTTGTGAGTTCGTGTATTTATTTATTTAGGCACAAGGGCAAGTGTCCTTTTTGAGATCTATAAATTAAAAAGGAAGTATTTTTGCTCACCACATCCGGAGCACTATCTTATGAAACTATAGTTATATTTATAAATACGTATTAAATATTGAGAATAATAATAAAAATATACTTTAAATTAAAACGATGAGCAAAAATACTTCTCTAAATTAAAATGCGCGCAGAGGCCAAACAAATTGCTTTATTGTCCTTTTCAAAACTTCAGAGTGATTGGTGAGCTCAGCCTTCTTTTATTTTATGGAAGGTAAACGTTCACAGGTCAATTGTGAAACTCTAATCAACTGGGGACACGTGAGCGCAGTAAATCTGTCGCTTTTTATCTTACTACGTGTCACTTTCTAATACGACGTTCGGGAGCATTAGGTGCGTGCATCCTTGTTATCTATCAATGATTGTATTTAATAAAGTTTTATCTTTTAAAACAATAAACAAAAATAGAGTTTTATCTCAATCCCCTTGCTAATATGATATCTTATGTGATACTAATACCAAGTGAGGCAAAATCGAATCGGAAAAGTTTTCATAATTGTGGAATATCTTTGAGAAATACCTTAACTAATTCTTAACCAATAGTCCTTATTAGAAAAATAAATATCATTGCAGCAAAAATAATAATATGTTTTTTAAGCAGAATAATATGTTAGCAAATTTAATGAAAATGAATCTTAAGAACCTTCTCTAATCTTCTCTTTGGACTTCTCCTTCTCCTCAAGACACTTCATTTTTATACTTAAAAATAGAGATTTTTATAATAAAAATGTTTTTTGTTAAAAGCGACATGAAGAAATCTTCTTAAAGAAGCGATCACAAACGAGCCATAATTCTTAACCAAAAGTCCTTATTAGAAAAATAAATATCATTGCAGCAAAAAAATTTAATGAATTTGGTCCAATCCAATAATAATTGAACTGGTCACAGCTGGCTGGACAGTGGACTGACAAACACACACGTGGCTCCAAGGCAACCATACCACGTACTTGAACTTTTACCTAGGAAAGAATACGGTAGTTACTCAACTATGGCACAACTATTTGAACTGCTGACGCCACACCTAACCTAAGTAAGCACACACAGCAAAGGAAGGAAGAAGACCTTCATGTCCACAACACTTTGCTTATTAGATGTTTGACCAAAACATTTAAAAATTTTCAAATTAAGTGGAATATGATCCAATCCATTGTGAGCGTGGAGATTTTGAATGGGCCTGACCTAACCCATTTAACAATTGGCCTGGTTATACCGGATTAGACTTCGAAGACAGATTGATGATGCGAAATTCTATAATAAATGTGTCATTTATAGATCGCTCATGTGGACCTCCATATTTCATTAAACTTAAATGAAATTACTATTAAGATGAATCATGTGACTTTCACAAGATTCTATGGCTTTCACAAGAACAAAACATCAGTTGAAGATTCTATGGCTGTGTACTTGCTTTGCGAGTGTTGATGACAGAAATGGAAGAGCTGGAAGGCCCAACAGCAAATGTTTGCGTATGAAGACAATCAAATTCCTTGAGACAAGAAGGTAGCTATGTTTGGTTGAATCACAACCAGTGGCCAAAGTCCTGAATCTTTCATAAGCTAACTGGTGATTCTTTTAATTGAAGGAAATTGCTGCTCTGTCATTATATTCAATATGTTCAGGATGACTTTTATTTCTCATTTATACATGCCAATAAATTTCATCAAGGGTAAGAATTTCGGTTTTTTTTATACAAGCGATAGTTAAGGAGGGAAACATCGATCCTAAAACTTTAGGTGCATGGATAAATGCTGTTTAACCAGTGGAGGTTTAGTGAAGCGGTTTCAGAATGCTTACAACGAAAAACAATCCATCCCAAAACAAAAATAAAAACTCTGTGTGTGTGAAAGAGAGAGAGAGAGAGGCTTTGTGCGTAGAAAGGTAGAAAGAAGCCATGAAAAGCAACCCACAAGAAGTGGGCAATTGAGAACATGCAGCATGATACACTGACTTCTTCTGTTACATTGCTTTTTTTTCTTCTTTTCTTGAATAATGGTTCACAGCTCAAGTTGAGATGGATGTTAGAGAGAGAGAGAGAGAGAGAGAAGAGAATGAAAGAATCTTATCAAACACCTAAGAATATGAATTAAATTAAAGAAGTAAATTAAAAGAAGAAGGAAAGAAAAAGAAAAAAAAATGGAGAGAAAAGGCACAACAGATCAGATAATAATGTTGGTCTGTGCAGCCACCACGTTCCCCTTTGTTATTGCCAGCTAATTAAATAAGTGCAGCCTCTTTAGCCCTTTAGCCAACTTTTTTAAAGCTCTCTTCCCCTGTCTCTGCCAACTGTCCCTGCTATTCCACAGCCAAGCACACTGTTTTTATAGTATCAGTTTACATTTATAAATATAAATCCAACCTAATTAACTTCCCTTAAACTCCTGCAACTTTACAAGGAATCTACCATATATACTTGGATTAATTAAGAAAAAAAACCCAATCTTGGAAAATATTTATATATAAAAAAAACAACACAAAGAGGGAAAGAAACCTCTTAGGCAAATTGCATATGCCTTACTTGTCTTTGGCATTTTGATATCAATTTCAATACTCAATGATTTCGAATATAATTTTTCTTAACATAAACTTGGACACGAGAAGAGAGAGACTCAAACTTGGACACGAGACGAACTTACTTTCTTAATCAACTGACCTAATATACGTATGCATAATTTTGAACAAAATGTGAAAGAGTATTTAAACATTATTGTTAAACAATTACATTTTAAAAATTTTAATTTTCTGAACAAATGTTCAATTACAATGTTCAAGTCAGGTGGGTTCTGCAAAAATGAGAGTTGGCAATTGGACTAGCTAAATCACAACCTCACGTGACAGAATGATTTTATTTTATTTTTTCCCTTTTTTTTCATGTTCCCATTTTGGGACAATGACTAGATAGAGAGCATATGTTGCATGTGAGCAAGTAGACCATAAAAAAACAGTGTTGCGTATATATCTACCTGTGTTGGGAGCAATGGACGCTGGTTTGGACATGATGGTTGGGACTGCGGCCACGTGGCCCGCTGTGGTTGGTGGAAAGATGTGAGCAGGTAAGCCCATTGTATGTGACTGATGGTGATGGTAGTGGTACATTGATTGAGGGTACATTGGCATCAATGTGTTTGGCCCCACCATAGGCTGGCCTGGGTACACGTGAGGAGAGTAATGCCCATTCATGTAGGCCCCACCTGTGTAACCCAGCTTCTGTGTATCATAAAAGAATAAAATATCAAATCAATATATTTCACAATACATCAACTGCCGATGACAGCGCTAAAATCTAACACAAAAACTATGTTACGCACATGATTATAACTCATGTCAGCAGCAATGTAGGTTGGGGAGTACCTGAAATAAGAAATATTATATAGACCTAGCAGAAATAAAGAATTATTAGAGTTTAGTCAATAAAAGTGAAAATATTTAGGAAAATGACGAAACACAAGGCAAATTGTGGATTGGATTTTGTCTTGTACTTTGGCATTTTCTTAAATATTTTCAATTTCATTGGCTAAAACAAAAGATCCTGAGAAATAAAAGGGAACAAATGTGATCAAAATAGACATACCCATAGAATGGAACAGGCTGGTGATGCTGGTGATGAAATGGGGTTGCTGGAGTACCTGCAGGTGCTGGGTAGTACCACTGCACGTGATTTGCAGGTGCAGGTGCAGGTGACATAGATCTTGCTCCGCCACCGTTTGATCCTTCATATATCATCATTTGGATGCAATGTTAGACATTTAATCCTAAATTTGTCTTAGTTATAAATAAAAAAAACCCCACATTGATGAGGAGCAATTTATAATGTACAAAGTGCAATGTATGTGTAGTACGAGAGTGATTGGCTAGTGTAAATTGATATCCGATACCAAACAATCTTTTATCGTAAATATATACCTCGTTGAGGAGGAGGGGTAGTGGTTGAAGCGGACCTGGGGCGGCGAGCCCCGAGGGAAGCTAGATTGCAGTTGGCGCGGCGGCCGTTGATGACGGGAGTGGCGTCCTCGCAAGCCTTCTTAGCAGCCTCAGCCTCCTTGAATGTGACCTACAAAGTACATTAACAAACACCAAATAAAAACCAGGACTCAAAACATCACCACCAGCAAAATATAAAAGTTGCAAATTTAAACAAAGATAGACTTACGAAACCGTAGCCCTTGGATCTGCCTGTGAGCTTATCAGAGATGATGACGGCCTCCAAGATCTCACCGTACTTGTCAAAGTGCTCTCTCAGGGCCTCCTTGGGAGTCTCCCAAGCCAGCCCTCCAACGAACACTTTGGTCAGCGTGGTGTCTCCAAACTGCCCATTAATAACGTGGTTGCTCATTGTCATTTGTTTGCCCCAGAAAAACCGCCTAATATATACCAAATCTCTGTTCTTCTGGTATTAACAAAACCCTAATTAAGCTCAACAAAGCCTTAAGCTTAATGTTGTGTGCTTAATGTGTTTGTGTTTTGAAGAAAAAAACTTAAGCTTGAGAGAGAGAGAGAGATGGGGAAGGGGCTTTTGGGGAAGAGAAAGGAGGGGAGGGTATATATATAAGGGGAAGGAGTGGAAGGATTGTAAGGGGGTGGGGTGGCAATAATAAAATATTTGGAGAAAAACAGAGAGGCAAAGACAGATAGACTTTGCTGAGGCCTGACTGAGCACACACACACACTCATGAGCCATAAAAACTCATTTCTCTCTTTGGTTGGATTCTGTGGGTGGGCATCTCGTGTATTTCTCTTATGTTTAGAGCAAGTGAATCACTATTTTTACTGAAGGTGAGTCTGAAACGAGCTGTAAATATAAATACTTTGAACGCTTATATGTGCACACTAACATTAAGAGCATTCCAATTTATCTTAAGATCTTATACTCGATAAGAGAATAGATGGTAAATTTTTGTACTATTTGCTTGGCCCAAGTGACAAAAGTGTTGGCGTTAATAACTAGGAGTGTCCTTGTTGTATGTATGAGTTGGGTTTATCGCTTTCTTTTGTGACAAATCACGTGAAAGAGAGAAAGACATAACATATAAAAACATGTGTAACGACAGTACAACTAAGTATTTCTGCAACTATACAGCTCAAATCACATTGGATAGTCATTTGATATGGTAAAATTGTGTCGCCCAAAGTTGTATTTTGACTAATTGGATCTTCCATGATTTTGGTAAAAACTAAATGTCAAATTGTATGCCACAAAATCAAACATTGCACATTAATTTTACCTTGCTAATAAGGTTGACAGTAAATTGACTCATGCATGAACCAGGAGACAAGGGGGGTAGAAAATATTTTATTGCAATAATATTCACTTTCTTAATTTCCTTTTTTCTTATAAATATATGGTAAAATATTTACTAGTTACTAGCGCGTGGCCTTACGTACCTGGTAGACTCGTAAGAACACTCTACAAATGGAACAACAGTTATCAGAAAGACAGCTAAACGTCGTACGTTACATGATGGGTCCCACGTATTTTTAACGAAACGGACGTACATGACGTGCAGTCCTACAAACAGCCGACGAATACGACAAGGCCGGTCGCTCCAAAATGCCTTCACGCGCACAGGATTCTAAAACGACATGCATTGCTGTGTAGTTTTCTTGAGCCCATAATCACCTGCACCCGTATGCAACCTATATCTCCTAGGCTCGAATTGCCATGCCATTGAAAAATCAAATAATCCCATCACTTATTAGTCACCTTTTATAAATTAAAATTACCCTTAAAAAGAAATTATCATTTCGTCTAATGTCATTAATCGCCACTTCGATCACGAAAATTTTATATTCGAATTTTATAAATGAGAATTTGATGCTTAATTTGTCGTTTGTTTGTAAAATAATTTATTTATAGATCATCTTACCTAAATCGCATTTGTTGTGCACTCTATAATACCTCTTCTTAGATAGAAGAAACAAATTGGTTTGTTTGATACCATTGTCCTTAATCCAATTGGACTTGGTTGTTAGCTTCATTTAGTTTGGCTTTTTTTCTTTCTCCTAAAACATTAGCTAATTATCATTAGGAATGTGTGTATGACATGGCATTATAGAAACATATAAAATTGGGAAATGTACCAAATGGCCATATGGTGGAGAAACACTTCATGGAACGGAAATAACATTATTTCTTATTTCCTGCCAATTCTGATATGCCACGCTAATAACTTTTTACATTTACGACTATGATCGATCGAGATAAAGAAAAACAAGAATATCTTCGTTCCATACAAGTTTTTCTGCATATGGTGGTGTTTGGAGAGAAAGAAAGAAACAATTTGCTGTGTGTTTGCATGCAGCAAGTCTAGATGCATATGATATGACGATCACATGGTGAAAACTTTTGTAAGCAACGCAACGGTCAAAGTAAGAAACGTCTGATGTGCATCAGCATCGAGAAGATCATGCTCTCTCTCTCTCTCTTAACTGAGCCTGATCACATGGACCCACCACTGCACAATGTGGCCAGAGAGAAAAACTCTCATGCAACGGTCTGTTGTGGACCCCACCTCTGAGTTCTATGTCTCGAAGCTCTTGCAGTTATAGCTGATAGTCAATAAAATGCGGGCATTGCACATCTGCAGCTCAAGCAAGTGAGAAACACTTTGTCATGCCTTTGTGATCTTTGCCTAAAAATTAGAGGAAATAAATAATGTATTATAATTAATCTTATTTTGTTAAATTCCCTTAAATTTGGTAGCTGGGGTAGCTTCAACAACTCATTCTTTTTAAGTGAGATCAATAATAGTAGCTCTAACATAAATATTCTTCTCACAACTGATATGAGTAAAACCTAATTATTCCAACGATTTGTCAAAGATTTTAATTCCAATTGGTGTTCTTTAAGTATTTGTATTGAAAATATTTTGCTTCCCATCTTCATGTAATAGAGAAACTTCCCTGTAATGGGTTTGTACAGATCTCATGTCAGTTAGACGATAAGAAAAAAAACACATATGCAATAAGTAAGAATTTCTCATCTGATGACTTTATCGTAGGAATTATTTGGATTGAAACACTTTTGTCTATGTAATTATTTTTGTAATTACAGAAGATTGTTGTAGATAGAGGCATTAGTTTATTAAGTGGGAACCAAATATGATAGGGGCACACGTTTTTTTCTTTCTCACAACTCTCTTTGCGGCCTATATGCGATCACAAGGATTTTGGCTTTCAGAGATTCCATTGGAAAAATGGGAAGGAAGAAAAATTATAGGCGTGACTGAAGGAGGCCTCCATATTTTTCTTGTTTTAAAGAGCCAATTAGGCAAATGACCAAAATTCCTTGCCCCCAAAAACACTTCATCCGGCGAAATAAGAGATTTGTTTTTCATTGTGATACAGCTGCTTCTGCTTGTCTCCCTCCAAAGCCCCAATCATCAGATGAGAGAGAGAGAGAGAGAGGGAATGGGACATTATAGAGACTAATCATCCACCTTGATGTGAAAACTTGTCTTCACAAATTAATGTGGAGGAATTGGGAAGAAGTGTTAGAGTCGTGTAATCAGAAGTGTTTGAGGAATTAAGGAAAAGATAAAGACAAGACTCAAAATCCTGACTTATGAATTAATATTTGTTAGTCGAAGCTTATATTTGAATTCGAACTTTGACTTAATTACTTAACAAGAATTTGGTATCAATAAGTTTTTTAATAACCATATAAAATTAGCACACAAATAAGAATTGTAAAATTATAAAGTTATTTTTGGAAGCAGTAAAGGAGAACATGAATGAGAATTAAATCAACTGCCTCTTTAATTGATACGATTTATGATTTCAAAGTATATAATTACGAATTTTAAAGTAAGCCATGTATTTTCATTCTTTATATATCCATTGTTGTTAAGTAAACTTGCCAACAGCATAAGTAAAACGGATACACTAACTAACAAAGTGCATCTAACCGTACATGTTCTGTAGGTTTGTGCATCTTGAAATATATGTATGGACAAAACGTGTGCGAAAATGTGAGTAGAATACAAGAGGAGAGGTTGAGCGAGTGAGTGAGGGCATGAGAATATAAAGAGCATGGCGCTGGGTTGGCTCTGTCAGTGTCATCACTTCTCTTGGCAAAGCACTTTGGGCCACGTGAGGGAAGAAGGAAGTGCCAGGTATGTGCTGAATCTCCCAAAACCACCCCAACCCTTTCTCTCTATCTCTGTGGATTATAACGTGGCCAGCTGTATACCAAAATGGGTATTTTGGTAATTACAAAAATGGGTTTTGACCTTGACCAACAAAAGGATCTGGGAGACTGGGACTTCGGTAGTGTGGGTATGGTAAGGTGAGATTTGAGAAGGTGTACAATGTACTGGTCTTTCCCAAATAAAATAAGAAAAAAAAATAAAGAGAGGCATCAACAAGGGGTGCTACTGGTGTGGGCTGGACCTTCTGCGGGTGTGAGTTGGCCTAAGTGGACAGATGCCTTTATCTATCATCAATATGATTTTATAAAACATGATGATGTTATATTTGGGAATCTTATTTGTCTATGCATTTGTTTTGGTGGTGTTAGCTTGATGGAAATTGGAATCACATTCGATGAGATTTTTCTCTTCATGAAAAATGACGAAACAATGATATTTTCTTCCCGTAACTTAATAATTCTCTCGTCACGTGACATATTAATGAGTAATGTTGTTTTGTTGGACAATTTACTACGCATTAAACCATCAGACAAAGAACATATACTCTATAGAATCCTACATAACCCTTGATTTCTCTCAACCACATATCAAAAGAATATTTCCATGTCTATATCCAAGAATTCTCATCTACATTTGCATTATATAATTGGAGAAGGAAATGGAGTCACTATGTTTGTGTGACAATTACAGCAATAAACAGCTTTGTTCATTTACAAGGAAAATAAGCATATGCATATATAACAGGATGAGTGCTGGCATGCAGCAATCCAAAAGTTGCCGCACACAAACATGATTGAAAGAGGGGTCCATACAAAATTTGAAGGTTCCATGTATATTTTACTTAAATCGAGCCTAAATCCTTACAACCATATGCAAATCATGGAGAATATTCTCTTCTCATATATACTAGCACTACATACAATAATGTTGAGTATATGCTATGTTGTTAGTTTATAAATTAAGAAGGTATAAATGTAAATAAATAATGAGTTACTAACACAACATAACGTATCAGATTGTTTGACGGTATAGAGATTATAAGTCGAACATAAAAAAGATGGGGATTTGGAAATAGGAAGGTGCATTAAGTTGTGATCTAATAGGGGTTGGTCCAAAATTGCTAGTGGGTGGATGAGAGGGGGAAGGGGTTGAGTTGGCAAAGCCTGGTGCAGGCAAGAAATGATGGTCACGTCGTGGGGGTTGATGATTTTGTAGCAACTACTTCATGTTTCATGGGGCGTTTTCTTGTTTTGATTTTGCCTTTGCAAACCAAATTTCAGACTCCAACACTCCACCCCCACCTCTCTCTATTATTATTATCACAGCTCACGTGCATGCAACGTGACAACTACCCTTCAAAAATCCATACCTTTGGTGACATTCATCACGTGCTGGCACGTGGACTGTTAACAAGATAAAGAGTATATGGATATGTTGTTGAGTTAGGTGCTTGTTTTTGAGTGTGAGTGATCCTCGTTTGGTGGCTCGGCTTAAAGTGTATTGGAGTTGAGTCTAATCCAGTGCAAGTAACGAAACGGGGTCTCAGTGTTTCTTTCTCGCGGGTTCATGACCAAACACTAGACAATGTGTAAATTAAGAATATTTTTTTGGATGAAATATGGGGGAAGAACCCCAGACAGACACAGAATGTGTAAAGGACTTTGGGGAACCTAATTCCTGTACTTTTTATTCTTTACAACGCATATGTCCTTGGAACACTAACAACTAATTATTCATGCATGCTAAGAACAAGAAAGGATATCATCAGCCAAAAATCCATGCCCTCCATTGCCAAGGAAATTTAGTATGCATCATAAGATGGATAACCAAACTTTTCATATTTCAACTTCTTTTTTCCAGGGGTTCTCGAAAAGCATCCAATCTTATCAAACGGTATTTCTTCACACGGTCAGGCAACTAAACTAGACATAGAGCCAAAGCAAAATTTACAAACAACTCCAGCTAATGAGAGCATCTGCGAAATACAAAACTCCCCTATAACCAAAAATAGAGACCCCAGAAACACTTGGTTCTTTGATTTAACTCAGATTCACATAAATGATACTATCAGTATTGGAAACTTAACAACTTTACCACCTTCGAGTTCTTAAAAATTGATATATGACAAATTAAAACTTCCAGTTGTTGCTTCGCATGGACTCAACAACTGGATGCTGTGCCTGCATAGCAAGATATTGAGGAACACACGTCCTCTCTTCTTCCTCATAATCATAAATAAAAGCATCAATTTCCATTTCCCATATTGTTCAAAGGCAAATAATATTCCTCCTACAATTGAGAAGAAAGAACATAAGGCAAATGAATTCATTCTCTTAACTAAAATAACCAAATAAAGCACTAAGAAATCATATCCTTTCTAAAAAGCAATAAAATAAATGTAAAGACTTCAGTGTCACATCATGTTTTAACCAAAATACAAGATATTATAAAAGATGGATAGATCATTTTCTAAAGCACATAGCAATGCGATGCATAAAAAAGCATGTTTGCATTCTAAAGAAACACTTATTATAGTGCTACCAGAATACTTTAAGTAACATTTCAAATTGAAGGCTACACAAAAATCTTTAAACAGGTTATAGATAGGCATTGGCATTACAACTGTAATAGACAGAATATTTGTAGGAATTAAGAATTTTATATATGACGTGTCTATATGAAGACTATTTTAAATCAGTCCATAGCGTGTCAGGAAAATCTGTTTGAGATGACTAAAATGTTGCATCTTATTAGCATCTTCAAGAAACTTCCAGAGCCTATAGCCGGGAAAGCCCAAGCTATCTTTTCCTAAAACTCAAACAGACAACTGCAAACGGCCTTAGAATTTACATTGACATGTTGACAGCTATCCAACCAGCCTATGGATAGTAAACCCTAAGCCATCTCTTCTTAACTTCAGATTAACTCATTGGATAATCTAAATCCTACCAATAACCTTCGCGGACAAAACAAAAATAAAAGGCAGTTTGGCATTGCAGGCAGAAAATCCTTCCCAAGCATACAAGAATTAAAAGATTAGTTAATGTATATAGTTACTAAAAAACTTAAATATCCATATATCATTGCATAAATGACGGACAGTCTCAGTACTGCTTTAGAGTTTTAAATTATTACTATAATATTTTTATAGGAAGGGGGAGGTTTGTTGGAGGTATGAACTCTAAAAACAGCTGCACATTCTAACTTATTTTTCTTTCATCTTGAGGGAAAATTAGATGTCTCTTGAGTCACTATCAATCAAATGATATCCTGTACATATACTAAACTTTTGCTAGACACAACTTTACTAAAATTCTTGTTTCCTAGAATCACTACATCTTCACCTAGAGACAGAAAATAAATAAATATGTAATTCTGTATTGTATTTGGCATAAGAGCGGTTTAGTGGCTTTACTGGACTACGCGGATCAGAAGCACTACTATAAAACCAGTGCGCCATCTAGTAATTTTTTACAAAGTTCTTCTCAAGAGTACATCACATGCTCAAAACAAGAATAATTATTTACAACGTTTCCCATGAGCACTAAAACATCAAAACAATCATGCCAGCAACATTGGGTAAATATGCCCATTGTGCAATCTTTTGGTTGGGATTGCATTCTTTTCAAAGGGTTATACATGTATATCCATACATAGATACATGTATATCCATACATAGGTAGAGAGAGAGAGAGAGAGAGAGTTACTTGAGGATTGACGTAGTTCAATGATCCCTGATGAACAAACTGCTGTATTCATTCATCACCAGCAATAAAAGAGAATGGGGTCAGGTCATAATCCAAAGTTTGAGCTATTTTAATTGAAGGTTTACTCAAAAGAAAACTCTAAAGCCGGTTTATACAATCATACCTGTGAACTTGGACCAGGCATGGCTCCAACAGCATTCCCTTTAGAAGATCCATCTCCACCCCTAGCAGACCCCTTTGCATCACCCTGTTCAAAGTTTTCCAAAAAAATCATTTCTAACCCTCCAGCAGAGATATGAACTAATAGACAAAACAATTCAAATGTAGTTCAATCAACTATGAAAAAGATAGTAAACAAAACTAAGAAGGTTTAGTTACCTCCAACTGTGACAATGCAATGATCCCAATCAATCAAACCAAGGGCAAAAACAAAGAAAAAGAAAAAGGATTGTTAGATTCAACTAATAAGGTGTAAATCCATTGCATGAATTAAAAGCAAGAAGGAAAAAGCCTCATTCAATTAAGGCTCATTCATCATTAAAATCTACAATAAAACCCGGATAAATGCTAGAATCAAACTGTAAATTAAATCTAAAATCAACATGAACACTAAACTCTAAGTACTAAGCGGCAAAAGTTGAACGATAATTACCTCCCTGTACCTAGCCAAGTAAATCCTGAGGGGCTCAATATAGTCCTCAAATCCTAACGTGGCCATCGCCCACAACAAATCGTCACCGTTGATGGTCTTCCGCTTCTCCTTCTGGCACTTGTCGCTGGCCCTAAACACCCAAAACCCCCCAAAAGAATGAACATAAAAGCGGTGCAATTGAAAAGAGAAAAACGAAATCGCAAAAAGAATATCAATCGAGAGAGAGAGAGAGCGTGAGGAAGGTGAAGAAAAACTACTCGCTGGTGACGAAGCTGATGAATTCGGAGACGCATTCCTGGACCGTGTCCTTGGCGTCCTTGGCGATCTTGCCGTTTTGCGGCAGAGCCTTCTTCATGATGCGACTGATGTTGGCGATGGGCAGATACCTGTCCTGCTCGCGGACGCCGCTGCCGCTGCCGCCGCCTCCTCCCTGAGGGCTCTGCTCGCCGCCGCTCTCATGGCTCCCGCCTGCCGGGCTAGTCGGTGCCTCCGCCATTATCACAATCAATCACTGCATTTCATCAAACAATTCATCTTCATTCTTTTGCTCGTATAATCATAGAAATAAACTTGTTTTTTCACCGGAATTGAAATTGGAGCCCTAAGTCGGCCCATTAGGTCTGCCATTATTGAGCAAGCTTCGAGATAGAGATAGAGAGAGGGAGAGAGAGGTTGCCCTTTTCGTACCTGTATGTATGTATGTATGTATAGAGAGATGGAGAGAGAAAGAGAGAGGAAGAAATGGTGTGTTTGTATTTGGCGCGCTGGGAGAGGAGATCTGACGATGGAGAGAGATGGAATGAAGAAGGTTTTGGCTTTATGCTTATCATTTATCAACACCGTTCGTTGTGGTTTTGTTTGCTTCTTTTCACAGAATTACAGAGACGCGGGCCTCTTGATCTTGGGCTTCACAACCTAATCGGCCTCAAAAAGCTTTGAGCCTTTGAATCATTTAACAAAGACTTAAAGTCTTGTTGTGAAGAATAAAGTAGGGGAGCCCACTCACTATTCCTATGAAGACTTTAGTGCATGAGCTCACTGCACATTCACAGATCCTCCTTTGTACAGTCATTTCCTTAGTCTATAAATAAGGCATTATTCTGCCTTTGTAGAATATACCAATGGAGGAGAAAAAGAGAGAGCATGTCAGTGAGGAAAGAAAAAAGACAAGGAAGAAAGAGGAGAGAGGGAGAAGAGAAAAGAGAGCAGAGAGAAATTATCCAAGAGAGAAAAATCAGTGAGCCAATAAGAGTGTAAACACTAAAGTTGTATTCTTTTGTAGCCCTATTATTTTACATAATGGAAAGATTAATATCCAGTCTCATTTACTTTATGTACAGCTCAATATTCCAGCATTATACCACTTGTTTTACAAATAGTCTAAAAATTTGATAATAAAAAAAAGTCTAAAAAAGCTTCTCGCAATTTTCTACACAATTCGATTTTTATTACGAACATGACTCGCTAGCATGGATAATAAAGGGTCAGAGATGCTCTTAAGGGCTTATAATTAAAGTCATTAAAAATATTTACCCATACACTCGGTCTTGTGTTCGACTGCCCCTCCCTTAGTATAACTTATATATAAAATAAATAAATAAGTCGGGTTACTATTAAATTCTAATAATTTAATTTTGACATGATTGAAAGTTTAACTAGATATTATGCAAAAAAAAGTGACCAATGTGTTAATTGGATTGACGTGCTCCCAAGTGGTCCTAGGTACCTGTGAGTTTTTCCCCTTTTCCTTTCTAACTTTTGGAAAAAAAGAAGATTATTATATTTTTAATATGAATCTTTATAAAATTATAGGATTTGTTATTTATTTAATTTTTGGTCGAAATAAATTTGTTATTTATGGTTTTGCTATATTAGGATAGAGTGAATTTTTTATTATAAATTTTATGATAGATATATAAATGATAGGTTTTAATTTTGAAAATGAGGGCGACACGACACGACTCGGTTGCCACCTCAACGACACCATGACGGGTAGGCATTATTAACATAATTTATGGTGGGGCTGAAGGTTAGGTTAAGCGGGCGTATACAAATATGGTTATCCTTATCCATTCAAATTGAACAATGAGCTATGAGCTATGTGCTATGTGCCTAAGTTTGCACTTTTGCACTCACTGTTCACAGACAAGACGTGTTCATTTGTGTAGGTAATGATAATTTGTATTGGACTGAAATTATGGATGTCTTTAACATATGAATTGGTAAAATTTCGTGATGGTGTGACAGTCAAACTGAAATTTTTTTTTTTCCATTTGAATGTCAACATCGTTAATCAGGCCATTAGCTTCAATTCTATATAAACTATTCATCTTAACTTGAATCCTTTAATCAACCTGCTAATCAGTCTTATCGTGTTGAAAAACTAACACATCTGGTGAATTGAAGTCAAGATTCTGATACTCTTTTATCTCTACGCTATTCTTATCACTCATCAAACAAAACAACCCACTCGATCAAGGACAAATGAATTTATAAAATGCCACAAATCACCAATTAGCCACTTCATTTGGGAAGATGCTTGTTTTTTTTTTTGAAATCCCAGAACTCCACTTTGTCAGCTTTGCTGACTCAGCTTCCAAACTGGGGCCCACCCGCCAAACCCTATAATCTTTGGAGGGCAGGGAAACACTAGCAAATTAATGCTAGATAGGTACCTCCAGAGTTTCGAACCCCCAACATGGGTTCCCCAACAAACTAGTCCCCCAACCACTGGACCACAACTCACGGGTTGGGAAGATGCTTGTTTGGCTGACAAATATGTATTATTTCCAACTGAAAAGGTAAGGACAAGAACGCATTCAAGCCCTTTACACTTTGGGGGTTCACAATCAATGCTCCTTCAACTTCCTTCGATTCTTTTTGGTACCTAGAATGCCTCGGGGTGCCCTAGAGAAAGCAAAAGTTGCTTCTTGGTACCTAACAATTACGGGTGCCATTAAGCTGCATTTCCTGCAGAGATGAATTCTTCTAATAAATTCAGGAGAAAAATGTTTGAGCAAAATCATACTACATATTAACAGAATCATGTTTCTGCAATAATCCACTAAAGAAATCCGAGGGTACAAAACGACAGTGCATATTACCATGAACAAACCACATCTGAAGAGGGTACAATTACAAGAATTATCTTGCACAATATGTGTGCATGGTACCCGAACAGATCAAACAATTTCTATGTATGATAGAGGCTTAATAATCATATAAGAACCTATTATTTAGGATGGTTTACATGGAGTACAGAGTACATCCATTTATTTTATGATCCTTGATTTGCTTGAACTGGAGCAGCAGAATCATAGAGAGCTTAATGGCCAAATGACATAAATTCCAGCTTCGTTACACGTCCCAGTATTGAATGGTTGTGCAAGACGATAGACACAAGTATTAACATTCTATGAAAGAAAGAAAATACCTCCACCTTTTATACAAACTAAGTGAAAGAGTACCCTTCTGAAACTGCTTTATCCATGACCTCTTTCTGTTCAAAAGAAGTTAAATAAGAGTCAACTTGTCCCGAATGTTCATTATCAGATTTATGGGGAATTGACTAATTTACTCTTCTTTCAGGTGTGCAAAATTTTTGGCACATTTGGTGCAAGAGAAGAATATATAGATTTACCTGAATTATTGTAGTGATCATCCCAGGACCCTCCTGGTTATAATAAAAACAAAAAAATAGTGAAAAAGACAGAACAAGGAAAATGTGCCGACCAGTTGCAGCATCTTAAAACTTTAGATGCACACACCTCAAAATGCTTGTCTTTCCATGAGATCTCCTCCCAAGATTTAGAATGCAGTGAATCCCATGAACTTGGAAAACTAATTGTCTCCGCATGCTGCAGAAGCCTCAAGCTACCTGCAATGTAAATCTCTTTAAATCATATGATAAAATATTCTAAGAATCTTAAAAAGTGTAGACTCTGCCCAAATGTGAAGTCTGAAGAAAGAGACAAGTTGAGGCTTACTTGTAATGAAAGCCTCTGCCCAACATTCACTCTCTGACCATGATGGTGCAACTTCTCGAAAGGGGATTCCCTTGTTCAAGCATACTCTACAAAAAAATACAAGAATCGCAATCGAACATCTCCTAACGTACGCACTTTATCAATTTTGATCACCTACCCAATTGGGAAACAATGAATATAAAGTGACCCGAGTGCATTCAAATACAATATGTATCTTGGACCAGAATTTCCAAGTTAATACTTCCTCCAAGGTCACTCATAAGAGCTCAATAACCCTATGGAGAAAACCTTGCAAAACAGTTTATTTAACTTTTTCAAACATTCAACAGAACCAGTGGACACTAGAAAAGGCTAATCAGAACTTCCCTTTATAAACCACATAAACCATTCAACACAAACTGTGGATACTAAAGAAGCAAAATAAGACTTCCCTGTATAAAGAAATAACCAGACACCAGACAATGAATATATTTGAAAAAAATATAGTCGGGGGTTCAACAGAAGGAGGGGACTTACTCAATGACCAATTGGCGTACAATTCCAGGAAGGACATGATCACTAATAGGAGCTGTCTGTACTTCAAAACAGTGCATACTTTGCCCCTTAGCTTCATCTTTATCCTGAAAAGCACCTTTCACATTGTTTTCCAGTTACGCAGCTATCTATAATTAGGAGAGTCTAAGACATATCACTTGGTCATAAACATACTTTCCTAATCAACAAACTGCCAAAGAAGTCTCACTTAAAACTGAGTTAATCTAATGTAGTTCAAAAAATTTCAAAATCCAAGAGCCTCTCACCTTCCGGCAGACGACAAAGAAGTTTGAGACGGTCCCCTCAAGAATCCGGTCGCCATCATTGGACAACAAGAGATCGGTCCCGTTGGGCGGCCTCAACCTCTCCAAAGACTTCCTAATCCTGCAAATTTAGCAACCCATCAATAAAAACTGCTCAAAATACTTAATACCCAAGTAACAAAATTCCAAGCTTTAACTCATTCACACACTGATAACTGATCAAAGATGACCAACCTCACCCAATCCGAATACTTAGCAGAAGCATCGTCTCTCCCACGACCCACCACAGCCAAATGCGCACCGTTTCCTTCAATACCAAACATAGTTGGCACATAAGTCCCAATGTAAACACTCACATCAAAAACCCCATTGCCAAATCTTTCATGGTCCAAGCCCTCACTCTCATTCTCACTCAATTTCTCCAAATTGCCACTGACCAGAGCTGTAATTGACAGTTCCTCTCCCTCACTCCTCTCTTTCAAAGCAATCGGCAACACTTGTTTCATCGAACGACTCACGAGCTCGCGAACCTCTGACTGGAGCAAAGGGGAGTTGGAGGAGAGAGACGGCAACGAAAGCGACGTCGTTTTGTTGGGTCCGAACAGAAGCTGAGGATTCGAATTGTACAGAATTGCTACTGAGTCCGTCAGTCTCTTCAAGTGTCGTTCCCAGAGCAGAACGAACGACGCGTTGTTGTGAGTGCGAGACGTCGTGTACGCCCCTGGTGCGATCGAAAATGGCTTTTTTATTATGTGTTTTTGGAAAAATTGAATTTGATTTTCAAACAAAAGAACAGAGAGAATGGTGTACCTGGATGCGTTTCGAGGAAGCTTGTGACCGGAGGAGTGTTGGCGGGCTGTGAAACGACGCCGTTGCTGAACAAGAACCTGGGGCTTGAAGTCGCCATTGATTTTGTTGCTGTAGAGTAGAGCTGTGATGGTTGCTATCAGCAATCGTTGAGGTTCCGGGTTTCGTAGGGATCGAAGAGGTTGACCGCCGGTACACCAAACGACACGTCGTTCATTTTAAATAAAATACAGGGCAGACAGAACGAAACTGTCGTTTTTAGAACAAAGAAGTAGGGCACTTTTGTCCCAGCGTGCATGGATAACTCACGTGTTAACCTATTTAAAAAAATTAAAATAAATCCGTAGGCTTTTGGTAAGTGATATTTAAACGACCTGTCGTAGATTTACTTTTGACTAGATTCAGACAACAAAAGAAATATATAGTAGTAATTGTTACAAATTAAAGCCCTCTCCATTTCTGCAAATGAAGAATGGTCATCACCTTTCACAAACAAGCGTACCCCTTCACTCCCAGCAATCACTTCCAAACGCCACCAATGTTCCTCCCTATAAATTCAAACCCCACTCTCCACCCAACCCAATCCCATCAAAACCCTAATCACTCTCGCTGCTCGCACTCATTTCCGGAGCACCAACAACAACAATGGCTGCCTCCTCCTCCTCCACTTTCTTCACCTCCTCCGGCGTGCCCCAAGCCCCCGTCTCAGTCTCCCAAGAAGAGTTCGCCCTGTTTCACAACATCGACCGCAAGCTCTTCTCCCGCCTCGTCTTTGCCCTGGGCCGTGACCCGGCCGAGTCTGCCCAGGTCATGGCCCTGTGGATGTGGCTCGAACACGCTGCCAAGGAGTACAACTTTGTGCACAAATTATGTGTCACTTTGCCCGACACCCTTCTCAATGGCATTGCGGATGAGTCCGTCGTGGCCTTGAACTGCATTCAACAAGACGACTTCCATGTCGACACCACCAACCGCAACCAAGACATTCCCCTACTCAATGCCTTAACCAAAACCGGCGCCACCCTCCAATTCTTCCACCAAAATCGCCTCGGCATCATTCGGGGCGTCACCAAGTTGTTCAACGAGGTTTGCATGAGAGCCTTTGACGATTTGTTCCCTAAACCACAACCAAACCCGGCTGAACAAATGATGTTGAATGCCGGCATGTTTCGTCCTTACAATCCATCATTTCATAATGCTGCGGCCGCCGCCTATGACATGGTCGGGGCATCGAACATGGGACCTTTTCCAAATCAAAGAATGTATGGAGGGAATGTGAATAATAATCCACCGTCTTTGGGGCCTTATCAGCATATTCATCTCCTGGCCAGGGCTGCGACGAGGGGGGATGCTGCCCTAGACTACCTGCGTGGTGTTTTTGATCCCTATGATCTTGCTGCACAGCGCCAGATTTTGAATGAGAAGATGGGGGACGTTTTGAGCCGTTTGAATCTAAATGATGATCAGGAGGAGGCAGAGGACGTGACTGCTGATGAGAGGACTATTTTCTTGACATTTTCTAAGGGCTACCCCATTTCTGAAGTTGAAGTCAGAGAGTTCTTCTCTAGGTTTATATAACACTTTTTTTTGTATGTTACTTGGTTCTTTTTATATCATTATAAATTAAAATTGTTTGTTTTTGTTTTGTATGGACAGGAAATTTGGAGACTTTATTGATGGCGTCTTTATGCAAGAAGTGCCTGCTGAGGAGCAACCATTGTATGCCCGTCTTGTGGTTCGTTCTACTTCCTCCATTCCAATTGTTCTTGACGGGAAAAACAAGGCCAAATTCTCCATCAATGGGAAGCATGTTTGGGCAAGGAAATACGTGCGTAAATCGAAATCACCAGGAGAACCAAGTTCACCTGCAACTTCAGTTTAAGTAATTGTTGGTTTTGGCCTTAAGAGTCTTTCGTTCTGTAAGAATGAAGTTGAGTCTGAGAGTTGTACCCACAGTTATATAGTATCCAAGTTGAGAGTCTGAGAGTTGTACCCACAGTTATATAGTATCCTAGATGATGAATAAATTTTGCACCTCTCAAGCATTATTGTCAATTTGAAGCATGAAGTTATACATTTCGGTTTTTATACTTGAAAAACTTGGCACAAATTAAATAGTACACAAAATTCACCACTCCAACCACAGCCGACATCCAAAACACATTATCCAGACGCCCTTGATTTATATCATTCGGTAACCACCCCGTTGTCTGGTCTACCAAATGGGTGACTGCAGTGCTGAGATAAAACCCAATTCCAATCAGCAATGACATCATAGCCGTGGAAGTACTTTTCAGAGGTTTTGGAAATTCTTCATAGTACAATGCAACTTGTCCGGGGAACTGGAATGCCTCCCCAATTCCCATAACGGACATTGGTGCCACGAGCCATAGGGCTGACATGGGGACCGCTGTCCCGGGCTGATTTGTGAGGTTATGTGCTCTTACCACTCCTAATCGTCTCCTTTCGAGTAGAGCTGACCCGACCAATCCAACAACGTTGATCACATGACCAATCCCTACTCGTTGGAGGGGTCTTAACTTGTGTAGTATGAAGCGATCAACTATGAAAATGGAGATGGCTGTGGCTAAGAGATTGAAAACTGGGAATGAACCAGTAGGGATTGTGAAGTGTGGGCCAAGGTGCCTGTCCATAGATAGGGCTTGGAGTACAACGAGGCTACCAAAAATAGCTATTGTAGTGCTTAGAGAGATGCCAGTAGACCATAGTGGCATGATTTTGATTAGGGTTTTAAGGTCTTCCACTTCTTTGATAGTGCACAGCTTCCATGATTTTGCATATGAGCCATCAAATTGCTTGTCTTCTTCGGTTTTCAGTGCTGCACGATTCAAGAATCTGCTTGAAAATGTTGTGTTAATTTATACGGGCGAATTATGAGTTAATAATGCAATGTAACCCTATGCATACTATTATGATGTACGTAACCATGCAAATAATATTCTTACGCGCACGTGGACTATTGATCCTAACATGATTTTTAAATACAAGTGATTTTCAAACAAGATGCAATAACGTATCTCGAAATAATAATGTTTAATTTGTGAACCATACAGTTTATAAAGAATGATAATTAAACTATACATTTATCGGTGATTGACACTGGCATTTTCCATTTACATAAAATACAAACATTGGAAATTAATTTGTGTCCATGTGAAGCACCGGATATGCATTTTTCTTTTGAAGGTAAGTACAATTATTTGATATTAATTTTTTCTAATAGCAAATCTAAACCTTTAAATTTAGTCAAAGTAGAAGAGTCAAAATTAAAAAGATATAAAATTTTAAAAAATAATTAGATTGACATATAAACCTTACATACAATTTCTGTACCAATCACATGACATGTATGAATGTGTACGTGGATGCAATTAGACTCTAATTAACTATATAATTATGATCATAAGCATACCTGAAAGCTTTAGTTGGAACTGTATTGTCAGCCAAAACCTCATCTGCATAAAAGTAGTCTGAGTCTCTTGAAGTTGCCAATGATATCTTCATTTTCCAAATCGATGCAACCAAAACTCGTGCTATGCTCATGAAGGGGCTACCCATTGGTTTAACTTGCCTGTAAAATCGCTTCCCCAACAAAAACACCAATATCCCAATAGCATTTGCAATGAAGCAAATCCCAAACCCTAATCCCCATCCCACGTTGTCCTCAACATAGATGATGGCGGTGGAGCTGATGAGATTAGCAACATACAAGGCCATGAAATACCAATTGAAGAAAACCCCTTGGTCCTCGGGGTTTTTAAATTGGTCAGCTCCCATGGTTGCAATTGTGAAGCTAGTTCCCCCAAGCCCTAGTGAAGCTAGGGCTAATGCTGCATAGAGGACTGAGTATTGAAAGTCTGATGGACCTTCACATGTGAGTGAGCCGGGTGGACATGATGAAGGCCTCAAGGAATGCATTGTAGCTATTAGGGTTAACATGGTCATACCCTGATGAAGGTTCAAGATGATGATCAATATATGATAATCATGGCAAAAATGTCCCACCGCAAAAAAAAAAAAAAAAAGTGTCTTGCACTTGTCCCACTATTTAAATTAGAAAAATGATAGGGAGACTAACTTTAGATACCAACTTGTGTACCATCTCTCTAATAGAGCGTGAGACCCATTGTATTGGTGGGCTCCACCTCTATTAGAGAGATGGTACACAAGTTAGTATCTAAAGTTGATCTCCATAGCATGACCCTTTAAATTAATTTTGGTTCTTTGGATTCATCATGACAAAAATGAATAATATATACTAGCCTCTACACACGCGCTTTTGCGCCTGTGAGAGGCTTTTTTTTAAAAACAAAATTATTTTATTTTAGAAATAAAAAAGATAATGGGTAGTTGTGTTCCATAAAAATATGATTCATTATTTGATTTTTCTTTTAATTTTAATTTTTTTAATATGAAAAAGTGTGAATTTTCCATATTATCCTCATTTAATTAATAATTTCAATTCTTAATGTTTGAATTAACCAAGAGCATTTTCTGTTATTTTAAACCACATAACAATCTTTCTAGAATAGTATACCAATGTTATTACTTATTGCGCACTATAAACTAATAAATCTTTATGACGTGTGATTAAAAAAAAAACTTCTTTTTTAGCACAAAATAAATTAAAAAAACTTTATGATGTACGATTAAGAAAAAAGCATCTCACACAAACATGTGAAGAGAAGAGACACTAGTTACAAACTGCTCAACACACACTATTTTAATGGTGGGGTTTGAGAGTGTGCACACCGATTGTCAAAGGCCACTATGCAGCCATTATTTCCTTGTTAGTGATCTAATTATAAGACATTGTTCAAATCTTGTAAGTGTCCATTGAAAAGGCACCATTACATATCCGTGCCAAAGTTAAAATCAATTGTTTAAAAAAACACCATTTTGAGGTGCCATTCATCTTTATAATTAATAATACATTTAATAATATAATACATTTCTAATAATTTTCATTACGACTCACACGCTTAAAAAAAAGTCACAATAGTCACCATTTGTTGGTTACATTTGTGATTGTGACAAAAGGCATTAGTCACCTTTTTTGTCACCAAAATGGTGACTATTGTGACTTTTTTTACTAGTGACAGTATTCTTCACTCCCATAATCTAGACTAGTAATTCATGATTAGACTAATATTGAGAAATAATATAGAAACTTAATTATAAATTACCAGTAGAGAAAGGAAGGAAAAAATGACGACGACAGAGAAAGATCCCAAGAAGGAATCGGCAATGAAGGCTCCGACAATGGGGAAGAGATTGTTGGTGCCAAAGATGATGTTAGTGATCTGTGTTGCGCTTATGCTCTTCACATTGAATTTTGTTATCAGAAATACTATCAAGTTCGACCCCCACCCGCCACCTGCTATCGACAGACCCAACATACTTCCTGATATTCATAATAATGAAAAATGTTCTTTTATCAGATTCTCTAATGAAAAAAATATATATTAATAAAGTTAGAAATTAATGGAGAGACCTGTAACGAAGGGGAAGGTTATCCAGCCTCCTCGTTTAGGATGATCCTCTTCATCACTAAATGTTTCAACTTCTTCTACTTCTTTGGGTTTGGACTCCATTCTCTCTCTCTCTACAAATGTTACCATATATGCTCTTCAAATGTTGCATATATATATATATATAGTGTGGATTAATATTATATTAATTAGTCCACCCACTTAGTATATATAGTTGCCCTCTTAGTAAGTACAAAAATTGTGGAACCCCACGAAGAGACATATACCGACTTCTTGTCACACAAATTGTGGACAGAGCACCTAAAGTCAGCCACCAAAAATGAGCACAAAATGTAGACATATAGCACGATAATATGTTATATAACTGATCAGAATCAAATTCATGTTGAAATTATTTCTCTCACTCTGTTTATTCATGCAAAAAGGTAAAACATAGGTAAAGTCTAAACTAAACGCATATTCATAGTTGTTTGGTTTATAAAAAGAAGAGGCTCTTAGATATGTGTCCAATTTCACAAATATGTTATGGACAAAGGACACGAGTTGTTACCTCTTGATTCCAGTCCACAAGACCAAGCGTGTAGCCACGTAAGCAAACAGTATGTCCACCAATTTAAATATAATTACAATTTCTACCATTATATAAAAAATGCAACAACATAAGACAAATCACAAATCGCATAAATCACGTTTCCACCAAACGTCATGCTCTTTCCAAGCTAATTTTCTCTTATTTCTTGCCTCTTTAATGGAGACATTTGTGGATTTCTGCGTTTGAAATTATATTGAATCATATAATTGATTTCTAGTTTTTCACCATTACATTGTATAATTAATCTGCACTTTGTCCTTCACCATTACATGTTTATCTGCAGCTTTAGTTGAATACAGTATCGACATATATCCAACTTGTTTTATTTTTTTGTTAACAAAACTTCAATTCAAAAAAGGCAATAAGGCACCAAAGCCAACCCAAAACGAGAACAAAACAACATACTAACAAGGCATAATATAGTGTTACAGGTAAATAGACCTCATGGTGGCAATAGACAAACTACCTATATCAGTGTTATAGGTAAATAAACCTCCTGGTGGCAATAGATACCTATGCGACAAGTCTTAAGCCCATGTTTATTGGTAAACTATCTTCAATTTACCTGTATTGTAGGACCTGAAAAGTAAAATGTACCTATGATATACCAAATGTTACATATACGACAGGTCTTAAACCCCAATTGTTTGTACTTATAACACAAGTTTCCCATCACCCAAGTTTACGTATAACATAGGTAAACTATCTTGAATTTACTTGTATTACAAATTTGTACATATGAATTTCTCTTACGGGTAAATCTCTATAGTGAGGTGTGTTTGTACCATATTTGACCCGTCTCTCAGACCGTGACAGGTGGAAAGGCCCATGACCCACATTGACAGACACAGTCTGAAGAATCAGGAGGTCCATTTGGGGCGGACGACCGATTCTACGCCAAGCGTGACCTCTCTGTCCATTCCGATTCTACACCAAGCGTCACCTCCTGCCGATCGTTCACTCCCTGAGGAACGAGCATCGTGTTTCTTCTATAATCCATGTCGATTCTATGTCATCCCAGGTATGTTGCGGATCTTTCTCGGGTCCTCCGCCAGGATATTTACTCCAACACGTGTCAGCTTCGGAAGGCACTCCCACGAGTCCCACATCGAAACTAAGTGCTTGGAGAATCTCCAGGTCGCTCTATAATAGAGCCCATTGCCCCCAGCTACAGGGTAAGGACTGCTAATTTGACTTTATGCCTTTGCACTGTCGATAAGCTTATTCCTCCAAAACTTGTTAGAAATGTGCCCTAAGAGCCAATACATTTGATGTAATCTCCTTAGAATACATTTCGTATATGATAATAAAGGGCAAATTTAATTTGTTATCTTTTACATCGATTAAAGAAACAAATGTCCAGGGAATGCTAAATAAGAGATAAAGTAATCTAAAGAAGATTAGATTAGGGAGACCTTTAATCTCTTACTATAGTATCCCAAAATGTTCCTAATCATAGGATTATCAAATGGACATTGATAAACCGTCAAGATTAGCACATACTATGTATGCTCAATTAGGAGGATGGTTAGTCTCAAACCATTTGTGTAGATGACACTAATACAAGTATGTGGGTGCTCATTAGTGAATGGGTACACTGAACGCGATCAACTGTAGTTCTCGTATGGAGTATTTATCTACATGTCAAACGAGAACTCATAGTTGCAATAATGCAAATTAGTCCTTAGACTTGAGGCATCATGGTTGTCCTATGATGCGTTATTGATCTTAGATAGCTCTTAAAGGCAAGCCGTAAAAGATTTGTCTAAAGTGCTGTTGGGGTCTCTTAATTCATCATAGGGGCATGTGAATGTACAATAAGGAATCTCTACCTTTGATAAAGAAGGAGAATGTTTCGAGATGTGATTCAGTAAATCTTTGGCCAAAGTATTTTGAGCTTGATTTAGAAAGTTGTTCTTAATCATGTTCTATTGAATCATATGAGGTTATAAATCATATTAGGGGTTTGACATAATCAATCCGTACCCTAATAATATGATATGAAACATTGTATAAGAGAAGGACCGTATTGCATTGTAATTCCAATGAATAGGTTCTTCACCAATTCTGGTTAGCTTGGGTAGCCTTGATATATTGCTATATGTCACTCTTGGTTCGTGGAAGTCCTAGGATTGATTGTGATCAATCCATATAAAGGAAAAATTAAAAGGAGGTTTTAATTCAGTTGGTTAGAAAGAGTTCTAATTTTTTCCCACCGACATGCTAATTAGAACCTAATTGATCGCACACCTTAAATGGTTAACTTTGAGAAATACAAATGATGTTGTGGAAATAAATTTGATCAATTTGATATGGATGATTTACTACGTGTAAAGAGTATTTGGGCCTCGGTAATAGTTAACGGAAGCCCAAATGGTTGGGTATTAAGCCCAAGGGCTTGAGACACCTAAATATTATGGTTTTAAGTGTCACAAGGCCCAATTTTAGAAGCCCAATGGGATTTGGCCGAAAATGCATAAGTAAATGGGTATGGGAATTGTTTCCATAAGCTATTTTTCATAAGCTCATTACACAAACACAATCCAACATCAACCAAATAGGTTTGGGAGATCAAAGAGAGATAAAGAGAGTTTTCAAGAGTGAAACACTTTCATCTTTCAAGGGGTTTAGATTGAAACCAAGTCTTGGGGATCTAGCACTAGCATCCTTGTATTCCCAAGATTCTTCCCTCTCATCTCAAGGTTCCATTGGTGTGGAGACTTAGAGGCCATATCCTTTGTGGCTCACAAGGAGGAGAAAGATCAAGGAGCAAAGATCAAAGATCAAAGAGGAGATCAAGAAAGAGGAAATCATCAAGAGAAGACCAAACACAAATTGGTTCATATAATTGCTTCAAGGGTAATTAGATCTTATCCTTTCTCTTGAATTTTCCATTCATGAAATCATATCAATGTTCATGGCTTAAGATACTTGGAAGAAGTTTTGTTTTTGATTTTAAACAACAACCACCATAAACTTCCGCTGCGATTAATTTGATTAAATGCATGTTTAATATTCAAATAAACTTCTCAAAAATGTTTTGAAAATCCTTCAAAACTAACTTTGGCATCGGAGCACCTTCGACTAGTACCACACCGGTATCACAGTCCGATCAAGTCTTCTCTTTGGCAAGGATCCGAGCAATCATTTGCCCACAGGAGGAAACCTCTCTCTCAAAGATTCATCCGGTCCCTTGACCGTCCACTTCACTTGTAAGTTACCTTTAACTATTATCTGTTTAGTTTTAGCGCTAACAAGGTGTATACCTATAGTGTAGGTAACGTTTGGGTTTTTAACTGTGTTGTAGGTAACTAGGTCAAATACAAATAAAAATACCTATGGTATAGGTAAGGTTTGGGTGAAAATATATACCTATGGTGTAGGTAAGGGTGGGTCGCAATAACTTCTTTTGGATGCAAATAAGTGTTGGTATACGTCTGGTAATTTTACTTGGAGTGTAGTTGTAAAGGTAGGTTAGAATTTTTTATTTTTATTTTTTATATAAAGAAATTATTGCATTGGATTTGAACTCGTTGAAAAATGTATAACATTTGTTTTATTTATCTTAAGGTCGAGCTAACGTGAAAACAATTATGCACTACATAATGAAATCTCAGTTTTTACCCTATTTATGACCCTATATTAAAAGCATAATGGAATCTCATCATTATTGTGATAGAAATCAATTCCTTCCCCATTTATACCACGTAATTATCAATTCTGACTTTATTTACATTTTAAAGGCAAAATACCTCGAATTATTTATAAAAAGAAATGCATACATATATATACTCGTCCATCAGTTTGACATCATCATTTGTGCACAAGCTACGCTATGTGAGGTTTATAAGCTAACCCTGCTGCACACATTTTTTATTTTTCTTCCAAAAAGGCAATGATCCATGTTTTAATTTGGCACGTTTGCCTTGCGGCCTTTCTTTATTTGTTATTTTTATTATTATTATTTATAATATTTTGTCGGTCGCATTGCACCACAAGAAAAGAGAAACATGAATCTACTGCTAGATTATGGACTTGTCTGAAAGAGGAATTAGTCCCTATAGGTAAGGCCCCAAATATATTTCAATTTGTGATACAGAATCTCTTTAGTTAACAGAAGTGCGTTAGACCAGTTGGTTATAGCATTGTGTCTGCTTTCTTGCACCCGAATTCGAATTCGCTATAGTCTCTTGTCTCAGTCTCCCAACTAAAGTTCGCCCTCTCTGTCACAACGTTGACTGTAAGCTCTTCTCCCGCCTCATATTCGCCCCGGGCTATGACCAGGGCGAGTCTGCCAAGGTCACGGTCTTGTAGATGTGGCTTGAGCATGCAGCCAAGGAGTACAACTTTGTGCACAAAAATGCGTGACTCTCCCCGACACACTTCTCAACGGCATGGCCGACCAGTCCGTCGTGGCCTTGAACTGTTCAAAAGGACGACTTCCATGTCGACAGCACCAACCGCAACTTCCACGTTCTATATTAAATTTGGATTTTTTTATTTTGGTAGACAGGAAATTGATGTCAAAACCAAAATATACCAATGCCTTGTTTTGGTGGCAATAAAGATCCTAAAAACTGAACAGTTCAGATCATGAATCATATTGATGGTAGAGTGCACCTTCAATGCCTTGTTTTTTCTGTTGAATCTTTACAACGAATCCCACACAATTAGATATTTCCTTAGATTAGGGACCACCTCTCATCCCTAAAACAGTACCGAATCCCACACAATTAGGGCCAGATGGCCTATATGTAATGATCAAGGATCTCTCTAATTATTAGAGCACTGTAAGTGGTTGCATACTTGTGGGCATATTGTGATAATAGCAGAAATGTGATCATGGGAGAGTTCTTGTCAATCATACATCATCACCCGACTAGAGTCGTATATCTAAATGAAAAATGTAGTTGTAAAAATCCTAAATAGAAAACAAAACACAACAAACTCCTAAATAGTTTCTGAAAATTATTAGTCTAAAACAAAACTAAGAAACAAGAATATCGCTCCGCATCTTCAGGGCAACGCAACTAAGATCATAGGGTCATACCTGCTAAACTCATAGTCCCGCACCGGCTAAACCCGAACCCAACGCAACCAGACATCTTCCCCTCTTTAGAGCTCCAAACTATTGATGGTGTCTTTATTCAAGAAGTGCCTGCTGAGGAGCAAAGCTACATTTGTATGCCCGTCTTGTGGTTCATTCTGTTTCCCCCATTCCAATTGTTCTTGACGGAAAAAAGCAAGGCCAATTTCTCCATCAATGGGAAGCATGTTTGGGCAACGAAATATGTGCGTATAAATCAAAATCACCAGGAGAACGAAGTTCACCAAGGGGTGGAGCAACTCCAGTTTAAGTAATTTGTTTTGGCTTTAAGAGTATTTCTTTGCTTTCTAAATAATGAAGTGATGAAGTCTGAGAGAGTTTGTACCCACAGTGTTATAAAGTTCCTAGATGATGAATAAATTTTGTACCTCTCAAGCAATATATTGTCATTTTGAAGCATGAAGTTATACATTTTGGTTTTGATACTTGAAAAACTTGGTACAAATTAAATAGTTCACAAACTTCACCATTCCAATCACAGCCAGCAGCCAAAACACATTATATCTAGCCGCCCTTGATTTATATCATTTGGTAACCACGCCCTGTTGTCTGGTCTACCAAATCCATGATTGCAGTGCTGAGATAATACCCAATTCCAAATCAACAATGAGATCATAGCCGTGGATGTACTTTTCAGAGGTTTTGGAAATTCTTCATAGTACAATGCAACTTGTCCCGGGAAATGGAATGCCTCACCAATTCCCACAACCGACAGCGGTGCCACGAGCCATAGGGCTGACATGGGCACCAACGTCCCGGGCTGATTCATGAGGTTATGTGCTCGTACCAATCGTATCCTTTCGATTAGGGCTGATCCAATCAGTGCAACAATGTTGATCACATGACCAATTCCTATTCGTTGGAGGGGTCTTAACTTGTGTAGTATGAAGCGATCAACTATGAAAATGGAGATCGCTGTGGCTAAGAGGTTGAAAACTAAGAATGAACCAGCAGGGATTGTGAAATGTGGGCCAAGGTGCCTGTCCATAGTTAGGGCTTGGAGTATAGTGAGGCTACTAGAAATACCTATTGGAGTGCTTAGAAAGATGCCAGTAGACCAGAGTGGCATGATTTTGATTACGGTTTTAAGGTCTTCCACTTCTTTGACAGTGCACAACTTCCATGATTTTTCATATGAACTATCAAATTTCTTGTCTTTTTTCGTTTTTTTTTGCGCTGCACGATTCAAGAATCTGTATGAAATATAGTGCGTTATTTTATATATACACAAATTATGAGTGAAATGCAACTTCTTGTATTACATAGAGTGAGAAAGAGTACTAATGCATACTATTATTATGTACGTAATCATGCAAACAATATCCTTACGTGCACCTAGATGACTGACCCTATTAAGAGTTAGTTTGGCATTGCTGTGCTGTGAAAATAATCAACGTCAGATTTGCTGTAGGAGAAATCAGATGTGAGAGAAAGCAGTTTGGCGTTTGGTAAATTTTTTGTTAAAAGTGTTGTTGGTATTGATTCCCGCATAATCAGAAAATGATTCCTGCATAATTATTAAACCCAGCGCCTCTTCGAAATTGATTAATGCATATTCAGAAAATGAAAGCACCTCATTAGCTGCTTTGCCTTATAGCTTTCTCTCACAGCAATTTTTAACAATAAGTGATTTTTTCATAGTTTACCAAACAGACTGAGCTTTCCAAAAAATTTTAAAAATCACTTAACCCAAATAAGCAATGCCAAACGGACACTAAGGGCCAGTTTGGCATTGCTGTGCTGTAAGTATAATCAATTTCAGATTTGCTGTAAGAGAAATCAGCTGTGAATGAAAGTGGTTTGGTGTTTGGTAAACTGAATACTAAAATTGCTGTTAGTACAAAAATCAGTTTCTAAGCGTTTGGTAAAATTTTGTGTGAAAGTGCTAAAGTATGTATATAATGACTAAAAAGGACATAATGTTGAAATGAATTTTTCTCTCAATTGATTAGTAGCATTTTTACTTTGACTTAAACAAATCTTTTGTCAAATATATTTCTTAACCATCACACCCAAAAAATTGTTTCGATCATAAAATAAACAAAATATTATGTTTAAAGTTAAATATTTGTCCTTGAATGCTCAAAAACTATTTGTCTTTGAAGTACCATGTTCCAAATGGATATATCATTCACCCAAATGCCCCAGAAAACGATAGGAGAAAGTCAAGAAAAAAAAAACATAAACATCAAGAATAATTACAGCGAAAAAAAAGGAACAAAAAATACTTGTGAGGGAAAGGAGGCAACTGCTGCATCCTGTCTTATCTATGCAGCTCCTGGAGAACAAAAAAAACACATCCACCCAGGTATTTATTTATTTAATTATTGAAGAGTGAAATGATAAACGAATGAAGAGGAAAAAAAGAAGTGGAGAGAATGGGTGAATTATAGATTGAATAGAATGAAGGGATATGTGACGTAAATTGTAAAGAGACATAAGGATAGTATAGGTATTATAAAAATATTCATTAACCCACATCGGTTCCGCATCTGATTTCGTAAAAGTGGAAATTGAAAGCAGGTGTTTACCCGCTTCTCCAAACTGCTGTATGTGGCAGCGATTTCCTCTAAAAAGCAGGTTTTTTCTCTTTTACCAAACAACATGGATATCCAAAACTGTGAAAGAAAGTGATTATAACTCAAAATAAGCAATGTCAAACGGGCACTAAGGCTTTAAATACAAGTGCTTAATTTATGAACTACACGATTTTAAAAGAACGGTAATTAAACTATACATTTATCAACAATTTACGATATCATTTTCCATTTACACAAAGCACAAATATCTGAAATTAATTTTTGTCCATTTGAAGCATACTGGATGCATTTTTCTTTTGAAGGTAAGTACAATTATTTGATATTAACTTTGACTAAACCTTTAAATTCAGTCAAAGTAGAAGAGTAAAAAATAAATGACATATCTCAAATAAATAAAAAATTAGAATGACATATATACCTTACCTACCAAAAAATAGAACATGCATTTGATAACCTATGTCTCCCAGATACATATTCCAATAAATGAGAAATTTTTTGATGTGAGCATACCTGAAAGCTTTAGTTGGAACTGTAGTGTTGTTGTCAGCCAAAACCCCATCTCCATAAAAGTCTGAGTCTCTTGAAGCAGCCAATGATTTCTTCATTTTCCGAACTGATGCAACCAAAACTCGTGCTATGCTCATGAAGGGGCTACCCTTTGGTTTAACTTGCCTGTAAAATCGTTTTCCCAACAAAACACCAATAACCCAACAGCATTTGCGATGAAGCAAATCCCTTATCCACATCCCACGTTGTCCTGAACACAGATGATGGCAGTGAATCATGATGACGTTGGCAACATACAAGGCCATGAAATACCAGTTGAAGAAAACCCTTTGGTCGTGGGGCTTTCTAAATTAGTCAGCTCCCATGGTTGCAATTGTAAAGCGAGTTCCTCCAAGCCCTAGGGAAGCTAGGGTTAAAGCTGCGTAGAGGACTGAGTATTGAAACTTCGATGGACCTTCACATGTAAGTGAGCCAGGTGGACATGATGAAGCCCTCAAGGAACTTATTGTAGCTATGAGGGTTAACATGATCATGCCCTGATCAAGGTTAATGAGATGATCAATATATCATGTTATTATTGCTGCACTTTACATGTCAATTTTTTCCCTAAAATGAAAAAATAAAGACAGCCACATATATCTACAAAATGTTCTTATTGTAACACTACTATTGCCTCAAACTAAAAGATCTTTATGATATGTGGTTAAGAAAAAAGCTTCGTCTAGCACAAAATGAACTAAAAAATCTTTATGATACAGAATTAGGAAAAAAGTCTCTCACAAACGCGTATGGAGAGACTAGTAATTCATGAATCATGATTAGGCTATCTCCATCCATGGATTATAGGCCATATGTAGCCCCTAGAAAGTGAAAACCAATCTCTATTCGCTAAAAATATTTCAGGCCAAATTTGAGGATCACATGTAGCCCTTTAGCCTTTCCCCATGCTACATATAGCCCACCTTTAGCCCATGCCAACAAAATTTATGGGCCTGGCGCATGTGTTGCCCAACTAGAGCATGAATCATGTGTGGGTGTGAGCATGGGAAGACTTCTGCAACTAAAAACCAACGGTCAGATTGATTTTCCCGTTGAGATCTAAGAGCTCCAATTAAACGCGCTAACGCCTTTTCTTAAAATAAAAAAAGTTTTGGTATAAAAAAACTTGTTCTGACCGTTGGGAGGTCAGAACATTTGGAAAGTTCAGCAACTAAAATATGTCTATTAATATCTTCCAATTTCTTCAAAAAAATTCACACTCATTTCATACCAATTTTATCACATTCTCTACTTATTCACAACTTTCCACACTCATTTCTCTAAAGAACTTAAATAGTAGTTGAATGTATGAGTGTTGTATCATTTTTTTCTCAAAATAATAAAATATGTAGGACTTAAAATATATAGCCTTGCATGGCTGGATATGAAAAAATTTAGCCCTATACTATTCTTTAAAATTATAATATTTTGAAAGGCTAAATTGTGGCCCTGCATTTTAGAGGCAAAATTTGTTTAACTTGAGGCTACAGCATCAACCCTATATAATATTATAGTAGTTCTAGAAAAATATATATATTATAGTAGAGGTACAATTACTCTATATACATATAATCTCATATCATATATAGTAGAGGTAATGCAAAGGAAATGCAATAATAATGTATATATCCATAATAAAATGCGCGTAGTAAAGTGAAATTTACCCATGATAAAATGACAATATTCTTTTGTGAAACTGTCTAACGAAAAATTACTAAACGAGCGAGAAATTAAAGGAGAGACCCGTAACGAAGGAGAAGGTTGTCCAGCCTCCTCGTTTACGATGATCCTCTGCATCTTCACTGCATGTTTCAGCTTCTTCTACTTATTTGGGTTTGGCCTCTCTCTGTCTCTCTCTCACTCTCTCCCTCCCTCATTCTCTCTTTCTCTCTTCACAAGTTACATATATAATACATATATAGAAGGGTCCATGTGGATTAATGTTTTATGTGTAATTTTGATTAATTATTAGTCCACCCACTTTAACTCCCACGAATATTGTTGTCCTTATTGTCTAGGTTTGTTTGCCCTCTTAGTATAAAACTCACTTAGGTACAAAAATCGTGGAACCCTAGAGAGACATACCTACTTCATTATACACACAATTCTACAAATTTAGCCACTAAATAAAACTAACTACATAAAACTTCCATGGTTATAGCAGGATAATGTTATATACTTTTTCACATTTCTCTCACTCTGTTTATTTATGCAAAAAGGTAAAGTCTAAACTAAACGCATATTCATAGTGGTATATATATATATATTTTAAGAAAATGTATATGTGCTAGATAAATAGAAAATAGAGCTCAAGAATCCTTACCCTATTTTTAAATCTCTAAGTTCATCCTAAACATCATGAACTTCACACTGTAACTCATTAAGGGTTGGCTCTTACTTGCTGTTAGTTTCAGCAATTCTGTTCATTATAATTTTGAAGCTATAGTTTTCAACTGGTTGTTTTAAGTTTGTCACTGGTTTAGACATCTGACTCGGACCAGTTTTAGCTAAAGAAATATAATTTCTAGTGCTTCTCTTTTCTTTTATGGATCTTCAATCTTATATATCATGTGATGTCTATTATCAGACTTTCTTCTTGAGTCAGGACACATATATTAAGATCTTTAAACTGACAAGCACAAGTATCTTCTTCTGGAGCTAACATCAGTTTCAGAAGTGTATAGATGTGCGGATGTACTATTTAAATATAATAAGATATTTAAAGAGTACAGCCGCACGGCTATACTGGGTCCTTTTATTTTATTTTTTACAAATAGTATAGCCGCGTGATTGGGTCCTTTTTTATTAAGTTTTTTTCCCTATTTTTGTTTATCGTAATAGTTGTTGAAAGCATTATCCATTAGTCTTTATTATCCCCTTTAGTTTTTTTACTTTTCCAAAGATATTACTCACATAAAGAATTTAGCATTTGCCCATTTAATACTCTTATATTTTACATAATTTAGCATTTTTCATGGTTAATACACGTTATGTGTGAGGTTTATACCCGAACACTGCTACACACATTTTTCTTCCAAAAAGCCAATGATCTATGTTCTTTTTAATAGTAAATTTAGCTTTTCCCCATGACTAGGATACAACTAAGCAACTTGCCTAATTAAGCTCAAATTTTGATTTATTGCACTTTTTGGATTCCAAAAGTACCCATAATTACCATTTACGTTGAATTTAGAAACGTTTCTCTCTATGAAATCTGGTTGTAATTGATGTAGGTATTAATTTGGAAAGTTTTTTAATTTTAATATTAAATTTCATATTTAAAGTGTCAATAGATGGATTTAATGAAAACAATATGTTCGTTATTTTCCTTTTAAGAATTTTATGTGATTTAAGAAAATAATACTTACAACATACTAATAGTTTTCATTTTTATTTTTCTGAACATACTAATACCGTGAGCATATCTTGTTGTCTTGAAAATATAATATACCTATTATTTAATTTTTATGAACAAAAAATTACTTTATTATCTTATGTATAAAATAATATACCTATTAATTTTATAGATAAAATTAATAGGTATACTATTTTTTTTTATTGTACCTTTAAAAAAATAATGTACCTATTATGTGATTGATTTAAATAGAAAATTTATTTATTTTCCTTTTCTTTTATGAAGGATAATATACCTATTAATTTTTATAAATAATTATATACCTATTATCTTTTATGGACAATAATTTACCTATTATCTTTTATCATTAATAATTTATCTATTATCTTCTCCTATGAGTAATGAAATGTTAACGTACTTATTTTTTATCAATTTTTAAATACATAATATCATCTAATTAATGTACGTACTTATTATTTTTTTCTATGACATTGTAGCTATTATAATATATTATACATATATATATATATATATATATATATATATATAATTGAAGGATATTAGGTAAATATATATATAATTGGTAGGTGTAAAAAAAAAAAAATATATATATATATATATATATATCCGAGCTATAGGACGTCGGGAGGGAGTATTTGAACTAATTTGATTGTAGCCCATTATTACATGAGTGCAAACATAAATGTGTGAGGTATTATTTAGTTGCGTTAAATTAGTGAAAAATAGTCAACCACCAAATAAAGATCAAGTGGCATGATTTGTAAATAACTCAACTTACATGGACACATTGTCATCCAATTTTAAAAATGAATTTTACTTAAACATTGTATTATTGGTGGATTATCGTTTATGATTTTTTGAGTTATACGGGTCTATCTTAGTAAGACCCTTTTAAAGAGGAAAACTAAATTACAGCATACAAAAGACTCTAGGACACGCAGGCCGTGCGAGGTTGAAGAAAAAAAGAATAGAACAGCTTAGCGGCAGGTCATGCTCCTACAACTGAGATAGGGAAAGCCGATGACCCAAGGAAGCCAGAAAATCAGCAGTGAAATTCGCCTCCTTGAAGATTTTAATTTGGCACATTTGCCTTTCGGCCTTAAATTTTATTGTTGTAACAATAATTAATTATTGTTAGTATATTTTGACTGACGCATGGCACCAAAACTAAAAAGAGACGAGGAATCTATAGGAGGAGCTCGACTGTGACAATTCAAAGTGCGCACACACTCAGCGTCCAATTCTGTACTGCAATAGTTGGGAGCACTTTAATCTGTCGCCGACAATGTCTTCAAATCTGTTAATTTGATTGCTGGTAAGGAGCAGATATACTAAGGGGGCATAAGTGGATTAGGTAAGGTGGATAAGTGGATTAGGTCAATTGATTAAGAGAGTAAGTCCGGCTTCTTGCACCCGAGTTCAAATTCGTCATTTCAGTAACTTCTACTTTTTGGTTGACAACCTTTAGAACATTATCCTGTCAAGAAAATAAAATAAAAACCTCTAGCCAGTTGCCACTCTCTCAACCTGATTCAAAGGATGTTTTGAAAGTGTTTTCGACGGGGCCAAACACGTTTTTCACATGCTTCAAACAATTTCTGCGTTGCATTTAGTTGAAGTAGATAAATGAAATTATTAAGTTTTAGAGTGCTTCAAGATTCAATTGAATGTTTTACATGTTTCACATGAAACAGCTGCACACGGAAACTATTTGCAGAGTGGAAGCTTTTCCAAGCTCAATGAGAATATGTACAAACTTGACAGTGACACAACGAAGATAACATTCAATGATCATCAAATTATAAGATCAACTTAATTACATAAATAAAACTGGTATGTATGAGAAGTGTACGCCTCAACAGCAAAATTGACGGGGACAGTAAAATATGCAAAGACCAGGCCATTCAATAAGGTCATGTTTGACCTCATGGGTCACGGATCTTTAGTGCTAAAGCGTAGCAAGTGCCGATCGGTGGACAATGTCATACAGAGAGAGAAGAATTTCGGCACCTATCAGCCCAATGATGAGCCATTCCAAAAAATCTGACTTCCTATTTTGAAGAATTTCCTGAAGAAAGCGAATGTTGTGCTGCAAAGAAGAAAAAAAACAATTTCACCACCACATCAAACATTAGCTGACAAGCAGTTCTCCAGATTTAGTAACCAGCATTGAGCATAAAATGTTTCTTGTACCTCCACAAACTTCAACTTAAAATCAAGACTTGCAAATCTCTGAGTTAACTCAAATTCATCTCTGAGATACTCCCATATCTGGGCATATTTGGCATTCTTCCAGGCAATGTCTGATCTGTAAAATCAATCAACTTTCGTGAATTGGACTAGACATGCACGGAAACTAAAAATCTTAAAAGAGTGAAAAACTGAATCTTGAAATCACTGTTTCTCAATGCTATTTGATAGAGCCGAGTGGTAAATAAGACCCTCAAAGAAAGATAACACAGAGAAAACAGTTGGTTCCCGGATTGACACTCTGAACCACAACTTAACAAATAAAAGCCATAGAGTATTTATGGAATTGCACACCACAAGTTGAAATCATATATTAATAGAATTTTCTACTATATAGACAGAAAAACATAAAATAAAATATCATAATAATAATTGATATTGCAACTCCCAACGCCTCAAAAGACAACTAACAGCTGGAATATGGCAGCATCTGAAATAACAATAATCTTGGACACAATCGTTTAAGAAAAGAATTCATCTCTGACAAAGCTTTCTACACAAGCCCCATTACAAAATATGGCCACAGCACAGTATTGAGTAATAACAGTTCTGAATAAATGAACACTTCTAAGATCAACACTTTCTTCCTATACCAACTCACAAAAGAATAGGGGAAAGATGTTTTTTGTCTTCTCTCACTCACTTTTCCAACCAATATACATACAGAGATAACTACTTCCGTGCTATGGAGGATCAATGCAATCCAAAAACAAGTTTCAGATTAATAACTATACTATTGAATTTAAAATCATTACCTCTCAAAAAGTCCGAGCTTAAGAATCACATCCGCAAGATTAGAATTTGCCTTTCCCACTAACTGAAATAGTTTTTTCCTCTTCATTTTAAACTTTCCAGTAGTTTCCATTTCACGATTAATGTCAGTAAATTCTGCAACCATTCCATCAACCTATACAAAGAAACAAAGTTCTGGGGATCAATCATCAAGTTATATTGTCACAAAGTTGAACCTCCCAAGCTTATGCGAAGCATACCTGGCGAACATAGTAATCAAGAGCAATACTTTGACCAAGAACACTACCAATGGTACGGATTCCATCAATATTCAAGTACTGCAACATTATGTAATCCAATCCACCTTCCATCCATGTGTGCAAAGCTGGCTTCTCCCTCACCTCATACTCTATGATTTCATAACACAATAAAGTTCAGATTTAAAAACTTTCCCAAAAATGTAACCCTTGCCCATAGGAGCAACAACCATGAAGCAGAAAACAAAATATATGAAACTGCAACATTAAAAAATAATGAAGATAATGATCTAACAGTGTTGATTTCACTTGAAAACATCAACAATTGAGAAGGGTAGATGCTTTGATCTGCAGCAAGATACTCATCCGGTATATACATATAGGTGGGGTACAGTAAATAATCATCATGACAGATATGAATATATCTTTTACCATCACAAAATTTGTCTAAAGGTACCATTACAAAATTCAAGTAATTCTAATATCAATAAAATCAATTTATCCATGAACAGCTATCCTCTTCCATACCATATGAATAAAGAATAACTAGTGTGAAATGTTTTCAAAACAGAAAGATTATGAATCCAAATAATTTAACTAATGGAGAATTGATTAACTGCATAGTTAAACAGATATATTTGATCTATAGGGTCTCACCATCCTTTCTCATTTCAGGTAGCAATCCTGATGCATGTTTTTCCACGATTTTCAAATACCCATCGATCTCGTGTTCACGAACATTAAACAAGACAATGGAGCCATACTGAAAAACTACCATGTAGCAACAGTCACTCCCACTTAAACTAAGACCCAAACCCTGCAACAAAGAATGCATTCAACTTATTGTATCATTTGCAGGCATATACAGAACATTCATGTAAAATGCAGGAGAGCAATAGAAGCAAGCCACTATGGAAGAAATCAGCTTTAAAAGTTACAATATTATATTATTATCCACTCTGTAGTAAAGGTATCATGATCCTTTGCATTGCAAAACTAAAATCACTGCAAACCAAGAAAACACGGTGAACTTACATTGGTAGAATCAGACGGCTCACCGAACCTAAACACAACGTAATTAGTCATACGCGATGTTGGTGGAATAAAATTCAGCCTGTTCTGTTCCACTAAGCTTCTCAAATCCACACTATTACATGTAAAAAAAAACAATAGAAACCATTAATAAACCAAATGAAATTAAACTCATCCACTCATCATAAACAATATGAACACCTAATCAGTGCAATTCTTTGCCTTTACATTTCCCCAAACATTTTCAGGGACATTTTCAAAACAAATTTACTTTTTTTTAAAAAAAAAAAAAAAAGCTAAAAAACAAACCTGGTAGAGAAGAAGTAGGCTCTAACAGGGATAGAGGGCTTAGCATTTTCGTCCACAGTTGCTTTGTGGCCATCGCCGACCTCCGAGCAGGAGACCGGCTCGTTCCACTCCAATGTGTCTGCGTGCTGGACCGATGAAACGCACCGTACGACAAGGACGTTGAAATTGGAGCCGATTTGGGGTTGGCTTCTGAGACCTGGAATCGAGGAACACGAAGACGTGGTGATTGAGTGGAGGTTTAGGGTTTTGGAAATGGAAGGGTTTTGAGGATGGGGTAAGGTTAGGATTGTACGGACGGAGAGGAGAGGTGTAGGCGAAGAAGACGAAGACGACGAAGAAAGAGAAGAGAGAGAAGGAAAGAGACGCGAGGCCTTGAGGTGGGCGTCTATGGCGCGGCGCATTTTTGGTTTGGGCTTTAGGAGAAGACGACTGAGTTCTGGCTGAGTCACTGTTAGCTACTCGGGGATTATCGAGTGACAATTTTAACTAACTACGAATTTTCTACCGGGAAATATAGGAAAATCTACTGACCTTATTTCTTTCCCTATTTCAAGGTCTTAAATATGAAGATTTCGAAAATATCGGTGGTTTAAAAATATGGAAATATCGATGGAAATATTGGGAAAATATCGATATCGATAAAAATTAGATAAAAATCACGGAAATTGTGATAAATACATGAAAATTTTTAATGAAACTTTATAAAAAGTTTATTTAGTCAATCATCTATTATTTTGACACAAAAGATTGGAAGGAAATGCATTACATAGTGGGTTTGAGTGATTTAAGTTGATTATATCATGAAATGACAAACTCTGCGACTTTGAAAATCTAGAGTAAATAATGAAAGAAAATTAAATACCCTCTAGTAATTTATTTATCATTTTTACTAGTTACTACAATATGTTACACTTTATAAATCGTATGGTAAGATACATGAAAGAACCTTATTTCACGTTATTCATTGGACATGGTACACGTTCTTATATTTATTATTTATAAAAAAAAAAATGAAACATAATTAAAGATGTAAACCAACTTGATTTTTCATGAAAATTAGGCACTTTACCATGCTTAAAAAATAATAGTGAAGATTGAAAATTAACTAAGAACATAAATAAAGTTATCCAAGCAAGAATTAAATAGGAAATAAAGAAAATGATTATAGAGATTTAAGTAATTAAGCAACAATTTGAAAGGGAATTCAGTAATGTAAGTACTTATAATGAATAATAAAATAATCAATAACATTAAATGGATTAAATAGGGAAGAAATAAATTATATTAAGTAATTAAATATTTGTTCAACAATATAGAGCAATAAGTAATTATTTTCTATTTTGAGAAACAGCTTGGAAGAGTTATAAATAGAGATTCCATAGTAAATAATCACAAAGTGATGAGTAGTGTGGTGGTTAAGTCTTTCCAGAATTTGGAAAGGGGAGGGGTTCGAACCCCTGTGTGTGCGTGAGTTTATGTGAATTATTTCATTTTCAAATATGTGTATAAATAGAACAAGAAAGGAGGAATATATCAAGTTGACATCTAGCTCAGTTGGAAAAGGCGCAAGAGTTTTCAAAGGGTGGGCAGGGGTTCGAATCCCCACCCTTGCAATCACTTTCTAACAATTTTATGATTTGTTCATATCGCGATATGATCGAAATATCGCGATATTTCCGATATTATCGCGATAAATTAACCATTTCAACTTGAATTTGTCACGGAAATATCGGCGATATTTTCAAAATTTAAGACTATGCCCTATTTCAAGAAGAGTGAGGCTAAATGAACCTTAAAATTAACTGAGTACACCCTACTTCTAAATTATTTATTGAATTACTAATTTATCCTAATATAAAATGACAAAAAATGATATATTGAATTGTGAAACAAATATAATTTTAATAAGATATTGCTATCATCCTTAGTTAAAGCAGAGAAAGTTGGATGCTGCATTTGATTGTGCAAAGCAAATGTTAAAGCTGGATTGTGGGTCTAATATTAAAAGTTGGTTATTGTTGAGCAGAATACTATCAGCCCAGAAACGGTTTGTGGATGCTGAAACAATCGTAGAGGCTGCTTTGGATCAGTCAGGGAAATGGGAACAAGGTGAATTACTAAGAACCAAAGCGAAACTTCAAATTGCGCAGGGTCAGTTTAAAAATGCCATTGCGACATACACTCAACTTCTCTCATTTCTTCAAGTTCAGAGGAAAAGAAAGATATGCCTAAACACTTTATTTTATACTTTAGACACATAGCAAGATATTGCTGGGATTTAAAAATTCATGATTTTGTGTCCTTAAAAATGGTAGGTCATAGTAGAGATCCCCGGGAGAAATATTTATTACGATATTCAGAATTATAACATGAAAGTGGGTACTTATTGGGAAATTAATTACAGATACGTGTGATGTCGAAGAATTATACATAGTATTATAGGGTGTTGTGTAATAGAGTGTATTAGTGTGTATCATGGGTATTTTTGGTAGTTAAATAGGGTGTACTCAGTTAATTTTATATTTTAATTAAAATATTATGGTGTACTTAGATGATAGGGTGTACTTAATTAATTTTAGGGCTCGTTTACCAGTTCAAGAATTACAAATAAGTTTAAATGAAATATAAATTGAAGAGTTTTGTAAGCCAATATTATGGGGGTGTATTCAAATTAGATTTTAAAAGATTTTAAAGAAGTTTAAAAGTTCATGTGTATTCAATCACGATTTTATAGAAATTTATACAATTCTAGGTGTATTCAATTCAAAAAATTTAAACTCTATTCAAATTTGGATGTATCAATCACGATTTTAAAAGACTTCATAAAAGTTTGGGTGTATTAAAAAAAACTCATTGATTTTAAAGGAAATACAAAAAGTGATGGATTTTGTTTGATTATAAACTAATTTTAGGTCATGACAAATCTTTGCTTCCCTCCAAAGATTTTGATAGATATATTATTTTTATTCTCAGGATATAATTTCACCACTTCTACTACCACCATCTTATCAAGACTATCACCACCGTCACCGCAACCACCATCACCGACGCAACCATGCACCAACACTGTCACAACCACCACCACATTCATTGTCGCCGCTGCCACCACCACCGTCACCCCACCACGATAACAACTGCCATCGCCGCCACATTACCACCACCATCATGGCCACTGCCACCCCACTACCAGCCCCACATCACTACCACCACCGCCATTGCCAACACCATCACCCCACCGTCACCACTTCCATCGACATCGGCAGCATCACCAACCCCCCTCAACGCCATCGCAACCGACCCCACCCCACCCCCACCCCCACTCCTACCCCCATCCCCACCCCCATCCTCACCCCCACACCCACCCCCACCATCACCACTACCACAGCCAAAGCCACATCATCACCATCATCGCCGCAGCCATCGCCACCACTACCATCGCCACGGTCACCCACAAGCCACCATCACTACCACCGTCATCACCCCTAAACCCTTTGTTTTTGAGTGCTATAAACTCCAATAAAATCAATAATAAAACTCTAACAAACTCAATTAAAATATGTACACGAATTCAGTAAAAATCTATGTGGAGTTTGTAGAATTCAGTCAAACTCAATTAAATTCCATCAAATTTATATAATCTTTTAAAATCATTTAAAATCTAAATTGAATACTATAATAACCTCAAAATTGGATTTTTGTTGTTATTATTCTGAAAAATCATACAAGGTTAATTAAATGTGTGGGCAATTTATGAAGTGATTTGGTATGAAAATATTGGATTTACGAGTGTTTAATATCAATTTGGACTAAAATGCCCTTACATTTAATTTAATAATTTTTCAATGGACGTTCAAGAAATTTAAATGAGAAAATGTAATATTTGGATTGGAAAATCAAGCTCGATCTCACGAACGAGTAAAAGCAAACGGTTCGTGAATCGGAGTTATAACGAAGGAGAAATTAAATTTCAAAGTTTTGAAATTTAATTGGAGGGCGAAATAGTGAATAGTGCCGTTTTAGAATTCTTTAAATTCGAGTGTCACTGTGCAAATAGCTGAAAACCCCATAATTCTCAGATTTTATTTTTTGGTCCATAACCTTTCCTGAGAGGTGATTTCCGGCGATTTCTACGGCAGATACAGGAGGAGGTGTTCGTCACCACCCACCCAGATCGAAAGAGAAACATCCTGTGAACATAACCCAACTGGAATCACAGTGATCGGAGGAGTGATTAAGGCGTGGCGACGCTGTGAAGTTGGTTCGTGATTAGTGAAGTCAACGACTTCAACCATGCTTTTGAGCCTTTTCCGTCATGATTTTGAGGTTTTCATGGAGCCAGAGTTGCTCGTTGAGATTGTGGATTGTTGAGTTGATGAACTCAGCTTGGACAAGAGGTGAGTTAAACCATCCTGATCGTGAATAAAATCACGAAATATTATATTAATTATAATGTGGTTCGATAATCTTAATGGCTATAATTAACATGTTGTTATGATAAATTGTTTTAATTGATTTAAAGCACATGAACTTGTTCGTCAACAGTTCATGAGGTAAGTGAAACCTATTTTGTTTTAAATTGATATTTACTGGATATTTTGATGTTGAACCATATAACATATGTTGTGGGTGTATGGTGGGAATTCATGCGTGAATGACCACATAAATATATATTGTTGTGATTGGTGTATTTGGCTATAAAACAATGTTTAATGTGAAACGGCATTTTATATTATTTTGGTGTAGATGATTTTGGTGTTGATGGATTTAGATGAGAATACCTTGAATACATTTTGAGTTTGTCAGGTGGGCAATCTAGTGGCAAGCAATCAGGGAAACCAAGACCCTAGGGTGAGAGACCCAAGAACAATTAGAGCTTTAGTCTGGTGCCATCTAGTTCTCATGGCTTTGTGTGGTAACATGAGTGAACACTACTTATAGCAATTGTGGTGTTATAAATTAGAGATTCAGAGTATTCTCTCTTATCTGTCAAATAAGTGACGTATGAAAACTACTTTTAAAATAAAAGAGTTTTGGTGTAGTCATATGCAGTGACTTAAACAGTTCTTAAAAATAAAAGAATTGTAGTTGTGATAATATTGATGAATATGGGTACCATGATTATACATGGATTATGTGATGCTAATAAAAGTGCATGTGATTGTATATTATGTGAAATTGACATATTTATACTATGGATATGGTTTACTCATACGAACTTTAGAAAGCTTACCAGGTTTGTTGGTGATGAACCCAGTACACTATTTAAAGATGTAGGGGATTATCCTGCAGAAGGCTCTGTTGATGTACATGTTTTGTACAGGATGTGGTTTATTTTTTGGTGTGAAGACTTCCGTTGTGTGTATTAAACTCTGAGGAGCATATTACGCAATAAGTTGAAGTTTCAATTTATTACGTAATTAGTGTGATGTAATATTTGATTCAGAAGAGTTGAGTCTGTATTTACATTGTGGGTTCGGAACAGGTTGTATTGTATTTAGAAAAAAATTACATGTACAATTGTTGAAAGTTTCAAGTTTTGCATCCCAAATTGGTTTGTTTTTAATAATTTTAAACAAATTTAAACAAACTATTTGAAGTTGAAAATTTGGGGCCCGACAAATACACCTGACAATTAAATTATTTTTTTGAGGTCAAAATGACAATCATAATATTGGCTTTTATATTTGAAATATAAAAAGGAAGAATAATGAGTCAATTCAATAGTCAATCATAATATTTATTTTTATGAATCAACCAACTTTTCATCTAATTGTATCCTTTCTTTATTTAATATTGAAGGAAGCCCTAAAATTGAGTTCGCATTTTCATTGATTACAAAAAATTTAACGATTTGAGCACGTAAAACCCTTTGTACGTTTATTATTCGTGTTAACTTGTTAGTTTCGTATCAAATTTGGATGTGCTAAGAATGTATAACCCTATGTAGGTTTATTGTTGGTCTCAAATTTGAGTCTTATTGCGCAATATTGAAGTCAGATTACAAGTTGGGGTCTTAGAGGTAGGTTAGGAGACGGCGATAGGACTTGTAATTACTTTCTTCTGGTGGGGGCTTATTAGCCGGCCTTAGCCAGTAGCCACCCTATGCTTCTATGCCCCTAGTCATTGCCCCAACAAGCAACGCTGTCTTTTCTTTAGAAACTATATAGGTAGCGTTGTTATAAAAACTAAGGGCACACGTCAAAAGGGATCTAGCTTAGTGGAAAGAGCCTTGTTTTGCAGACCATTCTCAAGTTCGAATCTAATCGCACTTCGATAGTGTGTGGGTGAGAAAACCACCCTCCACCAATATCTTTTGTATCAAAAGAGGGCACACAACATACCTAGAGACTTCTTATTTGTCCTTCATCCGTTAGGTTACTACAAACAAGTCAAATAAAGTTAGGTTGATTCGGGTATGGGTTGAAGGTTGAGTGAGCATCAGAATCTCATACATGCAACTTGGATGGCTTGAAGTTGACCCAACGCCACACATTAGCAAAATTGAATAATTCAAGCTTTTTGTCACAACTGGGTATTTCAGACACCGGCACACGAGAAAAAAAAATTTGTGTGTATCATTTGTGGCATGTCACGTAGTGTATCGCATTCACATGATAATTTACTGGAACAATGTGCTGTGCATACATTAAGATTTTTCCACACTACGCAATTGCAAATATAAGAACCCTTTTACTTGATTGACAAAGCCTCATTTGGATATGAAGCTCATATACAACAGTTACAAGGGCAGTGTTACAGAGCTAATATACAGCAATCTATGTTTGATAATATGAGACAGCATACAAAACGAAAACATCTCTGCACATTACAGACTATTGTGTCCTAGTCAAGTTCTGCTGCCCTAGCCTTTCAAAAGCACAATTACATGGTGGATGTGGCAGGAAAAGGAAGGCGGCCAACGTTGTAGGCAGCAGAAGCACTGCCTTGGAGGTTTTGTGGGAGATAATTAGCTGATGGAGGAGCTGTAGAAGCCATAGAAGATGGGAATCCTGATGATGCTGCAATAGAAAACAATTGCACTGGGCTAACATTGTTGCTGTTTCCATGAACTTGCCATGCCCAGTTTGTATATCTCGGTGAAGTAATAGCTTGGGCTCTGCTATGATCTGAAGCCATTTCCTGCAAGCAAAAGTTTATTCAACATCATTAATTTGCTGTACAGATTTGAAATGTATAAATTGAAATTTTCGATCAATATCCATCAAGTGAGGTGCTTCCTATAGTTTCATGGTTTCTGCAAGAATGCAATGCAAAGGGAAATTCAATCGAGTGATCACAATCTGACCAAATCTGTTAAAGTTGAAAAATTACTACTACTCTGTACTTTTTAACCAGAGGACAATGGATATTACTGTGTTTGATTGCAGAAGCAATAGCAGTAATTGGTATGCATATATAAATTACAGTTTCTAAACTTCTAGAAGCTAAGAATTAATTACCATTCATCTATCTCCAAAACAAAACAAACAATTTGGTGCTGAAAGAGATGAGAAGTAAAAGTACCTCATGTTTTTGTAAGAAACCTGAATACATCCCAGAATATAAGGCAGGATGCTTGGCTACCATTGTTAGAACATGAGGGGTTTGCCCCACAGCTGCAGAAGCAGCAGAGCCATTGACCTGCAGAAGTGGAAACCTATTAATCATCAACAGCTAGGAGGCTAAAGTTACAAAAAAAGCTGCTGACACTAGCCACATGCTTCAAAAAATATCTAAACAAAGTGAAAATGACATACATATAAACTCACAACACAAAAAACAAAAACAAAGACACACCATTGGCCTCTCTTTGTAACGAAATTGAAAATCCCCCAGATTGCCATTGCCCTTTTGACCAGAAGAAGGCTGAGAAATCCCAAGGCTGAGATCAAGGTTATGGCCACTGCCTGCATTTACAGCAAAACCAAATTCATTGCATTTCATGAGTGGCTGGTGGGGGCTTGTTTTGTCATCTTGTACGTAAGACACAAGACCATTATGAGAAAACAGACATGGGTTTCATTTAGTACCTTCAATGCTACCATCTAAAACCACCTCCCCTTCAAAGATGCTAGGGCCAACAAAGTTGGTAACTGCTGGTGCTTCTCTTCCTGTGTTGCATTTGATGCCTTCCTTCTCAAAGACCCTGAAATCCAGCAAAATCAAATACACATTTGTATCAGATTGACAAAAAAAAGCCATAAATTCAGCTGAAATTTAGCTTCAGTTAAAGGGGGCTTTGGTTCTCACTTTTTCTCAGGAAATTGTCCCATCCTAGTTTCCCATCTACCACCAGCACCACCACACTTGGGCAGAGCTACACCTCTGAATTTTGAGTTCCCACGTGAGGCTCCGGTGCTTTGGCGACGAAGCACGTGCACAAATTCTTCTTTATTCAGATTCCCCAACTGTTAATTTAGTAAGCAATGTAAAATTAATCCAAAACCCACAAAAATTTTATGTAGAAGAAGTTAATCAGTCATTAAACATAGGCACATTCAATGTACCTGTTTCATATCTTCATCATAATCGCCTAAAGTGAAATTGATATCAGCATCAACTCCCCTAAACTTGATTGCAGCCCGATCATATGCTCTGAATTCATTAAATTAAACCCAATTTAGCAAAAAAACTAAACAAACCATAAACCAACCAAACATGTTCATCACAGAAAGGAAAATATGTACTCACCTAGCTGCAGAATGAGCAGTGTCAAATCCACCTACAACAAAACCAAACAAAACCAAACAAAACCCAATTCAATTTAGATCCAACCCCTCAAAACCATGAATTTAATTTGCCAAAAAAAAATCATGTTATGATCATCTGCTCACCTAAATATACCTGCTTCCCACAATCCCTACACACCAGAAAAGAAAATAAATTTATTAAATTTATTGAACAAGATTAACCATTTAACTAATGATGATCAATCTAGTCATTGCTACAAGAACACACCATATATGCGATTCCCACCGCCCTGTTCTCCGGTAAAACGTGACGCCGCGGTACTGAGAGCTCCGAGATCTCGGCCCCCTCCTGCTTTTCCGAGGCTGCGGTTTTTTCTGCTGCATAATTCTCAGCTCGGCCTGAGGTTGGCCACCAGACTCAGCAAACGATAAGTTCAGCCACTGAGGCTTCGCCGTAGAAGACGCCGACGACAATCCCAACCCACACTCTGCCTCGTTGCCTCCTCCGCCGTCTCCGGTCACCGGAAAAAGCGACCTTGTCACGAATTGCAGAGATGGGTTTTGGTCCCTGGCCCCATCGCAATAGGCACTGTTGCAGAGACCGCCTTTGTCTTTCTTCAAGATATCAAAGATGAAGGATGAGGTAGTGTTGTTAGTTGAGTCTTCCTCGCCGGCATTGGCCGGAGTTGGAGCTTCTTCGGCATTGACAACGGAGGAGTTTGAGGTCCCGGAGTCTTCCATTTGGGTCCTTGAGCCCTGTGGAAGCTCCTCGACCTCCATAGCTTTTGCCTTCTCATAATCAGAGCTGGCATCAGTGGTGAGGGCGATGTTAACATTAAGATCCAACATAATTTCTGTACTTTTTTAGCTCTGTTTCAGAGAAAAAGAAATGTAGCTATTGATTTTGAGAGCAGGGTTGCTTTTGCATTAGCTAGCTTAGAATCTTTGATGCCAAGAACCCAGTTGCACAACCCAATTTTGATACAAGAAAATCAAACCAACATGGAAAAATGAAGTAAATTTTGTTGGGGGAAGACTTAGAAAGAGGAAGAAAAAGTGAGGAGAGAGAGAGAGAGAAGCAAATAGTGGTTTGATGAGAGGCTGAGAGAGATAGCTAGCTATGCGGGCATAAGAAACTGGGTGAGGAAAAACTCTTTCAAGGGGATAAAAAGAAAGAGATGGGGGACGTGTTGGCCATCTGTGTTAAGGTAGAGAACAGTTAAACTTGGAATGGGTGTTGCACTTTGCATATTATATTATTATTTGTCTATTATTTATTTATACCATTTTGGTTTATATCATTTTCCATCGTCCATAATTATTGAAAAGAGTCAAAGCAAAGTTAAGGAAGTTAAAAAAATAAACTCCCAGTTGATTTTATTGTTATGAATGTTAATGTGGAGTGAATCAATGCATATCAAATCGGCTAGGTTGGATTAGCATTTAAACAGCCGAGTGACTTGACCTAACCTAAAAAGCACCACAAGAGGAATAGCATAAAGGTGCTGGATTATTGATACATATGTTTTCATATAATATTAAAAGAAATTTACCGGATATGATATTTACGTTGTTAGACTATAAATACGAATCATTGTTTGAGTTAATTTTATCATGAATGTAGGACTTACATTCACATTCTGACGACATGATTCTATCTAACAATACAAGTTTAGAAAAATAAAATTACTCTGTATATCCCTAGATTTTACTTATAGCATATGAACACATGAGAATTGTTTGCGTGAATAATTATTTTCTGAATTTCTGAGTGAGTACCTTGCCAGTTTGATTTTGCAGTTAAGTCTTGTTAAGAGGTTTAATTTCGACCCATGCCTAAAACATATACTTTTTGAAAGCAAATTACTAATGTAATGGACAATATTATTGAAGAAAATCCTTTTGGGATTGAAAATATGAGATAGAAAAGGAGGTTGTCTTAATTTTGATGTGAGATCGCTTTGTTATTGTAATGGTCATTTGTGATTAGTTTGTATTGACCCTTTGTGATTAGTGTTTTTTTTTAATGTAATCCCAAAATTTCTCAAAAAATGAAAAAGAGATAAGATTCATACATAAGACAGCCGATTAGATCAAAGGATTGGTGTTTCTTTCTTTTCCAAAAGGGCATGCACTAGAAAATGAAATTTACTTATGAATGATTGAAAATGGATCTTAGGTATCCATCTCAGTGCATTGTACAAAATTTGGAACCACATTATTTTTTGGCTTTGTAAATGGTCCGGTGATGTCATTTTCGCTCACCACCATCGTCCAATCCAAATACAGCACAAAGTTTGTTGGAATTTTGAGATTTTTTGTGTCTTAAATCCATTGATGTAATACCACCTACACAATTTTAATTATTAATCTTCTTTTATTGAGTGATTCCTCAAATAATTATATTTGAGAGACACCATTTAGGGTCCCGTACGAAAAAAATTTCAAAGATTCAAACCATTTATTTTTCACATCTTCATTCGGAGATCATCCTTGCAAAAAAAAAAATATCATGCAAATTGAAAATCATTAAGGCATCTAACTTAGACCAACAAAATCAATGAGCACGGTATTTCAAGAAAGTACTTGAATTTCAGTAATTTAATTGAGTGGTCAAATGATATCGGATTCAAGTGATGTTTTGTAGAGATGATCTTTGAATGAATATATACAAAATAGACAATTTGGATTAATGGAATACAATGCATAGTGGGTTCTACAAAAGTGTCATTCAAATAAATTTATTTGATGCATCTCTCAATGAAATATATATAGTGTGAATCCAACATAATGTACTACACCCAATTCACAGTCAACTTTCTTCTCCAAGAAAAAGAGTGTTTAAACTTAAAACAAACAAATATTTTGTAACGAAAGTAATTAAACAAACATAATATCTGTGTTGTACAAAGAGCCATCCCAAATTAGAACGCTTGCATGAATATTTTTGTACTTGATGTTTTTTTTTTTTTTTTGAAAATTAGCGATTGTACTTGATGTTTTAGATTACAACGTTAGATAAAGGCAAGGAATTTTCCCTTTCCTGAAACAGGAAAAGTCGCAGGTTTGACTTTCAACAGTTTTGGACGGTCACAGAGACAAGTCGGCATATGTGAATTCTCACGCAAAGATCAAATTATAGCAATGTTCATATATCCGTGGGGACCACGAGGTACGCGGTAACATGTGATTGGCTCAAAACCTCCAAAAGGATGAACGGAGGTATTGAGATTCTTGGTGCGAAAAATAATGAAATTTGATAGCCGACTTGACAACATATATCATTAACCATTGGTCCATAGGTGTACCCTTTATTTGGAGGACCACTGACCACTGATCACCAACCACGCTCTAATAATATATTTATTTATTTTTATAGCAAAATTTATTTTTTTTTTTTTTTAAAGGGGTCTTGTATTATTTCTCAATTGGGGTGGCTATATGATAGTCCCCATAATAGAGATGGGTTCAATAAATCCAAAAGTAGGGCTTGGTAATCACCTAAAATAGGCTAGCCTAGCTAGCTCCAGCCTCCCTCCTCCTCACAACACACGCAAACCAAATATAAAATGTGACAAAAACTACATACTTTGTAGCATAGCGACTCTTGGCATTTTGCCAAAAAAATAAAAATTGGGCTTCTTAGATTTAGGGTTTAGATCTATGTCCAAAGCGATTAGATGATAAAGTTCACGCGTTTTTAGTTTTAGATGTAGATCATTTGATTTTTATTTTTATTTTTTATGTTGATTTTACCATTTGAGATAAACAAGGAAATCACATTGAAAATCTAAATTTAATACATTATTTCTTTGTAATTGAATTTCATAATATAAATTTTGAATTCTTTCATTGATAATATTCCTAATATATGTATAAAATACAATTTAATCAATGAAAAGTAAAGACCCACATAATATACCAATCGATCAGACAAGCACTCACATAAAATGGTGTACTTGACATCTAGGTAAATAATGTTATTATTAGCAACGAAAAAAACTTAGTGACAAATCATGTTACCTATAAGTTAGGAACATAAATTATAAGACTACCTATAAGTCAAATATAAAAATACACAAATAAAATTGTATGTTACCTACAAAAAATGGATAATCATTATGACATAAATTACTATTACCTTATTCAAGTCATAAGGGGCAACATTGGAACTAAAAATAATTTATATAAAAAAATTATTACATAAGAAAATATAAAAAAATAAATGTAATCCTATGTGGCACAAAAGTCAAATGACTTTAGATCAAAGTCACAAAATCCAATGATTAAACCCAATTCCTCAATGAAAATTTGGATCTATATTAACTTTTCTATTTATTTATTTTTTTGGAAATTGGGCACATGCATTGTAAAAAAAACAATGTTTTTATGGCTTTAGTTGTGTTTTATTTAGACTTGGAGCATGATGCATGTGAAAATGTGGAACTTTGTAGACGTAGCAAATGGAGTATGTCATGAAGGATGTCATATGGATTCATAAACTATTGTATTTGTTTAGATATTCTTATTCATTTTATTAAGTACCGGTAACAACATTGACACACATGTGATACATGTTATAGAATATGACTAGTAATATAGGCATCAAATAATATTATTTTAACTTTTTAATACCAACAGATGCGATATATGGTATGCTAGTTGTTTATTGATTCTAAACGAATGACATTCATAGTACAAACTGATTCGACGAAAATGAGAAGAAAAAAACTCACACTTGAAATTTTAATTATAAAAGTGATATTTGCACGATGATCATAGCTCTCTTCTTTTGTTCGTCAACTTATTTATTATTGTTTAATTACAAGATATTCTTAAAAACTAAATTGTTTTAAAATTATTTCAATTTTTTACGATTTTATTTTTATTTTCTTTTTGAAGTGGTATTTTTGCCTGTTGGGGGAAAGGAAAGGACAAAGAAACGGACGATGAACGGTCATTTATACGGATTTGTCCTTTCCTTAAAAGCATGACTTACGGTTTACAAAAGGAAGGTTATCTTTTTTTTTTGTTCTTTCTTTTAGTAAAAGCAAATATTCTCTTGTGTACTATGCTCATACCAGAGGTTTTGGGTCTATCGGGATGAAGTGTGATTGATTTTTTTAAATTTAATTTAAATTTTTTATATGCTGATCCATCTTTATTATATTTGGTTTTTTATCTTTAAACATTTTTTAAACTAAAGATATATTTTTATCTTTTGAAAGTTTCACTATATATAAATAGCTGGGAAAATGAAAATAGAAAAAAATAAGAAGTTTTGATAGCTGGTGTTTGGAATGCAGATTGAAGCTTGGGTCCCAGGCTCAGCAATCTGTGATGCTAGAGGCTCTTGATACATGAAGGGACTAAGAGAGAAAGAGAATCACATGTTTGATACGGTTGAGTGCGGCTTTAAAGTTGCACTGAAAAAAAAAAACAAGTATATGTCTCTGTCTTCCTGGATCATAATTTTGGTGTTGAAGCTTGAAAAATTAAATTACATCTTAAATCATACAGCATTAATTTCATTTTGGACCTAATAGCACATAGTTAGAGAAGAGTTTTGGGTTTCTAATTTAGCAGTTACCATGGCTCTCTTCGGGATTCTCAAGAGAATGTGGAGTGGTGGTAATGTTTATTAGTTTGTTTGTTTATAATGATTTTCAAAAACTCTTTAGAAGTTTGATGTGTTTTGTATTCTTTCTAAGATGTTTTATTTCTTTTTAACTTTTGGCTTTAGATGCATATATGTCGTTTTTGTTGATGCGCGGCGGATCTGTATTACATGTTTGAGTATTTGTTCTTTTAGATGATGAATATGAGATTTTAGTCTTTTTGTGGGTTGCACGTGATTCTCTCTAGATCAATTTAATTTGATGTTGTGTTTGGTCACTAGAGAAAATTTATTCATATTCAACACCTTGGTTGCTTGAGCTTTTTATTTTTTTAATCAATAAATATCATCTTTTATTTAAAAAATGAAAGAAAGTCAGACCCAAATTACATAATGAGATCGTATTACATAATAAACTTCATTTTCCAATTACTATTTTTTTAAAAACTCGATTTAGATATTCACAACTTCATAATGAGATTGTATAATAAGAATTTGCATTTGATAAATATAAATTACATTCAACCACATAACATACTGTTTTCAATAAGATTTTTTTTTTTTTAAAGTCTGCTTTAGGTGGTGTGTCATAGACATTTGGCTTGAAGAGGGTCTTTCATGGCTCAAGGTGTTCCTTCAAGTTGACGCTGAAATTATGGAGTTGTCATGAGTTTTTGTTTGTAGCCTTTATGGAGCGTGTGATACTCTTTTTCCTTCGTTCTAGGTTTTGTCCCGATGAGTTTTCCTGGGCAATGTTTTAATGAGGCCACGTTTGTTCACTCGAGTCTGTAACTTTTCACAATTTTAATGAAAATTTACTACTTCCTTTAAATAAATAAAAACTCTTCTTTTTAGAACAAAAAACATTTCAATTTTATTTGAGCTTTGACTTCTTTTAATAAATTGAAAATTAACTCATTTCGTTGTATATCGATAGATAAGATAAATGGTCTAAACTATTCATACATGATCTAACAACCGATATATATACATATAATATCTTGAAGTGTAACCATCAGCCTATATTCACGTTCCATGATCTAACCTTATATGCAAATCCTCAAACATGATATTTAATGCCCAACTCATTAACAATAGATTTTTTACAAATTATCATTAAATATAGTAGTATCAATAGTGCTATTTTTTTAGGGTGATTTTATTAGCACCCCATTATTTGCTCTTTACACCCCATACTAATTTTAAACATGAATAACCTATTTTACCCTTATACATAATTACCGTTATGGACAAAAAATATTTAAAATAAAAATTGCTCACTACACCCCACATATGTTCTTGCAACCCTAGTTAGACTTTTTTCTCAAACCATCATGTTCATGCAACCCTAGCAAGATTTATACGCTTATATTGGTGAAAAAAATATATTGTTTTTATTCATAAAAGGTGAAATTTGAAGTTAGAGAGGCTTGAATAAGGTATGAGTTTATTTTTGGCGTTTTTCAACTTTAAGGTTTCATGCTAGTCTGGTTACGTCAAAGACACCAAGATCGAACGCGACATGAAATTTCGGTGGAGTGCCACCGAATTATTGAATCTAATTCGGTGGATAACCACCGAACCATGTTCCATATTTCGGTGGATATCCACCGAACCATGTTCCATATTTCGGTGGCACTCCACCGAAATATGGAACATGGTTGATGATGGTGTATTACCAATTTTACCTACATTTTCTGTAACAACCCGATCCCAATTTAAGATTTAATTATTAAAATATTAAGGTCAAGGACGATTTTACCGGATAATTTAAGGGAATTAAAAGTTGACTTTAAGATCGGGAAAGAATTTGGTGGAACGGAGTGCACCGTTGCGTCGGCTCGTCAAAGCGAGTCCGTGGACGTGCGGAACACCCGATTCGAGTTCGAACGAACGTTTTAAGGTCTAAAAACGGTGGGGGCATTTTTGTAATTTCGGAAAAAGGGGATTAAAAACAGAATTACACGCTGGCCAATTGGCCAGCGCGTGTCACGGCCTCACCCCATCCCCTGTCTCCTTCGCGCGACCCGACCTCCACCTCCGTTCGAACCAGGCGCTACAGCTGTTGGCCGGCCATTCCCTTGACCACCTCACCAAACTTCTCTCCTCTCCTCCCTCACCTCACCCCGAGCCGATAGCAACCGAAACGACCGGAAAATGACTCGCGAAAACCCGACTTTCACCGGAGTTGCAGACCGAAAATCCAGCCGTTTCGACGAGTTTTGATCTCGTTTTGGGTGAGTTTTTGCTCCCTAGTCTAGTATTCTATATGTTTTGAGGAGTAATTTGAGTTAAATTGAAGTTTTGGGAAGGGATATTGAACCTAGGGTTCCGATCGGTTTTCTGTAGATTTGACCGGATTTTTGGCCGGTTTCTGGCCGGCTTTCATGGCCAATCACCTCCCCTCCTCACGCTGATCATATGGGTATAGGTATTGGACCGAGTTTCCGACATTTTTCGTCGTCGAAAAATTTCCTCAAGGCACCCAACCTGGCCGCGCGTGTGGCGGCGCGTGGGCCAGGTTGTGGCGGCCCATTTCCGTCCCCAAACACTCCCCGTGACCTCCCAAGCACGTGGGTATGCTCGGATAATTTTTCGGAAATCATTCGAGTGTAATACCGATTTTACCGGTTAGATTTAACTAGGGTTAACTTGGGTTCGTTGAGTTTGAACCGTCGGATCGTGAACGAAACTTTTAGGGAGTGTTATTGGCAATCTTAGAAACCTTTAGGAACTTACGGATCGTCTTTTGGAGTTCGGGAACCCCTTGAAAGCCGGTTGGAACTAAACTAAAGTTTAATCGCTTATTTAATCCGGGGACTTCCAAGTTAACTAAACGGCTTAAATTAGAATCAAATGGGCCGGGAAACCTTTCTAATCACAATTGAACACCTTAGGCCCGGGGTCGGGATTTTCATTAAATTACTATGCCGAGCTATGGTTAGTTAATAAATGGTTTAATTTTGGATCTAGGTGCTCAAGCTTCAGAGAATTTGCAGGAGGGACCCTCGAAGGGTCAGGCTAGCTCGGACGCACTGTGAGTGGACCTTTGATTTTATAAATGAATTTTTATTACAATAAATACTTATTTAACGTCTTTATGAAATAAATGATGATGAACATTGTTTATGAAGTTATGATTTGATTTCCTGAATAATGAATTATGTTTTCAAGCATGAGTTGAATTTCAATGTTTTATTGAAATATGACTATGGATGTTTACTCAATTTTGGAAAGATGTTGAAAAGGGGAATTATGCTTCAATATTGTGGAATTTAATTGAATTTATTGATAGTTTTTAATGATTTGACTCCAGGAGCCTATTATGGAATTTTAGAATGAATTTCATGATTATGAACTATGGATTTTAGAACGGCTCGAGGAAAAGCTTATATTTTAATCATATGATTACGAAGGGTTTCAAACCACTCTAGGTACCCTAGTATGTAAATCGTTGCCTTCGGAATTATTATGTTGCCTATGGAATAATGTAATATTGGTTATTACCGGTCTACGGACCATTGCTGCCTTCGGTTTAAGTCTGCGCGCATGACTTACGCCCCACGAGTCTCGGGGACGCCCGGACCGTGTGGAGCGAGGACGCGGCTCGGGTAAACTTTGTGTTTCCCGAGTCTAGCGAGGACGCTCGGGTAAACTCTGTGTTTTCCGAGTCTAGCGAGGACGCGGCTCGGTTGACTTTGTGTCTCCGAGTCTAGCGAGGATTTGGAATTGACGGAATTTATAAGGGTACACCTAGGTGGACTTTATCTTCTTTAATGAATAAGAATTTCTAGTTGATGAATTTTATAAATTGTTTTATATGCATACTTTAATTTACGGTTCGTTATAGAATTGTTTTCTAACGTTTAAAGCTGATTTGATAATATTATCTTTTTATGAACAAGGATTTCGGCTTTAATAAACTTTATAAATATGTTTTTTATATATAGAATTGTGTTTTAAGGTTTTAACAGTGGGGCTATTTGTTACTTTTAAAACTTTCTGAAACTTTCTTTTCGGTCCACTCACCTTTTAAATGTTTTTCGCCCCAGTGCTTTAGGTTGTAGTGAGCACCACCACCGGCCCGTCATCACCACCACCGCACTCCTACGACCTCGTGTAGGGTCTTTGACCCGAGAACTTTGTATTTAATTATTTTAGTAGCTCCGAAATTGCCCAAACTTTTGTGAGGCCCGAGGCCGTACTCTTTAGTTTACGTTGGTGTGTGAACTTAAACTTGTGTGTGCTGGACGTTTGGGAGTTTAAACTGTGCTTTTGCAGGAGTATTTAATTTGGGTTTTGAGCCAATTACGGGGAGACTACGCGAATTTTCGGCGAAGTCGAACCTTAAAACTCTGTTTTCTTAATTTCTTTTTAAAAAGGGCAAAATGGTCAAGTGTGTCCGACACCGACAGATGCTCTGACACGGGCAGGCTTGGCCCGGATTCCAAAGCGGAATTAGGGTCGGGTCCTGTCATTTTCAATGGCAACAAACCGAAATATATTTATTTTTTGGTAAGTTATTGTCAACCACAAATTTAATGCAAGTTATTTTGACCTTACTCCCATTGAATGAACAAAGACAAGGTGACGCCGCTACTAAAGGCAACAATGTTGAAACAGAATGTGTAATGGACTATAGTAATCAATTCACAACTTATTCGGTACATAATCATGTTGTTTCAGAGTATCTTCAAAGTCATTCATTTGTGGAGTACATAACCATGTTGTTTCAGAGTATCTTCAATGTCATTCATTTGTGGGGCGACTTTCTGAAGAGGAGAATGCCTTGTTGGCGGACATGTCTAATAATTCAAATTATTTTGTTATATGAGTTATAATTATTTTGTTATTTTGTTATATGAGTTCCAATAATTCAAAAATGCTAGCAATTAGTCAACTTATTTTTAATGGATATAAGTTTAGTTATATGAGCTTGGTTAGCACCAAAACAAGACTTAAATGTGGTCTAATAGACCCAAGAATACTCAAACGTCAACCACCAAAAGCACTTTCTCGTGCATCAACCAAATGTTAGCCATGTAAACTACTAAGAAAAATAGAAAATTAATAATTCAAACATGCAAAAATTAATCAACACAAGCAAAGTTCCATGAGTTCTAATACAAACATGCTACCAAATCAGTTAACCATGACGACGTTGATATGTCATGGTAGACCGTATGTTTGTACCCTCTAAAATTTGCTGCAAACTCTAAACATTACTATCAGATGCTACATCTTCAACATCTGTCGTATCCTCAAAGTGGTCAGGAGGACCACGTTGGGGCTGGTCCTCTTGAGGGGCTAATCTCGTCGCTCTATTTCTCCTTGTTGAGGATGTGGGACGTTCTCTATCAGGTCGAGATGATGATGCCTGAGTAGTACCTCTGCGAGTCATCTTCATATCTGAAAAACAATATACTCAGTAACGAATTCAGTAGATGATCATTGAAACAAGAAACTAATTCAGTCGATTACCACTGAAAGACGGAAACAAATTCGGTGGACTACCACTGAAAACCCTAATTAAAGTCGGTGGACTATCACTGAAAAACGAAATCATATTCGGTGAACAGCCACTGAAAAATGGAAACACATTCGGTGGACAGCCACTGAAAAACAGACAAAAATTCGGTGGATAGCCACCGAAAAACAGACAAAAATTCGGTGGATAACCACCGAAAAACATACAAAAATTCGGTGGTAACCCACTGAAAATCATATCCAAATTCGGTGGTAACCCACCGAAAAACAGCTCTCGTTTCTGCAAACCAGGGTCGAACCCTCTGAATAACCACACATTCATCAACCCTTAGAAACATAAATATAGAAATCAAAATTGAAATCAAACCTTGGCTTTTCGGAGGATTTTGAGGTCGATGGTCGAGTTCCCTAGTTGAAACTTTGCCTCCGAGGTGAGGTCGCGTGCTGCTATGCGATGAGGATGAGGTCGCTGGCTGCCAAGCGATGGGGGTGAGGTCATGAGGTGCCAAGCAATAAGGGTGAGGTCGCGCAGTGCCAAGCGATGGGGGTTTGGGTTGTGCGATTATGGCAAGCGTCCTGAGGTGCGTTGGATTACCTTAGAATTTGACTAAATTTGTGTGATGGGGTGCACATGAAGAGCCAAAGGGTGTGCGATGGGGTGGCTTTGAAAATGAATGGGGTTTTCAATGGGGTGTGTTTGATATGTGATAGGATTTAGTTAGTAATGGGGTGTAGTGAGGGCAATTTAGGAAGCAATATGGGGTGTAATGAGTATTTTTAAAATTGACTAAAATTTATTGGGGTGTAAAGAGAATATGGGGTGTAAAAAGCAAATAATGGGGTGTAAATAAAATCACCCATTTTTTTAATCACATTTTAATGATATGCCACGTCATATGATATACGATTGTAGTATAAAAATGTGGTAAATGTGTCAACGAGATTTAGCCCAATATAGTAGTTTTCATCTCTTCATTTGTGAGAGTTTTTCACCTCTCATTTGTGGGAGCTTTCCACCTCTCTTCTATGAGAGTTTTATTTGTACTGTTATGACTTGGTTTTTTCAAGCTTTATATATTTTTAGTTGGTCTAAGTGTGCACTCTTAGTTGGGATGTGTATGTCGAGTTTCTTCCATCCTGCATGATCGTTAGTAGAGGAGCCCCATATCGTCTTAATTTTGATGTTAAATCACTCCGTTATTGTAATTGACATTTGTAACTAGTTTGTATTGGTCCTTAGTGTCTAATGACTTTTTTGGCTGAATTTTAAATGCAATTCCAAAATTTATCAAGAAAAATAAGATCTAGCCTAATATAAAGGCCCTTAATTTGCACACCAGTTGTTTCATGTTTGAATCCCCATAACACTTTAGCAGTGTGTGTGTTATAAATCTCCATGAATTATCATTTGTATTATATATAAAAATTGTGGTAAGTGTAACATGCTCTCCCAACATTCAAAAGATTATTTTAAATTTGCTAAAATTTTGGATACCAAATTCACAACTTCAATTTAATGGTATATTGGTCAACTGTCATTCGTAATATAAAAAAGATTTTTAAAAAAACCAATTTTTATAAATATATATATAGTTATTCTCTCATCCGGATGTTCGCACGCTATTATCGTGCAGATGCCATTATAAAAAATGAGGAAAACATGGAGGGGTAGTAGAAAATACATGGCGTCAGCGCAATAATAACGCATCTGCACGTCTGCATAGGAGAATTTTTGTATATATATATATATATATATATATATATATATATATATATATATATATATATATATATATATATATATATATATATATATATATATATATAGTCCCCTTCTATTTAGGGATCCCTCCCTTTAGGCCCTCCAAAAACTTTCAACGATCCAAACCATCTATTTTTCACTTATTCATTTAGAGATGATCATTGCAAAAATAATGCAAATTGAAAATCATTAAGGCATTTAATTGAGACCAACAAAATCAATGAATACGGTGCTTTAGGAAAGTTCTTGAATTTCAATAATTTAATTGAGTGGTCAAATTATATCAGATTTAAGTATTTTTTTTGTAGACATGATCTTTGAATAAATATCTATAAAATAGACGATTTGGATTAATGAAATATATTGCGGAGTGAACCTTACAAAGGTATTCCTCAAATAAGTTTATTTAAAGAATCACTCAATAATATATATATATAAGAGAAAGGCAAATGAATATAATAAAAGGAGGCAACTGCTCCCACTGGCGGACCCAGAAATTTTTTAGCGGATGTGCAATTTGAAAGGCTAAAAACTCTTTGTGAATTGAACATCTAAGGCTTTTTACCTATATTGACCTTAGGTCCCTTCATGCATTCATATCATACATGAAAAATTGTTTTATGTAAAAATATTGACTAAGTATGAAAAATGATTTTTCGGAATAATCATTTTCTGAAGATAATTTTTGGCGGCTTTTATTCCTTACACATCAAATAAGAAAACTTGATTTTATGAAATTTTATTATGAATTATATATTGACTTAATGAGCCATCATTTTTAGCCTAAATCGTATTTTGCACTAAAATCGATTTTCATATTTTGATTTGGTGGGAATTTGATTTTCTAGTATTTTTATTTGAATCCAAATGGGGATACTTACTTATTTACATTTTAAACTTAAGTAAATAGAGTAATATAAAAATAAATAAAAGTAAAAGGACAAAAACATTTACTTAAATGTTGAAAATGGAAATAAAGTAATATGTACACCACCACCACCTGAGTAAATAGACAATTTAAAGCACCTATAATATTTTTTCCAGAGAAAGGAAGTGCAGCTACACCTTCTTACGCCTTAATATGTCCGCCAGTAACTGCTCCGGTATTTATTTATTTATTTTGAGCCAAGCCATGGCCAACCACATGTAGGCTCATAAGTTGATGAAGAAAAGCAGATAGTGATCGAGAGATAAGAAACCTTAATGGAGACAGACAAGGTCTCTTATCAGTTGTCAGTTGTCATGTCAGTGGCCTTTAATAATAATAATATAATTAATTAAAATTAATTAAGCCAACCACGAATGAACTGACCCAAGAAATAAAATATCTTATTATTATTATTAGGTCTATTATTAGGTATCCTTTTATAACTCCATTTTGACCTCAATATTACCAACATTACCTCTTCTAGTAAATATCTTCAACTATCCACCTCTCAGTACTTTTCTTTTCTTTTGGTCCAATCAACCTATCAAATACTACAACAAACCGTTCAATAATAATTCCTTTTGTTTTTTGTTTTTTGTTTTTTGTTATACATGATTGACAACAATAATGATGTAATATATATATATATACATATATATATATATATATATGTATATACATATATATATATGTATAATATATATTTTATATATTATAATATACATATATACATATATATATTATGTATATTATAATATATATATATATATATTGACAACGATAATGATGTATACAATACTGCTCACCTAAGGCCATCTTGTATAAATATATCCCAAATATATAAAATAACGCAAAACCATCTCAATTTAAATAAAATTTTGACCAAATTTGGAGGCCACATTTGGTATTTTAGCCTCCAACTAGGCCACATTTAGCTTTAGCTTTGGCACAGGCCAAATTTTTGTGGGCGTCATGTCTTTTCATGTCGCATTGAAATCCATCCACTTTTTGTATATATCTTCTCAAAATAATAAAATATGAAGGTTCTTAAAATATGGCCTACATGGTAGAGATGGAAAATTTTAGCCTCAGACTATTCTATAAAAAATTAATATTTTGGAGGCCTAAATTTTTAGCGCGAACTACATTTAAATTTACGATGGAGATGGCCTAAGGTCCTAAAAATGAGGTCATGTTAGGTCCTCTTTAATAACGGTCATTGGATTAATCTAACGACACTCATAATCAATAATCTTATCCCTCTCTCATACTCCTTGCCTTACTCAAATACCCATTTATTTTGTAAAAATAAAAATAAAAATAAAAATGAAGGACCTTTTTCCTTGAGTAAGACAAGGAGTATGAGGTAGAGTGATAAAATTATTGATTATGAGTGCCGTTAGATTAATCTAATGGCTGTTATTAAAGAAGACCTTACAGGACCTTATTTTTAAAACCTTAGGTAAGCGGCACTGATGATGTATATGTATATATGTATATAAATATAGAGGTATATTATACATATATATAATATATATGTATATAATAATATATAATAATATATATATTATTCAAACGAACCCATATTCAAATGTGTAGGGTACTACAACTTATAAATGTTATTAATATGAATGTAATTCCATAATTTCTTTAAAAAAATATACATTTTTAATATAGAAAAAAATTAATTCATTTTAATCATCTCATAATTAAGTTGTTTTTATTTAACACTAACTTGATATGTCTAATGATACCACATTCATGTCATGTACAAATCAACCATATCCCCTCCCCTCCCAATGTTATGGCTTGATTCGATTTCGATTAACGTTTCTTTTGTCGTGTTTAAAATTATCAATTTTAAAATCAAGAAACGTTTGTGTAATCGAATACGAGGCACATGAATCTCACCAAATGTGAAAATACGTCACTCATGATATCATAGGAACTCCATTAAAATACTAAGCACACAATATTATCTTCCATAAATTAATAAGTGAAATCATTGATCCTTGTGCATTAGTACATCTGAAAGCCAATTTATAACTTTTTAAACAGCGAAGGCTAGACATTGTTAACTTCATTGGAGAACTAAAGAAGAAATAATGTTATAGTTTTTTATAAATAGAAAGCAGTAAGTACAAGGTCAATGTAAAAAATATTGACAAGGGATCCAATTAGGGAGAACCTTAAACACTAAAAAACTCATAATCAATCAAATAACAAGAAGGATTAATGTAAGCATAGATAGACATAGATGTGGCAATTTTTTCTTCTTTTAAAAATAAATTATTTTGAAGTTGTAGGGTCAATTAAAATTTAAATAATGGCATAATAATATAAAAATAAATATATTTAAAAAAAAAGTCTTGGTGTGCAAGTGGGACGATGATTAAAGAAATTGACAGGGTACCCAATTGGGGAAGAAGTAGATAAGAAATAATTGCTTCTGGTGTACATGTCGGCAAGTTTACGAGGTTTTAAGGTTTTGACTGACGTGGCTGCTTCCCCTCCTTTCGTTACCAATATGAAAATACTCATGCTTTTCGATCTATTTACGAGTGTACCATCTGTTTTTCTCACGTGTGATTAAACATGGACGCGCTTCTGCGTATGTGTTTTTTTTTTTTGGAGGTCCAATAATTCCAAACATGAAATAATGCAAGTACTGTTTTGCGTGTTTGGTCGGCCATTATCCATAATATTATAATATTATGCGATAATAAATATCAAGGCAGCATCTTTTCTCCCTTGCTTTTGTAAGTTGGGAACTTAATTTTCCCAACAAACTTCACTATTTAGGTGATTGATTTTGTGACTCGCTTAAATCTATGAAAGTGACACAAGTTTTATGTATATTTGTGGTCTTCTTTTAAGGAAATTATTACAAGTTATAATGTGTCTTCATATATATATATATATATATATATATATATATATATTTTAAAAGTTCTTATGTTATAATTAGGTTTTTGGTCCATGATCATTGACATGAATGTTCAAGTTCTTTTGGCTATTTGTATTTTTTTCTCTCTCTATTTCACATCTTATAATGGGGAAAAAAATGACTATTTAAATATATCCGTATTTAAAAAGGGATTCAAGTTCTACAGAAATGAGAAACACATATACTTTAGCTAACTTGACTAAATTCATATATATTTTTTTCCCTTAGCCATGATAATTTTCTTCTCGATTCTTGGAGAATCACAATCTTAAAAATGAATTCTTTGCGTACGCTAATGTCTTATCCAAATATCATGGATTTAATTACATGTCACACTAAATCTTTGACTTTGATCCTTTTACTTGATTCTTAAGAATTAGAACTTTTTAGAAGACAGTAAAGTCAGAAATCTTCTTTGGACATGAACAAGCAAACATCACAACAATCATCGTGGATCGCATGAAAGAAGAAAAAAAGAAAAGAAAAAAGAGAAAAAGAATAATCCTTCTAGTACCTAGTTAAGTGGATTCTTAGAGTTGATGTGTCACATTTTGCACCAAAGTGAAAGTGGGAATGTGGGGAACCACATGTTCCATGTGTTGCACGCAATACTTAGCTGTAAAATTATAATAATAATGTGCTCGAATAGCTTTGCTTAGATTATTGGTTTTGGCCATAAGGCATAAAGACTTTGGAGAACCAAATTCCAAACAATAAAATAAAAGTTGCTTCTAGGCTTTTCTTTTTTGATAGGAAAGATTTGCTTCATTTGAGGGATTAGATCTCCAACTTAACAAGGCCACATTGCTCCTATCTCCAAGATCTTAATTGTAGCAAAGTTGTAAAACCAACCCCATTGAAAAACCCTTTAAAAAGGCTACTTGTAGCTTTTATCAATGATAGAGTTTGAATTGCTAGGGAGAGGGGATTCGAACTCGGGTGTAGAGTGGGGAGCACACTCGTTCTTGTAAACTTGACTAAGCCCGTGACGACTGCTAGAATTTTACTTTTTAATTTAAAAAAGTGAATTTTCTTTTGTGATAAACGGATTTACCCATGAGGGTGTGCTTCTATAGTCGCTGCTTAGATCCGTTTAAGCATTATTTTTCTTTTGATAAATGGTAAATAAGAAAAAATATATATTTTAAATTAAGTTCAACAATTTAGGGATCAAATTCCACTTGTTAAGGAAAATAACTTTCCTGTTTTTTTCTTTTGCCTGTGGCGGAGTCTTCCATTAGTTTCTAACGTGGTTTTTTTTATATGGGTCTTTGTTCAAAGTCAGGATTGTCCCAAGGCATCTTGATAAGACAATGAGCCATCTTTGATTTTATAGAAATTGTTGTAAAGTTGAAACAGAGGAAGGTCAAGGAAAATGCAGAGGAAAGAGTTAGTTTAGTTAGCCCCAATAGAGGCAAAGAATAATTAACAATCATAAAAGCATTGGGGTGGACCATTACAGATTGAAGCAAAGAATACAATCAATTTCATTTCGGAATTTGATTTTGCAGGTGGATAGGAGAGTGACCAAATTGACCTGGTAGAAAGTGATAAGATGAAAACATGAAATTGACACATCAGATGACTCAAATGCTATTGGTTCTCCACATAATTCAGACGTCACACACCCACTAGTTTGCTGATTCTACCCGCAATCTTGTCTTGGTGTGTGAATTTATTGTTTGGAAAGAAAAGAAAAAATTTCTGCCAAAGTGGTCTTAGGACTTGTTTGCGAGTGATTCTGGATAGGCCAGAATCACTTTTGGGAAAAATCATCTCCCATGTGCTTCTCCATATAGGGAAGCGAATCTCCATAGAAGTGCTTTTTGGTTTATCCAAAATCACTTCCAAACGAGCCCTTTGTTACATTCCATTTTTACCATTTCTGCATAAGCAAGACAGCTCTAAATACAGAAACAATATAATATCAGATTCCAGGTTCGAAAAGAACCCACAGCAGAGTTTGCATCAAAATCAAATCTTTTTCTTCCTATTGACAAATATACACGCAGGGAGACACAACATCTGGTTCTAACACTAAATCTAATTTATGCCGACCCAATGACATATTCTGCAGATCAGCACCTCAAGTATATCACACCACCACCTTTTCTTCTGCATTACTGTCTTGGTTACTGGTTAGCTATACCGTCTATCGGTTATTTCTTCACAACTGCATCTTCTAACAAGACCACAATACCACAAAACATATAACCTTGCAGTATAAGGAAATTGTCTGGGTCAAATGCAAATGTCCCAAAGGACATGGCTTCTCCATCGGATAGGAACATCTCGTGAAATCATTGTTGGACTTACAAGCACGGACTCAAAAAGAGACGAACCACATCTGCAAAATGAGGGAACGCCCACGATGGAGGCATTTTTGGCTTTAAAGCTTTGCAAAATCACACCTTTTTTTTTCCTTTTACTTTTTCCGGCTGTAATAAACTCCCCCACCTGAATAACTATGATATCTATGACGTGTTCCACCACCTCTACCGCTAGTTCCTTCCCAATTGCTGCCACGGCCAGCAACTCTGTTGCCCCCACTCTGCATATAGTTCAAAGTTTGATTCCCCAATCCATTAAGCTCCTCCTCTTCTCTATCATTATACTCCAAAACCAGCCTCTTGATGTCTTGTTTCTCTTCAAACTCTGCTGCTTCTTTCTGTTTCGTACTCTGTATAAGCGAGCAATCCCGAGGGATGTACATCTGTTTTGTTTGTTGTTTGTTACCACGCTTCACAAGAACTTTCACCTGCACCTCCTTGCTTCCTCCAGACTCTTCATCCAATGCCTCATCTCCACTTTCCCCTCCAACCCCTCTTCCATGATGATCCTTGATGGAACCCTCAAACACATTCATTGGTATCGTCATATTTAATGTTGGTCGGCCTCGCAGCTCTAGCCTGCGTTGCTCCATACTTTCCTGTGTTCAGAAATTTTAGAATGGGTGAAAAACTGTCTTATTTGTAACCTTTCAGCATCATAATGTCATGTGCAAAATCAGTGCCAAACCAACAGGGAAAATAAGAATGCAAGATTTAGAAACCATGAATCCGTTGATTTAGAATGTGCTACTTAAGCATGACAAACATAAATGAAAACATTGTGCAAGAGCATACACAACAATAATCTACATCTTACCTGCATAACAGCTTTGAGATCTATCTCAAATTTTGCTTCTTCCTGAGGATCCACCTCTGTAACCTTCTGTCTGACATGGACTTCATCATCCTCATCAGATGCAGGTCCGCCCCCATCCTCCTCCTCCTCTTCACTGTCAGATCCATCACCATGATTCTCTTCGTCCAATTCTTCTTCATCATGTCCATCTGGATCAATGGTGCCACTTCCTGAATCACTGTCACTATCTCCATGGTCTCCATGCCTTGCACCATTTTCCTCAGGACCATTCACAGACTTTTTGTTGGAGGTGGTCCTCCTTGAAGGCTTTTCAGTGTCGGAGTGCTTCTCATTATTGGCCTTGTCAGTGGAGACAGTACGATCATGCTCCTCAAGTTCTACTAGAGCTGCATTTACTTCGTCAATGGATGAGTATCGGGTCATGTTGGGGCGTAGTTCTGCAAGTAAGTCCTGCAAGTGCTTTACTACATGAGTATAGAAAGATAAAGAGTTATATTTATCTAGTTTAAATTACAGATAATTTTGATTTTGGAATAGTGTGTTTCAATTAAAGATATTTATTCCATGCTTTTCATTATCTAAAGCAGAAAATAAAAAGGTTATTCTATACTTTCACGCCTCAACTAAAGAGGTAGAGGGTAGGGGTCGGGTTGAATAATATGAGCCGCATGACTGACCTGTATGTCAAATTCAACATCCAGTGGGAGTACTCCTTTGCTTAGTATATATCTCTGGAAGTGCATCAAGAATCGATCAAGCTTCCTCTTGGAAGAGCCTCGGTCAAAGTAGTGGCCACAGGTCTCCAGAAGAGTAATAACCATCCTAATGCGGAAACAATCTTCTGGTGGATCCAGTACATCTTGCTGGTATCACAGAAGAAGAAAGTATGACCAAAGAAAGAAGATTCTCATATATCTAGGAGATTTAAATAACTTATGATTTTATGGGAAAAGAGAAGAAATGATTTATAAAAAAAGGCAATTTTTGCTATGCCTTAAATAAAAGATTGCATATATAGTATGAAAACATCCACTGATGCAAGTATTTGTGCACATAAATAGTATTGGGTAGCCCTTATTTAAGAACCAACCAGTTCAAAATCCTCGGGGCCACCAACCAGTTAAATAGTTTGTACATTACAATATGATATGGATGAAAGTCGGAGAACAAATACGCATTTAAAAATCATAAACTATACAATCATGAATAAACAAGAGTAACAAGCAATGTGTTATATACTTCTTGCAGATTTCATTTTTTAGTACAGTATAATAACAGACAAGCTTACTATTATAAAATTAAAATTTGAATATTGGAAAGATGTCCAGTGGTACTGCAATATTTCAAAAAATGCATTTAATTAATACACCTCTACTTTTAGTATATAGTTATCAAGACAAACCTAGCATTGAATATAAATGCACTGTAGTATGATTAAATTAGTTTATAAAAAAAATATCATATCTGTACTTTCAAACAAACACAGCGTGATATGAAAAGAAATATGCAATATGATGCTTTCATCTGGAGAAAGCCTAAGCCACGCTTTGTCAGAAAAGCCTAAGCAATATTCTCAAGTACTATCAATTATATCAGAGATGTTTAAGGAAATAAACAAATAGAATTCATACCTCATGTGTGCCATGGCCAAAGACAAGAATCAAGTATAGAGTCTCAAAAATAACAGAAGAATCTACATGCTCATAGTTGTATAGCTCTCCTAAGAATCGCATATGGGCAATCCGTCTTTGCTGCATCCCATACTCATTTAATTCTAGGCCAAGCCTGATCTCCTCTAAAACCTGAAAGTAAGGATATATCAGTGACAATCACTGCGTAGACAAATTAGAAAGATTTGAATTTGCACACACAAGCACAGTTCATCTCTGAGAAATGTTAATGTATATTCATTTCTTCCCTCTCTTTTTCTATTGGTATTGGGGGAGGGCGGGGTTGGGGTTGATGCAAATGGTTTAAAGTTTATATGCCGAGACAAATGGTCCAATTTGTTTAAAAACATTTTAAATACGAAGTTAAAAACTATTATGGTCTGTATCATGGATAGTAAGTATGCTAACAATTGGATTGCTAAAAACTCTCCCCCACACCTCCTTTTCTTTCTCCTTTATCCTTTCCCTAGAATCATTGTTGTACTAGCAGTAACGATTACTATTTGAATAAAATATGAGGCAGACAAATCATGATAATGTATATTAAGCCTCGAGGTTTGGTTGACTTTAAATTTGGTATAGCATGCCAATACTAATGAGTATCTAACAGCATATCACATATTGTTAGATTAAACTTATTATGGCGACCAGCTCACCACTCAATAAAAAAGAAAAGGAACAAAAGAATGAGTTTGAATGATCTTGATCTTAACTAAATGATCAATTAGTGATTTTTTATCTGTATTCTAGGCAGTAGCAAGAGGATAGCCCTTCCCTTCCCCTAAACCCACTTCCCACACTTTGAGCCTCTGGGGGTTGACAAATCTAACAGAGATACTACTGCACTGCAAGGGGGCAGCCATTACGAGTAAGAACATATCTACCATGGAAAATAAAATCCAACCAAAAGATTTTTGGAATGAAAGAAATGACCTCGTCAACAACAGATACAGCAAATTGATCATGGTAGCGACTCAGACCAGCAGTCAGTGAAGCAATCAAGTGGATCTGGCCATACTTCCCTTTGTGAACCTTCATAAAGCATTTTAAAAGATATGGTTCACATTCACCCCATGGTAGTTTACGCAGTTGCCTGAGCACATGCTCTATTGTAGACTTATCGAGATCTGAGAATAGCAACTTTCTTATATACTGAAAAAGACAATATATAAACAAACGGTTAATTATATCAAAATAAATTTTGAAGAGGAAGAGTTTAACCTAGAAAATGATTTACACCTGATGCAATGGAGGACGGACTTTAGTGACTCGTGCGGATCTCTCAGGCGGCTTGCACAGGTAGTAAGCATTTTCAACAAGGGTGCTGTGCCGAGGATCTAAATTTTTTACATTCTTTAAACGCATTAATATTTCCAACATGTTAGCCATCCGCACAGTAGTTTCAGGAGACCGATACAGAAAACGCCCACAAGTCTCGAGAAGATTGCAAGCAACATCAATGTTATGATGAGTGAAATCATCTAAACATGCCTGGCAATAAGATAGCATTAAACTTCTAAGTAAACAGCTCACAAATTAAATGCCCCAACAAAAATGAAAATTGCAATCTTAAATGTCAATAACAGCATGGACAATACTTCAACCCATCTTTTAAATCCTGATTCTCTACATAGAAAGTTACATTTAAATATATAAGTAATGAAAATGAGAGCAGAAAAGCAGACTTCAGTAAGACATGCCCATTTCTTGGACTCTCCTGCCACCACAAGGAAAAAAATCGATACAAATTTACAAAATACACGTTGAAATCTGTAGGCAAAGCATATAATAATATTTCCAGCAACCCCAACAGAGGCGTATAAAAAGGTAAAAGAAAGAAAAGGTAAGGAAAACCCTTCTCCAAGCACAAGCACAAGCACAGCCCAGAGACCTTACTGACAAACATATTACAGCTGATATACAAGATACTAAAGATATTATCAGTAATGCACAAATTTAGTAGAACCTATGCATAAATTCTGTTCCATGCATATTACCTTCAAACAACTAAAGACAAGACCAGCTGGTGCGATTTTAAACTTGCAGAGTTCTCCAATAAATCTAATGTTCCTAATCTTTGTTTCAATGTTCATTTGATCCTGCAGAAAATTACAATTTGATATGAAAATCACTAAGTTCTCAAAATGAAAGCGATTCCTATAGAACAACTAACCATTCCTATTTTCACAAAACACATCGCATGCAAAACTGACCTTTTTATTAATTAAGAAGTTGAACTCTTCTTCCAGCATTGCTAGGAGCATAGAAGATACATCCTTCATACAAGTTGACAGTGTGGCAACCATGCGTGAATAGTAAGGTAGTAGCTCCAATGATGTCCTAGGGACATTGAACACTGCCCTCACAAGCTTTTTCCGATTCGCTTTTGAATTTAAATAACAAAACTCTACCTGAAAATATACACAATATCTTCAATGTGAATCATAATGACAGATAACTAAATGAGAAAGAGAGCGAGAGATAGAGAAAAGGAGGGGTGGAAGAGAACAGTAGTAAAGCTCAGACAGAGGTATAATTACAGTCAACTGATCAATAAGATCACGGCTCACGCAACCAGGAAGCCTCTGCAGTAAAGCATCCAAATTTGTCCCTTCGATGCTTTTAAGTTTCTCTTTCTCGTTCTCTCCTTTTCTATCGCCTTTCTCTTTGTCCGGATCTTTAATCTTCTCCTTATCCTTTTCTTCCTTGTCCTTTCCTTTCTCTATGTTTTTGCCCTCCTGTAAAGCACCAACATCTGCAGATGCCTCTCCAGTATCTTCTGTACTCTGTTGACTATGGTCTGATTCAAGTGTGGGCTCCTTAATAAAATTAAAAAAATGTTCATCTGAGTAGATATTGTTACAAGACTAAACATGAATCTTATTCTTGCAAAGAGCAGGTTTCCCATCATAAATATTGTCCGAAAGATGTGACTTAGGAAGGGTTGGTCAACAAAATATGAACCGAAGACTGAGGGCATGTAACCTTAAAGAGTGTTAAATGGATGCTTCTTAAAACAAAGGTTGAGGATCTAACTGAAGCCGCAAAATCTTATGAAACTCAATTGAAAACAGGAGATGAATCAGGAGAAAGATTGCAGATATATATCTAGCTCTAAAGTCTAATTCCCACGATTTCAGCATGCTGAGGACATCCTAATTAGTTATGCTGGTTGGTCCAGAACCAAGCAGAACAATCTTTGTTACATGGGAAGTATCGATCATTAATGTTGGAAATAAGTTGTGAAACAAATATTGACATTCAACATTTAGTTGGGAGTAACGCAGAGTTTCAGCCCTAATGTGAAAATGTTATGTGATCACTAAGGGAGAGAGAGGGGAAGGCGCAGGAGAGACCAGCTACTTTGCTACAGTTATATATCTAACTCAGGATATAAGAAGAGCCTGTACAGAAAATGTAGAGATTTGATTCCTTACAGTTGGTTGTTCTTGAGTCTTTGCAGATTGATCATTGCTTTTCTCCGCTTCTCCCAATAATACCGCCGGAACAAACGCTCTGGTAAGAACATACAGATAACAACTTACTACATTTCAGGTCAATTAACTAAGAGAATGATAATGACTGACAAACGAATATCATATAAAAGAGTTTGTTTTTTCCTCATTTGGCTAGTAAAAGATAAATCTCATTCAACTGAAGCAAACCTAAGATCTGGTAAGCACTCGTAGAAAGCCCTCGTATCTTCATCATCCCATATGGCTTCAAGTACAGAAGAGTCCTTTCCAGCAGCTGGTGATGAAGCATCCTCTCCACTAGTAACCCTAGTTGTATGACCATCCTCTGGCATTACTGGAGGCTGCATATCAAGTGCTTCTGCTAAACTGTGGGAAAAAATATTTTGTACCATAAGTGGGCCAAAAACAAGTAATTAGAGACAAATAATCAATGAAATTATTTAGTAAAATGGAAGGTTTAGGGAAATCTAGACCAAAGCTAACAACAGTTGAACAGGGCGGAATACTGGAAGCATTGTTTACCCCATAGAAGTAAAAAAAATTCGAAAGATGGGAAAACCCCAGTAGAAGTATTTGGTGGTCACTGTGACTCAAATTGAGGAAAGCAAAGCATCTGAAAAAAGTACACTCCAGATGTTGCAATTAGATTCTTTCTTTTTCAGCTATGTATATGTTTTCACCTATGTTGCTGTTAAATTTCTTAGGCATTCTCTTTGGTCTTAGTTTGCTCCTATTGTTTCCTTGTTATGGGTAGAGAAGTTTAAATAGCAAGCACCTAGCTAATGCATACTTTTGAGCAGTTTAAGAAAGCTAGTTACTTGTCCAATAAATAAAATCAACCTTCCTCTTATGATTTTATGACAAAATTAAATATACTTGTATTTTCTGACGCATTTGATCCTATGTTCTTGACATTATTTTTTGAGAACCAAGCAGGTTTTTCCTTTATGATAATTCTATGAAAGAGGGGGCAGAGCAGTGATCATACAAGATCAATACAGTTAAGTTGAGCTCTCATAATTAAAGTATGCAAAGTTTAAAAACAGGATCCTGGATCCAATGTAACATAGAAGGCTACGCTGTTACAAGAAGGCATCCTAACATTGCCAAACCGAACAGACCTGGTCACCAGCAGATACACACCAATAATGAGAGCAAAAAAGTAAAGCAACTTACGATGAGACATTGCGGTACAATTGTTCATAAGATTTCCGCAGTTTCTCATATGAAGAGACATTTTCATCACTGAGCTCTCCTTTAGCATTAAGGATTTTAGAATTTTCGTGCTCCATTTGGCGAAGTGCCTAACAGTATCAAGAAATTGCATTAATTACAACCAGAACCAGTATTCCACTATTGAGTTAAGGAAAGAGATATAATTAGCAAGAAAATAAATTAGAAGCTCTGTCCAACAAAGATAAAGCAGACGTATAACAAGCAGGTATAATAAGGTGCAAAATCAGGACCTCACCCTCTACACCCAGAAAGAAAGAGAGAAACGTAAAACTATCTTAAGCAAGGCCGTAGAACTCTTACAGTATGCTCGGATTGAAGTAGTTCTGCTGCAGCATCATAATATGTTTGAAATGCCTTCCTGAAGAATTTCTTATGCTCTGTTGTGATATTAAGGCCCTTAAAAAACTGTGGAAAAATGTCAGGATAGGCACTATAGAATAGAAGGTAGCAAGCATTATTGAAACAGATTAAACACCAATCAAATGCATAAATAAATTCACACTAATATATGGAATTCTCATCAACATGCAGCCACCAAATGAGAAGTAACAGCACATGATAATTACAAAAGATCACACCCCGTGCCTATATGATGCCATAAAATCAGTTTAATGGAAAGCCATACAAGGCAAGCAGAAACATAGTGAAATGTGAAAGATGTCCTAAATAATTAAACAAACCAACGAGATTCATACCTCTTCGTGAATTTCTGGCCCAGAGAGTGGAAGGTTAATAAACATTCTTCCCTGCCGAGCAAAACTAGCAAGAAGAGTCAAATTTGTCTGAGTAGTATCCCGATCCTTTAAGTGTTCTCCACTGGTAAGATCCTTAATGATATTCACAAAAATACCACCATCTTCTATGACTCCAACAAAGAAAAGTTCCAAAAGGAGTTTCAAAGTGCTTCGCTTCTTCATGGCCCTCAGGTTCTTGTCCGCGTCTAAGTCATCCCCAGACTTTCCAGGAAAGAAGATTTTCAAAAGACCTTGAAGTAGGGTTGGGGAGAAGTCTTTGTATCTTTGATGAAGCAGAGAGCAGATCTTTGACAAATAAATGAGTGTTAGAAAAGTGTAAAACACATTGGTGTTACCCATAAATATTGCATTCAATAATGTCACTTATGCCATATAAAATAGACGGAAGAAGCTTGCAGGTATGCATACTGGCTCAAGCATACAGCACGTTTGGCACAAGTGTATCTTTCTCTTTTCTCTATGAAAATTTACTTACTGCAAAAGCCACCGACATTACATACTAGCTGAAAATTGTCACCATTTTTTTTTTCCAGTAGAGACCTATATGATAAAGCATCCCACTATATATTTTTTTCCAGGGCGAAAATATCACACAAGTTAACATCCGCAAACCATCAAGTATATTCAGAATTTGTTCGAAATATAAGAATAGGAAAAACACCAAATACCCAGAGATATCTAAATGGATGCATATGAAACAACAGAATGAGAAGCAGGAACCTCAAAAACCAAGACAAATAACTGCCTCAAATTGTTGAAGTCGTAAGGCAGCATATCTACTGTTCAAAGACCAAAAAACTAGACACAACAAAGTGACGAGATAGCTCAGCACCCATTACAGCAGAAATAGTACCAAGCATTTGACTATCATACAGCATGTCATTTCAGCAAAGTGCCATCGTCTATTCTTGAATACATTAAGAAGATCATTTTGGATCCCACAAATACAAAAGTTCATAACTTAGAGTTTAAGTAAGTCTAGAAATGTAAGACCTGGAAATAATCATATTGTTTCTCAAGCAAACTCACGGTGCAAAAGCATTAGCTAAATCATTCACCATAGAAAATCCAGACTAATATGTTGTAAGTAGAATCATGGATAAATAACCCAAAGAACTTGATTAACTACAACTACTAATTAAATATAGGAAATGGGGAAAAACAAAGATAAGCACTTTATAAATTTCAACTCAAATCCATAAGCAACCTGGACTGCTGCTTGTATGTCTGATGATCTAAGCTTGGCATCACAAATAGCAGTAACAGCTTCACTGACAAATTTGCTTAGGTTGACACCTCTCAAGTCATCCATCAGCCCTTCCCGCTGCTCTTCATTTATCTGCTTCAGTTTTTTAATAACCGCTGTATTGCGCTTAATGCTAGAATCCAGTGTCCTAAGAAATCCTGTGTCTGGAAGTCAGAACAAACTGTCTTATTTTCCAGTTCATGCAGCAATCATACATGTCAACTATGCTTTCAATATGGTATTTCTTTTGTTAGCCATGTGATCATTTTTAAACAAAATATAAAAGAGATGACAAAATAAACAAGCCAGCACAGAAAAACTTAAAAGATAAAGGCACGAAAAAGTATCAATACTTCATGGATTATTAGATATGTAAAGTAGAGTATGACTTTAGATTGGACTACGAAGCTAAAAAGAATACATGTGGAGGACCTCAAGTAGTTCGAAAATGGAATATGTTGTCGACCCCAATTATTTATAGGATCAAGTCTTAGTATAATTTAGTTGCAGCAAAGGAGAACCTTGGAAAAAGTACCAGTCATCATTCCTCTATTTGCATTTTATCATTAGGCATGATGCTTTTGCAAGTTTACACAACTTTCTTTCCATATACGAAGGTTTTCACTCATTTTAATAAATTAAAAATTAGTTAATCATTCATTTGCACAAAAAATACAATAATACTGTTATCATCTGACCAGGCCTCTCAGGGTTCAAATTGCTCTGACGAAGAGCCATCTTTGCCTCAATTGATTTCTTGATTTCCTCAAGCCGAGCAGCAGCTTCCTGCAAAAACTAAGCAATAACTACCCTACCAAAATCACTTCTAAAAGACATACAAGTTTCCAAGAATGCGCACAAGCAACCAAACTGTAAACTTCATTTTCAACTTTTCATATACTATATTATTTTAACAAGTGTTCTACCTTCACTCAACTGAGAAACAATATAATATACTTTTCAAGTACAATAGGATCTCCAAACCATAACTTCTAGGCCAAGTCGAAGAAACTCCTCTTATTTCAAATTAAGTTTGTGACTCATTAGTTGCCCACAAAGTTCCATCTCATACATGCTCCGAGATTCGGTAACAAAAAGAAGGCGTATTAAAATCAACAATGAACAAATAACTATGGATTTCTAAAAGTGACAGATGCAGTCACATACCTCATCATCTTGCTTCCCATGAGGTTCACCCCCAGCACGGGATTCCTCCTCATGGTGATCCATCTCCCTACTTGTATTGACTGACAGAAACCTACATAAAGGGCATTGCAGGGTTAATTAACACCCAAAACACACAAGAAAAAGACCGTAGTGGTGAAGAACTTATTAATATCATTATTTTTTAAAAAAAACCTTGAAAAATCTAACAGAACTGCAATAAATAAATCCAGATCTCCAAATTGCTTTATTAAACTTCCAAACCACAATAATCTCATCGGTGCAAAATTTCACTTCAGTTTCACCACAGAAGCTAGGAATATTTGAAAAGAACAACCGCTTTTTTCCTCACCGTGCAACTTGAAATTATAGTTTATGGACTGGTCAATACACCGAAGCCCCATTTCCCCGAAAACCCAAAAACAAAACTGATGTGGTGTTGCCCCTAATGATCCTCAGATATGCGGTAACAAACTTAAAAACCACATATACGTGCATAGGCACACAGTGGGAAATTATTTATAAGATACCACAAATGACAAACAATCCAATTGGCATGTAAAAATGGAAACTACAAAAACCCAGAAAAAAAAGTCATCAAATAATAACTCACTCTTCGATTTAAGGCTTCAGAAACAAGCAGAGCAAAACATTATCATCTAATATAAGCTCCCTAAAATTCAAATAAACTAACATATCATGTTCTAGCTTTGGTTCCAAGAATTCCAACCAAAATGAGCGAGAAACCTATTACAGTAACATGATTTTGATTCGCATATGAAGTTTACAACGCCCTGTACGGCAACTGCATTCGCTGCCGATATCTCTCACGAAAAAACCGGAATATGCATACACACGCCTCTCTGTGAGTGAACGCGAGAGAGAAATAGGGTTACCTGATCGAGATTTAGCCGCGACGTGATGAAGATTGCCGAAAAAGAGAGGAATACAGTGAGTTCACACAGAAAGAGAGAGAGAGAGAGAGGGGTAAGCCCAATGGTTTAGAGCAATGGGTATGAGTTGCGACGAGACGATGATGGAAACCGTGTGTGTGTTCTGGGGTCGGACTCGGATCACGGGTTAGCCTGTTTTAGACCACATGAGAATTGGTTTGGGTCACCTTGTAAATATAGCCCATTTCAGGTGCTGACGTTGGGCCAATTTTCAGTCCAATAGTTATTTTGTTGTCTACTTTTTTCTTTGGTTGAATTTTTTTTCATACAAGCGATACTATTATAAACTAAAGGGGGAATGAGGGAGGTCTTTCACACACTACAAAGGTACCATGAGGTTCGAATCTGAGACCGCTGATCTGCAAATCGATGTCCTTTTCCATTGAGCTGTTTGCTTTCTTGGTCAAACTTTTGTCATTTACTTTTTGGTCATCAATAATTCTGTCTTGTTCCTCTCTTTTTTCCAGCCATATTATTATGACATGTGTAATGTGTTTTTTTCAGGGATTTATATTAGGTTGCCAATTAATTTGAATGGAAGGATATTATTAGACAATTGATGACAACAGGTTTCGTTTCGATATATGCATAATTGTCAACAATTTTTTTAACAGGTGCCAAATAATACACGTATATTTTTTATTTGTATTTATATCATGCTGTAATTACTAACTATGCTTTTTAGTCATGTGCATTGGAAAATTTTTATTATATATAGAATTTGGGTATTGTTACTGGAAATCAGAAGTTTGATCAGTCAGCCTCCCCAAAAAATTTGGGTCTGAAATTACCGTATTACCAGTACCAACGGCACTCCGTCGTTCTAGAAACCATGGGCAGCTCTTGTTGGTCACCAACTTCCAGCACAATAACCCTAAAATTCAAACTCATTCTCACAAGTTTTAATCTCTACCATCCATTTCAACCAGTGGAACGTTAACACAACCCTATATATAAAAACACCATCCAATTTGAAGTCACATTCAGAAAATAATCGAAGGACACCTCCTGTTGAAAAATTAAGACAGCCCCCACCTTCTTTTTTTTCAATTCCTTCTTGACCTTCAACCTAGAAAAAAACACAATTTCTTAAACCAACTTAACATGGAGCCCTTGATCAAGAACATGTTCACCAAGGTCCTAGCAATGCTTCTAGTGGCTCTTTTCATATGTGCTCCATCGACACAAGCACGTCACCACCACAAGAAATTGCATCATACCGGGCACGACAAGGTTATCAGTTTCGAATCTGAAAAACAAGTGTTCAAGGTTGGGGAGCCACTCTACAGGGTCAGGGGCAAGGACAATACTGAGGTCTTAATACCTGCATACAGAGTTGCAGGGGTGTATCGGGTTAGGGAATGATCAAAACCCTAATTCACGTCCATTTCATGAAGGAACATTGCAATATTGTGCCAAAGCAAATTTTTAAATATGGGGGTCTAAATCTTGAATTTATTTTAGTATGCGCTGTAATAAATTTATGATGGGTTTAACAAAATATTACGATTATCATAATAAAGTTGGCAGAATTCTTTATTGTTTCACAAATCGATATTTACATGACGTACTACATGTTTTACCTGTATATGCAACTGGTGTCACACGTATCGTGCCATATAACACCATGTTACTAAATAAAACTAGGCGTATGTAGCATTAATCACAAGTTAAGAGATCAAATAAACAGAAGTCTCTGATGAATTGCTCTGGATCTTATTTAGGATCATAAGAACCTTTCTTCCTCTTAGAGCACCTCCACCCCAAAGGGCAAGAGCAAGGCAATGTTTGTCACTATTCACATAAATAGTGGCAGTCTTGCCTTTTTTGTTTCCACCCCAAAGGGTAAGGGCAATGGTAATTACTATTCACTTTAATTTATTTTCTATTTTTTTATACTTAAATGATTAATTTTGTTAAGATTTTCGGTTGCCACATTTCACTATTTATTATAAAATTATAATCTAAAATATCATATAACATTTTCGGATAAGATTTTCGGTTGCCACGTGTCCATATTTATTAAAAAATTCACATCTCACTTATCATACAATTGAAATACCTACTCACTCATCATACAATTTAAATACTCCTGGTCCTCATAGTCCAACACAATCGAGTACAAAGACGACTCAATCATTGGTGGAGGCGGCTCCACCGGATCACGACGTGGCGGAGTATTTTCCTTCGGAGGACGTAGTCATGCCATTATTTCCTCCACGGAATGCATCATGGGAACCAATTGCAGGCATTGTTCACTTGAGGAGTCATGTGTAATGGTTTTCTTCACACAACTGAATGAACCACGTGTGTTGAATTTTGAACAATTCTTCACAACGTCCCAACATTGGTGATTTTTGAATCTTTTATTACAAATGGCACAAAACCACATTTGTACTTGAAGAATCTTTTAATAAAATTGGAAATCTAAGAAAATAAAAAATATGACATTAAATTCAATAAAATGGCAATTAGAAATTTGTTATCTCGTCGCCAAGATTTTCACCGCTTTGAACCAATTCCCTTGCTTTTGCCAACGCATCTCTCCATTTCCCTAACTTTTCATTCAAAAATTTTCACCTACTAGCCAAGGCCATTTCCGTCCGAGTCGAACCTGATATTTCACAAAATTCTCCATGATTTTTTCTCCACATATGAGAAAAGTTCATCTCATTGCCGTGATTGGGCAATGACCAACTTTGACCCAACACTCACACAACAAAATATCTTCAACGGTTGTCCACGTGCCTCCGGCTTCAATGGAATAGGCCATTTATTTGTTGACACAAATGAAATTAGTGAAAAAGAAAAATATTTGGTGTCGAAAGTGAAAAATATTTGAAGGAGAAGAATTTGTATGAAGATTTATTATGGAAAGTGAATAATTTTGGTAGGTATTTATAGAAAAAAATTTAGAATTTTTTGGTATCTTTTAAAAATCCCTAAGGAGAAAAATATTTGGTGTTGAAAGTGAAAAATATTTGAAGGAGAAGAATTTGTATGAAGATTTGTTGTGGAAAATGAATTATATTTGTAGGTTTTTTTTTGAAAAAGAATTTTGGGGTTTTTTGAAAAAAATTCGAATTTTGTAGGCAAAAATCGCACTCGTTGGATTTCTCATAAAAATTGATCGGAGCATCCGAGAAGCGCCATGTGGCTTCTTCCCGTTGGTTTATGTTAGAGTTGATGTTACATCAACAGCTGAAATCAAATTTTTTTTAAGAAAAATTAGGTATTAGACATAAAAATCTTTACTAATGAGGATTTGATACCTAGAGTATTTCTGTTTTGATTTTGATATATTGGAATCAAATTTTGTTTTGGATTTAGCCAAAAAGGAGGCCCGATTCATGAGAAATTTTTAAATGTTGCACCATGCTGACTTATCCAATAAACCTAGGACATGTGGAAGTACTCTCCAATTTATTGCACTATTTTTATGACACATGGGTCAGTATTGGAAATATTCCACATATCCTACATCTAGTGGATGGTACACCAGCCACATGGTGTCTGGGAACACCCAAAAATTACTCCGCATTCATTAGGCCTGTCTAAATTATAAAGGTAAAATACAATTTTACCCTTTATATTTAAAAGCCTTTCAAAATCAGATCTCATCATTTCTTTCTCTCTCTCTTGGACAAAGATGTGGCATAGCGACTGCCTCAAATCATGGCTTCTCAGGCCACCGGCGATGACGACGACGACGACGATGATCTTGAGTTCCGTTTCGCTCAGCCACCAAATGCTCCTTCTTCTCTGTCCGGCAATGGTTTTAATTAGAACGTTCGCGGGTCAAATTTGAGTTGAAAAACCAAGCATGGCTAGGAACCTCAGATGCGTGATCGTGGCCGTTGATGGCAGCGAGGAAAGCATTAAAGCCTTAAGCTTTGCCCTCGACAACCTCAAGCTCTGATCCCCTGCACATGACTCCACAACCTACGCAGGCTTCGTCGTCCTGCGACTCCTTGTCGTCGTCTTCCTGATCCGCCATCTAAAAGCAAGCCACCACGTTCGGGTCCGTACCAGGTGGGAACGACGACACTAGAGCCGCGAACGGGCTTCCGTAGCCCAATAACCGCCCGTTTATGCAGTGGTCCACGTTTTCCCGGCAATAACTGTAGGCGTTCAAGGAAGAGCGACTCTGATGAGGACGAGGCCCTTGATATCTCCTATATCAGGTTAATCAATTTATTAGTTTATCAATAATTTATGCATGTGATCAATTTTTGTCAATTGAAATTGAATTTTTGAAGTGGTGGTTTGTTTTGAAATAGTTCAGATACCGTGAGGTTAATTGATGCAAAGCTGAACATGGTTTGTGTTTTCTTTTTATTTTGTTTTAATTTTTCTTTAAATTGTGTTAAACTGCTCAGTTTGGTTGCTGGTGAATTGTTCAACATGTTTCTGCAATACATCTAACTTCAGGGATTCCTAGACCTGCTAGCAGTGATAGAAGACTAGTACTGCGTTGGGGCATGTATAGAGCTGATTCATCCTGTTTCGTGCCATTAGACTTCAGAAGTTCAACCCCAAATGACACAACTACCACCGTCGAAACCCCTTTCATTCATACTTCTTCCTGCAGGTTTACTCTCGAATTGGAGTTTGAGGCTAAACAAATCCCTTTCTATTTCTCCTTTATTTTGACTTCTCTAGCAGATGCTAATGTGAGTGATATGGAGATAAGAAGCCATAGGAAGACAAATTTTTGTGTCCTAGTTGGTTTTGGTCGAGGTTATCCTGGTCATTAGGTCTCACCTTTTCTAATGATGGATCCATGAACTTTATCATTTTTTCAAGAAATGCAGAGAGTGTGGTTTTATGCTTGTATGATGACACCACATCTGAAAAACCTGCTTTGGAGCTTGATCTAGATCCATATGTCAATCGATCAGGTGACATTTGTCATGTGTCATTTGGAAGTGCATGGGCTTTTGTGATCCATGGTTATAAATTTAAGGGGAACCTTCTGCTGAAAAACAAAAATAACTTTGATGAAGGGCATGTCCTGCTAGATCCATATACTAAGGTCATTGCGAAATCTATTCCTAATAATCATGGAACAGGGTTGAAGTATCTTGGAAGACTATGCAAAGAACCTGCTTTTGACTGGGCTGGTGATGTTCGACCTGACTTAAGTATGGAAAAACTAGTGGTTTATCGGTTGAACGTGACGCGTTTTACAGAGCACAAGTCCAGTCGGCTACCAACTAATATAGGAGGCAGCTGCAACCAATATTAAAACATGGGGATTCAATTTTAGCGCTTCAAACCTTTTAAGGGCTGGGATTGAGTTTGAAAAAGGGTTGTCGGAGGACCATTTGTTAAACATAACTTTCGTTAAGGGAATAATCAGTGAAATTTGTTACAGGTTCTGCTTTGGAGTTTTGCACAAACTGCATTGCAGTTTTGAACCCGCATTGCAGTTTTGGACTACATAGGCACCTCTTCATATCCCTTTTAATTTTATGTCTGAAGTAAATCACCCAATAAGAGCTACTCACAATCATTCTGCCAATGCTTCATGTAACAAGAAGTTAAATAGTCAGAACCTACACCTCAGCTGATTTCTCATAGTCGGGCATGTCACTAGCATGACCAATTTGAGCAACAGGGAGTAGGGTTTGTAACACAAGCAGACCGAATTTTGCATGGCTTCAATTATACGCGTCTTTGGGCAAAATAACAATATACCAGAAGAAAAATGCTAATTCAATGACATGGGGTTTGTTAAAACAATCACCAACACTTTGACTTTAACAAGAGAAAAAATATAACAAAAAGCATCACAATAGTATGGAAGCATTAGAGATAACTATCACACTATTGCAAGCTCGCATAATTAAGGAAACATGAATATTTATATAAAATTGAGATAGTGAACACTACTGGAGAGACAACCAAGTATTCATCAGAAGTAAAAGAATAAGATCAAACAAAAGTGATGACAAGGTTATATGGCATCTAACAAAATTGATTTTGGATTCCACTCCTCATGACAGAAAATGAGACTGGGAAGTCATTCATTATCATGGGACATGATGCTGACGAAATCCAAAGGAATAATTTAACAATGATCTACCATCCAAGAGCACAAGATGAATTGTATAAAAGGCTACATCTTGATTGCCACCTGTTCAGCAGAACTTTTCTTCACAACCCCTCTACAACACAGTTCGCTCAATAACTCCAACGTCTCTTTTGCCAAGCCTTCATAAGCTATGCCTTCAATGAATTACTTAAAATGGTGACAGCTGTCTTTTGGTTTAAAATGAATTGCTTAAAATTTGCATAATGTCATATTTTGTAATTTTTAGCTTTTTGTAATGCATGATCGTAAAATTACATCCTATTATTTATTCTTTGGCCTTTTCTTAATTAAGTGAATTGAATTTGTATTTTCCTAATTAGTAAAATATATAGTGTCTATAAACTAAAGCACCCTTTTTTTTAACCGTTGACGTGTGCATTTCACACGTCAACGGTAAAAAAAATTTGAATTTTAGTCGCTAACATTAGCGTGACGTCATCAGCTTTTGGGCTACAAACCAGGCAATTTTTACTCGTGGGCTTATCCAGCCTGGTGGGTTCCACCCCTTGCCCGAACTGGACTTTGCGCGCAGGAAGTGGTTTTTGGGCCTTGAGCTGCCTTTTCCCTGCCCCCAGCCCCTTGCGCTGGAGGTGGCCTTAAGCTCAACCTAAAGAGCCTACTTTATCTGCAATGTCTAATGGTCAACTTTGCCCAAACTTTTACTGCATTGTTTTTAGACTGTGTTTGGGGGGGACCCCAACATGCAGAAGACAATTGAATAATTGAAACCCTCCAAATCTCCGTCAAGAGAAACCCTCCAATCTAAATAATTAAAATATGGACCTCTCAAGTTTCAATGAGAATTAAACCCTCGTTTTTCTTTCTCCGAGCATCTCCAAGGGAGATGTCAAATACCAAACATCAAATTTAAATTTGATGGTTGATGTGGCAATTTGACATCATACACAGCTTTACACTCCACCCGATATGTCAAATTAGATTATTATTTTATTATACTTTAGTGTTGATTTGTTTTTAATTAAAAAGAAAAGAAAAGAAAAAATAATAAAAGATTCTTTTGACATCTTGCTTTTGGGATGTCAAAAATAACATCTCAACCTCCACCTTCATTCCGCATCGAACTTTGTGCGTCGGTTGGAGTGACGTGAGATGTTATTTCTAACCGTTAAATGCCTATGTGGCACTTTTGACACATTCGGTTGGAGATTCTGGTCAAGGTTTTGGCAGTCAAATATGAAGCACACTACTTGGGTGTTGGGATCTGATTGGCTTACATATTTTGCTGCGTGGTTGATCCTGATCCAGTATGTGTGATTATTGAATTTTCAAAGGAGCAAAGTCATTGGCTGAAAAAAAAGAGTAGAGGGCCAACAGCTCATCAAACTGACTGAGCGATCTTGTTGTCACATTTCTTGCATTCAGTCAAAGTTTGACTCAAGACTTCATCAGCAGCAGCATATCCAAATGTCATCCCATGCCAACAGTTGGCTGTCTGAGGACCAAAGAGCTTGCTTATTCTTTTCATCAATAAATTCAGAAGCTTCCATATCTGGTGGGGTCTTGAAGTTGGTATAGTTAATTAGTTGGGATTATGCATGAACCATGTAGGCTTGAGGAAAATGGGAACACGATGACTGTTGACTGATCTCGGCCTACAGACCTTATCTTCTGCAAGCACATTTAACATTCATGGTTTTTATGCATAATCTTTAGCATCAGTTGAAAAATATTCATGCTTCTAGAAATAGGGTTATCAGCACTAATTCTGAATTAGCCTTTAATTGCATCCATTAGCTATTTAATTTTTTAAATTAAGTTCCATCATCACTATCATTTCCACCAAATCAAGTGAATTCCTTGCCTTGTTTGCTTGTTAGTTGTTTTCTAGTACAAGTCCACCTACAGTATTTCAAGTCATCAACATACATGTTATTATAAAACCAGCTGTCTGATGGGTATCTTGTTGTGTACACACACACACTCAAATCAAAGGAAAATATTTGGGGCACCACCTTTGCTCACCGCCTTACTCACCACCTTACTCACCACCTCTCCAATAGAGAGTGAGGCCGGAGTGGGGCCCACTGCATTGGTGGACCCCACCCGGCCTCACCCTCTATTAGAGAGATGGTGAGCAATGTGGTGAGCAAAGGTGGTGCCTCTAGCACCACATTACAATTTTTTCCAGTATTTAATTGCAGAAATTCCCGTTCAAACTATGTGAAGCCTTCTGACTTTTGCCAGTCATCCAATGATCCCCAACTAACCCAACCCAAGTCACTTGACATGTGTATAAATATATGATACCATTATGTTTACTTTCCTCACAAAATATTTTGCCTTCTGCTTTTGCCAGAAACAGAGTCCTCTGTTTTCTGCTTTCCTCCTCTGTTTTTTGCTCTGCTTCTAAACATAACTTTTGTCCTCTGCTTGTAAACCAGAGCTTTTGTTTAGCTTCAAATTACTCCCACACAGTACAAAACATGGAAGCTGAACAAAGCCCAAAGAAGCCTCAGAAGCCAAAGACAAGGATTCCACCACCTAGAGGCCAAGTGAAAGCTAATATTTTTAGAGAGTTGGGGTCTAAAGTAAAGGCTGCAGCACAATCAGTGGTAACTGGGCTGGGAGGATGCTGTGGAAGCTGAGGCTACATGTTTGAGGGGCATTCAGATACTTGCCCCTGATGAAGTTAACCACATTTCAAGCTTGAAATTTGAAATGATTTAAAATTTGAATGTTTTTTATTGTTTTTGCTTCCCATACAGATACAGAGTAGAGACCAAACAGATCATTTGGGACATGGGCATGCCATTTTAGTTGAAATGGGAAATTGCTTAGTTTTAGGATATTTCTGTATAAGTACAAGTTTCAGGTAATTATATAGCAATGGCAGTACGGAGTTCGCAAAGTCTGCTTTTGGGTTTGGTTCTCTTATTTATCTGTTTTGTTATGCCTGTAGCTTCCATTTCTTCCAAGTTTAGGAAGCTGGGCATGTGCATGAACAAATGAGTCACAAAGCAGAAATTGTAGCTTGTGGGTTCTTGTTTTTTATTTGATGGGATTCATGGAGGAAATTAAAATTAATAGATATGTTCTTCATTTTTAGCTGAAAAAGAAAAAAAGAAAGAAAAGAAAAGACAGCAGCAGCAGCACTATCAAGTATCAATGCTTAAAATACATGACTGTAGAAGAACCTGATTCTCTTCCAAACTCAAAACTCTATTGTTAACTGTTGTTGTCGTTGGCCTCTGGCCCAAGTCATCTTAAATTGAAAGTTCCCCAATTTGATTTGTTCAGTGTATCAGCTGTGCATGTTTCCTTTCCTTTGGTTTTATTGACTTTAAATATTGTCTCATTTGATTACTTAATTGATATTTGGTACTGAGAGAGAGAGAGAGAGAGAGAGAGAGAGAGAGAGAGAGAGAGAGAGAGAGAGAGAGAGAGAGAGAGAGACTGTCAGATATTTATTTGATGTTTAGTTAAAGCAATTAACCGCATATAGACTCCATTTGTCTATTTTAATATTTGTATTTGGTTGAACATGTCTATATCTCTGTTCTCATGCATTCACGCTACGTGGAGCTTATGCTTATGCGAGACACTTGGCTTACATGCGTTGCTTTTCAAGCCAACTCTTCTTCTTCATCTGTAGTGACTAAATAAAATATACAGAAACCCTTCAATATTATATCCACACACACCCTACAAGCCAGAAAAAAAAAATGGAAGACAGAAGTAGATAGAAGCCGATGCACAGAGAAGCAGTCACCCTTCCACCAAGGAGAGGTAAAATCAAAGCTAAAACATATGGGGACATCAAAGAGACTGTCATCGATCTGATAGGAATGGCAAATCAAAGTGGCAATGGGGGACAAAGCTCATCAGCTTCAGCAAATCAGCCAGATGAAGAGAACAAAAAGGCTGGAAAAGCAAAGCATTTGTGTTCGGTGTTGGCAAATTTTCAACTTGTTTTGGTGACAACTTTCCAATTTTATTGCATGTTTATTTTTTCTGTGCTCATTTATTTGGCGATTAAAATTTTACCCCCTCCCTGTAGTTTAGACTATCACTTTTACTTGTTTGATGACACCAAGTTATTCTACTTTTGCTTTTGGATGGTGCTTTCTTTTGTGCATATAATTAATTCACAGGTTTAATTCATTTGATGTTGTTTTGTTAGAGAAACTATAATTCCTGATGTGGACCTAAGAATTAAAAAATTACCCAATTTTTTCTTTTCTTCAAGATTCATGTTTCATTCATTAGTTGGGTGCTGCACCAGAAAGGTCCAGAACCAATTTTCAAACAACAAGTCACAATCGGATTCTGTCACACCAGAATCCGGTTCTTCAGATTAAAATTATATATTTTGCCATGGACTTAAACAACTAAGCCTTCATGCTTTGGCCACTTAATATAATAGTTTCTAGTTGATCTCCTTTATGCTTTTGTTTTTCTTGGCCACGGCTAAATCACTTGCACGTGCATTGTGTTAAATTTCAGAGAGGCAGTTAGCACATACAAAGCCTAGTAGGTGTAGAGTTTTAATATTAATAGTGGAACCATTCATTATATATTGTATTTTATTTTGTCAAGTTTCCGATGTGGGATTTATATTCTTCAACATGCTCCCTCACGTGGGACTACCATTAGTGGATCACACATGAAGCCAAGTTCACATTGGAGTCAAGCCCAACACGTGAACATATGTATTGGGTAAGGGGTAAAGGTAAAAGTCCAATATTTCAGGCCCAGTCAATCAATCCGCTCTGATACTATGTTAAATTTCAAAGAGACAGATCAACGATCCACTACTAGCAACACCGATATTGTCGGTAACTTAACCACCTATAAAGTCCAGTAGGTATGAGGTTTTATCACAAAAGGCTTCAGTGATACTAGTAGTAGAACTATTCATTATATATTGTATTTTATTTTGTCAAATTTTCGATGTGGGACTTATATTTTTTAACACATTGCTTGTTCTTGTCAATTCTCATCCCCATATTTTTATTTTATTTTTTATTTACTGAAATAGAGAGGATGGAATCTATGTGTGGATCCAAACAGCCCCCCATAGTTAATTCCTTTATATTCACCATTCGGTAATTTTATTATATATGCTATTCATACTGAAAGCGCATTACAAGACTTTTTTGACAAAAGTTGCATTAGCTAATAATTGCTTCCCCCACCAAATATATATAAAGTGTACTTTTCCAATTCAGCTCACTTCACCACCGCTGCCCTACAGCTTCTCTCTTCTTTTTTTTTTCCTAAAAAATCAGCTGAGAAATGGAAAACAAAAGCAACAAGCCAGTGAAGAAAGGAAAATCCATGGCCAATCTCCCACCAAAAAGAGGTCAGATCACAGCTAGAGTAGTTGAGGAACTGGTAGAGACTGTGAGCAACATAGCAGGAGCAGCAGCAGCAAAGTATGTTACCAATTTTGGGGAAAACCCAGGTTCATCAGGTGGCTACTCTTCTTATGAGAAAAACTAGCAGTGTTTGGGAAAGGGGAGGAGAGGCCTTCAGTACTGGCCAATTTGGCTTTAGCTATGAGAATGAGACTATGATGAGAGAGAAAGGGTAGGGTTTCTTTTTTTCTTTTGTTTCCTTGTTTTTCACTTTCTTTCCAGTTTGAGGGTTTGAAGCAAGCGTGATATCCAAGTTAAATTGTATTTGCCACTTCTCTTCTGTATCTGCAATGCTTTTTTACCATCCAGAATTTTACTGAGCATTTGTATTGATGAACATCAGTTTCATTAATCCACCACATCCCATTGTCTCACTAATTAAGAAATTCAAGAAAGATTATGATCTTGATCAAATTAACCAACTTGGTTGCTTGGACTGCAAAGCTTTCATGTTCTTTCTTAATTACCAATTAAGAACCATGATATAATCAGATAAGACAATCAGTGGTCCTCCAAAGTAGTGGGGCCGCAGTCCTGTCTGTCAAACCAAATGCGTTGAACCAGCATACTTGGTTTGACACGTCAAAGGGTTCAAACTTGACACGTGTTGTTAGAGTAATTAAATATATTAATTTATTCAACTAAATCAAGAAAAATTCATAAAAGTGAAATTAAATTAATTTAATCCACCAACAAAATCATCATGTTCGTCCATCATGGACAATCCAAATTCCAAACTCATATATCTTATTAGATTGGCGTTTTCCTAATGGATTTTTTTACCATTGGGAATCTTATCCACGCATGTGCAAGTGAAAAGCATACGGTCGTCTGCTGCGTCATCAAAATTCATTCTTTTGACTTTTTACATCACAGGCTAGTGTCATCAATACGTCACAGGAATAAAAGATAAAAAAAATTTGTCCCCAAAGATTGAGTTTTTTGGTGATGAATAAGGCATTGAATTTGTTGGATGAGCATGAAATATGACTACATTTCTACTGATACAATCTACCCTTCCAACTGTAACTCTTCCCCCTTCATTTGCTTTCCTTCCAATCTGAGAGTGAAAAGGTTATGCTTTAATTTCTCTCAGTAGTCTACTGTTATTCTAGAAGGTCAGCCCCAGAAACCCTTTCAATGACATATGAGAGAGAGAGAGAGAGAGAGAGAGAGAGAGAGAGAGAGAGAGAGAGAGAGAATGACAAATCATCTAGAATTATGTTGACTTAGGGTTTAGAGAGAACATACATCAAAATTCAAATGCAGAATATATGGTCCTAATTTACATTTGGACTCATTTGGTATTTTGATAAAGATGGGTCGTGAATCATTTTTATGCACCTAGGTTGGCGTTTATTCATCAAACCAATCAGATTCTGACTTGCCTTCTTCTCATTCATTCTCATGTCCCCAACCTAGATTTGTCAAAGGCTAAAGAGGTAATCATACTCTTTATTTGACAGAAAACAATGAGGTGGTCAAGTTTCCCACATGGAAACTGAGGAAGAATCACTATTAAGGAATTTTTGAAGAGACATGTGAAATTTGACAGACAGCTCACCCGCATTAATCTTTGTTCAAGTCAAAAAATTGACATGGAAGCTGCTCAACACTTTGGAGGTCCACTCATTAAGATGTCTGAAGCAGATGAGCCAGCCATTGTTGTTGGCATGATTCTCTGAAAGCTTTGTTATCTATGTTACAGTTCAGTGATTTTTATTATATCTTTTCGTTAACCGATTGTTATCATCATTTGCTGTTTCCTCCTACATACAAAACGCAGGAATGTGCCATTTATCTTATAGGAAAGGTAGAGACACCACCTGATGTTAATTGAACAACAGCAATCTGAATCAAAATTTGGATTTTTCCTTGCATAAAACATTAAGCCACATCCAGAGGACCAGGAATTTAGCATAAAAAGTACAAATAAAAAACATCCCAGGACAAATAATACATTATTTCCTCTCACATTTCTGGTTATAGTCTCTTTCAGTCCCTCACTAGCAATACACTCACTTCTCCCCCTCTTCAAGATGCCTCTATACCCGGTTCCCTTATCTGAATGGATGTTCTTGACAAACTTGCTTCAAGTTCATTTAACTCATCCATGTCCAACTCATCGTCGTCATCATCATCGTCATCATCAATGGGGACTTCTTCGGAACCAGCCACACTGGTAGAGGCGCTTGGTCCTGCTGCTGCTGAGTTTTCTTTGGCCTGAAACGAAGCACAGACAAACTGAGATAACAAAATAAATGGAAATTGTTAAGGCAATTACTAAATGTCCAAGTAAACGGAACCATCTGACTTCATTTTAGGTAGGTTGTCTTAAGAGTTCAAGAGAGCACTGCAACCATCGATGATATTTATAGCTTCTGGATTCAAAATATTTGTTCCTTGGTAATGATAAATGTGGTACTACATAGTTACTCTACTACTTGTACACCAAAACCAGAATTACCAAAGCGAAGATTTTGGTTCTTGTGTCACTGATTAATATTAAAAGAAAAAGTGTGAAACAGTTCCTGTTGCAGCAACTGAGTAATAATCTCTCAATCATTTGCTACAACCACGATAGATATAATAATTAATTTATAAAATCATAGACATCAAAAGCTTGTTTTTTCTTTTCTTTATAGTCTCATTTAATAAAGAAAGAGCTTCAAGAGATGGCACATTCCCTGAGCAAACCCCTCTAGTGCCAGTAGAGTTTTCAGTCTACAGGCAAATCGCAACAGGAACTTTATATGACAGGGTCACAAGCATAGAGAACACTCAACGCCATGTTTCATCAAAACCTATTTTGGCAGAGACCGCCCCACATTGGCATTGAAAGCTATAGCGTTCTCACAAAAATATCAAACTTCAATCTCATGTTTTCTTCATTTCTTTTGGCATCAGAGAAAAGTTGTAGTAAGATTATGATCATATTTTGAAGAAAATGGTTATTTTATCCAAATGTCCCGTAAATTTTCACCTATAGACTATCTACAAGTCAAATGGGAAGCACTCCTTGTTGCTGAGGATTCATGCAACAAGACAACAGACAGAACCACAAAGAGCTAAGAAAAACATGGATCTGTAATCAAAACTTGATAATCTCACCACAAAAACCTTGAAACCATGATCTACTATAAACAAAACAAACAAAGAGACGACATAACCACATAAAAAACATAATGAGATAAGAATAAGGAATTGAAAAGCAAATCACATTGGGACATCTACGGCAGAATCTTATCTCATTGCCTCAATCACATCATTTTGGTATCTCATGGACGAACTCAAAAGAATGTTCAATCCTCCCTTGTACTTAGCTATCATGGCATTATCATTATAACTGTGGCCATTTTGAGCCGCATGCAATGGCCATCCAGCATTAAAGCTTGACCAGCATGTAAGTAATAATACAATACAAAACTTCTATTACATAACACTGAACAGTTAACTTTATCAAGATACTGAAATAGTTCAATTTTTTTCTCTTTCCCTTATAAAAAAACTGAGGTGATGCCTATAGCTGAGAATAACTTCTAGACAATCAAGCCCAAACACAAGTAAAGACCGATAGCCCAAATGACCAGAAAAAGAGCATCTTTGGACACTTATTTTGATAAGCCAATAATTTTCTTTGACATCATAGAAGCGTGAGAACTTAAGATACAGAAAACTTTCATAATACCAAAAAATAAATAAAAAAGCAAACTCAAAGATAAAAAATAATATTCACATAAGTCGGCAGTTATGCATACCCCACCACCTTTTTCACTTCCTTCTAAGTGATGAGATGTTGGAAGTTAAAAGTTAGCTAAAACGTTACCAAAAGAATATACAGAAACATACTAAGCTTTGTTGACTTCAAAAGTGACATGTACCGGTCCATCATAAATAAATCACGTGTAGTACAAAATGACAATATTACCTTCTCTTCAGCAGCTTCAGGTTCTTGTCTCTGGTATTTTTCATATGCTTCAGCATCATCCACAAACAAGCTAGCATCCGAAAGAAACAACTCACGACCACTGAAATACAAGAAAAATTGAGTCAATGGCATAAAACAAAAAATACATACAAAATGCAAAACATGGAAGGAACAAAACCTCATGCGGTCATTCTTAGCCCTCTCTGCTCGTTGTTCAGCCAGGCCAGCCTCTTTCTCTTCTGTCTTTTTCTTCCTCCATTGCATGAACAAATCAGTGGTCATTGGAGTACAGGTTGTAACTTTTGCACGCTGCAGTAATCAGCAGATGAGCAATAATAATAATTAAAAATACAAAACAGAGGAAATCAAGCTAAAACATGCTTAAGGATGCAATAAATAATTTGCAAATGTACAAAATGTTTCCATCACAACAGGTAAGGACAAAATGAAAATGCAAAGTTAACATAATCAATATGATCATCACCTGATTTTCGATCTCATCCTCAATGGCAATTTTTTCAGACTCTTCGTCAAGAAGTGACTTCATCTGAGACTTCAAAATATAGCCAGGAGGAAGAGCATGTCTGTAATGGCACTCTTTTCCACCATTTGGACAAGCCCAAAACCAACCATACTGCTTCTTTTCCACTGCTTCCAAGAAGTGTTTGCAAACCTGTACGTATTAAAGGCCAACTGATTCATAACAAGATATACTGCTACATTCTCAAATTGCCCAACCATAACTTAAAAAAGTATTGTACTGTTTAACTATCACTACTTGTAATTTTTGAATATTTACTCATCTAGAGGAGAAAAATAATTTATCCCTCTAGTATTCAATAACCCCTCCAAAATAAATTAATTCACTAGCATAGCCTACAATAGAGATCCAATCTATAATCCCAAAAGTTACAAGCAACATGGCAGATTCTGTACATTAGAGATACCAGATCACATTTTTTCTAACAGATGCTTAAACCCACAACTGAAAAGAGTAAAAGCATCCATCCACTCCAACTCGTTAGATAAGACATAAATCCATCACCTAAATTCACTACATGTACTTGCATAAAGTTGAGAATTTTAACATGCCCCATTGCCAATGGCTTGTTCTTCAAAAACATAAATCAGTTATCATGTGACATAAACTATTTAAATTGTAACATAACCCCAATGATCAATGATTGCAAAGCTGACCTACACCACCTAACAGTATAGTTTCAAAAGAGGACCAATGTCCCATGCAACAAACCTTTGCCTCCTTTTTTTTTCTTCTCTCTTTTCCCCTCATGAAACATAATTGATGTAATGGCTAACGTGCCCTGAAAGGCCTCCATATTCCATCCTAAGTAACCAGAAACATTTGAAGGGTGGGTAGGGAGGGAAAGAGGTAGGGAGAGAAAGACATAGGTCTAACTAGAGGGAGAGAGAGAGAGAGAGAGAGCAACGCATTCAAATGCAGATATCTTAACACTGAAAATATCATTTCTAAAATCATATATATATATATATATATATATATATATATATAATATAAACCTAAGATATGAAATAGACATACAATCTCGGTGGGCTTATTCTGGTTATACTCATTCTTCTTTGACTCCACAACCTTCTCCAATGTCTCTTGATCCCAATCCTCCATTGTTTCTGAAAATATAATTAACCCGGAATAAGCAAAACATATGCCCATATATTAGCATCAAAACAGTAAACAAGACATGTGAATCCTCTCACCGTCATCGCGCTTATCACTGTAAATATCAATCTTTTCACCCTTCCTCTGAACATTCAAATCATGGGAAAACTTGCACTTGAATCCCTTAGTACATTGCCCAACCTTGAAAAACTCGCACAATATAGACTTGGGATCAACACCTATTCAAATTCCCAATTCGGTTACAACCATACCATAACCAATATGCTATTGAACACAATATAATCAACTATCACCAAACACGACTAAGAAACACGTCAGAGTTGGAGTACATACTACATACCAGCTGGCACTTTTGGCTGACTAACAGCAATCTTGAACAAATCATTAAGCTCCTTCTCTTTGGCTTTCTCTTCCTCCTTCTTTTTCTGCAAAACCCATTAAAAAATTATAAAACCCAATTTCACAAAACCACATCCAAACGTCATGTTCCAATAAGAATCATCAATTTTCATTCTTCTAGCTAATTTTTGTCTATTCAAATACAACCCAATAGGGGAAAATAACAGACATATGAGAGGATCCGAATAAGAAACAGTGAGAACGGGACCTTGGCTTTGGTTGGGTCTACTTTGGGCTGGACTGACTGCTGGAGATTCTGTACGTACTTCTGGACATTCTTACTCTTGTTCTTGTTCTTCAGACCAAAGGTCTTGTCCTCCACGACCTTCTGCTTCTTTGCCAAGTCGGCCTTCGATGCCTTTGGCGGCATGGCTACTTCGAATTCAACAAAGGAACAAAAATAGAAAAAGAAAAGGGAAGCTAGAGCAATCTGTGGTTTCCGAAATGAATAAATTTACCAACTTCCAGTGCAGATTTGCTTAATTTTGAATCAGAGATGGCGATTAGGGTTTTCGAGAGCCCTCACTGTGCACCTTTTGAGAAGGATGAGCGAATGGCGTATAGTGACCAGGGAAGAACTAGGAGTGTGTTGTTCTGCTGACCTAAAATTCCGATTTTGCCCTAACTTTCTGGCTGCAACTATTGATAGTGTTTGAGTTTTGTCGAGTTTTGATTCATGTTGGGTATAAGTCAATTCCCAACTCAACCAATTTTCTATTATGTTAATCGATATATTTGTCAAATTTAAAATTACAATCATTTCTATTTCTAAGATAAAATTTTCACCTTTTTTTTTTTTTTTATTTTATTTTTAAAGTGATACTCGCAGTTTTTATATAAATTTACTCCACACGTATGATAACAAATTATAGTACTAAAAATTGTATATTAGTTAAAAACTATTAGGTAATTACATGATACAAATGTCACAAATACACATGAAAACAAGTGACAATTATTTAATTTGTTTTTTTATGGTCAAGTGACAATTATTTAACTTGGACAAATATTTGAATTTATGATTATCTTCCAAAATTGAAAACATAACTACCAACGTATCGTTGATGTTCATAGTTGGTTTCATTTGTTGATTTATGTCTAAATAATATTCCACTTTTGTTTTTATTTTTCAATAACAAGTAAATAATCAAATTATAATTCGGATTGTTATAACGGATTTGTAGCTCAACATATTATGTTTGATTATCTTTTTTGTATTTTAAAAAAATACAAGGGTATAATGGTCACTTTGAAAATTGCTCCTTTAGGTTTACCACGTGGCGCGCTAACTTGGTTGAGGTTCACAATTGCATACGACGCGGCGTAACGCGCAGTGTGAGACAGTTACCGTTAAACTGTAGCCACGGGCACGAAGCTCAGAGCAAAGCGGAACCAGTAGAGAGAGAGAGAGCGCGATGACGCCGATGAGGATGACATACCGTACGGTCTTCAGGGTTCATCAGAGCAAAAATAGAGTGCCATATTTGCTTCAATCGCGTTCATACTCTCAGTCTCAGTTTCAATCTAGGCCCGAACCCGAACGGTTATATCCAATTCTCTGTTTGGCTTGCAGGAAAATTCTAGAAATAGCTAAAAGGTGAAGTTTGGTTGCATTGCAGGTCTTCGTTCGGAATTGCGTTTGACATTGACGGGGTTATTCTCCGTGGCCGTGTTGCCGTTGGAGGGTCTCCGCGAGCTTTAAGAAAATTGTACGGAACCTCAGGTACTAAGAACTCCATGTTGTCACTGTCTAAATTAACAAATTTCCTTTATTTTTTAGCAAATTGAAAAAGAAGTGTAGAAATTGATTTTTGTTTCTTATTTTCTGGGCAAGTAAACAGATTAATTTGGCTCAAGTTTGAATTTTGTATTATTGTAAATGATTGTTTTTCATTAACATGGATTAATGAAAATATTACTTCTTTGTAGGTACTTTAAAGGTTCCTTTTCTGTTTTTGACCAATGGTAAGTCATCTGAGCGGTTTTTTCCACATTGGGAGCCATCATGTTTAACTTTAGCTAATATATACACAAAAAACATAATGAATGTTTTTGGTTAGAGCATCAGTCGAATTGTTCAACAATGGATATTTGTTCATAATTTTCACTTTAAGTCTAATCTTTGAGATTTTCGTACTTGTGTCTCGAAGTGTCTTACCAGTATATTTATACTTGGCCCATATAAGTTTCTGATTGATTTTATGTCACTTAGATTGTTCCTTTGTAGTCTTTGTTTCAAAGAGGTAGATACAAAGTGGAAGAATAAATTTTCTAATAGCTACTATTCGGTTGAAATAGGAGGTGGCATACCGGAATCAAGACGAGCCGCTGAATTAACTGAAATTTTGGGAGTTAGCATTTTGCCTTCTCAGGTAATATTCTGAAAATTTTAATTCTTTATTATGAGCATAAAGATGATGTTCTATTGTTTCCAATTTTTGGTGAACCTTATTTGACTGATGGAACCTTTGGAATAGCTTTCTTTTCTTTTTTTATCGTGACACAGGTTGTACAGGGTCACACACCTTTTAAAAGTTTGTTGAGAAGGTATATGTCAGTTTCACATGAATATTTTGCTACATTGGTGTGTAATTTTGATATATCATATTCTTCCCTGACTTTGTTTATAGTTCAGAGTGTAAACAATGTATTAACCTATTTTAATTATCTTACATTATGGCGATTTTATCCGTTTTACTCACAGATATGAGAATGAACTCATTATTGCTCTTGGAAAAGGGGAACCGGCTCTTGTAATGTCTGATTATGGTTTCAAGTAAGTTTTTAACCTAAAGTCTAGCTCGTTCTTGATTGTGGAGTCTTCTGAGTTTGAATTTGATACCTCCTGTTGCTAGATTTTGTGAAAGTAACAAATAGCCAAATTTATCTGTGGTGGCAGAAAAGTTCTCTCATTAGATGAGTATGCATCTTACTTCAAAAATATTGATCCTGTATCGCAATATAAGCTGTGGAGAACTAAGGAGGCATTGGATTGCAGCCAGCCCAAGGAGTCTGTGCCAAGATATGATGTTTATTCTGACAGGGTTAGTGCAGCTTTTGTTGTCAGCGACCCTGTAGATTGGGGCAGGGACATTCAGGTATCTTTTTCATTTTACCGTTTAGAATGCAGTATTAGGAAATCAGAGCATCTAAGATTTTGAAATTGTAGATTCCCTTGGCCTAGGGGGCTCAAATCCCACATAAATTGCCAACTTTGGAATGTGTGTGAAGTAGAAAGTAAAGTTTTGGGAACTGCATTTTTACCATCATGTTATTGCAGATGACCACAGTCATTTGTGTCCTTACCAAAGCTCTGAACTGATTCATGATTGAATTAGGTTCTCTGTGACATTCTAAGATCTGGAGGGCTTCCTGGACAAGAGAATGGGCATCAACCACCTCTATATTTTGCCGCAGATGATCTTGAGTATCAGGTTGGTAACTATGATTCTATAAAGATGTGGGTTGAAAAACTGAATCCTGAATTTGAAAGATATAAAGAAACAAGCCACGATTTGTTTGTTTGCTTTGAGTGATCTGCTTGCTGAAACCCGTCAGATCTTGTACTATGCCCATGAACATCTTTGATGCGTTGGGTTCTATTTGGATGATTTGCCCCAATCCCTGACATTTAGAAGAGTAGGCTTCGTTTTTTTATCTTCCCTTTATTCATTATCAACTAACTGTCTTTCTTTTTCAACTTTAAGTTTCACATGGTACTGCCATTGTACTGATCAGCTGCCTACTTATAACATACAGGCTGCATTTCCTTCTGAGCGACTCGGAATGGGTTCTTTCAGAATTGCACTTGAAAGCATCTTCAACAGGTGAGATGTGTCATATTCCAATGTGTTTATAATCCTACCTTTGCATGCTAGCACATCTGATTGAACACTAAGTTACTCTGTCATATGCAGTCCATGAGCCGCCTTCAGTAATATAATTTACTTTTGGCTTTGCTGCAGGATTCACCATGATTCTCTGGAATATGTTTCGTTTGGGAAGCCAAAGCCGTTTGTCTTTAAGAACACTGAAGCTCTATTGACACAGCTTCAACCATCTCATTGTCATATTGATACAACAAATACTGGAGGAGACTCTCGGTCGCATGCTTTCAAAACCCTTTACATGATTGGTGACAACCCTTCAGTTGATGTCAAAGGTGCTCGACAGGTTTGTCTTTCTCCTTATGGTGAAAAGTTGTTACTATTCTTTGAAGTTTGAATGTATTTGACAAGCATTGCACCTGGTTCTCTTAGGCCGGACATCCTTGGTTTTCTATTTTGACGAGGACAGGCGTTTTTAAGGGTAAAGATAATCATGCAGAGTTTCCAGCAGATCTGGTACGTTGGATATACTCATCATCAGAATATTTGGGCGGTGCCGGAGATAGTTTGTCACTTGCAAGTCTGAAAAATTCGTAATAACATAATAATTTCCGTTTGATTGCATTTACATTAAATTTGTTGCACACCCTTTTGTTCCTACTGCAGGTTGTGGATACCGTAGAAGAGGCAGTGGACTACATTCTGAAAAGGGAAGGAACTTCTTAGCTCAGAAAAAAGAAAGAAAAGGAGCAATTATGTAGAGACTGGTTTTCGCTTGTATGGCTGAGAATGTGAGAGAAGTAATCGGAGCCCACATAACCCATGTATTAGTAAACACATGGAAAGTAAGAAATCAGAATACTTCCAACACACAACTACATGTCATACCATCTGGCTCTTCCAGTAAATCGAAATGATTAACGGAGTCTTTGTTTTGTTTGTGTGGGGTGTTATAACTTATATATACTCCTAAGATGTCCGCAATATCAACAATAATTGAGATACAAAAGCAAGACTTTTTATTTACGAGATGATTCATATGAGCAAAGCATCAACAAAGATGCATGTGTTCAACAAAATCAGCAATCCAGGCTGCTAGCCTACATATCTCAGAGATTAACATAGCCAACGACAGGCATCAAAAGGGATTAGCTTCAGAAATTCAATTCACACGTGATTTACATTCTCAAACTCCATCCTCCTAGATGTGTTTGCTAAGTATTGTCTCAATAACACCTTGAGCTATAGGGTGATAAGTGTCACGCGCCTCTGCGAACACCCTTTTGGCCAAAATCTTCTCTTCTTCCTTTCCGGTGCCGCCTTCTACAAGAGCAGAGTAGAGTGAGACAAGGTACTTCTTCCTTCCAACTGCCTTCAAAGTTTTCTCCACCTCACCATAGTGCTCTTTGCACTTGGAAGCAATGGCCAGTAGGAGGAATGCCACCTTCACATCGTAATCTTTCGATTCGGACAGCCTGAAGCGCAAATTCAACTCCAAAATCTGCAAATCCAAAGACAATATATTATGATACGACAACAAAAAAGTGGGATAGATTTACCAATACATTGAGAACAGAAGCTGAAACAGAAATGAGTTAAAATGAAACTGAAGTAAAAATACAAGGCTATTTCACGCCATATGGGTCAACTCCTAAAATCTTACTCAACAAGGTATGAGCTCCTAAGGCTATTTCACACCACATGCAAACCACGTTATAAGAGATATGCCTATCCCCAGCTTCTAACCATGTAAAAAATTGCAACATCATCAAATTCCAATTTCCAACTCAAAATCATCCTTGACACAGTCCTATGAAAAAGACAAGAAGACATGCATATGAATAAATAGAATAAGATTTTCTGGTCAGTAATGGAAGAATCACTGTGTTATAAAATAAGTGCGTCTGGCTTTGTACCTTCACAAGCACTCAATTCTATGCCCAAAAATCAAATTCCAGCAGATGCGGTCAGCATCATAGGTGCACCCCATAGTGTGCCATACAGAAATAACTGCTTATATATTAATTGAAAATCATCATTGATGCAAAACCGATCATGGAAGAACCCACCGCAGAAGTATTTAAAGCGAAAGTTACTAACTTATACAAACTAAGAAATAAAGTAATTACAAAAAGTGTGTTGAAAGCAGATATAAAATCTAAGTCATAGCAAACCTGGTAATAGAAAATCACTTGAAGAGAAGAAACACAACAGTAGTACAGTACCTGTGAAGCTTCAATAGTTTTGGGCAGGTTCTCCAAGTAGAGCTCCCACTCCTGGCCTTGCCAATCAGCAACTTCATCCTCCCTTGGCATCCTACCAAGCTTAAATTCATTTGCTATTGACACAATCTTTGAATATATACTGGAAACTGGTTCATAGACATCAGGAGGGATACCAGTGCCCTCAGTCCACAATATTAAGTCAACCTCTTTTTCTATTCCAGGTAGGTTTGCTTTCAGAAAATCGAGAAATGTATCGGTATCAATTGACTGGAACTTGAAGGTGGCAATATATTTCTTGAGAAATTCATCAAATGCAGGCCTTCCAACCTTAGCATTCCAAAGTAAACGTGCGACAATCAAACCCTCTTTATAGGACAATATAAAGAGGCAAAGAAGTTATAGCATATAATCAACCTACCTGGCGTTCAATGCGCCATAGAAACTGGAAACCTTTTTCATATGGAACTTTAGAATACACATCATCTGGGTCAACTCCTTCCTGGTTGGTTTTCAGCTTTGTGACCTCCAAGTTATCCTTGAACCTCTCCATATCCTTATTCAAAGCTCGCGAACCAATTCCAATGTTTAATGCAGCTCTGTCCTCACCTTGCACAGCCTCAACAATTCTCCTCTCAGCATATGTCGTGAAACCCTGTAACAATAGATAAGGATTAACGCGCTAACCTCACTTCAAGGAACAGCATGCACATTGCAAATTGCACATCTCAGCATAATCAACCATACCCACAATTAAGCCTGCAGTACATTCTTTAAATTCTCCTAGCCCATAAATTATACAAATACCCTAGTGTGTTATGCCCCTAGAAGCTGGACTATATTTAAAATTTAACAAGACAAATGCTAAAAATTGACCTCAAAGTGCACTAGGTGCAGATAGTTTACATCAAATGAGGAAAACATGCAAAGTATCATAAAGGCAAAAACAAACAATATCTATGAATCTTGTCAATATAAAAGATCAAAACAATATCTATGAACCAAAAATCTGAACAAAACCAACAAAGATTAATGCGATAGTACCTCATTCAACCAAAAATGCTCATTAGTCTTGTTGGTGATTAAGTTCCCAGTCCAGCTATGCGCCAGCTCGTGCGCCACCAACTGCGCCCCGCTCGAGTCGCCTTTGAGCACCGTCGGAGTCAAGAACGTCATTCTTGGATTCTCCATACCAGCGTACGGAAAGCTCGGCGGAAGCACCAAGAGATCGAACCTTTCCCACTCATAAGGCCCAAACAGGGCCTCCCCTTGCCTGATCATGTCCTCGGTGCTCGCGAACTCAGTCGCCGCCGATTCCAGTACCGCCGGAACCGCCTCCGAGTAAACCCTAGTTCTCGGTCCCACCTCCCGGAACCCTAACTCGCCGACGGCGAAGGCGAACAGGTACGGCGGGATTGGTTGCTCCATCACGAACTCCTCGACGACTCTACCCTCGGCGCACCAGAGTGCGTCGGCGGAGACTAGCGCCGCTCCCTCGCCGGCGATCGGGTCACGGCGGTCCACGTGGCGAGCGGACATGACGGCGGAGAGCTGGAGGGGGACGTTAAGCTTTGCAGCGTAGCGCACACGCGCCGCAGGAGTGTCCTGGCATGGGAAGACGGAGCGCGCGTGGATGGCATGGCATTGCGTGTAGACAAACGGCAGCGTTTTGTTGAAGGTCTGGGGAGGAGAGAGCCACTGGAGGGCGGAGGAGGAAGGGGAAGTGGAGTAGACGATGAGAAAAGAGGAGTGGTTGGAGAGGGAGACAGTGAGGTGGCAGCCTTTGATTGGGTCAGGAGAGGAGAGGGAGAAAGGGAGGGGAGCAGAGGATTGGGGGTCGAGAACGGAGTGGACAGTGAGGGCACGCGCGTCGAGGGAGAGTGGGCCGGAGTGTGGGGCCGGGAGGGTGAGGAGAGCGGAGGCGTGGATGGTGGAGGAGGGGAAGTCGAAAAAGAGAGAGAGTGAGATGTGGGTGGCGAGTGGGTGAGTCGACTCAGTGAACGAGTGAGGGTCGATTGGCGCCATTGATTTTTAGGGCTAAACTGGTGAGTGAGCTCGGAGGAGGAGGAGGAGGAGAGGGTGCAAGCAGTGAAGTGAAAACGTCACGTAAATTTCTCGTAAATGAGAATGAATATAGGCCCTGTTTGGTACCCCTTCTTGGATTGGATTTGATTGGACTAGCTTAAATAATATCCATAATCTATATTTGGTGAAAGCATTCTTTAAGTTAAATGAGACTATTCAATCCAGCGTTTAAACAATCGCTTCACTCGTTGTTGCTAAATAAAGCGCTCTGAAGAGGTGTCGCTATCGAGTGAGCCATTATCCGCTTCGACATTGTTCTCCTCTTTCTCTTCGACTTGCTCTGGCTCTGCTTTTTCTCTTCGACTTGCTCTGGCTCTCCTCTTCCACGTTGCTTTGTTTTCCTCTTGCCTTGTGATCTGCTCTCACTGACTAAAGGTTAGTGTTGAACTCTCTTCCTCTCTTTCCCCTCTTCTTTTATTGTTTGTCTCTCTCCTTGGTGATATGATGGGTTTATTGGTTTGATTTTTAAGTTTTGATTATGGGGTTGTTTGTAGTTAGCTTAATCTGATGAAAATTAAGATTTGTATTGGTTAATTTTCATTAGATTATAATTGGGTATTTTTTTAGGGTTTTCAATTTTGAATTGTTTCGACTTGCTAGGATCTTCTTCTTCTAGTTAGTTTGACTATAATTTCCGGATATGATTCTTGTGAGAAGGACCCACATGAGAAATAATTGTCTCCCTTTTCTTGTGAGGATGTATACAACAGAATACTCGTTTATTGGTCCAAGTATTTTGGCTAAATTACATGGTCTAAGTAGAAACACATTCCGGAAGACTAAATAAGGTCTCGGGCTTACATCATTTTGGCATAATCAAAGCGTAAATTTTGCTTGATTTGTCCAAGAAGTGGTTGTTTTGTTGAATGCATATTGTCAAGGTGGGCCATTAGAAAATATATTCGCAGCTCAACAATGTCAACATCACGTTACTTTTATGCAAATTTTCTGAAGAAAAGTTGGGGGAGGAGCTGATCATTAGATCAACAAGTAGAAGGCAGCTAATTATGTCTTGTGCACAAATGAACCACTTTTCCACCGTATTCCTTTTTTACTTTAGGGGTTTTCCTTCTTGTTGTTGTTCTCATTACATATTGGATATGAGATATATCCAACTGAGGATGAAAAGACAAAATTTCCATTGGAGGAGAAAAGCAGAACAGCTGGTGCAGGGGCATTGGGGCAGGGTTAGAAAGAGAGAGAGAGAGAGAGAGAGAGAGAGAGAGAGAGAGAGAGAGAGAGCACGAGTAGTGTAAAGATGGTGATGGCTAAAGATCATGTTGGTTGCTGGGCAAAATTGCGTTAATGGTTTTTCATTCTGAGTTGTTTTGTTAGATCAATCTCAGCAGATTTTCAGACTGAGAGAGAATTGAATGCAACTCACTGCATGTTATAGACTTAAAATATGGTTTTGTTTCTCACATTAGATCAAAGTTACATATTAGAATATGTGTACATATGTTATGCTTTGCTTTTAGACTATTCCATTTGGTTTCTGGGAAATTGGAATAGAAAGTGAAGTATGAAGCGGGTTTTGTGTGTTGCTTTGGTCTCTAAAGATGGAGGTGTTTTTTTTTTTTTCCCACAGGACATGACTGCCATTTAAATTAAAATATCACTAAATTATGATACAACTGTGGTGGACTTTGTATTTCCTTCATGTTTACATGTATGTTGTATCTCTCTGAATTTTGATATGAAACTAATCAATGATCATGGTAGCAAGTGCTTTGTATTTGGAATGATATTTGTTTTACTTGTGAAACGTTTTCAGTTTTTTATAAGTAGCACCTATCAAAAGCATTGTTCGACTCTGACATGATGAATTAAGTAGGATGATGAGTTGGGTTGTCAAATGAGTTTAAGGCTTTTGATAATGTTATTGAATGATGAAACTATATTGGAGGATATATGAGTTTGAGCCTACTTGCCTTTATTTTCATTACAAAGATTCATTTTTTTGTTACATGGTTAAACATATACTAAGTGGTGCCTTATTTTATTGTAGCACCACAAGAATGCAGCTGAATGGATAAACAAATCATTCCCATTATTTGATAGACTTGCTAATATTTTTGGAAAGGATCGTGCTAATGGAAAAGGAGCTGAAGTCCCTAGTGAGATGATGGAAGAGCAAGGGAATAATGAAGTTGATGCTAGTGATGACAATGATACATCTCCCATGTCAATAAACAAGGAGGGGCAGCCAATCTGTGCCTAGTCAAAACAAGAGGAAAAGAGGCTCAAGTGATGAAGATAGAATTGTGACTGTACTGGAAAAATTGTTTGAAGTATCTGGGAAAAGGATGCAAATGGTGACTGAAGCTTTCTTAAAAGGTAATGAAGATCGATATGATATTGCCAAAGAAGTCAAGGAAATGAGGTTTTCTGCTATGGATCAAATTACTGCGTTAAAAATCATTTTGGATAAGCCACAAACAATATCTCTATTCAAGTCACTTGATGCTGATATCAAAAAAGCCTTTTTTGAGCAATTGCTCAATGAAAATGCTTGAAGGAGGCAACATTCAATATATTGGAAACACCACAAGTGCATCTTCCACCTTAGAAACACCACAAGTAGTTGCTATAGCTTTAGTTTTTGCTGCTTTATTAGTCTCATTTTGGAATTGTGGATCTTTATTTATATATGTTATTTAGGAGGATTGTTAGTATGTGAGCTTGTGGAAAGTTATATGTGAACTTGAATTTGTAATTTCAAGTCATTTGGATGACTTTTGCATATATATAAAATATCTAACTTTTGCATATATAAATATCATATGACTTTTACTTTATATGATGTTGGGATGGTTTGGAGCTTATCTCACCATGTTTGAAGGAAGAAAGGAAGAATAAAAGGATAGAAGTCATGTGGCTAATGCTTCGGCAATTGACAAACAGACATTTTGTTTTTGCAAACTATGATGACAATTGCATGTTGTGTTTGCAATTACTTACTGACGGTTTGGCAATTTGCATTAGGGAAGCTAAGCTTTCACATTTAGGAAATGTTCTTAAAATATAGACAAGTTTTGGAAAATTTAATACCAATCTTTGGCCTTAGAATTATAGTAAAAATAGTTGATAATTCAAATATTATCATTTCAAAGAAAAAATTTTAAAAAAATTATCCCTGTCCGAGCATAAATCAAACACAGGATAGTACTATTTTTCATAATCCAGCTTCTTAGTCCAACGCAGCACCAAACACAGGTTAAGATTTAATCCAGCTTAGTCCAATCCAAGTTAATCCGAAACAGTCCCAGGATTTAGTCCATTCCATGACAGTCCACCGTACCAAACGACCCCATAGAGAGAGAGAGAGATTCGGTGCAATAACTATTTTCTTTTTCTTTCTGGGTTTTGCTTTTTAAACTTTGGAGGGAGAAACAGAAGGTCTCATTTCTTGCACAAGAATAAAATCTCTGCTTATCTCTCAAGCTGAGTTAAAGAACATCTCTTTTTCATAAATCTCCAATTGAATATATTCTTGTGATTTTTTTATATTTATTTTGGAAAATTTAGTGAGTTAAAGAACATTCTTGTGGTTTGTTATTTATGGTTACAAGATTCTTGGATTATTGTTCTCTTTAGTGTTCATATTAATTTGATATTTTCACGTGAAAAAGAGATAGACTGATCATAGACTCATGGGCTAGAAATGTCATTTAAAGGCCCAAAGCATCATACACAAAGTTCACAGTGGCAGCCCAGATGATATTTACCGCTAACTGCACGTCTACACCCTCCAGTGGAGCCCACATTCATCAAATTAGCCATTATTACACCCACTGTTCTCAATTCGCCAAATTTCCTTTCCTTCTCTCTCTGCAGAAGCAAAGCACGAAGAAAGCTGCGAAATTCAAAACTTTGAGAAAGAGAGAGCGGGTGAGCTCTCTGTCCCAATCACATCCTCTCACTCTGAAAACCCTAAATCCTGAAGAACATAAAAGATGGACGACTACACGAGGGAGATGATGGACCTCAAGACTCTGGTTACTCGCACCCTCGAGAAGAAGGGCGTTCTCGCCAAGATCCGGGTACAAATTCCCCTTTTTGCCCCTCCATATTTGTCCCATTTCCTTGCTTTCTCATTTGGATCTCCTCAATATGCATGCACAGCTGATTTGAACCCAAAATGAGATTTTTTTTTCTCTGGTTAATCCTTCAAATGGTGCTTGAGTTTAGTTGACTTTTAGGGTTTTGTAATTTCATGTTTGTACCTTTGTTTTGCTTAAGTGGAAAGTGGAATTTGAAGCTTCAAGTTTTTGAATGCGATCCCCCATTTTGCAAAATTAGGGGCTGATTGATAATTCTGGATATTTTAGTTTTAGTTTGATGTACATGATCAAACTTATTGTTATTGAGAAATGATTTTTCTGGGAGTTTACTGATTTAACTGTTGCGTAGGCTGAGTTGAGAGCAAGTGTGTTTGAGGCAATTGAAGAGGAGGACAAGGTCATCGAGAAAGAAGAAGGCTTGCCTCCGGCATTGCTCGGTAGCTGCAACGATCGTGCTAAACAGCTCCATGCTTCCCCTTCAGGTTCTTACTTATCCCTCGCTCCTCCTTGTTCAAGTAAAGTAATTTCATCTTGGCTTCTGCTCTTAAGCTGAATTTCACTTTCACATGCTTATTGTAGGAAGGTTGCTTACGGCACTAGTATGCGAATACTTAGACTGGGCGCAACTAAACCATACGCTAAAAGTTTATCAGCCTGAGTGTAATTTGGTAATCAAATACAAATTTTAGTGCAGAAAGTGTCTTGTGTTGTTCATCTTATGCTAATGATTGTTGCTTTTGCTTTTGCTGAATTGCAGCAAAAGGATTCTTGGAAAGCTGAGTTGAAGGACTTTAGTAGCAAGAATGGATACGATCTTAACCGAAATGGGGATAGTGGTCCTTTGCTTTTGGACGTGCTTGAAGGATTTTTGAAATTTGAGGTTTGATATTTTTTGAGTTAAAGCACATAATTTTCAAGTTAAAATGAGAATTTGCAATAGGACTGTAGTCTTATTTGGCAATAATTTCTTTTTTTCAAGATATATTAACCTGATTGTTATGTTTTATCATGAAACCGAGGCTGCTAATTGATGTGTATTAATACTTCTGGACACAGTATAGATTAGTTAACATGTTTGCATGATATAGTCTCTCGTATACCTATGGGCGTTTTCCCCCCTTTGTTATAGATTTCTTGATCAGTCATAGGATGGGATTAGTATACAATTTTGAGGTTCTACAAACCAAGGGAAAAAACTTCCCGGCCAAAAGAGAAAGGAATGATGTGACCATGGAAAGGCTGGATTGACAATGAATGAAGCAAAAATACAAATTTATTTAGCTGATCTTTTGTTTGTAATTAGTCCTTTAGCAGATTGCTTATCATTAGATCTTGTTACTACAGAATTTATCTCAAGCAAGGGGTACTGGAAGGAGGCTAGCTACTTCAGAAACAGAGTCCTTATCCAATTTAGACTCTCGCAACATGCGAAGACCTTCTTCATCATCTGTTGCTGGAGGGCTGCCTCCACTAGGAAGGTGCTGAGCCTACATTACTGCTTCAGTAATTTGTATTTACTTTGTCTCTTTTTCCTTTTCTCTGAAACTCTTAATTGATATTAGTTTGTTGGTGTGCTTATTATAGGCCTGGTGGGTCTTCCCAGTCATCTGGTGAGTGACAAAGCAATTTCTTATGCCCTGTCCTTTATCTGCTTGCATTGTTTCTGTTTAACTGATACATTCTAGCATTCAGATCGAAGGGGTGGTTCGTCCATGTCTAGCTACAGGAAAGATGACTACAATTGGAGATATGATAGTGATGAAAGTTCAGAGGATGTCATTCGAGCTTCGAGTGCCATGGAAAACCTTCAATTGGATAGAAAAGCTCGCAATCTAACCACATCATGGCGGTATGTTCTGAGCCCCTTTATGTTATATCCACTTTACTAGGAAAAGCGTTCCTTTCAAAGAAAACTGCAGTGATGCAAAATGCTAGAGAGAGAGGGATTTTCTATGAGGTTAAAAATCAAAGTAAGGCTATTTACAACAGATTTCTCTTTCATAGGTGCTTTTATCAAAAGAGAAGTATGCATGGCTACATTTTCCTTGTGACATGTCGATCCCACTTTTGTCATTTCAAAACTATATATAAAATTTTGAAACCTTGTGATAAAGGTTCATTTCAAGTCATAATGTAGCAGAAATTGTAGTTCCTGTTCAATGTTTTCTTAGCCTTGTCTGCTTGATCTGGCAGCAGGCATGCAGGCGATGGAATTAGTGAGGATGAGGGCAGGTCTGATCAGATGTAGGCCGAACAACGACAACCTTTGTATAACTGCACGTGTATTTGATTTTGTATTTTATATGTTTCATCCTTCAATCATAGTGATGTTATGTAAGATTATTACTGTATTCCGATTTGATTTAGTGCTTCGTTCGAGTGTTTTTTTCGTGATGTAATTTCCTTTTTGACCTTTTGTGAAATCTAAATTAGTAACTGCTTCTTTGCTTGAAATTTTTCATTCTAACGAAGGGTATGAAATTTCATGCAATTGCCAAGTTCAGAGCCTTTTCTGAGAACTGCAGGAGCCAAACTTGAAACTCCTCAATGAAGCAATGTCACATTTGGGATATCAAACAAGAAAATATGGCATGCTCATCAAATCCAGATGACAGAGAAAAGCAAGAAAATTCCAACAACAAAATAAACAGAATAATAAATTAAAGCTGAAAAGAAAAAACATTTATATACTTTTGACATTCCTGCAGAGCACTTCGTTTTATTACACGTGTCGTGGCACATTTCTAAGCGCCAAAAACCGACTGCTCTACTGGCTTCCAGGCAGGGAAATCCAAAAAAGGTAAAATCAGAACCGAATTTCACACTCCGTCCCCAAACACAAAACCCCTCCCTCTCTCTTTCTCTCTCTGTCTGCAGCTCCCAACAACAATAACATTTTTTTATTTTGACTTTTGATTCCTCCCATGGTGGTTTTGAACCACGTTTTAAGATTAAGGGCAGCAAGCTCTTTCTCAGTCCGAAGCTTCCGTTCATCATCTTTTCTAAATTCCGAAACTGACCTCAAGGCGTCTTCCTCTGTCATCGCCCAAACCTCTCTTCCTCTGCAGCGGGACGTCAAGGACAGGAATGTCCAGTGGGTCTTCCTCGGCTGCCCCGGCGTCGGTAAAGGCACCTACGCCTCTCGCCTCTCCGCCCTCCTCGGCGTCCCCCACATCGCCACCGGCGATCTCGTTCGCGACGAGCTCTCGTCTTCTGGTCCCTCCGCTCTTCAGGTCCCCCTTCCCTTAGGCCTTAGGGTTTTTATCCTTTTTCTTTTATTTTTATTTTTCTGCAAATTTCAATCCGTGAAAAACCCAAACAAAAAAATTGCAGCTTGCAGAGGTTGTGAACCAGGGCAAATTGGTTTCGGATGAGATTATCATAAGCTTATTGTCCAAGCGTCTTGAAGCTAGTGCAGCTAAGGGTGAAACTGGCTTTATTCTTGACGGTTTTCCTCGAACTATTCGTCAGGCGGTAATACCATTTTTCTTTTCCATCAAAATTTTGCTTGAATTATACATTGGATGATCTTGCTTGGGAGGTAGCAAATAGGCACAATATGATCATTGAGGTGTAGATGACAAAATGTAGTTGGAATTTAAGATTTAGTTGAGGTTAGTAGAGTTGAAATATGCACATAAATTTATGGTCTTCCACTCTTCGAAAGCACACAATTTTATTACTATGAAGGAAGTTGAGGTTCCAACCCAAAACCAATTGGCAATGAGGGGAGTAGCCCAACTCCTTATAAACACTTGCTGGGTTTCTTAACTTTCCAAGGTGGGATTTTTTACCTTCACATTCTCACACGCCCTCGTACGTGTGACGAATTTTCAAGCCTAACACGTGGACAACACATATTGGGTGACGTGGAGCACGTGTGGCCGTTGGGCTTTCACACGTGGGCTAACCCACTATGATACCATGAAGGAAGTTGAGGTTCCACCCCAAAACCAATTGGCAATGGGGGAAGTAACCCAACTCCTTATAAACACTTGCTAGGTTTCTCAACTTCCAATGTGGGACTTTTTACCTTCATATTCTCACACCCCCCGCACGTGTGACGAATTTTCAAGCCTAACATGTGGCATATTGGGTGACGTGGAGCACGTGTGGCCGTTGAGCGTTCACACGTGGGCTAACCCACTATGATGCCATGAAGGAAGTTGAGGTTGCACCCCAAAACCAATTGGCAATGGGGAGAGTAGCCTAACTCCTTATAAACTCTTGCTAGGTTTCGCAACTTTCCAATGTTGGACTTTTTGCCTTCACATTCTCACACGCCCCCCTTTATAAACCCTTGCTAGGTTTCTCAACTTTCCAATGTAGGACTTTTTACCTTTACATTCTCACATCTGCATCCAAATTTCAGCGTAGCAATGCTTCTCTCTTGCTTCTTTTGGTTTCAAAGGTTATTGTTTTTTTTTTGGTTTAATTTAATGTTTGGCTCAGCAAAATTCTGAATTCATCTGTGTTGTCCTTTGCTAATATGTTTGCTAATGGGAGTCACTTGGTTTTAGGTTATACAGATTCATGAGCAGGCGATGTTCATTGAGCATATTTGTATAAGAAATTTGCATCCCCGCGTGGCTTATGTTCATTGAATTCTAATACGATTATTACAATGAGAAAACATCTACCATTTTGTGCATTTTTTCAAGAGTCCTGGTTTAGTGGAAATTTCCAGGTTTTTATGACCTCTGGAGGACAGTAAATTTTGAAATTGATTTGAAAGGATGGTTACTTCACCAAGTAGTGCGAATTTATTTTCTTTTATAATGGCTCCAGGGGCTACACAAAGAAGAGTAGGCATTGACTTGGCACAGAGCGTATTGTATGATGAAATAGAATATTCTCATGTCCCATTAAATTAATTCAGCTTCACTACCATTCCCCTCCTCTCCAATATTTTGCACCTCTATTATTATAACTTGCCTTCAAAATTTTGATTGTTTTACAGGAAATTTTAGAGGGAGTAACAGACATTGACTTGGTGGTCAACCTAAAGCTTCGTGAAGAGGCTCTACTTGCAAAGTGCCTTGGAAGAAGGATTTGTAGTGAGTGTGGAGGGAATTACAATGTGGCCTGCATTGACATTAAGGGTGAGGATGGGAACCCTGGCATGTACATGGCTCCACTTCTTCCCCCTCCACATTGTGCATCAAAGCTTATCACACGATCAGATGACACTGAAGAAGTTGTAAAGGAAAGACTCCGGATATATAATGATAAGGTATTGTTTCAGCATCCACTCCTTTTTAAGAATTCAACCAACTAGTTTAGAATATTTATCTTTAAGTTTGAAATATATTAATAATAATATGACTGAAGAACTGCTGCCCATAATATATAAGGTTCTCCCCCTTCTTCCTGCTAAGGATTGATGCCTCAGAGACTGTTCAACTTGCATGCTCTTTGTTACTGTATTAATTCTTGCATTAAGTGTCCTGCTATGCTTACTAAAACATCTTCTCCATGCATGAGAAGATTGCTTTGTCATTGTTGATCCATTGGAACAGCATCGGCTAATAGATGGACCTTCTCCTTATTGTCATGAGTTCACATTTGGACACTGGCCAATCAAGACTTGTTTATGTCATTAGTCCTTTTGTAACAACAGTCTTCAATTTTGGTTCAATTTGTAATTTGTGCATCACATATCATGTTGTCCTTGCAGAGTCAACCCGTGGAGGGGTTCTACCGCAGTCGAGGAAAATTGTTAGAGTTTGATCTTCCTGGAGGGATTCCTGAATCCTGGCCAAAGCTGCTTCAGGCTTTGAATCTGGAAGACCATGAAGACAAACGGTCCGCAGCAGCATGATTCGTAATTCTGTACCATATACACTTTAGACAAGTTAGTTTTCATTAGATAAGCCAAATCATTCTTTGCATGTCCTGGAAGCAGACGCATATATTTTAAAGTTGAAAGGGAAAAACTTCTTATGTGCAATAAAAAAACAGGAGCGCCCCATTTAGCTATATTTATATAGCATCCTATTGGGGTTTCAGAGTTATGTAAAAGGGGTATTTGTATTGTATTGTTAGTTATGTTGTTTGTTTGGACAAATGGTTAGATTATACTGATTATTTTTGTGGGCATTAAAGTTTCATTGCACCACAAGTTTGCCATTTTTTGTTGATGAAATATACAGATTCACCTCTCTTTCACATCCAATATATCATCATCCATCCATCATTTTCCAGTTTCAACTGTCTTTTCAATCCTCTGATTTGGAAGGAAATGTCTCTGTGCACATGTTTACCACATTTTTGGCTCGTCACCTTCCCCTACGTCTCTAATTTATTGCTAGAAATTACGAGTTATATGTTATGTAGGCAATCTAGATTTGCAGAGTCTGAGTTTGCAGCTTGATGGCCATTCGGATCCTTTTTACCAAACATTTCATTCTGTTTTTGTCAATACAAGATAGATTGATCCCACTTATACACCATGTGAAGTATATTGATGATCCACCACCTATACCCAATTTGCATCTTCAAAATATCTTCCATAATTAAAATATTTAATACTAATTATTCACAAAATAAATAATAATTAAAACATAATTACTAATTAAATTAATTAAATCAATATAAGATATTATTTAATAGATAAAAAGAAAATTAAAAAAAAAATTATTGACCTAGAGATACTAAGTTATATTTAAATTTTTTTAAAAACCTTTGCCTGCAAAAATTTCAGGATTTGATCTTTCCCGACGAAATTTCGTCGGTAAAGCTAACCTATTTGCCGGTATAGACATTTAACTTTTAAAAATAGAAATTCCAAAAGTACAGCTCCGGCTATACTCTAGAAATAGAAATTCCACAAGTACAGCCGCGTGGCTATACTCCAGAAACAGACATTCCAAAAGTACAGCCGCACGGCTATATTGTAGAAATAGAAATTTCAACAGTACAGCCGAACGGCCATACCCAAGAAATAGAAATTTTATAAGTATGGCCAGGCGGCTATACTTCTTAAATAGCATAATCTGAATTTGTCTTCTTAAATTACTTTACTTAGTAGTTATGTTTTAACTACTATTTACTTAGTCACTAATTAGTATTTAAATATTTTATTAAAGAAAAAAACTAATTACTACTCGTTAAGTAGTATAATTTGTGAATTAATTAAAATATTTAATACTAATTATTCACAAAATAAATAATAATTAAAACATAATTACTAATTAAATTAATTAAAACAATATAATATATTATTTAATAGATAAAAATTAAAAATTATTGACCTAAAGATACTAAGTTATATTTAAATTTTTTAAAAACCTTTACCTGCAAAAATTTCAAGATTTGATCTGTCCCGACGAAATTTCGTCGGGAAAGCTAACCTATTTGCCGGCAAAAACATTTAACATTTAAAAATAGAAATTCCAAAAGGACAGCCGACCGGCTATACTCCAGAAATAGAAATTCCACAAGTACAGCCGCCGGGCTATACTTCAGAAATAGAAATTCCAAAAGTACAGCCGAACGGCTATACTTTAGAAATACAAATTTCAACAGTACAGCCGCATGGCTATACCCAAGAAATAGAAATTTTACATGTATGGCCGGGCGGCTATACTTCTTAAATATCATAATCTGAATTTGTCTTCTTAAATTACTTTAATTAGTAGTTATGTTTTAACTACTATTTACATAGTCACTAATTAGTATTTAAATATTTTATTAAAGAAATAAATTAATTACTACTCGTTAAGTGATATAATTTGTGAATTAATTAAAATATTTAATAATAATTATTCACAAAGAAAATAATAATTAAAACAGAATTACTAATTAAATTAATTAAAATAAATATGAACTTATTTATTTTTCATGTGTCAATACACGTGTTTGAAGAAAACCTATAAAATACACGCATTTTACACGCTCGTATGTATTTCACATAATTGCTAATTGAAGTATCTCAAAAAGGAAAAGATATTAATTAATTATATGTATTAAATAAAGGAAGTTTGGCCAATTTTATTATTTTTTAATTTTTTAAAAAAAGCTAGAAACTCTTTCCCAACGAAAGTTTGTCTGGCAAAGTATAGCCGATCGGCTATAGTCTTTATTTTAGAAAAAAAAAATTGCTCCTATGCTCTGGGCTGATCCCCTTTTTTTATTATTATTTTAATTCACCAGGAAAGACCTTACCCGACAAGATTTGGTCGGGAAAGGATTTTTGAAAAAAATAAATATGAACTTACTTATTTTTCATGTGTCAATACACTTGTTTAAAGAAAACATATAAAATACATGTATTGTACGTGCACATATGTATTTCACATAATTGCTAATTGAAGTACCTCAAAAAAGAAAAGATATTACTTAATTACATATATTAAATTAAGGAAGTTTGGCAAAAACAAAATAAAATAAAATTTTTGATTAAAAAAATAGCTGGAAAATATTTCCCGACGAAAGTTTGTCGGGCAAAGTATAGCCGCTCGGCTATACTCTTTATTTTAAAAAAAATTGCTCTTATGCGTTGAGCTGGTCACTTTTTTTATTATTAAAAATAGTATAGCCGCGCGGCTATACTATTTTATGCGCCGGGAAAGACCTACCCCGTCGGGAAAGGATTTTCATATAAAATAAATATGAACTTACTTATTTTTCATGTGTCAATACACGTGTTTAAAGAAAACATATAAAATACACGCATTTTACACGCACATATGTATTTCACATAATTGCTAATTAAAGTACCTAAAAAAGGAAAATATATTACTTAAGTACATACATTAAATTAAGGAAGATTGACCAAAAAAAAGAAAATAAAAATTTTGATTTAAAAAAAAAAAGCTGGATACGCTTTCCCGACGAAAGTTTGTCGGGAAAGGTATAGCCGCTTGGCTATCTCTTTATTTCAAAAAAAAAATTTGCACCATTAGATGGTTTGAATAAAGTATTTGTCATGGCCTTATTCCCTTCGTTGATTTCGGATCCTTCCTGTTTTGATGTTCATTTCTTTTTGGATGGATTTGATCTCCTGCAGAGACTCATATATAAAAACCTCATACACAAGATGGTATACATTACAAGGCCCAAGGGTCAGAAGGAGCCTAACCTGTGCTTTTGGATGATATGTTAATCAGTTCCCCTTCTTGTTTGCTTCCCACAGAGTTAGCCTGGAATCACTTGTTCTGTAGAGTTAGCCTGAAATCACATGTTCTGCAGAGTTAGCCTGGAATGACATCGAAATTCATGGCGCCGTTATGTCTCCACCGAAAGAGAAGATAAAGCCAAATCATACACTTGCTATTTCTGAGATGGGAGCGAAAAGAAGAAGACGAAGAAGAAATGTGATTTGATGGCTGTCTGCCTTCCCATACGATTGTGTGGCCTAACTAGTCTTAGTCTAGTACGTCAGTGAAGCAAGCCTCACAGGCAAACAATGTGATCAATAGTTCGGCAGAAGTCAGCATGAAAAGGGAACGTTCCCTTTTGCTTTTAATATGGAATTAGGCATTCCATTTGAATGTGATTGTGTTTCACATGACATTTTTTTTATTTTCGAGTTTGAAAACTGCTTGTGAGCGGTGACTCTGTGAGTGAGTTCTGGCGCTCGTCATTCTCCTGTATCCAAAACTGAATTGACTTAAAACATAACCAAATAAAAGTAGGCCCAAGCGCCAACAGAGTTTAGCCCAATAAAAAGGCATTGACTTGCAGACCAGTGATCTCATGTTCGATGTGTGTGTGAGAAACGCCCCTTGTAGCAACTGCCATTGAATTCAGCTTGCAAATATCCATTCAAGTAGGATGCATAATAACAAAATGAGAAGAAAAAAAGAATTCTAAGCATATCCATTCTAAAATTAGAGTTACAGCCTTCATATCATTACGAAGGGGCAAGAGTCTCCACAATAGTACAGAACCCACAATTGCTATGTTCACCCACAATTTGAAATGACTCAAGCATATATGATCTTCAAGTCCTGCTTCCAGGATAGAAATATTCGACACTGTTTTCCTTTACTTTGAATTGGAAATTAGATAGCTTGTTTCTTGATCTCTCCTGCCCACTGTTCAGGACTGTCAACTGCAACCAACAAGAACAATGAGAGGATCATAACTTTTGTAATCTCGTTCAATTGTATGGATATCAAAACCATTAAGATGAGACTTTTGGGAAGTAAAACTAGACAGGAAAAGCACACTTGCTACAAGCGTAATTGGCAGGTCACCAGCAGCAAGCCAGCAAGCAATACTAATGGAAATAGTTCTCACAAGTTTTCAATTGCTAACACAGGATTGTGATCTAGTGGGCTCGGAGGAGAAGATACGACAGGTAAAAGAGAAGAGAACAAGAAAATCCAGAAAAAGGACCATGACACAAAGCAACTATCATATGTATGAGCATAACACTTAAAAAAACAAAACTAAATATCAACCAGAGGATCAGCAGAGCATATGCATATGTTAAAAGTTTAAGTAGCAGATTATCCATTTCCATAACAACCAAGACTCAAAAAGTAAGTAACCACAAATGACGAGAGGGGACCATAAATGAATGATTTGACATACATACTTTCTAGTTTCTAGCAATCTATCTTGGTGAAGAGATGCATCAAATAAAAAACCATTGCTGAAAACCAGTGAACTCACTATAGGACCGTCCAAATGAAAGGACATACTCTTTCTTTTTCCACATTAGAGAAGCTATTTTACAGAAAATTCAATCTGTTGAAGTGACAAAATGTGTTCCAGCAAATACCTGGCCATGCACATCTGATGCCAAACCAGTGGCCAACGGTTCTGCTCTTATCAGAATGTCTGCTAGATACTCCATCTGTAAAATAAGGGAGGCCCTCACCGTGTCTGAATATATATCGTCATGATTGAGCATGACTAAGGAACAACCCTGCGACAAGAAAAGGTACACGAGATGAACAACTGAAGAAAAAGGAGTGTAAGTATGAAAATTAGAGAAAATGGCAGACAGTTGCCACTGATGTCTTACAAATTCTGATACTAAAGTGTGGCAGTAATGAAGAAAGTCTAAAACAAGATTTGTAGATCCCTTAGCAGCCACCTCCATCAGAGAGATATCATCAATCATAATAGTGATACAGTTCTTGTTCTCTTGAGGTAAGGCACTTATAGTCTTTTGGATTTTCCCATACAAAGCAACAAGTCCACCATCACTGTGTTTTCCTTCTTCACCATCTGAAGATGAAAAAACGGAGGATTTCTTGTCACAAATTCAATTACAAAACCACCAATACTAACAATTCTTACATTTTTCTTTGAAAAAAGAAAAGAAAAATAGATAACCGAACTGGAACTATGGTTTATAACTTAATATCAATCCTGCAGTGAGTCCTATATTGTTACAAATTCAATTGCATTTGATGGCCAAAACTAGCAAGTCTTATACCTGATTTTCTCACCTGGGCAATCCACAAGCATGTCAAAGAAAAAGAGTCTGTTATTGTCCCTTTGCACAACTAAGTTGCAACCCTGTTTCAAAAAACACATCCAAATATCAGATATTTCATTTATGCTGATCTGAACATTTCATCTGATAAACATGAAACCACAAGAACAAATAATAATTCATAACAAAAATGAAATGTAAATTAACACGGATATTAGCAGCTATAGATAAAATGATGGAAATCACTTTAAAAAGACTAATTCTTCGTGAAGAGAGAGGCAGTACCAGTCTTCGGAGGATCCGATCGTAGTGAGAGAAGGGGTGAGCGAAGGCAACAAAAACGACGACGTTGGAGGGGTGAAGAGGCTGAGAGAGAGCGCGCTTAAGAATGTGGTGAAGGACGAAAGCGGCACTGGTCTCGACGCAGTCTTCGAGGAGAACAACGCGACCACTGAGATGGAGAGACCCTAGAGCTTCGTCCAATAAGGTTCCTTGCTCCATTTTCTTCCTCTACTTCTTCTTCAAGCTAAAAAGCACAGAGCTTTAGGGTTTAGGGTTTGTGAATTTGTGATTTCAACGGTTTCTTTACGCAATTTGAAACTTGGAAAACTTAAAATTACAATTTATTTTGAATTTAAAACTTGGAAAAACGAGGTTCGACAAAACTTGGTCTTACACAGCACTCACATCATGCCGCTAAAGTTGTGCCGGAAAGGATGTTTCTGAAATTGACAATTAATTTTCTCGTTGCATCCTTACAATTTAATTTATAAATCAACATGAATTTTGATAGAAATAATTGAACTGGTTTAATTAGCTGTCATTAATATTTCTAGCTATTTATTTATTTATTTATTTATTTATTTGGCCAGCACTATTTCTAGCTTATTAGACGTTTCAAAAATAAAATAATTATTCCTACTTGGGTTGTACACCTTTTTTTCTTTAAATAATTTTCTGGTTGTATTTTTTATTTATTTCCTAATTCCTAGTTGTAATAAACTTTGGAGAGTTAAGTGACTAGAGTCAAAGTGAAAAAATGGAAAACTTACTTTTAGACTCTGTGGGATCATATGCAATTTTCCAAAGACAAAAGGGTACCTTTGCAAAAAGGGTTCATGAATGAAAAGTTATATAGTGGAATGAATAGCGTCTCTGTGAATTTTAAACCAACGCTGCCTCTCAAGTAATATTTGAGGTAAAGAGGTGGAAGAACAAGCCATGAGTTGGTTCCTGTGTTCTGGAAAATCAAGCAAAAATGCAAAGAAGAAGAATAAGCAGAAGAAGAAGCCAGAAGATCAGATCCCATCAATTTCAGGTATCTCCATGAACATTTGCTGGAGATATTTAGGAACACTTTCAAACTCTCAATCTAGAGTTTTTATCATTGACATGTTTAAAGACTTAACCTCTATGAGTCAATTGAATGCATTGTTTACCACATCGATTTACTTTAGATGAACGCAGGAATGCCATCTTTTAATTGCTTGAATCTTAAATATGTGCGATCCTTTTTTATTGGTTTTTTTGATGTGGTTGTTATCACCCTTATTGGGCATATGCATTTGTTGGTATAAGCTAATGTGGGTTTTTTGTCAATTGGTTTTTGGCATTTTGAGTTAGATTTGCTTTGGTTGTGGTTTCTCCCCGTTTGAATAGAGCTCTGTGCCATAGTTGTTGGGTAATGAATTATTTTCACTGTCAAGTTCTGTTCTTTACTGTACAGGCTTTCTACTGCTAGGGACCCTTTTGTTTAATAAAATGAATTTTATTACTTCCAGTGTTTGAATTGAGACCGAGTGATGGAATATTTATGTTTGTTCTGGAAGAATAAAGTGTGTGTGTGTTTGAGAGAGAGAGAGAGAGAGAGAGAGAGAGAGAGAGAGAGAGAGAGAGAGAGATTATGATAAATTATTGCCTCAGTTGCTCTTATTTTCATTTCCTTGAAACCCACTTATTTAGATTGTGGAAAATTTATGTTTACACTGGTTATGAGTTCCATTCTACTGTACTTCTGCATGGGTTTTGATTGATAGGCAATGCATTGCTTTAGAACAAGTTTCTGTGGTATTTTGCTATTTTGAGTTGAATGCTGTTGATGGAAGTATGTGGATAACGTTTATGATGATGACTTGCCCGTTTTGTATCATTGGAAATATCCAAGCTTAAATTATTGCCGCTACATGTTTTGTCTTTTTTTGAATCTCATTTTCTTTCAAAACTCTCAATGATGTTTGTATGACTTTTTTGTGTTATAATGTAATCCATGTTTCTTTTGGATCTTATTGCACAGTATACTGTTTTTGTAATGTTTTATATACTTTTTCCCCTTGTTCTTTCACATAGAACAACTGAAGGAAAATTCGGCACTGTCTGTAAAGCACTCTAAGGATGGAGAATCTGATCACATTGCAGCACATACATTTACATTTCGTGAATTGGCAGCTGCAACAAAGAATTTTAGAGCAGATTGTATTTTGGGAGAAGGAGGTTTCGGTCAAGTATATAAAGGGCGCTTGGAGAGTACTAATAAGGTTCTTTACACGCTTTAATCATCAACTGCATGAAAAGTTATAGTACCTGTTTTTCCTTTTTATAACTTTTTTATGCCTCTCATTTCCCATATCCAATTGGTGGTTTAACAACCTCACCTGAATTTTAAGATTTCTAGCTGGCATTGCAAATTTTTGTTTTAAAATTAAAATGAATTACATTTTTGGGGCTAAGTATACATCTGTATATTTAGATCCTTTTCTAAAATATGTATTCAATATATATGATTTACTTCCATATTAAGTTTGTTGTGTGCTTTGAGCAAGTAGAATGTGGCAAAAGATGACCGAATTTAAGTCATATTTTTTTGGTAAAACATTATGGTCTTATGTAAAACTGAAAAGGTTTAAGTGTCTGTGGCAAGCCTAAATCTGGACGTTCTCCAATTTAAGAAGCTCCAGTTCGCTTTCAGTCAGTGCATATAACGTGGATATACACATTGATAATCTTTGTTTAGTTAGTGCAATTTGTTGATGGGTTGGTTTCGTTTGCTGTGGGATTCTATCCACTGTCATTGAGATTTTTACCGTGAGTCTTAAAAGTCCTTTTGTTGTTGTTTCTCTGTGTTATGATATCTTTGGCTTTATATGCTAAGCATTTGGTAAGAGCTGAACCTTGTTCCCTTTTGTGTAGGTAGTGGCCATAAAGCAACTTGATTCCAATGGGCTTCAAGGGAACAGGGAATTCCTTGTTGAAGTATTAATGTTAAGCCTACTTCACCATCCCAATCTTGTTAACTTAATAGGCTATTGTGCTGATGGTGATCAGAGGCTTTTGGTATACGAGTACATGCCATTGGGCTCTTTGGAAGACCATCTACATGGTATATACAGCAGTAACAGCACTACATTCCATTATTTCTTTGCCCAAAGTTCATCATTTTTTAGTCTTGAGGTCTTTCTCTCTTTGTACTTGGTAATAAATTGATGTAGGCATACTATAATTGGGTCTTGCACTAGTAAAGATTCAAAGCTATAGAAATCAGTAGAGGATTTTACAATTATAGAACTCTTTAAATTAACCGTATGAAAAAATTACTGTATAAGATAATTCTGGAAATGATCCAAAATCATTTAATGATGCTCTTCTTAAGGTATAGAAATTTTGCAAGCTAACCAGCTAGCCATGTTGTGGAATATTCAATGTGTCAGCGGACTCAGAGTATGGGGCTTAAGCACCATTTTTATTTGTCTACCTTCTATTTGGTATCAGTAATGTTGTTAATCACCTTCTTGATCTTACATGCTGATATATGCCAGATCTACCACCAGACAGAAAACAACTTGACTGGAATACAAGAATGAAAATAGCTGCTGGTGCTGCAAAGGGCTTGGAGTATTTGCACGACAAAGCTAACCCCCCTGTTATTTATCGTGATCTTAAATGCTCAAACATTTTACTTGGTGAAGGCTACCATCCTAAGCTATCTGATTTTGGCTTGGCAAAGTTAGGTCCTGTAGGAGACAACACTCATGTTTCCACTAGGGTCATGGGAACCTATGGATATTGTGCGCCTGAATATGCAATGACTGGTCAGCTCACATTGAAGTCAGATGTATACAGCTTTGGGGTTGTTCTTTTGGAAATCATTACCGGAAGAAAGGCAATTGACAATTCGAGGGCTGCTGGGGAACACAATTTGGTTTCATGGGTAAGAGAGTTATGCCTTCTGCTCTGCTTTAATATTTTTGTTTCTAAAATCATTTTCAAGAGTAAAGTTTTGTTTTTCTTTGTATATGCTTTCAATGTATTTCACACTCAATTTTTAGATTATCAGTATTCTGTCACATTCTTATATTGGAGATCCTTCTAATTATATACCTACTTTCTGTTTTGGTAACAATTTGAGTTTAGAATGTTATGCAACTGTGCTATGACTCTATGAATTTTGATTTTCTCTCTTCCTCACCCACACTTTGCCAGAACTGAAAAATACTATTTGAAATATGGTATATGCAATTTTGACCTACTAGACAGTGTTCACTAAAACTAATCTATTGGCAACACAATTTTATCTCTGCTAAAACCGAAACTTAGGATAAGTACTGGAAACACTCAAACAAATTTCCTTGTGAGTTAACCCTAACAAGTAACAGCTGTACTATTTTACGAGTGAAAGCAACAATGGGAAGAACAAGCTATTTCTTGCTAAATGGCAGTCTTGCGAATTTCTGCTCATTCACTCTTTGTTGCAGGCCCGCCCCTTGTTTAAGGATCGGAGGAAATTTTGGCAGATTGCTGATCCACTGCTCCAAGGTCAGTATCCGGTGAGGGGAATGTATCAAGCTCTTGCCGTTGCTGCAATGTGTGTCCAGGAGCAGCCTAATATGCGACCTCTCATAGCTGATGTTGTCACAGCCCTTGCTTACCTTGCTTCCCAAAAGTATGATCCTGAAGCACGGTCAGTACAAAGCTCTCGCACCGGCTCATCCACTCCTAGACCTAGAAGGGAACTGTGAAGTTCATAAGGGAAGACTTATTTGATACAGTTCCATCTTTGGAAGGTTGTGATGAGAACCTAGCCTTGGCACCGCTTTAGGTTTTTTTTTCCTTCTTTCCAAAATGGGGTTTTATTTGTGATTCAGAAGTCAATTGGTTGGAGATTAGCGGTATGCTTTGTTGGCTGTACATGAAATGGTGCCTGCATATCGAATTTTGCTCACTCCGATAGCAGGTGCCGAGGTGGTGCTCCTCCTTCCTGTTTTTCTTTCCTCCTCTTCCCGTTTCCTTCAGTCACCTTATACAAGATTCTTTTTATGTACAATTGAGCAATGGGGTTTTGTATCTATATAGAAACTGGATAGAGTCACAGAAATGTATCCAAATTATTTTATAGGAATTTTACTGATTTGGTAAATGAATGGCCTCGTCCTTTGCCAACAGTAGGCGCACAAATCACTCATCTTAAAGCTTGAGTTGCAAAGTTTTTAGAAAATTGTGTGGTATGTGCCTAACTGCTCACTGCACCATTTTTATGCCAATTTTACTCCTGCTCAAAATTAGTGAAAATGGCATTATTTGAAAAACATGAAAATTGCTTTAGAACGTGTTTAAATGGAAAGGGTCTTGACTTATAGACAAGTAGTCTTAGATTTGAATTCCCGTGGCATCTTAGTTTTGTGTGTGAGAAATCTCACTCTCCCACTCCCCTTGTAGTTTAGATTATTGCTTGTACACAAAAATAAGGAAAATTAGTTTTCACGAAGAGATGAATTGAACAAAATTTGTTCACTGCACCAACTTGTTTTGAATTTTATCCCCGCTCAAAAAATGTAAGGAAAATTTCAAGAGATAAACTGATTCATTTTTTCAAGGATGTTATAATATGTGTGGCAACACGTGTGAGAGTAGTTGGACTTCAAATTTATGAGTCTCCAGTCATTTATTAAGAAGCAAAAATAGTTTGCTCATCATTTTTGCATCAATGACCAACCCATATAACAATCAATAGCATAATCTGAATTTGTCTTGTTAAATTACTTTAATTAGTAGTTATGTTTTAACTACTATTTATTTAGTCACTAATTAGTATTTAAATACTTTATTAAAGAAAAAAATTAATTACTATTCTTTAAGTAATATAATTTGTGAATTAATTAAAATATTTAATACTAATATTCACAAAATATATAATAATTAAAACATAATTACCAATTAAATTAATGAAATCAAGATAAGATAAAAATAAATTTTTTTAAAAAAATTATTGACCTAAAGACACTAACTCATATTCAAATTTTTTTAAAAACCTTTCGCGGCGAAATTTGTAGGAGTTGATCTGTTCCTACGAACATTAGTCGGCAAAAAGTAGATTATTTGCCGGCATAAACACCTAAATATAACCATAGAAATTTCAAAAGTACGGCCGCACGGCTATACTTCTTAAATAGCATAATCTGAATTTGTGTTGTTAAATTACTTTCATTAGTAGTTAACTTTTAACTACTATTTATTTATTCACTAAATACTATTTAAATATTTTATTAATGAACAAAATTAATTACTATTCGTTAAGTATTATAATTTGTGAATTACTTAAAATATTTAATAATAGTTATTCACAAAATAAATAATAATTAAAACATAATTACCAATTAAATTAATTAAATCATTATAAGATATTATTTTTAAGATAAAAGGAAAAAAAATTTAAAATTTTTTTGACCTAAAGACACTAAGTCACATTTAATTTTTTTAAAAGTCTTTCCCGGCGAAATTTCTAGTATTTAATCTTTCCCGACGACCATTCGTCGGAAAAGGTAAATTATTTGCCTGCATAGTCATTTTAGTTTTAACCACAGAAATTTCAAAAGTACAGCCGATCGGCTATACCTAGAAATAGAGATTTCAAAAGTACGGCTGAGCGGCTAAACTTCTTAGATAGCATAATCTGAAATTGTGGTGTTAAATTGCTTTAATTAGTAGTTAACTTTTACCTACTATTTACTTAGTCACTAAATAGTATTTAAATATTTTATTAAAGAAAAATAATAATTACTATTCGTTAAGTAATATAATTTGTGAATTACTTAAAATATTTAATACTAATTATTCACAAAATAAATAATAATTAAAACATAATTATCAATTAAATTAATTAAATCAGAATAAGATATTATTTATAAGATAAAAAGAAATTTTTTAAAAAAATTTATTGACCTAAAGACACTAAGTCATATTTAAATTTTTTAAAAACCTTTCCCGGCGAAATTTGTAGGGGTTGATCGGTCCCAACGAATATTCGTCGGCATAAGTAACTTATTTGCCGGCATAGACATTTGAATGATAACCACAGAAATTCAAAAGTACAGCCGCACGGCTGTAGTCTGGAAATAGATATCTCAAAAGTACAACCGAACGGCTGTACTCTGGAAATAGTAATTCCAAAGGTACAGCCGAACGGCTATACATTAGAAATAGATATTTCAACAGTACAGCCGTACGGCTATACATTAGAAATAGATATTTCAACAGTACAGCCGAGCGGCTATACTTCTTAAATTGCATAATTTGAATTTCTGTTGTTAAATTACTTTAATTAGTAGTTAACATTTAACTACTGTTAACTACTATTTACTTAGTCACTAAATAGTATTTAAATATTTTATTAATGAACACAATTAATTACTATTCGTTAAGTATTATAACTTGTGAATTACTTAAAATATTTAATACTAGTTATTCACAAAATAAATAATCATTAAAACATAATTACTAATTAAATCATTATAGGATTAAAGGAAAATTATTGACCTAAAGACACTAAGTCATATTTAAATATTTTTAAAACCTTTCCTGGCGAAATTTGTTGGAGTTGATCTGTCCCGACGAACATTCGTCGGCAAAAGTAACTTATTTGCCGGCACAGACATTTAAATCATAACCATAGAAATTTCAAAAGTACAGCCGGACGGCTATACACTGGAAATAGAAACTTCAAAAGTACAGCCGCACGGCTGTACTCTGGAAATAGTAATTCCAAAGGTACAGCCGACCGACTATACTTTAGAAATAGATATTTCAACAGTACGGCCGTACGGCTATACTCTGGAAATAGAAATTTCAGAAGTACAACCGCACGGCTATACTTCTTAAATTGCACAATTTGAATTTCTGCTGTTAAATTACTTGAATTAGTAGTAACTTTTAACTACTATTTACTTATTCACTAAATAGAATTTAAATATTTTATTAATGAACAAAATTAATTACTATTCGTTAAGTATTATAATTTGTGAATTACTTAAAATATTTAATACTAATTATTCACAAAATAAATAATAATTAAAACATAATTACCAATTAAATCATTATAAGATTAAAGGAAAATTTTTTAAAAAAAATTATTGACCTAAAGACACTAAGTCATGTTTAAATATTTTTTAAAACCTTTCCTGGCGAAATTTGTAGGAGTTGATCTTTCCCGACGAATATTCGTCGGTAAAAGTAACTTATTTGCGGGCATAGACATTTAAATTATAAGAAATTTCAAAAGTACAGCCGGTCGGCTATACTCTGTGAATAGAAATTTCAAGAGTACAGCCGGACGGCTGGACTGGAAATAGATATCTCAAAAGTACACCCGGACGGCTATACCTAGAAATAGAAATAAGTATAGCCAAAGGCTATACTTCTTAAATTGCATAATTTGAATTTCTGTTGTTAAATTACTTTAATTAGTAGTTAAGTCACTAAATAGTATTTAAATATTTTATTAATGAACAAAATTAATTACTATTCGTTAAGTATTATAATTTGTGAATTACTTAACATATTTAATACTAATTATTCACAAAATAAATAATAATTAAAACATAATTACCAATTAAATCATTATAAGATTAAAGGAAAATTTTTAAAAAAATTATTGACCTAAAGACACTAAGTCATTTTTAAATATTTTTAAAACCTTTCCTGGCGAAATTTGTAGGAGTTGATCTTTCCCGACGAATATTCGTCGGTAAAAGTAACTTATTTGCGGGCATAGACATTTTACTTTTAACCATAGAAATTTCAAAAGTACAGCCGGTCGGCTATACTCTGGGAATAGAAATTTCAAAAGTACAGCCGGACGGCTGGACTCTGGAAATAGATATCTCAAAAGTACAGCCGGACGGCTATACAGTAGAAATAGAAATTTCAGAAGTATAGCCGAACGGCTATACTTCTTAAATTGCATAATTTGAATTTCTGTTGTTAAATTACTTTAATTAGTAGTTAAGTCACTAAATAGTATTTAAATATTTTATTAATGAACAAAATTAATTACTATTCGTTAAGTATTATAATTTGTGAATTACTTAAAATATTTAATACTAATTATTCACAAAATAAATAATAATTAAAACATAATTACCAATTAAATCATTATAAGATTAAAGGAAAATTTTTTAAAAAATTATTGTCCTAAAGACACTAAGTCATATTTAAATATTTTTTAAAGCCTTTTCCAGCGAAATTTCTGGTATTTGATCTGTGCCGACGAAAATTCGTCGGTAAAGGTAAATTATTTGCCGGCATAGACATTTTACTTTTAACCATAGAAATTTCAAAAGTACAGCCGCACGGCTATACTCTGGAATACTCTGCAAATAGTGATTTCAAAAGTACAGCCGCGCGGCTAAACTCCTTAAATAGCATAATCCGAATTTGTGTTGTTAAATTACTTTAATTAGTAGTTAAGTTTTAACTACTATTTACTTAGTCACTAAATAGTATTTAAATATTTTATTAATGAAAAATTAATTACTATTCGTTAAGTAATATAATTTGTGAATTAATTAAAATATTTAATACTCATTATTCCCAAAATAAATAATAATTAAAACATAATTACTAATTAAAGTAATTAAATCAGGAGAAGATATTATTTAATAGAAAAAAAGAAAATAAAAAAAATTATTGACCTAAAGATACTATGTTACATATAAATATTTTTTAAAACCTTTCCTGGCAAAATTTGCCGGAATTGATCTTTCCCGACCCAATTTCATCAGTAAAGGTAACTTATTTGCAGGCATAGCCAATTAATTTTTAACCATAGAAATTTCAAAAGTACAGCCGCACGTTTGATTCAATGGTGTGAGTTCATGATCTTGGGTTTTCGGGGTGCTCGTGGGCCGTGGTGTTTCATGGAGCACGGGAGCTTTCATCACATCAGGTACTTGCTTCTTCTTTACTTGTCATGCTGGTGTTAAAAGTAGAAATGTGGATTAGAAGTTATATTGTTCGTGCTTCTAACTATCTTCTTTAGTTTTCATTGCATGGTTCAATATGTAGTAGGGGCTTGTATTTTGGGCAAGGCTTGGATTTTACCCTGGAATTTAATTTTTAGAGAACTTGATTCTACTTTACGAGACTTCTATTCAACTTAATCAACAATCAAACAATGAATGGATAAAATTGGTTTCTCTATCCAAAAATTACAGATGACGAAGGAAATCAAAACTACAGCTCCCTGGACTGAGAGGCACAGAAGGCATACTATCAAGCTTTGCACATGAGAGTATTACTATCGGGCAGCGAATATCTATAGGGATATATCAATACAACCTCTACTTTGATTTGCTCTACTCTTTATCTTCCGCTTGCAGGCCATTCGTCTCTTTTACCTCTGCGGTGGGACTCTGTCCCTCGCTGACCTCGCTGATAGACTTGCCATCATTTGGCTCCTCATGGTTAGCAGGTTTTCCCTGTTGCATTCAACAGGTGATGAAATTAGCCAAATAGCTCTATCAGTCGTATTCTCCTATTGTTTCTTTCACACAATAGTTAGAGTTCAAGGGTGTAACCTTGTTGCGATCGCGCCAGCCAAGGCCAAACGGTCGAGATAGCAAACTAATCTTTCTTGCGGGGAACTCTTGCGTCTGCTCTTGATTGCTTTGTGCCGGTAAAGATAGAGATCTGCCAGACAACCATTCATTTTTCAACTAAACATACCAATTTCAACTACTGAGGACCAAAACCACACAAATCTTATTTTATTTTACTTCGTGTTACCATATGATCGTGGCCTTTATAACAAAGTGTCCTTTTTAAATGAGCACCATTTACATATATATATCTAGGTGTTTTAACCTATGTTGAACAGGGAAAAAGTGTTGAAAAGGAATTTTCATTTTTTAAGAGAAAGGAATATAATTTCAAAATAAAATGAACATTTGAAATATCAATAGAGAGATTAATAATGAAAAAAATATCAAAAATCACATTATCTCAATCACAATTAAGGCAAGGACTAAATTAAGGTACACATGGAAGAAAACCAAGAGTAACAAAAGGTAACAGATTTACTTTCGGAAATGAATCAAATAAGAATTCACACAAGGTTACCGTGGAGAAGGTTGTGTTTTCTGTTGACCGGATTGGTATTGCAAAGTAGCCTCCAACATTGATTCTGCCATAACAACTCTCTTTTCCATTTCTGCAAGTGCAGCTGTGGCCTCTTCATACTTCCCCTACAAGAATTAACATATAAAAATAAAGACATAATATTGACCTGAAAATCGTGCACTCTGCAGTCACAGAATAGTTTGATTGAATTACATGCACTAAATATTAATTTCGAGCAGATAACGTACAAGATAAGGTAAAGCATTAATTTGAAAGAAATGAATTGGCTACAAGGTGCATCAAATAGGGGAAAGGAAAATGGTGAGCTTCCCACATTTCTCATGTTCCATGCACCCCAAATAAACATAAATCCAAGCGCTTAAATAAAACAATAACCATTGCCATCCAATATATGTTTTAGACCTTATCAAACGTACATTTTAAGCAGAAAAATTCAACTTCTAGAAATTTCAGGTGGGGTTCCAGGTTGTATTGTATGTAATTCCAATGCTATTCACACACAGATGAAAACTTTAAAAGGAGAAGAAATGGCAGGCATACTATTTAGTTGACAAAAAGGTGAACCTCTCAGGAAAAGGGCGCCAGCAGGAGTTACACCCTAAGCTGGGATTAAGGTTTAGGGCTTGTTTCCTACATAACCTAAGATCCCTTTCCACACTCAATTTCCAGATTTCTCTTCAGACAGCTCAAAAATTAATTCAGTTTTGAGCAATAAAGAGTGCAACTGAAGTTAGCAGCAAAGCAAACAATTATAAAACCGAAAGCATTCAAAAATTAAATATATATTTGGTGCCAATACCGTATATGGCAATTCAAGACAAACCCCCACGGAAAAGAATGTTATGGAAAGGGACAAGAGAAAGTCAACTTGAGGAAGTAAGAAACCATTTTATGCAAGCACTTTAGTAAGCTAATCTTATAAGGGTGGTTCTAACATAATGATTTCTTATCATTACATAACATGAACACGCGTTCAAATATATGGTTATCTATGAAACCTGAAGCACTTGAGCAGCATATCTCTGTGCTGCTGCATCTTGCTCGGAAAATCTGCGAGCATCTTCTGTTAGTCGCTGCTCTTGTTCTACTCGCATTAAGACCTGTAAAGATAATATGTGATGCAATTACCATAACAAGCCCAAAACCAGTATGAAAAGAACAGAAATCCCAAGTATAAAGGAACAGGAAACAAAACCTGGAGCATGACACTCTCCTGTTCCTGCTTATCAGAAAGGGCTCGGCGAAGCTCAGCAACCTCTTGCTCTAATTGCTCAACCTGACACAATAAGATACCAGAATGACGTATCTTTACAAGTACTTTTTTTTTGGTCAAGTGCGGTATCTTTACAAGTATAAGGAAAAATAAACACAATAAAAAAGTGGAGAAGATTATACTTTACTAACAATCCCAGACTAAAAAATGAAACACTAAATAGTAAAATTCCACTTTCAAGACATGAAGGTCCACAGTAAAAGGGGCAGATTCCCAAGCAAGAAAACCATATCTCTTTCACTGAGAAAGCTGCAATATATAAAAGTTTTCTGGATATACCCTGGCACTCAATTGCCGACGATTATCTTGCTTGACCATCTCCATCAATGCTGTCTCCAGCTCCTCGGCTCTGAAAAAAGTTAAAAAAGGACGCATAATATCAACGTTACATTAGAATAAATAATAACTGGCTCAAGAATATTTCGTGGTTGGACGTGAAGGCTGTAATATTTGGTTGTTATAGTGTTTGAAGACACCCCCAAATCCTGGTTGGCCTTGAAGGGTAAAGATCAGTATCCCAAACTACCAAAATGAGCTATTTTAATTGTACCTAATCAAGTCAACAAATGCCATACACGGTATATATTATATACCCAGTGTATTGAGAACACTAACAGTTACACAGGCATCCAATATATTCAAAGAAGAGATCTTTGTTGAATGAATGATTATTTAATAACCAGCACAAAAAACACCTAACACCAGAGAGAATATAAGAACCTGAGTTCAGCAGATCTTTTCTCCTCCAGCAGCTTGCATAATTCAACCTTCAACCATACCACCTGCACGTAGAACCTAATTTAAATCTCAAAGTTGATTGTGGGGAAAATACTTTACAAACCAGCCCCAGCAACTGCATATAACCCAGGACAAAATACAAAAGTAACACAAAGGTTGTGCATGAATGTGTTTCTTTTGTTGTTTTATTAAATGCAGATTAGGTGACAACCCATAGACAGGCTTATTATATGATGGAAAGAAGAAAAAAAATATGTACACAAACGTCTAATCAATGGGCTGATAAACTGGCAGAAACAATATGCAAATTCCACTATGCCAAACAAGGAAGAATGTAATGAGGGTGTGGAGGGTTCAATAAGCAACCTGTTCTTGAAGATCTGGTACAGAATCTAACTCTCCATCCCCATTCAGGCTAATAAGAACTTCATCTGCATTAGTGGACCCAGACTCTGAACGTGATAAATCACCATTTGTCCGTGCATCGACCAATCGTTCTCCTTTCTTTGTCTCTATTATCATTGATTTAGGATCTTGCTTGAAATTATACAGCTTAGATGCTAGACCTTGAGAATCCTTCCAAGCCCTAAGTCCCTTCGATCTTTCCTCAATAGCAACAAGTACAGCTGGCCGATGTTTATTTCTCAACTCTTGTAATCTAGTTTCATTTACATTTTGGTAACCCATGCAAGCTGTCAATACCAGTTGACTGCTATCAAATGTTGAGCCAGCCAGTGATTGCAGCAGAGTAACTGCATCTCCAGCATCCTTGGTAGTAACCAGTGCAGGGCCTACAAGTAACTGAGCCAAATTAAGTTTCATAAACCAGGAACCTACAGGCCACTTGGTACTATATCATGTTAAAGTAACCAAGTTATATGCCTTTTTTTCTTTAGAAAACGAAAATAAAAAACTATTTTTATACCCAGTACCATATAACTCCATCAAAGCAAGTGCTGTTCTAAATAGCATCACGCGGTTTCCTTCAAAAAGAAGCACATCCCAGACTCGAAGAACTGAAGTCAATACATCAAAATATAGGTAAGCTTCAACAAAATACCCATAAAAGAATAGTTAGTTTATTATCTAAAGAAACATATAAAACCTGACCACTTTCCCATGGAAGCATGTTCATGAAGATGGTAAGGAACCATGGTCCACTAACCCATGCCACCTGCACTCCCAGGTAATCTAGATGATTGACTGCAACATGATTAAAGGTGGCATTAAGTGATTGCTCAACAAATATATCAAACAAAAAGAAGTGTATATTGTATAATAATAATATACAAACCCAATCTAGGAAATCTCTCATGTACCAACTCTTCAAAAACAAGTTGATCCACCTGATAAAATACAACTCATCAGAATATTTCGAAATGCCAACATCTGCAATTATACATTTATAGCATGGTTTCCTCAATTTTGTTAATGTATCTCACTTGAGGAAAAAGAGCATAGATACACGAAATGAAAAATGCATGAAAACTTGGTACAGAAAATATTACCTGAGATTCTATCATTTCCTCAGAGTAATAGCCATCAAAATAATCATCTATAATCCCCATCAAAGCCCTGAAAGGTTTAGAGATTTTTTAATTACACAAAGCCAAACAATTGCAATCACTTTAAATGTAATTATATGCAAACACAAACTTCTATATTTCCTGGAATTTTTTTGTTCCTTTGACAACAAACTGCTCTTTGGTTTCTTCACACTAAGCCTCCAAACAAAAGAAAGGGCAACAATATATGGGGATTATCCTTTCCCGGAAGTTAATAAACAGTCAATTGAGTTTAGATCTTACCAAAAGGCATTTTCTTCGGGCATGAGAAGCAGTAATAAGCCAGCAAAGAAATTCATGGCCTGCACATAGATTAAACCCAACAAGCATTAAAGTCGGGAAAAGTGAAACAAATATAGTAATTGATATCATTGATCAAATTTCATAAATCAAATTAACCTAAAATTAGAAATAGTTTATCGAGTAGCATCACAAGAAGCTAACTTGACACATTGCAATCTCTCATAAAAGTCATCCAAAGGGGGCTCTATGTTACAGCTCCATCTCAATTTTATCCAATCATCCTCTGTAAGATGTACACTTACTGTGGCTAATTATCTCAACATTTAGAAGTCAATTCTAGCTCAAATTTTCTGTGGATCACAAGCTATCTATAGCCTTTCAGGCCTACATGGCCAGATCATGCATTAATCAAAACTACTTGGTTCACATAAAGACCAAAGAACATGTTATGCTTTCATGCATTGGTCTGAACTAATTCGTAAGATGTTCTTCACAATATACAAACTCTATAAAAATAAATAAAATAAAAAATTCAAATTATCACACATAAGCAGTGACAAACACAGGGGATTTCCTAGATGTTATTTACAGATACATTCATCAACATCATAAATAAATCTAACTCATGAGCACTGCAGTCTCAGTATTATTGTATTAATAGTCACAAAAAGGTAACGTGTCATGTCTATGAAAATAATTACTGTATGGATCAATAAATCTCACAGCCACTTACAGTAATGGCAGCTCTAAAAAGTAGCCATTACCCGAGCACATAACATGTTCCAGAACCAATTACCTGACAGTACCCAACAGAGGGATTATGTCGCGCATATGCGGTAAGCAAACGCCTCAAAGCATTTCTACCATCTTCATCTAGAGCAGGGTGACCTGGAAATGTTCTAGGTAGATCCTGCAGTACAGATCATTGTCAATAAGTTAAGAAGTTGGATTGTTAATATTTTCAAATAAAGGAGCAGCCATACTGAAAACAGAATTTTTTTAACAAATAAAGTGGTGAACAACCTTCTCAATCTGCCCTTTCCATTTTTCAGGTGCACATACAGAATCTGTTGCTGACAACGTGCTATTTTTGTCTGAGTCCAAGTTATTTTGTTCCACATTAATACCAGCACTGGTTTCAGAAGCTAGCAGATCCTGGTAATAGTTATCCACACGCCGTGCCTTCGCACCAACAAAAGCTTGCCAGAGCTGAAAGTTGGAAGTAAAGCAATTATAAAGTTTAATCATAACAAAGATATTCATGAAGTAAAAAAATCAGAAAAACCAAAAATAACAAGAAGTAACTTGAAAACATAATATGCACCTCTCCCCTGAGAGCCATTGGTACTCCCCCACGAACAAGAACCTCCAACTCTTCTTTCCAAGGAAATAAAGACTCTGAAGGGACAGTGTCAGAAGCAGCACCTGTTGCAGATACACTCACACTGTCACTTGAAGGGACATCCTGAATTGGGTCTGACCTTTCTACATCATAGAACTCATCCTCGGAGTCCTCCTCAGATGCTCCTTTTGGGGATCTAGCTTCTTCAAGAGGAGTAAGCGGCTTCCCAGTTCCAGTGTCCTGCTCTAGCTTTGACAAATTGTTCTTCTTCTTTACACGAACACTCATCATGTTCTCAATCGCGTGAAGAGATGGTCTAATTTCATTCCATATCTGAATCCCATGAGTTTTTGTGTCCTTAGCTTCCAGTTCCTCCTTTTCGTTATCATTTTTGGTCGGAGAATCAGAACCTGCCTTCTGGTCACTTAAATCATCACTATCAACACAATTCTCCGAATTGGAGTCTGGTTCGTGCTCTGAGGCTTCAGAAAGCAAGGCCTTGTTATCTTGTTCCTTAGATAATCCAATTGCAGGCAGTTGAGCGGACTCTGCTTGTAGTTCCAGGAAAGACTTCCACCTTTCTGATCTTTCCTCCTCTTCTTCCTGAAAACAAAAGTAAATTACATGGAGTACAACATGGCTGGAATCTGTGCTTTCAAGTCTGTTTGTTTCGTGAAAATATTAGATATTAAAATTTGAAAAATAAGCGTCACTCCTCTAGTCTTCACTGTAAGACCAGAAAAAAAAAAAGTGAAAACACCAGCCAAGTATTTTAAGAGTTTAAGCATTTAAAAGAACAAAAAAAACGTAAAATATAGCTTTCGTTTCTCTTTTCCTTTCTTTCCATCATCTTGAATTTTTCTCAGTAACCAAAACAAAAGACGTTAAGATAGAAAGAAGAAAATAAAAGAAGAACAAAACCTTGTAGATAGTGGCATATTCTCGGTATCGTTGTACATGCTGAGGTCTCACAGCAAATCCATAAGCATCCCTGTCCAAACACCAATGCCGATTCATTCCAATTTTTTTAATAAATGATGAACAAATCTACCTAACACATTGCATTTTCTTTGACAAGCAATAATTCTATCTAACCTTAACAGAACAACAACTCCTTACTGAGATCCCAATCAGTTCACAATCATATGCCAATCCAAACAGCCCAATTATGAAGATTATCGAATCCAAACCATGAAAAAATGAAATTCCGAGCACAACGGTGCTCGGATTACCAGCAATCGGCCTCGAGCGACCGCCTGATTCATGCTCGAGAATTCTACTAGCCACAGAACCAGGCATTGCGTTATCGCAATCTCAATCTACTACAAACCACACCGCATTTCACACTAGCAATCTAAAACCAAGTCATTCACAAGCAAACGAACACGCAAATCCTACCAAATTACACACTAAGCAGCATCCAACGGTCAGGATCTTAACTCACAAGCGTAATTTACTTAGTTTAAGAAGTCAATGTGATCGAAGAAGACGATGAAATCAGAAGACCTAGGGGAGACGCGTGGCGGGAAGGGGGAGTGGGTAGCACGGAAGAAGCGTATACCTCTTGTGCTCGTAGGCGACGAGCGGATTGAGAGAGACTTTGGTGGCGGATTTCATTTGGATCGGGCTCGATGCACGGGGAGATAGGAGGGATCCGTTGGCGAAGATCTTGGTGCTCTGCGGCGCGCCCTTGAATTTCTGCAACTGAATTTTCAACTCTGTGCGTGGGAGAGAGTCAGAGAGAGAGGACTGAGGCTAAGGGAGGGACGGAGAGAGAGAGTTAAGATGGGTTTTGTTGAGGAAGTGGTGTGTGTAGAGAGAGACGTAGAGAGAGACAGAGAGAGAGAGAGAGGCACATGCATACATAAGGGAGCGAGATTGCCGTTACATTATTACATGTGCTCCATGCCTCTAACACGGATATCGAGATGAGGGTGGGACGAGAGAGATGGACTTATTTACTGCTTTTGTGTAAATACCTAACCTCTTTAAATGAGGGAATATTTGATTGAGGATTTTACTTAATTTTTGAAATTTTCTTTTGAAAAAGTCGGGAGAAAAAATTAAGTATGATGTTGTAATGGTGTAAAGGAATTTACTTATTTACAGACAATTTAATTTATGAAAATATTTGTAGACAATTATGATGATGTTAAATTACCTTATTGGTTCATTTAATTAGTTGACTCGTGGCGTAAGCCCATGAGCCATCATCTGTGACTCAGTCACTTTTATGAGTCGTTCTACGATCCCCATTTTCAACACATTTTTTATACTAATTTTTTTGGGAAAAAAATAGTTAGCTAGTAATAATCAAATTACCATAAAAAGGACTTATCCTCAATTGGTGCGCTTGAAATGAGCACAAAACAGAGAGGCCCGCGATCATCATTAGCACCGTGTCCCTATGCAATTATGCATGCCAAGCCAAAATTTATGGGCCTTTTGCTCGATACCAATTTGACCCTTTTGTCCTTATATTTTTAAAATGAAAAACTACATTACAAAATTATAAAGAACGAAATTGTTCACCCCCAAACTGTAAATCATTGCCACCCATTTTTTGTACCCAAAAACCTTAAGAGGTTAAATTTTTTTGAGAATGGCCTCTCCTAGCAGGCTATCCAATATTTTGCCTCCCCTCATAAGCCAACTGAAACACTTCATATATCAATTGTAAGACGAAGGATTCATACACAGTATCTCGGATATATGAGTAAATATATTTAATTTAAACCAAAGTATTTGGATTTAGGCACGAATATTATATTAGTAAAAAAAACAGCAGTCGAATAAATCAATATAGCAAAGTAAGTAATTGATTGTATTTGAGTGTTTTACCTCACGATTCACATGGTAGTAGCAAGGTGGCTGTAATTATTTGATTTCATTTTGTATTTTTTTTTGTTCTTACTCATTTGTAACGTGTAACTTATTGCCTGTGACCTGTCAGTCTTAGGTGTGCTTTTTGTATAAAGACCCTTTTTTATCGTAATTGCCAAATGTAACTCTTTTTAATCTCAAACTCGAAAGAGTTTGTGTCGGCAGAAGACAACAATTGTGACAACGTTTTTTCCTCAGCAAGATATTTGTTCTGTAGTATTTTTATCGTACGTTGCAAGCATTCTTCTGTAAAGTAACCATTTTTGTCTTATAATTAAAGTATTTTTATTTATTTTCCAATAAAGCTTAAATTAGTACCCCGATTAAACAAGTTATTATGCTTCCAAATCAAGCGAAAATTAACGTTTGATTAAAGACTCTCGCTGGTTTCTTCTTGTAAAATTCATTTTTATTTTCGATGGAGGAGTCTTTCTTCCTTTGAAGTTACATCTGCTTTTTTCCTTAATATTTCTGCTGAGTTTAAGGCTTAAGATAAGCACCGTGCCTTGGGGGACATATAATGGCATGAGGTCATGGTGCATATGGGGGTCGGAAAATCTCAAGGTTGGTTGAACACGAGAATGTGTATTCAACTTGTAACGGTCATATTTTAAATGTTAAACTGTTAATGTATTTTATCTTCTAGGTGCATCACATACATACACACGGTCAAGAATTTTAGTATTTAAGAATTGAATCTCTAATATTTTTCTCTACCTTATAAGAGGAAAAAGTAATTAAGCAACATTAAAACCAAAACCAAATGTCGTTGATGGAAACTCAATTGATGATCATGTGGATCTGGTTGGCTTCTCCATGGATATGAGCTCTTAGGCTTTTTTTTGTTGCCACCTCCTTCGATGTGGGATAATCTGTGAGGGATGACTTAATTGGGATTAAGTATATATATTTTTTTACTGGTGCTTTTTGGATATTGGGCCTTTGCCTCTCATTTCAAGAAGAAAAAAAAGAACGCAATATATATATTTAACCTTTGCATATCACCATATCTATTTTTGATATTCCCATATTCAAATTTATAAATAATAAAAAAAGTTAATAATTTTCCAAAAAAGTTAAGGGGTTGTTTCATAACTATTTCATTTTCAGTTTTCAGTTATAATTTTCACTTTTTTTGAAAACTAAAAATATGTTTTGTAACATATTTCGATTTCAGTTAAAAAAGAAGAAGTGAAATCTAGTTTTCAAAATCACTTTTATTTTTAAAAAAACTTGAAAGTGTTATCAATATTCAATTTTTTGCGTTACTTTTTCATTCACTATTTTTACATCATCACACATGATGCACTCTAGTTACCAAAACTCAGTATTTGGAATCTCCCGACTTGGACTTGGCTGCTCGATTCTTGTGTTCAGCAACAAACCCACGCCAAGTCTCGGAACCTCCAAATCCAAAATTCACAAAAAATTATCCTAATTCCAAAAAATTCACAAAAAAAATATTACGAACTCTTTATAATATGGTTACTTTAATTATAAGACAAATAAAAATAAATAAAAATACTTTAATTATAAGACAAAAATGGTTACTTTACAGAAGAATGCTTGCAACGTACAATTTTAAATTCGCAATTTGACTCCAAAAAGTTTCATTTCAAAGTTCCACATAAAATTGAAAAATGAAATCAGTTACCAAATTTTTTGTTCAGTAAATTGGTTATCAAACAAGTTTTCAGTTTGTAGTTTTTGAAAAATGAAAACTAAAAACTTGAAATACTTATCAAATGGGCTCTGAAAAAGTAACCGGTCTTGGGCTTGAAATAATTCAAGGTGATCAAGGTCGACCTCGAAATTTTGGAAGCCCAAACTGAATTCCTAAAATGGGCCTGGCCCGATATATATACACGATAGAAAATTAGTCTTGTATTTTGAAGGAATGTTTTTCAAGGAAAATTATATTAAAATATGCTAACTTTTAACGAGAATATGTTCACAAGTTATTCGTCAAAGTGACCCAAGAAAAAAAGTCCACTTGGTTTTTATTCGGCTCAAAGAAAAATGAAAATTCCAAAGTACCCAGGAAGGATTGACCAAACAAAAATTGAAGGACCCAACTTCTGCTGAAACAGAGGGAGAAATCAGAAGCAGAGAGAGCTACCTAAACTATAAGCCAACTTCACAGCAAAGCAAAGAAGAAAAGAAGAAAAACGAAAGAGCTTTTAGCAAAAGTCGGTATAGATAGAATTTGTAACTGTTTCCCCTGAGAGCCGTGCTGAAACCAAAAGTACTAAAGCCCACGTTGTAGATTTTGTGGTAGTAGAAGTTGTGCGTAGGTGTGTGTAGGTAGGAAGCGAGCCAGCCATGTCAGCCCTGGTGCTCAAAATGACCACAGCAGCCTCGTCTATATACCCCAAGAAGAAGCCCTACCACCAAAAGCTCTCCAATTGGGTTTGGGTCTCCTCACAACGCCCTATCTCTTCCACCACCACCTCTCTTCCTTCTTCCTCTCCAGCCCTAAATACCCCCATTCAGGCATTTACGCAAACACATAATAAATACGGGTGCAGGATACCCCCCTGCGCACCCCTAGCGCACCACAACAACCCTCACCCTCCTCACATTCTTGTTCAAAACCTAGGGCCCAGATTTCATAAATGCCTCTCTGTCTCTCGCAGCAGCAGCAGCTCTAGTGGGGGTTTCTCCGAGAACAAAGGAGAGTCTGGCTCTGAGCCTGAGCCTGGCCCTGCCGCTGGTCTTATCGCCGATATGGGTTTGGACAATAAAAGCCCTGATTGGTACGACAGCCAATTGTACCCAAACCACGACGAATTGTTATCTCCTCTGCAACATCGCCAAAAACAACAACAACAACAACAACAACAGCATTCTTCCTCCAAATTGCTCACCTTGCCCACCATTCTAACGCTCGGCCGCGTTGCCTCTGTGCCGATTCTCATTAGCAGTATGATTTGTTTTTGTTTTCATTGGCAATTTTATTGATTGCAAATGTGTATCTAGCTGATTTTTTTTATTACCCATGTAGGTTTTATTTGTTTTCGTTTACATTGATGCCTCTCGGGAGCTCCAATAAAATTGGAGCAGTCATATTTGGGCAATTGGTTATGTTCACATATCTGGGTTCTGTCGGCATTCTAGGTTTCTGCAGATTTTGATTAGGATGCATAATGCCCTTGCATTTTCATTTGGCTAACATGGGTTTTTTCCCCTTCATTGTCCTAGCTTTCTACGTGGATAGTCGGTGGGGTACAACTGCTACAACAAGTATTTTCATTGCTGCAGCAATTACTGATTGGCTTGATGGGTATATTGCTCGGAAGGTTACCTTTTTTTCTTTGTCTTGACTCTGAGAGAGAGATTTTCAATTGATTTTGGGAATTTTAATGTTTGAGGTATTTTTTTGGGGTTAACTTTATTGATTCCTTAAGAATTTATTTGCATTTCAGATGAGGTTAGGATCTGCTTTTGGTGCATTTTTGGATCCGGTAGCTGATAAGGTATTGGCTTTCTTATCAAGTTCAAATTTAACACGTTCATTGTCAATTTCAGCTTCTTTCGGGTTATTATTATTCTTTAAAATTGGTGTAGAGTTCTAAATTTGATTGTCATCCTGCTGAATGCAGCTCATGGTTGCAGCCACACTGGTTTTATTGTGTTCTAGGCCTTTGGGTGTTGCTATGTTTGGGCAAGTTCCATGGTTGTTGGTTGTTCCTTCAATTGCCATAATCGGTAGAGAGGTATTATATAATTCTACTTTATCTTCTTTATTTCCTTAGTTATTACTTCATCGATTCAGGACTTGCGTTTCTTGCCCTTTTTTCTTGTGATGACTGACAAATAAAATATTTCACTGGTAAGTTAATTGCCAAAATGGAATTTGATTGTATTTTTGGAATTTGAGGGTTTGATTGTAGTTTGACCAAAAAAGAAAAAGAAATCATAGTTAGTAGAAAATTTGCGTTTGCCTGTATTTAACATGAAATTGTTTGTGCATGATGTTGCATGTAGAAAGTACGAGGGCATCTTCCTAAAGATGTGGGGTCCAGGGTATCATGTATTTGGACGGCATATTGAATTGTGGTTTGCAAATATCTTGTCATGATTTCTTCATCCATGTTAGGTTGAGTGTGGCCTTTTACTCTTTTGTGTATGAATGTGCATGTTGTTCTTGTGAGTTTCTGCTGATCAAGTTTTACTATTTATGATCATGTTTGCTCAAATTAGCAATTATCTTATCAACCGCTCTCTCTCGCCCTGTACTTGTGCAATCATTCTTCTTGTGTAGTTTTATGGATTCTATTGAATTGGTAGCACTGTCTTACGTATCAGTTGGCATCTTATTTTTAGATAACCATGTCTGCAGTTAGAGAATGGGCTGCTTCTCAGAACAGTATGCTTTTAGAGGTTTGTTTTCCTTCCCCATGCCACCTTGTCATTTTAGAACTTAAACAAGTTTTAGCCATAACACATATCATAAACAAAATAGTTATTCATATGGTGAACATTCTCAGGCTGTTGCTGTAAATAACTTGGGAAAGTGGAAAACAGCCACACAGATGATCGCACTAACTGTCCTCTTGGCCACCCGAGACAGCAGGTAAATCGTCTGTTTTGATTGGCTTTTGATCTATTCTCTTTAGGTCAATACAGGTGATAAATTTGGTTCTGATCCCCGTGCTTCCATCACCTACCATCCAACTTTTGCAGTCTTGGAAGACCAGAGGCTCTAGTAGCTTCGGGTGTTGCTTTGCTTTATATTTCAGCAGGGCTTGCTGTATGGTCTTTAGTTGTGTATATGAGCAAGATATGGAAAGTACTGCTGAAGTAGTGTGTGTGCTGTTGCTCTGTGTTTACGGATATATATACTTCTCAACCGAGCAATCATCTCAAATGTGAAGAGGTACTTGTTAGTGCTCTGTACATGAACCCCGTAATGAGCCATGGGATCATCCTGCTGATAGTCGATGGAGGGGATAACCATTATTGCTAAAGTTTCTGCAGTATTAAGTAAATTGCACTTTCATATTTTGGGCGGGGTAGTATCATTTTGTTTGATTGCTCCCCTCGGCGACTTTATATTCTCACAGCTGTCAGGTTCATCTGACTTTTTGGGATAATAGAGATGTTGAAACAAAATTTCCTCATTACCTATCACATTTTGGTTATTCAATTTTTTGTTCTTTAAAAAAATATGTACACTGATTTGGAAGATGCTGGTACTTTGAAGCCGAGATGATGTTGGAGGATGTGGCATTAATTAATTTAGTTGCAGATGCAGTTTGGTGTTGGAGATGGCTTATGTTTGTTGATTCTAGAAAGTGTAAACAAAACTAATCTACGGCTAAAGAAAGTAGCTTTCTGAATTCCCCATATATGCATATGGCATTTACTTTGCAGAGAAACATTTGATAGATTTTTGCAGGATCTTGCAAGATTGATAATATTTCCATTATAAAATGGGAAAAAAGCGCCGTTTATGCGTTCACCCACAACTTGCCCTCGAGGCTTTCTGAGTTAGATGCTTTGAGAAATATTGAGAGATCTTGAGCGTGCTGAAACTAGCATGAACCATCCTTCTTGGTTACAGCCAAACTTTTTACCAAACGAAATATTGTGCAGAAACAAATGGAAGTAAACTGCGAGCAATTGATGTGCAAATATTGATAACAATCAAAGCAAAGTTTGTTGACCCGAAAAAAATACAAAATAAAAGCAAAGGTTACTTGGTCAGAAAGTCAAGTAAACCGAGGACCTGATTACTTGGTCACATGTGATGTCCTCTGCCTATATTCAAAGGATGTTCTGTTTTGTGAAATTATTTATATAACACAAAAGCTGCAAGTACCAATTCAGCTAAGTTAAAATTCGCGTCAATAATTATATGATTTGGTTCTCTGAAGAACCTGGAGAAATTGAAATTGCAGCGACTCCTAACTTTGTTATGTTGATTTCATTTCTGAGCCTGAAAAACCAATGAATTAAAGAATTTAGCACAAGCCATCTACTTCGATTCTTATCATTGGCAAAAACTTTGGGAATTGACTTCCTAACATGCTGTAACAAGAAATTTACCAAAAAGCGTCTCTTGTAGCTTTCAACAAGCTCTTTGGGATCACGTCGGGTTTGGTTGTAAGCTAAATTTTTGTTCATCTCCTATAAAAATTGATAAACAGTCACATGAGTATGTTCAAAATTGATATAACAATACATAAAGTCATGTTTTAAAACTTGGAATCACTTCTTGAGGAAGTTCAAAAGCATGTAATCTGTTGGTATTATTTTGTCATTATGTGAAGGAACGACTCCTAAATACATACTGTACCTCAAACCATGCTGCCAGCCTAGGCCTGCCTGCAGTGATGTCATACTTCTTCACTTCCAACGAGAAAGGCTGAAATCTTTCAAGGAAAGGAGCATAAGCTATATCCACCTGAAAATTAAGAACAAAACTTAAAAACTTATCCAATGATGGAGAACACTTCATATGAAGTTAGCAAAAAGTAACGAAAAACTGAATGGTAAAGCCATAATGAGAACTATAATACTAATTGACAGAAAGCAGATATAGCTACCGTATTACCAGACTGAAAGTGCCAAGAAAGAAAGGTCCATCTTCAAATTTGGAAAGAGCAGTTTCAATATAGTCAAATGCAGCACCTGCTTCGACATATGACTACGGTTACATTAACTCATTCTCAACTTTATTAACATCAAAAGAAGCAAGTAGTCATCTCACCAGCTGCCTCGGTTCCGTCCTCTTTAAATGAAGCAAACACAGATTTATTGAAGGAGTCTGTGTAGGACAGCAACTCTTCTGCAAACTCTCTCTTTGCAGGATCCTATATTTACAGTGTATGAGCTTTTGTATAGCCTAGAGAAGTCAACATGTAGTAACAATGCATTCCTGAAATCTTACATCAGGGAACAGCGAAGGCCCTTCAAAGTGACTGTCAATATATCTAATCAAATCAAGACTCTCTCCTTTGACTTTGTTATTGTGTTCCAGTGATGGCACCTGTGTTCAAATTTCATATCAGACACACTTGGACAGAAAATGCAACAGTTAATCAAGCATGATTAGCTCTGTTTAGTCTTTCTACTTATTTCTAATACAAAATGTGTGCAGCTTATCTCATAGTATGATGGCCCAAAAATATATTTATTGACTCCTTTTGACATCCAAATAAGTTTCGCAACAAAACAGTGAGGATTCTTAAGCTCCAATGCGAGGGGTATTCAAATGTTCCGTGATATGAAAGCCTTTGTTTGCAATTTATTATGACTCTATTTTATGCTGAGGAACTGTGCCTTCAAATGCTTAACTAAAGCATAGGGAAAAACCTTATGTTTGTGTAATCTAGGAAGCCATAACACATACTCTAATTGCAAAAGCTCACCTTGTTAGGTGGGTAGACTTTCTCCTTGTACCAAGCAGGTCTGTCTTGCAGATCGATAGGAACCAATTGTACCTTTTCCTCCAGTCCCTGTTCCCAGCAAACATCAAGGATTAAAGGGAAGATCTTGTGGAGAAAACAAGGATAGCTTAAGCACCATCATAGCCAACATAGTAAGATTTGTCCACAAACAAGACAACAATAAAGACTTGTCCACAACTAGAGCAAACATCAATGTCCAGTTTGGTAGCTCAGAAAAAAGTCGTGCATAACCTCATTTACTAGCCCTTGCGGTTAGCCGTCTACTCTTACTCTCAGGCATAATTTAAAGAGTTCTATTCAATTTTTTATTGCAGAAGATTCACAAAGTTCTTTTCTTCTCCGAATTTTTTGTGCAACCATTGAAAATGAGAAAAAGAGACCAAATCAAGTGACACTAGACTGTGAAGTGCTGTAGAAACAACCTTACAGTTCCGGGCAATCCACGCACGCTGTGCATATGGGCATTGGTAAGATATATACAACCTTCAACAATATAACAAACCCAACATTCCCAATAGTTAGATTGACATTAACAAAATTACAAACCCAAATAATGTAAAATTTGTTGCAATGGGCATTGAAACAAACACAATTTTGGAATTACAAGAACTTGCAAACTACAAAAGTCTAACCAAAAACTAAATGCAATGAAGCAGTGAAAATCTAGCAATCTATACCAACCTTGTTTTCCCATCGAAGAGTGGAGGTGGGTCTGAGGTAGAAGTGAGAGCTGGTGGCAGAACCTCTTGCCCACTTCCCACATAAGAACAAAAACAAATTCTCAGTTTATTTATGAAGTAAAATATGAAGACTTTTACAACTCTAGTTATCGGGTTCTTAGAGACAGGGAAAAAGGACTAAACTTTGGATTTTACTGTACAAATTGTCGCATTTTCAGGGAAACCAAACAGGAGACATACCCAGTTGCCATAGTTGCAGAGAGTGAAGCTCTGGTTCTCTTTCCAAAATAAGCTTGAAGTCGAAGCTTGGGAGGAGATAGTATGGTGGTGTTTGGAAATTTGGCTATCACTGGTTTCTTAGAGATAGAGAAAGGGACTGAATTTGACAGGTGTGGCCAAGAGGGCAGAGAGGATGATGAAGTAGAAGCAGCAGTGCCTCTCAAACTCACGTTCAAAATAGCCATTGCGGTTTGGGTTGGTTGGTTGGTTCGGATGCTGGTTATATATTTATTTATGTTGTGTAACAGATTTCACAGAATTTTCAAAGCAGAAACAGAAGACAAAAAAAGGTGGTGGCTTGGGCTTTGGATTCTGAGATAACAATCAGAAAAGGTTAGCTAGTGTTGTATTTATACCTTGTTTTTAGTAAGACGCATCTCTTAGCCTGTGTGTATCTTAACTGTTGGTTTTGTATTTAATGGTTGAAAAGTAAACTTTGGCTTAAGAATTTATAAGAAGGGGCCAACAGATTTAGCTCAGTGACATGCAGATGTGGTCTCATGTTCGAACCCATGAGAAACTCCCTCTCATTTGTAGTTTACACTATCGCTTATATTTAAAAAAAGAATTTATTAGACGGGAGCACAATGTTCTTCGTTGAGAAATAAAATGCTTCCAGTCTTATATTCTCAAGGCAAGCTGCCTAATTAATTCGTATTAAGTGGTAGCGCTTTTGAAAAATATGTCATGCCCCAATGGTGGGTTAAGTCTGTTTTCTAGTCATTGACTTTCCATCTATACTGAAATTTCTTGTGGCATTATGTAAATATTAAAAATTAAAAAAAAAATAAAAAAATCATGAAGCATAGCTATACATCAGAAGGGGAAAAAAGAAATGATGTAAAAAAAGACCCAAAATTCTGCCTTTAACTCTCCTCTTTGTAAAGAAAACAAAAGCTTTTTGTTTCTTAGTACCAACGAAGAAACCAGGGGTTTGAGTGATAGATCATGTGAAGTTCTGAACCTCCCAATCTAGGTGCTGGCAGGGACACCACCACCTCCCTTAACTGAAAGCAGAGGCCCATGCCAGTAGTTACGACTGACCAGATGTGAATCTAGGAACAGAACTACCACTGTGATATCATCATGAAAATGTCTCCTCACCCCTCGGTCGATCTTTTTTAAGTCGGAGTATCTCATTTCTCTCTTCTTGGCTGCTTCCTGAAGCGCAGCTTTGACAAGTTTCCTTGCAATACCCTGCACAAACATGGGAAATATTATAGTAGGTCCAGCAGCAACTTGAATAAAAGATGATTTCCAACTAATCTTACAATATAATACAGACAAAACAAACCAATCCACATTTAGATTAATGATTTTGAAGGTTGAAGTTTTATAGATGAAAATTTCAAGAACGTAACAGGCTGCCAGTTTTTCTTAAGGAAAATACTTGCCTCCTTCCAGGTAAGGAGGGAAGCAGTGTCCTTTTCTTAATAATATATGAATTGTAAAACCTATTATTCCGATAGCAAGAGTAAAGGATCTTTCCTGACGTGATTTAGAAACACATCCAACCATAACATACTCCAGTAAATTCAAAAGAAATTCAAAACTTAACATAGGAACCATACATTACGCGGATAGTTCTGGACAATGTCAACTGCCTCTTGACTGCTTAACTGCTCCCATAGGCCATCTGATGCAAATATGAGAAACTGATCTTCAGGGTAGAGTTTTTGGACTAATATTGTTGGCTCAGCTTTAAGGATCGGCTTGTGGAAGGGTTCTGAAAGTCTAAACTTTGCCAAAAGAGGTTCTTTGTTAAATTCTTGCCGCTTCAGGTAGGCATCACCAATGGACCTTGAAACCTGCAAGACAAACACATATATCTAAATTAGTGCTTCTCAACTCAGGTTTAGAACTAAAAGTCAAACATATATAAACCCCCCTTGTCCAATTCCAAATCCATTCCAATAATGGCACCACTCTAGTCGGGAAATACAATATATGTCCATCGGAATATTGAGAAAACTAAAGGAAATTAACTGTATGTATACTAAAAAACTCATGTAGCATAGAATTGGTGGAGTCACACACAGAGTCAAAGCGAAAAAAGATCAATATGTATAGGGTAACAGAAAATGACTCATAAGAGATTAAAAGAGATTTAAGAACAGATAAGAAAAAGAATTACCTGTATCAAACCCTTCACGCGCCACACCTTGTGCTTTAGTACCACAATCTGTGGATCATCGGGATGCAACGAGCGCAGTTCCTCTCTCACAGATTCTATACTTGCATTGTGTTCAATTGATAACTGAACAGCTTTTACCTGTTTAACGGTCTTTTCCAGTCTTCCTAAAACCACCCGAGAATCCCCCGCATTTGCTATGTATAGCAGCCCACTACATACTACGCCTACCAAACAACATGAACCAACAGAAGCAAGCAGTGGCTTAATTATCCATTGCTTCTTTACTAGAGAGAGGAATTCCTCTTCAGTTGCCAAAAATGCTTTGGTGATAACATCAGCGGACATTCCCTCATTCTCTGATGTGAATTCTGCACCATGAATAGCTGTCAAGTCAGTAAATATGTGCATTAGCTATCTAAATATTGGAAGCAGCACCTACATAAAATAAGGAAGTTTATTAGTTTCCACAAAAATTAATAACAGCAGGCATGGCTCATACTAATCTTTTATCTTGCAAGACATAAGAAAATACTACTTTTTCAGTTTTTTATTTTACTACTACTTCCTTATGAGCTACTGCAGAAACATCCAGGCATTAGCAAAAAACTGACCAAAATGCATTAGAATGCGCCATTCTCTCATCGCCAAAGTGTATAGCAATAGCAGCATTAGTTTAGTGTATTGCAATTACCAAAAATTCTGAACAGGTATAATAAGATGAATTTAGGAGATTTGGTATAATAAAAAATATTAATAGTGCAAGTCAAGGAACAACGCACTCTTAAAATTGTTGAACAAGTGCTCGTTTAAAAACCGGGATGCTTCTGGACCTCCATGTCCATCATAAATTCCAACAAATGTTCCATGAGGACCTGATTCGAGCGAGCTCAGTGGCCCTGATTCAAGTTGGCTATGGTCTTCCAACAAATTGTTTGCTTGAATTACCGCCATTGAGAAATCCCCGTTAACATGGTGTCCTGAATCTTTATACCACAACAAACCATCAAGCCGACCACTCACGTCCCCGCCTCTATTATTAGAATTTTCACCCTCAACAGAAGGTTTCCAACACGGTGCCACGAGCTTCATTAGCGTAGTTGATACCATCCCTTACATATTCTCAACCAAATGATCCAGCAATTAAATTATTCATCGAGTATATGTTTGTGAACAATATCTAATCTTGGCGTTTCCTCTAGCTTCCCTACAATTACAAAATCCAAGTAACAGATTCCACAAATCAAATACTCATTGATGAATGGGGACATTAATCTGCAGGGGTGTAAAACATCTAACGATTTGAACAATTTGATGGGTATGTGAATAACCTGCATATAAATTGGAGATAAAGATTAACAGCAAACACAACCAAAGTCAAAAGTAGACCAAAAAAAAACAAAACAGATTGAAAGGTGTGCAAAATCAGACAACATGAGTTTGGGACGACAATCAAATTGCAAGCAACGTTAAACTCAACAGGTTTTAATTGAAACGGACATAAACAAAATGGGCATGCCCAGAAACAGCCAGAGTTTTCTAGGAAAACAAAAATGCAAACTTTATCAATGAATAGATCATCATACAAACTAAGGGATATTTCCAGAAAATATATCAACTTCAAAAGTGAGACAAATATCAAAACCATAAATCCAATGTCTACACAGACATATGGGTTTGTAAAAAAAATTGCACACCAAATAATTCCATTGCAATGATTAACATTGAAGCATAATTTGGAACAAAAACAAGTTCTTTTCTTTAAGAATGAAATGAACAAAATCTCCATACCTTGTATTCAATATGTTGGAGGGATTCTTTTAGCCCTCTGTCTATGATAATTCATCTGTTGCTGAAAATAACCATTTTTATATGGATTAGACTGAGAACCAATGAAACAGATTTGGAATGTTCTGACAGAAAAAAGGTTGTCAGAAACGTGGAAAGGGTAGATCGAAAGAGTTGAGAGAGAGAAAGAGAGGAGAGGAGACAGAGAGAGAGATTGGAAGCAGTAATTGGTTCTCTTTCTTTTTCCTTAATGTTATTTTATTTTCTTTCTTCTAGGGAAAGAGATTATGCATACAATACAACAAACCCCTCGCCCTCGGTTTGAAAAACCATCATAAGGGAGAGAGCTGCTGAGGCCTTTTGGGTTGGATTTTCAGTTTAGCTATTCTAATTTATGGGCTGGGGTTTTGACTTTGACCTGCAACAAACCACCATTTGAGGCAACTTTTGCTCATCTTCCCTTCTCCTTAATATAGTAAACTCTAATAAGTTATTCTTAAGAATCATTAAAGAATTTTCCCACTTTGCCAATAATATTATGTTTTGGAATTTCTTCGGAATAAAGTTGACAAGTTGCTACACTATCTATTGGCCAATCATAATAACCTGCTAATCGACCTTCTGCCTATATTTTATGGTTTTGCTTATACATTCGGTTGTCACTTGCAAATGAACACACTTTTCTTTATTCTTCCAAAGTACAATGGTACTTTTCTTCTCCTTGGTGAAAATCGAAGTTTGGGTTCTCCTTGTTTTTTGTTTTGCCACATAATCTTATTTATGCTTATGAATGTAGTTTATATGTTCACAGATGGTATAGATCTTTTTCATTTCAAATAGTAGAAGATGAATATCAAATATCTATTTTTTAAGCATCGAACTCATTTTCGTCATTTATATGAATCGAACTTGAGACCTTCTTAAATCAAATAAAGATGGATACTTGCTAAACTGAAGGGTAGCTGGTGATATAGATTCTATGTTTTGCTTGACATTAGACACATGGTTTATATCGATGCATCATGCACCCCTTGATTAAACTATGGATTTGGGCTGTCACTTGCAAAGAGAAACACATCCTTCCAAGTACATGGTACTTTATCTACCGCTTGGTGAAAATCAACTTTTTCCTGGGACATAAGATTTGATGTGTTTGAATGAGTTTGTTGTTGATGGGACTTCTCTTTTTCGTTTTCATCAAAACAAAATTTATTGATGAGAAGATGAAATGCTTGTATGTTTTTTCATTTTTAAATCAATATTTTGAAGGAGAAAGCTAGCAACATTCTCTCTACTCTAACCTTCTTTTTTAGACATTCTCCTTTTCCCTCATGACACGTGTCAATTTCTATACTTAAAACAATGTCATCATTACATTAGACAACCTTTATGTCAAAATCTCCATTTTTTAAAGTGTAAAAAATGACACGTATCATGAGGAGGAGGGAGAAAATCCAAAAAGAAAGTTAGAAAGAAGGTTGCTAGCATTCCTCTATTTTGAATCATTTTTCTACATCTTAAATTTATTATGTTTTATCACCACAATCATCCTCATATTCATTATGTCAGTCTTAGCTTAATGATAGAGCTGTTGGCATGCAAGTAGGTTAGTAGTCTACAATTCGATCCTCTATAGTATCATGTTTGTGTGAGAATACTCCCTCCATTCAGATGGGAATTGAAGGTTATCCCAATTGAGATTAAAAAAATGCAACATTTGAATTAGACCAAAAAAAAAAGCTCTTTAAATTTTAATCCTTAAACGTGGGTGCATAAGAGGAAAATACAGCAAAGTCGAAGGACCATTTGTCAAAAAAGGGAAAACAACTGGCCGTTAACATTTCCCGCGGACCATTTAATGCTGGCCAACGATGCCGTTTTGTCTGACCCTACCTAACTCGCGTATCAGTCCACTCCTCCGACACGCCTCTCCGATTCGTTGCCATTCCGCAAGTGTCATCATCGCCGTCAAGTCAAACATGGCCGCCAACTCACTCCGAGTAGCCGCCGCTCAGATGACCTCCATCAACGACATTGCCGCCAACTTCGCCACCTGCTCTCGCCTCGTCAAAGTACCCAACTTTACACCTTTTAAAAAATTTCAATTTGTTAAATTATTTTTTGTTTTACAAAGTTTGATTAATTATTGGTAATATCATTTTATGATAAGCGAAGGAAGCAGCTGCCGCTGGAGCAAAATTGATATGCTTTCCAGAAAGCTTCTCCTTTATTGGTGCCAAGGATGGGGATAGTCTCAAAATAGCGCAACCTTTGGACGGTCCAATTTTGCAACAGTACTGCTCTCTAGCAAGGTATATACTTAGTACTTTTGAGAAAAGAAAGAAACTTTATATCAGATATTTGATTTTTCTGTGTAATTGAAGTGACCCATTTAAGAATTAATTGCAGAGAATCTGGGATTTGGTTGTCTCTTGGAGGGTTCCAAGAAAAGGGGTCTGATGATGAACATTTGTTCAATACCCATGTTGTGGTTGATGATGCTGGGAACATCAGAAGCACTTACAGAAAAATTCACTTGTAAGTAAGCTTTCTTTTTAAGTTCACTGCTTTGCAATATTTGGTAGCTGAACCTTTTGTGAAGACTGTGGTCATGTCGCAATCAATTTGCTTATAGCAAACAAAGTTGTTTTGTTGTTGAAGGTTTGATGTGGATATCCCTGGCGGAAGGGCATACAATGAAGGCAGCTTTACAGAGCCAGGTGATTTGCTTCCCACATGTGTAATGTTCAAGTTATATATAAATATCGGGGACTATGGTTTCATTTACATTATTTCAAAAAATTTAATGCTGGCGTTTGAAATGTCGTCTTTTAACCATTAACATTTTTGTTGATTTCCTTTTTCATGTGGGAAACTTGGTTTGTTCGTATTTTCAGGGAAGAATGTTGTTGCAACAGATAGCCCCGTTGGACGCTTGGGCTTGACAGTTTGCTATGACTTAAGATTCCCAGAGATTTACCAGCAGCTCAGGTTTCAACATGAGGCACAGGTACAAGTAGATTTCCTTAGCATTGAAGTGTAATGGGGTTTATTTAGCATCTCACATTGGCATCTTGCATTACAATGTGTAGGTTCTACTGGTACCTGCAGCGTTCACAAAAGTAACTGGGCTGGCGCACTGGGAGATTCTTCTACGTGCTCGTGCAATTGAGACTCAATGCTATGTACGGGTTCCATTTTCTTCTTCATTAACATAACCTTTTCATATTTGTTTCTAGGGAACAAATTCACTGACAATGACATCTTGGATATGGTACTGTTCTTTGCTGCTACACTTTTGGGGATGATTATGGTATTTATGCATTATTAGGTCATAGCTGCTGCACAAGCTGGACAGCATAATGATAAAAGAGAAAGCCATGGCGAAACTTTAATTATTGATCCATGGGGAACAGTTGTTGGCCGACTGCCTGGTGAGGACTTAATTTCCTTGCACATTCTAAGCTACTTGAGATAGCTGTTACTTCAGCGGCTTTACATAAAGGAAATTTTGACCTATAAACCGTCAATTTCTTTGTTAATCTCTTAAAGACTTCCTGTAATGAAGTACAATTTTTCTTCAAATTTTGTTTTTGAGTTTTCCTTGTTAAACCATGGCAACTAATAACAAGCTATGAAAATAGATAATTGAAGGTGTTTTGAGTGTTGTTAATTTGTTCCTTGATAAGAGACTTGGTCCTCTGTGTTAACTCATGTTTTACAAGATCCAGAATGGATCAGACATATAACTTTACTAGAAAGGTTTTTTGGTTGAGGAGATATTCAACTCTGAAATAGCTCACTATAGGTTGCACTTCACTGCAGCCATGCTTTGAAATACTAGAGTTTGTTTCCTTTCCTAAGAGTCGAAAATGAAAAATAAGAAACGATAATGTTAAATATGCTGCTTTATTGTTTGGGACCAGTTCTTAGGCTGGTGCTACTTGTACTAGCCAATGCTGCAACATAATTTTAACATTCCATTCTCTCTGTCTTAGATCGAATGTCAACCGGGATTGCTATAGCTGATATTGATTTATCATTGATCAATTCAGTGAGAGAAAAGATGCCAATTGCCAAGGTATGTTCTTTGTCTAGTTCGAAAAATGAAGTATATTTGTTTTCTTGATTGAATTATGTTGTAGTCAACTAATTCTTTTTATTTTGTTTGCTATTTCAGCACCGGAAGCCCGTTGAGTTCTGGAAATCTGCATCTCTATGATTTGCTAGATGGTTTGCCCTGTGTACCCTATTACTCAAAATGATATTTCAGAGCCATTTTGAACTTCTGTTGCACCTGCAGCAAATTGAATATTTAGGATGCTACCATAGTCAGTTATCGCCTTTCTCCTTTCACCAATAAACAAACATCAATATCAATATAGGATCGAACTATACATTCTTCTACTTCAGCATATGGATTGTTGTATTAGACCGGTCTTACTTTAAGAGAGAAAGAATACATTTTTAGAGAGAATATGTTCATCAAACTATATCCTCTGCAAATGGATATGAAGGAGCAAGTAATTGGTGCTTTTAAAGAACACTTTTTTCTATTTTGCCTCTTGGTACAGATCAAAACATTAAATTTAAAACCCAAAAAAAGAAACCTTAAGATGGAGGGCTGGTTTGCATATATGGGCTTAGCCGAGTTGGCTAGAGTGGACGTGTTCCCCACTCTGCACTCGAGTTCGAATTCCACTCCTCGTAGTTTAGATTACATTAAAGTAAAATATCGCTTGTATAAAAAATGATGGGGGCCTTGTTTGGCCTCCTAACTCAGTTTTTTTTCTACTTTTTTCTTATAAACACTTTTGTTCCTAGATTTCTTATTTCAAAGTTCAATATTATTAGTCGTATAAATCCTGTTTAAAGATTAAAGATATTGTTCTCCCAATCTTAATTAGGACCGTTTCTTTAATTATTGTTCATAAAGCTGAACCAAATCACATGACATGACATAGAAAAATCGATACCAATGTGTCCACACGTGCTAGGATAACTACAGTCAGCAGCAAATTCCTGTTCATGTTCCAAAACATCTGCCATTGGATTGGTCAGAGGTTATAAAAGAAGCACTATCCATTTACAATTGAGACTGAAAGTAGTGGGAGGAAATGGGAATCTCTTCTTTCTCAAAGTAAATCCATTTGCATTGCCTTTCCTTGATTTTCCTGTGCAACCTTTCTTTATATCCTCACAGAATCTAACCCGAAAAAAGAAAGGAAAAACTAAACATCTTTAAATGGCAGCTCCATACTTGCACTCACTACCTCTCACCCAAAAGCAAACTACAACCAAGAAACCCTGCTAAAGTTTCCAATGAAGAGAATAAGCATTTTATCTTTCTTTGCAATAGCCTTCATAATTTCTATGCCAGTCAATGCCATGCTACCTACCAACCAGGGCTTCCAAGGATCCAAAACAAACTGCACCTACTCCATTGAGGTTGAGACAACATGTGCACAATCTGCCGAAACCACGGACCATGTCAGTGTAAGATTCGGGGACTCCGAGGGTAACTTGATCATAGTGAAGCATCTGAAGAACCCTAAGCTATTGTATGTGCCGAAAGGTGGTTTGAGACGTAAGGGTTATGGCGGGTTTGGACGATGTGCCACAGACATGTTTGAGGCCAGTGGACCATGCATGAGCCAGAGGGTGTGCTCTCTGTACCTGAAGAGGGTCGGGTCAGACGACTGGCGACCTGGCCGGGTGAAGGTGCTTCATCAACAAGATGGCAGCCGGGCAGTGCCAGTTTCTTATGTGTTCTATTTTAGGACATTTGTTCCAGAAAATGTTTGGTATGGGTTTAATTATTGTTAGTTTTGATGGGTTTAATTATTTTTTCCTGTTTAGTCTCTCTCTTTCGGGTCTTTTGCTGCTTTTGGATTTGGTTTATGGCAAAGCAAACTGTTAAATGAATTTTCAGAATCTCAGCAAATCAATCAGACCGGAAACCAGAAATAAGAAAAATAGATCCAGGAAATCTCTGGAATGAAAACCAACAGATTCATTAACCTTCTTGTCAAGATAAAGAGAACATCTTGATCATGCCAAACCAACTATGAACAGCTATAAGGACTGGTAGATTACAAACAAATCACGATATGTTTCTCACTTCTTGCTCTATCAAGATAAAAGGAAAAGGAGAGAAACGTATACAAATGGGAAAAGAAAAAACCTAACTTGGGGAGTATAGGACTATGAACAATGTATTCACTCTATGAGAAAGCCCTGCTGCTCTTTGACAGTTATTGAAGCAAAAATTCTCGCATAGAATCAGGACTGGATAGAAGGTCAAAAGGCTTGTTCCCTATGGTATCTTTCAGGATTGTGATCTGACCTTCCTTTAGAAGTATGTCTTCATCGAGGGTTTCAATCTTCTTCTTCAACATATTAACCTCTGAGTTCAGTAACATGTTATTCTCGTTGTATTTCTTCACCTCCCCCCACATCATATCTCTCTCCTCTGAAATTTTTGGCAGTATCCCCCTCGTAACTGTTAATTCTTTCGTGGATGCCTGGAGGTCACTTTGAAGCTGGCTTATGTTCTCATCCTTCTTAAGCATCTGCATTATTATGGAAGAAGGAGAAGAAAAAAAAAGAATAATTAGCCTATAGAAGGCAAATAATAGGCACACCTGGTATAACTTCATAAATAAATTTCTTCACTGTCGTTAAAACTGTTATTGGGGCCTGAAAAAACAATCAAATTCTGAAATGTGTGCTTAATCCTCAAGCAACAACAAATCTTTCCTCCAACCAGCAGACAAATTAGCTTCTTTATGAACAGCTCGTGGGCCTATGCTAGACTTTGTTTCTTCCCAAAGAACATAAATTAGAGGCATTATTATGCAATTTCAAGAAATATACATAAATCAATGGAAAACCCAAGAAAATTGACATCAATATAATGTAAAAAAATTCAACTGTAGTGGAAACAGACCACATAACTAATACGCATATGCAACATTATACTGCATATCCTATGAGAAACAATTGTGATCATGTCTTTTGCCATAACAATCTTTTATGTCTTCATTTGTCCTTGTAAAGCCCCCAAGGGTTAAAACATCATGTGAAGTAAATCTATGAAAATTGTTATTTGTATCTCTTAAAGCACATACATGCTTAATCACATACGTCATATAAACAAACAAAGCACCAGATTCATACATATTATGATCTCTAATATTCAAATTTATACCGTATGTGATATTAAGGGTTACCTGCAGTTCAAGGTCCTTCAACTTGTGGGTGACACAGGAAAGGTTGTCCATTGCATTTTGAACTTCACATAGGAGAATATCATTTCCTCTTACAGCTGCTGCAAGTTCGGCTTGCAACTGCTCAACTTCCAGCTCTTTAGAACACAACTTTTCTCGTAGTAGACTTGTTAGTAAAGTTTCTGCTTTAAGCTCATATCTCATATCGTCCTAGATAAGTAAGAGTGATAAACCCAAGCATCAGTAACTGTTTGTGTGTAGAATACAAACAAAGAGCTCATTCAAAAATAATAACTGAAAAATTCATATTTAGTGTCCTTTCTCTAAGAATAGCCACAGAACATAGTCAGCAGCAAGCAACTAACCTCTGGATTTTGATCAATTGGATGTGCTGACCCATCAGCATTAATGCACTTAGATGGATATTTTGAAGAGGCCAGACTGGATTTTTCATGCAGCAAAGCAGACATGGTGTGCAAACTTCTTGATAAACTTTCAGTTCCACGCTTTAAGCCCTGAACTTTCATTTCAGATTCAACAAAAAACTGCCCATCTAAACCCTGCTTAGCTTCTGGAAGTTGGCCTGCTTTCCCTTTGGCAAAAGCCAGTAAATTTGAACATAACAGGGAGCTCTCGTTTAGGATTGATAGCCCTTGATTTTGCAAGCAGGAGATCTGTGTCCACATCTCCTTATCTAGCTTAAAGGTTAAAGCACCATTTTTTTTCCCATTGCCTCTCAACCGGTCTAACAAGTGTATATTCTCATGCCTAAGAGAATCAACTTCAAGCCTATGAGATTCCAACTCCCTTCTCAAGGCCAGCTCTACTCCTGTCAACCTTATCTGCTCCATCTGCAATTTAGAAATATGCTTATCAACCCTCTCCGATGATTGGTTCTTCCTAAATTCCTCATCAAAACCTTCACGCAAGCCACCAATTGTCTTCTCTTGTTCTTTGCAGGTTCTTAATAATCTTGTAATGGATTTCCGCAAATCCTTGCACTCCTTATCCTTCTCTTCAAAACTTTTATGGATGCAAACACGATTTTCCTCCGCTGCTCTATACTTCTCCTGTAAGTCTGAGAGATTATTTTTTAAATCTTGATTCTCCTCTCTCGTTTCCCCCAGCCTTGCTGTGAGGTCCTTAAGCTGTTGCTCTGAATTTGTTATCACACTTCTACTCTCAGTTTCCCTCACATTAAAGGAAGAAACTTCTCTTTGAAGTGAGACATTTTGCTCTGCAAGCTCTCTAACCCGCTCACGAAGCCTCTGCTCTTCCAACTGATATTTCTCAAGCTTAAGTGACCAGTCAGTTGACCTTCTGTCTAGTTCCCTCTCCAATGCTGACTGCAACTCATTCTTCTCCTTCTCTAGTTTTTTGGTTCGCGACTCCAGTTCTTCCTTTAATCTTCTTTCCAATTCCACATCCATGTCTTCTTGAGTCTCATCTGTGTTTAAACCGTCACAATTTTCTCCATAGATTAGTTTCTGCAAGCTTGAGTAATCATCCCCATGATAATTTTTCTGGGCCACCAGATCTGATCTACCATATATATCCTCGATGGTGACTGGCATATCATGGTCAAACTCCTTTTCATGTGGTTGAATAACATGAGACTGTGAGAGCCTCTCAACAACATTCTTTGCAAGTCTCCGGGGAGATTCATGCCCAAATCCATTTTCTGCCCAGTCTCTGGATGACAAACGAAAACGAGAACTTTTAGCCTCTCTAAGTGAATGAGCCCTGGGTGAATTGGGTGCTGTAAACTGAACTCGCGGAGGACGGCATCCACCACCATTTCCATTCCCACAGAAGTTTCTAGAGGAATAACTGTTTTTCTGTCTGCCCCTTTCCTCCTGCTCTCCATCAATGTAACGGTCCAAAACTTTGGATGAGATATCACTAGAGCAAGTGGAGGAGCTCCCAGACAAATCATGGTGAATTCTAGAGGAGCCAGCAGAACAAGGCCTCTCTAGTCCATGTGTATTTTGAACAGCTGGAACTTCAAAAGGTTTAGCCTCATGCCTCTCCGGAGTAAGAGTCCTGCAACTGGTATGCATCACAAGCCCAACAAAATTAGCCTTGAGAAGAAATTTTTTAATTAAACAAGACTGCAAATATTGTACTTGCGCTTAGTCAACAAGCTCATCATAATAAAACATAAGTTGATGCAAACGCCTCACAAAGATGATTGACGACATTGTTGATGAGGAACGCTACTTGCAGGACTGCATGGAGATCTACTTTGATATCTTGAAGAAGAAAAATTGTTTTGTGCTGGCTCATTTCCAAGACAGGCTGCTGATGATAATGACCGGCTCCTTCTAAGGCCTGGACTTTTACTAGAGTTCTGGATATCAGTTACTTGCTTTCGAGATTTAGAAAAAAATCCCTTAGGGCTTCGGAAACCATTCTCGGCCATGTCACCTACTTGATTGCCGTCTTCTGACGGGTTCTCCCAGTATATCTGTTTATCAGTTGATGGAGAAACATTGTTGTTTCCTCCATTGCTAGAAGCAGAAGATCTGAAAAAGAAGAGCTTCTTCATGTTTGAATCTTCAGCAGAAAATGCTAACTGCAGCACATTAAATCTCTGTACCAGATGGGATCTCTCTGAACCTGAAATAATTTAGGAACAAAAAACATATGATTACCATTAAGATTGTTGGGGAGTAGGGATAGGAGAAAAGCAAATGAATCATTGCAAAGATTATCAGTTCAGCAGCGTCCGCCTTATAGAAGAAAAGAAACTAAGAAATCATGCAGCGATGGTCATAATAATCATGACAGAAATATGAACTGGAAAGCAATAACATTGGCTGAATTAAGTACAAGAAATCACCTGGATTAAAGGCATAGAAAGTGAAAGATATTAATTATTTTATTTGCACAAACATTTTAAAAAACGAATATGTCAGAATCCCAAAGGTTAACTTAAAATAATTAGTATCTAACATCGGAAAATTTATATGGAGAAACCACAGTTGATAATTACTAATACTTGCATTTACCGTTTTTCCAATAATAATAAAAGTACAAAAAGAATGTTAGAATCCCAGATGCTAACACCAAGAAGAATCAGTGACCCAAATAATGACTCCTTGAAAATAACTATGTTTAGGGGCGGGGCGAAGGTGCATCCTACGTTTTCTGAGAAGCCAAAACTCAGGGGCAAGTCCTAATCATTTAAACCCGTTTATATATATATATATATATATATATATATATATATATATATAGAGCGAGAGAGAGAGAGAGAGAGAGAACAAATACATTAGAATTCAGTATTTATGGAAGTCATGCATACCCTTCTTCTCCTAGACAAAGAACTACGCAGTTTGAAGTAACAATACACCAACAGATGAATTGCTAAACCACAGCCTGCAGCCAAAAGAAAGATGAAAGGTAGATAAATAATGAGGAAAGCTTTAATCTAAGAATTTCTCTATGTAGAATCTTAGTTCCGTTAACTACAAAGAATCTTAGTCTTGTGCATCAACATCACTACTCCGTGCATATAATAAAAAATGGAACACAAGAAGAATTAAATATAAATAAACAAATAATAGCATTTTAAATGAGAAGGTCACGTGAGCAGAAGGTGTAATATAGATTTCAGTAACGTTCCTCTGTCGATGAAAATCACGAAATACATTATGAAAGATTTAACAAAGCATATGTGTCAGCAGGTCTGATTCAATCCCATTCTGGGCTTATCAGCTCAGCCAAGCTGGCGTGAAAAGACCACAATAGCCTCGTCACTTTCACTACCCTTAAACCCTTAACAACCCTAATCTTCCCACACAGGGAGGTAATTTCAAGCCTATAATTAAAAACAATTGACGATTTCTTTATACAATCTGACGCCAAAAGTATCAAATCATCAAACACTTTTCGCAATTCCACAAATTCGAGGATTTCGTCATGGTCCTATATCCCAAATAAACCAGATCCAGATATTCAATATAAAAAAGAAACAATAGACAAGCGTTTGGTTACTGAGAAAATGAAGGAAAGAAAAGTAACACTATATATGACTGCATACGATTTCTGCACCCTCAGGCTAAAATCTGATAGGAGAAAAGACACAATTACCCAATATCTAACTCCAATCCACACCCCATTACTTCTTCAGTTCGAGAAATTTCTCTCATCAAGCAACTTAATTACTGTTTGGCGGCTAAGAAAATGAAAGAAAAGAAAAACACAAACAAATGGACTACTCACACTTCCAGTGATTTCATGACCAAATAATGAAGAAAAGCATGAGCCATGTCTTGAAAAATTTTCTTTTACTAAAAAAGTGAACACCAGAGAAAATGAACTCTCACCAAATGAAATTCGGAATTCCCCTCTCAATTTCCCCGACTTTCTCGGCAATCAAACAGCAAAAGGAAAACGAAAAGAAAATAAAAGGAAAAAGAAGAAAGACTCAGAAATTCCTTACTCTGCCTTTTCTTCCCAAACGGTCAATAAAATTCATTCCACAGAAAGAAGCCAGCAGCGGAGCAAATAATCCAATCCAACGACTCAAAAACGAAAATTCGAAACATGAAAAATCTAGAGAATTTAATTCTGCAAATCTTTGGAGTTACTTACTTGCTAAAAAATGCCGGTCGGTTTTAGTATACGCATTGGCTAAGGAAAATTCAAATTTCAAAAAAATTAAAATGGCTTCCAACTCAGGAACCCGAATTCTAAGGGAAACGGATTTTTAAAAGAGCCAGAGGAGAGAGAGAGAGAAGATAGAGTCTTACTCAAAACGGCGTTAGAGGCCGGCGTTTCGACCGTTAAGCTCCAAACAGCGAGTTTTGGGTCTGCAACTGCGGCAGACACAATTGGGCGCTCTCAATGACGTTGAGTGAACCAATAAATGAGAGGGAGAGGGAGAGTGGGTCCAATGATTTGTGTATGCCCCTCAACCAATAGAATGATTGTTTGGTAACTTATAGGATTGGAAATTAGTCCGAAAGCGAAACGTTTAAAATTTTGTCGTCTGCGGAAAGAGCGGGGGAGGAGCGGTGTCTTCTAGAGCGCGAATCAGGTGAAATCAGGTACTAGTGAGATCGAAAATCTGTACAATTACGCTTTGCCACGTTACCAAGTGGGTGTTCTTTGCTTAAGCTTGGCTTAGTGACCCGTTAACATCATTTTCCTGTTACTAAATTCCACGTGGCCATTTTGTTACTCTCCTAGCTTTTTGACATGTGGTAAACTAGTTAAACATTACTTTTAACCTTCTTAACGCTGTTAAGTCCATCTTCCATCATCTCAACCAGCCAAGCCAACCTCCCTCCTCATGCTAGGGGCCGATTCAATCCAACCCCACCACCACTGCCCCTCCCTTTCCCTCTCTCTCTCTGACCTAGCCCCACTCTCTTCCCCTCCTTATCGTCAGCCAGCCCAGACAGAGACAGAGAACCACCCCATCCCACCCTACAGCAGCCCACTTTCTCCCTCCTTCACATAAATTTAAATAAATTTTAACCCAAAATTCCAAAATTTTGAATTAAAAATCTATTCTTTGATTTTTTTTTTCGTGGATGCAAACTGGTGGAACTGGATTCATTGACCATGGCGAGTCGGCTTGTTTGGTTTTCAGAGTATGGGGGTGTCAGTGGGTTTTCGCGTATGAAAATTGTTGCAGAATCCAGGAGATAGAATCATTAGACTGCATGAATGGTTTTTGAATATTTGGGGCTAATTAAAATTGGGTCTTGAATTCTGTTACAATGTGAATTAATTTTGAATTTGAGTTCTTTTGGATTTTGTGACTGGGTTGCTGTGGTGGCGTCGGAGGGGTTGGAAGGTTGGGAAGGAAAAGTTATTAATGCTTTCTGGTCTTCGGACAAAGAGGGGCTCAATTTGAGAAATGGTGCAGGGTGGGGTTGCCATTGGAGTAGGAAAAAAAGGTGCTAGTGGTTGGCAACGGGTTAAACTCAAGGTGTGTGTGTGTGTGTGTAAAGATCTTTTGGGGGTGGAGAAGGGTGGCTGGGTTGTCCGAGATGAGGCGGCAGGGAGGGTTGGAGCCATCAGTTTGTGTGTGTGTGTGTGAAGATCTTTTGGCGGTGGGGAAGGGTGGTTGGGCTGTCCGAGATGAGGCAGCGGGGAGGGTTGGAGCCATCAGTTTTTCAAGTAGTCACACACACGTCAGGCTTTTTGGCAATCCTTGTCTTTTAAGATTGTCTGGATAAATAGATATCGCATGGTGACACCAAACAATATTATTGTATTGAATGTTAAGGCCTCGTAAATATAAGGAAAAATGTCAGCGTGTACCTTCCTGTATTATAGGTCATGATGCATATCATTATAGGTCATGTTAGCCTTTTCACATGAGAACATGTTTTTCTAATGATCGTTAAGAAACAAGCAAGGTGGATACACATATAGATAGAGAGTGAATTTTTGTGAAACAATTTTGTTGTAGTTCAAGTGGTGAAAAACATTTACTCATAGACGTAATATTTAGTGTTCGAGTAGTCATATATGCATATACACATATTTGTATATATATTTTTTATTAACTTTTATATAAACACGTAATTATGATGACCTTTGAGAAAATGCACTAGAGAGATATGGATATCCTTCATTAGAAGTCACAACTTTATTATTATTAAAAAAAAACTTAAAACTTCAATGGACTTTTTTTTTTGGTTGAGAAATGGGCAAATTTTAATCTTTATAGACAAAAAACTTTATAAAAACTCCTCATTTTTTAATCGTTATAAAAATATAGACGCATTCACACAATTGAATGGATTTACAGTTGGCCGGAAATGTTATAATGAGGGGGTTTTTGGTGAGGGGTTCAATGTGGGAGTCTATCTCACCATCCAATTAAGAGAGAGAGTGTTGGAGTTAAACTTTTTAATTGAATGAATGGTGAGATGGAACATTGAACCCCCTCACCAAAAATTTGCTAAAAAAAAGGTTTTTGTGTTTTGTTTTCTGGGCTAAGCCTCATCTATATCTTTGCCTATATTGGGCCTATATTAGGCCTATATTAATGAAGTATTTTCTCTCGAAAAAAAGATAAAGAAGTAGTTCAGACCGTTAAATAAAAGCCCACGAAATCGCAACGCGGTCGTTTTGTGTCCCAACTTCTAGTTTCACTGTAATAAACTTTCTATTCTCTTCCCCCATCTGCCTTTGCCCTCACTCTTTCCTTTCTGTAATTTCTCGACTGGCACACTCAAATCTCCAATCAATCTATCTCTTCTGCTTCTTCTACTTTCCCGATGGAGATGGATTCGCTTCCCAACGGCTCCGCCACGTCACCGGGCCCAAGTCCAGGCCTAGGCCCCACCGCCGCGGCCGCTCCGTCATCGAAGCTGAGCCACCTGTCCGAGTCCCTGAAGCTCGAGCACCAGTTCCTCAGAGTCCCATTCGAGCACTACAAGAAGACGATCCGAGCCAACCACCGCGTCGTCGAGAAGGAGATGTCCGCCGTTATTAACGGCGTCTCCGAAGCCGCCGACCGCGACGACATGTCGTCTGACGACGCCGTTAATCATCTTAGTTCTCTTGTCTCCAGGTTGCAAGGGCTCAAACGAAAGGTATTGCATTTCTAATTCCTAGCTTAGCTTTTCCTCTGTTTGGTTGGTGAGGGAGTATGAGGGAGGAAACAGTTGGAATTCGATGAAGTCGAGAATTTAGAATCGAGTTTTCTGTAACTTTCCTCAGGTTTGTCTCGGAAACCAAACAGGGATAATTTGAAATTTGCTTACTTGCTTAACTTGGCAATGAGTGAGCTTGAGTATTGAACCATTGAAATTCCTCGATCTGAATTGACGTTTAGCTAATCCAGCTTGGATATTTTTGCTTGTTCATGAATTGATATTTATCATTGAGCAATTGAATTTGGCAGCTGATTGACGTGTGTTCTTGTGTTTAGTTGGAAGAAGGGAGTAGGACAGAGCACTTGCAGGCGCAGAGGTGCCGGGCTCGACTTGACCATTTAGAATCGGCAGATGTTGAGAGTTTGTCTGATTGGAATAACACACGCTTGAATCGGATCCTAGTGGACTACATGTTGCGGATGTCTTATTATGACACTGCAGCAAAACTGGCGGAAAGCAGAAATATTCAGGTAGTTTTGATTTCCTGTCCCAGATTAGGTGAAATTACATATTGCTCTGTCAACATTAATTATGAATTCATTGAAGGTTTGGATATCATGAATTATTGTAGTTTAAATGTATTGGGATCAAAGAACTTGGAAGGGGTGACAATGTTATCATATTTCTGGGAATCAAACGGTTCTGTTATCATGATGTTCATCATCCAGTAATGTGCACTACTTTAGAATTTGAAGCGGGAGATTCATCTTCACTTTTTCTGACCATGGAAATAAATTATTTTATTGAAATCAATGAAGGAAGTATTCAGCTAAATTATAGCTTGGCCAAGAATGTTTTATGAAAGAAAGAAAAAGAGTGAAATTATAGGTTGGCCCAATGGTTTTATAGTTCACAAAGTTTATTTGAGTGAAGGAAAGCAGCTTATTGATTTGATAATGGCTTCCTCTCCTTAGAAGATCTGCCAAGGTTCACTGGCATGTTAGAATGCCTTCTCTCTTTTTGCTTGTGCAGATTGCAGAATTTCCCCATATTTTCAATTATAAATGTTGGGAACTTGATTAGTTTCTTATGTGTCAGGATCTTGTTGATATTGATGTATTCCAAGAAGCAAAAAAGGTTATAGAAGCTCTTCAGAATAAGGAGGTAGGTCCTGCCCTAGCCTGGTGTGCCGAGAACAAGTCAAGGTTGAAGAAATCCAAGGTATGTACTTGCAGGAATGGGAGGGGAGGGAAGCTTGCCATTAATTGGTGGGTTAGATGAGTTTGCTATATCTGCCAAATCATCTGTTCTGTTGCTTGTTTTTGAAAGAAAGTAGCATAGGAATATTCTCTACATAAGCTTAAGATGGTGATCGTTTCATCATATTTGTCCTGTCTCTTGGACTACATACTAGGAGATGAAAGTAATAGGAAAATGACTTTTCTTTCATAGATTCTTATTCATTTTGCTGCTATATGGATGTGAAAGATCCCCCATAGTGGTAAGTGCATTGCTTCCAATTTCCAAACGTATTTTGATTCTACTAAATTTTTGATAACTGCTTGTGAAGTTAAATGTGCAACGATTGGATAGTTAATTGTAATATTGGGTTTCTGGTGCAAGCAAACTAAGAGTCTCCCCATTCTGAAGGATTGTGTATTTAAGCCAGATGCAATGGCCTACTTAATCTCGTAATGTCAATTTCTGATACAATGTTCATGAAATTCATTTGTTTGAGTTGGTACCTTGAAATGCTTCTTACCTCAAATTAGATAGCGAGGAAAATGTTCCTGCTGACTGTTATACCAATTGAATTGCAGTTATTACTGCACTGCATAAAAAATTTGGTATTAGCATGTCTAATGCTGAATGCTTTATTGATGGCAGAGTAAATTCGAGTTTCAGCTGCGACTTCAAGAGTTTATAGAGTTGGTTCGAGCTGAAAATAACTTGCGAGCTATCACATATGCTCAGAAATACCTTGCACCATGGGGAACTACTCATATGAAAGAATTGCAGCGGGTCTTTGTAACAGTAGCTTATAAGAGTACTACTGAATGTGCTACATACAAGGTGAGTACTTTAATGTGTTGCCAGTATTATCAGTTTCTACTTATCTGAACTGAAGTTAACTGTGCTGCAATTTTGTTGGACTAGGCATACAGACATTTAAGGGAAATAAAGTAAACAATAAACAAAAAAAAGCTTTTGAGACCATGGTCTCTCTGTTTTTCTTTTGTGGGAATCAACTGGACTAAATTGTTCACTAGAATAGAAATGTGCTATATGGTACCCATGTTTAGTTGAACTTACCATATAGGAGAGATGTTTTGTTGACCACAAGCCACAAGCTTGTCTGCATCATCTCTTTGTGATGGTAGTAAGTACCTTTTGGGATACGTTTCGCAGACATTAATTTTTATGTCTCTGTTGGTTATCCAGCCTTCAGCATACCTATAAGGAATCCTAAGATGTCACTTGAGTTCTTGTGTAACAATTGTTATACAGGCCTAGGTTTTCAAGAATAATTGACTCAATATTTCTGCCATCTCCTTTGGAGATATATATTTTGAACTATACAATTTAGTGAGATTTTTTGCTTTAGTGGTTTTATTTCATCTTTGGAACTTGTATATTACAGGTTATCTCTGGTATGTTATTTCAATTTTGCTTTGGTTGCTTATGCATTCCAGGTGTTATTTGAGCCGAAGCAATGGGACTACCTGGTTGACCAATTCAAACAGGAATTTTGCAAGTTATATGGCATGACTCTTGAGCCTTTGCTGAATATTTATCTGCAAGCTGGCCTGTCTGCTCTGAAAACCCCGTATCCATTAACAGTAGTTCTTTATCCGCTACGTTATGAAAATTTAGTATTATCTCCCATTTTTTGCTAACTTAGGGGTTGTAAGTTATAATTTGCAGTCGTCAGGTGGTCATAACGGTGGTTGACAAACCAATGCTGTATCTCCCTTGATTGGCACGTGAGTGCATGCATTATAGCAGCTAATTGTATTCAGATATGTTGTTTAGCCTTGACCTGAATCAGATACTGTTACGACAATGATTGCACCAAGGAGGATCCACTATCACAGGAGGGTTTCCGGAAACTGGCCCAGCCATTACCTTATTCTAAGCAGCATCACTCGAAGCTTGTTTGCTACATAACTAAGGAACTAATGGACACAGAGAACCCGCCACAAGTCTTGCCCAATGGCTATGTATACAGCTCTAAGGTTCGCATGCATTTTACTAGTATTGGAGGATCTTGGCTATTTAGTCTGGAATATTCTTTACTTATTTTATGTTTTGGCAGGCTCTTGAAGAAATGGCCAGGAAGAATGACGGTAAGATTACTTGTCCAAGGACAGGTTTGGTCTGCAATTACACAGATCTGGTGAAGGCATATATATCATAAATTAAATCTACATATTGTGGCCTGTTCAATTATTTAAGTTTATTATCAATTAGTACCGGGCTTTTTAACTGTTAGAATGTCCTGTGCTTACTGTACATAAATCTCTTACTGCTGGAGTTGGCAGAAATTCCGGTGTAAGAACTTGCCCTGGGAAAATTATGGTCATTCTTCAACCTGGCATTACTGTTGGGAACTTGAACGTGTATATATGCAAAATTACATTTTACAGTTTATTATCAAGTTCTTGACCAAAACCTATTCATCATTGCTTTTGTTGAATTTATTAGCTTTTCTTCGACGTGTACGATAATGCGAGTGTGGAGAAGTAGGGGGCTTGGGGTTCAGTTTCAAGTTTCAATGAAAGCAAGAATGATGCATTTGCTAATTTGATATAGCAGCAGTAGTGGATGAAAATGAGCCAAGTCGCTGTATATTTTGTAAGTTGGGGGAGTACTCGTTGACCTATAAAATGCAAGTTATTTCAAGGTAATGCAATCATGTTGAGATATGCAAACCGCGATTAGCGAGGGGTTTTCCCCTAATCACATTCACACAACAAAATAATGGTCCGGAAACCAAATCCATATGTATTTAATTGGCATGTGCGAATGGAGGCTAAAACCAATTTCCCAGAATGTAGTAAAATTGTTTTTAAAACGAGAGTCTAGAAGTTTGTTTGGATTGTCTGGAATCTGGATTGTCAAAACGCTATTACAACTATGAAGTCTTAATTAAATAACAATTTGCATGTTACACCTGAGGTTTAGTATTATTATTTTAGATTAATTTAGGTCAGCAACCAGAAAATTAATCTTTGATTGATTTTTTGGTCACTTAGCCACAATTATTGTTTACAATGAAGTCACCTCTCATTGGCTACACTAGTAGGAAGAGTTGCTCATGAATTTATGAACTAAATTTGCTTTGGTTGGTGAGAAAGAAGTAAACTATTAAGAAAAAAAGGACTTGGCACCTCAATCAAAGAAAGGATATGGGGACTTCATTTTTTTTTTCTTGGCAAACACAGTTTTTATTTTTAATTTATGACAACTAATAATACCGGGATCAATGATTTCAAACAAGTTAGCAGAATGAAATACTATTTTATTTCAACTTGATAAATGTGAACTACTGCATAAATGTGAAATACTGTTTTAAAATACATTTTTTAGTATGACAACTAGTACTGCAATCAATGAATATTTCAACTACTGCATAGTTTGAAGTCAATTCTATTAACTATGGGTTATTGCATCTACTTGTATCTACCATTCTTATAACTTGCCTTCAGTTGTGGAAAATTTGAAATCTCAAATTTGGTTCCAAAAGAAGGGAGCTCCAAATTCCAGAATAATTCTTGCAAGTTATTCAGTTTCTGCCCAAAAAAAGAGTTTGAGTTGTGCATGGCGGCTACGGAAGTGAACGTTGCAAGGTTAGTTTCTCCAACTTTAACATGCACCATTTTCATTTTTTTCCTTTCTTAAACAAAAGTTCTATCAAATAGTAGGACTTGTATGTCTGCTGGGGCTGTACTTGTCAAATTTGTTCCTGTCTCTCTCTTAATAAGGATTTTGTTACTTGGGTTAGGCACCTTAAATGTTTTCTTATTTTGTCTTGCCCAGCAGTGCAGATGATCCGAATTCAAGGATGATAACCGAAAATTCTGCCCCGAAAGATGAACAAAAATCATGTCTAAAATGGCTCGCAACGAAGCAAATTCTAGCAAAGTGGAATTTCATGTTTATAACATCATGTGTGTTTGCTGTTTCTTTGGATCCTTTGTTCCTCTACATTCCTATCCTCAACTATGAAATGAAGTGTCTGAGGTTGGACAACAACTTGAAGATTACAGCTCTTGTCTCACGAACGGTCACAGATCTGTTTTATATAGCAAATATTGTCTTTCAAGTTTATAGATGTAAGATTTGTTCAAAGTTAATCAAACTATTTCTTCCCGGAAGTTGGTCGTCCAAGTTAGCTGAACTAAGGAAGATATGGCAGTCATACATCATGGTTGACATTTTAGCTATTCTTCCTTTTCCACAGGTATGAGAAGCCCTTTTTTCTAGACTAAAGTTAATTATTTTTCCAATCTCACTGTTTTTGTCTGCATTCAATTATGGTGTAGTAGGACCACGTACGATGCTACTGACCAAATGAAATGTGATATTGACCCCAAAAAGTATAAAATATGAAATGTGATATTGTATTTGAAATTAGGACAGGTCAATAGTTTATCTCACGATATGTTGTTAGATTTAACAGTTGATATTATTGCAATGTGTACTCCAGGTGATAATTCTTATTTTCTTTTCAAAAATGACGGCCTCAAGATCTTTAAGGAAGCTTATGAACTTTCTTGTTATGGTGCAATATATACCACGAGTTCTTCGCATCTACTTATCATGCAAGAAATCTAAAAAACCTTTCAAAGGACATACCGCATTATGGGTTAAAGGTTTACTCAATTTTTTTCTCTACATCCTTGCGAGTCATGTAAGTTTCAACATCATAAATCATTTAAAAACATTTGAAATTTTCATTTTATGAGAACTTATTAGCATTATTTAAAATTTCTCATCGCTAACTTGTTGAGTTCCTTAGGTACTAGGAGCTTTTTGGTATTTTTTTGCTGTTCAACGAATGACAAGTTGCTGGCAACATGCATGTCAATATGAAAATGGATGTGGCCCTAGTACTTTTGACTGTCATGATCACCATACATTGAGAAATATTACGGTTCTAGATGATTTATGCCCTATAAATTCATCAAATACAACTCTCTTTGATTTTGGTATATACCTAAGTGTCCTTCAGTCGGGTATATTGTGGTCAACAAACTATCCGCTGAAGTTTTCGAACAGTTTTTGTTGGGGCTTGCGGAATTTGAGGTGTGTACATGTGAGACCCTTTTGATCCTTGCAGATTGAGCTATACTATTACAAATAAATAAAAGTCCAAATTTGTATCTTATGTATTGTGATCCATTTCATTTTTGCAGTTCTCTTGCTTCAAATCTCCAGCCGAGTTCCAATACATGGGAAATCCTCTTTGTGGCTTGTATTTCTATAACCGGCTTGCTACTATTTGTATATCTCATTGGGAATTTGCAGGTTTGGTGCGGTGAATATTTTTATATATAAACTTTTCTTTAAGCTTCAAGCTCGCCTCATGATTTTTTCTTTTCTCATTTGAGTATGGCTGGCTTTTGGGATATATATATAAAAATGCAGAATTAATGAGGCTTAACCTTGTTGTTGTGAAATAGACATATGTGCAGTTAGATACTGAAAGGTTAGAGTCGCACAGACGCAAGATGAGAATTGAACGGAAGATGAAAGCAAAAGGCCGAGATGTAGAATTATGGTTATCTAAAAATGGCACTCCCCTGTGTAGAAAGCCGGAGATCATGGAAAAGGTACGACTAGAACTTGAAGAAAACTGGGATATTGATGTGGATCAGGAAATCCTCTCTATTCTTCCCCGAAAACTTCAAGACTATATCGAAACTTGCAAGCCCTTGAGTAGGCTGAAGAACGTAGAGGTTCATACAAACTTGCAAGCCATATTTAATTTTTCACAACAATTATCCATCCTAGCTAGTGATGAGGTTACTTATTAGAGTTTTAATTGCTGGTTACTTTTCTTAAATATTGCGTTAAACCTAGGTGCCACTACTTCGAAACATGGATGAACAAGTTTTGATAGAAATCTCAAAGCATCTTAAGCCCAAGAGGTATACTAATAATCAAATCATTATTAAAGAGGATCAACCACTTGAAATGATGCTTTTCGTTGTGGACGGACATGTAATCATTAAAAAGAAAGATTGTTCCAGTAAGTTCCAACGACGTGCCGGACATCTGTATGGAGAGAAACTTCTAGTTTGGCCATCATGGACGTCCTTCCATGAGGGGACAAGACCCATAGCAACCGAGTCTGTTCGGGCCATTGATGATGTTGAAGCCCTTGTTCTCTTGGCCAGCGACATGGTCAGTATAGGCTCTAGATTCAGGTCAGATTTCTATAAGTTGGAGATGAGTCACCTAACGGATTCACATTGGGAGCTTTTGACTTGTGACAAGGTGACTATGCTACAACAAGTAAGTTCCTCTCTCCGGAAGAAGACATGTATCTATTCTATACAGTAATAATGATATACTTATTCGATTTATATATTCTTCTCTCTTTATGTTTGTTAAAATGAATGCTCTAACTCCAGGTGCCGAAGCTTCGAACTATGGATAAACAAGTGTTGAAAGCAATGTCTGAGCATCTTCAATCAAACGTGTATGGACACAACGTCAAAATTGTTCAAGAGTACCGACCACTTAGCATGATGTTCTTCGTCATGAGGGGAAAGGTAATCAATGATGAGACCGGTCGTGCAGGAAATTTTTTTGGAGAAGAACTTGTTGAGTGGGTACTGGATAAGTCTTTTCCTGAGATACTACCCTTGTCGACCTGTACTGCTAAAGTAGTCTCAAACGATGCTGAATTCCTGGTTCTAACGGCAGAAGTCTTGAAGAGTTTAGCCTCTGATAACTTCGCGTCACATTTCAGCAAGGTCGCCTCTCCGTTAGATATTTTTGTTCGGTTGACTAGGCTAAAGAAAGTAAGTTGCTCCATTTCTCTATTTGGAACTTAATGAAGAACACATCACTACTCTAAACCCATGATCATCCTAGCTAGTACTATCTTTTAGAATTCCTTCATATATATTCTTTTTAATTAACAATTTATCTCTAATTCTAGGTGGAAATATTTCGAGAAATGGACAAAGAAGTGTTAGAAGCAATCTCTGAGCGTCTTTATTCCGTGACCTACCCGTTTGCAAACACCTATATTATTCGAGAGAACGAACCACTTAAAATGATGTTCTTCGTCGTGCGGGGAGTTGTAACGATTGAAAACAATAGTACTATTGAAAGGCCAAAAACCTGTGAAATGGGAGGTTTCTGTGGAGAAGAACTTGCACGTTGGGTTACAACTTGGGTATCACATAGCTCCTTTCCTGCCAAACTACCTTTGTCAACTGGTTCTGCGCTAAGAGGCCCCCGTGGTGGTGCTGTTGAAATCCTTGCTCTCAGTGCCGATGATTTGAAGAGTGTTCTCTCAAAATTCAGATCGAAATTCACCAGGGAGCCTTTGACTCTGGACTCATTGACTATCCTAAAGAATGTAAGTTACTCGACATGCGTGCAAACTGTGATTTGTACAAAAGTAGAATATCTCCTTACATATATCAATTCATTCTCTCTTAATTGATTATATGATATATTACTTATTATATTTCTAATTCTTTTTCTTTGCTTGAATAAACATGGCATCCAATCCTAGGTGGAAAGACTTAAGACTATGGATGAGAAAGTGTTGAAAGAAATATGTGAGCATCTTAGGCCCAGAAAGTATGAAGATGAGGACATTATTCAACTGAATGAACCAATGGAAATGATGTTCTTTATCGTGAGGGGAGTTGTTGCGGTGACAAACGAGTACTGGACACATTACCGCAATGAAACAGAACGTTCAAATCACAGTGGAGACGACCTTATAGAATATTGGGCACGATCTAAATATACCGTCTTTTCTGCCGAGTTGCCCTTATCTCGTTTTAGTTTTCGGGCCATTGGAGAAGTTGAAGTTCTGGTTCTTATGGCCAACGACTTGGCTGAGGTTCAGCCTCGTCGAAGTGCACCTATAATAGATTGTTCAATTATTCAAGTTTATTAGCAATTTTTTTCTGGGCTTTGTAACTGCTGTTAAAAATGTCATGTGCTTTCTGTACATAAATCCTTCCCTGTCCAAACGCACCGCATATCTCCTTCCGGTTTAAGAACTTTGGCCCTGGCCTGGCTCGTTCCTCGACTTGGCATTTCTCATTTAGTTATTTTTTCTTTTTATACAAATGATCTTTAAAAAGGGAGTTTCGAATACAAGATTCACGTGCATGAGTAATTACTCTTGTAACAACCACTTGCTTGCTTGGATCAAAATCAAATCCAATCAAAACAACTGCCAATGCTCAAGCTAGCCCTATGAGTAGGGCTCATTATTTGGCCCGCGGGCTCATGGGCCGATGGGGGCCCGCCCCATTGAGAAAAAGCCCGGCCCGTTTGGGCTTTGGGATGGCCGGCCATGATAGCTTGGGCTTGTCAGCTGAAGCCCATAGGCCCGGCCCGATTAAGCCCAAGAAAGCCGACCGGCCCGCCCATTAAAAAGCCCGGCCCGTTAGGCGCATACATATATAATTATTTATAAATAAGGGTTTAGGACTGGTGGTCTAAGGTGAATTTTGTCTCTGAAAAAAATAAAAGCTTGTGCATCAAAGTTAAGTAGCTTTGGAAGATGAAAACATACCCTCTATTGATAATTAGCATTTGGTTACATTCAAGCATTAGAATTATATTATTTGTTTGAAAACGTAGTGTTTGTTTCACTGAATTCTGCTCATTTTTGTATTCATTTTTGACATTTCGTCCGTGTTGTGTTCTTCATTTTTTCGTGCTGAATCCAACCATATAAAGAAAACAAAATTTGGATAAACGATTGAAAAGTTATAGGTCAAAAACTGAACAGATGTCGAAACTGAAAAATTCTGCCTAAAACATGATAAACTGGTGATAGAGTGGCGATACAGTGGCGATACAATGGTGATAAAAAGGTGATAAAAATGGCTGTTTGTGTTTTTTTGGGTTTTTTTGTTTTGTTTCATTTCTTTTACTTCTCTTTACTCATTCCTAGTTTATAATTGAATGTTTAGCACATTAATTTGTGTTAATTATTAATACAACAATTATATATATCAAGAATACGATGAACATCATATCATATCACCAAATATAATCAAGTTTTTTTGAATCCGTCACAAGTATTTTCATATTTATTCATACCATCCGCTTTTAAAAATATTTAATTATGCTTTCTTTCTCCTCTTCTTCTTCTTCTTTAAATGAAGTAGCCTATTTCGCCCTAGGCAGCGGCCTACTGACGGCTTCAGCCTGGGTAGCCATGACTTTGAATTTTCTAAAAGCCTACATATTTTCTCTCTCTCCTCCTTCTTGCATTGCCCCATGAATTTGGAATTGGCCCGCCATCGACGAGCCCTACCTATGAGGATGGACGTGAGGTGTATAATTAGTTGGATCGTTAGCAGCAATAATTTGTGGTTTAAGTTAGGACATGTTTTTGTTTTTAATTGATGAAATAAATTTCTGCAAGCCCAAAATTGATGGAGCACAGTGGTAGAGCCCACTATATCACGTGAAGGCTTGTTCCCTTTTGTTTTCTTTAATACAAATGCGGGCCGGCCACTATACAATTTTCGAGCATTGTTTCTTTCTCTCATTGGCGAACGGTCCTAGTCATTGGACTGTTGCAATTCCAGGGTACAAATTTAAATTTAAATTTTTTTAAAATAAAAAAACTTGATTGAATCTAATCAAATTTAAAGGTAAAAAGAATACCAAGGCCAAAAGGTTGATATTAGTTAATTTATATCATATTCAACCCCGAAAATCATTCCTAGGTCTATATATATACCCACCCATTTGTTCATAATTCGTGTCTCTCTCTTTTTTTTTATTTTTATTTTTAATACAATGGAGGCCAAAGGCCAAACAACAAAGGAAATTAATCTGGGACTAGCCAGGCGGCTAGTATCATGGTGTCGCAGCCACAAGGAGGGGTAAGGCAAAACAATGAAAGCCAGTGACCAAGTCATGACTAATGTTGGCAAGAATATCAGCAACACAGTTTTGCTCGCGAAAGACGTGCTAGGGAACAATTTCGATTCTCTTTGGGGTCGTTTATTCTGCGACTATCTTAACATGGGTTATCTTAGGAACTGTCTTGGCAGTCTAAATTGGATAACACTTACCTTGCTTTTGGTATATATATATATATATATATATATATATATATATATATATATATATATATATGTATATATTATATGATATATATATGTGTATATTATATGATATATATGTGTATATACATGTATATATGTATATTAAAATATATATGTATATTAAAATATATATATATATATATATATATATATATAACACCACGTCCCTAAATTAATATTTAATCATTAAATTATTCAAGTAAAATACATTTTTACCCCGAGAGTATAATAAATTAAATAACTAAGTTGAGTTGACTATAGAAAAGAAAATAAATTGAAAGGCTTAAAATTTGATAAAATAAAATAAGATAAAGTAATTAAGAATTTTGGGAATAAAATAACATTTAATATTATAAAAGGGTAAAAAGGTCATTTTGAGTTTGATAATGAATTTGGGGAAGTGGGACACACCATTACGTCGGGCTCGTAGATACGAGTTCATGGGTATATTGTGTGCTCGAATCGGAGTTGTAATAAAGAAATGACAATTAAAAATAGGCGAGTGACATAACCGTAAATATTTCGAAGTTTGGTTTTTTAAAACCCAGATTTTTCTTCTCTTCAGCTGTGCGACGAGCTGACTTTGGAGGGTGATTTCTCTCCACTCCGACCTCCGTTTTAGGCAAGGCCGGTCCCAAATAAACGACCACACTTCCCTCTTCAAGTACCAGCCCTTATCCGCCTCAATCCGCCTCCGTAGTCGCCGGAATCAGCCACGAAACAGGCGGTTTCAGACAGATTTTTCTGAAACTTTGGCCCCTTCGTTCTCCCTCCTCCGGCCACCAAATTGGACGTGTGAGGTATGTTTTTCCACCTATTTTCCATGCTCTAGCTGATGGTTGGGTAGGTTTTGATCTAATTTCAGTGTAGGTAGATCACATCTCGAGTTAAAGTTTCAGCCAGTTTTGAGGTTAGGTTTTGACCCACTTAGGGTCCGAATTGGACCTTCCCGTAGTTGAATAAAGTGTTCGGGAGGTCGAAAACTAGTTGTATGTGGAAGGAGAGATTTTGGTTTGGAGTTTGACCAATCGCCCAATTTTATCGCTTTTTAGGCTACCAGGACTGCCAGCGCGTGTTTCCACGCACCGGCCACTTTTAATTGTCAAACTTTCTGCTACTATTATCCTTATGCCATCACGAGCACGTATGCGTGCTCGGATTTCATTTTGGAGTTCGTTTGACAGTCGAACGATTTACGTCTATTGTGCATTATCCGGGTTCGACATGTTCGGACCGTTAGATCGGTCCCAATTCCTAGTATGTTGGTTTCTGTATTTTTAGGATATTGTAGGATTCGACGGATCGTGAATCAGAGTCCCGGATACTCCGAAAAGGCCAACCCTAGGTTTAGGACTATGGAAAATCTTCCGACTGTTCGATCGTACGATCGTGAGCAATCCGACGTCCGATCGAAACCAAACTTTCAGGACATGTGTCCTAGGCTTATTGAAACCTTTAGGAACTTCGGGATCGGAAATTTGAGGTCATAGACCCCACGGGGACTCGGGTTGATTTTTTTGGGACTTTATCTTCTTTTTTTGAGTTCCGAGACACGTGGAATCATTCTAAGCTTTAGAAAAGCTTGTGTGAGTTTAGGATTGACCTTAAAGTTATTGTACGCACTTCTAGGAGTCGGGGGTCAGGATTTTGAGTAAACGGTTGTGGCAGAGCTATTTTGTTTATCAAACGTATATTCGATGGCTTGACAGTATTAAATGGCGAATATTACTTATGATTAGCATATTAAACATAATGGGGTTGGATTTGAGAACAATGTTTGGAAGATTTATACAATCTAACATTAATTAATGAATTTAAGAGGTTAGGATTAGCATAAAAGACTTGAGAAAAGACGTGAGTGGACTTTTATTTTATAAATGAATTTTGGCATGAAATGATTTATTTAATACTTTTATGGAATGATTTATTTTTAAATATTAATTATGTTGCGTATGGAATTTAATTGAATTCCTTGAATGTTCGTTATGATGTGACTGCCGAGCCTATTATTGAATTTTAGAATGAGTTTATTGAATATGGTTTCTGGATTTTGGAAGGGCTCGAGGAAGGGTGTATATTTTAATTATGTGAAATATCTTATAAATAATGAGTTATTAAATGTTCATGGATGAGTTCAGTTTGATTTGAAACGATCTTAATTATTTATGCACATTGATAAACGTGATGAGCTTGGAAATGATGAGAATGGGTTGAGAATGACTGAGTAAGATTTGGGAAGCAAGAGCGGTGAGCAATCCCACATCGCTCGGGGAGGGAAGGGTGATGTGTCTTATATGTGTGGGCATGTCTCTATCTAACAAGAGGCCTTTTGGGAGCTCACTGGCTTCGGATTCCGTAGGAACTCCGCAGTTAAGTGAGTTGAGGCTAGAGCAATCCCAGAATGGGTGACCCACTGAGAAGTTGCTCGTGAGTTCCCAGAAACAAAATCGCGAGGGCAGGGCCCAAAGCGGACAATATCGTGTTAGGGAAGTCGGGTCGTGACATCTCGGGCCAACCTCGTGTCCCCGAGTTCTGCAAGAAAATGGAATTGACGGTTAAATGGGAAAATGCAAGATAGTCAAAGGATACGCACCTCAGGCTGATTACGTAATCCCTAAGTGTCGCGAGGATGTAACTGATAAATGATATGTGGAATTGACGGATGGATACTTGGATTTGACGGTTCACAATATTGAGGTACGTCCGGGTGGAGATTATGTATAAATTACGATATTATATATGGAAACTAATGATTGTATTTTAATATTTATTGAGGAAGGTTTTATTACGTATTTTCCATGATGATGATGATGATGATGATGATGATGATGATGATGATTATTATTATTATTATGGTATTCATAATTATTATTAAGGCATTTGATGTGACGCCCCTGACCTAAAATTAAAAGAAAATAAATTAAATAATTGAGTTAACTAATTTGGGTAATTAAAAAATAAAAGAAAAGGATTTAAAAGGAAATTAAATAATAATAATTGGAATTTAAATAAGAATTTAATAATTAAAGGACATTTTGGTCAACGATATTTTTGGAACGGAATTTGGCGAAACGAGTTGTGCCATTGCGTTCGTTTCGTCGAAACGAGTTCGTTGACGGGCGAAGCATTTCGATACGAGGTCAGGAGCTTGAGGGGCATATTGGTCATTTGCAAATTAAATAAAATATTATAAAAACACCCCAAGGCCCAATCAGATCGTTTCTCTCTCCTCCCTCACGATCTCTCTCTCTCTCTCTCTTTTCGGTCTCACAGCTTCGGTAACGATGGAGGCTGAGACCACTTGCAAACGAACCGCCATCTCTTCCTCTTCAAGACCCACCCAGGTTCGTCGGCTGAAACCCCGTCGTTTGCCGACGGTGACAAATCTGACGACTTCAGGTCGCGGCTCCTCCACCAAAAGGTAGCCCATCTCTCACTCTCTATTTTCCCCATGGTCCGCGACAAAACCCAGACGGGGTGGCCGGTGTTTGAATTGCCTGAAAATCTGGCCAAAACCCTCACGGGTTTTGCCGTGATTTCCTCCGATCGCCGTTGGTTCTTGGGCGGTTCACCACAGTTCCAAGCTCCCTAGGTCGTGAGGATTCGATTGGTATAGGTCTTGGTGGATGTAGCGAAGAAATTCCGTTGGCCGGAATCGCTCAACACACCCACCACCCACGGTGGCGCGTGATGGTGGTGTGGTGGCTGTTCTCGGGTCCGTTACGACCCTCGTGTTGTTGTGAACGCATATGTGAGCTCGGATTCTGATTCGGACGTCGTTTGACTATCGAACCAATGTACACCTATTATGTGTTGCTTGGGTTCGATGTGTTCGGGCCTTTGGATCCAATCCAAATTCACGTATGTAGTTCCTCGTATTTCAAGGATCGTATAGGAATTTACGGATCGTGGATCGGATTCCCGGATACTCCAGATCATGGACTTAAAGTTTAGATTAAACCGTAACCGTCCGATCGTGCGATCGTGAGCGATCCGACCTTCCGATCTTGACCAAACTTTCAGGACATATTATTTAAGCTGTAATGAACCCATAGGAACTTTCAGATCTAAGTTTGGAGGTCATGGGACCCACGGGCTCGGTTTGACCTATTTGGGATAGTTTGACCATGTTTGACCAGGGTTGATCGAGCGTCCTCGAGGTCGGTTCGTCCTCTAACGAACGTCGTTGACCTTAGAATTCTTCGTACGACGTATTTGTACACTTGAGTCGGGATTAGTTAGGGTTGACTTTTAAGGTTGTCGTTCACGGTTCGGTTTGTTAACTAATCCTCGTATCCTTGAATTAGGTTCTCAGACTTCTCGTGATCAATAGGCGGGACCCTCACAGGGTTACGCAGCGTGGGACTATCGGTGAGTGGACTTTGTTTTGAATGTGCATATCTTTAAATGAATAAACAACCATGCATATGATTTGACGTTTTTCGACTTGAGACTTTAATGTGATTTGATGTTTTCTTGATTTGGGATTTAAATACGGTTTTTAATATAAATTTTCAGTGATTGTGACCTTTTACCTGATTTTGGATTGATATGTTATTATTTGATGCTTACGACTATTTTGAGTATGGATATATATGTTTGGGATGGTGATGTCCTTATTTTGACTATATGTGTTGGTTATTTGATGAACAGACGTATTTGTGTCCGGGCGTCTGTGGTTTTGGGGTTGGGTACCTGTGTGTGTTTGGGAAAGTGGATTATGAACGAATATGCGAATATTGATGATTGGATATGATTATGTCGGATACGGTTACTTGATTACATCGGATACGGTTACTTGATTACGTCGGATACGGTTACATGATTATGTCGGATACCGTGTGCATGCCTTAACGGGGTGTAGCTGTAGACCCTTAATGGGGTAGTTTGCGCGCAGGACTTGTCATGGACGTATTGGTATTGAGGTTCCTGCCATACTTGCCGGCGAGCTTAGTTCCTTTTTGGACGGCTCAACCCAGGGCACGGAGCCACTATGGCGCTGTCCTGGTGTCTCGTCAAGTGATCCCCTATTGGATGGTTTCCCCGGTACACGTGTGTTGGCGTTGAGGATCTATATTTCTACATGTATGGGTTATTATCTTCGTATTCGTATTTTCTTTAGTGAGGATCCTTCCTTGCTTGTATTCCCTTTGGACTTGTGGTTGTGAGAGTAGAAAAGATTGGAAAACAGTACTATGATATGATTATTATGTTGTTATATTGTGATTATTGGGTTTTGAATAACTATGTACATAAATTATTTGAATTGCATGATTTCAGCATTGGTTTTGAAACGGTGGGGTTACTATGTTGCTTTAATTTATGAAACTTTATTTTTGTCCACTCACACTCTTTCTGTTTTGCGCCCCACCAGGCCATAGTCGTAGCATTTAACTTGTTCGATTGAGCGCTCCTCTTCTCAGGCTCGACTAGATTGTAGGGCACTTGCCCCTATTATGTAAACTCTTTATTCTGCTACTTTATGTTGAATACTCTTAGAATTGCTCTGTATCACCATTAGGGTTGGATTTGATGGCCAGAGGCCTATGTTGTTTTCCTGTAAGCATGCTGGATGTTGGGATATTCATATTCTGTATGTTTTTATCAGGTTGAATCTTTTTGGGAATGTTCTTATTTCAGGGGAGACTCTGCCCGATTTTCGGCATGAGTCTTGACCCCTTTATCATTTGTTTCGGGAAGAGGGATTTCTTTTAGCATGTGGGCCCGATATGGGTTGATGTCGGCAAACCAGCAAGATTCGTCTCGGGTTCCGGGGTGAAATTCGGGTCGGGTCCTGTCATTTGAATAAGGTAATATAGGGATTATAGAAATTATGTTTATTATGGTTGTTATTCTTCTTCTTCTTCTTCTTATTATTATTATTATCGTTTCCTTGGCCAAATGTTATTCCGGTTCAAGTATGGCTTTTGGGTAACCAACTTGATTATGTAGGTATTATGTAAGAATGGATAGATGTTAACTAATTAATCGAATAGATAAGTACATAAAGTTCTGGCATGGCATACTATCACTTATGTCTTGTTGAAACCAAAGTAAGAACGCTTATAGATTTTATGGTTTGTTTCTAAAAGAGCTACATGTGGCTTGATCTCTTATGGAGGATACGTAGGCAGCCTAGGAGAATCTAGGTGCAGCCACGAGAAAGGATATTTCAGATTATGGTTTGGGCTTGAATTTGAAATTTATTTATTATGTTAGTTGAATTTAATTTGAACTGTTATGCGGGCCCAGGGCCCAATTGATAATTGAGGTTTGAGGATTGTTTTACTCTGTTTGAGTCATGGTTGTTTGTAAGGCCAAGGGCCACTTGATTTATTATTTTGAAGTGTGTAAGACTTAATTTGTGCTTGCTGAACGATTGAGAATATTTAATTGTATTTTTACAGGTGTAAATTTTTAGGGAAATGTTCAAATTACAGGAGAGACTTTGCCAAATTTTCGGCAGAAGTCAAACCTTAAAAAGAGTTTTCTTTTGGTCAATTGTGCCCAAAGACTCGGCAGTGTAGGAGACGCATAGGGTTTGGCTCGGATTCTAAAGTGGAATTTGGGTCGGATCCTGTCAATATATGTGTATATACGTATATATACATATGTATAATATATAGATATATAATATGTGGGTATATACATGTATATATATATATACTATAATATAATACATATGGGTATATTATAATAATAATATATGTGTATATACAAGTAAGAATATGTATATTATTGTATATGTGTATATATGTATATTATATAATATATGTAATATATATACATGTATATATGTGTATATATATATATTATAATATAAAATATATGGGTATATAATAATAATATATGTTATTATTATTACAATATAATATATGAATGTTATACATTGGTGAGTATAAGACTAGTTAATCATTCCCTTCCACATGAGTTTATTAGTCCCCTTTTAAGGAGGTGTTTTTAGTGGGCCCGGTATTAGCAATCCCATTTAAAACTAGAATTAGATGAAATAAACATGAGACTAAATTTAATTCAAACCAATCCAAGCCAATCTTGTGTAACAAACGACCCATTGCAGCTTTAACTTGCAACAATTAATCAAACTAAAAAGGGGATGGGTGTCTCTGTCTTTTTAACCAAATACAATTATATTTTTATAATTTATAGCTTTTTTTAAAGTGAAAATGTTTATAAAAATAAGAAAAAGACTCGGGGACTAAGAAAAGACTTGGGGACTTCAACCAAAAGAAGAAATTGGGACAAGGCTTATCAAATGTCAACACTAAGTTTCATAGATCTATTTTATATAGCAATTATTGTTGATCTTTTATTATTATTTATATAGCAATTATTGTTGATATCTTTTTTATTGTTTATATAGCAATTATTGTTGATATCTTTTTTATTGTTTATATAGCAATTATTGTTGATCTAAACTCTAGTGTTAATTATTTTTCCCAATCTCATTGTTTTGCTTTAGTATATGTTAGAGCTTCAATTGAGAAATTCTTTCAAATATGGTTATTTGAGGGATATTCTTGTTGGACAAACTCACATCGTTTTTCCATGATAAGAACTGTTTATTTTTTAGGTATTCATTCAAACATCATCCTAGCAAAAAATAACTTGAATTTGAAAATCAATTGACCACTCAATCAAATAATTGTCATTTTAATGTTTTCTTAAAGCACTATATTCATATAATTTGTTATTCACAAATATCTTAATAATTTTTAATTCCTCCATTTTTTGTAAAAATAATTTATAATTAAATACTTGAAAAATAAACATTTCATAAATAAAATTTGTAAGAGTAATGCTAGGCTTACCACATTTTTGCATACCACATTGATATCACCTCTCTAATAGAGATTGAGCCCACCATTACAATGAGATCCACTTCTATTAGAAAGGTTGTATTAATGTTGTATGCAAAATATGATAAGACTAGCATTTTCCAATTTGTAATGAACCTCAAAATGTGTGAAGGACATATCATTATTTACAAGAGATATAATGATATCTCCTCATCATTACTTGCTCCCTCACTCACTTTCTGCCTATAATTCCATAACAAATAATACATGACAACTTGGACAAGTGCTCACTCACTTTCTGCCAAAAAAAAGGCTATGCTTTTCATGCCCATGGAGCCCAGGTGCATTATTAGTCCACACAAACCAAAGAGCATCTACATAGATCTGCCATTCTCATAAACTTGACTTCAGTTGTTGAAAATTTGACATTTAAAAAGGGTTGGCTCCATCATTTGCATATTCCACTAGCAAGATTCAGTTTCTGTAAAAAGAAAAAAAGACCAAAAAAAAGTTTTAGTTTTGCATGGCTCCCGCTCCCGGTGATTTAGAGAAAGCTGAAGCAACTTCAGTTGCAGACAACTCGAAAGAGAAAGTTGCAAGGTTAGTTTCTATACATATGTTACGGACAAGTTTCACTTGCATGCATCAAGTTCAACTTTTTTACTTTCTTAAAATAAAAATAAAAAATTAAATTCTTATTGATCTACTAAAATTGTACTTTTTATAGAAAATAATGTAAAGTCGCGGCCACTACAAATACAAAACAGTTTAACCTTTTGTTGTTTTGAGGACATGCTAAAGTCACTGCGTTGCAATTATAACAGTATAACCACAGCCAAATATTTAATTCTATCCTATATGCGTAATGTTATGTTCTTTGTGTCTTGGCCAGCCGAACAGAGTATCCAAATTCAAACCAGACAACCGGAAAATTCTGCCACGGGAGATGTAGATGCGAAAAAATCAAAACTTGCAGCACAGTTGACTCAAATATTTATAACATCATGGGTGTTTGCCGTTGTACTGGATCCTTTGTTCCTCTACATTCCTCTCCTCAACCAAGATTTGAAGTGTCTAAGGTTGGACAACACCATAAAGATTATCGCTCTCGTCTCGCGATCATTCACTGATCTATCCTAGCTAGTGAGGTTACTTATTAGATTTTTAATTGCTGGTTACTTTTCTTAAACATTACATTAAACCTAGGTGCCACTACTTCGAAACATGGATGAACAAGTTTTGATAGAAATCTCAAAGCATCTTAAGTCCGAGACGTATACTAATAATCACATCATTATTAAAGAGGATCGACCACTTTAAATGATGCTTTTCGTTGCGGACGGAACTGTAATCATTAAAAAGACAGATTGTTCCAGTAAGTTCCAACGACGTGCCGGAGATATGTACGGAGAGAAACTTTTAGTTTGGCCATCATGGACGTCCTTCCATGAGGGGACAAGACCAAGACCCATAGCAACCGAGTCTGTTGAGGCCATTAATGACACGTGACACGTGTCAAAAAATATATGGAAGAAACATGAGGTCACAGGAGATTTGATAACTGAAAAATTAAACTCACGAGTAACTGCTCTTATAACAACGGACTTGATTGCTTGGATCAAAATCAAATCCAATCAAAACAACTGCCAATGCTCAAGCTAGCCCTGTGAGGATGGACGTGAGGTATACTATGTGCTCAGTTGGATCGTTAGCAACAATTATTTCCAAGAGATATAATGATATGTCCTCATCCTTCCTCACTCACTTTATGTCTTGTCGTCTTGTCAGAAAGTGAGTGGAGGTTCATTACATATGATTCCACATTCAGGATAACTTGGACAAGTGCTCACTTACTTTCTGCCAAAAAGAGGCTCTCCTTTTCATGCCAATGGAGCCCAGGCGCATTTAAGTGAAAATGTTTATAAAAATAAGAAGACTCCGGGGACTAAGAAAAAGAGTTGGGGGCTTCAACCAAAAGAAGAAATTGGGGACAAGGCTGATCAAATGTCAACATAGATCTATTTTATATAGCAATTATTGTTGATCTAAACTCTAGTGTTAATTATTTTTTCCAATCTCATTGTTTTGTGTTCGTATATGTTAGAGCTTTAATTGAGAGATTCTTTTAAATATGGTTATTTGAAGGATATTTTTGTGACACAAACTCACATCATTTTTCTATGATAAGAATTGTTTATTTTTTTTGGTATTCAATTAAACATCATCTTAGAAAAAAATCTCTTGAATTTGAAAGTCAATTGACCACTCAATCAAATAGTTGTCATTTTAATGTTTTGTTGAAGTAGTATATTCATATAATTTATTATTCATAATTAGATATCTTAATAATTTTTAATTCTTCCAATTTTTTTTTAAAATTTATATTTAAATACTTGAAAAATAAACAATTCGTAAATGACACTTGTAATGAACTTCACAAGGTGTGAAGGACATATCATTATTTCCAAGAGATATAATGATATGTCCTCATCCTCCCTCATTCACTTTATGCTTGGCAGAAAGTGAGTAAGGTTCATTACATATGATTTTACATTTAGGATATAAAAATGTTAGGCTTATCGTATTTTTTATACCACATTTATACCACATATTTAATAAAGATGGACCCAATTATATTGGTGAGCTCCACTTCTATTAGAGATGTAATATGAAAAATGTGGTAATGCTAATATTACCCTTCAGGATAACTTGTGGATAAGTGCTCACTCACCTTCTGCCAAAAAAAGGCTGTCCTTTTCATGCCCATGGAGCCCGGGTGCATTATTAGTCCACACAAACCAAAGAGCATCTACATAATAAATCTACCATTGTCATAAACTTGACTTCAGTTGTTGAAAAGATTTGAAAGGGGTTTGCTCCATCATTTGTCAATTCCACTAGCAAGATCAGATTCAGTTTCTGTAAAAAGACAAAAAGACAAAAAAACAAAAAAAAGTTCTGAGTTTTGCATGGCTCCCGCTCCCGGTGATTTAGAGAAAGCTGAAGCAACTTCCGTTGCAGACAACTCGAAAGAGAAAGTTGCAAGGTTAGTTCAACTTTTTTACTTTCCTTAAAAAAAATGTTTTCAATTATATTCTTATTGATTTAACCTTTTGTTGTTTTGAGGATGCTAAAGTCACTGCGATGCAATAATAATAGTATAAACACAGCCAAATATTTAATTCTATCCGATATGCGTAATTTTATGTTCTTTGTGTCTTGACCAGCATAACAGATGATCCAAATTCAAACCAGACAACGGAAAATTCTGCCACGGGAGATGTAGATGCGAAAAATTCAAAACTTGCAGCACAGTTGACTCATATATTTATAACATCATGTGTGTTTGCCGTTTTACTGGATCCTTTGTTCCTCTACATTCCTCTCCTCGATCAAGATTTGAAGTGTCTGCGGTTGGACAACACCATAAAGATTATCGCTCTCGTCTCGCGATCGTTCACTGATCTATTTTATGTAGGCAGAATTATTCTGCAAGTTTGTAGATTTGAAAATTGTTCACCTTCGATCAAGAAACATCTTCCCGAACGTTGCTCCTCCAAGTTAATGACATCACTCATCAAAAGCTTTCTTGGGTTATTACCTGAAGTAACTGAACTTCATGTAATACCAAGTATAAAAGAGGAGATACTGGAGTCGTCCATCCTAGTTGACATTTTAGCTATTCTTCCTCTTCCACAGGTATGAAGAAAAGCCCTTTTATAGCTACTTTTTCCAATCTCGCTGTTTTTGTTTTTTCTTTTGGTCATAAATTTCACTGTTTTTGTTTTTTCTTTTGGTCATAAATTTCACTGTTTTTGTTTTCATGTAATGTTATACATAGTAATCTTTCGTTCAGAAGTTCACGCGTTATTATCGTATGTATTTTATTGTAAACATGAAAAAGAAAGAAATATTAGAAAATATATTACGTCTATACAATAATATCATCTCAACCTCAAGTATTTATATATATATATATATATATATATATATATATATATATATATATTAATTTCACTATAAAAGCATAAGAGATTTTGCTCCAGTGGCTGAAAACAATCACTAGACTATGACTCTATGATGCTACTGACAATGCACGTCAAATTTGAAATTAGGACATGACAACATCTTAATATTAATTCAATTAATAATGGTAGGGGCCAATTTGGCGGATTCGGAATTTTTAACGGATGTATAATTTGGAAAAGCTAAAAATTTTTTGTAGATTGAACATCTAAGGTTTTTTTTAATCTAGATTGACCTTATGTCCCTTCATGCTTTCATATCATACATGAAAAATTGTTTTATGTAAGGATGACATCTGATAGTTTCGTAAACCTTAGGGAAGTTTTGTGATATTAAGCCATGTAAAAATATTGACTAAGTATGAAAAATGATTTTTCGGAATAATTATTTTCTCAAGATAATTTTTGGCGGCTTTTATTCCTTACACATCAAATAAGAAAATTTGATTTTATAGGATTTTATTATGAAGTATATATAGACTTAATAAGCCATCATTTTTAGCCTAAGTCGTATTTTGCACTAAAATCAATTTTTCATATTTTGATTAGGTGGGAATTTTATTTTCTAGTATTTTTATTTGAATCCAAATGGAGGGGTACTTCCTTATTTACATTGTAAATTTAAGTAAATTGAGTAATATAAAAATAAATTAAAGTAAAAGGAAAAAGACATTTACTTAAATGTTGAAAATAAAAATAAGGTAATCTGTACACCGGTTGAGCAAAGGGGCAATTTGAAGCACCTAAAATGATTTTTCTGGTGAGGGTAGCTACACCTCCTTTCGCCTTAACAGATCCGCCAGTTATAGGGACACCAAAAGTTTGGATCCCAAAATGACATGGTACATGCCACATCATCAAGTTTAAGAAAACTTTGATGACATGGTTTTCTTAATTAATTAGTGTTAAAGTCAAAAAAAAAATTTATAATTCACCGCAACCACAAAATTCAATAAAAGAAAAAGGTTCACTGTTTTACCAACCAAAAAGTCCCAACACACGCACTGATAAAAGACTTCATAGAATATTTATAATGATACGAAAACCAAGTGTCTGTAAGTAACCATTTCAACCCAATTAGATAACATTATGACTATGTTTGATTGATTCGAAGAAGAATACATGTATTATAAAGACTGGGCGTTGTCTCTCGTATTTTGATTTCAACCAAATAAATCTAGGGTTAATTTTAATTAGAACACTAAACTTTCACCCTTAAGGTATGTTTGTTGATGCACTCTCAATTTTAACAATTATGTATCTTAATCTTATTAATTTTTTGTAATTTGGTTCAAGCATTAACTTCACTAGCGATATTTTCGTCAAATTGCCCACGTAGCAGGCTTGTGTCTCACTTATTCACTTATTTCAATGCTAGTTGAGGGGTATTTCGGACAATTGATGTCAAATGGATTTGGCTGGAATTTGTTTGTGTCAACTGGGTTTGAGCGAGAAGTCATCAATTGCCTGAAAATACCCTTCAATTGGCATCAAAAGAAGAGAATAGGTGGGATCTACCCTTGACACGTAGGCAATTTACATAAATTTTGAAGGTAAAGTTAATGTTGGAACCAGATTGCAAAAAATTAACAAGATTAGGGTACATAACTGTTAAAATTACGAGTGCAAGGGCAAACATGCCTTAAGGGTGAACGTTCAGGATACTAAATTGATATTAACACATAAATCTATCTATTTTGCCCATTCATGTTTGAGTGATTTTGTAAAATTGAGAAAAGTACTGGAAGATTGATTTGGTTGACGAAAAGGCAGACATCCTGGTGAAGAAAAGGGTATTGTAGTGCACTAGGTTCTTGTTAGTTAGGAATTTTTTTTGGGTTTCTTAGACATATATCCAAAACGATTAGTTGTCATTGGGTTTAGTCCATGCGTTTTTAGTTTTAGATGTAGGTCCTTTGACATTTATTACTTTTTTGTTGTGTTGATTTGACCATTTAAGTTATATAAGAAAACACATTGAGAATCTAAAATTGATGCTTGATTTCCTTGTAATTGAATTTCATAATTTAAAATTTGAAATATTTCCTTGATAATATTCCTAATATATGGATAAAAAAATTGTCACGACCCAACTCTCCTAGCACGATATTGTTTACATTGGGCCTCGCCATCACGATTTTGTTTTTAGGAACTCACGAGCAACTTCCCAGTGGGTCACCCATCCTGGGATTGCTCTAGCCTCAACTCGCTTAACTTCGGAGTTCCAAGGAATCCGAAGCCAATGAGCTCCCAAAAGGCCTCGTGATAGGAAGAAAAATGCCCACACATATAAGGCACTTCACCTTTCCTTCCCCGAGCGATGTGGGATTGCTCACCGTTCTTGCTTCCCAAGCTCACGGGTCTTAGAATCCATCCCCCTTGGGGCCCAGCGTCCTCACTGACACACTTCTGGTCGGGGTCCAGCTCTGATACCATTATGTCACGATCCAACTCTCCTAGCACGATATTGTCCACTTTGGGCCTCGCCCTCACGGTTTTATTTCTGGGAACTCACGAGCAACTTCCCGTGGGTCACCCATCTTGGGATTGCTCTAACCCCAACTCGCTTAACTTCGGAGTTCCAAGGAATTTGAATCCAGCGAGCTCCCAAAAGGCCTCGTGCTAGGAAGAGAAGTGCCCACACATATAAGGCACTTCACCTTTCCCTCCCTGAGAGATGTGGGATTGCTCACTGTTCTTGCTTCCCCAAGCTCACGAGTCTTACAATAATATTTAATCAATGAAAAGTAAAGACACATATTATACCAATCGATCAGACAAGCAACTACATAAAATTATGTACCTAACATCTATGTAAATAGTGTTATTATTACCAATGTAAAAAAACTTAGTGACAAATCATGTTACCTATAAGTTAGGAACATAAATTAGAAGACCACCATTATGACATAAATGACTATTACCCGATTCAAGTCATAAGGGTCAACATTGGAACAAAAAATGATTTTTTAAAAGATTACATCAGAAAATATTAAAAAAGGATTGTCATCCTATGTGGCACAAAAGTCAAAGGACTTTAATCAAAGTCACCAAATTCGAAGATTAAACCCAACTCCTTAATGGAAATTTGGATCTATATCAACTTTACCTCTAAAAACTCATTATGACTTTTGAACAAATTAATAAATCCATATCATTAAGCAATGATATGGCATTGCCATGATATGACTTGGGATCCAATTGCCATGTCTACACAAATATAGTATCTCTAGCATTACCCTAATTTAATATTTTGTCTCACGATATGTTGTTAATAGTCGATATTTACATTGCAATGTGTCCAGGTGGCAATTCTCATTTTCTTTCCGAAGATGAGGGTCTCAGGATCTTTTGGGAAGCGTATTATAAACTTTCTTGTTATGGGGCAATATGTACCACGAGTTCTTCGCATCTACCTGTCATGCAAGAAAGCTAAAAAACCTTTCAAAGGACATATCCCATTATGGCTTAAAGGTTTACTCAATCTTTTCCTGTACATTCTGGCTAGTCATGTAAGTTGCACTTTTATCATAATTTATTTAATTTAAAAAAGTTCATTTTCTTTAAATAAAGGATCATATTTGTATCATTTCCCTGTAAGTAGGAACTCCTACTTTCTTGTCAATCACAATCGGACATGGATGTAAAAGAAACACTTTTCATGTTTTTGATGAAATATTGTGCATATGTGTGAAACTATGATTTGATGGAGAAAGTATAATGTCTCATCATAGGGAAGGAGACAAACAATATCCTTAAGTAATGTTGAGCTAGCATTTGTATGATATCAGTTTATTTGAGGGACACCTTATAAGGTCCACTTCGAATTTTACTTCACCATCCAAGCCGTTTATTTTTTACATTTTTATTTGAGTGACTATTGTGACAACAACAAAAATAGGAGGTGCATACTTTGTATCGATTTTTTTACGTTATACTTGCAAACACAATAACAGTTCTAGTAACTTATGTGAGAACCAATCTTGTGAGGTAAATATCCTCCCAAAAATTGTCAGCATCAATTTTTTTTAACAAATTTGAAATTTTATTTTCATGAAAACTTATTAGCGTCACTCCAAAGTTCAATCTAACAAGATTGTTGGTTTCTTTAGGTGCTTGGAGGTTTTTGGTACTTTTTTGCTGCTGAACAAATGATAAGTTGCTGGAAACATGCGTGTCTATATGAAAATGGATGTGTCGCTACTACATTTGATTGTCATGATGACCAAATGTTGAGAAATAGTACGGTTCTAAATGATTTATGCCCTATCAATCCACCAAATACAACTCTCTTTGATTTTGGTATATACCTAAATGTCCTTCAGTCGGGTGCATTGTGGTCAACAGACTATCCCCTGAAGTTTTTGAACAGTTTTTGTTGGGGCCTGCGAAATTTGAGGTTTGTACGTGTGAAACCCTTTGATAATACATATTGTGTTATAATTACAAATAAATAAAAAGATAAATTTGCAATCTAGAGGATTTGTTACCAAAAAAAAAAAAAAAAAATCTACATGTCAATCAACTTTTATCTTTCTTTCTATAGGATGGTTGTAATTTTATATCTTGTTTGTGTAGGTTATGAGACCCAACGTAAACATTGATGCTGTTTTTTTATAAAAAATTTAAAACGTTTTGGGAGAGATTGACTACTTTCACCACCTGCGTCAGGGCATACCCACAACCTCGAGAATACATTGAACATATTATCTTTATAATTAAGTTGAGATTTGTATATATTATATATTCTGATCCATTTCATGTTTGCAGTTCTCTTGGTTCAAATCTCCAACCGAGTTTCTATTCATGGGAAATCGCCTTTGTTGCTTTTATATCTATAATCGGCTTGATACTGTTTGTATATCTCATTGGAAATTTGCAGGTTGGTGCGATGTATGTAAAAAGTTCTCCTTAAGCTTAAAGCTCCTGATTTGATTTTTTCTCTCTCATTTGAGTACCCATCTCTCTCTCTCTCTCTCTCTCTCTCTCTATATATATATATATATATATATAATTTTCTATAACAATTATAAATTAGAATTAATGAACTGAACCTTGTTGTTGTGAAATAGACCTATGTGCTTATAGATACTGAAAGCGTAGAGTCGCGGAGACGCAAGAATAAACTTGAGAAGAAGATTAAAGAAAATGACGGAAAAGTAAAGCGTTGGTTATCTGAGCATGGCATCCCCCTTAGTAGAAAGCAGAAGATCATGGAAGAGATAAAAAGAGAGCTTGAAGAAAACTCGGATTTTGAAGTGGTTAGGGAAATCCTCTCTATTCTTTCCCGCGAAGAAATCGAAAGTTGCAGCCCGTTGAGTAGGCTGAAGAAGGTAGGTTATTCATGCAAACGCATCATATTTAATTTTTCACCACCATTATTCTTATCCATCCTACAGCTATCTAGTAAATTTATACAATGGTAGATATTATTAGATTTTTACTTGCTGGTTATTTTTCTCATATAATATTGTATCTAATCCCAGGTGCCACTACTTCAAGACATGGACAAAGGAGTTTTGTTAGAAATCTCTGAGATGCTTAAGCCCGAGAACTATTCTGGTGGAAAAATCATTATTGAAAAGGATAAAACACTTGAGAAGATGCTTTTCATCGTCGACGGACGTGTGACCATTGAAAAGACAGATGGTCCTCGGCTAGAACTAGGTGCAGGAAATTTTTATGGAGAGAAATTTCTAGTTTCGTCATCGTGGACCTCCTCTGAGGATGCAAAACCATTAAACGATGGGTCTGTTCAGGCCATTGATCATGTTCAAGCCCTTGTTCTCTATGCTACAGACATGGAGAGCATGGGCTCTACAGCCAGGCGGCATTTCGACAATTTGCGCATGGTGATTATGCTTCGGAAAGTAAGCTCCTTTCTATTTATTAGAAGACATATAAGGAAGAATAATTTGATTTCTCTGCTATAATATACAATGATCGATATTACTTATTTGATTTATATAATGTTCTCTTTAGGTTTTGTCAAATTAATAATGTGTCAAATATCCTAGGTACCAAAGCTTCAGACTATGGATGAACAAGTATTGAAAGCAATGTCTAAGCTTCATTGGGAGAAGAGATATAAACGGAACGACTATATTGTTCGAGAGGGCCAACCACTTAGTATGATGTTCTTCGTCACGAGCGGAAAGGTAACAAGAAATGAGAACCATCCCGAAGCAAATTTTTTTGGAGAAGAACTTGTTGAGTGGGTACTGGATGACTCTTTTCCTGCCATATTACCCTTGTCGACCTGCACTGTTAAAGTAGAATCAGATGATGCTCGAGTCCTCATTCTCAAGGCTGACCGCCAATTGAAGAATGTAGCCTCTAAATTCAGGTCGCAATTCAGTGGGATCGCCTCTCCCTCAGATGTCCGGTTGACTTGGCTAAAGGAAGTAAGTTGCTCCATTTGCATGCAATACTCTCTCTCTCTCTCTCTCTCTCTATATATATATATATATATATATATATATATATATATATATGTAGGGTCAGGATCCAACTACTTTCAATGGTGGAGATGAATGCTAATATAACTTTTTCACTTAAAAAATATTACCCTCTTTTATGTGGTCAGTAAATGTGTGGTGTCAAATATCCTAGGTGCCAAAGCTTCAGACTATGGATGAACAAGTATTGAAAGCAATGTCTAAGCTTATTAATTCGCAGAAGAGATATAAACGCAATGACTATATTGTTCGAGAGGGCGAACCACTTAGCATGATGTTCTTCGTCACGAGCGGAAAGGTAACAAGAAATGAGAACGTTCCAGAAGCAAATTTTTTGGAGAAGAACTTGTTGAGTGGGTATTGGATGACTCTTTTCCTGCCATATTACCCTTGTCGACCTACACTGTTAAAGTAGAATCAAACGATGCTCAAGTCCTCATTCTCAAGGCCGACCGCCAGTTGAAGAAGGTAGCCTCTAAATTCATGTCGCATTTCAATGGGATCGCCTCTCACTCAGATGTCCGGGTGACTTGGCTAAAGAAAGTAAGTTGCTCCATCTGCATGCATTACTCTCTCTCTCTCTCTCTCTCTCTCTCTCTCTCTCTCTCTATATATATATATATATATATATATATATAGGGTCAGAACCCAACTACCTTCAATGGTGGAGATGAATGCTAATATAACTTTTTCACTTAAAACCATATTACCCTCTTTTATGTGGTCAGTAAAAATGTGTGGTTCAAATAGCAACACGGCTTAAAATATGTGTTATATATGTCTGGTCCAAGTAGCAACACGGCTTAAAATCTGTGTTATATTGTGTGTCAAAATATGTCATTCCATCTTGACATATATAAATATATATATATGTATATCAAGCAAGTGTTTTAAAATTAATGAAGAAGACACAGCCAGTACTAACTTTTAGAAGATTTGCTTTATATTTTTCTTTACTGACAATGTCACATCTATCTAATTTTAGGTGGAAATCTTTCAAAAAATGGAGGAACAAGTGTTGGAAGCAATATCCAAGTTCCTTGAGCCCATGAACTTCAACGTTTACAAGCGCCTTAATCCCATGAACTTCAATGTTGCCAAGCGCCATATTCTTCAAGAGAAAAAACCACTTGAAATGATGTTCTTCGTCAATCGAGGAGTTGTATTAATTGAAAGCGATAGTGCTATGGACGAGAACGTTAAAAAAACCTGGGAAATGGGAAGTTTCTATGGAGAAGAACTTGTACATTGGGTTACAACTTGGGTGCACAAGTCCTTTCCTGCCGAACTACCTTTATCACCTGGTTCTGCGCTATATAGTGTGCATGGTGGTCCTGTCGAAATCCTTGCTCTCAAAGCCGACGACTTGAAGACTGTAGTCTCTGAATTCAGTTCGAAATTCAGCACGGAAACCGCCCTCCCTATAGATTCTGATCAGCCTCGGGACCCGTTGACCATCCTAAAGAATGTAAGTTCCTCTGGATGAAGAGAACCAGACCTAATATATATATATATATATATCCTATACATTTTAATCATGATTCTAATATCCTAGGTGGAAAGGCTTGAGACTATGGATGAGGAAGTGCTGAAAGAAATATGCAAGCATCTTACTGAAAAAACATATAAAGATGAGAACATTATTCTGAAGGATAAACAAATAGAAATGATATTCTTCATCGTCAGCGGAGTTGTGTCAGGGACAAATGAGAGCTCTAAACATTACCGCAATGGAGGAGGACGTCCAAATCACAGTGGAGTTGACCTCATAGAGCATTGGCTACAATCTAAATCTACCGATTTGCCCACCTCTCCTTTTAGTTTTTGGGCTGTCGGTGAAGTTGAAGTTCTGGTTCTTAAGGCCGACGACTTGGCTAGGGTTCAGCCTCCAATTGGTTAGTATTATATTATGTGTGTGCAACTAATTAATTACCTTTTGCGAGGTGCGCATATAATTATAATAAAGGCATGTGTGTAGCAAGAGATTATTTTCCCACCCGCAGCTACGTACATATGCCTGCTTATGTACATACGTACTTTCGTTGTCTGATTGCTAGTATTTGATGATCTTGGCAGGCTCTTGAAGGAATGGCAAGGAAGAGTGATGGTACGATTAATTGTCCAAGGACAGGTTTGGTCTGCAAATAAACAAATCTGGGGAAGGCATATGTGTGTGTATATATGTATGTGTGTAATATTTATGCATGCAGCCCCGCCTTAGTTGTGAACTTTGTCGGAAAAGATAGGGAGGTGGGGTAATTGGTTGTACATTATTGTGTGGAGGTGTTGTACATTACCTACTTTTTTTCTTGACCGAAATTTTCCTCTTTTAGAGATTGTTTATTAGAAAAGAATTATTATTTTTTATTTTTGGTCGAAAATCATATCATTAAAAGAAGCCTAGGAAAATGACTCAGCAAGGAACAAAAGCTGGTGTCAAATTACTAATTTTTTAAATTTTTTTTGAGAGGGTTATCAAATTACTAATTAGGGAAGAAGACCAGAACTTTTTTCACCCAAAAAAAAGTAAGAAGACCAGAACTCTAGAAGTTACTTTTAATATTTTTTGTTTATTTATCCAAGGCTTAGGCTTGAATTCAATATGTTTTTCATGAAACATGACAAAATCCAAATTTTCATTACATCACTAGCTAGCTAGCCGCACTAGAACCAAACAATTCATCATGTTCACTTTTGATATGATGTAGAACGTTTGAAGGTGACCGAATCAAGTGGTCTCGGTCTCTTTGGGAAATGGAGATGGAGAGATATATTCAACTTAGCTAGTCCCTTAGCAGCTGAATAATCCCATGCCATAACCTCAACTCACAAATATTTTTGCTCATCACTTTAACTCAAGGTATACTCTTATTATCATTCTTAACACTTGACACGTATCCGTATGACAATCATAGTTAATTTTTGCTTTATATTTATGGAACCATGGTTATGCCAATAGACACGTGTTAAATGTTGCGAATGATGATAAATGTACACCTTGAGTTAAAATTGTTAATATATGCTTTTTGTGTTTTTTTCTTTTGGCTTCCCTTGACAATTTTGTAATAAGATTCTTTATTGTTTATATCAAGCTCAAGGTTAGATTAAGAATAACTTCTCTAGGTGTTCTTAACTAATAGCTATCCTATGGAGGTTCAAGCAATTTGACAAAGGTAAATTGTGCATTGCATCACATTGCATTAAAAACTAATTTCATAAATTGCGAAAATGTTGCCTAGTCATCTGTTTCTCGTATGACTAGTCATCCGTGCATTGTAGGATTTCTAGCTGGATTAAATTGTGAAAATGTTGACTAGTCATCTGTTTCTCGTATGACTAGTCATCCGTGCATTGTAGGATTTTCTAGCTGGATTCTTACCAAACTTTTTGTCCTATTCTGCTTCTCTCTCTCTGCTGCCATGTGTCCGTTCTGACCTAGGAAATTTTTGGGGTAAAAGCCAATGAATTCTTCATTTGGTAGGCGTCTTTTTGGTGTAGGTTTTTTTTGGAAAGTTTTGCTTGCCATCTTTCTCTTCTTCCTCAAAGAAAAGACCATCGTATTTTCATCTATGCGTTTTTCCTAAACTGATCTGTTTTGAACAACTGCATTTGAAATACTAATCTGCATCTAGCTACATAAAACATTCTCTCATTTATATCTAGGTCAGATTCAAGACTGATTTCTTGAAGAAATTGGTCATTCTCTTTTGAATCCAAATTCTGATTCTGTCTGAGTTCGAGCTGCCTAGCTGGTGCCATGGGGATGAACAAGCTAGTGAAGGAGCTGCCATTGCCATGAATGACTGAGCTTGGAGCTTTGCTAAGTTGGAGAAGAAGATTGCACAAAGGAGGTATAGCTCATCTTCCTAAATAGATCTAGGTTTTGCTTGAGCTTGCTTGGTTTCTTTGTAAGAATTTTTTTCTGCTTAGTAGATTGCCAGGTCGGTTGATGACCCCCAGTTTTTCCCAGAGGTGGGTTTCTGGGTAAACAAATCTCTGGTGTACTGCTCTTCTTTCTGTTCAGGGTTTACATTTGTGTTCTTGATTGGATGATTAGTCATCTCATGAATTTCTGGGTTTTTGTTCTTGCGGTTGACTAGTCATCTCTGTTGGATATCTGCTCTATGTTTGACTGATATGAATTCACACACTTTCACCATAGTTGTTGCTAACACAAGGGATGCTTAGATTGATGGGTCATGCTGAGTGCCTAGGTTGTCACTAGTTATCTTGAATTGAGTTTGTTCTTGACTAGTCATAATTCTATCTAGTTGAGTTTAGAGGTGTGTGTCAGAGTGCTACATTGTCCGAATTAGATTTTAAATTTACCCCTTGTCACCTAAGTACCAATTTCAAAAATGGTGAGCAAAAATGATTCTATGCAGCAAAGTCTGAACGGCTTGATCCAACTCACGATTGTGACAAATCCCAAAATTTAGAGCCAAGCTGGACCAGTCAGGCTCATGATGATCCTAGATTTTGGGAGATGAACAAATTTATGAGAAGAAGACTAGAAGTCTAGAAGCCAACAACTTTCGCATTTCTTTATTAATAATCCAACCCTAGATATAGGTTCGATGCTAGGTTTAACATATTTTATTAAAGCCTAGAATTAAAAACAGGTTTAATATACCTCTTCACTTTGAAGTAGGCAAAATTGCCTTGTTGGGGAGACTATGTAGACCTGGCATTCGTGTCGTATTATCAGTGTTCGTGTCAACATGGTTTTCTTAACGGGTTGACACGACACGACACGATAAGAAAACGTGTGAGAAATACCCAACACAAACACGACCCGCTACAATTCGCAGGTCACACGATACAACACGATAACCGTTAAGACTTTAAAAAAAAATTTTTTAAAGAAATATTAAAAAATCAACCGGTGTATAAAAATAAAAAATAAAAACAAAAAAACCTTCAAACAGTATTGGATTTGGACAAGGTGAGATGCCCATAGTCTCTACAAATCAACCAGTGAGCTTTAATTGTTTCGCAGGTTGAGAATACAAACAATCCAAATAACAAGCTTCAACATATACAAATACAAGCAAAAGAAGATGGTGGGAGTGGTTCTCGAAGGGGTGTTTATGATGTCTGGGCATGACAGGGGTGTTTATGATGTTGGGGAATAGGTGGGATCGTTCAGAAGAGGAAGGGTCATCGGAGAAGGTGAGGGAATCAGTGGGATCGATCAGCGAGGGAAAGAGATAGAGGGGGGGAGGGGTTGGGATGGCTCACGGTGGTGTGATGGTTGCTTGAGAATCTCAAGTTGATAGAAGAGAGCTCAAAGATTGCTAGGTTTTGAAGAGAGAGAGTGAGTGAGAGAGAGAGAGAGAGAGAGAGAGAGAGAGCTAGAGCAGAGATCGGTTGGTAAGTAACGATTTTTTAGAATATAAAATTACAAAAATACCCTCGCTTAACGGGTTGATTCGTGTTTTCGCGAATTAACACGAAACGACATGATAACTTACCATGTGGCTAATGGGTCAACACGATAGCGACACGACACGATAACACATACCCAAAAATTGAATTTTTTGTGTCGTTTCGTGTCATGTTATCGTGTCATGTACAATATTGCCACCTCTAAGACTAGGTATATTTTGCCTACTCATTTACCTTTTCACTTGGAGATGCATAGAGTTAAAAAGTCTGGAGGTATTCAAATGTGACTTTTAATTAGTATTTAAAAGTTTAGTTGTATTCAATTGTGACTTTTGAAAAGTAGTTAAAAGTATTTAAAAGCCCGGTGATATCTAGTTGTGACTTTTAAAAAATCTTTAAAAGTTTGGTGGTATCCAAAAAGTTAACGACTTCTTAAAAACTTATTAAATGAATGACTTTTACATGTAGCTTATCAATGCTTGTACATCACCATCCAATACTAATTTACGATGCGCAAAATCCAACTTGTTGTGCAAATCCTTACTTGTGAACCCCACATTCATATATTCCCCTGTTTGGTCAACCATATAGTCGTACGTATGACTTGTTCTAATAGATTCTTTCAGCATAGAACTGGCTTGTGCAATATCGGATTCCTTAATGCACCGGCGGGAACGCAGAAAAGGAATCTCACAGGACTGAGCTAGTTGGTGATTGTGCTTTGTTACAAATTGCTTCTCAATATGCTGCTTGACAATTCTCTTTAGTCTCTTTCCTTGGTGTACGAACCATGTTCTCTCTATTTGTCCATTTCTTCGCTCTTTTTTCTTCTTTTGAGCAGACCCATTGCCTGCTTCTTACAACCCCACCCTCGCCACATCCCAAACAATTTTTTCTTATGCTAAAACCAATTGCAATAGCATATTCAGAATAAAAAATTTCAGCTTCCTCAAAATTTGCAAACTCCCTACCTTTTAAGTCATCAATGCTTATGTCATGGAAATTGAGCCCATCGTACTCAAAATGTCCATTAGTCTCACCAGTTTCTTCTCTTGTAGCGTCGGAATCTAGCAAAGAGTCATTTCTTTCTCCTTATGCTGACTCACCCCTGCAAAATAACCTTTAGCGTTGGCCATAGAGCTTTAACCTCCAATGTTGGCCATGGAGCTATGATCATGATCTCCACAATATTTTTTTGCTTCGGCATCCATTGCCTGAAAATGGATAACATGCTATTAATTTATAATTAATAAGAAAATAAATGACACATTATATTTTGGCAATTAAATACTTAACATCCAAAAGGCTCCCAACGAGTTGGCAATTACCAACTTCAATTGCAAAACCCCACTCACTGTTTGGCAATTGTGCAAAACAAACACACCAATCTAACTATAGTAATTTCATTGTCCAAATATAAAAGCGTGGAATGTATCTATCAATTGCATAAACAAGCATAGCAAATTAACTACAATAATTTAATTGTGAAAATGAAAAAACATGCAATGTATTTGCAAATTGCACAATGTAAACTTAAATGCCCCTTTATAATGTGGTAATTGGTAGCAAAATCAACATAAAATTGTCACTTTACTGTATATCAATTTGGCAATTGATGGGTATCGCGTTGGCAATTGAAGGGTATCAATTTGGCAATTTTGGGATAAAGATTTGGCAATTACTAGAAAAGAATATATATGTTTTTTGGGTTGCAAATGCTTTCCAAACCTTGAGACATGCAGTGAGAAAATTGCCCTCTTCAAATCCCAATACTTGTTTGTTAATATGCAAATAAGCAAATTTTTTTTAATAAAAGGTAAAAATAATCTCCTTTATGAAACTCGTTTATTTTTCCAACTTTATTACCCTTGGCAAACGAGTCTGCAAAGGCAGTAGGTGATGTTGAATCTTGTTCTCATGGCTACCGATTTGCGCAATGTGGTCTTTGAATTCGAAAGCCAATATTTGTTTGAGTATGACCAATTTAAGGAACTTTTAGGTGATCGTCTTCCACTGGGATTTTTTGGGACAATTACATCTAAATTCTTTACTTTAGGAGAAGTTGAGAACAGTGGCGGATCTACAGTGGGGCAAGGGTGGTCAAGTGACCCCCGCAAGCCGGAAACCACCGCCTAAGGGAAAAATATTGACCCTTGCAAAACCCTGGTTCATGCGCAGTAGGTGTTTGATATGTTGCTCCAAAGAAGAAGAAGAAGAACAGCAGCAGCGCGCGCTGCTTCCTTTTTTTTAAAGTTACCTGGCCAAACGACGTCGTTTTGGCCAGGTCAGTTATTTTTTAAAACTTGTGGTGAAACAGTAAGAAAAAAGAAAAGGCCAGGCCTGATACTAAAAATAAAATTAAAAAAGAAAGGGCCAGGCCCGATACTCCCCTTCCCCAAATTAGTTTCAATTGAATTACCCCTCAAAAAACCACATCCTCCCCAACTTCTAACCCAACCCCAACACACCCAAACTGCCACCACCCAGACTGCGGCCACTGATGGAACCCAAAAACCTAATTGGGAAATTGTAATTAAAAAATAGCAATTGGAAGTAGAAGGAAAATAGCATCTTTTCATTTCATGCCCTTCTCTGATACAAAGAGAAGGATATATAAAGCCTCGATCAATTGATTGAGGTGTTGTTGTTGTTTATTTTGGTTATTTTGTGTAGGTTTTGTTTTCTTAATTTGTATAGATTTTGCCTAATTAACATAGGTTAGTTTGTATACTTTAATTAATTCATAAAAATTGTTGTAGTTTGGTTACCTCTTGTTTTTTTTTTTTATGAAAGGAATTTCATTCAATAACCAGATAGCATAATACACTGACAATAAAACAAAAAGATGTGTAAGTTTGGGCTTTTGTAAAAAACCTTTAGTATAAAAAAAACTCCCCAAAAAAGGAGGAAAATCCGCCAAAGGAAAAAGAGCGCCTCCCACTTGCCATTAAACACAAAGATCAACCATTATCTTCTAGATCTGCATAAAAATTGTTGTAGTTTGGCTACGTCTTGTTAGTTTGTGTAGGATTAGATGGTAAATTGGTTAATATGATTAATATGGTGGACAATTGTAGTTTGTAATGTGGTTTTTTTCTATTAAGTATGAAGTATTATACCATAATTTCATTTTTATGGGTCTATTTTTGTACGAATTTTTTCTAGCCTTATACACGTTGACCCCCGGAAGAAAAATTTCTGGATCCGCCACTGGTTGAGAAGGCAACAAACAATTTCCGCGTAAATAGAATCATCGGTGAGGGAAGCTCTGCAACCGTTTACAAAGGAGTACTACCAGATAACACAGTGGTTGCGGTCAAGAAGTTCACATATAAATGTTACAATTATAATGATTGTGATGATGTAATTAATGAGATGGCTGTTGCTTATCTGATCAACCACATAAATTTGGTGAGGTTCTTAGGTTGTTGTTTGGAAGCAGAAGTACCAGTACTTGTTTTCGAGTACATTCCCAATGGCACTCTTTATGAGCACATCCATAGACAAGAAGGCAAAGGACCACTTTCATTGGAGTTACGACTGAAGATTGCGTTAGAAACAGCAGGGGCACTAGCTTACTTACACTCATTAACTCCCAAGGCAATCATACACCGAGATGTGAAGACAACAAATATATTATTGGATGATAATTACACGGCAAAGTTGATGGACTATGAATGTTCAAGATTGCTTCATGATGATGCTGATCAAGTGTCAACTTTAGTGCGAGGGACACTCGGATACTTGGACCCTCAGTATCTTCAATCACACGTACTAACAAAAAAGAGTGACGTCTATAGCTTTGGAGTTGTCCTAGCGGAGCTACTAACAAGTCAAAAGGCTTTATCTTCAGAGAGGGATGAGACGGAGAGAAACCTGGCAAGCTTTTTTATATCCTCAATGAAAGAGGATCGCTTGAATCAAATTCTCGATGGTCAAATAATAGTCAATGAAGAAAGTTTTGAGACAGCCAACAAAGCGGCCCATCTGGCAGAAAGATGTTTAAGGATTAAAGGGGAGGAAAGGCCTTCCATGAAACAAGTAGCCGTGGAGCTTGAGGGTATATTGCGCAATTTTATGGCAGTGGCAGAGCAACAAGGGGGAGAACCTAGTTTCTCTTGATCTCCCAAAACAGACCAACCACTTTGCAACCGATAAATAAATATATAAAAAAACGAGCCACATTTAAATGTATGAGTGTTGTTTCACCTCTGGACACTTGATGGCTTGGGTTAGTTTCTGTTTACATTTGTGCTTATAGTTTCTGTTCATATTTGAAATTTAAATTACATATGTTCTAAATACAAAGGATCATGGAATCATGTATTTTAATATATGAATTAAAACCAATCATGGAACCGAATCATAAATTCTTATAAATAAATCACACATAAAATTTCTGGATCCGAATCATAAATTATCTATTATCCACACAAATCCAAATTTGTAATTTTAAAAAGAGATTAAAATTTGTAATTTTAAAAAGAGATTAAAATTTTGAGCTAGAAAAACAAAAACAAAAAAATCCAATTGAAATCAAGTAAAGTTTATGTCAAACTCTTATTAAAAAAAAGGTTTATGTAAAACCCAATCTGTCTGGGATTTTGTCAGTGAGAGAGTTGTTGCTAAGATCAAGGGTCTGAAGCAGAGGACTAAAACCCAATGAAGGAGGAATTGAACCAGAGAGCCTGTTGTTGAATAGTTGAACTCCTTTGAGACTTGGAAGGAAGCCTAAAGACTGAGGAATTGGACCCCCAATCTGGTTGTCGTGGAGGCTGAGCTTTCGAAGCGCCTAAAACTGGCCTATTTTATCTGAGATTCTGCCACCCAATCCCTTCCATGGAAGCTGGAGCACAATAACCTGCCCCTAAGCACACTTGATCCCAGCCCAGCCACTGGAGCAAGCTCCATAGCCACTGTCATTCCAACTCCTCAAGAACCCTTTTGGGTCATCTAGCTCGTGCTTGATAGCTTGAAGAGCTTGGTAATCAGCTGCTGTGACAATTACACCATCCCAGATTCCGCTTCTGACTGGCTGGAGGGAACAGAACAGGAGCTGAAGAAAGAAGATAAAACAGAAAAAAGAAATGGTCTGGGAAGGAAAAGAAGAAGAAAAGAGGAAGAGATAGAAACATGGAAAACAGAAGGGCACGGGGGGTTGGGAAGGAAGGAAAGGAAGAAAGAAAGAAAAAGAGAGAAAAAAAAAGGAGATAAGATAGTTTGTTTTTAATAAAATATTAGAATTTTTTTATTTGTTAAATTATACATTTTTTTATTGTTTATAAATTTTTGTCTTTTAAAAATAGAAAAAAAAATAATATATTTTTTTTATAAACTGAAATTAGCAAAAATACACTTGAAAAATAACTCACATACTATTATTTTCAAATTGTACTACTAGACATGTTTTCATTGTTTTTGTTTTTTGAAGATGTTTTCTAATTAATCTACCAGACGCATTTTCATTTCCTGAAAATGCAAATTCGTTTTCTTGTTTTCATTTTCTAAAAATATTATAAGAAAATATTCTCCGAAAACGTTATTGAACGGCCCCTAAGGTTTCTTTCGGTAACGTTTTAAGGGGTTGTTTTCATTTTCATAAAACAAAAATGAGGTAAAAACACATTCGTGGCCCAAAAATAAGTTTATGTGTACTTGTAGAAAACAGAAAAAAGTTGTTTTCATAAAAATAACTCACATATTATTATTTCAAATTATACTACAAGACATATTTTCATTGTTTTTGTTTTTTGAAAATATTTTCTAATTAATCTATCAAAAACATTTTCATTTCCTGAAAATGTAAATTCGTTTTCTTATTTTTATTATGTGAAAATATTCTAAGAAAACATTCTCCAAAACGCTATCGAACAGACCCTAATAGCGCACGGATGTTTTTTTTTTGGGCCTTCAGGGTGAATAAATTATTAATTTAAAGACCCAACAAGTGAGGCTTCGCACCTGTTGAAGAGAAGCAAAGCGTCACTTGTTGATGCGGCTGCGGGTGAGGCAGAGGACAAAGAAGAAAGGGTTGTTGTTAATTGTTGGGTAATTGTGGAATAAGAGGATGGTATTGGTGGGTATGAAATTGGATTAGGAGGAGAGAGGGATGAAGGATGGGGGTGGGGTTGGTGTATATTCGGGGAACCGGAGATGGAGAGGCTTGGTGTTGGTGATTGCAATTTTGGGTCTGGTTTTTCTTTCCATGCTCGTTCCTCTTCTCTTCCTTCTCGGCTTTCACAATGGCTTTCACTCTCCCGGTAACTAACACTCTCTATCTCATTCTTTCCTTCGTTGTTTTTAGATATGTTTCTGTATTTGTCTCATATCCGATTGAACCTTTGCAATGGTAGTTTGGATCTCTCTCATTTCTCCATTTTATTCACAATATGTAGGGTATGGGTCAGAACAACAAAGTTCGCCTTCAGTAAGGACTTGATTCTAGGGTGGGTTGTGAGGGTGAGATCTGAAAATTGGGGCTGTGCTGAGGTTGGGTACCGAGAGAGAGAGAGAGAGAGAGAGAGAGAGAGAGAGGAAGCGGCGGTGGTTTAAATGGTGGAGGGATATTAGGTGGTGGTTGAGGTGGTGAAGAAAGAGAAAGAGGATGTATAGTCATATAAAAAAAATGCAGATGCTTTATTTTTTATATATAATAAAATATAGACTATTGAGCACGATTTCAAAATCGTGTTCTTTGATAACTGACATATTGAATCAGTTGTTAGAATGAAAGCACAAAAGATTGTTTCGTGCTCTAAACCTCTGCCACAGATGAGCAATAGAAACCCCCTATAGAAGAAACCGACAACATTAACATGGCTGCACTGTGACAATTGCTATAGAGCACGAAAATTTATGCTCTTTTATACTAAAGAGCACAAATAAGAATTGTGTCTGAAGCCAAATATTGTAGTAGTGAGGAAAATGAGTTTTTGAATTTTAATTTGATACTCATGGTCATGCAGGATGTAGAGCGATGATTTATTTATTTATTTTCTGAAATTTATGTATTTGTGCATCTTTTAGGGTAAAAGGAAGATCAAAGTTTTGATTGAGAATGAAGGGTTTGTGATAAATAACTGCCAATGAGTATATTCTGATTGCATAGTTTTCCCTGTGATGCATGGAGAGTTGAATCAAAATTTAACGGTAAAAAGAATATGACGGTATTTGGTTATTCTGATTGCCATTGAGTATATTCAGATCCTTTTTATTATGTGACGGTATTTGGTTATTTTTTAAGATTTTCTTTCTGACATGGCCTGGCCCTGAGCCCCTGATATGCATCAATGTGCCAATTGCTTGTCAAATGTATAGATGGTGTTTTGTTTGGGGCTTTTATTTTCCTCACCTCACCTCGGGACGCTTTGATGACTTGGGGTTGCAAGCCCTGTCCTTTCTCTCTCACAACTTACAAGTCAGGATTCTCTGTTTATATTTGTGCTTATAGTTTCTGTTCACATTGTCCTTATGAGGAACAATATTTTCCCTGAAATTTTTCTATAAGCAGAATTATATATGTTCTAAATTCTAATATGTTCCCTGATCCACTGCGTCTTGGAGAAGCATGGTTATCCTCATCATCTTCAACTGTCACCCCTTCATATGGGGTTGGGCTGCAGCTGCGTCTGTGACCGTTTTCTTCAGCAGGGCTCCTTTCTGTCCAAACAGAGTAGTATAATCACATTTCTACGTCAAATATGTCACATAATTAACATAAATACTTGAAAATTCACTACTCAAACGAAAGATTTTCTCCAAAGGAGAAAGGACTTTCATAGATTATGCACAGACAGACAGATAAAAACGCAAGATGTAATAATCATGTTAAGTTATTTTCTACCATTTCTCCGTCAATAATATTTGTAATTTTTATCTCTTGCTTGTTTAGGTTTAGTTAACTCTTAAGAAATATATACTGCAAATAGCTAAATTATTATAAAAGAGAATGAACCACTTGGAATGATAATGTTGATCGTGGACGCAGTTGTAAAGGTTGAAAGTAGCAGTAGCAGCAACGAAGTTTCTAGCAGGTTTGCTTGAAACAGGACATTTCTATGCATAAGAAATTCTGGATTGGGTAAAAGTGTGTTTGTCTCCTTCCTTATTGCCCCTTTCGAGCAGTGTCGCTCGGGCCATTAACCGATGTGGAAGCCCTCCTTCTCATGGCCAGCAACTTGTGTGTGATAGTCGCTTTTTTCTGTGAGCGTTTCAATGAGGGTACTTTCAGAACCCCTCCAACCAATCGATGTCTGGTTACACGAAAGGGTAACTAAATAAGGGCCCGTTTTAGATTGTTAAATTTTCATAGAAACTCACTTGTGGTCAGTCATAAGCACTTTTGTTATAAACACCTTGAAGTGTTTATAAAAAGTCCAACTCTTAAAATCACTTTTAAAATTTTCTGCAAAACGTTTTCAGATAGTTTTTGGGCTTTTACGAATGTAGGATGAGCCTTTAACACTTTGGGCCTTTCATACCACTCATTTTAGACATTCAAAACTGCAGATCAAAGCCTGTGCTATTTTTGGTACGAACACTATCTGTACATCTCACGTGAAATCATGTCGATGATGTTCAAATGGCAAATTGTTTTTAGCTTTTCCATGAACATAATTTAAGCCTCCATTATTTTCAAGATGTATATCACTATGTTGGCCCGTTATCTCATAGGACAGGACAAAGATGGCATCTCAAAGAATTGGCTGATTTGATATAGCCGTGGATAAGATAAAGCTTGAAATGCATGGCTCTTATAATTATTCCACTCTCAGCCTTGTCCAAATTTCCCCTCTTTGTCAGTGTCACTCCACCTTGTAGAAAGTTGGAGTTATGGCCATCATTGGCCAATGCCGATGTAGTTATCGATCGTATAAAATTTTAAAATAAGAGAGAGAGAGAGAATAGCCTAATAATAAGCTGGCAGTGGTAGAGCCCACTAGATCACGTGAAGGCTGGCCCCTTTTTTGTTTTCTTTAATACAAATGCGGGGCCCGCCACTACAATTGTCTAGCATTGTTTCTTTCTCTCATTTACGAACGGTCCTGGTCATTGGACTGTTGCAATCCAAGGGACTTCACTACACTAGTCGGAGGAAGACCAAGAAAAAGACTTGGGAACTTCAACCCAAAAAGAAAGGGTGTATTTTTGCTCACCACTTTAATCATAGGTGTCTTTCACTCCATCTTGATCTTGTGGCGTGTATGTATGTATAACCATAAATACAAAAGATAGTTATGGTTAGCTGACACGCAAACAAGAATAGTGGTAAGAAGACACCTATAATTAAAGTGGTGAAAACGCCCAAAAAGAAATTGTGGATAAGGTAAGGTAGATCAATTGTCAACACTAAGTGACTGATTTATTTTATATAGCAAATAATTGTGATCTAGACTAGTCTAGTGTTAATTATTTGTCCCAATCTCATTGTTTTACGGTAGTATAATATGATATATAGAGAATTTCAATCGAGGAATCTTCAAATACACTTACTTAAAGAATACTCTTGTAGAGCCCATCGCATTGTTTTTCTATGAAAATTCATTTTCCCTTATTTCATACCTGCATACAATTTAGGACAAGTGCTCACTCACTTGCTGCCAAAAAGAAGTCTCCTCTCCACCGTGGAGCCCAGCCCAGGTGTATCCAAGAAGATTCAACAAGACTCAAAACGTAGCAGAAAAAATTCCACACAAATGGGTCACGTCACGTGGCCACCCAACTTGACCAAACAGCATCTCTACATTACATCAAGCATTCTTAGAGCATTCATAGTAGGAGGGTGTATAATGAGGTGTATGTTAAATATACACTCTTTGTGATTGGAATCACTCGCAATGAAGATGTGTAAATGAGTGTAAATTTGCATCACCACATGTACATCTTTTTTTACATCCCGAAAATATATTTTTCCCACTAAAGTAAAAATCACATTTACAATCCCCGAAGATTTAAATGCCATGTAAAACTCTTATAAAAAAAAGTTTATGTAAAACCAGCATAAGCCATCAAACTACTCTCAAGCTGATCCACTGCCTCTTGAGGAAGCATAATTGTAGATGCTTTTACATCACTAGCTAGCTGGCAACAAGACAATCAATTATATCTGCCATCATCATAAGACTTCGACATTAATTTCGATTCGATTTGATTTATTTATTATTTTAAGGTATATAGATTTACATAACGGTCTAAAAAGTATACTCAGTTTATAGTTTTTAATGTCAAACCTTTATTTTTCCGAGGAAATAATTTTTAGAGCAATTTTTCAGAAAGAAAACTAAAAGGACATTAGCATACGCTGCCTTCCCTTGATATCCCGAACAACAATAATAAAACTAGGGGTGGGTACGGTCCAGTTTGGTCCGGTTCTCATATCAAATTGAAATTTAAATCGGTATTTAATCGGTTTTGTTTGGTTTAAGCAAATTTTTTTTGAAAATCGGCCAGTCTGGTTATGACCGGTTCCAGTTTTGAATTGGATTTTTATTTTTTTATTTTTTTCAAAAAAAATATTTTTTTAAAAAAAAACAAATTATAATAAATAAGTTATTTTTGGGTTTGAAAATTAACAAATGATCCAATTCATACAATGGGAAATGTTTTGAAGTTGAATATGGAAAAATATTGATTATAAAATTAAAAATATAACATTAGATTTAAAACATTTGTAAATAATTTTTTAAAAAAATCGGTCCGATTTGGTGAGGTGTGAAACCGGAGGAAAAATCGGTCTGATCCACTGCGTCTTGGAGAAGCATGGTTATCCTCATCATCTTCAACTGTCACTCTGCGTCCGTGACCGTTTTCTTCAGCAGGGTTCCTTTCTGTCCAAACAGAGTAGAATAACCACATTTCTACGTCAAATATGTCACATAATTAACATAAATACTTGAAATTCACTACTCCCACAAAAAGATTTTCTCCAAAGGACTTTCATGGATTATGCACAGACAGACAGATAAAAACGCAAGATGTAATAATCATGTTAAGTTATTTTCTACCATTTCTCCGTCAATAATATTTGTAATTTTTATCTCTTGCTTGTTTAGGTTTAGTTAACTCTTAAGAAATATATACTGCAAATAGCTAAATTATTATAAAAGAGAATGAACCACTTGGAATGATAATGTTGATCGTGGACGGAGTTGTAAAGGTTGAAAGTAGCAGTAGCAGCAACGAAGTTTCTAGCAGGTTTGCTTGAAACAGGACATTTCTATGCATAAGAAATTCTGGATTGGGTAACAGTGTATTTGTCTCCTTCCTTATTGTCCCTTTCGAGCAGTGCCGCTCGGGACGTTAACCGATGTGGAAGCCCTACTTCTCATGGCCAGCAACTTGTGTGCGGTAGCCTCTTTTTTCTGTGAGCATTTCAGTAAGGGCACTTTCAGAACCCCTCCAACCAATCGATGTCTGGTTACATGAAAGGGTAACTAAATAAGGGCCCGTTTTAGATTGTAAAATTTTCATAGAAACTCACTTGTGGTCGGTCATAAGCAGTTTTGTTATAAACACCTTGAAGTGTTTATTAGAAGTCCAACTCTTAAAATCACTTCTAAAATTTTCTGCAAAACGTTTTCAGATAGTTTTTCTATATGTACATCTCACGTGAAATCATGTTGATGATGTTCAAATGGCAAATTGTTTTTAGCTTTTCCATGTACATAATTTAAGCCTCCATTATTTTCAAGATGTATGTCACTATGTTGGCCCCCGTAGGTATAATTTATCTGATAGGACAAAACTAGCTTTTCTAAGAATTCGTTGGTTTAATATAGCAGTGGATAAGATAAAGCTTGGAATGTATGGCTCTTATAATTCTTTCACTCTCAGCCTTGTAGAAAGTTGGAGTTATGGCCAACGCCGATGTAGTTATCGTTTTTTTTATAATGATCCGTAAAAGTTATAATTAAATAGCAATTTGGGTGTTACACGTGAGGTTTTTTTATTTATTTTTTTTAATGGTCAATTTGGATTATATATGCTCGGAATATTTGATTTTCTTTTTTGGGGTCACTTTAGCCACAGTTATTGTTCACAATAAAGTCTTTGTACTTTTATTTTTATATTACTCAATTTACTTAAGTTTATAATGTAAATAAGGAAGTACCACACATTTGTATTCAAATAAAAATACTAGAAAATCAAATTCCCACCAAATCAAAATATGAAAAATCGGTTTTAGTGCAAAATATTTTTACATAAAACAATTTTTCATGTATAATATGAATGCATGTGGGGACTTAAGGCCATCTCCAGTCATATGGCTAAATGTAGTCTAGGGTTAAAAATTTAGCCCTCCAAAATATTAATTTTTTAAAGAGTAGTGCGGGGCTAAAATTTTCCATCTTCAAATGCGTATTATATTTTAGGGTCCTTCATATTTTATTATTTTGAGAAGTATGGGCACAAAAAAGGATGAATTTTAATGTGCGATATGAAAAGCGCGTCACGTGCATGAAAAATTTGTCATGTAAGTGAAAATTAAAATTTAAATGTGGCTCCGAATTTGTAAATTTTGTTTAGTATGGTGAGATGAGTTTTGCATTATTTTTGAAATTTATATTGGAGATGGCACAATGTCAATCTAGGTAAAAAGTCTTAGATGTTCAATCCACAAAGAGTTTTACAAGAATAACATAACTCTTACGTATTGAAGAAATAAAAGCCGTCATTAGCTGTTGCACAACACGTTTATTTTTTTTAATAAATAAATCTTTGCCAAAATTACACCTCCACTAAAAAAATCATGGGTCCGCTGACAAGACCAGCCCCGAATTCCTTGGAACCCGGGAGCGACCATGTGATTTTTCCGACATCTAACAGATGTCGGGCCCCACAAACTAATTTAGAACTTTTCTTTCACAAGGTTACAAGAAAGAGGGCCGAGACTTCTGCCGAAAATTCGGCAGAGTCTCCCCTGAAAAACGAACTTAACCTAAACTTCAACCTGCATAAAACACAACCAACTGCCAGCATACAATATAACAAAGGCACGCAAATCAATTTATGGTCTCCGACCTTAGAATTCGACCCTAATTGGCAGTATCAGAGCATACTAGAATTAGAGTTTAAGTTTACAATTCCGAAAACAAAATTTAAAAGAAAATTTACAGAAAAGTATCCTACATAAGTACAGGGCTCAAAATGCGAGGCTCGTCTTGATGGTTCGGCTCGGATTGCTACTGTTTGGGGTGCGCAAAACAAGTGGACAAAAATAAAGTTTGCAATCTTAAAAACAAAACTGTAACCCCCACCATTTTGAAACTAATGCAGAAAACATGCAGTACAAATATATGAACTTTTATAAGCATAATCGAAGTTAATATCAAACTTTATATATATATATATATATATATATATATATATATATATAATTAAATTTAAAAATCAATATAATTTTAATATAATTAAACAAAACTCAAGATTGACTCAAACATCCGAAACGAAGAAATTTCCAAACAAAACCAAACTTCAAGAAAACCGACTCGACTCTTCCCAACCCAAACCACTCAACTCACCAAAACGCAAGCCCAAAGGCACTGCGAGCGAGGAAGGATCCTTACCGAAAGAAAACAAGAAAGGATTGTAGTACCAATAATATATATATATATATGTATAATATACGACACTGACACCAAGCATTTGTACCGGGGAACACAATCCATTCGGGGGATTGTTTGGCTAGATACGGGACGACATCACTTCATCCTGGGCCTAGGGTTGAGCCGTCCAACTGGGAAACTACTGCTCAGGAGCACACATGTCCTATCTTCATCTTCATCTTGTTTGTTTTTTTTTAAAAATGCGAGTCGCTATCTTCATCTTGTTTTGGTTTCCTTCAATTAATGCAGCACAATTATTAGCCACAATTATTGTTCACAGTCGCCTCTTATTCACTACACTTCGAGGAAGAGTAGGGGACTGAGAAAAAGACTCGGGTACTAAGACCAAAAGAAGAAATTGGGGACAAGGCTAATCAAATGTCAACATAGATTTATTTTATATGGAAAATGCTAGGCTTATCATATTTTTCATACCACATTTATACCACATTTCTAATAAAGATAGGTCCCGTTGTATTGATTCGGTGGGCCCATTATATTATATTGGCGCCCACATATTGTAGAGATGATATAAATGTGTTATGAAAAATATAGTAAGCCTAGCATTACCCATTTTATATAGCAATTATTGTTGATCTAAACCCTAGTGTTAATTATTTTTTTGCAAAAAAAAGGTGTGAAGGACATATCATTACTTGCTCCATGAAAACATTAATTCCACAATAAATAACACATTCAGGACAACTTGGATAAGTGCTCACTCACTTTCTGCCCAAAAAAAAGGCTCTCCTTTTCATGCCCATGGAGCCCAGGTGCATTCAAGAAGATTCAAAACGTGGCAGAAATTAGTCCACACAAACCAAAGACCATCACGCATGCTCATAAACTTTACTTCAGTTGTAGAAACTTTTATATTTAAAAGGGGGTTGCTCCATCATTTGCAAATTCCATTAGCAAGATCAGATTCAGTTTCTGGAAAAAGAAAAAAGGTTTGAGTTTTGCATGGCTCCCGCTCCCGGTGATGTAGAGAAAGGTGAAACGACTTCAGTTGCAGACAACTCAAAACAGAAAGTTGCAAGGTTAATTTCTATATACACGTACAGATTTCACATGAATGCACCAAATTCTAGTTTTTTACTTTCTTAAAAAAATAAATTTTTTTAATTATATATTGCCTTTTTTAAAAAATAATGTAAAGTCGCGGCCACTACAGATACAGTTTAACCTTTTGTTGTTTTGAGGACATCCTAAAGTCACTGCGTTGCCAAATATTTATTTCTATCCGATATGCGTAATTTTCTGTTCTTTTTGTCTTGGCCAGACGAACAGATGATCCAAATTCGAACCAGACAACGGGAAATTCTGACTCAGACACTTCAAAACTTGCAACACGGTTGACTCAAGTATTTATAACTTCATGCGTGTTTGGCGTTTTATTGGATCCTTTGTTCCTCTACATTCCTCTCCTCAACCCAGATTTGAAGTGTCTGAGGTTTGACAACACCATAAAGATTATCGCTCTCGTCTCGCGATCATTCACCGATCTATTTTATGTAGGCAGAATTATTCTGCAAGTTTGTAGATTTGAAAATTATTCACCTTCGATCAAGCAATATCTAAGGAGATTCAAAGATTGCTCCTCCAAGTTAATCACACCCATCGAAAGCTTTTGTGATTTATTACCTGAAGTAACTGAACTTCATGTAATACCAAGTATAAAAGACGAGATACTGGAGTCGTCCATCATAGTTGACATTTTAGCTATTCTTCCTCTTCCACAGGTATGAAGAAAAGCCCTTTTATATCTGGACTCTAGATCGAGTAATTAATTGCTTTTTCAATCTCATTGTTTTTGTTTTTTCTTTTGGTCATGAATCTCACTGTTTTTTCAATCTCATTGTTTTTGTTTTTTCTTTTGGTCATGAATCTCACTGTTTTTGTTTGCATGCAATGGTATATATAGTTATTCTCTTATCCAAATATCCGTACGTTATTATCGTACGTATTTCATTGTAAACATAAAAGAAACAGGAAATAACATTAAAAAATACATGATGTTCGTACGATAATATCGTCCGAACGTCCACATATAAATATATATTTCGCTATAAAAGCATAAGAGAACTTGCTCCAGATGTAGGGATTGCAATGGGTCGAATCGGGGGTGGGTATGCCATTTCTATCCCCCTTCCCGTTAAGCTTTTTTCCCTTTATCCCCACAATATTCATATCGTGGATTCCGCATCCCCACTTTCGTATGGAATGGGTTCCCCAATCCGCCCCATTACAGAATAAAACCAATATAAAATTACTTTTTGTTGAAAGAAAAAAAATAGGACTAGAGCAAGATAATGATTATATATAATATATATGTATAAGACAATATAACAATATTTACATATTGAGAGGAAGTTAACTAAATATAAGTGGTGTGGCTTAAGATTCGTATCAATTATATAAATGTAATATAATAATAGGAAATATAAAACTTAGTTGGCACAATTACTTTAATAGCATCTTTATAAATACCATAATATATATATTCTAAATGGGGAGGGTTCGGATCGGGGATTCAAATACCATCCCCACCCCTCCTGAACACTATACCTAAAAAATTTCTCATACCCATCCCTATACTTGTTTTTTATTCTTCATACCCGACCCATTAAGATCGAATGTCCGTGAAGATCCTTACCCGCGGGAAAAATTGCCATCCCTATCCAGATGTAGTGGCTGAAAACAATCACTACAATATGACTCTATGATGCTACTGACTAAATCAATGACATGTTTGAAATTAGGAGAGGACAACATCTTAATATTAATTCAATTAATAATGGTAGGGACACCAAAAATTTGGATGCCAAAATGACCTGGTACATGCCACGACATGGTTTTCTTAATTAATTAGTGTTAAAGTCAAAAAGATTTTTTATAATTCACCGAAAGAGCAAGAGCAACCACAAAATTCAATAAAAGAAAAAGGTTCACTGTTTTACCAACGAAAAAGTCCCAACCCACATGACCAAATCACCATTGCATTGCATCACTACACACGCACTGATTAAAGACTTTATATATTATTTAAAATGAAACGAAAACCAAGTGATCAACACTTCGGTGTCTAAGTAACCATTTCAACCGAATTAGATAGCATTATGACTATGTATGATTGAATCGAAGAAGAATACATGTATCATAAAGACTGGGCGTCGTCTATGCTATTTTGATTTCAACCAAATAAATATAGGGTTAATTTCAATTACAACTTTAAACTTTCACTCTTAAGGCATATTTATTAATGCACTTTTAATTTTAATAATTATGTATCTTAATCTTATTAATTTTTGCAATATGGTTCGTATTGACTTCACTAGCGAAATTTCCGTTAATTGCTCACGTGGCAGACTTGTGTCTCACTAATTCACTTCTTTCAATATTAGTTGACGGGTATTTTGGACAATTGATGTCAAATTGGTTTGGGTGGGATTTTTTGTGTCAAATGGGTTTAGGCGAGAAGACATCAATTGCCCGAAAATACCCTTCAAATGACATCAAAAGAAGCAAATAGGTGAGAGCTATCCTTGATAGGTAGGCAGTTTACATAATAAGATTGGGGTACTTTTGAACTAATTAATAAATCCATATCATTAAGCAATGATATGGCATTGCCATGATATGACTTGGGATCCAATTGCATGTCACTTGATACACAAATTTAGTATCTCTAGCATTACCCTAATTTAATATTTTGTCTCACGATATGTTGTTAATAGTCGATATTAACATTGCAATGTGTCCAGGTGGCAATTCTCATTTTCTTTCCGAATATGAGGGTCTCAAGATATTTCGGGATGCGTATTATAAACTTTCTTGTTATGGGACAATATGTGCCGCGAGTTCTTCGCATCTACCTATCATGCAAGAAAGCTAAAAAACCTTTCAAAGGACAAATCCCATTATGGCTTAAAGGTTTACTCAATCTTTTCCTGTACATTCTGGCTAGTCATGTAAGTTGCACTTTTATCATAATTTATTTAATTTTAAAAAGTTCATTTTCTTTAAATAAAAGATCATATTTGTCTCATTTCCCTGTAAGTAGTACTCCTACTTTCCGGTCAATCACAATCGGACATGCATGCAAAAGAAACACTTTATGTGTTTTTGATGAATTATTTTGCATATGTGTGAAACTATGATTTGATTGAGAAAGTAATGTCTCATTGTAGGGAACGAAGCAAACAATATCCACAAGTAATGTTGAACTAGCATTTGTATGATATCACTTTATTTGAGGGACACCTTATAAGGTCCACTTCGAATTTTACTTCACCATGCAAACCGTTTATTTTTTATATTTTTATTTGAGGGACCATCTTGACAACAACAAAAATAGGAGGTGCATACTTCGTATCGAATTATACTTGCATACACAATTACAGTTTTAGTAACTTGTGTGAGAACCAATCTTGTGAGGCAAATATCCTCACAAAAATTGTCAACATCAATTTTTTAACAAATTTGAAATTTTCTTTTCATGAAAACTTATTAGCGTCATTTAAAATTTTCTCAAAAGTTCAATCTAACAAGCATGTGGGCTTCTTTAGGTGCTTGGGGCTTTTTGGTACTTTTTGCTGCTCAACAAATAATAACTTGCTGGGAAGTTGCGTGTCAAGATGGAAATGGATGTGGCGCTGCTACACTTTATTGTCATGATCACCAAACGTTGAGAAATATTACGGTTCTACATGATTTCTGCCATCCACCGAATGCAACTCTCTTTGATTTTGGTATATACCTAAATGCCCTTCAGTCGGGTGCATTGTGGTCAACAGACTATCCCCTGAAGTTTGTGAACAGTTTTTGTTGGGGCTTGCGAAATTTGAGGTTTGTACGTGTGAAACCCTTTGATAATACATATTGAGTTATAATTACAAATAAATAAAAATCTAAATCTGCAATCTAGAGGATTTGTTAAAAAAAAGTAATCTACGTGTCAATTAACTTTGTATATCCCTTACACTCAACCGAGTGTATATCCCTTACACTCAACCAATTTTATATCTTGTTTGTTATGAGACCCAACGTATACATTGATGTAGTTTTTTTAACTAGAGAATACATTGAACATATTATCTTTATAATTATGTTGAGATTTGTATATATTATGTAATATGTATTCTGATCCATTTCATGTTTGCAGTTCTCTTGGTTCAAATCTCCAACCGAGTTTCTATACATGGGAAATCGCCTTTGTAGCTTTTATATCTATAATCGGCTTGATACTGTTTGTATATCTCATTGGAAATTTGCAGGTTGGTGCGGTGTATATAAAAAGTTATCCTTAAGCTTAAAGCGCTCTCTCTCTCTCTCTCTCTCTATATATATATATATATATATATATATATATATATATATATATATATGGAGCTAGAAAGCTTCAATTGAGGGAAACTCTTATGGACCTATTCGCATTATATATACATGTATTAGCATTGCCACACATGTGTGCCAATTGAATTTTTATTTTATTCAAAATTAAGAACGAGAATCCAACCGAAAAAATAGAAGAAGAGAAAGAGAAGTATTCTATGAAAATAGGACTCCATTTTCTTATTTTGGTTTTTATTTTAAAAATTTTAATATGAAAAAATGTTAATGTACTATATTATCCTTATTTAATTAAAAGTTTCAATGCTTAATAAATTCATTAACTAAGGATAATTTTTGGTATTTTGAATGTTTTACCATTACATGTTATTTTTCTTTCTTTTTTGGATTGATAAATTAATTCTCTGCTTTTTGCTTTATATATATAGATATAGATATAGATATATTTAATTTTCTATAAAAATTATAAATTAGAATTAATGAACTGAACCTTGTTGTTGTGAAATAGACCTATGTGCTTATAGGTACTGAAACCGTAGAGTCGAAGAGACGCCAGAATAAATTTGAGAAGAAGATGAAAGAAAATGATGGAAAAGTAGAATCATGGTTATCTGACCATGGCATCCCCCTTAGTAGAAAGCCGGAGATCACGAAAGTGATAAAAACAGAGCTTGAAGAAAACTCGGATTTTGATGTGGTTAGGGAAATCCCCTCTATTCTTTCCCGCGAAGAAATCGAAAGTTACAGCCCGTTGAGTAGGCTGAAGAAGGTAGGTTATTCATGCAAACGCATCATATTTAATTTTTCACCACCATTATTCGTATCCATTCTATAACTAGTTACTAAATTTATAGAATGAAAGATATTATTAGAGTTTTAATTGCTGGTTATTTTTCTCATATAATAATATTGTATCTAATCCCAGGTGCCACTACTTCAAGACATGGACAAAGGAGTGTTGTTAGAAATCTCTAAGAAGCTTAAGCCCGAGAAGTATACTCCTAAAACAATCATTATTGAAAGGGATAAAACACTTGAAAAGATGCTTTTCATCGTGGAAGGAGGTGTAACCATTGAACATATAGATGGTTCACGGCTGGATCCACTAGGCACAGGAAATTTTTATGGAGAGAAACTTCTAGTTTCGTCATTGTGGACCTCCTCTGAGGATGCAAAACCACCATGCAACGATGAGTCTGTCCAGGCCATTGATCACGTTGAAGCCCTTGTTCTCTATGCCACAGACATGGTGAGCATAATCACCAGGCGCAAATTGCATTTCAACAATTTGCGCATGGTGATTATGCTTCGGAAAGTAAGATCCTTTCTATTTATTAGAAGACATATAAAAGAAGAATAATTTGATTCTCAACTTCCATCCTAGCTAGCTACTATAATGTTCAATGATCGATGTTACTTATTTGATTTATATCATGTCTCTTTATGTTTTGTCAAATTAATAATGTGTCAAATATCCTAGGTGCCAAAGCTTCAGACTATGGATGAACAAGTATTGAAAGCATTGTCTGTGCTTAATTCGGAGAAGAGATATAAACGCAACGACTATATTGTTCGAGAGGGCGAACCACTTAGTATGATGTTCTTCGTCACGAGCGGAAAGGTAACAAGAAATGAGAACCTTTTTTTTGGAGAAGAACTTGTTGAGTGGGTACTGGATGACTCTTTTCCTGCCATATTACCCTTGTCGACCTGCACTGTTAAAGTAGAATCAAATGATGCTCGAGTCCTCATTCTCAAGGCCGACTGCTTGAAGATTGTAGCCTCTACATCCAAGTCGCATTTCCATAGGATCGCCTCTCCCTCAGATGTCCGGTTGACTTGGCTAAAGAAAGTAAGTTGCTCCATCTGCATGCAGTACTCTCTCTCTCTCTCTCTCTCTCTCTCTCTCTCTACATAATATATGTATGATCAGGATCCAACCACCTTCAATGGTGGAGATGAATGCTAATATAACTTTTTTCACGTAAAAAAATATTACCCTCTTTTATGTGGTCAGTAAATGTGTGGTCCAAATAGCAACACGTCTGAAAATCTGTGTTATATTGTGTGTCAAAATATGTCCTTCCATCTTGACCTATATATATCTATATATAAATATATGTGTATATCTAGCAAGTATTTTAAACTTAATGAAGAAGACTCATCCAATTAAAACCATTATATATCATCCTAGCTAGCCAGTACTAACTTTTAGAAGATTTGCTTTATATTTTTCTTTACTGACAATGTCACATCTATCTAATTTTAGGTGGAAATCTTTCAAAAAATGGAGGAACAAGTGTTGGAAGCAATATCCAAGTGCCTTAAGCCCATGAACTACAATGTTGCCAAGCGCCATATTCTTCAAGAGAAAAAACCACTTGAAATGATGTTCTTCGTCAAACGAGGAGTTGTATTAATTGAAAGCGAGAGTGCTATGGACGTGAACTTTAAAAAAACCTGTAAAATGGGAAGTTTCTATGGAGAAGAACTTGTACATTGGGTTACAACTTGGGTGAACAAGTCCTTTCCTGACAAACTACCTTTATCACCTGCTTCTGCGCTATGTAGTGTGCATGGTGGTCCTGTCGAAATCCTTGCTCTCAAAGCCGACGACTTGAAGAGGGTAGTCTATGAATTCAGTTCGAAATTCAGCACGGAAACCGCCCTCCCTACAGATTCTGATCAGCCTGGGGACCGGTTGACCATCCTAAAGAATGTAAGTTCCTCTGGATGAAGAGAACCAGACCTATATATATATATCCTATATATTTTAATCATGATTCTAATTTCTCCTTTGCCTTAAATAAATACGGTCTCCAATAATATCCTAGGTGGAAAAGCTTGAAACTATGGATGAGGAAGTGTTGAAAGAAATATGCGAGCATCTTACCAAAAAAACATATAAAGATGAGTACATTATTCTGAAGGATAAACAAATGGAAATGATGTTCTTCATCGTCAGCGGAGTTGTGTCAGTGAAAAATGAGAGCTCTAAACATTACCGGAATGGAGGAGGACGTCCAAATCACAGTGGAGATGACCTCATAGAACATTGGCTACAATCTAAATCTACCAGCGTTCCTGCCGAATTGCCCACCTCTCCTTTTGGTTTTTGGGCCATCGGTGAAGTTGAAGTTCTGGTTCTTACGGCAGACGACTTGGCAAAGGTTCAGCCTCGAATTGGTTAGTATTATTATGTGTGTGCAACTAATTAATTACCTTTTGTGAGGTGTGCATATAATTATAATAAGGAAGGCATGTGTGTAGTAAGAGATTATTTTCCCACCCGCAGCTACATATGCCTGCTTATGTACATACGTACTTTCGTTGTCTGATTGCTAGTATTTGATGATCTTGGCAGGCTCTTGAAGAAATGGCAAGGAAGAGTGATGGTACGATTAATTGTCCAAGGACAGGTTTGATCTGCAATTAAACAAATCTGGTGAAAGCATATGTGTGTGTATATATGTATGTGTGTATTTATGTATGCAGCCCCGCCTTAGTTGTGACCTTTGTCGGAAAAGATAGGGTTGGGGTAATTGGTTGTACATTATTGTGTGGAGGTGTTGTGGTATATGTACTCTTTTTTCTTGACCAAATTTTCTTCTTTTGGAGATTGTTTATTAGAAAAGAATTATTATTTTTTATTTTTGGTCGAAAATCATATCATTAAAAGAAGCCTAGGAAAAAGGCTAACCAAGGAACAAAAGCTGGTATCAAATTACTAAAATTTTAAATTTTTTTGAGAGGGTTATCAAATTACTAATTAGGGAAGAAGACCAGAACTTTTTTTCATGTTCACGTCTGAAATGAAGAAGTAGAGCGTTTGAAGGTGACCCAAACAAGTGGTCTCGGTCTCTTTGGGAAATGGAGATGGGGAGATATATTCAACTTAGCCAGTCCCTTAACAGCTGAATAATCCCATGACATAACCTCAACTTACAAATGCAGCAAAGCCTGAACGGCCTGATCCAACTCACGATTGTGCCAAATCCCAAAATTTAAAGCCAAGCTGGACCAGTCCGGCCCATGATGATCTCAGAGTCTGGGAAATGAACAAATTTATGAGAAGAAGACTAGAAGTCTGGAAGCCAAGCGGGCGCATTTTTCATAACTTTAACACAAGGTGTACATTCATCACTATCTTCAACATTTGACGTGTATCCATAGTCATAATTATGGTTTCATAAATACCAAGCAAAAGTTAATTATGGTTATGTCTATGGACACGTGTCAAGTGTTGAGGATGGTAGGTAGAGTACACATTAGGTTAAAGTGATGAGCAAAAGTTGTTGGCAACTTGCATGTCGAACTGAAATTGGATGTAAATCTCGTAGTTTTGTTTGTGATGACCAGTTCAGAAATGCCACATTTCTAAATGACTAATGTCCAACAAATCATCCACAAAAATTCTCCAATTGTTTCTGGTGGGGTCTGCGAAATTTGAGGTTTGTACATTTGAAGCTTCATTGGTCTTGCATATATCTTGCTATAGCTTATACTTACAAAATAAAATACATTCACCTTTTCTGTTAAAAATTTCTACGGTCATTCAACCACGCCATTTATTGAATATACAAACTCTGTTTTCCCCAGTTTCTAATTCTCTGTCTTGCTTGTTTATTTGGTTTTGTTATCCCATCATCTGCCCAACGAAAGCAAGGTGTTATATATATATATATATATATGGTCACTGTTATGTGGTAAAATACTAATCCACATGTTACAATATGAATGAATTAGTAAGATTAGGTGGCGGAGCGACTGCCACAACGAAGGCAAGTTGTGAAGATTATTTCCGAAAACTTTCATCTCCTATTGTTCATCATAGCCTAAGGTCCACTCAGACTCTAATATGTTTTCTTTCCTAGCTGAACAAGCCTACTCTGCACTAATCACATATTGAATCAGCTCATGTAAATAAATCCTTTTCCTGTTTTTCTGTTGCATTAATAATGCACCAAAAATTCTACCGTAAACAAGAGGACGATGGATACCTCAACTTCTGCTTCTGCTGCCACTACTACTCTTGGGGACTTGGAACATGTATTTCACTCTTCTTTTCTAAGTTGTCGACAAAAGCAACTTTGTTTGCAGAAATTAAAGTAGCCTTGTCGACCTACGTTTATTTAATTTCTTTGCAATGGGTGCACAAGCCCAAAATCTTCTAAGCACTATCCAAATATTTCATTCTCCAACATGAGGGATGACTTTCACAGAATTTAGACATAAAAAAATCGTTTGTCTCCGCTGAAGCCAGCTGGAATTGTTGAGCTGGCAGTGGTTAGTTCGGTTGCTGACCAACCTGTGAGCTGGCAGTGGCTGTTAAGCGACAGTTTTAGAAGTTCGTTAAGAGCTTAAGAACAAGTGTATAAATACTCCACGAAACCTTGTAAGGACTTTTAAACGCTATTGCAAAACTTCCATCCTCCAATGCGTGACACTATCAACATACATGATGCTATTCTCCATTATTATTATTTAATCAATCAACAATTGCATTGCACCTAGGATTCGTAAGATGTCTACCAATATTTTCCTAGCCGCCCACATTCATTAATGGAAGTCTAAAAAGATATGGTTTTTGACATAATTGCACAATATCAACACTAGAAAATCAAAATCCGGACTCATAGATTTATAACCAAACATTAATTCAAAAGATAGTAATTTGACACACTTTTCGTCATCAGGCTTCAACACTAATTTGGATTTGATTTAGCATGCTGTTGTCGTATAACTCAGCGGTTATAATCCCACAAGAACCTAAAAATTCATCAAATCCACGTCTAACCTCAAGAACTTGAGCGTGTGAAGGTGAATCAAGCAAGTTGTCGGTTTTTTGGGAGATTGAGAGAAATTCAACTTAGCCATTCCCGTAGCATCTGAATAATGCCATTCCATAAATCGCAACACCTCAAGCTTGGTGGCTACTTCTTTCATGGAAGAGAAAAGGAGAAAAACTCTCATTCATGCATGGCTACCAATTAGTTAGGAATGTTGGCTATAAAAGCCATTGCCCTATTTCAATTCAATGCATCCCTTAGAAAACCAAAACTTAGAGAGTTTTGAGAGATAAGAAAGCCTCACTTGTGTGAGAGAGAAAATCCTCTTGAGAGAAAAATCAAGAGAGAGTTTAGCCACCGGTGTTTGGTGAGATTATTATTGTATTCCCATTATTTTTCTTAGTGGAAGATATTGAGTGTTATTTTTGCCCATTTTATTTACAAAAGGCTGGGAAAAGTCAGACCCTAAGAGTGCCATATTTATTTATTGGCTCTTTTATTTTTCGCCATCTTTCCCAACACAACTCTCTTCCACCGAGCGAAGAAAGAAGCTTGCAAGGTGTTTGTCTGCCTCAGGCCTCTCTTCACAAAACGCCTTTTGGCTTGTTAGTAGCTCCACTAGGACAACGCCAAAATTATAGACGTCATTCTTTTCCGAAAACAAGTTTGATTGAATGCTTTCAGGGTCTAAGTATCCAGATGAGCCTCGCACGGTACCTTCTACATGAGTTTTACCTTGAAGAACAAATTTTGCCTCTCTAAAGTAGGCCAATCTTGCCGTGTAATTCTCATCCAATAGTATTCTTTTCGAATTCACGTTTAGATGTATGATTGGTGAATTGGAAGTGGAGGAGAGTGCATGTATGCTAGCGCCGCTGCGATTTCTGCTGCTATCTTCATTTGTAATTTGAATGAGAGTGTTGACGATTCTTCGTTTTTTTTCGTGAATGTGCTTGTAAAGAGTGTCATTGTTGATGAAATCGTAAACTAAGGTTTGTTGTCTCGAATCTATACAGTAACCTAAAAGCCTCACCACATGCCTGTGGTTGATCCGAGAAAGAAAAGTCACGTCTTTAACAAACTTGTTACGGGTGGATTCTTCGGACTTGAACTTCTTTACGGCAACCACTCTCTCATCTGGTAGAATTCCTTTATACTTTTCCATGCTCTCCGGTAGCAATGATTCTGCTGTCATCGTAATTGGACGTGGCCTCTTCCAGTTCTTTTTCAGTAAACTTTCTGGTTGCTAACCGTTCGCACCAAAAATCACATTTTTGCCCTGGAATTGGAGATGATGCTTTGTGAACAAGAATTGGCCAAAATCATGGCCAAGCATGATCAAGCATCAACTGCAGTCAGCCACATTCTGTCCGATGGCCATTTACTTTGCTCAAATGAAGTTTCTTTCTTTTCGAAAGTTATTCATTTGGGTGTCTACTATCACGTGTCCAAATTTGGCAGCCATTGGATAAGTATTGAAGCCTCAAAGAGATAAACACTGAAGCCTGTTCAAAAGGCATGTCAGCATCAGTCAACTGCAGTGAGCTACATTATGTCCGATGAGGGACTTAGAGTGTCCGAATGAGTTTGCTTTCTTCGTGGAAGATGTTTGAACATATGTCTACTATGTCGTATCCGAATTTGGGAGCAATTGGATAACTGTAGCCTACTCATATTCATGTCCGAAGAGAAGCCTGTTCAAAGGCAATTTCTGTATCAGTCAGCTACATTCTGTCCGATGAGGGACTTAGAGTGTCCGAATGAGTTTTCTTTCTTCATGAAAGATGTTTGGACAGATGTCTACTATGTTGTGTCCGAATTTGGGAGCATTTGGATAAGTATGGCATCCTCAAACGGACAAACACTGAAGCTGGTTCAGGCTGCAGTCCAGTTATTATCAGTCAGAGGGAATCCTGTCCGATAGCCCCCTTCCACTACTCGAATGAGGTTCACTTCTTCATAAGAGTTGTTCCTCTCAATGTCTACTACTTTGTTTCCGAATTTGGGAGCATTTGGATAAGTATGACATCCTCAAACGGACAAACATTGAAGCTGGTTCAGGCTGCAGTCCAGTGACTGTCAGTCAGAGGGAATTATGTCCGATAGGCATCTTCCACTTCTCAAATGAAGTTCTCTTCATCATGAAAGATATTCCCCCGAGTGTCTGCAACAACATAATCAAATACAGGAGCAATCCAATCAATATATCATTCTCTAAGTGCTAAACACTGAAGCATATTCAAAGGGATGTCACTGGTGACGATCAGTGTGTCCGATAGAGCAATTTGGCTTGCTTCCCTATTTCTAAAGAAGTCTACTTCTTCATGAGAGTTGTTCTCCCTAATGTCTAGTATAACATATCCAAAAATGGGAGCATTTGGATCAGTTTAGCATTTCCAAACTCATGCCCAAAGAGGAGCTATGCAGACTGCCAACCAACTTTCATTAGCTACATCAATGGAGAAGTTAAGCCATGACGTGGGAGCTTGGTTTGAATTGACAGGAAGCTACTTACTCACTCCAACAGAGAAACTCACGGGTGCACATGCTTCTTTATTTTAATATTATACTTTATGAGTTTTGTTAAAGAATGGATGGGCAAACTTATTTCTTTGTTTAGCGGAAGGACACTTAGATCAAATTCTTGATGGTGAAATAATCAACGGGGGAAATTATGAGACAGCCGAAAAAGTAAGCTATCTAGCAAGAAGATGTTTGACGGTTAGAAGGGAGGAAAGGCCTTCTATGAAAGAAGTAGCCACCGAGCTCGAGCGGTTAATTATGGCAACACATCGAGCAGAAAAAGGCTAATTTCTCTCCATCTTCCGAAGACTCTAATAATTGGTTTTTTCGGTCACTTTCAAACTCTTATGTTGTGGATGTTAGAGATGAAAGTGATGATGCTGGTTCTAGTTGTATTATTGTTCGCACCAAAAATCGCATTTTTGCCCTGGAATTGGAGACATTGCGTTATGAACAAGAATTGGCCAAAATCATTGCCAAGCATGATCAAGCTTCAACTGCAGTCAGCCACATTCTGTCCGATGGCCATTTACTTTGCTCAAATGAAGTTTCTTTCTTCTTGAAAGTTGTTCATTTGGATGTCTACTATCACATATCCAAATTTGGCAGCCATTGGATAAGTATTGAATCCTCAAAGAGATAAACACTGAAGCCTGCTCAAAAGGCATGTCAGCATCAGTCAACTTCAGTAAGCTACATTATGTCCGATGAGGGACTTAAAGTGTCCGAATAAGTTTACTTTCTTCATGAAAGATGTTCGGACAGATGTCTACTATGTCGTGTCCGAATTTGGGAGCATTTGGATAAGTGTGGCATCTTCAAACGGACAAACATTGGAGCTAGTTCAGACTGCAGACCAGTGATTATCAGTCAGAGGGAATCCTGTCCGAAAGGCCCCTTCCACTACTCGAATGAGGTTCACTTCTTCATAAGAGTTGTTCCTCCCAATGTCTACTACGTTGTGTCCGAATTTGGGAGTATTTGGATAAGTATGGCATCCTCAAACGGACAAACATTGAAGCTGGTTCAGGTTGCAGTCCTATGACCGTCAGTCAAGATGAATTATGTCCGATAGACATCTTCCACTTCTCAAATGGAGTTCTTCTCTTCATGAAAGATATTCCCACGAGTGTCTGCAACAACATAATCAAATATGGGAGCAATCCAATCAGTATCTCATTCTCTAAGTGCTAAACACTGAAGCATGTTCAAAGGGATGTCACTGGTGACGATCAGTGTGTCCGAGAGAGCAATTTGGCTTGCTTCCCCATTCCTAATGAAGTCGACTTCTTCATGAAAGTTATTCTCCCTGATGTCTAGTATAACATATCCAAAAATGGGAGCATTTGGATCAGTGTAGCATTTCCAGACTCATGCCCAAAGATGAGCTATGCAGACTGCCAACCAACTTTCATTAGCTACATGAATAGGAGAAACTAAGCCATGACGTGGGAGCTTGGTTTGAATTGACTCTTTTCAACAGAGAAACCCATGGGTGCACATGCTTCTTTATTTTAATATTATGCTTTATGAGTTTTGTTAAAGAAGGTATGGGCAGCCAGCATAAAGAAATAATAAAGTATAAAGTGGCCCCTCATGTGCACCAATCAGAGGAGGAGAAAGGGAATAAAATATATATGAAGGGGCAAGTTGTGTTCTCAATATATTATTTTATCATGCTGGCTAGGAAATCTTCAACTAATATTTCTTTCACACTTGTGGTTCAATTTACGAGGGCAAAAGGCTGGAAGTGACAGGAGGCCATACTCAAAGTACCATACAAGCGGCGTCATCGGTGGGACTTTTTGCTTATAAGTATGAAAGCCCCATGGCAGCAAAAACACACAACCTCAGCCAAAAAGCCGGACTCAACGTCTCAAAACCCAAGACTCGGCGTCTTAGACTCAATCTCTTGCGAAGTGTCTCTCTGCAGACAAAACCAAGACTTGAATCAACTCCTTCTCTTTCTTTGAGTTCCCAGTTGACAACTCCTTGTTGGAACTCTCTTCTTTTCCCAAACATATAGCTTTGTCCAATTCCCGATTGACAACTCCCGATTGGAATAACATCGCCATTGTTTGTAACCTATTTTGCTCTGTAGGCAATGCTTGGTATGATTTGATAGTTGGTTTCGATTTCCAGCTCACTTTGTCGAAGCAAATTTGTTCATTCGCGATGCGAGCTAGTTTCGATCGCGAGTGTTCTTGGTTTGCTAGTATCGGACAACACGACTTTGTCGCAGCATGCATTATTGTCTCCTGTCCGATACTATAGATCTTCCGTCCGATTGTATCATTTTCAGTTTTTCTTGATTATTGAGTTATTGTATTTAAATCAGTCTCTATTTAGTCGAACTTGTATGCAATCATTAGTGAGAATACCTTGTCTATCGAACTAATTTTAATACAAGAAATCTATCATTGAGTGTTCTGTCCGATTAACGGACTAGGACATTGCTTTTCTGCGTATCCCTCGATCATACTTAAGGTATTGAAAGTCCTCTTAGTTGAGGCAGAAAAAAACCTATCTAAAGCCGATTCCCTCTTTAGAGCACAATGACCTTGGTTAGAAGAAAGAATACATGAGCGCAGTCATATTCATCAAACTTCCCTCTTTCTACTAGAAGAGTATCACTAGTAGTGGCACGCCTTTCACATCTCCTCGAGGAATAGTCTCCGAATCCATACAAGGTTCCTTGAGGCACAAGCAAATCAAACGAAGCCGCTAAGTTGCCAAAGTACAGCCTGCTCAGCGGCTAGGGGCATCACAAGGTGTTCAAGAGCATTTCTAAACGAACAATTATAATCAGTAGAGAGGGTGACAAACAGCATGTAAAACCAAATCCAAACGATTGAGCCTTACGAGGGTGGATGATAATTGGTCTTTGGCTTGTTCCTAATTATGTTTTGATGAATTCTTGTTGGCTTCAGTTTGAGTGGGTGCTTGTAAATAAAACTTAAGTAAAGTTTCCCTGCCAACGGGTCTACCCAGTGAAAACGGGTCATCAAAACAAAAGCATTTACTTTTCTATAAATAAATAAATAAAACTATGCTTTTAGTTTTGACCTCTTAAGCTTAACTTTTAGTATTATATTAATCCTGTTTAGTTTAAAATAACACTTCACAAACAAACCAATGTGAAGAAGTTGACAAATATAGCAACTCCTCCACGAGTTGGATCGCAGATCAATCAAACTGCTAACTTATGCCTTTCCGTACATGCTACTGCAAATTTGCAACTCAGAATGGCTAATACACCAATTCGATCAACTACGAAGAATTCTTATAAATAAACCACACAGATAATTGCTGGATAAATGATCTATTACCCACAGAAATCCAAATTCGTAATCTTAAAAGAGATTAAAATTTGGAGCTATAAATTTTTTTTTAAAATCCACTCGAAAGCAAGAAAACTGTCACACTAATGTAATGTTTAAGTAAAACCAGCATATATTTGCAATCAAACTGCTTTCACGCTGATTCACTGCCTCTTGGAGAAGCATGGTTATCTTCATCATCTTAAACAGGGCTGGGGCAGCGGCTGTGACCCTTTTTTTTTTAGCTGGGCTTCTATGCCTCCTACAACATCGTTAATAGGGCTTCTGACGATGAAATAATCTATCCTTTTTGTTTCATCACTGGGAGAGGATCTCTTGCATCAAATTCTTGACGGTTGAATAACCAATGAAGGATAGCTTTCACTCTTACAAGTCAGGATCCTCTGTTTATACTTTGTGGCATGTGCTTGTGGTAAAAAAAACTAGTTTGTGTTGATATTGACCTCCTTAGGAACAGGATTTTATCTTTAAAATCTTGTATGAGATCAGGATTTTATTTTATGTAACCAGAAGCATAATTGTACATTTTCTGATTAAAAAGGACCATGATTATTAGTTGGTTTATTAAAGAAACTCCCCACTCGCCAATGTCCACCACAGTGGTGGTGGATTCCCCTTCCCTCCATGGCACCCAATATCAAACCTCAGTGCAGGTTTTTCCTCCAATGTAACTAAAAAAGAAACTCCCCACTCTAAATTATTATTATTATTATTATTATTATTATTATTATTATTATTATTATTATATAGGGTTAATTACTCAAATGGTCCTCAAACTTGTACTCGATTTACATTTTGGTCCCTCAATTAAATTATTCGTTCAAATAGTCCATCAACTTTATATTATTATGCAAATTGGTCCCACCATCTAATTTTCTGTTAGATTTAACCAAATTTTAACATACGAAATGACCAATTTGCTCTCATATTTAACGGAAATATTGACAGAATATAACGGTAGAACCAATGGACCGAATAGAATAGAGTTGATGGACCATTTGAACGAATAATTTAATTGAGGGACCAAAATGTAAATCGGGTATAAGTTTGAGGATCATTTGAGTAATTAACCCTATGACAGGACCCGACCCTAATTCCGCTTTGGAATTCAAGCCAAACCCTGTTCGTGTCCGACACTTGTCAGGTGCCGGGCACAATTAACCAAAAAGCCCTTTTTAAACTAAAACTCAAAAGAATAACTCTTTTTAGGGGTTGACTTCTGCCGAAAATTCGGCAGAGTCTCCCCTGTAAAATAAAGATTTCCCACAATTTCCACCTGTAAATAACATAATTAGACATCCCCAAACGTTCAGCATGCACAAACATATTCACACACAACTAAAAGCATTTGAACTAAGTGGCCACCGGCCCAACAACAAACCAAACGTAAGCATTAACATCAATTCACACATAACATTTTTATCCATTGCAAATATCAATTCTCAATAAAAACAATTTGACAAAGCATCAACCCTTCTTGCCGTCCCAATTTAAACAAAGAGAATCCTAGCCAATTGTTCAGCTATAATCATTTCAATAGTTATTAACTTAACAAGCACATCATCAATATTAACAAGATTTCATGAAGAAATCTTACAAGTAAGGTTCATTACCAAACAAACTTCATATCTCAATATCAATCGGGTCTTAGGCCCGCATATCAATTCAGATTCAAACCCATAACCAAATTTCATAATATTCTGTCTCGTGGCTGCACCTGCATTATTCTAGGCTGCCTACGCACCCTCCGTGAGGGATCAAGCCACACGTAGCTCTTACAAGAACTAAAGTTCGAACCATAAAGTACGAGTTAATATTCCTACATATTTTCAAATATTAAACTGTCCCAACTATAATCAATCGCTTAAAACCAGAATAAAGTCGAGTGGTTTCACAACGATCTCATGATTCAAGTAAACAGTTGTAAATAGTATAACATCCTTTACTTTGAAAACTCTCATTCTTTGCCTCATAAATCTGAAAGTATATAATAAAGTTCCCCCAATAAGTATCCAAGTTCAAATCATTAATTTCTGTTTAAAAACATCTTAAATATCAAAATACTCCTCACCTAGGTGTACCCCCAATCATATCCGTCAATGCCCAAGATCATACATGTTACATCCTCGCAGAACTCGGGAAACACAAAGTCGGCCCGAGACGCGTTATCCGTCAATTCCATATATCATGTACCGATTACATCCTCGCGACACTCGGGGATCACGTAATCGGCCCGAGGTGCGTATCCTTTGATTTTCCGTCAATTCCAATTTTTAGCCGTCAATTCCATTTCCTCGCAAGACTCGGTGACATGAAGTCCGTCCGAGCCCCACATCGCAAGACACTCAGGAGTCACAAAGTCAACCTCGAGCCGCGTCCTCGCTAGAACAGTGATCGGCCCAACGCGTATCCTCGCGAATCGGGGACACCAAGTCCACTTGAAACGCGTCCTCGCTCCACACGGTTCGTGCATCCCCAAGACTCGTGGGCGTATCATAAATGACAAATCTGTTTCAAAGACAACAGGGGTACTCTGAGGTGGGTTTGAAAACCAAATCCAAATCTGAAAATCATCACCCTTCGCCAAAAATCCATTTTCATACTTAATTATTTAATATAAAATATAATACTCTCAAAATCAGTTTCCCAAATATTCAAAAGTACTCAACCATATACTCAATTATAATAGTAATAATAATAATAAAACTAAATATAAAAAAACATAGACTTTCCTTATTTTTATTAAACTAGATATGACCATGAACTTCAATTATCAAAATAACATCCAAACCAACCATTTAATAAAATAAATAAAACCTCATCCTTTTGAACCATTTAAGTTCCACAATATTAAAACACAAATCTCATTCCCAAACCAATCCCATGCTTAGACCAATAATCATAACAATACTTCTAATAAAACAAACGAGTTCGGTTCCAAGCTTGTAACACATAAATCCTAATAGTTTATTCACGAGTATTCGATAAAACCATTTAATAAATTAAATAGCTCAGCACAATTATTTTATTAGAAACCCGACCCCAGACCTTAAAGTGCTCGTACTAGCTAGAAAGTGTCTCTATACCCATTTAACTCCGTTCTACCCGATAAATCAATTTAATAATCCCCGGAATGAATTATTCGATTAAAATATAAATTTAATCCAATCCGATCATCCGTAGGGTTTATGACCTCCAATAGACGGTCCAAGAGTTCCAAAGACTTCCATGGAGTTTATAAAGCTTATCCCAAAGGTTTGGTCTCGATCGAACGGTCGGACGATTTTTCGTAATCCTAGACCTAGGGTTAGCATTTTCGGAGTATCCGGGACTCCGATTTACGATCCGTCGAATCTTACACGGTCCTGAAATTTTCTAGATCAACATACTAAGAATTGGGACCGATCCAACGGTCCAAACACATTGAACCGGATAATGCGCAATAGGCGTAAATCCGCTCGATCGTCATACCAACTCCAAGTGCAATCCGAAGACGCCACGCGCTCGTGATGATGTAAGGATAATTTAGAATTAATTATAGACAATTAAAAGTGGGCCGGCGCGTGGGAACACGCGCTGGCAGATCCGGAGCCTAACAAGCAATAAAATTGGGCGCCGGTCAAACTTCAAACCAAGGGCCCTCCTTCCACATCCAACTAGTTCTCGACCTCCCGAACACATTTCTCAACTACGGGAAAATCCAATTCGAACCCTAAGTTGGCCAAAACTCAACCTCAAAAACTGGCCAAACTTTATCTCGACTTTTGATCTACCTACGCTGCCATTCGATCAACACCTACCCAATCATCAGCTAGAGCATGAAAAATAGGTGGAAAAGCATACCTCATTCGTCTCGATCGGTGGCCGGAGGAGGGAGAACGAGGATGGTGAAGTTTGAGCTAAAATCCGGCCAAAAATGGCGTTTTCCTGCGACCACAGGTGGCGGCTCCAGCTGGGCAGTGGTGGAAACGAAAGAGGGCGGCGGCACGGTCATTTTGGTACCAGCCCCGCCAAGTTTGGTGGCTGATGAGGTGGTGGCAGCCTAAAATGGAGAGGGTTTCCTCCCCAAAAAAGAAAAACCCAGAATTTTTAAGAACCAGCCCGATTACTGTAGCACGGGGACTGTAGCGGTACTGTAGCTACAGTGCCGAAATCTGATTTTTTTTTTTTTTTTAAATTTTAATTTTTAATTTTCATTTCATTTCTTTAATTTATCATACTTTTGGAGCAAAAATGTCTTTTACTTGGATAATTTAAGATTTAAATATTTATTTAGGAACGGGATGTTACACCCTATATATATAATAATAATAATAATAATTTAGAGTGGGGAGTTTCTTTTTTTTTAGTTACATTGGAAATGGCATACTTTCTTAATGTCAATTGCTGATCAAATGCATGGTTCTGGATCTTCAATTTTATTTTATCAGTTGGTGCCCTAAACTGCTTCCTTTCTCAAATTAGATTACTGAAAGTTCCTAAGTTGTGGCAGTTATTCAAATTGAATTGCAGAGTAGCACTGCATGCACAACATCCAAATTTTGGTATTAGCTTGCCTAAGTCCGAATGCTTTTATTGATGGCCAGCACGATTAACCATCGGAATCAAATTGGAGTCAACTCACCAATACACAATATCTAGACGGTGGGGTTCGGGGTCTACTGGCTTACCCTTGAAATGACCTACTTAATCCGTTTATTCCACCCATAACATGTTTAGTTTTAATTTTTAAGTATTAATAGTAAATACGTGGCAGTCATTATTAGTTAAAGCTTCAACAAAGCCTAGCACTGAATTCAGTTGCACAAATTTCAAAGAGGGAATTGGCTACATCATTTGCAAATTTTGCAGAGTTGTAGCTGCAATGATTATTCAGTTTCTAAAAGAAGAAAAATAAAATCCGGGTTATGTCTAACTCTGAAGTAGCTTTAGTGGAGAACACTGAAGAGGAAGCTGAAGTAACTTTACTTGCAGAATAATTGTGGTTCTTTAATTGCAGAGGAAGAGGAAGCAACTTCACTTGTAGAATAATTGTGTTGCTTTAGTTGCAAGCACATTTTGCTTTTTTCTTTATGTATGGAGCCACTAATCTGTTGATTTGAGGACAAGTATTACTTTGATTATCCTACTTTTTGTCTCCCTAGATACTTGATGATACAATGGACTACTAGTCTAGCCATAGTAGCCATGCCTTACCTTTAATTGTTTCTTTCATCTCCGGCAATCGCTATTATACAAATTCAGGGGCTACAATGGAAAACTCAATCATGGAAACTCATGATTCTCCTCGAGAGTCCTTCCTTCAAAAGTGGAATAAGATATTTGTAACATCCTGTGTGTTTGCTGTTGTACTGGATCCGTTGTTTCTCTACGTTCCTATGATGAAGGATGATATCAAGTGCCTGCTGTTTGACAGAAACTTGAAGATTGCCGCTCTTCTTTTAAGATCACTCACTGATCTTTTTATATATTTGACATTATTATTCGAACTTATACATCTGACTACTTCTTGAGCTTAATCGAAGAATATCATGTCACATGCGAATTAACCGATGAAGATCGTGGCGGCAGACGCTCGATAATTTGGTTTTGCATGAAATCTTTTGTGCCAGTAATGGCTAAGACAAGATTGCGGTCATATATCTTAATTTACATTTTGGCTGTTCTGCCGCTTCCACAGGTAAGAGAATCCCTTTCTTAGAATTAATGTTTGTTTTACCAATCTCCCTGTTTTCATGCAAAGCGGATTTTGGTGTCTGTTTTAAGATATTACATTCACCACCTATAAATATTTGAGGGACTACCTTTGGGGTCTAATACGATTTTAACAATCTAAATCGTTTAATTCTCAAGTGTTTACTCATGAATTATCTTTGCAAAAATTAGACAAATAGAAAACCATTAAGACATCTAATTGTGACCAACAAAATACACAATCACGGTTTTTCAAGAAACCACTATTAATTGAGTGGATAAATGATTTCATATTCAAATGATTTTTATTGTTCATGTTATCAATGTATCTTTTCCAGGTAGCAATTTTCATTTTCTTTTCAAAACTGAGGGACTTGAGATCGTTGAACACGACAAGGATGGTTACCATGAACCTCTTTGTTCTATTGCAATACGTTCCACGAGTATTTTGTATCTACTTATCATGTAAGGAACTAAAACAAAAAGAGACTGGAGAGACTGCTATATGGATTAAAGCTGTCTTGAATTTCATTATGTACATCATCGCTAGTCATGTAAGTTTCAATATTTTATCGTGATTTATTTTATTTACATAGTACGATTGCTAGCTTTTAGATAAATAAAAGGCTTAAGTAGCTTTAGAGTAGGAACATACTTCTGGAGTTATGTTTACAAATATATATATATATATATTATAACATTAAAATCTTCTTTCAATCTTTAAGACTATGTTTCTTTTCTTCATGTTACAAGGGGGAGGATTCAAATAAGTAACTTATTATTCTTCAGGTACTTGGTGCCATATGTTACTTTTTCGCTATTCAACGAACGGTCATTTGTTGGCATGATGCATGTCGAAAAGAAAATAGATGTAACACTAGTATTATTGGTTGTCATGACACATTTAGAAATATCACATTTCTAAATGATATATGCCCTATAAGTCCAGTGAATACAACGCTCTTCAATTTTGGTATATATAGTACAATCCTTCAATCTGGTATACCAGGATCAACAAATTATTTCAAGAAATTATCCAATTGCTTTTGGTGGGGCTTGCGAAATTTGAGGTTCGTATACTTCTTCTAAGTTGTTTATTTGGTCGAAGATCGATTTTCTTACTTCAAATCATACAATTTATAATTTCACTTACTTTGTTGGAAAAGATTCTAAATTCAAATATTAAAAATGATATAATTTGCTGAATAAAAAGAAAACTTCAATTTTGTATCTGATATATATGTCACCATTTCATTTTTGCAGTTCTCTTGGTTCAAACCTGGAGCCTAGTACCGATGGATGGGAAAACCTCTTTGCGGCTTTTATTTCTATCATTGGCTTGCTTTTATTCTTATATTTCATCGGAAATTTGCAGGTTTGGCTTGCTTTTTTTTTTTTTTTTATCGCTTTGAAACTTTATAGGTTAGTAACTTAGCAGTGCGGAGGTTTTTATATTCAATTTTTAAAAAAATGAATAGGGGTAAAACCCCGACAACAAACAGACAAGTATACTCGCATAAAAAAACAAAAACAAAAAACAGACAACTATAGTGTAGCACAGGACACACCAACGAATCTTACCTAACAGATCATCAATCAAATAGGGACCAAGCCAAACAAGAGCAAGCACCCAAATCCAGATTAATATTGTGGGCTTGTCTTTTTCCCCTTTTTGTAAAGGTTGGATTGGTTTTGATTGGGAAGGATAAATAATTAATGAGTTATTTGTAGTAACACCCCCTCAGGTTTTTGGTTTGTTTTTTTCACAAATTCCTTGAGATTGCATAAATTACATGACCACTTCCTGAAGTTTTAAATTATTTTCACAAAATCTCTTTTCGTTGATTGTTCCTTCAAAACTTGATGATTTCTTTTAAGAAAAACATGTGCAAATGACAAAATCAAACCTCAATGAATGTATGTGCCATCTAAGCTCAAAGGTTAACTTTGTCATTTGGATAATTTTTTATTATATAAAATCATCAATCTTTGGACGAAAAATCAATGAAAATGAGTTTTGTGAAAACAATTTAAAACCTCTAGGGAGTGTTCCTGTAATTTCTAGAACCTTAAGGGGTTTTGTGAAAAAGCCAAAAACTTTAAGAGGTGTTAGTGTAAATAAATCCTACTTAATGACTTTGAACATCCAAAAATAAATAAATTCCTAGTTAATGACTGAGCTACTTGTTTTGGCATAGATGTACATGCAGTTGGATACTGCAAGAAGAGAGGCGCATAGACACAAGATGAAATTGAAACAGAAGAAGATGGAAGTGGAACGAAAGGTGAAAGAGAAAAGTGACGAGACCCATTTGTGGTTATCTTCAAACGGCATCCCCAAAAGGTTGCATAATGATATGAAGTTGCAGATCATGGACAAGGTACGACTACAACTTGAAGAAAACAGGGATGCTGATTTGGACTATATCTTCTCTATTCTTCCCTTGGATCGTCAGAGATATATTGAAAGTTTTACGCCTAGGACTAGCTTGAAGCGAGTAAGTTCCTCCAAATCCATGACTCTAACTAATTAATCGCCTTTCCATTCCATATATATCAAAATTGATTAATTGTAGAAGTGTATATATTGATTGAGTGTTAGACTTATTCACTTAAGCATTTAATAATAGCTTCTTTACAAAGAGGAGTGGTGTTTCACACACACACTATCAAAGTATCATGAGGTTCAAATCTGAGACCACCGATATATAAGTCAATGTCTTTTTCACCTGGACTAGACTCGTTGACTTAATAATAGCTTCCTTTAATTTTTGGTCTAATAGTACCCTTTTTATGACCTTTCGTATTGTAAGGGTCAATAACATATTAAACTCACACACACTACACGTCCTGATGGGACTCGAACCCAAGACTTTTCTTGGAAGAGAGCAATTGCTAGAAACCACTACACTAGTGAGTCTAGTAGTACTTTTCTTTATAGTACTAAAAAGATTTCAAGTACGAACAGCCAAACACAAGTGTTATAAAACAATAAAAACTTGTAATTAAATTTTTGTACAATTACTACCACATCTATTTGGACAAAAGAAATTTTGAAAGAATTTCTGTTTGGGGCAGTATAATTAACTATCACTGGATTGTAAGGGAATATAATAAGGGGTATGCCCCAGGTTGAAAACAGCCACATCCTAGTCTCATTTAGTAAAAAGCAGTAAAGAAGTACAAGTTTAGTGCCAAATTTCTACTAGACCCAAGCCCATACAAGTTATACAGCCTCATCAGCCCATCTGCAAATAGAATAGCCCAACTAAACATATAAAGATAGAGTGAGACGTAGGTGAACTTTTGTAAACCAAAGAGTAATAAGAGTAAATCTGTAAGACAAGTAATCGAACAAAAACTAACAGTTTAATACCAACACACATACTAAATAATAAAACCCCACTAATACACTTAGCCGATAAGTTGGTTAAACCAAATGTATTCCTTATTCTCGCACCGAGTTAGAATCCTCATTCCCGTAGTTTAGATTAGATTAAAGAAGAAATTAGTCAAATTAAATAATACTGAATAAAATGTTATATGATTGTAGATGAGAAGCATGAGATGAACATCCATATATGAATCTCACATAACACAAAGATCCAGAGACGCGGCTAACAATTATGTATAAGATGTTTAAATTAGGCGCTGATTTTCCCACTCCTCTTTGGTCCACTTACACTCCCTTTATTGGAAATTGAAAGTTCTCACTTCTCTTTTGTTCACTTACACTCCCTTTATTGGAAAATGAAAGTTCTCACTTCTCTTTTGTTCACTTACACTCTTTTTCCTATTATAGTAAAAAGCATTTAAAAAAATAGTGTAAAAGGGGAGTGGAAAAATCAGCATCCTTAAATTAATTAATTCTTCTATATATACATATAAGATGTTTTTATTAATTAATTCTAATTATAGGTGCCAATGTTGCAAAACATGGATGAAAGTGTGTTGACAAGGATTTGCTGGTATCTTAAGCCCCTGGAGTTTGTTGACGATGTTATCATTATTAAAGAGGGTGAACCACTTCAAATGATGCTCTACATTGTGGAGGGACACGTAAGCATTAAAAAGAGGGATGGTTCTTCTTCTTCTTCTAGTAATAATTTGCAGCAACGAGGTCCAAGAGAATTATGTGGAGAAGAACTTCTACGTTGGCCATTGTCGACCTCATTTCCTAACGTATTACCAGTGGCAACCGAGTCTGCTAAGGAAACGGGTGATGTTGTTGAAGTCCTTGCTCTCATGGCTACCGACTTTAAGAGAGAATTCTATTACATGCAAATGGAATATTTCCTTGGGATGACGAGTAATACAAGAAGATATAGTGCAGCAGAACTTATGGAGGCAACAGACAACTACCATGAAAGTAGAATCATTGGTGGAGACAAGTTTGCAACATTTTATAAAGGCCAAGGGTTTGCTGTAAAGAAGTACACAACTCGTATAAGGTATGGAGATGTAGCTATTGAGGCGGCTGTTGCTTCTCAGACCCACCACATAAATGCTGTGAGGTTCTTAGGTCTTTGTCGGAAAGAAGACAAACCTGTTCTGGTTTTTGAGTACATTTCCAATGGCACACTTTATGAGCACATTCATAAACTAAAACCAACTGCACTACTACTTTCACTGGAGTTACGACTCAAGATAGCGTCAGAAACAGCTAAAGCACTAGCTTACTTACACTCGTTCACTCCCGCGCCAATCATACACCAATGTTTGGGGACGAAATATATACTATTGGATGATCATTACACGGCAAAGTTGTCTGCCATTGGACAGTCACGATTGTTCAATGAACCTTATTTGAGCTCAGATTATATTAGCTCAATTTCAAAGGAAGGATACTTTGACCCTCATTTTCGAAAAGACGGACTAGCAGAAAAGAGTGACGTCTATAGCTTTGGAGTTGTCCTAGCGGAGCTACTAACAAGTCAAAAGCCAGTTTCTCCTCCTGGGACTAGCGCTGTGAATCTACCAAGCTTATTTCGAACTTCAGTGGAAGAGGGTCGCTTGGACCAAATTCTTGATGCTCAAATAATAGTCAGTGAAGCAACTTCTGAGACGGCCAAAAAGGTGGGGGATCTGGCAAAAGATGTTTGGGGTTACAAAGGAAGGCAAGGCCTTCCATGGAACAAGTAGCCGTGGAGCTTGAAGGATTGCGCAAGTTTATGGCAGAGTATCAGAGGGGAGAAGACGTCGAACCCAGTTTCTCTTGATATTCCAAAGAGGCCGGACTCATTGCAACCGTAAACAACAATAATAATTTTTTAAAATTATAACAGGCAAGGTACATTTGACATATCGGTTGGATGTAAAGTTGTGTAAGATGTCAAATCAAGACATCAACCATCAAATTTAAATTTGATGGCTTATGTGCAATTTGACATATCAGAAACATTTTATCTAACCATTATGTCAAATATACATATTATTTTATTATTTTTAAAGGCAAGTGGGCTCAATATTTAAGAGTAAAATATTAAATAGGGTAAAAACTATACATTGATGAGGAGAGAATGAGTGGGTAGGTATTAAAATAATAATAAAATAATAAAAGACATCTCAACTTCATACATCGATTTTGACAACAAAAGTGAAGGATGTCAATCCAAATTTAGTGATTTTCTTTTTTTGTCAAAACTTGCCATATTTGAATTTGCATATCGGTTAGAGATGCTCTTAATTTGAGATAAATAACATATGTGTGTCGCCTACTTGCGACAAAAGAACCTGTCAGTTTGAAAAAAGAAAAAGAAAACCCGTGTCTTGTACGCGTTGGTGGCTGAGAGACAATGGTGAAGAAGTTGACAACTCCACTAATTGGTTGCATCGGAAATTCTTGTAAATATATCACACAGAAAATTGCTGGATCGGAATCATAAATTACCTATTGCCCCACAGAAATCTAAATTCATCATCTTAAAAGAGATTAAAATTTTGAGCTATAAAACAAAATATTGAAAAAGTTCCACTTGAAAACAAGAAAATTGTCACACTTAATGTTTATGTAAAACCAGCAAAATGCTTTCAAGCTAATTCACTTTATTCAAAAATTGAATTAAAAGATAATTAAAGCATTTATATGATTGAGTTGAAATTTTATAGAGAGCTCCTTAAATAATTTTCTAGTGTTTTTGGTTAAAATTTTAACTAAAAATTGGGAATATGATTGTAGATGTTCTTAGTTTTAAATTTTTATTATTAACAGAAAAACGTGGCAGTCATTATTAGTTTTAAAGCTTCAACAAATTCAGTTGTAAAAAAATTCAAAGGGAATTTGCTACATCATTTGCAAATTTTGCAGAGTTCTAGCTGCAAGATTATTCAGATTCTAAAAGAAAAAGAAAAAAGTCCGGGTTATGTCTTACTCCGAAGTAGCTTTAGGCGTGGAGAACACTGAAGAGGAAGCTGAAGTAACTTTACTTGCAGAATAATTGTGGTTCTTTAATTGCAGGAAGAGGAAACTGAAGCTGAAGCAACTTTACTTGCAGAATAATTGTGTTGCTTTAGTTTGCAAGCATTTTGCTTTTTTCTTTATATATGGAGCCAAGGGCGGTCCTACCTTAAGCGCAAGGTAGGCACCTGCCTACTCCATTTTTTCCCAAAGTAAAAATGACCCATAACCCAATAGAGTCATATTTCTCTTGCCTACTCAAACCCTTGACTCTTGCCTTCTCAAATTTTCTACTCTAACAAAAACAAAACCCTAGCCCACTTTCTCCTTTAACAAAAACAAATATAAACTCAAGGCCCTAAACTAATGTCCCAGCGAGCCGACATTCCCAATCTCATGGCCATGCCCACTTTACAAAACATTCTAGTCTCATGGGCCATGCCCACTCCACTTATACTTTAAAAAAAAAAAAAAAAAAGCCACTTATACTTTAAAAACAAAAGAAGAAACCTATTGCTAAGTGACGGTCCCATCTTCTCCCCTTTAACAAATCTGGCTGCAAAGTTGAAAACCGACGGTCCCCACCTCCTTTCTATTTGGCAGAAAGATCTTGAGCAGGAGCAGCTTCTTCTCCTTTATAACAACAAGAATTCCTCCTCTCCTCTTTAATTATCTTATCTTTTTGGAGTTTTCATAAAATACATATATGCATCTTAATTTAAATTTAAATTTGAAATTGAGTATTCTAAGGTTTAATTAGAAATTAATTATAATTTGGGATTTTGTTGAAATTAATTAGGTATTTGAAATTGAGTATTGTCTCCTCTTTGTTGAGATGTTTGATTTGATGTTGGTATTATTGAGATGTTTGATTTGTTGTTTGTTTGTTAATATTTGATTAAAGACATTGATGCTATTATGAGAATTTGTTTGATTTTTGGTTGTGATGTTTGATTAAATAGGTTATCTTTTATTATGTCGGATCACAATCAAAACCCCAAGAAAACAAAGAATTTGTTATCTTTTTTCAAGAAAAAGAATGATGGGTCATCATCTAGTAGAATGCCTCCCCCTTGTGATGAGCAAAATCTTCCCGACTCTCCTATTATTGAGCCTCAAGTTGAAAGAGCTGAGACCCAAAGAGTCGATAATGGTCAAGATTTTAATATCAATTATCTTGAGCATGATCCGGGATTACGTCGTCAAATATGCCAATATTCGGTGAATGAACAAGATAATGTGCGAAAAGGCTATATTATTTTAGGACCATGCCAACTGGAATTAGAAGATTATCCAAGCCATTTAGAAGGGCGAGACTTACGTCGATTTAATAAAACGTGGTTTGGTAAATTCCCTTGGCTTGAGTATTCAATTGCTAAAGATATGACCTTTTTTTTTTCCTTGCTTCCTATTTGACATGAATCACTCACATGCAACATTTACTATTCATGGATTTCAAAATTGGAAGAGAATTGGTGGCAATCAATGTGTATTTCAACGTCATCTACAGCAACAACGGAACAAGCCTTTTCATGTATGAGAATTATTAAGAATATACTTCGGAGCACCATAGCTGATGAATTCCTTGCTAATTGCATGATTCTCCACATTGAAAGAGAGTTTGCTAATACTATCGATAATGAAGAGATAATTGAGGAATTTAAGATTTCTAAGCCTCGTAGGGTAAAATTTTAGATTTAAATAGTTTAGTTTTGTGTTGCATTGCATTTACTTCTTGTTTTTTTTAAAGCTTTTATTTATGTATAGATATGCATATTTAAGGGTAAGCCTCATTACGTCTCCCCTGACTAGGTGTATCTTTTTATTTTTATGAATGAAATTCACTCGTACCGTAGAGTTTTTAAGGTAAGTTTCGCCTACTTGACTTTTGAATCCTGGATCCACCACTGTATGGAGCCACACTAATCTGTTGATTTGAGGACAACTAGTAAGGTCATTGTGTTGCAATCCGACTACGATCGACCAAGTATCCAATTACTTGCAAATATATCGCATTTCTGTGAGGAAAAGTATTACATTGATTATTAAACTACTTTTTGTCTTCCTCGATACTTAATGATACAATGGACTACTAGTCATGCCTTACCTTTAATGGCTCCTTAATTTTACATTTAATTTGTTGTTCTTTTTTCTCCAGCAATCGCTATGATACAAATTCAGAGGCTATAATGGAAAACTCAATCATGGACACTCATGATTCTCCTCGGGAGTCCTTCAAAAGTGGAAGAAGATATTTGTAGCATTATGTCTGCTTGCTGGATGGAAGAACATATTTGTAGCATCATGTCTGCTTGCTGTTTTACTGGATCCATTGTTTCTATACGTTCCTATGATGAATGATGATATCAAGTGTCTGCAATCTAATAGAAACTTGACGATAGCTGTGTTGAAGATTGGCTCACCATAGAAGGAAGGAAGGATGGAATCCTTGTCAAATTTGGACTGGGTTTTCTCCTTGTTGGAATCCTTGTCAGAGTTGGACTAGGTTTTCTCTTTGTTTTGGGATTAGGTTTCCTATTCCTTGTATGATTGTACAAAAGCCCTATACTAATAAATAGGCACTTTATGACTAGGTTTTTAATAAGCACAAGACAAGCACAAATAGATAGGAAAATTCAAGAGTGAATTTTCAAGGGAGAAACACAAGACAGAATTCAAGGGTGAATTCTTGAGTATTTCCAAGGGTAAGAGAAAAAGATCTAGGGTTCTTGTGAGAGCTAAGGGGGTTTTTTATTGTAACCAAAGTTGTTCTTACATACTAGTGAATTTCTCGGGTGGATCACCAAGAGGACGTAGGCAGGAGGCCGAACCTCTATAAATCTTTTGTATTCTTGTGTGTGTGTTTACTTCGTGGTCTCGTGTATGCTTTATCTTTGCGTGGCTTGTGAGTGAATGTTGCGTAGTCCATCAAAGACAAGGTCTTGGAGTGTTTTCGCCCAACAAGTGGTATCAGAGCCAGGTTAGCGGTGGACTCTTATAGTTTTAAGAGTATTTGCAAGTATTGACGATGGCGGGCGACAAGAAGACACCACAAGTGTATAGCACAAAGGTCGAGTTAAAGTCATTTACCGGTAAGGAGAACTTCACGCTTTGGCAAAGGAGGATGAAGCATGTCCTTAAGCAGCAGGGTCTCAGCAAAGTCTTGGCAGGCAAGGAGAAGAAGCCGACAACCATGACAGATGCGGATTGGGATGACCTAGATGAGCTTGCTAGAGGATCAATCGAACAACATCTAACTGATGAGGTGTTGTGTAATGCGATGGAAGACACCGCGAAGACATGGGAAAAGCTAGAAGAGATGTTTGCGGCAAAATCGTTGTCCAACAAGCTTTTCTTGAAGGAGGAGCTCCACTCTCTAAAGATGGGGGAGGGCGCAAATATGATGGAGCATGTTACCGCATTTAACAGGTGTATTGCAGACTTGCAAAGGATGGATGAGGTTTATAAATCGGAAGACAAGGCTGTGATGTTGTTGACATCCCTACCTCTGTCTTATAAGCACTTCCGCACAACGCTTATGTTTGGGAAGGGAACTTTGAAGTATGAAGAGATCGTGCAAGACATCCTAACGCATGACAGGATGCTTCAACATTCGGAAGAAGGCTCTCAAAGTGAAGGTCTCGTGGCGAGGACTAGAGGGCGGGCCCGTTTAAACAAGCGCGAGGGCAAGTCAAGCAATTGTGGGAATTCTAGATTCGAGGACAATGAAGGGTGCTTCGAGTGTGGGTCTAAGGACCATTGGAAGAGGAATTGTCCGGTATGGATGGAGAAGCGGAACAAGATGAAGAATGCCGAAAGTTCAGGTGCAGCAAACGTGTCAACTAGGTGTGACACCGATGACGAGCTTTTGACTGTTACGGAAGTTGAGCGTAACAAGGACGTCGTGGCAAGTTCTTCGAGTGAGTGTTCTACTTCAGTTTGGATTCTAGATTCCGGTTGTTCTTATCATGTGTGTTCAAATAGGAGTATATTTGATACATATAAGGAAAGGAAGGGTAGCAAGATTCTGTTGGGAGACAAAACAAGTTGTGATGTTTTGGGCGTGGGAACAGTGAAGATCAAGATGCAAGGTGGTGTTTTTAGGTGCCTTAGTGAGGTGAGGTATGTATCGAAACTAAGAAGGAATCTTATTTCCCTTGGCGCTCTAGATAGAGAAGGGTATTCATATAAGGCCAAAGAAGGGAAGCTCTTAGTCACACAAGGTTCGGTGGTGATTATGAGGGGGGAGATTCAACCTAACAACGTTTATCAGCTTTTGGGGGGTACAAGTGCAGGTGGAGCAGAAAATTCTACCAAGGAGGTGCTTTGTACTAAAGAAAAGCGGGCATGAGATCTTACTGTCAAAGAGTCGGTGCAATAGAATAAAGCTACAAGTTCGCTCAAGGCTAGTTGGGCAAGGAAGGTTAGTCAAAGTTGTATGACTAACATTTCATCATCAAGGGTACTTGATTTCAAAGGTGTAGAAATGGCGGAGTCAGAGGACAAGGTCCACAAGGGTGAAGTCAAGATAAGGGATGATGGGGAGAATGTTGTTGGGTCGGTGGCAACCGAAAATATGCTTCTTACTAAGGTGGTCATGGAAGGGACTCCAAAGCGGGTGGAGTTTGACACAAGGGTTGAAGAAGCTGGGTATCAACAACAAAATCACAAAGGGGTTCTACTTGAGGTGGAGCATTCATCACAAGCAAGGTCCGAGTTTAAGGAATCCATCAAACCATCCCCAGATTTTGGATGGATGGACAAAGAATATTCAATTACGTTTCGAAGTGCTTTGGGGAGCATGAGGCGGGAAGGTTGGATGGGTGCTTGGATGAGAAAGAAGGAGTTTGTTTATAAATCCAAGAGCAAGGTTGGTTGCTACGTGGGGATTTATAGAACGAGGGTTTGTATGCGGTTTGCGTATCAAGGCATGTCAAGAATTCAAGGTTCCAAGAAGGCGAGGAGCGAGGAGTTTGGCATGAGGGATCTCTCTTCTACACAAGAGGTCCAGATGGCCCAAGTCTAAGATTGGGTGTAGCACCTTCTCACCTAAGGTGCGTTGAGGCAAGAGGTTTCTTGCCATGGTGGAGCTCTTGGAAGTTACTAGAACGATTTCCAAGAGGTTGAAGAGGTTCTAGGGGTCAACAATTGTTCATGGGTGATGGATGGTTCGCCAAGGTGGAGATTGTTGAAGATTGGCTCACCATAGAAGGAAGGATGGATGGAATCCTTGTCAAATTTGGACTAGGTTTTCTCCTTGTTGGAATCCTTGTCAAAGTTGGACTAGGTTTTCTCTTTGTTTTGGGATTAGGTTTCCTATTCCTTGTATGATTGTACTAAAGCCCTATACTAATAAATAGGCATTTTAGGACTAGGTTTTTAATAAGCACAAGACAAGCACAAATAGAGAGGAAAATTCAAGAGTGAATTTTCAAGGGAGAAACACAAGACAGAATTCAAGGGTGAATTCTTGAGTATTTCCAAGGGTAAGAGAAAAAGATCTAGGGTTCTTGTGAGAGCTAAGGGGGTTTTTTATTGTAACCAAAGTTGTTCTTACATACTTGTGACAACCCTGACCCAATTTCTAAGATAAAATGGATTAATTAATTTGGATAATTAATATGAATTAAAATGAATTAAATATGGATTATTGGAATTTAATTGGAAATTATAAATTAAAGGAGGCATTTTGGTCACCGATATTTTCGGGACGGAATTTGGAGAAACAAGTTGCTCCAATGCGTCCGGCACGTCGAAACGAGTTCGGGGACGTGCGGCACGCTCGATTCGGATTTGTAACGCTTAAAAAGGACGTAAGCGTCATTTCAGAATTTGTTAAATACCCTCAGCCAATCAAATTCCAGATTTTCTCTCTCTCTCTCTCTCTCTCTCTCTCTCTCTCTCTCTCTCCTCCCGGTTCTCTCTCTCTCGCGCGACTGCACAGTGGCAACACCACTGTGAGTGGCCAGCGCCGCCATGGGTCACGAGACCGGTCCCAAAAGATCGGTGACCACTCCCCGGTCCTACCCCAGCCTGTCCCGCCGCCAACCGCCGCAGCTCCTCACCGGATTTTGTGAAAAACCGCCCGATTTCCAATCGGATCTTGACGTCGTCGTACAACGAGCTCCGGCAGCCAATGGCGTCACGCAAGGTATGAAATCGAACCTCCTCCACCTCCTCTAGCTTCCTGCATAGTTAATTTCAAGAGTTTTGGCCGTTTGGTTATCGAATCTGAGATTCAAGGGTTTGGCCGGTTTTGGCCGGATTTCGATCGTGATTTCCGGCCAGCTGGAGACCGGTTTTCCACCGGTTCAGACCGGTTCTGAACTCAATGCTGGGTGGTGATTCGATTGGTAAAGGGTTTGGTTCGAGATGGGTTGGTTTTTGGTTCGCCGGAATTGCTCACCACACCCACCACCCACGGTGGCGCGTGTGGCGGCGCATGGTGGTGGTGTGATGGCGGTTCTTGGGTCCATTGTGATCCTCGTATCTCTGCGAGCGCGTGGGAGTTGATGGATCTCAATTCGGAGATCGTTTGGCCATCGAACGAATCTCGCCTATTGCGCGATTCTCGGGTTCGATAGGATTGAACGGTTGGATCGCGTCTATTTTTGGATATGTTGATCCCCGTAGTTCTAGGATCATGTAGGATTTGACAGATCGTGATTCGGAGTCCTGGATACTCCGGATCGATGACTTGAAGTTAGAATTAAACCGTAATCTTCCGATCGTGCGATCGTGAGCAATCCGACCGTTCGATCGAGACCAAACTTTGAGGACACGTTGTTCAGGTCGTGTTGAATCTCTAGGAACTTTCGGATCCAAGTTTGGAGGTCATGGGACCCACGGGCCAGGTTTGACCTATTCGGGTCGGTTTGACCAAGTTTGACCAGGTTTGACCGAGGCTTTCCCGAGGTTGCCTTGCAGTGTAGTTGACTTTGTTGGACTTCTAGGAATGTCCTGGTCCTTTTGGAGGTCTTGGGCTCCGCGAGCCCGGGTTGACCGAAACGGGGTGTTTGATCGCCGGTTGACCGTGAGTCTTCCAGGGCGGTCCCACTGGTTGAAAGAGGTAGTTTGACCATGGAATCCTTCGTAGGACGTACGTGCACGTTAGGTAGGGTTTTGTTAGGGTTTAAGTTTACGGTTCTCGTACGGTTCACGGTACTAATCCAATCCTCGTATCTATCGCTTTAGGTACTTTGACTCTACTACGCAGTAAGCGGGACCCTTTGAGGGTTGTGCAGCATAGGACCAACGGTGAGTGGACTTTGTTTTCAATCGAGCATGATTTGAATGAATTGCATGAACTGCATAAATGAGATTTAATAATTGTTTTAAATCTTGAATGTTTAAGTCTTGTTTGACTTTGGTTTAATTATATTTAAAAGGGTTTGCATTTGAGTTTAATGCATGATTTGGGTTGCCGGGTTTTATGTGGGGCCCTGATGGCTATATTTTATTATTATTTATACCTTTGAGTATTGAACGGACGTAGTGACGTACGTGGGTTTTGGCTGATTTCGATTATTTATTGGGCTATTTTGACCTTGGGGTCTTTATATATATATATATATATATATATATGTATATATATATATATATATATATATTGGGTATGAGATACGGACGTTTGGGGTCGTCCGGATATTATATTTAAAAAGGGTTGTTATATTATATTTTAATTATATAATTGAATATTTGGACGTTAGTGTAGTCCGTTTGTTTACGTATTCGGTTTTGGCGTTTAAACCTTATGAAGTATAATTACTTATACTTTGATTATATATATGTATATATTTATACATATATATTTACTTTGAATAAATACTTTGGAATAATGGGAATGGATTATACGTATATTTATATATTTATATATTTATATATATAGATATGTATATGGGATTGGGCATGAGACATTGTATTTTAAAGAATCATTATGTTTTATGTATATATATATATATACATATGTATATTTTGGATTATACGTTTGGCTTGATGGCCTGTGTTTACAAATTAGTTCTTTATACTTTAATTATATACCTTTGGGTTGGAATGCTGTGTCGGGACATAAGGTCCCTTATGTAACTATTTTGATATATATATATATATATGTATATTTATATATTGGGTTTCTCATACCTTTTGACGTTCGTTGAATGTATGTTTAATTATGGTTTTAATATGAATCTATGATTTCAATGCTTATGACTACTTTGGGTTTATATGTTAGTCATTGGGTTTTGGACGCTTGCGTCATGATGTTGGTGTTTTGGGTTGGGTACATAGTGTTTGGTTGTGTATATATATATATATATATATATGTATATATATATATATATATGTATATATATATATGTATATATATCGGTGATCGCGTAGCGATTGATGTGTGTGCATTTAGCACCCTGTATTGTACCTCCCTGCTCGATACTAATTATCGCATGGCGATTGATATGAAATGTTTACCTGGTTAGGTATGATATGATCCGGTGCATACCTTAACGGGCTGTAGAGTAGACCCTTGATTGGGTAGTCTGCGCGCATAGGACAGATTTATTTCGGAGTTATGGTTGGTAAGTTTTACCATATAGTCCTGTGAGTTTAGTCCCACTTTGGACGGCTCAACCACAGGCCCGGTGTCTCGATGAGACTGACGGTGTCCTCAAATGATCCCATGTTGGATTGTTTTCCCTGGTACTTGTGTTTGTGTTGGTTATACTATACCTATACGCGTGTGTTAGTACATTCGTATTCATATTTCTTTTAGTGAGGATCGTTCCTCGCTTGTCGTGCTTGTGAGCACGTGGTTGTGAGTTTGGGGAAGTTGGGAAACTGTTTACCTATTTCGGTTGCAGTATGCTTGATTTGACTACAGTATTTATTAGGTTATGTTTTGGATTTGAGTCCTGAAACTGATTTCTTATATATATATATATATATATATATATATATATATATATATAAATGATTTGAACTGCAATTAATGTCTATATTGCTGTCAAGTTTGGTTTGCTTGATGTAAGCAAGCTATTCGGCATTTTAAGGTTTGTTTTACCTTATGTGAATTTTATTCCATCTTTATGCTTTTACGTTAATAAATCCTTTTGTTTATGTTTTATAAACTTGTATGGGGTTTGTTTTGGGAGGTTATGCCTCGGGAAATGTGAAAGGGGTTTTTAACTGGAAACGTTTTCTCGTACTTTGAGATAGTACGGTTTTCAAATCAATCAAGTATTTAAATGATTTCATATGCATGTTTGGCATTGTTTTAAACGGTGGGGTTAGTACTTTGATTTAAGTATGTAAAACCTTGTTTTTGTCCACTCACACTCTTTTTGTTTTGCGTCCCCAGGACCGTAGTTGTCGCTTCAGCATCGTCTCGGCCGCGCTTCTCTTCTCGAAGCTTCGTTGGAAGGGTAGGATTGTCATCCTTGAACCCTAAACTTTGTAATCTGTTATTTTTTTTCCGCTGTTGATTTCGTACTCTTAGTTGCTCTGTATCACCTCTAGGGTTGAATTAGTTTGGCCGGAGGCCTGTGATGTATATGTTGTATGCATGCTGACGCTTGGATTGTTTATCTGTTGCTTGTTGACAGGTTGAAGTTTTGGGCTAGTCCTTGTTTTAGGGGAGACTCTGCCCGTTTTTCGTCAGAAGTCTTGGCCCATTGTAGGTTAATCTCGGGAAGAGGGTAACTGTTTAGGATGTGGGCCCGACATGGGTTGGTGTTGGGCCCATCAACAGGGTCCGGCTCGGGTTCCGGGGTGGAATCTGGGTCGGGTCCTGTCATACTAGTGAATTTCTCGGGTGGATCACCAAGAGAACGTAGGCAGGAGGCCGAACCTCTATAAATCTTTTGTATTATTGTGTGTGTGTGTTTACTTCGTGGTCTCGTGTATGCTTTATCCTTGTGTGGCTTGTGAGTGATTGTTGCGTAGTCCATCAAAGACAAGGTCTTAGAGTGTTTTCGCCCAACAAGCTGCTCTTCTTTTAAGATCATTCACTGATCTTTTCTATATATTTGACATTATTTTTCAAATTTATACCTCTGCTAACCTTTTGGGTTTAATTCATGAATATCGTGGCAGACATAACTCGAAAATAAGGATTTGGAGGAAATCTTTTGTGCCAACAATAGCTAAGATAATCTGGGGGTCATATGATATCTTAATTGACATTTTGGCTATTCTTCCGCTTCCACAGGTAAGAGAAGCCCTTTCTTAGAATTAATTGTTTGTTTTACCAATCTCCCTGTTTTCATGCAAAGCGGATTTTGGTCTGTTTTTAAGATATTATATGCACCACCTATATATATATATTTAAGGGACACCCTTTGGAATGTAATACGAATTTTATTTCAATAATCTCAATAGTTTAGTTTTCAAATCTTCACTCATGGATCATTTATGCAAAAAAATTAGACAAATTGGAAACCATTAAGACATCTAATTGTGACCAACAAAAATACATGCACGGTTCTTGAAGAAATGACTAAAATGACAACCATTAATTGAGTTTTCAAATGGTTTTTTGCAAAGATGATCTTTAAATGAATATATTTACAATCTCATTCTATTCAGGGATCCCTCAAATAATTTTATTTGAGGGACACCTATTAGGGTCCCCTACGAATTTTTTTTCAACGATCCAAACCATCTATATTTTCTTAATTCTACATTCATATATCATCCTGCAAAAAATTAGATAAATCATAAACTGTTTTGACATCCAATTGTGTCCTAAAAAATCAATGAATACAGTGCTTCAAGAAAATACTAAAATGTCATTAATTTAATTGAGTGTTCAAATGATATTGGATTGAAGTGATTTTTTGTAGAGAAGATATTTGAATGAATATCTACAAAATAGACTCTTTAGATTAGTGAAATATGATATGGAGTGGGCCCTACAAGGGTGTCTTTCAAATAAACTTATTTGAGGAATCTCTCAACGGAAGATCTATATATACACAAAGAGCTTTCGTATCCCTCAAAATAGATGGTTTAGATAATTGAAAAACAATTTGTAAAGGACTCTAAAGGGCGTCCCTCAAAAATAATATTTGAGGATTCTATATATATATATATATATATATATATATATATATATATTAAACAACTCAATATCTCCTATTTAAAAAAAAAAAAAAAAAGATAACTCAACATCTTAATTAATGATTCACCATTTTACTCGAATTAATTAGTCGTGTTATCAATGTCTCTTGTGCAGGTAGCAATTCTCATTTTCTTTTCAAAACTGAGGGACTTGAGATCTTTGAACACGATAAGGATGGTTACCATGAACCTTTTGTTCTATTGCAATATGTTCCACGAGTATTTCGTATCTACTTATCATGTAAGAAACCTAACAGAGAGAGACTGAAGAGACTTCTATATGGATCACAGGTGGTTTGAATTTCTTTATGTACATCCTTGCTAGTCATGTAAGTTTCAATATTATTTATAGTGATTTATTTTACTTTCATAGTACGATTGCTTGATCTAGATATATAAAAGGCTTATGTAGCATTGTTTGGTTGGATTTCTTGGTAAAGTTGGGGCAAAATGATCAATATCACATCAGACTAGTAGAAACATACTTCTTGTGTTATGTTTACAAAACAATGTAATATAGGGACATTCTTCAATAAGTATTTAACTTAAGGACTAGTTACATACTTCTAATCTCGGCCGTTGGATTGCATTATTTAAGAGGCTACCAACACATTTCATGAATATAATCCAATAGCCAAGATTAGAAGTATGTAACCAATCCTGTACATAAAATAGTTATTGGAGAATCTCCCATATAAATATATTATAACATTAAAATCTCCCTTCAATCTTTAGAGTATGTTTTTTTTTCTTTATGTTATCACTATATCTTGGTTGTAAGAGTACATATATTATGTACCACTATAGATTGAAACCCTCACTATTCTTAGTCTGCTCATTTTTTTAATTTTATAATAATCTATAATAAGTCTAATCTAATTAATAATTAACTTATTATTCTTCAGGTACTTGGTGCCATATGGTACTTTTTCGCTATTCAACTGATGGCCACTTGTTGGCATGATGCATGTCGAAAAGAAAATGGATGTGACACTAGTACTTTTGGTTGTCATGACCATCACACATTTAGAAATGTCACATTTCTAAATGATATATGCCCTATAAGTCCAGTGAATGTTGGTATATATATTACAGTCCTTCAATCTGGTATACAGGGGTCAACAAATTTTTCAAGAAATTCTCCATTTGTTTTTGGTTTGGACTGCGACATTTGAGGTTTGTATATATTTGTTGTCGTTTTGTTCAGTCGGAAATCAATTTGCTTAATTTGTTGGAGAATGATATAAATTCAATCTCACACATCCAGACCAAAAAGAGAGAAAAAAAAAAATTTATTCAATCTCACACGTGATATAATTTGTTGAATCAAAAGAAAAGTTCAATTTTGTTATTATCTAATATATTTCAACATTTCATTTTTCCAGTTCTTTTGGTTCAAACCTTGAGCCTAGCGCAGATGGTTTGGAAAACCTCTTTGCAGCGTCCATCTCTATAATTGGATTGCTTTTATTCTTATATTTCCTTGGAAATGTGCAGGTTTTTACTCTCTCTTTTTTCTTCTTTTTTCAAGCTTGGATTGGTTTTTGATTGGGATAAATAACTAATTCCTAGTTAATGATAATGACTGAGCTGCGTATTGTGGCATATAGACATACATGCAGTTGGGTACTGCAATAATAGAGAAGATGAAAGTGGAACGGACGATGAAGATGAAAGAGGAACAGACGACGAAGATGAAAGTGGAACGGAAGATGGAAGAGATAGAGTTGTGGTTATCTGAAAATGGCATCCCCAAAGAGTTGCATAATATGAAGTCGAAGATCATGAACAACGTACGACAAGAACTTAAAGAAAACAGGGATGCTGATTTGGACTATATCATCTCTACTCTTCCCATTGAACTTCAGAGCCATATTAAAAGTTGTATGCCTATGGCTAGGTTGAAGCAAGTAAGTTCCTCCAAACCCATGACTTCTTCTAATTAAACTAGTCGCCTTTCCATATATATCAAAATTGATATTACTTGTGTCATGCATCCATCCTAGAACTACAAGTGTATATATATTGATACAGTGTTATACTTATTAACCATTTAATAATAACTTCTTTACTTAAGCAGTGTTATACTTATTTAAAGATAGAGTGAGACGTGGGTGAAATTTTGTAAACCAAAGAGTAATAATAAGAGTAAATCTGTAAAACAAGTAATTAAACAAAAACTAACAGATTGATTAGTAAGGGGACATAAGATATATGTATTTATTAATTAATTCTATTTGTAGGTGCCAATGTTGCAAAAGATGGATGAACGTGTGTTGAGAAGAATTTGTCCGTATCTTAAGCGCAGGGAGTTTGATAACAATTCTATCATTATTGAAAAGGGGGAACCACTTCAAATGATGCTATTCATTGTGGACGGATTTGTAACCATTGAAAAGAGAGATGGTTCTTCTTCTTCTAATAATAATTTGCAGCAACGACCTCGAGGTGCAGGAGAAGTATGTGGAGAAGAACTTCTACTTTGGCCATTGTCGTTCTCATTTTGTGTCGGGGGATTAACCTTGGCAACCGAGTCTGCTAAGGCAATAGATCACGTTGAAGCCCTTGTTCTCACAGCTAAAGACTTGAAGGAAGCGTTAGCTCTCAAGGAAATGGAAATGTACTATTTCGTTGGGATCATGATGAGTACGTGTAGAACATTTAGTGCAAAAGAACTTGAGAAGGCAACACACAAGTACCATCAAAGTAGAATCATTGGTAGAGGGAACTTTGCAACCTTTTACAAAGGGGTACTGCCCATGCCAGATGATGATAAAACAGTGGTTGGGGTGAAGAAGTACGCAACTTGTATTGATCATCGAGATGTAGCTATTGAGGCGGCTGTTGCTTCTCAGACCAACCACATAAATGTGGTGAGGTTCTTTGGTGGTTGTTTGGAAGAAGGAAAAGAACCCGCACTGGTTTTTGAGTATATTCCCAATGGCACACTTTTTGAGCACATTCACAAAGAAGAAGCAGCAGGCAGCTTTGAAGGATCATCATCGTCACCAACTGCACTACTTTCATTGGAGTTACGACTCAAGATAGCGTCAGAAACAGCTGGAGCACTAGCTTACTTACACACACTCACTCCGCCGATCATACACCAATGTTTGTCGACAAAACATATACTATTGGATGATCATTACACCGCTAAGTTGTCTGCCATTGGACGTTCACTAACACGTTATTATTCTAGCAAAATTCCAGAGCTAGGATACTGGGACCCTTATTTTGAAATAGACAGACTGGTAGAAAAGAGTGACGTCTATAGCTTCGGAATTGTCTTAGCAGAGCTATTAACCAGTCAAAAGCCAGCTTCTCCTAACAGCACAGGGGAAGAGCCACCCCTGGCAAGCTGTCTTCTATCCTCAATGGAAGAGGGTCGCTTGAATCAAATTCTGGATGGTGAAATAATAGTCAACGAAGCAACTTCTGAGACAGCCAAAAAGGTGGCGGATCTGGCAAAAAGATTTTAAGGTCAAGAAGGGAGGAAAGGCCTTCCATGGAGCAGGTAGCCGTGGAGCTTGAGGGATTGCGCAAGTTTCAAAGGGAACTAAAGATGGAAGAGAAAGGTCGCGAGATAGAGTTGTGGTTATCTGGCATTCCCAAAAAGTTGAATGAGGATATCAAGTTATCGATCATGGACAAGGTACGACAAGAACTTGAAGAAAATAGGGATGCTGATTTGGACTATATCCTCTCTATTCTTCCCTTGGATCTTCAGAGATACATTAAAAGTTGTATGCCTATGGCTAGGTTGAAGCAAGTAAGTTCCTCCAAACCCATGACTTCTAATTAAACTAGTCGCCTTTCCATATATATCAAAATTATTTTACTTGTGTCATCCATCTTAGCAACAAAAATAAATAAATAAATAAATAAATAAATAAATAAATATATATATATAGTCTACTTCTATTGAGGGATACCTCAAATAATTATATTTGAGGGGCACCCTTTAGGGTTGCCTACAAAAAAAATTTCAATGATCCAAACCATCTATTTTTCACAATGGTGATCCTCGGTTCTGCAACTTATAAGTTGCTTAGCTTAACCCAAACACCAGAGTCGAAGATGTCTTAACCCCAGACACTATAAATCATTTGAGAGGGCATCCTCTCGATCTAATGATCTAGCTATTACCCAAATTTACATCAAGTTTTACAGACTTCTCTTACCAAGTTAAGTATTGAGCAAGTAAGGTTGAGAAGAAAAAGGTGATGTTTCAGCCCCAAAAAGGATGAAAGAGTTTTGCGCAAAAAGGATGAAAACTTGTGTAAAAACCTAGTGTCATGGATCCGCCCCTATATATTGATACAGTGTTATACTTACTAGCCCCTTGGCACACGCTTGGTTTTTTAAGATTTTTAATTCTATTTTAGAATTAAAAAGATAATGCGTAGTTGTGTTTCATAAAAATAGGACCGATCTGATTGTCCTTTTAATTTTATTTTTGTTAATATGAAAAAGTGTGAATTTACCGTATTATCCTCATTTAATTAATAATTTCAATTATTTATGTTTGCATTAAACAATGGCATTTTATGGTATTTTGAATGTTTCACCATTCTCTATCTTTTGCTATATATATATTAAGCATTTAATAATACCTTCTTTAATAAGCTTAATTAATTCTATTTCTAGGTGCCAATGTTGCAAAAGATGGATGAACGTGTGTTGAGAAGAATTTGTCCGTATCTTAAGCGCAGGGAGTTTGATAAGAATTCTATCATTATTGAAAAGGGGGAACCACTTCAAATGATGCTATTCATTGTGGACGGATTTGTAACCATTGAAAAGAGAGATGGTTCTTCTTCTTCTAATAATAATTTGCAGCAACGATCTCGAGGTGCAGGAAAAGTATGTGGGGAAGGACTTCTACTTCGGCTATTGTCGTTCTCATTTTGTGTCGGGGATTAACCTTGGCAACCGATTCTGCTAAGGCAATAGGTCATGTTGAAGCCCTTGTTCTCAAAGCTGAAGACTTGGAGGAAGCGTTACTTAATAATACAATTCGAATTGTACTATTTCGTTGGGATAATGATGAGTACGTGTAGAACATTTAGTGCAAAAGAACTTGAGAAGGCAACAGACAAGTACCATCAAAGTGGAATCATTGGTAGAGGGAACTTTGCAACCTCTTACAAAGGGGTACTGCCCATGCCAGATGATGATAAAACAGTGGTTGAGGTAAAGAAGTACACATCTTATATTTATCATCGAGATGTAGCTACCCTTGAGGCGGCTGTTGCTTCTCAGACCAACCACATGAATGTGGTGAGGTTCTTTGGTGGTTGTTTGGAAGAAGGAAAAAAACCCGCACTGGTTTTTGAGTACATTCCCAATGGCACACTTTTTGAGCACATTCATAAAGAAGAAGCAGCAGGCTGCTTTGAAGGATCATCATCGTCACCAACTGCACCACTTTCATTGGAGTTACGACTCAAGATAGCGTCAGAAACAGCTGGAGCACTGGCTTACTTACACTCACTCACTCCGCCGATCATACACCTATGTTTGTCGACAAAACATATACTATTGGATGATCATTACACCGCGAAGTTGTCAGCCATTGGACGTTCACTAACACTTTATTATTCTGGCAAAATTCCAGAGCTAGGATACTGGGACCCTTATTTTGAAAAAGACGGACTAGCAGGAAAGAGTGACGTCTATAGCTTTGGAGTTGTCTTAACAGAGCTACTAACCAATCAAAAGCCAGCTTCTCCTAACAACGAAGGGAAAGAGCCACCCCTGGCAACCTGTCTTCTATCCTCAATGGAAAAGGGTCGCTTGAATCAAATTCTGGATGGTGAAATAATAGTAAATGAAGCAACTTCTGAGACCGCCAAAAAGGTGGCGGATCTGGCAAAAAGATGTTTAAGGTCAAAAAGGGAGGAAAGGCCTTCCATGAAGCAAGTGGCCGTGGAGCTTGAGGGATTGCGCAAGCTTATGGCAAGGGAACTAAAGATGGAAGAGAAAGGTCGCGAGATAGAGTTGTGGTTACATAAAAATGGCATTCCCAAAAGGTTGAATGAGGATATCAAGTTATCGATCATGGACAAGGTACGACAAGAACTTGAAGAAAATAGGGATGCTGATTTGGACTATATCCTCTCTATTCTTCCCTTGGATCTTCAGAGATATATTAAAAGTTGTATGCCTACACTACTACAAAAATCACAATAGACGACGGTAATTTACCGTCGTAAATTTACTTTCTCAACCGTCGAGGAATCAACCGACATCTTTTACGCATAAAACCACGACGGTAAAATACCGTCGTCTATATTATATATAAAAACGACGCTTACTAAAAACCGACGTCTATTAATTTAAAGACGACGTGTTTTTATAAAATAAATGACGTCTATTATAAGTAAAGACGACGGTTTGTAAGAACTGTCGTCTATTATGAAATAACAGTCGTCTATTATATGTAAATACGACGGTTGTTATGAAATAACAATCGTCTATTATTGTGAAATATGTCGCCTATTATTGTGAAATATGTCGCCTATTATATGTAAATACGACGGTTGTTATGAAAAAATGTCGCCTATTATATGTAAAGAAGACGGTTTTGTGATAGAATAGTCGTCTATTAATGTAAAGACGATGGTTTTTTTGAAAGAACTGAGGTTTATTATATCCAAAGATGTTTTATTTTTACATTTTACCTTTTTTTCCTTGCTTCCAATTGTTCTCTACAACGATTTTAGCTAAAAACAACCATAATGCTTTGTGAACAATAAATTCAGCTCCAAATAATCCATCTTCCTATGAATCTTAAAGAATAATTTGTTTCATAAAACTTGAATATTCAATAATAATTACAAAATATCAATCTTCATTCCTATATATCTATACAAAATATCATATCCATAATATTAAACTATATATCTCTACAACGATCCGAATTTCATCAATTTGTTCTTGTGTGTATGAGTTACCGTTGCCTTCTTGCACCGCAAAACAGGATTAAAAAAAGGAAGCAAGTTTTAGTTAGAGATACATTTAACAGGATTAAAAAAAGAAACAAGAAACAAAAGCCAGAAGTGGGGAACATAACTTATTTGGATTTCCTCGACTTGGAGCAAATAAACTTCAAATAATTTGAGAAACTGAAAACCGCAATGAAAGATTAGAATATGAGCGTAGGAATGAAATGTACCTCCGACTTGGAGCAACCTGATGGAGAAAGAAAACTTTAAGGTCAGAATATGAGTTGAAGAAAGATAGCGAAATGTTATATATATATATAGGGTTTAGGACAAATTCGAAAAATTACAATTCGCGGTCAAATTTTTCAAAAGACCGCGTTTTTAAAGACGACGGAAAGTAAAATCAAAACGTCGTATAAATTAAAATATACACGATGGTTATTAAATAATACGGACGTTATAAACATATACTACGCCGATTATTTACAAAACCGACGTCTTAAATAAATAAAAACTTCGGAGAAATAGAAATTTGTGCTAAACAAGAAACTAAATATACAATCCTACTTGAGAACTCAGTTCTTGTTTTACACCCAACCGAAGTTCTTAGATGGGTTGGGTGTACAACAAAAACTGAGTTCGCAAGAAAGACATTCTTGCATGAGAGGTGAGAATTGAGATATACAGAACGTTTGGAATAAAAACTCCAATTTAAACGAATTATTTAGAATTGGAAAACTAAAAGTGACTTTATTAAGACTTGGAAACCGAAAAGAGCCTTTATTTCGACTTGGAAACATAAAAGCCGCCGTTTCAGTCCCCAATTTCGCAGATAAAGCATGTCGATGCAGTTCGAAAGTTTCGAAATTGAAACCTACAACGACGGTATTTATGTTTACCGTCGTTGTTGTACTGACGTTTATTTGGACTTTTGTTGTCGCGCTTGTTTTAAACAACAACGACGGTATAATTAATATAAACGACGTGAAAATGATTTACAACGGCGATATAATTAATAGAACTGTCGTATTATCTGAAAACCCACGTCGTTATATTATATTATAACGCCGTAGTAATGATTTACCACCACCTTTTATTTATAAGAACTGTCGTAGTCTAACATCTAATACGGCGTAAAATAATAAAAAACAGACGTGGTTAATTACTTTTACATGTCGGTAATTATAAAATTACGGTCGTATTAAATAGCACTTGATACGTATGTTAATAATACTGCCTATTATATTTAAAAACGCGTCAGTTTTTATGAAAACATGTCGTCTATTATATATAAAGACGACAATTTTTATGAAAGAAATGTCGTCTATTATATGTAAAGAAGTTGGTTTTGTGATAGAATTGTCGTATATTGATGTAAAGACGACGGTTTATTTGAAAGAACTGTCGTTTATTATATCCAAAGATTTAGTAATTTTACATTTTTATATTTTTTTTCTTGCTTCCAATGGTTCTCTACAACGATTTTTTTCTTGCTAAAAAAACAACCATATATAATGCTTTGTGAACAATAAATATACTCAAGAATAATTTGTTTCATAAAACTTGAAGATTCAATAATAATTACATACAAAATATTTACCAATCTTCATTCCTATATATCCATACAAAATATTTACCAATCTTCATTCCTATACATACAAAATAATTTGTTTCATAAAACTTGAAGATTCAATAATAATATTAAACTATAATTCGATCCGAATTTCTTCAATTTGTTCTTGTGTGTGTATGAGCTAGCGTTGCCTTCTTGCACTGCAAAACCAAGATTTTTAAAAAAAAAGCAAGTTTTAGTTAGAGATACATTTATAAACCTTTTGCAACTATAACTTATTTGGATTTCCTCTAACTTGGATATAAACGACGGAAAGTAAAATTAAACCGTGTATAAATTAAAATATACACGACGGTTTTTAAATAATAGGGTAGTTATAAACCTATACTACGTCGATTAGTTACAAAACCGACGTCTTAAATACAAAAACAACAGAGAAATAGAAATTTGTGTTAAACAAGAAACAAAATTTTTAATCTTTACGGGGAACTTCAGTTGTTGTTTTGCACCAAACCGAAGTTCTTAGATTGGTTTGGTGCAAAAACATAACTGAGTTCCAAAGAGAGACATCTTGCATGACTGAAACCATTCAGAGATGTGAGAATTCAGACTGAACGTTTGGAATAAAAACTACAATTTAAAGGAAATATTTAGAATTGGAAAACTAAAAGTGACTTAATTAAGACTTGGAAACCGAAAAGGGCCTTTATTTCGACTTGGAAACCTAAAAGCCGCCGTTTCAGTCTCCAATTCGCAGATAAAGCGAGACGTTTCAGTTCGAAAGTTTCGAATTTGAAACCTACAACGACGGTATTTACGTTTTCCGTCGTCGTTATATTGACGTTTATTTCGACTTTTGTTGTCGCGCTTGTTTTAAATAACAACGACGGTATAATTAATATAAACGACATTAAAATGATTTACAACGGCGATATAATTTATAGAACTGACGTATTATCTAAAAAACCACGACGTTATATTATATTATGACGACGTGGTAATCGCTTACCACCACCTTTTATTTATAAGTAATCGTCGTAATCCAATGTATAATACGGCGTAAAATAATAAAAAACAGACGTGGTTAATTACCTTTATATGTCGGTAATTATAAAATTACGGTCGTATTAAATAGTACTTGATACGTCTCTAATAATACAATTACCGTCGTGTTCATTGGATGTTCAAAACGGCGGTATTATATGTAAAACGTCGTCTATAATTACTACGTCGGTATATTTACACATACCGTCGTTGTTTATTTGTTGTCTTTTTCTGATCGGAATGGCATGTTTAATAAGACGACGCTTTTAAAGTTTTATGCGTCGTGTTTTAAAAATGCCCAAATGAATTTCCAATTTTTAGGTGTTTTAGTTTCTGATCCACGTCGGTTTTTATATTACCGTCGTCGTTTAAAATTTAACGACAGTATTTATTTTGTCCGTCGTCATTTTACCGACGTCTATTTCGATTTTTGTAGTAGTGCTATGGCTAGGTTGAAGCAAGTAAGTTCCTCCAAACCCATGACTTCTAATTAAACTAGTCGCCTTTCCATATATATCAAAATTATTTTACTTGTGTCATCCATCTTAGCAACAAAATATATATATATATATATATATATATATATATAGTCTACTTCTATTGAGGGATACCTCAAATAATTATATTTGAGGGGCACCCTTTAGGGTCGCCTACAAAAAATTCAATGATCCAAACCATCTATTTTTCACAATGGTGACCCTCGGTTCTGCAACTTATAAGTTGCTTAGCTTAACCCAAACACCAGAGTCGAAGATGTCTTGACCCCAGGACACTATAAATCATTTGAGAGGGTATCTTCTCGATCTAATGATCTAGCTATTACCCAAATTTACATCAAGTTTTACAGACTTCTCTTACCAAGTTAAGTATTGAGCAAGAAAGGTTGAGAAGAAAAAGGTGATGTTTCAGCCCCAAAAAGGATGAAAGAGTTTTGCGCAAAAAAGAAGGATGAAAACTTGTGTAAAAACCTAGTGTCATGGATCCACCCCTATATATTGATACAGCTTTTATACTTACTAGCCCATTGGCACACGCTTGGTTTTTAAAAAAATTTATTCTATTTTAGAATTAAAAAGATAATGCGTAGTTGTGTTTCATAAAAATAGGACCAATCTGGTTATCCTTTTAATTTTAATTTTTTTAATATGAAAAAGTGTGAATTTACCGTATTATCCTCATTTAATTAATAATTTCAATTATTTATGTTTGCATTAAACAATGGCATTTTATGGTATATTGAATGTTTCACCATTCTCTATCTTTTGCTATATATATATATATATATATATATATATATATATATATATATATATATATATTAAGCATTTAATAATACCTTCTTTAATAAGCTTAATTAATTCTATTTCTAGGTGCCGATGTTGCAAAACATATGGATGAATTTGTGTTGAGAAGAATTTGTACCGTATCTTAAGCCCAGGGAGTTTGATAAGAATTCTATCATTATTGAAAAGGGGGAACCACTTCAAATGATGCTAATCATTGTGGACGGACTCGTAACCATTGAAAAGAGAGATGGTTCTTCTTCTAATAATAATAATTTGCAGCAACGACCTCGAGGTGCAGAAGTATGTGGAGAAGAACTTCTACTTTGGCCATTGTCGTTCTCATTTCATGTCGGCGAATTTATGTTGGCAACCGAGTCTGCTAAGGCAATAGATCATGTTGAAGCCCTTGTTCTCAACGCTGAAGACTGGGAGGAAGCGTTACTTAGCAATATAATTCGACTTGACTATTTCATTGGGATAATGATGAGTACGTGTAGAACATTTAGTGCAAAAGAACTTGAGAAGGCAACACACAAGTACCATCAAAGTAGAATCATTGGTAGAGGGAACTTTGCAACCATTTACAAATGGGTACTGCCCACGCCACTTGATGATATAACAGTGGTTGCGGTAAAGAATTACACAACTTCTATTGATGATCGAGATGTAGCTCTTGAGGCGGCTGTTGCTTCTCAGACCAACCACAAAAATGTGGTGAGGTTCTTTGGTGGTTGTTTGGAACGATCGGAACAAGCACTGCTTTTTGAGTACATTCCCAATGGCACACTTTTTGAGCACATTCATAAAGAAGAAGCAGCAGGCAGATCATCATCGTCACCAAATGCACTACTTTCATTGGAGTTACGACTCAAGATAGCGTCAGAAACAGCTGGAGCACTAGCTTACTTACACTCACGCACTCCGCCGATCATACACCAATTTTTGTCGACAAAACATATACTATTGGATGATCATTACACCGCAAAGTTGTCTGCCATTGGACGTTCACTAACACCTTATTATTCTAGCAAAATTCCAGAGCCAAGATACGGGGACCCTTATTTTGAAATAGACAGAATGGTAGAAAAGAGTGACGTCTATAGCTTTGGAGTTGTCTTAGCGGAGCTACTAACAAGTCAGAAGCCAGCTTCTCATAAGAGCAAAGGGGAAGAGCCACCCCTGGCAACTTGTCTTCTATCCTCAATGGAAAAGGGTCGCTTGAATCAAATTCTGGATGGTAAAATAATAGTCAATGAAGCAACTTCTGAGACGGCCAAAGAGGTGGCGGATCTGGCAAAAACATGTTTAAGGTCAAAAAGGGAGGAAAGGCCTTCCATGGAGCAAGTAGCCGTGGAGCTTGAGGGATTGCGCAAGTTTATGGCAGAGTATCAAAGGGAATTTAAAATAATAAATAAATAAATAAGCAAGGTACAAACTCTAATTAGTGTTGTTTGCAGATGCTTTTCTACTCTTGGAGAATATGAATTTAATTAGGGAATAATTCTCTGTTTATATTCGTGCTTATGCTCAAACTTCTGTTTAATCTTGTCCTCTTGACTGTAAGCATTATATTAATCCTGTTCAGTTTAAAAAAATAAGTGCTCAAACAAACTAGTGTCTTGTACGCGTTGGTGGCTGAGACAGTAGTGAAAAAGTTGACGACTCTGGTACCATTAGAAACTCCTCCACTAATTGGTTGCATCAGAAATTCTTGCAAGTATATCACACAGAAAATTGCTGGATCCGAATCATAAATTACCTATTGGCCCCACAGAAATCCAAATTCATTATCTTAAAAGAGATTAAATTTTTGAGCTAGAAAACAAAATATTTAAAAAGTTTCACTTGAAAGCAAGAAAATTGTCGCACTAATGTTCATGTAAAACCAGCAAATGTATAAGCCATCAAACTGCTTTCAAGCTGATTCACTGCCTCTTGGAGAACCATGGTTATCTTCATCATCTTCAACAGGGCTCCTATCACCCCTGCGGATGGGACTTGGGCTGCGACTCTGAACGTTTTCTTCAGCAGGGCTTCTATGCCTCCTATCCCCATTTTTGTCACCTTCAACATCGTCAATAGGGCTTCTACTCTTTCCCCTGGGACTCCTACTGTAATCAGATCTGCGATCCTGTGGGGAGAGGCTACCCCGCTCTCGTGGGCTCCTCCTCCCTTCAGGTGATCGATCGTGCTTCCTCCCCTTGGATGGTGGTGGTGAAGCCCTACGCCTCTTAGGGCTCCGGCTGTCTTGAGGACTCCTTGATCTTCTCTCCAAACTCCTTTCTCTCCTCACAGGTGATCTGGATCGACTGCACATTAAAAACGAAAATTGAATAATTGAGTTTAAACAAAAATTATATGGAACTAGGTCAAATATCACATAGATACTTGAAAACTTGCTACTCCCACCAAGGATTTGCTTCAAAGGACTTTGACAGATCAGGCACAGATCAAAGGCAAGCAGTAAAAAGCCAGAAAAAAATCTCATGAGAAAAGGCATGATGATAAACCTGTAACTATGACCCCTGCTATAACTACGGCTTCGACTTCTGCCCCGCCTTGGACTTGGTGAACGTGAATGACTATGCCCTCTGCATATAAAATAAATAAATCAGAACTGCAGAATGTCAAAAGGCAGATAGAGAGCGAGAGAGCGAGAGAGAAAGAACAGACTTGGTTTTCTTTGGACTATTCTGGCAATTTCTTTCAATGTGGCCTCGTTCCCCACATCGATAACACTTATTCTTCCAGTCCCCAGCTTTGCAATCTCGAGCCCAGTGCCCATCAAGTCCACAATTGAAACAGCGTCCTGATCCAGGAGGAGGCCCCCTTCCAAGATACTCACGAGATCCGCCGGGACCCCGTGGTGCCTGAATGCAAGCCAGACATCAAGCAAAATATTAATGACATTTTCTGCTACATTAAGCGAGGAACGAGGAGCACAAATATCAGGCAAGACAAAAAATAATTATCAAACTAGACCCATGCCACTTTGTTTAATGATACATCAATTGGGCAAACAACTATTCAGGGGTTAAACTCTGCAATGCATGAGAACAAAATTCAAACAAAAAACATGGGTCAAGAACCACTGGCAATAATACTTGTATATCACATTGCCAAAATATGAGAAGGATTCTAAGCAAATAAGTCAGAACATACCCCCCTTGCAAATTCCACAATTAGACGGCTCCCATCAACATCCCGACCGTTCAGGCTATATCTTGCATCGTCAGCATCCCGAGGGTCACTAAATTCCTGTTTTTAAGTAACAGAATAGAACAAGCGGATGATAAAATTTGCAAAAAGAAAACAGATAATTTGAGAAGGAAATAGATGATGAAACCACAATAATCAAGTGGAAGAATGGATGAGCACATGCCTGTGCAAGTGTGCGCCTGTGTGTAAGTGAGAGAGAGAGCGAGAGAGAAGGGTACAGAATAACATACAACAAAGGCAAAGTCGCGCTTCATATCCACATCACGTACTCTGCGTAAACGGGTTCCAGAAACAGTAAGGCCATCATGACACAAGCATCAAAGGGATGATACTTCGCCCCTCACAGATCAACTAAACACCACTTTGAGATTGTTGCCATTTCCATTAAAAAACGCAATAATATTATAGAAAGACTCGCCAAATCCACCAATTGGACCTCTCACCAAGACCTCCAGGTTTGGCAAAAGCCAAGAAACCTTCAACAAGATCATTGAAGTTAAACCAAAGGGACACGTGGAGGGTTGAAATGTTCTCACGAAGATAGAAGAAATACACACTTAAGTCAAGCACAAGCACTGGCTTGGCAAAGGTTTCATCGTCTCCTAAAAACCATATTCTTAATTTTGGACACCCTCCAATGACCACTAATCCACAACAGAAATTAAAATACTGCAAAATACCCAAAAGCAGATTGGAATACAAATATAGGATTTATTCACTGTTAATTGCATAGAGTTTGACACGAATGGGTATATACACAAACACATATTCTCAATGATGCTTGCTTATTTAATGGAACTGGAAGTCCCAATGAGTCTTATGGATTTGTACATGAAGGTAATACAGTATGGAATTGCAAACAGGAAAAACAATAACAAAAGGACAGACTCGCGTATACTCCATTGAACTGTGAAAACTCATGAAGCATTCAACCAAGCAGAACAATCAAGAATTGTCTAACCCTTTTTTTCTATGTAACATAACCATCCCAAAACACGAGGAATCTCCTATAACTTGTAAAAATCATTTTGCTTACCTTCCATATCTGCTAAATACATCTTCAAGTTCGCGTGATCTTGTCCGTGATGACAGGCGACCAACATAGAGCCGTGAACCACCATGGCGGTCATCATGTCGAGGCATTTTTCCTACAACAAATATGAGTCATCCTTAAAAGCATACATATGGAATTACATCTTCAGAAATTCATCTTGGAAATAAAGATATGGAAAAGAAAAAAAGGATTGCATCTCAAACCATGCAAGGAGGTAAATAACCACACTTACTACAGAATCCGTAAGATAACACTCGAATAAGTTGTTTGGATTCATAACAAAGCAATGTTCCATATTATTCTTGGTGGAAACAAAATTAAGAAGAAGAAAAAACACACTTTTTATTTTGCTAAAGTAAAATTAGAAAAATACCAAATTGTAAAAACCAAACCACTAATTTCACAGATTTCTATATAAGAGAATGCCGACATACAAATTAAATTAATAGTGCCATTTATGCTCCCTGAGATACAGACCCACAAAACTCTTTTCCTATTTTGCTAGCCGAAAGGTCAAAAAAATAATAAAAACTATAAACAGACCAAGGGGAAAAAAGTTTCAATCCAGAAGCCAAAGATATAACCTAAATACTTCATATGCATGAGTCAAGCATACTTCAATATATTCTTGGCCAATTCAACCAAAAATATTTTCGGCCAAAACAAAAAATTTAACCAAAAATATCACAAACTATGCATACACATACAACAAAATTTTTGGAATCTTAATTATTTTTCTGTGTCATGGAATTCATCTATTTGGTAGCTCATTGACCACAGAAATTCGGCAAAATAAAAAGCCTGAATTGGTTGGAAGTAAATCTAATCGGAAATATAAATACCTAAATCTCAGAAATTGTTGCAGGGAAGAAATGGAGAGAGGGCAAGAGGCGCACCTGAAGAAGACGAGGCTAGCAGTATCCAACCCTAGATTTCTTTCAGCAAGAGAAGAAACCCGTCCTCCTCTCTTGGTATTTATAGCGCAGGCGCAGGATAAGATTTTTAAAGGCAAAGGCGTATTTGTAACAACCCCTCAGTTCGTTTAAATTTACGAGTCCAACTATGCTGCCGAGTGCCGACAAGACAATGACTGCTGGAGCTGAAAATAAAATAAAGTTTTCTCACCGTCTCTCTCTTTTTAATCACTTTCACTTCAGTTTGTTTTTCTTGTTTTCTCGTTTCTTTTTTATCCACTTACTAAAATATAGATCGAATTAGAAACCAATTTATTTTTTCCGAATAGTCCAAAATTTTCCGAGAAGCGAATTTGGTGGCTGATGCTTTTGCTAATTTCGGACACAAAGTTTCTCTCAAGAATTGGTTCTACAATTTTAGATTTGGTTGGAGAGCCCCTTGCAATTGTATTGTTTTATCCACTCTTGAACTCGTTTTTGCCAACAAAGTTTGGCCTAGTGGAAAAGTGTTTTGATTTGCAAATCAGAAGTCTTAAGTTCAAATCCCCACAACATTATAGTTGTGTGAAAAATCATTCTCCCCATAGTTAACTATCGCTTGTACTCAAATAAAAAATCAACTGCGGACATCCTCCGAGTACGTAGAAAGTCGGTACTATTAGACCAAATGATAATCGACTTACGTTACATGTGAAAATATCGAATAAATTTTAAATCTAATAATTATACGGTAAGGAAATGATCAGAAAAATTAGAGGATATCAAATTACAAATATAATAACATCATACACTTGACAACAAAACATTCACAAGGAAATCCAAAATATACCCGGGACATACGGTTTGATATGAATCTACAACTTGTACCAGTGTTTGATCTCACTGATACAGTCCTATTATATTACATATCTCCCCATTCAGTCCTTGGTAGTTTTGTAGAACGTACACCATCTCTAAGGCAGTCTGCTGCCGTCAAGGTTGCGCAGTAGTTCTTTAGCCACGCAGCAGATTCGAGGATACGAAGCTCGCCACTAAGGAGATCCTGAGCCATTTGCCTCCTGTGAGAAAGTCTTTCACGCATAACGGGAGAACTTACTGGCCCCAAAGACTATGCATGCACTCAAGAAGCACGAAAACGAGTTACTACATGTGTATTCAGATGTGCATGCGTAAATCAAAGATGAGCATACCTAATTCCACCCTCTATATATGTTTATTACAGCTGCCTAAATGCCTATGAGGCAAATATGTTATAATATGCAGCTGATTCAACATACCTCTGTTGGAGATAAGCAAACAAATTTAAGCAATATTTGTAATTGGTGTATTGTCGCGTGAAATAATGCATTATAACACAAAATAATGAACTCTTGTTGAACTTAGATTAGGCAAGTTTAGCAAAAGAATCAGAGAAAGAAAGGACTGAAAAAATTAGCATCTCTACCTTAACAGATGCATCATAATCCTCAGCTAATTGGGTTAATGTTGATATCAGCATCTGATGTGCTTTAATCTCTCTGCTGACGTTCGTTAAAGGACGCCGAGCCAATCGTCCATCATGTTGTGCAGCTTCCTCGACCAGGTCACTAAGTTCTGAATATCAAGAAACAATCAAGAAAAATTTAATGATGAGGTGATAAAAGGGTAAAATGAGCTCAGAAGCATATCAAACAATGTATGAGAGCAAGGTAAACAGACCTTGAGGAGAGGTGCAACATAGACTCACGAGCAAATGCACGAAGTGATTGTGGAATTCCTTTCCCCTTTCCACTACCAGACCTGATTTCCCTTTATGGTGACAGGATTATTATTAATCAGAGATAGATTTTTCATCACAAGATATCATGTCTTCATGCGGATAAACCAAATAAACTACATTATTATATACAGCCATAGAGCAACTAACCAGTAAACTACTTAAGCTCAAAAAGACTTTGCCAGTAGTGATTTAAGTGAACAAGTGCACAATATATAAACACAAGAAACAGAATATTTGATGACTTCACAAAGTGCCACTAGATGCAAGGGATAAAGACCATGATGCAGGCAAAGGAACAGGAAGAGGGGAAAAGGAAAAGGGGAAGAAAAAAAAGTGAGAGATAAGTCCATGCATCACTACCAACTTGATAGTGAAAGAATCCATTGAAGAGCTGAAACCATTGTCATCTTTACTGACTGGTCTGTGATGTCTCTTCAAAAGTTCCACCTTCATTTCACGAAGGTTATCATGATGAGGTATGCTGCTCTGGATCTGGACCTGAAAATAGAGCCACAGGCACCCCTAACAATGAACTTCAATTTTTGAGGGAATTTTTTTAAGAAAGGAAATCTGATTCACCTAAGTCACCTAATATTGTTTATGTGAAAGTGGAGTCCAATCAGATGATATTCCCAAAGTCCAACAGCAGGAAAGCATTTGAAAATTTTCCATGTCTTATTCGAACCTATACAAATATATCAAAGTGAAGTCTAGAGTTACAACTATAGATGAGTAATGCTGCAACATACCCATAGTCACAGAGTTACAACCCAGGATGATGCCATGTATATCATCCATTCATAACATATAAACGCATGCTGGAACAAACGCATGATATGGGAGATTTATGAAAAGACAATACATGACAGACAATAATGAAAACCGAACTTCCAGTAATTTATAAACATTAAATCCACTGCATATCTCAAGATTTATTTTGTTGCTTTTTTCTCTAACAAAGATCCTATGTGCATGTGCTGTGATCCATTATCTGTATACACACTGACCACCGAAGTTAAATTAAGACTTATGCTAAGTCATTACTACAAATACATAAGAAATTAGCAGAAGGTCATGAAAATTTCAAAATCATACAAGATACATTTAACGCAAGTATGAATGAAAATGTTAATGAACTATTTACCAAAAACAAAGACAAATTCATCAATTTTTCAAACCAAAAAAAATAAAATTCAAAAGGGTACATGTAATTCATTAAACAGGGGAGAAATTCATCTGAATTAAGTAGCATCTAACCTGTTCATCAGGAGAATAATTACGATCAGCAAGTACCTGCCCAGAAACAAGTAGCATATGCCACAACTCATCTAAATAACTAAACCAAAAGAAAGAAAAATGAAATAAAAAATAATTAATTTCCATAAGAGTGCAGACTGAATTCCTATTACCAAATCAATAAGCATGGCAGAAAATCAACACACCGAGATAAAGAGAGGGTACCTCTGAAAAAAGTTTGTCTTCATCACTCAACACAATTGATTCTGAAGTCCCGTCATGATTCGAAAAATCAGCAAATGGGATCTATAGAATAATTTAATAATCCAAACAATTATGTAACTACAAAAGGCAAACATTAAATTAAACTCCATCATAACAATATTTACTTGGAATCTGTATAGATGTTTACCAGGGAATAGCCCTTTGTGCTTCCCCACGCTCGAGAAGTAACTGTAAAATCCATGGCGAACCAGCGAGAATAAGTTTTAAAATATATTTAAGAGATGCAAGTGCAACTGCCGCAAGTAATTTGGATGCAATTTTAAAGTTTTCAGGGCACTCCAAGTCCTAAAGCATATAACATGCCCACCCCACCATTCCCTAAGAACATACAAACAACATCCATGTCAAATATAGTGCAAATTGTTGCCATTCAAGAAATGTTTACAACCATACAAATTAAAAAGCACGTTATGGACTAATATCAGGTAGATTCTTGTTTCAATTTACAGACTAACAACATAACATGCCAAAGTTTCTCCGGCATAAACATTATCCACATGCCAAGAGCATTTATCTAAACTTCAATATGAGCAGAAGAATAAGAAGGGAGAAGTTAAAAAGCATAACACTCACTGTGTTATGCATCTCCTCCTGGCGAGTAAGACGGCTTATGTAAGGGGCCCATTCAGAATCCTGCATAAACAAAAACCTCAGTCTCTGCAACAAGATCTTTCCAGACATTCATATTAAACCAGAAACACAAACAAACAAAAAATGAAATAAACCATAGAACAGTAATGTCACATGGCCCAGTTTCCGCTCAAGCAAAACGAAAATGGCGAGCTTAGCAACATCGCCAACATCATCACTTAGCAAAGCTCTCAGTTCAGGATTGAGATTATCCGGAGCTAGCTGCTGCAATTTCAATAAACTAAACTCATTAACCATGAATTAATACTTAATTCTGTGATTAGAGTCTTAATGATTTTGGTGTTAAGATCAAACGGTGCCACATACCGCGTCGTACGGAACCTTCAATATGCAGTCTCCGGCTCTTATGCTCTTTGACGCAAACAGAGACCTTCCGTAGGCCGATTTCCCAATCGAAAGCACCGACGATATCTCGGCGTCGGCCTTGCGCTCTAACCACGGCAAGAAGTCGTCTAATTCCTCGACCTGACAGAGAGAATGCGATGTGGAAGTTGAGCTTGGTGCTTGGAGTATGGGAGAGGCTGAGATGTGGACGACGAGGCCACCAGTGTCGCTGATTTTTTGAGCTCCCAGTAGCATTGCGTTGCAGGGACCAGACGTCGTCGTTTTCAGTGGCGGTAAATTCATAAATTGTACGAAATTTGAGGCAATCGGTGGAACCGCGGAAGTTTTTGGGCAAAGCGGCAAATAAAATGGAAAAAAAAAAGGCGGAAAGATTTTTTGTTCGCAAAATAACACAAAAGTGCCCCTCGATTTATTTGCCACGTCATCGATCCGAGTGGAAACGAAACATAGAATATCAGCCGTCCGTTTAATGAATCTTCGACCATCTTTGAGCCTACGGATCCTCCCCTGACTTGAGCAGCCTTCTTCAAGGCATCCCTATAAGTACTAGCCTCAGATCCTTTTATTGCAACCAATCTCACTCCTATTGTCGCTTTTCCGATTGAGCCTCGAGGTCGTTGAACAGTATCAAATTCAGGTTCGTCTTCTTCATTTCAATGACATTCTTCTTTCCCTGAGCTTTTTTTTTAATTTTATTTTGAATTTTACAGACTTTAGGCTTATTGTAGATCTGATTGAAATGGAATTTATTCGCAAATTTTATTAATGCAGAAATCTCAGCTTGAATCAAAATGTCTGGGCGTGGCAAGGGAGGCAAGGGTTTGGGAAAGGGAGGAGCCAAACGGCACCGTAAGGTCCTCCGCGATAACATCCAGGGCATCACCAAGCCGGCCATTCGTCGTCTGGCTCGCAGAGGCGGTGTGAAGCGTATCAGCGGTCTGATCTACGAGGAGACACGTGGCGTGCTCAAGATCTTTCTCGAGAACGTGATCAGAGACGCCGTGACCTACACCGAGCACGCTCGCCGCAAGACCGTGACAGCCATGGATGTGGTCTACGCGCTGAAGAGGCAGGGCAGGACCCTGTACGGGTTCGGTGGCTAGGGTTTTCTGATTCTGAAAGTCTTGCTGTCAAGAAATGGAGTTGTGGGTTAGATTTGGTTAACAATTGGGCGGTTTTACTTTGTTTAGGGTTCTAGTTGCTTTGTGCTGTGTAAAGTGATTAGTGTACTACGTTTGTGTAGTTGCAACTGAAGTTGAATGAAATGATGGTGTTTGATCCAAAATTGGTGTGTAGTTTGGTGATTTAGTGGTTTTTGGTTACTATTTCAACTTGTTCACTAAAACAAAATCCTCTGTTGGGATTGGAGGATGAACCAACTACTGTCTGCCATTCCTGATCAGCAGTCTGAATTGACGGTGTTGGCAACGTGTATAACATGCCAAAACCTAGTTAGTGATAAAACAACTTGTGTCATTTTTATGACATACAACTTGAGAGGGTAGATGATAATTAGATTCGTAAAACTAAAATGCATAAAGTAAGTGACATTCAATTATGTATTGCGTGTAACACAGTGGTGGCCTCCCTCTTCCTTCCTGCTTGACACTCAGGTTCGAAATCCATGGATTACTTTCCTCCCAATGTAACAAAAAAATATATATGTATTGCATGTCGAAGAAAATTTAGATATTAATGATGAAAAAGTTTTTTTAGGTAAAAAAGAGTGAGATTCCAACAATACTCAAGTGCCACACACATCCTTGAGGTATCCGAACAAGGATCATAATTTGTTATTGCACTTGAATTAACTCATAAGTAAGTTTAATAAAATATCCATAATATCGCCGATATTTTCACGAAATTTCCGTATTTTTAACTACCGATATTTCTAATACCATCGATATTTTAGATATCATGAACCAAAATATCGATAATATCGACGTAGATGAAATATCGATAATATCCCGATATTTCCATCAAAATTTCCGTATTTTGACTACCGATATTTCGATATCATCGATATTTTATTCCTCGCTCATAAGTGAGAATCTTAATTCATTTGTACAACTAGTTAACTTATAAAGTAATTTGAATCTACGATACCTAAATATGAGTTCGTATACATATACTTCACAATAACAATAAGCGTATTTTTTTATATGATTAAGAGTATTTTTAATGATATATACTTACTTTCTAGGCTAGTATAAACATGACCAAAAAAAAGAATAAATAAAATACGAGCATAAATTATACAGAAAATACGAGCACAGAGGGGGTGAAAAAAAGACTGAAAGATATTACGAAATTTGAAGCAAAGGCGGAAGTTTTGGGCAAAGCGGCAAATAAGATGGAAAAGAAAAAGGCGGAAATTTTTTTCGTTCGCAAACCAATACAAAAGTCCCGCTCAATTTTTTTGCCACGTCACCGATCCGAGTGGAATAGAAACATCGAATATCAGCCCTCCGTTTGATGAATCTTCGACCATCTGAGCCACTGGATCGTCGGCTGATCCTGAGTAGCTTTCGTCAAGGCATCGCTCCTATAAGTACTAACCTCAGATCCTTTTCTTCCAATTCCAACCAATATCTCTGTGTATCGCTTTTCCGTTTGAGCATCGAGGTCATTGAACAGTTTCAAATTGAGGTTCGTCTTCTTCTCTCTTTCATTGTCATTTAGATTTCCCTGAGCTTTCTTTCTTTTGATTCTTACAGAGGACAAGCTTATTGTTGATTTGATTGAAATGGAATTTAGGGTTTTGAATGGACAATTTTCTTAGAGGTTCTCAATTGTTTTATCGAATTCAACTTTGATTTTGGCAGTGTGGTTTATAATTAGGTTATGGTCACTATGCTGTTCATGCACTCTAGTTGTATCATTCGTAGTTCTGTTTAGATTTCCAGTCTGTAATTTTTGTTTGGTTTCCGAGAAAATGTGCAGAAAGAAAGTATCTAAAAATTCGACGAGATGTCAATTTTCTGTTGAAATTTTGAACTTCCGACCTCTTTAATCTATTTCGACAATAATTTTTCTCACAAATTTTCTTTAATAATAACATATGAAGTGTGTTGTCTAATCGAGCATGTTAATCTGGGGTTTGTTCATCGTTAATGAGCTTAATCTTTCATTTTCCTCAGAAATCTCAGCTTGAATCAAAATGTCTGGGCGTGGCAAGGGAGGCAAGGGTCTGGGAAAGGGAGGAGCCAAGCGGCACCGTAAGGTCCTCCGCGATAACATCCAGGGCATCACCAAGCCGGCCATTCGTCGTCTGGCTCGCAGAGGTGGTGTGAAGCGTATCAGCGGTCTGATCTACGAGGAGACACGTGGCGTGCTCAAGATCTTTCTCGAGAACGTGATCCGAGACGCCGTGACCTACACCGAGCACGCTCGCCGCAAGACGGTGACTGCCATGGACGTGGTCTACGCCCTGAAGAGGCAGGGCAGGACCCTCTACGGTTTCGGTGGCTAGGGTTTTCCGATTCTTAAAGTCTTGCTGTCAAGAAATGAGGTTGCTGGTTCGTTTTAGTTGATGTTGATTAGGTAGTTTTACTATGATTAGGAGCTAAAATTGGTTTAGGGTTCTTGTTGCAATGTGTTGTGTAAAGTGATGGATGGACTGAGTTTCTATGTGTTTGTGGAATTGCAACTGAAGTTGAATGAAATGATGGTGTTTGATCCAAAATTGATGTGTGCTTTGGTGATTGAGTTGTTTTCTCTTTACTTTATTATGCTGTGCCTTCACTTTTGTAATGGGCTAATGCTATGTTTAATTCTCGCATATTTTTTGCTGGTTATGGGCCTTATGGTCTTTTAGGCCAGGGCTCTAATTTGGAGGAGAGGTTCATGGGTAGTTGAAGTGGTAATGGGTCAATTCTCTTGTTGCTTCATTTCAAGTTGCAGGACCTGGGCCTCCTCTACATTCTACTATTTCTTTTTTATTTTGTTAAATATATTTTTATTATCTTTGGTTTGCTAGAATTAATTTAGTTTTTTTTTTTTCATTTCAAGTTGTAGGGGGATTTGTTCGGTGAATAGTTGATGTATTGGGTCCCAGTTTTAATATACAATTGGTGCAGGTTGTAGTAGGTTTGTAAAATTTTGGTCTAATTTAATCTTGTTTTAAACGTCCTTTTAATTGACTTTTTCAAATATTTATTTACTAATATGGACAGATTAGTATTTATTAAACTATGGAAAAAATATATTAAGAATTGGATGTTTTAACCTTTACTTTGATCTTTAAATTAATCTGGTGTGACCATGACTTGGTTGGGTTTGGTTGTTTTGGGTGGCATTTTCCTCCAGTTTGGTAGAATGTCATCATTGCTTCCAATTTCCTCATTTGATGAAAACTGAAATGAAAGCTCCATATATTTGGATTGAGTGTAGGTAACAAAAAATAATAATATTTTTGGATTGAGGGTAGTTAACCAGAAAACAATGAGCTTACAAGTAACACTTTCTGGAAGTTGTAAAAACAATGTTTTTAAGCTGTATAACTTAATTGGTTGAATTCTTCGGACTTCATTTATGTGAGTAGATGTTTGAAACCTCCATATATCCAATAAATATTTGTGTAAACTCTCCTTTGATCACTTGTACTAAAAAATAATTTTTATAAGATTAAAAAAATACATAAATGTTTCATAATAAAATATGAGCTTAAAACATTTGTAAATACCCAATTATTATAAAGGAATCACCAATTAATTCATACCATAGTAGAAAAGTATGTTTGGTCTAAAATTAGTGGTCTCAGATTTGAAATCCCGACATCAGTATGTGCATAAATCCTCCTTCCTCTTCCTACCTTTAACAAAAAAAAACCATTACAATGGAATCTTAAAATAGGAGTTTGGTATTTTTCCAGAGTGTGAAAACTGAATTTCCTTAGTGGGTTCTTCACAGCTTTTTCCTCTTTAGTTTTCCTTTCCATAAAAAAGAAGCTTTTTCCTTTCCCTTTTCCCTTTGGAGTGAGAAAAAAAAGTTATATAACAAAAAAAAGGAAAACATAAAAAGAAAATGGTTAAATAAAAAAGTGGAAGCTCTTGACGAACCTTTGCTTGGAAGAAAGGGCGGGGCAAGTTGCGCAACACGTCAAAGTAAGATTCGATGGATACGATGCGAGTTGCGAGAGTACATAATACACGTGTCAAGCGAGTAGGCCGACATGAGAGAGAGTGAGGTCGTCGGACCAAGTAGTCCAGGAAAAAATAAATTCGAATGGAAACTCAGACCGCAATTATAGCAAAAAAGCACAATCACAAACCCTAAGGCTGACAATTTAGGGAACAGTGGGAACCACACCTCCTTGGATTAATTAGATTCTCTCTCTCTCTCTCTCTCTCTCTCTCTCTCTTTTTCTCTCCTTTCTTTTCTTCTTCAATCAACAACCGCCTCCCCCCTCAATTTCCTAGAAGTTTCAGAGCTTGACCAAACTTCAAATTCCTTCTCCTTCTTCCTCTTCTTCTGCGATCTTTGTGTTCTTCTCTGATTTCATTTTTCGACTTTCGTCTACGTGTCAGGGATTTTGATTTCAGGTATTTCCTGGAATCTTCCGGAGTGTTTTCATTTCACAAATTGTGTTTTGTTTCCGTCAATTTAAGTAGATCTGATTGGTTTCATCGCCATCGGATTCGTCGGTGTGTTTTTGGCTATTACTGGTTTTTGTAGCGTTCGTGGATTGTAAAAATGTTTTTACTTGTGAAGCAGAAAACTTTCTTTTAATGGATCATCCAAAGTTCCTTTTTTTTTTTTTTTTGACTTGGAACGTTTTAAACCTCCTGGAGTTGGTTTCGTGGGTTCATTTATTACACATGAACTGCTCAAATAAACGGTCTGCGTTTCTGTTTAGGCTTTGGGAATTGATTATATTTTGTGGGCTTGATTGGGGATTTAATTGGTGTCCACTTGGTTGCTTAGTTTCTTAATTATCCCTGAAAATGAGCTTAGATTTGGAGAATTGATTGAATATGTATATATATGTATATTATGTTCCAATTCAATTTATATGTTCATCTTGGATGATTGCTGCTGTGCTTTTAATCTGGGACTAAGTCATGGAACAATAAAATAAAATAATTTTTTTATTGTTTCGATTAACCGATCAGCCATGATGTTTTCTTGACTTGTCTTCAGATATGTGTGAATTGTTACAGAAGTCTATATATCATATTTCCTGATTAGTTTATGTCGTTGACTGAGAGTTTATTGTGTTATCTTGGAGTTCATTGTAATTAGTTTGGGTTCTCTTGCTAAGGTCGTTAACTGTTTCTTCTGTGCAGGAGCTTTAAATTGGTTGAGTGTGATAGCTAGAAGATTCAGAGAAACCGCGTGGTCTTTGTAGCTAACTGAATTTGGTTTGTAGAAAATAGAAGTGTAGCTGCGTATATCGTAGTGCAGTTGTTGAAATTGACTTCAGAATCACATCGAGGTCCTGCTAAATGCTATTGAATTTTATTTATAGACAGAAAGAAGGGTAATAATAAGCTTGCGAAATCTTGGAGTCATGCCTGTATCAGGAAATGAAGAGGTGTTTATTTCCTTTCCCAAATTACTGCTAACTGAGATTAGAGTCTGTTCGAATTTATTGTTTTTCTGAATATTGATCAATTAAATCTTCTATTGGCAGACTGGGGTTAAACCCGTTATCCGGAAATCTAGTGATTATGTTGCAGGTGTTCCTATCAAGAAAAGGAGGTTTCCTATGACGAGGCCTCCTTCACCTCCATCTGAAGAACCAACTTTGTTTCCTAAAAAAGAAGAACCATCTTCCTTTCCTGCAAAAAATGATTCACTACAGAAGGAACAATCTAGCCCATCTCATGGGTCGACTGTTTCATATGCTAGTATCACCAGTTCAGGATTTTCTGATACAACAAAATATTCGGAATCTGATTATAGAAGAGGAAGGTCTGATGTTACAAATGTTAATGTGGCCCGAGGCAATGATAATCTCTTTAGAGTCAAACATGAAGAACCAAGCCCCACAATTTACTCGGGTTCTTTGGATGACGTGCAGAGGAAAGGTGTGGTGGCTGATAATCCAGCGTCTCATGTGACTTTAGGGAAAAGTGAGTTGACTTTAGCACCAAATGAAGCTCATGGACATAATTTGGGGAAGGAGATTATGCATAGCAAAAGTAAGGTAGAAAGGAAGTGTAAAGAAGAGATTCCTGCTGTTGCTGAGAGTACTGAATTATCATTAGGTTTAAAGGAAAATCTTGTTCCAGCTTTGACAGGCCAAAACAGTGGTGGTGATGGGAGTCAGCGGAGACAGGATAACTTGCCTATTTCACTGAATTTGTCTTTAAGCAAAGAAAAAAACAGCAACCAATGCAAAGGAAATGGTGAAGATTTGAATTTTGATGGTGCTGACAATCGGGCATGGCGGGCAAACTGGGATTTGAATACACCAATGGATGCATGGACAGATTCTGTTAGTGATGCTTCTGTATCTGTTGACGGAATCAATGCAACGGGTGGGGCAGATGATGCAAAGCAGTTGATTGGTTCAACTGGGATGGTTGGAGCCGGTGTCAATTCAGAAAAACAGACCATTGTTGATAGTCAGAACAGAACTAATGTCACGGTCTCATCCACACTTGCTAGCCAGCAGTGTAATTCCGATGACACCCTTCTTTTACGGCTTAGTTCATCTTGCTCACAGTCAAATCAGTGTCAAAACCCTTCTAGTGCATGCAGTAAATTGGATTTGGACATGGACAGGATGATTTCTGCTACAACCTCGCCTAGATTGGCTGGGCCAGTTAGAACTCTGAACACCGGTAATCGTAGAACTGTAAAATCAGAACCATTTGATGAGAGTGTCAAACTGGATGTTAACATAGCTATACCCAGTAATACGGGATTTTTAGATAGTAATAGAGCAGGGAAACGTGCAGTTGTTGAGCAGTGCACTCTTGGAGCTCTTAAGTCTTCAAATATGAGCACCCAAAAGTTGGTTGATCCTAGATCCATAAAATCTGAACCAAATATTGTGGATAATCAAGAAACCATAAATTCGATTGAAGGGACATCAGTTCATCTGGATAAGCATGTGATACAAGGTCTAGATAATTGTTCTAGTGACATGACGTTGCCTATGACTGCAGAGATGTCTTGCCTTTCTGGAAAGCCTTTGTGTTTAACAGAGTCGACAGGGAAGCCTTCTTGTTCGACAGAATTGACTATGAGTAGGGATTTGACAAAGCATACAGGAAACTTGAATGCAAAGGTGCCTCTGGAAGCTTGTCAAAGCAAAGAGCAGATTGGTATAACTCTGGGTCTTGATACTAAGGTAAACAGTATGAGAACTGAAGATGATAATGTTGACCGTGATTGTAAATTGAAGTTCATGAATGATCGCCCCCTTGATTCACGTGGAAGTGGTGAGGGTTCTTCCAGTGATGAGGAAAAGATAAATATCTCAGCAGATATGTTGGAAGATTCTTATGGTTCTGATTATGAATCAGATGGTAATCATGCTTTGGATACAGCTATTGATACAGAACAAGATGCTAAAGATGATGATTATGAAGATGGCGAGGTTCGAGATTCAATTGAGCAGACTGCGGTAGAGGAACTCATATGTAGCGCAAGAGAAGTGGAACACGTTGATAATGATGATTTTGATAATAACAGGACGGATTTTGTGGGACCTGTTAACAATGCTCATCCTACTTCATTCTATATTGAGGCAAAAGACAACAAAACAGACCTTGCTGAAACAAGTAACAGTGATTATAAAGAATATTTTGATGTAGTTCTTAATGATAAATCTGATCAGGGCTCTGATAAAGGCGTGTGTTTGCAAGAAACATTGGCTGTTGAAAAGCTAACCAGAGGAGCTGGTGTGAAAGGGTCCATAAAGGATGTGGCAACAGAACCACTTGATGATCGATCAGGAAATGAGGATGCCCAGAAATGTCAAGATGGAGAGTTCTCAGAGCAAGTCACTAATGAAAGCCAAGGATATGCTCACGGTACAGAGCTTGATGTTAATAAAACTGACCTGGCACCATTGAGTGATTCAAATTTGTCCAAAACATCTGGTAGTGGTGATAATGCTGCTAAGGATACCACTAATGGAGGACAACGGAGCAGGATCATAACTTTGCCTCGATCTTCAACCGTTTCTCCTAGTAAATCAAGATCTATTTCAGGACAACCATTGCCATCAGGAGTTGGAAGAGAAATTTTACCTGGTGTAACACCGGAGGAAGATAAGATGCATCCTAGAGGGAGGTGATTATTTTCCCCTGATTTTCTATTTGCTCTTTTGTTTGATTTTGAGAGTTATAGTTGTATTCTAACCTAATTCTTCCACCTTTGTTCCTTTTTCCAGAGGGGAACACTATGTTGATAATGCCCACAGATTTTCAAGGGAGCGATACCAAGATCAATCACTGAGATATGCTAGATTGGGTTTTAGACGTGGTAGAGGGAGGATGAATAGTCGCGGTGATTGGGGTTCTGATCGAAACTTTGCTTCGGAGATTTATAATAATCAAACAAACTATCGTATCCCCAGACATAAATATGCACCTGATGTTTCTGATTCTGACCTTGAATATAACACTTATAATATGGGTTCAGATAGTGCATATGTTAGTACAGGTCGTGGAGGGAGGCAGATTCAAAATGATGGACCAATTAACCACCGTGTACCCTCAAGGAGGCGATCTCCTGTCGGAACACATGCCATTCACATGGCTCGCAGAAATCCAAGAAATATTAGCCCAACTAGATGTATTGGTGAAGATGCTTCAAATTTTGTTGGAATGAGGCATAATGACAAGTTTATGAGGAGTTTTCCTGATGATAATGCAGATTCCATGTTCACTCGTACCCAACCTTCATACGAGGGAGTAGATGGTCAATTTGGACGAGGAAATAGGAACTTTTCTTTTGTCCAGAGAAGAGGGGTTCCTCGAGTTCGCTCAAAATCGCCAATAAGGTCCAGGACTCGTTCTCCCGGTCCATGGTCTTCTCCAAGAAGAAGATCCCCAGATGGGTTTGGTGGGCCTGGAGAATTGACTCATCGAAGATCTCCGCCAGGTTACAGGATGGAGAGGTTTAGATCCCCTGATGGCCCATGTTTTCCTGGTGAGATGGTTGTTAGAAGGAATCCGTCCAATGATTTGAGGGATATGGATTCTGGAAGGGACCATGGTCCTCCAAGGTCTGTCATTCCTAATAGAAGTCCTTCTGGCCGAGTTTTACTTAGAAACAGGAGATTTGATGTCATGGATCCTCGAGAAAGGCCAAACAATGATGACTACTTTGGGGGGCCCATGCATTCTGGGCGATTGCACGAGCTTGGTGGTGATGGAAATGCTGATGAGAGACGAAGGTTTGGTGAGAGACGTGGACCTGTCCGTTCATTTAGGCCTCCTTATAATGGTGCTGATGGTGAGACGTTTCATCTTAACGCAAAGGATGGCCCTAGGCCTTTGAGGTTCTGCCCAGATGATAATACTGAGTTTCAAGAAAGAGGGAATTTGAGGGAAAGGGACTTTGACAGAAGGATTAAGAATCGGCCAGGAAATGCACCTAGAAGAATGAGAGGTATTGAGGACCAAGACGGAAATTACAGGCATGGTGGGCAGGCTTGGCATGATGGTGGGTTTGATGATATGTCACGGGTGAAGAGAAAAAGGTTTTGAATTTGGTTCTGCCATGACCTTGAATTTGGGATTGGTTGCTCATGCGAAGAAGGTGGACCAGGACACAGATTAGTCACTTTACAGGTTAGTCTGGGACATTCCATTGGCATTAATCACTAGGCAAGTGGCCATTCAGTGTGCGTCTAATGTTCTGAGGACCTTTTCCAATTCCAAGCTTGGCTTATGATTCTATGTAGTTTCTGGACTGGATGAAATACAACATTGCTTAATTATCTGCTCTTCAAATAGCTTGCATCTGGTACTATGGTGGTTAGTTCTTCATGAGGCTCATATTTGCATGAATTTCAGCAAGTTTTGTACTGTCATAGGTCTTGGTTGTGCATCATATCTCTTAAGGCCATTCTCTTGGAGTTGAGCCATTTAAATGCTTATACGGAGATTCTCCTTAAGTTTCTGAGTTATGTTTCTGCATTAGTTTTGATACTTGGTGAGGCAGGGCAGGTATCCTACAAGGAACTGTCATGACTTCTATCTAGTATTTAGGCCATAAAGCTCCACTAGTAACTATGTTGCCTATTGCACTCCTTCATGTCCATCTACCCATCACAGGAACAATTACTCTAATGTCATGCTCGGATATACTTGACCACAAATGAGAAGCCTGTTGATACAGTTTGTTCCCTGGTGCTGAAAATTTTCATGAGGCCTTATTAAGAGATCTGCCGTGATTGGCAGAGAAGTTCAGGGCTTGTACATGGTTTCAGTATAGAGCTTCGTATTGTTGGGAGGTTGTAATGATATGCAGAAATGCTGGAGACTGATGTATAGGAGAAGTTTGTTCTATTAGTTCTTATGTGCGAAGTCGGCAAGTTCTGGATCTGCTGTTAAGCTTTTTAGTGGTTTAGCTCTTGGACTTTTACCTCATAAAATGTTTATGGAGTCTTACAGACGTTCATGGATGAATAATGCTGTTCTGGAGTATATTTTCTGATGTGTTCTTTATTTTCTTGAATTGGGTAACTGACATGCTATAGTTGTAGTAGGAAATTTAGATAGATGATATATTAGTGGCCTAATTTGTTTATGTACTTCCTGGAGTTGTCACCCGATGCGGGCGTGAAGACTTTGTGCAATTTCTTCTGCAGACTCAGAACCCTGATGCATTACTGGTTTTACATTGTAAATGAGCAATATCATGACTGGAAAATCAGCTACAAAATGGGAGAAGGGTAGGTATAACTGGTTACACTGATGAAGACAGTTCCTTTCATGCCTTGTATGACTGGGATTTGCCAAAATGAGAAGAATAAAAAAATGGTTGCTTTTGAGTCATACTTTGAACTTCTTGGATCTATTTTTCAAGTAGGTTGTACAGATGAAGTTGTTGGGGGTGTTTCAAGACAAGTGCATAGTGATTGATGAAGCTAAGTACTGAAATATTGCTTTTGGTTGGGTTGGGATGGTGTTGAGGCTGAGCTAGATTTGCTTCATATGCTGTTGGTTTGTGCAACTTTCCTCATTTCGTCAGCAACAGGGTTGAAGTTGGATCCTGTTTACCTGTAAAATAACTGCCCTCTGCCTCCAAATATAACCCATAATAATAACAATAATTAAGGTTTGGTCCATAATCTATAATACACAGCAAAACTATAACTTCTGGGTTGCAGTTGCAGATTATTTGAGAGGTAAAGTTGAGAGAGATGTCATGAGGGATTTGTTGCCTCATTGATTTTGTGCAAGATGACTCTGGTTTTCAAGTTTCAAAGTTTTCAAGATTTCCCAGTTTGTGTGGGAATTTTATTCTTTTCGTGAAGTGGGTCTTGCTGCATGTGTTTTAATGGCCGTCATTGGCCCTGGTTGGGTGAAGCTCGATAGCAGAAATTGACAACCTTGCTTGCTTGGTCCTTCTTGGAGTTATTGAATAATATGCAGAGTAGTGGGGCCCGTACTTTATTGGAAGTTATTTATATATATATAAAGAATGTAACGGTGGGCCTGTCTCCTGTGGGCATAAAATAGTTGCATAGGAACTTGGAAGAAAAATGAATATTTTGATTGACACCTCAAAACTCGTTTAGTTGATGACAAATTTGGTTTAAGATATGTAATCTATTTGAATATGATGAGATTAAGAACTTGGGTAAATGCAAGGTCATTTGCTGATATTATTAAATTGAAAAATAATAATTTTCATTTAACAGGAGAAATTATTCAAATGCAATATAAGTTTGACTTTTTACTTGATTTATTGTGAAGGATAAAGTGCTCCACTTATTAAAGCACATTACAGTCTAATTAAATGAAGATGCAGACCAAGATTATCAATGGAATAAAATATGGTGATCTAAGTCAGGTAATTCGAGCAAAACATATAAGTATATTTAATTATTTATTCCCTTTATTGGAATATAATTAGGGTTTTCAGCTGCCACTTTGTTGAAGGAGATTCTTACTTAAGATTGATCGAATGAATTTGCTCCTGCACCCAATATTTGAGATTAGAGTTAGAAACTTCAACCTTTCTGCCTCTTTTGGGCTTTTCTATATTCTAGACTACTCTAATATATGAGGAGAGGAATTAAACTCTGCTTTTATTCAAATAGGGTGAGTATGGTATACTTATTAAAATTACATTTTTTTCACAATTCGATGTATACTTTTTTGTCATTTTATATTAGGGTGTTGAACCCAAAAAACTTACAAAAAAAATAATAAATAAAAAAGTTGTGCGTTTGGATAAGTCCCACCCTACACTTGTTTTCAAAACAAATGGATATCAAATTGTTCTTGATTTTATGCCTAGAGATAAAGGAGGGATTAGTCATCAAGTGGAGGAGGAATCCGATTTGAACAAGGATTCCATCTCAAATCTCTCTCAGAATAACTCTGTTAGTATGAAAATTGTATTGGCATTTCCTAGACTTTAGCATAGGTAAGAAATTAGTGTGTGAATATCTTTTACTAGAAGTTTTGGCGCAACACATTCAATCCCGGATTTTCGAAATATGATTTGATTGATATGAGGAACTTGATTTCAGGTAAATCATGACTTAATCATGCATTCATTATAGGATTCTTAGTTAGAGTTATTTTCACTCAAGTGCTTTTATATTAGTCCTATTTTTAATAGGATTAGATTTTATCTCTTAAGATTATTTTCCTAGTTGGACCTTATTTTGGTTTAAGTAAAAAATATCCTTTTTCATAATTGACTTGGAGAGCATGTTTCTTTTAATACCCATATTGGTTTCATTGTGTCATCTTGTTATATTTAGTTTCCTTGTATAAAAATTGATTGGAGTAAAAGGCATCTTTGATAGTGCAAAAGCTGACGAAATTAAATAGGAATCTAGGAGAATCAAATCTCATAAATGGAAAGAGATTGAGCACATGGCTTGGTGCTCTTCTCTTGCAATAAGGAGAATGTGGTCTGTATAAGAATATGATGTGCTACTTTATTTGATGGAGCTTTCACGATCATATTTTCAATTCATAAACTTTGGAAAGCTAGGTTTTTATTTGAGATAAATTATCAAGTGTTCCATGTTTACTTGGTGATTTATCAAACACTTTTATCATTCATATTGCATTTGCATGTTCGGTGACTCATACAATTGAAGGCACCAAGACCATGGTGGTGATTTTTCTCCGGTGAGCTTGAATCGATCGTGACCAGTATCGGATTCAACATAAAGAGACTTAGAAGAACTCCAACGATATTGAAGCAATCATGACTAGTATTGCATTCAACATAACGAGTGTCGAAAGATCATCCATGACAAAAGCATTATTAGCTATCCTACAAGTAATATCACACTCTAGGAGAATGATGAGAAAAAGGGGGTAGCCGTGAGGATGCTGAAGGAAGAAAAAACAAACAAACAACCGAGAGGCTGCTAGAGAAAAAAAAAACAGCCGTGAGGCTGCTGAAGAAAATGGAGGGAGCCGTGTGGCTGCAGGTGAAAAAAGCCACTAGGCCATAAAGGCCGAAAGGCTAGAAAAGAAAAAATGACAGAAGCAATCAAAGATGCATGTGCAACAAAGCTCCTCTCTTGAAGTCCTCCTTGATTGGGTATAAACTCACAAATCAAATCTCTGTTGGGTGGCAATCCATGACTCAAATCATTTGGATAATAAATCCATCTCTGTTGGGTGGCAACCCATGACTCAAATCTCTTGGATACTAAATCCATCTCTGTTGGGTGGCAGCCCTTAACTTAAATCTCTTGGATGACAAATGGCAACCCTTGAATCAAATTTGTTGGATCTTCAATCCATCATTTGGGGTGGCAACCCTTGAATCAAACAACTGGACTTTTCGATAAAGCTCTGCCGAGCAATGTAAAAACCATGGGAATCATGCCTATTTGATAATGCTATACTCAGTAAACCAAAAAAATGAGGTTATGGGATGGAAAGCAGAGATGGGCTTTACCCTTGTTTGAGAAAAACCAAATCAATTTCTTCTATGTAGCTGCAAGTCAAAATCTAAAGTTAGCTCTCCATCATAAATGGTAGTAAATAGGTTGATGACAGAAACAAAGACATTGGGGTGTAATCTAATGAATGGGTTTATACCTCCTGACACTCTCTAACCAACTCTCTCCCTCTTTGTTAAAAGGCACTCCAATTTCTTCCCCACGTGTATTTTGCTTCTGAGAAGAAAGAAATTTTGAAGGAGACCCCGTTGCACAGCCGTGTGAATTGTGTTTGCTAAAACAAGAGGAAGAATACGATAGCAAAAAAAAAAAGAGAAATATCGATTTTTGCAGCTCTGTTTAGATGGTGCTGTGTATATATAAACAAACAAAAAGTTTGAAAAGCAAGTCAATTAAATAAAGGAAAATGCTAGGCTTACCATATTTTCCTACCACATCTCTAATAGAGGTGGGCTCCATCCTTTATTAGAGATATGGTATACAATGTGGTAGGAAAATGTGGTAAGCCTAGCATTGCTCTTAAATGAAAGGGAAACATGATGGACAGCAGAGAAAAAGAGGAAAAGTCAGACCACATTCAATTCAAGCAAGTCCAAATAGCCTTTTGTGCTAGAGATCAGAGAAAAGTGAAAAATAAAAATAAATAAAAGAGGGTTGGCAACTCTCTACAGCTGGTAGCTAGCGGCAGACTTGTTGGCGTGTTCCTTTGATGGTGAAAGCCTTGCACCAATTAAGACTATTGTTTAGTCTTTTAATAGGTTGGGGAGGTATAACTAAATAATGGGATTGGCCTCAAATATCCAGATAAGCATGGTAATGCAAAGTTTGGTTCCATTTGGAGACAAACTCTAGAAGAATTGAACAATTACCGAGTTGGCTTCAATTGGCTAATGGGTACCAAAGTTGTGGACTCCTTGTTCATGGGCCAGCTGATAAAAAAAGGGTCAAGGTCCGGAAACAGATTAATGGGTTATTAAAAAATTACCCATTAATTCTCTGAAGCCCAAAATATATAATGGGTGGTTCAAATAAATGCCCATTAAATTTGCAGCAGCCCAAATACCTATTATATGGTTAATTGATCAATCTTAAATCCACAAAGCCATATTTGGGTCCAAATGCAAATGTCAATCAAATTAAATTAGTGGGTTCATAAAAAATTGCCCATTAATTTCTTTGATATTGACAATAAAAAAAATGGTACAAAACCATCCAGTTTTTCCATGGAAAATCTTAAAATCTCCAAATTGTCTCAAGATACAAATTCTCAATTAGTGGACCATACTTACCCATTAATTACCAAATTTCTGAACTATGTTGGTTTGATCCCATCAAGGGTACGTAAGCAGTTTAGCATCCCAATAGACTCAACCGCAACCAAATTCAAATCACTGGTTACATCAACCAAATTCCCACAAATCAAATATCCATCTCCACACAAATCAATTCCGTACTACGTTAGTTTGATCCCATCAAGAATACGTAGGCAGTCTAGCATCCCAACAGACGCAACCACAACCAAATTCAAATCACTAGTTACATCAACCAAATTCCCACAAATCAAATATCCATCTCCACACAAATCAATTCTAAACTACGTTGGTTTGATCCCATCAAGGGTACGTAGGCAGTCTAGTGTCCCAACAGACGCAACTGCAACCAAATTCAAATCACTAGTTACATCAACCAAATTCCCACAAATCAAATATCCATCTCCACACAAATCAATTCCGAACTACGTTGGTTTGATCCCATCAAGGGTACGTAGGCAGTCTAGCATCCCAACAGACACAATCGCAACCAAATTCAAATCACTAGTTACATCAACCAAATTCCCACAACCAAATATCTCTCAAACACAAATTCTCAATTAGTGGGCCACACTTACCCATTAATTTTCAAATTTTGGAACTACGTTGGTTTGATCCCATCAATGGTACGTAGGCAATCTAACATACCAATAGACGCAACCGCAACCAAATTTGAATCCCTAGTTTATTCTTAACCAAATTCACCCCAAAACACAATTCAAAATCGAATCCCTGGTTTATTCAGCTAAATTCACCCAAACACTTTTAAATCAAATTCATTGAAATTCCCCCTTTACAATGAGTCATTTATTCATTGCAATTCTTTGAACTACGAGTGGCTTGATTCCCGAGAGGGATACGTAGGTACCATGAGGTTCGACTTGGGAGCAGCTGCAAAATCAAACACACACATTCTGTTTCTTTATGATAGAATCAAAGGATATTCCCTTGAAGCAAGAGATTGTAATTAAGAGACACTGCGTCTCGAATAGGTCGAATCTAAAATAATAAAACCCCATTATTTAAATAGTGGTGGTGAAATTATGTTGAGAGGTTCACATTTTTCTTCAACATAGGGTAAATTAGTACTTCAATAAATAATTTGGTAGTATAGTGTACTTAGTTAAATTTAGGGTTCGTTTAACAACACATTTCTATATTATAGACTACTTCAATGTATGGGGAGAGGAATCAAACTCTGATTTAAGGGGACTGACACACTATCTTGACCAACTGACTTAGCTCACATTTGAAAAAAATAATAATGATAAATTTCTTCGCCTCCAATAAGAATGAAATTGATTTTTTTCTTTGGGAGAAATAATGAAGTTGAAATTCTATATCGAATATATGTTTCGAACTTTACACCTTTGGGCTGTTATTTTCAATATTACTGCCCACTGTCCACTGAGCAAATGGTATTGATATCTGGAGGGAGGCCCTGTTAGAGGCTCATCGTAGACAATCACTCCAATCCAATCCAACTTCAAGTGCACTCCAGTTTGATCATGTTGATTGTGTTTGCACTTGCAGTTTGTCGGTTCATGTTCTTTTGTTCCATTCCAATTCCAAGCTTAGGAAAATAAAAAACAGGGTACAAGCAGCCAATGTATTTATATAGCCCAATGAAAAAGGATCTTCGACTTACAAATTAATGATTTCAAGTTCAAATTCCGATAACACTTTAGCAATGGAAAGACAATACGCATTAATAATTCTTTAATTGACAGTCAAACAATATTTAACTTTAGATCAAACAATTACTATGTCTTGCGGTTGCCTTTGTATAATTTATTTTTGTTTATAAAATGAATATTAATTTGTAATAACACTTATTAAATGAATGAGGTGACATTAAACTTGAGACCTTTTTTGTTTTTGAGTTGGGCATAAGATGTACAACGAAAAGAGTTAATATGGTCATTGGTCTGGTCACGCCTCGTAATGTACTTTTAATTTTCTTATATTTTACTAGTAACAGAGGTCCCAAATGGTAATTTTTCAAGGGATTTGAGATAAACGGCTCGGATTAAAAATAAAAAAATAAAACAATACAGAACAAGTAGGAAATGTGCATTGAAATTTCTTATGTTTACCAGTAACAGCGGTGGTGGCAAATGGTAAATTTAAGGGGTAAGTTTGGGTAAATAAAAATAAGGAGAAATCTACAGTGCAAAAATAATTATCTTCGTCTACCGCCAAACACCAAGTCCCAAAACCCGCAAACACGACCCAAGACCCAACCTAGACCCCGGTTGAAACTTCAACCCCAATTTCCTCCTCCTTCTCTCATCTCTCTCTCTCTCATCCCTTTCAGAAATTTCATCCGCATATCTCTATCGCTGTTCTCGCCAATCTGCCTGTAGTCTTTATTAATTTTCCTGCTTTTTATAAATTTCATACATACTATTTGGTGCAATACTTAGGTTTTAATAGTGAAAATTCTTTTTTTTGTGTTTGGTTGTTCTTGTTCTTCGTTGTTGTTGATCTCAATCTGTTTTCTGGGTTTTCCTCTACCCTGTTTGCCTTCGATTCCATCAATCAGCTTTCGCATAAGTCAAACTGCGTTTCAAGGTTGACACAGTGATGTTTGTTTGAAGGTATGTAGCCGAGGATCGATTTTCATTAGCAGTCAATTAGGGTTTTGTAGCTTATTATTGAATTTTTGGCATCTTTTTTTGGTTTTTTGGTTGATTAATATTTTGGTTTTGTTATGTAGCAGGATGTTAAAGAAATGATGAACCAAGGAGGTAATACTGAGACCATTGCTCCACTCGACCCCAATCCGCTTGAGGTAATTACTAATATACCAACTTTTTCTCTTTTATGCTTTTTGTATTGAATTCTGTTTAACAGTACGAGCTTCCATTTATGCTTTGGTTTAGTGTTAGAGGTTTGCTTTGACGAGAACAACTTTGGTTGCCGTATACAATGTGTTTGAAATTTGATTTTGGATGCACTCTCTATGCATAACCTCGCCCGCTTTTGGAAGTTTAGTTGTAAAAGACTAACTTTTTTCAGTTGAGCTCAAATGGTTATCTGTGTGCTATTATCTTGAGCAAGAAATTATCTTACCACGTGGCCTAAATTGCCTGCCTACATTAGCTTGTTGTCTCTGATTTTGCATCTGTTATATCCCATTTGTTTTAACCGATACGTCAGCAACGTTTATGATAGCCATTTTTAGTTCTTTTGGACGTTGTTTAGGTTTTTCTTATATATTAGTATTAATTGATTAATGTCTCTGGAATGTTTATATCGATTAACAGGGTTTTGCATTTATTTGTGTTTTAGAATCGCTATATTGTTAATGCAAGCCAAGGACAGGCGCCTTTATATCCTCCCTCAACAACTGGTTCAGAAGCCCCATCATGGACAAGTCATAGGGTGGATAATAGCTCCACAGATAATGGGACTCATTCTCATTCAACTTATCAATATGATCAGCATCCACAGCCACCTGGGAGTAGTTCATCGAGTTTGGGAACAGTAAATACACCACAAGACTACAATACCTATGCTTCATACCAAAATTCTGCGGACCCATATGGTTATGGAAGCGCAGGATACCAAGGTTACTATAACAACTATCAGCAGCAATCCAACACTTCCTACCCACAGCCTGTAGGAGCACATCAAAATACAGGTGCTCCTTATCAGCCTCTTTCCTCATTTCAGAATACAGGGTCTTATGCTGGGTCTGCAAGTTATTCAAGCACTTACTACAATCCTGCTGATTATCAGACAGCTGGAGGTTACTCAAGTAGCGGTTACAATAATCAGACCACTGCTTGGAATGGCGGAAATTATGCAAATTATACCTCTAATCAGTATGCACAGTATGCTCCAGATACCAGTGCTGCATATAGTTCTGGTACTGCGACTTCCACGTCACAAAATTATCAGCAACAGTACAAGCAATGGGCAGATTATTACAGTCAAACAGAAGTCAGCTGTGCTCCTGGGACTGAGAACATTTCTGTTACTAGTACATCCAATGTGGGATGTCCAGTTCCAGGTGTTACCACTGAGTATCAAACGTCGGACATCCAGCTACCACCACCACCTCCGTATGCCCCTTCTTGGAGGCCAGAACCCAGTCCACCTGAATTGCCATCAGTGCAGGTTTGAATTTCCTTTCATGGAGGGGTTTAGGAAAAGTTACATGCCCTCATATGCTTACTCTTCTTGATATGGTGCATTTTTCATTTCTAATAATGATCTATGCCCTAGTTTCCATATCATTAAAGTTGTCATTAATGAGTGAGATTGTCATTCAAGATTATTGCTGGTGCACAGGGTAGTTATACTTTCAGATTCTGTATTACAGCCTTAGCGTGCATCGTCGTATGTGTAACTTTTACCGCCCCCTCCCCCCTTTCATTTTTAGTTTTATATCTTTGTTCTTTATCATCACTTTAGAACTTACAATTAATACTTTAATTGTTTTAAACCAACCATTATATAGATTTCCATGATGTTCTTGACCACTACAATTGATCGTTGTATCAGATATTATTCATCTGATCTCAAATTCAAATATCTCTTCCATAATCATGACTATGCTTTTGAACTATGTTTGGTTAGTAAATTATTGTTGTCATTTTTTGGTATCTCAGTCTGGTGCTCATGATGGTTACTGGAATCATGGGGCTCCTACTTCTCAATCTCAAATTCACCACAGTAGTCCCATGCAACCACACTTTCAAAAGCCTTTGGATCAGAAAACTTCTTATGATAGCTTTCAGGATCAACAGAAAAGTGCATATTCCCAAGCACCCAACATGCAGTATCCTGCTTCTCAGCAGGTGCCCCATGTGTCCAATACGTACCAGCCACCCTCACAATCTGTACCATCCCATGCGTCTCATACTTACCAATCATCCTCACAACCTGTTCCATCCCATGCGTCTCATAGCTACCAATCGCCCTCGCAACCTGTTGCATCCCATGCGTCTCATAGCTACCAACCACCCTCACAACTTGTTCCACCCCATGTGTCTCATAGCTACCAAGCACCCTCACAACCTGTTCCATCCCATGCATCTCATAGTTACCAATCAGCCTCACAACCTGCTCCATCTATAGATACACGAAGAGTAAATAAACTGCAGATTCCAACAAACCCTAGAATCACTTCAAATTTGACCTTGGGTTTACCAAAAACCGAGAAGGATAGCTTTATAACCACAGCAGCAGCAAAACCTGCTTATATCAGTGTTTCACTGCCAAAGCCGGTTGACAAGGTGATATCCAGTGCTACTGCTGATTCTCTACTTAAGGTATGTCTTCTGCTTTGATGATTGTGTGGCCTCTCTAAATATCAAGATTTAGTGAGTTTCTTGCCAGATCGACTAGTAAATACATACAAACATAATGTTATTAAAAAAGGCAAGCAAAGCTTCTGTGGTCGTTGTTTGCAATCTTTTCATTCAGAAAGATGTTACGAGTAGGTACTGTGAGATTTGTGCGCCTCTTAAAAGTGCTCTTGCTAGGTTGCAAGCGTGTTATGTCATATACTTTGCATGGTTCTTTAATTGTAACATAAGATAAATTGTCTTTTCCTGCTACTAACTTTTTGCTAATGCAAGCATGTGCAAGATTCTCACTTAAAATAAAATAAAATAAATGGTATAGTGATGGAGCAGCATATAGTACCACCAAAAAGAATAATTATTGAAATAAGCAGATGGCTTTGAAATGTGTGCTCTTGTAAAGGGAAAAGTGGGGACGAACTGGGGGAAATCCTGTTCCAGTAATGTTATAGATGAAAGGACCTTTTGTTTCCTCTAAAACTTTTCAGTTGATGTACTTTTTCAAACATAGAAATAACATGAGATGAACATGCACCTCTAAATACGAAGGATGGTTTAACTCTAAAGCCATCTGTAATTTTTCAGGGCTTGCATTATGATATGGTTTGATAATAATGAAATTAAATGTCACTCCTTCTCTTAAAGTGCCAAGGGTTATCTATGATGTGTTTTCACTATTTTGGGTGTTATACGTGTCTCTGTTCTCTCCTCCTGGCACTGGAGTTCATGACTGAATAATCTATGCTGTAGCTAATGATGTGTTATTTATTTATTATCTTTGGTTTTTTTTCATTTTCAGCCTGGTATGTTTCCTAAGTCACTGCGTGGTTATGTCGAGAGGGCTTTGGCTCGCTGTAAAGATGATACACAAATGGCTGCTTGTCAGTCTGTCATGAAGGAGGTAAGCCAAATGAGTTAGAATTTATTCTTTGGCAAATGTGAAATCATACATGTTCGTGGCCTCTTGTAATTTCCCTTCTTTGGGATGAGTTGCCTGATTTTTGGCTTTTAATTGTAACCGCCCTTAGTAAATGTTATCTAAATGTTGTGACGAATATAAACACCATTATACATATCCAGTGTGAAATTTTGTTGAATCTTAAGCTCTCTGCAAGATGTAATGATTTTCTATGACCCTAAACTTTTCCTGCCGCATAAGATTTTTATATGAAGCACACTTGCCTATGAACATCATTTTCCCATCAATTTCCAGATTGCTTCTACCACAAATGTTCAGTTGATGGTAGAAATTAGTGCAATGTTTATGAATCAAGGACCCATTTTGCTTTTGAGCATCTGTATGTCTTGAAATTTTTTGTTGCAACTTGAGAGGCAGATGCACATTGTAGCGTGCTGCTGAAACTCTTTGTTAGTTTCATGGACATGATACATGCAATAGTTTATTTTCTCTATACGTATGTGTTTTTGGATAGGATGCATATGGTATGTAAAGGTCCATAATTTTCTTTTCAGATTATCACCAAGGCAACAGCTGATGGTACACTTTACACACAAGACTGGGATACTGAGCCTCTTTTCCCACTGCCAAATGAAGATACTGTTAATAAAGAGTACCTCTCTCTCTCTCTCTCTCTCTCTCTCTCTCTCTCTCCCTCTCTCTCTGTTAATGTGAAGCTCACAATGCATTTATACACCTTGAACTTATTTTCTCTACAATTGCTGGACATTTATTTCCAGTTAAGTACTTTTCAACTGTATCTCGACTATGCACAAAGATATCTTAAAGTTTGGTGATAAACAGACTGTATGGCCCTTCAAGTGGTGGCAGGGGAAACTCGTTTAGTGATACAAAATTCTTATATGAACATGTGGTTTATGAATATTTTGATAACCACTGTATGGGAAGTGATCAGCCCATTAGTCAGATTTGGTTTGTTGTTTTGTCACGTTTTCTCACCTACTCTGTGCCTAGTGCATTGATTCATTTAATTTTACAAATGATTGTTAGTTCTGGTTACATGATACATTTGTTACACAGTTGAAGTTCTTAGGTTTCAGGTCCCAATTTATAGAATATTAACCTGCTCTTGTTGTGCGGCGTGCGGCAGTTTACAGTCTTCAAACCTTGTTTTGTCATTGCCAAAGTACCAAAGAAGTCCGAGTAGACGATCCAGGAGTAGATGGGAACCTCTACCAGAGGAGAAGCCAGTTGAGAAACCAGCATCTGTCAATAATGATAGTTTAAAATTTTCATGGGTACATGTCCATAATAAGGAAAGAAAGGTAATTATTTTTTCTTCCTTTCCTTTTTATTCATTCTTGGAAAGGTCCAATTGTTTTAATATAGATGTATATTTTATTTATAATTTTAGTATCTGAAATATACATAATCTATGCTTAATACTTGATTGGCTTAGAGTTATATAATTTGTGTTCACATATGCAGCCATGGATGGGGAGTGCTGGGGTTAAGGGTGATAATACAAGTAATGGAAAGTTTGCTTCACCGGGGCAGAAAACTGCAAGTAAGATGACTCAGAAGCCATTTAAGAAGCAGCGTCTTTCTGATGGTGTAAATACTGCTGAGAATGGTGATGCATCTAGTGATAGTGATAAGGAAGAAAGTTTAACAGCATATTACGCTGGAGCAATGGCCCTTGCGGACTCACCTGAGGAAAGAAAGAGACGTGAAAGTCGCTCTAGGCGTTTTGAAAGAGTGCAAGGACATCGATCACAAAATAATCACTTCAAACCGAAAAAGGCTGGTGGTGGAAACTTGTATACCAGAAGGGCTAATGCCTTGGTGCTCAGCAAAAATTTTGAAGACGGTGGCAGCAGGGCTGTTGAGGACATTGACTGGGATTCTCTTACTGTTAAGGGGACCTGCCAGGAAATTGAGAAACGTTATTTGCGCCTCACTTCTGCACCTGATCCTGCAACTGTAATGATCTATATTTCACACCCTTTTCTTTTATGAACTGTCTGAGTTGAATAAATTAAATGACGTGGTGTGTTTCCATGTGTGATATAATTAATCGGCTAAGGAATCCTTTCTACCTGGCAGGTAAGGCCAGAGGATGTTCTTGAAAAAGCTCTGCTTATGGTACAAAGTTCCCAAAAGAATTACCTTTATAAATGTGACCAGTTGAAGTCCATTCGTCAGGATCTGACTGTGCAACGAATTCGCAATCACCTAACAGTGAAGGTACATTTGATATCTTATGGTCTCTCTTTATTTTTGATCATATGGGTCTCTAGTTTATCTAGCCTTCCTGTGCTGACCAACTATCCTATTTTTCAAAACTGACTGTTGACTACTTTAAAAAACTCAACTAAGCCTTTTTCAGCTAATTAGAGTCAGGTGCATTAATCCCCTCTTATATCTAACCTTAATGCCATATGCTTTCTTTAGATCCTACTATCACATTGTTTGTCAAACATGGCTTCCTTTACTGACAATATATATTTTAAAATTTTTTGTTTTTTAAAATTTTAATTCTCTTACTGTAAGACACTTTCTTTTGTCCCACAACTACCAACACACAATCCTTGTCAGAGTCATGTTCACATCAGTTTATGTCATTCATTCCACCTAATATCATGTTCAGGTGTATGAAACCCATGCTCGCTTATCATTGGAAGTCGGGGATCTGCCGGAGTATAATCAGGTTGGTGACCTTACTGTGGTTGAAAATAAACACTTTATGGCATGAATCAACGATTAAGAAGATTACTATGGAAGACAAGGGAGGTTTTGGGACTTCTCTAAGAGAATCAATAAATTTGATTAGTTTGGCTTCAATACTGTCTTTATAACTGTTTTGGTTTATTTATGGCGATATGAATGAACTGATCCAATAGAATTACAAATTGATTTACCTTTTCTTAGAGAAAAATAAATAAAGGTTATTGAATTAAAAAGAACAAATACTACTATTGAATAATTCAATTATTAAAGCTATTTATTTTCTCATAAGCTGAGGTGTCAAATAATCGACTTTCATGTGGTTTCAGTGCCAGTCACAGTTGAAATCTCTCTATGCTGAAGGTATTGAGGGATGTCATATGGAGTTTTCTGCATACAACTTACTTTGCGTTATCCTTCACTCAAATAATAACAGAGATCTTGTATCATCAATGGCAAGGTCAGTAAAACCCAAACAAAAGTGACTTTTCTTCGTATGGAGATTGTGTTTTGGCTCGTTACTAGAAATATATTAAGTGTTTCTTCTTTTTTGTTTGTTAAAGTTCCACAAATACTTGTCATGAGGGGGGCAGTTCATCCCATCAATATGATAATGTTAATGTTTAGCTTATGAAAGATGCACATTTGGCAGATCTTGGGAAACAAAAAGTTACAAAATTATTTGGATGTCAAGGATATTTGGAATGGTTGTCTTTTACTTGTCTACCAGCAACGTTATTTTATATTTGAAATACTAACTACACATACATGTGTGCATGATGTGCACGCTCTTGCACTAAAGTGAGTGTTTCGAGGTCACACTATGCATGTCCTGTATTTCCTAACTCTGTGGGATAACAAGTTCACGGCTGTTTTGAAATTTGAGCAATTAATGAATGGGTATCTGATTTATGAGAGTTAGTAATGGATACTCTATGGCCAAAAAAAGGAAAAAATAAAAAGAGTAAGGAATACTCAAATACAATTCATATTTGATGAAATATAGGACATAACTTTGAAATATAATGTTAAATGTTGTTTAATAAGCTGAGCTAAAGTGATTTCCCCTTTCAGTTTTTCAGACAATGTAAGATGACTTTGAAATATAATGTTACATGTTGTTGAATTTAGCTTGTCAGCTGAAGCAAAAAGGGATGAAGCTGTTAAACATGCTCTTGCGGTTCGTGCAGCTGTGACTTCGGGGAATTATGTTATGTTCTTCAGGCTCTACAAGACAGCTCCTAACCTGAGCCCCTGCCTTATGGGTGGGCATCTCATATGAAACTATTTTCATTTAGGAATGTAAAAGGATGAAATAAAAGGATAATTTCATATTATTTCTCTCCTTTCTGCAGATCTTTATGTTGAAAAGATGCGGTATAAGGCAGTGAGCTGCATGTGTCGATCATATCGACCTACGATACCTGTTTCTTATGTTGCTCAAATTCTGGGATTTACCACCATTGCACCCGCAAATGAGGGAAGTGAGGAGAAGGATTCAGAAGGATTGGATGAATGCATTGAATGGTTGAAAGTGCATGGTGCATGCCTTATTGCAGATAACAACGGAGAAATGCAGATCGATACTAAGGTAGGTTTCAATTACACCATTTTTTTTTCCACATGGATATAGATATTCGAAGTCCTAAATATCTTTTATGGAATTGAGTTTGAAACAAAGTATGCTAAAGACATTAACGTAGTTGCAACAATTGGCATGAAGCATTAGCAGTTGGATCCTTAGTTGCAACAATTGCAGTAGGTATTTTGTATTTAGACAGTATGTTCACCAGATGAGTGTGTTTGATGTGCAGCCAACGTCTTCAAGTCTTTACATGCCAGAGACCGATGCGGTGTCCCACGGAGACGCAAATCTTGCCGTTAATGATTTTTTGACACGGACACCTTTATAGCCAATTTGTTTGTATCCAAATTTTATTCTAGTTGAGAGCTGTTGAAGATGAAGATCATGCTCTTGCCTTCACAATCTAAAATGCGCAACAAAGAGTGGGCCGCTTCCCAGACTGATTGGGCATTCGGGGTTCCCCTGTAACTTTAGAGAAAATAGATCACAGATGTGTAATTGGAATATTGAATGAAAAAGAATCCGAATTCCCCCGGAAATATGCTTTTGCCTGAAATATGCCCGTTTTGGGACTCAGGCCAGTAGTTAGTATCTAATTTTCATTCTTTCTTTTCGGGGTGATGATAGAAATGGTAAATATACTAGAGAAAGAAGAACAAGAAAATTTTTAAGTTTTCTTTTTGTATCGAAAGATTATTCTCCAGTTATCTTCTTAGATTAATCAATGCTTTATTATTTTTTTAAAAGTTATTTCTGCGTGAAGAGATTAAATTATCGTCGCTTAATAACACTGCCACGTAGTGCTGCCTGTGTAACTAATACATGCACGTGCATCTGCGCATGTCATAACATATGTGAATTTGTAACACCAAGTGGCGCATGTCATAACATATGTGAATTTGTAACACCAAGTGGCGCTTAGTGTCACAAATGAAAGGATAATTTGTTTAATTTTGATGGAGTGAAGTCTCTCAAAAAGAAAAGGGTTAAATTACAGAATGGGTTACACTATTTTTTACCCAAAAAAGATGGCATTACAAAAATAAAAATAAAACACTTAATCACATATGATTAATTTGCTTAATCAAAGATTCAGGCATGTTTACTTATCGAGAATGAAGAAAGTAAGGAATCGGTAAATTTAGGAATCGGGGAACTAATGAATGGGTATGAGAAGAATCATTCCCATTAAGCTGTTTACTAACCATATGAAATCAACACAGGAATGGGGTTGATTCCCATTGTTATTGTTTACTAATTCTCATGAATCATAATCTAAACTAACTAGATTACTAAAATGCCCTGCACATATTAATTATATTTTCACAGACATGCACAAAAAGAGTTTCACATATGTGAAAAAATTCGTGGCCTATGATATATGATCTTGCATATATATATATATATATATGATATGTGAGACACAAAAGAATGAATTAGAAATACAAGGAACATGGGGCAAAATATGTTTCTTTTCTCAACATTAACTAGTTCAAATACATGGGAAGGTGAAAAAGTTCTTACATGACACAAAGCGTTGTTGTTGCTTCTAGGAGGCTTTAGTGTCTGCAATACAAATGTGAAAAAAAGAAGTTTGAGCGTCTTGGAACTTCTTGGCATGAGTTTTTATTTTTTCTAGGGTTTGGGGTGTTTTGGAATTATGATAAAGTGGTAAGGGTATTTTTGGAAGGTATGAAGGAAAACAAGTAATGGGAATCGCATCGACTACCCCCCGCTAGTTGATCCGATTCCTGGTTTTGAGGGGATTTGATTACGGATTTTGAGGTGGGGCCCACATATTTTTTCATTCCTGATTGCAAGTAAACGCAGGGGAAGTCAGGAATGGAAATCATTCCCTTTCCTCCCATACCCATTACTGATACGTAAACATGCCCTCAATCTTTGGGCGGCGGAGAGGACTGAGGCCACACACTGACCTTCTCCTTCTCATACTTTATATAGACAGCTGCAACCGCCGCCACAAAATACACCTGAATCAGCACAACTGACGGCGTATGATATTTCAGCACACTCTTCCCCGTTGCCAGCTCCACCAGCAGTAACGCTGTTAACCCCAGAGTCGCGATTCGACCGTTCACCCTTTCGCTGTACGGACTGAACCCGAAATCCACCTTCAACCCGCCCGACACCGGCTCCTTAAGCGGCACCGGTGGAAGGTACAAGTTGGACCCGGATGAGGATCCGGACCCGCTTTTCGACTTCTTGGTCTTCCTGAGCTCCGCTTTCTTGCCGGTTCCACTGCGGTATCGGAGTCGGACCTGGCTCAGCTTGCTGTCGAAGTCATCCGGGTCGGACCCTGATTCTGACGAGGGCTCCGAGGGGGGTGTTTCGGAGTCGGTGGCTCGGGTGGTGAAGGAAAGGAGGGGTTTGGGCGCGTGGCATTTGGTTGATGAAGACACAAGTGGGAATGGGTTCGAGAGTTGCAGAGACGACGGTGGCATTGTCGCCATTTTTGCTGCTTCTGCTTCTGCGGCTCCCTCTAGTTTCTGTTTGGATAAGCAAATCTCTCTTTGGATATTGCTTTTTTTATTTAATTAAAAAATGAATCTTTAATTTCTGACCTTTTAAATCTTTTAGATTTTATTAATATTTTTAGGGCCTCGGGATGGCGGGAACTACTCGGGCTAGTCTTGGGGTTAGGTAATTGAATGATATGGGCCAATTACCAACCCAATAACCTACGACGGGGTTTATGCACTAGTCTAGTCAAGGTTTAATTATATATTAATGAGATTAATTATTCAATAATCACTTGCCTAATTTCAGAATGGCTCATCAAGGGTGATGTTTTATTGTCAAATTTGCGTTACCAGACAGATGCTTATATTATTAGATTGTGAATATGTATAACACATTCAACCTGATCAATGATTCAGATTCACAGTCTAACAACATAAGCATCTTAGGTTGCTAAACAATCTGATAAGAGTCTTCCTTACTAGATTTAGGGGTCTTATTTCAAGTCAAACCCACCTCTATATGATAGCTAGCTAGAGAGTGGGCTTAATGATTTAGGTAGTAGTTAACAATCCCCTATAAATAAATGAATGTACTAACCTAGCTAATTAAGTCCTATAGTCAAGTTACCCTTCGATAAGGTTGTTTACTATCACATTTCTGTTGTTGTTAATTTTTGTGTGTAGAAAATGTGAACCTAACGAAGTTGGACTATTTATTATTGACTCATTTCCTTAATGAAGGAAGTTGAGGTTCCACCATAAAATCAATTGGCAATGGGGGAGTAGCCCAACTCCTTATAAACTATTGCTAGGTTTTTCAACTTTCCAATATGAAACTTTTTACCTTCACATTCTTACACTTAATTGGGGGGCATATCTGTCAGCTTCCTGGTTGGAAATTCTTGCAGGCATGTATACATCATGAGCATGTGCTAATTAATATGAAAAAGTGGCGAAACCCTAAAATGAACAAGTATAATTAAGTCAGAGAAAAAGCATATAAATTCTTATATATATATATATATATATATATTTTCCTTTTAACAAGAAGCTGGATGCCACAAGAGGGCATGCATGCGAGCTGATGTCGAAAACAAACAAGTACACCCGATTACCAGAAGAAGATAATATACGTACTCTTTATTTATATACATAGAGTAGATACATCGAGCTCAATCTTGTTCGTGTATGGCATACGTACTTGTAAATTAAACAAAGAGTTGCAGTCATGAATTAAACACAAACACTGGCATTGAAAACTACTGCGGTTTGTCTGTATAGGACAGAGTTAATTAGTGATTTTGACACGACAGAAATCAACATGTGCGCTTTACTTATTTGAATCAATAAATCTTTGGATGTGTCATTCTCTTCTATGTCGTAATCCCTAAATTTTCTGTCTCAGTATAATGCATGGTGTTCATATTGGAAGGAGAATATGGAGAGGGACAGAAAAACGACAAATCACAAGTATATATATACATATATAGGTAATTTACTCATGGGTTGGCATCGCAGTTGAAAAGTTGGTCAAATTCTCCCTTTCACCGCTAGTGCATATCTGAATTCGATTCACGTATGAGACAATCTTGAGGCAACCTAATATAATGCTCCCCTTCCCCTCCTAAGCGAATGACCAAAATATTTTAAATGTAGTTTTAATTAATGCGCCATACCATGTTTCAGTCCAAGGTGTTGCTACTTGCTATATATCTGTATGCAAATATCTTGTATCATTTTATGGTTTTGAATAACTTATATTCAGCGGTATATTGGTGGGTCAGCTGAAGTCTATTTTTATTTAATTGGGAGGTTGTCTTTTTTGTTGAATACAGTGACTGTATATTGGGTGGCTAATACCAAATTAAACCCTGTAATTAAGGGGATGAACATTACAGGTCAAAGAGGAGCCCAGGCTGAAAGGTAAAGTATATATCAGTGATGGTAGGGTGCCCGAGTTTTCAGTCTCACGAAAGTTATGTGTCAAGCAAGCGCAATAAATTACTAGTTATTAATAATAAAGGTTACCAGCGACAGCAAAGAGCGAGCCTTATAAATGAAGTAGACGACGAGCCAGCAGAGGCGGCCTGCCAGAGACCATATCATATTAAACTCTTCTTGGCCAAGGCCGGTTGTTTTGATCACAATGTGTGGCTCCAAATTCTTTCGAAAGAGACTCGCAGAAAATTAAATTCCCCAACACCCAATATTAATGATTCAATGCACTAGTATATACGCCAATTATATTATGATATATATATATATATATGCTTTGTGGCAGTGCAATTAATTTTAGAACATCCACAATCATGCTCCCTATTTTTTAGTTAAAATTTAACTAAAAACACACAAAAGTTATTTTAGGAGCTCTCTATAAAATTTGAACTCCAATCATACTCCCTACTTTAGGGAGTCATAAATACTATAATTATTTTTAAATTCAATATGATTGGTCCATCTTTATAAAAAAATACTTAGCATTATTTAAAAATTTAAACTATGCATAAAACAAAGCAACATTAAATTTTAGGGAGCCACTAGGAGTCCTTTCTCTCTCCTCAGATTTAGGAGCTCCTAGATGCCTCCCTATTTTAGGAAAAATTATAGAATACTACCGTAGTATAGCCACGTGGTACATCTTGTACATGTGTGTTATAATATGGAGTGACGACATGGTTTATTTTCCCCATTCTAGGGTTTATTTTCCCCCTTTTAGGGAATAATATCTATAAATATCCACTAATATTATAACACGTGCGCAGATGCTCTATACTTCTGAAGATTCTATAATTTCTCCTATTTTAGGAGGTGAAAAGGGAGCATGGTTAGAGATGTATTTTTCAATTTCTTCCTAAAATTTGTCTAAGGAGGTAGTTTAGGGAGCCAATTGTGGATGCTCTAAGTTGGTTAGAGTGGATGTGCTCTCCACTTTGCACTCGAATTTGAATCCCCTTCCACGTAGTTTAAATTAAATTAATGTAGAATGTTTGTGTTTAAAAAAAAAAGCACAAGCAATTATATATGATGTACACACATATTAATCAACCCCACACTGGCATACCCACGCTACAATTGCAAACAAACTTACTTGTAATATGAATAATACTATTTTGTTATTTTCAACCAATAACATAATGATACGGAAAAAAATTATCTAACGTGTCATTGCATTACTAGGGGCCTGGAAATTAATTAGAGCTGTGTTTTTAGAGCACCTATTATAACATTATATAATAACTAGAGCCAAAGAAAATGGCTAAAACAGAGGAGCTGATTAATTTGGTGGTGTCATTTTGGGAAGAAAGAAGAGGATAGATATGCTCGATTGAGTGTGGTGTTGGGTGACCCAATTGTCCCCTACGTATATATGTCTTCTTCTGGATTTGGTTCTTTCCTTGAATGAGCTATTATTATATATCGACATCATGTTCGTTTTGGTGGTTTTGCGGGTTTTTTTGTTGTTACATGCATAATGCTTGCTTGCTTTTTTGACTTTTAAATTCCTAATCAGGTTACAGGTATGAACAATGAGATATAATTCTAAAATCAAGTACAGTTACTATTGGAGATATTTGTCCAACAACAAAAAAAATCACTATTGAAGGAGACATGCTCTTATATAATTGATAACAGGTACAAGAGGTTGATCTAAAACTGAAACATTATTTATTATTTCTTACAGTTGTACAATAATATGCATGAAACCAAATTACACATGCTCCTTCAAACTCAACCTAATTCAAATTTACGATATAGTATTTGGAAATCTGACAGTAAAAAGCAATTAAAATTGACACCAGAATTTCACAGTTTCACCGAGAGAGACCAGTCGACAACGCTCCCGCCCAACAGCTAGCTAGCTAGAGCTTCTGCAATGCATGGAATATCTACCTCTTCACTCTATTTTTTTTTCTTCTTATTTTTTATGTTTATTTTTCTTTCTGGGTTTACCTCCTCTTGTTCTTGCTCCCAAGCAACAAGGAAAAGTAAAACAAAATCCTGAACAAGAAACCCCAAGCCACAGTCACGTAAAGGCAATTCCACTTACTCAAATCCGTCACCCCCTGCTGCTTCAAAATATCTGACCCCGTCGTCAGGCACGTGGAGCTCGTGATCCTGGTCCCCAAAGTCTGGCTCATGCTATCCAGCAGCTTCAACTTCATCGCAGCCGGGACCGACGCAAGCGGGGTGCTGTCGAAAATCTGGACCCCCCTCACGAAGCACTTGGTGGCGTCCTGAAACTCGTTCTGCAACACGCCCTCGTACGGGTACTTCACCAGCGACATGTAGTGGAACCAAATCCAGTAGGCCGGGATTCGGTCCCGCGTGATGAAGAAGCCGCTGAACAGCAGGAAGTAGGCCAAGATTGCTACGACGATCGTGTACCCAAGCATCACGTGAGGGACCACCCCGGAGAGGAAAGTGACGAAAGAGCTCCCGCCCAAAATGACGCGAAGATTATCAGGAAGTAGAACAAGAAGCCGGTGAGCCCGCCGTCCAGCCCCACAGACCAAAACGTCAGCGCTGAGAATGCAATTGACAGAAACATCAGCGACGGCAGCGCCACTAGGGAGTGGGAGAGGACGTAGGAGGATCGACGGTATGCGTTGTAGGCGGTTTCGCGCATGAAGATGTAGCGTTCTTGGAGGAAGACGGGGAGGGCGTCGGCGCAGGTGTAGAAGGTGGTGGACATGGCGAAGGCGATGAAGCCCAGCCGCTCCTGGACGCCTTTGGGGGTATTGTCGAGTTTCCAGAACATGGTGGCTAAGATGAAGCCGGTGACCACCACGGCGCCCAGCCTGATGCCGAAAAGCTCCGGCATTCTTCTGGCGTTTAACATCGAACGCTTGGAGAGCACCGCCATTTCGATCCAGAACGGGTTCGCGAATGTGGGGACCATCGAGTTCGGGCTCGGGTTGTTGTTGGTGGCTCCGGATACCAGCTTCCCTCGGGAAATGCTCGCGCTGATCGCTTCCTGGAGCGAGACGGTGTGTCGTGGCTCGCAGGCGATTTTGCACGACGTGCCGTTGTTGGAGTGTTTCATGCTCTGCCAGGTTCTGTTGAACTCCACCAGGCTTTTAGTGCCGCCGGCTGAGCCTTCGAGATCCCGGATCAAATCGAGCGCGAACTCGGTCCGGTTTTCGGATTCGGGTATCGGGTGCCCGAACTCGGTGAAGTACGAAGGCAAGGTCGAAGGGGACCCACTGTAAACGGTTTGGCCCCGAGACAGGAAGAGCAACCGGTCCACGAGGCCCAGGATCCGATAACTCGGCTGGTGTACGGACATCACGACAATGCTTCCGCTCTGAGCAATTCTCTGGAGGACCTTCACCACCATGAAGGCGCTGGTGGAGTCGAGGCCGGAAGTCGGCTCGTCGAGGAAGAGAACGATCGGATCGTGGATTATGTCGATTCCGATCGAGACACGGCGTCTTTCTCCGCCGGAGACGCCGCGGTGGCCTTCGTCCCCGATGATGGTCTTCGCGGCGTTTCGGAGGCCGAGCTGGTCGATGAGAGCCTGGACGCGGGCCTTCTTCTTGGATTTGGAGAGCGCGCGAGGGAGGCGGAACTCGGCGGCGAACATGAGCGTCTCTTCGACTGTGAGCATCGGGAAGAGAAGATCGTCTTGCATGACGTAAGCAGAAATGACCTTCAGAAGCCTCGATTCCAAAACCTCGCCGTTTAAGCTCACGGTTCCTTTCAAGCTTCCCTTCGCGATCCGATTCGCCAGAGCGTCGATGAGCGTCGACTTGCCCGACCCGCTCGCTCCTAGAACCGCGAGTACCTCGCCTTCTCGAGCTTCTCCGGAGATGTCGTTGAGCAGCGTCTTCGTTCTCGTGAACAGGCTCTCTCCGCCGACCTGCTCCGACTCCGTGGAGGCTCCGAGGCGGCTTCTTCCGCCGGAGAACATAGCCGATAAGCTGAACTTCCGGCGAACCTTGACGCTGTAAGTTAAATTAGTGAACGAGAGCACGAACGGCGATGAGCGAGGCTCGATGCTGGCGTCGGAGAGGTCGAGGGCGTGGTGCGCCGGAGTCTCGCTGCCATCACCAGTAGCTTCCTTGCGGACGTCGCCGACGTGCTTGAGGAGCTGGCCGAGTGAGGGAGAGGCGCGTGAGAAATCGTCGAGCTCCATTGTATTGAAGAACGGTGATATTTGATTGTCAGCTACACGAGATGACATTCGTATCGCTTCCTTTGTCTCCAAGTCTCCAGATATTTATAGTGAGAGAGTGGTTAACGGCGTGTTTGGGATGGGCTTAAATTCTCCAAAAATGCGTTAAGAGATAGACGAGGCCTTTGCTTTTGCGTAGCGCAGTGGTTTGGCCTCTCAGGTCTCTATCTCTCACAGTGTGTGAAACGAAGGGGGTGCTTGTTTTGCTGTTGCTTTATGGTTTTATGGCGGATGGTTTTTCAATATATAGAAATAAAACTAACCATAATGGGGTGAAGTGTGTGTGGGGTTTAAACTTACTCTACTGTTTTTTTTTAAAATTTTATGTCTATTAAATTTTTTTCTACTGTTTTGTGGGGAGGTGAGAGAGAGATGACCTACAACGCCTAATCCCATCTCCATACGTCTTCTCCTATGTGGGAGATCAGGGCTGGTGACACGTGCCGAAATGGGTTTTTTTGTTTGTATTTTTTCAGGATTTTAGTCTTGTTGACAATTTTGGTGGTCCATTCAAATTAGGTCGGGTGTTGATCAAATGTGCGTAAGCAAAGTAAGGTGCATGCTAATGGTGATGCATTTGGTCCAGAGTTTATAATTGGAGGTGTCTTGAGGGCTACTTCCATTTTTAGCTGCCCACTTTATGTTTAGTAGGTTAAGTTATCCAGTCAGATAAACTTCCCCATTAAGCCAGTTCCAATTTATGAGGTGTGTGGCGGCCTGGAAGGTTACTGTTTCAGTCAACATATCTTTTTTTTTTTTTAATGAAAAAAGTTTAGGGGAGGAGAGGCTACTCAATTCCAGGATCAGGGTATACCAATGCGTCTTTGAGAACTTACAGAGGGGGTCTTAGCCCCTTTTAGAGTTTTACAAATTATCCATCAAGAGAGATTATTTTAGTTAATTAGCTTCTTTTTTTTGGTAAATACCACGAGGTGTCCCCACACCTGAAGGGTGAGATTAATCTCCACTTGGAGTTCGGCTAACCCCTAATCACAAAGTGCTTCAAAACGGATTTCGAATCCTTACTATTAAGCACCATGTAACTCGTAAGTTAGCTTCTTAAGTTATATATAAACTAGTACAATTGTGGGGGCACATGTGTAATAATGGTACAACTCAATTGCCAATTTTTATCTTTCCTTCTCTTTAAATTAATTTACATTTCCTTCCATTTTTTGGGGGTTAATTAATCATGATTTAAAGGTGGGTTATGATGCGCAAGTGGTTTGTAGCTCAAGTGATTAAGAGTAGTTAATCATACACCTGAGGTCCTAAGTTCGATGCCCCACAACCCCAATATCAATTGTACGGTGCTAAATTCTAACTTTAGATTTCTTTCTAGAGGCATTTGTTTTGGATTTACTCCAAAAATAAAAATTAAAAAATTAAAAAAAAACCCTTTTAAAGGGAGAATTTCTTAAGTCCGAAGAGATGCGCACACACTTTGCATTATGGTTATGTAGTGACAAATGCATGATACATATAACTCCAAAATCAAATCCAAGTCCACCAAATTATGGAATAGTATACAACATACTTTAGCCGATTTTCTCAAGGATCTTACCTAAAAGTGTAAACTTAGGAAAGCAATGGTGAAATGAACGAACCATACAAAGCAAATTGCCTCACTTCACCGTTTTGAAAGGAGAGAAGAAAATTTAAAAAAAGAAGAAAACCAAAATGGGTAAGCTTGACAAAGCATGGTCTATGCTCTATACCTTCTGAAAAAGGGAAGTAAGAAAACAGGAGGAAAATTGAAACTTAGAAGTAGGTAGTTAAATATAGATAGGCTACCCTGCCCCATCCGTCACCGAGCTAACTCAAACCAATAAAGGAGAAGAAGGGCTTAGCTTAGCCTAGGCCCCAAAGTCAAAGCAGAAAATCGGCTCGATCAGCTATCGGCATGTGAATGAGCATGGAGGGAGGCAAATATGAATATTTGTATCAACCGTTTTGGGATCAAATTTCCTTTTCTACCAATATTTCATTCAAAAGCTTGGGGCTTTCTTGTGTCGGTGTCCTTGTCTTGCATATTTCTTTCTTGTAGGAGCGGAGCTGCATGGCAGAATCTACGCTGAAGTTATGCCTCCTTCGGCGGAGGGAACATTCACAGAAATCAAAATCCAGTTGGGAGATATGGCAAACACTTTCAAGAACCCTAAAGTTTGCTAAGGCATGCTCTGGTCCACAAATGAAATGGACAGCTCAACAGAATGAAACATAAGTTACCTTGTTCTATATACTCTTTTTGTTTTTGGTTGGTTGTGGTATAGAAGAATCATGCATGCTAGCTTTAATGCAATGAGGTCCAAGCATCATGTTTTTTTGCTGCAAAGTCCAAGCATCATGTTTTTTGGAGTCCAAGCATCATGTTTTCTGCTGCAAAACATCTATAGATAACCCTCTTTTTTCTTTTTCTTTTTTTTATTTATTTATAAATAGAAACGAAATTTATTGAAGAAAAAGAGGAGGAACACTGTTGATTCTTACAAGCACACAATCCGCATAAATAATATAGAAGTAAGTAGAGTGTCGTTTCCACGAAGATTGTAAAATCCTATTAATTAGCAATTATGATTAATCCTTAAGTTTATTTGAACAATGGTTTGAGAAGATTGATTAATCTAACTAAACTAAAACAATTTCTAAAAGAATAACAATTTAATTAACGGTGGAAAATCAAGTTTATGGAATACTAGAGCATCCGATTTCACCATAACCAATTCCGCTTAATTCTTATAGTCAATTAACCCTAATTACTATCCATGTTGACAGTTGGTTTCTCCTAATTTATTCGATATCCTCTCTCGAGCTCAATCAAAAGAATTCTTAATTAATAACCCATTCTCTCTCTCGAGCAATGGATTTAACTAATCAAGAACCCATTAAGTAATATGAAAACCTAGAAGAAAATTGCATGAGTCATGTTAGTCCCTCTCGGGCACTCATTAAAGTCATGGTATTTGTTACAAGAAGCAAACACCAAACATCTCCTCTCGGTCTCCGCTTGGATCATCAATTAAATATTAGCTAGATATTTAAAACATTAAGAACAGTAACCAACATGGAATAGTAGTCAATTAACCCTAGCAAGGGAAATTAGTTCATGACAAAATAAAAGATGAACCAGAGAATTATTTTCATAAAACCGATTTGGTCAATGGACTTGATCTTCAGAATCTTCACAGGAACACATTCGAAAGCTCCTCAAGCACGGCAGCAGCAAATTCTTGGCTCTCTCTGATATTTATGTGGGTGTGTGAAAGTTGGTTGAAAAATATGGATGAGAGATATGGTAGAAAAGATTTTTAGGTCTTCGGTTAAAGCTGAATATTTATAGGCCAAAAGAAAAAATAATATTGATTTAGGAATGATTTGGGTAGTAGAGAGAAAATAGGAAAATAAAAGACACCCAATTTGAAAAGGAATAAAAAGGTGCGGCATCAACTTCAGCCAAAAGAAAATCCTCTTTATTAGTTGTTTCTTCTCACTTTCCAAGTCCTCCTCAGATTTAATGGACTTCTCATTTTCCTTCAAGAATTTCATTTTTTATTCTCACAATGAATGGCTTTTGGCTCAATTTTCTCACAATGATAGTCTTCACTAATATATTCCATAGTCATTCGAGCATAGCAACTTGTCCACCAAAACATTACGAGCGTGGTATTGTGAAGTGCAAAGATTATAATGCAATAACCCTTCATGTCAACACTTTAGTAAATCATTCATGATCAAACATGGCATATACATCTCCATTAGCAAGATAAAGTAATAGCTTTAACTAGAATTCACATTTCAGAAAAACTGCTTCTTTTTAGTTTTGACCTCAGCTCAGTTTTCAGTGATTATCTCACAAAGTACTGACGGATTTTGACAAACCTGATATGTTTAGAAAATAGACAAAAAATTACACAACTCATATTTAGTCAAAATTCTGAAAAAGAGATTAAATTTGAATGAAAACTGACGTTAAAAACATATGACTGCAGAATCATAGAAAATTTTCAGTTCCAGACCCCTGTTTAGAAAAACAGCTGTAACTTCCAAATGAAAAGTCAGAAAATTACGAGCCTTATATAGCTGGATTTAGCACAAAAAATTGAAGAAGGCAACGCAAGCCAAATCTTCAAATGCATTACAGATTAAAATTGTTTCACCAAAATGTAAACACCAACGTTTTGCATGACTCGAAAAAAAAAACTTAAAAATAAAAATAAAATAATTAAAATAAATAAATAAAACGAACATAACCCACCTCAAACCTAAACCAAACATTGTCCTCAATGTTTAAAACAAAAATAAAAGCATGGACAAAGAATAGTTAAAGCAATGAATGTAGGAAACACACAAACGAAAATAATAATAAAAAGATATGGAACGAAAGTACCTAGTTGGGTTTCCTCCTAACAAACGCTTAGTTTAGAGTCAATAGCCCGACTTTCGGATGCATTATTTGGGATTATTGATGAGGACGTTGGTCTCATCCTCAAGAAATTCGGCTGTCGCATGTGGTTTCAATTGATGGCCTTTGACTTTGAAGGTTCTACCGTTACGATCATTCTTGATAAGCCACCCCTTAAATTGTCGCATTCTTATACGATTTATTCTGAAGTTCCTCCAACTCATTCCTTCCAGGGTCATATGATTTTGGTTCGTCCAAATATAAGGTAGATACAATCATTGGGTTGTGAGTTTTGGAGGTGGCGGCATGTACCAATGGAGCTTTCAATGGATGGCTCGGAGTCTCCTGTTCAAATGTTTGCGAAGCAATTTTATCAATGCGAAAACAATCTTCCACTTTTCTTAGAAATTTCATTGGTTCAAAAACTTTGAATGTTGATTTTTCATTCCGAACTCTCACAATCAATAACCCTTCTTCCACATCAATTAGAGTGCGTGAAGTAATTAGGAATGGGCGGCCCAAAATTAGTGGTGTCAGAATCTTCTTCCATATTCAAGACCAGAAAATCCGCTGAAAACATGAGGGTATCAACCTTCACAAGAACATCTTCAATAATTCCATCGGGATATGTGATTGACATTTCTGTCATCTGCAAAGAAACAGTAGTGGGTTTAATTTCACCAATACCAATTTTTTTAGCAACAGATAAAGGTATTAAGTTAACGCTAGAAGTAATATAGAAGTAAGTAGAGTGACGTTCCCACGAAGACTGTAAAATCCTATTAATTACCAATTATGATTAATTCTTAAGTTTATTTGAACAATTGTTTGAGAAGATAGATTAATTTAACTAAACTAAAACAATTTATAAAAGAAAAACAATTTAATTAATTATGGAAAATCAAGTTTATGGAATACTAGAGCATCCGATTTCACCATAACCAATTCCACTTAATTCTTATAGCCAATTAACCCTAATTACTATCTATGTTGACAGTTTGTTTCTCCTAATTTATTTGATATTCCCTCTTGGGCTCAACCAAAAATATTCTAAATTAATAACCCACTCTCTCTCTCGCAATGGATTTAGCTAATTAATAACCATCTCGGTGCTCATTCAAGTCATGATATTTGTTACAAGAAGCAAATACCAAACATCTCCTCTCGGTCTCTGCTTGGATCATCAATTAAATATTAGCTAGATATTTAAAATATTAAGAATAGTAACAAATACTCAACATGGAATAGTAATCAAAAATTAATATAACTATAAAAATTAAGTATAATGTAGCCTAGCCAGGAGAATTAGTTCATGACAAAAGAAAAGATGAACAAGAGAATTATTGTCATAAAACCAATTTGGCCGATGGACTGGATCTTCGGAATCTCCATAGGAACACCTTCGAAAGCTCCTAAAGCACGGCATCAATAAATTCTTGGCTCTCTTTGATATTTATGTGAGTGTATGAAAGTTGGTGGAAAAATATGATCGAAAGATATGGTAGAAAAGATTTTTAGGTCTTAGGTTAAAGCTGAATATTTATAGGCCAAAAGAAAAAATAATATTTACTTAGGAATGATTTAGGTAGTAGAGAGAATAGGAAAATAAGAGACACCCAATATGAAAAGGAATAAAAAGGTGCGGCAACAACTTCAGCAAAAAGCAAATCCTCTTTATTAGTTGTTTCTTCGCGCTTTCTAAGTCCTCCTCAGATTTAATGGACTTCTCCTTTTCCTTCAAGGATTTCATTTTTTATTTAAAGTCCTTCTCTTTTTCCTTAAACTTTTCCCTTTCTTTTCCAATGCCTACTCCAATTTCGCAACTTTCTCCTCCGTGTGATTGATTTCAGATTCCTTCTTCTCCACATCAACCAGCTAGTTTCTCAATCTCCAACTAAATGTCGCCTCTTCCATAAGCCCATAAGCAACATATATTTTAGGCCCATGTCTGGTTTCAAAACTCCACCCATTTCGATTCCTTAAGCTTTCAAAATCATAGTTTTAGTTTTAAAGTCATGCTAGGAATGATTGCCTACAAAATCTTCACTAAACACATTAAACTAACCAATTTCACACAAAAACAATGCAAAAAAAGATATATTATATATGCAAAATATTAATTTATCAAACACACAAGTGGATAAGTCATCCATTAGCCAAACGAGCAACAACAAAAAAACAAACAAAAAAATAAAGTCACCAGCCAAACTACATAAGGACTGCAACACCAGAAAGACCTAAAGAAAACAAGACGCAAAACAAACACTTTACATCACAACAGCAGTCATATCCCTCAATATAGTGGAATAAGAGTAGTCTTTTAAGTCTAAAGTGACAGAAGGCCATAAAGCTGCCAATAACTTAACTCTATCCCATAATTCACCGACACCCACTCCCTCGTACTCCTCAAAAATCTTCATGTTATGCTCATCCAAATGTTTCAAAATACAGACAGTACCAAGCAATCCCATAAGGTTGAAACACGCTTCCCCTGCCCCAAATGACAAAATAGGAACAGAGAAGATCATATCAACCTTTAGGAATAACTCAAGCAGTCATAACCTCCCTCCACAGGGTCCACCAAAAACTTGAAGAAAATGGCCAGTGTAAAAATATGATCCATGCTTTCCTCACACAATTTGCATAAAACACACCAATGTGGAGACAAATACATGTACAGACTTCGTGTATGGACAAGATCAGATGTGCTTACCCAAGGGCCACCAACCAGACAGGAACTTTAACCTTATGAGGAGATTTGGCCTTCCAAATTAGAGAATAAGGAGGAAAGGCCTCTGCCATCCCATTGTTGAGAAGAAAAGGGCGAAAAGATTTGCATGAGGACCTGAACCCTCGAGCTCCCACCATCTCCTATCAAATACTATATTCTTGTACAAACAGATAAGAGCTCAGCATTAATTCGGCACGAAATCGGTTGGCCATGTTCTTTGTAACTCGTCCTAAGAGGCGAAACAAAATTTGTTGTTTCTAAACTCCACACATTGAAAAACAATACTTGCAGCAACAACAGAGAAAGTAAAGGCATTATAAACTTAACCACTTTCAGGTTTCAACATAATTACAGCATCTGGAAATGCGAGGTGTTCTCATTGATGCAACTTAATTTGTGCCACACGAGGTGGTTCACTTTATATGAGCAATACGCTATCATAAACGATCCCATACAATTAACAAATCGCACAAAACAAATTTTTGAACTAATACTTGTTTACCAAAATGTTGAGGCAAACTGGCCACGATGATTTAAGATAATCCACGGAAGCAGTCTCCAATTACTACTCATCATCCGCAAAATTGACCGCAAGATCCCAGTAATGAGCAACGCCAGCATCAGCAAAAATCTTCCGGGCAGCAGCTTCAGTCATGCACTCGTGAACAGAAAATCTATTGAAGCTCGGTCTGGCAACACTTCCTTGCCATACTAACACACACTTGTTAGCAGGCTTATCATTGTTTACATCGTCATCTTCTTCTTCTTCTTCTTCATCTTTTACAGCTTCGGCCCAGTTTATGCGCCTAAGCATAACCTTAGCATACCTCTTAATAGATTTGCTGCCACCTTCAACAACCACTACATTTATACCATCTGAGATCACAGCAGATCCAGTCAGCCGGTTCTCTCGTGCATTAACATCAATCTTGAAGCGGGCCTTTGGATGTGACAGTTCATTGATCCTGTAAACTGAGACTATGGTCTCCACATTATTTGGGTCATCAAAAAGCTTCCTTTCTTTCTTCTCACGGCGCTCGGCAGGAGTGAGCTTTCGTGCAATATTCCTGTCTATATGAGCTTGTTCACGCTCAGCAGCTGCACTCCGAATCTCCTTTTCAAGCCTGGTTGGATCTTGGGTTGCTTCTGACCCAAGAACTTTCATCAAATTACTCATTTTAACTTTTGGCTTTGGGGGTTCGATCAGGCCTTGTCTAATCATCTCCTGCCTATCTTTCTCTCTGGCCAGGCGTTTCTGTGTACGGAGTTTTTTCTGCTCCTTCTTGGTCAGCTTCAGTGGTTGAGGCGGTGGAGGAGCTGGCTCAGTAGGGGGCTCGATAGGTTGAGGATGTTCAACATAGATAGTGATTTTCTCCATCTTTAATTTATTTTCCACTACTGCGCCATCAATGATTTCATTATAAGTACCAGAGTGCAATAGGGGCACATCCCTGACAAATTTAGCAAAGCATAATTAGCAATCATCTTTAACATAAGATAAAAGTTCTGAGAGGACCAAACAACATGCAAATCAAATCTGCAATTGAAAAATGGCAAACAAAACAATGAAAATAATACTTCAGGCATCTTAGTTAAAGATATCGTTAAAAAATGGATGGAAATTTGGATTTGGATTGACCCCTTTTGTTTCATCTACAATCACAGATCATGGCGTGTTTTCAACATTGAAACAGAAGGGAAGCATAGAGAAGGGAAAAAACAAGATAATCAGTTAACTTTTTCCTTGCGGTCACCATGATCCAAGCGGGGCCAAAAAAAGAACCACTTAGCAAATCACAACAATGCAAAAAGTAGATAGCAGCTTACCACCACTCAATTTCAGGAATTGGATCCTTTGGTTTTTCTTTGGTGATAACTCTCTCAGATACCTCTATCAAATTTGGATTAATATCTGGTGCTGCCTTTGCCTTTGCCAACTGTGCCTGCTTCGCCTTTTGCTCTTTCGCTTGTGCTTCTCCAAATTTACTCTGTACAGAGGAAATGGAGAAATTTAACAAAAAAGACAGGTACATAACTCACTGAAATGATCAAAACAGAATAGACATCAATACATACCTTCAACTTTATATGATCAGCATCTCTTGACCATTTTCCTTCCTCTACAAACTGGAAATTCATCCTCTTTGGCCTCAAAATCTTGGTTTTATTAATACCCATCATTGGATCAAAAAAGGGATTTGATTCAGGATCCACATCCAATTCAGGTTTAAGAATTTGGAATGCTTCTTTCTTCTGTTTGTTAATATTGACCTGGAAAAATTAGAACCATCAGATTAAAGTTCAAACAAATAAAATCCATGTAACAAGAGGAATTGTCTGAAGGGTAATAGCTACTAAACCTTTAGAGTGCTGAGGTTGTTTGGTTTAGTTGCATTCACTAAATTTCCATGTTCATCTATTTCCCTTCCAAGGGCATCAAGACGAAGAACAGGGGCTTTAGTAGGCTTCTGAGAGGCAGCAACATCAGTTGCTACCTGTCCTGGAAACAAGTTTATAAGAGGAGCAAACTGGGGGTCCTGGCGGAACCCCATACTGGCAGCAAGTTCCTGTGCTTTTTTAACAGCTTCAAGGTTGGGAACGGCTGTAAGGCCAGCTTCTGCAATCATGCCACTTGTAGATGAAGCTGCTGATGCAGCTGGTGCAATTGGTAGTTTTGATGAATCAAATCTTACCCCGGGAGCACCTGTACCACCAGTAGTTGACGGGGCCAGTGCATGCAGTATTCCAGCAGTGGCGGATGGTGGTTTCAGCTCCTTCAATCCCAAGTTATGGCTAGCATCTTTTCTTGCATCAGCACCCTTGTTCAACTGCGTGATGAGAATAGTCATGGTAAATGTATACTAAGGGAATAACTGTAATTAAGAAACAATATTGAGCATGAAAATTTTGTCAAACACAAAGAGGTGAGATGCATTAACAGATTTATGTGAATATAATACCTGGGGAATCTTCTTCAGCTTCTCAGTCAATTCCTTCTGCTTTTGTAAAGCTTTCTTAATTTTTTCTACATCATCAAGAGACAGATTCCCACTTCTCCCAGCAGTTGAAGATGTTCCATCTGTACTAGATTTTCCATGAACCTCATGAGATCTGGTAATACTAACTCCCTTATTTTCATTTGTGGTATAAATCGAAGATACCTTGGTACGAAGGGGATGACTAGGAGCGAAAGAGGTCTCAGGCACAATCCTTGATGCGTTAGTAGGTTCCAGAGCAGCCCCCTGTAAGTGTTGAAAATTAAACAAGGTCACTAAGCATACCGCAAAAGAACTTGATTGTGGTGGAGGGGAACACAAAAATGAAGAATCAGAAAAGACATGAAGGGAATAAATTTCACACAGGTGCCCTCACTCCTCAGCTATTGGAGACATGGCCTACAAGGATACAAAGCATGTAGGAAAGAGAGCTATTTTCTAACAGTAACAGCCTAACAACAATTTATGATATAGAGATACATTATAAGACAAAACAAAGGCTTGCAGAAAGTGTAACAAGACACCTTACATTTTTAAGGAAGAAATACCTCATTTCAAAATCTGTAGCTTCCAATAAAATCAATCATTAGTATACAACACTTCAAATCTCATGAGTAAATAGCAAGTAATACAACCAAGAAGATATCAATTCCATACTATAGATGCCTATAGTAATACTGTAATGCTATCAGAAGTCAGAACCTAAAAATCAATTCCATATCTAAGACTATAACTAACAATCACATCGTGCAAAGAGATCAGAAGTCGGAAACTAAGAAATCTATTCCATATCTCACACTAAGATATTAATCAGGGAGAGAAATTTAAAGTGGTATATCGTTAAACCAAATTGAATTTCAGATACTTCACTACAGTTTCATTAACCGTTAAGAGGCTAACCTAAAGTATCACTTAAATGTGGAATATTTTACAGTTGTTCAAAGCCTATCAGCTCAAAATTTCAGCATCAAAGAAGCAGAATTATCAAATGCAACTCAGAGAAGAACAAAAGAAAGCTAACATAAAACTTACATTACCCACCCAACCACTCCCGTTTGGGGTGGTGGTGTCGCCCTGAAAATTACCAAGCTGGTCATCACCCACTTCCTCTTTCTTAACCTCGCTTGCATTCACATTCAATTCATTGCTGCGTTCAACGGCTCTGCCATACTCACCATCCTCTTCTTCCTTGACTCGACGGTCTTCAAACCTCCTACTCTGTCTCTGACCTCCATTCACTTCCTTCCCATCTTCCTCAAATCGCTTCCTCTCTTTCCTCTCCTCCTCCGAAACCCTAGCCCTCTTCTTATCGTCCAAATCAACAACATCCCCATCTCTACCCTCACTCCTCTCCCTCTCTTTCCTCTTACGTCTATATTCCTCTCTCTCTTCCGACCTCTCGCGCTTCGTTTCGCGATGCCTGGACCTCTCTCGGCTCCCCTCTCTCTCGCCCCTCGGCTCGTAAGACCGCTCGCGCTGAGCACGTGCTATATCGCGGTCGTCGCTCGGCTCGCGTGACCTTTCGCGACGAGATTTGTGGTCTCGGGGCTCGTGAGAGCGCTCGCGCTTCGAATCGCGGTGGTGGTGGCGATGGTTATCGGAGTCCTTTGATGATCGCTTTTCATCGTCGTCACGGCTACGATGCTTGTGGTGGTCTCTGTCTCGATCTTCGCGGTGGCGTTTGCTCGATCTCTCTTTCTCCATAGCTAGGGTTCTCACTCTTCTATCTATCTCCCTCCAGATGGGGGGTTCAGAAGGATAAATTGGGGGCACAACGCAACGGCTACGATTTATATGATTTTTCTCGGCGAAAAAAAGAAGAAGAAGATGTGATATTTGGTTAAAATATTTATTTCATAAAAAAAACAGATTTTTGTTGTCAATGAAACATACCAAGCTGTTGAATATTTCTTATTTTAAAAAAAGCTTATGAAGCTGTAATTATAAAGGGTTTTATAATAATGAAGCCAATTTGATAAGAAGTTATAATTTATTTTTATTTTACTTGTTACATTTATTTGAATTATATATATTGGGTTTTCGACAAAAAAAAAAAAGGAATTATATATATTGGGAGAGAGATATTTAGAATTTTTAGAATAATTTTAAAACCAAATTTAAGTTTTGGGTTGATATTATGACATGTTTACTAAATCATAAAGGAATGGAAAACCAAGTATATTCCACACAAAATCAGGAATGAAATTCCTGATTTGTGAGGAATTGGACTATTAAGTGAGAGGTAGTATTCTAATTTCTCAAGAACTAGCTCATCATGAATCCATCTTTTTTACCCATTATATCCTCATACAAATTTTGAAATTCCAAATTTGTCATCCACTTTAACCCGATAAATTATTTAGAATAAGTGCATTTTAGAAATCAAAGTAGTTTCAATTTTGATTCATAAGAATTTAGTAACCAATTTATAAGGAAACAATATCATTCCTACCCCCGATTCTACATAGTTTTTTTGGACGAACTTTAATGGGAATCCAAATTCCAACTCCTCCTCAATTCAATTTCCCATAACCTGATTACGAATTAGTAAACATGACATTAGTATGAATAAATAGAAAAGTTTTGTACAATTTCCCCTAACAAGCTTGTCACATCTTAATGAGTTGGGCTCTCATACATGCATACTGTGACACCCCAACCAAGTTGTCATATGTATGCACCAAAACCCATATCATGAAGTTTGTTTGAGGGATTCAGACCCAAAAAAAAAAAAAAAAAAAGAGAGAAAGAAGTTTATTTGAGAGAAAAGCTTGTGATCCACCATGTCAACAAAAGCCCAAGATCAAAGGATACATTTCAAAACCCGCAACCATAAGTTGGTATTATTGACCTGGTATTCTCATGTTTAGCAAATTACAAGCATATAAATTGTGCATGTTTACTGACTGAGAAGTTGAGAACGGACTTGAATCTCACATGATTCTGTTACATTACTCAACAATCTTTTACACTTGGCACAATGTCACATACAAAAAAGACAAAAAAGCATAATTTCTTTAGCTTCAGTGCAATCTACCTCATTTCCTCCTTCATCATTTGGGCAAACACCTTGCTCATTGAGACACCAGCAAGGTCCCTTGCACTTCCCATGCTAAATTCTGCAATAGATACACTGCTCTCCAGGTGGTTGGCATGATCAGCTTGCAAAGATGGCCTGCGATTGTGATCTGATCGTCCATCATTTCCTTCGAGCTGAAGCACATATTCTAAGTTCCACAACACATCTCCCACTGTAGGTCGATCAACGCCGTGTTGTGCCAAGCATTTTGCAGCTATCTCTCCAAACTTCTTCAATGAATCCGGCTTTACTTGACCTGCAAGAAGAGGGTCTACAATTTCCTCCAATCTCCCGTCTTTCTGCCACTTCAGTGCCCATTCAACTAAGTTCACCTTTGCCCTTGGGAGAGATGGATCAATAACAGGTCTTCCACAAAGGACTTCATACATCACCACCCCAAATGAGTACACATCTGACTTCTCCGTCAGCTTTTGCCTTGTTAAGTACTCTGGATCAAGATACCCGAAGCTGCCTTTGACCGCTGTGCTGACATGCGTTTGATCAATCTCAGGACCAGTTTTTGACAGCCCAAAATCAGCAACCTTGGCCATAAAATTATCATCCAGTAGTATATTGGCAGACTTAACATCCCGGTGAATAATTGCCTTTGTAGAGCCAGTGTGAAGATAGTGAAGTCCTTTGGCAGCTCCAACGCATATTCCAAGCCTTTGCCTCCAACTCAAGCTTGGAAAATCTGAGCCATACAGATAGTTCTTCAGGCTCCCATTTTCCATGTACTCATAAATAATGATCATCTCACTTTTCTCATCACAGTATCCGATTAATGCTACCAAATGGCGGTGGCGGAACTGAGACAACATTTCAATTTCTGTCCGAAATTCTGCAAGACCCTGCCTTGAATGAGAAGCTCCTCTCTTAACTGCCACTTTTGTGTTGTCCCTTAAAACTCCTTTGTAAACCTTCCCAAAACCACCAATCCCAACAATCAGGTTCTCGCTGAAATTATCAGTAGCCTCTTGAATTGCCACGAAAGGAAAGCGATACCCAAGTTTTGAGACAGAAAACATCGCTGCGCTATTGGTGTCTTTACTTTCCATTCCATTCACCATGACATCATCTGTCCTTGAATGGATGGCATGATGTGCTAGTCTTCTTCTTCTGCGCAGCAGGAAGAAGACTGCAGCCAACACAATAGCAATGAATAGTCCAACAGCCAAACCCACTATAACACCAACTTTGATCTTAGAGCTTTTCTTCAAAGAAGAGTCTAAGCTGCCCCTAGAATTGCTTATTTTCATGATCTCCAGCCCATTGAGAAAGACAACTGGGTAAGTTGCATCTGGATCATTAGGGCCAACACTTACATTTAGCTTCTGGCTATCACTTACCCTCATGATGGCATCCATAAAATATGGGGTGCCTAAGATATTTTTTGTCACTTTTCTAAGATCAAGACTACTAGAAACAAACAGAGAATTGATATAAACTTTGAGGATGAGAGGTTGAGCAGATTCACTGACTATGTCACAGAAGTGAAACCGAACCAGATACTCAAAACCAGGATCAACATGAAAATGCCATGTCAGATTGGCATTCAGTGTAGGTACTTTTATCGATTCCAACTGAGTCGCGGTGCCATAGACTGAAGGAGGGGCAATATCCACCGTTGGCCAGCTTGTGTAATTGACAGCTTCTTTTTTTGAAACAAATGTAGCAAAACCATTGTGCGTCAAATAAGAATCATCAGAAACCCAAAGTCTCCACAAGGTATCATTTTGGGGAGACACTATTTCATTGCCCATATTCACCCTCGCAACTGTCTCTAATGCTTGCTTCCTCAAATTTTGGTGATTTTCCTTTGAACCAATGGTTACGGCATCCTCTGGAATGAGCTTATCCGGGAGGGAAACAACTTCTAAGGCATTTATAAAAGCAAATGAATTGGTGGCAGGAGCAAAGGTGAGAACTAGACTGTCTGAAGTTATGTTCAAGGAGTACTCTCTCATGAGGTAACCGCTATCTATTTTGAACTCCTTGAGAAGGGTGAAAGTTTGAGCAGAAACAGAGAACTTCGCTGTGCTCAAATTATAGCTCTCATGAACAAAAGGAGAGAAATAGAGGCGAACCCAATGACGCCCTTGTTTTCTTATTGGAAATGTGTATAGGGCGGTTCTAGTAAATATTCTTGCATTTTGGTACAGAACTGAATCTATGGAGGAAGAGCTGGAATTTGAACTTGAATTGGCAGATATTTTTTGTGGGGTTGAAAGGATACGGGAATCCGACTCATCAGATACAAATACACGATCACCAACTTTTACATTGGTTTTTGATCCACAGGTTATCAGATGCTTATCCACTGGATTAAATCCTAATGAACCACATATCAGATACAAAATTGAAGAAACCCCTATAAGCAATCTAATAATAGTCCCACCAGTCATCATAACTGGGATCTTGAAGCAAAGCTGAGGCTTAAAGTAGGAACTAGCAATAGAATTGGGAAAGTTGAGATTACAACAAGACTCAAGTGGGCAAAGCTTAGATCACAAATTAGAAAGTTGCAACTTGTAATTGATAGTGGGTGATCATGAAAAGCAAGTTGCTGCATTCAAGCAAAACTCAGATTAGAAAAGGAAACAGCTTTCAGAAGGGACAAGGCTCAGATTATAATATGGAATTGCACAAAATCAATGTGCTATCTCTTTCCTCACAACACCAATACAACAAGAACCCAACAAAGATAACCAATAAATTAAGCAACTAACCAAAAGGGTCAGCTTGAAATCACCTGAACACATCAATACTGAAGAAGCACATGAAGGTTCTTGAATCTGATTAAAAAGCCAACGTGTGAAAATCAACTACAAAATGCTCAGTGCCTCACTGACATGAGATGAGTTCCTCAACTTGCTGGACCAAATAAAGGAGAACATGAACACAATGTGGACAGAAATAAACGTGGCAAGACCACATTGACCCAGCCCTTGTTTATTATTTTCTCTACGTCTTGTTTGACAAATTCATAGAACTGCAAGCAAAATCACAAAATTTGAAGTAGAGAAGAGAGAACATAGTGGATAGAGATAAAGAAGTCAAAAGTGTTTGAACAGACAAAATAATGGAGCAAAGCTGATGACAGCTATTATGGGTGGCTCACCTTCTTGGATTAGAATCTACGTTAGGTCCCATGAGAGAGAGAGAGAGAGAATGATGGGAGGGTTCGTGTGATGGTTCTGAGGGGAAATATTTAGTGCCGGGTTTGTTCAAAAGAGAACATTGGTACAGTCCTTGTCGTTGTCAGCTGTGTGCTTAGTTACGCGTTTTCCACAACCACGTTATTAGTGTGGGCGGAACTTCTGTGATACAAGATTTTGGTGGGATTCTGAGTTCGGTCCCCGGTTTTGGTTATGTTTGTGTTGGATATACTGACTGAAATAGCCCAAATGAGACTGAATTTTGTTAACTGTTGGGCTTCATGTGGACAATTTTTTGTTAGCAAAATAATATTGAGAGTATAAGAACGAATATTCTTTAACTATCAGAGTTACAAGTACTCCTTTAATATAGATTAGTGGTAATACTCATTTACGTATACGTGCACGGTTGTTCTTAGCATAACTCTTTATTTTTCCAATCTCTCCTAGTCTCAAAGAGCAAATTCAATGAGGTATGTCTCTAGAACTCCAAAGGGAAAAATATCAAACTTTTACATGGACCCCTCCCTCTACTAAACTCCAACCACCGTCATTGAAAACCTGGCTCCATAACCTACGCTATTGACCAAGTTTTGGCAAGTTGCAGGTGCATCAAGTTTTGCACCTTGACTATTACTTTGGTAAAACAATGACATGTATATGTGCAGCAGCTTCGTTACAGCAATCGATCGATGATTCTTAGTCAATGACTGGCAGTTGTTTACACACGTGTGAACGATTTACTTTGGTTAAGCTGGAAAAGACCCAACTGCATCCTTATTTTGACCCCAGTGTACGTATAGAAGACAATGACAACTCTTTTAAATTACCAAAATAATACAATGACAAGTTTCTTTTTATGGTATAATAATGACCGGTGGCGGAGCCAGTCCTACACCTGGAGTGGTCCTAGCCCCCCCAAATTTTTATATCTCTTCTATTATATACATATAGAATTTATAATAAATCATTTATAATTTAATTTAAAGTTTCCTCTAAAACAAATTAGACATGTCTAAATTAGAAATATTTAGCTCTAAACATGTAATTATTGAATACTTAGGCATTTTATATACTTGTATTTTCTACTTCGGCTCCCATAACTCTACAATTCTAGCTCCACCCTGATAATGACAATTTGACAACTTTATTACTTGAAAAACAGAAGGGAAAATAAAGATATGGTCCTTTGTGGACATGAATTCAATATTGTTAGGCTATGAATAGAAGAAGCAAGCAAATGCAAGAAATGGAATTAATGTATGCATAAAAGAAGTGTGCTTATGAGCCATGGGAGGGAGTGGTGGAAGAGGGGGGAGAAGAACTCTTATCACCCTTGTTGGGCTCTACTCTTGTGAACACTTCCATGGCGCTGATTATGGGTGGTAGGGTTGACCCATTAGCTGAGCCCAATGTCACATTGATCGTAGGGCCCACAACAGTCACAGGGTATATGGTGATCACCTTACATTTGCTGTACTCCAGGTGTCACCGTGGACTTCATCTGACCGTTGATGTAGATCTGAATGATCCTGGTGTCGTTTGGTTTGGGGTGGCTTACCGTTTCGGTGAAGTAGAGCACAAGGTAGGCCGATTGTGGGGTCGTTTGTGGGAGATCAATGGACAAGGTGATTGGATCAACAGCGTTCATTGATGCAATGGAGTCGCTCAACACAGAATTGGGAGGGTCGTTTTCTGGACAGAGAGGAGATCTGGTAAGGTAGCGACTTCGGTGCAGTTTGGTGGGCTTGTTCCACGTGTCCATACTCGATTGTACCTTTCCTCACTCAATGTCCCTGTGAACCTACATTCAGAAAATTTGTACATTCTCAATCGAAATCTTGTCAATCAAAATGGGAGACAAAAAACAAAAAATTGTTGGATTTGAAAAGAAAAATGTCGGGTCCTAATAATGTTTCTTTTTGTTTAAGCAAATATGATATCATAATCCAATAAAGTAGACACGTTAACGTGTGAATGGTTATTAATCGGTGTATTGTAACATATGACGACTATACAAATAGCAAATAGCTATCGAATAATTTGAGAAATGTACCTTACTTCTCCACCACCAAAGTTAATCCTAGATACTAGATTATAAGCATAGTTGGTCTCCATCTCAGGGTACAATGGACCGGCTAGAACCCAAATTGGAACAGCTTCTATTGAAGATATAAAGGGAACCACTCCACTCTCATCCTGCACAATACACACATTAAGAGATCCTGCCCCTTGATTTACATACATGGCTTCATGGTATATTGGCCCTTCCACCACCGTTGATGTGTTGACCGTTGACCAATTTCTACCATTGATATGAAGATCAAACGAAGGAGGCTTCGAGAGACCATCGTAGTTGCCGTAGTAGAAGCCTGCCCTGACCAAGACCCGTTGGGTTTGCGCATTGAAAGGTAAAGCATAGCAGTTTTGTTGTGCCTTGTTAGGGAAGGATCGGAGGGTGTTCATCTCTTTAAGTTGTTGCTTTTGTGGAACTTGCTTGTTGATACCTGCTTGGGTGTAGCCATTATCTGTGACCCATTGGAGCAGGTTTTTATCCACACGTAGAGCATTGTTACCGCAGTCTATGTTCAACCATCCAATTGTGACTGGAAAGGTTGAAAGTGATAAGTAAAAACTTGTGTTCGAGCGAAATCGAGAGTTCAACAACATAACATGTCAAATATCAAACAGAAAAAAAGTTGCAAGCAAGTTACTTACGCTGAGAATAAGCGGTGAGCAAATGGAATGACAGGAGAAGCACTGGTGCCCATAAATTTTTATTCATAGAGATTGTATGAGTTTGAAAATTGAGATTAAATTTCTGAGAGAAGAAACTGACGGGTGTTTTGGTTGTGAAGTTAGATTTGATTTGGTTAATGTGGGTGATAAAAGGGCATGTAGCAACTGTGAGAACTAAAAGATAGCTTTGAAAATAAGAAGACAATAGAATTGCTGAACTGAAACTTATTATTCATTGACTGAACGTGCTCTTCTTATAGAGGAGCGTACAAACAACTAATTAGCAAATAAACAGGAACAACTAAAACACGTCTAACAAACTTCATCCACTAGAGGGATTCCTAAGGACCAGGAAAGGAAACGACTGACTCCTATAAAATAGGAGCTAACAACAGAAAACATAATTAAGATAAATCTCAACATCCTCCCTTAAACTGAATGTCATAAGACATCAGTTTAAATAAAAAAACACAAACGCATCATAGCTGCTGTTAAACAATATCCTTGACAGAGCAAATTCCCAACATCTTCCTGAGCTTCAAGAACACTGGCAACTTGAGAGGTTTGGTTAGGATATATGCAGCTTGGTCTTCACTTTTGCAAAAGATCAAATCAATGGTATCATCATTACACAGATCACGTAGGAAATAGAACCTCACATCTATATGCTTACTCCTCCCATGCAAAACTGGATTTTTGGACAGCTTGATTGCAGAAATATTATCACAGAACATTGGTGTGGGATCTTGTTGATGAAAATTGAGCTTTCCAAGTAGCCTCCTTAACCAAATAGCTTGGCATGCACAAGATGTTGCAGCAACAAACTCTGCTTTAGTAGTTGATAAAGTCACAATTGGCTGTTTCTTTGAAGACCAAGATACAGCTGCTGACCCCATTGTAAAAACATGTCCAGATGTGCTCCTTCTATCATCCAAGTCCCCAGCATAATCACTGTCACTAAACCCAATCAAACCATCCTTCATACCTTTCTTATAAAATATTCCAGAATCAGAGGTTCCTTTTAAATAGCGGAAGATCCTCTTTGCAGCCAGAAGATGCAGACGTGTAGGACACTCCATATAACGACTGATGAGGCTGACTGCATGCATTACATCTGGCCTGGTGGCTGTCACATACATCAAACTTCCTACAATTTGCTTATAGAGGGTGCTGTTTACCTTCTCTCCTTCAGGATCTTTTGTTAGCTTCAAACCACATTCAGTAGGCGTGCCAACAGGATTGCAATCTGACATCCGAAACCTGTCCAAAATAGTATGAACATACTTCTTTGGGATATGAAAATCCCAGCAGGAGATTGCTCTACTTCAATGCCAAGGAAGTAGTGCATTAAACCAAGATCAGACATTTCAAATTCTGCCATCATAGATTTCTTAAAAACATCAATCATTGTCATATCATTTCCTGTGTAGATTAGATCATCTACATACAGACAGACAACAAGAATTTTTCCACCAGCACCAATTTTAGTAAACAAAGTGTGTTCATATGGACACTTTTGAAAACCTTCTTTAGCAAAATAAGCATTTATACGGCTGTACCAAGCTCTAGGTGCTTGTTTCAGCCTGTATAGTGCTTTTCTCAACTTGTATACCTTCCCTTCCTTTCCAGGCTGTACATATCCAAGAGGTTGATCGACATAGACTTATTCTTGTAAGCTCCCATGTAAGAACGCTGATTTCACATCCAATTGAAAGATGGGCCATGAGTTTTGTGCTGCCAGTTAAAGTACTAGTCTGATTGTATCCATCCTTGCGACCGGAGCGAACACTTCATTATAGTCAATGCCATACTTCTGCTTATATCCTTTAGCCTCCAGTAGTGCCTTGTATTTGTCAACTCCACCCTCCTTGTTCAGCTTCGTTTTATAGACCCATTTCACACCAATCGACTTACGCCCTTTAGGAAGATCCGTCGGCTCCCATGTGTTATTTCTCTCAATGGATCTAATTTCCTCATCCATGGCTCTTCGCCATTTGGTTTCTTTGTGAGCTTCTTGAAAAGTTACAGGATCGTAGTCTCGTAAGCGATTGCAAAGTAAGTCTGTCCATCATCTTCGGATTGATCACCATCACTAACCTCATAATCCATCATCCATGCCGGTTTTTCGTTTGTGCGTTGGGGTCGAAAACTAGATGGTTGGCCTTCATTAGAGGGTTGCAATTGCTCTTCGCTTTCTTTGCTTGTCGCTTCTTCATCAAAAATAACAGAAATCTGCTGCTGCCGCTTTGAGCCTTTATCTGTCCAGTCCCATATTGTTTCTTCATCAAATAATACATCATGACTGATGATGATCTTCCTGGTGGTGGGATTGTACAATTTATAGGCCTTTGAGTGCTCACTAACCCCAAGAAAAATACACTTTTCTCCCTTATCATCAAGCTTCTTCCTCTTCTCATCGGGAACGTGAACATATGCTATACAACCGAAAATTTTGAAGTAATTTACAGCTGGTTTGTGACCATTCCAAGCTTCTTCCGGCGTCATGTTTTTGACAACAGGAGTCGGACTTCTGTTTAAGATGTGAATGCTCCAATTGACTACTTCTGGCCAAAAGGTTTTTGGAACACCCCGAATTTTCAGCATGCTGCAAACTATGTTCAGGATTGTTCGGTTCTTCCTCTCACAAATGCCATTTTGCTGTGGTGTATACGGTGTCGTTAGTTGCCTTCGAATTCCATGTGTCTCACAGAAATCCTCAAATTCTTGTGAGATGAATTCTCCACCACGATCAGTTCGAAGAACTTTTATATTTCTTCCAACTTCGTTTTCAACAAGGGCTTTAAAGCTTTTAAAGGCTGAGAAAGCTTCAGATTTTGCCTGCAAGAAATACACCCAGGATTTTCTACTGTAGTCATCAGTGAACGTAATGAAATACCTCTTGCCACCATTGGAAGTTGGATTGATGGGTCCACAAATATCTGAGAAAATAAGCTCCAAAGGATTTTTGGCCCTCCATGCTTTTCCTTTTGGAAAAGTTTCACGATGCTGCTTCCCAAGAACACATTCTTCACAAATTTGAGTTGGACAATCAATGTTTGGAAGACCTCTCACCATGTTCAGCTGTTGTAGAGTCTTCAATCCCTTGAAATTTAAGTGGCCATAACGATAATGCCACAACCAAGCTGTCTCCTTCACTTTGGCAGAAAAACAAGTCTGGCCCACACTTTGAATATGCAAAGGAAACATACGATTTGGTGTCATTTTGACCTGTGCAATGAGTCCCTTCTTTGAATCTTGAATCTGATACATTCCTTCTTTAATTGTGATCTCATAGCCTTTTTCCTGAAGCTGCCCCACACTTAATAAATTGCTTTTCAAGTCTGGGACATAGAAAACACTAGAGATGGTTTGTGTAGTGTTATCCTTAGTCCAGATTGAAATATTGCCTTTTCCCATAACAGAAATTGCAGAATTATCACCGAAACGAACAGTAGATCGAAAAGATTCATCTAAGTAAGAGAATGATGACTTGTTACCGCTCATATGGTTACTGCATCCTGTGTCAATGTACCATACATCCTGATGAGTGTTCTCCACGGCTTGACACACCAACAAGAGTGTAGCTTCTTCTTCTTTCTCTGTAAAATTGGATTTTTCTCCCTATTCTCTGTTCAAGTTAGTGCGGCATTCAGAACGGTAGTGACCATACCTACCACACATGTAGCACTCAATGTTTGATTTGTCAGGCTGCGACTCACGGTAGCTTTGCTGTCTGTATCGATCTCTGCCTCTGTTGCTGAAATCAGAATTTCCTCTGTTGTTGTTGGAATCATGATTTCCTCTGTTGTTGGAATCATGATTTCCTTTGCCGCCGGACTCATGAGCACCTCTGCCTCTACCTCTTCCTCGGCTTCTACCTCGGCCACGACCGGAACCTCTCCATGATGATGATGAGTCATTGCTGGTGGAGACTTTTAAAGCTTTCTCCTCTTTTGAAGTGTCATGACTTTTGAATTTCTGCTCATGTACCAACAGTGAACTATGCAATTCATCAATTGACATTGTTTCAATATCGTTTGCTTCCTCAATTGCACAAACAACATAGTTAAACTTTGGCAACATTGAACGCATAATTTTTTCAATGATTGTGACATCATCCATCTTGTCACCATGAAGCCGCATCTTACTTGCAATTGCCATCGTCTTCGAGAAATATTCATCAACAGAATCTTCTGGTTTCATGTGGAGAGTTTCAAAATCTCTCCGAAGTGCTTGAAGTTATGCACGCTTCACCTTGGTGGAACCTTGATACTTTTTCTTCATAGACTCCCATATCTGCTTGGAAGTGTCCTTTTGGAGAATAGTCTCCAAATTGGATTGATCAATTGCTTCGAAAAGATAGTTCTTCACTTTCAGGTCCTTCAATTTCTGTTCATCAAGTCTTTTCTGTTGCGCTTCCGTCAACAACGCTCCCTCTGCTGGTTCAGCAATTCCATTTTCAATGAGAGTCCAATACTCTTTGGATCTCAGAAAATTCTCCATTAACATGCTCCAATGGTCATAATGACCATCGAAATGAGGTATGGCTGGTTGCACGTAGTTCTCTTGAACCTTGTCGGATGCCATCAGTTCTTGCTGCTGCAAGTCAAGAAAGCTTCTGCTTTTTGGAGAATTTTAAGTCAGGCCCAGTGGGGGCTCTGATACCAGATTGTGAGAACTAAAAGATAGCTTTGAAAATAAGAAGACAATAGAATTGCTGAACTGAAACTTATTATTCATTGATTGAACGTGCTCTTCTTATAGAGGAGTGTACAAACAACTAATTAGCAAATAAACAGGAACAACTAAAACACGTCTAACAAACTTCATCCACTAGAGGGATTCCTAAGGACCAGGAAAGGAAACGACCGACTCCTATAAAATAGGAGCTAACAACAGAAAACATAATTAAGATAAATCTCAACAGCAACGACACAATTTCTTGAAGTTATCTCCTATTTCATTAAGAAACACCGTAGCCATCATTGTAAACTTCAACCATTTTAAAATTAAGCACGACAAAACAACACTGTTACTTCTCATAAATAATGATGATCATCATTTTCTTAAAAATAAACAAGACAGAGCACTTTCCTAGCTCCATAGATTATATGTAGACAATTCACAAAATACAGAATAAGATCACTCAGAAACTTTTATTTCTCCTCTCTCAGTTTCCATCGAACATTAACCATTTCCGGCCTCATTATCACAACTCTACTTCAACAATTCAGATAACCTCGCAGCTACACTCTGCCTTGCTCCAGGAGAAACGCCGTGCTTCCCCACGATCGACTCTAGAACTGCCTCCGAAAGCAGTTTGTTTTCGATCACCACGTTCCCGGCTTCTGGTATGGATGCATCTTTGGAGAAGCTAATCTGTAGCAATGAAAGAGATCAAACAAAGATGTCAAAACTCAGATGCAAAATAAAAACTCAACCCTTCAAAAAAAAAAAGGTTTCGTGGTACTAACCGTTAATGATCCATTGGGAGATTGTGTGAAAAGGATGGAGGCGCCAGGTGGGAAGTTTTGATCCTTGAAGACCTCAAGGAACTTGTCAATGGCCTTGGCTTCTGCATCAGTGTAAATTCCGATTGATTTCCAAATCGCAACGCAATTCTCCGAAACCTTCTCCGAGTATTGCTGGCCGGTTAGTGGCAGTATAGTTGTCACCTGTGTGAATTTCTCAAATGGACCTATCAAAGGATAATCAAGATTATAACTTGTTCCTCAAGTTTTGTAACATCATCATATCCAGAAGAAAACACATTAACCCTAATTTTATGAAATTCTGATTGGTTTTAGTCCAATTGACCAACATTTCAATTGTCTGTTAAATTAAATACTAGTCAAAGCGTTAAGCATGTGTTTTAAGAAGTCCGTTACCTGTAACGATCTCTCTGAAGAACTCAACGGACTCCGTCAGCTCCTGGGCGGTCTTGCCCTTCCACTTAACGGCGAGCAGTGGCACGGCCTTATTCTCCAAGTACACGCCAATCGCCGTGAACTTCACGAAGTTCCCCTGAATCTCCAGCCCCCTCACCCCTGCGCACGTTAGCAGCCAATCAAAACCAAAGTCAACAAACAATTAGCTGGACAAATTACGGACAACAATTGCAGTGCGCCGGTAGTGCGAAGATTTACGAACCTGCGCCGCCGAGGAACAGAGTGTTGGCGGAGCCTGGGGGTTTGACTGACGGTGGAAACGACGTCGCCTCGACCTGAAGTCCGGTGAGATTTGGTAGTGCAGCCATTGGGTAGTCTTTGTTACGCTTTTGTGTGGCGATGGAGATGGATTTATTGTTTGTTGTAGGAAACGGTGCGTTTAAGCTGGAGGGTGGGCCGGTGGAGGAGTGAATGGGGGCGGGGGGTCTTGTAGAGAGGTTGGTGTCGTTGCATTACAAATAGGACAAGGTTGGGTGGTTAAGTAGGAAGGTCACGGAGTGTAGATGTGCACGTGGGAAAGCTCAGAGTCTCAAAACGTGGTGGGAAGTTTTACCTGTCATTCAAGAGGGCAAGTCACCACAACTCATACCAACTAGCTTTTTTGGTCGAAACTCATACCAACTAGATTAGGCAGGAGTCAGGATTTTACATTAGAGGGGGCCATTCACAAAAAATTTAAAAATAATTCGAATAGGAGCCCTCAAGTGCTAACTAGATTAATAGGTTAAGAGCATCTCCAACAACCTCTTCAACTATTTTGGGATGCTCAAATAGGTGAGCCACATCAGAAAAATTCTTTAACAGCCTCTTTAACCTCAGTCATCAAATCTGCAACCCCATTCTCTCTCTTCAAAACTGGTAAGTTGACCTTACCTCTTCAAAACATTTATTTTGTTTTGGGAGAATCAAAATCATATCGAAAGCCTAAAAACATTTATTTGCTTGATGGGTTTGATGTACATTTCATAAATATGATTTATTTTCTAGAATATTATCTTTTTAAAAAAAGAATTTTATTAATTATTATTGTTTAAAGTCAAATATTGTATTAATTGAATTGAAGAGACTGATGAGGCACAAAATATTAAAGTAGAAAATAAGGCTCTTCAAATTGCCACGTAGGTCAACAAACTTCAATTTGAAGAGTTTTTTTTGCTACCACTGTTGGAGATGCTCTAATAATATCATTTCATATTGATTAATAATTTATCTATTTATTACAATCATAATTGTCCTGAATTTCATATTTTAACATGGTTGAATATTAATCTCATCATCTACACTATTAAAGACTCAAAATTTAATAATTTATACTTCAACAGAGAGAAGAAATACAAAAAATGTTCATAAATCCCAATATTAAGATGCCCTACTTAGACATGTAAAATGGGGGGAGACGGGGATTCGCAAACTTAAGTTAATTAAAAGATGAAGAGAATGAGAAAAAAAAGAAGAGAGTTTTTACTCCAAGAAGCAAACATATAAGTAAAAATATGAGAAAATAAAAAAATATGAGAGAGGGCCTGGGCCCACCCTGGTCCTTAGGCGGCTTCGCCACTGAGCTTAGGCTTCATTTGGTGTGGACTTTTAAAATATCGTTTATGGTTTGTTTGGGAGTGGTTATGAAATAGTTAAAAACAGTTTCTCACAATGAAAAATGCTTATGATAGCTTTGGTATAAACCTTGTAGGCTCATTTGGGAATGCTTATTTAAGAAGTGCTTTTAGTAAAAGCGTTTTTATTATAAAATGTTCAAATTTTTCTAAGAAATCGAAGTGCTTCCTGTAAAAGCACTTGGAGCATTTCTTGAAGAAGCACATGACATGTACTTCTCCAGAAAGCGCTTATACGACTTATAAGCACTTCTAAACTTTTCTACCAAATGTTGTCTGAAGCGCTTTTGGTTGTTTGAAACCGCTTTTAGCCCTTTTAAAAGCACACTCTCAAATGAATCACAAAAGTGTTTTTGGAGTTTAAAAATAAGCATTTGGTTTTTTAACAAATTTTTTGACATTTTAATAGAAAGAAGCACTTATAAGCAAAAATGCTTGTTTCCTATGGAAGGATGTGATGTTTAACATAATATAAATGAATAACAAACTCATAGAGTAGTTTTTTTAAAAAAATTTTTTATAGAGGAAGTAGTAAATTTTCATTAAAATTGTGAAAGGTTACAGACTCGAGCGAACAAATGTGGCCTCATTAAAACCTTGCCCAGGAAAACTCATTGGGACAAAACCTGGGACGAAGGAAAAAAAGTGCCACACGCTCCATAACGGCTACAAACAAAAAATCATGACAACTTCAGAATATTAGTGTCAGCTTGAAGAAACACATTGAGCCATGGAGGACCCTCTTCAAGCCAAGCGTCTATGGACACACTACCTAAAGCAAACTTAGCAGGTCTATCAGCCACAGTATTACACAATCTGGGAGCAAATACAAAAGAAAGAGAATCAAAGTTTCTAGATAACATGTGGATGTCGTTGATAATCCCCCCTGCAACCCCAAAAGCCTCATTGCCAGGGACAATGTCGTTAATGGCATTCTTCGCATCTGTCTCAACTACTAATGAATCATAGCCGACCTCCCATGCAAACTGAAGGCCTTCCCGAATTGCTAAGAGTTCAGTAATCTTGGCAGAGAAACATCCAATGATAGGGACTGAAATAGCACCCATAAGATCTCCATGCATATTTCTTACAACTGCCCCCAATCCACGTTTCCAAACATAAGTACTACAAGCACCATCCACATTCAGTTTCAACTTACCAGGAGGGGGAAGACACCAATGAGTAGAGGAGGGAGAATGAGTATGCACAGGTGCAGTGTTGGCGGAGATAAATTCAACTAAAAGACGATGGGCAGTAGCATATAAGTCATCAGGGTCACGTCCTTTTTGGCCATGCATTCGTGCATTTTGATCAAGCCAAATAAGCCAAGAAAGGTAGTTGGTGACTGAAAATAGGTCTATTTAAAAAAAATTATTTTACTATTTTGCTTTTTGAGGACCTTTCATATTGAGAAAGATGATAATATACTAAACTCATACACACTACACAGATGTTAGGACTTAAATCCAGAACCTTACCTGAGAAAGTAAATACTCCAAACCACTATGGCTTTTATTGCTTGACGTTCATATCATAAATATTTTCGTTTTTTGTGTTTGGTTAATAAATGGCATTTTAAGAGATTTTTTTGAAAATTTAACCATTTAGGCATATTTCTCTCTCTATGGCAAGAAAAATGGATTGATGCATAACCGCTATGAATTAATTCAGATTTCCAAGTGGCTGACAGAGGAGGAGTGTTTTGTAATTTTGCTTTTGAAATATTTCGGGGTGTCCTAAGTAAATGTAGAGTTACGGTTGGGAGCAGGGCAGATCGTGTTTGGGCCATTTACTATTTCTCAGTACTATATAGATGTTTTTCTGTTTCGGCCCGCAAAAAGAATTGGACTTTGCTTGATAAGTTGATACCGGCGGGCCGGCGTCCATCAAACTTCAAAAGAAAGGTCCATTGCACCTTACCCATACCTTTCCATAAACCTTTTTAATATGTTTTTTAAATCCTATTATTAATTTCAAATTTTCACCTTGTATAAGTTTTTCCTTTTTTAATTTAAAGGACAAAGGTAAAAAAACCCCTTTATTTCACATAATTTGGTAAGTTTGTCCAAAAATACAATATCTGATAAAATCTATTTTTTATTTTATTTTATATAAGTAATATTAAAGAATGAAATGTTCGAGCACATATTTCGGATGCAGGAGTAACTGCTCTTTAACTTTGCAAATCAAAACAATTAAACTCATTGACTTTGATAAGTTACATCAATGTAAAGGGCAGTTAAATAAGTCTACCTCACATGATAAATTAAATCCTCAAATAGAAGTTATGTAATAAACCCCAGAAAAAAAGCTAGAAGTAGACAGGCAGTTTGTCTGGACTGGTACATTTAAACCGAGGACAGCACCCAAATGCCTCAAAACGACGGCGCTTAAATCTTTAAACGTGGCAACGTAACGCTGACTGTTTCATCCTCTCTTCTTCCTTGTGGCAACTGGAAATGGCTCTCCCAAACAATCCCCAATCCTTCCCCCATTTCTCCTAAACCCCAAACCCCAAACTCCTCAAACCTAAATCCTAAGCCCTCCTCGATCTCTCTCTCTCTCTCTCTAAAATAAACCAAAACCAGAAACTTTCAGCTTTGTTTTAGAAAATTTCTGAATATTTTTGGGCTGAGAAAAAAAAAGTCAAGAGAAAATGTCGTGGATAAGATCGGCTGTGAGCAAAGCCGTGGAGGTTGGGAACAAGAAAAACCTCACTCGGACCGTCAAGAACTATGCCGACTCCGTCGTCCAACACGCCGGCCAAGCCGTAGCCGAAGGCGCCAAACGCTTTCAGGACCGTATGGTAATTTCACATTTCCACCAGTTTTCTCATTCTACACCGAAAGGAGAAAAAATTACAAGTGCATTTTCTCTTAATCTGATTTACAGGGAGCCCGTAGTTTTAAAAGTGTTAAGAAGAGCATCCAGAGATTGGAAGAAGCAGCTGTGTCTTGCAGGGGAGCTGAAAGACTTGAGATACTGAGAAGGTGGGTGATCCTGCTCAGAGAGGTCGAGAGACTGAAGCTTTCTCTGGGTTCTGTGGAAGAAAAAGACAACGCAGTCGAGCAACCTACTGCTTCTGAGGACGCTAACGATATTCGAAGAAGAATATCTCTGGTTCAATTTATATCTATTTCATTCAGCTTTTTCGGGTTCATTGTAGTCTAGTTTGCAGTGGAATCTTATGCTTTTTGATAATGTGGATAGGTTTTGTATTATGACTCTGATGTTGGCGGTGAACCCATGACTTTCCGCGAAGTGTTTCTTCAAAGTCAGGCTCTGGAGGGCATAACACTGGCTATGGTATGTCTTTGAGAAATTAAAATATCATTGAAATGAACTATGTCATTGCTCTGAAAGAAATGGGTTTTTATTTTATTTTTTCATTTTTGAACTAATGATGCTTTAGAATTAGCTTAGCCAAACCAATGATGCTAAGATGGATGACCTTGATGTTCTACATGAAGCGAATGCTTGTTTCATAAGTTAGGGGGCAGCGCATAATGAAAGCATTATGGAAAATGATCTAAGTTGGAGCTGATTATGTTGAACAGTCTGCTTTTGTTTTTTCTTAGGCATTGCCACATATGCACTTGGTTTTTGAAACCTGTAGTGTTTTCATCTGTAATCAAACCAGATGGATTTTTCTTAATTAAGCATGGAAAAAGGATAATGAGGAAACTCATCTTTACCATAAAATACCTAATACCTTTAAAACTGGAATGAGTGTAAATGATCTTATGTAATTTGAAATTGCTGATTATGGAAGTTAACCGCAGGTTAACTCTTTTCTATGCCTCAGATTCTTGAAGGTCCGAATGATGAAGAGGTTGCCCTGCTGATGGAGATGTTTAGGTGAGAACCAAGACTGTACTTGTGTATAATGCATGCTCTTGGGCTATTAAGTGCCAGTATTCTTTATTCGGGTTAGCCATACTAGGACCTTTTTTTTAAATCTTAATATTATATGAAACTGCAGGCTCTGTCTTAATGGAGGAAAAGAAGTTCATAATGCAATAGTGAGCAGTATACAAGATCTGGAAAAAGCTTTTTCAAGCTATGAAGATGAAGTATTGGTAAAGACATAAAACTTTGCACTTAAAGATCATTCAATAAATGTGAAGTTCTGGAGAAAATTTGATATATATTTTCCATAACGTTTTTATTGATATAATTCATTATCTTTCTTTTCTTGTGGGATTTATCATGTGACAAAATCTTTCCAGAGATCAACTAAAGTTGTAGTATATAGCTCTAATACTCTGATTTACATAAATAAATCGGAGTATTGAGTACTCCATTCAATTCATGTAAGACTTGTTCTTCTTTTTGCTCATACTAGTTCATCGTTTTCCTTTGTATTCAGGTAAAACGGGAGGAATTGCTCCAATTTGCACAAGGTGCAATTACGGGGTTAAAGATGAATGCTGATGTCATAAGGTGTGCAAAAAATAACACACACACTCTCTCTCTCTCTCTCTCTATATATATATATATGTGTGTGTGTGTGTGTGTGTGTGTGCGTGCGCGCACGCTCAGGAGGTATTAAGCTAATAGCAATTTCATGAGTAACATGTCATGCCTACATAACCTAGTTTTATTTACCACACACATTTACACCCAAACAATGGATGTGAAATGAGTCATCACCAAGCCTGTTGATAATTGATCATGATAAACTCTGATCTTATAGATGTTAATCTCCTTTTTTTTAATGAAGAATAGGAAGTGGGTTTCCCTTCTTGTTTGGATATGGATTAGTGCTGGCACTTGCTAGATATATGCTTATGCAAATAAATTTGTCTTTCGTTCCTATAAATTTTTTGTAGCTGGCGACCTTAGAGATTTAATTATTCGTACTGGTAGGAAAAAGTGTAAAAGTATGATGCTAGGCTTCAATCAAGGGCTGAAAATGTCTTCTTACCTATGTATTTAAATGTGTCTTGTTACAGAATAGATGAAGAAGTCTCTAGTCTAAGGAAGAAGCTTGACACAACGACCACCCCTCTGAAGGCTTCAACTGAAGGTCATGACAAAGCATCAGAAGAAACAAAATTGGAAACAATGGAGGTGAGGATGTTTGTCATTAAAATTTTTTGGTTCTAGTGCCTCATGGTATAAGTACCACTGTGCCAAAGAGATGTCAAATTCTATCAAGTAGAAGACTAATGGCTCTATGATGGAATTTTAATAAGTAAAATTGGCTAATGTTTACATAAGCATGAAAGTTCTTTAATATTTAATGAGTATAAAAATTATGGAAATATGGATCTGACTGCCCTATGTTTCTGGTAGGCATTAAAAGAAGCACTTGCACAAGTTCGAGCTTGTTCCAGATTAAAAGGGCTTTTACTGAAGAAAAAGTTGTTGAACAATGGAGATTCTCCTGAGATCCATGCTCAAAAAGTATGTATTTCTCGGTCTGCCTCATTATCAATTGGTTATGCATCTGAAAGCACAGTTTTAAATTTGTTGGCAGCATCTTGCCTTTATCTATGGTGACTTTCGTGCTGTTTGATTTGAGGGTTTTAACAGTGCCATGTGGTCCTTGTGAGAGTCAAGCTTTTGGCTGAAGATGTTGACAAAGTGTCTATTTAGCATTGACATGGGCTGCTAGATGCTGCAAATCCTCCAATTCTGTTATGGGGATGCAACTATATATGTTCAGTCCTAGGAGCTTGTCTGTTGATTCACAATGTGTGAAAGGTTTACTTTTTGTGTCTTGTTCAATAAATCAATGCCTTATGGGACCTTACCTAAATTTTTTGACAGTGTTTATGATGCGACCCAAATATTCCACTCAAAACAAAGTTCTTACTTAGTTACATGGTTTGACGACAAAATCATCCTTGATTATGCTGTGTCTAATTCTTTTCCCATTTGCTTCTCTCTTGTATTTGCTAGTAATCTCTGCTTTGTATATTTTCTGTATTAAGTGCAACTCGATCCTTTGATTGTTGCTTGTGCACCCAGAAAATGCTGATTTCCTTTCAAGATACAAAGCTCTTGTTACCAACGTTATTTTTGTTGTATAAGCAGGTTGATAAATTGAAGGTCTTGTCAGAATCTCTTGCTAGCTCCTCTGCAAAAGCTGAAAATCGTATTTCAGATCACAGGTATAACAACTTTGGAATCATTTGTTTTTTGTTGCTTTTCTATAGTATTAAATTGTGTTGTTACATTGTTTTTTCTTGTATTACCTGTGTTCATTAATTTACTTCCTGTTGTCTAAATATACTGTTGTAAAATGTTCTTCAAAAAATAAAAAAAATAAAAACTCTCGTAAAATTTTAAGCTATCAGCTAATAAAACATTAAAAAGAAAGTTTATATGATTTGGCTTGGCGTATCCATATAGCTGTTCAGAAGCCTTGCTTTTTGTAACTCTGTAGTTCCAGTGAAAACCATTGATTTGATTAACAGTAATGACGTGTAGTCTGTGCTTGATCTATTATTGTTATTAGATGCCAGGTTTAGGAAAAACTAAATTACTTTCATTGTTCCTTATGAATGACAGACTTCAAAAGGAGGAGGCACTAAAAGTTCGCGTAGCCAGAGCAAGTGAAGTGAGTGAAAGAGAGAAGGTATTGTTCTTCAACATTACTTACCTATAAATGTAACGATGTGAAGTTTGTACTCACATTTCTGTAGAGAGGTCTTTAGTGTGTAATTGCATTCTTATCAAGTTTGAAATATGTCAAAATGTTTTTACTAATATGGCATTCATGTTTTCTTTATGAAGTCAAATCATGAAAAAGAAAAATTAGAAGACAGAGTGGCAAATATTGTGTACTCTCTTTTTAAGATTTTGGTCATTTCCATTAATCAACCAGCTGAATTATGTCTATTATTAACATCTGCATACTATCAATATGATTCTTTTTATTAAATAATTCAGCAGCTTGTTTCTTCAGCAACAAAAACAAAGCCCTTAAAATTTCAGATTTATTAAATAGGTCCTATATTTGGTGATATTTCATTCTTGCACTTCTGCATACTCATACATCATGTTGAACGTATTTTTTTAACAGGATTTTTAGCATCTTTATTCTTTCAAGAAATATTATTTGCACTCAAAAGAAGCTTCTTGCATCCTCATGTGTGAGTGCGTGGAGTGTGGGAAGCTAAGTTCGAGTGCATATATCATCTCCCTTCCCTTTTTCTCCCTCCAGTAAAAGCTTTCTTTTTGGTTCATGATCTTTCTAAATCCATGTTATAGATGTGGTAGGGAGGCAATGCTTGGTTGGTACATGTATGCCATAAGTTTTGGGAAGGGAATTTTAGTTTTTGTCTCAATGACCATTTTCAGGAAATAGCAGCTGAGACTACACAGCTTGAAAAAGAACGAGATGACCTTGAGGCTCAACTGAAAAAGGTTTATATGCTTTGGTTTTCCCCCTTATATATTAAATTAGCTTTCTCTTCATTGATTGTGACTTTCTAAACACTAGCCATCTGTTCTAGGTTAATATCTCCTTGGCTGCAGCTAATGCCCGCCTTCGCAATAACAGGGAAGAGAGGGAACAATTTGAAGAAGCTAACAATAAGATTGTTTCCCACAGCGAAACAAAGGTTTAGATTATTTTATTGGTTATTTTTTTCATGAGCTGGTGATGTTCTGGATTCTTTCATTGTATTATACCTTTAGGTCCTTTGCATCATTCAAATCTTTATTTTTGTTTTGTTAACAGGAAGATGAGCTATCGAAATCCATTGCCTCATGTAGGGTAGAGGCAGATATTATAAAGACTTGGGTTAATTTTCTTGAAGATACTTGGGTTCTCCAGCGCTCATATACAGATTTGAAGGAGAAGCAGGTCAAGTAAGTTCTTCAACTCTCTGCAATTGCTAAATGCTCATTGCTTCTTTTGTCAGCAAAAGATACTTAACTCTAGTATGTAATTATTGATATATTAGTATCGTATGATCAGCTTGAAGTAATCATGAGAGTTAAGTATCTTTTGCTCATTGCGCCTTTCATGAAATATATACATTATTGTTTAAATAACTATTTTTCTGCAATTTTAAGCGATGAATTGGAGAAACATGAGGACTATTTCTTGAACTTGGCCATTGATCATCTCTCTGCTTACAAGGTATTGAATCTCTCTCTATCTCTCTCTCTCTCTCTCTCTCTCTCTCTCTCTCTCTCTCTATATATATATATATATATATATATATATATATCTGTCGGTCTGTCTGTCTGTCTGTCTGTCTATAACCCTTTTGATACCCTTGAGGTACACCTTTTATCTTCTATGCAGAAAGAGTTGGGGCCTTCTATCAGTCGTATAGGGAAATTTGTAGAGAACCTAAAGAAGTTGAGCGAGGGGTAATGTTGTTTGTTGCACTGTGATGGTTGCACCTTCATTTACTTGCTTTGTTATTAATGTCTTTTGACCTGACGAGACAGGTCAAGGATGGCATCTACTGCAGAAAGTGACGATTCTAAAGTATTAAATCCAATAAATAATCTTGAGGACGAATATTTGGACCACGAAACCAAGGTAAAAATATGTTGTGAAAAACTTTGAATTCAACATAATCATAGATCTCTCCTTATCAGGACATTTTGGTTTTTCTGCTATCTAAAAGGAGTGACCTTTGCTGTTAAAATGTTCTGCACAGTTTCCCAAAATGAGAGTATTGGTTATTGTTCCTAGCATGTGAAATTTCAAAAAACAAAGAAATGAATAAACGAGTCAGGATGGATGGATATATATTTGCATATCATATATGATCCAAAATTTCTTTTGCAAGTATTCTGTAAAAAGTAATGAATTAGGGATGCTTCAATTATGCGTGTAATGCTTTCTTGGTCCTATATGTGCTCTATTCTGTTTGTGTTGTAGTGTAACATTTATATGCTAACAAGCACAAACATTGATATTGTTGGTTTGCTCCAGATTATTACCACCTTTAGTGTAGTAGATAACATCAAGGAGCAGTTTTATAGCCCACGAGCTGAAATTTCCAGGTATGAACTTGTGGGGTGTATGAATTATGTCTTTTCCTTGTACACTATGTTTGAATATATTCACTGAAACCCCTGAATATGACGTACTGTGCTTGCCTGTTCCAGGAAAGATGATCCTAGGGTTAAGGAGCTGTTTGATGATATTGAAAAATTAAGGGAGCAATTTGAAGCTATTGAGAGACCAATTCTACAACTGGAGAATCCAACCCCAAAATCAGAAACTTCATCTAGTGAAAAGCCACAGAGTGGTCCATCTACTCTCCCAACAGAGAGCACAGGAGCGCAGAAAGCTGATACAGATAAGCATCCTGGGTCAGGTGCAGTGAAGGCAGAGCAAATGCTTGACACTGAAGCAGAACTAGCAAAGCTGGAATCGGAGTTTGGCAAGGTTGGTCAAGACTACTCGGCAGAAGAGATTGGTGACTGGGAATTCGACGAGCTTGAAAGGGAACTAACATCTGGTGATTCATCAACTGGCAAATAGATCCTGGCTGGGTCACCGTCATTGCAAGTTTATTAAAAAACCTGTGTATTATAAACATGGTATATAACTTGTACCTGACCTCCAAAAAGCCACACATACTTTTCTCTGTAACTTATCTGTAACAAGTGATGGATTATCAATTTGTTAATTTAATCCTTCTTTAAATTCTCAAACCTTTATGTTCGAATATGGAATACAAGTGAATGAAAGGTGTAATTTGGATGTAGCTGGTGAACCACAAGAGTTTCTTGGTCAATTTTTTTTTTAATGTTTTGTGTAAGGGCACCGTGTTTCATAGCACTGTTCAGTATGAATGAGAATGTGGGTACAATTTCTCCTTCTCTCTGAAGTGGGGGATGCCCACCTGATGTTTAAGGGGGCCTCTCATGCTTCCTCAATCAGAAATGGAGGAGGCCAGAGAAGAAAGTGGGCTTTTGAGAGCTTTGAAAAGGTTTCTTGATATAGAAGTATAAATTTTGTTTTATCTTTCAAGAGCACCATCATTATGCAGGGCCTCCAATGTTTTCAGCACAAGGGCACATAAGCTAGTGGACTGGGAATTCTTCCACCCAAAAATCCTCTCTAAAGGCAGTTTCTAAAATGACTTCCAAAACAGGTTTGCTTGAAGCTGCTTAGCTGATGTTGGTGGTGGGATGCCAGGCAAGGTCGCCCCAATAGTGGAGCCAGAGTCTACACGTCAATCCTTGAACCAATCAGAAAACTCAAGCATCCTGGATTTAGGGTTGTGGGCCATATACATACGGAATTTGTGGCTATTCTTTGCTTTTCAAAATCATTTGTGGCAGAATTTGTCTCTGCATAATGTCAATGCAATATCTTGGTAATTTAGTGATGCAAGAGTTAATCTTGGATATGGAGAATAAGAGCTTGTGGAGTTGGGTTTGGGGCAAGTCATGTCCAATCCAATCCAAGTGGTGGTGGGGTGGGGGGGTGTGTCTTGACATATCAAACCCTTAAAATCTTTGCTGGGGTTGTATTTAAATGTACATTTTGGAGTCTGGACCCAAGGCAAAGAAAAAACACATTTATGAATGCTTACTACAGGAGGACAGTAGTGCATCCTTCTAGTGCCGGCTGTCTGGAAAAATAACAAAATAATCCAAATTTTTTATTCTTTCTTTCAAACAATTCAATACTTTTGAGCTTCTGTTAGTTTTCAGTTTTGTATCCCCTGGTAATATCCATTTCAATGACAATTCAGAATTTCGTAATGATTACCGACAAGAATTTTGCTACGGTCAGTCGCTCACGAGGTAAATGAATTACTCCCAATTGGCTCACAATGCATCAAACAGTTGAGAGTACCCTACTCTCGCCACCTTAATATGAATCATTGCTTCAAAATAAGACCTATATGGTCAACTTTAGTAGCTAATCAGTGATGAGGAAGTGTGTCTGAGGCATAGAATAGGCTAACAGAAGAACCATAACCAACCATTTTGGGTTTTGGAAAAGGTTGGGACTTGGGAATCCCATTGCTCTGTTAGTGGTTAAAAATAAGCAAATGAAAGAAAACAGAGAAAAAGATGGAACGTAAAGATGGGGAGTGTTAAAAGGAGAAGACAAATAAAAATCTGGAATAAGAGGAAAGACTTTACTTTGTTGGGACCATTTATATACCAATCCAAGTTCCTAACTTCACAAAAAGAGGAAATTTTGTGGTCAAGAATGTTGAGAAAAAAAAAAGAAGCTAAAATAACCAAGCATCATGATTAAAGGAATTGTACCTATTGATTACTTGCTTTAATGATCATCAACTTGGGTTAATTGAGAGAAGATTTCATTATCTGAAAACAACAAGCCACCTATTTTATTAGTGAATTAAATATTCAAACATGTAGGCGCATGCACAATAAAACAAGTAAATATTTTTCTCAAACTCACCACCTTTTAAAATTAAATTTAAACTGGAGACCAACCCACATCTCAAAATCTGGCTTTTCTGCACTCCAAGAACATAAAAAAAATCTCATCTCCCCTCTCTCTTTTACTCAAAGAAAACAAAACTTAAAAAGCTTTTCTGATCAGTAGAGTAATAATAAATACTTAGAGCTAAAAAATCACTTTATATCTTAATTACTCAATAAACAAAACTTGAAAAAGCTCTTCTAAAGAATCACTTCAAAAGTTCTTCACCTGATCAGCTACTTTTACTGAATTCCTGGGTTCTTTTCTTTGATTTTTTTATGTTTACTTTTACTTTTCATCTGTCTTGCTTCTCAAAAGTTATTATTAAATTTTCTTGAACATGGTTTTTTATTGTTTTCTGTAAAATAAAACAGAAGAAAGAAGAAAAGTTGATAAGATTTTATTGGGTTCAGATCTTCTGTCAATCTTTTTGTGTGTCAATTCTCTGTTCATGGTTAATTTTATGACGGCGTGGCATTATTTTATTATTTTATTTGTATTAAAAGATAAAAGCGTTAATTTGTTAAAGTATTATTAAGTAGAATTAACGTATCAAAAAGTAATGCGTAGGCAGAGATGACACACAAAAACAGGGACAGAGGATCTGAACTCGATTTTATTAGAGTGAAGGAGAGAATTGTCAACCTCATAAAGAGCCAACACACAACCCGACATTTGGTGGTGGGAAGGGGAAATTCCGGATGCAATGCCTGCGCTTATAATGATGCTAACTATAGTGCTTCTCAAGGAAATCTGAGCCCAGGAGAGAAATCATGCCAGCAGTATTTCATAATTTACATTGTAAAACCAATAAAACTTCTCCACCTACTCAATTTTTTTTTGCCCATTTGCAAATAAGAACAAACACCACAAATTAGTCGAGCCGGGTTACCACAGTGGTTGTGGTCCTCCTCCTTCCCCTCTTTAGCACCCATGATCTAACTCCACGGTTTCTTTCCCAATATAACCAACAACAACAAAACCACAGATTAATAAATCATAGATAAAAGAAAAAAAGTAAAGAAATAAAATGTTGGAAGGGAAACAAAATAAAGAAATGGGTCAGCGCTGGTCCAATAGAAAATGGTCCACACATGGAGTTTTATATTTGGAAATTGGGAGCATTCAAAAATTCTCAAATACAGTTATTTCTGTCCATAAGTTGGCCTCATGGACAAGCTTTAAAGGTTGCATAATACCTTCAAAACCCTCACAAAGCTCCACTTCCTGCAGTAAGCTCAAACTCTTCAAACAGCACAGAGCCTTGTGTTAGCAGCACAGAAGTGATCATGGCCGTTGATCACGTGTCCTGTGACCATGCAGACGACGACTACATCGACATGGAAGTGAGCTCGTACTCTGCCTACCTCTGCCACTCCATGAGCTCTCCTCCACACCCCAGAGAGTTTGAGTTTCAAATGTCATCCACTTCTCTGGAGAGATTGCCTCCCTCAACTTCCCCAGCTGATGAGCTTTTCTACAAAGGAAAGCTCCTTCCCCTTCACCTTCCCCCTCGTTTACAGATGGTTGAAAAACTGCTGCAAAACTCCAGTTCTTCTTTCGACACCCGAATAGATATGTTCGAAGAATTCTACGGCACTCCATTGATGAACACTGCTGCCCCAACGCCAACTACAACCAGCACCCCATTTGAATCCTGCAACATCTCACCTTCTGAGTCATGCCAGGTTAGCAGAGAGCTGAACCCAGAAGAGTATATTTTGGAGTATGCAACTGAAGTGAGTGGCTTTATCCATGAAAACCCAAAAAAGTCTTGGACCAAAAAGTTGAAGCAGTCATTACTGGGGTCAAAGCTGAAGGCTTCCCGGGCTTTGCTCAAGTCTCTGTTTCGGAAATCTGGTTGCTCAGATACGAACAGTGCAGCAGCTGCTAAGAATGCAGATGTAGGAGGAATGGTTTTCAAGTCTGAGGATTTAAGTAAATATATGAACACAGGCAAGAAAAATCCATTTGGACAAATTCAGAAAGACAAATGCCGGATGTCTGCTTCCGGCACGAGGAGCTTCAACAAAGACAAGATCATTGAGGATGGTGCTGGTATTCACAGGAGATCATTCTCAGTGGCCATCAAACGGCATTCGACAAAGAATTCAACATCCTCTTCATCGTCATCTGGCTCTTCTTCGTTTTCAGGTTCAAACCATTCAAATGGGACTCAGGAGCTGCAGTTTCTGAAGAGATGCAACAGTGCAAGTTCGGAGATTGAGAGTTCAATTCAGGGGGCAATTGCGCATTGCAAGCAGTCTCAGCAGCCATTTCGTTCAAGAAAGACTGTAAGTGAAGTTGGGTTTTACTCATCCTCAGCTTCCAGGATAGCAGCTTGTGAGGACCAAGAGAGACCAGACCTTTGCAGCGGCTGAACGGTCCTCAGAGAGAGAGAGAGAGAGGGAGAGAGGGCGTGTAAAGTACAAACTTTTGACTTGGGTTAATGATCTGTTTTTTTTTGTTGCTTCTTTCATAAATTTGATAATGGGATGCTTTGATTCAGTGCATGGCTGTCAGAAATTCTCATGGCAGGAGATCCTGTTAAAGTTTGTTAAAAGCCAAATAGTTCTTCTGTCCTAGACCTAAATTATAATATGAGTACTAATCAATACAGATTTAGAACCTTCAAATCAGCAAGCATTCAACCATTTTGATTGACTGATGTCTTTTAAGTCATCTGCAACTTTCTTGGTTTGTAATTATATTCTAAGACAAGACATCATACTTTTCCCTCTGAAAATGGTTTCACTCAGCAAAAGCCATTGCTGTACAGTTCAACTGGCTAACAAATTTCTGAACTGACACTTTTAAGACGTCATAATCAAGATTCAAGTGAAGTGGGAAAGAAAAGTTGGGAAAAGTAGCATTCTCCAATATAAAAAGAACTTTAAACAATAAAACATATCTTTTACATATACTCCTGAATCATGGCGCACTGTACAACTCAAAAGGGAAAGGTACACACACAGTACAAATAAAAAATCTAAATGAATAGATGAAAACTAAAAATCATCAGATAACTGTTTGAAAAGAAAATTACAATGTCTGAATACTTGATAGAGAGAAGGTAGGTGACCCATCTTCATCATAATTGTGGTCCCAAATAGTCCAAGCTAACAGTCTGAGACATAAGAACTCTAATTTCACCTTTGTTTCTAGATGACAATGAAGGCACCAAAAAAACTTATTCTCATCACATACTGATAGCTAATTTAATCCAAGAAACCATATTCAAATGAGCCGGCATCATTCCCTGATGAATATTTAACTGCAAAGTACCTAAGATTAGGCTAATATCAACATCATTACCTCGCAGCCAATCATCGAATCACGAGGCTTGAAAAACCCACCTATCTACCCTTGAGGAGTAGCTAAAAGACACCAGCCTCCATACAAAATGATTCTTGGATCAACAAATAAACCATATGTACTCTTACTACATGAAAAACAAAGAGTTTAGACTCTGCCTTGTTTAAATGCAATTGTGAAAAAAACTAGTAAGTTGACAAGAGGAAATATAAATATTCAACAATTTAATATAAGAAGATATTTGGAAGTGCAAAAAGAAAGAGCCGTTTGTTGGCTCTTGTTTCCTTGCCCTTTTCTTTTCCCAGATACTCCTAGTGGGCAATATAAACCTTAAATTACGTGAACATGTCAGCCAAAAATTTGACAGGATTAGAACAAAAGAACGCAATTAAAAAGTTCAATTGATGTTGTTGAGCACTACAGGTTAACAGATATGGACCTAACCACAAACCTTTCTCCCCACCCAAATTTAAATGTTATCAGGGACAAAAGAAGGAAATGGTAGGCCTTGCAGACCATCAGTTCGCCTAATTAATACTTTAAATGTCACATAAGCCACAACATTAGCATAGAAAACTAAGGCATCAGCATCCATACCCATTTAGCCTAATAAAGATTAATACAAAACACATCAATGCGGCAACAATTATTCTATTCTAGATTTGAAACAGAGATCAGCAAAAAATGCATAACTGCATAGACTTTTTAAGTCAAAGTTCTGATTTCACAAGTATACAGTGGTAAATTTATGTGCTTAACGAGTGATTAGTTTGATACCGATTGAAACAGATTTTGCCAGAATGCAGAAGCTTAGGGGGAGTTCAGGATCCCGTGTCAATAGCATAGACGAGACGCTGACTTTGATCTTGGAAAACAATAGTTGAAAGGCCAACTGAAGTGAAAAATGTTTTATTTTTATTTGTATTTTTATTAATATTTTGGCTCGAACTATGAACGGGCCTCATGAAATTGGTGACAGTTTAGAATCTTTCTGAAAAGGTCTGCCTTTCTTCATTTACAATCGCCCATTATATAGGTAGATTACAAGCTATTTAGGGAAGAAATACAAGCTGATCTTCAGCCCCTACCATATATACATCTATCTAAATACACCGTACAGCTAATACATCCTAATTAAGGAAGGAATAAATCTGTATAATCATAACTGCCATATCAGTCAAAGCTGTAAATCTGCTGGCATTAAATGTGTAGATATTAGCTGTAAATCTGCTGTGATATTTCCTTTGACATCCCCCTCAAATTGATGCTGGTAAATCGACAAGCATCAATTTGCCATATGAAAAATGATGGCAGCGGCGTGGCATGGATTTTGTGAAGATATCGGCGATCTGCCAAAGTAGTGGAGATATGTGGAAGGGTGATGACTTGATGATCATAGGCTTCACTGATTGAGTGACGATCAACCTCGATGTGCTTGAGTGCGTTCGTGATAGGCGGGTTAGGCGGCAATTTGGATTGCACTAGTGTTGTCGGCGTAGGTGGAGTAGGATGTACGGGAAGCTGAGGCTCTATGAGGAGACCACGCAGCCAAATGATCTCGGGCGGGCTGCGGAGACATGGCTCGGTACTCGGCCTCGGTAGATGATTGGAGACATGGTCTGCTTCTTGCATTTCCAAGAGATAAGGGCATCACCAAGAAACATACACCAGTAGGTAGTAGATTTCTTGGTGTACGGGCAACCAGCCCGATCGGCGTCACTATGGGCTTGCGGTGAAGTGAAGAGCCAGGAAGGAAGAATAAGCCACGAGTAGGTGTCCCAAGAATGTAGCGAATTATGCGGCGGACTGCGGATAGATGGAGATGCCTCGGTGCTTGCATGAATTTCTTGACGGTATGAGCAGCATAAGAGATGTACGGGCGGGTAATGGTTAGATAGATAAGACTACCAACCAACTTCCGATAGGTAGTAGGATCCTCAAGCTCCCCTTCGTCACGTCGATATTTCACATTAAGTTCCATGGGGGTGTCAGCAGAAGTAGCGTTAGTGAGACCGGCTAGCTGAACTAGATCCACGACTATACTTATCTTTGATGCAAGAAGAGGCCGTGCGGTGATGATGCACCTCTAAACCCAAGAAATAGGTGAGCTGGCCAAGGTCTTTCATATGAAATGTAGAATTCAACAAAGTCGAACCATGAGATTGCCTCCAAGTCGAGCGGTGATGACGATATAGATCCACATAAACAAGGAGGATAAGCGATACTGTGGATGTCCTTTGTAGAAAAAGAGGAGTCATCTTGACTTTGAGTGAAAGAAAAACTAAGCAAAGTGGATGAAACTTCTCAAACCATACCCTTGGTGCTGCTTCAAACCATACAAAGAACGTTTGAGTTTGCAAACATCATTAGGTGAGGAAGTGGGCATGCGGAGGAAGTTTCAAGTAAACGTCTTCCTTGAGATCAGCAGTGGAGAAATGCGTTCTTAACATCCATTTGACGTAAGGGCCGAGTTGGGATGCGGCAAGAGCGAGTATAGTGCGGACGGTGGTCATTTTGGCGGCCAGGTGCGAAGGTCTCATCATAGTCGAGACCATATTCTTGTTTGTTGCCAAGTGCTACTAACCGAGCTTTGTAACGATCTATGGACCCATCCAGACGAAGCTTGATAGAAAACACGAGACTTGCGCCAAAGGGTTTCACGGAGGAGGGACATGGAACAACATCCCAAGTTTGGTTTCTTCAAGTGCGAGAAGTTCGGTTTCAATTGCTTTTCGCCAACACTCATGCTCCATTGCACTGTTTATAAGACGAAGGAAGAGAAATAGGCGACAAAGTGGCTGTGAAGGATGAAGGAGAAGAGAAACCAAACCTATACGGGGGTCTACGAACAGTACCTTGTCGTAGAGAGGGAGAGTGCAGTCTTGAAAGCAGGAACAACGATCGGGAAGAAGCTTGAGGGCTCGGGAGTGCGAAGGTTCGTGGGAAGTGGCGGTGGAGCGTCGTTGGTACACTAGGAGAGGCTTAGAAGGGAATTTGGATGCAGGGAGAGTTAGAAAACATAGGCAAAACAGAAAATGATGGAGAAAGCAGGATCTGATGAGTAGAAAAGAAAAATTGATTTTCGAAAAATCACATTTCTAGAAACTCGAATGCGACACGATTTGGATCATAGCAAAGAAAACCTTTCTGATGTCTTGAATATCCTAGAAAAGCACATTTAATTGGTAGTAGTGAGTTTTGTGCGTTCATGTGCGGGAAGATGAACATAACGAGACACAACCAAAGTACGAAAGGTTAGAATAAGTTGGAGGGTGACCAAAGAACCTGGTGAAAGGTGAGTCATGGTTCAATGTGGGAGAAGGCAATGTTGTTAATGAGATGGACCGCATGATGGAAAGAGCTTCACACCAAAATCGAGGGCGTGGAAGATTCTAGCGGAAGAGTGCGAACCACATCAAGAAGGTGACGGTTCTTCCTTTCGGCCACCCCATTTTGTTGAGGTGTCGAAGGGCAAGACCGTTGAGAGATGATGCCATGATTACTGCGGAAGTCCGAAACAAATGAGACATATACTCCCCATTGTCGAGCGAAGGATTTTGATATGGGCGAAAATTTTGTCTGAATATATGCATGAAAAATCTTAAAAACAGAAAATACTTCGTCTTTGGAATGAAGGAAATAAATCCATGTGAAAAGCGACTATAGTCGTCAATAAAAGTGACAAAGTATTTGTAATTAGCATGCGAAGTAGTGGTGCCATACCCCACACATCACTATGTATCGGATCGAAAGGTTTGACAACATGCGGTGTGTGAATAGGAAAGGAGTAGAGTTTTACTTTTTGCGAGTCTACAAGAATTGCAATCAAGTGAACAACACCAAGAGATGGTGTTTCATTATTCCCAAGAAAACCATATTTCAATAAAGCATGAAGTACATTAGAGTTTGGATGTCAGAGCGTTTATGCCACGCTTCATTAATCAACATGAGCAGAATTACAAGTGACAAAAGGCAAAGAAAAAGAAGACAAAGGAAATTGAAGAGGAAAAACGTCCCACTTTAGGCCCCACTCGCGATCATCCGCCATACATGTTTGTTGATCTGCACAACACAACCAGATTTAGAAAACTCTACTTTACAATCATTATCAACCAAGCGGCCAAGCGGACACAAGATTGGTGGTAAGGCCGGGAGATACGAAGACATCGATGAGAGAGGAGGAGACATCACGGTGGCCGTGATAGGTAAATGATTGCCATCAATGGTATGAATTTTGAGATTTCCAAAATATTTGTTTACATTGGTAAGAAGCAGCATTGTTTGTCATATGATGGGAAGCCGGAATCAAAGTACCAAGGAGATGATGTAGAGAAGGGTTTACAGAGAGTCCTAAAGCTGAAAATGCAGAAATGATCATTTGTTGAACCATGTCGGGGTCATGGGTTGAGAAGCTTGAGGCTTGGGGAGCACTTTGTGTTGTATTCACCAAACTACCAGCACTAGAAGAGCCAGAAAGACCAGTATATGCTGTCTCCGATTTCTTCAGGGGTCGAGTTGGGCATTCCTTGATGATATGGCCATCCTTTTGCAATAGTTGCAGAATTTTCGAGGACGGTTTGCAGCATAATGACCACATCCCTTACAACGAAGCACTGAACAGTGCTCATATCCCTAACCTTGCGTGGCCTGCCTTGTGCTGCATAGGCCTACAGGAACATATGTAGATCGTCGTTGTTCCATGGTGGTTTGAGTGAGAAGGCGCTGCTCCTCACGAAGAAGATCATTTAGGCATGTATCCAAGGAGGGACAGATTCTCGGTTCATAAGATTGGATCGGTGCCTTCAAATTCAGGCCTTAGTTTCATTAGAAATTGATCCCACATGAGTAGTTTCATGGACAGATTGAGCAGAACTAAGACCTTGGATGGTAAGTCAGGCATAAACTATATCGGTGTATTCAGCCCAAAGATTGGTGAATCTAGAGTAAAAATCGAGAGATAGAAAGACTATCCTGTTGAAGAGTGGCCAATTCATGTTCAAGCTGAAAGCGGCGAGCAGTGTTTTGTTGACTGTAGACCTTCTTCAGGTAAGTCCACATCTGAGCTGCAGTCTGAGAAGATCGAAGGTTCAAGATGATGTTGGGTTCGACAGATCCTAAAATCCATGCCATAACTTGTCGTCCTTGACTTCCCACTTGGCGTGTCGATCTTTGTCTTTGTCTTTGTCAGGGAGCTGGGTTACTGCCATCAACATGTCCCCACAGCTCCTTACCTTTGACTTGAAAATCCTGAAATGAAACGCCCAAGCAGAGTAGTTCTTGCTATTGAAGCAGAACCAAAGAAACATCAGACTTATCGGAAGACATGAGGTCAAGAGAACTTGAACAAGAATAACTTGAGACTAAGAAACTTGAGAGCACGAGACAAATGGAAAATTAGAGCTACAGCTCTGATACCATGACAGTTTAGAATCTTTCTGAAAAGGTCTGCCTTTCTTCATTTACAATCGCCCATTATATAGGTAGATTACAAGCTATTTAGGGAAGAAATACAAGCTGATCTTCAGCCCCTACCATATATACATCTATCTAAATACACCGTGCACAGCTAATACATCCTAATTAAGGAAGGAATAAATCTGTATAATCATAACTGCCATATCAGTCAAAGCTGTAAATCTGCTGGCATTAAATGTGTAGATATTAGCTGTAAATCTGCTGTGATATTTCCTTTGACAATTGGTGGATTCATCACCAGGCTATCCCTATAACCTGAGAGGTTTGGATATATCTTCAATTTCTTGGGCTAGTTGAATTGCGCCTGCTAGTATAACAATTGTACCGTAAGTGCTTATATGCTACTCTTCATTTACCTTTTTGAACAGCTACAGAAATCCAAATCTCCATATAAGCAACAACAAATTCCACTAAAAAACAAAGGTAAACTAGCCTGTCATTGAATATGATCATACAGCTTAATGTCATCTGTACTTAAAGACAATGATATTGTCAATGCACCACAAATTCAAAATCTCTTATCATTCTTCTTGGGATTCACATCCTACCAAAAACCAAAATATAACACACAAACCAGATGAGGAAGAATTTACATTATAATTTGACAGTGCACTGTAGACCTGTAACTTGTTTGAGAATCAAGAGCCTTGGTCTATCAGCGTCCATCTTCGCTGGCATTTGTGGTCCCTCAGATGCATCTTTCCGTTTCCTGAACGCAAATCAATTCAATTATACATATGAACATCCACTCACTTGTGCAACACAAAAAGACATACACAAACATGTAAGTAGACAAGTATGTATGGAAGAGTTAAGCTCATTCAGTTGCCACACGTACCACTAATTATACAAGACACGACTCAGTTGACTGCATAACAATCTGCCACAAAACAACCATACCAAGTTATCTCTTTCCCACAAAACATTAAAAGCTTAAGCAACTACACCATGTTATCTCTCTAACATTACAAAGTTCAGAACTTGGGCTTGAGGAACACGGTGAAACCAACTGCAATCTATAATAATTACTAAAATGTATTAATTACCTTTGTTTTCTCATTGGTTCCAATATAGTCACATAACCGTTTACTTCTATCAAGCACTTTCCCGGCCCAACAAACCTGCCTCGAATCCTCTCCGCTAGATTCAATGTCTGTAAATTGTCACATTCCCATCAAAATCAAAACTTTATCCTGATTGTAATATGACATAATTCAAAAGCTAAAAAAAGGGTTACCTGCTAACAGTTTCTGAAACTGAGAAACCGAGCTGAGCTCTCTCTCTAAGGCTTGTACGTGGTTTCTTAGGACATGATAAGACAGAGGCCTATTGTGAACAACCTGGTCCTGTTATGAAAATCAATACTTTATCAATGGGTGTTCGTTTTCGAGAACAATTTAAACTCAAAGCGTTTGCTTTACCTTTGAAGCATAGGATTTGGCTTCAGATAGAGCTCTAAGGAGAGAAACAGCTGCATTTTAGTAATGAACATGTGAGTGAGTGAGTGTGAGATCCACGCTTAAGCTTTGCGTTAGCGGTTTTTTTAGCGAAATGGTTAGTCTTTGAACCTTTTGCGTCGCCATGGAGGGGTTCCAAATGAGGTTCGAGCTCGAAAATCAGGCGGTCGATCCTGGATTGAAGATTGGAAATTCGCGAGATTTCGGGGCAATTTCGTCAATTGGCGATGTGCTTGAACAGTCGTAGAGGAACTCCCTTTGGTCGGAGCCGTTGCCGTGCTTCACGTGGATTCGAACCTTTTTCGGCTGAGAACGGCGGGAGCGCGCGACTTTGAGACGTCGTCGTTTGTGGGCCTCTTTCCTCTGTTTTTCTGGGGGCTTATTTATGCATATGGCCCTGTGCTTTCAAACGAGTCTCAGATTACCACAGATTACCACATGTGCTTTGAAGTGTCTCAATATACCATTCATGCTTTCCTTAAGTGTATCACGTTAGCGATTCCATCATATTTGAGAGAAGTTCCGTTAGTGTATGTGGCCCCCACTTGTTTTTTGTTAAAAAAACTCTGTTTATCTCTCTCCTCTCTCTCTCTCTTCTCTCTCTCCCTCTCCTTCCCACTTCTCTCTCTCTTATCAACTCAATCCCCTCCCAAAATTATGGCCTTTCATTTCATTGGATGGGGTTGGTTTCATTTGAAAAAACCTGATTTTTTTTTAAATTTTAAAAACTCTCTCTTCTCTCTCTGCAACTCACAGACGCAGGGTTTGGGGTCGAGGAGAAGGGGGATCTGAGTTGAATAGGAGGCAGCGATTCTGGATCGGGGAGGAGGGGGGCTGCAGTGACGGTGACAAAAACCGACCCGATTTTGTTCGAAGAGAGAGAGGGGGAAGAGAGATAGATGATGGGATGGGTTGGGGTGGGTTGTGGACGGGAGAGGGTTTGTTTTATTGCCGAGGTGGGTTGGGTTTCTGCGAATTAGTTGAAAGAGAAGGGGAGGGTCTTTGTGGTTGGTATAGTGGTGGGGTAGATGGGGTGATGGCTGGTTTGGGTGGGGGGGGTGGGTGGGTGGGTTTGTGGGGGCTGGGGTTCTGGGTTGTGAGTTCTTGGGAGTTGGATGTGGTGGTCATGGGGGCTGGGTCGTAGAGGGGGTCGCAGGGGGAAGGAGAGGGAGAGAGAGAGAGAGAGAGTTTTTTAAAAAATACAAAAATACTATTTTGCCCTTGTATTTAACAGAAAAGAAGTGGAAGTACATACACTAACGGAACTTCTCTCAAATGTGATGGAATCACTAACGTAAGACACTTAAGGAAAGCATGGGTGGTATATTGAGACACTTCAAAACACAGAGAACATATGCATAAATAAGCCTTTTTTTTATGCGGTCCTCTTTCCTCTATTTACTAGTCACCTTTGTTGACTTGTTGGACTTATTTTTTCTGTCGTCATTGCTGTTTTTATTTTATATTTTATTTCTTTAATTACTCATGATTTTGGGTCATAACATAAGCTATTGGAAAACTTTGAAATGTTAAATATTTCAAACCCTTTTTTTATTTTATTTTTTATTTCTGCCGTGAGAACGAAATTCTAACACATGACTTTAAGTGCATGGATAACCGCTCTTAACTATTTGAGGCCACAAGTCTCTTGCCTAACTCAAAGTCTTTAATGTATCTATTATCAGTTATCGTAAAATGACATTAGAAAAACAAAATGGTGGTTTCTTGAAGCCCAAATATATATACAATACAAGACTCATCTAGCACAAGACACCACCTCTGCTGTTAAAACAAGGGGAGACCTATTTGAGGTTTGCTGCAGTACAACTGCAGTTTTCAAATGTAGTACAACAAGAAGCAGAGAATAAGTGGGACAAACAAATATATTGCTGTTATTTAATTCCAGGATCATTCCTGCGTCGTGAAAGGATATCCAAACATCTCTGCACCTGTTCAACATTCAATGTTTAAGTGTTTTTAGTCTCTACAATCCTCTACAAACTTTGCAAATGATGAAAATTTAACACATCAGATTCAAAGGGCATAAATTCGATCGATTTCCGAATTGGAATAGTCCGAGGGCATCCATGAGTTGGAACCGCTCCTCCTTGTATGCTTCTCCCTCTTTCTCATGGAACGAATCCGCTTCGACTTTATCACATAATATGTCATGGTGCCAAGAACTGCGGCCATTATCATTCCCCCAACAACTGTTACCAGAATTGCAGCCCACTTATGGCGCCGGCCTACCACTATGTAAGAGGAGGCCATGAAAGCCACTGAAGTGCACACGGAAGCCAGCCACATCAACTTATTGATTATCTCCACCACCCGTTTCTCTGCTTTTGTCTCCCCTCTGACCAAGGTAATTTGAACAACCACAACAGCCAACGACGTAAACAGAGCAATGGCGTTGAAGATAAAGAAGATTTTGAAAGGAGGACTCTTCACTACCACAGCCGTCCCATTGTCATTATCACCACCAGGCACAGTAAAGATAGCTGCGAAGGCAACTGTTGCAAATAGAACAGCCACCACAGTGACTGAGTTGGTGGCATTGTTGATTCCTTCCCTGTGGAGCTTTCTAAGCTCTTTGGAAATATTGTGAACATTTTTATTGGTTTTCTTTGTTTGTTCAAGCTGGATATGAACATCGTTCTTGATCTGAGTCACTGTTTTTCTCAATTCATCCCTTGGTTGGTTCAGTTCATTAGCCTTGACAGCACCGTAGCGATAAAGGCAACCCCTTATTTCCGAGGATTCTTCAGAAGGTGGAAGTGCTTCGGCAATGTCAAGAGCCGTTTTGGTGTCCCTGTTCAGCGCATTAACATTGCTGTCTGGGAGGAGTAACAACTCATTCACTATCTGCAAGGAAAGAAGAAAAAATCAGCATAGATAGATCTATAATTGTAATGGAGATGCGCAAGCATGAAAGGAAGAACTAACAGCTATGCTAGTTCAGGTTGAACCAAAGCTAACAAAGTGCAGAAAATATACCAACCCAATTTTTGAGAGAAACAACGTGAATACTGATGGCAATTTTTTGCCGACTTAACTATTTTGTTCACACCAGACTAGCAAATATATTAACACATATAAATTAAATTATATCACAAAAGGAAACTGTCAAAGAAGAATAGCTCACATCATAGAAGCCATATGCAAGGATTACATGGCTGGGGAAAGGATTTTATAAATGGCAAAAGAGTACATCTAAAAGAAAGGGAGAAAAAAATAGTATACGTACTGGCAGCATTACACTACAAACAAACATTCTTTCTTGTATCATTACAATATCAAAGTTATATGTTGGTCTGCTTTCTGCATCCACTAGAAGAAGGGCATAGTATCAAACTATTCCTATCATTCTATAAAAATAGGATACAAAAAAAAAACTATGCCTTTCATGAACCATGCCACCAAAAAGTATCCTAGTAAAAGGTTAAAAATAAAACTTAGTTCGAGATCTGCAAAACTACTAAGGCTTCATAATATGCATCATCGACTCACGACCAGCATTACTATATTAAAGAAATTAGAATTCATAACCATATACCATTCAAAAGACACATAGTAAAAGATAAAGGTATCGAGTAACCCAGATATAAAATACCTCTGCTCGCTTTTTCCTGGTGGCAACATGCAATGCTGTGTTACCAAATTTATCAGGAAGCATTACAATTGCAGAGTCTGCCTCAAGAAGCAATTTCACCACATCACAGTTCGTCCCCTTTACAGCCATATGCAATGCAGTTTGCCCTTTCTTGTCAGTTCTTCGTGCTAATTGTGGATCCTTACTCAGCAATGCTCTTACGATCTCCACATGCCCCTGTCTCGCAGCTAGATGCAAGGCATTCTTCCCATTTGATTTAGCAATCTCCAACAAGGTACAATCCTTTGACAGCAGCTCATCAACTACTGCTATATGCCCTCTTTGAGCTGCAGATATAAGTGGGGTTGCATTTGATGGCCCAATTGTTTTGCTTAACCCAGAGTCATGATCTAGGAGTACCTGGACGATGGCTGCAAGAAAAGTAGGACTATGAATGGATTGTCCAACGGCAAAGAAGCATTCAGACCTTGGAAGCTCCAACTTTCATTTTACCCAGACTAGAATGGGCAATCATTATGTGAGTATAGACAAAGAACCAGGGCAGAAGCAACTAGTAAAGGTATCGGTAGTTTTAGGAAAACCAATGTTAAAGTCTATGTCCAACGGAAAGAAATGTGCCCTCTCCATAAACAGTAAATGCAAGTCCTGCTTAAACTGAAGCCTTGAAATATGACTAGAGATGCAGCACCAAAACCAGGAGATAATGGTCATATGAGTACACTCTATTGTTCATTTTATTAAATAATTATCAGACCAAGAGAAATGACATAGCCAGATCCTAACATCTCCAAAAACCAAACTTTAATCCTAATAACCCTCTGGCAATCTTCACCGCAACCAAAGTTCCACACATACCCAATTTCACAAACCAAATAATTAAAATTAGATAAGTAGTTCAAAATCCAAAAGAGCATAAAAGCTGAAGATCATTACCATGGTGTCCTTGACATGCAGCTATATGCATGGGATCAAACCCCGACCGGTTCTTCTTCGTAACGCTGTCCTTATTTGAATACTTCAACAGTTCCTTAACAACATCAAGATGCCCTCTATCGGCGGCCGTGAATAAGGCAGTCTCTCCCAGCTCGTTCACCTCATTCACCACCGCCGCCCGGACCTCAGCCACCTCCGAATCAAACTCGGCCCCACTGACGGTCCCCACCATCTGCGAATCGATATCACCGAGAATCTTCTGTACGGCGGCTAGATCGGCGCGCTGAGCCGCCAAGTGGAGCTCTGTATCGTTGTGCCGACCCGTGACCTGCTTCACGTACTTCTTCTTCCCCGCCTGGTCCATGCGCTTGCCGGAGTTGGACAGAACCAACGCCGGTGCCGATGCCGTTGCAGACGGTGATGGCGATGGCGATGGCGAAGGCGAAGGTTCGGCCAGAGGGTTTTGGTTCTGTGTTGGAGTCATCAGACCTTTCTCTAAGTCTGTATCACCTCCTACAAGTTCAATAATCACAAAATCCTGTTTGGTTCAGAGGAAAGGAAGAACTTTCCCAGAAAAAAAAAATTGTCGATTTTGGAAATGAAATTATGCATGTGGGCAAAGTGATAGGCACCAGACAAGCTGTTGATTGTTATTCCATTTGAGTATTTAATTTCTTAGTTTATTCATTTATTTTGAGAGCTCTAGCTACAGAGAATCTTTTTTCTTTCCTCCTATAAAATTAATTGGAAATTAAAAAATATGTACGTGTACAGTAAGAGAGGAAGAGCAGAGCACCTTGTTCAATTGAGGTCGCCATGGGAGACTCTGAAAGTAGAGAAAGGAAAAGGCTACGAGTTCATCCAAAGTTGAACTGAGGAATCTGAGATTGAAGCGGTGGAGCAGAGAAGAAGAGGGAAGAAAATTAGAGGAAAAGAGCAAAGAGATAGAAGAAAATATAACAACGAATGAGGAAGGCGCTAGGAAATGGAGGTGGCTACTAGCAGCAGTGATGGCTAGCGGACTTTTTTGGATTTTTGTTTTGTTTCCCATTTTTTACTCTCAGACTTTCCACGTCATCATTACTCACCCTGCCAGAAATAAACTTCCTTCACTCTTCTTTTTTTTCTCTCTTTGGGCCCGTTTGGGTTTAGAGAGGAACAAAAGGTTCTGATTCATAGCAAATACATGCGTAACGCACTTGCACACTAATACTTTATTTATACTAAAACATTTTAAAAAGTATTTGTAGTTGAAATGGTTGAAAATATTTATTTTATTTGTAAAATTATGAATTTTTCTTAAGTTTGATTCTACCTCTTTTAAAATATGTTTGTTTTAAGAAAGAAACTTCAAAGCAAATGACACTCCCGACCAATTGCTTTATTAGGTAGCAATAAGTACTATGATTAGTTATTCATACTTCAGCGGCGGATGCATATGAAACTTACAATGTATCAATCGCGGCAAGCCTTAGAAAACAAGACAGGAGAATGACAAATGTGTCTTGACTTGTTATGCATGTGTCCATGACTTCCACAACTAGTGTCTGAACTTTATTCAGTACAAAGGAAAAAAGGGTTGGAATGTTTGGATGCTTATAAACACAAGGAAGCTTCACGGATATTAGCAAAGTCTGAGTTTGCTTCATCTTGAGCTTGACTAACAAAGTTAGGGTCCCTTTTTGCTTTTGCTAGATTTTCCTCGAACTTATGAGACCTACTCATTAAACCTCTTCTCCAATACAAGCAAGAACTTAAGAGCATTTTAAGCAAACGGAAAAGGGTGTTGTGATGTTATGTCATAATTATTTGTTTAAAAAAAAACATAATCCGAATTTAATCACAGAATTTCTGACTTAAAAAGCTAAATTTAATTGGGCTTGGAATTTTCTGCCGCAAGAAGGATGCATGGTTGCTGGACTCAGAGACACCAAGAATGTTGGGCCATAAAGATTGTCAAGTAAAATTCCAAGAAGGATGCATGGTTGTTGGACTCAAAGACACCTAAGAATGTTGGGCCATGAAGATTGTTAAGTTTAAATACAAAATCTCATTAGGATTGGTTACATAATTATAATATTTAATATTGATCGTTGGATTGTATTTATTAAATTGGTTACTTGTATCTATCAAATGTATTGATAGTTTGTTAGATGCAACGGCCGTAACTATCTTAATACTTATTGCTGAATGTGAACATATGTTAAGATCCAACGGTTAACAGATATTTTCTTTGATTTTTTAATTAACTTTGCCCTGATTTAAATGATTTCCAGAATTTAATGACTAAATTATAGGGGCACCCACAGAGGTGCTCCCCTCCCAAAATAGGCGTATGCCATTTAAAGCGACAAGCACGCAGATATTTTCTTTGATTTTTTAATTAACTTGGGCCTGATTTAAACGATATCCAGAATTTAAAGATTAAATTATAAGGGCACCCACTGAGGTGCGCCCCTCCTAACACAGTCTTATGCCATTTAAAGCGACAAGCACACGGTAGTGACAGGCGATAGATAGTTCGCTTTGTGCTCAACGCATGGTTCCGTGAAAGGGACTCTCACATGCTGCTTTACTTTATACTACAGAGACTACCTACTTCTAGCTACCATGTCGATGTGGGAGTCGTATCGGTTATGACTCTTGATCAGATTAATTGTAAGTGGACAATATCGCTCAAATTAATATAGTGATAAGTAGAGTGTCGTTCCAACAGGGATCAAGTTAATCTATTAAATACTAGAATGATTTACTCCTAATTATAATTGAATTAAATGAATTATGAGAATTATGGTGATTAAAATTGTAATTAAGCAAGTAAATTAAAAATAAGTAAATAATATAATAGATGAAAACAAGGATGATAAAGTACTAGGGCACCGATTTCACCTAGCTAATCCCACCCAAATGCTTCTAGCTTGTTAATCTTAATTAACTAACATGTTGATAATCGTTTTCCCTTACCTCACCAATACTCTCTTTCGAGTTATATTAGTTGTGTTCCTCACAGTCAACCCACTCTATTCCTAGTTATGAATTTAGATAGCTAAGAACCCATTAAGATTTGTGGAAAAACATTTAAAGATTACACAAACCATAACCTAATCTTCCGAGTCGACTATGTAATTTATGGTACTTGTTACAAGAAGCTATTTATTAGGCATCTCCTTTCGGTCTCAACCCAATTCTTCCAATCATGCAATTAGTGGCCAATTAATTGAAAGCATTAAGAACGGTAACAAGCACTCAACATGTATAGATAAATAAAATTAACAATATTAAAGAATTTGAGTATTCATAGCTAGGCTACATCGTAGCCCTAGTAAAAGAAATTAGTTCATGAAGGACTTATTGAGAATCATGATGGTTGATGAAGACATTAGCGGCACCGAATTCTCCAAGTTGAACGCCAAGGTTGCGCAAGCTTTCTTCTTGTTCTTCTTAGGGCTTTCGGCTATGAGTATGAGTATGTAGGAATTTGATGGCTTGAAAGTGTAGAGAGGGGTGTTGATGGATCCTGTAGAGAGCGGTGGTGCTTTCTCAATGACCAAAACTCCCTATTTATAATGCTCATAGAAATCCTACATATCTAAGGTAATTACAAATATTATAAAAATAGGATTCCTACTAATTAGGGTCTTCTTTATTTCTCCTTGTTGACTTGGTAAGACTTGAAATATCTTGAACTAGGAAATTTGATAACACTCCTTGTGATGAAAGGAATAACTTGGCTTCTTTCCAATTAATCTCCAATCTTCATCTTCTTTTGCCCTTTTTAGCTCAATTTCTCATATTCCACAAATTCTACACAAATCTCACAAAACATATTAAAACAACCAATTTAAATAAAGGATAACAATAAATAAATAGGTAAAAGGGTTACAAAATATATATAAAATATTACCTTATCAACTCTCATACTTTTGCTTCAAATATCAACATTTTTTTTATATTGAGAAGCAATTTCAACTTTGTCAAAGCCGATACTTCCGAGTGGTTCACTTTACTTTCATAGATAAGCCTTCCGAAGAAGATAGGAGAGGGACCAAATTATTGTGGTTTCAGTCCACCACTCCCATGACTTCCACATATATGTCTGAACTTATTTTACATCAAGGAAAAACGTCTGGAAACTTTGGCTGGTGATTGAGCCATATATATGGAAGCTTCAGGGAGTAGGTGTGAATTTGATTCATCTTTACCATTGAACATAATGTCCTTTCTTTCCGAGATTTTTTCCTCATAATTTTAGGTGGTTGCCTTGGATATTAAATCTAATCTTTTACTGGATGGTTGTGTTCCTTCCTATATCTATTGTTGAAAGCATTGTTGGGTAGTGAAAATAACAAATTCACAAGAAAGTTGTAGATGATTATGAGTCGTTGTGATTCAGTCACTCATGCACGCGGGTAGAATTGTACTAGCAAAAAATGTCATCACCTGCTCTTGTATCTTTATGTGGTACTAAATTTATTTATTTTATTTCTAATATTCTAATTCTACATGTATTTGTAGTCAACTTTGTTTATGTTGAACCAGACATCTTTGGCTTATTTGGTGGTCAGTGTTACATGATTAACAAGCTTATGGTTCATAATACATTTAGGGATGTTAATAATCCCCGTTGAGTCGGGTCGTCGGCCCTAACATGGGGAATTTTCAGGGGGAAACATGGGTGGGTACGGGGATCCCCGATTTAAAAAATATCCGATAGGATATGGACTAGTGATGGTATTGTTATCTCTATTCCAGAAACCCGGCCCGATAAGTGTTGTATTTATTTTAATTAATAAATATATAATATTATTTATTGTTATTGCATGCAGTGAGTTCTTAAATTTGGTTTACTTTGTTGCAGCTAAAGATTAATATATATTCTAAATGTTTTTTTTATATACATTTATTCTACATGTTTTTTTTTAGATGTATGCTATATGTTTAAGGAACTATATTTTTTCTGATGAAGAGCAAACAAAGTGATAACTTTTTCCCATAATTCTTAAACAATTGTATAAATAACTAATTAAATAATATTAAGTTAAGTTAGAATAGGACAGTAAAGTAGCATGACTGTTGTACAGGTGCTGTATGCACAACCACATATTCTTCTTTTGTCCATTCAATTATTGATTTTCTATGTTAGATTTATAAGTAGCGGACTTAATTCACTTGTATGATCTTTTAATTATAAAAAAATAATAATAATAACGCCGACCCTTGCCATCCCTAAAACATCCAATGACTTGTGTGTAGCTGTAGTCCATATCCACATTTTGGAACAGTATGACGAAAATAACAACAAAATGAAGTAGAACAAGGGCTTGTTACTTGAATTGTAAGGGGCACACACAGAGGTACACCCCTCCAAAAATAGGCGTATGCCATTTAATGCAACGAGCACACGGTATTCTTTAGTAAAAGGCGAAAGAATAGTTCGCTTTGTGCTCGACGCATGTCTCCGTGACGTTGACGTATATGAGACTGCTTCGCTATGTACTAACTACTCTACCTTGTTTTTTATCCGCATGTCGATGTGGGACTCATAGTGCCTTCTGCTTTTGACTCATAGTTTCAGTTCAGCGGTCAACATACTAAAACTTAACTCAGCAAAAACCATATACCAGGGTTTGAGGACCTCCCAGTTGAAGATCAGCTCCACCAATCAGTCTATTTTAGTGTCCCAAAGCAATTCCGATTCCCAACTCAATGACCCATAACTCTGAACTTGCTAGAACCTTTTGTCAAAATTAATACCCTTAGGTCATGTTTGGTAGGCCTCATTGAATTTGACTGAGTTAAATAGCACTCCTAACTCATGTTTGGTAAGAGACGAGACTAACTTAATGAGACTGTATAATCCAATAGTGAAAAAATAGCCTCACTCACTCATCTAATATAGTGAGCCTGAAAAGTGATTCACTAAATAGCACGCTCACTAAATAAAACACACTAATCCAACACCTCTCTTTAAAAAATATCATAATTTTATTTGTTTTCTCTTTTTATTATTGTTTTAAATATTTGAATGATTTTTTGCACTATTTATTTATTTATAGATAAAAATCCATAATTAAATTTAAATATTACAAGAATTATTTTGGTATTGCATTTGACCACATTTGGAAAATCAAATTATAATAATTTACAATGTTTGATATTCTTTTGATATTGAAACAGGTTTAATAATTCATTATGTGCTGCTTTCTTTATCACAAGCAATTTTTACTTTGTCAAATTATATTTTTCAATTTGAATTCAAAAGTCAAATATACAAAAATTATATATATATATATATATATATATATATATATATAATGTTATTCTCTTATCACGGATATTCGCACGTTATGCCATTGTAAGCGGCGGAAAACATGGAGGGATAGTACAAAATACATGGCATTCGCACGATAATAACGTTAGGATGTCCTCATAGGAGAATTTATATATGTATATATATATATATACGATGAGCTGATTGAGGATCCTCAAATAAGCTTATTTGAGGGACACCCCTTGTAGGGCCAACTCCACATTGTTTTTCACTAATCCAAACCGTCTATTTTGTGGATATTAATTTAAAGATCAACTCTACAAAAAATCACTTGAATCCGATATCATTTGAGTACTCAATTGAATTATTGAAATTTTAGTCTTTCTTGAAGCATCGTGTTCATTGATTTTGTACGACACAATTGGATATCGAAATGATTTCTGATTTGTCTAATTTTTTGCAAGGATGATCTATGAATAAAGACCTTAAAAATAGATGGTTTGGATTGTTGAAAAAAAATTCGTAGGGTACCCTAAAGGGTATCCCTCAAATAAAATTATTTGAAGGATCCCTCAATAGAAGGGGACTGTATATATATATATATTCTTTTTTTAATTCTTGTTTTACTTGGTCCATGAAAAACCTAGAATTTTATAGAGTCAGCTTAACTCCTTAGCAATGCTACGACCAACAAAAAATATAAGATTTGTAGTAGTCTTGGGGCAAGGCTAGGGAGCAACTAAGATTAATCTTGAGAAGCAAAAAAAAAATCATAATTTTATGGCTTAATTGCTACAATGCACCTTGAAATATTGGTCAGATCCCACTTTACCCCCTTAAAGTTAAAGTGACCCACTTTGCCCTCTTGACCAAGGTTTGATGTTCCATATTGCCCCTATATTCAATTCCATCCAAAAGTCCGTTAAGTTTGATGACGTGGTAGGTGTGTTTAGAATTTTATAGTGTAAGACCCGTGTCTTGAGCTTGGAAAGCAGAGAACGGTGAGCAATCCCACATCGCTCGGGAGGGAAATGTGATGTGCTTTATATGTGTGGGCACGTCTCTAACTAACACGAGGCCTTTTGGGAGCTCACCGGCCGGATTCTTAGGAACTACGAAGTTAAGCAAGTGGGCGCTGGAGCAATCCCAGGATGGGTGACCTCTGGAAAGATATTGCTCGTGAGTTCTGATCGGTGCATAATTACATATCATTTTGTACCCTTCTAACTTATGATTTGGTTATGTTTTTGAGTTAAACTTGTGCTTTTAATTTTATTTTTCGTTTTGTAATAAGCTTTATGACTCACTAAATGCATTTTGAGACAAGTTAGCTCAAACGGTGTATGCAGATCAGCCAACTTCACGGATTGGACTGTACTTGCTCAGGAAGAACCAGATAATGAACCATACGTCATTGGAAAGATACGGAAGTCTAGTTTCTGAAGAATTTTACGGTTCATGATTCAGGTCTTCTAGATGAAGTTATGCAAGTTTGGGCAACTTAAGGTCAAATTCGGCAGCATCTGCGTTACTGGGCCAAAAATGACTTTTGAAGGCCTTCCTGATTTTTCCTTGAGTTGGGCTGCATATGCTAGAAAGATAAGACAAAGAGCTTCAAGATCCATATTTTTCCAGATTTGTTAGAGTGAAGGAACAAGCCCAAATTGAGCCCACAAGCTGACTGCAAATTGCTTGTCATGATTAGCTATGCATGTGCTATTGTTGATAGTTCTTGGTTATGATTAGCTATGCATGTGCTATTGTTGATAGTGGGGAAGAAGCATGTTTATTTGTCATAATTGAAGTAGGTTGCAAGAAATAAAGAAAGCAAAAAAGCATCAAGTGGAACTAGCCAAATGATGAAAGGAGATGGATGCTCATGTGAACTTGAGGTGGCTATGCAACTTGTTGTCAAAAGAAGAATATTGGCATGTGAGTTTGATGCTTTCCTTCTCTATAAATAGGAGGCTTGGCTAACCTTCAAACACACCCCAAGGGGGAGCTCTCAAACATCTCTCTAGAGCTCCTCTCCCTTCTCTCCTCAAATTCTCTTAGTTTTCTTTTAGTTCTCAATTGTTGTAACAAAACCATTTTGCTTTTTAGTTGTAATTTATTTTCCATTGTAATGTAATTTCTTTTCTTTAGTTTTCAAGTTTAATTAGCTTCCAAGTTTCAATTATAGTTCTTGTTCTTATTCATTATGCTTATAAGTTAATATGCTTGTTTGAATGAGTGATCACCATTAAAACTTGTATGTTAGCTATCTTGGTTTGAATTAAGAGTAGACACCATGCATTAATTCAAATTGAACTATGAATAGGAAGAGTATGTATGACATTCGACAACATGGATTAGATACATGCTTGGTTGTTTAAAACATTCTTCTTTGCTTAATGGATTTCTAATGCTTAATTTAGGTTCGATAAGAAGGATCTAATTAGGGAATTAGGAATACAAGGTTAGGACCAAACACCATGGCTTAATCATACTTTAGCTAGAATCAATCTAAGAATATAAATTGAACTTGGTAAATTCAATTTGCTTGAGTTAATTTCTTTTCTTTCTTTCTTGTTTTATTTATTCTCTTTTGGTTTTCTATTTTGTGCAGGGAATCAAATTGAATCAATCTATCATCAATCCTCGTGGATCGACCTCGTATTTACACAAGCTATACTATCCAACGCTCGTGCACTTGCGAGTCAACAAAATTTTGGCGCCGTTGATTGACGGCATAGTTTGGTTCTATTTTCTTTCCCTACTTGTTTTACTTTCCTTTTTCCTTTTTCATTTCAGTTTTTATTTCCTAATCCTTTTAATTCCATTTCAAGTTCTATGTTTGTTTTAGCAATATGAGATAGCTCAATAAAAAAGGAGAGAGAAGGCAACTTCAATCTTAAGGATAGGAAGTATGGAGTAGTGGGAGGAGTAGCAACCTCCAAATGCATCTATGCTCGACCTAATCGCATCAAGGGGAGTATCCAATCCTTTCTCTTTACTTGTATTGTTATTATTTTAGTAATTTTAATTTTCTGTTTCTTTTATAATTTAAAAAAATTAAAAAGATTTTTCATATGAGCTAACTTTTGGTAACTCCAAAGTAAGCAACTTCCGTCTATGCAAAGGTGTCTAGGAGTTCTTAAGGCGACACCTTCGGTGTCTAAGAAGTTTGGGTTTAAGCGGGACCATTGTGACCCCTCTCCAACCTTCCCTTAACCCCTGGTCGTGTTTTCCGAGGCCCTTAACCTGGTCATCCTAGAAATATTGTATAATTGTGTGTTCTTAAAATAAAATTTGTTTTTTTACAATAATGGTTTAGTTTAAATAAAAATTTAAGTTTGGGTATTGTATTCTTGCTTAAATAATAATTACAAAAATTAAAAATTAAAAAAATTAAAATTGCATTTTGGAACTTCTTGGTTTTCTCATTAGTCTCTGCTTTTATTTTTTGTATTTTTTTTTATTATTTTAATTTTTATGTGGTGTGGTTAGTTAGTTTGTTTCTGTGTGTTAAAAATTAAAAAAAATTACTCCAAATAAAGCTGCATCACTAAAAACTTAAAAAGAAAAAAAAAGAAAAAAGAAAAAAAGAAAAAAAGAAAAAAAGCATAAAATACAAATAAATAAAACTTCATCTTCTTCATCATCATCTTCTTCTTCTTCTTCTTCATCTTCTTCTTCTTCATCTTCACAAAGATCAGCATCATCATGGCACGCTTCCCCGATTCCAAAATTGGAAACTTAGCCGTCTGGACGCCATCCTTCGGGTCTTCACGCACACTCTTGGGGCCCATCACTGAGCTTTCCCAAAGATCGCACTTATGGCTGCAGACTCTTGGCTTGGAGCACCACTTGTCTCGTGTTTTGCGTTGCTTATTGGCCAGTCGCCCAATAGACTCCAGCTTCAGTGCGCATGTCTTTGGCGATACAATCTACCATCGATGATAGCCGTTATTCTCTGCCTGCAAACCTTCTAAATGACGCCGATTAAACTCCACCATCCTTGTCCGCTCCTTTTTCAAGTCCCTTATAATGCCTTGACAATCCTCAACCACATTCTCCGCGATACGCCAATCGAGCCTTTACTAGCTCCAACTCACGGGATTTCGCAATTAGGCGAGCAACCCACGCTATGCGATAGTGGTCGTGGTTTTGTGCGGCCAAAGGCTATGGCATCACCGGCGATTCGATTGTCACACTTTGCGCCGAGCACTCGTGCATCTCCTGGGAGTCACTAAACTCCTTGGCGACTCCAAGGGCAACTTCGTTGTCCATGAGTATTGTGTCATTCACTGTCACACGGGCCCTCTTGTCGAGCCAAAATAGTGGCATCCACGTTGGTGCCGCTCCTTGACTCGACGTCTGAATTGGTTGAGCTAGGTTAAGATCGAGTGAAAATGGGAAAGGAGACGACATTTTCTTTCCGATTTCTTTTCTTTTTCTCTCTCTCTCTTCTTTTTCTCTTTTCCTCTCTCTTTCTTCTTTCTTTTCTCTCTTCCGTGTGGCTGTAATTTTTGTTTTTCCCTTAGTTTCCTTTATAGATATCAAACCCTAGCACCACTCAAGCTTTCTCGCTTTCCCCGTCCCCAAAATAATTTGTCGCGACGCACCTTTTCTAAACGAACGCGTCTCAACAAAGTCTTCGCGCTTTTCCATACCGCCTGCACTTTCGCTGGGGAAGCGCAAAAGCTCTGCGGCGCCTCATGCGGCCGACACGTGGCTCTTTGCTTCACGTTCCGAGACGACATACGGACTCCTGCTTCTTAGAATCCACCAATTCACGTTTCAAAAAATAATAAATAAAAACAAAAACAAAAACAAAAATTTTAAATTTTAAATCTAAAAAAATTTAAAATGTGTGGGCTTCAAATTCATTGTGGGTTTGATTTCACCGATGGTTTGGGTTTCAAAAGTGTGGGCTTTGGGCTTCAAGTTTTTTGGGTTTCAGCTTTGCTTAATTTGTGTGATTAGGGCTTATCGTTTCGGTTTTTTTTTTTTTTTTTTTAAATTAATTTTTTTAATTTTTGTTGTTGTTGTTGTTGTTTGTTTGTATTTTAATTATTGTATTTTGTGATATTCATTTGCTTTAATACCTTTCATTTTTTTGTTATAACATTGCTTTGTGCCTAATTTTTAAACATTGAGGACAATGTTCATTTCTAAGTTTGGGGTATTAGAGTTTAGCAAGTAAATTTGATTTTTCTTATAAAAAATTTAAATTTAAAAAAAAAATTTCTTGTTTTTCTTTTTATTTTAGTCTTGCTTTGTTTTTATTTTGAGTCACTTTCCGAACACATATGATGAGATTGTGATAAATGTTTGCATGACTTAAATGAAAATTGGATTTCTTTTTATTCAAAAAAATTTAATAAAAATTTTAAAACTTTTGGCATCGTTCTAGCATGATATGTTCAAAACCTTCTTTACACTTGCCATTTGTTTCATAATTTTTCAATTAAAGGATTTGCATGATCTAAAGAATTGTATCAAACATAAATTAAACTTGTATAACCGTATAATGTAAGCTTTTTGAGCCTTGTGCTTCATTTCATGAGTGTTATACACATACTCTTATTTTCTTGTCATCTAAGTTGTTGTTTGATCTCATTATTCATTGAATTGGTTGAGCACTTAAAAGTCATTTCATTCATATTCAATTTAATTACATGACATTTAAGAAATGATATTAAGGCCCTCTTTGGATCGCTTGTGCCTTTCAAACTAACCTTATGCATGCTTAAGCATGATTTTCCATTGTTAACCATTTTGAGCCTACATGTAAACCTTTTCTTTCTTTTAACTAATTATATTTCCTCACCTTAGCCTGAAAAACAATTATTTACCTTTCTAAGGAACTCTTGAGCTTTTATTGGGATGTGTTTTTCATACTAAGTTTGGGAAGAGGTGTTACATTTCAAAAAAAAAAAAAAATACACAATTGGTGAAAGAAAAGAGAAAAGTTGTGATTAAGTGGTGGTTGAATGAAATTTCATTTTTGGGTTTCTTTATTGGCCTCAAAATAAATTGGTGGTTGTTCAATTAAAAGAAAGGAGTGTGAATCCTTATAAATGGAGGTAAAAGGAGTTTCTGAAAAAAAAAAAAAAAAAAACCTCATTGTGATGATTCAAGTCTTGAAAAATTATTTTATGCTCTTACATTGTGAGTTCTTTGGACTTTGTGTTATCCATACTTTTCATTTCTCACTCACCTTACACCCTTAGCCTCATTACAACCTATGATAAAGACCTAAATTGATCCTAAATGTCATGTGATTGAATTGCATCCATTTTCCTACTTTTAAGTGTTTGGCATCCTTCTTGAGATCATATTAATGCAAGTTCTTCATCTTTCTTTCGAGTTAAGTCCCTTATGGTTTAACTCTAATCTCATGTTTATAACTGAGTGATGCATTGTAGTTCTTCTGAGTGATTCATTTGTGAGAGGACAACTTTGGTGAGATTTGAAGTTGAATTTGTGCTTTGTATGATTTTTGAAATTGTGTGAAAACTAAGATTGAGAATTTGTTGCATTTGGCTATCACACTACTACACTTTGAGCATGTTATGTTTTGAACTTTGCCACATTGTGAATAATGTCCAAAAATGAGCTTTATTGTTAAAACTTTTGAGTCATGTGCATGAGTCATTTCTCTTCGTAAAATGTTCGGAAATATTGTTTTCAGTATTTGTTTTTGTTTTGTTTTTGTTTTCTAACTACTTTGTTTTTGTAGAGTCAAGAAACGCTTGTGGGTATCAGATCTGTTAAACCTCAGGAGACACAACTCCTCCTACTAGGGATGCCTGGAGGTTTAAAGGCTTGTTGCATATGCTCAATGCAATCGAGTTACTGCGTAAAGTGGTCTAATAAATTTATTTATTTATTTTTATCTTTGTTTTCCTTTGTTTTGCTCTAGGACTAGCAAAATATAGGTTTGGGGTATTTGATCGGTGCATAATTACATATCATTTTGTACCCTTCTAACTTATGATTTGGTTATGTTTTTGAGTTAAACTTGTGCTTAATTTATTTTGTGTTTGCTTTCTTATAATAAGCTTATGACTCACTAAATGCATTTTGGGAGACAAGTTAGCTCAAAATGGTTGTATGCAGATCAGTCAACTTCACGGATTGGACTGTACTTGCTCAGGGAAGAACCAGATAATGAACCATACGTCATTGGAAAGATACGGAAGTCTAGTTTCTGAAGAATTTTACGGTTCATGATTCCGAGTCTTCTAGATGAAGTTATGCAAGTTTAAGTAACTTAAGGTCAAATTCGGCAGCATCTGCGTTACTTGGGCCAAAAATGACTTTTGAAGGCCTTCCCGATTTTTCCTTGAGTTGGGCTGCATATGCTTAGAAAGATAAGACAAAGAGCTTCAAGATCCATATTTTTCCAGATTTGTTAGAGTGAAGGAACAAGCCCAAATTGAGCCCACAAGCTGACTGCAAATTGCTTGGTCATGATTAGCTATGCATGTGCTATTGTTGATAGTTCTTGGTTATGATTAGCTATGCATGTGCTATTGTTGATAGTGGGGAAGAAGCATGTTTATTTGTCATAATTGAAGTAGGTTGTGTAAGAAATAAAGAAAGCAAAAGCATCAAGTGGGAACTAGCCAAATGATGAAAGGAGATGGATGCTCATGTGAACTTGAGGTGGCTATGCAACTTGTTGTCAAAAGAAGAATATTGGCATGTGAGTTTGATGCTTTCCTTCTCCTATAAATAGGAGGCTTGGCTAACCTTCAAACACACCCCCAAGGGGGAGCTCTCAAACATCTCTCTAGAGCTCCTCTCCTTCTCTCCCTCAAATTCTCTTAGTTTTCTTTTTTAGTTCTCAATTGTTGTAACAAAACCATTTTGCTTTTAGTTGTAATTTATTTTCCATTGTAATGTAATTTCTTTTCTTTAGTTTTCAAGTTTAATTAGCTTCCAAGTTTCAATTATAGTTCTTGTTCTTATTCATTATGCTTATAAGTTAATATGCTTGTTTGAATGAGTGATCACCATTAAAACTTGTATGTTAGCTATCTTGGTTTGAATTAAGAGTAGACACTATGCATTAATTCAAATTGAACTATGAATAGGAAGAGTATGTATGGACATTCGACAACATGGATTAGATACATGCTTGGTTGTTTAAAACATTCTTCTTTGCTTAATGGATTTCTAATGCTTAATTTAGGTTCGACAAGAAGGATCTAATTAGGAATTAGGAATACAAGGTTAGGACCAAACACCATGGCTTAATCATACTTTAGCTAGAATCAATCTAAGAATATAAATTGAACTTGGTAACTAATTTGCTTGAGTTAATTTCTTTTCTTTCTTTCTTTGTTTTATTTATTCTCTTTGGTTTTCTATTTTGTGCAGGGAATCAAATTGAATCAATCTATCATCAATCCTCGTGGGATCGACCAGATTACACAAGCTATACTATCCAACGCCTCGTGCACTTGCGAGTCAACAAGTTCCCAGTGACAAAACCGTGAGGGCGGAGGCCCAAAGCGGACAATATCGTGTTAGGGTAGTCGGGTCGTGACATATAGAGTGAGCTTAGCTTCTTAGCAATTCTTCGACCAACAAAAAATAAAAAAATTGTAGTAGTCTTGGGCAAGGAATAAAATATTGATGGTATCGGAAATATCAGTAGTCCAAAAATACGGAAATTTCGATGGAAATATCATGATATTATCGATATTTCAGTCCATGTCGTTGATATTATCGATATTTTGGTCCGTGGAGGTCTAAAATATCGATGGTATCGGAAATAACGGTAGTCCAAAAATACTGAAATTTCGATGGAAATATCGGGATATTATGGATATTTTGTTCCATGGTCTTGGGACAAGGCTACGAAGCAACTAAGATTAATCTTGAGAAGCAAAAAAAAAAATCATAATTTTATGGCTTAATTGCTACAGTGCACCCTAAAACATTGGTGAAATCCCACTTTACCCCCTTAAAGTTAAAGTGACCCACTTTGCCTTTTTTACCAAGGTTTGATGTTCCACTTTGCCCATATCGTCAATTCCATCCAAAAGTCCATTAAGTTTGATGACGTGGCATGGGTGTTTTAGTAATTTTGTGCACCTAGGTCATTTACTCTAATTTGAGTGGTTGATGTGGCAAAGTGGAGCCCACCTCTAGCACGGATAAAAAATTAAAATACAAACAAAATTTTTGAAAAAATTATTTAAAAAAACCTACCCATCCCTTCTACCACAATGGCATCAAATCCACCATTTCCTTCTTTATCCTCGCAAAACTCAGAAACCCATAGCCCCCACCCGAAACCTCCCATCTCCTGTGCAAAACCCAGAAACCCATCGCCCCCACCAGTAACCAACCTCATCTCTACACAAAACCCAAAACCCATCCCCCTTGCCAACCACAACCCACCCACTCTCTGCGCAGAACCCGTAAACCCACCCCATCTATGTGCAGAACCCCATCGCCCCCACTAGCAACCCACCCCTTTGTAGAACCCAAAACCCATCGCCCCCACCCCTGCTGACTTCTTACATCTCTGCATGCACCGATTTCTTTTATGCTCCCCCTTTCCCGATTTCTTCTATGTTCCCCCTTTCCCCACCATAACCCACCATGACCCATCACCTCTTCCCTATGGTTTTTGCTACCCCACGCCCACAGAACCCCAGCCCCTATACCCATTCCCTTCCTCCCGACCCGTGCCCTTCTAGCCCCATTTCCTCATCACAACTCACCATGCGAAGAGATAGAGATAGAGAGAGATAAAGAGAGAGAGAGAGAGAGAGAGAGAGAGAGAGAGAGAGAGAGATAGAGAATTTCAATATTTTAAAGTTTTAAATTTTATGTTTGTACTTTAATTTTTTAAAGTAAATCATGGTTATTATTTTTTAATCCATGCTGGAAGTGGGCTCCACTTTGCCACATCCCTCACTCAGATTGGTGAGTAAAAGACCTAAGTGCACAAAATTACTAAAACACCCCTGCCACGTCATTAAACGTAACGGACTTTTGGATGGAGTTGATGGTAGGGGCAATGTGGAACATCAAACCTTGGTCAAAAGGGCAAAGTGGGTCACTTTGACTTTAAGAGGGTAAATGACTTTAAGAGGGTAAAATGAGATTTGATCAATGTAGCAATTAAGTCTAGTTTTATTCCTAATAATAATAAAAAATATAATTTTATTTGTTTCTTTTATTATTGTTTTAAATCTTTGGATTGGAGTTGGGTTGGGGAGGGGCGAGAAGAGAGAGGTAGAGAAAGGGGAAGGGGTGGGGTTCGATAAAGAACCCAGCACCACCCAACCACGAAGACAGAAGAAGCCATGGTAGGACCTAATGACAAGATCAAGCAACGTTATGGACCTCGACAACCCTAAACCTTAACACACAAAAAAACCAACAGGAAAAAAATAAATTTTTATTCCCCAACCAAGTTTCTAGGAAAGTAGAAAAAAAAATAATTCAAATTCAGTTTCTATTTCTTGTCCCTTTTTTTGGATAAATCCAAGCTCTTGGTTCTTGTGGTTGCTGGGTGGTGGGTTTTCTTTCTCTTCCAGTTGTAGAGGAGTAGCAAATGGTGGCGGTGCGCTGGAGGCTAGGTCTAGGGATGGGAGAGAAGAAAAGGCAGATTGAGTGTGTGTGTGTGTGTGTGTGTGTGTGTGAGAGAGAGAGAGAGAGAGAGAGAGAGAGAGAGAGAATGAGAGAGGCAGAGAGAAGAAAGAATAGTGGGATGGGGTGGGGTTCGATTGGGGTTGGGTTGTGGATGGGAGAGAAGAGGGAGTGAGGTGAGAGAGAGAGGCAGAGAGAAGAGCGCATATAATAAGCTAAAATTACTGGAATGCCCAAGCCACGTCAGAACACTTAACGGTTTTGTGGATCGAAATGGATGGAAGTGGCCAAGTGAGAGAATTTTAGCAATTTTTAGAGATTAAGGTGGTTAAGTGAGAAATTTTCAGTTTAATGGGGTAAAGTGAGACCGAACGCCAGTTTCAGGGGGTGAAACAGTAAATAAGCCTTAAATTTAAATATTACAAGAATTATTTTTTAGTCTAATACAGTACCAAACATAGGTCTTTACTTTTTTTACAATCCAGTTTTTTTGTCAATGCGGCACCAAACGTAGGTCAGTGCTTTATCTAGCTTAGCCCAATCCTAGCTAATCCAAGACAGTCTCAAGATTTAGTCCAATCCATTGTACCAAACGACCTCTTAATGTTGAAATCAGCCATTGAGTACTTATTAGGAAAGATACTAATTAAAATAATTCATGGGTACTTATTATTTGAGTGATATACACCATATATCTATAAAAATTAGGTATTCATTAAGAAGTACAGCTAGGTAGTAAGCAAAAGTCAAACTTTAATAAATGGTTCCCCACCCCACTCAACTATTGATTTGATTGAGTGATATATATTTAGACATGTAGATAGATAGACATGATTTTGATCTGAATATGATATAATTAATAGGAGATGAGTTAAGATTTTTCATTTAATAATCCTATTATAACATAAATTAAGTTGATTAGATTCAATACAGTACCAAACATAGATCTTTACTATTTTTACAATCCAGTTTTTTTTGTCAACGAGGCACCAAACGTTGGTTAGTACTTTATCCAGCTTAGCCTAATATGAGCTAATCCAAGACAGTCTCAAGATTTAGTTCAATCCGTTGTACCAAACGACCTCTTAAATTTGAAATCAGCCCTTGAGTACTTGTTAGGAAAGATACTAATTAAAATAATTCATGGGTACTTATTATTTGAGTGATATATACCAGATATCTATAAAAATTAGGTATTCATTAAGAAGTATAGTTAGGTAGTAAGCAAAAGTCAAACTTTAATAAATGGTTCCCCACCCCACTCAACTATTGATTTGATTGAGTGATATATTTAGACATGTAGATAGACATGATTTTGATCCGAATATGATATAATTCATAGGAGATGAATTAAGATTTTTCATTTAATAATCCTATTATAACATAAATTAAGTTGATTATATTCAATACAGTACCAAATATAGGTCTTTACTATTTTTACAATCCAATTTTTTTGTCAACGTGACACCAAACGTATGTCAGTACTTTATCCAGCTTAGCCCAATCCGAGCTAATCCAAGACAGTCTCTAGATTTAGTCCAATCCGATATACCAAACGACCTCTTAAATTTGAAATTAGCCCTTGAGTACTTATTAGGAAAGATACTAATTAAAATAATTCATGGGTACTTATTATTTGAGTGATATATACCAGATATCTATAAAATTTAGGTATTCATTAAGAAATACAGTTAAGTAGTAAGCAGAAGTCAAAGTTTAATAAATGGTTCCCCACCCCACTTAACTATTGATTTGATTGAGTGATATATATTTAGACATGTAGATAAACATGATTTTGATCCGAATATGATATAATTAATAGGAGATGAATTAAATTATAACATAAATTAAGTTGATTAGATTCAACTTAATGTAAGATATTATTTAATTTTTAAGTATTTTATATGAATATTATATATGTGTGTCTGACTAATTTGAGTTTTGTTACGCCATAGGCCCTTGTAACTCTTATATCCTAGACATCAACTCATCTGTTTTTTAACTATTGTAAAAAAAACCCAAATTTTAATATAGGTTAATAGTTGTCCTAATATTACAAAATATTTACACACTATGTCATCTACCTTATTTGTCAAATCTCTTATGTTTACAATTTATATTTAATTCTTTTTAATTTGGCACCTATTTAATATTGAAACATTTTGGTAAAAATAAATCAATGAATACAAAAATAATAATGTAATACAAACCGTACACTAATATACTACATAAATAGCAAAGGACTCATTAGTGTAGTGGTTTGGAGTAATTGCTCCCACAGAAAAAGTCCTGGGTTCGAGTCCTAGCATATGTCTAGTGTGTGTGAATTTAGTATATTATCGTCTCTCTCAATGGGAAAGGTTTTCAAAAAGAAAATATACTACCTAAATAATAACAATATTAAACAATTATAATATATATCTAAATCAAATTAATTTTTTTGTCTAAAAGAATATTGATTAGGTCATTGCATATTGGAAAATTATGGTGATACATGCAAAAAATAATTTACCTACATATCTAATACCAGATAGGTAAATAGATACAATAATTTACCTACATACTAGATTGACAATTCGAAGAATTTATAAATTTATATTAGGTGCATCATATTATTTCATATTAGGTACAATTTTCATATGTACATTATTTATTTCTCACAAAACAAATTTACATATCTAGGTACATTATCTTGTAGAAAAATATATGTACAGTATTTTTTCCTACAATTTTTTTTTTTTTTTGCATATCTAGGTACATTATCTATAAGCAAAATATAGGTACATTATTCTTAAGATAAATTAGATACATTATTACGTTATCCTATTGGATAGACAATTCAAGAATATATAAATTTGTATTAGGTATATTATATAAAAAGTACTGCAATTAGATGACAATTAAATAATTTGTGTAAGGCACATAGGAATATTTGTGTGTGCATTACTTACCCAAAAATATATATTTGTGTTTGTAATAATATATAAACACTAACGTGGGATTGTATGTGCCAAACATTTTGAAATTTCAAATAATAGTCAAAATTGCAATCAATTCCAATTTTAGGAGGAAAGAAATCAACACAATAAATTGAGGAGAACAACATTTAACACAACCACATAATAGGGTAAATTCTAATTATGGGGTACTTTTGGAATATGAAAAGTACAATAAATCAGATTTTAAGCTTAATTAGATAACTTGCTGGGTTGGATATACTAATTATATAAATTGAGTTTTCTTCAAAGAAAAATAAGACGATGGGTAGTAGGTAAGAAAAAATTAGTTTGAACAGGGAAAGCCACATTTATTGGGTTGTAACGAGATAGTCCCTTGTAACTCTTATATCCTAGACATAAACTCATCTGTTTTTAAACTATTATAATAAATTAAAAAACCCAAATTAGAATATAGGTTAATAGTTGTCCTAATAATTCAAAATATTTACACACTATGTCATCTACCTTACTTGTCAAATCCCTTATGTTTAACATTTATATTTAATTCTTTTTAATTTGGCAGCTATTTATTATTGAAACTTTTTGGTAAAAATAAATCAATGAATACATAAATAATCATGTAATACAGACCATACACTAATATACTACATAAATAGCAAAGGACCCACTAGTGTAGTGGTTTGGAGTAATTGCTCCATCATGCAAAGTCTTGGGTTCGAATCCTAGTATATGTGTAATGTGTGTGAGTTAAGTATAAATTTGTATTAGGTATTTCATAGAAAAAAAGGCCGGTAATTAGATGATAAATAAATAATTTGTGTAAGGTACATAGGAATATTTGTGTGTGCATTACTTACCCAAAAATATATGTTTGTGTGTGTAATAATATATAGACACTAACGTTTAATACTCATGGGATTGTATGTGCCAAACATTTTGAAATTTCAAACAATTAATGTGTGAGTAGTTAAATTTGCAATCAATTCCAATTTTAGGAGGAAAGAAATCAACACAATAAATTGAGGAGACCAACATTTAATACAGCCACATGATAGGGTAAACTCTGCAAAGGACCCACTGGTGTTGTGGTTTGGAGTTTACTCCCTCAGGCAAGGTTCTGGGTTCGTGTCCTAGTATCTGTGTAGTGTGTGTGAGTTTAGTATGCTATCGCCCTTTTCAATAGGAAAGGTCCTCAAAAAGAAAAAAACAAAAAAAGCATATTCTTAGGAATTTAAAATAATCATGGGCACTTATTATTTGAGTAATATATACCACATATCTATAAAAATTAGGTATTCATTAAGAAGTATAGTTAGGCAGTATGCAGAAATCAAAATTTAATAAATGGTTCCCCACCCCACTCAATTATTGATCAGATTGAGTGATATATATTTAGACACGTAGATAGACAGGATTTTGATATGAACATGATATAATTAATAGGAGATGGATTAAGATTTTTCATTTAATAATTCGATTATAACGTAAATTAAGTTGATTAGATTCAACTTAATGTAAGTTATTATTTAATTTTAAGTATTTTATATGAACATTATATATGTGTGTCTGAGTAATTTGAGTTTTGTTATGAGATAGGCCCTTGTAACTCTTATAACCTACACATAAACTCATATGTTTTAAACTATTATATAAAAAAAAATCCAAATTTGAATATAGGTTAATCGTTGTCTTACTATTACAAAATATTTACACACTATGTCATCTACCTTATTTGTCAAATCCTTATGCTTAGCATTTATATTTAATTATTTTTAATTTGGCACCTATTTAATATTGAAACGTTGTGGCAAAAATAAATCAAAGAATACATAAATAATAATGTAATACAAACTGTACACTAATATACTACATAAATAGCAAAGAACCCACTAGTGTAGTTGTTTGGAGTAATTGCTCCCCAAGACAAGGTCTTGGGTTCAAGTATGGATGGAAAAAATCCCCGCGGGGGCCGGTCCTCCTCTGGTCCCCAGCCCGAATAGGTCGAGATTTTGGGGGAGAAACGAGTATGGGTTCAAGGATCCCCGAATTTGAAAAATCGCTGACGGTGCGGGGTGGGGATGGTAATGGTATCCCCATCCCCAAACCCGGCCCGAGATTTATATTTTTAATTTAATTTATATATATATATATAAATAATATAAACATCTTAAAATATTTATGGGATTGAAGGCAAGGTGTCAAACCCATGACCTCCTTCCTTTTTCTTTTTTTTTTTCTTTTTTTTTGGAGGACCTTTCCTATTGAAAGGGGCGATAATATACTAAACTCACACACACAACACGGATGCTAGAATTTGAACCCAGGACCTTGCACGGGGAGCAATCACTCCAAACCACTACACTAGTGGGTCCTTTGCCATGACCTCCTTCCTTAAAGCCCAGCAACTTACCACTAGTCCACCAAGGGTCCTTGTTTTATATCTAAATAATGAATGTATTTAATAGTTGTCATTCCAGTTCCAGAAAAGAAAAGAAAACTAACCTTATCCCTAACAACAGACATCGTAGTCTTGTCGCATCAGCTTCTCTTCTATCTTTCTTCTTTCTTCTTCTTTCTTAATATGGTAGAGTGCTTGATAATATGGGCACTTCGAATTTTGTATGATTGAGTAGATTTTAGTTTTTTTTCTTTATATTATTTTGTGCTTGCTGAATTGGGGGTTTTCCATTTCATTTTATTGCTATGATATATTATCCTTAATTAAGCTTCCCACAACACAATCTACTCAAAATTCATATCAAAACATGATATTGAAGTTTAATTCACCATAATCTCCAAACAGTAGTAAATTCGAAATCTGCATAACAGCTCTTAAAATTTATCTTAGATTGCATAGGTCGTTCTCACGATCACGTAGGCGAAAACGGTTCATCAATCCGAGCTCTAGAGAGAAAATTATGAATTTTCAAAGTTTTTAAGGAAAATAAAATTTTCTTCCTCAGTTTCTTTCTGAGGAAGACGAAGAAAAGAAGAAGCAGAAGAAGAAAGAGAAAAGGAAGAAAAAAAATTAAGTGTCAACAGAAATCACATTCAAACAGTAATCCAAACAGTACTTTTATTATTTTATTCAACTGTCATGTGTTACATTATCATTGGTTCAACTTCAATAATTCATTAAAAATTCATTTGGACTTCGAAAATTACTACACGCTCGTAGCGATATAAACTATTTTTCTATGACATAAAATTACCAAAAATCCAACTTCAAAGTATCAGGAAATAAATCCTCCATTGAATAAACCAATAGTTAATTCATGAAAATCCAAATTACCACAAATTGGATTGTGAAATATTTAGTGTGAGCTTAACAAAATATTTGGAAATTTTCAGGGTGTCACAATATCGGATTATCATATTGAACTTATAAATTCATATCCGATAAGCATCGAATTCAAATCGGATCAGATTATTAAATAGCTTATTTTTATAGTAAATGTGGCTTTCCCCGTTCAAACTAATTTTTTCTTACCTACAACCCATCGTCTTATTTTTCTATGAAGAAAAACCAATTTATTATAAGTAAAACCTGATAACTAGGATCCAACTAAGCAAGTTATCTAATTAAATTTAAAATCTTCATATTCCAAAAGTACCCCTAATTATAGTTTACCCAATTATGTGGCTGTATTAAATGTTGGTCTTCTTAAGACTTCTTAGGAATTGTATTTAAAGGAAAGAAGAGGGTGCAGGGCAAGTACAAATGATGAGAATTGTTCCAAATTGCATGCAACTCATCATTTGACGCTTCACAGTTCTAAATTTCTAACCCCCTCTCCCCTTCCTTCTCTCACAAAACCCTACACACACAGCTAGCCAGGGCCATGGAGCTCTTGATGGTGATGTGTTTGCTTGCTCTTTTCTATGGTCTCTCCTGCCTCCATAAGATAGTTCTGCGAAGAAGAGACCAGGCCTGCTATCTGCTGACCTATGAGTGCTACATGCCCCCAGATGACACGATGCTCCACACTGATTCTTGTGTAAAAATCGTCACGCGGAACAAGAATCTAGGGTTGGAGGAGTTCAGGTTTCTCTTGAAAACAATTGTCAATTCTGGCATCGGTGAGGAAACTTATTGCCCAACAAACATCATTGAAGGCCGAGAAGATGATGCAACCCTAGCAGATGAGCTTTTTGAGATGGACGACGTCATCTTCGATACACTGGACAAGCTCTTTGCTAGGGCTGGTGCAATTTCTCCGTCGCAAATCGACATTCTTGTGGTCAATGTGTCCATGTTCAGCCCAGCACCCTCCCTAACATCTCGTATAGTAAACCGCTACAAGATGAGGGAGGACATCAAGACCTTTAACCTCTCAGGAATGGGCTGCAGTGCAAGTCTCATTGCCATTGATGTTGTGCAAAACCTGTTCAAGTCGTACAAGAACGTGAACGCCATTGTTGTAAGCACAGAATCCCTATCTCCTCATTGGTACTGTGGCACAGACAAATCAATGATGCTCACAAACTGTCTGTTTCGCTCGGGAGGGTGTTCGTTACTGTTCACGAACAACAGAGACCTAAAGCACCAAGCCAAGTTGAAACTAAATCATTTGGTGCGAATGCACACTGGGTCAAATGATGAAGCATATAAGTGTTGCATGCAGGTGGAAGATGAGAGTGGATATAAAGGTTTTCGCCTTACCAAATACCTTGTAAAAGCAGCAGCTCAAGGATTTACAATGAATCTCAAAGTTCTGGTACCAAAAATCCTTCCACTGAGAGAAATACTAAGGCACCTGGTGGAATCTAGGCTTAAAAGTTCCAAAAGCCAAAAGCTAAAAGCAGATCAGGGAGTTGGGTTGAATCTTAAGACCGGGATTGAGCACTTTTGCATCCATCCTGGTGGAAGAGCAATCATAGATGGGATTGGTAAGAGCTTGGGGCTAAGTGAATATGATGTTGAGCCATCTAGAATGGCACTTCACAGGTTTGGAAACACATCAGCTGCTGGGTTTTGGTATGTTTTCGGATACATGGAGGCCAAGAAGAGGCTCAAGAAGGGCAATAGAATTCTGATGAGTGGATTTGGAGCAGGTTTTAAGTGCAACAATATTGTGTGGGAAGTGCTCAAGGACTTGGATGATGCCAATGTTTGGAAAGACTGCATAGACAGCTACCCTCCTAATACCCTTGTCAATCCATTCAAGGAGAAGTATAGTTGGATCAATGATGAAATTCTAAACTTTGTTAGGTTTGATACTTCTCAATTTGCTGCTTAATTTTAGACTTTGTTGCACAGGTACGGATACTGATAGGTCAATAAAATACGATTTGCCAATACGGCAAATCTCAAAAAATTAGGATACTGGTGCGGCACCGTTACTTTAATTAAAATAATATATATTTAAATGTATACATATAATAGTGTTTGTATGTTATTGGTTAAGTGTGGATATTTTCCTTGCTTGTTTGTTGGAAGTTGCTCGATAAAAGGTACTGATGTTCAATAAAGGATACTGTTTCTGAAACTTGTATATTTTTAAATTTATGATAAACATGTATTTCAATAATAATGAGATCATATGTGGGACTGTTGATAATAAAAACCTCATGACTTAATTGTTAGGGGCACCGACGGAGGTGCAGCCCCTTCAAAAATAGGCGTATGCCACTTAAAGCGACGAGCACACGGTATTCTTTAGTAAAAGGCGAAAGAATAGTTCGCTCTGTGCTCAACGCATGGCTCCGTGGATTTTAAACTTGTGCAACTGCATTAATTTATAGTTGAGACACTAAGATAAGTTTTTGCTGCTCTTGTCGATGTGGGATCACAGTTTGGTAGCCTGTTCTTGCTGCTCTCTCGCTTTGCTTAATCCCTGAGAACCTTTGGTCATATTTATCTGTTCCCCACCAAAATCTTACCCATTGAAGATTCACCAAATCAGTCTATTTTTGAGTCCCAAATCCACATCCCATTCAAAACTCCGAGCTTTCTACTTCTTTTGTCAATTTTATCTTGGCTAGTAATTTTAACCCTTTTTTTAGCCTTTTGCGCTTCACTTGTGAGTGTAGAAAAGAATTATAAAATATTCATTTTTAGAATGCACATATCTAAAAGATAAGTGTCAAAATTTATATCCTTATTCTTAAATAAAAATCAGTCCTTGATTTTAAACCCAAGTGGATATTAAATGACAAAATTAAGTAGAAGACTCATCCCCTGTAAATTAATAGTATAATGTTCTCTATAAAATGAATACTGAAAATTATTCAACACATATTTTTGTTTCCAAAGGAGATTGTTTGGAAAATATCTATATGTCCGTATGGATAATGTATAATTAATACGGAAAATGCTAGGGACGGAGCCTACCCAATTGATAATGATAAGATTTTCAATTGTTTTACTTCAATGTTTAAAAATGGGATTATTTTTCCAAACCTCAACATCAAATATTCATGTGATACAATAAGTTATGAATGCAACAGTTTTGTCGCGTAATAAAAGAAGAAAAAGAAATATGTTATTGGCACTACATAACAACTCCAAATAAAAATTAGGGGGAACAATACATATTATTGCCCAGCTCAGGAAAATGGAAAGCATTCCAAGATGAGAACTATCGTTATCATCATTCATTATTTGTCGCAAGAGACGTGAATTTGTATTTGGAAGTCGAAATCACAAGCTAGAACAAGCCAGTGGGCCTGGAAGCCCATTTAAGTTTTTGCTCCAAGCTGAAGACCATACAGCTTTAAATGGTTTGGTTGTCGCCTCGGAATTGGGTAGCATTCATCTAGAGTGTGAGTCTGATTCAAAGCGTTAAGGGGAATATTTAAAAAGGTAGATGGACAATCTACCCAATTCTTGCAGCAAAGTGGATCCCAAGGCAAGCAAACAAAGCAGCGGATGCTGCAGCTCTAGAAGCAAAGAGGAGGATCTGGATCAGCAGACCCCATCCTCCCTGGTGTTTGTTCTCCAAAGCGATGGACTTCCCTGTCCTCCACAGGTGTAAGGTTTTTTTTGTCCAGTTAGGATCTGACCTACGCCTACTGGGGCGGCGTCCTAGTTTGTTCTTGTCCTAGCTGGCTATTGTATTTATCTTTAGGTCTGTCTTGTGTGGTTAGCCTGCTTGGCCTTTTGTAGTGTTGCATGGGGTTGTTTACAGACGTTAGTCTGGTTCCTGTATATTTGGTTGTGTTGCTGATTGGTTTGGGCTGTGCCCCTCCTTGGACTTTCGTTTAATTAAAGGGTGTTTCGACCAAAAAATACAAAACACAAAAAGCGTCCACCAAGAATTTCAAGGGTACAGAGCATGCCACTAACCATTTTGGGTTTAACAGCAAATGACCGAAAACAAAATAGCAAAAACTAAGGGGCCGTTCGTTTACGTTTTAAACACCCGTTTTCATTTTCAAAGAACAAAAACAAACCAAAAATGCGTTCGGTTGGCTAAAAACAGAAAACGTAGAGAATGTTTTCATAAACAAAAACAACTTCATGTATACTTCGGGAAAACATAAAAAGATGTTTTCATTCTCACAGAAAACAATCGCCTAAAACAGAAACAGAAATGCACCAAGCCTCTACCCAGCAAAACAGAAATGAAATGAAAATCAAATGAAAATCAAACTCACCACCACCGCCACTGACCTTGCCACTGCCACCAACCTCACAGACCCAGTCCCCACTGCCACCAACCTCACAGACCCAGTCCCCACATCACAGACCCAGTCCCCACATCACCACCACCAATCACCCAATCGAACCCAATACACATCTCACCACCTAGTAAAAAAGTAATCGACCCCATCACCTCCACCACCAATACCCAATCACAGCACCATCATCGCCATCACTGCCCAATCAGGAGAGAGAGAGAGAGAGAGAGAGAGAGAGAGAGAGAGAGAGTGGGTTGATGTGATTCATGCCATGGAAGGGAAGAAGGAATGGGTGTGGCGGCAAGAGATAGTGAAAAAGAGGGAAGGGAGGAGAAGAAAAGAGAAAGTAGATGAAAGAGGAAGGAACGGCCTGGGAAGGGAAACGTAAAGAGAAATGAGAGGAGGAAGAAAGAAAAGGAAAAAGAAGAGAGGAAGAGGAAGAGGAAAAGAAAAATAAGAGAGGAAGAAGAAGAGAAGAGAAATGAGGGAAAAGGAAGAAAAATATGCAGAGAAAATGGTTTGGGAAGGAAAAGAAGAGGAAAAGAAGAGGAAAAGAGAGAAATAGAGAAAACAGAGGGCACGGGGTGGGGGGCCTGGGAAGGAAGGAAAGGAAGAAAGAAAAGAAAAAGAGAGAGGAAAAGAGAAAAAGAGGAGATAAAGATAAGATATTTGTCTTTAAAAATATTATATTTTTTTATTGTTGATACATTTTTGTCTTTAAAAATAGCAAAAAAAATTTTAACATATTTTTTTTTATAAATTGAAATTAGCAGATGAGAAAAACATGTTTTGTGTGCATAATAAAAATGAGTTGGATTAATTACATACATTATGTATGAAAATGTTAGTTTAAAAAATTTAAAATCCTCCTAATATTCACTATTTTTGTCATTTTCACATATCAGACACATTTTCAATGTTTTGTTCTTTCAAAACAGTTTTCAACTAAGCTACCAGACGCGTTTTGTTCTCTGAAAATGCGTTTTTATTTTCTTGTTTTCATTTTCTGAAAATATTCTACAAAAACATTCTCTGAAAACGTTACCGAACGGACCCTAAATTATTCACACTTGAATTATAGGGGCACCCACAGAGGTGCGCCCCTCCAAAAATAGGCGTATGCCATTTAAAGCGACGCGCACACGGTATTCTTTAGTAAAAGGCGAAAGAATAGTTCGCTTTGTGCTCGACGCATGGCTCCGTAAGTTGCGTAAATTACAGCTGCTTTATTTTATAAGCGAGAAACTACTTGTTCTTGCTTCATCTGCCGATGTGGGACAAAAGTTCCTACAGCTCAAAGACTTCTCATATATTAGTTCAACGGCCAACTTAGAAAAACTTAGCTTAATTAGTTAGCACTTAGCATATGCAGAGGAGATTACCCTTCTCTGCCGCACTTATTATTTCCTCTAGTCCTTCATGTTCAACCGCAGCATGCCTCTGCTCATCTTAGTTATTCCCATCCAATCTCAATGACCCAAAGCCCTGACTTTGCTAGTTCCTTTGTCAATTTCATACCTTATATGAAATCAGCCCTTGACTAGTTTTCAACCCAAGTGGAAACTGGTGGACGAGACTTAGCCTTGTATAATTGCCGCCACTATGTTCTTTATGGCAAGTAAATGCTTCCTGGTTGAGGCTTTGTGGGTAAAATTAGTGTTCATTTCAAAATGTGAATTTGACAACCACAGATTCACAAATATTTCCAGTCTTTCAGTTTAATGCTAAGAAAAGTAAATTATTTTCCAGGGATACAATGTATCTGGCTAAAGGCCTACTTTGACCACTATTGTCTATGAATTTGGCTTAACTTTGCTGCCTGATTTGACCACTGTTTTCCAGGGAGACAATGCTGCAGGCTGCAGCACAGCTCTGCTGCACAGGCCATGCCATTGCCATTAAACGTAAAATTTATTACTCCTATTGGCCAATTTATTACTTTGGCAATGAAAATAAATTGCCCAAGAATCATTCTTTGTTTGAATTGTATCTTTCATGTAATTTGTTTCCTAGAGATATCAGCCAATTGCCATTTCCAAAACCAGATGCCAAGATAGTGGATGTGAACCTCAGAAGCCACTCTCAGAAAAGAGACATTTCAAAGATGGTAAATGTCATTTAACCTCAGAAGTCACCTTTTACAAGGCATTCTTTTAGGCATTTTCTGAAAACATTACCAAAAGGGCCCTAAACTTCCAGCGCCTATATATGCATACCCCAAGATCTAACTGTACGAATATATATCAATGTCCGTCATAAAATTAAACATGCAGGTGAGAGTACAGCTTGACTATTGATTTGAAGAGTAGTATTTTCAGCATATGTCAAGTATAGTAATTAGATGAATCTTATCCAGATATGCTTTGTACTTCTGTTGGAGTTTGAAAAGTAACAGTAGAATATAACAAGCTTTCTGTTTACTTAGACACAATGAACAAGCTTTCTGTTTCTCTTTTGACAATTAGATGATGAAACAAAACACACCCTTTACCTGAGCAACTTCAAACAATCATAAACTTAACTAAAATCATACGCAATGCGGCATACAATTAAGGAAAAAGATGGATACTTAAACAATACAGCTAAAGTTAAACAAATAATTGGCAAAAATCAAACCTAAGAAAGCTTAGATATTCATCATTGAGCCAACCATACTTCTCCATGAATGGATTGACTAGGGTTTTAGGAGGGTAACTGTCTATGCAATCTTTCCAAACATTGGCATCATCCAAGTCCTTGAGTACTTCCCACACAATATTGTTGCACTTAAAACCTGCTCCAAGTCCACTCATCAGAATCCTGTTGCCCTTCTTAGGCCTCTGCTTGGCCTCCATGTATCCCAAAGCATACCAAAAGCCAGCAGTTGAAGTGTTACCAAACCTATGAAGTGCCATTCTAGATGGCTCAACATCATAATCACTTAGCCCCAAGCTCTTACCAATCCCATCTATGATTGCTCTTCCACCAGGGTGAATGCAAAAGTGCTTAATCCCAGCCTTGAGATTCAAACCAACACCATTTTCTGCTTCTAGCTTTTGGATTTTACTACTACTTATTTTCTGAAGCCTAGAGGCCACCATGTAGCTCAGTATTTCTCTTAGTGGAAGCACTTGAGGGACTAGAACTTGGAGGTTCATTGTAAAAGCCAGAGCTGCTGCTTTTGTGAGGTGTTTGGTAAGGCGAAAACCTTGATATCCATTTCACTCGAGCCAATGTGGGTTCGCACCAAATGCTTTAACTTCAACATGGCTTGGTGCTTTAGGCCTCTGTTGTTTGTGAACAGCATCGAACACCCTCCCGAGTGGAACAGACAGTTGGTGAGCATCATGGACTTTTCTTTGCCACAGTACCAGTTGGGAGCTATGGATTCAGTGCTTACAACAAGTGCATTCGCGTTTTTGTATGACTTGAACAAGTTGTGTACAACATCAATAGCAATGAGACTTGCACTGCATCCCATTCCTGAGAGGTTGAAGGTCTTGATGTCCTCCCTCATCTTGTAACAATTTATTATACGAGATGTTAGAGAGGGTGCAGGGGAGAATATTGACACATTGACAACCAGAATGTCGATTTGTGACGGAGAAATTGAAGTTGGCCTGGCAAAAAGTTTGTCAAGTGTGTCAAGTATGATACCATCCATCTCACAAAGCTCATCTGCCCTGGTTGGATTTCGGCCTTCAATGATGTTTCTTGGGCAAGAAGTTTCTTCACCAATGCCAGAATTGACCATAGTTTTCAAAAGAAACCTGAGTTCTTCCAATCCCAGATTCTTGTTCTGCATGACGATTTTTGCGCTAGAATCACAGTTGAGCTTCATGTCCTCTTTGGTGTTGTAGAAGAAACCAAAGAAAAAAGTGAGAAGACACATTGTCATGAACATATCCATGGCCCTACAGCTCTCTTTATTTTTGTATTTGTGAGAGATGGAGAGAGATGGAGGGGGGTTTAGAATTGTGAAGTGTTAAATGTGAGTTGCCTGCAAAACTTCAACAACTATCTTAGTACTTACCCTAAGTACTGCATCCATCTCTTTCTTATAAATAGATGGTGATGGATGAACTAATGCTGCTTAATTGTGATCACTAATGGAAAGACCTACGTTTTACCTACAAATATAGCAGGTATTTATTCAGATTAATTTTCTGGATAGACCAGTAGGCACAACCATGCAATAAAACGACAAGCCATGACTGAACGAACTGCATAAATTGTCAGAGTTTCAGTCCAAAGTTATTGAGAGGGAGTTATGCTTCATATCTACACTAGCCAAGTTGCCATCTCTACTCAAACAATTCTAAATTGTCTATATATATATTGTCATGTAAATTTTTGCAAAAACAACAGCACTTTTGATTTTATTTATATTTTTTTGTTGAAGTTATTGGTTTTTGGGTTATGTGGGATTTCATTAGTTTATTTTTAAAGGCTGGATCACATGATTGATGATCATATGGCAAGGTACTGATTAACGATGATCGTCAAGTGATCATGTTTTGCTGGTTTTTAACTTCATTACCATTAATTCCATATGTTATCTTTGGCTGGAAATCTTTAGAAACAGCTCCATAGGTTACAAAAAGGATAAGATAGGAAGGTTGTGTTCCTATGTCCTCTCTAAAATCTTCATGTGGCTCTAAGAAGGTCCCCCAATAAATCTGCCATTACCACACAAGAGAAATCCAACATTGACCTTAGTCCGCAACATCCGTATAAGCAAAATCTCTGGGAACCGCGGATTTAGCTCAACGCATGGCTCCGTGGATTTTAAAACCTTTGCAGCAGCTTTAATTTATAGTTTGGTAGCTCTCTCACATTGCTCAATCCCTCGGAACCTCTGGTCATCTTTAACTGTTCCCAGCAAAATCTTACCCATTGAAGATGCACCAAATTAGTCTACTTTAGTGTCCCAAATTGATTCCCATTCAAAAGTCTGAGTTTGAAACTTCCTTTGTCAGTTTTATCTTGGTAGTGACTTTAACCCACATTTGTTTTAGCCTTTTAAGTGCATATAGCTAAAATATAAGTGTCAAATCAATATTCTTATTCCTACATAAACTAGGCCCTTGATTTTAAACTGAAGTGAAAATTAATTGACAAAAAATTCAGTCGAGCACTCATCGTCTGTAAAATAATGCTATATAACGTTCCCTGAGAATGATTCAATACGTTGTTCTGGTCTTGATATCTAATTAGAACATGATCACAGTCAAATAAGAATTCCAAATAATTCAAACTTATATTATAGGGGCACCCACAGAGGTGCGCCCCTCCAAAAATAGGCGTATGCCATTTAAAGCGACGAGCACACGGTATTCTTTAGTAAAAGGCGAAAGAATAGTTCGCTTTGTGCTCAACGCATGGCTCCGTGAGTATAAATAAAAACAGCTACTTTTTTTTATAACCCTGACAGTAGCTAGTTCTCGCTCCTTCTGCCGATGTGGGACAAAAGTGCCTACACCTCAAAACTTCTCATATATTAGTTCAACGGCCAACTTAGAAAAACTTAGCTTAGCATATGCAGAGGAGATCGCCCTTTTTTTATCACACGTCTTACAAAAGTGCCTAGTTCTAAAGCAATTCCAACGACCCCAAACTCTGACTTTGCTAGTTCCTTTGTCAATTTCATACCTCACATGAAATCAGCCCTTGACTAGTTTTGAACCCAAGTGGAAACTGGTGGACGAGAATTGTGTACGTAGGAGATACTCAGTCTGTGTATAATTGCCATGATGTTCTTTAGAAGAAAAAAAAAGAGTATATTTTGCTGATGATTTTACACATTCTATAAAAATTTATGCTTCCTGGTTGAGGCTTCATTTCAAAATGTGAATTTGACCACCACAGATTGACAAATATTTCCAGTCTATTCAGTTTAATGCTTAAAAAGTAAATTACTTTACAGGAATACAATGAGCTAAAGGCCTAATTTGGCCACTATTTGGCTATACTTTTCTGCCTGCTCTTATGCTAACTTTTGACTGAGCCAACAAATGGGGTGAAGTTAGGGGGCGGCTCTGGCATGGTGCAAGTGGCGCCACGGCCTAGGGCCCCCGATTTTTTAGAGCCCCAAAAAAAATTTACTTTATATTATATATTAACAGTCCCGATCTCTTGGACCCCTGTGGTCCAAAAGATTGTGGTCACCCATCGTTTGATTTAAATCCAACGGTTCAAAAAAATTTCTTAAAAGGAGTGCAAGAGTGGGTGAATCGTTGGATTTAAATCTAACGGTGGATGACCACAAATTTTTTGGACCCCTGTGGTCCAAGAGATCAGGACTGTATATATTAATATTATAAAAACGATATATATACTGTAACGTGCAACACATTTACACAAAAGTGTATTTGGCAACTTGCATCACATTGACACAAGGCCTAGGTTTGAGTCTTAGTAATGTCATTCTATTCGTATTTTTATTCTTTTTTCATTATAACAACAAAATTTAAATTAGTTTTTATAATAATAAAAACACTCATAAGCTTTCTCCTAAAAACTAAAAACAAAAACTTTCTTCCATTCAAAACAAAACCCAAAAAAAAATTTCATGCCTTCTTCTTTCTCTTGAACTCTTTTTTTTTTACTAAATGAACTCATATTTTATTGAGGCAAATGCCTCAGCATCTAAAACTGTTAGTCTGTTATAACAGTAAAGGATTAGTTGAGATGAGTAGTGGTATAGCATGTAATTAGTTATAGTTAGATAAGGGTATTGTTGTACAAAAGCCAATGGCTATATATACTCTCAAATGTAATAACATTAACAAGTAATGAAAATCAGTTTATTACAATTCTTTCTCTCTCTACATTTTGTCCTCTTCTCTCTAACTTCTTTATTCCTCGAGAAGTTCTTGGTTTCTACATGGTATCACGCCGGTATGCCTCACGTCGATGATCCTCTTCCGCTGTTCAAATCGATGAATGTTCATTGATTTCTCTACCGATTTGTACTCTATCTCTCTCTGTCATCTGTGTTCTGCTTTTGATTTCTATCGATCATGGCGTCGCCCTCGGATTCGTCTTCTCCAAGCGAACCGACATTGCCAAACCCTAATTCCTCTGGAAATTCTGGATTTTCTTTAGCCTCAAATCTCTCTACCTCTCTAACGATTCAAAACATTGGTAGTATGGTCCCGATCAAATTGAAACGATCAAACTACCTCCCATGGCGTGCATTGTTTTTGCCAATTCTTCGCAGATACAAGCTCATCGGCATCATTGATGGCACGGAATCATGTCCGCCGCCGCTTCTACCTAATCGTTCTTTCAACCCTAACTTCGAATCGTGGTATGAAAATGATCAAAACCTCCTCATTTGGTTGAATTCAACACTTTCTGAGGAAATCATTCCCTTCACTGTTGGTGTTTCATCATCGCGTGATCTCTGGACAAAATTTGAGCAACGATTTGGGGGAGTTTTTGATGCTCATATTCATCAATTGCGATCTCGTCTTCAAACTATTCAAAAAGGCTCTCAATCGATCTCGGAATATCTGCAACAAATCAAGGAAATATCTGACTCTCTTGCAGCTTCTAGCGTTGCAATTCCTGATCGTGATTTAATTGCAACAATTCTTCATGGCCTACCTGATGAATTTGAGTCTTTCATTGACTCGATTATTCTCATCTACTTCCCTGGATGAACTTCATGCCCTGCTACTTACAAAGGAACTATCTATGACTCACAGAAAGCAACTTGTGTCCTTCGTTGTTCCTGAGCCTTTTCAGGCTTTCTCTGCACAGTCTCAGGCACCTCTTCTCCCTACTCCTCAACAGCAGCCTGTGCAAAATTCTTTCAGGCACAATTCCAATCGAGGTCGTCACACCAATCGTAATTATAACACCAACAGAGGGCAACATCGTGGGAATTTTTCTGATCCCCCAAGGTAACATCGCGGGAATTTTTCTCGTCACAACTATTCAGGCAACAATCGAGGCCATTATACTCGTGGCAACTATCAAGGTTCTCGTGGCAACTTTCAGTCTTCTTCTTTTCATACAGGCTCTAAGGTTCTCTGTCAGATTTGTGGTTCCACCAGCCATGAAGCCATTGATTGTTATGATCGGATGAATCCTGAAATCTTTGGCAGAGTCCGCCAACAAAATTGGCTGCTTTCAGTGCTCACTACTCTTCAAAATTCAATCATTCTTGGCTGATTAAATCTGGTGCTACCTCTCATATTACAAATGATATTGTTAATATCTTAGCTCCTTCTCCCTATACCGGTGAAGACAAAGTTTATATTGGCGATGGTACTGGTTTGTCCATCTCTCTTGTTGGTGATTCATCTTTGAATACTCTTCATGGTTCCTTTAAACTCCGCAATGTCTTACATGTTCCTCACATGACTCATAATCTGTTGCCTGCGTATCAATTTTTGAAAGACAATAACTGTGCTCGAACACTTGATCCTGATGGAACCACTGTAAAAGATCGTATTTCGGGGAAGATGCTTTTGTGGGGTCCAGTTAAGGATGGATTCGATCCTATTCAAGCATCCAACTCAACTTCTCCATTTCCTTCAGCTTTCATGAGTGTCAAAGCTCCTGTCAAAGTTTGGCATCAGCGATTGGGACATCCCTCTTCATCCATCTTTAGAAAGATCTTGTCTAATAATAAAGTAGCATTGCAAGGAAAATCTATTGTTGATTTCTTTTACACCGATTGTGCTCTTGCTAAGAATCACAAACTTCCCTTTTGTGTTTCTATTCTTCATTAACTCACTGTTTAGAGTTGCTTCATTGTGATTTGTGGGTCCTGCCTCTAGTGTTTCACCTAGTGGTTTTCAGTATTACCTGCTTCTAGTTGATGATTACAGCAAGTATAACTGGTTCTTTCCTTTAAAAGCTAAGTCTAAAGCTTTTCATACATTTGTTGTATTCAAGTCCTATGTTGAAAACTCTCTGGGCAATAAAATCAAGACTTTGCGTACAGATTCAGGGGGTGAGTTCATTTCCACTGTTTTTAATTCATTTCTCAGAACTCAATGTATTCTTCACTAGTTAAGTTGTCCACATACCCTTCAACAAAATGGCTGTGTTGAGAGAAAGCACGGACATCTTGTTGAAACTGCAAGAACTCTACTTGTTGCTTCCAAGGTTCCCCATCTCTATTGGGTAGAAGCATTCTCCACAGCTTTATACTTGATTAACAGATTGCCAATTTCTGGGTTATCATAGTCTCCATGGGAACTGCTCTTTCACGTGTCTCCAGACTATTCTCGACTTAAGGTTTTTGGCTGCAACTGTTTTCCCTGGCTCAAACCTTATGTTCAATCTAAATTGGAACCCAAAAGTGAACCTTGTGTATTTCTTGGGTATAGTTTACAACATAAGGGCTACAGATGTCTTAATCCAACCACTGGCAGGATTTATATATCTAGACATGTTCTCTTTGATGAAGGCACCTTTCCATTTCACAAGAACACCAAGTTCTCATATGTTTCTAATGCTTCTACTTCTATTAGCTCACCATCAGTTGATTTGCAATTTTCTTTGCCTACTTCTACTCATCCAGATAGGCCTACACATGATATGTCATCCATTTCACCCATTGGATCTTCCAGTGTCTCTACTATATCTAATAACCAGCATGTTCAAAGTGATTCAGCTACTAGTTCATCTCCTTCTGCTCCACTTGCCAGTGCTGTCAATACTCATCCTATGGTCACACTGTCAAAAGCTGGAATATACAAGCCCAAAGCCTATTCAGCAACCAAACATCCACTTCCCATTGATTTTGAATATGTTCCTAATACATACTTGCAAGCATCCAAATATGCTCATTGGAGATCTGCCATGCAAGAAGAATTCAATGCATTTCAATCTAATGGTACATGGTCCTTAGTCCCTGCCTCTAATTTTCAAAATATTGTTGGATGCAAATGGGTTTTTAGAATTAAAAAGAAACCTGATGGCACTATCGACCGTTATAAAGCTCGCCTTGTAGCTAAAGGGTTTCATCAACAGGCTGGTATTGACTATCAAGATACATTTAGCCCTGTCGCTAAACCAATTACCATAAGGGTCCTTCTGTCTCTTGCAATTCAATTCAATTGGTTCTTAAATCAATTGGATATCAGCAATGCTTTTCTTCATGGTGATTTAAAGGAGGATGTGTATATGGAGCAACCTGCTGGATTGATTGACCCCTCAATGCCTTAGCATGTTTGCAAATTGATAAAGTCCCTTTATGGCCTTAAACATGCACCAAGGGCTTGGTTTGACAAATTATTTCAGGTCTTACATACCTTTGGCTTTGTTCAATCCTCTTCATATGCATCCTTGTTTGTTTTCAAAGGCCCTGCCTTGGTAATCGTGTTGGTCTATGTAGATGATATACTTGTTACAGGTCCCAACACTGCTCTCTGTCAATCTTTCATTCAGAAATTAAGTGCTATTGGGGCCATTGCACTATTTTCTGGGACTGGAAGTTCAAAGAACACCTGAGGGTCTCTTTCTTCATCAAAGCAAGTATCTTCTTGACCTTCTCACAAATACAAACATGGAAGGTTCTAAACCTTACTGCACTCCTCTCAGTTCTATCAAACTTGATCACAGTGGTCCTCTTATGTCCAATCCAACTTATTACAGGTCCATTGTTGGTGGTCTTCAGTATTTGAGTTGGATAAGACCTGATCTCTCTTTTGCAATGAATCAACTTTGTCAATTCATGCATGCTCCAAAAGACCAACATATGCAGGCTGCTAAAAGAGTTCTTCGATATTTGAAAGACACAATATCTCAAGGTATTTGGTTTACGCAGAGTCATTTGCATCTTACTACCTACTCTGATGCCGATTGGGCAGGCTGCACTTTTGATCGCAGATCCACTAGTGGTTATAGTGTTTTTCTTGGTTCAAACTTAGTCAGCTAGAGTGCAAAGAAACAAGCTACTGTAGCTCGATCCTCCACAGAAACTAAGTATCGATCCTTGGCACACACAACTGCTGAGCTTACCTGGATATGCAAAATATTTCATGATATTGGCTTTCCTCTCCGTTCTATTCCTACTTTGTGGTGTGACAATATCTCAGCTATCTCCCTTGCTTCAAATCCTGTTTTTCATGCTCGAACTAAACATGTTGAAATTGATCATCACTATATTCGAGAGTTAGTTCTTGCACATCTTATCAAAGTTCAGTTTGTTTGTAGTGAAGACCAGTTGGCTGATATTTACACTAAGTCTCTGTCCAAAACCAACCAAGCTTCCGATTGGCACTCTTGCAGAGTCCAATGTTCACTTGAGGGGGTGTATTGAGGCAAATGCCTCAGCATCTAAAACTGTTAGTCTGTTATAACAGTAAAGGATTAGTTGAGATGAGTAGTGGTATAGCATGTAATTAGTTATAGTTAGATAAGGGTATTGTTGCACAAAAGCCAATGGCTATATATACTCTCAAATGTAATAACATTCACAAGTAATGAAAATCAGTTTATTACAATTCTCTCTCTCTACATTTTGTCCTCTTCTCTCTAACTTCTTTCTTGCTTGAGAAGTTCTTGGTTTCTACATATTTAACTTCATCAAATGAAAACATTAAAAAAATTATGAATTTGATTTTTTATTGTTATTACATGCTAATTAATTATGAATTTTAGTTATAAAAATATTGAGTTTTGCAAAGGACCCTCAAAATCTCAAGATTGGCCCTGATGAAGTTCTATTTTTGTACTTTGAATGAAAAGATTTCTTACCATGCCGTTGGTGCATGTATATGTTGAAATTCTGACTGCCGTTTCATGTTGTAATGTTCATGAAATAAATTGATGAGATAAAGATTAAAAAAATCAAATAAATTTGGTGAGATAAAATATTTTTTTTAAACACATAAGTATATGTAGTGATATTGATTTTGTCGTTTCAGTAAATAAATAACACTGTTAACATCAGACCTTTTTTTTTTTAAATCATGTGTGATAATTTACCAAACACTTTTTTTTTTTTTTTTGGTCAAAATTTACCAAACACTTTGACACTAGGTTTTATCCTCATAACACTTTTACAAATAGAGTTTACCAAACACTTTGACACCGATTTTTATCCTCACGGTACTTTTACAAATAGAGTTTACAAAACACTTTGACAACTAGTTATTTTTGCAACACAACAGTTTTTTTTTAAAGCACAACAATACCAAATTAGCTCTAAATCCGTAGGCAATACGGCATACAATTAAGGAAAATGATGGATACTTAAACAAAACAGCTAAAGTTAAGCAAACAATTGGGAAAACTCAAGCCTAAGAAAGCTTAGATATTCATAATTGAGCCAACCATACTTCTCCATGAATGGATTGACTACGGTTTTAGGAGGGTAACTGTCTATGCAATCTTTCCAAACATTGGCATCATTCAAGTCCTTAAGTACTTCCCACACAATATTGTTGCACTTAAAACTTGCTCCAAATCCACTCATCGAATCCTGTTGCCCTTCTTAAGCCTCCGCTTGGCCTCCATGTATCCCAAAGCATACCGTGGCCGGCCGATGTGTTACCAAACTGTAAAGTGCCATTCTAGATGGCTCTACATCATAATCATTTAGCCCCAAGCTCTTACCAACCCCATCTATGATTGCTCTTCCACCAGGGTGAATGCAAAAGTGCTCAATCCCAGTCTTAAGATTCAGTTTCACACCATCTCCCCATCTCGCTTCTAGCTTTTGGCTCTTAGTACTTAAATTATGAAGCGTAGATGCCAGCAGATACACGAGAATTTCTCTTAGTGGAAGCATTTTAGGGACTAGAACTTGGAGATTCATTGTCAAAGCCGTAGCCGCTTTTGTGAGGTATTTGGTAAGGCGAAAACCTTGATATCCAGTCTCATCTTCTTTGTATGCAGCAATCATACGCTTCATCACTTGAGCCAATGTGGGTTCGTACCGGATGCTTTAACTTCAACATGGCTTGGTGCTTTAGGTCTCTGTTGTTTGTGAACAAAGATCGAACACCCTCCCGAGCGGAGCAGGCAGGTTGGTGAGCATCATGGACTTTTCTTTGCCACGCATCAGTTGGGAGCTATGGATTCAAGCTTACAACAAGTGCATTCGCGTTTTTGTATGACTTGAACAAGTTGTGTACAACATCAATAGCAATGAGACTTGCACCGCATCCCATTCCCGAGAGGTTGAAGGTCTTGATGTCCTCCCTCATCTTGTAACGATTTATAATACGAGATGTTAGAGAGGGTGCAGGGAGAACATTGACACATTGACAACCGTAATGTCGATTTGTGACGGAGAAACTGAAGTAGACCTAGCAAAAAGCTTGTCAAGTGTGTCATATATTTGTTGTGAATTAGAACCAACTCACTCCCTTTTAGACCTTGTTGTTGATGGACTTTGGACAAGCTCAAGGATGAACTTGTTGCACACACACACACACACTCGAGAAAATAACCAAGAACAATGAACACAAGTATTTATAGAGGTTCAGCAATTTGCCTACGTCCTCTTTGGTGATCCCCTTGAGAAATATCAATAATGAAGATGGAGTTACAGATTTGGTTTCAATGGAAACCCCTTAGAACCCAAGCTCACTATCCTGCTTTTTCTCTCACCCCTTGACTCACTCACTTGATACAAGATGCTCTCACTCTCTCTCTTGGCTTCCCAAATCTGAATGCAACACTTACTTCTAGCTCCAGCTCCTTTGCATCTACTTAAAGATAGAGAAAAGAAGCCACTCACATGCACCAAACCAAATTTACCTCAAAACATGGATCCCTAATTTCAGGAAAACATAATGATGTAGGCTCAAAGCAACCCACTAGTCTCCCTAATCAATGTTTAGGACTTTTCTAGTGGTTTGCCAACTGTCTTGGACTTATACCAACGTTGGGGTTGCATGTGAATTGGTAGGGACCAATTAGCATCCAAAGAAAGGGCAGAAAACGTCTTTGAAAAATCAGCACAAAGATGAAACTTGCGACGGCCGCCAGGAATTTGCGACCGGTCGCTTATACCGAGAGGACCTTAAGAAACTGCTAGAAGCGACCGGCCGCTCGTAACTCGCGACCGGTCGTTTTTATACCGAGACTTCAACTTCAAAACCCAGCTTGAATGCGACGGCCGCTTCAAAACTCGCGACCGGCCGCTCCTCCGATTCTTGTAACCTTAGGTGAGCCATTTTTCCAACAATCTCCACCATGGCGAGCCTAAGCTCCTTGAGAAGATTATTGCCTTCCGGACATCATTAACTTCTTGAGAATCGTCAGGATAACTCCCAAGAACTCCACCTCAATCTCTAACATGGAACAAGATTGAGCAAGCTCAAGCAATGCTTGAACTTTGCGATTGTGGATCGGCTTTGTGAGACAATCAAGCGTTCTCGATGTATGAACCTTCATTACCGTGATGTCTCCATCATTCACCCAATCCCTTATCCGGTGGTATCGGACATCAATGTGTTTGGACCTTCCATGATACACTTGATTCTTGACCAAGCAAATTGCACTTTGACTGTCACTTTGAATCACCACCATGTCTTGGGCTATTCCGAATTCCTTTGCCAATCTCTTCAGCCATACCGCTTCCTTCAAGCTTCCGTGAGCGCCATATACTCCGCTTCAGTAGTAGACAAGGCACTAACCGATTGCAACATCGCTCTCCAACTAATCGGTCCTCCACCACAAGTGAAAACATATCCTGTGGTGGATCTCCTCTTGTCTAAATCCTGCATAATCGTAGTCTACATACCCCGACACACTTGCTTTTCCTTGTTGTCTTGCAAACAATATCCCAAGCCTCTTAGTGCCCTTCAAGTACACGAGAATCCACTTCGCTGCTGTCCAATGAAGTTTGCCGGATTCGCCATGTATCTTGACACCATACTCACGGCTTGAGCTAGGTCGGGCGTGTGCAAACCATTGCATACATGAGACACCCTACCAAGCTTGCATATGGAACTTTGCTCATTTCTTCCTTCTCCTCCTCCGTGGAAGGACATTCCTTTGCACTTAACTTAAAATGCTCCGCCAAAGGAGTAGACACGGGTTTGCAATCCAACATATTGAATTTTTCAAGTACTTTGGTAATGTACTTACTTTGTGACAGCCATAGCTTGCCTCCAACCCTGTCTCTCCTTATTTCCATCCCTAGGATCTTTTGTGCAGAACCAAGATCCTTCATGTCAAACTCCTTTCCAAGCAATGTCTTCAATTCCTGAATTTTTGACATGTCTTTACATGCAATTAGCATGTCATCAACATAAAGAAGCAAAAGGATGATATTACCATCCTTGAATACATGAGTGTATACACAGCAATCAGATTCACATCTTCTATATCCAATCTTCATCATGAAAGAGTCGAAGCGCTTGTTCCATTGCCTTGGAGATTGCTTCAACCCATAGAGAGACTTTTTCAGCTTGCAAACCAGATTTTCCTTGTTTGCTTCAATGAACCCTTGAGGTTGGCTCATGTAGATGTCTTCCTCCAAATCACCATGGAGGAAAGCAGTCTTCACATCCATTTGCTCCACCTCCATGTTCTCTTGTGCTACTATGGATAGTAGTAGCCTTATAGAAGTGTGTTTCACTATCGGAGAGAAGATTTCATCATAATCAACTCCCTCCTTTTGCAAGTACCCTTTGGCCACCAATCGAGCTTTGAATATGGTGGCTCCCTTCTCATGCATTTCTTCTTTCTTCCTAAACACCCATTTGCTGCCAATAAGCTTGCGATTCTTGGGTTTAGGAACTAACTCCCAAACTGAGTTTTGGTGTAGAGATTCCATCTCTTGCATCATAGCTTCCATCCAACTTTCCCGTTCCTCATTCTCAACAGCCTCTTGGAACGTGGTTGGTTCTTCTTCACTAGCATTCAAAGCATAGTGAACTGCATCCTTGTCCCATCCAAACCTTTGAGGTGGTTTGATGGTTCTCTTGGGCCTGGACCGAGCTATAGATGATGGCTCCACCTGCTCTTGAGCCTCTTCTTCTTCTTCTTGAGTTTGTTGTTGTTGTTGCCCTGCATCTTCCTCCTCAATGTCGACTCCACCTCCTCCCGAACGTCTTCGATTGGCTGTTTTTGTGAAGTCTTCTTGAACATCTTCTTGAGTGGAACTTCAATGGTTGTTTCTTTCCCAACAACATCCTCCTTTGCCTCTGAATTCTTGACTTTGTTCATAGGCATGGTCTTCTCATCAAACACAACATCCTGCTGAGTATCTTCTTTAGGTTCACATGATCCCATAGCTTGTAGCCCTTCACACCGCTCTCAAATCCGATGAAAATGCATTCAAGAGACTTTGGCTTCAACTTGGACCTTTCATCACTTGGAATAAGTGCATATGCACTGCATCCAAACACCTTAAGATTAGTATAATCAATTGACTTATTAGACCATACCTCCTCTGCACATTTGAACTCAAGATTTTTGGAAGGAGATCGGTTAACCAAATAGGCTGCATGGTTAATCGACTCCGCCCAAAATGACTCGGGCAATCCCGCATGAATCCTCATGCATCTCTCACGCTCCATGAGAGTTCTATTCATCCTCTCCGCAGCTCCATTTTGTTGGGGCGTCTTCTTCACGGTAAAGTGCCTCTTGATGCCTTCATTCCTGCAAAACTCAAGAAACTTGTTGTCTTTATATTCACCACCATTGTCACTCCTTAGGATCTTGATCTTCCTTCCGGTTAGGTTCTCTACTTCCGCCTTCCACTCCTTGAATTTGGTGAAGACCTCGATTTCTCCTTCATGAAGTAGACCCAAACCTTCCTGGAAAAATCATCCAAGAAAGTCACGAAGTAACGAGCTCCACCCTTTGATTTAACCGGTGATGGCCCCCATACATCCGTGTGAATATAATCTAGCACCCTGTGCTTCCTTCCTCTTTGTTTCGCTGCTTGAAAGCCACCTTAGATTGCTTTCCCATGGTACAATATTTGCAGAACTCAAGCTTGCAACTTTGAACACCTTTCAACAACTTTCGGTTGTGTAGTTCCTGCATGCCCCTCTCACTCATGTGCCCTAGCCTCAAATGCCAAAGCTGAGTTTCATCCTCCGAGTCCTTGCTTGTGGATACAAATGCTCCACCTGTTATTGTAGTACCACACAATCTATATAGACAATTAGGTTGAATCTCTCCTTTCATAATCACAAGTGAACCTTTTGAGATTATGAGTTTCCCTCCATTTGCTTTAAATGAATAACCATTCTTATCAAGAGTTCCAAGGGAAATGAGATTCTTACGCAACTTTGGAATGTGCCTTACCATTCCAAGCGTCCTAACAGCCCCATCATGCATCTTCACCTTGATTGTACTGTGCCTTTGACTCTACAAACCGAGCCATCCCCATTATAACTTCACCACCTTCTTCCTTTTCATAAGTGTCAAACCACTCCTTGTTTGAGCACATATGGTATGAGCATCCTGAGTCCAAAATCCAATCGGAAGAGGAACACCTTGAAGAATTAGCAAATGCATTAGTTTTAACATTGCTATTAACACATAAAAGCTCACCATCACTTTCTGTGACTTCTTCCACTGTGTTGGCTGCATTCTTCCCTTTGTTCTTCTTCTCCTTCCATATGGGGCAATTTCTTTTCCAATGCTCCTTTGACCCACATTCGAAACAACCTTCTTTTGCCTTGGATTTGGACCTTCCTCTGTTGCCTTTCTTGCCCTCTTGCTTCTTTGAACGACCTCTCTCTCCGGTCTTTGCAACTAGACCTTCGCCTTGAGAGTTCTCTCCCGAACGTTGAGCCATCCTATGGTGTGTCATGATGTCTTGCACCACAGGCTCAAAATCCAGAGTGACCTTCCCGAACATAAGAGTGGTTCGAAAGTGTTTATAGGACGGAGGTAAGGATGTGAGCAACATGAGAGCCTTATCCTCCGAACTATAGTTAACTTCCATTCTCTGCAAGTCAGCAACACATCTATTGAAACTACTTAAATGTTCCATTAGATTTCCTCCCTCCTCCATCTTGAGATTTAGGAGTTCTTCCTTGAGGAAGAGCTTGTTGGATAGTAACTTCCTGCAAACATCTCTTCGAGCTTCTCCCATGTTTGCTTTGTCGTATCCTTCATCACGTTGATGAGCACCTCATCGGAGAGGTAGTTTTCGATAGCTCCTCTAGCTAACTCATCAAGTACACTCCACTCCTCATCTGTCATGCTTGTTGGCTTCCTTTCCTTTCCAACCAACACAACGTGGAGGTGTTGTTGTGTGAGGGCTGATTTCATCCTTCGTTGCCAAAGAGTGAAGTTCTCCTTCCTCGTGAAAGGCTTTAGCTCCACCTTCATGCTTGTTGCTTGTGGTTGCTTCACCACCGTGAACTGCTACCACTCTCAACTTCCTTGTCACTTGCCATCTTCAACACACTAGCACTTCAAAGAAAAACTAGCACACTGCCAACACAACGATACCACTTGTTGTGAATTAGAACCAACTCACTCCCTTTTAGACCTTGTTGTTGATGGACTTTGGACAAGCTCAAGGATGAACTTGTTGCACACACACACACACACTCAGAAAATAACCAAGAACAATGAACACAAGTATTTATAGAGGTTCAGCAATTTGCCTACGTCCTCTTTGGTGATCCCCTTGAGAAATATCAATAATGAAGATGGAGTTCTGATTTGGTTTCAATGGAAACCCCTTAGAACCCAAGCTCACTATCTGCTTTTCTCTCTCACCCCTTGACTCACTCACTTGATACAAGATGCTCTCACTCTCTCTCTTGGCTTCCCAAATCTGAATGCAACACTTACTTCTAGCTCCAGCTCCTTTGCATCTACTTAAAGATAGAGAAAAGAAGCCACTCACATGCACCAAACCAGCCTACCTCAAAACATGGATCCCTAATTTCAGGAAAACATAATGATGTAGGCTCAAAGCAACCCACTAGTCTCCCTAATCAATGTTTAGGACTTTTCTAGTGGTTTGCCAACTGTCTTGGACTTATACCAACGTTGGGGTTGCATGTGAATTGGTAGGGACCAATTAGCATCCAAAGAAAGGGTAAAACGTCTTTGAAAAATCAGCACAAAGATGAAACTTGCGACCGGTCGCCAGGAATTTGCGACCGGTCGCTTATACCGAGAGGGACCTTAAGAAATCGCTAGAGCGACCGGTCGCTCGTAACCTGCGACCGGTCGTTTTTATACCGAGACTTCAACTTCAAAACCCAGCTTGAATGCGGCCGGTCGCTTCAAAACCTGCGGCCGTCGCTCCTCTCGATTCTTGTAACCTTAGGTGAGCCATTTTTCCAACAATATTATACCATCCATCTCACAAAGTTCATCTGCCCTGGTTGAATTTTGGCCTTCAATGATGTTTCTTGGGCAAGAAGTTTCTTCACCAATGCCAGAATTGACAATAGTTTTCAAGAGAAACCTGAGTTCTTCCAATCCCAGATTCTTGTTCTGCATGACCATTTTTGCGCAGGAATCACTGTTGACCTTCATGTCCTCTTTGGCCTTGTAGCACTCATAAGCCAGCATATAGCAGCTCTGGTCTCTTCTTTGGAGAACTAACTTGCAGAGGCAGAAGAAACCATAGTAAAGAGTGAGAAGACACATTGTCGTGAAGATCTCCATGGCCCTACAGCTGTCTTTGTTTGTGTGTGTGTTTGTGAGAGATGGAGAGAGAAAGTGTCAAATGTGAGTTGCATGCAAAACTTCAACAACTATATCTTAGTACTTACACTGCACTCATATCTTTCTATAAATATATGCTGCTTGTGATCATTAATGGAAATCCATCTACTTTTTACCTACAAATATAGCTGGTATATTTATGAAGGCACAACCAGAAATTGCCACCTCTTCTCTTAGATATTGCAATAAAACAAGAAGCCATGACTGAACGGTTCATATCTACACTAGCCAAGTTGCTATACGTCTCCTCTTAGATATACTTTTAACACCAAAATTAATCAAACAGTTTAAAATTTGTCTGTATATATTGTCCTGTAAATTGGTACTGAGAAGGAGCTAAGAACTCTTTGACTAAGACTGCAGATTATGGAATATGGTACAGCCTAATTATATACAGACATCTTCTCGTTGGTTGTTAATTAGGAATATGGTACAGCCTAATTATGTGAAAGCAAAGCAATCTATTTATCTGTTGCACATTTTCAGAAAGGACTGACTGCTGAAGGAACATATGTGCTAACTACTCATGAGGAAATGAGATTATTTAATACCGGATTATGATTAGTTCCACATGTAATTTTAAAATGCATCTTAATTTTTAAATGGTGTTAATCTGCTTGTTAATCTCCTTTAACTCTTAATACTTACTTGGCTCCAAGAAAACTGTGACATGGTTATATCATACAATGGAAAAGATAAATGGCCCCAGAAATTAGCTGCGGATAATGTGATGAGCTCCTGATGTGCCTACATGATTTGTCTTTTTTGTGGACCATTTTTTGTTGCTCCTGATGAGCTCCTGATGTCCCCAAAATATATAAAATGTTGGTTTGAATTCTTAATGTCATGACTCATGTGTCATAAATGAACAGACAATGGATCAGGTAGATTGCCATGTTCCCTGAATCACTGTGGATTAGGTCCTTTTTTGTTTTTTTTGTTGAACAGGCATGCAAAAGTCCCTAAGGAAAACTGGGGATTAGGTGTTTGATTTGTAGTTATACTCATCAGCACAACTGAGACTGACAGTTAGGCCAGGCTAACAACATATATATATATATGAAAATGGTTCTGAAGTTATTAATGAAAAAGGAAACGCGGGTGTTGACGCTCGGTATAACCGAGCCCGTCTTCAAAATGAGAACAGAACACGTGTATCTCGCTAGTCACGTGGCAAAAATGACCATCCAATCCCCTCAACTACCAACAAAGCACGTCGGCTAGGCTCCCGACCACACCACCTCGGTCTTTGTACCATCCAGGCAATATGATAAAAGGTTGTGGATCAGCCACGTCGACGACAAGACCTCCCTTGACAAGGAAGAGCTCACCACTTCCTGAACTACCGTTCATGTTCTCTCCGAAACCACGTGTAAGCCGTTTGACCCATCCCATAACCAGATAGGACTCCAGCCGATCCAAGAGGCTACCTGCTCACTCCCGCCCCTTAGTAAACCGCATAAAGCCATCATGAGCAAAGGACGTGGCTAAACCCCGACCATCCGCCACCTGATAGGACAGACAGTCTGATGTGACATAAACGACTCAGATGTCCGGCTTAAAGAAAATATCATTTAATCTCCTATAAATAGGGCTTAAATTTCTGTAATAAGGACACTACTATTCTAATACAAAAGAAATACTTATCAAGTTAAGAGAGGATGATCATTCTTGTTCTAGCACATGCTCCACACAACCCATGAAACAAATATCCTCTTTATTTAAGTAAAAACATTTACATTTCATACGTTGACCACATGAAGTTTGAGGTTAAACAGTGGGTTAAGCCCAGTATTTTAAATCGCGATCACGTAAGACACAATTAGGCCAGGCTAACACCATAAGAAAATGGTTCTGGACTTTTATGTGTCCTTTAGGATGATTTAAAGTATGTATCAGCAGAAAACGTGTTCTAAAGAATCATGATCAATGCAACACACCCACCCCCCCGCCCACAGTTGTTGAAGTTATTAATGAAAAACAAAAGTATGTATCAGCAGAAAACGTGTTTCCCTGAAGTTATTAATGAAAAACAAAAGAAGAAAGATATAACGATGCCAAATGCGAGAACGAGAAAGGATGTTGTCGGTAGGAGAAAGCAAGATGATTAGTTTCCTTTTCATCATCCTGCTTATGGGGACCTAAAATTACATTTAAGATTGATCATATTTTTGGCCAAACCATATAATGGAGAAATTATATAGTACTACAGTAGTACCACGTGGCACTGACAGCTGGTATTACGGACTAATAATAAATTGACACTTAACGTAGCAATTTTAAAGGAGAGAGAAACTTTTGTTTAATGACAGACGTTACACCTGCGTTAATTCCAACTTCGGTTAACGCTATTTCCCCTTTCTCTTTCATTCTAGGGTCAGGAAGAGCAAAGCCTCCATTAATCCCTTGGGCGGTCGATATTAGAGTTGGAATTTGGTTAGGTAATTTTGTTTTCCACTAAGCCTTGGACAATGCACGGATCTACTCTTCTCCAAGTTTGAAAATCAAGGCTTCCTTCGATTTCTTAAGATTTTATTCTATTTTTTCAGTTTTCTGAGTTGAAGCTTCAACCCATGCACTCATCAAAACCCACAACCAACCTCTCTCTGTTCCTCTTGTGTGCTCTTTTTTCTTTTTCTTTTTTTTTCCAGTTTTCTGAGTTGAAGTTTCAATCCACAAACACCCATCGAAACCCACAACCAACCTCTCTCCATCCCTCTTGTGTGCTCTCTATCTTTTTTCTTCAGGTTTCTGAGTTGAAATTTCAACCCACAACCAACCTCTCTCCGTCCTTCTTGTGTGCTTTCTGTTTCAACACATAATAAAGGCTTCAAATCAATTAGCCCAAAAAAATAATTATAAATAGCATCTTACATGCATGCATAGCATTGAGACTTGCAAAAGTCAGCTTTCTGACTTTAATGGACCACTTGTGTTCTTGGGTAGGTACAGGCTACAGCGACCTATGGTTGTTTTATGAAAAGATTAAAAATAAAAAATAAAAGAGAAATGGAATTTGGGTAAGTAAACTAACGGCACTAACAGGAGCTCACGTCTGTCATTAAACAAAAGTTTCTTTCTCATTTAAAATTGCTACGCCAAGTGTCAATTTATCATTAGTCCATAGTACCAACTGTCAGTGCCACATGATACTACTGTAGTACTGTATAATTTCTCCATATAATAGGGGTAAAATTATCTCCCAAACATGATCTAGTTTCTTTATGGGTTGAAGATGAGATTTATTGAACTCTCTTGTCCCCACTGGATTAATATGCAGGCCACCATCAGCATAACTGAGGTCCCGTTTGAAATTGTTTTTTTCGTTAAAAACCTACTTCACTTTAAAGTTAAGTAATTTACTGCTTCATTTTAAAGTTAAGTAGTTTAAGTTGTTTGGTAAAAAATAAAATATCCCGATTATTTTTAAAACAGTGACCTTTTGACAACAACTTTTAAAAGCAGTCTTTGGGTCATTTTTCAAAGCTGCTTTCAAAAGAATCAGAGATGAGCCTTTAATGAATTTTTTTAATTCCCAAAATACCATAATTAATTTTTAAAAATGACACCACCTTCACCTCCACATCCAACTCCACCACCTCCACATCAACCTCCACCTCAACCTCCACAAATGTCATCCCTACCACCACCACTACCACAACCACCAGCTCCACCTTCATCACCACCACCACCTCTTTCACCACCATCTTTACCTCAATCTCTTTTACCATCACCTCTACAACCACCACATTTACCTCCATTTCTTTCACCACCACCACCATTACCATCACATGATTAGAGCATAACACATTCAACATCATGTCTATTTTAGTCATTATTCACAGTTACAACATTTTATATTAAAATTTACCAAATGATTTTGACACTGCTTTTTGTACAAAAAACACTTTAAAAATATTGTTTACTAAACATGGAGCTACTTTACTTTACAGCTAATTATTTTCAAAGCACATCAAAAACAACTTTTTTTTAAGTGACAGCTGTTTGAGCAAATTTCCACATGGGGAATATTCGCAAGTTGATTCTTCTCCCTTCAAGCTTCCTTCTCTCTTCTCTTCCTCAATCCCTGTAAAACAAGTATAGGTCAACGGACCACACCCGGGGGGTGTTGGCCAAAGACCCTACGATGCATAAGTCAGTTAAATGATCTTGAAAAATATACGGAGATAACAGAAAGGATGGATATCTTTTTTTCATGGAAGAACTGGGTGGCCGGAGCCGTGTGTAGTGGCCGAAGTCGTGTGAGAGAGATGGAGAGGGCGGTGGTGACGGCAAGAGAGAGAGAGAGAGAGAGAGAGAGAGAGAGAGAGAGAGAGAGAGGTTTTTGGAATTACCTCGGAATTTAGCATTACCCCATGCCTTGGATGTAGCCATGTATTTATAGACCTCTTGGTGGCTAGGGTTTCAAAAAGAATAATATGAGAATTATTCTTTTCCCTAATTTGGAGAGATTGAATCAATTAGGGATTTCAATTAGAATCAAATCCCTAATTGATGATAAATATCCCCAATTTTGGTCTAAATAATCCCCCAGTTAAATGGGTCTGATTATTAACCTATGAGATATTCTTCTTGTCCACGTGTCGCTTTGCGATTGGAGCGCCAAGATATTTGCTCCCACAACAGCAATCCCAAACTGGCCTGACAATTCCCATTTTGTTTTCACTTTCTTACTGCATCGTCACAGTAAAGCCACACTGTAAGAAACCAGGTAAGGTGTGATTGAAGATCATCTGAATTCTCCAACTCAGGATTTTAGCTAGGAAGTGGATAATATGGGTACCCTACATGCGTGTTTCTCAGCATGAAAATTACTTATCCTCTGTTAAAATTTACGCAATGGTAAAAAGTTCTTGACTAGCTTTTCTTTACTGCTTCCCAAATTTCCTCCTCTGGTTATTTTGGCTGCATGGCAGCCACATACCTTTTTTGACCTAGAAGAGGTAAATTTCAAACCAACCATCATCCAATTGTACTGTCAAATTAAATGTGGAAGGACAATTTCATCACTCAGTTGGTTTGGTACTCACTTTTGCAGGCTTCTTCTTTTTTCTTTTTTAACCACTCACTTTAATTTGATAAAAGCACTTCATATCTAATTTGAAATTACTTGGCCAAATTCCATAACTACTCTGGAAAGCCAAAAATATGACTTTGTGAAAAGGTACAGAGGCCTTTGAGAAAGTTGCCCAGAACAGAACTTCTTGACCCTTCAGGAAATACCAAGTAGTCTTATTGAGTTAAAATGCAGACTTGGTTGTTAAATTCAGAAAATAAATCATCCTCCTTTTTCGAAGTCAGATTGTGGCCGAACATATTTTTCTTAACATCGTGCGCCTTTCTGGAGTTGAGACTGGCAAATATAAATCTTTACCATATAACTGCTACATGATTTGTTCATAGTTCTGAAAAAAAAATTGTGTTCATGTAGAAATTACAACCTTGACATACTTCAGAGTTATGAAATACATCAATCTCTTTGGCAATAATTACAATGCACAGTGTCCTTACAAACGAAACCAATCATAAGAATAGTTCCTCAAATAATCAATTTGCAAAGTAATGATGCTGCATAAAAGAAAAAATATATCCTCCAAAATGAGTGAACAGATAAAGCTTAGAAAATATTCTCCATTGATCTAACTAATAAAACTATACCTCTCTTGAAAGGGTTGACCAATGTTTTTGAAGGGTATCTGTATCTGCAGTCTTTCCAGACATTGGCATCATTCAGGTCCATCGCCGCCACCTACACGTATTGCATAATTCATAACCTCCTCAAATCTGACAAAGCTTAGGCGTTCGTCATTGATCCAACTAAACCTCTCCATGAAAGGGTTGACCAAAGTTGTTGGAGGGTATCTTTCTATGCAGTCTTTCCATACATTGGCATCATCCAAATCCCTCAACACCACCCACACACAATTATTGCATTCATAACCTGCACCAAAGCTCACCATCAGAATCTTGTCTCGCTTCTTAAGCCGCTTCTTAGCCTCCATGTATCCCAAAACATACCAAAGGCCACCGGAGGATGTGTTCCCGAATCGGTGAAGTGCCGTTCGAGCAGGCTCTAGATCATAGTCATTGAGGCCTAAACTCTTGCCAACCCCATTAACAACTGCCCCTTCTGTAGGGGGTATGCAGAAGTGCTCAAGTCCGGCCTTGAGATTCAAACCTGTCCCACCTGCTCCAACACCGCGGCGATGTTCAGCAACTTTGTTTTGGCGACGAGACATGATCACATAGCGCAGCAACTCTGTCAGCGGCAGCACTTTGCGCACCAGCACGCGCAGGTTCATTGTAAGAGCTTTGGCAGCAACTTTGGTTATGCTTTTGCTGAGATTAAAACCCCTGAACCCATGTTTATCTTCTACTTGTATGGAGCAGCCATAGCCTTCATCACTCGAACCAAGATAGGTTCTTACAATGCATTCCAATTTCAAGAGGGCTCTGTGCTTGAGAGCCTTGTTGTTTGTGAAAAGCATAGAACACCCTCCTGACCGGTAAAGACAGTTAGCAAGAATCATAGGCTTGTCTTCGCCGCGGTACCAATTTGGACCAAGGGACTCTGTGCTCACAAGAACAGCATGTACATTCTTGTATGTCTTCAACAAGTTATGCACAAGATCAATGGCCACAAGGCTCCCACTGCAGCCCATGCCAGAGAGGTTGAAGGCCTTGATGTCCTTCTTCATCTTGTAATGGTTTATAATCCTAGCCGTTAGAGAAGGCGCAGGGGAGAAGAGTGACACATTGACAACAATTATGTCGATTTTCGAAGGTGAAATTCCTGTTTTGTCAAACAGCTTGTCAAGTGTGACAGAAAATATGTCATCCATCTCCCACAGTGCATCTTCCAAGCTAGGGCAATCGTCGCGGCCAGCAATGACATTTCTTGGACCATAAGTTTCTTCCCCGAGGCCCGAAGTGACAATGGTCTTGAGGAGAAACCTGTATTCTTCTAGGCCAAGGTTCTTGTTCCGCTGAATGATTTTGACACAGGACTCAGTGTCGAGTTTCCGGTCATCGATGGCCTTGTAGCACTCATAGGCCAGCAAGTAGCATTGTTGGTTCCTCCATTGAAGAACCAACTTACAGAGGTAGACACAAGCACAGAACAGAGGCAATAAACACATTGCCATGAAAAGCTCCATGAAAATGGGGAGAAGTTGAGAGATTTTTACTTGGTTCTACTTGTGTGCGGGGAAACTAGTACCACTGCACAGTACCTTATATTATAAATTGTGGATTATAATTTGGAACACTTGTTGCTTGTTTGGTACGTCGGACTGTATTGACTAATTTCTGTCGGATAACATTAATCTGTTCCGAAGAGTCCTAACTGTTTATCCATAATATTATAAGGTGTTTGGTGCTGTTCCGATAAATAGTCTGATTAGGTTATACTGTGTTTGGTGTTGTTCCGGATAATATCGGATCAGACTATTTTAAATATATAAAAAAACTATTTAATAATTTAAGTGGAAATTGAAATTCAAATAAATAATTCAATATCAAGCTTTGCAGAATAGATCAAACACAATTATTTCTTCATATTTATATTGAAAATGGCTAAATTCTAATGGTAATGGTAATCCATCCAAAATACAAAATCCATATTTCGGAAAATTGCAAAGAACTTGCAAAATCATGAATACCTAAAGCCAGCAAAATACATGTCATAGAACCATGTATGACATGATTTGGGAGTAAAAGGCCTTTTCAAGTTGATTTGTGAGTAAAATGACATTTTCAAGTTTTCTTTGTAGCTGTATGTATTTATTAGATTACTTGTCCTTTTTTTTCCTTTTCATTTTGTGGTTCCATATCTATATATAGGAGGATTAGCCATATAAAGGGGCCACAATAGGGTTTTCCTACATTGACAAACATGACAGGCCTAGTGAAATTGTACGTTGAGTATTTTATCATCAAGTATTCTTAAGGCATTATTATTTATATTTACTTTTGATTGTTGTTTGTCTAATGCTATTCTGTTATGTATTTTGAACATGTGTGTTCAGAGAGAGAGAGAGAGAGAGAGAGAGAGAGAGAGAGAGAGAGAGAGAGAGAGAGAGAGAGAGAGAGAGAGAGAGAGAGAGAAGAAGAAGAAGAAGATGAAAATAGTGTCTAATTTTTCACGTGAACGTATGTGTTCTTTTTTCCTAGTCGTATAATTAAGCGTGGATTATATAAACCAGGGTGTGTGGGTTGTATTAGTTAGTCATGTAAGGAGTGTATTAAAAGCCCAACTGATTTAAAATAGTCGTGTAATTAAATAATACAAATTGACACCAAAAAACTGACATGAACTATTTACTCCTGTCCAGAGTCTGATACAGTGTATCAAACGAGCCCAAGTAACATATTATGTGACATGTGACAGCTCACATGTTGCAAATTTAAGGCCAATTATGCTTGATTTATCTTCTAATTAATGAAATCAATTATATAAAAACCAAAGAGTATGCTAAAAAAAGGCCAATACCATTTTTGTTGCAATAATTAAGATGAAGTTGATACATATTTATACATAAAGATTATTTATCTCTCCTAATATTTTGGACTAAGTAGTAATTATGTTGTATACCTTGTGTGTGTATATATATATTTTTTAGGATATTCCTTATTGAGAGGGGCAATAGTATACTAAACTCACACACACTACATATATGCTAGGACTCGAACCCAAGACATTGCCTGATAGAGTAAATACTCAAAATCACTACACTAGTGGATCTTTTGCATTGTACACCTTGTGTATAATTGTTATTGAAAAATGAAAATAAAAGGAAAATGCTAAGCTTACTATATTTTTATACCACATTGTGTACCACCTCTCTAGAAATGGCTCACATTGTATTGGTGGGCTCCACCTCTATTAAAGAGATGGTACACAATGTAGTATAGAAAAGTAGTGAGCCTAGCATTACCCAAAATAAAAACATTGGTATAATTATTAGGAAATTAATTATGTTGTACGTATACATAAATTTTTGTCGTGATGATCGAAAAGATCCAGCCTGTAATGAGAGTTGGGTATGATTGAAGTAAAGGCCTATGATTCTTGGAAAATGTGGGCCTCCCATTTATACACCAATGGGCCAGCCATTCCATTTATATCATCAGAGCCGTACATGCTCATAATGCGACTCTTGAAAATGTGGGCCTCTCCCAGTCCTAGGCTAGGCCTTTTCATTTTGTTGGTATCTTTCTTCTATCTTTCCTTTATTTATTTATTTATTTTATACATTTGATATATTTTTTTAATGGTTGGTGAGATTGGAACCCTAGCCTAATTCAAGTTACATTCTCATTCTTCGTGGTCACTTGGACTAAACCCAAAAAAATATTCGTTAGCATATCTTTATATTACAAATTTTTTATTTTTGTGAATTTGTGTATGAGCCAGTGTCATTTACTCGTCATATGCAATAGTATTATGATATTTTCATGCTTATAATTTCATTGTTTGGTGTGGAAATCCACGATTCAATGAAATGGACACGAAACGACCAAAATACTCCTACACAAAATAATAGAAATTAAAGAGCTTACTAGGGTTAGCGACTGATGAAGACCGCAAGGTTTTTGTTAACAAAATTAATACTACATGACCTATCTTTGAATATAAAATTCAGTAAATTAATCTTACATTTATAGAATTGTTGTAAATGCATGAGTTGGTGGATGAACACCATACCTCTTAGTATTCCATCGTTGGATTTTATGTAACCTATGCACTAAATATTTGTAATTAGTGCTTGTAACCTATAGGTATGTTGTAAATGATGATATTCAATCTCCTATCTTGTAAGCCTATAAATAGGTGGTTCTACCAAAGATGAATGGAGAATAAACATGGTGAAACTTTATCTTTAGCATATCACTTCTCTCTACATTTTCTCCCTTAGTTTTATAACACGTTATCGCACGACATTGCTCTTGGTATGTTTTCTTTCTCTATATTTTCTTTCTTCTTATATGAGCTAGAGTCATCATATGGTATAGATTTTCTTTGTACTCACCATCAGACTTCATCATGCTCGTTTAAGCTAAAAAAATTCTTATTCTTATTACACATGATATATAATGCCATGTTTTTTAAATATTATTTGTTTGTTTATTTAATTTTAAGTATGATTTTAATTATTATGATGAGTTTGTATTATACAAAAGATCAGGGCCTGAAGTTCCTCGATCCTCATCATATAACTAGATTAGGACCTACAGTCCTTTTGATTGAATCAGAACCTGAAGTTCTTTGATTCCAAATAATTGAGGGTGTGTAGTTACGCGAATTTAAAAAGCACAGAAGGACATGAAACTCCTTGATTTTCTATTAATCAAAATCAGAATTCCATGAGGCCTACATATGTCAAGAATCCGAAACCAGAAGTTTCGAGTGCATATACATTGATTTGAATATGAAGTTCAAAGCACAACTATTACTTCAATTTAATTAGTTTTACGTATTCGAACCTGAAGCTTCGAATATATGTTGATATGAACCTGAAGTTCATAGCTTTTCATGGATCTTAATACTATATATGAACCCGAAGTTCATTACTTCTTTGTGCCTATTTGCCATTTGAACTTCATAGAACCTAAAGTTCTATATCCATGAGATGAATTATGGAAAACTCAAAATTTATGATTTCATGGAAAAATAGCTTACTTTGGGGCACATTGAATTGGTTGGCTATCCGATTCTTAAACTTGTAGTTCTATCTACATATTGAATACACATTAATATTGGATTATGTTGCATAGTTTATTTATTTATTTATTTTATTTGCCGTTTATACCACTTTGCTTATTTATTATTATTATATTATATTTAATTTTATTTATGTTGGGTTATTTGTTAATTTCGTTTTACGATGGTAATGTTTTGTATTACCGCCCCAATATTGACAGCCAGATGTGTCTATTGGACAAACTACAAACTTCCTACATTCTTTTGTGGGTTGTATTACACAACCATTAATGTAGTTGAAGATTATGATGTCATGAACCAGAAGTTCATTGACCCGATAACTTTTATGTTGTGGCATGACTGTCTTGGCAATCCATGGTCCACAATGATGCATAAGATTTTTATAAATTCATAAGGACATCGTTTAAAGACTCAAAATATTGTCTTGTCCAACGAATATAGCATGCTCACAAAGAAAAGCTGTCATAAGTCCATCTTAGTCAAAAATTGACTTTGAGCCTTATTTCCTTCAATAACTCAAGGGAATATTTGTGAACCTATAAAACATTTATTTATGGACCACTTCCCAAGTTCTACTAGATGCATATAACAAATGGTCACATATTTGTCTCTTGTCACGGAAATTCCGAGCACAACTCCCATATTATTCAATTAAGTCAAGTGAGTTTATTTGACTCAATAATGGTGGTGAGTTTATTTTCCTAAATTTTAATGACTATTGTTGTGATAATTTTCTCGCCGTTAGGGGAGAAATGACAGTTCCTAAAGAACGTCGGGAATTAGCGTTGAATACATCCGCTTTTGTCTCATCAAGATAATGCATATTTATAAGTTATACATATGCAAGCATGGATTGATATTCATGTATCACAATCCATTAACATGACAATAAGTGACTATATATAATGCATGCAAGGAGCATGACAGAAATATAGGTTCTAAAGACTTAACTCCCATGAAGTGGAGATTATTTGAAAAATTCATGCCCTATTGAAAATAACGCTCTATAGGAGGTTATGATCCACATATTCTAAATAATTCATCTTAAAAGATATGTTTGTCTCATAAGTGACAACATAAGCCCCTGAAGAGGCATTGGTACCCCAAAGCAATGAGATGCTTATAAATTATGCATGCGCGTGCACATGAGAATTGTGGGATCACGAATTGATGATACATTTGGTTTATTAGTAGCTACTACAATCATCAAGGGTTATTATTATATTAAATCTCATTTTATGAATGTCGAAAAGTTTAGTGATTGGCCAAAATGGAAATAAGCAATTTCATTTATCACTAAATATAAAGTGTGAGATAATGAACCTATAACTTAAACACCGAATTACAAATGAAGGTTACAGATTGGTGTATCACTAATATTTCCTAGTAGATGCATAATTTTGGTCTCCGTCATAAATGCAGCCACATTGTTATAAGTACATTTGTTATTTTAATGCGAGACTTATGACATGTCTTAAATGTATATTTATGGAGATTTCATGCTATATAGAAATTTTGAAAAGCTCATGAAATATTTGAGATATATCGCTTGAAGAGATCCCTTCAAGGATATAAAGTGTCATAAATTCTTAATTAAAGGATTGACACTAAGAGCCCGAAGCTCAAGTTATGTACTCAATATTATTATAATTACTAATGTATATAAATTGATCTAAACAATTTTTTGTGGGTACTTTAAATTCAAATTTGATATTGTTGTAACATATTCTAACTATTAGATTAGTTGTTGATGCTCCTAAAGAGTTCAGTAATTTGAAAAGTGAAAAGCAAGTCGAATAGTATGATAAACGATCATGTATGAAGACAATGTTGCTGGTATTGCGCAAATCAAAGAAGGGTTCATCAAAGGTGACATAGCTTCAGAAAAGACAAAAGATTGGAGTCAAACAAATTTGTTCACAAGATAATATGGCAAACCTTTTTACCAAAGCTTTTCCGAAGTATATATTTCAAAAGTTATTAAAAATCAATGGGAGATATCAATCAGGGGGAGCATCCTAATTCTATTACATATAAGACATATGCGCGTTGTACTCTTTTCCCTTCGACTAGGTTTTTGTCCCACTAGATTTTTCCTAGCAAGGTTTTAACGAGGCAACATAAGCGCGTCCAACACCATATCAATGATCCAGAAGAAAGTTTCACTCATTTTCCCTTCGCTTCGGTTTTGTCCCACTGGGTTTTCCAAGCAAGGTTTTTAATGAGGCAACTATGTCATTGTATGGTGGACATCCAAGGGGGAGTGTTGTAAATGCATGAGTTGGTGGATGAACACCATACCTCTTAGTATTCCATCATTGGATTTTATGTAACCTATGCACTAAATATTTGTAATTAGTGCTTGTAACCTATAGGTATGTTGTAAATGATGATATTCAATCTCCTATCTTGTAAGCCTATAAATAGGTGGTTCTACCAAAGATGAATGGAGAATAAACATGGTGAAACTTTATCTTTAGCATATCACTTCTCTCTACATTTTCTCCCTTAGTTTTATAACAAGAATATGTTTTTTTAAAATGTATTTTTAAGAGTTTCACTAATGACTTTTTAAAAATGTCAAACGACATGTATAAAGAGTGATTTGAGTGAGAAATTTAGAATTGTAATATTTTTTTTAGTTTTTTAGTTAAATACCCTATTCTACACCTAGTCTTATTACAAAATCATATACCATTTAATCTTTATAAACATACCCAAAATAAACCCAAAAACTGACAGCTGTCCATTTTTAAAATTCAACATCTATGTTGGATTACTATTTTGCCCTTTTGCTTTGTTTATTAAAACTCAATCTTCATCCAGACGCATCTCGAATTTCTTCTTCTTCTTCAACAATGGCGAGGTTCATCGAGCTCTGTTTTTGGCTTTTCTCCTAGTCCAATTCTCCATTGTATCTTCGTCGTCTCCACCACAACCCTCGCCAACTTCATCGTTGCAACCCGCTGCCGATTCACATTCTCCGAACATAGACCGCGCCTTCCCGATCCATCCGACTCAACTCGCTCCGGTGACTCAGAATGGCCGCAGCTGTCTCCGAGAGATCTAGTTCGTATACTCTCTATCTCACTCTCACACTCTCTCATTCAATTCCTGCTGATCTTCAATTTCTTAATCAAATTCAATTTTGTGGCTCTCAATGTTGGTGTTGTAGAAACAGAGCCTTCTGTTACAGCCAATTAGAGCTACACAAGCACGTGATTAAGGACTGTGATAGGGCACTTCAGCTTGACCCCGCGCTTCTTCAGGCTTACATGCTCAAAGGTTTTTCTTTGGTTATTTTATCGAATTTGAACTATTATTTGACTTGGAAGAATTTATTTTGTTTTTCTTGGAAATTTTGGATAATTTGAGTAGTTAGGTGATAATGATAGCTCAATTATGAAGGAAATAGCATTATCTGCTTTGCGAAGGAAAGAGGATGCTCTTTTGGTTTTGGAGCAAGGCTATGAACATGCCTTGAGTTAGTCTGCAGATCATGGAATTAGTGATTTAGAATTCATTATGCTTGTTTTTCTCACTGTTATTGACTTGTTTGGCTCTATCTTGTTGGTGAGTCCTTACTTAGTTAGGATTTTGATTCCTTACTATGTTAGGATTTTGGTTACTTACCTATTTGTCTAGTCCTATTATAATTGAGATTTATTTCCAATTGTAATTTAGATTTATTTTCTATTGTAATTTGGATTTACTTCCTATTTTATTTAGGGTTGTACTTCTTTATAAATACCTCCATATTGGAGAAGAATAAAAATATGAGAATATTTGCCTTACTTTATTTGACATATCTGTGTATGCTATCTAATGTTTGGTTATTGAGAAAATTGAACAAAAGAAAAAAAATTTGATAATTGCTGTTCTTGGATTTAGATTCTCAGTGATCTAGGTTCTTTGTGATTTTAATGCGTAAAACACTGTTTAGTGTTGACTTGGTTTTGATGTTTAGTATTGTTTTGGATTCAATCATTTGAGAAAACTGCTATCCATGGTGGCTCACCTTCATTGCATTTTAAATATGTAATGTGATTGAGTTAAGAGTAATTCATATTAACTGTACAAAATGATGATGTTGTAGACAAATGGAAATTGGAATGCCAAAGAATTCTTAGAAGAAAAAGGTATTTGTCATTTGCTTATAAGCATGACAATACTTTTAACTACTTTTTTGTTCAAGTTAATCTTTTTTCCTTTATTTTCATCCCTGCTTTTAACCATAGGAAGATGTAGAAGATGTTCTTTTTCTTTTGTGCCCAAAGCTATGATGATTTTGTTTTGAAGATAGTTTTGTCCTCCCATATGTATAACTTTTTTACTTATGCCATTACTTGGGATATGTTGAATTTTCAGCATGGCTGCTGCTGTATTAAACCAAAGCATTGGGGCTTCTCAGTCCCTTGGGCATTTTAATACCTCCGCCCTGCATCAAGAGTTTGGGAAAGGTTCAGTGAGATTGATTTCAAAGGCTTTTGAGGTTGCTATATAAATCTACTTTCCATTTTTTTTTTCACATATAAGGCAGAAGATGATGATGCGAACAAAGAGTATATTGAGGTGGCAAACAAAGATGCAGTTATGATTGCTGCTGCAAAGTTGGTTGCTAATGATGAAGTTTCTAAGGTGAAGTTAGTATGTGTTGTATATATACTGAATGGTAAATTTCACCCTGTTAGATTAGAATCGTGTGTAGTCTGGCAGGTTGTGCTTTATTATCCGGGCATTTAGTTGCTTCTGATTAAGCATGTAGGAGTCCCAAAATGGATTCATGCATGCTTGATTTTATATATCAAGTTTTTGTAGGTTACCTAAAATTGATGCCTAATGCAGGAGTATCTTGGTCAGGAGATTATCTCTAGATTTGTGATGCATGGAACAACTGTAGCAGAGATTGTTAAGAATCTGATTACTTTTCTGAAGAAGAAAGATGATGATCTTCCCAAACTTTTCTTCGATGCACTAAAAAAGGTATGACTCATGGGTTATTAGTTGTTCCTGGTGGTGGTTGGGGGTTGGAATTATTACAGTTGGTTAAACTTGATGATACTTGTGTGCTGATAAAAAGAAGTTTTCTGATATTAGTTCTGAATAAAATGAGCCTTGGTTTGCTATTTTGTTGCTTCTCTGTACTGAGGTGATAGTCAACATTCACATGGCTCCGCTTATTTCAACTGGCTTCAACTCAACGTAAGTGTTGGAAAGTTTCTTCTTACTTTTCTCTAGCTTATTTGAGAGAAAACATTTCCTAATGAAAAGAAAACTAGAGTATCCTCATATGTCCGGTGGAAAAGTTTCATGCAAAAACTATTTTCCAACTTGCGAAACAATTTGCCAAAGACTGTTTTCAATGGAATCTAATGAAAATGAATCATAAAATATATTGATGAATATATCATTTGCATTTACCAACTTGGCCGTACTTCCTTTGTTGGAACTCATCTTTCTAAAGCTCGTAAATTTATGATAAGGGAAAAACAGTTCATGATGTAGTTGTTAAATTTCAATAAGTTATATGAACAGTGATACTGTTCATATCCTGCAACTGAGTTGATTTCTATGACATAGTATTAAAAGTGTACTTCTATGACATAGTATTAACAGATTTTTAGTAACAAAGCATGCTCTATATTTTGATCTATATATAGATGTGCACTTGAAGTTTATGATATGCATAATGTGATATTTACTAGGAAGATAGTTCTATGACATAGTATTAACAGTGCACTTTTTTTTTCTTGTAGAGGTCTTTTCTTTTGCCTTTGCGATTGTTTCTGGTGAAACTCTGGACAATTGGAGGTGGTTTCTGCAAAGGATATCGGATGTCTTGCTGGGCTTTTTTGGGTTGTTTTTTATAGTTTGTTTGTATGAAATGGTATTAGCAATGTAGTTCTATGACATGATATTAACAATGTACTTCTATAACATGGTATTAACAATGTACTTTTATGACATGATATTAACAATGCATTTTTATGACATTGTATACTTTTATGACATGGTATTAACAATATACTTAAATGACATGATATTAACAATGTATTTTTATGACATTGTATACTTTTATGACATGGTATTAACAATGTATTTAAATGACATGATATTAACAATGTATTTTTATGAAATGGTTTGCGGAGGTTCGGTGGAGAAGGAAGGGTCGTGGGGACAGGCCCTTGATTTTTTTATTTTTTTTAAGTTTGGGTTTTTTTTAAAAAAATATGGGCTGAGCTTGTTTTGGGTTTTTTGTATTTGGCTTGTTTTAAGTTAATCAATGGCAAATATGTAATTTATAGGAAGTTCAACACTTATTTATTATGTAGTAAATGATTTTTGGGTATGTTTATAAAGTGAATTCCATATAGGATTTTTTTATAATTTCATGTCCTATTTTGGATATATTACTAAAGCTCCCTTCTATTTTTTTTGCTAAATTTAGAATTGTACTTGAGGAGGAACTATTTTATAAAAAAAGGAAAAACATGTAATTGGGAGTATACAGCGGTAAAAAAAAGAGGGTAAAGTCAGTTTGCTGTTGTGATCCGCATGTTCGTTTTTAGGTAAATTTCGTAACCTCCGGATTTAACTAACGACTTCATACAGGTGGCCTTTCAGACGCAGGAAGACGGACATGGCTTCGCTACCGTACGCCGACGTGGATTTCAGCTTGAGAGCATTGTCCGGTCGGGCCGAGGGATTCGGCCGGTTCGCCATCGGCGGCCTCCACGGGCCGCTCTATTTCGTCACCACTTTGGCAGGTTCGTCTGGTTTTAATTTTTGGCCATTTTAAAAATCATTTAGGTCAGTGATTGTGTAGCAGTCAAATTTCTATATGGATATCATATCACATGCTAGATCATTTTGTGGGGTTTTGTTTCTGAGCAAAATTTAATGTGGAGTTGGAAGAAACTGAGAATTTGAGAGCTTTATAATAGCCCTTTAGCTTTGTCTCACATGGCTGGAGGAGGGACCAGATTGGCAGGATCCCTTAGCTGTTTTTTTTTCCTTCTCATTGATGATATTTCAGGCTTTCTACCAAAAAAATAAAAAAATGGAAATTTTGAACATTTTATAAACACCTGCTAATGAAAAAGAAAAGGAATTGGAATTAGATTTGTGGAAGTGACAATATCACTATTACATTTCTGAGAAATTGGGTTGTTTCTATGAAACTTTATATTTGGTCTGTGTGTTTTGTTTTTTGGCTGGATGGAAATTCGAAAGCTCCATTTTGCATTGGGATAAATAAAGGGCAATGTTATGTTTTGGTATTCAGATGATGGTCCAGGCTCACTTCGCGAAGGATGCCGAAAACAAGAACCACTCTGGATTGTCTTTGAGGTTTCTGGCACCATTCACCTTTCGTCTTACTTGAGTGTTTCATCTTATAAGACAATTGATGGGCGTGGCCAGAGAGTAAAGCTCACGGGCAAGGGCCTTAGACTGAAGGAATGTGAACACATAATTGTATGCAACCTCGAGTTTCAAGGCGGAAGAGGACATGACGTTGATGGCATTCAGATCAAACCAAATTCTAGGCACATTTGGATAGACCGATGTAGCCTTCGTGATTATGATGATGGACTCATAGATATCACCAGACAAAGTACAGATATAACTATCTCTAGGTGGGTTCAATCTGATTTGCCTTATAGGATATAAATGTGGATACTGAGATAATGTATCTTATGATTTCTTCTTTCCTTTGCACCAGATGTTACTTCGCACAACATGACAAGACGATGCTTATTGGAGCAGACCCCTCCCACGTTGGCGATAGATGCATTCGGGTGACAATTCATCATTGTTTTTTTGATGGGACAAGGCAAAGACAACCTCGCCTTAGGTTTGGGAAAGTTCATCTTTACAACAATTACACTCGAAACTGGGGTATATATGCTGTTTGCGCCAGTGTAGAATCCCAGGTAACTGAGGCCTCTTTAACATCTTTTCATTTCAATATCTCCTTGATCTGTAGAATTTATTCTACTTAATCTAATTACATTTTTTTTTATCAGATATACTCCCAATGCAACATATATGAAGCAGGAGATAAGAAAAAGACTTTCGAATATTATATAGAAAAGGTACATGACCATCTCTCGCTCATTGATTGTTTGTTTGGTATAAATTTGAAGAATGCAGGTTCATTACATCCACAATACTATTCAATTCTGAGACAGGGTGAAGTGATTCCACAATCATCTGCACTAGTTTAGAATAATGTTCAAGTCTTAGTAAAAGAACCTAGAATTAGTAATATGTCGCACATGCTTTTGTGAGTAAGATATTTGTTTACACTGAAAAGAATATAAACTATATACTACAAGTGTAAGTTCTTTTTAAGTTAAAAATGGTTACAACTTGAATCCCATTGTCCGTGAAGACACTCTGTCTCAAATGCTTGCGATCTTCCGATAGGCAGCAGACAGAGAAGAGGCAAAGTCTGGCTTCATAAGATCTGAGGGCGACCTTTTCCTGAATGGAGCTCAACCATGCATGTTAGCAGTCAATCAAGACTGCTTGTTCCATCCAAGTGAATTTTATCCACATTGGACTATGGAAGCAGCCTCCGATTCTCTTAAAACTGTTCTCCAAATTCTTACAGGTTGGCAATCCATTCATAGGCCAGCAGAGCAGGTGCAGGTGGTAACTGTATAGCTTTTTATTATCACACATGTATAACAGGATTTTATAGACCCTGTTACAGAATAGGCTTTACTTCTGTTTTGATTTTGTTTAAGCTGAGTTAATGAACTCCAAATTCGCTATCTTTTTATTGTAGCTTAAAGGAGTAATCCTTCAATTATGATAAGTATTCCATAACACACATATACATTTACCAATGCTTGTTATCACGTCTGCATATATATGGATCCTATAGATGACTGTATTTCTAGAGTATTCATATTAGGCAAATATATATCTTGTGATTTTCTATGTGCGTGTGTGAACTTTAGGCTAAATATTATATTTCCAGAGTAATCATATTAGGCTAAATAAGTACATTAAAAAGACTGTGGGCTAAAACCCCAATTGTGTTTATTTAAAATGGCTTAACACCTTTGTGATTTGCAATTGTTTGACTTTGTGTAGCATCATCTAATTAGTTTTTTGTTTAATATTTTCTGTTTGGAATATCAAGCGTTCAAAAATAGACATCTTTTTATATGACCATCATTTGGTTTAAATAAAAAAGTTTGGTAAACTTCCAAAGTGATCTGTAGCAACCAAGTGGGGCGATATGTGAATGAAGGGATAGCAGTACAAAATTATGTCATTAATTTTTGTATAATCGACTAGGTGATTCCGTATATTCTAATCATAGAAATAATTTGAAGCTTGAGAAAGTTGACAGTTGTTATTCTCACAGTATCGTGCACCAGCCATCAAAATGGTACAGTTTGTATTGTCATAGCTCTGCATCATTTTAGATGGGGAAGCATCTCTGAGAAGGCACCAATGAAGATGAAGTTGTAGAACTAACTGAGGCAGAAGTCCCGTGGAACAAATCAGACAAGTAATTCCCCAAGTCATTTGGTGAAACTCTTACCAACAACTCCAAATTTTTCTCCCCACTTAGCATAACCATGCATGTATCGTAAAATTCTTGATAGGTTGGTACTAGTTTCTGTGAAATTGACACCTTCAAGCCATCCCTCAACTTCCCATCCTCTACAATCCAGGATGTCTGTTTCCTATATGCCTCTTCGAACGCTGTGTTGAACTTCCTAAAACACTCCTTTGCCATTTCAGGAGATATGTCTGCTGACCTTTCTGGTAATGATGATAACACCTTTGTCCAGGCTGTGGTTTCGTAGTTTGAAGCATACAGTTTAACCTTCTTCATGTGTTCAGATACCCAATCTTCACCGAGGAGGAATTTCAGGTTAGGTGTGTTGTACACCTTCTCAACAATGAAGTGAAGATTGTTGGCAAGGAAGAGATATGACAAAGACACATCTTTATAAATCTCAGCTTTGATGTCAAGCTTGCACAAGAGGACTAAAATGAGCCAAGCTAGGTGTACTGACACTTCTGGTGTCGAACAGTCATCTGACATTATGCTTTTGAATTCTTGAAATGATGAATTCCCTGGTGGTGGATGGTCAGCAAGGATATCAGAGAGAACTCCATAGTAATCTGCTAGTGAAGATACATAGTTCATCACTGATTGGGTCAGTGGGTGAATCCCGCCTCCGAAAACTAGAATCTTTGATGAGTCCTTTTGAGTTGTTGATTCGAAGTCGGAAAGAATGGTCCGAACAGAATCTGAAAGTTTGAGCCATGATGAAAGCGCTTGTAGTTTTATAGCTTGGGTTGATTCAGAGTCGAATATAGATTCAATCTCTGGCCAAAGATCAGAGACTGCTTCGTAGATTTCCAGTTGCCAGAAAATTCTTTCCGGGGCTTTCTTGTTCTTCACAATGAGTTCAGGAAATCTGAATAGGGTGGTGGCTCCTTCTTTGGTTATCTCATAGAAGCATGACTCTTTGATTGTTTCAGATGCTGAAAACACATGATCACAGAGAGATTTTTCTCCATGAAATAGTGCTTTCACAGCAATCTTTACAGCATCCATCCAGTTCTTGAGTATGCTTTCTAGTCCTTCCGAATCCATTTTATGAACTTGCGGAGATTTGAACCGTTGGATTCCAAGGCGAAACAATCCCTCATCCACTTTTGACTTTCGGATAATTTTGTATATCTTCATGCACTCTATACCATAGCCAGAACTGATCATACAATCAGCTATTGACTTCAGGTCTGACATGGCAAGTGCTGAGGCTCTCTCAACCTCTGTGATTGACTCACCAACAATTTCCAACTCATCTTCTGATCCAGCCCCGTTTGCATTATAAAATTTGGCTGATCCTGAGGACCGACTTGAAACGGATTCAGGGTCAAGGTGATCCCGGTTTGCAGACAATATCTGATAGAACTCTTTTTCAAGCCTTTTCATTGCTGTTTGCATTAGACTTTGAGCAAGTACAAGCTTGCGGGATGAGCTTCCACCAATTAAAACTTGCATAGCACTACGCAAGTAGTTTACGGATTTGAGGAACTCTTTGGCTTCTTTTCTGCTATGCTGGAACAGATAAGTGATTTTGGTGTATGAGGAAGAGTTTGGATCCCATTTGGTGATGATGGATTCAGCAATTGCAATGTTTTCTTCCATCATCAGTAGAGAGAAGGTGCGGGCAGGGGTTGAAGCAGTGCAAGAGCTTGAAAGTGAATATGAAGAAGAAGAGTTGGTTTTGGTAGATTGGAAGAAGAAGCGGCTTGGGGTTCCTCTTCTTGGTGTGAGTGTAGTGGCACCACTCTTTGGGGTCTCTGATAGCATCATTGAGCCCGGAAAGGGTGTGAAGAAGAAGAAGAGCTTGTAAACTCAAAGATGAGAGAGAGAGAGAGAGAGAGAGAGAGAGAGAGAGAGAGAGAGAGAGAGAGCTCACTGCCTGTTTTTCTTGGTTGTGGTTGTTTGGTTTTGGAAGGGTTTTTAAAGAGGAGAGCCGTTAAGTTCCCAATTGAGGAAGGTGGATGTGCTTGGAATTTTAGACTTGACTGACTCTGGCAAACAGTCCACGTGTCCCTCTGGTAAAGACCCAAGTAAATCAATTTGTATTTTGAAGTAGACATTCCTAAATTATTTATTTAAATAATCGATTCTAATTTGAGCTTGGTCAAGCAGTTTTTTGCATTGCATTTTCGTGGTTTTGTTTAATAAATATCATATTCAATGAATGAATAATGAATCATGGTCAAGCTGCAGCCTTGCAACGCCACTTTCATATTTCTGCAGCTTATCTCATTCTTAGTATTAATATAATCTCTTCATCACTATCTTAATTGTTGTTTGAGTGAATTTTTATTTGAATGCATGTTCAAATTATGAATTTTAAATTATAAACTTGCTTGACAAGAGATATCATTATATTATCCTCCTTCAAAATGTAATTTGGTGGTGTTGATTTACCACTGATCAGGGTGAAGTTGTGGAAGGAGAAAATTAGCAGGGTAGGCTCAACTAGGAAGCAACCTGGAAACAGAGGATTTGGGTTTAACTAATGAAATTGTTTCTCTCTCAAGGACTGCGAGGAATCTGGACTTGTAAACCCTGTTTCTTTTTTTTCTTCCACTTCCAGAGTCTTCCAAACTAGAATAAAAGTGACAGACTTTGATAGACTTGGGTTTGCTTACATTGCTTGCCCTCTTCTTCTTCAGAAGAAGAAGACAAATGGGCACTTCCAAATTGGCTCCTGCCTCAAAGTTCTTATGGAAAGCCACACCCAAATTTCGTGCTCTGAGACTATGGGAAAAGCAGGACCGGTCCCATGTAAATTTGGTACAGAAACAACTGGCTATGTGTGTGTAGTAAGCAGCTGCCTCCAAAAAAAGCACGCCAATTTTGGCAATTGATTCCGTTTCCTTTTGAACAATAATAGCATTGTTTTGATTCAAATAATGAAATCCTAACTTGGTCAAGTAAGCAATTGCGGCTTCTCATGCATCCACAAACTCGTAATATACGTGAATCTCACAGTGAATACCACATGCGACTGACAACCATTAATAAAGAATCTAAAAAGTGGCATTATATGGATTGGATTTGTTGACCACATCTCAAATAGAGATAGATTCATCCCTTCACACATGAATCCTATCCAGACGAATCTCGCCTCGAGAGGTCATCACTAAATATAATACAAGTAGCTCATTACGTGTTTGAAATATTCTTCATTATTGTGATAAGCTCTCAAGTAGCTAGGTAGAGTTAAGCTTATCATAACTAGTAAACATGGAATTGGGACAATGTTGAAACTAATAAGTATAGAATGAAATGAGAGGTGTGGTGGTTTGCATCTAGAAAACTATTTTGAACATGTGCATTTACCAAACCTAATAAATTGGCAATTGCAATGCACTTCTCATGGCTCTTTCTTTTCTCCTTCCCACTCTGACGGGTTTTGCACGTTAATCGTTATTTGGTAGTTAGTCTCTTAAGATGCATGCATGAGCATGACCAAACGGCGAAAATGACGGAAGCAGCAAGAAAGAGCAGTCACAGCCTCTTGGGAGACCAATAGACCTCCACAAACTGACATTGTATTATGTGTTTGCTTGAATAACGAATTATTAATTCATGTGTTATAATATGAGTGTTGTTATGTTATTTGTGTCGATTGCATTCTCAATTTCCTTCTCGATCGTTAAATGATGTTATCTTGGATCCCAAAAGAAATAAACAAACAAACGAGCCTTGTGTTAAATTATTTGCATGAACTGTAATTTATATCCTTTTAACTTTAACCAAGGGTTATTATCCCTTGATTTAGATCCTAAGAATTTGATGAGAAATAATGACAAAGCTGTAGCTGTCGTTGAATGAGAGGCATAATACAAAATTTAGTTGGTCCAAAGGTATGAACGGGTATTGGTTTGTTGACAATTCGAATCTTTGAATAAAAGCATAGCTCAAGACTCGGGTGGACATTCGAGAGGGACAGCCAGAAATAAAGACTTGGAAAGAATGTGATGCTCTGCTGATGCAACGAGGCCTTGAAATCAGTATGATGATGACGTGTTGCCATTTTTATTTTGAGGGAAGAGAACAAAAACAGGGTTTCATTCATTGTAATATAAATGAGGTTGAAGACAGAGCAAACAAAGTTTTGATGATGCATTTATTTTAATTAAAGGGTTTATAATAAAAGCTTCTTTTTTTTTTCAAGAAAAGAAAAGGTCAAACGCCGCAATAGAATATCAATGATTTTTGTTTTTTGGGGGATTTAATTATAAGGCTGTGAATGAGTCGAGTTTTATTTATTTATTTTATTTTTTCAAAGAATGATTCAAGTTTCATCAAAACAAATCGCTGTTTTTCAGTACCCAATGACGTGTCTGATATTGGCTAAAAATAAATTAAATCAATAAGTTGGATCGGATATGAGAAAACAAAAATACTGTCAAGTCATTTGATATTAAAAGATAATATAAAAATTTGATGGTATTTTTCTTTTTGAGTACAAATAATAGTTTAAACTACACAATCAAAATGTCATGAGGATTCAAACTAAATTCCGGTTGCATTTTTTTTTAAAGGGTTAACTCTTGATTTGGCCCATGAACTTGTATCTAACTTTCGATTTACCCCTATCCCTTTTTTTATTTATAGAAAATTAAGGATATGAACTTCTTCTTTTTTGCCAATCTCCCCCTTGCCGTCAAATCATCAACATTTCATCCAATTTTATGTTAAATCGTCAAAAACAATTTTTTTTTTAAAAAAAAATTAGAAGAAAAAGATAACAACAAAAAAACCTATCCCCTCTTTTTTTTCTCCCCCACCCCTCCTCCTTCTGCCTCCCTCTTTCTTTGACATCCATAGCCTCACTCCCCAGAAAACCCAAACAACCACCAAACCCCCAGATGCAGACTCATTCCATCCCCCAACCCTTGAGGGAAGAGAACAAAAATAGGGTTTCATTCATTGTAATATAAATGAGGTTGAAGACAGAGCAAACAAAGTTGATGATGCATTTATTTTAATTAAAGGGTTTGTTTGGGAGTGTTTCTGGAAATGTTAAAAGCTCTTTCTGACAACTAACGTTTGACAGAAAATTTTAAAAGCGCTTCTGAGTCATAGAAACACTTTATGAAGAAGTACCTGCTAAGTGATTATTTAAGAAGCATTGGATTTTTTTAATTATGAAAATTCAATATTTTTATAATAAAAGTTTTTTTTTTCAAGAAAAGAAAAGGTCAAACGCCGCAATAGAATATCAATGATTTTTGTTTTTGGGGGATTTAATTATAAGGCTGTGAATGAGTCAAGTTTTATTTTTTTATTTTATTTTTTCGAAGAATGATTCAAGTTGCATCAAAACAAATCGCAGTTTTTCAATACCCAATGACGTGTCTGGTATTGGCTAAAAATAAATTAAATCAATAAGTTGGATCGGATATGAGAAAACAAAAACACTGTCAAGTCATTTGATATTAAAAGATAATATAAAAATTTGATGGTATTTTTCTTTTTGAGTACAAATGATAGTTTAAACTACACAACCAAGATGTCATGAGGATTCAAACTAAACTCCGGTTGCATTTTTTCTTAAAAGGATTAACTCTTGATTTGGCCCCTGAACTTGTACCTAGCTTTCGATTTACCTCTCTCTTTTGTTTTCCTCCCCGCCCCCTCCTCCTTATGTCTCCATCTTTCTTTGACATCCATAGCCTCAGCTCGCTCCCTGGAAAACCCAAACAGCCACCAAACCACCCCCCCCAAATCGCAGACTCATTTCCCAACCCTTGCCCCCAATCCACCCTCCACTTGCAAATAGAGAGAGAAAAATATATTATTTCAATTTTTAAAAGGTTTTTATTTATTTTTTTAGTCTTTATTTATTTTTAACGTGCAAAATAACCATTTTGTCCTTATATTTCACGGCAAATTGGATAAAATGTTGCGAATTTAAACGGCAGGGGAAAAGGGGGAAATTTGGCCAAAAAAAGAAGTTTATATCCTTAATTTTCTTTATAAAAAAAGATAGGGAGGTAAATTAAAAGCTAGGTACAAACTAAAAAGACAAATCAAGAATAAACCCAAGTTTGTTTATGTTCCTTTATCTAATATTTTTTTTAACACCCAATTTCAAGACTTGTTTAATTATTCAGAATAGATGGCACAAACAATTGAGTGAAATTACAGAACAATAATAAGGTCTGCGTATGTTGGACTGTTGATATTAAGAATTGGGCCGACAGAATAATTCGTAAGCATTGGATAAATAAAAAAATATAGATAAATAGTTTGACTTGCCTTAACCAAATTAGTTAACGGGAAATTAATTATAAATTAGTTGATTGAACAGCCACGCCATCGTTCATCCCATCGCATTTGACTTGTTCTTATTCATTTAAAGTTTGCAAATGACTCACTAGTATAGCGATTTGAAGTATTTACTCTCTCAGATAAGTTCCTTAGTTCGAATCTTAGCATCTGTATAGTGTGTATTAAATTTAGTATACTATCGCTCCTCTCAATAAGAAATATTTTAAATAAAAAGTTTGAAGTAGGCAGCCATTCAATATAAAAATGCAACATCCACTGAAATTGCTTGCATCTGTAAATGTCACAGTTCTTCATTTTCTTTTTTGTTCGAAAGACGAAGGTTTAAAAATTGTTGGTTTTGATGTCACCTAAAAAAGACCAAATATTTGGCGAAGAAAATTAAACGTTCAACAAAACCTCAAGGGTCATGGATATATGTCAATCTTCTTTGACAATCGACAATCGAGTGTGTTCTTATTTATTTATTAAGGATATGACTTATCAATGTCATCCCTAGATTTTCCTATAAAAATTTGGTCAAAGATACTAGGAACCTTCCCACTTTTTTGGCTTCGGGCACAAGATAGATGCAAAATTCTATAGTGAAGGTGTCACATATAGACCTCCAATTCAGACATTCATATTAGGCACATGATCATTTCATTAAACTTAAAATGAAGTTACTATTCATATGAATCATACATATTAACCACATGATCATTTCATTAAAGATCATTTCATTAAGCTTAAAATGAAGTTACTATTCAGATGAATCATGCATCTAATATTAAGATCCACATTTATGGTACATGCACGGCACCCTCATCATAGAACAACTCCAAGATGGATAGAACCAGGCACACTCACACCGAAAAACCACAGGGCCCAAAAGCAGCCTAACATAAACCCTAAAAGCCCAATGACAAAAAGGCCGCCAAAAGGTCACATGTCTAAGCAACCCAAAAAACAAGAGGCAAAAAAAAAGGAACTTAACCAACATCTGATTGTGAAAATGGCGGAAACTGAAAAAATAAAAATAAAAAGCAATAGCGGGACGAACCACAGCTGCAAGACCCTAACTCTTGACGGAGTCAGCAAGTGCCAACGTTCAAAATGCTTAGGATTGCTACACGGCAATGAGATACTGAAATACTTATTGATCAACAAATTAAACTACCAAATTAAACTACTAAACCAAGCAATGAGATACTGAAAACACTTACACTTCTCGACGAACTAAAGTAATTCCAATCTAAGATCAAAGAGTGTCAACTCTTTAGAGACGAGCACAACGGACATTGATAATTAGAAATCACGCCTGGATCTTTCAAGTATAAGACACGCTTGTAATCATTTCCACAGCAGACAGTACTAAATTAGTGACTATTCTATAAATATAAAAAAGGAAATAGAGATATCATAAATAATAAAAAACCCTAGTATAAGAACAGCACCGGAAATACTTTCAATCGGATGATTTTCAGAATTAACAGGCACAAGAATGGGAATGGCCATCACATAGACACCCCAATGCTAAACAAAGCCTTACTCCAAATGTTTCCCGAGACAGATTAACCAGACAGTATGAAATGTAAAAATAAAGATGGCCAAATGCTTTCAGTAAATCAGCCAATATAAGCAGGGAATAATGAGCTCAAGTCATTAATCAAACACGAACAGAATCTTAACTATCATTGCACCCGAAGAAAATTAAGTTGATTTGGGCAAGACATGCCTCCCCAAACCTAGACAAGTAAAATTAAACATCAAAATCTCAAGTCTAATTTCTTAATCAAATGTAAATCCAAAACTTGTGAACAAAAGGATTCTATTACAGCAAGGTACCAAGATGATCTAACGTAATCGATCCAACACTCTATGCCTTAATGGCATACTTCCTCAAGGGATAGTACATTTCCTTCTTCTTCTCCCTCTCGGTCTTCAAAGATGCCTGTGCAAACAATAGCATAACAAAATCACACCCCAACAGAATGAACTGGGCGCTACAGTTTTTCATTGAAATTACAAAATCCAATGCATATAATATAAAGGGTCATAATATCTGGTGGGTTCAGTGTTTAATGTGCTAGACTTCAGCTAAACTCTAACAAACAGTTGCATCAAATGCCACTACAGACTGGTTCATCATTTCAATTTCAGTCCACAAATATAAATAAAAGCAATCAAAAAAAGTTTAAGTACCTGGTGCTTGGTGAGCCTTCGGCGGATAGCCCTGGTCTTCTTGGGACGCAGATCAAGAGGCAAGAACTTCTTGTTCTTGTACACTTCTCTCAGGGCAGACTTTTGCTTCTGTGATATCACAGTCAACACTTGGGCAATCGATAGCCTCACAACCTTGCTGCACAAACATACACACCAAAATTTAAATACAAAAAACACTCAGAAACCAAAAACACAAATAGAAATAGGGTTTTGTTAGTTACATCTTGGAGAGCTTGTTGGGTGCTCCACCAGTAACCTTGGCCACGCGAAGAAGGGCAAGCTCTGCCTTGAGATCCTTGAGCTGGTTCAAAAGCTCAGCCTTTGTTTTCTGTCTCAGCTCGTGTACCTTGATTCTCGCTGTCACATTTTCCAAACAACAAACAAAGATCAGAAAAAGCGACGATTTTTTGGTACGAAACACAATCAAAGAGAGAAACTGGAAATACCCATTGCTGTGTTCTGCGAGTCTGCAACGGCGGCTCTCTCTTAGCTTCACGGGAAAATGAAACCCTAACTATAAGTGTTGGTGGGTTTAGCGGGTGTATATATACCCTGGCTTTATGGACTTAGGTTGAGTAAGATTGGGGTCTGTTGATTTGGGCTCTGTTTGCAAAGTGTTTGTCCAAACAAACAGGCACTAGTTTGGCCCAATTATTCATGGAGCGCATTAGCCCTGGTTATACCCCAAGGCCCATGCCTAGGGAAGCTTAGTGAATATTTTGTTAATTCTAAAATTTACACTTTTATGAATGGAACGGGCAGCCACATCCATGATGGGGAAAGTCGGTATCCCAAGGGGATTCTGGGAGAGGCTAAAATGAGGGCTTAAAGTGAGGAGTTATAATGAGGAGAGCAATCTCACCATTAAAAGGACGGTGGACCCCCCACCCCCCCATGTACTTTGTGATGGTTAGATTGCTCTCCTCACTTTAAGCCCTCATTCTAACCTCTCCGAGGGGATTCTAATACCCAATTCCCTATAAGATATGGGACAATAATGGGGATGGAGATGAGGAGGGTAAACCCGACCCAGTCCCGCCAAAAGAGCAAATTTTTACTTTGACTTCGGGTGTTGAAGTAACTATATCCAATTTTTGACATTTATTTTGGATCCTAGTAATGGGTTGAACCTTGGCCATAAGGCTTGAAGTGGAGGTAGATTTTGAGGACCTAGCCTTAATCCAATCAATGCAGACTATTCATTTTTTATGAACTTTGGGGGGACAAGAATTCTTTAGTTAGGGCCTTATCTTTGTGGTTTTAACCCAATTCAAGCTTAAGAAACTTATTCAATGATCACCGCTAACTGCTTTTGGTATCTAAGGCCCTTATATGAGGCACTATTTTTTAACCGTTAGATCAAATTTGTTAGTTTGATACAATGATTAAGAGATATTCATCATCTAAGAGTCTTATAGAAATAAACAATCATTGCAGCCCATTATGAGGCTACTTCGTGAGATATATTTAGACTGTGTGTTGAGTCGTTTAATAATAGCTATGCAATTAATCTGATGGCTATAAAGGACCTCTTTATTATAACCCTATAACCCCTCAACAGTCAGTCTGTTCTGTAGTGATGTGCTCCTTTACTACCCAAAAAAAAAACTTACTTGTAACGAGGATAACACTATTTTAACTAATCCCGACCAATAACATAATGACACATGAAAAAGTTATCTTACGTGTTATTGTGTTATTGATCAGGAATAGCAAAAAGTGTTATCCACGTTGCATGAGAGTTTCTCTCCATCTACTGGGCTTTTATCTCTTTGTCTCTAGTTATATCAATTAATTAATTAATTCCCATGACCAAAAATATCACTGTAAATTGTAATAGCAGCAAACCTTGCATATGCAGTGTAAAAGGTTGACAAATGAGAATTTAAATAACAAGGCATGCTATTGAAATCATATGGTGCATTTCATATGAATCTATAAAAGTATATTGCAGATGCAGATATCCATTGATAACGATATTAACCAAACCCATAAGTTATAGCCTCTCTTAAGCATAAGGACAGTGATATATACATGTTTAAATTACTTCCAAACATGTTGATTTTGGAAATCTCACTTTTCTAATAATGCCAACAGATTCCTTCCAACTGGCCTGACTTTACTTCTAATAATGCCAACAGATTCGTTCCAATTGGCCTGACTTTGCAAACCATGACATAATCCACATGCATTGACAGTAATACAATAATGCAAACCCATCACCCGTGAAAGTGATACCTGCTAAAAAATAACTGGAAAGGAAATTTGAGTCATTTCTTCAGTATTTTAATCTGATCAAATCTCCACCATCAACATGTTCACAGCTCTATGTTGATCTTTCACAGCTCTATATTTCAAATAATTCAAATGTGGCTTTTAAGCAAGAGACTTGTTGCTCGAGTAGGTAAGAGCATTCGCTCATGCACTTGAGAGGAATCATGTGTTCGATTTCCCTTCTCGAGATACCGCTTGTTTCAAAAAGATAAAATGTGCCTCCTACACTTTGAGTAAGATAGTAATAACATATAACAAGTGATACATATCTAAGATATCACTATGCTGCCTTGACTATAAGAAAGCATCTCCAAGAAGAAGAAGAAATAAAACTCTTCAAATTGAAGTTTGTTTACCTAGCGATTTGAAAAGGCTTTATTTGCTACTTGAATAATTTTCTCCAATGACTCTTCAATTCAATTAATGCAATATCGTGGAAAAGAATGAAAAATATGAAACATGTGAAAAATGCCCACGTATTTATTATATGAAAAGAAAAAATGCGTGGTTTTAACATTTTCAAGGTAGGTTTTGTTTTTCCAAAGTAAAATTAAATATTTGAAGAGAAAGTCAACTTACCACTCAAGAGAGAGAAAGAGGTTTTGATGACCTGGAGTTGAAGAGGTTTTGGAGAGAGTTTTTCGATGCTCACCTATTTTAGAATTTCAAAGCCTATTGAAGAGGCTGTTGGAGATCTGAGGAAAATAGATTTAGACAACCATTATTGTTCTAAGCCCACTAAGCTGCCGATGTCACCTCAGTCCAAAATGCCGACCCTTCAAATTATTAATCAAAATGATAACTATTACAATGAGAAAATATCAACATCAATATACTTAATTATTGGAACTACGACATCTAACTATGAATTAAATAGGGTGCCACTATATGACTATCTTCTTGATCGACTACAATACTTGACTAACAACAGCACCATTTTTACATTTTCTCCATGTCTCCATTTCTAGGGTTTAACAGTAAAAAGTTAAGCTTTCCGTGCATTGTTTCCATGTCTCCATTGTAAGGGTTTACAAGCACATAACCAACGAAATACAACCAAAAAAATAGCTTGCTGCCTCCCTTTATGCAGGCATGCATCTTTTTTTTCGGCTTATATACATGGAAACAAACAAGCTTAAATTCATCACCCAAAACTACACAATTAGAAACACCTATCCAAAATAAAATATTGGGTCCAATTTCTACTCAATTTTTTGTTTTTTGTTTTTTGTTTTGTATGTTTTGAAAATAAATTCTCACATTTTTGTCCTTTAATTCGTGGGAATTGGACGTCAAGCCTGTGTAATTAAATGAAAGGAGATTCACTATTATGCCCAATATAGGAGCACAAATTATAAAAAAAATAATACATGAAATGAACTTTAGAAAGACACCAAAAGCCCATTTACAACATAACAAAGAGACTTCGAATTTCATATAAATTACAAAACTGCCATCAATTTACTAAAACAAAGCCAACCCCATAACTTAATTAAAAATAACTCAAAACACTGAAAAGGGCATCAAAGTAATTTAATAATCAAAATTAAATTCAATATGGCCAGTTATGATTTTTGGGATTTTTTTGGTTTTGTTTATAGAAATTAAATGGTGTATGATTTATTTATATTGTTAGTGCTAAAAATAGATAGATAGATATATATATCTTAAAGAAATGCCTGGAACCGCGTTGACAATTTCTTCTATTAATAACTCTTTTGTTTTTATGGAAAATAAAATTTTATCCATGAAATAACTAGACCTTAGAAGAAGGCTAAAAGGTGTTCGATGGTCAAAGGTTGCATACTGTACATATATAATTTCACGTCAGCCCAAAATAAAAGAAAGTTAGGTGCTCGTGGAATTCATGATCCATGTGTGTGCCTAGTCAAAGCCTCAAACATTTCTTACACATCCTCAGAAGATAATAGAACCCCAAACAATTTCAAAATTATTGCTAAAAAACAATGTCAAAATTATATTCTCCAATTCCAACAGTTCTCATCAAATATGGTAAGTATATATATTCGAAGAGGGAGATTCGAATTTAGGTAAAGGGGATGGTGCATCTAACCCACTCATGCAATATGAGAAATATTTTAGAACCCAATAATAATAATAATAATAACATGTCAATTACATAGGCACAGTCCACTTGCCGAAGGAGACTTATGACTTATCTCTCTAGTCGTCATCCTTCTTATCTGATGTCTCCCCTAAATGGGAGAAATTTTTAAATGTTTCAGATGGTGTATTATCCAATAGATGTAGGACATGTGTAATTATTCTCCAATTTACTGTATTATTTTTTATGACATGTGGCGGGTTGCATTAGAAATATTCCACATGTTTTCTGTCTAATGAATGGTACACTAGTCACGTGGTGTATTGGGAATACCAAAAAACTACTCCCTAAATGAACAGAAAAAAGAAAAAAGAAAAAAAAGAGAGAGGTTCAAACTGATTGATTGACCAGAAAAATCAAAAGAAGAGGAAATTATACTTCCAGAAAAGGTGACCGGGACATGTTGTTGCAATGCAGAAAACTGAGGATCTCCCCATGTCATCCATTTTGTCAATTTGAGAGGTAATCCGGGCTCCTCAAACAGGTGCAAAAGTAAATACAATCAATATCTCTTTCGGGTTTGTTTCTTTTTGTTAGTATATAATTAATGTCTCTTGCCAAATATTTGACATGCAACTGTCATAATAATTAAAAAATACCAAAAAAACAAATTATTATTATTTGAATTTTATTTAATGCAAGAATTATAGCAACCTAAATTAAGATGCTTAAGTGCAGATTGTCACACAATGAAAATAATCATGTTAGATTTCTTTGTGAGAAAAATCACCGTGAGAGAAAGTTTGGCGTTTGGTAAATTTTTTGTTAAAAGTGTTGTTGGTACTTAATTCCCACATAATCGAGAAAAATAATTCTCGCATAATCATTAAACCCAACGCTTCTTCAAACCGATTCTGCATAATCGAAAATGAAAGACCTCATTACCGCTTTCCTTATAATTTTCTCTCGCCTATTTTTAATAATAAGTGATTTTCTCATAGTTTACCAAACGGGTTGGGCTTCCTAAAATTTTTAAAAATCACTTATTATCCCAAATAAAGAATGCCAACCCAGACTAAATCTCTACCACATTCTTTGCACCAATTATTTTGTTATTATTATCTTTTAGTATTATATCAACAATTGGTTTGCAAAGAACCCACTAGTATAATGGTTTGGAGTAATTGCTCCTCCAAGTAAGGTTTTGGATTCGAGTCATAGTATTCGTGTTGTGTGTGTGAATTTAGTATGTTATCGTCCCTCTTAATAAGAAAGTTCTTAAAAAAAAAAACATTTGGCTTGATTTTTGAAGGAGGCAGATCCTTGGTTTAAGCAAGGAGTTAAAGTCTAGTTGTAATTGGGTTGGATGCAAAAAAGTAAAGAGTATTTGGGGTTCTTTGAAAGTTAATAAATGTTAGAAGGCTTTACAAGTTACAACTATGGCGTGTCTGTCAAGTTGATGGCTTATGCTATTTTCAGTCACGTCAATTCATCTTCTTTCATCTATTTTCCACTTCATAATTTTTATCCAAACCTTATCAAAAAGTCCAAATATCTAGGGTTAAAGTTGACCACATTTAACTCTCCAAGGCGGGGCCTATATATATATTTGGATTTGCTCTCCTAGCCAGGCCAGAGCTTTCTATATAAACAAATATCAACTTCCCAATACTTCTTTCTAATTCTAATTTGTTCAATTCCATCTGAATTTGGCATACGTTTCTCTCACTCATACTCTTAGCATTCTTCCAGAAAAACCTCAGCTTCTTCCTGATATCAAGCACTCTTACACATCATGGTATGTTCATCTCTCTCTCTCTCTCTCTCTCATCTTGGTTTTATGTATTGGTTTTTCATATTGTTTTTTCTTTTCCAATTATTGCAGGCCTCTGATATGGAAGGTGTCAAATATGAAGAGGTTAGCCTAACTTTTAGTTCTGTGTTGGGTTTTGATTTGTTTTTTTGACTTATATATATATATATATATATATATATATATAATTGTTTATGTGTGTGTCCTAATTCAATTTCATTCACTAATTATATATGCAGGAGTTCATCGTAAATTCTCGAGGAATGAAGCTTTTCACATGCAGATGGCTCCCCAAAAACACACCCAAAGCCTTAATCTTCATCTGTCATGGATATGCCATGGAATGCAGCATCACCATGAACAGTGAGTATTAAAAATAAATCTTCAAATATCTGTATAATTTTATTTTATCTTTTCCCATTAAATTTCAACTCCAAGAAAAAAAAACCCAGAAAGCAAAAAATATATATGTTACCCTGATAATTAAGTAACAGAGTTTCAAAATTTTTCCAGGTACTGCAATCAGGCTTGCCAAAGCAGGCTTTGCCTTATATGGGATTGACTATGAAGGCCATGGAAAATCAGCAGGCCTTGAAGGCTATGTCAAAAGCTTTGATGATGTAGTGGATGACTGCACCAATCACTTCACAAACATATGTGGTTAGATTTTAGCCACTCTATCTAGTCATTTGGTTATGTTAAAATTTGTTTTTTTGGGTTATGTCTTGTGAATTAATTTGCTGTGGAAAATTCAGAAAGCAAGGAGAACAGAGGAAAAATGAGGTATCTGTTGGGAGAGTCAATGGGAGGAGCTGTGGCTCTGCTGGTGCACAGAAAAAAGCCAGAGTTTTGGGATGGTGCAGTTTTGGTTGCACCTATGTGTAAGGTCTGTTTCTTTTAAAAAAAAAATTTTGGGTTCTTTTTCCATCTTCTATTTCTCAAGACACGTTTTCTGTTTGTTTTTAGATATTTTTTAATCCTCTGCTAATTTGGATTTGGACCCCAACATAAAGATTTCTTCTGTTATTTTATCCTTATATTTTCTTTTTCTTTTATCTTTTAAAAATGAATTTGTTGACCAAATCTGTTTGTTGGTAATATAAATTTATCTTATGGCAACAAAAAAAAAGAAAGAATATAATATAAATTTATCTTAATCCTAACAATAATTTAATCATTCTAGATTAGGCTCCCTTTTTTCTCGGGTGCCATTATAGAATTTGACATTGACACCCCTCACAGTTCCACTCAACAATTTTTTTAAAAAATTATATAATTTTAACCAACTGAAAGCTGACCCTTCATCCAATCTCCCATGAAAACTACTTTTCTTTTTTGGGGTTTATTTAAAATTACTCAAAATGAAAATGGTGTGTCACTTTCGAAGGCACCTTTTTTTCTTGTGTGGAGAAAACTAATAATACAATTTAGTTAGTGGACTTTACAGATTGCAAGCAAATGACCAAAACTCAAACTAACTCGTTTTGTGGGGTTTTTTTAAAAACCATTTTTTATTTGCAGATTGCAGATGAATTGAGGCCATCTCCTTTCGTCATCAGTGTTTTGACAAAGCTCTGCAAGCTCATTCCAACCTGGAAAATCATCCCAACAAATGATATCATCGACGTTGCTTTCAAAGTACCCGAGATAAGAGAACAGGTAAATTTATATATCTGCCCTACTTAGTTTGGTGCATGTATATATTATCAACCAAAATAACTGCAGGCCAATGCTTATAATTTTAACTCAATTGCAGATTAGAGAAAACCCCTTATGTTACAAAGGCCGGCCTCGGCTTCAAACCGGCTATGAGCTTATGCGGGTGAGCTCGGATCTTGAGCAGAGGCTTGAAGAGGTCACCTTGCCGTTCATAGTTTTACATGGGGAAGACGATAAGGTGACAGATAAATCAATCAGCAAACAGCTCCATGACGTGGCTTCTAGCCATGACAAGACATTGAACATGTACCCTAATATGTGGCATGGTTTGCTGTACGGAGAAACACCAGACAACATTGGGACTGTGTTTTCAGACATAATCAGCTGGTTAGAGAAGAGAAGTGGCTTTGGCAATGGCAATTCAAGGTTGGAGGGAGAGCTAAAACGTGGAAATGACGATTTGTCCAAGTAGAAGAAGAAGAAGAAGAAACATGGATATTAGCATGGTTTAAAATATCGATAATATTGACAAAATATCGATAATATTGACAAAATATCGAGGATATTATTATTTTTCAAATCACGGATATTTCGGAACGTATCCATACACATATTGTATAAATATCGATAATATCGGAAAATATCGATGTTGATAATTTCACTCACACTTCAGCAATATTTTGTTAAAATATCGCTATAATATCGAAAAATATCGATGTAATGGAAAACATGAAAGAAAAAAACACAAAGCACACACGCTCAGCTGATTCGAACCCATGCCATTTCACTCCTCCAACGCCTTAACCACCATGTTGCTTATGTTTTTGTGATAATACGCAAAGGGGAACTCTATGTGGTACTAAGTCACTCATATATCTTACCATGCAATGTATAAAGTGTAAAATATTGTAGTAAATCATTATATATAAATGATTATGGTATTTTTAATCTTCTTTCATTAATTACTACATATTTTCTATACTTTCGCGGTGTTTGTGAAATTTCATTATATAATCAACTTAAATCATTTAAACCCATCATACAACGCATTTCCTTCTAATTTTTGTGATAAACTAATAGATAATTGGTAAATAAACATCCTCCAAAGTTTCAATAAAAATTTCCAAGTTTTTCTTATAATTTAGTGATTTTTATTCAATTTTTATCGATATCAATAATATCCCGATATTTCCATAGAAATTTCTGTGTTTTTGGACTATCGATATTTCCGATACCATCGATATTTTAGACCTTGAATATTAGTATATTTTTTTGTTTCTTTCTTGTAAAATTTAAACACCATTTCACTTGTAAAATTCATCGGACGAAAGAACAACAGTTGCCAATAAAAGTAGCTTTGCATTTGATGCTTCACACTGGCAACAAGACTAAGAAACCCTAAATCAACTCCACGCTAGTCTAAACTACTCTAAGTTAATCTAATCTACATGGAAAGTGATTCAAACTCTCGAACTTGAGTGCAAGAGGACATATGCAAGTGAACATATAAATGCAAGGTATTTGAGTTGATATTGAATATAACGTTTTGAATTTGACATATTTAATTATTTTTCCTTCATTCAAATCCAAATTATACGTTACTAAAATATTAGTCAAATCTCACTTTTCAAATAGACACTCAATAAATTCAAATATCACAGACATCAACAACATATAAGTTCAGTGCAAGATTTCAGAGTGGCTTACTAACAGATACAGAGGAAATGTAGCATCAATCTTGCTTACCAACAGAGATGGAAAAAGAAAAAAAAATCTACTATGAATAATTACAACAACAGGTAATGCTGTCTAAAGGTTGCAAAGATGCATGTTGCTTCTTACGATATACTTGGCTTAGTCTCAACCATCAGCGTCTGAATTTATTGAATCAGAAACATTCATCCACTCCTGCAATATCAGGAAAAGACAATCACTAGCATGCTTGTCCTGTTAGTGTAACTACAGTCAGCAGCAATCGAAGCAAAATTGACTCGAGAAACTGCACGTCAACCAAATTCTCATTAGTATCAAGCATTCGTCCACTTGAACCTTTCGAAAGAACGATTTTATCTGATGTATGCATGCTAAACCCGAAGGTACGGTAAACATAGGAAGGTACTTTGAGCTTGCTCATTCTTAAATGATCTTATTTCGAATTTCCTCAAGTTTCTTCAGTATCTCTCCAGGAGTTCTATCCAACTCATCTGCAATTTTTCTCTGCATATCCATAGGCAATGTCGGGAACTGCTCACACAGATCTCCATCAATCACATCCTGCCAAATTAAAATACAGTCACCACTGATTCAAAATTATTAATTAAGGCGTTCTAACTGAAAAATAAGGTGATCTAAATTAAGACATAGAACAATAAAATTCAAAATATCTCCACATTAATCGCAGATAATTAGAAATAGGCATCCGCTGGATTACCTTAACCGGAAAATAAGCTGATCTATAAGCCATGTGATCTCTACCACACAAGGGCGGATGCTCCTGCCTCATATACATCTCCAGGTGAGAAAAGAAGTCAACATCATCGCGAGAGGTGAATGCAAGCAATGCACCCAAGCTACCCATCACTGTCCCATAGATGATGCATTCCCCACCACCTGGAATTAGAGATGCCTTCTGCACACAGCTGACTACATCACCAACATGAAACTGCACTATCTCCTCTACTTTGTTGGGAGCGCCATTCAACTTCCCCTGCTCCCATTTTATCCTCCCACCTGTTGGATCCTCTTCTATCTCATCTGAAACATCCTGTGGTAACCGCACAAAATAGACATTTCCAAACTTGTCTGCACCTGCCATGGTGTCAAAATCTACATGATATGATGCTGTAAGCCATCTTGGAACACAATCATCAGCAAAGATATACAACTGATTCTCATCCCGTCTGTACTTACAGTAGTGAAATGACTGCCAAATAAATTAACATCATAGGAAATAAAGTTAGTACCTTTATAAGTGAACCAAAAACAGCAAGCAAGAAGAATAAGATTCTGTATGTAATACAAAAATCCACCGCAGAAAGCACCTCAAAATCAGGTATACAAAAAGATGATATAGGATTATAAACACAGATTAAAGACTAAGCACCAAACACAGAGTCATCACATGTACCAGTACCTCTGCACCCATTATATATCAGGCAACAAGATATGTCAATTGCAAATAGTATCTGGACCTCTTAGTCTAAATTTCCGCTATTTGACCATTGCAGAAGAATTCTGAATTAAATACTTTTCTGCGCTTCTATTTACTTATTTACGCTATGCCTCTAAAGGTTAAATAATTTGAGTTTTAGATAATCAATATGAAGAGACACTGAGACACAAAAATAGGATACTAGCATACCACAGATAAACATGTATCTACAAAGAAAATGTGAGAGTGGGAAGGTACCATAACAGGAGGCACAAGCAAATAACAAGTAGAAGAAATTCTAGATCTGATACAACTACTGTGAAAGAAGAAAGACATACCTCTTGAATGTCACCCACGTAAATCCTATCACGATAGGTTTGAATAGATATAATGGAGTTGGGAAACAGCTTATTCTCACATTTTCTAAGCAATCTTTTTTTCCCCAAATCATACAGTCTGAGCACTGGTCCTATGCCTGCTAGTAATCTTCCCTGAAACTGGCATAAAGCAAGTGGAACACCATCCACTTGTGTCTTGTGCAAAAGTTCAAGGGACTTTCCATCATCCAGAAATCTATAGATATGAATAAACCCTGCCGTTAAACTTTTTTTGGGCCAAAACTGCAGTCCCTTTGCTGTACCAACAGCTAAAAGCGTACCATACTCCTTATCGTGAAAATTCACTGTGCATATACTGAATGCAGCTTCATCATCCTGAAGCTCCAGCAGACAAGTTGTAGTTGCTGTCTTGGGGTCAAGAACTCTAATGCAAGAAACCCATTTGTCAGACTCTGACTTAGGATAGCCATAGTGCTCATCAGAGAGGGGATCATCCTCATTATCACCACCATTTTCCATCTGATCAACATTACCATTTCCATTTTCACCAATTCCCGCAGCCTCAAAGCACTCCTTTTTTGCAGCTTCACGCTCTTCTGCTGTGAATGCTCCTTGATCACTTTCAATAATTACTAACAGCTTTCGTTTGAGTTGAACAACAAACTTTCTAGGAGTGTACCTCAGTGGAATAACAGTTTCGTTAAAGGTTTCTCCCAACCTTTCAATAGTAAAAACCCTCAAAGCATTTCCAGCAACAGAAACTACACCTTCCGCACATTGATCAGATGAAAATGAGGCAGCATATTCAAGGGTCTCATAAGATAGGGGTGTTAACAGAAAATGTCCTTGATGAATATAACCGAGCCAGGGCCGACTTGACAAACAAAGCATAGCATGCTTGCCTCTCACACTAACAGAAAATAGCTTCGGAGCTCTTAGTCCTAAGAATCGAGAACGGGAATCAGAAAGCTGACCTGTCACCATATCTACCACTGTCCTGAACATAATCCCAGTACGTAAACCAGCATTAAGGAAAAGGCTGGCAGGATGATCAGCACCATCCTCCCCACCAATTGATGCCTGAACCTCAAGAAATAGGAGAGATTCTGGAATTGAAGAAACACTTTGCACACTCAGAATCTGCATACAGTCATCAGGATCCAATGACAAAATACGAATAGTGTTGTCATATGAACCAACTGCAAGGAAACGAGATCTCTGTCTCCCTTCAGGTACAGGGGCAATGTCCAGACAAGCTACATCGCCAGACATTTCATGCTTCTCCACCTCCATCAATTGGCCCGTCATATCAACTTCAAAATATATAAGTTCTCCGCCGCTCAGAGCAATAACCACTTGAAGTCTATTAGAGCCAACCTTGACAATCGTTCTCTTTCCAGGAGTTCTCCATTCATTGATACGTCCATCTTCCCTAATATGCCTAATTCCATTTGGGTGAACTTGCATGAGAGAATCATCACCTATCAAAGAAACTGCAAGTGATGGGGTAGTGTCAAGAAACCCACTGTCACTAACTTCTTCAACTGTCTCACCAATTGAAAGCACAAGGGTAGCATTTGCAAATGACACCACAATGTATGCGTCAAACTCATCAGATACATTCTTCTTCACTGTCCAGACTGCACTCGGTACACCAGGAAGCTCTGACACAGCCATCTCACTGATAGCTAAACCGGGCCTTAGAATCCTGAGGGATGAACGAGGGCCCCGCCCACAAAGCGTAAATATTTGAGGTGTTTCTTCCTCAAAGAGATTATTGACCTTCATATCCATTATTGGCATTAAGCTCTCAACCTGATCAATCCTAACAAGGTTCTTAAGTCTTCTAGGCTGGAAAAACAAAGGTTGGAAACCTTCTTCAGTTTCCATCAATGTAGCTGAGGAAGACTCCACATCAGGATCTTCGCCTATTGCTTGGAACTGGTACAAAGAGTGATTCCCAAACTCTGATGCAGCAAACAAAAACCCAGATTTTAACACACACATTGAAGTTGTAACTGGAATTGTATCAAAATATTTGATCTTCAATTCTGAGACCTTGTCATTATCATGGTCCAGAGTAACCTTAAATATATCCCCATACTCTGTCTGCAAAAGGAAAAAGAACATTGACTTCTGCTTGTGCATAGCTGCTGAAACTATAAGAACCCCACGCTCAGCTGGCAAATCTGCACGCCTAGGAATCACGGCCCTAAGATCCGGTTTATCCTGATTCTTGTAAATTACAAAATTTTCCGCACAGACCAATACACCACTTGGCCCATCCCCACCTCCAGGAACTGTGACCAGTAAATTTGCACCATTATCAACCTGATCCGACCACTTCCTAGAGACATGGTTAAGCCCGAGGTCGAGCTCATAGAAAGTCAAATGCTTCTGTGCCTCGTTTGCCGCCTGCCCAGTAGAGTCCTGATCAGCTTCCGAATAATCCAACTCAATGGCAGCAAATATGGGGTTATCAAACCCACAATCAACTCCACAAATCGAATACACTATCGTATGTGACTTGTGGGCCTCCAAGGGGGATGATATAGTTAACCTTGCAGATGTATCCCTATTCAAAACGTAAACAAGCTTCTGCTTTTCACAGGCCCCAACCATAACAGCCCTCCCCTTGGGGTCAATAGCCAAATACTGCCCCGGAACTATCCGGCGACAACCCGACTTACCGAAAGTTTCTTGGTGGACTTTATCAAAGACATTCTTTTCCTTGTTATACTCAAGAATTACTATTCGACCCGAATCGGACCCAACAACAATATAGTCTTTCTGAGAACCAGTAAGCCTAAACTGAGCTAAAGACCTAATGGCGCCGAAAATTTCAACAGAGAGTAGAGTCTGGATCTTACCATTTTCGTCGGGTCGAATAAGGTCGAGAACTTTGCCTCTGGCGACGACAATCTCTTGGGCCTTTCCGCCGGAGAAATTTCCATTGATGGCACAGACTATGCCCGTCGCTCGCTGAAGAGTGAGGCTGTACAGGTACATGGCAGAGGAATTTGGGGTTCCACAGAGTGCAATTTAGGGTGTTGGAGAGTGGTGAGGTAGAGTTAGGACCTTGCGAGGTTTAGGCCCTTTTAGTTTAGGGTTTTGAAAATTAAGTTGAAGACTGAAACAGTGGTAAGATATCGGGATGTGTTTATATAGAAAAATGAAAGAGGAGTACCGCAGAATAAAAATCCCTTCCTTAACGAAAAGTAAAATTTAACCGTGTCCAATTGTTCAAAAAATAACTGTAAACAAAAAAAGTAATTTTTTTTAAAAGGGTAATTTCTTTGTTATTGATAATTTGGTCAAGTGACATGTAAAATATGATAGTTATTTCAGTTTAATTGGTATTGCATTGTCTAGTACTGGCTTCTTCTTTTTGTAACAAAAAGTTTAGGGGAGGGAAAGGCTACCCCCAAACCTAGGTCATGGCAAACCTCAGACTTTTTCGGATTTATAGATTACCCACTAAACACAGAATTGCTAGCAACAAGACTCTCGAAATACTGACTTTAATTATCCATTAAGTAGTGATGAGTAAGCTATAATACTTTACTATCACTACTATTTATTATGAATAAACTAGTGTAGACCCACACACTAGTGCCTTTTCCTTCACATCCAACTAATTCCAATTACCCACCCCATGTACACCAAATCCACTCATGTCTCCTCCTCTTATAGATGAATAAACTACCAACAAGGTAGCTAGAGACAATCTCAATAATGAAAATGGCCAATCACCCTTCCATGCTAACCATGGCCTGCTTCCTCCTCCTAGTCACTACCACCACGAACAAATTGTCCGCCGCGGCCGCTCGAAACCTAGACAATTCAACCCCAACACGCCCTCACCACAACCATCACGAAATCACATTTCTAATGCGAGATGTGCTCAATGTGACTCACCCCTCATCCAAGTCCAAACCTGCAAACACTAAAGTGACTAGTCAGCTGCCTTTCTCAAAACCATTAGGTCTGTTTCCTCCAAATGGAGGAGTCCCCCTCCCCGAGACCAACCCCACTACACAAACCCTAGATTTACCCAGCATCGGACTATTTTTCCCTGCTAGGGCAACACTTCAAGAATTGGAGTTTGGGATTGTGACCTTGATTGATGAGGACATGTTTGAAAGTTCAGGGATTTATGGCTCCCAAGTGATTGGAAAAGCACAAGGGATACATGTTGCAAGCTCTGAAGATGGGAGCAGTCACATGTTGGCCATGACTGCACATTTTGCTGATAGTGAATTTATGGATGGATTGAGATTCTTAGGGGTGCATCGGACGGATGTGCATGAAGGGTCTCATATTGCTGTAATTGGTGGCATTGGGAAGTATGTGGGTGCAAATGGCTATGCAACAGTTAAGGCAGAAAGTACAGGGGAAGGCGGCAACAACAAGCTTCTTAGGCTCAAAGTTTATCTCAGCTAGTACTAGTAGGAACCTTGTTAGCAAAAGTCATGCTGATCATATATATAAGATCATTAAATTCTCCTTTTCTCAAAAAGTATAATTGTAGATTTCTGGTTTATCAGATTTCAAAGAACTTTACAAAGTTTATATACAGACATCCTTTTTTTTTTTGTTACATTGGAGGAAAAAACCCCTTGGGGTTTCGAACCTGGGTGCCATGGGGGAAAGGGGAAATCCAACACCACTGTGGTGGGAACCATTGGCATATACAGACATCCTTTCAATTATGAATTAACTACTACTTTTTTATTCCAATGAATTTGGTTTTGTAAATTGCCTGAGCTGTATTTGGGTTTTTAAACGGTATTTGTTGTGCTAAAATGAACTGTACTAAACTTCTTTTTGGTGGATTAAAAAGGTCGAGCAGATTGTAACAGATATTACTCGGCCACCCGATTTTTGTTCCAATGAATTTCAAAGCAAAATGCATGTGGGATAATCAAAAGCTTTATTGATTAGAAACCAAGATTTTTATAACACATCATGCTATCAAATGAAGTTGTGCAGTTTTCTGTCCAGGTATGACACCAGATGATGAGCAAATGACCCGGTTTCCAACTTTGGAACAGCCTTATACAAATTGAAAGAAATTTGATTACTATTTTAACTTCACTTAAATTTGATGAAAAGTCTACCATAACTCAACTTGACATAACTTGATCACTTATAGTAACATAATCAACTTGATGGAGGCCTTGTTACTCAAAGAATCACGACTCTTGAAAGAGCACAGACGGATTTCGTTTTGCGCAGCGTACGATTATGCTATGGAGGCTGAATAAGCTTTCATTACAAACACTTTCCAAGTTCCAAAGAATCACATTCCCTAATTTTGAAGACAGAAACCAAAATATTATGGAATGGAAGGAAGTGATTTTGACTCCCACCTGCCACAGACATCTTGTGACAGAAGATTATATACATACAAAATAGTTTTTTCCAGACCTGAAATTGGTATTATGTTTACTGTTTTACCATTTGCATATGGTATGGTTTTACTTACTGTAAATGATCTCTGGGTAAATCTGCACTAGTTTATCACTCATGTCATGCCAAAACTAGAGGCTGTAGTGGATAGCACCTAATCATTCTCATATCAGTACCATCTTAAATTCTTAACTACTAAAAAAAAAGGTACCAATTCCATTTGATATGGGAGTTGGTCTTCCAACCAAAGACACCCTGCAAAATAAAGGGTGCAACAACTCCATCACTTTAAGAGACTTTAGGAAACTATACATATTACAACACAAAACATTTCATTCATCAAACAGAACTCACTGAAATCCAATACATTCTCTCAAGAGCCAAGACTTGGTACAATTCATTCCTTCAAATCCATTGAAAATGGCCAAGTCTCCTTTGTTCACCTCCAAGCCACTCGAGGCCACACTTTACATCCTGCTCCTTGCCATCATCCTTGGATATGCCAACTCAGCTAGGATCCTTGATGAGGCACAGCCTGAAGCATCCAATCCTCTCCCAACAGTTGTCCCTACCTCAAATCCTCAGACAAATCCCACCACTACCTCATTGCCAAGTGGCCAAATCCCCACCATCGCCCCCGCAACCACAACCGTTGATGACACGGAGGATGATGCTGACTCGCCAATTCCAGAGACTGATGTGGCACCACCAGTAGTCCCTCCTGTCACCACTGTTCCAGAAGCTGCTTCACCACAACCTGAGACTGAGGAACCTGCCACCGTGCCAGCACCCATTGCTGTCGTGGCCCCTGTTGCTGGGGTGGCACCCGGTGTAGGTCCTGCTGTCACATCACCAAGTACCCCAATCCCAGTCACTACACCCGTGGCAGGTCCTATCCCCACATCACCAACTGGACCCACCCCAACCGCCGCCGCTGCCAGCGCCACCGTCGCAAAACCCGGCGCGGAAAATCCACATTTGTCCTTCTTCATGCACGACATTCTAGGAGGATCACACCCATCAGTGAGAGTGGTCACTGGCCTGGTAGCCAACACAGTTTTCAACGTCCCTTTCTCCAAGTCCAACAACAATATCTTCCCAGTCAGCGGCGGGACCCCGTTGACCAACAACAACTTAAACGGCTTCCTCAACAACAACAACATCCCAAGCATCGCAGGCCTCACTGGCCTCACCAACTCACAGAGCAGCACAGTGATCCAGAACAGCGGTAACAACAACGTTGTCAGTGGCGGCAGCAGCCAACCCTTTGTCACGGCGGGCCAGCTGCCGACTGGTGTCACTCTCCAGAAGCTCATGTTCGGCTCGATGACGGTGATCGACGACGAGCTGACTGAAGGACACGAGCTGGGTTCTGCAGTGCTTGGAAAGGCACAAGGTTTTTACTTGGCTAGCTCGCTGGACGGGAACAGTCACACCATGGCTTTCACTGTGTTGTTGCATGGCGAACATGGCGCACATGATGAGGTGGAGGACACCATAAGCTTGTTTGGGGTCCACCGTACGGCCTCCCCTGTTTCTCACATTGCTGTGATTGGTGGGACCGGGAAGTACGAGATGGCTAATGGGTACGCGGCCATTGAGAGCCTTCATCAGGAGGACCAGCACAGGACTGATGGCGTGGACACTATCATGCAGATCAGTGTTTACCTCTCTGAATAGTTTGTGGGAGTTTTATTTAGCAGTTGCCTGTGGGGAGCTTGAAAATGTCAGTGTGTGATTTGATGTATCTTTTTATGTGTATCTTCCTTAATTGAGTGAAAAAAATGAAAACTTTCTGTTAAAAAGTTCTGGGATTTCTATCTTATGATTCTTATCAGACTTAGCATCTTACTTATTTAAACAAAGATGAAAGTGAATGAGCAGGGACCCTGTTTTTCTTTGATCCAAAGCTGAATCCCACCATGGGATTTGGTTTAGTACGCAGTCTGAATAACCCAACAGTTGATGTTTTTCAAGTGCATGATATGAACTAGCTCCTCTGCATTTATTTTTAGTTCAAATTGACCAATGGAGAGCAGAGCAGGTAACCTAACAATATATTTATCATATTTAGCAAGCAAGAGATTTGTTTGAGTTACAAGGTAGTTGTTTGATGGGATAAATTTGATATGAGCTGATTTTTCTGTTCTAAAAAGTTAAGAATATTTCTTCATCTTGGTCAAGAAAACCTGCACATGATTTGTTCATAATTTCAGCCCTCAACAGTGGTGCTGGACCAACGTTTGATTTGATATTGCAATCCTGTTCTGAGATTAATAAGATTCAGCCATCGTAGCACCCTTTAGGCGCTTGCCGTTTGTAAACGTGGCGAGTCCCACATCGGCTGAACCACACAAGTATGGAAGTGAACGGGCTTATAAAACGAGAAACAAGACATAAGAATAAGCATACCTTTCTCGGCCTTTTGGCTAAGATCAAGTGTAGTATCTGTTCTTATCAGTTTAATATCTGATACGTGGGCCAATGGTCCACACGATATTAAATTAATTTCTTTAGGGGGAAGGCCCACTACAGTAGCTTGCTACTGGGGTCTTCGAGCGTCGCCCAAGCGTTGCACTATAGCATGGGCCTGGCGCACCCCACCAAATCTAGTTCAAAATTAACTTGCCAGAAATACGAAGATGAAAGTGAAGCTAGAAATTAATATCTTTAGGGTACAGTAACTTGCTGCTGGGTCCCTCTCGTCGAACCTGGCGCACCCACCAATTATGGTTCAAAATTAACTTGGCAAAAATACGAAGATAAAAGAAGCCAGAAATTATATGCAATAATTTTTCTTTAAAATTACATACGAATTACAAAGCAAATTTTTTACTGCTCTTTTTGCGAACTTTAAAACAAACTTGAAATACAAATGTTCTCTCAATCAATCACAGAAATTAGTAAGTGAGATAAACTGTGAATTGTAGCAGAGTCTCTGCCCCATCAGTTTGCTGATTGGAAGCAGGGAAGGTCTTGACCATGGCAAAGCCTTTAGCGTTCACGTACTTGCCAGTACCGCCCATGATGGCCAAATGAGACTCCGATACAGCCGTCCGGTGAACCCCAAAGAAGCTTAGGCTATCGGCATAGCTCCCGCTTTCGAACATAGCGGTGAACCCCATAGTCTGGCTGGTGCCATCTTCAGAGCTCACCACATAGAACCCTTGTGCCTTCCCAACCAAACCAGAGCTGAGCTCATGCCCTTCTGTCAGCTCATCGTCGAACACACTCATGGTGCCAAACATGAGATTTTGGAGGGTAGAGCCCGGCATGAGCTGTCCGGCATTTATCGGGACGTTTCCGAACCCGCCATTGACCCCGTTGTTTTGTGCCACATTTGTTGTTCCACTTAGCCCTGTGAGAAAAGGGATGTTGTTGTTGTTTATAAGACCGTTGTTGTTGTTGTTCTGGGGCACTCCGTCGTTGTAAGGCAGGACTGCCCCATTGGGTTTGGCAAATGGCAGTTGGCCATTGGCTGCAGGGCTGTTGACTATCCCGGTCATGGCTCGAGCTGTGGGGTTCGATCCTCCGAGGATGTCGTGCATAAAGAAGATTAAGGTCTGTTGATCAGCAGGATTAGCATTGATGACAGGTGTCTCATTTGTATTGGAAGCCACAGGGGGGACAACAGGAACTGGTGGTTGCTCCTCCTCAAGAGTTCGTGCTGATGTGGCAGAGAAAATGGTGAGTGTGAGAAATAGTAGGTAGGCTGTGACAGAGAAAAGTTTGTGAGCTTCCATGTGATGATTATGTGAGGGGACTAAAATATGGGAGTTGAAATTTTTTGTTCTTTCTGTTTTGGGTTGTGGATTGAAGGGTTTTGGGTTGTGGATTGAAGGGTGTTGTGTGGATGTATGTATAGATTGAGATTTTGAAAGGAGTGGGTCAGATGGAGTTGGTGTTAATCTTTCCTGTTTAGTGTTTTGGTTTAGGCGCCTAAAGTTTGACTCCAAGAAGTAAGACCCTAAAGTGAAGAGGAATGGTTTGGATATGGACAGAGGTTTAGGTCACCTAAGAAAGATCCTTGCTTTCACAAGGCTTGGAATCTTTGATATACCCTCTCAATTTGCGTTAAAAGAAGATTTCTGGTTTTTCCTTCATTCTTTTTCTTCCAAACTTAATCACAAGGCAGCTAGTTCTATAATTTCTCTTTTACAAGCCCCGTTAGAGATTTGGTGGGATATAAGCCAGGAAGTGTAGAAGTTGTTTAGCTGAAAAAACAACTGGTGTTGAATGATTTAAACATATGCATAGACAGATCCATAATGGAATGCCTTCAATCTGGGCAATGCTTGACACCAAATCTGTCGAGCGAGTAACTAGTTTTCGCTTAACTACAGACAATTGCAAAGTGCTGAATTAGAGAGAGAAGCTCAAATTGCACCACATCTTAATTTCACTCATGTATGAAAAAATCGAGTCTATACATATATCCTTTTCAAACCCTTTCACTTGATCAAAACTGTTGCTACATCTACATAAATATCTTAAGTCTAACTTGCACACAAAATTACTCTACCAAAAAAATAATCACTAGTGTTTAAAAACTCTCCGAACTAACAAACTCCGTTACAAGCGCATCGATCAAGAATCTCTCTATTTCTGTACCAATACTATCAATATCATCTCCTAAGTCTAACTCGATTTCGCTTCCTAGCACCTTCTCTGCCAAGTCATTTCTTGTTTCCTTATCTTTGGTAACAAGCAACATCCACAAATCTTCCTCTATTATCTCCTGGCCTGGCCCGGATCTAATCCTTCTTGATACAGGCTTTGTCCATGCGGGAACACCCATACATGGCTGGAGAATTTCCATTAGCCCTGCATTTATACGGTCAAACAGAAGCCTCCTATCTGACCTTTTCCATGACATCTGACCACCAAACTTCTTCTCCAGGGTCTCAAAGACAGAAAGGTTTACTGGCCATTCCGGAGAGTGCCAGGTAACAAAGTCCATGGTTGAGTGCCTACCATATAAACCTATCTCTGATAACACATCAACAAGGTAGGAAAAGTCTCTACTTTCTTCAACTCTGAACAGTCTCATTAAATCTTCATTTTCTCTGTAATTGCTTGCAGATCCTTCATTAGTATCATCATCGCTTGACACAACTCCAGATCCTTCCGAGTTTGTATCGGAGTACTCTGATTTCAGAAATGCAAGTTGCATATACAAGTTTAGTATGGAAATATATTGCAAATCAAATCATCTTCAAAATCATGAACAAATAAAATTAAGTTGATATTTTAGATATAGATCTTCTAGTCAACTCACCACTGATGTCAACATTGAGCTTTCCCATGTATTCTGGTGTAGGTGACCTCTCTCCTCTAAATGGTGGTTCCAGAACTGAAACTGGACTAGGCTGATAAGCCTCCTCCAAGCTCACCATACAATCTGGCTGTGTGGTGGAGCAGTGCAAAAGAAAAGAACTTTCTTTGTAGGATGTTGCCTGCAATTTTACAATAGTTTAGAAGAATTGTCACTGGACAGTATTGATATCATGAATAACCAAACAACGAGTAATTTATTTTTCTTAAAGATATGGATTATCACAGTAAACTGATACAAAAATAAACAAACCCTATAGAAAAACTTTGACCAAATAAAGAACATGGAAGGGGCATTGGGAGGGTAGAACTATCACCACTGTGCAGCCCAGCAATATGGACAAAAGACTACCTGTATTCTAAAGAAAGAAACACCAAACCTGTTGAACTGAAGTATCAGTGACGTGACGGGAAGAATCATCGCTTTTGTCTACAAAGATGCAGGCTCTGGCTCCAGATTGCCACTTCTCAGAATTTACGGAAGTCTTTTCTACTGCCTGATTGCCTTTTGATTCCAGACCAGGAAAAGATTGGAATTTCTTACAGATGGATCTCAACTTTATGGGTCTAAAATCATCATTCTGGTTGAATCTGTACTCCCTTGACCTATGCTGCCCCAATTTAAGAGACCCTTTTCTCCTGAAATTCCACTCATTGCAAAGAGCTTCATATTTATCTTGCTGTGTTCTAAACTTACTAAGGTCTAGGTTTTTAAGGTCACGCGTAACAAGCTTTCTTTTTAGTTGAAAATGCCTACCAAGCTTGTAATCCAATTGTCTTGGCCCTGTTTTGTCGCCAGGCATGGAAAGCAAATTCCCAAGGGTAGTGCCTCTGCCAGCCATTCCTACTTCTTCACACCTTTTAGTCATCTTCCCTCGTTCTGAAAGCTGCTTCCTGGCTTCCTTGGCTACATATGACTCATCTGAATAAGAAAAGGACTGCTCTCTCGAGGAAGGAGGCCTCATCAATTCAGATTCCACTACAATGGAGTTGCAACCTCTGGATCCTAACCATGACACCTTTGTGTCAATGTTGGTTTTGTTGCACCCACTATTTATGCCAAGCTTCCCCATTATTTCCCTAGAAACCTTGGACCTTAAGCTTACTGGTTCCATGTCGTATGCCAAGTTCTTCCTTTCTTTTACTGCAACATGTATTTTCCCACTACCAAGGCTAGGAAACTCCGTGCACATCCTATCACTGGAATGAGAAACATCAAGGGAACTCAAAGAAGGGATACATCTTGCAGAATTCTCAGCCCTTCCGTGCTTCGGTTTCAAAACAACAATTCTAGTAAGGGGAGAGCATCCTTCTCTGTTTAACTCCAATTGAGATCTTGAAAACTCACGTAAATTATAAAGACCAGTTTCTCCAAGGGATTCTGCACCAATTCCACTCTCCAGTTTTTGAAGTAAAGTAACATTTGGTTGCTCATGTTTCCTCCCTGATTTCCTACATACATCAACATTTCCAGTACCAGAAGTACTTGCTGACTTTGAGACTGTTATGTTCCCAAATAGTGAGTTGGAAGGGGAAACTTGCACATTATCCAGATGCTTGTTAAACAAAGAATTGCCCCCTGGGAGACATTTCGGGAAATGATCATCCTCATAATCCATCATTTCTGATGATACTTGGAATTCGTTCTGCGTGGTAAATTCCATCTTTGCTTGTGAGAAACCTGAGTTTATTTTTCCCTTATGAACTGATAGGTAATCATGCTTATCTTCTTTTAAAGTATCTACTACTTCAAAAACATCTTTAAATTCTTTCCAGTCTACTTTCGACCTGAATGAATGACGCTTCTCTCTGACACCAATGGAAGCAACTTTGTGTAGGTAATTATCAGACAGCACTCTTCTTTGTTTTTGGACAGGTGGCTGAGGGGGAGATTCATCAAGACCCATTAAGTTTGCTACAACACTTGGTGTACCTGGTGCAGATTCCATTTCTGTCAAGGATTTTTTGATCTATACATGCACTGTGTGCACTTTACTTTCTAGTAAATGCAGGAATGTATCTGCACACAATCAGAGAATGCTTGGTGAAGAAGGGAAAATAATATAATACAAATATCCCAAGAATACAACACAAGAATAAAGCAAAATAAGAGTTGCTTACTGTATCTTACTCTGCAGTCCTGCTGCAGCTATGGCAAATAGCAGATGGTAAAATTGGAGGATGTCCAGCTTTCTGGAACTCCCTGGCTGCCTGCAAATGATTCTATGATACTTCAATAAATATGCAATAGGATTGTAAACATAAACAAAACCCAAATCAAATAATTAAACAAAGAAATAAGCCAAATTACAAAGCGTTAGCACCACAAAGAAAAACATTTTGATGAGAAAAAAAAGAAAAGAAATGATTTTTTTCTCTTTTCCAGAGAATACCTTTCTAATAATTTTGAAAAAAGAAAGAATGGGCACACCTTATAAAACCCAAAAACAACAAAAAGAAAAAAGACTCAGTGAACCCTATTTGAGAGGTCCAAGCATCTATACGATCATTAAACGAATTTCTCGAGACCTAGCAGATACATAACAAAAAAGTTTGAAGCAGAGACCAAATTATTAACACAGCTTCTTTTGTTATGCAATCATTTGGAAAAACAAAAGAACAAGCTTAAGTGAATTAAGTAAATGGAACACAACATCATCATTGCAATTTTAGACCTGTAAACTACAAAACGCACACTGCCATAATATGATATGATCATAGCAACTTACTACAACAACAACAACCTCAACTTTATTGAAACAAAAGACAAAACTAAATCATTTACATGACAAAATCCATTGAAAACAAAACCATCACAAAGCAATAAGCATCACTACGAAAATCCATTGAAAACAAAACCATCTTTGACAAAACCACACGCCATATCAAAACCCAACATAAATTATGAATCTCTCTATTTCGTTCTTCATAGCAGAGGAATGAGAAAAAAAAACCCAGAAAGTGAAAACCCATGAATCAATAAAAGTCTCAAAGGCTTACCTTTCTAATATTGGTCAGGTGCCCATAATTTAATTCCTCCACCAAAAGCAACAATCTTTATACAACTCGCTTCATTTTTAGATTAGAATTTAATAAAGTATTAACTTCAGCAGTCACATTCTGGGTTTTCGATTATAAATCAACCAAGAAAATGACACGCCGGTGTATCCGCAAATCTGGGACAACAAAATAAATTTTTTTAAAACAAAGTCAAAAGTGTAGCAAATTTTGCATATTTGGGCACGGAAATGGTTGAAGCATCAAATCTGGGAAATGGGTTTTGGGTTTAATTCTTGGATCAACAAATGAAGCGAAGAATCAGAGTCTTGAGTTGTGAAGAAAGTGAGAAAATAAAATGAGAAATGATTGGTTGTGGAAGAAAACAGAGAGCCAAAGGTGGCGTTGTTTGGCTTTGCCTTTGGCTTTGGTGGGAGAAATTTTTAAATGTACTGACACCACGCTACTGCTGTCATCCAATAAACCTGTGACATTTGGAATTACTTTCTAATTTATCGTTATTATTTTTTACACGTGGGCCTGCGTTGAAACATTCCACACGTCCTACACCTAGAGTGGATGACATCACCACGCCAGATACCGAACACCCAAAAATTACTCCTTTGGTGGGGGTTGGGGATCGTTTTTTTGTATTTGTTTTGTCGCTTTTGTAAATATACCCAATTATTTAATTGTCGTGCTTGCGTAACTCCCGCCACAAGGATGTAGTTTTTAATGAGGATTTGATGAGAGCTTTCAAACTTTTACTAAGAGCAGGCATGGAGGATATGTGTGAGTTGATTTTGTAGTAAAATAGGGGGTGGAAATAGAGGATATATTTGTACATATATTTATTTGGTAAGTCCAAAAATCCAATGCATATGATTGCATGGGAAATTGGGTTTTGAGGATCTAGGGCCTAGGGGGTTAGGTGTTCCTGGGTTTTTGGAATTTGGGGAAAAAGTGAGTTGGGTTTATTATTGGGTAGGTATAAGGCTTGGGCCTGCTGGATTGTGGAACAAAATTTGGTCCAGAAGAAGTCAATCTTAAAATAAAAATTGGCATGGGCTTGACCAATTGTAGGTCAACTCCATTATACTTTGAAATGTACAATTTCAGGTCAACCTGTGTTAGGTAAATCGCATGATAAAATAAGGTTAGATCTTAGAAGATGATATTTACGGGGTGGATAAGACACATATTCATAAATGATGAGTTACATGTATGCATGGAGGAATTTTAAAAAGTAAAATTAATGAGAAGCAGTATAGTCGAATTCTTATCGTGAGTATGGAGTTAATCCTCATTCCTCATACATATTTAATGAATTACTCAGTTATTAAAGCATTGAACGTGGCTTTCGAGGCCGTATCCCATTCTCAATAAACACTTGTGTGAAACGGGAATAACATTGTTTTGCTATTCTCGATCAATCACGACATGTCACGCGTGATTACTTTTCAACATAACAATATACGATTGATTGTGAATAATAAAATAGTGTATTCTTGTTTCACACAAGTTTTTTTTAATATCCAATGTGAGGTGAGTGGTGGCGCCACAAACACTTTATTTGATAAAGGAATGACAGCATGATATTAGGCAATAGAAGCATCATAATCATATCATATAAAAAGTTGGTTCCTTGAGAGTGAGCATTCATATATGCTTTATCAAAAGAAAGAAATCATGAAGATTCAGTCACTTCCATATATGTGGTAGAAATTGGATCGGTTAGAAATGCAAACAAATGAACCGATTCTATAAAATATGTTGACAAGTAAATAATCCAAAGGCTGGCTGGATGGACCATCCATTACTCAGGTTGATCAACATTATTGTACTTATGCTATCGCTATTGTTAGATATTCTTACATATTATTGTACATAAAGCAAAAAAAGCTTATACTTAAAAGATTAGGACACCATGCAAAAAAAATTCCCATATAATTTTAAATCTGTCATTTTTCTTTTTCATCTAATTTTTCAAAATCCAAGGCATTTTATTGAATTCATTAAATCTAAATGTGCACGTATTTATAATTTTTAAATTTGAACTTATTTATTCAAGAAAAATAAACTTATTTGTGGTTTGGCATTATTAAAAAAAAAAAAAACTTAAGCAATATGATGGTTAAGGCGTTGGAGGAGTGAAATGGCATGGGTTCCAATCCCCTTTGCGTGTGTGCTTTGTGTTTTTTTTCTTTCATTTTTTCCATTACATCGATATTTTCAATATTTTAGCGATATTATTTTGACAAAATATTACTGAAGTGTGAGCGAAATTATCGACATCGATATTTTCTGATATTATCAATATTTATACGATATGTGTATGGATACGTTCCGAAATATCCGTTACCCGAAAAAATGATAATATTCTCGATATTTCGTCGATATTATCGATGTTTTACACTATGCTAATATCCATGTTTCTTCTTACTTGGACAAATCGTCATTTCCACGTTTTAACTCTCCCACCAACCTTGAATTGCCATTGCCAAAACCACTTCTCTTCTCTAACCAGCTGATTATGTCTGAAAACACAATCTCAATGTTGTCTGGTGTTTCTCCGTACAGCAAACCATGCCACATATTAGGGTACATGTTCAATGTCTTGTCATGGCTAGAAGCCACGTCATGGAGCCGTTTGCTGACTGATTTATCTGTCACCTTATCGTCTTCCCCATGTAAAACTATGAACGGCAAGGTGACCGCTTCAAGCCTCTGCTCAAGATCCGAGCTCACCCGCAAAAGCTCGCAGCCGGTTTGAAGCCGAGGCCGGCCTTTGTAACAGTAGGGGTTTTCTCTAATCTGCAATTAAGTTAAAATTATAAGCACTGGCCTGCAGTTATTTTGGTTGATAATATATACATGCACCAAACCAAGTGTTGGTGTATAAGTGTATTTGCTGAGATATTTGCTAGTTTGAAAGTCTGCCGTTGGATTACAGTCCAAGTGTGCAGCAGATAATGTAATAGCATTATGCCATGTGTCTTTGTCTTATAGGATAAAGTTGAAGGGCTAGATTTGAGCTGATGTAATTAGGAATATTCTTTTTCCTAACGGTTTTGTCAGTGGACACAATATATGCATGTTGTTGAGCTGAGCTGGTATTCATTCTAGCTAGCTTCTTCTCCAAGCACTCTCTCCCTCTCTGAAAATACTCTCCTCTTTATTCTAGCTAAATCTCTCTGCATATTTTAGATTAGCTGCATTACATTGTTGCTTGAATTAATATACTAGATTATAGTCTGTATATGTTAACATGGCCTCAGAGCCAAGTTCGATCAACTAATACTGGGGCGTTTGGATCTGTGAGCTACTAAGAGTTGAAGCAGAGTTTGAGCTCTAGTGATCTAAGTCTAACATGGCTGGATCAAGTGGAGGTGAATTGAGAGCACCAGTTTTCAATGGTGAAAACTACGATTTCTGGAATATAAGGATGAAGACCATTTTCAAATCTCATGGATTGTGGGATTTGGTGGAAAAAGGATTTGACACTTCAGATCTGAAGAAAGTTGTTGGATCTAATGAAAAGAAGAAGGAGAAGGAAGAATCAAGTGGTGCTGGCGAATCTGATGAAAAGAAGAAAGAGAAGGAAGGTCAAGTGGGATTGAAGCAGAGATGCTTATGAAAGATGCCAAGGCATTAGGACTGATTCAGGGAGCAGTTTCTGATGAAATATTCCCACGAATCTCTCATGAGGAGACATCAAAAGGTGCCTGGTATATCCTGCAGCAAGAGTACCATGGAGATAAGCGGTAAGAAGTGTTAAATTACAAAGTCTTAGAAGAGAATTTGAGTATACAAGAATGAAGGATAATGAATCATTAATTGCTTATATTACTAAAGCTGTTTGATTTGATAAATCAAATGCGAAGTTATGGAGATGAATTACCTAGAGAAAGGGTTGTTCAAAAATTGCTTATTAGTCCGCCATCCGCTTATGATTCTATCTCGCTCTGTTATTGAACATTCAAGAGATCTGAATGTAATTGAAGTGCAAGAGGTTGTAGCTTCATTAAAGAGTTTTGAATTAAGGCTAGGCAGACATTCGAAGATAAAGCGAGAAGGCATTTGCAAGTCTTAGTATGGATGCTAAATCTGTCAAACCTAGTGAGCAGAATTCTAAGCAACGAAGCATTGGAAAACAAAGGGCAAGAAATGGGATAACAAAGCAATTGAAGGTGCTAAAAATTCCTGAAACACTGTGGCAAATTACATTTTGGAGAATGTCGTTTCAAGGGCAAACCAAAGTGTTTTAACTGTGATAAATTTGGTCACATTGCCAAAGACTATTACGAAGAAACCAACTCAACAAGTCAATTATGCTAACCAAGTAGATGCTACTCCAACCATGTTCTATGCTAGCAATAAATCTGATGCTAGTATAAAAGGAGGTGATGAGGTTTGGTACTTGGACAGTGGATGTAGTAATCATATGACAGTAAGGGAGGATCTACTTGTTGACATTGATAGAAATGTGACTGCAAAAGTGGAAATGGGAACTAGACAGCTTGTTGAAGTCACTGGTAAAGGTAGTCTTGTGATCGAAACTAAAATGGGCAAGAGGTACATCAAAGAAGTTATGTTGGTGCCTGGTTTGAAAGAAAACTTGCTCAGTGTGGGCCAAATGATAGAGCATGGTTATTACTTGGTGTTTGGAGATCACAAGGTGGAGATTTACAATGACAGTTCTTATTCCAACTTGATTGCAAGGATCAAGATGAGAGGAAATAGAAGTTTTCCAATGAAATTGCAAGCTGAGTTGCATTTTGCTTACAAGGCAAGTGTGTGTCAATCTACTGCAATATGGCATAGAAGATTGGGGCACCTAAACATGAGCAGTCTGAAATTGCTTCAAGAGCAAGAAATGGTAATGGGATTGCCAGAAATTAAAGCTATTAAATAGGTGTGTGAAGGTTGTGTTTTGGGAAAGCAATGCAGGGAGGCATTTCCAAAAGAAGCATCTACTAGAGCATCAATTCCTCTAGAACTTATTCATAGTGACATTTGTGGTCCAATGCAGACAACTACAAAGGCTGGAAATAGGTACTTTATTACATTCATAGATGACTGCACAAGGATGTGTTGGATCTATTTCCTAAGAAACAAATCTGAAGCTCTTAGTGTATTTAAGAGATTCAAGGCCACAGTAGAATTGCAAAGTGGCTATAAATTGAAGAAGTTCAGACGTGATCGAGGAGGAGAGTTCACCTCAGCAGAATTTGACAGTTTTTGTGCAGATGTGGGTATTGAAAGGCAGCTTACAACACCATACACTCCACAGCAAAATGGTGTGGCAGAAAGAAAAAATAGAACCATTGTGGAAATGGCCAAGTGTTTGATGTTTGAGAAGAAGATTCTACTTGAGTTTTGGGCTGAGGCAGTGAACACTTCTGTGTATATTCTGAATAGGTGTCCAACCAAGGCTTTGAGCAAGAAAACACCATTTGAAGCTTATAGTGGCAGAAAGCCAGGAATTAAACATCTAAAGGTGTTTGGTTCATTATGTTATGCTCATGTACCAAACCAATAAAGACATAAATTGGATTTAGCAAGTAAGAGATGTGTTTTCTTGGGATATGGTAGCTGTGAAAAGGGATATAGGCTGTATAACATTGAAATTGGAAAAGTGATTGTTTCCAGAGATGTTGTGTTCAATGAAGATGCATGTTGGGATTGGAATGATCAGAAGGAGAAAAATGTGAACATTCATTTCACTGAGGTATTAGAAGCTGAGCAAGGACATGAAGAGAGTTCTTGTGATTTTGAAACTCCATGTGAAGTGAGAGATGTGCCTAGTTCAAGCACTGACATTAGTGATCAAGGAAGGGTGACAGGTCTACAAGATATTGACCATACTCCTCTTAAATACAAAAGCATTGCAGAGATCTATGAAAAATGCAATATATGTATTATAGAACCAGAGAGTTTTGAAGAAGCAGTAAAGGATGATTCCTGGAAGAAAGCTATGAAGGATGAGATTCTGATGATAGAAAAAAATGACACATGGGAACTTGTGAATAGACCATCTGACAAGCTAGTTATTGGTGTTAAATGGGTCTATAAGAAAAAACTGAACTTAGATGAATCTATGCAGAAGAACAAAGCTCGACTGGTGGCAAAAGGTTATTCTCAGAAACCTGGAATTGATTTTAATGAGACTTTTGCACCAGTAGCAAGACTTGATACTGTGAGGACTTTGGTGGCTTTAGCTGCACAGAAAGATTGGAAATTATTTCAGCTAGATGTCAAGTCTGCATTTGTGAATGGAGTGTTGAATGAAGAGGTATATGTGGATCAACCATCTGGTTTTGTAATACAAGGCAAAGAAGAGAAAGTGTACATGCTTAAGAAGGCATTATATGGTTTGAAGCAAGCTCCAAGAGCTTGGTATGAAGAGATAAACTCCTACTTTACAAAGGCTGGTTTCTATAGAAGTCCAAGTGAAGCCACTTTTTATACCAAGACATCTCATAGTGGCATTCTCATTATGTCACTATATGTAGATGACATTATCTACACAGGAAGCTCTAAGGAAATGATGGCTGAGTTTAAATGTGAGATGATGAAGCAATATGAGATGACAGACTTAGGATTGCTTCACCACTTTCTTGGTCTTGGAGTTCTGCAAACAGAAACTTGCATTTTTCTGCACCAAAAGAAATATGCAAAGACTTTACTTGAAAAGTTTGGCCTCAAGGATTGCAAATCAGTTGCAACACCTTTAGCCATGAATGAAAAGCTCTCAAAGATAGATGGGAGTGATCTGGCAGATGAAACTCTGTATAGACAGATGGTGGGAAGTTTGCTTTATCTGACTGCAACCAGACCAGACATCATGTTTGCAGCAAGCCTCTTGGCTAGATTCATGCACAATCCTACCAAGAAGCATATGGGAACAGCTAAAAGGGTGCTCAGATACATTCAAGGTATTGTTAATTATGGTATTGCTTATGAGAAAGGAAAAGATGCAGTGTTGATTGGTTACTGTGATAGTGATTGGAGTGGAAGTGAGGATGACATGAGAAGTACATCAGGTTATGCCTTTAACCTGGGATCAGGTGTGTTTTCTTGGGCTTCAATCAAGCAGAGCAGTGTTGCTCTTTCGACTGCAGAAGCTGAGTACATGAGTGCAGCAGAAGCTACTGCACAAGCTATGTGGCTGAGATTTGTGTTAACAGATTTTGGTGAAGAACAAGTTGAACCAACTAAATTGCTATGTGACAACACTTCAGCTATTGCTATTTCGAACAATCCTGTTCATCATCACAAGACCAGACATATTAATCGAAGGTTTCATTTCATTCGAGATGCACTTCAAGATGGTGAGATTGATCTACTATATTGCAAAACTAAAGAGCGACTTGTCGACATTTTCACCAAGCCTTTGGCAAGAGATCGGTTTGAGTATTTGAGGAAAGCTCTAGGAGTAATCTCAGCACAACACTTAGAAGGGAGTGTTGGTGTATAAGTGTATTTGTTGATATATTTGTTAGTTTGAAAGTCTGCCGTTGGATTACAGTCCAAGTGTGCAGCAGATAATGTAATAGCATTATGCCATGTGTCTTTGTCTCAAAGGATAAAGTTGAAGGGCTAGATTTGAGCTGATGTAATTAGGAATATTCTTTTTCCTAACGGTTTTGTCAGTGGACACAATATATGCATGTTGTTGAGCTGAGCTGGTATTCATTCCAGCTAGCTTCTTCTCCAAGCACTCTCTCCCTCTCTGAAAATACTCTCCTCTTTATTCTAGCTAAATTTCTCTGCATATTTTAGATTAGCTGCATTACATTGTTGCTTGAATCAATATATTAGATTATAGTCTGTATATGTTAACACTAAGTAGGGCAGATATATAAATTTACCTGTTCTCTTATCTCAGGTACTTTGAAAGCAACGTCGATGATATCATTTGTTGGGATGATTTTCCAGGTTGGAATGAACTTGCAGAGCTTTGTCAAAGCACTGATGACGAAAGGAGATGGCCTCAATTCATCTGCAATCTGCAAATAAAAAATGGTTTTTTAAAAAAACCCCACCAAACGAGTTAGTTTGAGTTTTGATCATTTGCTTGCAATCCGTAAAGTCCACTAACTAAATTGTATTATTAGTTTGCTCCACACACAAAAAAGGTGCCTTCGAAAGTGGCAGACCATTTTCATTTTGAGTTTTGATAATTTGCTTGCAATCCGTAAAGTCCACTAACTTAATTGTATTATTAGTTTTCTCTACACACAAAAAAAAAAAAAAAAAGGTGCCTTCGAAGGGTCAGCTTTCAGTTGGTTAAAATTATATAATTAAAAGGGTGTTGTTAACGAACTTTAAAATTAATTGAGGACACCCTACTATCAAACTATTTATTGAATTACTAATTTACCCTAATATAAAATAACAAAAAAGGATATATTGAAGTACACCTTACTCAACATATTGAATCCTAATAAAATTAGAATTTCAGAATTTGATTCCAATCCGTCCAGGTTTTCTTCATGAGTATCTTCTCGTATAATTCCCAACTAGGATATTCCAGCCAAATTCCTAATTCATGTTCATATTCAATATATTTGGTGAGGATACTCACCAAATTCCCAAATATATTGGATATTCCCAGCCAGGATCTTCTCGTATAATTTGTAAATAACCCGATCCTAAATTAAGACTAAAATATTAAAATATTAAAGAAAAGGACGATTATACCCCGATTAAATTAATGGAATTAAAAGTTGACTTTATTTTCGAAAGAATTTGGTGGAACGGTGCAATCACAGCGTCCGGCTCGTCAAACGAGTCCGTGGACGCGCGGAACACCCGATTCTCGAGCTCGAACGAACGCTTAAAGGTCAAAAATATCCTAGGGGCAATTTTGTAATTTCAAAAAAGGGATAACAAAATTAAAACACGCTGCCAGTGGCGGCGCGTGCTCCAGCTTCACCCGACCCTCCCTTCGTCTCTCCTTCGCACGAACCCAACCCCTCGTCAATCGAACTAGAGAGGCGGCAGCCGTTCTCGGCCGAGACCAACCACCCCAGCCCCTCCGAACTTCTCCTCTCCTCCCTCACCTCACCCCGACACCTGCTCGTGCCAAAATTGTCGGAGGAGACAGCAAGCGAAATCACAGAGATTTCGCCGGATTTTCACCGAAAATCCCGCCATCCTAGCTAGTTTCTACTTCGATTCCAGAGTCGGGTTTCGTACCTATTCATCGAGTCTTACACGTTTTCCACCCTTGGTCCCAGTTGATTTCGAGTTTTGGAGAGGTTTTGAGGAATCTAGGGTTTGATCGAATTTCTTGAATTTTGGCCGGATTGTTGGCCGGTTCTGACCGGTTTTCATGCCCAACGAACTCCACACACCCATACGAGTCTATTGGGTATAAGGGTTGCAAGTTAACTTGAGAATTTTCCGTCGCCAGTTTAAAATTCTCTCAAGACACCCAACCTGGCCGCGCGTGTGGCGGCGCGTGGGCCAGGTTGTGGCGGCCCATTTCCATCCCCAAACACTCCCGTGACCTCCTGCCGTGGGTATGCTCGGATAAATTTTTCGGAAATCGCTCGAAAGTGTAACACCGATTTTACCTTAGTTAGGTTTAATTAAATTTAACTTCCGGGTTCGATAGGTTCGAACTGGGCCGGATCGTAACGAAACTTTGAGGGAGTGTTATTGGCAATCTTAGAAACCTTTAGAAATTTACGGAACGTAATTTGGAGGTCGGAAACCTATTGAACGAACTTAATCGAACTTAATAAAGGATTTAATCTAATATTTAATTCCGGGATTATTAAGTTAAGTAAACGGCTTAAATTAGAATCAAATGGGCCCGGGAAACCTTTCTAATCACAATTGAACACTTTTAGGCACGGGAACCATTTTTATCCAAAGTTTGAACATTTTGAGCCCGGGGTCGGTTTATTTAATAAATTACTTTGCCGAGCTATTTTTAAGTACTAAATGGTTTGAATTGTAAATAGAGTACTCCAGCTCCGCTAAATTACTGGGAAGGACCTTTGAAGAGCCAAGCGAGCCGGACAATTTGTGAGTGGACTTTACTTCTAAAATTTGTTTTATACAATAAAGATTTATTAAACGCTTTATTCCCGATTTGTTTATTAATAAAGTTAATTAGAAATGCTCAATTGAACTTAACTAATTTTCGTAAATATCTATATATATGCTTTTCATTCGAACCTATGATAGGTATTGAAATTAAATCGGGAATGATATTTATATAGTAATGTTTATTTAAAGGTTTATTCCTGAATTATTATGGTTATGAGTTTCAACTCTACTTATAAGTTTTATAATTGAATTAAATTGATTTCCTTGAATATCTATTTATGAATTCTATTCGAACTTATGATTGATTTTCGGGAATAAGTTTTATAAAAGTGATTTGAGGATTTGAGCGGCTCGGAAAGTTAGAATTGGATTGAAATTTATGATTTTTGGGTTTATGGTTTTGGAAAGACTTGAGGTCTTATATTCGTGGTTTTAATGATGATTTTAAGGAAGGTTTTCAAACCCTAGGTACCCTATTGTTGTTTCGATGACATGTTGCCTACGATATAATTTGGTTATTGGTGATTTTCCCGGTCTACGGACCAATGCTACCATCGAATTAAGTCTCATACGCATGACTATACGCCCACGAGTCTCGGGGACGGGATTCTAATGACTATGTGTCATCGAGTCTTACGAGGACGTGGCTCGGATCGACTTTGTGTCCCGAGTCTTACGAGGATATGGAATTGACGGATAAATTGTTGGAATTGACGGAAAATTGAGGAAGGGTACACCTAGGTGGAAATCTAAAAGTTTTATTCGAAATTCTTATTTTAATTAATTGTTTGCTGGATTAAAACATTTGGTTATAAACGGAGGAATTCTATGCTTGAAATTTATATAAAGATTGATTTGGATATTCTTATTTCAATGGCTTTTTATTGAATGGAATTGTTTTCGCTATGAAACGAGAATTTCTGGTTTCGTAAAGTATATATATATATATATATATTATATTTATATTACGCATGCTTCTGGTTCTTTTTAGTACAATTTATTATAATTGTTCTTTTTAAAATGTTTTAATAGGGGGTTAGTATGTTCTTATACTATTTTCACAAACTTTCTTTTTGGGTCCACTCACCTTTTCCAATGTTTTGCGCCCCTAGGCTGTAGATTGGTTATGAGCACCACCACCGGCCTTCTGCACCACCACCACCTTCCGAGACTTTTGTGTAGGAACCCAACCCGAAGAACTTTGTAAGTTAAATTAGTTTAGAGGCTCTGACAATTGCCCTGAATTTCTGTAGGCCTGAGGCCATTTCTTACTGTTTTTTTTTCGTGTGTGAGCTTACCTTGTGCGTGCTGAACGTTTGGGGTCTTCAATGGGACTTTTATTGCAGATGTTTAAATTTGGGAATGAGCAAATTTTAGGGGAGACTCTGCCGAATTTTCGGCAGAAGTCAACTCTCAAAAAGGAAGTTTTTATTTTGAATTCTGGTTTAAAAGGGCAAATTGGTCAAGTGTGTCCGACACCCGACAGATGTCGGACACGGACAAGGCTTGACTCGGATTCCAAAGCGGAATTAGGGTCGGGTCCTGTCATAATTCCCAGCCAAGATATTTGGGCATATCCTTTAGGAATTAGGGAGTATCTTCACTGTATTTGGAATATGAGGGGGTTATACTAATTAGGGAGTATCTTCACTGTTTTCTGATTAATTCCCAGCCAGCTTTGTTATATTCCTCCATAATTGAAGCAATCAGAATCCTGTCTGGATACTCTTGTTTTAATTGCTTGAATTCTTTCAACATAGTTAGTATAATAGTTAGTACCCCACAGCACCCCCTCAAACGCCACCCTTCATCCTTCATCAAACACCCTCTTCATGACCCTATAATTAGTATAATATGGTGTACTTAGTATTAAGGTATTGTGTGATTGAGTGTATTAGGGTATATCAAGAGTATTTTTAGTAGTTAAATAGAGTGTACTTAGTTAATTTTACATTTTCATTTAATTATTTTGATATACTTATATCATAGGGTGTATTCAATTAATTTTATGGTTCGTTTAACAACGCCCTAATTAAAATTGTTGAGTGGAAATGTGAGGGTGTCAATGTCAAATTCTATAATGGCACCCGAGAAAAAAAGGGAGGCTAATCTAGAATGATTAAATTATTGTTAGGATTAAGATAAATTTATATTATATTCTTTTCTTTTTTTTTTTTTTTGCCAAAAGATAAATTTATATTATCAACAAACAGATTTGGTCAACAAATTCATTTTTAAAAGACAAAAGAAAAAGAAAATATAAGGATAAAATAACAGAAGCAATCTTTGTGTTGGGGTCCAAATCCAAATTAGCAGAGGATTAAAAAAATCTAAAAGCAAACAGAAAACGTGTCTTGAGAAATAGAAGATGGAAAAAGAACCCCCAAAAAAAAAAAATTTAAAAGAAACAGACCTTACACATAGGTGCAACCAAAACTGCACCATCACAAAACTCTGGCTTTTTTCTGTGCACCAGCAGAGCCACAGCTCCTCCCATTGACTCTCCCAACAGATACCTCATTTTTCCTCTGTTCTCCTTGCTTTCTGAATTTTCCACAGCAAATTAATTCACAAGACATAACCCAAAAAAACAAATTTTAACACAACCAAATGACTAGATAGAGTGGCTAAAATCTAACCACATATGTTTGTGAAGTGATTGGTGCAGTCATCCACTACATCATCAAAGCTTTTGACATAGCCTTCAAGGCCTGCTGATTTTCCATGGCCTTCATAGTCAATCCCATATAAGGCAAAGCCTGCTTTGGCAAGCCTGATTGCAGTACCTGAGAAAAAAAAAAATTGAAACTCTGTTAATTAATTATCAGGGTAACATACATATTTTTTGCTTTCTGGGTTTTTTTTTTCTTGGAGTTGAAATTTAATGGGAAAAGATAAAATAAAATTATACAGATATGTGAAGATTTATTTTTAATACTCACTGTTCATGGTGATGCTGCATTCCATGGCATATCCATGACAGATGAAGATTAAGGCTTTGGGTGTGTTTTTGGGGAGCCATCTGCATGTGAAAAGCTTCATTCCTCGAGAATTTACGATGAACTCCTGCATATATAATTAGTGAATGAAATTGAATTAGGACACACACATAAACAATTATATATATATATATATATATAAAATATATATTTGTAAACAAAAACCAAATCAAAACCCAACACAGAACTAAAAGTTAGGCTAACCTCTTCATATTTGACACCTTCCATATCAGAGGCCTGCAATAATTGGAAAAAGAAAAACAATATGAAAAACCAATACATAAAACCAAGATGAGAGAGAGAGAGACGATGAAGATTCAGGTACAGACCTTTCCTATGGCTAACCTAGGCTATAGCCCAGGTGATTATTATTTTCCTAGTCTAAAATAGGAAACCCAGCCTATCTGAGTTCACTCTCTCAAGTTCCAATCAACCCATGTAAATGGACCCTAGCTGACAGCTTTAGTGTGTTAACTTGGTGGAGTTGCGTGTCCATTGGAAATTCCAAGAAATATTGAAGTGGAAAATAAATGAAAGAAGATGAATGGACGTGACTGAAAATAGCTTAAGCCATCAAACTTGACAGACACGCCATAGTTATAACTCGTAAAGCCTATATTCTAACATTTTGTTAACTTTCAAAGAACCCCACATACTCTACTTTTTTTGCATCCAACCTACAAGTTACAACCAGACTTTAACTCCTTGCTTAAACCAAGGATCTGCCTCCTTCAAAAATCAAGCCAATTGTTTTTTTAATAAAAGGACTTTCCTATTGATAGGGACGATAATATACTAAATTCACACACACAACATGAATACTATGACTCGAACCCAAGTTCTTGCTTGGAGAAGTAATTACTCCAAACCACTAGTGGGTCATTTGCAAGCCAATTGTTGATATAATACTAAAAGATGATAATAAAAAAATAATTGGTGCAAAGAATGTGGTAGATATTGGCTTAATATCACAAAACGTCCCTAAGGTTTACGAAACTATTAGATTGCATCCTTAATGTTTTTTTGTGTCATTTATAGTCCTCAAGGTTAGTATGTGTGCTCACAAAAGGTACCTGCCATTAGGTTCCGTCAAAAACTCTGTTAGTTTGCTAGCGTGGCATATATATATATCACAAAACATCCTTGAGGTTCACGCACCTATCACAAATGGTCCATGCGATTTTTTTATTTTTTCATTTAAAATTCATAAAATTTTGGTTTTCTTTTTAAAATTATTTAAAAATATATATTGTATTTTAAATACATGTGACACTATATTATTGGAGATGTGGGCTCCACATATATGCCACATCAACAAACTAATTGATTAAAAAAAATTCATAAAATTTAAAAATCAAAAAACTATTTATAGAAGGATTTTAACATTGAGGACCATTTATGAACTCTAAATCCTTGGTTTTTTCATTTTTAACTTCTTTTTTAAAAACTTCATTAGTTTGTTGATGTGACATATATATGGAGCCCACATCTTTAATAATATAATGTCACGTGTATTTAAAATTTTAAAAAGAAAACCAAAATTTTATGAATTTTAAATGAATAAAAAAATAAAAAATTGCAGGAACCATTTGTGATATGTGCGTAAACCTCAAGGATGTTTTGTGATATAAAATAATCAGTGAAAAGACAATTTTACCCTTCTTCTTCAAAAGTCTGATGTCATTTTTGTAATAAAAATGAATTACTAAAATTTGGGAGCATTTAATAATGACATGTTTTGTAATTTTGATGTTTTTTTAATTACATTATTGTAAAATTATATATTACTTTTTGATCTTTGGCCTTATGTTAATTAGGTACAATTTTATTCCTATATTCTAAATTAATAAATTATATTGTGTTTTAAGCTTCTCGAAGTATCCAAAATTAAATTTTGACTATAAAAAAAAAGAAGAAAGGCGAGTGAAATGAGGGCCACGTGGTACATGAATCTCGAAGTATCCAAAATTAAATTTTGACTATAAAAAAAAAGAAGAAAGGCGAGTGAAATGAGGGCCACGTGGTACATGAATGTAGCAAATGTTCAGACCATGTTCATATATAAAAAAAAGAAATCATTTTTATGTATTTTTTTTGCTACAAAAAAGAAAAATGCTTTCGAAGTTCCACACTACAATCTGTGGTTGACTGCTTGACACATAATCGACTTTTAATGGACAAATCAAATGCAATCGGAGAATTAATTTCTTAATTAATGTTAATTCAGCGAATCACAGATCACACGAACAAAAGAAATATATAATGATTTACCTTTAAAAAATAGTGATATTTGATCTCCAAAATACTTTTTTTTTGTGAAGAAATTTTTGGGTCATACACCGACCAATGCGTTAATAAATATTCACAACCTCCCCAGCTCTTCCAGAACATAACCCATTTAGGGCTTGTTTGGTACACCTCTTTAGATTGGCTTGGATTGGACTAGCTTAAATAATATCCTTAATCCATATTTGGTGCAGCCCTTCTTTAAGTTAAATGAGACTATACAATCCGGAGCTTAAAAAAACGCTTCACTTGTTTGCTCAAAATAAAGCGCTCTGGAGAGGTGCCGCTAAATAGCGAACTCGCTATCGTGTCTGCCATTATCCAACGTTGCTCTGCTCTCCTCTTTCTCTTCAACTGCTCTGGCTCTCCTCTTCCGCTTTGCTTTGTTATCCTCTTCAGTTATGCTCTGCTCTCCCTCACTCAAGGTTAGTTGTTCAACTCTCTTCCTCTCTTTCCACTCTTCTTAAACGGTGTCGGCGAACGATTTGGATTGGGTTTTCTAATTTTTTTCTTTTTCTTCTTCTTTTGGTCGGAGGAGAATGATTTCTATTTGAAATAAGTTGGAAAATTTTCTCTAGTGTAGGGCCTATTTTCCTTCTCGCTTCCGCCCGTCCTGCTCCCGCCACAACGCCATCGCCTCCACGCCTTCTCTTCTCTGTCAGGTATGTAACACAACTGTTGCAAAATCAAATTATGTGAGTTTGTGCTTTTGATTTTGCGATTTTTCTCTTTTTGTTTGTTTCAATTTCTAAATTATTTGGTTTTCTCTGAATTCAAAATAAATGTTTTATTAAATTTTGGATTCTTGATCTGTGGCTATGAGAGAAGGTATAAATCTTCCATGTTTTTATTACATTGTCCACTGAATTTGAAAAATTAATATGTTTAAGAACCCAAAAGGATACTAAAACGTATATTCCCTCTATCTTTTGGACAGCTGAGAATGATACTCATGATGGTAAGAGGAAATGTGAGACCTTGTGGCCTATCTTCAAAATAGCACATCAAAAGAGCTGTTACATTTTTGACCTGTACCATCGGAGAAATGAGATATCCAAGGAGTTGTACAAGTTCTGTCTGGACCAAGGTTATGCTGACCGCAATCTAATTGCAAAATGGAAAAAGGTTTGTCTCATAATCTCTAATATCTTGATCTGCTACTTGTTTTTATTTTAGTTTATTTACATTTGGTTTATTTGAGTATGAAGCTTACTACATGATATTGATATTATCATATATCAAACTTGGAAATAAGTTGCCTGGTTTTTTTTTGTTCGATCTTAATTTATATCATGATTGAAAGAACATAAGGATGAATGTTTAACATACGAAAATTGGAGTATAGATTTGCTGGAAAATTAGCAAATGCAAGGGAAATACTGATTGAGTTAATTTTGAAATTCTCATGCTACATGTATTGGAATCACATTCTTAATTGCAGGTTGTAACTTGTATGTAAAACTATTGGATAACAGTAACTGTAGTTAGGATATTGAAAATATAAGGAAACTATTTCAAGCTCATGTATCTTGTGTCTTTTTATTAAATCTATTATATTACAACTCAAATCTAATCACGTATGCTGACATATGGTTTGGGAACTACATTTCAGAAGACACACCTCCACTGTCAATTGCTTTGGCACATATTCTTTCTGCTGCCTATTGGGTCATTAGAGGCATCCTGGCTAGTGCCTCCCATATTGCCATCCTCGAAGGCAGCAAACATGAGTAAGCCATCATTGGAAACCACAATGCATCAAATTCATTTCAAACTATACCTAAGCTAGCAGCTCCTTTTTTCTACTCATTTTAGGTACATTGCATCAACTACAGAGGTTTGGGAACTCTCAAGCCTGGCTCATAAGCTGAACAACATAGATGACCACCTCACCAGTGAACTTGAGAATTGCCGTCGATATATTGGTAAGCTCTTGGATTTGCAAACTTTAGAGCTATGAACATGTATCTCTTAAACCAAGTCCAAAAATGATGAAAGTTTAACTTAGAAGTTACACATCTCTTGGCTGGTTTTCTTGCAAATTTCACCTTAAATTTAATAAAGCACTGAACAAATTTCACCATGGGATCCAGAGGCAAAGAGATATGAAGAAGATTATGAGGCGCTGAGAAACCTCTTCAAGAGCATCCACCTGGACAACCTGAAGAACTTAAAGGCACTGATTTCCCCCAAGGATGATGCACAACCACTCCAAATTGGTACAACCAAAGCAGGGTACTGTCTACTTATATCTTGTACCTTGCATTTACCGGGTTTCGTATTCCTAATGAGCGGTAAAACTGAATCGTTTTATATGTTTCCATTGCCACAAGCAATACAGTCTTGAAGTGTTGAGAAGAAGGCATGTGTTACTGTTGATAACGGATCTTAGTCTGAGCAATGAAGAGATTGTGATTCTTGATCACATGACATCTACAAAGAATAGCAGCACTGGGCAGAAGTTGAGTATGAGGGGAAAGAATGAAGATGTTGCCAATTGAGTTTTTGTACATGAGTTTGATTGTGGTTATCTCGTTTAGGATTCACAGATTGATTTCGTTGCTTCAATTTTTTGTTGATTAAAATTTTGAAACAAGATGCTATCTTATTAGGATTGGAGGTTTTGTTGCCTGCATTTGTTTTAAGGTTTCCTTGCTGTTTATATTTATGATTGGTTTTGTTTTCCTTTATTTTATATCTTAATGTTGTGTACTTGGCATAAGTCACTGCATTAAGGCAAACACTCGGTTCATTATGAAGATGCTGAGGATTGTGATAATGATGATTATGGTTCATCCTTATGTAGAAACCATTATGGGATTTTGGGATTTTGAAATTTTTTTGTTACATAAAAACCGTTATGGGATTTTCCATTAATTTTGCATATATGCGTATCTTGAAATTCTTGAAGCATGAGTTGAGGTAGGTGGTTGTTATTGATATATTAATCAAATTCTTTGTGTTTGCATACAAATAAAGACTCAATTATACATAGACTCGGTGGAATTTATAACTTTAACAACAAACAAAAAGCCCTTGGTTTGGAAGAAAAGAAATGTACATGTTAATTTGGTAATTATAATAACAAAAACTTACATTTAATTATTTAAAAATTATTAATTTTAATTATTAAAATAATTATTTTTTAATCCGACACAAAGACCAAACATAGGTCTTCACTATTTTTACAATCAGAACCTTCTAACTGACGCAAAGACTAACGTAGTCAAGATCTTAATCCAGAAATCCGAGTAATCAGTCCCTGCAGAATTTAGTGAGTCATTTACGTCACGCGCATACGAATCAAAACCCGGTTAAACCGCCAAACCAAACCGTTGGTCTGGTTTGGTTTTTTTAATTAATTTTTTGGTCATCGTCGGTTTGAAACCGAACCAAACCAACGATGATCTATGGTTTGGTTTCTGCTTTGATGTTGAGAACCACCGGTTTAACCAAACCAAACCGGTGGGATTCCAAAAATGTTAATAATTGAGAAAAGTTGAGGGTGAGGAGTTTCGAACCCTCTACCTCCACTTGCAAAGCCAACTTCAAACCAACGAACTAAGCAGCAACCTTGTGATATTTTTGTATAACCATTGTATTTAAGGGGTTACAGTTCCACCAAAATAAAATAATATATATATAACTATTATAATAACTTAAGTTATAACCCTACCCTAACTACCATTTTCTTCAAACACGCCGCATCTCTCTCTCCCATTCATCTTCTACTTTTTCTCCTCACCTTCTTTGACTCTCTCTCTCCTCTGCAAATATTTTTTCCCAGATCTGCATCTTCTTTGTCTTCTCCTACCTTGCATCTTATTCTTCTCCTCTTTTTGTCTTCGTCTTCCCGATCTCATCTCCTCTTTTTGTCTTCGTCTTCCCGGTCTCTCTCTCTCTTTCTCTCTCTCTCTCTCTCTCTCTCTCTCTCTCTCTCTCTCTCTCTCTCTCTCTCTCTCTCTCTCTCTCTCTCTCTCTCTCTCTCTCTCTCTCTCTCTCATCTATACAGAGATGAAGGCTCGATCTCGTTTGGAGCTCGACGTTGTTCGGCGCGACACCAAACCGAGCCAAGCCAAACCATTGGAACGGTTAACCATGGACTCCGGTTAACCGGAGCTGGTGGTTCGGCGTCGGTGCCACAAATTCCTCCACCGAGGGCTACGGTTCGGTGGGCGGTTTGGGGTGAAACCCGAACCAACCCAGACCGAGCTCACCTCTAGTCCGCCGTACCAAACAACCCCTTAGCTTTCAATTTTCTATATTCTACTCTCTCACTCTCCTCTGCTATCAAAATGGCTCTTGAGATTGCTGTCAAGGCAATCTTAGAAGATGATATTTAAGGGGTGGATAAGAGGTGGATAAGAAACATATTTATAAAAGATGAGTTACATTTATGCATGGGAGGAATTTTTAAAAGTAAAATTATTGAGAAGCAGTATAGTCGAATTCTTATCGTGAGTATGGAGTTAATCCTCATACATATTCAATGAATTACTCAGTTGTTAAAGCATTAAATGTGGCTTTCGAGGCCATATCCCATTCTCAATAAACACTTGTATGAAACGGAGATAACACTGTTTTGATATTCTCGATCAATCACGACATGTCACTTGTGATAACTTTTCAACATGACAATATGTGATTGACTGAGGATAACAACACATTCTATTCCTATTTCACACAAATTTTCATTATATCCAATGTGAGGCACAAACACTTTATTTGAGAAAGGAATGACAGCATGATATTAGGCAATAGAAGCATCATAATCATATATATATATATATATATATATATAAAAAAATCATGATGATTCAGTCACTTTCATATATGTGGTAGAAATTGGATCGGTTAGAAATGCAAACAAATGAACCGATTCTATAAAATATGTTGACAAGTAAATAATCCAAAGGCTGGCTGGATGGACCATCCATTACTTATGTTGATCAACATTATTGTACTTATGCTATCGCTATTGTTAGATATTCTTATATATTATTGTACATAAAGCAAAAAAAGCTTATAATTGAAAGATTAGGACACCATGCAAAAAAATTCCCATATAATTTTAAATCTGTCATTTTTCTTTTTCATCTAATTTTTCAAAATCCAAGGCATTTTATTGAATTCATTAAATCTAAATGTGCACGTATTTATAATTTTTAAATTTGAAATTATTTATTTAAGAAAAATAAACTTATTTGTGGTTCGGCATTAAAAAAAAAAATTAGGTATTAGACATAACTATTCTTACTAATTAGAATTTGAGACAAACAATATTTTTGTTTGGGTTTTAATACCTAGGAATGAGATTTGATTTTGGATTAGGCCGAAGAGGAGGTTCAAGTTCATTGGCCCAGTATAAAATAATCAGTGAAAAGACAATGTTACCCTTCTTCTTTTAAAGCCTGATGTCATTTTTGGGTTGGGCTGTAGGAGTTGGGTTTGGGCTCATAGCTGACTTGTCCTTTTTTGGGTTGAGCATGTTGAATGTGGATAACTGGCGCTTTGGATTAAATGAATTACTAAAATTTGGGAGCATTCAATAATGACATGTTTTGTAATTTTGATATTTTTTTAATTACATTATTATAAAATTAGATATTACTTTTTGATCTTGGCCTTATGTTAATTAGGTAAAATTTTATTCCTATATTCTAAATTAGTAAATTATATTGTGTTTTAAAATGAAAGCTTCCCGAAGTATCCAAATTTAAATTTTGACTATAAAAAAAGAAGAAGAAAGGCGAGTGAAATGAGGGCCACGCCCACGTGGTATATGAATGTAGCCAATGTTCAGACCATGTTCATATATATAAATAAATAAATAAATAAATAATCATTTTTATGTTTTTTTGCTACAAAAAAGAAAAATGCTTTTGAAGTTCCACACTACAATCTGTGGTTGACTGCTTGACACATAATCGACTTTTAATGGACAAATCAATTGCAGTCGGAGAATTAATTTCTTAATTAATGTTAATTCAGCGAATCACAGATCATACGACCAAAAGAAATATATAATGATTTACCTTAAAAAAAATTAGTGATATTTGATCTCAAAAATACATGTTTTTTGTGAAGAAATTTTTGGGTCATACACCGACCAATGCGTTAATACTCACAAGCACAACCTCCCCAGCTCTTCCAGAACATAACCCATTTAGCTTTCAGTTTTCTATATTCTACTCTCTCACTCTCTCACTCTCCTCTGCTATCGAAATGGATCTTGAGATTGCTGTCAAGGCTGCTGTTGGTGCCCCTGATGTTCTTGGCGACTGTGAGCTCACATATCTTCGACCTTTTTTTCTTCGATTTTATTTCTGGGTTTTGATTCAGTTTTGTTAATTCTGCAAAAAATTTGTTTTTGGGTTTTTTTATTTATATAGGCCCTTTCTGCCAAAGGGTTCTTCTAACATTGGAGGAGAAGAAAGTACCTTCCAAGTTTCACCACATTAATCTCAGCGACAAACCCAAATGGTATTTTTCTATGTTCTAAAATTTTTATCCAATAACTGCATGCACGCAGAGATTCAAATGTGTGATTTTGATTTTAATGGCTTGTGATGTGTTGTTTGGAGGGTTTGAGCAAATGGATTTGTCGTTGATGTCGTTGATTTGTAGGTTTACCGAAGTGAATCCAGAGGGAAAGGTGCCTGTGGCGAAGATCGATGACAAATGGGTGGCTGATTCTGATGTGCTTGTTGGGATTATTGAGGAAAAATACCCTGAACCTTCTCTCAAAACTCCTCCTGAATTTGCTTCTGTGTATGATCTCTCTCTCTGTAACACATTTGGAACGTACTTTTTCTCATGAATATTGTTATTTATTTGAACTGTGGCCTCTTTTATTCTGTTGTATTACTTTGATTTAATTGATGTTTTTTGCCCTGGAAAACGCCTGAGCCGTAACCTTTAAGTGATTTATCTTTGAGTTTCTTTCTTTTAGGTTGTCAAAAAGCAAACTAACTTTTATTGATATGGCCTGTTGGGTTGTTACGGTTTTTGTCACTGGAATTTGTGAAGTTCCCTTTGTTTCTGAATATTTTTGGACCTGTTTTTTTTGTGAATTTTCAGGGGATCAAAGATATTTGGTTCATTCGTGACATTTGTGAAGAGCAAGGATCCTAGTGATGGGTCAGAACAGGCTTTGGTTAATGAGCTGAAGGCATTGGATGAACATCTTAAGGCACATGTATGTGTGTTTTATATAAAGAAAAAATAACTCTTTTTCTGTCGAAAAAAGTTATGTTCTTTGTATTTGCTTCAGAATATGCCGTAATATGTTTTGGATGAAACCAGGGTCCATATATTGCTGGGGAGAAGATCACTGCCGCAGATCTAAGCTTGGCACCAAAACTGTTCCATCTAAAGGTGGCTCTCGGCCATTTCAAGAAGTGGAATGTTCCTGCAGACTTGACCAGTTACCATAAGTACACTGAGGTATGCGGTTCTCATGCATTATGTTGCATACTTGGAGCAGTATATTTTATGTGTTACAGCAAACAATTGGTTGGCATTTTGTTTTGTAAGTGAGAGATAATTTTGTGCCAGTAAGTTCTACAGTGCATTGAAGTTCTGGAGCTCCTTTTTCATTTTTCTGTTTAAGTTACGCGTTGCGATATGTTGAAGTTTTGAAGCTACTTTAGATTTTTGCCTACGTGGTTCATCTTTTAGCTATGTTTTCATTGCTTACCAACCTAATCATTGCAATAAGATGTGGTTACTGCTTAGTGAGGTTTAGTGGTCAATCAAATTGTCTAGAAACTGTGCACCTGAAGTCAGGCACCATGAGATTAGATACAGTGCTAATCTCTTCTCCCTTCAGTGCACCACCTCTCTCTCTTCCGCTCTGTTGCCTTCTCTCCCACTCTTCCCTTGTTTGTGTGTGAATTGAAGTCTGCAAATTTGGGAAAGTTTGTTCACTGACATGTGTATGTGGTTGTGCACTTTGATGCATTGCATCATTCTCAGTGCAATGCTCTGTTCTGTAAGAATTATATCTCACATTCCTCATAAGGGCTTGCCTGTGACCGGCATTGGTGGTATGGTACGAGATCCATCGAATTTTATTTTGGTGGATGTACAGTAAACTTTGTATATGAACCTTTTAAGTTCCCACACAGAATATCAATGTTATATGCAATTTAGTCTGTTGTCAAAATAGTGGAGATGGAAATCCTCTCTGCAAGTAAAATGTGAACTTTTGATTTTCTAATTATAATCTATTTTTCCTATTGCAGCTGCTCTTTTCAAGGGAATCTTTTCTGAAGACCAAAACTGAAGAGAAATTTTTGATTGCCGGCTGGGAGCAGAAGGTCAATCCATGAAATGGTTGTAGATTATGAGGTCATGTCAAGTTTAGTTATGTAATGGGTGAGACTTGTGCATGGATTCTAATGTTGGCTTGTGTTATTCCCATGTCAAATAAATGTATTAATCTAAATCTTATTATTAACTTTGGTATCTGCTATTACTTGGTAACGTCTATGCACAGTATGCTGATTATGTTCTGTCATTTTCATCTTTTAATTTTTCTTAGGGGAGTTACAAAATCCTTGGTGGTAAAACACGACCGTCGGGTGCAATTTAAGCATTGAATTACAGTAATTATTGTGGTAAATGCGGTTACGGATGCTTAAACGTAAACATGCCCTCTGAAATCAAAGAGAGACAGGTTAAGGGGTTGTTTAAGCCTTAAGGCTCTGTTTTGGATGGGGAATTATCAAACTGTGGAATGTTTTACAAATGAAGCAATCAAGCTCAATCTCCCAGCTGTTCTTTTATCTCTAAATCCGGCACCCATTTACTGACAATTTCACATGATTTGAGCCAACACCTAGCCCCAAAAGATTTGGCCTACGATTTCAGAATCAAGGCCATGCCATATAAATCCCCTACCTTCCTTACTTTTCTTTAAGATTGAACTTCTCCCATACTTTTTTTTGGGTAAAAGGAGTACTTCTCTGTGCTGTAAAGAAGGAAAAAAAAGTTAGCCTTTTTTTGGTGGACATTTTTCTTTTTGGGTTATAATGAAAGGGAAGCAAATCCTTGGACTACCCACCCTCATCACTTCTGCTGATCAATATCTTTTTTTAGGTTTTATACTAATGTGGAAAACAAAATTGCCCATCATTCTATCAGAAACCAGCAATTTCAAACAAAAGTTAAATTTAAAAAAAAACATAAATAGAAAACAATGTGAGTTTCATATTAAAATCTGTATTTCAATACCTAAAAAACCAGAAATGAGTAAAGATTGAGCAATACCCTATTCCGTCGTTTCAAAATGTAGATTAAAGATTGAACAATACCCTAGTGAGCTTGAAGGCCCTGGACCCCTAGGGTTGAGATGGGTTTGGGTTTGCCCTAAAAATTAATGCTAAGCCAACTAATATCACCAGCCCACATTATGGTATTGAGCTGTTTTAGCTAGGTCGTTCCGGACCTTTTTCGCAAATTGAGCCCTAATGTTATGAGAAGACAAAAATGTATCAATGGTCCCTCAACTAAGACATGACTTCACTTTTAGTCCCTCATCTTCAAAAATTGTTATGATGGTGCATCAACTATGCCTCGACTTTCAGAACTCGTCCTTTTCATCAGCTACGTCAACTTTTCCATGAAAAATATGGCTATATTTGTCTTTTCATGTGCTTGATTCTTAATAAGCACAACCCAGCCCCAACAACCACTTCTCTCTCCCTCTCTCTCTTCTAGCCACCCTTCACCGACCTAACCCTACAGATTCGCCGTCGACCCACTCCGGCCTCGACCCACTCTTCTCTCATTTTCTTCCTCTCTATGTTCATCAACCTCCTCCTCCCAACCTTTTTCATCGATTGGGTTTCCTCTCAACATCAATTGAACAATCTAAACAAAACCCAAAAGAATCATTGGAGAGAGAGAGAGAGAGAGAGAGAGAGAGAGAGAGAGAGAGAGAGAGAGAGAGATGTCGTTGGGCTTGAGTAGAATGAGGTGGTGACTATGTAAAAGTCTTATTTGCCTTCAAAATTTGATATGAATTTCCCAATTTTCCCTTAATTTTGATAGAAAATTTTGACAGAATTGACGGAAGGACGAGTGGTTCAACGCAATATATGAAGGATGAGCATAACAATTTTTGGGATTGAGGGACGAAAAGTAAAGTGAGGTTTTATTTGAGGGACTATTGCTACAATTTTGCCTATGTTTTTTACTATTTAGATGAATCATGTGGCTAACTTGAAGGTTCACATCTATGGTTCATGTATTACACCCTCATCATAAACCACTTCTGAGCTTTTTTCTTGTATGACTTTTTGCCTTCAACATGAAAAAAAACCCATATTTCACTCTTAAAAGGTTAGTCCATTGGCATGAGAAAATTGTAACACACTTTTATGAAAAGTAAAATATAATCAAGAAAAATGACTGGACGTGCGATGACAACCAAACACTGATGTTACTTTATTTACCAAAGACAACGCAAAAACCAAACCAGTCAGTCAGGGTATCATAAACCAATGACCATGATTTGTTCTCATTCTTATGAAACCACATGGGCAGTCCAGATTTTTTTCCCAAAAATTAGAGTTTAAAGAAAAATAAACAAACAAAAACAAACAGACAAACAAACGAAAAGAAGAAAACAGAGAACAAGAAAAAAGGTATATGATTAGGACGACACCACAACGCTTGCAGTGCCCACATTATATGCTTCATTTCTAACATCAATATATAATGCCATTGCGATCATACACAATACAACAAGACAAGCCACAATGACAATTCAAATCACTTTTGTCGACACATGAAGTTTCTAGGTCATAGGCGTTTGCCCACCTGCCACTAGGCTAGGCGACTAAGTTCAGAGAAAGAGCTACGAACAGACAGTACCTCTCTAGCTATAGTATTTACCACAATTAATGTAATTACACTTTTTTATATATACTAAATATAGTAAAATTAATGTTAATAAAAAAATGGAGTAAAATTAACACATGTTTATATAAACTACAAGAAGGAATGGGGTTCGAACCTAAAACTACGTATTGATTTGCAAATTAATGTCATTTCTCACTGAGTTAGACCCCGTTGGTTAAATAGTACGTAGTAGATGGGATGGTGGGTTTATATTAACACAGCATTTAATAAGCCAAATCCAAAAACATTATGCAAAAGCTTCTGAAAGTGCTTGTCAGAAATTTTCAACATGCTCGGTATAAAAGAGTAGAAATGTTTGTTCCAAATAGACCCTTAATCACTTAAAAAATAATAAATAATAAAGTACATAGCTTCTCCTCTCGATTTGTAAAGAAGAAAAAGTGATATAGATCATGCATAGCGACTCCTGATAAGGTCATTTAGACTCTCTATTATATTTTTGGTGCTCTTCTGTATAGTAGAATGAGTGAATTGGCAAAATAATACTTTTATTTGATATATATATATATATATATATCTATGTGCGCATGGGACCGGATAATAAGACGATGATCTATAGATCTTATTGCCTATTGTAGTTTGGCTGCCTATACATTTGAAGCTACCAACCAGAAGCCAAGGTAAGATCGCTTTCGATCCATGGCATGGCATGTTATAACTAGTCATCGGAATCTTTGGAATCCGATATCATCTTTTGGATCAATTGGCTTGTCTCTTCCTCTGACATTCGATCTCCTTTGTTTTGAGACTGTGCATACGCCTCGAAGAACGCCTTGTTCACTTTCTCCAGTTCATTCCAAACTGCACCAAAATCATTCATATCATGATCACCACCATTACAATATGTTCATATATACTATATCATCTACGTTTAAGTTCATACCTATATATATTTGTATATGTACTGCGCATATAGATATAATCCATTTAGTTTAGCAGAAGGGTTGGATCATATAGGGGCTGCTTTTTTGAAGATTCTTGAAGGCCATAGTCTAGTTAGTCTTAACAACTAGAATTATTGCAAACAGCCCACCACTCAGTCTAATTTAGATCAGCGCAAAGGTTTACTTGGGTTATTAAAGCTGCACTAGAATTAATAATCATTGTTTGCCAAAAACTGTTTTCCAGCTTTGTGTACGTGATTACAGAACAAATTTGGAGTCACGGGAGATTCTCTATAACCATCACAGCATCCTTAAGAACTTGTTTGGTGCATAGCTTCTGTTTGCTTGCATGCATGTTATGATTATATTGTCATGGAAGAGGAGAGAGAGAGAGAGAGAGAACTGACCGGTGGAGGTGATGACAGGTTCGATGTTTGCATGCTTAGACAGAGCTTCCATGCACTCTTCTTTACTCATGTTGTAGATCAGGCACTTCTCTATCAGGTGCTGCACCTATATATTTAATTAGGGCACTCATCAACCCCATATCATAATTAACACCAATAACAAAAACTCAAGCACAAACATGTAATATATACATAAAAGTAAAGAAAATGAGGAATATGCAAAACCAAGCACAACCATACACATATACCAAATCAATTAAATGAGCACTGTATATATAGTTGGATGATATCTCAGTTACCATGTGTATGTACGATGCTGATGAAGAATCTCCCATGATCTCTAAAACTTCTATGATCTTCTTACACTAGCTATAGAACTCTAAATATAATGCAAAATCTACCCACACAAATATTAAAAAAAAAGACTGGGGAGGGAGACAATAGAGTATAATATGAGAGAGAGAGAGAGAGAGAGAGAGAGAGAGAGAGAGAGAGAGAGAGAGAGAGAAAGAGAGAGTTGATATAGCTGCTGCTACAGTGTTTAATATAAGATATACAGAAGGGGAGTTGCAGGCCTAAGAGATCACAAGGAGCTGAGAGTCATATATATGATTGGGGAGATATATAGATGATCAATGTATAGATTGAATACCAATAAGTGGGATGAAAAAAACACACAAAAAACCAGTGCTTAAAAGAAAAGGGCAAATGGGGGCGGCAGTAGTGGGTTGGGGAATTGGAGAGTCCCACGTGGGAGATGGATTATAATTGGTGGAGAGGGGATTAGAGGAGATTTGTAAATGACCATTTCCTTGTCTTGCATCCAGTGGCATTAGGGCAGCCCTTCTCCACGTGATAAGTGGGTCCCATCCCAAGTCAAATCCCTTCATACAGGACAAACCCACAAAGAGCCTCAAGGCATCCCAAAACCTACAAAAATAGATTTCATCATGTTCTTCCAGTGATCATATAAGGAGGGTGTGTGTGTCTTGTGAATGTGATTGTATAGTAGCTAGTGTTCCAATTCTCTCAAGCTTTCTCTCTGTTTGCTATGGTACAAAAATTTGGCCATAACCATTACCTGTCATGTCGTTATTGGTGATTGAGCCACAATAATATTGACTATTTTCTTTTTAAAGATTGAAAGAGATTTTAAATTCGAATCTTCACTTAATTATGTTGATTTTAAAAATAAAAACGAACATTGGCTTGTTTAATTTGGCCGGTTACTTGGCTCTTTAATAGCACCAGTGCATGCTAATAATGATGATGAACTTGCTATCAGCTCTAGTCTAGATGCTAATAATAATAATGAAATTTTTTTTCTTCATTCTAACGGGAAGATGTTTCGAGTTCGAATCCCACTCTTCTCTTGATTCAGAAAGGAAAAAAAGAAAAGTTGGGTTGTTTAATTTTGGCCCGTTACTTAGCTCTTCAATTAGCATAAATGCTAATAATGAATGATGCATTGCAATCAGCTCTCGCAGTGTCTAGTCCTGTCTTGCTTAATTTACAAAGTAAAGAGCCGCAATTCTGTGGGATCACCAAAACTGTTTTAGGATCTCAACTGTTTGGGGGCTGCTGCTTTCTCTTTTCTAATTTAATGATGCACATCTTCTGGTTCACTATATCATTTATGCTAAGGGGCCCCTTACGCTAATTTCTCAAATATATATGGATCACATCAAATGGCTCCCAAAGGACACTGCAGCATTGACAATAATATGTATGAATTATTATGAATGGGGCTCTTTCATATATTCATGAGGAGACCAATAATTGAACCAAGAAGCTATATATGGTTAGTACACTGCAGATTCTTTGGTCTGCACTAAGTTCCTCCTTTTTTGCAGATGGGACAAAATGTATCATCATATCTATCTTAGAAAAAATCGAAGCTGATGTGCTCACAAGCTCAGAACTTTAAAATTTTAATGTTTTTTTAGGCAGTCAAAATTGTTCAAGTGTCTTTTTATTTTAATTTTACTGGAAATAACGCATAACAAAGGCCTTAATTTATTTCGAGGCTAGGCCCTACCCCTGACTAAATTAGGTAACTATTTACCTTCAACCTTATCACTGCCTTCAACACAAGGAATTGTACGTACATATCCATTATGCACCACTAAAGTCTAGGCCCTATATATCACTGGATTTATCCTTATCTCTTATATGCACCATTGAAGACACACATTGTTCATAAAGGAAAATAATTGTAAAGACTCACATTCTTCTTTACGAACAAATAGTTTGGCACACACGTACATCAACTTTTCTTTTTGTATTATTATCTTAATGAGTTAACTATGTATACGTGTTAGACTGTGATTGATAGTTAACGGGACATAACTTATTACGGATAACTAACACGTACACACCCACGCTCAAAGGTGGGCAAAGCCCAAACCAACATAAAGTAACTATAGTTAGGTTCTGCTACAGATGTAGTTAGTTGAGTTGCCATTATTTGGTGGTTTGCCTAAAAATGATCCAGTGGGTTTTTTATTCCGGTCCGGGACAATTATTATTATTTTTTTTTTTTTTTGTGTCCATACTCCAAAGGAAGCTAAAGCCCAAAAGGCACCTCCCCTTTTGTTGGGTGATTCTATAGTGATGATCTCATATATGATTTTTAAATGATGTCATACCTCTTAATCGTTGGATTATATTAGTTAATTTGATCAAATGACTAAGAAATATGGCATCACCTAAAGGTCATATATAAAGTCATCACTATAGAATTCTTGCTCCTTTTGTTCTACTCACAATCTCTCCATAGACTTTAATTTCTATGAATTATTTTGATCTGTTTCTCTCATATTGCTTGCCTAAGCATTGTAAACTTGCAATAAGATTGCTTCCTGCTTTAGTGAGTTAGATGGTTAATCTAATTGTTTGGAAACTTCTCTTTGCTTCTGAAGGGGTTGGACCTAGCAAGAACTGAGAATCGAACTACTGTTGGTTTTTGGTAGGCTGCTGGGCCATCATATAATGGCCCTTATTATGTGTAACTGTGAATCAAGGATACCATTTAAACAAAAGTCCAGAAGAAGATATTAACGTCAAAATGTTGTTGGTTGTGAGATATTTTAACATGATTAATAAAAAAATATATCATTCAATGGTATATCACTTTTTGGTATCTTCAACTAATAATACAATAACAAGAATAATAAGTTTTCTACATATCATTGCATTATTAGCCGAGAATAATACTGTTTGACACCCATCTTCATATATGTATTTTATAATCTGCTAAATATCTGAAACTTCATCTAGTATTATTCCCGTTATATGAAAACTCTTTCTCCATATGGGTGCATTTTTGCTCACCACTTTAACCATAGGTGTCTCACCACCATCTTCTTGATGTTTGACACGTGTCGTATAACCATTGGTAAATACAAAGCAAAGTTAACTATGATTATGTACATAGCGTGCCAAATATTAAGGGTGATGGTAAGGATACACTTATGATTAAAGTGATGAGTAAAAATGCTCCCTTCTTCATATCTAGTAATGAGTCGCGACAGAATAGAAATAATAGTTATGATATTATAGGTACTACTGTTTGTCTTTTCCTTCATCGTATGGTCCAGGCAGGGGGAGGGCCACACCTTGAAACTTGAGGTGTCGGCAAGTGTCGTATAAATTGTCATTGTGTGTGCCTTGCTCTGTCTTGCAACAGTTATGTGTCATGCTCATGTGTGTGAATGTATTTATAGATTATAATTAATATGTATTATTAATGTTAATTATGAAATTGGAATTTATATTAAATCAAGCAAACAACATTGGGATCCTACGTTGTGGCCTCTCGTCGTAAATCATATACAGTATTCTTGTTTGTTTTTTTCTTTTCTTTTCTCTTTTTTCATGATAATATAGAAAGAAAAAAGACATGACAAAATGGATATGGAAACTGGCTGGCTGGCTGGCAGATGCAATACCACTTCTTTAATTGGGCTCTTAAATATGTTTAAATTACTAGTAAGAAAAGTCTTCTCTTAACCATACATTATATGAATTTGAATTAACAAAGTTATTGGTTCTGTCTGATAATATAAATATGAGATATTTAGAACATTATCCATGATCAATATATCGCTTCCGATGGAATGTGCTAACCATCGGAATGCTTGGAGGTTTCCGTTATCATGCGTCGGATCAGTTGGCTTGTCTCTTCCTCAGACATTGGATCTTGTTTGTTTTGTGATTGCGCATAAGCCTCGAAGAATTCCTTGTTCACTTTAGCTAACTCATTCCATACTGCACCAAAAAATCATTCCCGATCATGACTAAGCTTACTGTATATGAACGTCAAACATTTGCTTGTATTCTTTGGTTGCATGCATATACATAAATATATGTGTGCGCGCATGCGCGTGCGCACTCGCCTGCGCTTGATGCGGCGAGCAGCAAGGGGGGCTTTAAGAAGAGAGAGTTGAAGAGAAGTACGAACCAGTGGAGGTAATGGCAGGTTTGATGTTTGCATGTTTAGATAGGGCTTCCATGCACTCCTCTTTAGTCATGTGGAAGATCAGGCACTTTTCTATCAGGTGGTGCACCTATTTTGGGTTGGTCACCAGAATCACACATATCATTATTAAGCATAAACATCATCAACAAAACAAAAGGAAAAATGAACACAAATCACATATCCATCAAGAAAATGATGGATATGTTGTAATTAACCAAACAATAGTACGAGACTCAAGTTCTATGACATCTCAGTTACCAAGTGTATGTATGTTGCAGAAGAATCTGCCATTATCTCTCTCTGTAGATGTGTAAATTTAGAAACAGAAGGAGACTGCAGGGATTGGGGAGTGAGAGAATGACAATGAGAAAAACACCCAAAAAAATGCAGTGTACATATGAAATAACAGTGTCACATCAGATAATATAAGGAGCTAATATAATTAAAAGGTCTATTTGGCTTTTAATTTCTGTGTTACTATAGGGCATAGGGAGAGATGAGTCTACGTGGGGCGATAGATGATGGTTGGTTGAGACTTGAAAGGGGGTTAGGGTCAGATAAGAGATTTGCAAATGACCATATATTATTAATAGGTATTTCAATCTTGTCCGGGTTATCAAAATAAGGTAGTTCCTTCTCCACCACACAGTGATGAGTGGGAGGGCCCACTAGAATTAAGAAATTCTTGTACATGTCCTAACACGTGTCATTCATTTGGGACAATTTTTTTAATGTTTTTATACATGCGATATTGGGGATCCAAGAAATTGAACTTAAGATTTCGAGTACATAAGTAAATATTCTTAACAACTTAAGCTATAAATCTCTTGTTCGTTTAGGACCACACTACAAACGTAACATTAGTTACAAAGCATAGTGTAAAGTATAATTAGAAACGTTCAAATTATTCCCCTATTGACATGAACTTTTTAATACCCATTGATTGATTGCCAGTAAATAAGATTCAAAGTTGGCTTAAATGAAAGCAAATAATAACTGCTACATGCCACTGCTACCAAGGTATGCTTGCTCTCAAAGTTGACTTCAAAACACCGTGCAAACAAGGTATGTTTGCTCTCAAAAATTCCAAGTAACCTCCCTATCGTTACTTTCGTCCTATTTATAGGACGAACCTAGTATCGGGATATGAAACTACGCGACCTCTATAGCTTCCTCCCAACACATGTCAACAATGCACATAAGCCTAGGCGTCAAAGGGTTAGACGTTTCAAATCTTTCACCCACGAGAGCAAGCACCACTTACAAACGGCATTCATGTAGGGACGAGTTCTCACTCACCCTCCATGCTAAATGGTACCTATGCAGGGACGAGTTCTCACTCACCCTCTATGTCGAACGACACCTATACAGGAACAAGTTCTCACTCACCCTCCATTCCGAACGACACCCATACATGGATGAGTTCTCACTTACTCTTCACACCGAATGGCACCCATGTAGGGACGAGTTCTCACTCACCCTCCATGCCGAACGAGACCTATACAGGGATGAGTTCTCACTCACCCTCCATACTGAACGACACCCATGCAGGGAAGAGTTCTCACTCACCCTCCATGCCGAACGACATCCATGTAGGGACGAGTTCTAACCAACCTTCCATGTCCAACGACATGCGCGTAGGGTCGAGTTTTCACTCACCCTCTGAAATAGTCGACACACTACTAATCGGTAGCCGTGGTCCATACTTCTCTCTTTCAAGCTCCCCCTTACTCAGAGACTTGGGGGACTATGGGGACTATCATCGACAATCGCGGAGAGATTGCTAACATCTCCATATCGGGGTCCGGTTCAGAATGCTGAAGACACGTGCAAGTCCCAACCAAGAAGTCAATTCTCAATCGGAAACTTGGGGGACTTCTGTTTGTACCATATCTGACCCACTTCTCATGCCATGACAAGTGGAAAGGCCTCATGGCCCACGCTGACAAGCCCAGCCTGACGAATCGGTAGGTCCCTTCAGCACCCACGACCGATTCTACACCCAAGCATAGTTCTGCTGCCTAGGACTGTGGAGACTATCATCGGCAATCGCGGAGAAATGGCTAAAATCTCCATATCGGGATCCAAGTCAGAATGTTGAAGACACGTGCAAGCCCCCAACCAAGAAGTCCCTTCTCAATCGGAAACTTGGGGGACTCCTGTTTGTACCATATTTTACCCGCCTCTCATGCCATGACACGTGGAAAGGCCCCATGGCTCACGCTGACAAGCCCAACTTGACGAATCGGTAGGTCCCTTCGACACCCAAAATAGATTCTGCACCCAAGCATAATTCTGCTGCCCAGGCCTACAGGTCCAGTCTTACAATCGGCAAGCACCTCAAGCGCCACCCTCCGATTGCTCACCAACCGGTCTACGAACAACATGTGCGTTCGGCATGCCTTGCCGATTCCACATCCTATAATTACCATATAGGACTTTCTCGGGTTCCACGCCAAGATATTTTGCTGGGACGCGTGTTAGCTCCGGAAGGTACTCCCACGAGTCCCACATCAAAACTAAGTACTTGGAGAACACCCAAAGATCTCTATAAATAGAGCCCCTCACCCCAGCTACAGGGTAAGATTGCCTACTTGACTTTATGCCTTCCCACTGTCAATAAGCTTTCTTTTCTCTCATTCAAAGCTAATTTTAGCATTAGAGGGTCTTCGGCTTGTACCATACCACATCGGTGCTTTAGGTCTCACCAGTTGCTCTCTTCTCTTTGGCAAGGATCCAATGTCATCTGCCGAAATGGGAAGCACTTCTGAAAAAGCCCATCCGGTCTCTCGATCTCCCACATCACTTGTAAGTTGACTTTACTATTATCTGTTTAATTTTAGTGTCAACAAAACATTTTATAACAATGCCTTTTGGTCTCAATTGACGGTGTGCATTTTGTCCAGCTACAATCTTAGACACCCAAGAATTTTCTCTGGATACCATAATCTCCAGACAATAGGCAATTCTTGGGTGTCTAGAGACAGCTTTTGGGTGTCCATGTAAGCACCCATGCTAGAACAATGAAGCGATTCTGTGACTGAACGAACACAAGGTGGCTAAGCCCAAACCAACAAATTGCACCTGCACTAGTCTCTTGAGTCCTAAACCGAATAAACAGTGTAAGCCCAAATTCTCAAATGCATTTACTAAGCAAATGACTAAATTTTTCGAACAAAAAAAACAGGCAAATGACTAAATTAATTTGACTCCTTCAAGTTCGAGTCCCTTACAGTGAAAAAAAAAAACTAATATCTCATCTCATGCTTGATTAAACTTAATAATGATTTGACTCAACTAGTTAAATTGAAAAATTGTCACATAATTAGAGAAAATGGTCCCCTCCCCTCCAAGCTTGATGAGAAGAATGGTTGATGGAGGCTAGCTGGCGTCAACAACAGTATTGTCAAGCACATTTTGCTCGAGATTCAAATGGTGGATCCTTCTTTCTATCAGTTCTGATTTGAATTCTAATAATGGCACGTGACTTTTTTCTGCATCCTTCCATCCACGTGGATTTAAGTATAGGCTTAGCTACAAACTCTTATGTGAGCAAATGGAATCCCATTACTTAAAAGGTCTGGATTTGAAGTTGGGAGCTTTGGCTTTTTGTAAGACATTTGGGGATTGAAGTTTTTAGACTGTTAAGACACATCACTGAGTTCATATGGTTTATAAACAAACCACAACTTCAATAGACTACAAATTCTAATCAGAAAATTGTTGCGTATGTTGGATTTGATGCTCTAGAAGATTTTGTATTTTATGATTATATTCTTTGACAGCCAAAATCATTAGCTGAGACAAGACAACTTGTTTGTGCATGAAAAACACAAAGTTGAAGTTGAAGGTTTGATGATTGAAGCAGGTTCCTACCTTGTCATTCCGCCCTTTCTCATCAATATATTGTCTCGGTTGTAAAATGAAACTTTCCATCCAAATCAGAAAAAAAGAAAAAGAAAATATGCATGTTTAAAGAGAGAAATTCTCATGTAACGGAATATCATAACACAATGACATGTATAATAACTTTTTCACGTGTCGTTATGTTATTGGTCCGAATAAGCAAAAAAGGAGAATCATATATCATCGTCTTTTCAAAAAGCTCGTTTCCAAACAAGACTTAATAAATGGCATAAATTTGACAGACTGAATAAATGGCATAAATTTGGAGGGCTTTCTTATTTCTCCGATAATTAAGTACCGCTAGTTACTTTGTCTTGTATGATTAATTCATATTTTTTTCAAAATTAGGTTGAGTTTTAATTATTATTTTGTTGAGGTCAAAAAACAATTGAACTAAGATTTGTGAGGGTAATAGGGAGGCCCGCGCGAGCGAGTTCTGCAAAGTAACAGCGTCAACACTCGGCCAGCCTATAACCCCTCCATAAATTCATGCGCACATTATGCGTTGCGCGGCGAGCGGCTCTCACCGCTCGCTTTGTTTTCCTTACTCATTAGTTTAAGGCGAGTTTAAATGCTGCGCGCCATCTTCAATTTATAGCGCTCTACTTGGACCAAGTCTCTGTTGATTTTCGATGTGGGACAAATCGTCTTGGAAAGTTAACCTTCTCCTTCCACTGCTTCCAGGACTAGTTTTATCTTTTAAAACTTGTGCCTCCTGCCTCCTGCCTCCGCTGTGCAGATTTTCTCAAGCACATTGCAATTTGGGCGCATTTCACACTGGAATATGAAAATGTAAAATCAAGTTACCAACATGTAGACGCTAGAATGAGAAACAAAAACTTAGTCCTGGAACGTTGTTTTATAGAACCACTGAAACCAAGTTGCTTCTAGCCTTCTAGCAGTAAGAAACACAAATCGGAAGAGCACGTTCGGGGGTGAAGGAACATCGATTGAAGAAAGACCACTTACACACTCATCAAATCGTTGTGTGAAAGTTGATTTTTTACATTAATTCAAAGTGCATTACTTACTGTCTTTTTTTTTTTCAATGAGAAAGCTCATGCATTACATTTTACAACAAAGAAGCCTAATTACATGGAAATAATCAACCTTGAAGAGTTAAAAAAATGGGATGAATATGTTCAAATATAAAGCTGCCTTGCAAAAATTTAGGCATCATATATTACATGTCAAGAAAATCAAGAAGATTTTCGTGACAAAAGTGGCTCCAACTGAGTGTCAATATCCTTGGAGCCAGACTCCAGTTCGGCCACCGATGAATCCTCTGCTCTTTGCTTAATCAATCTCTGGAAGGAACTCAGTCTCTCTTCAGATGACGGGTCTGCTGCCTTAGGCGTCTCCTTTAAGTTCTGCACATGCTGAAGGCAAACTTGAACAGCATCATGCACTCTCACAAAGTACCACTCCTTACCAATCAGGTCCACTACACCTGAGCTTGATAAGGTCATCAGAACTTCTCGATTCGGATTGGAAATCGCTATCTGGATATCCCGCAACTTGTACTCCTGATGCAAGTCTTTTAAGGCTTGAACGGCGCTGGAGTCTATATATGTTACAGCTGCAATGATGATAAAGATACAATTCAGAAAATCAGCAGAATCTTATTTTTGATCAGCCTTATGAGCAAGCTCAGCAGGTATGATGTTTGAATGCACATCTCGTCATTAAATGCTTCTTAATAACCAAAGAGGAAGACAAAAATTGAAAGAAAAAAGAAAAAGGCATGGGATTAGCAAGACTTACGCGCCAACTCTATGATCACAAAATAAATTCTTTCAACTTCTGGTCCACGACTGGTAGACCTATCAACCTCAACTTCATATTCCCGTAGCCTGAAGGACAAAATTAAATTGACTTGAATATGCTTTCTTAACTGGGGAAATCGGCAACTAACTCAGTTGTAGAGACTTGCTAAGTGAATAAACTGTGCTACAATGAGATAACCAGATTGATTAGATTTATAATACATCAAAGTGAGAGAGCAGGAACTTGTACCTGTCCTTGATGTAACTAATGTTTGCAAAATAAATAGGTGCATCAATCCGAACAATCACAATTCCATTGTATGTATATGCTTCTGGATACTGTTGAGTATTTCTATACACAGTTGTGCCTGGAAGACGCCCCAAGACAGCTGTAGCATACAAAAAATTATTGAATAAGAAAATTCAGGTATTAGCATACTCCAAAGAAATGTATCTTTATTCCAAATAGACAGAAGAAATTATAATTTTAGCTTTTATTTCCAACCCCAAAAAAGCAAAAGAACATCGAGGAAATATGTAATTTGTTTCATTGCAAAAGGATTGGCCAAGGCTTTCAAAAATTATCATTACATGCAGCTAGCAAGGAAATTTTTGCATATTCTTGAAGGCTACAAGAGATTCACTGCCGTCGATTACTAAGTTCATGAAACACGAATAACAATAGAAAAGAAGTTGATAGCATGCTGGACCTTAAAGTTATAACTAGAATCACTGATGGATGAAACATGAAACAAGTGAAACACCTAATGTGTGGTAATACAGGAAGCTATGAACACGGTGCAGCACGTTGCATCTACTTCTGCGCACAAAATTTTATGACCAATTGAACTGCACTTACCAATATGCGGATTTGCTGATTCATGAATTACAAATGCAAGTGAAACACCAACCTGCAATCACGCAAGTTCATTAAAACTAAATGATTATAAAAGGAAACAGGCACATAGAAAATAGAGAGAGAGAGAGAGAGAGAGAGAGAGATCTTTCTTGAGAACTTTAATGATATTCATGCAACTTGAATGGTAATTGATTGTCCAAAACCGTGAGCTGATAAGAAACTAATTAAAGTTATAAATATCTAGCTAATGCAAACTAACCCTCAAAACTTGTATTGTATGGATACATATTTCACCACCTTAACTGTCTATTAAGATTCAGGTACTGTGCAACATTGGATGATTATCATGGAAAGGTTTTGTCTAGCAAGGCTGTTGATAGTTATTATGCCCTAATCAGCCTTTCTCATAAAAAAATGCCGATTCTTTTGGGTATAAAGAGTTAGAACTAGTCTCCCAAAAATAACATTGCTTTAATTCTATTGTATAAATCACAACTGTTGATAGTTATTTCCCCAATAGATACTGAAATAACTGCTTCAAGTACTCACCCCGACAAGGACGCCAATCTCAATGCCAAGGAACAATGTTGTAGTGCTTGTAATGGTCCAAAGAAGAAAATCTTTCTTATCCACACCCCATAGAAATATAGCCTCATCATAATCCACCTGAATTGGATAACATATCAGATTTGAGAATATTATTCATAAAACTTTACCTGCAGGACAATGTTATGTATGCATAAAAGCCAATAAAGATGATCCTCTAAGGGCATCGGATCCCATAATACAATTAAATCAAATAATATTTTCTAGGAAATGTGATATCTACTGAAATGTCAATTCATGTGGTTGTTAAATAGTAAAATTGCCTGACAACAACCAAAGCTCAAAATGCAAGCACAACTCTTCTGAATTTTAGAATACGCACCAGGCCTATTACAGCAGAAATCACAATGGCAGCTAGAGCACACTGAATTACATAAAAAACAAATCCCATTGTTAGGACATCAAAAATGATACATCAAATTGGAATGATAACGGTGAAATTTACAAGTAAACACATAATTTGACATAATAGCAAAGATGCCACCTTATGTTTTCAAATTTTTGCAACAAGCGAAGAGTCCCACAAATAAATTTCTAATATAATGTCATGAGCAAGAGGGACAACAAATGACATATTCTAATGACGAGGGCCAGCAAAAGCCATCAATCATGAGCTTCACAAGACTATATTCCTAAATGAAAAGGCAAATGCAATAAGATGGAATTTAACCTGCGGTATATATTCAAACAGTGGCGTCATAAATAGGAGGGCGCAGCCCATTAAGACTCCCATAACAAGTCCAGATAAGCCAGTTTTAGCTCCACTTTCATGATTCACAGCTGACCTAGAAAAAGAACCTGCACGAAGCCAAAAAGTATAAAATATAGAAGATATATATATATATATATATATGAAAATCCTGCCTGCAGCTCTTGGAACCTCATAGGCATCTCACCTGTTGTGGGGTATGCTGAAAAAAATGAACCAAAAATATTGGCCACACCAAGACCGAACAACTGGTTAAAACAAAAAAGATTCATTAGATTATAGGGTACAGTTTCCTTGCTTGCTGCCAAATGGCTTAATTAAACTCACCAAGAATCATGTATCAAGAAGCAATAGTAATACAAAGACAAACAGACAAGCATGCAGCAAAAAGTTAAGCTTTTATCAAAAAGTTGTTAAACGTGTATTTTGTTTTTATTGATAACCAAGAGCTATGGTTATGAGCATATGCTCTACCAATTTTCCAAAAACATACCTCTTGATTTGAGTCCAACTCATACCCATTCTTTGCTGCTAATGCTTTTGCAATGCCCACGGATTCCTACAGTTAAAAGTGAATTAACACAGGACTGATAGTTATGATCATTTAAACAGAGAAAGCAAAGCTACAAGTAAAAGGTTCTATGGAGATTCATCTTACCAAAATAGCTACACCAGTAATGAGAAGTGCAGTGGGAATCAAAGACGTAGCATATCCAAAAGCTCTAGGAATAGAAAAGCTTGGTAGGCCCTGCGGTATATCTCCTACCTAAACAACAGCCGAGATCCTTTAGTAACCTACTATTAACCTAAAGTGATGTCAAATTCTGCTATGAGAAAAGAGACATTACATGAGAACAGAAGGAATCATACAACAGGAGAAATAGCAACATAACTAAATAGGCTGTTTTCTGCCTCCTACATTGATAGTTACTCAATTTTACCAGATTAGACTGTTTAGGAAACTCTATCATTCTATGTAACAGGCCTGCATTCCAAATCGGCAAGCTCACCATGCTCTCTTTACCATCCCAATTTTGAAACAGATGGGTTGCAAAACTCTAAATTGGTTATTTTAACAATTTGAGAACAATATGTAGTGAATCTAAGAGAAAATGAATAACTAACTAGGACATTTCTTCTTTTTTTCTTCTAAAATATCCTGGATGACAGGTTCATGAGTGTTCGCAAGCTAAGCTTTAGACAGGTGCATAACAGCAGACTTATGGCTGACAGAATGTAGACAAAAACAGAACATTCCATCTAGAATCTATTACTAAAGCAAGTATAAACAGAACATCCAAAAAGTATACTGTGATCACTACATTGTTAGATTGAATAACCACCAATTAAAGTGAAACTCACCAAAGATATAGAAGATGGATTAAATATTTTTACAAAAATTGTGCCCAAGAGGACAGCTGTGAGGGGACCTGCTGCTCTCAGGAAACGCAAGTACTTCCTTGTTTTTCCCTGAATGTATACAATTATAATTAAAGGCAAAATTATGCTAAAGAAATATATTCCAAAAAGTGCAATAAAAAAGCTCATACCAAATGTTTCATGATCAAAAGTATCACAAGAATGACGGATCCCATTACAAAAGGAGGCCATGAGAACTACAAAAGAAAAAACCTGCTGCAGTTAAGAAAGGGAATTTATAAGTCAAACACAAAGCACGATACAGTCAACAGTAAGGTTAAGTTAGGTATGAAACTATCAGTCATTTAAGGGGCATAATGAACATTAAAACCATGGTCTAGGTATCAGCACACGTGTTGTGGTGTTGATAGCCATCAAGATTGATGTGATTCCAGGTATTCAGGTTTCAAGGTTCTGGTGCAGAATGATATTCGGTGAAGTGATGGTGCAAAATAACCATTGAGTGTAGTGTTTAAATTAACTTTAGAGGATCAAGAGATTTTCTTCCAGTTTCCCACTTATTGGTTTCACTTTGATTTACTGATACTCCATTTTCAAAACCTACACACATGGTTGAGTTGCCCAAAGTGATGTATTAAAGACTGAGCATCTGGTGATTGACTCTTGTCAGTCTCACTTCATGCATACACAAATAAAATATTAACACAACCCCATCTTCAAGGCCAACCATCTATGACTTTGAAGGTTGGAAACAAGGTTTGAATGGATCTGGGTTCACTATGATCTTTAGACTTAATCTCCACACATCTTCCATTAAGTTGTTCACAGTTTGTATCCTGTGGAAACGGACTGTAAACCATTGTAAAACTAACTACCAGTAATAGACTTGCATTCTTAAAGATGCTAAATCAACTACCCTTGTATATTATAGCATGTGGAAATCCCTCAAAGAAAAAACAGAAGTTGTCACCTATTTCCAATTTGCAACTAGAGATAGAGAGAGGATCTGGCATGAACCACTACATAGGCTAATTGGTATGACTACATAAAATGACAGATGAAATATAATGCACAACATCCAGTAGTTGCACTAGGATTCTGATTGTTGATCATGCCCACATATATTTCACAATTTGAATTAGAAGTTGAAAACTAAGAAATTTAATATTCCGCTGAAGTGCAGAAGTAAAATTCCATATTATTTATCAGATTAAAGATCATTATTAGGAAAAAAAAATATTGATAACCACGGCTAGTCATAAAAGCGATGCATTAACATAAGAATTGCAATGTTGCATGAGAAAATGCAAGCTCAAACCCAAATATGAAGATGATATATGAAAGTTATACCACTTGGGCATGCAAGCAAAGCATACCCCATCAGCTCCAGATATAATGCTCTTGATCAATGGCACAATCTTGCTACTTCGTGCTACATCATATCCCAAAAAGTATTTTGCTTGAGATAAAGCAATCACAATGGCTGAAGCAGTTGTAAAGCCAGAAATGACAGAGTGGCTGATGAAGCGAATAATCCATCCTAGCCTGAACGGACAAAGATTATAATGTAACTGAAACTAAGGTGATGATCCAAAGCCGAACCTAATTTTATGACTAATACAAACAAGACTAATGTTGTGGTATGATCGATATAGGATTATATGTCTCCTGATTCTGGGTTAGCTACAATTACCAAATGTTGTGGTATGATCGATATAGGATTATATATCTCCTGATTTTGAGTCAGCTACAATTACCAACAACATCATCAACAAGTTTTAGGCTCGGACTTCTTTAGATGTCACAACAGAATGTATAAATTGCTGAGCGGCATAAATGCATGTATCCATGAACATGCTTCTTTAGAGGAGAAAAGCAGTACTTACCTCAAGAGCCCCAAAATGCATTCCATGACCCCAACCATAAATGCCAGTAAGATAGCCATTTCTGTGTATAATTCATCCGATGAATCAACTATTCGACTTAAGACATTAGAGACCAGGAGAGAAACCAATGCTACTGGACCAACTGCTAGCTGTCGAGAAGAGCCAAATATGGCATACACAAACAAAGGTACAAAACCAGAATCTGCCTTGCAACATCAAACAACAATAATTACAAACATGCATATAAAATGATGGATAAACAAATAATCACAAAATTTAATGACTTGACAATATTGTGTCAGAACTTACAGAGTCCGTATATTGGTTCAAGTCCAGCCAATTTTGCATAAGACATTGACTGGCCATTTCACAGCAAACGGTCAATAGAAGAACATACAGTAAGCAATGTACATGAAATATTTAATTTAAAACCAGTCTCATTGCAATCACGAATTAGTAACACCTTGATGTCATACATGGCAAACGACAGTAGCCACTTTTAAAATTTTAAAGGATCTATTTACAGTTTACAAAAGAAAATTAATTATTAAAAGAAAAAGCTAAAAACACCAAGTTCTATTTATATCAACTTATTATGATGAATTCTTTTTTTAAAATTTTGTATATTTACGATAATCTTTAAACAGTTCATAAAATATGGAATCATATATTACAATGATGGTTTTTTTTTTTAAAATAAATAGACCACTATTGTAGTGGTTTGGACCAATATGCTGACTCAGGAAAGGTCCACGATTCACGTGCTAACATTTGTGCAGTAAGATTTATTGAGTGAAAAGTTCGAATCATTAATCATATCATCCCAAGTATTAATTTTTCAAAAGCACCTAAATGTACTTAATTATTTTTTACGCCATCACAGAAACAGTACTGGTCTCTCCAATTACGCGTCTTTAAAATTGCCTGGACGCAGATCAAGCCAAATGATGATAAGTACAACTGGCAGTGGAAAATTTCTACACGCATCTCGAGTTACGACTAATTGTTCGAAACTAAAGAGAATTAGAAATCTGTCAAATTCATAAACAGTGATTAGGGAAGGGAATGAACACAATAATTTTTTTAAGTCCATTTAAAACAGAATCCGATACCAGTGGTATATTCGAAGCTTGAACAATACGAAAGTTAGAGTCTTGATCTCTTGAGTCACCTACTGGTATTAAGGAATCGTATCAGCTCACCTGGATTCAAATTCAAATTCAACTTACTTTGTGCAGACTTTTAAGAAAGCTGTTATCGCCATCGGTTTGAATCCGATGGTTGGTAATGATGGATTAATACTAAGTATCAAGAGATCACGACTCATGGAAGTTAATCGATAATTGACTATAGTCAAAAGCGATACACAAATAAAATAAAGTATACAAACAAAAAAAAAACAAATAAATATGTGATTGGACAGACGAAATGATAAAGAGGCATGTGATGGGAGAGAGCTTGAAATTTACTCCTGTTTGGCCTCCGAGAAAATGAAGGAAAACTGTATGAAATTAATGTTTTAGATTTCAAAAATTTATTTTTTTACGAGAAAAAATAGCAATTGAAGAAGAAATACACTCAAATGACTGAAAAACAACAATACAACCTGGTTCCATCTTAATTGGTGGCGTGTGTTTCGAAAGAAAATAAAAACAGCGTTAAAATCGGTTTGTTTAATCTCATAGATTAGAAACCAAACGGACCAAAAAAAAAATAACGAAGAAAAGTCTTTTCTGTTTGGTTGCTGAGAAAAGTAATGGTTCAGGCAACGAAAAGGCCAGAAATTATCAACGTAAGGCCTGGCACATCCATTTCAGTTTTAAAAAATCAAAAAGAAGAAAGAAAAGAACCGAAACTTGTAATTAAAATAAGTAAAAATACTCAACTCAACGTGAAAAACGAATTGGCGGAATTGAGTTGAATAGTTAACGCTCCGAATTTTCTTTCCGTTTCCTTCATTTTCTCGGCGACCAAACAGAGGACGACGACCAAAGCTAAAAACGGAAAAACAAAAGAAAAAGCAATTTCTACCTGAGGAACGAGCATGACACCGACGGTGATGCCAGACACGAGATCGACCTGCAAATACTCGCGCCATTTATAGGTCCGAATCCAGCGGGTGCAAGGCAAGAAGACCTCCAGCCACTCGACCCAGGTCATGCTCTGGACCTTGGATTTCCATCTCGACAGCGCGGCCCACGTCGACGACGAGGCACTGGACGAAGACGACGCCGTGCTGGGGTGCTGGAGGGCGATGATTCGGACGGGTCTGGTCGAGGTCGGCATGGAGGATCCGTCCGCGAAGTCAATGGAGCTAGGAGATGCGTAGGTTATCTCCATGCGCACCACCGGCGCATGATATAGTTTTATTTTATAATCGTGGCTTTCGATTTGAGTGCGCGCGGCGCTGGGTGGCCGAGAGAGATTGCGATGATTTACTGGTCAACTTTGTGTGGTAAATGGTAATTTAATTCAGGAAAATGAGTGAGGGGGTGTATTGATTAGGATTATAAAGCGTTTAAAAAGATTTTAAAAATCCGGGTGTATTCAATTTGGATTTATACAAACTTTAAAACAAGTTTTACAAATCTCAGGTGTATTGATTAAGAACATGAACTTTTAAAAGTCCATTCAAATATAGGTGTATTCAATTAGGATTATAAAAAAGTTGAATCAAATCTAGGTGTATTCAAAAGGTCATATATTTGGAAGGATTTCATTAAGTGATAACTTTTCGTAGGTTTTAAGGTGAGAGCTATAAATAACAAAGACCATAGTAAATCCAACATTCCCCTAGTATTTCATCGGACGTTATTTTTTTCTCTCGCCTAAGCTTTTCTCTACCTGTGAGAAACGACCTCCTTCCTCCATCTGTGAAGGTATGCTCCCTATTTTTCTTTGATCAATACCTCGTTAGGTTTTCTTTGTCCATGATTTTTCTTCATCGTGTTTTCTTGTTACTATACTAGGGTTTAAGCTTGTTACTACTAGGGTTTATGCTTTTTTTTTACGAAAAATTGTTGTCATGATTATCGAATGAACAAGCATTGTTTAATAATTATCGTTGTGTGACATTGTGTTGTCATGCTTTTTTGTTTAAGCGACATTGTGTGCATATATATATATGTTTTCATGATTCACAGTAACTACTAGGGTTGCATCGTGTTGTACGAGAATTAATGAATACATATATATATATATATATATATATATGTTTTTCATGATTATCTACTAGGATATTGGAGACTACTTGAGAATGATTATCTACCCGATCGTAAATTGATTTTTGCGTGTGCTCTGCCCCGAAAGATGGAATTGATTATATACTTTTTTGGTCAAATCGGATTATATGCTAGGCATGCGAGAAGTTAGTTTGATTTGAATTTTTATATGCTTTTTTTCCGTGTTGTGTGTGTTTAAACTAGGGAAGCCGAGACTCAAGGACCTCATAAAACGCAACATAGGGTACAAGTAACATAGTTAAGCGAGACCCCAAATACCTCATAAACCGATTAAGCCTCCAAGTATGCATTACGAGGCACACCTAGAATGGTTGCTTATGTACATTTTTGGAATCTGTTTTATGGGTTTTGTATATTTTTATACTTTATACGTGATTGATATGATAAAATTCAAATAGCTGCTCAAATGGAGTTTGAAAATACACAACAAGTAAATGGAAAAGGGAAGAGCAAACAAGATTATAACGCTTGCAGGTGTGGAAGAGAGTAGAATGTTGTTGCAGGCTCATGGTTGATCTTTGCATCCGTGGATGGCGTGATTCTAATGGAATGCTAAGCAAGGCAAGCTTAGAAACCAAAATACTCCCCAAGATTAATGAAAAACTTAGGTGTCACAAAACCTATTCTCAATACCAGTCGTTTGAAGTACTTTAAAGAGAATACCAAAAATATTCTGACTTCTCCGTCAAAATCGGCCTCTGGGTTTGGGTGGGATCAACCACAAAGAAATTCACTGCTCTGAAGAAGTTTGGAAAGACTACTTTAAGGTTAGGTTATTAAATTTTCTTTAAATAATTTTGTTTGGGAACTTGAATACATAATTACATTAAATAATTATTATTTTATTGTTTTGTTATAGTCTCACCCAAAAGACACAAGTATTCAAACAAAAACTTGTGAGGACTATGAGGATCTGCAAATTGTAATTGGGAGATACAACTGCTATTGGAAGAAACTCATTAGGCTTGAGTGATGATCTTGATGCAAGAACTTTTAGGGTGGAAGATAGACATGTTGGAATAGAGGACTTTGTTTTTGATGATGAAAGTCGAGGATATTTGGACTATTTGTTTTTGTTATTGTTTTGTTTATCAAACATTGTTGTTTATGTTTAAATACTCTATTGGTTATTAAATAGTTGATGATGAATTCATCAACTTGTTTTCTTTCTGAATCCTTTATTTCTTTTGGAAATCTGAAATTTATTATTAATTGCAATTTGTTATTAGGTCCGGTGTGCATATGTATGACTTGTAATTTGTATGTTGTAGCTCTAGTGCTGTGACTTTATTATTAATTGTGTTTGTAATTTGTTTATCATTTTATTTAGGCGAGTATCAATATATATAATGGAGGTAGAAGAAATTGAGAGGCAAAGAAATTGAGGAGGATGAAGAAATTTATGAAACAATTTGGAATTTATTAATGGCGATTCAAGCGGTAGCTCATGCATTGAATGAGATTATGATGCATATTGAAAATATTGAGCGTCCATTAACCCGTGACCAATTACTATGAAAGGATATAATTATATACATCATGTATTGAATGACGATGCGAGCATTTCGAGAAAGGTATAGAATGTATCTGATGTGTTTCGAAAGTTATGCGATATTATTAGAGAAAAACACTCTTACAAGATACAAGATGCATTTGTGTAGAAGAAATGGTTGCGACCTTTTTGCTTATATTGTGGGTCAAAATAATAGATATTGTCTAGTACGTGATACATTTGGCCGATCGCACTTCACTGCTAGTAAAAATTTTAACAAAGTTTTAAAGGCCTTGAACACAATAGCAGGAGATGCTAGCCAAACACGGATGCACTGTACCCGGCTAAAATACGGGAAAGTACAAGGTTTTACCCATACTTTAAGGTAAATGTGTTATGCCGGGTGCAACTTGTTTTATTCAATTTGTTTATCTTTAATAATATCTATTAAACTTTTGGGTGACTTTCGAGGATTGTATCGGAGCTATTGACGGCACACATATTCCGGCAATGGTAGCGGACGCGACGTGCGACTATCGTAATCGTCATGATGCGATATCACAAAATGTATTAGCGACTTGTAACTTTGATTTGGAATTCATATATGTCCTTAGTGGGTGGGAGGGCTCAGCTCATGATTCAAGAGTACTACAAGATGCTCTAACAAGAGGAGAAATGGACTTAAAAGTGCCACAAGGTATTTTAAAATTTTCATTTATAGTTTACGTTAGGTCATACATTGGATACTAACATATGTGTAATCTATTATCGGAGTAAATTTTTCTTAGTGGATTGTGGATTTCCAAATCGACGCCAATTTTTGGCTCCATTTCGAGGTGTTCGATATCATCTCCAAGAGTTTGGCGGTCAAGGTCGTGCGCTTTGCAAATGAAGTTGAGTTGTTCAATCTTCGTCATTCGTCCTTGAGGAATGTCATTGAGAGGATATTTGGTATATTTAAGTCACGATTTACAATTTTCAAGTCTGCACCTCCATTCCCATACAAGACACAAACAGAGATAGTGTTAGCTTATGTAGGACTACACAACTTTCTAAGAAAAGAGTGTAGATCGTGAATTTCTGTTGAATTGGAGAGCAGAATCTTCTTCATCTTCATCGTTAGGTTAATGAAGGGGATCTGAACTAGTTTTCCAAACACAAGAACAACAACTGACAGAATGCTAATGAATGGAGAGTTGGTATATAGCGCTAACGAGGGAAAATATGTCGGCTAAGGGGAGAAATGTCAACTAAATTTGATGATAAATTAGTTGAGGAAATCAGATTCTAAAGCTGTATTACTATTATTAGTCCAATTTTATTTGGATTCTTTGTATTGGCATTAGGAATATGCAAATTTACCAAAATACCAACTAGCAAGGAAAGGACTGGTTTTTGCCGCGGCAGTGGAAATTTCCAAGCAGCTACGGTGGTTGTGAGAACAGAGGACTCATATGAAGGAAAACGACAAAATAGTGAAGGTTGAACCAAAAATAGATGTTACCAAGTAAAATATAGAAATACAAGGACTTCTGGGTCAGAAAAACTTCGTTAATATTTTTGGCGTGAAAAAATTATCGTGCGTGTTATAACGTTATCAGTTGTAAATAACAAAATTAGTGCTATCCTCATTTTATACGCGTGTTTGTCGTTTTGGGGGCTTTTGGGGGTTTGAATGAATGTGAATGAGAGTACGTACACGTTCAAGCCGGCATGATTGAGGATGAAGGTGTTGCATAGGCACACGGAAGCGGTTTTGCTGGGACAGCTCACCATGGGCCGGGGCCGGGGCTGCCCACTGGGGAGCTTATAAAATTCAATACTTTAGTACCATTTTAGGATGCATGGGACTGGGGACCAACATATACACATGTTTGTTTCCCAGTTACTAGAATCCAACTTGTTCTTGACGCCTAACCAAATATCTACACATTTTTCAGTTTGATTTTGCCTACCGTTCCGAATCAATTCTACTAGCATTCAAGTACAACAGCAATATATAAATAAAAATCCTCACTTTATGAGTGTGACTGTGCGTGCTCGGGCTTGTGACTGAACTCATAATCTAGATGAACAAAGGCACGCTCAATTTCCGGCAAGAGCTCGAGCTTCTCCTGCAGCGTTTCTCCTATGTCATGAGCCTCTTGTAAGGGCATGTCTGCTGGCAGGACAATGTCTACCTCAACAAAGTAGTGAGAGCCAAAGGTGTAAGCCCGGACAGTATCTATATGCCGTATCGCTTTGTGATGGTTCCAACAGAGGTAGGTCAGTTTTTGTAGATATTCTGGAGCAGCCGATTTTCCAACTAGGGAATTCACATTTTCCAGAACCGTCAAGGACCAGGTGCGAATGGTGTACAAGGCCAGCTGCAGAAATCCAAGGTTTCTTATAAGTATAACTTCCAGAAAGTCCAAGGATAATATGAAGGTAGCCATCAACACCTATCAGCATTGGATGAGCCCAAATAATTGACATTTGACACACAAATTGCAAGATAATCACCACACAATTTTCAGGCATAAAAAAAATTCCCCTGTTATTCTATAATCGATATAATTCTATTTTTAAATATCAGGAAGGCCAGATTACTAGTCATATATGAATAGTAGTGGTTGTGGCAAAAAAGGAATAGTAGTGGCTAATACAGTCAAATTCCCAATCTTTTGATCAAGAGAAACCAATAAAGGGAGTTCAAGCTCTAGAAGTCCATTGTTTAAAAGCATTGGAAGAGTATGAAAATAATACCGTAAAAGTGCCCAGTTCACCTCAGTTCACGGAGAATACATGTATGAAAACCTTTCATCTAACATCTTGCTCAATTACCATGTACTTTCATAAGATTCACCATTAGGTGAAAATCTATCTTATAGTAGAGTCTCACACCAACCCTTTCATAAAGATGCAAGACTTGGCACCCTTATACAGGTAAAGTTCTTAGTATTTGGGGGGAAGAAAGATTAGAGGAATGGAGAGAGCAGGAAGTCACTTACAATGATAGCTCCAACAGGGTCCATCCAATCATCAAAGTAATTAGCAAGGAGCACAGCAACGAGACCAATGATGTTAGTTATAACATCAAAGAAGTGATCCTGGGCATAGGCTTTAACAATTTCGTTCTTGAAAGTGCGGCAATAAAGCATCAGAAGCAATTTAACCAAAGTCACTGAGAGCATAATGCCCACGACCCATCGCTCTTGATCTTTGGTCAAGCTGAACACATCCTCCTAGTAAAACATATTAGTTTGAAAAGCAAAGTGTTAGTTTTAACAAAAGATGGAAGTGGCAGTTTATTGTAAGCTTGTAGCAAGAACATCCAGTTCTTTTTTCTTAGCCAGACTATCAGGAAATCCAGTGTTCAACCCTCCAAGTAAATAAATATCTGTATATGCTTGAATGTCAGCTCATAACAACTTACATCAGAAACTAGTGTGCGCATTGACTCCAGGATGATCTGCAGTCCCAGGGTTGCCATGACAGAGGCAAAAACAAGGATTCCCTGCATATTGTTTTCAAGCTTCAGATTTGAGTATGACAAAGACATTTCAACAATACCTCAAAAAAGGATGAGAAAACATATGCAATATAATAACTCAAATGAAATATATCATGACTGCAAAATGTAAAAGAAAGTATCTCCTCTTGACCTTGTCCCATGTCTTTAAAGCAATGGCAAATAAGGATGCAAACAAACCAGTCTATAGCAAAACAAGTCATCTACCTCACGAGCCTGCTTGGTGTAAGGCTAAGAAAGAGGGTTTGTTGAGCCCTACATTTGACAAACTACCCAGACAAGCTTATGGTGGTTTTGCTCACGACTCGCTTGTTGGCTTGTTTGAATTATATATATAATCAATATAAATACACACACCTTCATATGTATGATCTACTCCTAACACATGACAACAATTCATCACAAACAAATTCAAAAGGGTACTAACATGGCCAGAAAAATGAACAGATTTCTCCTATAAAATTTAGCCTAGCTTGCAGGAAACGAAAAACAGACAAAAAAAGAAACCATCGTAAATTCTCAACGAAGAAAGAAAAACGGTTGAGATAAGCCAATAAAAAGTCCTGGGAATCAAACAATGAATCAAGATTTAACAAAATGGTTAGAACTTTCCTCTCAGTGCTTAGATTTTAAATAACTATCCAGCTTGAACGAACAATTGGTAGGGTTGTCCAACAAGGAAAAAGATTTGACCATTATAAGTCATACGGATACATTCCTTCCATCTTCATTCCCAAAAGAGAGAATAAAATAAAAACACTATCCAATCTCAACAGTCAAGGGTCCCCTGTATGGGTGAACCCCAAGCCCATTAACAGTTGCAAATGGGTAGCCACATGAATACTCAAGCTGCACAACTAAGCCTAGCAACCATGAATGGGGGATTAAACCTATGATATCATAGGTGTGTGACTTTGAAGGCAACATAACTTGTATGTGTAAACATAGAAAACATCATAAGTGGAGTGCAGTTGCATGCATCAACATCCAGCGCAATTTGAAAATATGGCTGGCAATAATTACTATCAACAATAGTACAGAGACATACCAATGGCTGCATGCGTTTCTTTCCAATAGGGTACTGATACGGGTTTGGGGTTTGCATGGAGAATGCAGTAAACCACAGGATGAAGCCAGACAAAAGATCAAGCAATGAGTCTAATGTGGATGCGATGATGGCTAATGAACCACTTCTGACAGATGCATAAACTTTAGCTGCAAAAAGAACCATGTTTGCAACATTTGATATTCTGATGGCAAATGTCTCACTTTTTGCCAACTTTTCCTGCTCTTCCTGCAACAGAAGTCGTTATATATCAGTTTAAAAGTGATTTGAGTGTACTGATATTTACAGAGACAGAACATGAGGCAATATAAAACCTTTGACATTCCAGGAATAAAACCACGCTCTGCTAAGGCATCCATCTCTGTAAAGCCCTCAAGCATTTCTACCTGTTGTTGGTAGTACTCTGCCACATTATCTTCCGGGCCTGAGGCCATCAAGCAGAACAATTAACATGGTACCTGTGCAACCCCCTCATATATATATTTATTGCATAAAGAATAATTGTTGTCTGCACATATTCCCCTTTCCCCCTTCACATGGATGACGAAAATATGAATCAGATGATGAAACTATAAACTAAGTCAGCAAATACTCATACTCCAACCACAACCGGAAAATGCTTTATTTATCAGATGTTGCAAGTGAACTTACACTCTGACAGTCAATCCTGAAGATCATTCAATACAAGGGGCAGCACAAGTAAGGAACCCAACAATCCTACAGGGTCCCTTCCATTAAGAAAACTAAAGACACTTTGCATAACACAGAGCACAATAAAAAAAAACCCATAAACTATAAACAGCCAGCTCCAGCACTCTCCCCCAACTGTTTCTAATTCAGCTCCACTTTAAGCTTTTCGATTACATTTTTTATATATAGAAAATTGTATCCTCCACACCCTTTGGAATCACAAATATATTCATACGTAAGAAAAATTAAAATTAAAATCTAACCACGAAAATTAATCCAACTTGTTTAATTCATTTATATAAAATAATAAATAAAAAGTGAGCTACCAAAACAAGAAAAATTCTGGGAGACCAAAGCACGCAACAGAATATTGCTATTTGAGACGATACAAAAGAAAAAACAAACATCACCCAAAAAAATATACCATTACTTTGACAATAAAAGTGAAGATGCGAAATTACCTAGAACCCCAAGGCAGTCATGGAAGCCACGGGGAGGCCTTTTCTCCTTGTGCTCAGAAGACATCTGGAAACCGTCGAAGTTCAACCGCCACGACCCGTCAACATTGCTCGACTCTTGCAGGAGGGAGCACTCCTCGTCGTAGTCGGGCGTCACCGGCTCCACCATTTCCTGGTTTCTGGGAGACTGAGAGAGAAGGCACTAGGGAAGAGCAGTAGCGCCGGATGAGCACAGGAGCACAGGAGCACTGAGGGTAGGGAGTGAAAATTTGAAGAGACTCGGAGGGCTTTTTGGGGATATACAGATTTTCTTACTAGGACTCTCTGTGGCGTGCATAGTCGGAGAGTCGAGCGCCAAGGGAAAATATACGGGATGCGTTACGAAACGAAAATCGATCGCAATCTAACGCCACGTGTAGGGGCAGGATGGCGTGATGGTGAGGGTGAGATAGAAATAGATAGTGTCTGAGCGGGACAGAGCGGGATCGTAAAATATAATTGTCTAATCTGGGCCACAGATTCTAGTGTTAGTGTTAGGTCGAATTCGGTGGGGCCCATGTAAAAGTGCGGGTCCCCTGTGATTCAAGATATGGACTATCCGGTGCACGTGAGGACCACCTCACCCACCGCTGGCTCTAAGACCGTCGGATGGCGATGAGAATGTAATTTTCTTTAATCCTGCGGTACACAGACTTGGTCCGCCGTCAGAGTTGAAGTATGCAAGTCAAAGTCGATAGGCTGTTTCGTACAATTGAGAAATAAGGATAGCGATATGCGGGATTTGTGGACCCACGATGGGAGAGCTGCTCACACATTGGACAGCGCCCGCCACTTATACTTTGGGCTTTTGGCCGCCTCACTAGCATTTTACGTAATTTGGACATGATGGGTTTCACATCGATTACATTGCTGGCAGTGGCAATTATACTCTACTTCCAGAGGTTGTCGAAGCATCACTTGGCATGGCCCTCATAGCATATGCATGACACGGCGTTAAAGGGAGGTTTTTTGTAGCCAACTAAAATTTTTATAATTTGAAAAATGTCAATGCAGTTATTTTGTTTCAATCCAAAACAACTGTAATTTTATTTTCTTTGACTAAAATTTAATAAATACTAATATCCTTTGAATGTATTTCCAACGCCATCCTTAATTCTTCAAACCTTGATCATTCATGCCTAGTTATTGTTTAGCAAGTCTTTAAATTAAACTAACCCCATAAGAGAAGAACAAAATGTTGAGATAAAAACCACCTTCTTTTTTTTACTTTGAGACATTTTCTAAATAGATTGATTCCCATATCTTCAAGCATAAGAGTATAATAGACAATGCATGTGTTGCAAATTGCAATTCTAAATTATAGGATGCATGGCTAAACAAAAACATGCCCCTGTTTATGGCAAACGAAATAAAAGACCACTTCTTTTTCTTTTGATTTAACTCTAGAGTCCAGTTAATTCTCTATTCTCTACTCTTTTGGAGGACAAATCTTGACAGAAAAATAACGGGTCGCGAGAAGTCCAATCGTGTTTCGGGCACGTAGCAGGCCAGTGGTCATATGGCTTCCCACAGATTATACAATCCATGAGGATTGCACGTCCACGGGTTTGGCCACATTTGGCACAACATGAGTCTCTAAACGTACATCCACAGACAGTATAAACAACCTCACAACCCTTGCCAGGAATTGCATTCTTTGGGACATCATACTTGTAGGGGCATAGTTGCGTAATGTGATCATCTACCTTTAAACAATACTTTTATTCACTTGTGTGCAATTTGTAGATCCATTGTTAAATACAACAAAAGCAATTACTTATTATTTAAAAAAACAATGAATGAATGAAGATGATAAAACCGAAAAATAAGTATTGTGAGCACATGACATAGAATTACAACAAATATATAGATGTTATGTCATACTGACAGGACCCGACCCGAATTCCACCCCGGAACTCGTGTCAAATCCTGTTGACAACCGACACCATCGCGATGCCGGGCCCACATACTAAAAGAATCCCTCTTCCCGAAACGAAAGATAAAAGGGGTCAAGACTTCTGTAGAAAAGCAGGCGAGTCTCCCTAGAAATATAACAATGCCAAAAGTTCAACTTTGAATATATACAACAGAATATGTATACACCAACGATCGACATGCTAACAATAATACAACTCAGTCCTACGGCCATCAAATTCAACCCTAAAGAGCAATACAGAGCATATCTAGAGTACACAATAGTAAAGTTACAGAGTAACCGTTTGTAGACAAGGACAAGTGTCCTACATCAGGTCGAAAGCTCGAGAAGAGAGTCACCCAGCCGGACCGATCAGACGCTACGACTACGGCTTGGGGGGCGCAAAACAGAAAGAGTGTGAGTGGACAAAAACAAGGTTTTAGTAGTTTAAACCAATGTACTAACCCCACCGTTTCAAAACAATGCAAACCATGCATATGAAATCATTTATATACGTAGTTAATCAAATCCCAATAGTTGCAATATAACAACACCAATATTATATCATAATCTTGTTTCCCATTCTTCCCACTCGAGACAACCACATGCTCGCAAGCACAACAAACAAGGAAAGATCCTCACTAAAAGAAATACGAATAGGAAGATAATAAGACCTACATATAATAACATAGACCTCAACACTTTGAAACACGTGTACCGGGAAACAATCCAACAGGGGATCATTTGACTGGACACCGGATCGCATTCATGATGTGACTGTGCCTAGGATTTACCTGGACACCCAGTCAACATCATAATGGCCTCGTGCCCAGGGTTAAGCCGTCCAAATGGGACTAAGCTCACAGGCCCGCAAGGTAAGGAACCATCAATACCACTACGTCCTAAAAACAAGTCATACGCGCACACTACCCAATCAAGGGTCTACAACTACACCCGTTAAGGTATGCACCGGATCGAACCTTTTCCGATGCAGGCGTCCATCTTCGATAGAATCGTAACAAGAACAGGGGATGACAAGACCCGACCCGCATTTCACCGAAACCCGAGTCGAACCTGTTGATGGGCCCACATCAACCCATGTCGGGCCCACATCCTAAAACCATTACCCTCTTCCCGAGATTAAACCTATAAGGGGCCAAGACTTCGAAAAACGGGCAGAGTCTCCCCTACAACAAGGACTAGCCCAAAGGTTCAACTCACAAACAAGCAACAGATAACATCCCAAGCGCCAAAGATGCATACAACATATACATAACAGGCCTCGGCCAAACTAATTCAACTCTAAAGGTGATACAGAGCAACTAAGAGTACAAGAATTCAACAAGGAATAAAAATATCAGATTACAAGTTTAGGGTTAAAGGATTACAATCCTACCCTTCCAACGGCTTCGAGAAGAGAAGCGCACAGTAGAAGGTGTCGACGCAACGACTACGATGCAGGGCGCAAAATAGAAAGAGTGTGAGTGGACAAAAACAAGGTTTTTCATACTTAAATCAAAGTAGTAACCCCACCGTTTAAAACCATGCCAAACATGCATATGAAATCGTTTATACATTTGATTGATTTGAAAACCGTACTAATTCAAAGTACGTGAAAACATTTCCAGTTTAAAATCCCTTTTACATTTCCCGAGGCATAATCCTCCCAAAACAAATCCCACACAAGTTTATAAAATATAAACAAAAGGATTTATTCACGTAAAAGGATAAGGATGGAATAAAATCCACATAAGGTAAGACAAACCTTAAAATCTTTGAAAAGCTTGCTTACTGACAAGCAAACCAAACTTAATGACAATATAGACATAAATTGCGATTCAAAACATATATATATATATATATATATGTAAATATATATATAAAACAGGATTTACAATCCAACAAGTAAAATCTATAAAGTACTGAAATCAAGTCAAGTACTACAACCAAAACAATTAAATAGTTTCCCAAACATCCCCACTCCCACAATCATGTGCTTACAAGCACGACAAGCAAGGAACGATCCTCACTAAAAGAAATATGAATACGAATGTACTAACACACGCGCATAGGTATAGTATAACTATAACACACACACAAGTACCGGGGAAAACAATCCAACAGGGGATCATCTCGATCGACACCGGATCGCATTCATGATGTGACCGGTGCCTAGGATTTACACGAACACCCAATCAACATCATAATGGCCTCGTGCCAGTGGTTAAGCCGTCCAATCGGGACTAAGCTCACGAGCCCGCAAGGTAAGGAACCATCAATACCACTACGTCCATAATATGTCATGCGCGCAGACTATCCAATTAAGGATCTCTGACTACACCCCGTTAAGGTATGCACCGGATCGAACCGCAACAGAGTACTCGAATCATCGATATCGAGCAGGGGAAGGTACAACACAGGTGCTAAATGCACACACATCAATCATCATGCGATAATAGTATATATATATACATATATATATACAACCACAATGTACCCAACCCAAAACACCAATACTAGGACATACAAGTCCGTCAAGCATATAACCAATATATATACACAAAAGCAGGACATCACTGTCCAAAACATATTTATATATATTCAAAATAATCACAAGGGTCAAACGACCGCATAACAGATTAATATTAAATCACACATCATTTTCAGTGAAAAACCATATTTAAATCTCATTCAATGCTAAATCCAAGCATACAAAAATCATAATAAAATCTACCGTCTCTAGGGCGTCAAATATAAGGTATAAACATATATATATATATCAATATATATATATAAATCAAGTATTGAAAACCCTTTTCTTAAAGTAGATAAACATATGTATATATATATATATATATATATATATATATATCAAGGTACATATATATATATACATACAACCAAAGTATGGTGATCCTTTTCTTAAAGTAGATATACCTATATATATATGAATAATATATATATAATCAAGGTAAAGATATATCAATATATATATATATATATAACCAAAGTACATATACATATATATAGTTATAGTTATATAACCATTTTCCACTATTACAAGTGTTTACTCAAAGTAGCTATACATATATATATAAGTTTATATATATATAATCAAAGTATCACGAATTATAAATCATAGGGTTTTAACCTAAAACCGAATATGAAATCAAACGGACTATGCTAACGTCCATATATTCAATTATATAATTAAAATATAATAAAAGCGGTTTCAAGCTTAATATAGCTCATTTGTATAATTAAAATCCGATAAGAAATCATCGGGCGTTACTACGTCCTGCTCAATACCCAAAGGTATAAATAATATTAAAATACAGCCAACAGGGCCCCACATAAAAACCGGCAACCCAAATCATGCATTAAACTTCAATGCAATTACTTTTAATATAAATCAACCAAAGTCATGTCAAGACTTAAAACACTTATCCAATTCAAGATTTAAAATCATTAAATCTCATTTCATGCATATCATGCAATTCATTCAAGTCATGCACATTTGAAAACAAAGTCCACTCACCGTTGGTCCTATGCTGCACAACCCTCAAAGGGTCCCGCCTGCGGCGTAGTAAAGTCAACGCACCTAAAGCGATAGAGACGAGAATTGGATTAGTAACGTGAACCGTACGAGAATCGTAACTCAAACCCTAACAAAACCCAACTTAACGTGTACGTACGTCCTACGAAGGATTCCAAGGTCAAACTACCTCTTACAACCAGTGGGACCGCCCCGGAAGACTCACGGTCAACCGGTGGTCAAACACCCCATTTCGGTCAACCCGGGCCCGCGGAGCCCAAGACCTCCAAAAGGATCAGGACATTCCTAGAAGTCCAACAAAGTCAACTACACGACAAACAGACCTCGGGAGACGCTCGATCAACCCTGGTCAAACTTGGTCAAACCGACCCGAATAGGTCAAACCGGACCCGTGGGTCCCATGACCTCCGAACTTAGATCTGAAAGTTCCTAGAGGTTCAACACGACCTAGACAACGTGTCCTCAAAGTTTGGTCTCGATCCGACGGTCGGATTGCTCACGATCGCACGATCGGACGATTACGGTTTAATTCTAACTTCAAGTCATCGATCCGGAGTATCCGGGACTCCGAATCACGATCCGTCAAATCCTACACGATCCTAGAATTATCTAGATCCACATATCCAAGAATGGACACGATCCAACCGTTCAAACCTATCGAACCCGAGAATCGCTCAATAGGCGAGATCCGTTCGATAACCAAACGATCTCCGAATTGATATCCGTCAACTCCTACGCGCTCACAGCGATACGAGGATCATTACTGACCCAAGAACCGCCACCACACCGCCACCACGCGCCGCCACACGCGCCACCGTGGGTGGCGGGTGCCTTGAGTAAATCCGGCCAACCCCAAAACTTCACCACTTCCGACACCGCCTATACCGTTCGACTCAGACCACAGAGGGGAGTCTAGAACCGGTGGTAGCCGCCACAAAACCGGCCGGCAACCACCTCAAAACCTCGATTGAAAACCGGCCAAACCGGCCAAACCCTAGGTTTTAGATCCAAACACCAAACCTCCAAATCGATCTCCAAAAAACCCAGAAACAGCAAGAGCAGGTAGAGAGGAGTCGAAAGCATACCTTGCGCGACGGAGAAGACGACCGGAGCCGCCGTGGCGACGCCGTGAACAACCGGCAAAATACCAGTCGATACCGTCGACGGAATCCGAGGTTTCAGGCGACAAAAGGCGGCAGGTTCTGACCGCACGGTGGAGAGCTTTCGATTCGAAGAGAGAGAAACGGTGGTGTCGCGCGGAGGAGAGAGAGAGTGCGGGAGGAGAGAGAAAGTCCGGTTTTTCTGAAATCTGATTGGTCCAAGGGTATTTATCAAATTTCAAAATGACCTTTATGTCCTCCGAACAATCCGAAGCTCGTATCGAAACGTTCCGCCCGTCAACGGACTCGTTTCGACGTTCCGGACGCAATGGCGCAACTCGTTTCGCCAAATTCCGTCCCGAAAATAAAGTGGACCAAAATGCCCCTTTAATTACTTAAATCCAATTAATTCCAATTAATTCATTTTAATTCATTTTAAATTCATTTAAATTATCCAAATTAATTAACTTATTAATTAATTCATTTTAACTTATAATTTGGGTCAAGGTCGTCACAGGGGAGGTACATAACAATGTGCTAATTGCACTCAAATCAAACGCTACACGCTAATCAACATATATAGTTTAATCACATGTACCCGAACCCCAACATAACCCACACCAGGACATATATACGTCCCACAATCCAATAACATCATATATACTCAAAACAAGGACATCACTGTCCCAAATATACAATTCTATAGTTAAAATAGTACCAAGCGTCAAATGACGGCATATCAACCCATAAACAATTAAAATGTCTTAACCATTGAAAAATCATGTTCAAACCGTATTCAAAACCCAAGTCAAGAAAACGTCAAGTCAAACCCCAAGTAAAACATATACTCCCAAAACATAGTATAGGTACTATCCCTTCAAAATATAAGGTCCAATCCTCGAAAGGTATTATTCAAAATATACATATATATATATATAACTGAGTATATATATATATATATAGAAAACACAACGATCCATTAAAATACCAAAACTCAAGCCGAAGCATTCGAAATTCCCACGTATTCATCGACAACCCTTAAATTCATAGTTAAAACAATATAAATAGTGATTCATATAACGTATAACCAATATTCCAATCCCATATATATATATCCCAAAACTCCATATCAAAGTAGATATATATATATAATGATATTCAAAGTAGGTATATATACATATATATATATATATATAAATATACATATGATCAATTCCCATTTATCCAACCTATATTCTCGTCATTCCCATTAATCCGATATATTCCTTCCGAGTTGATCTATATGTATATATATATATATATATAATCGAAATATAAGTAATTATATTTCATAAGGTTTAAACATCAAAACCGGATACGTAAACAACCGGACTATACTAACGTCCAAATCTTACCGCCCAAATACTCATTTCAAAGTGTAGAGATAAGTTTCTTGAAAGTATAAAAGGTATAACCCACAGCATTCGTAACGATAAAATATTAAAGTCCGAAACCCAACAAAACCATAAACTCATTTATTAAATATAAAACTCAAGGAAAAACCCTCATATCCCCACCGTACCCAAATCGCACGTAAAATACTAATCTGACGCTTGACTCGTCCCAAAATCAATACTTAAATATATTTATATATATAATCAAAGTATAGCCAACAGGGCCCCACAACAAACTGGCAACCCAAAACAAGTACAAGACTCAATTACCAATTATAATTCAATAAACCCATCAATGGTCAAATCAAGATTTAAAACAATATTTAAATCTCACTTATATGCATTTCATGCAATTCATTCAAGTCATGCTCGTTTGAAAACAAAGTCCACTCACCTTTGGTCCCACGCTGCCCAACTCTGAAAGGGTCCCACTCGAGGATCACGAGAAACCTGAGAACCTAGTTCAAGAATACGAGGATTAATTAAATACCCGAGCCGAAGCGATAACCTTAAAAGTCACCCTAACTAAACCGACTCAAGTGTACCACTACGTCGTACGAAGAATTCTAAGGTCAAACTACCTCTTTTAAACAGTGGGACCGCCCCGGAAGACTCACGGTCAACCGGCGGTCAAACACCCCTTTTCGGTCAACCCGGGCCCGCGGAGCCCACAACCTCCAAAAGGATCTGGACATTCCTAGAAGTCCAACAAAGTCAACTACATGGCAAGGCGACCTCGGGAAAGCCTTGGTCAACCCTGGTCAAACTTGGTCAAACTATACCCGAATAGGTCAAACCGGGCCCGTGGGTCCCATGACCTCCAAACTTAGATCCGAAAGTTCCTATAGGTTCACTACGGCTTAGAGAACACGTCCTGAAAGTTTGGTCTCGATCGAACGGTCGGATCGCTCACGATCGCACGATCGGACGATTACGGTTTAATTCTAACTTCAAGTCATTGATTCGGAGTATCCGGGACTCCGAATCACGATCCGTCAAATCCTATAGGCTCCTAGAAATACGAGGAACAACATACGTGAATTCGGATTCGATCCAACGGTCCAAACACATCGAACCCACGAAACGCGCAATAGGCGTACGTTGGTTCGATCGTCAAACGACGTCCGAATCAGAATCCGAACATACGTACACGCTCACAGCGGCAAGAGGAACACAACGGAACGAAGAAATCACCATGCTACAGTGCCCACGCGCCGCCACACGCGCCGGCAGCGCGTGGGTGCCTTGAGCAAATTTGGGTGTTCGGGTTTTTGTCGATTCAAGGGGCAAGGCTTATACCAAACTGATCTAGACGATGAGGGGAGTCCAAAACCAGTCTGAACCGGCCAAGAACCGGCCGTGAACTGGCCGGAAAATCAATTCGAAATCCGGCCAGATTTGGGGTTCACAGATCCGTTCCAAAACCATCGATTCGAAGGAAACTAACTATGCAGGAAGCTAGAGGGGATCGAGAGGATGAAGAAGCTCACCTGAATCGATGGATTCCGTTGCCGGAATCGCCCAGACGAGCCACTGAAATTCCGAGGTTAAACCGGCCAAAACTCGAGCTTTTCCGGCGGTATGATGGCGGCAGACGGCGGTTCCAGTCTGGGGTGTGGTCGGGAGAAGGTGGCCGTGAGTTTGGGTGAGGTGCCGTCCCAGGTGGTGGCCGGAGTTGGTGGCTGGGTTACAAACCCGATCGGCAGTCGCAACAGAGGAGAGAGAGGTCGGCTGGAGGAGAGAGAAAGTGAGGAGAGAGAGAGAGAGAAAAGGCTGGTTCTGATTGGCCCACATGGCTTTATCATATTTTCTCTCAAATTTGGAAATGACGCTTACGTCCTCCGAACAATCCGTAACTCGTATCGAAACGTTCCGCCCGTCTACGGACTCGTTTCGACGAGCCGAACGCAATGGCGCAACTCGTTTCGCCAAATTACGTCCCGTACATATCGTTGACCAAAACGCCCCTTTAATTACTAATTTCTTAATTAATTCTAATTTTATTATTTTATTCATTTTAAATCCTTTTTAATTCATTTTAATTAACCAATTTAATTAACTTAATTAATTCATTCATTTTCATTTAATTTTAGGTCAGGGATGTCACACATACTAAAAGAAAAAAATGATGAAATATATGTAAATAGAGTTTGCTTCTTTTTTATTTTATTATTATTTATAATCAAAAGCATACCAATAGGATTAGGATGGAGGAGGGAGGAGGGAGGAGGGAGGGCTATCTATTGCTTTTTTCTTTTCGTCTCTAAAATCAATAGGCCAATAAGGTTTAGCCTAGTGGAAAAGGGCATTGATTTGTAGACTAGTTGTCTCAAGTTCAAATCCACATGACAAATCGGTAGTGTGTGTGAGACACACACCTCTCCCTTATAGTTTTATACTACCGCTTGTATCATAAATAAATAAAACATACCAATAGGAACTGGAGGAGTCCTTGTGGTGAGCAAAAGAAGTCATAAGTTCTTCAAACCTCATTTGTACTGCAGTCTTTGGTTGTTTAGCCATGTTTTCTGTTTGCATGCAATTACATTGTTAAATACAAAAGTAAAAAGGAAAAGAATGGGTGATAATGTCAAAGAAGTTAGAAGGAATGATATTGATCCCATCAACAAATAATTATATTATTAACTTGACTGGAAAATATGAAACTAATTCAAAATTTTGGGATAATATATATACATCCTCTAATTACACCAACAAAAGTAAACCAAAAACAACAGTTTATTTTTTCCAAACCACACAAAGCCCAATAGTTTACAAAAAAAACCTTTGGTTCTAATTAACCTGTTGGATATGTGTACAAACAATCAAAACAAAATCAGTTATAGCTTAATTTGATAAATTAGCAAAGGTTTCAACCAACTTCAATTACTTCCCAAAAATAAAAGAGAAGCGTACAACACAAATTTTTTGTTGAGAAATACACTCAATTAACCAAATGGAGCAACGAAGCTCAAAAATAATCTTCCTATAAAATTATTTTCAAATCAAATAGAACTAGGATATTGTACGAAACAAAATTATACTACATAAACCAAAAAACAAACATACCGATTGACTTCAAAATTGAATTCCAAAGTGACGCATCAGGGTCATGGCGGACCCTCTCTAGCAGGGAAAGGTCTTTTCCCCCGCCGCCGTCCTTATCGAACACCACCGGGAGAAGGTCATTTGCAGACTTCTGATCAAACCCCATGTGGGAAAGAGATTGGGAGGGATTTTAGGGTTAAGGGCTTCACGTAGAGATGAGATTGTAAATGCTGAGATTAAAAAGACGGGTGCTTCTTGACCCCAAAAAAAAAAAGACGGGTGCTTATATAGGCGTGGACAATATGAGTATATTTGAAGCTTTCCCTAAACGGAAAGCTCTTAGGGTTATTAAATACTGATTTTATGAATTTTATTATTATTATTTAATGCAAAGAAAGATATCCCTTTATTGATATGCCGAAATTGTTTTGATGCAGTTTTTATATGACGTTTAGCCCATGGCCTTCACAGAGTTCATCACTTCCGTCTCTCTCCATCTCTAAAACTTAAAAAGTTACAGAGCTTTTTTTTTTTTTCTTTTTCTTTAGACCCCAATGCACGCATATGACGTTTTTCATAAGTAGAATGCGAGAATTAAATGTTTTTATTCTTTTATCATTATTATTTTTTCTCTAAAATTGTATACAGCAATTAAAATGTGTTTATGTGGTTTGTTTTGTTTCCTGTTTAGCCCTTGTTCTTTTTTTTTTTGCTTGTAAATTCATCTACTTACTAAAAATAAACTAGCAATTCGTTAGATTGTGTGCTCTGGAAAAAGCCAATCTGAAAAGGACCTGGGCTTGAATCTAGGCCATGGGTCGAATATGGGCTTGAGTCTTCAGTTTTTGAGACAAGCAAATCTCAACCCAAAAGTCTCCCAAAATAAAATAAAAACTAACTTTGGCGAAGGATTGAAAACAAAGAGTATTGACCCAACCAAATTCTTTCACATTTATTTTCCGAAAACAATTTTGTTCACTATTTTAACTCAAAGTGTCATAATCATAATTCTCAACATTTGACACATGTATATACGCATAACCATAGTTAACTTTTGTTTTATTTACATGTGTGTGTGTTTTCTTTTGACTACGGTTTTTAAGGGAACCCAAAGACATGAGAAAAAAAACTATTAATTTGTAGAAATTAAGTTACAATGGAGGATGGAAAACATAATTCCAATTACAATCATCAACTACGAGAGTTTTTTTTTTTTTTTTATAAATATGACAAAGTTAGAGCGGTGGGTTTACACACACACATGATTAAGATCTGTGAGTGTCCGAACACATGAAACCTCTTGTCTGCAAAGTCGATGTTATTTTCCAGTGAACTAGGCCTTGCCAATTTATTTACATTTTTTGTTCTCCTAAATATAAAAACCAAGCTCTACCCCTGACTACACCACCTAACCTACCCATGTGCTACATGGTACCACCAACCTATGCGCTACATCCAGGGGCGGAGGCTTGTTAAGGCCTGAAGGGGCTTGGGCCCTCTCAAATTTTGACACAATTTAATATTTTGTCTTTGCTTTCTATTGGTTTAGGAAGTATATCTAATAATTATTGCTTGTGGCTCCCTCACAATACAGAAAAGATGTGTTTATTTTTACAAGTAAAAGACTAAGTGATTTCTTCACAAAATAGAAAGACTAAGTGATTTTAGAGCCCACTAATATATTAATAAAAAATAAAAGCATCCAATCAAATAAAGTTTCAAAAATCTTCTTTATCAAATAGGAAGTAGACTTTTACCCAAATAAAAAGGATTGGGATTTTAATTTTTGTTCCTATATGAAGCAACATGAACTTAGTTTGAAGCGGCCATACACATCAAAAGAAAATAATTGAATTTGGTTGTTTGCTGTCCAACCTCCTGCTTCAAATTTTTTAATTACGGGTTAGATAACTTTACATAGTCATAGTTTTTTTCATTTGTTTATTTATTTATTTATGAGAATATATTTGTATATGTTTATATAAGTGAAAATTGAAGTTTTCATTGTTATAGTTATATGTTTCGTATCTTATATGTTCTATGCATAGAATATGAATTTTTTTGTGGTATAATTTATGAATCATGTCCTTAATAAAATTTGTAATTGGTTTGTAGATGAAGAAACAACCTAGAAGGCGAATTTCTCACAGACTCTTTAATTATATACATCGAAAAGGAAATTGCAGAAAAGTTTATCATTTTGATACCTAATTGAATAAATAATTGTTTTCTGCCTTTTATTTTTCCAAACATTGTTAAGGTTGAAAATTTGAAATTTTTTAATGTTTTATTTGATTTATATGTTGGCCCCCCAACACATAAATTCATGGCTCCGCCACTAGCTACATCATTTAGCCAACTTATGTGCTACACCATCTAGCCAACCTTTGTTTATGTTTCCCTTATAGTGGCTTTTAAATCTTATGTATTCTTATGTATTTTCTTTTTTTATTCTTTAATTTGCTGTCCGCCTACCGGGTATGGGATGGGGTGAAAGAACAAAAGAAAATGATTAACATGCATAGATGGACGAAAAAACTATAAATATCTTATTGTGCCCACAAACTTTTCCCTCTCCCCTTATTAATTTTGCCAAAAAAAAGTTTTTAATTTTAATTTTAAAAAATAATGAATATAACCAGAAGAAAAATAATTATAACATAAGGGCAAACCTTCCATGCAAAATATTTCCAGCCAAAAAAGCAAAATATTTTATGTTTCCAAAATAAATATAAATTTTTTGTTGGAGCAGATATAAACATTAATAATATAATTTTGTTTGGGTGGTATTTTGAAGACAATAATTTTAACTTTTATCAATAATATAAACATTTGTTAAAAAAAAGTATGTATTTTGGAGCAAGATGATCTCACCAAACTGTATCCAGCATTATTTTTTAATTTGTTTTTGGTCATAAATTCAGAATCAGAGACAAATTCAGTCGTAAACATTTTATCCGAGAAAAATAAAGAAAATTAACCAGAGGATTTCATCTTTTTTATTCCATTAATCATACCAACTTTGTCTTCTTCTCATCATCTCCATCATTGCATGTTTCACCTAACTCCACTCCATCCTGTCACAAAACACAGACCATAGTTCTTTATCGAACACTCAAAACTCAAGCCCATTTATCATTTCTCAGAAATCAGGCAAGCGATGAACACCTTGTTCTTAATCTTGTTCGTCTTCTCTCACGCCCTCTGTGTTCTGCAAACCCACGGCCTGAATTCTGCTGATGAAGTCAACGACTCTCTAACGTACATATGGCCTCTGCCTTCCGAGTTCACCTTCGGCAACAAGACCCTTTCTGTCGACCCACAGCTCTCGCTCGTTGTGGGAGGGGACGGAGGCAACTCTGGCATTCTCAGACTTGGGTTTGATCGCTACAAAGCTATTATATTCAAGAACAGTCATGGGGTTTCTTCATTTGATAGAATAAGGGGAGGAGACTGTCCTCTGATATTACTAAACTGAAAGTTGTGGTTCATTCAGATAGCGAAGATGTGAGTTGGGTTTTCTCTGAAATTCAGAGTTTGTATTTGTTTTTGAGAAAATTATTGTGGTTTTGACTTTTGAGAGTGGGTTTGGTTTTTTTTTTTTCAGCTTCAACTTGGTGTGGATGAGAGCTATACTTTGTTTGTGCTGAAGAAGGATGACCAATCGATTGTTGGGGAGGCCACCATTGAGGTAAATTGAGGATTTGAGATTGTGGTTTTTCAATTCTTTTGGTGTTTTATGACAAATAGATGCAGAAGCAGATGATAATTTGTTGTGCATTGCACTGCCATGTTCCCTACATAGGTTAAGCTCGATGAGCCGGCAATTAAATTTTATATCAAGTAAAACATATATATGATGTCCCTTCCTGCATTGAGTGCACTGCATGTGGTTAACAGATAACTAAAAAATGGGGATGAGAGGTTTCAAACCAAAGAACTAAGAGTGTCTTGGAAGTCTGTAGTACTAAACCTCTGGCTCTGACTAGTACATGATGCGTTAACATCAAAATTAATCAATATCGACTCACATTTTTTAGTAAATGAATAGCAAAATAATGGTATGGATGTGCTGACGTTCCATGGATGTTGATTTTTGTTCCCTTTTTGGTTGCAGGCAAACACTGTGTATGGTGCTCTGCGGGCGTTAGAGGTATGTATGATTGTTACTACATTCCGTTACGAATTAGGCATGGTGATGTACAAGCCCATGTATATAAGTAGGGGGGTTGTTTTCATCGTGAGTTGGACTGCAACTTGACTTCCAATAAGGCAAGTGAGGAAGAGGCTGAGGTAGGCACTAGGGAGAGACAAGCTATCATTTTCTTTCCAGTTAAAAGATTAGAATAGACTTTGCACAGATGACCAACAGATGGAATTCATGTTTCCTCCATCTCTTGCTCTCTCAAAACTGAGGTGCATGAGTGACTGATTACCTGAACCTCTGTTGGGTTTGCAGCTGCCAGTCAAATGTCAAATGTTACTGGGGTACTGTTGATCTAATCCTTGTTAATGCATCACTTGTGATAAGTTGTTCCTTTTACTGGTGGCTCCTTATCAAATTACGCCATTTTGAAATTGTAGAATAATGATGTCATATGTTCCTCTGCTAACTCTGGTGGTTGTCAAAAGACCTGCTTGAAATGCTTAAGTATTTATTGCTTAGTTATATAAATAATGAGAATGAAATATCTGGATTAGTAATTGAGATAAACTGTTGGATAAGCTGCTTAATTTGTATTCATGATAGTATGCTTAACAAATCTCTCATTGTGCGCAAATAGGCATGGCTGTGTATTGTTCCAACCTCTCCCTTCCTTATTCAGTCTTCTCTTTTGCCATGTTCTAGACATTCAGCCAATTGTGTACTTTTGATTACGGGAGTAAAGCTGTACAAGTATACAGGGCACCCTGGTACATACGGGACAGTCCAAGGTTTGCATACCGAGGGCTTTTGCTGGGTAAGCTACAATTTTTCATGAAAGAAGGAATTCTCTTCTATGTTCATTAATTAGTTTGTCCTATAATGATTCTTACTGCTTATCTTTTTCACACTTTTGCAGATACATCAAGGCACTATTTACCAATTGACGTGATTGAGCAAGTAATTGAATCGATGTCATATGCTAAACTTGTAAGATATGTTACCCAGAAGGGTTTTGCACTTGGATTCATTTAAGCACCTTCCTGATATTAAACTGTGATTTGCTTCTCTAAGTTTTTTTCATGTAATACTGATGTTGGGAATTACATTAAGTAGAATGTTCTTCATTGGCACGTCATAGATAGAGAATCATTTCCTCTAGAAGTACCTTCATATCCAAAGTTGTGGAAAGGTTCATATACAAAGTGGGAGCGCTACACAGTTGAGGATGCAGTTGAAATTGTCAGGTACGATATCTGTAGATTATTCAAGCTTTTGAACTTCTTTGAACAGCTGAATATTACTTGTGAATTCCATATTCATCCTAATCACTGTATTCTAGCTGTTGAAAACAGAAAGTACTATGATGCATCATACCTTCAGAGAATCTTAAGATGGATTATGAACCTGAATGGGACTTATTTCAAAAACTATGATAATGGCAGTGATTACTGATTACCTCTTAGAAGAGTGAGAAAAAAAAAATGCTTGCAGAGGACTAAAAATGTGAACCCTAAAAAAGTAACTACTGAATTATTCTTGCAGCCTTCTACATATATAACAACCTCTTCTTGTTTAATCTGCGTTTCTGATATGCAGTTTGTGCTTTCATACTCTTGCATAGACTAATTTTGTGTTTTCTTCCTGCATTTTGACATGTTAACGTGAAGCTTTGCCAAAGCAAGAGGTGCGTAAAATCTTTATTTCCTTGCTGGGATAGAAAATAAGCTTTCGTTCTTTCCTATTCCTTGTTGTGTCCTTTGCCTGGTTGGACATGATACAATCTATTTTGCAAATTTTACTTGATCATTTTGCATGTTTCTGTGGTAGGCATCAATGTTATGGCAGAAGTAGATGTCCCTGGTCATGCAGAATCATGGTAAAAACCTTTTTAATATCATCTTTTGTTCAAGCTAATGTTGTGGACATATTAACTGTCCTTTTAAGCTAATGATGTGGACATATTATTGTAGCTATTTTCTCTGAGCCAGGATTTGATGCTTAATTAGTGTGGTCTGATCAAATGAAGGGACATAGCTTACTTGTCTTTGGTTTATTCAGTAATTATTTTGTCATGGCTTTCTAGGAACTGAGAGAGTGAAGGAGATACTTAGCTGTCAATGTTTTACCCAATTCTTTCTATATAAAAGGGTAAAAAAAAAATTCCTATGGATGTCATGCAGTAATCTTGGGTAACTTCCTCTGAAAATTTGAGAAATTGAACATCACAACATGCTTACTGCGTACCACTATCTAGAATCATCTCTGGAGAAAATTATTTTCTCATTTTCTACTTGGTCTTGCTGAACTGAATTTTTTCATCTATGGTAATTTATTTTTTGCGCCTTACCATACCACATGGGCACTTGCAGGAAACTTAATTACATTAGCAAAAAGATCAGAATTTTTCTGACATTGCATTCTCATTGACGAATAATGCTTTTAGGTCATCTGGTAAAACTGCTAATTTATGAAAACTCAAACCTGTTCTTAATCCTCTTGTGCAGGGGCGCTGGATATCCTAATCTTTGGCCTTCCCCTTCCTGCAAAGAGCCACTTGATGTTTCAAAAAGTTCTACTTTCGATGTGGTTTCTGGAATTCTGACAGGTTAAGCTCATTGAAACATTTACCCTGTGCTTATAGATTACTTACTATATGGGTATCGAGTACTGCCCTCTCTCTCTCTCTCTCTCTCTCAAATAAGGGGATATTGTTGTGGCACATGATTATGCTTAGGGACTTAGTCAGAAGCCTATTAGCTAAAAAATTCGCTGATTACACACTTGATGCATAGAAGTAGGACCTGAAAATCATGAATATCATGTCCACGTATGATTTTTACTTTAAAGAAAAAATATATAATTGTCTATAGCTACTGTGGCAAACCTTGTGTTTATCTTCCATATACTTATGAAATTTTAGTTTCCATTGTACAGATATGAGAAAGATTTTTCCCTTTGAGTTATTCCACTTGGGAGGTGATGAAGTTAATACAAGTGAGTAAAATTTGACCTTTTGTTCTAAGTTTAGATTCTGCAATTGTTTTATTTACAAAAGAACTAATATGAAGCGAACAGATTGGTATTTTGTTCCTTTATAATCCATGAATATAAGGGAATGAAGAAGTTTACTTTTTTTTCTTTATGCTACACTAATCTTTGTGTTATTTTTTATATAGAATTTTTCTGATAAACAATGAAATCATAAATACTTTGCTTTTATAAAATTTTGGTCCATGCATAACTTTTATGAGCTAGAGAGTGTTGTTATTTTCTTTATAGCCTGATGAAGTCCTAGAGGACAAAAAACGGCGACTCTACCTCCAATTATTATTCGTTCTCCTTCCAATAATTTGGAGGAGTGCAAAATGTTTATATTTGACACCTACATTGAGATATCATAACTGGTAAGTGAGCGGATGACATTCTGCCTCTTAAAAATAATGGATCTGTGATGAGAGAGAATGGATGCATTATTTTCTAAGGACCTGTATGTGAGCTCATGTTGATAGTAAATTTTCACGATGTCTGCAGAATCTCTCTCTCTCTCTCTCTCTCTCTCTCTGTCTCTGTGTTGTTTCATGCTTGCATACGATCTGATGTTATTTCAAAAATTGACAGCTTGTTGGAGCTCTACTCAACATGTGAAGCAATGGTACTCACTTCGTTTGGCCTTTTCATCATCTTTCAGATCCTATATGATTGATTACAATTTGCATGTAATCTTCTACCTTTCAAGCGATGATTGCAATTTGCATGTAACGCTGTGCATTGGTCCTTATATATGTAGGCTTCAGCAACACAACATGACTACTAAAGATGCTTATCAGTATTTTGTTCTCAAAGCACAAGAAATAGCAATTTCAAAAAATTGGACACCGGTAAACTGGTATGTCTAAAATCAATAGAATTGTTACCATATTTTTTGTTCCCTGGTAAGTTCTTGCTAGGTTTTTCATCAGTTCAAAGTTATGAATCAACAGATTTTAAATAAAGGAATTCAACTGTACAAAGAGTGTTCCGTTGTTTTTGTTTCTCAATACTGTAAAGATTCATGTGACAGATTTAAGTTTTCTTACCACAGGGAAGAAACCTTCAACACCTTCCCAACAAAGCTCAATCCAAAGACTGTAGTGCATAACTGGTGATTTTCTTCCCTTTGCCCAGTTTTGTGCTGGCATCAAGTGAAGCTCTAATGGTCTTAAGCATTTTCTAACTTTCTAAATGCAACAGGTTGGGCCCAGGGGTTTGTCCGAAGGCTGTTGCCAAAGGTTTCAGATGTATTTTCAGCAATCAAGGTGTTTGGTATCTTGACCATCTAGATGTCCCTTGGGAAGATACTTATAATGCTGAACCACTTGAAGGAATTAACGATGTTTCTCAGCAAAAGCTTGTTTTTGGAGGAGAAGTATGCATGTGGGGTGAAACATCTGATACATCAGATGTTCAGCAAACAATTTGGCCTCGAGCTGCAGCTGCTGCAGGTGAGTAGTGAATTAAGTTGATTTTGAGTCAATCTCCAATAAGCGGAGTACTTGCTACTGTATATGTTTTCTGGGTACTTGTACACTTGAGACTGAACGTCATTTCATTTTCCCTGTAGAGCGGTTGTGGAGCAGCAGGGAGGCAACATCTGGACGAAATAGTAATTTAACTGCACTATCTCGGCTACAATACTTCAGATGCCTCTTGAATAGACGTGGAGTTCAAGCTGCTCCAGTGACCAACTTCTATGCTCGAAGTCCTCCAATTGGTGCCGGGTCATGCTATGACCAATAATACTTCCATTATCATATTAGGTGATTTCATGAGTCCTAAGTGCTCTACAAATAATTGCATTTGTAGAAATTTAGCATTTCTCTTGTTTAAACATGCATGCCTATTTATGATAGCTATTGTTGTCAGATTTGAAGGTTTAGAATCTTTGGCTTCTTGATGTTGAGATCATTGGCTGGGAAATATTATGAATCACAAAATATGGTCATTGTATTTGGAAAAATGGGTTCTTGTTGTGTTGTTGTGAAGTTACTAATATTTTGCTGCTATTAAAAATAAATAAATATGATTCGCTTTAGCACCTGATCTTCTTTCATCCTCAGCCATTAGCATTTACCAAAGTCTGCTTTGAGCATATAGCTTTTCTACGTCAACTGTTTCTTCCTTGACTGGCATTCTTTTTCGGATAACTTTTCGTGTCTTGGCCAATGTTCGAAAGTCTCTAGGCTGTAGGCAGGGCCTAGCGCCTAGAGGAGTAATCGGGGTCTAGGCGGCGGGTGCCTAGGCGTTCCTTTTTCAAAAAAATGATAAATTTATACCAAAATCATGCAAAAGAAAAGGATATATAAATTATAAAGTATGATATAAAATATTACTATAATCTACCTATATATAAAGCAAAAGTCAGATAATGGTGAAACATTCAAATTAAATTCACACTTTTAAAGAGAATGGTGAAACATTCAAATTAAATTATTAATTAAATAAGATAATATGATAAATTCACACTTTTTTATATTTAAAAAAATTAAAATTAAAAACAAAATAAGATAATGTATATTATTTTTATGGAATATAATTACCCATTATTATTTTTAATTCTTTAAAAAAAAAAAACAATTGGTACACGCATGAACATCTAGTACATATATTAAATAAATAGTGGTTGCTTTAGAGATTTCAAGAATGCAAAGTCCATTTAATGTTGAATTTTCTTAGCCCAATCCCAATCAAAATAATAGGGTATCTAAATAAGGCATTTGGTTTTATTAGTGTTTTAAACCCAGGCCCAATTGAAAGCCCATCTCTCCTTCTGTTTTTTTCATCAACATATCTATCACGAGCATAACCCGCGACCTCTCTTCTTCTTCAATTCCCATCTCGCTCTCTCTCGCTCATGACACCATCGTCATCTCGTCCCTGACCTTGGAGATTCCAAAATGGTTTTTTTTCTTTCTGGGTCAGACTCAGACCCGCCCAGGCCGCCTAGGCGGTGTCCTCCCGCCGATTCTCTAATGTTCAGACTTGGAAAGATGATGGGGTCGAGTTTTGTGGTTGACCAACATATGAAAGGAAGAAAAACGAAAAGATGCTATCAGTCCATCACATGCTGGTAGATCCTTGGCAATATCTTCTTCACAAATCTGTTTGATTCTCCATCTGTCATTATTTCATTTGAGAGGGAACCATGCCCACATCTAACTAATCCTGTTTATTTCATGGACTTTTTGGTGGAATGATCTGAGCCATTGAATATAATTTATCCTTGAAAATCAGACCACACTTCTATTCTTTCAGGTGGTGCAACAAATTTATTAGTTCAAGGTCTAGGCTAACTTGTCAAGCAATCAAGAAATTAACCAGGAAAAAAATGATGCCAACACTGACTAAAACCAATTTTCCTTAAAATTCCACCAAGAAATTGACTTTGCTTTTACATTTTCTGGGCTAAATTTGTATAGGATTCTTCAATAAGGTAAAGATCATACGAGGGTTTCTGAAGGGTCACTTTCCTCCCTCGCTAAATGTGAAAATTAGCAAATAGTAGCAATCATTGTTCTTTGTTTTTCTTCCCCAAACGTGACATGTTGGGAGTCTCGCACCACAAAATTGAAAGCAATTATTAGATCATCTTATATCTTAGTAGTAAACCAAACTCTTCAAATTAAAGTTTGTTGACCTACATGACAATTTGAAAAATTTTGTTTGCTACTTAAAAAATTTATGCCCCAACAGATTCTTCAATTCAATTAATGTAATGTTATGAAAAAGAATGAAAAATATAAAAACATGTGAAAAATGTCTATGTATTTATTGTTTGAAAAGAAAAAGTTAAATGTTTTGAAGAACTAATGTCAACTTACCAGTTCTAAAGAGAAAGAAAGATGTTGCAGCCTCTTTAATGACTGTGGTTGAAGAGGCTGTTGGAGATAGTTTTTGTGATGTGGCTGACCTATTTTAGAATTCCAAAACTATTGAAGAGGCTATTGGAGACGCTCTAGCTATCTCAAATAGCTTCTTCAACAGCTTTAGAATGCTATATTAGGTGAGCCATATCATCAAAACCCTCTCCAACAGCCTTGTTAAACTCAATCATAAAGTTGCAACCTCTTTCTATCTCTTTAGGACTAGTAAGTTGACTTTGACTATTCAAACATTTAATTTTACTTAGGAAAAATAAAACATACCTTGAAAATGTTAAAACATGCATTTTTTCTTTTCATATAATAAATACATAGACAATTTTCACATGTTTTCATATTTTTCATTCTTTTCCATGATATTGCATTAATTGAATTGAAGAGTCTATTGGGGCAAAAATTATTCAAATAGCAAATAAGGCTTTTCAAATTGTCACATAGGTCAACAAACTTTAATTTAAAGAGTTTTATTTACTACTACTGTTGGATATGCTATAATAGTGTCACTTTTCTCCCTCATTTTAATCAACAGCTCACAGTCATTCACGCAAACACGAATGATATAAGTCAAATTATTGGGTAATCAAGCATTCTCTAGCCCATTTGGTCCTAAACCCAAATTTCCCCCTCCAAAAAGTAATAATTTGGGTTTTGCTCGAACTAAAACTGTTTTTTCCCCCAACCCTTCAAACTCAAATTTTAAGTTTGCAACTTTATTAAATTGTTTAAGAATTTAAGTTTAATTTTTTTTGGATAACTTTTCTTTATTTAATATTTTTAAATATAACTTCATAATTTATTTATTTTGAACAATTTGACCTAAAAATTGAAATTTTACAAATATAATTTTATTTGAGAAATAAGTGGGTATTTATAGAGTTTGGAGTGAGTTTTGGGGTTGGATATGATTTAGATTAATTTAAAATATTATTTTGACTGTTGGATCTTTTTTGTACAGTTAAAATAGCTTGGATTTAATATGGATCGTTGATTTGGGTTACTATTGGAATTAAAAAAAAAGAAAGCAAGCACTACAACACCAGCGCTCGACACCTGGCACGACATCATCTACAACACATCAGTCGCGGGCCTTCCTTGCACATGGGCTACGTCATAGCTGAGTGGGCTCCATCAAAAATTTCAAGTCGCAATAAGATGACTAATATTTGGTAAGTTTGGATTTTTCCAAATTTTAACTCCTTACTTTTCTTGAATTTGGAAAGAAATTGAGCTAAAATTTGGAATTTTTCGATTTGGCATGATGGGTTGGAGATGGCCTTAGATTGGTTTGACTAGTCTATTGGGCCAAACCATTACATACATGTTATTTTTGTAGGTAAATATGACGTTCAAACTTCATATCTGAATTTTGAATCTAAATGTTAATGATATTACCAATAAAAGTTGCTCCATCCTAACTTGGAAGGATTTGATTATCTGAATCTTTGCAGGAGTCAATTATCTGTTGTAGTGCAGTAGTCAAAATTCAAAGTTACTAATTTGGGACTTTGCGTTTTGACTACCCTAAGTAATTTTTTTTTGGTCCAACCAATTACCAAATTTAGAAATGTAAATCTTCACCATAAAAATATAACCAAAACAAGAAAAATGCACAAATATGGAGAGGGGAAAGAAGAAAAAACCCAATTATTGATAATAAATATTATCATTTGCAGTTAAATTACCTTTAAAAAATAAATAATGGAATTATCATTGATCAATAATTATGAAAATGAAAGAATATATATATATATATATGGGTATATGGGTGGGTTTGAAAAATGGGTCTGTCACTCTCTCTGAAACAGTCAAATAAACAAAGAAGAAGCAATTGAAACCCACTGCCTACTGTATTTTTCTTCTTCTTCCCCCTTCCCTCCTGTGCCTTTTCCTCTCTCTCTCTCTCTCTCTCTCTCTCTCTCTCTCTCTCGCTCTCTCGCTCAGCTCCCAAGGCTTCTCAGTCTCCTTCACAGCTCTGCTCCGCCTGTCTCACCCTTCCTCTCTCGTATCTCAATCTGTAAGTCACAAATCTAATATCTCTCTCTCTCTCTCTCTCTCTCTCGTAGTTTTACATCAACATAGAACCCTAGAAACTGACTGGTTGCCTCGTTTTCAATTGGTTTTATTAAATTTCTCCTTGCCAACGAATAATTTAGGCTTCAGCTCAAGATTGGGTTTTCCATTCTACCCTAACAGTTTTCGCGTCACAATTTCTCTTGTTTTTGGCACCTTATTGATTTAATTTGCTGCTAATTTTTCCAATGAATATATGCTTGGAGCTTTTGATTTGGTGTTGATTAATAAGATTACTACGATTTTGTGTTTCTGTCAGAGTGTGTTTGTGGCTGATGCTTGATCTGATAGGGTTTTGATTCCTCAAATTCTTATGCATCGAAACCCCATCTCGTTCTCTTCCGGTGGAGCATACTAAAGCAAAAATGGAAACAAATTAGAGGTTTTTCAGATTTCTGGGTTTTGCACTAAGAATTTCAATTGGGCATGGTGAGTAAGGAGGATGCTTCCGCTACTTCACGGCCTCCGGCCCAGCTTTCAAGCTCTCGGAAGATGTTCTGGCGCTCATCATCATGGTCTGCTTCAAGGACCACCCCTCACAACCCTGAGACTGAGGAAAAAGACCTAGCAGATCCAAATGCCACTGTAGGAAACAGTGTCCAAAACCACCGTAGGTTTCCTGTGCCTTTAACTCCTCGGTCCCAGCAGAATAGCAAGGCTAGGTCTGGTTTGCCCCCCTTGCAATTACCTCTTGCTGGACGTAGCTTAGATGAGTGGCCCAAGGCGGGTTCGGACGATATTGGTGAGTGGCCACAACCTCCTACCCCAAGTGGAAGAGGTGGTGGGGAGAGGTTGAAGCTTGATTTATCGACAATTCAGGGAAACCCGGAAAAGAATGGTGGGCTTGTGAGGAGGGATAAGATTGCTTTCTTTGATAAAGAGTGTTCCAAAGTGGCTGAACACATTTATCTGGGCGGAGATGCGGTTGCAAGGGATAGGGACATACTTAAGCAGAATGGGATTACTCATGTTCTAAATTGTGTGGGTTTTGTTTGTCCCGAGTATTTCAAGGCGGATTTTGTGTATAGAACTCTATGGTTGCAGGACAGTCCGACCGAGGACATTACTAGTATTTTATATGATGTTTTTGATTACTTTGAAGATGTTAGGGAACAAGGTGGAAGAGTTTTTGTTCATTGTTGTCAAGGGGTATCTCGGTCCACCTCATTGGTGATTGCGTATCTTATGTGGAGAGAAGGACAGAGTTTTGATGATGCATTTCAGTATGTGAAAGCAGCAAGAGGCATTGCTGATCCGAATATGGGTTTTGCTTGTCAGTTGTTACAGTGCCAAAAGAGGGTCCATGCTTTTCCTCTTAGCCCGAGTTCACTATTGAGGATGTACAGAATTGCCCCACATTCACCGTATGATCCTTTGCATCTTGTCCCAAAAATGTTGAATGATCCATCATCTTCTGCTCTGGATTGTAGAGGTGCATTTATTGTTCATATACCGTCTGCCATATATGTTTGGATTGGTAAGAATTGTGAGGCCATCATGGAAAGGGATGCAAGAGGGGCTGTTTGTCAGATTGTTCGGTATGAGAGAGTGCAAGGTCCAATAACTATAATCAAGGAAGGGGAAGAACCAGCTTACTTTTGGGATGCTTTCTCAAACATTTTGCCATTGATGGATAGGTCTGGCAATGGAGGGGAGGTTGGGGAATCAACAGTTAAGACTCGTCCAGGTGAAAGGAAAACAAACGGATATAATGTTGATTTTGAAATTCCAAAGTGACGCATTAGGGTCATGGCGGACCCTCTCTAGCAGGGAAAGGTCTTTCCCCCGCCGCCGTTCTTATCGAACACCACCGGGAGAAGGTCATTTGCAGACTTCTGATCGAACCCCATGTGGGAAAGAGATTGGGAGGGATTTTAGGGTTAAATGCTGAGATTAAAAAGACGGGTGCTTCTTGACCCCAAAAAAAAAAAAAAAAGACGGGTGCTTATATAGGCGTGGACAATATGAGTATATTTGAAGCTTTCCCTAAACGGAAAGCTCTTAGGGTTATTAAATACTGATTTTATGAATTTTATTATTATTATTATTTAATGCAAATGACCTTAAAAAGGTACAGAGCTTTCTAATATCCTTTGAATGTATTTCCAACGCCATCCTTAAACTTAAAAAGGCACAGAGCTTTTTTTTTTTTTTTTTTTTTCTTTAGACCCCAATGCACGCATATGAGGTTTTTCATAAGTAGAATGCGCGTATTAAATGTTTTTATTCTTTTATCATTATTATTTTTCTCTAAAATTGTATACAGCAATTTAAATGTGTTTATGTGGTTTGTTTTGTTTCCTGTTTAGCCCCTGTTCTTTTTTTGCTTGTAAATTCATCTACTTACTAAAAATAAACTAGCAATTCGTTAGATTGTGTGCTCTGGAAAAAGCCAATCTGAAAAGGACCTGGGCTTGAATCTAGGCCATGGGTCGAATATGGGCTTGAGTCTTCAGTTTTTGAGACAAACAAATCTCAACCCAAAAGTCTCCCAAAATAAAATAAAAACTAACTTTGGCGAAGGATTGAAAACAAAGAGTATTGACCCAACCAAATTCTTTCACATTTATTTTCCGAAAACAATTTTGTTCAATATTTTAACTCAAAGTGTACCATAACCATAATTCTCAACATTTGACACGTGTATATATGCACAACCATAGTTAACTTTTGTTTTATTTACATGTGTGTGTGTTTTCTTTTGACTACGGTTTTTAAGGGAACCCAAAGACATGAGAAAAAAAACTATTAATATGTAGAAATTAAGTTACAATGGATGATGGAAAACATAATTCCAATTACAATCATCAACTACGAGAGTTTTTTTAATTTTATAAATATGACAAAGTTAGAGCGGTGGGTTTCTCACACACACACAATTAAGATACCATGAGTGTCCGAACATGAAACCTCTTGTCTGCAAGTCAATGTTATTTTCCAGTGAACTAGGCCTTGCCAATTTATTTACATTTTTTGTTCTCCTAAATATAAAAACCAAGCTCTACCCCTGACTACACCACCTAACCTACCCATGTGCTACATGGTACCACCAACCTATGCGCTACATCCAGGGGCGGAGGCTTGTTAAGGCCTGAAGGGGCTTGGGCCCTCCCAAATTTTGACACAATTTAATATTTTGTCTTTGCTTTCTATTGGTTTAGGAAGTATATTTAATAATTATTGCTTGTGGCTGCCTCACAATACAGAAAAGATGTGTTTATTTTTACAAGTAAAAGACTAAGTGATTTCTTCACAAAATAGAAAGACTAAGTGATTTTAGAGCCCACTAATATATTAATAAAAAATAAAAGCATCCAATCAAATAAAGTTTCAAAAAATCTCCTTTATCAAATAGGAAGTAGACTTTTACCCAAATAAAAAAGGATTGGGATTTTAATTTTTGTTCCTATATGAAGCAACATGAACTTAGTTTGAAGCGGCCGTACACATCAAAAGAAAATAATTGAATTTGGTTGTTTGCTGTCCAACCTCCCGCTTCAAATTTTTTTAATTCCGGGTTAGATAACTTTACATAGTCATAGTTTTTTTCATTTGTTTATTTATTTATTTATGAGAATATATTTGTATATGTTTATATAAGTGAAAATTGAAGTTTTCATTGTTATAGTTATATGTTTCGTATCTTATATGTTCTATGCATAGAATATGAATTTTTTTTTTGGTGGTATAATTTATGAATCATGTCCTTAATAAAATTTGTAATTGGTTTGTAGATGAAGAAACAACCTAGAAGACGAATTTCTCACAGACTCTTTAATTATATACATCGAAAAGGAAATTGCAGAAAAGTTTATCATTTTGATACCTAATTGAATAAATAATTGTTTTCTGCCTTTTATTTTTCCAAACATTGTTAAGGTTGAAAATTTGAAATTTTTTAATGTCTTATTTGATTTATATGTTGGCCCCCCAACACATAAATTCATGGCTCCGCCACTAGCTACATCATTTAGCCAACTTATGTGCTACACCATCTAGCCAACCTTTGTTTATGTTTCCCTTATAAAGTTATAGTGGCTTTTAAATCTTATGTATTCTTATGTATTTTCTTTTTTATTCTTTAATTTGCTGTCCGCCTACCGGGTATGGGATGGGGTGAAAGAACAAAAGAAAATGATTAACATGCATAGATGGACGAAAAACTATAAATATCTTATTGTGCCCACAAACTTTTCCCTCTCCCCTTATTAATTTTGCCAAAAAAGTTTTAAAATTTTATTTTAAAAATAATGAATATAACCAGACGAAAAAATAATTATAACATAAGGGCAAACCTTCCATGCAAAATATTTCCAGCCAAAAAAAAAAGCAAAATATTTTATGTTTCCAAAATAAATATAAATTTTTTTGTTGGAGCAGATATAAACATTAATAATATAATTTTGTTTGGGTGGTATTTTGAAGACAATAATTTTAACTTTTATCAATAATATAAACATTTGTTAAAAAAAAAGTATGTATTTTGGAGCAAGATGCTCTCACCAAACTGTATCCAGCATTATTTTTTAATTTGTTTTTGGTCATAAATTCAGAATCAGAGACAAATTCAGTCGTAAACATTTTATCCGAGAAAAATAAAGAAATTTAACCAGAGGATTTCATCTTTTTTTATTCCATTAATCATACCAACTTTGTCTTCTTCTCATCATCTCCATCATTGCATGTTTCACCTAACTCCACTCCATCCTGTCACAAAACACAGACCATAGTTCTTATCGAACACTCAAAACTCAAGCCCATTTATCATTTCTCAGAAATCAGGCAAGCGATGAACACCTTGTTCTTAATCTTGTTCGTCTTCTCTCACGCCCTCTGTGTTCTGCAAACCCACGGCCTGAATTCTGCTGATGAAGTCAACGACTCTCTAACGTACCTATGGCCTCTGCCTTCCGAGTTCACCTTCGGCAACAAGACCCTTTCTGTCGACCCACAGCTCTCGCTCGTTGTGGGAGGGGACGGAGGCAACTCTGGCATTCTCAGACTTGGGTTTGATCGCTACAAAGCTATTATATTCAAGAACAGTCATGGGGTTTCTTCATTTGATAGAATAAGGGGGAGGAGACTGTCCTCTGATATTACTAAACTGAAAGTTGTGGTTCATTCAGATAGCGAAGATGTGAGTTGGGTTTTCTCTGAAATTCAGAGTTTGTATTTGTTTTTGAGAAAATTATTGTGGTTTTGACTTTTCAGAGTGGGTTTGGTTTTTTTTTTCAGCTTCAACTTGGTGTGGATGAGAGCTATACTTTGTTTGTGCTGAAGAAGGATGACCAATCGATTGTTGGGGAGGCCACCATTGAGGTAAATTGAGGATTTGAGATTGTGGTTTTTCAATTCTTTTGGTGTTTTATGACAAATAGATGCAGAAGCAGATGATAATTTGTTGTGCATTGCACTGCCCTGTTCCCTACATAGGTTAAGCTCGATGAGCCGGCAATTAAATTTTATATCAAGTAAAACATATATATGATGGCCCTTCCTGCATTGAGTGCACTGCATGTGGTTAACAGATAACGAAAAATGGGGATGAGAGGTTTCAAACCAAAGAACTAAGAGTGTCTTGGAAGTCTGTAGTACTAAACCTCTGGCTCTGACTAGTACATGATGCGTTAACATCAAAATTAATCAATATCGACTCACATTTTTTAGTAAATGAATAGCAAAATAATGGTATGGATGTGCTGACGTTCCATGGATGTTGATTTTTGTTCCTTTTGGTTGCAGGCAAACACTGTGTATGGTGCTCTGCGGGCGTTAGAGGTATGTATGATTGTTACTACATTCCGTTACGAATTAGGCATGGTGATGTACAAGCCCATGTATATAAGTAGGGGGGTTGTTTTCATCGTGAGTTGGACTGCAACTTGACTTCCAATAAGGCAAGTGAGGAAGAGGCTGAGGTAGGCACTAGGGAGAGACAAGCTATCATTTTCTTTCCAGTTAAAAGATTAGAATAGACTTTGCATAGATGACCAACAGATGGAATTCATGTTTCCTCCATCTCTTGCTCTCTCAAAACTGAGGTGCATGAGTGAACGATTACCTGAACCTCTGTTGGGTTTGCAGCTGCCAGTCAAATGTCAAATGTTACTGGGGTACTGTTGATCTAATCCTTGTTAATGCATCACTTGTGATAAGTTGTTCCTTTTACTGGTGGCTCCTTATCAAATTATGCCATTTTGAAATTGTAGAATAATGATGTCATATGTTCCTCTGCTAACTCTGGTGTTTGTCAAAAGACCTGCTTGAAATGCTTAAGTATTTATTGCTTAGTTATATAAATAATGAGAATGAAATATCTGGATTAGTAATTGAGATAAACTGTTGGATAAGCTGCTTAATTTGTATTCATTATAGTATGCTTAACAAATCTCTCATTGTGCGCAAATAGGCATGGCTGTGTATTGTTCCAACCTCTCCCTTTCCTTATTCAGTCTTCTCTTTTGCCATGTTCTAGACATTCAGCCAATTGTGTACTTTTGATTATGGGAGTAAAGCTGTACAAGTATACAGGGCACCCTGGTACATACGGGACAGTCCAAGGTTTGCATACCGAGGGCTTTTGCTGGGTAAGCTACAATTTTTCATGAAAGAAGGAATTCTCTTCTATGTTCATTAATTAGTTTGTCCTATAATGATTCTTACTGCCTATCTTTTTCACACTTTTGCAGATACATCAAGGCACTATTTACCAATTGACGTGATTGAGCAAGTAATTGAATCGATGTCATATGCTAAACTTGTAAGATATGTTACCCAGAAGGGTTTTTGCACTTGGATTCATTTAAGCACCTTCCTGATATTAAACTGTGATTTGCTTCTCTAAGTTTTTTCATGTAATACTGATGTTGGGAATTACATTAAGTAGAATGTTCTTCATTGGCACGTCATAGATAGAGAATCATTTCCTCTAGAAGTACCTTCATATCCAAAGTTGTGGAAAGGTTCATATACAAAGTGGGAGCGCTACACAGTTGAGGATGCAGTTGAAATTGTCAGGTACGATTTCTGTAGATTATTCAAGCTTTTGAACTTCTTTGAACAGCTGAAGATTACTTGTGAATTCCGTATTCATCCTAATCACTGTATTCTAGCTGTTGAAAGCAGAAAGTACTATGATGCATCATACCTTCAGAGAATCTTAAGATGGATTATGAACCTGAATGGGACTTATTTCAAAAACTATGATAATGGCAGTGATTACTGATTACCTCTTAGAAGAGTGAGAAAAAAAAAAAAAAAAAGAATGCTTGCAGAGGACTAAAAATGTGAACCCTAAAAAAGTAACTACTGAATTATTCTTGCAGCCTTCTACATATATAGCCACCTCTTCTTGTTTAATCTGCGTTTCTGATATGCAGTTTGTGCTTTCATACTCTTGCATAGACTAATTTTGTGTTTTCTTCCCGCATTTTGACATGTTAACGTGAAGCTTTGCCAAAGCAAGAGGTGCGTAAAATCTTTATTTCCTTTCTGGGATAGAAAATAAGCTTACGTTCTTTCCTATTCCTTGTTGTGTCCTTTGCCTGGTTGGACATGATACAATCTATTTTGCAAATTTTACTTGATCATTTTGCATGTTTCTGTGGTAGGCATCAATGTTATGGCAGAAGTAGATGTCCCTGGTCATGCAGAATCATGGTAAAAACCTTTTTTAATATCATCTTTTGTTCAAGCTAATGTTGTGGACATATTAACTGTCCTTTTAAGCTAATGATGTGGACATATTATTGTAGCTATTTTCTCTGAGCCAGGATTTGATGCTTAATTAGTGTGGTCTGATCAAATGAAGGGACATAGCTTACTTGTCTTTGGTTTATTCAGTAATTATTTTGTCATGGCTTTCTAGGAACTGAGAGAGTGAAGGAGATACTTAGCTGTCAATGTTTTACCCAATTCTTTCTATATAAAAGGGTAAAAAATAAAATTCCTATGGATGTCATGTAGTAATCTTGGGTAACTTCCTCTGAAAATTTGAGAAATTGAACATCACAACATGCTTACTGCGTACCACTATCTAGAATCATCTCTGGAGAAAATTATTTTCTCATTTTCCACTTGGTCTTGCTGAACTGAGTTTTTTATGGTAATTTATTTTTTGCGCCTTACCATACCACATGGGCACTTGCAGGAAACTTAAACTACAGTAGCAAAAAGATCAGTATTTTTCTGACATTGCATTCTCATTGACGAATAATGCTTTTAGGTCATCTGGTAAAACTGCTAATTTATGAAAACTCAAACCTGTTCTTAATCCTCTTGCGCAGGGGCGCTGGATATCCTAATCTTTGGCCTTCCCCTTCCTGCAAAGAGCCACTTGATGTTTCAAAGAGTTCTACTTTCGATGTGGTTTCTGGAATTCTGACAGGTTAAGCTCATGAAAACATTTACCCTGTGCTTATAGATTACTTACTATATGGGTATCGAGTACTGCTCTCTCTCTCTCTCTCTCTCAAATAAGGGGATATTGTTGTGGCACATGATTATGCTTAGGGATTTAGTCAGAAGCCTAATAGCTAAAAAATTCGCTGATTACACACTTGATGCATACAAGTAGGACCTGAAAATCATGAATATCATGTCCACGTATGATTTTTACTTTAAAGAAAAAATTTATAATTGTCTATAGCTACTGTGGCAAACCTTGTGTTTATCTTCCATATACTTATGAAATTTTAGTTTCCATTGTACAGATATGAGAAAGATTTTTCCCTTTGAGTTATTCCACTTGGGAGGTGATGAAGTTAATACAAGTAAGTAAAATTTGACCTTTTGTTCTAAGTTAAGATTCTGCAATTGTTTTATTTACAAAAGAACTAATATGAAGCGAACAGATTGGTATTTTGTTCCTTTATAATCCATGAATATAAGGGAATGAAGAAGTTTACTTTTTTTTCTTTATGCTACACTAATCTTTGTGTTATTTTTTATATAGAATTTTTCTGATAAACAATGAAATCATAAATACTTTGCTTTTATAAAATTTTGGTCCTAGAGAGTGTTGTTATTTTCTTTATAGCCTGATGAAGTCTTAGAGGACAAAAAACGGCGACTCTACCTCCAATTATTATTCGTTCTCCTTCCAATAATTTGGAGGAGTGCAAATAATGGATCTGTGATGAGAGAGAATGGATGCATTATATTCTAAGGACCTGTATGTGAGCTCATGTTGATAGTAAATTTTCACGATGTCTGCAGAATCTCTCTCTCTCTCTCTCTCTCTGTCTCTGTGTTGTTTCATGCTTGCATACGATCTGATGTTATTTCAAAAATTGACAGCTTGTTGGAGCTCTACTCAACATGTGAAGCAATGGTACTCACTTCGTTTGGCCTTTTCATCATCTTTCAGATCCTATATGATTGATTACAATTTGCATGTAATCTTCTACCTTTCAAGCGATGATTGCAATTTGCATGTAACGCTGTGCATTGGTCTTTATATTTGTAGGCTTCAGCAACACAACATGACTACTAAAGATGCTTATCAGTATTTTGTTCTCAAAGCACAAGAAATAGCAATTTCAAAAAATTGGACCCCGGTAAACTGGTATGTCTAAAATCAATAGAATTGTTACCATATTTTTTTGTTCCCTGGTAAGTTCTTGCTAGGTTTTTCATCAGTTCAAAGTTATGAATCAACAGATTTTAAATAAAGGAATTCAACTGTTCAAAGAGTGTTCCGTTGTTTTTGTTTCTCAATACTGTAAAGATTCATGTGACAGATTTAAGTTTTCTTACCACAGGGAAGAAACCTTCAACACCTTCCCAACAAAGCTCAATCCAAAGACTGTAGTGCATAACTGGTGATTTTCTTCCCTTTGCACAGTTTTGTGCTGGCATCAAGTGAAGCTCTAATGGTCTTAAGCATTTTCTAACTTTCTAAATGCAACAGGTTGGGCCCAGGGGTTTGTCCGAAGGCTGTTGCCAAAGGTTTCAGATGTATTTTCAGCAATCAAGGTGTTTGGTATCTTGACCATCTAGATGTCCCTTGGGAAGATACTTATAATGCTGAACCACTTGAAGGAATTAACGATGTTTCTCAGCAAAAGCTTGTTCTTGGAGGAGAAGTATGCATGTGGGGTGAAACAGCTGATACATCAGATGTTCAGCAAACAATTTGGCCTCGAGCTGCAGCTGCTGCAGGTGAGTAGTGAATTAAGTTGATTTTGAGTCAATCTCCAATAAGCGGAGTACTTGCTACTGTATATGTTTTCTGGGTACTTGTACACTTGAGACTGAACGTCATTTCGTTTTCCCTGTAGAGCGGTTGTGGAGCAGCAGGGAGGCAACATCTGGACGAAATAGTAATTTAACTGCACTATCTCGGCTACAATACTTCAGATGCCTCTTGAATAGACGTGGAGTTCAAGCTGCTCCAGTGACCAACTTCTATGCTCGAAGTCCTCCAATTGGTGCCGGGTCATGCTATGACCAATAATACTTCCATTATCATATTAGGTGATTTCATGAGTCCTAAGTGCTCTACAAATAATTGCATTTGTAGAAATTTAGCATTTCTCTTGTTTAAACATGCATGCCTATTTATGATAGCTATTGTTGTCAGATTTGAAGGTTTAGAATCTTTGGCTTCTTGATGTTGAGATCATTGGCTGGGAAATATTATGAATCACAAAATATGGTCATTGTATTTGGAAAAATGGGTTCTTGTTGTGTTGTTGTGAAGTTACTAATATTTTGCTGCTATTAAAAATAAATAAATATGATTCGCTTTAGCACCTGATCTTCTTTCATCCTCAGCCATTAGCATTTACCAAAGTCTGCTTTGAGCATATAGCTTTTCTACGTCAACTGTTTCTTCCTTGACTGGCATTCTTTTTCGGATAACTTTTCGTGTCTTGGCCAATGTTCGAAAGTCTCTAGGCTGTAGGCAGGGCCTAGCGCCTAGAGGAGTAATCGGGGTCTAGGCGGCGGGTGCCTAGGCGTTCCTTTTTCAAAAATGATAAATTTATACCAAAATCATGCAAAAGAAAAGGATATATAAATTATAAAGTATGATATAAAATATTACTATAATCTACCTATATATAAAGCAAAAGTCAGATAATGGTGAAACATTCAAATTAAATTCACACTTTTAAAGAGAATGGTGAAACATTCAAATTAAATTATTAATTAAATAAGATAATATGTGAAACATTCAAATTAAATTCACACTTTTAAAGAGAATGGTGAAACATTCAAATTAAATTATTAATTAAATAAGATAATATGATAAATTCACACTTTTTATATTTAAAAAAATTAAAATTAAAAACAAAATAAGATAATGTATATTATTTTTATGGAATATAATTACCCATTATTATTTTTAATTCTTTAAAAAAAAAAAAACAATTGGTACACGCATGAACATCTAGTACATATATTAAATAAATAGTGGTTGCTTTAGAGATTTCAAGAATGCAAAGTCCATTTAATGTTGAATTTTCTTAGCCCAATCCCAATCAAAATAATAGGGTATCTAAATAAGGCATTTGGTTTTATTAGTGTTTTAAACCCAGGCCCAATTGAAAGCCCATCTCTCCTTCTGTTTTTTCATCAACATATCTATCACGAGCATAACCCGCGACCTCTCTTCTTCTTCAATTCCCATCTCGCTCTCTCTCGCTCATGACACCATCGTCATCTCGTCCCTGACCTTGGAGATTCCAAAATGGTTTTTTTCTTTCTGGGTCAGACTCAGACCCGCCCAGGCCGCCTAGGCGGTGTCCTCCCGCCGATTCTCTAGTGTTCAGACTTGGAAAGTTGATGGGGTCGAGTTTTGTAGTTGACCAACATATAAAAGGAAGAAAAACGAAAAGATGCTATCAGTCCATCACATGCTGGTAGATCCTTGGCAATATCTTCTTCACAAATCTGTTTGATTCTCCATCTGTCATTATTTCATTTGAGAGGGAACCATGCCCACATCTAACTAATCCTGTTTATTTCATGGACTTTTTTGGTGGAATGATCTGAGCCATTGAATATAATTTATCCTTGAAAATCAGACCACACTTCTATTCTTTCAGGTGGTGCAACAAATTTATTAGTTCAAGGTCTAGGCTAACTTGTCAAGCAATCAAGAAATTAACCAGGAAAAAAATGATGCCAACACTGACTAAAACCAATTTTCCTTAAAATTCCACCAAGAAATTGACTTTGCTTTTACATTTTCTGGGCTAAATTTGTATAGGATTCTTCAATAAGGTAAAGATCATACGAAGGTTTCTGAAGGGTCACTTTCCTCCCTCGCTAAATGTGAAAATTAGCAAATAGTAGCAATCATTGTTCTTTGTTTTTCTTCCCCAAACGTGACATGTTGGGAGTCTCGCACCACAAAATTGAAAGCAATTATTAGATCATCTTATATCTTAGTAGTAAACCAAAACTCTTCAAATTAAAGTTTGTTGGCCTACGTAATGATTTGAAAAATTTTGTTTGCTACTTAAAAATTTACGCCTACAGATTCTTCAATTCAATTAATGTAATGTTATGAAAAAGAATGAAAAATATAAAAACATGTGAAAAATGTCTATGTATTTATTGTTTGAAAAGAAAAAGTTAAATGTTTTGAAGAAGTAATGTCATTACTTAGTTAAAGAGAAAGAAAGATGTTGCAGCTCTTTAATGTTGTGGTTGAAGAGGTCATTGGAGATAGTTTTTGTGATGTGGTGACCTATTTTAGAATTCCAAAACTATTGAAGAAAATTTATTGGAGACGCTCTAGCTATCTCAAATAGCTTCTTCAGGACTTTAGAATGCTATATTAGGTGAGTCATATCATCAAAACCCTCTCCAACAAATTGTTAAACTCAATCATAAAGTTGCAACCTCTTTCTATCTCTTTAGGACTAGTAAGTTGACTTTGACTATTCAAACATTTAATTTTACTTAGGAAAAATAAAACATACCTTGAAAATGTTAAAACATGCATTTTTTCTTTTCATATAATAAATACATAGACAATTTTCACATGTTTTCATATTTTTCATTCTTTTCCATGATATTGCATTAATTGAATTGAAGAGTCTATTGGGGCAAAAATTATTCAAATAGCAAATAAGGCTTTTCAAATTGTCACATAGGTCAACAAACTTTAATTTAAAGAGTTTTATTTACTACTACTGTTGGAGATGCTATAATAGTGTCACTTTTCTCCTCATTTTAATCAACAGCTCTCATTCACGCAAACACAAATGATATAAGTCAAATTATTGGGTAATCAAGCATTCTCTAGCCCATTTGGTCCTAAACCCAAATTTCCCCCTCCAAAAAGTAATAATTTGGGTTTTGCTCGAACTAAAACTGTTTTTTCCCCCAACCCTTCAAACTCAAATTTTAAGTTTGCAACTTTATTAAATTGTTTAAGAATTTAAGTTTAATTTTTTTTGGATAACTTTTCTTTATTTAATATTTTTAAATATAACTTCATAATTTATTTATTTTGAACAATTTGACCTAAAAAAATTGAAATTTTACAAATATAATTTTATTTGAGAAATAAGTGGGTATTTATAGAGTTTGGAGTGAGTTTTGGGGTTGGATATGATTTAGATTAATTTAAAATATTATTTTGACTGTTGGATCTTTTTGTACAGTTAAAATAAATTGAATTTAATATGGATCGTTGATTTGGGTTACTATTGGAATTAAAAAAAAAGAAAGCAAGCACTACAACACCAGCGCTCGACACCTGGCACGACATCATCTACAACACATCAGCCGCGGGCCTTCCTTGCACATGGGCTACGTCATAGCTGAGTGGGCTCCATCAAAAAAATTTCAAGTCCAGGCAATAGCAGGACTAATATTTGGGCCCAAGTTTGGATTTTTCCAAATTTTAACTCCTTACTTTTCTTGAATTTGGAAAGAAATTGAGCTAAAATTTGGAATTTTTCGATTTGGCATGATGGGTTGGAGATGGCCTTAGATTGGTTTGACTAGTCTATTGGGCCAAACCATTACATACATGTTATTTTTGTAGGTAAATATGACGTTCAAACTTCATATCTGAATTTTGAATCTAAATGTTAATGATATTACCAATAAAAGTTGCTCCATCCTAACTTGGAAGGATTTGATTATCTGAATCTTTGCAGGAGTCAATTATCTGTTGTAGTGCAGTAGTCAAAATTCAAAGTTACTAATTTGGGACTTTGCGTTTTGACTACCCTAAGTAATTTTTTTTTGGTCCAACCAATTACCAAATTTAGAAATGTAAATCTTCACCATAAAAATATAACCAAAACAAGAAAAATGCACAAATATGGAGAGGGGAAAGAAGAAAAAACCCAATTATTGATAATAAATATTATCATTTGCAGTTAAATTACCTTTAAAAAATAAATAATGGAATTATCATTGATCAATAATTATGAAAATGAAAGAATATATATATATGGGTATATGGGTGGGTTTGAAAAATGGGTCTGTCACTCTCTCTGAAACAGTCAAATAAACAAAGAAGAAGCAATTGAAACCCACTGCCTACTGTATTTTTCTTCTTCTTCCCCCTTCCCTCCTGTGCCTTTTCTCTCTCTCTCTCTCTCTCTCTCTCTCTCTCTCTCTCGCTCTCTCGCTCAGCTCCCAAGGCTTCTCAGTCTCCTTCACATCTCTGCTCCGCCTGTCTCACCCTTCCTCTCTCGTATCTCAATCTGTAAGTCACAAATCTAATATCTCTCTCTCTCTCTCTCTCTCTCTCTCGTAGTTTTACATCAACATAGAACCCTAGAAACTGACTGGTTGCCTCGTTTTCAATTGGTTTTATTAAATTTCTCCTTGCCAACGAATAATTTAGGTTCAGCTCAAGATTGGGTTTTCCATTCTACCCTAACAGTTTTCGCGTCACAATTTCTCTTGTTTTTGGCACCTTATTGATTTAATTTGCTGCTAATTTTTCCAATGAATATATGCTTGGAGCTTTTGATTTGGTGTTGATTAATAAGATTACTACGATTTTGTGTTTCTGTCAGAGTGTGTTTGTGGCTGATGCTTGATCTGATAGGGTTTTGATTCCTCAAATTCTTATGCATCGAAACCCCATCTCGTTCTCTTCCGGTGGAGCATACTAAAGCAAAAATGGAAACAAATTAGAGGTTTTTCAGATTTCTGGGTTTTGCACTAAGAATTTCAATTGGGCATGGTGAGTAAGGAGGATGCTTCCGCTACTTCACGGCCTCCGGCCCAGCTTTCAAGCTCTCGGAAGATGTTCTGGCGCTCATCATCATGGTCTGCTTCAAGGACCACCCCTCACAACCCTGAGACTGAGGAAAAGACCTAGCAGATCCAAATGCCACTGTAGGAAACAGTGTCCAAAACCACCGTAGGTTTCCTGTGCCTTTAACTCCTCGGTCCCAGCAGAATAGCAAGGCTAGGTCTGGTTTGCCCCCTTGCAATTACCTCTTGCTGGACGTAGCTTAGATGAGTGGCCCAAGGCGGGTTCGGACGATATTGGTGAGTGGCCACAACCTCCTACCCCAAGTGGAAGAGGTGGTGGGGAGAGGTTGAAGCTTGATTTATCGACAATTCAGGGAAACCCGGAAAAGAATGGTGGGCTTGTGAGGAGGGATAAGATTGCTTTCTTTGATAAAGAGTGTTCCAAAGTGGCTGAACACATTTATCTGGGCGGAGATGCGGTTGCAAGGGATAGGGACATACTTAAGCAGAATGGGATTACTCATGTTCTAAATTGTGTGGGTTTTGTTTGTCCCGAGTATTTCAAGGCGGATTTTGTGTATAGAACTCTATGGTTGCAGGACAGTCCGACCGAGGACATTACTAGTATTTTATATGATGTTTTTGATTACTTTGAAGATGTTAGGGAACAAGGTGGAAGAGTTTTTGTTCATTGTTGTCAAGGGGTATCTCGGTCCACCTCATTGGTGATTGCGTATCTTATGTGGAGAGAAGGACAGAGTTTTGATGATGCATTTCAGTATGTGAAAGCAGCAAGAGGCATTGCTGATCCGAATATGGGTTTTGCTTGTCAGTTGTTACAGTGCCAAAAGAGGGTCCATGCTTTTCCTCTTAGCCCGAGTTCACTATTGAGGATGTACAGAATTGCCCCACATTCACCGTATGATCCTTTGCATCTTGTCCCAAAAATGTTGAATGATCCATCATCTTCTGCTCTGGATTCTAGAGGTGCATTTATTGTTCATATACCGTCTGCCATATATGTTTGGATTGGTAAGAAGTGTGAGGCCATCATGGAAAGGGATGCAAGAGGGGCTGTTTGTCAGATTGTTCGGTATGAGAGAGTGCAAGGTCCAATAACTATAATCAAGGAAGGGGAAGAACCAGCTTACTTTTGGGATGCTTTCTCAAACATTTTGCCATTGATGGATAGGTCTGGCAATGGAGGGGAGGTTGGGGAATCAACAGTTAAGACTCGTCCAGGTGAAAGGAAAACAAACGGATATAATGTTGATTTTGAAATTCCAAAGTGACGCATTAGGGTCATGGCGGACCCTCTCTAGCAGGGAAAGGTCTTTCCCCCGCCGCCGTTCTTATCGAACACCACCGGGAGAAGGTCATTTGCAGACTTCTGATCGAACCCCATGTGGGAAAGAGATTGGGAGGGATTTTAGGGTTAAATGCTGAGATTAAAAAGACGGGTGCTTCTTGACCCCAAAAAAAAAAAAGACGGGTGCTTATATAGGCGTGGACAATATGAGTATATTTGAAGCTTTCCCTAAACGGAAAGCTCTTAGGGTTATTAAATACTGATTTTATGAATTTTATTATTATTATTATTTAATGCAAATGACCTTAAAAGGTACAGAGCTTTCTAATATCCTTTTAATGTATTTCCAACGCCATCCTTAAACTTAAAAAGGTACAGAGCTTCTTTTTTTTTTTTTCTTTAGACCCCAATGCACGCATATGAGGTTTTTCATAAGTAGAATGCGCGTATTAAATGTTTTTATTCTTTTATCATTATTATTTCTAAAATTGTATACAGCAATTTAAATGTGTTTATGTGGTTTGTTTTGTTTCCTGTTTAGCCCCTGTTCTTTTTTTTGCTTGTAAATTCATCTACTTACTAAAAAATAAACTAGCAATTCGTTAGATTGTGTGCTCTGGAAAAAGCCAATCTGAAAAGGACCTGGGCTTGAATCTAGGCCATGGGTCGAATATGGGCTTGAGTCTTCAGTTTTTGAGACAAACAAATCTCAACCCAAAAGTCTCCCAAAATAAAATAAAAACTAACTTTGGCGAAGGATTGAAAACAAAGAGTACTATTGACCCAACCAAATTCTTTCACATTTATTTTCCGAAAACAATTTTGTTCAATATTTTAACTCAAAGTGTACCATAACCATAATTCTCAACATTTGACACGTGTATATATGCACAACCATAGTTAACTTTTGTTTTATTTACATGTGTGTGTGTTTTCTTTTGACTACGGTTTTTTAAGGGAACCCAAAGACATGAGAAAAAAAACTATTAATATGTAGAAATTAAGTTACAATGGATGATGGAAAACATAATTCCAATTACAATCATCAACTACGATAGTTTTTTTAAATTTTATAAATATGACAAAGTTAGAGCGGTGGGTTTCACACACACACAATTAAGATACCACGAAATGTCCGAACACGAAACCTCTTGTCTGCAAAGTCAACGTTATTTTCCAGGTGAACTAGGCCTTGCCAATTTATTTACATTTTTTGTTCTCCTAAATATAAAAACCAAGCTCTACCCCTGACTACACCACCTAACCTACCCATGTGCTACATGGTACCACCAACCTATGCGCTACATCCAGGGGCGGAGGCTTGTTAAGGCCTGAAGGGGCTTGGGCCCTCCCAAATTTTGACACAATTTAATATTTTGTCTTTGCTTTCTATTGGTTTAGGAAGTATATTTAATAATTATTGCTTGTGGCTCCCTCACAATACAGAAAAGATGTGTTTATTTTTACAAGTAAAAGACTAAGTGATTTCTTCACAAAATAGAAAGACTAAGTGATTTTAGAGCCCACTAATATATTAATAAAAAATAAAAGCATCCAATCAAATAAAGTTTCAAAAAATCTCCTTTATCAAATAGGAAGTAGACTTTTACCCAAATAAAAAAGGATTGGGATTTTAATTTTTGTTCCTATATGAAGCAACATGAACTTAGTTTGAAGCGGCCGTACACATCAAAAGAAAATAATTGAATTTGGTTGTTTGCTGTCCAACCTCCTGCTTCAAATTTTTTTAATTACGGGTTAGATAACTTTACATAGTCATAGTTTTTTTCATTTGTTTATTTATTTATTTATGAGAATATATTTGTATATGTTTATATAAGTGAAAATTGAAGTTTTCATTGTTATAGTTATATGTTTCGTATCTTATATGTTCTATGCATAGAATATGAATTTTTTTGTGGTATAATTTATGAATCATGTCCTTAATAAAATTTGTAATTGGTTTGTAGATGAAGAAACAACCTAGAAGACGAATTTCTCACAGACTCTTTAATTATATACATCGAAAAGGAAATTGCAGAAAAGTTTATCATTTTGATACCTAATTGAATAAATAATTGTTTTCTGCCTTTTATTTTTCCAAACATTGTTAAGGTTGAAAATTTGAAATTTTTTAATGTCTTATTTGATTTATATGTTGGCCCCCCAACACAGAAATTCATGGCTCCGCCACTGGCTACATCATTTAGCCAACTTATGTGCTACACCATCTAGCCAACCTTTGTTTATGTTTCCCTTATAAAGTTATAGTGGCTTTTAAATCTTATGTATTCTTATGTATTTTCTTTTTTATTCTTTAATTTGCTGTCCGCCTACCGGGTATGGGATGGGGTGAAAGAACAAAAGAAAATGATTAACATGCATAGATGGACGAAAAAACTATAAATATCTTATTGTGCCCACAAACTTTTCCCTCTCCCCCTTATTAATTTTGCCAAAAAAAAGTTTTTAATTTTAATTTTAAAAAATAATGAATATAACCAGAAGAAAAAATAATTATAACATAAGGGCAAACCTTCCATGCAAAATATTTCCAGCCAAAAAAAAAGCAAAATATTTTATGTTTCCAAAATAAATATAAATTTTTTTGTTGGAGCAGATATAAACATTAATAATATAATTTTGTTTGGGTGGTATTTTGAAGACAATAATTTTAACTTTTATCAATAATATAAACATTTGTTAAAAAAAAAGTATGTATTTTGGAGCAAGATGATCTCACCAAACTGTATCCAGCATTATTTTTTAATTTGTTTTTGGTCATAAATTCAGTCGTAAACATTTTATCCGAGAAAAATAAAGAAAATTAACCAGAGGATTTCATCTTTTTTTATTCCATTAATCATACCAACTTTGTCTTCTTCTCATCATCTCCATCATTGCATGTTTCACCTAACTCCACTCCATCCTGTCACAAAACACAGACCATAGTTCTTTATCGAACACTCAAAACTCAAGCCCATTTATCATTTCTCAGAAATCAGGCAAGCGATGAACACCTTGTTCTTAATCTTGTTCGTCTTCTCTCACGCCCTCTGTGTTCTGCAAACCCACGGCCTGAATTCTGCTGATGAAGTCAACGACTCTCTAACGTACATATGGCCTCTGCCTTCCGAGTTCACCTTCGGCAACAAGACCCTTTCTGTCGACCCACAGCTCTCGCTCGTTGTGGGAGGGGACGGAGGCAACTCTGGCATTCTCAGACTTGGGTTTGATCGCTACAAAGCTATTATATTCAAGAACAGTCATGGGGTTTCTTCATTTGATAGAATAAGGGGAGGAGACTGTCCTCTGATATTACTAAACTGAAAGTTGTGGTTCATTCAGATAGCGAAGATGTGAGTTGGGTTTTCTCTGAAATTCAGAGTTTGTATTTGTTTTTGAGAAAATTATTGTGGTTTTGACTTTTGAGAGTGGGTTTGGTTTTTTTTTCAGCTTCAACTTGGTGTGGATGAGAGCTATACTTTGTTTGTGCTGAAGAAGGATGACCAATCGATTGTTGGGGAGGCCACCATTGAGGTAAATTGAGGATTTGAGATTGTGGTTTTTCAATTCTTTGGTGTTTTATGACAAATAGATGCAGAAGCAGATGATAATTTGTTGTGCATTGCACTGCCATGTTCCCTACATAGGTTAAGCTCGATGAGCCGGCAATTAAATTTTATATCAAGTAAAACATATATATGATGTCCCTTCCTGCATTGAGTGCACTGCATGTGGTTAACAGATAACTAAAAATGGGGATGAGAGGTTTCAAACCAAAGAACTAAGAGTGTCTTGGAAGTCTGTAGTACTAAACCTCTGGCTCTGACTAGTACATGATGCGTTAACATCAAAATTAAGCAAAATCGACTCACATTTTTTAGTAAATGAATAGCAAAATAATGGTATGGATGTGCTGACGTTCCATGGATGTTGATTTTTGTTCCCTTTTTGGTTGCAGGCAAACACTGTGTATGGTGCTCTGCGGGCGTTAGAGGTATGTATGATTGTTACTACATTCCGTTACGAATTAGGCATGGTGATGTACAAGCCCATGTATATAAGTAGGGGGGTTGTTTTCATCGTGAGTTGGACTGCAACTTGACTTCCAATAAGGCAAGTGAGGAAGAGGCTGAGGTAGGCACTAGGGAGAGACAAGCTATCATTTTCTTTCCAGTTAAAAGATTAGAATAGACTTTGCACAGATGACCAACAGATGGAATTCATGTTTCCTCCATCTCTTGCTCTCTCAAAACTGAGGTGCATGAGTGACTGATTACCTGAACCTCTGTTGGGTTTGCAGCTGCCAGTCAAATGTCAAATGTTACTGGGGTACTGTTGATCTAATCCTTGTTAATGCATCACTTGTGATAAGTTGTTCCTTTTACTGGTGGCTCCTTATCAAATTACGCCATTTTGAAATTGTAGAATAATGATGTCATATGTTCCTCTGCTAACTCTGGTGGTTGTCAAAAGACCTGCTTGAAATGCTTAAGTATTTATTGCTTAGTTATATAAATAATGAGAATGAAATATCTGGATTAGTAATTGAGATAAACTGTTGGATAAGCTGCTTAATTTGTATTCATGATAGTATGCTTAACAAATCTCTCATTGTGCGCAAATAGGCATGGCTGTGTATTGTTCCAACCTCTCCCTTCCTTATTCAGTCTTCTCTTTTGCCATGTTCTAGACATTCAGCCAATTGTGTACTTTTGATTACGGGAGTAAAGCTGTACAAGTATACAGGGCACCCTGGTACATACGGGACGGTCCAAGGTTTGCATACCGAGGGCTTTTGCTGGGTAAGCTACAATTTTTCATGAAAGAAGGAATTCTCTTCTATGTTCATTAATTAGTTTGCCCTATAATGATTCTTACTGCTTATCTTTTTCACACTTTTGCAGATACATCAAGGCACTATTTACCAATTGACGTGATTGAGCAAGTAATTGAATCGATGTCATATGCTAAACTTGTAAGATATGTTACCCAGAAGGGTTTTTGCACTTGGATTCATTTAAGCACCTTCCTGATATTAAACTGTGATTTGCTTCTCTAAGTTTTTTTCATGTAATACTGATGTTGGGAATTACATTAAGTAGAATGTTCTTCATTGGCACGTCATAGATAGAGAATCATTTCCTCTAGAAGTACCTTCATATCCAAAGTTGTGGAAAGGTTCATATACAAAGTGGGAGCGCTACACAGTTGAGGATGCAGTTGAAATTGTCAGGTACGATATCTGTAGATTATTCAAGCTTTTGAACTTCTTTGAACAGCTGAATATTACTTGTGAATTCCATATTCATCCTAATCACTGTATTCTAGCTGTTGAAAACAGAAAGTACTATGATGCATCATACCTTCAGAGAATCTTAAGATGGATTATGAACCTGAATGGGACTTATTTCAAAAACTATGATAATGGCAGTGATTACTGATTACCTCTTAGAAGAGTGAGAAAAAAAAATGCTTGCAGAGGACTAAAAATGTGAACCCTAAAAAGTAACTACTGAATTATTCTTGCAGCCTTCTACATATATAACAACCTCTTCTTGTTTAATCTGCGTTTCTGATATGCAGTTTGTGCTTTCATACTCTTGCATAGACTAATTTTGTGTTTTCTTCCTGCATTTTGACATGTTAACGTGAAGCTTTGCCAAAGCAAGAGGTGCGTAAAATCTTTATTTCCTTGCTGGGATAGAAAATAAGCTTTCGTTCTTTCCTATTCCTTGTTGTGTCCTTTGCCTGGTTGGACATGATACAATCTATTTTGCAAATTTTACTTGATCATTTTGCATGTTTCTGTGGCAGGCATCAATGTTATGGCAGAAGTAGATGTCCCTGGTCATGCAGAATCATGGTAAAAACCTTTTTTAATATCATCTTTTGTTCAAGCTAATGTTGTGGACATATTAACTGTCCTTTTAAGCTAATGATGTGGACATATTATTGTAGCTATTTTCTCTGAGCCAGGATTTGATGCTTAATTAGTGTGGTCTGATCAAATGAAGGGACATAGCTTACTTGTCTTTGGTTTATTCAGTAATTATTTTGTCATGGCTTTCTAGGAACTGAGAGAGTGAAGGAGATACTTAGCTGTCAATGTTTTACCCAATTCTTTCTATATAAAAGGGTAAAAAAAAAAAATTCCTATGGATGTCATGCAGTAATCTTGGGTAACTTCCTCTGAAAATTTGAGAAATTGAACATCACAACATGCTTACTGCGTACCACTATCTAGAATCATCTCTGGAGAAAATTATTTTCTCATTTTCTACTTGGTCTTGCTGAACTGAATTTTTTCATCTATGGTAATTTATTTTTTGCGCCTTACCATACCACATGGGCACTTGCAGGAAACTTAATTACATTAGCAAAAAGATCAGAATTTTTCTGACATTGCATTCTCATTGACGAATAATGCTTTTAGGTCATCTGGTAAAACTGCTAATTTATGAAAACTCAAACCTGTTCTTAATCCTCTTGTGCAGGGGCGCTGGATATCCTAATCTTTGGCCTTCCCCTTCCTGCAAAGAGCCACTTGATGTTTCAAAAGTTCTACTTTCGATGTGGTTTCTGGAATTCTGACAGGTTAAGCTCATTGAAACATTTACCCTGTGCTTATAGATTACTTACTATATGGGTATCGAGTACTGCCCTCTCTCTCTCTCTCTCTCTCTCAAATAAGGGGATATTGTTGTGGCACATGATTATGCTTAGGGACTTAGTCAGAAGCCTATTAGCTAAAAAATTCGCTGATTACACACTTGATGCATAGAAGTAGGACCTGAAAATCATGAATATCATGTCCACGTATGATTTTACTTTAAAGAAAAAATATATAATTGTCTATAGCTACTGTGGCAAACCTTGTGTTTATCTTCCATATACTTATGAAATTTTAGTTTCCATTGTACAGATATGAGAAAGATTTTTCCCTTTGAGTTATTCCACTTGGGAGGTGATGAAGTTAATACAAGTGAGTAAAATTTGACCTTTTGTTCTAAGTTTAGATTCTGCAATTGTTTTATTTACAAAAGAACTAATATGAAGCGAACAGATTGGTATTTTGTTCCTTTATAATCCATGAATATAAGGGAATGAAGAAGTTTACTTTTTTCTTTATGCTACACTAATCTTTGTGTTATTTTTTATATAGAATTTTTCTGATAAACAATGAAATCATAAATACTTTGCTTTTATAAAATTTTGGTCCATGCATAACTTTTATGAGCTAGAGAGTGTTGTTATTTTCTTTATAGCCTGATGAAGTCCTAGAGGACAAAAACGGCGACTCTACCTCCAATTATTATTCGTTCTCCTTCCAATAATTTGGAGGAGTGCAAAATGTTTATATTTGACACCTACATTGAGATATCATAACTGGTAAGTGAGCGGATGACATTCTGCCTCTTAAAAATAATGGATCTGTGATGAGAGAGAATGGATGCATTATTTTCTAAGGACCTGTATGTGAGCTCATGTTGATAGTAAATTTTCACGATGTCTGCAGAATCTCTCTCACTCTCTCTCTGTTGTTTCATGCTTGCATACGATCTGATGTTATTTCAAAAATTGACAGCTTGTTGGAGCTCTACTCAACATGTGAAGCAATGGTACTCACTTCGTTTGGCCTTTTCATCATCTTTCAGATCCTATATGATTGATTACAATTTGCATGTAATCTTCTACCTTGCAAGCGATGATTGCAATTTGCATGTAACGCTGTGCATTGGTCCTTATATATGTAGGCTTCAGCAACACAACATGACTACTAAAGATGCTTATCAGTATTTTGTTCTCAAAGCACAAGAAATAGCAATTTCAAAAAATTGGACACCGGTAAACTGGTATGTCTAAAATCAATAGAATTGTTACCATATTTTTTTGTTCCCTGGTAAGTTCTTGCTAGGTTTTTCATCAGTTCAAAGTTATGAATCAACAGATTTTAAATAAAGGAATTCAACTGTACAAAGAGTGTTCCGTTGTTTTTGTTTCTCAATACTGTAAAGATTCATGTGACAGATTTAAGTTTTCTTACCACAGGGAAGAAACCTTCAACACCTTCCCAACAAAGCTCAATCCAAAGACTGTAGTGCATAACTGGTGATTTTCTTCCCTTTGCCCAGTTTTGTGCTGGCATCAAGTGAAGCTCTAATGGTCTTAAGCATTTTCTAACTTTCTAAATGCAACAGGTTGGGCCCAGGGGTTTGTCCGAAGGCTGTTGCCAAAGGTTTCAGATGTATTTTCAGCAATCAAGGTGTTTGGTATCTTGACCATCTAGATGTCCCTTGGGAAGATACTTATAATGCTGAACCACTTGAAGGAATTAACGATGTTTCTCAGCAAAAGCTTGTTTTTGGAGGAGAAGTATGCATGTGGGGTGAAACATCTGATACATCAGATGTTCAGCAAACAATTTGGCCTCGAGCTGCAGCTGCTGCAGGTGAGTAGTGAATTAAGTTGATTTTGAGTCAATCTCCAATAAGCGGAGTACTTGCTACTGTATATGTTTTCTGGGTACTTGTACACTTGAGACTGAACGTCATTTCATTTTCCCTGTAGAGCGGTTGTGGAGCAGCAGGAGGCAACATCTGGACGAAATAGTAATTTAACTGCACTATCTCGGCTACAATACTTCAGATGCCTCTTGAATAGACGTGGAGTTCAAGCTGCTCCAGTGACCAACTTCTATGCTCGAAGTCCTCCAATTGGTGCCGGGTCATGCTATGACCAATAATACTTCCATTATCATATTAGGTGATTTCATGAGTCCTAAGTGCTCTACAAATAATTGCATTTGTAGAAATTTAGCATTTCTCTTGTTTAAACATGCATGCCTATTTATGATAGCTATTGTTGTCAGATTTGAAGGTTTAGAATCTTTGGCTTCTTGATGTTGAGATCATTGGCTGGGAAATATTATGAATCACAAAATATGGTCATTGTATTTGGAAAAATGGGTTCTTGTTGTGTTGTTGTGAAGTTACTAATATTTTGCTGCTATTAAAAATAAATAAATATGATTCGCTTTAGCACCTGATCTTCTTTCATCCTCAGCCATTAGCATTTACCAAAGTCTGCTTTGAGCATATAGCTTTTCTACGTCAACTGTTTCTTCCTTGACTGGCATTCTTTTTGGGATAACTTTTCGTGTCTTGGCCAATGTTCGAAAGTCTATAGGCTGTAGGCAGGGCCTAGCGCCTAGAGGAGTAATCGGGGTCTAGGCGGCGGGTGCCTAGGCGTTCCTTTTTCAAAAAATTATAAATTTATACCAAAATCATGCAAAAGAAAAGGATATATAAATTATAAAGTATGATATAAAATATTACCATAATCTACTTATATATAAAACAAAAGGCAGAGAATGGTGAAACATTCAAATTAAATTCACACTTTTTAAGATAATATGGTAAATTCATATAAGATAATATGGTAAATTCACACTTTTTAAGAGAATGGTGAAACATTCAAATTAAATTATTAATTAAATAAGATAATATGATAAATTCACACTTTTTAAGAGAATAGTGAAACATTCAAATTAAATTATTAATTAAATAAGATAATATGATAAATTCACACTTTTTTATATTTAAAAAATTAAAATTAAAAACAAAATAAGATAATGTATATTATTTTTATGGAATATAATTACCCATTATTATTTTTAATTCTAAAAAAAAAACAATTGGTACACGCATGAAGATCTAGTACATATATTAAATAAATAGTGGTTGCTTTAGAGATTTCAAGAATACGAAGTCCATTTAATATTGTATTTTCTTAGCCCAATCCCAATCAAAATAATAGAGTATCTAAATAGGGCATTTGGTTTTATTAGTGTTTTAAACCCAGGCCCAATTGAAAGCCCATCTCTCCTTTTATTTTTTTTAATCAACATATAAGTCTATCACGAGCCGTTTTTCAGCCCCTCTCTCTCGCCCATACATAACCCGCGACCTCTCTTCTTCTTCAATCCCCATCTCGCTCTCTCTCGCTCATGATACCATCGTCATCTCGTCCCTGACCTTGGAGATTCCAAAATGGGTTTTTTTTTTCTGGGTCAGACTCAGACCCGCCCAGGCCGCCTAGGCGGTGTACTCCAGCCGATTCTCTAGTGTTCAGACTTGGAAAGTTGATGGGGTCGAGTTTTGTAGTTGACCAACATATAAAAGGAAGAAAAACGAAAAGATGCTATCAGTCCATCACATGCTGGTAGATCCTTGGCAATATCTTCTTCACAAATCTGTTTGATTCTCCATCTGTCATTATTTCATTTGAGAGGGAACCATGCCCACATCTAACTAATCCTGTTTATTTCATGGACTTTTTTGGTGGAATGATCTGAGCCATTGAATATAATTTATCCTTGAAAATCAGACCACACTTCTATTCTTTCAGGTGGTGCAACAAATTTATTAGTTCAAGGTCTAGGCTAACTTGTCAAGCAATCAAGAAATTAACCAGGAAAAAAATGATGCCAACACTGACTAGAACCAATTTTCTTAAAATTCCACCAAGAAATTGACTTTGCTTTTACATTTTCTGGCCTAAATTTGTATATAGGATTCTTCAGTAAGGTAAAGATCATACGAGGATTTCTGAAGGGAATTCAAGGCTTAACAAATGTGTGAATTTCTGAAGGGTCACTTTCCTCCCTCGCTAAATGTGAAAATTAGCAAAAAGTAGCAATCATTGTTCTTTGTTTTTCTTCCCAAAACGTGACATGTTGGGAGTCCGGCACCACAAAATTGAAAGCAATTATTAGATCATCTTAGATCTTAGTAGTAAACCAAATTCTTTTGAAGTTTGTTGACCTACATGACAATTTGAAAAACTTTGTTTGCTACTTTAAAAATTTATGCCCCAACAGATTTTTCAATTCAATTAATGCAATGTTATGAAAAAGAATGAAAAATATAAAAACATGTGAAAAATGTCTATGTATTTATTGTATGAAAAGAAAAAATTAAATGCAAAATTAAATGTTTTGAAGAGCCAATGTCAACTTACCAGTCCTGAAGAGAACGATAGATGTTGCAGCCTCTTTAATGACTAGGTTGAAGAGACTATTGGAGAGAGTTTTTGTGATGTGACTGACTTATTTTAGAATTCCAAAACTATTGAAGAGGCTATTGGAGATGCTTTAGCTATCTCAAACAGCCTCTTCAACAACTTTATAATGCTAAATTAGGTGAGCTACATCATCAAAACCCTCTCCGACAGCCTTGTTAAACTCAATCATTAAGCTGCAACCTCTTTCTATCTCTTTAGGACTAGTAAGTTGACTTTGACTATTCAAACATTTAATTTTACTTTGGAAAAATAAAACATACCTTCAAAATGTTAAAACATGCATTTTTTCTTTTCATATAATAAATACATAGACAATTTTCACATGTCTTCATATTTTTCATTCTTTTCCATGATATTGCATTAATTGAATTGAAGAGTCTATTAGAGCAAAATTTATTCAAATAGCAAATAAGGCTTTTCAAATTGCCACGTAAGTCAACAAACTTTAATTTAAAGAGTTTTATATACTAATACTGTTGGAGATGCTATAATAGTGTCACTTTCCTCCCTCATTTCAATCAACACCTCACAGTCATTTACGCAAATACAAATGATATAAGTCAAATTATTGGGTAATCAAGCATTCTCTAGCCCATTTGGTCCTAAACCCAAATTTCCCCCTCCAAAAAGTAACAATTTGGGTTTTGCTCGGACTAAAACCGTTTTTTCCCCCAACCCTTCAAACTCAAATTTTAAGTATGCAACTTTATTAAATTGTTTAAGAATTTAAGTCTAATTTTTTTGGATAACTTTTCTTTATTTAATATTTTTAAATAACTTCATAATTTATTTATTTTGAACAATTTGACCTAAAAAATTGAAATTCTACAAATATAATTTTATTTGAGAAATAAGTGGGTATTTATAGAGTTTGGAGTGAGTTTTGGAGTTGGATATGATTTAGATTAATTTAAAATATTATTTTGACAGTTGGATTTTTTTTGTACAGTTAAAATAGCTTGGATTTAATATGGATCGTTGATTTGGGTTACTATTGGAATTTTAAAAAAAGAAGAAAAAAAAAGCACTACAACACCAGTGCACGACATCATCTGCAACACATCAGCTGCGGGCCCTTCTTGCACATGGGCTACGTCATAGCTGAGTGGGCTCCACAAAAAAAATTTCAAGTCTAGGCAATAGCTGGACTGGTATTTGACCCCAAGTTTGGATTTTCCCAAATTTTAACCTCTTACTTTTCTTGAGTTTGGAAAGAAATTGAGCTAAAATTTGAAATTTTTTTAGTTTGGCATGATGGGTTGGAGATGGCCTTAGATTGATTTGACTAGTCTATTGGGCCAAACCATTACGTACATGTTATTTTTGTAGGTAAATATGACGTTCAAACTTCATATCTGAATTTTGAATCTAAATGTTAATGATATTACCAATAAAAGTTGCTCCATCCAAACTTTGAAGGATTTGATTATCTGAATCTTTGCAGGAGTCAATTATCTCTTGTAGTGCAGTAGTCAAAATTCAAAGTTACTAATTTGGGACTTTGCGTTTTGACTACCCTAAGTAATTTTTTTGGTCCAACCAATTACCAAATTTAGAAAAGTAAATCTTCACCATAAAAATATAACCAAAACAAGAAAAATGCACAAATATGGAGAGGGGAAAGAAGAAAAACCCAATTATTGATAATAAATATTATCATTTGCCGTTAAATTACCTTTAAAAAATAAATGATGGAATTATCATTGATCAATAATTCTGAAAATGAAAGAATATATATATATATATATATATATATATATATATGGGTATATGGTGGGTTTGAAAAATGGGTCTGTCACTCTCTCTGAAACAGTCAAATAACCAAAGAAGAAGCAATTGAAACCCACTGCCTACTGTATTTTTCTTCTTCTTCCCCCTTCCTCCTGTGCCTTTTCCTCTCTCTCTCTCTCTCTCTCGCTCAGCTCCCAAGGCTTCTCAGTCTCCTTCACAGCTCTGCTACGCCTGTCTCACACTTCCTCTCTCGTATCTCAATCTGTAAGTCACAAATCTAATCTCTCTCTCTCTCTCTCTCTCTCTCTCGTAGTTTTACATCAACATAGAACCCTAGAAACTGACAGGTTGCCTCGTTTTCAATTGGTTTTATTAAATTTCTCCTTGCCAACGAATAATTTAGGCTTCAGCTCAAGATTGGGTTTTCCATTCTACCCTAACAATTTTCGCGTCACAATTTCTCTTGTTTTTGGCACCTTATTGATTTAATTTGCTGCTAATTTTTCCAATGAATATATGCTTGGAGCTTTTGATTTGGTGTTGATTAATAAGATTACTACGATTTTGTGTTTCTGTCAGAGTGTGTTTGTGGCTGATGCTTGATCTGATAGGGTTTTGATTCCTCGAATTCTTATGCATCGAAACCCCATCTCGTTCTCTTCCGGTGGAGCATACTAAAGCAAAAATGGAAGCAAATTAGAGGTTTTTCAGATTTCTGGGTTTTGCACTAAGAATTTCAATTGGGCATGGTGAGTAAGGAGGATGCTTCCGCTACTTCACGGCCTCCGGCCCAGCTTTCAAGCTCTCGGAAGATGTTCTGGCGCTCATCATCATGGTCTGCTTCAAGGACCACCCTCACAACCCTGAGACTGAGGAAAAAGACCTAGCAGATCCAAATGCCACTGTAGGAAACAGTGTCCAAAACCACCGTAGGTTTCCTGTGCCTTTAACTCCTCGGTCCCAGCAGAATAGCAAGGCTAGGTCTGGTTTGCCCCCCTTGCAATTACCTCTTGCTGGACGTAGCTTAGATGAGTGGCCCAAGGCGGGTTCGGACGATATTGGTGAGTGGCCACAACCTCCTACCCCAAGTGGAAGAGGTGGTGGGGAGAGGTTGAAGCTTGATTTATCGACAATTCAGGGAAACCCGGAAAAGAATGGTGGGCTTGTGAGGAGGGATAAGATTGCTTTCTTTGATAAAGAGTGTTCCAAAGTGGCTGCACACATTTATCTGGGCGGAGATGCGGTTGCGAGGGATAGGGACATACTTAAGCAGAATGGGATTACTCATGTTCTAAATTGTGTGGGTTTTGTTTGTCCCGAGTATTTCAAGGCGGATTTTGTGTATAGAACTCTATGGTTGCAGGACAGTCCGACCGAGGACATTACTAGTATTTTATATGATGTTTTTGATTACTTTGAAGATGTTAGGGAACAAGGTGGAAGAGTTTTTGTTCATTGTTGTCAAGGGGTATCTCGGTCCACCTCATTGGTGATTGCGTATCTTATGTGGAGAGAAGGACAGAGTTTTGATGATGCATTTCAGTATGTGAAAGCAGCAAGAGGCATTGCTGATCCAAATATGGGTTTTGCTTGTCAGTTGTTACAGTGTCAAAAGAGGGTCCATGCTTTTCCTCTTAGCCCGAGTTCACTATTGAGGATGTACAGAATTGCCCCACATTCACCGTATGATCCTTTGCATCTTGTCCCAAAAATGTTGAATGATCCATCATCTTCTGCTCTGGATTCTAGAGGTGCATTTATTGTTCATATACCGTCTGCCATATATGTTTGGATTGGTAAGAATTGTGAGGCCATCATGGAAAGGGATGCAAGAGGGGCTGTTTGTCAGATTGTTCGGTATGAGAGAGTGCAAGGTCCAATAACTATAATCAAGGAAGGGGAAGAACCAGCTTACTTTTGGGATGCTTTCTCAAACATTTTGCCATTGATGGATAGGTCTGGCAATGGAGGGGAGGTTGGGGAATCAACAATTAAGATTCGTCCAGGTGAAAGGAAAACAAACGGATATAATGTTGATTTTGAAATTTTCCAGAAAGCTATTAAGGGGGGTTTTGTACCTCCATTTGCATCCTCCGAGAATGAACATGAAACCCATCTTCCTGCTAGAGAGAGTAGCTGGAGTATGCTCAGGCGTAAGTTTGCCTCTGGAAATATGAAGGAGTTTGTCTTAGCACCCAGGATATCCCTCTCCAGGGTCTATTCAGATTCTATGATGTTAGTTCATACAGCTAAAAATAATTCATCACCATCATCAGCGTCCTCTTCATCTTCATCGTCCTCTTCTTCTTCACCTCTATATCTATCACCAGATTCCATATCTTCTGAATCAAGCACTAGTTCGAAGTACTTTTCAGAATCCTCTATGGATTCTCCGTCTGCAGCTTCATGCTCTCTTCCAGTCTCTTCAACATTGTCAAATGATTCTGACATGTCTTTCCGCTCATCTAAATCTTCTGATCAACCCATGTCTAACAGTCCAGAAAACGTTGTTTCCATTTGTAGTTCACAGTCCTATTCTCGATCAACCTCATTACCATCTAAAAAGTTATCTTCGCTTGCAGAGCGGAGAGGTAGTTTGTCTCTCAAGTTGCCTGTGATGAGTGATAAGATGAGGCTGATTAGTACTTCCTCAAAATTTCTTTCCAGTAAAGAAGATGGTGTTAGGATAAATGACAGTACTTGTTCTGTAGGTCACATAGATGATATTGACAATGTATTAGAGTCAAGGGATGGTGTTCAAAATGGAGGGGAAGATTCAAGACAACAATGCAACATATCCCTGGGTAGGGGAAATAGTATAGATTTATGCCAGAAGGAACCTTCTTTTATCAAACATTCTGCTGAACCTTGGAAAAATGGCCCTTTGGGAGAAGGTACAGGATCCTCTGCCTCAAAGGAGACTGGTGAAAGTTGTCCAGCAGAATGTAATTTTATGCAACCTTTTGTATGCCGCTGGCCCAGTTTAGAGAAGATTGCTACATTTGGTGTGAGGGAACTAGATTCTAAATCTGCTTTCACTATTTTCTCACCAAATACAGGTTTTGGAAAAAGTGAAGACAGTGTTTTGTATCTTTGGGTAGGAAGATTTTTTCACTGTGGTAATTTTCCAATTCAATTCGATAGTGGCAGAGAGAGAACTGATGTAGAAGAGACTGACTGGGATCAAGTTGGCTGTGATGTCCTTATCCAAATGGGTATGCCGAAGGACACAATAATTAAGGTATGGAATTTAAATTTGAATTTAGTTCGACCTATTTCTTAATTTCAACCTTATTTTTGTGCTTGTGTTTTTAGGGCGGATTTGACTTTTGATTGTTGAGTTACTTGACATCTGTCAGTGTTTTTTTTTTTTGGTGGAGTTTGTCATCTGTAATTGTTTGCTGTTGGAGTTTAGATTTATTGTGTAACTTATTATTTTGTTACCAAACTCAGCAGTCATTACTCTTATTTATTAAACCGCTGTCATTACTCAGCAGTGACCAGTTATATTTCTGGAAGTACTAATGTGTTTATTTATGTCTTGTTTGGGGTTTAAGGTATCTATGTCGATTTCTTTGTGTTCATGCGTTCTGTATTTCTTCAAAGTATCACTTTCTATTGGATTAGCCTGTGGAATGCATGCTTGTCAATTGTTGGAATCTGACAGGGTTTCTAACTGTGACCACTGGATGCTGCATCTGAACAGATTGTTAAAGAAAATGAAGAACCAGCGGAGTTTCTCAAATTGTTGAGTCTATTGTAGCGCCAGTGGAAAGGAGGAGAGATCTATAGTCCCATTGCTCAAATCAATTTTCTGTTTCTTCACGTGGCTTAATTTGCAGTCCAATATTTTCAGGCATCAGGATAAACTCCAGTGGCAAAAACCATTGAGGTAATGAAGTTGATGGTAACCATTGTTGAACTAATCTCCTCCATATATATGACATGCTAGTGCACTATTTTTAGGAACTGCGAGTGGGATAGTAGCTCTAGATGGCTATTCTGTTTAGACAAATTCACCAGTTATCAAGATGCCACATCTTGGGAAGGGTACCTCTTGGTTTACCGGAACTGACGTAAGTTGGTTCCAAATTGAAAGATAATGAGCTTTTTGGTTGGAGTGGGATTAGGATTGGACTGTTTTCACAGTCATGTGGCAGGTCACTAGTGAATCAACCTTCCTAGTCTGATACTGAAATACTTAGGTTAACTAACAGGGTGCATGCAACCTAGGCCATTTCACTTGATTTTGTTCCATCTCCTGCATTTAAACATGTTTTTGCTTATGCACTTTTTATCTTTGAAGTTGCTGAATCACTTGCTATATGGAACCAGACCTTATTTGCAATTATTTTGGGCCAGCTGCAGTAGGTGCCCCTTTAAAAGTCTATTAATTTAGGAGTGAATTTTGATTTGATGGTAGTATCTGATACTGCTAGCAAATCGGCAAAACCGAAATCAAGTAATATAAAAAGAGTTGAGGTAAATGAATTGAGAAATGCTAACATTGTCTTGGAAAAAGTTTCATTTGAAAATGCTTCATAAGATTTTCCTTGATGTCATTTTTCCTAAGTAGATTAAAAAAAGATAGGGTTTTCAAATAAGGATTTTGAATAGCTGGGCCGATATTAATTCCAATCAAGATTGTTGACCTTTGTTTTCCTTGACGAGTCTATACTTTGCTGTGTTTTTCAAATCCTGACATGATGTGTTTTGGACTATGCTGTGTACAGGAGGAGGAGGATGATGCTGGTCTCTAACTGCCTTGTTGCTAATCAACTGGTTGTACAGTGCTGTAACACCCTGGTAACTCATAATCAGAATTTTCTTGTATATTCTCTAATACAAGGACCAATTCCTGAATGCTTTTTCAGGCCAAGCAATTTATATTAAACGTTCCATTCTTAATGCTCTCTCTCTCTCTCTCTCTCTCTCTCTCTCTCTCTCTCTCTCTCTCTCTCTAATGATGCGCTCGTGCTAGGATTTCAATTTCATTCCCAACTTAAAAACAATGATAAGTGAAAATGATGATGGAGAGGATTGATGCATACACAGAAAAGGTAGTAAGTTGTAACAATTTGATTCCATTGAGCACTCTAATCTAAATCCGGGAGAATATTTGATTTATCAGTTGTCTGGTTTAGGATGCGTGAATGGTTTTATTCAATACAATTTAGTATTTTATTGAGCTATTAAGATCCATGTTTAGTCAGTCCAAGATCAAAATCCCAGTCACATGAATGAAATAAATCTTATAACCCAGCTACCTGTTCTCGTCTATACGGATTATCATTTGTGAAATAACTCAAGTAATTCTCATCTTCAAAAGCAGCCTGGTAAAAACAACAATCCTGGCTGTGGGGTAAAAATACTATCCATAATCAGTATTCACTACCACTTCACTTCAGGCTTTTCTAATAAAAATATCGATCACTCTTCTTGACGGCATCAATGGCAATCACCAAAATTAAGTTCATGTAAGAAGGCCGCAAAGTTCTGCTTGCTTTGCTGAAGGGGAAAGCACTTTTGTGGATTTGCTTTTCAGTCTTGTCTTTTGCCTCAAGGCATTGCCACTAAACTTGTCTCTAACAACATGGGTGGAAGCTTAGTCAAATTTTACAAGAGCATTGAAAATCTCAGTGACACTTACATACAACCTGCTAACAAGGAGGAGGCCTTGCTGAAACCTATGACACTTTCTGCTGGAGCTAATGTCCTTCGGATTTTGACCAACGATTATCCAAGGGCCCGCCGAACAGTTCTGCTGTGCGACCCGTTGCTGGTATGTTTCAGACAACCCTAAAGCTATTGTCCATGCTGCAGAGGAACTATAGTCCCACAAGATGTATATTGCTTCACCAGTAGCAACTATAAGAGCATCTCCAACAGCCTCTTCAACAGTTTTGAAATTCTAAAATAGGTGATCCACATCAGAAAAACTCTCTCCAATGACCTCTTCAACCTCGCCATCAAAGTTCGCAACATCTTTCTCTCTTCAAGATCTTGGTAAGTTGACTTTGGCTCTTCAAATATTTAATTTTACTTTGGAAAAACAAAACCTATCTTGAAAATGTTAAAAACATCCATTTTTTCTTTTCATATAATAAATACATAGACATTTTTCACATGTTTTCATATTTTTCATTCTTTTCCATGATATTGCATTAATTAAATTGAAGAGTCTGTTGGAGCAAAAATTATTCAAGTAGCAAATAAGGCTTTTCAAATTGCCACATAGGTCAACAAACTTCAATTTGAAGAGTTTTATTTGCTACTACTCTTGGAGATGCTCTAAGAGCATCTCCAACAGCCTCTTCAACCACTTTGGGATGCTCAAATAGGTGAGCCACATCAGAAAAATTCCCTACAACAGCCTCTTCAACCTCAGTCATCAAATCTGCAACCCCATTCTCTCTCTTCAAAACTGGTAAGTTGACCTTGCCTCTTCAAAACATTTATTTTGTTTTGGGAGAATCAAAATCATATCGAAAGGCTAAAAACATTTATTTGCTTGATGGGTTTGATGTACATTTCATAAATATTATTTATTTTCTAGAATATTATGTTTTAAAAAAAAAAGAATTTTATTAATTATTATTGTTTAAAGTCAAATATTGTGTTAATTGAATTGAAGAGACTGATGAGGCACAAAATATTAAAGTAGCAAATAAGGCTCTTCAAATTGCCACGTAGGTCAACAAACTTCAATTTGAAGAGTTTTTTTTGCTACCACTGTTGGAGATGCTCTAAGAACATCTCCAATGGACACTTCAACCACTTTGGGATGCTCAAAATCTCTCCAACAACATTGTCAAACTCAGTCATTAAGGCTGCAACCTCTTTCTCTCTCTTCAGGATTGGTAAGTTGACTTTGGCTTTCAAATCATTAATTTTACTTTGGAAAAACAAAACCTACCTTGAAAATGTTAAAAACATGCATTTTTTTCTTTTCAAATAATAAATACATAGACATTTTTCACACGTTTTCATATTTTTCATTCTTTTCCATGGTATTGCATTCATTGAATTAAAAAGTCTGTTGGAGCAAAAATTATTGAAATTGCAAATAAACCTTTTCAAATTGCCACATAGGTTAACAAACTTTAATTTGCTACTATTCTCGGAGATACTCTAATTGATGAAAATGCTAAATTGGTAGTAAATACACATTTATTCCCTATACATACGTATTGACAGATTTGTACCTGTAGAGTTCGCTTTGTGGTCGACTGATGCAGGGTCCAAGCTCCAAGGTGACCCTCCCACTTCATGATCCATTCACCATTCCATTTTTGAATTTTTTTGAATTTAGGACTTCTTTCTAAGCCTATAAATGGGTCTTTTTTTAAACGCTTAAGCATATGCATGCCCCTCTCCTCTGTCCTCAATATTGCCTCAATGGCTACCACCAACAGCGGTACTGTGAGTTTGAAGCTCCTGATTTTTACTCTTCTATCTCTGCATGTTGGTGGTTAACATTTGCATGAAACCTATGGTTAACTAATAACACGGACATCTTGCAACTCAAACCCTCGTCATGTCACACAAATTCTTATTTCAATTTCTAAACATATCAAATGCAGTTTTGTTTTTAAAGTGGCAGTTTAATTTCTAAACATATCCATCATCCATTCCAAGGAATAAACTCATGCATGTAATAATGGATCAGTCTTGTTGACGTCATCAATGGCAATCACAAAAAATAAGGTGAAACTCCTAGTCCATGTAAAAAAGCCACAAAATTCTGTTTGCTGAAGGGAGCATGGACTTGCTGGTTGGCTTTTTCACTGTCTTTTGCCTCTAACTGGTGAAGTCTGAAGATAGAATACTCAAGCTTAGGCATATAAGCTCTAGATGGTTGATAAAGATACATAAGAAACACACACAACACAACTAATATGAAAAAGCAAATACAAAACAAAACGAACTGTAAATCTAGCTGTTGGTTTAGTTATTGAATGCCAACTAGTGGAAATAAATACATATTTATTCACTCATCTGTAGATTATATTCCCTATGTATAGGTAATGATAGATGCAGGGTCCAAGGTGACCCTCCACTTTCTGGTTCCTTTCACCATTTTTGAATGATTTTGAATGTAGGGTACTTTCTTTTTGAAGCCTATAAATAGGTCTTTTTGAAGGCCTAAGCACATGCTCCTCCTTCTCTGTACTTATACTTAATATTCCTTCAATGGCTACCACCAACAGCGCTAGCCTGAGTTTGAAGCTTCTGATTGACACAAAAAATCACAAAGTTCTGTTTGCTGAAGCAAGCAAGGAAGTGGTTGATTTTCTACTCTCTCTTCTGTCTTTGCATGTTGCAACGGTGACTAGGCTCCTCTCAACTGATGGTATGGTTGGCTGCTTAGGAAACCTTTATGAAAGTACCGAAAGTCTTAGTGTAGACTCATACTTGCCACTCAATCTTAAGGAATCCCTGCTCAAACCCCAAACAACAATTTCTGCTGCCAATATCCTGCAATTGCCATTGCCGACCAACAATGACTCAAATCAACCTAAAGTGTTCTACATTTGTTCGAATTGCAAAAACCGTATTTCTGATGGCCATGGAATCCGTTGTCCACAGTGCACGTCATATACTATTTCCACCCTTGTGTCTTATGTTGCTTCATCTGCACCTACTGGAGTAACCTCCAGCAATATTCAGGCAGGCTATGTCAAACATGGTGTTATTTACATGATAATGGATAATTTGGAAATTAAGCCAATGACCACCGGATCAAGTATAGCAGTGCTTCAAAAGTTCAATGTGAAGGGGATTGATGCTCTTCAAATCAAGGAGGTTGAGCTTGGCATGCAAGAGGTTTCATGTCCTATACTCTTACTCTTTATCTGTGGCTTGTTGGTCTATTCAGAGAGCTAACTGTCTTATGTGTATATTTCTCTAACTCTTGTAGGGCTTGAAGTTGGTGAAGGCATCATTGGAGTCAAATACGGCTCTTACCAATGTCTTCCTTGGCAAGAAACCACAAAAACATTTCAACTTTGGTCCTCTAGAGACACTGAGCTTTTGGGGTTTCGTTTTAATTTGTGGATTGGGATTTGTATTGTATCACTTTGGATCATATAAACTTTGGTCCATTGATTTTATTGGTTTCAATCGTCATATCTTAAGGAAACTATTCTGCCATTGCAACAATCGTTCAGCTTTATCGTTGATCCAGAATAAACAAGGAAGCCCAAACTGATACCAAGGCTGAAGAAAACTAGCTCATCTACAACATGTGAAGAAGCTGATGGATTTTCTAAGCCTATCATCCTGATTGACACAAAAGGCCATTTGAGTGCAGCTGTTTCTCTACGATTGCCTTTTTACCTTTAATTTCAGAACATGTCAAATGCAGTTTTGCTTTTGAAGTGGCAGTTTGCATGTTTCATCATTAAAGATTTTTAATGCCTTGGCATTGAATTTGATTTACAACCAGCTTTGTTTCTGCCTTTTAAATTACCGTTTCAGCTCCTATCTTCACACCAAATTAATCCCTGCATGAACTCAAGTGTGCGAGGGACAAAATTACAGGTCCTAGTCATATATTTTCTTCTCTTATCAAGTTCATCATCCAAAGGATAAACTCATCCTTGTCAAATAAAGACTGTTGCATATATTTTAGAATTGAACTCAAACATATATTTTGGACTGGTTATATAAATCCATATACAGATGACGAATCCTGATTCATGCACAGCAAGTAACTTTTTGATGAACAACTTGTGGGCCGTGTGAATTACTTGGAGGTTCAAGGTTTTTAACTTCTGGGATTTAGATCTCCTCAAAGACTTTTCTTTTCGGTATGATCAAATCTCAAAGAAGTAGACACACCAACTATTATGATCACTGGTTTCTATATTTTGTTTTTGGTAAACACCAGCAAGTGTGATTTTGTTTGAATTATAAAAGATCATACTCAGACTGAAAACACCAACAATTGTCAGCAGAGCGATCAATCTCGGTAGACTCTAGATGGTCATCCATAAAAAAAGATCTCACTTGCACAACTTGTGGTTAATGGCAAGTCACCATTTGTTATATAGTTTGTGTTTGTCTTGTTAAATTAGTTGTTTCTTTTGCATCAAGGATCTTAAGACTGATGTGTGCCATTATTTTGATTTCCTGTTTGTCACAAGTTCCTGTGAATGCTGAGATCAAGTTGGAGGGATTGCACAATGCATCATCAAATTTTTTTTATTTATATTTATTATTATTTTAATAATAGAGGATTAGGCAAGATTAGCTCCTCAGTGAAGGTCACAAGACGCAAGCATCCACCCTCAATCCCGAAGGAGAAGGGACACTTCCGGAAGGAGAATGTCTCACCAAGGAAGAGCGCATCAGACATTTGGTCAAGGAAAGGCTGCCCATTTTCACCAAGGAAGAGAGGAGGTTGTTGAAGGGTTCCTTTGATTTTGTTGCCATCAATTATTATACCTCTAAGATATGGTAAAAACGACCCCGCAAGTCCAATGAAGCCAATCTGCTACCGCAACGATCCTTTAGCTTCAACGCTGACCAAAAACAAATCGGAGATCAAATTGGTCCTCAGGCTGAAGGAAATTCGATCCTCTACATTTATCCCCAAGGTGTGAAGAAACTGTTGGAGTTCATGAAGAAAAATTATCAGAATCCGAAAATCTACATTACTGAAAATGGAATTACTGAGCCAAAGGATAATAAACGTGGACTTGATGCTGCACTGAAGGATCCACATAGGATTGAAAATACTCTGAGACATTTGTACTGGATGAACATGGCAATGAAGAATGGAGTGAACTTGAAAGGATATTTCCACTGGGCTCTGTTTGATGATGACTATGAATGGGGTGATGGCTATATCTTAAGATTTGGGCTTTACTACATCGATTACAAAAACAATCTCACGCGCATTCCCAAACAGTCTGATGTGGCTCCCTAAATTCCTCAAACTTAAAGGGTGAGAGAATGGAGTCAAGCTCTAGATGCATATTGATCAAGACCAAGTTCCAATGTTGAGTTTCACTGGAATAAAGGCAACGTTTGAGTGCTTCAATTGACATCTATAATTAGGCAATACAAAAATAACATTGGCATCTATACACACTAAACTATGAAATACAATTATTATATAAGGAATATATATAGCCGTATAGTTCCTTTGTCTTCCTCATTAGTTCCATATGGCAGCAACCTCCAACGTTAGTGTGAGCTTGAAGCTCCTAATAGACACAAAAAGCCACAAAATTTTGTTTGCTGAAGTGAGCAAAGAAGTTGTTGATTTTTTCTTCTCTTTCCTGTCTTTGCATGTTGGCACCGTCATTAGGCTCCTCTCTGAGGACGGCATGGTTGGTTGCTTGGGCAAGCTCTACGAGAGCCTTGAAAATATTAGCTACACATACTTGCAACCAAATCTCGACAAGGACACCCTGCTCTACCCCAAGTCAGCTGTTGCTGGAGCTAATATCTTCCATGTTGACCAATATGATGAATCGGAAGCTAGGAACTTTTACTACTGTGGTTGCAATGGCAGTCGTACATCTTACTATTACTCATCCGATGAGGACGAACACTATGTGTCGGACAGCCGTACACGGCATGTGTCAGATGACCCAAGTGCCATTTGTCCAAATTGTGTGAACAGAATGTCCAACCAGATGAGTTATGTTGCTCCACCAGCAGCAGCAAAGTCTGGAACAATATTGTCCAGCGAGGGAGGATATGTGAAAGGTGTTGTTACATATATGATTATGGATGATTTGGAAGTGCAGCCTATGTCTACCATTTCAAGCATTGCCATGCTTAACAAGTTCAATGTGAAGGATGTTGGTGCTCTTGAAGAGAAGGTGGTTCAGCTTGGCATGCAAGAGGTCTGATCATTTTTCTCTCATTTCATCTTATAATTTGCTCAAAGAAAGCACAATCCTAAAATGCATAATTCTCGTTTGAATTTGTCTTTTTCTTTCTTCATTAGGGTTTGAAATTGCTCAAGGCATCCTTGGAGTCGAAAACAGTCCTCACTGATGTGTTCCTGGGGACAGAGTCGGCGGCATGAACATTTTGAAGCCAGTTTGAACTTTTTATTTTCTGAAGCGAGATGTGTTTTGTTATGCAATAATTGCCATGATGCATATATGCGTGATGCAACTAATGACTTCCTATCTAGATGTGGAAGGTTATTCTTGTGGTCCTCTTTATTGCAAGCTACCTTCTTAAAAGAAATCCATTGTACCTTTTTATTTAACAATAATCCAGTGAAGCTCAATGGTTTATTGTTGGATGGTTGAAATAAACTCTGGAGAAGCCCAACAAGTTAGGCCAAGAAAAAAAAAAGCAGATAAAATCTTAATTAAATCTACACAAGGAGTTCGAACAGGCAAAAGCTAGTTAAAAATAAATGAATGCCAAATGATGTTTTTTTACCATTAATTCGAAACAAATACCCGTAGTTTAATTTGCTAACCCTCCGCCTTCTTGATCCTTTCAGTTCAAACTTTTGTCTCTTAAAATTCCTTATGGTTTAATATACATACTTATGAATGAATTTAAAAAGCTATAAATAGGTGTTTCTAAGGCTTAGAAATATCATATGCCTATCTGTCTTCAACATTTGCATCAAAATGGCTCCCTCCAAGACCACAAGCGTGACACTTAAGCTCCTTGTCCACACAAAGCGTCGCAAGGTTCTGTTTGCTGAAGCAACCAAGGAGGTTGTGGATTTTCTTTTCACCCTTCTCTCTTTGCCCGTTGGCACCGTTGTTAGGCTCCTCTCCAAGAACGGCATGGTTGGTTGCTTAGGTCAACTTTATGAGAGTGTCGAAAACCTTAGCGACACATATTTGCAGCCCAATCTTGACAAGGATACCTTGCTTAAACCCAAGTCACCAGTTGCTGGTGCTACCATCCTTCACTTGTTGCCCAACAATGGCTCCAATGCCAAACAATTCTACATCTGTACATATTGCAATCGCTGTATCTCCGATGTGTCTGGAACCCGTTGTTCACGGTGCCCATATCATTATGTCATGTCCACCCAAGTCAGGGCCGGCCCTAGGTGATTTAAGGCCCAGGGCCAAAGTTTAAAAATGTGCCCTTTATAAACAAATAAATAAATATAATTATAAATTTTTATCAAATAATAAATTTTATTAAAATTATAAGAGTTTACAATCGATAGTATAGAACATTTTGGGCCTCATTAAAACATTGTTTAAGGAAAACCCAATGGGAACAAAACCTCAAACGAAGGAAAAAGAGTACCCGATTGAAAACATTACAATCAACAACAAATTAACTTGCATGTGTCCCTATGCTTCACCTTCATATGCACCTACAAATAAAAATAGCAATGCAATCATAATCACAAAATATCATTTAAAATGTCTTCTTGTTGCAGTTTTAGAAGCAAAATCATCAATTATATTATCAAATTTAAGGTTTTCCAACATATCTCTTTCAATGCATAATATAGCTAGTCCATTTAGCCTATCTTGAGCCATGGTGGTCCGCAAATAAGATTTTAATAATTTTAATTTAGAAAACTTCTTTCAGCAGATGCCACCACGGTATAGTAAGTAATATCCTATAAGCAACCATTACATTTGGAAACATATCCACACTCTTTACAAATTCTAGAATTTTAATGGATGACCATGGTTTATCTGTTTCAATTGCTTCACTTGGTAACATCACTTGCAACACCTGTAGTTCGACTCTAAATCTCTTGCATCAATATCGTAAACATTGTCATTTTTAAAGCATTTTCAAGATTCACACAAGAGCTTCTCAATTCATTTTCATCCAAAGAAGTCAATTTTGCAGCATCAAATAAGAACCCAAAAATAGATTCAAAGCAATGCAATTGTTCAAACCTACTTTTTCAAGATAAAAATGTGAGGAAAATGTCTACATTGTTCATCAATAGGGAATTTGTGATTATTTTCTCTTATAGGACTCTTTTTTACAAGTAAATTCCTCATTTTTACTTCAAGATTATCCCAAACTCTTGGATCATAAATGTTCAAATTAGTTTCAATTTCATTTTCATTTGTGTTCTCATTTTCATTATGTCCTTCATTTAAATTTGGTGCTTCACAATTCAAATTAGTTTCAATTTCAATTTCATTTTCATTTTCGTTCTCATTTTCATTTATGTCATTTACATTATGTTCTTAAATTAAATTTGGTACCTCAGTGTTTTTAAGAAAATATTTATTAAAAGATCCCCTTAGATTTTGAGCAATTTCTTCTTCCTTTTTCTTTCTTTGTCTTTTGAGATTTCCAGAAAGTTGTTTCTTAGGAAACATTTTAAAAATTTATCATAAACACATAAGCAAAGCAATCAAGAACAATAAAAGTAAAACTAATTAAATGAAGACAAGGAAAGAACAATAAAACCAGTATTTTGAGTCTTGTATGTTGTGTGCCCTGATGTTGTTGCTCCCAATTCCAACTCTAAGTATTGCTTTGTTTCTTCCTCAGTTTCAGAGAGAATTTTCGTTAAAACTCAAAGGCAAAGTTGCAAACAGAGATAGAGGTTTTGCTTTTGGGAAATCAATAAAGAGGGTTGAGTTCCATTTCGCTAGATATGTTGGCAACTTGGGATTTTTTTTATTATTGTTTTATAATACCAAGTAAAACTCTCAACTAATATCACATGTGCCCTTTTACTTTTAGTTTTTATTTTATTTTTTGCATATGCATATATATATGAACTAATAATTATTTTTGTGCCCCTATCAATTGTGGGCCCCGGCGATGGCCCTAGCTGCCCTAACCAAGGGCCGGCCACGACCCAAGTGACTTATGTTGCTCCGAAAGCACCTGCTAGCACTGTGTTTTCGACGACGTCCGGTGAGGGAGGGTATGTGAAGGGGGTTGTTACATATATGATCATGGACAATTTGGAGGTGAAGCCTATGTCTACCATTTCTAGTCTAACTATGCTTAACAAGTTCAACATTAGCGACGTTGGTGCTCTTCAAGAGAAGGTGGTTAATCTTGGCATGGAAGAGGTCTGAATTCCTTTATATATGTGTGTACATATAATTTTCTCTATATTAATTACTAATTTTCTTGCTATTACTAATTTCCTATTAATTAACCAATTAACCAATTTGCATATGTGGATTAAGCTAGTTAGCCAAGACATTGCGTCTGTCCCCTTACACTCAAGTTCGATCCCCTTACCTCATCCCCTTACTTACACTCGAGTTTGATCCCTTTATGCATATGTTAGTAGTTTAAAACATCGCTTTCTTAAAAAATAAAAAATAAAAAATTTATCAATTAGTTTACTCTTTTTAAATGTTAGGCTATGCTGAAGCTGATGCTTCAGTTCAAGTATATTAGGCCATCACTAATTTTGTTTTTTGTTTTTTGTTTTGTCTTTTTAGGGTTTAAAGCTGCTGAAGGCATCCTTGGAGTCCAGCACAGTTCTTACCGATGTGTTCTTGCGTAAAAGGAAGGCATAACAGTTTATACTCTTTGTCCCTGATCCATTGTAATATCGAATTCTGGATGCAAGCTCTATTTTTATTTTTTGAACATGTCGTTTTTGGGATGTTTTTTTTACTTTGGAGTTCAATGATGTAATAAACTGATTTCAGGTTTCCGAGGGCAACGTTGATTTCCAATACAGTTCTTCTCGCCGATGTGTTCTTCGATAATAGTTATTATGGCCTTTGTTCCTCCATTGACTTTATTTTGGATATCTTTTCTGATGCTCGTTTTGGATTTCAAAAACTATTTGCTTCATTACAACACAAAAACCTTTTTATGACGTCTGATTTGCGTCATGGAAGGCATTTAATGATACGGATCAGACGTCGTAATCCGTGTCGTCGAAAGGGGCTTCATGGAAACTTTTTTTCAAAACACGACGTCGACGTCTGTTCCGCATCATGGAATGAGGTTTCAATGATGTGGATTGAGTGTCGTCCTATTCCTTCCCTGACGCGTTCTCGATGTTGGATGAAGTTTTGATGACATAAATTTGGCATCATTAAGAATCCCTTCTTTTAAGACTTTACATGACGTGGACTAGGCATCATTGAACTTAACGACGTTGATGAGATGTCATTGAAATATTTTTCATGACACGATTCAGACGTAGTTGAAATTCTTTAATTTTTTAAATAAAAATTCTAATATGTATATATATCCCATCATTTTAATTATGCAAAAAGAAATTAATATGTAGAAGTAAAAATGAAGACACAAAGGCAAAGTACTCTAAATTATATTTCTATTACTCAAAATGATTCTAGTATATTAAAACTGTCTTTAACTAATCCCACAAAGTCAATTCTATGAAGTTTGGGAAGATTTGATACTTGAACTGTCTAAAACAAAGTAAACATCCAAAAAGATGAGCTCCATGATCGTTTGAGAGGATATGATGCTTCATGTCCAAAAGAAGGTGTAAATGGTACTAAAATAATTACAAAAACACCTATATTAAAACAGAAGATCAGAAAATGAGAATGAAGGTCTAGAAATTACAAGCAAGCATGAATGAAAATGATACAAGTATGTAAATTCTTGGTCCAAATGGGAAATTTCATTTGATAGAAATGTCTTGCCAAATAAAACAAGAGGAATAATAGAATCCGATAGAACAAATTTTAAGGACCAAAAATTCTTGAATGAAATTAACTGACCAAAAAACCATAAGAGAAAACTAACACAATCTCCCATCATTTTGATTCTGTCATCTCAAGTGTAAATATGCCATTTAACAAAAAAACATAAAAGTAATCAAAACATTTTCAGTTTTCTAATTAGTAATAGGATGGTAAGAGAAAACCAACACAATATCAAAACAGCAGAACGTGTTAGCACAAGAAGTTCAATAGAAAATATTATTAGTATATTGCAACTAAATGAAATAAAAGATATAGCCAAGAATAAAAATAAAAATAAAAGATATAGCCCATAGTAATCTAAACTAAAATGAAATTTGTTCAAACACAAATACCAGTAGGAGAAAGAAACTAATATCATATATGGCATTATATCCAAACCCAAAAAACCATTATAAACAAGCTTTAGTTTTGTTCAATTCGTTTGGGCTGGAACCTATCACCTCTCGAAATTCACTAAACATTATATATATATATATATATATATATATATATATATATATTTATAGAAAAGACGATCAATTGCATAGAAAGTTAATTGGGGTTACAATCTTGAGAGAGGAGATCCTGAGCTCTGTGGCCCATGACTCTAAAATTTGCAGTGGTGTTGCTAACTAAACATTCAGTTTAATTCCAAAGAATGTAAAACTTTCCAGATCATAACTAGGCATATAGAACTTCATCATATCAAAAATTCATTGACTTCGAAGTTAAGGAATCATGTCAAAGACTGAATTCAAAACAGACTAAGTTACGGACTTTTCTGTTTTTCTGCAGCATAACACTAACTTGGAAAAGTTACCTAAATTCTTATAACAAAAGTAAGTGTTTCAAAACTGAAACTGCAGCCCCTGTTTTTGACAGATTTTGTAGTCATACTTTAATCACCAAACTTGCCAAATTATATATTCATGCAAGATGCTGTGAGTTAGTGTGTGTTGATATATTATACATATATATCTTTTCGTTCACACTATCACAAGCCTGGTGTAGATATGCACATTGCATTCAGGTTTCTAAATGCTGAATTGTGTTGTGGGCATATGTACTTCAGTCAGAATACATTTCGCTTGTTCGCTTCTGTGGTCTGCATGGGCACACTTATGTCTAAAGTATAAAGAGAGAGAGAGAGAGAGAGAGAGAGAGAGAGAGAGAGAGAGAGAGAGAGAGAGAGAGAGAGAGAGAGATGTTTTAATTTCTCAAAAGTTTTTGATAACTATTTTATTATTGAGAAAGTTGTACAAAAATCTACATTCATGTTAACACATGTAGCACCAGCACTTTTATCCGCATTCATGTTAACACATGTAGCAATAGCACTTTTTGCCTTTGAGCCCATCAGCACGGCAAGTCCCATCTTTGCTTTCTCTCCCTTGCATTTTTTGTCACACTCTGGGTGGACTGTGCAGGTTGTGAACGACTTGCTCGGCCGCTTGCATCCTCTTCCTCCTTCTACCACTGGCATTTCTGTATATTATCACAAAACAATATTAATTTCTTAATTTCTTATATTCTTCTTAATTATACAGCTTTGTAAGACTAACAACAAAAACAAACAAGGTACATGTGGGATGTCATGCCTAATAAAATTAGTGACACATTATTATACATCATCTTGCTGGAACTTTTTTGTTGACTATTTTTTTTTCTCGTAAATTATAATGTTTCCTCTTACAAACTTTGTTCACAGATTTACTCATGACTAATTATAAGAATATTTTCCAATTACCCATCAAGGGCACTTCTTGGATTATAACTCATTAAATTATTTGTATTGTAGATCCAGAAAGGTTCAGGTTTGCAAGAGACACATCATTTGGACAGAGACATTTGAAATTCAGGTCACCATGGTCCCTTTGATTTGTAAGTAACATACTTCCGTGAAGTTGAGTTCTGTCCCTTTCAGAAACACACTCCTAAGCCTCTCAACTTGCATGAAATTGCTTGACCAAATGTCTCGAAGTTTCTCTTTTTCCCTTCCAGGTATCTTTCTTCAGGCAGCTCTTCCAGTCGGTTACTAAGGTTGATTACCTAACTCTGAGGCATGGATTTATCATGGTAAGAAAAACAGTTGCCTAAGTTATTTGCATACACAAGGCCTGAAATGGGATTCAAGATGCAGGTCATAAATGAACTCAAATTCTATGCTTTGTGATTTCAGGCACATTTGGCACCAGGCATTGAAACAACATTTGATTTTCGGAAGTACATAAGCAGAGCACTTGAAGAGGATTTCTCCTTCATTTTACATGTCTTTCTAGCTAGTATTTTGCTTATATATAGACAAGTACGGATATAATTTGTAGTGTGGGGCTGCAAAAATTGTGATTTAGATGTGACAAGTATGTTTTGCTTATATATAGACAAGTATGGATATATTTAAATTAATTTTTATATATATGCTTTTTTATGAGCAATGGCAACACAACATGATTTGAAAATGATGCCTTTTTGATATTCTAAGACAGTAACCAAGTAAAGTGTGATGTGGAACATGCAAAATGCCTACACTTTCCTTACATAAGTGATACCTATTGTTTATAACAACTTCAGTTTTCCAGAAACAACTGAAGTTGAAAGATTAAAAAACAATCAGACTTCTATGATCACTGATGCCTAAAACTAGAAGTAGCATAAGCATTTATATAACAACCAGTGCTATTGGAGGCTTTTCACGTCCGAAAAATAGAAAAAGCGATGACGTATAACATAATTCGCATAAGCACTATTGGTTTCTGCGATGTCGTAATTGATAATACACATCAGTATATGATATATCACTGATGTTGTAATACCCCTATAGCGTCGTCCCTTTTGAAACCATTGATGCTGTTTTAGGTTTAGGTGTCAGAGGTCAACCTTTTTTGGCACACAAAAATCCTTTAGCATCAGAGTTTACCAAATATCCGACATCGTAACTATATAAAGGCCACATATAATATATGTTGCCTATTATATAGTAATAGGCAACGGCTATGAATACCACAATATTTTGGGACTTTAGGCAGCGGATATAATCCGTTGTTAAAAGTCATTTTTGGCATAGTGTTACATGATATCAGAGGGCTTTTAATTCTGGATATGTATTGTATCAACTACTTATATCTCAAAACTAACCCACAACCTGTGCAAAACTAACAGTCAACGTGGGTAAAACAATCACACTTTCTGAAAATCTGAAACTTAACAACTTCTGCCCCTATTTGTTTTTTTACCAAAACAAAACCCCAAAACACTTATGAAAAATCTTTAAAACAAGTATATAATTTCAATTTTGACTGCTGCTCAATTACCAATAAGAATCAAAGTTTGAAAGACCAAAACCCAAAATTGAAAGTTGATCAATGCACCCAAACTTAATAAATCCAATTCATACTCTTCTTTCATTTAGTTTCGTGGGTTCTGTAGAGCAATCAATCAACTACACAATTTAAATAATCAACTCAACAGAGACAACAACATCCAATAACAAGAAATTAAAATATGACAAAACAAACTTACAAAGGGTTTGTTTGTACCATATTTGACCCACCTCTCCTGTCATGACACGTGGAAAGGCTCATGCCCCACAAACTTGCCCCTACTGTTAGTCCCTTCGGGGCCTCCTGCCGATCCTACGCAAAGCGTAGCCTTGCCCCCATACCGGCCGATGGTACGCTAGCCGACCCACGTATATCTAGTCCCTTCGGCATACCATGCCGATTCTGCGTCACAACAGATATCTTGCAAGATTTTTCTCGGGTCCTCCGCCAGGATATTTACTCTAACACGTGTCAGCTTCGGAAGGTACTCCCACGAGTCCCACATCGAAATTAAGTGCTTGGAGAACCACCAGGTTGCTCTATAAATAGAGCCCCTCACCACAGCTACATCGTAAGGACTTTCTACTTGACTTTATGCCTTCGCACTGTTAATAGTCTGCTCTTCTTTTGAAACTAACTTTAGCATTGGAGGGCCTTCGGCTGGTACCGCACCGGTGCCTTAGGTCTCAACAGTTGCTCTATTCTCTTTGACGAGGATCCAGCATCATCGGCCGAAAAGGGAAGCACCACCTCTCAAACGTTCATTCGGTCCCTCGACCGTCCATACTATTATCTGTTTAGTTTTAGCGCCAACAGGGTTCAAGAAGAAATTCAAAATACCTTGAGCTCTCTCAAGGAATCTGGCCAAGCTGACTTAATGGCTTTATGCAACTCTCTCAAATGTCCTCAGAAGAAATTAAAGGCTCAAAAAGACACTTCTTCACCAGCTCAAATGTCCTCGAAAATTCATTGCAAAAATAATAATATAAAAAAGAATAGGGACAAACTAAAATATAAATGAGAAAAATACAAAGAAAAGAAGAAGAAAAAATCCTTACTTTCAGCAGTGAATTACCACAACTTCAATTAGAATCTCCACCTTCAAAACTCAATATCACACATCCCCTGCAATACATACCATCGTTGGAGACAAACGAGAAGAAAAGAGGAGGAGAAGATCAGGGGGTGCTGGAGAACGAGTGAAAAGTGAACAGAAAAAGAAAAGAAAGGGAAGGGAAAGGATAGATGAGAGAGAATGAAGAGCAGATTTGGAGTTGGGGTCATAGAGAGAGAGAGATCCTTACCTTACCATAAGTCTGAGAATGAAAAGAAGATTCTAAAACGAGAGAGAGACAACACCTTAATGAAGGGAATAAAGCTGGCAAGCTAAAATTTTACCCAAAAAACGAGTGCCACGCCAAAAAAATTGGGGCATCAAAACCAAATTCCATGACGCATAACCAACGTTGTGAAATAACATTCTATGATGCATATATTGCATCCTCAAAATCAATTCCATGACGCATATACTGCGTCGTCAAAGCGTTAAACCTTTTATGGCTCGCAAGACGCGTCATCTTAATGTTCTTAAAAATATTTCTATAACATGTGAAAAAATAGTGGGCGGAATTAAAAGAGGAAAAAAAATTAGTGCGGAACCAAATAAAAAGGGGGGAAATTTTCATAGATATATGAAACATAGGAAACTTCATCGAAAAACACTTCCATGATGCAGGTAATTCGCCATGGATACTTGATTCTATGACGCAGCCCAAACGCCATAGACATTTATGATGCGTAATACGTGTCATTGATTTAAGAAACGTTTCATGACGCGTATCCAACGTCATCTAAAGTCAAAATAATCTATGACGCGTTTTGCTTCAATGGCGTGATTATCCGGGTGTCATAGAAAGGATATCACAAACCCGCTTCAATGACGGATTTTAAAAGCACGTCATAGATAATTACATTTAATGACGTGTATACATCATTAAAACCATGTCATCAAAAAGCCTTTTTGTTGTAGTGCTTGTAATTTGATTAATGAGATAACTAGCACATGCACGCCTTCTCCTCGAGGTTCGAGAAATAAAAACTTTGCTATATATTTTTAGAACATTTCCTATTAAAGGGGTGATAAATTCACACACATTACACGAATGTTAAAACATTTTCTATTGAGATTGGTGATAAATTCACACACACACTAGACGAATGCTATGACTCGAATCCAAAATCTTTTCCAAAGTAGTAATTGTTCCCAATTACTATACTATTGGGTCCTTTGCTTTGCAACTTTTAATAAAAGATTGTATTATTTAATTATTCAAAATAAAATGAAAGGTCACGGTGTAAGTTCTAACGTTTAGAAGAGAGATCAACGTTTACATTGATAATGGCAAGTTGTAATTAATAAGGATTAACTTGAATTGAATGTCCATGTGTTGTCCAACCCACCATCCACCTTCATCCATTCACCGTAGGGTTCAGGAAACGCCATGCACGCATTCCCATTTTTTAATTTTGAGTAGATTTGTGACATTTTTAATGATTCCACATTGCAAATTGTTCGTATCTTTGTATCCTATATTTTAAGTTGGTTTAATTTAGGGTTATCTAAGCCTATAAATGAAAAGGTCTTCCTAACCCTCAAAACCATCAATATTTTCCATCAATGCCAACCTCCAACTCCAACACCACAAGTGTGAGCTTGAAGCTACTGGTCGACACAAATCGTGGCAAAGTTTTGTTTGCAGAAGCGAGCAAGGATGTCGTTGATTTTCTCTTCACTCTCCTGTCTCTGCCTGTAGGGACTGTGATCAAACTCCTCTCCAAAGACAGCATGGTTGGTAGCTTGGGAAAGCTTTATGAGAGTGTTGAAAATCTCGATGACATATACTTGCAACCAAATCTCAACAAGGACATGTTGCTGGAACCAAAGGCAACAGTCGCTGGTGCCAATAACCTTCCTTTGCTGACCAACAACGTTGACTCGGATGCTAAACAATTCTACATGTGTCTATATTGCAATCCCCGCCATATTTCCGATGTATCTGGAACCCGTTGCCCAGGTTGCGATCGTGACATGTACACTAAGGTGACTTACGTTCCAGAAGTACCTAAGACGGTAGCAAGACCCAGCGAGGGAGGGTATGTCAAGGGAGTAGTGACATACATGGTCATGGATGACTTGGAGGTGAAGCCAATGTCCACCATTTCAAGTATAGCTATGCTGAACAAGTACAACGTGAAGGAGGTTGGTGCTCTTGAAGAGAAAGTGGTTAATCTTGGCATGGAAGAGGTTTGAATTATTCCCATCTTTTTTTGAATTATTCCCAACTTATTTCCCATATTTCTACATGCTTTTGACTTTCTTGAAGGTTATTATTTGAGACTAATTGGATGTTTTATTTTATTTTATTTTTATCTTGGTAGGGTTTGAAGCTGTTGAAGGCATCGTTGGAGACCAGTGCAGTTCTTACAAATGTGTTCCTGGGTGGGTAATAAGAAGGCATATAACGTTTCCGTTTCTGCATTATGAACTCAGATTCGTATTTCTTTATGATATCATTTTGGAGCTTTCGTTATTTGGGATTTCAGGATATGTAATGACAATTTCGGATTTCAATCTTTTTTCTGATGTCGGTTTGTTTTTTCTATCCCAAACGATCAATGTTTTCTCCTGTCCGTTTCAAATTGGGGGCTTGTATAGGTTTGATGTGTAGGGAGTAGTTCTTCTGTGTCATGTTGCATACTTTACGGCATGCCATGTTGCAAAATTCAATTCCATATCCGAAATTTTTGGTTTGGTCAAATCGATCTTTTCTTTTCAGTTGTCTTTTTTTTTTTTTTTTGGGTCAAGATAAGTTTCATTAATAAAAAACATATAATTACAAACGGGCCAATAAATAACAGCTTAGGTCCAACATCATTAACCAATCCCATAATCAAAAGCCAAACATTACTACAAACCCAGCAAAGCAACCCTACCAAAGAAGGTTATAAACCAACAGCCGTCGCCTTGATCATTGTCGCCGCCTCCTCCAAGTTCATCACCAGCACAACCACAAGAACATGGGTTTGTGAAGACACCCAAAAGAACCAACCGGCTTCTTTTCAATTGTCTTGTCGTACATAACTGCTGCTTCAGGAAAAAAAAACTTTAACAAGTGGGCATGTGTTGAGTATATTGAATCCATGAATATTGCTTTTCCAGTCAAGCCCAAATTAAGGTCTATAAAAGTAGGGGTGGCAATTTCCAATACAACCCATTACACGACTCAAAACTCGCAAGAAAAAAACAAGATTCAAACCCGCATGATAAAAATTTGGGTCATTTTCGGGTCAACTTGCCATAACCCATTTAATAAACAGGTGGGTTTCGAGTCAACCTGCCAACCCGTTAAAATACATATATAACCAATTTATTTAACAAATTACCCACACAAAAAACAATTGCTTGCGTAACTATTTTTTTCTCTTTAGTAATTTATACATGTTTCTTTGCGCATCATAATCAATTCTCACATTATTGTGATCATGGAAAAATTCTTTGCCTTTTTCAATCAACAAAACAAAACAAAAATGTTCATGTCTAATTTTTTTCTCTTAAGCTCTCAAATCATCATCAATCTCACTCTCTCTTTGGTTTCTCCCACTAAAAAGCCAATTGATGGAGTTGTTCAAAACCGAATTCCACTGGTTAACACTTGCTATTTCTTTTTATTAAACATGTTATTAACCAAGTAACATGTTAAATAACCTGTTTAAGACGACTCAAACCCGACACGACACGTTTATTAAATGGATCGGGTTTGGATTGAGACTTCTTGACACAAACACCACACGGCCCATTGCTAGCTGTACATAAAAGACGCAAGGGAAGTTAATAAAAACAGAGCACCGATTTACAGTTGCACTTCTTGGTAACTCTTCAAAACTCTCTCTCCGTCTCTCTGAATTTTATTAGTTCTGTTTGCTGAAGCAGACAAGGACTTTGTGGATTTCCTTTTCACCCTGCTCTCAAAGATAACATGGAAAACTTTATTAGAGTTCAACATTTTAATGACACATATATGTTACCTAATCTCAACAAGGATACGTAATAGTACATTGCTGAAACCCAAGGCACCAATGGGTGGTGCTAATGTTCCTCATTTGTTGACCAATGATGAATCATTGGCTAAAAAGGTGTATATGTGGGAGCTACCACCGCTTTATAGCCGACGATCCTAGAGCCATTTGCCCACAGTGCAAATATACTCTCTCAACCGAGGTGTCTTATGTTGCGGCACAGGCTACCGTGGAAGGATCGTCTGGTCGTGGTGGAGGGTATGTGAAAGATCATACATGATAATGGATAATTTGCGCTTGAAGAGAGGATGGTTCATCTAGGCATGGATGGATGAGGTATGCATTCCTACAACTTCTCTCAAAATTTTGAACTGTGAATTTTATATGCATCTCGAATTCTGCATTTTAACTAATTAGCTCTTTTCTTTGTTGCCTTCCATATCGGATGCATGGTTTCGTGAAAATATACACACTAGTTACAGAGCACCACTTTTCATACATTATCATGTAGGCTTTTAATCAAAGCTAATTTGCCACAATTCATCTGCTATTTTATTCTTTTCCCATATAGTTATTTGGTTCACCAATCTTCCTTTCTCGGTATAGAAGGTTTCTAGGGATCAGTGCCGGTCCTGAGTTTTTGAAGGCCCAGGGCGACAGAGGGGAATTAAAGCCCTTTTCTAGAGTCAGAATACAAGTTTTTTCTACTTGTGTGCTCATTCTCATTTCTAAGGAAAAACACATGAAAGTTTAACTTGCCAAAGTTAATTGAAATTTAACATATGATAATAAGTCAGATACATTTTAATGGATAAACAAGATAAATGTCATCAGTTCTTCTCCACATTCCTCAACATCAAAGCAAAACTACATTCGCCTACTTGAATTTCTCTGCATACTCCACATCCAAAGAAAAATAGGAGCATATCCTTGACAGATAAAACAAAACAGCAACAACATACCTGAAAAACAACAAAATCACAACTAAAACAGTACTATTGAAAAGCCCACAGTTTCAATTTCTTGGAATCTCTACAATCCACAAATTCTGAAAAAGTAATTTAGGGCATTAGATGAACTGATGCTTTGATGCTTGGATGAAATACTTAAATTTATAATACTTTTCTAACATTAACTGACAGAATTTCTGACCAAAAAACAACCTAGAGTAGTGGAATGGAAGGGGACTAGCTTTCCAATATTTGCTTTTGGGTTAGAATTCCAACTTTCAATGCCATCTTTATCTTTTTAGAGTATTTTTTGTTTCTTTGTTGGAGTTCCCACGCACGCACCCACACTTTGTCCAACAAACATCATTTCCAAAATATTAAATAGATAATAAACCATATGTAATATAACTTTTATAAAAAAATTTGGGCCCCCTCAGAGATTGGGCCTAGGACCGTCGCACTTCAAGCTCCTGGCCAGGGCCGGCACTGCTAGGGATTCAAAAAGGGATTTTATGTATATTAATCGGGTCAACTAGTCTGATTCACGTCTCTATAAAGAATGAAGAATAATGACATACTCTAACATGTATACTATAGCATACTAGTACTAATTGAAATTACAATACAAAGTGACCACAATAATTATGAACTACAATAACAAAAACGCTTCGCTTGTGTGTAAAAAGGAGAGGGGAGTTTGGTGAAATTTTCAGCACACATTAAAATTTGATTAAAATTCTAAAAGAGGAAATTTTACTAAACAAAAGATAAAGAATAAAATTTTAAAATAAAATAACTCACAAAATTAGAAATCACACGTAGTGGGCAGTCAACTCCAATGTCCACCACTTCGTTGACTCCTCGTTTGATTTGTTTCTTTTTGGGCCCAAAATGAGGCCCAAGAATTTTGAATTTTGTTTTCAGTAAAACTGAAGGCCCGTAGCGAACCAAGGGCATTCTTAGTAATAAAAACAGAGTAGCTATATAATAAGGAGCTCAGATTCGTCTTCTCCACTCGAAAACCCTACATTTCGGCCGCAGCTCCTCCTCATCTACAGGTACTTCTTCAAGACTCCATCTTTGTCGCTATCTAGGACTTCTAGTACAATTTTCTAAGCAATTTCATTGATGAAGTGAATTTCTTAAGCTGAATTAGCTATGTCTTTGTGCTCTGATTTAGCCTCTTTCTTGTTCAATATTTTAAATATTTATCGCTTTGGTTATGCGTTTGAGATTTGTGTGTCTTCCTGCCTTTTCTAATATCCGTGTTGATTAAGTTTGTCCCTGTTTTCTGTTTGCGTAATCCTTGTCAGGTAGGATTGTTTCTTGCAGAACTTAGAGCAATGGCTCCTGCTAAAGGTACCTCCTTTCTCATAGAACTGATATATTTTGTGTAATACCCAGAAAGGAAAAAAAAAGAACTAGTGGGTTTCAATAGCTGTTTTTGATTTAGGCGATTACTCTCTGAAAAAATCATTTTTTGATGCCACTAAATCTCATTTCACTGCTTCTCTGTTTCGTCGTTTTTAATGGTATATGTGTTTTAGAGTGAGATTTGCAAGCCAGTCGCAGAATCAAATGACATGTTATGTTGTGATTTTCTATCTATTTTGGTGAACTTTCATTTGGTTTTTTTTTTGGGTACAATGGGGGCTAACTTTCATTTTGTTTTCAGTTGCTGTTCTACAATGGGTAGCTTTTCAAGTGGTTAGGGGTATTGAGTTTGGATGATTACTTGTTTTGTGAAAACAGTGGATTAGGATTTATTCATTGACCTTCTAATTTTGCTTTGTGTTGCTGGGAAGAATGTCATAGAACATATGATTCATATTTTTCTCTAAATGGTAGTTTCAGTACAGGAACAACTGAGTTCCAGGCACATAATTTCATTTTATTGTCATGCAATCTAAGTTCTTATTTGTTTGCCTCTTGCAGCTGACAGCACGAAGAAGAGTGATCCAAAGGCCCAGGCCCTGAAAACTGCCAAGGCTGTGAAATCAGGCCCTACTTTCAAGAAGAAGGCCAAGAAGATCAGGACATCAGTCACATTTCATAGGCCAAGGACATTGAAGAAGGAAAGGAACCCCAAGTATCCCCGCATTAGTGCACCACCAAGAAACAAGTTGGACCATTATCAAATTCTCAAGTATCCATTGACCACTGAGTCTGCAATGAAAAAGATTGAGGACAACAACACACTTGTTTTCATTGTTGACATCCGAGCTGATAAGAAGAAGATTAAAGATGCAGTGAAGAAGATGTACGACATTCAGACCAAGAAAGTGAACACCTTGATCAGGTAAATGTTATTAATTTATACTTCAATTCTGACATGCTGATCAATGATTCCGTATTTGTGCTGGTCGAATCATGGAACATTTTGATTCAATGTCTGCATAATCATGTTGCTTTTCATGAAGCTTAATGTAACCTGTAACTTATGTTGTGCAGGCCCGATGGAACAAAGAAGGCATACGTTAGGTTGACACCAGACTATGATGCCTTGGATGTGGCCAACAAGATTGGGATCATCTAAGTTCATATTGTATTGTCTTTTTATTTTGAAGCCAAGTGATTTCCGTTCTTGCTATGACAGTTTTGTTAGTATTGTGCTATGTTAGTACTCCTGGAGTAGTTTGGTTTTCTTCAATTTGTATTTGAAACTATATTCATCGTTTCCTATTTCTTATGGCAATGGCATGCGATTAAAATTTAGTTCGGTGTTAATGCCTTAATATACACTTGTCTTTTACCATGTTTTGAATTTTGTTTTAAACATAAGCAACCAATTATGTATGTTGGATCATTGTCCTGTTGACGAATTCTGCCTAGAAAAATTTGAGGTTTGGTATTTCTCTTGTGAAAGTATTGTGTCTTTGATATAAAAAGATTTCAAGCAAAATATTTCTGTCTGAAAGGATGCAGGGCATCTGATGTGAATGCCGGTTCGTCAAAAATATATTTCATATATCAATGACTATATAATATATTTATCCAGAAGAAAAATGCTTCTACACCTCTACCACCCTCTCAAAAATACAAAATGAAAAGAAAGAAATGAAGAAAAAGAGAAGAACACAAAAGAAAAGTGTTGATGAGCAGATGCATAAAGTATTTGACTAAAGTTTGGCCTCATATCAGTATAATGCATAATGGCATTTGCAAATTGCAACCCAATGTGAGCCGTTCCTAATCAGGTTTGGAAGCCATGAAACCCATATCAGACTTTGAAGATTTTGAAAGAATCAACGACGGTGTGTAATTTGTCTTTCATCTTATCCCACCTCCTCTCATTGGCCCCAGTGGTCAAAGTGAAGAACTTGCCTGCAAACCAGAAACAAAATTTTACACTAAGATGCCGACCTACAAAACTATCTACATCTAAGCTATGATTCAGGCTTGGTGAAAAATGATGTAGCAAATGCTTGCTGAGAAATTGAATGAAGCAGAATAGAAGAAGCATTAAACAGGATGCATTTCCCAGTTTCATACCATTGCCAATAGATATCGTGCTGAGAGCGTGGCGAGTATAGTTTGGAGCCTTTGCAACAAACTCGAAAGTGTAATATGTTTTCCCATCAATTTCATGCTGCACCAGAGATACAAAAGCAACTAATCAGCATTCAATTAGGCCATATAACCTAGAATCAAGGATAAAAATATATTAAAGTTCAATATAAGAAGGTAGCTACTGCATCTGCCATACTGTTTTATGCTACCTCCTGATCAACAAAAGTTTTGCAGCATTTCCAAACACAAGCTCATTGATTTCTTATTTTCACTTCTATCACAAATTTGCCATATGTAACTACATATTTCAGGAGATTTCATTGTTTTAACTTTTAACTAGCTGATTGCTTCCGCTTCATGAAAGCACAAAAAAGTTGAACACATTATGCTAATATCAAGCAAAAACAAATCAGAGAACAAACCTCCACTGCCTCAATCAGTTTTGTTTTCTGGGTAGGAGGAGCCAGAACTTTCTTGATTAGAGTTTCAGCCACCTGAGATCATTAAATAAATGAGTATGGTAACTTACTAGTCTTTCATCCACCAATGTAAGGAAGGGAAGGGCTGAGCAAAATGTAAACAGAAACTGATTTCAACCTCTGAGATTCTGGTTAATGTTACAGACACGACACTAGTGGCAAAGATCACAGAGCTAACCTGTTGCGGGGACCCGAATTCCTTAATGTCTTGCTTGACGGTTGGGAAGACATTCACACTTACAGTCTCTAATGGCTCAATGACATCCTTGAAGACCTTGTCTTGACCTTCAATGGTTACTTCCTGTTCTCTCCCCAGAAAGAGAAAAAAAGAACCCATTAAGGATCTGGCCATAACTTTAAATGTCTACCACCTCAATGATCAATTACATAAGCCAGAGGTAGATAAAACCCAGAAACTCTCACCTGCCACCCAAAGGGATAAACAAATTCGTATCCGTCTGTCTTGTCCGTGACTGGCAGAAATCCCTTTTTATTTTCTGCAGCAACTGAGCCATATCAAAGGTGTTCTTTTAGGTTATCAGTCATAATGAATCAAGGAAGGCAACTCATTGCACAGAATGTGCATTGTTGCTACTTGAACACTATCTTAATTTAGCATGACATGTAGTAACTTGGAACAACAAAGCTAAACTTGAAAGGACAAAGTACAGAACAATTCAAGCTGTTAAAATTCCTTACATGACACAGAATGTTGGTTAGTTAGAAAAACCCAAGAAGCAACTGTCCCTGCAGCTAGCACTTGGCGTCTCCCAGATCTATCTGCCAAAGATAAACACAAAATTAGATGGAGATTCAAAAATAAAATGATGGGTACCCAATGTCATCAACCAATATAATTCAAAAGCCAAAAGTTGTGCCTAAAACTGCCAAAGATTATTGCTTCTACCATGAATGAGTGATTACAATTTACAAAGGGCAATAACATGTAACAGCAATGCAAATTAAACTCAACAAAGATGGGTAGAAAGCAAGAAGGACCTTGAGAACATGTTGAAGATGCCGGAGTTTGCCCTGCTCTTACCAAGAACGAATTGCTTCTTCTACAGCAATGGAATGTGCTTTGCTTATGCAACTGATGCCACAAAACCCAAAAATAATATTACCCAAGTGAAAAAGAAACAAAATTTAAACACAAAAACACACATTGAATTCATAGAGCTACAATGGAAAACAAGAGAGAGAGAGAGAGAGAGGGATTTGAGAACCTTAGTGAAAGAGTTGAGCACAAGGGTCCTGTGGAGGGAAGGTGAGTTCTGCAGGGTCGCCATTGCCAGTGGTTTTTTTTTTTTTTTGCCAATCCCAGTGGTTTTTTGGGAATTTGTGAATTTTGTGAGTGAAGCAGGAACAAAAGTGGACTCAGTGTCTTTGTGGAGATCACCTTATCTATTTCCTTCTCGGTTTGGACGAATTATCTGTTATACTCGTTGAGCCACCTGTATTGGCTGTTGTTCGTTAAGACCTTTTTCTTGCCACATCAGAAAAGAAAATAGAGAGACAAAATTAATGGTAAAACTAAATTTGCCTTGAAAAAAAAAACCAACTAACTTTAAACATTTTTTCTATCTCTTTTTTTTCTTCTTGGAGCCTTGTCATTGCTCTATTTTTCATGATGTATGTAGGAAGTTTATGGGCCCATGCAAAAAATGTCCATCTTTTTTCGTTTTTCTTCAGTAAAAATGTTCCAAAAGTAAGTTTACTAATGATATTGTTGTCGCAAGATTGCATAAAATTCAAACCTTTTGATAATAAAGTTGAAAAGCCCAGTATTAGTATCTGTATATCATACATTGTTAATCTCAGAGTCATATTCTAGTGTTAATATTGATGTTCTAAATACATATAATTAGTTATCAAGTCAATGATGTTAATTCAAGTCTATTATAATCTTGATGAAGTCAAATGATAATGTCAACGTGCCTAGGGTAGTGGAAAAAAAATTTGACTTATATAACAGTGGTTTCAAGTTCGAACCCTCATAAGACATTGTGAGAAAACCCCCACCTTCTCCCTAACGTTGACAAAAAGAAAAGTCAACTAATAATAATTATAAGAAATTGGCAGTATGATTGTTTTTTTTGAGTGCTAATAAGTGAAATTAACAACAATGGTATTGAATTTAGGTCTTGCACCTACTTTTTCAATTGAAATTAGCTAATTCCATTAAAACTTGTAACACAAATTTGTCGCTCTCATTATTATTGTTTGCTTGTGCTTTATGTCAAAATATCTTGTTTCTTGTTTATTTTTCTTTTTCTTTTTTAAATAAACGATAGTATATTATTGATGAATAAACAAAAATACAAAGAACTATGTCTTTAATATGAATAAGTTTTCTCCAGTGACCAAACAAAACAATATGTTGAAATTGATATGGAGAGAATCACGCACAATCTAAAAATGACTAAATCCCCAATCCAGCAACCAGAGACACATATACTCAAACCTACAATACAAATCTACTGCACAACGGCAAAAATGACAAATCCGTATAGAAAGCCAAAAGTTAACAAGAAATAAAAATCCTAACTAGAAAACAAATCACATCAAACTCCTAAAGAGTATTTGAAAATTATTTGTCTAAAACAAAATTAAGAAATAGGACCACCGCTCCACATCTTCCGAGCAACCTGAAGAAAATCATAGTACCATACCAACTAAACTAATAGTATCGCACTAGTTAAACCCGAACCCAACGCAACCAAACATCTTTCCTCTTTAGAGCTCCAAATTATGTCGGAGTGAGCCAACTCCTTATGTACATGGACCAAAATACGGTGACTATATCATGGCGATGACATCGTTTCACAACGACTGCTTCTACATCACAAAATAAACTAACAATCTTTAGGAAAAAAGAGGGAATGAGAAAAGAATGGATGAAAGGAGAGGGGAGGAGGTAGGGAAATGAGGCAGCCAACCCCAAGGAAGGACAGCGGCTAAGACTTTTTCCTTAGGATTTTCTCTATGTGGTTTTCTAAACAAACAAAAAATACATCGCCCCTTTTTAGTCTTATATAAAGATAAATTACTATGTCAAAATATCTTAGATGCGATGTGAGGGTTAGATTAATTACCATTTATGGCAAAAAGTGTTTCTATAATATGTTTCTTAGAATGCAATAAACATAACAACTTTGCTTTCTTCATGATTGCGCAGCATAATACTAAGCTAACACAATTGAATTGAATTCTACATGATATCAACCAAAAGCAAATAAATGGTAATAAAATGCTTTTAAGAAAAGTTGGTTGATTTTATAACAACTTAAGTCTTTGCTGGCGGGTTATTGTTGATTAATTACAAATGCAAGCTCAACATCAAATCAAGGTGACACAAGCAACTTAAAATTAACATAATGAAGTAGTTGCCTTGGTGGTTCCCATCCTTTTCGATGAATATAAAGATCAGTACAAAGAAGAATGTAAAAGTTTCTAATGTGAAAATAATCCATCAATTACTTATTTTTATTCAACAATTGTCGTTCGAATGATTTCAACTCATGATCTCTTTAGATAAAATGAAAACCATACACCACAAGACCAAACAATCATCGACAATCGAACATAACTTGTATGAACTACTGAAAACTATTGTTGGAACTTGGATTGGAGACAAAGCAGTGAACTTTCTCCTAAGTTATGGGAAAACATAGGTATTGTTTTCGAATTCAAACAAGAATTCAGATTAAGATTGACAATTTCCAAAGTGTGTAACAATATAGCACATCAAGATATTTCTCTCAACATTATTTTTTTCCTTTCAATGAGGAAGGAAAAGAAAAAAGGAAATGGAGAAAAGGGAAAACAGCTTGGCAACATTACTCCAATAAACAAAATGGTACCTACCAACCCAAAAGGCAAATGAAAAAGAATGAGAGAGAACAGAGCAAATGCACTGGCACGGTGGCACCAAAAGAAAAGAAGAAAAAGAGAGAAAAGGAAAGCTCATCCTTCCTCCTTCTCAATCATATTCATATATCTTTTCTGCTCCTCCTCCTACAGTCCTACTCACACACATGACACCCCATAGACCCCAAAAAAATGGGTAAAAAATTCCAAAAGCCAACTAACCTCCGAGAGTATTTTTGGTCATCACTTTAATTTAAATTGTATTTTCCTCATTCTCAACACTTAATATATATTCATATGCATAACAATGATTTCATAAATACAAAGTAAAAAGTTAATTATGATTATTATGAACACGTGTTAAGTAAGAAGAAGAGTTGTGAAGATACATATTGGTTAAAATGAGCAAAAATATTTGCCTAACGTCCCCACCCATATCACCAAATCCCACACGTGTCACCCTCCCACCTCCCAATACCCTGGACTCCGACGTAATTTCAAGAGACCTCACACAGCTGTAACTGTTCACACATTTACCAACACAATCATTCCCGGCCAAATTACCAAACTACCCCCAAAAACATGACCCAGGTGCAAATCCTTCTAAAACGCATATCTTCATCGCCGGCGTCAGAAGTATGAAGCACGATGTTTTCATTTTCATTTTCGTATTTTTGAATTTTTTTTGAATTTGGGGGGTTTTTTTTTTGTGCGTATGTGACAGTGGGTGTGCGTGTGGAGTCAATATTTCTGCTTCTGCTTCTTCCTTGTTTGTCTTTCCCCGCCTTGTTTGACCGATTCGCCAGCCCATCGACGACTTGTTGTTTTTCGTCTTCTTCGTCTCCTCTCTTCTTCTGCTTTTCGAAAAAGCAAAAAACAGCAGAAAATCACAGAGAAACCGAAACATCAAAACATCAAAATCTCCTCTAAATTTAGCACAGATCCCGCTAAATTTAGAGGGAGCGATAAAATTAGGTACAATTAGGTTTAGGGTTTTTGGGACAGAGGGAGGTGTAGCAGGAGGACAGGGAGCGAGCTAGGGACACAACGGTAATTTCTCCACCGCCAAGATGATGATCTCCCGGGGGCTGTTCGGGTTGTCGCCCCCGCACATACAGCCCTTGACGCCGGTCTCCGAGGTGTCCGAGCCGCCCGAGTCGCCGTCTCCGTACATGGACCAGAGTGTCGACCCGTCAGCCCAGCCGATGGAGCAGGAGGAGGAGATGGAGGAGCCAGAGGAGATCGAGCCGCCGCCGGCCGCCGTGCCCTTCTCGGGGCTCTTCACCTGCGCGGACCGCCTCGATTGGGTTCTCATGATCGTTGGATCGCTCGCCGCCGCGGCTCACGGGACGGCTCTCGTGGTGTACTTGCACTACTTCGCGAAGATAATTCAGATACTCTGGATCGGCAAAAACCACCCACCCGACTCGCCGCCGCCTAATATTAGCGACGAGCAGTTCCAGAAGTTTATGGATGTGAGTTATCTTGATCTATCGAAACCCTAGCACGTGTTTTTCCGTTTGGTTGATGACAAAAAGGATTGAAATTGTGCTACTAAGTAATTTTTCTTTTAAATTGAGCTGGAAACCGATGGTTTAAGTGTGGGATATAGTATTCGAATTTTCGTTTGTAGGTAAAATTTTTTTTTTGGGTTAGCCTGAGCTACTTTAAGAAGTTTGGGATGCAGTATTCCCAATTAATCGTTCAAGGTTTTGTAGTAGCTTTAGTACTAGGGATAGGAATTTCTGTTTGCTGCTTAACTTTCCATGCGTAGATTTGAATCTTCTTGTTTGATAAGGGAAGATGGTTGTTTAATAGTAGTGTTGAAATCATCTAGAAGAAAGGGAAGATCGCATATGAGGGGCATAGGCTTATTCATTACGTGTTTTACCGCTGACAGATGTTCAAAAGCAAGTGTTACTATGGTATGTTTGAACTGTTGCTTTCTTGGGGTATAATTGTTTTGCCACTAATTCATTTCCCAATCTATTGGCACACTGAATTACTGAGAAAAGTTTGATGCACAAAAAATATGTATATTTGTCTTTGGAGGTGTGGTGGTACTCTTATTCGCCTATCAACTTTATATGATTATGAGAGAGATATAGCATGTCATTTATCTATTATGAGGCGCGAAATGTTTCAAGAATGTCCTAGTAGATGTATGTAAAAGATATATATAAGTTTAAAGGTAATTCTAACTCAAGTTTTGGCGGACAACCTTGGCTCAGAAGTTTTTGCGTTATAGAAAACTGTATGTAGTTGAAATAATTTATAAGAATACACAGCAAAAAGAATCTATTGATTAACAGGTGGCTTCTGAATTGTATTCAGGCTTAAATTCTCTTTTTCTGTTTTTCTCCTTGGTCTTCTATAGTAACAAGAGTCTTTGTTGTCCTTCTGCACATTTTGTATTCTTTATTATACCATCTTCTCAATGAGTATCAATGTATGAAATAGAAGTTGAAGGAACGAGCTCATATTCAATAACTGTTTTATTGTCTGCCTGCAGCTTGCTTTATCCATCATTTATATTGCCACAGGCGTTTTTGCTGCTGGCTGGATTGGTAAGATTGATTTTTCATTGGAAGAATTAGTCATCATTGCATTTCTTTCATCGCAGAATATGCTTCTTTGCTTACATTTGTACTAACTTTTTTCTATGTAATAGAGGTCTCATGCTGGATTCTGACGGGAGAAAGGCAGACTGCTGTCATCAGGTCAAAATATGTTCAAGTATTACTTAATCAGGATATGAGTTTTTTTGATACCTACGGAAACAACGGGGACATTGTGAGCCAAGTATTGAGTGATGTGCTTCTCATTCAGTCTGCTCTTAGTGAAAAAGTATGCCTAAAGCTAATATATCATCTCTTTCCCTGTCCCCCTCTTCAAGCACACACTTGTTTTTTCCTGACAAACTCCTTCCCTATGTGATCTCTCGGTGCATGTGTCTTGCCTAATATTTTTATTGCACTGTGATAATGCAGGTTGGGAACTATATTCATAACATGGCTACATTTTTCAGTGGTCTCATTATTGGGTTCATCAACTGTTGGCAGATTGCGGCAATAACATTGGCCACTGGCCCATTTATTGTTGCTGCTGGAGGAATATCAAACATATTTCTCCATAGGCTTGCTGAGAATATTCAAGATGCATATGCTGAAGCAGCTAGCATTGCAGAACAGGTTTATTATTAAATATAATGAATTTCCATCTTACCTTAACAAGGACTCAAATATAATTATTTCTTTGCCTTTCTTTTTCGGATCATATCATCATATTTGTTGCAAATAGTGTCACAAATTGCTTTTCTTAGTATCACATCTTTGAAATGTCTGGTTGATAGATCAATTGTACTGATAGTCTTGGATATGTAATGGTCGTCTTTTTCATATAATGAATTTCCATCTTACCAAACCAAGGAATCAAATAGAATTCTTTCGGGTCATATCATCATATTTGTTGCAAACAGTGTCACAAATTGGTTTTTTAGTATCGCGTTGATACATCAATTATACTGATAGTCTTGGATATGTAATGGTCGTCATTTTGGCAAAGTGGTTAAGGGCATTGTTTCTTAAATTTCCATACTTATTGATTATGCAGGCAGTCTCTTACATTAGGACGTTATATGCATTTACAAATGAAACATTAGCCAAGTATTCGTATGCAACATCACTGCAAGCAACTCTCAGATATGGCATATTGATAAGTCTTGTGCAAGGACTTGGCCTTGGATTTACTTATGGTCTTGCCATTTGTTCTTGTGCCTTGCAACTGTGGGTTGGAAGGTTCCTGGTTATGCAAAGGAAAGCTCATGGTGGTGAAATTATAACAGCCCTTTTTGCTGTAATATTAAGTGGCCTGTAAGCATCTTGTTTATGTTTTTTAATAAAAAAAATTATAAATATTATCTTTTCTCTAGGAACATATGCCTATAATTTATTCCTTTATACTTTTGTGTTATTTCTGTCTTTGTTTACAGTGGGCTGAATCAAGCGGCAACAAACTTCTACTCATTTGATCAAGGTCGAATTGCTGCTTATAGACTTTTTGAGATGATAAGTCGATCATCCTCTACTGTTAATCATGAGGGAACTACCCTAGTGACTGTGCAAGGAACTATTGAGTTTCGGAATGTATATTTCAGTTATCTATCTCGTCCTGAGATCCCTATTTTGAGTGGTTTTTACCTCACTGTACCTGCTAAGAAAGCTGTGGCACTCGTCGGCAGGAATGGTTCTGGAAAGAGCAGTATTATCCCCCTCATGGAGCGGTTTTATGATCCTACATTAGGTATGAGGGTCATTTTCTTTCCCATTGTGGTGTGTTTACTATTTCATTCAAGGTTCCACTGAAACGTTTAGCAAAAATTCTGCTTGCAGATTCCAATGGTTTTTCCATTTTGTGATGCAGGAGAAGTTCTTTTGGATGGAGAAAATATCAAGAACCTGAGACTGGAGTGGCTTAGAAGTCAGATAGGGCTAGTCACGCAGGAGCCTGCCTTGCTGAGTTTGAGTATAAGAGATAATATTGCTTATGGGCGGGATGCTACAGTGGATCAAATTGAAGAAGCTGCTAAAATAGCGCATGCACATACATTTATTACCTCACTTGAGGGATCATATGATACACAGGTGAAACTTGGAACGCAAAATATACATTGAACCTATATCTGTTTTTATGTTAGTTTCTTTCTCAGCAGTTTTTCTTTTGAAACTTTTTAAAAAAAATTCATTTTGATCTTCACATTTCAGGTGGGAAGAGCAGGCTTAGCATTGACAGAAGAGCAAAAAATAAAACTTTCAATTGCCAGAGCTGTGCTTCTAAACCCGTCCATTCTTTTGCTTGATGAGGTCACTGGTGGACTTGATTTTGAAGCTGAAAGAGCTGTTCAAGAAGCTCTAGATGTCCTCATGTTGGGACGTTCAACTATAATTATAGCTCGGCGGCTTAGTCTTATAAGGAATGCTGATTATATAGCTGTGATGGAGGAAGGCCAACTAGTTGAGATGGGTACGCATGATGAGTTAGTAACTCTGGATGGCCTATATGCGGAGCTTCTCAAATGTGAAGAGGCTGCAAAACTTCCTAGGAGGTATGGTACAAGAACAGTTGTTCTTCCTTTAACTTGGTTGAGGATTTCCTGTGATTATCTTTGCACTATCTGTTCGGAGTTGTATGTAACCACACAGTTTCTATTTCGAAATGGATTAATCATTTTTCTTCTTACCAAGTTACGTCTTTATGATTTCTGTTAATACAGGATGCCAATGAGGAACTACAAGGAGACTGCAACCTTCCAAATTGAAAAGGATTCTTCGGCAAGTCATAGCTTCCAAGAACCATCATCTCCAAAAATGATGAAATCACCCTCACTTCAGAGAGCTAGTGGCATGTTCCGGATGGGAGATGGAAATTTTAACTCACAGGAGTCACCAAACGCTAGGAGTCCGCCAGCAGAGAAAATGTTGGAGAATGGTCAGCCTTTGGATTCAGCAGATAAGGAACCATCAATAAAAAGGCAGGATAGTTTTGAAATGAGACTACCTGAGTTACCCAAGATTGATGTCCATTCTGTAAATCAACAGACATCGAATGGTTCAGATCCTGAATCCCCCGTTTCACCCCTTTTGACATCTGATCCGAAAAATGAGCGTTCCCATTCACAAACCTTTAGCCGCCCACATAGCCATTCAGATGATTTTTCCATGAAATTGAAGGAAGAAAAAAGCACACATCAAAAGAAGGCACCATCATTTTGGAGGCTTGCACAGCTTAGTTTTGCAGAGTGGCTTTATGCTGTATTAGGAAGCATTGGTGCTGCTATCTTTGGTTCCTTTAATCCTCTTCTTGCTTATGTTATTGCACTGATAGTAACAGCATACTACAGACGTGATGAAGGTCATCACTTGAGTCAGGAAGTAGACAAATGGTGCTTGATCATTGCGTGCATGGGTATAGTGACAGTTGTTGCCAATTTCTTGCAGCATTTCTACTTTGGTATTATGGGGGAGAAAATGACAGAACGAGTTCGTAGAATGATGTTCTCAGGTGCGTGACTCTTTAATCTCTTACATTGCATTGTACTGTGTGGGCACTTCATCTTACATTTTGCATTCATGTGACAGCAATGCTGCGCAATGAAGCTGGATGGTTTGATGAAGAAGAGAACAGTGCCGATACCTTATCCATGCGCTTGGCAAATGATGCTACATTTGTTCGGGCTGCTTTTAGCAATCGGCTTTCAATATTTATACAGGATAGTGCTGCTATTATTGTGGCTGTTCTCATTGGGATGTTGCTACAATGGCGATTAGCACTAGTGGCTTTGGCAACTCTACCAATTCTCACTATTTCTGCGATTGCACAGGTTTTCATCATATCTACTTTATAATGTAAAATTGTCCTGATATTTCCACTAGAGTTGAGTTATGTTTGTTTTAATTTATTGTTCAGTCAACTTGTGGATGACAGTTAGAGTTTCTATATATGCATATATTTTTCTGTTTCTTGTAATAATAGGTTGTGGTTTCTCTGGTTGATCAGTTTGGCCCTTCTTTATTCTCCAAACGTTAATGGCAAAATTGGCAGTACCCGTGTGTTGGTGAGCACCATTTAGTGGAAAGCAATCAACTTCTTAGGAGCTTCAAACTTTTCCATTGCGCATTCCAATTACTAATTTTTAGTGCTTCCCATTACTGCCTCAGGAAAGGGCACAAATCCAAGGGAAACCTTTTTGATAAAGCTTCATTATGAGTATTATGCCTTTCACCTATGGTGGATTTGAAAACTAAGTTTTAATTATCATCAGGGGATCTGTTAAGTGATAATATGCTGGCTTCTCTTTTATGAAATCATCCTATTGGCTGAATTAGAGATACAAATCTAGATATTTATAGTTAGTGTTTGTTACATAGTGTTATTTGATTGGGTTTGGTGACTTTGTCTTGTTAAAGAAGTTATTTGTGCTCCTCGTTGAATGTAGTACCCTTTTTAATGATGCATTGCCATTGGTTTTTTGACCCAAAAAAAACCTCATTATTTTCAATCTGAATGTTGCAGAAATTATGGCTTGCTGGTTTCTCGAGGGGAATTCAGGAGATGCACAGGAAGGCATCTTTGGTTCTCGAGGATGCAGTTAGAAACATTTACACTGTTGTAGCATTCTGTGCTGGTAACAAGGTAATGGAGCTGTACAGATTGCAGCTAAAGAAAATATTTAAGCAGAGTTTCTTTCATGGAATGGCCATTGGCTTTGCATTTGGCTTTTCCCAGTTCCTTCTTTTTGCCTGTAATGCTCTTCTTCTCTGGTACACTGCAATCTCTGTGAAAAATAAGTATATGGATCTACCTACTGCTATAAAGGAGTACATGGTTTTCTCTTTTGCTACATTCGCACTGGTAGAGCCTTTTGGGTTGGCTCCTTATATACTTAAACGCCGTAAATCTCTCATTTCAGTATTTGAAATCATAGATCGAGTGCCAAAGATTGAGCCAGATGAAAACTCGGCGATGAAACCACCTAATGTTTATGGAAGTATTGAGTTGAAAAATGTTGACTTCTGTTATCCAACTCGCCCAGAACTGTTGGTACTGAGCAATTTCAGTCTCAAAGTAAATGGGGGGCAAACTGTAGCTGTGGTGGGAGTTTCAGGATCAGGAAAGAGCACTATAATTTCTTTGATTGAGAGATTTTATGATCCAGTTGCTGGCCAAGTCTTACTGGATGGTCGAGATCTGAAACTTTATAATTTGAGATGGTTGAGGAGCCACCTAGGTCTTGTTCAGCAGGAGCCCATCATTTTCTCCACAACAATCAGGGAAAATATAATATATGCAAGGCACAATGCTAGCGAAGCTGAGATGAAAGAGGCTGCAAGAATAGCAAATGCTCACCATTTCATCAGCAGCTTGCCTCATGGTTATGACACGCATGTGGGGATGAGAGGTGTTGACCTGACCGCAGGACAGAAACAGAGAATTGCAATTGCTCGTGTTGTGCTAAAGAATGCTCCCATCTTGTTATTGGATGAAGCAAGCTCGTCCATTGAATCTGAGTCAAGCCGAGTGGTGCAGGAGGCTCTTGATACATTAATCATGGGGAACAAAACAACCATTTTGATAGCCCATAGAGCTGCAATGATGAGGCATGTTGATAACATTGTAGTTCTCAATGGAGGGAGAATTGTGGAAGAAGGGTCCCATGATTCTTTAATGGCAAAGAATGGTCTCTATGTCCGTTTGATGCAACCGCACTTTGGCAAGGGTTTGCGTCAACACAGGCTTGTTTAGGATGGGTCTTCAATTGTCGAGAATTCACATTTGGTTCATCTGTATAGTTCCCATTCTCTAATTTTGAATTGCTGGAGACATCTGCACCTGATGATGGATCTGTCGGCGGGGTTCCAGAGCAAGCTGTGAGAATGAGATGCTGAGGGTTGTAACAATGTTTACAGCAGAATGAGGCGTGGAATGCAGAGGCGGCGGATTCGTAGTTATATTGTTCAAATCTAGGGTTTAGGAATAGGGTTTTTGGTGTTTGGTTGGTCTTTGAGGATGTGCTACCTGGGCTAATTCTTTAGGAGGCAAGCATGGGTTAGGTTGGTGTTTGTGCTTCGTCTCCATGGTATATTGATTGTTTTAAGCAGAAAAATGGGTATCAATTCAAGGTCTCTACTGAGGTTGCGGGGGTTTTCCCTAAAATTCTAGTCTTACTTGGCTCACTCTTTGTTGTAACCTTTGTAAATATATAGATTATTTAATGCTATTCATTTTTTCATGCTTGATTCCGCGATTTGAAATATGTGCCTTGAATCTTCAATCATTAGATTGGATTTTGCCTGTTCAAATACCTCAACCTTATAATTTTTAATCCTGTTGCTGAGGTTGATTTGATGCTCTCTTTTTCTTCATTATTCTGTACGTCAATGCTCGGCTGATGCAAAGAAATAGAAGCAATAGATTTCATTCCTTAACACGAAAAACAAATCTTGAATTTCACATCGAAGATTGGCTTGCTCCATGATATTGCATTTCAGATGTCAAGCATCCTGAATGAGTCTGCTACCCCTTTAAGCTGGTTCCGGTATCTTTTCCACCGCCTTTCATTTGCTACCACAATTAGGGTGTAAAATCTCCCTGTGAGACAGAGCATGCAACTTAGTATTGACTTTTGGAACTATGTTAGCTTCTTCATTCTTGCAAGAAATGAGAAGAAAAAAAAACATGGAATCTTTGGTATGTTAGGTTGTCCGACTAAGAATTTGGACCGATTAACCATTAATCGGGTAGATTCTTGTTCGAATGTGCGATCTAAATATTCGTTAAGATGATGGATACTTACCATTTCCAATGGCTACGGTTGCAAAGGAAGTGGTAGCAAAGTTTGGAGATTGAAGTCCATACTCGACGGTGTAATAGTTTTTCCCATCTATGTTTCTCTGCATTCCATAGATAGCCAATGTAGGAATTATGAAGATGTTAGAGTTGGACAGTGCAACAGTTCTATTTAAGGAGGATAAATGCAAAGAATACAGCATGCCAAATATAGTTGCATACTGGTTGGGTGCAGCAAGTTTATATCTCACCAAATCGGAAACAACCTGTTCAAAATGGAAACTTGTCAAGGGCCGTTCAGACTTCAAACAGAATATACAACCACCAAAAGAAAAAATGCAAATGTTTTACCTCTTCCATTGGACCCAAGTCATGAATGTCTGTTTTATTTGTTGGTAAAAATCTCACTCTAACATTATGCAGTTGCATATATCGGTCCTTGAATGCAGAGTCATGTGCCCTGAACTCGAAGTCCTGATAGACGAAACCACAGAAATTTTTCTGATGAAGAAAGAGATTTTCCCTGCGGGAAAAACTAGGCTTCTGCATAATGTGATTTTCTTACCCTCCAATCGTAGGGGTAGTAATAAGAATACCCATCTACTTTGTCAACAAAGGCTCTGTACTTTTCCGGTATTTCTTCACATTGAAGAAAATTGGTTACCAATTTATAAGTCAGAGAATAGAGTTTACAGAAATATAAGTTTAGGCATCAAATGTATCTTGGCCACTTGAGTAGCTACCATGATACCTTCAGCACAGAGGGAGCTTGCTTGAAGTAGACTTGTAGTTAGTGCTCCCACTCCTAACAGTAGCGGCCTTCTCTTGCAATGGCCTGAATTTCATCAAGCTCATCAATCAGTTAAGGACACAAAGCTTATTGGAACCTGGTGAAGTTTTGGAGACATAATCTTTGCATCAGGGTGCAATTATTATATGTGAGTATTTACCAATTTATAATGACAATTCTTTTTTTCTTTTTTGCCAACGTTAGGAAGGAGGGGAAACTCACACACACGGTACCATGAGATCTTGAACCCAGGACCAATTGGGAGCACACCTAAGGCCTAAGCCAATCCAACTAACACTCAGTTGGCTATAATGACAATTCATAAAACATACTCTTCAAGAAAAAACCATTTACATGATACAAATTAAACCAGGCAATTAATCAAGAACAATGTAGGAGAAATTCTCTAGAAAAATGCACACAGAGCCAAAATTCACATTAATTGAAGCAAAACTCAGAAGCAATGTTGGGTGCCCATCAAATATGGCATGCCATAAATATGCAACACTAAAAGAAAGAAAAAAGCTCAGATGGGTAATCTTACTTTCATCAATGGAGGCGGGCTCTGCTGAGCATGTGATGTTTTTGGAAGAAAAATAAGCAGTAGGGGTAGCTCGTGGCAACTCATTGTTGAGATTAGGCAAAGTTAATTGAAACTGGTGCAAAAACAAATACAGGGATTAGTCTTAATGAAAATTGCTCAAAGACATAAACTTGGTGCGTCTACCTTGTCAGGAATGGTAGTGGAGACCCAGCTCAGTGAGAGGGATGACGAAATTGCCATATTTGATTGTAAGAAGTGGATGGTGGAGACTCAAGCTTTTCAGTTCAGCTTTTTGATGGGGGTTGAGTAGACTGTGGTTCGGAAAAATTATAGAATACTACCGTAGTATGGCCACATGGTACATCCTGTACATGTCGTCCACCCATATTATAACACGTATGCAAGATGTACAGTGGCCATACTACGTAGTATTCTATAATTTCTCGTGGCGCGGCGAGCTCTTACACGGGACATGCAAGTGACTAAAAAGAAGGCTTATATATATATATATATGGGTCCTTCTCCATTGCGAACTTCAAGAGTGCGAATTCATTGCGAAGTTGTGTTTTCACCGTCTGATGTGCCTTGTTTAAACAAAGAAATTCTAAACCTCTATTTGTCTATGGGAATATGAGTATTTTTAAAGGATTTCCAAAGCTTCTATTTTTCAAATAAGTTTATTTGAAGGACTTCCTTATAAGTCTTATTTTGTATTGTATTTTACTAATTTAAACCGTCTATTTTATAGATATTCATTTAAAGATCATCTCTACCAAAAAATCACTTGAATCTGATATCATTTGATCATTCAATTAGATTATTGAAATTTAAGTACTTTCTTGAAGCACCGTGTTTATTGATTTTGTTGGTCTCAATTAAATGCCGTAATGATTTTAATTTGCATGATTTTTGCAAGGATGATCTCTGAATGAAGATATGAAAAATAGATGGTTTGGATCATTGAAATTTTTTTCTTAAGGTGTCCCTTAAATAAAATTATTTGAAATCCATCATAATCAGTTCTTAGTATGAGAAAAATTAGAGAAAAATTATTATTTAGTATTAGAAGAATACGACATGATATATATATATTGAAATTCTCTTATGCGGATATCCGGACGTTATTATCGTATGGACGCAGTGTATTTTGTACTACCCTCCTCGCTTCCTGCCTGCTTACAATGACATCCGTCACGTTCCACACGTTAATACATCCGGATAAGAGAATAACTATATATATATATATATATATATATATATATATATAATCACTCCACATATTATAATACGATGGCACAGGCCTCCATTAAGAGATGAATGATTAATTTCAAGGTTATCATAGTTATGAATTTTAGCACAAGTGGTATTCAAAATCGAAAAATACTTGGACCCTTAGCATATAAATTGCTGTAGAATTTTTAAATTTTTTTTTATAGTCAACGAGATTTAGTCAAGTAGAACCCCTATTGTCACCGCAATAGTGTGTGTGAGAAACTCCCTTATCCCTTATAGTTTATATTACAATTCATATTTAAAAATAATAATATAATATCGTTTTGAAATTTTGATGAATTATTATTGCTCAAGGATGAACTATATAATTTCGTTTGTCTTTCGAATTGGCATTGCCTGGCTGGGCTCAACCCCATATTTAGGCCCATTGATGACTGGATTACTAGCCCATACTAAATTATGGAAAGGTTTGCTCTTTGTTTGCTTTTTTTTCAATTGGGTAAAGAGTTTGGTTAGTTTCCTGATACAAGTAGGAGATTTTGCTTGTGACTTGCGAGACAAGAAAAGGTATGCTCAATAATCACTATATATACAAGGACTTCCTACCCTAATGTATACTTTTCTAGTTGAGAGATCAAAATTTTCAATATGGAAGTGCACGGAGAAAATCACGATGAGGGTGATCAAAGAAATTACCAGAGGAGGCCACAAAGACGAAGTGCGGAAACAATCGAGTGGACGCTGGAGCACCACAAGCAATTCGTGGACACCATGATCCGATTAGAATTGGATGATCTCAGAGTCCGTACACCCAGGCGGACGATCCTGATTGTGGAGCTCATGAACAACGAGGCCTTGAGGCTTTTTCCGCGCTCAACTCTCTTGGACCACATCTCCAACTTTCAGCGTTTCCAGAAAATCACTGCTCGCGGTTTTAAGAAAACCAGCGCTCACCGTGTTTTGATGAGAGACTTTGAACGACTTAACATTAATAAGAAGAAGGAGGAGAAGGAGGAGGACGAGAACGACATCCCGTTTTCATGGAAACTGGAGCGTCATAAGAAGTTTGTGGAGGCAGTGATCCAGTTGGGGCGAGGAAAGGTAGCCCCAATTGACATTCTGAAGCTGATGGAAGAGGAGCGCCGCCGGGGCCTCACTGTTCGGGCAGTGAAGAAGCATCTCTTTGGGTTAATGGTTTTACAGAAAAAGACTCAAAAATCACATGCCAAAGCTCAATACTATGCCAAATTGGAGGAGTTCAAAAGAATGGAAGAAACTGCCCGCAGGTTATCTAATGTGAATATCTCTCTCGTCACGCATACCTAATGTGAACATCTCCATGGTCAAGCGAGGTGATTACTTGTGATTGTGTGACTACCATGGTTAATGAAATGTATGTTTTTATAAAAATTCAATATGAATATATTTCAGTTAGGTTGAAACTCTATGTTGTGGGTAATCATTCAGTTTTTAAACTTACCCTTCAAGAACTGGTCTTTTGAATGTATGGATTTTGGTTAGCCAAGATGATAAAAGCAAAATAGCCAAGCACTAGTCTAATGCGTGATTTGGAGGTAACAAGAAACTATAATTTCGGTTGTATCGTTCAGACTAGGATCGCCTCTCCTAATAATAATAGAGGGGCTGGGCTGAACCCCATATTTAGGGCAGATCGGCCCAATTAATCCGTTGATGTCTGAGAGTTATTAGCCTATACTCAATTAGCCCAATTGGCCCATTATAGTCGGCCCAATTGGCCCATTATGGTAGGAATAGGAAAGGTTCTGTTAGTTTCCTAATAGGAATGGGAGATGTTGCTTGTGACTTGCGTGACAAGAAAGAGGTACATTTCTAAGCACTATATAAGTAGGGACTTCCTAGCCTAACCTACTTTTCTAATTCAGAGATCAAAATTTTCAATATGGAAGTGGACGGTGAAAATCATGATGAGGGTTTGGGAAGAAATTACCAGAGGAGGCCACGGACACAAAGAAGAAGTACAGTGGAAGCAATCGAGTGGACGCTGGAGCACCACAAGCAATTCGTGGACACCATGATCCGGTTAGATATGGGAGATCTCACAGTTCGTACACCCAGGAGGGCGATCCTGATGGTGGATCTCATGAACAACGAGGCCTTGAGGCTTCTTCCACGCTCAACTCTCATGCACCACATCTTCCACTTTCAGCGTTTTCAGAGTTATCAGAAAGCCAGTGCTCACAGTGTTTTGATGAGAGACTTTGAACGACTTAGCATTAATAAGAAGGAGGAGGACTTGTTGTTTTCATGGACACCGGAGTATCACAAGAAGTTGGTGGAGGCAGTGATCCAGTTGGGTGGGTTTGGAAAGGCAACCCCAATGGGCATTCTGAAGCTGGTGGAGCGCCGCCAGGGCCTGACTGTTCAGGCAGTGTCGAAGCATCTCTTCGGGTTAAGGGATTTACAGAAAATGACTCAAACATTTCAAGAAAAAATCCACTCGTTATCTAAGGAGAAATATAATAGTTATGTCTAACTCGGTATCGGTATAGTTATATGTTATGTGAATATCTCTCTCGTCACGTGAGTGAGGACTTATTGTGATTGTGTGGCTAAATTGGTTAATGATATGTATTTTATATTAATTCAATATGAATATTTCAGTTATCTTGAAACTCTTTGTTGTGGTTTGTTTGCTCATTCAGTTTTTAAATTTGCCCTTCAACAACTGGTCTTTTTTGGCATTTGAATGTATGAATTCTGGTTACCCAAGATGATAAAAACAAAATAGCCAAGCACTTGTCTAATGCACCCAAAAATATGATCAATTTCTGATTTTCTTTTCCAACACTTAAAACAAGTTTATTCCAAATTGTGGATTTGAGCTGGGAATAATTTTGAACAATTTATATTCCCTTTCTTCAAAAATGGACAGAGGTATTCATGCTCCATTGTAAACTTAAATCAAATCAAGGGGAGGCGCATGTGATCAGCATTAATTTTTTATTTATTTTGCCAAAATCACACTTGAACAATATTGCCATGCTTCTGTTGAGCACCAGCTTTTTTGTAGCTTAATTTATACTAATTTAATCAGATCACATGCAACAAATCATTATTTATTTATTCCTGGAAGCAACAAATGGTTTGAAAATAAAGGCAGAAACCAGAATACAGTAGGTCAACACTCAACAGGGAATCTGCTGACTGAATTAGAGAAAGAAAAAAAAACAGAGAATCTTGTGGCTGGTGCCTTAAAGAAAGGGAAGATCTAAGTTCTGGAAGAGTTTATAATGATTTCAAGAAAGCCACATCACACTGAACACATTTATGAAACTTAGACTTGAATCTGACAATATGTTAACTGTATTTTAATCTTCTTTATTAGACAGTCACTGGTTAGACCTTGGAAACAGCACCTTCACTCACTATCATCCCTTCCATACAACCCCAAACTGCCTCTTTTTCCTTTTCCACTGAGAACTCCCTCTCTCTCTCTCTCTCTCTCTCTCTCTCTCTCTCTCTGATATTGTGTTTTTGTTCCTTCCACAGAATCCTAGCCTTATTATTGTTAATTCTTCCCCAATTAGATTGAAGAACAGGTATGCTCTGCTTTCATTTAATTTTCAAGATGAAGTTTGTGCATACACAGCATTTACATACAAAAATCAAGGCAAGATTACAGGCTATGTGCTAGTGATATTGTTATGATTCAATAAGGAAATATTTCTCATTTCTGTATACAAAAATGGGTTATCTAAATGGGATTTCCTTGATTTGCATTGTTCTTTGTGTTTCATCAATCCCATCAGTCGTATTTGTATATGCTTCTTTTGTTCCTCAAGATAAATTCTTTATTGACTGTGGGGGAAGCAAGGCAATTGAGTTTGGGGATGGCAGGGTTTTTGAGCCTGATTCTGGGAACCCAAATGTTACTTTATCTTCACAAGGGAACATTGCAGTTTCAGATCATGAAACAAGTGTTTCAAACCACTCAAATCTCTATAGTTCTGCCCAGGTTTTTAGAGAAACTTCATCTTATACCATTAGCACTAAGCAGATTGGTCGCCATTGGCTTAGATTGCACTTTTACCCTTTTGAGAACCCAAAGTTCAATTTGAAATTTGCAGTCTTCTCTGTTGTGGCTAATGGAATTACACTGCTTCATGGGTTCTCTTTCTCAAAAGTAGGCAAAACCTCTCATCTAGTGAAGGAATATGTTTTTGAAGTCGATGGAACAAGTTCTAAGAAACTGGTTCTTACATTGTCACCTTGGAATTGTTCAATTGCATTCATCAATGGGATAGAGGTTGTTTCTGTGCCTGATGGGCAATTCCCCAGTACCAAAGTAATGCCTGTTCCATTGGGGCCTGCAGTTGAAGTTCCTAAACATGTCGCTTTCGAGACGGCTTATAGGATAAACATGGGAGGTCAACATATAAACCCCAAGAATGACTCACTGTGGAGGACATGGGAACCAGACCATACTTTTCTTGTCAATGCTGCTGCGGCCAGGAACGTTGCAGCCAATCCCAGCAGAATCAAATACCCTGATGGAGTTTCAGTTGAAATTGCACCAAATTGGGTTTATGCCACAGCTCAAGAAATGGCGGATGCGCAGGTCAGCAACCAGAAATTTAACATTTCATGGGCATTTGAAGTTGAACATGGGTTCAGCTATCTTATCAGATTGCATTTTTGTGACATTGTAAGTGTAGCTCTTAATCGTTTGGTTTTCAATGTGTATATCAACCAACAATCTGCTCTAGACTCTTTTGACATCTCAAGCAGGACAATGGAATTATCAGCAGCTTACTTCATAGACTTTGTGACAAATGTTTCGATGGGCTCAAATCGGATTTTGGTGCAAGTAGGTCCTCCTATGTTAAGAGACCTCCCATCCAATGCAATCTTGAATGGTTTGGAGATTATGAAAATGAGCAATCACAGAGACAGCCTTCACGGGAATCTTCCAGGGGATCGTAAAATGGGCACAAAACTCCCTGCAGGAAAGAAAAAGTGGATGCTGCTGGCAATTTCTTCTTCAGCAGCAGGATTTATAGTTGTGGTGCTCATGTTAGCTGCTTTCTATTTGTATTGGTGTAAAATCCATCCAAAAAAGCTGAAGCCTCAGTGCTCAGCCTGGATGTCATTACCTAGTCATGTGGGGATTTCTGATTCAAAAGTTTCCATTTGCAGTTATGATTCCACAGCACATTCTCTTAGTTTAGGCCGCATTCTGGCTTTCTCAGAGGTTCGTGAAGCCACGAAGAACTTTGACAAGAGCTTGGTTTTGGGAGTTGGGGGATTTGGAAAGGTTTACATGGGAGTGCTAGAAAATGGGACTGTGGTTGCAGTGAAGCGCGGAAATCCACGGTCACAACAGGGACTTATTGAATTCAGGACAGAAATTGACCTGCTATCAAAGCTCAGGCACATACATTTAGTTTCTCTGATAGGCTACTGTGAGGAACTCAATGAGATGATCCTTGTTTATGAGTACATGGCAAAGGGTCCTCTGAGAAAACACTTGTATGGTTCGAATCTTCCTCCGCTTACTTGGAAACAAAGGCTTGAAATTTGCATTGGAGCTGCAAAAGGCTTGCATTTCCTACACACAGGAGCAGCAGAGAGCATAATTCACCGCGACATCAAAACAACCAACATACTTCTTGATGAAAGCCTCACTGCAAAAGTGGCTGATTTCGGATTGTCAAAGCTAGGCCCTACATTGGATCAAACGCATGTAAGTACTGCAGTGAAGGGTAGCTTTGGTTACCTTGACCCGGACTACTATCGTCGACAGCAGCTCACAGAGAAGTCAGATGTGTATTCTTTTGGAGTGGTTCTGTTAGAGGTCTTATGTGCTAGGGCACCCATAAACCCTGCCCTCCCCAGAGAAGAGGTTAATATAGCAGAATGGGCTATGAGCTGGCAAAAGAAGGGAAGACTAGAAAAAATTATAGATCCCCATCTTGGAGGACATGTCAATCTTGAATCTCTTAGAAAATTTGGTGAAACAGCAGAGAAGTGCCTGGCTGAATATGGAGTTGATAGGCCAACAATGGGAGATGTTCTGTGGAATTTGGAGTATATTCTTCAACTGCAAGAGGCTTCTATACAAACTGTTTCATCTGAGGAGAACAGTGCAAATTACATTCCATACATGCCAGAATCAGAATGGCTCCCCCAAATGAGTGATCAAGAATCTGATACAACATCAAGTGCAGTGTTTTCTGAGTTGTTGGATCCAAGGGGAAGATAAAATTATCATACACATTATACTTGAACCAATATTGCTTTTTCCTTCTCACTTAGGGGGTGTATTCAAATTAGATTTTAAACGATTTTAAAGAAGTTTAAAAGTTCAGGTGTATTCAATCACAATTTTACAGAAATCTTTTCAATTATGGGTGTATTCAATTCAAACTTTTTAAACTCTATTCAAATTTGGATGTATTCAATCACGATTTTAAAAGACTTTATAAAAGTTTGGGTGTATTACAAAACTCATTAATTTTAAAGGAAATACAAAAGGTGTTGGATTTCGTTTGATTATAGACTAATTTTAGGCCATGAAAATTTTTTGATTTCCCCAAAGATTTTGATAGATATATTATTTTTATTCTCAATATATGATTTCACCACTTCTACTACCACCATCTTATCAAGGCTATCACCACCACCGCCGCAACAACCACCACAGTGGCAACCATGCACGACCACAGTCGCAACCACCACCACCACATTCATCGCCGCCGTTGCCACCACAACAACAATTGCCATCGCCGCCACCTATAACTCTTTTAAAATCTAAATTGAATACACCCCCCTTAGTTTCATGATTTATATTTATATTATGTTTTTTTTTTAATCACAAATGGTCCTTGAGGTTGGCAAAATTATCACGGCTTAATATCACAAAACGTCCCTAAGGTTTATGAAATTATCATATTGCATCCTTAAATATTTTTTCGTGTTATTCGTGGTCCTCAAGGTTAGTATGTGTGACAAATGGTCCCTCTGTTAGGTTCCGTAAAAAACTCCTTTAGTTTGCTGACGTGGCATATATATAGAAATAGAAATGGTCCCTGCACGGCTATACTCTAGAAATAGAAATACCAAAAGTAGTCTTACGGCTATACTCTAGAAATAGAAATTTCATAAGTAAAGCCGCACGGCCATACCCAAGAAATAGAAATTTTACAAGTATAGCCTAGCGACTATACTTCTTAAATAGCATAATCTGAATTTGACTTGTTAAATTACTTTAATTAGTAGTTGTGTTTTAACTACTATTTACTTAGTCACTAATTAGGATTTAAATATTTTATTAAAGAAATAAATTAATTACTACTCGTTAAGTAATATAATTTGTGAATTAATTAAAATATTTAATACTAATTATTCACAAAATAAATAATAATTAAAACATAATTACTAATTAAATGAATTAAATCAATAAAAGATATTATTTAATAGATAAAAAGAAAATTTTTAAAATAAATTATTGACCTAAAGATACTAAGTTATATTTAAATTGTTTTAAAAACCTTTCCCTGTGAAATTTCCCGATTTTATCTTTCCCAACAAAATTTCGTCGGCAAAGTTGTCCAATTTGATGACATAGACATTTAACTTTAAAAATTGAAATTCCAAAAGTACAGACGTGCGGCTATAAGTACAGCCATATGGCTATACTCCAGAAATAGAAATTCCAAAAGCACAGCCGCTTGGTTATACTCTAGAAATAGAAATTTCAACGATGCGATTAAATGCGACTATACCCAAGAAATAGAAATTTTACAAGTATAATCAAAGCGGCTATACTTCTTAAATAGCATAATCTGAATTTGTCTTGTTAAATTACTTTAATTAGTAGTTATGTTTAAACTACTATTTACTTAGTCACTAATTAGTATTTAAATATTTTATTAAAGAAATAAATTAATTACTACTCGTTAAGTAATATAATATTTGAATTAATTAAAATATTTAAAAATAATTATTCCCAAAATAAATAATAATTAAAACATAATTACTAATTAAATTAATTAAATGAGCATAAGATATTATTTAATAGATAAAAAGAAAATTTTTAAAAAATTATTGACCAGAAGATACTAAGTTATATTAAATTTACTTTCAAAACCTTTCCCTGCCAAAATTCCCTGATTTGATCTCTTCCGACGAAATTTCGTTGGCAAAACTAAAATATTTGCCGGCATAGACATTTAAATTTTAAAAATAGAAATTCCAACAGTACAGCCGCACGGCTATACTCTAATAATAGAAATCCCAAACGTACAGCCGCACGGCTATACTCTAGAAATAGAAATTCCACAAGTACAGCCGCACGGCTATACTCTAGAAATATTAATTTCAAGGGTAAAGCCGAACGGCTGTACCCAAGAAATAGAAATTTTACAAGTATAGGGGAGTGGCTATACTTCTTAAATAGCATAATATGAATTTGTCTTGTTAAATTACTTTAATTAGTAGTTATGTTTTAACTACTATTTACTCAGTCACTAATTAGTATTTAAATATTTTATTAAAGAAATAAATTAATTACTACTTGTTAAGTAATATAATTTGTGAATTAATTGAAATATTTAATACTAATTATTCACAAAATAAATAATAATTAAAACATAATTACTAATTAAATGAATTAAATCAATATAAGATATTATTTAATAGATAAAAAGAAAAATTTAAGAAAACTTATTGACCTAAAGATAGTAAGATATATTTAAAGTTTTTTAAAAATCCTTCCCTGTGAAATTTCCCCCATTTATCTTTCCCGACGAAATTTCGTCGGCAAAGTTAACCAATTTGACGGTATAGACATTTAACTTTAAAAATAGAAATTCCAAAAGTACAGCCGTTCGACTATACTCTAGAAATAGAAATTCCACAAGTACAGCTGCACGGCTGTACTCCAGAAATAGAAATTCCAAAAGTACAGCCGCGCGGCTGTACTCTAGAAATAGAAATTTCAATAGTACAGCCGTACGGCTTTACCCAAGGAATAGAAATTTTACAAGTATAGCCGGGCGGCTATACTTCTTAAATAGCATAATCTGAATTTGTCTTGTTAAATTACTTTAATTAGTAGTTATGTTTTAACTACTATTTACTTAGTCACTAATTAGTATTTAAATATTTTATTAAAGAAAAAAATTAATTACTACTCGTTAAGTAATATAATTTGTGAATTCATTAAAATATTTAATACTAATTATTCACAAAATAAATAATAATTAAATGAATTAAAACCTGAAGTCTCTGCTCTTGCTCTACTCGCATTAAGATCTGTAAAGATAATAAGTGATGCAATTACCATAACAAGCCCAAAACCAGTATGACAAGAACAGAAATCCCAAGCATAAAGGAACAGGAAACAAAACCTGGAGCATGACACTCTCCTGTTCCTGCTTATCAGAAAGGGCTCGGCGAAGCTCAGCAACCTCTTGCTCTAATTGCTCAACCTGACACAATAAGATACCAGAATGACGTATCTTTACAGCAACGGCATATAACCCAGGACAAAATACAAAAGTAACACAAAGGTTGTGCATGAATGTGTTTCTTTTCTTTTTTTATTAAATGCAGATTAGGTGACAACCCATAGACAGGCTTATTATATGATGGAAAGATGAAAAAAATTATGCACACAAAGGTCTAATCAATGGGCTGATAAAATGGCAGAAACAATATGCATAATTCCAGTATGCCAAACAAGGAAGACTGTAATGAGGGTGTGGAGGGTTCAATAAGCAACCTGTTCTTGAAGATCTGGTACAGAATCTAACTCCCCATCCCCATTCAGGCTAATAAGAACTTCATCTGCATTAGTGGACCCAGACTCTGAACGTGATAAACCACCATTTGTCCGTGCATCGATCAATCGTTCTCCTTTCTTTGTCACTATTATCATCGATTTAGGATCTTGCATGAAATTATACAGCATAGATGCTAGACCTTGAGAATCCTTCCAAGCCCGAAGTCCCTTCGATCTTTCCTCAATAGCAACAAGTACAGCTGGCCGATGTTTATTTCTCAACTCTTGTAATCTAGTTTCATTTACATTTTGGTAACCCATGCAAGCTGTCAATACCAGTTGACTACTATCAAATGTAGAGCCAGCCAGTGATTGCAGCAGAGTAACTGCATCTCTAGAAATAGAAATTCCACAAGTACAGCCGCACGGCTATACTCTAGAAATAGAAATTCCACAAGTATAGCCGGGCGGCTATACTTCTTAAATAGCATAGTCTGAATTTGTCTTGTTAAATTACTTTAATTAGCATTATGTTTTAACTACTATTTACTTAGTCACTAATTAGTATTTAAATATTTTATTAAAGAAATAAATTAATTACTACTCATTAAGTAATATAATTTGTGAATTAATTAAAATATTTAAAACTAATTATTCACAAAATAAATAATAATTAAAACATAATTACTAATTAAATTAATTAAATGAGGATAAGATATTATTTAATAGATAAAAGAAATTTTTTAAAAAATTATTGACCTAAAGATACTAAGTTATATTTAAATTTTTTAAAAACCTTTCCATGCGAAATTTCCCCGATTTGATCTTTCCCGACGAACTTTCGTGGGCGAAGCAAACCAATTTGCCAGCATAGATATTGAACTTTTAAAAATCGAAATTCCAAAAGTACAGCCGCTCGGCTATACACTAGAAATAGAAACTCCACAAGTACAGCCGCACGGCTATACCCCCAGAAATAGAAATTCCAAAAGTACAGCCGCACGGCTATACCGAAGAAATAGAAATTTCAAGTATAGCCGGTCGGCTATACTTCTTAAATAGCATAATCCAAGAAATAGAAATTTTACAAGTATAGCCGGCCGGCTATACTTCTTAAATAGCATAATCTGAATTTGCCTTGTTAAATTACTTTAATTTGTAGTTATGTTTTAACTACTATTTACTTAGTCACTAATTATTATTTAAAATTTTTATTAAAGAAAAAAATTAATTACTATTCGTTAAGTAATATAATTTGTGAATTAATTAAAATATTTAGTACTAATTATTCAGAAAATAAATAATAATTAAAACATAATTACTAATTAAAGTAATTAAATCAGTAGAAGATATTATTTAATAGATGAAAAGAACTTTTAAAAAAATTATTGACCTAAAGATACTAAGTTATATATAAATTTTTTTAAAAACCTTTCCCGTCTAATGTAGAGCCAGTTGACTGCTATCAAATGTAGAGCCAGCCAGTGATTGCAGCAGAGTAACTGCATCTCCAGCATCCTTGGTAGTAACCAGTGCAGGGCCTACAAGTAACTGAGCCAAATTAAGTTTCATAAACCAGAGAACCTACAGGCCACTTGGTACTATATCATGTTAAAGTAACCAAGTTATATGCTTTTTTTTATATACCCAGTATCATATAACAAAGGGTTTTTTTCTTTAGAAAACGAAAAAAAAATTACTATTTTTATACCCAGTACCATATAACTCCATCAAAGCAAGTGCTGTTTTAAATAGCATCACGCGGTTTCCTTCAAAAAGAAGCACATCCCAGACTTGAAGTCAATACATCAAAATATGGGTAAGCTTCAACAAAATACCTATAAAGGAATAGTTAGTTTATTATCTAAAGTCAGATCAAAAAAAAGTTTATTATCTAAAGAAACATATAAAACCTGACCACTTTCCCATGGAAGCATGTTCATGAAGATGGTAAGGAACCATGGTCCACTAAACTCCCAGTCCCAGGTAATCTAGATGATTGACTGCAACATGATTAAAGGTGGCATTAAGTGATTGCTCAACAAATATATCAAACAAAAAGAAGCGTATATTGTATAATAATAATATACAAACCCAATCTGGGAAATCTCTCATGTACCAGCTCTTCAAAAACAAGTTGATCCACCTGATAAAATACAACTCATCAGAATATTTCGAAATGCCAACATCTGCAATTATGCATTTATAGCATGGTTTCCTCAATTTTGTTCATGTATCTCACAGTCACTTGAGGAGAAAGAGCATAGATACACGAAATGAAAAATGCATGAAAACTTAGTACAGAAAATATTACCTGAGATTCTATCATTTCCTCAGAGTAATTACACAAAGACAAACAAGTGCAATCACTTTAAATGTAATTATATGCAAACACAAACTTGTATATTTCCTGGAATTTTTTTGTTCCTTTGAAAACAAACTGCTCTTTGATTTCTTCACACTAAGCCTCCAAACAAAAGAAAAGGCAACAATATATGGTGATTATCCTTTCCCGGAAGTTAATAAACAGTCAATTGAGTTTAGACCTTACCAAAAGGCATTTTCTTCGGGAATGAGAAGCAGTGACAAACACGGGATTTCCTAGATGTTATTTACAGATACATTCATCAACATCATAAATAAATCTAACTCATGAGCACTACAGTCTCAGTATTATTGTATTAATAGTCACAAAAACGTAAAGTGTCATGTCTATGAAAATAATTACTGTATGGATCAATAAATCTCACAGCCACTTACAGTAATGGCAACTCTAAAAAGTAGCCGTTACCTGAGCACATAACATGTTCCAGAACCAATTACCTGACAGTACCCAACAGAGGGATTATGTCGCGCATATGCGGTAAGCAAACGCCTCAAAGCGTTCCTACCATCTTCATCTAGAGCAGGGTGACCTGGAAATGTTCTAGGTAGATCCTGCAGTACAGATCATTGTCAATAAGTTAAGAAGTTGGATTATTAATATTTTCAAATAAAGGAGCAGCCATACTGAAAACATATATATATTTTTTTTATAAATAAAGTGGCGAACAACCTTCTCAATCTGCCCTTTCCATTTTTCAGGTGCACATACAGAATCTGTTGCTAACAACTTGCTATTTTTGTCTGAGTTCAAGTTATTTTGTTCCACATTAATACCAGCATTAGTTTCAGAAGTTAGCAGATCTTGGTAATAGTTATCCACATGCTATTGTCTTCTTAATACAATCATCCTTTTCTTCAATGAATAGTAAAAATGGGCATCCTTTCCATCGCAAATGTACACATTCCAATGAGAAAAATCAGATAAAGAAAAAAGTGAGAGTGATCATTGAGTTGAGAAAATTCTCCAAAACTCTGGCCCTAACATGTTACATAGTGAAATATTTAATTTTGTCACTCCGAGAACGTAAGCACAATATTTAATTTTGTTCCCACTCCAAAACTCGCCGGCCATTTCGCGCTCGCGCCACGAGGTTTTTCAGTGCGCCACAAAACCATTACACAATCATCAAGCGGGGCCCGCCACGTCAGTTGGACGGCGATCCTAATTTCTAAATCTCCTCGCGCTAGTCTTTTTGCCGATTCAGCCGTAATGAAATTTCATCACCACCACAAACGTGCGAGAGCCGTAACAGGACAACCGACACGTCGCCCTCATGAGCTCTAAAGCCACCGACATGTGGCATCGAGAAAAACCCACTCCACTCTCGTCGCTTACTGGCCTCACAGATTTACTACATATTTTTTACCGCTGACCGGCTAGACCGGTTCCGTAGCCGTTATTTCAGGTATTTATAGGGCAAATCCCAGACTTGTAATGAAGCAGTTGACAGTGGAAGCCAAGAGCTACACAGAGAAACAAAAAAGTTTTGAAATCTCTGGTCTTTGAGTTTAAGAAGAAGAAAAGAAGAGAAAGAGAGCTACGAATTTGAAGAAAATGCCAATCAATAAAATTGCAGTTGGGACGCCAGGAGAGGCAAGCAACCCTGATGCCATAAGGGCTGCCTTTGCTGAGTTTTTCTCTATGCTCATTTTTGTTTTTGCTGGGGAAGGCTCTGGCATGGCTTTCAGTAAGACCCATCAATTTCACAATTTCAATATATTTGTCTACAAAATTGTTGTTACTTTCCATGATATACATTTTTAATTCATTTCTTGACAACTTGACTGTTGAAGGTTGTCGATCGTGATTACTTTTCTCATTAACCTGGATTGGTTTATACTTTCTCTACATGTATGATACGTGAGAGATAAATGTTAGCTTGATATATGCCTTTTTCAAAGTATGTGATTATCTAACTTTTTTTTCCGCGTTCTAATTCAATCGGCTAATCAAGGGAAGTTAATTAATTTTGGCAGACAAGCTAACTAACAACGGGTCAACCACACCGTCTGGGCTTGTAGCTGCATCATTGGCACACGCTTTTGCACTTTTTGTTGCGGTGTCTGTTGGTGCAAATATTTCCGGAGGTCATGTAAACCCTGCTGTCACGTTTGGCGCATTCATTGGTGGCAACATAACACTCTTGAGAAGCATTTTGTATTGGATTGCACAGTTGCTTGGATCAGTCGTTGCTTGCTTGCTACTCAAGTTTGCCACCGGTGGATTGGTGAGTAGCTAGTTTGGTCAATGTGAGTGAGAACACGTGATGCTAGCACAACTGTTGATAATGGTTGTGAATTCCATAGTTGGTTGCTTGTAATTACATCAACATATGTAATAGCATTACACGCTGATGTTAGCACAACTCTTGTTTTCTAAGATAATTTTAATGATTTTACACGTCTCCAACTTGATGTTTTGTTTATTAATTTAACCCCTGCAGGAAACGGCAGCCTTCTCTCTGTCATCTGGTGTGTCAGTGTGGAATGCTCTAGTGTTTGAGATTGTGATGACCTTCGGCTTGGTCTACACAGTGTATGCCACAGCAGTTGATCCAAAGAAGGGCAATGTAGGCATCGTTGCACCTATTGCAATTGGTTTGATTGTCGGTGCCAACATTTTGGCTGGTGGTGCGTTTGATGGTGCATCCATGAACCCAGCAGTATCGTTTGGGCCTGCTGTGGTCAGCGGGTCATGGACCCACCACTGGGTCTATTGGGCTGGCCCATTGATTGGTGCTGCCATTGCAGCTCTTGTCTATGACAACATCTTCATCGGTGATGGGGCCCACGAACCACTACATAATAATGATTTTTAGAAAGTTGTTCTTGCTTGATTAAAGATTAAGGATGCAATTGTTTGTTCAATTGAAGGGCTCATGGGGATTGAATAATCAAGTCATATTTCATGTACTTTTGTTGCAGGTTTTACTTTGACTAGTGTTTTGTTTTGGTTTTATGTTGTAAGAGGAGAGTAGAACTCATCTAGTTGGTTTGTCTTTTCAAATCTTTGGGAATGCCTTGTTCGTTTTATAATCTTCTGCTTGTTATCGCTGATTGATGAAAAACATGTTTAGAAGATGAAAATGTAACAGAACCACAAATTTCAAAACATCTATGGGAATTATAGTAAATCTTTAGACCCATGTGAACAAGTTTTGTGCACAAGTCATTAATATCTTAAATCTTTTGCTTCTTCCAAAAACACAAGGGAACACTTCTTATGCATCCTTTCCATGGTTTGCTCAAACTCTTTGGCCTCTCCCCAAGCAATTATCACTTGATGCTGCTATGATTAGTGGCTCCACTGTAACTAGATCCCTTATATATTCTCTGCCAAGGAGGTCTCATCCTCTTGATTGTAAATCCTTCCAACTTAACTACTTTCAGATGAGCCAATATTTTATGGCTTTTGACTTCTCCCTTTCTAACTTTGGCCAAAAAGAAGAAGATAGATTTGTGCTTGTCATGCAGTAGCTTTTAGGATAGTTCTGCACATCATCAACAGAGTATAAAACCACATAATTGTATAATATCTTTTATTTTTTAAAGTTTTGGAACTAAGAGAAGGGTTGAATTTGCAACAACTTAATGGGACTTGTAAATTCCCAACAATTAGTTTACCCTATTATTTGTGTTTGTGTTTCTTGAAAGGAAACAACCAATTACCAATAAGACATTGGAAATTTGTGCTTGGAGAATATTGTTTAGGAAGAAGGAAATGAGGGCAAAATTGCGTGATACTTCTCACGACAAAATGATTGTTTAACTTTTTTATTTATGTACCAACATGGTAAGCATGTCTTTTCTAAAAGTATAATAAAATGAAATTGTTATTGGTACACCAAAAATTTATGGTCGAATTTAATTTTGATTACCGAAATTTTAATTTTTCGATTTTGGTCACTGTATTTGCAGCTGTTAGCAAATCAGTTCAAATGTTTTAATTCAGTCAGTTTCATTAATTAAAAATAAATAAAATGTATTTATTTTTTATTTAATTTTTTGGCAAATAAAAAAATAAAAAAGTAGTTCATGTGAAGAAAAAAAAAGATGCAACTCCCCCTTCCCCTCCCCCGACCTCCTCTTCCGCCCTCACCCTCCCCTTGCCACTCCCTCTGCTCTCTCTCCCTCCTCCTTAGTGGTGGATTCAGGATTCAAAAGTCAGGTAGACGAAACTTACCTTAAAAATTCGACGGTTCGAGTGAATTTCATTCATAAAAATAAAAAGATACACCTAGTCGGGGAGGACGTAACGAGCCTTACCTCAAATATGCATCTCTATACATAAATAAAAGCTTAACAAAAAAAATTAATGCAATGCAACACAAAACTAAACTATTTAAATCTAAAACTAAATTAAACTATTAAAAACTTAAGATGCATATATTTATTTTAGCAAAAAGCCAATAGAAGAAGATAATTAAAGAGGAGAGAATAAGAAGAATACTTGTTGGCCTTAGATATGAGAAGATGCTGCTAAGAGAGAATGTCCAGACTCAAGAAGAAGCTGCAAATTAAAATGATTTGGGACTGTCGACTATTGCACAGCCGAAAGGGAATTGGCTGCTTACTTATATTGCTTCCTTTTTTTTAAAAAAAGTTTGATTGGGCCATATAACACATGTGGGTTGATTTTAAGTTTGGGTAGGCATGGGTTCACACTATCACATGGGTTGAGTAGGAATAGCTTTGCTTACATATAGGTTTTTTTTGTGTGAAAATTTTTGGGGTAGGCAACTACCTACCCTACCCTTGCTGTAGGACCACCACTACTCACCCTATCTCACTTTCTCCCCCACCTCGATCCATCCCCAACCCCCTTCAAAATCAAAAGCAACCACCCAGACCACCATCGTCCCCAACTCATTGACCCATTTCAACCCCATATAACCTGTCTTTGACAAAAAAAACTCAAGAGAAAAATCTCCGCTCCATTTCACAACAGCGCACACACACACACACACACACACACACACACACACACACACACACACACACACACACACACACATAAACACATAATGATGGATCGGAGGAGACACTGCTAGTCCGGTGTACTCGTGGTAGTGGAGCGGAGGTTCAAGCGACTGGGGTCTTCGCCATACGATGTATGGGGAGGGTAGGTAGGTAACAAACCCAATCCTTTCATATTTGAGAGAGAGAGAGAGAGAGAGAGAGAGAGAGAGAGAGAGAGAGAGAGAGAGAGAGAGAGAGTTAATGGACAGGTGGGGGTGGGCGGCGGCGATAAGAGGGTATGGTGGAGGTTGGTGGCGGAAATGAAAAGGTAGGTTGTGGCGGTGAGGAGTGGGGGTAGGGTTGCTGGTGGTGTTAGATTTCATTTAATTTAATTTTTTGTTCTTTCTTTTGTTTTGTATTTTAATTTTTTAAATAGTGAAGTTCCAATTTTGCCCCTACACACACTAGGCACGTGGATTTTAATTGACAGAAGTAGCCCACTTCACTTGATTTGCTGATGAAGTTAACTCTAGTGACTAAAATCAGAAAATTAAAATTTTGGTGACCAATCGACCCTAACTCCAATGACCAAAAATGTAATTACCCCAAAAATTTATTGCGTACACCTCCTCCTTTATAAAAATGATGAGAAAAAAAAATTATGAAGATTTTTCGGAGTGCCCATAGCAATTGCCTAACAAAAAAAATAGGAACCTAACTAACACAATATAAGCCTTTGACAAAAAAAATAAAAACAATGTAAGCATCCATATTCTCATATAATTTTATATGAGAGCCTATCTCTTAACCGAATGGTTAAAAAATAGAGTGATGCTAAATGAACTCTAAAATTAATTGAGTACACCCTACTGCCAAAACATTTATTGAATTACTAATTTACCCTAATGCAAAATGACCAAAAAGAATATATTAAATTGTGAAATAAATGTAATTTTAATAAGTACACCATACTCACCATATTCAGTCCTAATCCATGTTTGGATTGATCACTGAGCTTGAACTTTTTTGGTGAACCTCATGGTTTGCGTTTTGGTTTATGATGGGCTCCCTAGCCCTCCTTTATAATCTGTCCTTTCTTGGGTTTATTTCATTCACAGCACTCCCACCAAATTGTTCATCGCATGAGAAGCCATTGGCACAACAAGGCTGGAGGAGGCTTTGAATGCTAATATTTGTCTATATATAAATTTCCCCCAATGCTATTTTGAATAAAAATGCCTAGACTTTGAACTTTAATCAATACAATACCTTTCTTCTCTTTCATATGTTAGCAGTTAAATAACACATGACCACCGTCACTTCCACTGAGGCCACTTGGTTGTTTCTGTGGATCCTTTCCTTAAATATGAAAAACCAGAAGCATTTGCAGCCTCATGACATAACATTTCCATCTGGAGGAAGCAAATGAGAATAGTCATTGGACTCTTTTTTTTTTTTTTGGTCTGGACATTGGACATTAATTATATAAGAAGAAAAGAAAAGTAAAGAAAAGATGTTGTGAGTTCATGTGTTTTGGGACTCAAAATGTAACACAAACAAAGTAATAATAGAGAAAAACAACATACATCTCCAACAATCACTGTGTCACCTTCCTTGACACCATGTTTGTTATGTGTGAAATTTTCTCAGGTTTTGTTTGGGGTGGAGTCTCTCCCCCCGGTATGTTTTGTATTTCCTCTTTTTTGGAGGTTGTATGAAGTATTATCGATATAAAAAAAAAGGGGCTTTAATTTAATTGACCTATCTATCTATTATCATAATATGGGTTTGATGTTGAGTGATAGAGTGTATTAGGGTGTACCAAGGATATTTTTGGTAGTTAAATATGGTGTACTTAGTTAATTTTACATTTTGATTAAAATATTAGGGTGTACTTAGATAATAAGGTGTCTTCAATTAATTTTAAGGTTCATTTAAGCGATCTTCAAAAAAATGGCATAATTCCTTCACTATAATATGACTCCCACATTCTCAGGCTCAAAATGTCAAGCCCAGGCCCAAGCACCGAACCACCACTCCGAATCCACCATTGACTTCGGCCCAAAATAAGTCTCTAAGAATGCACCAGTACGACGTCGTTCAATCGACTACGCTTGCCTCCGTTTTCTCTACGAACCAAAACCTCAGGCTAAAACCTTAGGCTTTGGCGGCTTTGGCCGGGCCTTCTCATTCTCTTCAGAGAGTCCTTCAGTAAAAGCCATCATTTCGAAAGAGTGCAGAGATGGTTTTGTCAAACAGAAGGCTGAAGCAAAAGCTAAGAGAAACACTAGCTCAATCCTTAGTAGAATCGGTAGCTAAAACCGTCCCGAAAACTAATGGGTCAGAAAACCCAGACCCGAATTCGAAGCCCCAGTCGCTGAAAGTGCTCCTGGACTCTGCAACCCTGAAACCCAGATTGTCCAAGCGAGAGAAACGTAGAAAGCTCCTTGCTTTGCGAGGTTCAGAGGCGGTGAGTGGGAGTGGCACTGGTGGTAATTTTGAGGAAAACAGGGGCGAGGAAGAAGAGAGGGAAGTTGGGTCAGAGGATTTGGGGGATGAGAAGAAGAAGGAGAAGAAAAAGAAGAAGAGAAAGAGAGACGAGGAGGAAGAAAATGGGGCTTTGAGTTCTGAGGAAAATGAGGTTGTGAAGGAGGAAGCTAAGAAGCCAAAGAAAAAGAATAAGAAGAAGAAGAAGAAGAAGAAGAAGAGAAAGAAGGATGCAAAGAATGAGGAAGAGAAGAAGGAGGCAAAGAATGAGGAAGAGAAGAAGGATGGTGAGCTTGGGAGTGAGGAGCAAAGTGTCAAAGAGACAAATAACAACAGTGATAGGTAATTTTAGACGATAACCCTTGTGCTCAAATTGAATTTGTGATTTTTTTGTCAACTATTTATTTTTTTATTATGATATTGTTTAATTAGAACTTTTTAGCTTAATTTTTGTTGTTTTGGTAAGTTCAGTATTTTACCTCAACACTTGAACCACTAGTGTTTAGTAGAAGATCAGTTGATTGTGTATGGGAGGCAATATAGATTGAACGGAAGATATCTGCTTTCTATGTGAAAATGTGTTCTATTGTAATTGCCTCTTTCTGTCATTTTGTTTAGGCAAGGGAATGGGGATGTTCCTACAAAAGTTTATGTTGGAGGCATTCCTTATTACTCGACCGAGGATGATATTCGAAGTTACTTTGAAAGCTGTGGCACAATAACTGAAGTTGATTGTCTGAGGTTTCCTGACAGTGGGAAGTTTAGAGGAATTGCTATTATTAGGTTTAAGGTAAGAAATTTTGTATATTATTTTCTGCATTTAAGTTAGGTAAAATTAGAAAACTGTGTATTTAAGTCCTTGCTAGTGTAACATAGACTTGAAAGTCTCTTCATAAATCTTACAAGCAAAGTCTTGTGGTTGTGAGCTGCCAGATTCTCCAGGCTCCTCCACTTTGGATATGACTCGTCAATATGTTTTTGAACAAATCTTAAAAGTCAGTTAGTTTTATTCTTAGTGATGACACAAAGTAGCTGATCTGCCTAAATTCAGTTAAATAAGTTTTCCAGCACGGTAGAAGTTATGTGGGCCTAATCTGTGGTAGAAATAATAGCATCACACAACCTCTGAATCAATTTATGCTAATCTTTTGTTTTTCGATTATTAGAAAATATAAGTTCATGCTGAACATAAGATTGTTTATCGTTTCTCATCTCAACATTATAATGTTTCTACAGACAGAAGCTGCCGCTAAACGAGCCTCGACTCTTGATGGAGCTGAAATGTTAGTTTGGTTCTCTTTGGTTACTCAATTTATTGTAGAATTGGCCAATTATCACATGATTCTAATGGAACTTCTTATTGTCACAGGGGTGAACTATTTCTGAAAATCCAGCCTTACAAGGCAACTCGAGCCAATAAAGTATCTGATTTTGCCCCACAAATTGTGGAGGGCTACAATAGAATCTATGTTGGAAATTTGTCATGGGATATTACTGAGGATGATCTGAAGAAACTTTTCTCAGATTGCAAGATATCATCTATACATTTGGGTATGGATAAGGAAACAGGGGAATTTCGAGGTTATGCTCATGTGAATTTCTCTGATAGTCTCTCGCTGATGCTGGCATTGAAGTTAGATCAGAAGGTTGTATGTGGAAGACCTGTCAAGATAAGCTGTGCAGTACCTCTGAAAAGAGCAGGGACCCCTTCAAAATCTGCACCTACAACTTCAAGTACCCATTCAATATCAGTAGCCCCAACCACAGGTGCCAATTCGATACCAGTAGCTACAACTACAGATACAGAAGCTGATAATACTGAGTTGAGTACCATCAGTGGTAAGATTAAGAGAAGGACATGCTACCAGTGTGGTGAAAAGGGACATCTCTCATCCGCTTGTCCAGTGGCAGCAACTAAATTTTCAAGTACCCATTCATTTGCTGTAACTACAACTACAAGTGTCGATTTGATACCAGTAGCTACAACTACAGATGCAGGGGCTGATGATATTGGGTTGAGTACCGTCAGTGGTAAGATTAAGAGAAGGACATGCTACCAGTGTGGTGAAAAGGGACATCTCTCATCCGCTTGTCCAACCACAGCAACTACATTTTCAAGTACCCATTCAATATCCATAGCTACAACTACAAATACTGATTCGATACCAGTAGCTACAACTACAAGTACCAATTTGATTCCAGTAGCTACAACTACAAGTACCATTTCAATACCAGTAGCTACAACTACAAGTACCATTTCAATACCAGTAGCTACAACTACAGGAGCTGATAATGGTGGGTTGAGTGCCGTCAGTGGTAAGATTAAGAGAAGGACGTGCTATGAATGTGGTGAAAAGGGTCATATTTCTTCAGCTTGTCCAAAGAAGCAATCTGCTGAGAACAATGCAAGCATGTAGGCATTGTCCTAAGTTTTCCTGTTAACTTTATGTAGGAAAAACATATTATTCTTCTCATCAAACTATTATTTGTTCCCCCCTTGTTCATCAAAAAAACTATTATTTGTTCGAATAGGCTGAAAAGCCACAGATTGCAGCTTAGTTTGAGGCAAAGATTTGTAGAACTGAGATGTTTCTTTCTTATTGATAAATCAAATTTTGATTCTTGTTCCAAAAACACAAGGGAACACTTGTTTTGCATCCTTTCCACTCCATGGTTGCTCAAACTCTTTGCCCTCCCCCCAAGCAATTCTCATTTGATGCTGTCATGATTAGTGGCTACACTGTAACTAGATCTCTTATATGCTCTGCCAAAGAGGTCTCATTCCCTTGATTTGCAAATCCCTTCAACTTAACTACTTTCAGATGAGGCAATATTGTATGGCTTTTGACTTTCTTCAATGACAGAGCTGTGCTTGCCATGCAGTAGCTTTTAGGATCATTCTGCACATCATTAGCAGAGTATAATTGTGTAATGAGAGTCCTTTTTTTTAAGTCTTGGAGAATTGTTTAGAATCATCCCACTTGAAGATTCTTTTAAATATTAATTTTATGATTTGACCACATAAATAAAAACAGAACAATGCATGAAAGATTGAGTTTCAAGTGAAAGAAAGAAACCCACAGTTACAATTTACAAAGAGTTGCTCCAAGGCTGGACATAATTTCAAAAAGGAGATTAAGGCATCACTGCTGTATCTTTCGTCCCAATTATCAATCCACCATAACTCTTTCAGCTTATAGAATAGGAAGTCTGCTTGTAAAGGCAAAAGCGATGGCCAGACCAACGTCTGCAAACATAAATTATTTGTGACAAAACTAAGAAATGAGAAACGTACTACTGGAATGGAACAGACCTGGAAAGTCCATTTGCATGGTGTTAGAACTTAAGAATTTTTTATGGTTAATAACATAGGATCAAAGTCACTACTCCCGAAACCGTTGCAGCAGCTGGGGCCTTGTCTAAAATCGAGCATGGCATCTGCCAAGTTGAAATGATGTTCTGGCCAAATCCAAGGGAGGACACCTCGATATCAAAAAGATCGAAGTTTAGAAGTTCTTGTTGAAGAATATAAAGTCTCACATCGGAAACTTGACTTAATGGAATACAATATCTAATGAATGACACCACTCCTAATGTTGTCAACCAAAATCACTTTGATGTTTCTCTGTCTCCGGGGAAAGCTCCAACTCGAAGTGGAGTTTATTGTTGACTGCAATGGTGGCCAAGAGGAGATATTCACCACCTTTGCCAAATTGCAATTTCAGCCTCCTGGGATGGGATGCCCTAAGGGATCAAGTTTGTCTAAATGAGATAGAAATCCAGCAACCACATCAGCAGCAGCATCTATAGCTACCTGCTTCACTAAAGTTGTGTTCTTGAAAGCAAACTGGTTTCTAATGCAGATTCTGAAGGGACAAGAGAAACAATGCGGCAAATAATCTCATTTGGCAACTTTCCAAACAAATCATCTGTCTTTTCCTTCATCATATCTCTATTCGGCTATACCCTGTGAAATTTCCGCGATTTTATCTTTCCCGACGTCAGCAAAGTTAACCAATTTGACGGCATAGACATTTAACTTTTAAAAATAGAAATTCCAAAGGTACAGCCGGGCGGCTATACTCTAGAAATAGAATTTCCACAAGTACAGCCGAACAGCTATACTCCAGAAATAGAAATTCCAAAAGTACAGCCGGTCGGCTATACTCTAGAAATAGAAATTTCAACAGTACAGCCGTACGGCGATAACCAAGAAATAGAAATTTTACAAGTATAGCCGAGCGGCTATACTTCTTAAATAGCATAATCTGAATTTGTCTTGTTAAATTACTTTAATTAATAGTTATGTTTTAACTACTATTTACTTTGTCACTAATTAGTATTTAAATATTTTATTAAAGAAATAAATTATTTACTACTCGTTAAGTAATATAATTTGTGAATTAATTAAAATATTTAATACTAATTATTCACAAAATAAATAATAATTAAAACATAATTACTAATTAAATTTATTAAATCAATATAAGATATTATTTAATAGATATAAAGAAAATTTTTTTAAAAAATATTGACCTAAAGATACTAAGTTATATTTAAATTTTTTTAAAAACCTTTCCTGTGAAATTTATCCGATTTTATCTTTACCGACGAAATTTCGTTGACAAAATTAACCAATTTGACGGCATAGACATTTAACTTTTAAAAATAGAAATTCCAAAAGTACAACCAGACACTATACTCTAGAAATAGAAATTCCACAAGTACAAATGACCTATACTCTAGAAATAGAAATTATAAAGTACAGCTCGACTATACTCTAGAAATAGAAATTTCAACGATGCAGTGTATGGCAATACCCAAGAAATAGAAATTTTACAAGTATAGCCGGCCGGCTATACTTCTTAAATAGCATAATCTGAATTTGTCTTGTTAAATTACTTTAATTAATAGTTATGTTTTAACTACTACTTACTTTGTCACTAACTAGTATTTAAATATTTTATTAAAGAAATAAATTAATTACTACCCGTTAAGTAATATAATTTATGAATGAATTAAAATATTTAATACTAATTATTCAAAAATAAATAATAATTAAAACATAATTACTAATTAAATTACTTAAATCAGGATAAGATATTATTTAATAGAAAAAAGAAAATTTAAAAATCAATTATTGACCTAAAGATACTAAGTTATATTTTAATTTTTTTAAAAAATCTTTCTGTGCCAAAATTCCCCGACTTGATCTTTTACGACGAAAGTTCGTCGGCACAGCTAAACGATTTGCCGGTATAGACATTTAACTTTTAAAAATCGAAATTCCAACAGTATAGCCGCACGGCTATACTCTAGAAATAGAAATCCTAAAAGTAGCCCCGGCTATACTCTAGAAATAGAAATTTCAAAGGTAAAGCCGCGCGGCTATACCCAAGAAATAGAAATTTTACAAGTATAGCCGGTCGGCTATACTTCTTAAATAGCATAATCTGAATTTGTCTTGGTAAATTACTTTAATTAATAGTTATGTTTTAACTACTATTTACTTAGTCACTAATTAGGATTGAAAATTTTTATTAAAGAAATAAATTAAATATTACTCGTTAAGTAATAAAATTTGTGAATTAATTAAAATATTTAATACTAATTATTCACCAAATAAATAATAATTAAAACATAATTACTAATTAAACGAATTAAATCAATATAAGATATTATTTAATAGATTAAAAGAAAATTAAAAAAATTATTGACATAAAAATACTAAGTTATATTTAAATTTTTTAAAAACCTTTCCCTATGAAATTTCCCCGATTTTATCTTTCCCGACGAAATTTCATCGGCAAAGTTAAAAATTTGCCGGCATAGACATTGAACTTTTAAAAATCGAAATTCCAAAAGTACAGCCGCACGGCTATACCCAGAAATAGAAATTCCTCAATTACAACCGCACGGCTATACTCCAGAAATAGAAATTCCAAAAGTACAGCCGTACGGCTATACTCTATAAATAGAAGTTTCAACAGTACAGCCGCACGGATATACCGAAGAAATAGAAATTTTCAATTATAGCCGGGCGGCTATACTTCTTAAATAGCATAATCTGAATTTGCCTTGTTAAATTACTTTAATTTGTAGTTTTGTTTTAACTACTATTTACTTAGTCACTAATTAGTATTTAAATGTTTTATTAAAGAAAAAAATTAATTACTATTTGTTAAGTGATCTAATTTGTGAATTAATTAAAATATTTAATACTAATTATTGACAAAATAAATAATAATTCAAACATAATTACTAATTAAATCAATATAAGATATTATTTAATATATAAAAAGAAAAATTTTAAAAAAAATTATTGACCTAAAGATACTTAGATATATTTTTTTAAACCTTTCCTTGCCAATTCCCCGATTTGATCTTTCCCGACGATATTTCGTCGGCAAAGCTAACCTATTTGCCGGCATAGACATTTAACTTTTAAAAATAGAAATTCCAAAAGTACAGCCGCACGGTTATACTCTATAAATAGAAATTTCAAAAGTACAGCCGCGCGGCTACACCCAAGAAATAGAAATTTTACTGGTGTAGCCGGCCGGCTATACTTCTTAAATAGCATAATCTGAATTTGCCTTGTTAAATTACTTTAATTTGTAGTTATGTTTTAACTACTATTTACTTAGTCACTAATTAGTATTTAAAAGTTTTATTGAAGAAAAAAATTAATTACTAATGTTGCCAACCAAAATCACTTTGATGTTTCTCTTTCTCCGGGGAAAGCTCCAACTCCAAGTGGAGTTTATTGTTGGCTGCAATGGTGGCCAAGAGGAGATATTCACCACCTTTGCCAAATTGCAATTTCAGCCTCCTGGGATGGGATGCCCTAAGGGATCAAGTTTTTCAAAATGAGGTAGAAATCCAGCAACCTCATCAGCAGCAGCATCTATAGCTACCTGTTTCACTAAAGTTGTGTTCTTGAAAGTAAACTGGTTTCTAATGCAGATTCTGAAGGGAGAAAAGAAACAATGCGGCATATCTCTATTTGGCTAATTGCGACAAATCCCATTTGGTATATATAAGTTTATATTAGCTGAACTTGAAAGAACCATAATACCATTAGCTATAATGTTTTTACATTGGATTTCAAGATCTTTATGCATGTGTTGTTAGCGTGGGATGGATTTAGAAATTTATAAACATGAACTGAAATGAAAATCTCAGACCCAATTTTGAGTCTAAGAATTACAACTAGTTTATGATGATAAAGACGTTACTGAACTTTGTTTAAGTTATCATCTGTGAGTGAGACATTGACGACTATAAATAAATTATAATCTATACAAAAATTCCAAAAAGTTGAATATGGCTAAGCTGCTGATGAGGTTGATTTTGCACAAACTTGTAAGCTCTCTCCCTTTGATTTGAATTCACTTTTTATAGTACATCATCCCCTGAAAATCAAGTTCGGGGAAAGATAGCCTTGAAGATATAAGATAAGGAAAAGATTGCGTCAAAATATCAAGAAATGAATGCAATTTCTAGATAAAATAAGGGCTTATTTACTGTAGTGCCCCCATGAAACCCATGTCCCAAATTTTGCAATATATGAAGAAACATAGATGCAACGAAAATGTTGCCATTACCTTACCTACATCAGTTGAATATAACTTTATCTCAAGCCTAATGATCAAATATATGGTAGAGTAGCATGAACAATATCTTGTTAGTAATGAATAAGATTGTGGAGGTTGATATAAACTTTCGGAATTTGCTTTGATATCTATAAAATGAAAAAATTGTTCTTGAAACGTAACATGTCGAGCACATGACATTTCGTTCTAGGGAAAAAGTAGAAGAATAAAACGGAGCTGTTATTAGCACCTTAAAAAAATTATGATACATTACCAATATTATTAATAGGGTGTTAGATGTTTGGTGTGCTCTCAAGTAATCTTGAATTCAAACATGTGTGTGAGTTTCCCTTCTTCCTTCTTAACTTTACGAACGCATAAAAAAATGCACATTACCGCATTAGAGATGCAAGTCCAGGCCCAACCACTCCAAATCCACCTTAGGCTTCGCCCCAAAATAACCAGATGCAAATACGACGTCGTATCAGTGGGACTACCACGTTTACCTCCATTTTCCCTACGGGCCAAAACCTCAGGCCAAAACCTTAGGCTTCGGCGGCTTGGCCCCTTGCCTTCTCATTCTCTTCAGAGAGTTTTTCGGTAAAAGCCATATCAGCTCGAAAGAGTGCAGTGTTAGGATCCCTTGTTGATGGGCCTTAGGATATCTTGCTATGGGCCTATTGATAGCAACCCGTAAACCATAACTCCAATCGTAATTTTTTATTATTTTTTTATAAAAGAGATAGTCTAAGTTACAAGGAGGAGATTTCTCATACACATACAATTATGATGTTGTGGCAATTCGAACATAACGACCACTGCACACATACAATTATGATGTTGTGGCAATTCGAACATAAAACTCTCTGTACACATGTATAGCCCCATGATGTTGTGGCAATTCGAACATAAAACTCTCTGTACACATGTAACTATGATGTTGTGTCAATTTGAACATAAGACCTCTGCTCTCTACACACATACAACTACGGGTGGGCATCGGAACCGCAAAACCGCAAAACCGAACCAAACCAAACCGGAAAAAACCGTCAAAAACCGTGTTGACCGGAAAAGTCAACAACCGAACAAAAACCGAACCGGACGGTTTCGGTTCGGTTTCACCCCAAGGAACCGATCCAATCCAAACCGGTCCAATACAAATTTTTATTTTATATTTTTAATATTATACATATTTATATTCTTTATTTTATATATATTTAACATGTGGTTATTTTTTATTGGTTCTTTATGTTATATATATATATTTAACATGTGTATAATTTTTATTTTTTTTAGAAAATTATTTAAATCCAATGCTACATTTTTAATGTTATAACTAATATTTTTCCAAGTCCAACTTCAAAACATATCTCTTTTTAAGAAATTGGATCATTTATTAATTTTCAATTCCAAAAATACAATTTTAGTTGGGATTTGTATTTTTTAAAAATAAAAAAATGGAAAAAATTAAGAACCCGGTTCAAAACCGAAAAAATCGGAAACCGGACCGGAACCGGTGAGAACCAAACCGGCCGGATTCTTTAAAAAAAATCACTAAAACTGGATCGAACCGAATCGGTTAAATAATTCGATTTCGATTCCGATTTGAGGTGAAAACCGGTCCAAACCGGACTGTGCCCACCCCTACATACAACTCCGATGTTATGTCAATCCGAACATAAAACTCTGCTATCGGCACACGTATAACTATGATGTTGTGTTAATCCGAACATATGACGTCTGCTCTTCAAGTAAAGACAGTAAAGGGATTTACCACTAAGTTAGACCCGTTGGCAACTCTGATTGTATTTAGTTTCATGCTTTTAGCCATTTTGGGACGTCGACCGAAGAATGGTTTGTTTTCAGTTCTCCCTTCTGCTTTATTATTTTTTGTGGGAAATTTCCTTTTTTGTACCTAACAATTGGTATCAGAGCTGTTCCGACCATGGAAGGGCATGAATACCCACCGGCGACGCTGCCTCACTATCTTCCACCCGTCTATCTTTCCTATCCTACAATCCCACCGCCGTGGACTGGCGTGTTCAACGTTAACCTGGGGGTGATGTACTATTGGAACCCCCAAACCAACGTTTCTCAGTATGAACATCCCGCTTCTATCCCCCATGACCATGACCTATATGCCTCTTCCAGTTACCCACCTACCCATCTCATCAATTCTCCAATCCCCCAATTTTGGAACTCACATGTGCCGCTGGACTACACAGCCCACTCGCCTCACCGTCTCACATCATCGACGCCCACCGATCTTGCTGCACCCTCTGACGTGGGAACCGGCTCCGTTGCACATCTGCTTCATACCTCTACGGAAAACCCAGACCCGAATTCAAAGCCCCAGTCGCCAAAAGTGCTGCTGGACTCTGCAACCCCGAAACCCAGATTGTCCAAGCGAGAGAAACGTAGAAAGCTTCTTGTTTTGCAACGTTCAGAGGCAGTGAGTGGGAGTGGCAATGGTATTAATTTTGAGGAAAACAAGGGCGAGGAAGATAAGAGGGAAGTTGGGTCAGAGGATTTGGGGAATGAGAAGAAGGAGAAGAAGAAAAAGAAGAAGAAAAGGAAGAGAGATAAGGAGGAAGAAAATGGATCTTTGAGTTCAGAGGAGAATGAGGTTGTGAAGGAGGAGGCTAAGAAGCCAAAGAAAAAGGATAAGAAGAAGAAGAAGAGAAAGAAGGAGGCAAAGAATGAGGAAGAGAAGAAGGATGCTGAGCTTGGGACTGAGGAGCAAAGTGTCAAAGAGACAAGTAACAATAGTGATAGGTAATTTTAGATAGTAGCCTTTGTGCTCTCTTTTTTTTGTCAACTTTGTTTTGATTATAATATTGTTTAATTTGTTGTTTTGGTAAAGTTCAGTTTCTCTGTTCCTATATTTTACCTCAACACTTGAACCACTAGTGTTTAGCAGAAGATTGATTGATTGTGTATGGTATGGGAGACAATATAGCCTAGATTGAATGGAAGGTATATGCTTTCCATGTGAAAATCTGTGCTGTATTTTGTGCCTCATTCTGTATGTGTTCTGTCATTTCGTTTAGGCAAGGGAATGGGGATGTTCCTACAAAAGTTTTTGTTGGAGGCATTCCTTATTACTCGACCGAGGACGATATTCGAAGTTACTTTGAAAGCTGTGGCACAATAACTGAAGTTGATTGTCTGAGGTTTCCTGACAGTGGGAAGTTTAGAGGAATTGCTATTATTAGCTTTAAGGTAAGAAATTTTGTATATTATTTTCTGCATTTAAGTTAGGTAAAATTACAAAACTGTGTATTTAAGTCCTTGCTAATGTAACTTAGAATTGAAAGTCCCTTCACAAATCTTACAAGCAAAGTCTTGCAGTGGTGAGCTGCCAAATTCTCCTGGCTCCTCCACTTTGGATATGACTCATCAATATGTTTTTGAACAAATCTTACAAGTCAGTTAGTTGTATTCTTAGTGATGCCACTAAGTAGCTGATCAGCCTAAATTCAGTTAAATAAGTTTTCCAGCATGGTAGAAGTTATGTGGCCTAATCTGTGGTAGAAATAATAGTATCACACAACCTCTGAATCAATTTATGCTAATATTTTGTTTTTCGATTATTAGAAAATATAAGTTCATGCTGAATACAAGATTGCTTATCATTTCTCATCGCAACATTCTAATGTTTCTACAGACAGAAGCTGCCGCTAAACGAGCCTTCTCTCTTAATGGAGCTGAAATGTGAGTTTGGTTCTCTTTGGATACTCAATTTGTTGTAGAATTGGACTCTCACGTGATTCTAATGGAACTTCTTATTGTCTCAGGGGTGAACTATTTCTGAAAATCCAGCCTTATTTTGCCCCACAAATTGTGGAGGGGTACAATAAAATCTATGTTGGAAATTTGTCATGGGATATTACTGAGGATGATCTGAAGAAACTTTTCTCAGATTGCAAGATATCATCTATACGTTTGGGTATGGATAAGGAAACAGGGGAATTCCGAGGTTATGCTCATGTGAATTTCTCTGATAGTCGCTCGCTGACTCTGGCATTGAAGTTAGATCAGAAGGTTGTATGTGGAAGACCTGTCAAGATAAGCTGTGCAGTACCTCTGAAAAGAGCAGGGATCCCTTCAAAATCTGCACCTATGACTTCGAGTACCCATTCAATATCAGTAGCCCCAACCAGAGGTGCCAATTCAATACCAGTAGCTACAACTACAGGTACAGGAGCTGATAATACTGAGTTGAGTGCGGTCAGTGGTAAGATTAAGAGGAGGACATGCTACCGGTGTGGTGAAAAGGGACATCTCTTATCCGCTTGTCCAATTTCAGCAACTATGTTTTCATGTACGCATTCAATATCCAAAGCTACAACTACAAGTACTGATTCAATACCAGTAGCTACAACTACAAGTACCAATTCGATACCAGTAGCTACAACTACAAGGACCAATTCAATACGAGTAACTACAACTACAAGGACCAATTCGATACCGGTACCTACAACTACAGGTACAGGAGCTGATAATGATGGGTTGAGTGCCGTCAGTGGTAAGATTAAGAGAAGGACATGCTATCGGTGTGGTGAAAAGGGACATCTCTTATCCGCTTGTCCAATTTCAGCTATGTTTTCATGTGCGCATTCAATATCCAAAGCTACAACTACAAGTACTGATTCAATACCAGTAGCTACAACTACAAGTACCAATTCGATACCAGTTGCTACAACTACAGGGACCAATTCAATACGAGTAACTACAACTACAAGGACCAATTCGATACCAGTACCTACAACTACAAGTACAGGAGCTGATAATGATGGGTTGAGTGCCGTCAGTGGTAAGATTAAGAGAAGGACATGCTATCGGTGTGGTGAAAAGGGACATCTCTTATCCGCTTGTCCAATTTCAACAACTATGTTTTCAAGTACCCATTCAATATCCGTAGCTGCAACTACAAGTACTGATTGATACCAGTAGCTACAACTACAGGTACAGGAGCTGATAATGGTGGGTTGAGTGCCATCAGTGGTAAGATTAAGATAAGGACGTGCTACGAGTGTGGTGAAAAGGGTCATTCAATACTAGTAGCTACAACTACAGGTACAGTAGCCCCAACCTGAGATGTTTCTTTCTTATTGACAAAGAAAATTTTGATTCTTGCGTAAACTCTCCATGTCAAAATGAAAGATGAAGTGTTGTCAACGGGATCTAGTCTAGTGGAAAAGGGTATTGACTTGCAGACCAGTGCTTTTAGGTTCGAACCTTCGTGGCACCTTGATAGTTTTAGTGTGTGTATGAGAAACCCCTCCCTTGTAGTTTAGACTCTGATTGTATTTTTTTATTTAAAGAAGGATAAAGTGTTTTCTCTATTGCTTTTTGTAAGTTTGTGAAATCTAAATTGGTATTTTTCTCACTGTTGGAGGAAAGTATATATGCTGCCAAGCTAAGCTAACGTTACAATAGAAGTAAATAAGGGAATTCCTAGTCTATAGGGATTGACAAATAATATAGTTGACTTGAGAGAATATACATGGACGGATACTGCTTGCCTCTTTCCCGATAAGGAAATACTATTTATTCATACGAATCACAGTTTGACACATGCAAAAATATTTCATAAAAATACAAAAAGAAAAATTTATGCACACATATCACACTGCTATTGGCAAGAATATAGAAGTTCCTATTTACATAGTAAAGAAGTGAAGTATTTTCCGACACGTTATATATACATCAATTAGCCATAAACCAACTACAAATCAGGGATGCTGTCTAATACTTTTATTTATATGTTATTGAAAGGACATCCATGATTTTTTTCCTAGAGTTAGCAGACTACGGTTTTATTCGAAGATGGGCCTAACTGAACCTGAGCCTAGCCAACCAAGTACATTAGTAGGCCCAAGTACTGTCAGATATACTAAGCCTTGTGGGGTCATGTATACTGTACACACATTTTTACGTAGTTCCCTGTCGCTTTGTTCCAAGGACAAAAATGGCTTCTTCTTTTTTTTCTCAAAATAAGATCAGAATTTTTTATTTTTCATTTCTAAATAAGATCAGAAAAAGTTTTTTTTTACTACAAGTAATAGTTTAAATTATAAGGAAGATAGATTTTTCACACACACACAACTATGATGCCGTGGGGATTCGAACCTGAGATATTTGGTCTGCAGATCAAGGCCCTTGTTGGCTGGTCAGAAAAAGTTTAACACTGATGTGATGCGTTCCAAAATGTATGATCTATCTAATGAACTCCCAAACCAACATGGATCCTTAACCATTATGAGCATAGATGAGTCGAAAGTTCACTTTATAATTTCTTTCAATATGTAATTCTTATTACTTGGAAAAAAAATATTGGAACCTCAATTTTCTCACCCTACCTGGAATGTATGTCTAAATTTTACATAAAATGAATTCATCTACCCTCCATTTGGATAGAGAAAATTAACTCGGAATTTAGCTAAAAATCGGGAATTGACGAGGATTTAGCTAAAAGTTGGGAGTTTTCCTTGGAAGGATTATAATTTGGTTACATATAAATTTAAGGGTTAATTTCACTTTAGTACCCTAAACTTTCACCCTTTAGGCATGTTTGTCCATGCATTCTCAATTTTAACAATCATGTACCCTAATCTTTTAAATTTTTTGCAATATGATTTTGGAGGTCAAAATTTTTGTTAATTGCATACGTGGCATGCCTGAGTCCCACCTATTCGCTTCTTTCGATGTTAGTTGAAGGGTATTTTTGGACAATTGCTTCCTGCCCAAACTTGCAAAAAATGTGTCATAATTTTTTAACAAAAGTACTTGCGGAAGACATCAATTGATCGAAAATACCCTTCAATTGACATTGAAAGAAGTGAAAAGGTGAGACCCATGCCTGTCACGTAGTCAATTAACGGAAATTTTGACGGCCAAAACCAGATTGCAAAAAATTAAAAAGATTATGGTACAAAATTGTTAAAATTGAGAGTGCATTGACAAACATGCCTTAAGGGTGATAATTCATGGTACTAACTTGAAATTAACCCTAATTTAATGAAGTATATATTGCGGTCTTCAGTTTTTTTATTGGGAAAAAAATCAAATTAGAAGCTGTTAAGATGAGGTGGAGAAAGAAAAGCGTGGAACTGGATTCAAAAGTAAAATTGCAAGGAAAAACAAAAAAGAATAATTGGGAGCTGGGTCAACCATCATCCCTTTCATGGAAAATTCTATATTACAAGTTAGTACCCTTTCATAAACTAAGGACAACAAACATCCCATTTCCTTACTTACAAGCACGCTATATTTTTGGCTACCATTGGATGAATTTTTCCACTTCAATTTTAACTTTTAGTCACCAAAATATATTGCTTGTAAAATACTTTTTTGTTTACAATAATATGTGAGTATCATGCAAACTCATAATTTTTTTTATTTATGCCACAAAATAAAGTAAATTGGTAGTGAGTGGTGCTTTGTAGGAGAAGCTTTTTTTTAATCAACCAGAGATGAGAATATCGCATACACTTATGTGGTATACACCGATCTCATGTTCGAACTTCCATTACACATTGGCAGTGTGCATGTGAGAAAACCTCCTTCCCCTTTCCAATGTTGGCCAAAAAAAAAAGACATGGTAGTTTCGAACATAAACCTCTTGTAAACTTAAGAAGAAAACTATCATTAAAGTAAAAAATAATTAATATTTTTTTGGTTGTTGAAAAAGAATATGATATAATAAATAGACAAACAGAGCGAAAGAAAGAGGTAGGAAGTCCTCATGTCCAGAACTTAATATTCATTGTCTTGCCCTCAACAAAATTACCAACCGCATCACTTGCAATCGCAACTTGTTTGGCTCCCTCCCTCTACACCTCTCCACCTTCTCCTTCACGTATTTTTTATTCAACTTATTAACACAGACACTGCATGCTTTGAAATCCAACAAAAATTAGCACCTATATTCATATATCGCGTATCACATCTCTATATATATATATACACACATACAAAGTTACAAACCGTCATCTTCTAACCCCACCCTTTAAGCCAAACCATCTTCTTCCACATATATAACATATATGCATCATGTTCCTTTTGCTCAACATGTCTGTTTCTTCCATTGTCTTCAAATTGGAGGCTTTTGATTAATGGGTTTTCTGTGTCTCCCTCTGAATTGTATGAGATTCTTTAATTTTCTTGGTTGACACTTGAGCCTTGACTTGCCCGAGTTTCTTTCCTTCTAAGTTTTGAAATGGGACCCATTAGAGGGATGAAGAGGAGGAAGAAGGCAGAGAAGAAGTTTGACCAGAATGTGTTAGCTGCAGCTGCAGCTGCTTCACTGAGTTCTCAATCCCAGCCCGTCGATTGGTGGGACGACTTCTCTCAGAGAATTACTGGTACAAATATTCCTCAAGTGCTTTGTGTTTCGCATTATCTTTTACTTGGGTTGTTGGTTAATTTGTTTTATTGGGTTGTCTGTAAATATATGCATTGGTTTGGCTCTCAGTGGGTATATCTGGTTTGTTGTTTATGAGTATTTGATGAAATATTAGGACTTGGGTTCAATGCAGTTTTGAAGAATTGGATTGATTTTCTAATGCATGTATGTTTGTTGTGATTGTGCATAAAGGATAACTTCTGCAAGTGGATTTCTGGTATATATTGTTACAATCTTACAGTTCTTAACTTCTGTTGATTTGATTTATCGAGCTCTAGTTTCTCCTACCTCATCGATATTGCTCAGACAGAGCACATAACATGCCTAGTGTGGTGATAATTGAAGCCACCATTTTAGGTTTTCCTTGTATCAGGTGAAATCTAATGACATAGCTTGAAATAAAATGATGATGCAAATTAAGAACTTTGTTAGCAGTTTCCTGATTTATAATTCTGAAATCGATCAGTACTTTCTTTCTTTGCTGGTTGATATATGTTCTTGTTGTTTTGTTGATTTTTAATCTCTATTAGCAGGTAACCCTGTTAGTGTTCATGAGAGAAATTTGGTCTAAGTATGTGCTGAAATTCCAAAACAGGCTACATCTAGTTCTCAATTATTAGATTGTGGTAATGTATACGATGTATGTTTTTCTTGAGATAAGATTGTGGTAAACATTCCCTTCATAATATATGCATTTTCTCCTCTTCAGCTTTCTGGTATATTATCTTGATACTTAAATTCAGGTTCCTCATCGTGAATATGCCCTGTATTCTTGATTAGATTATGGTAAGCCTGCTTGCATGCTTGACCACTGATTTACTTAGTTACCCAACATATAGTTATAGGGATCTCTTGGCATTGGCGTTCAATGGCTTTCGCTTAGTGTTGTGCTGTTCCCTAAGAACAACATTCTAATATGTTTGGATGAGGGGTCACTATAATCGAAAAAGTAGCTGTACTGGTTTCTTGATTCTAAGTATTATTATTGGAATTGGACTGGCCAAAATCAGTAATGCAAAAAATTGAAACAAAGTGAGAGGACTGATTTGGAAAACATTTATAGGCAAACAAAGAACATTCAGGCACCTATGTTTTGTTTTCGTTTTGTCCTGATATGACAAGATTAGGTTCAGAAGTCTCATATGTTAGTTTAAGATTATCTACTCTGATGATATATGCTCATAGAAATTGTCCTCTTTATCTTCTGACATTTTACAGCTTATCTATAAGTTTCAAATTCTGTTGACAAACATATCCTCTACGTTTTGATTGTTTTAATTTCTTTGTTTAAAACTATACAAAGTGATGTTCTTTAATGAAAAGAGTGAAGTTGTTGCACTTTTCTATACTTTTCTTATGAAATCAAAATATGCAGACTTCTTGAGTCTTTCCGATTTCAAGTGAGATAGCTTTCCTGCAGATCATTTATCTCTTATATGCTGCTCTCTCTGTTAAAGTTAGCAAAAGAAAAATAAGTACAGTGGCGTTAACTGGCGTTTTATTTGGTGTCCTTATGTCTACAAATATGCTCATTTTATCATGCATTCAATGATTTTGGTTTGTGTAGTCCTCTTGTTAAGAAATATAATTTGGCCAGAATAAGTTTGAGGTCCACCTGCTTGTTCAGCAACAGAAAGGCGTAAGGTTTGCCAATGTGATTATACCATATACCTATAGCCCTGAAAGATTAACTTTCAGGCATTTGCTTAACAAAGTAATTCTTTTCGACCAAAAAATAACAAAGTAATTCTTAGTAAGGAAGTGATTGTTTGAAATTTTTAGCAAATAACTTTTTTCACAAGTCTTGCTATGTGAAATGACTTTTGGTTATGGTGTTGTGTGAGGAACTTAAATTTGCACTATTTTCTTTTTCGACTTTGCTTGTGTTCAACTTCAATTTGGACTATATCAAAACTCTTAACTCTTGCGATTAAAAGAATGCTATCCTCTTCTACAAAGGTTTTCTGCTCTTTTGGTTCTGATATGGGCATTGACATAAAGGTTCTGGAAACTCACATTGATAACTGATTATATTTTTGGTCTCTACTTTATAGGCCCTTTAGCTCAATCAAAATCAAACAATAGAATCAAATTTGAATCTGTCTTCAAAGTTTCGAGAAAGACATTCAGCTACATTTGTTCACTTGTAAAGGAAGATATGATGGCTAGCAGCTCAAACTTCAGTTATTCAAATGGGACGCAGTTGTCTCTAAATGACCAAGTTGCTGTCGCTCTTAGGAGGCTTAGCTCTGGTGAGTCCTTTGCGAGCATCGGTGACTCATTTGGGATAAACCGGTCAACCGTTTCTCAGATTACCTGGAGGTTTGTGGAAGCAATGGAAGACAGAGGGCTGCACCATCTTTGTTGGCCTACAAAGCATGGTGAAATGGAGGAGATAAAGTCCAAGTTTGAGAAAATTCGCGGCCTTCCAAATTGTTGTGGTGCAATTGACATCACACACATCCTGATGACCCTCCCTACAGTGGGATCACCAGACGATGTCTGGCTCGATCGCGAAGAAAACTGCAGCATGATTTTGCAGGCAATCGTTGACCCAGATATGAGGTTCCGTAACATTATTACTGGATGGCCTGGAAGTTTATGTGATGAGCTAGTCCTTCGGAGTTCAGGTTTTTTCAAACTGTGTGAAGAAGGAAGTTGTTTAAACGGGAAGAAGTTGTTGCTCTCAGAAGGAACAGAAGTAAGAGAATACATCGTTGGAGATTCTGGTTTTCCTCTCTTGCAATGGCTTCTCACTCCTAACAAGGGGATAGGGCTCTCAAACTATCAGGCCGAGTTTAACAAGCGGCTCTCTGCGACGCAGATGGTGGCGCGGAGGGCGTTGGTGAGGCTGAAGGAGATGTGGAGTATAATTCAAGGGGTAATGTGGACGCCTGATAAGAACAAGTTGCCAAGGATTATTCTGGTTTGCTGTATTCTGCACAATATAGTTATTGATTTGGAGGATGAGGTGCAAGATGAAATGCCCTTGTCTCATCATCATGACTCAGGTTACCGGCAACAAACTTGCGAATCTGCCGACAGTACTGCCTCTCTCCTGAGAGAGAAGCTTGCTCTTTACTTGTCTGGAGAGAAGTCCCTTGCTTCAGTCTTAGCTGGTTAAAAATTGGAAATCTTATAATCTTTTGGGGAACCTTCTTTTGTAGAAACCATAGTTGTAAATATAATTTTGACTGAAAATGAATATCTCTCTCTCAAATTGGAACCTAGCGGCATGTTTCTTTTTCACATGGGTTTTCTTTTACCATAATTGAAGAGTTTGCTTTGTTTCTTTTGTCATGCAAAAATCGATCGATGTTATTGGCAAATATGTATTTATATATGCAAGCTGGGGAAGAAGTTATATCCATCCCAATGAGCCATTAGGTTGTATATCACACCAGAAAGAGGTAACCAATACTCCACGAATTACAAATCACATTCTCAAAGGCAATGCAATACAATAGTAAACCAAACTCACGTCCACAGACGACTATAAACAGGTCACATAAAAACCATACAGTATAGAGATGACCCCCTCCAGTTGCAGAGCTGATGCTTCACATTCAAGTCGCCCGGCTTCTAATAACATCAAGACCCATTTCGGTCGGATCGGTAGCTTGCAACTCTACCTGAATACCGTCCAACTCTCTCTTAAACCTGTCCTTGGAACTAGCATAGATCATTTTGCTTCTCACCTTCGATGTGTCAGGGGACCTTCATACATAAATCTTAGAATGAGTGTGCCGATCAAAAGGAAGATAAAAGAATCATTACAATCAGAGTCAAACTCTTAAAAGTCTAATTATTACCAAGCAATGAAAATAATCCGGCTCTTCTGGCAGTTCTCCTCAGTCACATAATCAAAGTCATAGACAGCGTATCGGCATTCATCAGCAGGGAGGCTTGCAGAGAAATCCTCGTAGCTATCAGCTGGTTCACCCACCTTTTCCACCATAACCTGCTTTTGCTTCTCCTCTATCTTGTAAACTATGAAGCGGTAAGTTCTTTTTGGACTTCAATTCTAAAAACTTTAGCTTGCATTCATCATGCACAGCCATCCCAGATGCTGCATTTGCCTAGAGAAATTTAATCGATACCAAATTGCATCAAACACCAACAAAGCATCACTAGAAATTCCTATCATTACACCCAAAAGTTTCTCCAAGCATAACTGTTACATATGCACCCAAAAGTTTGACACCAATCAAACTTCCCCCAGCTTATCAACTCTCACTTGATAATTCAAACTAGAAATTGCTAGTCTACCTGTGATACTCATGTCATGAGTGTCTTCAACCACAGGCATACTTACGAAACTTAAATGAAGGACATGCCAATCAAAATCAAAATGCACACTGGCACTGCAATGAAGCACGAACACAATAACGAGAGGCTCAAAAACTCTAGAAAACTCATGAATCAATCATGATCAAGTAATTCGAAGCATAAGATTGAATATCACGACTCAATTGAAAAGTAACACGCTATCTGACGAAACTTATACTCCACCACACACGAACTTCACGAATTTTTCCCAATCAAGCAATCAAAATTCCAAAGATCGAACACCGAAATCGCAGAGATTATACTAAAGAGAATGGTTAAGCGATTTTTTTTTTTTGAAATAATAACACTAGTATCGCATGCGAAACCCTATAGAGAGAAGACTGAAGTAGAGGAAGTGCTCACCATTTTCCCGAGAAAATGTCGAAGTAGAGAGAAATGGCGAGAAAATCTAGGGCTCCGATAGAGAAGAGAGAGAGACAGAGACAGATGGATATGCCTGACGGTGGGGAGAGGGAAGCGAGTCGCGCCTTGAAAATGTGGAAGGCCTTCGGGGTCGGTAGCTGCTTCTAATATCACCGTCACGGCAGAGTTGGAATGGGCGGTGATCCAACCACACGAGGACACGTGTTTTACGTTGTTGAATAGCTTGCAATGCGAGGGATGGCATGTCCTTTACGTCTAATGTGGGTTTGCTACGACATCGTTTGCCTTCATGGATTTGGCCCAAAATAGTTCCTGGTCCAACACTCCATGCATGCCTCTTTTTTTTCTTTTTCTTTTTTTTTAAAAAATGTTTTTATTTATATAGAAACAATATTGAGCAAACGAGGTTAAACACAAACTTCGAATGCAGGATAGATGTGATGGAACTTTCATATTTAAATCAAAAGGAGAGTGCATGTGCAGAATTTTTTTATTTTCTAGTTAAATTGTGATTATATACAAAGGAAAATGGTCTCATTTTAATTTATAACCCCGAGTCACTCAAAATTCAGGACTAACGCTGCTTTTTGTTAAAGAATTACTTGTAGTACATCTTTTCATTTTAAGGCTTGAGTTTTGTTCTTGTAATTCTTATTCTCTTTGAAATAGAATAAAAATAGTAGGAAATTATGTAATATTAGAACTTGCCAATAAAACCAAGCTAATCAGCAAATCACCTTTTGTTATAACTAACAAAAGTGGTACAAAAGGACCTCTCTTTGGTTCAAGATTAATTCTCTCAATTCCCTCTTCAAATCAACTCCAAAAAGGAATGGATTAAAATACTAGTTCGGGGGAAGCTTTGAAGTATATATATCGTGTTTATAGATCAGTACAAGTTATTAGCTATGACAATTTTTCTTGACGCAGCAGCATGATCAACACCCGCTTCCATGGTCACTTTCTGAGTAACAGATACAGGAACCAAACAAAGGCCTTTGCTTCTGAGGTCTAGCACCTGCCTGCTCCCACATTCCTGTTCAAAATTTCCAATGTAATTTGTAAGGAAATAAAATGGGGGTTGGAGGGCAGAAAAACTCGTGTGAAATGGTATGCCAAGTGAAAAAGTTATCGTGTGTATATCGTGATTGGCTAGGATAGCAAAACAGTGATATTCCCGTTCCACACACAAATTTAAGTGCTTGCTTGCTTGCCTACCTGTGTGTGAAGAACTGCAGCATTCTTGTATGAACTACTAAGCATCCATAGCAGATTCTGCTAAAAAGATTAAACAACAAAAACAAAACCCAAGAAGCAAATTAGCATGCACTAAAATTTATTTGCAGCATAAAGAAGTGAAGATATTGTTATAGGTTTATATATACCTGAATTTTTTCTTGAAGTAGCATGATGTAAATGGAAGCCTCTTGAAGAACTGAGGCAGTGTCAGTCTGCAATGAGTTCAAAACCCTAATGTAATTAATTTGCAGAAAATAAAATTATTTTTCTATAATATAGAAATCTAAATATAAAATTTTATTGTTCTGCAAAACTGCTAACCTTGCCATAGGGGGAAACCAGTTTTTGGAGAGCTGTGATCTTGTCACTGAGCTTTTGGCTTCTTCTCACAGGCGCATGCAACTTCTGGCAAAAACAGCAAAAGCTCAACAAATAAGGCCATAAAAACTTTAAAATGTAGAGATAAATTAATGTTAAATTTTGATTTTATTCAGCAGACCTTATTGTTTTGTTGTTGCAGTGAGGTTTCTTGGAACTGTTGATGCCATTGTTGTTGAGAATTTGTCACCTTGCTTCTCTTATTTTGGTTCCATTCGTTTAGAGCTGTCCTGTCACCAACCAGACCACCAAGGTCATATACCTCAATTGGACGTTTCCTTGCATTTTGTATGGCCTGGAAATCCTTCAAGGGAACAAAAAAAAACCAGAATAAAATTAGGATTTGAAGCACATACAATGGAATTGCCCCCACCCCATTTGTCTCCCTATATAATTCTTAAACTAGGTTTGTTATCACTGTTATCGTATAAATGTGTGGTCCAAATTGATAGTCAAACAATATAAGATGAATTATTGTCTTGTTAACATTCATAACTAGTATTCAACTGTTGATTTGTGTGAAACCTATCGCAAGACTCATATCGACCAACTAACAATCACGTGAAGTAAATCACTTGGTTTGAAGTGAATTGGGAAGTCTTGCTAGTAGTTTTTATAAAATTGTAGCTACCAACTAAAGAAGATCAACATACTGCTTCAAATTGGGGAGCTGAAATCTTCTTGTCCAGCAAGATTGGCTGCTGGGAAACACCATCATGATATCTGAATGCACCAGATGGATAAACTGCAATCAAAGAAGTTAATTAATTCAACCCACAGTTCTTGTGAGTCAATTATTAGAGTTCACTAAATTACAAAAATATTTTATATGGGTAGGTGGCACAGGACAAGAAAAAATATAAATTAGGCCAAATTAGAAAAGTTGTTCCTAAAAATAGAAACATGTGGACAGGGAAATGCGCCAAACCTGGTTGACGGGCAAGGAGGGATGATGACTGCAGAGGAAGAGGAAGAGAAAAGTCATCTCCAGCTCTGCTAATTTGGTTGTCACTTTCGAATGCCATGGACCCCATGCAAAACCCACTGCCATATTTTCCATGACCAATTTACTTCATTTTTCTTTTTTTCTTGACAGAAAGAAAGAAAGCAGAAGAGAAGGTTGCATTATTGTAAGTGGGGTTGGGGGCCTAATTAACTTATTTTGTAGAGGCAGCATTTGGATAAACTGTGATTGTAGCAATTACTTTGAATGATTCCAACAATCGATTTGATAGTTTTTGCAGTATTGAAGAGAAGGTAAATCAGTAAATCACAGCTAAGCCTACCACCAGGTGAATTCTAAAATATTTTCTACTGCTGGAGGGACGATTATCAGTCCTTGGATATTTTTTTTAAAGACCTTTTTTATTGAGAGGGGCGATAACATACTACACTCACACATACTACACGGATGCTAGGACTCGAAGAGCATTTGCTTCAAACCACTACACTAGTGAGTGGGGGAGTATTTTAAAATGCCAATAATTTGCATTTTAATGGAATATTGATGCATACAATAACTTTTTCAAACTTATTTGTAAATTTGAAAGATCTAGAAACAATGAAAAACAGCCACTGATCATTTTAAATTTAAGTATATGTATTTCATTTTTCTTCAAGATTATAAGTAATATAATTTCTGGAAACAGGGAGGTTTCTATAATTTCCTTTAAAAAAAATATTGGGATAAAATATTGAAGAGGGGAAAGACTACTTACAGTTTTCTGTTCATGTTCATTTGAGCATCCCAATTTGACATCTGAACATCAATATTGTTTCCTGAAGATACAAAAAACAATCACTGAACCCCTTCATCATATACAAGTTTCTGCAGAGCCTAAATGTACTTATGGTCAAATTAAACAATATCAATCTATGCTAATTAAGATTTGTAAATTGTAATGATCATTACCAAAGTTGTAAAGATGGGAGGGTACAGATGGAAGAAGAGCGTTTCTCATTGAGCCCAACAAATCCACTTCTGCAGAGACAGATAGCCCTTCTGTTGATGTTTGCCCACAGAGATCAGAAAAGTCTTATCTTGCCAAAGTGATCCTATCAAATTCTGAACCCAGAAAATAAAAACACATAAAAGAAACAAAGTTGTAAAAAAAATTTGCTTAATTGGAAGCACAATGCATGCACACAGAAAATGTGGCCTTGGAGATTCATTAAAATTCTTAATCAAACTAAAAACCCAGCACCAAGCACAATCAAAAGAACCAAAATAACAACCCAGTACCAAGAAAAAGTTACCCAAGAAAGCATTGATTCAAAGAAACTAATTAACCCCAAAAAACCAAAAACTGTCAGTATCAAATTGGATTAAGAAAACCCACAAGTCAAAACTGAAATGGCAAGATTTGGAGCCCAAGATTACTCTGAAAGCATGATTCAAAACTGACTGAATTCTAACCTCTGATCTCAAAAACTGTAAACTAAGAAGGGTTTGCCAATGAAAGAGCCAAGAACAATGAGATGAGAATTTGTCTAAAGATGGAGGTATATATTGTGCAGTGGAGGTGTGAACTTGAGGCTTCCTTTTGATTGTAACAACGGTTCTTTTCCTTTAAGAGAAAACTTTGGGAAGGCTAGGTTATACATAATTAGTAAGAAACTGCATGATCATGAAAGGAATATGAAAAGTCCAGGTGACTCAGAACCTTAAATTATATAATGCCATGGGGCGGCTCTCTCTTACTCTCTCTCTCTCTCTCTCTCTCTCTAGCTACCAAGTTATCTGTTTGCTTTCGCTATCACTTAACTTGACTTGCTTTCTATTAATAATATGCCTAAAAAATGACTGCTTTTTTCCTTTTGTATAAATTTAATCATGCTGCTATAGTCAAAGCTTAATCGTATATACAAACAAGATGATGGAAATTTAGATAAATGACATGTTGACTCGGTTTTTGTTCTGTTCCAAACTCTGCATCATACACAGTTTCAACTTTATCCTTTTTCTTTTTAGCTATGAACTACTGAAGATTTGATTAGTTCCATGTGATTGCACCACCGTACGTAAGGTTACTAATTTACTTTACGTTATCTAAATTACATAGTGTTAACCTCTCATAAGTGTAACACGAGGAATGAACATGACCGGATTAAATCAAGTCAAGTTAGAATTGATTAGTTTTCGACACAAATATGATATTATGCAACGACAACAGATTGTCACACCTAAGAGAGAACTACAAAATGAGGGATATACATTGAGAGGTTAACAATTTTGGGTCACTTACTGAAATGAATATGGGGTTTAAAATTTGGTCATTGCTCTGTTTTTGGCATTTGTGAGAAATCAATCCAAATCATATATTTTTGTTTTCATTGTCTATCACGTGAATGGGTCTCAGAAGCCATTCTAATTTGGACATAACAGCTAGAGAAACCTGGCTAATCATACAACTTTGGAAGTCACAGCTGGCAAGCAAAGGAGGTCAGATAGTACTTGGTTGAATTTATGTGCTTTAATTGGTACTCTTGAAAATGAAATGTTGTAACTTATAAGTGTGTACAAACAAAATACTATAACGCCATTTAGTAGATCATGAATAAGCCAAGGCTAACAATGTGAAGAGAGAGAACGTTAACGTAAAAGGGTATACACCCGGTAAGATGTAAGTTTCTCTCGTTCTCTATAAGAAGATAAAACGAATTAACATTTCTCATAAAATCCAAGAATTATTTGATTCCAAGCATACATAATTCAGTTATTAACAATCCTCACAGCAACTATGTCATGACATGTGGACAATTGTTCAGCGTCTAATCTGATAATTAAGTTGGAGTAATTTGCATGGTTTGAATCTGTGACTGCAAAAAACAAACCTTATTCTTATGTTGTTATTCGAGGAAGAGTTTAAAAAAATAAAAAACATTATGGTTGACCAGATTGAAATTCGGTAGGTCAAAGTGGGAGATTGTCATTTAGGTCTTGTTTTCAACCTTGAAAATGAGTTGAAATTCATTTGATAATATAGTTTCCCGATAGTTAGTTAAACATGAATGAATCTTCTTCTTCCCCATGCAAATATATATTATTATTATGAGATTTTGCATGGTCTACGGTTGGAATATTTTATGCATATGAATCATCATGTGTTTACGATAACCATTTGCAGGCCTTTACAATGACCATTTGCACATATAAATAAAAGGTGGAATATTTTATGCATGCATATTAATTAGTGTTCTAGAAACAATTAATAATTCTAATTTATTTTGAAGTGAATGATAACCACAACAACTTAATTTTCTGATAACTTTTTGTTAACAGGTGTTGAGGTCCAAAATCCAAGGGGCAGGCCCAAGTCTATTCTCGGCCCAAATGCAGATAATTAATCACAAAAGAAGCACGACGGGACATGCGAGAAATTGTAGGGTGCTCCTACATAAGCTATAGGCCACACGCCACGCCAAGCAAGCATGCACAAAATGGCCCAAAATGCATCGTCGGTATAAGTTCACGCCATCGACTTATCCGATGCTACTTGGCCCAAATCATGGCTTATTATGTCACATTAAAACTCAAGCGCAAGCATGACATATAGACACGCACTCGATGCCAAGCCGTGCTACAAGCTTATGGGCCCAAGCCACGTAATCACCCGGGCTTCGAGAAGGTTGTGGTATGGATGCAAGTACTCAGGCCCATTGAGGGACCAAGGAATGGAAGTTTTAGGCCACTTGGGAGCACTAAAACTCGTGCCCATTCCTCGGGCCCAAATACATGGGTTAGCATGAGAGAGAAAATGGGTCCAATGCCTTAGGAGAATATCCCATAGGCTATGGTAGCATTTAGGAAAATCCATGATAGTTAGAATGCCCAAAAACCAATGAGCCACTTCCAGCCTTGACAAAAGCATGTCACTGGAAATAAGAGCATCAATAACCCAATGCAATACACAAAGCCCACCCATCGTTCCTCATAAAAATTCACCATCGAGCTCCACCCATATCGAACTCCCATGTGGTCAACAAGGAACCATAGCAAAGACCATAGGAAATCCATGAACGTAGAAGAAACACCCACTGGGTAAAAGGCTTTGCCCAGTCTTCCATTTCCTCTACAAGCTACGGTTTGAAAAGCCGTAAAAGCAAGTGGCGCCTCACCCCATGGGGAGGCTCGCCACATAAAACCTTGGAACCTTAAGAAGCCATGGATTCGTACGCCCGGTAAAAGAGTTTTCACCAAAATGAGCGAATTGAAAGAAGCAAAGGAAAATATGGGGGTGGAAGATCATAGAAGTAGAATTCCAAATGCCTATAAAAGGGAGCTCCTCTACCCAAAGAAGACACACCATTCGAGTAAGACCAAGCTTTGTCAAGCAAACCGGAATTTACACCATCTTCCTCTCCCATCGGTTTTCTTTTCTCTCTAAGATAGAAATCCTCCTAATTCTCCCCTCTCCACTTTAGAACATGCTTTTTCCTCAAGGAAACTCATGCTTTGGTCTCTCTCTCAAATTGTTAAACTGTGAAAAGCTCAGGCTCCCATGCCACAAGCTCCTCATGCTAAGTCCCTAACAAGTTTAATGCATTCTTCTGGTTATTAGTGAAAAGAACCCAAACGTATCTTTCTAAGGCTTCAAAGTAAGTCTTTAAAAATACTTTTGGGAGTCCGGTTTTCGAACTCGTGCATCGGGGATATTTGTTCATTTTTCTTACAAAGAGCCCAAGCCCATTCGTTAGGCTGGAACAAAAACACCCCTACAACAGGTAAATTTGTACCTAATGAATTAAGACATAATCACATACATAACACAAGTATTTGAGTGGTTCACCCATAACGGGGCTACATCCACTATAGTTTATAGCTTTGTATTTGTATTTGAGTATGATTTACATTGCACATGAAAAATAGAGGCTTTAGAGCCTTTGTAAGAGAAAAGAGAGAGCTTGGGAGAGCTCTTGGAGAAGTGGTAGCTGCTGGTCCCTTTGCTTGGAGGTGGTGAGCTCCCTTTTATAGTCCAAGTAGTGGTAGAGAATGCATGGCTATCCTTGATTTGGGGTATTTGCATGGCTATCCTTGATTTGGGGTCTTTGAACATGGAGAAAGCATAGGAAAGTGTATGGCTAGCTACTCATTGTTTGGTGGGATGTGAGGTATGACAACCAATGGCTATCCCTTAACTTGTGGGATCTGCTTAAGGAGGTGAAGGAGGTGAGGTCAACATGGTGTCAACAGAAGTCCCAAATAAGACCAGTGTCTGGTCGAACTAAGCACATATCTGTTGGAGGCGGTGAGGCCGAGCCGAGCACATATCTGTTGGAGGTGATGAGGCCGAGCCGAACACACATCTCTTGATTTGTAGGATTTGTTTAAGAAGGAGGTGAGGTTAGCATGGTGTCAACACTTTTTTTCTTTGTTGCCAAAGCTAAGAAGGGGGAGCGGGGAAAACTCACACACAGATACCAAGGTCTTAAATATCAGAAATTTCGAAAATATCGGTGGTTCAAAAACACGGAAATATCGATGGAAATATCAGGAAAATATCGATATCGATAAAAATTGGATAAAAACCACGGAAATTCTAAGAAAAACTTGGAAATTTTTATTGAAACTTTAGATAAAGTTTATTTAGTCAATTATCTATTAGTTTATCACAAAAAAATTGGAAGGAAATTCATTGCTTGGTGGATTTAACTTATTTAAGTTGATTATATAGCGAGCTGACAAGCACTGTGACTGTAGAAAATATGTTGTAATTAATGAAAGAATATTAAACACACCATAATCATTTATATATAATGATTTATTACAATATTTTACACTTTATACATTGCATTGTAAGATACATTAGTGACTTAGTAACACATAGAGTTCCTATGGGGTTCAAAATTTTCACTATCTTCATCATCTCTATTTGTAGAGTAAGTGTATTGTGAAGAGTAGTCATTAAATGATAAATCCCCAAAATAATTTTGGAGAGTAGTCACTGGCGGATCCAGGAATTTTTTAACGGATGTGCAATTTGGAAAGGCTAAAAACTTTTTGTGGATTGAACATCTAAGGTTTTTTTTACCTAAATTGACCTTAAGTACGTTCATGCATTCATATCATACATGAAAAATTGTTTTATGTAAGAATGCCATCTGATAGTTTCGTAAACCTTAGGGACGTTTTGTGATATTAAGCCATGTAAAAATATTGACTAAGTATGAAAAATATTTTTCGGAATAATAATTTTCTCAAGATAATTTTTGGCGGCTTTTATTCCTTACATATCAAATAAGAAAACTTGATTTTATGGGATGTTAGTATGAAGTATATATTGACTTAATGAGCCATTAATTTTAGCCTAAATCGTATTTTGCACTAAAACCGATTTTTCATATTTTGATTCGGTGGGAATTTGATTTTCTAGTATTTTTATTTGAATCCAAATGGGGGGTACTTCTTTATTTACATTGTAAACTTAAGTAAATGGAGTAATATAAAAATAAATTAAAGTAAAAAGACAAAGACATTTACTTAAATGTTGAAAATGGAAATAAGGTAATTGTTATATAAATATGAGTTTTGATACATAAATAACACAAATCCACAAGCAGCACAATGGTAAAGGCGCTGGGATTCGAAGAGGAGGAGCCCAGGTTTGAACCCCAGCAAGGTGAAGCTTTGGAATTTTTTCAGTTTTTGAAGCCTTTCCAAAATATCGCGATATTATCGATAAATTCGATAATATCGCGATATTTTGCCCGTTTGCATGACAAATTGGCGGAAAGTTTCCAAACCGAAAATATCGTCGAAATTCCGACGATATTTTCGAAAAAGTCACGAAACCACCACGGATATCATCCAAAAAATCGGGACCCAAAAAGTAACGAATTTTTAAGACCGTGACAAATACTATGAAGGGTTGAACTTAGGACCACTTAGGAGCATACCAAAAGCCTAGACCAATCCAACTAACAACCAATTGAGTGGCAATAACATTTTTTCATCGGAATCTATGAGTTTATATATAACATTATCATGTTTTAAAACTTCAAGCCTGTCCAATAATTTTTTACTTATTTATGTGAGACAAAGATTCCAAAGCATCCCCTTTGTGTTTACCATATGATATTTGCTTATCCAGATGATTGTAGCTAATATGTACATATTTGATTTATTTAGCAAATTAAACACAACTATTGATCCACACATTTGACAATAATACTAATAGGCTTTTAGAGAACTATTTTTGTTTAAAAAATTGTCAATGACACTTTATATTTCAAAAAAGTCATTATGCACTTGTTAAAATGCAATTTTTCTCTAACATTTTTCATACGAGAGGAATGCATGATGACTTTTTAAGAGTGCCGATAATAATTCGTCGAAATGTATTATAAAAAGTAAAGTTATATATTTCTTTTGACATAATAAAGTGGGACTATAAATGTCATGTCCCAAAATCGAGACATATGACAGTGGTACGTGCCTTGAGGATCCCGAAAATATAACACATAAGTCCAAGGGTTATACTCCCAAGATTCCCAAAACACACTAAGCCTTTATAAATAAATTAAAATGGGTTGGATCAGAGTGCTTAATATGTAACAACCCGGTCCTAATTTAAGGATAAAAGAATAAAATATTGAAAGAAAGGACGATTTTACCGATTAAAAATTAAGGGAATTAAAAATTGACTTTAAGATCGGGAAAAGAATTTGGTGGAACGCAGTGCACGTTGCGTCCTCGTCGAAACGAGTCCGTGGACGCAAGGAACACCCGATTCCGAGCCCGAACGAACGTTTAAAGGTCTAAAAACCCTAAGGCATTTTGGTAATTTTGGAAAATGTGGGATTTTAACAGATGACACGCTGGCCAATTGGCCAGCGCTGTTCTCTCACACCTCAACCTCTCTCTCGCGACACCGACCCCAAAACCCCGTCGAATCCTGGAGTGGCCAACGCCACACCTCCCACGAAACCACCACCGTAATCCCACCCTCAACCTCCTCTCATCTCCCCGCCCACCCCAGAACCTATCTCCGGCCGAAACGCGTGAACCACCGCCGCGAGCTCGTAAGCCACCGAGGTTTTTCGCCGTCGATTTCGCATCTCCTACAGCCCAAATCGATCGCGCAGGGTGAGATTCTTCTTCTATTTGTTAAGTTTCTGTCGTTTCTACAAGTATTTTCGAGGAATTTTGGGGTTTGGATGAGATTGAAAACCTAGGTTTTTAGGTGGCACGGTCAGATCAATTCCAGGCGTGTTTCCGGCCGATTCTCAATGCCAAAATGCTCCTCCACTCGATCACTTAGCCGTAGGTCTTGCCCCGAAACTCCAAGATTTCCGTCATGAAAAATCACTCAAGCCACCCAAACCGCCGGCGCGTGGCAGGTGGTGGCGGCGGTTCTTCGTGCCTAAATGCCTCCCGTAGTCTCCCAGGCAAGCATAGGTATGCTCGAACGAATTTTTTAGAAATCGTTTGAGCGAATAACCAATGTTACCTGGTTAGGTTTAACTAGGGTTAACTTGGGTTCGTTAAGTTCTAACCGTTGGATCGTAGCGGAACTTGGAAATTAAGTAATTGGGAACCTTAGAAATCTTTAGGAACTTACGGATCGTCGTTTGGAGTTCTGGGAACCCCTTGAATGCCAGTTGGAAACCAAACTAAATTTAATCGCTTATTTAATCCCGGGACTTCCAAGTTAACTAAACGGCTTAAATTAGAATCAAGTGGGCCCGGGAAACCTTTCTAAACACAATTAAACACCTTAGGCCCTGGGGTCGGGATTTTCTATTAAATTATTATGCCGAGCTTTGGTGAAGTAATAAATGGTTTAATTTTCGTAAATAGGTACTCAAGCTTGCATGGAGGTGCAGAAGGCCTTCTAAGGGTCCTGCAAGCTCGGATCAAGCGTGGAGTGACCTTTGATTTTATAAATGAATTTTCTTTCAATAAATGCTTAATTACTTGTTTTATGAATTGAATAATGATGAACATCGTTTATGAATTTTATAAATTGATTTTACTGAAGTATAAATTACTTAATTTATTTCGAGCCTTGGATTTGGAATTTACTGCTATGGTTTATGGAAATTATAAAGGCTCAAGGTTTTACTTATGCAAAGGATTTTAATATTATGGTTATGAAAGGTTTCAAACCACTCTAGGTACCCTAGTATGTAAATCGCTGCTCACGGAATATTGTAATCTTGGTTATTACCCGGTCTACTTGACCATGGTTGCCTTCGGTTTAAGTCTGCGCTGCATGACTCACGCCCACGAGTCTCGGGGACGCCCGGACCGTGCAAGTGAGCGAGGACGCGCCTGGGTAAACTTTGTGTTTTCCGAGTCTAGCGGGACGCGGCCTCGGGTAAACTCATGTTTCCCGAGTTTTATGCGAGAACATGACTCGGCTGACTTTGTGTCTCCGAGTCTAGCGAGGAATGGAATTGACGGAATTTATAAAGGGTACACCTAGGTGGATTTTAGAAAGCTTGATTGATAATAAATCTTTTTATGAATATCTGGTTTTTGGGAATTTTATTATTATCATATTTATTTATGCATGCCTTGATTTATTCTTTGAACTATAGAATTGTTTTCAATGCTTTAATGGGGGCTAATTAGTTGTTTATCTTTTCCTAAAACTTATTTTCGGTCACTCACATTTTCAACCTGCTTTACGCCTCAGTCAGTGTAGGTTGTAGCAGAGCACCACCACCGGCCCATCATCACCACCACCACACTTCCTTCGACCTTGTGTAGGGTCCTTGACCAGAGAAGAACTTCTTTGTATTTAGTTACTTTAGGAGCTCTGAACTTGCCCAAACTTTTGTGAGGCCTCGAGGCCGTACACTTTAATTTCACAAGGTGTGTGAACTTAACTCGTATGCGTCTTTGAAGTTTGTGGAATTAAATTGTGCTTTCACAGTGTAAAAGATTTGGGAATTGAGCCAATTGATAGGAGACCGCCTTAGAATTTCTGAAGTGTAAGCCTAACCTAAAACTCTTTAAAAACTCAATTTCTTTACTAAAAGTGGCAAAATGGTCAAGTGTGTTCACACCGAGATGTCGGTCATGGACAGGGCTTGGCCCGGATTCCAAAGCGGAATTACGGTCGGTCCCGTCATAATAACAGGGAAAAATAATTTATAATATTATACAAAATTTATTTGAGAGTTAAACCAACCCCATAAGTTATGGAATAGTATCAACAATGATGTGACCGACCAATTCCCCTCTAACTCGTGGTCCAACCCCGCCTTCGGGCCGACACTACCCCGACGCAGAACTTACTTTACTAAAACGCCCCTTAACCCTGGTTTAGGAAATAAGTGAGTCGACTTCGCCGAAAATTCGACAGAGTCTCGCGAAAAGTGGGCTTTCCCAAAATGTCCACCGTCAAAAACACAGAATAAACCAATCGCAAAGATGCACAAAGCGTAAGCACACGATTAATAGTGAGGCCTTCGCCTCTACCTCAATCTAGGTGAGCACTACGAATCTAAAGATATTTAAACTTTACAACCTGAGTAAAGGATAGCAAGTATAAATACAAGAAAACTCCTACAGGAGCCATTAAATGTGATGCCTCGACGTGGTGGTCTTGACCCTGGATCTAGTACCGGGGCGCAAAACAGAAAATGTGAGTGGACGAAAATCAAACTTTAAATCTCCTTTTCAAAGAACATAATAACTCCCTCCGCTGCAAATAATGATAAAGCACTTATGCAATAAAATCCTTGTATAAACGCATATACTTATACGAACAGATACTTGAAAACAACCTCAAGTTAAATTTGTACCTTGAAATACCATAATGAAAAATGTAGCTTTGCTACTTCGTAAATTCTTGAAACCACAACTTAAACATCAATTCTTAAAATAAAAACCATGGATTGGAATCCATCCAAAATTATCCCTGCTTTAAGTAAAATATAACAATAATTCGAATAACTTCCTTTTCCTGGAACCCAACCTTTGTCTGGGCTTCAAACCTTAATTTAAAACTGCACTGTGCATCACCATCTGTCTGCACATATCCAAATATAATAAATCTCGGAAATAACATCCATAGACACACCCACATATATATGTATAATAACATAAATGTAAAATCTAAGAAAATCCCAACAAGGAAAAAATATAAAACTAAAATGACTAAAAATCAAGAAAAACCAAATTCCCAACCAAGCTGCTTTCCCGACGCAATGCCCGTAAAGTACGCAAGCAAGGAAGGATCCTCAACCGAAAATAAAAATGAGAAAGGAATTATAGTAATACGTATATATATATTATATATAAATAGTAAGACTCTTAGACCAATACTTGTACTGGGAAACAATCCAACAAGGGGATTGTTGATGATACGTGGAGAAAAATTCTTTACAACCACATAGCGGGAACTGGCCCCAACTGGGGACTAACTCCTGTGAACATGCACAAAAGAAAATACCTCAATAATGTAAAGAATAAAGTCCTACGGCGCATTCGGCATGGGCCTACAGAACACCTCCCGCCAAGGGTGAACTGGGTTCCTTTGTATCTCGGGTGATCCATTTCAAGAACTAAGATCCTCAGGGAGGTACATAAAGTGGTGCTAATAGCACTCCATCTAGTATACATAATCCCCGACATACCCTAAATACCAGGGTATTCATTGCACTACCAAACCCGAACACACAATATTCTCGGACGTTACCGGCCCATAATTGACACCCAAAATATTCACAATAAGAATATACACAAATGTCAACATAGTTATATCTGGAACCCAAAGTATTCATAATTTTCCAATACCAAATATAACCCAAATAATCCATATAATACAAATCCCAAACTTGAAACAAATAACTAAGTTCCATAATTGAAACAAATATATAACTCCATAATCGTAAAAGTAGATAGAATTTCTTAAAAACGTGAAATCCAAGACCCAAAACATTTAATCAACATATAAATATAGAATATAGAATATAAACTATAAATTCCCAAAACATAAAATTCACATTCTTTTTAACAAATTTCAAATATTAAAGTCAATAGGAAATTCCTTGATTTAAAACAATATAAAAATTCCAAGATCAAAATAACTCATATAAATAATTATGAAAACGAACATAATAATAAATCCTCAAGAAATTCCGGGTATTTCACCATACCCAAAACCATATACGAAGATCACCGGACGATGGTCCCGTTCCAAATTTAATACTCAAAACCTTTAATTTAAAGTATAGCCATCCATGTCCCACAAATAAACCGACTCCAAAACATGCATAAACTTTGAATATAATTTAAATTCCAAATAACCTCACAAAATATTCTATCCAAGATTCAAAATATCATTAAAACCCCTTAGTCAAAGTGACTAGTTTTATATGCATAAATTTCCGATAATTCCATCAAAAATCAAGTCCAAGACTTAAACAATATTTGAAATCCCAATCATCAAAATAAATCATTTCATATGCATTGCAATTCAATCTTTAAAAATATGCTCGTTCAAAACAAATGTCCACTCACAACAAGTCCACGCTTTCAATCCTGCAGAGATTTTTCTTCCGGAGCACGCCATGAAGCAAGAGTACCTATTTGAGAGAATAAACGCTTTAATTAATACGCTGCATCTAACAACAAACTTTAACTCAAGAAACTAGTTCTCGGGTCTCAAAATAAGCGTGCACAACTACCGGGAGTTTCTAGAGTCAAACTACGCTCTTCAATGTGGGACCACCTCGGAAGACTCACGGCCAATCGGCGGTCAAACACCCCGCTTTGGTCAACCCGGTTCGTTGGGCCCACTACTTCAGGTTCCGACATTCCTGAAGTCCAACAAAGTCAACTACACTAAGGCGACCTGTGAGACCCTACCAACCCTGGTCAAACTTGGTCAAACCGACCCGACAGTCAAACCGGACCTGTGGTCCCATGACCTCCAAACTTAGATCCGAAAGTTCCTACAAAGGTTCACTACGACTTAGAGAGAATACGTCCCGAAAGTTTGGTCTCGATCAAAGTGGCTCAATCGACAATCGTGACGACCGGACGGTATTGCCACCCAAACCCTAGTTAAGGGATTCGGAGTATCCGGGACTCCGATTCTTGATCCGCTTTGTTCCTACACGATCCTAGAGGTACAGTGAGGAACAACATACTAGGAAATGGGACCGATCCAACGGTTCGAACATATCGAACCCTGATAACGCATAATAGGCGTAACTGCTCGTTCCAATCAACGATAACCAAAATTGAATCCGAGCACACCTACGCACTCAGGACGACATGGGGAACATTTGGGACACAATGCACCACCACAACAAGCGTCTCCTAAACCGGAATTGGTGTGATATAGTAATTTATGACCGGAAAAACTTCAAACCAAGGGTCAATACTTCAGGTAAAGGTTCAACTCAACTAGTGGAGCAACTTATTCAACTACGACAACACCTAGTTTGGCGGCAAGTGGCCGGAAATTCAACTCAAAAACCGGCCAAATATGGGTTTCTAAATCGAACAACCTAGGGCTTGAAACCAATTTACAAAACATACATAAATGGATAGAGTATGAAGAGTAGATGAAGTTTATACCACTCGACCCAAACGGCTGGTTTGAGGTCAGCTGAAAACTCGTGGAAAGTTCGATAACCAGTGAACTTTCAGTCGCTCCAGTTTAAAATCCTTGAGTTTCTGAGCTGGGGAATGGGCAGGCTTTGTAGAGGAGGAAGAGATGAAGATTTAGGGACTGGAATCACCCCAACTGACGAGTTCGATGAGGAGATATGGGCCAAAGTGACTCGCATCGAAGAGAGAAAGAAAAACAAATGGGAGAAGAAGAGAGCCGTCGGGAGAAGAAGAAGACGTTTCACTGTAAGCGGCGCTGTAAGGCATTTTAATCGTAGCGCCACTGAGCGCTACATAATATGAAATTGCTTTTTTTTTTCTTATCGCTTCCCGATCGTTACAACCCGAATTTGGTTGTACCGCATATCCACGAACTCGCTTTAAAGCGACGAGCTTCTGACGCACTGGCACAACTCAATTTCCCAAATTCTTTTTGGAATTTTAAAGTTCCTAAAATACCCTTAATCGGGGCAAAATTGTAATTTCGCCGTAAAATTATTTAAATTGAATAAATTCAATTAAATTGGGTCAGGGATGTTACAAACAATCTCGGTAAATTGTTTTACAAACCGATAACGAAAATATATCAACCATCTAGAATTCAAGTTTATACATATGTAGTGAAACATGATCATCTGTGATGAATAGGGTTCACAACCTGACAACAACGTGAGACACGAGCCAAATGCTGTCAAGTGAGGAAGTCACACTAAGATGTCACCCACGAATGGAATCTACAACAAAAGTAGGGATGAGCATCACATATATTCATTTACCCCAAAGAAGGCTCCCGGCTAGGTTTCAAAATAAATAATGAATATAATAATGATAATAATAATAGCTAGAGATTTATTTCAAAATTAGTGAAAGAATATGCACATACACAAATCGTATCCATTTATTGTGGATCCAAAACCAATTGGCATGCTCAAGCAATTTTCGTAAATATTTTTCGGATTGTTCCTGTATCTGCTTGTTTGACAACTGATCCTTTAAGGCCAACTACCCCTACCAAAAATTATAATTAAATCCAACTCCTCTTTACGGTAGCGAGAGTGTCTATTTCAACCAGTTACACCTCATCGACTATACCTTACGCATAGGATATTGGTAAAGTCTGTTCACGTAACCCCTCCAGAGGTTTAGGGAATCGAAATCCAAGGAAGTCGCTATACCCCTTTCACCCTCAGGTCGTCGAGGATAATGCCCGCATGCGTATACCCTCAAAATTTGGAGGACCAAAGCCAAACATTCATAAAACAAGGCTTAAATGGCAATCATAAACAGTGTAGTTTTCGCACACAACAATATATACTATGTCATACATTCACAAAATACAAGTCCAGAGAGTGGGTCCCCTACCCTAATCCAAAATCGACGCCCGACTTACATTCTCGCACATTTGAACACAAATTTGTTCTTTCTAAGCAATCGATTCATAATTCAATCATTTCAAAATGTTACTATTTGTTCCAAAATAATAATCCAATTTACTTTTAAGGCCTCAATTTTTCAAAATTATAAATTTAGCCCTGAACTTTTAGTAATTACATTTTGGCCCTTCATTGTTGATAATTACACTTTGACCCCTTAACTTTCAGTAATTACACTTGACCCTCATTTTTTGATAAATTACAAAACCACCCCAAAACTACAAAATAATTTGCAACTTGGTCCCTGATACAAAACCAACGTAATTCCAAGCCAATTTTCCAAGTTCAAAACAACTTCCATACCTCTTAATCAACAAGAACTCTTGTAATTTCCATTACAACTCTTATATTTCACTTAATACCATATCAAACTCAATAATTATCAAATTTGAAATTTATCCAAAATTTTAGAAAATTAAACCAACTCAAACTTATATCTTAAATGATATATTATCCTCAATTCAGCTTCCCACAACCACAGTCAACTCAAAATTCCTATCAAAACATGCAAAATCTACATAACGACCCTTAAAATTTACCTTAGATTGTAAAGCTCATTCTCACAATCACGTAGGTGAAAACGGTTTATTAATCCGAGCTCCAGAGAGAAAGTTATGAATTTAAGACGATTTTTGAAGAAAATAAAATTTTCTTCAGAAATGAAATGAAGAAGACAAAGATCAGACGTTGAAGAAGAAAGGAGAAAAAGGATAAGTGTCGGCAAAATCACGTGTGAATAGTACCAATAGTAACGACAAGTGCCAAACAGTAACATGAACTGTACTTTTACTATTATTTTTAAATTTTAGTTGCCACGTGTCGCCTTCTAACTGGTCCAACTTCAATAATTCATTAAAAATTCATCCGGACTCCGAAAAATTCTCTGAAAATTACCACACGCTCGTAGCGATGAAAATATTTTTCTATAACATCAAATTAGCAAAATTCCAACTTCAAAGTATCAGGAAATAAATCCTCCCTTTAATAAACCAATTGTTATTTCATGAAAATCCAAATTACCACAAATTGGACTGTGAAATTTTTATTGTGAGCTTAACAAAATATTTGGAAATTTTGGGGGCATCACATTCCACCCTCCTTAGAAAAAATCTCGTCCTTGAGATTTACTCAAGATATCCACACCACTTAAACAAGTGTTTCCATGTTGAACTACAATTCTCAAATTTTTTTTATTCGACTCTACAATGTTATCACCAAGCGGCACAATTCAATTTTTGAGTTGTTCAATCCATAATCTAAAATATGTAAGGTTATATATTTATTTTGACATTTTTCATACGAGAGGGAAGCATGATGACTATTTAAGAGTGCCGATAATAATTCGTTGAAATGTATTATAAAAAGTAAAGTTATATATTTCTTTTGACATAATAAAATGGGCCTATAAACTAAACTCGTTACTTATCTCACTTAATTAACATTAAGGACTGATAAATATAACAAAATGCATATGTGTACGATCATCTTATGACATACCATATATGAACATACTACTCAAAAGCAAGGGCAAAAGCAAGAAGCTGCCTAGGCTGGACTATATAGCCCAATGCAAGATTTTGAAAATATAAAATTTAGTGCTAAGTTTTAGAAAATCTTGCACATTATTCTAGCAAAAATTAGTCCACCTCATCCAAGTAAATCAACCTATCCACTTCACGAATCTCTAAAGCAAAAGTCAGTCAGTCATCCACACATAATAGATGAAAAAATGAAAAAATAGGTCCGTCCGTATAAAAATTCCTAATTATGCCCTTCTTCGGAAGTTAATTTATTCCTCAATCCGAGACAAATCATAGTAGTAATTTATTCACCAATTTAAATCTCATTTAATAACCAAATACAAATACAAGTACCAAATTTTGGGCTGCATAATTCCGGGCTGGACTTTAATATAATTGGGGCCGATGCATGAAGAGAATGGGCCTAACAACTAATTCGATCCTAAGCGAAACGACGACGTGTTGGACCAAATAAGGGTGCGTAAGGGCAATTCAGTAAAAGGCGCCCTCATTCCCACCAAATATATGTGCTCGGTTTCACTAACTCGTTCCTTCTTAAGCCCTAGAAACCCTAGCTCTCGGAGGCGCCTCTGCTGATATTGCGCATCTCTTCTGGTACGCGAAGACTTCACACTAAAACTTCGTTCTCTTAATCAATAAGTGAAACTGTTTCGATCTGTGTTCCTTTTGAGGCTCTTACTTGTTCATGTATGGTCCTTTTCATTTCTTTGGATGATTTTTTGGGGTGTAGAGTTGATCCTAACATCTAGATCTAATTGGATCTTTCTTTGTTTAATTTGGTTTCAAATATGGTTTGATTAGGCGCATATGTAGATGTGATATATGTTTTGGTGTGTTTCTATAGATTGAAATGCTGAAAGTTTTTATTTTTATTTTATGCTTAAGGCCAATTGTTTATTTTTTTTGTGGGAAGAGATTCTGGAATTGGGTTGAACAAATTAGGGATTTTGAACAAACCATAATAGACGTGTATTGAATCTTGATTCATATGTTTCACCCAGCTAGAAATGGGAGAGGGGATCAAACTACCAATATGGTTGTTGATTGCTTTGATTGTGTAATTAGATACACTGTACGATTGGACAAGTGAATATGGGTATTTCTGGTCCTGTTGGGTGGGAACACATTGAAAGGAAATTTTTTATTACATGTTTCTGTTTGCCTAATATTTTTTTTCTTGATTTTTGTGCAAACGTGCAGAAGCGACAATGGTGAGAGTTAGCGTTCTGAATGATGCTCTCAAGAGCATGTACAATGCAGAGAAACGGGGCAAGCGCCAGGTCATGATCAGACCATCATCCAAGGTCATCATCAAGTTTCTTTTGGTGATGCAAAAGCATGGTATGTATCCTTTATTTAATGCTTAAATTCGCCACGTAATATCACTTCCCAGTTATTTCTTAGTTGAAAGTATTTTGATTATATAGAGGACATTTATGTTTTTGCTTCTCTCTATAGGATACATTGGAGAGTTCGAGTATGTTGACGACCACAGGGCTGGTAAAATTGTGGTCGAACTGAATGGAAGGCTTAACAAATGTGGGGTTATCAGCCCTCGTTTTGATGTGGGTGTTAAGGAGATTGAAGGCTGGACCGCAAGATTGCTTCCATCTAGACAGGTTAGCCAATTGTTATCGGTTTGCTATTTCAAGCCTAGAAACAGGAGTATATTTCTTGATTGGTTCCTGTTGAGTGATGACATTGTAGTTTGGATTTGTTATCATGTCTATTTTTTCAATAAACTTTTAGAATGTTAGAAAGACGTGATGGATTATGTCATTATATTTGGTTGATAATGTTAGTGGTGATTGATATAGCTCTCTATTTGGTTCCCATTTAAATCAAATGTCGAGATATCCTGTAATATGGTTAATGTGCTATAGTAATCTAGAACCCTTATATCGATTTCTAGTCTGGTTTGGATGTCTCATTTGATTCCCTTGTTGTTATTCGTGCCATTGTGTACATGCTTATTCTGCGGGGCTTATGTTTGATTGAACTTGCAGTTTGGATATATAGTGCTGACAACATCTGCTGGCATTATGGATCATGAAGAGGCTAGGAGAAAGAATGTCGGTGGTAAAGTGCTTGGTTTCTTTTACTAGGCAAGGTTTATTCCAGGAATGAGAATTGAGGTTTCCTGCTAATGAAGAGCTTTTGGGTGTACTTTTGAACATCATAGGTTACTTCTATGTTTCAATTTGTGTTTATTTTGAATGCTAATAGAGGTTTTTACTGGAATGTTATTTGCTAGAATTGTTGTTTGGTTATCCATAGCGGATCTGGTGGTTGCGGCCTCAGTCTTAAATTATCTTATGAAATCCAACATTTTTGAGTCCTGCTGAGTAATTTTGAATGGCTAGTTTTTGGTCCCAATAATGAATGAATGGAAGTTTGGTGTTGCAGACGGTGCTTTGTTTTCTGCATGTCGTGTAGAGAAATTCCTTTTCCAGGTTTTAATGGTATTTGCCCCACATGCATGTGGTTTTGAAAATGGAAATTAGCATCTCCTTATTGATCAGTTATCTGCTATTTAAATGCAGTATGACCACAATTCCTGTTTCTCTTGCTGTCTACTTGTACATACGTTTCTTGGATAAAATTTCTTCCTGGTCAAGTTTTGGTTATCAAAGTTGCTCGCTCAAACTGGAAAACCATCCAATTACTTATGCGTCTCCAGTCTAAATGACATTATCAGCCGTAAGATTAGCTGGGCAATAATCAGGGACGTTCAAATTCCAATCCATTGTGTTGAAGCAAGCAACTTGTTTCAATGATTCAAAGGCGAATAATAGATCTGTTTGTTTTTTTTTTTATTTACAAAGGGCTCGTAGCTCAAATGGTTAAAAACTTTATGGTTAAGAACTTATGAGGGGCTTAGGGGAGCTTAGCTTATGCATGGGACATGGTTTTGTTTTGTTTTTTCTTCATCTTCTTCAAGGTTGGTTTAAGGTTGGCAATTAGCTTTCACAGAAAGTAGGGAAATGGGACAATAGTGATAACCATCAAATCATACAATACATATTTTCGTTCTTCATTTCCTCTTAACATATCATTATTTGCATCGCTTTCAACCTCTACTCAGGTTTGGTATCTTATTTGGATTCAATTTTATAAACTCAAAAACAGATTTTAAATTCAAAACCATAAAAACCATTTTGGTAGATTCATTTTTAAAAATTCAAACATTAGAAAAACTCAAAAACACTTCCATTATTAAAAACAAAAAAAAGTGAGGTTATATATATATTTTTCTCTCTCCTCCTTCTCTCGTCTCTTTCTCTCTCATTTCTCTTTCTTGCTTGCCTCTACCTCATCCTCCTTCCTCTCCTATCTCCCTCTCCCTCTTTGTCTCTCCTCCCTCTCCTTTTCTTTTGTTAATTTCAATTTGAGAATCTAGGGTTTATGATTTTCTGATTTTAATTTCAATTTTTTTAGATCTTAAAAATAGTTTAGAGTTAAATACCAAACAAGTTTTTAGATATTAAAATCACTATTTAAAAACTCATGTTTTAAAAAAAAAATTCTAGTTTTTTAATTTACTTTTTTGAATAAGATAACAAACCCGGTACATGGATCTTAGACATGCCACAATAAAATATTCGTACATTGGTTAATATAAACACACACATATGTCTCCTTCGGGGACATCCGATAAAATTGGAATGATACAGAGAAGATTAGCATGGCCCCTGCGCAAGGATGACACCCATAAATCGAGAAATGGTCCAAATTTTTGCAAATGACCCACTAGTGTAGTGGTTTGGAGTATGCTCCACCCAGACAAGGTCCTAAGTTCGAGTCCTAGCATCAGTGTAGTGTGTGAGTTTAGTATATTATCGCTCTCTAAATAGGAAAGGTCCTAAAAAACACACACATATATATGAATACAAAATTACATACAAACCCGAGAGAGAGAGAGAGAGAGAGAGAGAGAGAGAGAGAGAGAGAGAGAGAGGAGTTATGTAACGTTTGAGAATACAAGAGAGAGAGACTATAAGAACCAGCCGAAGGTCTTTATTAGGAGAGAATGCGTAAACAAACACTGGATTTTCTTAAACCATAATATCAAAGTTAACACAAAGAGAAACACACCCACTTTTTGAAAAACTGCCAAAGATCTGTAGTTGCCCTACCATCAAAGCCAACATGACTTGTCAAGTCTCAATTAGCTAAGCTTTCTTTGTCGTCTGCACTGCATCATCATCGTCGCCTTTGCTGGAAGTAGTAGTAGCAACAAAACCACCAACGTCACCACCAACGGTATTGCCGCCGCTCCTGACTTCCATCGGTGGCCGGACGACGAAGAACTAGCAGAGATGAATGAGATGATGCAGAAGCAACAAAACTAGAGAATGTGTTGTTGATAGATGTTGGAAAGGGTTACAAAGAAATAGCAATGTGTTGTGACGTTTTGTAGGTGCAGGGAAGGTGGGTAGAGGATCTTCTCAGCATATACTCCAAGCATAACTTCCTTTTGTGTTCCTTTTTCCTCACTTTTCATTGTTTTCAATTAATCTTTATTATTTTTTTGTTTTGGCTACAGTGTTCCTAACTTTTGATCCAACATTTTAAATTGGAATTTTCTAACTAGTGTTCATTTGAAATATATATTTTTCATTTAGTACAAGCGATAGTCTAAATTACAGGGGAGAATATTTCTCACACACACACAACTATGATGCTACTTGCATTTTCAATGGGGCATAAAATCTTTTGATAAACTTCAGCTTCTCCCACACACAAAATTATGATGCCACGAGGATTCAAACCTGAGACATCTTGTTTGCAAGTGAAGGCCATTTTCAATGGGGCATAAAATCTTTTGATAAACTTCAGCTTCTCTCACACACAAAACTATGATGCCATGAGGATTCGAACCCGAGACATCTTGTTTGTAAGTGAAGGCCATTTTCAATGAGTCATAAAATCTTTCGATAAACTTCAGATACGTACAATCACTTGCAAATGTATTTTTTAGAACATTTCCTATTGAGAGTGACGATAATATATTAAACTCACACACAACACGAATGCTAGGACTCGAACCCTCATTGCACGGGGGAGCAATTACTCCAAACCACTACACTAGTGGGTCCTTGAACATGGATCATTGAAAAATTACCTTCCATTTTAAATTTATTTGATTTATCAAGAACTCAAAGCAACAAATTATTAAATTGTTAAGCTACGTGAGTTTTTGGGCTTCTTTCAGAGAAGATCCAAACGAGGTTCTTGGTTCGAACGACTGTGCTCCAGGCTTGGGCCCGAAGTTCCAGTACCCGAAAGCAAACACTGTTCCAGCGTGTGAAGAGATGTTAAATCAGTAGCTCCATATTTTTGGAACTTGAAGTTTATCTATCAAGAAAAATATATCTTTTCAACTTGATCTTTATATATCATTATCTTTTATCTTATACAATCAATTTGAATTTCTTCGAATTTGGTATTTATGTTTGTATTATCCTTTTTATTCAATATTTTATTATTTCCTTTTTCATATTGGAAATACACACTGGATTTTGCTCAATATAAAAAATATTAGGCTAAGTTTTTCTAACATTCAATTTTAGTTGATGTGTTTATTTTATATTTGGTTAAAAAAAATAAATAGAGATTTTTTTTTTCATTTGTAAAATATATTTCACATAATAATTTTGGAAAGATGACATAGAAAAAAAAATTCTTTTCTTTTTTTGGCGCTAAATAATGAAGAAAAAAAAATGAAATTACATAAATAGCAGAGAAGTCATTGGGTGAAGCCAGGTGTACGGAGACACAGAGCTTGGCAGGTTATACAGAGACAGACATTTATGAAAGTATGAGCCAAATTTTAGTTATTTATGATAAAAACTCCACTTTGTGATTTCATTTCGAGTTGAAGTTAATGCACTCACATTCCAGAGTGTGCATGAATGACTGTACGTATTAAAAAGGTATGATATGAATGATGATATGATCATTTGGAAACTTATTTGATTGATTTGTTTTTGCATTGTTTTGAACAGGGTTTTGATTCATATTCCCAACAACTTGTGATTGAGGTCTGATCTTCGGATCGGAGGTAGAATTTTTTCTGTTGGTAGCCATGACGTGGTTTAGAGCAGGGTCGAGTGTGGCAAAGCTTGCCATTAGGAGAGCTCTATCAAACAGTGGATCATATGCGGGGACGAGTCGGAGTCGGCTCCTTCCGTCGCAAAATCGACACTTTCACACCACATTATGTAAATCAAAGGCCCCAGTTTCTCTCTCTAGGGTAACTGATAGTGTCCTTGATGGAACAAGCAATGTTTATTTGGAGGGGCTTCAGAGGGCTTGGGAAGCCGACCCCAACAGCGTCGATGAGTCGTGGGACAATTTCTTTAGGAATTTTTTGGGTCAGGCGGCCACTACCTCGCCTGGAGTTTCAGGCCAAACCATTCAAGAGAGTATGCGTTTGTTGTTGCTTGTGAGGGCATACCAGGTTAATGGTCACATGAAAGCTAAATTGGACCCTTTGAGTTTGGAAGAGAGAGAAATCCCAGAGGATCTGGACCCTGGTTTATATGGATTCTCTGAGGCTGATCTTGATAGGGAGTTCTTCTTAGGGGTCTGGAAGATGGCTGGGTTTTTGACTGAGAACCGTCCCGTACAGACCCTTCGGTCCATCCTGACCCGGCTTGAGCAGGCTTACTGTGGGACTATTGGGTATGAGTATATGCACATTGCCGATCGTAATAGATGTAACTGGTTGAGAGACAAGATTGAGACACCAACACCAATGCAGTACAATAAGAAGCGTCGTGAGGTTATTCTTGATAGGCTTATTTGGAGTACACAGTTTGAGAACTTCTTGGCCACTAAGTGGAAATCATCAAAGAGGTTTGGGCTTGAAGGTGGAGAAACTCTGATTCCAGGCATGAAGGAGATGTTTGATAGGGTAGCGGATCTTGGGGTTGAGAGCATAGTTATTGGAATGTCTCACAGAGGAAGACTGAATGTATTGGGTAATGTGGTTAGGAAGCCTATGCGGCAGATATTTAGTGAATTCAGTGGTGGTACAAAGCCTGTGGAAGAAGTTGGAGGACTATACACAGGGACTGGTGATGTCAAGTATCACTTGGGAACCTCTTACGATCGACCCACGAGAGGCGGGAAGAGAATTCATTTATCTTTGCTTGCTAATCCGAGTCACTTGGAAGCTGTGGACCCTGTTGTTGTTGGGAAAACTAGAGCAAAGCAGTATTCTTCGAGTGATGCGGACCGGAAGAAGAATATGGCTGTGTTGATTCATGGAGATGGTAGCTTTGCTGGACAAGGTGTCGTTTTCGAGACTCTGCATCTAAGTGCTCTTCCTAACTACACCACTGGTGGGACTGTACACATTGTGGTGAACAACCAAGTTGCCTTCACAACTGATCCAATGTCTGGAAGATCTTCACAGTATTGTACTGATGTTGCCAAAGCATTGAGTGCTCCTATTTTCCATGTAAATGCTGATGACATGGAGGCAGTCGTTCATGTCTGTGAGCTTGCAGCTGAATGGCGCCAGACTTTCCATTCTGATGTTGTGGTTGATTTGGTGTGCTATCGTCGATTTGGGCATAATGAGTTGGATGAGCCATCTTTCACGCAGCCCAAAATGTACAAGGTTAGATCATCTTTCCTATTCATTAAATATTCTTACTTGATTGAGAAAAAAATTGTCTTTTTCTCATGATGTCTCACTTTATTGTGTCATGGCATTTAATATTGAAAGTATAAGTGCAGCTATTGAGATGTGCAAAGCTGAGTGCTGAATCTTTTACTTATTGGGGGATTACAGGTTATCCGGAATCATCCCTCAGCTCTAACAATCTACCAGAACAAACTTCTAGAATCTGGACAAGTGACCAAAGAAGACATTGAAAGGATACAAAACAAGGTTAATTCAATTCTCGATGAAGAATTCTTGGCTAGCAAGGATTATGTTCCTCAAAAAAGGGACTGGCTTTCATCTCATTGGTCGGGATTTAAGTCACCTGAACAGATTTCCCGTATCCGGAATACTGGGTATAGCACTGTTTTTCTATCAGTTTCACCTGTTCTTCCCAATATCCGATTTTACTTAATTGTATTTTAATGAATTTTATATCTTGTACAGGGTAGAACCAGAGATTTTGAAGAATGTTGGCAAATCAGTCACAGCCCTCCCAGAAAATTTTAACCCTCACAAAGCAGTAAAGAGGGTTTATGAACAACGCGCACAAATGATTGAGACTGGTGAAGGAATTGATTGGGCAGTTGCAGAAGCTCTTGCATTTGCTACACTGCTAGTAGAAGGTAACCATGTTCGATTGAGTGGGCAGGATGTTGAAAGAGGCACATTTACTCATCGGCATTCTGTACTCCACGACCAGGACACTGGGGAAAAGTATTGCCCTCTTGACCATATTATGGAAAACCAAGATGAGGAAATGTTTACTGTTAGCAACAGGTAAGGAGTGATTACTTTTTGTAGTGTTCCCTTTTGTAAGGTTGTAGGACTGCCAGACACCACCATATGAGTTCTTTGATACTGAATAGTACTTGATTAAATTGGTGGTTTCGTGTTTAAGTTGCCTTGTACAGAAGCTCATTGTGTTTGTATGTACAGCTCACTCTCTGAGTTTGCTGTTCTTGGATTTGAATTGGGTTACTCGATGGAGAGTCCAAATGCATTGGTAATCTGGGAAGCACAATTTGGTGATTTTGCAAATGGAGCTCAAGTTATATTTGATCAGTTTTTGAGTAGTGGGGAGTCCAAATGGCTTCGTCAAACTGGGCTTGTTTTGCTGCTTCCTCATGGTTACATTGGCCAGGGCCCTGAACATTCTAGTGCCCGACTGGAGCGATATCTTCAGGTATTCCTTTGCCAAATATGGTTAATCCCTACTCCCCCTTCCTTTGTCAAGAGTAGTAGTCTCTGGCATGGATTCCCATCTTAACTAATATTATTACAGATGAGTGATGACAATCCTTTTGCCATACCTGAGATGGATCCCACAAATCGGAAGCAAATTCAGGAATGCAATTGGCAGGTTGTTAATGTGACAACTCCTGCAAACTACTTCCATGTTCTGCGTCGTCAGGTGACTTAAAGCTATTTCGTTTATCAGCATTTTCTAGTATCTTGAAAAGTTTATGCAGGTTCTAATGTTTTGTATCATTTCTCAGTTGCACAGGGAATTCCGTAAGCCTCTTATTGTGATGGCTCCTAAAAACCTGCTACGGCACAAGGAGTGCAAATCAAATTTATCCGAATTTGATGATGTGCAAGGCCACCCAGGTTTTGACAAGCAGGGGACCCGATTTAAGCGCCTCATCAAGGACCAGAATGATCACTCTGATCTGGAGGAGGGTATTAGACGTCTAGTTCTTTGCTCTGGGAAGGTATTATATTCAAGGAACAAATTATGACTTATATAATTTTATCTTAGCCAAGGAAAAAAACTTAATTCTATCGCGTGTGCTGAATTTTGGGTTTCCCTTTCCTTGCATGCAGCTTTATTATGAGCTTGACGAAAAGCGACGAAATGTTGAAGCAAAGGATGTTGCAATTTGTAGAGTCGAACAGCTTTGCCCCTTTCCATATGACCTTATCCAGCGAGAGCTGAAGCGATATCCTAGTATGTACCTGGAACTTGCCATTTGAAAAGATCATTGTACTAGCCGTGAAATCAAATCAGGTGATAAATTTTGCTGACACCATGAGCTTGACATTTCCAAATTTGATTCCTTCAGATGCAGAGATAGTTTGGTGCCAGGAAGAGCCAATGAACATGGGTGCATACAGCTATATTGCACCCCTCCTTTGCTCTGCCATGAAGTCCCTCGGCAGAGGAACGATCGATGACATCAAATATGTTGGCCGTGCTCCATCAGCTTCCACAGCCACTGGTTTCCCTCAGGTTCATGAGAAGGAACAAAGCGAGATTTTTCACAAAGCGGTCCAGCCCGAGCCAATTGAGTATCACATCATCTGAAGCCCGCGCATATCTATCCAAACCCAAACAATGACTTGTTTATAGATCCTTACATAATACTACCATCTGAAATTTCCTATCCTGATTTTTTGTTGATCCAAATGGTGATTTTTCACCAGGGTATTCCATGCAAGCCGAGCGGCGTCTCAAAGATTAAGAAATTTATTTTTTCCTTCTCTCATGTGATGATGCACAAGTGTTTTTGAGAATAATGTCAAGATGCTTTATCTTCAAAGTATTTTACCTTCCGGTATTAAATCTTTGCTTATCTTGATGTATATAGAGATAATCAGGTCTGAGCTTCAGGTCTGAGTTTCTTGTCAAGAAAAGGTGTTTCATTTGCCTAGTTTAACTGATATCATAAAGTATCTCTTCAAAATTCAAACATTGTGAATTTACCTTGCTGCAATAAACCCGGCTCATATTTACATCATTACTAAGTGTTTCTCCACATTTTTTATAATGCACTGATACTTATAATTAGGGGTGGCAATGAGTCGTGTCGTGTTGAGGTTGCGAAGGGGTAATTGGTTAGTGTTAATAAACAACACGACTTATTGCCCAAACTCACTTGTGTATTCATCGTATCTTAACGAATTGACTATAATTTGACCCGAGTTTCAAGTCCTTCATTGGGTTGAGTCGGAAATTGCCACCCCTACTTATAATACACCCAACAAACCGACGCAACAACCCGAAACCCAGTTGCTCTTAGATTTGGGTGAGAGATGAGGAGATTTAGCGAAGTGTGCACATTGGCAATATGACTTTTCTTGCAGCAGAAGGGATCCTACATGAAATATGCCTCCTTTATGCGAATGATTTAGAGAGGGTTAAACTACACCATCAGATAAAATATGCTTCACAAAGTTTTCTGATTTAAGCGTATACCTTTATCAGAAAATAAGAACCAACCATTCATAGGAAAGTGATGCTGCAAAGTATCGAATGGCGCAGCTTGTTTGTTTGAGCAACAAGATTCTCCAATTTGACATTGACATGTTTTTTTTTTCTTCATGAAAGCCTCAAGCTTTGTCCCCACGTGATGAGTTATAAAACAAACTGAGAAGTTCCGACCAAAAAAAAGAAAAAAAGGAAACAAAGTGTGAAGAAGTAGCTTGAAAAAGAAGCAAGCCAGAAGAAGGAGAAGGAAAAGATCTTGGGATTTCTTTGGGCATATAATTTCCATAAATCAAAATGATATTTGGGCTTGGGCATAGGTTTGGGCCTACTTTACCCGACCCACCAGCATTAATATATTAAAATAATTAGGAAGTAAGATTATTTTGGGTTCAGACAACTGACCAAAAAAATGTTGCGCTCAGAAAACTCAGAAAAGTCACCGTCGCTTCCCAGCGATTAGGGTTCGCCTATTCTCTTCTTCTTTCTATCTCTCCATCTCTCGTTTTCTCTTCCTCTGTCACTCTCAGGTATTCCCTAATCTCCGTCGATTTCAAGCTTTCATCTTTCGGATTTTTGATCTCGTTTCCTGTTGACCGAAACGAAACTTTTGTTTCTCAAAGCATTAGGTTCACGGAACAGTATCGTTTCTCTGTAGAACAAGCTTGTCGGAATAGTTCTCATCCATCAGTTTTGTTCAATTACTTTGGTTTCATTTTGAAAATAATCTCTGTGATCTCATTCAAGTTTTATGCACTCTTATTCCAGTGTTTATGTATGAATGTATTAAAAGGTATTATAATTGGTATGCTTATTTGATTTGTTTTTGGATTGGTCTGAACAGGGTTTTGATTGATGTTCTGAAGACTTGTGAGGTAGAATTTTCTGTTGAATTGGGTAAAATTGATAGATTGGGTTGGTAGCTATGACTTGGTTTAGAGCAGGGTCTAGCGTGGCAAAGCTTGCCATTAGGAGAACTATATCAAACAGTGGATCATATGCGGGTAGGAGGCGGGTCCTTCCGTCTCAAAATCGAGACTTTCACACCACTTTATGTAAATCAAAGGCGCAATCCGCCCCAGTTCCACGCCCTGTACCTCTCTCTAGGCTAACTGATAGTTTCCTGGATGGAACCAGCAGTGTTTATTTGGAGGGGCTTCAGAGGGCTTGGGAAGCCGACCCCAATAGCGTCGATGAGTCATGGGACAATTTTTTTAGGAATTTTGTTGGGCAGGCCTCTACCTCGCCAGGAATTTCAGGCCAAACCATTCAAGAGAGTATGCGTTTGTTGTTGCTTTTGAGGGCATACCAGGTTAATGGTCACATGAAAGCTAAATTGGACCCCTTGGGTCTGGAAGAGAGAGAAATCCCAGATGATTTGGACCCTGCTCTATACGGGTTTACTGAGGCTGATCTTGATAGGGAGTTCTTTTTAGGGGTCTGGAGGATGGCTGGGTTTTTGTCTGAGAACCGTCCCGTCCAGACCCTTAGGGCCATACTGACCCGGCTTGAGCAGGCTTACTGTGGAACCATTGGGTATGAGTATATGCACATTGCCGATCGTAATAGATGTAACTGGTTGAGAGACAAGATTGAGACTCCGACACCAATGCAATACAATAGGCAGCGTCGTGAGGTAATTCTTGATAGGCTTATTTGGAGTACACAATTTGAGAACTTCTTGGCCACTAAGTGGACAGCAGCGAAGAGATTTGGGCTTGAAGGTGGAGAAACTCTGATTCCCGGCATGAAGGAGATGTTTGATAGGGCAGCAGATCTCGGGGTTGAGAGCATAGTTATTGGAATGTCTCACAGAGGAAGACTGAATGTATTGGGTAATGTGGTTCGGAAGCCTTTGCGTCAGATATTTAGTGAATTCAGTGGTGGTACAAAGCCCGTGGATGAAGTTGGACTATACACAGGGACTGGAGATGTCAAGTATCACTTAGGAACCTCTTATGATCGACCCACTAGAGGTGGGAAGAGAATTCATTTATCTTTGCTTGCTAATCCAAGTCACTTGGAAGCTGTGGACCCTGTTGTTGTTGGGAAAACTAGAGCAAAGCAATATTGTTCAAGAGATGCGGACAGGACCAAGAATATGGGTATCTTGATTCATGGAGATGGTAGCTTTGCTGGGCAAGGTGTGGTGTACGAGACTCTGCATCTAAGTGCTCTTCCTAACTACACCACTGGTGGTACTATACACATAGTGGTGAACAACCAAGTTGCCTTCACAACTGATCCAATGTCTGGAAGATCTTCACAGTATTGTACTGATGTTGCCAAAGCATTGAATGCCCCTATTTTCCATGTAAATGCTGATGACATGGAGGCAGTCGTTCATGTCTGTGAGCTTGCAGCTGAATGGCGCCAGACTTTCCATTCTGATGTTGTGGTTGATTTAGTGTGCTATCGTCGATTTGGGCATAATGAGATTGATGAGCCATCTTTCACGCAGCCCAAAATGTACAAGGTTAGATCATCTTTCCTAGTCATTAAAAATTTGTTATTCTTCATTGATTGAAGAAAAAAAATTATTTTTCTCATGATAGAATCTCAAAGTCTCACTTTATTGTGTCCTGGTATTTTATATTGAAAGTATAGTGCAGCTATTGGGATGTGCAAAGCTGAGTCCTGAATTTTTAACTTATTGGGGGTTTACAGGTTATCCGGAATCATCCCTCAGCTCTAACAATCTACCAGAACAAACTTCTAGAATCTGGACAAGTGACGAAAGAAGACATTGAAAGGATACAGAACAAGGTTAATTCAATTCTCAATGAAGAATTCTTGGCTAGCAAGGATTATGTTCCTCAAAGAAGGGACTGGCTTTCATCTCATTGGTCTGGATTTAAGTCACCTGAACAGATTTCCCGTATCCGGAATACTGGGTATACGACTGTTTTTCTCTCAGTTGCACCTGTTCTTCCTAATGTCCGATTTGATGTAATTGTATTTTATTGAATTTTATATCCTGTACAGGGTCAAACCAGAAATTTTGAAGAGTGTTGGCAAAGCAGTCACAGCCCTCCCAGAAACTTTTAAGCCTCACAGAGCAGTAAAGAAGGTTTATGAACAACGCACACAAATGATTGAGACTGGTGAAGGAATTGATTGGGCAGTTGCCGAAGCACTTGCATTTGCTACACTACTAGTAGAAGGTAACCATGTTCGATTGAGTGGTCAAGATGTTGAAAGAGGTACATTTAGTCATCGGCACTCTGTAGTTCACGACCAGGAAACTGGGGAGAAGTATTGCCCTCTTGACCATATGATGGCTAACCAAGATGAGGAAATGTTTACTGTTAGCAACAGGTAATGAGTGATTACTTTTTATAGTGTTCCCTTTTGTAAGGTTGTCGGACTGCCAGACACCACCATATGACTTATTTGATATTGAATAGTACTTGGCTAAATTGGTGTTTTGTTTTTAATTTGCCTTGTACAGAAGCTAATTGTGTTTGTATGTACAGCTCACTCTCTGAGTTTGCTGTTATTGGATTTGAATTGGGCTACTCGATGGAGAGTCCAAATGCATTGGTAATCTGGGAAGCTCAATTTGGTGATTTTGCCAATGGAGCTCAAGTTATATTTGATCAGTTTTTGAGTAGTGGGGAGTCCAAATGGCTTCGTCAAACTGGGCTTGTTGTGCTGCTTCCTCATGGTTATGATGGCCAGGGCCCTGAACATTCTAGTGCACGACTGGAGCGATTTCTTCAGGTGTTGTTTAGCCAAATATGGTTAATCCCTCATCTCCTTCTTCCCTTTTTTCACTTTAGACAACAGCAGTCTCTGGCATGGATCCCCATTTTAACTAATTATATTACAGATGAGTGATGACAATCCTTTTGTCATACCTGAGATGGATCCCACACTTCGGAAGCAAATTCAGGAATGCAATTGGCAGATTGTTAATGTGACAACTCCTGCCAACTACTTCCATGTTCTGCGTCGTCAGGTGATTTAATCTATTTTTTTTTATCAGTATATTCCAGTATCTTGAAAATTTTCTGCAGGTTCTAATGTTTCGTTTCATTTCTCAGTTGCACAGGGAATTCCGTAAGCCTCTTATTGTGATGGCTCCTAAAAACCTGCTACGGCACAAGGAGTGCAAATCAAATTTATCCGAATTTGATGATGTGCAAGGCCACCCAGGTTTTGACAAGCAGGGGACCAGATTTAAGCGTCTCATCAAGGACCAGAATGACCACTCTGATCTGGAGGAGGGTATTAGACGGCTAGTTCTTTGCTCTGGCAAGGTATTAATTTTCCTAGATTTTGTCCATAAATAAAAGCACACACATACACATGTATATGTTTGGCTTGTTTGCATTTTAATTTTACCAGTAAATTAATTAATAGGCTTTTATTCGGCAGACCTTGGAGAATGAAAGCAAAAAGTAGAGGATTATGAATGGAACCAGACAGAAATAGATCAATAATACTTTGTTGACTTGTAGAGAATTATGACTTATATCATTTTATCTTACCTGAGGAACAAATAGTTAACTATATCTTCTGCGATGTATTCTTGGTTTTCCCTGCATGCAGCTTTATTATGAGCTTGACGAACAGCGAAGAAAGGTTGAAGCAAAGGATGTCGCAATTTGTAGAGTGGAACAGCTTTGCCCCTTCCCATATGACCTTATCCAGCGAGAGCTGAAGCGATACCCAAGTATGTACCTTGAACTTGCCATTTAAAAAGCGAATAATAATACATTATGATTAATGGAACTGCTCGAGCTTGCTCCTTTCCCGTTGTCAAGATTCTAGCCAGTTTCCATCTATATTTTATTTTATCTTTTTATTTAGGGGTATGTAAATTGGATTCCTGTATTGTATCTCAATACTTTGACCATTAGGATAATGCTAGAGGTATAAAGAATTCCAAACATTATTAACAAACTGTGTGGCAGCTTATGTAGTGGTGTAATATCAATGCGTGTGCAAGATGTTTAGTTTGAAACACAAGACGCCCCTACTCAGCGGCTACATTAGCATATAAATTAAAACAATACAGTCCTGAGTTGATTTAGGATTTTCCTATTTTGCTGACATCGTGAGGTTGACAATTTCTAATTTGATTCCCTCAGATGCTGAGATAGTTTGGTGCCAGGAAGAGCCAATGAACATGGGTGCATACAGCTATATTGCACCCCGCCTTTGCTCTGCCATGAAGTCCCTGGGCAGAGGAACGATCGAGGACATCAAGTATGTTGGCCGTGCTCCATCAGCTGCCACAGCCACTGGTTTCTATCAGGTTCATGTAAAGGAACAAAACGAGATTGTGCACAAAGCAGTGCAGCCAGAGCCAATTGAGTTTCACATCTGAAGCCTGTGCGTATTTATCCCAAACCAAACTATGACGTGTTTATAGATACTTACATAATACTACTATCTGAAATTTCCTATCCTGATTTTTTGTTGATCCAAATGGTGGTTTCTCACCGTGCATGCCGAGCTGAGTCACAAAGATTAAGATTTTTTTTTCCTTCTCTCATGTGATGATGCACAAGTGTTTTTGAGGATAATGTCAAGATGCTTTATCATTAAATAACACAAAGGTTGGTTTGGCCATTCCGGATGATGATTTTCTTGGTTCAATTTTACTGCAATTCCCTGTTATTATGGTTGAAGTATTTGATGAAGCATATGATTATATCAATTCGGCACATGTCTAAATGCGAGGAGAAAAACTTTCCTGCCTGTCCTCGTAACCTATACTTTTCACTGTGGAATCTGTGCAGCATTTGTATTCCTAGAGTTGTTGTAGGCATCTGAGGATTTCCAACAATGTGTTAGGTTTTCATCATTTGGTAAAGATGCTGAACATATAGGGTTAGAATGTGTGTCAACACTAAAGCATACTTGTACTTTGCATAGTATGTGCTTAATAGCAGGCAACCACTAGTGGAGTTGGCAAAGCATTCTAGTATCAATTAAAATTAGATGCGCTTATCATGTTGGTCCAACTTAATTATTTTTTCCGATTTTTCTTTGGGGAGGTAGAATGATTCGATAGCAAGAAACAGAAGGCAAAAGCAGTGCTTTAGCGTTCATATCTATCTTTCCAGGTAGTTCTTGACGAATCTTAGCCAGATTTGGAAACTCTAAGCACCCATATTTTGATTGGAAGTTTGCTTCAGGAACTAGTTTTGTTCCTTAATTGTGGATTAGATAAAAATAAATATAGAGATAAACCTCTAAATTAGAGCACGATGTAATGCTGCATGACACGGGTTTTCTTTTTATTAATTAAAAAAAATACTTCAAAGTCAATTCGACTTTCTGAGTAAAAAAACGATTGCGAGAGGGAGTCTTGAGATTTCGAACCTTTACCCACATGGATGGAGGTCGAAGAGATCACCCAACTAAGCTTTACTCCACTACACAAGTCAATTAAACTTAAACCAAGGGCGAGGGCACATTGGTTTAAGTAATATATATATAATAACTAAGAAATGGGTACCCTACAAGCCAAGGTTTTAAGCAACACACTGCACACGGAAATTACAAATGTGGAAGTATGATATGGATGGCATTTTCAGTTAATTAATTGCCCTAATATAAAGATAATTAAACTATGTCCCCCTCTACTTTGGCCTAGAGCCTCTAATTTCTTGCACTAGACCTAAATTCGGCTTGGCCATGAATGAAATTTCATTTTATAATTCTTACTGAAACTCTCAGTGGCAAATTTTCAATGAGAAAGCATATATGATAATTGGATTAGTGGACTTCCCTGGACCTGTAGAATGAGAATCAGAACATATATTATTATTAATATTATATATATATATATAAGTTTAAAATGTGTTATAATCTTCAAAATCATTATTTTTTCTAAATTATTATCACTATATAAACTCTTTATTTTATAGTCACTGGTTCAAAAAAATTGTTAATTGCAAATTTGAACTGATTCGGATTGTCTCTGGCTGTTTTCCATCTGGCCAAAATGATAATGAATGATAGTTTGATTGACATATTGTGCTCAATTTGTTTGTGACAAAAATATTCTCTAATTAGAGCATATGAGCACATGACCCCTCTCTCTCTTACAAGTTACAACTTCTACAAATTTTCCATTGTATTTTATAAAATTGTGTTTAAAAAAAGAAGAAATATTATAAAACAGCTACTAAAAGAAAAACTTAATAAGATTTTGGTACCATGCATTGATCATGGAGCTGAATTGTATATGAAGTCACTTTTTAGTCTCCCTTTTTTCTTTCATTAATTTTCCCCTAAACTTATTTGTAATTTCATAGGGAAAGATCCCATCATCGTAAATATAAGTATACCCAAAAAACAAAATAAATGGTGAAATGAAATCAAATTATGCCATTTTCAGGCATCCTTGATTTCATTTGGTTGACATATTTGGGTTTATCACTTGGTACAGTGATTGTGTTACTTGTGAGTCAGATATGCATCATATGATGCATGATATTCGATGAGGAAAAGACTACTGGTTTTGATGCTTGATTTGATGAATGGGTTCTCTCCACAGAATGATATTTTTGCTCACCTTAGTGGAGTCCCCTGGAATATTCAAGATTGAGAGACGTACCAAAAGTTACCATGCCTATAAAGTAAGTGCAGCTTCTTGTTCATTTTCCTCATCACTGATCAAGTAGCTGCTAGTTTTTAGAACAACGTTATGTCTAAGAGCTCTATGGCTCAGATGATCAATCGGGCGAAGCCGTTTGTGGCTGTCACTCTGATGCAATTTGGGTTTGCAGGAATGTCCATAATTTCGAAGTTTGCTCTAAACCGGGGGATGAGCCAACATGTATTGGTCGTGTACCGGCACGCTGTTGCCACTGCTTTTATAGCTCCTTTTGCCATTGTGTTTGATAGGTACTCTCTCTCTCTCTCTCTCTCTCTCTCTCTCTCTGCTTCTGTGTGTCTTGATTTTTGTATTTGACATGTTGAGCAATGAAGAAACTAATCCACTGAAGGTGATGCTCTTGCAGAAAAGTAAGGCCAAAGATGACCTTCTCTGTTTTCACCAAGATTTTGTTACTTGGCCTATTAGAGTTAAGAACCGTGACCACTAAGCCACATATTTTCCAACTTATAAGCTTGAAAAGACGTTTTAATCATGCTGTTTTCATTAACAAGTTATGTCTACTCTCATTATCAGGCCTGTAATCGACCAGAACTTGTTCTATACCGGGATGAAGCTTACAACAGCAACTTTTACATCTGCCATGTGCAATGTTCTTCCTGCCTTTGCATTCATATTGGCTTGGATTTTCAGGTAAATATTCGGCATTTCACATATTGGTCTTTGGTTGCATGGTTCATGATATGTGGAATTAATTAATTTGACTGGTTTTTTTAGGCTTGAGAAGATCAATTTTAGAAGCCTGCATAGCCTGGCAAAGATATTGGGGACCACAGTGACTGTGGGAGGAGCTATGCTTATGACTCTAATTAATGGACCGATGCTGCATCTTCCTTGGACAAGAAGAAACATTCATCAAGAATCTACAAGTGCCACAGATCATCAAGATCCCATAAAGGGTGCTCTCATGATTGGAGCTGGATGTTTCTGTTGGGCTGGTTTCGTCACTCTGCAAGTAAATCCCAAATCCTTTATGTAACTTGAGTAACAAGTAACAACTCACAGTTACATGTGCTTACCCCATAGCATTTGAACTGCAAGGAAATAGACTAATACACAATTATCACCTAAACTGTCATCTCAATGAGGCACAATTGCTGGATTAAAATTGTCTATACTTTTTTCTAATTTTCTTTTTCAAAGAAAATTGATGATTGTACTGATTGAGGTACAATTACTGCTTTTATAGGCAATTACGCTAAAGTCTTACCCCGCTGAGCTCTCCCTAGCAGCTTGGATATGCTTGATGGGCACGGTTCAAGGCACCGTGGTGGCCCTAGGTTTCGAATGGGATAACCCTGCAGCTTGGTCCATACACTGGGATTCTAAGTTGTTAGCTGCTGTTTACAGTGTAAGCAGATTTCAATTCAACCCCAAGCTTTCTGGTTAACAATATTTCTGCACGCTATAAATAGATATACTTTACAAGTGTATTTACAGCATGAACATGTTTTGGTGCAGGGAATAATATGTTCAGGTGTCGCTTATTACATTCAGGGATTGGTAATGAAGGAAAGGGGGCCTGTTTTTGTGACTGCTTTTAGTCCTCTAAGCATGATTATTGTTGCCGTTATGAGCTCCTTCATGTTAGCTGAGATAATGTACTTGGGAAGGTTTGCATCTACCTCTCTCTACTAAATCCAAATTTGGGATCACCTTGGATTTATGTAGTTTTTTATATAATAAAAAAAATGAAGAGCATTTACTCTGGCAAAATGCAGGAAAGAAATTTGTGTATCATGTAGATAAGATAACTCAAAAGATTTCTGCTGAAGGGCTAATGAGGCTTTTTTTCTTTTTTCCGCAGAGTAATTGGAGCAATGGTCATTGTGATTGGCCTCTATATGGTTTTATGGGGTAAAAGTAAGGATCGGATTCCTTCTGAATCAGAACAAGTTGACATGGTTCCACCGGTTTAACGAAAACTACATTCATGGAGAGGACAGTGACATCATATAAAAGATTTTTTGGCCATTGATGTTACTAAGTAAGAAGCTGATATGTATATTTCTCAAGGAGGAAGACCAAAAACTATATAATAACTGCTTGGAATTTGAATTTTTAATATGCAACATGGAACAGAGTGGTTGCTATGTTAAGATTTCAAAGGGACGGACTCTTGGCCCACCACTAGCAACATCGATATTGTCCCCACCTTAACCACCTGTTTAGCAGGTGTGGGGTTTTATACAAAATGCATCGATGATATTAGGAGTGGAGTCATTCATTATATGAGACTTTCTATTTTGTTAAGTTTCCTATGTGGAACTGTGTGTATTCTTCGACATGCTACTTGCTCCCTCCTTTTGCAGAAGGGTGTTTTGAAATGGGCATCGATGCTTTTCTTGGCACAATCTTTGTGTTGCATGGTTTGACTTTTAATGTCATGACTTTGAATGCAGTACTTATATCACAAATCCAAATAAGTGAATGATTGAATCCAGTTATGTAAAGCTGGCATCTTGACACCAATTTTATTGATTGATCAGTTGAATCAATTTGCTCAATTTGCAATTACTTCTTTGTGAAATGATGCCTGTATCCACACTGAAGTAAATTACAATGGCACTAATATGAATGCAATTGGGAATGATAGTGGTTAGTTATTGCTTAATTTATACAATGATAAATGCAATTGTCAAGAAGTGATGAACCACTCCATGCCAAATTGGTATTTGCTTGCACTCTTCAACAAGCAAAGCACATAATCTATTAGTTGCCAAAATTTTGAGAGGCTAGTCCAACCCATAGGGATTAAGGATTAAATCTACGTATCATCGCCTCGTCTCGAAACGTCCATTAAATCTACACATGTTTGTTATTTACAAGTTAATAACTTTATCAAAGTGTATTAGTCTTGGTTCAAATCAAAGTGGTCTGGGATGATCAGAATAAGAGTAGATCATGAGTTTTTTTTATCAGCTACAAATATATTCTTGCACAACTCTTTCATTGTCTGTGTGGCATTAATACGTTGGAATAAACCCAACTCAAGCCCTGACTTCATTGCCATAAATTGCTCACTACATTAACTTTTCACAGTCACCAACAACGTTTTTGATGGATGAAAGTATGGCAAGGCCTACCAGGCTACCACTTTCTATGTTATGCAGAAAATGGGGGTTTTTTCTTTTTTGAAGAAATCGTTTTTCGATTCACTGCATCGGTTTGAGTACTTGAATTCGAAAAGAAAAAAAATTGTTTAGAAGGTATGAGAAAGAAGCAAGGGGTGGTTGGAAGGCTATAAAATGAAAGTGTTTTAACCTCTACAACTTATATTCTCATAAGCTTTTTTCAGGGCTTCATTAGAGAGGAAAAACATATTTAGAACAAAGTTTATTATGGAGTCATTAGCTAACCTGATCCGCCCGGCAAAGCTGATCTTAGCTGTAGCTCTCTTGCAGGGTGGCTACGCAGGCCAGGCCATAATTGTTAGGATGGCTATGAACCAAGGGATGAGCCATTACATATTCATAGTCTACCGAATGGCTTTTGCCACTGTTCTTATTGCTCCTTTTGCTCTTATCTTGGATAGGTTTGTTCTCTTGATGTATATGTGGGGAAATTCTCTCTTTTCAAACAGTCTAGCAAGTTTTTTAAAAAAAAAAAAATTAGGCTACTATCATAAGAACTAATTACTAATTGTTAAGACTGATCACCAGGAAATCGAGGCCGAAGATGACATTCTCCGTCCTTGTCAAGACAATGCTGCTCAGCCTTTTCGAGTAAGAATCTGAACCGTTAAGTTTAATTAAGCTACTACTCTTTATGATCTTAATTGAACTGCATTTTATTGTCTGTCTATACAGCCCTGTGCTTGACCAGAACCTATTCTATATGGCAATGTCTTACTCTACACCAACTTTCACATCTGCCATGTTCAATATTGCTCCTGTAATTGCATTTTTTATGGCCTGGATATTTAGGTACAACTCCTTGTCCACTCAAACACAGAAAAACACACACAGGTAAGGCAAATAAAGTTTATAATTTTGTTGTGGTGAGAGATTTGCAGGCTTGAGAAAGTAAAGATTAGGAGACTGCATAGCCAGGCAAAGGTTCTTGGGACTATAATCACAGTTGGAGGAGCTATAATATTGACCCTAGCTAAAGGGCCAGCACTAAATTTGCCATGGACAAGGGGCAAAAATCAACATCATCATCATCATCATCAATTGCAAAGTGATTCAAACCACAAAGGCATCACAAAGAGTGCTCTATTGAGTGCAGCAGCTTGTTTCTGCTGGTCTAGTTTCTTCATTTTGCAAGTAAGAAACTCTCAAATGTTAGATCACATTTTTCAGTGCAATCCAGAGGAATGTGAATATCAACATGCTTCTGTGTGTATTACTGCCTCAGTAAAAAGTAAAATATGACATGATGGTGAATGCTAATGCAGGCATTTACACTAAGATCATATCCTTGTAAGCTCTCCCTGGCAGCTCTTACATGTTTTTGGGGTCTGGTGGAGGGGGCAATCCTGGCCCTTGCAGTAGAATGGAGCAGTGATGCAGACTGGTCCATACACTTGGACATCAGACTTTTAGCAGCTCTTTATGGGGTAAGAAATTTTTACTTCGGATAAAGAAAGGTAAATATATATATACTCACAGTTGCAGTCACAGATGTCTTTTTTCATGCAGGGGATACTCTCAGGGGTTGCTTATTACATTATAGGAATGGTAAATAAAGAAAAGGGACCTGTTTTCTTTTCTGCTTTTAACCCATTAGGCACAGTAATTATTGCAATTCTAGGTTCCTTTGTTTTAGCTGAGCACATGTACCTTGGGAGGTAAGCATTGATTTCTCTCTCCTAAAATAGTTACAGCAGTAAAAATTGGAATATTGTTCACGTGTTCATAATAGTTACAGCAGCCAAAAAATGGACTGACCCAATACCACTACATGGTTTTCCAGTCTTATTGGAGCCATTGTCATCGTTGTTGGGCTATATCTGGTTCTGTGGGGCAAAACCAAAGACGAGCCTCCATCTCAATTATCAAAAACTCAGAGTCAACCACCAAACGATGAGCCTACAACTACAAGCCAACAACAAATGATGCCTGAGGGAGGCCTGGATATACAACTTGGAGGTGAACCAAAAACAACATAGTTGACACAGCTTAAAGTTTCACTTCATTCGAGAAAACTTTTGAATTTGAATTCTGGGAAATTGATGTAAAAATATTTATGTTCTTTTTAAGTTCTCAACAAAAGGAGCACCATTATTCTTAAGTTGTGAATTCTGAATTTGGACACGAAATCTCATCTCATCCAACGAATTGGAGGCCAATATTTTATCCAATCAATGGTAAGACAACCAACATAAAACAATAGTTGGCGGCCTCCCAAGAGAGGCAGCACCATTTATCGGCAGCCTGCAAATACCGCTTGTTCGCAAATTTGAGCTCAAAATGCGGACTTATCTATATATGAGCAAGGATAAATCCCCAACCATTCATGACATTCATGTCAAAGACAATGCCCCTCGAGTTCTAAAAGCGCCCAAATCGGTGTGTCACACTGGACATTTACCAGATGATGTGTAAGCCGATTCAACCATCGGGTTATACTATCCAGTCTCGATAACAACGGATGTTTGGTTCATAGATTTTCAGGGGGAAAAATAAACATGCATACAAAATTTTGTAAAACTGTCCAACATCCAAAAAAAAAAATATTCACTTTCAATATGAACTGTTTCACATAGCCAAAATACCTGTAAACATCCACCAGCTCCAATATTCAAATTGCAGTCTATAATTTAGTAATTTACCATTAGCTTTTGTATGGTGCTATGCACAGATCCCATCTTAACCTACCCCCAATGAAGTTAATGAGGAAGATTCTCGCATCAAGATTGTATAGCAACTTCTTCTTTTCCATAGATACGCTGAAGTTCACGGGTGGCGGCTTGATATGATGCTGAAGAAAGTCAAAAAAAGGGAACTATATGAGAGCAATTTTCACAACATCAATAAACATAAATGGTAAGGATATCACATTTCAAGTTTGTGTTAAAGAGGTCACTCCAAAAATCATCTAAAATTCTGCATCACCTTTCCAGATGCGGAAATTCTTCTGATTAATAGGAGACCCTGTCACAGTTTGAATGGCATCAAACAGCATCTCCTGAGGAGTGTTCTTCAGCTCTTGAACTACTGCATAGATGGTCTTTCCATTCTCAAAGTAGATGTGATTATTGGGATGCTTGGTCTTAGCACCAGCATGACGTTCAAACTCATAAGCATTGAGAGACTGCATGATACAATCCATAATCCAATTTGCCAGCTAAGTTATATATCTCAAAAAAAAAAATTCATTATTTCTTACTTCAAAGCAGCTGAATCAAACAAGAGATCATTACCTTTGAGTGATTGCAGTCATCACAGGAACATAGATACCCAGTCCCTTTTATGATTCCTTTGAGGTTTTTCTGCAGAAGATAACATATACAAGTGAAAACAAGGAAAACTAATACAGAAAATTGAATCACCTGTCAACAAAATCAGAAAGATCAACAGATAGATAAGCTTACCTCCCGTGACCAGGAAACATACTTCACCGGAACACCATCAAACATACCAGTGGACAATAAACTTTTGACATTTGAAGGGAAGTTGTTTGGAGGAGCTTTCCTAGCAGTCTTTGGCTCCTTAATTTTGGAAACGGTATCAGTTTTAGAATCAAGTTTGAGTGCGTCATCTACATTTGGGTCCATGTTTGACTGAACCGGATCCTTCAGACCAGATTCTTCTGATTGCTCAGCTGTGTTTTGATTGCTCATCAACAAATCATAGCTGCTGATGACCCCGCCAGAAGGATTTGTGTCAGTTTCATGATGGAAACTTCCAAAAGATATGGTGGTGCTCTCATTCTTATTGTAATTGGGACTCATAGATACACTGCTTTCTCCTTTATGATAGGAAGGACCTATTGGCACAACATTCGAATCAGCCTTGTCATAGTTCGGGCCCATTGACATAATATTATCAGTCTGCTTATCATAGGTGGGAACCATTGAGATGAAATTCTCATTTGCTTTACCATATGTTGCGCCCATAGAAATAAAGTTCTCATGCCCTTTGTGGTACGAGTTACCTAATGATATGAAACTGACATCTCCCTTTTCATATGACTGACCCATTGATATAAAGTTGCCATCCTCCTTGTCAAAAGGCTGACCCATTGATAAGATACTAGTATCTCCCTTGTTATAATTATGAGCCATTGATATGAAATTGCTATTGGCTTTACTGAAGGTATGACCCATTGAAATGAAATTATCATCTGCCTTGTTAAAGGAAGGTCCTATTGAGATTGCATTCTCTTCGCTGGTATTATAAGCCGAACCCAATGATATGGTGTTGTCATCACTCTTATTATAGGTGTTACTCATTAACATTGTATTACTGTCTCCCTTAGAGTAGGAGTGCCCCATAGATGCAGACACGACATCAACAGAGTCCCTAACTTCATTGACTTTAACTTTTCTGATTCCACCAAAATTGAGACATGATGAGGGATCTTCGATGGAGTGAGACATTGACAAACCCACTGATGGATCATTTCCATATTGATTCTCGAAACCCTTTCTTCCCAAATTCATATTTTCACTTCCAACAGATTGAATGTTCCTGTCACCTAGGTTGACTGTTCGTACTGGCTCAGATCCGAAAAGACGATCAGTGAATTGTCCTGGAACTGACTGAAACCCTGAAGTGTTATCCCAAGGGGAAATAGCTAAATGTGGAACTCCTGAAACAGGACTGCCATTAACCGCCTCCATTGCTTGCTTCTTGTTGTTGAAGAATTCCGGCCCATTGGAATCCATAAACCACCGGTTACCACGTTTTGATTCTATTCTGGAAGAATTATCATAACCCATCTCTCCATCAGTTAGACAGCTAGCATCTCTTGAAATCCAAAAACTTTTGGGTTGGAACGACTGCAAAAACATAAATACTTTTTAGATTAAATGATAGAATGTTAAAATAAGAACAGTAGCCTAGAAAGAGGAAATGAGATGCAAAACGCAGACATCTTCATTAAAAGAATAAGCATCCAGAAACAGAGGAGAAATTTAAACAAAAGCATGAGGATAAGCAGATCAATAGTACAGCACGACTTAAGATTGAACTTGAAGAGCGATCAAAAGAAACAATACATGATTCATAGTTTCCAAGAAAAAAGGCACACACGATGCAGAAAGAGCTTATCTTTAAATAGTTTTGGACGCCGGAGATAATATCCTAGACAACCAAATGAATATATCATTTCAAATATCAAGGGACTTCGCAAAATGGAGAACTATGAAAAGTTAATTCCGTTTAGAAGAAATTGGCAACATTTGTTGCCAACACCTAGATATTTGCCATAACAATGAAATTATTAGGAAAGTTCCTTTGAAATCTGTCCAAATCAGTTATGCCCTGAAGCATTAAATCTTTCCCTGCATAATGCAAAAATGACTTGGAGAGAAATCATTTTTTTATGTAATGGAAAGAAAAAATTGCCTTAGCAGTTTTGAACGTCAGAGTGCAAGTTCCTAATATGCAGAGTTTTTCAAACTACATTTGTACAATAATTACATTCCACGAACAAAAAGCAATGACACAAAAAACAATATGCTGAATTTGGCAAAAAGCACAGCAGGTTGTTGCTAATTGTAGAGACTAGAGACTATGCTAAGGAAATTATTAGGCATTTATTCCCCTCATGGACCACCTTTACATCACATCACTCCTCATTAGATCATGTTTTCCATCACCAACTTAGAGATCCAAAGCTTCCTGAGCTGGTATGATCAAATACATCTAACCATGACTGTTTCTTCCCCAAGTTGCCAAGTAAACTAATTTGTTGAGAAAAATGTACATGACCACCAAAATGTATAAATGTGCTTTGTCAATGATTAATATTTATTTCCAGCTGTGCTTAACTAGGAAATGAAACATTCCTATTAAAAAATTGTGGGATGAAACATCAATAAATGCACAAATCCCATGTTAGCTCCTTAATTTAGATGAGATATAAAAGATACTAGAATCTTAAAGTGATCAGAAACGATCTAGCTCATTTCAAGCTTGATGTCGATGCCACTCTTTGAAATCTAGGTTATACAAGTTATTCTACAATGCAAAGTTGCAATAATTCTAAATTGATCACCGCAACTTGATGAAACCCCATTCAGGATCACCACAATGCTACAGTAACTAAGTGTTCTCCTTTGCTTATACATGAAGATTCTTTCAATAATATCTGTTCAAAGATTTGAGAGCCTTGAGCTATTTCGACTGAGTAACAACTATTAACGTATTCTAGTAAGAAAATAGATGCTCTTAGATAACAGATGTCTAGTTCTTTTTTCTCTCTCAAATGTGAATGTTGAGGCCCAGAATCACTGGATATAGCCACTAAGCATCTGGCAAAGGGACAATTCTAAGACAAACATGCTCATACATGATATGTTACTTCCCCAAAAAAAAAAAATATGTATATCTGGGTTTTCACTACAGCCATTCCTCTTTATCACCACGAAACTTAGGTCGTTACCTCCCACTAGCATTCCCACTTTACCTTCACATGAGACTCCATTATGATACTTTAAATTGATTTATATGGATGTAAATTAATAATTACTAAGGCAAGAAAGAAACTGACAGATCATCATCAATCTCATCACCAGATGTCAAGCATGTATACCAGATGCCATAAACACTTAACTTTCCATTTGACATATAGTCCAAATACAATCCTCTTTTTTTTTTTTTTTTTTTTCACTTAAGAGAACATTCATATTGGAAAACAATTAAAACCAGATTAGGTTCCACTATAAGATTCATCTTCTCAAAGAACCAACACACACAGAAGCGCCCATTTTCCAAACAACAACAAAATCTTCGACGGACAATGTATACAAAATAGTAACAACCCAACAAAAGTCAAGATGTCGATATGACATTTTCATTAAAAAGCTTCAATCAGAGTTTCGAGTCTACCATTTTTAACACAGGCTCACTGAGTCACCTCAGCATTAACTCAATGAACTCGCTCCCCAACTGTCAACCTCAGCTTCTCCCACAATCCAATCTCGAACCGTTACTCTCAGTCAAACCCAACGCACCTTATACGACGCCGCTTCGCCAATAAAATTCACTGATGAAAACAATACGCAATCCATGCAAGTCCAAACTCCAAGCTCAGAGCCTCTGCTCGATCAATCTGTACACTGCAGAAACAAAACCCATAAAAATTAAACTTCGATCGCAGCGAGTAGGCACAGAACGATACGGATAAAGAAAAATACACAAAGCTCAAAACGATCAAATTGAATTTTCAATAACCTATACATACACATATAGATACATAATTATACAGAAGCACGATAAACAGAGCAATGGGGGCGAAAACCTAGAAATTGAGAAGAATGAGAGAGTGTTCGAAAAGAGTGCCTTCGCTGGAACCGTCACCGGTGAGATTTTCCCGCGCCGGAACACAGAATTTCCTTCTTTTTGTTTTTTATTTTTTTTATGTTTTATGTTTTTGGAGAAGGGAGAAATAAGAGAGAGGAGGACTGGTATGAAATATGAAGAGTAGGATATGAAACTGAGCTTGGGTTTTGAACTACGGCAACGGATTGAGTAGGGAGCTCTGTACTGTTACAACTATGAACCTTGTTATCCTAACCGTACACGTGGGTATCTTCAGCTAATTGTGAATTAGGCGGCTTTGGAGGACAATCATGACCGTTGATAGGTTGCAATGTTTGGAAGCTGCAGAGATGGGAATGCGGTGGATCGGAGCTTAAGTACATGTAGTTACGTGTCGTGTTTCTATACGTATTCGTACTTGCATAGACTGATCGGGCGCATCGGTTTTACCGTGTGCCCCAAACGAGAGCAAATTCATTGGTCAGCTGCAGGTATTTTCCACTACATCCATGTTTATGATGTTAGTTTGACCACTACATTTAAAATAAGCTACTAGGTCCTGATTTCCTCGCTCAATTCATTTCATATTGGTAAATAAATTTTATATTTAATTTCTTGAGTTAATGGATATTGAATTTGATACTCGATTCCAATTTTTTTATACATAATTCTATTACTCCATGATTACCTAACAAGTGGAGAAATACTTATATAAATTGACAAGTAATGTATGTTACTTAAATAAGTAAATTTACTTAGATTTTTTTAACTTCAAAAATATCCAAATTACCCTTTCACATGCTACTTAAAAATTAGGTTTAGTTTATATTTGATTTGTTAAGCTAACGGATTCTCTCGTATTCATATCAAAATTCGATCCACTGACGTATCTAGATATGAAATTAGTTGCATGCCTGAATTATGAAAAAATGGACGGTTCTATGTGAATTTATTGGTTACGTATTTGTTTGGGAAAAAAAGAGTTAAGGTACGTTATTAAATATCTATTGGCTGAGCTGAGCCTAACCAATTTTTCACTCTTTTCAATAGAAGGATTTTAACAAATTTAGGAGGAGAAAAATGCTCCGATAACAGCCACTGTATTCAGACCAAGGAATAAAATATTGATGATATCGGAAATATCGGTAGTCCAAAAATACGAAAATTTCGATGGAAATATCGGGATATTATCGATATTTCGGTCCATGTCGTCAATATTATCGATATTTTAGTTCATGGATATCTAAAATATCGATGGTATCGGAAATATCGGTAGTCCAAAAATACGGAAATTTCGTGGAAATATCGAGGATATTATGGATATTTTATTCCTTGATTCAGACCAAAAAAGACCCATTGTCTTTAACGGCCCAATAAGAAGAAAGTGTTCGACCCAGAACCATAAATCTGGTTTGGTTCATTCTAACAGATGCTGTCTTTTTTCTTCTTCTTCAGTCGGGCCCCCCTTTTTTATTATTATTTTTTTCTCTCCATCTGCGGACTCGGATAATGGTGTATGGTCATCCCCTTCTGTGGAATTTTAAGTTCCCTCTGAATTTCAGCAATCAATTGATGGGCAATGTTTGGGATTGTAGGGTTTAGGGTTTAGGATTTTAGGGTTTATATTCATCCCTAATGTAAATAAAACTTTTGTTTATGCGATCAATGGTTTTGGATAAGATTTGAATGGGACTAGGAAATACAAAATCAACTTATATGGATTAATTATAATTTTTATGCTGGTTTTTCATGCTTAGGATTTCCAACAAGGCAAGGGAAGAAGAACCAAACTATACGTTAGAAATTGCTCTTACAATTATCGGATTGACGTAAAGGAGTGTACGGACAAGCAACATTATATTTATATACACAAAATACAAGTTACAACTAGAGAAAGACTCAAACCGAATATCGAAAATCTACGTGACTATCACAATGGGATTAAGAATGGAACTTTGATATTTAAAAAGAAAAAAAGATTCTTATGAAACGCATTCAAACGTAGGTTTATTCAGTTGACCAAAATAGTGAGTTTGTCTCCTTGTAACCAAATACAAACCTTCTGCGTAGATTAGTCGACTTTCGCTTGTATCAAAATGTACTAATGTTTTTGGCGTGCCACAAGGGATGGTTCTCACTTGATATTGAATCTAATTCTCAAATTGATGTGCAAATGCTTTCTTCATATTTGGAAGAAAAGCATCCATACTACAGTTTGGTGACTAGCTGCCATAAGATTATTATGTCCAAAGACTGCAGTATTACTCATAAAATATAGAGAAGGAAATTGTCTTGCGAATAAATTGGCACATCTGAACTCACAATTAGATTTGGGGTGTGTCGTGGGTGGGCGGTTCTTTGGGCGGGGAGGGGTGGGAAATGCGTGCCTTTGGCATCAGGCTTTGTTTGCTGTCACAAGTAGGTGGTGCAAGAATTAAATTAACACAAAATGGCAGGCGCAACAGCAAGAAAGTGGAAAACTCCAAGGATTTTTTACTCTTTAGTTTATTCCAAGGGTAAATTTGGAAATACATAATTTTTTTCTTCTTATAATTAAAAATATTGTTTTGAGTGAAAGAGAAATGACACATGTTATGAGGAAAAAAGAAAATGTGAAAAGAGAAGCACATTGTCATCCAATTTTAAAATTGAGTTTTACTTAAATGTTGTATTATTGATGAGTTATCGTCTATAATTTTTGAGTTATAAAAGCGTATTTTAATATGACCCGTAAAAAAAGTTATTTGGTAGTTGACGGGCCGGCGGTGGTTTATTTAAACTATTTTATGTTTATTGGTGTTTGATAATTAAGCTCTGCAGAACATACTAGCAAAGTCTAGTTTGAAATAGTGTCTGCAAATTGCAAAGCACCATTTATTGGACTAATTAGCTGAAAGGTCATCGTTCGTAAGCTTCACAGAAAAATTCCAACAACCCCCAATGAGTCATGACTCTCATCTAAGAGGGAAACTTTCAATTCTGCAACTTGATTATCTTTGACACCTCTACACTTAGCTTAGTCAGACTAATGGGTTTTTGGCTTTCAGTCGCACAATTACTTACCAGTATTTGAGTAAGCATCGAAATCCTAATCCATTTGTGTGTATATATGCAGCCCACGTCAGCAGATGACATTGGCATAGTCTGGCTGGCACATTTGCCCCCTGATTGCAACTTGCAAGACACGTAAAAGAGAACACAAAACCCCCCCTCCTCTCTATACGCCAACAACCCTAGCTAAAATAGTATTTCATAGACATATCCTTTTCTTAAGAAGAAAAGACGCACCTCTTCTTTGCCTAACATCAAATTTAGGATAAACTTTGAATACGAGTAATTACATTCGAAATCGCACATGTGAGATCATTTATGATACTAGATAGTGTGTTCGGTTCACATAATTAAGAATGCTAAAATAAGATAAAAGTCTTAGCCGCCTCCTCTTTGGGGGTTGGCAGCCTCCTTCCTTACCTCATTCCCTTTCTTTTCATCCCCTCTTTTCTCCTTTCCCCCTTTTTCCCTCAAGATTGTTAGTTTATTTTATGATGTGAAAACAGTCGTCGTGAAATGATGTCGTCGCCATAATATAGTCACCGTATTTTGGCCCACGTATACAAGGAATTGGCTCCCTTCGACATAGTTTGGAGCTCTAAAGAAAAGAAGATGTTTGGTTGCGTTGGGTTCGGGTTTAGCCAATGCGGGATTATGAGTTTAGCTGGTATGACGCTATGATTTTCTTCGGGTTGCCCGGAAGATGTGGAGCGGTAGTCATGTTTCTTAGTTTTGTTTTAGACTAATAATTTTCAAAAACTCTTTAGGAGTTTGCTATGATTTGTTTTCTATTTAAGATTTTTATTTCTTTTTAGCTTTTGGCTTTCGATACAGATTTGTCGTTTCTGCCGTTGCGCGGTGGATTTGTATTGTATGTGAGTACATGTGATTTTGGTTGCTGGATCGAGGATTTAGTCTTTGTAGGTTATGCGTGATTCTCTCCAGATCAATTCAAAATGTTGTGTTGGTCACTGGAGAAGATTTACCCATATTTGGCACATAGGTGCTTTGTACTTTTATTTGTTTACCAATAATATACTATCGCTTATTTTTTTTAAAAAAAAAGCTAAAATAAGATACATTATACTTAATGAGGGGTTTCGAATTTGAAACCTCTTCTAATATTAGAAAGAAAAGTACCACTAGACCAAGAGGTAGTTGGCCATTATGCCGCAGTTTGAAACATGGTGCATGTATTAATTACTAAAGAGAAAGATTGATGAAAATGCAATGGCACGAATTAATTACTAGCCCCACAGGCTAATTAATTAGACATGGATGGTAATGACTTGTACAAGGGGAAACTTTCTCAGAATTAGGGGTGTTGTATTAGACATTTTAGTCGTTTTGTTTAATCCTAACTGGCATTAATTTCCCCGTACTTATCATTTCAATATCTGTGGATTAATCTTCTGCTGACTCTATGACATCCTGGATGTTTCCTCTTTCATACTATACGCACTACCAAAACATTAATTACACCAAAAAAAAAAGACAAAATGTGAGAGAATATCTTCTAGATCTAGAAGATTCTATGAAGGAGTCGCCACTGCAGACTTTTTCTCTGGCTGCACTTCTTGCTATTAGTCATGCTGACATGGTCAATTACGTACGTGGTTTCTATATGCCGCTAAAGCTCCTTTCACACCAAACAACCAATTAACGAACCCAACCTTACAATTAACAGAGTCTTTGTTGCCACGTATTCTCAATTGTCAACCACAGATATGAAAAGTCTAATATCTCACTGGCCAGCCTATAAATACCGAACCCCCCAAACCCCAAATGTTGCATTCCTTTGTTCATTTTCAACATTCCATCCCAAAATAATCAAGTCTTTAATTAATTAGCACTCTTGTGTTCTTGCTTGCACATGACCATGAAGAGAAGCATCACAGAAATGACAGAGCTTGACCGCAGCCTAACCATGGCCAACTGCTTGATGCTACTCTCCCGTGGCAGCCACGACCACCACCATTACGACTCCTACTCCGTCTCCCCCACCCGGGTTTTCGAGTGCAAAACATGCAACCGCCAGTTCCCTTCCTTCCAAGCCCTCGGCGGCCACAGGGCCAGCCACAAGAAGCCGAGACTAATGGGGTCAGATAGTAGCAACGCCTCAGATCAGAGCCACTCACAAGGATCACCACCAAAACCTAAAACCCATGAGTGCAACGTATGCGGGCTGGAATTTGCTATAGGGCAGGCCTTGGGGGGTCACATGAGGAGGCACAGATCAGCCTCGAGCAATAATAATAATAATAATAGTCAATATTCTGATTCTAACTCTAACTCTCTGAGCCTGAGTCCACAGCCTGCGCCAATGTTTCAAGTTTTGAAGAAGACGAATAGCGGTAGGAGGGTTATGTGTTTGGATCTCAACTTGACGCCTTTAGAGAATGACTTGAAGATTCTTCAGATAGGGAAAGCAGCTCCACTTGTTGGGTTTTTCTAATTACAGATCTCTAGGTTTTGATTCAGTTGTATTTGTTGTAATTAATCACATAGGGGTTGCTGATGATTTTGGTTATAAGGTGTATCCAGTATTCTTTGTTCATTATATAGTTAATACACGATATATGATTATATAGTTGCTTTGTTTAAATTGAATTTGTTCATTATTTATAAAGTTTAAGAGTTTGATGAAGAACAAAAAAATTTTAAAAAGAGAAATTTTGAGGTTTTTGTTTTGGTTTTGCCATTCGCTAGGGAGGGGAGAGAGAGTATTATATTAGGTTCTAATCAAACTCAGATGCACTTGGAAGGCACGGGAGAGTTTGACCCACTTTCCATTGTGGTGCCACTCCATGTTTGCATTGAGTAATTATGATTGAATCAAATACATTTCCCGTGGCAAATCGCCAAAAAAAAAAACAATGGTTTAACAAATATATCTATTTGTTAGTTCAATATCCTATCAGGCATGCATATACATACATATATGGATTTTTTTATTATAAATAATTTAAAAAGCATATAGCCACTTAACGTGTAACTTCTACTAGCAGCTAGCATCACTACTTGAAAAATAAGCAAGAAATTGTGGGTTCAAAAGTCAAAAGCAATGGTGCCGTTTGTTTTAAGACATAGAAACGAAATATTATCTTAGGGTTGCTTTCGTGCAAGTCATTTTTGGTTACTTCCTAATACTGTCTACACTCATTGTTTCAACATTAATTTGCTTAACTTTTTTAAGCAAAAGAATAAAGGGAAGAGATATATATGTTAACACATCATATGCAGTAGTTGAAATTCTATGGATGTGTTTTGTCGAACACTAGCCGTTGTTGAAGTCCTGTGGATGGAAAACGAGTTGTTGAAAACCAAAACATTAACGAAGGAAACGAGTACCACTCTTATTAATATGTTGCTGGGAAGATATTCTAAGGGTTGTTTAATTGGAGTTTTTATCAAAAATAGCCAAAATTTACCCCCACTTTCATAAATGTCAGTTTTTATAAAAACTTTCAAAAATAGCCAAAAACTCACTTAAATAGACATAAATGCCCTCAAAACTAAAACTCACATAAATAAATAAAAGAAAGTCAGTCAGACAAAAAAAAAAAGAAAATAGGAGAGTGCAACACATAATCTATTTTGCTGCTATTATGCTCCCTTGTAACTGCTGGAAGAGAAATTAAGAAAGCTAGAGATGCAGAGCAACGACATGGGAAAGGCTGTTTGGGATCAGTCTTGAAGGAAACATCTAGTTGCAAGCACTGCAAAACCCATCATGCTCTTGTTGATGACATACTTTCTAAAATTCTAAGTCGTTTAACTGACGACATGGAAGGGTTTATCTTTTTGATAAATTTGTAAATGTCACACTTGGAGAGAAAGAAAAGAGGATCATGATAACATGATTACACTAGTGCTGACATATTTTGTGTTTCATGTAGCTTAATGGTGGGGTGGGAAATATGAGGCTACACAGGAGAAAAGCCAGAAGTACAAGGAAGGGAAATTTATCCTTGAGAGATTCCATATTCTTGGTCATGATGGAAGCAACTACTTTATAACTCAGGAAACTCAGATTGGTGGAAGCGATGCTGATGATGCTTGATTGATCAAACATTCAAGAAATTGTACTTAGTTAAAATGTATATTCTTTGCTACCACATTTTTCTTATTATCACATTTGGATTGATTTTTCTTAGTCGATGATGTAATCTAGGGTCCTAGGTTCTTTCTATTGTCATCTTATGCAAATTGTTTAGAACCTTGCCATTTTTGAAGACCAATAAGTTCTTAAAGAAAAAAAACACAAAAAACAAAAGTTGTCTACTTCTGATTTGCTATGTTTGGTGTTATCTTCTTCAGTTGATGCTTGAAAAGGTCGTAGGTGGAGAAGATGTCTATTTTGCATAGTAGTTGAATCATATGCTTAGATATGAAATCAAGTTTTCTTGGCGTAGTCTTTTTTTTCTTTGTATGACTGCTTTTTTATATTTATTCATGTGGATTTTAGTTTTGAGGGCATTTATGTCTATTTAAGTGAGTTTTTGGCTATTTTTGAAAGTTTTTATAAAAACTGACATTTATAAAAGTGGGGGTAAATTTGGGCTATTTTTTTTTTATAAAAACTCGTTTAATTGCCGACATGCCATGGACTTAGTCTCGCAAGATATTCTAAGGGTTGTTTAATTGCATATATGGACTTAGTCAAGTTGGCTAGAGTGGATGTGCTCTATTCTACACCTGAGTTCGAATCTCCCTCCTCGTAATTTAAATTAGATTAAAATGAAATATCGCTTGTATAAAAAAAAAAATTTGTTTAATTTGCTAAGCTTATTTGTTCCTAAAAATTAGCTCATCAACTTGATTACTTGGTTCATAAGATATATAGTATCAATGATACTTAATTGCCTTAGACTTTGCCTAGGAACCATAAAGTAAACACCTTTACTTAATCATTTGACATCAGCCATCATCACTAAACCTCACTATCAAAGCAGGAGATTAGTCTGATTTAGCTTAATTAATAAATAAATTAATTCACACAAATTCCACGTTAAATATATAATTTATATGAGTTGTACTGTTTTGCGTTTGGCTTCAAAAGCATGAAACATCCTGTACATATCTTCCTCAATACATGTGCTCCATGTGAATGTTCATATTCAACTCTGCTTGCAAGCCCTAGCCGCAACCGCACTGGTCCAATGAAGCTAGAATGAAACCATATATTATAATGCTTCGACAGTAACTTTTTCCACTCAGGTAAATACTTGCTTTCTAGAATGGCGATGATGAGGTGGGGTAGCTGAAGAGTTGGTGCAATTGGATAAAGTTTTGGTCTAACTTTTCCTAACAAAGAAACCGTGTCAAACATTTTAGTAAGACTACTAATAAACCATTACTAAGACCTAAGACCTGCACAGCTAGATTTGATTGGATCATATTCAAGTTCCGTAATTAGTGTGAACTTCACTTCATCTAATTTTGGGTATAAAAACATATGGCCATGTGTCTATACATATCAACGATCTAACATTCATTGACAACATGAACATCTACTTACTTACACACACATACATATGAGTAGATACCTATATCGCTATAGTATAAATTTTACTTTTAACAAATTATACGGTTTAGATTTACAGTTTGTCAACATAAATTTGACAATAAGACATTACTCATAGAATATTCTTTGCCCCCTTCCCTGTAATGAGTTACTACTCCGTCTTGCAAATCAAAATTTGACACATGCAAAAATAATTCATCAAAAACACAAAACGAAAAACTTAGGCACAAATGTCACACTACTATTGGCAAGAATGTAGAAGCTCATACAAGATAAAGAGGGAAATATTTTCCTTACTCGTATACACGTATGCGTGTATTGCATGTGGTGGCTATATTAATATAATATAATATAATTTGCCTTATAATCTGACCAGAAACAATTGGTAACAAGGAAGACGGCAATGAAGTAAGTGATGACATATGTGGACTAATAGAAAATAATTAGTTGGCTAAGACTGCAAGTAATCGATGATGGGTTTTAATTAAGCTTTGTATATATCAACTTCCCCAAGTGACTCCCTTCACTGCATTATTAGTTTATACATCGTTTTCCATTCGAATTTTCTGTTTGAATATGAACCAAAGTGTACTTCAAAGTCTGCATGTTCATTAATTTTATGCCAGCAATTTGAATGGAGGGGTAGAAGAAAGACAGTTTCTAAGCATAATATATAAGTGTCAAAAAATTCTCACAAGTCACATTCATATTTATAAGACAAGGTCCTGGCTCTTGTTGGTAGTGCCTCATTCACTCTCTGGTCTGGAAATTTGACTGAGATACTATTTTATTTTGACTTAATTAAGATACCGAAATACTAGACTTTTTATATTTTATTTTTATTTTTATAATCGAATTACCGACTGGCATGGCCTTTTGTAATACTCAAAAGTTGGATTAAAAAAGGTTGGTATTGGGGGAGTGTGCTCATCATGACATGAGGCATCACGGGCTTCACTGGCTCCTCCCCAAGTCTCCTTTGAACCACGAGTTAGCAACAAAAAGGACAACAATTCAGTCAAGATTTCTATACTTTGTCCTGGCTCTGAGAATTTCATCTCTTGAAATCATAATTTGGAGGCTAAAAGAAAACAAAGGAGGTTAAAAGAAATTCTGACGTTAAATACGGAGTTGAATGTTCACTACTATTAGAGTCGTAAAACAAGCAATATACCAATTCTCTGAAATCGCGCAAGTTATGAACATCTTATAACTTATTCCTTTCAGTTTCCACAAACCTTCAACTCTACTTTTATTTCTAATAAAATCCTTAATGAGTTACCTAATTCAATCCTCAACACCAAACGTGACTTCAAAGTTCAAGGGGATACACAATAATCATGCCAAGAAAAGTTAATGGATGCATGTAGCATCAAGAATGCTAATACATCAATTTTGTTTTATTAGTGGATCCCCCAAGGCTATAGGGCCACATACATAACTTGGTCAAACTAGTAAAGAAACTAAGAATCAACAAAGCATCCAGTTGCAGCACGTGTACGAAGCAGGATTGGAAAATGATGGATGTACTTGTTGTAGCTAGGCAATTCCATATAACTTGCTATACAAAAATGATGGTAACAAATAAAGCAAAATCAGCTCAGGCCAAGGGGACAAACAGGGTTTCATAGAAGATAAGAGCAGCTTCCTATAACCTATGAATGATATTTAATTACTGTTAATTGACTTAATTTAGTGACTATTAAAAAACCAACTTGATTAATTAATTAATTAATTAAGTTGTTAGCATCACTATCACAATCAGCATGCTGTAATAATAATGTCATTGTTGCCATCTTGCTCGTCAACGTTTATGTTAACCTCTGGGGTTTATACTTTATAGTTACCTATAAGTATATATAACTTTAACTTGTCACATAAGTTTTATCATTAAGCTTGAACAGGTCGAGATTATCCACTAATTAAGCAGGTTATATAATATAGACAACTTCTGGTTCAGGAAGCATAAACAATGTGCTATGTGCTCTCCACACATTTTCTGTAATTTTATAATCTTCTGCTAGTTGTTTCCCAGAAACTAGGGTTTGGATAATACTAATCTATGTTCTACTTGTCAGCCAAAAGGTGGGCTATATATTATTGGATATTATTGCCGACTGTGACTTCGCATCCCCACTAGAACTCGAGAAGAAAAAGTTAATTGCAATAGGAATAATATTGTTTTGTTATTTTAGGCAAATAATATTATGCCATGTAAATATATTATCATGTATATCATAGCGATATTGATCAAGAATAGCATTTGCTATCCCTGTTTCATGAAAGTCTTTCTCGGACTTGAGGAACACAAAAACCAGTTCAAACTTCAAAAAGAGACTCAGTGTGAAAAATGCTTTTTGGGTAGCTGAGCAATTGGTGCAACTGCATTTTTGCATACTTGTATTTTGCTTTGACTTTGACTTTCCGTAACAAGAATGAAATGAAATGAAGAACAAAACCCATATCACAGTTTCTTGAACTGGTTTTTGCTTGCCTGGTCAAAAGCTCATGCTTTTCACGTTGACTTGCCCATTGGCCCATCCTCATTATTAGAACAGAACCAGTTGGGGTTTGAGAACTTGAATTTGGTAAGTGTGCCCAATTTGAATTCAACAATCAACATGGTACCAGAGACTAAGATCACATAATGATTAAGCAAGTGCTGACGGTAATGTGCTTGAGATGAAAAAAATTGGGTAAAATACTAAAAAAGGATGACCAAAAACTTGGTGACTTGGTGTACTGGTGTGGGCTTCTAGATGCTCACGCTACCTTAATGTGTTTCTTTCAAGTTCCATGCAGACATTTCAATAGCTGTCCACATTGCAATTTCCTTGAAACTCATGTGACAAACTAGTAAGAAAGTTAAAGGCTTTACCTGGGTCTGGTCTGGATAATAATTTTCAATATCACATGATACCATGAATTCATGTGTTCGAAATTTGTTGTTCCTAATCCACCAAGAAAGTGTGAAAGCTTTACTTTTAGAGTCACCTAGAGTTAGTGATTTATGGTTGGTCTTATCTCACTCTTGACCCTGCCCCAACACCTGCTCCTTCACTATCCCACCTTGCCCTGCCCTATGCCCGTGGAAGAGAAGACAGTTCCAACCCCAGAAGAGAGGGGACCCAGGGGCCGGAGAATTTTCGACCAGTCTTTTAGTTCACACCAACACTTTAACAATTTCCACAAAATAAAGACTCTGAATTGTAAACCAAGGAAATCAAGAAACGAACATAACCCAAGCAGAGAAGTTCAGGATACAAGACTTATTAAACATGTAATCATACACCCATTCTGACATAGCTTTGTTAACTCGCAAGTGCACGGGCCATTGGATAGTATAGCTTGTGTAAGTACGAGGTCGATCCCACGAGGATTGATGATAGATTGATTCAATTTGATTCCCTGCACAAAACAGAAATTAAAATAAAATAAATAAAATAAGAAAGAAAGAAAAGAAATTAACTCAAGCAAATTAGTTACCAAGTTCAATTCATATTCTTAGATTGATTCTAGCTAAAGTATGATTAAGCCATGGTGTCTGGTCCTAACCTTGTATTTCTAATTCCCTAATTAGATCCTTGTTGTCGAACCTAAATTAAGCATTAGAAATCCATTAAGCATAGAAGAATGTTTTAAACAACCAAGTATGTATCTAATCCCTATTGTCGAATGTCCATACATACTCTTCCTATTCATAGTTCAATTTGAATTAATGCATGGTGTCTACTCTTAATTAAGACCAAGATAGCTAACATACAAGTTTTAATGGTGATCACTCATTCAAACAAGCATATTAACTTATAAGCATAATGAATAAGAACAAGAACTACAATTGAAACTTGGAAACTAATTAAACTTGAAAACTTAAGAAAAGAATTTACATTACAATGAAAAATAAATTACAACTAAGAGAAACTTAAAGGAAAATTTAGCAAAAGGATTTTGTTACAACAATTTAGAACTAAAAAGGAAAACCAAGAGAATTTTGAGGGAGAGAAGGGAGAGGAGCTCTAGAGAGATGTTTGAGAGCTCCCCCCCTTGGGGTGTGTTTACATGTTTGGAGAACTCACTATTTATAGGCCTAGGGGAAGTATAAATCTGATTATACAATTGAGTTTATTAATCACACTCACTTCACCAACTTACACCACTCAATTCACCACTAAAATGATTAGCTCATGCATAACAATGCATTGCAGTCAGCTTGTGGGCTCGATTTGGGCTTGTTCCTTCACTCTAACAAATCTGCAAAAATATGGATCTTGAAGCTCTTTGTCTTATCTTTCCAAGCATATGCAGCCCAACTCAAGGAAAATTTGGGAAGGCCTTCAAAAGTCATTTTTGGCCCAGTAACGCAGATTCTGCCGATTTTGACCTTAAGCTGCCAAAACTTGTATAACTTCCTCTAGAGGACTCGGAATCATGAACCGTAAAATGATCCAGAAAATAGACTTCCGTATCTTTCCAATGACGTATGGCTCATTATCTGGTTCTTCTTGAGCAAGTAGAGTCCAATCCGTGAAGTTGACTGATCTGCAGACACCGTTTTGAGCTAACTTGACTCCAAAATGCATTAAATGAGTCTCAAACTTATTACACTGAAACAAATACAAAATAGATTAAAAGCACAAGTTTAACTCAAAAACATAACCAAATCATAAGTTAGAAGGGTACAAAATGATATGTAATTATGCACCGATCAAGCTTCATCTCCTTGGAGCGAAGATTACAAGATAGTATGCCGAGAGCCAGCGATATAATGAAAGGATCAGGAGATCAACAAGTGACAGGGGTATGAGATCAACGCGAGTACATTACCAAATTGATCTTTATATCTGAAGATCCCAACATCCTCAGAAAACTCAGGCCAAATTTTGTACAGAATATAACACTTGACTAAGACATGCTCATATACTCAGATAAAATCTTAGGTAATGACACCAACTCCTTTTAGGTCACTAGTTCAAACTTCAAAGTAACAGCACTGCCATCCAATCTATGCCAGGGCTAAGGGTTCTACTTTGCACATCTTGCCATCCAATCTATGTAGAGAGTTGTATGAATTTCTTTACCAAAATTTAAAATTGTGCTGCTAAACCAAAATTCAAACTAGTGCTAACTGCTAGCAACACTAGTAATAGTAATTAGCTGACTAGCAGAAAATGATGGGCACTAATAGATACCGTCACTAAGAAGTCTACATTTGTTTGTGCTGACACAGTGACATACATTGATCCACTAAAGTAGCACTTAACTGGACTTGAGTGGAAAGTTGAAACTATCAACACAAACCAACATACAAAGTCACAGTACACAGGATTTCTAGCTTTGCCTTTTATTTATACACCACAATGGCACAATTACTTTAGTTCTGAGTATATCCTGAAAGTTCCACAATTGCTATCAGATTATTAAATTCCAGTTACAAAAGAACTCATAAACCAACCAGACAAACTATTTTTCAGACAAAAAAAAATATCCGACAAACTATTTAGAAGAAAAAGACTGGGACTTGTTTGTTTACATACAAATTTTGATGCGCTTTTAATAAAAAGTTTGTCTGCCTTAGCTTACTGATCAGCATCGTTGGTGTTGGTTTCGCTGAGATTCCCAAACTTTTGCTTGAACGAGTCTTGTCTTTTCACCCACATCATGTGCCCCTGAAATTCACAAAAGTTCCCAACTTTACTTCCACAACCCAATTGATAAGTAGTAGGCTCACACAAAAAATTAAAAATTAAAACAAAAAATGCAGTCTTTGGATGTAGAAGGAGAATTTGCTGTACCTGGAGAGCAGCAGCCCAAGCAATGAGGACAGATGCGAACCAGAACTTCTTGTCGTTGAGGAGCTTCCTGGCTTCCATTTCCCGAAACCCTAAAACTAACTCCAGATACAATCTGGGTCTGATGCAGAAAAGTGAAACCTTGAAGATGGTGATGGTGGGTGAGGTGATAGTTTTGGGCCTATTGGGCCTGTACCAAATCTGGGCCGGCCTCCAGTAGAATTAATTTTTTGGGCCTTTCAAGCTTTTGTGGTCTTCAGGCGCTCACTTTACATGTCACCTGAAGGAGGGTAAGCTGTTCCAAACTTCCACCAGTTTCGTTTTCGTACCATGATCGTGAAACATGGACTGCGTAGACGGTACCATGCACTCGCATCAGCAGCAGCAGCTTCTGAAATTCCTTCTTTGCCCTCCACTGCCACCAAGAATTACCCGCGTTACCTGAACCTCCTCTCTTCATGCAGAGACTTCAAGTCTCTGCTTCAAATCCATGCCCACCTGATCGTCTCAGGTCTCCAACAAGACAATTCCACACTGACCCATCTCATAAATACCTACTCTTTGTTTAAAAAATGTGGTTTGGCGAGCTTGGTTTTCGATTCTGCTCAAAACCCAAGTGTAATTTTGTGGAACTCCATGGTGAGAGCTTATACAAGAGCAAACAAGTACAAAGAAGCTCGAAAAATGTACCATTTTATGCTAGAACAAGATGTAGAGCCAGACAAGTATACCTTCAACTTTGTTTTGAAAGCTTGTACTGCTGCTTTGGATTTTGAAGAGGGTATCTTGATACACCGTGAAGTGGCTCGTAAGCAGCTAGACTGTGATGTATTTATAGGGACCAGTCTTATTGACATGTACTGTAAAATGGGCGAGTTAACATGTGCAAGAGAGGTGTTTGATATATTACCTAAGAAAGATGTTGTGGTTTGCAATGCTATGATTGCGGGTTTATCAAAAAGTGAAGACCCTTATGAGGCATTGGAATTTTTTCGGAGGATACAATTGTGGGGGTTGGAGCCGAACTTAGTGAGCTTGTTAAATTTGGTTCCAGCAGTGTCTAGATTAGCTGATATTGATTGTTGTATGTGTATTCACGGTTATGTGCTTACGAGGGGCTTTAGTTCAGTGTTTTCAAATGGGTTGATTGATATGTACCCCAAGTGTGGAGATGTAGATGCTCCTCGCCAGGTTTTTGACCTGATGCAGGGCCGGGATGATGTTTCGTGGGGGACAATGATGGCGGGGTATGCAAGTAATGGGTTGTTTGTTGAGGTTTTGGAGTTATTTGATTGGCTTAAAGGAGAGAACACTAAGATGAATAAGGTTTCCATCATAAGTGCTCTTTTGGCTGCTACTGAGATGAGAGATTCAGAGAAAGGGAAGGAGATACATTTTTGTGCTTCAGAACAAGAACTCGATTCTGATGTTTCAGTTGCTACTTCTATACTGACCATGTATGCCAAATGCGGAGAAATAGAGAAGGCTGAACAAATTTTTGACGGACTTGGGAAAAGTGATTTAGTTTCTTGGTCTGCACTTATATCTGCGTGCGTCCAATCTGGTTATCCTGAAGTGGCATTGTCTCTCTTTCGAGATAAACAGAATGAAGTTCTCAAACCTGGTGTAATGACGTTGATAAGTGTCCTCTCAGCATGTGCAGAATTATCATATCTGAAATTAGGCAAGAGCATACATTGCTATGCTGTTAAGGCCAATATTGCTTCTGATATTTCTTTAGGAACAGCCCTAGTCTCCATGTATGCCAAATGTGAATTCTACATTTCTGCACTAAATTTATTCAATAGAATGCCATGTAAAGATGTTGTAACATGGAATGCTTTGATTAATGCGTATACTCAGATTGGTGACGCCTACCATGCTATTGTTATGTTTCATGAATTATATTCGTCTGGAATAAAGCCTGATGCAGGAACTATGGTGGGTTTCATGTCAGCTTGTAGCATATTAAATGACCTCGATCAAGGTACCTGTATGCATGGGCAAATTATAAAGACTGGGTTTGAACATGATGTTCTTGTGAGAAATTCTCTTATTGGCATGTATTGCAAATGTGGTAATGTATCCTCAGCTGAACTTCTGTTTAACAGAACCAAGTTTATGAAAGATGTGGTATCTTGGAATGTAATAATTGCAGGATACATGCAGGGTGGATATGCCAGGGAAGCTATAGGTGCTTTTCATCAGATGAAATTAGAGAACTTTCAACCTAATTTAGTCACATTTGTTAGCATTCTTCCTGCGGTGGCATATCTGGCAGCCCTAAGAGAGGGCATGGCTTTTCATGCTTGCATTATCCAAAAGGGGTTTTTATCTAATACGCTTGTGGGAAATAGTCTTATTGATATGTATGCTAAATGTGGACAGCTCAGTTATTCAGAGAAATGCTTTAATGAGATGGAACTCAAGGACGAAGTTTCATGGAATGCAATGCTTGCGGCATACACAGTGCATGGGAAAGGAGTTGATGCTGTTGCACTTTTCTCATTGATGGAAGAGAGTTCGGTCCAAGTTGATTCCGTGTCATTCATCAGTGTTTTGTCTGCTTGCAGGCATGCAGGTCTGCTAAAAGAAGGAAAGATAATTTTTCAGGCCATGCATGAAAAGCACCATCTTGAACCAGAGTTGGAACATTATGCTTGCATGGTAGATCTTTTAAGTCGTGCTGGTTTATTTGATGAAACTTTAAATTTGATTAATACAATGCTAGTAGTGCCCGATGCTGGAGTCTGGGGAGCCTTATTAGGTGCCTGTAGGATGCATTCTAATGTGAAGTTAGGAGAAGTTGCATTGAGTCATCTTGTTAAGCTTGAGCCTAGAAATGCTGCTAATTACATAGTCCTATCAGATATACATGCTCATTCTGCTAGATGGGGTGATTCTGGCAAGACAAGATCAATGATGAATGGCTCAGGGTTGAAGAAAACTCCAGGATGTAGTTGGGTAGAGGTCCAGAACATGGTCCATCAATTTGGGGTGGATGGCTACAATTACCAGGCCCCAACTTGAGAGCTGAGAACGTGCATTTTCTGTGGAATCATTCACTTGAAGATGGAGAAATCGGAGTGTGATTGGAAGGAGTTAAAACTCTCTGTGCCTATGTGCATTGCCATGCTGCAAATTGTAAAGATGAGAGAAGCCATAAAAATATTGTGAGGGATGCTATTTACTTCCATTATTTGGAGCTGGTATCTGCTCAGGCAAATATTACCGGTGACCTTGATGAGAGCTGCACAACCCTCATCATCCAATTGAGATCTTCTTCTGCCAGTGGCCAGGAAGCTCTCATATTTGCCATTTGCAGTAGTAAGGGGCCAAAAACAAATGAAAATTGGTTTCTTAGCTGGTATGTCAATCAATGCATCTGGTATCACATCTTCAACTAACAAGATTCATTCTCTAAGCTGCGCAAGTTTGCTCCACTCCATGCCACCTGCAGTGAAGCTTCGGATTGTATGGAAAGAACCAGATTGAACTGAGAACTGAAGTAGTCACCTTTGCTTTCAAACTTCTTGAAAATTTTATTTACATTGCTTTTGTTCCTCTAGTTTATTTCCTCGAAGTGTTGGTTTCAGGCTCTTACGAGATTGAGAGTTGTATCAATTGTTTTCATTTTCTGTTGGCAGATTGGACAAGTTTTGTCCAAGGATGAGACGGCTCAAAGGTTTGCTGCTGAAGTTGTGTATTCATTGCTCTAATGGACATCACCTGAAGTGGTAATATTGGCAGGACGCTTGGACCAAGCACATGGAATGGAACAATGGAGCTTTCACTGAGACTAAAATGGGAAGCAGCTTGCTAGGGAGGCCTTGGATTGTTAGAGCTTTGACAATTACAAGTAGTTGTAACTTGTAATTGAAACCCAACAATTAGAGAGTGTGTGTGTGACAAATGGAAACCCAACAATTCATGCTAATATCATATACCATCAAGAATGTATGGTTGCCTTATTATTCCCCTACCATTTTTATTTAAGGGGAAATAAATTGGAAATAAAGAAGAAACAAGGACTTTACCCATCGACTACAAAGTTTGTCTATTTTATATGGCCAGAAGATTTTATTTTCAATTTTCTTAGGTTCTACGAGGATGTGTAAGCTCGTCTAATCAGTTTGCAATACAACTAATTCGATAATAGAACCCAATTGTACGTTGAGAGCGTATATTAACAAACATCGGTAGAATGTTTACCAACTAAGGGTCCATAGCTCAGTGGTAGAGCATTTGACTGCAGATCAAGAGGTCACCGGTTCGAACCCGGTTGGGCCCTTCTAAGCTATCTTTTTTTTCAATTTTTTTTGACAATATATTTGTACTTTGCCCAACACTCTAAACAGAAAACCCATAAATATTCGTAGTTTACTGTAATCGTGATTACCTTTTCTTTTAATTTTTATAAAACAATCATGATTACTTTACATTAAGTTAGTAATATGTTTACTTTTCCCTTCACTTTCCAAGCATATATATATTTCTTCACGATTGGAAGGCAACGCAGAAACTCATGAATTCCTCACAAGAAATATAATTGCACAAGTCACAAAACGTACATTATACTGATATTAGTTTATTAGAGTGAGTAAAAGATAATCAAGTAGCTGATACAAGATTCAATACATAAAAGGAAAGAAAAAAAAATTGTTGAATCAGTCGCTGCTCTGATGGAATTGTCTTCTCTTTATTTCTTCCTGCTCCTATACCCTTCTTCATTAACCAGAGTCCAGATAACAACACGTGCAAAACTACACACAGCAAGCAGATGACAGTTTTCTGCGTGTATCAATCTGGGACTGAAACATTTCCATTCCAAGGGATTCACATGCGCTACAGTTTTTTGCATGCTTGCCAACTTTGCTCGCATGGACATTTCATCCGCATAACGAGCATGTCCAAGCTGTGTCTTGATAGATTTTTGTGCGTAGAGAGTTACCGAACTCGCTTGTTAAGGGGAAACAAATATGTTACACTGCCAAAAGAAAGCCTCGGAGTTCTTCTGCACTTCACTTCTAATAATTTGTGCGTAATGATCCAAAGTCTGTGTATGCTCATCTATGCTATCACTGGATATTGTATCTTCAGTTAGTCTGACTGCTGCCATGTGAGACAGTTGCAAGTTTTCCCCAACCCTTTGCAGCTTCCTTGCGGTTTCAACCTCGCCAAGCATCACAAGTGAATGTAATAAAGATTTTAGCTCGTGCATCGCTCCAGTCGTTAGAGACATGCCCTTCAAGTGGTCTGCCAGAGCCAATTCCTCGCCAGGACTAAAATGTCAAGTAGTTAATTTATTTGGGATTAGTTAGTGACCAGGAAGGAGCAGTAGCAATGTATAACAAAAAAAAGTACCTGCCAGCACGGATTTTTCCTCTTTTTCTCTGACGCCTGGCATCTCTTGCCTTGCTTGCTGCACTTGATCTGGTGGAAGTGACAGAGCTGTCCCTGGTCCTGTTCATAAGATTAAGAAAAAGAAAATAGGTTATCCAAAGAAACATATAACAAACTGCAAGGCCAAAGACCATCAAGCACACAAATAAGCACAGAAATGATGATCAACATACTACAACTCTTTGATGGAGAACGTTAGCTACACACAACTATAAAAAACAAAACAAGTTGCACAACAAACCATAGAGCGCTGTATGACAATAAAAATGTAAAATACATACCCAGTGGTGTAAGCACTCATTCCACTGAAATTACTGCTAGCCTCTGAAGCAGTATCATAGTCAAGATCGTTCATTGACCGTTCCTCTGACTGGAGTTTTGCAGCAAGAAGTAACCTTCTTTGTCGTAAAGCTAAATAGCGAGCCAAGTACTTCCCTACTTTCTCCACACCTTCCTCATATTCACCGACAAGCAAGCTTGCACATTCCAAGGATGCATTCTTCACATCAGAGATCAAATCCTGTCTATTGTGCATTAAAGCGATTCTCAAGGCCTCCTCCCAGTCCCTCGCACTGATCAACAAATTCATCCCGCTGTTAACATCGCCACAATACTCCAGAGCAATTTTGGCTGCTTCACTTGGTTTACCAAGAGCTTGAAGTTCTTCACAAAGCTCATGAGCCAGTTGCATTATCTCATCTTCAGCCAGTTTTAGAAGCCCAGCAACTGTTAGCACCTTACTCCAATTACCACAAGCACGGTATGACTTCAAAGCCTTCTCCAAATTGGAACTGCACAAATAAGTTGCAGCAGCATCCTCAAAGCATTTTTCATCACTAAGATGATCTCCCCAGGCCTCGAGGACTTGCCTCTTCTTGGCAGGATCAGCAATCAGTTGAAGTCCCAAGGGGAAAAGTTGAGGATTTTTCTTCATCAGGTTCATAGAATCTGCATAACAAGTGTCTCCTGCAGAAACAATGTTCTTGAGAGCTTTCTCAAACCTGTGCAGCTTAAGGTCAATGTTATAGCGCATTAAAGTAACTGGCATGCATTCCAATTCTTGGAGAAAAGGAAGAAATTCTTTAGGGTCCCTCTGAGAGTTCAATGCCACCATAGCTGCAAGGTTCAAATCATAAAGGCCTAAAGCAGCATCATAAACAGATTCAGAATCAGATAACCATAGAAGATGCTTCAAAGCCTCTTCGGCAGAGGGGTAAGACATTCTTTTCTGGTCATTGGAACCTGACAATTCCATTTCACGGATATCTTTTATTCTCTCCAAAGCTTCATCAAGTGCAGGGGGTTCACTTCGAGCTAGAGTGGTTAAAATGCAAAGCTCCCTTGCAGGAAGTTCCGGTAATTGTTCCTCAAGAGCCCTCCTTATGGCCAGAAGCACAGAAGATATCTTGTTATTAGAATCAAAACCCTTGGAGTCTTGATATTGCACATCTTTAGCTTCTTTTGGGAAAGGTAGAGAAACAAAACTTTTGTATAGTGTCTCTGTAATGTTTTCATTCTTTATGGCACAAACAAACTCAGTTATGTAGTTCAAATTATTAACCTGCTTGACAAATTCTGAAGCTGATTGGAGAAACACTTGCAAACCACAATAGTCAACAATGACATTGAAATCTATTCTATGCCGCCTCACCATGAGAAGTGCATCTCTAAAACGCCTCTGGACCAATGCGTTGCAAATAGAGGACAGGACCAATTTTCTTGGATAAATGCATTCTAGATTTCCCCGAGTTGTTTGCAATATAACAGCAGCTTCATCTCCATGCAGGACACCAACAATTTTAGCACCTCTTTCCCATATGGTTATGAAGTTTCTATTATCTTCTCGTTTCTTGCTACCAGCTTGTATGGGGTTCTCGAATTTTATTTCCAGCTCTCTATGCAATATATCTGTTATGTCAGCAATAAAAAGACAATCCTGCTTAGTTGCCAAAATTAAATGCGTGGTCACTTGGTCATTCAAATTTGAGTAGAACGAGAAACTGCTGCAGTTGTTGCATATTATCTTCCCACTAACATGCAACCTACAACTGTCATCAAGTCCAAAAAGTAAAGGTTCCAATGACCCACTGTTTCCAACTAGAACCACATTCATAGAAGAGCAAGTTGATGAGAAACTCCAATTGTGTTTTGGAACCCCTCTGGTGATGCCCAACTTTGGAACATACTCGGAAACCTTTCCACCATCAAATTGAACAAATGCTGAACCTTTCCGAGCAGGATTAGGAGCAATTGCAATAATCATCTCTTCTACAGAGTTTTGCCTGGAAACTTTTGCATGCCAGCCCGAGCATGTCACTGAACCTGGGACATGATCCTCGGTGCATATAAGCTCAATTTCCTGCAAATAAAAACCAGCGCCATCCTCACTTGATGAAGTTTGAGATACGTAATTACTATGACTGAATCCATAGTGAGAAACAGCAAGAATTTTATGTGGATCCAACCATATCAGATGCAACAAAGAACCAAATGGTGATTCAGAAACCGATGCTTCAACAGAAAATTCTTTGCCTTCTAGTTCTTCCCAAGAATCAGTGGCCGGAAGCTCTACAACACATAAACAACCATCTGACAGAGAAGCAGCCAAGCAGTTCTTAGAATTCTTGGAATAGTAAGCAAAGTCCCGTACAGCACTTGGGAATTTAAGGCTGAACATGTACATGGGAGGTGGCATTAGGTACAAAGGAAGAGGGGTTACAAGTATCTTGGAGTCATCAATTACTAGAGCGGTTGAGTCATCCATCACAGCTGAATTCCATATGAAGTCGTATGATGTAATCTGGCCACCAAGAGTCCAACATAATAACTGCAATGGCTTTGTTGGATTCCAAACAAACCTCACTCCATCCTGTCTTGGGTATCTAACTTCAGATTTTAAGTACCAGTTGTTGTTACTGAAATACCAAACCTTGACACAGTCGTAATTTTCACATCTGACAATGGCAGCAAGAAGATCTGAACTGCAATTCCACTTGAGAAATTCTATGGTTGCATTTGTTTCCTCATTAATACTAAACAAGCTCCTTTCTAACCCATTCCTCTCAATGAAAACTATTGAGGGACACTCATTTTCTGATTTCCTATCATACACGGCTGCAATTTTTGCTCCACTGGGCATCCAGTCGACAACTGATCCCATTGACTTCAATTCTGAAACAGCATGTAATGCTCCCGAATGTCGCTCCCAAATTTTAAGCCTCTTATGCAAGGATGTCGAATCCAGCACCTCACTTAGTGTGACAAAGTATTTCCCATCACCTCGCCAGGAAATGGGGCTTTCAAATTGTGTTTCACCTGAAACCATAGTACAGTCACTAAATTCTCCAAATTAACCAAACTCCTGTCATAGACAAATGAGGCAATCCACCATATGTGTTATATAATAAGTGGACACCAAAAGAAACCGCGCAATGCTTCCAATTAAGGAGGTCATGTAGGCCAAATACAAAACGAAAAGTGAGTCCTAACTCCTAAACACTGTTTCCTAATATTATCTTGAACCACACATTGCTGTTTCCACAACAAACAACAAACAACAAACAGCAAACACTGTGTTATAGCAAAACCGAAATTCTGAAAATCCATAAATAATGGAAAGAGGTCCTTACATACGTGGTTGACATCTTCCGGAAGATCCTCAAGTGCGGTCTCGTAACACAAATCCCAATCCTGAGTCATTACCAGTATCTGCCCAGAACCAGTAGTTATGGCAAGAAGGTCTCCATCTGGACTAGGCGCCATGCACTTGACACCGCCATTCACTCCACCGACGAGTTGGGTGTCATTATTATCCACAGAATGCAGCAGCAGAAGCCCATTACTTGTTCCCACCAAGAGCGCTTCTTTCTCCATGAGGTAACCAAAGGAAGTGATGAAATCCTCAGGCTCCAATTCAATTTGATGAACTTGTGCGGATATTGAGGTTCTGCTCCATGCTCTTTCATGCTATACCACATTCATCATCAAATTAGGGTTACAAATAGAATAAGGAAATTAACAAGCATGTATGCATACATATATGGATATATATATATATATATATATAGATAATATATGTATAGGCATAAGAGGTAACCTGGATAGAAGAAAGGTGAGTGGCGTAAATGTTATTGGAGGAAGAAGCGAAGAACAAGCGATTCTGCTCGATATCGAAGGCGGAGAAGAGTATAAGCTCCTCTTTCGACTGTAACTGGAGATTCAACGATACCTCCGAATACAGCTTCAAGTTATTCATTTTTCACAAATCGATGCAACTCGCCGGAGAGAGAGTTGTGCCCTAGCTACTGGCCAAGGTAGCACTGAGGGTTTTGAGGGTTTAAGCAAAATTCTTTCGAAGAGACATGTCGTTTCTGATTTCTTTTTTGTTCTGGACCAACCAACTAAAGAAAAGACACTCCTAATTAATTAATTAAAAAGTTTTCAGAAGCAGGCCCCAACCATATAATATGTAAATTATTTTGTATTTACGAGATGATATTCTAAACTACTTTAGTGTACACAGAAAGAGAGAGAGAGAGAGAGATGGAACTCGATTGCAAAGGAAGGGACGAACTCATTGCCGCACGTATTAGTAGAACAAGTTCGATCATCAATGAAAGGATTAATTTCGATTTAGTACTCTGAAATGTTGCCCTTAAGACATGTTTGCCCATGCACTCAATACGACTACATATCCTAAGTTTTTCAATTTTTTGCAATATGGTTTAAGCATTAATGTTGACTTCAAAAATTTCATTAATTGCTTGCATGATGGGCATGGGTCTCACCTATTCGCTTATTTCGATGTGAGTTGAAGAGTATTTTTAGGTAATTGGTTTCTTCCCGCTTATGAAGAACACATTACACGCATTAATATCAAACCATTTTTTAATAAAACACCCTTCAAATTGACATTGAAAGAAGTGAATAGGTGGAACCCAGGCTTGTCATGCAAGCAATTAATGAAAATTTTGACGATAAAGTTAACGCCGTAACCAACTTGCACAAAATTGAAAAGCTTAAGGTATGTAATCGTTAAAATTGAGAGTGCACGGACAAACATGTCTTAAAGGCAAGAGTTCAAGGTACTAAATTAAAATTAACCCTCAATGAAATCCATTACATTAAAATTCTGTAATTATAATATATTAAAATCTCAATTGAATACACCCTCCTACATTAAAAGGTGAGAAATGTGAATAAAGTTCTAGTTAAGTTTTTTCTTCTTTCTTTTTTTTTTCCAAAAAGATTCCTGTTTGTGCTTTGTTGTGCAGAATTTGGTGAAGTATCTCAACATATGTATCTAAAAGCATCCATCCAACTCTTGTGGAGTTTTAATCGGGGAAAAAAAAAGGTTCAAAAAAATTGTTAAACTGCTAACAATAGTAAACAAGATGAGCTGCACGATGATCATACAGGTAAACTAAAAAGAAAACTAAACTCATATTCATTTCATTTCTCTACTTCAAGTACAATAATATTTGGTAGTTACAATTATTCCACAGATTGTATGAAGTAAGACAAAACTAAGGATCTGGAAAAGACAACAAGAATAACTATTTAACCTAAGAAGGTAAGTAAACCCCTAAATCCAAAAAGTCCCTGAATCTCATGCCTGTATCACTTTGAAATTGGTGAAAGCTATAACCTCTTTGATAGTATTGCTATCCTGTACAAGCTTCTGTCCTTCCTAATTCCACAGTAACAACATCTCACAACCTCCTCCCAGTTAGCAAAAATGGCAACAGAAAATCAACTTGCCACGGACGTCAAAAAACTAGCACTGTATAATCTACAAACCGAGGCCTCCACATACTAATTGTAATCAAAACTGGCCAAGAAAGCTTTTGCCAAATGCTGATCCAACCTGACAGCCAAACCCACATGTAAGAAAGAAACTTAACCAAGTTCTATGCCCTTTTCTTTTGCTGCTTCCACAACAGTGTTCGTATTTCCTGTAGTCATCATAGAAAGGATAGAATAGGACTTCCACAACTTCACGGAAAATGGATATACAGATAAAGCTCTCTTGTAAAAACTCTCAGAAATAGCCTTGACACTGGCAATATTTCCCAAAACCTCTGCAGCTTCGACCCATATGTATTCTGGTGGAATTGGGACAGCATGAAAGATTGCACTGACCAAGTTCGAGCTTGCCCAAAACAAAGCACTGAGAGATGTAACATCACCGGCATTGCTGCCACCGTTTAACATCTTGCATACAGAAATAGCTAGCTGATAGTTGGATGGAGTTATGTCCAAGATGGCTTCAACAAAATCCACCAGATTTTTTTGCTCACTGAACTTTTCTGGTAAAAGAGAAGGTCCATACCACACTTCAAGAACTGAATTTACCACAGAAAAATCAGATGATAATGGACTGAATACATTACTAACCAGCTGCCGGACTCTTGGCTTCTTGATGTTGTTAACGAATTTTCTAGATAATGGCTCAGAGGTATGGAAAGCTGGAGCATCACCTAAATATCGCTCCAAAATCTTCTGTATGCCACTGATAGAACCATTCTCTTTTAACAGTGATTCATCAGTAAGCATAAACAGCGCATGTTCTCTTACGCAATGCTTAAAATATTCAGGAACAGCAGCATTCAATGCTCTGTCAAGGGCTAAGCGAGCTTCACTGTGGTCATTCTGTAAGAGCTTATGCAGAGATAGATTAATATATCCAAACATTATGTCCATCTGCTTCGGATTGGAACTGAGTGTCTGCTGAATTGAATCTGAAGCCAATCCTTGCGATCTATCTGAGTTATCACATTTCATTTCATCCAACGTACCATTTTGAAGATAGTGAACCTTCCAAACAGAAAGAAACCAGCGGTCCATAACTTCTTTACCAAAATCATATCTTCCATTCTGAAGGGCAAACTCAACATACTGATTCCAAATACACTGGACTCCAGGCACTTCTTTTGGCCAGTTACTAAGGGCTTCTTCAAATCTCTCAAAATGTGAATCCCCAAGATCATGTTTATTTGTCCGTGCTGATATTAAAACAAGTTCTAAGCAGGATGGGTACAAAGTAAGATATTTATCCAAGAGGTGCCCGCATCTTTCTAAGCTGCCAAGAGCTGCCATGCACCTTAAGTGGTTGAGAGCAAAGAAATGTGCCACTCTGATATTAAACTCACTTTTTTCAAGTGATTCAATTTTCATGTATGAATCTAAAGAACCTACTACTGTTTCCATCAGCATGGTAGCCCTTTGCTTCTCATCATCCATTAATTGAATGGAAGGCCATACAATTTCAAAGAGTTCTTTTTGACATTCAAACTGTCGCACTACAGCATCAGGAAGTTTCCTGTAAATAACCAAGTAAACACAACAAACCCCTAATATACATTTGTCATAAATAGTTAGGCATGTGAGTATATCAGAGAGCGACACAGAGTTAGGCTCATCAAAATTTGTGGCAGTGGGGAAAAGTCCAAAAGTTTTCTGAATGGCCTTCTCAATGTTACCGGACATGCATAAACAGTCCATCATTTGCAAACATAGGTCTAAGATGCATGCACTAGCATACGTTCCATCTATGTCGGAAGCAGGAGCATGACGGCACAGTGCTGAGAGAGCAACATCATACGTTACCAATCGGTCATCAAGCTGCATCCGACTGTTGATGCACATGAGCCAAAGTTCATAAGATCGATCATTGTATTTGACCTGAAGAACAAGAGGAAAAGTGTTTCCAGGCAAAAGTTTCAATTTCTAATCTCTAATCGAAATGCAAAGAACATGCTTAGAAAGAAAATAATTATGCTCTACATACTAACACAAAAGCAAAGAAATGAGTACGTACTGGCACAAATGAGTTACTGTTTGAAAATAGCATGAATTAATGCACAAAAGGAGTTAAAGGAAAAACAATTCAGAGAAGGGAGATCATACTGGCTATCTGGGAACAAGTGTATACCATTATTTTTTTTGGGCATCTTGCATAGCAAACCACACTCATCTAGGTACATGAAAGATACTACTCGTCAGAAATATATATATATATATAATGTTTAATGGCCATCACCATGTCAATGACTTGCAGATTACTATGGTTCAAGGCTTAGGAGCTAATAAAGGGTAACTACTATGACACATGACATAGATAACAACCGCAGAAATCTACCACACCAGTCATCTTCCCACAACAACAAAAAAAAACTACTAAAAGTTGTACTCAGGACCCTAGTGACCTCATATTGCTACAGAAGAATGAGAATCTAACAGGTGTGTGGAAACCAACCATCAAAAACAACTTTTAACGGGAGTAACAAGAAAAAAGATTTATGAAGCAAAGCATATCTGGTGTTTTCCTGTTATCAATATTGACAATACTTTAATAGGGTTTGCATGCACAGCTGGAAAGCCTATAAGGGTGTATCCACCCACACATGTGGAGACTGCCCCTGGTATTCATGCTCTATATAAGATAAGATCATAAGAGTAGGAATCATGTAACAGCATACCGCACAGGAGAACATGTCATCCTTCCCTACTGACTTCATATTGCTATAGTAAATAAGCAGATAAAAAATCCAGAGAATAATGGATGTTGGATCAGCCTCAAGAGCTCGTGACAGCACAGGGAGAGCCTGCAAAACTCAAAAACATAAGATGACAGTAACTGAAGTCTCTGAACACAATTATATTGCTGTAGTCATACACCACAGGAGTTACCTTTCTCAGACCCTCAAGTTCATTAGCCTCCTGGCTGAAAATTAAAAGAGCCATTTCCAGGTATTGATCATTGTCAGCCAAAGCTTGTGAGAGTTGACTCTAAGTAATCAAATTTGAAGGAAAGTTAGCACAAACAATGTGAAGAACCAATCACATAAGAAGGTTGTTATTAATCAGCAATAACAAATGAAGAACATTAAAAAGTACAGGCATTCAAGCATAACTCATAAAGATGGCATCACACATCAATCATCTATATGCCAAAACAAGAGCAAAAAGAATAGAGGGGGCAGGGGGGTGGTCATCTTGACAGGAGACATTTACTGGGAATTCTCACAAGCTCTCATCTTATAAAAATAAATGGAGCTAATTCCCTTGCCTCAAGTATTTAATAAATTATTTTAGAGCAACAATTCATCACAGGAAAGATTTTGAACTAAATAAAAAACAACACAAAATATAACAGTCCAAGAATATGGTGAATAGGAGAATTGGGATTGTGATACAAATAAGTTCCTAAACAAGGCATATCATTCACAGCGCAAGAAGTTCAAAGAATTCACAGCACTAGAAGATGCAACACACCAAGTATATAAATGGTAGTAGTATACTAGTATGTAACACTAGGCATATAAATGAAGTGAAAAATAGATCAAAATGAATAAACAAACCGCTCCGTTGTTACTACTCTGAAAATACGATGACTGTCTGTTCCAACTCACAGGAAACTCTACGTGACCGTCATTTCCATGCAAGAATGGACCATCTTCAGGAATATCTTTCCGAAACAAATTTGACAACACTAAGAAAAGGCTGAAACACTTCTTCCACCATTGACCATTTCTCCGCGCTAGAACAGGTTCATATGAATGCAGCTCAGCTTTCATAATCCCTAAGCCAACGAGATAAGTTGGTGAAGTCATAACATTGTTATACCAAGGGACTTTTGTTGAACCATCACACTTTTTTTGATGCAATGTTAATCCAACCTGACAATCTGTTGAAACATTATTTCAAGAATGCAAGAAATAAAATACAGGTTCAAAATTTGTCAAGGGGTTGCCCATACCAGAACTATCAGGATTGTCATGCTGATGTTGATGCATATTTGTGTTTGAGTAGTCTTTAACATGTTGCCAAGGACACTCATCATTGTTGCATTTTCCTCGAAGCTCATACATGCAGAGCGGCCAAAAGGGATCAATAGCAGGACCAGTGCTATAAGTGCCAACTTCTCTTCTAGCTAATTTCACCAGAGTCTCTTTCAGTGGTTCAACCATAACATTGCTAAACTGGATTTTTTCAGAATTGATACAAGTTGGACTCTGTTGACTTATAGCTTGATGTTCTATCAAATTTGTTGGGCACATGACTTTCATATACCCAAAAGTAGTCCTCAAGATGTTACCACTCAAGTAAAGCCTATCCTCAGAATATGAATTTGAGTGGGAGTTCACAGAAATATTTTCGACAGAGTGCTCTCTTTGGATCTCAAGAGGAGCCTCAGAGGAACTTTTTTCTTGCCCATCAGTGCCTGTAAGGTAAAAACAGAAAAGAAAAATAAATAGAAATATACATAAAATAAAGTGATATGTGGAGCAATAGATGATCAAGTCGAAATCTTCTTATACTCTGCTGAATCCATGTCAAATGGATTCCCGTTGTTGCACTTGATGACAATCATGCACAAATTCTGAACTAAGGTAGCAATAACTGATAGTCTTGAAAGCCATAGATTGTACTGATCCATTTAAGTTGCGAGTAACTCAAAACTCACACTAACAAAGTAGATATGTAAAATGGGCCAGGCTGGCAGACTGGCACGAGAACAGCACAAGTGCCAGCCCAGCCTTGGCATGGCACAATTAAGACAGACATGACACACGTCATTTACCAAGTTTAAGAAAATAAAGACACACACATTGGCCATATAGTGTTAAAGTAAGATTAACCTACTTAACTTGCATTAAAAATTAAGTCCATTGAGCATAACACCAATAGTTAAATAAATGGACTTTTTTCTGCCCTTAATACAAAAGCTCAGCTCAAACAGGAAGTTACCTTCATGATTCCTTTCCACTTCAGAGAAGGGAAAGCTCCCTTTAATTTCTTGGGTTTTTTCACTTCTGACATCATTTTCAGCCCCACGTTCCACTGCAACCTCTGTGTCATCACATGAACTACTATTCTTTGACAAGTTTTTTGTCCCTATCGTTGCAAATAGTTTAGCCCTCAACATTCTTTCAAGAAGCACAGGATCCTGGGGGCTGTCAATAGACATTTTTCTATTTGATTCCTTATCTATGTCCTTTAGCTTGTCTCCAAAATCTGTGTTTTTATGACATAGAACGTTAGGTTGGACTGATTCATTTTCAAATGAAAATCTCACGTCATCTTCATCTGCTGAATTATTTAGTTCATTGGATGGAGAGCAAATTCCATCTGCACCATTATTTCCCAGAAGAGGCACTGGCTCTGATGTGCTAGAATCTGGTTCACTGCATGGTTCTGTCCCCATGTTTTGTCCACTTAAATGCTTGTATGATGTGTGAATATGAGCATTGTTAACGCATTGGATGTTTGAATCACAAGCCGCAGGGTTACAACCATCATCCTCAGGATGCATCTGATGGCCCGAAGTAGGTATTAGATCCACATTTTCAGACATGTTATTAGCGAGATCCAACCCAATTCCAGCTTGTTCATTCTGCCTTGAGGACCATATCAAACTGGAATTGTCCATAATAAAAGACCGCAAGTTGGCAGAATATAGTTCTCTTTGACGATACAGATCAGTACACCTAACATTGGCCTGAAGCAGATCCCTCTGTGCTTTACGATAAGCTTTTAGAGCATTTTTTTCTTCAATTTCACACCTTCTCCTATGCTCTTGTGCTTCCTCCAGATCCTTGTCCAGTTTTTCCTCCATTTCAACCAAGGAATGTATGTCACCATTTGCTGTGACATTTGCATTACCAAAACAATTCCACAGGCTTGCATTGTTCATAGATGCCTAAAATATTAGAAAGAATGAACATTAATATAATTAATAAATAACATAGAAAAATCAAGGAAAAATATACAACCAGTCTGATGTAGCGGATATTAGTGTTCATCCATTATCATGTCTAATCTTAGGATTTATCATTTTGTTATGGCTTTAGTGTTTTTCATTGATCACTTCACAATTTATCTGGTTTTATTGCCCCTGTAAATAGGCCATCATTTTCACATTTAAGATTAAAATTCATTGATTACTTAAAAGCCTCAGATTTATCTCTGTTCATTGTCTATTCTTCCCTCCTCTATTTCTTTCTTCCTATTTTTTCTTCTGTTAGTCCTCTACCGGTTCTACATCACAGACACACCAGAAGCCTCTAGCTTTTTTTAACTTAGAGACCAGAAAACCAACCTGACATATATTGTAGGAGGGATCCAGTTTCTTGTCACTGGCTATGACTTCCTGATGGTCAGCACTCCTCATTAGATTCTTTCCTGATGTTGATTTTTTCAAGAAGGAACCTGGTTCTAGATGGCCACCATCCCCATTTGTATGATTCAACTCCATAGTGTTCTGTAAAGTTAAAAAATGTACTAATAAACACAACGGGGAACTTTTGAAAATGAAAACATAAGCACCAAAAAAAACTTCTCAATAAAGTATATCAGGTGTCACATCCAACCCTCAAGCAAAGTGTTTTCAAACGAAGTCAGGATGTATTAAGGTTATGCATTATAAACTGCATGAAAGTGCAGATCCCAATTACATGAGGTATCATCTCTTCATGTAAAGTTCGATGTTTTCTGCAAGCCAGAAATAACTGTTATGGAGACACCTTAGACACCAGTTTCATACTATTTTAAAATTTCACGAACCTCTATATGAGACATATTAAGCACAAACAGCCAAAGATGGCTGCACAAATTTTATCAATAAAGGAAATCTTCAATTATGAAAATAATATTAGGGCAGGTGGAGAGGAAATGGTATAGTTCAATCTACAATATCGTATTACGTTAATCAGGTGTAGTATTGTCATTACTAAAATATTCACTTACTAAGTTCTTTGGCAAATTATTGCAAGTCATAATTTCTGGTGATGTCCCCTGGTTTAGTGTATCATAAGGATCAACCATCTTACTCCTCCCACTGGACTGGATGCATTTAGTATCGATGCCAGCACCTGCAGAACAAAACCACCCTGATTGATGAGGCATCTAGCACTACTAACTAGGGTAAGTTTCAGAAAAAAGGAAGTAAGATATTCACCATCTTTCACTCCACCATGCATTTTTTCCGATATACCAGCAACATGTTTATCATTTTGACTTTTCGATTTTACAATGCTTGACTCTGTTGGAGCTATTGGAATTCCTTTCTGGCCATGATTGATCTCAACTATCTCCGGTGGATTATTGTTTTCCACTGCTGGGACTTTAGATGATAAAGTAGATTTTGCAACAGGTATATCTTGTGGGCCAAGTACACTTAGCTGGGTGGAAAAAGAGCCACCCACTTTCATACGTTTCTTATCTGGCTCTTTCAGTTCTCTCTCTATTACATCAGAATATCTCGCACTGGATTTACTAACTTCATGTGTAATTGATTCCTTAGTTCTCTGGGCAGACTTAAGCTTTAGTTCGCTTTCCCGGAGTGCAATCTGCTGCCGCAAGTCCTGAAGTTTACTATTGTTCAAGCCCACACCTTGATCATATCCACGCTCTCGGCTCACTACATTTTTGTTCATGGAATTAAAATTTCGAACTCGAGATCCTTGATTAACTGATGAAGGCCCAGAATCCCTAGAATTAACTCCGCGGATTTTGGTCATCGATGAGATAAAAGTGCGATTCATAGACAATTTTTTGGGCATTACTTTGTCCACATTCCTGGCTGTCTGTCGTAAAATGTTTGATCTTGCATGTGATGAAGTAGGTGGTTTTCCATTGGCTACCACTCCAGTCACATGACTTTTCGTTTCCCTGGCTTTTTCTATCCTGTGCTCTTTTTCTCCAGAATCAGTGTCATCATCTGAGAAGCGTATCACAAGATCATCGTTGGCGCCCAGAGGGGCACGCCATCCCGGTGTGGCAGATTTTAATGGTATTCTGTTTTTATCATTGCTTTTCTGGGAAGTAGGTTGTACGGATGTTTGGGACCGAATATCAGCAGAGCTTGCAGGATCATTTCCACATACAGCCTTACCTGTTAGATCAACATAAATCCATCTCACTAACTTGTAGAGGAAAAATTTAATATTTAGCATAAACTTATGCATGACTCGCTTCACCACACATCATGAAGAAAATAAATAAACATAAACTATGCAAACCTATCAGAGCACCATGAGAGATGCAGATGTACCGTGAAATATTAGGTGTACTATGGTCGTCTGGTATTTAACCACGTTATTTAAAGGGACAAGATGCACAAAAATTAAGTGTCCAGCTCTAGGACAAAAAACACAAGGCACCATGAAGTCTGTGTGGGAGTTTCCATCAAGTGCAATAATTCACAGCATCCATGTATTGTTTACAGTGCGTTTTCTTTTAGCCCGTATGACTACAAGTAATTTTAAAATGTTTAAAGCAGGGTATGAAGAAAAATCAGCCTCTGTCAATGCCAATTTGGCACAAAGTGGGAGTTGAAATTGGTGCTCTATATGAAACTTCCCAACTTCAAAGGATATTTAAAAGAAAATAAAAGAGAAGAAAGGAAGTATGATCTTTCATTAGCTTGCCAAGCAAGACTTACCCTCTTGAGTACCTTGGGTGAACTTGTTCATTGGTGGAACCAGCATGGCCCCTGAAGGAGGTACACTGCTAGCAGTGGAATGTGGAACGGAGCAAATAGTATTTTCCTGTGGGATAGAGAGTGCCAATTAACAACTTCAACAATATTTTTGTAATATACTTTGGAGGGGGACATTAAACAATAATAACCCTTGAAAAATCACATACAATAACAAACATTTAGCTAAAAAAAACAATGCAGGTGATATCTAAGGCATACCTAAATGCTACAAACAAAATCAGATTTGAAGAAACACTGATTATTTAACACAGATTTAACTACATATAAATCATTACACACATGTAAATAAGGCATATCGAATGTGGGAGTAACTTAGACAGCAGAACTATGAAACAATTTATTAATGGAAACAAAAGGTCAAATACATTAATCGGCAATTGAAGAAGATTAGCACGCAGATAATCTGAGAAGTGATGAAAACCTTATTCTCTTTTACCACAGACACCCCAACAGCGCTTAATACGTTATAACAATCAAACCTCCACTCAGACACTGGATATCGTATCATAATGAAACAGCAATAAACACAATGCTCCAATCTCAAATTTCACCTCAATTTTAACTCCCAAAGAAATGAACTCACGGGAAGTTCATATAAAACTAACACCCTTACTCAATCTAATACAGCACGTTAACCTAAGTCAAGGGGAACTTCATTCTCTAAAAACCAATCTATCATCAGAAATTGATTCATAACACTTTCAGAAACCAAACAATATTCTACGCATATAGATACAAATGAATGCATGCATATCATAAAAATGAGTTGTAAACTCCCAGATTCAACAAGGAATTGCAACAAATCGATATAAAACTACTGCAAACGAGCTAGGGTTTGGGAAGATGGAAAATACGTCGTCATCGTCGGAAGACAGCTCGCCTTCTTCCCTGGTTTTGGCAGGATTGGGAGAGAGCTCTGAGTTAGGGCTCTTGTTCGGAGGCTCTGGCGCCGCCTGCATAGCTTCGTCCTCCATTGTTGACTCTACCGCACACAGACGAGAGCGCGCAGCACACTTTCGAGATTCAGGCAGTAATTTCGTCGAGCATTTGAGGGGCTATGCAATAGAGGGCTTCGAAGAGTCAATAAGGTAGGGAAAGGGGCATAATATGTGAATGTGAATGGGGTCAAATTTTTGCTGACTCTTGTGTTGTCGTGTGTGTGTGCGGAGCATGGAGAGAGAGAGACGGTTTGATGGTGTGCGGACACGCAGTGTGACGAAAGCACGACGTGAATTTGCGATGACGTGGAGGAGGTGGTTATTATTATTCCCTTCCCACTTGTAAAAAAACACCTTATCTCACTCTCGTTCCTTTTACGCGTCGTTTTGGGCTTGTGTAAAAAGCACTTTGTTTATAACGTTTTTGTTACAAATTACAATCACTTTAAAAAAAATTATTCATTCAAGTGTTTAATTTTTCTGAAAAAAAAAACACTTGAAAGCACTGTCTAAAAGTATTTTTAACTTTCTATGTCAAATACAGTTAAAAACGCTTTTGATGATTTGTAATGGGTATAGTAGTAAGAGATGTGGTAGTATTCTTCATGTAAAATGTTGTTTGAAAAGTGAAGCAATTACCAAGAACACTCCAACTCATAATGAAATTCTCTACTACAAATAATTAATATAAAAAAAGTCCACAAAAATGATTAAAATAATTAATTGATATTTTTTAATTAATTTATGAAATTAATTAAAATAATTAAATAATAATTACTCACGAAAGAAAAATAATTAAAAGATAATTACTAATTAAGGTGATTAAATAAGGCTAAGAAAACTTAATTACAAATATTAAACTAAACAAGCTAATTTTGTATAAAAAAACGTCAACAAAATAATTTCAAATAACGAATTACTATTTATAAGTAATTTATGAAATTAATTAAAATATTTAAATACTAATTATTTACTAAGTAAATAATAAATAATAATTAAATTAATTAAATAAGGATAAGATATTACTTAATTACAAATATTCAACTAAACAAATTAATTTTGTAAAAAATAAAATTTAAAAAGCGAAAATTTGAGAGCATTGACACCTAATAATGGCTAAAAAATAATTAAATCTTAAAGCAGTTTAGCCCATTGGGAAGCATTTACTTCAGTTGCCAAGCACACCCAACTTTAAAAACAAAAGAGGCAATTGAGGAGAAAAACTTACATAAAACAAGTTCATCGCGATTCGCATGATGAAAAAAAGAACGTGAGTGAATTTCATGAACTCGTTCACATTTAATGACAGTGAGGTTAAATGTATACATGCATTAACAACGAGGAGGTAAATGAATGTTGTTCCAATTGACTAATAGGAACTAGCGGATCATCTCTAACTATTACACCATCATGTATTATAACATAAGAGGATGACATAGTTAATATGTTATGGACTTAGGGTTTAATGTTAACGAATAGATGCATTTGTTATAACATGAATGGAGTCGTAAAACCATGTGGAAGTGTGATTGTCACACCGAAAAATTAATGAGGATGTTATATTATATGCCACAGAACATAACTTAAGAACCATGTATATATATATATTAGCATTGGTGTGGTCATCTTTCATTTCATTTCTTGTTACAAGTAAAGAGGAGGTACAAGTTGCCAATATAATATAAATTAAAGAGATTATTACATATATTTAGCAAAAACCTTAGCAAGTTAGCTATATATATGCATACATAATTAATTAGAACCTAGAGAGAAATTGCATTTGCTTGAGAAGAGGAGTAAGGGTTTCCATCAGCTTCTCATATGGATGATTGTGAACTCCTTCATAAGTTGTAACGACGGTGCTTGTGTCCTTTGATAGCCTCTGAACCTGCTTTTTCACACTGCATGTGTGATGTGTGCATCGATAGTAGCTTCTATATATAAATAAGATATGAAAATGTGTGAGGTTAAAGTGAGAATCAAAGCAATATCTTTTTCTTTTGGTGCTGTGTTTCTTTCTAAGAACAAATTATAATTATAGTTGATATATAGCAATTAAATCAATGAATAACCTGGGATACATGCTGTTTTTGACGGCTTTCTGCCCATATTTTCTCCACCGGTAGCCATCATCAAGAATGTCATCGGCACTCCGAGTGTGGAAGGCAAACCTAGGCCTGCTCGCTTTTTTCATCACACTAATTTTCCTACCCTCACCACCTTTCCTTTTATTGCTACCCTTTTCTTCCTGAGCAGCGTCAATAACATTATTTTCATTATTATTAACTTCCACCATAGCAGCAGCAGGCTTATTATTATTAATCCGATGATCATGATGACCAGAGAGAAGGCTGATCCAGTCAATGTCTGCAAGCTGGGCTTGCTGATGATGATGAGGCTCTGGAAGAGGAGGAGGGTTCATTGAGGTTGAGGATGATGGGAAAAGGTAGGAAGGGTTTTGGGGTGGCAATAATGGTAGTGATGATGACGGTGGATAATATTGCTCTTGATGACCTTCCATCACTGCTGGTGCTTATAATTTACTTATGAGAATGAATTATAAGAGAGAGAGAGAGAGAGAGAGGAACTGAGAATGTTTGGTGATGTACCCTAGTGTGTATATATACATGTATAGAAAAACGTGTAACAAAGTTGAAGGTGGTGGAAGGTGAAAAGAGGTTGGGCTGACCCACAGTACATGAGAGAGAGAGAGAGAGAGAGAGATCGGGAGATGGATTGTCGCTCACTGCATGAACTAAAGAGTTGAAAACTTGAAACTAACTGAAAAGAGAAGGCCAAGCTATAGTACTAGTGTTGATCATCTATTTTTACTCCCTAAGGGGTAAAGCTAGCCAACTACATCTCAACTACTTCTGTTGAACTGCCCTTTCGATCCAAATGAGAGAGAGAGAGAGAGAGAGAGAGAGAGAGACGTGCCTCATCATACATATCGTTACCATCAATGCATGCATTTGCACAGTCTCGTCTCCATCCATCTCTCTCTCTCTCTCTGTGCTGGGAAATAATAAACAAGAACAAGAATCTTGGTATAGGCATTTCCTTAGTTTAATTCATATATATATATATATATATATATATGGAACTTTAATTAGCACACATGTTCAAGAATCAAATTTGCTCTACATAATTTATTTTTGTTGATTGGATACTGCTTACCAACCAAAAAAAGGACCCAAGAGGTTAAGGTCGATCTTGATCATATTCAGGTCACTTTTGCCAGTTTTCCATTTCAATTGTAAATTCTAAATGAGAATTTAAACCCACCCTTCTCACTACTTAAAACATCCTTTATGCTGGTCTTTGATTTAACATGGAGAGCTTTCTGGTTGCAGATTGCTTGGAGACAAGAATAACAGCAAGCATGTTGATATTACAGATTCGAGTTATGAATTTTCTAGGCCTTGTGGGGCAACAAGCACACCATCTGATTTTGATTCATCTAAAAGCTATTTTATTTATCTACTTTCCGCGTAGAAATAACAAAAAGCTAAACCCCTTTGGCTCTTAATTTTGGGTGGTGATTTTCCCACTTCCCCTTTGTCCATCTACACTCCATTTTGTTTTTTATTACTTTTTACTATAAGATAAAAGGGAGTGTAAGTCAACAAAAGAGTAGTGAAAATATACAATTTTCAAAAAATGGAGTGTAAGTGGATAAAAGGATAATGAGAAAATCAGTACCCTTAATTTTTCTAGTTTTTACCTGATGTGGGGTCGGGAACCAGTATCACAATTCGGTCACCTAGATGGGTTTTTCAAGCCTTACATGACGAAGGACGCCCCCAAGGGAAGCAATCTAATATCAAGTATGGTGGGAGATACGCTTTTTTGCGTAATGAACCTACAAGAGATGGAGTTAATTAGAAAATGTACATATAATCGTGATTCGTGATTCGTGAACCAAGAACCCAATTGCTCTACCGCCTTAAATCTGTGAGATTTTTGCTAAGTTGATTGTTGAAACTCATAAGAGAATGCCAATGCAAATTTCTCTTTTGGTTTACTAAATTTCCTGCAGCATAATAGGGGAAGGAAAGCAAATGCCTACCGGAAAACATAAGGACAAACGCTTAAATCTGCATAAAGTACACAAGTAGTGCTTTAAATGACGACTTTTCACCATTGGCGGCGGTTTTTGCTCTTAGGTGACGAATTTCATGACGAAAATAAGCTGCTCAAACTAGAAAATGTAATTAGCGTCTTAATTAAAGTTTTCCTCTAACGATTTATAAAACCGCCGCTAAAAGTAGTAACATTAAACAAATTTTCCCTCCCTCACTTCAATATAGTGGTTTTTTTTTCCATAAACAATTTTAGTTTTAGTAATCTCCCATTATTCGAAAAGGCACACCTTCTCTCAAGTTTCTTTTTAAATGGAAATATTGTGCAGATATGAATAGCTCCGATGCAAAGGTGAAACTATCCATAAATTGAAGTGTTGAGCCTAGATTTAGTCACCAAAAGCATGAACGAACACAAAGAACATTTTTGGCACCTGCAGCCTAAACTCTCTGCGTTTGCTTCAACTCTTCAACCAACAGTCGATATTCATGCTTCAACTGAATTGCAAAAACTTTATGCAAGAAAAAAATGTGTGTTGGATCAGCTGATGATCATCTTATTAAGGAACTCAGCTTTCTCAGGAAAATACTCCAGCAGTTCATCCTTGGTCACCCAAACAAAATCCTCACACTTCTTAATGTTGAACTTGTTGGTTGCAATCACTTGAGACTTGAAAAAGAATTGCTGAAAAAGGGGAAAACGGTTTTTTTAAAAGTCAAATTGTGATCAATCTTCAATATTTGATTATATAAATCATAGGGAGCACCAATCTACATTTTGATATTTATCGGCTGAAGCCAGTGGAAGCCAGAAAAAAATGATTTACAAAGCATACCTTAACAGATGGAGAGTCTGGCACATTCTCTGTTGACTGTATTGCCATATGGCCCATGGGAGCATTTCCAACAAAATATGTGTGTGACAGATCTCCCAAGATAGATTTTAATGCAGATTCTGCACACTGAAAATACATGGGATTTATGTGACCGAGGAAAACTAAAAGAAAATACACAGGATTTAAGGCGAAAGAAGTGTTCAACATCATATAGCAACCATCACCTTCCGCAATGTCTCTTCAGACTGGTAAATTTTTTCTGGAAAATGCCAGACTGACTTCCCAGCAGATCCATCTGTGTTTCCATAGAGAAGAAGATATAACCTTCTGTCAAGTGCTCTTTGCAATGACCTGAGGAACAAGAAAATCAAATTTTAACATTCAGGACCTTAATTTTTGTGCTTCTCACATATAGGACAGGTATTTCCCAAGAAAATGTCAGTTTCAAAATCAGTCCACATATGTTCTGTATATTAAGGACCTAATGAATTGTTAACTTTTTCTTTCTTTTCCCTCAGCAAAAGAAGTTTAACTAGCTACTACTAGAAATATTTAATTGATCTGATAACTCCAAGTCACAAGCATACATGGCATATTGAAGTTCCTTCATTTAAACCTAAAGAACGTCGTATTTTATTAATCCAAAAAGGAAGAACAGCCAGCATCAACAAAGAAAAAGTAGAAAGAACTGGCAATTAAGTATCGACCGAACAAAACTATCAATGAAAATCATTCAAATGTCCAACCACTAGCAGTAAAGGACAATTACCTGTCTTTTGTAGAAATGGTTTTAAAATAATATGAACAATGAAAAACCAAAATAATATGAACAATGAAAAACCAAAATAATATGAACAATGAAGATCCCACAACTTTATAAGCAATAAGAATATTAAGGTACTCTTTAACTTCAAACAAAACTGAAAAATAATATATATATTCCATACTTATATAACATCATCAAAATTATATTCCATACTTTCTATCATTCATTTTGTCAGCTTCAGTGATCCGCGGAGCAGGTACATAATCAATATGGTAGTCACCTTTTCCCCTGTTCACCAAAAGTAAGTGTCATGATAGAGTGATAACTTTTATTTGCAATTGTCTTCTGGGCATCAGTGTGAGTAAGGGTTGTACAATAAACCAAAAAATAGCATATAAACTTTATTTTGATAGGATAGATTGGTGCATATATACCTTTGGTGCTGCCTATAAAATTAGAACATAATGAATGAAATGCAACGTGCTTTTGTAATGGTGGTTTTGTAGACTAATCAATGCCACTCAGAATAGAAAGTTTTCCATTCTTTACCATGCCTTAATTCATGCCAATTATTCTCGTAGTGATGCACCTCTCCGAACATGTACCAAACCTCATCTTTCCTCATACTAATATCAACCATTTTCATAACCCTTTTCATAATAATATCAACCCTTTGCATGACTTTCCTGGGTTGAAATAAATAAAACAGCCACTATGTTTAAAGAATGCATATCAACATCTCAAAGAACTTTTCAACTATTAACAACTCACTCAAGGAGTTGGAGCCATTGAAATTCATAAAATAGTTTGACCTAACAATGGACAGAATATGTCTCAATAAAAGTTGGAAATCGAACGACATTCCAATCAGCACACAGATCTGAGATTGAGATATTTAGTTAAATTGGTGAATATAGTAAATTCTAGTGATGCAAGCATTCTACTGTTAAGAATTTAGTCAAAATAACAGAAGTGAAGGGCCGTTATGTGTCTGCTACGATAGAAGTCAAAAGAAGCACCAATATTAATATCCTTGTTTCTATTAATGTGAACATGTGATGAAGTTGTGATAAGTCTATAACAACATAAACCCAGAAGTAGTTAAGCTTTAAAACAAACCTTACCTAGCATTAGACTTATCTAAAAGCTCATCTGGATATATGCGCCGATATTGCTGTCGCCACCGAAATCTAAAATCCAAGGGGGTAATAAACCAATGTGAGCTACTCAAAAACACAAATGTACATAACTTAAACCAAAATTCTACAATTTAGGTACTCTAGTCAGCAACTATCACCATAGCATAGTCATCTAACCAAAAAACTAAAATGGCAGTCATCAGTCACTTGCCCAGAGTCTCAAGCCGAGGAATTGAAAGAATATATCTCATTTACGAGTCATCATAACAAGCTTGTCCCATCTTTTGAAAATGCAAAGCTGAGCTCAGTCCAGCTCAAACCAGACCATATAGTTTCTAAAAAGTAATTGCATTTTCAGTTCTTTTCTCTCATTTCTTTCCCATAACTTTATCTTTATCTAGTTTCCCATCTACGTCTAAGTTCATTTTCCCGCATTTTCTGAGCAAAAAACCAGAAAGAAAACGAGGAAGAAAACAGAGAGACACATTAAAGAGCGAACTTACGCGAACTCCTGATATGCATAAACGACGGGGTCGATTTTGGGAATGACAACAGGCAACCTCTCGAACAGTACGGACGCGACGATTTTCTCGGAAGAAGACGAGCTCGTGGAAAACCCTCGGTCTCTCACCAGAGGCCCACGCAAAATCGTAATCGTTCTCTGCATTTTCTGGATCTCCAACGACAAGAATCAAAGTGGAGATTTTTGGGAAAAGCCCTTTGTAAAACCCTAAATTAGGCTCAGTATAGAATAATAGTACTATAGTGTGACCTGATCTGAAAATGGTCCTACTACTGCTACTATTTACAAATAATAGCCATTATCAAAAAAATAATTACCCTTTTTGCTTGTGATCGACACGTGTCCCATTTCTGGCTGCGTTTGACGAAACATGCGTGCCTCTGAAGACAACAATTGTTAACCGCCTTTGGCTGGCTGGCCATATGCATTTTTGCTCCCATTAAACCTCTCCTTCAGTGACTGAGGGAGCTTTGCAAAAGCAAAACCCCTTCCCTGTCCGTACTGTCACTGTCCTCACGAAACCTCAGCTCTCAGCGTTTACCGAAAATGCCCCGGGGTCTGGACATGTCACTTGACGATCTCATTGCGAAAAAGAAGAAACCCGGAGGGTATCATGGTTATTTCAGAGGCCGAGGCCGTGGGTACGGCCCAGGCCCAACTCGTCGGCTCATGAACCGCAACACCTTCAGAACGGTGCCGTACTCTGCTCAACCGGTGTGCGACGGTTTCTCTTTTCCTGCATTTTTCAAGTCTGATGAGTTTTTAGTCTATTGTTTGGTTGTCGCTGAGAATAAGCATGGCAAAAGAAATTAAATAAAATACTATATATTTATATTTATACTGCAAATTATTTTTTGAAAAAGAAAACCAGGGAAGTCAATTTTCTAAGATTTGTAGTGAGTTTAAGTTTTCTGAGCCAAGTAAATTCTTTAAGCTACATTTTCTCAGCAACCAAACAAGCATTTTGGCTCTGCATATTTAGCTCTGTTACGTATGAGGTTTTTGTTGTGTGGGTTGTAGATTGTGCAAGTGGTGAGAACAACCGTTAAGCAAGAAATGGTAGTGAGCGGAGGGACAGACACAGAGGAGGGCACCAAATTATACATATCTAACTTAGACTATGATGTTTCCAACAGCGATATTGAGGTAGCTCTTTTTTTTTTCTTTTTAGTTTTCAATTCATTTCTATTTATGCTTTCTTTCTTTGTGTCGTATATAATGTTTTGAGGTTTGATGAAATTTCTATGTGGGTAAAGAGGGCACAACTATGACAAACTTTAGTTATCACCGAAAAAAAAAACGAAAAAATGAAGAAGAAAACAGAGCTGTATATATGGTTATGTGGTTGGCTTCCAGATTCTCAGATGGGGGTTGCAGGTGTGCGATGTATATATATATATTGTCACTATATTACTGTGACACTGAATCTCCGTCTGGGGTTTGTTTGAAATGGGGTCTCTTTTTTTTTTTTTTTTATATACAATCTTTGATCTATGTAGGATTGGAGGTGGACTGTTCAATGAGCAAGAAAAGCAAGAAAAGTTTTCCTGGAACCAAAATTGAGAATGTGTCATTTCATGTCTCCTGTATCTAATGATTTTTTGGATATGCACTGAGTTCTTCCAATCTAGCGTTATTAGGATGGGTATACTGGACATAAATAATTAAACTTGTGTGTTTTGTGGCAGCATTTGAGAAAAAAAAAACGAAGTATATTGATTTTCAACACTAGTCTGTATTCATGTTTTATTTCTTTGGTTTTTGCTTGTATACACAGTGCATGAAGGCATTCATGCATGTTTATAGGCAAGTGAATGTGCATGCATGGTGTTTATGGGGTAAGGTCAGAAACTTAGCAGTTGCTAATAATACAAAGGATGTTTCTTCATTTTTCTTACTGTTGTTAGGCTAGGACTTCTACATGACAGTTGGTACATCAGCACCCATCTTATGTTTTAAACCTAATCTTCTTTGGACTTTATATGTGTATCCAAAACTCGTTGGAAATTAAGTGGAAAAGTTACTAACTACAATGCAACCTGGCAGTTGCTCTTCTCTGATATTGGCCACGTGAAACAACATTCGGTCCATTATGATAGGAGCGGAAGATCAAAGGTATCTTTCCAGTTTTACATCAATGGATTGTTTAAAAGAATGTCTTGCCTTTTGGTGGCTTAGAAGGTTTGCTTATATTTAGGGAACAGCGGAAGTCATCTTTGTACACCATTCAGATGCTCTAGCAGCAATTGAGAAATACAACAATGTTCAGCTTGATGGAAAGCCAATGAAAATTGAGCTTGTAGGAGTGAATCCTGTTGCTCCTATTTCTGTGCCGCCAAGTACAAGAAGCATTCCGGGAAAACCAAACTTTGTCTTCCAAAGGTAAATAGTTTCTCTATCTTTTGGGTTTGAATATATATTCATATACTGTGTATCACTGTTAATTGGGCCAAGCTAAATTTTTTGGCAACTTCTGTCACATGCTTGAAACTACAGTCTAATACTGTTGAAAAATCCTGTTAAAACGGTTGGTCATTTGACAAGAGTTATGTTGAATATAACTTCGCTAGCTAATGTCTTCCTGATGATGCCATCTCACCTGTCTAAGTCTTCACAATTTTTTTGCACTCTTAGACCTGCATTTGGTTAGTTACACTCGAAAATAGCATTATTAGGGAAAGGGATTCCAATAGTCGTTCAACGTATTCAACGTATTTTTTGTCATGTTCTTGGGCAGTGGACGAGGAAGAGCTGGTGCTAGGGGATTGTTTCATGGTCGTGGTGCTGGTGGGTTTCGACTTGCAAGGGGCGGTGGACAGGTGAAGCAGCTTAGTGAGAAGGTGAAGAAGCCTAGTGGGAAGGTGAAGAAGCCTCGTGGGAAGGTGACTGCAGAAGATCTGGACGCCGACTTGGAGAACTACTGCCTAAAAGCTATGCAGATATGAATTGCACACACTGGTAGTTTAGGGGGTGAAGTCACAAACTGGCAATATACATATATGGAGCATTACCTATTATTAGTATTACTTGCTCCTTAGAATCTATCTTACATCATTAGTAAGTTCCAAGAGTTGTAGTAACAGAAAACAAAAGATACATGTTTATGCATGGACATCACTGAGATTTTTCGGGCCGTTGTTGGCCAGCAAAATACTCCTTCCTCGCTCCGCTGCGATCATCGGAAAAGTATTTATATCATATGGTTGATCATTTCTATCGGCTTATGTTATGGCTCACTCATTTGTTATAAGTTTATCTTCCAAGCATACTTATGAATTTTTGTTGGAAGTATTTCTCGTCAATTTGGGTCAATACGAATGCTACATTTTCTTTACATGATTTGATGAAACTAAATTACATCAACACGTCAAGTGGTGTTACTGCATGATGACATATTTGTAAGTGCAAAGGCGGGGGGTGGGTGGTAGTAAAGTAGGCCTTCCGCCCCCATGCTTTTGCTTTCGTGATTAGCAATTGAAATATAGCACTGGGTTTGTGTACCCCTCACACACACACACGATAATTGTCCAACATTGAAATCATTCAGCAAGGTTCAAGAGAAGGAATAAATAAAAAACAATCATACTTCTCTCAGAAATCAATCGCTTGGTGGTCAGGAAAAACAAAATTTCTCAACAGCCATCGAAAAAGCTAAATTTCTCTACAGCCATTTTACAACAATCAACAATTGGTCGAAGGAAACAAAGGGAAAAAAAATGAGTATAAAAAATCACATATTTACAATGTCAAAAATAAAACCTGAAGATATCCAAAAATCATACCAGGCACATTTTAGGATGCCCTGAAAAAACAGACACCCAGTAATGCCCCTAATAATGGAATTAGAGAGCCTAGCGTCCAATATTACCCTCTAATACCTTGGTATCCGGTCCACTGGGCATACAAAGATCGATTCTCTTCTCGTTGCTGTCGGGTTGATGGAACCTCTATGAGTTAACAAATGTAAAAAGAAAAAAAATTATGACCCATGTATGCCTTTCATAAAAGCCAGCATCAAGATCGCCTTCAGGAATTACAAAAACATAATGAGGGCGTTGAGGAAAATGGAAATCTTGATTCTGTACAGAATATATTTTCCAAAAGTTTCCATAAGGTCTCTTGGCATCGTAATGCACACTAACTGCACTGCATTCACACAAACAAAATATATTAAAACAAACATACAAACGTCGGCATAATGTCATGATCATGCTACAAATAATAACAATAATAATGGGTTCACAAAAATTAATTGTTATGAAACAGAAAATAATCAGATTATTTCCATGCGTATATTTAACAAGAATTCAGCCGATTCAAGTTGAACCTAATAGAAACAAATTTAGTGGGTCCAACTAGCACCAATGGTTCAAATAAATAATAACGCGTGCATCTATTGACGCAGTTGCAAATATACCAGCAATAAAAAAGAAGGCAGAAAACTGGTGTTTGGAAATACAATGAAAACATAAATGGACCACTTTTATTAGCATTGAAGATAGGTGGCAGTACCTGGTGATATGTCTACATGTTAGGTCCATGACTTGCAATGTCCAATGGCCAAACAAAAGGCAGAAGAAAAATTAATCATTTCCAAAATTTTCTTGAACAATTTGCGCTCTTCGTAACTTCTTTTCTTACGAGCCCCCAGTCATAATCCTTCAGCTGAACATGAACTTCACCCCCCCAACAATTGATTACATAATTGTACAATATGGAGAGGAAGATTTGAGAAGTAGATATCAATCTGTCTCACCATTTTCTAATAATCTGAGAAAGACAACCACAAGGCACTGATTGCTGATGTTGGAGCATTGTGTCCTGTAGGAAAGACTTTCCAGCATTATCCAAAAAGTGAATGCATCTCCTACAGTCTTTACTATTTTTGGTCAGAACTGCAAAATTTTGTCTTCAACTTCTTAGCCACTTTAAGTACCTTCAGAAATCATATTCTGAAGAGTTTCATGTATGCTTACAAAATTAAGCTTATCCCGGTTGATGAATAGCATAAGTATCATAGAAGGTGGGACGAAGCTCTGTGCTTGGAAGCACTCTTCTACCAGTCAAGCGCAACATCTACAAATCTGCATCACCAGATTACAACCCAGTTCCAAGATCATTCGCCAGCTGAAGTATTCCACGCATCTGAAGATATGGATTCTCCAACAGCTTTTCATTGTTGCTCTGCACAGAGCAAACATGGCAGTGAGATGTAACTATCCAGTCCCAAAACTAGCAGTGCTATATTATGAGAGTAATTGGGAGACAACCCGATTTCAAAACAAAGATTTTTTTTTTAAAAGGGGGTAGAAAGAGGGGCAATAAAGAAAACAATAAGTTTACGAGGAATTGGAATGCAGCTCTTCTTACAAGGATTTATAAACGATGATTTACATCTTTTTTAACTGTACTTCTGACATGAGTAGGCACTAAGTTACCTTGTGACAATCTCCTCTACTAGCAGTTACAAATTAGCCAACCATGTTAATCAGCAATACAAACAAAAGTACAAGGATGAGAAATTCACTAGAAATAATCTCTCTATACTTGGGGATAAGGAAAGGCTGGTTTCAGAATAAGAATGAATGTTTCCGGATCTTCTTACAAGGAATAGGAATCCAATGGTTGAATGCTATATTAGTTGCTTATCAGGATGCCTAATACTATCATACTTCCCAACTGTGTTATCTAGTCAAACATAATCTTCCAATATGATATTGCTCCTATAATGTTTCTTTGTCAGGATTTGTATATTTCAAACACCATATCAAAATCAAAGGTGTGACAATAGAATAATTCTATGCAAAAAAGATGACATTATCTTTTTCACGAATCATATATGAAAATGTGCAATGGCATGAAAACAAGGCCCACCTGCTGAGCTCTAACAACAAGATTCTGAAGCATGTGTTGGTACTTATCAGGTTTTTCTGTCATCATCCGCTGTAAAATACCAAATTAAATATGTTAGCAGGGTATATTTCACCACATACTAAGTACATTGTAATTTGTTGGGAGGGAGAAACAGCATTCTTGCCTTCAGAAGAAAAGCTGAAGAGTAATATGCCACCCTCGAGTCTGTATCATCCAAGAGGTTCCTAAATTTATGTTTTAAAAGTAATTACATATCATATCACACACACAAAAGAAAGGAAAAAAATAGCAAAATCATGCAATGGTAGCATAGAATTTCAGAATCACCTAAAAAATTGTTCCCCACCAACATCCTGGAAAGCAGCAGGATCTGCAGTACATTTACCAATTAGAAGTAACAGAAGGGTAGCCCGTATGTCAGATGTGGCACCAGGAAGGTTCCCTCTTCCTTTGCTTCCAACAGCTATACCCAACGCAATGTTGTCTGTTGCTGCACCAGCCAGTTGAATCAATGGCCAATAGAACAAAGCAGCTGGAACACGTGTAACCAATTGCATGGGAACTATGGCCTGTCCTCGAAGAAGCAGTGCTGCCATTGATTCTGTCTCATGATCTAGACGATTGTTATTACTGTAGACAGATCCGCCACTGGCTTCTTCCATACGGACATCCTGGTCAGAATTCTCTTTCTCATTAACTTTTTTATTTCCCTCCATGGAACTAAGAACCCTACCAAGCTGTGAATCATCTCCAAACTCTGTTGCATTTGCTAGAGGAACTCTCAAGCGCAATTGAGAGAATAGGATGTCACACATCTGTTTAAAAAAACCAGGAAAAATAGGAGATAAGGGAGATTGAACACTCTATGCTAATCAAAAGTTGCACAAGGGAACTTCATTAAATCATGAAACATACACGATGCCTAAGGGGAAAATAAAAATGGACTCTGCATCAGCCCAAAGCGAACAGATTTGCTCTAGATGAACTAAATTTGATTTTTCATTTCTTTTCTCTCACATTAAAGCATATCAGTCAGAATTCCAAGCCAGTAAATCCTTTTTATAAGAATCTACTTTGTCACGATGCCAAGCCTTATCAACATTATACTAAAATGTCTATTAATAAGGGAAAAAACATTCAACATATAATACGATTATGCGCAAACAAACGTTTCACATTATCGTTTGACCCAGCAGCAAGGCAATTAGAGAAGTACTTCAGTCCCCACAATGCCATCTGTTAAAATATTTGAGAAGTGGTACACCTTATGTGTTCCCAAACATTCAAATTCAAAGCTAGCATTCATAGACAAAAGTTTAAAAACCATTTAATCAAAGCATATGCATTTAGGTGGGTTGCCTCTTCCTGCTTTCGCATCATATGCATCTCTAGGACCTGAAGACCATCCGTAACATCTAGTGACGACATTTTCTATTCTTAAATAATTACCTTCAATATATTGATGCGATCTGTTTCATTTATCTGAAACACCAAGGACAAGGCACTACTCATGATGTCTATCACTGCATTAGCTTTCTCAAGACGGCTATCTTTGTGTATATTGCCAATATCACTTCCAAGTGATTGCTGGATTTTATTTTCATTTAACAAAATTTTACACCTCATGAGAAGCCTTTCAAGAACATACAAAAAGCCCCATCTGATTGAGTTGTGCTTTGACTTCAAAAGCTCACACATAAGCCCAATGGGCAAAGGAACGTCGGAAGCAACTGCAGAATCATGAACACCAGCATGGGCAATTTTCTGCTGCATGCTTTTGATATTTGACCATATGCTTGTATTCCTTTCCTCACTAATTTCTGCAATAAGCAGGTCACTTAACCAGACATACCCATTCCGATGGTAAGTAGTTCTTTCTGAATGAAGAAGGGAATGTAAAATGGCCCATGAGAGCTTTGCTTTCATGCCAACACCATTTCTCAGAACTGCACCTTCAATGCTATCCAGAGACTTGTAAGATTTGGTTATCTGCATCATATGTGAGAACTCTGTGTCCAAATGAGTAAAAGAACTTATTGTTGCACCAAGTTTGTCCATCACACTGTCCAACAGCTGTAAAGTAAAAGTAAATTTTAGATAGCAGCAACTTTGATAAATTGTTGTAACTAATTGACTTGTCCAATACGAAATGAAAATATATAACAAAAAATAACCATCCAACAATTTATGAAACTGGTGAAACATCTCAGTAAAGCATCAACGTGCAAATAAAACATAACATGTGATACTTCACAACAGCTCATCAGCCAGTCCACCACTATCCATGCCAACTGTAGGATAGCAAATAGGAATGAAAAAGCCCAAAGAGGAGGAGCTGGGTTGTAGTTCAACCTAATCAACTTAATAATTGGTAACCTTACTTTTCAAGTATTGAAGTTTGGCAAAAAAAAAGTGAGTAAGGCCATCTCCAGTCATGGGCTATATCCCAAATATAGCCCTAAAATAATGCAAAAACCATCTCCAGTCATGGGCTAAATAAAATTTTGGCCAAATTTGGAGGGCCACATTTGGCCCTTTAGCCCTCCAACTAGGCCACATTTAGCCTAGCTTTGGCCTAGGCCAAATTTTTTGTGGGCCCCACGCATGTGCTTTTCATATTGCACATTGAAATCCATCAACTTTTTTGTGGGCCCTATGCTTCTCAAAATAATAAAATATGAAGATTCCTAAAATATAGCCCTACATGGCTGGAGATGGAAAATTTTAGCCTTGTACTATTCTATAAAAAATTAATATTTTGGAGGGCTAAATTTTTAGTCCTGGACTACATTTAGCCCTATGACTGGAGATGGCCTAACTTTGAAGGATCCAGCTCCTCTCTTTCCAAATAAAATAGAGCGTACTGGTTAGACTTGAACCATTAAGTCCATGTACCCACACGGGGCCCACTCTGAATGCAGGAGACTGCACCATGGAAAGTCCAAATTAAACAATTAGCCCACCCCAGTACCAAGGGAAGGGAGCCTTTTCCAGCTCTGGAAATAATGAGAAATGGACACCTACAGAGATTTTGGATTTGAAAGATCAAGTCCAACTAAAGCCTATATGAAATTGCTTACACAATCACTTTATAAGTATATAACTATAGACAATTGACTCTGGGCACAGGTACTGTTTTGTAAAATTTGATACTAGTCAAGAACTTCGCAGAAACCTAATTTTTATAAACTATATAAGAAATTTATACAGGGTACACCCCACATGCAAAAAGGATAGACTAGTTAATGCATGACATGAAGTTCTGGAGTCTTTCTGAGAGGGAGAGACTAAGATATCTGATAGGCTTTTGCTATAGCAAGGCCATGCACAACGACTGCATTTAACAGTAAAGTTGCCCAATGCCCAGATCAGACTCACATGAAGTTCTGGAGTCTTTCTGAGAGGGAGAAACTAAGATATCTGATAGGCTTTTGCTATAGCAAGGCCATGCACAACGAATGCATTTAACAGTAAGGTTGCCCAATGACCAGATCAGACTCATGGCCACATATATTACAAACGCACTTATCTATTCTAGAAAAAGATCAAGTCAACCCGATGAAAATAAAGAGACAAAAAAATGGAACCAATCTCAAAGTCACCTTTTCTTAAGATGATAAAAAATCTCAAGGCACATTTTCAGAATACGGGAACCAAAGTGAAGGTTAGATTAACAAAATGCTGCATTGAATTTGCATACAGTATAGTTTGAACTCCTGCAAGAGTAAACATGAGAGACAAAAAAAAGCACAGCATAACCACACATAGCATGCACTAACACAATCTTGAGAACGAACAAACAGAACATACATGTACATTGACTCACACCAACCCAACACAAACTTTTGAGACATTACCATATTTAGCCGTTCACTGTTCGGATATCTAGACAATGCATCAGAAATGGAACTCCTCAAAATTTCCCCGATGCCTACCAACCCAAGCTTAACAGATATATAAAAAGCTTCAGGCGCATCAGCCAGATTGAGCAAGGAAACAAGAGGCTGAATCTCGTCATCGCTATACTCGGTGACTCCGGTAGCCATGCATATTTCATTTATTTGATGCAAGGCATGGTCAAAAAGCACCAAAAAGAGATTTCTCCTTTCCTCCCTTGATTTTGCAAGTGAATACTGTATTGCAAAGAGTTATTGCTTGGAATCAGATAAATTTTGTGGTAAAAAGAAACCATTTTTACTAAGCATGCAAAAACTTTTATAAATTAGTTCCCTAAATCATGACCATAAGAAATAACATTTACGTAAAGCTTATCTCAAATAATGGGACTATTTCCATCTTCTATTTGGGACACGATATTTGAGGGTGTATGTACATTGCCTCCGAAAGTGATTTTTACACATTCAGATCATTAAAATTGCTTTCACATCCCCAAAGAATAAGGATAAGCACTTACAAATTGTGAAAACAAAGGCAAATGCTTTACAACTCACAGACGATAAAAGAATTGTGATTACCAGTGGTCTCAAGGAATAAAATATCCATAATATCCCCGATATTTCTACGAAATTTCCGTATTTTTGGACTACCGATATTTCCGATACCATCGATATTTTAGATATCCATGAACCAAAATATCGATAATATTGACGACATGGACCGAAATATCGATAATATCCCGATATTTCCATCAAAATTTCCGTATTTTTGGACTACCGATATTTCCGATATCATCAATATTTTATTCTTTGGTCTTAGCTAAATGCTAGGAATCAACTAACTACTTATTTCTTTATTTCTAATCAAGCTTATTTTTCAGTTTCACGATAATTATTAGCATACCTCAAGAAAAATAAACTCTATTCCACCAATCAGATCAACTTGCTCCACCAGAAACAATTGGGTACTTGAAACAGCCTTGTTGGTTCCTTCATGTGCTTGATAAAACATGTTTGCTAACATGCTAATAAGCTTGCAATGAACTACTTCGGCCCAAGAATGCTTCCTGCTAATTTCTAGTAGTACCTTAACAACCTGACAGTAGGAAGTAACATTAAAACCAACATGAAAATCATAACTGATATGATAGACAAGAAATATTAATTGCCTTTGTCGATTATGGCATATTTGCTACAAACTAGACATAAAGGTCATAAACAGCCTTACATCTAGTATTATAGGAGAGGTTTCCAATAATCACTACTAAAAACAAACTCACTGTTGAATATTATCAATGATTACAGCCTGGATATACAAAATTACAAAATATCTCACCCTTATGTCAAGGCCATTTATCCGGTTTCTCAAGATTTTGCCTCTATCACAGACAAAATAAAGCAAACAGCTAAGAGCAGAAGCCCAGACAGATTCTTCGTTCTCTTCTATCTGCAAGAAAGGAAAGAGGGAATTAGATGGTAAAGAATGATGACAAAAGTTCCACGATATACGAAGATAAAACATACAAAAGGAAAATAGTATAGTTAAAAATGTGTTCTAAGATGTTTGTTTCGGTGGGAAGAAACTACAGAATTTTCAAAGATAAGAGGGAGGCGATGGATTTTCATTGGAGGAGGAGCAGAAGTCTGCCATCATCGTGGCTTCTTTGTCTGAAGGGTGTGAGTTATGTTTTAATTCTGACGTTTCAACTGTAACTTTTTTCGTTTTAGTTGGAAACTTATTTTAGATAGACAACTGAGATGTCTTTCTTTGTATCATATTCAACTATAATTAACAGCACTAGTTTGTAGCTTGTTTCATGTAACCTTTTCTCTTGGCCAATTTTTCAATGTAACCTAAAGTATATCAAATATGACAGAGCTAATATACCTGAACAAGAAGAAGCAATATCTCATACAAAATATTTAAAATCCAAGATTCAAAATTATGAATAGCTGAGGAAGTGCCCATCATAACAGAATCTGATCTTCTCATGCCTTGTGTTGCAAGCTTAGCTTCACTGTCAAAATATGAGTCTTGAGAATACTCTTCTTCAATCGTGGAAGCGTTATCGGTCACCATTGGCTCTAATAAATGAGCATGAACTCCAAGGTTCAAAATCAAATCAAAAGCACGAACCCTACATGTTGTTCTTGGAGAATTAAGCATTTCCTGAAAGATCAAATAAATAAATAAAACTGTAAGATAATGAACGAAGAAAGGGGGAAAAAGAGAACTGCATATTCTAATCAAGAAAAATTAACATGTAGTTGACCATCACCTCGAGCATAGACAGAGTGAGAGGTGCAGCAGTTCCAGAATCCAAAACATACCTACAAAAAGAGATTTTCAACACACAATGAGGCAGAAAATGGGAATTAGTTTTGTGTGTGTGAGAGAGAGAGAGAGAGAGAGAGAGAGAGAGAGAACATACAGAATAAACATATGGCATCAAGGATGAACTGTAATAATACTAGCTAAATGCATAGAAAACATACATGTCAATAACAAGTTTGATAAGGACGCTCACTGCAGCATCCATTGATGGCTTTCCATAGTTATTATTTAATCTAGATGATCCTGTCATCACATTAGCATTCTGCGAAGATGACTCAGAGCAAACTGCAGCAATGACCTCACAAACCTCAGCAGGATTCAACCGCAACGGTTGTTGTTCACTAATACACAACCAAAATATGGTGAGCGAGAGATGCACAGAGAGAGAGAGAGAGAGAGAGAGAGAGAGAGAGAGAGAGTAACATATAACACTAAAAATTTGAATTTCCAGTTTATAAATACAAATGGAAACTACAACTATGAATATAACAACTAAGTTGCCCTCTGTTCTAACACATCAAGAAATTAACAAATGAAAAGGAAGTTTAAAACCACAACCCTCACACCCACCATCAGAAGTGGACCAAGGTATAAAGAATACAATGAATCATAATCAACAAAGTTTATTATTTGTTACCTATAGTGACGATACTGGAATAGCGGCTTAGCCCGTGGACGAAATGTGCTCGCCGGAGAATCATCCCTGAAATTTTGATGTGCAATGTTCAAAATAGAACTTGGTTGGTCAAACTTTACTATCGTATCAAAGTTATAGTTGCAGAGGATGAGACTAGTGAGTGAAGGTTTTTAAAAAAAAATGCCACAGAAAACAGGGATTAACAAGAGATTAGCTTCAATGTAAATCACCTGCTGGTAAAAGAAATATATCCAAAGGCCAGTGGTTATAAAGAAATATCTTTAAATAAAAAATTGGTCACAGGACTATCTTTAAATTTCATGCTAACGTCCTGTTGTAGTTTCTCAGAAATATGTGCAACAAAATTAAAGAAACCAAATTTCCACACAATTTTTTCAAATGCTGTAACAAAGTTCACCAAGATGTCATGACAATGATACACGAGGGAAGAGCGTACCATATTTGACGAGGGCCGGATTTAGTGCGCTTAGATGCTGTTATTGCTCTCAAGTGGGAACGCGCAGCGGCAGAATCAGTAATTGTTGTTACTGGTGAAGGTTGCAACAGTTGATCCAGATAAGGCATACCAGCAGTTCCAAAATACTTCCAAGGTTGACCTTTCATTTTAGCATCCTTGTCTCCAACAAGTAGAGCTGCTGCACCTACTTCTAGGAGATTATGTGTTCTCATGTCTTGGTGATTTACAATACGATCACTTGATAGTGGAGAACGTCAAGTACTCAAGTTAGTTAATTAACCAATAGAAGAAACATAACAATCAAATAAAACTGTAAACTGAACAATAAGAAGGCATACACAAGTATCTGTGATTACCTGTCAGTCGCCAAGAATGATGACTGCTGTTCCCCAAGCCAGCGCCACTTGAGAACGTCAAGTGCAAAGTATTCGAGATCTCCCATTCCATCAACCCTTTCAATGTTTGATAAGTTCAAAATAGACATAGTTGCGAGATCTTTATTCTCCAGAGGTTCACTATGTGCAGGGCTTAGTTGTGCATTAAAGGATCTACTCAACAAAGAAGACAAACTTGGAAGAGACTGTCTAGTTGCAGAGAGGGCTCCAGAGAAAGCAGCCGGATGGAATGACCGCCTTGGAAGATGTTGAGACACTAGAGAGCGCACATAGTTCAATGACTTCACAGGCGCCCCAAAAGCAAAACTAGGTACAGACACAGGGACAATATTTGTAGATGTTGTTGATGTCGCTGATGTTGTTGATGTTGTTGATGCAAATGATTGTGACCATGGAGACAATCTCCGGTTTGGACCAATGTCACATTCAGCAATGGTGTTAACACAAAACCGATCTATCTGCAGTAATGTCTCTTCACTAGGTTTGTACCTACAGAGAGTAAAAGAAATGATAGTCCTATAAATCAAAATTGCAAGAAATTATTCTCATAGGAAAAATGTTTCTCCCCCATTCCATGCACATAGAATGTGCATCCAGTGAAAGGGCCTACTGATGACAATTTGTGGGTAACTTTAAAGACAACTTAAGATATATTCACATCAGTGTCAACATGGCAGGTGCCAATCCCCTGGTGTTTATAATTAACTGCAATGCAGTAAATGGAGCAGAAGAAAGAAAATTTAGATGAACCAGAGGCTCGTGCGATTGATGTGATGGGGCAGGGATGGCTATATTTATGGGAGCCAACTATCATTCTTTTACTATATTTTACTATCAAGATTTTCTCCAACGTCCTGCAAAAGGACTGCACTGGGGAAGGAGATAATGTAGGGGGCCAATTTATAAGGACTGCACTTAAAACAATAATAAGCTACAGAATCAGGAGTCAGGACATCACCAATGAACAGAAACAAACCACAACAGAAAAGCAGCATATCAGTCCTTACACATGTATTCACCACAGACACCCTTCTAGATGTAAGAAATTACAATTACGACTACGAAAGGAATATGAATGGATAGAATACAGCAAAGTCCATTTTCAAGCAAAGAAAAGGCAACTCAATGACATCACAATATGCACCGGATGCAATTAAGAGAAATGAGCACAGCCGCGATATAAACAACAATCCATACATCAAGCTATCAGAATCATTAAAGATCTCAGGGTTTCGAAGAACCTACCTTAAAAGGTAACGTTTCAAAAGTGCCACGCACCTTGCAACAACTGCTGGGCTGGCATAATTAAAAGCAACACCATGAAACAGGATCAGCACCGTAGCAAATACTGTCCTCTATACAGTGCTTGATGCAAAACCCATATAAGAGAAAATTATCATGATTGGCAAGCAGGTGCAAATGGAGACAATACACATGCATATGTAATAACACAGAATACACACACACACATATTGGCGAATATATCTAAAACATTAACCAGTGTACCACTATGCTTCTAATCTCAATACTATTACTTCTATGCATTAATCTAATAGTTATTATAACTCCATCCCATATATATATGTCATCACCTTTTTGATTTGTTCCATTGCAAACTCCTTTCTTTATTGTATTCCATATGCATACTTATTTACCATTACCTAAAAGCCATAAAATTTTACCCCTCACCTTCTCTTCTAGGGTTTGTCGTGTTAATATTAGCCACATACTTTTTTACACAAAGCTCTGGTGAGTATCAAAAATTATTTATATACACAATTTACTTGCAGTTATTATGGTTTGCCATTACAGGTATTCCCAAATTTACCCTTTTCAAGACTTTTGATAAATAGGTTACTGAAAATATATGTTTATGGCCTATTCAATCTTGTGATGCAGATACAGGAAGAACACAACCAAAGCTGTTTTTTTGGTTTCCTTTAAAGCATCACCAAACCAGGGTTTTTTTATCCGAAATAGAATCGCCAGAGCTGGTTTGGACACCAATTATTCTTGGACTATGTGAATTATTTGTTTCTTTCTTTTGTTTTGATTAAATAGAGGTTTGAACCTAGTATCTCTACCCTCTGCCCAACCACCCCATCTGACTTTAGTTAAGGCTCATGGACAAGTATTTAAGTTAAATCGAGGAAAAGAAAACCTACGAGAGTTACCTGCGCTCCCTCTCAGCAATGGTATGTTCTAAAATCACATTGTAAGACAAGTCCATTGTCGAAGGGGCTGCCAGATAGTCCTGACAAACATAACAGTTTAACTTGTGAAATCTGAAATTGAATTCATCAAATAAGAGGATAGCAATGCAGTGAAAAATAAATAAAAATTATCAATCATATGTCAGATACACTCAAGCGTGGTAACTGAATAATTGCAACCATCCAGAAGAGGAATAAAGGTGGGATATAATTACACAAGGAATAGATTTTCCTTTTAAAGGAAGCTTAATAGCTTATGCTTTACAGTGTTAACTCTACTTCAAGCCAAGACAGCCAGAAAAATCTAAACGCACTCCATAGCCAGTAAATTTGAAAACCAGCAATAAAATACTTTCTCCAAATATTTATAATTAAAGATAGAACCACTCGGATGAGCAACTGTTTTGAACGCCAACTAAGCAACTAATTTATTGTAATTGTCAGATTTATTCAGCCACTTGTAAATTTGTATAAAGAGCTTATATCACCTTGCGTATAATTGTTCTAAGCCATTAGATTGTTAGGTGCTCACTGTTGCTCACTTGAGCAGGACTGTAATTAAAGAAGTATTTTTCAAATTTTGAAATTAAATATAATGAAGTAATCCAAGCAAGGACCTTTTAATTTAAAACCAATCACATGAGTAGTGAAACCACATTAAATACTCCCTCCAATACAAACTCAAAAAGGACACACACACACACTAAGAATGACCATTTTCAGCACTCGTGCTCTGTTTGGTGGTAGCTAAGAGAAAGTAGCAAGCTAAAACCCCCTTGCATTTCATCTTCAATGTGTATAAGTTTGCACTACCTTAAGACAAAACCTTACACTCACTAAACCAAACACATCCATTGGGCTACCATTCAGCTTAATTGTCTATCTTTAAAGCCATAAAACCAACTAAGCACTTTCTTTCTTTACTAACAAAGAATATCTAATTCTTTTCTTTCCTAGCGTTCTTCTCAGCAACCAAACAGAGTTCAAATCTCAAATTCATTCGAAATCCATCATTTTAAAGCCAAATCACAAACACACACGCTGAAAGACCTAAATTCCTTAGCCGAAACCGGCATTTCAAAGATCCAAACAAATACCGAACAAAATCACATCCATAAATTGTACGAACCCGAAGAATTCTCGAAGCTTCGGAGAGGAGTACAGTGGAGGAAGTGCTGGCATGGTGGGAGCTAGCCGCGGAGGACGAGAGGCAATCGGCTACAGCTCGGCGCAGCGGCTCAGGCGGCTTCTTGAGCGACGAAGATCTTAACCTGGCGATTCCTCCACCTCCACCACCCAACTGAAGCCTCGAATTCCCGGGGCTCCGAGCCGGACTGTTATAGCCCGAAGACATGAGTGCTCGGGTCGTCGGGTGCCACCGAATCTCTCTCTCTCTCTCTGAGAAATCTCACTCCCTCTTCTGCGTTGGGAGATTGTACGGTGGAAGAGAAGAAAGCCTTCGTTCTTCTTTCTCTCTGCGAGCTCAACTCTACATTTGAGAAATGAAACCAAGTCTGCGAAAAAGAGACGGTGCTTGGGAAATTTTTTATTTTTATTTTTTATTCTTAAATTGCGGTCTAATGGTGGTGATTAGCTGGAGGAATTGGCCTAGTTTTATGAGGGTCATTAGCTGGCATGCGCTAGAATTTGTCACTTTTATGTGGGAAAAAGGACATTTGGGAATAAAATGGAGGGCTGAGTGGGAAGGTGAGACTGATTTTTAAGTGGTTTTTTGGATTATTTTTTTGACAAATCAATATGATGTAGGTATGAAGAAGAGGATTCAACTCGACTCTTGAGTGCAAGAAAACTGACATATTGTCTTAACCAACCCGCCTAATATCTGTATTTTTCTTACTACGTCTTGTAACTTGAGTGCAATATGATGTCTTTATGGTAAGTTTGGAATCTATATTTGATTTTGATGGTAGTGACTGCTGGAATTTCCCGTATAGAAATATATGGTTAGATTTTTGTGTGACTTCCTTATTAAATAGGGTTTTCTAAATTTGGAACACACTCCAAAAAGACATCACGTCCATCCCGACTAATATAGTAAATACAAATGCCTTCAATTAAAGAAACAAATAGTGCCACCATTAAGAGCAACTCCACCCGTTGGGGGTTGTCATGGCAAGGGGAGGGGGAGCTAGGGGCTACTATTCACGTGAATAGTGTCCCCTCGCAAATAGTAATATGCATTTTCACCCATCGCCCTTTGCCATGGCAACTACTATTCATTTTTTTTTAATTTTTACATGGGATTAATTTTAGTTGTATGTATGCAATTAATAATAATAAAATTGATAGGTATGTAGTAAAAATATTTCTGAATTTTTGGATTTTTTCAGATTTTTTCAGATTTTTTCAGATTTTTTAATATTTTTATGTCACGACATCAAAGAAACTATCGCCGACGTCACCTGGCAAGCAGGCAAGACTTGCCGAGGCCCAGCCAGTCTGGGCTCCACAACTTGCCCGGGCAAACTATTGCCGCTGGAAATGCATTTTGGCCTCAGGCCCATGGGACCCATCCCCCCTGCCCAGGCTATACCGCTGAGTCGCTCTAAGAGGAGTGGAAAATTACATACAATGCATGTTCTCCAAATCCTTAAAAAGAAAGTTTTGTAAGTTTACGACCCTTTGATAACCATTTTCATTTTTAGTTTTTATTTTTCAACAATTGAAAAGTGAAAAGTGAAAATTTGTTTGGTAATTGATTTCAATTTTTAAACAAATTAAAACTAAAAACTGAACACCGGATGTTTGGTAACTTATTCAATTTTCGGTTTTCAGTTTTATGTGAAACTTGGAAATGGAAGTTTTGGGGTCCAATTGTGAATTTGATATCATAGAATGAAAGTGCATGTTACATAGAATTCATAGTATTTTTCGGTTAATTTTTGAAATTATGATGATTTTTTGTGAATTTTGGAGATGGAGTTCCAGAGGCTTGGATTGGGTCCGTAGCCAAACACAAGAATCGAGCGACCGAGTCCTAGTTGGGAGGTCCCAAATACCAAATTTTGATAACTTGAGTGCTTTCGTGTGTCGTGATGTAAAATTAATGAATGAAATATGAGCGCAAAAAAATGAAAACACTTTCAAATTGTTTTGAATAATAAGGGTGATTTGAAAACTAGATTTCATTTTTGAAAACTGAAAACGAAATATGTTATCAAACATATTTTCAGTTTTCAAAAAAATGAAAATAAAAAGTGAAAAGTAAAAATGAAATGGTTATCAAACAACCCCTTAGATAAACCCCTTTGGATTACTTCTCTCTCTGTCTGATGAGCCCCCTTTGGATGCTAGTTTGATTTTTGTCTTTCATCTTTGTTGTATGTTATTTGTTTTCCTGCCACGATGTTGTTTTGCTTTGTGTGGTTAGATGTTGATTTCTCGTTAATCAAATAAGTTCAAAGGTCAAAACAAAAAAGTCGGACGTTACTAGTATTATTTATTTTTCAAGACATACGAGTAGGGACTCGATTTAGTTTATAAAATGTGGATTGGGACTTTCAATTTATAATTCGATTGTGATTTGAATACCCTAACTCGTTAACTTAACAAATCAAATACATCTAGACTAGTGGAAACGGTATTGACTCGCAGATGCATAGCGTCATTTTTAAATTTCACGACACATCGACAATGTATGTGAGAAAATCATTTTTCAATATCGCTTGTATTTTAAAAAACATATTCGACTGGATAACCATCAGTTTATATATTATTTTATAAATATTACAAGAACCTTTTTTGTTTGGGAGGTCAACATAGGCTGACTTCAACACAAACAAAAGTAGCGAACTGAGCATGTTGGGCCAAGCAGACCAGCCCAGATTTATTAAATTCATCTACTCCACGACCCGTTTGGCCCAAAATGACCAATATCTATATCCCCATCTGACCCGACCCATTAGCTACAGTTTCGATCTCAAGCCAGTACCGTTATTCGCTCGGATCTCATTCAAAACCTCAGACAAGAAGTCCATGCGAATCTGAGCGTACACGTGTCCATTCCACTTCCGCCCAACTAACTCCTCCCCCAATCTCACCGCGGCCTCAACCGTCTCCTCCGCGCTATCGTGCGCCGAGTCGATGATCCCCTTCTTCACTGCCACGTCAGCCGCCACCTTATCGGCTCTGAGCACCAAATCTCGCCGAGCCCTAACCGAGCCGATCTTGCTCTCGATCAGAGCCAAGAACCAAGCCGGCAAAATGAGCTCGATGTCGAGCTCGCTCATGTAGATGAAGCCGCGGTCTCGCCTCATGAGGAGGTAGTCGTGGCTGAGAGCGAGGATGAAGCCGGCGGCGGAGGCGTGGCCGGATATGGCGGCGATGGTGGGCACGGGGAGCGAGATGAAGTCGGAGACGAGGGACCGGAGCTTGGCGTCCATGAGGTGGGTCCGGGATTGGGAAGACTGGGCCCAGGAGAGATCGTAGCCGTTGGAGAAGAACTTGCCATGTGCGGTGGTGATTAGGGCTGCCGGTGACGACGACGCGGAGGTGGTGGTCACGGCGGCCCGGACTTGGGTTAATGCGGATTGGATTGAGTCGATGAGAGTTGGGTTGAGCCTGTGCTCGCCTGGACCTGTTAGCGTTAGGATGAAGATGTTGCCTTTTCTCTCTAGCGAACACATCTCTCTCTCTCTCTTCTCTCGGTCTCTCAGAAAATGGTCGAATTGTAGTGTTGGAAATTTCAAAGGTCGACGGAATATATAAAATTGCTGGCTTGAGAGGCTACTTCTTAATTATCTCTTCTTCGCATAGACCGGTCAACTGAAGCTGCAGTTGATAGCGACTTCAAACTTATTTTTCTTTTGACTTTTCTTTCTGCCATGCAAATATGATGAAATTTTCACTCAAAAGCCCAAGCAACAGCCCCGCAACTTATGTTGAAGGCCAAATCTCCAACTCCAATGGCCAAGACTAACACTACTGTAGAGTCTCAGATTGGTTCAGAAAATCATTTCATACATTATATTATATGATTGATTTTGAAGGAAGAGATTTCCTACATCAACTACAAAAGAGTGTATGTGAGAAGACACATATGGCTGAAATTTAGAATTAGATAGATCCATAATTTCTGTAGCACAACTTGAGAAGCAAATCCTACAAATGAGACCCTCTACCCATTAGGTGGTCAATACCTACGTATGCTGCGACGACCGAATATCAAGGCAGAAGAAGGGCATTCATAAGCTTGGTGACCCCTTCCACCACAGTTGTTGCAGATGACAATGGATACGCACTCTCGGATGGCATGGCCTGGTAGCCCACAATTACGGCACATAATGTCGCGGAAAGGGCCTCCGATGTCTGGTGCCCGGCTTGACTTAGCGCACTGGCGGGCCACGTGACCTGCTAAGTTGCAGGTGTGACAAACAGGTTCATTGGGGCAGTTGCGAGCAAGGTGACCAGGTTTCCGACAATTGTTGCAAGCCTTCTCGTTTGTGCAATTCACTGCAATATGACCTGGCTTGTAACAGTTGTTGCAGAGTCTCGCATCATGGGCTGGAAGACTAGGGTTCGCGCAATCACGAGCCAGGTGCCCTATCTTACCACACATATGACAGACTGGATTATTTGTGCATTGGCTTGCAAGATGTCCAGGCTCCTTACAGTTCCAGCACATAGTTGTTGAGTTGCATTCAGCAGCAATGTGGCTGATACAATATATAGGACTAGAATATCAAAAACACTTAGGCAAAAAGACAGAACTATCAGTAATTGGTTATCAGGATTTGCGGTCCTCCATGCTTACCTATTTTCTACAGTTCTAAACCTTATATGAAAAATGAAAGGTTTGGCAGAAATTAAACATTCTCACCCAGGAAGTCCACAGTTGTTGCAGACAGTCATATTCGAACAATCTCTGGCAAAATGCCCTGGCCGTTTACATTTATTGCAAAGATAATCTTGCCTGGACAACAACAGAATAATCAATTATGATATGAAACTTAAGACGAAGTAGCAATAGACTATCTCAGTTTTAACAAAAATATGGAGTTCAAATATCAAGAAATCAAAGTACGGGTGCGATACACAAAAACTGTAATTCATTAGCAATCAAATTTTTATCATAAGAGCATTAAGAAAACACATACTCAAAAAGTGAACACACTAAAAACAAAATATTGGAACACTAAATGAGAAAGGATACCGGTGACTGCGGCGCTCTCTAGGATATGGGGCATCGCGGTAAGATGCGTGTTCACTGCTGTGGAACCTCTTGCCTCGTTCTGGGCTTCGGCTTCTATTCAGACTCATGTTAGAGACCACCAACCAAACCTCCAAGGAAATATCTTAACAATATCTTTTTTCTAAGAAGAAAAGAATCCAAAACAAGCACCAGCTCCCGAAAGCAGCAACCCCTGCCCAACGAATCTCCAAACTGCCTATACAACCACAAAAACTAACTACATGAAACCAGGACCATTCACAATCATTCCAATCTGAATTCCAACAAAATTCTAAGTTTTGACCAATAGGGTTTATACTCAAAATAACAAGCGTATGAATCTCAACCTTCAAACTTCATTTTACAATGTATCTAAAGCGTTTTCAAAAACCCACACCTTCAAATTCGAGAAGTTTACCTGAAGCCATAAAAAAATAATAACTCTTCTAATCACAGCACCATAAAAGGAGCTCTCTGTTTTCACAGCAAATTTATTTGGTGTCTTAAATTCACGGGCAGAGCGATTTCTTCAAAACTCAAAACCAAATACACAAACACATGCAATATATATGCCTAAGGGAAGAGTAAGTTACCTTAGTTCATGTTTAAGGGAAACCGCGAACGCTGAGATGCAAATGAAGCAGAAGATGAGGAGGAAACCCTAGAGTAAAGGAATTGGGGATTTGAAAGCGGAGAGCAGCGCATTTATTTCTTCGTTTCTCGACGAGGTTGAGCGTGATTTGTACGACGGCACAGTTTACCGCCATGTGTACGTGTGTCGTAAGGCTGCGTTTGGATTTGGTGTTTGCAAATTGACACCAAGTTTAAAATTTAGTTTCATTGAATAGGCATGAAGTCAACTCTCAAAATTTTATTGTAGAATAAAACCCATTTTTTATCCTCACCACACCACAGCCATCAAATAATGTTACTCATTTATCTTTATTTATTTATTTTCTTAATAAACTTTAAAGAGCAAATGACATCTTCCCATTCTCCTTGCCTGCTGAATTTTTTAAAGAATTTGAAAAGAAAATCTAAAGTAAGAAAAACCCGGAAATTTGTTTGGCAATGGGGTTGGGTGTGGTAAGTAGAAACATGAAGGGGGCTAAAAGGTCCAAACTATTTGTTTGGGTCTAGCGAACCCAACTAAATCATTCAGCAAAGCACCTCTCACGGTAGGAGGAGGCTCTCTGAACATGCTGCAGCCTGCAGTTTCAGTTTAGTCTCATATCATTGAAAAGCACAGTAGCATGGGAGGTGGCAGTTCTCTCTATGCTGCTGAACCATAACCACCAAATCAGCAGAAATCATCATTTTCAGATGAACACATCTCAAGATACAAAGAAAACAGAAAATACATTTCAATTCTAGATAAGCAGTTGGAAGATGAAATTACAACATACACATATGTTCCAAACTTGAACAAAACAGAAGTACGTATGCAGGATGGCAAGCCTTGCAGCAAAAGCTACAAACATAGTTCTGCAGTCTCACAGAAGTGTCCTAGTACACAACCGTGAACTTCGTCCTAAAATAGCCAGTAGAGACTCTACACTCCTCTAGTGCAGATGACTATAAACTATTTTGATGGAAACTGCTGTACAGCACACTCACTAGATGGGAAGACTGCAATCCTCAAAAGGGGACAAAATGCAACAGTTCACCACCCCATCAAGGTTCTTCTAACTTTCTCTACAATCTTACCTCTAGCTTGTTTGCTTGCCAACGGAAATTCACGACTATCATCCAGAAGAAATCTGTAAACTTCCCACTGGCAAACTGAAGTTGAATGCCTTACAATTTCAGCCTACACATCAGCAATGAAATAATGAGATAAAGAAAGGGGCATGCCACAAAATGACAGGAAACTCAGAACAAATTCTTACCGCAAAAATAGATACTCTCAATTTTTTCAGTGCTAGTGTAACATCATAGAACACAAGGGGCCTCCTTTCCAGATAATTCAACTGGATTAGCAACTAGGAGTTCAATATCTGGGCCCCTGTTGGCAATGATCACTCGCAATGGGTGAACCATCTCCTCCTTTAGACGAGAACACAATGCAACCTGACTTTCGGGATCCCCAATCTTTTTCCATCTGTTTGCTGAATAAATAGGTCCAAATTTCGAAGCCTTTCTTAGTAGAAGAGAATCTACAATAAGCGATCTAAATGAGAAACAACAAAGACTTGCATCAGTAAACTTCCAAATTGCAAACATGCATAAGTATTCTAACACAAAAGACAAATTCAATAGGGGTCGTTATGACCACTGAAAAGCAAAACTGAAGATTCTTTTTATTAGACATCTACGGGTGCAAGGCCTGAAGAATGGTACTTAGTAACTATATTCCAACACATCATGAAAAAGTACCTGAATATCGCAATCCTTGGAAGTCCTCAGAATGTCATAAAAGAGGCCCTTTTGATCAACACACTGTATTTGCAGCACCGTATGAACAGGGCTCAATGAGTTATCCACTGTAATACTAGCCTTTTTGACCGCTCCCATATTTGAGCTGAGAGCTTGTGGATAGGCTTCCTCATCCTTCAGCTGATAGCTAAATAATTCTTCAGCAATGGCTGGTGGAAGAGATGAATTCCCCTGCAGACTTTCATACTCAGGCCCTGGCAACTTAAGCTCACAGGTGATACAATACTCTCCTAAAGCAGCCATCAGATGCTCGCATATATCATCTCTCCTCTGTTTTGTGTGTAACAAGTCCCTGAAATTATATGGCACCAAATACTGGGGGTCAATAACTGTTCCAAGGCATAACCAACATTTCTGAGCAATTCCTATTTCATCAAATTATGTACTTTCAGAAACTACTCTTATGAAGCGATTGTTGGGACAACGAATTCTCATTAAACATAAAAGAATTCCCAAGCTTGGTTAAAATAAATATCCAAAAATCAAAACACTACCACAAGAAATGCAAAGCACTAATAAGCCAGAATACATAAGTACGTGTCCCAGCAAAGGGTGGAGTCGTCAAAAATATATAACCAGATCAGACAATTCATCTAATGTATCTCCAAGTTAATTTATTTGTTTAAAACTGTGGCACTAACTCAAAAGGGCCACAGCCAACAGGAAGACTCAATGTCGTATGACTTCTTCGCAATCCAGACAACCATTAAACAGCAAACACCGGCACCTTAATGTCAAGCATGCTTGGAACAGAAACAAATAAAAGAATTGAAGTAAAGGTGGATAGTTCCGGATTACTATGGCTGCTAAAATTAATAACTAGGATACTGATATGCAATTTTCTGAAGGTGCAAATCCTTGTATAGGAAAACTCACAAGCAATCTGTGATGAAGAAGAGGTCCAAAACTCTGCCATCTGGGGTGGGCATCACTTTGACTCTTTGAATCAGAATTTCAAGCTCACAGAGGACTTTGGTAACATCTACATGTACACAAAACAACAATAACTTTTTCATTACTCAAACATAAAAATGTAAAGAAAAAAACTAAAAAAACCAAGAACAAGTAATGAGAAAGTTATGATCTTGACCATGCAGCGAGCCTCTCTGGTCATGGCACCAAAACTTCAACAGATAGACTGGAGGAGGTGTGGGGGCATTAGAGACTTGATTGACGTAAAAAGAGAAGAAACACGAAGATGGGCACGCAGAGGAAAGCCGATCCTTCAAGCTCTCCCAATCAACCTTGAGCGAACTGTGATGGGAAACAACCCACAACACTATATAACACCATCTTCCATCCGTCGAAAAATCTACACCACACAAAAACCAAAATCTAAAATCACAAACCCAACCATGAAATTTCCAAAAAACCAGGTAAGAAAATGAGATATCGGATTATCAATTACCTCCCTTCGTAATGCAAAAGCCAAACTGGAGGATAATTCTGCAGAGGTCGCAGCCGAGGCCGGCCTTGTCGGGACAATTGACAGTGACGACGGAGGGCTCGCTTGGAGTCTTGCCCTCCTGGATCACAACCACGTCGTCGCACGGAATGCCCATCGCCGAATCCGGGTAATTACGGGTATAACCCTGGAACTCGTTGGCCTTTGGGAGATGGCATAGAGAGAGGAGAAGGTTGTGGCGTTCCCAGCCGCCCTTGGTGGGTTACGGGGTTAAGATTGAACTCTCGACAACGATGGGGTTGGGGTCTGTCGGCTTAGTAGCGGGACAAAAATTATTATGCCACGTCAGAAAAGTTTAGCTGTTCAGAAATTGCTGGGCCCACAATAACACCATATGTTTTTTTGCCGGTAAATTAAAAAACAAAATGATGGCATTCTCGATTGAATCGGACATCACAACAACTACTCAGTACACAACTATTCTTTTTTTGTTGGAAAGTGCTACTTGCAAAAGTACAAACAACGAAAAAACTTCGATTTCGAATCATAGCTCAAAATTACAACGCGGAATCTGGACCGTTCAAAATTCGATCCATGAATTTACAAAATTAACCCCGAATCCGTACAAGGTCCTGCCCTGCCTCTTGAGCGCGTAGACGACATCCATGGCGGTCACCGTCTTCCTCCGAGCATGCTCGGTGTAGGTCACGGCATCGCGAATCACGTTCTCCAAGAAGATCTTGAGAACACCTCTGGTCTCTTCGTAGATGAGGCCGCTGATTCTCTTCACGCCTCCTCTTCTGGCGAGCCTACGAATCGCAGGCTTGGTGATGCCCTGGATGTTGTCTCTAAGGACCTTACGGTGCCGCTTGGCTCCGCCCTTGCCCAGGCCCTTACCTCCCTTTCCACGGCCAGACATCTTCGAAGTTCAGGGTTTCGTTTTGCTGATGGAATTACTGGGAATGTGTGTTGATTGTGCGGTGTGGTAATAGGATGAGTGGGAGGAGTTTATTTATAGCGGGGGCGGATGAAGGTGTTGATCCGTGGGTTTGGGTTTGGGTGAGTTTGAGACGTTGATAAAGTGGGATCGACGGTGGGTGTTGTTTGGGAATAAGCGCGGCGTGGATCGTGGTTTTGTTTTGTGGCGGGATATGAAACTTTGTTGGGGGTGTAAAGATATCGGAAATTTAAACTCGGAATTTTGATATTTACAATTCGAATTTCAAAGTACCGTTTTTTCCTGCCAAATAAAATGGCGGGCGGCATGCTTTTATTTTCCTGCCCTTTTATGCGTGACAGATTTAAATTTTTTTTAAAAAAATTTTCATTAGTCATACAGTGGTTAAAAATGGGTGATGTTAAACCAATATTAAAATTAACTGAATACATTATATTATTAAACTATTTATTGAATTACTAATTTACCTTAATATAAAATTACCAAAAAATATATTGAATTGTGAAACAAATGTAATTTTAATAAATACACCCTACAAGCATTATGCTAAGCATTTTTATTGGATTCACCTAATATGCTAAGCATTCTTTTCAAGCGCTTGGGTGTAATGAACCCACATCCTTCCACGTCATACACTTGAAAAGCCTCTCTTAAGTTATTCACTTTCTCTTCTTCTTCCCCACCTTCCATTAAATCCACAAGATCCTCCAAACCTAGCAGGGCATCTCCATCTGAGCCCAGCAACTCCACTGCAACCTCTGCTTCTTATTGCAATAGCTTTCCATCCATCAAAGTAGCAGAGCACACGTTCAAATCCTCTATTGCTCCTCATTTACAATGGTAATTCACAATGCAAAAATGGATTAGCAAGTTATATATAGACTTTAACTTAACAAAAACCCAACTCTCAGTTTGATTGCAATGGAACAATAACAACCATGCAACCTTTATATATAGACTTGGAGGCCGTGTGGTCATTGAGGTTTTTGGAACCGACTTTCCCATGTTCTAAGTTCCCGGGCAGAAGTTGTTGTGAGTTTTCTAGACATAGAGTGTATTGGAGTGTACTATGGGTATTTTGGAAGTTAAATATGGTGTACTTAATTAATTTTATATTTTGATTTAAATATTAGGATGTATTTAGATCATAGGGTATACTCAATTAATTTTAGAGTTTGTTCAACAACACCCTAAAAATTAAAATGAATCGGTACAATCACAATGTAATGTAGAATTATAAATTAATTGGAACTTAATTGCTACCCAAGTACATAGGCGACTGACCAGGTTCAAATAAACTCATGGTAATGATGAATTTATGCATTGCATACGTTATTATTTGGTGCAAACCATGTCGAATGAATGGAAGTACTTTTGGGTTAGTCGAAGTGGCGAGGAGGGATGATGGGTTCAAATAGTCAATAGATTGGCGAAAACCGAACCCTAGAGCCTTCGAAGGTGTCTGCAAAACCACGTCCATTGGGTAATCCGACTGTGATTATTTCATGAAAAAATCTCAATAATTCCATCTACAAAGCGACTATTTTAAATCCACTATCCCTCTAATGTAACCGAGAAAATAAAGAAATATTGAATGAAGCAGTTGAAAAACAGTTTTATTGGCCTTGCATACATATATGCTTTGAAAAATATTGTGAGACAAAAACTGTTATATATTTGTCACTAAATTCATAATTTATAAACTTGTCAATAGACATAAGCACTCTTTCTACGTTGTAAATATTCCTTAGTATTGTCATGCATGCAGCTACACCTTTGTTGATGGTTTCCTTCAAGATCAAACCCAAAATAAGCAAAATCTTGCTAATGATGTAAAAATTGGGGAAGACGGTGCTCCAGAGCAACCAAGAGCTCTCTGCACTGGCCCACCCCATCTTAAGATACCACCACCAAGCCTTCTAACTGCTTCAACAAGCTGCCCTCTCAACCTTAAGTGACACCAAACAGCCACCTGCCTTGACACACTCCCTATATAGCGGCAGGTACGCAATCGCTACCCTCAGCTCGGGGGCTAGAAGATCTAAGCTGATAGGAGATTCACCCAGCTTTAAAATCTTCACAATGTTCATGTAATGTTCTTGTCCTTGTCTTATTCCATCCAAATAAGCTTTCTGTGACCCATTATCCTGAAGAAAAGCCCTTAGCTCAGGAGCTACATCCCCATTGTCATCGGACCTAGCAATAAAGTCCGCAACATCATAAGTAGCTTCAGGGTCACATAAGAAATCAAAACGAAGAAGAAATGCAACACCATCAAGAGAATTAACGCCGCCCTGTTTACCAGCATCCTGAATAATTTGACTACTTAGTTCTGCAAGGAGATGATGAGATGAGGAATGTGAGGAAGGAATACTTAGTCCAACATTGGTCGCTGGTGGCCCTCCCCATCTCTTCCTTTCTCTATCGACTTCTATTTCTTCCTGCCTCACTTTGTCACTAGCCTTCCTTGTCTTCTATATCAACACAACCCCATAAGCTGTAGAAACCATACCCAGAAAATTTCTCACTATAAAACAATCCAATTGACATACCTAGAAATACATAAAATACCCAAATCGACACCCAATTCATGAAGGAATCAAAATCTAGAAATAATTTTGACTAGAAAAAAGTTCGCAAGGATCCAATTCATTAGTGTTAGTGCAGCAATCAAGCCCGGTCAACTCTCCTCCAATTCCTCTGCAAGATCTTCTCCTTCATTGCCTTGATTAGATAATAGCTGTCACTGATTCTAATTACTGATTAATTGTAATTGATTGTATTTTATATTTCTTACCTTTTGTATCTCTACTAAAGTGTGTATATAAGCTGTATCAAAGCTAATCAAATATTCCTCGGGAAATTCTCCTTCACATGGTATCAGCCTTTCAATTCTTCCCCTGAAGTCTCAGCCTTCCTTTCTTTCCGATCCTCATGGCCTCCTCTCTTCCCGGCCCTAACACCTCCCACTTCCTCAAACTTGACACCTAAAATTACCTTATCTAGCTCTGCCAAATCAAGCCGTTTCTCATTGGTCATGACCTCTGAAATTTGTCGATGGATCAAATTCTTCACCATATGAATTTATCACCTCAACTACCACTACTCCCTCTGCTGCCTCCTACAGTCCCTCCTCAACCACTACCGTTACCACACCTAACCCTGATTTTCTATCTTGGTACCAATAGGACCAACTCGTCGTCGCCTACCTCATCACAACTCTATCTCATCTCGTTCTATCCTTAATTGTGGGTCATGAATCTGCCCAATCAATTTGGGAGTGCTAACAAAACCATTATGCCCAACGCAATCTTGTGAGTGCGTCAAGCCTTCGATTCCAACTTGACATGACAAAAGGATCTCAAACCATAGATAAGTATCTCAATCACGCAAAATCTCTTGCCGATGCCATCTTCTCCATTCAAAAGCCTGTCTTCGATGAAGATCTTATCACGGCTGTCCTCCGTGGCCTTGGTTCTAACTTCTCCATGCTTATCACCACCATCCTGAATCAACCCGCTTTACCAAGCTTCACAGACCTCCGCTTTCGTCTACTGGTCTTTGAGAACCAGACCTTTCGCTCCTCGGCCTCCGCAGACAATAGCATAGCCCTCATCTCCACTTATCCTCCATCTCAACCAGGCTCATCCATCTCGCACCAAGGATCCTCCCACCCGCGAGGTGGTTCTCATGGAGGGAGCTACGGTGGTCATCGTGGCTTCTCTTGTGATGGCTCCCTTCGTGGTGGTTTTCATTGCTGGCATCATTCTACATATACTGGCGCCCCATCCTCTAGGCACAACCCTTGGAATGGTTCTCACTCTCCTTGTGGATCTGCCCCACAACACACTTGAATCAACAAGGAATCCTAGGCCTAACTCCCCCAAATTGGTTCCCCACGTGTTCTACAACTCAGCATGCTGCTGCTCAATGCCCCCACAAGTATTCTAGGCCCGAAACGTTTCCATCTTTTGCTGGTGCTCACATGATTCAGTCCCATGACCCCACCTTGTATCCGGATATGGGCGCCACTCTGAAGGAAACATGCATCTAATACTTAGGAAATGAACTTTAGCCACAACGTATAACACAAAATCATTCTAAATTGCGAATTCATTTTGTTTATGCTAGTTGAGCTAAACCTTTTTCATTATAACCCAAATATCTTTAGCCTAATCTCTTTGAACACAAAACAAAAGGGAAAAAGGGAATAGATCTTTACCCTTGATGACATTTTCTTAATTTCTCAAGAATGAACACCTTTGTTGGAAAGACATTTTCTTTCTCTTGAAATGTTGACTCCTTCACCTCAAGGCTCCAAAGTAGAAGCCATTTACCTCACCACACCAAATACTCTTAGAGATGAAGAGAAGACAACCAATATGTATGGATGCTAGTCTACCTCTAGGTTGGGCCAATTTTTGGTTCATGGAAGATGAGAGGCAAAGATGATGCACTCAAACATCAACCAAAATAGGAAAACCAAAAGCCCTAGCTAGGTTTTCTCTTACCTTATGTATTTATAAGATGACACAAAGGCAAGGGAGAGAGCTCCCTAATAGTGCCGAAATTTTGGTGGGTTTGGGGCTCCATTTTGGGTCCATGGATAGTGTTATCTCATAACACTTATCCCTTTGGCCCAATTGCCTTTTGGGCTATTTCATCCATTTCCTTTTAAATCATATTTAAAAACCCAATCTAATATTTATATATGTTAAAGTTAATTCCATAATTAACTTTTAATTATGAATTATAATTTAATTATTAAATCATAATTATAGTCTCACTTAATTGACCCGGTCGAACTATTTGACTTTGGTAAATTGCTCCGGTCAACATGTTGACTTTTGACTTTTGACCTTTGACATTGTCATTTGATTATCAACCATTGACTTGTGTCTCCTCATTTCATTTCTCTTCATTTGTACATCTAATCACATTCTTTGGGTGTGCAGATTTGTAGGTTTCCTTTAGCAAGGTAGTGGGTTGACTCAACTCCTCAGAGATGATATATGAATTAAATTTTAAATTCCACAATTTAATTCTTCCTATTAATAAAGGTTAATTGAAACCTTTTAGGACATCCACAAACTATGGTTGTCGCCTATCAGCAAGTCACAGTTATCCGAGCTAAATGAGATGTTGTGAAAGAACCTATTCAAATTGGAATGACCATGCAATTGAATCATTCTCTTATAACAATACTCCTTATTCACATTATTAGATTATGAAATCTGATTGTCAATATCACAATGTGAATCTTTCCTTTTATATGATTATCCTTGTATGATTTGAAGACATCTTTTTTCAAATCTTATCCATTACTTTGTGCAGAGATTTGACCAATCATATCTTTGAGTATTCTCTCTCCTTTATTGAGAGTAGAGATTCCTTGTTGTACATTCATTTGCCTTCATGACTCTATTGAGAATCCTAATGAGCACCTTTAAGCTATGCCTAATTTAGTATGACCGTATAGTGCCTCAAAGATTAATAACATAGCCATAAAACATCTATGATGTCTTATGTCTAAGGATTAGTTTGCACTATTGTAATTTATGAGTTCTAGCTTGACATGTGAGTAAAGACTTCTATGCTGGAACTCATGTGTTGGATCGCATTCAGTGTACTTGTTCTTCTACAAGCACCTACACACATATCTAGGTGTCTTCACACTCAATGACTTGAGACCTCGCCATTCTCTATATATAGAGATGATATTGTGTGTCTTGGTCTTTGCGGAATATCAACGCCCAATTGATATTCCTATGACCATGAACATATTCAAGATTAGGGAGCATGATCAGTCTCCATGTATGTAATCTCATTACATAGTTCTCATGTCCACTTTTATATTCTTAGGACTATAGTTGTTTTACTGTTATGATAATTGACCAAATATCATGGTTATAAACAACTGGTCTTACCCATGAATAACTTACTAAGTCATTACAAAAGATGTCATTAAAATTAATTATCATGTAATTAGTTGGCTTTAAGAGCATACTACTAACACACTCACCACATGACAGCCAACTCTCCACCCTTCAAAGAGCCCCAATCTTATACGGTAATAATTCGGTATTCATGGGCAATGGTGATTCCCTTCCTATAACCCAAATAGGTAATCTTCCCATTTTCCTTGGTTCCTCTCCATTATCTCTTCGTAATGTCTTTGGTGTTCCTAATCTTACAAAAAAATCTTCTCTTCGTTGCTCGTTTTACCCAAGATAATCATGTCTTCTTTGTATTTGCTCCAAATTTTTATCGCATTTTTGACTTACATACTTGTGAATTCCTTTTTTAAGGCCCCTGTAAGGATGGGTTATACCTCATTTCTCTGTCCTCCTCTTCCGCTTCATCTGTTCCTCGTGCCTTCATCACAGTCTCCTCCTCCACTTGGCATAACCGTTTTGGTCACCTGTCTGCTTCTGTTCTCTCCAAACTACGCTCCCACTTTGGATCCCCATCTCCCTTCAATAAAGAATTTTGTACGAGTTGTGCTTTTAGCAAGTCTACTCAATTACCATATTCTATAAATCAAAATCATGCTCCCTCTTTATCTTATTTAATTCATTCTAATGTGTGGATGTCTTCTATTCCTTCTGTGAGTGGCTTCCGTTACTATGTCTTATTAACTGATAAGTTCTCCCTACATTCATGGATATATCCCATGAAACACAAATATGAGGTCTTCACTCACTTCAAAACCTTCACAGCAATGATTCAAAATATTTTTAATTATTCTATTAAATATCTCCAAAGTGATAATGGTACCGAATACGTCAATCATGCCTTCTATGAGTATTGTAAATCTCGTGGTATTCAACAACGCTTTTCTTGTCCTCACACACCTCAACAAAATGGCATTGCTGAACGTAAACATCGTCATATCGTTACAATGATTTGCACGCTCTTAGTCACATCCAACAATGCTTTTGGGCCGACGCTGCCCTTACAACAGTGCATTTAATGAACTTAACCCTCACACCAGTCCTTAATTGGATCACTCCTTATTCTGTTCTCTTTCGTCGTCCTCCTTCCTACTCTCATCTTCATGTTTTTAGGTGCTCCTGTTTCCCACATCTTGGTCCTTATATTCCCAACAAACTCATGAGTCGCTCCATCGAATATGTCTTTCTCTCGTTATAGTCTTCACCATAAGGGATATCGTTGTCTTGATCCAAACAATGGTCGGGTTTGTGTCTTTCGTAATGTAATATTTAATGAAATGTGTTTTCCATTTAAGACTTTACACGTTGTCCTCCCTCCTACTACGGTTGAGCTTGACATACTACCCTTGGGTCTACCGCCTGCTACGCTGAATCCAACCACTCCATCCACACCTTCCAACTTAGTCCCATCGCTAGTCCCAACAACCACCGATTCGGCCCGACTCCCCTTCAAGATCGTCTCCTCTCCCAAAACCCGGTCGTGCACGGCCCCAGCCTTTCACCGGACCTTAGCCCATCAACAGGCTCGTGTCTCCTACCAGGCCTGTGTCCCCTTCAAGATTCCAACATCTCTTCAGCCCACTTTTCGCACCCAATCCCAGGCCTCAAGAATCCTCCTGGCCCGTGTCCGGACTCCAAGCCCATGTCTAGACCTAGACCTCAACACTTTTCTAGACCCGCTTGCATCTAACACTACCACATTGACCTCAACACTTTTCTAGACCCGCACGCACTGATGGAACTGTGCGGTACCCCCTCCCTCATGGTTTACTTTCAGTTGTTGTTACTAATGAACCCACTTGTTTCTCTCAGGCTCAAAAGCATGCAGAATGGCGTTTCTCTATGACTGAAGAAATCAACGCCCTCCTTAAAAACAATAAGTTGTCTCTGGTTCCTCCTTCCACCTTGCATGCTCCAGTTGGTTGTAAATGGGTCTTTCAGATTAAGAGGAACTCCGATGGCAATATTGAAAGCAACAAGGCCTGTCTGTTGCCAAAGGTTTCCACCAACAACGGGGTCTTGACTACAATGAAACCTTTAGTCCGTTGTCAAGCTCGCCACCGTTTGTACCGTTCTAAGTGTAGTAGTCTCTCACGAGTGGTCTCTCCGTCAACTTGATGTTAAGAATGCTTTTCTACATGGGTTTCTGGATGAGGACGTTTATATGACTCAACCCCAGGGTTTGTGGGTCCCACTCGGCCTCACTATGTTTGCAAGCTTCACAAGGCCCTGTATGGTCTCAAACAGGCTCCTCGGGCTTGGTTTCATCGCATTAGTACTTTTCTCCTCTTTATCGGCTTCACTCAAAGTCGGGCGGATGCTTCTCTTTTTATTTATCATCGTGCCCAACACACAATTTTTCTCTTGTTATATGTTGATGACATTGTCATCACTGGCAGTCATTCTGGATTTCTCCAACAATTTATCTTTGCCTTAGGCTGTGAATTTGACATTAAAGATCTTGGACCCTTAAGCTATTTTTTTGGGCCTCCAAGTCACCACCTCCGACGGGTGTCTTCATCTCTCTCAACTACAATATGCCCACGATTTCCTCCAACGAAGTCATATGCTAGATTGCAAGCCTACGTACCTCCACCCGCCGGCAACCAAATCCTTTATTTCAGCCTCTCGATGGTGACTTATTGTCCTCTCCAACCTCTTATTGTGAACTTGTGGGATGTCTCCAATATTTAACCATCACACGCCCGACTTGGCATTTGCGGTCAACACTGTCGCACAATACATGAGCTGTGACACCCTGAAAAATTCAAGAATATTTTTCACACATAGTAAAAATTGCACGGTCCATTTTGAGGTAAGTGACATTTTTTTCCAATAAAATATTGTCATTATGTTTTAGATTAACATATGTCCGAAATTGTGAAGTTAGAATTTTGGTTCATAGAAAATTAGTAGACGTCATTACGAGTTTGTGGTATTTTTCGGATAATTTTTAGGAATTCGGAAGTATTTTTAGTGAATTTTCAAAGTTGGAAAATAGGAAATTAAATTGAAAATTCCACATGGCATTTTGTGATTGGTTGGAACATGTCACCATGCCACATGTCAAAATCTAATTGGTTGGAAGACTTGGAAAACTAGGGTGTATAGCGTTGTACCGCATACACACGTTAATCTAGCCGTTGATCTCGACATCGATCTAGACCATAGATCAAATCAAAGACTTTTGACTTGATCTCGGCCTTTAGTTTGGTTGTTAGAAATGCATATGGACCATCCATCTTGGAGCTATCATGTACCTTCCTACACATGATCCAAAACTCATCTTTTAGTATGAGCCTTTGAATTAAATATTCGAATCGATCCGAGCCGTCCGGGGAATTCTATAAATACCCCCCCAATTCTCTCATTTCCTTCACACCAAAATTGAGAATCCTCTCTTCCTTTCTCTCTTGCTCTCTTTCTCCTCCATTAGAGTTACTAGTCCGACATTCTTCGGAGTAACTATTTACCCCAGATACTATTCTCCCAAAATACTATTCACCATAAATCTACTATTCACTTCACATACGTAGTATAAGCCATTACTATTCATCCCGGGAAGTTACTATTTACAAGCAGTATTCATCCAAATTTACTATTCATTTTCGGAAGGTAGCTAGCGTCGTTATCTATCATTTTTTGGAAGTTACTATTTATCGACGTATTTTACTATTCATCACCGTATTCTACTGTTGCTCACCGAGGTAATCTCTACTTCATACCTCGTATTTCATTTGTTTTAATTCCGTATTTCTTTTTCCTAGCTGTCATTTTGCCCAATTTTAAATTATCAAATACTTAATTCGTGTTATTTTATAATTGGGTAATTTTCAAATTATTCATAAAATACACTCCATATGCCGTTACTTTGTCCATTTGAAATCTAATCAAATTGGATAATCTTTTTGTCATTTTCCTTCCTTAATATTCTTGAACTAAATTATATCTATGTGTACGAACAACAAAGTACTATTTAAACTTTAATTTTACCGTAAGTTGGTTATATTTTTATTTTTGGTAGGGGTAGTTGGCCTATAGGGATCGGTTGTCAGACAAGTATATTATGGGTACCCACAAAACGATTGTGAAAGTTGTGTGAGCATGCCAACTGTTTTGATCCTATGTTTATATGGAAATGGTTTGTGTTGTGCATATTCCTTTCACTATTATTCATGAACACTACTATGTTATTTTTCTATTTATTTTCAAACCTGGCCGAGAGCCTCATATGGGGCAAATGAACGTATGTGATGCTCACCCCTACTTTTCCTTGTAGATCAAAATCCTTGAGCATCCACTTGTTGCTGTCCACGGACCTGTCAACAGATTGTTCCTATTCCTTGTCCTACTTCGACAGGTCGTGATTTCCTCTTCCTAGAGCTGAGTGTGTTTGCTGTTCATATTCCTCATCTGTCTATAAATGAAGGATGGTTGGTGCGTATTTAAATATTTATGGTTTGTAAAATAACTTGGGAGGTTACCCGTACTCTTCTTTAACCTCTGGGTTGGTATTTCATCAATAAAGTATGTATAATGTTTTATTCAGTTTTCCACTGTAATTTAAAACTATGATCCAACCTGTTTTATTTGATTAAAAATGCTTATCGTATTTTGGGAATCTTGGGAATATAACCCTCGAATCTAGATGTTATATTTTCGCGATCCTCAAGTTACGTGCCGCTGTCATGTGTCTCGATTTTGGGGCGTGACATGAGCGCTCCCCGCTCCTCTCATATGATCGTTGTCAAGCGTATTTTGAGCTACATCAAAGGGACTCTTGATTTTGGGTTAACACTTTGTCCCTAGTCCACTCCCGCTAGCCTAACCGCATACTCTAATGTCGATTAGGCCGGTTGCCTGACTCTCGAAGGTCCACCAACGACTACTTGATATACTTGGGTAGCAATTTGATCTCCTAGTGTTCCAAAAAGCAGCCCACGTATCCTCGCTCTAGCACGGAATCTGAGTATCGATCTTCCACCCATGCGTGTGCCTACAACCTGTTTGTCCTATCCACTCGTCAAACTTGGCGTTCATCTCCAATTTCCAATGTCTCTGCATTGCGACAATCTCTCCGCCACATACTTGGCAGCCAATCCAGTTTTTCACGCTCGTACTCGTCATATCGAGCTAGATTATCACTTTGTGAAAGTAAAGGTCTCCTTAGGGAGCCACCAGGTTTGTTTCATCCCTTCCATTGATCAACTTGCCGATCTTCTCACCAAACCTCTTCACAAACCGCGTCATCATCTCCTTTGTTCCAAACTCGTCCAGCCTTGCCCATCTGGTTTGCAGGGAGGTGTTAATGCAGCAATCAAACCCTGTCAACTCTCCTCTAATTCCTCTGCAAGATCTTCTCCTTCATTGCCTTGATTAGATAATAGCTGTCATTTATTCTAATCACTGATTAATTGTAATTGATTGTATTTTATATTTCTTACCTTTTGCATATCTACTAAAGTGTGTATATAAGCTGTATCAAAGCTAATAAAATATTCATCGGGAAATTTTCCTTCACAATTAGCCAATTCAGAGAGAAATCAAAACCCCAAATAAGAGGGTTTAAGCTAAAGGTCCTCAAAGCAATGTCGAAATAGTTGGGCGAGCTTGTGCTGCCCTTTTCGTGGATTGAGAAATTCGGTTTGCTTTCAAACGCCGAAGAGCTTGGGCTACTTAGCCTGCTCCAAAAAGCTACAGTGCTTCTTCCTCCGTTTTAGCCTTGGCAGCGCTGCCGATTATGGTAGCGGCGGTGGTTTCTCACGATACCGGATTGCTCGGCGCTCGTGGTGGCTGGTACACTTGGGGTTGGCGTTGCTCACTTGTTAGTTGAATCAATTGTCTTGGATGGCTTGCAAGAAGTGGATTGAAATTTCCAACAAAATAAAAATAAAAAATAAAAATAGAAGAAGAATATCTATTGCAAGAAGTTGATTGAGTTACCCCATTCACAACTCCGGTGGCAGGAGGTGGGTTTCGTTTCTGCTTATTTTTTTAGGACCTTTGTTGTTGAAATGGCGCGATAATATACTAAACTCACATACTACACGGATGGTAGGACTTGAATTCAGGACCTTGCATGTGGGAGCAAATACTCCAAACCCTTACACTAGTGGGTCCAAACATTTTTTTGGGTTAAATTTATTGGAAGTGTATAATTGTACTTTTAGCGTGCTAAAATTAAACTAAATTTATAGTAGTTGACATATCATGTTATAAGTTGTTAGATTATTACAATAGTTAAGATGATTTGAAATGCGGAAAATGCGTGAATTTTAAATGCATAGGCCTGGTATCCTCTAATCAAAGACGGATCCCCTACTCCTTAGTCACTTACATTACAGGTTGTTTTTCTACTAACTGTAATCCCTCTTCCATCCACTTTTTTTTAAATTAAAAAAATTCTGTTTGTAGTCTTTGGATTTTTTTCTGGTTGCTCTTTCATGCTGCATGGAGGCTTTCTCATGCTATGTAGCGGCTATTTCTTGCTTGCGTCTTCCAGCAAAATCCAATTATGTTATGATAAATTGGACTCGAAGGCTAATAAAAACACTTATAGACATGCAAACAATTCAGTCTTTATTGATTCATGGTCATTAAATAAATAAAATAATGTCAGGTAAACATATTCCTTTTACCTCCACATAAAAGAACTCTCATCTAGAGTGATTTCATCTTCTTGTTTTGGGTGCTTCGTTGCACTCACCACTTTTATGGGTTCATAATCCGCGCACTCTCTGAGAGTCATAATCATCATAAACAACAAAATTTAACGTACAAATTAATGTTATTATGAAAATACGAGAAATGTGAAGAAAACTAACGGAGTAAAGTAGAACATATAGGCTAAACGAATTACGGGTCTCAATATCCACATGAAGAACTGTTGAATGTAAGGTCTCAATCATATGTCTTCTTCTTTGAACAATTTGTAACGTGGTGATACAAACATGTTGTACCTCATCACATTCTTCGTTAGTGGCAGTCTTAACATGAACAAAGTCTTGGTTCCCCAGATGAGTGATGAACCAAATAGGCAGTCACAAGTTCACTAAATTGACACAATTGATTCATGGTCATTAAATAAATTAAAAATATTTCATTCAAACACATTTCTTTCACCTTGCCATTTTCCAATGCTTCCACCGTAGAAAAATTCTCATCCAGGGAGTTTTCTTCTTTTCAAACACCTAACTGCCTAGTAAGAATTAGGATAATGAATGAAGCAAGGTCAAAGCTACATCATCTACTTTAGTAAGCGGATATACTGAAGAATAAATACAAACAAAACAGTAAAAATGCCAATAGCAATAAATTCAAATTTAACAATATGTAACATACAGTTTAATTAAATGGTAGCAAAGAGATGTAAAACCTCCTGTAGCCTCAAGATAGCCGAACAAAATGGAGAGAGAATTTACATATTTAGTAGAAGTGGGCCATTATTCCCAGTAAGAATTTTTTTTTTTTTTGAGGAGCTTTCCTATTGAGAGGGGCGATAGTATATTAAATTCACACATACTACACTGATACTAGGACTTGAACCCAGAACCTTGCTTGAGTGGATCATGCTCCAAACCACTATACTAGTGGATCTTTTGCGGAAGAATATTTGAATATAAGAAACTAAACAAAAAGAAAATCAATTGAATTCCTCTAAAAAAATGATTGAATCTTTTTCGCAAAGCTCCTCCGCTATAGATTTCGTCAAATGGACCAGTTGGAATAGCTGGGCGGAAAGCGCGGCCAGAGATTTCTCCATCTCCGATATGTTGCCCTCAAGCTCATCTTGCCTTGAAACCTTTGTCTTGGGGTTTGGGGATGAAAGTTTTGAACGGGTGGAAAACAACTTCAATTTGTTTTTTAAATTATTCTGCAGAACTCTTTTAATATTAGGAAAATAAATATTAGGATATGATTGAATGATATATATTGTAAAGAGCACTGGAATAGGGTTCAAGCCATAGTCCAACAAAAAAAAAGTGCTTGTTTTTGTTTCTTTTATATAGTGAGAGATAACTGGAAAATAAATAAGGGGTTCTTCTATCTAAGTCCAAAATCTCTAACCGTCATTGGGTGTAGTCCACACCTTTTTTGCTGTAGATTTGGGTCCATTGACTTTTATTAAAATTTTCTTGTGTCAATTTTACCCTTTGAGGTAAATAAGGAAAGAACATGAATTGAAAATCCAAATTAATGTATCGATTCTTTCCTTCTAAATGAATTTCATATTTTAAATTTTGAATCTTTCTATTGCCGCCATGACACATCTATACAAAAAAAAAGTTTCGTCAGGTAAAATCCTTTAACAATTTACTATTGCAATATTTAACAAAATAAAAGAAGTTCATATAAAACAATGAAAGTAGGAGTATTATTGATGATGTCTTCCCAACAAATATTTACCTTACTACTAGCTAGGTAAATATGAGATAATATACCTAATTGTTAGGTAAATATAAGATAATGTATCTAATTACTAAGTAAAAATAAGATAATATACTTAAATATGGGTAGTGATTTCCTCACTCCTTTTATCCACTTACACTCCCTATTAATATTTTACTATAAGATATCATGGGAGTGAGAACATACAAATTATTAAAAAGGGAGTGTAAGTGGATAAAAGGGGAGTGGAAAATCATTACCCTTAAATATTAGGTAAATATAAGATAATGTACCTCATTACTAGGTAAATATAAGATAATATACCGAATTATTAGGTAAATATAAGATAATGTACCTAATTACTAAATAAATATAATACATAAAATTACCTTTCAAAAGTTAAAAGAATTAACCTCATCATCTTCATTCTTCTTCCTGAATATTTTCTTATGGGAATCACCTTTCTGGACTCGAAACAACACAGGCGTAAGATCTATCTCCATTATCATCATCTTCGTCATTTGCATCCAAGAGAGAATATATCTTCTGCTTCTTGACTAACATTGCAGCTTCCCTCTTGTTTCGATATATCTTCTACATCCAAGAGAGAATATATCTTGCTTCTATCTCCATCATCATCAACTCATTGTCGTTATCGCCATCGCCCATCGTGAGATCCTCACATTCGCATTGCCATGTTCGAATCATGGAGGGAAATGACAGAGGAGAGAGAGAGAGAGAGAGAGAGAGAGAGAGAGAGAGAGAGAGAGGAGTGTTTTGGTGGTTGCCACTAGTGGTCGATGTTGCCCATTATGGGCTTTGAAATTATCGACAGCCACTCGGTTTTAGGGCTTGACTTTCAGTTGAAAATTCAGCCCAATCTAGCCTTATTTTCGTCGATCGAGGGGTGGGGTGTGTAGAGGAGGAAGAGATGAGCGATTTTGGGTTGTGGCGCCGATGGTCAGAATCGATGACGAAGATCGCCGGTCTGGAAATTTTGAAGGCACAACAGCTTTCTTCGACACCGCTCTTGCCTATCCAGATCTTCTACTGTTATGATGTTTAATAAATGTACCGATACTTAGTGCTGAAACTCCGAATCATTCTTGAACATTAAGAAGGCATCTTATCTGTGTTTCGCTTAGAAAGAAGCGCTGCCCAATTGTTGTATAATTGAATGCACTTCCCCTTTAAGATCTTGTTGTTGATGGACTTCGGACAAGAACAATGATAGACTTGTCACACACTCACACACTCAGAAATTAACCAAGAACAAATGACACAAATGTTTATAGAGGTTCAACAATTGCCTACATCCTTTTTGGTGATCCTCTTGAGAAATTTCACTAATGAAGATAAGTTACAACTTTTTTGGTTTCAATGGAAACCCCCTTAGAACACTACAATCACAATCTGTTTCTCTCTCACCCCTTTGCTCACCACACTTGATACAAAATGCAATCTCTCTCTCTCACACTTGGCATCCCACTTATATATAATTGATGCATAACCACTTCACATGTAAAATGGAAGACCCACATGCATGCATTATTCACACAAATGCACAATGCAGCCAAGCCAATTTTGTCTTTGCTTCCCAAAGTCTTCATCACATGCAAAGCCACCAAAAACCACCTAGAAGTTTTGTGCCAAAAGTTAGCAAACCTCCCACATGCAGCAGACCAGCCACCCCACGATCATAGGGTGGTAGGCTATCAAACAAGCCATCAATCAATCTTAAAAGATGTTTAGACTTTCCCCAACAGCTGCCAAAACGTCCTAGGATTCATAAGATCTTTGGAGTTACTTAGAGATACGAATGAGCCAAAAAACACTTCAAGAAAACCTGAAAAAACACGTGGAAAACATAAACATCACTTGTCTATGGTGAGCCTCTTGAGCGCCCAAATCTGACTCTCTGCCGCTCGAGTGCCTGCAGTTTCAGCTCGAGCCCCGTGAACAGTACCCGTGAAAGTACCCCCAGCTCGAGCGCCAGAATCAAACTTGCTTTATTCTGCATCTATAATGAGCCAAATTTTCCAACAATCTCCACATTAGCGAACCTAAACTCCTTGTGGAAATCATTGTCTTCCAGAACATCTGTAATGTCTTGAGAATCGTCCTGATAACTCCCAAGAACTCCACCTCAATCTCTAGCATAGAACAAGATTGAGCAAGCTGAAACAATGCTTGAACTTTGTTGTTGTGACTGGCTTTGTTAGACAATCTGAAGCATTCTCCGTTGTATGAACCTTCCTTATCATGATGTCTCCATCGTTCACCCAATCCTTTATCCAGTGGTATCGAACATTAATGTGTTTGGACCTCCCATGAAACACTTGATTCTTGACTAGGCAAATTGCACTTTGACTGTCACTTTGAATCACTACAAAGTCTTGAGCTATCCCAAACTCTGTTGCCAATCTCTTCAACCATATTACTTCCTTAGCAGCTTCCGTTAGCGCCATATACTCCACTTTGGTTGTAGACAAGGCACTGACCGATTGCAGCACTGCTCTCCAACTAATTGGTCCTCCTCCACAAGTGAAGACATACCCTGTGGTGGACCTCATATTATCTAAGTCCCCTGCATAATCTGCATCAGCATAACCCAACACACATGCCTTTCCTTGTTGTCTTTCGAACAATATCCCAAACTTGTTGGTGCTCTTCAAGTACCTGAGAATCCATTTTACTGCATTCAAGTGTTGTTTTCCAGGATTCGCCACATACCTTGACACCACACTAACCGCTTGGGCTAAGTCGAGGCGTGTGCAAACCATTGCATACATGAGACACCATACCAAGCTTGCATATGGAACTTTACTCATTTCTTCCTTCTCATCATCCGTGGAAGAACATTCCCGAGCACTCGACTTGAAATGCTCCGCCGAAGAAGTAGACACGGGCTTGCAATCCAACATATTGAATTTATCAAGTACTTTGGAAATGTACTTACTTTGTGACAACCATAGCTTCCATGTAGCCCTATCTCTCATTATCTCCATTCTTAGGATCTTTTGTGCAGAACCAAGATCCTTCATGTCAAACTCCTTTCCAAGCAATGTCTTCAACTTTTGGATTTTTGATATGTCTTGACATGCAATTAGCATATCATCCACATAAAGTAACAATATGATGATATTACCATCCTTGAATGCATGAGTGTAGATACAACAATCAGATTCATATCTTCTATACCCAATCTTCGTCATGTAAGAATCGAAGCGCTTGTACCACTGTCTTGGAGATTGCTTCAGCCCATATAATGACTTCTTCAACCCGCATACCAGATTTCCCTTGCTTGACTCTATGAACCCTTAAGGTTGGCTCATGTAGATGTCTTCCTCCAAGTCCCCATGAAGGAAAGCAGTCTTCACATCTCCACCTCCATGTCATCATGTGCTACTATGGAGAGAAGTAGCCGGATAGAAGTGTGTTTCACCACCGGAGAGAATATTTCATCATAATCAACTCCTCCTTTTGCAAGTATCCATTGGCCACCAAACGAGCTTTGAATATGGTGGCACCTTTCGCATGCATTTCTTCTTTCTTTCTAAACACCCATTTGCAGCCAATAACTTTGTGATATTTAGGTTTAGGAACCAACTTCCAAACTGAGTCCATCAACTTTCCCGCTCCTTGCATTCAACAGCCTCTTGGATCGTGGTTGGCTTATCTTCACTAGCATTTAAGGCATAGTGAATCGCGTCCTTGTCCCATCCAAACCTTTGTGGTGGTTTGATTGTTCTCCTGGGCCTGGACCGAAGCTATTGATGACGGCTCCACCTGAACTTAAGCCTCTTCTTCTTCTTGAGTTTGTTGTTGTTGTTGCCTAGCTTCTTTCTCCTCATTGTCGACTCCACCTCCTCCTCGGACGTCTTCGCTGGCTGTTCTTGTGAAGTATCCTGAACATCTCCATGAGTGGTACTTCAATGGTTGTTTCTTTCTCAACAACATCCTCATTTGCTTCAAAATTCTTGACTTTGTTCATAGGCATGGTCTTCTCATCAAACACAATATCCCCACGAGTATCTTCTTGTGGTTCACCTGGATCCCAAAGCTTGTAACCCTTCACACCGCTCTTAAAGCCTCGGAAAATGCATTCAAGAGACTTAGGCTTCAACTTTGATATTTCATCACTTGGAATAAGTGCATATGCACTGCATCCAAACACCTTGAAATTAGTAAAATCAATTGACTTATTAGACCATACCTCCTCTCGCACACTTGAACTCAAGATTTCTTGAAGGTGATTGGTTAACCAAATAGGCAGCGTGGTTAATCGACTCCGCCCAAAATGACTCGGGCAATCCCGCATGAATCCTCATACATTTCTCACGCTCCATGAGAGTTCAGTTCATCCTTTCTACAGCTCCATTTTGTTGTGGAGTCTTTTTCGCGGTAAAGTGCCTTTTAAAGTCTTCATTCTTGCAAAACTCAAGGAAATTGTTGTCTTTATATTCACCACCGTTGTCACTCCTTAGGATCTTGATCTTCCTTCCGGTTAGGTTCTTTACCTCCGCCTTTCACTCCTTGAACTTTGTGAAGACCTCGGATTTTTCCTTAATGAAGTAGACCTAGACCTTTCTTGAAAAATCATCCAAAAAAGTCACGAAATAGCGAGCTTCACCCTTTGATTTAACCGGTGATGGCCCTCATATGTCTGTGTGAATATAGTTTAGAACACTTGTGCTCCCTTCCTCTTTATCTTGCAGCTTGAAAGCTATATTTGATTGCTTTCCCATGGTAAAAACTTGCAGAATTCTAGCTTGCAACTACGAACACCTTTCAGCAAATTCCTGTTGTGTAGTTCCCGCATGCCACGCTCACTCATATGCCCCAGCCTCAAGTGCTAAAGCTGAGTTTCGTCCTCCGAGTCCTTGCTTGTGGATACAGCTGCTCAACCTGTCACTGTTGTACCACACAATCTATATAGACAGTTAGGTTGAATCTCCCCTTCATAATCACAAGTGAACCTTTTGAGATTATGAGTTTCCCTTCACTAGCTTTGAAAGTATAACCATTCTTATCAAAAGTATCAAGGGAAATGATATTCTTATGCAACTTTGGAATGTGTCTCACCATCCCAAGTGTCCTAACAATTCCGTCATGCATCTTCACCTTGATTGTACCGGTGCCTTCGACTCTACAAACTGAGCCGTCCCCCATCATAAATTCGCCATCTTCTTCTTTGTCATATGTGTCAAACCACTCCTTATTTGAACACATGTAGTAAGAGCACCCGGAATCCAAAATCCAATCAGAAGAAAAGCACCTTGAAGAATTAGCAAATGCAATAGTATTAACATTGCCATTGATACATAAAAGCTCACCATCACTTCCTGTGACTACCCCACTGTATCTGCTGCATTCTTCCCTTGTTCTTCTTCTCCTTCCATGTGGGGCAATTCTTCTTCCAGTGATCCTTTGACCCACACTCGAAACAACCTTCTTTAGTCCTGGATTTTGACCTTCCCTCGTTGCCTTTCTTGCCTTCACGCTTCCTTGAACGGCTCCTCTCTCCAGCCTTAGCAATTAGATATTCTCCTTGAGAGCTTTCTCCTGAACGTTGAGCCATCCTATGGTGTGTCATAACATCTTGCACCACAGCCTCAAAATACAGATTAACTTTCCCGAACATAAGCGTAGTACGAAAGTGCTTATGGGACGGAGGTAAGGATGTGAGCAACATGAGAGCCTTATCCTTCGTACTATAATTAACTTCCATCCTCTACAAGTCAGCAACGCATCTATTAAAGCTGCTTAGATGCTCCATTAAATTATCTCCCTCCTCCATCCAAAGATTTATGAGTTTTTCCTTGAGAAAGAGTTTGTTGGACAGCGATTTTCCTGCAAACATTTCTTCAAGCTACTCCCATGTCTGTTTCGCAGTTGTCCTCGCATCACGTTGATTAGCATCTCGTCTGCGATGTAGTTTTCGATGGCTCCTCTAGCCCACTCGTGGAGTACATCCCACTCTTCGTCTGTCATGTTGTTGTGCAAGAGCTGATTTCATCCTTCGTTGCCACAAAGTGAAGTTCTCCCTACCAGTAAATGGCTTTAACTCCACCTTCATGCTAGCTGCTTGTGGTTGCTTCATTTGAGAACTCTTCCACCTTCAGCTTGCTTGTCACTTGCCATCTTCAACACACTAGCTCCTTTGAAAATGTACTAGAACCAGTTGCAAACACAGCTCTGATACCACTTGTTGTACAAATGAATGCACTTCTCTTTTAAGATCTTGTTGTTGATGGACTTCGGACAAGCACAAGGATAGACTTGTCACACACTCAGAAATTAACCAAGAACAAATGACACAAGTGTTTATAGAGGTTCATCAATTGCCTACATCTTCTTTGGTGATACTCTTGAGAAATTTTACTAATAAAGATAAGTTACAACTTTGGTTTCAATGGAAACCTCCTTAGAATATCTAATTGATGCATAGCCACTTAAAATGTAAAATAGAAGACCCACATGCATGCATTATTCACACACATGCACAATGCAGCCAAGCCAAGTTTGTCTTTACTTCCCAAAGTCTTCATCACATGCAAAGCCACCAAAAAAACCACCTTGTAGTTTTGTGCCAAAAGTCAGCAAACCTCCCACATGCAGCAGACCAGCCACCCCATGATCATAGGGTGGTAGGCTATCAAACAAGCCATCAATCAATCTTAAAAGATGTTTAAAACTTTCCCCAGCAGCTGCCAAAACGTCCTAGGATTCATAAGATCTTTGGAGTTACTTGGAGATAGGAAGGAGCCAAAAAAAAATTCAAGAAAACCTGAAAAAACGCGTGGAAAACAGAAACAGCACTTGTCTATCACTCGAGCGTGAACAGTGATCCGCTCGAGCGCCCAAATTTGACACTCTGCCGCTTGAGCGCCTGCAGTTTCCGCTCGAGCGCCGTGATCAGTACCCCACTCAAGTGTGAACAATGACCCGCTTGAGTGCCAGAATCAGACTTGCTTCCTTCTGCATCTTTGGTGAGCCAATTTTTCCAACACCAATGCCATATTTGGAAGCTCACTTGTGAGAGAAAGCCATTTTGACAATATCATAATTATTATGATAAAAATTAATTTCTTACCTTATTTAATTTTTAGGGGCATAATGGGAATAATAAAGTAATATTAAAAAGAAAAAAAAATGCAAATATCAAAAAACTAAAAAAGAAATGTAATCATACGTGGCATGAAAGTCGAAGAACTTATATCAACAACAACAAATACGAAGATTGCATCCAAATTATGTTTTCGATTTTGGACTTATACCGAATTATTTAAATAAATAACTACAAAAAGTGCTTGTATTTACATTTTCAATACAATAACGTGTTCTCGGACAACCAGTGTCCAACGAACAACCAGTGTATTTACTTTCTATCCGTTTATTTGGTAACATATTGTACTAGATAAATATTGAAGTCCTTAGTATTCATGGCATAGAAAAGAATTTTATTGGGTATGTTTCCCCTCCCAATTCGCAATCACTTGATTATTAGTCATTTATTTGGCGCACAATCTATTATCTACAATCTCAGTATGTTGGAGTTCTCACTGCCAACAGTGGCACGCTTGCAACTACATTCACAACACAAACAACGGTGGCCATCCACACATGGCCGTCGGATTTCAGGGGCACAAACAACTACATCATCTACTTTAGTAAGCAGATACACTGAAGAATAAATACAAACAAAACTGTAAAAATGCCAATATCAATACATTCAAATTTAAGAATATGTAACATACAGTTGAATTAAATGGTAGCAAAGAGATAAAAACCTCCCGTAGCCTCAAGATAGCCGAACAAAATGGAGAGAGAATTTATGTATTTACTAGAAGCGGGCCATTATTCCAAGGAAGAATCTTTGAATATAATTAAACATGCATGCATCAACGACAGAAAATGTAAGCAAAATTCTGAGGTTACTGTTGTTTTCTTGGTCAACTTTATGTCTAATTTATAGTTCTGAGGTTGTTCATCAGTTTTTTTTTCTTCCTGGAATTTGTAGGTTTGACAAATTTGTAGATTGTGTATGTATTGTTTGAATTTAGTGGAAAGTTTTTTCTGATAACAATTTCCTTGAATTTTCTGTTTGCTTCATATTGAAGGATAATTTCTTGAATTTTCAATTTCAGTGCTTGAAGGCTTTGATCAATATATAAATTCATGTCTCAGGTATTATTTGAAGGCTTTGATCACATTCTTTTACGGTCTGCAACATCTATGTTCTGTTGAATATGTACACGTTGAAGGAAAAGAAAATTGAGTGTTTGTTTGGGCTAATCTCTCAATTGCTTATTTTCATCACTGCTCTTTATTTGTGTGTAGAATGAGTACATGTTCAGAAGAGTGTTTCAAATGGTAAAGCTGGAAGTAACACATTCATTACACGAATGCAATAGATTTATGGTAAAACTTGATTGTTTCAGTATTCTTCATATTAAGTTTTTAGTTGTCGTGGGGTCTGATTTTATTTTTCCTTTCCTTTACAATTTCTTTTTAAAAAAAAATTTAATAAAGCAAATCCAATTTGATGCAGGAGGCTTTGACATTGAAATTGACGGAAGAGAAGACAATAGCAAGAGGCTTTTTATGTACAAGCAGAACTATGCAATTAGGCATTGAATGTAATGGGATTGGTTTTAAATAAAGATATATGTAAATTTTATCTATATCAGAAAATAAGTAAGTTTTAAATGGAATATTTATTCTTTAATAAATTTTGTTTTGTATTATTATGTTTTTTATCATTCAATTTTATGTATTGTTACTATGAAATTGAAAAAGAAAAAAAGCCAATGGGTTCTCATCACAGTGGTGGAGGATTCCCATTCCCCTCATGGCACCCAAGTTCGAAATCCCTTGAAACCCCAAGGCATTTCTTTCCTCCAATGTAACCCCAAAAAAAAAAACTTTTAAGTGGGGCATAAAGCGAGTGTTTAAAAAAATCCTCCCACATGCACAGGAGCCAAAAGACTAAAAATGTGCATTTAGAAAAATACAATTGCAAGAAAAATTCAAATATAGAAAAATACAATTGCAAAAATAAAAAGTGAAAGATCAATTACAAAGAAATGAGTGGCGCAAGTGACCTTAATTTCTTCGTGTGCACATATATGTTCACATGTTTGACGTTCATTGAGTAATTGGGTAATTGGAGTACAAGAATCGACTTGGAGAAATTGAACAACTTTTACAAATTGCCTTGGCTCTTAAAATTAATTAGACTAGCTTCAACTTTTTTGATCATGCGTGCTACGCGACTTACAAATTTTTTAAATCTTTTTGTGCAATTGTATTTTTCTATATAGCCGTCTTAAAAGTTTTCCTTCATCGCCTGTATTTTTCTAGATGCATGTATCTACAGTTTACCAGCGATAAAATAAAAATAAAAATAATTTGAGATGTGCATCTAGACAAATAGGGTTTAGGATGGCAACATAGGAAAATATAATTGCAAAAAAATTTTAAAAATTTGTAAGTCGCGTGTAGCGAGTGATCTAAAAAGGCCTCATGTATGCGCTATAAATGTGAATTAAATAGTAGCAAAGAGATAAAAAAAAAACCTCCCGTAGACTCAAGATAGCCGAACAAAATGGAGAGAGAATTTACATTTTTAGTGGAAGTGGGCCATTATTCCAAGCAAGAATCTTTGAATATAATTAAACATGCATGCATCAACGACAGAAAACTTAAGCAAAATTCTCCGAGAAACTAAACAAAAAGAAAATCAATTGAATTCCTCCAAAAAAATGATTGAATCTTTTTCGCAAAGCTCCTCCGCTATAGATTTCGTCAAATGGACCAGCTGGAATTGCTGTGCGGAAAGCGCGGCTAGAGATTTCTCCATCTCCGATATGTTGCCCTCAAGCTCATCTTGGCTTGAAACCTTTGTCTTGGGGTTTGGGGATGAAAGTTTTGAACGGGTGGAAAACAACTTCAATTTGTTTTTTGTTTTTTGTTTTTTAAATTATTAATAGGGTTGCAGAACTCTTTTAATATTAGGAAAATAAATATTAGGATGTGGTTGAATGATATATATTGTAAAGAGCACTGAAATAGGGTTCAAGTCATAGCCCAACAAAAAAAAATGCTTTGTTTTTGTTTCTTTTATATAGTGAGAGATAACTGGGAAATAAATAACTACAAAAATAAACGTGACCAAAGCACGATAATTTTATATAGTAAACAAGGAACATTAATTTAATATCCTTAACAAAAACAAATACAAAATATAGCAATATTTGGGTTTTTTTGGATTGCTTTTTCATGCTGCATGGAGGCTTTCTCATGCTGTGTAGCTATTTCCTGCTTGCTTCTTCCTGCAAAACCCAATTATATTATGATAAATTGGACTCGAATGCTAATAAAAACACTTATAGACATGCAAACAATTCAGTCTCTATTGATTCACGATCATTAAATAAATAAAATAATTTCATGTAAACACATTCTTTTTACCTCCCACATAAAAGAACTCTCATCCAGAGTGATTTCCTCTTCTTGTTTTGGCTGCTTCGTTGCACTCTCCACTTCTACGGGTTCATAATCCGCACATTCTCTGAGAGTCATAATCATCATAAACAATAAAATTTAACCTACAAATTAATGCTATTGATGAAAATACGAGAAATGTGAAGAAAACTTACGGAGTAAAGCGGAACGTAAGGCTGAACCAATTACGGGCCTCAATATCCATAGGAAGAACTGTTGAATGTAAGGTCTCAATCATATGTCTCCTTCCTTGAACAATTTGAAACGTGGTGATACAAACATGTTGAACCTCATCACATTCTTCGTTAGTGGCAGTCTTAACGTGAACAAAGTCTTGGTTCCCCAGATGAACCAAATAGGCAAATACAAGTGAGCCAAATTGCAATGGTGGATCCGCAATCTCAAGGCCGTTCAATTTAAACTGTTGGACTAGTGAATATGTAGTACCACCGTCATCATCTTCTTTCCTCTTCAAGGAGTATGCTATAATCTCCTCCGCCTTAAACAAATTTAAGGCATAAATCGTATCGCCTACAACCACGGCCCTCCCTCGGAAAGGAGTATAATTGTCAACTTCCACTCGTATCCAATCCTTTCTAGTCACGTGAAAAGCAACGACATCCAAGTTTCGGTGCATGTCGACAATGTATACAAAATAAGGCCATAACAAACGGCATAACCAGCTACCATCATGGTAAATCTATAGGAAAATGGAAACAGAGGCATTCGCACCCAATCCTCCTTATCAGGATTGTATTTCCCAAAACCTAGACTCCGACTTCGCACCCGGGCAATTTGCCTTCAAGAAAATAAAGTGTGCCATATGCCGAGACAACTGCTCCATGTGGCTTAAACCGTGCAGTAGACTTTCTGAAGGGATCTAAATTCCCAGTTTTCGTACCAAAGATAAACCCTCCAATTGACCTAAGGCAAGGTTTATCCATACCCTCCTCTGTAAATACATATAGTTGGGAGCGGTCGAAAATCCTTGCACCCCGAACGTGAAAACTACTGAACTTGGCTACAGATTCAGGTGCTCCCATATCCTTAAGTTCTCCTGCGAATTTGAATTTAATTTCATATACGGCACCAGTGTATTTGCCCCTAACGAAATTTACCAATAAAAACACAGATCTATCTTCCCCTGATTCACCGTCATCCCTCCATGGGCAAGCTGGATAGAGAAGAGAGATATTAATAAATGAAGGAATGTCAAAATTTTATTTTATTTTATTTATTAAAAAAAACTGCAATGCGAATCAAGAACATCAACAATTTTACAGAGAAATTAAGATGAAATCCACTAGTATGCCATGCACTGACCTTGGGTAAGGATGAACGGCCCCATGTTTGCAACTGCCGGCCCTACTGGGGCGTAGTAGGTGTAGCTCTTTCAATATTAATTTCTTCAAATCGAACAGGACCAGTTCGCCCTGAGAATCCTCCATCTTCCATATCTGAGCCAGTTCGCGCAGAGACTTCTCCATCTCCCATATCTTGCGCAGAGATTTCTTGATCTTCAATGTCTTGCCCAGGAGCTCATCCTGGCGTGAAGCCATCGTCAAGTCATGGTCTTGATCCGAGGTGAAATCAACGGCGGCAGCCATGATATTGGAATGCTAAATTGAGGCAAAAGGGAATTTAGGGTTTGGCAGAAGGGAGTTCAAGAGATTAATTTGCTTTCATTCATCCGTAAACTGATGTATTTATATAATGACCTAATTAATCTTGATAGGAACAGGAAACTTTTTTAAAATATTTTATTTTACGGAAGAATCAAGAAAGTTTTATTACTATTATTTTTATGAAGGAAGAAACAGGAACCTTTTTATTTTTGGCCAAATAAAACACAGGAAACTTTTTTGTCTTTTTTCTTGTTGAGAGAAAACAGGAAACTTATAATTGTTTTTAGGGAAACACGATGAAAATTCCTAGTGTTACCTGTTTGTTTGTTAGTTACCCTTTTTATGATTTTTTTGGGTTTGCTAGTGCGATTGGGTTTTAGGCCAATTGAGGAAGTGGTTTAGTCCAAAGCCCTATATATTTTACGTTCTTCTCTCCCTCCCTCTTTGATTTTATTGCTTCACTCTCGTTAATCAAAGGTGCTGGTGGACTGGATATCTCTCTCTTTCACTCCATTGTTTTTGCTTCATTGTCCAAGATAATCAAAGGTTGGTTACCTCATGCTTTCTAAGTTATATTGTTGTCTTTTCGGTTTTAGTCTTTTCAAATTATTTTTGCATGATATTGATGTTTGTTTGGTGCCATGTAATTGACTCTTTTTGCACAAATATTTTCTTTTTTGAAAAATAAGACTAACGCTGAAAGTAATTTTCGGGTAAAATTTATTTTCATATGACTAATTCCAAAAATTAGTTGTGAATGTTGCCAGTGGCGGACCAAAACCAAATAAACTCATAGTTGAGGAAAAGCCCGAGAAGAAAACGTCTACATTGCTAGATTTGTATTTTGTATCATGATGGATTTGGATGAGGGTAGACGGTTCCCAATCTCAGCGTGAATGATTCATATTCCTATAAATATATATTGTAAAATTAACCTTGCTTTTATATATAAAAATGTTTTTATTTTAAAACAACATGCCACAATTTTATTAATATCGTATTAATGACTTTGGATATGCCACATCATTTGGAACGCTGATTTGGAAAGCTAAAGTGCATTGCAATTTGTTTGTTTGCTGGCTGATTAAAAGGATTAAATGTTTGTTTCTATCTTTTCTTGCAGATTACTTTCATTGTTAAGAATTCTTTTCGATAAATGGAGGAGCAGAAAAAGTTTTTTCATTTTGTTGAAAAGGTGCATGATGACAATGATAAACATAACCTGGTCATTGGTTCTGGTGTTTATTTTTACAGTTTCAAGTTTAATCCTGATATTTCTCAAGAATTTTATGAGGGGCATTTATATTTTGAAAGTGACGAGGAGGAAGTCCAAAATGTGGCGTTTGTAAAAGTTGTTGGAGAACATGCTGATGTGAAGGCAAAAGAAGTATTTCATAGGACTCGTACACCTACTGACGATGTTGTTTTACGGCCGTGGACGTATTTGTTCTCCCAACAAAAGGACTTTTCCGAATTGCCTGATGATGCAGAGTTGAGGAAGGGAATATGGAGTCTATGTTATGATCGCTTTGAACACAATCTTAAAGGTTGGACGAAGCTGGCGAAGCCAAAGACTAAGGGAATTGCTTATAATGATAAACTTAAACTACCTGTCAAGACTTGGGATGGTCGTCTTAACGACTTTTGGCGTAATTCTATAAGGTAGTTGGTTAGATTTTTGTTAAAATTGGTTACAGTAGTTTAGTTTAGTTTTAATTGTATTTGACATAAATTCTTTGCATTGTTTGTAGGAAGTTGATTCGTGGTGTATGTCGCATCCATTCTAAGGGGTTATATCATGGTAAGTTGCGTTCGCGGAGTAATTATGTATTTATTAACAAATCTTTGAAGATAATCAACGTTGAGGGATCTTTGTATGAGTTAAAAAGTGATGATGAACGATGTACGGAGAAGAAAAAGATATTTTGGACATTTTATGGACGCTGGACCAATTGTTCCAATCGTTAGGGGAGAACAAAAATAATTGGCTGGAATGTCGCCACTTCTTTGAGTTTGTCCAAGATGCTGAGACTTTGAAATTGCAGTGAGTTCTCTATCTCTTTTATTTTATTTTATCGATCTTTTTCTTCTTTTTTTTTACTTCATTTCTTTCTTATATATATTTTTTGTTGTTGGTATTTTCAGCTATGATGATTTTGTCGAAAAAGTGGTGGGTCATCCTTTTTTGTTAAGCGCTGAGAAAAGGATGAGTCTCTTTGACGATTATGAGTCTAAAAGAACGACTGAACCTCGGCAAGATGTCCAATTAGTTTTGGAATCATCTGAATTTGATACATTCAAATCCTGGACCAATGCTTTCCATGGTTCAACATGTACTAGTAACGTGGACAACTTTATGTTGGGTGTTTATAACTACGGAAAATACTCTGACGATGTGGAGGATCTTCTTAGGTACCTTAGGAATCTAAAGCATCATTATCATCAACATGGTTTGGCTGCTGGTTCTATGGTAGATGTGGATCGTGGTGTTAGCAAACATTTTGGTGGGTTTTTAGAGGTGCTTTACAAGAAATTAGAAGTATAGTAGCAGCGGTGGTATGTGGTTCATGGTGTCATTTTATTTTTTGTGTTGTAACATTTTGGCACATCAAAGATTTCATGGCATCAGTAGATATTTGGTACAAAAGTTTATGAAATTGTTTTGCAACTGCAATATATTATTTTTATTTTTATTTTTTAAAGTACATGCGATGATGGGGAGAGGGGTGTGTACACAAATATTCATTGGGTGTCTAGAGGGGTTTCAAATCTCTGGCCACATAAATGATGGTGAAAGAGCTCAACCAATTGAACTATAAAGGACGGGCCTTTAATATGCATGCGTTACTAACTATTACCAATAATTTATTGCTGAAACAAAACAATGAATGTAGTGATGTAATATCAATAATTTATTAACGCAAAACCCTCATGAGCCGTGTACATATGTTGTTCTTCTGTAAGTTAAAGAACAGCAAAATGAAAAGTTCAGGCTAAAATTTAATGAATGAATTTTTTTATACAACCAAACCAATATACCTCTTTTCAGGGGTTTCAAATCTTAAGCATTGTAAATATCACATTTAATGCAACCCCATATATAAATAAGTGAAATAAATAAAACAAAGGAGCCACATTTTGAAAAAGAAAAGAATTACCACTCAATTAATGGCTTTGGCAATGGTAAGGCAAATCCACTTCAGATCCTCTGTCTATGTTTTTGTGTGTCACTCCCTTTCCATGCCTTAATTTTTTTTTTTTAAATACACGTCTTTTCATCTTTGCGTCTTTTCATCGGCTAAAGAAAAGGCAAGCCGCCATGGTCATGGAACGAGATTCTCTAAACGAACCAGACTTTCCAGCTATCTTACACTTTCAGTTTAAACATATTATTCAAAAATTGAAAACTATAATATTTCACATGGATGAAGATGATCTATTGGCAACAAGGGCAGCGGAATCTAAAAAATCATATGAAATTGCAATATTGGTACTTAAACAACGCATTGACAGAGTACATGCTTGAAAGAGAAAACAACTCAAGAAGATCTAGACTCAGACTCAGAGGTGGATACATGCCGATGACTTCCCTCAAATTCTCCCAATTTACATTGGATGCTTGCTGGGACTTTAATGAGATGCTACAAGTGGAGGATAAATTGGGGGAGCTTCTCCTTGTAGATTGAAAGGGTTTAAGAAATGGTTTCATGAAAATGATATGGTGGATTTGGGTTCCTCTAAATTCACCTGGACTAATAATAGGGTTTCCGAAAGGATTGACAAGGCGGTGTGTAATTTCAAGTGGAGACAATGCTTTGCTGATGCTCATGTTTTGCATCTATTCCTAGGACAAAATCAGATCATTGTCCTGTCCTATTAAGATTTGCTTGCAGTCCAAATTTTCTTCTTCTCTCAGTGAAAGGCCTTTTAGGTTTGAATTTATGTGGATGAAGTATGAGAAGTTTAAAGAGTTCGTTATTCAAAGACGGGGTCAACTTACTAGTTCTGCCCTAGATAAATCTTATGGATTAATTGTTTCTTTAAAGCAGTGGAATAGAGATATTTTTGGGCACTTGAAGCAGAGAAAAGCGAGGATTCGAGCTAGATTGGCTAGTATTCAGAATGCTTTGTGTAAAGGCCCTAACATGTTTTTGAGCCAACTTGAGTCTTCGTTGGTGAATGATTTTAATTTGTTGTTGGATCAAGAAGCAATCTTCTGGCAGTCTTTTTAATGCGCATGTTTTGATGCGCCTTGTGGATTTGTCAGAGGTTCAAACCAGTCTTTTAATATTGGCAGTTTCAAAGCGCCTAGAGTTTATGGGTTTCTAGTTGGTTTTTATCAGAATCAATGGAACTTGTGTGCCAATGATATTAGTGATTTGGTTTGTAAGGTGTTCCATGAGGGTCATGTGACGGATAAATTGAATGAGACCTTGATTACTCTTGTTCCCAAAGTTGCAAATCCCCAAAATATGCTCAATCTTATGATATTATGAACCAAACTCTTTTTGCTAAAGTTGGGTGGAGGCTTCATTGCCATGATACAGGGCTGTGGGCCAAGATTTTTGCAGATAAATATGTAAAGGGTAAGTCCATTGATAGCTCTTTGAAAGATAGGAAAGTTTGCTCTTCTACCTGGCGAGGTGTTCTACATGTTAGTCAGGGAATGAGGTGGCGACTTGGGAAAGGGGATGTTGTTCTATTTTGGAAGGATTGTTGGCTTTTTTATGTGCCTTTAATGCATCATGATGGGGTTCTCAATGTTTCTGAGCCTAAGTGCATGGTTTTTGATTTTATGAAAGATTATTGGTTGGATGTTGAGAAATTGAGTGATGTGGTTAGTGAGGCTTTGGTTCAGCATATTGTGAACTTCCCTTACAGTTTTGGTAGTTCTTTGAGTGATGATGCTCAGATTTGGAAACCCAATGCAAATGGGGCTCTTTACTATTAAAAGTGCCTATGATTTACTCTTCCATAATCATGGTTGGAAGGACCTTTTTGGGAAGGGTTGTGGAAACTCAAACTTCCTCCAAAAATTAAAATTTTCCTGTGGTTGGCTTATCAAGGGAAAGTTTTATCAAATGAGCAGAGGGTTATACAAAATTTAACTGCGGATTTTTCTTGTGATATTTGTGGTTGGAGCAATCGAGTCCTATAAAGATATCAAAGGTTCTAATGTTGCCACATGTCGAAGATTGAAGAAGGGAGTTGTTGAAATATTGTTAAGATTGTTAGGCAGTTTAGGCAAAACAGTTAGTGTTTGTTAAAGAAGTTAGAGAGGTTAGAAAACGTTTACACAAAGCTTTGACAAAGCTAGTATAAAAACCATCAATATACTGTGTTGAAAAACTAATGAATGAATACATCAATTCTTCTCCTAAATTCTCTGTTAAATTATGCTCAATATTGCTATTCTAACATGATATCATCGCCATGATACAATCCTCGAGCTTCTTTGCTTCCGCATTCTTCTTTGCTTTTCTTCCGCCTGCTATTCCTGTTCTTCCTGTCTCTATCTTCTCTTCTTCTTTGTTAATTTATCTGGCGCTCTTTCCCTCTTCAACCACACCAGTCACTTTTATATTCTTTGTTCTGCCCATTACCTGCTTGTTCTTTTGCCTCACAGAATCTTCTGCTTGTTCTATTGCGCATATCTTTTCTTCCCAAGATATTCTCTTCCCGAATACTCATCATGGTGATCGCTACGTACTCAACCTCAGATTGTTCAATCTCCGATTACTACCTTAATCTACTGTGATGCTTAAGCTTGATGATACAAACTATCTCACATGGAATTTTCAGATCTGACTTCTTCTTGAAGGTCATGGTTTATTGGGGTTTGTTGATGGTTCACGCATCGTGTCCTCCTTGTTTTGATGAAGATTCTGATGTTGAAGGTGTAGAAACCGATGTTTATATAGTTTGGAAAATGCATGATCGTGCCTTGATGCAATTGCTGATTGCAACACTTTCTTCTACCGCAATCTCATATGTCATTGGGTATACTAGTTCTCATGATATGTGGGTTCAGTTGAAAGATAGATTTTCTACGGTTACCAAAGCTAGAATTTTTCAGATGAAAAGTGAGCTTCCGACTATCAAGAAGGGTGCTAAAACAGTCTCTCAATACTTGCAAAAGATAAAAGATGCTAGAGATCATCTTGCTGCAGCAGGGTTTATTTTGATGATGATGATATTGTGATCTTGGCTCTTAATGGTATTTCCCGAATATAATACATTTCGGTGTATGGTTCGAGGCAGAAAATGCGTTCTCTCTAAAAGATTTTATATCTTAGTTGCTTCATGAAGAAGCCATTCTTGAACATACTACCTCTGTCACTCTTTGCCTCTGCGATGATGGCGAACAATCAGACATTTAAAGGAAAATCTCTTGTTCTGGCTGACACTTCAACTTCTGCTCCATCTTCTGTTTCATCTAGCCACAATGGTGGTTTCCACTCTGGTCCTAATGGTGGCCATTTTTCACATAATGGTGGTTTCCACTTTGGTCCTAATAGAGGTTCTTTTAATCGAGGAAGAGGCAGACCTCGGTATCAATATTCATCTAGTCCAAGACCGTATCAAGCTCCACCTAATTCTAGCCTTGGCATCCTTGGTTCGCATCGCCATTCCAATTTGTCAAATATGCAACAAGAAAGGTCATCTAGCTGCTGATTGTTATCAACAACATCAACAATTCACTGCTCTTAATTCCTCAATTCAATGCTAAATTTGCTGGAAGTATGGACACACTGCTATTCGGTGTTGCCACAGAGGCAATTTTTCCTATCAAGGCAAACCTCTTTCATCCAATCTTATCGCAATGCATGCCGATTGTTCTCCTTCATCAAATGAGCAATTTTGGGTAGGCGAGCATCGAGCAACAACTCATATGACGCCCGATTTGTCTCAACTAAGTCTTGCTACTCCTTTCTCAGAAATGAGACTATCACTACTGCGGGGTTCAGGTTTGAGTATTTCTAGTGTTGGTTCTTCTACTTTGAATACTCCACAGTTGTTCATTACAATTAACAAAGGTTTTGCATGTGCCAAAGATATCTCAGCATTTGCTTTTAGTGCATCGGTTACGTAAAGATAATAATTGCAAATTTATATGTGATGCCTTTGGTTTTGGATTCAGGACAAACTCACAGGAGTGTTCTTCTCAAGGGACTGTGTAGCGCTGGCCTATATTCTATTCCTTTCTTTCCTTCACAACCTCATCCTAATCCACCGCTTCTCTCATCAAACAACATTTCTGCTTCCTTGGACATCAAGTAAACACAAGTCTCGTGGCACAAGCGATTTGGTTATCCCTCAAATATCATTACTACTGCTCTTTTACATCAATCACAGGTTCCTTTTTCTTCAAACAAAATCAAATATGTCTGTCATAATTGTTTAGAAGGCAAACTAGCCAAACTTCCTTTTCATTATCCAAATAAAGAAAATCAGAACACCTTTGGAAGTGATTCATAGTGATGTATGGGGTCCTTCTCCAACATTATCTGTTGAGGGGTTCAAATATTATGTTAGCTTTGTAGATGAGTGTGCTCAATTTACTTGGATCTTTCCAATGATCAATAAAGCATAAGTTTACTCTATTTTTGTTCATTTTCATGCTTACTTAGTCACTCAGTTCCGCTTCTCTTAAAGTTTTCCAAAGTGATGGGGGTGGTGAGTATCAAAGTCATAAATTTCACCATTATCTTCTTGCTAAATGTATTATTCATCAAAAATCATGTCCCTATACACCTGAACAAAATGGCTTAGCCGAGAGAAAACACAGACATATCTTAGAGACTGTTATCACTTGATTACAAACTGCTCATTTACCACCAAAATTTTGGTTTCATGCTTATGCTACTTCAATCTACTTGATTAATAGAATGCCATGTAAAACTCTTCATTTCAAATCTCCTTACTTTTTATTGTTTGGTTCTGTACCGGACATTACTCATCTAAGGGTATTTGGTTGTGCTTGCTTTCCTTTGCTCAAGCCTTATAACACAAACAAACTTCAGCCAAAAACTTCTACTTGTGTCTTTCTAGGCTATGCAGGACAATATAAAGGCTTCTCTCACTACCAATAGACTGTTTGTAACTAGACATATCCTATTTGATGAAACTGTGTTTCCATTCACATCTGCTCATCGCTTAGTGTTTCTTCATCACAGTCTCTCTCTTCCCCTTCTCCTCCTCCATCTATTTCATTTACTAATACTGTCTTGTCACCTATCCCTTCTCTTTCAATTTCCTCACCTTCTCCACCTATCTCTAGAGTCACTTTGAATCTTTGAATACATTGCCTCCCAGTTCATTGCCTGTTTCAACTTCTCGCTACACGCCTCCTCTCCTCGTGGATCCCGATTTTCAGCCTGAAAATCTTTGTGTTGTCTTGCCTCTGCCACCTATAACTCTGCATCCTATGACAACAAGGTCTAAGAATGGAATCTCCAAAAGAAAGGCTTTTTCTGCTTCTACATTTGTTGATTTATCTACAATTGAGCCTAGTTCTTTCAAAGCTGCTTCTCAATCACCAGAATGGCAATCTGCAATGAGAGAGGAAATTGAGGCTCTTCATGCTCAAGGTACTTGGGATTTGGTTCCTCTCCCACTCATCTTGTTGGCTGTAAATGGGTTTATAGAATCAAGAAAAATGCAAATGGTTCTATAGCTAGGCATAAGGCTCGCTTAGTTGCTAAGGGATTTAGTCAAGAGGAGGGTATTGATTATTTTGAAACCTTCGATCCTGTAGTAAAACCAACCACTGCTTGATTAGTTCTTGCTCTTGCAGCCTCGGTTTGATGGTCCTAAAGGCAACTTGATGTTAAAAATGCGTTTTTGCATGGTGTTCTTCAAGAGGAGGTTTATATGACACAACCTCAAGGCTTTGAGAGTACGCATCATCCTTCTGACTTTGTTTGCGGACTCAAGAATTCCTTGTATGGTCATCCGTCTAACATATCCTGAGAGGGTGTGCTCAAGTTGAAGTAATTTGGAAAGGTGTTTTACTGCCTTCACATGACTATGTTTTCCATAATGATATGAAGCCTTGGTTGATAAGTAATTTATCTTCTAAAAACCAAGGGAATGATGGCTTGCCTTGGAGTGTAATGTTTGGTTTTATTTGTTGGTATATTTGAAAATGGAGAAATAGATATGTTTTTAATCTTAGGCAGGAGTTGCCTACTCATCCTCAAATTATCATTTTGCATGCTGCGAGGAGTGGCTAAGGAATGCTTATGCTTGTAGGTCTACAGCTGATAAAGTCCAGGTTTCTCTGTCTTGGGAAGCTCCTGAGTGTGGGGGCAAAGAAATTTGTAGTGTCTTATACATAGCTAGATTCAGACAGCCATGTTAAGCCGCTTGGATGTGTTACATCCATTATTCTAAATGACTTCACACCAGTTGATAATGAGCCAGAGGAAATTTTGTTGGAAGAACCTCTAAAATCTTTTATAAAGCATGAGCAGTATGAAGTTCAAAATAAATAAAGTAAAAGTGGCATTTTTTTTTTAATTTTAAAAGCAGTATTACCACATCGTAACAAGATTTAATCGAAATAAATCAGCTTTATCAACAGGAATCAAATTCTTTGTTTATAATAGGAGCTTAAATGAACACTTCTGTCAAGATTTGCACCTTATTTGAATCCTCTAATCAGTTATAAAGGCTACCTGTCAACACTCCTATTAACCTTGATAATGCAAGTCTATCAATCATAGGTATTCATTCCTTCACATAGATACCATAAACTTTGTCCGAGTAAATTCTATTCCAAGAAGTATCCATCACTAGTTGCATCTATTTTCTAATTCAGATCGGTAGAAACAAATAACTAGTGGGCAGCACATCCAACATTCCCCAAAGTTCAAGAGATTTCGACAGGACAAAACTTATACTTTGGTTCCACAACGTAATGTACGTACCACTGTATCTATTTCATCATTCCTTCAGAAACCCCATTTCTAAATATTCAATTTGCAACTCCTTTTCCAAATGTTAATAACAACGCTTATGAGCTCACGTCAAAATTAAGATCTGAACAACTTACCCGAGCACCGAGGCCTCTGTTACATTAGCCTAGCCACAGAGCCGGTCCTGGGTTTGGTGAGGCCCTGGGCAAATTTATAAAGTTAAGCACTAAAAGTAAAAAACAATTATCAACTAATTAATTTTATTAAAATTATAGGAGTTTACAAAAGATAAGGAACAACATTTTGGGGTCTCATTAAAACCTTGTTTGGAGAAAACCCAATGGGCAAAACACCAAACGAAGGAAAAAGAGTACCCAACATTGTAAACCTTGCATTCAAAAACAAAACCCCATATATTTAGTCCACATGGTTCCTCCGTAAACATTTCATGATTTGATCAATCTTCATTTCATCCTCCACAATTAATCAAAGCAAACAATCATCCTATGTACCTACAAAATAAAAATAGCAATGAAATATGAACCACAAAACATCATTTAAAATGTCTTCTTGTAGCACTTTTAGAAGCAAAATCATCAATTATACTATCATATTTAATGTTTTCTAACATATCCTTCTCAATGCATAATATTGCTAATTCATTTAGACTACTACACTACTACGTTTGACTAATTGCGCGATTTAATGAGGTTTAGTCGCGCAAAATACTTTTCCGTCGCCAAATCATTAGAGCGACAGATTATTCGTCGCGGACATTCCGTCGCGCAAAGATCGTAAAGAATGGCTTTGCGCGACGAAAATTATTATTCGTCGCTAAATTTAGCGCGACAAATATGTTTTCGCCGTGACAAAACTTTACGGTCGAGACAGATCTTCGCCTCACGAAACCTTGCGCGACGAGATGGTATTGGTCGCGCAAAAACAGAGCGACAAGAGTCCTTCGTCGCACAAAATTTTACAGACGAGGCTGATCATTCGCCGCAAAAAACTTTGCGCGACAACAATGTATTGGTCGCACATAGTTTTGCGTTGAGACACTAGAGAGCGCACATAGTTCAATGACTTCACAGGCGCCCCAAAAGCAAAACTAGGTACAGACACAGGGACAATATTTGTAGATGTTGTTGATGTCGCTGATGTTGTTGATGTTGTTGATGCAAATGATTGTGACCATGGAGACAATCTCCGGTTTGGACCAATGTCACATTCAGCAATGGTGTTAACACAAAAACCGATCTATCTGCAGTAATGTCTCTTCACTAGGTTTGTACCTACAGAGAGTAAAAGAAATGATAGTCCTATAAATCAAAATTGCAAGAAATTATTCTCATAGGAAAAATGTTTCTCCCCATTCCATGCACATAGAATGTGCATCCAGTGAAAGGGCCTACTGATGACAATTTGTGGGTAACTTTAAAGACAACTTAAGATATATTCACATCAGTGTCAACATGGCAGGTGCCAATCCCCTGGTGTTTATAATTAACTGCAATGCAGTAAATGGAGCAGAAGAAAGAAAATTTAGATGAACCAGAGGCTCGTGCGATTGATGTGATGGGGCAGGGATGGCTATATTTATGGGAGCCAACTATCATTCTTTTACTATATTTTACTATCAAGATTTTCTCCAACGTCCTGCAAAAGGACTGCACTGGGGAAGGAGATAATGTAGGGGCCAATTTATAAGGACTGCACTTAAAACAATAATAAGCTACAGAATCAGGAGTCAGGACATCACCAATGAACAGAAACAAACCACAACAGAAAAGCAGCATATCAGTCCTTACACATGTATTCACCACGGACACCCTTCTAGATGTAAGAAATTACAATTACGACTACGAAAGGAATATGAATGGATAGAATACAGCAAAGTCCATTTTCAAGCAAAGAAAAGGCAACTCAATGACATCACAATATGCACCGGATGCAATTAAGAGAAATGAGCACAGCCGCGATATAAACAACAATCCATACATCAAGTTATCAGAATCATTAAAGATCTCAGGGTTTCGAAGAACCTACCTTAAAAGGTAACGTTTCAAAAGTGCCACGCACCTTGCAACAACTGCTGGGCTGGCATAATTAAAAGCAACACCATGAAACAGGATCAGCACCGTAGCAAATACTGTCCTCTATACAGTGCTTGATGCAAAACCCATATAAGAGAAAATTATCATGATTGGCAAGCAGGTGCAAATGGAGACAATACACATGCATATGTAATAACACAGAATACACACACAAACATATTGGCGAATATATCTAAAACATTAACCAGTGTACCACTATGCTTCTAATCTCAATACTATTACTTCTATGCATTAATCTAATAGTTATTATAACTCCATCCCATATATATATGTCATCACCTTTTTTGATTTGTTCCATTGCAAACTCCTTTCTTTATTGTATTCCATATGCATACTTATTTACCATTACCTAAAAGCCATAAAATTTTACCCCTCACCTTCTCTTCTAGGGTTTGTCGTGTTAATATTAGCCACATACTTTTTTTTACACAAAGCTCTGGTGAGTATCAAAAAAATTATTTATATACACAATTTACTTGCAGTTATTATGGTTTGCCATTACAGGTATTCCCAAATTTACCCTTTTCAAGACTTTTGATAAATAGGTTACTGAAAATATATGTTTATGGCCTATTCAATCTTGTGATGCAGATACAGGAAGAACACAACCAAAGCTGTTTTTTTTTTGGTTTCCTTTAAAGCATCACCAAACCAGGGTTTTTTTATCCGAAATAGAATCGCCAGAGCTGGTTTGGACACCAATTATTCTTGGACTATGTGAATTATTTGTTTCTTTCTTTTGTTTTGATTAAATAGAGGTTTGAACCTAGTATCTCTACCCTCTGCCCAACCACCCCATCTGACTTTAGTTAAGGCTCATGGACAAGTATTTAAGTTAAATCGAGGAAAAGAAAACCTACGAGAGTTACCTGCGCTCCCTCTCAGCAATGGTATGTTCTAAAATCACATTGTAAGACAAGTCCATTGTCGAAGGGGCTGCCAGATAGTCCTGACAAACATAACAGTTTAACTTGTGAAATCTGAAATTGAATTCATCAAATAAGAGGATAGCAATGCAGTGAAAAATAAATAAAAAATTATCAATCATATGTCAGATACACTCAAGCGTGGTAACTGAATAATTGCAACCATCCAGAAGAGGAATAAAGGTGGGATATAATTACACAAGGAATAGATTTTCCTTTTAAAGGAAGCTTAATAGCTTATGCTTTACAGTGTTAACTCTACTTCAAGCCAAGACAGCCAGAAAAATCTAAACGCACTCCATAGCCAGTAAATTTGAAAACCAGCAATAAAATACTTTCTCCAAATATTTATAATTAAAGATAGAACCACTCGGATGAGCAACTGTTTTGAACGCCAACTAAGCAACTAATTTATTGTAATTGTCAGATTTATTCAGCCACTTGTAAATTTGTATAAAGAGCTTATATCACCTTGCGTATAATTGTTCTAAGCCATTAGATTGTTAGGTGCTCACTGTTGCTCACTTGAGCAGGACTGTAATTAAAGAAGTATTTTTCAAATTTTGAAATTAAATATAATGAAGTAATCCAAGCAAGGACCTTTTAATTTAAAACCAATCACATGAGTAGTGAAACCACATTAAATACTCCCTCCAATACAAACTCAAAAAGGACACACACACACACTAAGAATGACCATTTTCAGCACTCGTGCTCTGTTTGGTGGTAGCTAAGAGAAAGTAGCAAGCTAAAACCCCCTTGCATTTCATCTTCAATGTGTATAAGTTTGCACTACCTTAAGACAAAACCTTACACTCACTAAACCAAACACATCCATTGGGCTACCATTCAGCTTAATTGTCTATCTTTAAAGCCATAAAACCAACTAAGCACTTTCTTTCTTTACTAACAAAGAATATCTAATTCTTTTCTTTCCTAGCGTTCTTCTCAGCAACCAAACAGAGTTCAAATCTCAAATTCATTCGAAATCCATCATTTTAAAGCCAAATCACAAACACACACGCTGAAAGACCTAAATTCCTTAGCCGAAACCGGCATTTCAAAGATCCAAACAAAGACCGAACAAAATCACATCCATAAATTGTACGAACCCGAAGAATTCTCGAAGCTTCGGAGAGGAGTACAGTGGAGGAAGTGCTGGCATGGTGGGAGCTAGCCGCGGAGGACGAGAGGCAATCGGCTACAGCTCGGCGCAGCGGCTCAGGCGGCTTCTTGAGCGACGAAGATCTTAACCTGGCGATTCCTCCACCTCCACCACCCAACTGAAGCCTCGAATTCCCGGGGCTCCGAGCCGGACTGTTATAGCCCGAAGACATGAGTGCTCGGGTCGTCGGGTGCCACCGAATCTCTCTCTCTCTCTGAGAAATCTCACTCCCTCTTCTGCGTTGGGAGATTGTACGGTGGAAGAGAAGAAAGCCTTCGTTCTTCTTTCTCTCTGCGAGCTCAACTCTACATTTGAGAAATGAAACCAAGTCTGCGAAAAAGAGACGGTGCTTGGGAAATTTTTTATTTTTATTTTTTATTCTTAAATTGCGGTCTAATGGTGGTGATTAGCTGGAGGAATTGGCCTAGTTTTATGAGGGTCATTAGCTGGCATGCGCTAGAATTTGTCACTTTTATGTGGGAAAAAGGACATTTGGGAATAAAATGGAGGGCTGAGTGGGAAGGTGAGACTGATTTTTTAAGTGGTTTTTTGGATTATTTTTTTTTGACAAATCAATATGATGTAGGTATGAAGAAGAGAATTCAACTCGACTCTTGAGTGCAAGAAAACTGACATATTGTCTTAACCAACCCGCCTAATATCTGTATTTTTTTCTTACTACGTCTTGTAACTTGAGTGCAATATGATGTCTTTATGGTAAGTTTGGAATCTATATTTGATTTTGATGGTAGTGACTGCTGGAATTTCCCGTATAGAAATATATGGTTAGATTTTTTGTGTGACTTCCTTATTAAATAGGGTTTTCTAAATTTGGAACACACTCCAAAAAGACATCACGTCCATCCCGACTAATATAGTAAATGCAAATGCCTTCAATTAAAGAAACAAATAGTGCCACCATTAAGAGCAACTCCACCCGTTGGGGTTGTCATGGCAAGGGGAGGGGAGCTAGGGGGCTACTATTCACGTGAATAGTGTCCCCCCTTGCAAATAGTAATATGCATTTTCACCCATTGCCCTTTGCCATGGCAACTACTATTCATTTTTTTTTTAATTTTTACATGGGATTAATTTTAGTTGTATGTATGCAATTAATAATAATAAAATTGATAGGTATGTAGTAAAAATATTTCTGAATTTTTTGGATTTTTCAGATTTTTCAGATTTTTCAGATTTTTAATATTTTTATGTCGCCGACATCGCAAAACTATCGCCGACGTCAGCCTGCCTGGGCAGCAGGCCAGGCAAGACTTGCCCGAGGCCCAGCCCAGTCTGCTGGGCTCCACAACTTGCCCGGGCAAACTATTGCCGCTGGAAATGCATTTGGCCTCAGGCCCATGGGACCCATCCCCCCTGCCCAGGCTATACCGCTGGAGTCGCTCTAAGAGGAGTGGAAAATTACATACAATGCATGTTCTCCAAATCCTTAAAAGAAAGTTTTGTAAGTTTACGACCCTTTGATAACCATTTTCATTTTTAGTTTTTATTTTTCAACAATTGAAAAGTGAAAAGTGAAAATTTGTTTGGTAATTAATTTCAATTTTAAAAAAAAATTAAAACTAAAAACTGAACACCAGATGTTTGGTAACTTATTCAATTTTCAGTTTTCAGTTTTATGTGAAACTTGGAAATGGAAGTTTTTGGGGTCCAATTGTGAATTTGATATCATAGAATGAAAGTGCATGTTACATAGAATTCATAGTATTTTTCGGTTAATTTTTGGAATTATGATGATTTTTTTGTGAATTTTGGAGATGGAGTTCCAGAGGCTTGGATTGGGTCCGTAGCCAAACACAAGAATCGAGCGACCGAGTCCTAGTTGGGAGGTCCCAAATACCAAATTTTGATAACTTGAGTGCTTTCATGTGTCGTGATGTAAAATTAATGAATGAAATATGAGCGCAAAAAAAATGAAAACACTTTCAAATTGTTTTGAATAATAAGGGTGATTTGAAAACTAGATTTCATTTTTTTGAAAACTGAAAACGAAATATGTTATCAAACATATTTTCAGTTTTCAAAAAAAATGAAAATAAAAAGTGAAAAGTAAAAATGAAATGGTTATCAAACAACCCCTTAGATAAACCCCCTTTGGATGCTAGTTTGATTTTTGTCTTTCATCTTTGTTGTATGTTATTTGTTTTCCTGCCACGATGTTGTTTTGCTTTGTGTGGTTAGATGTTGATTTCTCGTTAATCAAATAAGTTCAAAGGTCAAAACAAAAAAAGTCGGACGTTACTAGTATTATTTATTTTTCAAGACATACGAGTAGGGACTCGATTTAGTTTATAAAATGTGGATTGGGACTTTCAATTTATAATTCGATTATGATTTGAATTCCCTAACTCGTTAACTTAACAAATCAAATACATCTAGACTAGTGGAAACGGTATTGACTCGCAGATGAATAGCGTCATTTTTAAATTTCATGACACATTGACAATGTATGTGAGAAAATCATTTTTCAATATCGCTTGTATTTTTAAAAAAAAACATATTCGACTGGATAACCATCAGTTTATATATTATTTTATAAATATTACAAGAACCTTTTTTGTTTGGGAGGTCAACATAGGCTGACTTCAACACAAACAAAAGTAGCGAACTGAGCATGTTGGGCCAAGCAGACCAGCCCAGATTTATTAAATTCATCTACTCCACGACCCGTTTGGCCCAAAATGACCAATATCTATATCCCCATCTGACCCGACCCATTAGCTACAGTTTCGATCTCAAGCCAGTACCGTTATTCGCTCGGATCTCATTCAAAACCTCAGACAAGAAGTCCATGCGAATCTGAGCGTACACGTGTCCATTCCACTTCCGCCCAACTAACTCCTCCCCCAATCTCACCGCGGCCTCAACCGTCTCCTCCGCGCTATCGTGCGCCGAGTCGATGATCCCCTTCTTCACTGCCACGTCAGCCGCCACCTTATCGGCTCTGAGCACCAAATCTCGCCGAGCCCTAACCGAGCCGATCTTGCTCTCGATCAGAGCCAAGAACCAAGCCGGCAAAATGAGCTCGATGTCGAGCTCGCTCATGTAGATGAAGCCGCGGTCTCGCCTCATGAGGAGGTAGTCGTGGCTGAGAGCGAGGATGAAGCCGGCGGCGGAGGCGTGGCCGGATATGGCGGCGATGGTGGGCACGGGGAGCGAGATGAAGTCGGAGACGAGGGACCGGAGCTTGGCGTCCATGAGGTGGGTCCGGGATTGGGAAGACTGGGCCCAGGAGAGATCGTAGCCGTTGGAGAAGAACTTGCCATGTGCGGTGGTGATTAGGGCTGCCGGTGACGACGACGCGGAGGTGGTGGTCACGGCGGCCCGGACTTGGGTTAATGCGGATTGGATTGAGTCGATGAGAGTTGGGTTGAGCCTGTGCTCGCCTGGACCTGTTAGCGTTAGGATGAAGATGTTGCCTTTTCTCTCTAGCGAACACATCTCTCTCTCTCTCTTCTCTCGGTCTCTCAGAAAATGGTCGAATTGTAGTGTTGGAAATTTCAAAGGTCGACGGAATATATAAAATTGCTGGCTTGAGAGGCTACTTCTTAATTATCTCTTCTTCGCATAGACCGGTCAACTGAAGCTGCAGTTGATAGCGACTTCAAACTTATTTTTCTTTTGACTTTTCTTTCTGCCATGCAAATATGATGAAATTTTCACTCAAAAAGCCCAAGCAACAGCCCCGCAACTTATGTTGAAGGCCAAATCTCCAACTCCAATGGCCAAGACTAACACTACTGTAGAGTCTCAGATTGGTTCAGAAAATCATTTCATACATTATATTATATGATTGATTTTGAAGGAAGAGATTTCCTACATCAACTACAAAAGAGTGTATGTGAGAAGACACATATGGCTGAAATTTAGAATTAGATAGATCCATAATTTCTGTAGCACAACTTGAGAAGCAAATCCTACAAATGAGACCCTCTACCCATTAGGTGGTCAATACCTACGTATGCCGTGACGACTGAATATCAAGGCAGAAGAAGGGCATTCATAAGCTTGGTGACCCCTACCACCACAGTTGTTGCAGATGACAATGGATACGCACTCTCGGATGGCATGGCCTGGTAGCCCACAATTACGGCACATAATGTCGCGGAAAGGGCCTCCGATGTCTGGTGCCCGGCTTGACTTAGCGCACTGGCGGGCCACGTGACCTGCTAAGTTGCAGGTGTGACAAACAGGTTCATTGGGGCAGTTGCGAGCAAGGTGACCAGGTTTCCGACAATTGTTGCAAACCTTCTCATTTGTGCAATCCACTGCAATATGACCTGGCTTGTAACAGTTGTTGCACAGTCTCACATCATGGGCTGGAAGACTAGGGTTCGCGCAATCACGAGCCAGGTGCCCTATCTTACCACACATATGACAGACTGGATTATTTGAGCATTGGCTTGCAAGATGTCCAGGCTCCTTACAGTTCCAGCACATAGTTGTTGAGTTGCATTCACCAGCAATGTGGCTGATACAATATATAGGACTTGAATATCAAAAACGCTTAAGCAAAAAAAGACAGAACTATCAGTAATTGGTTATCAGGATTTGCGGTCCTCCATGCTTACCTATTTTCTACAGTTCTAAACCTTATATGAAAAATGAAAGGTTTGGCAGAAATTAAACATTCTCACCCAGGAAGTCCACAGTTGTTGCAGACAGTCATATTCGAACAATCTCTGGCAAAATGCCCTGGCCGTTTACATTTATTGCAAAGATAATCTTGCCTGGACAACAACAGAATAATCAATTATGATAAGAAACTAAGGCGAAGTAGCAAAAGACTATCTCAGTTTTAACAAAAATATGGAGTTCAAATATCAAGAAATCAAAGTACCGGTGCGATACACAAAAACTTTAATTCATTAGCAATCAAATTTTTATCATAAGAGCATTAAGAAAACCCATACTCAAAAAGTGAACACACTAAAAACAAAATATTGGAACACTAAATGAGAAAGGATACCGGTGACTGCGGCGCTCTCTAGGATATGGGGCATCGCGGTAAGATGCGCGTTCACTGCTGTGGAACCTCTTGCCTCGTTCTGGGCTTCGGCTTCTATTCAGACTCATGTTAGAGACCACCAACCAAACCTTCAAGGAAATATCTTAACAATATCTTTTTTCTAAGAAGAAAAGAATCCAAAACAAGCACCAGCTCCCGAAAGCAGCAACCCCTGCCCAACGAATCTCCAAACTGCCTATACAACCACAAAAACTAACTACATGAAACCAGGACCATTCACAATCATTCCAACTGAATTCCAACAAAATTCTAAGTTCTTACCAATAGGGTTTATACTCAAACTAACAAGCGTATGAATCTCAACCTTCAAACTTCATTTTACAACGTATCTAAAACTTAAGCGTTTTCAAAAACCCACACCTTCAAATTCGAGCAGTTTACCTGAAGCCATAAAAAAATAATAACTCTTCTAATCACAGCACCATAAAAGGAGCTGTTTGTTTTCACAGCAAATTGATTTGGTGTCTTAAATTCACAGGCAGAGCGATTTCTTAAAAACTCAAAACCAAATACACAAACACATGCGATATACATGCCGAAGGGAAGAGTAAGTTACCTTAGTTCATGTTTAAGGAAACCGCGAACGTTGAGATGCAAATGAAGCAGAAGATGAGGAGGAAACCCTAGAGTAAAGGAATTGGGGATTTGAAAGCGGAGAGCAGCGCATTTATTTCTTCGTTTCTCGACGAGGTTGAGCGTGATTTGTACGACGGCACAGTTTACCGCCATGTGTACGTGTGTCGTAAGGCTGCGTTTGGATTTGGTGTTTGCAATTTGACACCAAGTTTAAAATTTAGTTTCATTGAATGGGCATGAAGTCAACTCTCAAAATTTTATTGTAGAATAAAACCCATTTTTATGCTCACCACACCACAGCCATCAAATAATGTTACTCATTTATCTTTATTTATTTATTTTCTTAATAAACTTTAAAGAGCAAATGACATCTTCCCATTCTCCTTGCCTGCTGAATTTTTTAAAGAAATTGAAAAGAACATCTAAAGTAAGAAAAACCCGGAAATTTGTTTGGCAATGGGGTTGGGTGTGGTAAGTAGAAACATGAAGGGGGCTAAAAGGTCCAAACTATTTGTTTGGGTCTAGCGAACCCAACTAAATCATTCAGCAAAGCACCTCTCACGGTAGGAGGAGGCTCTCTGAACATGCTGCAACCTGCAGTTTCAGTTGAGTCTCATATCATTGAAAAGCACAGTAGCATGGGAGGTGGCAGTTCTCTCTATGCCGCTGAACCATAACCACCAAATCAGCAGAAATCATCATTTTCAGATGAACACATCTCAAGATACAAAGAAAACAGAAAATACATTTCAATTCTAGATAAGCAGCTGGAAGATGAAATTACAACATACACATATGTTCCAAACTTGAACAAAACAGTACGTATGCAGGATGGCAAGCCTTGCAGCAAAAGCTACAAACACAGTTCTGCAGTCTCACAGAAGTGTCCTAGTACACAACCGTGAACTTCAACCTAAAATAGCCAGTAGAGACTCTACACTCCTCTAGTGCAGATAACTATAACTGTTTTGATGGAAACTGCTGTACAGCACACTCACTAGATGGGAAGACTGCAATCCTCAAAAGGGGAGAAAATGCAACAGTTCACCACCCCATCAAGGTTCTTCTAACTTTCTCTACAATCTTACCTCTAGCTTGTTTGCTTGCCAACGGAAATTCACGACTATCATCCAGAAGAAATCTGTAAACTTCCCACTGGCAAACTGAAGTTGAATGCCTTACAATTTCAGCCTACACATCAGCAATGAAATAATGAGATAAAGAAAGGGGGCATGCCACAAAATGACAGGAAACTCAGAACAAATTCTTACCGCAAAAATAGATACTCTCAATTTTTTCAGTGCTAGTGTAACATCATAGAACACAAGGGGCCTCCCCTTTCCAGATAATTCAACTGGATTAGCAACTAGGAGTTCAATATCTGGGCCCCTGTTGGCAATGATCACTCGCAATGGGTGAACCATCTCCTCCTTTAGACGAGAACACAATGCAACCTGACTTTCGGGATCCCCAATCTTTTTTCCATCTGTTTGCTGAATAAATAGGTCCAAATTTCGGAAGCCTTTCTTAGTAGAAGAGAATCTACAATAAGCGATCTAAATGAGAAACAACAAAGACTTGCATCAGTAAACTTCCAAATTGCAAACATGCATAAGTATTCTAACACAAAAGACAAATTCAATAGGGGTCGTTATGACCACTGAAAAGCAAAACTGAAGATTCTTTTTATTAGACATCTACGGGTGCAAGGCCTGAAGAATGGTACTTAGTAACTATATTCCAACACATCATGAAAAAGTACCTGAATATCGCAATCCTTGGAAGTCCTCAGAATGTCATAAAAGAGGCCCTTTTGATCAACACACTGTATTTGCAGCACCGTATGAACAGGGCTCAATGAGTTATCCACTGTAATACTAGCCTTTTTTACCGCTCCCATATTTGAGCTGAGAGCTTGTGGATAGGCTTCCTCATCCTTCAGCTGATAGCTAAATAATTCTTCAGCAATGGCTGGTGGAAGAGATGAATTCCCCTGCAGACTTTCATACTCAGGCCCTGGCAACTTAAGCTCACAGGTGATACAATACTCTCCTAAAGCAGCCATCAGATGCTCGCATATATCATCTCTCCTCTGTTTTGTGTGTAACAAGTCCCTGAAATTATATGGCACCAAATACTGGGGGTCAATAACTGTTCCAAGGCATAACCAACATTTCTGAGCAATTCCTATTTCATCAAATTATGTACTTTCAGAAACTACTCTTATGAAGCGATTGTTGGGACAACGAATTCTCATTAAACATAAAAGAATTCCCAAGCTTGGTTAAAATAAATATCCAAAAATCAAAACACTACCACAAGAAATGCAAAGCACTAATAAGCCAGAATACATAAGTACGTGTCCCAGCAAAGGGTGGAGTCGTCAAAAATATATAACCAGATCAGACAATTCATCTAATGTATCTCCAAGTTAATTTATTTGTTTAAAACTGTGGCACTAACTCAAAAGGGCCACAGCCAACAGGAAGACTCAATGTCGTATGACTTCTTCGCAATCCAGACAACCATTAAACAGCAAACACCGGCACCTTAATGTCAAGCATGCTTGGAACAGAAACAAATAAAAGAATTGAAGTAAAGGTGGATAGTTCCGGATTACTATGGCTGCTAAAATTAATAACTAGGATACTGATATGCAATTTTCTGAAGGTGCAAATCCTTGTATAGGAAAACTCACAAGCAATCTGTGATGAAGAAGAGGTCCAAAACTCTGCCATCTGGGGTGGGCATCACTTTGACTCTTTGAATCAGAATTTCAAGCTCACAGAGGACTTTGGTAACATCTACATGTACACAAAACAACAATAACTTTTTCATTACTCAAACATAAAAATGTAAAGAAAAAAAAACTAAAAAAAAACCAAGAACAAGTAATGAGAAAGTTATGATCTTGACCATGCAGTGAGCCTCTCTGGTCATGGCACCAAAACTTCAACAGATAGACTGGAGGAGGTGTGGGGGCATGAGAGACTTGATTGACGTAAAAGAGAAGAAACACGAAGATGGGCACGCAGAGGAAAGCCGATCCTTCAAGCTCTCCCAATCAACCTTGAGCGAACTGTGATGGGAAACAACCCACAACACTATATAACACCATCTTCCATCCGTCGAAAAATCTACACCACACAAAAACCAAAATCTAAAATCACAAACCCAACCATGAAATTTCCAAAAAAAACCAGGTAAGAAAATGATATATCGGATTATCAATTACCTCCCTTCGTAATGCAAAAGCCAAACTGTAGGATAATTCTGCAGAGGTCGCAGCCGAGGCCGGCCTTGTCGGGACAATTGACAGTGACGACGGAGGGCTCGCTTGGAGTCTTGCCCTCCTGGATCACAACCACGTCGTCGCACGGAATGCCCATCGCCGAATCCGGGTAATTACGGGTATAACCCTGGAAATCGTTGGCCTTTGGGAGATGGCATAGAGAGAGGAGAAGGTTGTGGCGTTCCCAGCCGACCTTGGTGGGTTACAGGGTTAAGATTGAACTCTCGACAACGATGGGGTTGGGGTCTGTCGGCTTAGTAGCGGGACAAAAATGATTATGCCACGTCAGAAAAGTTTAGCGGTTCAGAAATTGCCGGGCCCACAATAACACCATATGTTTTTTTGCCGGTAAATTAAAAAACAAAATGATGGCATTCTCGATTGAATCGGACATCACACCAACTACTCAGTACACAACTGTTCTTTTTTTTGTTGGAAAGTGCTACTTGCAAAAGTACAAACAACGAAAAAAAACTTCGATTTCGAATCATAGCTCAAAATTACAACGCGGAATCTGGACCGTTCAAAATTCGATCCATGAATTTACAAAATTAACCCCCGAATCCGTACAAGGTCCTGCCCTGCCTCTTGAGCGCGTAGACGACATCCATGGCGGTCACCGTCTTCCTCCGAGCATGCTCGGTGTAGGTCACGGCATCGCGAATCACGTTCTCCAAGAAGATCTTGAGAACACCTCTGGTCTCTTCGTAGATGAGGCCGCTGATTCTCTTCACGCCTCCTCTTCTGGCGAGCCTACGAATCGCAGGCTTGGTGATGCCCTGGATGTTGTCTCTAAGGACCTTACGGTGCCGCTTGGCTCCGCCCTTGCCCAGGCCCTTACCTCCCTTTCCACGGCCAGACATCTTCGAAGTTCAGGGTTTCGTTTTGCTGATGGAATTACTGGGAATGTGTGTTGATTGTGCGGTGTGGTAATAGGATGAGTGGGAGGAGTTTATTTATAGCGGGGGCGGATGAAGGTGTTGATCCGTGGGTTTGGGTTTGGGTGAGTTTGAGACGTTGATAAAGTGGGATCGACGGTGGGTGTTGTTTGGGAATAAGCGCGGCGTGGATCGTGGTTTTGTTTTGTGGCGGGATATGAAACTTTGTTGGGGGGTGTAAAGATATCGGAAATTTAAACTCGGAATTTTGATATTTACAATTCGAATTTCAAAGTACCGTTTTTTCCTGCCAAATAAAATGGCGGGCGGCATGCTTTTTATTTTCCTGCCCTTTTATGCGTGACGGATTTAAATTTTTTTTTTTTTAAAACATTTTCATTAGTCATACCGTTGTTAAAAAATGGGTGATGTTAAATCAACCCTAAAATTAACTGAATATACCTTATTATTAAATTATTTATTGAATTACTAATTTGCCCTAATATAAAATTATCAAAAAAATTATATTGAATTGTGAAACAAATGTAATTTTAATAAATACACCCTACAAGCATTCTGCTAAGCATTTTTATTGGATTCACCTAATATGCTAAGCATTCTTTTCAAGCTCTTGGGTGTAATGAACCCACATCCTTCCACGTCATACGCTTGAAAAGCCTTTCTTAAGCCATTCACTTTCTCTTCTTCTTCCCCACCTTCCATTAAATCCACAAGATCCTCCAAACCTAGCAGGGCATCTCCATCTGAGCACAGCAACTCCACTGCAACCTCTGCTTCTTATTGCAATAGCTTTCCATCCATCAAAATAGCGGAGCACACGTTCAAATCCTCTATTGCTCCTCATTTACAATGGTAATTCACAATGCAAAAATGAATTAGCAAGTTATATATAGACTTTAACTTAATAGAAACCTAACTCTCAGTTTGATTGCAATGGATCAATAACAACCATGCAACCCTTATATATAGACTTGGAGGCCGTGTGGTCATTGAGGTTTTTGAAACCGACTTTCCCATGTTCTAAGTTCCCGGGCAGAAGTTGTTGTGAGTTTTCTGGACATAGAGTGTATTGGAGTATACTATGGGTATTTTGGAAGTTAAATATGATGTACTTAGTTAATTTTACATTTTGATTTAAATTTTAGGGTGTATTTAGATCATAAGGTGTACTCAATTAATTTTAGGATTTGTTTAACAACACCCTAAAAAATTAAAATGAATCGGTACAATCACAATGTAATGTAGAATTATAAATTAATTGGAACTTAATTGCTACCCAAGTACATAGGCGACTGACCAGGTTCAAATAAACTCATGGTAATGATGAATTTATGCATTGCATATGTTATTATTTGGTGTAAACCATGTCGAATGAATGGAAGTACTTTTTGGGTTAGTCGAAGTGGCGAGGGAGGGATGATGGGTTCAAATAGTCAATAGATTGGCGAAAACCGAACCCTAGAGCCTTCGAAGATGTCTGCAAAACCACGTCCATTGGGTAATCCGACTGTGATTATTTCATGAAAAAAATCTCAGTAATTCCATCTACAAAGCGACTATTTTAAATCCACTATCCCTCTAATGTAACCGAGAAAATAAATAAATATTGAATGAAGCAGTTGAAAAACAGTTGTATAGGCCTTGCATACATATATGCTTTGAAAAATATTGTGAGACAAAAACTGTTATATATTTGTCACTAAATTCATAATTTCTGAACTTGTCAATAGACATAAGCACTCTTTATACGTTGTAAATATTCCTTAGTATTGTCATGCATGCAGCTACACCTTTGTTGATGGTTTCTTTCAAGATCAAAGCCAAAATAAGCAAAATCTTGCTAATGATGTAAAAACTGAGGAAGACGGTGCTCCAGCAACCAAGAGCTCTCTGCACTGGCTCACCCCATCTAAAGATACCACCACCAAGCCACTCACTGCTTCAACAAGCTGCCCACCTTTGTGACACCAAACAGTCACCTGCCTTGACACACTCCCTATATAGCGGCAGGTACGCAATCGCTACCCTCAGCTCGGGGGCTAGAAGTAAGCAGATAGGAGATTCACCCAGCTTTAAAATCTTCACAATGTTCATGTAACGTTCTTGTCCTTGTCTTATTCCATCCAAGTATGCTTCCTCTGACCCATGATCCTGAAGCCCTTAGCTCAGGAGCTACATCCCCATTGTCATCGGACCTAGCAATAAAGTCCGCAACATCATAAGTAGCTTCAGGGTCACATAAGAAATCAAAACGGAGAAGAAATGCAACAACATCAAGAGAATTAACGCCGCCCTGTTTACCAGCATCCTCAATAATTTGAATACTTAGTTCTGCAAGGAGATGATGAGGAATGTGAGGAAGGAATACTTAGTCCAGCATTGGTCGCTTGTGGCCCTCCTCATCTCTTCCTTTCTCTATCGACTTCTATGCCTTCTTGCCTCACTTTGTCACTAGCCTTCCTTTTCTTCTTTATCAACACAACCCCATAAGCTGTAGAAACCATACCCAGAAAATTTCTCACTAAAAAACAATCCAATTAACATACCTAGAAATACATAAAATAACCAAATCGACACCCAATTCATGAAGGAATCAAAATCTAGAAAGAATTTTGACTAGAACAAGTTCGCAAGAATCCAATTCATTAGCCAATTCAGAAAGAAATCAAAACCCCAAATCATAGGGTTTAAGCTAAAGGTCCTCAGCAATGTCGAAATAGTTGGGCGAGCTTGTGATGAGCCTCTCGTCGATTGAGAAATTTGGCTTGCTTTCGAAGGCCGAGGAGCTTGGGCTGCTGAGCCTGCTCCAGAAAGCTGCGGGCTTCTTCCCCTTCGTTTTAGACTCGGCGACGATGCCAATTCTGGTAGCGGCGGTGGTGTCTGCTGAAACCGGATTACTCGGCGCTCGTGGTGGCTGAGGCTATGGTGGTTGGTACACTTGGGGTTGACGTTGCTTAATTGTTAGTTGAATCAATTGTCTGGGATGGCTTGCAAGAAGCGGATTGAGATTTCCACCAAAAAAATTTAATTTTAAAATAGAAGAAGAACATCTCTTGCAAGAAGCTGATTGAGTTACTTCATTCACAACACACTATACGGATGTTAGGACTTGAACTCAGGACCTTGTATGTGGGAGAAAATACTCCAAACCATTACATTAGTGAGTCCAAACATTTTTCTTGTTGTTAATTTTATTAAAAGTGTATAATTGGAAATTTAGCGTGTTAAAATTAAACTAAATTTATAATAGCTGACATGTCATATTATAGGTTATTAGATTATTACAATGGCTAAAATGAATTGAAATGCGGAAAAATGCGTGAATTTTACAGTACAAGTTGTTTTTCTACTAATTGTAATCCCTCCTTCCATCTTTTTTTTAAAATAAAAAAAAATTTCCGTTTGCACTCTTTGGGTTTTTTTCTGGTTGCTTTTTCATGCTGCATGGAGGCTTTCTCATGCTATGTAGCGGCTATTTCATGCTTGCTTCTTCCTCCAAAACCCAATTATATTATGATAAATTGGACTCGAATGCTAATAAAAACACTTATAGACATGCAAACAATTCAGTCTTTATTGATTCATGGTCATTAAATTAACAAAATAATTTCATGTAAACATTCCTTTTACCTCCCACATAAAAGAACTATCATCCAGAGTGATTTCATCTTCATGTTTTGGCTGCTTCGTTGCACTCTCCATTTCTACGGGTTCATAATCCGCGCACTCTCTAATAGTCATAATCATCATAAACAACAAGATTCAACGTACAAATTAATGTTATTGATGAAAATACGAGATATGTGAAGAAAACTTACGGAGTAAAGCAAAACGTAAGGCTGAACCAATTACGCTCCTCAATATTGATAGGAAGAACTGTTGAATGTAAGGTCTCAATCATATGTCTTTTTCCTTGAACAATTTGAAACGTGGTGATACAAACATGTTGAACCTCATCACATTCTTCGTTAGTGCCAGTCTTAACATGAACAAAGTCTTGGTTCCCCAAATGAACCAAATAGGCAGTCACAAGTGAACCAAATTGCAATGGCGGATCCACAATCTCAAGGCCGTTCAATTTAAACTGTTGGACTAGTGAATATATAGTACCACCGTCATCATCTTCTTTCCTCTTCAAGGAGTATGCTATAATCTCCTCCGCCTTAAACAAATTTAAGGCATAAATAGTATCGCCTACAACCACGGCCCTCCCTCGAAAAGGAGTATAATTGTCAACTTCCACTCGTAACCAATCCTTTCTAGCCACGTGAAAAGCAACGACATCCAAGTTTCGGTGCATGTCAGACAATGTATACAAAATAAGGCCATAACAAATGGCATAACCAGTTACCATCATGGTAAATCTATAGGAAAATGGAAACAAAGGCATTCGCACCCAATCCTTCTTATCAGGATTGTATTTCCCAAAACCCAGACTCCGACTTCGTACCCCGGGCAATTTGCCTTCAAGAAAATAAAGTGTGCCATATGCTGAGACAACTGTTCCATGCGGCTTAAACAATACGGTAGACTTTATGAAGGGATCTAAATTCCCAGTTTTCGTATCAAAGATAAACCCTCCAAATGACCTAAGGCAAGGTTTATCCGAACCCTCCTGTGTAAATACATATAGTTGGGAGCGGTCGAAAATCCTTGCACCCCGAACGTGAAAACTACTGAACTTGGCTACAGATTCAGGTGCTCCCATATCCTTAAGTTCTCCTCCGAATTTGAATTTAATTTCATATACGGCACCAGTGTATTTGCCCCTAACGAAATTTACCATTAAAAACACAGATCTATCTTCCCCTTGATTCACTGTCATCTCCTCCATGGGCAAGCTGGATAGAGAAGAGAGATATTAATAAATGAAGGAAGGTCAAAATTTTATTTTATATTCAAAAAAAAAAAACTGCAATGCGAATCAAGAACACCAACAATTTTACAGAGAAACAAAAATTAAGAAGATGAAATCCACTAGCATGCCATGCACTGACCTTGGGTAAGGATGAACGGCCCCATGTTTGCAACTGCCAGCCCTACTGGGGCGTAGTAGGTGTAGCTCTTTCAATATTAATTTCTTCAAATCGAACAGCGCCAAAACTGTGGCTAGATATTTCTCGTTCTTCCCCAGTTCACCCTGAGAATTCTCCATCTTCCATATCTGAGCCAGTTCGCGCAGAGACTTCTCCATCTCCCATATCTTGCGCAGAGATTTCTTGACCTTCGATGTCTTGCTCAGGAGCTCATCCTGGCGTGAAGCCATCGTCAAGGCATGGTCTTGACCCGAGGTGAAATCAACGGCGGCGGCCATGATATTGGAATGCTAAATTGAGGCAAAAGGAATTTAGAGTTGGTTGGGGATATGAAATATATGCTGAAGCTTGGAATTTATTCAAGAGATCAATTTGCTTTCATTCATCCGTAAAGTGAATGACCTAATTAATCTTGATAGGAACAAAACACTTTTTTTTTAAATATTTTATTTTATTTTAAGGAAAAGTTTTATTAATATTATTTTTATGAAGGAAGAAACATGAAGCTTTTTATTTTTGGCCAAATAAAACACATGAAACTTTTTTTCTTTTTTCTTGTTTTTTATTTTGTTGAGAGAAAATAGGAAACTTATAATTGTTTTTTTTATTTATCAAAAACTTATAATTGTTTTTGAATATGCGTATGGTACGACTTAGGGCCAGTTTGGCATTGTTGTGCTGTAAAAATAATCACTGTCAGATTTGCTATGAGAGAAAGCAGTTTGGCGTTTGGTAAACTTTTTGTTAAAAGTGCTGTTTGTACAATAATCAGTTTCTGAGTGTTTGGTAAATTTTTAGTGAAAATGCTGTAAGCTGTGTATAATGACTAAAAATGGCATTATGTTGAAATGACTTTTCTGTTCAAGTGTTTGGTAAAAGGAAAAAACACTTTCACTTTCACTTATATGTATATTTTGTATTAAATATATTTCCATCACACCCTAAAAATTATTTTAATTATAAAATAAATATAAATAAAGTATTTCATTAAAAATAAATATATTGTAAATAATATGGTCATACAAAAAAAAAAAAAGCTAGTCATAAACAAGCAATCATATTCATTTCTAGGTAGATGAACTCATTAAACTTGCGGCTATAAGATTTCTCAATGCCTCCATTTCTTGTGTTACAGGACCATCTTCTTGTTGTGCATCAATCTCTCTCTCAATCTCTTCACCATAAATACCATTTAGGTAATCTTCACTTTCATCAAAATGACAATCACTTTCAACTGGAACTGGTAGGATCCTTTGCAGCAATGGTTCCAACAGGCATCTCTAACTGTTCCATTTGTTCCATTAGGTGACAAGCCCTCCTTTTCCTGTTTCAACTGCTGAACATCTTGAAATTCCAAAGCATTCGGCGCATTCACCATGTTGTTGATTGTGTTCAATTTCTTTGCACAATCCACAAACCATAGATTCACGTAGTAGATCCCACGCTTCATCCTCGAGCGAATCAACACTAATCTTGTGAAAAGCATCTCTAACTGTTCCATTTGTTCCATTAGGTGACAGGCCCTCCTTTTCCTGTTTCAACTGCTGAACATCTTGAAATTTCAAAGCATTCGGCGCATTCACCATGTTGTTGAGTGTGTTCAATATCTTTGCACTATCCACAAACCATGTCCCATTCTCATCTTCTGTAGTTGCTCCACTTATACTTTCAGCTTGTTGGCACTTGCAACTCTGAATCCAAGAATCACCTACGGTCATATTTCCAAACGATAATTTCCTATACGACTTCGTTGCATACCTGAATAACTGAGCAATTGCATGTATCTTGAGACCCTTCTCTTCCTACATTTTAATTGGTATTTAGAAGAAAATATAGGATCACATTTGCTAAAACATGAATCAGTACTACAAAGGCGTGGTACAGCCCCGCAAGAAACTTGAAGAACTGCTTCAGAAGTGCCCATCAGCTTAATGATTGACGAATTCACTGGCCTGTATCAAGCTGATAATCCTTTCAAATTTGAAATAGTCAAAGTGAATCCAAGACCGCCACTTCAACTTAAGGACAAGAATTTACACCTTAAATCTGAAAATGAGAAAACTTATTCAAATTTACTTCAACAAAAGTGTATCAATATTAGCAGAACTATAAAAAAAAAAATTTAAAAAGGAAATGGAAGTTGGCACTACTAAAAAACTGGTCAAAAACCACGCGCATAAAGGCACAAATACAATATAATGCCTTCTTTTTAACATTAGGCACAAATAAATCACATTTGTGCTTTTTTCCTTATAAAACACAAATAATTGTGTTAAATTCATGCACATAGGGCACAATTTTACATTAGGCACAAAAATTGTGGCAAAATAATTATGTGTATTATCTGACGCATTCTTTAGAAAAAGTAAGTTATATTATTTGGATTAGACACAAAAAATATGTGTCCTTATCGACATACTAAACACAAAAATCATTTTGTGCCGAATAATTTACAATAAATTACATGTGAAGTGAATTTTTATTTTTCTAACTCGGTTTAATGTTTTATTTTAATAGAAAAAGTTTAATACTTTCACCCCCAAAAAAGTAAAGTTTAAAACCGGCCTCCACCTAAAGTTATTAATTAATTTTTTTGGTGTTTTATTGGGTACGCTACACCTAAAGTTTTAAGCCCTAGAAAATATCTCAAAACTTCCTCTCTCTCTGTCGTCTCTAGCACGCTGCTTCCTCTCTCTCTCTTTCCCTCAGAAAGCTTCTCGGCCGTTCTCCCTCTCTCTATTTCTTTGTTGCCTCCACCATCCAAAGTCGCCTCCCCAAAGCCTGATTCCAGTGATCGCCATCTCGCATCCACATGGACTGCAACCACACCCAACCCACATTTCGGATTGACAACTGCGAGAGATTGTGAGTGCAGGGCTCGAATTTGAGGTGGGTTTAGAGGTTATAATATGAAGATTGGTGATGGGTGTCTAGAGAAGATTTCGAGGGAGACAGAGGGAGAGAATGCACTAGGCGGAGATTGGTGGTGGTAGGGCTCGAATCTGGGGCAAGTTTTGAGGTTGCGATCTGAAAACTCAGATCGGGAGGAGAAAGAGAGAGAAGAGGTGGAGATGGAGAGGAAGTGGATGGTGGAGGGATATGAGGTGGAGGTGGAGAAAGAGAAAGAGGAACTGGGCTGATTTAGATGGTGGAGGGGTATAGGAGGTGGTGATGGTTGAGAAACAGTGAAGGAGGTGACGGTTGTGGTTAGAGGGAGAGAGAGAGAGAAAAAAAAAGGTGGTTTAGGTTTTTTTTGCAATCAAAATTTTTTTGCATTAAAAAATACTTTGGACACGAATGAATAATTGGTGTGCATTTATAAAAGTTAAACCAGATCTGACACTTTCGTGCTCAAAAGTATTGAGCAAAGGACACGAAAATGGTAAATTGTGCTTTATGAACTCTGGAAACTCCTATAGCCGAAACCGACCAATTTATGGTTGCTGCACTGTGACTGTTGATATAGAGCACGAATAATTGTGCCTTTTTGCACTAAAAAGCACAAATAATATTAGTGCCCACAGCTAGATATTGTAGTAGTGTGGATTATGCATTGCCAAAATAGCAATCACTGCAAAAGTAAAAAGCATCTCCTTTTTCTTTATATTCCTAATGAACCAAATTGCTCTAGTTCTTCACTCTCTCTGAATTAAGCATGCAAACTCACGACTATTCAAGAATGTACAAGATTTTCAATCAAAGCTACAAGATACAGAGTAAAACCCCAATAGGAAGCAATAAATATATAAAATAACTTATGCAAGCCGGTACAGAAAGAAAGCAGCTGATTAAAAGTAAACAAAATACAATAACAATTAAAGTTTTCAGGCAATAAACGAAAACCCAGTCAATGATTTTCAAAATCACAACAAAATTTAAAGCAAACCAAATGAATTGCTTACCAAATTGTAGCCATTTCCCTGGTTATCCACAGAAAATCAAAGACTTTAAGCAATTGGGTATGTGGTATTTTCCCAGGTTCCAAATGAGAAAAGAAAATGAATGGCAGTTCTTCAATCTATGAAGCCTTCAAAGCAACAGAAACACCAAATACAAACAAAAATTAACAACAATCAACAACAATCGAGAAAGAAAAAAGAACCCTAGAAATTAAACACAAAGGGGAAAAACAGAATTTACCTCAGTCTTGGGGCTTGTACACAATGCCTGAGAAGAAACTAAGGTTTGGGAGAATCTGGGAGAATGGAAGAGATGTGAAAAGAAAGAGAAGAAACTGAGTCGGAAGAGACATGAATAGGGAATGAAGAGAAATAGACGGGGACGTATGATGTAAATTCTAAAGTTGTTGAGACTATTTTCGGTATTATGAAAAATTCATTAAACACACAAACTGATTTCCGAGAAATCAGAAATTGAGAGCAACTATTCAGCTGCTTCTCCAAACCGATTTGTCCGATGTAATTTGGACCAAAAAGTGATTTTTATATTTATTACCAAACGGGTTGGGCTTCAAAATTTTTTTTAAAAATCACTTATTACCCCAAATAAGCAATGCCAAACGGGCACTTACTTTTCTAAAATTTACTTTCCCGTTATAAAATTTCTATCTCTTTATTCTATTTGGTTTCCTGTTTTAAAATTCTTAGTGTTGCCTGTTTGTTTATTTGTTACTCCTTTTTATGATTTTTTTGGGTTTGCTGGTGAGATTGGGTTTTAGGGCGAATTGAGGAAGTGGTTTAGTTAAAGCCTATATAATTTATCAAAGTGCATTGCAATTTGTTTGTTTGCTGGCTGATCATTGAAAGGATTAAATGTTTGTTTCTATCTTTTCTTGCAGGTTACTTTCATTGTTAAGAATTCTTTTCGGAAAATGGAGGACCAGAAAGAGTTTTTTCATTTTGTTGAAACGTTGCATGATAAAAAATATAAACATAATCAGGTCATTGGTTCTGGGGTTTTTTTTACAGTTTCAAGTTTAATCATAATATTTTTCAAGAATTTTATGAGGGGTATTTATATTTTGAAAGTGACGAAAAGAAAATCCAAAATGTGGTGTTTGTAAAAGTTGTTGGAGAACATGCGGATGTGAAGGCAAAAGAAGTATTTCATCCAACTCTAACAACTATTGATGAAGTTGTTTTACGGTCGTGGTTGTGGACGTATTTGTTCTCCCAACAAAAGGACTTTTCCGAATTGCCTCATGATACAGAGTTCAGGAAGGGAATATGGAATGAGTGCTCTTATTTTCAAAATTTTAAAGACAAATGTACCCATTTGTAAAAGGACTTTCAGTCATTTTACCACTTCAAGTATGACCCTTGTAGAAATTAACCCCCTGAATTACAAAAATCAGCCAATTTAGTCCATGAATAAAAAATAATAGCCAATTTAAACCTGCCGTTAAATTTTATCATATTTCATCCACAATTCCGTCAATAATGTCATGTGAGACGCCCGTGGAACAAAAGCAGAGGGCAATTTCGATACAGTAAAGCAACAATCACGTCTTCCATGGTCATATGGCTCCAAGTCAACGTCTTCCATGGCCATAAGAATTCGAACCGGAATCCCAATTTCCATCGCCATTATCGTCGCCCTTGCCCATTGGAGATCCTCACGTTCGCATCGCCACTGCCCCCCAAGATCCTCACTTTTGGATCCCAAAGGAAGAATCTGGTGCTCAGAAGACGATGAAGACATCGAAGAGAGTTCGTTTACTGGATCCATTAGTCACAAATGGATGATTCAATACCTTGGCAGCTGTGAACCTCTCAGAAGGGCTCCACGCAAAGCACTTTCCCAAGAAATCTTTAGCCTCATATGATAACCAAACAGGAATAGTGGGAGATGTTGAAGCACTCTAAATCATGAGGTCCCAAGGTCTCGCCCCAGCTTTCAATTCCCATGGCTCCCTCCCAGTCAACATGTTGAGCACCATACATCCGAAAGCCCAAATATCAGAAGGCTGCTGCTAAACCCATTTCATGAATATGCTTAACCCCTTTCAAAATCGCCTCTGTATACTTCTTACTTGAATTCAGGTAACCCAAAACCCCCGAACTTGTTAATTAGCACCAGTAGTCATATCATCTCCATAGCGGTGGATGATAAATGGGCAGCTACTAAACGTGCCAAGAATTGAATTTTCTGTCACCAGCTTAAACACATCACAGTGTAATGTCGATTTCACCACAAAAATTGAGGGCAAAACATCAGCACTCAAATTGGGTTTTTTTCACCCAACCCAAATACACCGACCCAAATCCCCTTTTCTGAGCATCTGGCCTCGGATCTACTCACGGCCAGCAAATGACAAGGACCTAACTCCCCTTTTCCGAGCATCTGGCCTCAGATCCACTCACGGCCAGCAGCCGACAAGCTCTGTTCTTTCTTTGGCCTTGAACTCGAACCCATTGCTAATTGGATTGGTAGGGAAATGGGTTAGAAGGACTATATTGCCCTCTAATTATGTTGCACATGTGCCTCACGTGCCACTTTTAACGAACTTTTGGATAAAATGTGAGAAACTCTAATGGTGGGTGTTAAATTGGCCATTTTAATTAATATGGGGACTAAATTAGCTGATTTTTTTGTTAAGGGGGTTAATTTCAACAAGGGTCTTAGTTCGGGGGGGTGTACGACAATTTACCCTTTGTAAAATGACTTCTAAGGCCTTAGGCAAAAAAAGGAACAAAGGCAAAGAAAAAAAAAGGGAACAAAGGCAAAGGCATCTATCAAACTGTGTCTCTCCATTTGCACCCACCCTTTTGCAATTTTAGTCACCGTGATTTCAATTTTCCCGATTTTGGTCACCGTGATTTCAATTTTCCATATTTCGTCATTGTACTTACAGTAGTTAACAAATCTAGTCAAATTCCTCCATTCCGTCAATTTGCTTAATTAAAAAATATTTAATGTGAAGTTAAAAATAATTAACTTAAATAAATAAAAAAGCATAAAAGAACATGAGTATTTTTCAACAGCTATTCGGGGTCAAGGTTTTTAGTGAGGGTGTAGTCGAAAATGTAATCAACAACAAGGATATGCAAGAACCACAAAAGTAATTGACTTCTTGTCATGTTGAGCTCTATTTCAGACATATTTGCATACATAAGTTGAGCAATTTGTAGCAAAACTTGTAATTTTTTGGACTGGAAGTGTTCTTTTGATTTTCTACGAGTTGGGTTTCTCAGTTTTTGGTATTTCATTAAATGGGTTTTTGTTTGATTTTCACAACTCTCCCCTGGTGATTTTGTTGGAATTGTTGGAATTTTTAATTGACAGAAGGGTGAGAGCAAGAGCTTGACAGACCTTTAATTTGAAGAGTTAAAAGTGTTTATGGATATGGGTTTTGTTTTCTCAGAGGAAGACAAAGAAGATTCAAGCTTGGCTTCGATCATTCTTGGGCTGCAAAGATTGGGGAAGAAGAACAGCCAAGATGAAGCCTTTTGACGAGTCTGCAATCACAAGTCCTTACCTTTCTGAAGCTTGGAAGGTGAGGGATCAAAGGAAGAGAGAGAAGTCATTGATGATAGCCAAACAAAATAGAGAGAGAAATTACATATTTAGTAGAAGTGGGCCATTATTCCAAGCAAGGAATCGTTGAATATAATCAAACATGCATGCATCAACGACAGAAAACTTAAGCAAAATTCTCCGAGAAACTAAACAAAAAGAAAATCAATTGAATTCCTCTGAAAAAAAAATGATTGAATCTTTTCCGCGAAGCTCCTCTGCTATAGATTTCTTCAAATGGACCAGCTGGAATTGCTGGGCGGAAAGCGCAGCTAGAGATTTCTCCATCTCCGATATGTTGCCCTCAAGCTCATAGTCCAACAAAAAAAAGTGCTTGTTTTTGTTTCTTTTATATAGTGAGAGACAACTGGGAAATAAATAACTACAAAAATAAACGTGACCTAAGCATGATAATTTTATATAGTAAACAAGGAACATTAATTTAATATCCTTTAACAAAAACAAATACAAAATATAGCAATATCCTCAGGCACTTACATTACAGGTTGTTCTTCTACTTACTGTAATCCCTCCTTCCATCCACTTTTAAATAAAAAATAATAAAAAATTCTGTTTGCAGTCTTTGGGTTTTTTTGGGTTGCTTTTTCATGTTGCATGGAGGCTTTCTCATGCTGTGTAGCGGCTATTTCCTGCTTGTTTCTTCCTGCAAAACCCAATTATATTATGATAAATTGGACTCGAAGGCTAATAAAAACACTTATAGACATGCAAACAATTCAGTCTCTATTGATTCATGGTCATTAAATAAATAAAATAATTTCATGTAAACAAATTCCTTTTACCTCCCACATAAAAGAACTCTCATTCAGAGTAATTTCATCTTTTTGTTTTGGCTGTTTCGTTGCACTCTCTGCTTCTACGGGTTCATAATCCGCATACTCTCTAAGAGTCATAATCATCATAAACACCAAAATTCAACGTACAAATTAATGTTATTGATGAAAATACGAGAAGTGTGAAGAAAACTTACGGAGTAAAGCAGAATGTAAGGCTGAACCAATTTCGGACCTCAATATCCACAGGAAGAACTGTTGAATGTAAGGTCTCAATCATATGTCTTCTTCCTTGAACAATTTGAAACGTGGTGATACAAACATGTTGAACCACATCACATTCTTCGTTAGTGCCAGTCTTAACATGAACAAAGTCTTGGTTCCCCAAATGAACCAAATAGTCACTCACAGGAAGTTCATCAAAGGCAAATTGCAATGGCGGATCCGCAATCTCAAGATCGTTCAATTTAAACTGTTGGACTAGTGAATATGTAGTACCACCGTCACCATCTTCTTTCCTCTTCAAGTTGTATGCTATAATCTCCTCCGCCTTAGACGCATTTAAGGCATAAATAGTATCGCCTACAACCACGGCCCTCCCTCGGAAAGGAGTATAATTGTCAACTTTCACTCGTATCCAGTCCTTTCTAGCCACGTGAAAGCAACGACATCCAAGTTTCGGTGCATGTCAGACAATGTATACAAAATAAGGCCATAACAAACAGCATAACCAGTTACCGTCATGGTAAATCTATAGGAAAATGGAAACAAAGGCATTCGCACCCAATCCTTCGTATCATGATTGTATTTCCCAAAACCTAGACTCCAACTTCGTACCCAGGGCAATTTGCCTTCAAGAAAATAAAGTGTGCCATATGCTGAGACAAGTGTTCCATACGGCTTAAACTGTACGGTAGACTTTATGAAGGGATTTAAATTTCCAGTTTTCGTATCAAAGATAAACCCTCCAAATGACCTAAGTTTATTCGAAGCCTCCTCTGTAAATACATATAGTTGGGAGCGGTCGAAAATCCTTGCACCCTGAACGTTAAAAGTTTTAAACCTACTGAACTTGGCAACAGATTTAGGTGCTTCCATATCCTTAAGTTCTCCTCCGAATTTGAATTTAATTTCATATACGGCACCAATGTATTCACCCCTTTCGAAATTTACCATTAAAAACACAGACCTTGGGTAAGGATGAACGGCCCCATGTTTGCAACTGTCAGCCCTACTGGGGCGTAGTAGGTGTAGCTCTTTCGATATTAATTTCTTCAAATCGGACAGGGCCAAAAGCATGGCTAGATATTTCTCGTTCATCCCCAGTTCCCCCTGAGAATTCTCCATCTTCCATATATGAGCCAGGTCGCGCAGAGACTTCTCCATCTCCCATATCTTGCGCAGAGATTTCTTGATCTTCGATGTCTTGCTCAAGAGCTCATCCTGGCTTGAAGCCATCGTCAAGGCATGGTCTTGACCCGAAGTGAAATCAACGGCGGCGGCCATGATATTGGAATGCCAAATTGAGGCAAAAGGGAATTTAGGGTTGGTTGTGGGTATGAAATATATGCTGAAGCTTGGAATTTATTCAAGAGATCAGGAAAGTTTTATTTCTATTATTTTTATGAAGGAAGAAACATGAAACACAGGAAACTTTTTTTTTTCTTCTTGTTTTTCATTTTGTTGAGAGAAAACAGGAAACTTATAAGAAAAAAATTATAATATCCGTCCCCGTTGCCATCCCTAACAAGACTGTTATTAGGACCTGAAAAATTAGATTCAAAACTCATTCAAGCAATTTTATACCCTGAAATTCAAACATTCTTTGATCCACAAAATGTTGTTGGATCCCTTATTTTTGTTTGTTGTATTTATGAGTTTAACCCGTATTATTTCTTATAAATAAAATTCATTTTTTATTCTTACCCAACGGGCTAATAGCTAGAAATCATTAGAACGGGTGCTATGGGAAAGAATTTAGATTCTCATTCCCCAATATCATTTGTATAAATAAAATAATTAAATAAATAACTCTAGCCCAATGGGCTAAAGTGGTATTTTATCCCTAAATGCGAAAATAATTTGACAAATTTGTATATTTGAAGAGTATAATCGCGCGACTATACTCTTTAAATATTGAAAGCTTGCACTCGCAGAGGAATGGGAAGGGACTGAGAAACGAACACAAAGGTTGCACTAACAGTCAGTGTCACAAGCACAACCATTTCCCTTCTCTATAAGCGCTTCCAAGCATCAAGGACTCGGTATTGAGCCTCTCTCTCAACTCAATTAAACGAGCCCAAATGTAACTCTCATATATTAAGAGATCTCCAACAGCCTTTTCAACCACTTTGAGATGCTCAAATAGGTGAGCCACATCGAGAAAAATTCCTCCAACGGCCTCTTCAACCTTAGTCATCAAATTTGCAACACAATTCTCTCTCTTCAAAACTGGTAAGTTGACCTTGCCTCTTCAAAACATTTATTTTGTTTTGGGAGAACCAAAATCATATCAAAAGGCTAAAAACATTTTTTTTATTTATGGGTTTGATGTAAATTTCATAAATATTATCTTTTAAAAAAAGAATGTTATTAATTATTTCAAATGTTATTAATTATTATTGTTTTAAGTCAAATATTGTATTAATTGAATTGAAGAGACTGATGAAGCACAAAATATTAAAGTAGCAAATAAGGCTCTTCAAATTGCCACGTAGGTCAACAAACTTCAATTTGAAGAGTTTTTTTTGCTACCACTATTGGAGATGTTCTAAGAGCATCTCCAACAGCCTCTTCAACTACTTTGGGATGCTCAAATAGGTGAGCCACATCAGAAAAATTCCCTCCAACAGCCTCTTCAACCTCAGTCATCAAATCTGCAACCCCATTCTCTCTCTTCAAAAGTACGTTGACTTTGCCTCTTCAAAACATTTATTTTGTTTTGGGAGAATCAAAATCATATCGAAAGGCTAAAAACATTTATTTGCTTGATGGGTTTGATGTACATTTCATAAATATTATTTATTTTCTAGAATATTATCTTTTAATTTTTTTTTTATTAATTATTATTGTTTAAAGTCAAATATTGTATTAATTGAATTGAAGAGACTGATGAGGCACAAAATATTAAAGTAGCAAATAAGGCTTTTCAAATTGCCACGTAGGTTAACAAATTTCAATTTGAAGAGTTTTTTCTACCATTGTTGGAGATCTTTCTAGCGTGCATATGGATATGGCCTTAGTCATGAATCTCTAACAAACAAAAGTATAAAATTAATTGGGCTTAGTCTAATTACTAAAGATTTTCTTTTTTTGCCAATAATTACTAAAGATTTTCTTAAGTTAAACCTAAATAATAGATATCGATTTACTAATAATTTTTCATTTCTTACAGAGATGAAAGAAAAAAAAACCCCAGCTATGAGGATATAAGAGTCATTTCGGCCCTCACCTCGCATCGCACCAAAACAAACGCTCTCCAGCCAAGGTAGCGTTTCACCACTTCCCGTCCGTTTGGTTAGAGAGAAAAGAAGAGAAAATCAAAGATGCGAAAGTTCGATCCATGGCCCGTCTTCTTCAAGCGTGAGTGGAACCGAAATTGGCCTTTCCTGGTCGGTTTCGCCATCACCGGCACTTTCATCACCAAGTTTTCTCTCGGTCTCACTGGTACTATAGCCCTCTCCCTCTCTCTCTCTCTCTCTCTCTCTCTCTGATTATGTACACATATTTAAACACGCACACTAGATCGCAGTAAGCTGTGTTTTGTTTTGATTGTTTCGGGGATGCCATAAATTTTGCAGAGGAGGACGCGAAGAATTCTGCGTTCGTGCAGAGGCATAAGAAGTACGCCTCTCAAACCCCAATCTCTTAATAAATTAAATTTCAACCCTATTTTGATTTATTATTCTTAATTTCTCAACCAGTAAATGGATCCAAAATCCGATGCTTCACTGCTAGTTAATTTTGGTACCCATTTTCTTAATTGCTTGTAAATATGCATTTTTTTAATGCGAGTCCCTTCTTTAACAAAGAAGATATCTGATTATTTAGTGATAGGGTTTGAGTTGCTGAAACGACATCGTTTTTGGTTAGTGTTGATATTTGGTGCTCTTGTCGTAGGCCATATATGGAAATTGGATCTAGATACTCGTTGTTACTGTGTATCTTGGTTCCAGTTCTAAGTTGTTTGTTTCAGTGAGCCATCCATGATGAAGAGACATAGTTTTCTTTGCCTCAAATTTGTTTCAAGGTCTTTCAAATGAATTCAGGCTTACATTTGGTCGAGTTACATAATCAGCAGTCACTGATGATTTCTATGAATTATTCGCATTTCCGTTTAGTTGATTAATCTGTTCGTCGTTGTTAATGTCTGGCTAAGTTTTGAAAAAGTTTTTATGGTTTCCATCAAAACAAAAGCAAGAAATCAAGTTTTATTTGAGCTCGTGTTTGAAATAGTTACCTACCCCCTCTTCTCCCACACTCTCTCATCTTTCCCGTGTGTTTCATAGAGTGTTGAAAAACAACGAGTCATAGTAAGATAGTTCCCATGAAGGCCTAACATATTGGAAAACAAGTTTTGGTTCCATTTACTTTTGAACTATAGATGTAAAGTGCGTTGCGAGTCAGCAATGTCTGAGGCCCGTCGTCGTTGTTCATCGTGTCACTTATCTATGACTCACAGTGATCTGTGATGCCTTGCAGGTGAAAATCCACAAATGGTTATGTTAGAAAGTTACTATCTCCACACGGCCTTCAAACAGTATATTCAGTGAAGTGAGAGTTCATGAGTACAGTGCTATATATGGGTCGGTACTAAATAATTTGTATTGACACCATCAGCTGATTAAACTATTAATAAAAACTTGAAACAAATGAACAAATTGGCTAATCTGCTTACACGGTACACTGCCGATCACGATACATTACCAGTTAATTATAGTTTTGAGAATCCATATGGAGAAGAAACCTACATGTGCAAGCGAGATGCCTTTGTAGGAATCTGAGTTGAGATCTTTCTGATCATAATTGTTTCACACCAGCTGACTGTAGTGAAGTAAAACTTGCACATCTGCTATAGTTTTTGTATTCCACCAATAATGATGGGCAGAGTGCTGTTTTTCTATATGTGCTTACCCAAGGTGTACAATTTATTGATATCTTGTCGGTATTTGTTGTGGTTTTAGGTGAAGGAGCAAATGTTTTGCGCCCAATCTAGATCCGCTTCATTCGGCCAGAAGTGGAAGGGCTTTTAATAAACGTTTTTATCTTGGTTCTTTTCAACCTTGTGGTTCAAGATGGTGTAGACGTATGGTTATTGGTGGAAGACTATGATACATATGTTCTAAATGAAAACTTTCAATTTGTTCAATGTATGCTGCTGCTTTTGACATACTGAAATGCAGTCTTTAGGGCTGACTTAAAAAAGGCTATGATACGTGTGTTCTATATCATGTGACCATGAGTCACGAATGTCGCTAAATGTCAGAGATGTTTGATAATAAGTTTGCTTTACTACAAGACAGTGATGATTCTATTTCACTGGATTTGCTCGATTTTGGTTAAGAAGTACGGTTTTGAAAATCACATAGATTATAAGCACGACCTTAGAATGGATGTTGCTCATTCTCAACTTTAAGCTTGGATAATAAATTCTTCACAATTTTCACAATTTTCATTTGAGTAGTATTAGAGATAACTTATTACACAAATTTTTGGATATCAACTGATGTGACGGTATTTCATTTGTTTTCATTATGAGCCTCTCCAGACACTATTTATTCAGAGTTCGTAATATTATATTTTTGTTCGACCAATTGCTTTCACTTGTTCAAGTTGGTTTTGATTTCCCAAAGGAACTGGAATACCTTTGGAGGACAAGACGAGAAAATGAAAAAAGAAACACCAAAACGGGATTGAAACGAAACGACTATTTTCCTTTGTTGTGTGCTGTTCCATTCTAATGACCCAAAACTACAGTAAACGGGATTGAAACGAAACGACTATTTTCCTTTTTTGTGACGTTGAGTATGTCTTTAAATAAATCTCTAAAAATGGTATGAACTTGAAAATGACCCTATAGTTTGGAGGGTTTACTGTAGTTTTTCCTAATGTTTAGCCGCTAAAAGTCAAAATGCTTAAGCGATCCAATTACTGTAGAAACCGCAATTAAGCACAACAGCCGTCTTAGCTCAGCTGGTAGAGCGCATGGCTTTTAACCATGTGGTCGTGGGTTCGATTCCCACAGACGGCGTCCTTTTCAATTTCGTATATTTTAATTTTAACCAATGAAGCAATTTTATTTTTATTTCTAAAAATCAAAAGATGAGCCATGGCTGGCTGATTATCGTTGGGGTTTTTGCTTATCATTTTACTCCCCCTTTAATCTTATCCACCTGCAACTCCAAAACCCAACCTTTGGCCATGAACTGAGCCCAGCTCACCCCAACAAACCAACCTTTCGAAGCTTTTCGCTCAAAAATGGCGGCAGCAGCAGCAGCCGCAGCGAGAATAAACTTCTTCTTAAACCCCATAAATCCCCTCAACTCCAAAGCCACCACCCATCTCAGGACCCACCTCCACTTTCACCCATCAAGAAGAAGACCAAGACCTACTTCGTTTTGCACCCTTGCCTCCGCTGCTCCCCTCCACGACGAAAGCGCCGCCGCCGCCAGTGACCCTTTTGTCCTCACCACTCCGCTTTATTACGTGAATGCCCCTCCCCATTTGGGCAGCGCTTACACCACCATCGCTGCCGATGCCATTGCTCGCTTTCAGAGGCTGTTGGGTAAGAAAGTCATCTTCATCACTGGCACTGATGAGCATGGTGAAAAGATTGCCACTGCAGCTGCTGCTAGTGCCTCCACACCAGCTCAACACTGTGACATCATTTCACAGTCTTACATATCACTCTGGAAAAACGTATTTTCTTATACCCACCATTGGGAATTTACTATTTTGTTCAAATTGCTCTTATTTTCACTTTTATTAATTTAAAATTTTTGGGTTATTGGCTGATTGCAGTTAGATATAGCGTATGACAAATTCATTCGGACAACTGATCCCAAGCATGAAGCAATTGTGAAGGAGTTTTACTCCAGGGTTCTTGCCAATGGAGACATTTACAGGGCTGACTATGAGGGACTTTATTGTGTCAATTGTGAGGAGTATAAGGTGCCTTCTTATTCCATTCAAACTCGTATTTCTGGGTGTATGTTTTTTAGTTTTGGATAACCCTCCCAACTTTATTTGAATAGCTTAAGCTTATTCCTTATGAAAATTTCTTTTTAGAATGGGTTTATTATATTACTTGTATTGATGACATAATATATCCTTGTGTTAGTTTTGATTCTGGAACATTGCCCTGGTTAATTTAAAGAAGTTGACTTGATTGCTTGTCGAGTGGGAATTCTGTTGCTGCTCCTTTCCGTTTAATATATGTTGTTTGAATACATGGCCTACGTATCTACTGAGCTATTTTTCAGGAGTAGCTTCTATTGTATACTTAATAATTGGTCTCATATCATTAATTCTAAATATTGCACAGGATGAGAAAGAACTGCTTGATAACAACTGTTGCCCTACGCACCTAAAGCCATGTGTTGCACGGAAAGAGGATAATTACTTCTTTGCATTGTCCAAGTATCAAAAGTCATTGGAAGAAACTTTGGCAAAAAATCCGAATTTTGTACAGCCTTCATTCCGTCTTAATGAGGTTAGATATAAAGTACATTGGTTTACTTAACTTGAAATTGTTTCTTTATATATGAAATTACAAATGTAATGTGTAGTACTTACCCTACAAGCCAATTGAGATTTTTACCGCCAGGGTTGCCAATTATTGTTTCTTTATTTGTTCTCACACTCCATCTTGTTAGTGCATATAAAGTTATATTAGATTAATTGGGGAGTGTGAAAAAGGAAAATTGGAGGGCTGATAATGTTATTCTTTCTATAATTTTATAAGTAACTAAAACATATTTTTCCTTTTCCTCAAGGTTCAAAGTTGGATTAGAAGTGGCTTAAGAGACTTTTCCATTTCTCGAGCATTAGTGGATTGGGGCATCCCTGTTCCTAATGATACCAAGCAAACAATATATGTTTGGTTTGATGCTTTACTGGGGTAAAGTTCTTTCCCCCTCCCATCCCTCTTCCCCCTTGTAACTCATAGTCATGTTGTTTCTTAAGCTGTGAGTACCTACTCAGTATAGCGTGGTTTCATTATGTCATATATAGATCCAAACATATGGATGACATAGACTAATAAATAAGTTTTCAGACAACTGTTATACAAAGTAGATAGAAGATTACTGGAGATTATTTATTTGATGTATTTGTTCCAAAATATTGTTAACAGTTATATATCAGCACTATCTGAAGATACGGAGCAACCTGATTTGGAAAGAGCTGTTTCATCAGGATGGCCCGCCTCGCTACACTTGATTGGCAAGGTATGGTGATTTCCATACTTTGTAGATGAACTTTTTTCAGTTCACAAGTATATTCGTTTTAATAAGCCATCCAATTAAGTTCTATTAAATCAAACTTCCAATGTCAAAGCATGACAGAGGAGGAGGACATAACCAGGGATATATAATAGAATTCTGTATGATAGTTGATGTTTCTTTATTCTTCTGTAGGATATTTTACGTTTCCATGCAGTTTACTGGCCAGCTATGCTGATGTCTGCTGGACTTGGCCTTCCTAAGATGGTGTTTGGCCATGGGTTCTTGACAAAGGTAGTTGAGCTATTTGAGCCTAGTATATATGATTGTTTCTTCTGAGAATAGATGTGCCTGTATCTCCCTCATGTGATTGAATACCTCATAGATAGAGCTATTGGTATTGGAATCCTAGATGAATTCTCAGTCCTGTAAACTTTGAGTAATGATCATGTCAACTGGAGATTTAAAGCCTAGGGCATGCTAGAGTTTCTGATCCATTCTCAGTATTGCAACAGGTGTTCATTTAGCTATGTGTAGCATTTTCTTTTGTGTCCAATAGGAGAGATGCCACAGGAAATTATAATGGTCTTTTTCGAAATTAATTGTAGATAGAAAGTTGATGTTACTAAATGGGGGTAAGTGGACATATTGTGATATGGATGTCATTTGTATGTTAAAATGACAAAACTCATGGTAATCCAAACTGTTCATAGATTTTGTTCAGTCCTATTGATTATATATTTATAGCCTTAGCTACGTGCACTTCGTTCCACTCATTAACTCTATATTTAAAATTGCTGAGTTGATGTGTACCTATCTGCAAAGAGATATCATTGATGCTCATACAACTTAAAACGAAAACAGTACTGCGAGTAGTAGGCATTTTGAGTTTTCATCTCATTTATGTAATTTTATTTCATGCAGCAATGCTTTTTTATTTTTAAAATTTTAGGATGGCATGAAGATGGGGAAGTCGCTAGGCAATACAATTGAACCAAATGATTTGGTTCATAAATTCGGGTCTGATGCAGTCAGGTACTTCTTCCTCAGGGAGGTGGAATTTGGAAATGACGGGGACTATTCGGAAGATCGTTTCATCAATATTGTCAATGCCCATCTTGCCAATTCAATTGGTATCTCTACTCTGCGCCTCATTAGTATTCTTTGTTGGTTAATGAATGATAGTTTCTTTCCAATTTTATTCTCTTTGGAGCACTGAAGTTGTCTCTGCTTTACAGGAAATCTGCTTAACCGTACTCTGGGACTTCTTAAGAAGAACTGCCAATCAACTTTGGTGGTTGATTCAAGTATTGCAGCTGAAGGAATTACATTTAAGGACACTGTGGAGACGTTGGTAAAGTTTTCATTATATTTCGAACATTATCAGGTTCCCAAGCTTGTCAAATTAGTTTCGAATGTCAAATTAGTGGAATCACTTGATGTTTGAGGTGGCTTAGGTTTGCAAGCCATGGAGACCCTTTTGCAATTGTGATTCATTTTTTGGTTCTTGGGACATTAAAATCCTCTATGCAACTGTTGCAACCTTTGACCCTCGTTGTCCCAACACTTTTCGTACTTTTATAGGTGGAAAAAGCTCGGGTTCAGTATGGAAACCTCTCGCTATCATCAGCTTGTGAGGCTGTACTAGAGATCAGCAATGCTGGAAATTTATACGTGGATGAGCGCGCACCATGGTCTCTCTTTAAGCAAGGGGGTGCTGCTTCTGAAGCTGCTGCAAAGGTTAGCATTACATGGATAAGTATATGTGTCGGGTTGTCTGTTCGTGTGGTTTTGTATTTGCATATTTCCTTCAATAAGGTCATTAGCCTGTTTTGCTTCAACACTCATTTCACCGACCGTTAAAGGAGGTCAAGTCTGGACCCAAAATGTAGGTCAAATAATGAAAACATATATAGATTGGACTTGAGTGACTTTAGTAAATCTGTGTGTCGATTCAAGGTTAACATTGTAATTGATGGCCAATGTATAAATGCAGTTTGATGATATATATTTTTTTTGGAGCAGGACCTCGTGATAATATTAGAAGCAATGAGGATTATAGCAGTTGCATTATCACCCGTCACACCGAGCTTATCTTGCAGAATATATGGACAGCTTGGCTACTCAAAGGAACAGTTTGATGCTGCTACCTGGGTATTTCTCTGACACTTTTATAAATGTATTTATGTCTTGTTTCCAAACACTTTTTTTATGAACTAACATGTACTTTTGCTCTGTAGAGCGACACCAAGTGGGGTGGGCTAAAGAGTGGTCAGGTTATGGCGCAACCTAAACCAATCTTTGCAAGGATTGAAAACCCAACGGAAGAGCAAAATGGGGTTGAAGCACCTAAAAAGGCAGTCCAGAAGGACAAGCCACCTCAAGCCAAACGGGTGGTGGAAGCGTAAAGATTCAATACTTGAAATAAAATGCTAGGCTTATCACATTTTCCTATCGCATTTTCCTACCACATCTCTAATAGAGGTGGGCCCCGTTGTATTGGTGGGCTCCACCCTCTATTAGAAATGTGGTATACAATGTGGTAGGAAAATGTGGTAAGCCTAGCATTACCCATACTTAAAATGTCTTCTCTAGACATGCTATTTTCCATTTTTCTCTTAAAATTCATATGGGTTCATAGATTGCATTGCGACTTCCTTTGTTAAGGATTACAATCATTTTGTGTAATGGTAATGACCAGATCATTTTTTTCTAATAAATCATCTTATTTAATGGCAATGAACAGATCACCTTTAGGTATTTTCACTGAAACTTTTGTACAGGATGAGGCATACATACCCATCGGGTATTACGTAAATGTGTATTAACTGTACCCGCACTCGCTCAGAAACGGGTTCCCGACAGAAGCAAAGCGAAGTTTTACTCATCGGCTTTTGTATATATATATATCAACTCTTCATAACAAGACGGGAACCAATCTCAATAGGGGAAGGAAGCTTGTTGATATAAACTCAAATACCATTCAAATCGTTTCAAGTAAAACCATCACAGTAAACACCGCTTATTCTTCTACTTGAGAAACATATGGAATGAAGATGCATCACATAGAGGAGGCAAGCAATTTACAAAAATGCACCACCACCCTCACATTCTATGCTACACCGCTCACTCGTTTTTGGGGACACCAAGTCTTGTGCGGAAATCATCCTCCATGAGGGGAAGACCATCACGCAACTTAACCTTCGGTTCCCATCCCAGCAGCTCCTTCGCTTTTGTGATGTCAGGCTTCCTCTGGCGAGGATCATCTGGCGTGTTTTCAACCATTATAATCTCTACCTTAGGATTGATGAGCTGCAAGTCACATGATCAAGAAATTAGTTACCCTTTTACACTTCATGGTGATGTTGAGGTGGTGAGAAGAATTGCAATTAATCAGCATGCCTTGCTGACAAAAACAAAGAAAACGAGAGTAAATACAAAAACCTACCTCCTTCACATTCTTGGCAAGCTCGATCATTGTAAATTCACCTGAAAATAGAAGTGTGTTAATATTGTCCATGAAATAATACTACAAAGCTAAATTGATTCCCTGTTAACCACTCAGGCTTCGTATGAGATAACCTGGATTCCCAATGTTGATCGGTCCAGTGTTGTCTCCTTGCATAAGTCGAATAAGGCCATCAACCTTAAGCATTAAAATGTATGATTAATTTGTATAAACACCTGATGAAGACCTTTTATTTTTCCACGTGAACATGAATCAAAATAATTAAATCGTGCTTACCATGTCAGACACATAACAGAAACTCCGTGTTTGTGTCCCAGGAGCTTGAACAGTCAAGGGATCATCACTACAGAAATGGGCAACAAATATTTTAGCATTACATGGGTGGGGCAAACAAAGTGAAAACAGCACTGGTTGTACACCTCTAATAGGTGTACAGAACCAAACTAAGGCTTAGTAGAACTTACCGGATAGCTTGGGCTATGAAATTACTGACAACACGACCATCATCAATATTCATGCGAGGTCCGTAAGTGTTGAAAATCCTAGCAATCCTTATCTCTGTGAAGGACCGTTATTTAGTAAGAGAAAACAAAGAACAGCAATTTGAAGACAAACAATTAATATGTGCCTGTGATGAGCATTGAAAGAAGAAGAAGGGAAAGGAGAGGTACCTATCCCATGCTGCCTGTGATAATCAAACATCAATGTTTCAGCAACTCGCTTTCCCTCATCATAGCAACTCCTAACTCCTGTTTTATGTTTTGAAACACAAAACCAATTAATATGTGCCACAAGTTGGTGCAATTGACATGTTTGTATTATGAAAGTTGTTTTAAAATTTGTACAGATGAAAATGAGAAACCATAGATCACATTATGGCACGGTATAAATTTGAATACAATGAAAGAGAGGTTTTAAGAGATAATAGAACATATTTTTCTTTGCCTTAGAAAAGACAATATCTACTCTACCCCAGAGATCAAAGGTAATGCAAATGTATTTGTTGTCAGTAGCTAGGATGAAAAGCATACCAATTGGATTCACATTTCCCCAATAGCTCTCAGTCTGGGGGTGAATAAGAGGATCTCCATACACCTCCGAAGTAGATGTAAGCAAAATCCTGAATGAATTTCAGACCATGAGAAACGAACAAGATATCCACAGATGGCTATATCAAATAAGACAGAACGACATTATCAAACCTTGCTCCAACTCGTTTGGCAAGTCCCAGCATGTTCAATGTACCAATCACATTTGTCTTTATTGTCTGTTACAGAAGAAATGTTTACATAAGACAATTATTCCACCTCCAAGAATATTGGTATGTATGGTTGCTGGAAGCTTGTGAGAAAACAGCTTTTGGGGGGGAAAAGGAAAAAGAAGAGAAGTGTGGGTTGGGGGAAGCTCAGTTACAGCCATTTTCTCCTCCACATAAAAAAAGAAAAAAAAGGCATTTGGCCACTGTTATCTCAGTTCCCCTTAACACTATATTCAACTCTTCACGTTCTCAAATAAACATGAAATATTCAGACACACCTTTACAGGATTGTACTTGTAGAAGATTGGAGAAGCAGGGCAGGCAAGATGGTATATTTGGTCAACCTCAATTAGCAGAGGCTCTGTGACATCTGCATGAAGGAAAACTAATATTACCAAACAAAGTACAGATATTTACCACTTGCAAATTTGGTTATACATCTACAACAGGATATTGTTTAAGCAGATAATGAGAATATAAAACTACATATACAATCTCTACACACGCACACAAGAATCTTCATTTTTCTTCTTCTTTGTATTGAATACACAGAAACAGTTTTAAAGTAAAAGGTATTCTGTAATAAACCCAACACGACCGATTAAAAAGACATACCATGACGAATAAGTTCAAATCTTGGATGACCAATCCATTTCTTCAGGTTGTCCTTTGAGCCAGTGAAGTAATTATCCGCAACAATAACCTGAAGAAAAGAAAACCAACACCAGGAAATACAAATATGTTGGTAAAGCATAAACACTTGGACATGTCAATTCTAATTCTTTTTATTATTAACAAAATTCTATACCTCATTCTTTTCATTTTCCATCAATTTGTCCACTAGGTGAGAGCCAATGAATCCAGCTCCTCCAGTAACCAAAATTCTCATATTGGCCTGCCATCAGATGAGCAAACATTTGAATATACATAAATTGCCACAAAAAATATGGTAAACAACAGCACACTAACGCACTAGATCAGTAACTGACCAAACTGGTTAAAATAGTTGAAAATAAAAATAATGCCACTTTGCCAGAGATGTTACCTGAAAGAACTTGGCATTTCTTAAAGGAGAGGGGCTTGGAGGTGGTTTTGGGGTGGCTTGCTGATCTCCATTTGTAGCCATTTGTTAAACTTCTGCACTCCAGACAATCAAAACTTGTACATTTTAGATCAAATACACCCACATATTGTACTACCAACACACAATCTCAGATTCCAAAATGAAATCAAACTTGACAGAAAATATAGAGACAAAACTTAACACTCAAAACCCATCATTCAGCAGAAAAATTTACAAGAACCCATATAACAACTATGAAAAAAGATGAAGAAAGCAAAGATCTTTTTTCTTTTTCAGATTATGAACTGAACAGCAAATCAAGTTCAGATCACCTGACAGTTGAGAGCAATCCCCAATTACCTAAGCTGTTAATAGGTGCAAGTGTGGTATGAGATGATGAGAGGGAGCATTTATATACAGAATAAAAATGGGGTCAAATTGAATTTAAAAAGAAATAAACTTTCGGAATCAAACAACCAAGAAAAATAAAAACTAAAATTAGTTTACTACCAAACTCTACCAACTAGAAGAGAGAGAGAGATGTACGATGCTTTAAAATCAAGGTCTTAAATATCGGAAGTTTGAAAATATCGATGGTTAAAAATACGAAATATCGAAAGGAAATATCGGAAAATATCGATATTGATAAAAATTTGATAAAAGCGGAAATTCTAAGAAAAACTTCAAATTTGTATTGAAACTTTAGAGAATGTTTATTTAGTCGATTATCTATTAGTTTATCACGAAAAATTGGAAGGAAATTAGTTGCGTGATGGATTTAAGCGATTTAAGTTGATTATATAAGCGAAATTTATGAAATCATATTATAGAAAATATGTTGTAATTAATGAAAAAAGATTAAACAGCATCATAATTTTTATATAATGATTTACTTCTGATATTTTATACTTTATACGTTGCGTTGTAAGATACGTTAGTGAATTTAATATTTGAGTATTATTCAAGTATTATTTTTAAAAATATTACAATAATATAAATTTAAGTTTATAAACTTACCTCAAATAATTTTGGAGAGAAGTTGAAACTTGAAACTTGAAAGGGACAGGGAAGGGACCATTTGATGTTTTTTGTATATATAGAAATATGTTAGTTAGGTTAGGTGGGTGAATGGTAGAGTTAAAGTAAGGTAGGTGGAAACGCGAGTAGTTCAATTTGTATTTTCAGAAATAGGTTGAGTGACTATATAAATATGAGTTTTGGTAAATAATTAACACAAACAAACCAACAACGTAGTGGTAAACATGGACTTAAAAATCGAAAATTTCGGCGAAATTTTGCTCAAATTGGGCAACGATAATATCGCAGGGGTATAGAATCGTTTCGTGGGTTTTCCGCCCAATTTTAATATAAAATTGTGATAATATCGCGACTGTTGAAAACCCAAAAAAATCCAAACCTGCCAGGCGCCTCTTCTGGGGTTCGAACTCCTCCCTATTGGAGTTTTCCTTCCCTCTTTACCACTACGCTATTGGTTTGTTTGTGTTAATTATCTACCAAACCTCATATTTATATAGTCACTCAACCTATTTCTGAAAATACAAATTGAACTACTCACGTTTCCACCTACCTTACTTGAACTCTACCATTCACCCACCTAACCTAACTAACATATTTCTATAGATACAAAACAACATCAAATGGTCCCTTCCCAAATCTCTTTCAAGTTTCAAGTTTCAACTTCTCTCCAAAATTATTTGAGGTAAGTTTATAAACTTAAATTTATATTATTGTAATTTTTTTAAATAATACTTGAATAATAGTTGCATGTTAATTCTTTGAAGTAATTAAGTAATATTGTATAATTATTCCCTAGGATAATTTGTCTCTTTCAATTTTCAAGATTCAACTTCTCTCCAAAATTATTTGAGGTAAGTTTATAAACTTAAATTTATATTATTGTAATATTTTTAAAAATAATACTTGCATGTTGCAATGCAAGTATTATTCAAAAGTATTATTCAGTAATGTTAAATTCACTAATACTTGAATAATACTTGCAAATTAAATTCACTAATGTATCTTACAATGCAATGTATAAAGTATAAAATATTGTAGTAAATCATTATATATAAATGATTATGATGCTGCTTAATCTTTTTTCATTAATTACAACATATTTTCCTGATCCCTGATATTCGTTTCATTATATAATCAACTTAAATTAGTTAAATCCATCACGATAATTTCCTTCGATTTTTGTGATAAGCAATAGATAATTACTAAATAAACGTTCTACAAGTCCTCGTCTGAATTTCCAAGTTTTTCTTAGAATTTCGTGGTTTTATCCAATTTTTATCTATATCGATATTTTGATATTCCATCGATATTTAGTGTTTCTGAGCCATCGATATTTCGAAAATGCGATATTTAAGACTCATGGTAAAGAGGAAGGAAAAGCGCCAGCAGGGAGGAGTTCAGAACCCCAGCGGAGGCGCCTGGCAGGTTTTGGATTTTGTTGGGTTTTCAACAGTCGCTGATACAATTTTATATTAAAATTGGGCGGAAAAATCGGGCTGAAATTCTGCCCTAAATTTCGGCGACATTTTCGAAAAACCCACGAAACGATTCTGTACCCCTGCGATATTATCGCTGCCCAAATTTGAAATTTCGCCGAAATTTTCGATTTTTAAGTCCATGTTTAGAATCACGAAAAGTGGGTAGTGATCAAAAGCTTCTCTACAACGAAACTAAAACCCCACACGTCTTATTTGCAGATCTGAAATATAAATCTCAGACAAACCCAACAATTTTTTTCAACCCAAAACCAAAAAGAAAAAAGGAAAACAAATAAAGTAATTAAAATGAAAGCAATTAAATGATGCTGGACATGGATATAATACCTTACAGAAAATAAACAAAACTGCAGTGATGGTGAAAACTCAAAGGTGTGGAATTTCTAAGGTTTCCTAGACAAGAAAATCGAACACGAACATATGTAAAATGCAAACGTATATGTAATGTTTCGTTCAAGTGGTATCCGAAATTCACGGTGCTTCGAAGATTTGGAGTTTGCAGAAATCACTGCATGCCACGTCATTGCGTAGGAGGATGATGCATTGTATCCTAGTTTCCGATTCTGCTGCACCTCTAGTTGTTCTCTACTTCGCTCGGTTGGGTTACGGTGTGATGGTCCGCACGATATGTGCGGTAGGCAGCCAATCAGTAACTGGCGTTTCAAGAATAACGAAATTCTACGGCTCTCCCTTTTCCGTGAACTGGATATTTAAATATAAAAATTTTAATATAAAAAAGTGTGAATTTATGATATTATTCTTATTTAATTAATAATTTTAATTCTTAATATTTGTATTAATTAAAACATTTTTTAGTATTTTTAATGTTTTACCATTGTTTGTCTTTTATTTTCTATATATAGATAAATATATAGATTTTCTACCCAAAAAAATATAGATATAGAGATAATAGTCTTGGTATGATTGTTAACTTATTACTGGGGGAATTATCTTGGAGTCGGTGGTGCGCGAAACATGGGATAGTTACTCCTTTGAGGTGGGACCGTGGGATGGCTAAGAAGTGCAGTGGTAGGTAAAATCCCAAATTGTAAATTGCCACGTCAGAAAGAGATTGAGATTGCAAGGGTCAAGGTGACATACATGGGAAAGTCTGTGAACGTCCACGCAGAAGGAGTTATCCGGAACGTCAGACTCAGATCCAACGCATTGCTTTTGACTTCTTCATCGGGCGACCACAACTAGCATGTGAGGTTTGAATAAAATAGTTAATTTTGTCCTAGAGGACAACCTCGTGGCTGTAGTTTAGTGGTAAGAATTCTACGTTGTGGCCGTAGAGACCTGGGCTCGAATCCCAGCAGCCACAATTTCCTTTTAATTTTTGTGGATTTGGAACACCGAGCAAAATCCCGGCACTCACTGGATCAGTCTCTCGCGCTTTTTCCTTATACAAAGTGCGAATACAAGGACAAGGAGAGGAGAGAGCGAAGCAGAAGAAGTGTCCTTCTTCCTATGTCCTTTTACAGTCTGAAATGTATTTATTGTTTTTTTATCATCTTCTTCCTCTTCCTGCTAATGTTTAATTGACGTGACATATGATATGGGCATGCTACATTTTACGATATAGAAATATGAAATAAAAATGTGGTAAGTGTAGTATTGTTGTATTCATGTTCATAGCAACTTGCTTTTTCATTCTTTTTCTTTTTTGAATTCCACAACATTAACACGGGATGGTCTCAAATTTGCCCTTGTTTCTTTCCTTAGATATATATTTTTTATTTTAGGCGGTACGACCAAATGGCTTAATACCTTACCTCTATTACAAATATCAACTAAAAGAGACTCATGATATATCATTTAACTCCTAAAACCATTCAAACTTTGTTTTTGAGATAAAAGCGATAATTGTATTCATATATTATGCACAAAGATCATCATATCCACAAAGACAAATATAAATATTCACAAAGGGGTAATAAAAATATAGGAAAAAGTTTCCCAATATTTATCAAACATTTTCAATTATTGTATATTGAGAATATAAATTAAATGTTTCATGAATATTAATCAAGTGTAGAATAACATATGCTGGATAATACACACCACAACAAATTTGTGTTGAATTATCATGAATGAACACCATTGGGCCAACTTTATTGTTATGTTTATTATTTAATTTATGGGTTAATTACATAAAAGTACCCAACCTTGGTCGTTTCAAATTAGTACACAATCTTTATAATTTTGCATGTATCTGAACTCATGAAAAATATACAAGTTAAACCCTCCGTTAGTTAGATTGTTAATCAATCTATTAAGTGCTCGAGTGACATTTTCCTTCGTAGTTTTTTTATACTTAAGTGTGCTTCACGTGGACACAAAAAGTTTCTTTTATTTTTTAAACTATTATTTTTTGCTACATAATCTTGCTCCAACTCCTCATCATTTACATTATACACTATGAACATTATGTTGAAAATAAACAACAATAACTTTTCTCTTACTTCGCAGATATGGCCACATAGGTCAAGAACTGACTTATAAGTGTCTAACTTCACCAATTTAGATGTTGAAAGCTCCTTGGCATAATAACTCAAGTCATCAACATTATATCCTAGTAACTTAGCAAGCCCTTGAAGGGATAACAAAGACACATAGTCACATTGGCACCAGTCACTCCAATTAATTGTATCATCCATGTAATACCAACCAGTCTTTACTTCCACTAACTTACCCCCATGACAAACCATCCTCGTGACACAAAGTATCGTCATCTGCAACAGCCAATATTCAATTAAAACAGCCAAATTTAATGCACCAAATGAATAAAACGACAACAATGACCATAAGGTCTTTTAATCTTAGCAACTAGTAAAAAACCCAACATCAAGACCACACACTGAACACAGATAACCATGAGAAACATTATTCGCATGAGGACCATGAGAAAGAGACACTTACCGTACATTGCTGTTGGTGCTCTAGCCTTTCTGATCATACTCATCTCTGACTCTTCTTTTCTTTTCGAGCACAATATCTCAAACACCCCAAGATTCTCTCATTCTTTTCCATGACAAGATGAATGAAGCTTTTGTCCATATTACCCTAAACCACAAATCCCAAAATTCCAAAACCCCCAGTTCTTCAAACCCTAATATGAAACCCAACCCCTAAATCGACAATTTACCCCCTTTAGTTGCTTGGGATCTTACCCCTGCCCACATCAACACCAACAAAGGGTCCTGCTTTGTGCCACATAAGTTCATTTAACGAGTCAATTTGCCGACATTGAACAGAAAGGGTAACATTTGAGACAGATTGGGAGAATGGGCGGTAAAGTGAGAAAATTTGAGTTATATGGAGTTAAATGCGTCTGAGCTCGAGTTTCAGTGAGTGAAACATTAAATAAGCCTAATTTTAAAATTCTAACAACAAAATTGAATACCAGATATTATGTATTGAAATTGATTTGAAGTAGCTAACTAACAAGTTAACAACTCTAATTTAGAATTCTCTTCTTGTATACGAATGGATATTTATGTATTAAAAATTTACATTCCATTTGTTTTTCTTTATGCTCAACATTCTATTCAAGAAACTCAATTCCTCAAAACTTTAATTAAAAATTGAAATTCAACATCCCACAAGGGCCACGGTAATGTAGCAGGACCAAGGCATAAAAGTTTGGCTGCAAGCCCATACTAACATGATCTGGATGGTCCATAGGTACGTATTTAAATGGGCCAACAATTCGGGCCAGAAGTTGACTTGTTTTGGGTATTTCGGTTCGGAGCGAGAAGGTCAATAAAAAGGCCGTTTCTTTTCCGCTTCCCCTACGATCTCGGCTACATTTCAAAGTTGGGTCTTGCAGTTGACGATCTGTTCGCAACTTCAGGCGTCTTCGCATTTGATCTTCACGAAGGTACTTTCTCTCTCCGTCTGATGCAGATCATATGTATGCATATACATAGTGTTAATATAAAGCTTCCATTTTCAGATCGTTTACGAGTTTATAGCATGTAGTTGGAATTTCGATTTCTCTGTCGTGGTCACTGGTCAGTGTAAAACCCTAGCAATTTGGTGCGTTTTTCAGTGATGAAGCATTTCACATTCATAAGTTTATTTAAGACATTAGTTTTGGACTAGAGAGTACTCGATGATCGCATAGCGGAGTGGATATCGCATTAGACTCCGGATCTAAAGGTCGTGGGTTCGAATCCCACTGCGATCGTCTATCCTCTTTATACATTTCCATTTTTTTTTTCTCTGAAAGTTTTGTGGGTAATTTGAATTCCTCACTGGAAGACAATTTAGAGTTTTGTTTTTATTCTGGGTAGAAAAAATGGGTAAAGACACTGTTAATTTGCTACTGGTAAGTGATTTTGGTGGGTTGGAGAGAATATGTTGTCTTAGTAGACGGTAGTTTTCATTCCTTTAAGGAAATGGAAGATAAATGTTTGGTTCAGAAGATTCTGGTTACCAAGTTATTCTGTATATGGATATGTCACATTGAACATATGGTTTAGCTTCATCTGCAATGATGATTCAATATTAAGGTATCCAGACAAAAAGAGGTTCTTTTTTTGTTGATGCTAGCTATAGATAAAAGAGAGTGAGAATATTTACTAAGGATGGGAGTAGATAGTCTTTTTTTTTTCTGGATACGATAAAGGTATGTTCACACCAGGAGACTGAAGATTCCCATCTTCATTGGTGAAGTTTTATGAACAAGCAATGTGCTGAAACTAGCCTAATAGTGTTAGGTGTGACTTAATATGTACATGACTGCTGTGTTCATTCTCTTACTTCTTAGGTGCTGCATCTCTCGTTTTCAATAAGTACACTGGAATTGTTGTGTGTGCTATACTAAAATATCTTAATTAGTGAATAAGACAAGACAAGATACTGAAAGCGGATCTTATTTTACCATTTCTAAGCTAGACATTGAGGATTATTGTTCAGATTGTAGAGAACCCACTCTGGATAGAATTCAACATTCAACTAAGGGAATTAGAATAGAGGAATGATATGATTGAATTTATTCTTCGAAAAGAGGCCTGATAGAGGAATATATTCCCAATGAGTAAAGATGCCTCTGGTCATGGTTTGATGTTTGCTGAATCAAATTGCCTTTGTACACTATCAAGATTTATGTAGATATGTGGTTAGTTCAGAATTTGCGTAAATTAGTTTGGAGATTATTTAATAAAAATTTGATATATGGGCTTGCCTTGTCAGACCTCATTTTCTTTGTTATTCCTTGTGTAATTGGGCATTAGAAGGTCCATAGGTATACCGTACACACACACACACACACACCTTGGTTTTGTATTCTGGCAACGTACGGGTAACCGATCAACTAAGGTTGATCTCCATGACAAAGTTGGTTTCCCCCTTGCAGTTTTATACCTTTTCCAATTAACTACTGCATAAATTTGAGTGAATTCAATTATAGCTTTCAAGTCGGGATTGTGGGAGGCAGTGGAAAACGTTTTTGTTATAATTGCTGCTAGGCACTAATTACATGGAATATTCATAGATTATTTGTATAGTGGGGTGATATAGATTGTGGTGTAAAGCATGAAATATGTGCATTGCAGAAATTATATGAATTATTGTAGTGTACAATACTAACTTACTGGGTTGTGTGTGTCTTCCGACAGATGATTGACGATCAAGGCCTGGGGATTGTTGCCAACCTTCTTGGCATTTTCATATTTCTTCTGGTGATTGCTTATCATTATGTGACGGCAGACCCAAAATATGAGGGCAACTGAAACTGGCATTGTTTGTGCTAATGGAGAGACCATATGGCACTCCCAGAGAAACATAGAGGACACAATGTAGGATTTCAATTTTGTTAGCTGATCCTTTTGCTACTTCTCAACACAACAACCAGCATCTTCCTTTTATGTCTAGAAACTAATGAAGTTACAATGCCCTTAACAGTTTCTATATTTATGACATGGATTATGTCTAGAAACTATTTGACATGAGTAAAGTCTTCCCTTTTTTTTTCATAATAGTTTTTGTAATCATATGTTTTGTGATGTGGAATGGATTCTTTTTATCTTGTCTTGGACAGTGAAAAAGACCCTTTAACTAACACCACTCAAACCTTCAATATTAGTACTTGATGAAATTAAAATCAATTCAATAATAACGGCGGCACCAACTTTTGAAGACCTATTAATGTGATCGTGTTTTATTTACTAGTTCTCTAGTATTACTAGTTCATAATTGAATTTTGCTATCCTCAGTCAATTATATCGTTGTTAGATTCTGATCAATTTTACATGCATCAATGGTTACAAATCGCCCTTATTGGTAGATTCTGATCAATTTTACACACATCAACGGTTACAAATCTTCGACATGCACAGTGCCCAACTGACCGTAGCATGTCTCAATAATCATGCATATTGATAGCAAGTGAAGTCCATAAAATTGAGTAGAAATACATAAAGAATACACTCTCCCATACACACACAGACCCGCGAAAATACACTGAAAATTGAAAAAGCTGCACCCACTGGCTGACACACCACACCCGTATCACATCATCAGTCATTCCGTCTCAAAATCAGAGTACGGCCACACAGTAAGAACTCAACACCTCTATCTCTAAAGATGAAAACGAGAGCCCCTGATAATGAAGCAGGCGACCCGGAAACCGGAGAGCAGAGACGAAAAGCCCAGGAACACAAACCCGACAAAGCCCAGGGCGATGGCCACGTCCGTCTGTATGCAGAACGCGTTCCAAGCCGTACACGTGTCCCTCCCTTTCAAAACCCTCGCCAACGCTGTTCCCGCCGAATCCGCAGACAGCAACAAATAGGCGAACACCTACAAGATCACAGTTAAGTTTCTTTTTAATTAACTTTTAAACACTAATTAATTAATTAATTAAAATGCTTAAAGAGAGAGAGAGTGCTTGATGGACCTGGTCATGGCCGAAGTCGAACCAGACCTGCAAGACCTCACTGAAGAGAGTGCCTCCTCTGGAGATTTCCCAAACCGAAGCCACCATTTCGAAGAGAGAGTAGAGCGCTACTATTGCATTCGCTCCCACTACAAATCTGTCCAAGTTTTCCCAATCAATTTTCCGGTAAAACGTCTGCCTGTTTGGCTACTGAGAAAGTGCATCAAAATGGATCCCAAAACAAATTCCTATTCTTTTTCATCATTATGTTGACCCAGAAAAAATTGAATCTTTCTTCGAAGAGGTATTAGCTTTACGTTTTGAAGGACATGTTTTGAAAATTGAGCTAAACGGCGCCATTCATTTCCAAAAAAAAAAAAAGAATTCACCTTTTTCTGTTTTTGTTATTTTCTCTTTCGGAATTGCAGTGCATTTCTCGGCAGCCAAACAGAGTGAGAGATTAAAAATAAGACAGAAAACTGATGGTGAAACTAAGGAACTTCAAATATGCGTGAACTGAAAATACTACCTGAAGGCGTCGAAGTGGTACCAGCGAGGGGAGTTTGGGCCTCGAGAAGTGGAGAGCATGAAGATGAAGGAAGCGAGAGAGAAGCTGAAGGAGGCGATTCGAAAGACGAGGATGAGGTAGTTAAAGCGCCTGAGCTTCCGTAGCGAGACGGTGGAGTGGAAAGGATGGTTGGGGATCGTGTACGGCGCCGTCTCGCAGTTCCGGTGAGGCTGCTGAGGAGGAGAGCGCATGGTTGGTGAATTGGTCTCCTTGTTGTGTTGTTGTTGGTGGAGGATATTGGAGATAGGAAGGTTCAGAGTGCAAAATCATGGGGAAAAAAAGTGTGGGTTTTTGGAGAAGATGATGAGATGAGGAGGGGAGAGAGTTGAAGCAGTCACGGGTCGATGAGGCGAGAGTTCCATGTGAAAATTTGAGATAAGGCCTGATGAGAGATATGAGAGAGAGGACTATGGAGACATAAGACTCATAACCCAACAGACCAACCAAAGAAAAAAGAGAGAAGGAAAGTGCGAGAGAGAGAGATAAAGCAAGGAAAAGCTAAAAAGGGGTGTGCTTTGGAAAGACAGCATGAGAGAGAGAGAGAGAGAGAGAGAGAGAGAGAGAGGGAGAGAGAGAATAAATAAACAGAGGAGGGAGGAGGAGGAGCAGGACAAGGCAGAGACAGGAGACACAGCAGGAGGAGGCAGGAAGAGTGTGTGGGGTCCTGTAATGTGGGGGGCTTCACTACTAAAAACTAGGCTAAAAGCACAAATTTTATTTGTGCTTTTTATTTCAAATAGCACAGATAATTGTGCCCTATGAATATGCCCACAGTGCAGCCACTTCATTGCAGTCGGTCTCTTGTATAGGAGTTTTCATTGATCATAGGGCACAGATGTTGTGCTTCGTGGCAGATATTTAGGGCACAAATGTTGTGCATTTGTGCTTCTATTTTGAGTTTAGCACCTTTTAAAATCGTGCCCAATGGGATGTATTTCTTATAAAGAAAATATAAACACAATTAAGTTAACTGTGCTCAATGCCAAATTTTTAAATAAAAAAAATATACATTCAGCTAATCAGCTCTTGCACGTGCTTACATTGGGTGGGGTGGGGATGTTCTATGCAAAATTAAACCCTAGAAATTTTACATCTATTATAATATAATTAGATAGACTAATTTAATATACAATAAATGTTATACATTAAAAATTACAATGCAAACAAAACACAAACAAATGAACAAAGCTATCTAGTAAATAATATGTAATTACAAGAAAATCTCTATTACTCTTCAACCTACTTTGGGGATGATCCAATGTGATGAAATTTGATCTTCAATGCTTTAGTCATCCAAGGCTCAGTAATACCCATCTCAACGCTTTCCTTCCAAACTGTCTGTACAAAAATAATTAAAATAAAACATGAATTAGGCTTTAACAAATGCCATGCCAATATCTCAAATTCCATTATCTATATTTCCTACATTTACGTAACCAAAATTTCATATTAGTTTAAGTGTTAGAACCTGAGATAGAATTGCAGATCAATTACTGCAGCCATGAATAGCATGGAAGCACTCCGGCTACACATCGCCAAGATTCACAATTAAACAATGCACAGAAACATAGATGAAGTAAAAAGTAGCAACAATTAAGACAAAAATGCTTCTGTCACCTCAAATAAAGGAGGATAAGAGGGAGGGATGCACAGACAGAGGAGTTAAAAGGAGAGAAGGCCATAAAGAGAAATAGGGCTAAAGTTTAGTGAAACTATCTTTAGTTTCATCACATTGTAATGGAGATAGACACATAGTTCCACAATAGTACCTATTTTTCCAATTCTTTCCTTTAAAACGCTGAACTGCCCTCCTCCGCAAGATTTCATCCTGAATACAAAGAGAGAGAAATCATAAGCGCTACATATTCCAAAAAGAAAAGGCAATAAACAACGAATGACAAAGATGCATATACACAAGAAAATGTATTGAAATAGAAGCACAATGAATTGAGAACTGAATATCACATAGATGAGCAAAATAATTTATACTACACAAACCCATTTTCTGCTAAATAAGATATAAAGAGCCCATGGTACAATAGATGCTTTTGGCATGAGGTGTTTTTTGTATATACCTAACTGTTGGTGTGTAATCCTTCAGCCTTCAGTCTTGGAGCAGAAGGAATTGGCTTTAATTTTTGTTGGTTTTAAGTTGTTTTATGTATCTTTATTTGTGCACCCTTGGATCACAGTCCAAGTGTTTTAATCTCTAGCGTAGGTTGTAAGTGAGTTGTTTTGACAAGTGTAAGCATCTAATAGGGTGTTAAAAGTGAGCTCAGTGTAATACCGTTAGAGAGAAGAATCTCTCTTCTCTCTCCTCTAACGGTTATATCCTAGTGTAGCTAGCATGAATGAATACAGAGCATTCCATCTTTCCTTCAGTGCAACGATCTCTTCCTCTCAACTCTCTCTGTGATTTCTCTATTGCTCCCAAAATATCCAAACATATACAAAAAGCTAGAATACTGAAACTATGAATTCTAACACTAACTAAAAACTTACGCGGCTTTGCCATAGTTTGTTCTTTTAAAAGCAAATTTACCTCTTCAGGTACCCATTGTCCTTTTGTACGACGCCTTGCAGGCCCACTAGTCCTCCTACAATACACTTGCATAATATTAGACAAACATTGATTCGTATAACAGATTCTCAAAGAGAGATAATTTTAAAATACTAAAACAAAAGGGAATACAGAGAGAGGATCCTAAAACATAGAAGATTGAGAATTTAATAATACACACATTGTCACATACAAGACACCCAAGTCAAAAGTTAACAACAGCCAGCTTGTAAGAAATGGTGGTAATAAAGAATGAACATATGCACTTTAGTTAAAAGTTTGCAGAAAGTGCTGAACTCATTGTTTTTGGATGTCATAATAGGTCTTCTTTTCACTTTTCTTTCTTCCTCCAACTTCCACACAGTGGTCAAATTGAATCAAATGAGAAAAGTCATTTAATATCCCCAATATTGAATGTAAAAAACATAGTGTGATCACAGGAATTTCAAATGCAATTAAAGACTAGAAAAAATTCAAATGTGGGGTTTGAGTGACAGCTGGGTTTTTCTGCAAAATCTATATGTTATGGGGTTTTATAATAACATGTGATCTGATGGCTTGAAAGATTGTACATGGACCTATGCTAGAAAACAACTGACAGGAAAACAACTGATTTGGTGGAATGATAGTGATGGAGGAACTAATAAAATTGGTAATGGATGCAAAAAGAAAATCTCATGACAAATGGCCCCTTTAAACACCCTAAACTCAATGAAAATCTACCAATTTACATGCATCCTGAAGCTGATTAAATAAACTTTTAAACAATATAAAATTTGACAGAAACGGTGCTCTAATTTATAAGATAAGGCAGTCCAAAGTAAGTGTTTCAAAACTAAAACTGCAGCCCCTATTTTTGACAGATTTAATAGTCATACTAAAACTGCAGCCCCTGTTTTTGACAGATTTTGTAGTCATACTTACCAAACCCAGGTATCAAACTTCAACCAAATTACAATCCTGGATATGTAACGTTTAAAACCAAGTACTTATACCTCAAAACTAACCCACAACCTGTGCAAAAGTAACTGTCAACGTGGGTAATACAATCACACTTTCTGAAAAACTGAAACTTAACAATTCTGCACCTATTTGTTTTTTGTTTTTTTAATAACCAAAACAAAGCCCCAAAACACTTCTAAACAATCTTTAAAAAAAAGTATAAATCATAACATAAATCTTGTATTGGGTCTGTCAATCTACCAATCCCTTTTTGGAGAAAATGGGTGAAGTGGGTAGGTGAGATTAGAGAACCCAACAAGAGGTCTCAAATCTGATTTGAAAAAGAAAAATAGAACTAAGCAGAAAAATAAATAAAACAAAATTAAAATTAAAACAAACAAACAATTTAAGTTTATAAGGAGGTGACTTTTACCTCTCTCCCACCGTCCTCTCACCCAGATTTTTCTACAGCTTCAACCAATCACATGGCACTTCTTCTAAACACAAACCAAAGCACCATTAGATTCTGCAAAATTTAAATAAATAAAAAATCTAAATCTAAATTAAGCTTTTGATAGAATTTGAAACTTCGTAATATCTGCTAGCACATTAATTGAAATAATTGAAAGAATTTGGAGCTTCATACCCAGTGAGGTTCCATAAAATTTAGTAAAACCAACTTGAGAGTGCAGCCGTGAGGTTCCGCAAAGCTAAATTGAAAGAACGTTTTGATAAAATCTGGAAAATAAAAGAGCGATAAAGAGAGTTAGGGTAACCTTGAGATTGCAGTCACGAGAGAGTTTGGGAACGAAGAGGATTTCTGATGAGAAAGAATGATATAGGGTTTGGGGTTATAGAGAATCGCAGGGATTTAGGGTCGGATAGAACCATAGAGGGTTTTGGGTTAGATAGAGAGAGAGAGAGAGTGAAATCAGGGATTTGGAAGCCCAGATGCAGTGGGATCCGAGAGAGAGGAGGATCTGAGTGAGATAGAGAGATTGAAAGAGAAAGGAGGAGGTGTGATCGAGAGTTGAGAGAGATATTGAAGGAACAAACGCGAGTTGATAGAGTCGAGAGTCAAGAGGAGAGAGAGAGAGAGAGAGAGAGCCAGAAAAAAGAAAAGAAATTTTGAAAACAGGAAGAGCTTTAGGCACGGTTTTAATTTTTCGTGTCTTAACTGAATTATTATTTTTAAATATCTGGTACTGAGCACAAATAGCAGTATTCGTGCTCTATAAGAAACCTAGAAAGGCACAGTTGCAATATTCATGCTCTATAGACCATCATGCACAGTGCAAAGGCATATATAAGTCACGGGACTCTGAAAAGAAAAGAAATATATATGTATTTATATAGCCACAAAAGTTATCTATTTGTGCTCTTTATAGGCCACATAAATTGTATCTAAATTACTTAAGCACAATTAAGTTGTGTGTAAATTACTTAAGCATAATTATTTCTTTATTATGTTCAAGTTGGACAAAAAACTATTGTGTCTTCTCTACATATGACACAAATACTACATATATGTGTCTAATGTGATTCAAAAGGGCATGAACCTCTTTTTTGTGACTTTTGGATTGTGTTTTTTGTCCAATTTTGTAGTAGTGCTTTCAGCTTCGCTTTTACTTTTTCACTTCCTCTGTTTTCTTTTCCCTTTCTTTTTGGTGTTTCTTTTTCTCCGCATCATCTTTTATTTTTTATGAAAAAAAGTTTAGGGGGAAATTAGTTACTCTCACCACCAATATCATGGCATACCCACAACCTCAAGGATTTACACATGGCATCCAACTCTCAGCTGCCACAGGTATATATTTACGTAGAAAATTACAGATTACTCATTAATGGAAACTGTTGATTGCGAGACTCGAACCCTAGCGAGACTATACATAGGACAAATACCTTATGAACTGAACCAATCCTCCTTGTCCTCCACATCATTTTTTGGGTTTCTTCTATAGAGATCAAAAAGAGATCATATAATCTTATGCACCAAGACTCAGTTTTACTTTCGATAAATTACAAAAAAAGACTCAGTTTTACTTGTACACCCATGCCATGACAGAATCTTCCCTGCCCTGCAACCAATCAATACAATTACAATTTCCAAACAAAATCTTTTCACATCCAAATCCACTCCACTCCAATCCAATCCAACCAATTCAATCCAATCCAACCGTTGTTACATCATTTTTCGAATTTCCTTCCTCTGTTTTTCTCTGCATTGCAAAATACTGTCTGGTATATGCAATGTGTGTGATTTTAATAATTTCATTTAATCAGTTTTGCCTTTGATGAAAATCCCGTGACAATCATTAAACTGGTGACAGACAGATAGATGAACTGGTGGCACTGGTAGGTAGAAACTGTTCAAAGTCGTTCCAACTTCCAAGTCGATTGTTATCAATTTTCAGCAACTCACCAACTTCGTATATTTTTTAAAATTTGTTTTTAACATGACTTCTGAATTCATATTTGACTTTGCAAAGTCAACACCGAAAGAAAAATCCCATAAAGATTCACAAAAGTCAACATCACCTGCGTGAGTTCAAGAAAATCAAAATATATAAACCTTATAATAATCGAAATCTCTTTCCCTGAACTGGTGCAGCAACAGAAGTATTCATTGGATGCAGGGAAGGATCTAGTTGCAAACAGCACGTTCCTCAAACAGAACAAAACTTAAGTGTTTCTGGCCCCATGATCTCTAGCTAGTTCTGTAATGACTTAAAACATTTCTTGTGACTTTCTGACATTGCGGCCTACTTTCTTCTTGAACTCATCCCTGTTGTCTCTCCATTCTTTCTGCAACACATAATCAACAACATGTGCCAGCAGATTAGCAAGCTACCAGCATCTTGCACGACATTTGCCAAAAAAAAAAAAAAGATAACGAAATTAACAAAAATGGAACATTAGGAAAAAGAAAAGAAAAAACACCTACCGCAGCTTCAACATTGGCAGGAGATTCATCATTGGGGCTTGAAAGCATTGATATTATACTCAAAACAATGCTCTCAACCTGCAGGTTAACAGCAAATTAGTCAGTAGAGCCTCAACAATAGGACCACGGTAACTGCATTCATAGAACAATATGGATGCGTAAAAAATATAAGAAAGAGAACTTTGTTAAATAGATTTCATAAATGTGAAAAATCAACAATTTACAACCCGTTAAATCAACTCATGCATCTCTAAAATTTAGGGGGAAAGAAATTATAGCAGAGCTGTGCATTTGATAATATAGCATAAGCATAGCAATAACCTTTTCAGTTAAACACATCCCTCAGTCATATATAAACAAACGCATCACCAGTTCACCATGATCTTCAGCATATACTACTATATTTGAGGCAGGAGAAATGGTTGTTTCCTACAGCCATTCCAAAGTCGCTGTTCGAGACCTTCAGCTTTTTGCATCCCCACTTCTCAAAAAAACTGATTACATTGCCTTGTAAAAGTTAGAGTTGGTCCCACCAACAGTGCCATTGATTAAAACCCTACTATTCAACCCAACTTTTCCATAAGCACCTAAAACACTATGTAGTCCAATCCACAGACCTCCGAAAATGAGGCAAGAGGTGAGGCTCAAATATCAGGTTGAAATAATGAGGTTCAATCCTCATGTAGGAACTGAGTACATTATTGGAAAATTCAACTATCATATTTGATCCAGATGCTGCATTCCCTCTTCGCTAACTCTTACACTCTCTTCATTTGAGCACTTTTCCCCATTGAAACCTACAGCATGTTCAGACTATATCATTCAATCTGTCATTTCTGGACCAATTAAATAAGCACAGATGAACTTCCTCCAAGAAGCATGGATTTCACTATACTTACTATAAGCTTGTCTCATGAAATCTCTCATAGAGATGAAGGAACAGGAAGCAAACTAACATGAGGTTCATGGTGCTATAGCACATACAAGAATAACTAATAATTTGGGCCTGGCCAATTGAGCAATGCATTAGTTTCCAATGCATCATGCAGGTCAAAAAATTACTGCACAATATAACAATCAGCCTGAACCCAACTCAAGCAATCTTGTCTAAGCTAGAGTTGTTCTAGGGTTTAGGAACAAGCACCTCAATATGGGCTTAGGTTGAGATCCACAGGGATATTGTACAATTCAGTCCCGCAATGATCTCATTTCAGCCCTTAAAGTTAGCCACCACCAAGCTGCACTGCGAATTATAACTGCCATCAGATGGTCAAGTCAGTGTATTAACGACACACACAAACTCAATCAGTTACCATATGTGTAGATCTCCAAGTTTTTCACTCTTTATCCAAAAACAATGTGCAACTCATAACTCCGAATGACAGATTCCTCATCCAAACACTCACAGCCTTCTAATAACTCAATGCTATACACTTTAAACAGAAAGGGGAAAGCTCACTGCACAATAAGCTAAAGAATTGATTCAGTTCAGATAATCACAAAGGTAATACAGTTGCAAGCAAACTCTGCACCCTAAATCTGCACTAGTAGGACTATATCAAAACAAGTGAAACCATAAAAGCCGGAAAGTAACATGATTTTTATTCCAAATGATGCACAGAAGACATAAATAATGACAGAATGAGAGAATGCATCTTGGCATCTTAAGACCATACCGTATGGACTGGATTCCAGCGCTCAGTTGCAAGCTCGTAGCCATTTGGATCGTCACCAGGGGGATGAAGAATTGAAATACAAACCTTCCCATCAGGGTAAACTGCAATATATAGAAACTTTCAGGAAGCACGACCATGATCAACTAGAGGGAAGAAACAATATAGAAAAATCAATGCAGAAACAATATACAAAAGACAGTAGTTACCATTGGGGTGCCACATCTCTGAGGTAAACCGTACTGTAGGAGGGTTGTTCGGGTAATCCTCAGGGAAGCTCATGATGGCATTAAAGAAACCACCGTCACTGCAGCATAGGAATTTTGAAAAACCAAATACCCAAAAAAAAATTTTGTTTGTCCAAAGCATGCATGAAAATGGCTTATAGGTATGCCCAAAAACTAAGAACCACACTAAAATATGTGAACTTTGTGACCAGCTCCATTCATAATCAGAACCCGGATATGATAGAGCAAAACTAAACATATGAATTCAAACAAGCCCATATATATAGTCGTATGAAAAAGCAATCACCATGTTAAAGAAACACAAACATGCACAGAAACAAAAAGTTCGGAATTTGATTATAATCAAAGGGGCCATGTTTCAAAGATAGGAAAAAAACAAACGAAATTGGGTTACATACTAGAGAGTATCGGGTGGGCCAATAATTGTAACGCTCCATTCAAAGATGTTCTCTTCAACGACCAAACCAGCCGAGAATCCATCCACTGGGTGTTTGCAGAGATCTACATAAATAAATAAAAATTTAAACTTTTTTTTCTTAATAAAAACAGAATGTAAATTTCAATCAGTATATAAGGTTCACATCCAAAATGAATCCAATTGCCAACAACGGTGAAAAAGAGAAATAAATATTTAGATTATGGTGTGACCTTTGAGTTGCTTCTGGAGGAGGAGGCTGGCTTGGGACGCAGGTTGCGTAGCCATGGAAAACGCAGAGGAGAGAGAGAGAGAGAGAGAGAGAGAGAGTCGGGGAATGGCATGCGAGATTTTGAGTTTGGGTTATATATAGAGATTAGAGAGCACCGAATATTTAATTGGGAAATGCTAGCAACATTCCTTCCTATAGAAAATTAGGTAAAGTCCAATGAAAGTGAAAATATTTAGGAAAAGGTCAAAGCATAAGGCAAAATTCAATCCACTTTTTGCCTTGTGCTTTGACATTTTCCTAAATATTTTTACTTTCATTGATTAAAAATAAGCCACCCCTTCTTTCTAATTTTCTGTTTTGAACATTCTCCTTTCTTCTCATGACAAGTATCACTTTTCTCACACTTAAAACAATGTTATTAATGCATCACACAAACTTGTTTTTGTTTTCTAAGTTTACCCTTATTGAATGTATTAACTCTTTTTAATAAAATAACAAGCTAGTTTTTTTACAATTTTCTTACTACCTTGTTAAAAAATTAAATAAGAAACTAAAAACTGAAGTTTTTTTTTTCCAAAGATGACGTATGTTTTGTTAAACACAAAATAATGATGATAACAATGTCATGAAATAAACTTTATTTTTTCAAAATAAATTACGTTTTTTCTTATTTAATTTTTAAAAATGTGCTAATGAAATTGTAACAAAATTTGGATAAATTGAAGGAAATATAAAAGCTAATTCATTTAATAAGGGTAAACTTGGAAAACAAAAACTAACTTGTGTGATGCATTATGATATTATTTTAAGTATAAGGAAAATTACACTTATAATAAAGAAAAGGAAGAAAGTCCAAAAGAGAAGGTTGCTAGCATTCCTCTATTTAATTTTCACTCAACCTCTTATACTAAAAATAAATAAATAAAAAACGAACCCAACAAAAAAATATTTATTGGACAACTCAACAATTTAAGTAAACACTTTTACCAATGCCATTACCTTGTAAGTTGTAATTTTGTGATGGCGAACACAACTAATTTATAAGTACGAATTACTAACTAAACCTATTTTCACAATCATGCTATCTATTTTTTCGTTAAAATTTTGCTTAAAACGTTAAAAAATTATTTTAATAATTCTCTATAAAATTTCAACTCCAATCATACTCCCTAGTTTAAAGAGTCATAAATATTTTAATATTTTATAATTCATTTTTTGAATAAAGTGTAGACACAAAAGCAACAACAAAAAATAGTTGACATTAAATAAAGGGTACTGATTTTCTCACTCCCTTTTATCCATTTACACTCCATTTTTTGAAAATTGTATGTTTTCTCTCATCTTTTGTTCACTTTTACACTGCCTTTTATCTTATAGTAAAAAGTATTTTTTTTTTAAAAACAAAAGGGAGTATAGGTGGACAAAAAAGAAGTGGGAAAATCACCACCCTAAATAAATGGTTAAAATAATATTAAAATAAAGGATCATTAAATTATAGGGAGTCACTACTATTAGGAGTTTTTTTTTCTCTCCTTAGATTTAGAAACTCCTAGAGATCTCCATATTTTAGGAGGTGGATAAGGAGCATAATTGAAGTAGTATTTTTTTCAATTATTTGTCTAAGGATGTACTTTTGGGAGTCCACTACAATCATGCTCCCTATTATTTAGTTAAAATTTTGCTAAAAACACACAAAAGCTATTTTAGGAAATTTCAACTTCAATCATACTCTCTAGTTTAGGGCGACATAAATACTATAAATTTTTTTGGGGGCTATAATTATTTTTTAATTCAATATGATTGGTTCATCACTATAAAAAACTAATATTAAAAAATAATTAGCATTAATTAAAAGTTTAAAATATGCATAAAACAAAGCAACATTAAATTATAAGGAGTCACTAGAAGTGCTTTCTCTCTCCTTAGATTTAGGAGCTCCTAGAGGCCCCCATATTTTAAGAGGTGGATATGGAGCATGGTTGGAATTGTATTTTTCCAATTACTCCCTTAAATTTGTCTAAGTATGTTGTTCAGGGAGCCAATTGTGAATGCTCTTACTGTAGTAGGTAGGGCAGGTGACAGGACCTTATCAAAATTTCACTTTGGAATCCGTGTCGAACCATGTGCATATCTAACACCTGGTAAGTGCCGGGCACGAAATGACCAAAGTACCTTTTTTGCCCTAAACCTCAAAATGAACCGTCCAACAAACAAATTGACGCCGAGCCCACTTACTACTTACCTTATTTCCTGCATTCATAAAGAAAAAAGGTTAAGACTCTTACCAAAATTTTGGCTGAGTCTCCCCTGAAAAACGGAAATTTCCCATTTTATTTCCACTGCAGAAAGCATAATTATATAAATCCAATCGTTCAGCATGTATAAGACAAAATAATTCATATGGCATCAGGCCTCTTTACACAACATAAACCTTCAACACTTAACCTTGTGGCTGCACCTAGAAACTCTAGGTTGCCTACATACCCTAACCAAGGGATCAAGCCACACGTAATTCCGAATACTCTAATCAATTCTCTGCCACTTAAACATAAAATAGTGGTTGCAAAACAATATTCAATCCATCACATGTGTATACATATATATATATATATAATTATTTCCGATAAGTAGAAATTTAGGAAAATTAGTAAAACAACATTCCTTCAATTCCAATACCATACATGTCACATCCTCGCAGAACTCGGGGGACACCTGGTCAGCCCGAGAACGCATATCCTTGCATAACTTGGGGGACATATCTGGTCAGCCCAAGAATGCATATCCGTCAATTTCAAACCATCGAACACATATCTAATTAGAAACATATAATCATACATTCATTTAAATCCTTACTGAAGCCAAACCCAACTATCTAAGTCATTTCCAACTCAAGTACTTTATCCAAGGCTTTCATGAATATTTCATGAATATTTCATAAACATTTAAATGTACTTAACCCAATTCCGAAAATAAAGCATAAATATAAATGCTTCATGCTTAGAAATAAACTAATAGTTGAATCATTCCTGAATATATAATAAAACCATAACTGATAGGAAAATCATTCAAAAACACTGGATTACACCATCATAGTATAAAACCAATTATGAAACAAAAGTCCACAAACGATAACGACATACTAATTGGCCTCAATCGAGCTAACATGGCTCACAATCCAGGTCAACTAGGCTCGCAGGGCCCACGACCTCCAATTTAGTATCCGACAATTCTTATTGGTCCAAATTCATGAGTTTAACTCATCCTAGAAGTCTCGTCACGATCCAAAGGTCGGTTTGAATCCGATCGCGGAATTTGACCAATTGGGCCCACGGAGCCCACAACCTCCGATTTCCTATCCGAACGTTCCTATACGTCCTAATACATAAGAGGTCGAAAGACATCAAACAACTATGAAGATCAAGTCTAGTTAGAGCCCTAAAGATAATTTGGCTCACTAATGCATACGGTCAAGATAAACGAGCCATAACAATGGAAACACAATGTCTCTTTTTTAAAGGCCTTGACCTATAAACTTCAGTTCTAAGTTCTATAATTCATGTCCACTGGATCTAGTCTAGTGAAATGTACTTTAATAGTGTGTATATATGTGTAAGAAATCCCCCTCGTCCAATATCATTGGTATAAAAAAAAGTTATATAATTAATAATTTCTTAGTTCAATTGTCAATCTGTATTAGCTTTCATATTGAAGAATTGCAATGTGGATATCAATTTTTTTTTTCTTTCTAAGAGGACTTTGGATCCCTACCATTGAATGAGCAAAGAGAAGCATGTGGTAGCACCTAGCACACAAACTTGCTTTGGGAGATTGAAGAATTGCAATGTGAGCATCACTTTATTCTTATTGGTATTTGTTTGTTCTCTCTTCAACAGGTAAAGGAGGAGGAAAAGTTGGAACAATTTGCATAACACTATAAATAACTCATTTGGACTTGTAATCTTCTGAACAATGGAGCATCAAACAAAAGGCACTAGGCCAAGAGTTAAGAGCCTAGTTGTAATTTGATTGACTTCACAACTTGTAGAATTGTAGTGTGGCAAATACTTAAGATATAGATCATATCTTGTTAGGCCTCCTTTTTTATGCTAAAGGAAGTGGAGGATCTTCTTTCTTTCTTAGCTTGTGCCATTTCAAGATTTGATTGACTTCACAACTTGTAGAATTGTAGTGTGGCAAATGCATAAGATATAGATCATATCCTGTTAGGCCTCCTTTTTTATGCTAAAGGAAGTGGAGGATCTTCTTTCTTTCTTATCTTGTGCCAATCTTGAAAGAGAAAATCCAGATTCCATATAGTAACCCAACCCACTATGCCAAAAGGTTGTGTTTGAGGACGAGCTTAGGAGAAAAATGAATGGTTGAAAGGGTGTCTGTAGAATATGGCCGGCTTTCTTTGTTTTGACAGAGGTATGCTCAAAATTTTCTTTGAAGGACTAAAGATTTAAACTTGAGATATCTTCTAACATTCAAGAGGGAAATAACATTGCGAGCATGTAATGAATCACTAACTGCAACTACCCCAAATTCTCAGAGAATTTGTAAACTTAATCAGCTTACATGTCTATCATTTCAAGCTAGCTAAGGAAGGCTTGCAATTGTAAGGCCACACGCAATACTTGACCTGACTTAGACTTGAGAATTAGGACAAGTTCAACTCAACCACAAGCATAACAGGAACCCAAAGCAGAACAGCCAACCAACTTTCAATATGGAAAAGCTAAATCAGAATATAATCAATAGCCTACCATATAATCCAGACAGAAAAATCATGTCCATATTAACAGTTCTAATTCATTATAAATTGTCTCATTGGAGGTCAACGGAGGCAGGAACCATCATTGCTATGGTGAAAATTCTTGTCCCGTACAAGACATGCCCCACTATAGGCACCTTTTTCTCTATCAAATACTGTACTTCTTGAAAGGGCTGCAGAGGCCTTTTTTGATTTGGAACATATTTTTCTAATTTTTTTAGTTAATTGAATTCAAATCTCTTGGTAATTAATCACAAGGCAGGAGTCAGGACACTTGATATGTAATTATGATATGGTCACCACAATAATGGATGAGAAGTCAACACACAATGACAATTGACCAGCTTCTTATTTGCTTGACTCTGCATATATAAGCATTGGATTCCCAGACATGTTTTGGATGATAACCATACTTTTCAAACTAAGTTATGATTAATTTTTGAATAAGTGAACTCATATATATATAAATGTGGTTCTGCATGCTTTCACATGCTCCCATGCAAATTAAAACAATCACATGCCAGAGATGAAGAGGAAGCAAGTTCTTCTTCTTGTTTTTGCACTTCTCATGCTTGTAGTTCCAGAAGCAGCAGAGTCAGGTAAATTTGCAAATAATATGAGATGTTGAAGGTGACTGAAAAAACCAAGTTAACACTTTCTCCTTTGTTTCCTTCTAATGCTTGCTTTAGTGCTTGAATTTGAAACCGCACCAGCAAGAAAGAGTTTGATGGCCACAAGATACATGTTAGCTACTTGGGTGAGTGTGATATTCCACTGTCTACTGCAGATGATCTTCTTATTTTTTCCCTTATTTTTTTCAGTTTGGTCTGTGAAATTAAATTTAATCATTGATTATTTAAAATGATGGGAGAAACTCATTGTTTCTGTGGTAATAGCTCAATTCCAGGAAGCTGGCTAAAGTTCAAGCTGTGCACAAAGTTCCATCAGGACCAAACCCCACCGGAAATCAGGAACCGCCATCCAGGCAACACTGAGAAGGAAGATGGGGGTGCTTAATTAGCAAGCTGCAGATGCATTTTTTGGGATTAGATCAGCTGGGTGAATTTTTGGGATTAGAGTTAATGGTCAGATATGTATGTTTTCCACTAGTAAAACCACCCATTTTGGCAAATATTTCAGAAGTGTATTGCATGCTATCTGCGCCGCATAATATATTTGTATTCGCTTGAGGTAGACATGAGCTTTTTGGCATATGCATCTTTTTATCTTTAAGTAGAAATATCAGCTCTAGGGAAAATGATGCCATAATTAAATAGATTACCTGTGAAGACTGATGTTAGATTTTTGCAATCATGAAGGTCATGCCTATAGCAGAAGTTGTGATGTAACGGAAGGTCCCATATTATCCCCTGGATCCTATTTTTGGAACAATTACCGCGGCAATTATATAAGGCCGTCCTCACTATAGAATTTTTGCACAGAGGAAAGCAACAACTAGCATAGTTGATATAGAGTCCCTGGTGTTTTATCTGAAATCACATCCAGTGAAAACCAAAAAAATTCATAGAGAAGAAAAGAGTCAGCCATAAGTTATTTCCTTTATACAAAGAACCTTCAATCCAAGCATAACATGGGAATCAAACTTTATAATAATGTTGAACTCCCGAAACCAGATGCTATGCACCAGGATTTTTAGTGCAAAGCTATAATAAGTAAAAGGCATAAGGCCAATAAAACATAAGATACACAGCAGTTTCTTACCATACCATCTATAAATCAACATCAATCTGATAAATTGTATAAAAAGAAAGGCTGCTAACTTTTTCTCACTTTTTTTTTCCCTAGGGTGGGGCTTTAAATATCTAAAGGGAAAAGAAAAGAAAAAAATCAGATTTCATGATTTCATTAAATAGATTTCCTCGGCGGAATCAAGTTTAAAAAAAACAATGAAACAGCAAAAAATGTTTCTTGCATCTGTAGTCTTAATGGCTCCTTTAGGTCAACAGATGCTCTCTTTCATTCCAGGGAGAGGGACGAAGACACACACGGACCTCATGTTCTTCTGGTCCAACTCGTCGTTTCGGTACCATAATCTCGAGCATTGTTCCAGTCTCGTCGCAGTACGCTTCCAGTTTTGCATCTTCTGGAATGCGGGTAGGAAGCGCAATTTCCCTTACAAATTCCCCAGGAGGGCAGTGCTCTGGTGTTGGATCTGTTAGCTTAAATGTTCTATCACGTCTCTTAATGAATGGAATACAAGCTGTACTCACACAAGATATCTTTACAATCCCATGTGACGGAGTATTCTTCCAAGTAACTTTTACCCTTTGAAGATCTACAAAAGGCAAGCTGACAATGATCAAAAACCCTTCATCATCCTCGTATATTGTTTTCGCAGCTGTAACAGGCCCAGATGCATTCTTCATTACCCCACTAAACTCATTAAACCAAGGTGACTCGACTGGGTAGACTTTGCCATCCAAAACTCTGTCAAAATGTGGGTTATTAGGTAAACAACAATCACTGTCACTCCCATGAGGGAAAAGATCCTTCTTTCGCTTGTTGCAGACTGGGGATAGGTCCATCCCCTCATTGTTGACATGCTCTGATGGCTGAGTTGACAAATTTAAACCAGTACCATCAAGTAATTTTCTTGGGTGAGAATTTATATTGTTCTTTGATGGAGGGACTGGCCGTTCAAGCTCGAATTCTGTATTCTGTAGGTTCCTCCAAGTACCAAAGTCACTTGCTTCATGCGGGATTGAGAAATTTATGTCTCGGCCTGTAAGCTCTGTCCACCTCTTTCTCTCTTCATCATCAAGACACATGAGGTTGGGTGATCGAACAACTTCAATCCCATGAACACACTGCGGATTAGAAAGGCCCCTATAGTGCTTCCTCTGCATCCGATGAGACCGAACAAAACCCCTGTCGACACTAAATGGGAATGGACGTTCTCCTTGGCGAGAATGCCCATTCATGAAGCTCCTGAGCTGCATCTTACCCAAAGCATTTTCAGGCCTATCCTTGAAAACCCACATATACATGTTCTCCATATCATGCTGAACCAAGAAAGCATCTAACTGCAAGTCTGTTTTGTCATACCCAGACACCCCATTACTGTCCCGAATGACCTTAGACTTGGACTTCTCATTCAACACAGGCTTGAAATAGAAGCTGAAGAAAAACCATGCACCCCAAACGCTATCAAGTCTCTTGTTGCATTTCCTTACAACTTTGGGGAGACTGATTGTTGCCTCAGCCTCATAAACTTGAGACCCAAGGCCTACATCCAAGATGTCACATGAATCATTCCAGGTTTGAGGAGGTGGGCTGGGCTCAGAAAGTAGAGGGAGATTGATATCAGGAGGACGAGAAAGTATGAAAGTTCGATTCATCTCTCTTTCCAATTCTTCATGCGACAAAGAACTCGAATCCATAGACAATAATGTAGACAAATGAGAATTCTCTATGGACAAGGTAGTGAGAAGAGCTTCCCCCATGATTTTCCACAATCTATTCCTTCTCCTGCTTCTGGGTTACAAGTTGTAAACCCCACCTTCCAAACAGAGTCGCCTCACAAACATCTCAACATATCAAAATGAGCCAACAAAGATTGCAGATCCATCAAAAATTCCACAAATGAACAGAATCCTTATGATTCACACCCACAAATAAATCTTCCAAATATTTACAGACCCCTCAATCAATCCAAGTGCATTGAAGTGCAATTATCATTCTAAAAACAAGGACAACCTGAAAGCCATATCAGATCAGTGCAACTCAATCAGGACTATCACTTTCAAAATCAATACAATTATATGCAAGCAATTAACTTCAGAACAACCTATCTCTTGTTTGGTTTCAGACAAAACTGGGAGGAAAAGAAAAATAAAACATGATTTTAGTTATAATTTCTCTTATTCCTATACAATAAATTTCGTTAATTTCAGAAAACCATACCTCTCAGCTGCATCAAAGCTTAATTTTTATTTAAAATCCCCAGTGCCCAAATCATTACTTTTCCAAGATCCAATTTTCAATATTTTTTTCTTTTCCTACACCTTCTTAGCAAACAAACAAGGCGACACACAACCAGAGAAAACCCTAGAATCTCATAAAATGTACCACAAATGTATATCGGAATATAAATATCCAAAGGGATAAAATCAAGCAAAAAAACCTTAGCCCTAGGAAAAAAAAATTCCCAGAAGAAAAATATAAAATCAAAGAGATATTCGTAGGTTACCAATAAAGGAAGGCCTCCAAGCAACAGCTACAGAGGAAATTGCAATCAGAGCCCCAATTTTGAGAGAGAGAGAGAAAGAAAGAAAGAAGGAAAGGGAAGGAGAGAGAGAAGGAGGGGGAGATGACGGTGTCTGTTTAAAGAGACGGAGTTAATGAGAAAAGACCTGCACCAGTTAACATCACAGTCTAAACACGAGCGCCGTTTCTTAACGGAAACGGTGGATTATTTATCCGAGATGGGTCAAAACAGGCGTCTATTGGAGTTGGGACCTTTGTGATTTGTGATGGACGATTGTGCATTTGACCCGGACCCGTTTAACCTTGAACCTGGTAAAGCCCTACTATGTCAAGCCGATCTTGACCGTTAAAAATCAACCGTTAAGTCTTGGTTGGTGATAGGGATGAAAATTTTCCGTACAAGTTAGGGTGTTCGTGGGACTTTGATCCTAATGAATCGGGTATAAAGGATAAAAATTGGGTATGGTGTTCGGGGATGGGCAGAGATAATATTCTAACCTCTAAACTGAACTCCCGTTTAAGATATATATATATATATATATATATATATATATATATATATGTATTATTTTTTCATATAAATATATTGTTAAGTGGTTTCTAGTTGTGTCCCACAACTTAACCAAAATTTATATTCCACATATTATGTTATATGTTGAATTAAATAATAAATAAAAATGTAAGTCTAAAACAAAACTTTTGTATTGTTTGTTGCTCTAGTATAATATAGTTTCTAATTTTTTTCTCATTCAAAAATTATTTTAAAATTAGTATTTATGTAATGGGGTCGGGAACACCCAACGAATATAAGAGGAATCTCCAATTTAAAGATTACGTATATAAAAGCGGAAATGGAGAGAAAAAGTAAACGGGGATAGGAAGGGCACACTTATCCCTTATTCGCCCCGTTACCATCCCTACTTGATGGCGATATGAAATTTGATATTTTTTATAAAATAAATTTTAAAAACTATTTACCCATGATAAATTCAAACATTTTGTTAAATGGATATTGTTTAGTAATTAGAGGTAGGTCCAAAAGTCGTATTTCCAAATTGCCAAAGGAAGGAGGCGTTTGACATTTGTGTACTGCGGAGAAAGAAAGGAAGGACTACCAGTCAACAACGCATTGCCGTTTGGGAAATTGACGGTGTCTCATTCCCATTATCCTATCATCCTATCATTCATTCATATGAAAATGGGGAAATTTGCAAACTTATCATATCACCATCGAGCCACACGTATCATCTCATCATATATATATATATATATATATATATACAGTCATCATTGAGGATCCTCAAATAATTTTATTTGAGGACGCCTTGCTAAGACTCTTCAATTTTTTTCGATGATCCAAACCATCTATTTTTGAGTGTCATTCATAGATCATCCTTACAAAAAATTAGACAAATCGGAAACTGTTTCAACATCCAATTGTGTCTACAAAATCAATGAACACGGTCTTCAAGAAATCTAAAATTTCAATAACTCAATTGAATGGTCGAAATGATATCGGATTGAAGTGATTTTTGTAGAGATGATCTTTGAATGAGATCTACAAAATAGGCGGTTTGGATTAGTGAAATACAATCCGGAGTGGGTCCCTACAGTGTCCCTCAAATAAGTTATTTGAGGGATCACTCAATGGAAGCTCTCTGTATATATATATATAGGTTTTTATTGTCCGCCAAAGCAAAATTATAGAGGAGAGAGGGTTGGATGGAGTTTATACGTGCAAACTGTACACGTCTGTATGTATTGTAGGCTTCAATGTTTCTCGTGGAGACGGAATCTTTTAGCAAGTCCACTTCTCATCACACGCACCCACACACAGCGACTCCGACTCCGACTCCGACTCCTTAATTGATAACACAGCCACTGGATCTTTAACACCTGTTTAGTCTTATCACCGCCTGATCTACTTTTCAACTTTTCAATAATTAGGCAAATTAGGGCGTTCATCCTATGGCACTCGAGTTCAACCCGTACATTAGATTAATTTAGAATATTATTTTGTTTTGTTCATATATAAAAACATGTTTAAGACGTATTTAGGCCAACGGAGTCTAATACAAGGATAAATAATCTTAACATGCATACTTTGGTTGTGTGTGTGGGGAAAACTCCTTCCCCTTGGACCAAAAAAACCACTCCTCCTCCTTATAATTTAAATTGGGTTTTGATGTTTTTATTAATATGAATAGTACCTTACCTTGCTATATAAGTGAGGATGTTTTTTTGTGTTTGGACAGAGTGTGTGTTGGGGCCCAATATAGTCCATATTTAATGGAGTTGAGTTAAGACGACAATAATCAGACTGGTTTGTAGGCCTATGATCTCATTGTCTGTCTGTTTAGGCATATAATAAGACAATGGCAACCTTCGCTATAACCGCTTCTTGTTCTATATATAATACACCCTATCTTTTTAGAATCTAAAATAAATTTCCATCATGGTTGACCAGAATAATATCGACTCTCAGTCTCCTCAGGCCTTGGTTCTTATAGTTGGTTCGATTTTGGCTATGGTTGTGTTCACATTCTACCTTTGCTTTTGCATGGCCCTTTGCTGCTGCTGCAAACCCATGCCCCCAGAAGAACAAACACGACGTCGTTTGGGGACTGAAATGCAAGGGACCACAGCACCAGCATCCGCCCAACTCAATCAGGCCCAGCAGGTGTATCAAAAGGGTGTGGGCCTGGGGTTGCTAGGAGATGGTAATTGTCCTGTGTGTCTAGGGTTTAATTGTCCTGTGGATCCGAACCTTGCCCGAGTGGACCCACTCCTTTCATGTTCCATGCATTGACATGTGGGTGTGGCTCCATTCTCATCCTAGTTGCCCGATTTGCCGTGCCAATGCCACGCCGTTGACGCTAGTAGTTCAACGTTTGTAGGGTTTCAAGTCCGGTGACCCGAAGAGGCATCAGGAGTCCAGAATTTTGCAAGGCATCGTTGTAACCTAGATAGGATAGTGTTGCATGATGGTGAGGTTTTCTTACTTAGATTTTTGCTTTGTGATAGAGGCACCAAAAATGGGTGATTGTCTGGTAGGGCTTGATTTTGCTGTGGCCTTAACATTTGGTGAGATCTAGAGTAAAGGGGAAATTCATGTAGCTAACTCCACAACTGCATCCATTTTCAGGCCTTTCTTAGAAAACCAAGAAAGCATAACATCAGAGTCTAACACCATCATATTATGTAGTCTATTGACATCTATATCCATAATGTTGGAAGATATCTCAAGTTCGAATATCTCATTCTTTATTGAAAAAACATACACGATAAAGAATGAGCATCATCCCAAAGGAATGGAGTGTGTAATTTAACAATTGTTTAGTACGTATATTATAAGAGAACTAGGATTTTTAAGGTTCATTACGTCTACTATTACAACCACTGCATCGAAAGAAAGAAAACAAAATTGAATCACATATGGGTTGTGGTGTGTAATTATCGGAGCCGTGCATGGCTTTCACATAACTAGGAGTTAGGCTAATTACAAATAAGATCCCATCTTGCTTCTATCGTTTTCATTAGTGCCTAAAATTGAAAGGCAAATAACCCAAGCAAATGGCAAAGTTTCAGCCACTGGTGCCTCCTCCATTAACATTTCTTGCACGAGATGGTATGGTATTTGTTTCTACTTGAAGTTCCAAAACCATTTTGATCTGCATATGAAATAATGAAAACCAAAGTGATATTTTGATCTGCAAAAATGCCGACTCAGAGGTTCAAATCTCTAACCATTTTCTCATTGTCTTTGTAGGCACACAAGACAGTCCCAAACCTTTTCTATAATCGCCTCTTCTATATATAATTTCCAATGTTGCATTTTAGCCAAATTGCAGTCTCTTAATTTATACAATGGCTAAAATTGTCTCTGACCCCAAATTGTACATTCTTCTGGTTGCTTTGAGCTCGGCTGTGCTTGTGTTCACACTCTACCATTGCATCATCATTTGTTGCTGCAATCGCAACCCCCTCAACGACAAATACGACGCCGTTTGAGGCCTGCAATGCAACAGATGACAGGCTTCACAGCAAGGAGGTTTCATCAGTGGCCCAAGTCATTCCGGCCCACAAGTATCAAAAGGGTGTGGGCTTGGTCTTGGTGGGAGATGGCACGTGTGCTGTGTGCCTGAGTTAATTTGAAGAGGGTGAAGAATTTTGAACCTTGCCGGAATGCATGCACTCGTTTCACGTTCCATGCATTGACATGTGCCTGTATTCCCATCTGAGTTGCCCGATTTGCCCCCACCGACGCCACGCCATGGACCCCGGCAGCTAAGCGCTCGCCTGATTATGGGTCCGGTGGGCTGGAGAGGCCTCAGGAATCAATAATTTTGCAAGACATTGTTGTTAGGCAATATAGCTAGAAGTAAAGTATGATCTTGAGGTGTGTTGAAATGGGCGGCCTTAATGGGCTTGGATGTCAAAACAAAATGTACATGCAACAGAGTCCTGCAAAATTTTGCCCTACAAAAGGGGGTACCATTATTTGTTAGCAAACTTAGATAGTCCTATACTCCGAGGCTCCTATCCTATAGTAAATGCCAATGCATATATCAATTGCATGTAAATATGTCGGAAGATTACATATATTTATGACTATTTTAACGTCATTTAAAATGTTAGAAAGACTACATTTATGTATAAAAAACACGATATTATGCATGCATAGTATCTCCCTAACATTACTCGTACCAAAAGTAACGGTTGGTATATGTATATAATTTTCCATGGCCCCAAACTTTTAAAGCCATATGTATTGAATGCCCACTTGTTTCCAGCCAATTTACAATAGACAATTAAACTCTGTTCTTTTTTGTTTTATTTTATATAATTGAAATCAATCTGCAGTCTAAAGAAATCAAACCATGTTTTTTCCTTTTTTTAAACTCTGACAGATATAAAAACATAATGGATGGATATGTAGTTGGACTGGAGAATAATTATATTCTTTTTTTTTAAAAAAGGAAAGGGAATGTGCATTTGCAAGGAGATTAACCTCCTTTAATCATAGGGGTGCCACTGCCAAGCAACTTGTGATTTTAAGGACAACAAACTGTTTTTTTAGCCCTTGGACTTGGAGTCAAAGGTATCAAGCTTCGCATATAGTAAAAGGGAGAGAATGAAGAAACATTCAAAATATTAGTTAATGTAAAATATTAAGAATTTAAATTATTAATTAAATAAAAATAATATGATAAATTCACATTTTTTAATATTTTAAAATTTTAAAATTAAAAATAAAATAATATAATGAATCATATTTTTATGAAATATAACTACTCATTATTATTTTTTCATTCTAAAAAAAACCCAATTGGCACATACGCAGTAGGTTTTCCTAATTTAGCCATTAAAAGATGCTTCTTCATTCCGTATGAGCAGAGGAGTTGGGTAAATTAGACAGAGGCCAATTTAGCATCAAATCAAAATGACACATCACTTTCTTTGTCTTTGTGTTCCCATGTGAACATCCCTCGAAGAACGCAAGTCCTCACTCACAGGCATAAACTAGTGAGGCATTCGGCCATTTGCCAGCCCTCTGAGTCTCTCTCTAGGCTCCACTTTTACCATTTTTAAATTTTAATCCCCTGCTGTTTTTCCAGAGCTCCCAGTTTTTTTTTGCACCTCACTATGACACAGTGGTACTGATTATGAACCATTTCTGTTTAATTGGGCTTTCAGGCCAATATTCTGTGATTATCCAAATCTAGGCAAGTTAGTGTCAGTGGGTTTTTAAAGTAAGAAGCTTTTGTAATCATGGTTCATGATTTAAAGAGTGATGTTTTAGCAGCTGGGTATGTGGCATCGTTATTTGCCGGTAAAGTAGCATGCAAGGTAAAGAGAACTGGTAAAGCATAGATAAATATTTCTTTCATCTTTTGGGTCCTTGTGAAAGTTCATGAATCATGATTTTGGTTCTTGGGCTTGCTTGTCCGTTGTTCATAGAACATTGGAACTGTTGAGAAGTTCCTCCCGGCAAATTAAGCTTTCCTTTTGGTTTCTTGGGGTTTCTGTTGAAGTGGATGAAAACTTTGAGTGAAACATTTGAGCTTGATTTTGTAATTTTAATGTAATATTGGTAGTTTTCTGATGAGATTTGATGACAAAGATGAAATCTTTGAGTAGCGTAGGACTTGGTTTGAGTGTAGTTTTTGGTTGTCTTTTCTTGGCTCTCATTGCTGAGCTTTACTATTTGTTGTGGTGGAAGAAGAGGCTCACCAACAGAGAGATTGAAAATGACTACAGCAGCCCACAAAAAGAGCTGTTCTACACGTTCTGCTGGAGAAGGAACTCTTCTTTGTGCCACACAGCTCGAGGCCCCAGAGAACTCTGTGCTTCATTGAGAATGACAGAAACCCTTGTCCATGATCCAAATTCTCAGCTTCATATGCACACAAGCAACAGTTTGCTGTTCAAACAATTGGAAGAGGATGAGCTGGACGCAGAGCTTATGAGGCTGCAAAACGCTGCAGGCCCTCCAAGACATCTCTTCACAATTGTGGAAGAAACGAAGGAGGACTTAGAATCTGAAGATAGCAAGTCTAGAGGTGATAAGAGCCAAAAGGGGTCAAGAAGTAAGAGTTTGAGTGATTTGCTTGTCACAGTAGAGACACCATATTTGACTCCTTTGGGTTCTCCCACTCTTTTCACACCTCCTCTCACTCCTGCGTTAGATTCTCACAACCAGCATGGATTTAACCCTCTCTTTGAATCAAAAACTGATGCAGAATTCAACAGGTTAAGGTCATCTCCACCTCCCAGGTTCAAGTTCTTGCAGGTAGCTGAGGAGAAACTTAGAATAAAACTAAAGGAAGAGGCTGAAAAGGGTCTTCATAAGATTGATGGTCCACTTCAAGAGAAAGGAAATAGAACTCCTCCCATTTCAAGGTTCCTTAAAGATGAGGAAGATGGTTCTTTTATCACAATAATTGTTGACAAGAACAAAGAAATGGAGCTTAATCATCACCATCTCCATCTACCGCAATTCCATTCAAGCACTTCTCAGGTTCTTCCCCTTGCTTCTTCTCCTTCAGCATTCAGATCACCAATTAACAAGAAGCCCACTTTACATTAGAGACCAATTTGATCTCTCTTTCTTTCTTTTTTCTTTTTGGATTTTATTAATTTTTGGTGTGTTGGGTTTATCTTGTTTTTTAGGCTGTTAGTAATAGGTTAATAATATGATAAATCCCTTGTGCAATGAATCTTGAATTTTAATGGGGGGACACATTTTCTGCAACCTGATGGTGAGAGAGATGGGTCTGCTGCAAGTGGGGGACCGGTGGCTGTGAAGTTATTTGTTTTATTCAGTCTCAAATATCCCCTGAGTTGTCTGATAACCTGTAACCTTCTTGTGAGTGATGATGCTACAGCAACTGATGTTCTTGTCCAAAATTTGAGACCAAATTCTTCTCTTTCTCTCTCTCTCTCTCTCTCTCTCTCTCCAGTTTTATCAGTAAGAGAATGCGTAAACAATCATTGTTGCCATGTCATTGTTTTGGTAAAAAAACAGACTTTGAAGGTGTAATTTATATCATACTACAAAGGTAGGTTAATTAAATTAAGCATGGATTTACAAATAGCCAAAATAAAAAACATGAATTTACATAGTGGCTGACATGAATCATGAGAATTAAGAAAGCAGAGCAGACCACCACCTGCATTACATGACAAAGTTGAAAAAAGGAGAATGGAGTTGAGATGGCATTTGGCCTTTTTCCAAAACAACAAAGATAAGCAAATGCCCCGTGAAAGTGGCTTGTGGGAATTTGCCGAAAGGTGCAACTCTCCCTCCCTCCACCTTGAAGAATCATTATAGGCTCTTACTTTTTTACTGCCCCCCTTTGTAATCTTCTGTGCTGACAGATTCGTGACTCAAATCATGAGCTTTAATGTATAAATCAACTTTTACTTTAAAAATGGTCCTTCCTTATTTCATTGTTCATTGGACTGAATGTCCATTTCACAGTCCAAGGGTTTTAAACTTTTAACGATAATTAACATAAAAACTGCTACGTTTAATTTTTGTGGGTAATTTTTTTTAAACTAACTTTTTTTAGGATCTTTTCTAGGACTCGAAATCAGGACCTTGCGTAGAAGAGCAATTACTCCAAACAACTGTTATGTTAGCAGAAGTGAAAACATCAGCACTAGATAGAAGGTTAGAAACGTGTGATGATGGTTGATGGCGATGCAGTCACATGCTAAAGATTAGGTCACTTTGACAAAAGTTTACCAACAAACAAACTATTGTGGTCAAGTAATGTATCATTTTCATTGTTGCTTTCAATTGAACTCGATTTAAGTGAAAGTGACACCTGGTTTTATAATTCACTTGATAACAGAAAATAAAATTAAAAAAAAGGAAGAAGAAGGGAAAAACTGAGCAGGGTTATCTCCCAAAATGCAACTTCTTTATTAAAATGGGAAAAAAATTACATCTCCCTTTTATCAACATTATATAGTAGAATGAAGGGCAAAAGTTCATTGTTCATTATGAAGAGCGCAATTGAACGAGTGGAAACACACAAATATTTTGAAAGACCAACTACAAGGCCATCAAATATGATTATATATGAAGAATTATCAAGTCAGATTCCCATGGCAGCAATTGCAGTCATTCCCAGCTCAACACACAGTGGATTCAGACCTGGTTCTTCCAAGAGGCTGAATGCCGTAAGCCCATAATAGGAGTGATATAGATCTGGCAGCTCCCCTGGGAACTTGCTGAAACCACCATACTGATGAAAATGCAAATACGAACATCTTAGTCAGGAGTTGTAAGCAATGGTATTAGCTTAGGAAAAATATACGGTAGAAATTAAGTGACTTCAATAATATCATATGAGTAGCCTACTAGTAGCATTCCTGATGTTCATGAAAGATGCTAATGCCATACAAATCAAGAAGCAAAGTTAATTCCTATTTTATGCATTTTGTTGGTCTGGTTTGTTTTTGTAAGAACAACTTACAAGTACTTAGATTTATATTCAATTGTGTTTATAGCAGTAATCATATGTATACCATCAATAGATAGGGATGTCCAGCTATTACTTATGGAAACCACAAAGCATGTTGGCAGAGCTTCTATCATCAACAGCCTCATGATCTTTCTACCCTTATATCATGGATGGGATTGATCAAATAAAGTCTTTTATTTGTATGCATGGCCCGAATTAATAACAGATTTTCCATGAAATATATGAATTACATCATCCCCCTATCATATCACAGGTTAATAATACGAGATAAGAGAAGCAAAAGCACCTTGGACTGACAAGTTTGCAAAAATCCATGTAAAGCCTTCTTGTCAATGAATTTATGGCCCCCTAAAATCTTCAAAACTGATGCAATCCTACACAAGCAAATTTCTCGTCAGGGTACATAATTCCCAAATATGAAACTCCCAAAGGATGTTCATCCACCTACCAAAATGCATAACATGTGTCACTAGGCTTGTTAGGTCTACCCTGAAATCCACCGTCAGCTCCCTGCCTCTGCAGTGGTATACAAGAATAAGAGAGCTTTCTTTTGGGATAAGAAAACACTAAAATTGCTCATTGGAATGCAAAACTGAATTGTGAGAATGCAAAGTCAGGGCATCTAATTATTTGGCAGGTTATAAAGCTTTTAATGGCCAACATGCCTGTCAATTACTTGCTGGAATGTTAAAAGCTTACACTCGTATGGAAAAGTGATAATGCTTGAGGAGTTTAGGTAGGGAAATAAACCTGCAAGCACCAATCCAGCAACAATGGCACATCTATGACGGAAGACGGTTCATTTTTAGAAAGAATTTCATCTTCAATGAATCCCATTAAGCGGAGAGATGTAACACCACAATATGTTGCACCACCTGTGTCAATAAGATTAATATTGTATCATTGGAGAAAATGAACATTTTAAACTTTATGAATTTATAACACAAGAGCTAGTCTGAGAAAATATGCTTTCTTCCTTCTTTCGTAAATACTAAATAACAAGAATTGAGCAAAAGATTAACAAACAAGCAAAGGTATGGGTAAGGAAATCAAAAGAAAAATTGGGGACACTTCATCAATGTTAAATCGGTACAACTAACCCATTCTTAAATCAGACACAAACAACAACAATTCCAATAAAATTGAAAAATTGAAAAGTTTCAAAAGAAAAAAAAATCCAATTGGAGCCATTAACTGCAAAAATAATATAGTTCAACAATTATACATAATAGTTTCAACTCACCATGAGATTCTGAACCAGGAGTCAACCCAAAGCCACCATCATATGACTGAAAGAACAATGTCACTTAAGTATAAGTATATGGTATTCAAATTTGGAGATTTACTGATCACATGGAAGATATAATGTCAACAGGATGACTAAGTACACATAAAAATATAGACTGCCCAAAATGACTGCTGTATCCAAACTGACCTGGCACTTTAATATGTACTCCTTGGCTTTCTCCTTGTCCATGCCACCCCAATTTCCCAACATATGACAAATGGCCGCTGGTACATCAATCAGCTAAATTGATACTACATTGTCAAGTATATTGAATTAAACGGCTTAAAGAGTATGTATATAAAAGCTTTTAGCGTCGTACCAGCACAATAAACGAATCGAAGATCAGTCTCGGCTCCTGTATGTATAGGCATAAAACTGCCAAAATCAGTCCAAAAAATATCAGGAAATTGGTCAAGCTACCTCATAACACCCCCCACTCAAAAAGAATGATGCAAATGCATCCAATTATGAGGCTATAAAGTTTTACTGTAAACCACAATACCTCCCATCAGGCTGTTGAAGATTTCTCATTGATGTCAGTATTGACTCAGAGTCGATACTGGACAAGTTATAGCCAACGATTTTAAGTAAGGCTAGGGCACAATACGTGCTCGCCAGGTTACTGACACTGGGACTTAAAGCCTATATGAAGATTAAACTATAAAATTACAAACAGGAAATAGGAGAAAGTAAATCATAAAATGCTGTTATATACTAACCATTTGCTTAAACTTACACCCTAACAGGTTAAAACCCAAAAGACAGTTAAGCTGAAACAACACATAAACTAGTTCATAACTTCATACCCCGTTATAATTATCCTCTGGAGGAAATTGAGCAGTTCTGGAACCATGGAAACCATAGAATTGTCCTGAAACAAGTTAAAAGCTCGTTTCTTTAATTATTTATATACAAATTCACGCCAAAATGAAAACAATTGAATTCAAACCCAAAATCAAAACAAAGATGTTGCATTTTCGAAAGCAAGCAGGCCCCATACCATTGTTCAATTCGGCTGTGCTTCTTGGGTGAGCTTGCAATGACAGAACCCAGGTGGCAACTGCATCCTTGTCAGCCTAGTAAATCAAGATTTGAATTCCATCAATGAGAACCAAAGAAAGGAGGCCCAACAAAAACTTCAACGTTTAAGGGGAGAAAAGATTGCAACTTTCAAAACGTACTAGGCGATCGAGGGAGTTGAGGAGGTCAAGGCCGGAGATGACGAAGTAGGCAAGAGTGAGGCGGTTGATTTCTTGGGACTGATAAGGGGACGGCAGAAGCTGGTACATCATCTGCAGAAACGTCACGTGCCGGTCACGCTCGAAAAGCTCCAAATCCATGGCCCGGTTTTGTTGGACGTATGTGGAGATCCGATCCGAGTTCCAGTGGAAACTGATTATCGCGATTTCTCGGCCTTGTCTGAGAATCAGCTTTTGGCTTTTGACTACGCAGTACGATGGGATACCTTGCCGGTTTTTAAAGCGTTTTCAGATTCATCTTCCAGGCTCATAGAACTTAGTTAGAAGCACAAAGTTTTTTTTTTTTTTGGATTGGTAAATTCCCAAATCAACCTTATTTTTCTCTTCTCTGCCGAAAATAAAAAAGGCGGTAAGTCATTGAGAAGGAGTTTCATTATCCCAATATTAAATACAAAAATACGTAACATTTGCTTACAAAATCTTAACCTATACTATTATATGATCTCAAAAACAAAACAAAAAACAAACGAATTTGGATTCCGAGCCTCTGCATTTAGAGGCCATTCATTTTGTTAAATTTAGGTCATTCTAATAATCTAATTGCTCAATACATGACACATCAAAAAATACATAACACATTATAAAGCTTTGAGTTAAGTTTGTTGTTTTATTTTATTTTATTTTATTTTCTACCTACTGAGAGTTATACTAACGTTATCAGCCCCCATTTCCCGACCTAGACCTTCCTCCCCACCACTACCACTCCGTTCCTCTTTCTCTCTCACTTCTCTCTCTCCCTTCTCTCTCTCCATCTCTTATTTGCAGTCATGGATTTTATTTAATTCGAATTTGGATCGTGACCCCAATTTCATGCTATTGAAGAACCATCTCAATCTTCCTACTACTCGGATAGTGTTTGCGAAAGTTTCATGGTCATAGTTTATCTCATGGCGTGGAAATCAAGTTTTTTTTGTTCATAACTTGGGATGGAAAGATTCTAAATTGCGGTGCAATTTTGGGCTTCTGTTTAAATCTACACACACACACACACATATATATATAGAATTATCAATGAAATTCTTGGAACCACATACATAGAGACAAGTATAACTGTATAAGTGGTGGAGGACATGGGCGGGTTACCCTTAGAAAAAAGCATGCTAAACGGCGTCTATGTAATGTTTAGCCTGGGTTATATATAAATTAAATATAAAAAAACTTTAACTCAAAGTTTGATGATGTGTCAAGTATTTGAGCATTAGATTATTAGAATAGCCTAGATTTAACGAAATACAGGCAAATACACGGCCTCTAAATGCAGAGGTCGGATCCCTTGCTTGAGACCACATTAAATAATCATCCCTATACTAACAAATTGACACCATATATATATCTAAAAAATCAATTAGCAGAAAAAGAAATTTATTGAACAAATGTAAAATGATAATATAAAATTATAAGGTAATTGAGTAACTTATTTCACTTTTTCAAACTAGTGATTTTAGAGGAGTGAGAAATTAACTATTAACGACTCGAACTATAAGTAATTTACAAATGCCATTTTCATTTGTTGTTTATCTTTAAAAAGAAATTATTTTGCCTGGTATTAAAGCCCTTTTGGATGTGTATAATTGTAACAAACTAACATGATATATAAAGCATAAAATTAGAAAAACAAGGAAAGAGCATTGGAGAATTGGTTTAATTCCAAAACCACCCTAAAACCCTACCCAACCATCGACACCCAATTTACATTGAACGCGTCCTCACAAGTGACAAACACTACCGCTAATTCTCTCGCGCGCCCGCCCTCGTAGACGTTACACGAACACTTTTGTTTCAGTAATTACGTCGAACACTTTGGGTGGGTTACTGCGAAAACCTTAGCTGACTCATGAGGGCCAACAAGGCAACGGTCTTAACATTTGCTGAGAAATGCAAGGTATGCCCTCTCATTTTCTGTTCTGGTTTATGGGAGTTGTTGCATCCAAATACCTCACTTTCATTCTGCAGTTTATGTTCATGCTTTTGCTGGCACAAGCTTGTCATGACGTTGAAACTATTGCAGAGCATACTGTCTTCCAACTGGCAAGGGCAACTCAATACCATAAAGGCTGATGCTAAAGGAAGGTACCCATTTGCTCAAAACTGTTACTTTCATCATCATCATCTTCTTCTTCTTCTTCTTCTTCTTTGCCCCTTTATATAGTTACCCATAAGATATGATTAGAAAACTTTGAAGAATCATTCTTTTTATTAATTCGGATAGCAAACACCTTCACTCAACTGAATATAATACAATAACTTGGTGTAGTTGGTTTGAGAATTTAGCTGATCAAGGATGCAACAGTAGGGGACTGAGTTGTCGAAAAGAAATCACATTGAAAACCCAATTGATTTGGATCAAAGGAACCTTGTAGACATCATTTCTCGCTTCATAAGTTCGTATAGTAGTTTGGAGTTGAGTTTAGGATTTCACTTTACATAACTTTAATACGATATGGGTTCCAATGTTTGTGTCTGTTCATCTTCATGAGGTCTTCATAACCATTTGGGGGCAAAAAAGACTGCTACTTTCATACATTAACTAATGGGATTTTTTTGTTGTTTGCTCTGTATGGCTGTGTTAGCAAGGGGGACATATACAGATCAAAGGTTAAGTACATCTGCAAAAGAGGGAAGCCATACATTTGGGTACCCGAAAAGGAGTTGCACAATGTGGTAAGCTCATATCATAGTGTTTAGAGTGATTAGTTTTACCTTCTGACATGAATTCATAAAGTTTGCACTCTAATTGCTTGCTGGTTAGCTGTCTTTGGCGGTGGTTTGAATTGTTTGTTAGAAATTGAAGTGTTAGCACGCCAAGTCATAATTTTTTAAAGGAATTTTGAGCAGTTATCAGAGATTTTTTTGTTTGTTAATATCTTCACTTAAAAGGAAAATGATTTTATTGTCTAGTGAGGTGTGCCTTGTGCACTGAAGGTGCACTTTTAGTAATTAGAGCTGTTATCCTCTTATTTATTTTTCTTCTTCTCATGCAGAACGTAATCGTTGATGAACGCAGTTCATTTGCTGTGGCCAAACCCATCCCAGGTCCACTGGCAAGCTTGCTTAGATCGATAAAAAAGGTATTCATTTTTTGATTTAACTCTTTCCCCCTAAGTTAGCTACTATAATGATAGCTTTTATCTGCCCCAAGATTCATCAATAGATCTTTCTTTCATAAAGCTGCTGATAGTTAATTCTTCTGAATTTGCAGTCACCAGCTCGAGTTGCTCTGATTGGAGATGTTGTACCTCTAACAGATGTAAAGGTAATCATATTCTACTCCGACTTTACTTTTTATAGCATAGCTGCTGGATCCATGTTCTTTGTCACAAGACGATAAATTTTTCTTTCTGTAAGTTCTCTCATATAACGTCTGTACCTCCTAATGTGGTTGTTTAATTAAGGCTGGTCCATGACATAATCCACTGGATAAGGAAATCCAAACAAAGAATTCAGTGATGGTTTTAATCGGCATAATTAGATTATGATAGAGAATAAGCGACTGAATTACACCTAATCCTACTTAGATTGAGACCACACAAGTAATAAGCAATCAACTGGAATTTGAGCTCTCAGATGGCTTTCAAGTATTATGGTTAAATTTTTCCTTGACCAAGATGTTATTGTTCTTGTTATAGGTTAAGTCTGCAACAGAAGTCCTTAAAGAAGTCATACTGTCGGAACAGAAAGCAATGAGTGAGTCCAGTTACACAGTTTCAGGTGTATTAAGTTCTTCTGATCATAGCTGTACGTCACGAAGCGAAAACTTTAAGGAGGTCTTGGAAGGGGATGAAAAGTACATAGTTTATAAGTTCAACCAAAGGCAAGAACCTCTCTTTCTTGATTCTGTCGTAAAACTTTGTTTAAAGTTTGTTGGTAACTGAATGTGGTGTTTTCATCAGTATGTCTGGTTGTAATTATTTTAGGTTCGGGTTAGAATTAAGACTTCGATAGAAAGTATTGGAGCTGGGGCTTCTGTTTTCTAATTGAAGTACCAAATAGACTGTTTCATGTTCTCCCCGCCTGACCCACCTGATAACCAGACAACCTCCTGGCCAGTGTTCAGTCAAATTCATTTTTCTTTGTTTTTTAGTTGAGTATTACCGTGCATTCCCTTAATACAACTGTGGGTATAGTTTCCAAAACATTAATCTAGATGTCCTTGAATATGTATAGTTTCTTAATATTGTTTCAATGGGAGAAATGCTCAATTTCTGGGTTTCTTAATAGTATTACAATGGGAGAAATGTTCATGTTTCTGGGTTTGCTCTCTGTTTGCTAACCTTGTACAACAGTTCAGATTATGTGTTTTGTTGGAGGGCATCCTAAAATTTCAGTCCCAGCTACCTCTGACTCAAAATATTTATCGTACAGATCATGCATGTATGTTGACGGCAATGGAGACACTCATGAGATTGATCAGGAACATATGAACACATCTAAAGCAGATCCGTTAGGTAGAACCTTTCTGAAACTACTTTTAAGGACTCTCATAGCATTAAGAAGATAGAACTTTACCATTCTAATCACATGCGTAATATTTTGATGTCTAGCTCCTTTGTCCGCTAAGCTTATCGATGGGATAAATCAAAGCGCCGCCAGACGCAGAGCCCTCATGCTTTTCTGCTTGACATATTTCAACACAAATGCAAAGGTAAGTTTATGCATTTAAGGAGTTTCATGTTTTGATGGTTACTTGGGTGCTTGCGATCGATCACATTCTTAACTCATTTATATACATGCTGTCATGGAAGGATGCATACATGCTGTCTATCGATCGTAAGGGATTTGTGGTATTGGGCAAGGTTCCCAGTCCTGCGTTGAAGGATGGATATGGCCAGTTTCAGTGGAAGGAATTTAGAGTATCTTTGAAGGAAGAGGCATGTGATGTCGAAGCATTCTGCCGCCAACTTGTGGAAATGGAAGAGGAGGCTGTTAAGGAGGTTTCAGGCCACAGTGGTTTAGCATGAAAAGGTTTCAAGACATAGCGGAAAGAGTTTCTTGCCTGTTTGTTTTTCTTATAACCCTGCCGAGAGAGTTACAATCTTATAGTTGGGTGGTTAGTTTTGGAATTAAAATCCAATTAAACTCATTAAGAAACCCAATTGTGAATCAATGGAAACTTTTTTTTTTGAAATAATGACCATGTCTAAAATATTGAACTAATCCAATCAAAAAACCTAAAAGTGATCCCAATTAGAAGGAAAGTAGGCGTCTAAAATATTGATCCAATAAAAAAAATCTAAGAGATCCCAATTACAAGGAAAATAGGCATAATTGGTAAAATTGAAACATGACATTATCAACAAAATGACCAAGATTACCGTACATGGATCTTGGATATTTAACAGAAGTTCACTGAGTTCAAACCTTTACTTAAAATGCTGAAATACTTAAAAAACACACACACACACACACAAAACAACTTAACCAGCTGACAACCTCCCACCACTTTCTTCAAAACACACACAGAAACAACTTAATCAACTTCCTCGATCTTGGGACCAGCACCGCTGCCACCAGCAGGAGGAACATCTTCATCCATGCCACCACCGACGTCAGGACCACCAGCACCCTGGTACATCTTAGCAATGATCGGGTTGCAGATGCTCTCAAGCTCCTTCATCTTGTCCTCAAACTCATCAGCCTCAGCAAGCTGGTTGCCATCAAGCCATTGAATGGCCTGCTCAATTGCATCTTCTATCTTCTTCTTGTCAGCAGCATCGAGCTTGGAAGCAATCTTGTCATCCTTAATAGTGTTCCTCATATTGTAGGAATAATTCTCCAGAGCGTTCTTGGCCTCCACCTTCTTCTTGTGCTCCTCATCTTCTGACTTGTACTTCTCAGCCTCTTGAACCATCTTCTCGATTTCTTCCTTGGATAGTCTTCCCTTGTCATTGGTAATGGTAATCTTGTTCTTCTGGCCTGTGGTCTTGTCCTCAGCAGAGACATTCAAGATACCATTGGCATCAATATCGAAGCAGACAGTGATCTGAGGCACACCCCTTGGAGCTGGAGGAATGCCAGAGAGCTCGAATTTTCCCAACAAGTTGTTGTCACGGGTTCTGGCCCTTTCACCCTCGTAGACTTGGATCAAGACACCGGGTTGGTTGTCTGAGTAGGTAGAGAACACTTGCTCCTTCTTGGTTGGGATGGTAGTGTTCCTTGGGATCAACACAGTCATCACACCTCCAGCAGTCTCCAAACCAAGGGACAGTGGAGTGACATCAAGAAGCAATAGATCCTGCACCTTCTCATTGCCTTCACCACTCAAGATAGCAGCCTGTACAGCGGCACCATAAGCAACGGCCTCATCTGGGTTGATACTCTTGCAAAGCTCCTTTCCATTGAAGAAGTCTTGCAACAACTGCTGCACCTTTGGAATCCTAGTAGAACCACCCACAAGCACGACATCATGGACGCTGCTCTTGTCCATCTTCGCATCCCTCAAACACTTCTCAACTGGCTCCATACACTTCCTAAAGAGGTCCATGTTGAGCTCTTCGAATCTTGCACGGGTAATTGTTGTGTAGAAGTCGACACCCTCATACAAAGAATCAATCTCAATGGTGGTCTGAGCAGTGGATGAGAGAGTCCTCTTTGCCCTCTCACAAGCTGTTCTCAACCTCCTCAGAGATCTTGGGTTTCCGATGATGTCCTTCTTGTGCTTCCTCTTAAATTCTTGGACAAAGTGGTTCACCATTCTGTTGTCGAAATCCTCTCCTCCCAAGTGGGTGTCTCCAGCAGTAGCCTTGACTTCAAAGATACCCTCTTCAATAGTGAGAAGAGAGACATCAAAAGTACCTCCTCCAAGATCAAAAATCAGGACATTCTTCTCGCCAACACTGGTTGCCTTCTTGTCAAGACCATAAGCAATAGCAGCAGCGGTGGGCTCATTGATAATACGCATCACATTAAGCCCGGCAATGACCCCTGCATCCTTAGTAGCCTGACGCTGTGAGTCATTAAAGTAAGCTGGGACAGTAACAACGGCATTCTTCACATTTGAGCCTAGATAGGCCTCAGCAATCTCACGCATCTTGATGAGAACCATGGAAGAGATTTCTTCTGCAGCAAACTGCCTCTCTTCACCCTTATATGTGACAACAATCAGGGGCTTGTCACCAGGGCCTGGAATGACCTTGAAAGGCCAGAGCTTCATGTCACCCTGAACAGAAGGGTCAGAGAATCTCCTACCAATCAACCTCTTTGCATCTGCAAAAGAAACGAAGCTGGTTTAGAAACGCAGCTGTACCAATAAAACTTAAAACAGAACAAGCCACAATATCAAGCTCAAACCACAGAAAAACAATTTTTAAAAAATATATAAACAGAGTATGCTGGCAACACTATAAACAATAACAATAAGATAGTAGCTTTATAAAATTTCTAAAATTTTCATCAACTTTTAACAAGAAAAAGAGAAAAAACACATCATGAACTAAGAACACCATATCAAGACATCTAAAGGATTAAATATAAAACTCAAAGCCTCGACCTAACAATACCAAATTGTAACATAGACAGAGTCAATTAAATAAAAAAACCTCAAATTAACATGAAATTTAATATTTTTTTAACAAAAAATATTGAGATCGAACTTATTTCCTTTCGATGCAATCTAAAAAAATATTAAGGGGCTGCAAAACCTTGCACAACACAAATTTTCAAACAAACTTATAAATAGTCCAAACAAGCAGAGACCTAATAAAATCAATCTGAGCCTCAACAAGATTTTAAAAAAAGTTATTTGAAAAAAGAAGAAGGTAATACTTGTGAAAAGAAATTTAAGCACTGAAAAATAAAACAATAACTATCGACCCTGAAATTCATAAAATCAGCCAAACAAGCAGAGATCAGACAGCACACAGTGAAACTGGTGTAGCCCCTGCACTAAACAATCAAATAAAACCGAACATGCAAGGCCAAACAAAATCATAACAGAAAAAAACCGATACGGAAAGCAGTAACCAACGAATTAAATAACTTAAAAGGTTGGAAAATAAATAAAAAGGATTTGAAAGATTACCGAAGACGGTGTTGACTGGGTTCATAGCGACCTGGTTCTTGGCCGCATCGCCGATCAAACGCTCGCTATCAGTAAACGCAACGTAAGACGGCGTCGTCCTGTTGCCCTGATCGTTGGCGATGATCTCGACGCGGTCGTGCTGCCAAACTCCGACGCAAGAGTAGGTGGTGCCGAGATCGATCCCGATCGCAGGTCCTTCTCCTTTTCCGGCCATTGTTGTACGGACCAAAAGCTCGGAGACTTAAATCAAACAAACAAGAAAAGAATCGCAGAGAAAAGATAACGAATCGCAGAGGAATTGAAAAGCTTTGATAGGGTTTGAAGTCACTGGTGTTAGAGCGAGACTTGTGTAGTTGGTGTTATAGAGAGAGAGCTTGTCTAGAATGTTCGTATTAACGATTATTGGGGGGGGAGTGTGTCCAGAACGTTCGGTTTGATTCTAGCCGTTGATTTGAATCTCACGGACGGTTCTGATGCTATTTCCTTCGTGGGCGTGATTTTCTTTTCAAATTTGGCTTACGCGTTCCGTGTCCCACTTCGGAAATTTCTCTATTGTCCTTTTCCTTGTAGGACTCCGTTTCCTAAGGGCGGTGGCAATAAAGTACTATTATTTTCACCAATCTATCTTAATTTTTTATCCTCTTTATCTTTAAAATTTTAAAGATAAATTTATTCATTTGCAAAATAACTTTTAAGGACAAATTTACAACTCTCTCTGTATCTCTCACATACACCCACATCCGGATTTTTTGTTGTTGTTCGAAATCCACACCCCCGTCCCTTCCTTCCTTCTCCATCGTCCCTGCGATCATACCCCACCCACCCTCCCTGCAATTTCTCAGCACTCCCATTAACCTCACCCCCAATCTTATGTCTCAGTTCTAGCTGCACTCTCCTTGCAATTTCGGTTTCTATACATAAATAAATAAATACAATTAGATGACATGGTCATCATCTTCTATTTTGGGTTTCACTAGCGAATGAGCGCGCGGAGGTTAGGGTGGGAATATCAAATTGGTGGCAGTGGTCAGTGACGGACCCAGAAAAGTTCAGTAGTGAGGAGGGACATAGATATGAGTTAAATCCAAATTTTTTGCATTTTGTGTAGTTATAGCCAAAAATGATGCAGAGAAAGAAGAAGAAACATAGAGAGAAGAGATAAGGAAATAAAGAGGAAGAAGAAAACTGACACAGAGGAAGAAGAAGAAGAAAAAAGAAAGAAAAAGGAGAGAGAGAGAAGGGATAAACTCAAGAAAAAAAAAAGTAAACATAGAGAGAAGAGAGAAGAAAAGGAAAGAGGAGAGATAGTTTACTTGAATTAATAATTAAATGATATTTTAGTAATAATAGTGAAGGTGAAAAATATGTTCTGTGTTTTTCAAATTTAAGAAGATAATATATATGAGTAAATGAGACAGGTAAGTGAAAATAGCAAAACTCGTGGGAAAATTGTTACTTTGCAAAGATTGGCGGGCGATATGAAAGATCGAGGTAATTCGCGCCGTATCGGTAATTTTTGTTTTTTGGGGTCAAAGTTCGACAGCGCTGTTTCTGATTTTTCTTCGTCCCCGTTTCTTACAAGCCTGATATCTTATCCTGTATTGACCAAACCAAAACAAGAAGATATCTTATCTTGTAAGGCCTTCCCTTTGGGCTTAACTCCCAAATATTTAATGGGCTTTAAAGGTGGACGTTCAACTTGGATTCATAGTTTCTGATAAATAAAAAACTTGGATTTATAAGTTTTGAAAATAGTTCATTGCATTCCGTCAAAACACTTAAAAACAGAGCTAATCTAATCTCAAAACTTAAAAGAGATTGTGGCATTTCCGATAGCGTCTTACCCCCACGTTTGGTGGTTCGGTTTGGATTAGATTATCTCAATTAAACTGAATTAATGTCCGAACCGTGTTTGTTGAATTATAGACCTGTTGGGGACTTGACTAATTAAATTGGACAAGAGTCGATGTACAAGTCCCGTATTGATGAGGGGTCATACTCTATAGCATTAAATTGGATTCAATTCCAATCATATTTAGTCACAGCTGCCAAACGGGTAAAAAAGAATTGTGATGATCGGGGTAAGACTCTATAGGACGAAATTGGACTCAATTCCAATCATGTTTAATCCCAGCCACCAAACGGGTCACGAAACCAGAGGACTCAATTCCAATCATGTTCAGTCCCAGCCTGTGATGATTGGGCTTTCAAGCTATAGACCAGAGCAGGCCTCTGCTGGGAAGCCATTGTTCCTCAAAGTTATTTTTGCAAAGTGATGTTATAATAGCATGACCAGTTGGTGACCCACCTTTCTGGCCCAAAATCCATACAAATATAAATACAGTCACTAATATCAAAATTAGGGAGCCCTGTAAATTGCAATGCAGAATATATTGGACCACCATCTTTAGGTCGAAGGAAAGAAAAAAGCTTAAAGCACGTGAGCAGATCAAGCTTGAGATTTGTGTGCTTCTTAATCTCAGATTTACAGTTCTCAAATCCCTGCCTCTGACAAAACCCATATCACAACAACAAGGATAAGTATAATAATAGTTAGAAGAATAAATTACTGCACCCGATGTAATTTTTAGTGTGTATATGTGGGAAGGAGAGGTGACAGCAGGTGAACAAAATAATGGGGGCAAAAGCTGCAAGGTCAAGCTTTCCTTTGCAACTTTGCATATAACTGTACAGTGAGTAGCCTACTTTATTTTTGCATGAAAATGAGTTAAAGAAATATTCTGCAAAGATTGATTAGATAGGGGAATTAGATTCCTACACCACCCACCAACCTTAACATTATACTATCATTTCCTAAATCACTCACATGCTGTTGTGCTATATATAGATACATAAAAGGCAATGAGATCTCTGATTCATATATATAATAGTCGCATGCACATAAAAATTTAAGAGAGAGAGAGAGAGAACAGGTGCCCTTGAATTTTTTCTGCATATATAGTCTGGAATTTGCTGCATTTTGGAATTCTGGTGATCATTTTAACAAAAGGGTTAAAGGGTATTTAGGGATGTACTCATATTGTTGTTGTGACAATCTATCAACAAGCTTAATTAAGCAGTTAAGCTTGAATTGTGACTGTATATATACAGTTATTTTTTATTTGGATATTATCATGCGGATGCTATTGTAAATATGCAGGAAAGTAGGGGAGATAGTACAAAATACATGGCTTCGCGATCTACTAACGTCCAAATGTCTGCGTAGGAGAATTTTTGTATATATATATATATATATATATATATATATATATATATATATATATATATAACTCAAACTCAGGATATTACATGGGAGCAATTACTCCAAACCACACATACTAGTGGGTCCTTTGCAAGCTGTTGTATCTTCAATGTTCTTTCCAATAACCTTTTGTTTAGACTAAAATTAAAGTACTAATTATTACTTGGCAAACTTAACCACTCTAATCAAATCATACATTACATACAGCTCCATGAATTAGAAATTTTAGAAGGACATTTTTGTTTTCTTTATATAATTGAGCTCTATTTAGCTAGGCCTATGGCTGCTAGGGCGTAGGTTGGTGAAGCTTTTGCAATAATCTTTGCCTTGAAACCGCTGGGTGTGAAACATGCATACGCGGCATGTCAAAATCGAAAAACCAAATATTTGGTAATAATTGTGAGTGTCATGCTTTAATTTCACAAATAATGAGAGCATGGTATGGCCAGAGTGAGGGACCAAATTATTTTAAAGATGTTTCGATGGCCACACACAACAAAAACTACAGGAATTGGAGATCTCAAATTCAGTAAATTTTCTTAGATGAGCAGAAGTTCAATCTGTGTTTAGCATTGCTAAACAGCTAAGAAAGCAAATTGTTCATGCCCTCACTTTTCATCAGAGCACATGACTTGGGGTCCAGTGGAATTTGATTGATTATTATCTGCACTTATGCCTTGTAATTTGTTCCAAAATGTAACTTCGGAGTTAGAAGCTGTGCTATGCCTATAATGTATGTGCCATTTAATTTCATGGTGAGTCGGTTTTTGGTTGGACCACTTGAGCTAGCTTCTTTGTCAATAAAGATTGGGACAGCATCCTGAAACATTTTTCTTCTTTTCATTTAGATTGTTGACATATATGTATCCATAAATGTAACAATTAATAAATCAACTTTCCCTTAGGGTGGTTTGGTTGGTACGCCTCCCTAACTTGGATTGGCTTAGATAAAAAATTATCCCTTATTGTCATATGGTTCTAATTTTAAATGGGATAATTAGTAATCAACGGCCCACCAAAAACACCTTCTTAGCTGGGCTTCTTGACACCCGTGTGTGAAGTGGGGACAAAATAATCCCCTCCATATCGCTCACGACTTCCTCTCCTCTCCACGTCTTCGTCACGGCCATCACCTCTCACCTAACCACACACCTCGTGTAACATCCCACATCGACCAATGGAGAGGCGGTGATGTGCCTTATATGTACATGCTCACCTCCATATAACACGAGGCCTTTTGGGAGCTCATTGACTTCGGATTCCATAGGAACTCTGAAGTTAAGTGAGTTTGGGCTAGAGCAATCCCAGGATGGGTGACCTACTGGGAAGTTGCTCGTAAATTCCTAGAAACAAAACCGTAAGGGCGGGGCCCAAAACGAATAATATCGTGTTATGACGGAGCCGATCCGGTGAGATGGTGGGACGGTGAGTGTATGAGCTAGAGACAAATATATTGAAAAGAGAGGAGAAGGAGAAAGGAGGGAGAAGAGGAAGATGAAAAAGATGCAGGGAGGAAGAAGAAGAAGAAATAGCAGAAAAAGAAAGAAGAAAAGTTTTTTTATATTTTAAATTAAAAAAAAACCAAATAAATCCACTTGCCTTTGTTTTAAAAAAATAAAAATTTAATCCTAGTCCAATCATACACTAAACGCAGTACAGGTCTTATCCAACTTATGTTAGGTCAAGTCAATCCAAGACAGTCCCAGTATTTAGTTCAGTTCATGACAGTCCGGCGTACCAAACGACCCCTAAAAGATTAGCGATTTACCTTCTTGTGTCTAGTGAGAGCTTGTGCCAAATTAGTTGTTAGTCTAGTCGTACTTCTCATGCCCCAAGTTGATGTTTGGGGGAGATGTGTTTTCTAACACACACTGTCAATGTGTCATGAGTATTCGGACATGAGACGACTAGTTTGCAAGTCAAAACTCTTTTTCACTAGACCAGACCCCATTAGTGAAATTTTCACATTTTAGAGATATTTTTCTTGCATTGTTGATGTGGTTGTTTCAGTTGCTACTTAAAAAAACATTTACTACAAACAAACGCGTAAGGGGTAGTCAAATGTTAGAGTGTCTCCAAATCATTATAGATATAGATATATTCATCCAAATCAAATTGATTAAGGGTCTCCTTCTTTCCACCATTATGCACGCGTCCCTTCTCATCACCAGTCTCCATTGATATCGACATAGCTAGGTGGCTTGGTTTTGTTTATTTTAATTAATTTTGATTTGTATTTTTAAGTTGGCTGTGAAATATCAATCCTTCTCCTTATCAGTCTTAATTAATTAATGATAATGTGTTTTTGTCACTCCAGCTGTTCCACGTCTCCTTGTCAATAATTCTCTCTTCCTTGTCCTCATTTTAATGCTCTCAATTTTATCTTACTTTCCCCATTTGTAATAAGTTTTATCTGCGATTTATGTAATCAACAATGAAATTAATGAATATGTTACATGTAACACTAGTCGTGACAAACAATCTTTAATTTGACATCATACATTTTTCACGTACGTACACTCAACTATCGCTTAGAAAAGGAGAAAAAAGAAGAAAAAAAGTCACCCTCAAAACACACAAGTATACATGCAAATCGTTAAGATAATGCGTGCATATCCAATTATGGAATCCACAGTTCAAGGCCAAATATCCCTCCACTGGTTGGGTACATTCATCAAATTAGTATCGATCGGACGGTCATAATCTGATTCCCCAAGATGATGATTCGATGCACATTGCACCATCTAGATGTAATGGTTACGTGAAAACTTGAATCCCAATTAATCTTCGCCTCACGTTTGATGTGGGGCCCTAGATTATTTGGATGATGAGGTTGCTTTTTTACCGACCCAGCCGATATGAGAAAGAGACTGCGACGAGCAGCATATACATATATTCTGGGTTAGCAAACAGACAAGAAGGTGGGGCTGGGACCCACTGAGATCTGACGTGGCAGATTGGCAATATAAAGTAAGAATCCTCTCCGACCGCGGGCATCTGATGACGACCAGTCTATCCACCCCACAACCGCGGCTAGGCCACCACCAAGGGCACACACCAACCAATCCCTAGTCTTTCTTTATTTAATTACTTCTTCTTCAATCTTCATTATTTTATTTTCCATTGTATAACAATTGGCATGAGTAATTTTTGAATGTTCCGGGTATATCATGTGGCTGGTGTATCATCCAATATACATGAAACATGTGGGTATTTTGTCCAATACATATAGAAAATAAAAATAAAATATTTTCACATGCCAGGTTAGCCAGCTGCTGCTAGCAAGAATAGATAGTACTGATTTATGATAGATGATGACTTGAATATAAATTAAATACATCCTTAAATTAAAGCTCCTACATACATATGCAAACCCGCTCTCTTACATCAAGTTCGAATACCCTAACTCGTAAATGCAAATAATTTAAGATAATTAAAACTATAATTTGCCATTATTTCACTTAAACCTCTGTCTTAGGCAAATAACCCATTAGTGTAGTGGTTTGGAGTAATTTCTCCTTCAGACAAGGTCTTGGGTTCGAGTTCTAGTAACTGTGTAGTGTGTGTGAGTTTAGTATATTATCGCCCCTCTCAATAGGAAATTTCTCTATAAAAAAACCTTTTTCTTAGACTTTCACTTCTATATATATGAAAGATTTTGAATAGTAAAAAGGGTATGTTGATAGAATCACTGAGTACGGTTTGCTTAATATAAGTTACAACTAGCAATAATATACCTCAATCTCTTTTCACACTTTTGGCTAGACTCAATTCCTGGGTGGGAATAAGCTTGTAGCATCCAATTTATCCTAAACTTTGACGGTGAATTACTTTTCGTGAGTAAATAATACTACAAATTCTTTATTTTATAAAATAATAATCTAAGTAAAGGCAGCAACAAATGAATAAAATAATAATAATAATAATATACACATTTCCATGCAAAAATAAACAGTCTGCGAGGAACAAGATCGGAAAAACAAAGGTACGCCCGATGGCGACACTTCCACCCAAGACATCCCCACAATCACTCCCCTTTTCATTATTAATTTCATATCAACATTATTTATTTATGCGTGTAGCTCATATTATATTAATATTATTAAAGTTCTCTACTTAGGGTTGTTCTCTCTCTCTCTCTCTCTCCATGCATGGTCATTGGTCAGTAATCTTTTTGGGTTACTGTAATACAGCGTCAAAAAGAAGCTTAAAGACTAAGAAAAATGGTTCCTTCTCTTCAAAACCCTAAAAATTTAATAAAACAAAAAGCGAGAGAGAGTGGGGGGATGGGATGAGAGAAACAAAGAACAAAATAAATAAACATCAGCCTCCTTTATCTTTCCGTCTCCTTCTGATCTTTTCTCCTCTTTCTCTCCGCAGCAGCAACTATCTCTTGTTGAAGTGATTCTCCATCCCCTAAAAACCCACATCAACCCTTTACAAAAGAGAAAGCCATGGTTTTCTCATCTGTTCCCGTCTATCTGGATCCACCCAACTGGCAACAACAGGTAAGGGTTTTCATTTTCTCAACAAATTTTTCTTTCCCTAGCTTCTTCATAAGAAAAAAAGTTGAATTTAAAGATAAATATTCTTACCCTTTTTCAATCTATATCTTTTCTTGAATATACCAGTTATTGATTTTATTTATATTTATAAACTTTTTTGCCTTTTGATTTCAAAGCAAACGAATCATCAACAACAAGGAGGTGGTAATGATCAGAATAATCATCAGCTTCCTCCACCGCCACCTCCAGCAGAAGTTGGATGTAACTCTGAAGGCGGTGGTGGCGGCTCAAGCTCGATCAGGCCTGGATCGATGTCTGATCGAGCCCGGCTAGCCAAGATGCCACAACCAGAGACCGCACTGAAATGCCCTCGATGTGAATCCTCAAACACCAAGTTTTGCTACTTCAACAATTACAGCCTTTCACAGCCTCGCCACTTTTGCAAGACGTGCCGGCGCTACTGGACCAGAGGAGGAGCGTTGAGAAGCGTGCCGGTAGGAGGAGGCTGTCGAAGAAACAAAAGAAGCAAAGGTGGTGGAGGCAGCAGCAGGTCAAAATCTCCAACCGCAGCGGGTAATTCCAGCTCAAGCACAGTCAACTCTTCCACTAGCTGCAGCACCAGTGACAATATCACAGGCCATTTGGCTCATCCACCACCACATCAATTACCCTTTTTGCCCTCTTTACATCATCTTGGTGATTATGGTTCCGGGGACATGATAGGGTTAAATAATTTTGGGGGCATGAATCAACCTGGTGATGTTGAATTTCAACAACACCAGTACGGCTCGGACCGGTTGACGGTCCGGCCAAATTTAGGCATCAACATGATCAATACTGAGCATTGGAGATCATCGCTGCTTCAGCATCCAGTGCAGCAATTTCCAAATTTCTTGGCTAATTTGGAACCACCAACTAGTTCTCATGGAATGTACCAATTTGAAGGTGGAAATGTTCACCAAAATGTTGGCCAGCTTCCAATGTCTAAGCCATTGGATTCTGTGGGTCCTGGGGTTGCTGCTACTCAGATGGCTAATGTGAAGATGGAAGACAATAATCATCAAGCATTGAATTTGTCAAGGAATTTTTTGGGTAGTCTTGGAAATGATCATCACCAATACTGGGGTAATTATAATGGTGCTGGTGGCAATGCTTGGACTGATCTTTCTGGTTTCACTACTTCTTCTTCCACCAGCCATCTCTTATGATGTTTGATCTTGGTCACGATCACTTTGATCTTCTTCTCCCAACTATATTAATTACAGGTTCCACAAAAGGAAAATGATTGAGTGCTACCTATTCCACCCTAACTTTTCATGAGTTTTCGAAGTTCAAGCCTGGAATATATGTAAGATGAAATGGGAAGATGGAGCAATATCTCTTCATATTTCGTTGAAAGAACCTTAGAAATGGTAGGCTTTCTAGTTTTGAAATTGTTTGTTTGTTTGTTTTTCTTTTTATTGCTTTAGTTTCTGGGAGGGTTATGTCCAAAGTAGCTAGCTAGCTATATGCTTGTATAATTTATGTGGGGGACTTGGAGTATCATGACATTTTGAAGGGCCAGATTGTCATAAATTTATCAAATGAATGCTATGTGTACCAAGTTTCCTTCACTAATTTTATGAATTTGTGTCCATCAAAGTTTTGGCTATTAATCTTTACTTATAAGCTGGCTAGACTCATTAATTTCAGTGAAAGGGGTGGACATTATTTCGAAAAATGGCCCACATTATCTCTGCCAGAGGCAGAAGCAAACTTCTTGCTTACAATAGTCTCTCATTTGTTGGGTCATTTCTGTTTGATATTTCCGGAAAATGAAAGAGTGTTCATTAAATCTCCATGCTTCATCACCATCAATGTGGCAATTTAGCATTTATTCCAGATACTTTGGCCTTATATTTTCTGGGAATATTGACCTCTTGCTAGTCATTTTTACCCCACCACCCCCTTCCCTCAAAAAGTTTGTGCCCATACTTAAAATTTAGACTAGAGCGAGAGAGAGAGCGAGAGACAGAAAAGGAAAGTAGGGTTTAGTGAGTAGTGAATTGGAGGATGTATTTTTTTTGTTGCTAGTGCGATGACCAGGATGATTATGCAATTATAAGAAATTGACCAAAACGAGACGGACTAGTACTTGTTTTTGTTGGTTGTGAACTCAGATTTAGATCGATGGACGATTTACAAAGAAACAAAGAGAAACGCCAAAATCCCACTCAAAACCATGCAAAAGAACAAGGATTCTTGGAATTTTGTTGCAAAAATATACTAACCTAAAGAGACTACACAGAGTCAAAAGGCATAAGAAAAAACCAAAAAGGAGGCAAAAATTCGAGACCCTCTTAACATTTGTTTGGTTTTGGTCGTTCCTCCTTTCTAATCAAAGCAAAAACAAAGTTAAAAAAAACAATCATGACTGTTTTTGAGGTAATGGAATCTGGGTTTTGGATTTGCTTTTGCACTAACCAAGGTAGGTGTAAGCCTGCAATAAAACCGTCAAAAAGCAACTCCATCTCTGTCGACTGTCTCACTAGAGCAACAGCAGTCAAGATTGTTTTTTGGGGTTGGTCGTTGGTCGTAGACAGCGATGTTTGAAATTTTTTACATGAGCTAGTGAACTAGTTGTAAAACTTTTTTCAGTTTTAATTGAGCATCTAATCCAAAACTAATTACCTAGTGACAAAGCACATAACACTCTCAACAAAATTGTTAAAATAATTATATTATTAGTTTAATGGTCTTCAAAGTTCAAAATATTAAACCATTATATGTAGCCGATCCATCTGGGTAACAAGTGATCCCAAAAACCAGTGAGGGTACATGGGTGTTGAAGAAGAAGCAAGAAGAAGAAAGAGCTCGGAAATCCAAGCTAGCTAGGTAGATGTTGATTAAGCACATGAAATTAATATTGTTGATGGCCACATCACATGTGATAGGCGTGAAGATGTTCTCTCTGTTTCCATGGCAGCTTTTCCTTTTGTGATGTCCTTGTCCTTGTTCTGCCTCTTAACTAACGCTCTCTCTCTTTCTCTCTCTCTTCTCTCTTCTCTCTAATCTCTTTTCATATATATGGACAGGCACACGCACAGATTCCAATCTATGCTTCTAAAATTCTTGGATACAGGCCTCACGTTCTCCCACATGTGCTCAATCATAAATGTGTTGGATTCCTGCTCACTTCTACATAGAATCTCAATAGTAATTATATAATTACAATTTGCACGGATCCAACAAAACATAATTCTTGTTCCTATTAATTAGGTATTATTAGTAGTAGTAGGAGAATGCGGATACTGCTATTGCCTCCTTTCCCTCGAAGGAATTTTTGCAAATCACGGTTTGATACATGTGCAAAAATAATTTATCAAAAACACAAAAAAGAAAAAAACTTCTACATGCATGTTATACTATTGATATGAATGTAGGAGAGAAGGATACTGCTATTGCCTCTTTTCCCTCGAAGGAATTTCTGCAAATTACGGTTTGATACATGTACAAAAATAATTTATCAAAAACACAAAAAAGAAAAAAACTTCTCCACGCATGTCATACTATTGATATGAATGTAGGAGAGAAGTATTTGCCGGAGAATGCCACCCTTATATCAAGTTGTTCATGTGTGTGTCACTCAAAAAGCTTTTTACAAACACATTATCAAACATGCATTAAAAAGTTATCAAAATAACGGTTTGTAATGGTCTACTCCAAATAAACAACTACATTTAATTAGCAAAAAATTAGGAATATTATCTTGGAACTACGTACCTGTTTATCTAATATAGTCCTCCAAATTCAAATTTTCCTCAGAGGAAAAAAAGAAAAAGAAAAAGAAAAAGAAGAAGAATCGTGTCGCTTCTCTTAATTGTGAAGTATAGGCCCCCATACATACAACTTACAGGGCCATCTCCAAGCAATAAGTTATGTATGGCCAAAAGTGGAAAATAAACAGAAACCCAATAGGCTAGCTTGAGGCTAGTACGGACAGTAAAAGAAAATATTGGTTTTAGTTGGTCATATATTCTCATTGTTTCTTATCAGCCTAAAAGCTAAACCAATAAAATCGTATGAGAGCACTTTCTTTTGGCCAATTATTAAAGAAGAAAGTGAACTAATAAACTTATACACGCACGATAACGCTGAGCATTACAATATATTGCCTAGATCTTTTCATATATACATATAATGGTTGTCTTTCTCATACTATTAAGGTGTAGGATAGCAATTGGTGATTGATTGATATATCTTCCTCCCTGCTCTTTCTTTTACCATTACATCATCTACCATAAAATCATATGTGGAGGCTTGCGTAACCAAGCACTAAATCTCAATCAAAACTTATTGTTTTGTTCTTTCTTATATTGAACTTTTTGGGTGGAGAGAGAGAGAGAGAGAGAGAGAGAGAGAGAGAGAGAGAGAGAGAGAGAGAGAGAAGGGGAAGAAAACTTAGCCCTTATAAAAGTAAGAGATGATGAAAGAATTTGGATATATGATTTTAACTTTATATAATTTATCTTATGTTCAGTAGACACATACATGATATACCTCTTCGGAATTTTGACTAAAAAAAACCTCTCTGGAATATATACATATACCTTGAATATTTCTGTATTAGGGTAACTATACAGAAAAATTGGATTTTTAATTTTGACATATTTGCAAGAAAAGCATTACACTTCCCACAGATTTGGGCCCGATCAACCTATATACATGGGCTATGAGTTAGGGAAAAATTCAGGGAGGGTATAATGAGGGGTTATAAGGGGTCCTTAATAGTCGTCCGATCAAGTGCAAAATTACTATTGAACTGTTAGATTAAGGCCCTGTTTGGGATTGCTTTTTTTTTTTCTTCAAAAACCTACTTCATTTTAAAGTTAAGTAGTTTATGGTGTTTGGTAAATCTAAAATATCCCGATTATTTTAAAAGCAGTGACATTTTGACATCAGCTTTTAAAAGCAAGTTATTATGGGTTGCTTTCAAAAGAAGCAGAGATGAGCTGTTAATGAATTGTTTTTAATTCCCAAAATACCATCATTAATTTTTTTTAAAGACACCACCTCCACCTCCACATCCAACTCCACCATCTCCATCATCACCTTCACCACCACCGACCGCCACAGCCACCACCACCACCACCTCCTTCTTCTCCGCCACCATCACCACCACAACCACCACCTCCTCCTCAACCTCCACACCTCCACCATGTCGCCACCGCCACCACCATCTCATCCTCAACATCTACCACCATCGCCTCCACAACCACCATCCCCACAACCACTACCTCAACCTTCATCACCACCACCTCTTTCTCCACCACCATCACCACCATAACCACCACCTCCTCCTCAACCTCCACCACCAACACCATCACCACCATGCCGCCACCGCCACCACCATCTCATCCTCAGCCTCCACTACCATCACCTCCACAACCACCATCCCCACCACCACTACCATACCACAACCACTACCTCAACCTTCATCATCACCACCACCTCCACCACCACCACCACCGATCGCCACCGCTGCCACCACCACCACATCCATTTCCTTCTTCGCCACCATCACCACCACAACCACCACCTCCTTCTGCACCTCCACCACCTCCACCTCCACCTCCACTACCAACACCACCACCGCCACCACCACCTCCTCCTTCTCAACCTCCACCACCATTACCTCCACCTCTCCAACCGCCATCCCCACAACCACAACCACCACATCCACCTTCCTCACCACCTCCACCACCATCTTTTTCACCACCACCTTCACCTCCATCTCTTTCACCACCAACTCCACCACCACTACTACCACCACATAATTAGCGCATAGCACTTTCAACAGTCTATTTAGTCATTATTCACAGTTACAACATTTTTATACTAAAATTTACCAAACAGTTTTGACACTACTTTTTGTACTAACAGCACTTTAAAAATATTGTTTATCAAACATGTAGCTACTTTACTTTACAGCTAATTATTTTCAAAGCACAGCAGAAGCAACTTATTTTAAAAGTGACAACAATCCCAAACTGGCCCTAAACCCCCTCATTATAACCCCTAAACATTGCCCATCATTAGCTCGCGGAAAAATTAGTCCAATTCAAGTCCTAATAACTTTTGACTTAAGCCACAAAAACTAGCCAGTAGGAAATCGATGATGTGTGTATTTTAGTTTATATATAATATTATCTCATGAACGTTTTTTTGAGTGACCAACGCTAATATCCTTTTTGAATGCGAACGTGCTATAACATAAGAGGACCATGCAGAATCACAAATGTTAATATATTTTGTATTAATCCAACATTAGGGGCCTACTTTGCTTATCTTAATTGTGTCCTGTTTCACTTTAAAGTTGATGATTTAGTCATTCCTCATTGGGTTTTCTAGGTGCAAGGAAGATTTAGAACATCATCATTTTGTCTCATTAAATCAGCATTCAACCTAGAAGACGTTAGGAAGCCTCTGATAAATTTCTCATATTTTTCATTCTTATTGGTTTCAAGCCTTGAGCTAGCTATATATCTGATTAAGAATCAAAAACAATATATTTGCCTTAAAAAAAACCCATATTGGAAGGGTGCAATGTCGTCTTCTTTTTTTGTCAAGAAACTATGCATATTTCATTCAAACCCCATACGAAACGGGACAACAAAACTTACAACAGAGCGGAGCTGCTTGGAATTGCCTTGATCCCCTTCGTCTTTCCGATTTGAACATGTATAGAGCATAATCATAGATTCTAGAAGAAGAAAAAAAGACCCTATAACTTTAAGCTTGTGACTCCCCAAACATAAAAAAATGGACCTCAGCCACTGCACTCTTGTCCTTCTTAAGAAGAATGAATACTAATGATCTTTCATTTTTAAGGAGGTTAATTATACGGTCCTTCATTTAAGAAAATGTACTTGGATTAACCCGGTTCGAAGAACCGGTTTGTTATTCGGTCAGTACACCAGGTTCCTTTTGGTATATATAGTTATTAACTTATTGTAGCTATATATATATATATATATATATATATATATATATATATATATATATATCATAGGGTCAGATTTCTAGCTCTTTCTGCAATGTGAAGCGATTGATGAATATTAGTTAGATAGGGACGAGGAACTTCTACGAACAATTAAGCATGAATGTTCTTAGAACTTGCAATATTTGTATTAATTCCGCAATACAGGCTGCTATTTGGAGGAAGCACGCAAGGTTGTGAAAACTACATTAGTTATGTCAACGTATATTCCATCAGTTGTCCTTTTTAAAATTTTTTTTAAATCAACTCAATATCTAGTCTCTATTGACTCTATACGGTCAATATTTAAAAAAAAAAAAAACTTTGGCTGACAACGACTTAAACCTAATCAATTCTGATAAGACTGCCAAATCATATTGTTGAAACTGAGAACAATTTATACAACAGATCCTAAGCTAAGTATGAAATTGCAAGCCACTTTCTGGCTACTAGTATTCTTACATTGCTGCGAAATCTAAGTAATTTCAACCATAAATGAGTTGCGAAAACCTATATGCGGCCACATGCAGTCCAAGACAAATATGCACTTCATATTCTTTGGCACTATACGGATGCAAAATAGACCAATTATGAACGAGTACCATGTTAGGCACTTAATTTTGTTCAGAAAAATAACGTAAAGCAGCGAATAGGGTCTAGTCTACTGAAAAAAGGATCATGATTTGTAAATCAGTGATCCATGTTCGAACCACAAACGGCTTCGAGAGTAAACAAACCAACAAACAAATCATTGAGCGATCCATATATATTATAGTAAGCCAATGAAATTAACTAGCAAACAGGCTCATTTATTATCCTTCAATTAGTTACCATCTCTTCAGGGTCAACCACGCTTTTTTGTCAATGTAAACTCTCCTATAGTCGTTAGAAGGATATTCACTTATAAGGCCATTGATTTGGTGCTTGGTGCATACGCCTAGGCCTACTTGGAAATGCATGTTTATAAAAGGTTAGCATTTGCACCTATTTCCAGTATACTTGAAGAAGACAATCGATCGAGATGGCTAAACAAACAACCATCCTCAAGGATTGCCTCTCTTACATTTAGAATCTTTACCTTCATTCTCCTATTGATATCACTCATTGTGCTGGCCACCAACACCATAGGATCTAGTGATGACGACTCCAAAGTTCAATTTACCGATTTTTATGCCTACCGGAAAGCAATCTTCGTCGTCGTCATCATCCTCATTTTTAAATTCTGTATGAATAAGTTAAACTTTTGTTATGTTGTATTGTAAAATTGATAGATAGATGCTTGCTGCAATTGTCTCGCAACTTGCACTTGCAATCTTTAATATCGTAGGCGGCGGGGATGTCATGCCCTTCCTTGACTTCTTTGGTGACAAGGTACATCTTTTTCCTTTTCGTTTTTAATTGTTCCCACAAGTTTTATTTTCCTTTCATTCTAAAAAATAAAAATATAAGATTAATATTGTTTGAAGTATCAAATATATTGAAACTTCAAGCCAAATTTCTCTCTCACTTGAGCCAAGCCTCGAGCCTAGCAAACAAAACCCATGTCAATTGAGCCTGTGAGGCCCCGCTGGCCCAATAGGGAAAACCAAAGATAAAAGCAAAGCCTTTAAAACATATAGAGGTTCCTTTCCTTGGATGATTTTTATTTTTATTTTTTGGGATTTAATACAAAGACTTGTGTTGGGCATGCAGTTCATATCATACGTGCTAGCAACTGGTGCTGCTGCTGGGTTTGGTCTGACTGTAGACTTGAAGAGACTCATGGACGCATCTGAAGTAGACTTGCTCAACTTTGATGATAAGGCCTTTGCATCGGCTAGCCTCCTCCTCCTCTCATTTGTTACCACTGCCATATTATCAATTATCTCTGCCTACGCTCTCCCAAAGAGAGTTTGATTGCTGCCAACCCAAAAACGTCCATTTATTTTCAATAGTCGTCTTTCTCATGGTAGCAATCGGTGATTGATTGATATCATCATGTACGTACCATCAAATCAGAAATGGAGGCTTTGCGTAACCAAGAACTAAATTTCAATAAAACAATTTTTTTTTTCTTTTGGGTATTAAAATGTACCATGTGACCATACTGCCGTAATATTCTATAATATTATTGGGTACATATACCTTTTTGGAATACATACGTACATCTTAATGACATGGATATTTCCTTTATGGCCAATTGGTCTTGTAATCGTAAAGCAAATTGGACTGTTTGGACATCTTAAGGCTCAAAAGCGTTGCACTGCCCATGTACTTTAATCGTAAAGTTGATCATTAGCCTTTACCAATTTGGTTAGTTTCTGGTGCATGCAAGATTAATTAGAACATAATCATTTTTCCATTAGAAACTTAACGATAACCAAAATCTAAGACAGTCGTTATCGTTTGACCAAAAAAAAAAAAAAGACAGTCGTTATCGCAATTCCACAAGCTGCTCTAGGCAGCCAAACAGCTTGGACTGCGTTGGTGAAGTACCGCCATATATTTACTTATATGGTGTATATTACAACCATTTTCCTTCCTTAATATTTGATACAGACAATGAATTACACATAATCAATTCTGAAGAATGCCAAATCATATTCAAGTGATAATATTCTAGTCAAGAATCTTGCAACCCACTAGCTTTTTCTTGCTCGTATATATTTTTATGAATGGGCTTTTTCTTGCTCAAGCAGATAGAGAAATGATGAATGCATTAAAACTCAATGCAAGCCAACAAAGGATCTCTTATTTCATGGCTTAGTTGCCAATTTGCCATCACTTCCGGGTCAAGCATACTTTTTTATTTGTTTTCTTTGGTGGTACTTATTTAAAAAATTATTGACTTGGTACTTGGTAGGTATTGAAGAGAACGACAATCAAGCCAAGAATCTCACTATCTCAAGTCAACCTCCCATCACAACGTGATTGGTACAATTTATGTACAAATCCCTGTAATCATGTATTTTCCTCTTTTGTTATAGTTGATCACCGCTAGAATCCTGTATATATATGTTGTATCTCAACATGAATCAAGTCATCGAGTGATTCAACCTGAAACCTCTCTTTTGTCTATTTTTCTACATGGTATCAGAGCTCTACAAGGGCTAACGCTCAAGACTCAATCCAACAGTTCCTATGGCCATCAATGAAGGCTCGCCTATCCTTTCTTCTGTCAATTCTCAAAACTCTTCCCAAAGTTCTCAAACCTCTTAAAATTCTATCTTTTCCATATCTCCCACATATTCAACACACCTATGCATCGTAACAATTTCCTCTCTTGGAGATCACAATTTCTTGATGTCCTGGAAATCCATGACTTGGAGGATGTCGTGAAGAATGAAAATCGCCCTTCTAAAAAGCTTCCGGATGGCTCGATCAATATGCCAAGGACAAATTAGTTCTCAGCTGGATAAAAGCAACCGCATCTCCCTCTATAAAAACCCTCATAATCTCTTGCACTTTTAGCATACGAAGCTTGGATCCTCCTTGAAAAGAGACTCTCACCACTATTCAAAACTCACTACGCACACTCCGTGATAAAATTCGTAGCCTGAAGAAAGAACTAGAAAAAGCAATGACAGAATATCTCCTAGATGCCAAATCTCTTTATGATCAACTTGTTGTTGCCGGGTCAACGATGACCGAAGGAGAACTCATCGAATTTATTCTTGATGGCTTGGGGCACAAATACAAGGAGTTTACAACCTCATTGCATCTCCACTCGTCCTTCACCTTCGACGAGTTCTATGATCTTCTTATCCAAGAAGAACATCTAATCAAAAGGATGTCCTCTCTCTCTCTCTCTCTCTCTCTCTCTCTCTCTCTCTCTCTATCTCTCTACAAGAACAACTCTTGTCGCGGATCGACCCTCAAATAATCAGCAGGACCACTCAAATCTCTACCTTACAACAACAACAGGCACAACCGTGGAAGGGGTCGTTGTCGTGGTCGCCACTAGAACTCAGGTCATGACAATGGTTATCGCAACACCAACCTTAATTGGACCTCTACTAATTGGCAAGGGAAGTGGGCTCAGTCTCCTAATAATAATTATCGTGGGTTTTCACAACTTATCACTCATATGGGCCAGCATCAGCATCAACATTCAATTATTCAACTTATCACTAATAATAATTGTAAGACTCGTGAGCTTGGGGATGCAAGAATGGTGAGCAATCCCACATCACTCGGAGAAGGAAAGGCGAAGTGCTTTATATGTGTGGGCACTTCTCTTCCTAGCACGAGCCCTTTTGGGAGCTCATTGGCTTCGGATTCCTTGGAACTCCGAAGTTAAGTGAGTTGAAGCTAGAGCAATCCCAAGATGGGTGACCCACTGGGAAGTTGCTCGTAAGTTCCCAGAAACAAAACCGTGAGGCGGAGCCTAAAGCGGACAATATCTTGCTAAGAGAGTCGGGTTGTGACAAATTATCGTGGGTTTTTAACTAATATATTGTGCAGTAAAATAAAATAAAATAACCTTTTATGAATTCTTTAAATCAACTTTTTGTCCACCTTCAGATTAGATCCGAGTGGGTGACCACAAACTCCATGGGACTATAAGGTTCATGAGAACATAATATATATACATACATATGAAGCAGTATAATCTCTCTAATTAATATAAGTGAGAGCTATATAAATAGTCTCACGCCGCAATAGTAGAGATTTAGTCGATATATTTGTAAGAATTAATTAATTGGATGAAAATATTACGGAGGATGTAACCAAAATTGTACCACTTTGGGCATGCAGTTGATATCATAGTACGGGTATACCCAAGTAATAGGAATTTTACAAGTATAGCCGAGCGGCTATACTTCTTAAATATCATCATCGGAATTTGTCTTTTTAAATTACTTTAATTAGTAGTTATGTTTTAACTACTATTTATTTAGTCACTAATTAGTATTTAAATATTTTATTAAAGAAAAAAATTAATTACTACTTGTTAAGTAATATAATTTTTGAATTAATTAAAATATTTAATACTAATTATTCACAAAATAAATAATAATTAAAACATAATTACTAATTAAAATAATTAAATCAGGACAAGATATTATTTAATAGATAAAAATAAAATTTTTTAAAAAATATTGACCTAAAGATACTAAGTTATATTTAATTTTTTTTTAAAAACCTTTCCTTGCGAAATTTCACCGATTTGATCTTTCCCGACGAAAGTTTGTTGGCAAAGCTAATCAATTTGCCGGCATAGATATTTAACTTAAAAATAGAAATTCCACAAGTACAGCCGCACGGCTATACTCTAGAAATAGAAATTCCAAACGTACGGCCCCACGGCTATACTCTAGGAATAGAAATTTCAACAGTACAGCCGGGCGGCTATACCCAAGAAAAAGAAATTTTACAAGTATAGCCGGGATACTTCTTAAATAGCATAATCTAAATTTGTCTTCTTAAATTAATTTAATTAGTAGTTATGTTTTAACTACTATTTACTTAGTCACTAATTAGTATTTAAATATTTTATTAAAGAAATAAATTAATTACTACTTAGTAAGTAATATAATTTGTGAATTAATTAAAATTATTAATACTAATTATTCACAAAATAAATAATAATTAAAACATATTTACTAATTAAATTAATTAAATCAGGATAAGATATTATTTAATAGATAAAAAGAAAATTTTTAAAATTTTTTAGACCTAAAGATACTAAGTTATATTTAAATTTTGTAAAAAACCTTTCCCTGCCAAAATTCCCGGATTTGATCTGCTCCGACGAAATTTCGTCGGCACAAATATCATATTTGCCGGCATAGAAATTTAACATTTAAAAATAGAAATTCCACAAGTACAGCCGAACGGCTATACTCCAGAAGTAGAAATTCCAAAAGTACAGCCGCACGGCCATACTTTAGAAATAGAAATTTCAAAAGTAGAGCCGCACGGCTATACTCTAGAAATAGAAATTCCACAAGTACAGCCGTTCGGCTATACCCCAGAAATAGAAATTCCACAAGTACAGCCGCAATTTCAACAGTAAAGCCTCTCAAGATCTTCAGGGCTTTGCAGGAAATCATAAAGCTTGACCTGGTTCCAAGCAACTTCAATCCCTTCGTACTCATCAAATGCTCTGTAACTGCAACGATAAAACACAAAAAAAAAAAAATATATATATATATATATATATTCAAAAAATCTACCAAGTTATCATTTCCATATACTCACAGAAAGACCCAAAACTAGTTCAAATTTTTTAGAAATCTAACTGGGTTTTCATGATTTTGAAGAAATGGAAGAGCTTTTTTTTCATACACTGTCTTTGAGGCTCCTTTGCCGAGGATTTCATTGTACTGCAACCAAAAAAACTGATAAAAAGGATGAAACTTTAAGCAGAGGACACAGAGAAAATGAGAGAGAGAGAGAGAGAGAGAGAGGTTTAGTTACCCTGCCATATCTCCCAGTTGGATCGACTTCAACAAACTCAGAGTCAGAGTAATCTGGTTCAAGAAGACCATTCATTTCTGTAAACCAATCTATTATGTATCTCTCACTTTTGCTCTCTTTTTAGCTTTTGCTATGATTAGACTTATTGCTGCCTCTCTTCTGACACACAAACAACACACAAACACACAGAATGAGAGAGAGGATTTATAATTTTATCATGAAATATCACTTTCTAAACGCTTCTGGGGATGAAAATTAAAAGACCAAAGGGAAAAAGGAAATTATTTTTTCCTCGACAACAATATTAATTGTTTATTATTATGTAATATTTGAGATAGAGAAAGAGAATAACAGCAAGGTTTTGTAGCAGGTTTAAAACTCTTTCCACATCTTGCTTGTGAGTGAATAAAAACAAGGCAAAACCTACACCCAGTCCCATCTCCCACGACGGTACGTGACAAAAAAATATGCAAGTCAAATTATTATAGGAGAAAGAGAGATGGAAGAAAACAAAGACTCAAGTCTTTCTTGCTGCTTGATAAACTCCAAAAACTCTCTACGTTTTTCCTCTTCCTTAATATTTGATACAGACAACGAATTACACTAATCAATTCTGAAGAATGCCAAATCATATTCAAGTGATAATATTCTAGTCAAGAATCTTACAACCCACGACCTTTCTCTTGCTCAAGCAAATAGAGAAATGATGAATACATTAAAACTCAATGAAAGCCAACAAAGTATCTCTTATTTCATGCCTTAGTTGCCATTTGCCATCACTTCCGGGTCAAACATACTTTTTTTTTTCAAAGTAAACTTTCCTTTTTTGTTTGTTTTCTTTGGTGGTACTTATTTAAAAAATTATTGACTTGGTACTTGGTAGGTATTGAAGAGAACGACAATCAAGCCAACAATCTCACTATCTCAAGTCAGGAGCATTTTTGCTCACCACTTTAACCATAGGTGTACCCTCATCACCACCTTCAATGCTTGACACGTGTCCATAGGCATAATCATAGTTAACTTTTGCTTTGTATTTATGGAACCATGGTTATACCTATGGACACGTGTCAAGCATTGAAGGTGGTGGTGATGGTACACCTATGGTTAAAGTGGTGAGCAAAAATGCACCCATCTCAAGTCAACCTCCCATCACAACGTGATTGGTACAATTTATGTACAAATCCCTGTAATCATGTATTTTCCTCTTTTTTTATAGTTGACCACCGCTAGAATCTTGTATATATATGATGTATCTTGAAGAAATTGATGAAATTCAATATTCTTGTATGGATGGTTTGTAATTTACAAAGAAGGAACACTATAGGATATGAGGCACAACTAACCACACCTCTTTCCTAGATAAAGCCTCAATTAGCTCCTTGACTTAAGGAAGTGTAAAATACAAGAAACCACAAACTGACTAAATACAAGAAACTGACAAATTGACTAAATACTGTGTGACAACCTAGGAGAAGTAACCAGCCTATAGTTGACTTTCAATACTCCCCCTCAAGCTGGAACAAGAGGATTGATTGATCCAAGCTTGGAAAGTAGCAGTTGGAACTGAGCTGTAGGTAAGGCTTTGGTAAATATATCCGCAAGTTGATCATAACTTCGAGTGTACTATGTTTGAATCACTTTGGATTGAACTTGAGCGTGAATATAATGGCAGTCGACTTCGATATGCTTGGTCTTTTCATAGAAGACTGGATTAGAGGCGATGTGGAGCGCTGCTTGATTGTCACAGAAGAGAAACATGGATTGATTTTGACAAAAGCCTAAGTTAGAAAGCAAACCTTTTAACCATATAAGTTCACAAGCAGTAGAAAGCCATTGCGCTATATTCTACCTCTGCACTTGAACGAGCAATGATAGTTAAGTAGATAAGCTTACCAACCAACCTCCGATAATAGCTGATGTTGTTGAGGGGTTCACCTTCCATGTCAAGCTTGAGTTTGTTGTCTAAAGGAGTATGAGTAGGTTTGGAGTCAAGCATGCCAGACTCTTGAAGAAGATCAAGAACATATTTGCGTTGATTTAAAAATAACCCTTTGTGTGAAGTGGCCATTTCAATGCCAAGAAAGTACTTCAAGACTCCTAGGTCTTTGATTGCAAGCTTCTGTTGCAAATACCATTTAAGATTGTTGATTTCATCAGCATTGTCACCCTTGACAATAAGATCATCAACATAAATGAGGACCACAAATTTTCCAACGGATCCACTTCGAACAAATAGAGAAGAATTTGCATTGCTACTCTGGAAGTCAACTACCTCTAGAACTGAACTCAACTTGGCATACCATGCACATGGGGATTGTTTTAATCCATAAATAGATTTGTGTAATTTACAAACCAGATTAGGATTATTGCTTTGAGGATGACCATGTGGAAGCTTCATAAAGGTTTCCTCTTCAAGATCCCTTTGCAGAAATACATTTTTTTTTACGTCCATTTGGTATAGAGGCCACTCCTTATTGACTGCAACAGACAACAACACACGAACTGTGTTCATTTTTACAACCAGAGCAAAAGTCTCTTTATAGTCTACACCATACGTTTGAGTGAAGCCCTGAGCTACCAATCTTGCCTTGTGTCTTTCAATACATCCATCGGAGTGAAAATTGGTTTTGTAGATCCATCGACTGCCAACAGCCTTCTTTCCTTTGGGAAGCTTAACAACACTCTAAGTGTTGTTATCATTAAGAACTTGTAGCTCTTCTTGCATTGCCTTTCTCCATATTGCTTGAAGATTTGCATCCTGGAAGCTTTGTGGATCATGAACACTAGAAACAACACTGAGGAAATCAGCATGACATGGTGAGAACTTGTGATAAGGTACAAAGTTAGTGATGAGATGCTTGGCAGTGTATGTGACATAATCTTGCACCTTTGAAGGAGGATGACGATCATGCGTAGGATTACATATCATGGGTGCATTAGAGGCTTCTATATTGCTTTGGTCCTCATGATGATTAAGAGAATTGTCTTAGTCTTCAACAGGTTCATTTTGAATTTCAACTTCAGGCTCATGAGATGAAGGATGAGCAATAGAAGGCATAGGATGACTGGAGTCAGTACTTGGAGCAGGAGTAGGCAACGGAAACAAATCAAAAAATGGATCCTCCCCCTGGCTAATAGCTTCATGAGTCTTGTGGTAATAGGGATTTTTTCATCAAATCGAACATCTCTTGATACGATGATTTTCTTAGAGATAGGGTTATAACACTTGTACCCCTTCTGTGTTGAAGAACATCCCAAGAACATGCATTTGACAGCTCTTAGATCAAGCTTATCCCGATGAGAAGCCTGAATATGAATGAAACAGGTGCAACCAAAGACCTTTACATGAGATAGGTCAATCTTCCTTCCCTTCATAACTTCAAGGGGTGATCTGAAATCCAACACTTTACTAGGCAAATGGTTAATAAGGTAAGTAGCAGTGAGGACTCCTTGAGACCAAAATCTTTTTGGAAATTTCATTTGAAACATTAGAGCTCTAGTTTTCTCGTCTCAAGTAAATCACAATTTTTCCTTTCGGCTACCCCATTTTGTTGGGGTGTATCCACACAACTTGTTTGGTGAATGATTTCGTGTGTGCTCAAGTATTGTGTCATGAGATGGGACATATATTCAGTGCTGTTATCTGATCGTAGTGTTTGAATTTGTGTAGAAAAATGATTTCTAACAAGATTATGGAAGTCCTTGAAAACATTCAATACATCACTTTTGATTTTTTAGAGATATAACCAAGTGGTTCTTGAGAAATCATCGACAAAAGTCACAAAATATTTTTAACCATCAAAAGATTCAAGGGTTGGACCCCAGATGTCAGAGTGTACAATCTCAAAGGGTTTATTAGCTCAAGACATAGAGGAATTGAAAGACAACCTAGCAGACTCAGACAATTGACAGGAGTTGCATATGGTCTGTTGTTTTACTAGGTTAGGAAACAAAAAAGATAGAACAGGTTTTGAAGGGTGAGCTAAATGTTGATGCCACAAACTTTGATCTGGAATAAATTGGACTTGACTTGAAATCCCTTGCTAGTTTGAAAATCCTTGGACGCGTAATAGAGGCCATCAAGATAGAACCCTTCACCAATCGTCTTCTTGGTGGCTATATCTTGAAAAATTACATTATGAGGAGAGAATATAGCAAGGCATTTTAGGGTGTTTGTGATTTTCCCAACAGAGAGCAATTGAAAAGGAAAGGAAGAGATGTAAAGGGCCATTGACTCAATATTATTAGAGATTAACTTGATCTTCCCTCTACCTATAACAGTAGCACCCATACCATTTGCAACTGACACAAGAGATGAATGATTCAAATTTTCAAAATCATATAAGTGTGTGAGTTGATTTGTCATATGATCAGTGGCACCTGAATCTATGACCCAAAAATCATGCACTTTACTAACATTTAGAGCAGTATAAAAAGCATTCAGGGTACCTGAGGTTTCTTTAGGAGAAAGGTTTTGAGTTTCAGCAAGAAATTCAGCAAATTTGCCAAGCAAGGCTGTTGAGTTCTCCTTTCCCACATTGCTTGCTCCTTCATTGTCATTACTCCTTTCCGTTTTCTGAATATAATAAGCAAATTCATTGATAAGATCAGCGGGATTGGAAGTGAAGCTCCGAAGTCCATTGTTTGAAGATGTTGCATGATTAGCCTTAGAAACTGAAGTCTGAAATCTCTTCTGAGTGCTCTTGTTGTCCTTGATAAACTTGAGAAGCTTCAATTTAGGGTGAAGGATCCAACATCTCTCCTTCACATGACTAGTGTTGTTGCAATAGCTGCACTTCAAATTTGGCCTCTTGCCTTTGTATACTTTCTCCTCAGTGTGTTTGTGATTAGACAAATATGCTCTAGTTTCAGAAATATTTGTCTTGGTTTCAATGTTCATGACCTTTCTACGTACCTCTTCTCGTTGAGTTGTAGCACAAACACTTGTAAAGGATGGCAGCTCAGAATTCATAAGAATGTGACTACGGAGATCTTCATATGTTGAGTCTAAGAGCTTGATAGTAACTAAAATTTTTTGTCTTCTTCGGCTCTTTTCAAAAGCACAGCAGCATCTGTGGTGTGTGGACGGTACACCTTGAGCTCATTCCACTTGTTTTTCAAATCACCAAGAAGTTGAACAAACGGTTTACCTTCTTGTTGAAGGTTTGCAATTTCCTGTTTGAGCTGAAAGACACGAGCATCATTTTTTTTGGTTACCATACATCTCCTTGACAGTATCCCATAGTTGAAGAGAGGACTCAGAGTAGTTGAAGATTTCAGCAATTTTCCGCTCCATAGAGTTGAGGAGCCATGACATGACCAATTGGTCTTTACATAACCAAGATTCATAGTTGGGAGAGGAGATTTCAGGCGCTTCAATGCTTCCATTAATAAAACCTAGCTTTGATCTTCCACCAAGAGCAAGGGTAACTGCTCTATACCAAGGAAGATAATTAAACTCATTCAATAATATTGAGCTCAAACGTTGATTTGGGTTGATCTCAATCTCAGGGAGATTTGAGGGAGAAATGACAGAGGAGCTTTCTGCCTCTGATACAAAAGGATTGTCATCTGCCATCTTAGCAAAGACAAACTAAAAAGAAGGAACAAATGCAGAGTCAAGTTTAGGAATCCTGCTATGATACCATGAAGAAGTTGATGAAATTCAATATTCTTGTATGGATGGTTTGTAATTTACAGAGAAGGAACACTATATAGGATAAGAGGCACAACTAACCACACCTCTTTCTTAGATAAAGCCTCAATTAGCTCCTTGACTTAAGGAAGTGTAAAATACAAGAAACCACAAACTGACTAAATACAAGAAACTGACAAACTGACTAAATACTGTGTGACAACCTAGGACAACAACCTAGGAGAAGTAACCAGCCTATAGTTGACTTTCAATATATCTCAACATGAATCAAGTCATCGAGTGATTCAACCCGAAACCTCTCTTTTGTCTATTTTTCTACATGGTATCAGAGCTCTACAGGGAATAACGCTCAAGACTCGATCCAACAGTTCATATGGCCTTCAATGAAGGCTCGCCTATCCTTTCTTCTTTCAATTCTCAAAACTCTTCCCAAAGTTCTCAAACCTCTTAAAATTCTATCCTTTACATATCTCCCACATATTCAATAGACCTATGCATTGTAACAATTTCCTCTCTTAGAGATCACAATTTCTTGATGTCCTGGAAATCCATGACTTGGAGGATGTCGTGAAGAATGAAAATCGCTATGCTAAAAAGCTTCCGGATGGCTCAATCAATATTCCAAGGACAAATTAGTTCTCAGCTGGATAAAAGCAACCGCATCTCCCTCTATAAAAACCCTCATAATCTCTTGCACTTTAGCATACGAAGCTTGGACCCTCCTTGAAAAGAGACTCTCACCACTGTCCAAAACTCACTACGCACACTCCATGATCAAATTCGTAGCCTGAAGAAAGAAGCAGAAAAAGCAATGACAGAATATCTCCTAGATGCCAAATCTCTCTATGATCAACTTGTTGTTGCGGGTCGACGATAACCGAAGGAGAACTCATCGAATTTATTCTTGATGGCTTGGGGCACAAATACAAGGAGTTTACAACCTCATTGCATCTCCACTCGTCCTTCACCTTTGACGAGTTCTATGATCTTCTCATCCAAGAAGAACATCTAATCAAAAGGATGTCGTCTCTCTCTCTCTCTCTCTCTATTTCTACAAGAACAACTCTTGTTGCCAATCGGACCTCAAATAATCAGCAGGACCACTCAAATCCTCGACCTTACAACAACAACAACAGGCACACATCTGCAAATACCAACTGGAACTGAGGTCATGACAATGGTTATCGCAACACCAACCGTAATTGGACCTCTACTAATCGGCAAGGGAAGTGGGCTCTGTCTCCTAATAATAATTACGTGGGTTTTCACAACTTATCACTCATATGGGCCAGCATCAGCATCAACATACAATTATTCAACTTATCACTAATAATAATTATCATGGGTTTTTAACTAATATATTGTGTAGTAAAATAAAATAAAATAACCTTTTATGAATTCTTTAAATCAACTTTTTTCCACCTTCAGATTAGATGGGTGACCACAAACTCCATGGGACTATAAGGGTCATGAGAACATGATATATATACATACATATGAAGTAGTATAATCTCTCTAATTAATATAAGTGAGAGCTATATAAATAGTCTCACGCCGCGATAGTAGAGATTTAGTCGATATATTTGTATGCATTAATTAATTGGATGAAAATATTATGGAGGATGTAACCAAAATTGTACCACTTTGGGCATGCATGCGTTGATATCACAGTACGGGTATACCCAAGAAATAGGAATTTTACAAGTATAGCCGAGCGGCTATACTTCTTAAATAGCATCATCGGTATTTGTCTTATTAAATTACTTTAATTAGTAGTTATGTTTTAACTACTATTTACTTAGTCACTAATTAGTATTTAAATATTTTATTAAAGAAAAATTAATTACTACTTGTTAAGTATAATTTGTGAATTAATTAAAATATTTAATACTAATTATTTACAAAATAAATAATAATTAAAATAATTAATCAGGATAAGATATTATTTAATAGATAAAAAGAAATTTTTATAAAAATTATTGACCTAAAGATACTAAGTTATATTTAAATTTTATTAAAAAACCTTGCGAAATTTCTCCGATTTGATCTTTCCCGACGACATTTCGTCGGCAACGCAAAACAATTTGCCGGCATAGACATTTAACTTTTAAAAATAGAAATTCCACAAGTACAGCCGCACGGCCATACTCTAGAAATAGAAATTCCCACAGTACAGCCGTACGGCTATACTACAGAAATAGAAATTCCAAAAGTACAGCCGAACGGCTATACTCTAGAAATAGAAATTTCAACAGTACAGCCGAGCGGCTATACCCAAGAAAAAGAAATTTTACAAGTATAGCCGGCCGGCTATACTTCTTAAATAGCATAATCTAAATTTGTCTTCTTAAATTACTTTAATTAGTAGTTATGTTTTAACTACTATTTACTTAGTCACTAATTAGTATTTAAATATTTTATTAAAGAAATAAATTAATTACTACTCGTTAAGTAATATAATTTGTGAATTAATTAAAAAAATTAATACTAATTATTCACAAAATAAATAATAATTGAAACATATTTACTAATTAAATTAATTAAATCAGGATAAGATATTATTTAATCGATAAAAATAAAATTTTAAAAAAAATTATTGACCTAAACATACTAAGTTATATTTAAATTTTTTAAAAACCTTTCCCTGCCAAAATTCTCGGATTTGATCTCTTCCGACGAAATTTCGTCGGCACAACTATCATATTTGCCGGCATAGACATTTCACATTTTAAAAATAGAAACTCCACAAGTACAGCCGAACGGCTATACTCCGGAAATAGAAATTCCAAAAGTACAGCCACACGGCTATACTCCAGAAATAGAAATCTCAAACAGTACAGCCGCGCGGCTATACGCTAGAAATAGAAATTTCAAAAGTAGAGCCGCAAGGCTATACCCTAGAAATAGAAATTTGAACAGTATAGATGTACGGCTATACCCAAGAAATAGAAATTTTACAAGTATAGCCGGTCGGCTATACTTCTTAAATAGCATAATCTGAATTTGTCTTGTTAAATTACTTTAATTTGTAGTTATGTTTTAACTACTATTTACTTAGTCAATAATTAGTATTTAAATATTTATTAAAGAAAAAAATTAATTACTACTTGTTAATTAATTAAAATATTTAATACTAATTATTCACAACATAAATAATAATTAAACCATAATTACTAATTAAATTAATTAAATCACTATATGATATTATTTAATAGATAAAATGAAAATTTAAAAAAAATTATTGACCTAAAGATACTAAGTTATATTTAAATTTTTTTAAAAACCTTTCCCTGCCAAAATTTCCGGATTTGATCTTTCCCGACGAATTACTTCGGCAAAGCGAACCAATTTTCCGGCATAGACATTTAACTTTAAAAAATAGAAATTCCAAAGTTACAGCCGCTCGGCTATACTCCAGAAATAGAAATTCCACAAGTACAGCCGCGCGGCTATACTTTCGTGTTGTGCAGCTCTATATCATACACCGTAGACACAAAGCGAGTGACGGACGCATATCCTCTATTTGAGTTGACTGACATTCGCAAATTTTCTGACAAGGCATATGCATGAGCTAGCCTCCTTCTCCTCGCATTTTGCTGCACTGCCATGTTATCCATCATCTCTTCCTACACACTTCCGAAGAAAGTTTGAATGCTGCTCGCAAAAGCAAAAACCACTCATTTCCCAAGGCAAATGTCTTCTCCTTTTTTGGGTTGTGGATTTAATTGTGTTTATATTTTCCTCTTCTTGTATGCTTTGTTTTGTTAATGTTCTTCCATGCGCTGAATTACGCGTTGTAATATGCTTTTGGAATAAAGGCTTTGATTTACTGATCTTTAAGATTCTTTTTTGGCCAAAGAATTTTAATTGAGTATGAGTTTCTGTTTGCCTTTGTCTCTCTTTGTCAATCTCTGTCTCTCTCTTTATTATTTAGTTATTTAAGTCTCAATAACAAATTGCATAAAACAAAATTTCGACCTCTGGCCGCCCTTTCCTTACTCAAATAACCATATAAATATGATAAATTACGCTTGTTAATCAACTTGATTGTTAGTAATTATAAAAGACAAGAAACTTACCTGTTAGCTAGTAATGCGACATTAAAATTGAAATTGGAAAAAAAAAAAACTGTGAAATCTCCACTAACAATTTTCAGTGACATACAAAACTAGGAAACCCTTTCGATTTTTTTTTTGGATAAAAAAACACCCTTTCGAATTTTTGCCATAGGCTTTTGGACCGAAGACTAGCGTTCCACAAAAATTTATAATATTCTCTAATTAAACATAGAATTTATGTTGTCTTATTGTTACCTAGAAGGCCCTGTGTGAATATTGTGAGAGGGGGCCAAACAATAAATTTTCGGCTTCTATTGAGAAAAATGGTATATATTACCATATGATCGTTTAAGAATATGAAGTCTTCTATTATAAGTTTGACAAAATCAAATACACTATATAATGAATGATTACACTACTAATAGAATCAATACATTTTGTATAAAATTCCACACTTGTCGAATATCCGGGTGATTAAGTTAGGGATAATATCAATATGGGGTCGTAAGTCCGTCCCTCTGAAATTTAACAATAACAGCATAGTTTATTTGTGGAGCACAACAATATAATTTGGTCCGATTGGGTGCCAAAAACCAAAGGTACCCTTCAGAAACCGCATGAGCCCATTAATTAACAAAGAACGAAAAATTTAGGTGATCTCCAAATGTTAAATGACTTTAAAAAGCTGTCGTAAGCCAAAACAGTTGCAGAAATTAATTCAAATTGCCATCAACTTCTGGTGTTTTCCAGCTTAGTTTCACACAACGCAAACGTTACGGATCATACAATAACCTCCCAATCAGTGGCTGCCGCCATGTCATATTTTTCATAAATTTGTAACTTCATATACTATAATTATATACTAGGCAGTCCACCTCCACCATTCATAGCCAAAACTTAGGTAGTCAATCCCACAAGAAAGTTAAAGCCAATCCAGGAAAATTCTCGCTGTTTAATTGTCTTTTCTTCTGCCATTTGACTTTTGTCCGGCGTTAGGAACAATATGAAACTGAGTTGAAATTGAAAAACAAAACGAAGAAAAAATATATGACACAATATTATATTTGTTTACTTTTGGCATTGGCCAAATGAAAGAAGTTAAAATGGGGCATGCAGGGGCTTGAGGTGTTAAGTAAGCTGTCTATAAAAAGGCAGAGATTAATGCAGATAATAAATTACTAGCTAATTGTGTTTAATTAGAGAGCAAAGATGGAATCACAGAGACAAGTATCAATGCTTCCTCAAAAAACTTCTCGATTTGCCATTCTTGGGCTGAGGGTCCTCACCACCATTTTACTGGTTATGCCACTCGCCATCCTCGTCTCCAATGTTCTCTCAGTCGACAGGGATAAAAAATATCACTTCTATGACTTTGTGCCTTACCGGTAATTACCCTTTTTTAGCAATTGACAACATCCTTAATTAACTTTGCTTTATTTTGTTATTCTTCAAGTTATTTCACACTTAGTTTCTCTGGTTTTTTGTTGTAATTCATTGCAGATACATGGGTGCCACAATTGTTATTGGAATTGCATATTCAATCTACCAAACGGGAGTTGCAGTTGTCCGCCTCAGAAGAGAAAATCAGGGGAACATCTTATTTGATTTCTATGGTGACAAGGTACACATATAATATGGGCGCATACGCAGACTCCTGCATAATAAATATATAATTTAGACATTTTAAGCTGCCCCATAGTTCCAATTTTTTCGTTAGTGCAAGTTATGTTAATTGCATCTTTCAAAGTCAAGCAAATTCCAATCTAAGCTGTTTTTTGGTTAATTAACAAAAGATTAGACCATCCCATTGAATTAATTAAGTGTGTTTTTGAATGGACTAACAATAAGTCAAACTAATCTGTGCAGGTTATATCAACCTTATTAGCTACTGGAGCTGTTGCAGGATTTGTTATGACTGCACAATTACAGAAACAGTGGGGCGAAGCTGTAAGTGATTACTATCACAAATATTTCAAGAGGTCGCATGCAGCAGATGGACTTGTCTTCCTTGCCTTCGTCTGCACTTTCATCCTATCGGTCCTCTATTCATATGCTCTCCCCAAGAAGTCTTAGATTTTGCAGCATCATCAGTGGCTGGCTGTCCATTCATCAGTGTATTAAACACCTTAGTTTTATAGTTTCTTTTTCTCCCCCTTTGATCGATGTCACTACTACAATATCGGACTTTGGCCACCAACATTATTTGTGTTCTTTAATGTAAAAGGCACAATTATTTGTGCCCTTTGATGATAGCCACTGTGCAGTCACGGCAAATTGGTCGGTTTCCTACGTAGGGGTTTCCAGTGTTCATTAAGCACAAATTTACTTTTTTCGTGTCCTTTGCTCAATACTTTTGAGCACAAAAGTGGTTATTTTGACACATCAAATGCTCAATCCATTTCACTTTTATACATGCACACCAATTATTCATTTGTGCCCAAAGTATTTATTTATGAAAAAAAAAAATTGACGCAAAAAACACCTAAACCACATCCCTCCCTCTCTCTCTCTCAGCACCGCCGTCACCAACTTTCTCCCTATATGTTTCTCAAACACCACCTCCTATACCCGTCCATCACTACCAAAAATACCAAAAAATAGAAAAAGAAGCATAGTATACGAAAAAAAAAACCAATTTAGGAATAAATCAAATCGAATTACAAATTGAGCAAATTAGCATATTAGGTGCTCCAAATAGCTTACAATTGCAATGACCCAATTGTTTACAAGAACCAAACAATTAATGTATGAAATACACCAACAAACACTTAATTATACCCAAATCTATGAAATGCAACAAAAAAACCTCAGCAAACGACAACAACCGCCACAGATTCGAGAAGAAGACAGCAACACCAAAGAGAAACTGCATAAAAACCATCCAAGTCTGAAAAATACAGAACCATCCAAATCATTTATTGCATAAAAATATGTGCTGGTAATTCACATCATGGACAGAAATTGACAATGGTTAACTGAGTTGGGAATTCAAATTCTTACTGGAATTCTATCTTCGTATTTCTCTCGGATCTTAGCAGCCTCTGCCCATCTATCATCACCCAGAAAAACCCAGAAAATTTCACCAAACAAACAGATACAAATTAAAACGCAAATATAAGTCGCAGTAGAAAAATAAATAAAAAAACACCAAATCCATGAACGAGGAGGGATTTGGTACCTTTTGGCCTTCGCTCTAAGCTTGAGCAAGAGTATAGGTTGAGAGGGAAAGCTGCGAGATGGTCTAGAAAAGGGCTTGGCGGCTGAGTCACAGTGGATTAAGGAAACTCAACCATTGGCCAAATTGAAAGGGCATTAAGAAGAACTTGCCTGGTGGCGTTCTAGAGGCAGAACAAGACCTCGAAGCACTTAGCTGGCTTTGGCATCTAGCAAGGCGATGAACCAGTGACAAAGACAACCGACACAGAGACGAAGAGGTTCAATCTGATGGAGGTAGAGCTTCATCAGATCTGAAAGGACCTCCACAAAATCAGAATCGATCAAAGGAAATCCACTCCAGATCTAACAAAAACTCAACGTCTCTGCCAAGAAAGACCTCCAAAAGTAGAAGCTTCCATTTTTTTGGAATGAAGGATTTAGGGTGGAGTTGGTTTCGAAGAGAACTAGCAATGATGTCAGAGAGATGATGCGCGTTTTAAAACCGTGTGAAATGTGTACAAAGTTGTGAAAATATGTAGGAAAGATGGTACTATTTATATAGACACGGGGATCTAAATAATGGCATCATGCTTTGTTCAGCAAGTCTAAGTTACAAAAAATAGGATAATAACATGTTTTTTATGCAACAAATCATTATAAACACACAAAATCATCAATATTCATCCAATCCAATAAATCATTATCCACAAACAAAATCATCAACATTCATCTAATAACTAATTATAAACATGAATAGAGCAAATGCAGGAAGTCTTAAGTATGTAATTCTCAAAATTTATGTGTATTGATGTAATTACTCTCAAGTTGTAGTACCTTCTTCCTAAACTTCATCTTTTCATCAACATTTACAATCAAACCAAGCATATGCACATTCATTCATGATCACAAATGAATAAACCAACCTAGAAAACCAAAAGAACCTTAAAAATCAACCTTTTTTCACGAAACCTAGAAATCCCTTTGAGGTAAACCCGTGCGACAAGAAGAAGGATGAAGCGTAGCTGGAACGGTAGCACTCAAACGCAACACCTCAGAGGAAAATCGCCCCAACAAATACCAGCTAGAATTAAATATAACTAAAAAAATCAAATCTTGATTAGAAATTTGGAATGAAAGGAAATTTTCAAGCTGACTAATGGACCGTTGGATGAGACTAAAGGCAGGCTCTGTTTTCTGGGTAGTTAACTGATAATCTATTACCCACTGGATTATTGTTTTGGAAAATTGTCCAACCAACCCAATTCATTGTTTTCCACTGTACAAATAGTTCAACAATTCACAATAACCAAATTAATCAAATTAAGAAAAGCACCAGACAAACAATTTAACAATAGAAATTCAGCTGAAGCAAAAGCAACACAATAACAAAATGAAAATTTTCAAACAAAATTCAGTAGCTTTCTTGGCATCCAGAATTGGAAAAATGAGGAACAGCAAAAACTAACTCAAATAAGTTTACCTTAAAGGGGATCTGAGGGAGAGACTGGGAGAAGAGAGTAAAGGAGATGTTCTAGTCTTAAATATTAATGGTGGGATTTGTCATCTTCTAATCAACCTTGTTGTCACTTCCTTCACCAATATTTGATTCTTATATATATGCAAACTGCTAGGGTTGGTTGAGTTTTCTAAATTGGTTCATTAATTAATTAAGCTACCAGTTTTGAACAAAATAATAATTCTCCCTCATTGAGGCTATTTGTGATGAAAAAGAAGAAACAATAATCAAGACAATAGAGTCATCAAACTCACAATAATAGGCTTAAGCAAAGAGTCACGAATAAGCCATTAAAAAAGTCACGAATTCTAATCATTATCACCCAAACTAACAGGAAAAAACCATACAAAACCATCACAAACAATTTTAGAAAACAAAAACGGACCTTTAAATAATTCAAGACAAATATTTATTGCACAATACAATTGCGTGAGTTTGACTCAGTGAGTGCACAACTGGTTTGGTGAATCGTTGACAAAATGTCTTTTACTCAATTCTATACAAACTGTTTTTTTAACACAGGGAAGAAATTTGAAGCATAAAATTATCGTCAAATCAAAGACAAATCATAAACTCATGTGCTAGAAAACCACAAAGTTGATCAAAATAATAACACAATCAAATGAATTTCAGTATTTGGATGAACCTATCTTACTTACAGCATATCTTAAGTAAGATGCATTGAATCTAAAATCTGGTTTTGGTTCTCTCAACAACTCCAACCAGATAATGGATGTAGTGTTCAAACTTAGAAAGAGAGAAGAATTAAAATTTGCAAATCAAACACCCAAATTCAGAAACCCTAACAAACAATTTAAACCTTTAAAACCTGGAAGAGCAAAGATTTGAAATAATAACCCAAAACAATAAATAAAATAAAAAAACAATCACTATATGAATAAACAAAAAAGGATAAAAAAAAGAAGATCAAAAGAGAAAACAAATTATAAATATAACTATCAATTTTAATTTTAATTTTTTTTAAAACCTGCCTAAACAATCAAAATCCCAAAAGAACTATCTTTGCATGGTCATTGTCATCAGAGATTTGAAAATTCTTTCCTAAACTCAAACAATTTCAACTAAAACCCTGTAGACTCATTTTCAAATGACATCACTGAAAATACAATAAGAAGCTCTGTTTTTGGGAGGGAGTGTGAGGTATGGCAAACAGAAAAGATAATAAAATTGGTTTGAGCTAGCTAATACATAGTCTTAGCAAGAATTATTGTTTTTACAAACACAATTGAAAACTTGTCCATTTCCTTCTCTATTTTTTTAACACACGGGGAACAAATTTGAAGCATAAAATGATCATCAAATCAAAGGCAAATCATAAACCAAAGTTTATCAAAATAGGGTTTAGTTTAGATTCATGTTCCATATATAGTCACCAATGTAATAAAAAGATTAATCTAAACTAAAACCTAGATGCTCAGAGTCACATTATATAGTTTATAATCTATAAAAATATTGCATTGAAGGGTGAAAATTCATACAACTCTGCTATTGAAGCTAAAGAATATCACTAATACATGCTCACATTGGCAATCCTAATTTCCTGAATCCCATTCAAGCAGTCAAGATGAATTGAATTATCATTTCAAATAGAGAGAGATTTACTTTTTCATCATTGGAATAAATAAAAATAAATAAAAAATTGTCTCAATGAACTCACCCTATCCAGGAAAATATTTTCACCTGCTGGAGTTTTGAATAGCGCCAACCTGAGCTCCTTCTGGAAATAAGAAATTAAAATGAAGTTAATAAATAAAGGGAAACAAAAATAAATAACCCAGAAGAAAAGAATTAAATTTCATGATCCATCTCTCTTCACTCTCAACTGTTCAAAGTTAAATAACCCATGACAATTCAGAGAAATGATGCGATTACCTCTCTTTTCACGCACGTAAACCTCGAAGAGATCATGTCGAAGCACCGCCTTGTAGCCATCCAATAAGTAGACGATGGACGACGGACCCGCATCGCCGCCTATCGTCTCCGTCGAAAGCTTCTGCAACCACAGCTTCTTGTTCGAAAAATTAGGCAAAATCACATCGGGAACCTCATAACGCTTGTTGGGTGGATCAAGTTTGGGCTCCTCGTCAATCTTGAGCCTTAAGATCCCGTTTTGATAAACAGAGAGAATGAGAACCAAGGGCTTGATTCGTTCTTGATCTTGTTTGTCTGGGTTTTCTTGGGTTTTTGGGGGTGAGCTTGGCTGTGAGCTCACCGTCAGAGATGGCTACGTCTTGGGCTATGCGTGAGGATGAGCAGGCGGCGAGTTCGTTCGACCGTTGAAGGCGAAGATGATGGTCTGGCTGATTTTCGAATGGGAGAGGAGCAGGCAGTGAGGTCGTTGAACGGTCAAAGGCAAAGATGATGGTCTGAAAAGTGAGAGAAGGAGGCTGAGAGAGAGAGAGCGGAAAGTGAGAGGAGGCTGAAAAAGGCACAAATCGTTTTTTATTTTTATTTTTTTGCGAAAGAGGCACAAATCGATTTAACACAATTATTTGTGTTTTATATGAAAAAGGCACAAATAAAATTTGTTTGTGCGGTATGTTAGAGAGGGGAGAGCACAATACACGTATTCGTGCTCTAAAGTTGGTGGTCTTTGACCAATTTTTAAGTAGGGATATGAAAAGAGAACAAATAAAACTTATTTGATTTATTTGTGCTCAATGTTGGAGAAGAGGACACCATACCTGTCTTTGTGCTTTTAAGTTTGTGGTTTTTGACCAGTTTTTAGTAGTGTGTGTAAATGTTCACCCGTTTTTCTGTTGTACCTGTGATGGCTAGATGAAGTTCCCCATTGACTTAAAAACCACTTGTAATTAATAAGTCAACTTTTTTTTATGTTTGAGCATGCCACTGTTAGCGGTAAAAACCCTAAACTTGTAAGATGTAATAACTTGCACCCCAAGCTATTAACTTTGATCAAGTGATTGTGAATTTGGATGAGGAATATCTCCCAAGTAAGTTCTTTTTATGCCTCAGACAGGTGAGGACATTATAATTTCCCTTGATAAAAACTAGTAAGTTAAGCAAAACACTTGTGTAAGAATGAAATAACGAAATTCAAGTAGAACTGCTTGAATTGTAAGCCATAGCTAAGATTCCCAATTGTTGAGAGTTCTCAGAGCTTTGTACTTTCATTTCCTGTAGAAATTAAGTGGTAGAACTGACTTCTGGTCAAGCTGGACTGGTATTCTGTCTGTCTAGATTGAATCTTCTTGTACTAGAATTGCACATCAGCACCTTCAACTAATGATGATTAGCCGGAAATCGATATCAATGTTGAAATGGCAGAGCTATAATCGAGGTTGAACCATAGATAGGCTCAAAAAATGGACAGAACGTTGATTTGGACCTGTTCTGCTCATTTATGAAGAAATTGTTTTTGTCTGGACTGGCCTGTATTGGACATGACTGAACTATCATGCATCTGGATTGGCATTGCCTGAACTGGAAACTACTTGTAAGTAGTTGAACTGGTTTTATCTAGATTGGAACCTGCTTCTAGCACTTGTTCTGGCTGATGAACCAACTTTGTAACGACAAAAACCTGAGTTCTGCTTGATTCTCCTGCTGGATAAACTCATGTTCTGGACTGGATTATCTCAAAGAAAGGATTCCATGGTTGGCATTAATCTTGAAGACTTTGAAGATCGTATGATCTTTGAATAATTTGTTGAGGTTTTCATATGATGAACAACAAGAGTTCTGTCTGGTTCACCTGTTCTGAACCAAACTTGTAATGGCAGAAAGTTGAGTTCTACATGATTCTTTTGAGCTGAATCGCATTTGCAACGAGAGAAATCTCGTTTTCTTGTTGGTGAGCTGCTTCTCTGAGCTGAATTGAAGTCAGAAATATGAGTTCTGCTTGTTTTCTTGGAGCTGGATTGCTCTTATAAGCTTGATTGCTTCTAACTTTGAAGGCTTTTGAGATTGAGTGATCTTTGATTGCTTGATCAGTTTGACTGATTGGGTTTTTAGAGTTGTTTTTGTTTGTTGGTCCCTTTTCCAGTCCCAATGCTCCCGTATTTATAGGAGAATGCATGATGATGTTCTTCAGATATTTGAAGAATTACAACTGGAAAGTAACTCTCTGCCTGTTCACTTATCACTTAGAAATAATTATTCTTAATGTCGTAAGAACCAAAAGTTGGTAGTCAACTATATGGATTTGTTCTTGGCTTGCTATGTCGACTACTCCTCAAGTGTCTTACGTCCATTCTTTGCATTCATATTGAAACAAAAACCAATCATTTTGTTTTAAACAAATGCCCAGATCCTAGAGAAAGCAGCTTTTGAGGAAAATATCCAATGCTTTTGACAAAAGGTGGACTGCTTTCCCAGCTTTTAAGGTTGCCAATTTGGATTTGAGTTTTGATGGCTTATTAACCTCTTAATATACTGGGCAATCACTCTAAACCAACCAATTTAACCTGTGAATTTAATTACCATTGGTGATAATTAAATTCTTAATTTTGAAGTGTGTAATTGGTTAATTTCATTTTCCCTATTTTATTAATAGTGTGGGCTATTCTCCATTTTTGGCAAATAGAACCCACTTATTATTTTGTTCAGAACCCAATAGTCAGATGGGCTGGCGTGCAGAATTTAGGCCCAAACAGTAAATCATGATCTAAAGTAGAGATGTTTGTTTCTCCAAGAGTTCATTTCATCACATAAAAAATTTGAAAATTGATGGGGTTAAGATTTGGCAGGGTTCATTTCAGACCAGTTTTATATGCATTTTAATTCAATAGACAAAAGTTGGAAGAAATTTGATATTCTTTTTATTATATATAATTTCGAAGTACCAAATTTCAACTTCATGCATATCAAGAAGCATCGTATATTGCAAGTCCAGCAAGGGACTTGTAGCTCAAATACATCTTCCGGAGACAAAAAAAAAACAGCTCCAAAACTCTTGACGTTTGATGGGAAAAAAAAATGAAGGATAACCTTTTTTTTTCCTCTAAAAAAAGGGTAAAAGTCTTGGCTCTTCTCTATCTATGTATACACTATTTTGGCAACAAATGAAACTCATGACTTCTCTAAAAACAGAAACAAGGGCAATGCAGATGCAGGGTCCTAATTAACCTGCCCTTTTTTTTTTCTTTATCCAACTAAACAAAAAACTGTCTCTATCCCAAATCTTGTTCCAAAGGCCAAGGATCGGGCAGGCGGAGGCGCTAGCGGTGCGGGAAAGCGAAGATGGACGCATCACTGCTTTCCTCCACAACTATGCGGATTATTACTCTTGTATTGAGGATCGTGACCGCCGTCACACTGCTTACGTCCCTCGTGCTCCTCCTCATCATATCTCAGCCAGTAAACGAACTCAACGAACGCAGAGAGGTTAAAGAAACTTGGATCATGCGCTTTTATCACCGAGTTCCATTCCGGTATATATAAGTACATATATATGACCTTTATATCCTTGAGGATGGATCAACTTAATTATAATCTCATGCATGCATGCATTTTGTAATTTCAACAGATATACGGCTGCAACGATTATTATTGGAGCTGCATATGCAATCTTCCAGATCGTATGTGCAATTATCCGCATAGCCAAAGGAAATGAAGGGAATGTCATGTTGGATTTCTTCGGTGAGGAGGTACGTACGTACTTGGAATATAAAACATCCATCTTAAATGTCTTTGTCCATTGCCATTTGATTTTGAGTTGGATGCTCTGATGCGCCTTGTTTTTCCCTCCTTTTTTGAATGAATGGCAATCACTCAAAATAATTCGGGCATGGTGCAGGTTGTGTCGAAATTATTAGTTTCAGGAGCTGTTGCAGGGTTTCTTGGGTCGGCAGAGCTGGTGAAAGGTTGGGAAGAGTATGGCGGGCAAAGAGAAGCCATAAACTCGTTTATGAACAAGACATATGCAGCAAATGGACTTGTCCTCCTTAGCTTCGTCTTCAGTTTTGTATTATCGGTCCTCTCTTCATATGCACTCGCCAGGAATATATCACTTTCACAGACATAACTTTCAGTTTGCTGTTCATTAATCAAATTCTTAATTACCATTTTTTTAAAATGGTCATCTGTGAGATGTGTGTTTCTCTCTCAACTAGTTGTGTTAGGAATTATGTGGATCAAAGACGATCGGATCAGCCCATATTGGACAAATGATTGTTCAATATTGAACACAATTACCACTAAGAAAAGTTTTATTCGAAAAAATATTTTGCAATATTAATATTAGAGTAAAAGTAAAAATGAATTAAACTCATTCAGTAGGATAGGACAAAATTACCTGAGTTTTATTGGATTGGCCCGAGGCCTTTAGTGTGCTCCTAAGTGGTCAATGGTTATGAATTCAAGCCCTCATGATACATGTGTATGTGAGTTTCCATCTCCTCTTCCTAACTTTGGAAAGAAAAAAAAACTCATTCATTAGCACAAAATTTTAAGTATCAATACATGCATAATTGAAAACAATTTTCCTTGAATTTTCCTTTTTAATATTTCTCGATAATTGAAATAAAATAAATAAGTTTACTTCAGAAATAATATTGTATTCTAATCCTAACCATTTGAACATAGAAGTAATTATTCATTTGAACAAAAAAAGAAGAAGTAATTATTCATTGATTCCAATATTATTATTAGACAACAGTGAAGAATTCTCTTTTTGTTAAAGATGTAAGATGAAAATGCGCTGGAATGCAGACGTGGGTTAAGCCAGTTAATCAGGTAGTGAATTCACCCCCTTACACCCAAATTCAAATCTCATTCCTTGTGATGGATTGTGACTTTCCTTTTTATATTGTCGCTCGTATAAGAACCAAAAAAAAAAAAAAAAAACCAATGTAATAGGAAACTTAGAAGAGGTGGGCCTACATGGCGAAGCACTTGGACCGTTCAAAACATTTTCTTTTATGCGAAATTCTATAGTGATGAAGTCATATATGGACCCGACCTTCATATTAGTCATATGATCATTTCATTAAACTTAAGTGAAGTTACTATTTAGATGAATCATGTGGCTAATATGAAGGTCCACATTCATGGTCCATATATGACACCCTTACCATAAAACGACTCTTTCTTTTATAACTCGCCTTTTTTATGGTCCAAGTTGGTAACATGGATAAGGGCTGAAAGCAAAGCATATGGGCCATTGGACTTATTTTTGAAAAATGAACGCAAAAGAAAAACACTTCGTAGATGTTATTATGTGAGATTTTATATATATAAAAAAGTAATTTCGAAGGTTTTTTATTTCCCAAAAAAAAAATTTAATCAGATTTGGGGTTACACATGTTTTCTTCTTCAGTCAAGGTTACACATGTTCGATGGAGAAAAAATGGAGGAAAAACTTGTCACTTTTCTATTAAAAAAAAGTAGCTTTGGCTGATCAGCAGCTCAAAAATTTCTTTGTTCTATTTAGGGATTAAATTAAACTTATCATTTTCCTAAATAAAAGAACAAACACAGAGGAAGAAAACAATGCCATTCATTCATTCAGGGTCTTAAATAACCTGTGTTTAATTAATGGCCAAGAAAGAAACGTCGAGTTTGAGATTTCAAAGGTCATGTTGAGAAAGCAAAGCAGAGATGGCAGTCTCAATGCTTTCACCCAAAACGACGCGGATTGCCACTCTTGCGTTGAGGGTCCTGATCGCCATTCTACTCTTTGCCTCGCTCATCATCCTTGTCACTAACACTCAAGAATTTCAAGGCTCAGCCACAGAGTTGGATACAGGTAATTAATTAATTAATTAATTAGTGCGTGCACGTCAAGTTAATCAATTTTTATGATGACATGCAAGCAATCTCATCCCCTGTAATTAATTAATTAAATTTCAGATACGCGGCTGTCGGAATTTTCCTGGGACTTGCATACTCAATTTACCAAACCGTAAGTGCAGTCAGTCATTCGCATCAAAAAAGAAAGTGAAGGGAATGTTGTTTTCGATTTCTACGCTGAGAAGGTACCAGCGATAATATATAGTTACAACTTGCCTAGTATGAAAAATGGATACATAATATTGTATACAAATGATTACACTTCAAATTTTTCATCATCCTCGTTGTTAGGGTTTTTTTTTTGAGCAACTTGCTCATCATTCATGGAGGAAACTATCTGGTTGCTGTTTTTATTTATTTATATATTACATGTGACGTGTAATTTTTTTTTGACTAATTTGGGCAGGTTGTGTCAAATTTATTACACTACTACAAAACTGCTCTAAAGGCACACTTCAAAGAGCACGGAAGAAGAGTTCATGCCTTTTCAATCTCATTTAGCATAAAAAATACCTAAAGATGTCTTTTACACAAAAGACACAGTAAATGTGTGTCTAAGAATGAATTTATTTGTGCCCATTGAAATTTGGGCACCACCTTTATGTCCAATGCTAATATCAACTTCCATCTTGTCATCTCACTGTCAATGAGAGTAATTATAATAGTTTAAAAGAATGATTAATTGTGTTTTTCCATCTTGTCACCTCACTGTCAATGAATAATTTATTCTATTTATCAACTCCTCGTTTTAGGAGAAAAAAATTATCTTCTCCTCCTTTTGCCTTCCCCGTACTCCTCCTCCATCCTTTGCTTTCCCCAAGATCATAACTCATATCTCTAGAAACCCAAAATGAGCCTCCTTCATTCTTCTCCTCCAATTTTACCGATGTCTCCCTTCTCCCCCATCTTACTCATCCTTCCCACCGTCCTACCCAACCACAGCATCCCCCCCTCCCCCAAAACCTCCTCCTCTAACGAAATCCCAACAGTCAATCGACTACTTGAGGTGTCAATCAGTGTTAATGGCAGAGGCTTTAGCCATTCGGGAAGCTATGTCTATGTGTAGAAATGGGGGATGGTGGAATGTTGGGGTTAAATCAAACTCGCAAAATCTAATTGCAAGGCTGAATGATGAGCAGGCGGTGGAAGAAGATAAAGAAGGGCTTATTTATGTACGATGTCAAGTTAAATTTGTGCCACCATTAACCCTATGCACTGCGAAAAGCCAATCGTGCAGCTCCCTTAGTGGCAGCCTATATTTCTAGAGAAGGGGGAAACATGTATGGGACCAAGTTGGTACAGTTTGGTTATTTAATTGTCTTGCTGAAGATGCAAATGTTACCATTCGTATTTAATAAAATCTCTCAAATTTTGGAATATGGGCTAGAACTGAGATTTAAGATTGGGGGTGAGGATGACGGGTGTATGAGAAATTGTGGGGTATGAGGGCAGGGACGATGGAGAAGGAAGGGACAATGGGTTGTGGCTTTTCAAATTTTATGCTGATGGGTGTGGGTTTCAAACAAAAAAAAATATATATGGGTGTGGATGCATGAGAGAGAGACAGTGAGAGTTGTAAATTTGTCCTTATAAGTCATTTTACAAAGGAATAATTGTCTTTAAAATTTTGCAGATAAGATGGATGGGGAAATAGGAAATGTGGGTGGAAATAGCAGTATTCTTTTTCAATTTTTGAAGTAATAGAGAAATTCGCTAGTACAAAATTTCGTCCTCCAAAAATCACAATGGAACGGGAATGCTCATGTGGCAATCAAATGTCTGCTGAATTCTGAGGTATCTCTGGCAAGTGATGGAGTCCCTCTTGTAAGTTGTAACCATATGCAAACCTAGTTAGGCTTTGCTCTTTCTTGTTCAGATATTATCTTGTATGGATGGATGAAGAGCCATGTTGGCGTGGCTATATTTTAATCCAGAGGAAATTGTATTAGTCTTATATTTGAGTAGTAAATACACAAAAGTTTTAGTTCGTACGAAAAGAAATTTTTTATTCTTCGCATAAGAAAAAAAAAATTACTTGCTATTTGTATGGTGAGATAGAAAGAATATTTTTATTTTGGGTCTGGGACCAAATTAGATAATTAGTACCATATATGAGAACTCAGATTAATTGGTATTTGAGTGAAGATGGAATTCCTCTCATAAATGACTGCCTTTGCTCCTAGCTTCCGTATGAGAAGTTTGTTTCTTGTTGTTTTCTTAGCTTTCTCACTTTCGGCGGCTGGTCTTCCAGTCCCGTCTATTTATGGATTGAAACAGATGAAGCTACCATAATTATCCTTAAATTTATTCTTTTGAAAATCAAAACAAAAGAATAGCAGAGTACCACGCTTTTCCCTCACGTTACCTGCTAACACTATAAACCCTGACCCTAAACAAACTCACCCAAGAATTAATCATCGTCCTTGTTTGGAAGAGACCAGTAGTTTTCTTTGCTTTATATTAATTGTTGTTGCAGTTGTGGAAGAATGGCGAGAGAAGAAAAAGGCCATGCGATAGGGATTGATCTGGGGACAACCTACTCGTGCGTCGCAGTCTGGGAGGAGGATCATGTAGAAATCATAGTCAACGATCAAGGAAACAGAACCACACCTTCTTACGTTGCATTCACTGAGACCAACCGCTTCATTGGCGATGCAGCCGTTAACCAAGTCATCAGAAACCCTGCCAACTCCATTTTTGGTAAGCCATCTTGATTTTCAACATCTGACCAGGATAGAGCCAATATTTTTATGGTATTCTTTATTCAATGATAAATTTGTTGTGTTTAGATTAGTTCAGTTCCATCTATTTGACTATAATCAACTTGGAGGAGCATCAAAACAAAAATAAAGAAAAGGATATTATTATGTGGGTTAAGAAAGTTGGGCAAGGCAGTGTGTTTGGCCCATTGCATCCTAGTTCGATCTCCGAAGTTTATAATATCGTCATTGTCAAAAAAACAAAAAAGGTAACCATATCTAGATAGAAGATAACCATTAGTGCATATTCTGTTTTTTTTTTATCGATCATATGATATATTTTTCCTCGTTTTTCCTTGTGCATCGGTTATGCCCTAATTTTGACACGGATCACCTTAAAAATTTGTAGATGCAAAGAGGTTAATTGGTAGAAGATTTAGTGATGATTGTGTTCAGAATGATATCAAGTTGTGGCCATTCGAGGTCATTGAAGGTCCTGCCAATAAGCCCATGATTTCCGTTACCCACCAGGGTCAACAAAAACAGTTTGCTGCAGAAGAGATCTCATCCATGGTTTTGGGAAAGATGCGGGAGATTGCTGAGGCCTATCTTGGCTCAACTGTGAAGAATGCAGTTATCACCGTCCCTGCTTACTTCTCAAACTCGCAGCGTCAGGCGACAAAAGACGCAGGTGCCACTGCCGGCCTAAATGTGATGCGTATCATCAACGAACCAACTGCCGCAGCCATTGCGTATGGCCTTCACAAGAAGGTCGGCAGGTATAGCAAGAGAAATGTGATGATATTTGATCTGGGAGGTGGCACTTTAGATGTTTCTTTAGTGACCATAGGCGATGGCGCCTTTGAAGTGAAGGCCACCGCTGGAGACACTCACCTTGGTGGTGAAGACTTCGACAACAGAATGGTGAATTATTGTGTTGAGAAAATCAAGACGAAGCATAATTTGGACGTGATTGGAAACCCTAAAGCTCTCAGGAGGTTAAGAAATGAATGCGAAAAGGCAAAGAGGAGACTTTCATATACAACTGCCACAGAGATTGAAATAGACAGTTTGTGGGGTACTGATTTCTTTACAATTATTACACGTGCCAAGTTTGAGGAACTCAACAAGGATTTGTTCAACAAGTGCATGGAGCCTGTGGAGGTATGTTTGAAGGATGCTAACATGGAAACAAGTAGCGTCCACGACGTTGTTCTTGCTGGTGGCTCTTCTAGAATTCCCATAGTGCAGCAGCTGTTGCAGAATCTGTTCCAGGGAAAGAAGCTGTGCAAAGGCATTAATCCCGATGAGGCAGTGGCGTATGGCGCCGCTGTCCAAGCCGCCATCTTGAGCGGCCAGAGTCTAAACGAACAGCTTCAAAACGTGACTCTCTTTGATGTCACTCCTATGTCACTTGGGGTGCAGACTGACACAGAACGGATCATGGCAGTTGTGATTCCAAAGAACACAAAGATTCCCATCACGATGAAAACAAGGTTTAGCACAACGCGTGACAACCAACCTACGGCTACATTCGCCATTTATGAAGGTGAGAATAGAATGGTAAGAAATAATAACTATTTGGGTGAATTTATGCTCCGTGGTATTCCTCCAGCTCCCAGTGGAGTTCCTATTTTAGAAAGTTGGTTTAGTATTGATGCCAACGGTATCTTTAGTGTTTCTGCTAAAGACATGTCCACTGGCCAACATAAAGGGATTACATTCAACGGTGAGAAGAAGTTCTCAGCTGATCAAACAGTGAAATTTGAGATATGATCATCTATATGCCTTACTTTTCCTCATGGAATGAGTTTGACAATTTTCAACTCTTTTTATGGGGTCAATAGTTTGAGAATTTAATGGTTTACCCATATTTTAAAATTTGTTTTACTTTAGCCCAGGTGATGTGAATGGATTACAAATATATGTAACCACAAAAAAGCTTTTTCAGAAACAAAGACAAACAATAAAATTTGGCACGGTTTTTGATCGAGACTAAGTAGGGATTTTCACAACTTGCAACTCGATCTAAGGAGCACTTCCGCCTTGTCACCCAGGCTTTGGGATTGCTCGTTTTCTCATTTTTTGTGTTTAGGAATATGATTGAGCTCTTTTGAGCTTGTATGGTCTTTGAGATTAATGAAAGGGAGACAGAAAGTAATTATATGAAAATCTTGGAGGATACATTTCTTAGTAAGCAATTAAAATATCGAATTCGTCTAATTCATTCTTATCCAACTTCAAACGGATTACAATCATGAAGCAACAAACCTTATCTTATATGCTACAATTGAAATAAGATTAACTTTGTTTTTTACAATTTAATTACGTTTTTTCAGTACAAGCGATATATATAGTCTAAACTACAAAGGAAAATGAGGTTTCTACTAAGATGTCATGGATGATCGACCCTTAGACCATTGGTGTGCAAGTCAGTACCATTTTCACTGGAATTATCATTTAGATAAAATCTATGTAACATCTATATATATATATATAGATATTTTTTGGATGGAAATTTGTCATCTTAAGAAATAGTTTAGCTAGCAAGTTCAAGCTCAAACTAAACAGTTAAAACCAATGTGCATGAACATTATTTTTTAAGCTTGATATAAAGCTCAGTGCAAAGTTCCAAACAAATAAATGAACTGTTAATTTTTTTTTCCAGACAAAAAAAAAAAAAAGAGAACTGTTAATTAAATACAAAACAGTTCCAAGAGCGGGCCGGGGTATGGGTCAGGTTCAACCTGGGCTTTAACGGCTTTTTAAAATTTTTGAGCCGAAACGAGATTTCAAATGTCAAAGCCCGAGCTTGCTCATTGGGCCGGGCCTAAACTATCACCAAGGATTAAGGACTTATTTCGCGTTTAAAAAATTTTTAAAAAAAGTTGCCTCAGGCTACCCGCTGACCCTATAAAACCTATAACTAATAAAAAATGAGTGATGATTTCCCCACTCCTTTTTCATCCACGTACACTTTTTTTGTGCACAATTTTTTATTTCACAAAATAGAGTGTAAGTGGATAAAAGGGCAGTGGGAAATCATTGCTCTAATACCAAACTTTTCATTCTCTTCTTCTTTCTCTTTCTCTGCCACCATTTTTCTTCCTTGCTATTCTTCTTTCGGTTAGTTTTTTGGCTGACAATAGCGGGAGAAGATAACGGGAGGAATGCAATCGGAATTGACCTGGGGACAACCTACTCTTGCGTGGCGGTGTGGCAGCATGATCATGTAGAAGTTATAGTGAATGGTCAGGGCAACAGGACCACTCCTTATGTTGCTTTCACAGATACTGAACGCTTCATTGATGATGTTGCTTTCAATCAGGTCATCAAAAACCCCACCAACACCATCTTCGGTTGAATTCCCCTGAGGCTCTGCTTCTTCCATTTGTTTTTAATTTGCCTTCTTTTCTATTTTCTTTTTTCTCTATCCTGCACTTAATAACAGTATGCTAAGTGAGTAAGTAGTTTAGTTAAAGTTCGGATGTTGTTGATAAATTTCTAATTTAGAATCTTAGATATAACTTAATGTAGAAACCACCTTGACATATTTGATACCTGCGAGGTATATTCTTGTAATTTCAAAAACAAGTCAAATGCTTTTGATCTGTATCCTTAATAAGATGCCATAATTCTTTAAAATGAAATATAAATACTCATTCCTGATTATAGCTAGCCTTCAGGGTTTTACCTTAGAGGTTTATAAATTTGGACTGATTTAGTCAGCATAGAAGGGGTACTGTTATTCACAATATTGCTTACGTGTAACATCTGTACTAGGAAATATGGATGATGCAGATATAGCTAGTCAGTGATCAGTAGGCATAACAAACGACTAATTATTAGTCTCACTATGACAGGGTGAGAGAATTAGAGAATTTGCAATAGTTTAACAATATGCTTTTATTTCTATAATATGATTCATTGTCAGCTTAATTTTCTTGTCGGGTTGTGTATTTCTTATTTTGTCATCAAACTGCAGACACAAAAAGGTTAATTGGTAGGAGGTTCAGTGATGAATGTGTTCAAAATGATATGAAGCATTGGCCATTCAAGGTCATTCAAGGTCCTGCTGATAAGCTGACATTTGTAGTTACTCACAAGGGCGTAGAGAAGCAATTTGATGCTGAAGAAATCTCATCTATGGTTCTTGTAAACATGCGGGAGATTGCTGAGGCCTACCTTGGTTCAACTGTGAAAAATGCAGTTATCACAGTCCCTGCTTACTTTAATCGCTCACAGCGACAAGCTACGAAAAATGCAGGTGCTACTGCTGGCCTAAACGTGATGTATATCATCAATGAGCCGACTGCTGCAGCCATTGCTTATGGGGTTGACAAGAAGTCCAGTTGGTATAGCAAGAGAAATGTGATGATATTTGATTTGGGTGGTGGTACTTTGGATGTTTCACTACTTGCCATAGCTGTGTTGTGCAATTCGCTTCCAACACGAGACTCCTTGGCACCTTCTCGTTTAGACCAACGAGCCCGGATGCCACTCGGTGAGCGACAGAGCATTCCAAGACCTCTTGGATTGCGGAAACTCCCCAAGAACTTGTTATCAATGGACTTTGCGACTGGCACACACACAAACATACACGGATGAATTGAATGCAAACACCTCCGGAACAAGCATACAACCATGGACACAAAGATTTATAGAGGTTCGGCCAACTCTTGCCTACATCCTCTTGGTGATCCCCTTGAGAAATTTCACTAATGAAAGAGTATGTTACAACTTTGGTTTACACAGAAAACCCCTTAGAACACTACTCTCTCCCCAAGCTCACTTTTCTCTCACACCCTTGCTCAAACCCTTGATGCCCCTGCTTTGCCCTCTTGCAAAGCTTACAATGCTTGTTTCCCTTGTGTTTCCCCTTTGCCCCATAGCCTCAGCCCTCTTGCCTTAGCTCTCTTGGACACCTTGCATTTTCAGCTCTCTTGCTCTCTAAGCACTTGGAACTCCCAGCCCCCCACTTGGGGCTGGAAGCTCCCCCTTGTGCTCTTCAAGCCTTTGCTCTCAAACTCTAGCACTTGGCTCCTCTCTTGAACCTTCTTGTAATGTCTGCACTTCCCACTTAAGTAGACAAGTGAGAAGCCTCCCACCAACCTCAGCCACCCTGTAAAAGTCTCCAACATGTGGCAAACCAGCCACCCAAAAACCAGATCCATGATTCAAGGAAAGCACAAAGTGGTAGGCAATCATACAACCCACCAATCTATACTTAATGTTGTTTAGGACTTTCCCAGCAGCTATCATGTGTCCTAGCACTCATAAAAGTCTCTTGGAGGCACATGGAGTTGGGTAGGACAATGACCCATGTGAAAAAGCATCTTGAAAACGCGTGGAAAACATTCAGCACAGGCAGCGGGCGACCGGTCGCCAGGAACTTGCGACCGGTCGCAATTCTCTCGGTCTGAAAACGACCGGTCGCCAAAACCTGCGACCGGTCGCTTCCTGCGAATCAGCGAAGCTTCGACTCTGTCTGAAAACGACTGGTCGCACCAACCTTGCGACCGGTCACATCCTGCGAACACTTCTTAATTCTCTCCTCTGCTTGCATCTATGGTGAGCCAAATCTCCAACAAGCTGATAGTGTGTTTGAAGTGAACGCCACTGCTGGAGACACTCATCTAGGAGGTGAAGACTTTGATAACAGAATGGTGAATTATTGTGTTGAGCAATTCAAGAAGAAGCATAAAGTGGACATTAGTGGAAACTCCAAGGCTCTTAGGAGGTTAAAAAATGCTTGTGAGAAGGCGAAGAGGAGGCTTTCATTTACATCTGAGACAGACATTGACATTGATTGTCTGGATCAGGGTGTTGATTTCTGCTTAGCTATTACCCTTGCCAAATTCGAGCAACTCAACATGGATTTCTTAGAAAAATGCATGGAGCCTGTGGAGAAGTGTTTAAAGGATGCTAATATGGACATAAGCAGCATCCATGATGTTGTCCTTGCTGGTGGCTCTTCTAGGATCCCCAAGGTGCAACAGCTATTGCAGGATGTGTTCAAGGGGAAGGACATGTGCAAGGGAATTAATCCAGATGAGGCCGTGGCATATGGTTCTGCTGTTCAAGCTTCCGTCTTGAGTGGTAGGAATTCAATTGGGAAGCTTCAAAACTTCACACTCTTGGATGTCACCCCTCTGTCACTAGGGGTGGAGACAAGGAATGAATGTATCATGTCAGTTGTGTTGCCAAGAAACACCAAAATTCCTGTCAAGAAGAGGAAGGTTTTTCGTACTCTCCATGATAACCAAACCCGTGTCTGGTTGCCTATTTATGAGGGGGAGAGTACAACAATTAAGAACAATAACTTTTTAGGCTCATTTTACCTCAATGACATTCCTCCAGCCCCACGTGGTGTTGCTAAATTCGACGTTTGTTTTGATATTGATGTGAATGGTATCCTGAGTGTCTCTGCTGAGGACAAGTCCACCAGCCAAAAGAATGGGATTACATTCGATAGTGACAGAAGAACTTCCGAAGGAATTGAGACATTGATTTAACAAAGTCTATGTACTGATGTAAGAAACATTAGTTTCTGGCATGCAATAGACTGAAATAGCTTGTACTAATCACATTTCATACTTTGGAGTTTGGCATAATTTTAATGTTTTATTTGAAATCCTAATGGCCTCATAATGTCTTTGAGGAAGTACATATTAGAAAGTCATTTCCTTGCATGTTTTATATTTGGTGTGTTATTACTGTAAACCAGTCCTTTTTGGTGTGACGGTTGTGTTAAGAGATGAATCAGAAATTCGAGTGTTGTCAAGAATACCTGTGTCTGGCTTGTGTTCTATAAAATGTTGATGCAAGAGTCATCATAAGATTGCAAGACCCGTATTCTTGAGAAGTTTATAAAGTGTTTTTTTTTCTGTGTGCAGAGGAGGGAGAAAAGGGTAAAAGGAAATAAATCGACAGCAAAAAGTCTTGGTGTTTCAAAAACAAAAAGCTGGAGCATTGGTTCTCAAAAAGAAAAAGTAAGGTAGCTGAACAGGTTTGTGGCTTTGATGCATATTATCTTGAGATGTGTTTTTTTCATGCACCTTTTAGTTTGGCATGGAACAATGTACCAACATTAAATTCTGGGGTCCTGTGGACTGTTTCCCTTCCAAAGGCCGCCCTGCGCAACAATTTATACAGAAGTAATAAGTTTAACTTCTCTGTTGCTCTGTAGTCATTTTTCCTCTTCTTCTATATTCTTCTTTGAGCTTTTTCAGTTGAGAATGGCTGGAGAAGAAGGCCATGCAATTGGAATTGATCTGGGAACAACGTACTCGTGCGTGGCAGTGTGGCAGCACGATCGTGTTGAAATCATAGTGAACGACCAGGGCAACAGGACCACTCCATCTCACGTTGCCTTCACTGACACTGAGACATTGATAGGCGATGCAGCTTTTAACCAGGTCATCAGAAACCCTGCCAACTCCATCTTTGGTAAGCTTATCTCCCCACATCCAAAATATATATGCCACTTCTTTGTGCTGTTTATTTCCTGTGAGGCTTTGAGTTTTCAAATTGTTCTGTTTATTCTCTGCTTTTTTTTCCCCAAATATACTTGCTTTAGCTTTATACTGCAACGTTTTGATCCCTGCTTTCAACGAGGTTGAAAGTTTTGTCTTGATTTTGATATGGGTGTTCCTAATGGGGGAGGCTTAAGGGTACCGCTTAAGAAGCCATAGCTTAACTACACTGTCAGTATTATGCTTTCAGTTTCAGTTTCATAAAAAGTATTCTCTCACGAGTTTTCTTATGCAATAAGATCTCGTTTTTCTATACAGAAATTTGCTGGTGCGTCGCAAAGTTTGTAAATTTATTTATCTTTGTTGGATTAGCTTTCTAAATATGGTATAAATTCTCAGATGCAAAAAGGTTGATAGGCAGAAGATTTAGTGATGCTTGTGTTCAAGATTATATGAAGCTCTGGCCCTTCAAGGTCATTGAAGGTCCTGCTGATAAGCCCATGGTAATGGTTACCCAGAAGGGCCAAGAGAAGAAGTTTTCTGCTGAAGAAATCTCATCCATGGTTCTGGTAAAGATGCGAGAGATTGCTGAGGCCTACCTTGGCTCAACTGTTAAGAATGAGATGATCACAGTCCCTGCTTACTTCAATGACATGCAGCGTCAGGCTACAAAAAATGCCAGTGTCACTGCTGGCTTAAAGGTGATGCGTATTATCAACGAACCCACTGCTGTAGCCCTTGCTTATGGCCTGGACAAGAGGGCTGGTTGGTACAGCAAGAGAAATGTGCTGATGTTTGATTTCGGTGGTGGTACCTTAGATGTGTCACTGCTTTCCATAAGTTGTGGTGTCTTCGAAGTGAAGGCGACTGCTGGAGACACTCACCTTGGAGGTGAAGACCTTGATAACAAAATGGTGAATTTCTGTGTTGAGCAATTCAAGAGGAAGCATAATTTAGATGTGAGTGGGAACTCCAAGGCTCTTAGAAGGCTAAAAAATAGTTGTGAGAAGGCAAAGAGGAGACTTTCCTTTACAGCTTCAACTGACATTGAAATTGACTGTTTGTATGAGGGTACTGATTTTTATGTAACTGTTACTCGCGCTAAATTTGAAGAACTCAATAGGGATTTCTTTGTCAAGTGTATGGAGCCAGTGGATAAGTGTTTGAAGGATGCCAAAATTGACATAAGCAGTGTCCATGATGTTGTTCTTGTTGGTGGCTCTTCAAGAATTCCCAAGGTGCAGCAACTTCTACAAAATGTTTTCAAGGGTAAGGAGTTGTGCAGAGGCATTAACCCGGATGAGGCTGTGGCTTATGGGGCTGCTGTTCAGGCTGCAATCTTGTGTGGCAAGGGAAATGAGAAGCTTCAAGACCTCACTCTCTTGGATGTTACCCCTCTATCACTCGGTGTGGAGACTGGACGAGAGCGCGACATGACAGTTGTGATTCCAAGAAACACCAAAATGCCTGTCAAGAAGGATTATATTGTTACCACTCGCCATGACAACCAAACCGTTGTTAGATTCGCCGTTTATGAGGGCGAGAGTACAACCACGTTGAATAATTACTATTTGGGTGATTTTAGGCTCAAAGATATTCCTCCAGCTCCAAGGGGTGTGCCTAAATTCAACATTTTCTTTGAAATTGATGCCAACGGGATTCTGAATGTATCTGCTGAGGACATGTTGACTGGCCAGAAGAAGGGGATTACTCTCAGTAGCAATGACACAACTTGTGAGGGAATTGAGAGGATAATGTAAGAAAGGTCATGCTATGCTGAACACTGAAACAGTCTGTTATAATTAATTGAGCTGAGACAACTATGTAATTCTTCTTGGATTTTATAGTTATAATGTTTTAAACTATTATATTAACTTTAATTTGTTCTTCATTTAGGATTAGGAGAGTCAAATCATCATTTTCGATGGACATTTACTAGTTGAGTTGTGTGTGTGACTGGGGTCTGGGAGTTGTATTTAACAGTGGCTTTGGCATTGATGAACCTTTGGATGCAACGAACTAAAAACAAATTCTAGAGATTGATTGCATTCCAAGGGGACCCTTGCACAACAATTGAGACAGCAAAACAATAAATGAATGTAAATACGTTCCTAGTTACGATTAATCCTCCGACTTCCTCACCAATCCTGTTTTAATCAAGTACATTGGCTTTACTGATGCGGAACTTGTGAAGGAATTGAGACAGCCAGGTAAGGCACATGGATATTGGTTTAATCAAATACCTAAAGGAAACATGTTTAATCAAATACTTGGATATTGATTTTTTTTTGACAAAAATAATATTGGTTTTTTTTTTTAAAAAATTTGGCTGTCCACTTAGAGCATTTTCACCGGTGGAGTTGGCCCAGGCAGGAGGGGGCCTAAGCCCCGGTGAGATCTTCCAGCGGGCTTCGATTGCCCAGGCAACGTGTGGGTCCCACGAAACCGGGCTGGCCCAAAGGCAAAGCGAGCCTGAGCTCGTGCTTGGGCAAGCTAACGCCCGACGTGGCGTTCAAACGACAAGCGCCAACGGTAAAAAAATTTGAAATCTCGTGCGCTGTGTTTCTGCCAACGGCTACTAGCCACCTAGCGCCCATATGGCCTTCTCGATGGGTTTTTGTCCTCCAATCCGACGGTTGGCTTTTTTTTATTATAAAAAAAAATATCGAAATTTTTTAAAAAAAAAAGTCAACAAATTCTGAAATATTTTTCTTTAAATACCTACTAAAATTTTTCATTTTCCACACCAAATCTTCATACATTTTCTTCTCCTTCTAATATTATTCACTTTATATACCAAATTTTTTTCACTTTCCAATTTTCATTTGTGTTTAAATACAAATGGCATCCTCCATCAAAGCTAGAGGGGCGTGGGTAACGATAGAAGATGTGTTGTTGTGTGAGTGTTGGGTCCAAGTTGGTCATTGTCCGATCACGAGTAATGAGATGAAATTCGCTCATATGTGGAAAAAAAAAAATTCATGCTGAATTTTGTGAAAGATCGGGTTCTGTTGTACGGAAATGGCTTTGGCTAGTATGTGGAAAATTTTGAATAAAGTGTTAGGGAAACGGAGAGATGCATTGACAAAAGCGAGGGACAACATTCAAAGTGACGAAAATATTGGCAACGAGGTAAATTATTTGTTATTTCCGTGTTATTAAATTTAATGTCCTATTTTTTCCAATTTCTCTTCCATTTCCCATTTTTTAAAAATAGATTATGCAAACACAAATGTGGTTCGGTTCCATTGGAAAAGGCAAAAAATCTTTCAACAATCACCATTGTTGGGAGGCGGTGAAAAATTGTTCGAGATTCAAAATAATTCTCACGGGTCCAATCGTTGTGTTGAACGAGACGCTGCTCCACGATTCAATGACATTAGATTCGTCAATGGATTCGCTGATGAATGAAGACTCACCAATCCAAAGGGAGCCGAGGCCTATTGGGAGAAAGGCGGCGAAGGCCAAGAGAGGGAGTAATTCCAACAATGATACTGCAAAATTTTTGGAGCAAATTGCTCTGCAATGCACATTGAGAATTGAGGGAGACATGAAAAGAGATGCAGATGAGAAGGCAATGCATGAAGAATTTGTTAGAGAAAGGGAGTGTATACGCAGGGGCGGAGCCACACTAGGACCAGTGTGGTCCCGGGCCCCCACTCAAGTTTTTTTATATTTTAAAAGTAATATACTGTTATGTATTTCTATATGTATTTTATTTCAAATATTTTACATTTTGATATGTACTCATATGTGTTGTGGTGGACCTATTAAGGCACAAGGAAGTTCTTTAAATTGCCTCTTTGCTCAGTTGGTGGTGGTGCACTCCAGGTGTATAGATTACCTTATTTCCATTTTCAACATTTAAGAAAATGTCTTTGTCCTTTTACTTTAATTTATTTTTATATTACTCAATTTACTTAAGTTTACAATGTAAATAAGGAAGTATCCCCTATTTGAATTCAAATAAAAATACTAGAAAATCAAATTCCCACCAAATCAAAATATGAAAAATCGGTTTTAGTGCAAAATACGATTTAGGCTAAAAATAATGGCTCATTAAGTCAATATATACTTCATACTAAAATCCCATAAAATCAAGTTTTCTTATTTGATGTGTAAGGAATAAAAGCCGCCAAAAATTATCTTGAGAAAATGATTATTCCGAAAAACCATTTTTCATACTTAGTCAATATTTTTACATAAAACATTTTTTCACGTATGATATGAATGCATGAAGGGACCTAAGGGTTTTTTTTTTTTGTGGTGAAATTTTGATTTTTTTCTTTCTATTGGGTTTAATGGGGGAAAAAGCTTTAAAGATATTTGCTAAATCGCTACTCTTTGTCTATCTCTTACAATTTTTCTTGCTTAGAATGTATTTGTATATCCCTTTGTCTAGGACAATTATGATTGCAACCAATAAGCTATTAATTCTTGACATATGTGATATATATATTTATATATATACACTATTTTTCGTATGTATTATGAGTTCGAATTTTTGATTATTTATAATTTGTAAGAGGCCCCCACACACATGAAATCCTGGCTTCGCCACTGTATATACGCAAACAAGACATGGAGAAGAAGGATCGAGAAACCATGTCCATGGATACGAGCCATATGTCCCCTAAAACAAAGTCATATTGGAAGCTAGAATGAAGGGATGTTATGAGAAGAAGGCTTTTCCGTGACGATGGACCTAGCAACACCGATTGGTTAAATGATCAAAACCATTAGGTTGTATTAGTTATCTTTTTTTAATTAGTTGTATTTCTTAATTAGTTGTATTGATTTTCTTTTATTTAATAAAAAAAATCATTCAATAAAATACATTTTTATTTAACACATTGCATAATTCATTACAAAACACACTCAAATCATAATTAAAAACAGAACACAACTAAATCATAATTCAAAACAAAACACAATCAAAGCATAATACAAACAACGCATACATCAATTAGAAACATAATTTTAAAAAAAAAACACATTCACTTGACTTCATTCACCGTCATTGCTTCTCACCGCCCATAAGTGCTCCAACAAGTCAATTGAATGACATAACTGGCTAGATTTACAAGGAGGAGTGGTATTGGATGGTTTGATACAAATGGGAGAACAGAACGAACCTGATGAACTTGCTACACCGGCCGAACCTGCTACACCAACTGAACTGATTGCCCCAATTTTAACTGATGTCGCTGATGTCACTGAGCTGATTGCCCCCTCTGAAGCATCTCTAATAGTACTCGATCAAGCTCCCCTGGATATTCCTGAGGTAAGTAATTCTATTCATACTACTAATAATTCTTATGTTCTATCACATAGACAGAACCGTGGGGTTCCACCTGATTGTCACTCACCAGATGGCAAAGCAACATATAGCCCATTATATGTCTGATCACAGGTTATCTCCTGAGTGCAAAGCGTTTGTGGCCAGAATGGATAGTATTAAAATTCCAACCCATGTTGAGGAGGCATTTAATGATCCAAAGTAGGCTGAAGCCATGAATATTGAAATGGAGGCGCTGCAGAAAAATAATACATGGGACATTGTTGATCTACCAAAGGGAACGAAGCCTGTAGGATGCAGATGGGTGTTTACAGTTAAATATAATGCAAATGGTACTGTGGAGAGGTACAAGGCAAGATTAGTAGCTAAAGGGTTCACTTAGACATATGGAGTTGATTATCATGATACTTTTGCACCTGTGGCTAAGATGAATACTGTCAGAGTTTTGTTGTCCTTAGCAGTAAACCTGGATTGGACCCTGAGACAATTTGATGTAAAAAATGCATTCTTACATGGTGAACTAGAAGAAGAAGTGTACATGAGTCTTCCACCAGGGTATAGCGTTACCGATGGCACGGGGAACGTCTGCAGATTAAAAAAGGCGTTGTACGGGTTAAAGCAGTCTCCTCAGGCATGGTTTGGCAGATTTACTGCAGCTATGAAGAAGTTTGGTTACCGACAGGCCAATACTGATCATACTCTATTCATTAAACATAGGGCTGGTAAGGTGACTTTGTTGATTATTTATGTTGATGATATGATTGTGACTGGTGATGACACTATAGAAATCGAGGAATTGCAGAAGCGTTTAGCATCTGAATTTGAGATGAAAGATCTGGGAAGTTTGAAATATTTTCTAGGAGTGGAAGTCACTCGATCTAAACATGGCTTATTTCTTTCACAAAGGAAGTATGTCTTGGACTTGCTAGCAGATTTTGGAATGCTTGACTGTAAACCAACTTATACACCTATTGTTGAGAATCATAAACTTGGGTTTATTTGGATCAGGTCCCAACTAACAAAGAAAGATACCAAAGGTTGGTTGGGAGATTTATTTATTTATCACTGACACGCCCTGATATTGCCTATGCGGTAAGCGTTGCTAGCCAATTTATGCATTCACCTAGTGAGGATCATATGGCTGCTGTGATGCGTATTCTGAGTTACTTAAAATCTGCTTCTGGGAGAGGTTTATTATTTAAGAAAAATGGCCACTTGGATCTAGAAGGTTACACTAACGCAGATTATGCAGAGAATATTACAGGTATACGTTCTACATCAGGTTACTTGTTGGCGGTAACCTAGTTACGTGGCGAAGCAAGAAGCAAAACGTTGTGTCTCGGTCCTCTGCAGAGTCTGAGTACAGAGGGATTGCCCAAGGGGTTTGTGAAATACTGTGGTTGAGGTGGTTACTTGCTGAAATTGGGTTTAGACCGGATGTTGCTACAAAGCTCCACTGTGATAATCAGTCTGTATTTGAGATTGCTAACAATCCGGTGCAACATGATCGAACTAAGCATGTAGAAGTTGATCGGCATTTCATTAAGGAGAAGTTGGAGCATAAGTTAATTTATATACCTTTTGTGCCTTCTTCGGAGCAGCTTGCAGATATGTTGACCCATGCCGTGTTAAAGCGCCGATTTGAAAACTCACTTGACAAGTTGGGCATTACCAATATTTATGCACCAACTTGAGGGGGACTGTTGGCATGAGTCGAGTCAACGTTCCTATTAGGAATAGATTATTGTAATTATCTAATTTGAGTAGAATTATGAGATTTTGTATATATTTCCTATTTGTACCCACTCTGTATGTATTTTTTAACATGTTGACACGACACTATCCGTTTCACCCGTTAGGGAAAAAAATAAAAACTAAAATAATAATAATAATAAAAACCACGTAACAACTCAACGCAGCCCATTCTCTCCCTTGTTCCCTCTTTAAGAAAAATTATATGAACTCAAATCCATGACTGTAACATAACAACAACAAACAATATGTAATGTACACAACCACTTTATAAAGGTGCATCAAAACATCACTTAAATATCATTAATTTTGCATTTTACAATGCTAAAGTTGACAATTGCCTTAGGTCCTGGCAATTTCAGCGTGAATGTGGAATATATCATTCCCTTATATTTTATTTCCTAATTTATTTAATATGGCATTTATTCAGTTTGCTCTTTTTAATTTTGAATTTAATAATTCGGCAAGTTTTTTTTTACAATAATTGAGCCTTTATTGAGTTTCCTTTTTAAATTTTAAATTGAATAATCAGGCTAGTTTATTTTCACAATTCTAGCATAGTATTTATATACAATCTTTATAAAAAAACATATGTATGCATATGTAATAGGGGTTTATAAAAATTGGGGGTCCTCTTAATTTGGTGGCCCTATGCCACCTTGTCTACTTGTGCACAAGGCCTCCACTTGTCCAGATATTAGGTCCATTTGTAGGAGAGATTATAGAATAATACCGTATCACCACGTCAACTTGTGATACTCCCATTCAAAATTTGCCATATGTACAACTTTTTGACAACTAGATTTAATATTCTTTTTCACCCTTAAAATTAAATTTAAAAACTTAGAAATAAAAAAGAAAGAAAAATAAAAACCCAAAAACCATCATCGACGGCAACGAAGCCTGTCTCTCTATCTCGTGAATAAGATGGCAGCCCATGGCAAATGAATCCTTCCAGTTTCACAATCTGTAGAAAGACTTTGATTCGACCAAAAGAAAGAAGAAAAACTTGGATTTTTATCTTGACATATGTTGAAAGCTTGGATTCCTCAAAGACCATAAACTCACCCCAGAAAGTTTCAATCTAAATTCCTTAAGCCCTACCTGTAATAGAGAGGAGGGAGGAAGAGGGAGGGGAAGAGAGAAAGACACATAGAAATATGAAAAAGAAAGACCATCTGCAGGCAGCCATGGCAGGGGTGGGGATGGGGGCTTTGTCGCAACTTCAGAGATGGGGTTGTTGATCCAACCAAAAACCAATAAAAAGAGAAGCGGTTGCTAAGGAAATTTATTTTTTATTTTAGAGATTTCTATTTTTGTTAAATCAAATTTAAATTGTAAAAGGGATTTTAAATCCAGTGTATACGCTTTAATTTTTCTTTCAAAAGTTGTACACATGTTAAATTTTGAATGGGAGTATCACAAGCTGACGTGGTGGTGCGGCACCATTCTATAATTTCTCCATTTGTAGAGTGCATGATTTGAATTCAAATGTTGTATTGTCATAAGTGGCGCGGCTCTATATCATTGGATATAAGAGCTTAACATATGTGTCACGTCATCAATTTAACATAAATTTAACGAATGTTGGCGATATGTACCAAATTGATGTACAAAGAATAACCTTAAAGATCATTAATGTCTTAAAAAAACATTAAGAAAAAAATGCGATAATTTCTGATGGATCATTTATAATAAAAAGCATTTTATAAATAATAGAATAAAAGGCATTCAAAAAGAAAAAGGTGAAAAGACATCACCGTCATCGCATCAATACTTGGCGTTGTCTTAAAAACCAAAGCCAAACCGAATCCTTTAAATAAAAAAAGCAAACCCAAAGCTATTTTTCGAAAGGAAAAAAATCCATGTTGTTTATTTTTTATTTTTATTTTTCAAAAGAAAGTTCTAGTCAACTTTCCCACAAAAATTTCAAGCTATTTTCACTTTTCACCTTCCCTCTCTTCTCTCTCCGTCTGTTCTCATGGAAAAATTATAGAATACTACCGTAGTATGACCACGTGGTACATCTTGTATATGTGTTATAATATGGGTGGACGACAGAGTTTATTTTCCCATTTTTAGGGTTTATTTTCCCCCCTTTTAGGGAATAATATCTATAAATATCCACTAATATTATAACACGTGCACAAGATGTACCACGTGGCCATACTACGGTAGTATTCTATAATTTCTCGTTCTCATGACCTTTCTCTCTCCCCCATCTGTTCTCTCTCCTCCCTCATATTCTCTCTCTAGACCCTAAAATCCTAAAATCCACATTAAGAATCAATAAATTCCCTAAAACCCAACTGAGCGAGGCTGTGGGATTTTGATCTTCAGAGTTTTCTTTTGGCTGACAATGGCCGGAGCAGGCCATGCAATTGGGATTGACCTAGGGACAACGTACTCTTGCGTGGCTGTGTGGCAGCATGATCATGTAGAAGTTATAGTGAATGATCAGGGCAACAGGACCACTCCTTCTTATGTTGCGTTCACAGATACTGAGCGCTTCATTGGTGATGCTTCTTTCAATCAAGTCATCAAAAACCCCACCAACACCATCTTCGGTATGCTCATGACTTACCCACATATGTATATATATATATGTATCAGTTTTGAATTCCCCTGAGGCTCTGCTTCTTCCATTTGTTTTTAATTTATCATCTTTTTCTTTTATTTTTCTCTATCCTGCGCTTAATAACAGTATGCTAAGAAGTAAGTAGTTTAGTTAAAGTTCGGATGTTGTTTATAAATTTCTAATTTAGAATCTTAGATATAACTTAATGTAGAAACCACCTTGACATATTTGATACCTGCGACGTATATTCTTGTAATTTCAAAAACAAGTCGAATGCTTTTGATCGGTATTCTTAATAAGATGCCATAATTCTTTAAATGAAATATAAATACTCATTCCTGATTATAACTAGCCTTCAGGGTTTTTTACCTCAGAGCTTTATAAATTTGGACTGATTTAGTCAGCATAGAAGGTGTACTCTTATTCACAATATTGTTTGTGTAACATCTGTACTAGTAAATATGGATGATGCAGATATTGCTGGTCAGTGATCAGTAGGCATAACAAACGACTAATTATTAGTCTCACTATGGCAGGGTGAGAGAATTAGAGAATTTGAAATAGTTTAACAATATGCTTTTATTTCTATAATATGATATGTTTCATTGCCAGCTTAATTTTATTGTCGGGTTGTGTATTTCTTATTTTGTCATCAAACTGCAGACACAAAAAGGTTAATTGGTAGGAGGTTCAGTGATGAATGTGTTCAAAATGATATGAAGCATTGGCCATTCAAGGTCATTCAAGGTCCTGCTGATAAGCCAACAATTGTAGTTACTCACAAGGGCGTAGAGAAGCAATTTGAGGCTGAAGAAATCTCATCTATGGTTCTTATAAAAATGCGGGAGATTGCGGAGGCCTACCTTGGTTCAACTGTGAAAAATGCAGTTATCACAGTCCCTGCTTACTTCAATCACTCACAGCGACAAGCTACGAAAAATGCAGGTGCTACAGCTGGCCTAAACGTGATGCGTATCATCAATGAGCCGACTGCTGCGGCCATTGCTTATGGGGTTGACAAGAAGTCCGGTTGGTATAGCAAGAGAAATGTGATGATATTTGATTTGGGTGGTGGTACTTTGGATGTTTCACTACTTGCCATAGCTGATAGTGTATTTGAAGTGAAGGCCACTGCTGGAGACACTCATCTAGGAGGTGAAGACTTCGATAACAGAATGGTGAATTATTGTGTTGAGCAATTCAAGAAGAAGCATAAAGTGGACATTGGTGGAAACTCCAAGGCTCTTAGGAGGTTAAAAAATGCTTGTGAGAAGGCGAAGAGGAGGCTTTCATTTACATCTGAGACAGACATTGACATTGATTGTTTGGATCAGGGTGTTGATTTCTGCTTAGCTATTACCCGTGCCAAATTCGAGCAACTCAACATGGATTTCTTCGAAAAATGCATGGAGCCTGTGAAGAAGTGTTTGAAGGATGCTAATATGGACATAAGCAGCATCCATGATGTTGTCCTTGCTGGTGGCTCTTCTAGGATCCCCAAGGTGCAACAGCTATTGCAGGATGTGTTCAAGGGGAAGGACATGTGCAAGGGAATTAATCCGGATGAGGCTGTGGCATATGGTGCTGCTGTTCAAGCTTCCGTCTTGAGTGGTAGGAATTTAATTGGGAAGCTTCAAAACTTCACACTCTTGGATGTCACCCCTCTCTCACTTGGGGTGCTGTGCGCCAAACATGATACTTTGAAGTACTACATGGGTTTTGTGATTCCAAGAAACTCTAGAATTCCCGTGAGGAAGAAAACGAGTATAACAACTATTCGGGACAACCAAGTTGAGGTCAGCTTCCCAATTTATGAGGGGGAGAGTAAAAATTACATGAACAATAACTTTTTGGGTAAGTTTTCACTTGATGGCATTCCTCCAGCTCTCAGTGGTGTTCCTAGTTTCGAAGTTTTCTTTGATATTGATGCGAATGGTATCCTGAGTGTCTCTGCTGAGGACACGTCAACCGGCCAAAAGAAAGGCATTACAATTAACAGTGATAGAAGAACCTGTGAAGGAATTGAGCCAGCGATGTAAGAAGCATTAAGTTATGGGCATTGTACTATTATGGTTTAAATATGGTATTGATATTTTTAACGGTACTTTGGCAAATGTTTTATTTATGAGTTTATGCTTCAGTTCTACATACAGCAGATCGCGCATTCGCGCTAATATTTATTCTTTTCAGTTATCATAATAGACGTCGATGATCGATCAATTGTTTGATTTATATCAAATACATGGATATTGGTTTTTTTTTTTGCAAAAAATAATATTGGTTTTCTTAATTTGGCCGTCCACTTACATCCATTTCTTTGGCTGCCAGTGCCAACCCCACCAGAGTTGCCACTTCTTTTTCCTTTCTTCCCCACTCTCTCTTTTTCTGTATATATATATTTTTTGGGGTACAATTCTTTATATCTTCTTTAGCTTCTTGGTGCGGCAACTCTTCTTCCTTTCCTATTTCTTTGGCTCTTGCACTTTTCTTCCAAAGTTATTTTTCGAAAGAAAAAAGGAAACCAATGTTGTTTCTTTTTTCTTTTTCTTCTTCAAAAGATAGTTCTAGTCAACTTTCTCTCAAAAAATTTCAAGCTATTTTCACTTTTGACTCCCCACTAAGCTCTCTCCGCCTAAATGTGATTACCACCTTTTCCTTAATTCAAGGATTCCATGTAATTAGTGTTTGGGTTCATTTTTGCTCACCACTTTAATCGTAGGTGTACCTTCATCACCATCCTCAATGTTTGACACGTGTCCATAGGTGTAACCATGGTTCCATAAATACAAAGCAAAAATTAATTATGATTATGTCTATGGACACGTGTCAAGCATTGAGGATGGTGATGAGGATACATGTATGGTTAAAGTGGTGAGCAAAAATGCTCCCTTAGTGTTTTGTCCAGCTTTCCCACAAAAAATTTCAAGCTATTTTCACTTCCCCACAAAATTTTTCAAGCTATTTTCACTTTTCACTTCCCTCTAAGCTCTCCCCGCCTAAATGTGATTACCACCTTTCCCTTAATTCAACGATTTCTTGGAATTAGTGTTTTGTCCAGCTTTCCCACAAAAATTTTCAAGCTATTTTCACGTTTCAGTCCCCTCTAAGCTCTCTCCGCTCTTCACATCATCTCTTCTATCTCCGCCCTCCTCATCTCTCTCTAGACCCTAAAATCCTAAAATCCACATTAAGAATCAATAAATTCCCTAAAACCCAACAGAGCGAGGCTGTGGGATTTTGGTCTTCAGAGTTTTCTTTTGGCTGACAATGGCGGGAGCGGGCCATTCAATCGGGATTGACCTAGGGACAACATACTCTTGCGTGGCTGTGTGGCAGCATGATAATATAGAAGTTATAGTGAATGATCAGGGCAACAGGACCACTCCTTCTTATGTTGCTTTCACAAATACTGAGCGCTTGATTGGTGATGCTGCATACAATCTGGTAATAAGAAACCCCACCAACACCATCTTCGGTAGGCTCATGATCTTCTTCTCCCATATGACCAATTAATTTGTTTATCAAATCAGTATCTTAAGTTAGTAGTTTAGTTAAAACTGATTTGTTCAGCACAGAAGGTGTACATACTCATTATTGTTTGCTTGTAACATATAGCAAGTCAGTGATCACTAGGCTTCACAAGTAATTAGTAATATCGATATGCTTAGTTTACAGAATTTTTATATTAACGATATGCTTTTATTTTTATCATATGACCTGTTTCCTTGTCGAATTGTGTATTTCTAATTTCGTCATCAATTTGCAGACGCAAAAAGGTTAATTGGTAGGAGGTTCAGTGATGAATGCGTTCAAAATGATATGAAGCATTGGCCATTCAAGGTCATTCAAGGCCCTGATGATAAGCCAACGATTGTGGTTACCTACATGGGCGTAGAGAAACAATTCGCTGCTGAAGAAATCTCATCTCTTGTTCTTGTAAAAATGCGGGAGATTGCAGAGGCCTACCTCAGTTCAACTGTGAAAAATGCAGTTATCACAGTCCCTGCTTACTTTAACGACTCACAACGACAGGCTACGAAAAATGCAGGGTGCTAGTGCTGGGCTAAATGTGATGCGTATCATCAATGAGCCGACTGCTGCAGCCATTTCTTATGGTCTTCACAAGAAGGCCGGTTGGTATAGCAAGAGAAATGTGATGATATTTGATTTGGGTGGTGGTACTTTGGATGTTTCATTACTTACCATAGCTGACAGTGTCTTTGAAGTGAAGGCCACTTCTGGAGACACTCATCTAGGAGGTGGTGACTTTGATAACAGAATGGTGAATTATTGTGTTGAGCAATTCAAGAGGAAGCATAAAGTGGACATTAGTAGAAACTCCAAGGCTCTTATGAGGTTAAGAAATGCCAGTGAGAAGGCGAAGAGGAGGCTTTCATTTATGTCTGAGACAGACATTGACATTGATTGTTTGGATCAGGGTGTTGATTTCTGCTTAAATATTACCCGTGCCAAATTTGAGCAACTCAACATGGATTTCTTTGAAAAATGCATGGAGCCTGTGGAGAAGTGTTTGAGGGATGCTAATATGGACATAAGCAGCATCCATGATGTTGTCCTTGCAGGTGGCTCTTCTAGGATCCCCAAAGTCCAACAGCTATTGCAGGATTTGTTCGAGGGGATGGAGCTGTGCAAGGGCATTAATCCCGATGAGGCTGTGGCATATGGTGCCGCGGTTCATGCTGCTGTCTTGAGTGGTGGGAATCTAACTGAGAAGCTTCAAGACTTCACACTCTTGGATGTCACGCCGTTGTCACTTGGCGTGGAGGTTGGCAATGAAGGTGACATGTCAGTTGTTATTCCTAGGAACACGAGAGTTCCCGTGGAGATCAAGAAAGATTGTTTCACTACTAGGTATGATTACCAACGTACATGCATATTCTCCATTTATGAGGGTGAGAGTACAAAAGTCCTAGATAATAACTTTTTGGGTGAATTTATCCTGGATGACATTTCTCAAGCTCCTAAGGGTGTTCCTCAACTCAGAACTTGCTTTGCTATTGATGCCAACGGTATCCTAAGTGTTTATGCAGAGGACATGTCCATCGGTCTGAAGAAAAGGATTACAATCAACTGTGACAGAAGAAGTTGTGAGGGGAATGAGAATGTGATTTAGGAAATGATAAGTTACGGCAAAACAAGTCTGAAATAGCATACATATTATGATATAATGCATGTCTGGATATTCTACGCGTTTAGCCATGTTTTTGTTTTGTTTTAAGCATCTGCTATATATGCACTTTAGTTAAAATGACGGTGTTACTTTGACCTCTCTACATTTCTTATCATTTTTTTCACGTGAAAGGAAAGGACTAGTGTATGCATCCTAGATTGAAGAAACCGTGGAACATATATACTTTATAGAGTCGAACATGAAGATGATTTGAGGATAATGTAAGAAAGGTTATGTCATGTTAAAGACTGAAACAGTCTCTTCAATTTGTGTTCCATTGTAGCTCACGTTAGCCACCATAATCTTGCTTAGAAATTATTGTGGATTGGATTTTCAAAAGTATTGCATCCCCAATTCCTTTTGACGAAGACAAACGCATGTAGCCAGAACAAATATCAAGATTCATCATTGACTGGAGAAGCCTAGGCATGACATGAGCATAGCATCCTCTTCAATCCAAGTTGTATAGGTTGCAGCACTGGATGACGTATTCGTATGTTGCAGTGTGGCTGGCTACAGAAGAAACATGATTGTGTGGAAGTTATAGTGAACGATCAAGGCAACAGAACCACTCCATCTATTGTTGCCTTCACTGATAATGAGCGGTTGATCGGCGAAGCAGCGTCTAACCAAGTCATCAGAAACCACATCAACTCCGTCTTTGGTAAAGTTATCTTCCCTGCACACCTAGATAGGTATCATATGGCAGCTCCACATAAGGGCGAGTGAAGGGTATTGCCCCTTCTCGCCCGCCTTCCTATTTATGAAGTCCCCGTATTTGCCATTAAACCTTTGCTTGAGTATGCTGCAATCGGGGCAAGGTGTTTGATAAAAGTCCTCAATGAGAACATGGAGGAGCAAACTTGTGTGGGCAACTGAGCTTCATTGGGCAAAGTTGTGCGGGAAGCAGGCGCCTCTTAGTTTGTTCTTTTGTGATTTTGTTTACGTCTTCTCTTAGTTGGCTTTGTATTATGTTGCTTAGTGTCTGGTTGGCCTAGTTTGCCATCTTGCCTCTGCTTTGGTTGTCCTACTTGTTGGTTTCCGCTGAACCGTTGGTGGCTCTTTTGAATGAATTCCAGCTTCTGAAGAAGAAAAGTCTTTGGACTTTTTATTTCTATTTTGAAATTCAGTATTCACTTTACTCATAAAAAAATTGTTGTTGCTTTAGGCATGTATACTACTTAGTTTTCATAAGTCTGGTAGTGAATTGAACATCTACGTTTTGCCCCATCACCAAAATTTTCTGGATCCGCATCAACATTTCTTTAAGTCATCTGTAATGTCTCCTCTTCCTGTGAGGTGGTGAATACATGTTTTCTTTGTTTCTGGAAAACATTCTAGCAAACTGGCTCATCAAATTTTTATTTATTTTTAAAATAAGCCTATGATTGTGGTTACCCACAAAGGCCAAGAAGAGTAGCAGTTTTCTTCCGAAGAGATCTCATCCATGGTTCTCTCGAAGATGTGAGAGATTGCTGACGCTTACCTCGAATCAACTCTGAAGAATGCTGTCATCACAGTCCCTCCTTACTTCAACAACTCCCAGCGTGAGGCTAGTGCTGGCCTAAAGGTGATGCGTATTATCAACGAACCAACTGCCACAGCAATTGCCTATGGACTTGAAAAAGGGCCGGTTGGTATTGTAAGAGAAATGTGATGATATTTGATTTAGGTGGTGGTACTTTAGATGTGTCACTTCTTACCATAGGAGATGGTGTGTTTGAACTTTGAAGTGAAGGCCACTGCTGGAGACACTCACCTGGGAGGTGAAGACTTTGATACCAGAATGGTGGGCTACTGTGTTGAGCATTTCAAGAGGAAGCATAAATTGGACATCAGTGGAAATTCCAAAGCTCTTAGGAGGTTAAAAAATGAATGCGAGAAGGCAAAGAGGAGACTTTCATTTACGACTACCACTGACTTTGAAATTGACTGTGTGCATCAGGGTATCGATTTCCACATAACCATTATGCGTGCCAAATTTGAAGAACTGAACAGTGATTTCTTCGATGACATTTCTGAAGCTCCTCCTGAAGGGTGTTCCTGTTATCAGAATTTGCTTTGCTATTGATGCCAGCGGCATCCTAAGTGCGTATGCAAAGGACAAGTCCATCTGGTGTTAAAATGATGGAGTTATAGGATTGAAAACAAAATTCACCAACACCGCATTAACCGAGAGAAATTGTTGAACCATTACAAGGGATGAATTTCAGGAAGAGAAAGAAACAGACTAGACGTGGGCAAATAAAGACACTTATTATATCCATATCATTTTAAAGACGACCAAATTGATGTACAAAGAGTAACCTTAATGGCTGTTAATATCATAAAATATTATTAAGGATAAAATTTGATAATTTGCGAAACTGACTTTTATAAAGGTAGACATTCAAAAAGAAAAAGGGTGAAAAGACATCACCGTTATCGCATCAATACTTGGCGTTGTCTTAAAAACCAACGCCAAAAATCCTAAAATCCTATCTCCTCCCTCCTCTTTTCACTCTAGACATCATCGTTATCGAACAAATACTTGGCGTTCTCTCTCTTCTATCTCCTCCCTCCTCTTTTCTCTCTAGACCCTAAAATCCTAAAATCCACATTAAGAATCAATAAATTCCCTAAAACCTAACTGAGCGAGGCTGTGGGATTTTGATCTTGAGAGTTTTCTTTTGGCTGACAATGGCGGGAGCGGGCCATGAAATCGGGATTGACCTAGGGACAACATACTCTTGCGTGGCTGTGTAGCAATTCAAGAGGAAGCACAATGTTTCCAACTGTTTTATTAACTACTGATTATACTCACACACATATAAACTCACACATTGGATTTACTGATGCTGAACTTGTGAAGGTATTGAGACAGTCATGTAATTAATTTAAGCCATGCTAATATTGAAATAGCATATTGTTGAGAGAATTAGAGTACACAACTCTAATGTAGACTTGTTGGAGACAAAACAAGTAAACAAATTACTTGTATTACACTCACAAAATATTACAACAAGGCAATACTCAAGGGAAGACTAACTCTTACAAGCACTCTTTCTTATTTATAGAAACAAATTCTAGAACACATACACTTCTCACAAGGACTACTTAGCTCTATAGCTTCACTCTTCTTATTGTCACTTTATTCTCACATATCAAAATGGACAGCCTCTTTGTCAATATATATAGAGGCAGTAACCGACTTACATAAGTCGGCTTTATTGTTAGCCGACCTTGACAACAATATTTAACTACATGAGTGTCTTGCACTCAAAGTTTCAGCCACATATGTGTCAACAATATTCCCTCCACATGTGAAACCGACTTGCATAGTCGGTGACTTCTTCTCCAAGTGAGCATTATCTCAACCGACTTACACACTCACCTGGGAGCATTATATACACCACTTGGAACATTTTTGTTCCTTCCCTATCAGCAAAAGAGACAGCCAGAGACGCTCCCGAACATTCCCATCGTTTGCTCTTGTCTGAGTTTTCAAGCTGAGAATGGCAGGAGAAGAAAACCATGCAATTGGAATTGATCTTGGGACGAAGTATTCGTGTGTTGCAGTATGGCTACATAAACATGATCGTGTGGAAGTTATAGTCAACGATCAAGGCAACAGAACCACTCCATCTATTGTTGCCTTCAGTGCTAATGAGCGGTTGATCGGCGAAGCAGCATCTAACCAAGTCATCAGAAACCACACCAACTCCATCTTTGGTAAAGTTATCTTCCCTGCACATCTATCAACCGCTTTTCTTTTAGTCGATCATCTGTATGTTTCCTCTTCCTGTGAGGTTGTGAGTACATGTTTTTTTGTTTCTAGCAAACATTCTAATTTCTAGCAAACTGGCTCATCAAATTTTGTTAAAAGTTCTTCGCTTATTTAGAATATAAAAAGTAGTTGACATAAATTTGCAGATACAAAACAGTTAATTGGCAGGAGATTCAGTGACACATCTGTTCAAAGTGACATGAAACTGTGGCCATTCAAGGTCATTCAAGGAACTGGTGATAAGCCTATGATTGTGGTTAGCCACAAAGGCCAAGAGAAGCAGTTTTCTGCCGAAGAGATCTCATCCATGGTTCTATCGAAGATGCGAGACATTGCTGAAGCTTACCTCGGATTAACTGTGAAGAATGCTGTCATCACAGTCCCTGCTTACTTCAATAACTCCCAGCGTGAGGCTACAAAAAATGCAGGAATTAGTGTTGGCCTAAAGGTCATGCGTATTATCAATGAACCAACTGCCGCAGCAATTGCTTATGGACTTGAAAAAAAGGCCGGTTGGTATGGCAAGAGAACTGTGATGATATTTGATTTAGGTGGTGGTACTTTGGACGTGTCTCTACTTGCCATAGGAGATGGTGTGTTTGAAGTGAAGGCCACTGCTGGAGACACTCACCTTGGAGGTGAAGACTTTGATAACAGAATGGTGAGCTATTGTGTTAAGAAATTCAAGAGGAAGCATAAATTGGACATCAGTGGAAACTCCAAAGCTCTTTGGAGGTTAAAAGTTGAATGTGAGAAGGCAAAGAAGAGACTTTCATTTACGACTACCACTGACTTTGAAATTGACTCTTTGCATCAGGGTATTGATTTCCACATAACCATTACGCGTGCCAAATTTGAACAACTGATCGGTGATTTCTTCGACAAGTGCATGGAACAGGTACACAAGTGTTTGATGGATGCTAAGATGGACGTAAGCAGAGTCCAGGACGTTGTACTTGCTGGTGACTCTTCTAGAATCCCCAAGGTGCAGCAGGTATTGCAGAATGTGTTCAATGGAAAGAAACTATGCAAGAGTATTAATCCGGATGAGGCTGTAGCGTATGGTGCCGCTGTTCAAGCTGCCGTCTTGAGCGGTGTCAATCTCATTGGGGAGCTTGAAAACTTCACTCTTTTGGATGTCACGCCTTTGTCGCTTGGTGTGGCGGTTGGCCGTGAAGGTGACATGTTGGTTATTATTCCGAGGAACACAAGAGTTCCCGTCGAGATCAAGAAAGATGGTTTCACTACTTTTTATGATTACCAACGTACAGGCAAAATCTCTATTTATGAGGGTGAGAGTACTGAAGTCCTAGATAATAACTTTTTGGGTGAATTTATCCTGGATGACATTTCTCAAGCTCCTAAGGGTGTTCCTCAACTCAGAATTTGCTTTGCTATTGATGCCAACGGTATCGTAAGTGTTTATGCAGAGGACATGTCCATCGGTTTGAAGAAAAGGATTACAATCAACTGTGACAGAAGAAGTTGTGAGGGGATTGAGAATGTGATTTAGGAAATGATAAGTTACGGCAAAACAAGGCTGAAATAGAATACATATTATGGTATAATGCATGTCTGGATATTCTACGCGTTTAGCCATGTTTTTGATTTGTTTTAAGCCAGATGGACATAAGCATCTGCTATATATGCACTTCAGTTAAAATGACGGAGTTACTTTGACCTCTCTACATTTCTTATCATTTTTTTCACGTGAAAGGAAAGGACTAGTGTATGTATCCTAGATTGAAGAAACCGTGGAACATATATATTTTATAGAGTCGAACATGAAAAGATTTGAGGATAATGTAAGAAAGGTTATGTGATGTTAAAGACTGAAACAGTCACTTCAATTTGTGTTAAACCCGTGGAACATGATGACATGCTTACTTTCCTACTTTTGATGTGTTTCCAATTCCTGATTCCTTATTTGTTCCGAATTAAAAAATTATGTGGGTTTTCTGTAATCAAACACCTTTACAATCAGGAATGATATAAATCCAATTCCCATTCTTTGATAATATTGCATAAAAAAATATATAAATAACCAATTATCCGCAAAATTAATAAAGTGAACAAATAACTTGAAACTCCAGTCAAGTTTTAGGAAGAGAAATTATAAAATGCTGGCCATCAAACATTACGTAGAATGTAAAATGTTCACATAAACATATGAATTATGTTAGCATTAGTTCGGTATAAGGTTGTGAATGATTGTGAGCCACTGATACAAGTGAAGGAAGAAAAATCACTCACGTGAAAAAAATATTAGTTTGTGCAATATCTGGCCAAGCACTCCCAAGCCAATCCAAGCAAGGGGAAGGGAGTCCCACATCGAAAAAATACAAGAAGAGGGGACTCCTCCTCACTTATAAAAGGAAACTTCTCTCCTTCAAGAAATGGGGAGAGCTGGGTGGGCTGCTGAGGCTTTATATGGCTCACTGGGCACCCATGGGCTGACCCATGAGCCCATTTTGCTAGCCCACGGATCCTTGGCCTTCAGCTAGATCCTCTGTCTTCGGCCTTCAGCCTTTGGCCCATGAATCTCAACCTTCGGCATCCTTCCTTTTCTCTTTGGGTCTAACTCCATGTACAATGTATACACACATTATCATAATGAGAACATACTTCTTTCTAGACGTAGCCCATTATTCGGGTGAACCACATACATTTGTCTTCTGCATGAATGTCTATTTGCCTACCGAATGCTCTCACATACTGAGGGTTCTCACCTTCAACATCCACCTCATCTTTAAGTTGGTCATATTACCTGTCTAGTTTTTGCTCCAACAGATTGGCGCCGTCTATGGGAAAAGACACAAAAGGCTATGTCATTCTCCTTCTCGAGTGCCCCTCGGCACCCTACATTCAGTACCGGGCACCCTTGTGAGCGCTACCCTCAACACCTCCTACAATCGACATTTGGTCCCCTAATGACATCACCATTTGATAAGCGAGCTACCTTTGGCACCCCATCACCCCCACATCATTCGGCGCGTGCGATGTCTTCACATCCCCAATGATTCGGTATCTGCCTTCAGCACCCTCACATCATTCAGTGCGTGCGATGTCTTCACATCCCCCCAATGATTTGGAGCCTGCCTTCAGCACCCTTACATCATTCGGCACATGTGATGTCTTCACGTCCCTCCAATGATTCAGCGCATGTGATGTCTTCACGTCCCCCTAATGATTCTGCATCTGCCTTCTACACCCTCACATCATTCAGCGAGTGTGATGTCTTCACATCCCCCAATGATTCGGCGTCTGCCTTCGACACCTTTACATCATTTGGCGCATGCGATGTCTTCACATCCCCCAATTATTCAGCGTTAGTCTTCGGCACCTTTGCATCATTTGGCTCGTGCGATGTCTTCACATCCCCCAATGATTCGACATCTGCCTTCGGCACCCTTACATCATTCGGCAAGTGCAATGTCTTCACATCCCCCTAATAATTCGGCGTCTGCCTTCGGCACCTTTACGTCATTCGGCGCATGCGATGTCTTCACATCTCCCCAATAATTCGGTGTTAGCCTTCAGCACCCTTACATCATACGGCATGTGTGATGTCTTCACATCCCCCAAGGATTCGGCGTTAGCCTTCGGCACTCTTACATCATTCGGCGCGTGCGATGTCTTTACATCCCCCAATGATTCGGCGTTAGCCTTCGGCACCCTTACATCATTCGGCGCGTGCGATGCCTTCACATCCCCTAATGATTTGGCGTCTGCCTTCAACACCCTTACATCATTTGGCGTGTGTGATGTCTTCACATCCCCCAATGATTCAACGTCTGCCTTCGACACCTTTACATCATTCGGCACATGAGATGCCTTCGGCATCCCCCAATGATTCGGCATGTTTTTGATTTGTCTTAAGCCAGATGGACATAAGCATTTGCTATATATGCACTTTAGTTAAAATGATGGAGTTACTTTGACCTGTCTACATTTCTTATCATCTGTTATGTATCCTAGATCGAAGAAACCGTGGAACATATATATTTTATACAGTCGAACATGATGATGATTTAAGGATAACGTAAGAAAGGTTTTGTCATGTTAAAGACTGAAACAGTCTCTTCAATTTGTGTTCCATTGTAGCTCACGTTAGCCACCATAATCATGCTTAGAAATTATTGTGGATTGGATTTTCTAAAGTATTGCATCTCAAATTCCTTTTGACGAAGACAAACGCATGTAGCCAGAACTAATATCAAGATTCATTATAGACTGGAGAAGCCTGGGCATGACATGAGCATAGCATCCTCTTCAATCCAAGTTGTATAGGTTGCAGCACTGGACGACACATTCGTGTGTTGCAGTGTGGCTACAGAAGAAACATGATCGTGTGGAAGTTATAGTTAAAGATCAAGGCAACATAAGGGTGAGTGAAGGCTATTGCCCCAACTCACTCTTCTTCCTATTCATGAAGTCCCCATAATTTCCAATGAACCTTTGCTTGAGTATGCTACAATCGGGGCAAGGTGTTTGAAAAAAGTCCTCAATGAGAACATGGCGGGGCAAAGTTGCATGGGCAACTGAGCTTCATTGGGCAAAGTTGTGTGGGAATCAGGCGCCTCTTATGACGCGTTTACTAATCCGTAATCAAATTGAGAGGAATTGAATTGAGGATGAATTGAATTAAGGAGGAATTGAAATGAGGTGGAATAAGAATTAGATTCCTGTTGAATTTGTTTACTAAAACTGTCTGGAATCGGAATAGAATTCCATAAAGCTGTTTATTAATTCAGTAGAATCGGAATATAAATCAGTATGATTACTAAAATGCCCTTGTTCCAAATCAAATATTTTGTATACTTTTTAAATAAAATTTGATATAGTATATAATAGTAAGAAAAAATTAAATTGCTTTTTTATTTCATAGACACACTAAAATGATTTTGTTTTTTATTTTATTTTATAAATTTAAGTATTTCTATTAAGTTTTTTTTAAAAAATGTAAGTATTTCTATTAAGTTTTTTATTATTTATAAATGTAAGTATTTCTATTAGTTAATCATTAACACTTAAAATGATTTTATTTTTATTTCTAGGGTTAAGGATAATCTTGAAAATAATGAAAGTAAGTGAGGGCATAAAGGGAAAAAAATTAGCATTCCGATTACTCCCTAAACTCGGAATCCAAATACCTCATCAATGTTGGGAATCCAAATAACCCAAATCTTGGAATTGAATTCCATTTTTTGTGTGGGCCCCACGCACTTTTGATTCCTCCCGATTTTAGTAAACACGGGTATAATCCGTAATTGGAATCGGATTCCTTATTCTCATTCCGATTACAGATTAGTAAACGCGCCATTAGTTTGTTCTTTTGTGACTTTGTTTATGTCCTCTCTTAGTTGGCTTTGTATTATGTTGCTTAGTGTCTGGTTGGCCTAGTTTGCCATATTGCCTCTGCTTTGGTTGTCCTACTTGTTGGTTTCCGCTGAGCCGTTGGTGGCTCTTTTGATTTAAATGAATTCCAGCTTCTGAAGAAGAAAAGTCTTTGGACTTTTTATTTCTATTTTGAAATTCAGTATTCACGTTACTCAGAAAAAAAAATTGTTGTTGCTTTAGGCATGAATACTCTTTAGAGTTTTTATAAGTCTGGTAGTGAATTGAACTTCTACATTTTGCCCCCATCACCAAAATTTTCTGGATCCGCATCAACTACATTTCATTAAGTCATCTGTATGTTTCCTCTTCCTGTGAGGTGGCGAGTACATGTTTTCTTTGTTTCTAGAAAACATTCTAGCAAACTGGCTCATCAAATTTTTAAAAAAGTTCTTCGCTTATTTAGAAAATAATAAGTAGTTGACATGAATTTTAAGATGCAAAGCGGTTAATTGGCAGGAGATTCAGTCACGCATCTGTTCAAAGTGACATGAAATTGTGGCCATTCTAGGAACTGGTGATAAGACTATGATTGTGGTTGCCCACAAAGGCCAAGAAGAGAAGCAGTTTTCTGCCGAAGAGATCTCATCCATGGTTCTCTCGAAGATGCAAGAGATTGCTGACGCTTACCTCGAATCAACTCTGAAGAATGCTGTCATCAGAGTCCCTGCTTACCTCAACAACTCCCAGCGTGAGGCTACAAAAATGCAGGAATTAGTGCTGGCCTAAAGGTGATGCGTATTATCAAAGAACCAACCAACTGCCGCAGCAATTGTCTATGGACTTGAAAAAAAGGCCGGTTGGTATGGAAAGAGAAATGTGATGATATTGATTTAGGTGGTGGTACTTTAGAATTAGATGTGTCACTTGTTAGCATTGCAGATGGTGTGTTTGAAGTGAAGGCCACTGCTGGAGACACTCACCTGGGAGGTGTAGACTTTGATACCAGACTGGTGGGCTACTGTGTTGAGCATTTCAAGAGGAAGCATAAATTGGACATCAGTGGAAACTCCAAAGCTCTTAGTAGGTTAAAAAATGAATGCGAGAAGGCAAAGAGGAGACTTTCATTTACGACTACCACTGACTTTGAAATTGACTGTTTGCATCAGGGTATCGATTTCCACATAACCATTACGCGTGCCAAATTTGAAGAACTGAACAGTGATTTCTTCGATGACATTTCTGAAGCTCCTCCTAAAGGGTGTTCCTGTTATCAGAATTTGCTTTGCTATTGATGCCAAGGGCATCCTAAGTGTCTATGCAAAGGACAAGTCCATCTGGTGTTAAAATGATGGAGTTATAGGATTGAAAACAAAATTCACCAACACCGCATTAACCGAGAGAATTTGTTGAACCATTACAAGGGAAAGGGATGAATTTCAGGAAGAGAAAGAAACAGACTAGACATGGGCAAATAAAGACACTTATTATATCCATATCATTTTAAAGACGACCAAACCAAACTGAATGAAGAAATCAATACGATTAATCCTCCGACTTCCTCACCAATCCTGTTTTAATCAAATACCTAAGAGCATTCACAATCATGCTCTCTATTTTTTAGTTAAATTTTAACTAAAAACATGTAAAAGTTATTTTAGGAGCTCTTTATAAAATTTAAACTCTAATCATGCTCTTTAGTTTAGGGAGTCATAAATGCTATAACTCTTTTTAATTGGTGCTTCTCTATTAAAAAATAATATAAAAAATAGTTAGCATTAATTAAATGTTTGAAATACTCATTAAATAAAGCATCATTAAATTATAGGGAGCCCTTAGGAGTCCTTTCTCTCTCCTAAGATTTAGGAGCTCCTAAAGGTCTCCATATTTTAGGAGGTGGATAGAGAGTATGGTTGAAGTTGTATTTTTCAAGTCCTTCCTAAAATTTGTCTAATGAAGTGGTTTAGGGAGCCCATTGTGGATGCTCTAAAGGAAACATGTTTAATCAAATACATGGATATTGGTTTTTTAATTTAGCTGTCCACTTACATTCATTTCTTTGGCTGCCAGTGCCAGCCCCACCAATGTTGCCTCTTCTTTTTCCTTTATTTTATTCCCCACTCTCTCTTTTGCTGTATATCTTTTTCTTTTTGTTGGTACAATTCTTTATATCTTCTTTAGCTTCTTGGTGCGGCAACCCTTCTTCCTTTCCTGTTTCTTTGGCTGCTGCACTTTTCTTCCTTTTGCTTTTCTTCCCCGCTAAGAAAGAACCTATAGTTTTGTTGTGTGTAATCCCTCCTCCTCTCCCTCTCTAACGACTGCCCAAAAAAGAAAAGAAAAAGAGAACCTATAAATTTTTCCTTTCTCCAAGTGGGCCACATACATCAATAAAAGAGGGAGTGAACAAAACAATATAATATGAGATCTGAAACGAGTAGTGTTGGTCGTGTTCGTGTCAACTCGCATTTTTTAATGTGTTGACACGACACGACCCGTTAAGTTAACATATGAAAAATGCCCCATACAAATACATGTTAAAATAACAAATGACATGACACAACCTTTTTCACCCATTAGGGAAAAAGTAGTAAACTGAAAAAAAGAATAATAAAAACCACATAACAACTCTAAGCAAGCATACAAGTCACAGGCTGAGGTACTCACCCAAGCAAGCATACATTCTCTTCTTCATTCTCTTTCGCTGCCACCATTTTTCTTCTTTGCTATTCTTCTTTCGGTTAGTTTTTTAGCTGACAATGGCGGGAAAAGATAAAGCGGGGAATGCAATCGGGATTGACCTGGGGACAACCTACTCTTGCGTGGCGGTGTGGCAGCATGATCATGTAGAAGTTATAGTGAATGATCAGGGCAACAGGACCACTCCTTCTTATGTTGCTTTCACAGATACTGAGCGCTTCATTGGTGATGCTGCTTTCAATCAAGTCATCAAAAACCCCACCAACACCATCTTCGGTATGCTCATGACTTTCCCACATATGCACCTATATATATAATATATCAGTTTTGAATTCCCCTGTGGCTCTGCTTCTTCCATTTGTTTTTAATTTGTCTTCTTTTTTCTTTTCTTTTTCTCTATCCTGCACTTAATAACAGTATGCTAAGTGAGTAAGTAGTTTAGTTAAAGTTCGGATGTTGTCGATAAATTTCTAATTTAGAATCTTAGATATAACTTAGTGCTGAAACCATCTTGATATAGATGAATCATATATGTAAGGTATTTGATACCTGCAAGGTATATATTCTTGTAATTTCAAAAACAAGTCGAATGCTTTTAATGTGTATTCTTAATAAGATGCCATAATTCTTTAAGGGTAGTGATTTCCCCACTCCCCTTTTATCCACTTACACTCCCTATTAACATTTTACTATAAGATATCATGGGAGTGAGAACATACAAATTATTAAAAAAAGGGAGTGTAAGTGGATAAAAGGGGAGTGGGAAAATCACTACCCTTCTTTAAATGAAATATACAGTCATTCCTGATTTAATCAGATTAGAAGGCGTACTTATTCACTATTGTTTGTGTGTAACATCTGTACTAGTAAATATGGATGATGCATATACAGCTAGTCAGTGATCACCAGGCATAACAACTAGTTGTTAGTTTTACCGTGGCAGAGTGAGAGAGTTAGAGAATTTGGAATACTTTACAACATTTTTCATTAACAATATGCCTGTTCTTTGTTACTTTAATTTCTTTCTCGGGTTGTGTATTTCTTATTTTGTCTTCAAATTGCAGACGCAAAAAGGTTAATTGGTAGGAGGTTCAGTGATGAATGTGTTCAAAATGATATGAAGCATTGGCCATTCAAGGTTATTCAAGGTCCTGCTGATAAGCCGACAATTGTAGTTACTCACAAGGGCGTAGAGAAGCAATTTGATGCTGAAGAAATCTCATCTATGGTTCTTGTAAAAATGCGGGAGATTGCGGAGGCCTACCTTGGTTCAACAGTGAAAAATGCAGTTATCACAGTCCCTGCTTACTTTAATCACTCACAGCGACAAGCTACGAAAAATGCAGGTGCTACTGCTGGCCTAAACGTGATGCGTATCATCAATGAGCCGACTGCTGCAGCCATTGCTTATGGGGTTGACAAGAAGTCTGGTTGGTATAGCAAGAGAAATGTGATGGTATTTGATTTGGGTGGTGGTACTTTGGATGTTTCACTACTTGCCATAGCTGATAGTGTGTTTGAAGTGAAGGCCACTGCTGGAGACACTCATCTAGGAGGTGAAGACTTTGATAACAGAATGGTGAATTATTGTGTTGAGCAATTCAAGAAGAAGCATAAAGTGGACATTAGTAGAAACTCCAAGGCTCTTAGGAGGTTAAAAAATGCTTGTGAGAAGGCGAAGAGGAGGCTTTCATTTACATGTGAGACATACATTGACATTGATTGTTTGGATCAGGGTGTTGATTTCTGCTTAGCTATTACTCGTGCCAAATTCGAGCAACTCAACATGGATTTCTTCGAAATATGCATGGAGTCTGTGGAGAAGTGTTTGAAGGATGCTAAGATGGACATAAGCAGCATTCATGATGTTGTCCTTGTTGGTGGCTCTTCTAGGATCCCCAAGGTGCGACAGCTATTGCAGGATGTGTTCAAGGCGAAGGACATGTACAAGGGAATTAATCTGGATGATGAGGCTGTGGCATATGGTGCTGCCGTTCAAGCTTCCGTCTTGAGTGGTAGGAATTTAATTGGGAAGTATGTTGGACTCATTGTGATGCCGATCGTTTTTGAGGAGGTTATGCCGATCGTGATTGCTAATTTGTTGTTTGTTGTTTTTTGTGTGTCTGTAATGACTGCAGGAATGGAGTTGACAGAGCACGTTTGGCACCGTCTGGCTGCACCGAAGAGGGAGATGAGGGCTACTAATTCCAAGCCCTCTCCAAGTGAGGGCACCTCACAGAAGGGGGCTGCTTCCTCGACAGAGCCCACCGCCAATGCGACGACGAAGCGTATGCAACAAAGAAAGGCCATAGGAGGCTCTTCGGCTCACAATGGAGAAGGGCGGGAATTGCCAATTTGAGGAGCCGTTGGACATGGGGCTTGGGCCAAAGAAGCCGAAGGTGCCTGGGCTGTTGAAGGGCATCTTCAAATATGAGGAGGAAGATGAGATGAACGAGGCCAAATGGAATGAGAAAGTCAATTTGGCTTGTCTTTGGAAGACCGCTCCCTTTGCCAAAACTATGATTGATGGGGGCAGCTGGAGCTGGAGGAGATTGACTCCATCCGTCCGGATGGCTATCCCGAAGAGCTGGAGAAGAGCTTCCTCCTTCATGCTGCTGTAAGTACCGCCGGTGATGGCTGTGTATTTTTGCCTTATTGCCGATCTTGATGTACTTGTACCTTCTTTGATGCAGAGTTCAATGGACTTGTTCGTGACGATGAGGAAGTCCTCGCGTGCCCATAGCCAAGCCTTGGCGAAGACCGTTGAAGCCAATGCCCAGATCGCAAAGGCGAATGAGGTCGTGAGGGAGCACCATCGGCTTCGGAAGGAGAAAGAGACGGCCGATCGTAAGCTCGTGGAGCTCCAGGTGAAGGTGGAGGCAGCCGAGAGGGCGGCGGGAGTGTCTAATGCAGCTCGAATTACCGCCGAAGAGACCACGAAGGCCATGGAGCTGGCATGGGATGATGAGCTTCGAGAGGCAAAGCAGAAGGCTGCCGAAGAGGCCCTTGTTAACTTCAAAGCTTCGACTGAATTCGAGAGCTTGGTTGACAAGGAGGTTGGGAAGTTGTGCGGAAGCTAGCACATTCGGCGATACAACCACAGACTTTTCAATAGTTGTATGCAACATCACCAATCAAGCTCTCAGTATTTGTGTAAGCAGCATAAGAAGGAGTGGTCATGTTGCCCTGGTAATTCACTATAACTTATATATTATCATGCTGCCACACGACCACACAAGAGTATGTTGTCCCTAGGTCAATCCCGATTGCATGCTGCTCTCGCCATTGTCGGCCAAAAGAAAACTCTGAAGATCAAAATCCCACAGCCTCACTCGGTTGGGATAGAAGAGAGAGAAGAGGAGGGAGGAGATAGAAGAGAGAAAAGAGGTGATGAGAAGAGACGGAGAGAGCTTACAGGGAAAGTGAAAATAGCTTGAAATTTTTGTGGGAAAGTTGACTAGAACTTTCGAAAAAGAAACTTTTTGCCTTTTGAAAAATAACTTAGGTTTGTTTGTTTGTTTGTTTTTTTTTTTTTTTTTTAAGGATTCGGTTTGGCTTGAGTTTTTAAGACAACGCCAAGTATTAATGCGATAACGGTGATGTATTTTCACCCTTTTTCTTTTTGGTTAATTACAATTTAATACCCTGTGGTTATACCCTTAAGACATGTTAGTCATTGCCTTTTCAATTTTTACGATAACGTACCCCTGTCTTTTAAATTTGTTACAATGTGGTTCCATTGTTAGGTCTCCGTCAAATCTCTCCGTTAATTGCCTACGTGGCACTGTGGGTCCCATATTTTATTTTATATTTTATTATTTTAAATTGATTAAAATATTAAAAACAAAAAAAAGGGAAATTTTTTAATATAAAAAAATATATATATATATCTCTCTCTCTCTCAATTTCTTCCCATTCCTCCCAATTTCTTCCCTTTCTTCGCAATTTCTTCCCCTCATATTTCTTCTTCCCCCAACCCGGATTTCTTCTCCCCTCCGATTTCTTCCCCTCCCCTATTTCTCCCCCAAGATTTCTTCTCCCCTCGCTTGATTTCGTCGGCTTGGTTGTAGGAGGTAGTGGTGTAGGTGCTCGGCATGCAGGGGGTGGGCGGCGGCTTGAGGTTGGCCAGTTTATGAGGATTGACTTTCGGGTTAGTTTGGGGCACGGGGTTGATCGGTTTTGGTTGTGGAAGCCATCTAGGTTCTTTGCGGTGGGGTTCTGGGTTCTTTTGCGTGGGAGAAGAAAATTGAAAGGGGAGGGGAAGGGGAAGAAGAATATCGCGGGGAGGGAGGGTTTTTTTCTTATCTTCTTCTGCAAAAAAAAATTTCTAATTTATGTAAACCATAGTTGAAGTTAGTAAGTTGTTTTTTTAGCCCCGCTTGAAATTTATAGCATGTTTGAGTAGCATTGAAGGGAGAGCAACTGTCTCCCTTCTTTATTTGGTCGTCTTAAGCTTCAAAGTTTTTAGTATCAAAAGCCAAATCCTAAAATTCCAAGTTATAACACTACACACTTGATGCATCTCACTCATTTTTGAAGAGATGAAGTCCGGTTTATCATCTTCGACATTTTGTAATGATTCTAGCTGGTTAGACTCTTTCTTTGAGGAAGAAATCTGGGGTGAGATGAAATATGGGTGGGGAAGAAATTAGGAGAGAGAGAGAGAGAGAGAGAGAGAGAGAGAGAGAAGAAATGGGGAGAGGAAGAAATCTGGGTGGGGAAAGAAATGGGGGAGGGGAAGAAATGGGTTGGGGGAGAAGAAATCTAGGTTGGGGGGGAAGAAATCGGGAGAGAGATTTATTTTGTTTTTGTTTTTGTTTTTTTAAATATTTTAATCAAATTAAAAATAAAATATAAAATATAGGACGCACAGTGCCACGTAGGCAACTAATGGAGAGATACGACGGAGGCCTAACGGTGGAACCACATTGTAACAAATTTAAAGGACCGGGGTACGTTATTGTAAAAATTAAAAAGATAGGGACTAACATGTCTTAAATGTGTAACCACATGGTACTAAACTGTAATTAACCCTTTTCTTTTTGAATGTCTACCTTTTAGATTCTATTATTTATAAGAGGCTTTTTATTATAAATGGTCCCCTTGTTTCGCGAAATTATCACATTTTGTCCTTAAGGGTTTTTTTATGACATTAATGGTCCTTAAGGTTACTCTTTGTACATAATTTGGTCCATGTCGTCAGCATTCATTAAATTTTATGTTAAATTGATGACGTGACACATATGTAGAGCTCACATATCCAATGATATAGAGCCACACGACCTATGACAATACAACATTTGAATTCAAATCATGCACTCTACCTATGGACCTAATATCTAGGCTAAGGGAGGCCCTGGGCACAAGCAGGCAAGGCGGCCTAGGGCCACCAAATTGGGAGGATCCCCAATTTTTATAAGGAAAATGCTAGGGAAACCAACTTTGTGTACCAACTCTCTAATAGAGTGTGGGACCCATTGTATTGGTGGGCTCCACCTCTATTAGAGAGTTGGTACACAAAGTTGGTCTCCCTAGCATCACCCTTTTTATAAACCCCTATTACATATACATACATATGTTTTTTTTATAAAAAGATTGTGTATAAATACTATGCTAGAATTGTGAGAAAAATCTAGGTTGATTATTCAATTCAAAATTTTAAATTAATTAAAAATTAAAAATGGAAACTCAACAAAGGCTCAATTATTGTAAAATAATAATAATAATAATAACTTGCTGAATTATTAAATTCAAAATTAAAAAGAGCAAAATGAATAAAGGCCAAATTAAATAAAATATAAGGGAATGATATATTCAACATTCACGCCGAAATTGCCAGGACTTAAGGCAATTGTCAACTTTTGCATCGAAAAATGAAATATTAATGATATTTAAGTGATGTTTTGATGCATCTTATAAAGTGGTTGTGTACATTACATATTGTTTGTTGCTTTTATGTTATAGTCGTCGATTTGAGTTCATACAATTTTTTTAAAGAGGGAACAAGGGAGAGAGAGGGGGCTGCGTAGAGTTGTTATATGGTTATTATTATTAGGCTTATTTATTGATATGCCCCGTGCTTTCAAAATACTATCGAACTCGGTGACCACGATGGGGGTTATTCAACGGTGGAGGAAGGATCAGTTGTCGTGAGATTTCAACTTCAACATGTCCTTGTGCGTTCCTCCTTGGACGTCAAACATGTGTTTGTACGCTCTGGGACGATTGTTCCTGTTGGAACTGGATGGTTCTGTTGAGACCTACCTGAAGTTGGTCGACAAGATGTTGTTGTGTTCTTGCATTTTCGCCATGTCTTGGCGTAGCGAGTTCAGCTGTACATGTAGTTTAGCTTCTACCGTTACCAATCTCACGGAAGATTTCGGAGGCAGGGTGTTAGGCCGAAAACCTAGGCTCCCTTCGGTATGCATGTTGAAGACTGGACTACTTGGTAAGCGGAACTTGGAGATGAGAGATGACTTCATCCTAGCTTTGTAAAGGTATGGGACGTTCAGTCACGATTTCCCACAGACAACGCCAAATTGTTGAAGCTAAAAAATAGATGGCCAAGATTGAAACCAACTTATAGATGAAAACGCCTTCGGTATCTTGTGGACCTTCGGCAAACAGGGCGTGACCTATAAAAGGGAGACAAGGGTGAAGGCCTTGTCACCGGGTGTGGTACTAGCCGAAAGCTCTCCGAAGCTTAAGTCAGATAAGAATGGAGTAAACAAGTATGATTAGGGTAATCAAATTGTCAATACATGTGTAATAGGGCAAACGCCCTATTTATAGGAAAATGTATAAGACACATTGGCGTTGTATTTCGATGTGGGATTCGTGGGCATAACTTGTGTGGCTGCCACATGTCCTTGGCCATTACATGTGTTTGTAGCACCTTTCACGGGTTGAAGATACTTCATGATCGAAAGCGCTTTATGAGCTTATTGGTTTTTGTGGTCCGAAGAACCTGGCCATGTATGGTACAAACACTTGTATTAAATCAATTGTTCTTGGTTTGTATATAAACACTTGTATTAAATCAATTGTTATTGGTTTGTAATGTTAAGTCCTAATGGCCTTTCCTCGACTTGAATACTATATTTTTTTCTTATTTGCAAGTCTGCCTTTTTTAGAAGACTTTATAGAAGGCTATATGGCTTAATTTGCTTCTTGGTAGAGCTACGGCAAATGGGTCTTTGTAATTTTTCTATAGGCTTATTTCTTGTAGTACCCCCTGAAACTTCGGTCAAATCTCATTTTATCCCCCCAAAGTTAAAGTGGCCTACTTAACCCTCTTGACCGAGGTTTGATGACTCACTTTGCCCCATGCCGTCAACTTCATTAATAACTCTTTTAGTTTTGATGACGTGGCATGGTTATTTTAGTCTTTTTACCATAAATGATGATGTGTCATGTAAGGGGCCCACTTTTTTGTTTAAGTGGAATAAAATAATGTAATTAGTTGTTTAATTTATAAAAAAATGGAAAAAATGAAAAATGAAAGTCTTTCTACATTAATAAAAACAATAAAAATCTACATTAAAAAAACCAAAAAATTAAAAATTGATAACACAGCACTCTCCTCGACGATTACCTCCCCAACCCATTCAATCACCACCACCACCTCATACAACCTTTACCTTTATCATCTCCTCCTCTAATTCAATCTCAATCTCTCTCTAGCTTTATTCTCACAATCTCAAAAAACCCACCAACATATCAACAACAAGCCCAGCTCTCTTTGCCTTTTCTCTACATGTCATTCTCAACAGCTGTGAAAAAAAACTAAATCCCCAACCCATCTCAATCGACGCAGTCGACAAGCCTTCACAATGCGGAGAACGAGATTGAGATCCTCTCCAGAGTTCACAACACAGGATTGTGATTCTGCGCAAATTCGGTAATCCACGACTGATGTAGAACAGATGGCAGAATGGATTGAAGAAGAGTTGTAGGGAAGAATGGAAAAAGGACGTAGTGGGAATTTACAGATTTGGCGTCCGAGCTCCGATCGGGGCGCATGATACCTTCCCAGAAAGGGAACGTCGTAGCGAGTACAACTCATAGCTTTGCTGTGACATATGGTGGATTTTGGCCTTCCAAATAAGCATTTAAAGAGTTGTAGTTAATTCTCAACTTTTGTTTAATTCTCAGTTTAATTTCAATAACTCCCCTTAGCTGTTCAAAGGGTGAGAAGATGTATTTAGACAGCTCCTGAGGATGGTTTGAGGACTCAGTTTTATTTATCAAATAATTCCAGGAGATTACTCTCTATTTTCCTGGTGGATTCCAGATTTTCGTTCTTTAGGGTTTTCGCTTGAAAATCTAATTGCTTGTGCGGCGTCAAGACCCACAATGAGGAGAGAGAGAGAATTGAAATTGAAAAACCATCACTGTTTTCGAATCTGGGTAGGCTGGTGCGATTGGGTTCAATGTTTTGTGTGTGGAAGGAAGAGAAAGAAAGAGAGGGGGAGAGAGAAGAAGAGAGGGGGAGAGGGAGACAAGTGGGTTGGGTTGGAAGGGGGAGGAGTAGTTGTGGACAAATACCAAAAGAACGGGGTTCCGTTCTGTGGGTGGTGGTCAGAAGAAATCGGGTTGTAGGTGGGAGAAGAGGGGGAGGGGTTTGTGGGCTGGGTTCTGGGTTCTGGGTTCTTCGGTGTGGTGGGAAGACGGGAGATGGGTTTGTTTGATTATTTTATTTTTATTTTTTTACTTTTTTAAATTGTCCTTTGTTTAAATGTAGTTTTTTATTTTTTTATTTTTAATTATTATATTATTTAATTATATTTTTATTTATATGGAGGTGGGCTCTACTTGCCATGTCATCAAAGTTAACGGACTTTTGGATGGAGTTGACAATAGGGCAAATTGAGTCATCAAATCTCGGTGAAGGGGGTTAAGTGGGCTACTTTAACTTTGGGGGTAAAATGAAATTTGACCGAAGTTTCAGGGGTACTGCAGTAAATAAGCCTTTTTATAGGCTAAAGGGGGTGTATTCAATTCATATTTTAAATGATTTTAAAAGATTTATGAAGTTGATGGAGTTTAATTAAATTTAATTGAATTTTACAAACTCCACATAGATTTTGACTAAATTCATGTATAGATTTTAAATGAGTTTGTTAGAGTTTTATTACTGATTTTAATGGAGTTTATAGTACTAAAAAAACAAAGGGTTTAGGGGTGATGACGGTGGTGGTGGTGATGGCAATGGCGGTGGCGATGGTGGTTTGTGGGTGATGGTGGGGGAGGTAGTGGTGGTGGCGGTGGGAGTGAGGTGGTGGAGGTGGAGGTGGTGGTGGGACTAATAGTGTGGGTGGGGGTGATGGCGGTGGTGGTGGAGGTGGTGGTGATGGTGTTGGCGGTGGTGGTGGGGGTGATGGTGGGGCTAGTAGTGGGGTCGGCGGTGGCAATGGGGGTGGTGGTAGAGGTGGTGGTGGTTGTGATAGGGGTGGAGGTAGCGGCGGCGACGATGATTACTATGGTGGTGGTGGTGGCTGTGGTGACGACGTTGATAGCCATGATAAGATGGTGGTAGTAGAAGCGGTGAAATCATATCTTGAGAATAAAAACAATTTATCTATCAAAATCTCTGGGAAGCTAAGATTTTTCATAGCCTAAAATTAGTCTATAATCAAACGAAATCCACCACTTTTTGTATTTCCTTTAAAATCAATGAGTTTTTGAATACACCCAAACTTTGTTTGACTTCTAAAAAGTCATAATTGAATACACATAGATTTCGATGTATTTTTTTAAAGTCAATTGAAATCTAATTTGAATACACCCAAACTTTGACAAACTCTTTTAAAATCTTAATTGAATACACCTAGACTTTTAAACTTTTTAAAACTCTTTTAAAATCTTAATTGAATACACCCCCCTAAATTGGCTTGAACTTGTACTTAATTTTCAATTGACACCATGTCCTTTGAAAAAAATAAAATTAGAATAAAAAATTCAAGATTATATGAAGCTCCGGCCCTTCAAGGTCATTGAAGGTCCTGCTGATAAGCCCATGATTGTGGTTACCCACAAGGGCCAAGAGAAGAAGTTTTCTGCTGAAGAAATCTCATCCATGGTTCTGGTAAAGATGCGAGAGATTGCTGAGGCCTACCTTGGCTCGACTGTTAAGAACTTAAGAATGCGGTGATCACAGTCCCTGCTTAGATCAATGACACGCAGCATCAGGCTACAAAAAATGCCGGTGTCACTGCTGGCTTAAAGGTGATGCTATTATCAACGAACCCATTGCTGCAGCCCTTGCTTATGGCCTGGACAAGAGGGCTGGTTGGTACAGCAAGAGAAATGGGCTGATGTTTGATTTTGGTTGTGGTACCTTAGATGTGTCACTGCTTTCCATAAGTTGTGGTGTCTTCGAAGTGAAGGCAACTGCTGGAGACACTCAATGGTGAATTTCTGTGTTGAGCAATTCAAGAAGAAGCATAATTTAGATGTGAGTGGGAACTCTAAGGCTCTTAGAAGGCTAAAAAATAGTTGTGAGAAGGCAAAGAGGAGACTTTCCTTTACGGCTTCAACTGACATTGAAATTGACTGTTTGTATGAGGGTACTGATTTTTATGTAACTGTTACTCGAGCTAATTTGTAGAACTCAATAGGGATATCTTTGTCAAGTGTATGGAGCCTGTGGATAAGTGTTTGAATGATGCTAAAATGGACATAAGCAGTGTCCATGATGTTGTTCTTGTTGGTGGCTCGTCAAGAATTCCCAAGGTTCAGCAACTTTTACAAAATGTTTTCAAGGGTAAGGAGTTGTGCAGAGGCATTAACCCGGATGAGGTTGTGGCTTATGGTGCTGCTGTTCAGGCTGCAATCTTGTGTGACAAGGGAAATGAGAAGCTTCAAGACCTCACTCTCTTGGATGTTACCCCTCTATCACTCGGTGTGGAGACTGGACGAGAGCGCGACATGACAGTTGTGATTCCAAGAAACACCAAAATGCATGTCAATAAGAATTATACTGTTACTACTCGCCATGACAACCAAGCTGTTGTTAGATTCACCGTTTATGAGGGCGAGAGTACAACCGCGTTGAATAATTACTAGGCTTATTTACTGTAGTGTCCTCTGAAACTTTGGTCAAATCCTACATTGCCACCCGAAAGTCGAAGTGGCCCACATTGCCCCCTTGACTAAGGTTTGGTGTTCCACTTTGCCCCCTGCCGTTATCTCCATTCATAACTCCGTCAATTTTGATGACGTGACATGCCTATTTTAGTATTTTTACCATAAGTGATGATGTGTTATGTGCATGTCCCACTTTTTTGCTTAAGTGGATTAAAATATTAATAAAAAATTAAAATAATATAATTACTTGTTAATATAAATAAAATATCAAAAATGGAAAAATTAATATTAAAAAATATCTTCTTCTCTATCTCTCTCTCTGTCGTCCCTTCCCCTTCGCCTAACTTCACCAGCAGACCACAACCACCACCCAACCCAAAGCCACCCTAACCACCACCACTCCAACATCACCCACCCAGAAACCACCAGAGGGAAAAAAAGTGGTTGACGAATCAAATCAAGCAAGATGACAAGGGCCATGGCCACCGGAGTGTTGATCTCGGGCTGCACGATGAGGCAGAAGAAGTCGACGCCTAAGGAAACTCTGCCTACCACCGCCTCCTTTCTCTTGATCACCGCCACAATTCTCGAATGGGGGATGGTGGTATTGGTGATATGGAGGTTGGAGATTGGGTTTTGGTCTTGGGTTACTTAGGGTTTTTGGAGATGAATCTGGGCAGTGGTTTAGGCGGTGGTGAGTGTGGTATAATGGTGAAGTTAATTAGCCTCTTGGCCGTTCGTGCCTTCTTTGGACTGGCCGAAGGTGTAGCCTTGCCATCCATGAGCACCCTCTTGTCCAAGTATTTGATGCCTCCTTAATTGTTGCTGGGAAGAATGGGAGGGGTCGAGAGAGAGACGGTGAAGAAGAGATGTGTTATAAATAAAAATTTTCATTTTTTATTTTTTAATTAAACAATAATTATATTTTTTAATTATACTATTTTAAATTTTATTAATATTTTATTTCACTTGAGCAAAAAAGTGGATCATGCACATGACACATCATCATTTGTGGTAAAAAGACAAAAATAGCCCAGCCACGTCATCAAAATTAACGGAGTTATGAATGGAGATAACGACGGTGGGCAAAGTGGAACACCAAACTTTGATCAAGGGTCATTACAGTAAATAAGCCTAATTACTATTTGGGTGATTTTAGGCTCAATGATATTCCTCCAGCTCCAAGGGGTGTGCCTATATTCAACATTTGCTTTGGAATTGATGCCAATGGAATGGAATTCTGAATGTATCTGCTGAGGACATGTTGACTGGCCAGAAGAAGGGGATTACCCTCAGTAGCAATGACACAACTTGTGAGGGAATTGAGAGGATAATGTAAGGTCATGCTATGCTGAACACTGAAACAGTCTGTTATAAATTATAATTAATTGAGCTGAGACAACTATGTAATTCTTCTTGGATTTTATAGTTATAATGAACTCAGCTATTATATTAACTTTAATTCGTTCTTCATCTTGGAGAGTCAAATCATCATTTTCCATGGACATTTACAGTGGCTTTGGCATTGATGAACCTTCGGATACAACGAACTAAAAACAAATTCTAGAGATTGATTGCATTCCAAGGGGACCTTTGCAAAATAATAATCCTCCGACTTCCTCAACAATCCTGTTTTCATCAAATACCTAAAGGAAACATGTTTAATCAAATACATGGATATTGGTTTTTTTTTGGCAAAAAATAATATTGGTTTTTTTATTTGGCTACCAGTGCCAACCCCACCAAAGTTGCCCACTTCTTTTTCCTTTATTTTCTTCCCCACTCTCTCTTTTTCTGTATATCTGTTTTTTTCTTCGTACAATTCTTTATATCTTCTTTAGCTTCTTGGTGCGGCAACTCTTCTTTTCCTATTTCGTTGGCTGCTGCACTTTTCTTCCAAAGTTATTTTTCGAAAGAAAAAAAAATAGCCAACGTTGTTTCTTTTTCTTTTTCTTTTTCTAAAGAAAGTTCTAGTCAACTTTCCCACAAAAAATTTCAAGCTATTTTCACTTTTCACTTCCCCTTTAAGCTCTCTCCGTCTCTTCTCTCTCTTCAATCTCCTCCCTCCTCTTCTCTCTCTAGACCCTAAAATCCACATTAAGAATCAACAAATTCCCTAAAACCCAACAGAGCGAGGCTGTGGGATTTTGATCTTCAGAATTTTCTTTTGGCTGACAATGGCGGGAGCGGGCCATGCAATCGGGATTAACCTAGGAACAACATACTCTTGCGTGGCTGTGTGGCAGCATGATAATATAGAAGTTATAGTGAATGATCAGGGCAACAGGACCACTCCTTCTTATGTTGCTTTCACAAATACTGAGCGCTTGATTGGTGATGCTGCATACAATCTGGTAATAAGAAACCCCACCAACACCATCTTCGGTAGGCTCATCATCTTCTTCTCCCATATGACCAATTAATTTGTTTATCAAATCAGTATCTTAAGTTAGTAGTTTAGTTAAAACTAATTTGTTCAGCACAGAAGGTGTACTTATTCATTATTGTTTGCTTGTAACATATAGCAAGTCAGTGATCACTAGGCATAACAACTAATTAGTAAAACCATTGTGGCAGAGTGAGAGAGTGACAGAATTTGGAATAGTTTACAGAATTTTTATATTAACGATATGCTTTTATTTTTATCATATGACCTGTTTCTTGTCGAATTGTGTATTTCTAATTTCGTCATCAATTTGCAGACGCAAAAAGGTTAATTGGTAGGAGGTTCAGTGATGAATGCGTTCAAAATGATATGAAGCATTGGCCATTCAAGGTCATTCAAGGCCCTGCTGATAAGCCAACGATTGTGGTTACCTACATGGGCGTAGAGAAACAATTCGCTGCTGAAGAAATCTCATCTCTTGTTCTTGTAAAAATGCGGGAGATTGCAGAGGCCTACCTCAGTTCAACTGTGAAAAATGCAGTTATCACAGTCCCTGCTTACTTTAACGACTCACAACGACAGGCTACGAAAAATGCAGGTGCTAGAGCTGGGCTAAATGTGATGCGTATCATCAATGAGCCGACTGCTGCAGCCATTTCTTATGGTCTTCACAAGAAGGCCGGTTGGTATAGCAAGAGAAATGTGATGATATTTGATTTGGGTGGTGGTACTTTGGATGTTTCATTACTTACCATAGCTGACAGTGTCTTTGAAGTGAAGGCCACTTCTGGAGACACTCATCTAGGAGGTGGTGACTTTGATAACAGAATGGTGAATTATTGTGTTGAGCAATTCAAGAAGAAGCATAAAGTTGACATTAGTGGAAACTCCAAGGCTCTTATGAGGTTAAGAAATGCCAGTGAGAAGGCGAAGAGGAGGCTTTCATTTATGTCCGAGACGGACATTGACATTGATTGTTTGGATCAGGGTGTTGATTTCTTCTTAAATATTACCCGTGCCAAATTCGAGCAACTCAACATGGATTTCTTCAACAAATGCATGGAGCCTGTTCAGAAGTGTTTGAAGGATGCTAATATGGACATAAGCAGCATCCATGATGTTGTCCTTGCAGGTGGCTCTTCTAGGATCCCCAAGGTGCAACAGCTATTGCAGGATGTGTTCAAGGGGAAGGAGCTGTGCAAGGGCATTAATCCTGATGAGGCTGTGGCATATGGTGCCGCTGTTCATGCTGCTGTCTTGAGTGGTGGGAATCTAACTGGGAAGCTTCAAGATTTCACGCTTTTGGATGTCACCCCTCTCTCACTTGGGGTGCGGTGCACCAAACATGATACTATGAAGCACTACATGAGTTTTGTGATTCCGAGAAACTCTAGAATTCCCGTGAGGAAGAAAACGCGTATGACAACTATTTTGGACAACCAAGTTGAAGTGAACTTCCCAATTTATGAGGGGGAGAGTAAAAATTACGGGAACAATAACTTTCTGGGTCAATTTTTCCTTGAGGGCATTCCTCCAGCTCCCAGGGTGTTCCCAAATTCGATATTTTCTTTGATATTGATGCCAACGGTGTCCTGAGTATCTCTACTGAGGATACGTCCACAGGCCAAAAGAAAAGCATTACAATCAACAGTGATAGAAGAACCTGTGAAGGAATTGAGCCAGCGATGTAAGAAGCATTAATTTATGGCATTGTACTATTATGGTTTAAATAGGCAATTGATGTTATTAACGGTACTTTGGCAAATGTTTTATTTATGAGTTTATGCTTCAGTTCTACATACAGGAGATCAATTGTTAAGTCAGCAAGTGGTAAGGAAGATTTTTGGTTTTGGTTTTGTTTTTAGTCTGGAAGTAGTAAAAGGTAGCTGAGATTGAAAACGTGTTTTAAGGCAGGGGTTGAATGAATTGTTCTCACAGTTGAGATTTGTATTAATTAATTAAAATTTAAGCATTAGTTTTTTGAAAGGTTGTATTAATTCAACATATTGATTTAAGAAACTCAACATATTGATTTGAAAGGATTTTTGGAACGTCAATTTATTTATGGAAGCTTGCCTTTTTTGAAGACTTTATAGAAGGCTAAATGGCTTAATTTGATTCCTGGTAGAGCTCTGAAACTCCAATTTGAAGAGTTTTATTTGCTTATCTGCATCAAACTTATTTACAACCACCCTCTTCAACAGCTTTTGAATTCTAAAATTGGTGAGCCACATCAGAAAAACTCTTTCCAACAGCCTCTTTAACCTCGGTCATCAAAGCTTCAACCTCTTTCTCGCTCTTGAGTGACTGGTAAGTTGACTTTTGCTGTTAAAACATTTAATTTTACTTTAGAAAAACAAAACTTACCTTGAAAATGTTAAAAACATGCATTTTTTTCTTTTCACATGTTTTCATTTTTTTCATGATATTGCATTAATTGATTCCTGGTAAGGTTATCTTCACGCCACATACATACATTTTCAATGCCGCTTCTTCAAGTCATTTGTATATTTGCGGTCAGGTTGTGAGTACATGTTTTATTTGTTCAATTTATTAATGTATATTGGCCTCTATGAAATTGCTGGTTTGTGTTGTTGCACTTTGTTAAAAATTACTTCTGCTTGTATGGAAAATGAATTCAATTTGCAGATGCAAAGCGGTTAATCGGTAGGAGATTCAGCGACACCTCTGTTCAAAGTGATACGAAACTGTGGCCATTCAAGGTTCTGGTGATAAGCCTATGATTGTGGTTTCCCACAAAGGCAAAGAGAAACAGTTTGGTGCTGAAGAAATCTCATCCATGGCTCTCACGAAGATGCGAGAGATTGCTGAAGCCTACGTCGGATCAGCAGTGAAGAATGCTGTCATCACAGTCCAGGCTTACTTTAGTAACTCACAGTGTGAGGCTACAAAAAATGCTGGTATTAGCGCTGGCCTAGAGGTGATGCGCATTATCAACGAACCAACAGCCGCAGCAATTGCTTATGGCCTTGACAAGAAGAGCAGTGGGTGGTATAGTAAGCGAAATGTGCTGATATTTGATTTGGTGGGGGGTGTTTAGATGTGTCACTACTTACCATGGGAGACGGTGTGTTTGAAGTGAAGGCTACAGCTGGAGACACTCACCTTGGAGGTGAAGACTTCACAAACAGAATGGTGGATTTCTGCGTTCAAGAGTTCAAGAGGAAGCACAACTTGGACATGAGTAAAAATTGTAGATTTCTTAGGACGTTGAGAAATGCATGTGAGAAGGCAAAGAGGAGACTTTCTTTTACATCTGCCACTGAGATTGAAATGGACTGTGTGGATCAGAGTAATGACTTATATCTAACTTTTACTTGTGCCAAATTCCAGAGTCTGAACATAGATTTATTCAACAAATGCATCGAACCGGTGGACAAGTTTTTGAAGGATGCTGAAATGAACATAAACAGTGTGCATGATGTTGTTCTTGTCGGCGGCTCGTCTAGAATTCCCAAGGTGCGGCAACTGATACAGAATTTCTTCCAGAGGAAGGAGTTGTGCAAAGGCATTAATCCAGATGAAGCTGTGGCATATGGGGCCGCTGTTCAAGCTGCAGCCTTGAGTGGGAATGGAAGTGGAAATGGGAAGCTTCAAGATTTCGTTCTCTGCGATGTCACCACTCTGTCACTTGGCATAGCGAATGGCAAAGAAGGTTCTATGGGAGTTCTTATTCCCAGAAACTCGAGAATTCCCATCACAGTGAATCGTATCTCCACCACCACCTCTGATAACCAATGTAGTGGCAGAGTCGCCATTTATGAAGGTGAGAGTGCAACGGCTGCGGATAATTACTTTTGGGCGAACTCATCTTGGATGACTTTCCTCCATGTCCCCAGGCTGTTCCTACAATCAGTATTTGCTTTGATATTGATGATAATGGTATCCTCAGTGTCTCTGCTGAAGAAAATTCGAACTGTCAGAGGAAAATGATTAGAATTAACAGTGGCGGAAGAGCTAATTGTGAGGGGATTGAGAAGGTGATGTAAGAAGTGATAATTATGGAAGGCCATACTTTTAACAACTCAACTTTTGTATGTTGATTGTTATGTGTGAGCAAGAACCATGATTGGAAATTATCATTGAAATATATATTGAAAGTATTCATGAATCCTATCAGATTTTTTAGGCAAAAAACGCAACAGCCGTTGGATTGAAAAAAAAAAAAAAATCGGATCGGATAGCCCAGAGGCGCCACATGGCTACTAGCCGTTGGCGACGCGGTTTCAATTTTTTTAACATTGGTGCGTGTTGACGTTAGCCTCGCTTGCGGTAAAAAAAATTTGAAAACACGTGATGACGTTAGCCTCACATGCGGGCTGAAGCTCGGGCCGAAATAGTCCTCGGGGTGGACCAAGCTGGTGGGACCCGATTGCTACCCGAGTTGGCCTCTATCGCTGGAAATGCCAAAGAGCCTTGGGCCCTGCCCTGCCTTGGTAGCGGGAATAGCTCTAAGGAGTTGGACTACTCCCCCAATTACCAATTGATTTTGAGGTGGAATCTCAACTTCCTTTAAAACCAACTCACTCCACATAAAGTAGACCAGGTCAAGAGCTAAGATTTGTATTTTTTTATTTTGTAAAAATCAAGAGCTAAGAATGAGTTTTTGAGAACCACTATACCAAAAAGGTTATTGCAAAACTACTCTGCCAAAAAAAAAATAATAATAAGATAAGGAACCAAAATTCAAGCCTTAAGTCGCGATTGAAAACAAAATTCACCAACACCGCATTAAACGAGAGAAATTATTGCATCATTACAGGGAATGAAATTCAGGAAGAGCAAGAACACAGAGTAAACATGGGTCAAAGGAACACACTTATCTTCATTCACACAAAGCAGTAGGATACATGAGCATCAAAGGGCACCGGAACACCAAGTGAGATGTAAGAAATGATGAATTATGAAGAACCATACCTTACCAACTAAACTTTTGCGTGTTGATTGTATGTGTGAGCAATGACCATACAAAGATTTAAATATATATTATATATTGAAAATTAGAGTTCTTCTACTATGGCAAGGGTGTAAATTGCTCATAATGTTTGCTTTGACATTGATGCCAATGGTATTCTAATTGTCTCCGCTAACGACGTGTTCACGGACCAAAAGAAAGGAATTACAATCAACATGGATTTGAGACGTTGCCTTACAAAAACTCTATAGACAACGTTAATTTCTAGCATGCAATTAACAGACTGAAAAGAACTAATTTTAACGTTTTATTTGAAGTCCTAATGGCCTCTTAATTTCTTTTAGGGAAGTACATATTAGAAAGTCATGTCCTATTTGAGGGAAGTTCACTTAACGACCTATTTGAATATTTCTTGTTTCTGAGGAATAGTTTTAAGTACTTGATTCCTAATGAAACTCAATGGGACCAAGTGACGAAACAAGAAAATATTGTTTTGGTCTCGACTTCTTTTTCTTTTCGGTTTCTCATCTCAAGTAGAAACAAAAGGAAAAGGCTAAAATGCGTTTGGATTACAAGATCATTAACGCACTTGCGTATAAAATCCTACAAAAATCCTCTGTTTTTCAACTCTCTCTGCCCAATGTTTTTTATCCCTTAAGTTGTCAAATCAGTCAGCCTCAAAATGCTCGATTATGAATATCCTTCTTCTTTATTGTATTATCTTTTTCCTTTGTCTGAATTTATTGTATTAGGCCTTTTCCAATTCATTTGAGACTAAATCCAAATTTTCCCCTTTCAAAATATAACTATTTATGTATTATCGAACTCTAATAGTTTTTTCCTCTAATCCCGCAGACTCATAATTTGAGTTCATAATTTTATTAAATTATTTAAGAATAATATAACTCTTATTTTTGTTTGTAGTTAATTTTTTTAATATTATTTTTGTTTCAACATTCATAATTTATTTTTCAAACATTTTGACCTAAAAAATTAAAATTTGACAAACAAAATTTAATTTCACTAAAAATGATTTTGGGGCCATCTTCAACAAATGAATATGCACTTGGCGCCTCCACCACCCACCAAATGAAATGGAAAATAAAAATACAAAAAGAACCAGCCCATTTGAAATGCAGTCGTGGGATTGGTTTTGGGAAAGTGAAATAATGGTTTTAGTTGCCTTTAGAAATGACAATTAGCGGCTTCAGCTTGGGGAAGTGGGAAACAGCTCTGGCCCACCTCTGCTCCTCCTTCACATGGCTTCTTGGTTGCTGAGAATTGGGCCACATGCAAATTTTGCCCGGACTGGAAATTGGGGCCAAATACCGCCCCATTTATCAGTCAGCTCAAAACTTCATCCCTTCCTATACAGTAACATGGGTTTGAGATGATTTTGGGCTAAAATTTGGAATTATTTAGGTTTGGCTCGCATGATTGAAGATGGCCTTATGTTGGAACTTAGAAATATTTTTTAATTGGATTTTTAATGTTTTATTAGTATTTTAATTAATTTAAGTAAAAAACAGTAGACTCCCACAAGTGACACCTCATCACTTAACAATTTTTCTAACGATCAAGCTAACAGCGAAAAAACATTGCAACAATTTTTCAATTTAGAGGTATTTCTTTGTTAAAATTGAAAGGAGAATGCTAGAACCTTCTTTCTAACCTTCTTTTTTGGACATTCTCCATTTTCATCATGACGTGTGTCAATTTTTACACTTAAAACAATGTCATTAATACATTAGACAACTTTTATGTCAAAATCTCAATTTTTAAGTGTAGAAAATGACACATGTCATGAGGAGAAATGAGAAGGTCCAAAAGAGAAAATTAGAGAGAAGGTTGCTAGCATTTCTCAATTAAAAATACAGGACAAACGTAGGTACCAAACTGAAAGCCCTAAATTCTTTGTAAGACCGATTACACATTCCCAAACAAGTCTTCCTCAGACCAGTCTATGTTACACAAGTTACAGACTTGAGGCACTCGCCCATTTTTCTTCTTTGCTATTCTTCTTTCGGTTTCCTTTTAGCTGACAATGGCGGGAGCTAACCATGCTATCGGAATTGACCTGGGGACAACCTACTCTTGCGTGGCTGCGTGGCAGCATGATCATGTAGAAGTTATAGTGAATGATCAGGGCAACAGGACCACCCCTTCTTATGTTGCTTTCACAGATACTGAGCGCTTCATTGGTGATGCTGCTTTCAATCAGGTCATCAAAAACCCCACCAACACCATCCTCGGTAGGCTCATCATCTTCCCCCTTCGGTATGTAATTAGTTGGTTACTTTATTTCACTATAATATATAGTTTGGTTATGCCTTGTAACTGTGTTCTTGTATCATAAAAAATTCAGTATTCACTTTACTCATAAAAAAATTGTTGTTGCTTTAGGCATGTATACTACTTAGTTTTTATAAGTCTGGTAGTGAATTGAACGTCTACGTTTTGCCCCCATCACAAAAAATTTCTGGATCCGCATCAACATTTCTTTAAGTCATCTGTAATGTCTCCTCTTCCTGTGAGGTGGTGAATACATGTTTTCTTTGTTTCTGGAAAACATTCTAGCAAACTGGCTCATCAAATTTTTTTATTTTTAAAATAAGCCTATGATTGTGGTTACCCACAAAGGCCAAGAAGAGAAGCAGTTTTCTTCCGAAGAGATCTCATCCATGGTTCTCTCGAAGATGCGAGAGATTGCTGACGCTTACCTCGAATCAACTCTGAAGAATGCTGTCATCACAGTCCCTCCTTACTTCAACAACTCCCAGCGTGAGGCTAGTGCTGGCCTAAAGGTGATTCGTATTATCAACGAACCAACTGCCACAGCAATTGCCTATGGACTTGAAAAAAGGGCCGGTTGGTATTGTAAGAGAAATGTGATGATATTTGATTTAGGTGGTGGTACTTTAGATGTGTCACTTCTTACCATAGGAGATGGTGTGTTTGAACTTTGAAGTGAAGGCCACTGCTGGAGACACTCACCTGGGAGGTGAAGACTTTGATACCAGAATGGTGGGCTACTGTGTTGAGCATTTCAAGAGGAAGCATAAATTGGACATCAGTGGAAACTCCAAAGCTCTTAGTAGGTTAAAAAATGAATGCGAGAAGGCAAAGAGGAGACTTTCATTTACGACTACCACTGACTTTGAAATTGACTGTTTGCATCAGGGTATCGATTTCCACATAACCATTATGCGTGCCAAATTTGAAGAACTGAACAGTGATTTCTTCGATGACATTTCTGAAGCTCCTCTGAAGGGTGTTCCTGTTATCAGAATTTGCTTTGCTATTGATGCCAGCGGCACATCCTAAGTGCGTATGCAAAGGACATGTCCATCTGGTGTTAAAATGATGGAGTTATAGGATTGAAAACAAAATTCACCAACACCGCATTAACCGAGAGAAATTGTTGAACCATTACAAGGGAAAGGGATGAATTTCAGGAAGAGAAAGAAACAGACTAGACATGGGCAAATAAAGACACTTATTATATCCATATCATTTTAAAGACGACCAAATTGATGTATAAAGAGTAACCTTAATGGCCATTAATATCATAAAAAATTCCTAAGGATAAAATTTGATAATTTGCGAAACTGACTTTTATAAAGGTAGACATTCAAAAAGAAAAAGAGTGAAAAGACATCACCGTTATCGCATCGCATCAATACTTGGCGTTGTCTTAAAAACCAAAGCCAAACCGAACCCTTAAAAAAAAAAGAACCAAACCCAAAGTTATTTTTCGAAAGGAAAAAAAAGCCAATGTTGTTTCTTTTTTCTTTTTCTTTTTCAAAAGAAAGTTCTAGTCAACTTCCTACAAAAAATTTCAAGCTATTTTCACTTCCCCACAAGAATTTTCAAGCTATTCTCACTTTTCACTTTCTAAGCTCTCTCCGTCTCTTCTCATCACCTCTTCTCTCTCTTCTATCTCCTCCCTCCTCTTTTCTCTCTAGACCCTAAAATCCTAAAATCCACATTAAGAATCAATAAATTCCCTAAAACCCAACCAACTGAGCGAGGCTGTGGATTTTGATCTTGAGAGTTTTCTTTTGGCTGACAATGGAGGGAGCGGGCCATGAAATCGGGATTGACCTAGGGACAACATACCCTTGCGTGGCTGTGTAGCAATTCAAGAGGAAGCACAATGTTTCCAACTGTTTTATTAACTACTGATTATACTCACACATTGGAGCCACGTATATGGGGCTTTTGAGCCACATATAAACTCACACATTGGATTTACTGATGCTGAACTTGTGGAGGTATTGAGACAGTCATGTAATTAATAAAATTCTTTTTTTTAAAAGATAATATTCTAGAAAATAAATAATATTTATGAAATGTACATCAAACTCATCAAGCAAATAAATGTTTTTAGCCTTTCGATATGATTTTGATTCTCCCAAAACAAAATAAATGTTTTGAAGAGCCAAGGTCAACTTACCAGTTTTGAAGAGAGAGAATGAGGTTGCAGATTTGATGACTGAGGTTGAAGAGGCTGTTGGAGGGAATTTTTCTGATGTGGCTCACCTATTTGAGCATCCCAAAGTGGTTGAAGAGGCTGTTGGAGATGCTCTTAGAGTACACAACTCTAATGTAGACTTGTTGGAGACAAAACAAGTAAACAAATTACTTGTATTACACTCACAAAATATTACAACAAGACAATACTCAAGGGAAGACTAACTCTTACAAGCACTCTTTCTTATTTATAGAAACAAATTCTAGAACACATACACTTCTCACAAGGACTACTTAGCTCTATAGCTTCACTCTTCTTATTGTCACTTTATTCTCACATATCAAAATGGACAGCCTTTTTGTCAATATATATAGAGGCAGTATGTTAGTATGAAAATTGTATTGTCATTTCCTAGACTCTAGCATAGGTTGGGAATTAGGGGGTGAATATGGTTTGGTGGAAGTTTTGGCGCAACACATTCAATACCGGATTCTCAAAGGATGACTTGATCGTATGAGAAACTTGATTTAAGGTAAATCATGACATAATCATGCATTCATTATAGGATTCCTAGTTGGAGTTATTTTCACTCAAGCATGTTCATGTTAGTCCTATTTTTAATAGGATTATATTTTATCTCTTGAGATTATCTTCCTATTTGAACTTTGTTTTGATTAAATTAAAATATTATATTACTACTAATTGGGTTCATTAATTCGTCTGGATATACATTGTTTCCTACTATAATAATAACTTGATTTGAAAGTCATCCTCACTGTGCTAAACTGACGTATTTGGGATTAATGACCATATATTGGTCATGTGGCTGTTGCACTTCTCTTTGAAAAAGGAGAGGTGCTGTTTTGGGTCTGGGAATTTGAGTTTATATTGGATAATGATTGAATAGAATTGGTTGGCGTCTTTTACTAGGAATTCAAGTTATTTCAAATTTGTTAAGTTGTGATTGAATAGGATTCATGGACTCTTGGACTTCTCTGTCGCAAGGGTGAACTAATTTTCAATAAAAGACGTGTGTTTCTCTTTTCACAATTACAGCTTTCAACATTTTTTATTTTGAGCATATAGAATTTTCAAGAGAAAGCTCTGTGCATATTTGAGATAAATCATCAAGTGTTCCATGTTTACTTGGTGATTTATCAAACACTTTAATCATTCATATTGCATTCATTTGCATTGTTCGGTGACTCATACGATTGAGGGCATCAGACCGTGGTGGCGGTTTTACTCCGGCGAGCTTGAAGCAATCGTGGCCAGTATTGCGTTCAACACAAGGAGTGTCGAAGATCATCCCGTGACAGAAGAAGTCGGTAAACATTATCTAGAAGGTGTCTAGGATAAGTGTGTGAGTACTTCTTGTAATCATCGTTCTATAGTGGATTTGAGTTGGACTGAGGAGTCCCGTGGATTTTCCCCAGAGGTGGGGTTTTACCACGTAAAATAATTCTCTGCATGTTCTTTTATTTTATGTCCAGCATGTTTCAGGATTGATAAGCCATATCAATCCTGCTACCAAAGTTTTATTTTTGTTTATTGGTTATAATCTTTAATTGGTCTAATCAACCCCCTCTAGGCGTTTTTAGTCATCCTACAGGTAATTTCACAGTAACCGACTTACATAAGTCGGCTTTATTGTTAGCCGACCTTGACAACAATATTTAACTACATGAGTGTCTTGCACTCAAAGTTTCAGCCACATATGTGTCAACAATATCCCATCCACATGTGAAACCGACTTGCATAGTCGGTGACTTCTTCTCCAAGTGAGCATTATCTCAAATGATCATTATCATTTCAATGGGCTAGGCATTTATTTGGGCTGGTGATGATCTTTTAACACATATTAAATCAAGAGTAATGATTTTCTCACTCTCTTTTTATCCACTTACATTCCATTTTTTGAAAATTGTATATTCTCACTTAGTTTTTGTTCACTTACACTTCCTTTTATCTTATAGTAAAAAACATTATAAAAAAAACAAAAGAGAGTATAAGTGGACAAAAGGGAGTGGAAAAATCACCACTCTAAATCAATTCGTTTTATCTTCTTTTCTTTTTGGGGGGCTTTGGCATTGATGAACCTTTAACATAGAACGAATCAAAATTAAATTATAGGGACTGATTGCATTCCAAGGACCCCACACACCAATTTAAACGGCAAAACATAAATGAATATATATACACCACTTGGAACATTTTTGTTCCTTCCCTATCAGCAAAAGAGACAGCAAGAGACGCTCCCGAACATTCCCATCGTTTGCTCTTGTCTGAGTTTTCAAGCTGAGAATGGCAGGAGAAGAAAACCATGCAATTGGAATTGATCTTGGGACGAAGTATTCGTGTGTTGCAGTGTGGCTACATAAACATGATCGTGTGGAAGTTATAGTCAACGATCAAGGCAACAGAACCACTCCATCTATTGTTGCCTTCAGTGCTAATGAGCGGTTGATCGGCGAAGCAGCATCTAACCAAGTCATCAGAAACCACACCAACTCCATCTTTGGTAAAGTTATATTCCCTGCACATCTATCAACCGCTTTTATTTTAGTCGATCATCTGTATGTTTCCTCTTCCTGTGAGGTTGTGAGTACATGTTTTTTTGTTTCTAGCAAACATTCTAATTTCTAGCAAACTGGCTCATCAAATTTTGTTAAAAGTTCTTCGCTTATTTAGAATATAAAAAGTAGTTGACATAAATTTGCAGATACAAAACGGTTAATTGGCAGGAGATTCAGTGACACATCTGTTCAAAGTGACATGAAACTGTGGCCATTCAAGGTCATTCAAGGAACTGGTGATAAGCCTATGATTGTGGTTAGCCACAAAGGCCAAGAGAAGCAGTTTTCTGCCGAAGAGATCTCATCCATGGTTCTTTCGAAGATGCGAGACATTGCTGAAGCTTACCTCGGATTAACTGTGAAGAATGCTGTCATCACAGTCCCTGCTTACTTCAATAACTCCCAGCGTGAGGCTACAAAAAATGCAGGAATTAGTGTTGGCCTAAAGGTCATGCGTATTATCAATGAACCAACTGCCGCAGCAATTGCCTATGGACTTGAAAAAAAGGCCGGTTGGTATGGCAAGAGAACTGTGATGATATTTGATTTAGGTGGTGGTACTTTGGACGTGTCTCTACTTGCCATAGGAGATGGTGTGTTTGAAGTGAAGGCCACTGCTGGAGACACTCACCTTGGAGGTGAAGACTTTGATAACAGAATGGTGAGCTATTGTGTTAAGAAATTCAAGAGGAAGCATAAATTGGACATCAGTGGAAACTCCAAAGCTATTTGGAGGTTAAAAGTTGAATGTGAGAAGGCAAAGAAGAGACTTTCATTTACGACTACCACTGACTTTGAAATTGACTCTTTGCATCAGGGTATTGATTTCCACATAACCATTACGCGTGCCAAATTTGAACAACTGATCGGTGATTTCTTCGACAAGTGCATGGAACCGGTACACAAGTGTTTGATGGATGCTAAGATGGACGTAAGCAGAGTCCAGGACGTTGTACTTGCTGGTGGCTCTTCTAGAATCCCCAAGGTGCAGCAGGTATTGCAGAATGTGTTCAATGGAAAGAAACTATGCAAGAGTATTAATCCGGATGAGGCTGTAGCGTATGGTGCCGCTGTTCAAGCTGCCGTCTTGAGCGGTGTCAATCTCATTGGGGAGCTTGAAAACTTCACTCTTTTGGATATCACGCCTTTGTCGCTTGGTGTGGCGGTTGGCCGTGAAGGTGACATGTCGGTTATTATTCCGAGGAACACGAGAGTTCCCGTCGAGATCAAGAAAGATGGTTTCACTACTCTTTATGATTACCAACGTACAGGCAAAATCTCTATTTATGAGGGTGAGAGCACAAAAGTCCTAGATAATAACTTTTTGGGTGAATTTATCCTCGACATTTCTCAAGCTCCTAAGGGTGTTCCTCAAGTCAGAATTTGCTTTGCTATTGATGCCAACGGTATCCTAAGTGTTTATGCACAGGACAAGTCCATCGGTTTGAAGAAAAGGATTACAATCAACTGTGACAGAAGAAGTTGTGAGGGGATTGAGAATGTGATTTAGGAAATGATAAGTTACGGCAAAACAAGGCTGATATAATGCATACATATTATGATATAATGCATGTCTGGATATTCTACGCGTTTAGCCATGTTTTTTATTTGGTTTAAGCCAGATGGACATAAGCATCTGCTATATATGCACTTCAGTGAAATGACGGAGTTACTTTGACCTCTCTACATTTCTTATCATTTTTTTCACGTGAAAGGAAAGGACATGAAAAGATTTGAGGATAATGTAAGAAAGGTTATGTCATGTTAAAGACTGAAACAGAGTCACTTCAATTTGTGTTAAACCCGTGGAACATGATGACATGCTTACTTTCCTACTTTTGATGTGTTTCCAATTCCTGATTCCTTATTTGTTCCGAATTAAAAAATTATGTGGGTTTTCTGTAATCAAACACCTTTACAATCAGGAATGATATAAATCCAATTCTCATTCTTTGATAATATTGCATAAAAAAATATATAAATAACCAATTATCCGCAAAATTAATAAAGTGAACAAATAACTTGAAACTCCAGTCAAGTTTTAGGAAGAGAAATTATAAAATGCTGGCCATCAAACATTACGTAGAATGTAAAATGTTCACATAAACATATGAATTATGTTAGCATTAGTTCGGTATAAGGTTGTGAATGATTGTGAGCCACTGATACAAGTGAAGGAAGAAAAATCACTCACGTGAAAAATATTAGTTTGTGCAATATCTAGCCAAGCACTCCCAAGCCAATCCAAGCAAGGGGAAGGAGTCCCACATCGAAAAAATACAAGAAGAGGGACTCCTCCTCACTTATAAAAGGAAACTTCTCTCCTTCAAGAAATGGGGAGAGGCTGGGTGGGCTCTTTGAGGCTTTATATGGCTCACTGGGCACCCATGGGCTGACCCATGAGCCCATTTTGCTAGCCCACGGATCCTTGGCCTTCAGCTAGATCCTCTATCTTCGGCCTTCAGCCTTCGGCATCCTTCCTTTTCTCTTTGGGTCTAACTCCATGTACAATGTATACACACATTATCATAATGAGAACATACTTCTTTACGGACGTAGCCCATTAATCGGGTGAACCACATACATTTGTCTTCTACATGCATGTCTATTTGCCTACTGAATGCTCTCACATACCGAAGGTCCTTACCTTCAACATCCACCTCATCTTTAAGTTGGTCATATTACTGTCTAGTTTTTGCGCCAACAGATTGGCCCGTCTGTGGAAAAAGACACAAAAGGCTAGGTCATTCTCCTTCTCGAGTGCCCCTCGGCACCCTACATTCAGCACCCCAGGCACCCTTGCGAGTGCTACCCTCAACACCTCCTACAATCGACATTCGGTACCCCCAAAGGCATCCGGCACCCAGGTCTGCAAAGACATCACCATTTGATGAGCAAGCTACCTTTGGCACCCCATCACCGGTGATGCACGAACTGCCTTTGGCACCCCATCAACCCCACATCATTCGGCACGTGCGATGTCTTCACATCCCCAATGATTCGGCATCCGCCTTCAGCACCCTCACATCATTCAGTGTGTGCGATGTCTTCACATCCCCCCAATGATTTGGAGCTTGCCTTCAACACCCTTACATCATTCGGCACGTGTGATGTCTTCACATCCCTCCAATGATTCAGCGCATGTGATGTCTTCACGTCCCCTAATGATTCTGCATCTGCCTTCTACACCCTCACATCATTCAGCGAGTGTGATGTCTTCACATCCCCCAATGATTCGGCGTCCGCCTTCAACACCTTTATATCATTTGGCGCATTTGATGTCTTCACATCCCCCAATGATTCAGCGTTAGTCTTCGGCACCTTTGCATCATTTGGCTCGTGCGATGTCTTCACATCCCCTAATGATTCGGCATCTGCCTTCGGCACCCTCACATCATTCGGCAAGTGCAATGTCTTCACATCCCCTAATAATTCGGCGTACGCCTTCGGCACCTTTACGTCATTCAACGCATGCGATGTCTTCACATCCCCCAATAATTCGGTGTTAGCCTTCAGCACCCTTACATCATTCGGCATGTGTGATGTCTTCACATCCCCAATGATTCGGCGTTAGCCTTCGGCACCCTTACATCATTCGGCGCGTACGATGTCTTCACATCCCCCAATGATTTGGCGTCTGCCTTCAACACCATTACATCATTTGGCGTGTGCGATGTCTTCACATCCCCCAATGATTCGACGTCTGCCTTGAGCACCTTTACATCATTAGGCACATGCGATGCCTTCGGCATCCCCCAATGATTCGGCATGTTTTTTTATTTGTCTTAAGCCAGATGGACATAAGCATCTGCTATATATGCACTTTAGTTAAAATGATGGAGTTACTTTGACCTGTCTACATTTCTTACAATCTGTTATGTATCCTAGATTGAAGAAACCGTGGAACATATATATTTTATACAGTCGAACATGATGATGATTTAAGGATAACGTAAGAAAGGTTATGTCATGTTAAAGACTGAAACAGTCTCTTCAATTTGTGTTCCATTGTAGCTCACGTTAGCCACCATAATCATGCTTAGAAATTATTGTGGATTGGATTTTCTAAAGTATTGCATCTCAAATTCCTTTTGACGAAGGCAAACGCATGTAGCCAGAACTAATATCAAGATTCATTATAGACTGGAGAAGCCTGGGCATGACATGAGCATAGCATCCTTTTCAATCCAAGTTGTATAGGTTGCAGCACTGGACGACACATTCGTGTTTTGCAGTGTGGCTACAGAAGAAACATGATCGTGTGGAAGTTATAGTGAAAGATCAAGGCAACATAAGGGTGAGTGAAGGCTATTGCCCCAACTCACTCTTCTTCCTATTCATGAAGTCCCCATAATTTCCATTGAACTTTTGCTTGAGTATGCTGCAATCGGGGCAAGGTGTTTGAAAAAGTCCTCAATGAGAACATGGCGGGCAGAGTTGCGTGGGCAATCGAGCTTCATTGGGCAAAGTTGTGTGGGAATTAGGCGCCTCTTATGATGCGTTTACTAATCCGTAATCAAATTGAGAGGAATTGAATTGAGGATGAATTGAATTGAGGAGGAATTGAAATGAGGCGGAATAAGAATCAGATTCCTGTTGAATTTGTTTACTAAAACTGTCTGGAATCGGAATAGAATTCCATAAAGCTGTTTATTAATTCAGCAGAATCGGAATATAAATCAGTATGATTACTAAAATGCCCTTGTCCCAAATCAAATATTTTGTATACTTTTTAAATAAAATTTGATATAGTATATAATAGTAAGAAAAAATTAAATTGCTTTTTTATTTCATAGACACACTAAAATGATTTTGTTTTTTATTTTATTTTATAAATTTAAGTTTTTCTATTAAGTTTTTTTTTTTTAAATGTAAGTATTTCTATTAAGTTTTTTATTATTTATAAATGTAAGTATTTCTATTAGTTAATCCTTAACACTTAAAATGATTTTGTTTTTATTTCTAGGGTTAAGGATAATCTTGAAAATAATGAAAGTAAGTGAGGGCATAAAGGGAAAAAAATTAGCATTCCGATTACTCCCTAAACTCGGAATCCAAATACCTCATCAATGTTGGGAATCCAAATCACCCAAATCTTGGAATTGAATTCCATTTTTTGTGTGAGCCCCACGCACTTTTGATTCCTCCCGATTTTAGTAAACACGGGTATAATCCGTAATCGGAATCGGATTCCTTATTCTCATTCCAATTACGGATTAGTAAACGCGTCATTAGTTTGTTCTTTTGTGACTTTGTTTATGTCCTCTCTTAGTTGGCTTTGTATTATGTTGCTTAGTGTCTGGTTGGCCTAGTTTGCCATATTGCCTCTGCTTTGGTTGTCCTACTTGTTGGTTTCCGCTGAGCCGTTGGTGGCTCTTTTGATTTAAATGAATTCCAGCTTCTGAAGAAGAAAAGTCTTTGGACTTTTTATTTCTATTTTGAAATTCAGTATTCACGTTACTCAGAAGAAAAAAAAATTGTTGTTGCTTTAGGCATGAATACTCTTTAGAGTTTTTATAAGTCTGGTAGTGAATTGAACTTCTACATTTTGCCCCCATCACCAAAATTTTCTGGATCCGCATCAACTACATTTCATTAAGTCATCTGTATGTTTCCTCTTCCTGTGAGGTGGTGAGTACATGTTTTCTTTGTTTCTAGAAAACATTCTAGCAAACTGGCTCATCAAATTTTTAAAAAAAAGTTCTTCGCTTATTTAGAAAATAATAAGTAGTTGACATGAATTTTCAGATGCAAAGCGGTTAATTGGCAGGAGATTCAGTGACGCATCTGTTCAAAGTGACATGAAATTGTGGCCATTCAAGGAACTGGTGATAAGGCTATGATTGTGGTTGCCCACAAAGGCCAAGAAGAGAAGCAGTTTTCTGCCGAAGAGATCTCATCCATGGTTCTCTCGAAGATGCAAGAGATTGCTGACGCTTACCTCGAATCAACTCTGAAGAATGCTGTCATCAGAGTCCCTGCTTACCTCAACAACTCCCAGCGTGAGGCTACAAAAAATGCAGGAATTAGTGCTGGCCTAAAGGTGATGCGTATTATCAACGAACCAACCAACTGCCGCAGCAATTGCCTACGGACTTTAAAAAAGGCCGGTTGGTATGGAAAGAGAAATGTAATGATATTTGATTTAGGTGGTGGTACTTTAGAATTAGATGTGTCACTTGTTACCATTGGAGATGGTGTGTTTGAAGTGAAGGCCACTGCTGGAGACACTCACCTTGGAGGTGAAGACTTTGATACCAGAATGGTGGGCTACTGTGTTGAGCATTTCAAGAGGAAGCATAAATTGGACATCAGTGGAAACTCCAAAGCTCTTAGGAGGTTAAAAAATGAATGCGAGAAGGCAAAGAGGAGACTTTCATTCACGACTACCACTGACTTTGAAATTGACTGTTTGCATCAGGGTATCGATTTCCACATAACCATTACGCGTGCCAAATTTGAAGAACTGAACAGTGATTTCTTCGATGACATTTCTGAAGCTCCTCCTAAAGTGTGTTCCTGTTATCAGAATTTGCTTTGCTATTGATGCCAAGGGCATCCTAAGTGTGTATGCAAAGGACAAGTCCATCTGGTATTAAAATGATGGAGTTATAGGATTGAAAACAAAATTCACCAACACCGCATTAACCGAGAGAAATTGTTGAACCATTACAAGGGAAAGGGATGAATTTCAGGAAGAGAAAGAAACAGACTAGACATGGGCAAATAAAGACACTTATTATATCCATATCATTTTAAAGACGACCAAACCAAACTGAATGAAGAAATCAATACGATTAATCCTCCGACTTCCTCACCAATCCTGTTTTAATCAAATACCAAAGAGCATTCACAATCATGCTCTCTATTTTTTAGTTAAATTTTAGCTAAAAACATGTAAAAGTTATTTTAGGAGCTCTCTATAAAATTTAAACTCCAATCATGCTCTTTAGTTTAGGGAGTCATAAATGCTATAACTCTTTTTTAATTGGTCCTTCTCTATTAAAAAATAATATAAAAAATAGTTAGCATTAATTAAAGGTTTGAAATACTCATTAAATAAAGCATCATTAAATTATAGGGAGCCCTTAGGAGTCCTTTCTCTCTCCTCAGATTTAGGAGCTCCTAAAGGTCTCCTTATTTTAGGAGGTGGATAGAGAGTATGGTTGAAGTTGTATTTTTTCATGTCCTTCCTAAAATTTGTCTAATAAAGTGGTTTAGGGAGTACATTGTGGATGCTCTAAGAGCATCCACAATCATGCTCCTTATTTTTTAGTTAAAATTTAGCTAAAAACACTAGAAAGCTATTTTAGGAGCTCCTTATAAAATTTCAACTCCAACCATACTCCCTAGTTTAGGGAATCATAAATGATTTATTTCTTTTTTTAGTTTAGCATAAATGCTTCCCCTTTATATATAATAATAATAATATTAATAAATAGTTAGCATTAAATAAACACTTAAAATAGCATTAAAGTATAGCAGCATTTAATTATAGGGAGTCATTAGGAGCCCTTTCTCTCTCCTCAGATTTAGGAGCTCCTAGAGGTCTCTCTATTTTAAGAGTTGGATAGGGAGCATGATTGAAGGTGGATTTTCTTACTTCCTCCCTAAATTTTATCTAAGTAGGTTATTTAGGGAGTCCATTGTGGATGCTCTAAAAGAAACATGTTTAATCAAATACATGGATATTGGTTTTTTAATTTGGCTGTCCACTTACATTCATTTCTTTGGCTGCCAGTGCCAACCCCACCAATGTTACCACTTCTTTTTCCTTTATTTTATTCCCCACTCTCTCTTTTGCTGTATATCTTTTTTTTTGTTGGTACAATTCTTTATATCTTCTTTAGCTTCTTGGTGCGGCAACCCTTCTTCCTTTCCTGTTTCTTTGGCTGCTGCACTTTTCTTCCTTTTGCTTTTCTTCCCCGCTAAGAAAGAACCTATAGTTTTGTTGTGTGTAATCCCCCTCCTCCTCTCCCTCTCTAACGACTGCCCAAAAAGAAAAGAAAAAGAGAACCTATAATTTTTCCTTTCGCCAAGTGGGCCACATACATCAATAAAAGAGGGAGTGAACAAAACAATATAATATGATATCTGAAACGGGTCGTGTTGGTCGTGTTCGTGTCAACTCGCATTTTTAATGTGTTGACACGACACGACCCGTTAAATTAACAAATGAAAAATGCCCCATACAAACACATGTTAAAATAACAAATGACATGACACAACCTCTTTCACCCATTAGGGAAAAAGTAGTAAACGGAAAAAAAGAATAATAAAAACCACATAACAACTCTAAGCAAGCATACATAAGTCACAGGCTGAGGTACTCACCCAAGCAAGCATACATTCTCTTCTTCATTCTCTTTCGCTGCCACCATTTTTCTTCTTTGCTATTTTTCTTTCGGTTAGTTTTTTAGCTGACAATGGCGGGAGAAGATAAAGCGGGGAATGCAATCGGGATTGACCTGGGGACAACGTACTCTTGCGTGGCGGTGTGGCAGCATGATCATGTAGAAGTTATAGTGAATGATCAGGGCAACAGGACCACTCCTTCTTATGTTGCTTTCACAGATACTGAGCGCTTCATTGGTGATGCTGCTTTCAATCAAGTCATCAAAAACCCCACCAACACCATCTTCGGTATGCTCATGACTTTCCCACATATGCACCTATATATATAATATATCAGTTTTGAATTCCCCTGTGGCTCTGCTTCTTCCATTTGTTTTTAATTTGTCTTCTTTTTTCTTTTCTTTTTTCTCTATCCTGCACTTAATAACAGTATGCTAAGTGAGTAAGTAGTTTAGTTAAAGTTCGGATGTTGTCGATAAATTTCTAATTTAGAATCTTAGATATAACTTAGTGCTGAAACCATCTTGATATAGATGAATCATATATGTAAGGTATTTGATACCTGCAAGGTATATATTCTTGTAATTTCAAAAACAAGTCGAGTGCTTTTAATGTGTATTCTTAATAAGATGCCATAATTCTTTAAGGGTAGTGATTTCCCCATTCCCCTTTTATCCACTTACACTCCCTATTAACATTTTACTATAAGATATCATGGATAAAAGGGGAGTGGGAAAATCACTACCCTTCTTTAAATGAAATATACAGTCATTCCTGATTATAGCAAGCCTTCGGGGTCAATTACCTTGGAGCTTTATAAATTTGGACTGATTTAGTCAGATTAGAAGGCGTAGTTATTCACTATTGTTTGTGTGTAACATCTGTACTAGTAAATATGGATGATGCATATACACTACTACAAAAAACACTTTGGCGACGAAGTATTATTGGTCGCGCAAAGTACAATTCGTCGCGCAAAACTTTGCGCGACAAAATTTTGGTCGCGCAAAGCTCGTGGAGAAAGGGCTTGCGCGACGAAAAATAATTTTTGTCGCGCAAAAACTACTTTGCGCGACAAAGTTATGTTATCGCGCAAACCTTTGCGCGACAAAGTAATATTGGTCGCACAAACCTTTGCGGGACGAAGTGTTATTTGTCGCGCAAAACTTTGCGCGACAGTGTTATTGGTCGCGCAAAACTTTGAGCGACGAAGTGTTGGTCGCGCAAAGTTTTGCGCGACGAAATATTTTAAATTTTGTCGCGCAAAGTCTTAAAAAAATTTCACGCAAAAATTTGGCGCCCGCCAAATTTTTAGAGTTTTGCGACAAACAGAGACAATTGTCGCGCAAAGTCTTAAAAAATTTTAAATTTTGTGTTTTAAATTTTTAATTAAAATGAATTAATTTAGTAGTTTGCGACGAAATATTTTGTATGATTTTTCTAATTATATTAATTTTGTATGATTTTATTTTTTTACATTACTTTAATTTAAATTGACATATTCAAAATAAATTGATCAAATTGTCCAATATATATATAATATTCACAATGTACACATAAATTAACAAAGTGCAATAATACAACCCTAAAATTGTTATACCCCAAATCCAACATCAATATATTAAGAAAACTCCAATCCTCACCCAATATATTCAACATCAAACCCCTCACAAACTCAAAACTAACTCCAAAAACACATATTAATGAAAAAAATTAAAATTTGGAGAGAATATATATTTTGGCAAGATTGAGAGTGAGTGAGAATGAGAGGGAGAAGTGAGTGTGAGAGAATTAGAGAAGATAGTGAGAGAGTGAGTGAGAGTGAGATATAGTGAAAAGAGAAATGAGAGAGTGAAACATAGTGAAGAGAGAGAAAGAAGAGAGATTAAGTGAAAGGAATGAGTGTAAGAGAAAGGGTAGGATTTGGGGAGAGGAGAGGTAAGAGTAGAGAAAGAAATTGAGAAAATGGAGGAGTTATTTTGGTTTGTCTCGCAAAGTCTAAAAAAAATTTAAAAAATTTCCCACGCAAAATTTTTGGGCCCGCCAAATTTTTAGAGTTTTGCGCGACAAACCAACAATTAAATCGCGCAAAGTCTTGCGCGACAAACATTTCGTCACGCAAGACTTTGCGCGACAAACATTTCGTCACGCAAGACTTTGCGCGACAATTGTTGGTTTGTCGCGCAAAGTCAAAAAAATTTAAAAAATTTCCCACACAAAATTTTTGGGCCCGCCAAATTTTTAGAGTTTTGCGCGACAAACCAACAATTGTCGCGCAAAGTCTTGCGCGACGAAATGTTTGTCGCCAAAAAGCGTTCGCTGACTTAATTGTTGGTTTGTCGCGCAAAAGTCAAAAATTAAAAAAATTAATTTTTATTTTTGTAAAGACTTTGCGGGACGAATTTAGATCTTCGTCGCAAAGTGACTTTGTGCGACGAAATAATTTTGTCGCGCAAAGTGAATTTGTGCGACGATGTGTTTTTCGTCGCGCAAAATTTAGTCGTGCAAGATTTTGTGGGACGAATTTTTGAGTTTTGTCGCGCAAAGTGACTTTGTGCGACGAATTGGTTTTCGTCGCGCAAAATTTGGTCGCGCAAGGGTATTTTTTTACTAGTGACAGCTAGTCAGTGATCACCAGGCATAACAACTAGTTTTTAGTTTCACTGTGGCAGAGTGAGAGAGTTAGAGAATTTGGAATACTTTACAACATTTTTCATTAACAATATGCCTGTTCTTTGTTACTTTAATTTCTTTCTCGGGTTGTGTATTTCTTATTTTGTCTTCAAATTGCAGACGCAAAAAGGTTAATTGGTAGGAGGTTCAGTGATGAATGCGTTCAAAATGATATGAAGCATTGGCCATTCAAGGTCATTCAAGGTCCTGCTGATAAGCCAACAACTGTAGTTACTCACCAGGGCGTAGAGAAGCAATTTGATGCTGAAGAAATCTCATCTATGGTTCTTGTAAAAATGCGGGAGATTGCTGAGGCCTACCTTGGTTCAACTGTAAAAAATGCAGTTATCACAGTCCCTGCTTACTTTAATCACTCACAGCGACAAGCTACGAAAAATGCAGGTGCTACTGCTGGCCTAAACGTGATGCGTATCATCAATGAGCCGACTGCTGCAGCCATTGCTTATGGGGTTGACAAGAAGTCCGGTTGGTATAGCAAGAGAAATGTGATGATATTTGATTTGGGTGGTGGTACTTTGGATGTCTCACTACTTGCCATAGCTGATAGTGTGTTTGAAGTGAAGGCCACTGCTGGAGACACTCATCTAGGAGGTGAAGACTTTGATAACAGAATGGTGAATTATTGTGTTGACCAATTCAAGAAGAAGCATAGAGTGGACATTAGTGGAAACTCCAAGGCTCTTAGGAGGTTAAAAAATGCTTGTGAGAAGGCAAAGAGGAGGCTGTTGTGCAAATGAATGCACCACCCTTAAAGGATCTTGTTGTTGATGGACTTTGGACAAGCACAAGGATGAACTTGTCACACACACACACTTCAAAAATTTAACCAAGAACAAATAACACAAGAGTTTATAGAGGTTCAGCAATTTGCCTACGTCCTCTTTGGTGATCCCCTTGAGAAATATCAATATTGAAGAAGGAGTTACAGATTTGGTTTCAATGGAAACCCCCTTAGAACCCAACTCTCTATCTGTTTTTCTCTCACACCCCTTAGCTCACTCACTTGATACAAGATGCTCTCTCTCTCTCTCTTGGCTTCCCAAATCTGAATACAACACTTACTTCTTGCTCCAACTACTTAGCCTCTATAAAAGATAGAGAAAAAGGAGCCACCCACATGCAACAAACCAGCCTCCCTCAAAACATGGATCCCTATTTTCAGGAAAACATAATGAGGTAGGCTCAAGGCAACCCACTAGTCTACCTAATCAATGTTTAGGACTTTTCTAGTGGTTTACCAACTGTCTTGGACTTATACCAACTTTGGGGTTGCATGTGAATTGGTAGGGACCAATTTGCATCTGAAGAGAGGACAGAAAACGTGCTGAAAAAACAGCACAGCACGAGGCGTGCGACCGGTCACCCAAAACCTGCGACCGGTCGCTTTTATACCGTAGCATAGCTTAACAGCCCAGTCTGAAAAATGACCGGTCGCTCATAACTTGCGACCGGTCGCTTTTATACCGTAGCTGACTCTTCGGTTCTGCCTGCATGCGACCGGTCGCCCAAAACCTGCGACCGGTCGCTCCATCCGATTCTTGTAACCTTAGGTGAGCCATTTTTTCCCAACAGAGGCTTTCATTTACATCTGAGACAGACATTGACATTGATTGTTTGGATCAGGGTATTGATTTCTGCTTATCTATTACCCGAGCCAAATTCGAGCAACTCAACATGGATTTCTTCGAAAAATGCATGGAGCCTGTGGAGAAGTGTTTGAAGGATGCTAATATGGACATAAGCAGCATCCATGATGTTGTCCTTGCTGGTGGCTCTTCTAGGATCCCCAAGGTGCAACAGCTATTGCAGGATGTGTTCAAGGGGAAGGACATGTGCAAGGGAATTAATCCGGATGAGGCTGTGGCATATGGTGCTGCTATTCAAGCTTCCGTCTTGAGTGGGAATGGATATCGGAAACTTCAAGACCTCACTCTCTTGGATGTAACCCCTCTATCACTTGGAGTGCTGACTGGGTGGAAAGGCAAAATGACAGTTGTAATTCCAAGAAACACCAGAATTCCTGTCGTGGAGAAGCATGGTTTTACTACTCCTCTGACAACCAAAAACGTGTCCCCTTTGGCATTTATGAGGGTGAGAGTACAACTGCTGTAAACAATAACTTTTTAGGTGAATTTTACCATGATGACATTCCTCCAGCTCCCAAGGGTGTTCCAAGATTTGAGACATGCTTTGATATTGATGAAAATGGTATTCTAAGGCCATCTCCAGGTCATGGGCTATATCCCAAATATAGCCCTAAAATAACGCAAAAACCATCTCTACCATGGGCTAAATAAAATTTTGGCCAAATTTGGAGGGCCACATTTGGCCCTTTAGCCCTCCAACTAGCCACATTTAGCTTTGGCCTGGCCAAATTTTTGTGGGCCCATGCATGTCTTTTCATATCGCACATTGAAATCCATCCACTTTTTGTGGGTCCCATGCTTCTCAAAATAATAAAATATGAAGGATCCTAAAATATAGCCATACATATTGGAGATGGAAAATTTTAGCCCGCACTATTCTTTAAAAATTAATATTTTGGAGGCTAAATTTTTAATAGCCACATTTAATTTCATATTTGGAGATGGCCTAAGCGTCTCTCTGAGGTGAGGTCCACCGGCCAGAAGAAGGGGATTACATTCAACAGTGACCGAAAAAATTGTGAAGGAATCGAGACATTGATCTAAAAAAGTGATGTAAGGAACTTCAATTTGTGGCATGCTATAAACGGAGATAGCTTATATTAATAAATTGTCACATTTTATTGGTTGTTAATGTTAAGTCATAATGGCCTCTCCACGACTTCTTCGAAGAAGTTGAAATTTTATATAATTTTTTTTCCAGTCTTTCAAAGGTTACAACTACATAATTTCATTGTATAAGAATTATTAGGTACCCTTGCCTGTAATGCTGTGTATCCTCCATCAGCTCAGCCAATCCCTAGACCCTAAAAATGTATATTTTGCGGGAAAATGTTAGGCTTACCACATTTTCGTATCACATCTCTAATAGAGGTGGGCCCCATTATATTGGTGGGCTTCATCCTCTATTAGAGATGTGGTATACAATGTGATAGGAAAATATGGGAAGCCTAGCATTACCCTATTTTGAGTACCCCACGTGCTCATCCACTTAATTGCTTATCTGAAGCTCGAGATCACATTGACTCAAGTGGTCTTAGAACAGAGAGGACAAGTTGTGATGCGGTTGTGGAAGTTATCATGGGCTGCTTCTAGAATTGGGGTAAACCTTATGATGAGATTGAGATGCAAGCTTTGCTGATGTACAGATCGCCATTATATGCCTCCGTAACCTAGTAAAATACACTGAAAAGATTCACGAAGCCAGACGGACATTGAAAACAATAAAATTCACCAACGCCGCACTAAACGAGAGAAATTGTTGCACCATTACAATTTACAAGAGATGAGTTTCAGGAAGAGACAGAAACAGACTAGACATGGGCAAAAAAAAGACACACTTACGACTACCACTGACTTTGAAATTGACTGTTTGCATCAGGGTATCGATTTCCACATAGCCAAATTTGAAAAACTGAACAGTGATTTCTTCGACAAGTGCATGGAACCGGTACACAATGTTTGATGGATGCTAAAATGGACATAGGCAGAATCCAGTTGATGGTGGATCTTCTAGAATCCGGATGAGGTTGTAGCGTATGGTGCCGCTGCTCAAGCTGCCGTCTTGGGAGGTGTCAATCTCAGTAGGGAGGTAGAAAAGCACCAATCTAGGGGCAGAGTCGCCATTTATGAGGGTGAGAGGACAAAAGCTCTAGACCTGTTATCAGAATTTGTTTTGCTATTGATGCTAAGGGCATCCTAAGTGTGTATGCAAAGGACAAGTCCATCTGGTGTTAAAATGATGGAGTTATAGGATTGAAAACAAAATTCACCAACACCGCATTAAAAGAGAGAAATTGTTGAACCATTACAAGGGGGAAAGGGATGAATTTCAGGAAGAGAAAGAAACAGAGTAGATCATTTTAAAGACGACCAAACCAAACTGAATGAAGAAATCAATACGCGCTTGCAAAACATGAGATGAGATAACATACTCAGACAAAGCTTGTTTGACATCTCATTTGCCCCATATCAACCAACCAACCAACCGTAGAAGAAGAAGCCTCAACATGTAAAGGATTAAACCTCTGCAGAAGTTTAAACACATGTCGACGATACGACGGCCCAACGCCATTCAACGCTCTACACCACGATACCACGCCGTCCTTGTCCTTCTGATTCGTCGTCTCGACTCTCAACTCTCAACCGGTGGTGCGGCCACAATCGCTGCCCTTCTAATTCTAGGTTACCAATACCACGTCGTCGTTTTATCTTCCCACTTCTTTAGCCCATTTCATGTCCACCGTAATTCTTTTTCTATTTTGGGCTTTAAGCCCATTTAGAAGGTGAGATGTAAGAAACGATGCACTTTTGTGAGTTGATTGTATGCGTGAGCAACAACCATACAAACATTTAAATATTTATTATATACTGAAAATTAGAGTAATTTTACTATGCCAAGGATGTAAATTGCTTATGAATTCATCATAATAGATTGTATTCATGAATCTTATCAATCCCCCCCACGTGCCATTGAGTGATTTTTCTTCCTTCACTTGTATCACCGGCTCACAATCATTCACAACTTTATACAGAATTAATGCTAACATAATTAATTCGTAATGTTTTCCTTGTACGTTTATGTGAACATTTTACATTCTACGTAATGTTTGATGGCCAGCATTTTATAACTTTCTTCCTAAAACTTGACTAGAGTTTCAATTTATTTGTTCACTTTAATTTTGGGAATAATTAGTTATTTATATTTTTTATGCAATATTATCAAAGAATGGGAATTGGATTTATATCATTCCTGATTGTAAAGGTATTTGATTACATAAGAAAACCCATCAGAAGTAGGAAAGTAACCACGTCATCAGGTTCCACGGGTTTTAATTTGGAACAAGAGGATATTTTGTCGGGAAATGAAAAGGAAGAGAACGTCGCGACTCACGAGTCACGGCCCGGCAGAGGAGATTTCACACACACAAAAACCTCATCAGAGCCAGCCGTTCCTTCATCTAGGGTTTATATTCCCAATTCCCTAATCACAAACACCACTCCATTCCTGATTCAAATTACATCAATATTTCTGTCAATTTAGCGGTAAAATCATCATGGGGAAGAACGACTTCCTAACCCCCAAGGCAATTGCTAATCGGATCAAGGCCAAGGGACTCCAGAAGCTTCGATGGTACTGCCAGATGTGCCAGAAGCAATGTCGAGACGAGAACGGCTTCAAATGCCACTGCATGAGCGAAAGCCACCAGCGGCAGATGCAGATCTTCGGCGAAAACTCTAATCGCATCGTCGATGGCTACTCCGAGGAGTTCGAGCAAAGTTTTCTCGATTTGATGAAGCGAAGCCATCGGTTCAGCCGTATCGCCGCCACCGTGGTCTACAACGAGTACATCAACGACCGCCACCATGTTCATATGAACTCGACTGAGTGGGCCACGTTAACCGAGTTCGTGAAGCACTTGGGGAAGACGGGTAAGTGTAAGGTTGAGGAGACGCCAAAGGGTTGGTTCATTACTTATATCGATAGAGATTCTGAGACCCTTTTTAAGGAGAGGTTGAAGAACAAGAGACTTAGGGCGGATATGGCTGAGGAGGAGAAGCAGGAGAGGGAGATTAAGAAGCAGATTGAGAGGGTTGCTCAATCGATGCCCGTGGGTAATGGGTTTGATCAAGGTTCAGAAGACGAGATCCATAGGAAAATTAAAGTGGAGAGTGGGGTCAAGATTGGTTTTGCACTTGGGTCCTCGAAATTGGGTTCGAAAGAAAAAGGGGAGAGCTCGAAATTGGTCTTTGATGAGGTAGAGGATGACAAGAGTAAGGTTAAGAATTTGACGAAAAATGGAAGTAGTGGTGGCGCGGGGAGCTTGGCATTGGAAGAGTTGATGAGGGAGGAAGAGAAGAAGAAGGAGAGGATTAATAGGAAGGATTATTGGTTATGTGAAGGAATCATTGTTAAAGTTATGAGTAAAGCATTGGCTGACAAGGGTTACTATAAGCAAAAAGGGGTTGTGAGGAAAGTGATCGACAAGTATGTGGGGGAGATTGAAATGCATGAAAGCAAGCACGTCTTGAGAGTTGACCAGGCAGAGCTGGAGACCGTGATTCCGCAAATTGGGTGCCTCGTGAAGATAGTGAATGGGGCTTACAGAGGATCAAATGCAAAGTTGATGGCAGTGGACACAGATAAGTTTTGCGCTAAGGTGCAGATAGAGAAGGGTGTGTATGATGGTAGAGTTCTTAAAGCTGTTGAGTATGAGGATATTTCCAAACTTGCCTAATGAGTTTGATTGAAAACCTTTTTAATTGAGACTGAAGTATATTGTTCATGATCGATCATCTGCCTTTCAAATGTGTTACCTTGTTTTGAATGTCTATTTGTTACCTTGTTTTGAATGTCTATTTGTTACCCTGTTTTACAAGTCTATTCTGATACTTATGCATGTTTCTTCTGTCTCCTTGTATGTTTATGCCTTGAGACTAGAGAGTTTGAACATTATTTTGTAATGTTTATCACTAAAAGTTCTTTACTTATATCAGTTTGTGTACAGTCATAGTAGCTTGGTTGTAAACCCATTCCTGTCTTGCAGTTATATTATAATTAGTATTTTTAACTTTTTATATTATATGGAAATTTACACTGCATATAGCATCCGAATATGCAGATTCATTCGTCATTGGGGACATTGTTTAGAAGACAAAATATAAATTTCCATGCAATTGCTAGTAATTGAAAACATGACATTTTTTCTAATATGTTGCTATGGTTTATGTTTTTTATATGTTTTAGTCTGTCCCAATTTTCTAGTGCCCCATTGTTGATCGGTCTATATTACCCAACATTGAAGTGTTTCTGTGTGATTCGTATTCCTTTAATAGCTGAACACATAGGTGGGAACTCTCCCACTTTTTGCACTGATGCATGAAGCAATATATTATTTTTCCCTTCAGGGAATTTTACTACCATTTATGAGGCTTTATTTCTTCTCAATAGTCTTTGCTGGGTAAACAAGTATTTCTTGTGTGCTTTTATGGTAGGTGGTTTGGGGTTTTTTTGGCTCTACTTCAGTGATGAATAATATGATTTCTTTTTTGGGTATATGTGACTTCTTTGACTCACTCTGTTGCCTGCATTCTTCTTCAGTTGGTTCTGGGGTTGAGTCTTCACCCAGTTGATTTCTGAAATTAGGCGCTTGGTAATGGAAAAGTTGAAAAAGCATATTAATGTGGGATGAGATACTAATAGGTATACAGCAATAGAGGTGTTAGGATAGTTGTGTCGTGTCCTTATCACAACTGCTGCCTCACAAGATTGATTTTGCAATTTTGCTTTACAACAAATGCATTTCAATCAGATTTCATTTTTTTATTTGCTTAAGTTGGGATGAAAAAATCTTTTTGTCAAACCATACAGCCTGTGAATGGTTTTCTGCTTGTAGAAACCAGCGGTTCTCATTGCACTGTTATTCCATGGTTATGTTTCCGTTATTTTTATGCACTGTTACACGGTTCTTTTTGCAACACATATTTTCTGTGGATGAACAAGTTGAGGATTTGCACTTGTACATCCTTTTCCATTATGAGGAATCGCTTGACCTTTTCTCTAACCTTCTCTTTTCTGCCTTCTTCATGACGTGTCATTTTTTACACTTAAAAAATGGAGATTTTGACATAAGGTTGTCTAATGTAATACATTGTTTTAAGTGTAGAAATTGTGGCGTGTCATGAGGAGAAGGAGAAAGTCAAAGAGAAGGTTAGAGAGAAGGTTCTTAAGATTCTCCCAGGGGCTAGTAGCTATGAGATATTAAGTTGCAGGCCTGACGTTAGATTATTGTTTTGAAGTGTGGGATCTACCCCCAGTGTACTTGGCTCTGTAGTTGAAGTTTTGGAGTTAGGTGTTTGGTATGTTTCTTGCGTTGTTGTTTTGTTTGAAGTGGTGTACTATACATAAATTTACTTTTTTTGGTCTCTCTTGTTTTGAATGAAAGTTTACTAAATCACCCAATTATTTTGGATAAAGCTGAAGAAAATGCATCTGGTTTGCCTCCTTCATTTGGTGAGTTTGAGGCTAGTCGATTCTAGGTGGTATGCAGATGTGACAAATCTTGTACATCGTGGGATAGCACTATATTGTTATTTCCAACCAATCACATTCTATCACGCGTGATAATGATTCCACATGACGAAACGTGATTGGATGGGGATAACAAAATAATGTTATTCCCGTGACATGCAAGCTCTTCTCCTAAAACAAAACTTCCATGAGGAAAAAAGCAGCTCGTATTGAACCATGAAGTTGGTCAATAACAAATGGGTTGATAATGTCATTTTCAGAGACTACTGCCAAAAAGCATAACTAAAAGGCTGGTCCTCGACCTTCCTATTCCTGCCATTCCATTACTACTATAGTTAACAACAATGAATCTAGGAATTTAAATTTTTAGTTATGAGCGTTGAATTGAATAATTGCACCGACGACTTAATTATGTGATAAATATGGTTATAGCATTGACTACATGGGCCAGACAATAAATTACATAATCAGCATTCAACCATCAGTGTGAAGTTATTAAACACTACGAAGAAGGGAGATTCAAATTCAAGTGTAGAATAAGAAGTATATGATCCGCTTTAATCAATTTGGCGAAACACATGTCAAATTCGAGTGTAGAATAGTAAGCACATGATCCGCTCTAATCAATTTGGCTAAATCTTTGTCTGTCAATTATTTTGATTCTTAATTTTCACATGTTTGCTAACACATGAAATAAATAAAAATTGTTAGTTTCACATCACAATCCGTAATCTTACCTGAAAATTATTTCCGTCCAATACAAGAGAAATTATTAGTACATAACATCATAATGAACCTTGAACGACGCGCATTGAGATAGGCGGGGATCTGACGGGTTCGGGTAGGATGGATGGTTAAAACCATGGCCCACCGAAGAAAGCCCTATTCCAAACTTGATCAGTAGTGTAGTTTTCTTTTAGCTGGAGGCTGGAGCTTGTGGGGTTAAATGTTGTTGTTCATCAGCCTCCATGTCCATAGTTAGCTATCCTACCCCAACCACACGCCATTAATTTCTACATCCGAAATCGCCCAAACCAACTCCTACACTACACATTACGCCCAAACAAATTCAATATTCAACATCATTGTCATCGTTATTAAAGAGAGCCTTAGCCTGCACCCATTTTCGGATCTCACTCAATCTCATTTCTATCTCTTTCTTCTCATTCATTCGTGCTCTGCAATTTGAATGGAAGCTGCGTGATATTGCTCACGACTTGAAGGGCTTGTTGCTTACTCGATTTGCTGAATTGGGTCGCTCTCACTTGCTCTCGAAGATGAAGGTGACCGTAGTTTCACGGAGTGGCCGAGAAGTTGTTAAGGGTGGCCTTGAGCTCAGTGATTCTGTATGCTTTTCTTTACCTTAGACTTTCTTCTTTTCTGTGTTAGTTGCGTAATTCGTCGATATCTCTACTTCATTGATAAAATAACACTAAACGAAAGCAATCATGTTTTGAAAATTGTTGGGTTGGGTTCAGTTTAGTGAAAGATTCAAGTTTTTTTCTGAATTCAAATGGTTAAATTACTAGTAGAACCCAATTGTTAGCTTTTCTGACTTTCTTCGTCTCTCTGTTTGCCTTGCAGGCCACTGTGACTGATCTGCAGGAGGCGATCTATAAGCGAAGTAAGTGCTGGATATGCTTTTCTTTTCTGTTGAACTTATTTAAGCCTTGTCTGCTAAGGCTGTTTTTCTGGTCAATCAACATCGTTTAACCCAAAGATAAGATTGATTGATCGCTCTATGCGTAAGAACTGTGACTATAAGGCTTTGTTGCATCATCATGTTTGTTTAATGCATATTTTACTAACTATTATTTTTGTTGACACAAACATGTACTATTGTGTCATTGGATTACCTAAAGTATCTGATCTATCCCTTTTCTTTTCTTTTTTTCTAGATGATTATCATTGGAATTTGAAAGCAAATGAATAATAAATCATGGGTTGCCATTTGTGTACAGTGTGCATTCTTTGTCTTAGAAATACAAATACTTAAACATTGTTACCAAACTTGGAATTTGGGTTCCTGGCCTGAATTATTTGTTATTGACATCTGTTATTGTCTAGGTTAATATGTCATTATTGATGCTTTTGTCATCCTTATATGCCTTATTCCATTAGAAATTTGCCCCTCCCAAAGAAATTTTTATAGGAGGCTCTGTGTTTTATAAATTATCGTAACATGATTTCATGCCTTATGTCAACAGCCAAAAAGTTCTATCCTGAAAGGCAGCGGCTTACTCTCCCTGTCCCACCAGGATCAAAAGAGAGGCCAGTTGTCCTTAACTACAAGAAGAGTCTCGAAGATTATATCAGTGGGAACTCAGACAACTTAACAGTGGTGTTCAAGGACCTAGGCCCACAAGTGTCCTACAGGACACTCTTCTTCTTTGAGTATTTGGGGCCTTTGATCCTTTATCCCATCTTTTACTACTTCAATGTTTACCAGTACTTGGGCTTCAAAGGAGATCGTGTCATCCGCCCAGTCCAAACATATGCTCTATACTACTGGTGCTTCCACTACTTCAAACGTATAATGGAAACATTTTTTGTACATCGCTTCAGTCATGCAACCTCACCACTCTCGAATGTATTCCGGAATTGTGCTTATTATTGGAGCTTTGGCACCTACATAGCTTACTATGTGAATCACCCACTTTACACCCCTGTTAGTGACCTCCAAATGAAGATTGGGTTTGCTGTGGGGATAATATTTCAAATCTCGAACTTCTATTGCCATATCCTGCTGAGGAACCTGCGAAGCCCTGAGGGAAATGGAGGATATCAAATTCCACGTGGTTTTCTGTTTTATATTGTGACATGTGCAAATTACACTACAGAGATCTATCAGTGGTTGGGCTTCAATATTGCAACGCAGACAGTTGCTGGTTATGTTTTCCTTGTAGTTGCTGCATCTATCATGACAAATTGGGCCCTTGCAAAGCACCGCCGTTTGAAGAAGGTAATCTTCTAGACTGTTTCTGTACACCAATAACTGCTTGTGTTTTGTTGCTTCAATGTTAGGTCTCCATTTAGCTAACATCTTGATCTGCATTTAAAACTACCTCGGCTGGGTTTAATTTCGTGAATTTTCATAAATAATATTTGTACATAGTTACTTGGATAGATATTCTCTAATAAGGAAAGACTTATTTCTCGGTGTGTTAGATCTTGCACATTGTGCATTTTAGCCGTCCATATATGGTTTACTAGCTGAGAATCGAGTTCTTATTAAGGACTATATTTAATTACCTTGTTAGAGAATAACTCTATAATACATACAGATATGTTTATAGTTTTATTTACAGATTATGTGTCAGTGCTTGGGTGGGTGGGTCTGCATGCATGATTAATAATTGCTTGGTAAACTGAACTACAACGAAATCTGATACCAAAAGTTTTCTGTTCTTATTATCTTAGATGGTCTGTTTTGAATTTGAGATTGATTCAAAAATCGATTCCTTAGCAAACCTATATTGCCACTGCTATTACTCTATCTAGATAGGATGGTGGTGGGAAAAACCATCTTTGATGGATAACATATTGACATCTATATGTTGTATCGATGAAGTATCAGAATGTATCGATATGTGTTTGTGTACACAAGATTAGTGAATTTAACATGATTTGTGTGCCATCACAGATATTTGATGGGAAGGACGGGAGACCGAAGTATCCACGTCGATGGGTGATACTACCTCCATTCCTGTAGAAGTGATTGGCGACTTGGCTGCCCTGCCCTTCCTGGTCTATTCAAGTGTTGGATTCCACCCATGCCGGATGGGTGATGAACTTGAAGAAATTGAAATCGCATGTTCACCCAATTCCATGATGGATCTTAACATTCTGGTTGGATATTGTAATTCATTTGAACTAGATAGGGATTTGGTTGTGGATCTATAAAAGATAGGTCACCTTGTTCTTTCCAGTTGAACTGTTTTGTCATTTGTACTTCTTGACCATCTATGCCATTTCTCTTTCTTATAATTTTAGAATTCAAAGCAATAATGTTTGTTAACTTGTTAAATATTAGTCATCATAAAATTAAACTAATAGAGGTTGGTAAGCTTGCATGAATGTGCTGAGTTATATGATTTGGTCCACACCATCAGAAACATTTCTTGACCTTCTTTCATTCTTCCTTTCTGTTCTGTTGAACTTCAAATGACGTGGGGGGCTCCCACTTCATGTTTATGGTAGTCAGCTAGAACTAATATATGAATGAAGGGCCTAGCTGGTAACAGAGAGGATTTCAATTCTGCCAGCCACAGCAGTGTAGTGGCTTTTAAGTGAACATCTGTAATGTTGTTTAATGCCATTACCTTTTGACTGATACATTATAGAATGTAGCTTGTAGTTCGGATCATTGCCTAGCATTAACAAGCTCACCAATATTAATATTTCATTGCGCAAGCAAACCCATCAATGTGATCTCTTTTGCGTTAGATTTCCTCCTTTCCAATATCGCACCTTTCATGTAAATGAATTCATATACTTATATAAGTTTTGGAATGACGAAGAACATAAGTGTTATACTTGCAAAAGAACATAAGAGGAGGATTCGAACTCTTTTTATAGACAATTCAATTTCATGTAAATTGAGGTTTATGTAGACGTTAAAACAGTTGGAGATGATTAGGACCGTGTGTCAAGGAATGAAAATAGGAAGAGGGGCAAAAAGGTCCAGAAAGAGGAGAAAAATGACTGGAATAGCGGAAATCGAGGGAAGCCCAGCCAGCCAGCCAGCCCATGGACGCGTTCTCAAGTCTTCTTTATTTCCACTCACCCCATCCAATCCAACGGCCCACTCCCCTTCTTATTCTTACTCTCACCCTCCCATTTCCTTCGCCCACTCTGAAAACACATTGTCTTTGTCTCTCTGACACGCTCTCTCTCGCCTTCGATCTCCTTCCGTCACATTCAGAAAAAGGTCAATTTTCTCACCCTCTCAGTTTTTCTCTTTGATGCAATTTGCTTTCCTATCCATCTCTTTGGTTAGCAAGCGTTTAGATCTCTGATCTTTTTCTTTTTTCCTTATGATTTCATTGCTGCATTGTTTGGTTTGGGAGTTTTTGGTGTTCGCTTTTGTACAGTTTTGGGTTTTAATCACATTTCAGATTCGTAGCTTTTTTTCCCCTTTTTTATGTTCAAAATAGCGACCAAGGATTGCCCATTTGCGTTTGATGAATCAGTTTGCTTTCCTATACTTGGCAGAAAACGTATAAAAATATAGTCTTTAAGAAACAATGAACACACAATAAAATAATGAATGAAAAATCATGATTTTTAATCGCCCTCCTTTCTTTTTGAATAACTTGTGCTCGTTAGAGATTGTTATCAGTATATTTGGTTATAAGTTTGATGTGTGATGGAGAGCTCATTTAATCTGTTCTTTCTAATCTTTTTGTTTTCCTCAAACGTATTGCATTGTTTTGTTGTTGCATTGAGATTTGGTGGTACATTTTTTGCCTTTGGAAATTTGGTCCTAGCCAATTTCTCGGATCCTTTCATAATGGGTTTGAATATGATTGTTCATTTATTAGTAAGGGGCATCTTACACCCTGCAAACATTCTTTAAATGAACCATCTCTGTTCAATTTCTGTTTTCTGGTCCTCTTTTGTGTTACATCACGCTGTTGTTTGTGTGTCCCTCTGTTTTATGGTTCTCTTTTATGTCTCCTGAATTTCTTTCCATTGATTTCAAGCAGTCTCTCATTGGGAAAAATAAAACCTTTTCTTTAACTTTGTTATGTGTTGACTCATGCTATCTTGTACATGAGCATTGAGTTTTACCATATACACTCATTTGGTAAAGCACGGTTTTTTTTTTCAAATGGGGAAATTGTTGTTGGCCCTGTTGTAACTGGTTGGTGTACCTAGCAGGTAGAAGATGGCAGAAGCTGAGGACATTCAGCCACTCGTGTGTGATAATGGAACGGGAATGGTCAAGGTATTTTTTGGCAAGAACTTTAGTTTGACATTGAGATGGTTTGGATGGTTGTGCCTTTTCTTTTCTTTCTTTTCAGAACATTGCATCTTAAAGACTGCTTTCGGTGTTACTTTTTAGGCTGGATTTGCTGGAGATGATGCTCCTCGAGCTGTGTTCCCTAGCATTGTAGGCCGCCCTCGTCACACTGGTGTCATGGTTGGAATGGGCCAGAAAGATGCCTATGTTGGTGATGAGGCTCAATCCAAGCGTGGTATTTTAACTTTGAAGTACCCAATCGAGCATGGTATTGTGAGCAACTGGGATGACATGGAGAAAATTTGGCACCACACCTTCTATAATGAGCTTCGTGTTGCCCCAGAAGAGCACCCAGTTCTTCTAACCGAGGCCCCTCTGAATCCCAAGGCTAATCGTGAGAAGATGACCCAAATAATGTTTGAGACCTTTAACACTCCTGCGATGTATGTAGCCATTCAAGCTGTTCTGTCCCTATATGCAAGTGGTCGTACAACTGGTAAGCATATTGATTAGTTTTTCTTTTTGTAGCAAAGTTGTTAGTTTGAAGTTAGTATCCAATACTGAAAGTAGCTTGCATGATTGTTTTTGTTTTTATGTGTGATCTTGGAAGTTTCAAACAGTGAATCAGTATAGACTGTGATATCTCAACCCATGTGATTTTTACCTGAACCACAAAGAGTGTCTTTCCTGAGTTGAGATTACTGGCTTTGGTTTTAATATTTTTGGTTTGAACTACTAGTCTAGTTGGGGGATAACCTCAGCGATGCTATTTTTGGAAAGTTCATATTTGGAAATGTTTCTAATTGAGTTCACTCATGTAATCCAAAACATGTTCTTCTCATCTACTGATGGATGTTTTTGCTTTGCTGTGAAGGTATTGTGCTTGACTCTGGTGATGGTGTCAGCCATACAGTCCCCATATACGAGGGGTATGCCCTCCCTCATGCCATCCTTCGTCTCGACCTTGCTGGTCGTGACCTCACTGATAGCTTGATGAAAATTCTTACGGAGCGTGGTTATTCTTTCACTACCACTGCTGAGCGTGAAATTGTTAGGGACATGAAGGAAAAACTATCTTACATTGCCCTTGACTATGAGCAGGAGATGGAGACTGCCAAAACCAGCTCTTCAGTTGAGAAGAGCTACGAGTTACCAGATGGGCAGGTAATTACCATTGGCGCTGAGCGATTCCGATGCCCAGAGGTTCTTTTCCAACCATCAATGATCGGGATGGAAGCCGCAGGCATTCACGAGACCACATATAACTCCATCATGAAGTGCGATGTTGATATCAGGAAAGACCTGTATGGCAACATTGTCCTCTCTGGTGGTTCAACCATGTTTCCAGGCATTGCCGATAGAATGAGCAAGGAAATTACTGCTCTAGCCCCAAGCAGCATGAAGATCAAGGTGGTGGCACCACCTGAGAGGAAGTACAGTGTCTGGATTGGAGGATCCATCTTGGCTTCCCTCAGTACATTCCAGCAGGTTTGTGTTCATTTCTGCATTTCAACATCATGTTCCAAAGTTGATCTTGGATGATTACTAATCGAAGCATTCTACTTGTTTTCTTGATTGCAGATGTGGATTGCAAAAGCAGAGTATGACGAGTCTGGGCCATCTATTGTCCATAGGAAATGCTTCTAAAATTTACGACAATAGGATCATGGAGAGAATTAGTGCTGTGTTTATTTCTTGAAACCAAGAGGCAGCGTGTGCAACCCGTTGTGTCTAACTTTGTTAACCTTCTGTGTTATTCTCTTGTTGGAGCTATGACTTTGAGAAGGCGAGTCAGATTTTAAAATGGGTCAATTCTTTCATTATAATTTGTTTTCATCTCTCTTTTTTTTAAGCCGTTTCCATGCAAGTTTTCATGATTATCAAATGGTTTTCCTTTTTTCTGTTCTCAAGAAAAGAAATTGTGCAATATTTGCTTGTTGTTTAACATGTATGTATGTATTCAAACCACGTATCAAAGCATATACAAACTAGGTTATCACACAAACAACAGAGCTTTCAAGTTTCATTTTACGGAGGAAAGAAGGGACTCTGCCGTCTGATGCTCACTCTCGCAAAATGAATGATCTTCTATGTCAAGACTCATGTCAGGTTTTGAGATGATGTCCTGGTAACCATCAATTTGCCGTGGTTTCTTCATCTCGTTCTCCATTAAAAATTTCTCGTTAGAGCCGACGACCCCATTTTTGCAACTTTGATGGTCATTGTGGTGAGAATTACATCTCTCATATGTTTTGAAAGACAAGTCCTTCAAGCTTGAATCTATAAAAGAAGAACGCTGCAGGCTGAAGCTCCCGAATCCTTCGATTCCACGTGTTAGATTGCGAGCTCTGGCTCTCTCTTCTCTGAAGAACGCCTCATCTTCAACAAGTTTTACTACTCTCTCAGATAACTTTGTCACACTCAATCCCCAGTTAAACCTGCATGCGAAACACAAACCCTAAGGAACCCAATAACGAAGGTTTCATATAGTAAACATGAGAGTTGGATCAAATCAAACATGCCAACCCTTTCTCATCGATATACTGAAACCTTCCCATCTCCTTGATAACTTCTTTATCACCCTCAAACTCCTCAGCAATTCTCAATGGCCCATGACTTAGCAGGTGTTCCAATAGAATTAAAGCCTTGTAAGAGCCTCGCCAATTCTTTCTATTGAAGCTCAACAACCTGACTTGGTAAACAAAAAAGAAAAAAGAAGAAACTTAGTTAAAGTTGATGTTATGAAATAGATTAATAGGTCAAAAAATCATATTACATGAACACAAACAACCCATTAACCTCTTATGTAGAATCTCCACAATCCTCCAATAATCATCAACTTCAAAGGCAGCCCTTGATATCACTCCAATGGTGCGTGTGTCTGGCGGCCACGGATTTTCATTTGTGGCTTCTTCCGCCATTCTGTAAACTCCATCCACAAGAACAAGATTAACCCAAATCAATCTATATGAAGCTCTAAAAGAAATGATTAATCTAAACAACCAAACTTACAGTTGTGCAGGTGTTACATCAGTGAGTGCCAAGCGAGCAGTTTTTATCTTCTCTTTCAATAAGGAAGAAGCTTGCTTCTTCAATTCGTAGAACAAAGGAATGTTCATATTGCTATTTTGTTTGGAACGATCAACATGCATGCTTTGGAATTTTTCTAAAGGTGATAAGAATTTGCTGTGGGTTTTCTTCTGAGCCTTGTGTACGTAAGAAGTGCAACCACTCCATTATCACAACACTAACAACTCTCTAAAAGTTGTGCTTGCATATGTAATGAGAGGAATTAGGATCATTTTTTAAGAATACTATAAGACCAATCAAATTATAATTAAAAAAAAATCAAACTCTCACTTTTGACCTTCAAGAGAGGTTACAACATTTCATGCCTCTGATTTTTTATTTTTTTATACAAACAATATTCTACTTTAATTTCATCTAAACTACGGATAAGGAAATTTGAACGAGTGCAGAGTTGAAAGCACATCCACTGTGGCCATCTTCGCTAAGCTCGTGTCTGCTACCATCTTGTGTGTATAATCCCATTGGCATCAAGGTCCCATTAGAACAAACAAATGTTACAACTTTTTTCTCTTTTTTTTTCGTTTTACTATAATTATTATTATTCAGCGGCAAAGCCAGATTTCAGAAAGTTTACATTCATGATCATTCGTAGTGGTGAAAGCAATATATTGTTAACATGTACTCCATTTGTTCTTAAACGTATAACTTTAAGTTTGAGCACTCCTTGAAAAAGTGATGCTCCGTCAAATCTGAAAATATGATGAGAAGAAGCAAGCAAGTAGCCGCAACCACCCCCAAAAATGATTCATTTTACATACTAAAATCCCATTGTTAGATCACCAGCTTTGCCTAAAAAGACTTTGAACATAAAAACCCTCTATATTTGCTGTCTGCAAATGCTTTGGAAGGAGAAGAACCAGACGCCCTGTGGTTGTCTAATACGGAGTGTTTGCTTTCCACTGGCTATGATAAATAAGACGTGTGCACAATCAGCTACGAATTTGCCACATACCGGTTCTATATCCAACAGACATGAGCACAAGCTCCCAAAGCATATTTGGAATGCTTAATGGATTCACCTTTGATCCAGGAATTTCAGACCAGTTTACAGATATCTCAATCATTCGAATTCTGAACCATTTGCATAGGTAAACCAGCTCAACATCAAAGCACCACCTGCAGAAAACCCACATCTGGTTATCATTCCGAGCCTCTTTTCCAACATAAAAATTATTTGTTCCAAAACATCAAATTGACATACATATCAGATTCTCAACCGCAAAAGCAACAAGGCACTCAACGAAGGATAACAGGGAAGCAGTAAAAAGATGCTTGTATTCTAGTTACAAACCAACAGAGGTAAGCATAAACTATAGCAAATTGCTATTTGAAGTGCAGTCACCTGTTCAAACAGAATGCTATCTATACAATCTAAAGTGGATTTACCTGTTCAAATGGATGTTAGTGAAAAGCTTTCTTGCAGCAGCCCTGGTGAACATCTTAAAACCACACTGTAATGCATGAAGAATACAACATCAGGATAACAGTTAAGTGCCTTCACTTAAGATTTGGTACATTATGCAGAAAGTACTGTCATGTTTACTATTTTCAAACTGAAAGAAAAAATAATACAAGTAAAAACACAGAAGAAAAAAATAATACCTGTGTATCGCGAATTCCGGGACCAGCAGCCAAAAGAACCACAAGATGGAAACCCTTCATCAAGAAATTGCGGTGCCACTTCCTCTGAAACATTAGTCAACTGGTTCAATTAAAATACTTTTAAAAAGTCAGGGTAACAAAACTTAAAATACACATATGATATAGCTGCAAGCAGCATTAGCAAGACTCAACTGTAGCCAGGGCTTTCTCCTCAAGATGAGCACGAGAACCAAATGCAGCAATTGGGATATCAGATATTCTAAAACTTGAATTACTAGCAGGTGAGTCCCCAAACTTAAATTCCTCTTTGGCAGCTGCATGGATCTGGGATGCAAAACACAAGGTAGTTTGTAAAAGATCAGTTAGAATTTCCCCAAAACTGGGAACCAAATTGTGTATAGATGTATGGTCACTGTTGATACAAACCTGGTTTTCAAGTTTTTCTGCATCATTAACCTTGGTTGCTCCATCAGCATCCAGCATTAAAAGTAGCTCACCCCGTGAATGAAGCATTCCCTGTTTTAAAATGCTTTCACAGAGGTAAATAGCTTCAATCAATTATCTTCACGCATAAGGGAGAAAAGATGGAGCCTTCAATAACATCAGAATATAATTACAAGGGACTGGTTCAGATTAGACTCACTTTTCTGATAGCTTCTCCCTTTCCATGATTTTTACCAAGAAGGATAACCCTCACATTATCCACAGAGTATTTCTTTACAAATTCAAATGCTACTCTTTTTGTCTCATCAACACTTCCATCATCAACAATCACCACCTGTCCACAAAAATATTTCTTAATTAAAGCAATGGAGTTGCGGAAAGAGCCAGACATGGACTATCTTGTTAACTGTTTTCTAGATAGCAACTATTACAACCTTAAATTTTTAATTACTGAACAGAAGTTTAGGCATGAAGGTTCAAATATGTAGGCACTAGCTGGGGAACAAATTATCTAAGTTCATCATATTATTACCCTATCAGCCAGCATGTAGCATAACAACTGTCAAAAAACCAAATTCATATGATCCAGCAAATGAAAAAAGAGTACCTCATAAGAAAACGATTTATCCTTTGTGGCACGTTGTTGAAGATAACTACGAAGTAACATATGTGAATGTCATTATGATATATATATCACGACTCTATCAAAAACTCACCACTATTGAACACCATATGGGAATGGTGCAGATTAGGAGCAAAAAGAAATAATACATTTTGAAGTGGAAGTGAAATGCAATTAGCTGAGCTTCAACTTACTTCATGGTTTCCTCAAGGGCTCCAGGAAGCCTAAGCTCTTCATTGAATGCAGGAACTATCAAAGATATATACTTTTCAGCCGGATCAAAAATCGAAGGGCAACGAACCTAGAAAAAATGCTTCCAGATGAGTCAGTATCACTTCAAAAAGCCATTCCCATTGGAAATCACAGGGTTGACTTACATAGCCATTGGAACCAAAAACACAATTTTGCAAAACTACGTGAATACTACAACCAATTTCTGATCAACATCCACAAACCCTAATTGATGCATGAATAAATATATATATATATATTCTTCAACCCAAAACCAAACAGATCACTGCAATCCAAAATACGTACCTGTTTCAACGATTTCGGGTCCTCGAAGATCGCGGGAGCTTCAACGTGCCTATCAAAATACAATAATACATCTAAAATGACAGGTTAAAAGGACAATCTTTTTAAGTGATTGAGAATAAGAGAACTGAATATAAGGGGATTGGTAGAACGTACGCGTGGTTGTTTTTTCTTCGATAAGCTTCGAAGAAGACTGCAGAAACAAAACCTAAGGCTACGATGAGAATGAGGGCGAGCAGGAGCTCCACCATCGTCCATACAATTACAAACTCCATTTTCTTAAATTTGCAGGTCCAAAGTGGAGACGGTGGCTGGCTGCTCTTCCTCTTCTTGAGATTTAAGAAAAACCAACGCGTCCCTGCACCAGCAGACTTTGTGCCAATATAACGTTGAGGAAAGAAAATGTTGAAATGAAAGAATTATATAATGATTTGTGAAGAGATCAGTCAACAAGCCCGTCTAGCTCAGTTGGTAGAGCGCAAGGCTCTTAACCTTGTGGTCGTGGGTTCGAGCCCCACGGTGGGCGCTGAAATTTTGGTTTTTGTGTTACTAATAAAATTTGATTTTTCTTTCAGTTTTTTTTTTTTTCTTTTTCTTTCAGTTCGGTAAACTTGCATGTGTGGGATCAAGTAGGTCAATGGAGGCAAATTACGGGAACAACTTCAATTTTTCTTCTGGGTTGCCTTAACTTTCTTTTACTTTGTTGGACCAAAATATAACATTCTCAAAGCAGGCTTTGGGGTTTTGTTTTTGGGTCGGAATCGAACTAAGCCCAACTTTTCTGGGATGGTTTGCGCTGATGCTGGGGTGCAAATTCAGCCCAATGCATAAGCACCCTCGGGATATTGAAAGACTAATAATCGAACACAAAAACTCGAATGCAAGAATAAACGATTTTAGTCGCTTGAGATTGAGAGAGGTACAAGGCCTTTGCGATTGAGTGATGTGTACTTAAATTATGAGCTCAAGGTCAAGTGACATTTGTTTTTCACTTTCCTTGTTTCTTGGTTGGTAAAAGTGTTGCATTTTACTGTGAACCTACTCATTGCTTTGCTCTTTTAACTGATTTGCAAGTCGTGACTTAGAAGCCCGTGGACTATCTTTCCAAACTGAGGACTTGCTTTATGAGCTGCTTTCCTCTCTGTTTCAAAGGAAATCAGTAGACAAACTGGCAATTACCAATTCTTCTGGTTTCCTTCACATTTTTATTTGTATGGTTGTTGTTGTAACTTGTACGTGACAGAGAGCAAGAAGCATTTCAGGTTTAATTTAGGTCTACCAATATCAAAACTCCACACGTTTCTGAAGTTTTAGATCTTAAACCTAGCAGGCAGCACCAGGAATGTCACCAACCATCCCAATTATAAATTAGGGAAATCGGTACCCTTTTTTTTCTATTTATTTTGTGTAAATGAAAGTTTGCATGTGGCACCAGAGAGCTATAATCATGAGCCCAACACAAAGGCACTGTATCACACTTATTAAGTTATTAGACCCCACGCAGAGATGTACATATAATCGTATACATAAAGCATCTCAAGTCAGTCAAGTTGGCATCAATGGAGGGGACAGAGATGGGCCTTCTCTCAAGGCACAGCCATGATTAAAGCCACAAGAATAGAAATGAATTGATGTTTGGCAAAAAAGAAGAGAAAGAAAGGGAAATGGGTTATCTTTTTCCTCTCATTTTGGTGGACTGTAAAGCTTTGGAAAGAGGTGGAGAAAATTGGCCCTTCAACCTTCCATTCCAACCCTACCCCCATTTTCTTTTGCTTTTTCTATCATGCCAAACAGACCTTTTACTAACCATCCCCATCATCATCAGTCATCACATTCACATCCATATTACTCATTCATTCACATTATCCAGCTTGTTTATGAGTACATTAATTATTTATTTATTTATTTTTAATTTGGAGGAACCTTTTAAGCTCTCAAAAAAAAATTTGGTATTATAATATGGTGAAGGCTTTGTAGCTTCGATGTTTGGTTCTCACAATTTACTAAATAACAGTGTCAGGGCTCAGCATCAGCCTATATATAAAATTTAAGGTCCTGATGTTGATGCAAACTCTTGAGTAAATTTTTTTTTTTGGTCAGAACTCTCAGTAAATTTATAAAACCAGTAATCTTACTGCAGATTTTCTTCCCTAGTGATAATTTTGAGCTCAATTATGGAACAATTATTTAACTACAAAGATGGGATTGATGAACCAACAAATTGAAGTTTTTTTAATGTCAGTAAAATCAAATCTGGTGCAGAATCTGTCACTTACCTCTCTGCTTTCAGAATAGTCCAGAAGCCAGCATGTCCATACTGTGTGAACAGGGACATTAATTTAACATATAGGGAAGCTCAATTCACTGTACATGACAGAAGTACAACTTATTCATACTAAAATACAATTGATTCCGAAGAAGATGAAGAGAACTAAACAAAGGCAAGATCTTCAACAAATAAACCAATTTCCCCATCATAATAATAGAAAGAAAGAAAAAAAGGGGTCAACCCAATTAAAGAAATTAAAAGCCTATTAGAAGATGATAAGGTTGATGGAAATTAAATAAAAAATAAAGGATTGAAATTTTCTAGTGAGCCATGGCCACAGGAGGTGCATTTGCATAGCTAATGGTTCTCTGATTGGGCATGGCAAGCATTGCAGTGTGATCCAAGAAATCTTGAAGAGCCACAACAGACTGCAGAATTGTTCTGAGATCATCAGCACTTGAGAAAACCAAGCTTCCCACTTTCCTAACAGCATACACATAAAAAGTTATGCAACCTTTTCTGAATTTGAACCTTGCCATCTCACAGCCACTCAGACCTCTGATGAGCCTCTTGTTCACTTCCCCAAGAGGAATTTCTGGCGGCCAAATGCGGTCTACGGCAGCCTTCATGGCTTCGGTTTCGAAAACAAACAGAACCACTTTGGATTTCTTGGTGCCAAGGCCTAATGTGAGGGTGTGCCAGGCATGATGTGCCAAGATTGTGAAGTTTGTGGGCAGAAAGGCTGTGGTTGAAGGAAAAGGAAGCTTATTGCTGGAGTTGGGTTTGCTTGGTGGTGGAAGTGAGAGGAGTTTCAGAAGCTCTAAAGGCCTTGCACGCCTGATTGTGAACGATTTTACAATGAACTGGCCTCCAAAACGCAGACCCTTCACCTCAGAGCTTGGCTTGAATGAGAAATCTGATGAGGCTGTTTTTGTGGTTTGATCATTTGGGTGCTGGTGTTTCTGCTTCTTGTTCTTGTTACTGGTCTTCTTCTCTTTCTCTCCCATGGCTTGTAGGAGGATATTGGGGGGTTTTGGTGGATGTTGCTTGGTGGGTTTTGTGTGTGTATCATAACAAACCAGTCTAGAGCTTTTGATGGTATATTATTGTATTGGGGTTTTGTTTTTTTTGGTGAGCTAAACCATTGTTCATAAATTAAATGGCCTTTATTTTATTCCAAACAAATTAAAATATATATATATAATGAAAGAGAATAATGAAATGGCTGATGATGTTGCCACTTCATCTTTCCTCTTTATGCCTTTGATTCTTTATATTGGGGACCCTCCATTAAAGCCTATTTCTTGCTATGTTATGCATGATGCTGCTGCATTAAGAGCATGTACATGTATTTCTAACTGTATGGTATGATGCATGATGTATTCTTACAGGTTGGTGTTCATGCAAAGTTGGAATAGGTCATGTTGGTTGGTCCATGAAAATAGGACTTGGCTCACCAAAATAGATGGCAGGGATTTTGGCAAGACACCAAACTGATCTACTAGGATTCAGCTGACTTCTTTCTGAAACAAAAGGCAGTTAATCTTTTCTCCTTTGCCAGAGTTCAAAAACCTAACATGTGCAGATAGAAGATTTTGGGTTTATAAAATGATAATTAGACTCTAAGTGAGAGGATTGGGACCACATTTTTGGAGACCCCTCCCATCATAATTGCACCCATTTGTCTAAATTGATATTCTCTCAATTGCTAATGCAATGTATGATTTGCATATTTAGTATCAGCAAAACTAACAACTTGCTTAAAAACTTATGAGACTATTTAGCATGTGAATGTGAGTTAGGCCAGTTAATCAGGGCGAGTCAATTAATCAGGACAGTCAGCTCGCCGGTTGCGTAGTTAATGTTTAATGGGGAGAGATGAGGTATGGTTGCCTCATATGCAAATCATTTGACAACCCAAAAGTATACTATCTAATTCTAAAGGTGTGGGTTCCTTCCAAAGCCACCGTTGCCCTTCAATCAATTCATGGGAAGGATATGCTTAGACTAGACGTTCTGAGAGGACCAACTTAAAGCAATTACTCTTAAAAGAGATATGGCAACAAGCAAAGAGGGAGGGGCCTAGCAAAATTAATTGTTGAGAGGTTTGTCACTTCTAAGGTTTACAAAGAGTACATCAGGTGTATAAAATAAAATTTAAATTTAAAAAAGAAGTTGAATGGGTGTCTATCTGTCAATACTGCATAAACTTTTAAGAAAAAAAGATAGAAGAGAAGTGTGGATGTCGTTACACTAAATACGCTTTAGGTCATGTGGTATGGAATGACTCTGTTTTTTTCTCCTTTTTCTAGTGAAAACATTGAGATTTCATTGGATTGAAAGGTGATATGATTCTTTAAATCTTCATGTAAGCAAACAAATAAATTTTCATTATTTATTCTTCAATTATAAACTTATATTAATGGTAAGAATTTACATTTTATCATGTACATAATGTTAAATTGCAAAGAGACGAATCATCGGCCCACTACTAGTAACACCAATATTATCCCCAACTTAATCACCTACAAAACCCACAAAATGTCTCAATGTTATTAAGAGTTGAACCACTTATTATAAATTGTAATTTATCTAGTCAAGTTTTCGATGTAAGACTTTATATTCTTCAACACTTAATACTATTTACTCACATCAAATTACTTTGCCTATAGTTTAATGATTTTGTATTTGCAATTCTCTTTAACCAAATTAATGTCTCAGAAAAAGCAATACATTCTATTATACCATAAGATTGTGTGGACCCTTTTCTGTGTTGGTAAACTGTAAGAGCATCCACAATGGGCTCCTAAACCACCTCCTTAGACAAATTTTAGAGAGGAATTGGAAAAATACAACTCCAACCATGCTCCCTATCCACCTCCTAAAATAGGGAGACCTCTAGGAGCTCCTAAATCTGAGGAGAGAGAAGGACTCCTAGTGGCTCCCTATAATTTAACGCTTTATTTAATGAGTATTTCAAACCTTTAATTAATGCTAACTATTTTTATATTATTTTTTAATAGAGATGGACCAATTAAAAAATAGTTATAGCATTTATGACTCCTAAACTAGAGAGCATGATTGGAGTTTAAATTTTATAGAGAGCTCCTAAAATAACTTTTACATGTTTTTAGCTAAATTTTAACTAAAAATAGAGAGCATGATTGTGGATGCTCTAATAATTCCCAGCACAGGAAAAAGTAGCAGCTATGAATATCCTGCACTGTTGAATAAATTATGAGGGGAAGTTGACATCCTAACAAAGTTATCTCAGATTTATTGAGACTTACCAAAGAAGCATTTTGTGTCTACACCTCCTTGAATCACAAGAAACCAACCAAAAGCAAAAAATTCATCATTTATCAAACCAGAAAACAACTGGCAACATTTTAGGCTGGCTATCGATGTTAGTCTTGGACGTGGGCAACATCAGAGAACAAATTTGAAGGCCCATGAAAATAAAAACAAAAAGGAAAGCAGATAATATAAATGGATTTGTATTCTTCATATAAATTCAGAGACAGAACTTAAGTTTTTCAGGGGCCCTTAAGTTTTTGTTTTCTTTAATGATAAATTATTTTTCTAATAATTCCCAAGTGTCTGATTTTCATTTTTTTATTTTATTTTTGGGGTTCGGTTTACAATTGAGCCACAGGCCCAAAAACAAAGCTAGTAGAAAAATGAAACTTTGCCTTCCAACACAAGACCAACATGTTATCCCAATTCCACATTCAAGCTCATCAAAGTGAGCTAAGCCCATCAGAAATCACGTGCGATAGTTTAAATTAATTATTCTATTAATCTAATTTATAAGTAGGGATTCGAACTTGAATGCAATTGAACAATTCGAACTTGAATGCAAGAGAACATGCATATTGTCATGATTAACAGACCTAATTCGCGTATGCCAATTATATTATATTGAGTATGTAGCAAAAAAGCTCTTGATTTTTTTATATAGTTATTACTGATAATTTCTGCAGCATATTATAATTCTCATCTTGTGACAATGTGTTAATTGGTTGACACTCTAATTTCATAAATAAATAAAAATCTATACTTTGGATTTTCTTTTTTCCAAAAAAATAAATTTTGTTTCTAACGATAACGTTGAGAAAGTGCTCTCGCACAATTGGCAGAGCCCTTCTCAAATTGTTTGTGCAATAAATCATAATAATTTGCAGAGGGCACCATCAACATATATTCCCACAACCCCAAACCCAAAACAAAAACAAAAAAGAGTTTGAAAAAGCATTACCATGGTCAAAACCATATTTATGGTTCCTAAAATGCCCCTACTCAAGCGATGTATTTACAAGAGCCGCGGCTGGGGTCCGTGGAAGTAAGCTGTCCCGTTTGAGAGAAATCACAGTTAAAATCGTGACGGCCGTTAGCCTGGTAGTAGGCATTCATGAGGTAAGACGCACGGGCCTTAACGTCGTTATCGAAGCAGGTGCCACCTGGCTGGATGGGCTTGCAGTCAACGCCCTTGCCGCAGACGTAGTCAATGTTTGCCTGCAGAGCTTGGTTGGTTGCTCCTGGTTTGGCCACGCACCACTTCTTGCCGCCACCATTGTTCTTGCCTCCTCCGGCCGCCACAGGCGCCGCTGGGGTTGCTGGTTTAGGTTTTTGCCTCCTTTAACTGGTTTGGCTGGTCCAGCTGGTGCAGCTGGTGTAGCTGGTTGTGTTACTGATGTTGCGGTTGGTCCAGGTGTTGCACCACCCTAAACATCAATTATTCATACAACATTTCAGTATTAATAATAAAACATTAATTGTTCTCACAATAAAAACTATTTCCCAATATTTGTACAACTAGAAGATTCAAGCCCGACTCATAGGGTGTGTAAACTGAGCGACCGCATAGGTTTCGAAAAATAGAGCCTCTTATACAAATTATTAGCCCATAAGCATTGGTTTTGGAAAATTTCAGGAAGTTTAGCTTTAGAATCTGAAACTTGTATAACGTCTATACAATAGGCGTAAGACTCATTGTATTGGTGGGTTCCACCTTTATTAGAGAGATGGTGCGCGAGTTGGTATCTAAATTGATCTTCTGGCGTGATCCTTGGTTTTAAGGTGCGTAATTGGTATTTTTTGAACTTTACTGTAAAATAATTTTGGGCATTTTTCTTTATTTTCCAAGTAATATCTCAATTTAATTTAACTAACAAATTTAGCACCTAAATTTGGAATTTCTTATTTTCATTTTTGTACAAAGACAGCTAAGGGTGGAACCGTTAAGGGACAAGGGTGGTCTCAGCCCTAACCCACCCCTGACTTTTTGTTATAAATAAAATATATTTTGTGATACTCTTAATATGCCAACAAGAGTCTCCTCTTCAACTCTACCTCTTTTTCTTGTTTTAGATCAATTCTCCTCTTCAACTCTTAGTATAAATATTATTACTCTTTTTTTACACATATCCTTAAAATTCAAGAGTCATTTTTAATTTTCACTCATTTCCCGTAATTATATCATTTTTCACCCATTTTCCTTGCTCTTATAATCATGTTTGTGACTTTTGTTTATTCTCTTATTCTCCAAATAATATAATATATTATCATATTTCAAATGTATTGATTCTTTGTTAATCTTTCTCTTAGTTAGATTAATTTTTGTCCACCTATAGTTTGCGTTGTCTTGAAAAATTTAAAAGTTGTAAAAAAATATATATATATGTAATATATATGATATTTTGATCCTTTGGTATATATATATTTAGAGAGCTCCCCCACATGAAATTAGCTCCATCACTACGTAAAAGGCCTCAATTTTTATTTCTACCGAGAACTTCCCAAATCGATGAACCGGTTTTGAAAATTTGTTTATTAAATTTAAATATAATAAACAAAAACGACGAATCTAGAAAATTAGACGTAATCTAAAGGGCATGTGCCCAACAATAAAAAAATGGAATTTAGCAATTTAGTATTATAGACATCATGATGAGAAGAAAAAGAAACACCAAAGCCACCGAAAATTAATTACGTTTACGAGAACCAACCTGTTGGTTGCGCAAAACCCCTGCATTGTAAACCGGAGTCATGTCCGGTTTAAACAGCCCCCAGTTCTTCTCAGCGAGCGGACCGGGTTTCTGGTTCTCATTAAACAAGGCAAAGATGTAAGTCTCGAACTTCCGGTTCGGCATTAACGGCGTGCCCTTGCCAGACTCCACATGCTTGATCAAGTGCCCGTTGTAATCTACGGCGTTTTGAACCGAGCAGACCGGGTACTCGCAAGACGAAGGCCAACCGGTCTCGGCCGCCACCAAGTCGACGTCACCAAACCCGACCGCCTTGGCCGCAGAGTAAACCGCGTCCATCAACCCGTCGAACATGTTCGTGTAAGACTTGCCAGTGAACTGGTCGTGCACGCCCTTGTTGGGTTTGAAGAGAGCGTAGTTTTCCTTTTCCGGCGACCACCCGAAATACGGGTACGGGTTGACCATAAACGGACCTTTGGTCTGGCGCAAGAACCGGAGCAAGGGAGTCAGAAGCGGGATCACCTCCGGTCTGAACCGGCCCTGGCTCGGCGGTTCGGATGACAGCATGATCCCGAGCGAGTGAGGGGTGGAGACTTTGACGTCCTTGATGCCCTCGCGGACCAGAGCGTTGTGGAAGGTCCTCATGGCGGGGACGAGACTGTTTTTAAGGTTGTCATCTCCCCAGTGGAGAACCTCGTTGCCCATGGCGATGTAGTTGATTTTTGTCTGGGGATAAAACGGCTTGACGTGCTGCACGACCCACCGGCGTGCCGCACGTAGTTTCGTGAGGCTCGGGATTTCTCCGTTGGGGATGGTGATGGTTAGGGAGATGTTGGTGTTGGCGAAGGCCTTGATGATGTCCGGGTTGGCGTCGAAGATCTTCACCTTGTCGATGTTGGTTTGGGTTTTGAGGAAGTTGGCGACTTGGGACGGTGGGGGGAGGTTGTCGGCGAGGGTGCCGTAGTTTACTCCGATGGCTAAGGCCGTGGAGGCGAGCTGGATGAGGAGGAGGAGGGAGAGGAGGAGCTTTGTGGTGGCCATGGTTTTGTTTTGTTTTGCCTTTTGTGGGAATTGGGACATGAGGTCAAGTACTTATAGTGGAAAATAGGAAAGTAAAAGGGAAAGAATTGATTGAGGATAGGAAATAGGAGGAAAAGGGACCAATGGGATTGAGACATGTAGTTGGCCAATTCTCAATTTGAAAGGGATTGCCTATTTACGGCTAAATTCTGTTGTTGTTGTCTTGTTTAAGAAGATATGCTATTTATTACAATGAACTTGGTCTTCTTAATTATCCATCAAAAACTGAAAAATAACGTAGTTGTGAAAACTTACTTAAAACGGGTGTATATCACAAATCTTTATTTTTATGTTCACATAATTAATTATAAGAAGAGAGAAGTACGATAAAATTTTAGTCCAAAAAAAAAAGTATGATAAAATTTAAACTCAATATCAGTAAGTTATTTTACTCCAAAACTTGAATCGTTTTACTAGTTAACAAGCATATTTCCTAGTTGTATAAATTTTTTGAAAGAGCTCATAATGTTTCAAAAAAAAAAAACTAAGGTTCATATGCATAGAGAAGCATCTCTCTCTAGCATATGTTGCTACATTGAAATGTTAATTTGTGGCATTTGGGTATGCCAACTCATCTTTGGCACTTGGCTATAGACAAAACTAGCCGTTACTCTATGATTCAAAAGATTTTAGTCATAATAAAATAAGTTGGAGACTGTCTTTTAATTATTGCCAACTGGCAAAAGAGCCTAATTACCATGTTCTCTTATTTTTTCCCAACAATACAGTAAATTGTCAAATTTTCCCTTTACTAAATTTTTCCTTATGTTCCCTTTTTGCCCCTCTCTCTTTGGATGCTAACTCTCCCCACTGTTTCGTTTCCACAGAACGATCGTCCGCTTCGAACCTGCTTGGTTGGGAGGCAGCCAGGGGATGCACGGCTTCGGTTTTCGGGATTCGTTTGGGGCCGTCGATTTCCATTTGGGCTGGCGCCTTGCGAATCTCGCCGTTCGTTTGGTCTTCATCTCATCTGTTCATTCGTTGGTTCAGCCATCTTTCATCCTCTGTCCAACGTTCGTCTGAGAGATTTTCAATCTGCGAGTTCTTCCATCGTTTCTCTTCAGGTTTGCATCTCCTCAAATTTTTAACGGATTAATGACTTGCTGATGGGTTTCTAAGCATGCTGTTGAATCCTTTGATTCCTTGCCCAAATTGATTATGCTGCTGTGATGATCTGTTGTAGTTAATATTGTTGTTGTGGGAAAGTAAGCATGCCAATTTCGACAATTTGTAATCATTTTGATGCTGTAATGGGTTGTTAATTTGTTGTTGTAATGATAAGTTTAGATGATTACAATATCTGAGCGTGTTGTTGAATCCTTTGAGTGTTTTGGCAATTGGGTACTTGAGAACTCCCAGCGTGGGGAGAGAGTGAGAATGCGTAATTGATTGGAGGGAAAAAAGATGGTGTCTTTCTCTTTGTGTGTATGTGGGTGAGTGGGGAATCAATCACTGGCCCTGTGTTCCAGTGGCGGAACTGTATATAGGCCTGAAGGGGCCTGGGCCCCCAAAAGTTTTACAATATTTGGTATTTGGTCCTTTATTCCTACATATCTTCAAAAGTATATATATTAATTTGGCTTGTGGCCCCTTCACAATAAAGAAAAATGTGTTTCTCTTCCCAAATTAAGTATATATATATAATAATAACCACTTGATTGAACTTCTAGACCCACACGCCAGGTTTGGCTATTAAGTTTTTCAACTTAATAATAGCTTTGGTTTCTTAAAAGTGAAATCTAATGCCCATCAATATATTAATTAAAAAATAAAAATAGCCAATCAAATAAAGTATTGGGATTTTATTTTTGTTCCTATATAAAGCAACCTGAACTTACTTTGAAGCAGTTGCACACAACAAGAGAAAATAATTGAATTTAGTTTTTTGCTCTCCAAGCTCCTGCTTCAAAAAATTTAGCATTGACTCAATCATAAATTATTTTCGAGATATGAAAGAACGACGAGTGTTATTTTGATACCTAATTGAATAAACAATTATTTTCTGCCTTTTATTTTTCCAAATATTGTTAAGGTTGAAAATTTGAATTTTTTTAATGTCTTCTTTGGTTTATATGTTGCCCAACACATAAATTCTGGCTCCGCCATGCGTGTTCTGAAGCAGAGTTTATGAGACGCTCTCATTTTTCTGCTTGCAAATTGCAATTGGTTGGTATTTAAAGTAGTGGAAAATTTTCAAAACATTTCAAAGTGGTTCTGACTCTGATTTTCTATTGTTTTTGGGTTTTGAATTTGTTTGTTTCTTTTGTTTTTGTGGAATTTTTTATTCAATACTCTGGCAATTGGGTACTTGAGAACTCCCAGCTTGGGGAGAGAGTGAGAATGCGTAATTGATTGGAGGGAAAAAGATGGTGTCTTTCTCTTTGCGTGTATGTGTGTGAGTGGGGAATCAATCACTGGCCCTGTGTTCTGAAGAAGCGTTTATGAGACGCTTTCATTTTTCTGCTTGCAAATTACAATTGGTTGGTATTTAAAGTAGTGGAAAATTTTCAAAACATTTCAAAGTGGTTCTGACTCTGATTTTCTGTTGTTTTTTGGTTTTTGAATTTGTTTCTTTCTTTTGTTTTTGTGGAAATGGATTCAAATTTCTGGAATTTAGAATCTGCATGTTCATCTGAGGATTTCGTAGCTAGCATTATCGTTCTCGAAAGCAGCCATTTGTGAGGAAGAAAACCTACAAAGCTAAACAAAATAAATTAAACTAGTGCACAATCTGAGACAATGTCCTTGAATGCAAAACCACTAAATCTCCCTATGGAACAACATCATAATCTGAGTTTATGCATTTTCCTCAAACCTCAATTCTAATATTCCTTTCTGTGTGTGTGGATAGTCATTTTTTCTGTAATCTAATTTTGAAAACCAAACAGCCAAGAATTCAGACGAATGAAAATCAACTCAACACACTAAAATAATAAGAAATTTCTGTTGTAATTTCTCTGTTTCCACCAAAAAAAAAAATTTATAGTATCATAAGATGAAAATAAATTACCACATAGAAAAAGGGTATTCAAAATAATTATTTAAAACAACTAATAAATTGCTAATAAACAAACCCAATAAAAGCTGAATTCTCTTGACTTGGGGTGGGGGTCACCTTTGTCGAGGAAAACAGAACCAGGCTTTAGGGTTTGATGAGCCTGAACAATGCTCTGCTCAATTGAGGTTTTTTGATACTGCCCCACTCTTTTTTTTTGGTAAGTTGGGGGCTAAAAGCCCGAAACAAACAGACTACAAAACAAAGAACGAGGCCTCACTCTTGATTATGGAGTCCAGAGCCCTCAAAGCTGAGTTCTCTTGACATGTGATGCGAAGGCAAAGGAAAAGAAAACGGGTCATGGTACATATATTCACACCCAGCCAAACCATCCTTTCATGAAAAGTATTATAAAGATTGGAACTAAAGAATCACTTTATAGTACTTAAGTTCATCTGCTATTTTTATTGGATTCCTGGGTTTTTTTTTTCTTTTTTCCTTTTTTGACTTTCACATCGTTTAGTTTGTAGAGTTTTTGTACAGGGAAAGAAAGCCTCTGGATTACAAGGTTGTAATTTGATATGTACGCTTTTGTTGTTTTTTTGGTTGTTTTTATTCTGAATTTTATCATTGGTTTTGTTTTCAATTGAGGATCCATATACATTAGCTATTGTTTTGTTATAAAATGTCCAAAGGTGTAATCTTTGCTTACATAAGAAATTTGTTTTCTCTCTGTTGAGGAGGAGGAGGAGGGAGAGGAGGAGCTTTGTGGTGGCCATGGTTTTGTTTTGTTTTGCCTTTGTGGGAATGGGGACTTGAGGTCAAGTACTTATAGTGGAAAATAGGAAAGGAAAAGGGAAAGAATTGGAGGATAGGAAATAGGAGGATAAGGGACCAATAGGATTGGGACATGTAATTGGCCAATTCCCAATTTGAAAGGGATTGCCTATTTATAGCTAAATTTTGTTGTTGTTTTCTTGTTTAAGAAGATATGCTATTTGCAAAGGACCCACTAGTGTAGTGGTTTGGAGCATGCTCCACTCAAGCAAGGTCCTGGATTCGAGTCCTAGCATCAGTGTAGTGTGTGTGAGTTTAGTATATTATCGCCCCTCTTGGACCCCTAGGGCCTCATGACTGTCATTACAATGAACTTGGTCTTCTTAATTATCCATCCAAAACTGACAAATAATTTAGTTGTGAAAACTTACTTAAAACAGGTGTATATCACAAATCTTTATATTTATATTCACGTAATTAATTATAAGAAGAGAGAAGTACGATAAAATTTAAATTCAATATCAGTAAGTTATTTTTCTCCAAAACTTGAATCGTTTTACTAGTTAACTAGCATATTTTCTAGTTGTATAAATTTTTTGAAAGAGCTCAAAATGTTTCAAAAAAAACTAAGGTTCATATGCATAGAGAAGCATCTCTCTCTAGCATATGTTGCTACATTGAAATGTTAATTTTTGGCATTTGGATATGCCAACTCATCTTTGGCACTTGGCTATAGACAAAACTAGCCGTTACTCTATGATTCAAAAGATTTTAGTCATAATAAAATAAGTTGGAGACTGTCTTTTAATTATTGCCAATTGGCAAAAGAGCCTAATTACCATGTTCTCTTAACGTGGCAAAATGTTAACTAATCATTCAAAGAATTTTATTTACTGAAAAATATACAATTTTATATAAAATAAGTTTTAACATAATATTTATACATATTTAAAATAATTAGTGTCTATTTTAACCAAAAAATACATATATTATTTCTTGCGTCTTTTCTTTTAACTTGGAGCAGTGGACTATGTCGACGTGTTTATTAGGATTTTTTTTTTTTATGAATATAAATTTAGGGGAGATTGACTACTCTCACCAACCGTTTCGGGATAGATTTGTAAACTCGAGCTGGAAAGACTTACTCATGTTTATTATGACATTTTTGACCACGCGTTACAGTCAGAAAAACGGTAGGACCACCAACTTTCTTTGGCATCTGATGCTTCACAAGCTCAAAGTGAGCAAAGCAAAAGCATCTCCTAAATCTCGATGTTCCAGGCGTGAAAGCGACCAAAACCTATTGACGTTAAATTTCCCGAGTGGACACCGTGTTCCTTTTTGATTGGCTGTCGACGTAAAAAACATATAATTGTCTAAAAGATTGAGCGGCAATTGCGCACATTGATTTTTGTCGTCCTTTGCTTTACTTTTGTTGTCTGGAAAACATTAAAGCGTTTGAGTGTAAAACCAATAACGCGCTTTGTACATAACAAGAGTCTGATATTTTCCAAAAATAAGAAAAAAGGAAAGAAGAAAAATAAAAAAGCAATTACCAGAGGCTGACCGCTATGTCCAAGAACACACAGATGGGCAGGCATTAGCAGCATACCAAGACTGCAAGACACCTACTCAAGGGCTCCATTTGTGTTTTCTATACAAAATTCACAAAAATTCTTAGTTGTTTGTCGTAGCCTTCAAAACTTTTCATTTTGGGCTGCTAGATCTTAGATCTTCATCCCAGGCTTTAACAAATGTGGGATTGATTCAATGATGGAAGTGCTATTCTTATTGAACTCTCCAACTATTTGTCTGTGGCTCTATGGGCTTGTGCAATGCATGAAAACCTGTGATTTAATGGTAGTTTATGTTTCTGTATTTGGATAATGAATTATCTACCTCAACCAAGAATTCTATAGTGCGTTGGATCAAATTGGTTAGTCGTTGGATTAAATTAATTAGTTTGATCCAACGATTAAGAGATAAATCTTTATCTAACTATGGAAGAGTTTATATGGGCAATGACAAAATTATTAGGCTTGGATCTTGCCCAAATAATTGGTTTGTGCAGGGGCGGTCCTACCCTAAGGGCAGGGTAGGCAGTCGCCTACTCCAGTTTTTGCCAAACAAAAAATTACCCAATACAATCAAACTTCTTCTGCCTACTCAAACTTTCTCATTTAATAAAAACAATAAAAAAGCAATATAAGTCCAGCCGACATTCCCCAACCCCATGCCCACGTAAACTTCAAAAAAACAAAAGAAGCAAAGCAACCCTATTGACTGGCTGCAAACACCCGATTGTCCCCACCTATTCTCTCCTTGGCAGCAACATCTTCTTGTCAGCTTCTTCTCCTTTCTTGGCAACGAGTATTCCTCACTCTCTCCTTTTTAATTATCTTCTTCTTTTGGGGTTTTCCTAAAATACATGTATGCATCTTAATTTTAATTTTAATTTGAAATTGAGTATTCTAGGGTTTAATTAGGAATTAATTATAATTTGGAGATTTTGTTGAAATTAATTAGGTGTTTGAAATTGAGTATTGTCTCGTTATATGATGGGCACACGGCGTTCTTGTCAACAAAAAGATTTTATTACAGTTGAACATTACTATTGCGTTGATATATGTAATGATGTAATAGATTGTATGTTGAGGGAGTTAAATGACAGTTTTCCAAAGAAAATAGTTGAACTTCTTATTCTTAGCTAAGCATTGGATCCACGTAATTCTTTCAAATAATTCAATATTGAGCATCTCTGTAAAATTGCTGAGAAATTCTATCATGCTGATTTCATTCCAAGTGACTTGAAAGCTTTCGAAGTTGAGTTGAGGTATTTTCAAAATGATATGCATCGTATTCCATGCTTTAAGGAAATCACCACTCTTCTTCAGTTATGTCAACAATTGGACAACTTTGGCAGAAAACTACCATTTGCTTTACAGGTTGATTCAGTTGATGTTGACTCTTTCTGTTTCTACAGCAACAACGGAACGAGCTTTTTCATGTATGAAAATTATTAAGAATAGACTTCGGAGCACCATAGCTGATGAATTCATTGCTGATCGCATGATCCTACACGTTGAAAGAGAGTTTGCTAATAGTATCGATAATTAAGAGATAATTAAGGAATTTAAGATTTCTTAGCCTCGTAGGGTAAAGTTTTAGATTTAAATAATTTAATTTTATGTTGCATTGCATTTACTTGTTGTCTTTTTTTATATTTTTTTTGTTAAGCTTTTATTTATGTATAAAGATACATATTTAAGGTAAGGATTATTACGTCCCCTCTGACTAGGTGTATTTTTATATAAATGGAAATTCACTCGTATCGTCGAGTTTTTAAGGTAAGTTTCGCCTACTTGATTTTTGAATCCCGAATCCATCACTGGGTTTGTGATTTAGTTTGGGTCTAGCCCAATGTTGGCTTGGATGGAAACCTATGTCTAGTGTGTGGCCCAGTAAAGCAAGTGAAAAAAGTTAATCCAATCATTTGGACTTTAGCTCAAATGATTGTCGAAACGAGAGTGAAATAATGAGTTAGTATTAGAATATGCCAAAGTTCTAAAATTGAAAATCATGGTAAGAACATTTACAAGTGGCTTCCATGCCAACTATTTAATTTGTTTTTACTTGAATAATGACAAAAAAAATAAACATTGGTTGCATTAAGTATCAAAGCTCTTAAACTGCTTTAATTGCCAACTAATTCCTTGAACAGCACTTCACAAATGGCAGATATGCAAGTACACAGCTTCGATTTTGTCTAGATAATACCAAAATTATCATATTGCATGTTTTCCATTTGTCACTCATTCACATGTTGGGGTAAAATGGTCATTTTGTACACAAATGTCAGAACAAATAAGCTAATAAATAGAACCCACCAGGTTCATAGTAAAATAAATCATCAGCTTCCATTTCATGCTGGGGTAAAATGGTCATTTTGCATACACACAAGTTTTTACATGGTATAATGTAACAAAACGAGTTCCTAGCTAGCATTTCCATATAGATTTCTATAACTTTGGTGCATTATGAACAATACTTCATTCGTTTGTTGAAAAAACCATGTGTCTTTACCTTTGGCCGGTTTGGTCAGGTTTTCGGTATAAATGGCGAGCCTTATCCACGGGGACGGATCTATGATCTGTACAATTAGGGCTATAGTTCAGGTGAGTTTTTTTCTTTTTCTTTCTTATAGTTAGTGTTAATGTAAAGCCCATTTGGAGCATAAATATCAATTAAACTAATTGGATATGTTCTTAAATTAAATTTATATATATATTTATGATCAATTCCATAAGCCTCTCTTACCTTAAGGGTTTAGCCGAGTCTAAAATCTAACAGTTCAATAAAGTAAATCTAACCCACTTCATTTTGAAATCCTGGGTCCGTCCCTGCCTATGCAAACGTGGCTAAACATGCAAGCTACTTATTCTGCTGCGTCCATTTCCAACTAATTCCTTGAAGAAAGCTTCAGAATTAGCCGATACGCAAATACACAGCTCGGGTTGGGTTTTATATGAATGATAACAAATGTACCCTTCCTTTTGTGCAAAGAAATACGTACAGATCCAAGAAATGTAGAAATGATGTTGGAGTTGATATTTGCAAGTTTTTCTCTTAGTCCTCTCTTTTTCTTTCATTTTCTTTTCCTTTGTTTAACGTATTCGGACATGCAAAAGAAAATGTAAGGCATTTTCCTTGAATTAATAATTCCAAATCAGTTAAATAACAATTAACTGTTTGATTTGAATTTTAAACCCTTTGCATGGCCTCTACACTTCTCTTCAATGATGTCAATAACTTTTTCAATGCTTCGGTATGAACATTATAATCAGGCTTTGATGTAGATAACATAATAAATAAATAAAATTATTAGTTATCATTTGTGTGCGTGTTGTAATACAAGTTTAAGCTGGAAAAGGAAGATAATTATCACAAAACAAACTAGATAAAATGAGAATCCCAAAAACTAGACAATTTTCTTATCATAGAACAAAGAAAGTTTAAATTGTACAACGTTTGTTACTATTTTGTGTACTATAGGTGAGACTATGATGTGTCTTATTAGGAATATAAATAAAATAATAACATTAAAACCTTGCAAAAACTTACCATTGATGAAACAATTTGTGGGCTAGTTTGGAAAAATTCATTAAATGAGACAAAGACAAATACGTTGTCATTCTCTAACATTAGTCTTATTACATGAGCAACACGTGATACGTAGACACTAGCAAAATAGCATATAAGGACTGCCTGTCTCATAATATTTTTTTTAGTTTTATATGACAAAATTGCATTCAAATAAATGGCAAACATCTTGTAAAAGTAAAACCCTTCCGCCCACCCCTGAATCTCCTCTTTCTAATTTTTAAGATGTTCCGGCGGCGGCGTCCTCTACAGTACCAACATTTACTGGTGTCTGATTCAGAGACGGAATCTGACGATCTAAGTGAACATTTTAAGGCTCAAACACCATTGATAAAAAGATGGGGAAAACGAATTGCAAAGGAAGGATCTAAAAGTAAGAGAAAAAATAAGGAAAAAATCAATGAAGGAAGACACGGGAGTGCAAAGGCATTGAAGGAGGATCCAGGTTCCAAAATGCTAATTTTCATTTGATATCTAGTGTTTCTGAAACATTTTCTCTCCTTTCATGTATTCTATATAATATATATATATATCATTAATTTCCGTACTTTTAGGTTACTTTTAGCTTTACCACATGATATATAGCTTTGTAATAATATATTAACACAAAATATATATATATATATATATATATATATATATATAATATTTATCTTATATATCATGTTTTTTTACCAATTCTCCCATTAATTTTTTCATATGTGAAATGATAATAATTGTGAAACCCACAAACGAATGAATTCATGAATAATAATGCAATTGAAAATTGACTAATTTTTTACTCGAAGTACGCTCACTTCTGATATATAGCTTTTTCAGTTAAATTTCTTTCCCATTACTATGAACCAACAAGAAGAATTTTGTAATGCAGAAGTTGTGCTGAAGATTGCAAAAGATTATCAAGAACAGATGAAGCAGATTCCAATCCCGATGACTCGCAGGAAGGACGCCATCTTCGTCACATGGCAGGCACTAGCAAATTCCATGAAGCAGTTTTATGGGCAGCCATTGCACTACATGACTCAAGTTCTGGTAAAGCAGTGGGATGAGTCAAGAATTGGCACTGTGGAAGAAGAGAAGCCAATGGACAGCATTATTCATCCAAGGAGAGCTGAATCTACCATTTGGGATGTTGAAGAAGTCCACAGGCAATGCACTTCTCACATTCATTTGGCTAAGCTCTGGCTTTCTGACCCCGAGTACTATGCTTTTGTTGATGAGGTCATCCCCTCGTCTAAGTCGGTTGCATGAAATTTTAATTTTCCATTTGAATATAATTTCATGCTTGGTATTGGTTTATATAATGTTAATTAGATGTGTGGGATTTAGTGACTGATGGTAATTTTAAGTGTTGCAAAAACTCATTTGATGAAGAACTTGTTGGTTGGAATATTTGTAGGGCTCTTCTATTAATAACATATATGTTTGGATATGCTTAATTAGTGAAACAATATTGTGTTTGTTTGCCAATGCCGCATGCAAATAAATTGTAAATATTTGTTGTTTTGAAATGTCAAATAATCCAAGCTGTTTTATCAGGTAGATGATTTTTGCACTACAAGTTTCACCTCCCACACTCTTCGTTACGCATGAGATAACGTAAGAGTGACTGGGTGCCAAAATCATCACCTTTTTATTATAGAAAAAAAAAAAGTGTTTATCTTTCTCTTATGACATTGTTGGTAAGTTGTTTGGCTTCCTAAATCTATTTGTCCTCTATATGGGTAACTAATTAAACACCCTTCTAGTGCATGTACAAGTACAGATTGTTTATGTCAGTGTGTATGCGTGTTAGGTGTGAAAGAAAAACAGATGAAACGTGAGGTGTGAAGACAGTCAATGAACGTTATTGTCAAAACATTTTTACATTTTGTGACAACCAAAATCTAAACTGGATTTTTTCCATTTATGGCAGTGCTATTATCTCTAAATATTTTTGGATTCATGATTATCTCTAATTTTGGTATGATTTAAATTTGTACATTGCATCTATGGCTTTTGCACGAATGGCCATTAAGTTTTGGTTTTTTAACAATTTTGCCCTTACTATTTTCGGTACCTGCTACAGTGCTACTATAAAGCTCCTGCTTAACTTGAAACCTTCAACCAATAAAAAACAAAAAGTAATCGAAATCATGGAGAATCTTCAACTTGTGTGTGTTCATTGCCAACTAATTACTTCCTGAAACAAAACTTCGCAAATGTGTTTGATATGCAAAAGTACATTGTGGATTTTATTAAGATGATAAAATGAGGTTACCATACTGGCAACTGCATGTTTTCCAAATGTCAATCTTTCACAAATTAGGGCAAAATGGTCATTTTACGCGCAAAATGCATGCACAGCCTGGATTTTATCTGGATGATAATCAGGTTGCCATCTTGCATGTTTGACATTTGTCAATCTTTCCCGAATTGGGGCAAAATGGTCATTTTCATACAAAGGTTACATTATAAAAGAAACCACAAAGGTTACATATCTTTTAAGCCGTAAAAATTGAGATGAAGGCTGCATCCCTGCTCAGCAGGGACATAGTTGGCCGTAACGAATGCCTGCAACTGCAGCGAGTGTGCCATGCAGCGTTACTCAGAATAGCTAAACTGAGAAGGTCGGGGAGAAGAATCTCTACCGGTCATCGGTGGCTTTTGAATGGTTGGATTGCTGAGAAGAGGACTCCACAATCACAAAGTCAACATTCGGTAAAATTCTAATTAATAATCATCTTTGTTTTTTCTACTACCAATTTATTTCACAGTGATTTTTATGTATAATTTTTTCCCATTTGGGATATATATATAAATTTTTTGATAAAATTTTAGTCTATTTTCTTTTGGGAAAGCTTCATGTTGTTAACCCAGTATTGAATTTGTGATGGCAGAACTACCCTTCAGGTCGTCTCTACAACACCAAACATGAAGTGATGATTCATGCTTTGGCAAGATCAGGGTATCACCTTAATTGAGGATTATAAGCAACCAGTAATTATTTTCATGAACAATAATAAGCTGCCTGCAACTCAACTTTCAAACCTTATAGACAAACAAAACACCAAACAAAAAACCAAAGGGATCGAAATCATGGACAACAATAATAATCCTCTGCAAGCTAATGAAGCTGCTCCTGTTCAGCAGCATGGCATGTGGCCATATAGTCCAAGAATGGGCACGCCGCAAGTGGAGGCAGTACCATGCCACATCCACCTTCTTCAACCATACATCCCGCGGGGCATAGCTGGCTTCTTCCAGGATGGGTGGTCGAAGAGCGACGGATGCCCACCAGGAGTCTCTACAAAGTAACTATGTCTTACTCAACTTGAAACCTTTGAACAAATAAAAGGAAAATAAACTTGAAGTCACAGAGAATCTTCAGCAAGACAGTGAAGCTGCTCATGTTCAGCATCATGGCATGTCACCATTGTCAACGACGGTACACAAAATAGAAGAACGAGCAAGACCAAGGGAGAGGAAGCTCGGAACACCCTTTTCAGCTGTTTTTCTTAGCTTTTGTTCATCTTTGATATAGCAAAAGCAAATCCACCAGTCGATGTATATTGTTCTTGGATTAGACATGTTAAAAACCTTTTAAGTTATTGAATTGCGCTTTCATCACTTGGTTTGCCATATGGTTGGTTTTAATTCTGGTTTGATCTCTATTTACTTATAGTTTGGGCTCTGCACACATCTTGAATGCCTATGCTTTCTTTAGTCCTTCCCATTGTTGGTATATAGACATTTCGACATAAGAATTTACACATAGCTGAAGTTAAAATTTCAATTTCCTACTACCATTTGGCTAAGCTCTGGCTTTCTGACCCGGAGTACTATGCTAGCTCCTCATCTAAGTTGGTTCCATGAAATTTAATTTTCCATTTGAATTAATTGCTTAACATTGGTTTATTAATGCCAATGGGTCTAGCTGAAAAAAGGCATTGACTTACAGACAAGATGTCTCAGGCTCGAACCCTCATAGCATCATTTGTGTGTGTTTGTGAGGAAATTTCATATTCTTTAGTTTAGACTATCACTTGTACTAAAAAAAACATTTGTTTATGAACACAATAATATTAATGGTGTATATATATCACATCAGCAACATGGAGATGGGACATACTTATATATATATATCACAATTAGAATTTAATCCAAATGGTTTTACTATAATGAAGAAAATAAATATGTGTTTATCTTTCGCTTATGTCATAATTGGCAAGCAGTTTGGCCTCCCCAAATTTATTTATCCTATATTTAAACACTCTTCCATTGCATGTACAAGGACAGGTTGTTTATGTTAGTGAGTGTGTAAGTGAGAAGCGAGGTGTCTAGTCATTTAGTGAAGTACAGATTGTTATGTCAGTGTGTATGCGTGTTAAGTGTGAAAGGAAAAAAAGATAAAAAAGTGAGGTGTCTAGTCATTTAATGAACATTATGTTCTTCCCTTACTCTGCAATTTTGTCTGTTTTGGTAGTATTATTATTTGTAAACATACTCTTTTGGATTCATGGTTATCCTTAATTTTGGTATGCTTTAAATTTGTACATTGTACCTATAACTTTTGCACGAGTACCCATTAAGTTTTGGGTTTTTAACAATTTGGCCTTACGGTTGTCTCCTTTGTAATAATAACCCATATGAATGCTGACGGTGTATTTGTTAAGTATGTTCATAGGTGCCGTGCAACCGGTACCATGACTTATGAAATATCAAGCACAAAACTTTATTTGAGTCATCCATTAAGGATACATGTATATATAATTGTATGAAGCTAAATCAAATTAATATGATATATATGTCAGGATTGGAGGACACTAATTTTATCAGCACACATTAATTAGAAAATTTGACTTTTAAAGTTCATTAGAGTTATAAATTAAAGATATACGAGTGAGGGAGAGCGCGGAAGCATATATAAATTTAAAGTGTTATATTTCTATGATGAACTAGAAGTTCCACGTTCTTCATTGCATCGTTAATCACATGCATTAACCCTTTATTACACGTACATTAATATAAGATTACATATATTTTTACTTACATACATCGATAGAAATTAGGATGTACTTTTTTTTTATCATTCCATCCAAAGCAACTAGAGCTAATTTGAAAAAAATTATATAAGAACCCTTCTTAGTATATATTATCAGGGGCACAAATTTTAGTCTCTTTTTGATAGATTAATATAAGAACCCACGATTACGCAGATAAATAGTTTTCTGACCGTACCTCTTAGGGTATTTAGCGGATAGAACCCTTCTGAATAATATTACCAGGGGCACAAATGAAAACGAATTTACAAGACTGGCTAATATATATAGGAGAGTTGAGTTGCTCAGAAGCATCACCTCGCGTACTGTAAGCCACCTGCAACTTCTCAACCTTCAAATCTTAGACAAAAACAAAACATGAACAACAATAACACGCAGCAAGCTAATGAAGCTGCTCCTGTTCATGAGCAGCACCAGCATGGCTTGTCGCCATTGTCAATGGCGACGGTGGCGACAGTGGAGATCATTCAGGAACGGGCACACCGCAGGTGGAGGCAGCCCGGCGCCACATCCACCTTCTTTGACCACACATCTGGCCGGTATAGCTGGCTTCTTCCAGGATGGGTGGTCGAAGAGCGACGGATGCCCACTAGCAGGCTCTACAGAGTAACCATGTCTCCATATACCTTTTTTTTCCATTGTTGTTTTGGTGTTTTTGTTTATGTAATAAAATTTTTTTTTCTTCGGAGAATTAAGGTTAAAAATAATTTAAAATAAAAGGAGGACCAATCAGATGTGAATCGGTAGTGGAATTCACAGATCTGATAGTTTATGTTGTTGGATTCTTTTTGTCATTGAAAATCATTTGCATGCATTGATAAAGAAAACAAGTACAACGTTTGGGAGGTCCAAGAACGTTTATAGGTCCAGGCCTTCCCGATGCGAAGATTAGAAGACCAACAAGAGTGATTTTTTGGTGGATATGATGTTTTTGTATCTAAAATTAAAGGATTGTGAAGGGAATTTTCTAAAATTAAAAGATTTTATGAAGGGAATTTTCTGAAATTAGAAGATGTGAATTCTACGTAGTTTTGAGACACTAAAAGATCGTGAAGGGAAGTTTTTTAAAATTAAAGGATCGTGAAGGGGGTTTTTTTAAACTAAAGGGTTGTGAAGGGAATTTGTAGTTAGTTGTGGGGAAAATAGTATTGCATACAATTGGTGTATACAACATTCTTTTTGTAGTCATACCCTAACATGTTGACGACGTAATCAGAAGAGCGCGGTGTATACACACGTGATATGCAAGAATTTCTTCTCATATGACCATATATATCTCCTCCAATCCCCTTGTATAAGTCTAAATTTAATTCTTACATTTCCTTTGATAAGATGTAGCTAGCTTGTCTTCTTTTTTGGTAGGCTTTATTTATGTGTTCCTAGCTGAATATTCAAATTGCTGACTATTGAATTTGTGATGGCAGTACTATTACGACCCTTCAGGTCGTATGTATAACACCAAATATGAAGTTGTTCATGTTTGGGCACAGCATGGCATCATCTTGATCGAGGACTGAAGATAATTAAGCAGCTGGTTAATTGTCTTGTGATCATATTCACTGATTTTATTAAGCCTCATTTTTCTTGTGAATTGTCATCCTTGAGAGAAGTACCAATTAAACTTCTTCACATATGCCTGTGTTTGATTCTGCAGATGTTTACATGACCAAGGACCTTTCAGCTGTTTTTCTTCCTAACTTTCGATCATTTAGAGTAGTTTTGATGTACAGCAGAAGAAAATCCACCAGTTCATGTATATTGTTCTTCGATTTTTTAAGTTATTGAATTGCCATATTTTCATTTGGTTTTCCATTTGTTGATCTTGAGTTCACACATATATATATAGGTGTTAAAATCCTCTGAACGGAATGGCCATCGAATTCAACAAGGCCAATTTGGAAGATCATTAATTGTTAGCTTATATGATGACGAAGTTTTTAACAACCAGCTTAACACCACATTATAATTAGGAATAGGGCAGTTAATTTTTATTTTTTTACCAACAATTGTGTTTTGTTTTGGATTAGTTTAATTAAATCCGGAAGTAGAGTTTACAATCTTTTGGTAACATAAAAAGGTCAACTATGACCACCAAGCAGTTTATTTTCAGACTTCTTGTCACCATGTATAACTGCGGGATCATAAATTGGTGAAACAACATCCTCAATCAACCGTCGCAGCCATACCCATTCTTGAGCAGCAAGAGACGAGCCTCAGTCATCGAGAGAGAAACAGAATCTTGTTTCTTGCTGCACCAAGAAACACACATTGCTCTGCAAAGAATTTCATCAATTAATTGTTAAAATAAGAAAATTACAAGATGCGTTTGCGTTGGTATGATAGGCATAGGGAGTGATCTGGGAACAACATACTTGTGTGGCAGCATGATCATGTACAAGTTATAGTGAATGATCAGGGTAACAGATACTGAGCGCTTCATTGGGTGATGCTGCATTTTCAATCAGATCATCAGAAACCCCACCAACACCATCTTCGGTAGGCTCACGATTTTCTCGTATATGTATCTATATATATATATATATATATATCAGTCTTGAATTCCCTTGAGGCTCTGCTTCTTCCATTTGTTTTTAATTTGTCTCTTTTTTGTTTTCTTTATCCAGCACTTAATAACAGTATGCTAAGTGAGTAAGTAGTTTAGTTAAAGTTCGGAGGTTGTTGATAAATCTCTAATTTAGAATCTTATATATGTATATGAATGCAAGGACGGAGTCAGCACAGGCTCTCTTGGTGCGGATGCCCCACTCATGTGTTTGATTGGTTTATATTTTTGCAGAGAATAACGCCCGTAGCAGCCCTTGGATGAGCAAAAAGAAAAATGAAAAGCAGTGGCATAGCCAAGAATTCTCTCAAGGAGGGTCAATATTATTAGCCTGAAAAAAACTTAGTGAACATTAACATAATATTTTTTATATGATTTAATGTCATCTTCCAAAATCATAACCACATCGCACGATGAATTACAAAGAAATAATTTGACATGAATCAAAGCATAATGCATTGCTCAAAAGAGAAATGAATAGCAAGTATTGCGAGATTTACTCTAACGATGACCGATTCAATAACAAAATGTAAGAGAACTCAATAAATGAAAGAACAGAATGATTGAAGTTAGAAAGGAAAAATGGAGTAAAAATGAAAGGCATAATAGAAAGTTAGAATAATAATTAACTAGAGTTAGAAAGTTAGAAGGGTCAACTATAAAAGAAACCCAAGAAAATCAAATACAACACATAACAAAGGCATTTGTTGCATAATTTGGAGGAGGGTCAGCTGACCCTTGTGGGCCTTAGCTGGCTCCGCCGCTATGAAAAGGGCCCTGCTTTGTTTAGAAGCCCACCTCTGTTTGTGGCGAAGCTTTTTTTTTTTTTTTAAATGGGGAAATGTGGTTAAGCATTCGTAACACAAATTTTGAGATGGAAAATGCTACTTGGAAATTTTGGCGACGAAAAATTTGGCAAAGGCCAAACCAATCCCAATAAAGTTTGATGCGATAGACCAGTCCCAATAAAATTTCAAGTCCTATAGTAGGTTTAGGGTTAGGGTTCGAGGATTGTGAACGATTTTGGAACAAGTTCGGAAGCTAGGTTGTTTGGTTCGAGACTTGATATTTAGGATTTGGAACATCTTGGCTTCCAAACTCATTCAAACTTGTTCCAAAACCATTCACAAGACTTGAATCCAAACCCTAAACCTACTATAGGGCACTTAGGACTCGATTAGGCTTGGATACTCATGTAACTCGACATGGGCTTTACAATTAAGGTTTTGATCTCAATCTTGGGTTAGTATGATGTAACCAGACCTAACCTTGACATGTCTCATAGAATTTTCGGGATAGAAATATCTCCGAATTTTGTCCGGATAGACCTACACCAACCCTGGCGAACTTGGACGAAATAGACCAATCCTGGCGAATATTTGTCGCAATAGATCTTTCTCGACGAAATTTTGTCGAGATTCTCGATAACAAACCACTTGTTCAAATCTACATCAAGCCATACTCAACTAACTAGGATGTTAGGTCCGGTTACGTCGTACATTGATATCGAAACCCTAATCGTTAAACGCTAACGTGAGTATCCAAGCCAAATAGAGTCATAAGTGCCCTAGAGTAGTCTTATGGTCGTGGTTCGAGACTTGGATTTTGAGTTTGAAGGCTATAAAAACCCATTTTTGGAATACTAAAATAGTTTTTACAATATTTTGGGGTACTTAAAAGAATTTTCCAGGATTTCTAAATAATAGAAACTATTTGAAAAATAACTTTTGGAAATTAAAAATAGTTTTTGAAGTCCATAAAATAATTCAAAAGAATTAAATACTATTTATTAAGTAATTTTTGAAATTTATTAAAATATTTAAATACTAGTTATTCACTTGAGAAATAATAACTAAAAACTAAAATGTAATTAAATAAGGCTACGATATTACTTAATTACAAATATTAAATTTAATTAATTAATTTGTATGAAAATATTTTAAAAAAGTCCAAAAATAATTTAAAATAAATAACTAATATATATTGAGTAATTTATTAAATTAATTAAAATATTTAAATACTAATTATTCATTAAATAAATAATAATTGAAATATAATTAGTAATTAAATAAGGCTAAGATATTTCTTAAGTACAAACATTAAACTAAAAACTAATTTTTTTATAAATAAAATAGGTATATTCGAATAAATTTTAAAAAAACATATTTTAAGAGTATAGCAGCGTTATACTCTTGAAATATATTTATTTAAAGACATCTTTCACCTGTAAAAGATGGAAAGCAAGTATAATAATTGTCATGACTTGTCGTAAAAAAAAATAATAATAAGACAACCCTTGGAAGCTTACCCAACTCCTCACTTAACTTATATGGACGCAGTTACCATATTTGTATAAAAAATTATGAGGTTGGCATGGAAGAAAAAGATTTACCCTCCAAACTGCATCTCCCTTGCAGTTCCCAACAATGCACAGATGATGTACGCAGAATGAAACTTGTATTGATGCCCTTGGAGCTGCAGGTAGAGCTGCCAATGATATCACAATCAAGGAATAAAATATCGATGGTATCGGAAATATCAGAAATTCAAAAATACGGAAATTTCAAAGGAAATATCGGGATATTATCGATATTTCGGTCACGTCGTTAATATTATCGATATTTTGGTCGTAAATCTAAAATATCGATGGTATCGAAAATATCGGAATTCAAAAATACGGAAATTTCAATAAAATATCGGGATATTATGAAAAAGACTAATGTTAGAGAATGACAACGTATCATTGCTAGTGTCCAATGAATTATCTGTTTCGCTATATAAATAAAAAATTAAATCCCCGCCACCAGATCAGAGAGGATATGAAAAAGTATATGCAGAGATGGGTACTTTATATGTACAAACCAATATTTCATAATGTTATTAGCTAGATACATATACAACTGGAAGGGGCAACTATCAACATTACGTACCTAAAGCTAAAGAAACTTAAGAAGAACAAATTGTCTCCGCTGAGGAGGTGTCCACATGCCGAAAGAAAGGGATATTACAATCAATTGTAACAGACGAAGTTTGGGAATCGAAAATATGAGGTAAGAAATGATAAACTATGTGATACTTAGACTGAAGAAATAGCATATTTGAAAATCAATTTGATATATATGCTGGGGTAACATCTACATTTTTAATCTCTTTTATTCATGGTAGGTGGTATTCTAATTGTCTCCGCTGGAGACTTGTCCACGGGCCAAAAGAAAGGGATTACAATCAACTGTGACAGTAGAAGTTTGGGAATAAAAAATATGAGGTAATAAATGATAAACTATGTGATACTTAGACTGATGCAGCACGGGTTTACGGATCGACATACGCCTAAATTCGAAAAAATAAACTGAAATCCATCAGCAACTGGAATAAAAAAGAAGAAGATAAAATCTCTAAATTTGATTAATAATATGAATAAACTGCTTAACACAATGTCATGAGTTGCCTTAAATAGAAAACCAAGAAACCCTAAAACTGTAGGAAACTCTAGGTTCCAGAATATTCCTAAAACTTGACAAATAAGAAAAATAATTAAAATCATATCAGGGAAATAATATCCCAATTGATAACTTATTCTAAAAATAAAGATATATAATAAATCTTCTCAAGAAATCAAGCAACCCGAAAATCCCAACTATACATACCTTCCTTCTTTTCCTAGTGCCAAAATTGATGCTTAATTAGAATTTTGCTCTCTTGCACGGTTTCCTTCCAACTTTGAACCACTTTATTTTAATTAATATTTCCCACCATAAATTACTCATATCTCGTCTCGTCCTACATCATAGACTGAAAATAGCATATTTGAAAATCAATTTGATCAATTTGAATATTTTTTATTCATTGCAGGTGAACCAAAGTCTCCATTATGCTCAAACAAAAAACTGAACTGAATGAACTACTCCATGTTCAAACCAGTCACTTTGTTTTTGTTGTGTTAGCTACTGAGGCATGCATGCCTGGTTACTTAACTATGAAAGAAGTCATGTTTTTGAGTTGTATAATTAATCTCACTAAAAACTCATGTTTTTTGTTTTGCTAGTTGCTACTGAGGCAAGCATGCGTTTGTTCAAACTGATGATGCTCTAGAGAAAAGTTGTGGATTTGTTGAATGTTGAAGGACAGTGACAAGCTACTTGGTTGATGAGTTTAAGTTTTCATATGGGTCAAATTTGCCATATGAAACGTTTGACTTTTCGCCTGGAAATGTAAGTTGCGACTATGCATGTGGATTATTAATCCTTGGCTGGATTTCTGCTACGTTGTAGCATTTAGATTTGCTTAAAACTCATAATTGAATTGCACTTGGCAGCAGGAGCCCGATCGAAAATACAACTAGTTGCTTAACATATGTACCTTTGATAATGGAGAGCAACATAAACAATCAAGTATTTGATAATTTATAATCATATCAAAAGAGCAGCTTGGTAGTGTAGCTTTAATTTCAGTGAGGCTGGCTCACATAACATTTAAGTCAACAACAGAATGAAGACAACGTTTAACAGACTTTTCATTTGAATTAGAAGAAATTGCCAGCCATAATATCCTTAAATTTGTTCTTTTGAAACTCAAAAACATAAAAGGGAAAAGGGTTTAGATGATCAATTGAAAGCGTTTAACGAAGTCATAAGTATTGATTTGAATTAGATGATCAATTCATTCTGAATCCAAGCAAAGAAAAACATCTAAAAGACTACAAGCCCCTTTTAGACAGGTTTCCCCCTTAGACAGGCTCTCACAATGAAAAGGCACAGCAAGAACAGCAAAAAATCACACATCAACGTTATTATTGGGTAAAAAATTTCATAATTCAAGTAATCATTCTGGTTGTTCTGCTGGGGAAGTTATGCAAATCAGCATTGGAAAAAAGAGGAAAAGAAAAAGATACAATGACAAAACTTCCTTGGCCCACAAAAATAAGGGGAAAGGGATACATTCAAGAGGATATCAAAGAACAAAAACACATTCAATTTTTAAAAAAAATGATGCACTGTAGTCAAGCAAGAACTGAGTACCACCTAGTTCGGCTGTTGCTGCTGGACTGAACCTGCAGCAATTCCAAAAACCTGATGGTGCTGCTTGATGTGAGCGCAGAGTACGTAAAAGAATAAGGTATGACTCCCCAGCAAGAACGCATATTGAAAATTTCTTCACATAGCATGCCTTATTGCTATTCATGTTGGCTATATGAACTTGCCCTTCATGTTCTGAATCTCTGATTCATACTTATTGAAGGTCTGGCAACAAAAAAAATCTGAAAAGCCGCATTACAAGTCTCTCTCCAAGAGCTCTCTCATCTTAAAGCCCAAAATCTATACATCTCAATGAGTCCTGAACAAAGAGTGCCTCCGCCTATCAGGCATGTGTCTCCTAATATGATCATTGTTTATGGGCTTCAACAGTCTATCTGCTTCAATTTCAGACTGAAGCAGAGACTGCAGCATCTTCAACTGTCCGCTACATTGCTTGTGGTCAGAAGAGAAGCCACCATTAGCATTCTCTTCATCTAGATTAAACTGTCTCTGGCATGTTGACTGCCATTTCGCTTGCAAATAAGCAAGTGATCTCCATGGAGGTAGAGGCATTGAGTTCTGCTTCAGGGAAGATCTAGCAGCTTCAACCATAACTTGAAGAAACAGTTTCAGCCTAGTCAACGAGCCCACATAAACAACTGGTAGTGAATTCAATATTCTATCATACGAGTGAACAGCTCTAGCTATTTCAAAGTGGCTTCGGAAATCAAGGTCAATGATGAGACGCTCCGAGCTCCCCGAATTGTTGTAGTTGACCACATCAATATATTCATGATCCCCTGTGAAAAGACGTTACGAAAACAAAACTGTCAAAATGATTGAAGTTGAGGATTCCCACTCCTCAAATAGAATCAGACACCTACAAAACCCAGTTAAATTGAGCAGACAGAACAATTCCCACAAGCCCGCCTGCCACTTATTTTCATTTTGTGGAAACAATATACGACTATATAAGAGACATTCTACTGATTGCATAATAGAGTTTGTGGTACACTCTGGGTTCGGTTTACATCCGAAATAGGAAACAGACATAAACAGAAAGTGTTTTATGCAACCAACAAAAGAAAAACCCAAAATTCTATCAAACAAAGGTTCTGCAGAATTGAGGTTAATGGCATACCTCCAGGGACCTTGCCACTGCCCTGCCATCTTGCCACACACACGGCAGCATCATAGCCAGAGAGCCTCAGAAGCTTAACCAGAGAAAACTTGAGGCAGCTGGCATTGCATGGACCTGACTTCACAAAATGAAGATCGTTCTCACTGATAGACAGTATAAGAGAATGAACCACTGACGTCAAGTCCTTTTCGTACTGAGCCACTGAGCGCTTATAAAACTGTGATACAATACAACACCACCATTCAAAATTGGGCACAAATTATAGGTAAGACATGAACATGAACAGCTCAGCCACATGAAATTGCACAAGTTTAACAAAAACTCAAAAATTGCACATAAGTGGTAGCACTAAATTCAGCTCCTAACTCTTAAAGCTTGGAAATTTATCGGCAAATTCAATTGTTTGACTCAGAATTTAGAATTAGTCAAAATAACCAATTAACAAAAAATAATTAGTTGTAATGTTAGTCGTACCGGAATTTTATCGGCGAGGTGAGCGAGATCGGAAAGAGCAGAATCGCTGTCGCTGCTGCACCAAGCCTCAGCTCCGACGCTACCATTTTCCCAGAAATCGGTGACCATTAAAGCGAGGTCGTGTTCGCTCTCTTGGCTGAAACCAGCTCCGATCTGACCCCTCATCCACACGTCACCGCCTGCCATGCACACCCGGCAATCCATTTCCCCAACCCCAAACGGTGCAGTTGCGGTCCTCAGCGATCACCACGACCCTTGCTCTTCCTCAAGCGTGGCAACCATCTTGTAAATTCAATGTTAGTGCTCGCCGCACCCAATCATTTCTCCAAGCCCTATCTCACCGCAGCTCAAAATTAAGAAAAGCTTCGTAATTTATAAAACAAAAATGAAAACAAAAGCTTCGAATTCTGTGCTTTCGTTTTTGTTTTTGGTTTTTGGTTTTGTCGACTTTCTTTGTTTTGGCAAATGGATATTGGTTTTCAAGAAATGAGTTTTTTTTGGTGTTTGATTTTCAGAGGGAGAGAAAAAAAGGCGTCAATGGCTTTCTCTCTCTAAAACCCAAAGGATGGAACGAAAGCCATGGGAACAGGAGACTTACATATAAAGCGGGGGAAGGGTGGAGGGTGGGTGTGTGGCAAATGACGAAACTACCCTCGTGTGTGTTGCTTAAGCACCAAGAAATTCTCTGGCTAAATCACACCGAAAATAATCGAAGCAATGGATAAGGTGAAATTGTATTTGGACGGCAATGAGGTGTGTGTTCATATGTACGATTGGTGCTTGCTGGATTCGTTTCTTTATTAACACACATAAATATCTGTCATTAACAATTTTCACTTCTTAATTGGCTTTCTTGTTGTTTGTTGCTCATATTTTTAAATTTTATACCAACCATTTTTTTTCTTTTCTTTTCACCAGTTGGTATTTGTTACGAATATTCTAACCTCCTCCAATTCACAGTGCGAATTAAACTCTAATTTTAAACTAAAAATAACATCATTTTTCTTGTGTTTTAACACTTGAATAATATGAACATGAAAAAGTAAAACGAAGTTGGATCTTAAATTTTTTTATAACGTTAGATGGCGGTGATTTCTCAGCCACGTAGCAGGATGAGTGACATACACAGCATTTTTATTTATGAATTTACAATTGCTAATAAAGCCGTGTACAAAATTGAATGACCTAATCTATCACCAACCAATTAGTCTCAATAATGACATGCTAAAATCGCTAATTAATTGTGTAATCTAACAAAAAACCCTTTAGTATGAGAACTGAGTTGATAAGGACATGGGCATATTGGGAATTCCATGAATGAAAATGACATTATATCCCTTGGGGACCAAGTCACCAATCAAGTTGAACAAATAAGACTCGGAAACTGAACATTCAAAAATTGCTACGTTCGCCGCCTGGCTGGAAGATGACGTGAGCCGTGAGTTACACGGAGACCCCTCCTTACGTTGACAGATATTTCTTTTTCTTTTTCTTTTTTTTTTTCTGGATCAAATTTGTTGACAGATATTGCCTCAATTTAATTATTTTATAAATGGACCGGTGCCTTGTATTTTTGCCACCTTACGGATTAGATTTCCGTGACTGATATCTATTTAATTATTTTCTTATTAAGGAAATATATTCATATTATAAAGGAAATCATTTTCATGACAACGAAACATTTATTATTTTACACATACATCATTATCATAAAAGTCTTTGCAACTCATAACATTCTAAATATATGGATCAAAGCTAACAACTATTTCAAAAATAGACGAATTTTTCTGACCAATATATATATAACTTTACAAATGCTAGGATATCTATAATATATCATTTTCATCATCTATATGAGTCGAATATGAGATCTTTTATAATTAAGTGGAGAAAAATATCACTAAATCTAACTAATTGGTTTACGTCGTATAATTTTAGGCTATTTAATTAGATTATTATGATACTAAAAATTGGCATATTGTAGAAACAACCTCACATAATTTATTTATTTTTTACTCTAAAGATATGATCTATTTTAGGAAAGAGGGTCATGGATTCATAATCTATTTCTTAAAATTGATGCTTTGGTGGAAACAAAACAAAAAACAAATAATTTTTGGCGCTAACGAGAGCAGAGGGGCCAATGTGGGGACCACACGGAGCTGTGGAGCGGTAGTTTGAAAAATGACCGAACCAATACTCACGCACGCTTTTGGTATTGGTGGTCGGCCAGTTAGGAGGATAGGACCAGCAGGAAGGAAGAATCCCGTAGCTTTCCTTTCCTCCTCTTGCAAATCCAGGACCACTTTCACCCACATTCACGTGGCTTACGAACCCGCCAGTGCCACCCTCCCTCTTTCTCCTTTCTAAATTTCTTTCCAACGCTCGGTATTTTTGTTTGCATTATCCAATTCCAAAGCTATAGTAAGAAAATAAAAACTGAGACAACACACCATACGAATGGCTTTAGGTTGGAAGAGTGTGACAGGTTTATATGCCATACACAGTGATATGATTATCATCCCGAAAAATTACTTCATATTTATAAGAATAATAATCTAACATCGAAAAATAGAAAAAAGAAAAAGAAAGAAACCGAGCACTTAAATAAATAGAGGTTAAAGTATTATTTAATTGCAGTCACCATCTTAGACTTAGACAACATATAAATAATACCCAAAAAAACATTCCACGCGTTTTCTTCAGATTAATGAACGAAAAGAAACACTAAACTCACAGCCAAAGTTGTAAAAACATCAACTGAATTGCATAAAACAGTGAACAGGTTCTTGTTCTGTAAATATCTAACCATTTTCGAATATAAACACACTTACAGCTTCAACTGTTGGCCATTGGCCAGGCTGGAGCCCATGGTAGCTAAGCATATGCAACGGCACACTGGAACTAAAAATACTTTTTAAATATCAATCTGCAATCTCATCAAAGTTTCTCCCTTTCAGATAAGCTATGGGCAATATAATAATATTCATCTATCAAGGAGAAGCTAATGATTGATAAGATTGGACCTCAAAAGGGGGAACCCAATCATTCACAATAAAAATAACAACTTGGGATTGTTTATTAAAAACTTTAGGCTTCTGCGACTGCAACAACCAGCATATATCCCAAATCATGCATTAATTTATGAAGACTAAGTAAGTTGAAAACACAGCACAGCAGTCAGCCCCTTTATAATTTGAGCTCAACTATGTATCTACTCAAAGATTAAATCCTTCCCCTCTGTTTCTGGGTTGTACATATATTGGCCTAACAATGAACACAAAGCTGGACAACAACCAAATGCATGTCGCAAACAGAGTATTCTAATACTTTCATCTGGAGTGGGGGCAGAGGGAACATGAAGCATGTTATGGCCCAATCTAATTGGACCACTGAGGAATATCCAAATGCCCATCCACTCTTTTTAAACAAGATTCTCTCTGATGATGATTCTGGAAAATAAAAAAAAAACATCTAGGAAATAATAATGTAACTAAAAAAAGTAGATGCTGCAGACATAATTATTTTTCATTTTTCATTTTATTCTGAATGTTCAATTCTTGTTTATTTCAGTGTCTGCACAATCATTACAGCTCATCTGTTTCAGAACTTGGAGTAGCAATTTTTCAAAGTGCATGAGAAAGCAAAGTATATGCTAAATGAAACTCATGACTGCATACAGAAGAAAAGCATCAACAATACAGTTTGCAGGCAGGGAGTATTTGTAGACTGCATGAAACTGAACCATGAAACCAGTTAATAGAATTCCAATTAAAATGTCCCCAGAACAGAACCAATCATAGCATTAGAAAGATATTCTTGTATTGCATGAACACTGAACTAAACTACCCTATAACAGAGCATTAACCGATAGTTTGGGTATAACGTTAGAATATGTTCCTTAAATGTTTCTGAATGCATGAGTACTACAAGAAAGTATAACATTAGACCAACAGAAGAAATAACTTTGTATTAGAAAATTGTTTTAATAAATGTAACAACAAGATGACATTACTCCGTGACAGTTCAACAGAAAAGATTAATTAACTACAAGGATTCTACTAAAAATGGTTTTCAAGGAAAGAAGAACTACTTTCCTTGTGAGCATACTGAAATTAGTGTTTCTGGCCGAATTCAAAGGTACCTGTCGTCACCATGAAAGCTTTTACCGTCTCCGCAGAGGGCGCTGAATAACAGAAAATATAGTTAATAAACCCTTATTAACTGTATGTCTTGTGCGGTATGTGTGTGTGTGTGATTCCTTCATTAGAGTAGACTGGCAATCTCTTTGTTTGATGACAAAGCATGCATATCTTAAAAACATAAAACACCTAAGATATACAGAGCGAAATAATCAAAAGGAAACTTCACTGTTGGAAAAATGTAACATTGTCGCAATTGTTAAATGTCACTACTGTAGTTTCACCTTCATTGACTTTATTAAGCAAAGAAAACCAACGAGTATGGATCACACAGGAACACATTTCTTGCGTGTATCTGTGCTACATATCTTTTATAGACAAGATCGAGTAAGTAACTAAGATAAGTAACCAATTCTGGACCATTAGATCTCTTTTTGGGGCCAATATTGTTGTTTTAGTCATGGGAGAGCTTCACCTTCAAAATCCAACTAAGCAAAGAAAATAAAAGAGTACCGAGGGCATAAGCACATACTCTTTGTATGTTATCAGTTGCTTGTGGCCGTCTGGCAGACATTGCCTCTGGATTTGGAACCAAATCTGGACTGCCATGCTTATAAAATGCCTGTAACGCTCTCCCAACAAATGGGCGAACAACATTCACTTCCATTGCAGATAGATTTTTGACCTGCAATTACAAATCAAATCAACTCAGGAACACCAATCAAGAAGGAAAAACAATGCATCAAAGTACGGAAATGATAAATTCTACTGTTAAATCCAATCATGCTGAAAAGATTAGTTAGACAGAAAATTTTGTAAATCTTAATACTTAAATTTTTTTTTAAAAAATCCCTAAATCCTGAAAATTCTCGGCACTATCAATTATCTCATCCAAATGCACCATAAAGAAAGACACATACCTTCACTGCAGAAGAGCGAGCATCCTCGAATGATTCTAAGCTACTTTCGACCTTAAGAAACCTCGCATCCCTTATGTCATTAATAAGAGACCTCACCTATTAGAACGAACTATAATGAGGTCATTGCAAAATACCAATGAATAGTTAGATATAGGTTGAAAGAATCTTCAACTCACCATATATAGGTCAGTAATATCACCAGATGCACTATCATCAAGAAAAAAGTTAGAGCTGACATCAACGTACTTGTACAATAAAATATAGAATATGTACAAAGTTCAGTACTTACTAATCAAAAAGAAGGCTTGAGATTTCAACATAATGGAAAGGCAGGACTTGAAATGCTGCCTGAGACTCGCGCTCCGCCTCCAAAATCTGAGTCAAGTTTTCTAGTATCAAAACAAAATCATGAGTTCACTTAGACAAATGGAAATGAAATTTAAAAAAATAAACATATCAAATGCACATTGAGAACAAAAATGTAAACAGAAGTTAAATGCTTTTGGCAATGATCAAAACCCAAAATCAGTCTGATATGGGTTACAGTTTATTGATTTTTGATTCTAGGAAGAGCTTTGTCAGTAAATCATGACTAATTTGATCATATCTTGAAGTCATTTATTTTTTGTAGAAGGATAAACCTAAAAACTCTTAACATATAACTGCTGATGCTAAGACTCATATAAAGAATTCCATCAAAACAGACAACACTCTATGGCACACAAAAGAAGCAAAACATATTTTGAATATTCCCCAGGAAAAGAGTAGTGTTAATGAAATCCATTTTATCATAATCAACCAAATCAATCCAAAGTCAAAGCATGATAACTTTACTAGAGACCTGAACAATCTATTTCCTCGAAATTCTTGGATAATAGGTTGCAAACATAGAACCATATATCAAACTAATGCTAAAGAAGCAAGACTAACCGACGGACATCCAGTCTGGGGGTCGAATTGTACATTTCCCTCTCTTCTTCAGAGCAATTGCCAGCCACAGAGGTACTTGGGTAGCCATTTGTGGGTAGAATGGACCAAAATCTCCCTGTAAACCATAATAAAAGTTACCCACCTGCATAAATCAACTGAAGCTACGATATAACAACATGAACAAAGTGAAGAACATACACAGAGCATGTTGAGAGGCTCCATTCTCATATTGGGGACGATCTCCACCATTTCATCTTCAGCCATAAACTCAACCTGAGCTTATGAAATTTCAAATTAAATTCACAGGAATAGGCGAAATAGAAAACAAAACAACCACATTAAGCCAAAATTACAGATGAACACATAGTGGGAGAGAGCTAGACCTCTTCTCCAGAAAATATAGAAACATTTGGATCAGATTGGCCGGCCATCCCTTGAATTATTCGATCCGACGAAGAGTTTATAGTAATATCAGCTCAATTTGAGTAGAATGAAGTCAAATAGGGTCGAAGATTGGGCCTATAGGATGGAGTTGCACAGACGCGTATGTGATAAATGGCGGTGCATAATTGGTATTTAGAAACCCTAATGTCTGGTGGCGGGAAAATCGATTTTTCGGTGCTTAATAGAATTTGAGTTTTGTTTTTCTTTTCAATAGTCGCTTTTAAATTAAAATCTTATTGTTGACTGGCGTAGGCTGTCAAGTTTCCAATCTGCCCCATATTTATGAAACTGGCAGACTTGTTTTCTTCTACAGAGAGAGAAGGAGCAATGGATACGGATCCCAATGGTGCCACGTCCTTGTCCAAAATGGATCCGACCCGACGGCCCATAAGCAAAGGTTTCTGTTACTAGGCCGGTTCAAGCTAAAGCCCAATGTTGGAGACGACAGACTTGGTTGAGAGGGAGACAGAGAGGGAGAAGTTCTTCCATGAGGCAGGTCCATGTGTGAATGATTGAATTTTTGTCCACCGACAGTGCTTTGGTCAACTGCCTTCTATTCATCTAAAGACTCACAAACATAATTATAGCTCTGGTGGATTCAGAGACAGAGACAGATATGGAGTGCGTTGACTTCTTTCGAGTTTTCATCATGGGCTTCAGATCATTAGCATCTTCTTCTTCTTCTTCTTCTGCTGCTGCTGCTGCTGCTGCTGCTGATACTGATATACCCCCTCGTCAAGAAAAGTATGATGTGTTTATTAGCTTCAGAGGAGAGGACACCCGTCTTACTTTTACCAGCTATCTTTATGAAGCTTTATGTAGGAAGAAAATCGAAACCTACATAGATGAGAGGCTCGTGAGAGGAGGTGAAATTGCGCCTGCCCTTCTCGAAGCAATCCAGAGATCAACGATTTCGGTAATCATTTTCTCAAAAAACTATGCTTCTTCTACTTGGTGTCTGGATGAACTTGTGCATATACTAGAGTGCAAGGAAAAGAAGGGCCAGTTGGTTATACCCATTTTTTACGACATCAGTCCATCAGATGTACGGAAACAACAGGGGAGTTATGCACTTGCATTTCGTCAACACAAATGCAATAAGGTGCACAGGTGGAGGGCTGCTTTGACACAAGCAGCCAATCTCTCGGGTTTTGATGATTCAGACAAAACAGAGTAATTAATTTTGTTTCTTATAGTTTGATTTGTACTTTGTGACTATTTGATTACGCAGCCATACTTACTAACCATTTGTTTGTTTGTCCTTGATGTTTATAAATGCCAGGCCTGAGGCCAGTTTAGTTATGAAAGTTGTCCAAGATATTTGGACCAAGTTGCATTGCGAATCGTCAAGTGATTTAAAGGGCCTGTTTGGAATTGAAAGGAAAATTGAGCAAATTGAGTCATTATTATGCTTGGATTCAACAGGTGTTTGCTGTGTAGGTATTTGGGGCATGGGTGGTATTGGCAAGACCACCCTTGCTGATGCTGTATTTCACAGGCTGTCCTCTAAATTTGAAGCTGCTTGTTTTCTGGCAAATGTTAGGGAGAACTCAGAACAAACGAATGGACTACATCAGTTGCGAAATAAACTTGTTGGTGAGATATTGAAGGAAAAAGATGTAAATATCGACACTCCGTCTATACCAATTCATCTTCAAGATAGGCTCAAGCGTACAAAGGCGCTCATTGTTGTTGATGATGTGAATGCTCGAAAACAACTAGAAGATCTTGTTGGTGATCATGATCGGTTTTGCCAAGGAAGTCGAATCATTATAACTGCTAGAGATAAAGGCCTACTTGAGGAAAAAGTTGACCATGCGAAGATATTCAACGTTGAGGGATTAGGTTCTGATGAAGCTCTTGAGCTCTTTCATTTGCATGCTTTTGGAAATAAGTCTCCAACAACAGATTACACTGAGTTGTCAAGAGAGGTGATGGATTATATTAAGGGCATTCCATTAGCTCTTAAAGTTATGGGGTCCTCATTCCGTCGTTGCAAGAGCAAACAAGAGTGGGAAGTTCAATGGAAAAAAGTGAAACGAATTCCAATCGGAGAAATCGAGCAAGTGTTGAGAATAAGTTACGATGGATTAGGAAAAAATGAGAAGGAGATATTTCTTGATATAGCATGTTTTCATAAAGGCTATGAGAGGAATTATGTAAAAGAATTATTAGATAGTCGTGATTTCCATGGGGAAGGGGGAATCAATGATCTTATTGATAGGTCTCTCATATCAATTTCAAAAGAAGAATGGTCATCAAGAGAAAAGATAGAGATGCATGATTTGGTGCAAGAAATGGGTAGGGCAATTGCTCGAGAACAACGTATTGAAGAACGTAGTAGGTTGTTCAATGAAGAGGAATATGTCTATCAAGTATTGACAAATAACCAGGTAATTAGTAATATTCACATTTACAATTATACCTATAAATGTAATTTTGATTAAACTTTTTTGTATATTATATTTACATTTATATTTTGCTCTTGATTGTCAGGGAGATGGACATGTACAAGCCATATCCTTTGACTTGTCTTGGATTTTTTATTGGACGAAAAACTTGTCTAGGATTGAAAGGCTACACTTCGAAAAGATGTATCGACTGAGAGGCTTACGTGTCAATAATCAAGTCTTTCCCGAGACGTACACGTACCCATTAATTGTTTCTCTTGATCTTCCCAATTCTCTTAGATATCTGGACTGGGAGAGATATCCTTTGAAATCTTTGCCATCAAATTTTTCTGCTCAAAACCTTCTTGTCCTTCGTATGCCGAACACCAAAGTTGGGGCACAACTTTGGAATGAAGACCAGGTATATTATATATGCTTATTTTACATCTTGTATAACTTGTGGGATGTGACCTAGAAAGTAATAATCTGCAAGTTAAGCCATTTCTCTTTAATTTGTTACAGAGTCCTGTGAACTTAAAATGGATCGATCTTAATCTCTCCCAACATCTAACTGAAGTCCCAAATCTCTCTCGGAGTCGAAAAATTGAGCATATAGATCTGTGGGGCTGTCGAAGTTTGGTTGAAATTCCTTCGTATTTTCAACATCTGGGTAAGCTTATTTATCTTGGCCTTGGGTACTGCACAAATCTCAAAAATCTTCCCGAGATGCCATGCAATCTTGAATTCTTAGATTTGTCTAGGACAGCAATAGAGGAATTGCCTTCATCAGTTTGGTCTCACGAAAAATATATCATTTGGATATTACATATTGTAACCACCTTAAGAGTCTTCCAAGCAACAGTTGTAAGCTGAAACTCTCGGGTTCTCTTAGTCTAAAGGGCTGCGAATCTCTTTGTGAGGTTTGGGAGCTTCCCAAGGATACAAGAGCGCTAGACTTGTCTCTCGAAAACCTTGTGAGTCTCCGAACGAACATTTGGAAGTTGAAATCTCTGGAGAGCCTTGATCTTAGTCGGTGCTTCAAATTTCAAAATTTCCCTGAAATCTCGGAGGCTATGGAACATCTGGAGTTTCTAAATTTATCAGATACAGCAGTTGAAGAGCTACCCCCATCAATTGGAAATCTAGTTGCGCTTCGAAATTAGATTTAATTCATTGCAAGAACCTTGAATCTTTACCAGAGCTCCTCATCACTGGAGAGCCTTGATCTCATCAATTGCTACAAATTTCAAAATTTCCCTGAAATCTCGGAGGCTATGGAACATCTGGAATTTCTAAATTTATCACGTACAGCAGTTAAAGAGCTACCCCCATCAATTGGAAATCTAGTTGCGCTTCGAAAATTAGATTTAATTCATTGCGAGTACCTTGAATCTTTACCAGAGCTCCCCTTATCACTGGAGAGCCTTGATCTCATCTGGTGCTCCAAATTTCAAAACTTCCCTGAAATCTCTGAGGCTATGGAACATCTGGAGTTTCTAAATTTATCAGGTACAGCAGTTAAAGAGCTACCCCGATCAATTGGAAATCTAGTTGCGCTTCGAAAATTAGATTTAATTGATTGCAAGGACCTTGAATCTTTACCAGAGCTCCCCTCATCACTGGAGAGCCTTGATCTCATCTGGTGCTCCAAATTTCAAAACTTTCCTGAAATCTCGAAGGCTATGGAACATCTGGAGTTTCTAAATTTATCAGGTACAGCAGTTAAAGAGCTACCCCATCAATTGGAAATCTAGTTGCGCTTCGAAAATTAGATTTAATTCATTGCAAGGACCTTGAGATTGTCCCTGATTACCTATTTTGCTTAACCTCATTACAAGAGTTAAATATGAGTAGCACCAAAATTAAGAGCATACCTTCAAGCATCAAACAAGCTACTTTGCTGTCTCGCATGTGCCTCATTGATTGCAAGAGCCTTGAATCTTTACCAGAGTTCCCCCATTGCTGCAATGTCTTGAAGTACATGGTTGCACGTCACTGAAGACAGTGTCTAGTTCAAGCACTGCAATCACACAAGCTTGGGAAGAATATATATTTTCTCAGGGGCTTCAAGAGAAACATATATTTTCTAATTGTCCAAAGTTGGATGAGAATGCACGAAGTAACATAATGGCTGATGCACAGTTCAGAATTATGCGAATGGCAACTGCATTGTCAAAGCTTAAAAGACAAAATTGAAGAAAAAATTGAACAAGCATCATATGATTCAGATGATGAATATGCATTTGAGAAGGTTTCTATCTCTTTCTTTCTTTCTCTCTCTCTCTACCTCACGCACACACTGTCTGTTGAAGAATCTTTTTTTTTTTTCAAGAGTTTAATAACTATGTATCCATGGTACAGGAATTTGTTGGCATCAAATGTTGTGGGTATGAAATTCCAAAATGGTTCAGCCATCAAAGTGAGGGATCTTCAATAAAGATTGAGCTTCCTCGTGATTGGTTTAGCACAGATTTCTTGGGTTTCGCTCTATCTCTTGTTGTTGGCTATGCTCCATGGACTCCATTGTGTAACGAGATTAAATGCAAGTACAACTTCAAAACTAGTAATGGTGAAAGCCATGAAGTCAACCATCCTTTGTGTATTATGGCTAGTGGACTATCCTTTGGAAGCGAGTGGTATTCTCCTGAAGTGTTTGTGTGGTGGTATAATAATGTCTTTGAAGAAGTTGTAGAGGGAACTCGAAGCCCCACTGCGTTTTACAACCGTTTTACTGAGGTCAATGTTGACTTCAACAAACTGACTTTTTACGAAGGCCCCTTTCGGGTGGAAAAGTGTGGGATATGTCTGTTGTATGGCAAAGATGCTGAGATGATAAAGCAGAGGGCTTTGCTTTTTGATTTGAGCTGTTAGCTTTGCAAGCCTTGTGGCTGAGGATGCTTTTGATTTTGAGTTGTTAGGCTTAGCCTTAGGGAAAGGATGTCTTTCTTGTTTTAGCTGAGGATGCTCTTCAGTTTCTCACGTCCCATGTAAGCCATGTAATTTTCTTCATTGAATTCAAGTTTTCAATTGTTAAAAGTCAACAGGTACAAAAGAAAATTACATGGCTTCAAGTTTCTGCTTCAAATGGGAAATTGGCACCTTCTTCAGTTTGCATATCTAAAATTAAATACGTTTTTCTATCCTAAACTTCCTTTCATAAAAACAGGTACAAAAGAAGAGCGAGGGAAGAAATTGGAGAAAATGAAAGAGAGTAAAGCCTGAAGAAGTTGTGAAAAATCCTAAACTTCCTTTCGTATAAACATTTGTGCCTTACGGCAAGAATCATCGGAACCACTGTCCTTGTTCGTGTCATCCTCCTTATGTGTATGTTCTGGCTGTCATAACTTTCATTTTGAGGAATTGGAACTTGGTTGGACTTTGTGCTAGATGCACTACATATGCAGGCTGCTGGGTTTTCATGGAACTCACCCCGGCCAGGCTTTATCTCATTTGGCTCTCCCATGAATCCAATTTGATTAGTTCGAAGCCTGGTGGCAAATTCTTCCCACGTCATGTTATTACGATTCATGAACAACGGAGACAGTTTCTTAGCATTTGGACGGATTGTTGGTTTATGACCAAACTATCTCCCGCATCAGTAAACAAACTAGTTATAAACCTAAACATGATCAAATCAAACCCTTTTACCAGAAGACAAAAATGTATCCTTCAACTCAAGTTTTGGGTGTTGTTTGGCATTGCTTAAATTTTTAAAAAGCAGCTTTTAATAAAAATTATGATAGTTTGGGTGTTTGGTAAACGTGAAAAATGGGGCTTTTTTAAAAAAGTAGTCGTGAATGACCTCTCGTTTTTCCAAAACTCTCCCAACCCAGCCTTCTAAAAGCTGCTTCTAAAAAAATTTAACCGGTGGTTTAATTAAGTTTTGACTTTCCCATAATGTCCTCACTTATTTTTCAAAAGGACAGTCCTTTGTCCCTCAATTACATCGAGCGAAACTCTCCTTCTCCATTCTGCGAACTCCACTGTCTGTCGTTGGAATTCTCATCGTGCATGTGAGAGAATTCATCGAGCCCAACCTTAACCCTAGATTTGGTCATATATTTTTTTATCCTATACCCGTATTTGCCTCTTCGAACCCTAACAATCTCACGCCCTGGTGTCTCTCTCGTCATCTTCCTCTACTTTCAAGCTCATGCCATGGAATTTCGTGCCTTCCGATGACTAACAAAGCGATTTGAGGTTAGGCAAAAGTAATTTTTTTTCCTTCACATTGTCATGTTTGATTTGGGGTTATAAGTTATTTGGTTTTGATTTGGTTGTAATTGTAGGCTTTCTATTCCTTTGAACCATAAATCAGAGAGTCGGACCTTAGACGAAAATTTGACAGCACCATATGACCCTCTGCGGCCATCGTTGGTCATGACGGTAGGTGTGGACCCGTGAGCTCCACCTTCCCTAAGGTTTCTTCCTTTTTCCAACTTTCCTCTAAAATTATTTTTGTTTAATTTCATTATTAGATCCAGGCAAACTCGGCTCTTTTGTTTCAAGGGAAAAAAATTTAACGGCAAAGTGAAGTTATTGGATTGCAAATGCGATTACTTGTAAAACTAATGAATACTAATTTAACCATTTGAGTTCGTATTCGCTAGGATTCCTTTTTCTTTTCTTTTTTTCAAACCGATTGACGGTATGGTTTGTGATTAATATTTTCAATGATCTGTGCTCTACATGTTGAAATTTTGGTTTTTGATCTTCGTTTGGTTGTCCGAGTACATGTTTTCTGCTTTGCTAACAATGATCTCGTACTTCATTTGTTTCCTATTGTCCTTAGTTGTGAGAAGTAAACAAACTTAGTTACCACCATGCACACTCATGCTTAGAATTCACTTTTATTCATCAATTTAATTGTTTTTTTTTCCTTTTTTCTCTTTTTTTTTCGGAGGACAAGCATTGTGTACGATTGCTGCTGTTCTTGGTGGAAAGAGCTTGGCATCTTAGAAATCTGGAAAGAGCTTGTCAACTAGGGCGTTTTTGCATAGGTTATATGTGGTAGAGATTGACTTTTGTTATATCTTAGAAATTTTAGGTTATGTTTTATAAAATATGATTCTAATTCATATTTTCGTTATATTTTAGGTGGAAATAGTTCAAAAGCAAAAGCAATAGTTGTTTGGGTGACTAGGTGAGTATGGTGGTGATTATGGATGAAGCTCACTCAGTACCAACAGTGGTGAGGTCACTGATTAAGTGATCTGTGATATTGAATGATATATTGATATGTGATTGAATGAGATATTGGGCTTGCTCTGTTTTGGTTTCTGTCTCCATTATGTTTTGGTTGCTGTCTCCATTTTCTTTGGTTTCGATTTCGGTTTTGTAGAGTTATATATATATAACTTTGCAAATGCTAGGATATCTATAATATATCGTCGTCATCATTTATATGAGTCAAATATAAGATCTCTTATAATTAAGTGGAGAAAAATATCACTAAATCTGACTAATTGGTTTACGTCGTATAATTTTAGGCTATTTAATTAGATTATTATGATACTAAAAATTAGCATATTGTAGAAACAACCTCACATAATTTATTTATTTTTTACTCTAAAGATATGATCTATTTTAGGAAAGAGGGTCATGGATCTAATTTATTCACAACCTCACTTAGCTTCAACTGTTGGCCATTGGCCAGGCTGGAGCCCATGGTAGCTAAGCATATGCAACGGCACACTGGAACTAAAAATACTTTTTAAATATCAATCTGCAATCTCATCAAAGTTTCACCCTTTTCAGATAAGCTATGGGCAATATAATAATATTCATCTATCAAAGAGAAGGTAATGATTGATAAGATTGGACCTCAAAAGGGGGAACCCAATCATTCACAATAAAATAAGAACTTGGGATTGTTTATTAAAAACTTTAGGCTTCTGCAACTGCAACAACCAGCATATATCCCAAATCATGCATTAATTTATGAAGACTATAAGTAAGTTGAAAACACAGCACAGCAGTCAGCCCCTTTATAATTTGAGCTCAACTATGCATCCACTCAAAGATTAAATCCTTCCCCTCTGTTTCTGGGTTGTATATATATTGGCCTAACAATGAACACAAAGCTGGACAACAACCAAATGCATGTCGCAAACAGAGTATTCTAATACTTTCATCTGGAGTGGGGGCAGAGGGAACATGAAGCATGTTATGGCCCAATCTAATTGGACCACTAAGGAATATCCAAATGCCCATCCACTCTTTTTAAACAAGATTCTCTCTGATGATGATTCTGGAAAATAAAAATAAACATCTAGAAAATAATAATGTAACTAAAAAAAGTAGATGCTGCAGACATAATTATTTTTCAATTTTCATTTTATTCTGAATGTTCAATTCTTGTTTATTTGAGTGTCTGCACAATCATTACAGCTCATCTGTTTCAGAACTTGGAGTAGCAATTTTTCAAAGTGCATGAGAAAGCAAAGTATATGCTAAATGAAACTCATGACCTCATACAGAAGAAAAGCATCAACAATACAGTTTGCAGGCAGGGAGTATTTGTAGACAGCACGAAACTGAACCATGAAACCAGTTAATAGAATTCCAATTAAAATGTCCCCAGAACAGACCCAACCACCAAAGCATTAAAAAGATATTGTTGTATTGTATGAGCATTGAACTAAACTACCCTATAACAGAGCCTTAACCGATAGTTTGGGTATAACGTTAGAATCTCTTCCTTAAATGTTTCTGAATGCATGAGTACTACAAGAAAGTATAACATTAGACCAACAGAAGAAATAACTTTGTATTAGAAAATTGTTTTAATAAATGTAACAACAAGATGACATTACTCCGTGACAGTTCAACAGAAAAGATTAATTAACTACAAGGATTCTACTAAAAATGGTTTTCAAGGAAAGAAGAACTACTTTCCTTGTGAGCATACTGAAATTAGTGTTTCTGGTCAATTCAAAGGTACCTGTCGTCACCATGAAAGCTTTTACCGTCTCCGCAGAGGGCGCTGAATAACAGAAAATATAGTTAATAAACCCTTATTAACTGTATGTCTTGTGGGGTATGTGTGTGTGTGTGATTCCTTCATTAGAGTAGACTGGCAATCTCTTTGTTTGATGACAAAGCATGCATATCTTAAAAACATAAAACACCTAAGATATACAGAGCGAAAAAATCAAAAGGAAACTTCACTGTTGGAAAAATGTAACATTGTCGCAATTGTTAAATGTCACTACTGTAGTTTCACCTTCATTGACTTTATTAAGCAAAGAAAACCAACGAGTATGGATCACACAGGAACACATTTCTTGCGTGTATCTGTGCTACATATCTTTTATAGACAAGATCGAGTAAGTAACTAAGCTAAGTAACCAATTCTGGACCATTAGATCTCTTTTTGGGGCCAATATTGTTGTTTTAGTCATGGGAGAGCTTCACCTTCAAAATCCAACTAAGCAAAGAAAATAAAATAGTACCGAGGGCATAAGCACATACTCTTTGTATGTTATCAGTTGCTTGTGGCCGTCTGGCAGACATTGCCTCTGGATTTGGAACCAAATCTGGACTGCCATGCTTATAAAATGCCTGTAACGCTCTCCCAACAAATGGGCGAACAACATTCACTTCCATTGCAGATAGATTTTTGACCTGCAATTACAAATCAAATCAACTCAGGAACACCAATCAAGAAGGAAAAACAATGCATCAAAGTACGGAAATGATAAATTCTACTGTTAAATCCAATCATGCTGAAAAGATTAGTTAGACAGAAAATTTTGCAAATCATAATACTTAAATTTTTTTAAAAAAATCCCTAAATCCTGAAAATTCTCGGCACTATCAATTATCTCATCCAAATGCACCATAAAGAAAGACACATACCTTCACTGCAGAAGAAGCGAGCATCCTCGAATGATTCTAAGCTACTTTCGACCTTAAGAAACCTCGCATCCCTTATGTCATTAATAAGAGACCTCACCTATTAGAACGAACTATAATGAGGTCATTGCAAAATACCAATGAATAGTTAGATATAGGTTGAAAGAATCTTCAACTCACCATATATAGGTCAGTAATATCACCAGATGCACTATCATCAAGAAAAAAAGTTAGAGCTGACATCAACGTACTTGTACAATAAAATATAGAATATGTACAAAGTTCAGTACTTACTAATCAAAAAGAAGGCTTGAGATTTCAACATAATGGAAAGGCAGGACTTGAAATGCTGCCTGAGACTCGCGCTCCGCCTCCAAAATCTGAGTCAAGTTTTCTAGTATCAAAACAAAATCATGAGTTCACTTAGACAAATGGAAATGAAATTTAAAAAAAATAAACATATCAAATGCACATTGAGAACAAAAATGTAAACAGAAGTTAAATGCTTTTGGCAATGATCAAAACCCAAAATCAGTCTGATATGGGTTACAGTTTATTGATTTTTGATTCTAGGAAGAGCTTTGTCAGTAAATCATGACTAATTTGATCATATCTTGAAGTCATTTATTTTTTGTAGAAGGATAAACCTAAAAACTCTTAACATATAACTGCTGATGCTAAGACTCATATAAAGAATTCCATCAAAACAGACAACACTCAATGGCACACAAAAGAAGCAAAACATATTTTGAATATTCCCCAGGAAAAGAGTAGTGTTAATGAAATCCATTTTATCATAATCAACCAAATCAATCCAAAGTCAAAGCATGATAACTTTACTAGAGACCTGAACAGTCTATTTCCTCGAAATTATAGGATAATAGGTTGCAAACATAGAACCATCTATCAAACTAATGCTAAAGAAGCAAGACTCACCGACGGACATCCAGTCTGGGGGTCGAATTGTACATTTCCTCTCTTCTTCAGAGCAATTGCCAGCCACAGAGGTACTTGGGTAGCCATTTGTGGGTAGAATGGACACAAAATCTCCCTGTAAACCATAATAAAAGTTACCCACCCGCATAAATCAACTTAAGCTACGATATAACAACATGAACAAAGTGAAGAACATACACAGAGCATATTGAGAGGCTCCATTCTCATATTGGGGACGATCTCCACCATTTCATCTTCAGCCATAAACTCAACCTGAGCTTATGAAATTTCAAATTAAATTCACAGGAATGAGCGAAATAGAAAACAAAACAACCACATCAAGCCAAAATTACAGATGAACACATAGTGGGAGAGAGCTAGACCTCTTCTCCGGAAAATATAGAAACATTTGGATCAGATTGGCCGGCCATCCCTTGAATTATTCGGTCCGACGAAGATTTTATAGTAATATCAGCTCAATTTGAGTAGAATGAAGTCAAATAGGGTCGAAGATATGGAATTGCACAGACGCGTATGTGATAAATGGCGGTGCATAATTGGTATTTAGAAACCCTAATGTCTGGTGGCGGGAAAATCGATTTTTTGGTGCTTAATAGAATTTGAGTTTTGTTTTTCTTTTCAATAGTCGCTTTTAGAAAGATCTCCAACAGCCTCCTCAACCACTTTGGACGCTTCAAATAGGTGAACACATCGAAAAATTCCTCCAATGCCTCTTCAACCTCAATCATCAAATCTGCAACCTCATTCTCTCTCTTCAAAAGGCGGTAGAGACTCGCTTCTTCAAAACATTTATTTTGCTTTTGGGAGAACCAAAATCATATCAAAAGCGCTAAAAACATTTATTTTTTTATGGGTTTGATGTAAATTTCATAAATATTATCTTTAAAAAAAAAGAATTTTATTAATTATTTCAAATGTTATTAATTACTTATTGTTTTAAGTCAAATATTGTATTAATTGAATTGAAGAAGCGATGAGGCGTAAAATATTAAAGAATAAATAAGCGCTTCAAATCGCGTAGGTCAACAAATTTGATTTGAAGAGTTTTTTTACTACCACTGTTGGAGATGCTCTTAAATTAAAATTTTATTGTTGACTGGCGTAGGCTGTCAAGTTTCCAATCTGCCCCAAGTATGTTAATGCTTTGAATTGCCGTCAGCATGCATTTGATTTTGACAAGTCAGAACATGCCACTTGATGTGAAAGGACCAAGTCTTGGAATAAAGAATTCACAAGCTGAAGCCTTGGAATAATTAATTGGATATTCATGCACTGGAGATGGCTATTGAGTGGTTCTATCTCCAATTTAATTGAAATCAACATGGACAATTCACATGGCTATTTAGCGTTGGATTCCCGCAGCTACCCTTGAGCCAAGAGCCCAACGGCTCGCTTCTGTCCACTGTTGACCCACGTGGGTCATCTGTCCACTGTTCCTCATAACCCATGCTCCATTCATTTTTTCGTAGAAACCACGCCTCTCTCTGTCAAAATCAGAAACCTGCTCTTCGTTAGTCATTTCTCTCAAAACTCAAAACCCATCTCTCTCTTCTCACACCTCTCTCTCTTCTCACGGCTAAACAAATTTCAAAACTCTCTCTCAAGACTAAAAGAGATGCTTCAGTCGTCTCATCTCCATTCACACCTCCATCATTTCAACTCTCTCTTTAATCCGAAAATGCTGTCATCTCTTTGACAACCCGTCCCCCTTATTCCGTCATCTCCAACCTCTCTTGCAGCGGCTCCTTGCAGATCTCATATTAGCGTTACTCAGCCTACTCCGGCAACAACGCATTTCCATGAACACCCAGATCTGATATTATCGATAATTTCGATAATATCGCGAAATTATCATCATTTAAAGAGAGAAATTGAACGGAAATATCGCAAAGGATATTTCGCCGAAATTTTCAAAAAACTTACGAAAAAACCTATACCCTCACGATAATATCGCTGCCCCAAATTCAGCGAAATTTCACCGAAATTTCGAAATTTCAGTCCTTCCAGGTGTGAATGATTGAATTTTTGTCCACCGACAGTGCTTTGGTCAACTAGAACAGTTGTTTTGTAGCTTAGTCTTTGCAAGCAACTGCTTTCTATTCATCTAAAGACTCACAAACATAATTATAGCTCTGGTGGATTCAGAGACAGAGAGAGATATGGAGTGCTTCAGATCATTAACATCTTCTTCTTCTGCTGCTGCTGCTGATACTGATATCCCCCTCTTCAAGAAAAGTATGATGTGTTTATTAGCTTCAGAGGAGAGGACACCCGTCTTACTTTTACCAGCTATCTTTATGAAGCTTTATGTAGGAAGAAAATCGAAACCTACATAGATGAGAGGCTCGTGAGAGGAGGTGAAATTGCGCCTGCCCTTCTCGAAGCAATCCAGAGATCAACGATTTCGGTAATCATTTTCTCAAAAACTATGCTTCTTCTACTTGGTGTCTGGATGAACTTGTGCATATACTGGAATGCAAGGAAAAGAAGGGCCAGTTGGTTATACCCATTTTTTACGACATCAGTCCATCAGATGTACGGAAACAACAGGGGAGTTATGCACTTGCATTTCCTCAACAAAAATGCAATAAGGTGCACAGGTGGAGGGCTGCTTTGACACAAGCAGCCAATCTCTCGGGTTTTGATGATTCAGACAAAACAGAGTAATTAATTTTGTTTCTTATAGTTTGATTTGTACTTGTGACTATTTGATTACGCAGCCATACTTACTAACCATTTGTTTGTTTGTCCTTGATATTTATATATGCTAGGCCTGAGACCAGTTTAGTTAAGAAAGTTGTCGAAGATATTTGGACCAAGTTGAATTGCGAATCGTCAATTGATTTAAAGGGCCTGAAAGGAATTGAAAGGAAAATTAAGCAAATTGAGTCATTATTATGCTTGGATTCAACAGGTGTTTGCTGTGTAGGTATTTGGGGCATGGGTGGTATTGGCAAGACCACCCTTGCTGATGCTGTATTTCACAGGCTGTCCTCTAAATTTGAAGCTGCTTGTTTTCTGGCAAATGTTAGGGAGAACTCAGAACAAACGAATGGACTACATCAGTTGCGAAATAAACTTGTTGGTGAGATATTAGGGTTAAAAGATGTAAATATCGACACTCCGTCTATACCAATTCATCTTCAACATAGGCTCAGGCGAACAAAGGCGCTCATTGTTCTTGATGATGTGAATGCTCGAAAACAACTAGAAGATCTTGTTGGTGATCATGATCGGTTTTGCCAAGGAAGTCGAATCATTATAACTGCTAGAGATAAAGGCCTACTTGAGCAAAAAGTTGACCATGCGAAGATATTCAACGTTGAGGGATTAGGTTCTGATGAAGCTCTTGAGCTCTTTCATTTGCATGCTTTTGGAAATAAGTCTTCAACAACAAATTACATTGAGTTGTCAAGAGAGGTGGTGGATTATATTAAGGGCAATCCATTAGCTCTTAAAGTTATGGGGTCCTTATTCCATCGTTGCAAGAGCAAACAAGAGTGGGAAGCTCAATGGAACAAATTGAAACAAGATCCAATCGGCGGAGAAATCGAGGAAGTGTTGAGAATAAGTTACGATGGATTAGGAAAAAATGAGAAGGAGATATTTCTTGATATAGCATGTTTTCATAAAGACTATGAGAGGAATTATGTAAAAGAATTATTAGATAGTCGTGATTTCCATGGGGAAGCAGGAATCAATGATCTTATTGATAGGTCTCTCATATCAATTTCAAAAGAAGAATGGATGGATATGCAGTCAGAAGGACAGATAGAGATGCATGATTTGGTGCAAGAAATGGGTAGGGCAATTGCTCGAGAACAACGTATTGAAGAACGCAGTAGGTTGTTCAATGCAGAGGAATATGTCTATCAAGTATTGACAAATAACCAGGTAGTTAGTAATATTCACATTTACAATAAACAAGTCAGATTATTCCTACAAATGTATTTTGATTAAACTTTTTTGTATATTGTATTTACATTTATATTTTGCTCTTGATTGTCAGAGAAATGGACACGTTCAAGCCATATCCTTTAACTTGTCTAAGATTGAAAAGCTACACTTGGAGTTGCAACATGCAAACTTCGAAAAGATGTATCAACTGAGAGGCCTACGTGTCAATTATCAAGTCTTTCCCGATAAGTACCCATTAATTGTTTCTCTTGATCTTCCCAATTCTCTTAGATATCTGGACTGGGTGAGCTATCCTTTGAAATCTTTGCCATCAAATTTTTCTGCTCAAAACCTTCTTGTCCTTAGTATGCCGGACAGCAAAGTTGGGGCACAACTTTGGAATGAAGACCAGGTATATTATTATGCTTATTTTACATCTTGTATAACTTGTGGGATGTGACCTAGAAAGTAATAATCTGCAAGCTAAGCCATTTCTCTTTAATTTGTTACAGAGTCCTGTGAACTTAAAATGGATCGATCTTCGTTGGTCCCAACATCTAACTGAAGTCCCAAATCTCTCTCGGAGTCTAAAAATTGAGCATATAGATCTGTCGGGCTGTCATGGTTTGGTTGAAATTCCTTCTTATTTTCAACATCTTAGCAAGCTTATTTATCTTGGCCTTGGGCGCTGCACAAATCTCAAAAATCTTCCCGAGATGCCATGCAATCTTGAATTCTTAGATTTGTCTTGTACAGCAATAAAGGAATTGCCTTCATCAGTTTGGTCTCACGAAAAATATCTCACTTAGATATTACATATTGTATACACCTTAAGAGTCTTCCAAGCAACAGTTGTAAGTTGAAACTCTTGGGTTCTCTTAGTCTAGTGGGCTGCAAATCTCTTTGTGGGGTTTGGGAGCTTCCCAAGGATACAAGAGCGCTAGACTTGTCTCTCAAAAACCTTGTGAGTCTCCGAACAACTATTTGGAAGTTGAAATCTCTGGAGAGCCTTGATCTCAGTCGGTGCTCCAAATTTCAAAACTTTCCTGAAATTTCGGAGGCTATGGAACATTTGGAGTTTCTAAATTTATTAGGTACAGCAGTTAAAGAGCTATCCCCATCAATTGGAAATCTAGTTGCGCTTCGAAAATTAGATTTAATTCAATGCAAGAACCTTGAGATTGTCCATGATGACCTCTTTTGCTTAACCTCATTACAAGAGTTAAATCTGAGTAGCACCAAAATTAAGAGCATACCTGCAAGCATCAAACAAGCTGCTCAGCTGTCTCGCATATGCCTCATTGATTGCAAGAGCCTTGAATCTTTACCAGAGTTCCCCCATTGCTGCAATGTCTTGAAGCACATGGTTGCACGTCACTGAAGACAGTGTCTAGTTCAAGCACAGCAATCACACAAGCTTGGGAAGAATATATATTTTCTCGGGGGCTTCAAGAGAAACATATATTTTCTAATTGTCCACAGTTGGATGAGAATGCACGAAGCAATATAATGGCTGATGCACAGCTCAGAATTATGCGAATGGCAACTGCATCGTCAAAGTTTAAAAAGACAAAATTGAAGAAAAATTGAACAAGCATCATATGATTCAGATGATGAATATGCATTTGAGAAGGTTTCTATCTCTTTCTTTCTCTCTCTCTCTAGCTCACGCACACACTGTTTGTTGAAGAATCTTTTTTTTTCAAGAGTTTAATAACTATGTATCCATGGTACAGGAATTTGTTGGCATTAAATGTTGTGGGTATGAAATTCCAGAATGGTTCAGCCATCAAAGTGAGGGATGTTCAATAAAGATTGAGCTTCCTCGTGATTGGTTTAGCACAGATTTCTTGGGTTTCGCTCTATCTCATGTTGCTGGCTATGCTCCATGGTCTAACAAGATTAAATGCAAGTACAACTTCAAAACTAGTAATGGTGAAAGCCATGAAGTCAACCATCACTTCAAAACTAGTAGTGGAATCTGGGATTCACATAATGTGTTTGTGTGGTGGTATAATAATGTCTTTGAAGAAGTTGTAGAGGGAACTCGAAGCCCCACTGCGTTTTACAACCGTTTTACTGAGGTCAATGTTGACTTCATCGTACTGACGCCTTTCTTTGGGAAGCCCTCTCGGGTGGAAAAGTGTGGGATATGTCTGTTGTATGGCAAAGATGCTGAGATGATAAAGCAGAGGGCTTTGTAAATTCAAAATTTCTTTTGATTTGAGCTGTTAGCTTTGCAAGCCTTGTGGCTGAGGATGCTTTTGATTTTGAGTTGTTAGGCTTAGCCTTAGGGATGTCTTTCTTGTTTTAGCTGAGGATGCTCTTCAGTTTCTCACGCCCCATGTAAACCATGTGATTTTCTTCATTGAATTCAAGTTTTCAATTGTTAAAAGTCAACAGGTACAAAAGAAAATTACATGGCTTCAAGTTTCTGCTTCAAATGGGAAATTGGCACCTTCTTCAGTTTGCATATCTAAAATTAAGTACGTTTTTCTATCCTAAACTTCCTTTCATAAAAACAGGTACAAAAGAAGAGCGAGGGAAGAAATTGGAGAAAATGAAAGAGAGTAAAGCCTGAAGAAGTTGTGAAAAATCCTAAACTTCCTTTCGTATAAACATTTGTGCCTTACGGCAAGAATCATCGGAACCACTGTCCTTGTTCGTGTCATCCTCCTTATGTGTATGTTCTGGCTGTCATAACTTTCATTTTGAGGAATTGGAACTTGGTTGGACTTTGTGCTAGATGCACTACATATGCAGGCTGCTGGGTTTTCATGGAACTCACCCCGGCCAGGCTTTATCTCATTTGGCTCTCCCATGAATCCAATTTGATTAGTTCGAAGCCTGGTGGCAAATTCTTCCCACGTCATGTTATTACGATTCATGAACAACGGAGACAGTTTCTTAGCATTTGGACGGATTGTTGGTTTATGACCAAACTATCTCCCGCATCAGTAAACAAACTAGTTATAAACCAAAACATGATCAAATCAAACCCTTTCACCATAAGACAAAAATGTATCCTTCAACTCAAGTTTTAATACCTTCGACCAGCTAGCATTCTAGCCATATTGCCGTTGTTGGTGATGAAAACATCATTTTCATCGCAAACAAAAAAGTCAAGTGCAGCCATTCGAGAAGAGAAAGATGAAAATGGCGTCAACTCCTCTTTACTTGGGGAAAAGTCTCTTCAGTGGTGCCAACATCTCTTCAACTCCATATTTCGCGTGTGTATCATGTGGTTACCTATCCATTATTCCATTACATGATACATGTATTGGAGCTTTATATAACATTACGGCTCGATTTTTTCTTTTTTCTTTTTTGTTCTTTTGGCGTATTTGCTTTGTTGATCCATCTCAAATTCTCTTGAATCTCTCTTTTTGGCTTCTGGGATTGTATTTGAGAGCCTCAAATTCAGAAAGAAAGCGAGAAGGTAAAATGACCCGTGCCTTAGGTGGGTGGGCCGTGGCCCATATGAATTTCCGTGTACTAAAATCCATTGGACTAAGCTTCCCTTGGTTCCACCACGTAATCCGCTAATAACCACCCACGTCTTGTGCCACAGAAACAAGAAAACCCGTGGGCCTTCGCGCTCACCTTTTTAAGACCAAATCTCGATCGACGAATCTACCCCTCATCCATTAAGTATATTCCAGATTCTCCTAGGACACAACCGTAATTGCGCAGGATAAAGTGGGGCATAGCAAAATAGAATCCGCTAATAATAATACCCACCCTTGGGCACCAAGAAAAAGCCCAAGTTAAAAACCAGACCCCAAAAGCGAAAATCACACACACACGCTCTGTCTTGCGATTTCGTGAATATCGAGAAAAAATGGGCAGGAAGTTCTTCGTCGGCGGCAACTGGAAATGCGTGAGTCTCTGATTCGCCAATCCTGTTTTTCTCTTCATCTGTTTGGTTGCTAAGAAAACGATAGAAACTAATGGAAAAATCAGATTTCGAGTATTTTATTGCAGTCTTTAATCAACCGATCTGTTTTATGTTTTTCGTATTTTGTACTCTCCGCTATTTTTTATAAACCAGTCAGATCCTTGTTTTTTGTTTCCTGATTTGATTTGTCCTTTAAGTTTTGATTAAACTAAGTGTCGATTCGATTTACTTCAATCTGACCTGAATCTGAATCTGCGTGTAGAATGGAACCTTCGATGAGGTGAAGAAGATTGTGAAGATACTCAATGAGGGACAAGTTCCATCACAAGATGTTGTGGGTGAGTCTGTTCTTCTTCTGATTTGGATTTGATTTGCAAGTAATTTTCTGCTTCAGTGCTCTTGTTTCACTTCATCACTGTTAGAGAGCTCTGTTTGTCTCTATGGGACTCTGCCTTCAAATCAAAATTTATGCCAGTATTCCTGAACTAATGAGATTTACATATTTGCACTTCTTCTATAATGGGTACTGATCTATATGAGTTATCAAACTGTTAATTTGTTTGTGGGTTGTGCTTATTGCAGAGGTTGTGGTTAGCCCACCATATGTGTTTCTTCCAGTGGTGAAGAGTTCGTTGAGGCCTGACTTTCATGTTGCGGCTCAAAACTGCTGGGTCAAGAAGGGTGGTGCCTTCACTGGTGAAGTTAGGTGTGTATGTTTATGATTTACAAGTATCTTTCATTGCGCCAAGATGGCGACATCTAGTTTCAAATTGATACATAGTAAAATATAGTATGTATATTACTGATATTTTGTAGAGTTAATGATTTAGATACTGTGGTCAAACCCTTAATACTTTAGCAATTATTACTGATGAAGGAAGGCTCAGAATATGAGGCATCTTATCTGATAATAAAAAATTTATGCAACTACAATGAAAGCTTAAATCTGGGAAGATGGTTTGTTTTAAACTGGTTGTGACAGGATCACAGGATTTAATTAGCTAAATACATATAGGTGTATACATCGAATGTGCATTTTATGTCTCTTCTATTGATTATTTTTCCTATTTGGACTTTTCCCTTGTTAAGTTGATTTGTTGTGATATTCAGTGCTGAAATGCTGGTCAATCTGGAAGTTCCTTGGGTCATTCTTGGTCATTCTGAAAGAAGACTTATTTTAGGCGAATCCAATGAGGTACTCTCTCTCTCTCTCTCTCTCTCTCTCTCTCTCTCTCCTTACGCTGTCGATCAATTTATCATTAGCTTTTGCTTAATAGTTTCTCATTATGCACGCATTTTGTTTCAGTTTGTTGCCGATAAGGTTGCATATGCACTAGCTCAAGGTTTGAAGGTGATTGCTTGTGTTGGTGAGACTCTTGAGCAGCGAGAATCTGGCTCGACCGTGGAGGTTGTAGCTGCACAAACCAAGGCAATTGCAGGTGCATTTCAAAATTCTAAGTTCTTGCTTACTGTTAGTGTGAAAGAATGTTTGTTGAGTGTTGTGTAACTGGATTAATTTCTTTATGTACCTATTTAAAAGATGTTTTCTACTGCAGCGAAAGTGTCAGATTGGACCAATGTTGTATTGGCCTATGAGCCCGTGTGGGCCATTGGAACTGGGAAAGTTGCATCTCCAGCTCAGGCTCAGGAAGTAAGTCATGCCTTTCTGATTCTCTGGATATGGTTTTTTGTTTTTATTTGCTTTGGTTTGAACTAAGTGCTCTTTGTGTATTATATATACTGTTGAGCAAGATCAAGAATGTTAGAATTGGTAAAAGTAAAATGAGGATAATTTATGGAAAACAATGGAGAGAGAGCAATTCTGAGGATTTTATGTGTTCAAGATTTCCCTAAAACTAAAGTAAAATGAGCTTGAGTGAGCAATTCTTTCTGAACTGTCAGCTACCCACCTTTTGTGGTCGGGATTTCCTGGGTCATTTATTCATTATGCATGCGAGTATGTATGTGCATCTGTATGCATGTATGCTATCTACATATTTCACCATGCCTGTGTTTCATACGAACTTTTCTCCACACTACAGGTGCATTTTGAATTGAGGAAATGGCTTCAAGCAAACGTAAGTTCTGAAGTTGCTGCAACAACCAGGATCATTTATGGAGGTATCTTTTTACATATGTACCACATCATTGTTGTTTATCTGCTTGTGGATCCTATCCTTTTCTCAATCTATATTTCTAGTTTCCTTATCATGTTGACAAATAATTTTGAAGTAAGATTATATATTTGTTGCTTGATGATGATAAGCTTTTTCTCCCCTCCTGTTTTAGTTTTTTACTTTCATTTTTTTCTCAGTCATCAACTTCGTTAAAATCAGAAAATACAGCGAGGCAAGAGGAATAAGTGTCTATAGATACTAAGTTGTTACTTTCTGAAAATTTTTATAACTCTCCCATTAATGCAGCGTTCTGACAATTTCCCGTGTCAATGCATGCATGTTTTTAACCCTTACAAGAATGAGTGCTTGTTAAAAATTACTTTGACTTTAGGGTGAAAGATCGAATAGGGCAAGGGTAGGCTGGCATATGCCAACCTGAGGTCAACAATCCATCGAAATCATTTCAAATTATAAATATATGTTTCTCTTGCCAAGAATCTTGTGCCAATTTTGAGTGATCTATTTTTTGAAAGGAGTCCACTCAGTTTGCATGGCATTCTATTGACAAGTGCACGCTTTTCCTTTGTACATGAAGATAAGGAGGCCACTTATCTTTCTTCTCTGTTGGCTTTTACGTTACTTGGCTTAACTAAATACCTTTTATCAGGGTCTGTGAATGGTGCAAACAGCAAAGAGCTGGCAGTTCAGCCTGATGTTGACGGATTTTTGGTTGGTGGAGCTTCTCTAAAGGTAATGGTCCTAGTTTGTGCTTAGGTATTCCAATCATACGGCCGGTGTGATTTTCTGGTCAAAGAAAGTTTTCTTATTATCCCCTATTCCTTACACGTGTGCCTCTGTGGCCTTTCTCTCCAGCCTGAGTTTATTGACATTATCAAGTCCGCGGAGGTGAAGAAAAATGCCTAGAGCGTTGAACCTGATGAGAGTAGCGTGACTTTAGATCTCTTCTCTGGGAGGTAGAGAATCTATTCCGTACAAGTTTACAGATACTCCTTTGAGGAAATAATTATGCTTTTTTTCCTTCTTCTTTTTGTATTCCGATCAGCACCCGGATTTGGGGTTTTCTGTATTAATAAATTTTCTTAAGTGCCAATGCTTTCAAGTATTTTCGGTCAAGAGTTCCGAATTTTCAATATATGGGATCAAAGAAAAGCAAAATCTGTGAAAGTTTGCGTGACAATAAAAAGATTAAAAAAAACACACACCATAATGGGCCTTTTGAGAGAGCCTTTTGTTGTAGCCAGAATTGGAGGAAAGGGTTTCGAACCTGGTGCCATGATGTGGGGAAGGGGAATCCCCTGCCACTGTGGATAGGTTTTTTGGAATAAGACATTTGCTTTCTGAATTTATCTTTGTATTACATAAAACTTCCTCGAACTTATGACGGTTGAAAATTCAAGATGAATGAATTAGTAACAGTATATGTTAGTTGATTGCCACTGACTGCGGTGCCCCCGAATTTCTTTATACAATATTTGGAGTTTGACTAATGGGGCGCATATGATATGATATGGGTACGTCCTTTGTTGTTGCAATGAGCTTTCACAAGAAGGATCCAAAAGAATGACAGAGATTTGAATGTTGTAATTACAGTGAGTGATGAAAGCGAAAAAGAAAACGACATTGCCCCATTGAAGAAGGTCGGCGTGGCCCTCATTGACTTACTGTAAGTACGTCTCCTCTGTCCCTCTCTCAACCCTAAAGATAGCTCCTGGCAGGCCCCCCGTGAAGCCATTTCTCTCACGAGTTGCTCTCAATTAATATTCTCCATGTGATGTGACCCTTATTTTTTGTGCTAATTGCCTTGAACAATATTAATATTAGATTAGCATGGTGGGGTCAAGGATTACCAAACATAAGCGACTTGAACCATTCTTTATAATCACAATACAACGTGTATATATATATATATTTTAACATGTCTTTTGTACCCTTTGGAAAAGTCAAAACTTCATGTTATATTTGGGCTGGGAAAAGTCAAATAATGACTGGTTTCCTTGCGTTTTTTTCCTCGTTAAATTCGTTCATTTCCCACTAAGCCTGGAACAAACTGCTTCAAACAATAGATTGTTTCCAAGGCTGCCATGGCATTGATGTCATCGAACGTTATTTTAGTCATGATTACAGTAAGATCTGTCCTGTAATTGTAGAACATTACTCTTTTTTATTCCTGATAACCGTACGTGGATGAAACCCTAAAGTATTTTATGATTATAGAGAAAAACAAAATAAATATTTGACAGCCTATTTCTATTTTCCACCCACTTGTTCTGACCTTACGGATTGGGGACTTTTTTATTTGTTAATTTTATTAACTTTTAGACTTTGCCGCATATGTTGGTTAGACTAGTTGATCGTTCGTTCTTTTTGCCAATTCAGTAATTAATAAAAAATTGAAATAAAAGCCAACGAGATTTAGCATAATGGTCTCAGTTCCAACTCCACACTTTGATAGTGTATGTTATAATTTTTATACTATTGCTTGCTTGTATTTAATAAAATTAACCGGAAAAAAAAAAAGCCCAAAACGCACAGCAGCAGTGAGGCCATCCAAAGCTGTCAAACGCATGATGAGAGAGGCAGAAAAAGAGCACGTAACCTGGATAAGCTTCAACAGTCTTTTACAATTTTTCCAAACCACCCACTGTTTCTCTGTGTTTCTCTCTCTCTCTCTCTCTATCTACAACTTGCAGATATAAAGAAACTCAAATGGGGAGGCCAAGTCAACCCATTCACTTTTGTCCTTCGAGAAGGTCTAATAAAAGAACTTTCCCAGAACCCAAACACACCACATACCTCCAATTTCCATGTTCAAAACAAAGAGCACCTGCCTCTCTGATCAACCTTTCTTTGTTTTGTTCACTTTCTAGTATTCAATTGGTGGGTTATGCATGCGGGTGACACCTAGGTGTTTATAAAAAAGTCCGAGCTTTCACACTCATTTGGGACATCATCTTTGATTCACGGGCCTTGCTTTGCTTGCTCTGTTCAACTTGTTTACACTTGGGTTTCTATTTCTTCCTCCTCTTTGGCAGTTGGTTCTGGCAAGACCAGTTTTTGGGACGTTTTGTGCTGATGGGTTCCTGCTTCAGTTCTAGAATCAAAGCTGACAGCCCTCTTCATAATGGTAATTAAGTTTAAGATTAATAAACTGTTTTCTTCTTTGCTATGCTAATTAAAAGTTTGGGATTTTCATTAAATTGGGTTGGCTTTGATTAGTGAAACATGGAGTACTGGAATCTACAGCAGCTCTAGCTAAGCTTGCTGTTTTCTGTTTTGTTTACATGAAAAACTTCATGTGGTTGGGATTTTTGTTTCAATATCTGCCTCTGAACATTTGCTGGTGTTCTGTTGAATCCTGCTTCTGGGTTGCTCATAAATAAGAAAGCTAAAGAAGAATAAGAAGAAAAACTCAAATTGTACTTCTAAGTAATGGTCACACACACTCAAGTTCAACTTTGAATATTCGATTTGTGTTCTGTTTTACTTTCTTCAATTGGAAATGATTGCCTCCCATTTCTTTAGCTATGTGGAGGGATATCAAGAGGTTAAGACCTTTTCAAACCAATACCTTCTCTCTTTTGAATTTTGTAATATTCTGTAAGATTCATCCAATGGAGCTTGTAGTTAGGATCAATTTTAATTCAGATTTGCATGGACAAGCTGGTTTTTATTACACCTTTTGATTGTCATGCGCTACACCACTTAGAAGGAGATTTGTATTCTTTATTACAAGATTGGTATCTGACATGTCTGGGATTCTTTTGAGCATTATTTACAAGTTATTTGGTATTTGACATGTCTAGGATTACATTCAAATAGCAAGGTGTCGTCTGTCTCGGTGCCTACAACTCCTCGAACGGAGGGTGAGATCTTGGAGTCCTCCAATTTGAAGAGCTTTGCCTTTAATGAACTGAAAACAGCCACCAGGAACTTCCGTCCTGATAGCATGGTGGGTGAAGGTGGTTTTGGTTGTGTCTTTAAGGGGTGGGTTGATGAGAATTCATTGACAGCTGCCAAGCCTGGTACTGGCTTGGTAATTGCTGTGAAGAGGCTCAACCAAGAAGGTCTCCAGGGTCACAAGGAATGGTTGGTGAGTGTCACTTCTATCCTTCATTTTCTTACAGGCACTTTCCCAATATCTTCTTGATTTGTTTTCGATACCCCAACCCTAGCATTTGTTCATATTAGTTGAGCATGTGCAGTCAAATGTTTGAGAATCTTGTGTTCATTGATGATTAATTACTCAAGGTCCCCCTGGAGGAATAGATGAGAGAAGTTGCAAGGGCTAATGTATTGAAACAATATTAATGAATCTTGCTCCTTAATGTGTTACGAATAGATGATGTAAAATGTAATATTTTCAGAGAGTAATGTATTAACTTTGTGGCGCCTCTTGAACTATAGACGGAAATTAACTACCTCGGGCAGCTGCATCACGAAAATCTTGTGAGGTTGGTTGGTTACTGCTTAGAGGATGACCACCGGATGTTGGTGTATGAATTTATGCCTCGCGGAAGCTTGGATAATCATCTATTTAGAAGTGAGTTATAAACTTCCTTCACTCCTTAGCCATTTGATCTTTTAGACTAAGCAGTACTATTGATAAGGAGAACAAATATTTCAATATGAAGTATAATTAGGGATTTAAACTGTTGTTGTTGGAACAGGGGCTTCTTACTTTCAACCACTTTCGTGGAACCTTCGTATGAAGATTGCCCTCGGTGCTGCTACGGGTCTAGCATTTCTTCACAGTGATGAGGCAAAAGTGATATATCGGGACTTTAAAACTGCTAATATCCTGCTTGATTCAGTAAGTGAAACATTAACTGTGAGTTTTATTGCTTCTAGAAGAGTTATGGCAGACTTTCTCACAGGTAATATTTTTTGAAATAACAGACCTACAATGCCAAACTCTCTGATTTTGGTCTGGCCAAGGATGGGCCGGCAGGTGATAGAAGCCATGTCTCAACAAGGATCATGGGGACATATGGGTATGCAGCTCCGGAGTACTTGGCTACAGGTAACTTTAGTTTACAGGTTAAGTTTAGTACATGGCTACATGTAATCTTCACCGGTGCTGCAGTAGCCATGATTTTTTATTTTTATGCTAAATACGATCAAGTATGCATTGCTTCCTTCTGATCCTTGTTTCATTATTTTTGTTCTTTTAAGGTCATTTAACTGCCAAAAGTGACGTGTATAGTTTTGGGGTTGTTCTGCTCGAAATGTTGTCTGGCAGACGAGCTGTGGACAAAAACCGGCCATCTGGGGAACACAGTTTAGTCGAATGGGCCAAGCCTTACCTTGCCAGCAAACGCAAAGTTCTCCAAATCTTTGACTCTCGTATTGAAGGCCAGTACTCTGTGGGTGGAGCTCTTAGAGCAGTTAACCTTGCAATTCGATGCTTAGCAGTAGAACCCAAGTTTAGGCCAAACATGAACGACGTTGTAAAAGCATTGGAGCAGCTTCAGGAACCCAGTGACACGGAGGGATCCGGTGTCTCTCAAAACGATCCTCGCTCAAATCCTCACGCCAATTCAAGCCATGTTCCCAAACAACGCAGGAATAGTACCGACGGGATCGGCAATGCAGCAACTCCTCCTCATCCCAAGGCATCTGTTTCCCGCAGCCATGCATGAGACATTCACCCTTCATACATGCTTTACTATTATTTCCATTGGTTCAAAGGAAAATGGGGGGAATTCAGGCCAAGAGGGAGGGAGAAGAAATATGAAGGGGAGCGCGGATGGCGTGTAGATTGAACATTGTATCTTGTAATGAGCATGTACTGCTACAGTTGGTTATATTGTATAGTTTTTTGTTTAGTGAATGTCTTCATGGTTACTTTTCTCTGAAGCATTTTCTTTCTGTGCCTGGAATTTGAGGAACCTGAGGTTTAAACCTCCGGAATTGTTGACATGTTTCTTAGCACTTTGTAACATGTCCTGCTGCAGAACAAAGAGTCTTCTTAGTACAGAATTGTTCCACTACATATAAAGTAACCTGTAATCAGACGTCAGAAGAGCACACATACATGAAAATTAAGTCATGTAATATGTAAAACTTCTGGGGGGATCACATCAGAGATTTAAAGTTGAACTAACAAAAAATAACTTTTCCGGGATATATGAATGAGCATAAACTTGTCTGAGTTGGTCCTGAATCAGCTTTAACAACTGGTATTGTTTTTCAACACAGAGAGAGAGAGAAGTAAACTGGTACGATATTATTTTAAGAAGAAAATCATGGTCAGATTAGTTCTTCGTCAACCGTCAACGACTTAGTTCTTTCCCTCTGTCTCCTCCGCTTTCCAAGAGCTCTCTGTCTCTCCTTGCTCCCTGGTTGAATTGTAAACTTCATAATCATCATTTGTGAGTTTTCTTTTCATTTATCAGCCTTACTTTTTGTTTCACTCCCAAATACTGGTTTCTTTCTAAATCATGTAAGTTTATACTCATCCATATTTACAGATTTCTTAGTTTTATATCATGATCATCTTTGAAATTAAATCCCTGCAAAAAGAAATCATGGGTTTGATTTCTTCTGATACTGATAGTAAGTACTGATTACTTCAGCTTCTGATGGGTTCGGTTGGTTTCAGTTGTTGACAATTTATATAGTTTCTTTGCAACAGACACTATGGGTGGTGGGCTTAGCTCAAACGTGAAGAGGCACACTGTGAAAAGCGCCACTTCGGCTGTGGACACGGTGCCTTCAACGGAGGGTGAGATCTTGCAGTCGTCCAATTTGAAGAGCTTCGGCTTTAATGAACTGAAAACCGCCACCAGGAACTTCCGTCCTGATAATATGGTGGGTGAAGGTGGTTTTGGTTGGGTCTTTAAGGGGTGGATTGATGAGAATTCATTAACAGCTGTCAAGCCCGGTCCTGGCATGGCTATTGCTGTGAAAAGGCTTAACCAAGAAGGTCTCCATGGTCACAAGGAATGGCTGGTAAGTTTCACTTCTATATGCAGAGTCAATGTTTCATACTGAAATGCACTCTCCATCTCTTGTTTATCAGATTTTTGTATTGTCAAGCAGTTGGGAAGCTAAAATAAACTGATGTTCAATTGCTCGAAGTGCTCCTGAATCAAAGAAGGCCAAAATATTGATGTCAAAACAATCTTGTTGGATCTTGCTGTGTTGTGTGTGCAGTATTTTCAGACAAACATTTAATTGATTGACTTTGTGGAGCTTCTCTTGATCCGTAGGCAGAGGTTATCACCACCCTGCAATTGCATAGAAACATGCAATCTTATGACATGTAAAATCTCTGTAGCAACAATTCTTTCCTTGGATTATATATCTCAGTGACATTTATGTTAGCCATCAAGTTCCATCCCCTTTTAATTAAGGGTATACTGATGATTTGCTCCCTGAATTTGTACCTCACTTTCAATTAACCCCTATTCTTTTTTTTTAGAAAATTAAGGATATCAACTATTTTTTTTCGCCAATTTCCCTCATGCCGTCAAAATCTTCAACATTTCATCCAATTTTCAATTAAATCATTTAAAAATTTTATTTTTATGAAAAAAATTGAAGAACCCACAGACCTAATGCCAACCCCTTCCATCTCCTCCTATCCTCCTCCCATTCCCCCATGACCACCATCATTCACTCACAAAGCAATCCCCCACCCCACAGACCCCTACCCTTACCTCCTCCCTTTTATTTTTACCCCTGAGCCCAGGTTGCCACCCCCACCCCTTGGGTTTTCTTCTCCACCCATTCACCATGTGACCACAACCCTCCACCCTCAGACCAATCCTCCCGCCCCCACCCATAGAACCTACCTCTCGCCCCCACCCAAAGAACCCAGCCTACACCTGCACACAGAGAGAGAGAGAGAGAGAGAGAGAGAGAGAGAGAGAGAGAGAGAGAGAGAGAGAGAGAGAGAGAGAGAGAGAGAGAGAGAGAGAGAGAGAGAGAGAGAGAGAGAGAGAGAGTTTATTTCAATTTTCTGTTTTTTTATTTTTATTTTTTCAGTTTTTATTTATTTTTAACGTACAAAATGACCATTTTACCCTCATATTTAACGGCAAATTGGATGAAATGTTTAGGATTTTGACGGCAGGGGGGAAATTAGCGAAAAAAATAGTTCATATCCTTAATTTTCTAAAAAAAAAGGGTAGGGGGCTAATTGAAAGTGAGGTACAAGTTTAGGGGGCAAATCATCAGTATACCCTTTAATTAAAGCCCTCTCATCTCTGCCTCTATATCATCTTCATCAGTTCTGCAGTATCCATTATATGATCAAGCATATATTTATCCCTGTTCCCATCCACTGGCGATCTAGCAAGGGGCCAGTGAAGGCCATTGCCCTCACTGCCTTTTCTCCACCATGAACTTGCCTAGTAATTTTATGTTGATTTGTTTGAGTGTGGGGGCAATGTGTTTGATAAAATACCTCACATAAGGGGCTGAGGTAGGTATACAGGGGCAAGCAACTAAGTTGGCTTGTAGGCAACATATTGAGTTCCTCAAAATGGGTCGTTCTTGAGAGTCATTTAAAAGCAAAAATAAAGAAATTAACTAATAGCCAAATATTGATACACAATACCTAATCAATATGAGCTCTAATTTCTCAAACTTTAAATTTTGTTCTAGTCTATTATGTGTCCTCTCTATAATGACTTAGGTGTTAAAGGTTGTATATATTGATAAAAATGTATTTGACTGTATTAATAATAACATTATAATTATGATTGATAATATATATATTTTTTTTGCTGCTAATGACAACATTTGTAGTCATATATATTTAGAGCTTAATTTTGCCCCCAAAGAGAAAATTTTCTGGATCCGCCACTACTCCCATCTGACCTTTTGTTCTTTTTTTTTTTCTTTTGAAGAAGACTTAACACCCGAAGGTGATGTATACAGTTTTGGGGTTGCTCTGCTCGAAATCTTATCCGGCAGACGATCTTTGGATGCTGACAAGCCATTGGGAGAACAAGATTTAGTTCAACATGCCAGGTCTGCCAAAAAATGGAAATTTCACCAACTTTTTGATGCTCGGATTCAAGGCCAGTAATCTTCTGATGAAGCTCGCAAAGCACTTAACCTTGCAATGAAATGCCTATCAACAAACCCTAAGTTTAGGCCAGATATGAATGAGGTGGTAAAAGTATTGGAGCAGCTTCAGTCTTCTAATGACATGGAGGGCTTGGCTGCTAGGGCATCTCTCAAATCTTACCTTGCCAAATTTTTTATGCCAATTCAGGCAATGTATGGTCCCAATCGTCGCCGGAAAAATGTCAATTGGATCAGCTGTGCGACACCTACTTAGGCCATCCGTTTGCCGCAGTCATACATATTTGACATGTTTCATAGATACATATTCTGCTGCAGAACACAGAATTTCATTATTTGACTTTGTAATTTTACATTTTCAAGTGATTATCTGCATCCATTTTTATAGTGTTAAATATTATAAAATACTGGTTCAGGGTAATCATTACTTGAGAGTGAAGGCATCCCTGCAGAGTATTATTTCGTATTTACTTATTAAATTCGAAACTATGCCTTTCTGAATCAATGGACTATTATGGGCTTGAGCTAACTTGGGCCTAAAGCCCATTACAGCCCAATATCAAATAAACAAAGCTGAGGTTTTAGCCAGTATCTCGCTCTCTTCCTCTGCTTCATCTTCTTCATCCTCGCGAAGCCAAAACCCAGCAGCAGAATGATGACAGCCACATCCACCGTGTCGCTAATTCAGCGCGTATGCTCCATGCCTCTCGCACGTGCGGTCCGTACTCGCGGCATGGCAGTGGTGAGCATGAACCTGTCCACCACTCCAGCTCCAGCCTTGCGCGCCGACTCGCGCGTCCTCCTAGGCTTGTCCGAACCAGAGCTCCAGCAGCTCGCACTGGACTTAAATCAGGTAAATAAGCATAAAAAGCTCTCTGTTTGTTAGCTTAAAGTTGAAATATGTTGAATTTATGTGTTGATTTCCATTTTTGAGAATGTATGTGTAGCAAAGCTACAGAGGGAAGCAGCTCCATCATCTTATTTATAAAAGAAAGATAAAAGATATTCAGGATTTCAGTCAGGGTAACTCTCTATCTTTCTCTCTCTCTTGATAAAGATTGGGTTTTTTGTGGGACCATGCTTATTGGTTTTTACTGTGGTTTATGTTGCAGTGCCTCTGGCATTCAGGAATGAACTTGAGGAAGCTGGATGGAAAGTTGGGAGGTCACCCATTTACCAGAGTGTCACTGCTGCTGATGGCACTGTAAAGGTAATTTCTTTTCTTGAAGATGGTTATTGGCCACTTCTGGGACTCTTTGATGGAATATTTGTTATGATGAAGTTGATATTAGCATGTTAGGGCTAAATTTGTGCCATTAATTTTTGCAGTTATTGATAAAGTTGGAGGATAACAGATTGATTGAAACTGTTGGCATACCAGTTAAAGATGAGAAAGGTGTGATGCGCCTTACAGCATGTGTCTCATCACAGGTGATTTTCGGAAATGAGTTTTCAGCAATTGACATATGTTTCCCCTGCAGTTATATTTTTTGTGTGTGGTAAAAGCTATTCTCATCGAACTTTTATTGATTGGTTGAAACAGGTGGGATGCCCACTTCGTTGCTCTTTTTGTGCCACAGGAAAAGGAGGGTTTTCAAGGAACCTTAAGATGCATGAAATTGTTGAGCAGGTATCGGCTGTCTTGTCTATGCTCTATTATGAACAATTGTGGTGTGCTAATACATAAACAAACTCGAGTTTTCAGCATTTACATTGTGATTGTATATACCTTGGTATTGACAGGTTTTGGCTATTGAGGAAATCTTCAACCATAGGGTGACCAATGTAGTGTTCATGGGAATGGGTGAACCTATGATGAACCTGAAGTCAGTACTTGCAGCACACCAGTGTTTAAATAAGGTTAATTTGCAGCTATATCTTGTGCGTTTAAATACTTACTTTGTTTCCGTGCTTAGAGTTAAGCACTTGGACTTTGTTACATTGAACTCCTATTAATCCCCATAGGCTTACCCGCAATTTTCACTTTTGCTGTATCTGATTGCAAACTCTAAGACATATAAAACTAGTTTTAAGGTGGAATGCTATCTAATGTTTATGAAGTTGCAAAAGATGTTAACATTTATCTCGGACTTTGTTTTGTTAAGGATGTGCAAATTGGGCAAAGAATGATCACAATTTCTACTGTGGGGGTTCCAAATACAATAAAAAAGCTGGCATCTCACAAGCTTCAGTCAACATTGGCTGTCAGGTAAATAATTTTCCATGGGTTTTACTTTTGGTATATCATGTAGTTTTCATCAACTATGAAGGAGAGAATGATTTTCGTCAATGTCCATAGTTTTCACTTGAGTTCATGCTGCAAGCATAAACTATGGTTTTGGAAGAAGGAAGAGATCCCAAGTTTATTCTTCCCTGCTAAACTTTTGTCATTTCCTTGTTCATCAGCCTGCATGCTCCTAACCAGAAGCTCAGGGAAACAATTGTGCCCAGTGCAAAAGCATACCCTCTGAGTGCACTTATGAAGGATTGCAGGGACTATTTCGTTGAAACCAGTAGACGGGTTTCCTTTGAGTATGCACTTTTAGGTAGTGACTTAAATTTTAGAAATTTGTTCTTGTCTCTTGTCAACCATGTGTGCTTACTTTAACAACACGACAACGATGTTGATGTCATTTTTCATATTTTTTTGAGCAGCTGGAGTGAATGATGCAGTAGAGCACGCAGTCGAACTTGCAGAGCTACTCCATGAGTGGGGACGAGGCTATCATGTGAACTTGATACCTTTCAACCCAATAGAAGGCTCTGAGTATCGGCGTCCATCCAAGAAAGCTGTATGTAATTAGTTGTGTTGTCTTCCCTTCTGTTTTTACACATAAATACATATTTACTTGATCCAATTTTGGACATTTATTTATTTCTTGATTTGTTCACCTTTTTTTGCTGTGTTTTCTGCCAACAATTTAATTTGGCAGGTACAGGCATTTGCAGCTGCTCTGGAGTCCAATAGAGTAACTGTTAGCACACGTCAAACTAGGGGCTTGGATGCAGATGCAGCTTGTGGTCAGCTAAGAAACAAGTTCCAAAAGAGTCCTTTGCCCACTGACTCCGACAACTTACAACCTGAAGAAGATGTTGCAGTTGCATGTTGATTGATGTCATAATCTTTCTGGGCGTGCTCCTTAGCAGAGTGTTCTGTACACCACGCATTTCTGTGTTCCCGTCCCTTAATCTGTAAGAAGCTTAATGAAAGTGGGGTTCAAAGTTGGAGCTGGTCTGTATCATCTACTTTTACTAGCGGTGGATCGGCGTATAGTGCTGCTGTGTTGGCTGTAGAAACCAAGTTTCTTCCTGCACATGATGCTAACGTTTTGGGAAGAACTGTTGCTTTTGCACTTCTCCGATACCACAGTGATGCTGATTATCGATGGTTCAGAGAGGCGCAAGAGAATAGCACTTCTCCACATCGGTTTAGTAGAAAGAAAGAGAGAAAAAGGGTCTTTATGCAACAGTGGATAGTTAGGCTACCTTCTGTGTATGGCATTTTATTAGTCATAGTCCATAGACTTGTAGGCGGACACAGCTCACGACAGGCAACAAACTATGAATTTCCAGTTGCTTCAGCAGAAGCAGTTTTTTTTAAAAGCACAGCAATACCAAATTAGCCATTACTAAAGTCTACATTAATCAAACATATGCTCTCCTCTGACCAAAATTTGCTCAAAATCTAAAATCGAAGCTCTAAAAGACCATTTTGTATCCAAATTTTTATACTATATCAATAAATGGCTATATCAATAAAAATAGGACCTATTTTCTGATTTTGTTTTTATTTTTAATTATTTTTTAATATGAAAAAAGTGAAATTACCATATTATCCTGATTTAATTAATAATTTCAATTATTAATATTTACATTAACTAAGGTCATTTTATGGTATTTTGTTATATATATATATATATATATATATATTATATAATGTTTTAATTATTATTTATTTAGTGAATAATTTGTATTAACATTTCAATTAAGTTCATAAATTATATTACTTAATAAAAAATTCATATTATGCTATTTAAAGGGTATAACTGACGGCTATACTTTTAAAAATAATGTAGACTTAGAATCTTTAGGTCAATCTTTTTTTTTTTTTTTTTAAATTTCCTTTTAGTAATTAAATCATATCTTATCATGGGTTAATTACTTTCATTAGTAACTAGCCCCTCACGCGTGTGCCATTTGGTTATTTTTAAATTTATTTTTAATTTTAGAATTTAAAAAGATAATGGGTTGTTACGTTCTACAAAAATAGGAGTAATTTTTGGGTGTTCCCGGTACACCACGTGGTAGTGTCTGTACCATCCACTAGTGTAGGACATGTGGAATGTTTCCAATGCGCCCATGTGTCATAAAAAATAATGTAATAAATTAGAAAGTAATTCCAAATGTCCTAGATCTATTGGATGGTACACCACGTGGTGTACCGGTACATTTAAAAATTTCTCCAAAAATAGGACCCATTATCGAGTTGTTTTTAATTTTAATTATTTTTAATATGAAAAATGTGAAATTATAATATTATCCTCATTTAATTAATAATTTCAATTCTTCATGTTTACATTAACTAAGCACATTTTATGGTATTTTGAATGCTTCACCATTCTTTGCCTTTTGTTATATATATATATATATATATATATATATATATATATATATATATATATATATATATATATTATGTTTTAATTATTATTTATTTAGTGAATAATTAGTATTAACCTTTGAACTAAGTTCATAAATTATATTACTTAATAAAAATGTAATTCATTTTTATAATATTTTTCATTAATAAAATATTTGAATACTAATTATTCTCTAAGTAAATAATAATTAAAACATAAGCACTTTTAAATTAAAAAGAGAAATTCATATTATGCTATTTAGAGTGTATAGCCACGGCTATACTTTTAAAGTTTCTATATATAGGTCCGCTATACTTTTAAAATATTCCATCAATGGAGTATAGCCAAATGGCTATACTTTTTTCAAACAGTATTAAGTCGTCGACAAATCTCTGCCGGCAAAAGTTTGCCAGGATATATCTCTGCCAACGAAGTTTCATCGGTGCAGGTTCTTTTAAAAATAATGTAGACTTAGCATCTTGAAGTCAATAATTTTTTTTTTTTTAAATTTTCCTTTTAGTAATTAAATCATATCTTATCATGGGTTAATTACTTTCATTAGTAACTATCCCCTCAAGCGTGTGCTATTTGGTTATTTTTTAATTTGTTTTTAATTTTAGAATTTAAAAAGATAATGGGTTGTTATGTTCCACAAAAATAGGATCCATTATCAGAGGTTTTTAAAAAAAAATTTAATTATTTTTAATATGAAAATATGTGAATTTACAATATTATCCTCATTTTATTAATAATTTCAATTCTTCATGTTTGCATTAACTAAGCACATTTTATGGTATTTTGAATCTTCCACCATTCTTTGCCTTTTGTTATATATATATATATATATATTATGTTTTCATTATTATTTATTTAGTGAATAATTAGTATTAACATTTGAACTAAGTTCGTAAATTATATTACTTAATAAAAATGTAATTCAATTTTATAATGTTTTTTCTTTAATAAAATATTTGAGTACTAATTATTCCCTAAGTTTATAATAATTAAAACATAAGCACTTTTTAATTAAAAAAGAGAAATTCATATTATGCTATTTAGACGGTATAGCCGTTCGGCTATACTTTTAAAGTTTCTATTTATTGTATATAGCCGAGCGGCTATACTTTTAAAATATTCCATTAATAGAGTATAGCCGAATGGCTATACTTTTTAAAACAGTAATAGGTGGTCTAACAAATCTCTGCCGGCAAAAGTTCGCCGGGAGAGATCTCTGCCAATGAACTTTCGTCGGGACAGGTTCTTTAAAATATAATGTAGACTTAGCATCTTTAAGTCAATAAATTTTTTTTTATAAAATTTTCCTTTTAGTAATTAAATCGTATCTTATCATGTGTTAATTGCTTTCATTAGTGACTAGCCCCTCACACATCTACCATTTGGTTATTTTTTTAATTTTTTAAAATTTTGAATTTAAAAAATAATGGGTTATTATATTTCACAAAAATAGGATCCATTATTAGAGTTGTTTTTAATTTTAATTATTTTTGTATGAAAAAATGTGAAATTAAAATATTATCTTCATTTAATTAATAATTTCAATTCTTCATTTTTGCATTAACTAAGCACATTTTATGGTATTTTGAATCTTCCACTATTCTCTGTCTTTTGTTATATATATATATATATATATATATATATATATATATATATATATATATATATATATATAAATATAATATTTTAATTATTATTTATTTAATGAATAATTAGTATTAACATTTGAACTAAGTTCATAAATTATATTACTTAATAAAAATGTAATTAATTTTTATAATGTTTTTGCTTTAATAAAATATTTGAATACTAATTATTCCCTAAGTTTATAATAATTAAAACATAATCACTTTTTAATTAAAAAGAAAAATTCATATTATGCTATTTAGACGGTATAGCCGTACGGCTATACTTTTAAAGTTTCTATTTATAGGGTATAGCCTGGCGGCTATACCTTTAAAATATTCCATTAATAGAATATAGCGCGGCTATACTTTTAAAGTTTCTATTAGTTTGTGACCAATTTGGTTGGTGTTAAGGCCCATAAAGAACCAGTTACAGAAACCTGGCCCAACCAAAATACGTGAGATGGGGTTTTGAACTGAAGAGTCGAAGAAGCTTTTAAAAATCAGGGTTCGATTCTTTGTCCCATTATCAATTTTTCAGAATTTCAGATCCAAAGGAAATATCTTGGAAGCTCTCGTTGTACGATTCAGTGTCTTCATCAGAGTTACAGGTAATAATTTATGCCCCATCTTTGCTTCTCTTGACTCTTCAAAGTCTTCATCTGATCAGCAAAATCGTCACCAAAAAAAAAAAAAAAAAACAGAAACCCTAAGGGTAAAGGTTATTTTGTTGCTGATAATCAGAGCAAAGCAAAAACTTTGTTTCTTAATTTTTTTGTTGCTTCTTCTTCTTGCGATGAGATCCCTAAACTTGAAACCAATTTGTGTTGTGATGGAATAGGCAATAGTATCACATATGAGGAGGTACAGCCCACAGTACTATAGTCCTCCAAGGAGGAGCTATGGTGGCGGCGGCGGAGGAGGACGAGGAAGAAGCCCCCCAAGGAGGCGCAAGGAGCAGAATAGTGGAAGCCTTTTAGTCAGGAACATTCCTCTGGATTGCAGGTACTCCTTCAAAAGTTTCGATTTTGGTTTGGTTGGTTTGGTTTTGTTCACTGTTTCAGTTTTCTAAACTGGAGTTTTTGTCTAATTTTGCAGATCTGAAGAGCTACGAGTTCCCTTTGAAAGATATGGGCTTGTTCGGGATGTCTACATTCCCAAGGACTACTACACTGGGTGAGCTTTACTTTATGTCAATGGCGTGTCGGTGTCAATCATATAAATTCTTCAAATGGGTTTACATATAATGCTTATGGTTCATGCAACGGAAACTCGATTGATAAGAATGCTATTTGAAATTTTCGTTGTTTCAGATTCCATACTTCCTGCCTTGTCTGAATTGGAATCCTTGGTTAGAATGTATTAGTGGGGGATAAGATACATGTGTATGGAGTTTCCTAAACTATTTTCTAAAGTATTTATTTACCGTTTTCATAGTGAATTTTTGAACTGGTTTGTCAGGGGGTGTGTTGGTTTGAACTTTGAAGTTAAAACAAGCCCAAGCCTCACATTTGATGAAGGCCTACTGTTTATCATTGCGTAACATAGTGGTATTCCAAGCGTGTTAGGAGTAATGTTCAAATGAAGAATCTTCTTTTTATGAAGAGAAATTATATAATTACAACAATCAATAGAAGTTTGGTGAGGACAACGTTGATTTCAAGTGCTTCTTATAATCACAAGAATGTCAAGAATTTGGGGCAACGTTGATTTCAAGTGCTTCTTAAAGAATGAGAAGAATTTCCAAGTTACTTGCATATTTTGAAGTTGCCTTTCATACTTGACTATAAAGAAAAGGTCAGCCACTAAGCTTCGATTTTACCTGCTTTACGTAAATTCAGCATCCACTTAAGTGGAAATGCTCCAGAGCTGATGTTATATGTGAAGTAATGACATTGTGGTGGTAACTTACTATACTAATTTTGACAAGCCACTGTACTCGTACAATCAGTCCTCGCTCTTGGTCATTCCTACTTTGTATTGAGCTTTCCTGAATGTCTATGTAGGGAACCTCGGGGATTTGCATTTGTGCAATTTGTGGATTCTTATGAAGCTGCAGAGGCTCAGTATCATATGAATGGGAAAATTTTTGCTGGTAGGGAGATATCTGTGGTTGTTGCTGCAGAGACAAGGAAAAGGCCAGAGGAGATGCGTCAAAGGACTAGGGTTAGGTAATGTCTTCTATGATCTCTGCTTCTGTCTGTCTGTCTGTCTCTCTCCTAACTTGATTTTATACGTTTCAAATTCCAATTGCCTGTTTCTTTATGCAGAGGGCCATCAGAGCATGAAGGAAGACGATCGTCTTATTATGGTACTGTTTCTGACAAAAGTTTTACTTATTATCGTGTGATGTTTTTGACAACGATGAGTGATGCCTCTTAATGTCGTTGATCATGTTTGATTTCACTGTGTTCAATAGAATCCATTGGAACTCTGCGGACATATCATTACCTTTCCATTTATTTCTGAAATGAATAATCTAATTAAGAAATATTTTGCTATATCATTTTATTAGTGAAGTGATTCCTGTTAAACACTAATCTGTATTCTGTATCTGATGTGCCACAGGGCGTTCTCGCTCTCGTTCACGTTCGCCACATTATCCATCAGGTTCTAGAAGCCGATACCGCTCGAGGTAAGCTTTGAAGGTGACCAATTGCTGTAAATTTTTTCTCTCGATGCTTACTGACACATGCATACATTGGCAAATAATTTTTGCAGGTCCTACTCACCTGCTCCAAGACGCCGCGGTGACTCTGTTTCCCCAAGTAGAAGGCGCAGAGACCACCCAAGATCACCACGTGATCTTCCACTAGAGCGGGATGGTGATCTTGATCGCAGGCCATATTCTCCAGGATATGACAATGGTGCTGGGCCAAATGAAAATGATGGATATGAAAAGTGAGTCTGCCCAAATTGTTTCTTTTTTCAAGCTCCACTGCAGGTTTCTCTGTATACATTGTCTTTCAAACTGTGTTAATGAGAGTTTGCAGGATGAATGGTGGAAATAGTGTGGCAAACTGAGGATACGGATTGCATTTTGTATTGTTTAATGTATCAGTTTTCCATGCTGATCTTTTATGTTGACTGTGTTCTCGTTTCAAATATGCTGTTGTAGGAAACCTATGCACGAGGATAAGGATGGAAGAGGTCATTGGAGGTCGCCTAGTCCTGGTAGAGCATCCAGATCACCATCTGGATCTAGGTCCAGATCTGCTGAGTTATCACCTAGGCGCAGCAGATAAGGAAAAGAGCAATGTGAATGCATAAGCATACATTTAATCATGTCTGGCAGATTTTGAATTTTTCAGGTTGTAACATTAGTTTATGAGCCTGAGTTCTAGGCTTGTGTGTGCAAACATTTGGAAGTTTGGAACAATTAAAACCTTGGTTTGCGTTTTCTTTGGATCATGAAAGTTGTATGGTTTCATCTGATGTGTCCTAAACTGATACAGAAGTGATGATACTAATATTTCCTAAGCCAGTAAAATATGCTCCTCAATTAATATGAATGTATACCATGTAAAACTAACCTAATTATGGGGTTTTCAATTATGAGGAAATGAAAATGGCAATGTGGGTTTTCCTAAGAATGCTGAAGAAAGTTTGTGAGCCAGAGATAACCATATTTCAGTACATTGATTCTAAGGGTTTTTGAAGTTGGTCTTCTTCTTCATGAAATGCAGGTCTTAAAGAATTAAAAACTATATATAAACCATAAGCAGCAGTTATTTAATTGAAATCTCTCAAGTCAAATAGTGCACCCCATCACCATCTTGCTATTTTTGCATTTATTTATGTATTTTGTTTTCTCCCCACAAAACGTGTGCCCACTTGACAATAGCTAACTTGGGAAGACTTGGCCATGAGAGCCTGACTTGCCCGTTTGCTGTTCATTTGTGAATTTGACCGCCCGTCATGGAATCTTCATCCCTTTTGTAGTATTGTATATAAATTGTAATCCTTCGTTACAACCCATGTCAAGTTGATAAAGCCACACGCTTTTATAGAATCCTATTGAAATTGAAATTCTCAGAGAGAAGGAGAGAGGGAGAGAGATGGCAGTTGGGATATTGGAGGTGATGCTTGTGAGTGCAAAGGGGCTTGGAGACACCGATTTATTCAGTATACTTTCTCTTCCTTTATGTCTCTGCTGTTCTATAATTCAATAGAATGTGGTTTGAAGCTTGAAAATAGTTGAAAGCATTCGTAAACCTTGATGGGTTTCTGCAAAAGTTTTGATTTTTGTGCTCCATTCTTAAATTTAATCAATTATTTTCCTTCCCACCATTTATTTATTAGACTTTCAAACAAAGACATCCATTAAAGTTGGTGAACTTCATTAATGCTGCTGCACTTATATTTTCTCTGTTTTTGTTTTGAATGTATACTTGTTCTCTTATTCATCTTTATCCCATTTTATATAAGAATTTCTGAAGTAATCCACCATTTCTACAAGGTTTGTTGGATTGCTTTAAAAAATTTCAAGGAAAATATTCATCAACTATTAAAAAGGTGGTTTTGTTGCTCTCCCATGGAGATTTTACATCAATTGCTGCATGATATATTACTTCTTATTTTTGTTTATTTAAAGTCTGGCATTTTAACACAGAGTTTGATTAAGCAGGTCGTATGGATCCTTATGTTCTGATTCAATACAAAGGCCAAGAGCGCAAGAGCAGCGTGGCCAGAGGTAAAGTTCCAACATCCACTTGACTTGCACCCAATACTTAAACTAAAATTATTGGTTTACACATCTGTTTTTCAGTATTGATGTCAAAGCACGCAAGTCAATTGAATAAGAAGAATTGATTGGCATGTTCATGTTGTAAGAAATATATTCTATTCAAATGTCCAATGGTTCCTTGAGTTGCGTAATGTATGGAACTATAGTAGACTTCGAGAATTAAATTTTTATTTGATTGAGGTTCACCTATACTCTAGACTTTTTTCTATTAAGTGCTTAATCTAGTCGACATACATAGTTAATACGATGCTCAAAGCTTTCTCCTTCCTTTAAACTTGTAATAAAACTGGTTTGGCCAAGCTGCCTTCTAGAAGCTGAAGTTGAACTAACTCATGAGTCATGACCAAGTAAACCCTTCTATAAATTATAATGTCAATTATCAAATCGGGGCACTAAAGTAAAACATCAGTAGTGATATTAAAAACAGACACAATGCGATTTTTTATTTTGTGGAAAATTTTGTGTTGTGTCGTTGCGTTGCAAAAACTACAGAGACTATATGTTCTAATTTTGAAATGGGAATGCAGAGCAAGGCAGCAGTCCGGTGTGGAACGAGAGATTTACATTCAGGGCAGAGTATCCAGGGTCAGGGGAGCAGTATAAGGTCACCCTCAAAATCATGGACAAAGACACCTTCACTGCTGATGACTATATAGGGGAAGCAACGTACGTAACAATATTCGTACATAATATTCTCTTTTATTCAACAGTTGTCGTCTTTGAGATTTGAACTCAGAACCTTCTCCTATTTTCTACTTAATTGGTCATGACTGATATATGGGAGATCAAATTGCCCTTAATTTGCAGGATATACGTTAAGGATTTATTGGCACTGGGTGTGGAGAATGGAACTGCTCAACTACATCCTCTTAAATATAGCGTTGTTCGCCCTGATTGTACTTATCGCGGGGAGATTCAAGTTGGTCTAACTTTCACTCCAAGGGTATATTTTTTGGCTCTCATTCTGCTTTAAAATATGAAACTGATCACAAGCTTCTAGTTTATACAAATTTTGAACAACAAGCATTTCTTTTCTTCTTGGATTGATGTGTGTGTGGTTGTTTGCTGCATTTTACAGGCAGAACAGCAACATGGGGGACAAGAGTTTGGAGGATGGAAGCACAGTGATGCATATCCATAGGGAAACAAATTCCACTGCTGCAGATGAGCTTGCAAAATAAAAAGTAGTTAAAGCTCCTTGAAGAAGATTGGGCCAGTGTTGCTAGGTTCAGGTTTATTTGTAGTTAGTTTTCTCTGTGTTGGGCCTTGATCCTCCTTGTAATCTCTCCAGTTCTTAATTTGTAGCTTTGAACTTTTGAAATTCCATGGCAAAGAAAGAAAAGAAAAAAGAATTGAGTGATGAATTATGTAATCAGTTATTCAGTTGGTAGATAAATGCAGTGATGTTTGATATCAAATTTTCATACCATGACTCAGTCCATATAATTCATAAGAAGAGATCAGTTAGGATTATGTTTTGCAAAAATAGCTTCTATTCCTCTGAATAATTACCTAAATTATGGAATTTAAAATCATCTGCCGTCTTAGCTCAGCTGGTAGAGCGCATGGCTTTTAACCATGTGGTCGTGGGTTCGATTCCCACAGACGGCGCTTCGCGATGTTAGTATTTTTTTTTTTCGGGTCTACCTTTGAACCTTGGTTTTTTTTTTTTCTGTGTTCATGGACTTCACGTCTCCACCACCAACAGTTGAAATTAAATGGAAGTGCAACTTGTGCAAAAGAGAGATCATGGGATGGCCATGCAATACACTAATAACAATAATGATAATACCAACTGTACGATCACAGATTCACAGACTCTTCCACCGCCACACTCCCCAAAATTTTCAAATTTTTCATCTGCTCTCTGCTTCCCTCCCTCTCTATCTTCCCCATATCTCAACCCTACCTGCCCTTAATGGCACCCACGACATCACCTCACCCTCTCCTTGTTTTAGGCACTTCTTGCCTCAATAACTTCCACCACTGCTGCTGCCCTCAGATTCTTGTTGCCAAATTGTTGGCTTGTGATCTTTGTCTGTGCAAATAATGAAATTCGAAGACTTTCTGATGCAGAGAACCGAGGAGAAACAGAAAAGACTTGATCTTGAGGAAGAGGTGATAACGAAGTTTCTCACTTTTTTTGTTTCCCATTTGGGGTTCTATATGTTTTCATACAAAGGCCACAATCAAATGCTTATGTGTTCTACAGGTTATGAAATTACAAGGAGAGTTAGATGGACAACAAACACAAAACAGGTTTCTGCATTGTGCTCTTCATGGACCTCTGCTGTCACATCCATGCCTTTTATCATTGCTTCCACCTCAGGTATATAACAGAGAGAGAGAGAGAGAGAGAGAGAGAGAGTGTGTGTGTCTGTGTGTGTGCGCGCACGCTCGCTCGTGTGTAATGTAATTAAGTGGAATTGAATTTTGAGAAGAGTGCTCTACAATATGCAGGCTCAGGTGCTATTTTCAGAGCTGGCAATGGTGGAAGAAGAGATTAGTAGGCTGGAAAGAAAAGTTGAAGAGCTGAAATTGAGGTTGTACCAAGAGAGGGAACAGACCAAAGAATGGGAAGTGCAGAGGAGGCAAGGGCAACAGAATCACTTGCTGTGCAGAGTGGGAAATCAGTCAGTGCTCAATGAAGAGAGATGTAGTAGATCACAGAACTATGAAGCATTGAGAAAAGAAAGAAGGATGAAGGATAGAAGAGCTTCTGTGGATTCTACATCAGATTTCCAAAGGTGGAATTTCCCAAAGCCAGATGGTATAAACTGCTTGTTTATCATATGAAGAAGAATGTGGATATTAAACACCTTTTTTTCCCTTGTTTTGATTATTTGTTGTGTTTTTTTAACAGGAGAAATTGCTGAAATGTCAAGGAAGCCAAGTGGAAGAAGCAGAAACCAGGGCAATGTAGATATTAATGAAACTGACATTAGTCTGCAACCAAATGAACTCTCAGAAGAAGTGCTCAAGTGCCTTATAGGCATATTTCTTGACCTAAAACAGACATCATTGGACAAAGAGGGATCATCTGTTGTCCCAAAGCTCTCTCTCTCCTGCATGAACTCAAAAGGGTTCATGGCAAAAACCTCATTCAACTGCAAATCATCCACAGTATTCTTCAACTACAACACATCCAATGTTGACCCTTACTGCATATTACCGGATATAGATGGCGCTGTCCGGGACGTTGGCCCGTACAAGAACTTCATCCAAATCACAAGAAGCTCGTTAGACGTCAGCCGCTTATCAGACTGTTTGACTGGAATTGGAAAATTGAGGTTGCTTACAGGTCTTGTTAGCAATGATAGCTGTTTACAAGTTCATTCTCAAAAGTATTGTTTTGTTAACTTCTTTATGTTGTCTTCAGGAATTTGATGCATCAACTGTGTGATGTGGACTTGACTTTCTTGACCTACAAGCAGAAGCTAGCGTTCTGGATCAACATCTACAATGCCTGCATCATGCATGTACTGTAAGACATCTTAAGCAAGATTTAAGAAAAGATAGAAATCTAAAGAATGATATTGATGGGAGCTTTCTGTTCTTCATTATCAAATTTCAGGCATTTCTGGAACATGGGCTGCCTACCACGCAGGAGAAGTTGCTGGCACTTATGAACAAGGTACATCAATGTCTGTAAGAGCCATGACTTGCCAATTCTGATACTAATTGATAACCATTTTCAAATAGGCTGCTTTGAACGTGGGAGGCATAGTGTTGAATGCTCTGGCGATCGAGCATTTCATACTCCGCCATCCATATGAATCGAAACATGTACGCAAAATGAAAATCAAAACTTGAACTTCTTCTATTTTTGTTCTCTTTTATGTATTTTTTTTGCCTGATCAATTTACATCTCACTTAGTAGGGGCCTGCGTATGAGAAAGAAATGCTACTAAGACATGCCTACGGTCTCGGATACCCGGAACCTAATGTGACATTTGCTCTTTGTCGAGGCAGTTGGTCCTCACCAGCTGTAAGTGCATGCAGCTCTCCTACTTTATTTTCACAACATTTTTCTCCATCTTATTTCTAAATTTGGGTTCCTCAAATCTCAATAGTTTTGATGAAGACCTTGATATGCATGCAGTTGAGGGTCTATACACCAGACGACATAGTTAATGAGTTGGAGAGAGCAAAAGTGGAGTACTTAGAAGCTTCGGTTGGAGTTACAAGCAAGAAGAAAATTCTGGTGCCAAAGCTTCTACAATGGCACATGCTTGATTTCGCCGACGGTATGGAATCGTTGCTGGAATGGATTTACAGCCAATTGCCACGCTCCGCTTCACTGAAAAGATTGATAATGGACTGTTTGAATGGGGAAACGAAGTCTCCGATAAACAAAATGGTGGAAGTCCAACCTCATGAATCAGGGTTCCGGTACTTGCTACCATTGTGAGCCAAATGACAAGAATCACAGAAGGTTTTGATCTAGATGGATTTGAATTATAGGTGCATTTAAATTACATGAACTTTGGTCCCCTTGATTTAAATTACAGAGCTTTTGCCAACTGTACAAACAATGCATTAAACATCTGGAGGGACAGAACAGTTGCAATACATAAACAAATGCAGTAATACATTTGGAATAACGAGCGGATTTCCTATTTTCTTTCAAAATTTAATTATTCGTTTCCAAGCATCATTAGAGACTACTCATGGGCATGAGAGGGCTCAACTAAGACATTCACGATCCTGTTCAGCAGATTCAGCCCGAATACAGTTTCTTCGCAGTTTACTTTAACTGACAATTCCAACGGTTCAGAACATCTACCTTCAACGGTGATGGTGATCAAGCAGGGGGCAGAGGTGCTCAAAAGCTTGCTGCTGAATCGTAAGCACAAACCTGTTGCATCATCAAGGTTCGCTGTGACTGGCAAATCAACAGATACAAGATGAAGATTTGCGCTGCTAAGCATTTTCAATGCAAGACTTCGGCAGATTACGAGAAATTTGTCTTCTATCAATGAATTGTCACCCTTGTCCTTGTCCAACTCCTTGATATGATCAGTGAAGGTGCACCTGTTGTACAAAACACAAACATTCAATTCACTATACACAACAAAGACCAAAAGAGAAGGGGTGTTCTGGAAACCATGATCAATATCAATGATTAGAATTTGTCTTATACCACCTCAGAAAAACAAGTCACTTTACCTTCTTAAACATTCAAACATTCCTCGCAGATGAGACTCCTTTTTTGTGAAGGCTTCAACTTCCATAGGAAGAGCTTTTACAAAGTATCCAATGTCAGGCCGCAACTTAACAGGATGCCTCTTGCCATTACAATATAAGGTCAGTTTTAGAGGCAAGAGGTGGTGATGGAAGCGAACCTGGACGGTTCTTGTCATTGCCTGACCAGGTTCTAGAAAAGCGATCTCTTCTACAGAAACTAGATTTGGCTCATTATTTTCAGGTATTGTTGAGCTGCGATATCAAGATAATTGTAACAAAAGATTAGCCCTTACTACAGGAAAGATGTCAGGGGGAGAAATTAACATAGTCTTAATACTTTATGGATGATCCAAGAACAAATCAAATGCAGTTTAATCAATCAAAGGATCATGCTCGATCATATGTAGTTGAAACCCCCAAGCCATCTAAGCATGGATCAGTCTGGAAACTGTAAAGATCAACTAAAGTACATACATCAACCTCAACCTTTGACAGGAAAACAAACAAATTTAAAAGACTAATGCCTTGGATCCAATATCAACAATAACTATAAGACAACATTAAATTTAAAATGATACCAATCTCAGATTGATCCATGCCTTGGTCTTGAACTACAGCCAAACTCAGAGAAACATGTAAAAACTCATAAAAACAACTTAATTTGGTCTACTAACCTCAACCTCAACGTATAACATGGAGGTTTCAAGGAAGAAATAATTACTTTATTTCAAATTACCTTTCACGTGAACCTGAAGCTTGGTCTACAGAATCCATGCCTTTGCCAGATTCCTCATCAACCAAAGTTATATCAGACACGGTCTCCTTTGAACAGTTCTTGAAGGAAACTTCTATGCATAGAAACAGAGGAGAGATGCTTGAAATCTCAGATGAAAATGAATAGTCAACCTTTAAGCCGTTTCCATTCACAGGATCCAAGAGTGCATAGCTTTTAGGTTTAACTTGACCTCCAATATCACCAATGGAGATTCTTGCTGAAGATCTACGGACTTGACTTTGTTCTGAAGTATTTGTGCTTGAAAAACCAGGCTGCTCATCTAACCATGATTCTAAAGCTCTATTTGACATCAATTCCCCAAAATCAGAAGCCGACTGAGAAGCTATATTTTTCTTTTCATTAGCATTTCCAACATCTGAAAATTGAATCAAAGGATGAGAATTGTCATTGCCTTCACTTGCAGAACCAGCCTCTTCACTGCCACCACTGCCACTTGAATCCATATCAGAATGTTGTGAACTATAACTAGAAGCATTTTCATCATCCAAAGATTCAGACTCTGAGTCCCCGTTGTCTGTAACATATGGATCACCATTAGTAACTCCCTCTCCAAATTCATTCATTTTGAGGCCATCACATCGCAAACTACAGGGCTTTGGGAGAGGTTCATACCCTGGAGCAGCATGAAGTACTATCTGTGATAAAGAGCCAGGAAGGTAAAACCGGTGATCAATGGGCTCACGTGACATTGGTTTTTTTTGTCCTCCAAATAAGTATTCTGCAAGGACACATGAACTATCTTTATGTTGGGCCAGACAATTGGTTTCCTCCTCCAGACCTTGAGAATCTAAATAAGTTGACAGAATTTTGCTTAAGAAATGAGCTCGATCACGAATGTCGTAGTTTAAGTCGCATTTGGCCAGTTCCAGCACATAGATTAAAACTTTTTTGATAGTCAACAGATCATTCCCTTTTGCATGCAATAAAACCTACAGAACAGATCACCTCAACATTTAGAAACAAAAAGAGTGACATTAACACATTTACTTTGAGAAGAGCGCCATGGAGTAGTACCTTAACAGTACTATTACAAATTTGAAGCTTTGTTTCCAACTCTTCTGAAGTAAAGCACCATGCAAGATACTTGAGTACTGTAGCTAACATCTTTGGGATGAGATCGCCTAAAGAGTTATACTCCCCCACCATCCAAACAATTATAGCCCGTGCAGCAGGCACCTTTATTGAATTTAAACTACGAACCAACTGAATAATAACCTTGAAAAGGTATAAAAGTTAATTAACAGATGCCCCAAAAACACACCAGAGAGAAGAAAGACAAGGTAACAAAGTTTCACAAGATATAATAGTAAATCACCTATGCACTCCTGACTTAGACATCTAATGACAGCAGCTCACAAGAAAATTAAGAATACCTTTTCATGACTGGGTGGATCTTGCTGAATGATTGATTTAATAGACATTATTGCTTGAATCAAAATATCTGCTTCGCCATCCACAGACCCAAACTCACCAGTCATAAGTTCTGCAAGATTAGGCAATAACTCAATAAACAAGAAGCAAAATTTTTGAAGATCTATACAACAGGTAGAAAATAGTCACAGACGCTGTCTAGTCAAAGCCAATAAAAATTCCAAGCATGTGTTTGCCATTTCTGGAAGTCGCTGCGCACATATGCCAATTCCAGCAACAGTATCAGCAGCAAATCTCCTGTCTGGATCTCTAATATAATCCTAGCAACAAACTAAAACAATAAGCAAATGATACATGCCTTTGATTTTTTAAATATTATCACACATAAATGTTTGCAATTATCAAATAAGGTTGATGATACAGAGCTAAGTCTAAACAACAACTAGGCAACTAATAAATTATACATAAAAGCTGAAAAACTTCACCGTTCACACTCATGTACATATAATTATGAACAACCTAATTTAAAAAGGAAAGAAATTACCTGAAATTCTTTGAGTATAAATGAAATTGATGAATCTGTAGCAGTGTAAGCCAGTATATCCAATTTCAAAGCTTTAATTTGATATGAATCTGACGAGCATATAAAGAAGTCTTCAAAGTACGGAGAGAATAGTGAAGGAATTGCTTTTGCAAACACTTGAATATTACACAAAACCTGCACTGGTCAATCAACAAAACAATCCTCACCATCTTACCGACTGTAAACTAAGTATAACAGAATACATGAAGATTGACACAAAAGAAATTTCCTACAGCACAACAGGCCAAAAAAATATTTACAAAATATCAGAATATAAGAATTCACGGTCACATGCTCAACAAAATTTTAAAATAGTACTTTATTGCTACACAAAAATCAATTAAATTGTAAGGAAATGTTAACTACCACATATTTTGAGGCATTAGATGATCTTAGGACGAACAAGAGCGGCTTAACAATTCTTTTCACATCCTCTATGGGTGCCATAATCCAGTGCACACCAGCAGCTGCTAGTACAACTGCACTATTATTACTCCATAACAATGGGGATGTACACTGCAGCAGGATCTTCACATCATCATTGTTCTTTCCAGATGTAAACCGAGCATAAGTACATTCAGATGCATCTTTATTCATGAGACTTAGTCGTGATAAATATTCAGCTGGTCCTTCAATATAACAACGGGATACAATATTTGCTAATTCAGACTGATAACGACCACTCATGTCACCGTTGTCTTCCACTAACGCAGAGTTGGTGTCTGAACAATCCTTTTCAGATTGAGAATTCTCTGTACTGTGCAAAGAAAACATAATGGATTCCTTTACAAGCCCATGCCTTGCAATTATATAGCGCAAAAGGATCCCGATTAAAACTATTTTACCCCATTCTTCCACATCAGGAAGAATCTCGCATAACCTTTTATAATTTCTTCCAATCAGAGCCAAATTATTCGGACAAACGGAAGAGAAAGCAGCGGCAGCAGCACCAACGACACAAGGGGAATGGTCATTCAACAAAATTCCGATAATCTGCATACAATAGAACATAATTGAAATATTAATGACACAAGTACTGGCCTTTCAATCAACATTATAGAAATACATAGCAGTGCATATGAATGAATCAACATTGCAACAATTAGTGAATCAAACCTCTTCAATCCCCGCGGCATTTTCGTCAAGGCGCAAATCGTGCAGCTTAGGAAGAGCATTGGCTGCGCATTTTCTAACATACACAGAGGGATCTCTAGCACATTTTCCAGCGGCAACAAGAACTAAAGGTGCAATAACATGTAGACGGATCCCCGCCATGGTTCTCAGGGCCCATGCCCTCACTAACGGGTTTGGATCCCCCAAATCCTTCTGGAAGTAATTAATCGATAGCAATGCTTCATTCGGACGCCTGAAACATAAATTTCAAAAACAACACAAAGATGAGTTTAAAATTTAGGTAAAAGCGATCAAGAACAAAAAAAAAAATCAGATTGTGCAGCTTATCTAAGCATACTTTTGAGCATAATGCAGCAGGTATAAGTAAACCAGCTTCTTCACTTCCAATGACTGCGATGCTACGTTCTTAACAACCTGCAATTCCAATTAAACCAAAAGAAACTCGTATTAAAAACGAAGGCTCTGATTTTTCTTTTTTTCCAATTTTCTGAATCGGAAACTCGGAGTGTGGAAATTAGAGAGGACCTGAGGGAAGAAATTGGAGACTTCGAAGCCCTGGGCGATGAGAGCGAGCAGGCGCTTTAGAGCTTCGCATTTTTCAGAGTCGAACTTGCTGTCAAGAAGAGGAGCGATGCTGACGTCGTCGGGATCGTCGTAGAGGTGGGCGTCCGTACCGATCCTGAACACCATTGTCGACGCCTTGCTTAGAGTATCTGCTGTTGCGCCGAATTGAGGGAACATCGTCTTCTACGATTCAGCTCCTGAAAGCTAAGCTCTATCTAGAGCGTGAGAGAGATAGAGAGGGAAGGGTAGGTGACTGTCGAGTTGTGATCGCAGAGGAACCCTGACAATAGAGATGCGGAGCTGTTTGGACGCGCCCAACAAGTGAAAATTAGTTCGGATTGGAGCTCTTACTGCTGGTTTAGGTGCGTTTGGCAACATACGTTTATGGCGTGTTCTTAATTCGTAATCAATTGAGAGGAATTGAATTGAGGATAAATTGAAATGGCGAAATCGAATCAAATTCCTCTTGAAGTTGTTTCTTAAAATTATGCGGAATCGTAATAGAATTCCATAAAATTGTTCTGATTAATGAGAATCGAATATAAACCAATATGATTACTAAAATGCCCTTATCCCAAATCAAATATTCTATATACTTTTTTAATAAAATTTGATATAGTATATAATAGTAAGAAAAAATGAAATTATTTTTTTATTTTATAGACACACTAAAATGATTTTGTTTAATTTTTTTATAAATTTAAGTATTTCTATTAAGTTTTTTTAAAAATAAATGTAAGTATTTCTATTAATAAGTTTTTATAAATATAAGTATTTCTGTTAGTTAATCCTTAACACTAAAATGATTTTGTTTTTATTTATGGGGTTAAAGATAATCTTGGAAATAATGAAAGTAAGTGAGGGCATAAAGGGAAAAAAATTTCATTCCGATTACGGATGAAATCCGGAATACAAATACCTTATGTATGTTGGGAATCCAAATCACCCAAATCTTGAAATTCAATTCCATTTTTTGTGTGGGCCCCGCGCACTTTTGATTCATCCCAATTTTAGTAAACACAAGTATAATCCATAATCGGAATCGGATTCCTTATTCTTATTCCTATTACGGGTTAGTAAACGCGCCATTAGAGTAACCATGATAACTTATGAATAAAGGTACTGATTTTCCCATACTCCTTTCATCCACTCACACTCCATTTTTTTTAAATCGTATGTTCTCACTCCTCTTTTGTTCATTTACACTTCATTTTATCTTATAGTAAAAAGTATTAAAAGACATTAGAGAGTGTAAGTAGACAAAATGGGAATAGGAAAATCACCAACAATTAATAAATACCTTACTACTTAGTAATAAATTTGATTTTTTAAATGAAAATAATAATAAAAAGTTTAAACAAGCGAAAATAAAAATTGTTTATGGTGCGCACTGAGCAAGGAGAAAAACTTATCTGGCACAAGGATGCCAAGGTAAGCTTTCCACGTCAATATCCCCATCCAATTGCATCCTGACAGCTGGCCACTACTCCCACACTTTAAAAAAAATTTGGTTTGACCAACATTCAGACCCATTTTTCTTTCCGACCACTACTCAGTGCTCCCTCTCCACGTCAACATCACCACCACCATCATTCATCCTCTGTGTCCCCCTCCCCTCCTTCATCATTGTCGGCAACATCTCTCTTCTTCTAACCGGCTCTCTCACTCTCCTCAAGTCAACAACAATGGAAGGCGGCGACTTTGCCAGCCTCCAAATTTGAGATGGCTTCAGATCCGGAGATTAGCCTCCAATATTGACCATGCGAAGAGAGATAAAGTGAGGGAGAGATGAGAAATGATGAGACCATTGAGATGAGAGAGAGAGAGAGAGAGAGAGAGAGAGAGAGAGAGAGAGAGAGAGAAAGAAAGAGAGACAGTGAGATTAGAGAGAAAAAGAGGGGATTTGAGTTGTAGGGAAGAAAAGGAGAGATGAGAGAGAGAGAGAGAGAGTTGGTGGGAAGAGAAGGAAGACGAAGAGGGGTTTGAGTTTAGGGGGTCACACGCCGGATGGAAAATAGGTGAAAAAAATTATTAAGGTTGAAATTGGTGGCCAGCTGTCAAGATGCAATTGGAGAGGGATACTGATGTGGAAAGCTTACCCTGGCATCCGAGTGCCAGGCAAGTTTTTCTCCTGCGCAATGGCATTTAGCTACAACGGTTATGAATATTACTCATGAACCCGACTCCCGAGGTCTTAACTTCCATCTCTCATTCTCTCAATATTGCTTTGTATAAATAAATTTAAAAAAATTCAATACATGCAATATTTAGGCTATAGATGATTGAATATCAATTTAAGGATTTGAGAATGTGTCAAAATAATTCATTGTATTTAGTCATTTATTCATACATTTCATTGAGTATAATCATTTAAATTACATGATAGATGATATTTTTTATGGTTATTACACTTCAGATGAAGCTTAGTTATCTTCCAGTGGAAAAGTGTCACGACCCGACTCCCCTAGCAAGATATTGTCCGCTTTGGGCCCCCGCCCTCACAGTTTTGTTTCTGGGAACTCACGAGCAACTTCCCAGTGGGTCACCCATCCAGGAATTGCTCTAGCCCAAACTCGCTTAACTTCGGAGTTCCTACGGAATTTGAAACCAGTGAGCTCCCAAAAGGCCTCTTACTATAGAGATATGTGCTCACACATATAAGGCACATCACCCTTCCCTCCCCTAGGGATATGAGATTGCTCACCGTTCTTGCTTCCCAAGACACGGGTCTTACAATCCACCCCCCTTGGGGCCCAGTGTCCTCACTGGCACATTTTCGGTCGAGGTCAGGCTCTGATACCATTATGTCACGACCCGACTCCCCTAGCAAGATATTGTCCGCTTTGGGCCCCCGCCCTCACGATTTTGTTTCTGGGAACTCACGAGCAACTTCCTAGTGGGTCACCTATCCATGAATTGCTCTAGCCCAAACTCGCTAAACTTCGGAGTTCTACGGAATCCGAAGCCAGTGAGCTCCCAAAATGCCTCTTGCTAGATAGAGACGTGCACACACATATAAGGCACATCACCCTTCCTTCCCGAGTGATGTGGGATTGTTCACCGTTCTTGTTCCCAAGACACGGGTCTTACAAAAAGGGTTTATACTTACACTAGAGGTCTTGGGTTCAAACCCCTATAGCATCTTAGTTGTGTGTGTGTGTGTGTGTGTGTGAGAAATCCTCCTCCTCTTTAGTTTAAACTAAACATACGAACTTAGCTATCTTCTAATTCAAATAGATGCTAAAACAAGTAGCATCTACCTCGGTTACCAAAATATATCAAACCTAAATATGGCTAATTTATCGAATTCAAAGGAACAAGTAAGAAATATCATGAATGTCATGAATTTAATATGAGTTAGTCTAATGGCATATAGGTTTTTGTTTTAACATGAATAATCTGAGATATGAAGAACGTGTATATCATGAGCCAATGATGTATTAGCTTTTCATCACCCCTAATCACTAACTTAAAATCATTTTTTAACTTTAACTCTTTTGAATTATATACTCCCAACTTAATATTGTAAACGCAATTAGGATGAAAAACTAGGCCCCGTTTGATAATCATTTTAGTTTTCATTTTTAAAAACTTGAAAACATAAAACTTGTTTTGTAACTAATTTTAGTTTTCAAAAAACCTGTAAACTGAAAAATGTTTTTGTTTCTGAGAACATGGTCTTGAGACACACATGCAGACGAACTAGGAGGATTTTGACAATTCCTAGTGACTTCAGTTTTATCTTTGACAACCCTTCTATATTTCTTAACAAACAAAGCAAGCTCATCATGAATGCAATGAACAATTTGATCCATTTTTATGATTACACACCTAATACCAATTAGCACCCAAAGGATATCTCTATTTATGTTAAGAGCTGGTGCTCTAATACCAATTGAAATTGGTACTTAGGTGAATGAGGTAAATTAAAACCCCGATAGACAAATTTAAGACAACAATGATTAATTGTTCCTAGTAACAATATGACTAGTCAATTACTAGTCATAGATCTATGAACAAACAAGCCCAGCACAAATTCATCACAAATCAAATATAAGAACCTGCAAGTCTAAAAGATAACTACGTGACAACCTAGGCACTCGAAGGTTCCATCAATCTAGGCATCCCTTGTGCTAGCAACAACTAGAGTGAATGATGTGTGAACATTCATCAACATATCAGAGATAATATATACAGTATGGCTAGTCATAAAATCAAGAACAACACACTAGAAATGTTCACCCAGAAACCCACCATTGGGAAAAACTGGGGGTCATCACTCCGACCAAGCAATCCACTAAGTCAAGAAGATTCTTACATAAAAAGTAATCACAAGCTCAAACAATCCTAGGTCTATTTAGGAAATGAGCACTACCTCCTGTGCAACCTTCTTCTCCAAACTTAGTTAAGCTAGTAGCTTGTCATTCATGGAAATGACGGCTAGTCCATCGACTTCTTCACCCCATGTGACAGGACCTCGACCCAAATTCCACTTTGGAATCCGAGCCGGACCGTGCGTGTCACACACGGCGATGCCGGGCACAAATGACCTAATTGCCCATCTACTACAGTTTCAAAGAAATTGTCTGACTTCACCGAACCTACTTGAAAATTGAGTCTCCCGTAATTTGATCACTTCCAAAACACTTCACCTGTCAAACAAGTACACATTAAATCAACCTAAGCGCCGACATGCTTCATCAAACAATCAAACAGCTTAATTTACATCCTAGGCAATTCATCGAGCCACTAACTCGAGTTACAAAGAAAATACAGCTTTGTTTTACAAACGATGTCCTACATCGAGTGAGGAAGGAGCGGAGCGGGAATTCTGCCTGTGGTGGTCTCCTAGTGCACGCCACCACTGGGGCGCAAAACATTTGAAAAGGGTGAGTGGACAAAAGAAAGTTTTACAAAATAGCATAAAAACATACTAACTTCTTGTTAAAACATTTGAGAAACAATTATAGATATAATCGATACCGAGAAAGATAAGCATGTATAATACATATTTATATAAGCTTCTAAATCAGAATTCTCATTTAGTAAGCAGAAACCAATTTAATTCAATAAAAAGCAATTAAAATAAGAATTTCCAAAAAGACTTTTCAATTTCCACCTAAGCGTACACTTTTTTCCAATTTTCCGTCAATTCCAATATTTAACCAGTCAATTCCATATCCTCGTAAGACTCGGTGACACAAAGTCGGTCCGAGCCACGTCCTCACAAAACTTAGGAGACACATAGTCAACCTAAGCCATGTCCTCGCTGAACTCGGGGACACTTGCTAGGCCCAGTCGCGTCCCTCGCTTCCTCACGGTTGGGCGTCCTCGAGACTCGTGGGGCGTATAGTCATCTTGTGGAACTTAAACCTGAAGGCAACAATAGGTCCGTAGACCGGGTAATCACCAATATCAATATTTATATAATCCAGAGGCAACATAACCTTTTCCGAAGGCAACATTCATTCCGAGGCAACATCTAGGTACCAAGGTGGTTTAAAACCTTTCATAAATCATTCATATATATAAAAAAATCCTCACCTTTCCGAGCCATTCAAATTTTCACAATATTAAACATAAATATTATTTTCCAATTCAATTCCATGCTCAAACAATATTCATAACAAAATATTTCAAATAAACAATTGAGATCAATTTCAAGCAAACAGTAAATCATAAAGTTCATTTCAAGAAATCAATATTTGCTCGAACAGAAATCTTAAATGAATATTCCGTAAAATCAATTAAAGTCTATTATGCAACTTAAAGATATTATTTGGAAATAATTAAATCCATAATAAACTTTTAATAAAACATTTATTGCATAAAACTCTTTAATAAAATAAAAGTCCACTCACTAATCGGTCTTCATTGGGACCTTTCAAGGTCCCCTCTGCGGTCACTTTGAGCCCGGTGCTCCGATTAATCATTATAATATTTTATTAATAAAAATGCTCAATATAATATTTAATTAAAAATCTTGACCCCGACTCCTGAAGTGCGTGCACTAAATTTAAGATGATTCATATGCCCACATAAGCTTGTCCAAGGCTTAGAACGATTTACTAGAGACTTCGGAACTCAAAGCGATAAAGTCTCAAAAGTCAACCCGGGACCTCGTGGGGTCCACGACCTCGAAATTCTGATCCGGGAGTTCCTAAAAGTTCCAATGTGCCTAGGACACATGTCTTGAAAGTTTGGTCTTGATCGGACGGTCGGATTGCTCACGATCGCACGATCGGACTGCCTGGGATGATTTTCCGTAACCCTAACCCTAGGGTTGGCATTTTCGGAGTATCCGGGACTACGATTCACGATCCGCCGAATCCAGACGATCCTGACAATAAGGGAACCAACATACTAAGAATTGGGACCATCCAACGGTCTAAACACATTAAACCCGGATAATGCGCAATAGGTGTAAATTCGTTCATTGTCAAACAAACTCCAAATTGAAATCCGAGCACGCCTACGCGCTCGTGACGACGTAAGGATTAAAGTAGCAGAAAGTTTGACAATTAAAAGTGGGCGGCGCATGAGAACACGCACCGGATCAGAGGCCTAAAGCGATAAAAATTGGGCGTTCGGACAAACTCCAAACCGGAGCTATCCTTCCACCTCGCCACAAGTTCTCGGCCTCCCAACACAATTCTCAACTACGGGAAAGTCAATTTCGGACCCTAAGTGGGTCACATCTCGATCAAAAACTGGCTGAAACTTTATCTGAATTTAAACCTATCTACAGCTGCGATTCGATCCGCACCTACCCAACCATCGGCTAGAGAATGAAAAATAGGTGAAGATCCATACCTTATCATTCCGTCCCGGTGGCCGGAGGACGGACCTGACGGACGCCGTGAGAGTTTCACAATTTCGTGTGCTTTTGGGCTGATTCTGGCGAAAATGCGGTGGCCGCTTATGGTCGGGTCCGTGGCGGGACGAGAGCTGGGTGGTGGTGGTCCAAACTGGCCGGTCTTGAGGGTTGAGGTGGAGTGTGGTGGTGGTTATGGTGGTGAGAAGGTGAGGGAATTGGAGAGGTTTCGGGAGAGTTGCGATTTTAAAATCGCTTCCAGTTTTTTTTTTTTTTTCTGATTGCTGACTTTGGTTAATTACCATTCCGCCCGACACAATTTTAATCGTAGCTTCTTCAATAAACTCTATTCGGAGCCCACAATATACGCACGAACTCGTATCAACGAGCCCAACATCACGGTGTGGCTCACGCTTCAAATTCTCTCCCGAACAATAAAGTTAATTTTAAACTCATTAAAATAATATTGGGGGCAATTTTGTCTTTTTCTTTAATAAATTTATAATTAAATATTAATTTAGGTTCGGGTTATTACACCATGGCACTGCAACTCAGCTCGGATTGTCACCAATGAATGAAATATAGATTATGAGATGAAAAGGTCAATTCCTTCAAGAAACCATACTCTTGAAGAAATCAACCAAGAATCGATCTAGACTGAAAAAGATGACTAGTCATAATAACCCAGATGCATACCCAAAAAGATGACTAGTCATAATAACTCAGATGCAAACTCAAAACGATGACTAGTCATACTTGAACCCATATGCAGATTTTAAAAACACATCATATTTCAAAATCTCATAATGAAAACTCATACCTAAGCAAGTAGAGAATGCAGAGTAGAAGTTTTACTATCAAATTCTCAATGGGTGAAGTAGGTTTCAAAGATATAAGTAGATTTCAAAAATGATTTGAAAACCCCATTTCAAAAGCCATGAACACTCTCACACAAACCAAAGAGAAAACCAAGTTTTCCAAAATGGTGCAAATGAAAGAGATGGGAGATGAAAACTTTGATGTGCAAAGCTTTGGTCAAATTTTCTCAAAAAGAATTAGCTTTCAAAATGAAATCTTGAAATCTCATTTCTATGCCATGAACACTCTCAAACAAACCAAAGAGAAAACTAAGTTTTCCAAAATGGTGAAAATGAAAGTGAAGAGAGATGAAAACTTTGTATCACTAGTCAAAAGTTTGAGAAATGAAATTTCAATGAAAGCCCAAAAGGAATTCAAGAATCCATGAGCTCTTCTCTCAAAAACTAAAACCTAATTTATGTACCATCTCTCACTAGAACTCTTTCTCTCTCTAAAACCCCATCTGAAAAATGTAAAATGAAGAGTTGAAGAGTCCAGACTAGCCCCAGCCATTTTGGTAGGTCAAAAGGACACATGGCAACCAATGATTGGACTTATAATAAGTAAAATCACGTGCCTTAGTTAAAAATCCCGTGCTGGAAATATTTGCATATATGATTAGTCATTTAGCCAAAATATGACTAGTCATCTAGACAAAAATCAAAATATGACTATAATGAATAATATGCATGTAGGAGAACACTATAATGGATGCAATGTATACATAATCATATTACCTTCACTAAGCTTGATTGCATTGGGCAATTATGAAGTTGATCTCAGCCACAATAGTCAACTTTGCACTAACATGAACTAGCCTAAATTCTTTGAGCTTGATCAAACATATAAGATAACATGTTTGTCAAGGAAAGCTAAAAACATTAGTTAAACAAAACCTAACAGTTTGGTAACTGTTTTCAGTTTTATGTGGAACTTGAAAATGGAATTGTTTAGGTTCTGTTGGGGTCTTTTTCATTCTAGCAGCTTGACGAATGGGCCTGGGCTGCAGGAAAGAGCGAACGGATGAAATTGCCCCTTTTTCTGAGTTAGCGAGAACTATGCCCAAAGCATCCCGAGAGAAAAGCACTTCCTAGGGGAGTTTTGTTCTTCTTCAAGTGGCTGCGTGTTTTGTGCTTACGTTTCCGGTAGCTAGACGAAGAGTTAGAGATGGTGCATTAATGTGGCATTGGCTTGCATGAGAGTTTGCTTTGGTGAATCAAGATACTACTAGGCTTGACATGAGAGCTTGGAGTGTGAGAGCTAAAAGGAAACGAGCATAAAGAAATGATTAAGGCTTGAGATTTTCGATTTTTCCAGCAGGTAGACGAAGAGCTTGTGATGTCTGCATTTCTCTTACCAAAAAGGTAATGACTATGGTTTCAACTTAGCTTGAAAGGATGGGTGTTTCAGATTTGGGATGGAGCTTTTCGCGAGAGAGAGAGAGAGAGAGAGAGAGAGAGAGAGAGAGAGAGAGAGAGAGAGAGAGAGAGAGAAAGATGGAGATAAAGAATGGGTGGCTTGAGTAGATTTCCAGCAGCTTGACGAATGCTTGGTCATGCTTTTGGATGGTTGAAGATGACTTGATGATGTTGAACTAAGATTATATGAGCTTGGAGTGTGGGAGCTAAAGACCCACAAGTTTAGCAAATGAGAATGCTTGTGCTTGGCTTGGTGTTTGATATGCTTGAGTTTGGGTGTTGAGAAATTGTTATGTGAAGCTATGGCTATGGTGGTTTGATTGTTTGGAAAAGGTATAAGGAGAGAGGAAAAGCTTGATGTATTGCTTGGTGAGGCTTTATAGGGAAGATGGAAGGAAAAGCTTAAGGCTTGAAGGCTTGAAGACTATGGAGGAAAAGCTTGAAGTATTGCTTGCAGCAGCCACATGAGAGGGGGCTTGATGGCTCTGGTATGAAATGGTTTGTGCTTGAGCCATGAATGCCAATTTATAGAGGGTGAGGGTGTTCCTTTATTTCCAATAGGTAAAGGGAAGTGCTGGAACTAGCCTATTTCCAATGGTTAAAAGGGGGCATTGGGGCATGCTATTTTCCAGCAGGTAAAGCTAGGAATTGGGAAATGACTATTTCCTATGGGTAAAAGGAGGTGTCAAAATTGGCTTATTTCCATAGGGTAATAAGGGGTGCTAGAAAAGGCTTGTTTCCAATGAGTAATAGGAAGTGCATGAAGGATATCTCATTTACTCACCCACATTGGAGAACTCCAAGCAATGGGCTTGGACTTTGGTGCTCCCAAGTAGTTAGCCCAAAGTCTCCATTATTCAAGAGCTTTCGTGGGCCTTATGGACCTCCGTAACCTTCCACACCACAATCCCTCGTGCAAGTCTCGTGAACCACATGACTTGGGTTTATGTAGGCTTAGTATGTGATTGGTATAGGAAAAATGTATTATTGGCTTGGCATGACATGTACACTATGTCTATGAATTAATTCTCAAAATACAGCTTGGATTAACGCATGACCATCATTATATGTTATATTGGGTTTTAAATATCTTTGGGTTTCTCGTGACTCTTTTGGGCCTCAACAGGTTCAAAATGTGAATTTGAGATCATTGAATGAAAGTGCATGTTACAAAGAGTTCATAGTATTTTTCGATGAATTTTTTGAAGTTTGGAGCCTTTTTTGGTAAATTTTGAATACGTGGACTGGATCCAGCTGAACACAAGAGTCGAGCAACTGGGTCCAAGGTGGGAGGTCCCAAACTTTGAGTTTCGGTAAATTAAGTGCATTGCATTTGTATGTGTGGTGTTGTAAAATCGGTAAATGAAAAAGGAGCGCATAAAAAATGAAAAAAATTAAAAAGAAAACACTTTCAAGTAGTTTTAAAAAACAATGGTGATTTTAAAAACTAAATTTCACTTTTTTGAGAACAGAAAACGAAATGTATTACCAATCATATTTTCAATTTTAAAAAAGTGAAGAAAAAAAACACTAAAAAATGAAAATGAAATGACTATCAAACAACCCCTAATATTATACCAATAGTAGCAAAAACAATATTACCATAAATTTTGAGTTACAGCAATCAAAACCGTTAAACTAATCCATGAAACGTTAAATATTATCCATTTGGGCATCACATTAATTATTATCTAAATGGTGCGGGACTCCGTTTATATATCCCACATCATTCTCATTGTTGAGGTTAGAGCATCTCCAAGAGTAGTAGCAAATAAAACTCTTCAAATTGAAGTTTGTTGACCTATGTGGCAATTTGAAAAGCCTTATTTGCTACTTGAATAATTTTTGCTCCAACAGACTCTTCAATTCAATTAATGCAATATCATGTAAAAAGAATGAAAAATATGAAAACATGTGAAAAATGTCATGTATTTATTATATGAAAAGAAAAATGCATGTTTTTAACATTTTCAAGATAGGTTTTGTTTTTCCAAAGTAAAATTAAATATTTGAAGAGAAAGTCAACTTACAGGTCACGAAGAGAGAGAAAGAGGTTGCGAACTTTGATCGAGGTTGAAGAACATTGGAGAGAGTTTTATGATGTGGCTCACCTTTATTTTAGAATTCCAAACATTGAAGAGGCATTGGAGATCTTTCTTAGTGTATCTTTCTCCATCCCTTGTGATTAGTGTACTAATTTGAGCTATAAGAATTTAGTCTAAATGAGTTGTTTGGTGATGAAATAACCTAATCCCCATAATCATTTCTTAAAGTTAAAAAGCAGCATAATAATTGTTTATGAATTTTATGCATTCATCATGAAAATACAATAAATAAAAGAGAATTCCACCTAACGCCCAAGTTAAACATGTCACAAAAATTAACAGATTGGAAATGACATTTTCCCGGCGGATTTGATCGGAATTTGCAAAAAAAAAAACAATATTTTATGCCAACTACTCATCAGTCGCAATTATTTTTTTGGTCGGAATCATCCACTCCCAATTCGGTCAAAGAGTCGCGAGGTCTCAAATTCCCATATTTGTTGTCGTCTTCTCCATTTTCTCACTGTTCCATCCACAGTGCGTCGATTACTAAATTCGCTTTATTTATGGTGACGGAGAAGCACTGAGAGCAGCAGCAATTAGCCCAGCCCCAATTTTCTTCGTCAAAACCCCGTCTTCCCCAGAACCCAGAGAAGATAGCTCACACAGAGTGGTCTCTCAGTCTCATCCGTGCCCTCAGGAGCTCCAATTTTCGCAGGTCATCTCACTCTGTCTCTGTCTCTTCTTTCTACGTTTTAGCTGATCCTTCTCTGGTTTTGCTTGTTTCCACTACATGCATGTGCTTGTTTTGCTGATATGTATAATTTACTACATGCATTGTCAATTTTGGGCTTCTACCTTGTTTGGATTCAAGTTTTGCAGCTTCAGCCTCCGTTCTGTTGTGTGTTTTGGTTGATCTGCTTGTGTTGTATGAATCTCTTGTTTTAGAAAAAAATTTGTATGGTTGGTTTTAGGATTAACATTTAGACCACTGATTACAAACAGTTTCTTTTGATTTCTGGTGACCAGTTTGGTATTTTGACGATTTTTTTAAAATCTTTGTAAATTCTGTACAAGTCTACAATGTGATTTCATATGCAAGATATTATCTTATTAAGTCAAAGATAGATTTATATTTTGCAATATCTCAACTAGCTTACATGAGCAGTTACTAGGATTTATATTTATATTTTTTTGGAAATTGTGTTATGATTGATTTCACAGAAAAGAGAGGAATGATATGGACTGAAACTGATTTCTATATATGGCGGTTTCACTACTGCAGAAGCCCTAAGATTGTGAAATCCAAAGCCTTGATTTGTGTGATTTCACCATACATTCTGAATGTTGCTGTAGCTTTATTTATGTAAGATACTAGTTTTTTTTATTTGTGTAAACTCTGTACAACTCTACAATGTGATTTCATATGCAAGATATTCTCTTAAGGAAAAGATGGATTTTTAGTTTGCAATATGTCAACTAGCTTACATGGGCAGTTACTAGTTTTTTTTTTGGAAATTGTGTCATGATAGGTTTCACTGCTGCATAAGCGCTAAAATGGTGAAACCCAAAGCTTTTATTTCTGTGATTTCACTATATATGCTGAATGTTGCTGTATGTCCACTTTCTTTTTCTGGGTCTGATCTTTTGACTTGTAACTTGCAAGTTGCTTTTAATTTTCCCATCACTTGATTCTGTCATTCAGGAAAAAAAACCCCTATGTTTTTCTTTTCTATTAACTCTTTTGGGAGATTTATTTTGTGTTTTTTGGTGCAAATATTTTCAAATTTGAAAGAAATTAGACTAACAGTATTGATTCTGTACTAGAGCCTCACTTATGTCTACTTTTTAAAAAAATCTATAACCTGTGGTTGCACATGTTCTACTTCCCGGATGAACTTTTCAAAATCATTGAAATAAAGAATTTTGACAATCGACTCTTATATTCCATAATTTCAATTTTCAGATTAGTGCTCTTTAACTAAAGTTCACAAATGGGGAGTGTGGAGGATCCTATCTTTGAAGATGATACAGATATAAGTGACACAGAAATGGATGAGGATGAAGAAGAATATTATGAAGATCTGAAGAATGGAAAACACAGTGTGAGAAGCTCAGATGGGGCATATATTTGCCCCTTCTGCCCAAAGAAAAAAAAGCGGGATTTTGTTCTGAAGGACCTGCTCCAACATGCCTCTGGGGTGGGAAAGAGTAATTCAGAAAAGAGAAGCGCAGAAGAAAAGGCCAAACACTCAGCTTTGGCGAAATATTTGGAAAAAGATCTAGCAGCCGAAGGTGGTCCATCTAAACCTGTGGGTGAGGAAGACCCCCCAATGGATTGTGACCATGATGAAAAGTTAGTGTGGCCTTGGACAGGGGTAGTGGTTAATATTCCAACCAGACGGGCAGATGATGGGCGATATGTAGGAGAAAGTGGATCCAAACTGAGAGATGATTTAATAAGGAGAGGGTTCAATCCCACAAGGGTTCACCCTCTATGGAATTTTCGGGGTCACTCAGGAAGTGCCGTTGTGGAATTTAGGAAAGATTGGCCTGGCTATGTTAATGCCATGTCATTTGAGAGGGCTTATGAGGCAGATCATCATGGGAAAAAGGACTGGGGTGCTAATGGTGACCAAAAATCTGGTCTTTATGCTTGGGTTGCTCGTGCAGATGACTATAAAGCTACCAATATTGTTGGAGAACACCTCCGTAAGATTGGAGACCTTAAAACAATTTCTGAAATTATGGAGGAAGAAACCAGGAAGCAGGATAAGCTTGTATTTAATCTTAACAACATCATTCAGGTCAAGAACAAAGACATGGAAGAGATGGAGCTAAAATGTAGTGAAACTACAAACTCCATTAAGAGCGTAATCACAGAGAAAGAAAAGCTCGTTCAAGGTTATAATGAAGGTATGTTTTTATAAGAAAAATGGAAGAGTGCTACTTATTGAATAAAAAAAAGGAAGGTATGTTTTCTTTAGCTCAGTTTTCTGACTGGATTATGAGTAGTTTACATTTTTTTGTTAATTATGTTTCTAGCTATTCCATTCTGAAGCTGCATGGTACCTGTATAGTTTGGATAAAGTGGTCTGGGTTTCACCATTTCGGGTTTTTTTTTTTTTTTTATTTTAAATTTTTTATGGTCGTATGATGCTGTAATGACATTAATTCATGCCTTTTTTCTGTGTCTTGATAGATATAAAAAAGATACAAATGAGTGCGCGGGATCACTTTCAGAGGATTTTTGGCGACCACGAAAAACTTAAGTTACAATTGGAAACTCAAAAGATAGGGCTAGAGACACGCATAGAAGAAATGGAGAAGCGTGCGGTGGCTAACGAAAGTGAAAGTAGGAAGCTCGCTGAGGAAATTGAAAAGGTTTGCTAATTTGTGCTTCATTGTTGCACATTATCTCTTAGATTTCATGATTAATATCCCTGTGACCATATGTGAAATTATGAATTTTGAAGAGGTGAAAACTAGTTTGTTGAAAGTTACTGAAAATGAGCATGATGTTCAAGTGTCATCAAGTCATATCATGAATATTTGGGGATGAAAGTTGACGCATTTATGTTTAGTTTACATATATTGTGTGATGCTTTTGTCTGGTTTACTTTCTGTAGCAGCATTAGTTGTAATGTTTTGTTGTCATTGTTGGTGAAGGATGGCCCTGAACACTGGATAACACTGATTTTGTTCTTGTAGAATTCAGCAAAAAATAGTTCTCTGCAATTGGCTTCTATGGAGCAACTGAAGGCTAATGAAAATTTATTGAAACTGGCTGAAGATCAGAAGGTTTGTTGGTTAATTGCTTGAAAATGATCTGAACATTATTTTATAGATTTCAGAGAAGATCTTTGATGTATGTGACAACCAATTTCATCCAGAGGCAAAAGGAGGAGCTCCACAGTAAAATAATTAAACTGGAAAAGCAACTGGATACAAAGCAAACTCTTGAATTGGAAATTGAGCAACTTAGAGGGAACTTAAATGTTGTAAGGCGCATGGGGGATGATGGGGATGTTGAAGTTCTGGAAAAGGTGGACACAATGCTCAAAGACTTGAGAGAAAAGGAAGAAACATTTGAAGACTTAGAAGCTTTAAATCAAACTCTAATTGTAAAGGAGCGAAAGAGCAATGATGAGCTGCAGGAAGCTCGTAAGGAATTGGTTAATGTAAGTTTTTCTGTTTAATTTATAATTTAAATGGTACCTCAGTTACTTCCTTTTATAGTAAACCAGACATCTGACATTCAGATGGTCTTACAAGAATTTGTAATGTAGTTTTTGAGTTTTGATTATGTAATTTGGGGCTGTGATGCTTAGGTCAATGTTACAGATTTTTGCTTGTGCTGAACCTTTTCTATAAGGATTTGAATGGAATGGTTTGCAGAAATGCACTTTTTGTGTGTGTGCATATTTAGTAGTTAGCACAACATGGTGTAGACGATGGTGAACTATGACCGTTAACACAATTTATAGTTGGCGGTGCATGTGGAGGCAGACATGCTTTTCTTTATAGCGAGATGTTCAATATTTGTACTGTTATATGGAATGAGAACTGTGGCCCTTTGTGTATCAGATATATTTAAAGTTCTGTTCTTAATTTCTTACACTTACAACAAGCTCCTCTAGCTTGTCATAAAGTACTAATATTCTTACTCTGCAGGGCTTGAAGGAAATATCAAATCGTGCTCATATTGGTGTTAAGAGAATGGGTGAGCTTGACAGTAAACCCTTCCAAGAAGCAATGAAGAGAAAGTATAATGAGGAAGAAGCAGAAGAGAAAGCCACAGAGCTGTGCTCATTGTGGGAAGAATACCTGAAGGACCCAGATTGGCATCCTTTCAGAGTTACTACAGTCAATGGGCAACATAAGGTGTACTCTCTATTAATATCAATCTCATTGGATTTGATTCTTCTAGCTGTTTCCCTTAGCACTAGAAAATATCTGACAAAAAAGAGAGTATCAAATATGCTGGCCAAAGATAACTAATTCTTAGATTGAACTAGTTTGGCTATCCCTGTTAGTTATGTGCTGTATCGGTTGCTTATCTAATTAGTTGGGCCAAATTTGTAATTGTGGTGGTAAAATCCTTTCCCAGTGACATACCTGATGTTCATCATACATGACCTCCATTCACATGCTTGTTTGGTTCTGTTTTAATATAGTTTCTAATTGGAAATGGTTGGTAATTCTGCTTTGACAGCGAAGGTATCTAAAACATCAAATTACATTTAAAAAAATGTCCACGTGATTTCCAGTCATGTGTTATTGTTGAAGCATGTAATTGTTAAGCTCTAGTCATACTCTAATGTCTCCCTGTGCTTTTCCTTTGAAACACTTGGCACTTAGCCTTGTCATCTTGCTTCATTTTCAATGTTTTACGGTTCACTTGATATCAACATCACTGGTTCAGGAATTCATAAATGAACAAGATGAAAAATTGAAAGATTTGAAGAAACAACTGGGGGATGAGGTGTATAATGCTGTAACATCAGCTTTAAAGGAGATAAATGAATACAACCCCAGTGGGAGGTATATAACTTCTGAACTGTGGAACTATGCTGAGGGACGAAGGGCTTCACTGCAAGAAGGAGTTGACTTTATTCTGAAGCAATGGAAACTAAAGAAACAGCGGACGGAAGATTGAAGATTGGTATTCAATGTTTGTCATAGATCTCTATATGGTTGGAATTTTCTTTTCTTTTTTGGGGGGTGGTATCCACCTAAATTGAGTATTTCATTTCTGTTTCTGCAGTTGTGTATGGCCAGTTTGGTGGATCATCCCACGTCTCAACGCAGGATGGCAGTTACTAGCCTTATTATGTCCGGTCCTGGGGTCTTGCTGAATAAGTGGTTAACCTGAAGGAGGACTCTCTGCCTTTAGATGTATTCATTTGCTTTGTTCGTCAACTTTGATTATTAAGACGCTAGTTCCTAGTGTAGTAGAGGTAACTTAGTCCACATGGACACTACCCAACTTCTTCAAACTCTCAGAGAAGGGAAACCATTTCCAACTATCGACATTTGACTGTGCCTGTATCATTAGTATTTGACAATGTATAACAGTATTGCGAGCTTTTCAGTTCCATTTATCTATCCATTACTACCTGACTTTGCCGGACCGAGAAAAACTTGCCTGTAACGGGGTGTATGATATCCACATTATTCTCACAACATCTCCTCACGTTATAGCCATTTTGACTGCTTATCGTGATAGGGAGTGAATGCACTAGTTATAGACAAGTTTGTTGTTGATAATAATTGTAGCTAAAACTTGAAATAACTTTCGTGTCACGGGTGCAACGTACCTTGTGAATATCTCACATTGTAACGGCGACACAGAAGTCTCTGTCGTCGGTTTCAAGCTTAAAAAGACCTTGAGTTTGGATGAGCTGTTAAAGAGTACAGTGAATTTCCACCAAATAAGGTAAATCACTCGGTCGACTACCGGACGACGTCGTTTCTCTTCCAGCGGAGCGTCCCCCACAACAAACCGCTTCTTTATAATACGGCGCCATATTTTTTAAACGGAAACGGCGACGTTTTACTTTCCCATCTAAAGCATCTACTAGTTTTTCTTGTAACCCTAATCCTATATATATTGGTGCTTCCTCTTCACAAAATCATTAGATCTCCGTCCGCCTACACAGGGCATTACCATGGAGACGAAGTGCATCTCATCTTCTGTAAAATTAGGGCTGTGATTATAAAGAGAGAGGCTTGAGTGGGAATGCTCCAAACACAGGAGCGAACCCAATTCGAATCTGGAAGGGGAAAGAAAACAAAGAAAACCAGAGCTCTCGCCGCCCCTTTTCATCCAAAGGCAGAGGCTTTGGCGTCTCTGGAAAAAAAAATCTTTGCTTTCTTTCCCTTTCGTTTCCAATTGGGTTTCGACCCACAATGACAGGCCATCCAATTTCTATACACTTGATATGAGCCCTCGTCTTGTTTAGATTCCTTTTGTTGTTTTTTAGGGTTTTTGTATAATTTTGGGGTTTATTGGGCATATGGCACTTGTTGGGTTTTCAAGAGGAAGCGATTTTAGGTTTGCTTTCTCGTAGAGACCAATAGTGCTTACAGTGAACGCCTGATTCGCACCGTTTCGGTAGGAGTTGGGCAGCGGCCAGACAACCGTAGTGATGGTATCCACAGATGGCGGGCTATATCTGTCCCGTTTGTCTACTGATTCCATCTCACATTTCTTCAATTTCAATCACTTCAAAACCCTAAAAGATTTCTATTTATCCCATTGATTTTCTCGTTTTATCAAGGGTTTAATTTTATGTTCCATTGTTGATGGATGTATGAGTTTTGGAATGGAACCAGGACTGCTTGAACATGATGGTTAGAACTTAGATCTCAAGAGCAGATACCTGAACAAATTTAAGCAAAGCCCAAAGAGGAAGCTGGGAAAGTGAGCAAAATGGGCTGAAATCTTTACTTGGTTTTAAACTCAAAACTATGAATTAATTGAACTTTATTTTTTGCTTGTGGAGGCTGAAGGCTAAGTAAGTTTCAATTTGTCTGCAAAATGAGTCATAAAATTTTCAAGGTTCAACGAGTAAGCCACTGGACTAGACAACATTTGAATCTGTAAATTTGTTAGACAATGTGCAAGAAAATGAGGCTTGGGTTTCAATTCAATCCTTGGCATTGGGAAGATGCACTGTGCTGCACTACCAAGACTAGAGAAACTCAGGATTTGTTCTATCTGAAACATACTCAATGCAGAGCTCGATCGTACACTTCATAATGAAGGTATACAACAAAAACTTCATATGAGATTTCTATTTGGGAAGATGTACCACAGAACCGGACTACAGGCTGAGAATATCAGAAATTGCTCCAATACCCTTTTTCTTTGTGGGTGAAAGCCTGTGAATGTGATGCGTAACCTCAGTACATAAGAGCCCTCCAAATTGGCAATTGCCAACAACCAAATTGAAAACTCTACCGAGTTATATGACCTGATTATGCAGAACCAACTTAAAGCTCAATTAGATTTAACACAAAGAATCCGACTAAGTTTTTTTAAAAATTTTAATGCCGGGAAGTTAACATTAGTAGAGACGCTACCCTCTAGGACAAGAGGGCCCAAACAAGTCCAAATAAAAGGAGGAGCCAACGGAAAGGGGAAGACCAGTCTCGCAAAGTTTTTCGAAAGCGAATGACCAAGGGAAGCAAGGGCATCCGCAACCACATTGGCTTCATGATAGACATGAGAGAAAGAGACTTGATCACATAATGATGTGAGATGTAGAATGTCTTGGACAAGCTGGTTGATGCACCAGGGAGTCGAGCAGCGCTTCAAAACTGAGTCAATGGTTTGGCCAAATTCATGGAAGTCTTCTAGAAAAAATGTTGCAACGGAATAGCCCCCAATTCATGGAAGTCTTATAGAAAAATGTTTTTCTTTTTCTTATTCAGCTGCTAGTGGCAGACATCCCTTCAAAATCCATGATTATAGGTAAAATCACACCCCAAGTGCAAACCATTCTCAAAAGCAAGTCCAAAAGCACACAACATGAAACAAATCAAAAGTAAGAAAATTGAAAAATACTTGATCATGTCTATAATATAACTTATGGTATATATTATAACAACCAAAGCTGCGGGCTACATGACCTTTACAGCCACCTCAGCTGCTTACAACTTCACTTTTAGCTTCTTCTTCTTTTTTCTCTCTCCTCACTCCCCCAGCAACAATCAAAAAACAGTTTTTCACCCCATGAACTCTTTCTCTCTTTTCCCAAAAACAAAATGATATAATAAAGCGGGAAAATTGAACATTAGACCCTGAAATTCTTTCCAGTGAAAGTTTGGCCAAACTGCCAATTGGCAGGGACAATGTTCCAGGAAGTGGAAGTGCGTCGGTCACTGCCTGTGACCCTGAAGGAGAGTGACTGTCCAGCCAAGACAGCATTTGACTGCCAGTTCTGACCCCAGTTGCGGCTCAAGCTCATCCATCCAGTCTTTGACCCTTTCACGCTCACCTTCACTATATCCCCTGCACCTGCGACGTTGGTGATCAAAACCAAGTTGAAGTACTGAAAGCCGTTGATCGTGAACCTGATCCCACCTTGCTTCCGGCATGGCACCCTACACACAAAACAAAAGGGCATTTAAGTCATTTCCCTACATATAAACTACGAGTGGTTTTCATATAAACATAGTCTAAATTACTCTAATTTAATGTCGAAGCCGCGAGAGAGCTAACCGGCGATAAGAGACAGGGACAATGCCGGCGCGGTACTCAGCGATCTTGAGGAACATGGGCATGGCGAGATCGAAGTGGGGGCGAGGAGGGTTGCACCAACCGCCATTGTCGTTGGGCAAGGCGTAATTTGGAGGGCAAAAGTTTGTGGCTGTGACAAAAATGGAGGGGCTACCAGCGTGACACCATTGAGGCTGATTTGCACACTTGATCTCAAAGCAAGCTCCACAGCTCAAACCGCTGTTAAAAAGAGCTGTGCTTAGTGCTGCTGTGTTCACACCGTAGCCTTGGCTGTACAGATTTCCGTACCCGCATGCCCCTCCTGTATAGTAACACACACAAAATCAATCAAAAGGAATGAACTTTATGTTATGAACAAAGATTGAGATATGGTTTTTTCATAAAATTGAGTACATAAAGAATGTGAGAAAATTGTGGAAAACTTTGATGTGGGTTTTGGAAATTGGGAGGTCCAAATCCAAAAGGGATGAACTTTAATACTAAAATTCATGGGGTCATGAAATTTCTTGAACTTACCCATAGTTCCAGAGGCGTCACTGCCGCCATAGAAGGTAGCATGAGCACCCTGCCATGCCGCACCAGAGTAGACACCAGGAATTCTGGCCTCAACAATTGTACTTGCCAATGCTATGAGAGAGACAACGCAAAGAAGAGTCATGGTGGCCATTGTTTTCAGTACTTCTCTGGAAGACACAGAGAGAAATGGATTTTTTCTTGGAGGTTGGGTGTGAGCAAAAGGCAGAGAGGTGGAGTGCTATTTATCAAGGCCGAGGAGGCAATTAGAAAGGGAAGAAAACAAAAAAATTGTCAAAAAGTGACCGAACTTATCACCTTAATTAATGCGGCTTGGTCTCCCTCCCTCGAGTAGCTAAAGCTTTTGGCGGTAATTCCATTCAACTCCTTTTTAACATGAACTGACAGAAATGCCATTTGGGGTTAATATGCTTTAATGGCTTTCACAATATGGTTTTGTGAAAAATTCAAGGGTATGTGGTAGAAAATGTAGGGTCAACAAGGTCGGGGGCTGAAGGCTGTTGTGATCATATTGTTGGCGAGATCCTAGTTGATTGGGAGATTTATTTTCTCGTTTATTATGATTTTATCTTTTCTTCTTTTGTACAAATATTGTGTAATTACGATTTTATTTGTTTTCTTATAAAAGCTTACTAGGTTTTACACACTTGTATTATAAATATCTTCTTTTGGAGAATGAGAATATATCAAAAAATATTTTACCCTTGTTTGACTCATATGGATGGATGAAACCGGTTTGCTTCATCTGCAAGTTGTGGCATCATCTGCGGCCTCTCTTTTTGGCCAACATGAATTTTCTTTCCTTTTTTTTCTTTTGACTTTTTTGAGGCAGTGGGAATGGTGGACTCAATAGGAGGGAAGACTTGCCTTGCGTACTCAATGGTACGGATACAATGCTTGTGCACTATTTCACTTCTGGAGACATCCGAGTATTAATATTCTCTTCTCAAATAATTTTTATTTTATGTAAATAAAAGTGATATTAAGAGGGAATTGGAACGCATGATCTCGGATGCAGAATGTAGAGCACTAGTAAAATTTTCAACTTCAGTCAATAATTTTTATTATTATTATAATGTAATCTGTGGGTGGAGAAAGATCAAGCCAGTAGTGGGATGGGGTTGGTTGGTATATAGCTTCTCACTTTTCAAAAAGAGGAAAATCAGATTCCTCTCCTCCTATAGGCACAGAAAGACCTTTGACGCAGCTACAACAAATTGTCCAATTTTTTCAAATTTTTTTGCAATGTTTTCAATTTTTAAATATTTCAAAGGATGAAGAATTTGGGTTTTCCTTCAAGGGGGCCAAATAATTTCCGCATTCGTCGGTCCCCGTATTGCGCCGTGCATCTGTCGTACACATCCTGTCGTTTATATGTGGATACGGTGGACCGACGTATTTGCCTACGTCACTCTGGCTTATCTTCTAGTTGGGTCGATATACATCTTGCTTTGTGAGACCTAACCTAAAAACCAGTCACTCATCTTATCCCCCGCAGCATCCTGTTGAAGAATTTTGCTTTGTTTACCAAAGTGTTCTCGCTAAACCAACTCATAGTACGAACAATATTGATAAAACTATTTGTATCATATTTATTATATTTTTACTATGAAAGTTTATGCATATATGAGCCACTTCCGTAAAAATTTAATATACAATATTATGATACATGTAAAATCACTCAATCAACGAATTTTTTTCATCAATGGTGCATTATGAAACTCGTGATCTAAATCTTCATCCCATAATCATAAATTAGTAGGGGAAGGAACAGGGGGCATTTTCTAATAACTTTAGCAGCAAAAGAAAAGCGTTTTAGTAAAGAAGCGGAAGAGAGAAAGCCTCAAAAACGGTTAGGAAGGTATGCTTTACTGCCTTTTGCATTAAGGATTTGGGTTGACAGACAGAGAGACAGAGAAGAAGAGTTTAATTCGTCCATGAACAAAATCTAAGAGAGATATTCACGACGTCATTGCAAATTATTTAGCTGTTGAACAACACACACCACCAAACCCCTCGCCCAGTGACCCAGTTTTGGATTTTGTCCCATGAAGCTTGATCTCAATGTCAATGCATGTGAAATGCCCTACCAAAACTGTTTTTCTACGTCTTTCCTTTGTGCTCTGTGTATGTGGATTTGTATGAGTCAGCTAGAGAGAGAGAGAGAGAGAGAGTCAAGTCAGCAGAGACACATGGCTTGGCTAGGTGGCTAACATATATGACATTATGGGTCTTCCCTTGAAGCTGGGATGGATGTTGATGTTGTTTATTTCGCCTGTGATTGTGTTAAGTTTGAAACTTCTTTAATTCCGTTCCGTCACTCAAGTAGCTAGTAGAAATTAATGATTAAAATTGTTGGAGAGAGACAGGGAGAGAGAAAATTTTGATTTTCTGGAAAAACAGGGCACGTTACTCATTTGGTCAGAATTTTACTTCAATTAAAAGACTAATTAGTTCAAATGATTGTGAGATATGCTCATTAAGGAAATGGGATTGTAAATGGTTGTGCATAGCATGCTTGTAATTGGGTAAGAGATATATAATAAATACATACGAAAGATTGACAACTGTTGATGCATGTGAATTTCAACGTCACTCACTGTACGTAATATATTATTATTTCTATATTGACAAGCAATTCCTATATAATTGTTGAGTGTATAACAACCCAATCCAAAAAGTTCAATACGTTTCTTGAAGGTTTGGTACATTCCATTGTACACTATAAAGAACCATAATCATGACCAATTAGAGCATAATATCTTTGGTCTTGCATGCATGAAACCAAGTGATTAAATATTCAAAAATTTGCTTGTGGGTCTCTTGCAAACCAAATCAATAGCTCCTTCCTAGCAAACAAAACAATTTCATCACTCAACGTCAATGTGCCAAAAATGGCACCCACAAGCCATGTGGTTGTTGCAAAAATTACAGTGCTTGCTTATAGAGGAACAAATTGGCCTACTCAATTTTCTTACAATTTGAAGGTTCATCACGATGCTTTGGTTGAAAACTTGCCTCATCTTTCGTAGACCTACTAGGGACCATTTACTATATTTTCATGTCCCCTCTTTACATGAAAAAAAAAACATGTAACCATATCTAGGCTCCATTGAGTTTTACGCAAAGTCCCTACCATCAAAAAAATTCCAAGTTTCTCAAGCAAGCAAATTTAGAATCATATCTCCAACTTTCTTATAATTTTTTCATACTCAAAACTTTATTCTCTCTCTCTCTCTCTAGGAGGGTCCCAACCCAAATGCCTTCAACCGATATTTTTGACCCCCCAAGAGCTTAACTTTAAGCTTCATGAAGACTAACTACCACGTCAACTAATCTTAACTACCACGCTCATTTATAGGGCAAAAGACCCAAATTACAAATCATTTTCACAATCAATATTATATTTTCATATCTTTCCATTTTTTGGGCGATTGGGGTCAATTTAGCTATACTCTTTGTTGAGAAGTAAATGAAACATTTTTGTGTGTTTTTATATTACCTATTGCAAATTATATATGTCAACAAAATGCATGACATGAGATCTATAGCCTCTGCTTTACGCAATGCAACCACATGGTCCGCACATGGCTTTGCTGCCAAGAGTATATATGTATTAATATTATATAATCTAGTCGCTAATAAGTTTTTTAGGTTAACGATAATTTGATTTTGCATAGAGGTCAACCTTGGTTTGACTTTTACTTCTGCGGCACATGCATATATGCTGTATATAGCATACGACAAACCCTACCAGCTGATGGCAAGCTGTAATGAGGAGTTGGAGATGACAAAAATGATGGAATTCTTCCATTTCGTTTTTATATATAGCCAGCCCAGCTATGTGGGTCGATATCACTTTGGCATTAATGAAGAGTTGAAGCTTTGAGAAATTGAGATTTACCATAAATATAAAATATTGATGATCGTGAGAATGGGAATGAGTAAAATCATGCAATTTTCTTCAAAATATAATGTTGTTGAGTAATTAATTAGCTCTTGCTTTTGGCTGAAGATTAAGTGATTAATGCAGTTTGGTATGTAATTAGTGTACATGGTTGAGTGAGTGTCTTTTGAATACAAGCAATAGTCTAAACCATAGAGGAGAGTGATTTCTCACACACACACAACTATGATGTCGTGAGGATTTAAACTTGATACCTCTGATTTGCAAGTCAAGTCATTTTTCACTAGGCTAGACCCGTTTGCTAAGTGAGTGTCTAGCTTAGGAGAAATTATAGAGCCATTGCAAAACTTATTCATCATCATGAGTTGCCATTGCATCTTGCATAGCTAGAATATTAAGTTGACAGATAAAGCAATTTGTAGAGCACAATAGCCCACCTTGAGCCCAACGATATTCTTGGGCAGCTTCAAGAATCAACCCAAAATGGTCAAGCATTGGTTTGGGCTAGGTACACAACCTCGTAGAGAAACATTTCACAAAATGTAGAGCCGTCCAAGGTCCCAACCTTGATCCATATACAATGTCCACTACAATTCTCTATTCCGGTAAATTTGCAGGTCTGAATTCTTCGGTCCGGCAGGTGGACTATACCACCAATCCGGCCACCTACACAAACAAGGTAGACCCAGGGCCGGCCCTGAGCATGGGCTGGAAGGGCGATGGCCATGGGCCTCCACTTAAAGGGGCCCCAAATTTTATATATATATATATATATATACTATTATACTGGCTCACATATAAAATAAAATAAAATATTATAATTTTAGATTAACTACATAAATAAATAAATAACACTCTAGTCAAACAACCAACACAGCACGCATCTAAAGAAGAGAAAAAAAAACTCCAAGTCAAATGCAAGTTGCAACCAACACAATCTGAAGACGCTTCCATATACCAAGACCACGCTTCCATATACCAAGACCACACTTCGTCTCTTTCATCTTTCCAATAGCCATGGTTATCCCAATCTTCTTCTTTTATATGGAACATATTTCATTGTTAATCCTCCAAGCTCTCTCTAATATTTTATTTCTCAATTTGCCTCATCCTTCTTTTCTCATATTTCTAATCCTAAAGTTTCAATTTGCATCCACCTCCTTAAAAAATTCTCTGAGATTGACTGTGACTAAGAAAGGAGAGGAATCGACAAGGATTAACTCTTGAAAAGGTAATCAGATTTTTGAATTCACAAAATTCAGTCAATCAAAAGCTTTGCAACAACGCTGACATTTTTTTTTCAATAAAATAATTGTAGATTTGCATCAACCAGGTCCAAGTGGAGAGTGGAGTTCCTAAAATTATATAAAAGAATAAATTAGGTTTTATTGCTCTTGTTTGTTGTTTATTATTTTTTTATTGGTAGTACATTGGTTCATTGGTTGTGTTTGGTGTGTTTTGTTCATTTGTTATTTTTTTTAACTTTCTTGCAATAGGAAAATGTTTAGGAAACATGAGTCTGGAAGTCAAAAAAGGCATAAAAGGAAAAAATAGAAAAACTGATTCAAACTTAAAAAGGAGCTCTTGATAAGTTTTTAAAAAATAGAAAATTCGTATTGTTTGAACTTAGATTGTTAGTTTCACAGTTTTAACGCTTGATAATGAGTTTGGGAATCCTTTCTCAGTTTTAACACTTGTTTTTTGATTTGAAGATGGTGTAGTGGAAGCAAACAAAGTTGTTTTGATGGAAGCAAACAAAGCTATTTGGGTGCAATTGTGCATTGAAGAGTGATATGAACTTCATTAGAACTTTTGTAAAGAATTGTTGTTCTTTTCAGATTTTTAGATCTATTTGATTATGGACCTAAATGTGATTTTTCATGTTTTGTTCACATGCTACTTTAGAGTGGGATCATTGTGGGGGTAGTGCAAGACTCAAATGCAGAGAGGTACTTGTTTGTATGTGTCGACAAATAACATGATTCATCCTTATGTGACAACTAACATTAGCGTTCTCTTTGATCTTTTCTTGTGCTTCACATCTTTTGTTTATGAGAAAATTTTCCTTCGCTTGTCATTTCCTAAAAGTGAAGAACCCACGAATTAATGGGAAGGAGAGCATTCATTGGTGGGAGACCTAATAACAAATTACGTGACATAATATGTGCACATGATTCAAGATTTCAAGAGATCGCACACGATCCTTGTTGGAGAAGCATAGCAGTAACTATAATGTTTTCTTCTTTGCCTTGCAAATGCCGTAGTGATATGGAAAAGATAAAAAAAAGGTAATAAAATTGAAAGGGAATGGGCAATAAAAAGCCGTACTTACTGTAATTTGCCTGCTGCTGGCTGCCGCCCAACCGCGCCATCCTTTGTTTTAATTAGTTCCAATCTCTCTCTCTCTCTCTCTCTCTCTCTCTCTCTCTCTCTCTCTCTCTCTCTCTCTCTCTCTCTCTCTTTCTCTCATAGGATGTGGGAGGACAGCTAGCTATAAGCTTTGGCGGAGCTAACATAGGCATATGTTTTTGCCCTGCACATTAAACACGTATTAATTTTAATATTAATTTATTCTCTAATCTGCATCAACTCCTTTTAATTGTTTTGGTTTGCAATATTCCTTCATTCTAAATACACACTTGACCTTTACCTTTGGTAAATGCATGTTTGCATTCACACTTTCTTTTTTCGAGTTTCTTTTTGGACAAACACAACCTGAGTTTTGTTCCAAATTTGTTATCAATCATTTACCCTTTGTTTGGATGAAGAAATTGACTTCTCGTTTGGGAGTACTTCAAAGATTTACCATAAACGCTTCTAACAAATCCCTTTTATTATAAAAATCTTGAATTTTCATAAAAAATTCAAGTGCTTCCTAAAGAAACACATAATATGTGCTTCTCCAGGAAACGCTTCTATAACACAGAAGCGCTTCTAAACTGTTATGTTAAACGCTGTCAAAAGTGCTTTTAGCCATTCCAAAAACACTCATAAACAAGGTCCTTACTTAATTAATTTGTTTTTTTGGGTAGTCTCCCTACTTAATTAATTTAATTGTCTTTATGTGAATTGACAATTATCATATTATTGGGTTGTTAATGTAATTAAGACATTGTTACAGTCACAACAAAGATGAGACTTGCTTACATCACACGTAACATTGATTAAAGTACATATGAAAGCCCATTTCATTAAAAAAAGAAAGGGCAAAAAGAAGAAAAAGGTAGGTAAAGCGCAAACTCTAGTACACCAAACCCAATCCACTATTAGCCACCACCCTGTCAAACCCCAAAAACTTTTTATCTCATTTAATAAATAAATAAAACATTTCTTTAAGAATATATGCGACTGACACGTGTAGGATATGGAAGGGGGCTACCGGTTACCTGACACTTGGCGTGATTGGACAGTTACTGTATTTCTTGAACGAAGCGAACAAAGCGTGTCAGAAAACTGATAATGCAGACAGTTTTGACGGGATAACCGCGAACTACATTTGGCCACTCATTTCGGTATCTTCTAGGCCTTTATAAGCACCACACGTATAAATCTCATCAAACTTTCCCTTTGCCTTTGTAACTCACGCCGTCAAATATTCTTTGCCTCATCCATTTCCACTACAACTACAGCATCATCCATGTTTCATTCCACGCCATGACATGCCAGACGGCGACTCGGGACAAGTCGTGTAAAAAGTGCACATAAATTCCACTTGTCAACTCATCCTAATCTTAATTACTCGTGTGGTCTTTGATTTTTGTTTTCTTTTAACTAATTTTAGACTTTTTTTTAATGAAAAAAATGTTTAAGAGGAAATTAACTATTCTCACCACTAGTGTTAGGGGCATACCCACAATTTCCAGCTGGAAGGGCTTACGAGTAACACCGAATTGAATTTTAAACTTTCCATTTGTGAGCAATTGCCGTTATCACAAATTGAGTTGTTCATCGTTTCTCTTGTGCAACAAGCCAAAAGTAGGACCACCACAAAAATTAAACTTCATATTGATAATTTGATAGTGTCTCTAACTTAACTATAGAGTGGATCATGCCCAATATACACCTTCATAGTGGTTTTTATCTAGTATGACATCGACCGCTATTTGTTGTGAATCACCTAATTTTAGTTGTTTGTAATACGATATTCAGTTATTCATACTTATAATTTGTATCGAGTCACTCAACAAGAACATTTATTAGATTCATTTTACTTACTCGCCCATATAGTAAATATATTCTCAAAACAATGTTACTGCCTCACTAATGGAATTTTTCAATCAACGTATGATGAAATATTTAAACTTGGTACCTATTTAAATATTGAAAAAGATATAAATATCATTAGAACAATAACTTGTAAATACATGACCACAAGTTTAGAAGTGATTTTATCAGTCTTGTTCCCATTTACATGAACAATTAAATATTATATCTTTGAAGTGTATAGTGATTTCTTTTTTCTTTTTCTTTCTTATAGAAACAGATAAAAGCTAAATAATGATATTGACAGTATTTTTGGAGCTAGATCCTTGGATCAATAGTGGATAAACCATCAAAGTTGTTGCTTAGGAAAACAGTAACTGACTGTTATTATATAAGCAAAGCAAGTGGGAATCCCATGTAGTAGGATAGGTTAAAAAATAATTATGGATTAAGGGATCTTGGCTGATGCTAACACTGGTTTAATGTGTATTTTCGTAATTTGATTAGACACTTAATTACTTTGGAATATTAAAATAATGCATTATTGGGGCGATTCCAGGTTTATGAATCTATTGATCACATGATTATTGGGAGAGATGTGGGGCATGGTCCAAGGTGATCAGCTTTTTTATTATATTAATTTTAATAATTCTAATATTTTAAGGTCAATCATCTCAAGTGATTAATAAAATCTGAAGCATTTTTGCTCAATACTTTAACCAAATGTGTACTCTTATCACCATCCTCAACAATTGACACGTGTACATATGCATAACCATAGTTAACTTTTGTTATATATTTATGGAACCATAATTATGCCTATAAACACGAGTGTTGAGGATAGTAATTATAGTACACCTTGGATTAAAGTGATGACATGACATTAACATTACGTTTGCATGTGGATATAGTATTACAATTCCATTCAAATTCTAATAGGTAAAATTTAACTTTGAACATTAATAATGGGATGTTGATCAGAATTGTATTAAATTCGTAATATCATGAAAGCTTAATTTCTAATGTTACCTTCATACCGGAAAATTTCTCCGTTTGTTTAGGTCCCGTACACCAAAATGGAGATCGTGCTTTGCTTATGCAACTTCCATTAAAACGATTTTCCAAGTGGACCAAGGCAATAACGAAATAAATGAGAGGTAACTGATTATCGAAAAAAAAAAAAAGAGAAGAAGAAAAAAACTTGTAAAAACTGTTTGTTCATTCTGTCTCTCCTCCTAAATATTAATTTGTGCAATCTTTTTCCTTATCCTAAAAAGAAAAAAACGAAAATCTGACGCTGGTTTCGTAAGAGAGAGAGGGAGGTCCACGTGTCAAGATAGCTCCATCACCTCGTGGATGTAGAAAGAAGAAGAAGGAGAAGAACTGGTCCAACACAGAGAGAAGAAGGGAAGGAGGAGGTTTAAGGCAACCTACAATTACCCGGACATTAATGCCCTTTTACTGGCTGGCCCGGTTTTGTGGTCAGAAAACCATAAACTTATAAGAAGGGGTTTAAGCCACTGTTTTGCATGGTTTTTGTATATACAATCAACCTTTGGGGACTTGGGTTTTTCACAGAGAGATATAGAGAGAGAGAGAGAGAGAGAGAGAGAGAGAGAGAGAGAAACATATATATACATATATATATATATGTATATTATATATTAAATAATACAGAGTTATTTTGCTCAATTCGCAATTCTAATTCTCTCAGATCTCTTACACATTTCCCAGAAATTCTGTTTTTTCCCTGAAAAATTGTACATACGCTGTTTTTAGTTTAACCCAGAAGATCTTTGTCCAAGAGGTGAGTAAATCAAGTCTCTCTGTTGGATTTTGGTTTTCTGTCTTTGATTTATGCTGGGATTTTCTGTGATGCAATATGGGTTCAGTTGTTGAGAATTCTGCCTCGTTTGTGGTCAATTGCTGATGGGTTTTGCTTCGGCTTTGTCATGTTTATTCGAATTTTGAGCAATTGGGTGTTCGATACCTGCATGCAATTTGAAATTCTGATTGAGATCGGGATCTGATATTGGAATATAGGCCGTGTTTGGTTGTGCTGAATTGGGTTTGATTGCGAATTGGTGATCATGATCAGAATCATCGGTTTCATTTTGCATGGAGTCCGTTTTTGTTGATCTGAGGTTTATGGGATTTTAGTTTTAGTTTCGAATTCATCTCTGCGTGAAGCATATTATAGACTGAAGATCCTAATTGGCGTTGAATTGTAATTGCTTTTGCTGAACTGGATTTCATTTTGGAATTCTTCAAATGATGTATTCATTTTGTTCAACACGGATTTCGTTTTCTGGGTTTTGGGTTTATGAACTTGAATGCAATTTACCTTTCTAAGTTCTTTACTGTCTTAAGCAACTTAGTTTCAGATGTAATTGGGGCCATTACTTCCCAATTTGGGTCCAATTTATGGCTGATATAGTCTGTCTAATTATCTGGAATTTTATTTTCGAAAGACCTCTGATTAGGGTTTTAAGATCTGGTATTTGATTAACTAGGAAACAGATTCGTTTTCTTTATATTACTTTTTCATTTCTCAAGTCTCTTAAGTAATTTTCCAAATTGGATTTTGGTATTGTTCCTCAATCAGTCTCAGTGATCTGTTTGATTTCTGATAAATTGTGGAAAGGAGTAGGCGCTTACACCCACAGGCTGGTTGGGTGCTATGGAGACTTTGATGGCTAATCGTGAATTTTACATTACTGATCATGGAGGCAGCCTAGAAATTCTTGCTATATTTCTTTATTTTAGTTAATATGTGTAGCTAAATAATAGAAACACTATATCACTACTTCGATATCGTTGCTGGATTTTAGTATAGTGGTTGCGATATAGTAGTCTGATCTAGTATTCTGAATTGATGATTGTCTTCCTTTTGGGACAGATAAGACTGTGTTTCAATTATGTAACCACAATTTCCCGTCAAGCTTAGCCTGACACATATTTTTTTTCTATAAAATGAAAATCTGTTGACAGTGAAGAGGATTTCAGGGTGATGCTTCTTTGTGTTTGATGAGTTCAAATTGCCATGTATGCTTGAGATATGGTGTTGAAGAAGAGGCTAGATTTTGGATTTAATGGCTTCCAGGTGCCCTCTATTCCTAGAGCTCCCAGATCAGCTAGAGTAAGTATTCTCCGAAATTCTAGGATTGTGTCTTTTTGTTTTTTTCTTTCCTTTCTTTTTTTGGATGATTAACCCCCGTATTAAATTCACGAATCTTGGTTTCTTGTTCTAGAGGAGGGGCCCACATAAGAAGTCAGTTGACGATGGGCAGATCTGTGCATTTGAATTACTGGCTTCATTAGCTGGCAAGTTATTGCAGGAGAGTGAAAGTTCTTCGGCTTCTAGTAACGCTTCTGAAGGAAATTCGAAGCCTGCCTTTGGCAAAGATGTTAAGCAGGAAAGACAACATGAGCATAAACCTCTGAAAGAAGAGTGCCTTGATCAGGGAAGCTCTGAAGAAAGTGTTTCTCTAGAGCTGACCTCCCAAAACATCGATCGGAAGTTTATTCTCAAAGAATTTCTGCATGCCGAGAGTGATACTGTTTTGGAACACACTTCAGTTATTACAAATTCTGACAGCTTTGCTAAAGCTGGAGGTCATATGAAGTCTTTAATTTGCGGTAGCAGGCCCATATTTCAAAGTTATTCCAGTAAAGTAGAGGGAGGCTCCCAGGGTATTCTGGAGTCCTGTTATGGTAATGTAGCAAATGGAGTTGAAGTACAGAAAGATAGTGAGCGATTAGAAACTGGAGCTTTGACTAGGGCTAACCTTTGCAGTTCCAAGAATTCAACTGAATTGCATGCAAAATATCCTGCAATGCTCAATGGAGACAGTAATGTCAAATTGTCATTGTTCAGGGATCCTATTCCTAATGCTTCTTTTTCCAGGCATAGGAATGATATTGAATTAGGTAGTAGAGATGATGACGAAAACATTTCTAGGTGCAATAAACCTAGCAACAAGGTGAAGGTCTTTAGGCCTTCACCCCGTATTGGAGACCGACGAATAAGGAAATTACTGACATCCAAGTACTGGAAAGTGGCTCCAAAATTAAAGGATTGTGAACACTGCAGATATGGTAAGTGGCTAATTAGTGCTTTGACTAGGTTAGCCTCATATTTCTCCAAACTTGTGTGTGCGTATGAGTCATAAATTCACGCAAATTATTTTTTTAATGTTTAGTTTATGTTCTTGGTTTTCCTAGATGGGGGAATAAAACCTTTTTATCACAAAAGGAAAACCTTATACGGCCGGGAAAGATCTCAACGCGACACTCTTTATAAGAGGAGGAAATTGGTTGACCGGAGCTCAGTAGTGACTTCTGATGGAGGGTTTAGTGGTGAAAGTGTTTCTAATTCACCTGATAATGGAGACAAAAGTGGTCCTGCTGGTATGTAACATTGGCATACTTTCCTACTTCTTTACTTTGCTACTGTTCCTATATGTACCATTGGGATTTAAGGCTTGGCATTCATTTTGTTTAATGGTTGTTCTGTGCTGAAAACGGGGTATCAGCTTCAGTTATAGGTCATCAAGCACCTTCTCATTCCAAGGAATCTCACAGTAGTTAAAGCTTTTGGTGGTTTGGTGTGCAGACACTTTTTATTTGATTGTGTTTAACCAGTAACATGGTAATTTATGTTTTCTTGGACAGTGAAACTCAGAATCAAATCCTTTAGGGTACCAGAGCTTTTCATTGAGGTCCCAGATACTGAAACTGTTGGTTCTTTGAAGGTATCAACTCAGCCCAATTTTCTTTTATACTTGCACTGGCCGCAAAACTCATTTTCTTAGTGTACAAGTTGGAGGTTTTTCTTCTTCCTGTTAACAATGGCATGGAATATGCTTGTTTGGGTTTTATTTTAGCAAGTAGTTGCTGACTATTCGTTACTTCTGGGCCTAAAAAATTTACATTTGTGTTATGACATTTTACAGAGGACAGTCATGGAGGCAGTGAATTCCATACTTAGAGGTGGATTAAGGGTTGGAGTACTTGTTCATGGGAAAAAGGTTAGAGATGACAACAGAACTCTACTGCAGACCGGAATTTCTTGCAAAGACAATTTGGATTCTCTGGGTTTTACTTTGGAGCCTAGTCTTGTGCAAGCTCCTCCATCTTTGTGTTCTGGTGATACTCCTCCTTCATTATCATGTGAGACATCGGTGCTGTTGACCAGGTAATTCTGATGTTCTGTGAGAAGACCTAAAGTTGGAATTGATTTTATTGGCCATTTTAGCACGTTTCTATTTTGCAGCCCAAAGGGGTCAAGTTTGTTTTCTTTCACCATTGTTGATATGTTAAATGGATGCTGAAATGCTATTTTCATTTACTGAATTTTATGACTGTTCCTTTTATCTATTTATTTAAGTCTGTTGTCACTTATACCAATATTTTTAAGGCTGGTTAGACAATTAATGGTGGATGACTTTTCCCATGAATTAGAATTGTTATGCCTCATTTCATTTGTTTTAATATTAAAGGCTCAGGAAGGTTATTCAATTTTTCTCTGTTCCCATGAATTTATAATTAATGCAATTTTGTATGATGATTCTTTTATGATTAATATGTGGAAAAATATGTTAACCTTTAATTACAATTGATAGGACAAGATTTTGGATTATGATTCTGCTCTATTTGACTTGAGTGATAGCTTTTCGCATATGCACTCTGTCAGTTCTCATTATAGCTAATATTGCATTATTATTTCAGGTCCCCAGGCACACCTGTCTTAGACTCTGTGATGTCTGATGTGTTATCTGAACCCCCACCTCTAACCCATTCAGGCAGTCTAACTGAAAATAATCATGAATTGGTTTCCTCTCATATTGACATATTGACCAACAAAACAATGCTGGAATCCCAGGCACTAGTTGCTATTCCAGAAATGAGCGTGGAGCCACTAGCTGTAGTTCCTGTGAACCAAAAAACTAAGCGATCTGAGCTTGTACAGCGTCGAACCAGGAGACCATTCTCTGTGTCAGAAGTTGAAGCATTGGTGCAGGCAGTTGAGGAACTTGGAACTGGAAGGTGTGATGTTCTTTACCACTTAAACAGGATCCATACGGAGATGTATGACTCCTTTTGAAGGATACATAGTGCTTTAACAATATTCTGAATCTGCAGGTGGCGTGATGTTAAATTACGTGCATTTGAGGATGCAGATCATCGAACATATGTGGACTTGAAGGTAAATTTTGTTTTAATTATTATCGTAGTAAAAGGCTACCAGAAACTCTGAAAATACACAGTTGAAATATTTATGGTATTATATTCTTATTCCCAAACCCATACAATTTGTTTGATCCATATGAAAGATTGGTTATTTTGTAGGTGAATTTTCTTAGTGTATTTTTCATGAAAGATGTACAATCATACCCTTAAAAATTTTCATGACTAGCTTCAGATGTGACTTCTTGTTGTGGACCAATATCGTCCTACATTGCTCAATCATTTTTACTTATTTTATTTATGAATTAGTAGATTGACCACAGAGTTTTACATTCACTTCTCTGGAAAAGCACAAGTTACATGATTTATGTTGGACTTAATGTGCTTTCCGGTTGTATGCAGGATAAATGGAAAACCTTAGTTCACACCGCAAAAATCTCTCCTCAGCAAAGAAGGGGAGAGCCTGTTCCTCAGGAGCTTTTGGACAGAGTATTGGCTGCCCATTCTTACTGGTGCCAACACCAAGCTAAGCAACATGGCAAGCATCAGGGTGGTATTCTGAAGATTACAGAGGCCGACGGATAAAAGGTATCCGATTGTATGATGTAGAAAACAGGAAAAGTTGACAGAAACAGGGAAAGAAGACAAATGTACAAATGACCTAAATTTGTGTAAAAATCCTCACACCCACAGTATGATTCATTGCCGGCGTCTTTGTCTGAGGAGGTCGGCAAATGTAAATGGCTCGTCGGAATAAAGATCAGTCTAACAGAACTCACAGTTGTTTTAATTTAATTGATTTTATTTCATCATGATATGAAATGTAGAAATGTGAATGAACATCAACGTGAATAAAGTTATTTTATTGTCCTCTTCTGTGGCTCAATCTTTTCTTGCTGCTTCTGTCAAAGTTCTTTTAGTTCCAGTGCCATAACCATGATCTAGATATGATGCCTGGCACATAAATTGTTCTCAATATATCCATATTTATTCATAATGGTTGACTTGTTTCCCAATTGCCCTACTGTCAAGTTCTCAGTTAGTTCCAATTTTAATTTTGAGCCCGTCGTGTGATGCTGGTAACTTGCATTGGAAGTCCATCAAAGGTCTTTGTTTCAAAGATGGCTGCATGATTGGGGTTGCGTATAATTAACACCTTTCTGTTGGACTGAGTTTTAAAGTATAGTTATATGATATTTTTGTACAAATTGCAATCTAAATTGGTGGCTCTATTAGTTAATATCTGACATACTAGCACATTTGGCACGTGCCCAAGCACATGCTTAAATGAACAAAGAATTCTATCTATCCATTTGGGTTATCTGGCAAGTTTGTAGTCCACTTTCCAACCTCTTTTTTATTTTTTTTATTTTCAGATTTCTTATTTAGAGGGGCTATAACATACTAAACTCACACATACTACAAGGATGTTAAGACTCGAACTCAAACTTACACACACTACACGGATGTTAAGACTCGAACTCAGGACCTTTCCTAAAGAAGCATTTGTTCCAAACTTCTACAACAGTGAATCATTTGCATCTCAACCTCTTTTTGCCCCCTTGCCTACGTATGATGTATTGGTCAGCAATTATCACAAGAAAGCAAATGCCTAAAAGTTGACCTAAAACCTCAAATGTTGAACAAGAAGAAGGCCCAAATCAAAACTTGAACCCTAGCCATTCTTGAGATAACCTTCGTTAAAGGACACTCACTATAAAGGGGCTTCTAAGAATTTGATCTTCTCATCCAAGGTTTAGGGCTTCTTTTCTTTTGGACCTTTTGGTCCAACACTATGTAAATAATGGCAATGGGGCATGGACAATTGTAAATTGTAATCACAAGAAGCAAGAGTTTAGGGTTCCAACTATTAAAAGAAATTAGTAGGACAAATGTTTTAAGGGGGTTGCTTTAATTTTCATGAACATCTAGAGGCGTGGAGTGGAGGGACCATGACATTGACTTTATGACAATGAGTGATCGAAGTTTAAGGTTAAAAACCTAGGAGGTAGGACACCCTTTGTCATTGTAGAAAGCATGACAACTTATGGAAGTATTAGATAAGCTGCCTTCTGTTTTTGGCCCATGCTTTTGTCCTTTTTTAAGTGTTGCTAAAATTCCAAGTACGATATAAACATTTTACGAACGAGGAGTATACTATTGTGATTAATTGACTTTATTCATATTTATGAGATAACTATTTCACATTAAAATTGAAAATCAATCAATAATCAAACTGTCAACTTTTACTTTTTCTTGTTTTGAATGATTCATAATAACAATTGTAGTTTAAATTATTGTTTGTATTTTTAAAAATCTCTTAAATTGATAAATAAATAATCACATTTGACGGCAAAGATTGTCCTTCCCCACTATAAACTTAAAATAAAAGGCACAAATTCCAATCTTCAACAGATTCATTCACCATTTGCCACCCTTCCTCTATTTGCCACCCTTCCTCTACATCATACAGGTCACACTACCAACAACAGTCTCTTTCACGAGCCACAGTGAAGCTGGGTTGCCTTCCCTCTCTCTCAACGGCCTAAGTTCAGGTACTTATTCTTAATCTATCAGCTTCTTTGAATTCTTAAATCATTGTGATACAAATGAATGAACTATGGCGGTTTCTCTTCCTTTTTATTTGTATTTTTTTTTTCAAGAAAAGTTCCATCTTTTCTCAAAACTGTGGCTCAAACTTTAATAATAGTGGGTTTTGATCATTTGTTTATGTCTTGTTATGCTTCTGTTTGTCCTTTTTCCCGCGTGCACTCCTTCTTGGTGGTTACGGACAAATTAGATTTGCTCTGCAAGGAGTGAGGAGGTTGCTGGATCAACACCAATGCTCCGATTGGATCTTCTTGGCTCGCGTAAGGGGATTCTCTCAACTTCTGGACAAAATTGAAAGTTGAATCGGGTTGATAGGATCGAGCGAACTCGGGTTGGGCCCTGGCCTTGGGCTCCTTCTGTCCTGATTCAGAAATCGCGTAGGCATGCGAAGGAGACCAGCCCAATAGACCTGGTTTTGTGATGATGGTGAGTTGATTTATCGTGAATGCGCTTTATTATGGACCTCTGATCAAACCATTGTGCTCCAAGGGGGTACTGGCTTGTATTAGTTCTTTTCTATGCCTCAACTAAGTGGACTTCAATATTTTTTCATTCGTGTATATGAGCTTGACAAGTACGAGCAACACCTGATCAAGCAAGGGAGGAACCAAGATCGTGGTAGGTAATACCCTGTTTGGGTTTAGAAACCTAGTTTAAATTCAAATAACCCTCAGACTGGGCCAATAGTCAATTCGGGCCCAAAAATGTAATTCGGGCCAGATCAACCTTCTATTTTAGGACTGATGTGGCCCTATTCGGGCCCAGACCCTTCCCTTAGGCTCGAAAGATTAATTTAGAAGTGCGAGAGCGGGAAATTAAATTAATCTATTAGAATATTTATAATATATATATATAAGCGATTAACTGACAAATGATTAACGAAACAGTTAAAATAAATTCTGAAACCTCTTTATCTGATTTCAACTTGACCATAAAAGAGAGATGAGAGTTATGAATTTATCCATTTATCAGTTTCAAAATACAAATTACAAAGCAAAGAAAGACTGGAGATTTCTCTATCCAGTCAGATAGATGCATGAATTCAAACTGATCACTCAAAAGAAAATCATACAATGATGATGGTAGAGCAACAAAATATGAACGCAGGAGTTGTCGACTGGTTATCTAGAAATTAAGCAGGCTGATTTGAAAAGATCTTGAGTTTTTCAAGTGTTTTCGAGATGTTACGTCTAATTTGGAGAGAGAGAGAGAGAGAGAGAGAGAGAGAGAGAGAGAGAGAGAGAGAGAGAGAGAGAGAGTCGCCTTCTTATGTGGCGGAGGCTTTTTATTTATAGGCAAGGAACGAGCTTCAATGATGAAAGCTGAAAGAGGATATTTGGCTGCTATCCAAAGTCAGCTGCTGGCATGATGATTTGGACTGGTTCATAGGTGGGATGATGGGATGTTTTCAATAAAACTGATGATCCTTTGCAATAGTCCTCTGACTTGAGTCCTTTGTACCCGGAAGTCTGGTCGGTAATTCGGCTCCTTCTGGTTATGGTGTCTTTTGTCCAACTTGCTTTATTGTTGGGCGAGAAGAAAGTCAAGTCGTTATTAATGGTGACAACCCTCTTCAGACTCTCACATGGGTTAATGTGCAATGGTTATCGATCTTTTAACTTTAGTGCGGCTTAAAGGTTTGGGCTTCTTGTCCTTGCGGGCTTCTATTGATTTCCTTTATCTATTGAGGGTCCACTAAGCAAAAGAGGTCTTTTGGCTTTTTAAAGAAAGGGAAGTTGGGCCTGGGCTTCAAAATACATTCTTTTGAGAGATAGACCATTTTTTGGTTCATTTATAAAATATGGTACAAACAGCTTCTCATTCTGTTTATATCCTTAAGAAATCATTTTTATTACACAGTATCATGTATTGTAGGTTTAATATTTCTGGGTCTTGATGCATGCAGAAATCTGATACTCTAAATTATGTTAGTTTGGAAAAAGCTGAGATATAGACAAAATTGAAGCATATTGGAGCTTTTGGGACTTCAGTGTTGTGAATTGTACTTGCAATCTCAATGATCATGGACCAATCTTTGGGTGGGTTTTATAGTTCTAGTGGTGAGTTGTTGGAATTCAGGAATGAAACTCTTTCAGCCTTAGTCAATCAGAATCTAGATACTGGATTCAGGAATAGCAGTAAATGTCTTGATGAAAACTGTGCAAGTACCCTCCTTGAGCAGGTACCCGGATGTAGATTCACCCGAGGAATGTGATTTTAGTGATGTAGTTCTCAAGTACATTAGCCAAATGCTTATGGAAGAAGATATGGAAGAAAAAACTGAAACGTATCAGGAGTCTGCAGCACTTCAAGCTGCGGAGCAATCATATTATGAGCTTCTTCAAGAGAATTCTTCTTCTCCACCTTGTGTCCTGATTCCTTATGCTGATCACAACCATGAAAGTCATCCGTTGCATTGCAGTTATAACAGTACTACCTCTGGCAGTACCAGAAGCATTAGGGATTGTGATTTGCTCAAGTATAAGTCCTTGCATGTTGCTTCTCAGTCCACTTCTCTACCATTCCATGGATCATCAAATGGAACTGGTAATGTTGTAGATGGGTTTTTGGATTCCCCTGTGATTATTCTTAGAGATACTGAATTTTCTAATGAGACTGAGTTGGTTATGCAATTTAAAACAGGCTTTGAAGAAGCGAGTAGGTTTCTTCCAAATGCTAATATTCTGAATGTTGATTTTGAAAGTAACATGTTGTTACTTAAAGAGGGCAAGGCAGAGGCTGTAGGTATGGTAGTTAAGGTAGATAAGAAGAATGAGTACTCTTCTGATGGATCAAGGGGAAAGAAGAATCCTTATCATGAGGATGTGAGTTTAGAAGGGGGGAAGAGTAACAAACAATCTGCAGTTTACACTGAATCAACAGTGAGTTCGGAAATGTTTGACAGGCATGTGCTAAACTGTGGACAAGGAGAATCTGCTCTTCGTGAAACTTTGCAGAATGGGACAATCAAGAGTGTACAACAGAATGGTCAGTCAAAGGGGTCAAGTGGTGGAAAAGCCTGAGGAAAGAGGCAGGGAGGTAAAAAGGATGTGGTGGATTTGAGAACTCTTCTAACGCTTTGTGCACAAGCTGTTGCAGCTAATGATAAGAGGACTGGCAATGAGTTACTTAAGCAGATAAGAAAACATTCTTCTCCTATGGGAAATGCGATGCAGAGACTAGCTCACTATTTTGCTGATGGTCTTGAGGCGCGCATGGCTGGATATGGTACTCAGATTTACAGAGACCTTATAACCAAGCCAGCATCAGCTGCAGATGTCTTGAAGGCTTACCATCTTTATCTTGACGTATGTCCATTTAAGAAGCTATCAAATTTCTTCTCAAATAGGACAATAATGAATGTAGCTGAGAAAGCAACAAGGCTCCGCATAATTGATTTTGGTATCCATTATGGTTTTCAATGGCCTTGCCTCATACAAAATCTCTCCCCAGTGGACCTCCAAAGCTTCGGATTACTGGGATTGATCTTCCACAACCAGGTTTCCGACCTGCAGAAATGGTTGAGGAGACTGGACAGCGCTTAGCAAACTATGCAGAAACTTATAAAGTTCCATTTGAATTCAATGCAATAGCACAAAACTGGGACACCATTCGAATTGAGGATCTCAAAATTGATCGTGATCAGGTGCTTGTTGTAAAATCTGTACACAGATTAAGAAGACTACTTGATGAGGACTGTGATGGTCGAAAGTCCGAAAGATATGGTTTTAAAACTGATCAGGAAGATCAATCCAGATGTCTACACGCTGGCGATTGTTAACGGATCCTACAGTGCACCGTTCTTTCTCACAAGATTCCGGGAGGCTCTCTTCCACTTTTCTACATTGTTCGATATGCTTGAGACAAATGTCCCCCATGATGCTCCAGAGAGAACGCTGATTGAGAGGAAGATATTTGGTCTTCAGGCAATGAATGTCATTGCGTTCGAGGGTTCGGAGAGGATTGAGAGACCAGAGACATACAAGCAGTGGCAGGTGAGGAATCTGAGGGCTGGGCTTACACAACTTCCTTTGAATCAAGAGATTGTGAAGATAGCAAAGGACAGGCTGCAATCACGCTACCATAAAGATTTTGTAATTGATGAAGACAGCCAGTGGCTGTTCTTTGGATGGAAAAGGCGCATTGGCTATGCTCTTTCTTCTTGGAGGGCTGCTTGTTAGAGTTGCTAGATTGTCTTTCCATATGAATATTTGATTGTTGTTAATGGATGGCATACCATCAATTAAATATACTATATTGCCAACATTTAAAAAAGTTGAGTTAAAATTTAGAACTTAGAATTGTAGGGCTTTACCCCAAAGGGAGCCCTTCCAGAAATTCTCGAAGGCACAGGGCTGAACCCAGGCCTAAGAGGGGGTTTGGAAATAGTTTTCAACCAGCAATAGACGCGCCTCGGTTAGAACCTCATAAGCTGCGTCATTGCCCCAAGCGCAAAGATACTTTGTAAAGCGGGTCTCGCTTCGTTTTTATAATTCTCACAGCAACTCACTCTTTCTCATTTCGTCGATGTGGGACAAAAACAAACACCTTATTATTTCACAATTCTAATATCAAACAAAAAGCTACCGACTTTTGCCACCAAAACTTGGTTACCAAAGAAAAAAAAACTTTTATCTCTGATGGGGTTGGGGTTTAGGGTTTTATAACTTCTATTGTGAAGAAGAGAAGTGACCACAAGAGAGAGGAGGGGTAAGATGGGTGGGGCAGGAAAACCAGATTTCTTCTACAGAGAGGCTCAACGCCTGGGTTATGTGGCTCGCTCCGCCTTCAAGGTATTGATTGATTTACGTACCCAAACATTGCTGGCTTAAATTGCTACTGATCCACCCATTTTTTGAGCAGCTACTTCAGATACAGAAGCAGTACAAGGTCATAACACCTGGCTCCTCTGTTCTGGACCTCGGTTGTGCTCCTGGTGCTTGGCTTCAGGTCCCTTTTTCTTTTCAAAATCCAAACTTTATATTCACATGCATAATAGCTGCATGCATAATCTCCTGGCGTTCCTGGGTTTTGTTTATTTTAGCAGGTGGCTTGCCAGAGCTTGGGTCCTGTAAAAAGTGGTGGTCTTGTTGTTGGGATTGATCTCAAGGTCTCATTTTTTGTTCACTTGAGTTAAATTTCCGTGCTTTATTTGTTTGTTCAATACTTTGGATAAAATCACTAGGTTGTAAAATTCGGGATGTGCAGAACAGAAGGTGAATGTTCCATCTGCTCATTGTGATTCAAGGGTTCAGACTGTTTGTGCTGACGTGATGAAACTTCCCAAAGCCCAAGTCAGGGAACTCTCTCCACAGGTATTGTAGTATAGGCTTCCTAAAGTTTATATTAACAGTTATGTTTCAAGGGTTCAAAATGCCTGTGCTAATTCATGTCTTTCGCTTGTGGGCACAATTCAAATCTTCACATAAACTCGTCTTGCTGTTCTTTTAATTTAAGATTATGTTATCCTCTAACCCTGTTTCAGGATGTTTGAATGTGTGAAACAGATCATTTCTTGGTTCCTTGCAAAATTTTAAGATTGAAACATCCTTCCATGAATTTCCAACTTGAAAAAACTGTCAAACAAAAGTAGGGCAAATATTCAATTATGCTCATATATGCTCATATTTTTATTCTTCTCCAATATGGATGTATTTATAAGGAAGTACAACCCTAAATAAAATAGGAAGTAAATCCGAATTACAATAGAAAATAAATATAAATTACAATAGGAAATAAATCTCAATTATAATAGGACTAGATAAATGGGTAAGTAAACAAAATCCTAACATAGTAAGGAACCAAAATCCTAACTAAGTAAGGACTCGCCAACACTCCCCCTCAAGTTGGCGCAAAGAGGTTTCGCATGCCCAACTTGACAAGCGAGTCGCAGAACACCATACTTGAGGCAAATGCAAAGGCAAGGGCAAAGACAGGGGCAAAGGCATAGCAAAGGTAAGGCAGAACACAGAAACCCTGTGAACACGGCAAAGAACACAGAAACCCTGCGAGCACGGCAAAGAACACAGAAACCATGTGAACACGGCAAAGGCAAGGTAAAACCAAACCCTAAAAATAGGATAAGGCAAGGTAAGGCAAAACTTGGCAAGGCATAGCAAAGAAAGGCAAGACAAAGTAAAGTAAAGGCAAGGCAAGAGCAAAGGTAAGGTAAGGTAAAGTAAAGACAAAAGCAAAGGTAAGAAACAACGGCGGGCTAGGATTATAGGTTAGGTGTATAATGCAGCAGAAATAGGTATTGTTTGGGGTTAGGGTAGAGACGGATCAAAACACAGCAACATCATCGGCAATGACCATAGCAACGGAAAGCGAAGCAAGCAAAGACAACGTTAACGGCGGCAGCAGTAACGACCACAACAGCCCCTGAAGGAGAATTCCTCCATATCAATCGTAGCTAATTCACGCAGACACAACTTCTCTTCACTCTCCATAGAATAGAAAATAAATCTAAATTACAATAGGAAGTCAATCTAAATTACAATAGAAAATAAATCTAAGTTACAATTGGAAATAAATCTCAATAATAATAGGACTAGACAAATAGGTAAGTAACCAAAATCCTAACATAGTAAGGAACCAAAATCCTAACTAAGTAAGGACTCGCCAACAAAAACCAACCTTAGTTTTTGTCAAGGCAAGCATGATTTAGGAGTACAAAAAGGATTTATGGTTTTGCCATTGTGTTTGTGCAGCAGAAAGGGTTTTCTGTGATACTCTCAGATATGTGTCCCCTCGTTTCTGGGATCACAAGTAAAGATGCAGCTTTATCGCTCGAGTTAGGCACGCAAGCACTGGATTTGGCTGTTGGTGGAGCTGCCTTAGCTCATCCCAACAATGAAATTCAAATGGAGGAAAGTAATGATGCGGCAATTACTAGTTCAGATGATAATGGTGTATTACGAAGAGGAGGCCATCTTGTGATAAAGCTTTTAGAGAGCGAAGATGTGCAAGGTTCTTTTCTTAAATCCTCTCTTTTCCCCCTTTTTGGGTAACATAAGAGGTGAAGCTCTGTTTGGATAGTTTTTATTTTTAAAACTGTCTTCTGGCTGTTTGTTTTGTAGAATTCAGCCAGATTTGCAAACCGCTGTTTAGAAAGGCATCATTGTTGAGGCCTAAAGCTACCAGACCATCATCAAGAGAGATTTATTTGATATGTCAAGGTCTGCAGTCACAGGCAAAGATATAGAATCAAGAATGTATCCCGAACTTAGAAGTGGCAATAGTGAACATTGAAGCCAAATTAAGGTTGTAGGAAATTCTGTCATAATTGTGCCTAGCCAGTTGAATTTGTGTTTGTTCTGAACTGGCCAGCTTTTGATTTCTTCGTAAAAGTTCTGCTCAAAAGATTTTACCGGTTGACTCTGAAGGCTTTATGTTCATCGGCTGTATAATTTTGCAAAGATTCCTTTCTCTCTCGTGAAACAAAACATTTGTGAACATTGTAGCCGAGACTAATAAACTGATCAAGTGTAAGACACTGTGTTCTGCGTCAAACCATGCCAGATTCCTTGGGAACAATTTTCCTACTAATATGTTTCTTATGAGAGATTACCATCGAAGGTTACTAAATGTAGGCTGTATGAACCAAGTTGTGATGGCATACACATTTACCATGTGCTTGGGCTAAAATTGGGATGCGAAAAAGGAAAAGTGGAAAGGAACAACTGACGAAGTGTTATATCATTGAATTTCTTAACCTTTAGGTTTTACATATTTTGACCAGAGACAAAATCCGAAACTTTAGTGTCGAGTAAAAAGAATTTTAAAAAATGAAAGAAATATATCTGCCTCTAACTACTTATAAATCACAGTATTCCATTTACAAAACTGGATCAGAGAAGTATCTTCTTATAAATTACAGTATCTCCATTTACAAAATAGGATGAGAGAAGCATCTTCATATGTGTGACAGAGTCATCGAATCTGAGTTCTTCCTAGTGACCAAAGGCCTGTATCTTTGACTGGTGTCTGAAATACCAAACAAAATAAGAAAGGATCAGAGATGTAGTCATAATAGTTGGAGAGAAGATAATTGATGGGCAGCTTAAACTATGATCAGTATAAGGAATGGATCTTGATATTGATGCTTACATGTGTCTTCACAGACGGGAAAACATTCCAGAATCGTAGAGTCTCATCCCCAGCACCAGTGACTATTGTCTGCAGTAAAGCAATTTCAGCGTAAGCAAACAAAAATTTGTGTATACGAGGAGCTAATCTTCAAGCTATAGAAAATGATGCAGTACCTGACCATCTGGTGACATTGCAAGGTAAAGAACTCGCATGCTATGGCCAGTTAGAGTGGCAACCTATAAGAGTGCATTCCAAAAGCAATTAAATAGAAATCTTATAACTAGACACAATCTTGCTTCTTAGTAAGAAGTTCTCACGGTTCGACTTGGAAGGAGATTTACTAAATAGCTAACCTTTCCCATGGATGGATACTTCCAAACCATGATTTGGTTCTGGGAATATCCATGAGTGCTGACTATCTCATTCACATTCTTACTCCACAAAAGATTGCAGACCTGGCTTCCGGTGTCAATGCTGTTCAATTGGTGGCCATTTGTCGTGTTCCAGAAGCGAATACATCTGTCAGCAGTTCCACCTCCAGATGCAAGAAGGCCACTCTGGTGGGGTGACCAAGCAATGGCCTTGACTGCAGCTGTGTGCTCTGTCAGTCTCAAAGTTGGTTGCTGGGAGTGCTGGTTCCAGACCAAGAGCTGGTCACAAACAAGCCACTAAGTTAGCTATTGGCTACACAGGTAAGTAAAACACAAAAGAGAGCAAGAGAAGAGAAGAAGAAAGAAAGAACAACTTAGTAATATATACCTGGTTATCATTGCCACCAGATGCAAGTTCCCTGTCATCATTGGACCATTTCAGCCCACATACCTGAGGAATTCAAATTTTAATAAAGGTTAGTATTGCTTGTGTTTGACCAAGAACTGTTTAATTGGTTATAGTTCACAATGAAAAAGTATTTTAAAGTCTCCACCTCAGACTTGTGGCCAACAAGCTTGCTGATGCAGTCATTTGAGACCCGAAGATCGTGTTGAAGTATGTTCCGGTCCCGGCTTCCTGAAGCTAATATGCGTGAGTTCCATGCCAAGACACCAGTCCGTGTTTGATGCCCTCCCATTGTTCGGACCCTCTTGCACTGAGTCCCATCCCAAACCTAGAACAAACGTCACAATAAATGGTCACATTGAACTCTTTCTTCATGAGATAACAAAGATACTAGTCTGTGAATAAAGTGTATAGAATCAAAGGACTATCAAGCCAAACAAATAGCTACCTGAACTCGACCAAGACTTGTGCCAATTGATAAATATGAACCCTCCCTTGTCCACTGGACAGAGCATACCCCGTCATTAGGCCCCAAGTCACACAGTTTTGTCACCTGAGAAAAACAATATATCACAAACTTCAAATCCCAAACTTTACAAACCTATTTAGATAAGGGCACTTAGAGACAAGTTTCTCATTAGATTTTGCAATCATGGAGTGGAAAAAATTGAACTTTTCAGTCAGTATCAAACTTATTACATACCTTGCTGTTTGATGCACTCCATAGATAAACACAGTTGCCCAGTCCAACTGCAAGGACATTTTGCGAGGACCAGTCCACAAGGTTCAAGTAAAAGTCATCTTGAAGTGATGGGGCATCCAGAACCTGCAACCATTTAGAGCAATTAAAATCAACAATTGCATTTGCCATATAACATAGCCCTCAATGATCAACCATTTCCTCTAATCAGATCAACTTGGTACTGCATAACAATTAACTGACAGCAAGGGCTTAAGATTCTAGCCTCACATTCATCTAATTAATTCAGCTAGTTTGTTGAAAAAACAAGGGAAGGGACCTTTCATCATTTTTATTAAAACAAACACAGAAACAGCTAATAAAGCTGTTCTGTCACTTTTTCTTAGCAAGGTTTGATGTTTTATTTCTGAGCTCCTAAAATCCCAAAATCACATTTTTAAATTTAAAAGAAAAAAACAAAGAGGGAAGAACAGGGGTTAGTTACCTTATGGGGTGTCTTGGGGACCTTGCGAGGAGGCTTAGGAGGCGTTAAAGACTCGTTAGAAAACCCACTATCATTCCTCAGAATGGAAGGCGAATAAGGCGAGTTGGGTGCCGAGTGATCAGTCTTGAACCGCAACATGTTCTTGCTAGGACTCAGAGGCGAAGGCACGCCACCACCACCACCTGCAGGAGAAAAAGACCCAAAATCAGACCCGAAAAGCTCAGATTTCAACAACCTGGCATAGGCCTCGTTTCCGCCTTCTTTGACCGGCGAGGCCTTCTCATTGAGCCCAAATGTGTGAAGCCTCGAGGAAGATCTGCAAGGTATGAATCTGTCGCTGCAAGTCGAGGACTTGGAGGGGGAAGACAGGTTCGATATCGCCCGAAAAGAACCCGAGAAGGACTCGAGGCGCAGCGACGTCTCGGACATCCCGGTTGGGAGGTTGAGCCCTGCTTTCCTTGTTTGAGGTGAATCCATTGCTGGGTTTTCTTGGATGTGATTCTTGGTTCCTTGGAGGAGTTGGGTTGTTGGGTCTGAAGAAGAATGTGATGATATCATATAGAAAGTGTTAATGTAATGAGGTTTGAATGGATAGAGGAGGCCAAGAACCAAAAATGGAACGAAAGGCCTCTCTCTCTCTCTCTTTCTCTGTCTCTCTGTTGTTCAGTGTGGAGGAAGACTTGCAACGGTCGAATATTGGAGGGGTTTATAGGAGCGGTCCTGGTCTTTGGCTTTGCTTTCCTTTTTTCTTTTTTCCCCAATAAATATTTGTTTTTGTTATTGTTATTGTAATATTGTCTGCTGTGTGCGCAATGTGCAAGTACCTCCAACGGTCATTTTCCATTGATCGAGCTCGTCTAAAGCTGGCAGTTTGGTTTAGTTACCAAGACAAAGCCCATTGCTTTGAATTTTATCGATTTTAATTTTTGGCCCTTGGCGCTGCTAACACTTCCATGGAATAGGGATAACAAAATAGTGTTATTCTAGGCCAATCACCGTATGCCACACGTAATAACTTTTTCACGTGGCAGACTCTAATTGGTTGAAAATAACAAAATAGTGTCATCCCCGTTCTAATCCGTTCTATACAAGTTTTTCTGTGCCCCTGCACTTTTTACCATACCATACCATACCATACGCTAGGGCTGGGCATTTGGAACCGAAACCCGACCAACCCGCCCAAACCAAACCGATCGGGTCGGGTTGGTTTGGTTTTTTTTCAAATTTTTTTGGTTATCGGTTTGAACCCAAACCAAACCGAAGTCTATGGTTCGGTTTACGGTTTGCAATATCCAAACCCACGGTTTAACCAAACCAAACCGAAGATTTAAAAAAATATTATAATAAAAATATAATACATAGTTTAAAGAAATTTATATATATATATATAATATATAGTTTAAAGAAATTTATATATATATATATAATACATAGTTTATATATATATATATATATATATATATATATATATTACATAGTTTAAAGAAATTTATATATATATATATATATATATATGTAATGCATTTTTTTCCTTCTTCTCTCTCTCTCTTCTTTTTCTCTTCTTCTTCTTCTTCTTCTCCATCTCTTCCTCTCTTTCTCTCTTTTTCTTCCTCTCCTCTCCATCTCTCCCTCTCTTCATTGCTTTTATTTCTTCTCTCTCTCTCTCTCTAAGAAAGCCAAAAACCGAAACCGAACCAAACCAAACCACAAGTCCGGTTAACCGAAGTGGTCGGTTTTCATCACTTATGATTTGATTTCGGTTTCCAAAATAGCCAACCCGAGAGGGTTCGGTTTGGTTTCAGTTTGAGCCCAAAACCGAACCAACCCAAACCGAGCCCACCCCTACCATACGCTTCTTTTCTTTTCTTTCGTGGGTTGGTGATGAAGGTATGGGTTTGAATGAGCCAAGTGTCATTCTGGACTGGATGGAGATTCTCTATACATGTGACATCTCATTTTTCTGAAGACACAACAACAACATTAAAAAAACCTTCACTTGCTATAACCATCCTAGATTCTCAATATTATGCATTCTCTATATGTGACGTCTCATTACTTAACATGTCATATGCATCTACGTTTAACAATTAATAATGCGATAAATTAAGGTGAAGTGTTATGGAAAAAAGAGCTGATTTCAGTGCCATCTAATAATACGAATACAATAATAAGTAGGGTGGTGACCAAAACAATCACAATGTGTAATATCGAAATTGGTATCTGCGAACACAGTCTTCACCCTTCTCATAATAATCTTCCTTACTGAAAGTTTGTGTAGGGAAATGGGAGGCGGCAGCGTAAGCAGAAGCTCCACGCCATGCATCTAGAATTGGATCCAATGCTTTGACTATCCTTATGGGTGAACCACACGGCCTAATCATCCGGATTCCAGCCTCCAAGCGCTCACTCATACCAGGAAACAGACTACTACCACCAGTCAGAAAGACTGAAGTGGTTAGCCTCTCCTCCAGCTCTTGGCCCTTCATTGGCAGCCTCCTTATTGATACCCCGGCCATCTCATCTAAGCCTGCCTGATCTATCCCAACCCAGTTGGGATTAAATAAAATTTCAGGGCATCGAAACCTTTCAACGCCAAAAAATATTTGAAAATCTTCCTTGGTGAGCAGACGAAACCGTGGTGCTTCGACGGATTGAGGGTTTGTGGTATCCGTTTTGGGAACAAATGTCGGGTCCACTTCCTGCCAAAGCAAAATTATCCAAAATAAATAATGACGATCAACTGTAGTCACATCCAGCACTTAAGTGAACCAAAGTAAACAGACCTGAAGCCTAGAAGTGAGACGTGCCAGCTCGGCTTCATGCTCATCTGGTCCCTCATCATCATCATCGTTATCTTTGCTCATGAGTTTGTATAGTTGCCAATCTTCATCTTTCGCACCAAAAGTATCCTCACCCTTGCCTCGATCAAAAGCTGCTGTTGTCAAAAGGCGCATCCTTTCCCTCTGTGCAGCATTTAATCTCTCACCACGCCCAACACTTCCAGAAAAACTATTTCCATTTGCATGTCCCCCATTTGTCTTAAGTCGTTTTCGCTGTTCAACTTTCTCAGAAAGATCTTTATATTTAGCATGCAACTGCTCTAAATAAAGCTCTGGGTTTTCTCTACAACAAAGAGAGAGAGAGAGAGAGAGAAGAGCATAATTAACATGGAGAAGGTACACATTAAAACCATCAGGAGGACTCTAGCATACTAAACATGTATTCAAAAGAATAGGCATTTTTAAAACCTAAGTGTCATGCAAATTCAGGCAGAACGGTCTATTCCATTCTTTTATCCCGCTCTCCCTTCTTCATAATATCCCAACTCAACTGAACCTCACAAAAACTTATTTTCAACCCCGTGTATTTAACCTTCTCTTCTTAAACCCTGACCATAATAAATTGAATTTAAAGAAACAAAAATAAAAGCATAATGATGTCAGCACATACAAACGCTTTTGCTCATCTTGTTGATTTCTCCTTTCCCGGTCTAATTCTTCTTCATAACGTTTCTGTTTAGCTCGCTGCCGACCTTCAGATGTGGTTTTGAGAAACAACTGTCTCTTTTTCTCCTTGAGCTGGCAAGAGAACAGTAACAAAGACTAACATCAAAGAAGGAAAAAGCACTAATGCTATCTGGTTGATGCTATCCTCAGATGTTAGGTTATGTATAGACATCAAAACAAGACATAAAAGTATATACCCAGAGGACTTCAGGTATTTTGAGTCATAAATAAATGTTCAGAGCAATGAATTGAGTGCAGATTAAATATATAAATCTTTTAAGTGCAATAGACAACTTCAAAATGGTGGGGAATGTGAAAGACACTTGGCATAAAAGCATACCTGCTCAGGGGTAAGCATGTTGTCAGGGATATTTAAAAGAGGGAACCTTTCGCCTCCTGCAGGATCTGTCTTCTCCTCAAGCTCAGCTTGTTCAGCCTTTGGTTCACCTTTTGCTTTCAGTAAAGATTGTCTCACCTTCACCAGGGCAGATTCTACTTCCTGCTTGGAGACATAGCCAGTGGCCGACAAGAAAGATGGTATATCATGCTCTTCCACCTGTTCAAGCTGCTGTAGAAGAAATTCCAAACCGTGTGATTCATTCTCTAGTTCATTTATCCTTGAAGATCTCTTCGCCTCAGCCATTTCTCGCAATCGTTGACCTTGTTTCTCTTTTATGGCTGCCTTTCTTGCAATCTCTTCTTCAGAAGGGGGCTCCTCAGTAGGTGGTGGAACCCATGGGAGTTGCCACAACCTTGTTTTATCTTCAGCTTCCTTGGTCTCTTTCTGTGAGAAAAAATATAAACTGTTATCTCACGAAATTTGGATAGGAGAATGGATTGAAAAAGGAAATCCACAATACCTGAAATAAGCGAGCTTCCGACAAATAATCTGGGGCAATGTAACAGTGCTCCATCTTCAGGTCTTCGACTTTCTCCCACAAAAACCTAGCCCTGTTGCATTAAATACACATAATCAGAAATCTTACCCAAGTGGTCCTCATTCAAGTGATGTGAGGGAAACCAACCAAATTCTACTTACATGTGATGAGGGTATTTAAGTGAAAGAAGCTGCTTCATATAATCTGTGATGTGGTACCCACCGATGTTAGTTCGGCAGCTTCCTTGATATATAGGTTCGCCATCAATAAACTGGGAATGAAACACAATAATCATGGTCAACCTATAACAATCAAGAGAGCAGGCCTCGTCTGTGTAATCTTTGTCAATTTTTTATCTATTATGGAAACATATAGATTGGAATTCCATACTGAAGATTTGCTTGAGGCCAATAAGTTTAGATATGTTTGTATAAAACCAAAACTACATATCCCAAAATGAATCATGATGACACAGCTGATTTATACTTATATCTACAATCACACAGAGAAGTAATGCATGCTAATACGCACATAACTTGACATGCACACCCCAGTCTATATTAGTCGTTATAAAAGTTAAACAAATACCAAGACCTCGAAAGAAAGCATACCGGAATAACATGAGTAGTGGTAAATCCAGGACAGATAGCAAGACCATCTTTATCACAAACCCCATGCTGCTGATTATACTTATAGCTGAACGCAGCATCAACACCATATGCTGTAAGTACGGAAATGAAAAAGGAAAAAATCAGGAATGAAATAGATAAAATGAGGGAGCCAAAAATACACAGGACCAAAGACCAGTGTGGAAGCATGTCTAAAGGGGGGGTAAAATTTGCAGTGAGTGTTGATACCTATCGATGGAACTCCATATGTCTCAAATAAAAGTTCAGCCATTTTACTACGAGACTGAAATGGGTTCCCTACACATTCAGTAATCAGGATCGGATGATCAATCTGTTCTGCCCTCAAATGAACACAAAGTTAAGGAAAAGTTCTTATGAATATATAGACTGATCTGAAACCTTACATAAAAAAACACAAAGCATTTAAAATAAATAACTATTCATATGTATGTATATGACAATGTTTTTTTAAAAAGCAAAAAACATGAACACAATATTGCATATCATTCATGCAAACTAATATTAGCTAACATGAACTAGTCTGCTTATATCATGCCATTCTCATATGGTCTTGAAATGCCACAGATGTCTGAATGTGAAAAACTAATATTGGCTAACATGAACTAGTCTGCTTATATCATGCCATTCTCATATGGTCTTGAAATGCCACAGATGTCTGAATGTGAACCTAATAACTCATCCATTTAAGGAATCCCATAAAGACTAACAACAATACAAGCACACCATAGATTCTACCAAGTTACCAACATCACTAGAGAACCAGAACACAAAACATTAAGGCAGATGAAGAACCTAAAATGTTAGCCATAACTGTATGGTGCAACATGTGATGGGAAACAAGCACTTGCCTCAACATAGACAAAAATCATGGTAGAACAAAAAGAAAACACTGGTGAAAAGATAACAGTTAAAAAAATCCTTAACAATGGAAGTGTAGCAAAACGAAGAAACAAACTGTCCATTTTCAATCATACCTGTGATCCATTTGCGCCCAACCGATCAAAGCCAAAGTCAAGAATCTACAGATGCAGTAGAATATCAGTGAGGCTACAATTCACATATTACTGCAAGCATACACATATACACACAAACGAGTAATCTATTTTGAACAAAAAAAAAGAGTACATACAAAAAATTATTTTTCTGATTAATGTGAATCAGAAGAGGTGGAGCCAGTAACCAAGATATAAACTTTCAATATAACGAGTCAGTAGGCAAGATAAAAAAAAATTGGGTGACCTGAGATCAACAGTAAACTTACATATTCCATAATTTCAAACTGGAAAACAACATTGCTGTCAAAAGCGGAGCGAGGTCCGGAGCGTGTGCAATCAAAGTATTTCAACAGTGTAGGATCATGATCTCCAACTATGGTCACAGTTTCACCTGCGCACAGAATTTTTTTTGAATTTTAAAAAAATAATAATAACTTCAATAATTATACAAAATTACACATGAATGCGCTTCTTGAAACTTGTCAAAAGTGAGTGTACCAGTGGCTTTGTGGCGTGGTCTCTGAACAATGTTGCGGAAGATAACACGAGGCTCAGTTTCTCCCGCCCATCTGAAAATTTGGACCCAAAAAAACAAAGAAATTAACAGAATGAACAGACACTTATGCACGTCGAAGTTGAATTAGGGTTTTTTTGTTGCTCAAATACCCGATACGAAAATAGGAGGCGCCATTGTCAATGACGATGGGAGTAGAAGAAGGGAACAGCCTGTAATCTGTCTGCCGCTGAATTTGTGAAATGAATGGCATTTCTCTTCTCTATGGCCCGAGGCTTTGTCTCTGTGTGTTGTGCCCTATCTTTCTCAGCTTCTGCCACAGTTGAAGTTCAACGATGGTAAAGACGAAGAAGAGACTAGAACAGTACCAAGAGTGGGCCGGGTCGGACCGTCGAGCCCAAATACGTTTTTACTCGAACCGGTTTTGCCGCCAAAAGACTGAAGCCCGCCCTGAAGGTTCTCGCACCCTCTAGTCTCTACTCAACTCTACTGGGCCCACAATATTTGGAGCCTGATTTGAAGTTTGGAAGTATTTTTGCTCACCACTTTAACCCAATGTGTACCCTTATCACCATTCTCAACACTTGACACATGTCCATATGCATGACTATCGTTCCATAAATACAAAGCAAAAGTTAACTATGGTTATGCCTATGGACACATGGTAAGTGTTAAGAATGGTGATGAAGATACACCTTAGATTAAAATGGTGACCAAAAATATTTGCCTGAAGTTTCTCACACTTTCCACCACGTGTGATGTCCACGTCCAAAAAAGTTACCCAGCATTTGCAGCATGGGTTCAACCATTTTTTTGTTAAAAAAGCCCATGCTTATTGGTTTATGGGCTTACAGGAATTTTATAGCGAGGATTTTATATGTGGCCCTAAAGTGAGGTCTTATCTCTTAACCGTTTGATAAAATTGGTTAGCTATTGAATCAAATTGACTAGCATGATTCAACAGTTAAGGGATATGACCTCAACTAAGGGTCATATATAAGGTCTTCATTATAAAATGACTTCATGAGCATATAGGAAGAGACTTGGCTAAATTGGGCTCAGACAAAGCCCAAAGTTGCGTTGGCAAATGTCAAGTTTAGGAGACCAATAAATATGAGAAATTATAGAATAGTGCGGATATACCACGTCAGTCTATGATACCCTCATTCAAATTTCGCCACGTGTTCATTTTAGAAAAGAAATTAATTGCTTTATTACACCTGGACCTATTTAACTTTTATCTTTTAAAATTTTTTTAAAAAAAGAAAGAATTTTTCAACAACCCTTCGTCCCCAACCCAAACACCCATAATCCCCAACCTGTGCCACCCCTCTCCTTACTCTTCCTTTTCAAAATCGGATGCTCAGTAGACAATTCACCTCAGAATCCGATTTTGAACCCAAGTCATTTATTAGCCAAATCAAATTGAAAAAGATTGTCCTCCAATTGATGCGCTCCGATCACAATGGTAGCACATTGGGTTACTTGGGCACATCCCAACATCCACAAATCTCAAACACAACACATCTTTGTGCACTTGCACCATTGAATTTGCTACAAACACACCCTCAAGTACACTCTTACTCTGCAACACAAAATCAATGGTAGGCACAACTGGGCCGACACGTGTCTTTACGATGTGTGTTGAGTTGAAGCACGCTTTGAAAGGTGCTACAAACGCCACCTTATGAATTTGAGCATGGAGTAGCTTTAGAAATGCAAGGGGTCGACAGGAAGAGCAAGGGAGAGAAGTGGCGCAGGTTGGGGATTATGGGTTTTTTTTTTGGGTTACATTGGAGTTCGACCCTGGGGTTCGAATTGGGATGACGTAGGGGGAAGAGGGAAGCCACCACTGGTGGTAACCATTGGCGATTATGGGTGTTTTGAGTTGGAGATGGAGGGTTGGAAATTCTTAATTTTCTTTTTAAAAGACTTTTCTAATTTTATTTTAAAAGATAAAAATTAAATAAGTCCAACTGTAATAAAGTAATTAATTTCTTTTCTAAAATAAATACGTAGCGAAATTTGAATGAGAGTATCATACGTTGATGTGGTATATTCCTGTTATTCTATAATTTCTCAATAAATAGAGGCTTTCAATGGAGAGAAACTCTCATGTAACGGGGATCCCCGGCCAATAACGCAATGACACTTAGGGTAACTTTTCCACGTGTTATTGTATTATTGTCTGAGGATAGCAAAACAGTGTTATCCCCGTTATATGTAAGTTTTTTTCCTTTTACTGAAAAAAAAAAACAAATAGAGGCTTTTAGAAGCTCACTCTTTGTGTTTCAATGCCTTTACAAAATCATCTTATATTTATTTTGAGACCTCTGGTTTGTAAATAAAGGCCATTTTCACTAAGCTAAACTCTGTTGACACAACATATTACTATAGCATCATAAGGCTTGATCACTTTATGAATTTTTAGTGATTTTTTTCTTTTTTGTATTTTCAATGAGAATAATTTTAACAAATATGCCCTCACTAAACTAAGAGGGACAAGAGGGAAATCTATCACAATACCTCATGTGTAAGTGAGATATAAGACCATTGCAATACTGTTGGAATTGAACCTTGACCTATCTTTATTGTTTTTAATTGCAACAAGACACAAACTTAAAGACTTAAATCATTACCCCACCCCTCCCATTGTCACTTGAACAAATAAAACTTGGAAATCATGAAAAATGGTTTTGATCAGAAAATGCAAAAATGAAAGGGAAGGAGAAATGAGCTTTTCTTTGTATGAAAAGTTCTGAACGTTGAGCGAGGTTACCACAATAGTTGTGGTCCTCCCTCTTCCCCTTGCTTGGCACCCAAGATCGAAACCCCAAGTCTCTTTCCTCACAATGTAACCAATAAAAAAGTAGTTACATAATTCTATGTAGAATCTTTTAGTAATCTCGTGTGACATGTATAATTGGTGAAACTCTATATTAATAAGTGATATATATTGGAGGGATAGCACGTGAAAGGGAAGGACAAATAAAAGTAGTGATAAAGAGTTTGAAACTAAGGAGTGGTGATGAAACATGGCAGGTGAGGGATCGTCCTTTGGGGATTGAATTATTGTACCATTCGCCATCGCAGAAACCAAATCTCACTGATTAAAAAGCACTTGGAATACAAATTTTTCATCTGGCATTACTGTCCTACTCGGAATCATTCAGGTTTCGGATCGATATATGTGCATCGCTAGCATTGGATCCCACTAGCTATCTTCACTCTTCATGTGGATAATTTAAAATTTGATGGTGTTAACTTCTCTTCTTCAGTTAACCCAAAAAAGCCATTTTCGGTTCATCACTTAAGTTGAAAGCACTTTTGATATATGAAGCCAAAACGCTAGGTATTCGATATGTACCACTTTTTTTTTTATTTAGAGAAACACTTGTGTAAAAAGAGAATAGTATTTTTCATTAAATTTTTTAAAAAAAGTATTGTTTTGTTATTTTCGACCAATCACGGCATGCTCCGTGTGATAATAATTTTTCCACATGACAATCTATAATTGGCTAGACATTTTCATACAAGTTTTTCTGCTTTTTGTACTTTGGAATAGAGAAAAAAAGGGCTCTCCTCTTTTAACCAGTCGTTGCATTTGGACACACGCGCAAAGTCCCAAACAAACAACATGATCACTTTCGTACCAATTAATACCAATTGCAAGTTGTTGTTTGTAGAAGCCAAGACAGAGATATAAGAGAAGAGAGATGATATGGCTCCAAATTTAACTGACATTTTCTTAGATGTGTTTTGTGCTGATGTAGCGTGGCGTCATATCATCACATCTGATGGAACAAAATGGCCAGATAAATAGGGTTTGAGAAAAACGATAGTTGAAAGGCTAGCTTTTCAGCTATGAGGCTATATTTTTGCATGGCATCATAAAAAACATTTACTACTCTGCCACGTACGTACGTTTTAGTTTTACCCTCTCATCAAACCCACCCATCCATCACATATATGTCTGAGAGAGAGAGAGAGAGAGAGAGTGGCCAAGAACTGTTGTGTGAAAGAAAGGACCTACCAAAATAGGAAAGTCGTGCATGGGGTTCTCTACCTTAGGAGCAAGAGCCCCGCATACCACAGTTAAAGGGAAAGCCACCTCAATCTTCAGTATGCTACTGAGATTCCTCCTAACCCAGAAAGAAAAAAAGCTCTTGGCTTTTCTATTGTGATCATCCATCTCTCGACTCTCGATGTGGATGATGTGATATATATCTTTGTCATCACCAACACGACTACCTAAAAATTCTCCATTAGTAATTCTAATTATGTATGTATGTACAATTCAACTCTCTTGCAAGAAGACTCATAACTTAATTGGTTTGATCCATTTACAATTACACACACATTACCACTAGCTTAGCTATAACAATTTAATGGTTTTCTGGATGCGAGCTCGATTGAAACAGATATTATTTCTTGCTCTAGTCTCAATTATTAGTGACAAGGCATGATGATACCCATGTTTTGGCTTTGTTTTTTTTATATTTATTTACAAAATCTATGTTTGTTTTAATTAAAACTATGTCTATATATGGTTTAGGGTAGGGACACGCAAAATCCCTAAACCCTATCGATAATGTATCAATAATTATCGATGACATATTGGATAGTCTGATCTTTATTAAGTGCCAGATATCTTGTACAACATTGGATTAGAAGTGTATAGTATAGAGCAATGTTAACCTCTCATATTTATTTAGAAGAGAAAGTAGGTGTCTACTATCTAGCTAATTTACACATACTTCAAAGCAAAAACCAAGAAGAAAAAGTGGGGGAAAATTTTGAGATAGCGTGTTGGGAAATATAGAAGAGAATAGGGGAGCAGAAATGAGGCTATACGAGGACATTGTAGTTTCTAAATGGGGTCAGGCTGTACAAGTGCAAATTGCAATCCAACGTAGCCTACGCCTATATCAAACAGTCCTCAGCGAGATTTTGGGGGTTCTTTTTTTGTTTTTGACAACTCATTTCAGAAACAGCTAGGTTTAGGGTTTGTTTTGTTGGTTCCTTTTAAGAAATTAAAAGATTATAAGTCTTCGAATCAAGTTTCTGACATAAAATATGACAGTGCATTATGGGAGAAAATTATAGTTTTACTTGGGGCTTAAATCGTGCCTCCTATAATAAGATTATGTTTATGTTAAACAAGTAATTAACCATGCCTCTTCTTGGTTGGAGTTGGAGGTAGTGCTTGTGGCTTTTAATTTCGTCCGAAAAGAAGACAAGGTTTGTTCACGTAGCCCCCACTGGCCACTGGTTTCAAAGTAATATTTCTCAGCAAATCAATAAATCAAAGTTCTCTCTCTCTCTCTCTTCTCCCATATATATAATTTATATGAGCTGTTTTGGCTGTGAGAGATATTCATCTATCTTTGAGCTGCATGTGGTGAGGACAATCCAAGTCACCATCCTCGATCTCTAAAGTTTTTTTTATAGGAAAATTTACATAAATATCATTTGAACTTTTAGGCATGTGTGTCATTAACACTTAATTTTTAATTTTAACTACCTAAACTTTGTAAAGTATTGCAATTCAACACCTATGTATAACTCCGTTAAAATTTCCGTTAAACCATATGTATTTTTAAGGGCATTTTCGTCAGTTTAACTATAATTAAAGCACACAAAATTTAAAATATTTAAAAAATAATAATAAGGGGAGCTAACCTAATTATCCCAAGACTATAACACCAATTCTCTCGCATTGCTTTATATCTCTCTCTTCCACTTAATATCATACTACAATGATCGTATCATTGAATCAGTTACCTTCGTGAACTTCTTGGCTTGCACTATTCAGCGGCAATTATTCTCTCCCTTTCTCTTTCTCTCATTCTCTCTCTCCATCCAGCGAATAAAAAAAATTCAGATCTATAGCTAGAATTTGAATTTTATTATTGTTATACTAGATATTCCAAAAAGGTTGTAAACATCTGCAATTGGAGAGGGTGGTCGAGGGGGTTAGTACTTAGTTGGGGAGGAAAAGGTTTTGGAATGGCTTGGGGAGTGTGAGATACTTATATTGACTTCTTCTTTTCTTTTCTTTTTTGTAAATTATGTTTGTTCATTTTAAAATGTTTAGTTATGGTATTTGTAAAACTTTTTCCGTTCAAAATAAAAATGATGGAAATGTCTTTAAATAAAATATCACACGTACAGTATATGATTTGATTTAATAGAAATTTTAACGGAGTTAGACATAGATGGTGAATTGCAATACTTTACAAAGTTCGATGGTTAAAAATTAAAATTAAAAGTTTATGTGGTAATTATGCACATGTCTAAAAGTTCAAGTGGCATTTGTGCAAATTTTTCTCTTTTTTAAAAAAAATTTAAATTCTTTTTAAGGTTCAAAAAGCAACAAATAATTTGATTTGATAGACATTAACTGGGGATACAAATCACTGCTGAGGAGGATATGGGTGGCTGCAACAATCTTTTAGATTTTAATGATCAAATACGTTGAACATTATTTTTTTTTTTTGTTCAAGATACGTTGAACATATATTTGTGCATGATTAAGACCTTTGATGGTTCAAATAAAAAAGAGCCACTATACGAAGTCAGGTTTATTCTCAATCTAATCAACTTTGAGGAGATCAAATTTCTTTTTAAAAAATGAATATTATAACAACAACAAAAGATTGATAGAGTAATATCATACATCAACTGTAAATGCATGTCTCATACAAGGTTTTTGACGAAACTTTTAAGTTTTAAGGGACTTAATAATGATGGGACAAAGTGAGACTCTAAACATATCGGCCAAAAGATAATGTGAGTCATTGTAATTTCTAGAAATGAAATATGCGATTTGACCATATTTTAATTAAGCTTAAAGAATATTAGTGCATACTAAATTATTTATTATACAATTGAAACTCTGCATATGAGTCACATTAGTTATATATATATTATGTTTTTTCCCTACAAGAGAGAGAGGAAACAAAGTAGTGCTGATAAAATTCAATAATCTACATTGTAATAAATTATTGAAAAATAAAACAAAACGTAATATCAGTCTCGTTCACCTAGTCTTGTGCAATATTTATTATTTACCGTTAGATGATATCTAACGGCAAGTGATCACAATGTTCCATGGACTCTAATGAGCTGGTGAATGAGACTGTATATTATATATAGTGTAATACACAGTCATATATATTTTTATAAAAGAAAGTAATCAATTAATAAAATTGTGTTGATCTAAGAGCTAATTAGCAGCAGAACCTCAACAACCCGTACGAGGTGGAGTCTCAAGTAGTTTTGCGTTGCTTGCTTTGATCCACTTCTCCGTGTTCGACGCCCTCTCTCTCTCTCTCTCTCTTTCTCTCTCTCTCTCTCTCGCTCCTTTTCTCTCCGTCCGTACAGCTGCAGCCATATCAATGTCACTTCAACTGTTTTCATGTATTGTTATCAGATTTCCGGCCCCCCTCCACTCATTAAAAAGCTCATGTAAATACTAATTCTGTACTTTTGGGACATAAAATTTGATTCTCTGTTTTCTAAGACATGGAAATTTGTGACTCTCAATGCAAATGATAAAAAAAGAATTATCAATGTAAAGAGTTTGTAGTTGGAATAGTTAAAGATTTTCATTCCTATACTTCCGGTTCGATTTTCCCAAACTAGAACGATGTTCGTTTTAACTTTCAGCAAAAGAAAACATTTTTAAATGCATGCTTGGGTTTGTTTTGTATGTTTTGTGTAACTTAAGTAGTGTGTATGCATATAACAATATTAAAATTAAGAGTCTATATGTACAACATTAAAACTAGGCTTGTAAATTGAGTTGGGCCCGCATATCCCTAGACATGTTTTATGTGTAGTTTTCACTTCTTTTTTTGTGATAGCTTTTCACATATCTTTTGTGAGAGTTTTTCACATCTCTTTTGTGCGAGCTTTTCACCTCTCCTTTGTGAGAGTTTTATTTGTATTGTTATAACTTGATTTTTTCAAGCTTTATCTATAATTGGTTATTTTGAGTTTGTACTCTTAGTTGGGATGCATATGTCAGAGTTTCTTCGATCCTGCATGATCATTAGTGGAGGAGCCCAGATTTTCTTAATTTTGATGTTAGATCGCTCCGTTATTATAATGACCTTTTTGTGGCTAGTTTGTATTGGTCATTAGTGACTTTTTTGGCTGAATTATGAATGCAATCCTAGAATTTCTCCACACACACAAAAAAAAAAGACAAGCTACACTAAATTAAACAATGACTCAACAACTAATAAATGACTCTCCCCCTCCCCCAAGTGCACCTGGATTTCATTCAATTAGAAGACAATCTTGAAGCAACCAAATATAATTAAGAAAATGTTCTTGAAGTGAAATAAAATTTGTTACTTGATCAAAGCTTATATTAAAGCCCAAAATTATGTTTAGCTTCCAAAGTATTATTTTTCTTGGTTGAGAATGAAATTTTAATATTAAGGAATCGCACCTTTCACACGTATTGCGCATGCCGTGTACTGTATATATGCGAGTCATGGGATAGAATAGATCCAAAAGTTGTAATATCAAGATTATCAAGATTCGTGTAATCTTATCTTAATGAATCCACTAATGAGTATCATTACAACTTTCTCAAAGGTTGATGAATCGACACATAATGAGCGAAGGAGCTTGGAGGAGGTGGTGTTGGACAATAGTATTTAATTATTGTACGTATTATCAACTGAGAGGAAAACCCTATTGATTCGAAAAATAAATTAATAAAGAAAAAAACTCTAAATCAAACAAGATTAATTATGGCCTATAAAAAAAAAGAAATTAAGTACTTAATTAATAAAAACTATTAGTGGTAATTAAATTATTCTTGTTGGGTATATTTCTAGCAATGACATGTAATTAAACACAAAGTAAAACTTGATCGGGATTGGCTTTAAATTTCAAACGCGTATCGCATAAATTTTGGCAGGGAAGTGGGAGATGGATCTTTCAGAAAATGACCAGCACGGTAAGACGCACTGCAGATGTCCAAATATCTTTTTGGACCACTGCAGCTGTGCCCCTCTCCCCATTGAAAATGGGAAAATTGCTTATTCAAACGACCTCTTGAGTCGTTCAAATGGCCAATTCAGGATCTTACAGCTGACAATAATAATTAACATATATGAATTGTGGTTCATGTCAAGCCCAGTAGAACAAGCGAACAAAAAAAATTGCCTTACATAAGAGGAAAGGGGTGGGGATCAGAAGCCTCTAATTACTATATAATTACTATGGGGCATATTGCAAGATGAGTAGACGATATATAAATGCTCCACATGTCTAGTGGAGTGAAGAGATTGAAGGAAACATAACTCATCCACCAATAAAAACGGAGTGTTTCAATTTTCAACAAAATTAGAAATGTAGATGTGGGTTACGCCACTTGGTCAGAACAATGAATAAGTCTCGTTTGGTTCACGGAACGGATTTGAGGGGAAATCACTTCCCATGTTATTTCCCAAGGGATGGGAAATGAAGATTTTTTTCCCCCATATTTGGTAATGCTGGGAAAGTAATCGGGAGATATCACTTTATTTATTTTCCCATATTTGTTTTGAGTAGGAATGGAAAACAAAATTTGTATAATTTTTCAATTATACCCATATTAAATCAAATAAAAAAAGAATGCATTAAATGATATATATATATATATATTGTAATTCTAAATTGTTAAGGTGGACAAAATATTAATGAAAAATGTGCATTTAATGTTGGCTCATTTTCCCAAACTTTCACATGAGGAGAGAAAACAAAACCCAAGGGGAGGAAGAGGGCTTCACTTTCCCCTTACTTTCCCATATGTCAGGCAACCAGACTTACCAAACATGGGAAAACAATTGATTTCTCATCCCCAAGCCTTCTTTTCCATAAACCAAACAGGGAATCTCATTCATGTAGATTATATTAATTTATTATCGTTTGTATAAATAAATAAATAAAACCAGAAATTAATCAAAATCATCCAAGGGCATTGTCTCTCATCCACCAAAGAAAAAAGTGAAATGTAGTGAATGTGCATGACAAAGTACTTAAACCTTTAGAATTACAAGGGGTTTTTCATTTTGGGAAATTATGGGTGCACCTAACATAAGAGCTTTGTCAAAATAATAAGTTAAGATAAGAGCTAGAGCTAGCTAGACTAGCTGGCTTATAAGACTAATTAAGATGGATTAGATACTGGCCCATTATTATAGGGCAATCTCTTAAAGAATCCAAAAGTAGGAAATGAGTGATCAACACAAATTTAAGCAACCTTAAACCCTTACCCCCCTATTAGTCTAGATAAGGTCATTCATGATTCATGAAGGTCAGGGGTCTGGGTGAAGGGGGCTTGTCAATTGCTTCCCAACCCCACTTGAAGAAATATGCTTGTAGAAGACGCAACATATATTTATCATCAAAACCTAAACGCGACCCCCAAAACATATGTATTTGAACATGATCATTGATCAAGTACTACTATTACTGGTTAAGCTTTCATTTTCCAACAACATCTATATATATTCATATATAGGGTTTAATTAAATAATTGCAGAGAGAGAAAGGTAGCTTTTAATTTTATTCTGGTGACACCTGTGGAACACAGACTGGGTCACACAGAAGATTAAAGTTTTTTGGTCAATTTGGTACCCAAAGATTACGATTGATAACTGTTGCTCCTCATATTGTGCCCAATAGCTTCTCTCTCCCCCTGACAAATCTCTAATCACCAACCAGTCTCTCTCTCTCTCTCTCTCATTAAATCATTTCTCCTACCCCTGTGAAGTTCTATATATTCATGCCCTCCAATCCTCATCAGTCTCTCAGTCTTCTTCAACCTCCTCTACTTCTACTTCCCTGTGAATTGCTTTCCCTTTTTTCACTTTTTCATAGTCGGTTTAACCACAGATAACAACTATACAAGGCCAGCTTTTCCCTTTCTTTATCCGTTTCACCATGTGGTCCCTGGGTCCTTTATATAATTATTCATAAATATATGTAGACCTACACATGGTGATGGTGGTTTCAACTTTCATTTCGGGTTTTTCTTTTATGCCCTTCGTTTCCAGCTTTAATAACTTATGTAGAGTCCTCCTCCCTCCCCCTCTATGTCCTTTACTTTTCTCTCTTGCGTTATATCATGAGATTTAGGGTTAGATCATCAGCTAGGGTTTCCTTATCCTTCTTTCGATTCGATCTATTTCGCTGTAATCTCTCTTTTGCACGGGGGTGATGATATCATGAGGATGAAGATGGCAAAGACAAAGAGATCCCTACAAAAGAAAGAAAACCAGTCATTGTTTGCGGATGGAGCATCATCAAGATTCACAATCTTAGGGCTAGCTAGCTGCTTTTCTAATGGCCCTTTGATGATATGGGAATCTTGATGATGCTGCAGCGGCAATAAATGGCTATAAATATATACTAACTCTTCACCCCAATAGCTCATGAATCATCAACATCACACTAAACCATTCAGGTAAAACCTTCATATACTGGTCAATATTTTTTTATATATTTTTTTTGTAATTATTGGGATGGATGGTGATGGTGAATTTATTAATTATATGAGACGCACATTGCTGTTTGTTTTGACAGTGAAGCTTGTTTTCCTATTGGCCTGTTGATTTGTTTATTGAATGTATACACCATGTATTTACAATGTTTAATTTAGGATATATATTGGTTTGGGGCTTGTGTCTGTTTCGTCTTGGCTTCGCTCTCCCACTTGCACCATTTCGAGTTCTGCAACTGTTCTGTCGTTATCGAGAAATTAAGGGGCGAGTGGGGACTTGGGAGGGCAATATCCAGTTCATGTGGTAAATACTAATCTGTACTTGTTTAATACACATCTCGAGGTTTTAATTACTTTAAGCTTTCGGCCTTTTTCCAGGGGGTTAAGATTTCTCAGAGTTTTGCAGTTCTGGAACTGCAACAGCCCTGATCTCAGGAATGTCTGTACTTTGGTCGAAAATGTGACACCAGATATAAGAAATCGTGGGGGGACTTTGATTTCATTTTGTGAATACTTTTTAAGCACTCTTTAGATTTTCTCCTTTATGTATTTATTATTATTTGATTTTTTTCTTTTTCTAACTCTAGATCCAGCTTCATGATGGTCTCCATTTTGGAATTAGTCTATGCCAGCAGGTTTCAGATTTTGGTGACATGATTTCTTTGGAATGTATCGAAGATCAAAGTCTCACATACAATCATCGCTTGCAGCTGTGTCCAGTTTTGGTTTGTCTGCTTCTCTTTGCTCTCTCTAACACTTTTGCTATGCCGGACAAGACGAGCCCTCATCACTTATGCCATTCTTTCCCATTTTAGAGTTTTTCTATCATTCTATTTTTTTTTTATCTGTAATCTTTGTGCTCTATTTGTGTTCTACACATGTACTAGAAAATATTTGATTTCAAGTTTTATTTATCTAATAGGTATTGATCTTCGGGAGCTGTTGTCATCACCGTCTAGGGTTTGGAGAAGCCTAAACTTTTCTTGTCTATGGGGTAAATGTTAAGGACTTGTGAGTGAAAGTTACCATGATGTGTATATTTAGCTTTTACTGCTTTGGTAAGTACTTAGTAATTGAATCTTTCTTGTTTTGTTATCTTATTGTTGGGGTCATTTTACTGCTTCTACCGCTGCCAGATTGTAAAAATAGTCTGAAGTCGTCATTATTGAAATCAAAGCTCTATTTTCTGTTGGTCTCTTTTGTATTGGTCAGTGTGAGCTTGGTCTTATTTGATGTGCCATATAATTACACAGATATATAGTAATATTAACATGTGGGAGAATATTATGAACGGAAGCATTGTTTTATTATAGCATTATTTGTTTGCACATTGTCTTCTAAGATGTACATGATGAATGCACGTAGTATGTTTGAAAGTCAGATTTTGATACACAAACAAACAAGCGATCTTGGGCAAGGGACAAATTAAAGACAGGACTTCGGGTGCATAGACGCTTTTGAAAGTCAGATTTCAGTACCATTTTGTTTTGGTATTTATAGCAGTAATTCTTTGTTATCTTCTTTCTTTGTGGTTTCTTGTTCATAGAAAATATTGTAAAGAAAAGTGTGTTGAATAAGACACAGTCCCACGTCGGAAACTTAACGAAATAGAAAGTCTCATATAATGAATAACTTCACTCCTAATAACATTGAAACATTTTGTATAAAACCCCACACCAGCTAAAAAGGTGGTTAAGTTTGAGACTATATCGATGTTGTTAGTAGTGGGCCAAGCGTCCGTCACTTTGAAATCTCAACATGGTATCAGCGCAGGTGGTTGACTAGGCCCGATTAAACCCAAATCAAATAAAAAAACCCAAATTTAAATATATATATATATATATATATATATATATGTGACCGATATGCAACTAAAAAGTGGTCCCATGTGAGGGGCAGTATTGAAGAATACACATAGTCCCACGTCGGAAATTTAACAAAATACAAAGTCCCATATAATGAATGACTCCTAATAACAATACAAACATCACACCACCTAAACAGGTGGTTAAGTTAGAGACAATATCTTGTTGCTAGTAGTGGCCAAGCGTTGGTCCATTTGAAATCTCAACAAAAGTGCTATCTCGTTTTTCTTCCCCAAAACCAAAGGATGCGTTTTCAATCACAACATGATGATATATACCTAATTAAACATGCATGCCCTTCAAAGCAAGGAAGGTACTTGACTTTGCCGACATTAATTCTTAGTCAAAAAAATTGATATGAGTTTCCACAAGTTGGTGAGAAACGATAAGATGTATATTAATATGGGTTCCATGATTTCGTCTTATATGAGTCACAAATTGGGTCTAGATTTTGGACTTCCTTTGAAAAATGCAAGTTATGGTCTTGTTGGGTTTCTCTGTATCTGGGCCAGCACTATGAAGCCTACAAAACACATCATCTCAGATTCGGGGTGGGCTTTCATCTTTGGTGTCAATAAATTTAATGGGTCTTCAGTTGGTTGTTTATTTTCCCCATTTTTTTTTCTCTGTAGCTTATATTACCTATATGCATCATGATCTTAGCAAAAGATGATCTAAGGAAGGGGAACAATATCTCTTCCAATCATATGATCATAATCAACCATAAGATCACAGATTATTAGGCAAGAATAAGCACCAAAATAAAAAATATTATAATCATTCCTTGTCGGTCTAATTCATTTTCATTAATTTGATTAGTTTGTTTAGGTGTGGATAGCAATATGAAAAACAAGTTTTCATTTTTTGAACAAATATATGGGGAATAGTGTGTCTCATGAGTCATGTCCCCTCAGCGCCTCTCTCTCTCTCTCTCTCTCTCTCTCTCTCTCTCTCTCTCTCTCTCTCTCTCTCTCTCTCTCTTGCTTGAAAGTTTGCGGAGTTTTGGTTAGTATTTAGTTGTCTTTTTTTGGGTTTGTTTTTTTAATGTAATGTGAGCCTCTGGCCTTTAGAGGTTTGGAACATGTAGCTCACATGGTGGTGGTGGCATGTGATGTAAAATAGTCATCTCTTCCCACTTGATGCAATGAAACAGACAATCAATATATATGTGTGGTAAACTTGACCTCATCAAGGAATAAAATCTTGTTCTGCTATAGCAGAATTGGCAGAATTTTCAATCAATTACAATATTTAATCAAACAATCCTACAACTTTGTAGAAAACCATTGTGATTTAAAAAGATCTTTTATATAAACCGGAGAATATATTTTCTCAGTCAACCAGACACAGTCAGGTGATCCCAGCTGGAACCTTGTGCAGGCTAAAGCAGAGAGGTTGGTAAGGATGGTAAATTATAAACATTTCTGCTTCTGCTTCTGCTTTTCACATGCAACGGCTCTCTTTGCTATATTTGTTGGTTTATGATGAGGTATCTTTCAACCCAGTTGATAAAAACAAACCATGGATTGTGTTGAACAGATAGTTCATCAGGATAAGATCATTATTCTTATTCTCCATTTCTGTAATAAATTTTAATTTCGCAATATTCAAATCTCAAGGTTCCAAAACCAAGATTGAAGATTCTGTTTATTATTTTTATGTCTGCTGTTTGAGTATTTCAAGTTGACAGCATTCACTAAGCATAAAGAAGTGAAGAACTTGAACTTCATGTCAATTAGTAACATGGCACAACTTAAGGGAGCTGCTCCTCATTTAAATTTGTAGCTGTTAATAATTGGTTTTGGTGCAACAGAGAAAAAAGGATTTTTAGCCATTTTGCCCCCTGAACTATTAGGCAATTCGAACTTACCCCCCTGAATTATTTCATCTGCCGATTTGGTCCCTCAACTCGTAATAAATAGTCAATTTCCCCCTTACCGTTAAGTTTATCTAATTCCATCAACTTTTCTGTTATAATAAGGGCAAATTTGTAATTTTAACTTAAAATTCATAAAAATATTGTAAATAATTAACTTTTAGAAGAAAAAAATTTATTCTCCCCACAAAACCTCCACCCCCACCGATTTGTTCTCCCCAAAGATTTTTTTTGCTTCTAAAAGTTAATTATTTACAATATTTTTATGAATTTTAAGTTAGAATTACAAATTTGCCCTTGTTATTAACAGAAAAATGGATGAAATTAGATAAACTTAACGGTAAGGGGAAATTGACTATTTATTACGAGTTGAGGGACTAAATTGGCAAACGAAATAGTTTAGGGGTAAGTCAATCGCTTTATAGCTCAAAAAGCGCAAACCGCACTTTACCCGAGAAAAAAAGGAGGGACCTATGAATTGTTTATATATTAACGTATCGAAATGTGGGTTCATAGAAAGTAGTCTATGCAGAGTTTGTTATAACTTAGAATTAAGCAGAAAGCTTATATTGCTGCAAAAGAAGAATGAGTGGAAGAAATCTTCACATCTCTGTCTGGGATTAGGTGCTTGTGAGTAAAAAGCACCACTTATCATAATATAAAAATACAGAGCTAAGATTCAAAAATCAACCACTTGGGAGGGAAGCAAGGAAACTCTGACTGATAAACAAGTCAATGCCTGGCTTAACACAGACAATGCGTTCTTGTTCATCTAGTACATTCAATTAGGACAAAAAAATGATACCTACATTGAGTACATTCATCCCCAAAGTGCATTGCAGTTCTCTTGTTTTGCTCTTCAATTTGCTTACAGAACCAAAGTTGCCAGATTATTCATTGCAGTTCTTTTATTGCTTAGAACTAGAGCAGTTGCTTTGCCCTGGCTGGCTTCTTTAGAAAAATATTGAATCACATAACCACATTCCATGCTTGTCACAACATTGGAGACAAAATATTGATGAGCTTAATCAGAAAAAAAAAAATCAATATTTATCTAGAAGAACATGCAGCAAATCTTAGAAGCATCTGTATTAAGTGTATTTTTGATTCAGAGAACATACAATGAACATGGAGATACAAAATCACAACAAATCGTCATCGTAATTATCATCAACTTACAGAATCAATCAAGAAAATCAAGAAGTTAGTGGAAAAGAGAAATTGAGTGCAATCAAATTAAACAATTTGCTGCTGCTTCGTATCATACACGGTACTAACTTTTAGTGACTCTCTCACTTTCTCTATCTCTCTGATATTGAAGGGTTTCACTATGTTTTGCAGGCTTGCTGGCAGATAGTATAATATTGGTTCATACATACTGAGGAGGGATATTCACGTCTCACTTATAAATATGAAGAAGGGTTGATATAATTAAGCAAGCCATGGTTAAGTGAATTGGGTTGTGATTTTCATGCCTGATAATCAAAAAAGGCAAGGCCATGTGTAGTATTATCTGCATGGCTAAACACAGCACAAGGGATAATGTTGGAAGTTTATTGACCCAGGAGAGATTTTGCAGCATTAATTAAGAGGGAATTATTAGTTTTATTTGCCTTATGATTAAATCTTTCTTGTTTTTGACAATTTAAAGCTTTCTAGAGGCGCCACTACAGTTTATTCTGGACACAACAGCAGACAGCCAAACAACATAAAGATTGTCTCATATATAATTATTCAAATAAACAATCAAATGCAAAACAGAATAAGTAAATGTAACCAAGTGTGAATGCTACAGAACTGTCTAAACCATGAGAATTCAGAAGCATTGTTATTTGTTACTGCACAACATAAACATTAAATTTGATGTTGACTTGGAGACAAGGGAGAATCATATCAATTAGAAAACTTAGCTAAGCTTATTCTAGGGGCCAAGAGGCAAGAGATTAAGACTCCATAATCAAATCAAAGATTCCACTTGTTCATTTCTTAAAATTGGCTCTTCGAGTTCCGAATTTGCGTGGCATCTGATTACCATAATTAAAACGTTTCTGGTGGCAGCTGGAGAAGAGAAGAATATTTTTTGACTGCTCATCCAGTCATCTAATTTCATGCCAAATGATATATCTTGATAATAAATATTTCTAGAGTTAGTGTCCTTCATCCAATTAACATGGCATGGTAAAAGGTGGCTGGTTGCAAAATGCAATATATTTTGCAAAGTGCTGCATAGTATTAAATTTGCAGACATCCTTAAGACTGATATGAAAGAGATAGCTGAATGGTTTTTTTATTTTCAAGCATTTAATCCAGTGATGGGATTTTTTGATTCATATCAATTATATGTTTATAGATTATTGATTTTACTCTGCCCCTTTTGCAGCTAGCCTGTCCTGTCAATTTTGTTTATGTTTTATAATTGATTTTGGGATTCCTTAAAAACTTATGTGATCTAACAATTCAATTGAGAGAGTCCCAAACCTTGGATTTGAGAAGAACAAACAGGAAGGACAAGAACCGAGTAGGAAAAACTGAAGTAATCAATTGCAAAACTTGATTAATTAAGTCTAATTAAGACTGAATTGACTAACTGCACATGATCATAGATGCCTGCTACTGGTTGCTGCTTTAGGTTCTAGACTCTTTAATTTGGTTCCTATAATCCTATTCATGTGGTAGATGGCTAGATTAAGACCTTTTTAAGCCGCGGCATGCAAATTATGAATTTTAAAACACCTCTTACTTACTGGTCAAGTTCATGGAAAAAGCACAACAAAGATACTCATACAATCCAATGAAAGAACGCTTAAGGATTATTTTTATTGCCAGTGTTCCCTCTTTCTTGAACATGGCATGTTAAAAGAGGTCTCTGCACCTTGATTTTACATGTATGTATGTCATGTACTAAAAGAGAGGAGAAGTATATACTGCTTTATCACTCAGAGCTGATCATTGATGATGATGGTTGGTCACTTCAAATATATATATATATATATTATGTGTGTGTGTATATGAGTGAGTTGACCTTTTGTTCATGAAAGGGATAGAGACTTAATTACATTAGTATAGTTCATGGATTGTTGTACAATGTAGGAAGTGAGAAGATTAATCACTGTCCCTGGATTTCTAGCTTGTCCTAGATTTTGTTGTTTGAGAGAAGACAGCTTTTTGAGTGGAAATGAAGCAACTGGCTTAGGAAAATCATCAATTACAGAACCAAATTGTAAAGATTATTATCCTGGTTTTCCATGATAAGTTGTCTGTGACATGTAATATGTGCAAGATACATCTTCCTGTTTATCCATGAGAATTAGATGCATCATAATTTCAGGCAACATGATCAATATGTGATTGTTCGTCTAAATGCGTTTAACTAAATCAATGAGATAAACCATAGCTTAAGCACCGGTTAAACGATGCTAATTTAGAGCTAGTTCTCACTCATAACAAGTTGCTTAATTTCTCTTGCAATTAATATCAACTGAAATGCAAACTTTCTTCTTTCTTTATTTTCCAAATTTCTTGTACCACAAGGCATTTATTTGTAATAACACATTCATTCATCATAACCAGAACCAGATGATTTGTTGTCGCTCCAATTCATTCTCATTTTAGTTAATTTGTTTAGAAGTAGACAGCAACATGAAAAATAAGCTTTCATTTTGAACAAAGGTATAGGGAATGGTGTCTCATGTCCCCTTAAAGCCCCCTCTCCCTCACATGGAGGCATGTGATGTGAAATAGCCATATCCCACTAGGAACAAAATCTTGTTCTGCTAGATACATTCAGGTGAGCCCAATTGGACCTTCTGCAGGCTAAGCAGGTAGATTCCAAACCTCCTTGCTTTTGCTTTTCACATGACTTGGCCCAAAGTTGCCTTACCACTACTGATTTAAAGACCAGTTTCAGTTCATCTAGGTAAATTACCTGGAAGCATGTGATAGTATCTTTCAACTCAGTTGAACAGATAGTTAATTCAGAGATAAGATCATTATTAATTCTCCACTGCTGTAATTAATTTTGAAGTCTGCAATATTCAAATCTCTCATGGTACCCAAAACCAAGACTGAAGATTCTGTTTATGCAAATCTCATGGTATCTGTCACTTAGCTGTTTGAGTTTTTCAAGTTGATAGAATTCACTGATCGCAAGCAAAAAGAAAGATACGTCGACAACGATCTTTTTTTCTGATTAACAATGGACATCCTTTTTAGCATGAGAAAGTTTTGAAGGGTATATGTTCCCTCAACCAGTTAGAAACATGGCATAACTTAAGGGAGCTGCTCCTCATTTTAATTTGGCGATGCTAAGGTAATGATTGATTTTGGTGAAATGAAAGGAGGGTCCAGCGGATTGTTTGTAACGTATCGAACTTTTGGTTCATAGAAAGTAGACTACGCAGGTTTTTGTTATAAGCAGAAAGCATAGATTGCTGCAAAAGAAGATATAATTAAATGTTTGTTCATGGAGAATCATCAATTTGTGTGAAACTAATCAATGAGTGGAAGAAATCTCTGTCTGGGATTAGGGGCATGTGAGTGAAAGTACCACTGATCGTAATATAGAAATATAGAGTGCAAGTAAATTAATCTAGGATTAAAAAACATCACCAACTTGGAGGGAAACAAGGAAACTTTGCTGATTCCCTCAAGCTTTGACTTAAAAACACAAGTGTGGTGATGAATGCCTGGCCTAACACAGACAATGTGCTCCTGTTACATCAGGTACATCTAATTAGAACAAAATTTGAGACTATATCCATTGAGTGCATATGGTTCACTTGTTTTGCTCTCTTTGCTCACTGAATTAGAGTTGCCATAGGCTTTTCGGTGCAAGAATTGCACTTCTTTTATTGCTTAGAACCCCTGGCTTTCCTAGAAAATTAATGAATCAAGAGATCATAAGGTTGTCAGCACATTGGCAACAAACGATGAGCTCAGTTGGGATAAGTCAATGATCTAGAAGAAGATGCAGAAGAACATGGCTTTTAATTCCGATAAGATACAAATGAACATTGATGTGGGAGCAAATTTCGTCCCACGAGAATATTCGTTTAAGATCCCATCTTCTTCTTCTCTTCACTTTCTCTCTGCAAAACAAATAGGAATAAGAGGACCACACCCGGGGGGTGTTGGCCAAAGGCCCTCCGATGCCTAAGTTAGTACGTGTGTTTGTATAAAAACGGTAGTTAACAAGAGGGTACGGAGATGTATGTATGGTGTGAACCGAGTGGCCGGAGCCGTGTGTGGTGGCCGGAGCCTTGCATGGGAGAGAGAAAGAGTATGCGGCTAGGGTTTGAGAGATAGAATTTCTGCAGTATTTTGAGAGAGAAGTTTAGACATAGATTTAGAATTACCTCAACCTTTGGTGTAACCGTGTATTTATAGAGCTCTCGAGAGCTAGGGTTTCAGGATGAATAATTCCGTAGATGGAAAGGAATTATTCCTCCCCGATTTGGTTAGATTTGATTAATTAGGGATTTGATTTATTTGATTTAAATCAAATCCTTGTGGTATGTATCCAATCAATTCCTAATTTAATTAGGTAACTCCTCCTTTAATTGGGAATTGTGGTAGGAATCAAATCAATTCTCAACCTAATTAGGTAACATTCCATTTAATTGGGTAATCCCCAATTAAATTGAGTAACTCCCAATTAGGTTGAATAATTCCCAATTAGGTCAAATAATCCCCAAATGGAAGGAATTATTTGACCTAGGGTTATGACTTAATTCGGTTCCCACAAATGCCCCCCAGCTTCTGCATGGTGCGTGGTGGCATGTAGGAGATGTAAATTGTTTGTTGGACTAGGCTTCCTTCTTGGATTTGGGCTCCTGTTTGGAGGAAGTTCTTGACTTGCTAATTTTCTGAGTTTGAACTCCCAGTCAGAATGGGCTTGGGATTTCTTGTAGGTCAAGGAATCTCAGCTGCTATAAGTATGGGGCTTCTCTTCACTCTTTTTCAACTTGCGAACATGCTTCCACTACTCTCTGCTTGAGAGAGATTTTGGAGGAGTGTATTGCTTGTCAAAGGGAGAAGTTGCCATTGTTCTCAGTCCCTCTGATATTAGTGGGTTTCACTTATATGCAGGCTTGTTGTGTATGGTATTATCTGCATGGCTAAACACATCACAGGGGATTTTGCAGCATTAATTAAGAGGGAATTATTAGTTTTTATTTGCCTTATTATGATTAAATCTGTCTTGTTTTTTGGTTATTAAACTTTCTAGAGCAGTTTGTATAGCAGACAGCCAAACAACCTAAAAATAAAAATGTGGTCTAACAACTATACATGCTAACATACCCAATAGTCTGAATGCTAGATATTATGCCTACAGATTAATTAAGACTCCATGTATAATCTAATCAAACCAAAGATTCCACCTCTTCATTTCTTAAATTGGCTCTTGGAGAATCCGCATGTGAATGGCATCTATTTACCATAAACAAAACGTTTCTGGTAGGTGAAGAACACTGTTGACTGCTCACCACCAACACCAAGTTATCCAATTTCAGGCCAAATGATGAGGTATATGCATGCCATAAGGTCCACATGAATATTGTTGAGTCAGTGGTCCCCAAACCTTGAAATTGAAAAGAAGGAAAGGAAAGGCCAACAACCGACTAGGACAAACTGAATAAATCAATTGCAAAACTTGAGTAATTAACCCTAAAACAAGACTGAATTGACTAACTGCCCATGATCCTAGATGCCTCTGCTACCTACTGTTTAAAGATTTAGGTTCTTGTTCATGTGGTAGACTAGATGGGTAGATCAGATAGATTAAGACCTTTTTCAGCTGCTGCATCACATGCATGCATATATTTTTCATTTTTAACAAAGAAAAGCAAAACAAAGATACTCATACAATCCAGTGGAAGAAAGCTTGGGGAATATTTTTATAGCCACTGTTCCCTGTTTCTTGAACATCACATGTTTAAAGAGGGCTCTGCACCTCATTTTGCATGTATGTTTGTTTTGCTTTTATAGATCTTTCATTGATGTTTATTCATGCATGCATGAAATGGATTGTTTGTTCGTCTAAATGCTTTTAACTAAACCAAGTTGAGACGTCCATGTATTTGAATGCAATGTTTTTGCTGTAATTAACTGCTACATAGTTAATTAATGGTTCATATGGGGACAAAGTAAAACTTGAAGCTTAAACACTTGTTAAATGCTAGGCTCATGATTTTGTTTCTTGAGATCACTAATTTGCCTCAATTTCTCTTGCAGTTAATATTACTGAAAATCGTAGAACGCCGTGTTTACGACTAATATCGTCATAAAGGTTAGAACAACAATGATTATTTAGTCTCGTGACATCTAATCTTCACTTTATATAAATAAATAAATAAATTACATGAAGGGGTAGTGTTGACCGCGCAAATCTCACGGCCTAGCGAGCCGGGCCGAATGGATCTGCGTCAACACGGGTCGTCCTTCTTTGGTCGGGGAGTATGATTGCGCGGGCGTGCCAGCACGGTCTATCGTGCATTTGTGAGAGGTTTTGAGCGGACGAATAGTTTGGAGCGCGCTCAAGTGATTCTGACTTCTAATTAAGAGACTATAACCGAGAAAGGAACTGATCTCGGTCGCAAGGTTCACGGCCTGAGCTACAAGGCCGTTGGTGGCGGTGTTGACGGTGGAAACGATGGTGGATTTGGGTGGCGCTTCGCCGGGTGGCAAGAGACTGTATGATATATGAAATGAGCGGAGGAGTAACAAAGAGTGGTGATCCGGCGCCTCGAAAGATCGAGGGTCGTATGATATGTTGATGAATGGAAGTTTCTTACAATCTGCCACTACTCCTAAAAAAGCAAGTAAATGTATTGAAAGTGCGTTACAAGAACGTAAATGACAGAAAAGATAAATTTGCTCTGAGAGAGGCTTGTGTGGTGTTGAACCCTTTGAATGTTGTTTGAGCCTAGTATTTATAGGAAGAGCCCTGGAGGAGGGAGTGGGACCACAACCCGCATGACGTGGCTTGATTGGAAAGAGTAGGTGGCCTGGAACAGAGGAGCATGGTGGTGTGACCGCCGTGAAGCCCTAGTGTCTCCTGCCATGTTGTTGGGCCGGATTTCGTGCTTGGAGAAGCATTTAATTCCTTGATCTTTGGTAGGTAAGGGAGCATTTAATTCCCGAGATTTGAGAGGCATAATCTCACCAAATTGTCTTTACCTGTACTGCGATTTGATTGACTGACGTGACTCCTACTCTCTCTCTCTCTCCACGTGCTTCTTTGAAAATCCTCTGATTGGGACAGGTGTGACTGCGTCATAGTCCATTACTTATTAATGAGCCATGGGGGCCACTTCTAAGCAAGTGATGAATCGACGTTCCCTTGCGAATGACAAGGGCTCGGTCGATGTTCTCGGTTGAGCTTGCCGTGGTCGTGGACATTCTTCCTCTCTTGATTTCTTCACCCGCTCGGCGCTTGTTCTCAAAAAGTAAATACAAGTCTTTGGAAAAGGAGTGCTCTGGCCGTGGACTTTCTCGTTTGGTCGGCCAATATGGGCCAAGGATTTTCTTATGCATAAACAGGTAGTAAAAAATATATATAACATGAAGATAGTAAAAAATATATATAACAGTTCTCCTATACAAACGTCCGGACGTCATTTTAAATAATAAAGAAAACATGAAAAGATAATAGAAAATACACAACATTGGCAATGGCAACAGAGAAAATGTGCTGCATATAATTCTCATCAACAACAGTTGAATAAAAAATCATAGACCTAGCCACAACAGTGGCGGCCCAAGGAATCAAACGGTTTAAATTTTAAATTTCAATTTTCATTCCAACAAAAATAAACAATTTATCTTCTTCTTTTTTTGGTCGAAAAAATAAACAATTTATGTAAAGTCTCCAATCCATATAACCTTTATGTACACGTGTATGAAGCAGATCCTCTCTCGGACGAAAACGCTGACCTGTGACCGAAAAGTAGAGCACAGGAGGGACTTTTGGTCTGAGTGACCGGGGACACAAAGCTTCCATTGTGCCGACCGACACGTGTGCAAAGCAACGCAAGCAAACTAAAATTTAACGCAAAAAACCACCGTTAAAAAACTGGGCCCACTCTACAATACACTTGCCATGTGCACCATGTGATCTCACCCTATCCTTACCACTAAAATAAAAACATAATCTCCATTTGCTTTTCACACTCAATTTTATTTTCTATTTTTTTAGGTATGGGCCGTGGGGTAAACAAACCCGACCAATTAAAAAAAACAACTCATATGCCCATAATTTTAAAAATAAAAACCAAAATATGATCATATTGAGATGTGATTTGTAGATTATTAATTAATAAATTCTTAGATAATTATAAATGTTTATTATGCAAAAATAAAGTGGGTCAAATTTATTCATCAACCAAAAAAAAAATCCAGGAAAATTTTGTAGCCCACTTTTAGGCCTCTACCTCCTATGCCTAAAGGCCCAACTCACTACAATTTAAAATTTAGTATTATGGATGGTAATATTATTCTTAAAAAGTCCAAGATTCCACTTTAAAATATATTTTAAGATTATAATGTGAATTCTTTTTCATTTTAATATATCAGCATCTCGACTCGTTCTCACGCGCATGTCTAAAAATTTTTTTAGTTGTATTTATTAGATGACTTGTTAATTAACTAATTCGTAATTTAGTTGTATTTATTTGTGTAATGTTGAAAAATGTCCAAAACTTAATTCTCCCTCTATTGATAATAAAAATAAAAATAGATGAGTTGTATTAAGTTATTAGAATAGTGATTTCTTGGTCATCTAGTGACCAAGGATCCGTGGCCACCCATCGTTGGACTTAAATCCAAAAGTCCAATAAAGTTTTTTAAAAGGAGTGCAAAAGTAAATGGGTGTTTAGATTTAAATCCAAATGTGAGTGATAATACAAGCCCCTTCCCCCACCAATGATATTTCCCATCACACCATAACATTGCATGCAATCAATTTGCCATGTCGATTATCAAAACCATAGAATGATGGGGGGCCCCATTTTTGACACGTGGGTGAAGCTTATGTAGCTCCTGTGATTGATCATGCCTTATGATAAGTCGCTACGGATGATCTAAGCCTTTTGTATTGATCAGGCCACACGAAAGGGCATCTGCTGGCCCCCCAGTCCAGTCTCACGTAAAGTCACATCCAGATAATCATTTTACACGCAGTACAACACTTTTGGACAAAAACCAATGCCCAAAAAAAAACTATAAAAAGATGAATTTTTTTTTAAATGAAAAAAAAGTTTAGGTGAAGATTGACTACTTTCACACCAACGGTAGGGCATACTCACAACTTGGAGCCGGATGGACTTACGCGTGATACTCAATTATCAGCTGTCACCGATATAAATTTACATAGGAATTTACAGATCGTGCACCAACAATTAATAACTGCTAGCAGCGGGACTCAAATCTTGTGAGGATACATACTAAAAAGAGATTATACCAACTAAACCAACCCTCATTCAATCTTGAGTTAATTAATATGAAAAAAATCGTGTGCGATGAACACAAAAATGCGTCTGTCTTTGACAATAAAGATGTGGGACTCTCAAATGTTTTGTGGATCCCAGAATATGACAGAAATTGTGTCAAATTCACAAATTTTTCTGAATTCCATAAGCCACATTATGTGAGAGGTGGACTTTGCTGTCTCTCACACAAATAATTTTATGCATTAGAAGGATTCAATGGAGTGTGGAACTAAATATAGAAAATGGTTAATGTCTTTTTAATGGTAGACACAAACATATACACATGAACAATGTTTCTTTTTCATTTATTTTGTATTATCTTATAACTCAGAGCAAAATTAGGGTTACCAACGTTATAAAATATCTGCCAATAGGGTCTAGCCCAATGGAAAAATGATTTCTACTTGTAAACCAATTATCTTATATTCAAATACTCATGGCACATTGGCAGTGTGTGCGAGAAAACTTCTTTCCCTCTTTCTAACTATGGCGCCAACAAAAAGTTAAAAAAATATCGCAACTTAGAATCATTTATCTCTTTACTGCAATAAAGTTTTTACTTTTCTTGGCGGAGGAGTGAACTTTCAAAAAGGAGTGATCCTCTGAAATCTAATCTTTTTTCCTTTATCTCCCTCATCCTTCTCTCATAGCTGCATTGCTCTGATCTAAAGCTCCATAAAGGTCATTTTCCCCAAGCCCTAGAAATGCACAGTTGCTTGCAGCATCGCAAGCTAAGTTGGATTTTGCTGCATCAAAAGTTGCCTCTCTCTTTAACTGACCTAAGTAGCCCCATGACGTGTGCTTTGGGGACCCACCACACTAAAATACTATTGTCTTGTAAGAATAAACAACCAAAATAGATTATTATAAACCAACAAAAATTTCCCAAAATTTTCACTTTCACCTCAACATTTTCCTCATATAAATAATTATACTTAAAATAAATAAAAAATAAAAACAATTATGGTGGACCTCTCGAGGCAAAGAAGGCCCAGGTGATATCCACTGCCACACTCATCAGCAACCTCCCTTGTATTTCTTTTTTCCAACTCCTTATAAATACCAAAGCTCTTCAGTCAGTGACTCAGTCTCCAAATTACTCAGCAAACCCACTGCCTTCTCACTTGCTATATTCTGTTTTTCTCTTTCTTTGTTCTTCAAAGCCAAAGCCAAAAAAAACCCCCAAGAGATCAAAGATATCAACTTTAAAGAAGCGACCTTTCAATTTCTGGACAAAATCCAATCTTTCTTTCATTTATGGCTTCTCTGTCTGCTACTGCAACTTCTACCGCCGCCGCCGCAAGTTCTCATCACCATCCACCGCCTTTCTACTTCGATGAGAAGTGGAAGCTGTCAAAGAAAGAAGGGTCGTCAAGATCGAGCCGTTCATCTTCTTGCCCTCTCATGAAAAGCTCATCGCAGTCGCGGAGAAGGTGTTCTTTTAGCAGAAAGTGTGCGAGGTTGGTGAAGGAACAGAGGGCTCGATTCTACATCATGAGGCGCTGTGTCGCTATGCTCATCTGCTGGAACGACTACAGTGATTCATAAGAGTGTTTGATGGATGAAGAAAACAGAGGAAAAACAGAGGAGGGTCTGGAGAGAGAAGGGCGAAGGCGCAATCTTTTACCTCTGTTTGTGCTAGATCTTTTTGGGGTTTGTTTGCTTCAGAAAACCCAGTTCAGTTTCAGCCTTTTTCTTGAGGACTTGGCAGGAAGAGATAGAGTTATACTTGTACATAAATTTTTGCTTTGTTTTTCTCTTTTATGGGTTAGATTTTTTTTGGGGCTATCAATCTCCAAACAATGGAGATGGCTTCTTGATGTTGTTTCCACTGTGACTATCTGAGAATCATGAGAAGGATTTCAATGAAAAGTAGTCAATTAAAACTCTTGTGGTCTAATTCTAATTCATCAGCACCCCCATTCCCTTCTTTTTCATTTTCTTTGCCATTATGGTTTTGATCAGTTCTTGGTTTTCTGGGTTTACTTGAATTCTGAAATGAATTTGAAGTGATGGGTTTGGTTCAAATATTTTATTCAGCATAAAGAGGTGGGAGATTCCATTCAACTATATTGCAGCTGATGGAATTGTGGATCTGGTGAGCTTGGCTGACACAAAGTAGTATTAAATTTGCATCCTCCCATTTTTCTAAGTTTTAAATTGAATCATGGATGTTAGAGATCGATATAAAAATGGGGGCAAAGTCTCAGTAGAAGATGGCAACATGAGAGAGAGAGAGAGAGAGAGGCTCTCAAGAATTTGCACAAAAGATGCCTCCTTTCTTACATTACAATTTCAATGTAGTACAATTTTTGGTAAAATTAAAATTAAAATTTGTGTTCAAAATCTGTCACTTCTATGAATAAGGCTGATATTGCTGGAGAAGTAATTGGGGAGGCTCTGCCTCCAATGCCAGCTGTGATCGAAATTACCAATTTGTCCTGGGTTTGACCAGTTGAGGACCACTTTGACCTGCTATCTGGTATATCTGTGCAGGGGTAGTTTCGAGCCCTCCCCCTGTGGCTTCATCGTTTGTATATATTTGCCATCAGATTCCCAAACTGCTCTGCTCAACATGTGAGGAGTCTGATTAGCATGCATGTGTTGGGGTGGTCTTTTCGTCATTTTCTCAATTTACAGCTGTGGGTTTCATGGTGTTGTGTGTGTAGTGTGTCGTCATGGATCTGACCTTTCGTTAAAATACGGAAGCTTTTGGAAATCTTAAAAGCTGAAAAATACTACAATAATGTGCTAAAATTAGTAAGCTGCACAGTTAAATACCGGACTTTGCGTAAGCTGTGGAAAATAAGTATCACAAAATTGAATTTTTTTTTTTGGGGTGAATTATGGGAATGCTCGACTGGGACTGGCAAGTTGGCACAATGGCTGACAAGGCAAGCACAACAGCTACACATGGTTTCACACACTCAAAGCCTTTCCTTGTTAAGGAAAAAATGAAAAGAAAAAAGCACTAATGTTGCCCTAAGTAGGTAATGGCCCTTTAAGTCTACATGATGAGCCTATCCCCACAGTTTTGAATGAGATTAAATTTGGCAGAGTCCGGTATAATGTGTTATGCATATTAAGAGCATCTCAAACAGAAATAACAAATAAAATTCTTCAAATTAAAGTTTGTTGACTTACGTGTCAATTTGAAAAGCCTTATTTGATACTTCAATAATTTTTACTCCAACAAACTCTTCAATTCTATTAATGCAATATCATGAAAAAGAATAAAAAATAGGAAAACATATGAAAAATGTATATGTATTTATTATATAAAAAGAAAAAAGTATGTTTTAACATTTTCTAAGTAGGCTTTGTTTTTCCAAAGTATAATTAAATGTTTGAAGAGTCAAAGTCAACTTACCAATCGTGAAGAGAGAAAAGGGTTGCAACTTTAATGACTAAGGTTGAAAATGCTGTTGGAGAGAGTTTTTCTTATGTAGCTCACTTATTTTAGAATACCAAAACTATTGAAGAGGTTGTTGGAGATACTCTAACTTAGCCCAAGATGAAAAGAGTCGAATCTTCAACCTTTGTGATTGCATTGCGGCGATTAACTCTTTCTTTTGTATAAGTATCGTTATCAAATTAAGACTTATATTATATATCTAGATTTGACCCTACAACAAGATACGCATCTTTTTTGAAACCAAAATAACGAAAGGTTAAGTAACATTATTATTTTTGAGGTAGGGTTCAGTCAAACTAATCATAACTCATGCATTACCATTTCCCACGCTTTTTTTACTTCATTATTATTAGTACCGAATCAAACGCCACAAAGTTTACAAGCTCGCCTCTCTTTTTCCTTTATTGTTTTGTTTTATTCTTTGTTCTTTTTCTCTCTTTTTTTTTTGTTATTGTCTTTTATTTATTTGATGGTTGTAACTATCGGTTGAGGAGGTCAAACGAAAAACTTTTGCTTTCCTCGATATGATCTTTTCTACTCACTTTAGCTAGAGGCAATCAAGCAAACATCAATTCAGAAGATTATATTTGATTAAGGTATTGGAGTATTTTTGCTTACCATTTTAATCTAAGGTGTATTTTCACCATCATTCTCAACATTTAACACGTGTTTATAGGCATAATTATGACTTCATAAATACAAAGTAAAAATTAACTATAGTTATACCTATAAACACGTATTAAGTATTGAGAATAGTAATTAAAGTACTTTTTAAGTTAAAATGATAAGCAGAAATGCTCGATTTTGAATATTAATAATTGGAATTAAGCTTGGCGTGCTAAAGGGACCGCAAAAGAACAAAAAGAAAGGGAAAAATGATATCACATTGGTTTTTGGAGAGGTAGTCCAAAGAACCCAAATGATTCAACAAGGAAAAAGTGAGAATAAAATCTTCACGCAAATCTAAGTCCACTTTAATTCAGATGATTAGAAATGTTATTAGTGGATTTTTGGATGTCCCTTGGACCATATGTCAAATGGTTTCTTTTTCTTCCATTTCATTAACTTTAATAATTCATATACACGGAACAAATCGGCGGTTTTAGTAAAAATTAGGATTCTCATATCCAAACGTCCATCTAGTTGATACATATGAATGATGAATTAATATATTAATAGATATTGTGCAAAGTTGGTCGTTCAATAGTAATTTTATAAAATAAATTATTTCAATCATGATATGTGCATGGTAAAGATCTGTTAAGCGCATGAGGGTGAATAATGTCCTATATAACCATTACTTAATAAGCTAATATCATACAAATGCTAGAGTTGAGCTAATACCAGTAGTTGCCAACCATCTACGTGTTGTGAGATCTACTAACATTAACGATTGATAGTCTATGTTGCACGGACACGGACACAGTGACACGGATATGCGACACGAGGACAAGGTGACATGAAAAGTTTCAAAAAATTAGGACACAGACACGGACACGGCTATGACACGACAATTAAAATAATAATAAATCTTAATATACTTACAAGTTATATATATTTAAAAATAATAATTCACCCATTACTCAATACTTTAATGTCATAATACCATAAAACAAAACAAAGTACTCATGTTCATCATCCATACATAATACACAACAAAATAAAACATAAATGATGTAAACTCTCAATCATCTTCATGCATCTATGTCTTCATTGTTGTTGTTGCTATTAGAAAAAAATAAAAAAAATAAAAAAATAAATTTTTAGCCCATTTTAAAAAAAAATATTTCAAATATGTCCACAAATGTTTCAATAATTATGTTTTGACCACGGTTTTTATTTTATATTTTCAAATGAGTCTCTGCTGTGTCTTGACTTTCGTTGACCCGTGTCCAAATGTGTCTTGACAATTGACCCGTGTCCAAATGTGTCTTGACAATTGACCCGTGTCCAAGCCTTAGCCAAAGCATGTTCGAGGCGTGTTCACTTGTCCGTGTGTTCGACACTCTGACACTTCGACCTGATAAAGTCCGTGCTACATAGCTGATATAGTCATCTCCATCCGCTAGAGAGCAGTTGGTACCTGCACTCCAAATACTATGCTTGATTTTTTAAGCAAATAGTTGTAAGATTTTTCTAGAGACCGTCTGTCCCACGTGCGAATGAGCGTTTGACCCCAACGTTGCTCAACAGCTGGAAATTTACAGTAACAGTGACAGCTTCATTAAAAGCACAGTAAATGAAATTGGTCCAAAGTGGCCAGGAGTATAGTTAGGAAGCTTGTACGAGATTCTTTTGGCACTGTCATTGCAATTTACGCCCTGGCCCACCCTCTTATCCTTGTTTTTTTGGATAAAAAAAAGTTAAAAGAGAAATTGTTTACTTTCACCACAAGAGTCAAGATATACAACTTCAAACTGAAAGGACTTACGCATAGCACCCAATTGTTAATTGCCACCTATATGAATTTATATAAGAATTTACAAATTATGCTCCAACATAAACTAATGGCAACAGAACTCGAATTTTGATGGAACTACACACAGAACTAAACCAACCCTGGCTCCACCCTCTTATCCTTTCTCTTGACAATGATCAATATATTCATGGTTGTGGGCCCATATGAGGTTTTTCAATCTAAGAAGAAAAAAAAAGAATCTAAAGAAAAAGAAAGGCGCTTAAATATAATGTTGGCAAATGGCATGGGTTTTGATATGATATGATATGTTGTAGGGGTGCCTTGGTGGAACATTCTGGAGCGTTGGGTCAATGGTCACATCAGGAACACGCCAGCGTGCACGACATGATAAAATGCTTGGAATCTAATCATGGACACGTGTATCTCAATACGTGGCACCTTATCGTTAGATGATCACCCTAATCAAAGAAACGCCCTGAACCAATTTTGGACCGTTGTTCTCTCTCGTGGGGCTTCTTCTGGGACTCAAGGTCACGCCGGAGTTGGGGGTGGGGTTTAGGGTGTGGTGCTTGGAATCTAATATATTACTATTTTGCTATTTCTAATTAATTAAATTTTGACATGCGTTATAACTTTCAATGTGACATAGCGTAATTAGCAAAATAATGCTACACTCATTGCAACTAAGTTTTTCTCTGGGCGTAGAGTCCTTTGTGGGCTTTGCATGCTTCATGCAGTGTTAAATTACAAACGTTTGAGTTTTGCCATTATATGAAATGAAAAGGGCCGAAAAGAAAGAAGAGAAAAGGGCCACATTTCAGTTCCAACAACTTGTTAATGGGCCATAGTCCATGGAGTTTTTTTTTGGGTCAAATAGTCCATGGAGTTTGGTCATAACAAGCATTTTAATTTGTACGACAGATTAAGAGTAGTCGTTTTCGAATATCGGAATATGCTTATGTCATGCCGGTTGCGTTTCCTCGGAAAATGAAGGAGTTTGGACGCTCCAATTTTGTAGTCAATTGGCATGCTTGCAATAGTTGCTAAACCCACTCTGTCAGCTCAAGTTCCTTTCTTCACTCTCAAAATGAGTTATAAAATTTTATTTATATTCATCAATTAGTTCCTAATTTAGGTTGAGTCTTAAGTTTAAATCTGAATTTGAAAAGAAAAAGTTAAATTAATATCAGAATCATGCTTCATCAGTAAAATTCGAAAGTTGTTGGTCTGCAGAAAAAACACCAATAAGGGTTGGTTCAGTTTGTAAGGTAGAGCCTTGTGTGTAGTCTCACTGAAGTTCGAGTCACATTGCTATAAATTCTCGTTGATACGCGATCTGTAAATTCCTATGTAAATACATACACATGACAACTGGTAGTTGGGTACCACGTCTAAGTCCATCCAGCTCGAAGTTGTGGGTAGTCTCTGATAAGGTCTTAAATATCGGAAATATCAGAAATATCGGTGGTTCAAAACACGGAAATATCGATGGAAATATCGGAAAATATCGATATCAATAAAAATTGGATAAAAACCACGGAAATTCTAAGAAAAACTTGGAAATTTTTGTTGAAACTTTAGAGAATGTTTATTTAGTCAATTATCTATTAGTTTATCACAAAAAATTGGAAGGAAATTCATTGCATGATGGATTTAACTTATTTAAGTTGATTATATAATGAAATGACAAACACAAATGATTGTAGAAAATATGTTGTAATTAATGAAATAAGATTAAACACACCATAATCATTTATATATAATGATTTACTACAACATTTTACACTTTATACATTGCATTGTAAGATACATTAATGACTTAGTACCACATTGAGTTCTTAGGATAACCTAAATAATAAAGTTATTCTATGGAAAAATGACATAGGAAGTAAACAAAATAATTGAAGGAATTTAAGTAATTATGAAAATAATATGGAATAATAAAACCTAATTAATCAACAATTAAACTAATGTAACAAATTGTGATGGAAGCATATAAAGTCTTTAATAATGAATTAATAGATAATAAACACACACATGTACATCACCAAATAAAGAATAGAAAAATTAAAAATCACATGCCATAATTTAATATATAATACCACCAAACATTTACAATAAATAACAATAAATATGCAAATTAAATAACAATAATCAGAAACATCTCCAAGTTGTTATATAAATATTAGTTTTGGAGGAGGATAGGACTACAATCTTATCTCCGTTCCAAAAAAGTTTTTCTCCTCTATAGCTCTCAATCTATCTAAATCAGCCACTTGTACGTTTCTCACATCACATCACTGTAGCATCTGCTAAATCACCCGCCACAAAGTGCGCGTGGGATTGTTATGGAATCATCGTGAATATAAAATCGCCAGCTTTCTTTGTTGGCCACAACCTTCACCAGACGCCCATGGCCACCGAAGCTCCCGGCTATACGACCCGATTTATCGTCTCCCTTTCAACCCGAGAACCCGATTGCCCTGCTCCGTTTCGGAAGCTCCTATATCCCCTCGAAACGGGTCAGTCCTCTCCCAACTCTCTCTCTCTCTCTCTCTCTCTCTCTCTCAAAACCACTGTTAATTTAGGTTCCTTGTTAATTTGGGATTGAAGATAGTAATTGTTAACAGTAATTGGTGAACTCTAGTAAAAATCGTAATCTGATTGATTTCGATTCAATTTTACCTTTTCATTTATTTTTAGAAGAACAAAATTACTTCTTTTGGAATTTTTATTTGCAATTGGGGTTTTGATAAAGCTTAGATTACAGGAGAGATAATGTTAATTGTTCTACACTTGTTCTAGTAGTATGAATGCCAGAGAATTAAGTTAAAACTCAGTTAAAAATAATTGGGTCCAAAAAGATAAATCCTTTTTTGTAGGGTTTTTGACGGCTAAGTAATGATGTTCTGGCTTTGCCTGTAAATTGGGCTTATTTCCTATCCATTTTAACATGTTGTGGCGTTATGTAACTTTTTTATGACATGCACACAGACCATTGAAGATTGCAAGTGTTGTAGCAATGAGTGATGCAATTGATTTGAGCGGGGATGGAGGTGTCCTCAAGAAAATCGTTAGGCATGCGAAACCTGATGCAATTGCTCCGACCCAAGACCTTCCCCTCGTTGATGGTATGGACTATATTATAGTGCTGTTGCTGATGTTTATTTGTTAATGGTGTAGTAACAACATGTGCTAATTAACTCGGTCGAAATGACCTAGCAAACTTTACTCTGTGCCTGTCATGACATACTTTATGTTGGGCAGTTCATTATGAGGGCATTCTTGAGGAAACTGGTGAAGTATTTGATACGACACATGAAGATAACACGGTTTTCTCATTTGAGCTGGGGAAGGGCAGTGTAATCAAGGCTTGGGATATTGCAGTGAAAACCATGAAGGTCAAAATATGTTTCTGAGTTTCTCTTTAAGAAATTCAATTGGTGTTCAAGTCTCCTGTTACATGTTTTATCTTTTGTTGGTTTCACCAGGTTGGGGAGATTGCTAAAATCACTTGCAAGCCAGAATATGCCTATGGAAGTGCGGGTTCTCCACCAGATATTCCACCAGAGTAATTTCGTTGCTCTAACTTTTCTTTCAAAGTTGTTCTTAGAGAAAACAATCAAAGATACTAGTAACTTTGTGAACTTAAAGATATATATGTCCATTGATATGCCAAAACAATGTTTTTGGAGAGCCTTGACCAGGCTTATTTGTCATTCTTATTGTCAACAATTACATCCAAGCCTTGAAATTTGAAATAAGAGTTATTTGGTTGTTGATCTTCGACACCCAACTTTAAACCAAGATATCTAATTATAGATGTAGAATCTTCAGAAGCATGTTGGAAAGAAAAGTATATAAAATCTCGGTGGTAAGACACCTTTAGGGTGGGGGTCTTCACCCACCCAATACATCCAATTTGCGCTTAAACATTTTGGTTTATGATTTTATCCAAGTGTTTATAAAAGTCTGCATCAGTTTGCTTGCTGAATCGTCTTTAATTCTTATCACAAATGGTGTCTCTTTACCATTTCTTTGTAACTAATGCATAGTCCATTACAAATATATCATGCAGGGCAACCCTTATATTTGAGGTGGAGTTAGTGGCTTGCAATCCACGGAAGGGATTAAGTTTGGGTAGTGCCTCAGAGGAAAGGGCCAGGCTAGAGTAAGCTTTATGCTTTTATCTTTTCCGTGACTTGTTCTCGAGATATAGTGCAAGTCATATTATTATCATTATTCTTAATGTTGGTTTCGTTGAGATCTGCCTACTTTGATAAACAGTATGATGGATTAAATTGTGTATTGGTACTCACAACAGAGAACTGAAGAAGCAGAGGGAGATGGCTGCTGCAAACAAAGAGGAAGAGAAGAAGAAGAGAGAAGAGGCGAAAGCTGCTGCTGCTACTCGTATTCAAGCTAAGCTAGATGCCAAGAAGGGTGGTGGAAAGGGAAAAGGCAAAGGAAAATAGGCGCTTAATCTCATCTTTGCATGAACGTGATCCTTCATATACAATAAATAAAATTTTATTCATGAGTTAGACGAACCGTGACCTTTGTGCAACTTCACAGTATAACTTTGAATGACCTATTATTGTGTTAAATGTAAACTTATGTTAAGCATCTTCGGGGTACTAATGGGTTCTTGTAATTCTCTTTTTTTAATATGGAAAATGTGAGATATTGTATTTCAAATCCACGCACGTGCTAAATAATTGTTTTTCTTTACTTCCGGGTTTCGATTTTGATTTATTTCTGAGTTTGGCATCATAAATTAAATCTAAAATCTTGAAGTTTTAATTTAATTCAAAGATATTTTCGGAATTTTCATATCAAATATGCGTACCTCGTGGAAACTCAAACCATTAGGTCCAATAAAAGTGCCGAGTAAACAAGCTCGTGTCATAAATTTCAGATCGATCAGATAATTAATACGGATTTGAAGAAATCAAATACAAAAAACTTGTATTGAGGACACAGTATTCTGCCATTCCAATGCCTATATCACGATAATTACAGTAATGCTGGGCACAAGCTCACAATTTTATCCATGTGCCTAACTATGCAGGTAGTACATCTACTAGTTACACTGTTAATAATCAAACCATGTACGAAGAATCCATTCCACCTTGTCCATTTTCATGCCACCCCGATCCTGCTCGGAATTTACACACTGGGCAGGTTCCCTGTTGCCTCAGCCAAGGATCAATGCAACTAGCATGGAACTGCAGCAAAGCAGCAGGAAAAACGATATCAAGTCAAAATTTTAGAATACAAAACATCATCACAAAGAAGTGTGTTCCATAATATCAGCTTCATTCGATCACAAAAACATACCAAGACCACCCCTTACAGTTTAAACTCAAATTAGATACATCCATGCATCAATTTCTCAGATGCTGTGTGCTCTGTTCATATTTCGCATGAGTGTGTGTGACATATGTGCATGGGTACGCGTTTGCACGTGTGCATTTTGTGGAATGAATCACACATTTAAACTCCGCATCAGAAGAAATTCTTTGCAAATAATTTACTCTAGCAAGAACTCAATAAAAACCCCACAACTGAAAAATATAGGAAATTTAATGCCAACAATGTTAAGCCACTGAAAAAAGATACTGAACCTGATGCAAGCAAGGAAGGCTGCGGATTAGTTCTCCCACGTTAACTTGCTCCAAGCAAACACTACAAGTCAGTTCATCTTCTGAGGCTTTTGTGCTCCCAACTGTGTCAGCAGTTTCTTGCTTCTTCTGCTAAATACAATGGTACAGAGATAAATGCAACGCTATCATATCATATGATATGAGATTATATAGTATGTTAGAAATTTCCAGTCAGACGGGCGGAAATTAAGGACAAAAGGATAGTTTATAGCCAATACCTCAGCAAGTGCTGAAGATGAAGCTTGTTGCAACGATGAAGCACCACTGCATTCAGAACAAAACCATATAAAATATTAAAAACCGAAGGCAACTATGATTCAATTCATTCTTCCATTTTCCTCAAAATAGTATGAGCATGTTGGCTTTGGCCCGCCATCATACCAAAATACTATGAGCATGTAAAATAACAGAATCAAATCTCTAAACTCTTTCGGTCCAAATTCCCTTAGTTGTCAATGCTTCTAATCAACCACTCACGAAAAACAGGGGAGAACCGTATACAACACTAAACTTAACTCTCAGCTCCAAATTTGTGGAACTCAATTCATCGATGTATTATAAGCGTAAAAAACACACTACAGATTCGATGCAACAATAACTGAAGTGAGCTTGAAACTGCTAAATGCAGTAGCACAAGCCAAATGTATATGCTCAAACAGATGCATGCACAAATAAGCAAACAAAACATAACTTATTAAGATGGTGTAAGTTTAATTAGTTAATTACAAAATGTCTTTTCTCAAATGATGGAAAACCAACAAAAAGAAGGAACTGCATTTGGACACTCTTATCATATACCAAAACCTTAGTGCAACAACCGAGCTCACAAATAAAATTAGAGAACTTACGTTTGAAGACCCAAAACCTTGTATTTATGGACCGGAAGAGCATTTATCTCTTCCTCACTCATAGAAGAAGCTGCTGGAATATTATCAGAATCCAAAGCTCGCAAAGTTTCATAATCTGGTATTGAATAAAATTTTGACATAAACTTACGGTTCTAGGAAAAGTATTAAGTGAACTAAGTATAAAGTTATGGTTTGGCAAGTGAAATTTATAATCTCCATGTATTGGTTTTCAAGGCATAAAACTCATTCTAGATGGATGAAACTCCCAAACCTAGGTCATCAAACTCCTGGTCAAGAAGTGCAAGCTGAAGTCTGAGGCCTTGAAGGCGCCCTCTTGTTGCTAGGGCTATGGATGGTGGCATATGCAACCGCAATTCAGTATGACCAAGAAGGCCGCTGGCTGCCGCTGCATGAGCCTGTGCTTGAGCTTGAAGTTGTTGACAGGTTGCATACATCCTTAACGTTGTAGCCATCAAAAAGACGCCAAGAACTAGCCAAAGCTACATAGATAAATTTGAAATAAGGATTTTAAACTTCTCATATAACTACCAAAAAGAACAGTGTACTTGACCAGTAAAACTAACAAACCAATTTACACGCTCAGAGGAAGAAAATACCAGAAAATTAGGCGACATCTGGTGCGAGTTCAGTATCATGAATAACAAAAGAACTGGAAGTAAGACAACATATACACAGAAATTAGTGCTGACTAACAAAATTATAAATTAAGAAGACAAAAGGGTAAGATTATATGTACCTGTGACAAGAAAAGCAAGTGAATTGGAATTGACAGAACGTGATGCATGAACACGCTGATACAAAACAGCCAAAATCAATACGAATTAATAGATAATAATACCTTTACCCCCTTTTCCCCTACGTAATTTACACAACACAACCCACAAGGATTGAACCCCAGAACTCACCCTCCACCCTTGCTCTTAAGAAGGAGGAGTGTGATGAGACCCGAAGGGGACTGGCAACTGTTTAAAGAATGGTTGAGATTAATCATTACATACACACCCACCATGGATTAAACCACAGAACTCACCCTCCATCCTTATTCTTAAAGGGGAGAAGGTACAAATGGGTCCAAAGGCAATGGCAACTGATAGCATAGACAGAAAATCAACTGCCCCAACCTTCAGTAAAAATTGCACGCACAAAATTTCAGAAATGCAATAAATGTACCATTGCACGCCGCTCTGGTATAAATTCCGGGAATCCACTTTCGATATCCGCTCTTGTTCCCCGGAAAACAAAACTCATGTCTGTAAAGTTTAGAAGAGCTCTGCCGATAATATTAAGTGACTGATTTTCAAGTTCACTGAACTGAAACTGAAAACACCATAAATGGTCATAATTCATAAACCAAAAGAAGTAAAACCCAATTCACGAGTGCCAATTGACATGCAATAAACAAATTACGAGTGACAAAAACTTAGACACCATTTTAGCAAATACTGGAAATGACCCACATGTTTGGGAAGAAAACGCATTACACTAAAAATTTCCAGCTAAACAAAATTTAACCCTTAAATAATGTATAAAAAAGTATCGAGCTGTGAATTCCATAAGAATTCCCTGCTATTAAATATATATATAGCAAACTAAACTAAGCAAGCTGATCTAGTTTCCGCCACAGAACCAAAAAAAAAACATAAAATCCAATTAATTATAAATTTCGGATAGAGAATCACACATCAACAAAACCCTAATCCCAAAATCACATTCCCTTAACTACACAATGAACAAAAAAATAAAACTCTTCCAAGAAAAGCAGTAATTGAGGTAGCGATCGCACGCTGGAAAACATTAAGAATAACAGAGGCGGATTGGAAGAAGCTTTCAAAAGCCTGTGATTAAGAAAATTAAGGCAATCACAGAATAAATTTTAAAAAAAGGCAATCACAGAATAAAGATGGGACAGAAAATGTAAAAAGATGGAGAATTACCAAAAAGAAATTACTTCAGATGGTTCAGATCCCGGGAAACGGCGGCGTTCTCATGAAAACGCCATGCAACGTTTCTGCGGGAGATGAAAGAGCGAGTTGCAGTGTACAGAGAGATCTGACTCGACACGGACGCGTTTGCCGCGGAAGCTTAAAACCTTTGTCTATCGTTACTGTTCGGTTAAATCTAAGATTAGTTCATTACTATTGCCGTTACGACACCGTTTCTCCTGGGTCGTCTTTAACGGCTTCTTTGACTGCCACATCCGAGCTTCCACAGCACACAATAGTATCCCTCCAAGAAACTAGAAAGAAACACTAGTGTGAAACGGGAAAAATTAAAGAATACTACCGTAGTATGGCCACGTGGTACATCTTGTACATGTGTTATAATATGGATGGACGACATGGTTTATTTTCCCCCTTTTAGGGTTTATTTTCCCCTCTTTTAGGGAATAATATCTATAAATATCCACTAATATTATAACACGTGCACAAGATGTACCACGTGGCCATACTACGGTAGTATTCTATAATTTCTCGTGAAACGGACTAATACTGTTTTGTTATTTCGGCCAATGACGTTATGTTATGTGTGATAATCTTTTCACATGACATTCTGCAATTGATTTGGAATGTTATTCCCATTTCACACAAGTTCATTTGTCAAGAAACGCACTCTTTTGCATTTGCATAATGTTAAGTTTTTTTTAATATAAATCTTTTGTAGATGAGTTGGCGAAATGCAAATTTTGTACGACTTATTGTATTATGTCTAAAATTAAGGAAATGTTATTGGAATTTGGAAAAAAAAAGTCCATTATGAAATTTCACCGACAATTTTATAAAGAAGGAGAGCGTAATGTTTGAAGAGTTTGTTATAAAAAAGGCCATCCCTTGTATTTAAGTCCAAATGCAGATGGCCCAAATGTATGTGGCCCAATTAAATAAGTTTTGAATTAAACTCAAGTCCATATATGGGAAGAAAGTCAAATCTCGAAATGGTCATAAGCTATTCCATAATTCACAAAATTAGAACTAAGCCAAAAGATGGAAATGAAATTGATGTATGATGCCCTCAACTCAACTGTACATTACGGCCCTCAAAAGCTAGAAAGATTCAGTGCCAGAACATGAGATCTTTTAGAACCCACCAATAAATTATAAAGTTATAAACGGCCGTGCAACCCCATGACTCTTGATAGACCAGCAACTTCAAATCATGCACCCTCTTTGGTCCCACAGAAAAACAATCCAAATTAAACCATTGGAGTTGGAATCTTGGGCAATTGACCCATGCTAGCTAGATATTTCATGTTCTGTACCCTCTCTCCATCAAAACCCACCTGCCCTCACTCTTAAAACAGAGAGGAATACTAGTAATTTTCTCTCTAATATTTTTTTGATATTTTTCTTTTTCTTACTGGCGTATCATTTTTATCTTAAAAAATGGAGAATTTAATATAAAGATTGTCTAATGTAATAATGACATTATTTTAAGTGTAAAAATTGACACGTGTATAAGCAAGAAGGAAAAGGTTAAAAAAAAATTAGAGAGAAGATTGCGATTCTCCTAAAACAAATAAAACAAACCCACTTCACCAAACTCTTTAGCCACAGAGATCCAGGGAATCTCACAGTTTCGAAAAAACCCAAAAATTAAAAAAACATATATTACTAAGACAGTAACAACAACAACAGCAACAGCAACAGCAGTACAAACCAATCCTGATATTTACCCCATTTTCCATCCATGACCACATACTATCTGAAGATTCTGAACCAAAATGGGCCCACCTCTTTAGTACAAAGTGGGCCCTTGATCAAGTGACCCAAAAACCCACAAAAATTTTGCCAGCTGGGGGCCCCACCTAGACACCCAATCCAAGTCTTTGACTTGCAAGATCACACCTAACCTCAGCTACTCCCACCCTGGATTTCTCCAAGTCAAACTCCATCCACACGTTTTGCTGATGGTGATGGCCAATCACGAACGCCTCGATGCCCAGCAAGTCAGAGTTCCCGAATGTGAAGCAGTACACCGAATCACTACCCCTCACCATTCCCGGTACGCGATACAACAGCCTCTCGCCCGATACGCTCATCTCGGCCCCCTGAAACATTAAGGTCACCGTTGGCAACTGGGGCAAACTCGGCCGGTTCATCGGGACTTGGTAGCACAAATCCATGGCTCCTTGGAAAACGAAATTCGAGTCGTTCAAAACTCTCAGAACCGGTTTGGTTTGCTCAATGAACTCGTTTTTAAGCGCGGTGTAAACCGGACCGAGTAAGAAGGTGAACTGGGTTCCCGAGTCGACCATTGTCTGACCCGCCCCAGTATGGTCAGGTACGAAAACCGATTTCGGGAGCGGTAACACTTTACCCGAAACTCTGATGCCCTCGAGCTGGACGGTGTAAGCAACTCGGTCGAAGTACGGCAATGGGGTCGATATTTGGACCAAGGGGGTGTAGTTCAAGGGTCGGAGCCAAGCGAATTTCGCTTCCCCGAAAAGCAAAATACCGGACGAGTCACGACCCGATATGCAGTACGAAAATTTCGGGAACCCCATTTGGGTAACGAAGGATAACGACCCGCGGTTCATACCCATTAACCCGGTGGTCTTGGCGTCTTCATCAGAGTTGGAACTGAACCCGGAATCCATGCACCCGAATATCGTACCGGGTTGGGTGGACAACCCGAGACCGAAAGTTTCGGATGCGAGGTTGCCCTCAATGGAAGAAGCGTCAGCGTAGGAGAGAGTGGCGTGGCAGAGCTTTTTCGGGTCGCAGGAAACGGGTACGGAGAAGTCTTGGGTTCGGGTCCGGCAAACGGGCGAAGAGCAAGGTATCGGAGAATAAGATTTAGAGTCGAGTGGGTTGAAAACAGAGTTCAAGTTTGGGGCTTTCTTGCAGTGGAGCCAAGAGAGCTCACTGCCTGTGTCGAGGACCATGTTAACCTCCTGTGGGGGCGAGCCTACGGAGAGTTGGATTGTTAAGGTGACGTTGTGGTGGAAAGAGAGCTTGTTTGTTGAATGTGTTTCAAACCCATGTGGAAGTGTCTGTGTTTTGAGTGGTAGAATGAGTGTTTGTGGTTTTGAAGCAGAGAAACAAAGTGTGCAGTGGGTGAAGAAGCAGAGAAGAAGAAGAGGAAGAAGAATGGGCATGGTTTATGATATAAAAAAAATATACAGATGGGAAAATCAAACGCAAATTCAAATGAATGTATTTTGAATGGTTTGGGTTGGTTTCGAGTTGGGATTTGAATGATTTTATGCAGAGGGTTGCGTCTGTGTGTTCTGGTTGTGTTTGGTGGTGTTGGTTTGAGAGAGATTGAGGGAGTTGTGGTGGCAGGGTCTTTGTATTGTGTATTTGGTGCGTGTATATGTAGTGAACTGAAAGCTACTCTTTCTGGTTTGTTAAATACTAGAAGCTAGCTGTGTGAATGATGACATGCTCTTTGAATTTTGGTTTAAGAAATTTGTTTACATGCAAAGCATATGATCCAATCAAAACTTTTTTTTTTTTCTCTCTTTCGTTCTGTCTTGATCACTTCATCTTGATTCTTTCACATAATACTGGTCTTTTACTTATGTTTTTACCACCTTTTGGCTTCACATTAGAGGGAAATACAATCACTATTCAAATATTAAATTTGTCTGTTTCATCAATGTATTAAATATTCATGATCGATTGCAAATGACCCACTTGTATAGTGGTTTGGAGCAACTGCTCTTTTATAAAAAATAGTAAATGTGGCTTCCCCCCTCCAAACTAATTTTTTCTTACATACAATCCATCGTCTTATTTTTCTATGAAGAAAACCTGATTTTTTATAAGTAAAACCCGATGACTGTGATCCAACTCATCAAGTTACCTAATTAAGCTTAAATCGGATTATTGTACTTTTGATATTTCAAAAATACCCCTAATTAGAGTTTACCCCTATTATGTTGGTGTATTAATGTTGGTTTCCTCAATTTATTGTGTTGATTTCTTTCCTCCTAAATTTGGAATTTATTGCAAATTTGACTACTCACACATTAATTGTTTTAAATTTCAAAATGTTTGGCACATACCATTCCATGAGTATTAAACGTAAGTATTGTCTATATATTATTAATACACAAATTATTTATTTATCATCTAACTAACCCTCGTAGTTGTTTTTTCTATGAAAATTGTACCTATTATGAAATAAGAAGGATAATGTATCTAATATTCTCTCTAAAAAAGGAGGATAATGTACCTAATACATTATTATAAATTCTTCAAATTTTTTATCTAATAGGATAACATAATAATGTACCTTTTTTCTCTTATAAATAATGTACCTATATTTTTCTTATAAAAAATATAGGTAACTTAATAATTTATCTATAAAAACTACATGTAAATAATGTACCTATACAATCATAATATTGAAATCCTAAAATTAAGGGATTTTTTTAATGGCAAAAAACGTCCAACAACAAAGAGGGGGTTAATGGAATGATTTGTAAATTTGTCATAATACATCAACATTTTAGCATCCAATTCAAAAATGGGTTTTATTTACATGTAACAATATAGGTGGGTTATTGTTTAGAATATTGTAGTTGTATGGGTCTATTTTGGTCAGACCTTTAAAGAAATTATGGATTCGAGTCCTAATATCCGTGTAATGTGTGTGAATATAATATAATATCGCTTCTTTCAACAAGAAGGGTCTTTAAACCAAAAATATATATTCATGATCTTGCTTTGCTCTTCTACTGGATTTTCTTTTTTTTTTTCTTCCTCCTAATGTGAAAGTGAAATTTGATAGCTTTTGTGTTTTGATGCGCTTTGCAATTCGCTTGTTTGCCACGAGTTATGAATATATAAGTGGCTGCACTGTGCTTGATTCTTTGCTTCCTCATTTGATTAAGCTCCGAATCCATCAATCCAAAAAAAGGATTAATTCCAACCCTTCACTTGTTGTTGGTAGCACATCAGAAACGGTCATAAGATGTTACTAGCCGATTAGTTCACGTTTTATAACGTGAATAGATGACATAATATTGATATGCCATAACGTAAAGTATAATATTAATAAAGGTTGAAACTTAGTCGTATTATGGTCACACCGAAAAATTAGTTGTATTAAAGGTTGAAATAACTTTATATATAAAAAAAAAATTTATTGACTTTTGTTAAGTATTGAAGCAATCACCTTAGATATCTTATGATTGTTACAAATGAGACACCTTTGATTTTGTCGTAAGTTTCCAGTAGTTATGCTTGTGATTTACATTGTAAATATCGATTGAATTGTAAGCTTCCATCGAGAATACATGGAAGACGTATTTTATTTTTATACTTTGCTTTCATTATACAAGATTTAATAAATCCTAATCATCTCTCTAATCTCACATATGAGCTGGTGATTAACAATCACTCTGACTTACGTGAGCTTGTGATTCGTGAAAGCCCGACATGCTCTTTCAAAAGGCATTATCTGGAAGGTACAACTGCGGGCAAATATGAATACAAACTTCATGAAAGTCGGAAAAGAACCCAAAACACCACAACCACCAGAATCTATATTGCATGGAGATGGAGGTGAGAAAGCTAGCTCACATTACTATTTGTATTATTAGGTAAAACTTCTTTTTTCTTTCAAGTATTTATGAATAATTGACTAATGATTACTGTACCCAATTAGCCACCAAGGAAGAGTCATGCATACTAGTCCCCACAAGCCTTGATTGATTGCCACTTACTGCTGGTTCGCACAAGGATTAGGAGTCAAAATCTTCAAATAAATGCGAAGCATACCTAATACCAAAAAGGATTGTGACTGGATTGGAATCGTGCGGGTTTTGATGTTGCTTCCTATATTACAACGCCTAAAGCATGCTTTAAGCACTAATAAAAAGACATGGCCTTGACGGGGGAACGATGGCACATCTAACAAGACTTCCTACAAGAAAGAATGGTATATAGCTGTGATAATTTTAGACGCAATAGTAGAAGGAAGTTACCTGCATATGTTCAAGTCAAGCACTCAACCCTTCATGTCCACACGTCCTTGTGTGCTATCCATCAAATTGTCATTCACATTGTCCATTAGTTACCCTTTGGGGACCATCTGCACTGTCAGTTTCCAATAAAAGAGAAAGCTCTCCCTTTCTAGGGTTTGAAATTTTCTTTGTACCCGATTATGAGCATGGACCCGATTGAATTGAAAACACAGAAAAGTCTCTTACTCATTTATTCATGGACAGTGGGACAAAGATTTGGTCGACTGGATAATAAGAGGAAATTTTGTATTCTTTATAAATTATCGAGCATGCATGACCGTTGATTATTTAATATTATTATGCATGCATGACCGTTGATTATTTGAGATAATGTTTGAATGTTCGGGCGTGAGTGTCCTAAAAAGTTTACTGCGGAATTGATAGATTGGCATTCGATCGATGTAGATGATTGAACAATGATGATTATCTTTTAACAAGACTGGAGTTTGGAGGAGGAGTCAATATAATAAAAACAAATGAATTTGGTATGCTTTCTCAATCACTCACACAAGTGACCCAAGGGACCAGGTGAAGAAGAAGCAGGTAAGTAAATTGTATTGCATGCAAAGCTTTATGTGACGTGAGTTAGATTCTTACCCACCCTCACTGCAATCTCAAGTGCGAACGCGGTTTGGCAATCAGTTACCGACTCAAATTTGTTGTTTCTCCAAGATTTGTTAAGTGTTGTCAGTCTCAGCCTATGAAAGAGAAGGAGGGGTTTTGCTGAATTTTATTTTATTTTATCGCTCTACAAAAACTTAGTGACGAACAAGGGCGGAGCTAGAATTGTAAAGTTAGAGGGGCCAAAAAAAAAAATACAACTATAAAATACCTAAGTATTCAATGGTTACATGTTTAGAGCTAAATATTTCTAATTTAGTCATGTCTAATTTGTTTTAGTGAGAATTTTAACTTAAATTATAAGTTATTTATTACTAGTTCTATAAATTATATAATATAATATAGGAGAGATCAAAAATCTAGGGGCCAGGGCCACTCCAGATATAGGAGTGGCTCCACCACTGTGACGAACGTATTGCCCACAATATATATCCACAAAACTGTGGATTAATTGAATAATGTAGTAGCCACATTCTGTTAGCCATCAACTTTGACTTCAATTCAATCTTGTAGGCGGAACTAGTGCAAGGGCTGCTGCCCTTGGCTGTAGCCCAAGGAAGGTTTGGGAAAAGAAAAAAAATACACACACATATATATATATAGTTTAATATTTTAAATTAAAAATAAATAAAAAAAATATACAATTTCATACCCTATCAATACCAATAGGCATAGTCGGAGGTCTTTCACATTTGTATTTAGTGACAAAGTTTGTCCCAACATAAATTTTAATATTTTTTCATTAATTTGTCTCCAAAAGATAAGCATTTTTCTAAATAAAATTCACCATTTCTTGAATAATGTGGCTCTAATTTCATTTTTTTTTCTTGTGTTTACAATTAGTGTAATTTATATGATTTAATGTGTACGTTTATTTCTAGAAAAACTACAGAAAATACATGTACCAAAAAAAAATTATAATTTAATAACTATAATAGTCCACCAATTGAAAAATTTATGGTTCCGCCCAAGTTGTGCCGCAGAACCACACCCTGTAATCCAGAGATTTCATGGATCAGACCCAAAGACCCAAAAGAGAAATAGTAGGGCAGATGGGTGGGTTAACTCACATCTTTGGGCTTTACAGGAAGAATAAGGAGGCATGGGTTGGTTGGTTGACGTGGGGGAATCTTCTTTTATATAGAACTGAGAGAGATGGGGCATTGCAACAGCTCTCACAGTTACGCAGACCAAGTTTTAAGTGAAGGAATAAAAAGATGGGCATCTAAAGCAGACTCCAACACGTTCAAGATTCGATTCCCACATGAAGAATTTACATCAAATAATAGTTCTGATTTGAGCTTCTTCTCAGAATAAAGCGAAACGAAAAATGCCATAATTTCTTTTGCGATGGTGTGACATTGGAGGAAATCTATCATACCTATAACTGTTGTAAAAAAACCTCATACAACAATTAGTCACATGTAAGTTCAAGTAATTAAGAGCAAGTACTCGTACTCAAAGTTATGTGTTTGAATCCCCTATCCAATATCGCTTGTATAAAAACACGAGTAGTCGCTTGAATAACACATGTTGAGTGCACACAACCACCACCTTTTAGGAAAGATTTTAATGTGAAAAGAAAATGGTATGGCATGCCGCATGTGCAATGATTTTGCTTCTTCGTAATTCTAGGCGACCATTTTGTGGGTGTCGGTTTCTTAGTCCACTATGCGACCAAATGTAATTACCTAAAAGAGGACAAAACAATTGGTATTAATGCCCATGAAATGTGAAACGGCAATTCGTTTTACTTCCTCATTTGTTGTTTATGAATCAAGTACTAGAAACCATCTTGGGAAGAAAAAGAGTACTAGAAACCAGGCTGCACTGCAGCCATTGATGACACAGCTCGAAGTTCAAACTTCAAACCAACCCAAGTGAGAAAGGGGAACAGAAAAAGCCTGAAAACCCAGCTGACATTAAACAGAAAACAGTGACCTGTTCTGTTCCCATTATCAATGCAAAAAAACGTTGTCGTTTTCCCATTGTCACCATCTCTATGGACTTTAATTTAATGGCAAGTATCCTCAAATCTTTGTCACACAGTAACACCAGAAAAATGAAAAATATCCATGGAGAACTGAGTGAGCAAAGACATTTATTTCAGAATGATTGTAATTCCCAACAATTTTCATTTTCCTCTTTTAAGATATGAATTATTGCAAGAAATATCTAGCTAACATGAACATGAAGAACAAGAAGACGCTTACACTTTATACAAACTGAATTTGAATACCAGTTACAAATTCATGGAGGAAATAAGAACACACTTACAAATCTGTCTAATTCCTGGTTCAGATTTCACTCCATGGAACTTGAAAAACTCACTTTGGCTTTGTCTCTATTGGAGGAGCTGGTCCTTCTCCAAATTCTTCTTCTTCTTTTTAATTAACTAGCTTACTAATTTCATGGGATTTTCAAACCCGTCCAATAATTCGACCGAATTGCGAGCTCCGAATGGCCCGATTCGCTTTCACTCATTTTTTTCCCCAATACTTACACTACGGGTGAAATTAACGAACCTCACCATCTAACAATCCCACTGTTCACATCCATCGACCAAGTCCTCCGCCGCCTCGGCGCCGTACTCTGCTCCAAATCCATAAACCTCGCCCTCCTACTCCTACGACTCGTCGTTCGAGGCGGCGTCGGCGTCCCCAACCTCATCTCCGAACCAGAACCAGAACCAGAACCCGAACCCGCCGACGACCGAACCCCGCCAAAACAACCAAACAAACCCTGCAAAAACCGCATCAACCCACCACTCTGCCTCCCTCTTCCTCCATTCCTCGACCACGAAATCCTCCTCGGAGCTCCCGCGCCGTTAAAACCGCCGTCCATCTCCGTGTAAACCATCGGAAGCTCTCTCTCCACGCCTCTTCTCCCGCCGCTGAATCTCCCCACCGCGAAACCGCCTCCGGGCAGCCTCCAGATCGTAAGACCCGCGTTCTCGTCCTCCTCCTGACCCATCTCGGCCTCCGAATCGGTCGGCAGCTCGTGCCGGCATACCGGACACGAGTTTCGGAGGGAGAGCCACGGCAGTATACAATCCGAGTGGTATATATGCTTGCAGGGCATTTCCCGAGCTTCTGTTCCTACTTCGAACGCTTCTTTGCACACCGCGCAGTGATGCTCCGCCGCTATGTGAGCCTCGTCGAGCTCGATCGTCGGCATCGATTCCACCGCTGATTTTGATGCGGGTCTCTGCTCGTACCGTCCGATTCCGCTGATTTCGATCTGGGACAGCTGTTCGAGCAGGCGGTCAAAACCCGACCCGAGTAGAAACTCGGACATGCTTGTAGGTAAGGGTCGGAGCCCGGACGCGACACCGTCATCGTAGAACAGCTCGAATCCGCGGCCTTCTTCGTTCGCAGTAGCACCTTCGGAAGTTGTTCCGCGGAGGACGATGACCGGGTTGAACGGTGAGCGATCGCCGTTGTTCCGGCGAGGTCTTCGGGGCCCCGAGGGGCTTGGAGCGGTGTGATCCGGATTGGACCGGTTGTTGGCTCCAATCATGTACATCGCGGCAGCTGGAAACCTCCTAACGCGGCGCGAGTCGAAGCGGGTTGGGTTGTCGATATCCTCGACGAAGCCACTGCCACAGTCCGGGCACACCACTGAGGGGGAGACGGCGACGTTGTTTAAAACCCTAACGAAGCGGCTACATCTGTAGCACCAGTAAGACGACGTCGCTGCGGACATGGAAGGCCAATCAATACTGCCGATAAATGACAATTCCCAATGGTAAGAGTCCTGTTTGGTAGATGGGAAAAATGAATAAAACCCCGAGAGAAAAAGAGTATAAGGTTTCTTCTGGTTGTCAAAATTTGATAATTGCGTGTTTAAAATTGAAGACAGAAAGGTTTATGAAGTTATTAACGGCAAAACCGCGTCGTCTTTTTTGTTATAGCGACTTAGCGTGGCGAGAACGCTCGTAACTTTTTCACACGTGGTGAAGCTTGATTGGTCGAAGCGCATAACGATGTTTAGTAAGCGTTAGAGATGAGAGATGTGTGAGGGTCGGTTATTTTTGGAGGAGGAGGTGAAGCGGCGATGAGACGGTGCGTTTTGGAGTTGGCAACGGAACGGAGGATCTTAGAAAAGCCGCGGGAAGGAAGGGAGGGCTGCGCCGTTTTCAATTTGAGCTTCACGAGCCGGGGCGAAGAGAGGAATATTCTATACAGGCTGACGTGGTAATATTCGTTTCTTAACTGAGAGGTTTTTACTATTATTTGGAGGGTGCATTTTTGCTCACCACTTTAATCATAGTTGTACCCTCATCACCAATCTCAATGCTTGACACGTCTCCATATGTATAACCATGGTTTCATAAATACAAAGCAAAAGTTAACTATAGTTATACATATGGACACGTGTCAAGCATTAGGGATGATGGTGAGGGTACACCTATGGTTAAAGTGGTGAGCAAAAATGCTCCCATTATTTGGAAAAGAGACTCAGACTCAGTCAACTATTTTTCCAAAAGTTCAAAATATGACCCTCAAGTCAAACTTCAAAACAACAAGTAAACAGATTCTAATAAACTTTGCCATGAATAAAATATTATAATAAACTAATGGCAATATAAAAAACCAAAACGATCCAAGAATAACAGAGAAAAATTCATCTCAGGTCCTTAGAGGGAAAAATCTCTGAATTTCTCTTTCGATCAGCAAAGTTCTAAGCACACCCGTCAACTTATTTTTACAGTGATTACCCCAAATTTACTCCTCCTAAAGAATAATTAAAAATAAACAATTAACAGAAACAACCTTTTAAAAATAGATAAGATCATAAATGTCCATATAACTATTCATAGTTGTTTGTACCATATCTGACCGGCTTCTCATACTATGACACGTGGAAATGACCTGACACCAAGAAGGGTCTAGCAAGTCAAGCCTTACGAATGGTAGGTGCCCTCGGCACTCACGACCGATTCCAAGGTCGACGCGGCCCAGTAGCCCACACTAGCAAGCCCAATTATGCAATCAGTAGGATCTTCGGCCAATTGCTCACTGGACGTCCCAGCCACCAAGGCTCTCAATCTAAGACCAACATGTGCTCTCGGCACCCCATGCCAATTAAACCTCTAGAAGGTATCTTTCTGACAGGACTGGACCCGAATTTCCCCTCAGAATCCGTGTTGAACCCTATTACACGTCCGACATCCAACCGATGCCGGGCCCACTTACTATTTGTACCCTCTTTCCCAACAATTTAAGAAAATGGGTCAAGACTTCTACTGAAATTTTAATAAAGACTCCCCTGAAAAACTGACATTTCCCAGTTTTTATACCACCTATAAACAATGCAATTCATAAATATATCTCAAACGCAGCACACACCATGCAATTCATAAATATATCATAAACATTGAAAATGAAATCATAATACTTTCATTCATAGTTCATGTTTGAAACATGTCTGAAACAATATTACAAGCTACAATTGTCCACGATGAGGTTTCATATTTTGAAAACGTAGCATTATAGCTTCATTTTCAATACAAGTAAAAATATATCTCTCAATATAAACAATCAAGCTATCACTCAATCATTCATTTCCCATTTTGTTCCGAAGTGGATTCTAAATAATATTCATGATGAAAAATGTCATCTTCACTGAAGCAGTTGAAACTAGTAAAACTAAATACAATGTTATAAGCAAATGCACATAATTGAATTGGATTTCAATTAAAGATATCATATATAGGGTTTAGAAATTGCTTGAATTGTGAAATTTCACAATAAAATTGAGTAAAAACAAAAAGAATAGTTGGATGGCTGGTGGCACCACCTCCAAGATCCACCACCACACGGCGATGGCAACAACATCAAGTGAGGAGATGGGGTTGAGAGTTTGTGGGAGATTGAGTTGGGAACTTAGGGTTGGAACTTGGAGGAGAAAACAAAACAAATTTGGGGGTTTTAGAATTGAATTATTGGGTGGTTTGGGGGGAGGGGGGATACGATGGGTATTTTCTTTTTCTTTTTTCTTTCAGACGTGGCCCAAAACGACGTAATTTTGGATAAGTCTTTAAAAAAACAAAATAAAAATGCCGCTGGGATACGGTGGGTGTTTTTAATATTGTTTTTATTTTAGACATGTCCCAAAACGGCGTCGTTTTGGTCAGGCCACGTACTCAGCCCAACAGCCTTCTTTTCCATCAAGCACTTGGTGTGCAGCTCCAGGAGACCTCCAAGCCTATTTACGTGACTTCCAAAAGGTCGTGTGACCCCACTAACCCCACTGTGACTCTATTTATGATGGGCACAAATAAAAAGGCAAATTCCAGTCACCTCAAAGAATTTTCCTGCGATAGGATGTGCAGCCTGTGTAGGTCTGGAATGCATGAATTAATGATACGATATGATATGTGAAGGTCACACCTTATAATTTTTCATCGTTAATATATTGGTATCACCAAATATAAAAAAAAGTTTGACTTTTGGGTTTACCTATGGCTGTACAGAGCACATTATTCTTTTGTGTCTCCAAATGATATTTTATGTTCCTCCCTTTTATTATTTGAAAAAGGAATTGCTATCCAACTGAGTGAGCTACAGCCAACAGGTGAGAAACGGCTCGGCTGGGGGTAGAGACGTGGCACACCTTGCGAGCTGAGTCATGATTAGAGAGAGGAACCAGTTCGCTGTCCAACACGTCATCATCTTCCTAAACATCGCATGCTTCTTTGTCTTTTTTTCATTGAATGCTGCGTTTCCTTATGTTCAAACATTCATTTTGTATTTATTCACAGTTAATATATATTTCAATTCTAATCAAAGACAAAGGTTTCTCTTGAACAAGTCCAATCTAGGGAGAAATCAACATATGTGACAAAATTTTATGTATTAATTTTGAGGTCGTCTCAAATCTTATTTAATTATTTAAGACTACTATGGCGTCTCTTATATTATAGCTTGACCGAAAGCTTGAGACCCACACACAATAAAAATATTAATTTATAAATAAACTCACAACGAGGGCTCGAGACAAAATGAGAATTTTTTAAGGATTTTTTATATTGAGAGGCCTGATAGTATATTAAATTCATACACACTACACGGATGCTAGGATTCAAACCCAATATCTTTTTTGGAAAAAATATTTGCTCCAAACTACCACACTAATGGATCATTTCTGAATTATGATTATTTACAATTTTCCGATGCTTTCGTTTAATAAAATAATCCCCGCATGATCAACTAGTCATAATATATTAACAAGGTTTGGTCCCCTGACAAACTATAATGTTAAACAATCCATCTGCAAAAACGAAATTATTGGTTTCTAACTTTGCATCTGAATTCCATGTTTCTTACTAATCATAATTAATACATTGTTTAGTAAATAAGTATTTGATTAAAACACATGCATGCTGGTGGCTGATTTTTTTTACAGCTGTGATACGCCTTTTATTTTTCTTTGGATGTGCTTTTACCTCGCAATTGTATTTGGAAAGCAGAAAAGTTGACTGCATCTGCATGTGAAGCTCAGCACATACGCATGCAGGTTTTGGTCTTGCTTAGCCTGTAAATAAGAATTTTTCCAAGTCGTATTTATTCTTGAACGCGACATGCATGCCTTAACTTTATTTTTTCAAGTTCTTCCATCTACTTTACCTTACCACTTTTAACTTTACCTGTAAAAAGCATATATATTACCCACTCAGGTCATCTCCAGTCATAGACTATATTCCAAATATAGACTTGAGCTGGAGTAGGCCCGCCCTTGGGTACACCTCTTTACGCACTCCGTTTATTATAAGCATGTCATAATCAGAAACTTTCGTTTTTCTTAATCACCATTTAAAAATCATTCACGCTAAAAAATCAATCAAATTGGAAATTGTTTTCGTATATATTGAATAAATCGTCGGTTTTGGTAACAGTTAAGATCATCATGATGAAAGTTCGTCTAATTGATACTTTTATGAATCATTAAACAATTTCCAGTTTAATTAATTAGTTTTTTTCAAATTTAAGCTAGTGTACACTTCAGTATTTTGCCTAATATAATGAAACCCAACATCTACCCCCACCAAAATCCAAATCAATCTTTAAAATCTGGGGCCGGCATAGTGTATTCACACGGGCAACGCTAGTGGGCCTAAAAGGATAAAACATATATTAGCTGGGCCTAATAATCGCCTTGACTTTATATGACAAGCAAATTCACAAGAAAAATGCCGAATATATACAAAATAACAGCTAAACATTCCACATGACGTGCAAATTTATGAGAAATTATAGAATACTACAGTAATATGGTCATGTGTTACATCTTATACAAGTGATATAATATAAGTGGACAAAATGGTTTATTCCTCATCTTTTTGGGAATAGAATCAATAAATATTCAATTATATTATAACATGTGTAACACGTGGGTTGGACTGGAAGGCGAGAGATTGAGAATTTATTTGTTTTTATTTTTATTTGATAGTTTTTAATTGAATTTACATATTTTATTGATATTTTATTCCACCAAAGCATTAAAAAAATACAAAAAAAATACCATTTGCCCATACATTTAATAGAAAATATAACAAAATGGATGACAGTATCATTTGTCCTATCGAAAGTGAAGTTGAAGAAACACAAGAACGATTTTGGAAATTGAGAGACCAAAATGCGAATGAAGTCAAAGTTCAATGACTTCTATAATCACTCCATATTTGAGTTATGCCAAAGATGTATGCTACAGCCTACAGATGATGCAATACTTGTATCGCTTTCTTTGTGCGGAAGAAGAACACAAGGGCAAGGCAAAATAATATTTTCGCAAATTATATATAGTTGAATAACAATGCGACATCGGTTCCACTCATGTCTTCTTTTGTTCCGATGAGAGTAGACGGCATGTTCCGAGCATAGTTTTCTTTCAACTTATCTCTCTGGTTTTTTTTTAAAAAATGACATAGGAAATAGAAACAGTAACCTTAGACAGAGAGGTTTTTATTCGCTTCACGATAAAAATTTAGCTACATCAAGACAAAGTCCTATACTTCATTCCAATCCAAGTCCCGAAATCATTGACAAGCAAAATGATGAACATCTAGTACAGTGGTAATTTATTGAAAAAGAAATCTTATTCTTTCGTGGTCTTAGGGTTAAAGATGCTCACCATCTTCTTAAGTTGATCAACAAATGAACTACACGAAACGGTCCCATCATTCCCAGCAAGCACTTTGTACTTGTCCTTCCTAGTGAAGTTAGTGCACTCAAACCCTAATGTGGAGGCCAAAATCCTCTGCACGTAATTTGCAACTTCATGAGGGCTTTTTCCGGACGAACACGTGGCTTCCATAGGCAACTGGTTCAAGAATGTAACTTCATAAACAGGTCTAGGGTTCATGAAGAAGAATATGGGGTCCAAAACTTTCCAACCCTTCGCCGTGGTTGCGTGGAAAAACCCTACCCTGTAGTTCATGGCCACAGGAACAATTCGGTTCGTAAGCTCAGCAAAGAGTGCACTGAACCTCAAGAGAAAAGGTTCACGACATGTTGTTCCTTCAGGACAAACCACCAAGTCTCCTTTGGATAGTTCACGCTTGATTCTTTCGGCATCAACGTGTCGAACTCGGGTTAATCGAACAGTGGGGATGGGTGCTAACATCTCCGATAATCGAGAGACTGAGTATGTGACTGCTGGAATTTTACGTTTGAGTACGCTTGAGAGGATAATGGGGTCCATTAGGGTTCGATGAGTGCAGACGAAGAGCACGCCGGAGTTGCCACCGGAGAAGTGCAGTGGGGGTTTCCCTTTCACAATGATTTTGCCGCCAAATAGTGGGGACATGTAGGGAATAATCCTCATTAGCAATATCAACCCCAAGACTATCCGAATGAAGGCGAGTAAGATGCCTAGGGGCATCCAGAGGAGGATTAGGAGGGCGGTTGAGGGCGTCGGGCGCTTGACTAATCGGCCGTCGTGGAAGATCACTGGAAGTGGTCGGAAGACTTGCTGCTCATGCTTTTGGTTGGTAACGGTAAATTGTGGGTGCATTTGTTCCTGTAGTGAAAAGCCATGCATATGCATGATTTACTTAAGGGCTTGTCCAATATAAGATCTATACATTTTCTATTTTCTAGATATATATCCATCACTCTATAAATTTATATGTACAACTCAATTTCAAACTTAAATGACCAGTAGGATAAAAGAGGTCATAGTATTCATATGTTTTTATGTCGTTGTCATCACACTTCATATTTTATTTATAATTTATTTCAAACATTTCATTAACTGCCATAATTATAATTAAAACTCACTATTACTAGCATATCAATCACCCCATTTCTTTTCGTTACCATTCCCTCTAACATATCGCCCCATAAAATTGCACACCCAAAAAAAAAAATCTATAAATTACATATCCAATAATGTACCTATGAAAAATAAAAATAAAAAATATAGGTATATTATTTACCAAATTTTTTTTAAAAAAACTATAGGTTAGTTACTTTGTAATTCAAGTTTCCGTACATTTTTCATAAATTAAAAATAGGTACATAATAATTTATAGAAAATAGGTACGTTGTATAATTGAAATTTATGCACATTTTTTATAAATTAAAAATAGGTACATTATTTAGAAGAAAAAAATAGGTTCATTATACTAGGTACATTATTTAGAGAGAAAAATTAGGTTCATTTAAAAAAAAAAATCATAAAACAAACAATAAATGGATTATCAAATTATTTTTCATTAAAAAAGTAATAGGTACATTATTTAGAAAAAAATAGATACAAAATTTAGCAAAAAATAGGTTCATTATACTAGGTACATTATTAGAGAGAAAAAAAATACGTACATTATTTGGAGAGAAAAAATAGGTTCATTTGAAAAAATTGTTTTTCATAAAACAAACAATAAAAAGATGATCAAATTATTTTTCATAAAACAAGTAATAGGTGATTTATTTAGAGAAAAAAAGGTACAATATTTAGAGAAAAAAATAGGTATATTATTTAGAGAAAAAATAGGTTCATATTGTCAATATCTTTTTCGGACAGTAATTTACCTATTATTATCTACCTATTGCCAATATTATTATCCATATATTGATATGGATATTAAGAAAAGATAATAAGTAGATAATATTATTGACAATAATAATCTACTTATTATCAATAGGTAGATAATATTGATATATTATCTGCCTATTGACAGCATTTAATCAAGAGTTTATTAATATCATCAATATTATCAAGAGTTTATCAATACATCCATATTAGTTTTGATGATATTTTATAGATAATAAGAGTTCATCTACCTATTGACAATAATCTACCCCAGATTATTATCTCTTAATAATATGAGGTAGATTATTAATATAGAGTCGATTTACCTAAACTTAATAAACTGAGTTGATATCAATATTGACAATTTATTAATATTGAAATTGATATCAGCATCAATATCGATATTAATATTAATTTACCTATTTTTTACCAAAAAGGAAAGAAAAAAAGATGTTAACAAAATAAATATTGATATCAATATCAATATTAAGCTTAGGTAAATTATCTCTTTTAACAAAACTTAGGTAAATTCACTAAGCTTAATATTGATATCAATATCAATATTGATGAAGAGTTTATTAATATTAATATATTGAATATATCAACATTAATAAATTCTTCATCAATATATTAATATTGATATTAATTTATTGAATATATCAATATTAATAAACTGTTCATCAATATATCAACATTGATATTGACTTATTGAAATTGATATATCAATATATCAATATTGATATTGATAGTATCGATATTGATATTGACAGTATCGATATTGATATTAACAGTTTTTTACCTATTATATTTTTTTATATAATAATATACCTATTTTTTATAGACAACAATCGACCTATTTATATATATATAATAATAATAATGTCCACTTCAATATTGATAATATCAATATCAATATTGATAATATTGTAAGTATTGATAATATTGATATTATATCAATATCGATATTGATATTGATATTGATATTGATATTGATATTGATATTGATATTGATATCGATATTGATATTATCATTATTGATAATATTTATAATATTGTCAATATTGATTACTAATACGTTAATGTTGAATTTAATAGAATACTAGTCGTATAATTCATAAAAGGAAAACAACATAATTTTAAAATTAAATAAACCAAAACGATAATTACCTATAGATTACTAATACGTTAATGTTGAATTTAATATTTAATTTCAAATAAGTTTCTAAATTAATTCCTACATCCATTACAACCATTTGGAGATCTTTCCAAATTCAACTTGTGTCATTAGTTACACCCCTCACATAACACGTTAACTTATAAATAAGGGTAGTTTTGGAATCCGAAAAATATAATAAATCAGATTTTAAGTTATATTAGGTAACTTGCTTAGTTGGATCCTAGTCATCACCTCTTTGTTAATCATAGTGTCACATATTTACTATTTACTTAATTAGTACGAATGAATTGTGTATGTTTAAAACACAAAATTTGAAAGCAAAATTAAATAATTGTTAATGTTATGTGTCACTTAATTATTAATCAAAAGTTTAAGTTGACGCACGTATTATATGTTATGTGCCACATTAGTTAGTAATAAAAAGTCTCGATAATATAGCTGCCATATTATCTGCTTACCTTGCATAGTGATAGAAATGAAGAACTTGATGATGAAGGCCTTCCCAACCCTAACGTTGGTTCCTCATCTATGAACACCTTGGCCACTCGGTCATACATATTCTTCCAACAAACTTGACTTTTAACAAAGCCTGTGGCAAACCCAAATCGGCTCACAACAAGCTCACTGCCAATAACTTCATCAGCTCTCAAATGCTCCTTCACAAACCTCTCCACCATAATCCTTGGCATCTTAGTCACCACAACCCTCCTATCATATGAGCTAAACACTTTCCAAGCCTCCATATCCAAATCATCCATGTAAAACTTTGGCAAAACTGCTCTGGCCACCGATTCAATCTCCGATTCAGGAACACCACAAACAGCAACAAAAATCATAAGCTTAAGCCCAACTTCCTCCATACCAATCATCTCAAGAAACCGAATAATCGGCCACTCCATCAACAACAAGGCAAACCGGATCAAACCCGACGCCTCAAATGCTACCAACATGAAGTAGGAGAAAGGGTCGGGGTCTTTGAGAAGTGTTCCTTCGAGCTCAGAAGCCACAGACTCCATTAGGGCACTTGTTTGCATTTTGTCTAGTTTTTTCGGTTTGGGATATTATGCCTAAGGCTTATCTGGGTTCTAAGTACTATATGTGGCTCAGGATTTCGTAAATTTGACTGGCTCTTAGAATGTAGGAAGGAATTAGTTTATCGGTTTACAACTACTGCTACTTTATATAATTACTCTGATCAGTATATCGATCTCCCCTTAATATTTGATCCCTTTCTTTTGGGTTTGAGTGGTGTATCTGCAAAGAAAAAAGTATTATACGCCATGTAATTAAATACACACAAAAAAGATCGATTACTCAACCCCCGCAACTTGGGATGATGTGACGTGGACTTTTTTTGTGTCACTCAAGTCCATTTGTACACACCTAAAAGTAGGTCTAAACTTGGGCCCTTAGGTCACTGACTTTTCTTTTATAACGTGACAAGCAAACATGTTTGATTAAATCTTCCTATTGCAAAAAGTTTTTGTGATTATTGAGTGTTGCATGGAGATTAAGATCAGCTGGCTGCGTGGTTAGGAAATTTCGGTTTTGATTGGGTCTTGCCACGTTTTAGATTTTGCTATATATATATATATATAGTTCTTTATGAGTTTTTTTTCTTTTTTCCAATAGATCAATGGAGTTTCTGATTTTCCCATTATGGAGATGAAGGATTGAAATAAGAATATGACATTGTACGGATCTCCCTTTTCTACTCATCTTTTGTATTAACTAGGTATGATTGATGTGCATGGTACGTATAGGCAGGAATTTTCCTACTTCTTTTGACTTTCAATGCACATCAACCGTCATAAAAATAAAAATAAAAGTATAAGATTTTCATAAATAATATAGACAAAGGATTGATATCCCTTCTGATCATGAGCAATCTTTTGAGAATTGTTTTTTTTTTAAAGGTAATATATCTTCACTTTGGCAAGCACCGCAAAATTGGATTGCAAGTTTTCAAAGTTGGATAGAAAGGAAACGTAAGCCATAAAAATGATTTGGGCAATCTCATAATCTCAAAACAAGCTGCATATGTGGTGGCTTTTTGGCTGTCGCATGCATGGCATGGGCAAAAAGCTTGCAAGAGGAATTCAAAGTAGGTTAGAAAACCTAGCCATTTGCCATCTCCAGCTTTCCTCTCCTGCCTTGGTGTATGTTGCTCAACCTCTCCGCTAATATCACACGCTTCTGTTTAATTGTATGCGCAAATTCTACAAAACAAACCGCTGGTTAATTTTCTTTTGCTTTATCAGATTGACACGGAAAACTTCTGCTACATGTTAGGTCAGGTTGGTTTGAAGATGATGAATAACACAAAGACAGTTTGCTAGATGAACCCAAATTAAGAAGGTGTCAGCAGAAATGGTAAATTGGTTCAAATTCTTAAGCCCAAAATTGGCCTAACAAAGACAGGCCGGGCCTTGAAAGAGGAATTTTTTTTTAGCCCAATCCAACTTTATCTTACTGTATTCTGTATGCATGAACATGATCTTTCCTGACGTGCAAGTGCAAGTTGATACGATGGCCGAAAGGAAGCTGACATATAATAGAACAAAAAGAATCAGAAGGTGTTAAATATAGTTATGAAATGGTGGACAAGTTCATCATATTCATATAGCAGAAGTTGATAACAGTGCCACTGTTAGTTAGCATGCATTTCATCATGGTTATGGAAACCGAAAAGAAAAAATATATACTGCGAATTTGCGATGATTATTGACATTTCAAAAAAGTTATCATACATGTTTTGTCGTTTGATTATTTTTAATTACGGTTCCAGAAAAAACAGTTGAGAAGGGAAAACAAACTTAAGAGCATCTTCAAGGGAGATGTCAAATACCAAACATCAAATTTAAATTTGATGACTTATATGGTAATTTGACATATTGTAAAACTTTTTATCCAACCGATATGTCAAATATACATATTATTTTATTATTTTTAAAGGCAAGTGGACTCAATATTTAAGAGTAAAATATTAAATAGGATTAAAACCTGTACATGGAGGAGGAGAGAAGGAGTGGGCCCAATATTAAAATAATAATAAAATAGAAAAAGACATCTCAACTTGTGGAGAAAAACTCTCTTTAACAGGACTATAGTCCTATCACTCCAATCAAAGCGCGCCACGTGTGTTGTTTCTCTTTTTTTTTAGTAAAGCTGTCCACGTGGCAAGTTTTGATTGGAGGGGATAGGACTATAGTCCTATCCCCGGTGCAAGAGAGTTTTTCTCCAACTTGTGAGCGGTCATTTTTTACAACAAAAGTGAATGATGTCAATTCAACTAGGATTTGGCATCACGGTTGGAGGCTTAAAACTGTCTTTTTATTCTGTTAAAATTTGCCACATTGGAATTGGTATTTCGGTTGGAAATGCTCTAACAGTCAGCAGCAATCAAAAGATGACTGACCTAACCTTATTTACCATATGGATAAAATATTTATGGGGAACATAACTAGGTGACATGCACATCATCAGCCATGAATTGCGCTTGCCAAATTTCGAGGTTATCACCTCTCTTCTGTTCATTTTATTTATTTATTTATGATTTATAAATGTAATTTTCTTTTGGGGCCATGCTTAAGCACAATTAAGGTTCTTGGGTTTAAGTTCCCAGCAGCAACTGCAGATGGATTAATAGTTTTTTTCGTTTTTGGTCAGAGATTAATACTTTAATAGTTTTATTTAGATAACGACGTACGTGGACTCCATATTAATGATTCGTGTAGGGGCTAAGCACAGACAAGTCACGTGACAGAGCGGCCACACATCACATGTCTGCAAAATCATCGTTATCCACCGCTTTCTGCTAAATATGAAAAAAGTTGTAAAGAAATTGCGGCTGACATAATCACAAAGTAACTAACATTGTCACCATTATAAATACATGCTTTCTGTATTATATTAAAAGAAGAAAAAAGAAAAGGCATCTTCTTTGCCCGTGGGTTAAGGGTCTTTGTGTGGTAGCTGGTTTTAGCTGCATTCACTGGAGCTTTTAATTATAGTGGGTGGCAGTATTAGCAAAAGGTTTAAATGAGCTAATCATCATTCTATTATAAATTGTATTGATGCTAAAGTTTAGTTGAATTTTTATATTCAATCAGGGCAAGTTGAGATCGATTTTGTTTAGGGTTGGTTGAAGTTGTGAGGGATGGTGGTGAGGTAATGAGTTATGATAAGTCTGTATTATATATATATTTTATGCCCTATTTATCTATTTAATTATTGTTATCCTTTATTTAAATTGGTTGTTTTAATATGTTTTATGAGATTTGTGAAGGAATTATGAAATAGGAGAAATTGAGCTAAAAAGGGCAAAAGAAGATGAAGATTGGAGGTTAATTGGAAATAAGCCAAGTTATTCATTTCATCACAAGAAGTGTTATCAAATTTCCTAGTTCAAGATAGTTCAAGTCTTACTAAGTCAACAAGGAGAAATAAAGAAGACCTTAAATTAGTAGGAATCCTATTTTTATAATAATTGTAATTATACCTTAGATAGGTAGGATTTCTAGGAGTATTATAAATAGAGAGTTTATTAGGTCATTGATCAAAAGAATCCTTCAACCACTCCATACACCATCAAATCTCTACAAACTCATACTCATCCTAGCCGAAAGCCCTAAGAAGAACAAGGAGATAGCTTGCGCAACCTTGGCGTTCAACTTGGAGAATTCAGTGCCGCTCATGTCTTCATCAACCGTCACGATTTTCTATAAGTCTTTCATGAACTAATTTCTTTTACTAGGGCTACGACGTAGCCTAGCTATGAATACTCAAATTCTTTGATATTGTTAATTTTATTTATTTATACATGTTGAGTGCTTGTTACCGTTCTTAATGCTTTCAATTAATTGGTCACTAATTGCATGATTGGAAGAATTGGGTTGAGACCGGAAGGAGATGCCTAATAAATAGTTTCTTGTAACAAGTATCATAAATTACATAGCCGACTCGGAAGATTAGGTTATGGTTTGTGTAATCTTTAATGTTTTCCACAAAGCTTAATGTGTTCTTAGCTATCTAAATCCATAACTAGGAATAGAGTGGGTTGACTGTGAGGAACACAACTAATATAACTCGGAAGAGAGTATTGGTGAGGTATGGGAAAACGATTATCAACATGTTAGGTAATTAACAAGCTAGAAGGATTTGAGTGGGATTAGCTAGGTGAAATCGGTGCCCTAGTACTTTATCATCTTTGTTTTCATCTATTATATTATTTACTTGCTTAATTACATTCTAATCATCATAATTCTTTTATTGTTTAATTCAATTATAATTATGAACAAATCATTCTAGTATTTAATAGGTTAACTTGATCCCTGTTGGAACGACACTCTACTTACCACTATATTAATTTGAGCTATATTGTCCACTTGCAATTAATCATATCAAGTTACGTTTAGAATATGTTGATGACTCTATCTTCCTCAAGTGTAACAAAAAAATAAACCTTATAAGAGCATCCACAATGAACTCCCTAAACCACCTTCTTAGACAAATTTTAGGGAGGAATTGGAAAAATACATCTCCAACCATGCTCCCTATCCACCTCCTAAAATAGGGAGACCTCTAGGAGCTCCTAAATCTGAGGAGAGAGAAGGGACTCCTAGTGGCTCCCTATAATTTAATGTTCCTTTGTTTTATGCATAATTTAAATTTTTAATTAATGCTAACTGTTTTTTATATTATTTTTTATAAAGATGGACCAATGATATTGAATTTAAAAATAACTATAGTATTTATGACTCCCCAAATTAGAGAGTATGATTGGAGTTCAAATTTTATAGAGAGCTCTTAAAATAACTTTTGTGTGTTTTTAGCTAAATTTTAACTAAAAAATAGAGAGCATGATTGTGGATGCTCTAAGAGCATCCACAATGGACTCCCTAAACCACCTCCTTAGCTAAAATTTAGGGAGGAATTGAAAAAATTCATCTCCAACCATGCTCCCTATTCAGCTCCTAAAATAGGGAGACCTCTAGGAGCTCCTAAATCTGAGGAGAGAGAAAGGACTCCTAGTGACTCCCTATAATTAAATGCTTCTTTATTTAATATTATTTTAAGCATTTATTTAAAGCCAACTATTTTTTATTGTTGCTTTTGTGTCTACATTTTATTCAAAAATTGAATTAAAAAAACATTAAAAACATTTATGACTCTTTAAATTAGGGAGTATGGTTGGAGTTGAAATTTTATAGAGAGCTCCTAAAATAGTTTTCTAGTGTTTTTAGCTAAATTTTAACTAAAAAATAGAGAGCATGATTGTGGATGCTCTAAGGCATCAAAATGATTATTAGAGTGGCATCGTGTGTAGAATTGAAAAGTTCTTGGGGAAGCTTATACACAAGCTTTGGGTGAATAGTGCCTTTATCTCTTTATGACTATTAGTTTTCCTCACCAAATAATCAATGTTCTTATTAATTTGTTGCCTAACTAAAATCTTTCCAACCATTATGAATGCGCCAAACATTTTCAATAATTTAAGAATAAGTACTTGCTTCATTACTTTTGTTGAGATTGTTTGGTAAGGGAAGCCCTAAGCTTAAATGCACCGTTCAAAAAATCTCCTTGAACTTTTTTTTTTCCTTTTAAGTGAAACTATTTTGTTCCCAATTACATGCTCTTTTGTTACTCTCTCTACTAAATTCGGTTAAACTTTTGCAGGAACAGATGACGAAGTTACTGCTTAATTATAGTCCTCTCTACCTGTGTAGCCCTTGAATTTCAATATTGTTTCTGCCCGTATCCAACCACACATACACTCTTTCTACGCATAGTATTGTTGTGCTTGGTCAAAAATCAACTAGATTAAACTTAATTAGTATCTAACACATGTACTTATCTTCAGATTTCTACACAAAATCCAAGCCAGATGTAAGTTGTATAACTTGTATTTGTGTTCCATCGACACCACATGTTCTACACAAGCTATGGATTGTGACATATATGTTGTTTAGTGTGAGATAAAAATGTCTATATGTTAACGTGTGAACGAATGTCTTTTTTTCATTTTAAATACGTAAAATGTACTAATTTGATTTGATACGCACTGATTTGTGTGTGAGACAAAATTGCCCACATATTAGATGTGGTGAGAAATTGTGAAAGAATCAAGACGTAAATTAATTTGATTAGAGACTCGCATAATTTAAGCGTGTGAGACAAAAGTGTTTATGTGTTAAGTGCGGTTAGAAACTGTGAAAATCTTGTTTTCTACAATTTAAATACACTATATGTACTAATTTGATATAAGATGCGTCGAATTTAAGCGTGTGTTGGCCACTGTCACAAAGTGTGAAATCTCGGTCGTTTTATACAAAAAAAGATGTCACTGTACTAAATTGACGTTGAGTTTAAACTTCAGGATGCCAATCAATCCGATAATCCATGTGAGATACAACATCTTGTCTTTTGCAGTGCTAGGTTTTGTAAAGATCGTAACCTTAAAAAAAAAAAAAAAAACCAGATTCACACATTTCAGTTTTGTTTTTCGGTCTGAAAAATCAAATTAGGGTTTCATAAGCCAATCAAAGTGAAATTCTAATAATAATATACGCAATGTGGAAATTTAGGTGGTTACTTTTGGGAGCATTTTTGCTCACCACTTTAACCATAGGTGTACCCTCACCACAATCCTCAATGCTTGACACATGTCCATAGGCATAACCATAGTTAACTTTTGCTTTGTATTTATGGAACCATGATTATATCTATGGACACGTGTCAAGCATTGAGAATGGTGGTGAGGGTACACCTATTGTTAAAGTGGTGAGCAAAAATGCACCCGTTACTTTTTTGTTGTTGCTTGTTGACACTGTTATTACCCTTATTATTTAGTTTCGCTCTTACCTCGTTGGGTTCGCATAAAGGATTTGATGAGAAATCGTTTCCTATGTCATTTCCCAATGGATGAGAAATTGTGATTCTTTTTCCATGTTTGGTAATATTGGGAAACTAACTGGAAAATACCACTTTATTTCATTTCCCATGTTTGATAATGTTGGGAAACTAACTGGAAAATACCACTTTATGCGTGATAAACTAATTAGGAATGAATTGCCAAAGGAAAATCTCACATATATTTTATTTTACTTCTTATGCATAGAGAATCTACTATTTAAGTTGGTCTAGTTTTTTATTTGATTATATTTTTTCTCTCTTGTTGTTCGTTTATTTATTTAGATTCGATAGGGCTTGTTTAGGTGTATTATGATATGACTAATAATGCAAGAGACCCACAATACTGTAGTGGTTTGAAGTATTTATTCTCTTATGTAAGGTTCTGCGTTCGAATCTTAGTATTCATGTAGTGTGTGTGAGTTTAGAAAGTCCTAAAAAAAATGATATGACTAATAATATATATTTTTTCTAATTCTTATGATTTGGAAACTATATGTTTGGTAAATTTTGTATAAATTCTTCACCAATATTACCTTTTGTTTCTAGTCATTCGCAAGTAGTACTATTAACCAGCATCCCAACACAATTTGGTGATATTCACTTTATTTTTGGATCTAATCACAATTACCTTCCTTTTTTTTTTTCTTATTTAAGTGCATCTCCTGCAACACAATTTTAAAATGCTCTTGTTTTTTTCCTTTCCCTTTTTGGTTATAGGTTCTAGCACAACACAAGTTCAAATTCTTGACAATATATTTAAAGAAAATTCATTGATAGACTTTTTAAATATTTAAGTATAACATAATATATTTGTAAAAAGGTGTAACATATATTGATTCCCACATCTTATTTTTCAATTTTTTCTTCTTCTGAAAACCTAATTATCACAATGAAGAGATTTCCATAACGATGAAGATACAGATTATGATTCCAAAAAAAGAAGGAAATTAAATTCAGAATGCAAAATCTGAGAATTATGATTTATACTTTTTTTGTCCAAGGAGATTATGATATGATTTTGATTTATACATACGGTATAAGTGTAAGGCAATCTCTACTGCAGATTTGACATTTCCTTCCAAATACAAGACACCAACACCAAAATAAATAAATAACGTGCGTATTAAAACCTTGAACTCAATCCAATCAAATCAAAGAAAGAAAAAACAAATTATAAAAAAATAATTAATCCAATACAAACAGTTAGCAGCGCAGCAGTGCAACGATGAAATAGAACCCTAGGGACATCTTTGTATGCACATATCCTGACCGTCATTTCAGATATCCTACGGCTCAGAATTCCTCACTGCTTGTGCTTATCATTGCCCTCTTTCTCACTTCACTGTCTCCCTCCCTCTTTCTTTTCTCTCCTTGTAAAAATGTCTGCATCCCTGTTTGATCATCTCAGCTCAATCCGATCCTCGTCTTACTGAGTATATAATCCATACTTGGCGTTAAAAAGAACCAAAGTTTTTACTTTCAGTTTCAGTGCAAAATTTTGAGATATGGGTTCGTAGTTTTTGATCAGAAGCTTTAGGAACAATCCCATTTGGTTTTTAGCAGTTTTAAGCTAAACCCAAGCTGAAAGTTTTGATTTTTCTTCAGTTTCAGTGTTTATATTCAATATTTTTGATGATTTTTTATTGCGATATATGACATGGTCACCGATACTTATTCGAAGATGATGTCCGAGATGTCAATGCGTTCAATGTTGAAGAACGGCGATTACAGCGAAGATGTGAGTATGTTGATTCGCGAACAGAGGCGTCAACACGAGTCAAGTGAGCGAGAGAAGGAGCTCAATCCGTACAGAAGTGGGTCGGCCCCACCCACAGTCGAAGGCTCGCTAAACGCGGTTGGGGGTTTGTTCGAGGCCTCGGCGCTATCGGGTTTCACGAAAAACGGCAGCGAAGGCTTTGCGACCGAAGAGGAGCTTCGTGCCGATCCAGCTTATGTGAATTACTACTATTCCAATGTGAATCTCAATCCGCGGCTTCCGCCGCCGCTGCTTTCGAAGGAGGACTGGCGTTTTGCCCAGCGGTTCCAAGGCGGGGGCGGTGGAGGTGGAGGTGGAGGTTCGGCTGTTGGAGGCATTGGAGATGGGAGGATAGGCGGCAGGAGTGGTGCTGAAGGTGGGGATGTGAACAGGTCACTTTTCTCGGTGCAGCCAGGGGTTGGAGGGAAGGAGGAGAATGTGGTGGCGGGGAGGAAGACTCCGGCGGAGTGGGGCGGTGATGGGTTGATTGGGTTGCCAGGGTTGGGACTTGGGAGTAGGCAGAAGAGTATTGCAGAGATCATTCAGGTGAAGTGTTAGTGAAGTTTGTTGGTTTAACTGGTTTATTTGATAAACTTGTTAATGTTGTTTGCTATTGGAAAAATTAGATGCACTTCTGTAAGTGTTTCTGTTTGTAATGGTAGTGTGATAAGTTTATGCCCACTGGTTTCAAGTGATTATTCTTCATCTCTATTTTATGTGTTTTACATGGGCCAAGTCTTTTCAATCATTAGATGATTTACTTGATATCTGGTTCAGCTCCTCTAAGCAGGGTGCACCTTTTGGTTATCCTCATGAAGTGGAAGAAGTCCATGAATTAGTGCCGTTGACAGCGGTTTCTCTTAATTGTCAGCTGAATAATTCCATGAGATGGAGATGCTCATTGGGATGAGGAATTGAACTAGTTCTTCTGACAGTAGCTCAGTTTTCTTAACTTATTAGCCTATATGCTGTTGACATTGATATTGAAAAGTGGAATTGGTTTTTCAGTCATGCTATAATCTTGCTTCTTAGGAATAGTTTTCATTCTTTGCATAAATGTCTTACCAGTAGAATGTAAACTTAATTGGAATGGAAACTATTGCTCCGTATGTGGAATGCTGGAAGTTTAGGTGATTGATGTTTGCTTCTCTCTCTACCCTTTGTCTTGCGTATATGGATGCATATTTGAAACTTTATATTAGTGTCTAGAATGTGAATGTGGTTACATTTTCTGGTTATTTTCACTTGTGGTTTTCATGATTTTTAGGTTTTTACAAAATGAACTCAAGAATTCTTTTAGAAAAATTAGTGTTGATTTAAACCTTCACTTATTTTGGTTTGTTGGTAGATCTGCTCTTCTGGTCTTTTTGTTGTATACTTCCTTTCCTGGTCAAGTTTGATTGCCTGCTGCATTTTTTGTAAAATAAATTAAGTTTGTATTTCTTTTTTGGCACAAAGCTGCTGTGTAAAACGTTTGGTATTTCAATGCAGGATGATATGCATAATACAAATGTCTCAAGGCACCCTTCACGTCCAGCTAGCCGGAATGCATTTGATGATGGTGTTGAAACTTCAGAAACCCAGTTTGCTCATCTGCATCGTGATTTGGCATCTATAGATGCTTTGCGCTCTGGTGGAAATAAGCAGGGAATGTCTGCTGTCCAGAACTTCGGTTCATCGGGTTCACATACATATGCTTCTGCTCTGGGTGCTTCATTGTCGAGAAGCACGACCCCAGACCCCCAGCTTGTAGCTAGGGCTCCTAGTCCTCGGATTCCACCTGTTGGTGGAGGAAGGGCTTCCTCCATGGATAAAAAAATTGCCAATGGTCAAACCTCATTCAATGGTGCCTCACCCAATGTGAATGAGTCTGCAGATCTAGCAGCTGCTTTATCTGGTATGAACCTGTCGACAAATGGTAGGATAGATGAAGAGAATCATGCACGCTCACAAATTCAACATGAAATTGATAATCACCATAACCTTTTTGATATTCAAGGTGATCGGAGCCATATGAAACAAAATTCGTATTTGAATAAGCCTGATTCTGGGAATTTTCATTTGCATTCCGTTTCCCAATCTTCTAAAAACTCTTATCAGAATATGGGAAGAGGCAGTGGATTTGGGAGGGATCTGAACAACCCTTCATATATGTCTGATGAACAAGTTGAAATTAATAATCCTGCTGCATCTTCTGCTAACTCATACTTAAGGGGACCTATGCCAGCTCTTAATGGCCGAGGAAGCTCATTCTCCCAGTATCAGAATGTAGACAGTACCTCGTTTCCAAACTATGGCCTAGGTGGGTATTCTGTTAGCCCTTCGTCTCCATCCATGATGGGCAATCCACTTGGTAATGGTAGTTTACCACCCTTATTTGAAAATGCTGCTGCTGCATCTGCAATGGGTGTCTTGGACTCTGGAGCATTTGGAGGAGGTATGTCTCTAGGACCAAATCTGTTGGCAGCAGCTGCTGAATTGCAGAATATGAACAGGCTTGGAAATCACACTGCTGGGAGTGCTGTTCAGGTGCCCATGATGGACCCATTGTATCTTCAGTACTTGAGATCAAACGAATATGCTGCTGCCCAGGTTGCAGCCATGAATGACCCCACAAAAGATAGGGAAGGCATGGGTAATATGTATATGGATTTACTGGGTTTGCAAAAAGCTTATCTGGGGCAATTGCTTTCGCCTCAAAAATCACAATTTGGTGTTCCCTACATTGGTAAGTCTGGTAGCTTGAATCATGGTTACTATGGAAATCCAGCATATGGGCTTGGCATGTCTTATTCTGGAACAGCATTGGGTGGTCCCCTTCTTCCAAACTCTTCTGTTGGACCGGGTAGTCCTGCCAGGAATAGTGATCGGAACTTGCGTTTTTCTTCTGGGATGAGGAACATGGGTGGAGGTCTCATGGGAGCTTGGCACCCTGAAACTGGTGGAAATTTTGATGAAAATTTTGCCTCCACTTTACTAGATGAGTTCAAAAGCAATAAGACTAAATGTTTTGAACTTTCAGAGATTGCAGGGCATGTTGTTGAGTTCAGGTATGCGTTTGTTGCTGCTTCTTTAAAATTTATGCCTGTAATCTATCCAGATCTCCAGGGCTTAAGTCATTCATTTTTCCTTGAACAGTGCCGACCAGTATGGAAGTCGGTTTATTCAACAGAAACTTGAAACTGCCACAGCCGAAGAAAAGAACATGGTCTTTGATGAAATAATGCCCCAAGCCCTTTCTCTAATGACTGATGTGTTTGGTAATTATGTGATTCAGAAGGTACTTTTTCCTGTTTAGATTGTCTTGCCTTTATGTGCCAATTCCATGTGTTCTTTTGTATTAGCATGTTCATAATATGCTTTGGTTAAGTGGTTGATAAAAAATGTGTAAAATTTCTTCCATATGACTGAATTGTTCACTTTGAGTTCAGTTTTTTGAGCATGGAACTGCATCACAAATAAGAGAACTTGCTGACCAGCTCACTGGGCATGTGCTGACCCTTAGCCTTCAAATGTATGGCTGTCGAGTGATCCAGAAGGTATGTTCAGTTAGTTGACCAAAGTTCTGACAGTAACCTGTCATATTGATATATCCTGCATGTTTTACTTTCTGGCGTTCCTACAAAAGCAGGAGGGTTACCTTCTACATTTTTGTATCATAATGTGTTGTGGGAGACAGGCTAATTATGTGATCTAATATGTTTGGGGGTCTTGTTAGAAATTATTTGTGAGAAACAAAACTTCTGGGTTTTACTTTTTGAAAATTATTTTCTCAAATTTGAATTTCATGAGTCACAACAATGGTTGAACTCATTGCTCTTGTACTTCCAGGGAACTGGAATATGACTTAATATATATAAATCGTATAAGTTGAAAGAAAAACATTACTTCCATAATTATACAGATTTTTTTTTCCGGTAGTTGTCAGGGAAATGTATATGAAATTGTTCTCCCATTGATGGGTACAGATATCCATCATATTGCATTGAACTCGGTTTTCATGTGCTTCCATTTTACCGTTCAGGCTATAGAAGTTGTTGAGCTGGACCAGCAGACTAAAATGGTAGCTGAACTGGATGGCCATGTTATGCGTTGTGTTCGTGATCAAAATGGGAACCATGTCGTCCAGAAGTGTATTGAATGTGTACCTGAAGATGCCATCCAGTTTGTTGTTTCAACTTTTTATGATCAAGTCGTGACACTGTCAACTCATCCATATGGTTGTCGTGTCATACAGGTTAAGAACCTCTCCATTTTCTGAAACATGTTCATGTTTGCGCATCTACTAATCATATCAGTTGGATAGTTTGAAGATGAATCATTATCAATGCAACTGTTATGATTCTGAATGGTATAATAACTTTGATGTAACAGAGAGTTTTGGAGCACTGCCATGACCCCACAACACAGCAAATAATGATGGATGAGATTCTGCAGTCTGTTTGCATTTTGGCACAAGACCAATATGGAAATTATGTTGTACAGGTTTGTTGCATTTCTAAGAAACTTTTTTCACTCCAGTTTCTTATTGTTAAGGAAAATAATCCCACCGCGGTTAGATACAATCTGTTGTTTAAGTATCAAATGGACCTTCACTTAATGTACTAAGTGTCTTCGTTAGATGCTAACTTGGTACTTATTTAATGTAGTATAAAGGTTCAATTTGATTTCTCTCTAGACATCCAGGTCTTATCTTAAGCCCAATTTTTTTTTGCCTCTTCATGCATTTGTGACTTCACTTAAATCCATTCATGAACTTTAAGTTTCAAACTTATAACGGATGGGTTAGTTGTCTATTAAATGGAGGGATTGAATGGAACTGAGGAATAATATGATTTCAGCTCCACTCCCTTCTCCCTACCAATTTAGTGTTTTCATATTTCTATGCTTTGAGTTCTGTTATACACCTTACTTGGCGTATGGGATGAGTTGATGCACCCTTACCTAATGGTTTCGTGATGTAATTTATTAGCTTTATATGGTAGACCTGCCTGTCTCTGATTTTGCCCCAATTTTACTTTCTTTACATTTTCAGAGTAGGTTTGCATTAATTAACTAACTCATAACTGTAAAAACAAATAAGCTGTGACTACAACAGAACCAATGTGGTGACTATAAATTGTTTACTTTGGGAATAATCATTTATAGCCCCTGTCATGCTGTATATACTAAAATGTCTGTTTTATTCTTCTTTTACATTGAACTCAGTTGTTAATTGATTGTGATTAATTTTACAGCATGTGCTGGAACATGGAAAGCCACATGAACGATCAGCTATAATTAAGGAACTAACTGGGCAGATTGTTCAAATGAGCCAGCAAAAATTTGCGTCAAATGTCATAGAAAAGTGTTTAAGTTTTGGAACTCTTGCTGAACGCCAGGCCCTTGTAACTGAGATGCTCGGTACCACTGATGAAAACGAGCCCCTTCAGGTTTGCTAGATATGTGCATTTTGTCTCTCTAAATTTCAGTGTGCATTTGCGAATGTATTCTTTTATTGTTGTATAGGTTTCTTTATTTTTTATTCTTGAACTCTTTTTTTGTCTCAACATGCAATCTTCAAATATACTTTGGCCAAGTTTGCATCTTAAGAATGGGTTTCCTGAACATGCTATCGTCTCTAACTGTTGGTGCTTTTATGATAATACTGTTACATTGTGAAGTAACATTTCTATACAATTTTCAAGGTCTTATGTTTACTTTTTATGATTATGCGGTTACCTAAAATGGTGGTCTCTTAAAAGGACCTAGTGAATTCATTGGAATACTAGTGAACTCATTGGGCTTTCTTCCAGCTATTATATTTAGTTCTCTGATCAATAGCTATCATGTGTGTTATATCATATGACAGATAAAAGTTATAACTTTTACATCTAACATTCTCAGTGACGATTGGCCTCATCCCAATCAATTACTTTTGGATGTATCTAGCTGTCTTGCCAAAGTATTTGAATTGTTGCCCTAGTATATAATAAAAGTTCAAGAATGACAGTATGACTATACAAAGTTTGAGCTGTTTTAGTGCCTGTCTTTTTTTGGTTAACATTGACTACTTTTCAAATGAATGGAGTGGCAGACAGAGCATTAAGGTTTTTCTCTTTGTTATTGTGAAATCTTTTGAGTACTACGTGGTTCTGGGAAAATGATTTGCCAGGCTTTGGTTTTGTAAACGGGTATATGCAGTCTCATACTAGGTCAATTTTAGTATCCTTTCTGATTTTTGTTTTGTTTGAATTTAGGCAATGATGAAGGACCAGTTTGCAAACTATGTTGTACAGAAAGTGCTGGAAACTTGTGATGATCAGCAACTTGAACTAATCCTTAACCGAATTAAGGTTCATCTGAATGCTCTGAAGAAGTATACTTATGGGAAGCATATAGTTGCCCGTGTAGAGAAACTTGTTGCTGCTGGAGGTACTTTTTCCCTCGCTTTCTCCTTTGCTTATACATAAATTAGTGCATCACTTCTGCAGATGTTGATTCTCTACATTTTCCTCGGCTTGATCTTACAGTATGTTTATCAATTGATTAAGCATCAATGTGCACCTGTAGGATTGATATGAGGGTGCCTTCGGTAAAAGTGCTCTACTGAACACTAGTAGGAGACAGGAATTTATGACGTACCCAAACTTTATAGAAACTTTGTTTAAAAAAAATATAATTTTATATCAAACTCAAAAACCATACCGGTATATATTTCTTGTCATTTAGGTGTTGAAGTAGACAAGTTTGTTTCCTATTCAGGCGCGGGATTCACTATTTACCATTTAGAATATCTTGACTGTCATGAAATAGCATTTGGAATAGAAATGACATTTCATATCAATCCTACATCTCACACATATACACAAAAATACTCATGACTCATCTTTTGGGTTTTCCCCCAATGCATGAAGTTGATTGTTGTTTCTTGCGGACATGCTGAAGAATGAACAATATGATTTTATTCATATTTCTTTGACTCTTATGCCACAGACATGAATCACGACTGTTTCAATTAGCTAACAAGGTGCTCAATCTTTTGCAGAGAGGAGGATTAGCATTTTGGCTCCGCATGCTTCTGCTGCTTAGATGGGTCATGGGAATGAAGTTGTACAGCTAACTGAGGATAATATGAGCTCCTCTCTTTCTTTCATGTCTAGTAAAGGCTCTGTCTATGTATTGAGATGGATAAGGCGCAATGAAAATAAAGATTGTTGGTTGTACTTAAAACTGTACATTGTTAGTTTGAGGATATACCTTAGAGTAGTCGCGGCTCAGACGGTGAACGCACCTGAGGCCCCTGCAGAGGAGATAAATTTAGTGTACAAGTTTTAAGGGTGTAAAAAGCAAGGCGGTAGTAGAATTTGTGGTCGTGACTGTACAAATATTACCAGGTGGAGTCCTCCATAAATTTTTTTGATGTATGGCATTGATTATTTTCTAATTAAGGAACTTTTTTCTTTCCTCCAAAAAGTAGCAAGCTGAGATTCTATTTCCAGTTTCATTATGCCATGCTATTGTATGAAATTCAATGCTTTTTCATGCTGTTTTCCTTGATATTTTGACCAAATATGTTGAAGGAAAGAAAATTTCATGGTAAATTAGCTATGTTTTGAGGCCATACCAGGCTTTTAAGCTTTTGAGTTGACCGTTTCTATTTGCCTAAAACGCTAGGCTTGTATGCTTTTGAGTCAAACTTTTATCTTTTTGGTTGAATCTTTTGAATTGATGTGGACAGAAACTGCAAACCAATAAAAAAAAAAAAGGGGGGCGCCCTTGGGGGAAAAGAGAAACTGGAACCGTAATACCAGAAAACCGAGTGATCCATGGCACAAAAATTTAGTGCCAAGTTGCCAACAATACAAGAGCACCCACCAAACTACCCATCATTTTGCTTTGGGCATGGTCTCTGCTCAAATAGATCATCCATAGTTAGGAGGACAAAATGTAATGACATAGCGAGGAGCTTTACAAGTCTTGAGCCCTGTAGAATCATCAAAGGCATAACTATAAGCCCTGGGACAAATCGCCTTAAAAAGATGACCAAAAACAGTTGGCTTGCAACTCTTTGGATCTGCAAACTCCCCTCTGCAGCAATACCTGTCTGATTTTGCAGCCAAACAAGCGCTCTTGCAGCCTACAACCTTCCCTTGTTTCATCACCACCAATGCAGATGGGCAGCAAACATTCAAGTCAGCCTCACAAGCAGCAACCCCACACCCCACGCCACCACCTATTGGCCTCATCGAAACTGGAAGGTTGAACCCATCAACCAAACTCACATCATAGTAATGCAAGTCTGATTTTGAAGTTCCAAGTGTCATTTCAACTAGTGTGGCTGGAGGCACTCCACCAAGTCCCCTGCATTGTAAGTGCCCGGTGCAATCTCCCGTTTGACATGAACCTTTGCCTGTTTGTTCATCAAAGCAGCAGCCTTGCCTGCCCCATAGTCTGCCTGACCAGTTTTCGGGCACGTCAAGCACTTGCTGTTGGCCGCTGTGGAGATGGAAACCGCCGCAATGAGGAGTTGGGTAGCCTGCAGTGCCAAGGATCCCGGGCCATATGCTCTCCTTGCAGTTGTTCACTATAATGAGTTGAGTCCCATCTACAACAGAGATATAAATGTTGTTAATCTAAGTTTTACAAAACCACAGATTGTACGAGTGAAAAGGAGAGTACCTGTGAAGGAGAGGGAGATGAGAAAGCAGAGGAAGAAGACTTGTGAGATTGGCATCTGAAATTGATATGATGAATGATGGAGATGGATGGGATGTGCTGCTATTTCTGTGTGTGTTTATGATTCCACTACGTGTGGAAAAAAGAGAAAAGGGATTTCCTGCTTTGTCGCCAACGTGAAAGGAGTGGTAACTTTAAGAACAACTGCACATGTAATTACGGTTTTGCAAGTGCAAGACTTCTAAATTCATATTTATATTTTTACTTTTACTTTCAAAGTTTGCACAAAGGATATAGCCATATAGGCTACTTTTTTAACACTCATTTTATAAACTACAAGGAAACCACTCACAAGTAAAAGCTCAAGTTTGGATTGACAGCTTCCTACATCACAAAATTTAGGCAAATTGTAAACCCTAAACTTTTCTACAATCCTCTTGGATTATATAATTCTTTGAGGTGTAAATCTATACTGGTGGCAGCTGGCAGTTGGGTGCCACGTGTAAGTCTTTCTGGCTCGAGATTGTGGATATGCCCTGATGTTGGTGGTGAGAGTAGCCAATCTCCCCCTAAACTTTTTTTCATAAAAAAAAAAAGGCATGCCCAAGATGGTTTCTTTTCTTCTTCTTTAGATACAAAATTCAAAGAAAAGAGAAGTAGTTCAAACTTCAAAGTACCCTATGATGCCTCCCGCTTTAGTTCCTCTTTTATCATAAGATTCCAAACCCTTTTTTTTTTAGTACTAGAGGCACATTATAATAGCAATTTTATTGTGGATTGGATCTATGAGCCTCAGCCCCTCATGAAGCTTTGTCTGAAAAAGAAAATTTACAAATGAATGAGAGGTTTTACTTGTGACAGATGCAAGCTGTATGGAGCAAACCTCAAATTTTCCAATGAAGTTCCAGCTTCAATGTCAAATATCATTTTTACCTTCATGCTTCATGCACATTAAACTTTGAAGGCTGATGCACACTCACATTTTAAATCATACCATGATTTAGCTAGAAAATGAGATGAATAATGTGCATCTCTCTTATTGTGTGCATGTATGCATAATGTGTATTTCTGGGAATTCTATGCATGGTAAGAATGCATACGCATGTCATGTGTCAGAATTCTATTTTTATGGGAAAATACTTTCTTCTCAGATTCAACTATAACTATCGGTCAGCTGAAATTATGTTTAAATAGAAAATGTGTTTTTTTTTTGTGGGTAAATAATTCAGCTAGTGAAATATTATTTGAAAGTATAATCTTCATTAATTGAAGATTTCTGAAGGAAAAAATTTCCTCTAAAATACTCTGATGTGTATGACCCAAAAAAAAAAAAAAAAAAAAACTCTGATGAAGTCCAAGAAAATGTCCTAGCCTCTGAATCGAATAGAACAACCTTTATACATAGTTTTTCTCAGTTTTTTTTTTTTTTCTTAGAAGAACCTTTATATTTGAGAAACAAGAATTGAACTTCGAAAGTTTTAAAGAGACCAAAAAAGAAACCAGACCCAGACCTGAAGTGTAATTACAAACTACCACGAATCGCCGGTTCATTCGATTTTCCCGTGCGTCGGCCGGTCCGAGTTTCAAGTTGAGTCACGGCTCGTTAGCGAGGCAACCGGAAGGTTCGGTTTCTCGTTTCCCAAAACAGTTTAAACGAATGTCACTCTGACAGGATCAACCGTCCAATATAAATAAAGAAATAATGGTCAATATATAAGCGGTTGAGCCCAAACCCTAACCGGTCCATCCGGTCGCTCTCCCACGGTTTATCATCCCCATTTTAACCACCCCAACTCGGTTCTGTTGCCCAGATAGACTTCTCTCTGTTTATCAGAAGTAATCAAAGAACCATAAACAAGTAAGCTCTCTCTCTCTCTCTCTCTCACCCTCAATTTTTATGTGTATAATTTTATCGAGTGAAGCATATGCACCATATTGATGCTGGGATTGATGGGTTTCTGTTGAATTACTTGGTTTAGCTTTGAATTGAAGAAGAAAGTTTTGGCCTTTTTTGCAAATAAGTTAAGTTTTTGGAGGTTGATGATATGGCTTCGGGTCTGGTAATGGAGCCTGTACCGATTACATCACAAAAACACGACCCTGCATGGAAACATTGTCAAATGTTCAAGAATGGGGAGAGGGTTCAACTCAAGTGTATATATTGTAGCAAATTGTTTAAGGGTGGTGGGATTCATAGGATTAAAGAACACCTTGCTGGTCAGAAGGGTAATGCATCTACTTGTCTACGGGTTCCACCCGATGTTCGGGCTTTAATGCAACAGAGTTTAGATGGGGTTGTGGTGAAGAAGAGAAATAGGCAAAAGCTTGATGAAGAGATTACTAATATTACTCCATCACCTCATGCTCATGGTGAGGTAGACTCACTTGCCCTTCACAGTGATGTGAGTAATGGGATTCAGTTGATTGGAGCTCCCGAGATGCTTGAACCCAATTCGGAGTTGTTAGTGAATCAAGAGGGCATGACAAGTGGGAGGAGTCTTGATAGAAGGAAAAGGGGGAGAGGTAAACATTCTTTCTCAGGCCATGGTGCTTTTGGTGTTACTAATAGTGCTGCGTTAGGTTCTAGAAAAGTGAACAATTATGTTCACGAGGCAATTGGACGGTTTTTGTATGATATTGGGGCACCTCCAGATGCCGCAAACTCTGCTTATTTCCAACCGATGATTGATGCAATTGCTTCAGGAGGTTCAGGGGTTGAGCCTCCCACGTACCATGATCTTCGAAGTTGGATATTGAAGAATTCGGTTGAAGAAGTGAGGAATAATATTGATAAATATAGGGCTATGTGGGGAAGAACTGGTTGTTCAGTTTTGGTTGATCAGTGGAACACGGAGTCATGTAAGGTTTTGTTAAGTTTTTTGGTCTACTGTCCTGAAGGAACAGTATTTTTGGAATCTGTGGATGCATCAGACATTATAAATTCCTCCGATGCTCTTTACGGATTGCTTAGGAGAGTGGTAGAAGATGTTGGTGTAAAAGATGTGCTGCAAGTGATTACTAGTAATGAAGAGCAATACATGGTTGCAGGGAGAAGGCTGACTGATACTTTCCCTACTCTATATTGGACTCCATGTGCAGCTCGGTGCCTAGATTTAATACTTGAGGATTTTGGTAGCATTGAGTGGATAAATGCAGTAATCAAACAAGCTAGATCTCTTACAAAGTTTGTGTACAATCATAGTGTAGTGTTGAATATGGTCAGAAGGTCTACTTTTGGGAATGACATAGTAGAACTAGGAGTTACTCGCTATGCTACAAACTTTACAACATTAAAACGACTGGTTGATCTGAAACACTGTTTGCAGGTCATGGTTACTTCACAGGAGTGGATAGACTCCCCATATTCAAAGGAACCAGAGGGATTGGAGATGTTAGATCTTATTAGTAATCAGTCATTTTGGTCCTCATGCGTCCTGATTGTTCGTCTGACAAATCCCCTCTTGCGAGTTTTGAGAATGGTTGGTAGTGAGAAGAGGCCTGCGATGGGATATATTTATGCTGGAATGTATCGAGCAAAAGAAACAATTAAAAAAGAACTCGTTAAGAGGGAGGAGTACATGGTATATTGGAACATTATAGATCAAAGATGGGAACAGCAGTGGCATTTTCCTCTTCATGCTGCAGGCTTCTACCTTAACCCCAAAATATTTTACAGTATTGAAGGAGATATGCATAATGATATCCTCTCAGGGATGTTTGATTGCATAGAGAGATTGGTTCCTGATACCAAAGTCCAAGATAAAATCATCAAAGAGCTAAATTTGTACAAGAGTGCTGCTGGAGATTTTCGGAGGAAGATGGCAATTAGAGCTAGAGACACTCTGCTTCCTGGTGAGTGCCCATTGTATTAGATTTGATTGTTATTTCTAGCTTCTGTGTCATGACTTACCTCACAATGGTTTATTTATTAGCACTTTTGAAGAAGCTGCTCGATATCCTTTCGTGCATGCTAAGTGAGATGACCACTTATAAGCATTTTTACATATTAGATCACTGAGTGCTTTACTTCCAAATTTAATAAGTCTTCGATTCCGTTTAATCCTGGTAAAGATTGAAGCTCTTTGATCTTTTGGGTGTATTTGGTGTGATCATGACACCAAGGGAAAACCTTCCAGGCACATATTGCAAGTATTCTGTTTCTCATATTATTTTAACCTCTTTCTCACATTGAGCTAATTTTTTCTGTAATATACTTGTCTTAGCTGAATGGTGGTCAACATATGGAGGAGGTTGCCCGAATTTGGCACGCTTGGCAATCCGTATTCTCAGTCAGACTTGCTGTTCGATTGGGTGTAGGCAAAATCAGATTCCTTTGGAGAAAGTACACAACATAAGAAACTGCCTTGAGCGTCAACGTCTCAATGACCTTGTCTTTGTTCAGTACAACTTGCGACTGAGACAAATGTAAGCAGAACGCAATTGACCCTGTATGGATTTAGGAATGGTGGTCGAAAATTTCAACGGAGAAAAGTTCCTTTCTTTTTGCTAATAATATATATGTTTTTTCCGCAGGGTTGGTAAGAACAATGAACAGGATTTTATGGATCCCATATCATTCGACAGCTTTAGCATTATTGAAGACTGGGTTTCAGGGAAGGACATGTCCCTAGAGGACCATGGAAGTTCAGATTGGATGACACTGGATTCACCCTCTGCTAGCACAATGCTTTTAGGGCCCTCAAATGATGATGTTGAGGACTTGGGCTCTGGTAATTTTATACTTTGATGTGGAGAGTTGCTTAATACTGATTAATCTTTGTTCTTAATTACACAGTACACTAATTATCTTGGTCTATATGCAGGGTTTTACGATTATGAGATTTTTGGTAGGGGGAAAGACGCTGAAGAGGAAAATGTTGAAGACAATGTAGAAAATCATTAGAACCTTATGCATGAGCCAGTTCTGTATCTCAAGAACCCACGGTTACGAGTTGTCACCTTGTTCTCTGCAATCAAGCAGAGGAAGATGTAGAGAAGTAGACGTGCATGTGGTGTCTGGCAAATTTTTGAAGCCTCCAAGACAGTTTTCAATTTAGAGAATAGTGCATTGTAGCTGATAATTAGAAGCAGATAGTTGTAGCAGTTAAAATGTTGTTTATTCTAATGCGTGTCATCTGTTTGTAGATTTGTATTTACACGTTCGAACTGTTAGAAAGATGAAATGTACATTGATGTTTATTCTCATCTTGTCCTCATCCAGTGACACCTTTTATCACAGATGAATTGAGTATGAAGCTGGTTTTGTTTCATGATATTAAGTGTGTTTATAGCTCCCTTTGCAGAGTAAACACTGCAACAATCTAATTGCCAAGGTTCAAGAATTTAATCGCTAAGGTTCGAAAATCTAATTGGTTAGGTTCGATAATCCAATTGCTAACTGAAGAAGAACTGCCTTTTGTACTTGAATCTTCCTTTTTAAGACTTTGATTGCAAGGTTGTTTAATTACGATACAAGTTACTGTTGGTTGTTGGCTCTTTGCAACTAACCCTTCATTAGTTACATTAAATAAACTAATCCAGCATAGCTATCGGCATCACTTGGTCTCTCTCTGCACTACTTTAACTAGACAGAAATATTTCCACATGGAACTGTTGGGAATTTTGATTCAATGAATCTGTATATGTGAGCACCAAAAAAAGTTTACACATGATGTTCTTGAACACAATGTGGATTCAAACCGTGACACAAATTTTGTCTTTCACATGGGAAAAACAGAAGCAATAATGTAAATACTCCTATAAGATGAAAGAGGAAGCCTCCTATAACTGCAGATTAAAGAAACATCATGTACCAGAATATTTACAATCCAAAATGGGGTGTCATAATAGTCAAATTTACATGGAAAAAAAAAAAAAAAACTAGCACAGCTATAATCATTAAAAAAAGAGAAACAAAACCCAAAAGAAAAAAGAAAGACAAAGGAGAGAGAGAGAGAGGAAATTGGCACTCAATCTTGGGAGAGAAACTCTCATGTAACGGGATAACACTTTTTGCTATCTCCGTCCAAAAACGCAATGACTAGTAGGATAACTTTTCCACGTGTCATTGTGTTATTGGCCGGGGATAGTAAAACACTGTGTTATTGCCCGATGATAGCAAAACATTGTGTTATTGACATAGCAAAACAATATTATCCCCGTTACCTATAAGCTTTTTTTGCTATATTGGGCAGCTACCACAATTTCTACCAGATACTGAGAGAGGTGAGCTTGAAGAAGCAGCTTCAAAATCAACATCCGCATCATCACATGACCATGCACTTGCCTTCTCAAAATATGAAGATGCTGGATAAGAATGCACATAATCCTCAAACTCACCTCCAGTGCCACCAGTGCCACCAGTGCCACCACCCTCACTGTCTTTTCTCCCATCATAAGCCCCTGGAGACAAAACCACCTCAGGCAGTGCCACCTCACCCTCCAAGTACCTCACCACCTGTCTCATTGTGGGTCTTGCCTTGGGGGTATTATTGGAACACATTAACCCAAGTTTAAGCACCACAACAGCCTCAAGCTCATCAAACTCACCCACCAATCTTGGGTCCACAACATCAAGAATTGCACCATCTCTCCACTTGTCCCAAACCCAGTCCACCAAAATGAGCTCCTCAGGCAGGGCTTTGGGCTCAATGGGTCTCCTTCCACAAACCACCTCAAGCAAAAGAGCACCCAGAGCAAACACATCTGAGCTGGGAGTAGGTTTTCCGGTCCGAGTCAACTCAGGAGCGAGGTAACCCAGTGTCCCGACCACCCTGGTTGTGGTTGGGTTTGAGCCATGCTCATATAGCTTAGCAAGACCAAAGTCACCAAGCCTTCCATTTAGCTCAGAATCCAACAACACATTGCCTGCTTTAATGTCTCTATGAATCACAGTTTGCTCCCAACCTTCATGTAAATACAATAGCCCTGAAGCTACACCTTTGACAATCCCGAATCTCTGCTTCCAGCTCAAAATTGCTTTGGGGTTTTCAAACAGGTACTTGTCCAGGCTTCCATTAGGCATAAAATCATATACAAGCAATAAATCACCACGCCTACGACACCAACCCAATAATTGAACTAAATTTCTATGGCGCAGACGACCAATGCTAGCAATTTCAGACACAAATTCTTGAAGACCCTGTTTTGATTCATTGGATATTCTCTTAACAGCAACTTGGGTATTTGAGTTTGGCAAAGTTCCCTTATAAACTTTACCAAACCCACCAAACCCAATTACCTCTTTGTCTCTGAAGCCTCTAGTGGCTTGCTTCAGCTCCTGGTATGTGAATCTGTGAGGACCAATGTCAAGCTCCCAAGCTTCAATCACCTCAGCGTTCTTGATTCTGTGAATGATGTAGAAAGCCAAACCAATGCCTAAGATCAAGACCAGAAGAGCAGAAACAGAAACACCCACAATTACACCAGTGTGTGTTTTTTTGGGTCCAGGGAGTTTAGGCAGAGCATCCAAAGAGAGAGACTTGGCATCTCCATTCATTTTGAAGCTCCAACCAGAGACATAGTGCGAGCTGGCAAGCATCCCAGTTGAGGCAGAGAAGCCGATGTACATAAAATCTTGAAAAATTGGAGAGAGATCCACATCAAACGTTAAAATTGGAGATGTGGGTTTGATAGAATTAGGAGAAAGCTTAACAGTTACTTGGTTTTTCACTGAATCGTAATCTACCCACGCCTGGATTACGTGACCACTTTTGAGATTGAGGTCCTGTTTTGTTGAATTTTGACTGGTGAAATACCCAGCTGGAGTTGATTTGTTGGAGGCCAAGCTGTTTATATCGATGCCAACATGGTTGTCGTTGATGTCGCCAAATTCAAAGTCCTGCACAGTGTCAAATTCAACAGCAAAGATATGGTTTGAGAAATTACCAACGACCGTGGCGTTGAGTATACCAAGGTACTGGCTTGGAAGAGACCCAGGAAGCTCCTTTGAAGGTGAGATAATGAAGGCGAGGCCATGGCCGCCGAGCTTGGGGTACTCTGGGACTATAGTGAAAGCAAAAGCGGTGGAAAAGGAGGAAGCTTTTCCATCAGTTGAGTTCTTGAATTTGATTGGAGATGAATAGAAAGCGTGACCCAAGACTCTAAGAGTGTCGTTTGTGAGCTTTAGCATGCCATTGGGCTCGATCTCTGCTACCCCATTTAAGCTCATGTTGCTGCCAACGCCATTGAACCCATTAAAGTGGAGCTCTTCTTCAATCTGAGACTTTACTGGGTTTGTGAGGAAAAGGAGAAAAACCAAGAAAAGTATGAGTCTTTGAGATGCCATAAGTTGACAGAGGAGAGAGAAATGAGTTTGTGAACCAGATGGAAATGGAGTTCCAGTGCTATTATGCTGGATTAACTAGGTTAAATGTCGGTGCATTTGAAATTGTTTTCATTTTTTCTAATTGTTTAGAGTTTGCTTTCGCTGGTTGTGGTGGAGGAAGGGAAAGAGAACGAAGCAGAGGATATGGGGATGTTGGGTTGTAAAAGAGGAATATCTGGTAACGATAGGATTGAAGCCTATGTTACCACTTGGGTCATTTGAGCTCAACCCCCAACTTTGATTTGAAACCAACTTTCCAGAACTCATTTTCTTTCCTTTTCCAACTCCACCCACAAAATCTACTTTTAAGGTAAATTCCACAAAATCCAAAATACAAAATACATTCTAATAAAATTCCGAGCTTATTCATTTAGAATTTACGTATTTATTCGCATTTTATTTAATATTAACCATTATAATAATCTAACGACTTATAACATAACACGTCAATTACTTTAAAATTATGTTTTATCTTATGAGATTCATCATATTATTTTAACAGTCCTCATAATATTGTTTTAACAGTCTAAAGTGCAATTTTGCACTTCTAATAATTTTAAAAAAAAAGAAAAAGGAAAAGAAACCAAGCCCAGCACATGTAACTTCGCCCATCGGGTCGACAACCCACCTCCCTCCCCATCTCTTCCTTTCTCTGTATCTTCATCTATTTCTCATTGTATTTACAAAAACCAAAGTAATCAAAATCTAGAAAGAACAAGAAAAAGTTCGTAAGGGAAGAAATCAAAACCCCAAATCAGATATACGCTAGATTTCAATAAAATCAAAATCAAAATCTTATTTGCGAAGTACTTTGTTGATTTCTATTCAATTAAATGCATTGTTAAATTCTTAATCTTTGTGTGAATTTTATTTTAGGTTTGAATTCCTATTGCTTGATCACCGCTAGGAACTTTGCATCTAGATAATTGGATAAATCTAGGAGAGAAACGCCATCCAATAGGTTTATTGAAACTAAGATTAAGAAGAGTAGATAGCTAGGAGAGAAACGCCATCTACTAGTCTTACTTGGTTGATTGAATTCTTATAATCTTAATGGGTTCTTTTATGCTAAATTTTAACACATTGACAAGGTAGAATTGCATATAGGGATACACGATTTATGATATTGACATGCTTACTTTAGAAAGAACAACCTTTAACATTGGCATCATAATTGGATAATAATTGGCTCTAAGAAAAAGAAATAGGATTGTCATTTGTGGATTCATAACTTAGATCTTCATCACTTTATCTTTAAAAACCTATCCTTTTCCGTGCGTTTTATTGTTCTTTCTTTTAATTCTTGCAATTTAAGTTTTCTTTAATTCATCACTCAAATTAATCAATCATTCATTTAATTGGGTTTAGTGCGATTTAATTAATTAAGTTGTTTTTATCAGCCCTTGTGGGTTTGACCTCGTACTTGCATATCTCTATACTATTGTTAATTCGTGCGCTTGAGGGTAATTTAATTTGCGATTTTTGGATATTCTTTTTCAGGTGTTCAAAAATTTACATCACATTGTAGGATGATAGCTGGATGTTGAATCCAATTTCCGCATTTCTTCGAAGTACCGGCCATTTTTTCTAACGAAGGTAGGACATAATTTTTTTAAATGGAAAAAGACGAAGGATAGTTTGTAAAAGAATGAAGAGAATGTAATCTTAATTTCGGATTTAAAAAAAAACCAGCTAGCTGATGTAAGCTAATGGCTAGGTGACGTCAACTGTGCCCCATCCAATTATTTAGTCCGGGCTGGTCAAAGGGCCACATATGGGTCTCATTTTAGGAATTGGTCCTTTGTGTAGCCCTTTGTGTAGCTCATTATGGAAATAAATTTTGAGTTATATTCGAGGATATAGCCCTCGCTTAAGATGGCGTAAGAATTTGAATATAGGAATTGGTCCTTTGCTCGTTTTATTTACCGATGACTTTGAATTATCCGATTGACTCTTCATAAAGATGAAAGTGAAAACCCACCTAGCATTACCCGTTTGAAAAAAATGCATTATCATTTAAAGTTCATCGCTACACGCAAGCACACCACCATCGTATCTCCATTGAAAACCTAGGGTGCATGGAGTCATCATCATGATGTATATATCAATAATTCACACAAACGTTTAACAATTTCCAAAAACCTTTTGACAATCTCAACCAATATCACACCTATACGCCTACGCCATTATCTTAAGTTGTTTTCTAAATTATTATGGATCATGGAATAATAATGGCTTGGCTCAATTTGTCCTGGTTGGTCGAATTGCATTATGAAACCTTAAATATTACATTACAACTATATAATATTAACAGGACACCAGAAAACGCTGTTTGTTTGATACCTCCATTTTCTGGTACAGTAGAGTCAGAGACTCTCTCTCTGTTTTTCAATTAAATAAATTGTTTCACAAGTTTTATGGTGGCGCACTATCGCGCATGCTGCAAATTGCAAGCTCTTTGTTTTGTTTTGTTTTTCTTTCAATTTTTCGTTTTATTTATATAGTTTTAAATAATATATAAAGTTTTTGTTTTAATTTGGGATGAAAAATAAGTTAAAGAAAATACAAAGACAAAATCTGCACCAATTGTACTGTGAAAGGCTTTATTATGTAGAAAAAGAATTAAGAATATTTTGCCAATGCCCACCAAACAAGGTCCCATGGCATGAGAGCAAATGGTAGTTGTCCAGGTGCAAAAACATTCATTAAATTTTCTTGACCATTTTGAAACGCTAAACATTGTGGTAGTGTTTGTATTCTACGCTTTATCTACTTTCGGTGTGCCAAATATCTGTGGATGCATGCATGCGTCATTTGCGTCCGCCCATTTTCAAAACCCACGTGTTCTTTGCGTTTCATATTGAAAATGATTGTGGTTGGTTTTTAATGAAGTCCCGAAAGTGGTATTGAATCTCATTGATTCAATAATATAATTGAGTAAAAATTAATATATGCGTGAGTGAGTCGTTGATGCATGTGAATAAGCGAGATAATTTCATTGTTTTTTATTCTCGTACCAAATTCATGCCCCATGCTTGGTTATTGCATAGATAAGGTCCAACTTAACACAAGTTGCGAGGAAAAGACTAAACTAAGTTCGATCCTAGTGATACAGAATTGAAGACAAGGGGAATCTTTCATATTGTGTTTTTGGTTTTGCATTGCTAATTATTTGCTAGTGCGAGGGTCGTAATTGGACTACTGAATTGAATTCTAACAAAAGTTAATACGAGGGCTATGACGTACGGCATCATATAGATAATATACACTTGAGCAGCTGAGGTCATTCAAATGCTTAAACAAGCTATTACAAATCATGTAGTGGAAGTAGACAATGGACTGGTAAAATTACCTTGTGTCCAGGTGTGTAATGTAACGCAACTCGTAGCTCAAGCGGTCAAAAACATGTACTCTTACATTACATACATCGCAAATCATATTTCCTCCTCATGAAAAGAAAAAAACGAAGAAGAGGTGCATGGAGTAAGATTTAATTTGACCATGACTGATCAAACCCCTCAATCAATGTGAAGATATATACCCCTCTATCAAAATCATCCGTACAGTTATCTTAGAATAAGAAGATACATCTGACATTTAACAGTCTTCTCTTGTCTGGTCTCCCGCACCACTAAAGTTAGAAACTTTTATTGCAAGAAAATAATTTGTTGCTGCGTTGAGATGTAATTTAGATTTACGAGGGCAACGACTACTCCAATCCAAACTGCAAACTGCTGGTTGTTGTGGCATTGTTAATTTGGTTTGAGAGTCAAGTAGAACTAATTTGAATACGATGTGTGTTTCTGATATAATATTTACCACGTGAAATACACAACTAATTTTTCTTTAAAAAAATCTAGAAAGTCTGTTTACAAGATCAAGATAAAGATTTTATTTTTTATTTGTATATCCTATATATATATGTATAGCTTTGCAGGTTATGTATCTCATGGCCTGATATTTATGATTTCCCATATTGAATGTCAACATGCAGAAAACTTCCATGAGGAACAAGAAAAAAAGATGGAACAGAACATGAGGAACTGAACTAACTGAAATAACTGAAATAACTGAAATTACTGGTGGGGTAGTGGGGTAGAACAAAAGCACTTATTGATGACATTGAATAGTGTACATATAACACAAAATTACATGACACCAATCCAACGAAAGGAAGACAGCAACATAATTATTGTTTCACCAGAACATCCTTAAAAAAAAAAAAAAAGTGCTTCCCTGCTTCCTCCCCCAATACTTAAAAATAAAAAAGGAACTTAAAATGTGCACAGACAGGTGCCATCATCACTCCTAGCACTTGGGTCAAAGTTTTCTACAGTTGGATCAGTACAACCTTCAGGAACTGGAACATTTGTTGGGCTGCTTTGCCTGCACCAAAACAACCAAATTAAGCATTAGTAAATATTTTGTTTCTGTTTTTTGTGATGCCTAAATACAAATTCATTTTATGAACTTTCTAAATTAAGCTGGATCCAAACCTTCCCAACAGACCTCTTATAAGATCAAGGTATCTAACTGAAGAAAGTTCCTCTATCAATAGCATCTGAGTTGGCATCTCCAAGAGCAGCCTCGCTCAAGTACTTATCAGCCAATTGGACTCTCTTCACATTCTCTTGCTCTTGGACAAGCATGTTTCCATACTCAAGCAGCTTCTCGATTGTCATCTTAGGCTGCTCGAAAGTCGGGGGCCCTTCCTTTGAGTTCACAAGCTTCTTCCCAACGCCGTCAACCCCAACCCCTGCAACCCACTTCCTTACTTCATCATCGTAGACTCGGGCCCTCAGTGCACCAAAGAAATCTGCAAAACCATGACACATAACCAAATATTATCATCCTACGCAATCTCTTATAACATAACATGTCAGACTGTCCAATAAGAAAAGAGAAGGGTACTAAAGCGTACCAATGGATTGGCCAGGGAAGGTGTCAACAAGCTTGACAATGTCTTCCTCAGCAACATTGTCACTCCTGAAGATTCCAATGCAGACACCAATACGATCTTCGCGGGTAGGCGCCCAGTAGAACTTCTCCATACGCCCGTCACGGATGAGAGGAGCATACAATGTTGAGAAATCGTTACCGGTGACAATGATGGGGACACGGGGGTTATCCTCCTTGTTGTACATACCGGGGAGCTGGACATTTGTTGGGTTATCAGCAATGTTCATGAGGGTGGCATTCACCATTTGGTTGTTCACAGTGTACTGTGTGGTTCCACCAAGCCGACCAGCTCCTGCATCAAGATCGTTGATGAAGAGTGCACACATTTTGCCCTTCCTGATTATGTCAGCTGCTTCACGGTACCTTTGCCTGATCAGCTTCGCGGGTTCTCCTGCGTTTCCACTTTCCAATTCTCCGGCACTCATCATGATGGGGCTGAAAAGAAACACTCATCATCGTCAGAAGCTAGGTTCAGTAAGAAGCAGAGCATACCCTGACTAAGTGACCATAAACTAGTAAAATCTTAGTTTGTTTATTTTGTTGGTTATACAAAGGAGGCTTAAGGGTTAAGGCATGGGAAAAAGAAAAGCAAGAGTCGAACTCTGGCCTTGAGTGTGAGGAAAAATACTCTCTACTGACTTAGCTACTTGCAAGTGACACATAGAAGAATCATAGATTTTAGTCTTACCCGAAAATAAAAGTCAAGGAAATTCATCTAGTGAGACATGCAAGAATACAAGAACAGAACAGAACATGTATGGAAAGCATGCAATTGGACTCACGTGATTCCCATCTTGGCAAAGACAAGCTCACACTGGAAAGATTTACCCTGACCTTTGCCTCCCCAGATACCGAGGATGAGAGGAACCTACAAAAAAAATCAAGCCATGGTTCAAGTTAATTTGCTGTAATATAATTATGGAAGAAACTCAAAATTAATAATACAGTGAATTAGACCAGTATGAGCATAATACTTTGATGTTAGGCAGGGTCATGAAGTTCTTGCTGATGTGGACAACAAGCTTGTCCATAAAAGCAGGAGCAATGTAAAAACCATCCATGTTGTTGTCCAAGTTGTACCTAAATTAAGCACAGGCTCTCATTAACAAAGTACTAATTAATAATTAATCTTTGATAATCAAAGAACTAATTATGATCGTGTTTGAACTTACTGGCGAAGCCCGGTACTAATGTATTCATAAGAACTCATGACGGCAAAGTGAGTTCCAGCGTTTTGAGGTGCTTGGAAGAGAGAGTCGACCATGCCCTTTCCTCTTGTGATGTCTTGTTGGTCATCTGAGGTGTCAAAGGCAAGGCCTTTCCATTTGTCCTTGTTGGTCTGCTTGTCTTCATCCACCTCTGCTACAATCCTGAAGCTCCCGGATGAAACCTTGGAGGTGGGGAATCTTGAGTTCACTTTCTTCAAGCTGCTGCCCAAGAAGGTTGAGCTTGGAACTGAAGCGCTGCTGCTAGAGCCATTTAGGCTCAGCTGCATGCATTAAAAGTGTAACCATTATTAATTAAGATTAGCTTCCAAAACAACAAATCCATGTCTAATTCTTTCCCTAAATGAATTTTTTTGAACTTGAACCATTAATCATATTAATTCTTGCCTATAAAAGGTGTAGTCTAAATTCCACAGTCTGACAATATATAGGCATATGTTCGCAACATAAGTCTTAAGTCTAGCAAGAGAACATTATTCTACAAGTCGAATTAAAATAAATGTCCCATGCAAACATGTTAACATTTTAGCTTCCAAATAACTGATATTAAGTTTGCATACACACTGAGTGAAGGCATAAACAAAGCAGGAAAGACGTAGTACCGGTGCCCGGTTGACAGCTCCAATGGTTGAGACAGCGGTAGCCATTGATCTAAGGGGATTGGACGGTTGTGATCTAATGTGAGTGAAGGAGAGGAGAGGCACTGCCCTGTTTGCCTGCAAGCAAAGTATGGAGAGTGGTGTTTTGAGCGGAAACGAAATGAGAATTTGAACTTATAGTACTCACTTTGAGTGTACAGAAATTGGTATCCTAAGGATTGGGTTCTTTGAATGGTTTGAGACCATAGAATCAAGATTGCCTTGCTGCCACGTGGCAAACAGAGAGTGCATGGAACTCCGTCCTTCGTTGGTCCTTGAGGTTAGTGTTCAAGCTCGCTTCTTCTCCACGAAAAATTAGGGAAATTGGTAACCACATAATTTGAGAATAGAGAGTGCATGTCTATTATTGTGTTATTTTTTGTTTTTTTGCAAGGAAGATGCATGGGAGATGGAAATTGACAGAATTTGAGATGAGGTGAATAAAATGTTTGTGACTATCAACAATGTTCATGTCTTTATTTTTCAATTGGATTTGTACAAAAATTTGAGCAAATTTGTTGCGCTATGGTAGAGAGGTCCCACTTGCATGCGATCAGATCAGATGCTCTGCCCAGTGCTAGGGGACGAACTTCAATCAATTTTCAATGTGAAGGAGAATATGCAAAACCAAGTGTTCGGCCACGAGTCATTCTATAGTGAGGGCCTTAAGGCCCTTAGATGATGTCTTATCTCTTAACTGTTGGATTAAACTAAACAATTTGATCCAACGGTTAAAAGATAGGGCATCATCTAAGAGCCTTAGATAAGACCCTTATTATAGACTTCTAAGTTTGGCTGGACCTAAATCCCCTTAAGGTATATGGGATTATTGATTAATTTGACTTCTGCCCATAATCAACATGACACAACACGACTTGACAGGACTCGACCCAGATTCCGCCCCGGAACCCTCACCGAATACTGTTGAAGTTCCGACATTAACCCAATGTCGGGCCCACATACTAAAAAGAATCCCTCTTTCCGAAACAAATTATAAATGGGTCAAGACTTCTGTCGAAAAATGGGCAGAGTCTCCCCTGAAATATGAACAAACCCAAAAGTTCAACTTGATAATATACAACAGAATATGTATATCCAACTGCCAGCATGCAATACAAATACATAACAGGCATCCGACCTTAAATCCAACCCTAAAGGGCAATAACAGAGCAATCTAAGAGTATTCAAATTCAAGTAGCAAAATATAAAGTTAAAGATAAGGGACATGAAGTCCTATAATCAAGTCGAAGCTCGAGAAGAGGAGCGCTCGGCCGGACCGTACGGAAGCAACGACTACGGCCTAAGTGGCGCAAAATAGAAAGAGTGTGAGTGGACAAAAACAAAATTTTAATAGTTCAAATCAACGTACTAATCCCACCGTTTCAAAATGATGCTGAATCATGCAGTTCAAATCCTTTATGTACATAATCATTCAAATTCCAATAATCACAATGTAATAACATAATAATCACATCATAGTACTGTTTCCCATTCTTTCCCACTCTCACATAACCACATGCCCGTAGGCAATACAAGTAAGGAAGGATCCTCACTGAAAGAAATACGAATACGAAAGTACTAATACACACATATAGGTAATATAAACCCTCAACACCAAATACAAGTACCAGGGGAAAACAATCCAACAAGGGATCATTTGACTGGACACCGGGACAGCTTTCCTGATGTGACTTGTGTCCAGGATTTAACTGGACACCGGGTCAGCATCACAATGGCCTCGTGCCCAGGGTCAAGTTGTCCAAATGGGATTAAGCTAGCCGGGCCGCAGGGTAGGGACCATCAATACCCATACTCCTGTAACAAGTTATACGCGCAGACTACCTAATTAAGGGTCTACAGTTACACCCCGTTTAGGCATGCATCGGGTATCCGATGCAGACGAACTATATCCATACGAACCGTATCCAGTAACGTTATCAAGAACAAGGGGAGGTACATAACAAGGTGCAAACCGCACTCAAATCAATCGCTACACGATAATCAATATATACATATTTAGTCACATGTACCCGAACCCCAAAATATCACACACCAGGACATATATACGTCCAACAATCCAATAACATTATATATACACAATATAAGGACATCACCGTCCCAAACATACAATTCTATAGTTAAAATAGTCACAAGCGTCAAATGACGGCATATCAATCCACAATCAATTAAAATGTCACATTCACCGAAAATGAATATTCAAAACCGTATTCAAAACTCAAGTCAAGAAAATGTTACATTAAACCCCAAATAAATCATGTGTCCCAAATCATAGTATAGGTAACTATCCCTTAAAAATATAAAGTCCAAACCCCGAAACGTTTATTCAAAATATACATATATATATAATACATAACGATCCTTTAAAATACAATAACCAAAGCCCAAGCATTCGCAAATCTCACGTATTACTGACATCCCTTAAATCCATAATTTAAAATAATATAAATAGTGATTCTTTAAAGATATAACCTAAAGTCCAATCTCATATACATATACGTCGCAAAACTCCATATCAAAGTAGAGATATATATATATATATATATATATATATATATATATATTCAAAGTAGATATACTTAAAGATAATTATATTAATAAAATATAGCCATCAGGGCCCCACATACAAACCGGAAACCCAAATCAAGAATAAGTATCGAATACCAATTCAAGCATAATGAATTCATCAAAAGTCGAAACCAAGATTTAAAACAATTATCAAATCTCATTTATATGCATTACATTCAATTCTTTAAAATCATGCTCGTTTGAAAACAAAGTCCACTCACAAATAGTCCCACGCTACCTGACCCGAAGAGGGTCTTGCCTGAGGATCACGAAGAGCTTGAGTACCTATTCCAAGAATACGAGGATTAATTAACAACCGAACCTTGAACGACAACCTTAAAGTCAAACCCTATCAAAATCTGACTCAAAGTGTGCGTACGTGTGTACGATGAATTCTAAGGTCAACGACATTCGTTAGAAGGTGAAACGACCTCAGGAGACGTGAAGTCAACCCTGGTCAAACTTGGTCAAACTTTCCCGAATAGGTCAAACCGGGCCCGCGGGACCCACGACTTCCAAACTTATATCCGAAAGTTCCTATAGGTTCACTACGGCTTATAGAACACGTCTCGAAAGTTTGGTTGCGATCGAACGGTCGGATCGCTCACGATCGCACGATCGGACGGTTATGGTTTAATTCAAACTTTAAGTCATTGATCCGGAGCATCCGGAGCTCCGATCCATGAATTCGAGGAACAACATACGTGAATTCGGATTCGATCCAATGGTCCGAATACGTCGAACCCAAACAACGCATAATAGGCGTATATTGGTTCGAGGTCCAAACGACATCCGAATCGGAATCCGAATATACGTACGCGTTCACGACAACACGAGGGTTGTAACGGAACAAAGATCCACCACCACACCCTGGCCCACGCGCTGCCACATGAGCCGCCGTGAGGTTTGGGTGTGTTGAGCAATTCCGGCCAACCACCAAACTTCGATTCAAGCTACAAACCACCTACCTATCGACTCAGCTCCTCAAGGGGAGTTCAAAGCCAGTCAGATCCGCCGGAGAATAGGCCGGAACCACCTCCAAATCATGGCTAAACCACCTCCAAATCACGGCCAAACCACCTAGGGTTTTGGCCGAATCTGGGTTGCTTGGAACGGCGGCTACGCCGCCAATTTCTATCTCGAACCTAGGGGAAAGAGAGAGGAGGAGGAGACGTACCTTTCCTGAGTGGTGGCGTTGTCTGAAACGACTGGAGCAGTCACCGTCGATGATGGAGTTTTCACCGAATTTTCACGTCGACACGGTCGGCAAAACACGGGGTTTCAGGCTAGGATAAGGGGTGGGCTGCGTAGATGGGAGAGAGAGGAAGTGAACAGGACCGGTGGCAGGTGCTGGCGTGACCAGAAAAGGCCTGAATCACCGTCGCCGCTTTTAGTTCATTTCTGGAGAGAAAGAGAGAGATGAGGGTTTCGTTGGGGAAGAGAGGAGAGAGAAGGTGGGTGCGAATTCTGATTGGGCCAACTCAGATTCTAGGGTTTTAACAAATTCTGAAATAACCAATATGTCCTTTTTAAGCGTTACAATTTCGAATCGAACGTGCCGCACGTCCCCAAACTTGTTTCAACGTGCCGGACGCAATGGCGCAACTCGTTTCGCCAAATTCTCTTCCGAAAATATAGTTGACTAATTCCAATTTTATTATATTAATTATTTTTATTCATTTTAAATTACCAAATTTAATTACTCAATTATTTTCTTTATTTTCTTTTAAATTTTTGGTCCGGGGCGTCACACGACACGAGTCACTCAACACAACTCGATTGCATCAGTCAAACTCTTGTTTAGTTCATTCTAATTTTTGTTAGTCCTACACGTCTTGTTTGGTGAATTAGATGGGATAACACTGGATTGGACTTTGAGTATGGGTGGGCATCCGGACCGGAAAACCAGAACACCACTAGACCGGGAAAAAAAAAAGGGAAAAAATTGGTTGACCAAAAAAGTCAACAAACCAGACCGGAATGGGACCGAACTAGTTTCGGTTTCACACCGTACCACAACGGACCGGACTGGTTTTTTTTAAAACAAAATTTTGAAATCCTATGCTATATTTTTAATTTTATAATTAATATTTTTCCAATTTCAACTTCAAAACATTTACCATTGTATGAATTGGATCATTTGTTAATTTTCAAACCCAAAAAACAACTTATTTATTATAAGTTGTATTGTAAAAAATATATATATAATTTAAATTTTTTTTGAAAATAAATAAAAAAAATAAAAATCCGGTTCAAAACCGGAACTAGTCATAAACGAACCGGTCAATTTTAAAAAAAAATTCACTTGAATCGAACCGGATTGGACAGGATAATAGTGTCGATTTCGATTCCGGTTTGGGGTGAGAATCGTACCGAACCGGACCGCGTCCACCCCTAACTTTGAGTATTGGACATGACTGACTAGTTAGGACTTGGGTTTTGAGTCTTGTCCTATTGAGACTCATGTCTCAACTAAGGAGTCCAGCCCACAATCTTTATTGGTACATCGAAATGAAGTTACTTTTTTTTGTTTCCAAAGTTAGGAAAGGGGATGAGAGTTTTCTCACATGCACACACTGCTAAAGTACCATAAGGGATCGAACCTGGGATCACTGGTATGTAAATCAAGACCCTTTTTCAATGGGCTAGACTCGGAGGAGGCCCATAGGATGTGTGAGCTGTTCGACCGCACATGGCCTCCTAAATTTAAGGGCCTCCAAATTTTTCCAAGTCAACGTATAAATTAACTAGAAGATGAAAATGAAAATGAAATATTAAATATCACCCCACAACGCCAAATGCAGATGCCCCAAAACCAAAACCAAAACCAAAATTGAATTGAATATTAATTATCAACCAATTCCACGACTTGGAGAGTAGAGGCCCTAATTTAATTTGTTTTCCTCTTCCTAACTCTCACGCATGCTGCAACTCTTCTTTTATTTATTTATTATGGTCTGAAACCTGTGTTTTCCTCTTCTCAACTCTCACGCTGCAAAACCCTTCTAATCATTCTTTTCTCTTTCAGTAAGTCTCTCTCACTCTCCTCCATCAAAATAAAGCCCTTTCTCTTCAGTACCATCCTCTTCCATCAAAATTTGGATTGTAAAAACCCAAGCTTTAGCCATGTCCCCAAAATCACAATTCTTTTCTATTTCGTTCATTTTGATGGGTATTCAATGTTGGGCTTGGTTTCGTTTTCGTGGATTTCTCCCTCCCTCATTCACATGAGAATTCACCAACCATTGAAATTGGAAATTCAATTTATCAGCTCTGTAATTTGGAAGAGAGACTAAAGAAATATTTATGGGAAGCTCCTTCCAAAGGTGTTCTTCCTGTGTCAGGAAATTTTGTTTCTACATGGATTATTATTTTTTTTTTCTACTTGTATATGTAGGGCCTCGACATCCATATTTGCACAAGGCCTCCAAAATCAATGGACCGGCTCTGGCTAGACCAGTTGGCAAGTAATTCAAGTTACTTAGAATAATCTTATGTTGATTACAACACCAAAAAAAAAAAAAAAACAGGAACAAGAAAAGAGTTTCAAAGCATGACATCTTTGGGTGGCAAGTCATACAACATCAAACATGATGAGGGAAAATGATAGACGTGCACAAAGTGTTCTCGAGTTTGTAAAGTTTTATTCACTACTATTCTCTCTTTTTGTCTATACGACAGACAATACAATTGGGAAAGTCTCAATGGCATTGGTAATATACCACAGTGGTGGACACCCAAAGAAAAGTAGAAACAGTGTCAATTTCACCACTGTCATTTCTTATCTTGTCCTGCTGCTGAATATGGAGGACAAGATAAGAAAGAAAGCATAGCAAAATTAGCATATATATATGTATATTTATATATGTATATATGCTTCCATTGATTCTTTTAACTTTGAGCTCTTCTTTCTTATGACTATATTCTCAAACTCTCAGAAATCAGGAATGTTCTGTTCAGCAAGAAATCAGTAACTTGGGGACATGATTGCAATTTTAGATGGTAATTAAACTGTGATTAATTACTTTTGAGTTGATGACAGCTCAAGTTTTTTCCAAGAACAACTGGAAAAGGACTCACATACATGCAGCCTTATCTATATAGCCAGAAAGTATGGGGCATTAGGTACATAAGCACAAACAAACACCAATGTGAGAGCTAAGCTAAGAGCAAGCCTAGGCATTGCAGGTGGTAAAAATGCATAATTGATCCATGATAGAGAAAGACACTTTCATCTTTTAAGCATCTGCAGATGGATAAAAATGCATAATTAAACCATGATAGAGAAAGACACTTTCATCGTTAAACTCGAAAGCCGAAAAGCTCCTACCCCACCATTCCCCCCTAACATTCCTTTCTCATGCATCTACTTCACTTAAAGCCAAATTTCTCACAGGTGTGAAATGACTTAAAGTAGAAGTTCATTTTGCTGCAAATGACATTCTGTCTCCCCAACTCTCTTTTCCATTACACCAAGTATGCTTTTTTAAGTCCTAGAGCCCTGAAGCATGCATGTACGCCTAAGGCAGCAGCAGAAGTTTAAGCAATTACAACTCTTTCCAGATAAGCTATTTGTTCAACCCCCCTGTTTCTTGGGTTTTGGGGTCATTGGCAGCTTGCTGTTGCAGAGTTTTTTGTGGTGTTCCAAAGACAAGAACAGTCCTCTTAGCACACGGACTCTTAATTAAGTGGCCAACAGCCAACCTGATAATGTAGGATTAAAATATGGGGATGGATGGGGACTTAAGGCATGCATTATGGATTAAAAATAAGCTTAATAATGGAGAATTGGTAACATACAGACAAACAGACGCCGTGAGTCACAGGCTATATATACAATCCCTAAGCTATGACACTAGCATTAATAAGACAATGTGAAAATTTAGTCTCATTTGTTAAGAAAAAGAAAGTATGACATAGCCGAAACCCACCAAACCCATCATTTGATTTTGACTCAATGTATATAATAACTTGCTTCTGGTTTCTCATAAGCTCCTCATGCACTGGCTCGTCGACTCGTCGAATGGCTGCCCTAGAAAGTGGAGATAGAGGAGAATTCTATGGCCTGATATACCAGAGTAGTTCAATTCAATATTTGTAGCCCTTACAACTTGACTAATCTAATTTGTTGATTTAATTAATGATGTGTTTACTAATCCGTAATCAGAATCAAAATAAGGAGTTGGACTCCAATTAGGAATTCACCTCCTGGTTTTGGAGGAATTGGACTCTTGGGTGGGAGCTGGTCTTCTGACTCCTAGAGAACAAATCCACCGGGAATTCATATTTTTTCTGCCTACTGTATTCTCACCTACCCCAATTGCATAAGTTGAGTTGGGTTATGCTCATACAGAAACCAGATTAATTGCTATGTATCTAGAAGCCATAATCAGCAAAGTTATACCAGTCATCTTGGTGTATATTCTCATAAAGTCTAAAAAGTGAAAGACCTTCTCTCATACTTTCTCTCATTAGTGTTCTTTTGGGCAAGATATATTTTTATTTATGTGTGAAATAAAGTGAGATAAGGCATTCCATATATGAGAAAGAAATGTATAGTCATTGTACTTGCCTCCACTAGATATTCAAGCATAATATGTACTAATTAAAGCAATGATCTCTCATTTTTAGAGCCCAACTTATGAGGATAATGATTAGGTCTTCCATCAAATAGTAAATACTCTCATTCTTCAAGATTCTTTAAGAATAAATAAAGACCTTTAGAGGCATTAATCAATCAGGAAACGTCTACCCAATTTGAGATTGATGATGCACCCCATAAAGGAGACCCAAAAGAACAATACTTTTCATAAAGTGAGACTGTCCTTAATTGCATTTGTGCTCACCACTTTAATCAAATGTATACCTTCATCATCATCATTAACACGTGTCCATAGACATAATCATAGTTCTATAAATACAAAACAAAAGTTAACTATCATTATGCCTATGGACACGTGTCAACTGTCAAGTGTTGAAGATGATGATGAGAGTACAACTCGAGTAAAAGTGGTGAGCAAAAATATTCTCAAACAAAAAGAATACTTCTAACCCTTTTAAGTGATGGCTATAAAGACTAAATCTGAACTTGGATATGAACCAGTCAATTTATAGTACCACCTGAAGAAAATCCTAGACACAGAGATTAGTACTAAAAGCTTAGGACTATGACAGGGTTGGGTTCTTCATGTGGAGCATGCAAGTTCCTGAGGAGAAAATGCACAGTTGAATGTGTTTTTGCTCCTTACTTCTGCTATGACCAAGCTGCAGACCATTTTGCAGCAGTGCACAAGGTGTTTGGTGCAAGCAATGTGTCCAAGCTGCTGTTACACTTACCGGTTCAAAATCGAAGTGATGCTGCTATCACCATGTCTTATGAAGCACTAGCTCGAATGGGCGACCCTGTGTATGGATGTGTCTCACAAATCTTTGCACTCCAACAACAGGTTCCCATGTTGCTAATTACTCCAGCTTCTCATTTATACCTGTCAATACCAAATTTTATGCACCATTTTTCGTTTGATCTTACCTTGCAGGTCGCCTACTTACAAGAGGAGATTGAAACTATCGGGAGCCAAATGGTTAATTTTGCAACTGGCCATTCAAATAACTCATTCAGTGAACTACAAGTATTTTCACAACATGATTCTGTTGAGACACAATATCTTCAGAGTCAATTACCAGAACCGCTACTACTTCCCGTTATGGAAAATGTAACTGCCAACCAGGCATTTAACAGTCAGATGGATATACAGATGCCTCCTTTTCATGAATGGGAAGAAGTAAACTTATTTGGTGATCAGTCTGTGCCTGATCCTTTAGAGAGATTTCTTGAAGGTATAGACCAAGAGAACTTGGGACATAATCCATGGTTGAATGAGACTGCCAACACCAGGAACTATAATAAAGGTTCTAGTTGGGATTTATATTAGCTTTCAAAAAAACAAAAACACAACCAAGCAGAAGCTAGTCCAATCCAATGTCTAGGAGAGGAAAAATTTTGTACTGGCCTAGAAGCCCTGATTTTGCAATCTGGTCAAATGGCCAAGGTTTGTGAGTCTTTTCCTTCTTTTGGTTTTCTTCATCTGTTCAGCTACTTAAAGTTTGGATTTTGTAGTTTTTCTGTGAATAAGCTCCTTCTATATCAGTTAAGCATCCTTCTATTTATGGTATATATCTAAGCCTTTTTTTGTGTTTTTATGGTCCCGCAATTGTTGGTAGATTGTATTTCAACAAAACCCTTTTCCTGGATCATATTACACAGGAACCCTTCTTTCTGCTTTATAGTTTTATACTACAACGCCAACCTTTGTGGTCATTTCAGAGTGTTTGCTTAACGCTGTGTTTGATAATGCTCATTGCTCATGATGACAGTGTTAAAAGTACTTTTAAATAACTAAAAGCATTTTTTAAAATAATAATAATGTTTGACTGCTATAGATGAAAGTGTTGTAAGCACTGAGTAAGTATTACTAGATGTGGGTGTTCAAGCCACCAGCCGTGGCAGCCACACGGTGATCTGGAGAGCCGCCAAGCTCGTCTGAAACTGGAAGACCCATAAAACAAGAAACTATATCCTTCAAGGTAGTAGAAATATGGACACATAGAAGAGATCAAAGCAATGAATAGCTTGTGGCAAAGGATAAGCCATATGAATCTGATCAGCAGATCCTCGACTTTGCGCCCTTTACACGTGATTAAGAGTTTATTTGGAACCCTCCTCCCTCCTTGAATCAACTATATCATCATTCACATAATGTTCTAAGAGAATTACTGATAATTTTCAAAGTGTTTCTTAATGTAAGGGCAAACATAAACCATACATTCTTTTTTCTTTTTTTCTTTTTAATCAAATTGACCATACATTCTATGTTCTTTGTTTTCTGAAATTTCCTTTCTCAGTAGGGCTTTTTTTTTCTCTTTGAAGGATAGGCTTTGTTAATTTACTACTTCTGATGTTAATTTTTTTTATATACAAACAATCTTCTACTTTAAACTAATTTAAATTACGGATAGGTTGATTCGAACTCAGATACAAAGTGGAGAGCACATCCGCTCTAATTAACTTGGCTAAATCCATGTGTGATCTTCTACTTCAAACTAATTTAAATTAGGGATAGGTTGATTCGAACTCAGATACATAATGGAGAGCACATCCGCTCTAGTCAATTTGGCTAAATCCATGTCTGCAGATGTTGATATTTTTAAGATTGTGCCTTTCTTATCCCCCTTCATTTTTATTGCTTCTCTTTCATCCGTGGAACTTTTTTAACGCAGTCAATAAAGTCTGCTTAATAACATGACTCGCATAAAAACTGGGCTGTAAAGACGAAGATCAGAATGAGTGAATAGTATTGTTCTTATCCAACAGCAACTAGGTCCAATCAATCCTTGGCATATAGTGCTAGGACTGTTGGCTAGCCCAAAGGGGTCCAACTAATCCACTGCCTTCGCTTAGCTTCTCGAAGCTAATGCCCTGGGACCCATCCCTGTTGGGATTCAATAGTCTTGGCCAACTATAACACCTTTCTTATTTGTCAGAAGGCAGGCATTTCAAGAATTTATTTCAACCATAAACACTAGAAAAGTTGGCAAGACCCAGAAGCTCAAAAGCCTTCACCTCGCCCACCTCACGAATCCTTGAAGTAGAAGAATGAAGAAAATGTTTTCCAATGGAAGATAATGGCAAATAGTTTTTAGGTTTTCATTTCAATGAATTAGTCCGAAAGTCTTGCACATCCTTCTATCACAACAACAACTCATCAATCACGTTCTTACACTTCATTTATTTTTCACCATCTCAAGTTCCGTCAATTAAATTCATGCCAATCAGAGAAAGAACAATAACATCTTGGTAGCACAAGTCAAAAGACATCCAACCAAACATTTCAATATAATAAATGACCACCACTTGGCCTGTCTGTAACTTTTCAATGTCAGTTACCAACTTGGGAACTACTACTTGTTAAACGAAACCACCCTTGACCAAACATAGGGGGTAAAAAAAAACCTCAAAATTCAAAACTATTTCTGTAAATGATATCATGCATATGACAAATCTAATAAATTTCCCCAGTCTTTTCTTTCCTTTGCCAACTTCTATATTAAGCATTACAAGGTTACACACACCTATAAAAAGGAAAATTCTAATCTCTCACTGGTAACAAATGATTATAAATTTCCTGGAAAAAAAAATAATTTATAATTAAAATGGCACATATGTAATTAAAATGCACATCTATCCAAGGTTTGAACATAGGTTAGTAATTATTTGTATGCTTACATGTGAGGGGAAATTAATTCCAATTAACTACTTGATGACCTAAAAGAATGAAATCTTGCTACAATACCTTGAGCTATTTCTTCACAACTTGTTCAAAGTTAATTGAGTGTCAAAGAAAGAAGGGTACCAACAATAAAAAGTCTAATGCTACACTCAAACACATATTCATCTAAAACATTGCTAGCTACCATCCAAGTTTCTTGTCACTCAACAACAACTTGACAATTACTGTACAAGAAAAAAAAGGGAAAAAGATGAACTTATGCTCAAGCAATTGGAACACTAAGAATCTGTGATCTCTAACCTCTATCACAGCTAAAGTGTGTCTCAGTGCTCACCCCATATAATTACAAGGTCAAAAAGCCACTAGTAAAATGCAATTAATTGACAGCACATTGGTTCTCTCTTGCTTGATGATTCTAGAAGACTCGGGAGATCTTGACACCATCTTTTGCTTCCGATAATAAGAAGCAAGACAAACTGTGTTTAATTAGAGAAGAATCAATGATGTAAGTTTGGGGGCTACCACAGTAAGAATTTGATTCCAAAGACAAGTAATGGAAGATGGGAGAGGGTTCCTAAACAGTTGTCTGTCACCAAGTGGCAATTCCCCTATAGTTGGTCAAATATGTTGACCTATCAATCATAAGGCCATAAACCCTAAAGCCCCGGCAAGCATATCCATAACCATAACAACTTGCTCTCTAATGGAACTATCCAAATTGATCCATAATGATCATGTCAGACCATGCACTGAACCTGCAATTCAACTTGCATCCAACTATACATGAAACGACCTATTTATGGCAAGATGCAGATGAATTAACCCCACCAGGTGACAACTCAAATGAAGATAAGATATACATAATAATTTCCAAAGTTGGAGTATATATATATATATGACAATATGTTTTCTAGGAATCATTGTTTTTGATACATAAATTATTATTGAATGCAAAGATATAGAAGATAATGAAATATTTGGAAGGCTTACCATAAAGGAAGAATTTCACAAATAGTTTGCAATGAAATTTCAATAGATGCAGATGAATTAACACCACCAGGTGACAAACTCAAATGAAGATAAGATATACACAATAATTTCTAAAGTTGGAGATATATATATATATATATATATATATATATATATATATATATATATTTTCTGGGCATCATTGGTTTTGATACATAAATTATTATTGAATGCAAAGATATAGAAGATAATGAAATATTTGGAAGGCTTACCATAAAGGAAGAATTTCACAAACAGTTTGCAATGAAATTTCAATAGATGCAGATAAATTATCCCCACCAGGTGACAACTCAAATGAAGATAAGATATACATAATAATTTCTAAAGTTGGAGATATATATGACAATATGTTTTCTAGGCATCATTGTTTTTGATACATAAATTATTATTGAATGCAAAGATATAGAAGATAATGAAATATTTGGAAGGCTTACCATAAAGGAAGAATTTCACAAACAGTTTGCAATGAAATTTCAATAAATGCAGATGAATTATCCCCACCAGGTGACAACTCAAATGAAGATAAGATATACATAATAATTTCTAAAGTTGGAGATATATATGACAATATGTTTTCTAGGCATCATTGTTTTTGATACATAGATTATTATTGAATGCAAAGATATAGAAGATAATGAAATATTTGGAAGGCTTACCATAAAGGAAGAATTTCACAAACAGTTTGCAATGAAATTTCAATAGCTCCAATCCAAACCCCCATTTCTGCACTATTTTCTTCTTTGCCTACACCATCATTAAGGTATTCTTCCACAAGAGGATTAAACGAAAGGGACAAAGGTAACATCCATGATCCACCAGTTTTGAAACATAGCTACTTAAAAAAACACCTAACAACAAAGCTAATAAAAACATTGAGATTTCAGTGATTCACAAGCAAACGATATAAACAAAGTAGTTCTACCTTGCTTGCTGCACCTACAAAAAGCTGCCAAAACATTTTGCACAAAAGCACCACACAAAAAAAAAGTCAGTGATGAAACCAAGCATCTCTCTCTCTCTCTCTCTCTCTCTCTCTCTCTCTCTCTCTCTCTCTCTCAGTAGGATGGAGGAGGGGGTCTGGGAGGAGGAGGACCCCAAAACACATCAGGAGGCATCTGACCATTTGTAAGCAAAGTTGGAGACAAATTATAAATGGCCATTGAAGTAGTATGTTCACCCAAACCTTGAGAACCTGAATTCCCTCCAGTCCCTGCCGAATTCACACCTGATTGTTGCTGCTGCACCTGCATTCCTCCTTCTCCAGCTTGCTCATCCTCAAGCGGCAACCTCTCATAAGTCGCATTTGTAAACGTCGCCGCAATGACCATCACAGGGCCTGAAGCCACCAATGCCCCCATCACGGTCCCGCCCACCACCTGTCCCTGTCCACCGGCCAAGTACACGGTCAGCCCCGTCGCCCCGGGCGGGGAGGAGAGGGCAGGAAGGCACCCGACAACGACAATATCTCGAACCTCCCGTGCAGTGTGATTAGTCCACTCGGTGCCGCAGGTTGTCGTAGAGTTACATTTGCGACAATGCCGCTCCCGCTCAGAACCGAAACCCCTCTATGCCGCCTTTGTGCAAAGGTGGCAATGCTGTCCACAATGTCGCTGCCGCTGCTGATTTCCAGGACGTGGCTCCGGAGCGCGTTGGGGCTCTCTTTGGTGATGATTATTGGCGGTTTGGGCTTGTTTTTTGACCCGGGAGGTCTGCCACGCGGCCTCCGGTTGCTGCTTCCCGGCTCGAGGCTGTCGTGACTGCCGCTGCCGGTGTTGGGGTCCTGATTATCAGCTTCTAGATCGTTGTTGTCCCGACCGTCTTCGTGTTGCTTGTGAGGGGTTGTTGTGGGGTTGCTGGTGCTGCTGTTAGTGGGAGTGGTGATGGTGTTGTGGTCGTCAAGCTGTTCTTCTGTGTTTCTGAGGTGAAGAGATGGAGGAGTTGAGGAGATTGAGTCCACATGGCCCCCTCCCATGGCTACATTTCCAGCCCACCATCGATTCGCCATGGATTTCTAAATCTTAGAAAGGAGTAAACCCAAAAACCCAAAACTCCAAATTCAAATCCAAGCAAGAAAGGAAACAAATTCCAGAGAGAACCAAACAAAGCTCCTGTCTTTACACTCTTTCTTTTTTTGGTTGGTTTGAATTGGATAACGACAAGCACCGAGCTAGCTAATTAAGGAAGGCAAAAGATCAAATCTTTAGCCTCTCTTATTACACACCACCTTCTCTCTCTCTCTCTCTCTCTCTCTCTCTCTCTCTCCCCTGGTTCTTTGTTTGGTTGTCGTTGCTGTAGAGCAGTGTAGTGTCTTACATTGAGATCTCCCTGATAAGTAATAAGTAATAAGTAATAAAATAAAAATAAACAATCCTCAAATCCAACAGATACAATCCAAAACCTTCCCCCTTTTCCAGAACCTCACCCAAACCCACCTAGCCAAATCTATCCATCTCTCCCTTTGTTGTTTTTCTGCATGAAAATTCTAACAACATTCACCTTTTTTCCAAATCCCAGAATCAGATCCAACCAACAACATGTAAAATCTAACCACCCAAAACCCACTTCTTTAAACCAAATAACATTCACCAACGATCTAACCTCAACGCTCTTCAAAACCCCCCACTCAAAAAGTAGACAAAGAATCACCTATTTTAGCTGACAACACCATAGTCCATGTCTGCTAGCTACTATATATACATATAATATTAGGTAGGTATTACAACCACAAAGACTAAAGTGCATGCCTTGTGTTGTTGTGTTTCTTCTGTGTGGTAAGGTAAGCCTCAAGCAAGCAGCTTCCTTGGACCTCGGTTGCTTTCAATAATGGAAAATCTCTGGTTAGTTAGTACGAGCAAACAAACCCAAGATTGTGTTTGTGTGGTAGGGGCCTCCTCTGTATTTTGAGCATTGAAGCATCTCACTCTCTGCTGCTGCTGCTGCAAAGTCTGAACCTTTTTACCGTTTCTGGGGCTGCGGGGCGTACGTTAAGGGTCCCAACGCTCCCTGGCGTACGATAACATTTCGTGCAGCATCACTCACTGTATCTATATCTACCTATAAATCTCTGTATAAAAAGAAAAAGAAAAAAGGCGGTTTTGCAGAGCCTGGTAAACGGTGTTTGGTTCCTGTACAAGTTCCGAGCTCCAAGTTGAGTGAGTTTCTACACTCTACACTTTCGCTCTTCAATACCCATGTGGACTCACCAACCGCAACGAACCACCATGAGGAAAAAAAAGCCTTGGGGTGTTCTTGAAATTACTGAAGTACCCTTTTTGGGTGACGTGTCGGGTTGTGATTTGACTAGAGGTACTGCAAAGGTAGTGGAAAGGTGCAGGGGATGGGTGCAAGGAAGCTTAAGAGTTGGACTTTACAAAGAGGGAGAGAGAGAGGGGGAGGTGTGGGTGTGGGGTAACGTGCGCATGGAGTAGTGGGAACGCGTCACTGTCTGCAAGTCCCGACAAGGTATCGAATGCCAAGGTCCGGAACACATCACCGCCAAAAGAACCGAGCCATAGGAGAAGAGATTTCACCCCAATCAGCCACCCATTCATTATACATATGAGAGAGAGAGAGAGAGAGAGAGAGAGAGAGAGAGAGAGCATTGCAAATTGCAATGTCTCTCTTTCTTTATCTGCTGCTGTACGTATAATGTTAATGTTTATCTCGTACAATGTTTTATTATGAAATGTCTAAAATGTAATTACAAGCCAGAGAGAGCCTGGACCATTAAGTAACGGCAGTAACTAGAAGAAGAACAAATGAGAAATGAAAAACAAAGTTCCATTTTCATTTGAGAGTGTACGAAATTGGAATTATATTTGTATATAGAGGATCTTTTTTTCTTTTTCGCTTACCAAGGCTAGTGGCCACTGTGACTGTACTGTGATGTTCTGGTATTTGAAAAGTTGATGTGGGCTTATGACCAAACTTGTCCTGTGTGTGTGTGAGTGTGCGCTTGGTGACAGGTTTCTACGATCTTTAGGGGCTGGAGGACTTACCTACACTTGTACTTGAATACCAGTGGCAGTGAGTGACGCTGACCAGGCTGACCTGACCCAACAAGCATATTGCATTTTTATCCATTCATATTTTAGTTTCAGAGCCACCCATTTGACATAACAAAGGGCTAGAGGAGGCAACGGTTGTTATTATTCACGTGAATAATGGCAGTTCTTACAAATATAAGGTGTGTTTTCATCCATTGTCATGGCAAATGGTAAATACTATTTACTTTTTTTTTTACCTAAACAATTAATTTGGATAAGATTTTTGGATAATATTTTGGATTCCCACGTGTCAATATTTATTATAAAATTCATATCTCATAATTCAAATGAATTTTTCGAATAAAATTTCCAGATAAGATTCTCGGTTGCCACGTGTCGACATTTATTATAAAATACAAATCTCAATTTTTAGGATAAGATTCTCGGGTGCCACGTGTCGAAATTTATTATAAAATACAAATCTCAGATAAGATTTTCGCCCTCTAAAATCGCATCACTTGTCATCCCTATCTTCTAAATCTCTCTCTAAAACCAGAAGCTCAACTCATACCTCTCACACCAAATCTTCTCTATCCTTTCATTTCTCATATTTTAGATTTCATACTCCACTCTCAATGTCAGACATGAGGAGATGCTTGGAGAGGCAAGAGCGAGAAATTAAAGAAAGAAGACGTAGACGAGCTGAAGAAAAAAGGGTGCAGCAAGAAAATGATGAACAAGTTGTCATGGCAGTGGGTATGCTCAATCTATTAAGCCAAGGCCGCCACCGTGGTTCACAAGTCGGTCGTGGCCCGAACGTGAACAGGCATAGGCATTCTCGGGGTAAGAATCTTTTGGGAGATTACTTTATCCCAAATTCTGTGTACTCTAATGATTTTTTTCGAAGGCGATATAGAATGCAACCTCATTTGTTCAATAACGATGAATGAAGTCAAGTGAAGATGCTTTGTGTTAATGTATGCTTTGGTTGTGTTTTGTTTTTAATTATGCTTTGGTTGTGTTATGTATGCAATGTGTTGAATAAAAAGGTATTTTACTGAATGATTTCTTTATTCAATAAAAGAAAAGCAATACAACTAATTAAGAAATACTACTAATTAATTAAACGACAATAAATACAACTACTTCATTAAAAAAACATGCAATACAATTAAATAAAAGCAACCAAAATAACCTAATGGTTTTGATCATTTAACCAATCGGTGTTGCTAGGTCTATCGTCATGGAAAAGCCTTCTTCTCATAATATCCCTTCGTTCTAGCCATTTCCGTACGAGCCGACCCCGATCTTTTACAAAATTTGGCATGAATTTTTCTCCACATATGAGAGAACTTCATCTCATTGCCCGTGATCGGACAATGACCAACTTGGACCCAATACTCACACAACAGAACATCTTCCATGGTTGACCACATCCCTCCGGCTTCAATGGAAGATGCCATAAGATGGTGAATAAAAATGAAAAATGAAAGTGAAGAAAATTTTGTGTAGAAAGTGAATAATATTAGAAGAGAAGAAAATGTATGAGGATTTGATGTTGAAAGTGAAGGATATTGGTTGGTATTTATAGGAAACAAAAATTTGTTTGCTTTTTTTTTTTCCAGATTTTTTAAGCCAAAGAAAAGGGCAGTCTTTGGATTGGAGGACAAAACAGATCGGAGCGACCTCAGCACGTGTTACCGTTGGGGAAGGGGCAGGGCTGACGTCAACGCACACGATTTTGAATTTTTTTAACCCTTGGCGCGTGCAATGCACGTGCCAACTGTAAAAATAAAAAATAAAAATCAAAACCGCGAGCTGACGTCACCCCCCACTCGGGCTAGGAGCACGGGCTGAAATCGTCCTTGGACTGGCCCAATTTTGTGGGACCGCATGACCCGCTGGAAGCTGCAAATGGGACTTGGGCCCCTGACTGCCCTCGCCTAGGTTGAACGGTGGAGTTGCTCTTAGCATCTGAACTATAACCATTGTATAATTTAACTTTATGAACTAAAAAATCAACTAATTTAGCACCCGAACTCATTAAAACAGTCAATTTAGCCTTTAACGTCAATTTTTTTGAATTTCATATACTTTTCCATCCAAAAGACGTGTGATTCACGTGATTTCTAATTTGAGTTTTTAATTATTATTATTATTAAAAACTAAACATTTAGAAAATAAAAGGATTAAATAAATATTTTTATAAAAAAAACCCAATCTGCAAATTTCATTCGCATCTCCATAAAACTCCATGGCCATTGATCGGTGCATAATTACATATCATTTTGTACCCTTCTAACTTATGATTTGGTTATGTTTTTGAGTTAAACTTGTGCTTTTAATCTATTTTGTGTTTGTTTCAGTGTAATAAGTTTGAGACTCATTTAATGCATTTTGGAGTCAAGTTAGCTCAAAACGGTGTCTGCAGATCAGTCAACTTCACGGATTGGACTCTACTTGCTCAAGAAGAACCAGATAATGAGCCATACGTCATTGGAAAGATACGGAAGTCTATTTTCTGGATCATTTTACGGTTCATGATTCCGAGTCCTCTAGAGGAAGTTATACAAGTTTTGGCAGCTTAAGGTCAAAATCGGCAGGATCTGCGTTACTGGGCCAAAAATTACTTTTGAAGGCCTTCCCGAATTTTCCTTGAGTTGGGCTGCATATGCTTGGAAAGATAAGACAAAGAGCTTCAAGATCCATATTTTTGCAGATTTTTCAGAATGGAGGAACAAGCCCAAAACGAGCCCAAAAGAAGACTGCAATGCATTGTCAAGCATGACATATGCATGATGAAATGTTATTGATTGTGGGAAATTTTGGTGGAGCATATTCAATACATATAATTGGAGTGGAGTTTTGCAGCAGCCAAATGAAGTAAAATAAGATGAAGTGGGAGTTGCAACACTAAGCTTAAAGACAAGAAGAATTGTTTTCAAATGCAATTGTGTGAATTAAGTGTTGTAAGTTGGTGAAGTGAGTTTGTAGGTAGAAGCAATACTTAATTCAGATTTTCACTTCCCCTAGGCCTATAAATAGTGAGTTCTCCAAACATGTAAACACACCCCAAGGGGGAGCTCTCAAACATCTCTCTAGAGCTCCTCTCCCTTCTCTCCCTCAAATTCTCTTAGTTTTCTTTTAGTTCTCAATTGTTGTAACAAAATCCTTTTGCTAAATTTTCCTTTAAGTTTTTCTTAGTTGTAATTTATTTTTCATTGTAATGTAATTTCTTTTCTTAAGTTTTCAAGTTTAATTAGTTTCCAAGTTTCAATTGTAGTTCTTGTTCTTATTCATTATGCTTATAAGTTAATATGCTTGTTTGAATGAGTGATCACCATTAAAACTTGTATGTTAGCTATCTTGGTTTGAATTAAGAGTAGACACCATGCATTAATTCAAATTGAACTATGAATAGGAAGAGTATGTATGGACATTCGACAATAGGGATTAGATACATACTTGGTTGTTTAAAACATTCTTCTACGCTTAATGGATTTCTAATGCTTAATTTAGGTTTGACAACAAGGATCTAATTAGGGAATTAGAAATACAAGGTTAGGACCAGACACCATGGCTTAATCATACTTTAGCTAGAATCAATCTAAGAATATGAATTGAACTTGGTAACTAATTTGCTTGAGTTAATTTCTTTTCTTTCTTTCTTGTTTTATTTATCATTTCTTTTTTGTGCAGGGAATCAAATTGAATCAATCTATCATCAATCCTCGTGGGATCGACCTCGTACTTACACAAGCTATACTATCCAACGCCTCGTGCACTTGCGAGTTAACAGCCATTGAAGATCTCATCTAATGGAAATGACAAGTTTTCCCCAATAAACATTAGGTTTATCCTCTCACTCCAAGTTCTCAACCTTCTCTCATCTCACCCCACCCAATCCATAAAATAAGCTTAGTCTCCAAGATTGGTCTCCGTATCTATAATATGCCAAGTCACCAGTTTGATTAAGAATCGCTAAGGCAGTAAAAACGCTAGCTTCTAGAGGACTCGAAGAGACAACGACCTTTTTCAAGATTGTTATGGGTTTGTAAATTGTGGGTTTTAGGGTTCTAATTGCTATGGGTTTGTGAATTTGAATTGTTCTCCGACTCTGGAGCTTGAGTTTGTGGGTTTGGGGTTGATGGGCTGCGTGGAAAAAGAGATGGGGGATGCTGGATGGAGTTAGGGTTGGGATGGATGGAGGATTGGGATCGATGGGCTGGTTTTATTATTTTTTATTATTTTAAGGCTTATTTTTTATTTTTATAAATGTTATTCTATTTTTCTTATGATTTATTATTTATTTTTGTTTTGTTTGATATATTTATTATTTATTGAACTTAAAATTAGAAGTTTACCTTTGTAGTTAATGAAAAATTGGATGAAATTCGCAAAACTTAACTGCAAGGACTAAATTGGCCATTTTAATATAATTCGAGTATTAAATTAGCTAATTTTTTAGTTCGAAGGATTAAGTTCGATTGGGGTCCTAGTCCTTGCAATTTTTTGGATGATTTTCCATCCATTGCCATGGCAAAGGGCAATTATTATTCACAACAAATTAATTTTACTTTTTTAACTTTAAAGATTAATTTTGATAAGATTTTCGGTTGTCACGTGTTCATATTTATTATAAAATTTCTATCTCAGATTTCAAATAAAATATTCGGATAAGATTTTCGGTTGCCACATGTCCGTATTTATTATAAAATTCACATCTCAGATTTCGGATAAGATTTTGAGAAGTGAATAATATTGGTAGGTATTTATAGAAAGAAAAAAAATCAAAATTTTTTGTAATTTTTTTCAATTTTTTTCAGCCGTTGGATGGCTTACAAAGAATGGATTGGACACCCCAGGTTGTGCCACATGGCTTCTATATGTTGGGGGAAAGTAAAAAATTCCATTTTTTTTACTTTTGGCTTGCGTCACGCGCCAACGGTAAAAAAATTTGAAACTTCATCGCCCCTAAGCAAGAGGGCGAGCTGGTGGAGCCCACTCCTTGCCCTAGCCAACCGCACCTCTGGAAATGGTTTTTGGGGGCCTGTTGCCCTGGCTAGCCCTTCTTTGTGGAAGTGCTCTAAGGCCACTTCCACCGCGCAAGGCATACCCGGGCAAGCCAAATTGTAACTCCAGCGAGCCAAGTCCAACCCGGGCAAAGGGTGGGTCCCACTAGCCTTGGCAAGCCCAAAGGCAAGATTTGCCTGGGTTTGCTGACGTTAGCAATGAAAAAAAAATCTGAAAAATTCCAAAAAATTCAGAAACATTTTTTTTTTATACATACCTAGCAATTTTATTAGTATTAATCTCATACATATATATAAAATTAATTACATGTGAAAATCTCATACATAAAATCTTATCCGAAATTTGATATGAGAATTTTATAATAAATAGTGACACGTGGCAATCGAAAATCTTATCCAAATTAAATGTTTAAGTATAAAAAATGGGAAAAATAAAATAAAGTGAATTGCCATTGCCCTTGCTGATCGGTGCATAATTACATATCATTTTGTACCCTTCTAACTTATGATTTGGTTATGTTTTTGAGTTAAACTTGTGCTTTTAATCTATTTTGTGTTTGTTTCAGTGTAATAAGCTTGGGACTCACTTAATGCATTTTGGAGTGAAGTTAGCTCAAAGCGGTGTCTGCAGATCAGTCAACTTCACGGATTGGACTGTACTTGCTCAAGAAGAACCAGATAATGAACCATACATCATTGGAAAGATACGGAAGTCTAGTTTCTGTAGCATTTTACGGTTCATGATTCCGAGTCTTCTAGATGAAGTTATGCAAGTTTGGGCAACTTAAGGTCAAATTCGGCAGCATCTGCGTTACTGGGCCAAAAATGACTTTTGAAGACCTTCCCGATTTTTCCTTGAGTTGGGCTGCATATGCTTGGAAAGATAAGACAAAGAGCTTCAAGATCCATATTTTTCCAGATTTTTCAGAATTGATAAACAAGCCCAAAATGAGCCCAAAAGAAGACTGCAATGCATTGTCAAGCATGACATATGCATGATGAAATGTTATTGATTGTGGGAAAGTTTGGTGAAACATATTCAATACATATAATTGGAGTGGAGTTTTGCAGCAGCCAAAAGAAGTAAAAGAAGATGAAGTGGGAGTTGCAACACTAAGCTTAAAGACAAGAAGAATTGTTTTCAAATGCAATTGTGTGTTAGGTAAAGTTAGTGAATTAAGTGTAAGCAATACTTAATTCAGATTTTCACTTCCCCTAGGCCTATATATAGTGAGGTTCTCCAAACTTGTAAACACACCCCAAGGGGGGGAGCTCTCAAACATCTCTCTAGAGCTCCTCTCCCTTCTCTCCCTCAAATTCTCTTAGTTTTCTTTTTAGTTCTCAATTGTTTCCTTTAAGTTTTTCTTAGTTGTAATTTATTTTCCATTGTAATGTAATTTCTTTTCTTTAGTTTTCAAGTTTAATTAGCTTCCAAGTTTCAATTATAGTTCTTGTTCTTATTCATTATGCTTATAAGTTAATATGCTTGTTTGAATGAGTGATCACCATTAAAACTTGTATGTTAGCTATCTTGGTTTGAATTAAGAGTAGACACCATGCATTAATTCAAATTGAACTATGAATAGGAAGAGTATGTATGGACATTCGACAACATGGATTAGATACATGCTTGGTTGTTTAAAACATTCTTCTATGCTTAATGGATTTCTAATGCTTAATTTAGGTTCGACAAGAAGGATCTAATTAGGGAATTAGGAATACAAGGTTAGGACCAAACACCATGGCTTAATCATACTTTAGCTAGAATCAATCTAAGAATATGAATTGAACTTGGTAACTAATTTGCTTGAGTTAATTTCTTTTCTTTCTTTCTTGTTTTATTTATTTTCTTTTGGATTTCTGTTTTGTGCAGGGAATCAAATTGAATCAATCTATCATCAATCCTCGTGGGATCGACCTCGTACTTACACAAGCTATACTATCCAATGGCCCGTGCACTTGCGAGTTAACACTTGCCCTTGCCCATATGAGTAGAAACAAAAAAAGCAAAGACTACCACTATTCACGTAAATAGTGATAAATCTTACTTTGCCCTTGCTCTTTGGGGTGGAAGTGCTCTAAGAACACATCCGAAAGGAAAATTCTTCCAGACAAAAAAGGGCTAGGGCTTATAAAAGTTAACCTATAACATATTTAACATATTGAGCAGATTTACTCGTACATACACGCATATAATAAATTTTCAGATAACATTGTGGATGAAATGACTTGGCGGGCCATGCAGTTTTGACATTACCATCTTTAAGCTCCCTGTCACCTTTGCCAATTTCTTCACGAAATGTCATTTTCTTATTCATTTTTCAAACCATCTAGTCCTAACCTAGGGAGAAAAAAGCATTAGAACTTTTAAGTCAAATTTGATCGGCTTTAACTTAAGCAAGTGGATTGAGTTGAGTAGGGTGAGAAGAAGAAGAAGCCAGTGAACAGTGAACAAGCTCAAATTAGCAAAATGAGTTTAAAAGCATAAATGTTTGTTATACAAAAATAAAGTTGATACTCAACTCAACTCCTCTAGCAATTCAATTCAATAGCATAGGCACAAACAAGGGTTTCAAGCTGAGGAAAAATACTATTTAGAAATGGCAATCTCGAGTTCTTTTCTGTACATTGTTGAATAAATCAATACAAAAAAAAATTTATATTTCACCACTCTGGGTATATATCATTCCTTCACTTCCAGATTCTCAATATAACAAAAATTGGAGTGGGGAAGTCAAAAGCCTAAGGAGCCAAATATGATAATAGATATTTTAAGACAACCAAATATTCATCTGGCGAAATACACTACAACAAAAAGTTGTGTGGGCAAAGATGAGCACATCATTTGAAGCAAGTTGAAGATGAGTAGTAAGACAAAGATCGATCCACTTGGGCTTCCAAACCTCTAGGTGTATAGCAGTTCCCTTGGTTATATAACATCAAATTAGCAGGGCCGCCGGCCCAGTTTCTATATCGTCCAACTTCAGAACACGACCGGCTCCCTGTGTACTACTCAATGGTCATGATCATGTGTGCTTATTAACATGCATTACCAATACCAGCTCTAGTTGCAACGACTCTACAACGCTCTAACCTCAACTGCCGGAACCTTCAGCAGAAGTCGTATCAGTTGGAAGTAAAGTACCCGTTGCATCAGAAACTCCCCCTGTTTCACCCTGTTTAGTCTCTGACTGCTCTAAAATTGGATCACAGAAAATCTCAGATTGCAAGGATGGAGCAATGTTATTTACATGTCGCCACGTCAGCTCCCACAGGCTATCATCTCCTAAATCACTTCCCTCCACAAGAACTCCCCTTAAAATCATTACAAGCAAGATGTTCTTCAGTAGCTCAGGTACTTGGTCCCGAAGCTTATCACTTTTCTTCCCCCCAACTTTCACCTTCATATATTTTTCCATTCGACTGAGAACGCCCAGCCATAATTTGCAGAAAGTTGTTAACTGTGACAGGTCAGGTAGTAGCTGCAGAAAAACTTTGGACAAGAGCTTCAAGGCAAGGATAAGTGTGCCTTCCATGTTGCGGTAGTCCTTTGGGGAGTGTCTCTGTGCAATTTCAAGCAAGTCATCAAGCATTGTGAAGATGACCATATCAAAGCACTGTAACCAAAGACCAGATGGAAGAGGAATCCCATCCACTCCAGTCAAGCACTTCCGTAACAAGGACAAAGCATGGTTCCTAACCTCTTCTCTCTGGTCTAAACAAACTTTTCTCAATCCCTGAACAAGCCGCAACCACATTTCCCCGATATCTTCAGACATTTTCACAGCTTCCTCATCATTCATAGATTGCTTAGCCTCACATACCCACCTTGCTAAACAATCAACAGACCCTGCCATTAAATCAAGTGCACACACAGATCGGTCTACCTCCCCAACACGAGACTCGCCAAACTGTCTTGATGCATCAACACACAGAACATAATTGGCTGGCAACAAGTGAGTTCCATCAGACATAATGAAGAACAGTGCATCAAATCCAGCCTCAGAAGCTTCCGGGTGCCGAGCAGTTATGGAGAGTAATGACATAATAATGTGCCACCCCAATTGTGATCGTATGTGAGAGGCATTTGCTTTCACAAGGCGGCCGACTTCTTGTGTAATTTGCTCACAGTATGCATCAGCAACCCGTGCATCAAGCTTCAAGACGAGTTGCAGTGACCTCAAAAGTTCATCAGCAAGGTTTTCTTTATAGGGAAGCAGCCGCTGGCAAATCCGAAGAAGTCCAAAAACAGCCTTCTCTACCAGGGCACAAGGCATCACAGTTGACTGAACAACGTTTGATATGTGCTCATACACAATCAGCCAAAGAAGCATAATCCTATCCCTATTATTTAAGGTAATAGCAATCAGCAACTCCAAACAAAAAACTCCAGCATCTTCATCCTCGGGTGAGCTGCTCCCTTTGTGGGGTCGTCCTCCAGCCCAGATCAGTGCTTGTGCAAGTTGCAAGAGGGATTCAGCCTGCAGAAATTTGCTCTCAGAAAAAATGCCATCAATATGGCACATTTGAACTGTCTGAAGGGTGCGTTGATGAGCAGCCAGTTCTTCTTCAGTAGGCTGCGATCTCGGCTCCTCAGTGTCAAGAGATAGGAGCTGACTAAACCGGCCCATCAATCCAGAGGATCTCTTAGGAGTACTCACAGAGGGCACATGAACAGAAGACAGAGAATTGGTTATGGGGTTGCCATGACCTGTGTCAGTGGAAACCTCCGAATCACCAGCTGCTTCACTGGCCACACGAGCTGGAAGAAGACCAAGCTTGTGTAATCTTAAGATACAGTCAAGAACGTTTCTCCAACCTGCGCGAATGTAATCACCATATGTATTGGCAATTGTGAAAACGGTCACAGTTGACATTCTAGCTTTTGGGTCATCGCCAAACGCTAACACAGGTTCATCAACAGATGGGTTTACAAGGGTTGTGAACTTACAAAGAGACACAATCAGGTCGTCCAGCACATCTTCAAGATGATAGCATGCTGCAATCTTTGCAACAGATAAAAATCCATCAATGCATGTTTGGTAAATCTCTTCATGCTCTGCATGATCAAATACCACAGAGATGGCAGCAATTGTAGGGCCCGACATTATAGCAAACATATCCAGGTCAAGGTGGGGTCTGAAATTGGATACAATGAATGGAGCGTTCTTCTTGGATCTGTGTATTAAATCAATCCAACGACTTGGGGTCATTTCAGGAAAACTAGCGCCTTGTTCAGGAGTTGTGCGGATCTCATTCTTGCATATTGAGTGGTAAAGCTCTGACAGGAATTCTCGAGGTAGATCATCACCTCCATTGATGTGCCGATTATTCCGAATGAAATCCTCCTCCGTCATCTTCTTCTTTACCTGAACATTGTGCCGATCTGTGTTGAGCATTATGATCGAATATGATAACAGGAGGGCAGCATCCTTGTTAGCTAGAATTTGTGGTGATTGCTCATAATATCTCTCTGAGAACGCTTCAAGCACCCTTTGTATCTTTTGCGATTCTCCAGGCAGCCGAAACGTCTCCAAAAAAAGTCGGAGAGCAGTATCCAAATTCATATCTTGAAAATCAAAGGTACCAGCAAATTTATGAAGAACCTGAATACAAAACTCATCATGGTTTCCCAGGAAATCCCCAACAAGATTCTTGTCCAACCCCGAAGTATACCTGAAAAAACAGGCCACGCTTTCAGGATCAAGTTTGTCAGGCAAGAGATGAGTTCCTTGCAGGAATTCCAGCCCTTTCTTTGGGTCATGGTTAAAATGATCAGCTCCAATCATCAGCCTTCTCTTTATGTATTTCCTTCGGCGAACAAATGGAACCCAATGATTAGGATCACTGTAGTCGTCACACTTCATCAACCAGAATGGGGTATACTCCTCAAGATTCGTGAGAGTCTCAGCAGAACTAACTGATCTGTTACCTGACCTCTCTGCCATTCCCTGAATAATAGCAATAAGACCATCCAAAGCAAGAATGTGAAATGAAGACAAAGTGAAATTAACAGGGAAAGCACTCTTTGACAACAGATTAGCAAGGTCTTCAAAGACATTACTGCAGGTTATGTCACTATCTAAGTTAGCGTACATCTCCACCATGAAAGTTTTCTGCCTGCAGAAGTCAACAACAGCCTCCATGGCAACCTCCTGCTGCTGATAAGAAGCCCCATACCTGCTTTGCGCAAGCCTCAATATCACGCAAGAAAAGAAAGCCTCAAGCTGTAGCTTAAGTTCAGTGCGCAGATGGTGATACAAATTGAGAACAATGCTGCATACCATTGAAAGAATAAGTGAACTCATTGATAGGCCAAACTGCATCAGATTTTGAAACAATTCATCCTGAACCAAACTTAATAACTTGGGGTGGTTCTGAATTGAGGACCCACCCAACTCTATTGCAGAATTAACCAATCCCAAGGCAAAAAGAGGCACATCTTCATCAAACGAAATGGTATTAGATCTGGGACCCGTACCGATATGCTCGACCACATTTAGCAAAGAGCACAGAAAGTTAAATATTTCCACCATACAGGGGACTCCAAACGGTTCAGCCATGAGACGCGAGTCATATTGAACAGCCTCCTTCCCAGTAGAAGCCCCAGTTGTCTTTTCATCCATCCCAGATTCTACAAGACCTGAGGAAGCATTCAAAGCAGGATTTGTGGATAGTAGCTGACTGTCATACTCAGAACTCATGTTGCCATTCTCCAATTGTCTACTCCCAGAAGGGTACTCATTATTTATCCCAGTAATCTGCAAAAGAAAAACACAATATATTTGTAAAAAAAAAAATTATACACATATATATAGCTTTTAAGACTGGTATCAAGTTCAATTTTTTGTTTCGCACTCCACAATCAGCAGAAATCGTCTATGCTAAGACTCGATAATACATGTCAGAGTTGATACAGTACCTCTCGATTGATGGTATTGTTTCCATTTGACAATGCACGTTCAGTGTTCTGAACATCTGGAAGGTGTGAGAAAATACATCTAACCAGTTCATGCATAGTGTGGCGAGCTATCCGTTGCAACAACTCACCTTTTGTTCCGGCTTGATGGACTATACGGAAACATGTATTCACTATAGTGCAAACATGCTGATTACTCAATACAACAGACGCTTTACTCTTCATGCAAGCCAGAAGAACCTGTAGTATCTTCATCAGTACCACTTCTTCTGATGCAGGATCAGTCACCTCAAATCGGCAGCCAGTGATCGCATCAACTAACAAGTGCATGGAATCTTCAACATTTACGGAATTTTGATCGATCACATCAAGCGTTAAGATATTGTAAACAGATGACAAAGCCACACCAGTGATTGGTGCACCAGTTTCATCCGATCTAATCACATCCAAAAATGGCTGAAGATATGCAGCAGGATTGATGGTATGCAACTGGTACTTCCATGAAAATATTTGCTTCCGTAATACCTTTAAAGATTGGATTAGAGGGTGTTCCAGCTGATCATCACCTGATATATAACGTCCTCCCCATCTTACATTCCTCCTCATAACCGCTAGTACAGCGCCTACTTCTGAATTGATGATGCATGCTAAAGTATCTTTTTTAGAATATGTTGCATCACAGTCCCCGGGTTCTTCCTCAATTGCCTTGATTCCATTTTGCAGCTTCAGACACCCCATCTTTGAACGGAACCCAACTTCTATCGGTATTTACCAACTTCTACGCAAAGAAGGCAAAGTAGCATACCCTCATGATCCACGGAAATACTCAAGCATGCCTAGTAGAAATTCAACATATCAAATGAACTGAATGAAGTGCAACAAGTAATAAAGAAGCCAAGCCTTCATTCAAATCTTCCCCAGTCTTATCAAAAGCAGACAATTAAAATACCATAACCATTAGCACCTATCATTACTGACCAGAACCTATCCTGATTACCACTCGAACCAATTCCACACCCATAACTTCCCATAATGTAAATGTCTTTACATGAACACAAGACCATCTACACACACTAGAATTAACAAGAAAAGTATGCTTTATAAATAATTTCCACTAACAATTGAAAAATGACAATAACAAAAAAAAAATAACATTCTAAGGAATCAAACAATATCATCCAAATTCCAAAACTAATATAAATAGAAAACTTAAAAAACGAAAACAGATGCTAATCATCTCCCAGAAGAAAGGATATTGGTACTGATTTTAACATTGGCCATTCCAATGTTGAATCCTCAGATTTGGGTGAGATAAGGGAATTCAAATTCGAAAATTCTTTTGGGCACCTACCGGATAGTCCTCCTCCTCGAGACATTGACGGCGATCTCATGCCGGAAACCTCTGAAATCCGATCCGTCGGTCTCTGCCGGCCCTAATTGTCAGCTTCGGGTTCGACCCGTCCACCACTTTGGTAGCAGATCGGTTATTCAACTGTAAAACAATGCGTTGCGCTCTTTTTTGGGGGGCATCAAAGTGAGATCTCTCGCTCGCAGTATAGTATTGGTGTCTCTTCAAATGTGGACCGTGTGATTTTTCTTTTTTTTCTTAAAGCCCATGAAAATCTCCTTTTTTTTCTTTAATTTAAGAAAATGGCGAAAGAAATTGCCCGTCAAAATAAGCAAATAAAATGGTACATTCTTGGTGTAGACATATCTCAAATTTGCAAAGTGCTCTTACCCATTTGAGTTACAATTTCTTTGATTATTAATTTAATATTTAAAATTTAGATATTAATACATGTACGCTTGTCATCTTAACCACTTAAGTTAGGCACCCCGGATCGGATCCGGATCCTCTATTCTGATTTTCTTTGCCATGATTTGTTATACATGTACGTTAACTATCCCGTTAGTGAGTTCAATTTTCCTGTTACCAAATCCCCCGTGCCCCTATGTTTCCTCCATATATTTTTTGACACGTGTAATATGACTAAATATAAATTTAACAATGTTAACAATATTTCAACACAATAATATGTCATATTACACGTGTCAAAAAATATATGGAGGAAACATGGGGGCACGGGGATTTGGTAACTGGAAAATTGGGCTCCCCGTTAGTTGGGTGTTAGGGTTTTTTTTTTTTTAATTAAGATTAAATTGGGTTTTTGTTTTAGGATAATATGTCAACTTTTAAATCCATTAGATTAAATTTTAATAAGGTGGCATATGGAGAACAAAAGTATAACATATCATGCGAGAGAAAATCAGAGCACACAGGATCCGGATCCCCCAGGATCGAACCCAATGAGTTTTCTTTCCTCTCCAATGTAACCAAAAAAATTGCAATTCCTTCCCCATAATTTCTCAACCAAAAAAAGTTACAATTCGTTTAGAATTTAGGTATTAATATAGTACCGTATCATAGTTATAATTGGATAAGTTCAAATTTTTCCTCAAAATTATCAATTGCACCAACAAATTGAAATGCACGAAACTGAAATAATCTATGTCAAGCATGGCAAAATTAGAGGTTCCATGCCGAGTAAAAATATCGCTTAGAAGTTGCAATCTTGAGCTCTCTGTACATTGATGAACAAGGCAGTACAAAAATATAGAAGGCTTTCACTAGCAGCTGACTACAAGGCAAGACAAATATGCTATCTTTAGAGAAAAACTATATTTATCATATGGGAATACACTGCAACAAAGTTATCTGGAGGCGAAGTTGAGGACACCATTTGGAGGACGACGAAGATGAGTACATAGACACGACCAGCCCGCTTGGGTTTCAAAACCACAGTATATCATTTCCCTCTGAAATAATCCACACCTAGCAGCTCTACAAACAAAATTAAGATGTCTTCTGCCAGTTTCTAAAAGATCGAATTTCATAACAGACTGCCTCGTAAAATAACTACTCGGTGGTCGTGATCATGCACGAACAAGACCAGTTCTAGTTACAATCAACTATACAACATGCTAACCTCCAGTTGCAGACACCGTTTCAGTTGGAAGTAGGGTACCCGTTTCATCAGAAACTAGACTTCCCCCATTTTCACCCTGCTTAATCTCTGACTGCTCTGAAATTTGATCAGGGAAAACCTCGGATTGCAAGGATGGAGCAATGTTATTGACATGTAGCCATGTCAGCTCCCACAAGCTATCTCCTCCTAGAGCGCTCCTTTGTACAAGGACTCCCTTTAAATTCATCACAAGCAAGGTGTTCTTCAGAAGCTCAGGTATTTGGTCCTGAAGCTTCTCACTTTTTTTCCCTCTAACTTTCACCTTCATGTATTTTTCCATTCGGCTGAGAACACCTAGCCATAGTTTGCAGAAGGTTGTTAACTGTGATAGGTCAGGTAGTAGCTGTAAAAACACTTTCGACAACAGTTTCATGGCAAGGATAAGTGTGCCTTCCATGTTGCGGTAGTCCTTTTGGGAGTGTCCCTGTGCAATTTCAAGCAAGTCATCAAGCATTGTGAAGATCACCACATCAAAGCACTGTAACCACAGATTATGTGGAAGAGGGATCCCATCCACTCCTGTCAAGCACTTCTGCAACAATGACAAAGCATGGTTCCTAACATCTTCTCTCTGGTCCAAACAAACTTTTCTCAGTGCCTGAACAAGCCGGAACCACATTTCCCCAATATCCTGAGACATTTTCACCGCTTCCTCCTCATTCATGGCTTGCTTAGCCTCACGGGCCCACCTTGCTAAACAATCAACAGAACCCGCCATAAGATCAAGTGCGCATACAGATCGCTCTGCCTGGCCAACACGAGATTCAGCAAACTGCCTTGAAGCATCAATACAGAGAGCATAATTGGCTGGCAACAAGTGGGTTCCCTCAGACATAATGAAGAACAGTGCATCAAACCCAGACTCAGAAGCCTCCGGGTGCCGGGCTGTGATGGAGAGCAAGGATGTAATTGTGCGCCACCCCAGCTGGGATCTGATGTGAGAGGCATTCGCTTTCACAAGGCGACTGACGTCCTGTGTAATTTGCTCGCAGTAAGCGTCAGCAACCCGAGCATCAAGCTTCAACACAAGCTGCAGTGACCTCAAAAGTTCATCAGCAAGGTTCTCCTTATAGGGAAGTAGCCGCTGGCAAATCCGAAGAAGTCCAAAAACAGCCTTCTCTACCAGAGCACAAGGCATCACAGTTGACTGAACAATGCTGGATATGTGCTCATACACCCCCTGCCATAGAAGCACAATCCTATCCCTATTATTTAGGGTAATAGCAATCAGCAACTCCAAACAGAAAACTGCAGTATCTTCATCCTCAGGAGAGCTGTTCCCTTTTTGGGGTCGGCCAGCAGCCCAAATCAGTGCTCGTGCAAGCTGTAACAGGGATTCAGCCTGCAAAAACTTGCTCTCAGTAAATATGCTGTCAATGTGGCACTTTTGAATTGTCTGAAGGGTGCGCTGATGAGCAGCAAGTTGTTGTTCAGTAGGCTGTGATCTCGGCTCCTCTGTTTCAAGAGATAAGAGCTGACTGAACCGACCCATCAATCCAGAGGATCTCCTAGGAGTACCTATGGAAGGTATATGAACAGAGGATAGAGAATTTGATAGAGGCTTTCCAGGACCTGTGTCAGCAGAAAACTCTGACTCATCTGCTGCATCACTGGCCACACGAGCCGGAAGAAGACCAAGCTTGTGTAGTCTTAAGATGCAGTCCAAAATATTTCTCCAACCTGTGCGAATGTAATCACCATACCTATTGGCAATTGTGAAAACCGTCACAGTTGCCATTCTAGCTTTTGTATCATCACCAAAGGCTAGCACAGGTTCCTCAACAGATGATGGGTTTAAAAGGGTTGTGAACTTACACAGAGACACAACCAAATCATCCAGGACATCTTCAAGATGATGGCATGCTGAAATCTTTGCAACAGCTAAAAATCCATCAATGCATGTTTGGTAAACCTCTTCATGCTCTGCATGATCAAATACCACAGAGATAGCAGCAATTGTAGGGCCAGACATTATAGCAAACATATCGTGGTCCAGGTAGGCTCTGGAATCGGACACAATGAATGGAGCATTCTTCTTGGATTTGTGCATTAAATCAATCCACCGGCTTGGCGTCATTTCAGGATAACCAGCACCTTGCTCTGGAGTTGTGCGGATCTCATTCTTGCATATTGAGTGATAAAGCTCTGACAGGAATTCTCGAGGAAGATCACTGCCTCCATTGATGTGTCTATTATTCCGAATGAAATCCTCCTCCGTCATCTTCTTCTTTACCTGAACATTGTGCTGATCTGTATTGAGCATTATGAGTGAATAAGACAACAGAAGAGCAGCATCCTTGTTAGCTAGAATTAGTGGTGATTGCTCATAGTATCTCTCTGAGAATGCTTCAAGAACCCTTTGTATCTTTTGAGATTCTCCAGGCAACCGAAACGTCTCCAAAAAAAGTCGCAGTGCAGTATCCAAGTTCATATCTTGGAAATCAAAGGTACCAGCAAATTTATGAAGAACCTGAACACAAAACTCATCATGATTTCCCAGGAAATCCCCAACAAGATTCTTGTCCAGCCCAGCAGTGTACCTGAAAAAGCAGGCCACACTTTGCGGATCAAGTTTGTCAGGCAGAAGATGTGTTCCTTGGAGGAACTCCAGTCCTTTCTTTGGGTCACGGTTAAAATGATCGGCTCCAATCATTAGCCTTCTCTTTATGTACTTCCTCCGGCGAACAAATGGAACCCAATCACTAGGATCACTGTAGTTGTCGCACTTCACCATCCAGAATGGAGAATACTCTTCAAGATGCACTGGAGTATACGCAGAACTAACTGATCCATTCCCTACCCTCTCTGCCATTCCCTGAATAACAGCAATAAGACCATCCAAAGCAAGAATGTGAATCGAAGACAAAGGGCAATTGACAGGGAATGCACTTTTCGACAGCAGATTAGCAAGTTCTTCAAAGACATTACTGCAAGTTATGTCACAATCTAAGTTAGCGTACATCTCCACCATGAAAGTTTTCTGCCTGCAGAAGTCAACAAGAGCCTCCATTGCAACCTCCTGTTGCTGATACGAAGCTCCATATCTACTTTGTGCAAGCCTCAATATCACGCAAGAAAAGAAAGCCTCAAGCTGTAATTTAAGTTCAGTGCGCAGATGATGATACAAATTAAGAACAATGCTGCATACCATTGAAAGAATAATTGGACTTGTTGATAGGCCAAATTGCATCAGATTCCGAAACAATTCATCCTGAACCAAACTCAATAACTTGGGGTGATTCTGAATGTAAGATCCACCCAACTCTATAGCCGAATTAATCAAAACCAAGGCAAAAAAAGGCACATCTTCATCAAATTCTATGGTATCAGATCTGGGACCCATTCCCATATGCTCAGAAAAATTTAACAAAGAACATAGAAAGTGAAATATTTCCACCATGCAGGGGACTCCATATGGCTCAGTCATGAGATGCAAGTTGTATTGAACAGCATCCTTCCCAGTAGAATCCCCGATTTTATTTTCATCAATCACAGATGCTACCAGGCCTGAGGAAGCATTCGAGGCCGGATTTGTGGATAATGGTTGACCATCATACCCAGAACTCACATTGCCATTCTCCAATTGTCTATTCCCAAAGGCATACTCATTATTTAGCCCTGCAATCTGCACATGAAAAACAACCACATATTCACAAAAAAAAAAATTGGACATTCGCGAGACCAACTAACTATTTCACTCCATAATCAACAGATCACGTCTAAGCCCCTATAATACATGTAAACTTTGAAAGTAGTATTACCTCTTGCTTGACAGTATTGCTTCCATTTAGCAATGCACGTTCAGTGTCATTAACATCTGGAAGATGTGAGAAAATACAGCTGACGAGTTCATGCATTGTGTGACGAGCTATCCGCTGCAACAACTCACCTTTTGTTCCTGCTTGATGAACTATACGGAAACATGTATTCACTATAGTGCAAACGTGCTGATTACTCAACATAACAGATGCTTTACTCTTCATGCAAGCCAGAAGCACCTGAAGTATCTTCATCAGTACCACTTCTTCTGATGCAGGATCAGTCACCTCAAACCGGCAACTAGTGATTGCATCCACTAACAAGTGCATAGCCTCTTCAACATTTACGGAGTTCTGATCCATCACATCAAGTGTTAAGATATTATAAACAGATGACAAAGCGACGCCGGTGATTGGTGCACCAGTTTCATCCGACCTAATCACATCCAAAAATGGCTGGAGATATACAGCAGGATTGATGGTATGCCATTGATGTTGCCATGAAAAGATTTGCTTGCGTAATGCCTTTAAAGACTGGATTAGAGAATGCTCCAGGTGATCATCACCTGGAATATAACGTCCTCCCCATCTAACATTCCTCCTCATAACCGCTAATACAGAACCTATCTCTGAATTGATTATGCATGCTAATGTAGCTTTATTGGAATAGGTTGCCTCACAGTCCTCGGGTTCTTCCTCAATTGCCTTGATTCCACTTTGCAGCTTTAGACGGCCCATTTTTCTAACAATATTCTTCGAACAGAACCCAAGTTCTAGTGGTATTCACCAACTTCTATGTAGAGAAGGCAAAGAAGCATAGGAAATGGATACCTAGAAAATCAACATACCAGATAAGCTGAATGAAGTGCAACAAGTAATGGAGAAGCCTCAATGAAAAAATTTATAATCATATCGTAAGCAGGCAATGAAACTATAATAAACATTACCACTAACTTTCAACAACCATAACTGCCTGGCACCCACCCTCATCGCAACTCTAACCAAATACCACAGCCATAACTTCCCAATCTCGTCTATAGTGTAGGTGTCTTTACATGCACACATACCATCCAAACACACTAGAATTGACAAGAAAAATCTAGATTACCTTCTCTAAGAAAACAGTGTCAGGTTGGTATGCTTCATACTAAATGTCCAACTAACAGTTGAACCAAAAAAAAATTTCAAATTTCATGGAACCATAACACTCTCAAGTTTCCCCCAACCGCAAAGTACTAATTTCCATTCTAGCATCTTCATCCAAACTTAAACATTTGACTCTAAACAGATAACTTAAAGCTAAAAGAAACACTAATCAGCTCGCCCAAAAAACAGGAATCTATAATTGGCTCTGTTTAGTTCCACAGATATGACAAGAATTTTGACATTGGCAATTTCCACTGTCAAATCCAGTCTGGACGTGAACCAAATATCAGATTTGGCCGAGACTAAGAATTCAAATTCCAATGTTCGTTTGTATACCTACCCGATAGCCCTACTTTCAACCTCGCCGGCGATCCCAAGCCAGATGTCTCTCAAATCCGGTTCCTCCCTCTCTCACGCTGCGCCAGCTCCAATTGAAAGCTTCAGATTCGACCGGTCTGCTGCTCTGCTACCAGATCGGGTGGAGCAGCGATCCGTCAAAGTCAGAAAAGAAATAACACAAAACAAAAATTCGAAATGCGAAGGCAATTATGTGAGTTAAGAGATTAAGGAGAGAGAGAGAGAGAGCGAGAAGTGTACCTTGGTTCGAAAATGGAGGAGCGAGGTCGAATCCCTACGTCCGGCCAAGGATCTAGAGGAGGAAGTAGGAAACGAAGAAGAAAGTAAACTACTAGTAAACAAGAAAAGTCCACTGTGTTTCAATTTTATTTTTTCAAATAATAATACTCAATAATAGTAAAACTTTTCTTTCTTTCTTTTTTTTTGGAGCAAGAGTTCTAGTAATAGTAATTTCTAATCTTTTTTATTTCAATAATTCTAAAATCGGGGTGGATGTTAAACGAATCGAACTATTTAAATCAGACACATTGATATCAACTTTTAATATTTTTTTTGCTTTGATGGAATGCTTAATTTTGTTATAATGGTATATTTCAATCTTGGATTTATATGTGGTTAAAATTGTTAAAATTGTACTATGAAAGAATTCTAGCCACATTCTCCTTTTGTGATTCTCAAAGAAAAACTCCATAGAGATGGAGGAGGAAGAAGCGTCATTGTCCCTCCTCCCCTCACTCTTCTCGCCTTTTTTTTTGGGTCATTGAATAAGTCTACTAAAGCGTTTAAAAAACTCTTTTGTGGTGATTTTTTATGAGTCATGCTCAAATTGAAGTCCCCATCATCTTTGTTAGACGTTCTCAAACAAATCATTTTCCCAAAATTCGTTCTCTAACACTGCTCATATTCTCTAAATTTTGGTCTACATCGTCTTCAACAGAGGTTGCTGCAAATCACTCAATTGTTCTTTATCAAGGAAGTTATTTCCTTTATCCTTTTATTTATTCGCTCTTAGGTATATGTAGATTGCTGAAAATCATGTTTTTCCATATCTATTACTAGGGCTGAGCATTTGGACTTGAAACCCGACCAACCCGCTCAAACCAAATCGATTGGGTCAGGTTGGTTTGTTTTTTTTCAATTTTTTTTGGTTATCAGTTTGAACCCAAACCAAATCGAAACCTATGGTTCAGTTTACGATTTGCAATATCCAAAACCACGGTTTAACCAAACCAAACCGATGATATTAAAAAAATATATATATAATACATAGTTTAAAGAAGTTTATATATATAATACTTCTTCTTCTTCTCCATCTCTCCCTCTTTTTTTTCTTCTTCTCCTCTCCATCTCTCCCTCTCTTCATCGCTTTTATTTCTTTTCTCTCTCTCTCTCTCTCTCTCTCTCTCTCTCTCTCTCTCTCTCTCTCTCTCTCTCTCTCTCTCTCTCTCTCTCTCTCTCTCTCAAAAGCCAAAAATCGAAAGCAGAACCAAACCAACCCACCAATTAGGTTAACCAAAGTGATCGGTTTTCATCAATTATGGTTTGGTTTCGGTTTTCAAAATAGCCAAACCGAGACGGTTCAGTTCGATTTCGGGTTGAGCCCAAAACCGAACCAACCCAAATTGAGGCCACCCTTATCTATTACAGATGAGGTGGTTGGTGTGGCCGCAACAATGCTTCTTCAAGTGGTAGTGGTATGGTTCGTTTAGGCTCATGGGTTGTTTTAGGGTTTTGGTTATGTTGGGTGTGTGGACTTTATTTGGGTTTATGGCTAACTATGGTGATGTGGGGTAGTAATTTTAGTACAGTTTTTGACCGCTTTAGTTTAGTTTTTAACATGTTAGTTTGTTGCCCTATTGAGGTTGGTACTTTAAATGTCATGTTGATGACTTTGATTGTAGTGTTGAAGTTTATCTATTGAAAGTTTATATTTGATAATATCTAAAAATTGTTAAAATTGTCTATGTTAGAATTGTTGTGTTTTATTTTATATGACTATTAGACTTGGAAAATGTGTAAATGCAAGTTCTAAAAAATAAAAGCACTAAAAAATAGATATAATTGTGTATTGTAGTAAGCTTAAGCCTGAACAACTAAGAATCAAATGGCTCATTTGTGGTTTGGTTTATTCCCTCGTCTTAGTTAAATCAAACTAAATTGCACCGCTTAACGGTTAATTATCTTAGATTTTATTTGGGAGTGATTTGAATTGATTTTATGGATAAGCACATGAGAGGTGCTTCTTCCCAGAATCACTTAAAATCACTAAAAATAATTATATGGAGAATCACGTGGAACGTACTTCTCCTCAAACGTGATTCTAGCCTCTCCAGAATCACTCTTAAACGAACTCTTAATTGCGATAAGTGGTGAAACTAATCCATCCACCCATGTTTGCAACCGTCTTTATATATAGGAGAACAACTCTTGTATTGAGCTTATATGAAATATCCTATGTATTGTGTGATCTAAAATTGAAAGTCTTTGATCATTTATATCATATATGATCCAAATTTGAAAGTTGACACAACAAAACAAAGGGATATGGCGAAATTATACTTTCAAAATAAGATTTGTAAGTGAAGAATATCTTTAATAATTGTACGAATTCAGGTATTTATAGTTGCTTAAAATTGAAAATTATAAATCGCTTTTTTATTGGGTTATTGGGCTTTCACTCATAGGTGTGAGCAGGTGGACACAAGACCAACCCATATATCCATTCAGATCTCCCTCATTATCCGCGACACAAAACGAAACAAAAATCCGATTAGAAAATTTTCGCAAATGGCGCTTCTCAACGTCTCCCTCTGTTCCAAACTCCCACCAAAACCCCCTCTCTCTTCCCCCAATCCCCACCCTTTCCGCCAGAACCTCTCTCTCTCCGGCTATCCTGCGCCCCAGGTACACAGCGCACCTCATCCCCTCCCCTTCCATCCCCTTGGGCTCCTTCTCTTTCGTTAACTTCCACATTTCGCGCATTGCGCACACTCGGGTACGTTAGTCAATTCGCTCTAATTACTTAATCACTTTGAAATTTCTTTCACAGGTAGTAAAGACTCACCTCGGAGCCTCTAGAAACGTTGTGTTGTCTGTGGGTGACTCGGTCTGCAAGGCGAGCCTGATCGCTCTGCTCTCTGCTTCTCTGTTCGTTGCCAATCCTGCACTCGCCTTTAAGGTAAGGTTTTAGTAACTATGCCCTGTTTGGTTCCCGAGAAAGTGAAGTTAAATAAATCAATGCACGAAATTTGGTGTTTTTGTTGATGAAAAGGGTGGAGGTCCGTACGGTTCAGAGGTGACGAGGGGCCAGGACCTCACTGGCAAGGACTTTAGCGGCAAGACTTTGATCAAGCAAGACTTCAAAACGGTACAAATCGATAAAATTTGGCTCACACACTCACACATTTCTTACATGTAAATAAATGTTTGCTGTTTAATGCATTCATGGATGTTGAGTTTTTGTTTTGTGTTGATTATGTTATACAGTCCATATTGAGACAAGCGAATTTCAGAGGCGCCAAGTTATTAGGTGCAAGCTTCTTTGATGCTGATCTAACAGGTACTGTTATAATTAATAATTTCACCAAAAATAAATTATTATTATTATTATTATTATTTCAATTATAAAAATGCAGCTTGCTAATTGCTGGTTTCACTTTAGTAATTAATTAATGTAGGTATAAAATATATAATCTGAGTTAGGTGGCAAACTCAGATGGTATCCAAATAAATACTGTAATTTCTGAGCAACAATGGCACATGTCAGAATTGTTTAGGAAGGATATTGCAACAAGGAACAAACAAGCAACTCTTGAAATATGCATGTGGCTTGAATTACAGATTAAGCATACCTGATATACAGCCAAAGAACATGGCCTATTCACTATATTATTTACCCTGATATTCTCTCTTCAGGAGCTGATCTTTCTGATGCTGATCTAAGGGGTGTAGACTTCTCCTTGGCCAATGTGACAAAGGTGAACTTTGATGGAACTTTTGGATTTTCTATTTGATTTGTAAGAAATTCTTATGTAGTTTTTTGTGTTTTCTATTTTCACTGAGAATTTAGATGTTCTTTGCTATCAGGCAATTTGTTCATGCAACCTGTGTTGGTAAATGGTGCCAGTAATATACTAATATGTGCTTACTTGGACAGTGTGTCTGAAGCTCCCATTGCTGGGAGTTATCCGATTATAGCGTGGAATAATATGCTGAATGAGGAGATAGTTCTGTGTGTAGCTAGCAGGTTTTACCATACTGTGTTAATTTTTGGCACTGCCTCACTATCATAATCAGTATTGTCGTTTCTAGATTCATTGAGAATTAATTTGGTTGATCTTTGAGTCAAGTTCACAGGACCCTTCTGAGGAATTTACCCTATAATTGCATCATCATAACATGTACAAAACAGTTAAGTCTATCTGACAGGGATAACCTGTAGATTCAGCAGTGGAAAAGGCTTTCCTCTACCGGTTTAGTAGAACCTTATAAAATTTCCAGATTCCCTTTCAAAAATTCTGTTAGTTTTCATCCTGACTCTATTGAGTTACTTCCCGAATCCCCGTCCTTTGGTCAATGGCTCAGGTTTTGGAGGAACCATCCATTTAGGATTCTACTAGGCCCAAGGTTCAATTGTTTCCAAGCAAAGAACACAAAGAAGGACAAGTTTCCATAATTTTTTCTAAAATTCTTACACATGCATGTACCCTTTCTGCAGGCAAATCTGAGCAACGCTCTCTTGGAAGGTGCACTTGCCACAGGCAACACATCTTTCAAAGGATCAAACATTACGGGTGCAGGTAATACATTTTCTCAATCGTGATTTTTTTTGTAGCCTTGACTTAGCCCTTATCATTAGGAAATTCATCTCAAGGTTTGCTCGAATCCATGCGAGCTGTGTTTAGTACTACAAAGAAAATGCAAATTTAGAAAACAAAGAAATTAATTTTTGCACCTCGGTGTTGAGTCTAGTAATCTCTCCAGAGTGCCTTCAGTTTTTTGCTAGTTTCCGAACTGAGGAGTGCCTTTGAGCCTTAATATTCTGTGGAAAATATAATGGAATGTTTTCATTTCCTTGGGGCAAACCAAGCGTAGCTTTAATGTTTTTTTTTTGGGCTTAAAACAAGATATCTGTAAAACTTAAATCAATTGCATAATCAAGTTTGGATGATTTGCCTTCTGTGTGGTCAGACTTCACAGATGTGCCTCTGAGAGAAGATCAACGGGCATATCTTTGCAAAATTGCTGATGGGTAAGATAACTTATTTATGCATATTCATCTTCACAAAAATGCTCCCTTTCTAATGAATCCACTGTTTCTGTTAGCAGGGTAAACCCAACAACTGGAAATCCAACACGTGAAACCTTGCTTTGCAATTAACACATCATTGACCAAAATATAGTTTGATCAAATTGTAACAGAGGTAATTACTTGGTCTGCAGAAGCTGCAATTTTCTCGAATGGAGCTTTGTTACCTAATTTGTTGTACCTATGCCAGCCAGCCAACCAGCTATGATTTATATTTATATTCTTTAAAAATAGAAGAAGAAAAAAATGTATATTTAATTGGAATTTCGGTTTTTGTGTGATCATCATTGTCTGGGGCTGAAGAGAAAGACTTCTATGAAACGGGGATAACACTACTTTGCCATCCTTGACCAAGCTATGACACACGTGATAACACTTCCACGTGGCATAACATTATTAGTTGGGATAGCAAAACAGTATTATCGTCGTTGCTACTAAGTTTTTCTTGAGACTGAGGTCAGTCAGGCAAACACATATCAGCTCATTATTTCTCCATTGACAATTAAGCCATTATCGGCACCACCTTTCACCGGGCATTGCGTCTTCCATTTATTGCAATTTTGGCTCAGTGAGGTACGGTCACCATAGTCTGCGGCCACCTCTGTTATCTGTTCCCTTTTCTTTCTTTTATTTTTAATGTTTTGGATTTGTTTGCATCATCACAGTAAACTGCTTTTAGCTTTCAATTGGTTCCATTACACTGATAAGATTAGCGAATAGCATAAGCACATTAAACCATTTATTAGTGTGATGATATCCAACTGATTCAAATATGAATTCACATTAGCACTTAATCAACTTGCTTTCGGGCTTGTTTGGGAGTGATTCTGGATAGGCCAAAAAACAATTCTATGGAGAACCACTTCTTCAAATAATCACTTTAAGTAGTTTTAAGTGATTTTATAGAGAAACACATGGGATGCGTTTCTGTTCATAATCACTTAAAATCACTTAAAGTGATTATATGAAGAAACACATATGAGGTGTTCTCTTTAGAAGTGATTCTGGCCTATCCAGAATTACTCCCAAACGAGTCATTCGTCACAAAATGTAACTTTCCTCTAATCATAGTAGCTCCAATGTGTGTTTTTTCCTTTTCCCTTCCACCTTCTCTCGTTTCTGATGATCAGCGATTCCTTATGCTTTTAAAACCACTAAAGATGCTTTCAAGCATTTGCAGCTAATCTTTTCCACCTATACGCACGACCTTTTTTAAAAGTTACCATTGAGTTTGACAAATGTGACAACATTATTCGCTTGGGCATTCCTCATTGATAGTGCGGCCGCTTTAGGGCCATATGGTGCATATGGTGCGTTTAGCCACAGTTCGTTAGGGGGCACGGTCCGGATTGGATCGGTTTCATCTCAAAACTACGGCCGAACTAATTAAAATATAACGGTCTGGTTCGGATAAAAGTTATAAAGGAAACTGAACCAAACCAAACCAAACCAATTTAAGACGGTTTGGTTCAGTCGGTTTGGGCCTAAGCCCAATTCTCTTGTTGTTTGCATTTTTCAACATTGTTAGTCCAATTATAACCAACAAATTCACAACTTACTTCATACATGAATCATTTTCTAAAGTACGAAACCATCCTAAAACTCAAAATGCCATAAAACTTCATGTTTCACTAACTAATATAACTCAATTCAAATATTCATATATAGTTATTAACTAATTAGAGTATTACACCTGTAAAATAAAATATAAATATACACATAAACGGTTCGGTTTGGTTTATGTCGGTTTACAAAAGTTCAAAATCAAACCAAACCAAACCACATACGGTCCGGTTCAGTTTTTAAACCGTTTGACTTTTTCTTGATCAAAACCAAACCAAATCGGTAATTACGGTTTGGTTCAGCCTGTTTCATCGGTTTGGCCGGATTGATGCCCACCCCTACAGTTCATCAATATGCAGGTGCATATGCCTGTGTTATGATATGATTACAACACAACGTGAACCTGATTGTCTCAGTTAAGAATTTCTCGATTTAGCCAACGGAGTCTAGCTCAAGTGGAAAGTGACATTGACCTGCGGACCAATGGTATTTGGTTTGAACTCCTATGACACCTTGGTAGTGTGTGTGAGAAATCTTATTCCCTTGTAATTTAGACTATCGCTTGTACTCCAAAAGAAAAGGAATTTCTCGACCTAAGAATTTATCGACCATATGTTTTAACTGATACATCACTCACACATTCAAGGGTACATAGAAAAATAGAGATTGAGATAGAGGAAAGAGAGAAACAAAGGGTAGTTACTTAAAGTGTGAACTAATCTAAGCCTTGGTATTATTAGACTGGAATAGTCACAGGAGTGATATATTAATAGAGCTCATGGACTAATCTATAAGTACGTACGTAGTATATATGCCAAGGCCAAAAAGAAAAAACCTCTATCATATTTTGTAACCTCACAGCACCGCAGGCCATCCTAAACCCTCTACACTGTAATAGATTCGGAGGGTCTGCATGCCCTAATCCTAATCTCCATACTGACATGCCTGAAGCCGCCACGATTCTTAATCTCACCGCACTCTCTTCGTGGAGCCTCCTCTGCTCAACACCATCAAATCGGAACCATTAGAATTCAGATTAAACCACTAATCACAAATTAAGCTCAACCCATATTATTTATGAAAAAGGAGCAATATATGATTTATGAAAGTAGGGTTACCTTTGTCCAATATTGAGGGTCCATCTTCTTTGAGGAGACTATAATCTTCTGCATTAATGCCCTTACATGGATATACTACGATTTATTACATTGCTTTCCTTCATTGGCCATGAACCTCTTATAAGTAGTCGAGTGAGCCCACTCATGCTAACCTTAACATGGTCCAAGAAAAAAATGAGTGGCTGCTTACACGGGTCAGAACTCATGGGTCGGGTATTGAATGTGAAGGGTCCATCACTCGAACTCCTCCATGTCTTGAACGTTCGCAACGGGGTCTGAAGATCCAGGGCTGCCACCATTGACGGGTAAAGCTGAATGGTGTAGCCCCAAGAAATGGACATTGACCATTTACGCACCGATTCTTAATCTCACCGCACTCTTCGTGGAGCCTCCTCCCGCTCAACACCATCAAATCAGAACCATTAGAATTGATTAAACCACTAATCACAAATTAAGCTCAACCCATATTATTTATGAAAAAGGAGCAATATATGATTTATGAAAGTAGGGTTACCTTTGTCCAATATTGAGGGTCCATCTTCTTTGAGGAGACTATAATCTTCTGCATTAATGCCCTTACATGGATATACTCTGATTTATTACATTGCTTTCCTTCATTGGCCATGAACCTCTTATAAGTAGTCAGAGTGAGCCCACTCATGCTAACCTTAACATGGTCCAAGAAAAAAATGAGTGGCTGCTTACACGGGTCAGAACTCATGGGTCGGGTATTGAATGTGAAGGGTCCATCACTCGAACTCCTCCATGTCTTGAACGTTCGCAACGGGGTCTGAAGATCCAGGGCTGCCACCATTGACGGGTAAAGCTGAATGGTGTAGCCCCAAGAAATGGACATTGACCATTTACGCACGTGGTCGTAGCAGAAACTTTGTTGTAGAATCCGGCCCGGGTCGACCCGGTATGCATGGAGAAGAGACTTGACTGAGTGTAAATGGTTCTGGTTTGGAAACAGGGGTATCAAGGTGTCCAGGTGGTGGAGTGACACAAGTGGTGCCAATGGGTGCGCAGCTAAAATCCCATAGGCGTCTCCTTTGATATCAAACTGAAAAAATACCACAATATACCAAACGGGTCACATTCATTTTTCACAATGAAAGAACTATAACAAGCATTCTCTCTAAGCCAGCAATCATGCTATATCAGATTGATGACGTGTTATTATGATCATTCTACTTAAGTTATAATGTGTTATGATAATCATTCAACTTAAGTTATATCAACGTGATAACGTGATATGATGATTATCTTATTTATGTTTAATCCCGCTTCCCCTATTAGAGTTCAAGACATGTGAATTGAACACATTAATCTAAACATGTGGTCCAAACCCACCGACCATGTAGATAACTAATTATTGCTGTAAAAAATGGTTGGAGAAACTTTAAAAGTAGTACGAAGGTATGGTGTTGTCCATAGAGGAGGTGGAACCGACAACTGAGTAAAATGATTCCACCGGAGCTTCCAAAGAAAGCTCAAACTGGCAGTGAGGGTTGGAATGTTTTAGACTGGCAGGTGGAAGAAATTGCCTGCACAAATTTGTGCTACCTACTTTTTTGAATTACAAGACCTCTCCATATTCCTAAAATTCAGAGGAAAGTGCTTAAAGACAAGAAGACGAGCGATTTGATGGTCATTATGTTCTAGGCCACCGACAGTACACTAATCTTTTTTTTCAAAGATTTTTCTTATTGAAATGTGCGATAATATATTAAACTCACACACTACATATATGCTAGGACTCGAACTCATGACCTTACCTGAAAGAGTAATTATTCTAAATCACTACACTACTGAGTCATTTACACACTAATCTTTGTCATAGTATTAGTATGCATAATTTTCATAAACAAGGCAACCTAATGAAGAATTAATAAGCAACTTCAGGACACGTGTCCAACTTTTTGCTAAACAGGACAAGTGAACACATGCATGCAGCCTTTAACATCCTCATATAGTAAATAGGGTTTGTCCAATATAGGTCCTTACATTTTCTATTTTATAGACATATACCCATCACTCTATAAATCTAGGTGTACAACCTAATTTCAAACTTAAATAACCAGTAGGATATAAGAGGTCATAGTATTCATATGTTTTTACATCATTGCCATCAGACTTCATATTTTATTTATAATTTATTTCAAGCATTTTATTAACTGCCATAATTGTAATTAATACTCCCTATTACTAGCATATCAATCACCCCATTTCTTTTGGTTGCCATTCCCTCTAACATATCGCTCCATAAAATTGCAAACCAACAAAAAAAATCTGTAAATTACATATCCAATAATGTACCTATGTAAAATATAAATATAAATATATACGTATAAAAATGTAGGTATATTATCTACAAAAAAAATAAAAATAATAAAAATAACTAGGTCATTTACTTTGTAATTGAAATTTCCGTACATTTTTCATAAATTAAAAATAGCTACGTTGTATAATTGAAATTTCTGCACTTTTTTTATAAATTAAAAATAGGTACATTATGTAGAAGAAAAAAATAGGTTCATTATACTAGGTAAATTGTTTTACTAGGTACATTATTTAGAGAGAAAAAATAGGTTCATTTTTAAAAAATTCATAAAACAAATAATAAATAGATTATCAAATTATTTTTCATAAAAACAAGTAATAGGTACATTATTTAGAGAAAAAAAAATAGATACAAAATTTAGCAAAAAAATATGTTCATTATACTAGGTAAATTGTTTTACAAGGTACATTATTAGAGAAAAAAATACGTCATTATTTGGAGAGAAAAATAGGTTCATCTATATAAAAAAAATTTGTTTTTCATAAAACATACAATAAAAAGATTATCAAATTATCCTTCATAAAACATGTAATAGGTGCATTATTTAGAGAAAAAAGGTACAATATTTAGAGAAAAAAATAGGTACATTATTTAGAGAAAAATAGGTTCATATTTTCAATATCTTTTTGGATAGTAATTTACCTATTATTATCTACCTATTGTCAATATTAATCTGCATATATTGATATGGATATTAAGAAAAGATAATAAGTAGATAATATTATTGACAATAATAATCTACTTATTATCAATAGGTAGATATATTATCTACCTATTGACAGTATTTTATCAAGAGTTTATTAATATCATCAATATTATCAAAAATTTATTAATATTGATGATATTTTATGGATAATAAGAGTTTATCTCCCTATTGACAATAATCTACCTCATTATTATCTTTTAATAATCTAAGGTAGATTATTAATACGGAGTCAATTTACTTAAGCTTGATAAACTGATCAATATCAATATATTGATATTGATATTGATATTGATATCATTATCAATTTTATCAATATTGATATTGATATCAATATATTGATCTTTTTAACATCTTTTTTTCCTTTTTGGAGTAATGGGTAATTTACTCCATAAACTGATCAATAGGTAGATAATATTGAATATATTAATAAACTCTTCATCAATATATCAATATTGATATTATCAACATATTGATATTGACAGTTTTTGACCTATTATCTTTTTTTATAATAATCTATCTTTTTTTATGGACAATAATCGACCTATTTTTTTATATAATAATAATTTCCACTTCAATATTGATATTGATATTGAATATTGATAATATTGATAATGATATTGATTACTAGTACGTTAATGTTGAATTTAATAGATTACTAGTTATATAATTCATAAAAGGAAAACAACATAATTTTTATTATTAAATAAACCAAAACATTAATCAGTTATAGATTACTAATACGTTAATGTTGAATTTAATATTTAATTCAAATAAGTTTCCAAATTAATTCCTACATCCATTACAACTTGGAAATCTTTCCAAATTCAACGTGTGTCATTAGTTAGACACCCCCCCCCACATAACATGTTAGCTTATAAATAGGGGTAGTTTTGGAATGCGAAAAATATAATAAATCAGATTTTAAATTATATTAGGTAACTTGCTTAGTTGGATCCTAGTCATCGGGTATTATTTGAAAAAATTGGGTATTTTAAATAGAAAAATAAAAGAAAATACTATAGGTGATTTAAAGTGAATATTATGCATCTAAGCTCAATTTACTATAATAATAAATACACACAACAACCATAAAACCTACCAACAGTATTGCATGCTTTGTCAGGTGCCATGAGAAGAATATTGTTTAGGAGCTTAAAATATACACTTCTTCTTGTCCAGTACTATGGAACTATACCATTTGGAATCATGACAGAATATATGCCATTCTCAACCTTAGTATGTGTTCTCCATCTTCTTGTCTCATTACAATTTATCTTTTTTACCCAACAATCGTAATCTACAAAATTTGAACTCGGGACCTCCTTCAACACGATATCTCTTATTAATCTAATATGATTGTTATATTGTCAAAGAGTTCATATTATGTTGCTTTAAGTTCAAATTTTCTTCCATCAAGTTTTTTTCAAATGATAGGTTATCAACCAAATGTGTTCTAAGAAATTTGACTCGAGTCAAATTCAAATGATCTTTTTATGATGATTGACGAGGTGAGGTGTCGGATTTGAATTGGGTTGCCCCAGTCACACGTGGCAGAAACACAAAGATCACTCACACCTGCCGTTAAAATATCTTCATGAGCAAACAAAAACTGTTACGAACAAGTAATTTTTGGGTGTTCCCGGTACACTAAGTGGCTGGTGTACCATTCACTATACGTAAGACATGTGGAATATTTCCAATGCAAACCGCCCACATGTAATTAAAATAAATGCAATAAGTTAGAGAGTAATTTCATATGTTCTAGGTCTATTGGATGATACAACAGCCACGTGGTGTGCCTGGAACATTTAAAAATTTCTCCTCCTCCACACTCTTTTCCACAAAGTTATACCACCAGATCCCGCCACGTGTAACCCAAAAAACACACACCATCAATCACGACAAGAGCCACGTACCTGGTGGAATCCGCGCAGTTTAGTGAGCGGCACACCCATCTCGCTCACGCAGCCCCACACCCTCTCATCAGAGCCGTAGAAATTGTAGTACCTCTCCAGACAGCCGTACATCCGCTCGACCAAGCGCTCCGCGAGCGGGTAGCTGATGGCGAACCCACCGCCACCAAACGCCATGTCGTACGCGTGCATCACATCCTGCTCGACGCTCTCCGAGTTCCCTCCAATGTAGTACATCTGGTTGTGATCGTACCTCGCTAACACCGAAACCAAGTTGTGAGTGAAAAACACCGTATCGTCGTCTCCCATCACGAACCACCTCACGTTGGGGACCCGGAGTATGAAGCTCTCGTACACAATCCGGGCGATTCGAACCGCCGATTGCGAACTCGAGTATTTGAACTGGGTCCAGTCCTCCGACACCCGGTACGGAATTGAACCCAAGACATTGGGTTTCGCGAAGAGCCAGAGGAAGTCGAGTCTCTTCGGTTTCGCGTCGAGCCAGACGAAGCCGCGTGTTGCGTTCGGGTCCCACCATAGATTGGTGAAGCGGCTCCGCTCGCTCCACGTGGCGATGGAGGCGCCGATGCCGAAGAGAATGTGGGAGATATTAGTTCGTTCGGGTCCGGTAGTTCTGAACTCAAGTTTAGGGTTTAGGGTGATATTAGTTCGTTCGGGTCCGGTAGTTCTGAACTCGGGTTTAGGGTTTAGGGTGATATTAGTTCGTTTGGGTCCGGTAGTTCTGAACTCGGGTTGGGCTTGGGTGTGGGAGGGGATGGAGAGCCAATTGGAGTTGGGAGAGAAGGCGGAGAAGATGGCCAATGAGACCGACGCGAGGAAGCAGAGGAGGAGACCCACGCGCAGGGAGAAGACCAAAATAGCCGCCGATTTTTCCAGGGAATGCGAACAAGTTGGAAGCTCTGAGCTGTTCCGCCCGAGTCTGGGTAGTTTTCTGCATTTTTTTTTGGCTCAAAACCCCCCGGAAGAATTCTAATTTTCCGAGCAGACCCCCGCGGAGAATCGTATATTTACGAAAACTCCCCTGTGGATGAAAAAGCATTCATGTACGCCCAGACTCAGAAGAATTCTGATATCCGAGCGTCACAGGGTTAGAAGCTTCGGTTTTCAGATGGGTAGGAGAAAGGTGGGGGCTTGAATCCGTACGGAAAATAGTAAGAACAACTAGCTCTGAGAGAGAGAGAGAGAGAGAGAGAGAGAGAGAGAGAGAGAAAAGGGATGAGAATGGCTACGGATGAAGAAGAAAGATATATAAACCAAAGAGTGAGAAAGAAGGTAAATTGTGATTTTGTACGTGTGCTGGCTTTCTTACAGTTTGGTTTTGGGTGCTTGGTTTTGGGTTGGGATGGGATAAAATGGGTACGGCTTATGTTGGCAAGGTTACAAAATTTACGCAATTTTAGCAAGTGTCATTCATTTCGTTTTACGATAGGTGTAAATATTGTAAAATTTTAACATCTTCCTATTAGTAAATGTCTTATGGATTTTGTGGAGATTTTGACCGTTTTCCTACAAGTAAAATATATATACATAGAAATTACCGGCCACAACAGAAGTTGTGTAGAAGTTATCTTAATGATATAACGTTAAGAATGTTATAGCATTAATGATATCAATAGGCCAATATAGACAAAATATTTATCAAAGATTTAACGTATTGTATTGTTTGACCGACGTTATTAAGGTTTTTATTACGTGGTTACTAAAATTAGCAAATTATTAATGTAAGATAACTTTGGAATCGAATATTTATGAAAGACTTTCATACAATGAGAATAACACTTTTTGCTATTTCCGACAAATAACGTAGTAACACGTAAAATAACTTTTTCACATATCATTGAATTATTAATCAAGAATATCAAAATAACGATATTAAGGTTACAAGTAAGTTTTTCAGATTGTATACAATCGATTTCTCACATCTTAGTAAAAAGTGGCTCGGACTTTCTGCACATATATTATTTTTTATTGAATTTCAATGATTTTTGAAATGACTGATGCAATGTAACATGCAAACCCATTACATACTCAAGAATTAGCTTAAAATGTAGAAAAATAAATCCAATTGAATCTTCAAACCCATTTACGTACTCAAGAATTATCATAGACTACAGGACATGTATTTAATTCTCAACCGAAAAAGAGAGATTCGGTGAACAGACAGTTGCCTGATTTGAATTGTAAAGCAAAGCTGACTTTTCAGTGATCACATGCCACTACACAAACAAGGGATTAGTGGTGACAACAACTTAAAAAATGACATGTTTGACCAAATGAACGTTTTAAGTGAAAATACGTGAATTAGTAACAACATGTACCCTTTTACATCAGGCAATTTATTTATTTATTTTTAAATTTTCATGGTTGTAGTTCATGTGAAAAGTAATGATTTCAGTGTGCAACAATGATTATGGTGTAGTTGATGCAATGTAAACCATTTTGAGTATGTGGCAAAGGGCACCAAACACAGGACCCAATGACTTAAAGATTACGGTCCGTCAGCAGATATAGAGGAGAAAGCAGAATACATATTATATGTTTGGTATGGTTATAACTGCAGAACATAAACTTTGGGCCCTCTCCTCTTTTGGGGTCTAAGTAAGATTGACTTGCAGGCTATTTACTAGAGCTATGTGCAGCATAGTCATTCTAGGGAGTTTTAGTCTTTACACACAATATAGTTTACTATTTAAATAAATAGGAATTCAACTTCACCTAATTAAGATAAAGCCAAAAGCCAAAAGCCAAAATATAGTACCTGTTTTTACCATAATATAATTAAAAAATATTAAAATTACAACATATGCCATTATGCAATTACTTTCAAATTTCAATATTTAATTTCAAACACACAAAGAACACGGACAATTGCTAAGTTTATCCGTCTGTTCGTTGCAATTAGATCCATCAGCATTAAATTCCTCCTTTTGAAGCCTTACAAGTTGTCTTGCACCAATTTTGCCAGTGTGGGTCGCATGCACCCATCCCATACAAGTAATTTCAAGAAGTCCATCGACAATTTCTACTCTCTCTCTGCTCCAACCTCATCAATGTCTTTTATCTCTCTCTCTCTCTCTCTCTCTCTCTCTCTCTCTCTCTCTCTCTCTCTCTCTCTCTCTCTCTCTCTCTCTCTATCTCCGAGTACAAGCATTTCGTTTTTTGTTGTTAATTGTGTAATTCAACAAATTAAAGATTAGCTCATTATCTTTTTTTTTCCTTCTGTTTTTTATGAGTGCAATTTCTCTAGCTTCTCCAAGTTATTGATTTAGTCTCTTTTTTGGTTTCTCTCTCTCCCTCTCCCTCTCCATGGTGTTATAATAATCTAATAATGAGTTAAATAATGCATATTTATTTTTTTGCAGTGAATGAGATCAACCTCAAAGTGAAATAAGGCCACGTGGTTCAATTCCCATCAAGGTATGTATTGGGTTCTTAAGTTTGATTGCGGAACTGCCGTTCAATATGAATTCAAAATACATGTGGAATTTTAGGACTATGCAATAGATACAAATGAATAAATCAGCGTCGCTTGTAGGAGATGATACATCTCATGAAGTGAAGATTGATGCTAAACCCAACAGTGCAACTGCAGCGATAATTATCAAAATTATGGGTGGTTGGTTTTGAAAAAATATCAAAATTACACACAATGCCACTCCTTCTAAGGCAAGCACACTATGCCACATGTCCACCTCGAAAAATCCTCCCAGCCAACCGCCTCCAGTCACCGCCGCTCATCGCCGTTGCCGTCGTCGCCGTTGCCGCTGCCGCCGACGCCTACCACCGGCCAACCATTGCCGGGGACCAACTCCATTGCCATTTATTCATCCTAAAAAATATATGATTTTGTGACATTTAAGGGACTTGAACCTTGAATCTCAAAGGAGAAAGCCTCACTGACAAACCACTACATAAATTGCATTGTAGAAAAATATAAACTGCAATGCATAAAAACATAAACTGCATTGTAGAAAAATATAAACTGCAATGTAGAAAAATATAAATTGCAATGCAGAAAAATGTAAACTGCAATGCAAAAACAAAAACTGCAATGAAGGTGCTTTCATGTTTGTGATAGGAAATATGAAAATGAACAAAAATATAGAAAATGGAGGTGTAAAATTTGAGGTTATATTAGTAGTTATGGCCAGCAAGAACAAGTTTTAAGGGTTATAGTCACCTTGCAAGCAGTGTCAAACCCAAAACTTGTGGAGACCTCTTTACATTTCAAGTCACCATCAATGGTTTTTGGGTAACCTATCAATCGAGTTTTCAAGTTCTTCTCCATGGTTTAACAGATAAAAGAGAAAAATTACCAAATCCGAAAAACAATTATATCAAAAGAAAAGGTAAGCTACTAGAAGTATGCACTTCTGGGTTGCCTTCTTGGTAATGCTCTGAAAGTCTCCCAGATGCAAAGATGTCAAGAGTCTGTAATTCAGTTTCAAACAACTTAGTGATAATGTAATTCAAATAACCACCACATGAAAAAAATGATATGAGGTTTCTTCTCTGGCAGGAACACCACATAAAGGTTTATATTCAAGCTATTAAAATTTGCAGCTTTCAAACTTCAATCTATTTAAACAACCCAATCCAAATTTCAAGCTTCATTTCCAAAATCAAATCCATCACATTTTACACCAATAAGCAAATTCATCAGAGAGCCAAGCCACTCAATTAAAGACTATCCATATTCCAAATTATTCAATTCAAAAGCATAAACTGCATTGCATAAGCATAAACTGTAATGCAAAAGCCGAAACTACAAGAGAAGATGAAGATGAACATTGAAGAATTATCGCATGTTCTGTTTTTCTGCATTGCAGTTTTTTTTCCTCTCTTACAGGTGATTAAAGCATAAAACACACAACCCTAGATATATAAAATCCCAAAAGAATAAAACTGAGCGGAGAAAGAAACTCTAGGTAGAACGATGACCTTCAGTACCTCCAGTCAGCGAGAGAAAAATAAGTATGATAAGACCCATCGGAGTAGCATAGGATCTCAATACAAAATCTCTCCCCATCGGATGAAACATAATTTATGTTCACTTATAACCCAAAACAAAGCATTTAAGTTCACCCAAAACAAAAAGCAAACCAAATAATCATATATAATTAAACTAAGAATTCTTATATCCACACAAATTTATTTATGATGTTTTAGGAATAAAATGAAACAGAATTTGTTAAAAAATCAAGAACAAGGGAGTTAATAATTATACTTGGTGCTGCCAAACTCATAGAGCATAGAGAGCTTGTAGGCTTTATTGAGCAGACCATTCCTTCGTTTTTAGAAGGTCACTTGCAGGTTGATCTTATTCTCTATTCTCTCCAACAAAAGAAACAGGTAGAAAGAAAAAGAATCAACAAACAGAGCCAAGTTAGATTTTGAAATAAGAATCGATCTAGAAAACACATACCTCACTGCATTTAAAAACAGAGCTTCATGTAAGAAGAAGGAAGATGATAGATAAGGTGTCGTCGTCGTTGATGGAGCAAAGAAGAAAGAGGAGAGAGAGAGCGTCATCGCATCATCAATGGAACGAAGAAGGAAGACGAGAGAGAAGACGTTGTCAGTATTAATCTAAGAGGGTAAAAACATAATTCACAAATAAACTTTAAAGTTGGGCTAGCCTTTTCAACAAAAAGGGTACAAATGTCTTTTTAGTTGTTAATCTAAGCTGGGCCAAAAAATCTGGGTTTGCTCTTTGGCCAAATCCAAAAGAAAATTTGGATTTCTATGTTCAAAGCTCAAACAAAAATACTATAGGTATTAAAACTTGATTAGTTAAGATTCTTTTTGCTAAAACCTAATTTTTCTGTCATTCTATAGTGAGGGTCTTAGGTGATGTCTTATTTCTTAACCGTTGGATCAGGCTAATTAATTTGAAAATTGAGTGCAAGTTGGAAAATTAAGTTTAAAGAAAAAAATAATCATATAAAAGTGAAGTAAAAAGAAATTAATGTAAGGTAAGGGTAGAATAGGAAAGAAAAAGAACAAAATTGATTAAAAAGTATATAAAAACAACAAAAGAGAGTATAAATGGAGAAAAAAGAGAGTGGGGAAATCACATCCCTTATTATATATATAATTACCGGCCACAACAGAAGTTGTGTAGAAGTTATCTTAATGATATAACCTTAAGAATGTTATAGCATTAATGATATCAATCGGCCAATATGGACAAAATATTTATCAAAGATTTAACTTCTTGTATTGTATGACCGACATTAAAAGTGCATATGTTAGCCACAGTTCGTCAATATGCAGGTGCATATGCCTTTGTTATCAAGGTCTTAAATATCGAAGATTTCGGAAATATCGGTAGTTTAAAAACACGGAAATATTGATGGAAATATCGGAAAAATATCGATATCGATAAAAATTGGACAAAAACCATGGAAATTGTGATAAATACATCGAAATTTTTAATAAAACTTTATAAAAAGTTTATTTAACCAATCATCTGTTATTTTGACACAAAAGATTGGAAGGAAATGCATTGCATAGTGGGTTTGAGTGATTTAAGTTGATTATATAGTGAGCTAGCAAACGTTGTGACTTAGAAAATCTAGGGTAATTAATGAAAGGAAATTAAACACCCTCTAGTAATTTATTTATCATTTTTACCACAATATTTTACATACACTGGTGAGAGTTGTTGCGAACTTGAAACCACTATTGTACAAGTGAAGACCATTTTTCACTCGGCTAGACCCCATTGTTAATGGTAATTAATAATTAAGGACTGGATATGGATTATGGTGTTTTTTTTTTTTGCTCTAATTTTTTTTCTTCAAACAATAGTTGAAGAGTACATTGGGTTTTTGGTTTGGAGATCCAAACCGAAACAGCTTCACTTGAATAGAAATGGGTAGCCCGTTGAAAAGTGAACAAGCCCAATTGCTAGGTTACACAAAGTGCACAATCAATAAGACTTCTTTCTTCCTTTGAACTACACAAATAAAATAACATATTAAAAAAATAATAATAAAGAACAAATAAATTTTTGTTTCTTCTTCTTTTTGGGACTGAGTCTCTTATGTCCTATCTGCGTGATAAGAGTTTGGTAAAAGGTCGAAGATGAATAAGAGGGCGACGCTGGGGTTCATAGAATCAAAGGCCATGTTTGGTCTGCTGAGAGCAGAGCAACGTTCACTCGAAGAGATCGTCTCAGACTTCAACTCCTTCTTCTCCCATGGCCGCCAACTCCTTCAACTCGGATCTAGTGGGCCCTGTCGATCAACTCACGCCACCAATTCCTTCAGTGGGTCTCTCGCCGACGATCGCGATTTGATCTTCGGACCCTCAAAAGCCTAAGAATTTGGCGATTCCTTCAGTGAGTTTCCTTCATTTTTTGAGTTTTTTTGGGTTTTCAGTGTTGCGATAATATCGTGAAATTATCGATAATTTCGATAATATCGCGATATTATCACCTTTTTCAAAGAGAAACTAAACGGATATATCGCTAGCAATATTTCGACGATATTTCGGCGATATCTTCGAAAAAATGACGAAAAAAATATGTATCCTCACGATAATATCGGCCCTTCAAAAATGGCGAAATATCGCCGATATTTCGGCTAAAATTTCAATTTTTTAGTCCTTGTGTGTTATGATATGATTGCAACACAACGTGAACTTGATTGTCTCAGTTAAGAATTTCTCGATTTAGCTAATGGAGTCTAGCCCAAGTGGAAAAGGACATTGACATGTGGACCAATGGTCATTAGTTTGGTAGTGTGTGTGAGAAATCTTATTCCCTTGTAGTTTAGATTATCGTTTGTACTCCAAAAGAAAAAGAATTTATCGGCCATATATTTTGATTGACACATCACTGAAACATACAAGGGTACGTAGAAAACTAGAGATTGCGATTAGAGGAAGAGGAGAAACAGAGGGTAGTTACTAGTTACTTAAAGTGTGACCTAATCTAAGCCTTGGTATTATTAGACTTGAATAGTTACAGGAGTGATATATTAATATAGATCATGGACTGATCTATAAGTAATGTACGTAGTATTTATGCTATGGCAAAAAAGAAAAAACCTCTGTGATATTTTGTAACCTCACAGCACCGCATGCCATCCTAAACCCTCTACATTGTAATAGATTCGGAGGGTCTGCATGCCCTAATCCTAATCTCCATACTGACATGCCTGAAGCCGCCACGATTCTTAATCTCACTGCACTCTCTTCGTGGAGCCTCCTCCTGCTCAACACCATCAAATCAGAACCATTAGAATTCAGATTAAACCACTAATCACAAATTAAGCTCAACCCATATTATTTATGATAAAGGAGCAATATAGGATTTATGAAAGTAGGGTTACCTTTGTCCAATATTGAGGGTCCATCTTCTTTGAAGAGACTATAATCTTCTGCGTTGCCCTTGCATGGATATACTCTGATTTATTACATTGCTTTCCTTCATTGGCCATGAACCTCTTATAAGTAGTCAGAGTGAGCCCACTCTTGCTAACCTTAACATGGTCCAAGAAAAAAATGAATGGCTGCTCACACGGGTCAGAACTCATGGGTCGGGTATTGAATGTGAAGGGTCCATCACTCCAACTCCGCCATGTCTTGAACGTTCGCAACGGCGTCTGAAGATCCGGGGCTGCCACCATTGACGGGTAAAGCTGAATGGTGTAGCCCCAAGAAATGGACATTGACATTGACCATTTACGCCTGTGGTCGTAGCAGAAACTTTGTTGTAGAATCCGGCCCGGGTCAACCCGGTATGCATAGAAAAGAGACTTGACTGAGTCTAAGTGGTTCTGGTTTGGGAACAGGGGTTTCAAGTTGTCTAGGTGGTGGAGTGACACAAGTGGTGCCAATGGGTGCGCAGCTAAAATCCCATAGGCGTCCCCTCTGATATCAAACTGAAAAATACCACAACATACCAAACGGGTCACATTCATTTTTCACAATGAAAGAACTATAACAAGCATTCTATCTAAGCCAGCAATCATGCTATATCAGCTTGATGACGTGTTATGATGATCATTCTACTTAAGTTATAACATGTTATAATAATCATTCTACTTAAGTTATATCGGCGTGATGACATGATAGATGATTATTCTATTTAAGTTTAATCCCACTTCCCCTATTAGAGTTCAAGACATGTGAATTGAGCACATTAATCTAAACATGTGCTCCAAACCCTCATAAAAAACTCACCCACCGACCATGTAGATAACTAATTACTGCTGTAAAAAATGGTTGGAGAAACTTTAAAAGTAGTACGAAGGTATGGTCTTGTCCATAGAGGAGGTGGAACCTACAACCGAGTAAAATGATTCCACCGGAGCCTCCAAAGAATGCTCAAACTGGCAGTGGGGGTTGGAATGTTTTAGACTGACAGGTGGAAGAAATTACCTGCACAAATTTGTGCTACCTACTTTTTGGAATTACAAGACCTCTTCATATTCCTAAATTTCATAGGAAAGTGCTTAAAGACAAGAAGACGAGCGATTTCATGGTCATTATGTTCTAGGCTACCGACACTACACTAATCTTTTTTTAAGACTTTTTCAATTGAAATGGGCAATAATATATTAAACTCACACACACTATATAGATGCTACGATTCGAACCCATAATCTTATCTGAATGAATAATTACTCTAAACCACTATATTATTGGGTCATTTGCACACTAATCTTTTTTTTTTTTTTTGCACACTAATCTTTGTCACAGTAAATTAATGCATAATTTTCATAAACAAAGTAATCTAATGAAGAATTAATAAGCAACTTCAGGACACGTGTCCAACTTTTTGCTAAACAGGACAAGTGAACACATGCATGCAGCCACTGGCGGATCTATTAAGGCGCAAGGAGGTGCAGCTGCACCTCTCTTCGCCAAAAAAATCATTTTAGGTGCTTCAAATTGCCCCTTTGCTTAGCTGGTGTATATAGCCACTGGCGGATCTGTTAAGGTGCAATAAGGTACAGCTGCACCTCCCCTTGCCAGAAAAATCATTTTAGGTGCTTCAAATTGCCCATTTGCTTAGCTGGTGTATAGATTACCTTATTTCCATTTTTAACATTTAAGTAAATGTCTTTGTCCTTTTACTTTAATTTATTTTTATATTACTCCATTTACTTAAGTTTACAATGTAAATAAGGAAGTACCCCCCATTTGGATTCAAATAAAAATACTAGAAAATCAAATTCCCACCAAATCAAAATATGAAAAATAGGTTTTAGTGCAAAATACAACTTAGGCTAAAAATGATGGCTTATTAAGTCAATATATACTTCATACTAAAATCTCATAAAATCAAGTTTTCTTATTTGATGTGTAAGGAATAAAAGCCGCCAAAAATTATCTTGAGAAAATGATTATTCCGAAAAATCATTTTTCATACTTAGTCAATATTTTTACATGGCTTAATATCACAAAACGTCCATAAGGTTTACGAAACTATCAGATGACATCCTTACATAAAACAATTTTTCATGTATGAAATAAATGCATGAAGGGACCTAAGGTCAATCTAGGTAAAAAAACCTTAGATGTTCAATCTACAAAAAGTTTTTAGATTTCTAAATTGCACATCCGCTAAAAAATTCATGGGTCCGCCAGTGCATGCAGCCTTTAACATCCTCATATAGTAAATACACACAACAACCATAAAACCTACCAACAGTATGGCATGCTTTGCCAGGTGCCATGAGAAGAATATTGTTTAGGAGCTTCAAATATACACTTCTTGTCCAGTACCATGGAACTATACCATTTGGAACAATGACAGAATATATGGCATTCTCAACCTTAGTATGTGTTCCCCATCTTCTTGTCTCATTACAATTTTTCTTATTACCCAACAATCGTAATCTACAAAATTTGAACTCGAAACCTCCTTCAACAAAGTATCTCTTATTAATCGAATACGAGTGTTATATTGTCAAACAGTTCATATTATGTTGCCTAAAGTTCAAATTTTCTTCCATCAAATTTTTTTCAAATAATGGGTTATCAACTAAATCTGTTCCAAGAAATTTGACTCGAGTCAAATTCAAATTATCTTTTTATGATGAAGGTGTCGGATTTAAAATGGGCCCAATTCAAATCCCAGTCACACGTGGCAGAAACCCAGAGATTACTCACACCCACCGTTAAAATATCGTCATCAGCAAACAAAAACTGTTGACCGACTCACCTCCCACAGTCTCTTTTCTACAAAGTAATACCACCAGATCCCGCCACGTGTAACCCAAAAAACACACACCATCAATCACGACAAAAGTACGTACCTGGTGGAACCCGCGCAGTTTAGTGAGCGGCACACCCATCTCGCTCACGCAGCCCCACACCCTCTCATCAGAGCCGTAGAAATTGTAGTACCTCTCCAGACAGCCGTCCATCCGCTCGACCAAGCGCGCCGCGAGCTGGTAGCTGATGGCGAACCCACCGCCACCAAAGGCCATGTCGTACGCGTGCATCACGTCCTGCTCGACACTCTCCGAGTTCCCTCCAATGTAGTACATCTGGTTGTGATCGTACCTCGCTAACACCGAAACCAAGTTGTGAGTGAAAAACACCGTATCGTCGTCTCCCATCACGAACCACCTCACGTTGGGGACCCGGAGCATGAAGCTCTCGTACACAATCCGGGAGATTCGAACCGCCGATTGCGAACTCGAGTATTTGAACCGGGTCCAGTCCTCCGAGACCCGGTACGGAATTGAACCCAAGACATTGCTCGTTTCGTTATCGGGTTTCGCGTCAAGCCAGACGAAGCCGCGTGTTGCGTTCGGGTCCCACCATAGATTTGTGGAGCGGCTCCGCTCGCTCCACGTTGCGATGGAGGAGCCGATGCCGAAGAGAATGTGGGAGATATTAGTTCGTTCTGGTCCGGTAGCTCTTAACTCGGGTTGGGCTTGGGTGTGGGAGGGGATGGATAGCCAATTGGAGTTGGGAGAGAAGGCGAAGAAGATGGCCAATGAGACCGACGCGAGGAAGCAGAGGAGGAGGCCCACGCGCAGGGAGAAGACCAAATAGTCGCCGATTTTGTTCGGTAATGCGAACAAGTTGGAAGCTCTGAGCTGTTCGGCCCGAGTCGGGGTAGTTATCTGCATTTTTTTTTTGCTCAAAACCCCCCGGAAGAATTCTAATTTTCCGAGCAGACCCCCGCGGAGAATCGTATATTTACGAAAACTCCCCGGCGGATGAAAAAGCTTTCATGTACGCCCAGACTCAGAAGATCTCTGATATCAGTGCGTCACAGGGTTAGAAGCTTCGGTTTTCAGATGGGTAGGAGCAAGGTGGGTGCTTGAATCCGTACGGAAAATAGTAAGAACAACTATCTGAGAGAGAGAAAAGGGATGAGAATGGCTACGGATGAAGAAAAAAGATATACAAACCAGAGAGTGAGAAAGAAGGTAACTTGTGATTTTGTACGTGTGCTGGCCTTTTTACAGTATGGTTTAGGGTGCTTGGGTTGGGGCTGGCTTTTTTACAGTTTACAGAGATGGGATAAAATGGGTATGGTTTATGCCGGCAAGGTTAACAAAATGTACGCAATTTTAGCAGTGTCACTCATTTCGTTTTACGGTAGATGTAAATATTGTAAAATTGTAACATCTTCCTATTAGTAAATAATTGTTTTCTCTGTCACATCGACGTCACATATTTAAACAAATCACCCCACTTTAGCACTAACCGCCATAAGTTGCTTTCTTTTCAGTGAATTGCCTGATTTGAATTGTGAAGCGAAGCTGAATTTTCACTGATTGGTCATCTATGTGAGCTTTTACACTTAGCTGAGGACACACATGTCACACTACACAAACAAACAAGGGATTAGTGGTAACAACAACTTAAAAAATGACATGTTTTACCAAATCATACCTCTCAACGTTTTAAGTGAAAACGCGTGAATTAGTTAAAGCAGACAATTTTTATTTTATTTTAAATTTTTATGGTTGTAGTTCATATGAAAAGTAATGATTTCAATGTGCAACAATGATTATGGTGTAGTTGATGCAATGTAAACCATTTTGAGTATGTACAAGAAGGCAAAGGGCACCAAACATGACCCAATGACTTAAGGATTACGGTCCTTCGGCAGGTAAAGAGGAGAAAGTAGATTACAGGTTATATGTTTCGTCTGGTTATAACCGCAGAACAGAAACTTTGGGCCCTCTCCTCTTTTGGGGTCTAAGTAAGATTGACTTGCAAGCTATTTACTAGAGCTATGGCAGCATAGTCATTATGCAGTGAGGGTCTTATATATGATCCTTAGGTGATGTCTTATATCTTAATCGTTGAATCATGCTAACCAATTTGATCTAACGGTTAGGAAATATGCATCACCTAAGGGTCATATATAAGGTTCTCACGATAGAATTCTTGATATGGAACAAGCAACACGTTCTATTGTCTGCCCCATGGATTGCAAAAAGGAAACTATTTCCCTCATTCCTTGTAAATAGGAACTCCTACATTCGTATCAATGATCATATGACGTGTGTAGAAGTTTTTCTTTTTATGTTTTTTATGAAGAATTTTTGCACATGTGTTATTCCGTAATTTACAGGAAATGAGGCAAGCAGTATCCATGTTTGTAGATGGAAAGAAAAAACAGAACAGATATTGTCTGTGTGTTAAATGGGTTGCGGGTCACAGCACGGGTCCTTCTGCTCAACCCAAATTTGCCTGCTGTGTTAGAATGTCCATAGAGTAGCTCAATCAATCTATATATGTACTTCTTTTTGTTGGAAAAGTCCAATATAGTTTGAGTTATGGACCATCTTCTACAGTTTGAAAAAAAAAAGCCCACCTTCGAAGATATACAATATGTTTGTCTTTGACCGAAAGAAAAACAATATGTTGGTGTCAATTTCGACTAGTAATTTTATTCAATACATCCAAAACAATTTGGCAGTTTTTGCCTTTTGCGTTGGCCTTAATAGATATACATGTGTTTTTTTTAAATTTTATTTTAATAATGTTAACAACCTTTCCAGTGCTTATAAATAATATATAACTCTTTAAACGGAAAGAGACTGTAGAGTATGTGTGGCATTTGGATCCAACACGTGAAGTTTTACTCTGATACTATGAAGAAAGTTGAGATTCTACCTCAAAACCAATTGACAATGAGGGTAGTAGTTCAACTTCTTATAAACTCAGGCTAAATCTCTTAACTTTTCAATATACAAACACTCTCAATACTAATTTACCTATTATAATATGAATAAATGGTATACTTAATGTATTATAACATGAATTGATGAGTATACTTAATGTATTATAATATTAATAAATAAATATATGTATTATAACATGAATTGATGAGTAATATCATACGATAGTGTGACAATCACACTGAGAAATTACTCGTTTACTAGAGCTTTATAAGTTTTATATATAAAACGAAATATAGATGATCAATAATTCTTAAGAACATTCACTGTATACACAACATGTTTGCTTCATTTTGCTTCTTTTAGTGACCAAGTGTCACGTCAGGGCTAGCATACATATTATATATGAGTCTAATCTCTCAGTCGGCAGAGAGAATATTAAAATTACAGATCCCTAAATAATTAGTCTATCTTTAATTAAAAAGGTTTACTTAAAGTTATTTCCTTGTTGTTTTGTAATCAAGTCATGAACATTAACGTGTTCTCGTTCAAATTTTCTTTTTCCACAAGTTGGAAATGAAGACAATTTAGGTTGAGCCCTATACGTAGAAGACAATCTATATACAAGTTTTTATTTTTATTTCTTTATTAATATACAGTCTCAAGCAGTCAATGTTTTTAATAATTGAAGCATATTTTATGTTTCCTCTTTATTTGTTTAGGCTTTTAGAATTATCCAATATTGACCAAACCCAAAGAAAAGAAATAACATTAGTTACAATTATTTTTAATTTTAAAAAAAAAAAAACTTCTGGCAAAAGAACATTTGGAATTATACAAATTCTTGCCGCTAATAAATGAAACAGAATCAAGTCCAGCAAATTGTCTAACTCTAGGGTCCTAGCTAGGTTGAGTATTATACGTACGATACCTACCATGAAACCTTTTGTGTCTTTCATCAAGGGCAGTAGTCTAATCCATAATTAAATCGATATTAAAACTTAATCGTAAACAGTGTATTGTACTTTAAAACTTAATCATAAACAGTCTATTGCATACATCTTGGATTTGGGAGATTGACTTAATAATCTTTCTTCGTGTATTTATTGCCCTAATAATAAGAAAGAATCAAAAGCATGATATGTTCATACAGATTTTCTCTTATGCGGATGTTCGGACGTTATTAACGTGTAGACGTCATATGTTTTCTACTATCCCTCTATGCTTTACTCCTTATTCACAACAATGCATGCATGGTAATAACATCTGGATATTAGCATAGGAGAAGAACTGTATGTTCATATATTAAATATATTTTGTATATATGTTCCACAGTCGAACAGTACCAGCCCAGAGGCTGGACAAAGTTGAACATGAAATTTGACCATTCAAAGACTTGTAATTTTATTTATTTATCTACTCTTATGGTTGTTAATTAATATATTTAGTGATCTAACTCCACTCAATACGTTAATTTGGTCATTGTGTTGCAGGTGGCTATTGTCTACTTTTAATTCCAGTCCCATAATAAAAACATATAATAATCACTTTGTAAAATTGGGATTTTCCATTTGATCCTGAAATCCTCCATACAGATTAGACACAGTGCACCAAGTCTTGCATGCACCAAAAAGCTAAGCTAACTGCCTCATTAATTACGAGAAATTTGACAAATCTTAGGCAACGCTTAGAAGCTAGTTAAAGTAATTAATTTTATACAATGCCTTGGAGAGAAGAAAGTTGTAACTTGTAAGAGAATAACGCAATCTTACCCACTTGTATTACTCACCAATTTAATAATTAATATGTATATATAAGTAATTAACTTGTCTTGACCTTTTTTATCTTCTACTGAATTCATCGAAAGGAAATTTAATGGATATTTTAATATTAACTTAGATAACGAAAATATAGGTAAGCACTCCAAGTCTTAGTCTTATCTCTGAAATATGTGAGGTGTAGTAGCTAGTTTTAAAGTAAAAACAATTCATTATTTTCATGTTCAAGTAAAAGAAAATGTCTTGATTGTTGACTTGTTAACTTGGCGTGATATGGGAGGAAAATTACAACGAAATTCTGAACACGTTCTCTACAGAGAGAGAGAGATGGTAAGAAGATATTTGAAGTGATCAAATCAAGACTTGGTCTTTCAAATACACAAGCATGATATCATGTCAAGCATGCCAAGTTTATGACAATGATGCTTCGATCAATAAATTATTTAAAATGAGCAGAATGCACGTGAATTGTTTTCGTCTAAGGAAAATTATTGATGTGATACTAGTGCAAAATATGATAATTTATGCAAATGATTCATTAGTATAGTGGTTTGGAGTAAATGCTCCTCCTTCAGGAAAGATCCTGAGTTCGAGCCCTAATATCGATGTAGTGTATATGAATTTAGTATTTTATTGTCCCTCTTAATAAAAAAAGGTCCTAAAAAAAATTATAATTATATATCCAGATGCTATCTTCCTTCAATAATTTCTCAGCTGTGTGAATGACAAATTGGTCATAAACTTTGGTTGATGTGACGGTACTAAATAAGGGTGGATGAAGAGTTTTCCTCTAGGATTAAATTCTTGATGTAAGCACACCAAAAAGTAAAAAGAAAAAAAAAGAAATAGTAAGAGATCGATGCATAGAGTTATATGCCTCTTATAGTTGTCATTCATTTCCAATTAATCATTAGAAATTAAACTTTATTAATTAATGACTTTATTTGAAAATAATGAACTATTTACGTATACGCAATGATTACTATAAATTATGATAAAAACTGCTTGTTGTTATATAATTAAAATATTAATATATGCTTGGCACAAAACAGAAAAAGAAGATTAATATATGCTTTCCCAATCGTTTATATTCTTAATACGAAAAGGTCGGAATGATTAGGACAAATTGCACTGAAATCCATTATCAAACTACCTGATCTAACCAGAGATTCAAGAAAAGACACCTTTGTGGACCATGTTATCTTTGATTATATATATCAAAGATAATATATATATATATATATATATATATATATTGTTATATCAATTCGAAATTCACAGGCCTTTATCTTATACATAAACTCCTCCTCATGGATTGGTCTCCTCTCCCCACTTACGGCAATGCATGGCTGCTATCCTATATGTTCTTCTTTTTCTTTTTCTTTTTTGGGTCGAAGATCCTATATGTTCTTCTAGGCTCACTCAAAAAGGGTTTCCATCATGCCTAATTTTTTAAGAGAGTTAATTTTCTCACTCTTTTTTTGTTCACTTACACTTTATTTATTAAAAATTGTATATTCCTACTCATATTTTGTCCACTTACACTCCTCTTTTGTTATGATAAAAAATATTAAAAAACAAAAGGAAGTGTAAGTGGACAAAAAGAGAGTGAGGAAATCAACACCATTTTTTAATAGTATATGATAGTTTGACGTGCATAAACCTGGCTTGAAAAATTTCATTTCACACAGCAATAATATAAGTAATAATATTATTTTTACCTCCAAGTTCCAACCTAGCTAGCTTCACATAGCTAGGGTAGGCATTCGATGATTGTTATGCGTGTATCCTATATCAATTATCAATTCATGATCGTTCGTGTTTTCATGCATGTGGATCAAATCAAATGCATGACAGTTGCTTATAAATGGGCCCCTCTATAAACTACTAAAATAATATTAGAGATAATGACTATGTAGCAAACCAGCTAGAAACCAAAAGAGTAGCTTCATTGCTAGAGCCAAGTTAGAGGAAAGTAGGAAATCCACGGCGTAAAGCCTATTACCAAGACCTTTTCAGCTGACCTCTTTGTCTTACTCATAGATTCTTAAGTGCCCTTCTTCATTCATCTCCTAATATTACAAATTAAACAGGCCAAGGGGAGAGGGAGAGAAGGATTCAAACTCTGACTCTGGGTGTAGTGGTAAATACTGCGCTCTCATGATGCCACTGGAGCTTCAAGCACGCATCGTACTATATATTAAATTTATTCTCTCTCAAACAACTTTGATCACATGATCCCATATATATTTATAGCTCTGGTTTAGTTTGTTAGGCAGATCAGGCTCTCTCTCTCTCTCTCTCTCTCTCTCTCTCTCTCTCTCTCTCTCTCTCTCTCTCTCTCTCTCTCTCTCTCTCTTTTTGGGTGTGTGTGTGTGGTGGGCTAGCTTTGAGGATGGAACAAGCTCAGTGTTTGGTGTGGCAAAGTAGCAGGAAAGATCAGATCTTCAAGTGCTCATCATCATCAATGAACTCAACAACATGGGAAGAGAAGGCTTTTGCTGCAGATGCAGCTGGGCATGGTCCTCTTGGGGGTTGCATATGGCCTCCAAGATCTTATTCCTGCAGCTTTTGTATGAGAGAATTCAGGTCAGCTCAAGCCCTAGGGGGCCACATGAATGTCCACAGAAGAGACAGAGCCAGACTTAAACAATTCCTTAACCCCAATAACACTACTCACCATCATAGCCATGAGGCCCATGATCATCATCAACCTATAACTTCCTCAATATCATGTCCTTTCTCATCACCTTCTAGGGCTCCCTCAGCTTTAGTCTCTATTCAGAAGGAGAATTCCTCAGGTGCTGAACGAGCTTTTCTCTCTCATCATTTTCCGTCTTCTTCTTTTTCTGCTACTGCTGCTCCATCTTGGTCAGATAATTCAAAGCCTGGTCATCAATTGGAAAAGAATATCATGACCAGAGAAGAAGAAGATTCTTTGTGCCTGATAGGTAGTTATGATCATGGTGATTTTAATGTGGAAACCGATTTGTCTGTGGGGCTGAATATTTCGGTTGTTAGCCGAAACAGATCACAAGGTGGGTCTTGTGGGGAAGAGGCAATCATCAGTTGTAAAAGGCCAAAGACTGCTACTGCAGCTATTTCTTCATTTCCATTTTTTCTCCAATCAGAAGCAGAGGAGACTGTGGCTAGCTCCATGGAAGATTTGGATCTTGAGCTCAGGCTTGGTGACCCTCCCAAGGTGAAATGAAAGCACTTTGGCCTGGCAATGCAATTGTATGGGCTCATGATCTTATGCTGCACTGCTTTTTTAAATTAACCAGAAGACAATTTAAAGGAAATCACTTTCCGCGTTTACTGTTTTTCCATCTCTTTCTTGGCAAACCCATCATTTAGATGATTCAAGGGAAATCGAGCATGCCAGCTTGAGGTATCATGTGCGCATAATTCAAGTCAAGATCATTAATTGATTGCACTTAATTTACTTATTTTTTGTTTGTCTGATCGATATTCATTTTATCAGTTCTGAATGATTATAATTATTAGTTAATTACTATACATGGTATTGATGTGATGATAAAATGTTATGCTTGCAACTGGAAGTCAATTGACAGAGGGCATCCATATATAAAGAGTAAGCTAAAACGGTGCTGCTCAATATTCACACTGAAAAGCTAATAATTGTATCCGGCCACTTCCTCATCCCATATATATCTTGATGTGAAAACATGATAAAGTCTTGCATTAGGGTTTATGAGGTGTGACACCTGTTAGCTATAGATAGATAGATAGATAGATGAAGCTCCAAAGACATACGAAATTCCCATCAATTTTCAGATCTACCAGGTTTTCTGTTTAGGTTGTAAGAACTTCAAAGAGGTACACAGTAGTTACCATTAGTTGACTCCCAGTCCTCATACTTGAATCATGAGAGAGAGAGGGGTTGGAGCTTTTTTTTTGGTGAAAAGAGAGGGATTGGAACTTAACTGTATCTGTAAGGTTGTAAATTGGTGAAAGTACTGACAAGTAACTGACATCAAAAGTCACTTCAGCTACAATATCCCAAAGGACTGAATTCAACAGTGCATGCATTGCTAAAGTCTAAAGAGAGATCATCAATAATACAATTAAATACATTTATAGTACATAAAATCAAATCAAACCCCCAATAAATTCCAAGTTAACTATCAACCCCTTCTCTTCAATTCTGTCCTTCATTCTCTTTAAAATATAATCCTCCAAAATAGTCCACCAACCCTATGGGAATCAAATTCAATTATAAATAATACAAACAAACTCACGAGAGTAAAATCAATACCATTTTTATTAAACTGGCATCACAGACAGAAACAAAACGCACATCAATGGCACTATTCACTCGTCCCTTGTTTTTACTTTTGGAACGATCTCTAGCTACATGTTGAAACGCACAACGACAAATGGCCAACCCTAGAAGAAGAAGTATAGTTTTTTTTTTCATTTCAAAAACCCTAGCTAGGCTCCTCCTATCTGGTTATAGTAATGTGGCACCCTGGAGTATACTAAAGCCACCATTAAAACACACCCATAGTTTCCTGCAGAATACACGGGGATGTCTCTAGAAATATCAACTGTGTTTTATTTCCACTTTTTCTTTATAAGGCAAATTGATGATGAAACATCGCTGGCTTTTGACTTAATGTTCTTGGCAGAGATCTGGAGGGAATTTATGTTACCCAACAATATTTTTTCCATTTTTGGGTGATGGAAATGTAAGACTCTTTCCATGTTCACTTGAATTTATGAACATATTTTTCGATGAGGGTAATGGGTAAATGGGGGTATGAGGTTTACTTTTACTTTGGTTTCGATGAAGTACCTGTTTTTGTGTAAGAAGGGTTAAAAAGGAGACCGTATTTGGGGCAGTGTCTGGTCTGGATTTCTGGCAGTTGAAGTAGTTTGGTTGGTCTGGTTTTTTGACCTTTTGTAACATTTATCGAGGTCTGAATAATAAGAGTAGCTGTTTTTGTTTTTGTTTTTTTTGTCTTGGTATTTTTCATTTTTTCAGTCTGAGAGTGATGAGGTTAATTTAAGGTGCAGTTGAAGGAGAGCCAGAAACGCACATGGACAAGGAGATGTGGTCTGTGTCTGTGATCTGTTTCTTTCGTTTGTAACACGAAATTACAAGGGAATGATGAGATATTGTAGAACTCAGTTAGTTGCATTGGGGGTTGGTTTCAGCTTTTGATGTGGGAGAGCTTTTTTGACAAATTGGATACTTGGTTTTGGTGCTTCGTTTTGCAGAGCTTTCCAAAATTCCATTTGTACATAAGGGCCGCTTATTGGGTTTTGCTGGACTTTGCAAAAGCTTGATTTGGGCCAAACACCTTAGTTAGCTGGCCCTATCTCAATTGTACGTATAATCACTGTGGCCCACAGAGCTTGCAATCTTCGTTCTTGTTACGTATGGCATTTGGGCTGACCAGTTTTTTTTTTAACAAGTGATTATCTAAAGTAAACTACAGGAGGAGGGGGTTTTTCATTCTCACATATACTACTACTGTGTCATGAAGATTTGAATATTGTTAACAAAAAAAAGAGGTTTGAACATAAGATCACTAGTCTGCAAGTTAAGGTCATTTTTCACCGAGTGACAAAATGCAGTGTACTTTAGGTTACATAGTTGGGAGGCAAAACCAAAAACAAAAAACAAATGGGCAATTATTTTAGGTTACATGCAAGCTACTTATAAGATTTGCATATTCATTTTACGGTGAGAGTCTCCAACAAGTGATGCATGTAACCCACAACACCAAAAAGAAAAAAAAACAAATGGGCAATTACAAATAGTTTTTTTCCTTAAATTATTGATATTTGAAGGACATCACATAATGTCATATAATTTGTCAACTTTTATATCTTTGGTATGAAAAGCTTTGATGATAAGAGTACGATTCATAAGGCTTCAAATTAGAGTTAGAATAATATTGGGAGGTTTTGTTTTTAATTAACCAAAACTTTTTTGTATTATTATAATATTATATCCTTTTGGAGTGGCTGATGGCCATTGGCAACTTGCGATCAGTTAACAGTTCAGTGAAGTTGCTTGTAAACTCCGAAAATGGCTAAGGCAGAGAGCAGCCTCCCAAGCTCCAGATGGTCTCTCAAGGGAATGACCGCCCTGGTCACCGGTGGCACTCGTGGAATTGGGTCTCTCTCTCTCTCTCACGGATTTTTAGCCATTTGACTCGAACTATTAATTCGAAACTTACGAATTATTTCATGCAGATTTAGTCTCAACTCGTAATAAATAGTAATTTCTCCTTACTGCGTTAAGTTTATCTAATTCCATCAACTTTTCTGTTAATAACAAGGACAAATTTGTAATTTTAACTTAAAATTCATAAAAATATTATAAATAATTAACTTTTAGAAGAAAAAAATTATTCTCCCCACAAAACCCCCACCCCCACCGATTTCTTATTCCACAAAGATTTTTCTTCTAAAAGTTAATTATTTACAATATTTTTATGAATTTTAAGTTAGAATTACAAATTTGCCCTTGTTATTAACAGAAAAATGGATGAAATTAGATAAACTTAACGAAAATGAAATTTATTTATTAAGAAATATGACTAAATTAAGAACGAAATAGTTAGAGTAGTCAATCGCTTATAGTTGAAAAACCGCACTTTACCCTCTCTCACTTTCTTAGAAAATTCATCAATTGGTATCCTGGGTTTCTTTTAAAACTAAGTTTTGATTTTGATTTATCGCTCTTTTTTCAATTCAGGTATGCCGTGGTGGAAGAGCTAGTTGGGTTTGGTGCGACTGTGCACACCTGTTCTCTGAACGAACCAGAGCTTCACAAGTGCTTAAAGGAATGGGAGGCTAAGGGCTTTCTGGTCACTGGGTCTGTCTGCGATGCCTCGTCTAAAACCGAGAGAGAAAAGCTCGTGCAACAAGTGGCTTCTTCTTTCAATGGCAAGCTCAACATACTTGTAACTTGTAAGTAACCCTCTGTTTATTTTGTACTCTGGCTGCTTGTATAAATGTCACAAAGAAGAGAACTTTTTAATGTTTCATAGCCTAAGTAGAAATGGGTTGTGGTTATGACTTCAATTCTCGAATTAAAGATTGTGTTTTTATGAGAAAGAAAAAGGGTTACATTGGATGTGATTGTGGAACTAGGTAAACAATGTTGGAACAAATATCAGGAAGCCAACTACTGAGTACACTTCTGAAGAATATTCATCACTCATGGCTACCAACTTAGAATCTACATACCATTTTTCTCAACTTGCACATCCTCTTTTGAGAGCATCTGGAGCAGGAAGCATTGTGTTTATATCCTCTGTTGCTGGTTTGGTGGGCATAGGTTCTGGGACCATTTATGCAGCAAGTAAAGGTGAGCTATTGCTCTGTTATGGCGTGTCTTATTTTGCTCCATAATCCTTATGATGTGTTAAATTCGATGAGTGTGAAAAGGTAAAAGCTAAAATCTTTTTTGTTGTCTCGTATTCTCCGTTTTCAGCTGCAATCAATCAGCTTACAAAAAACCTGGCTTGTGAATGGGCAAAAGACAATATCAGGAGCAATTCTGTCTGCCCTTGGTATACCAGAACCTCACTTGTGGAACACGTAATACTCTTTCCTTCATATGGTCATTTAGGTGATATACATATGTTTCGATATTATTTCAATTGCAACTTTTTGTGTTTGCCTAAATGTACTCCATAGAAGTATGTTATACCATGTTTATTCAGCATGAAGATGAACCCACAAAACCTTGAGACTTCTTTCTCACCCTATAATGGGATTACATTTAAAGTGAATATGTTAGTTACCCTTTCTCAGGTTACTTAGGATTACAAATGCACACGCTCAGAATGAGAATCTTATGGACTGGATAATGTCTAGCTTCGTTACGAAAAATATAGATAGAGTAATTGAAATGCTTCTTACGTCATGTTCAACTTAGAACAGTGGCAAAAGACATTCTGAAGTAATTTATTCCAATATACTTCGAACAATATCTTAGGTTGAACAAAGGTACGATTTTGTAGACCCCCCACCGTGGGGGCTTTATACCTATATCCCAATCTTCAAATATACTCACCCTTCTCTTTCAAACCCTACCATGGCTTCTCTTGCAAGTGTTATTCAATAAGTACTTATTTTAGTGAGACGGAAATTGCTGAGGCCTTTGTGCAGACATGTGCCAAAGGTTCTGAACTTCTGATGAGGCCTTAGAGTTATAAACGGATACACCAGTCCTCTGTATACTTGTAACTGAGAACTACTAGTCTGAAATATGTGCGTGATTATGAATTCAAAAAAATAAATTCCTTAGGGCATGAGTGCAAAAAGCTTAATTAGTAATCATGTTGGGGTAATCATTGAGTTTAGATAATAGGGCAACGTCATTGACCAACCCTTTATAAGTTAAGATAATAATATCTGTGTATTCTAGTTCAACAGCATCTTTTAATCTTAATCTATACTTAACTTCATGGAGAATATTTTTTGCAGCATATCCTAATAAGTGACTCACAATTTTCTATTTCTTTTCTTTTTTCTCATGGAGAATAAATCTTGCTTTTTTCATATCTGTGCGTTTACTGGAGAAGAATGAATAACTTTTAACGCCCTGGACTCTCTCAATGGTTGTTTCATTGATGGTAATAGTTGTGTGCTCTCTCATCCAACATTACAAATATTTTGTGCTAAGGTAGCTATGAACGTACTTGTGGGTCATATAATTATCAGCTTGAAGCTAATTTAGTCACTATATTTAAGCTAATTTAGTGTAGTTTATGTTTATGTAAATGAATCAAAAGTTGGGTTTGCTGAAAGTATTCAATTTGACGGGTGATGTGATGATGGTGATTTTCAATTGATCTGACTGGTGATCTCCATTGCTGCTTTTCAGTTGCTGGATAACAAGGAGTTTTTGGAAGAGAAAACCTCACGTACCCCTCTTGATCGTGTTGCAGAACCTGAGGAGGTCTCATCTCTGGTAGCCTTCCTCTGCCTACCTGCTGCTTCTTACATCACTGGACAGATTATTTCTGTTGATGGAGGAATGACTGTGAACAGTTTTAACCCCACTAGGCGGACATTTTGATTTTTGAGCCTCTGTCTCTCTCACATTCTTACCATGTTTCTTATGTTTTTATGGTCTTTACTTTGTCATTTTTACAGTATTGTTCAGAAACATTTACCATCCCAGATGCTCAGCCAATGTTTTACCACTTATTAAGCTGAACTGGGCATCATTTGTGAGAAACTTTCGAACAAAAATTGTGGTCCTTTGTTGGGTCACGTTTTACTTGTACCCTTTGTTTGGTTCTTTTGCTTTCTGTTCCGATAAAAAAAAGAGAGAAAAAAGATAGAAGCATAGAACTCATAATCTCTTTAATTTTTATATGCTCCAGGTAAACCAAAAAAAATATATATATAGAAGCATAGAACTCATAATCTGTTTAATTTTTATATGTTTCGAGACATCACGTGGTTGATGTATGTATCATCTAATAGACATAAGATGTGTGAAATTTTTATGACATGGGTGAATGAAAATATTCCACATGTTTAAATGATACACCAATCACGTGATGTACCTAAAACACTAAAAAATTACTCCTCTACTGGAAAGGGCCTGTAAATTTCTAGGAGGGGGATAGGACTGATTACTACAATTCTATTTCCGGTTCAAGAGAGTTTTTCACAAATTTGAAGGGAAGAGTGACGTGGTAAAGTGGTTGTGTGGGCTTGTACGTGTCACCCAACACCAGCACAACCCTCCACGTCTCCCAAACATCAAAGAACTTTCTTTCTTTTGAGATGTCGTGGTGGTGGGCGTTTTGGGAATTAGAAAAGTTGGGTACGTGTTGCAATCGTGATACGTGTTGCAGCTTACCAAGTTTCGACGGAATTAAGTAATATTTGATATTTAATATTTTAATATAAAATACAGACTTGAGTTAGGTCAATAGGTCATAAGTCATGACAATGACTATCTTTTTTTAATTCAAATTCGAGTCTCCTCTTTGTAAGTTAGGGCATGTCCAAATGGAGCTGTCAAAAATAAAATGTTAAATATAAATTTGACGGTTTATATGATAATTTAATACTTAATAAAAAAAGAATATTTCACCCAAAAATTAAATATCATATTATTATATTTTAAAAAGTAAATTGGACCCATATAATGTATAATCTATCAAAAAATTTAAAATTTAAAAATAAGTAAATGATAGTGCAGTTTATGGCTGAAAAATGATTAAATATATGTGACATCAAAGTTTTTGACATGTTATTTTGATATTTCTTGCAGTTTTCAAATTCATGCAGAATTTCACTATTCGTTTAGAGTAACTTTAACTTCTAATTTTTGTCATTTCATGTCACGTGGCAATTTGACATATTCTTTTAATATGCGCTTATATTAATTTAGAGTTGTTTAAATTATCACTTATATTTATATATATAACTATTTTTCTATACGAACGTTCGAATATTATTATCATGTGGATACAATTATGAAAAAGAAAAAAGCAAGATGAATAGTAAAAAATATATAACATCCATATAGGAAAAAATATGTTCATGTATATATATTTAAATAAAAAGTCATCATGAACTTCTAACTCAAAGTCGTTAATATCAGCTACCAAAGATTCTAGATTCAGTCTATCAATTGTATTTAAAAAAATTTAAAAAGAAGAAGTCGGAAATTGAAAAGGATTTTTAGCCATTTTGCCCTCTAAACTATTAGGCAATTCGAACTTACCCCCCTGAATTATTTCATCTGCCGATTTAGTCCATCAACTCTTAATAAATAGTCAATTTCCCCCTTACCGTTAAGTTTATCTAATTCCATCAACTTTTCTGTTAATAACAAGGGCAAATTTGTAATTTTAACTTAAAATTCATAAAAATATTGTAAATAATTAACTTTTAGAAGAAAAAAAATTTATTCTCCCCACAAAACCCCCATCCCCACCGATTTCTTCTCCCCCAAATTTTTTTTTTTTTGCTTCTAAAAGTTAATTATTTACAATATTTTTATGAATTTTAAGTTAGAATTACAAATTTGCCCTTGTTATTAACAGAAAAATGGATGAAATTAGATAAACTTAATGGTAAGGGGGAAATTGACTATTTATTACGAGTTGAGGGACTAAATTAGCAAACAAAATAGTTCATGGGAGTAAGTTTGAATTGCCTTATAGTTCAAGGGGCAAAACCGCACTTTATCCAATTGAAAATTTGAGAATGGAGGAGGAGATGGACCTAACCTGTGACCATTATGGGTAAGGTGAACCGTGGTCAGAGAGAGGTGCGTTGAGGTTGAGTTGAGTTTGAGTAGAGAGAGAGAGGGAGGGACAGTGACCGAGTTATTGACCCTTACGTGGCAATGCATCTATTGGGTAGGTCACCACATGCGGGAACTAGGAGGAAGGAACTCATTGCTTGACAGCCCACACCCCCACCCCCTTTTACGTGGCACCTGCTCACCGGTTGTTGGAATAATATTACTTTTAGGTCCCTACGCTGACTCACGTTTTTGAGACGGGCACTACAACCCCCTCTCTCTTTTTGTCATCTAAAAGCAATTTGATAATTCAATGTCAATGCATGAATGATACAGAAAGAAAAAAAAGCCTCTCTCCACACAACAGTTCAATTTGATTTATGCATCCCAATCAAAGAAGCCTCTCTCGTCATAGGCCATCTCCAATTCAATCATTTTGGAATGCTCAAGTAGATGAGTCATAATCATAGTCAGTTCAAATTATAATTCATACAGTCCGAATTCATTTTGTCAAATTGAATTAAGTTATCCGTACAGTCCGAATTCATTTTGTCAATTCAAATTAACTTAATTCAAGATACACTTCACTTATTCATTTATCAAGTCAAATAAACCTAATTTGAGATACACTTCACCTACTTTAAACAAAATTAATGAATAACATGGATTCACAATCTATTAACATAATTAATTTGCCAACGTGGTAACAAAAGAACATTTCTCATGGTTTACTTGTACTTTATTTTCAAGCTTTTAACAAAAAAAATTATGTTTTCCATGATTGTAAATATGTTTTAGGTTCATTATTTAGTGTTATTTACGTAAAATTAATCACATTGAAATTCATTTATATAAAAAAAACATATTATATATCTCATTTCCTGACATGAGATATGCTAAACTTTATACTATTTAATGTAAATATTTGATGAACAAATCTTATTATTTTGGTAAATGAAGCATGATAATGTTCAAGAGTATCTAACTCGAAGAAATAAGTACGTATATTTGATTTCACGTGGCAATTTAATACTTGTTGAATCTTATATATATTACGCAACCATCGATTTCATCTTTGAAATGTGATCTCTTATATGTTTAGATTTCATTCGTTTAATCAACGTTTTCCTTGCACCAATGGAGCACCCAAAATAATCACGCTACAAGCGTTGTTAAAGATAAAACAAAATGTTTTTAACCAAAATATTGAAAGGTTTTTTTTTGGGTGGAATAACCAAAATAGTGAATATGTGTTGTATCATCGTGGGGTGCTCCAAAAATCAAAATTGACGACGATATCATACGAACCCTTTTAGGCTTCCGGAAGCTGGTGGTATTGTCATACTCGCAATAATGCGTGTGGGGGAGGCAAGCAAACCCGAATATCGTATTATGCGATGCCGCCACGTGGTGACTACTGCGAGCCCACTGATTAAAAAAGAAACAGAGAGTTTTCATAATTTAAAAAAAAAAGAAACAGAGAGAAAATTATATAGTAAAAAATATTAAAAAGACGGGAGGGGTCGGTCCTTTCAAGGACCACATGCGTGTCAGAAAAAGGACACCGCCTACACCTACCGTGTCATCACAAAATTAGCCCACGTATACGTGTCGAAAAGGCCAAGCACGTGTTGTAACATGAGGAAGCGAGAGATGAGATGGACGGTGGAGATGGCATTCTTGAATTCAGTATTTCGACGTCATACCAACTGTACAATGTCGGATCCTGCCCGTGATGGTGACGGGCAAGCTGCCCGTGATTAGGCCTGTTGTGGCCCCCAGGTGAAATTGTTGCGGGTGTGCGTGGAGGGTGGTGAGGTGGCTCTTTTTCTCGTTTAGAAAAAGCTTCGGTGCACAGCCATTTTAAAGATCCCACTAAATTCTCTCTCGCTATTATTTCCCAAAATCCCTTAAATTTCTATAGCCTCATAGCCCCTCCTACCTCTCAGGTCTCAGGAGCAGAGAAGAAGAGCTTGTTGTGGTTTGTGTTGTTGTTTGATTGAGTTTTTGTTTGAATTTCAATGGCTGGAATTTGCTGCGGTGTTGTTGGAGAAGCTGAGGCGTCGACCACGATTGACGCGAGCTCAAGGAGTTCGAGGCGTAGGAGATTGGAACTCCTACCGCTTAAATACATGGCTGACATGGCCGTCAAACCGTCGACGGTGGAGAACGGCCGGAAGCGGCAGAAGATCGATCTGTACCGTTCATCGTTGTCGCTGCCACAAAACGCAGTGCAAAGCTCCTCGGAATCGAAAGCGAAATCGAAATCGCAAAGCGAAGGGTCCAAGCTGAACGCGACGGTGCGTTTTGGCGACGGTGATTTTGATGCTGTGAATACACGTGGAGATCATCAGGAGTCCAAGTCTGTGCGTGTGGAGAGCGAAGCGGTGCAGGTGCAGGTGCAGGCACTGCAGGAGAGCCCTCGGGTTGGTATGACTTCGGTTTGTGGGAGAAGGCGAGACATGGAAGACGCCGTTTCGATTCACCCTTCGTTCAGTCAGAACGCCGGTCCAGAGTCTAAAGGAGCCCACTTCTATGGCGTTTTCGACGGCCATGGCTGCTCTCATGTAATTCCACTATTCCGAATCTGAATTCTTTACTTCACCTATTCTCTCTCACTTTTTTGTTTCCGATTTTTAATTTTTTTTTTCCCTTGTTTTGTTTGGTTTCTTTAGGTGGCCTTGAAGTGCAAGGATCGGTTGCATGAAATCGTGAAGCAAGAGCTCGAAACCGAAGGCGCGTGCGTACAGTGGAAGGGCGCGATGGAGCGAAGCTTTGCGAAGATGGATGAGGAGGTCCAGGAAAGAAACCTGGTCGCTCAAGGCCCGAATTGCCGGTGCGAGCTTCAGACTCCGCAGTGCGACGCCGTTGGTTCTACGGCGGTCGTCGCTGTCGTCACTCCGGAGAAGATCGTCGTCTCTAATTGCGGCGATTCCCGCGCCGTGCTTTGTCGAAACGGCGTCGCTGTCCCTCTTTCCGCCGACCATAAGGTGAGCTTTGAGTTCCCTCGCTTTTCCCGAGAATGAAACAGAAACGAGAAATAAAAAAATTGAATTTTCGCGACTTTTTGTAGATCTAAATCGCAAGACCACAAGATCAGACCCAAAAAAAAATCCCAAGACCACAAGTTCATGAACCGGAACGCTATGATTAATTTGTTTTTGGCGCGTGAACTTATTAGGACTAGGGCAAAGACTCAGATGCTTAAATATGCTAATTTATTGCGCGTGCACCACAAGTTAGCTAACGTGCGCTTATTTTATTTTGTTATTACAGCCGGATCGACCCGATGAGCTGGTTCGGATCGAAGCCGCGGGCGGGCGGGTCATCTACTGGGACGGTGCGAGAGTCCTGGGAGTTTTGGCAATGTCGAGAGCCATCGGCGACAACTATCTGAAACCGTACGTGATATCGGAACCGGAGGTGACGGTCACAGATCGGACCGCGGAGGACGAGTGTCTGATTCTGGCCAGCGACGGCCTCTGGGACGTGGTATCAAACGACACCGCGTGCGGAGTCGTTCGCATGTGCTTCCGCGCGCAGAAGATGACTTCGCAATCGGAGTCATCTGGAAGTGACGCGGCAGTGAGCTCCGACAAGGCGTGTTCGGACGCCTCCATCTTGTTGACCAAGTTGGCCTTAGCTAGGCAGAGCAGCGACAACGTCAGCGTTGTCGTGGTGGATTTGAGAAGACCCGGGAGGTGCTAAATCCGGCGTCGTGAATGATATAATACTAATCTAGCCAACAGTCAGGGGAAGAGGGAAATTACCTGAGTGGCTTTCGATTGTTAATTGATTGTTGTAGGCTTCTATTATTTTCTCTGAATTAACAAGTTTGGAGGAAAATTTTATTTTTAGGTGTGGTTTGGGGTTTATTTTTAATTAATTATTTTAATTTTAAAGGTTTTACAATATTCACATTACTGCAGAAGTTTGCAGAAATGTGATATTATACGAAATTAAATAGTGAATATAATTGTATAATAGATTAGTTTTTCTCCTTTTGTCCTTGAATTGTACTCCCTTGGGTCGCAATGCAATCAGTTTGGTTAAATGGGTTCTTGTTGCACCATTCCAAAGAACATGCTTTGCTATTTACCTGCAAATTACAGTCTTCAATACGTGTAGAAATATGAAATACGTCTCCTTATTCATTGACACGTGCAATACAAAATACTTCTTACGTGCTATACATGCATAACAATCGTTTTGTAGCTTACGTAATTGATGACTCATGCACCAAAGTTTCGTATTCAAATCACATATCACATATAACACGAATAACAAATCACATATCACATATAACACGAATAACAAAGAATTTGTAACTCAAGTGATTGAGAGCAATTACTCATGTATCAAGTTTTGTATTCAAATGATTTCATAAGAGTAGAGCATTAGGAAACCTAATGCTTCTTAAGATTCTTGTGTTGTATTCAAGCTCTCAAAGCTGGTGCAGGGAATATTTGAGTCCATTGATGTCAAAATTAAAATGGCGATAAGACTTTGGTTGTTTGGGACCGTATGCCGCCGTGGGAGGATAAATTTGAGGTTCCCTTTCTCAGCAGCTGAGTGGCCGTAGCTGGATTTAGGCATCCTTTTCATGGCCCCAGTGAGTGGGCAGATTTTGGGGGCTCCACCACTCGATTTTTATTCCTCGACAACAATGTGTGGGCCTCCACACACACATTGTCCCAGCGGACACGTAGCGTTTGATCTCTATTGCTGGCCTTGTGGCATCAACATCTCTGAGCTGGCTTAGATTTATTTAGATCTGATGTTGATGGCCATTGGACCCAAATGTGCCCTCAAAATTAAGGAAGAAAAGGAAAAGGGCATCTCTGCCCTTTAAAAGCACCTATTTTTTGGGTTCAAGCTTATTGAGAAACATGGGTTTTTTAGTCAATTCACATGAATCATAGAATGGAGAGAAATGAGAGGATGGCATGAAATGTCAGTGCATCTTTCTTGATATAAAAAGAGAAAAAAAGCCCCTCGATGGTCGGCCATGGGTTTCATGATATTTCTTGAGATAGCTAGGCATAGCCATGCTGTATGCATAATTGAGAGTTTTGATTCATATGGAGGACCACCTCGTTCGGCTTTTCCCTCTTTTCGCTTTTTTCGTTAAATGATATAATGAGAAGAAGAAAAATGAAAACGTTCTTCCATACGACTCTTTAGGTAAGCGTTCAATTGCAATAACTGATCACGTAATTAGCACGTAATAAATTAAATATAAAAAGTATTAATTTCGTAAGAGGTATCACAATTTTGTGATGAATCTTTGACCTTTTTATTTTGAAGAGAGGACATATAAATATATTATATTATATTATGAGGTGCAACAAGGAAATAATAAGTTGATATATAAGAACAAAGACATATCAGATCTCCGCCCCTTAAGGATTTGACTCAACCATGATACCATTATAAATTATAATGTTATTGCTGCAGATAGTTGAAGACCACGTCAGTTGTGGAAGGAAAGTCAGAAGATTGATGATATAACTTGGAAACTTCTATTCAAGCTGGTTTTGGCAAAACTGTGTACTAAGTATTATTTATTTTTCTATTGTATTATAATTCAATCTGGATCATGTGGATTATTAGGGTTATTTGTTGAAAATCTTCCTAACTATCATGTTTGTCGAAATGTCCTCCATAAAATTTTTTTCTAGCCAATTTAATCCTCATATTAAATTTTATCGCCAATTTAACTCCCATCAATTTTTAACAAATTTCATCCAAATTTCTATTTAAAAAACCACGTGTCTGCCACATGCCTCAATTTTTGAGGGTATTCTTTTCCACCCACCTAATACCCCTCGTTCCCTCCTATTATCGTCCACTCACGTGAATCCCAGAAAGCCAATGGAGTCCTACCATGGTGGTAAGGAAATGGTGTTTGGCCGAGACCCAAGGCCCCCACAGGCACCTTGTAGATATTTAGGTTATTCCCCCACCCCCATATCGATGTACTCAAAAAACAAATCACAGAAAGCTGTGAAATTGAAGAAGCTGGCAGTGGTAGCCATGGAAGCAATAGACCCAGCCAGCAGCAAAGACGCATTGGGAAATCCTGAGAAGAAGCCCAGTCAAAGTCCCAGGCGTCCCAAGAAAATCCTTAATTTCCTTTTTCTCTCAAAACCCAAAAAGGTATTAGATTCTTAATAGGTCAGAGAAAGCACCCATCTTTCCTTAACATTGAAATGCAAATCACATCACCCAAAAATTAAAAACCACAAACCTCACATCATCCACTATTGCTTTCAAAAAAGCATTCAAGAAAAGTACACAGAGGACCCAAAAATCTGTTAACGAGAAAAGACTTGGCGGCATTTCTTGCGAGAATTGTGGGTGAAATTCACAAATTGACAGAGCACGAATTGATCCGCCGGGGCGGCATGAATTGGAAGCAATCAGTCGCACTGGTTATGCTCAACTCCAACGTCTTCATCTTTTCTATTTTTTTCAATGAGGGGCGACATGATTCTCAAGTCTGAATCCTTATCGATTTGGGAACAATGGGCGGAGTCAACGAGGGGCGACAAGAATAATCGGCAAATATTAGGTGGGTGGACGAGAATACCCTAAAAAGTTGAGCCACGTGGCACTCACGTGGTTTTTTTAAACTCAGAATTGGATGGAATTTGCTAAAAACAAACGGTGGGGGCTAAATTGGCAATAAAATTTAGTATGATGGCTAAATTAGCAGGAAAAAAAATTCATGGTGAACATTAGGGGTGGTTGCGGTTCGGATACCGCAATTTTTCAATGAAACCGCAAACTGACCGACATATTGCGGTATTGTAAAAAAACAAACCATGAACCGACCTACATATTGCGGTTACCGCATGTCGGTATACCGCAATTATCGGTATATTTGCGGTCAGTATGTCGTTATACCGCTATTATCGATATAGGGAACTTTACAAATTTAATCGGGTAACGCACTAATAAATCTTATCTTATCTTTTGCATACTTTTCTCAGCATAGTTTTGAAACCTTTTAATTCCAAGCATTTTAAACTTTACAAATTTAAGCAAATAAACTCACAACTCAAAGAAAGATTTAAACCGAAGCAAATAAAGTTTAAATTTAGTGACAATCCAAAAGAAAAATGCAATGCAAGACATAAAGAACTCAAGGGTTGGTGGAGAGTGGATTTGAAGGACTCTGTTGTGATGTATAGTCATCTACAAATAAAACAACACAAGTTTAGTAAATATGAAATAAGAAAATTAAAATAAAATGAGCATATAAAAAAACATTATAAGAAACATAATGAACATGAAAATAATAAACCAATTATTTACAAGTTGTAACAAGTTCCATTTCCTTGTAGAATTCAAACTCATCATTAGAGAGAGATAAGTAATTAATTATCTTGCTATTAAATATTAAATAAAATAATTATTTATATATATTTGCGGTATTGTGGTATACCACGGTTTTTGATAATTTGAAACGGCGAACTGACCGACATATTGCGATTAAAATACGGTCGGTTTACTGCGAAGTCGTTTAGATGCGGTTAAAATGCGGTCGGTAAATGCGGTTTTGCGGTATTTCGGTTCAAAATGCCACCCCTAGTGGACATTTCGACAAGAATGATAATTCAGGGTGGTTTTTAGCAGATAACCTGGATTATTATGCAAGGGAGATGTTATTTTGTTGACAGCAATTCAGGGGGTTCATCAAATTTCACATGTAATGTTTCAAATTATATGGCAATTTGGCACTTAGGAAGATGTCAAATACAAAATGTTATATTTGAATTTGATAGTTTATATGGCAATTTGACACTTAGGAAAAAATTTAACTCCATCTAAAATGCCAAATATTATATTAGTTTATTATATTTTAAAAAGTAAATGGGGGCTCATATGATGTATAAAGTTTTAAAAGAGAGTAAATGCTTGTATGCTTGGATTAGTGCTTGATATTAGTTTATATGGCTCATTTACTCTCTTGTAAAACTTTATGCATAAATTTAACTCCATCTAAAATGCCAAACTTGTTGTTTAGGCCCAAAAAAGTCACGAGAAGCCCAAATATATTCAAAGCCCAACATAACATATAATGGTGGTCATGCGTTAATCCAAGTTGTATTTTTGGAATTAATTCATTAAATAAAATAGAAATAGTGTACATGTCATGCCAAGCCAATAATACATTTTTCATATGCCAATCACTTGCCAAGCCCACATGAACCCAAGTCATGTGGTTCACGGGGCTTGCACGAGGGATTGTGGTGTGGAAGGTTATGGAGGTCCACAAGGCATACGGTATCTCTTGGATAAGGGAGACTTTGGGCTAGCTACTTGGGGGCACCAAAGTTTAAGCCCATTACTTGGAGTTTTCCAATGTGGGTGAGCAAATGAGATATCCTTCAAGCACTCCCTATTACCCTCTGAAAACAAGCCAATTCCGACACCTCACTTTACCCACAGGAAATAGTCATTTTCCAATGCCTAGCTTTGCCTGTTGGAAATAAGAATGTCACAATGCTCCCTTTTATCCGTTAGAAATAAACTATCTTCAACACTCCCTTTTACCTATTGGAAACCAAAAAGAGCCTTCACCTTCTATAAATTGGGAGGTACCCAGGAAAAACAAACAACATCTCTTGGTTGCTCAAGCACCCTAACAACCACATCATATGTTCATTCTCTACTTCAGCTGTTGCAAGCTTTCTAGTAGCCATCCCAATCATAGCCTTCAAGCCTCAAGTTCTTCCTTCCTCCTCATACCATTCCAAGCTTTTCCTCCATAGCCTTCAAGCTTCAAGCTTTTCCTTCCATCTTTTCCTTCTATCATCATTCTCTTGAAACTCTTAAATCACCATAGCCATAGCCACAAACAACAAGTTCTCAACACCCAAACTCAAGCATATCCAACACCAAGCCAAGCACATGCATTCTCATTTGCTAAACTTGTGGGTCTTTAGCTCCCACACTCCAAGCTCTCATGCCAAGCTCATATAATCTCAGTTCAACATCATCAAGTCATCTTCAACCATCCAAAAGCACGACCAAGCATTCGTCAAGCTGCTGGAAATCTACTCAAGCCACCCATCATTTATCTCACACACACACTCACTCTTTCTCTCTCTCTCTCTCTCTCTCTCTCTCTCTCTCTCTCTCTCTACTTGTGGCTCTTTAGCTCCCACACTCTAAGCTCTCATGTCAAGCATGTGCAACATCAATGCACCATCTCCAACTCTTCGTCTAACTGCTGGAAACGTCAGCACAAAACACGCTGCCGCTGGAAGAAGAACAAAGTACTCCTCTGGGATTTGCTTCTCTCTCGGGATGCTTTGGGCCTAGTTCTCGCTAACTTAGAAAAAGGGGCAACTTCACCCATTCACTCTTTCTAGTAGCCCAGGCCCATTCGTCAAGCTGCTGGAACAAGAAAGACCCCAACACTAGTCAAATTTTGTCATCAAAGCTGCAACCGCTTTCTCTCTCTCTTTAGGACTAGTAAATTGACTTTGGCTCTTCAAAACATTTAATTTTACTTTGAAAAAATAAAACTTACCTTGAAAATGTAAAAAACATGCATTTTTTATTTTCAAACAATAAATATATAGACATTTTCTACATGTTTTCATATTTTTAATTCTTTTCCATAACATTGCATTAATTGAATTGAAAAGTTTGCTGGTGCACAAACTATTAAAGTAGCAAACAAAGCTTTTCAAATTGTCACGTAGGTCAACAAACTTCAATTTGAAGACTTTGATTTGCTACTACTGTCGGAGATACTCTAAAAGCAGTTTTGTTGTCGTTCTTCTTTTTATTTGGCATTTCAATAACCAGAAGAATAACTGGGCAGCAGCTGAGAGTGAACAAGGAACCTAATTAAAGTAGCTATTAGCTTTTGTACGAAGATAAAATTGCAATGTGCATTACAATTTAAAGAACTTATGTAATATTTGGAAAAAAAAAAAAGAACTTATGTAATAAAATATCAAAAACCTAATTTAGTAATTGACATATATTTAGCTAAAAGGACATAACTAATATGTCGTGGGTAAATGAATTAGTGTATATCTGGCAAAAAAAGAGAGTAGTGTATATTATTCTTTATTCATCGGATATTATATAATTTGTGTCAAACAAGTCAAATTATAGAATTTTTGACATGGGTGGGGTGGTTCGGATTCGGTCAGTTGCACCCCAAAATCGTGGTTGAATCAATACAACGGTTTATGGCTTGTTTGGGAGTGCTTTTGGAGCAGCGAAAAATAGCTTTTAAATGGGTGAAAGCGCTTGTCTTTTAAAAATGGTGTTTGGCAAAAATTGCAAAAGCGCTTTTGGTGAGATCTAAAAGCACTTGGAGTGGTTTTGGAAGAAGCATTTGAGAGGTGCTTCTTCTTAGAAGCGCCGCAAGACAAAAACAAGGAAACACTTGGCTCCCTTTAATGAAACTTTTAAAATGCCGAAAATACCCATATTTAATTTTTTTTAAATGCCAAAATACCCTCTCTCTTTTTTCTCTCCTATTAAAACCAAAACATTATCCGCGAAAAGCCCAACAGATGCCAAAACACCCATGGAAGGACATACAACTAATTGATTCCATTACTGAGAGACAAGCTCAAATATTCTCCGAGGAGTGCAAATTATTCCCTGCTGATGTTCAAATTCAGTCCATATATCCATTGTAAGAATATTTATTTCCCAGTTCGGTTTCAATTTCTCTCCTGAAGTCAAAGAACAATTGTTTCATTGAAAGTTTATTATTCCACTAAAAAAAGACCTCATACATGCAATGTAAGAGCATCTCCAAGGTGATGTCAAATACCAAACATCAAATTTAAAATTGATGGCTGATGTGGCAATTTGACATCTCACACAGTTTTACATTCCACCCAATAAGTCAAATTAAATTATTATTTTATTACATTTTAGTGCTGATTTATTTTTAATTAAAAAGAGAAGAAAATAAAAAAATAAAAAAATATTCATTTGACATCTTTGGGATGTCAAAAATAACATCTCAACCTCTTGCCTTCATTCCACATCAGCTTTGACACATCGGTTGGAGTGATGTGAGATGTTATTTCTAGCCGTTAAATGTCTATGTGGCACTTTTGACACATCGGTTGGAGATGCTCTAAGAGTATCTATTTTCGATTTGTGTTTCAACTCCCCTGAAGTAAAAAGAATAATTGCTTCATTGAAAGTTAATTGTCAAACCAATTGTCTTTTTGGAAAAAACAACCTCAGATAAAATCCAATCACAATCATTTTAGATTGCATAAGTTAAGTTTGAACTACTTATTTCATTAGATACAATAACATTATGTTCGTTTAATCAAAGGTCATTTGCAGGCCTGATGTTTCTGAACAATCAAAGAAGCGAAAAATTATACTTGGTGAAGTTTATACTTTTCAAAGTTGTGCTTTTATTTTGGGATCCTGTAAATTTTTATTTCCTATGTTTATTATAATATTTTGGGATTCTTTAAATTTTTTAAAAGCACTTTTACTGTGTCAGCCAAACACTCAACAAAATATTAAAAGCCCTTTTATGTAGTGTAAAAGCACTTTTAAATGTGACATCCAAATCACAAACTGCTTCTTTATAAAAGCGCTTATGTCATAAGCGCAACTGGCATAAGTGCTTCGGAAAGAAGCACTCCCAAACGAGCCCTTAGTTTGGTTCAATTTTGACAAATTAAGGAATAAACCAAAACTAATTGAATTGATTTAAGATGGTTTGATTTGGTTTGGGCCTAAGCCTAATTCCTTTTTTATTTAGCTTTTTTTTTTCAATTTTGTTAGCCCAATGAAAAAAAAACATAACTTCCTACATATTTTTTCATTTTCTAGTGTAACAAATCATTCTAAAATAAAACTTCAAAATTCAATAACTAATATAGATACAATTCAAATATCAATAACTTCAAGGTTCCATCAAACTTCATATTCAACATGATTATGTAATTATTATCCAATGAGAGGACTACAAAAGTAAAATAAAATATAGAACTAGACAGTTCAATTTGATTTAGACCGGTTTGCAAAAGCTCAAAACCGAAACCGTTTTATACCAATTTAATTTATTCGGCCAAATTGATGCCCACCCCTAACTTTGGTGGTACATTCATCAACGATAAATGGTATATAAATTAGAGATATGCGTCGGCTGATTTTAAACCATAATTATATATACCTCATATGCATCAACGGCTGAGAATTAAAACGGTAAGTAATTAGTGACACATTCGTGCACAATCCTGTAAATTATAAAATATACCAAATCTATTATATGCAAAAATTCATGCAACTCTCGTTATAGTTTGACCAAAATACTAAATGTGCCGCACATAAACAAGCAAATAAATAAATAAGAGAAAGATAAAAATTTGCGAAAATTCCCAAGCTTTGGTTTTTAACTTTTTACTATCACTACACTACTACCTCCCTTTTTCTACAGTCTACAACTTTCTCATCTTCCCACCCACCCACGATTTATCAGAAGAACCGACAGTCTACTCAGCGGGTTCAAAGCAAAACCCGCTTTTACCTCCTCATCTTTCCCGCCTCGCCTGCCAATCAGAAGCCCCCAGAAAAAAAGTCGCACAAAATAAAAGGTAACGAAAACCTTCTTGCTAAGCAAAGCAGGCCACATCTACACTTGTAGCTTAAACTCTTGGCCTATATATTTGTATTTATTGTACAGAGTTTCGTGATTTATGCTAATATAGAAGAACAGAAGACAATGCGTGCCTGATCAGTATTCAAAACCCTAGAAAACTTGAGAATCAATTGCTGCTGTTGATTTAGACCGTTGCATAATCGTTCTTCAATCTTGATGGTAAATACTTTCAGTGTTTATGTTTCCGATCATAAAGTCAACAGTTTGATCTTGGGATGATTTTTTTAATTTAATTTTTAAGGGGGTTTTTACTTACTTTTCAATTGGATTTTATGCTTTCCCAGAAACTACATTTTTGTTTTTTGTATTCAGTCATTTGTATATATTGTAAGTACATTGATTGGCTACTTGAGGCTGTGTAGGCTTAGTGTAAATAGTATGGTATCATTATCCTTTATGTTCGAATTTAGGATATGCAGTAATGATTCCAAATGGTTCCACAGCTGCATCTGTGTTGTAGTTCCAGCATGGTGTGTGGATTATACAATTTTTATTGCTGTCAACATTCTCGAAATTCAGATTATGTTGGTTGTCGAAAGGGCGTTTATGATTTGTTTGATGGAATGTTATATTTTGCTTTTGATATGACATTCATCTGACGGAAAAGGGGTGGAAGCAAATCTTGCAGGGATTTTACTGCTTCTACCTTGTTCTCTGCTTATATTATTAGTGCTAGAAGCCATTTTGCACTCAGGTTTTGGCATTTTCTTATGTTAATCAGTTGTGAAATGAGTGCGCAAAGTACATTGGAGAACACTCTCAAGGAAATACTACTTGTTCTCAATCCCTTGCGTGAGGATCGGACAACACGGTTGCAAATCATTCATGAGTTACGAGGAGCTGTTGAATCTATGGAAAGTTTAAGAGGTGATTTGTGTTACACTTTTTTTCGTTTTTTTTAAAATTTTATATTTATGCATCCATCCTATACTTCGTGTGAAGCAAAAGTGCTTTTTATTGTTCTTAACTTCAGGAATCATTTAATTCATTATAAATTCCATTCAATCCTACCCTCTCTCTCTCTCTCTCTCTCTCTCTCTCTCTCTCTCTAAATGAACTGCAGTTTGTAGTGAGGATAATAATCACAGGTTTTGGTTTTGACTTAAAGATTAGGCTAATTTAGAATATTGTTGACAGATAACTAGATTAGAAAAGTAAAATGAACACCAAATGGAGTTATATAGAGACACCTGATTCACTTTTTTCCTTGTGTGTTCCTAATTGGCCCAAAAGGAGACGTGCACTTGAGCTTCAATGAATTATTTGCGTTAAGAACTTAATATTACAATTTACAAGCATACAAACACAAATTCTAAGTTTTTGATACTAACTAATGTCACAATGTTTACTTGCCAATATTTGGTCCCATTTTGTATTACATTTATTTCTACCAACTAGGATATTGCTATGTCATCCACCACATCCATTGGTGTCTCCTCATTTGGGAAATTTTTTGGTGCCTGTAATACTACAAATTTATTTTTGTGCCATTTTATTTATTTAGTAGTACATGTCTTCTAATAATAAGGAGATAACTTTCCCCATTGTTTAACAAAAGTTTAGTAACTCTGTGGGTTTATGACATTGGCATATAAACAGGTGCAACTGTGGAGCCATTTGGATCATTTGTGTCTAATCTCTTTACAAGGTGGGGAGACTTGGATGTTTCAATTGAGTTTTCCAATGGTTCATTTGTTTCACCTTATGGGAAAAAGCAGAAACAACGTTTACTAGCTGATGTTATGAGAGCTATGAGACAGAAAGGTAGCTTTGTTGTTTTCCCTTTCTTAAATGCTTATATTATTGTTTTTCCAGGCCTCAGTACTTACCATATATTGTTGAGAAGATCAGGAAACTTAATGCGTTAGTTTTTTCATTTGTTTACTATTAAGAAAAAGTTGTCACACTTGAGAATTATTTCATGGTAATGGCAGAAAGTATGTTAGTTGGTCGTGAATTTGCATTTATGTGCTGTTATCTAAGTACAGAGCAAATGGTGCATACTGGGGACCTTCAGTCTTTCTTTATCTTCACCTTTCTGTGGCATATTTCTTTTGTATTTAACTTATTCGGCATATAGGGTGATCATTAACAATTATATGCCATTGAACTGTGTGCTATTCATAGGTTCATTTGGTGACAATAATACATAGAAATGGCATTAAGAGACTTTACATCATATTGGACATGGCACTTTAAATCCTTCGAATTTTGTATTATATATTAGGTTTCCTGATTAACAAAAAGCTACAATGAGTGCGTCTGTATGTGTGTATATGTGTATTTGTGGAGTTTGGTTTTGTTTAATTACAGCATCTCCAATTTAATTTCTAACGAACATTCATTTTCAGGTGGATGGAGGGGGTACCAATATATCCCCCATGCAAGAGTTCCCATTTTAAAGGTTGAAAGTAATCTCCAAAATGTATCTTGCGATATTTCAATCGATAATCTGAAAGGCCAAATGAAGTCTAGACTCTTGTTCTGGATCAGTGAGATAGATACACGCTTCCGCGATATGGTTTTACTGGTACATTGTTATTGGAGATTAGAATTTAGTTTCTAAAGGAAAGTGTTCGTATCTGATATATTCTTCTAGCTTTTGTAGGTAAAGGAATGGGCAAAAGCACACAACATAAATAATTCAAGATTTGGGACTTTCAATTCATACTCTCTCACTTTGCTTGTGGTCTTCCATTTTCAGGTAATTTTAAATCATCATTTCTGGGGTTGACTGAAAAGTAGTTTGAATTGTGAGGGGGGTTCTTTCGACTGTTTCAGCTGCACTTAAGCATAATCTAAGATGGTTGATATCAACCTGGTTTGCTGGAAGTAGATTAGTATTAAATTCTGTGACCTTTTTGGGCTTTCTTCATAGTACGCTACACCACACCACCAGATTTATACTGTTGTGTTGGTGGTTCAAGGTTAGAGGAGCCTGACGGTCAGTCAATCACTTGCGTAGTGATTTTCTGGATTTGAGTTGTCTCGTTGATTAAGGGTTGAATATACTCTTTTCCAAGATTTTGTTGTGTGTAGTTAATGTTTTACTTGCATCAATTAGCTAACAATATATATGATTCAGTTCTTTGCAACGTATGTTCCTAATTTTAATTTAATAATTTCCTCATTTAATTTTCTCTTTCAGACATGTGTACCTGCAATTTTTCCACCCCTTAAAGATATATATCCAAGAAATCTCATTGATGATCTTAAAGGTACTTTTCATCTTTCAAGAGGTGACCTCATTTTCTTTACCAATTGGCCACTCATTATATCTAATTGTGGAAGTTTGAATAAAAGTTGCTCTAATAGACCCTGAAGGAAGGTTGTGTTTATTTATTGCAATAGTTCCTGAAAGGGATCATGGTACAGTATGAGAGCAGTCTTCACCCTTTGATTTCATAGTTGCAGTACTGGTTAGTTTTTTGAAGTAATGAAGTTTCAGATAGATCTCCTGTGCAGCAAAGCAAAACAAAAGCCTTTCTTCTGACCCAAAAAAAAAAAAAAAACAATATCCTTTCTTGAAGACTTGACGAATAAAAATTCTTAGTTGTTGAGGACCCAGATTGTAAATTTAATATCCTAATTGATATATCCTTTAAGTGCTTTGCACTGAGCCAGATCTTTTTATACTTGAGTAGGGGTGGCTTGATAATTGGTTTAAATGGTTAGCAAGAAGTGAAATCACTGTATTGGATTTGTTTTTAAGTAGGTATATGTTCTGTATATTGCAGTGAGTCAACTGTTCTCTACTTCTCTCTGATTTTAAACCACTTCAGTTAAGTGTTGTTTACGTGTTGGAAAAACACGTCCATAATGCTTCTAAAAAGAATTTGTTCGAATATATACTAAATGATACCTAAAATATATCTGGAAAATAATTTGTTGATCCTCAATCAGTTGACTAATTTGGACAACAAATATCTGATTGTGCTATGCTACATGCAGGCTTGAGGGCTGATACAGAGAGACACATTGAAGAGACATGTGCTGCTAATATAAGAAGGTTACAATCATATAATTTGAGCGCAAAAAACAGAAGTTCTTTGTCTGAGCTTTTCATTTCTTTCCTTGGGAAGGTATAATACCTTCATAAAGAAATTGAATTGTATTTTCTAATGTTTTTAACGAGAGATTGTTATAATCATGAATTTGAGATCAAACATTCAATTTGATGATGGTCATTTTATAAATTTTGCAGTTTTCTGACATCATTTTGAAGGCTTCGGAATTAGGAATTTGCACATATATTGGACAGTGGCAAGCCATAAAAAGCAATATGAGATGGTTGCCCCAAACTTATGCCCTATTTGTAATTCCATCTCTCTCTTTTCGTACTTCTCATAAATGTTTTTGCTGATGCTCTCTCTGTTTCTTCAGAAATAATGATATTTATTATTGTCACCACTACTGATTTTGTTACTGGGATTGATGCATGGGTAGATTGAAGATCCTTTTGAGCAGCCGGAAAATTCTGCGAGGGCTGTTAGCAAGAGGGAATTGACTAGGATATCAGAAACATTTGAGATGAGCCACCACATGCTCATCTCACCCAATCACAGTTCCCTTCTTGCCACCCTAGTCCGACCTCAAACGTTAAGCCTCATGGTAAGAACACCTGTCAGGAATCCGGTATACAATTCTGAGCGCCGCCAACCAACTCATCCACAACGGTTCAGGGCTGAGGCTGAGGGTTCGCATTCACAAACCCCAAGCAACAACGATGGTCCCCGACAACCAACTCGTCCTCAGGTGCACCAGCTAGTGCACTCACCTTCACAAGTGCAACCTCAGGTGCACAGGCTGGTGCGCTCTCCCTCACAAGTGCAACCTCAGGTGCACAGGCTGGTGCGCTCTCCCTCACAAGTGCAGCCTCCTCAGGTGCACAGGCTGGTGCGCGCACCCTCACAAGTGCAATCTCAATATCAGACGGTGCACTCACCCTCACAAGTGCAACCTCAATATCAGACGGTGAAGCCAAAAGGCCCCTCACAAGTGCAACCTCAATTTCAGACTATGAAGCCAAAAAGCCATCCCAACAGGGCAACCTTTAAAAAACCTCCTCTGCAGACATACGAAGATCAACCGCAGCAAATATGGAGGCCAAGATCTGATAGACAAGTGTGATTTGTGTTTCTGCATTCAAATTTTCATTGCCTGGTTTGTGATTGAAAAGTACGAAAATGTAGTTTAATTGGATTGATGCCCTTCCAGAAACTTCTCAAGTATGCAAGGTGATCGATTCTTTGTTATTGACCGTTGGCTTCCCCCCAATCCTGAAAAATGAGAATTATTAAATATAGGGCTTCTATGAGTTTCTTTGATCTCTCTAGATAGTAGATGCCATTTAGAAATGACTTTTCCCAGCATTAACAAATTAAGTACTTATGAATCTTACCCGTTCATCAAGAGTCTGATATGTTCATTTTCACCAAAGATAATTATTTCAAGAAACTATTAATGACTGGATGTAAAGAACGGATCATAATTGAATAGAACCATGTAAATAATAAACAATTAATAAACAGAATGGATATTGATATGCCCATTATTTACAGCATACATAAATAATTTAAAAAACAAAAAATTGAAATTCTTGTGTAAAACATAATCTAAACTCACTCGCACTCTGATATTCTATTTCAAAAGGAAAACAGGTGGGGGATTCTCTATTGTAGTGTCAAGTACCAACTCACAATCCGCAAAATTCAGATTGAGTTCTGACACTGATCTGAGGTTTGCCCCTACCCAACCAACTACACACAATCAAAAAAATTCTCTCTCATTACACTTGTACCGAGTAAGTTCTGCTCATGGAATCTTAAATGATGCTGGTGTTAGTCATTTTCCCTTTCGGAAGATGAGCCGTAAAATACAATCTAGTCTTCCAGTGCTTCACCTAGTCAAGAGGCGTTTATCAGCAATAAAGAGTCTATAACTTGCGTGAGGACCCTCAGATGTGTCTCGCAAATTGATGTGCCACCCCATGGCGTTTCCAATCGCTTTTAGTTCATCCATGACAGAAATAGAGTCACGGATGTATACACGTCCACCGGGTCTTAGCATTCGGTCCATCTCCAGCATGATTGTCGAGATATTGCATCTGTTATAATGATATGAATCAAAATCAGGGTTTAAAAGAATAAAATAAAATATAAAACCAACACTTTAAACCACCCCCTACCCACAAAACAATCAGTCTCACCCCTGCCCCATGACCAAAGTGCACATGGTGTGAATAGCCAGTAGAACTTGAAGGGAGAAAGTATGTAGTACGATCCTGGCCAATGCATTCCTTTTTCTTTCCAGTCAAAATGGTTAACTATTCAACGAGAGCCTTTCCACTTTCCCAACTCTTAGATTAACAACTCCATTAAAAGTTAAATCCAAAGACCTCCCCCACTTAATAAAGAGAGAGGCTTTACCAATCTATAAGGGCAGGTAGTTAAATTTCCTAATTTACTAATGAACATCTACTCTTTCTAAAAGAGCTCTGCTTCAAATTAACTGCATATTTAGTACTATTTTGAATATTAGTTCTTAGTAAAATGTAAACCCCCCTCATTGCAGCAACTAAGCTTGTTTGGTTCCATCTAAAGCACAAAAGGTGAAGACAGTAATGGGAAACAATAATATATAAGACTTAAAGAAAAAATGAAAATTTTACACTTGGAGGGAAAGAGATAGAAAAGAGAGGGTAGAGAGAGACAGAGACGGCTAACCTTTTTTTCTCAACAGAGAAGAGGCCAGCTGCATGCAATAAATCGTAGGTTCGTGGGTATGTATCAAATGGTTCACACCTGATAGATATAATGTGAATAAGTAACTTTTAAATTAATGGAACTGGTTTAGACAAAGAAAAACAGTTGGTAATGTACCAGTCATGCATAACTCCAATAAGCCCACGGTCATATATAACCGGTAAGGTGTTGGGGCCGCTAACAGGAACCACATTCATAACCCAAGAGTTCAAATTTTGTTCAATTAGTGCAGCTGCAAATCTGCCAAGCAATTAAGAGACAATAAGCAATGAGAAAACCTTTCCTTTAAAAAAAAAAAAATTAGAAGGCTGCCAGAACACAAGATAAATATGATACCCTCCAAAGCCAGCTCTCATGTCCATTGCGTTTCTTAATCTAATCTTCTTCCAATGTAAAACACGAACATAGCTTTCAATTATTTCATGCCAATATCTAGATTCTGCCCTGAAGAGCTCTTTTCTGGAAATATAGGCATCAAATTGTATGCTCTGAAGCCTATCAGGGGGAGTTTGTAAACGGTCCTGCCATTTTGTGACATTTGCTCCATAACCATTTTCAGGGAGTCTTGTGATGCATGCCTTCAGATCAACATACCTGAACCACCACACAAAGAAGAAACCCTCAGAAGAATTAGAAGCAAATCAACTACATCCACATGTAAAGCTCTTGTGAAATAATATGGTACAGTTATCAGCACAAATAAACTTAAACTGTGAAATTAGAACTTCTGTGAAATGGTCTACGTGTCAGAACCAAAGAAAAAGAGTCCAACATTTTCAACCATTCCTTGAAGGTTTATTCCAAAGTAATATCTCCAAACAAAAACATGCACAGCCTTGATGAATGAAAAGTGGTGAGGGAAAAACAGCTGGTATATGCATTTGATTAATGTCTGAGTTTGATGAATACGAAACTCTAGATACCAGACTTTGATAATAAAATATTTTACTTGAATGATATTATTAAATCATTATTCAATTAAGGGAGTGGGAGAGAGACAGGAATCACAGATATACCAAACTTTGTCTGGGTCATCACTTGGATCACACAATGGAGGTTTGGTTCCTGTGTCCCGATTTAGATAGCAGCTGTTGTTTAACGGCTTTTGCCATATTGCAATATAGCCATCCTTCTTCACAAACTTCCAGCAAAGGCGTGTGGTGAGGTTAAGCATTTCTGCAGAATAAAAAATGAAAAAACAAATTTTATTGTTTCCCAGGTCCAGATATGATTACTAATCCAACATGTTCACAGACAGACAGCAGGTGGCCTCCATTAAACTAGTGATGCCAGCAAATAAAAAGTAAGCATACACGACGTTATAAAGCCTTTGCTCACACTTCTCTTATCAATTATTCACCTGCTCAAAACTGGAAACGCAGTCATACACACTCCCTAAAGGAAAGCTAGATAAGAAATTTTCATAAGCACCAAATAAGTTGTTTTGCTGGTTTGTCAGAGAATATAGGTCTTCAAGGAACAATTAAAGTTAAATATCTGGGATTCGCAGCCAAAAAAAATTATAGGTTTCAATTCATCTCAAGTAAGAAAATGGTAATCCAAAGACTGCAGAACTTTCAAACACTAACTAGCAATCAATATACAAATATTCAATTTCACCAAAAGAATGCTTTGCAGAAATACCTTGCCACTGCTCCTCTAGAACTTCTTCATGCTTATAAACTGGCTGTGCTGCCCAAACAAAGTATCCACCTGCCCTGAGCATCCTATTAACCTCAAGCAGCAATATCCCATCTTCAACACAAAAAAGTAAAAGAGGGTAAAGAAAACTACAATCAGAAGATACAGTAATGAATCAAGTGAAAAGTCCGATATAAGTTTTGCACACCATCACGAGTCCAATTAATCCTGCATCGTGAGCAATGAATCAAGTCAAATGCCTGACTTGGGTACAACAAACGGTGAGTTGCAAATGCTGCTATCATAGCAGGCACCCCGCGTTCAAGAGCAAATTGAATCTGGTTCTCATGGACGTCTTTAGGTGCAATTGACATGGTAACTACATTTCGCGACAGCAGATACGCACCAAAACTTGCAACGCCACATCCAACATCCAAAACAACTCGGATATGTTGACCAAAGGTGATGTCAGGGACCACCTGCACGATTAAGGCTTTGCCCATCAGATCATCAGAGAAACAATATACAGCAATAACCCAAATGCTAAAACTACCCACTTCCCAATTCCCAATTACATTAAATTGTAAACAATTTTAACCTCAGAAATATGATCCAAGTATTCATTTGCTCCATGTATAAACTGTGTACCACCTCCAGGAAACTTAAACTTGTTCTTCTGTCGTGTAATCCAGTTCTGACCCCCTTTATCTTCGACTAGACGAGTATGAGGTACATTGTTGAACCAAACCTGCAAGCCAATTTCATTAACAAAGTCCGAAAGATAAACCCTTTAATAATACAAGTAAACACAAGTAGAAAACGCTACTAACTTCATAAATGAAGCAAATACCTCGTCGCGGCTTTTAGGCCATGGAATTGGGCTCTTGTAATTCTTGGGCGGCGGAACCAAGCAATTCAAGTCCCGAGCGGGCTCTGGACAATGTCGCTCGAATTTCTCGCCATTCTTAGTCGATTTGAGCCTCTTAATGGCGTCCGCATTATCCAAACACGGTATGTACTCGCCCATACTCTTTGGGCAGAGCTCGAACCTCTTAACACTAACCTTACCGGTGGCACTCGCTTCGCTCTCAGCCACCGACCCGTTCCCACTCCCCCAATTCTCCACCACCTCATCGGGATCGAAATCCCCGACCTCGAACTCGTCAGACATGGTGCCATTCTCGTCGACGATCCCGAATCTCTGGATCACATCGGGCGGCGGCGGCGGAGGCGGGGAAGGAGGCGGCGGAGATGGGGGTGGCGGAGATGGAGGAGGAGGCGATGGCGGTGGGGCTTGGACTTGGGGGATGAGGGAGGAGAGATTGAAAGGCTTGTTTTGATTGGGTGAGAGGGAGACGGTGGAAGGGGCTCGACGCGTTGTGGTGAAGAAGAGGAGCTGCTGGGGCCCATCGGACCAGTGCTTTCCGAGGTAGAAGAAGGTGATTGAGACCATAACAAAGCCAAAGACTTTCAGGATCAAAGGAATTCTCAACCAATCGCCATTGTTTAAGATTGTCATGCTTTGTCCGGATATAATTCAATACAGACAAATCCGATAACAAGGTGCGTTTTGATGGGTTGAGGAGGGATCGGAATGCAGTTGCCGGAGAGTGGAAGAGTGTGAGGATCTGAGGTTGAGTGTTGTTGCAGATAGAGAGTTTAGACAGCGAAGAGAGAGAGACGATTCACTGCTCGCTAATGTCACGTTCACCGACGGATTGAATATTAAAATATTTAGGGGAGGAGGGAGTGAGAGATGGTTACACGTTGGCGCTAATTTTCCATGTAAGGGTGCGCTAAAAATCCAAACAAAAATGTAAAATAAATCGATTTTGCATATACTTTTTTACTTTCCTTTTATATTAATACACCTTGGTTCATATAATTTTAAATTTAAACAAATAATCCACACCAATTACACTATTTGATTTGATTTTTTTCCTTTTTTTTCACACAAAAATATAATCAATTTGAAAATTTATTGGTGAACTGGCCCTTCATAGTTCGATTCTTAGGGCCTGTTTGAGATTGCTTCTGAAATGGCTAAAAGCGCTTTCTGACAACTAAAAGCACTTTTGACAGCGTTTGGCAGAACAATTTAGAAGTGCTTCTGGGTCATAGAAGCGCTTCCTGGAGAAGCATCTGTTATGTGCTTTCTCATGAAGCACTCCAAGTGCTTTTCCAAGAAGTACTTGAATTTTTTATGAAAATTCAAGATTTTTATAATAAAAACACTTTTGTTAGAAGCGCTTATGAGCAGAAGTACTTTCTAAAGAAGCAGTCCCAAACGAATTTCCTTATATTAATAATGAAGTACATTTGCGAGTCACATTAATGTATGTTGTTTAATTAAACTCTGCAAAACGTATGTTGGTTTGTAGGATGATATTTGTCTATAATACATGTGAATGAAGAGACTTTGGGCCTAATTTCATGTAATTAAGTTGCTAACCAAGTTAATAAAAGATAAATTATGTTTACACCTCGTTTTTGTCTCTAGACACTCTTGTTTATTTTTAGACGCCTACTTATATTTTCTACGTTCTCTTACCACCCAAAACAAATTAATAATCTTCCAAAAATACCTCTAATTTTTCTTTGGACACCCCTTTTTCATTTTTTTTCCTATTATCTACTTTGAAATTTAGAAGAAGATGACAAATGATGAGGTTATCTTCATCTATGATGATTTTGTAAGTTTTTGGACCATTTTATTTTGGTTTGCGGCATTGAAAAGGGTTGGTATTGACCAAGTGCATTTAAAATTTTTTTTTTTTTGCATATTTTATGAATTATGTTGTGAATTGTAGACACGCAACCTTATGAGTTTGTGCGACTTATGTGTCACAAATACATAAATTTTCAATGCCAATATCAAAAAAATTTGTCCAAAATCTTACTTTTTCTCATTAGAGTTATCAGAAATGACAAGTTGTTCCTACATTGTACTTATTCCACTCAATTTAGGTATATTTATGTCATATATGAATTAGGATTACAGAAAAATGAGTGAGTGAGTTAGGAGTAAGTTAGTTGAAGGGGTAATGTGAGTATAAAAAATTTACATTTTTATATTTTGTGGGTGTAAAAAAAAAAGACATTTTATAAAGAGTCATCAAAACTAATTATTTTCCATGTCATGAAGTTGAAAATCCAAACAGACGCCAGACGGACACGTCAACCAAATGGAAGCACTATAAAATTGTGCCCCAACCCACTTGGCCCGTCAAAAGCGGACGGACCCGCCTAACTCTTTAACGAGTCCTAACCCCAAAAAAACACCACAAACCCTCTCCGGCCTACCCTCACAGTCTTCTCGAATCTTCTTCTCTCCGGCAAAAGTATCATCTCCCCTTACAATTCACCACTCAAAACCCAAAATTAGGGTTTTAATTCGTCCATTTCTCCTACCAATCTGCACAATTTGCATGCTATGCCGCGGCCACGCCTCGACCGCTTGGCTTTTTAGGGTTCCGCTTGAACTGTCCGATGCCGAATCACAAATCGTCCAGAGGGGCTCAATTGGGTGAAGCCATGTCGAATTCGAAGCCTAGCGTCGACCAGGAGTCGTGTTCGAGATCGATCAGCGAGACTGTCAATGGGTCTCACCGGTTCACGATAAAGGGGTATTCTTTGGCCAAAGGGATGGGTGCCGGAAAGTACATAATGAGCGATACGTTTACGGTGGGGGGCTACGATTGGGCAATTTACTTCTACCCCGACGGCAAAAACCCTGAGGATAGTTCCACGTACGTCTCGGTTTTCATTGCTCTGGTCAGTGAGGGTACGGATGTGAGGGCTTTGTTCGAGCTGACTTTGGTGGACCAGACCAAGAGTGGGAAGGACAAGGTGCATAGCCACTTTGATCGCGCTCTCGAGAGCGGGCCGTACACGTTGAAGTACAGAGGCAGCATGTGGTATGTGTTTCTGGGTAAATTGGTGGGTTTCGGTGCCTTAAGTTTTGATTTTGATGATTAAATTGAGTACCTCTTTGGTGAATTTTGGGTGAGGGATCGGTTTTAATGTGGTATGTTGTGGTGGAATGGTGATTTAGCAGCTTGGTAAGCAATTTGGTAAATGGGTATGAATGTGGTGGGCATGGGCGTTGGGGTTGTAAAGATGAAAGTTGGGTGTTCTTAGTGTGTCTGTTTAGAATTCTGTCTCACACGCTACATTGGCATGCTAATTGTTATATTGGTTAATTTTCGATCTTCCTCATATAGATATTCCAATGCAAGTGAGTTATGGAGTACTTAATACTTAGTGTATATTGCATATACAGAAACGCATACATATAAACATATTTTAGGGGCTTATGGCTTAAAGGTTAGAGCACTTCTGGAACATAGGTCAACATCTCTCCAGGCTTAGACTCGCTTGGAATAAAAACAAAAAACATATGTATTATACATTACATAAAAATAAAGAAATTTTTTCAGATTGATATTACTTTTTCAATTGTATCAATATTTAGACTGATCTTCAATGTGAATTTCCATGCAAATCTTGAACCATTCTACATCAGTTTTCTTTCACATTCGTTATTAGTAAATCATAATTTGAATTAAATATTAATCCAATAAACCACTTAGAAAATTAACTCAGCAAAAGAACAAAAATTATTTAAGTTAGGATTTTATCTCCCTCAAAATGTACAACATGAACTAGAGATGACGATGGTAGTAAGACTCATTCTGTCTAGTGAATTCTGATCATATAAAAGATTATCATTTAAAAAAATCTAACATCTCGAAATCTATGTTTACATATATTCCTTAAAGTAATGTTGTGCTTTGCTGTTGAGCCTATTTATATAAGGATATCATTGGCTAATGAATGTAAAACTTGAAAAGGTGAAGATAAATATTTGAGAAATAACAAACAACCAAACCTACATGGGGATATTCAAATGTTGAAGATGCCTCTCTCTCCCTTCTCCCTCAACTAAATAACTCACCTTTTCAATCTTTTTGCTTAAATATCATCATGGAGTGCTTTTTTGGTGTGTTATATTAAGTATTGGGGTCTTACCATTTTAATGTGAAAAATTATGATCGTTGGGCATCACATTTTTACATGTATGTAATACTAATATAGTAAAAAAGAACTAGTATTTGGTTGGTTTAATTACAATAGAACATTTAGGTTTGCATGTCATGTTGCATTTAATAAGTTTATCAGATTTGTTTATGGCTGAAGTCTCTGTAACCTATTTCCTAGTTTTTGGATAAGCATATTGATTTTCATGTATTGGGAGCTTTTGTCAAGTTGGAAGCTTCTGCACTGTGTCCATCATCATATTTTACTTCTCTGGGTACATTTCAGGGGTTACAAGCGATTTTTCAAAAGATCAGCCCTCGAAACTTCTGAGTTTCTAAGGGATGATTGCCTTGTATTGAACTGCACTGTTGGAGTTGTCAGAACTCGCCTTGAGCGACCAAAACAATTTTCAATTACTGTACCATCCTCAGACATGGGTCGAGATCTTAAGGACTTTTTAGACTCTGAAGCTGGTTGTGACATAGTTTTTCAGGTTGGCGATGAACTGTTTAAAGCTCACAAGTTGATACTTGCTGCCCGTTCTCCTGTATTTAGGGCACAGTTTTTTGGACTTGTCGGGGACTGTAGCGTAAATAAAGTAGTTGTGAAGGATGTTGAGCCCTTTATCTTCAAGGTAAGGCTTCATGATCTTCTTGCTTCCACTTATGACCATCTTAAATAAGAGAAAAAAAATTTATATATTGCATGATACATGCATTAAGAATTCTGCACTTATAAGTCTCTCCTTGGTATAATTGAGATTCACTTTTTACACTTGTATTAGTAGTAGAACAAATTCAGCATGTCCTCTTTATGAATTCAGTTATGAAATGAACAAATAAGAAATCTTGGGATAGTAAAATTGGCTGGCGGTTGCTAATTTTATCTGGTTAGGGCTTTCAAGGCAAAGTAGTAATGATAATAAGTAAAAGTTCTCATATAATGTAGAATTTGTGTCCAAAATATAAATAGGAAATGGAAAAGTAAACACTTCCAGGGGAAGGTCTGGTCTAAGTTTTCTTATGTTTAACCTGTGTTCAGATTTTTGGTCTATGTTGTTCTACATTGATCACCATTGTACAATTTTCTAACACTCTAAACAAAATAATTAATTTTCTTACTCTTTTTGTACTTTTATCATGTTACCTTGTGCATTAGCTGTGAAACTCCAAATTTTTAAAATGTCCTCGTGTAATGTAGTAATGTTTCAGAACCCAAATTTTCTTAAAGTCGTTAAGTTCTCATAAATGAGATAATGCATCTATGGTTTAAGAGTTATCTTAAGTATCTGCGCATCACACAGATTGAAGTTTGTGCAAGTTGCGTATCTATGAAAATTTAATGGTTCTTTTTTGTGTCTGTTCGCCTGGGGCTTTCATTTGCACGGTTAAGGTTTGTGGTGATTATTGTTGATGTGGTCGATTATCAATTATAATCAAATATGAATTTAAAGTACCGATGGTCTGTCTGGATTCAAATTGGACACATAATTAAGGGTACTTATGGGAGTTGATTGCTTAGAAGTGATGCTCTGATTGTGAACTAGTTTGAGCTTGTTCCAGTTACCTGTAACTCTTTAATATTATGCTGCTCCATTTGTCTATGTTGTGTTAGTTGAGGTTCAGACTAGAAGTTTGTTCTTTGCCCTTGGCCAATAAATTTACAGTGATAAATGAGCGTTTCTGCAAATTGCAATCCATATGCTTTTATTTGTGTATGCTGCTATTTTAAGCATGTTTCATGACTTAATGGGGATTTTAACCCTTTTTTCCCAGGCAATGCTTCTGTTTATTTACACGGACAAACTTCCTGATGTACACGAAGTTATGGGCTCATCACCATTGTGCACATTCACTGTCATGGTTCAGCATCTTTTGGCTGCTGCGGACCTGTATAATCTAGAACGACTGAAATTATTGTGTGAATCAAAGTTGTGTGAAGAAATCACAACAGAAACAGTTGCAACCACACTTGCTCTTGCTGAACAACATCACTGTCCGCAGCTCAAGGCTGTGTGCTTAAAATTTGCAGCAAATCCTGCAAACTTGGGAGGTGGGTGTTTCGCATAGATTCTGTTGGTGCAAGGTTTCAGGTTATATCAAAAAAAAAAAAAAAAAAAAAATCTCTTTCTAAGCAGTCTCAAGTAATCCTTGATGCCTTATCATGCATGCCTGGCTCATCAAACATGCTGCAGATGTCCTTATGATTGTCTATGATTTCAGGAAGTCAATAAGGATGTTCCCTTAAAATTTATGATATTACATCTGGGTCAGCCTATGGTGACACCTTGATATCTGGCTGATCGAGGGGCAGCATTTTGAGAATGGTATATTGGTTGGTTAATAATAACTACCATATTTGAATGGTCTCAAACAGCTCTCAGTTCCTAAAAAGATTAACTTATATTAATTTGACTTTAGTTGCTCATTGTCCAGTCGCTGAATGGTGGTTATTTTACTGAACATTTTGGTTTAACATTTCTTAGCGATGCATGGGGTATGAATCTGGACAAATTTTTTTATGGCAACATGAATTTATGTTACTACCTCCTGACATATACTAATTTAATTTTCATGTGTTCATTCTCCAAGCTTGTATTTTCCACATACACTGCTGCTTTTGTGGAAGTTATACATTTATCTCATCCTTCCGTAAAGGAATTCTCCCCTCCTTTAATTTGCATGTACTGTTTTCATTTCGTGGTTCTTTGTGGTGTAAAATTGGATATTTGACCCAATGAATCCTCATGTCTTTTGCAGCTGTGATGCAATCAGATGGGTACAAGCATCTAGAAGAGAGCTGCCCCTCAATGTTGCTGGAGCTGCTAGAGACATTTGCAGCTGTGGATGAGAGTTCAAGTCTTCTGTCAAGTAGGAAGAGGAGTGGCAGCAGCATATATGGGCTAGACTTGCCAGCAGATGGGGGCGGGGCTGTAGCAGAATCAGCAAATCCCAATGGCAGGCGTGTGAGGCGGCGGTATTAGTGTATGTTGTTACCTTTAGGTGCCACAAACCTGAAAGGAGTGGTCTTAGGAACAAAATGGTAGCTATGGATGGCATGCGGGCAATAGTCACTTATCATTTTCCATTGTGTTAGACACTCCTTGTATAAAGTTTCGATGTCATTTCCTTTGTTGTATCAGGTTTGGTGGGGTGGGGCTCGATTGGAAGTGAACTGAGATTTGAATGTGTTACATTGTGCTTCATGTAGAATTTGTAGGTAGACTGTCATTTTGAATGGAATGATATTATTACAGAAATGGCTCAAAATATCTTGCGTCTGAGTGTTGAAGTTATCTTCTTTTATTCAATTTTTGTTTAACATTTTGTTGAAATAACAAACAATTCCACGTTCCTCGTCAGATAAGGTTATCAGACATCGCTAACACCCCCTCTAAGATCTTTGGTTTACTGAGAGTTGTTATCCTTGGTTATTTTAAGTGGAAATTCTGTGTTATTGTACACAGTTTTGATAGGATAGGGAACTAAGGTTGCTTTACTTGTTGAAAATATTGAGTTCATTGGGCTACCAAGGTGAATGCATTATTGTAATTGGAAACAAAATTCATCATTCAATTTAGGGAAAAAAAGAACTAGGACAAGATCTGATATTTTGCAGAATACATAAAAGATGCTTGATTTCAAAGTAGGTGCTACAAGAAGTTGCAAGCTAGCTATTTGAACTTTTTTTTTTTTCTCTAAGAGAATTATGGTATGATTATGAAGAAGGGTTTGGATCATGGCGCAGCTCAGGCCAGAGAAAGGCACCCATTGCAAACTCTCTCTTGTGAGCCAAGTCACCCTTGGTAGACAACCCATACTCGGCAAGAAGCCGGTCGACCTTCCACTCAGGCATGTCCTGGTAGTCCTTCTTGGTATATTTTGGGTAGTGGAGCGGCATCTTGAAGAAGCTCACGCTACCGTTGGTTTTCTGGCTTTCCATCGAGCTCTCTCTTTTCTCTCTTAGCTAAGTTAGCTAGCTTCTGTTTTGTATTTTTATGTGGTGCTGCTCTGCTGTGGAACTTACTGTTGCTACAGGAATTTTGAGATCCATTTATAGACTCTGTTTGAGAGAGTTTGTTCCATGAGGCAGGTTGTAGAGGCATGATTAGGGTTCACAAGAATTGGTTGGCATACCTTCTCACAGCATAGTATTTACGTGTTGCATCTTGAGGCCGTGTGATATAGTGGTACTTTTATTTTAAACAAAGTTTCAAGTTTTTCTTTATTATTATTTAGTATTTATAATTATAAATAATCAAAATAATAATGAACTTCATTAATTGTAAAACATCATGGCATAAAAGCAAAATACTACAATGAGGACCGCATGGAGCAACGCAAAGTGTTCTCGTTAAAACGTTGTCATAGAAAACCCCCAACGGAGAAAAATCGAATAACACAACTCTCCCAACCAACCTAAACACACTGCTAACCCTCCTCCCTATTCTTCTCAAGAACCATTTCCAGCCAAGGTGACACGCCCAGTGTTCCCACACGAACTGAGTGCCCTCCCACACAAACAAAGTCTCAAGTTTAGTTTAATAAATTCAATGATTGACTATATATTTGTATATATATTTGATATATTTCTGTCCTTTCATAGAAACTATATGTGTATATTATTCTTTTTCGAAAAGATCCTAACAACCTGAGGACGAGGACAATACCGATAGCAACGGTAGATATTGCCCCCTACCCTGAAACTCACTCAACAAATACAATCTCAACCCTCAAAATGAAGAAATTTTTTGTTGCAACGGGAATAACACTAAATGAGGAGTGCCAATAATAAGCGACATGTGTTGCCAAAATGGCGCGCTATAAACCATCAAACCGTACGATCCCGTACGACTATGTGTTCGAATAACAATCTCTAATCCCATATGATCATCATCCAAAACCCACCACAAAATAACACTGTAGGGCCTCCTGCAGGGGATCAGATGGACCTCCCTCCTCTCAGCCACACGATGAGTTTGTGTTGTGTGACCATTTTGAATGATTGAGAAGTGCACGCATGTAATTGAAGGGCAGGGATTTGATACATTTGGGGTACCATGTCTAACAGGCAGGTACGTTACACGAATGAGGCTCAAACATGAAATATGTGTAAGACTAGGAGTAAGAAGACTTGAGTCTAATATGTGTGGTGTTACGGATCCGTATCAACAACCACTTGAAATACGTATGACCCACCTCTGACCTCTAGGTTGTCATCGTATCAACATCGATTCATTTAGTTCATGTACCGCGACATGAGTTTTTGAAAGTTTCAAGTTTCAACTTCTAAGTTGTCATCTTAGACTTTGCCAAACAAAGAAAAAAAAAATGTCGACAGATACAAATACCTGTCAAAGTAGAGCTACGAGAATGAGACATTGGTGTTTATATTCCAAAAACTTCAACTGAAAAATATGGACTTATCTTGTCGTCGACATCCTTGGAAAATGCCATTTAAAAGCAAAAATATCGTAAGAAAGGGAAATCAAATTAATAATACACCACATGTAATTCTCCTAAACCATTACAACTATATATAATTATTTTTATTTGATCGTGTTATCATGTGTATAATTATTTAGGATTTTATTTATCATTATATTAATTCAGAAAAAGAATTTTTTTTAAAAAAACCACCAGCAATTAAACAGACGTTTTTTGAAAGGTCCCAATCAAAGATGCGGACGCGTGGCAGGAATAATGATTGGAGCTCGCATCACATACCAACACGTGGTGTGATAATGAGAAGGCCACGCCAGCTCCTAGGCATTGCCTCTCGCGTCTGGAGTTTGGAGAGACTGTCGACCTTCCAGAAACTTCCGGGAACTACTGGCTGGCAATGCCCGAGGCATCTAGGGGTCCAAAACCAGCCACGTGTCCACAGAACCACGCCGCATCCGACGTGGCGTCCCCCATTTCCTGAAAATGATACGGCCCCATTTGCAATTAGGGCATTTTCGAAACACCTTTAAAAAGTCCACACACCGAGCTAAAAAAACTCTCAACATTTCTCTCTCCAAACAGAAACTTCAAGAACATCACACAGAGAAAATCAGATAAAATTTCGAAAAGGAAACCAAATTTAAAAAAACCAAAAAAAAAAATCTGTCTTTGCTTTATTTTCCCATTGCTTGGTTTTCAAACTATACCAGCGATGAATGGGGTGAAATTTTTCGAAGAAGAAGTGAAAATGGAAGAGGAGAAAGAGAAGGTGGTGTTCATGTGGGGCTATCTTCCGGGAGCTCTGCCACAAAGGTCTCCGCTTTTGTCGCCGACCATCGTGCCGACGGCCGGCGCCGAGTACAAGTGGAAGGATGTGTGTGGAGGCGGTTGCGGCTTCGCCATGGCGCTTCCTGGTTCTTTCTTCTCTCTCTTTATCAGTCTGATTTTAGCTGAAAAATTTTAATTTTTGCGTTCGAAGGACGTAGCTGCTTTAGGGTATTTGACCTGGTAATGTTGCTGATTGAGTTGGTGTGTGGGAAAATTTGACCACAAGTGACTTTCTTTGACCGACTACATTTGTCCTCTGTTTGGTTGCTGAGAAAATGTGGGAAAATAAATGGAAGTAGAGCTTGCAATTTTTGGTTTCGTAGTAATTTTATTGCTATGGAAAACACACAGCTTAGAAAAGTTAGTTATTTGAGTATATTGAGTTTTTCTCTTGTTTTGTCAGTATTTTAAAAATTGACTGCTTTATTTGTTTCCGTATCTTTTCTCAATTTCATTTCCACATTTCAAGTTGGGGAATAAATTTTTGTTTTTGTTTTTTTTCATGGTTTCAACATTCTGTCATTTCCTTCTCAAAATTAACTTACTCCGTTTGTCATTTGGTTTGGAGGAAAGTTGTTTGCTTGTGAACTATCAACTTCAATTCAGGCACTTGATACATTTTATTATTTTTCTTCCCAATGGCTGTTTTAGTTTTACCATATCTATTTGTATTGTTTTCCTTTAAAGGTTCTTTTGCGAAGTACGTTTCGTTTTGCTCATGATTCTTCATTGTTATGCTTTCACCCAGAGTCTGGAAAGCTTATTACATGGGGTTCAACAGATGATCTAGGTCAAAGCTATGTGACATCTGGGAAGCATGGGGTAATGCAGCACTTCACAATAATTAGTTCATTCATTTTGAGTGCTTTTGCTTCTTGGTGGAACTAAACAGCATTATTTTCAATTTCACTTATTAAGGAAAATCCGGAGCCGTTTCCTCTTCCAACTGATGCTTCTATAGTAAAAGCTGCCGCAGGTTGGGCCCATTGTGTTGCAGTCACAGGTAATATTGATTTCCTAGCTCCATTTTTATCAACCTAGTGAGTAATGGCTTAGAAGCAACCAAGCCATCCAGCTTGGTAACTCCCCCGCTCCCTCTACCTCTCTTTCTGACAAGTAAGTTCTTTAAAAGACGCCAACGGGGGTTCGAATTAAGCACACAAGAGAAGACCACCTGATTCAATTAATTGGTAACTAATTGAAGTATGGAAGTGATTTCAATTATCTATTTTCCATCATTATTAAGCTATTATTCGTACTGGAGCCATTCAAATTTTTTTAGTCATAATGCACAGATACTGGAGAAGTTTACACATGGGGATGGAAAGAGTGTGTTCCGTCTGGAAAGGTACTTGGAGAGCAATCTATGGGGGCAAACGTTGAAAAGGATGCAATTGAAAGGCAGAGTTCTTATTTGAACGAGCAAGGTTATTTAATTTTGGCCTCTTTGTCATGACAATTGAAAAAGCTTGTTTCATCCATTACTGACTTATGTATGGTTATGATATAGTTAGCACTCACTCTCAAGGTTCACAATCCACTGGCGGGGCATTTTCTGTTAGTGATCCTCGAGGATCTGGAGAAGAAAGTACAAAGCGAAGAAGATTATCTTCAGCAAAGCAAGCGGCTGAAAGTTCATCATCTGGTGATGAACCTCTCTCAGCATTGCCATGCCTTGTGACATTGAACCCAGGAGTTAGAATAGCCACTGTTGCTGCTGGAGGGCGCCATACTCTGGCATTATCAGGTACTTTTGCCCTGTTTTGATTTATCCTTGTATATGATGCAGTCTCTTTGCATTGTTGTCATGGAATAAGGTGTGGAATGTAGTATCAAGTTAGAAATATCTATTTTTTAAAGCAATCTATATGATGTGTCCTGATTTCCAAAAGTTTCAGACATAGGACAAGTGTGGGGATGGGGCTACGGAGGTGAAGGGCAGCTTGGTCTGGGCTCCCGGATACGTATGGTGTCCTCTCCTCATCCTGTACCTTGCATTGAGCCCTCTTCTTATGGAAAAGATAGATCTGCAGCACTGTCTCGAGGAAGCATGGGTTCAGAGGGACTCGGTCTTCGAGTTCCTGGTAATTATGTGAAAGGGATTGCCTGTGGAGGGCGACATAGTGCAGTAATCACAGGTAATAATCTTAAGTTCTGTCTCCAATTATGTTTATACAAGGTGTTAACGGGTGAATTTGTACCTAACGAATTAAGACATAATCACACACATGACACAAGTGTTTGAGTGGTTCACCCATAATGGGGCTACATCCACTATAATTTATAGCTTTGTATTTGTATTTGAATATGGAGATTATATTGTACATGAGAGAGAGATATGTGGAGAGAGGTTTGAGAGCTCTTGTAGAAGAGAAATAGAGGGCTTGGGAGAGCTCTTGGAGAAGTGGCAGCTTCTGGTCCCCTTGCTTGGAGGTGGTGTGCTCCATTTTGTAGTCCAAGTAGTGGTAGAGAATGCATGGCTCTCCTTGATTTGGGGATTCTACATGGCCTCCCCCTGATTTGGGGCCTTGGGCATTGCGAAGGCATAGGAGGGGGCATGGCTAGCTACTCCTTGTTTGGTGGGATGTAAGGTATGACAAGCAAGGGTTATCCCTTAATTGGTGGGATTTGCTTAAGGGGGGAGGTGAGGTCAACATGTTGTCAACACAAGGGAATCGAAGCTGGATAATACTTCTATTGTTACTGACAAGGTCTGTAATTAGTCTCAAATACCCAATTGGTATTTTTGTCTTTACTATGTCATATGTAAGAAGTATCAGACTAACGTAAGGAAGAATAAACCCCAATTGTTGCTAAACTAAGTTGACTATACTTGATGTAACATGATCAGCATTACTTATGGTTGGTGTAACATGTAGTACGACTGAGGTGTTAAATGGTTGCATGCCTAGATTGTGGCTTTTTAGCTGTCTTTACATATTTTTTTGGTGATTTATTACATTCCAGATGCTGGAGCAGTACTTACTTTTGGTTGGGGGCTGTATGGACAGGTGAGTTTTCTGCAGTACTGAACTCTTTTGCTCAGAATGCCTCCTTGCCTTATGCTTTCTCTTCTTGAAACCATTATTGTGGAAATATTTTATCTTTACTGGGAACAGCACTGATGTGGATGAGTTGTATTTCATCCTTCTGCCCAACTGATTTCTGGATAGTGAAAAGTCATTGATCATAATGCATTTGGTTTATTGATCTTAAAACAGTTAATTATAAGCACCATTGTAGAAAACCATTCGCTATAGTGCTTAAACAAGATGTAACTGGTCTACTAATTCAGCTGGAATGCCTAAATTTTTAATCCATGTATCCATCCATTGCCAACACTGGCTGGAGTTCCCCAAATATTAACCATTCTATGGTATCAATATGTAGGTAATGTAGGAATGGTGGAGAAAAAGCACTGTAGGTGCTCAAGATGAGGTTCACTCGAAAGGGATTAATCTATTCTGTTCCTTCTCAATATTACCTATGTCACACTGTTGCTGCACAGTTTGGGTAGTAAAAAATTAAGGTGTAAAACTAATTTCCTTGTCATTTTTGTTTTGGTCAAGTGTGGGCAAGGAAGTACAGATGATGAATTAAGCCCGGCTTGTGTATCTTCACTACTGGGTATCCGGATAGAGGGTGTTGCTGCAGGACTGTGGCACACTGTCTGCATTTCAGCTGATGGTGATGTTTATGCATTTGGCGGGAATCAGTTTGGACAGCTGGGAACTGGAGCTGATCAAGCTGAGGTAAACTTAAGTTTAATACCTTCTCATTAATTGAGAGGACGTAAGGTTACTAGAATGTGATATGATTGTCTTGATTCATAGATTGGTCGTTCAGGCAAATACCAAACGAGATGCTAACTTAATTTTATGCTTACTTTACCATGAAATGGTGATAGTATATTGGTAGGGTAACATAAATTAGATTAGTCAATGATGTCGATGTGGCTACTTTTTGTAATACTTTCAAATCATCATTACCAATATTCATTGGCTGCATTATAGCTTTCATGCTGACAAATTGTCTTTATTATTAGAGAAATTGTCCAATTGAACTTTCTTGAATTGTAAACCAGACTATACCTAGGCTTTTGGATGCTCCAAGTCTAGAAAATACAAATGCAAAGATTGTTTCCTGTGGAGCACGTCATAGTACCATAATCACAGGTATGTTACCTTCCACTTTGGCAAGCTCCCTTACTCTTTTATGATAAGTGACTTTATCTTTCTTTATGCTAAATAAGAAATGGTATCCAATCTTAATGTGGTTATGAAAATTTGATTACCTCCATACCTTTGGTTGTATGTGTGCGTCTCCATTAGCCCAAATAAAAGGAAATGAAAGGTGGAGAAAGAAAAACAGAAATTTGGTCCAATTGATAAGAGCCTTCACAAGTCCTTGGAAAATTCCGAAGTCTGTGTATCGGTTGGGAACACCAACTATAGTGAAAGTTGTGTAGGTAGTAAGGATGAAAATATCAATGTAGATGGAAATATCAGTAGTTTGAATGTACAAAACGATCAGTAGGTCTCAACCAAGCATGCATAGAGACATTACAGTTTTGACATCTTAATTTCAATATAGAAGATGATTGAGATTTAAACTTATGTGATTTGTTCACCTAAAGGGATTCTTACTTATTTGTATTTCATCCTTTCTTATGCTCCTGCTTCATGAAGAGGATGGGAAAGTTTTTGGCTGGGGATGGAACAAGTACGGTCAGGTATGATTCAGTTGTCATTAGTAAATACTTCACACCATATCATGCTATGAAATGTATTTTGCACTGATGTTCTCATTTCTTGTATTTCCTTGCAAGTCTAACTCTGGTTTTTGGGTGAAAATGGCCAGCTTGGCTTGGGTGATGTGATCGACCGTAACATTCCGGCTCAAGTCACAATTGATGGATGTGTGCCAAAAAATGTGGCATGTGGCTGGTGGCATACCTTACTTCTTGCTGAACCCACTTGAGTTCTTCTAGTCCAGAGGCCACGGTACAGTTTTGTTAGGTAGTGTTCGTTGAACTGGTAGCAATTGAGTAACATGTACATACAATAGTTTGTATATACATATGCATATGTATTCTGTATGTATATGCATGTGCTGCTCATTCTTTCATGGCAGTGGTTCTTCACGATTGGGCCGATCCTGATCTCTGATGCGGTTATAATCCGTTATTTGTATCAGTCCCAAGATGTACAACGTTGTCAATCCAGTGTATATTCTATTTTATGCAATTGGAAGTAGCTGTGATGTAATCAAACGCCTTGAAATTTGAAATTATGTAATTGTTTCGAAATGTTAGTGAATTGTTCTGCCTTTGTTTCTTGGTGTTCTGTATATATATTGACAGCAATGCAGAAGTACACACTTTTCTGAGCTCATTGGTTTAGGGGCGATGCATTATTGTGTTTAAGACTTTTTTAATGGCAAGCTCTTGAAATTTGCAGGTTTGCCATTATTCAATTCAAAGTCTTCTTCCATATCCATCCCCCATGCTGCGGTGAGCAAAGAGAAGACTTTCATAGGTCTTCTAGATGAAAGCCTCAACCTCACCATGTTGTCATATCTGCATACCACTTTCTCAAGATTATGTTCCATTTTAAAAATGTCTTCTTTATGAGTTTTTTCAAAAACAACTGGCCGCATTTTTTAGCTTTTTCCTTTCTGATTTCTAGAAATGAGAGATTTTTTTCTCATTGACTCAACGAGCTAAATATGTAACTAAGAAAAATGGAAAATGCTAAATATGTGACAAATGTAATTTGTGTCAAATTTTGGATTTATGTGTTATTATTAATTTTTTAAATATAAGTAATTTACGAGTATAGATTCGAACTTGGTTGCAAATGAGGCAGCGAGAATGGATTCGAACTTGATTGCATTGCAAATGAACATCTTGATTACAAATGAGGCGATAGAATGAGGATGGATTCGAACTTGGTTGCAAATGAGACGGAAGATTCGAACTTGGTTGCAAATGAGCATGGTGCAGTCTCACTGTCTCGTCAACTGTCCTAACTCTGATCTGCTTTATTATCAAACTTTTTGATAAAATTTCACGAGCTTCGCTTAAGCACACAATTTCATGAGCAGCCAGACAACAAGAAAACGAGTCAAACCCAAATTTCATTCGTCAAAAATGTCAAAAGACGACAGAAAATTTACCCACCAAAACAAAATTCAAAGCTGAGGAATCTTCCCACCATTGCCTACCAAATTTACTCCTCACTTTACAAAACCCCCCAACAACCTTTTAAAACCCGATCACTTCTCAACCTCTCTCTTTCCGTCTTTCCAAATGGCCTCTGCGCCTAATCTCCTCCTCTCCACGGAACGTGCGCCTGGTGCGCACTGTGCATCCAGCGCTGCCCGGACTGCGGCAACACCTCCGTGCCCTACCCGCTCAGCACGGCCCCCACGTGTGGCGACCAGTCGTACAAGATCCGGTGCGACGCGGGCGTACTCGTCTTCGACACCCTCAACAACTCCTACCCAATCACCTCCATCTCCCCCTCCTCCTAACGACTCGTCGTCCAACCCTCGAGCTTCGTCTCCAACACATGCGTCACGTCGGATATAACCCACCAGGGCCTCCAGCTCAACGACTCGCTCCTCCATTCAACGTCACCAGCAGCAACACCATCCTGTACCTCAACTGTACGGACACTCTGCTCCGATCGCCTTTGAACTGCACGTCGTCGAGCCTCTGCCACTCGTACGTTAACGGAAGCAGTGCCAGGGCGGTGGCCCCCTGCCAGGCTGCTCCGCTTTGTTGTACGTTTCGGGCTGGCGGGTCGTCGACCTCGTATATGATTCGGGTCAGGGACTCGGGTTGCAGCGCGTACACGAGTTTTGTGAATTTGGATCCGATTTTACCCGTTGACCGGTGGCCCGAACCGGGAGTGGAGATACAGTGGGTGACGCCCAGGGAACCGGTATGCGGGACCCAGGCGGATTGTGAGAATAATGGAGGGAAGTCGACGTGTGGGCCCGACCCGGCTGTCGCTGGCGTGAGGAGGTGCTTCTGTGACTCTGGCCTTGTGTGGGACCCCGTGGCCGGGTTATGTTTTGATGGTGAGTTCTTGTTTTATTTGCGTGGCTGGTCAATGTTTGTCGTTGACTTTTTGAAAACTTGAAATACTATAGTTTTGGCTGACTAAGGCCATCTCCAGTCATAGGGCTAAATGTAGTCCCGGGCTACAAATTTAGCCCTCCATAATATTAATTTTTTAAAGAATAGTGCAGGGCTAAAATTTCCCATCTCCAGCCATAAATGGCTATATTTTAGGATCCTTCATATTTTATTATTTTGAGAAGCATGGGGCCCACAAAAAAGTGAATGGATTTCAATAAAAAGCACATGCATGGGGCCCACAAAAAATTTGGCCCTTGGCCAAAGTTAGGCTAAATGTGGCCCTCCAAATTTGGCCAAAATTTAGTTTAGCCCATGGCTGAAGATGGATTTTGCATATTTGAGGGCTATATTTGGGATATAGCCCATGACTGGAGATGGCCTAAAGATTTGAAACTTTGGCTTTTGTTCTTGGCAGATAGCATTGGGTCAAAGGACAATACTGCACTCATAGCAGGTACGGATTTAGGGTTAAATTCCACTCACATTAAAGCAATTGGTTTGTTGATGTAAAATCCTGCTAATTGGTCATCAAAATGGAGTTTTGAATTTGAAAAGAATTCCATGTTTAAAATTTCAAACAAAATGTGAAATTAAGGTCGTTTGATAACCATTTCAATTTTGATTTTTAGTTACATTTTTTAGTTTTCATTCTCACTTCTATTCTTCATCTTTTCCTCTATACTCTAGTACAAAAAATGAAAACTAAAAACTACAATTGAAATGGTTATCAAACGGGCCCTAAAGTTAGTATATGTTTCAAATTTTATATTTATTTGATTTCTGACAGGGAAATTGGCATGGATAAAAATTACATTCTAGTTTAATCTGTTTTTGCTTTTTAGATGATAACTCAAAAGAAAAATGGTGACAAATCATAGCCAAAGGTGCATTTTGATTAGTGACTTGAAATCTATATCTATGGTGTTAATAAGAAGGAAACTGGAACTTGTGCAGGTTTAACTTCTGGGATTGGTGCAGCACTAGTTGCAGCCACCATTGCCATTCTGCTTTATAAGCGCCACAGACGTATCAAGGAAGCTCAAGCTCGCCTCACCAAAGAGCGTGAAGAAATCCTGAATGCCAATGGAGGCAGAGCAGCAAAAGTCTTCACCGGAAAAGATATTAAAAGGGCAACAAACAGCTTCGCCAGAGACCGCCTCCTCGGCGCCGGTGGCTACGGTGAAGTCTACAAAGGATTTCTTGAAGATGGCACTGTTGTAGCTGTCAAGATTGCCAAGCTTGGAAACACCAAAGGCACTGACCAAGTCCTCAATGAGGTCCGGATTCTGTGCCAAGTTAACCACAAGAGCCTTGTTCACCTGCTTGGTTGTTGCGTTGAGCTAGAGGAGCCCATTATGGTCTACGAGTACATCGAGAATGGAACTCTTCTCGAACATTTGCAAGCTCAAAAAGCCGGTGGCTGGAAACATCTGTCCTGGACACAGCGTCTACAGATTGCCCATGACACTGCCGAGGGTCTTGCCTATCTCCATTTCTCAGCAGTTCCTCCAATATATCACCGCGACGTGAAGTCTAGCAACATATTACTCGATGAGAAGCTGAATGCCAAGGTTGCCGATTTCGGATTATCCCGCTTGGCTCAAACCGATTTAAGCCATATATCCACTTGTGCTCAAGGAACACTTGGATATCTTGATCCTGAATATTACAGGAACTATCAATTGACAGACAAAAGTGATGTTTATAGCTTTGGAGTTGTGCTGTTGGAGATTTTGACATCTCAGAAAGCTATAGACTTCACCAGGGAAGCGGATGATGTAAACCTGGCAGTTTATGCGCAGAGGATGGTGGCAGAGGAGAGGTTAATGGACGTTATTGATCCTGTGCTGAAAGAGGGAGCCAAAACTTTGGAGCTGGACATCATGAAGGCATTGGGGTTCCTGGCATTGGGTTGCTTGGAGGAACGCCGACAGAACCGGCCTTCCATGAAAGAAGTTGTTGAGGAGATTGAGTACATTGCAAGCATTGCCACAGCCAAGTCTCTAGAGATCTAGCTTCTTGTTTTGTTTGAGTTTGCAGTAGGGTTTACATGTTTGTACTGTGTTCCCAAAACATTGCATTGTCACTTGGGAGATAGGGGACTTTGTAAAGAAATATACTTTTGAAACTTGTGGGATACTTTGGTGGGCTCAATTTGGGCAACTGGGTAATTGGGTTTTGTAGATGGGCTTATGGACTTGAAGAAATATATATATATTTGGGTAGCTAATTTTGACACAGATTAATTTTGGTTTCTCTTCTTTTGGTGCAATACCATGAAATCAATTGAGAAAGGAAAACAAAAACTTGCCAACAAAAAAATATATATATGAAGCTGATTTGACGAAAGAAGATGGGCATGGGCCCTGGGCTTCCCTTGTGATTTATTGTCTTCAAAAGAGAAAAGAGAAAAAAAGGGTCCTTTATGATTAAAGTTGTTTTTGTTGTTCTTTCTTTTAAAATTGTGGAAGATGGCGTGACTTTTCACCCAAAAAAAAAAAAAAAAAGAAAAAGAAAGATGGCATGACCGTATAGGGTGGACACGGTCCGGTTCGGTTTCAAGCTCACATCGAAATCGGTACTATTCATCCGGTCCAATTGAAGTTGAACTTGGAAAAATATTAATTATAAAATTAAAAATATAGCATTAGATTTTAAAAAATATAAATAAAAAAAATATGATTTAAATAGCATACCTTCGGCTAAACTTTAAGACTTAAAAAATATAACATTGTTGACTTTTTGGTCAACCGATTTTTTTCTTTCGGTCCGGTTCGGATGCCCACCCCGTATGAGTTTGTAATGAGTTAAATTATCAGCTTGAAAAGATGTCACTTCTCATTCTCTTTTTTTTTTTTTGGTCAAAATGTCAATTCTCATTATATGAAGCAGTTAGTTGGTTGCACTTGCACTCAGCTCTTTCAGATCATTACCCATTTTGGTTTCTGGTCAGAGAGGTAACGGGTCTTAGTTTTGATTCTTCTGATCTGAAGTAGGTAATGAGATGAAGTGAGGCCTAAAAGGCTTTGATTTGACCAACTTTTTCTCATATTTGACACCATTTTCCCAAAATAAAAAATTATCGTCCCATTTAGTTAATTTCTCAATTTTTTTTAATGAACAAAAGTTTAAAGGGAGATTGACTAGTCTCAACATCAGCGTCAGGGCATACCTACAATGTAACAACCCGGTCCTAATTTAAGGATTTAAGAATAAAATATTGAAAGAAAGGACGATTTTACCCCGATTAAAAATTAAGGGAATTAAAAATTGACTTTAAGATCGGGAAAGAATTTGGTGGAACGGAGTGCACCGTTGCGTCCGGCTCGTCGAAACGAGTCCGTGGACGTGCGGAACACCCGATTCCGAGCCCGAACGAACGTTTAAAGGTCTAAAAATTAGTAGGGGCAATTAGGTAATTTCGCATTAAGGGGTAAAAATCAGAAAATCACGCTGGCCAATTGGCCAGCGCGTGCGAAACCTCACCCCCGATCTCTCTCTCGTCTTCAACCTCTCGAACCCTCCCTCTCTCTCGGCAATTTCGAACCAGGCGGCACCGGCTCCACCTCCGGCCACGCCGACCGTCCAGACCCCCACCGAAGCTTCCCCTCACCTCCCTCAACTCATCCCTGCCATCGGTTTCGCCAGCAACCGCCTCAAACCACCGCTGCGAACTCAAAACCCAACCGGAGCAACTCACCTTCGTCCGGCGTCGTCAGGCCGCCAAACTCTTCGATTTCGGTGAGTTTTCTGATCCTTTCGACGAGTTCTAGCTTTCTTTAAACCTGGTTTCGATCAATTTGAGCTTGTGTAGCAGATTTGAGAACTAGGGTTACAGTGATCGGAACTCAGTGATTCCGGCGTGTTACCGGCCGGTTCTTGGCCGGTTTTCAATGCCAAAACACTCCCCTCCACCCACTGATCACTTAGCCGTAAGCCTTGCCCCAAAACTCCAAGTTTTTCCATCGCCGGAAAAATTGCTCAAGCCACCCAACCTGGCCGCGCGTGTGGCGGCGCGTGGGCCAGGTGGTGGCGGCGGTTCTTCGTGCCTAAATGCCTCCCGTAGTCTCCCGAGCGCATAGGTATGCTCGAACGAATTTTTGGAAATCGTTTGAGCGGATAACCAATGTTACCGGTTAGGTTTAACTAGGGTTAACTCGGGTTCGTTAAGTTCTAACCGTTGGATCGTGTTGAAACTTGGAAGTTAAGTGATTGAGGATCGTAGGAACCTATAGGAACTTACGGATCGTCGTTTGGAGGTCGGAAACCTAAGGAACGAGTGAATCAAACCTATTAAGGATTTAATCCAATATTTAATCCCGGGAACTTCCAAGTTAACTAAAAGGCTTAATTTGAATTCCAGTGGGCCCGGGAAACCTTTCTAACTACAATTGAACCCTTTTAGGCCCGGGGGTCGGGATTTTCTATTAAATTTTTATGCCGAGCTTTGGTGAAGTATTAAATGGTTATTTTTCGTAAATAGGTACTCAAGCTTCGGTGGATTCGCAGGAAGGCTCTTCTAAGGGTCCAGCAAGCTCGGATAAACTGTGAGTGGACCTTTGATTTTATAAATGAATTTTTATTACAATAAATGCTTATTTAATGTTTTTATGAAATGATTGTTGATAAACTTTGTTTTTGAAGTTATGATATGATTCCTGATTAATGAATTATGAATTTAATTCCGAACCTTGGAATTGGAAGTTATGGTCATGATTTGTGGATTTTGATTAGGCTCAAGGTTTTGCTTGAACAAAGGATTTTAAATATGGTTATGAAAGATTTCAAACCACTCTAGGTACCCTAGCATGTAACTGTTGCCTTCGGAATTATAATGGTGCCTACGGAATAAAAATTGATAAAGGTTATTACCCGGTCTACGGACCATTGTTGCCTTCGGTTTAAGTCTGCGCGCATGACTCACGCCCCACGAGTCTCGGGGACGCTCGGACCGTGCGGAGCGAGGACGCGGCTCGGGTAAACTTTGTGTTTTCCGAGTCTAGCGAGGACGCGGCTTAGGTTGACTTGGTGTCTCCTAAGTCTTGCGAGGACGTGGCTCGGACCGACTTTGTGTCACCGAGTCTTACGAGGATTGGAATTGACGGTTAATTAATGGAATTGACGGATACCTAAAGGGTACATCTAGGTGGATTTTAGAAAATTGATTTGATAATAAAACTTTTCATGAATATCTAGTTTTGGTGAACTTTAGTATCATATTTATTTATGCATGCCTTGATTTATTCTTTTTACCATAGAATTGTTTTAAATGCTTTAACAGTGGGGCTAGTTAGTTGTTTATCTTTTCCCAAAACTTATTTTCGGTCCACTCACCTTTTCAAATGTTTTACGCCCCCAGGCTGTAGGTCGTAGCTGAGCACCACCACCGGCCCATCATCACCACCACCACACTCCTTCGACTTCGTGTAGGGTCCTTGACCCGAGAAGAACTTTGTATTTATTTATTTTAGTAGCTCTGAAATTGCCCAAACTTTTGTGAGGCCTGAGGCCGTACTTTTTAAATTCTGTTGGTGTGTGAACTTAAACTTGTGCGTGCTGAAGTTGTGGAATTAAATTGCGCTTTCGCAGGTGTAAAAGATTTTGGGAATTGAGCCAATTACAGGGGAGACTCTGCCGAATTTTCGGCAGAAGTCGAACCTTAAAACTCTTTAAAAAACTCAATTTCTTTACTAAAAGGGCAAAATGGTCAAGTGTGTCCGACACCCGACAGATGTCGGCCACGGACAGGGCTTGGCCCGGATTCCAAAGCGAAATTAGGGTCGGGTCCTGTCATACAACCTCGAGCCGGAAGGACTTACGCATGACACCCAATTATCAACTGCCACTGATTTACGTAGGAATTTACAGATCGCATACTTATTAATTTCAATTTTGATTCTTCTTCCAATCTCATCTTATTAATATCACACACTTGTTAATTATTCCAGCCTTATACTAAAAATGGTAGCTTGTCTTGTCTATATATTTTATCAGTTAAGAAAGTTGGTAACGATTTGAAGCCAAGCCTAAAACTGTTGACCCATGCTTTTGCCCAAATAAGACCAGATTCACACACAAACACACGGGTTTTTACTTTTGCCAAAAGATACCTCAAAGTATATAACAGGCGCCCGCAGACTATATGGGTTGTCCCGAGTTGTCATCACCATTTTAACTAGCAGTAGCATTGATTGTACTTAAAAAGACTATGACACATTGACAAATGTATGCAATGAGCTATGGTATATGATATTTATGGATTATGCTACCTTCAGACGTGGCACATGACTGGACGAGAAAAGTTATTAAAATCATTAGTTATGATCAACGATTAATAATTGTGCGAGCTTCATGTGCTTAACATCAACTCGTGATATTATTATACAAATTCTGAAGCTATAGCTTCTTTAGCCTTAATAAAAAGAATAATGGGTTGCCACCATTTGACAACATTGGCAAAGGCAAAATTGTTACTTCAACTGGAGACTTGACATTTCATTCAAATACATGCCCATTTTGGTTTGGTTTAATAACACTAAAAGGTAAAGGTTGCAAATTTAGGCAGTCCACTGGCCACAAAGCCAATTGCTTAGAAGTGGAGCATAACCAAATAAAGAATATATATGACTTGCTATTTTGTCAAAGGGATCCAACACCAAAAGGTCAACCAATATACCATATGGGTTAGTATGGGCTGCATCTTATGTGGAAGTTCAAGGAATAAAATATCGATGATATCGGAAATATCGGTAGTCCAAAAATACGGAAATTTCGATGGAAATATCGGGATATTATCGATATTTCGGTCCATGTCGTCAATATTATCGATATTTTGGTTCATGGATATCTAAAATATCGATGGTATCGGAAATATCGGTAGTCCAAAAATACGGAAATTTCGTGGAAATATCGAGGATATTATGGATATTTTATTCCTTGTGTGGAACATGCTTTGTTGCCCTGTTGGCAGATCTGGCCTCAACTTGATATAAAAATATGGATCTTTTCTAAAAATAATAAAATAAATAGTGGATCTGAAATTTTAATATTTTTCTGTTTATCTATCAATTACAACTTTTTTAAAGTTACTTTCTTGGAACGGGGATTCCTATCCCCCTCCAATCGTTGTGCGCCATGTGGATAAAAAACTCTTTCTTTCAACAAAGTTGTCCACATGACGGACGGTGATTGGAGGGGGATAGGACTGTAGTTCTATCCTTGTTCTAAGAAAGTTTTTTTCCTAGGCTGAGTCACTAGGGAGGGAGAGAATCGCATGTCCCCAAAATTGGTGTCCTTTCCGTGTCTTCTTCTTATCTGCTTGACACATGTCCCCAAAATTATTTGTTCTTAATTTTCTTTTAAGTGAGTTGACACACGTGTCAAGCAAATATGAATGGGACACCAATTTTGGGGACATGCGATCCACTCCCCACTAGGGAAGCTAATTTCACGTCGGACTCGCTTGCTGACTTGGGTCACGAGTTTTCTCCGTCTAAGACTGTGGGAGTCTGGATTGCCGTTGTCTTCTTCAAATGCTTTATTTTTTGACTTCTTTGAACCTGCGTGCCCATGAAGTTTTGCTTCGTAATTTTATTTTATGCATTAAAAAAAAAGTCTTAAACGCTTTAACCCATTAAATGACAGTTTTCAATGACAATTCATCATAAATTAAAGTCAATCCATGTATATCAAATACAACTATTAATAAAAACCAATTTGCCAATCTAGAAAAAGGGGCTTAAGTCACTGTTTGTGTTTATTTAGAGAGAATTATCATTACAAAAGAGTCGTTTTATGGTGAGGGTGTCATATATGAATTATAGATGTGAACCTTCATATTAGGCACATGATTCATTTAAATAGTAACTTCACTTAAATTTAATAAAATGATCGTGTAGCTAATACGAGCATCACATTAGGGGTTTAAATTGAAAGATGCTTATTAATGTCTCAATTTTTTTTCTCCAACTTAGATGGCTAGTGAAGTTCCACGTCATTACATAAAAGAAGGGTAACCATTTGGACAGAAATTCCAATGTGAGAGATCGATTGGAAAAAGAAATCACCATTCACACACACACACCCAATTATATCATTCTAGAATCCATATTTTTCGCCCACAAAAAATAAAAAATTATTATACTTGACAGTACAAATTTATCCACAATATGAAGCAGACGAAAGACGAAATTGCCCCGAAGCTACACCCGCCAAGCGGACGTGACCCACTCTTATCACAAGGGAAATTTCCAATTAAAATTTTAATTTGAAATCCGCCGGAAAGAAAACCACGTTCGTTAATAATAATCCCGCGTATGTTATATAAATCCGGGAGATTTTCCTTAACCAACAACAACGCCTTTGCACAGCTCAGACCCTGACGGATAAAAACCGTTAGGGAGAACGCCACTCGCCCTAAACTCGCTCTTCACCGCTTTCGACCCGGTTCCCACTCGTCCGAGTCCGAGCTCAACCTCCGGGCTCTCTTCGGGTTTTGATCTGCTGAGATCCGAGGTAATAATTGACTCTTGTTAGCTTTTGTTCTTGAGCGTCGATCAAACAATTTGACATTTTCTCTGTCTGTCCGTGTGTTTGCGGTCAGCTGAATTTGACATTGCGTATTTCGTTGATTGGCTTTGATTGTTTCAAAACCTCATTGCTCTGATTTCTTTCAATTCACATTGTTAATATTTTTTAGGATTTGTTTGGGAATTTTATTTTTTAGCTTTGCTTTCATTTCCTTCTCCAAGAGCTACATGGATTAATTTTAATGTTATATGTAATGTCAGATCTGGTAGATTTTCTATGATTTGTTTGTTTGGGTTAACATTTTCCTTGCTATGGTCAGCCCCACCAAGTAAAGATTAAACTTTGTTTGGTTTGAGTTGTTTCTGGCTATGTCTTTTCTGCTTTGTTTTGTTTTTTTTTTGGAATTTTCCCAATTAAAAATATTTAACTTGAAAATAGGTGCAAGTTAATTTGGTATGGTATTAGAGTTGCTTGTGAAATCGTGTTGGTATGAAATTTCTGCTTTTTAGTTTCGTCGGTGGCTGAAATTTAGAGCTATTTGGTTTTACCAATGTGGGGAACCAGAAAAGCAAATCTTTTTGGTGATTGAATTGATCAATTCCTTTCAGTCATGAGTTAAATCATAGTTGTGCATCATTCTTTTTCTGTCACTTTTAGACATTGGAGTGGATGCGAAATGATCTGAATCTCGATGTTAGGTTGTATTCTTGTGTTCAAGTTGATTGTAAAATTCTGACTGTATTGATATCAGGGAAAGCAAAGGGCATAGCAAAATGAAGGCACTCATTCTAGTTGGAGGTTTTGGAACACGTTTGCGACCATTGACACTCAGTGTCCCTAAGCCGCTTGTTGAATTTGCTAACAAACCCATGATCCTGCATCAGGTACAAGCATCCATATAGACGTCCTTATAATGTGATTAATCAATGCTCTAATGATTCCTTAGTTTGCGTCCTCCCCTCACCAACCCAAATCCCCACTCTTTGTGTGCATAAAAGCATAAATTGATAAATTTTTTGCTTCTTGTTTTCCAGATAGAGGCTCTTAAGGCAATTGGTGTTAGCGAAGTGGTTCTGGCGATCAATTACCAACCAGAGGTAAATGAGGCCATTATTTTGTGAAATGTTCAATTTTATACTCGGAGAGTCATGCCACTAAGTTTCTTCGACTGCTTATGCTCATTATCATTTCTGCAGGTCATGATGACTTTCCTGAAGGAGTTTGAGACAAAGGTTGGTATCAAGATCACATGCTCACAAGAGACTGAGCCCCTCGGCACTGCTGGACCTCTGGCTCTTGCTAGAGACAAACTGATAGATGATTCTGGCGAGCCCTTCTTTGTCCTTAACAGTGATGTTATCAGCGAGTACCCATTTAAGCAAATGATTGAATTCCATAAATCCCATGGAGGAGAAGCTTCCATAATGGTGACCAAGGTAACATGAAGCTGTAATTCTACCTGATACTTTGGACTCGTATTCCTTGGAGACATTTTTTAGACTTTAAGCTGGATGTCACTGAAAATATTTTCTTCGTTTCATGTAGGTGGATGAGCCATCGAAATATGGAGTGGTGGTTATGGAAGAATCTACAGGAAAAGTTCAGAAATTTGTAGAGAAACCAAAGCTGTTTGTTGGTAACAAAATCAATGCTGGAATATACCTGTTGAACCCCTCAGTTCTTGATCGAATTGAACTGAGACCAACTTCAATTGAGAAAGAGGTATTCCCGAATATTGCAGCAGAGAATAAACTCTTTGCAATGGTCCTTCCAGGGTTTTGGATGGACATTGGGCAACCAAGGGATTATATTACAGGCCTGAGACTCTACTTGGACTCATTGAGGAAGAACTCTTCATCTAAGTTGGCCAGAGGCTCCCACGTTGTGGGAAATGTTCTGGTGGATGAGACTGCCAAAATTGGAGAGGGGTGCCTGATTGGACCAGATGTTGCAATTGGTCCAGGTTGCATTGTTGAGTCAGGAGTTAGGCTATCTCGCTGTACAGTAATGCGTGGAGTCCGGATCAAGAAGCATGCTTGCATTTCCGGTAGTATCATCGGATGGCACTCCACTGTTGGACAATGGGCTCGTGTAGAGAACATGACTATCCTCGGAGAAGATGTTCATGTAAGCGATGAAATTTACAGTAACGGAGGTGTGGTTTTGCCCCACAAAGAAATCAAGTCGAGCATTTTGAAGCCAGAAATTGTAATGTAGGGTGTGTGCTGTTGCTTATGTTCATACACACAACAGAATGTGTCTAGGGAGGATAGTAAGTTTATTTGTTTGATATGTATTTGTTATTATTTTTTCCCCTATCCCTGTTCTTTTTACACAGTGCAAAGATTCTGCTGCTCCATCTATGTGATTTTTTTTTTTGGTCAACACTCCATCTATGTGATGTTCTTGAAGTTTTGGGTCAGTCACGTCCTCCATGACTAAATTGTTGTGAGAACTTGTGTATGCTTTAGTGTATATGGGAATAAATTATCAGTCGGCTTCTCTGGATTCTGGCTGTGTAACTTATCAAGGTTGAATTTTTTTTAATGAATATATCATTTTGGCACTTTTAAATTAGGGGGCGGTGGGTACTTTGTTTATTTATGGCAGGGGTGGTGGGCACTTTGCTTCCAATGTTGCTATCTGAACTGTGATCTGAGAGATGATTCCATAATCCAGTGTCAGCAGCATAGATTATGTGTAAATTATTTTTATTGGCGGCCCCAAAACTTGCGAAACAGAAAATCTTTCATAGTTTTGGAGTCAATTGAACACAAGACCTTCGGTGCATGAAAAAAAATGTGTTTAACTTTAACCGCGGCTTCAAAACCTTCTTTAAGGAAAACTAAAATGAATGAATTAATAAGCTACTACATCCCTATTTCCTACATCACAAGACAATGCCATTACTCGTAAGTCGTATATCTTAAATCACGGAATGGACCACTTTTGCTCCTTCCCTATTTCCTACACCACAAGACAATGCCATTACTGAGTGACATAAGCAGAAAATTTGGCCATTTGGGAACCAAACAAACGATGTTAGGTGTTGTGATTATTATCTTACATTTTATGTGCGGCGTTAGCAGTCCGGCCATCCTAACCTAATCAATCAAGGCTTTTGAATTGATTAAGTATCATTAAAAGAACATGGAATTCCTTGGTGAAAAGAACAAGCCACAATCAGATACCCCATACCATGCATTTAACATTTTGTCCTTAACTGATGATAATTAAAAGAAAATGAAATAAACAAGGACAAGTTGGGAATTTTAAAACAAAGAAAAATGAAAAGTATGTGTGGTCTACCATGTGAAATGACACCTTTACTCTGGCAATTTCAAGCAAGTAAAATAACATAAAGTGAAGAAGAGAGACAACCAATAATGGAGGGAAAATGATTACAATCTTCATACCAACCCACTTTGATTAGAGATCTATGGACACAGAAGAAGACAATAGGAAAAATAGTTGTGAGGTGTGCTCAACAAAACTTGAAGTGTAACATAATATTTACAGGGGAAAATTGAAGAATAATGTAGTTTGTTGCCACTCATACTGCACCAAGCAACCAAAACATGACAATGGACGAAACAGCAGCGAGGAACCATGAGATAAAAGCGAAAGCAACAGCAATTTGGAACCTGCTGCATGGAAGATGCGCCGGTGGCCCGCAGTAATTCAAATCTCTCGAATACAGAACTGTCACTCCGGCTGATGAGCATGCAGCAGCCAACGACAGAATAGCTGTCACCTGCAGAAGAATACACATTAATAAGTTGCTTTGAGTTTTTACCCCCAACCCTCAAAAGAATCAAAACTTGAAGTAAACAATCTGTCTAGTAGCTCGATAGTTACAAGAATTAAACTCAACTTCTGCCTCTAGAACATAGTTTTATCTACGACAATTGGAGAACTATCATTAAACTGTTGGATTGGTGCATGCATACATAAGGGACCAGGTGTTTTGCTTTTGTTTAGCCTGTTTGCAACTTCTAGATAAAACAAAGCAGAATAAAAGCACAATACAACCTTAAAAATGGCTTCATATTGGCTGACTGGAAAATTTGGCATTCATGCATCAGACCCCGAGAATTAAGAATCAAAATTATGCTGTGTCAATTTTCATATCAAAACATCCTCACAGTGACATTGATGCTTCTTCCAGATAATTTTAGTAAACGTTACGTACGGTAGTAGTGTTAAGAGTAGCAAAGGATCCTCGGAGAAGCTTCATTATTTCCAAAAACTAAATGCAACAAACAATGGCTGAATAAGTCCAGAAACTTACCCAATCCCCAACAACAAATAGGCTCACTAAAACTGGATTCAGCAAGCTTCTCTTTGACCTCAAAGCATGCAAATCAAGGCAAGCAAGTCCCAAACTCCAAAGAACTTGAAGCCCCATTGATGCAATTAAATAGCTGGATCCAACAAATGCAGGTAAGAATTATACAACAATCCAATCTAGAAGCAGGTAGACTTGTTGGACCATTTACTGAAAAACTAGGACAAAAAGAGCAATCTTATCCATTATAGGAGCAGCGGCCAATGAATAAGCAGATTATAAGTCCTAAAACAAGCCTGCACCAATGCACATAGTAGTTGAATACATATGCAAAGGCGTGTGACTTTCTGCACCTTAGTAGTTAGGTTTCCAGTTAATACTCTCCAAGTTCTATGCAGACAAATACATCAAGAAATGAAGTTGGGAAAATATTACTTATCAAAACACATAGAAACTAAACAAGGAAAGGCTTTATGAATAGAAAACCAAGTGGAATAATCAAGTAAATATATACATTATGACATGAAAACTACAAGAGAGTTTCCCTGGTCACAATATCTCAAGAAACTTGTTAAACCCCTCTGGAAGTGGGAGACCTGAAACCAATTTTTCCAAGGGAAATAACAAGAAAATCATTCCCTACCCCGAAAACAATATTAATGACTTGTTGGGATGACAATAAAGAGCCTATCATCCACCAGGAAGAGATTACTTGGATGACTTTGAAGGGATACTGCAACATATTTCTAACTTGAATTCACCATTAGCATCATGTAAAGATGTCTTATTACGTTTGGGTTCTGGGAACTAAAGAAGGCCGATCAGTGTACTGAATTTAGATTCCTGTGTGAAAGGCATAAGTTTAATAGGAGGAGAGTGCCAGGAACCCTATCTTATCTTTAAAGTGTACAGATTTAAGCTCAGAGATCAACAGATGGGTACTGACGAATTAAATGAATGTCAAGATCAACCACAGAAGAACTCAAGAACTACCATTTCAAGCATATTAAGTGAATGGTACGGGAAAAATCAACGGTCAGGGGTATAACATGAAATCTGCCTTTACCAATTTAAAACCGAACCTTGGTTGCAAATTGGAAGTTTCAACCATTAAACACAAATTTCAAAAGATACCGAGAGAGTTATAAACATAAACAATCCTGCTAACTGCTAGAGGGGTGTATTACAGATGCTGTTTAATCTTAAGGTGTCCAGTTACGGCCGATATTCCTAGACTCACCAGACAATCCACTCATCTACCTAACCTGATATGGAAAAATTATATAACTTTGTTATCTTTTCAATCTCTTGTTCCCCGGCCTTATTTTCTATGTAGTTGGTAAAACAAAATAAGAGAATCCGCCCACAATTTCTTCATAAATCCCATTCTTTCTAGTATTGGAAAATTTTATTTGAGAGAAATTTGCTACAAATGCACTTATCTAAAATCCCTGAAGAAAACCTTAAGCATTTTAACATACCCTCGGGAAAGATCCCCATGAGCTTAAGTAAGCACAGAATAAATAACCCTTTCCCCCAAGACCTCCAAAAGCAAAAGGACGAGAGATGAAACCCAGAAAAAAAAATCCATGGAAATTGTTGTGAAAATGCACAATAAAAAAGAGCTGATAAGAAGAGCAAATAATATACCAAAATGCAGTGGAGTTGAAGAAGCCATGAGCAGAGACCATCACCCCAATAGAAGCAGCAGCAAAAGAGCACTGCCCAATTCTCAGTGCCAGCCCACTTACCTTCCCTGGACTCCCAAACACCTTCTTCATCCCTTCCCTCTCTGTAACTCTCTCTAGCTCAAAGGACCCTTTCTGAGTTTCTGGGTCCTACAGATGAGCCCTAGCTTTCATAATATTCCACCATTAATGCAGCAGCTGACATAAAAGCAAAAGAACTCAAATTTTTCAGAGGCACGGGCTTAAAATGTGGGATCCTACCGGTTTCAGATAGAGTTTAAGAAGACTAATCTTTGACATGAGAATGCTCTCATCTCTGATAATGACTGAGACTGGTTCTTTATATATGTCATGGAATTAATATAAAATAGTTTTTGTTGTTTTCTTTTTCATTTGGGCCTCAACATGAAAAACGAACAATATTTGAGACCAGCCCAAAGTTCTACAAGGTGTTTTCTTTTTGGGTCATGCTAAAGAGACCAACTTTGTGTACTAATTTATATACCAACTCTCTAATAGAAGTAGAGCCTATCAATAAATTCCGGCTTCAACGCCCTTTCAACCCTAAAACCCTCAATACAACTTAGAAGCCCCAAGCCAGCGCTTGTTTGTCTCTAAAACTAAAACCCTAAACCCTTCATTCGGCTTTCTGCAGCAACTCCAAAGAAAATGGCTTTCACTTCAATTCTTCGCAGATCGACCTTCTCTTTGGCTCCATTGGCCAGCCGACTCGCTCGGGGCAATCGGTCTTACCATGGTGCTCTCGTCAACGCCATAAACCACGTCAATCACTCCCACAAGTCCACTGTGACCCCTTTTGTTCCGACCCCTCGCTACTATTCCAGCCACAGTTCGGACCAGTCTCTTCTCAAGGTTATCGATGCAGAGATACAGTGCGCTGAGGAGACCGATGATCTTGACAAGGTGACATTTTCTTATTGTCTCTTACTTTTTTGGACTGTTTGGTTTCTGAGAAAATATAGGGAAATGGGCAAGAACATGATGTTCTTAAAGTTCTCTTGTATTTGGTTTCGTAGACAATGAAAAACCCACCTCATTTAACTCGAATAATTGTTTTTGGAAATGGTTAATAATACTGCGACATGCAGAGATTGTATGCCCTTGAGTTAGAATTGAGTTTCTCTTATTTGGTCAATTTTACAAATGCTTTTGCAATATATCCCAGACTACTGATGCTGATCATGGGTTTGTGGCTCTCTGTTCTTTAACTTGTTTTGAGTTGCCTCTTTAGCTAGATGTTTGGGAAAGGTTATTACTTGTAAATAAACTATATGATCTTAAGTTGTTAGTGTAATGTATGTGTGTGGGTGTGTATGATTTTGAATGATTGTGTGTATGATTTGGTACTTGTAAATTTCCTGTTTGTGATGCTTCCAACTATTTGAATTATGTGATTCATTAATGTTAAATTATCGCCATAAGTATCACTACCCGAGTTCTCCTTTTGTAGGCTGAAGAGATTCCAAGTGACTTCCCTTTTCAAATTGAAGATACTCCCGGACTCCAAACAGTGACACTGAAAAGAACATATCAGGGTGAAAACATAGTGGTTGAAGTTCACATGCCCGATCTAGTTACTGGTGATGAAGAAGAAAACGATGATGACAAAGATGGTGATGATGAGAATGAAAGTGCTAATAAGTCCAGCCTCCCCTTGCTCGTAACTGTCTCCAAGAGTAATGGACCTTCTCTTGAGTTTAGCTGCACTGCTTTTCCTGATGAGATTGAAATTGACAGCTTGGCAGTGAAAAATCCAGAGATTTCTGAGGAGCATCAGATTGCCTATGAGGGGCCTGACTTCCAGTAAGCCTCTATTACTAGTAGTTGTTTAGCATTAATTCAAGATTATTTTTTCTAGTCTTCTCTAATCGACACGAATGTCTGCTGAATTGCAGGGATTTGGATGAGAACCTTCGGAGGGCATTCCACACCTATTTGAAGATTAGAGGAATCGCGCCCAGCACAGCCAATTTCTTGCATGAGTACATGATCAACAAAGACACTAAAGAATATGCGAATTGGTTGCAGAAACTTAAGCAGTTCGTTGCAGCATAAACTTTTACCTGAGATATTATTTGGTAGAAGAGGTTCGGGAACATGGTTTAGCTTGCATTTTGCGAACTCCTATTGCTATAGGTTATCAAATTATATGATTGAAAGTAGAGGATTATGTAGCTCATTGAAACTTTGAGGGATGTGAGTTTGTTGGAAGGCAATTATGCAACAACAGTTGCTTTTAATATGAAAATATCCATTTAGGCAATTTATTGTGTGCTTTATTATTATACCATATCTTTGTGGTAGCAATTTCCGAACTTTTGAGTTTTCTATTGCTAACAAACTTACTTTACTTTCTACATCGTTCATATGGGCAAGAAAAGAAGACTTGAAAGGCTAATTCATAGTGCAGACCTTACCGACTTCCTGGAGGCAGCTAGTTACTAGCATCGTGTCAATAACTTGGAGCTCAGTTAGTTTCTACATCGGTTGTTAACGAGTTAGTTGCGTTATGAGCAGATATTGTGTAGCCTGTAGGTAAATATTGGCAATTTTCCACTTGCGCCTTCATATTTTCAAAAACTACCTATTGACACTCCAAAAAAGTCATCATACATCATACACTCCTCTTCGTGCAATTCTTACTTATTTATGTTTGCTATTCTTAAAACTTGAGGAATCGCTTCGGCCAGGAGATCACAGCCGAGTAAAGACTTATGTGAGTAATAATCTACAAATCATACCTAAGATAACATAAAGCATCAGGCCAATAGCCAATAGCCAATACAACATATTTTATTCTCTCCTCTCTCTCTTCCCAGTGACCACCTGGCACCTGGGAATGGGTGGAGATGGGTGGTCATGATTGTAGGCAAATTTAGGGCTCAATTGGGAGGTCCTTGTGGGTGTAACTAACCCCCTTATCACCGTCCACAACTTGTCCATTTCCTCTGAGAATCCTGCACGTTCAATAAAGTTGTGATATACAATAGGAAAGCTCAATTTAAAATGAAGATGAATTGAGGTTTTCTCAATTTCAACAAGACTAACAAAAATTGAGGTTTCATACCATCTTGTTGTTAACAATCCTTCTACTCCTACAGGGCCCCGAGCATGAATTCGGCTCGTGCTTATCCCAACCTGTTGGGCAAAAGAAGAGAATTAAATACAAGGTTAAAGACTTGACATATCAGTATATCACTAATCTTAATAAAATCATTGCTAGATGGTAGTATACCTCTGCGCCAAGTCCAAATCGAGCACCATCACAAAATCTTGGGCTTGCATTGTGAAAAACAGCAGCACTGGCATAGAACAATCAAACATTCACTGTTAAACAAGGAAAACTTCGAGGACATTTTTCTGTGCAATGAAGAAATCTTGGTTGCTAAACTGCAAGGGCTTGGTTTAATTCTTATGAGCAGGCCTAACTCTATGTAATTGTCTTCTCTTATGGAAATATTCTGATTGACATGGAGAATTAAACTAGTATGATAGCACTAAATAAGATTGCACAGACATTCTGGAAACAAGACAGGAATGAAGCATTCTTACCTGTCAACTTGACCTAAAAAGGCATCTACAACTTCTGGGTCTTCTGCGATAATGCAATCAGTATGTGCACTGCCAAACGGATGAAAGGAAAAAATAAATGACACAGCTTCATACAAGTCATTGACATGCATTTCATGTGATATGAAACTCCAACGTACCTTCCATGTTCATGTATATGGTCAATGGCTGCATGCACATCATCCATAAACTCAACAGTACAAGCCATTGAACTGTACTCATGATGGAATGAATGCGCTTCTGGAATATTGAGCAAGGAGCTTGCCCTTGGTCCACCATATAAAGTAACACCTGAAAATGATACATCATGATTAAATTTCTTTAGATCCTTCTGATGGCATGTTTCACTGTAAGAATTTTTCTCGGGGTTCTCCTTAAAAGTTCTCCAAGTTTTAAATAATGGAAGAGAAACAAATATAATATTATTCTGTTGCATGCCTGTGATTGGAAAATTTAGTTACTCTCGTCCTCAACCAACAAGTGCTTTCCATAAAATGGTTATTTAGTCGATGAATGTTAGAAATCGGAAGAACTAAACTGGAAATGATATAAAAGGGGGGAGATGAAAGAAAATGAGTTATGTTTCTCTGTTTAATCCATCTCTTCAGCCTCTAAGAAATAAGGACAAAATCCAACTGTTCAAAAGGAACTGAATTGGAACTACCTCGTGTAACCGGAAAAAATTGGAACTACCTGGTGATTTTGGATTACTTGACCTAAATGACAAACTAGGATTGAAAATTTTATCCTAGTTTTCATCATCCAAGAGTAACTAAATGAGAGCTCATAGTTTACAAGGAACAGTTGTCTGCATGAAAATTGTACCTTCAGCGCGAAGGTCAACAACAAGATCATTGAAGTCAGTTGTATCCTTTAAATCCTTATGGACAAGAAGTGTTTCCTGAGAATAATAAACACACAATTAGAATGTAATTTCAAATTTTAAACTGGAAAACTTTTAGGGTGCATCAAAATATATTATCATGCAGAGATGGTACATAACAGATAAATTACCATTGCGTTACAGGCTGCTGGATAATCTATTTTTGCATCCACAGCAATTCGCTTTGCCATATTCATATTAGCAGACTTATCAATATACACATGGCATATTCCATCTGCATAGCAAACAATGCATTTTTTCTTTTTACCACAATAGTCACATTTATCTTCTTCTCAAAAACAACAATACTATAGGGAAAATGGAGCACATACTGCAAATTATATACAAAAACAAATTTAATTTATCTAACCAGCATGCCCCAGAACTGGAATCTTGGTTAAATTCTTGACTTGAGAAACCAGTTTATTGCTGCCCCTTGGGATCACAAGATCAATCACGTCATCAAGCTGGAAAATATTTTTGAGTTTAGTACCAATTATAATCTGAAAGTAGACCAAGGAATCAGTTATCGTTCTCTGCTCTTAGCTCTACTAACCTTAAGCAGATCTGGAATCTCCTCTCTTGAAGTGACAAGTCCAATTAGTTTTCCACCAACACTATCTGGGATGGCTCCAGTTATAATCTACATATTTTTCGTTAAAAATAGTTTAAATAAAATTGGTTGCATTTCATTGGAATATTAAAAAGAAAATTCAAATATTATTTTTCTGCATATTCTAATTTAAAGAAAACAAACCTTGTGTAAAATTGCATTTGATCTCTTAGCCTCTTTTCCACCCTTCAAGAGAAGCCCATTCCCACTCCGGATCGCTAATGAAGCTATCTATTCAAATAAATAAAAAACCATAGGTTCACAGTGAGGAACAAATGAAAGTCATCCCCACAGTATAAAACTATTCTCAGAGACTCAATATGAGCAAAAAAAATCTCTCCCAGAGTCCTTAAATAAGGTTCTTAAGTGAGATCTGATTTCCCAGATGTAGGCTGCAGACAGATGTTCTGAGTTGCATCTCACATGCAGTTTGATATTCCAAAGTCTCACTGTTTACCTGTACTAGCGCTTCAGGACGAGACTCAAATACAATCAGGAGAACACCTAATGGGCTTGATGTTTTCTCTAAGACGAGACCTTCTGCAAGCTGGAAGCAAGTGCGGTCAGCAGAATCATCATGGATTAATTATCAGCGGAAATATATATTTATGGTGCTCCACTTGACAATAGATAGATAACTTATCTCAGTTATCATAGTGGAGCTAATACTTTGAATTCATTTTCTCTTCATTTAAAAAAAATAAAATCTTTGTCAACACTCTTGAGTCTTTAGCATTGTTGTGTGTTTAGCCAGAAGTAGTAATCCTTATACCCCCCTCCCCTTACCTGAGTTTTTTTCAAAACACGACCAATTGGATCTTCCATGTTTGCAAGCACACGGATAGAGTTTGCAAGACTTTTAATCTGCCAAATACAATAAGCAGAATTCAGAAACAAAGTTTGAAGGGGACACCAGTTTTGAGAAACAAAGGCACGGGGTCCAATGAAAACATTGAACAAAACATAATCAAACAGAAACCAAAGGATAGTAAGCAGTAATAATAATAGAAAATGAATGTAACTAAACATTTATCTAACATAGCCGAATTTGGATCCCTTGCCTTCCCAGGCTTTAGAGCCAGCCGAGATATCAAGGATTTTTCATATCCCGCTTCTTGTGCAACAGAAACATCAGCTTCATTTTCAACATTGATCAACCTTACATTTGCTTCAAGGGCATCAGCTACATCCAGAAGAACTCTTTTCCTTTCTTCAGAAGTCATGGCCTGTAGAAAGTGTTACCAAGTTACTTATGCTGCTAAAAAGTTATGGGGACAAAGAGTGCCTACAACCGCAGTAGTTTTAGTCACAGCCAAAATTAAACTTTGTACATGAGGCAAACAAACCTACCTGAAGCCTTCTTGAACTTTCCCTGGCCGCAACTGCCATCCCTCTTGCATCAACTTCTTTAACCGGAGACCATAAATGTGCATCTTGATGGAAGAGGGTACCAACACGTTGTCCTTCAAGGACTTTACTGAGGTTTCCAGCAGCATACCCACTTGAAAATGGAGCAGCAAAGAGATTAGTACACAATTAGTGGCAGCATGTTGGACTTAGAATGCAACGAAGACTAAAATTCTAGAACTACAAATCTAATACAATTTAATTTACAAATTTTGAATATTTGGGACACTAACTTCTAAGAAGAAAACAGACCACATTTTCCTTACCCCTCAATTAATTTTTACTTACCAGAAGCTAATGCTGCCATTATATATTTTTATAAACCATCTCGCCCCATTATTGTATACAAGTTGGATAATGATTTTTCTTTTAAACTTGTATGGAGTTTTCTAAACATAATAGGATAGTTTATCATTCCCGATTACACAACCAAGTATTGAAACACACCTGGTGATAACAACAGGGATGCCAGCGTAAGCTGCATTGACAGCAGCTTTTACTTTAGCAGTCATGCCCCCTCTTCCCACTCTAGATTTGTCTCCAAAAGTAATTTCACTTTGATGCTTCTCCTTTATGTATGTATGGATAAGCTTCGAACGTGGGTCACTTGGAGGCCCACTGTATAAACCCTCCACGTCACTCAAAAGAACAAGAAGATCAGCTTTTAGCTCCAAAGCCAGTAGAGCTGCTAAACTGTCATTATCCCAAAATATTCCAGAAGAATCCTGCACAGGCGGTCACATGTATTGTGGAATGAGCGGACTGCATATTGTGTAAAAACATTTAAGTTCCTTAGTGTTTAGAAAAGGAAAATAAGCATAAGAAGTGTAGGAAACACATTGCGTTTTCTTTCTTTCTTCATAATAAATTTTTTATTCTCCCATTCTCTTTCGTCCATATGCATAATAGGAAGTCCAAGACTTTGAAAGTCTTGTCAATAGTTCAAATTCTGATATGGCCTTATTGATCCAAAAATAAATAGCTAATATTGCCACGCCTCCTGTTTCTCCATTTCAACTACAGATAAATAATAGGACGCTTGAGATAATCATTATTCCCACAACGAAGTGACAAACACGGCAGCCAGAGTAGAGTATTATACCTCATATGGAGCTCTCCTGGTGCTGACTGCATCGTTCTCATTAAATATAGGAATAACCTTCAGAGATAACAATGATTTCATGGTGTCACTAAGTTGCCTTCTAAAATCCCGATCCCTAAAATCGCTATCTGTTACAAGAAGCTGAGCTGATGACACATCCAACTGCAAGAGAGAACAAACAAGGCTAAGAAAACTGGAGGGCAATAACTGGAAATCACATATATCTTTAGATCCAGCTGTGCTCTTAAGAACTTAAATAATCAAACATCAAGTCCAAATCAGGGCTCTGATACAGCCTTGAGAACAGATTTAACAGAAGACCACTGCATTCACCTGACTAAACAAGGTATCATAGAGAGCCATCAGACAGTTTTGTCCAACAGCTGCACATGCCTTCCCATCAAGTTCAAATTGCGGTTTTTGCAGATCAGCAAAACTGCAAAAATTCAATAATGATCAGTCTATATTGAAGTTTTTTTTTTTTGGGACATAATAGCATCCTTGGAAAATATTCTTAAATTTCATAAGTTCAAGAATGTGTCAATAAAAATGTCTCCCAAAAATGGCAGCCATGTCCGTAATCGGGGACACAATACTAACCTGCTGTTCACTAATCTCCTGTATCTAAGCCTCTGACGACCAAGGCCTACCGCTCCTGATGACACCAATATAACCTCATATCCTTGAGAGTTCAACTCCTTAAGCTGCATTTCATGCCAATTAACATCTTCAGACCCAAAACTTGCCCAATTATATAAACAATCAATAAATAAAAAAAGTAAAACAAGTCTCTCTTGTTATAATTGTGGACATTCATAAAATACTATACCGCCGTACCTGCTCACACAGCGCGCCTAATCTTCCAAGCGCAATTCTTCCATCGTTTCGAGTCACAACCGCAGTCCCAACCTTCACCAATCAAAGCACAACAACATCAACAAAACTTCAATGTCTTTTTTCAAAATTAAAAAAAAAACTTAAAATTTTTAAAAATACATATTCAAAAGATGCTAGCAAAAGACTTGAGCTTTGCTAAATATGAGCTCATTTCGAGCTCTATAAGTTAATTATAAATGGAAATTATCAATTTTTCGAAAAATGACAAAAACGAATTGAGCAATGGAGGGATTAGAGAATTATTAATGTGGGAATATATATAAACCTTGAGAACGATGCGCTTAACGTCTTTGAGAAAAGCTCGAGAACGATCCACTTCGTCCATGGCTGACACTGAGAAGCCCCGGGCGAGTCAAACTCAGTCCTGAAAATGAGGCGACTCGGAAGCGCGCGGTGTTTGTTTTCCTCTTTTTTTTTCTATCTGATAAGTATTTTTGGAGATGCAGAGTCAGACGCCGCTTCTTGGAAGGTATTTATACTGATACCACCGCAGTACAGTAGAGTCCCAGGCAAAGTCAAATAGTCAACCTCAGCCACCTTCAGTTCGGTTGCCGCAAATCAGACGACGTCGTGGGCTGGTGGGTAAGGGTACGATGGTAAATTCGATGAGGAAAACGCTACGTGTCAGATTATTTTTGGTGGCGGTGGTGGTGAAGAAGGTTTGGAGGGCATAGCGGAACTGCTTTGGCTTCTCAACACGTGTCAGTCAAGTATTGAGAATGATGATATACATTGAGTTAAAGTAATCAACAAAAATATTTCTATAATATGAAGGGAGGGACGCCGCATGACGCTCGGAGAGGCGGACATGTGCAGTGGACAACACGACAAAGATATGCCGAGTACGACAAAGAAATTCATGGTGATAGATCCATGTCATGCGGGTTTGGTCTGGTCCGATTCAGAGACGTTCTCAGTTTTGCTGGCCAAAGCAAACCACTAAAATGATTAGGTTAATAATTAGGGGAGTGTTAGCAACCTTCTCTCCAATATTCTTTTTTGGAATTTCTCCATTATCTTCATGACATGTGTCTATTTCTACACTAAAAATAATGTCTAATGTATTAATGACATTGTTTTTATTGTAGAAAATGACACATGTCATGAAGATAATGGAGAATGTCCAAAAGAGAAGGTTAGAGAGAAGGTTGCTAGCATTTCTCTAATAATTAACAATCCACATTTGATGAAGGGCTAATATTTTTAATCGGAATAATTTTGTTCTATTTCAAAGCATATTCCTAAGTTTCTTTCTTTTTCTTCTAAAATTGTATGTCCATATTTAATTCGTTACGTGTCAATATATGAATTTTTATGTTTAGAGATTCATATTAAATTAACAAAAGTTACAAACAAGATCCCTAAATTTCTACTATCAGACACAAAGCATCAAATCATATAAATAATAAGACTTGGCCAATGAGATATAGTCCAATTGAAAAGAGTCTTGACTTGCAGGTTAGAAATCTCGGATTCGAATTCCCACGACATCATAGTTGTGTATGTGTGTGAAATCATCATCCCATGTAGTTTAGACTATCGCTTGTACTAAAAATAATAATAAGACTTGGATCCATTTCATAATTTAACTTCCAACAATTAGGGCTTGGATGTCCCAAAAATCATATAATAAATGTTTGACATGATTCACTGTAGGTTGTTTATCCTGGAATATCAATTTAATCCTTACAAACAAATTGTCAAAAGGCCAAAAATTAATACCTTTCCTAAATTTGTCTTCACCTATGTTTTTATCTTATAGAGACGCAAAAGTTAAAAACTAGGAGAAATTTAATTGACCTTGTTTTCACCTAAATTCAGACATTTACACATGGGAAAGTGCTTTCTTTGCCCCCACAGAAACATTTTCCACGTTTTACTAACCAAAAAAGAACAAACATTGAAACCGTTTTACTCACCAAAACAACTTCATGGAAAGTGTTCGTTTTCTTTCCATTCCATGATAACTGATCTCCACTAAACAATATAGAGTTTGGGTTCGTAACGGAACGCAATCAAACGAATCATGTGTACTAATCAAAGCTTGATTAAGTTGCCTTTTTCTAAAATGGTCCATTATCCGCATCCCACTGATATTTTGCGTCGAAAGTTTGTGACAAATCACTTCAAAACAATCATACCATCATCAACTTAAAAAAAGAGTCGACTGGAAAAATACTATTATTTTCTTCACCAAAACTACCGGATAAGGAAAATAAAACAATTGATGTACCTGCATATCTGTTATATATTCCCACAAGTCGTAACAAGATTGGGCTGCTATGCTAAGGTTCTGATCCTATCTCCTATCTGCTTCAACCAAGAATGGTCAAGCTCGTAAGTTTTGTTGCTTTGTACAGCAGGCCATAAAATCACACACATTAGATTGTCTTAAGTTGTAGACAATGAATGAATTCTACCAACCTTTGGACTCATACGAATTCTGCTTTGCCATAAATTTATCCAGCTGTGAGTGCGAAGGATATTCTCCCGGATATTGCTTGCCTCATTTCATGGAAGGAGATCCTCCTTCCTGCAAATTACGACTTGATACATTTGCAAAAATAATTCATAAAAAACACAAAAAAGAAAAACTTCTACACACGTCAAACTGCCATTTATAGGAATGTAGGAGTTCCTACTTATAAGGATTGAGGGAAGTATTTTCATATTCACCCCCTGTTTTTTACAAGGAGGAACCAGTTTTCTTGATAGAAAAAGAAAACATCTTGTTAAGAGTAGATATGAAATCAACTTGATGTGAAAATTGCTACAACAATTTCTCTGAAGACGTTATTTATTTACAGACTCAGGTTTGATGGAGAAAAATTCTAAGATTGAGAAAAAGCATGAAATACAAATACCAATATATGCTCTCTCTACTTCAGCCAATACAAAAACCAGCTGATACATACTGAAGTCCTACCCATCAGAGCCACTCTCTTCACCGAATTTAAACCACACCATGTCACGAGCTCTTGAATGAACTTGCAATACAACCAAGTGAGTAATTTGAATACACAGGAAAACCCACCTCTAGCGAAGTGCCATTCCAGTCAATGTCTAAATCAAATACCCGGAAATCAAGTGAATGTGGTTGTTTGAAATTCAGAATTCAGAGACTGACTGTGCACTTAGAAATGCTCACGGAAAGAAGTAGACCTTAAAGAAGATTGCCAGAGCCAGTTGCAAGAGAAATGCGGCGATCACCACAATATCATTCCCTTCGATATAAGTCTTCAGATTGAAGGCAACAAAGCATGCAGAGGCAGCACCAACAAGAATTATAATGATCCACCGGAAAGCCTCAACTGGGATAAGCAACAAAAACTGAATATTCCAGGGAAATAAGTATCAGATGATTACGAGAATAATAGATTGTAAGTTATAAATTAATAACTTTCAGCCAGGAATAGGATTTCTCCCTTTTGGCTAAGACAATATTTGGGTTGGAGAGTCAAGGCATGTACTTACAGAGGCTAAAACAAATATGAAGAGAGAGTATCCCCACATACACCAAAATCGAACAAGGCTGGCATTTGAGCCCAGATAGTGGAGCAAGAAATAAAATCCCAATGGCACCAAAATTGCATAACCGTAGACTGAAAAAGCTGCCAAATTCATATAACTGACATTAAAGGCCCAAGAAGTACTGCTATCAGTGTGCTTTTCAATGAGGTAGGTGGCACAGTTTCCAAGTGCAGCAAGCACAAACACTAACGTAGTGGAGATCCAGATTAGCCCATATCTGACACATTACAGAAAATCACACAAAGAAAGCCAAATATTATATGCTAATGTTAACTCACTGCTGTATCAATAAAAAAAACATACTGCCACACGATTAGCTACGCCACCTTTTTTACATGTAGCTACATTTCCTCCTTCTGATTAACATAATGCTTAAAGATGAGACAATGCAAGCTTATAACTCAAAATCCAATGTTCCGATTTTAACCATGATGAATTTACATATGACAGTCTTATAGAAAGACAGCGTGTAAATTGAAGAATTCTACCAGTTTCAAATTTATAGATCTAGAGAAAAGGGCATTGTTATTCTCAATTCGTATATAACAGTATGATATAGACCGGATTTTAAAAATGAACACAAGCATAAGAGTGACAGCAAACTACATCCAAAAGCCTACATGAGAATATTGAACTCTTCAAAAACATACTGAGGCTCATGGTTCTGTCTTTCTTAATTAGTAGTGAAAGTGCATATATAATATAAGAGAAACCAAAGATCAGAAACTCACAAATCAGGGTTGGCATCAATTTTGCTGAAAAAATCTCCACCATGGGGATATAAAGAACTAAGCAATCTGTTTAAGACAACGTCTGTATCCACATTGAAATATTGTGTGTATGATGAGATATTAAATACTCCTCTCCAGTTGTTCGCCGGTTGTTGTTCAAATGTTTCTGCATGGATAGACAGAACGAGAGATAATTAAAACAGTAGCAAAAGTGGCAGGCATTGAAAATGAAATCAATACGCAACTTTACAGAGTTGGGGGGGGGGAGAAGTAAAAGAGAGGAGAAAATCCACCGGAAATCCTTTCAAAATTTGATTTGATGGCCCAAACAAGCAATAGATTAAGTATGCATGTAAGAAGTAGATATGGTCAAAATCAAAACCATTACATCAGTAAACCACACTCCTACTGCCACTCATTTCAAAAGAAAGTGAAAAAGTATTACACTCTCATGATAGATGACAATGCCCTTCAAACGTATGCATCAGATATAAAACAAGGAAGTCAAGTTCAAGAGTACAAACTCTACAAAAATTCTATTTGATATGGTAACCTGCAAATTTGCAATCGAAAACCACTCTCTGTCATCAAATTGCTAGATAGAGAGAATAGTAAGGTGATGAACACAAGAAAATGTATCAAATAGATGTATTTCTTCAGAGTTATATACATTTTTGTCTTTCATTTATATAGCCCCGTCTACATAATTTGGGGAAGATAAGAATGCACAGTCACAAGAAAGCATAAGAACTTTAATATTGTAAATAAAAACTCATATGCAGTCACAAGGACACTCCTAAAACTTCAATCTGCAATGAAGAAAAACTACAGGTTCAAATACTTCGGAACTCCCCAAGAACAGCGCACAGTATAGAAAGTAGAAAATGTCTCCAAATTTTGTTCCGCTACTGATTAATTTTAGTTTCATCCTTTTATGGCAACCAAATTTAACACTTTTAGTCTGTTACAAAGTTGTTATAGTGTACCTAAAAAGAGGATGATTAGGTGACTAAGTTCTACACTGTATTCTTAAGAGATAAAACCCATAAATAAAACACTTGAATGTAAATTATACATTTGAATGTCATACCACTTGTACTTCCAACAGTTTGATAACCACGCCCTTTCTCTCCTCCGTTATTTGGGGGAAAGATTTGCAAGTTAGCTGCAGGTGCTGCATGAGTTCAGAGAAAATTCTTCAAAGTACGCAAAAAAAAAAGATTGAGGTGACCTTTAAAATGTGAAGAATGAAGTATTGAGATAAATTAGAAACTAGGAAACAATTTAGAAAGGAGTGGGCAAGTCTCATACCTTCATAGCTTGTGGTATTCTTATCCTTATCTTCACTTACGACAGCCTATTCAAACGAAAAAAATAAATAAAATAAAAAAAGGTAAACCAAAGAATGTGTAATTTATTCGATATCAGAAAAGGAAAACTACAACAACAAAAAGGACTACAACTACTTAGAGTGGCCTAGTATACAAACATCTGAAGCAAGTTAGTAAAAGAAGCTATACTCTTTCATTATTAAAGAAGTCAGCTCAAAAGGATATTATCCAAAAAGAGAAAGGGCAATGCATTAATTACAATCTTTTTGAAAAAGAAGAGTTAATAAGAAATTTCTCAACGGAATGAAATTACATTTCCTATAGGTAGCTTAAGTTTAACTATAACTAATTGTAAGCTACACTCGACAGCTCAGAAAAAGGGGTAAAAATTTCAAGGAGAAGAAAAATTAAACCAACAATGTCTCTAAGCCATTGATCATCAAGGACTACAAATTTTCTTTCCTCTCCTTTACTTTCCCTCATTTTCTCAGGAAACAAACAGAACGACAAGATCAGGTAGCTTACAATTTACAAGAACATTTACACAAAGAGAATCTAGATAAAGCTAATTGACCTTTTCCAAGCACAAAAGGTCGATTTGAAGATTCGTGAATTTGTGCATGCGAATTATATAAAAGTAAACAAAAATAAAATTAATCATAACTTACAGGGACTGAGCCGAGTAAATGGCTGGTAGGGAGGCCAGCGTAGGACTCGTCCATTGAGAAGAAAATCCTAACAGAGAGGAAGCGAGAGAGAAGCTCTGCTTTGTAGAGTCGGAGGGCAGAGACTTGGCTTGAGGTCTGGAGAGCTCCGAAACTGACGCAGAGACGAGCCCTAGACGTTGCTTTTCGTAATTTGGAAGGAACCCAGAGAACGGAGAAATTTTAAAATGTTCGGGTACACCACGTGTCCAATAGACCTAGACATGTGGATTTACGCTCCAATTTATTGCATTGTTTTTTATGACATGTGGGTGAGTTGCGTTGAAAATATTCCATATATCTTACGTCTAGTGGATGGTACACCAGACACGTGGTGTACCAGGAACACCCAAAAAGTACTCCAGAGAACGAGAGACTGATCGGTATAAGAGTATCCACAATGGACTCCCTAAACCACCTCCTTAGACAAATTTTAGGGAGAAATTGGAAAAATACAACTCCAACCATGCTCCCTATCCACCTCCTAAAATAGGAAGACCTCTAGGTGCTCCTAAATCTGAGGAGAGAGAAAGAACTCCTAGTGACTCCCTATAATTTAATACTGCTTTATTTAATGAGTATTTCAAACCTTTAATTAATGCTAGCTATTTTTAATATTATTTTTTAATAGAGATGGACTAATTATAAAAGAGTTATAGCATTTATGACTCCCTAAACTAAGAAGCATGATTGGAGTTTAAATTTTATAAAGAGCTTCTAAAATAACTTATATATGTTTTAAACTAAAATTTAATTAAAAAATAAAAAACATGATTGTGGATGCTCTAAGTTCGCCAGCTCTGCTGCCACGCGCCTCTTAATTCTTCGTTTGTGCGCGCGCGTTTACTTTTGCTTTCCACCTATTGGACGTGACTGGGTGATGGGTATCATGTGAGCTTTTTGGGCGGGTTTCATCATATAAGCCTGCTCCAATTTCAGGACCATCAATAATCAATTGAAAAAAATTAATAAATAAAAAAGAAATTTCAAAAAAGTGTCTGAGCCCGGGTTCGAACCGGGGACCTTTAGTGTGTGAGACTAACGTGATAACCAACTACACCACCCAGACGGCTGCTTATTAACTTACAAATATCATTATGTATCAGCAACGAATAATATCATGAGAAAAGGATACAATATTTCTTTTTCTTTTGAGAAGGGTATTTATAAATCAAGCATAGCTGGTAATTGGCCTTAATTGTCTCCGTTAGTTTTGTCGAATCTATCAACATCTATCAAGCTTCATTGCCTCCACCTACCTTTCACCAACTTCCATTATGCTTGATTCTTGTACTTAAAAGTTGATATTTCTATTTTAGTGACATAGGATTGTATTTAAATATGACTTATGCTAGTGGGTGAAGGCAGTGTACTCGTACTCTTGCACCTGAGTTTCATTCATCTTCCTTTATATTATATTAACTTAGAATAACACTTTGGCAAAATATATGGGGTTATTTGAATATATTTTCTATATTAGATTAGAACGCTTTGTCAAGAAATAGGCTTGTATAAATATGCTTTGCATCTTTTGTTATATTTATAATATCAGCGATAGTCTAAACTATAAGGGGAGGGGATTTCTCACATACTATCAATGTACAATGGGGGTTTAAACATAAGATCATTCATATGCAAGTAAAAGCCCTTTTTTCATGGGACTTTACCGCATTGGCAATATACTTTGCATCTTAAATTAGCTTAGAGTTTATCAAATGATATGGAGTTGCATGAATATGCTTTGCATCTTATGAATAATAATTGTTCTATAAATATCTAAATTACACAATTACACAATTACAAGTAGCTAGCTTACAAGGTCTAACCCAATGAAAAAGGGCATTGACTTGCATACAATAGATCTCAAATTTCCCTCATCTCTAGGTTAGACTATAACTTGTACTCAAAAAAACAATTACAAGTAACTTTGTGTACCTATAAAACCGCCGTTATTTAGTTCATAAGTTATATTCCTAAGCATACAAGACCCATTTGTTTGTTTGTTTGTTTTGTTTTTTTTGTCAAGACCCATTTGTTTAGTTTAGTGAAGCATTGTACTAGTCTAATGGTGTGTTTACTAATCAGAAATTGAAATTCTCATCAGGAATTGAATTTCACATATAGAGGATTCCTGTGTTTACTTCACATCAAGGAATTAAAAAGTAAGTGGGGTCCACACGAAATTAGGAATTGAATTCATGATTTTGGAGGAATTCAATTCTTGGGTGGGAGGTGGTATTCTAATTCATGGAGAACTAACTCATTAGGAATTCATCTTTTTTACCTATTATATCCTCAAACAATTTTGAACATTCCAAATTTGCCATATACTTTAACCCAACAACAAGGACATTTTAGTAATTAGTAAAACTCCTACCCCAAATTCCATATGGTCTAGTAAACAACTTCAATAGGAATTCAGAATCTAATTATCCTTAACCCATATGATTTAGTAAACAACTTCAATAGGAAATTCGGAATCTAATTCTCCTCACTTCAATTCATCATCAATTCAATTCCTCATAATCGAATTCTTGATTAGTAAACACACCATAAGGTCATCTCCAAGTGAGGGATATATCCTCAAATATAGCCCAAAACCCATCTCCAAGAGTAGGCTACACAAAGGGCAAGAGTAGGCTGCACAAAGGGCTACGAAAAAAGGGAGGGCTACACAAAGGGCCTGGCCATCCCGGGCTAAATAATTGGATTGGCGCCCAGCTAACGTCACCTAGCCGTTAGTTGGTGTCAGCTAGCTGTTTTTTTAATCCCAAAAAAATGATTTTAATTTTTTTTGGGTATAAATACCTACCTCGTTTTTACATAATTTCTCACAACATTTTCATTATTTAACATATTATCATTCCTCAATTTCATCCTTTTACATAATTTCTCACATTCTCTTCATTATTTAATAAACTATCCATTAAAAAAAATTATATCCTCTAATTGTTAGAAAAAAATGGCTGGTACTTTGAATAAATGCGGAAATTGGATCCGAAATCGGATTCAACATCCAATTATCATCCTACAATGCCGGGAGAAGATGATGATTATTTTTAATTGTTAAGTTGTTGTTTCTAAATTAATGTTTAAGTTGTTGTTTTTAAATTAATGTTTAAGTTGTTGCTTTTAAATTAGTGTTTAAGTTTTTTTTTTAAAATAAATTTTTAAGTTGTTGTTTTTTTATAAATAGTAGTTTAATTAAATTAACTAATAATTTTACATAATATATTAAAAATTATTAAAATATTAAATTTAGCCATTTGCTGCTGAAGATGGTTAAAATATAGTCTGACACTATTTTTTATAAAATCATTTTTCTTATATTGCATTAATGAGTCTCTGTTACAAAGTTACAAATCATAAAATAATTGAAGAGAGTGCAATCTGCCTGAGAACTTGAGATACAAATTTGCCAGTAAGGGTGGGCATAGGTCAACTCAACCCAACCCAAACTTTTGGTGATCGAATTGAACGATTTGGTAGGGTTAATTCAAAATTAAGCATACTTTTAAGTTTTTATTAGAATCTGTAACCCAATCCGTATATATCGATTTATGATTATTTAAACCCAAAACTCGTTCATTTTTAAACCAACCCAACCCAATTAATCCACTATAAACGGATTAAACAACTCGATTGAGTTCCAGACCAAACAAAAAAACAACTCGATCGAGTTAACTCGAAATTGTGCCCACCCTTACTTGCCACGCACTGTACTTACCCTGCTTCGTCGGGCATTTTGGCAGTTAGGCTTCGTCTTGAACGTCTTGCATTACCTTCTATATTTCTTAACCAAAAAACTAGGGATACAGAGTGAGGTTTCAACTCAAGTTCAGTCCAATTAAGGCCTCGTTTGGTTTTCGAAAAATGTCACTCACCTCCATTTTCCTCCTCCTCTACTTCCCTCTCTTCACCTCCCTCACCACTCACTCCAAACCCCATCTCCCTTCCCCATACCTCTCACCCACCACAATCTTCCCAAACTACCAAAACATGCTCAAATCCTTCAAAATCTTCATCTACAACCCAAACACGCCCTTCACCTTCAATTCTCCATCTCAGTCCCTCTTCTACACCATTCTCCAAGACAGCGCCTTCGTCACAGAAAACGCCGAGCAAGCCCACCTGTTCTTCGTCCCCTTCCCCTCGGATCTATCCACGCGCTCCATCGCGCGTCTCATCAGAGGCCTTCGCAATGATCTTCCCTACTGGAATCGCACCCTCGGAGCCGACCACTTTTATTTATCCTGTGCCGGTGTCGGGTACAAATCGGACCGGAATCTCGTCGAGCTCAAGAAAAACTCGGTCCAGATCTCGTGCTTTCCAACGCCGGCCGGTAAGTTTATCCCTCACAAGGACATTTCCCTTCCTCCGCTCTCGAGCTCTCACGCGCCAACGAACAAAACGACGAGTTTTTTGGGCTACGCCAGGTTCAATTGGGTAAAGGAGTCAACTTTGGTCAACGAATTGAGCAGTGACCCGGAGTTTCTGATCGAATCCGAACCGTCGGATCTGAATACTTATGTGGAGAGACTCGGCGGCAGTAAGTTCTGTTTGTTCGAGTATGGAGGAGGCGACGTATCGGGTATCGGCGAGGCGCTGCGTTTCGGGTGTGTGCCGGCGGTGGTTACTGACCGTCCGATCCATGACCTGCCGTTCTCGGACGTGCTGAGGTGGCAGGATATTGCGGTGTTCGTGGGACGTGGAGGGGTTGGGGAACTAAAACGTGTGCTGGCTCGCACATGCGGGGACCGGCATGAGAAAATGAGGGGCTTTGGTGTGACTGCGAGGCGGCATTTTGTGTGGAACGAGACACCGCAGCCGTTGGATTCGTTTCATACGCTGATGTATCAGCTGTGGCTGAGACGGCACACCATCGGATACGTGCGCAGAGAATCGGCTTAGAGCATCTCCAATCGATGTGTCAAAAGTGAAATATAGGCATTTAACAGTTAAAAATAACATCTCACGTCACTCCAACCGATGTGTCAAAGCTGATGTGGAATGAAGGCTGGAGGTTGAGATGTTATTTTTGACATCCCAAAAGCAAGATGTCAAATGAATATTTTATTATTTTTTCTTTTCTTTTCTTTTTAATTAAAAACAAATCAACACTAAAGTATAATAAAATAATAATTTAATTTGACATATTGGGTGGAGTGTAAAGTTGTGTATGATGTCAAATTGCCACATCAGCCATCAAATTTAAATTTGATGTTTGGTATTTGACATCTCCCTTGGAGATGCTCTTAGATATTCTACTCGCCGTTGGATGATGATGTACAGATGGAATGAATTTTGTCAGTTTGTTTAGAGTATATCTCATAGGCCTTATTAATATGTCCAACCGTTTTTTAATATTGGTTTTTGCTTTTGACAAATCTCTGTCCAACTTTTTTTTCCTCAAATTTAAAAATAATAAACTTTTTTTATATATACTAGCCTCCCTTCCGCATGTGCGGTAGGCCTTTTTTCGATCACGCACGCTATGTGTGACTTAACAATTTTCTAATTTTTCTATTTGTGCAATTGTACTTTTTTAGATGACTGTCTCAAGTGTTTTCTTTTTATCGCCCATAATTTTTCTAGGTGTTCGTCTCAACAATTTTTTTTTCTTTTATCGTGTGTAAACTATTGAGACAGACATCTAGAAAAATAAGGGATATAAAAAATTAAAATTGTTGATATAGGCAGCTAGCAAATACAATTGCGAAAAAATAAAAACGGAACTTTGTAAGTCGCGTGTAGCGCACGTGATTAAAAAGAATCTCTCGTATGCGCGGAGAGAGGCTAGGGAATTTGTATGGAGAAATAAGAAGAAGAGAGAGTATAATTTGCTCAAATCAACTTGTATTCCATTCATATTTGGGAGAGATTATAGAGTAGTACGGTACTACCACGTCAGCATATGATATTCCCATTCAAAATTTGTCATGTGCCCTATTTAAAAGAAAATTAAAAATACTTGTACAGCTGGACTATGACCTCCAATTTTACCCTTTAAAATAACTTTAAAAATAAAATAAAACAAAAGAATACTTCAGCCAATCTCAACAGTAACCCTACCATGCCTTCTCCACCGTCTCTTTCTCTTATCTCTGCCAATTGAAGTCTTCTTCTTTTTGTTTTTTTTTTCTCGACAGTATCATTGAATCCATCTTCCTTTTATACAGTCCACCCTCCATCTCTCTATCCCTCTCCCTCATCAACTACCACTTTATTTTATAGTTAGTTTTAAATTCACATCCCAAAAGAACTTCTTAGGGTTTTTACTTCAGTTTGCTTTTCTGTATAGTTTTTCCCTCATGGTAATCCTCAGAATGTGATGGTTATAATACAAAGTAATAAGAAATTGGAACATGAGGTTTTGAGGCGAGGAAGACGACTCCATGGAGAAACTGAAGGATTAGGATACACATACGAAGAGTTGAGAAACGATACACATACGAAGAGTTGGGTGCCTTGGTGGGGATCTTGGACTTGTAAAGAGCTCGACCGATGGAGAAATTTGTGTTGTTTGTAGAGATAGAATTGCAGGTAGTAAAATTAGCATGAGGAGAGGTTTGAGATGTGGGTTTGTTTCCTTCATTGTAGAAAAGCAGAGGAATTTGAAAAGGAAATGGGAGGAATAAACGAATATTGGGGGTGGAGGACTCTCAGTTGAAGGATTTTTAATTTTTAATTTTCTTCTTTTCTAATTTTATTCCAAAGGGTAAAGTTGGAAGTCAAACTCCAGTTGTATAAATAGTTTTAATTTTCTTTTAAATATGACACATGGCAAATTTTGAATGGGAGTATCATATGCTAATGTGATAGTACTGTATTATTCTATAATTTCTCCATATTTGGTACCACTATTTATAAGGATAGAGAGGCCTAAATCATTTACCACCCATAATTGGTAGGTTACAAATATATAATAATGGGTATTATGATAAGTTAATAATGGGTATTATGGTAGGCATCCATAACCTATAAACCCATAACGTATGGATTTATAACTATATATATATATATATATATATTGAAAGTTGCTAGAGGTCAAGACTCCATCAGTTCTCCGAGTCAATCCCTCAATTTTCCAAGTCGATCTTCCAAGTAAGGCCTAATAAATGAAGCAAAAGCAAATTCATACTTTAAATTTCAAACCAACTGAAACTCAAAACAACGAAATGAAGAATGTTATGCAATTATTCTAAGTTAATAAAACCTAGGACCATTGTCATTAAAAATTAATAATAACAGCAAATGATCCACTAGTGTAGTGGTTTGGAGCATGCTTCACCCAGGCAAGGTCCTGAGTTCGAGTCCTAGCATCAGTGTAGTGTGTGTGAGTTTAGTATATTATCGCCGCTCTCAATAAGAAATGTCTTAACAAAAAAAATAAAAAATAAAAAAACAAAACAAAACAAAATGATATGAGACTAGAAATTAAACCTCACTGTAGAATTTGCAAACCAAACAAAGAGAAAACAATAAGTTCATGAGAGAAAGATAAAGAACATTGCCTTTATTTTCAAACTGAGGCTTGCGTATTGGCAATGTCCTAAAGACAGAATTTCGTCATTTCTCAGTGCTTGAAGTTCAATTGACGTCTATCTCCAAGAGTTCAACTATCTATAAATCAAGGCTCCACCACTAGATCCTTGATCTCTAGCAAATGTGAATGTGCTTCTTCTCCATCTATCTGAAAATAAAGTCAATGTTCTTTATCTTTCTATATTATTTGAATGAAGCAAGATACAGATGCCTCTCTAACTTCTAAAAAGTACGCCACAACTAAATTAATAAAATTAATCCATTCTGAAACAGAGCCTGACCTTGAAACATGATATCTAGTTGCATTAGAGAAATAAAAAGGATAATAGAGACAACTTGAAGGTAAAAAAAATAAAGCAAAGCCATAAATTTACCTTGATTCTAAAGGACCCAGCAAAACATAGGCCAACCTCATCCACAAAGAAAATCCAACTTCATAGTTGACTAGAACTTAACAACTGAAAAATAAATCATTCAACTTAATTAGATTAATCCATCAAGAAAAAAAACTACAACTCCCCTGCTTCTTCTTACAAAAGAAAAGAAATCAACTGCAACAAAAGTGGAGGAATCATTGCTTTGTATTGTGTGGAAGAAGATGGAGGAGGGCATGAATCGAATATAACCGCAAGGCCAAGTTTCAAAGATAAAGAGAGACATCAATGCAAATTGCAATGCAATCAAACTTGAGGAGAAGTGAATTGAGAAGTGAGAACGAACCCAGGATTCAGGAATCTTAACGACCTCGAACGAACATCTCGGGCGTGCCATTAGGGAACAGTTGAGGGTTCACATGCATCCATCTCTGTCTTCTTTCTCAATTTCTCAGTTTATTTATTCTTCTTCGTCTACCTCCGCTGTAGCAGAGGGACCACCGCATTGCTTCGTTCTGGTTTGATTTTGGTTAGGGGTGGGAATTAAAAGAGAGGGTTTGGTTTGGGTTCCTTTCCTTCAAATTCCTCCCTCTGTTTGATTTTTTGTGATTTATGTTTTTCAGTGGTTTCCAGATCACGGGCATCATGGGTGAGTGTTGGTGGCAATTTTACAACTCCCCCGAGTCAGTTTCTCTCATCTAAATTATAGCAGTTTGTTTTCCTCCACGTTCCTGAATGTTGGGCGCACATCATTTTGTTTTTTGTTTTATTTTTTAATTGAGTGTTCTTTTACAGTTTTTACCCTCATTTAATTCAATTAATATCCTCCAACATTTTACTTCACCAAGATATTCTGGGGTTACTGAAAATTTCACTTTTAATGCATTCTGCATTTATATATATTTTAATGCCTTCTGCCTATATATATATATATATATATAGATAACAAACATAATTTCATTAAAATAGGGGCAAATACAAAATATTTACAATAAAAAGACACTCTAAATGGAGGTGCTTGCATACAAAAATATGGACAAAGTAAATTCATCAATAGTAAACAAAAAACATGACAAGATCAAGCTGAATTTAGTGAGAGTTGAAAACTAGAGGATCGATAAGACACATGGAAGTACCAATGCTTCATAGATAATGGAAAAACAACAAATTTTGACAAATAAGTAACTAGAGGCACTAAAAGTGAAAGGACCTTACTGCTCAACATTCACCTGACGAGAGAAGGCCACAACACCTCCACTATCCCACATGATAAGGTCTCAAATAACTAAATCAAACCATTTATTTACTGTCCCAATTAGGTCTGCTCATTTCTCTTCATAAGCAATGAAGCAAATATTATCTATTTTCGTGGTGCACATAAAAGAATTCATACCATACAATGCTTGACAAAACTTCCTTATGGGTATAATTGAAATTTGGGCAGTGTTTTTAAGTAATTAAGGCTTGAATCATTATTTGCCGTTGGATGAGATCTAAGGGAGGTGACCACAAAAAACCATGCGAATAAGAAGATAGTCGAAAGAATCCAACGCACTGGGAAGGAAGTGTTTGATTGGTCGCTCGTCGTCATCACCATGTCTTGTTCCTTAGTTTTCCACCTTCCAACCCCAATCCTATAATCTTGTTCTGCATATATACCCACCCCTTATATTTGTAACTTTCGATTTGATTCAGATCCAAACTAACCCAAGTCGCCATGGGAGAAGGTAAATACAGCACAACCCACCATCTCCATCTTCTGCTATCCATTTGTTGCTGTTCATGTCTCTGTTAGTGGTATTAAATTATGCATGTCTGACTTTTGAAGGTGGCGATGGCTCTTCGAAACCAACTCCTTATGAAGAGGCGTTGGATGCTTTGTCCTCCTTAATCACAAAACGCAGTCGTGCCGATACGAGCAACAATGGGGACTGCTTCGAACTGCTATCTGACTATCTCAAAGTAATTTTCTTTACTTCCCAAATTACATACTTTCATATTTGAGCTGATGTCTCTGAGTAAATTAATGGCAAATCGAACAAATAAATGAATTTGTGTAGATACTGGAGTTAGAGGAGCCAATTTCACAGTTGAAGATTATTCATGTGGCTGGCACCAAAGGAAAGGTACTCATTTTGCACCTTCTTGTTATTCGTTTTTTCTTTTCTTAGAGAACGAAATATAATTTTACTTTGGTATTAGAAAGTGAACCAACTCTTGCTTGATTAAACCAAGTTAACAAAATAGTTTGTACAAGTTATGTTTTCCTGTTTTCAGTTCTTAATTGATTTGAAATTACAATTTTATCTTTCACAGAGCATCTCTTTGTAGTGTGGTTCTGTACTTACACTGGCTTAGTCACTTATTCCTGTATGATATGGGACTCATTATTCTTTTCTTCTTTTTGGGGGTTGCAAAAGGGATCTACCTGCACCTTCACAGAATCAATATTACGCCATTGTGGCTTTCGCACTGGACTTTTCACATCTCCTCATCTCATTGATGTTCGAGAAAGATTTCGTTTGGATGGGTGAGTTTCATATTAGCATAGATGTAATATTATATATAACTTCCATGTTAACAAGTGAATTTTATGTATTATTATTATTATTATTTGTTTTTCTTTGCACTATCGTTTTTCTTTTAAATTCAAATAAAGCTATCATTTTTGAAGAAGTTGCTCGGTTCAAATAATGTTCATCTGTTCCATTTCATGTTTGCTTGCTTATTGCAAGTTTTGGAACTGCTAAAGTATCTAGTGCTTTTTGTTCTTTGAAGTACAGAGCATAGTGAATTTTTATTCTGTCTGTTGCCTTCTAGATTTGTCCGTCTTCTCAACTTACTTTAAGTTCCTTGATTAAATTTTCTTGTTCTGGTTGGACGGTACAGTGTGGACATCAGCGAAGAGAAATTTTTAGCATATTTCTGGTGGTGTTTGGAGAGACTAAAGGTAATCCATGTTTGATTCATTTTATCTTTGTTGAATGTCTTTTTAACCTTTCTATGCCTGTGTTTATATTTTTGAATTAGCACGTTTTCGTGCTACTATATATTGATCAATGTAAAATGTTGTCTTATTGTCTATCCCAAACTTTTTTTTTCAATGTTTTTGCCTAAATTGTTTAATTTATCTCAAAGTGCATGTATCTCAAATGCAGGAAAAAGCTAGTGATGATATACCAATGCCTTCCTACTTTCGCTTCCTTGCCTTGCTTGCCTTCAAGATATTTGCAGCAGAAGAGGTTTGATGCATATCTTTTTAGTTGCTTCCATGTATAATCCTTCCTGTCCGAACTGTTCTTGATATCAATGGTGAATCAGAAATGTTGCTTTTAATTTAATCTTCCATGCAGGTAGATGTTGCTATCTTGGAGGTTGGATTAGGTGGAAAGTTTGATGCAACAAATGTGGTATGTGTAATGGTATTTGAGTACAAATTTCATTAATTCAGTTACTTTGGAAAAAACTAAGTATAGATGCCTTAACATTTCAGGTTAAGGCACCTGTTGTTTGTGGTATATCTTCCCTTGGATATGACCACATGGAGATTCTTGGTTAGTTTTCTCCTTCTCAAACCTACGTAATTTACATGTGGGTAATTGATACATTTAATTGAAGATACAATTATAAAGCAACATATGCAAATGTTTTCTGTATTTGCAGTGTGACAGAATTATCTATTGGATGCTATAAACAGGATAAATATAATATATGTTAGAAAATGCTCTCTTGCCTAATAGTTTGGCATGTTATGCTATCGGACTGTCAATTTGGACCATTAATTAAGGGGATTCTTGTTTGAATGTGTGGTCCAAATTGTCAGTTTGACAACATGACATAGCAGATATCCACAAGAGAACATTTCCTTATATGTGTATGTATGTATATCTACTCAAGTTTTACACCGCTCTGAATTTAGTTATGTCTAACATGCATGATTGCTTTTTTTTTTCTTTGCTGGATACTATACATAGGAAATACTCTGGGAGCAATTGCTGGGGAGAAGGCTGGAATCTTCAAGGTTCTCCTTTAAATTACATTTCCTGAAAGAATATGATGACTGGCAATATGTCTGACAGAACTTACACTCACTTCCATTACTGTGTCCATTTTCATTTTTCTTTCACTTCAGCCTGGGGTTCCTGCCTTGACTGTGCCCCAACCTGATGAAGCAATGCGTGTACTGGAAGAGAAGGCTTCTCAGTTGAATGTAGGTTGCAAGATGTTACCCCTCATGGATTTAGTTTCCCACAGAACTTGAAAATGCATGATACAGTTCTTGGTTCCATATTAAAAGTTTGATGTGTTTAAGCCATAAGTGCCCTCTGCTGCTTAAGCCTCAACTTGCGTTGTTTTGCAAACCTAATGATACTTTTTAATAGAATTGTTTATCGGAAGTCTTAGGATTCTAAATTTAGGTTCGTTAATGACTACAAAGTTGCCAAGTCATAATTACCATGTTGGAAGGAACTTAAGGCCTTTCTGTAATTGAGAGATGCCGTTCTTGTACAAGGGTTTGGCCATATTCCAAGGATTTACCTAACATCTATTGCTACATTATCAAGGAAACAATATCCTCAACCATTTAATGAGTTACACTGTGCCAAGTCAAATTTAGCTGTTTTGTATTCATAATTGAAGCAGTTACTTTGTTTTGAGCCACATAGAAAACAAACAGTACACCTCCTTCAATGAGCTTAGAAAATCATGCTGGTTCCAGGTACCGCTTCAACTGATTCGACCTTTGGATGCCAATTTGCTGAATGGCTTCAAACTTGGGCTTGAAGGGGAGCACCAATATGTTAATGCTGGTCTCGCTATTGCACTGTCCTCTACGTGGCTTCAGAGGACCGGTCATCTTGAAGTCCCATACCCAGAACATACTGTAAGTTCTATGAGCGATCAGTTCTCCTTTTCATTCTTGATTTTTATGTTGATTGATTTATATAAATATCCGGATGGAATAGACCTCTCTGCCAGAGCAATTCATAAAAGGACTAACTGCTAGAATCAGTTTACAAGGACGGGCTCAAATTGTCCCTGATAACAATGAAAGCCCTGAAGATCTTGTGTTCTATTTGGATGGTGCCCATAGCCCAGAAAGCATGGAAGTATGCGCAAGATGGTTTTCTCTTTCCATTAAGGATGACTCCCAGGAAAAGATCTTGAGTTGTCAGCCACTGGATACTTCCAGATCATCACATGATTTGGTACAGAGGAACCCTGATGGAAAATCCAGGAAGAATTCAACACAGGTAGAGCACAAAACTCTTGATCATCACTTAGTCAATGTGCATTCAATTCCTTTTTTGCTAGGTATTTGCATCCAGTTTCTTGTGCAATTTTGTGCTTTATAGGGTGCATGATGATTTTATGATTGGATCAGGAGACTTCATCATATATCCAAATTTTCAATTTACATTTTGTTTAGAATTAATATCCTTGCGTCCTGAGTTGACATGAACATCTCCCTGGGAAGATCAATTTTTATTTTATTTTATAAATAGTCAAATGTGTTTTTATATATTATAGTATTAAAAATCAAGCCTTGGAGATGCTTCATCTTCTTCTTGCTATTACTGAGAAAAGTTATTGAAAAATACTTGCAGATACTGCTGTTTAATTGTATGTCAGTGAGGGATCCTCAGTTGCTTCTTCCGAACCTGATGAAAACATGTGCCAGTCATGGTGAGCATCAAGAAGCATTATTTGATGCGATTTCCTCAATTTTTGTAGAGCAATATTACCATCCAGTAAACTTTAAAGATCTAAATTGAATGTATAGATTAAGAATTATTAGTACGTAAAAATGATAAAGTGCCTGGAATTTAGATCCGCAATGAGTTTCTTGGTGATGAACTTAGAGTATGGATAATTTTACTCTTGATTGGTGTCGAACCTTAATTGTTGATAGGATTTTCAATAAAGTTTCTGTAAATACAGAAGATATTTCTGTTTTCAAAGGAATTTATGGCAATTTGGGGTTGATATATTAGGTGTCTACTTCAAGAAGGCTCTATTTGTACCAAACACATCAGTGTATAACAAGGTTGGTTCACATTCCTTACCTGCGACTGTTTCTGAAGTTGATTTGTCATGGCAGTTTGCTCTTCAAAGAGTTTGGGAGAACCTAATGCTGGGTGACAAAGGTAGGTGAGTTATAACATAAAATGTCAATTAAGTTATTCTATTCTACCTTGGTCTTCAATCAAAATGTATATGGATCATAATTCTGGGGTGCTCTGAACTTCTTTGTATTTCTTAGTCGGAAGTGTTTCTCTTTTTTAACTTTAGCAGGAGGTGATGAGAAGAGCGCAGACAGTGGCACTGTTTTTGAAGAACTAACATATGATACGGAAATGGCTGTCAGAAGTTGTGAAAATAGTGCAGTCTTCCCCTCTCTCCCGTCAGCTATAAAATGGCTCAGGGACAGTGTCCGAAAAAGTCAGTCTCATCGTTTTCAGGTACTCTGCTTTGTGTTTCTTATGATCATATAAGATTTTTGGTGACCTTGAAATGTATAAATCTTACTCCTGCTTCTTCCCGAATTCTAATATTTCTGGTGTACTTATCAGGTCCTCGTAACCGGTTCTTTACATCTCATCGGTGATGTGTTGAAATTAATCAAAAAGTGAGGCGTAGTACCAAGCTGAAGGCCCCTATTTGCATGTCCTTCTAACTGCAACATGCTCTGGTATTCATGAAGTCATGGGAAAAAACCGTGGACCATTCTAATCCCCAATGACTCCTCCGACGTGGTTAAATGCGGACTGCTACGGCTTCTATTCTACTACATGCTGTGTGTTCTGAAATGCTGCAGATTTCATGTCGGGTGCATACAGTTGAATCAAAGATAGTGACTTAAATTTACGCGGGCATTTTGTCTGAGAGGGGGGCTATTTCCACACCCCTATATTGGTTAAACCTCAACACTTTATTAAGGTCATTGACTTTTCAATTCTTTGTCGACAGATTTCTTGAATGAAAGACAATAAGTTTGCAATTTCAATCTTGTTCTTTATAAGCAAATCATTTTAACTATACACCCCTTCTCATAACGTCACGATCACAACAAAATTCCCAAACCATGAATGCAAGGCGTTCCTAGCCCAAGTTTCCTACGTCTAGCAAATATCTGTTGCAAATGTTTGAAAACCTCCATGAAATGACTGAAAACAGGGGAAACAAGGTCAATGTTGCAGCACTCGTTTGTAAGCTGGGACTATGATCCTGTACTTGTTTCGACCCGATATGAATTGCCGAAAAGCATGTCTAAGAGATTTTGTGGGCGAGTACGGCTGTCTATGGTAGTTCAAAGAGAATTCAGGTAGACAAAGCAGCTGGAACACCACGAGGGAGAAGGAACAAGAGAAACAAATAAAAACTACATAATAGCTGAAACATCATACTCGTGATTGTTCACCGAAATCAAAGCTTTCATTCATTAGGATGAAATGATCACATCTGTACATGTTCACAAACTCTACTTCCTATAACACTTGCATTTCTACCTTTTTTTTTTTTTTTTTTTTTTATCCCCACCCCCACCGGCTGAGAGAAGCAATTCTAGTCTACCTATAGAACAAAGGCCCACTGATGAAGAGCAAATTATAAAACAGAAACATACATATCCCAAATCCACAAAAATAAAAATTGAAACAATAGTACAATCTTGACTGGTGCTCAAAGCAATTGCCGGAGCTGCTGGTTTTCTTTCTGGAGAGACTTAACTTCTTTCATCAGCTCAGCTTGGTTTTCCAGAATTGCACTCATCACATTTGACGTTTCCATCTGTGTAATGGTTCCAGAAAATGAATTAGGAACTAAACAAAAACAAAAAGAGAACAAGATAGCAGTTGCATACCTCTTGCATATGAAATTGTCTTAAAATTTCTATATGAAGGTTCCTCATATCTTCGTGTATGGATTTCTGAAAAGAATCAAGAGTTTCTTCTAGAGTACGTTGAAAAATTTGAAATGTAAAGGAATTTCCCTGCTGTGGATCTTGTTGAGGCACATTTTGGAGATGCGAACTTCCTCCCTGTCGCAATTATTGTCGTTCAGTAAACCATAATAATCTAGTATCACTATAAAAAGGCAGCATGATAAACAACTGTGATAGCTTCTCCTAATGGATTCCATTACTGGTTTCCAATTTGAATGCAGCATCAAAACAAAAGCACTCATTTCAAGTGGGGCCCTACCTGTTACTAAGAACACAAAAAGTGAACGCATGTACCATGCCAAAGCACTAAAATAATCTTTCCTGCTCTAAGTTGTTTTCTATTCTCTTTTTTTTCTCTGTGAAATGGCCTATTTAAATGCAAAACCAGACAATCAATTATCTATCCGATGAAAAAAAACAGATAATTACTTATCTAATAAGTATGTTATCCATACATTCACTGCTGGAAGAATCCCTGATTCTGTGGCAGTTGATGTATCTGACTTTGACAACAAGCTATTCAACAGTTCTTCTCTGCCTTCAGCTCCAGTTTTCTTTGTTTTTGGCGAACCAACTGCAAGGGATGTTCTGTCATTGTAGGAAGATGTAGTGCTTATCCTCTCTGCATAAGTAGAGAATCTCCGAGGCAGGGCCAAAGATGTTGGTGAATCAAGGTGCCCCATGATGCTTTTGTTACCAGGGGACATAGGCATGGCACTCGAGGAAATGTGCTCTGGAAATCCTAATGAAGTCTCCAGATTGGATGACACATCTTTCGTGCGCAAGTTCGCATAACTTAAGCCTAAATTTGCAGAAGAGCTAATACTAGTAAGACTTGCTGTTAAGGACATATCCGGTAATCCAGATAAAATTGATCCTGACGTCTGAGCCGACATCCCAAAGCGAGATGGAAAAGTGATTGGCTGACGCAGGTGAGTATACTTATCGGATAATCTCTCACCACCCCAAGCTTCTGGAGGGGTGATGGATGAGTCCTCACTCTTGGAAGGTGGAGCAGGAGTTGATTCTAGTAGTGCAAACGACGATTTGGTGTCATCCTGCACCAAGGAATAAAGCAAAATCATCATTCAGAACAATGTATCATCCTGCACCAAGGTTGGTCATTATAGTTCAAAATATGAATATTTGCATTATGCATTCATCCAAGAAAGCTAAAGATTTGGATAGGTGAGACCTGTTTAGAAATTGAGCTGGGCTTCCAGTCAAATATTGGATGATCACTGGCCCCATCATCTGCAAAAGGGAATCTCCTACTGGATGAAGGAAACAAAAGTGAGGAAGGCTTCTTATCTGCAAGCAAATGGTCCTTCTTTGATCTGTCATGATCATCCCACAGCTTGTCAAGTGTAGGTGTGATTGGATGGACATCCACAAGAGGGGAGAACACCTCATCATCCTTGAAGATATACGTAGATCGAGGAGCATGCAATCTAGACAATGTTCCACCTGGCCGTAAATGGCCTCGATGTGGTGTCTCCTCTGCAGTAGATACATGAAGTGTGCTTGAAGTAAATCCACTGCCAGCTGAAGATGTCTCCGCAGATAAACTTGAACGGCCTGGATTTCGAGAACTAGATACTGCCATAGATAGAGGAAGGCTTGATGAGGTCACAGAAGGAAGCGGGTCAGGCATAAGTATTGAATCTTCAACAGCATCTCCTAAAAGAGCGGTCTCAGCAGTACAATTGCTTTCATTTACAAGGGCAGGTTTTGACCTTTGCCAGGATAGACTTGTAACAGCCTGATGAATACTGTAAAGGATTAGTACAAACAAAGTTAAGAAGAATTTTGATACAAGAAAAAGTTGAAATCTTTTGGCTCAACAGAACCATGTCATTCATGTAGACTGCTAGTTAAAAGCTAACGGCCTATTGTGTGTCCCAATGAGAACATCCTTGTGATAAATCCACCTAACCAGGGTTGGTAGAAAGTTCGAATCAGGCCAAAGAGACAATATATATGCCCCCAACCCTAATGGTAAAGGCATCTTGATCCTTAGTGATGACAAACTAACAGCATAGTGTTAAATGAAAATGCCAGAAAACAAATTGCTAAAACTTTTAGAGACAACACAAGTTTCTCCAAAATTCGCATGTTTCAGAGATAAAACACTTTAGTTTATTAATCCATTAAGCTGCTGTTCAAGGAACAGTGCCCTAATTATGCAGGGATCTTCTGAGCCTAATGCAAGCAAACAGGAATGTGTTGTGTACGAGGATGCGCCAACACTGCATCAGACAGTGATGGGGAGGACCACAATGAGGAGAGAGAGAGAGAGAGAGAGATTGATACCTCTGAACTACTATAAGCACGAAGAACGGTGAAAGGCTCTGGTTTACCACGGACATCATAGAACACCACACGACCACTGCTTGTTCCAGCTGCCAGTACCCAGCCATCATCTCTAAAGGCCAATGAAGAGAAAGGTGCCTCGTAGGAAATACAAGATGAATGTCGTCTAGATCCAGAGTCGTAAGTATACAACTTCTTATCAAGCCCAACAGTAGCAATCATCTGTCAAGAGGAAAATATTTTCAATATCACAATGCTTAATTAATATCTCTCCAGACATTCTGACCCTTAGAAAGCTTCACTATTTCATGGCAAATGATAAAATAGCCTTCATCTGATAAACATTACGGACTGCAATATGTAAGTTAAGGTGTACTTATCAGACCTTGTCATTAGATGGGGAGAAACTGATACCAGCAGTTGGCGCAGAATGCTGCTTCAACCAAGAAACCTGCATAAAAAAAGTTTGAAAAAGAAAGAAAAGAAGAAAAACCAGTTTAGTTACAAACACAAAATGAAAAACTAAGAGAAACAAGAATCAGTAGGAAAGAAATCCAGGAAGTTAATAAAAGGGTAAATTTGACAGCTAAGTTATCAAAGAACAAGATCAATGCTTCCTTTGGGTTTGGGGAGAAGGAACAATTGGACAAAATACAGAATGCAAATTCTCTCTACTTCAAATATGACTGTTTCTATCACCAAAAAAGAAAGCCTGTTTTCCATATATAAATAAACTGGGAACAGACTTTTAATTTCCATTGACCCAAACGGAATTGTAAACCCAAAAGACCAAGAAAACTCAGTAAAGCATTGATGTTGGTACTGTTTTTTTTTGGGGGAATAAACATGTAGAGAGATTCATTAACGTACTGCAAACCTTTGGGCTACGACCGGTTGTGTCCCACAAATGTGCAGACCCATCATCACCTGCTGTCACCAAAAGGTGTCGGCTAATCCGGGAATAGTCAAGCACTCTTAGTACCTGGTCTTAAAAACCAGCAAATAACCAATTAGCTCAGAAACCAGGGACTCAAAGCCACAAAGACCAGGGTAATAATCGGCGGAAAGATGCAACAAGAAGACAACCTGTCCATTAGGGTCCTTGAGTTCAGCAGTCCTTGCACCAGACGTAAGGTTGTGAAGTATTAGATCCCCATCGACACTAATGGAAGCTAAGTGCTCATCTTTGCAATTGTACATTGCACCCGTAATTGTACTAGAGTGACCCCTCAACCATTTAATACAGCGCTTTCTTTGCAAATCCCATATTCTTACAACCTGACCACTTCCACCAGAACATATGTATCTAGAAACCTTGTTACTGAAGCTCAGAGCCAACATAGACTCCTGCATAAATAGTTCAACGAGCAGAACATCAACTACTAAACCAACCCAGTCTTTCAAGGACTATTGTCTCCACTGTCACACCATTCTAACACACCACGTCTATTTGAATTATATAATTGTGATTGAAATACCTCAATGTTGTCTCCACTATCGGTTCCGGCCACAGGAATGGTGCCCATGCTCTTCCCATTCTTATTCCACAAGGATATCTTCTTATCATCTCCAGCACTAGCCACCACCAAATCTAAAAAATCACAACCCACATTGATTAACAAAACAAATGCAGGATTTTTTTTTGAAAAAAAACAGAACTTTTTGATTATTTTCACCTAAAACGTTCTCATTTACAAACACCTTGATAATATTCAATTCTTACAAACACAGATAACAAAAATCAACACCAACACTATGAAATCCATAACCCATCATCCCATTGAGAGAGAGAGTGAGAGAAGGTAGTGACTGACTGGTGTGGTTCCACTTGAGCGAATTGACATGGGAGCCAGGAGATGGAGTGTAGCTCAAAACGCAGGGATCTCCCGACTTGACAGAGACATCGAAGAGCTTGACAGTGTCACCTCCACTTGCTGCCAGTAACGCCATCGATGGATCCAAACCTGTATTCATATTCATTCTCCTCTTTCTTCCCCAACTTTCCCGATTTGGTTTTTCTTTCCTTCTTTTTTCTATTATCTCTTAATGAGAAGCCTATACCTAACTCCACATCCAATTTCCCGGAAAATCCAGTGATTGGATTCTCGGGATTTTTGAGAGTGAGGTCGAAGAAATTATGAAATGGAAGAGTTGGTTTTTATCTTTATTTATTTGTTCATTCTTTTTTTTTTTTTTTTTAATTTGGGTTTTGAAATGAAAAACCCTACTGAAATGAAAAAGAGGGCGAAATTTAAATAAGATGGAGAGGTAATAAGTGGGCGGGCGCCTTTATGGCCCAAGGCCATGAGCCCATAATTATTTATTTATCTTTTCCTTTTTTCTTTGAAAGGATTTTTTTTTTGGAGAAGGTAGGATATATAATAAAACAAGAGTTTTAAATTTATTTATTTGTTAAAATCAAAATCGAAATCGAAAATAATTTTGATTTAAGATGTGGATCCCAAAGTTGTGCTCAGTGAGTTTTATGACCAATAAGGTGAAATTTCAGTGAACCACAGCAGATGTGAACTTGGTTTTTGCATACAAACGAAACTAGGCAGCTTCTTCATACGGATTATGTATTGCAGAATCAAACCCATATCAAGCATTTCCACCATTTTCACATTTCTACAAGCAACTATTTGCTCATTCAAATTCCTCTTTTTGTCGAGGATATTGGCACATTGTTGGCCACAATTTGGCTACATCTGTCTTCTTCAAAATGCTTTTTAAGATTGGAAACAGGAGCAATCATAAATGGTTAGAAGAACTTAGCAGCAGGCCAGAAACATGAAGACACGACCCCCATAATAAGAAGCAACATATAGGCACTAATAACAGTTAGACCATCTCTTTAACACCAAAATACGATTAATACCAATGAGTAATATTACTAATAGTCTGCGAAAACTGAAGACTTCTTTAGGGAGTGAAATGCGGCCATTTCTGTTGGCCTCAATGGAAAGCACAACAATGAGTTGCCAGACCAAATATATGTACACAAATGTCGCAGAATAAAGCACTACAGAGAAAGGTGAACGACGAAACACAAAATTCTTCTGCCTCGGGCGACTCCAGAGTATATGTCCCAACAGCCAGCTTCTATAGCTCCTCCCCAGCTTAAAGCACCGTACTTGGGATCAACTTGAGATAGAGGAAAGCTCTGAGGCTGGCAACCTTCATTTCCAGCCACATTGCCCAACAAAAAAATGGAAAAAATGCCTGCACGAGGAAAAATAGATAAAAGAGAAGAGGAAAATGGCAGAAAGTTAACACCAATAGTTGCGTAGCAAATAGCACAATAAGACTAGCATGGCAATTGATGAATCATGATAAACAAGTCAAATCTACAAAGAATTTGCATAATCATGAGGCAGAAAGCACAACACCAGAACTACTGGATCTTTTTAAGAGCCCATGGTTCATAAATAGTCAAAAAAGTATTTGGGTATGAGATTGGGCTGATTGGCCTTCACCAAGAGGAGGCCAAAAATACATGCAGTAGCCTTGTGTTTATGAGATTGCATTGATCCTTTCACAGAATTACGGACTAAATGAGCAACTTCAATAAATTATCCTTTCCCATACCGCAATTTGCTAGACTCAAAAAGTGCATCTTCAGACGTAGCATCCATAAAAAACAATTCAAGCAACAATATATGTGAATGCAAGATGCGGATTAGCAAATAAAGGGGAGAAAGGACCTTTACTTGGAACACACTTTCAACGAAGTAACATAAAAACCACTGAGGTATACTTAATTTCTAAGGTTGAATTCTAACAAGCTACCTGTTCAAAGTAAGAACTTAAAAGCGTAGGAGTGTTTACAGTTTTCATTTTTTTCAAGAAAAGTGGTCCAATGCTTGAAAGACAGCTAGGAAACAAGAACATAACTATAGGTTCTTGAGGAAGATATAACAGATGATATATACACATATAAAGCTAGCAAACCAATATTTGTAATTAAGTAATAACATTCACATATGCCTGCACATGCACTTACACCAATGCAGAACAAACTAAAGCAATAACATAGACAACATGACATGAGTGCACAAACACACACAGAGCTACGAACCCACGGACATGATCAATACCAAAGGAATCAACTGCAACAATAATCAGCTGACCTGGTTCAAGACTGGAGCAGTGGTATTGCAATCATCACATTTTTGTTGACACCATGAACTTAGTTTTTTTCTCGGCTGGCTTAAGAATCTGGAAAGAGCACATTAAGTTCTCATCCACACTCATCATTGCACCAGCATTGTCAAATTCACCACAGTAGTTGGGAGCTGAAAAAATGGTAACAAGTTGCCTGTCTGCAAAGAATTCATAACCATCCTCCACAACCTGTGCAAAAGAAAATTTGTTTCAGTTCCAAAATGGGTAGCAGTAGCTTGAGCAGAATAAAACAAGGGGGAAGGAAAGTCAATAACCTGATGAGCACGACAAACAAGGTCCAAATCATGCTTCATTAAGAACTCTGCCACCTTATCAGGGCCAAATGTATATGAGACTCCTCTGTCATTCATTCCCCATCCCTTAACATCTCTACCAGGATCTGACCAGAGCAAATCACAAAGCAAGCCAGTATCAGGAACAGCAGTTGGACGAGGTAAGTTTCTGATCTGATCCAAGTTTGTCAAATCTGGGGAAAGACCACCATGCATGCATAATATTTTGTCATCTATAAGAGCAGCCACAGGAAGGCAGTTAAAGCTGTCAGTGAAGGATTTCCAAAGTCTCACATTGAATCGCCGCTTGCACTCATCATAGAATCCATATATACGGTTAATAGAAGCACATTCATGATTTCCTCTTAGCAGAAAGAAGTTCTCTGGATATTTAATTTTGTAGGCAAGCAAGAGGCAGATTGTTTCTAAACTCTGTTTGCCACGATCCACATAGTCCCCTAAGAAGAGATAATTTGCACTAGGAGGGAAACCCCCATATTCAAAGAGCCTTAATAGGTCACTGTATTGTCCATGGATGTCACCTGGAAATAAAAAGGAAAATTCAGGCCAGAAACAAAATGTCAAGTAAATTGAAACCATTACAACAGTGAATTTATTAGAATAGTCGAAACAAGCACTACCGTATGAGCTGCAGAGATCAAACAAACTAGCCATTTATCTAGAGATAATACTTGGAAATTCTTTTTTCTAAATATCCACAACTCTCAAAGGCTTTGACTCATCTACCTACTCATAACTAAACAGAGTCTAAATTTCTGCAATCCTTGCGATATTGCAAAACAAAACATGACAATAATTTCCGGTTCAAATCGCATGAACCCAATCGCCTGAGTCAATGTTTACCATGGTTTCATGGGAAAACCATAAATCCATAGGTTGATGGATGAAATGATTTTTAACTATTTCATACTTTATCAGGGCCTCCTAACCTCTTCCCTGCCAAATATAAAAAGGAAAAACATGAGTACTGCCCCATCCGGCCTTCCAAGTTCCACTATGATTTTTCACATATCGTGTTCTCAATCACTAACCACGATTAGGATAATTCCCCGAATGGAAGTAGAAACCACCATTTTTTTCAATCTCAATGACATTCAATTAACCATTATAACCTTTATTTCCCCAAATGAAGGTAGAAACCGCAATTATTTTCACATGACATACAACCAGGCATATCAAGGATTTCAATTGAGTTAGACAAACGATTATAAAGTGGAAAAGCTCAACATCTAAAAGTTTCAAGCTTTTATATGTTTTAGCAATTAAACAGAACATCAAGTAGGCTGTCCCGCTGATTTCAGGAAACAAGAGCAAACTAACACAACATGATTCATTGACACCAACGTAAAGGACACATAACACCATCAATAAGCCCCACAATCATAACATTGAAGAGGGGAAAAAGAGGAGAACTTATTTATCAGAACATCTATAACGAAAAAATAAAATAGTATATTCACCAAACATATATTATTTAGTAATGTGGCTTGCCACAGTCTTATGCAACATTTCTAATGTTCTCCCTTTCAAAGTAAAACTCTGAAATGGAAAAAGAACGCATATGGGTACTCTAAAACTATAATATCAACCACAAAGTAATTCAACCATGTGATTTCAACATCATTCCGATAAGCAATTTCATATCAGACATGTAAGGAAAGAGAACCCATCAGAAAATAAAACAAAATAAAATAAAAAACAAACAAAACCATCAAATCCGTACAAAACCCCAGAAGGGGAAGAAAGTCAATCCAACCTGATGCGACTCAAAATTTAGGAAAAGAAAATAGTTCGATAAAATAGCTACATCAATGTATGTGGGTATGCAAATATCCTACCGCAGATTTTGATTGGGGCTTCAAGCTCGAGCAAATTGGGCTGCTGAAGAAAGATTTCTCTGGAAGCAACACAAAGCTGTTTGATCTCAGACTCCGAGAGCTGAACCTGCTTTCCCGGCCGGGCTAATCGGACCTCCGTGAGCCGTCTGATTATGTCATCGAGTACGGCAGGGTCCATCGCTCCCTGCCCTTGCGAGGCCATTCGATTCGATTTTCAGATCCTCGTTTGAATGGCTCAGATTTCTCGTCAGCTACAAAAGAAGAAACCCTAGAAATCCGAATTCGAGAAAAAGGGTCTCTCTTTTTTTGTCTGAGCTGTTATGTCTATGGAGGCTCTCTGTCTTGTATGTGCGCTTTGAATTTGGCTTTTGGTTTGGTGGGTCAATTTTCTCAGTGAATATATTTTTATAAAAATAAAAGTAATTTTCTCGGGAAAAAAAGTGGCAGATGGAAAAGGGAAAGCGAAACTGGAAAATATGATAATAAAATAGTGGTTTTTTTGATTGGGGAGAAGAAGGCGTCAAAATATTGAAGATGGAAGACGGCTGCAACTCCTATGCGACGGAGGAGCCTATAATATCTGAAAAACAAAAGAATGAGTACACAGCAGACGACGTCGTAATCTTCTTCCGCGCACAGTTCTGATCTGAACAATTTGATTTTTAACTGTATCTGGTTTGGTGGGCTTAAATTGTAAGCCCATCCAAATTTGGATGAGTTTGGTTAGGTCTTGGGTAGGGCTCGTCAATGGGCCAGGCCGGGCCAGTCTGACCTAAATTTAACGGGTTTGGGCCAGATCGGGTTTTAAGGAGGAGAGAGAAAATAGGGGCTGGGTCGGGTTGGACTTTTTTAAAAACTTAAAGTCCATGAACTACCCATGGCCTAGGCCTTGAGAAAGCCCATCAGACCGGACCGGGCTAAGCCCAACAAGCGGGGCCAAAATGAGCCTACTTCATTCAAAAAAAAGAAGAAAAAAGGAGAAAGAAACATAATTAAATATGTTTTAAAAACGAATGGTATGAATAAATATGCAAATGTTTGGTGACGGGTTCAAAAAAAAACATGATTATATTTTGTGATATGATATGATGTTTGTCTTATTCTTAATATATATAATTGTTGTATTAATAATTGACACAAATTAATGTGCTAATCATTCAATTATAAACTAGGAATGAGTAAAGAAAAGTAAAAGAAATGAAACAAAACAAAAAACCCAAAATAAACACAAACAACCATTTTTATCACCATTGTATCGCCACTCTATCACCAGTTTATCACGTTTTAGGCAGAAACGAAGTTTATTTTTCAATTTCGACATCTGTTTAGTTTTTGACCTATAACTTTTCAACTATTTATCCAAATTGTGTGTTCTTTATATATATGGATTCAACACAGAAAAATAAAGAACACAAAGCGAACGAAATGTCAAAAATGAATACAAAAATGAGCAGAATTTAGTGGAAACAAATACAATGTTTCAAACAAGTAATATAATTCTATTGCTTTAATGTAACCAAATGCTAATTATAAATAGGGGTATGTTTTCATCTTCCAAAGCCACTTAACTTTGATGCATAACTTTTGTTTTGTTTTTTTAGAGACAAAATTCACTGCAGACCACCAATCCTATACCCTTATTTATAAATAATTATATACGTATGCGGCTCTAACAAGCCGGGCTGGACTTTCTTGGGCTTAATTGGGCGGGGCTGGGCTTCAGACACCCAAGCCCAAGTCTAAGTCCAACCCAGCCCATTGCGGCCGGGCCATCCTAAAGCCCATAACGGGCCGAGCCGGGGTTTTTCTCGATGGGCCGGGCGGGCCCCCATCAGCCCATAAGCCCGCAGGCCAAATGATGAGCCCTAGTCTTGGGTTAACCCAGCTACGTCGTTTTGAAACAAAAACTCCTCTTTTCTTTTTTGGTCAAAAACCTCTTTGGCATTGACATTTTAAATATGAGGTCGTTTTCTTTCTGTATTTGAGTTGTTTGTTCATATTTTTCTTGGTTTGTTATTCAAATCACTCCCAAACGAGCCCCAAATGTAACTTGATTTCGATTTTTTTTTTGGTCGTAATCAATCCAAATTCATTCAAAACTCAAAAAAATAGGAAGTAAACAAACAAAAAGGCGACATATAGGAGCAAAGCACCACAAACACAGGGGATCGCTTATCAAAGTTTTTTTTAAAAATTTGTTTCCCTTGCCTTCACGATCAGAGCTTACCAAAATAAATTTATTTGTTTCCCTTGCCTTCTCTTTGGCTTAAGAATCTGGAAAGAGCGCGTTAAGTTCTCATCTACACTCATCATTGCACCGACATTGTCATATTCACCATAGAAGTTGGGGGCTGAAAAGATTGTAACAAGTTGACTGTGTGGCAAAGAGTTGATAACCGCCTCAACAACCTGCTGGGCACGACGGATGAGATCCAAATCATGCTTCATTAAGAATTCTGTCACCTAAGAATAAGCAATTGGTGTTAGGAGGATAGCCCCCAAGTTCAAAAGTCCGCAATAGGTCACTATATTGCCCGTGGACATTGCCTGAAAATGATGGATAATATATATATATATTAAGCACCATTTAAATCCATTCACGAAATTTAAATTTGTTCACAAAGTGATGTGTCAGTATAACACTGAGGTCTAGAATGACCACTATATAAATAAGGGGCATTAAATAAAGATAAAGATGCCAAGTCATGACAGTTCATTTAGTTTAGGCAGCCAATTATTCTTGTTACACCTGTATAGTTTTGGTTAAGTTGTTATGTTTGTTACAGGTTGTTAGAGAAAGTTTTGTACATAGCTTTAGCTATATATATACCTCAAATGTAAGTGTAATTAATCAAGTTAGTAAATGAGAAGAGTATTATTCAGTAAAACCATTCTGCTGTTTTCCTCTAGTTTCCTTTAGTTTCTTTATGGTATCAATCGCCATCACCTCACGGTACTCTTCGATCTTAATCTCTTCCGCTGTGCTTTCTTCTCAGATCTCCGATCTGTAATCAATTGCCTGTTGTTGTTCTCCGATCTTGATTTTGTCTCCTTTATCTTGATCTCTGATGGCATCACCCACTGAATCCTCTTCTCCGATTCCGTCATTTCCCACTCAGAATCCTAATTCTTCCTCTTCAAACCCTAATTCGTCCCAAACCTACACTTCTCTTACGATTCAAAACATCGGTAGCATGGTGCCGATCAAGCTCAAGCGTTCGAATTATCTGCCATGGTGTGCTCTTTTTGCCCCAATTCTTCGTCGCTACAAGCTTCTTGGACTCATTGATGGAACTGAGCCTTGTCCAGCGCCATTTTTACCAGACCGCTCTATCAATCCTGCTCAACATCCACCACTTCAAAACTCTTTTTGATATAATTCCAATCGTGGCAAGAACAATCGATTTTCCAACAATCGGAGCACCTACAATTCTAGCAATAATCGGGGCAACTACAATTCTGGCAATCATCGAGGCAACTACAATTCTGGTTTCACTTCTGGTTTCAATCGTGGTCATAATTCCAACTCTCGTGGCTCTTCTGGTGTTCGTATTTCTTGCCAGATCTGTGGAAATACAAGTCATGAGGCCATAGACTGCTATGTTCGCATGAATCCAGAAATTTCTGGTAAAATCCCTCCAGCAAAGCTTGCTGCAATGTGTGCGCATTATACATTAAAGCCATCTCCTCCCTCCTGGCTCATTGACTCTGGCGCAACTTCTCACATTACCAATGACATCTCCAACATCTCTTCTCCATCTCCTTACACCGGTGAAGACAAAGTCTATATTAGTGATGGTAAAGGTCTGTCCATCAATCATATTGGTTCCTCTTTGTTACATACTCCCAGTACTTCTTTTAAATTGAAAAATGTACTTCATGTTCCTCAAATGAAGCACAACTTGTTGTCTGCTTTTCAATTTGTCAAAGACAATTCATGTTCATTGACACTTGATTCTGATGGATCCCTTGTAAAGGATCGTTCTACGGGGAAGACGCTTTTGCTGGGACCAGTTAGAGATGGATCCTATCCTTTGCAAAGCTCTACTTCAAATAGTCCTTCTTCTTCAATTTCTTCATCAGCATTTGCCAGTATTAAAGCTCCAGTGAAGATTTGGCATAGTAGATTGGGTCATCCCTCCTCCAATATATTTCGAAAAGTGATTTCTGGTAATAAGCTTGCCCTGCAAGGTAAATCCTCAGTTGACTTCTTCTGTTCGGATTGTGCTATAGCTAAAAACCATAAACTGCCTTTTCACCCTGCTGGTTCATCTACTTCCCATAGTCTTGCTTTACTTCATTGTGATGTATGGGGACCTGCCCCTGTAACCTCTGTGAGTGGTTTTCAGTATTACCTATTGTTAGTAGATGATTACACCAGATATAGCTGGTTCTTTCCTTTGAAAAGAAAATCTGAGGTGTATTCTACCTTTGTCACTTTCAAGACATATGTGGAAAAATCTGTTGGTAATCAAATAAAGGCTATACGTTCTGACTCAGGGGGTGAATTCACTAGTGCTTCTTTTCAGTCTTATCTTAATTTGCATGGAATTTCTCATCAGTTCAGTTGTCCACATACACCTAAACAGAATGGATGTGTAGAACGTAAACATAGGCATCTTGTGGAAACAGCCAGAACATTGTTAGTAGCTTCTAATGTTCCTAAAGTCTATTGGGTTGAAGCTCTATCCACTGCTACTTACTTGATCAACAGGTTGCCCATTTCTGGTCTTGCAAAATCTCCATGGGAGTTATTATTTCATACATCACCAGATTATACTAGGCTAAAGGTTTTTGGGTGTAGTTGTTACCCCTGGTTAAAACCTTATGTCACCTCTAAACTTGATGGCAAAAGCAAGCAGTGTGTTTTCCTTGGATATAGTTTACAACATAAGGGTTATAGGTGCTTAGACATGACCACTGACAGAGTCTATATCTCTAGACATGTCTTATTTGATGAGAAGTCTTTTCCCTTTCTTGCCAAGTCAGCTTCAAACTCTGATTCTATCCCTCCTATCTCTCCTGTTATTGACCTGCAATTTCCCATCTCCAACTCACAATCTGCCTTACCAAGTTCTCCCTCCATCAATCCTTCTTTAAATGCTTCTACCCCTAGTGAATTTGTATCACCACACAATTTCAGCCCTTTACAATCGCATTCCTCTTCTCCATCTTTACCAGGTCAAAACATTCATCCTATGGTTACTAGATCAAAGAATGGCATTTTTAAGCCTAAAGCTTACACTGCTACCAAACACCCTTTATCAGCCTCTCTTGATTATGTACCAACAACCTATCATCAGGCCTCTAAATTTTCAGAGTGGAGATCGACCATGCAAGCTGAATTTAATGCCCTCCAATCAACTGGAACATAGATTTTGGTTCCTTCTTCTTCATCCTGAATGTTGTCGGTTGTAAGTGGGTATTTAGAATCAAGAAAAAGCCTCGATGGCACCATTGACAGATATAAAGCCCGGCTTGTTGCCAAGGGATTTCATCAAAAGAGGGTCCGGACTATCAAGAAACCTTTAGTCCTGTGGCAAAGCCTCGTCACTATCAGAATTTTGTTAACTTTTCTTTGTGCAATTCAATTGGTTTTTGCATCAACTTGATATTAGTAATGCTTTCCTTCATGGTGATTTAAAAGAAGAAGTATTCATGCATCAGCCACCTGGTTTCAATGATCCGAACTTTCCAAATCATGTGTGTCGCCTCAAAAAGTCCTTATATGGACTCAAACAGGCTCCCAGGGCATGGTTTGATAAATTGTTTCAAGCTCTCAAGTCTCTTGGTTTCACTCAATCATCATCTGACGCATCCCTCTTTGTTCTCAAGGTTCCAATTCTTGTTATTGTTCTTGTCTATGTGGATGACATATTGGTCAGTGGTACAGATTCTTCAGTGTGCAATCTATTCATCAAGAAACTGAGTTCTTTGTTTCCTGTAAAGGACTTAGGTCCCTTACATTATTTCTTGGGTCTTGAAGTTCAACGAACCAAAGAGGGACTCTTTCTCCATCAGGGCAAATATCTGATGGACTTGTTACAAGGACAAAAATGGAGGGTGCTAAGCCTTGTTCTACACTTCTTGGAACTACCAAACTGGATCACAGTGGTACACCTTTGGAAAATCCCACAGAGTATAGATCCATTGTGGGAGGCTTACAATATTTAACTTGGACTCGGCCTGATATCTCATTTGCAGTTAATCAGGTTTGCCAATTCATGCATACTCCAACTGATGCACATATGCAGGTAGCCAAGAGAATACTCAGATTTCTCAAAGGTACATCTTCACATGGTATATGGTTTCATAAAGGTCCTCTCACTCTATCAGCCTACTCTGATGCAGACTGGGCTGGCTGTACTTTTGATAGGAGATCCACAAGTGGATTTTGTGTGTTTCTTGGCTCAAACTTAGTGAGCTGGAGTGCTAAAAAGCAGCCTACCGTAGCTCGTTCGTCTACTGAGGCTGAATATCGATCCCTGGCTCACACTGCAGCTGAAGTTACATGGATCTGCAAAGTTTTTAGAGATTTCGGTTTCTCCTCCTCTGTTAAACCTACCATTTGGTGTGATAACATTTCTGCCATCTCCCTTGCATCCAACCCTGTTTTTCATGCAAGAACCAAACATGTGGAAATTGATTACCACTATATAAGGGAGCTGGTTCTTGCCAATCTGGTTCAAGTTCAGTACGTTTGCAGCCAGGACCAAATAGCTGATATTCACACTAAATCTTTGTCTAAGAATCGGTTTCTCTTTCTTCAATCCAAGCTTTCTCTTGGAACTCCTAGTCTTTCCAAGCTCAGCTTGAGGGGGTGTAAAGATAAAGATGCCAAGTCATGACAGTTCATTTAGTTTAGGCAGCCAATTATTCTTGTTACACCTGTATAGTTTTGGTTAAGTTGTTATGTTTGTTACAGGTTGTTAGAGAAAGTTTTGTACATAGCTTTAGCTATATATATACCTCAAATGTAAGTGTAATTAATCAAGTTAGTAAATGAGAAGAGTATTATTCAGTAAAACCATTCTGCTGTTTTCCTCTAGTTTCCTTTAGTTTCTTTATTAAATACATGCAGTAGCCTTGTGTCTATGAGATAGCATTGATCCTTTCACAGAATTATGGACTAAATGAGCAACTTCAATAAATTATCCTTTCCCATACCTCAATTTGCTAGACTCAAAAGTGCATCTTCGGACGTAGAATCCATAAAAAACAATTCAAGCAACAATATATGTGAATGCAAGATGCGGATCAGCAAATAAGGGGGAGAAAGGACCTTTACTTGGAGCACACCTTCAGTGAAGTAACATAAAAACTACTGAGGTATACGTAATTTCTAAGGTTGAATTCTAACAAGCTACCTTTTCAAAGTAAGAACTTAAAAGCTTGAAAGACAGCTAGGAAACAAGTACATAACTGTAGTTTCTTGAGGAAGATATAACAGATTATATATACACATATAAAGCTAGCAAACCAATATTTGTATAAGTAATAACATTCACATATGCCTGCACATGCACTTGCACCAATGCAGAACAAACTAAAGTGATAACATAGACAACATGACATGAGTGCACAAACACACACAGAGCTACGAACCCACGAACATGATCAATACCAAAGGAACAAACTGCAACAATAATCTGCTGACCTGGTTCAAGACTGGAGCAGTGATATTGCAATCATCACATTTTTGTTGACATCATGAACTTAGTTTTTTTCTCGGCTGGCTTAAGAATCTGGAAAGAGCACATTAAGGTCTCATCTATACTCATAATTGCACCAGCATTGTCAAACTCACCACAGTAGTTGGGGGCTGAAAAAATTGTAACAAGTTGCTTGTCGGCAAAGAATTCATAACCATCCTCCACAACCTGTGCACAAGAAAATTTGTTTCAGTTCCAAAATGGGTAGCAGTAGCTTGAGCAGAATAAAACAAGGGAGAAGGAAAGTCAATAACCTGATGAGCACGACAAACAAGGTCCAAATCATGCTTCATTAAGAACTCTGCCACCTTATCAGGGCCAAATGTATATGAGACTCCTCTGTCATTCATTCCCCATCCCTTAACATCTCTATCAGGATCTGACCAGAGCAAATCACAAAGCAAGCCAGTATCAGGAACAGCAGTTGGACGAGGTAAGTTTCTGATCTGATCCAAGTTTGTCAAATCTGGGGAAAGACCACCATGCATGCATAATATTCTGTCATCTATAAGAGCAGCCACAGGAAGGCAGTTAAAGCTGTCAGTGAAGGATTTCCAAAGTCCCACATTGAATCGCCGCTTGCACTCATCATAGAATCCATATATACGGTTAACAGAAGCACATTCATGATTTCCTCTTAGCAGAAAGAAGTTCTCTGGATATTTAATCTTGTAGGCAAGCAAGAGGCAGATTGTTTCTAAACTCTGTCCGCCATGATCCACATAGTCCCCTAAGAAGAGATAATTTGCACTAGGAGGGAAACCCCCATATTCAAAGAGCCTTAATAGGTCACTGTATTGTCCATGGATGTCACCTGGAAATAAAAACAAAATTCAGGCCAGAAACAAAATGTCAAGTAAATTGAAACCATTACAACAGTGAATTTATTAGAATAGTCGAAACAACCACTACCCTATGAGCTGCAGAGATCAAACAAACTAGCCATTTATCTAAAGATAATACTTGGAAATTCTTTTTCTAAATGTCCACAACTCTCAAAGACTTTGACTCATCTACCTTCTCATAACTAAACAGAGTCTAAATTTCTGCAATCCTTGTGATATTGCAAAACGAAACATGACAAGAATTTCTGGTTCAAATCACATGAACTTATTCGCCTGGGTCAATGTTTACCATGGTTTCATGGGAAAACCATAAATCCATAGGTTAATGGATGAAATGATCTTTAACTATTTCATACTTTATCAGGCCCTACTAACCCCTTCCCTGCCAAATATAAAAGGGAAAAACATGAGTACCGCCCCATCCGGACTTATTTATCAGAACATCTATAACGAAAAAATAAAATAGTATATTCACCAAACATATATTATTTAGTAATGTGGCTTGCCACAAATAACTGCTTCTCTAAGCTACTTATGCAACATTTCTAACGTTCTCCCTTTCAAAGTAAAACTCTGAAATGGAAAAAGAACGCATATGGGTACTCTAAAACTATAACATCAACCACAAAGTAATTCAACCATGTGATTTCAACATCATTCCGATAAGCAATTTCATATCAGACATGTAAGGAAAGAGAACCCATCAGAAAATAAAACAAAATAAAATAAAAAACAAACAAAACCATCAAATCCGTACAAAACCCCAGAAGGGGAAGAAAGTCAATCCAACCTGATGCGACTCAAAATTTAGGAAAAGAAAATAGTTCGATAAAATAGCTACAACAATGTATGTGGGTATGCAAATTTCCTACCGCAGATTTTGATTGGGGCTTCAAGCTCGAGCAAATTGGGCTGCTGAAGAAAGATTTCTCTGGAAGCAACACAGAGCTGTTTGATCTTAGACTCCGAGAGCTGAACCTGCTTTACAGGCCGGGCTAATCGGACCTCCGTGAGCCGTCTGATTATGTCATCGAGTACGGCAGGGTCCATTGGTAGTACTCCATCCAATTTTGAAGCTGATGCACTGCTGCATTCCGGATTTTTAATCTTCAACAGCTGCCGCTTCTTCTGCTCGATAAATAGCCACGAGGAAAGTTTCATGCATGTTATAGTTGTTTCAATGGAAATGGAAGCAAGATATATATATATAAAAATTTGATAACAAAGTAAATAGCAAAATTTGTCTAAGCCCTGCATAGTCTGAGAAAAGTAGCCAAAACTCAAACACTGTAATCAAGAGAATATTAATACAGGCTGGGAGGGAAAATGACATAAAAACACATACATATGATACTGCAGAGCTACTGGCCCCAAGTGAAGTCGTGCTGCTAGTTTCTGGAAACGAAGAAGATGATGGCTCTTGTTGTTGTGGTTTCGTATCCACGCAACCAGCAGCAGCAGCAGCTTCTTGGGACAGAGGCAAATTGCTATTAACTATGGTCTCATCCTCAATAATATTGTCATCCACAGCCAAAATAACGCGTTTCTTAATGTACCCCTTCACGTTTATGCGAATCCCACCACTCATACTCTCTCTCTCTCTTTCTCCGTCGCAGTTCGCTAAGACACCAAACCAAATCACGCGGATTCAGAAGCGATTATATAAAAACAAAATATACTTAGGACGAAATTAACATAGCCCAGTTCATTCTTATGAATGAAAAGAAAACTAAAAAACGACAGATTCAGAAGTTTACCAATTGGTGAGGTGTTGGGCAGACAGAGAGCTTTTGGTTCTGGTTAGCGGAGGAGCTGATCAAAGAGGTGCCGTTGACCAAACAACCAAAGAGCCTTTGGGCACTTGTTAACTTAATTTTGTCCTGATAATAAATATTATGCGCGTTCAATCTGGGTCTTTCTCTATCAAGTAGATAATGAAACGACGACCAAACCAACCAAAGACTTCGACCAAGGCCATTTGCACGAGTTCGGATCTTCTGTCCGTGTTTTTGTCTGCCCATCTCTGTCCCTCACTTAGTTTTCTGACACCTAGGATTCCACTTAACCCTAACATAACACTGTTAAATTATAATAAAATTAAAAAGAATAAAAACTAATAATTGAAGAATATCAAAAGAAACCCAACAGCAACAAAACTCTCACACCCAATTTCGTCATAAACCACCCGCTTGCAGCGACCCCCACTCTTCCCAGCACCATACCCATCCAATCCCGCCAGCCACCCCACCCAGCCGACAACAACCCCTCACCTCGCCGTCGGCAACGCCTCTTTTTCTTTTTCTTTTCGGAATTTCAACTACCCACCTCAAGATGTTGTAATTTCTTCTTGTTTTCTTTTTATCCCATGACTTCTTGAGATGAGAAGGCCATGGCTTTCATGTTTTTTGCAGTTAAGATTGGGGGATTAAAGAAACATGCATCCCATCGTTTCTGACTAGTAGTGACTCAAATAGTGAGGAAATCTCTTAGTCCTTCTCTTAAAGATGGGATGCATGTTTCTTTAATCTCCTTGTCGTTGGTTGGGTGGGGTGGCTGGCCGAATTGGATGGGTGTGGTGCTGGGAAGAGAGGGGGTCTGCCAGCGGGGTGGGTTTCTGACGGAGGGGGTCTTTTGATATTCCTTAATTATAGTTTTTATTCTTTTTAATTTTATTATAATTTAACAGTGTTATGTTAGGGTTAAGTGGGATGCTATGCTAGGTGTCAGAAAATCAAGAGAGAGACAAGAAGGGACAGACAAAATCATGGACAAAGAATCTGAACTCCATTTACACTGTGTAACGTTGCCTTGTTTTTGCTGTTTCGACTGAGTAACGAATTTGTCTTTGGTTTTTACTTATATATATTTTTTAGAACATTTCCTACTGAGAGAGGGATTAACTTTAAAAGAAATATAAGTTAACTATCCAAGAAGCTTCTCTCTGTCTTGTATTTGCGCTTTGAATTTGGCTTTTGGTTTGGTGGGTCAATTTTCTCAGTGAATATATTTTATAAAAATAAAAGTAATTTTCTCGGGAAAAAGAGTGGGAGATGGAAAAGGGAAAGCGAAACTGGAAAATATGAGAATAAAATAGTGGTTTTTTTTATTGGGGAGAAGAAAGCGTCAAAATATTGAAGATGAAAAACGGCTGCAACTCCTATGTGACGGAGGAGAAATTTTTAAATATTTTGGGTACACCACGTGGTTGGTGTATCATTCAATAGACTTAGAATATGTGGAATTACTCTCCAATTTATTGCATTATTTTTTATGACACATGAACGGGCTGCATTGAAAATATTCCACATGCCCCACGTTTAATGGATGGTACACCACCACGTGGTGAAAACACCCAAAAATTACTCGTGACGGAGGAGCCTAATATCTGAAAAGCAAAAGAATGAGTAGAGTACAGCAGACGACGTCGTAATCTTCTTCCGCGCACAGTTCTGATCTGAACAATTTGATTGTTAACTTTATCTGGTTTGGTTGGAGAGAGAAAGAGCTTAAATTGTAAGCCCATCCAAATTTGGATGAGTCTGGTTGGGTTTTGGGTTAACCCAGCTACGTCGATTTGGAACCAAAACTTCTTCTTCTTTTTTGGTCAAAAACCTCGTTGGCATTGACATTCTTTTCTTTCTGTATTTCAGTTGTTTGTTCATATTTTTCTTGGTTTGTTACTCAAATCACCCATTTTCAAAGGTATTATAATGTAGGGATTCTCACAGTCACAACAACAAAAGAAAGGTGCTATAGGAAAATGATGCATTTTCTAAAAGATAATAACTCCAACATATATTTCTATGGAATTTTTTTATTATTATTTACTATTTTTGTTGGTCCCTATTGAATTGTTACTATTTTTTTATTATTTACTATATTTTTCAAAGGTTTTGTCATCTCAACCCGCATATGGGTTTAGAATGTTGAAAAAACATCAATGGCATATTTACTAATTCGGAATCAGGTGAGAATGAATTGAATTGACGATGAATTTAATTGAAGAGTTGGATTGAGGAGAGGAGTCAAAATCCGTATTCCATGAAGTGTGATTTGTTTTTTATTTTGATTTTTTGGTTCATGGAGAAAGGTATTATGTACAACTAGGCTTTCAAAGTCTCTTGTACAATAACAGAAGACTTTTTTTTTATGAGCATCGAAGATTAAAGATGTTTATTCAAAGTTCTCTAGATATTTGATCTTGTAGGCAAGTAAGAGACACATTGTTTCTAAGCTTTGCTTTCCATAATCCACAAAGCCACCTAAGAATAAGTAATCGGTGCTAGGAGGAGAGCCCCAAAGTTCAAAAGTCCGCAATAGGTCACTATATTGCCCGTTGACATTGCCCGAAAATGATGAAAGAAGGGAAAAGAAGAAGAAGCTCCGTTTAAATACATTTACGAAATGTTTTCACCCAGTGATATGTCTGTATGCACGAAAGTTTTAGTCGTTAAAAAGAAAATTTAGCCATATTACGACAGTTTTAATCCAAATTCTCGTCCTCAATATTTTCATACACTAATGCGTCCACAGCCAAAGTAATGCATTTCTTAATGTACCCCTTCACGTTTGTGCGAATCCCATCAACCATAGTCTCTCTCTGTCTCTGTTCGCTGAGAAACCAAACCAAACTCATCAGCATTCAGAATCGATGATGCGACTGTACCATTTCTCATGTTTATATATGGATCAAAATTCCAGTAAGCCTATTGGCTAATAATTCTGTTAGGATGGCCACTGCGTCTTGTCCAAGTGTACGTTTTTCTGGTGTTTTTTGGGCTTCAGCCCTCCATGTAACAAAAAAAAACCTTAAAAACGATGATTAAAGAAGCTTACTGATGAACGAGGGGAGAAATTACATGAGTTTTTCCTAATAAACGCTAGAAGAATTGAGTCTATACCTAAATTAATGAAGGGGCATAGATGTCCGTCATAGATAGTCATCACACCTACTATTCCAACTCCACTCTTTTAATATTTGTTGATAAAAAAGAAAAAGAAAAAGAAAAAGTCTTTCATATTTTACAATGGAATGTTAAATCTCATACACAATAAATAATGACATGATAATTATCCAGCAAATAATGCGATGTAAAGAAAAAAATACATGATAATTTTCGATGGCGCTGAATGGTTAAAACCATCGTTGAAGACTTCCCATTATGTCGCCTATAATGAAAGGAAAATACTTGCCTCCTAAAAGGGGGGAAGCAGCGTCCATAATGAAATCAGTATATCTGATTATGAGCTGCCACAGTGGAGAATGCTATATAACACAAGAAATTTGGATTTCTGCATTTTTCACACGATAGTACGCCTTCGCAATGTGATGTACTGACGCAGCACAAGCATAGAATTTTCGTTTGAAAATTCTAAAGGAAATTAACTGGAATCCACCAGGAAAAGAGAGGAATTCTCTGAATATTATTTGATTAAAAAACTGACCATCCAGCCATGCTCAGGGTCGTCTAAATACATGTTCCCTAACCTTTGAACTGCTAGGGAATTTATTGGAATTAAACAGAAAATTAAACAAGTTGTAAACATTAACTAAAATTCTTTAAATGCGTTTTTGGAAGACCAAACGACCTCGGAATGCCAAAATCCACCATACATCACAATAAAGCTGTGTGTTGCACTTGTGGCGACGTTCCCTTTCCGAAAAGGTATCATGAGCTCCAATCGGAGCTCGGACGCCAAATCTGCAAATTCCCACTATGTCCCTTATTCCCTCTTCGTTCCAACTCTTCTTCAATCCACTCAGCCAATTGTTCTACATCATGTACCAATACTTTTGCAATTTTCTCAGCACATAAACAACATCCATTCTGTAACTAGCAAGACATTGCCTGCTAGTACACCTCGTCATGATGGAAGCAAACAGTCTTCCATACTACATGTCATATTTTGACACATATGCAAAAGTATTAGAAACACAAAAAGAAAACGTTATGCACACATGTTATACTGTGATTAGCATAGCAGGAAAGTAAGAAATCGTACCAGTAAGGGAGGCTCTCCTTCACAAGTAAGGGAGGGCTGAAGCCCAAATTCCATAATGATTTGCCGCATACTAGGTTGGTAAAACCAATTGCAGTACCAACTTCACCTACTTCGCCAACTTTGGTTGGCTAACTCCTGGAACAATCATTCCGCTACCTTGACCTTCAAAAGCGGGAAAGAGAGAAAAATTTACAAAGACGGCATTTCTTTTTCTTGTAATGATTTTCTGTGAACTTCAAATTCCGAAAAACTCAAAAGGATAAAAGATACACACGATGACACAAAACCACATACAGCATGTTGGGACAAATATACTTACATGCAGAGCAGACTGCAAATCTCTGCATTGGCAAGAAATTAGGAATAGTTTCATTGATTACTAACTGTTGTGCAAGTAGAATATCTCCGGACTCAGAAGATCCGGGGGCAGTCAAATTGCCATTTGTGGTCTCATTCTTATTGACTCTGTCCACAACCAAACTGACGGGTTTCAGGTGTCTCTTCACACTTATGCGAATCCCACCGCTCATAGCGCCCTCGGCCAAGGAACTGTATGGTCAACCTCAGGAACCAAACTGATCAACCAGAAACGCACAGAAGAAATTTAATCAGTACTGAAATCTAAAAACCCACTTTATTAGGAAATTAGAAAAATTATGAAATTTATTGTCTTTATTGTTTACATACTGATATACTTTTGCATTATAGAAAGAAATATTATTATGTTAGCTAATAAAGACCATGATTCTACAATTTTTCACCTCATCAGTATTTATCATCAATGGCCAAAACTAGCTTGTGCATGCGTACATCTATACTAACATTAATATTTATCTAAATGAAACATGAATCGGGGAAAACAGCGAATTCATGAAACTGGTGTGGACCAAAGGAAAAAAGAAAACAGCTAATTGAATTCATGACTCAGGGAAATCTAAATGAAACATGTGATGATATAAAAATAAAAAAATACGACGAAATTTTCAAAGGCCAGTTCTTAAAGTATGCATGAACATATATATATATGTCTATGATGCATAATGGAGAATATTGATGAATGAAAAGAAAACTCAGAACCGATCATTAAGAAGTTAACCAATTAACGATGGAACGAGAAGGCGAGAAAGAGAGTAGGAGCTAGATATTTCTTTTTGTGGTCAAAACTCAAAAGAGGAGGCATATATAGGAATTCAGATCGTTTGTCCATTTTGTGTGTCCCTTTCTGAATTGTCTTAATTTTTTGACACATGGCATATCACTGAACCCTACTTTAATAGGAAATATGAAAAAAAAAAAAATTTGACGTATTTAATTATTTTATTTTTATTAATAGATAACAGAGTTAGAGTATGAATAGGGTTAAGGGATATGTCAGGTGTCAAAAAATTAAATCATGAATAGAAATGGACACACAAAAACATGAACAGATAATTTGAACTTGGCAAAGGAAATTGCTCAGAAGTTCATTGTCTTCCGTGGTTTGAATGATGAATAGGTAGTGTAATAATTACACAAAACCTCACTTTCTGATTGACTAGCCTCCCTGCACGCACTCTTACATGCGAGGGAGATTTTTCTTTTTTTTTTTTTAGTTTGAAATTGTATTTTTGTAGACGAGTATTTTATCATCCATATTTTTCTAGACACGTGTAGCATATGAAATAATTGCAAGAGAGAGAGACTTAACCAAGCATCCTTGGAAATCCCACAGAACCTCTCTTTTCTCTCAAAGTCTGAAAACCCCAACAAAACAAAAGCATACGCATACAGACGCTGAAGAAGTCACGGATGTTACAATCACATCGTTGAACTCCAAGGCAAGTGGATTCTTACAGCTTGAAGTTACCGTAAATGAAAAAGGGAATGAATTTCACATGTTAAATTATCCCTTGCTCTCTTCGTGTATAGAGGAGAGTATGAGAGATGAAATGCCAAAATCATTTTTCAGGGAAAATGGCATCAGTGGATTATTAAATCATTTTCGAGTGTATTGAGTTTTTATTTTTTACAATTTGTGATGCTAATTAGAACAGAGTTGTTCGACCAAAACAAAAAAGAACAGAGTTGTTGTGTTTGGAATTTACTTTTTGACTAAAAAGATTTGTTATTTTCTCAATACACAGAAGGAACAGAGTTTTCTCACTACAGGAACAAATTCCCTTCCAGTGAGTGCCCATCTAAATGCAGCTGGATTGGATTGGATACCATCTCATCTCATATTGCAAGCCACTCTGCCACTTTTGGATTGAAATTCATCGTATAATAATCTTCTTTCTTTTGTTAATTATATGCAGTCTATATACAAAGAAAACAAAAAATTGAGGTGAGCATTGTTTATACCCGGGCATCAAAGTCATCACCGGATTGTTGCCATCTTCAACTCGAAGTGGTTTATACCTGATATTAGTACCTTTAGAGGTCGTTTGTTATGCAGGCTTGGCTTGGCCTGGACTGGACTAAATTTAGTACCATATTTGTTTCATCTAATTCTAGTCTTAGATGGGATTGCTAATACCGGGCCCACCAAAAACACCTCCTTAGGAAGGCTTAACTAAACCCATGTGAAAAAGAAGGCTTAATTAGTCTCATGCTCACTCATGTATAAAATGAATATATTATATTGTAATAATAATAACATATATTACTATTATACATATATAATATATATAATATACATATACGTATATACATGTATATTATTATTATAATATACCCATATACACATATACATATTAATATTATAATAATAGTATACATGTGTATATGTATATGTATATATTATATATTATAATACATGTATAATGTATATATGTATGTATATTATATATGTATAATATATAATATATACATTATACATTATACACGTATATTATAATATATTATATATTATAATACATATATATATATACGTATAAATACATACACATATACATTATACATGTATAATATATAATATATACATGTATATTATTATTATTATTATTATTATTATAATATACCCATATACACATATACATATTAATATTATAATAATAGTATACGTGTATATATGTAACATATATTATATATTATAATACATATTTATACATACACATATATATTATAATATATATAATATACATATACATATATATATATGTATATTATTATTATTATAATATACCCATATACACATACATATTAATATTATAATAATAGTATACGTGTATATATGTAATAAATATTATATATTATAATACATATATACATATATATTATGCATATATACATATTTATTATACATATATACATATATTCATATTTATTATACATATATATAATACATATATACATATTTACATATATATTATACATATATACATATATACTATACATATATATTATACATATATATAATACATATAATACATATATACATATATATTATACATATATATAATACATATGTATTATACCCATGTATATATTATAATATACATATATACACCTATATACACATATATATATACATATATATATATATATATATGTTTATATTATTTATAATATACATGTATTCATGTACATACACATATATGTTATATTATATATATTTATATATACATATATATTATACATATTATAAAATACATATATACACGTACATAATATATGTATTATACATATATACATATATATAGATATTTTTGAAAAAATAAAAATTATAGTCCTAGTCCAGGCATACACCAAACGCAGGATAAGTACTATCTAACTTAGACCAAGCCAAGCCAAGCCAAGACAGTCCCTAAGCATAATCCAAGCCAAGACAGTCCTGTGTAACAAACGAGCCCTTACCTTAATAACCAGAAAATCTTTAGCATGATTATCTTCAACTTTACTCTAATTTTTTTCATTTTCAACCAATCTACTCCTTTCACGTTTTTTGTTGTTGGTAGTATTCAAGTCTCACTGCCAACAGTGCTCTTTGGTGCGCGATCTGTAATTTTCTACATAAATTTATATCGATGGCAGTTGGGTGCGTAAGTCATTCATGCTCGAGATTGTGAGTTTGTCCTGGTGGTGAGAGTAGCCAATCTCCCCTAAACTTTTTTCATAAAAAAAAAAAAAAGTTGCTCCATTACTCACATGTCAATAGGCAAGGCCCAACAACAGTACATATAAAATCCAACAAAACAAACTGAACAAAACCCAAAACAATAAAAATGCTTAAGATTACTTCAAATCGTAAGGTCATCCCAATGGTTGATGTTCTAAAAGAGGTTGATAGAGTCCCATTTAGAGCTCTAATAAATTTTTGGGGCTCTAAAGGCATCTCTCCCACAATGGGAGGCTCTATTTTATGATATAATTTGATTTATATGTTTTTTGTTAACTTATTTGTTTTAATATATGTTTATGTTATGTTAGGTTTTTTTTTGAACATGTCAACCAAAAAATAAAATAAAATTTGGACACGATTTTTTAAAAAGTGATCAGAGTAAAGAAAAATTTGGATTGGTTTTTTTTTTTTCTCATAAAAAATTTGCTTGACTTTAAAGTTAAGGTGTTGGTAAAAATAAAACATTCAAATTATTTTAAAAACAATGACCTAGGTTACTATGCCTTACGTACCAGAAATTAAATAGAAATTGCCCTTCCCTGCTTAATTAAGAATAACCAGAACATAAAATAATATCAAATTTGGAAGAAGGCACATAATGGGAAAGCACCTGAAAATAAGAAATAACCAAAGTTAATCCTTAGACACAGGTTCGAAAATGAAAAGGTTCGCAGTAGTATAAGGCCATTGATCATAAAAGAGTACTCTAATCAGTATCCTCACACTTCTAATTATTTGTCTCTTGGACGAATAGCTGGGTTCAGCTTCATAAATGCTTCCCTAGGTCCGCTTGAATTAATATTCTTTTTCACACTAATAACTGATCTTTTGTTGTCATCCTTCAATGATGCCCTTGAAATCTGCACGCATAAATTAGGATTCTTGAGTGAAAGGGCCTCAAATCGAGCAGAGAAAACTATGTCACTGGTGTTTTCGGCAATGTAGTTCATCACATTGTCCTTCAATGGTTGGCAGGAATGAGCATTCACAACCTCCAAAACATCAAGAGCATTGGCTGAACTAAGAGACTTGAGCATATGAGTCATACAAAACTTCTTTAAGTATGGGATTCCATATTTATTGGCAGCGACATACAAGGAGTAGACATGTTTGTTCATTTTTTCTTCAGGCAAGTAAGCATTATAGAGGAAATCCAGGAGAGACTCAAGTTCTTCATGATTCAACTCGGGCAGGGATATGGTGTTCACCTGGTTCGATGGAGCTTTGGATCCATATGAGTTTGGAATGCGGTTCAAGATTTTTGATCTAGTTGCCTACAGTAATACAAATAACCATGATTAATTAAGTGGCTTCCTAGCTGTGGTAGCTAGTACTACGAACTGATCATAGTCCAAACTTAAACATCATCTATATTATAACACAAAAAGTTATTGGGTTAATTACATTGGCAAGCAAGGAATTTTACCATCGGTGACACTTTGACTTGGGCCATATGATGAAGGCATGCTCGTCTCTGGAAGCGAAAATGGTTTCTTCTCCGCGCTATGAGCATCTTGAGGCGCACTCAAATTGCTATCCCCTGCACTGCACCCAAATTGACGCGTTTCTTAGTGAAGCTCTTCACGTGTGAGCGAACCCCACCGCCCATAGTAATCACTAATCAGTAGTTAATATTAACCCATTCAAATTGACCCGGAGTTTCGATCTAAATAACAACTTGAAATTGAAAGAGATAGATTACCACGTTTCCGCTTTGGGATCAGTAGCACTGAGGCTCCAGCTCTTCAAGTAAATCAAGAAGAAAGCGAATTCATGACTTGCGGAAATTGAAATCTGTGATGAGATGATGTAAAATAAAAGACTTGGGACAAAAATAATAGTTTAAAAAAACATGTAGAATGAAAATGAAACTCACAAATTATCATCAAGAATAACAAGTTCACAAAATAATAATGAGAGAGCGAGAAGAAGAGAGCCAGAGCTTTTTCGGCTGAGAGTGAAGAAGACTGACGAAGAAGACGACTCAGAGAGCCAGAGCTTTGGGCGAGTCTTCATACTCTTTTTCTCTCTTCTCTATATCATCGTACACGTGGCTTCCCGTGCAACAAGTCGCTTGTTGTGGACGGACCTGATCATGGCACAAGTAGTTATTCAAACTTTAATATAATCATATTGACGTTATAAATTTTTTTATAAATAAAAATAAAAATAAAAAAGGGTTTTTTAAGAGGGTGCTTTGCGAGTCCAAAATTTAGACTGAAATTTTAGGTATTTCATTTTTTTATTTTTCCAAATTACGCATGTAAATGTAACATCATTTAGGTCGTGTTTAGTTGGCTGGTCGGGACATCATTTTTTTTCTTAATTAAACTACCAAAGGGCATTGGCATTTTAAGCTATATATAAGATCGTCATGCAGCAAAGGTTGTTAATGGAAGTACCCTAGTTTGTCTTTGTTTTTTGTTTTTTGGTTTTCTATAAGTCTCAACTCAAGACATACAAATGATAGACACAGATAAACTTTTGTGCAAAAAGGGCTCACTTATATGAAATTCATAAGAATGGATTCTTGTGTTGAGTATGTAAGAAGGGTTATTTTTTTATTTTATTAATTTTGTTGAGAGAATATTATTGCCATGTGCAAACGAAATAGAACTACTAATAATATATAAATAATAAGTATCTTATTCCAAAGGAGGCAAAGAGAAGGTTAGAGAGAATGTTGCTAGCATTTCTCGAATTATTATATGGGGAATGCTAGCAACCCTCTCTCTAACATTCTCTTTTAGACCTTCTCCCTTCTTCTCATGACACGTGTCAATTTCTACACTTAAAACAATGTCATTATTACATTAGACAACCTTTATGTCAAAATCTCCATTTTTTTAAGTGTAAAAAATGACATGTGTCATAAGAAGAAGGGAGAAGGTCCAAAGAGAAGGTTAGAGAGAAGGTTGCTAGCATTCCTCTTATTATATTGACCACCAACCCAACCCAAATGGCAAATAAAAAAAGGGAGAATAAAAACCTTTTAATTTTAGTGGACCACCATCATTAGGCAAAGACTTTTAGTTCTGTCTCTCTCAACCTATTTTAAAGGTGTTGTTTGGCTGTGTTTACGTAGGTGAAGATATTGATTACTGGATAAAGCCTCGCACTTTGCCCGCATCCAAACACACCCTCAAGTTCCTAAATCCAGTTGACGACCACAAAAGGTGGAGAGGCCCATGGTACTTACGTAAATAAAGCGAATATTCTGAGTCATTTTTAATCGTAAACCCGGGAAAACGCAAATTCGTTCCAAAATTCAAAACCAGAAAGAAAGAAGAAAAGAGAAAAGAAAAGCAAACGAAAAGAGAGAGAAGAGAGAGAAGAGAACATTCCTCCATCTCCAAATCCAATCCATGACGATGCGTACACACACCGCCCACGACCTTTTTTCTCTTTTGGGTTCACTGAGCTGTCCTCCAACGTTACTTTTATGGTCATCCGCCTCACCAGATTCCATCCCTGCATGTGCCGCATATATTTATTTATTTTTGAGTTTTTTTTTGCGGGGTTGAGTTTTGATTGTGCGCTCAGTACTTTTTTGGGCGTTGAGAAATGAAATGAATTTCATTGCTGTGGAAGCGAAGAATCTCAGTCTTTCCCTGCTTCTCTCTGTCTACATTCTAAAATCACTTTCTTTCTCTCTCAGAGATTCTCTTGCTTTCTTTCTTTCTTTTCTCTCCATTTTAACGATGCCCAGTGCCTTGTTCTTCTCCCCCTTTTCTTTCGAGCCGTCCGTCACGTAATTCCGCTCTCTGTCGTCTCTCTGTGACCGTCCTTTTCGAGGTTCTGGGTGATTCCGGCTAAGCCCTCTCTATACATAGGAGCTTCATTTTCATATCACATGGCTCCCACAGGTGTCAACCAGCTCTCTCACCCTTGTATTTATGGTATAACATACCTGTCTATATATTCATCTCCTCTCTCGACCCAATTAATTCAAGTTTTTCAATCAATTTCAATTTTTCAAACTCTGTTTTTTCTTTTCGGCTCCCTTTTTTTCTTTTTAAAACCAAAAAGAAAGAACGGAAAAGTGGAATTAGTTGGGAGATGTTGTTGAAATTTTTGTGGTAAGCAGGGGAGTCTGTTTCTTCGTACGCAGAGAGGAAGTCACGCTTTATGAAATGGCTCAGTAAACTTTTCAGGAGTGGGCACAGTCGCGGAGACGCCGGCGGGAGTAATCATCATCCACAGCTAATTGGCGACGAAAACATGATTTGGCGGGCACCACCTCGATCCTTGGTTTGAACTTTGAACACTAACCCTCTCTCTTTTTAGTATTGTTGTTGCTGCTGCTGTTAGGAGGTTACAAAATTTTGTTCAATTTTGGCTGCAACATGTCTGTACTTGTAAGCCTGAATTGAATCTGAAACGTCTTAACTTTTCAGTTTGGATGCTAAGATTGGTATTGTGTATAGATTCTTTTGAGATTGCAGCAAAGGGGGGGTGAATTTCCTCAGCATTAGACTTGATGCCCTGTTATGCTCTGTTATGTCCTGTTATGGTTTGGGTGCAAAACATAGGGCGTGTGCATTTCTAAAATTAGTTTTTTTTCGTGATCAGGATGACCGCTCTAGAGCGCAGAAGGAGAAAGAGGAATTAGACCATGCAATATCACTGTCTCTGGGTGAAGATTTGAAGAGACCAAGTGGTGGGTTTCTATTGTTCAAGACTTAACTCTGAATTTTCTACTCTGTCTGTGTGCGTGTCTATTTGACAATGTCATAACTGAGAGTTCAACTTTTGATTTTTAATTTCCAGGATATAGATGGCAGGCAGAGAAAGATGAAGAGCTTGGTAGGTCACTTCAGGACAGTTTGAATCTGCCTTTATACCCTCCGTATGCCCCAGCCCCTGCACCGTATTATCCCTATGGACAAAGGTAAAAATTTTCAGTTGTACTAGTAACTTTGTGTAGCTCAGGGTCCACAATTTGATAAATTAAATATCATTGTTAATGGAGCTTGAAGGTTGTTGCAGCTGTTTATAAAAATTCAAATGAGTTTGTGACCAACCTGAGTCTAAGACTCTAAGAGAAGAAGGGAAAATCAACTTCAAGTTTAATTTTACGACTTCCTAATCTTGAATAGCTTTCCTGTTTATGCCTGCAATTTGCAGAATATGTGGTGGTTGTAAACACGATATACGCTATGGCAACTATCTGGGATGCATGGGAACTTATTTTCATCCCCAATGCTTCTGTTGTCGTTCTTGTGGTCGCCCAATAGTTGAGAATGAGGTAGCTTGTCTTCCTTGGATTCATATCACTGTATCGATCTCTTTTCTTTGCTTTTATCCAGTTCTTACCGGTGTTTTTCTCTTGATCCAAGTTTTCTTTGTCAGGGAGGGATCCATATCACAAGTCATGTTTTAAAGAGCTGGCCCATCCCAAGTGTGAAGTTTGTCATCAATTTGTAAGATGCTGGGTTATTATAGCTCGTCTAAACTTGGTTTTGGTCATTACTATAGTAACCTATTTTCACATTACTAATTCTTGATTTAAAAATTTTCAGATTCCAACAAATCAAGCTGGTTTGATCGAGTATAGATGCCATCCATTTTGGTCACAAAAATACTGTCCATCACATGAACATGATAACACAGCTCGTTGCTGTAGTTGTGAACGTTTAGAGGTACTAATCTAAGCCAGTGCGATAATTTTCTTCCTACAAAAATTGTAGTGCACTCCAGCAAAATATTATTGAAATTTGAAAATGAAACATTATGAGCACTAAATCAAATTGTTCTGTTTTCTTCTTCTTTCTTCTCGAAGTCTTGGGATGCAAGATACGTGTCGTTGGGAGACGGACGGAGTTTATGCTTTGAGTGCATGGAATCTGCAATCATGGATACTGGTGACTGTCAGCCCTTGTATCATGCCATCAGAGATTATTACGAAGGAATGAACATGAGATTGGATCAGCAAATTCCCATGCTTCTGGTTGAAAGACAAGCACTTAATGAAGCTATTGTAGGAGAGAAGAGTGTAATATTTGATATCCAGGCCAGCTCCATTCTTTGAGTTTTTTGTTCTGTGCAATTCCTCTAATTCAAAAATGGTTTTTTGCAGGGCCTTCATCACATGCCCGAGACCAGAGGTTTATGCCTTTCTGAAGAGCAGACCGTCACCAGTGTATGATATCAGACAATTTTTATAATTTCTTTTTCCATTATTCATTAAAATTGAAATAATTCATGAGCAAAGCTTACCAAAGTTTTTTTAATTTGTTTCCCTTGCCTTCTCTATTTCTTATTAATCAGATACTCAAAAGGCCAAGATTTGGGGGCCATCAACTGATCGGAATGAGAACCCAACCTCAGAAATTGATGCGAAAATGCGAAGTTACTGCCATTCTTGTTCTCTATGGTCTCCCAAGGTAATGCAATTTTTAGACCATATTCTATAATATGCAGAGCATGAAAGCAAAGTGCTAACCATAATCTCCTCTCTTTGAAACCGAATGCAGATTACTAACAGGTGCTATTCTTGCGCATGAGTTGATGCATGGCTGGTTACGCCTCAAAGGTAGCATGTATTTCTGAAGCTCTCCCAACATGAACCTCCTCCCTCTATTTTTCTTTGGGATTCATTTTTCTTCTTCAACTGGACTGTGCAGGTTACCGGAATCTTAATCCGGAGGTGGAGGAGGGCATCTGCCAGGTGCTTTCATACATGTGGCTTGAATCAGAAGTAATGCCAGGATTTAAAAACATGCCATCTTCATCTACATCCACGTCAGCAGCTTCTTCTTCCTCTTCATCATCGTCATCGAAAAAAGGAGGAAAGTCCAAAGTTGAACATAAACTGGGTGAATTTTTCATGCACCAAATTGCCAATGATTCCTCCCCTGCATATGGAGGAGGGTTTAGAACAGCTAATGCAGCTGTCAACAAGTATGGTTTACGTCGTACCTTGGACCACATTCACTTCACCGGAAACTTGCCATTGTAATAAGGGAAAAATAATGTTCCCTGTTTATCTGTCCCTTTGTTGTATACGGCCGCTGAAGATATTATTTGCCCAACCCCAAAGGATTGAGCTCATCACAGAAGCCATGGGGCCATGTGAGGATACAATACAAGGCCCATGTCATCCTTCAAATCAATAATGTTGCTAATAAAATGCACATTTTTCTTTCTTTGACATAAGTAATTCTTATGTTTTCATCATTTGTATGGCGATCAATTACGTGCTTCACAGATGTTAATGAAGTTGTGAGTTCATCGGTTCTGGAATTTTTTCTAAGAGAAGTTCGGTATCTCCTTTTCAGTTACAAAAGTTTTGTATTTTTCATCTTTGTATGAGAGCAAGCTTGGGATCACGTGAAAGATTCCCAAATGTGTAGAACAATTCTTGCGAAAGAGAAGCATGACACTTCAAGCCACATTAAAAAAGAAAAAGAAAAAACAAAGACCTCGGAAAAATATAGGGGTGACAAAATAGGCTTTACTTCATTTTCTTTTTGAATTCGAAAAAGACAGTAATACACGATAATTGCAATTTTACATACATGGTATTATGATGGATCAAATACAGTTGCACGAAATGGTCCGTTCAATGTAAGATTTCTAAGATAAGAAAAGATTGAATATGTTTGAGAATTGTAAGAGAGTCGTGTAGCATTCAATTCTAAGTGTAATATAGGATCGTTAATCTATACATGGAAAAATGCAATTCTCATAAGCAGCACCGCAAAACTAACTACCATGAGATTTGTCATAGCAGCTTCTTTCACTCACACCCTCCTTTCCTTTGGCATCACTTCTGGAAGATGAGCATCTACTATAAACCAGCACTAACATCTGCTAACATCATCTTCAATGTCTCATACGTCATAAAACAAATACCTACACCAGGTACCACCTTGTAGTATTCTGGTAGGATCCCTCTATACAGGCCCCGTAAGCCTTCCGTCCTGAATATTTGCTTAAATGTACCAAAAAGGCCGGTTGTGTAGACACGGGCTCGGCCACCTGCCCCTTCCAACTGCTTCCGTCTTCTCACAAGATCCAACGGAAATGTTGCTGCATAATGTAGTGAGAATCAAATGATAAGAGCCGGCACCATTCTTGAATAACATTATATTCTAATACTATTTGAAGACTAGATCTTACAAGGTCATGAAACTTCTTAGGTCTCGAACAGTTAACCAATCAATTATAACAATGCAAAGACAGTGTAACAAGACAAGTCAAGTCGAGAAAGAGGACAAAAACCAAGAAAATAAAACTGAAACAGATGGTCAGACAAAAAATACTCCATAAAGTTTGTCTAGGATGTGTCGCATTTAACTCAAACAAAGCAAGTAGTCTTGCTATAGAACAAAAGCCACTGCAACAGTATGCCCATGTAAAAAGGGGTACCATGAAAATGAGCTCCCATGATTGCTCTCATTTAGCAATCTCATTGCAAGCTATAGTATCCATAAACAAGTTACGCAAAGAGAAAAAACTGTACCCAAGTGCACCTTCCAGTAAAACGCCAGTACCAAGGTTGTTCAATGTAATAAAATAGAAATTCTAACCAAACAATTTCTTCTATATGCCCCAGTGATATCAATGAAACGGTGTTTTTTTTTAAATAGACAATGAAACGATGTTACACTCAGAATGAGCTTGAATAGTGACACATTTACTCTAACATGCAGTCACACCCAGATAAGTAACATTGCCTGTTAGACTACTAGCACTATGCAGCTTGACAATCCAGTGCTAAGTATGATAAATCAGAAGTCATATGTTTGAATGAATTTTAGTTTGTTGGGCTTAACAATTTAAAATGTTTTACATTCAGTCAGCAAATTATTTAAAAGCCAACACTTGCACTATTATGACATACTGAAGGAAAGATTGAGTAAAGGGGCCTTAAATAAAGTATATTTAGATATTAAGATCCAAGTGAAGGCAACACTGGCCCAAGGCCATCCCTGCAGACAGCAGGGGCTTGAAGGATTACAATACCGATGAAGCCATTGCAAAAGGAAGCCTAAGTGAGAAGCATACCTCAAAGAGGACACCTCTCACATTTGGTAACTGAGAACATAGGTTCACCTGACAGCAGTGCCACCCAATAATAGAACCGACTGCAAAGCTTTGGGAGACAAGTCACCGAAGAAATGTTGGAAAGATGATGTAAATCAAAACAAGATCTTTATATTAAAAAAATTAAGTTAGCTGAATGATGGAGGAGAGGAAATTTCTTGTCAGCTTCCTTACTAAAATTCTCAAATACCAGATTAAAAAATTACTCCAGTCTGGTTTCTGGCTCTAGGGGTCAGTCTGGTTAGAGACTTGGTGCAAAGCCTGCACCACATCCAGTTTTCTCTGCATCAAAAGCATAGTAAACAGCTATGTGCATTAAGTTTTATGTAATATTGACATTTCTAATTAAGCAAACTAAATTAACTAAACCAGATTGTTAACTGTAACAGCACAGTTCTAATTAGATTTGAATGCAATAGTTCAGATCAGGGGTGTTTCACCAAGGTAAACTTAATAAAATTATTTCTAATAGATTACATTACCTAAATAGTAATGTACATAAAACTACAGGGGCAAAGAAGTATTATAATCAAGCATCAAGGTTGACACTGACATATTACAAACTATGACTTCCATCAAGAACAACAATTGCCATCAGTATATGACATGAAATTCAAAAAAATAAGAGTGTACGATCACTCACCTGTTGATGATGCAATTCCTGAAAGGCTCCCACAAGCAAGACTAACCAACACAGTAGAATCATTGGGCCTGTTGTAAAGATAATGAAAATAACGTTATAATGTTAAGCCTAAACACAGGATCCATGCAAAGGTAATTGTAAGACATTAAGACCCCAGAATTGCTGAACCAATGGATAAAGTAACCACCTATGTGACTGCCAAGAAGATCTCAAGGTCTCATACACGGAAAAACTGATAGCTATACTGGGCCCGACACCCTGCATTATGGACAAAGCAGCAGTTAGATACGCACCGGAAAAAGGAATTCTAAGCATATATAAAGTTACAAAAATATTGAGCATACCAAGAGGGTTGCTCCAAGTCCCTTATAGAGGCCAAAAAGACCTTCATCGCCACTAATAGTTCGCAAAGTATGCCAAATACCTTTGTAGTACATCACATTTGTCTGCAAAGTTCCAACTAATTAGTAGAGGAGCAAAATGCACATGCAAAAATTATGACTTCAGATGAAGAGCTTTATATTCAGACTAACATATATAGTAAACCAAACAGGATGCAATTGTTCAAACTGGAGTTGAATATTTTTCCTTTGTAGGTATTGATTGAAATATAGCACTGGACTGTAAACTTTCAGGCAAGTTTAACAAAAAAATTTATATTTCACTCATCCAACTCACGAAGACATAATACGAACAGAATTGAGAAGACATACACCAATGCCCAATGAGAAAGGGCAGCATAGCATCCCCAAATATGTCAATCGATGGTTCAACAACTTAACAAATCAGTAAATAAATTTAGTAAAAATAACAAAGATTGCGTTCCAAACATCTGATCCCACCTGAGCTGCAAGGCGCGTCCTTACAAGATCCAAAGGATATGTAATCGATGCAGCTGTTATTCCCGCCAATCCACCACCCACAAAATGTACGCAAAGGTCTGTACTCAAGTTCTCCCTATGATTTTCCAGTCCTGGCATTGTTTGTAGGGACTGTACCACATAAAACTCAATGAATTAAAGATCAAGCAATGATGCAACAACAAACTTACTTGAACTGTATCTGTATGAAGGTAACATTAACTCAGTGGCTTACCAACCTTTTTATAATGCTCGTATGCATAGAAATTGACAGAAGAATAAGGAAGACGATGAGCAATTGTAACCAGATTTCCTTTCCAGAAAGCTCTAAATCCTTCTTCACCAGCAATTCTTGAGGCCTCACGCCATATGCTAGCGTTTCTCAATGTTGCAACATCTGAGTGCATACCTTGCACCTAAAAAGATAGCATCATATCAATAAAGCAGTTCGTAAAATCAAGCATAACCCAATGTTCAGTAACCCAAAAATACTGTATGATTCAAAGTCCACTTTGTAACCCAAACTTTCATTCAACAGAACACAGAAAGCCCCTACTTTCATGCGAAAATATACCACAACAAATACTAGCAGTAAAAAATAACAGCCTGCGAAAACAAAGGTTAAGAAAAATAAAATAAAAAGACTTTACCTGAAAAAGAATGGTAAGGCGAGCAAGCGGCGCCGTACAAGTCTTACTGAGAGCTCCGGCAACACCTCCGGCGAGAAGCTGCGATATCGTTCCAATCTGAGACTGTTGGTGCAGAGGCTTCGGCTGTTTCTGTGGCAGGGACTGCGCGAGTGCTCTTACACCGCCTTCGACCGCCACGCCTCCATGTCCAGTATTCAGAGTTCTCTGCCCTCCTTCCACCACCACCCCAACTCTCGCCTCCGTCTGCATTTCAGTGTGCCCTAGAATCACCTAACTTCGCCACGAAGCAACCTCACAACCTTACCCTCAATAATCGAATATAGTAACAATTGATTGTTGTCTAAAAACCCTAGAGATCAGTAATTGCACGAACCCCGACACAGTTTTCCGCTTCTGCTCTGCAGCTTCATTTCTCTGTCCGCTCTAAATTTGCCTAATTTAAACGCAAGACGGGGGAGAAGAATGTCCAATCCGACGTCGTTGCGGCCTCTTCAGTGCTGCGCTGCGTTTAGTAAGAAATTAGGGTTTGCGTCATTGTCAACTTGCCGAGTCGGCAGTTTCGTTCCTATGCGTTCAGTTCTATCGTAGTAGGAGACAGATAGCCAGTTGCAATTGGTAAGCGAAAACATATTTTTATAGTAAATAAGGTCGGTGATTTCTAATTTGACAATACATTGAAGGTGGCTGACAAATATAACCGGTTTCAGCGTATATAATAGGACTGGGTGCAGACAAATTTACCACAGGCGGAGTATCTGATAATTTTGGTTTCGAATATGCTTGCACTTGCAGCGATAAAACAATTCGACTTCGTAGGCGTATTGGTGACAGCTGGCAAGATTGAACTTAGCTGTAATAAGTCGGTTAATTGTGGTTATCCACTACGTGGCTGCCATGTAGCATTCTTCAAAATCTACAATTCCACCTTTTTGTCTTTTTATTTTTTTCAACCACCGACCAATCCTTTCCGCAATATCATGTGCGCATATCCACTACAATTATTGAACTTTTTTATTTATTTATTTCCGAATTTCGTTTATGAACCGAAATAACTTCTCTTAATCACTTAAGTTACATGCGCCTATAAACTTGTTCTTTGCTTCTTCGTCAATCAAATAAACCTAACTTAATGACGTCTGGAATGTTTCATACTTTTCTTTACTTTAAAAGACCACGGTTTTCACTTTTTATCTTCTTACGCCCACTGATTAGGGTAGATGGTATATTAAAGCAGAATTTGGAACAAGATACCACCTATATATCATGCCCCACTGATTAGGGTAGACGATAATGCCAACAAAAATCAGAAATATCTGCACCGGAATTCATCACATAAATTATGATAATGCAACAATGCCTTGGATCCCATTAGCGCAAGCACCCAACTTCTCCACCCACTTTGTGAACTAGCAATTAATTAACAAAAGCATGCCCCTGCAGCTTGCCTGTCTTTATATATGCTTCTCCAAGCAAAACCCCAGCCAGCAGAACCATGAGGCGGCTTTTTTATAGCCCAAAAGTCTTTTCCAACATGCTCATTTTTTGGCTTGAAGACTCAAAACTAAAGAAACTTCATGGCTTTCTGTTGTTCTGCTACCTCCATACGCTGAATTCCTCCTTTGTGTCTGATCACTCTGCTCAGGCACGCCGCGGTGTTCGTTTTTTCTAGAGCGTTTTGTTTGGGTGTCTTGAGCTTTTTGGGTTGATGTTGTTGGGGGCAAAATCCCCAGTTGGAGTGGTAACTCTAAACAAGGGTGAAGAGATGTGTCTGAAGTTGTTTGCGCCTGCTGTGTTTCAAGAATGTGTATTTCTTCCACCATTGGTTTCCAGATTCTTACTCTTGAGTTGATGAACCAATTAGAAACCTGCATATTTTCTTATATGGTCAAATTTCATCACCACGTTAAATATAAATGATCCACAAAAGACTTGGTAAATGCGGGTCACCTGAGTTCTTGACAGGCCAGTCTGTTGAGCCAACATTTGCTTTTCAGAATCAGAAGGGTAACTGAGATGAACAAAACCCAAGTTTCATAAGACCAATCTATTGAATTAAAATGCTGATTAAGTTATTGAGAAATCACTCACGGATGAAGGAAGTGTTCAAAGAGCCATGTCCTCAGCACAGCAACTGCATGCTCAGGAAGCCCTCTTTGGCATCGCAAAGCAGATTGATGAGGGTTGCTGGTCAAACTCAGATGACTTGGGTTTTGGCCTCCATCAGAGCAGCCCCTAGCTTCATCTTTAACAAGGCCAAAATCATCAGCCAGAGGCTTCTTGCCCCTGGATTGAAGCTTGTCCAAAATGGCATTCTTCAAGCACCCAAAGTGCTTCAAAATGGCTTTGATAGCAAAAGATATGTAAGGTGCTGCATCTCCAAGCCCATCAATGGTCTCAAATGATGCCACCACTGACTCCATCTGTTGGCAGTATAGTTTATACTTCTTGTACACCTATAAACCAGACCAGACCAGTGAAGTGAACACAACAATTATGAGACTTGGGCTCCAACCCTAATTTCATTTGGGCCTAAAAACTCAAATGGGCCTCCAACTGAAACCCAAATATTACTACATAGGTATATATGCGACCAGTCGTTAGGGTTTTATCTGGCCTCATCTCTTAACTGTTCAATCAAACTAATTAATTTAATCCACCGACATTAGAGTTTTATCTAAGACCTCATCTCTTAATTGTTCAATCAAACTAATCAATTTAATCCACCGACATTATAGTTTTATCTAAGGCCTCATCTCTTAATTGTTCAATCAAACTAATCAATTTAATCCACTGACATTAGAATTTTATCTAAAGCCTCATTTCTTAACTGTTCGATCAAACTAATCAATTTGATTCACGGACAAAGAGATAGGCCTCATCTCGCTATAAAATTCTACTATACGTGACATTTTGATTTGGCAGAGCATATGTCATCTAAAACAATGAACAGTGGAAAATTTAAATTGTGACAAGACAATTCATCTTTTTCGGCCATGACAACTGACCAAATCAATCAGATGATGTGACACCTTGGCAGGAAACAAACGATCAAAGTTTCTTCCAATCCAATGTGATAAACATTATAATACAGTGACATTTGTTTCCCACATTTTTCACCACCAAAAAATATCTAGGCTAATTTTAACGAACCAAGATTCTGTAAAATAAAAAAATAAAAAAATAAAAAAACTTAACAAAGATTAAACAACACTTAATTAGAAATTCAAAACATAATTTGTCACATAAATATTTTATATTTTCAATTAAGGTGTATTTGTATTGTATTGTAATTTGTATGTACCTCCTCCAGCATGATTGTCAGCCCAGAGTTCTTCAACTGAACCTCAACCCGATCATCAGTTATCGAATCTTTGACCCTCCCGCTCAAATAGTTCGGCGGAGGAGGATTCGAGTCGGATCGACCCGACCCGCAGAAATCTTCAAGGAGCTGCTGAGCAGGCTTCAGAAACCTAGAGCGCTTCAGTACTGAAGCGTAGCCCGTGAACGGGCCCAAGGGAACCGATCTTCTGAGTTCATTAGCCCGACGTAAAACGTCGTCGTTCTGGTGGGAATCCGAGAGGAAAGGAAGAGAAAATGGTGGGTTAGATGTTGGTGTGTGGGGGTGAAAGGTGAAGCTGGTGTTGGGTGCAGGCATGGCGAGAGTGGGTGTGAATCGTTGCGGTGGGTTGTTTTGAAGAGTGACTCGGAGCTTTTCTCTTCTGCTTTGTTGGGGGACGTGGAAGCCTTCGAAACCCTCGTCCGCCATGATTGAATTATGAAGCTTTTTGAAGAGAGAGAGGTGAGAAATTGATGAAGGAAGAAAAAAGTCTTGAGCTTTGGGGCAGTGTGTAACATAATGGTGCAGTGTTGCAAAATATTGTACCAAGAAAGAAACAGAGGCTTCGACGTGATGGATTAGAAAAATACTTTTTTTTTTCTTTTATGCAATTTTGTTTCCACTCTCATTATCTGCATGTGCTATTGACTGTTTTAAAATAACAAAAGAATCGTTTTACATACAAATCACAGTAATTTAAATAAAAACGCAGAGGTGAATTAGGCCAGTTAACTGGTAATTAATCGGTGCTTAATTTTCTAAATTCAAGCCATGGACTGACCAATTCCATTACACATCAGTGACAAGCACCACCCTTCTCTCCACATTTTTGTAAGTATAGCCCCTAGCCAACAACCCATAAAAGCACAAATTCAAACCATTCATGGCTGCCAAAAGCCAGTAGAAATTGTCCAAACGGCTAGAATTCAAGTCCTTGCCAAACCAACTTCTCCCGCCCTTCCCTGTGACATGATCCACAGCCATGATCAGAAAGCTGCTTATGAAGCTCCCAACCCCAATCACACTCAAATAAAAAGCAATCCCCAAGCTTCTCATTGAGTCAGGAACTTGGTCATAGAAATACTCCTGCAAGCCAACTAGAGTGAACCCATCTCCAAGCCCAAGAATTATGTACTGTGGAGCTAACCAGAACACACTCATAGATTGTGGCTCATCAGCTTTTAGTCTTTTTCTTTCAACCAATGCTGCAGCTGACATTGCCATCACTGAAAAAATCATCCCAAATCCAATCCTTTGGAGGATGTTGATACCCCTTTCATTCCCTGTGGATTTTCTTACGATTGGAACAAGAATCTTGTCATAGACACTGACAGAGATTAGCATTGCAATGGCCCCAAGAGAATATATGGAGGCTGGTGGGATTTTGAAGTTGTCAGTGATGTTTAGGTTCATTGTAGCAGCTTGTTTGACAAAGAATGTTGGGGCTTGTGCCAGACATACTCCAAATGTCAATGAAGTTAGCCATATGGGGATCATGTTCAGAATAAGCTTCACCTCCTCCACCTTTGTTAGTGTTGTCAATCTCCAAGGATTATGTTTCTGTTCATAAGATGTGTTCACATTCTCTTCGATTATCGCAGCCTTGTCTAAAAACCTACATATCAGAGCTAGTTAGTAACGTCTATAGAGTGTTGTCATTTGCACCACATTTACTAACGACTTTGCGGTCAATAATAATGTAGTAAGTAGTAGGCACATAAAAAGTACAATGTAAGTAGATAATAAAGGGCTATGCTTTGCTTACCTAAGTCTATTTGTGTGAAGTAGAAGCCTTCCTTGGCAGTGCTTCTGAGACTTGGGAACTTCAAAAAGCAAAGCAGGGCTTGAGGGATTGGGTAAGTTTCTTTTTCTTATGGCTGCAACCAATACCTGCAGCATTGGTATCAAAGGGCTTCCTTCTGGCACTCTATACCTATAACAAGCCTTCCCCGTATAGAAGGTCACAATTGTAATTGCCATGGTGATTGTGAGAATGAGATCTGCAACACCCCAGCTCACATAGTCTTGAACATAAACAATCACTGTTACACCAAGAAGCAACCCACAACAAAGTGCAAAGTTCCACCAGTTGAAGTAAGACATTTTCTTCTTTCTTTCTTCCAAGTGATCCTCGTCGAATTGGTCAGCTCCAAAGCTTTGAAGACATGGCTTGTGCCCTCCAGTTCCAACAGAAATAAAATACAAGGCAATGAAAAGTACCACTTCATGAATTTTTCTAGGCTGTAGGCACATCTTTGTATTGCAGGGCTTTAGACTTGGGATAAACTGTGACATTGTCAAGAGACTTAGGCCCTGTTTGATTTAAAATAACCATGATTAATGATGATGATTAAATATATAATTAATTTCTAGTTAGAATTCGGACTGCATATATTTAATTATTACCATTATATATATGAAGGATGAAAACAGAACCATGTTGAATCGGCCAGTGTAGGCGTCTGCTAAAAAGCCCCCAATTAGAGGGATTATTGTTGTCACTCCTGCCCAGAAGTTCACATTTTTGGCTGCTGTTTTGATGTCTTGATGAATCACTTGGGTGAGGTAGGAGATGAGATTTGTTGCTATTCCAAAGTAACTTAACCTCTCACTAAATTCAATAGCTACAAAAAAAATATAATAAAAATAAATATATCTGCATGCAGTTACATTGATATGTAAGATTATGTAGCTATAAAAACAAGTAAAAAAGAAACAGAGCTTCATTGCCCAATTAAGCCTTCTTGTGTTAAATCAAATACTTTTTTTAAAAAAAGGACTTTTCCTATTGAGAGGAGCAATAATATACTAAACTCACACACACAACATGGATGCTAAGATTCGAACATAGGGAGCAATTACTTCAAACCATAACCAGGGTGAGGTGAGGTTTGGAGCAAGTTGCCATTATCCCAAGTTTTAAACCATAACCAAGAGGGCCAAATCCAATCTAAACTTAAAAGTTAAAACAAAGAAAACAAGATAATTAAAGAAATTAATGAACTGCACTGCACAGAGAGAGAGAGAGAGAGAGAGAGAGAGAGAGAAACTTACTGATGATAAAGAGAGAAGCTTTCCATACGCCAGTTGAAGCACGGTGAGGAACTCTTCCTTTATGATCTACAGACGAATCATAAACCCAATTCTCATCGTCCCTATTAGTATTTGTTTCTCCTCTTCTCTTCTCCATTTCTTGCTCCATCTCTCAACTGGTAATGATGTTAAGGAAACAAAGATATCTTGTAGGAAGAGAGAGCTTTGTGGTTAAGTTGTGTGCTTTCTTTAAAGTGCTTTTATCGTTCAGGGATTTTTATATGAAAATTTAGTTGATATGAAAGCCAACTGAGATATGCAAATAAAATAAAATCACTTTTGCATGCCTACTCTACTGATCTACTTTTCTGACCAATTTCTTTGTCCTTTGGTTCCCTGCCTACATTTCCAATCTGCTTTTTTCAAGCATATATCTAACAATATAGTTCAGTATTATATATACTGGTGGAGAACTGAGACGGAGATATGGCCAAGAACATTATGGCAACAAAAATATGACCAATAATAAACTGGTATGCCCCATATGAGGAGAAACATTTACATGAAACGCCCAGTCAATCACTATATGTCACACGTGATAACTTCTTCTTGTGACAATCTGTGATTGACCGGGAATAGCATCATACAAGTTTTTCTGCCATATGAGTTGGGTTTATCGAAAAATGCAGAACTTGTCCAAACTTTTTTTTTTCAACTTTGACTGCTAGCCGTTTTCAAATTTGGACTAGTATGTGACCAATAAACTGACATGTCTGTTTTTATTTTGGACTAGCAGTAGGCTACTAGCAGTGAATGTTTGAACTTTTATATGATAATGTTACTTAAAAGATGCTCTCTGAAGTGCTAAGACCATCATTGGGCTGGGTTCATGAATGCGATTCTTATATATTGTTAATTATGTTAAACAATAATTTCACTAATTAAATAGTATAACTATGGTGTTAAACTGATCTCCAGCTACAGAGGAGGTAGCTTGAAATTGTAGGTTAATCTATGGATTCTTATATTCCACCGCCACCTGGTGTATATTATAGAATTGAAAATTCTTCTTGCAGTGGCGGACCTATAGAGGCGCAAGGAAGTATAACTGCACCTCCCCTTCCTTGTATTCTCTTCCCCCTCGGATTCATATGAACTACATCAGCTAGAAGTTTTGATTGGACACAATTTCGCTGTTGGAGCACATATATGATTAACCCTATGACTTTAAGGTGGTCTTTGGTGGCATATATTCCAAGTGGCTTGTGAAAGCAGATCGTGAAAGAACCAAAAAAAGTTCGGCATCTGCACTGCATTTGTGGGGTGTTTAACAATACAGACTGTTTCCTTAGATATGAGATCAAAATATTCCAAAACTGCTGACACTTTTTAAGGACTAGGATTCTTTGTCATTAGATTAACTTTCTGGAACATCATGGGTTTTGAGTTTTAATCACTCTTTTTACTTCGAATTATGCCCTTTTCCACATTTGATAACCTTTTCTATTAGGGAAATTTTGAGAGCTAGTCAAATTTGTTTTAACACATTAACACCAGCCCCTCGACCAGAAAAGACGCTGTTCTTTCTTTTCTTTTTCTTTATTACAATTTGTAATTCTTGGATCAGTGATCATAAAGAAAACAAATCATTGCATTATCACCCGAAGTTCACTCCCTCAACTTTTGTACAAGTTTGATCTAATAGGCACCGACACCGGCACCAGCGTCATCTTCACCACTGGTATTTGCCTGTACTACCATACTTTAATCCTTTTACAAATTAAAATGCTGTATAAATCCCCTCATTTTGCATTCTGCATCCATCCAAATTCCAGATACTTGTCACTTCACAAGCACCGTGGAACATATTTTTCATATGTTTTTCACCAATCATTTACACCACATCACATTCACAACTACATTGTCATTTTTCAAGAAGTAATACCAATGAATACATGGAAATATTTATTGTAGTATCAGGTACATACATTCACAAGATCAAAAAGAATAAAGAGTTAGAACAAGAAGAAGAAAACAATCATACGAAACTACAATTACAATGCTTGTTTAATCTAATCCTTGCCTATACCAAGACTCTGATTACCCTCCCATACTTTCCGGTACCAGAGAAAAATCAATAGAGACAGCGCAAGGCTGTCGTGTTCATCTTCAACTATGGTTCACTAAAAACCTGCCTTTTCGCTTTGGCCTCTAGAGGTAAACACATGAAATGAAGCCAGAAAGTAGACCCCATTTCTGTAAACAAAAAAAACAAAATTGTAAAGTTTGCCTACTCTTCTTTCCCTCTTGTAGAATTAGAGATACCTTGTCAGTTAGAGCAACAAGTTCTCTTATTCACGTCACCGGATAGATTTGCAACATTGATGGTAGTGCCATGAGGAAGTCCAGTAGTGGAAACTGCCTCCTGTGCTGCTAGTGCCTTCTTGCTTATTATGTGGTAGATATCCAACAAAATGGTTTGAAATGCATTCTCAACATTGAAGGCTTCCAATGCTGAAGTTTCAAGGAAAGAGAGGCCTTCCTTCTCAGCCAACAGTTGAGCATCTTCTCCTGGGACTCCCCTCAGGTGATTCAAGTCAGATTTGTTACCGGCCATCATTATGACAATGTTAGAGTCTGCATGGTCTCTTAGTTCACGTAGCCACCTCAGCACATTGTCAAATGTTTGCCGTTTGGTTATGTCATAGACCAATAGTGCACCAACAGCCCCTCTGTAGTAAGCACTGGTTATGGCTCGGTACCTTTCTTGACCTGCTGTGTCCCATATTTGTGCTTTCACTGTCTTCCCCTCTACCTGCATCAGAGTAACATGATAAAAATTCAGTAAATGTGTTAAGAAGTAAAGTGTACACAAGGCCACTGAGGAGTGAGAAGCAAACAGCTATTCATGAAAATTTAAATGCTTGAAAAGAGCAAAAATCAATTGATTATTGATAGTTGTTCCAATTTCATCACGTATCTTTTTGCAATACTATACATACACAAAATGATTATCTCCTTTGGAAGTTGTCTAGGATATTTTTGACATATACATTGGCTGCTCTATTGTTCATAATAAGAGAGCACCCTCAAAACCCTGCACACAGCCCTGCCACTAAACACTTGAATTGTATCTTGAAATTGGCTAAGGTGGTATAGTAAAGTGGTAAAGTTGCGTAAATTTTAGATCCAAATGTCACCAAACAACATATAAACTGCAGAATGGCAGTGGTTCTACAAACAACAGTGAGGGGGGGTTTCCTTTTCAAATAGCATTTCGTCCTTAGAGCCTCACAAGCTATATATATCACCGCTAAAGGTGAGGCATCACAAAAATCAACGGGCAGACTCATACCATATGTAGGAAAAAAAGATTAAACTTTACATACTCCATCCATACTATCACCATGGAAACATAAATGATTATTAAATCCAAGAGAAAATAAAACAAATAAATTTTACAGAGTTCAGCAAACTTTGCCTAGGGAAAATGAAATTCACCATCATCAACAATTCTATAAACTTTGCCTACAAAATTGTAAGGATTTCCCACAATTCTATAAATAACCAATTATTATTCTTTCAACATTGATGTTCAAAGACAGCAAAAAATACAGAATTGAACAATCCAAAAGCAGGAAATTGCAAATGATCAATTTCCAAACAAAGACAAACCAACCTGCAATGTCCTAGTCGCAAATTCAACTCCAATGGTGGACTTAGACTCCAGACAAAACTCATTCCGAGTAAATCTCGAAAGAATGTTCGATTTTCCGACGCCAGAATCTCCAATCAATACAATCTTGAAGAGGTAATCATATTCGTGATCTACTTTGTACGCCATACGTTCTACTCCTCACACCAGACCAGACCTGCAAGATCCAGTTCACCAAAATCGCACAACAAAAACCATTAAAAATCACAAAACCCAAAACAAATTGTTCCCATTTGCTTATTATAATGGGAAGGAGAAGAACAAAAGGGTTGTGATCAAGAAGCATTTTCCTTTACCTACGTTTCCTTTCCAATATGATTTTCCTGAGAAACAAACGGAGAGTGAATAACAAGAGAAGTGACTAACCACAAAAGCAATGGCGAGAAGGAATGAATCTTTTTCAAGCGGGATTCGAATATTGGTGCGTTTTCTTGGGGATTTTTTCGCATTGAAGTTTGGGGAAACAGAGACGAGAGAAGAAGAAGAAGAGAAGAAAAGGAAAACGGATGAAAATGCACTTAAAACGGACGAGCGGAATTCGGAGTGTCTGTGTCAAGTAAACGACCCTTTAGACGACATGTCGTCCAGTTAACTGAGACCCGCTTAAACCTTTAAGCCCATCCTCAAGGCCCAAGCTGTATCTAGGCCCGCTTTGCTTGTCCGTAGAAGAGCCCCATTGTGTTTCTTATTTTCTTTTTATTTAGATTAATTTCAGTTTAGTATCACAAACATTTACTCATATTTTCAATTTAAAAAATTAAGTATTCGATTATTTTTACATTTTAGTAATGGGTTCTTCCATAAGGCAGACGGTTGAAAAATCCATTAAATAATAATAGGGCACAAGCGGAGCTCACTTGTATCCTTAATTACAACAAAATATTAATAAAGTTTTTTTATAAAAAAAATTAAAAATAATAAATTAAGATTTATGGAAAATAAAAACCTCCACAATTTTAGGATACCTTGGCATAAAAATATTGAGGCACGCAATGCAATAGTTCTAGATCATGGTGTTTTTTTCAGATGTTTTTTTTTGGGTCCAAATTTTCTAATGTTGCTTGGGTATACAACTCTCACATGCCATAAGATTAAGCCCATCCTTGTTGTGCTTTTTCTTTTCCTTTTCTTTTGAGTTACATTTTCTTAACGGGTGATTTAGCACGGACCTTAAAGGGGATATGGACAATCACACATTACACAGATTTAGAGTGGTTCACCCATGAATAGGGCTATGTCCACTGTAGAGTTTTGGTATTTATAATGGATGAGTATTACACTATACATAGAGAGGCTTGAGAGCCTGAATACAAGAGAAAGAGAGAGAGCCTGGGCGTCTCCAGATGTGCTTATGGAGAGGAGAATGGGAACCTCTTGCTGGAGAGGGGTCTCTTCCCTTATATAGGCAGGAGATGAGGGCCACTTGCCATTTGTTTAATTGGCAAGTGGCAGAGGTGTGGGTCATCCTCAATGGAGTATGAGATGGGTACATGGGGAAGGCATAGCCTGTCAGGAGACCAGGGGTAGTGGATTGGTGAAATGTCAAGATGCACGTGGTGATCTGTTGTCAAAGGCATGCGTAGTGGTCAGCACATGGCGAAGGCATTAGGAGTCGGTTAGCACATAAGGGTCGGTTAGCACATATTTCTCGGGTATGACATTTCGGCTAGGTTATATTGAAATGGGTAGGATACCTTGGGTAGGATATTTTGGCTTGAGTGTAGGATACCCCGGGTGGGATATTTCGACTCGGGTGCAGGGTACCCTAGGTACTATTCACACGTGGGGTGAAGGGGGCTTTCTTCTTCTTCCCGTGCCTTCTCATTCATTCATTCATATTCTTCTTCTGCAAATTGAAAGAAGAAGAAAATATATATTTTTTTTAAATAAAATATTTGGAAATTCATATCTTAAGTTCTAGAGCTTGGATTGTTGAACCGTTTTTGCCTACGTGATCGTGAGAATGAGTCCTACGATTTAAGGTAAATTTCAAAATTGCTCAAATAGTATTTTTGATGATTTAAGTTTCAAGTTGATAATTCAAAGTTATGTTCATGTCCTCAACATCCTGAGCACGGTGGTGTGCTTGAAATTGCGAGATTTTGTCGTTTGACCAACGATCGGAGCCTCGAAAATTTTGGACCATTGATCCAAGATGATCGGACCATTGGATCGTGTCCGATTCTATTTATGTTTTAGCCAGTGTTGTTGTGAGTACGTAGGTACAAACAGATTGGTGATCGGACGTCCTAATATTAAGTTATTTCATTTTGAAGTTAAGGCGAGCGATCGCCGTTCGATCATGCGTGATTTTGCGATCAAGAATGATCCGACCTTTGAATGGGGCCAAAAATTGATGTGGTGTGATGTCGGGACTATTTGGAGTCCATTGGTGCGATCGGATGTGAAATCTGAGGTCGTAGGCCAGAGGTGAATTTTTGGAGTGTCGGTTGGATGGTTGGGACCAGCATGACCCAAATAGTGACATTATGGATAATGGGTGTCATTGGTCCTATTTTGACGTTAACAGTGTGTACATCACAGTTTTGAAGTGTTCTGGACGATAATTAATCACTTTGGACCCCCGAGTTGGTTCGAATGGCATTTTCGTCAGTTGGGAGCGAAATCTTGGATTATGAATTTTAAGTTAAGTTGCAAACTTTTCTTATGTTTTGCGGGGCCAGAGTTTGAGGATTGGAGAGCTTTAGTGTTGATTGTGGATTAGCTGAGTAGGTATAGTATTTGCAGCTTGGACGAGAGGTGAGTAAAACCTTATGGATTGTGAGTAAATCTGAATTGTGAGTAATACCATCTGAATCGTGAGTAAAATCACGAATTATTATATTTATTATAATGTGGTTTTGATAATGTTAATGGATATTGAGAAACTGTTTTGTGTGAGTTTAAAATCAATCAAATTTGTTTTGATTTTAAATGAGTTGCAGGATTTTGCCAAATGGATGGTGTTCTTGGGAATAACCATATTATGTTGTGATTGTATTGTGGTGTTCATAAATGAATGGCCACGTAAATATATATAAATAAATATATATTGTTGTGATGGATGTAGCTTGATAGAAAACAATATTTAATGTGGAGAGTGCATTTTATTGTTTTCGGTGTGTGTGATGTTGTGATTGAAAGAATAGATGTGAGAATGCACTGATTCCTTCAATTGGAAGGAGACATCGTGTAGGGTTTGTCTTTGAAAAGGACCTCGTGTAGGGTATGTCTTGGAAGAGGACCTCGTGTAGGATATGTCTTTGAAAAGGACCTCGTGTAGGGTCTGTTTTGGAAAAGGACCTCGTGTAGGGTCTGACCGTGGTAAGCACTGTGTCATGAGGGCTGCAATAGTGTTAGTGGGTTGGAAGAGTCAAGCATATTCTCACTTTTGTTGTCTAAAAGTGACATTTATGAGTTGTGTTTCTAATGGATTTGAAACAGGATTTGAGTCAGCTGAGGACAGAACAGTTCTTATAAATTAAAAGAATTGTTATTCGACGTGTGAAATTGCTTTTAAGATAAAAGAGTTTTCGTGTAGTCACAGGTGGTGACTTACACAGTTCTTGAAAATAAAAGAATTGTGATTGGGGTGAGTTGATTAATTATGATTACCTTGATTATATAAGGATTGTGTGATGCTAATGAAAGTGCATGTGATAGTATATTATGTGTAAATGACATATTTATACTGCTGGTTGTGATTTACTCATACGAGCTTTAGAAAGCTTACCGGGTTTGTTGGTGATGAACTCAGTACACTATTCAACGGTGTAGTGGCTAATCTTGTAGGTAATAGGAACGCATGATTTCATCAAGAGCAGAAAGCACGATGTGTAGTTGAAGTGTACAAAGTTTGTTTTGAGAGTATTGTTGAGATTAGACTTCCGTTGTGTGTGATAAACTCTGAGGAACATATATGTAATAGGTTGAAGTTTCAGTTTATTATGTAAGTGTTGGAATGTAATATTTGAATCAGAAGATTGAGTCAGTATTGCATTGTGGTTCGAAACAGTGGTGTTGTATTTAGAAAAAAAATTTATAGGTACAATTGTTGAAGGTTTCGAGCTTCACATGCCCGGATTGTTGGTTGTCTGTATAACTTAACAGGTTATTTGAGGTGGAAACTTCGAGGCTTGACAATTCTAGCTGGTGTTGTGAGGAGTCTGTAGGTACTGACGGATTGGTGATCGGATGTCCCGATCTTAAGTAGTGGTGTTTCAAAGTTTGCACCGAGCGATCACCGTTCAATTGTGCGATCAAGAATGATCCGACCGTTGGATTGGGCCCAAATTGATGCAAGGTAATTTTGAAACTATTTAGAGTCCATTGGTACAATTGGATGTGAAATCTGAGGTCATAGGATTGAGGCCCTTTTTTGGAGTGTCGGTTGGACGATTGGAACTCGTGAGACCCAAACAGTGACTTTTTGGACAATGGGTGTCATTGGTCTTATTTTGACGTCGACAGTGTGTACGTCACAGTTTTGGAGTTGGTTGGAAGATAATTGATCGCTTTGGACCCCAAGTTGGTTCGAAGGGTATTTTCGTCATTTGAGAGCCAAATCTTGGATTTTGGATGCTAAGTTGAGTTACGTGCTTTGCTTAGGTTTTGCGGAGCCAGAGTGCTTGTTGTAGACTCGTGAGCTGGTAAAATTGCAGCAAGGACGATAGGTGAGTAAAACCATCTAGATTGTGAGTAAAATGATGAATTATTATATTTATTATAATGTGGTTGGATAATGTTAATGGATGTAATTAACATGCTGTGGTGGTTTTTGAGAAACTGTTTTGGTGTGAGTTTAAAATCAAATAAATATGTTTTGATTTTAAATGAGTTTTTGCAGGGTTTTGAGAAATGTATGGTCTTCGTGGAGAACAACCATGTTATTTTGTAATTGTATTATGGTGTTCATAAGTGAATGACCATGTAGATATATATAATTAAATATATATTTTGGTGATGGATGTATCTTGGTAGAAAACAGTATTTAATGTGAAAATGACATTTGTATTGTTTTCAAGTTACTGGTGTTGTGATTCGAGGATAGATGTGAGAATTCATTGATTTATTCAATGGGAAGATAATCTTTTCGAGGATTTGACCATGGCAAGTAATTAGGGATTGTAACCCTGGGGTGCAAGGCCCCAAACCAGTTAGAGCTCTAGTTGTCGCCATTACAGTGTTTATGAGGGTAACACATAGTTACTTTATATTTTTGTGGAGTTGTAAATGCGCATTGTACCATTTCGGTGGTGATGGTATAGATGTTTGTGCGTTGAGAGAGTCCATCGTATTCTCACTTCTATTGTCCAAAAGTGACATTGATGGTTGGGTTTCTAATGAATTTTGAAACAGGTTTTGGGTCAGTTGATGACCAGACAATTCTTAAAAAATAAAAGAATTGTGATTGTGATGAGTTGATTAATTATGAGTACCTTGATTATACAAGGATTGTGGTATGCTAATGAAAGTGCATGTGATCGTATATTATGTGTAAAATGACATATTTATATTGTTGGTTGTGGTTTACTCATACAAGCTTTAGAAAGCTTACCGGGTTTGTTGGTGATGAATCTGGTACACTATTCAACGGTGTAGGACCTAATCCCACAGGAAATAGGAACGCAGGACTTCATCAAGAACATAAATAAAGAGTTGTACTTACAGTGTACAAAGCGTGACTTGTGAGTGTTTGTGAGTTGAGACTTCCGCTGTGTGAATAAACTTTGAGGAACAAACACGTAATAGGTTGAAGTTTCAATTTATTATGTAATTATTGAAATATAATATTTGACTCAGAAGAGTTAAGTGTGTATTGACATTGTGGTTCGGAACCTGTCGTGTTGTATTAAAGAAAAAAATTCCTTGTACATTCGTTGAAGGTTTCGAGCTTCGCGCGCCGGGATCGATTGGTTTGTATTAACTACGCAGGTTAATTGTTGTTGGAAATTCGGGGTGTGACATCATCTCTCCTTAATTTTCCTCCTTGTTATGTTGCAGCCAGATATAGCTGCTCCAGGAGCTTATATTTTGGCAGCATGGGCTCCAATTGCCCCTATTTCGGATGTTCCATGAGATGAAAAAGTAACATCATATAGTGTATTCTCAGGGACATCAATGACTTGCCCACATGCCACTGGGGTAGCTGCATACGTCAAATCATTTCATCCCAATTGTCTCATATTGCTATCCAATCCGCTCTTGTCACCATCTGTAGGGCTGTGTATAAACGTGATCAGTTATTATGAGAGAACATTTATTTTAATTACGTACAATTTTAGTATGGCCTAACCACGTATATCTTCGATTATTTGTAACAATTTTGCAACTAAACCCCTGAGTCCCAATCTTAACCCTGAAGCCAAATTTGCATACGGAGCTGGCCAAATAGACCCTATGGGCTCCATATCCTGGTTTGGTATATGATGGTACTGAACTAGAATACATAGAATTTTTGTGTGCACAAGGCTATAGTACCAAATTATTGCAATCTATTACCAGGCACAAGAGCAACTGCTGGTCAAAACCTAATTATGGAGCACTCAGTGATAATTTGAATTATCCTTCTTTTGCACTTCCCTCCTCGAACTCAAACTCCATCAGTGGGATTTTCAATAGGACAACCACAAATGTTGGATCACCAAGGTCCACATATAATGCTAAAGTGATCTATGCAACGAAGGGACTTGAAATCAAAGTTAATCCAAGCATTCTATCTTTCTCATCTTTTAGTCAGAAGCTATCCTTTCAGGTCACAGTAGAATGAAAATTTGACTCTATATCAACTTTTATATTGGCTGAAAATTATATAGATGCTGGTGAAATGACTACAGTATTCATATCTTCTTCTTATCCGCATGGTAATTTGTCTTTGATACCTTTGTCCTTGTGTTTTGTGTTTGTGATGATGGGAAAGTTGATACATACAATAGGGGCCAATGGCCATTAGACAGACAATCCAATATCTAAATGGGATAGGAGAGTAGTCTTGAGTTCTGCGATAGTGCTTTTGCTTTTTGGTAGTGGTGTGGTTGAGCTGAGAAGCACTAGTGAGTCCATTATCATTGTGGATATAGTTAAATGGTCTTTTGAATGAAGTTAACGGTAGAAGGTAAAGTGGAACACAAAATTATAATTAAGGGGGTTAAATGAGTCATTTTAACTTTCGGGGCAAAATGAGACTTCACCAAAATTTTGGGAGATACAACACTAAATAGGCCTTAAATCAATCAATGTCCACGTAAGTCAAGCTGAACTTTTCTTTTTTGAAAACTAAATTTTTAGCTACATGAAGGATGAAAGTACTTTAACAAATAGTCAAATATCCCAAAAATTAACAGCCTCTAAAACTTTTGAAGAAGTGCTTTTCAGACAGCCTCTAAAAAGTGTTATGGTAGAAGATGATGGTGTGAGTGCATGGAAGAGCATGATCAAAAGCTTAATTTAGAATGAAATAAATAATTACGGATTCAGATTTTTTTACCGTAAATTCTTAATTTGTTTCTCATTTAATTGTCTTTTTTTTTTTTGTTACGGGGAGGCTAAAGCCAAGAGGAAGAGAAAAGACTAAACAAGCACAGCCCTATCATGGGCCCTCCGTAACTCCTCATCCAACAAAATGCTAGCAAGATAGTGAGGATCAAACTCATAGTGATGAAGTCCCAAAGGAAGACCATGCCCCACATTGGCTAGGAGATCAGCAGCTTTGTTTTGTTCCCTGTAACATGAGAGATGTTGCAGCTCCACTTACGGCTCATTCATTTGTTTTGTCTTTTAATCTTAATCGTGTATCACAAATTCAAAACTGCGTGAACAAAAAAGCGAGTAGTGCATTTTTGTAAGAGCGCGGGATCAAATGTTAGATTTGTAATACACAGATAGGATCGAAGCAACATGTGAAATGTTCTTGGAATATCTATGCTGAGTTTGAAAAGGGTTTAAGTTAAACCCATCAATTTCTGGATAAGTCAAAGCTTCTTTCTGTCTCTAGTTTTTCTCTTTCGAAAACTCAATTTTGAGCTAAATAGTCAAATATACCAAAAACACATTCTATTAGAAGAAGTGAATGCTTTCTTGCTTTATGCTGTGCCAAATGCAATCTTCAGTATTTGAGTAAAGTCAGGTGCTTCAAATATGGAATCCAACATTAAAGAAGTGGTATAGTTAAGGTAAGGAAGATATGGTGTGAGCAGGGACGGACCCAGGATTTGAAAATAGCGTGGGCTAATTTACCTTACATACAAATCTATTGGAAACTCGACGGTACGAGTGACTTTCATTGATAACAAAAAAATACACCGGGGGCATAATGATCTTTACCCCTCAAAATGCACTAGTACATGTAGATAGAAACTAGCACACGAAATAAACATGCAATGCAAAACAAATATAAATAACACTTATATAAGTTGCACCCTTCGAGTATTCACAACGTTAAAATCAGTAATTATAGATTCATTATCTATATTATCAACAAATTCTCTTTCAATTGATAAGTTAACTTATACAAGGAAGAACACCAAAATCACTTTCAAATCCTATTTGATAATTCAACAAACCAAAATCAATTGCAACTCATAAACTGATAAGCCTTAGCCTTACAAATCCCTAATTGATAAACCTAAATTGAAAATCCCTAATTATTAATTGATCATAAACCCTTGCCTTGGCCTTGCAAATCCCTAGTTTGTTTTTGTTTTTTATTTTGAAAAGGAAAGAGGGAATGTTTGTGGCCTAGTGGGATTCAAATTCTAATATTTCACGGGGAGGTTTAGTCTTTTTTTGTTGGTCAGCCAGCCTAGTGGGGATTGGTTAATAAGTTGGCCTAGGCTAGGACATTAATTTAGTTCAAAAAAGAACAAGCTTCCTGGGCTATAGCCCAGGTTAGCATGTTAGTAGGACCGTCCCTGGGTGTGAGTGCATGGAAAACAATGATCACAAAATTTCGGTTTCGGATCCTCTACCGGTTCTTAATAATGTGCGCCTGTTGTTGAAGAATGTAAAGTTTCACATCGGAAACTTAACTAAAGAAATTACAACTTATAATAAGTGATAACTGATCACTTTGGACCCCGGGTTGGTTCGTAGGGCATTTTCGTCATTTGAGAGCCGAATCTTTGATTTTGGATGCTAAGTTGAGTTACGTGCTTTACTTAGGTTTTGAGGAGCCAAAGTGCTTGTTGTGGACTCGTGAGCTGGTAAAGTTGCAGCAAGGACGAGAGGTGAGTAAAACCATCTAGATTGTGAGTAAAATCATGAATTATTATATTTATTATAATGTGATTGGATAATGTTAATGGATGCAATTAACATGCTGTGTTGGTTTTTGAGAAACTGTTTTGGTGTGAGTTTAAAATCAAATAAATATGTTTTGATTTTAAATGAGTTTTTGCAGGGTTTTGAGAAATGTATGGTGTTCGTGGAGAACAACCATGTTATTTTGTAATTGTATTATGGTGTTCATAAGTGAATGACCATGTAGATATATATAATTAAATATATATTGTGGTGATGGATGTATCTTGGTAGAAAACAGTATTTAATGTGAAAATGACATTTGTATTGTTTTCAAGTTAGTGGAGTTGTGATTGGAGGATAGATATAAGAATTCATTGATTCCTTCAATGGAAAGATAATCTTTGCGAGGATTTGACCTTGGCAAGCAATTAGGGATTGTAACCCTGGGGTGCGAGGCCCCAAACCAGTTAGAGCTCTAGTTGTCGCCATTACAGTGTTTATGAGGGTAACACATAATTACTTTATATTTTTGTGGAGTTGTAAATGCGCATCGTGATCGTATATTATGTGTAAAATGACATTTTTATACTGTTGGTTGTAATTTACTCATACAAGCTTTAGAAAGCTTACTGGGTTTGTTGGTGATGAATTCGGCACACTATTCAATGGTGTAGGACCTAATCCCACAGAAAATAGGAACATAGGACTTCGTCAAGAATATAAATAAAGAGGTGTACTTACAGTGTACAAAGCGTGGTTTGTGGGTTGAGACTTCCGCTATGTGAATAAACTCTGAGGAACAAACACGTAATAGGTTGAAGTTTCAATTTATTATGTAACTGTTGGAATGTAATATTTGACCCAGAAGAGTTGAGTCTGTATTGACATTGCAGTTCGGAACCTGTCGTGTTATATTAAAGAAAAAAATTCCTTGTACATTTGTTGAAGGTTCGGAGCTTCGCGTGCCCGGATTGGTTGGTTTGTATTAAATAAGTAGGTTAATTGTTGTTGGAAATTCGGGGCGTGACATCATCTCTCCTTAATTTTCCTCCTTGTTATGTTGCAGCCAGATATAGCTGCTCCGGGAGCTTCTATTTCGACAGCATGGGCTCTAATTGCCCCTATTTCGGATGTTCCATGAGATGAAAAAGTAACATCATACAGTGTACTCTCAGGGACATCAATGGCTTTCCCACATGCCACTGGGGTAGCTGCATACGTCAAATCATTTCACCCCAATTGTCTCCTACTGCTATCCAATCCGCTCTTGTCCCCATCGGTAGGGCTGTGTATAAACATGATTAGTTATTATGAGAGAACATTTATTTTAATTACGTACAATTTTAGTATGGCCTAACCACGTATATCTTGGATTATTTGTAACAATTTTGTAGCTAAATCCCTGAGTCCCGATCTTAACCCTGAAGCCGAATTTGCATACGGAGCTGGCCAAATAAACCCTGTTAGGGCTCTATATCCTGGTTTGGTATATGATGCTACTGAACCGGACTACATAGAATTTTTGTGTGCACAAGGCTATAGTACCAAATTATTGCAATCTATTACCGGGCACAAGAGTAGCTGCTCGTCAAAAACTAATTATGGAGCACTTAGTGATAATTTGAATTATTCTTCTTTTGCACTTCTTTCCTCGAACTCAAACTCCATCAGTGTGATTTTCAATAGGACATCCACAAATGTTGGATCACCAAGGTCCACATATAATGCTAAAGTGATCTATGCAACGAAGGGACTTGAAATCAAAGTTAATCCAAGCATTTTATCCTTCTCATCTTTTGGGCAGAAGCTATCCTTTCAGGTCACGATAGAATGAAAATTTGAGTCTATATCAACTTTTGTATTGGCTGAAAATTATATAGATGCTGGTGAAATGACTACATTATTCATATCTTCTTCTTATCCGGATGGTAATTTGTCTTTGATATCTTTGTCCTTGTGTTTTGTGTTTGTGATGATGGGAAAGTTGATACATACAATAGGGGCCAATGGCCATTAGACAGACAATCCAATATCTAAATGGGATAGGAGAGTAGTCTTGAGTGTCTGCGATAGTGCTTTTGCTTTTTGGTAGTGGTGTGGTTGAGCTGAGAAGCACTAGTGAGTCCATTGTCATTGTGGATATAGTTAAACGGTATTTTGAATGAAGTTAACGGAGGATAAAGTGGAACACAAAATTATAATTAAGGGGGTTAAGTGAGTCATTTTAACTTTCGGGGCAAAACGAGACTTCACCAAAATTTTGGGAGATACAACACTAAATAGGCCTTAAATCAATCAATGTCCACGGAAGTCAAGCTGAACTTTTCTTTTTTGAAAACTAAATTTTTAGCTACATGAAGGATGACAGTACTTTAACAAATAGTCAAAAAACCCAAAAATTAACAGCCTCTAAAACTTTTGAAGAAGTGCTTTTCAGACAGCCTCTAAAAAGTGTTATGGTAGAAGATGATGGTGTGAGTGCATGGAAGAGCGTGATCAAAAGCTTAATTAATTTAGAATGAAATAAATAATTACGGATTCAGATTTTTTTACCGTAAATTCTTAATTTGTTTCTCATTTAATTGTCTTTTTTTTTTGTTACGGGCACTGGTGGACCCAGGAATGTTTTAGAGGAGGTGCAATTTGGAAATGCTAAAAACTTTTTGTGAATTGAACATCTAAGGTTTTTTTTTACCTAGATTGACCTTAGGTCCCTTCATGCATTTATATCATACATGAAAAATTGTTTTATGTAAGGATGCCATCTGATAGTTTTGTAAACCTTAGGGACATTTTGTGATTTTAAGCCATGTAAAAATATTGCCTAAGTATGAAAAATGGTGTTTCGGAATAATCATTTTCTCAAGATAATTTTTGGCGGCTTTTATTCCTTACATATCAAATAAGAAAACTTGATTTTATGGGATTTTAGTATGAAGTATATATTGACTTAATGAGCCATCATTTTTAGCCTAAATCGTATTTTGCACTAAAACCGATTTTTCATATTTTGATTTGGTGGGAATTTGATTTTCTAGTATTTTTATTTGAATCCAAATGGGAGGTACTTCCTTATTTACATTGTAAACTTAAGTAAATGGAGTAATATAAAAATAAATTAAAGTAAAAGGAAAATGGAAATAAGGTAATATGTACACTAGCTGAGCAAAAGGGCAATTTGAAACACCTAAAATGATTTTTCCGGCAATTGGAGGTGCAGCTGCAGCTCCTTGCGCCTTAACAAGTTTGCCACTGGTTACTGGGAGGCTAAAGCCAAGGAAGAGAAAAGACTAAACAGGCACAGCCCTATCATGGGCCCTCCCTAACGCCTCATCCAACAAAATGCTAGCAAGATAGTGAGGATCAAACTCACAGTGAAGAAGTCCCAAAGGAAGACCATGCCCCCACATTGGCTAGGAGATCAGCAGCTTTGTTTTGTTCCCTGTAACATGAGAGATGTTGCAGCTCCAGTTACGGCTCATTTATTTGTTTTGTCTTTTAATCTTAATCGTGTATCACAAATTCAAAACTGCGTGAACAAAAAAGCGAGTAGTGCATTTTTGTAAGAGCGCCGGATCAAATGTTAGATTTGTAATACACGGATAGGATCGAAGCAACATGTGAAATGTTCTTGGAATATCTGTGCTGAGTTTGAAAAGGGTTTAAGTTAAACCCATCAATTTCTGGATAAGTCAAAGCTTCTTTCTGTCTCTAGTTTTTCTCTTTTGAAAACTCAATTTTGAGCTCAATAGTCAAATATACCAAAAACACATTCTATTAGAAGAAGTGAATGCTTTCTTGCTTTATGCTGTGCCAAATGCAATCTTCAGTATTTGAGTAAAGTCAGGTGCTTCAAATATGGAATCCAACATTAAAGAAGTGGTATAGTTAAGGTAAGGAAGGTATGGTGTGAGTGCATGGAAGACAATGATCACAAAATTTCGGTTTCGGATCCTCTACCGGTTCTTAATAATGTGCGCTTGTTGTTGAAGAATGTAAAGTTTCACGTCAGAAACTTGACTAAATAAATTACAACTTATAATAAGTGATTCCACTGCTAATAACACATAGGTCATTTGAGATAAAACTCCACACCTACTGGGCTTTGTAGGTGGTTAAGTTGGGGACAATATCGATGTTGCTAGTAGTGGGCCAATGACCCGTCTCAACTGTACATCACAAATTCAAAAGGTGTGTAAACAAAAGGGTAGTGCACTTTTGGATATGCGTGGGATCAAATGTGAATTCATTAGATTTGTAATGCACTGCTAGGATCGAAGCAAACATGTGAAACACATGGCTCCTTCTTAGTATAAATACATGATGTTCTTGGATGAGCTTGCCCCATCTTTTCCAACTAGTACGTTTTCTAGGTTTTGTAGTGAGACCCCCATAATGGATTTTGTTCCATGTTCACGAAAAGGGTTTTTCCTTTTAGTGTCGTTTCTCCTTCTCAGCCTCACATGTACTCTTCTAGTAGATGTCACTCATTCTGCTGCTCATCCGGATACTAGAAAGGCATGCAATTCTCTTGTATTAGTTTAAAATTGGTTTCCATACACTTAATAACGTTAATTATGATTATATTAATCGCAGGTTTATATTGTGTACATGGGTGACAAGCCAAAGCTCGACATTCCCACTACTACCACATTGCCTCTTCATGTAAACATGCTTCAAAACGTAGTTGGCAGCAGGTTAATAATTATCACATAATATAAGTTTACTTTTTTGTTAGGATTAACGAGCTTTGTATATGAGTAATTGGTGACAAATATTATATAACTAATTAACATTATTTGACAAGGATATGATTTGCAATTTAGTAAACTATAGCCAGACCCTATATAATTCCTAACTTGAGTTTGGACGTTTATGTTTATGTTCAGCAATAGTACACAAGAACCTCTCCTACTGCACAGCTACAAGAGAAGCTTCAACGGCTTTGCTGCAAAGCTAACAGAGGAAGAAGCTCAGAAAATGGCTGGTTGTGGATCTAGCTTTCTTTCCAATTTGCATAAAAAGTACTAACCATTATAAGTTTATATCTAACTGGAAGCTTGTGTATATATATAGGAATGGATGGTGTGGTGTCTGTTTTCCCTAGTGAGAAGAAGAAGCTCCACACAACAAGGTCATGGAACTTCATCGGGTTTCATGAAAACGTGAAGAGAAGCACTGTTGAAAGCGATATCATCGTTGGGGTGATCGACAGTGGAGTTTGGCCGGAATCAGCCAGCTTCAGTGATGCCGGGTTCGGTCCACCACCCAAAAAATGGAAAGGCACATGCCAAGGCTCATCCAATTTTACTTGCAACAAGTAAGGCTAATATACTACGTTGCTAGATTATAAATGCGTTTTATGTGATAATTGATTGACCTATATAGCTATTAATTGTTGCTATTGTTGAAATAGTAAAATCATTGGAGCAAGGTATTACCACAATGGTAGACCCTTCGTCGAAGGTGACATCAAGTCTCCACGAGACAATATGGGCCATGGGACCCACGCTGCGTCGACGGCGGCAGGAAACTTTGTTAGCAAGGCAAGCCTATTTGGTTTGGGGTCGGGGACAGCAAGAGGAGGGGTCCCATCAGCACGTATTGCGGTGTACAAAGTATGTTGGTCAGAAGAGGAATGTACGGACGATGATATTCTAGCGGCATTTGATGATGCGATCGCCGATGGTGTCGACATAGTCTCTATCTCCCTCGGAGGTTCTCACGACCAAAAAGATTATTTCAGGGATTCAATTCCCATTGGAGCCTTTCACGCTTTCAGAAAAGGAATTCTGACTTCCACCGCTGCTGGGAACGACGGTCCAGGCCTCAAGACCGTCGCAAACTTTGCGCCATGGTTTCTTTCTGTGGCTGCAAGCACCATAGATCGGGAGTTTGTTACCAAGGTTCAATTGGGTAACCAAAAAATCTATGAGGTACCATTAATAGAACCTAGCTAATTAACATGCCCTCACTTAAGCAATTGAATTAATATATTAATTTGCTTCATTGGCATATATATATATATATATAGGGAATTGTAACAAACACATTTGACCTCAAGGGCAAGTTCTATCCTCTAATATTTGGTGGAGACGCACCAAATAGGACTGCAGGAGTCGACGAGTCTGTATCTAAGTAAGTACAATTATACACGTTGTGTACGTAATATTTAGTTTCAGTTTGATATATATCTGATAATAATATATATGCAGGACATGCGAAGTAGGCTCGTTAGACCACAATTTGGTGAAGGGTAAGATTGTTCTTTGCGATGGGCAATCTGGGTATGGGGCCTTTTTTGCAGGTGCAGTTGGAGTTATTTTGCAAGGCCGACCTGTTGCAGATGTGCTTGACCCTCTTCCCATGCCTGCCTCTTGCCTTGGCTTGGATGGTGGTAACAGCATTTACCATTACATAAGCTCAACAAGGTAAAACAAAAACACACACAAATAATTAATATTTGTAACTTTCAAGCTAAACCAGAGAATGATCGCGGTTAATAAATCTTGAATATTGTAATGATTAATTTGTAGGAACCCAACTGCAACAATTTTGAAAAGTACTGAGGGTATTGACACACTCTCCCCATATGTGCCATCCTTCTCATCAAGGGGTCCTAATCCAGCCACTCCTAACATTCTCAAGGTACATAATTACTTGGAACTTGATGAACACTGATCAAGAGTGTTTTATATTTCATCTCTCCTTAATTTTCCTCCGTGTTATGTTGCAGCCAGATATAGTTGCTCCGGGAGCTTCTATTTTGGCAGCATGGCCTCCAGTTGCCCCTGTTTCTGTTGCAGGAGATGGCAGAGTAACATCATACAATGTAATCTCAGGGACATCAATGGCTTGCCCACATGCCACGGGGGTAGCTGCATACGTCAAATCATTTCACCCCAATTGGTCTCCTGCTGCTATCCAATCCGCTCTTATCACCACCGGTAAGGCTGGGTATAAACGGGATCAATTATTATGAGAGAATATTTATTTTAATTACGTACAATTTTAGTACGGCCTAACCACGTATATCTTGAATTATTTGTAACGATTTTGCAGCTAAACCCATGAGTCCCGATCTTAACCCTGAAGCCGAATTTGCATACGGAGCTGGCCAAATAGACCCTGTTAGGGCTCCATATCCTGGTTTGGTATATAATGCTACTGAACTGGACTACATAGAATTTTTGTGTGCACAAGGCTATAATACCAAATTATTGCAATCTATTACCGGACAAAAGAGTAGCTGCTCGTCAAAAACTAATTATGGAGCACTCAGTGATAATTTGAATTATCCTTCTTTTGCACTTTCCTCCTCGAATCCAAACTCCATCAATGGGATTTTCAATAGGACAGCCACAAATGTTGGATCACCAAGGTCCACATACAAAGCTAAAGTGATCAGTGCAACGAAAGGACTTGAAATCAAAGTTAATCCAAGCATTCTATCTTTCTCATCTCTTGCGCAAAAGCTATCCTTTCAGGTCACGGTAAAAGGGTCAATTCACAAATCCAGTGCCTCTGCTTCTCTGGTGTGGGATGATGGTACTTTCAAAGTCAGGAGCCCTATTGTTGTCTATGCTATATATTAAGAGGTAACATGTAACATGTAATCCTATATTGATGTACTGAGGATCAAATGCCAAATTCTCTAATATTTAATAGACTTAATTACATCATTGCCTTTTGAAACTTCGGTGAAATCCCACTGTAGCCTCCAAACTCAAAATGACCCACTTTCATCCTTTGACCGAGATTTGATGACTCACTTTGCCCCCTGCTGTCAATTTCATCCAAAAATCTGTTAACTTTGATGACATGGCAAGCGGAGCTCACCTCCACATAGATAAAAATAGGGTTAACTACAGTAAACCCCCCAAACTATAGGGTCATTTTGAAGTTCATACCTAACTTTAGAGACATTTACGAGTATATACTCAAACTCCCAGAAACCATACAATTTACCCACTCTGTTAGCCAAACCGTTAGTTAATATGTTAAATGATGACGTGCCAAAAGTGGGACCCATTTATTGATGACGTGGACTTACGCGACCAAAAATTAATAAAAAAATTAATTTACTGTTTAAATTATTTTTAAAAATTAAACATATTAAATTTTAAAATCTCTCTCTCTCTCTTTCCCCCAAAATAAAGAACACTGAAACCTAAAATGCATCCAATTCGATCTACGTGTAGTAGCATATCAACAATAAGATAAAATTGACGATAACATGATAAGCATGAACAGGAACCAACAATGAAGAACAAAATCTGAACATTGCTAAATTACGGAAGAGATTAATCGGAGGCACCCACTCACCGGAATGTAAGATCTGGAAGAGTTAACAACTGAAACGCTCCGAAACGTGCAAGCCGTCACCAAACCCACCACCAAACCAAAACCCAGCCATCACCAAGTCCTCCAAACCCATCCTCAAACCAAAACCCAGCCATCACCCTTCTTTCTATTCTTTGATTTGGTGCAGGTTGCTGAAGTTCCCAACACCAAACCTAGCCATCACCGTCGTTTCGAGGATGCCAACGGCTGGAGATTTTCAAGCTTCCTCATCGGCGAAGGGGAGAGATCTGGGGCTAGCCGGGTTGGCCGGTTTCAGAGGTGTGAACCCTCAACTGTTCCCTAATGACTGGCCGGGTTGGCTGGTTTCGAAGGCAATACACAATTTGCCATATTCTCTTACAAGTTTGATTTAATTGATGCCTATCTTTCTCTTTGAAACATGGCCTTGCGCTTTAATTTTATTTTGCCAACACTAATTCATTCATTCATTCTGCTCTTTCAATACCCAATTTGAATAAATAAAAAAATTATGGGGTTTTGATTTGAAATTTGATTGAATGTATGCCCAAAATCGTAGCTTGATTGATTTGTGTTGGGAGGGTGCAAGAATAAAATTGAGTAAATTGTTAATTTAATCCCATTTCTTGTTCTATTGGAGTGGGAAGATAGTAGTGTTGCAATTGCATAATTTGGTGTTGAATTGTGTATTGCCTTCGACTTTCATATCTGATGGTGGTCGTCTTAAAGCAAAGGGGACAATCTACTTGTCAAATATACGCATGGTCTTTGTTTCAAACAAGCCTGTTGGAAACTTTATTGCTTTTGATAACGGCTTGCATTTCCAGATCCATGGGGTGGTGAGGTCAATGACGGCTTGCAGATCCATGGGGTCCTCAACCACTGGCAGATTCATGGGATCCTCATCTTTCAATCATCAACCACTGGCAGATCCATGGGTTCATTGGAGGAGGCGAGAGAGAGGGAGAGAGAGAGAGAGAGAGAGAGATTAGGGTATTTTATTTTTATTTATTTAATATGTTTAATTTTTTTTAATAATTTAAACAGTAAAATAATTTTTTATTAGTTTTTGGTCCTCGTGGAAGTCCACGTCATCAAAAAATGGGTCCTACTTTTGACACGTCAGCATTTAACAAACCCGCTAACAGTTTAGGTAACGGATTGGGTAAATTGTAAGGTTTCCGGGAGTTTGAGTATGTACTCATAAATGTCTCTAAATTTAGGTATATGACCCTATAGTTTGGGGGGTTTATTGTAGTTTTTCCATAAAAATATAATTAAATATTCTAAGAATTAAAAATAAAAATAAAAAAATTGAAAGAAACCAAAAATGTTAAAAATTGATAACACAGCCCATCCCCCACTCCTCTTTCTCCCTCTCGCACACACAGTAACAAATCACAAACAAAGTGTAATAATTCATTTAAAAGCTAGTTCCGAACAAGACAGAGTTTGGTCCAATTAGCATTAAGCCCCGACCCAAAAGCATATTTAAACTACTAACTTTAAGCTTTGTTCTGATTTTAAAAAAGGAAACAAATTCGAACTTTATTCTTCAATTTCAAGTTACAGTGAATGCTAGAAAGCTCCAAATCAAACACTTCAAACTTGAGATAATTAGAAACGTGAATAAAGAGAGATAGAATTCAAATTGCAATTGAACTTGTAAAACCATCAATGTCTTTGGTTTTCACATATAAAAAACTCAAATTTGAAGTTGGGTGTTAAGGTTGGTCGGAGATCAAGAGAGAGGATGGTGATGGTGGATATTGGGTTACAATGGTGGTAGGGTTCGGATCTAGGGCGTGTTGGTGCGATGGGTTCAATTTTCTGTGTGCAAGAGAGAGAAAGAAATAGATGGGTATAGAGAGAAAAGGGGGAGGGTTGCGGGCTGGGTTATGTGTTTCTGCGATGGGGAATGCTCTTTCTTTTTGCAGGGTGGGTTGCTAGTGGGTGGTGGTCATGGGGGAGAAGAAATCCGGGGAGGGATGGGGTTCGGAGAACAGATGGGTTGGGTTGGGCTGGGAGGGGAGGGGTCTGTTGGGCTGGATTATGGGTTTTGCGGTGTGTGGTGGGGGAGATAGGTTTGTTTGATGTTTTATATTTTTTGTTACTTTTTAAATTTTATTTTGTTTAAATGTAGTTTTTTATGTTTTTAAATTTTTAATTATTAGAATATTTAATTATGTTTTTATCTATCTAGTGGTAGGCTCCACTTGCCACGTCAAAGTTAACAGACTTTTTGGATGGAGTGGACGACAGTGGGCAAAGTGAGTCATCAAACCTCGGTCAAGGGATGAAAGTGTACCATTTTGAGTTTGAAAGGGTAAAGTGAGATTTGACAAAGGTTTCATGGGGTTTGATGTAATTAAGCCTATTTAATATGTATCCATCATAAGTGATGAGCATTTACTATGATGCAGAAACTTGAAATTTATCTTTTAATTATTAAAGATTTTATCGTACTTGATGTTGTAAAGCATAAACATGTGGAGCCCACAAAGAAATTAAGCAAAGTAACTAGAATTGTACACCCACAGGAAGCTTGGCTGCTTCCTTTCACTTAGCCTATAAATAGGCTTATCCCCTCCTTCTTGCAGGTGTGTTGAAGACCAACGGGAGAGAAAGAAGGAAAGAGAAAAGAGAAAGGAAAGAAAGAAGAGAATGAAGAGAGAAGAGAGAGCAGGGAGAAATTCTCCAAGAGAGAAAATAGTGAGCCAGTGAGAGTGTAAACACCAAAGTCGTATTTCTCTTGTAGCCCTATTATTTTACATAGTGGAAAGGTTATTGCTGCTGCTCTCCGGGGATGTATGCACCACTTGCCGAACCTCATTAAATATCATGTCTCATTTACTTTACATGCACCTCAATATTCCAGCATTATACCACCCATTTTTACAACACTTGATTAATTGTCCCATTTTTCTTTTTTAATAGAAAAAGTGATAGTTTTTTATTGATAAACAAACAAAAGTACAAAGCAATGATGTTCTGAATATGAGTAAATCTTCTCCAGTGACCAAAACGCAACAACATATTGAAATGATCTTGAGAGAATCACGCACAGCCCAAAGATGACTAAAATCCCCGATTCAGCAACTAGAAGTACATATACTCAAACCTTCAATACAGTTCCGCAGCTCAACGGCAGAAATGGCAAATCCATATCGAAAGCCAAAGTTAAATATAAAAAAAACAACTTAAATTAGGATAATATGCTGAATATGGAGTGGGAAAGGGAATTCCCCCACCCCCAAATGATAGGAGTGCAGACAATAAATTGAATGGTAAGTAGGTAGCATTCCCATGCTATGCCAAATCCCATCCCTAGTGGTTGTTCTTGTTTATCCTTAAATAATCTAGGGCTAACGTCAAAAGACCCCCTATAGGCTTGGGGTCATTCTCAATATAAGACCCGGGATATCAATTCCATCAATTTACACCCTAATATTTTCAAACTTGTCCAATTTTAACATTCTGTTAAGTTGACCGTTTGGTCAATCGTTAATTGCTGATGTGGCAGTGGTGGGACCCACCCCAACTGACAATTTAAAAATCCAAAAAAATAAGAAAATAAAACCCCATCATCTCTCTCTCTCTCTCTCTTCTGTGCCCTCCCTCTCCCGCTCCCTCTCCCTCTTGATGAAATGCAAACGCTACCCAGCCTCCACTTTCCTCAGCATCATAATCAACTTGCACCAACAAACCGTAGCCACCATCTTCTCCAAGATCATCTTCTGATCTAACCCAACAGCCCCAACAACCCATCACAATTTCATCTACCAAATACATGATTCACATAGCCAAAACTCATCACAATTTCGTAGGCCAACACCCAAATTAAATTTAAGGAAGGAATAATTTTTGGAATAAAATTCAAATTTACAGATCCCTAGAATTGTACAACAAGCGAGAAATGAACCAAGGGTGTGGATCTTAGACTTGAGCTGATCCAACTCGATCTTCAGAGCGGACGAATCAGGGTCGTCTGATCGGATGGGCTTCAGTGGCTCGTCTTCTTCTCCTTGCACTGAAACATCAGCCCTAATATGAGAGAAAATTAGGGCTAGAAAAATTGACAAAATCGCGAGCTTTGAGGCCACCATGGAGCATGAAATCACAGATCCCATCATCTTCATGAAAAAAAACTGGTGCTATTGTCGCGCTTCCGAATCGTCCCCTATAATCTGCCCCTCTTGAATCGACCGTCTCCGGTAGGCAACGCATGACACCGTCCACTCCCTTGGACCCAAAAACCTATGATTTGCAAAACCCAGGCGGTTGGGTCGTCGCCGGCCCCGAAAACTTAGCGATGCGCCATGGGGAACATCGCCGATGGCTATGGTGGCTGTGGTCGGGGATGGCGTCGAAAAATATGTGCTGAGTGGTAGGGGAGGGTGTAGGGGTGAGGATGGAGATGGCAGAGGAGAGAGAAAGGGAGAGGGAGAGGAGGCGTGCAGAGGAGAGAGACCGAGAGAGAGAGAGAGAGAGAGATGATGATGATGATGAGGTTTTATTTTCTTATTTTTCTGGTTTTTTAAATTGTCAGTTGGGGTGGTTCCCGCAGCTGCCACGTCAGCAATTAACGATTGACCAAACGGTCAACTTAACATAAGGATAAAATTGGACAAGTTTGAAAACATTAGGGTGTAAATTGATGAAATTGATACCCCATGGCCCATATTAAGAATGACCCCAAATCTATAGGGGGTCTTTTGACGTTAGCCCAATAATCTATTTCAAAATTGAAATATTAATAATAAATGAGTTAATTCATTAGTTTATCTTTTTTAAAATAATATTATATTTCAAAATTGAGATTCAAGATGGCAAAAATAAAGGAGTATCAATCAGACGACAATATTAAAAAGGAAAGACAAAGCAACAAATGAGGATTTGAACACGCAGCAATGCAATATCGAAATAGGAAGGCTAACAAACAAAATGCAGAAATTTGGTGCATGTTTTTGTTTTGAATTTTAATCCTAATCGTGTATTATAAATGCAATATCCAAAAGCGTGTGACTTCAATATGGGAAATGCAAATACAAAATAACAAGTAAACGGATAAACTAGAACGTAAATGAAAACAATCCATGGTTAATTAATTGTGAGTATAAATACATGATGAAGTTTGTGGCTTAGCAAGCAACAACCCTCACAAACCAATACATTGCAATGACTCTAATTCCATGCCTTCTTCTTCTAATTCTGATCTCCCTCAGTTGCTCTCTGCTTACTCACTCGGCTGCTCATGAGGATGCCCGAAAGGCAAGCAAATTTCAACTCTCTCTCTCTCTCTCTATCTATCTATCTGCCCATAATATAACCATTTTAAACTACTAATTAGCGTTAATTAATTATGATGTCGGAATGTCGGATTATCTAATCGCAGTTTTATATTGTGTATATGGGCGACAGACCAAAACACGAGGTTTCCACTACCACAATATCGTCTCTTCATGTAAACATGCTACAAAACGTCGTTGGCAATAGTGTTGCACAAGAATCTCTGTTGGTGCACAGCTCCAGAAGAAGTTTCAATGGCTTTGCTGCAAAGCTGACCGCGGAAGAAGCACGAAAGATGGCTGGTGAGGATGGTGTTGTGTCTGTTTTCCCCAGCGGAACACAACAAGGTCATGGGACTTCATTGGTTTCCCGGAGACAGTGTCCATAAAAAACCATATCAACGAACGCAATATCATCGTCGGAGTGCTTGACACTGGCATTTGGCCGGAATCCGACAGCTTCAATGACACCGGATTTGGTCCCCAGCCAGCAAAATGGAACGGCACATGCCAACGCAGCGCTAATTTTCCTTGTAATAAGTAAGCACAAAAAAGTTTTATATATTTATATACACACCACTATGTTACCCGATTGTAATATGAACGAGACGTTTTAAATAATTGGGACAGCCCTGAACAGTAAAATCGTCGGAGCGCGGTACTACCGCAGTGCTCGATTCAACCAAAGTTTTATAGTCTGCAAGAGATACAACTGGGCATGGCACTGCATAAACGGCAGCAGGGAACTTTGTTTGGCAATGCAAGTGTGGATGGTTTCGGGGCTGACGTTCTGAAAGGTGTTTGATGATGCAATTGCGGACGGTGATGTAATATATCTGTCTCTCTTGGAGGTGAACCGTAAGATTATTTTGAGGATACAATAGCCATTGGATCGTTTCACGCAATGAGAAAAGGGATATTGACTTCCACTTCAGCGGCTAACAGTGGTCCAGACCTCAACACTCTTCCAAACTTTGCACCATGTCTTCTTTCTGTGGCTGCTCGCTACCACCCAGGGACAGTCCCATGAACATGTTAACCTGGGCTATGGCCCAGGGAACTTGTTTTTTTTGTGTGGACTAAATTACTACTCTAGCCTAGGCAATCAGCCGGCTGACAAGAAGAAAGAACAAAGAGGAAGAAGAAAGAAATAAAAAGGAGGAGAGGAAGAAGAAGGAAAAAGAATAAAGAAAGAAAGAGAGAAGAGGAAAAAAATAGAGGGGGAGATGATAAACAATGGAAAGAAAGAGAGAGAGAGAGAGAGAGAAGAAATAGAATACAAAATGATAGAGAAGAGGAAATAGAATAAAGAAACGGATGTGTGTTGGGATGATGAGATATGTGTTTTTATTTTATTTTTACTTTAATTCCTTCTAAATATTTCCTAGTACATATGTAGCTCTCCTCTGTTTTTTTTTCTTTCTTTGTTTCCCTTCAATCCCTTCCAAATATTTCAAAAATATTATCAATAATTCCAAGATTTTTGTCTGTTTTAAATGTCAGTATAATAATTAAAAAAAACTCTAAATATGATTAAGAAAATATATTGAAAAAAGAGGGCTTATAATTTTTTTTTGGTAACAAATAAGGGCTTATAATTTACCCACACACAAAAAAAATAGCCTATTTCTACAAATATTCATGACTCCGCCTTGAATTTGGCCTATGTCATTTTCAAAACCTGAGTCGGTAGTACCACCACAGATCGGAAGTTGGTTGCCAAGGTTCAATTAGGCAACAATAAAACTTATGAGGTATCATCACCTGCCCTGTCACAGCTTCATTTTAATTTATTTTTTAATAAGAAGCAATAATAATTGTTGATGTGTAACGGATAAATTGTAAGGACCCGACTCACAGAATTACGCGGACGTATCTACACATAAGCGATAATAATCATTTAAATTTATCCCATATAATTAATTGACACCCCAGTTAAAACCAGACAAGTACTAATTAATATTTATTTGGGGATGTGTTTTCAATACATTTGTTCTCCATTGGTAAGGAATTATCATAAACCCATTTGATCTCAAGGGTAAACTGTATCCTGTAATATATGGTGGAGGAGACGCACCAAATACGACAGGTGGCTATGACATGTCTAAATCCATGTAATGATTAACAACTTGTGTATGTTATTTTTTTATGTGTGTGCAATTAATTAATTAATATTTGATGATGAATCTTAGAGATGGGCACGGTCTAATTTGATTCGATTCTCAGACAAAATTGGAATTGGTACTGTTCATTCGGTCCAGTTTGGGTTTTAACTAAAATATCAAAAAGAAGGAGACCAACCCAAACTAGTTTAGGTCCGATTCGGTTCCGATTTTTCACATTGGACCGGCTCTTTAGCATAACTGATATTTTAATAAAAAGCAATGGAGAATATCTGAACCTTCCAAGCTTCAGAAAGAAAAACCATATCCAACCTTCCAACCTTCCAAGCCTAACTTATATTTTTTCCCCGCCAAATCCATACAAGAAAAATCAAATCTGAACCTTAAAAGATTCCAAAAAAAAAAACTATCCAGCAAAATAGTTTTGATCCCTCACCTTCCAAGCTTCAGAAAGGTAAGGACTTGAGATTGCAGACTCGTCAAAAAGGCTTCATCTTGGTTGTTCTTCTTCCCTAATCTTTGCTGTAAACTATATTGACTGCACATAAGTAGAACACATGACTTTGGTCTTCCATTAGAGTTGTCGAAAATATCAAGAATATACAAGAGCACATCTCCTCAATCCGATCCCTTAATACACTGATTCTAGATGGGGTGAATTCTTTTGTGTGGGTTTGCTTGATCGGTTGAGCAGGGGCACTTGTATTTATATGCATCTACCTAAGAGTCTTGCCCATCAAGAAACTCTTAAGAAGTCCTTATTGCATTAGGTTTATAACTTCTAATCCACAATTAAGATAGGAATCCTTCTAGCTCTTATATTAGCCTTAAAACACTAACTTTAATAGAGCTGCAGGTTTAGTTGTATTTGAACTCCTAATTGATATCAAGTCTTAGAATCCTTTGATGATTATAAGACCACACTTTAATGAGATAGACATCTAAACGTCTAACATTCTCCCACTTGGTCTAACGATCATCAAGAACTCAATATCAATTACTGTAAGGCCTATGGAATTCAATTCAACTATAATTCCTAATCAAGTCACTGTCAATCAAAAGAACAAGCATGGAACTATCAAGACTTATTGAACATTTCAATATTTCAAGGTCTTTATAATTACCCATACAAGCTCTCAAGATCACATGAGACTTCCGTCAAGACTAGAATGCAGAATGATCATGACCAAACTTAATTTGTGTTTACAAAGGTCACTTTCATTCATACGCCCTCCCTTAAGAGATTACCAAGATCTCACCTTAATGACTCTGGTATGAATTCATGTCTTATGCAGTGACTGTAGCTAGCTATACTGCATTATGACATGTAACTGGATTCATTTGTCAAGAATAATAAACATAAAGCTGAAGTCACATAATATTTTAAAAGAACTGAACCAAATAGCTATAAAATAATTGAACTGTCTCCAAGAAAATAATGAAACTAAGTGAGATAAAACTTAGCTCCCACTGATTTTGCATATCCAAACTAAACGATATAACAAAATTATATCAAATTTCCCATCAACACTTTTGGGAATAACCTCATATAGTAAATCAATCAACCAATGCAATTTCCTTTCTTTTATCTTCTACCTTATAAGCTTGAAACAAAAACCTTAATGCTTATTAGTGATCATAAATTCAATGAAAGGTAAAAGTAATTGATTAACCACTATCAACTGAAAATATGAATTAACAAGAACAATTAACACATTCAAGCAATCTTTGTTCTTATTAGCCTTAAAGCCCTTAATGAAGAAGCTGAACGTTAAGTGATTAATCATAAACAGTCAAAACTAAATGTATGCAATATAGAAGATCATCGAATGCTCCCACTCATCAAACACATATTTTGCAACCAAAACATGTATCAAGAAATGAGCATAGAACAAATCATATTATTTTCACTGAAATTGTTTCCTCAGGATTAGGCCTCAACTTTAATTCCTTCAATTTATTTCTCAAAATAGCACTTTTCTAACACATATCCTGAAAAACATATAACATGTCATGCATATTGGACTTAGTTGAGAAATAACAAAACCGTAATAAATGCATTAAACTTTATTCAAATTGTATATTTAATTTCTTTAACCAATGCAAGCATAAAATTATCAAGCATGGTAAGAACTTTATTAGCCAATAAAATACAACAGCCAGTCATCCAAAATCTTGGTCAGGAGCATATATGTGCACAAGGAAAACAAGAAGAGCACAAAACCACCAATATGTTAATCCCATACATAGTACTTAAGGGTGTAGAATTTCAATGTGCCATGTAACAAGAAATGAATTCCACTTATGCTCAAAAGCCTTTATGAGTTTATAATGAGTGTGAAGCCCAAAACTTTACATCAATTCTCCCACTTGGGCAAACACTCACTACTTTACAATGCACTAAAACTTTATGTTTTTAACAATTTTGATCAGATGGTGTAAAAGAACTTTCAATGTGTGCTCCTAATGCTCTTCACAGTATAAGCCTAAATGCACAAAACTGTCAAGAAATTTCCAGCAACGATATGTGATTACTTGAGAATTTACCATAATTAATTTATAAGTCGGATTAGCATCAAATTTCTTAGAAACAACCTAGAGACATTAATCTTCATACATAAAAATTATAGAGTCATTTATAGCCAATTAAAAGGTCTAAAATTGATCTATGGAGTTACTCAAAAATCTGTCAACACATACTTTTCCTGAACACAGATCACAAATAAAATTCTCACAAATAAAATATATATCCAATAATCACGAAACTTTGTAGAATTTACAAAGACACATATATTCTTAACATATCAAAAATTCAGGTCATTTGAAGATCTTTAGGTGAGTCATTCAACAATCTTTATACATAATGCAGAAACTGTCTGGAAAATTCCTGTGCATCTGTTTCAACTTTATAAATTCACCAAAAATTCAATTCTCAACATATTTTCATGAAATCAGCGCCTACAGAAACCTTAGAAAATCATCCTTCTCGCCTAATTTTTTCATTAGTTAATTCGAATTATAACTTCACTCTAACAGATGACATGTTATCGTAGTTCAAAACTGAAAAATTGTCAACTATAAATTTATGAATGCTAACAATATACATCTCAAAATTTAGTTATCCTTATGCATTCTAAACATACAACATGACGTTCTATGTAGGTGCAAACAAAACAATTAATACCATATCACAAAGGTAAAATATAAAATATCACTTTATCAAGTTTAAACACTTTGAGCAATCAAAAGATCATTCGTATCTTGAGTATTTTATATATTACAATGTGCCACTTTTGATTCAAAAGCCTTAATTAGAAGTGCAATTTGATCCATGCAACTCATTCAATTAAGAAATAACAATAGTACAATATTCTTAAACATGATCTAAGCTTCATATTGCATGATTTTTCCTTCAAATTATAACAAAACTTTATCCAAAATTTGCCATGCAAAAGCCCAAGTTTTATTTAGGTGATCATTCAAAATATTATCCTTCCTTGGGTATTTAGATCATCTTTCTTAATAATGAGCACGAATTCTATATAACATGACATATAATTAGACGTCGATAAAAACTGAGAATTAAAAAAAACTGTGATGCAATATCCATGGCAATAAATTGAGATGCTCCTTAAATGCAATACATCTGCAAATCAATACTTGTAATGCATGTAAACTTATATTCACAAAACAAATTTCTTTTAAGCTTGAGATTCAAAACTGAAAATGTCAACTATAACAGCAATCATGCCCCAAACACATGCAGCAACACACCAAAATTATTATAGACCTTACAAAACAGCCAATTTATTTTATGATGAACACAACCTTATGGATTAATCCAACTTTACATGATTCAATCCATTAAATACGGATTAATACTTTTAACATGTGTGGATCAGTCCAACTGTACATGGTTTAATCCAAATCACCTACGGATCAATCGCTTTACATGTGAAGTTGCATTGATGCTACAAAACATTCACTTAAATGCATACAAAAGGCAATCAAGTCTCAAACATGTCCATACATAAACAAACAATATAGCTAAGCAAGAAAATTCCAAAATAGCTTATGTTTCCTTTTATGTGATCAACCAAAATTATCTTTCCTTGAGTCATGAAAACAACTTTAATGACTATTTAAGATCACTATTAATAAATTATCATCAACAACTCAAAATAGGTGAGATTTATCAAAACCGATAAATAGGACATGTATCAAGTTACAATCCATATAACAAAAACGAAACCGTATATGCGCCTAATGGAGTTAAGGTTCATTGTGACATTCCAAAATTTTTTTTAAAAAAACAAACATATCTGAATAAGCTATCTCATAATGCTTAAATATCTGTACATTATTGATTCACACTGTGGGTCGAGAATCAAACATGTTTTTAGTGATCACCAAAAGAGTTGATATATGAATTTCTTTTGTAGGTTAAATTCTCACATCTGTGGATAGAGAGAAATTCCTATTAATTCACATATGTTGTCTTTTGCATCACTCCACCATGAATATACATGGATAAACTGTCCCCAAAATCTTTACTTAAATACGATAATTTATACTGTGGGTGTAAATTACCATATTCCAAAATCCCAGACAATAAATCGCATAAACTTCCTGTGCAAGAAAGCTCACATCTGTGGATGTAGAGAAGACTTGCTAGTCTATGCGATCTGCTATCCAGATTGTTCCATCATATTGTTATCAATCTGTAGAATTCCCATCTGTGGATGGAAAATAATCTGTAAGGCTACTACTATAGATGCAATTATTGACCAAGCTGTTGAATGAAAACCACTCTTGTAACAGCTAAGCCGCTGTGGCTTGCTTAGCTTATGCAATCGAGATTTCCAGTCTTTGATCAATAGCCTTTCAAGCATGAATAATGATAAAGAACTTTATATCATGACATGCTTAACATAAAATGTTAGTGCAATAAAATATATGAAAAACAATACATGCTTCTGTAGATTTCAGTTCTAGGTTTTAGCTTTATAGTTTGGTACTTTATAACCTTTAAGCATGCTGCATATGTACACTTGTTATGCTTGTATAAAATAAATAAAAACCTAGAACTCAACTTGATCAGAATTACCATATATATGCATCAATTAATAGAATAAATAGCTTTATAAAGTGTAAGCAGATCAATTCTTGAGCATACATGCCTTGAAGCCAATATTCAAAACAGTAACAAAAGCTGAAATTAAAACCGTAATTTATCTCAATATATGTATACTGATGCGACATGCTCAAAAGAAATATGAATATCATGCGAATATGCCGCAATTCACAGACTAAGTATGCATGATATTGTAAACTGAAACCATATGAATATCATGCAAATATGCCACAAAACAAGATGTTTTTACTTGAATTTGTTTTCAGGGAGGTTTATAAAAATAAAATAAAAAAGGAAAACAATTGATACAAAGGTAAACAATATAAGTGTCACGACATGCTCATATTAGAGGTTCTTTATAATACTAGTTGCCGATTCTTTAGGATTAAAAACTAATTCGTGACCACTGGATGCAATTTGCATAATTAAAAACATGAAACTAATGTTATAGCCGCAAACTTTATGCAATCAAATCATTCAATAAAATATCATACCCCATGGAAGCTTGATCAAGATGCAGCAAAAGAGGAGGAAAACACAGCAGCCCAAAGTCGTACAGTGTACACGGCCAGCAGCAGCAGAAAAAGTGGGCGATTTCTTTTGGTTCTAAAACATGCAGCCTAGGCTCTGATACCACATGTAAACTATATTGACTGCACATAAGTAGAACACATGACTTTGGTCTTCCATTAGAGTTGTCGAAAATATCAAGAATATACAAGAGCACATCTCCTCAATCCGATCCCTTAATACACTGATTCTAGATGGGGTGAATTCTTTTGTGTGGGTTTGCTTGATCGGTTGAGCAGGGGCACTTGTATTTATATGCATCTACCTAAGAGTCTTGCCCATCAAGAAACTCTTAAGAAGTCCTTATTGCATTAGGTTTATAACTTCTAATCCACAATTAAGATAGTGTTTCCCTCTTTTCGGCCGAGGTGGCCGATGGAAGGAACTTTTGGTCCTTCTTCTTTTTTGAGTGCGGGGCGTGCCACCACCAAGCCACGAACTTGGGCTTGAATGGAATGTGAGTAGATGGATATTGCGCGCTTCTGACTTCTGATCAAGTGATTGCTCGGCCAAGCAAGGAACCTCCTCTCGGCCTAGGTTCTTTCACTTCCTCGGGCTCGAGGATGGTTGAGCTTTGTATGGATGTTTTTGTGATTTTTAGGTTTTAGTTAAAAATAGTGCAATTAAATTAAATGTGTGTTTAAACATAAAGACAAGAATTGAAGTGCGATAAAGTAAATCAAAGCGATAAATAAACAAGAACGGAATAAGAACAATAAGAACGATAAAGTAAATTAAACTCGAATTTAAATTTAATAAAAACTCAATAACAATAAAAAGCAAGGCAATCGAAACAAACTTGAATTTAAATGACAATGTAATGAAATTGCAAGAATTTAAATGACAAGATAATGTAAATTGCAAGAATTTAAACTTACACTAAGGAAAGGAAGAACAAGCTATGCTACTTGCTTGGAAAATAAAACCTAGTCTATGAATAGAAAAGTGAAAGACAAAAAGTAGGTTTTTGTGTCCGATGTCGGGGGCTTTTTCTCTTCATCGATGGGGTTTATATAGGGTGATCATCCACCCATGGGCTGGCCATTAAATGGCCCATAGGTCAACTTCGTTCAAAATCTTGCCTTGTGTGGCTTCCTAAATCCACGGAAGTGATTTACATGAGATCATCGGATTGAAATCTGATTCCTTGATTCTCTCCTTCTTAGGAATGTTCCGGATTTACATCAATTTCTTTGATTGCTTTCACGAGGTAGATCTCGCCACGTGCATGAAAACATCCGGAGATTTCGGGCCTACTTCCTTGAGTTGGACTTGAACTCCAAGACTTGTCTTGACATCCGGTGAGACGGACTTCTAATCTTGAGAAAATAATCCCATGAAGTTGGATAACTTGGAATTGCTCGACCCGACTTGGAGTTGGGCGAAATTCGGCTGATCGGAGGACTCGATCTTGGCTGGTCGAAGGACTCGATGTTGGCATCGGACCAATTTCGGCCTTCGAGTAGGCATCAGGCCGACTTCGGCCTTCGAGTTGGCATCAAGCCAACTCCGCCTTCGACTTGGCATCGGGCTAATTTCGGCCTTCGAGTAGGCATCGAGGCCGACTTCGGCCTTCGAGTTGGCATCGGGCTAATTTCGAATTTGTCGAGGCCACTCTCGGACTTCGTCGAGGCCACTCTCGGACTTCGTCGAGGCCAATCTCAGAATTCGTCAAGCCAATCTCGGACTTCGTCAAGCCAATCTCGGACTTCGTCAGGCCAATCTCAGAATTCGTCAAGCCAATCTCGGACTTCGTCAGGCCAACCTCGGACTTCGTCAGGCCAATCTCAGAATTCGAGTTGGCATGAGACCAACCTTCTTAATTTTTATTATTAATCTTTTTCCTTATTCTTTTCACTCTTTATTTCACAACTAGTCCCACAACAAGCCTTGCTTGTCGAGTCATCTTGGGTTTTCTTTTCTTCCAACCTTATGGTCATTCTAAGGCCATCAACCTCCTCGACTTGGAGTTAGGTTCCACCTTGTCCTTGGATTGAATTTTAGACCACACCCAAACATTGCCCCCTCGATTCTTTTAGCTTGAAGTTGGGGCAAGGGTAAATGAATCGAAATTTCAGAACTTTCAATTTCTCTAATGTTGGTTTCTAAGAATTTTTGCTAGGGCTTTAATTGGCCCATTCTGAATTTAGCTAGATTTTCTTTGGCCACAATATTTGGTAGAACTGGTTGATCTGTTTAGTTTGATGGATGCTTTGGCCATTACTTGGCCTATTTTGTACCGAGTCTATTTGACATATTAATATACACGATGTTGCTCGGACTTTTACTTTACTTTGAAAGTCTCGCCCATCTAACAAGCTAACTTCAAAGTTCTACCAAGCCTAAGTATCTTGATAGATTACTTTTCCATCATCTCCCAAGCCGTTGGGTAATATTTTTCAAAAATCGGCCATTAATCGGTGCATCATGGACTCGACCATTTTGGTCGCTCAACTTATAGGCTCCTTTCCCTAAAACTTGGTTGATGAGAAATGGACCTTCCCAAGTCGGAGACCACTTGCCAAACCTAGGATCCTTGGACCCGACTGGAAGGATGGTCTTCCATACCAAGTCACCAACTCCGAAACTTTTGGCCCTAGTTCTTTTGTCGTATGCTCGAGCCACCGTTTCTTTTTGGGCCTTCAATTTGTCCAAGGCATCCAACCTCACTTCATCGAGGTCATCCAACTCTTGCGCCATAGCTTGGTTGTATTCATCCTCACTCCACTCGTCATGGTGAGCCACCCTCAATGATCTAACTGATATTTCGAGGGGAAGGACGGCATCGTGACCATATGTGAGCGCGAATGGCGTTGTTCCCGTACTAGATCTTCTCGAAGTCCTATATGCCCATAGGGTATTAGAGAGTAGGGAATGCCATTCTTTGGGGTTATCCTCGATCATTTTTCCCAAGATCCCCTTTATAACTTTATTGCTGGCCTCAACTTGGCCATTTGATTGAGGATTATATGGAGTGGATTGCACCATTCTAACTCCCCAATTTCTCGCGGATGCTTGGACAGCCTCTCCCATAAAAGCCGTTCCTCGATCAGTCATGATGGACTCGGGAAGACCGAATCGATGGATGATATTTTTCTCAATGAATTCTATCACCTCGGCTTGGGTTACTTGCTTTAGTGGGATGGCCTTCACCCACTTTGTGAAGAAGTCGGTGGCCACCAAGATGTATTTGTGGCCTTTGGATGACTTCAGGTGAATTTGACCGATTACATCAATTGCCCAACCTTTGAAAGTCCAAGCCTTCACAATACGGTTCATAGGTCCAGCCGGAACATATTGAACCGGACCATGCCTTTGACAATCTTGGCACCCCTTGGCATACTCGATGAAATCTTTAAGGATGGCTGGCCAATAATCACCATGCCTCCTCAAAAGCCATCTCATCGAAGGCCTCGATCTCAAATGATCTACCTCGATGTCGGCTGATCGAGAGACTCGATCTCGACTGATCGAAGGCCTCGATCTTGGCTGGTTATAGGACTTGACCTTGGCTGATTTTAGACCACAACTAAACACCCACTTCAGAAGTTCCAAAAGTTCCGACTTTGGAAGTCAGATGTTTTCAACCCGTTGTTGGAAGTTGGGTTTGGACTTCTAAGTTCTTAGCCTGAATTATGGTGGAACATTGTGCATCTAAAGCAATAGACTTTATTGAAGATTAAACGACATGGGGCGCATGAAGACCCTTAAGTCCGGCCTTCTTGTTTTGATTTGACCGTCAGGCACCTTGGGCCACCAATTTGCATTTTGGCCTATTGGTTTTCCAAGACGCATGGTCGGATTTCGACCATGCTCAAACAGTGGGTCTTCCGCGATATCCTCATATCTTAGAGGCATCGGCTGATTTATTCTTTTAGGCTGAAATCGCGGCCTTTCGTACCTATCTTGGTACTCATGCAATGACCGTTTATTCGATATTTCCTCCATCATTCCCCTTGGGCTATGCAGGTCGTAATTTTCGGCCGGAATTTTCATCACATTCCGCTTGGCACTTTTGGGTCTATTTGTTTGAACTTGCTCCTTGACCAACTCCCTAGTCGGCTCTCTAGATGGTTCCTTAGGTTTTGGTTGGGCTACCTCTAATGAAACCTCACATTGACATCGGTTGCATAGAACAATGGCCTTGGGAGGTTCTTCCCTAATTGGAATCTTCTCGTATAAAGCCTTGGTCATTTTCAGGTACATCATGGCCTTACCTTTCACCCTAGGATCCACCTGGAGGTCCCTTGTTATTTTCTCAGCCACTACTTTTCCCAAGCTACCCAAGTCCAACCTTGGTCGAGGTTGATCTGGCCTTGGGAAGTTGGCATTCACCATGTTGACTTGAGCATTTGAAAACGGGTTACGATCAATACCCATTGTAGCTTTCTCTAGAAATTTCAAGATCTTTCGATCAATAAGGTCCTTTTGTGAGGTTACACTAAACTTAGAAATCTAGATCGTTGTCGGCATTTGATCCTTGGAGGCTCTAGACAAAGCTTTGCATATGTGTGGTCCACTGACCATGATTTCGGCCAAGTTTACCCCAGCCGATTCTTCTTCTTCCTTTAGGAAGACTTCTTCGTCTGCCTTCTCCAAGTCCATGCCTTCAACATGCATTGCATGGACAGCCGTGGTTCTAGATGTGGAAGACTTTGGCAGATCTCTATAAAAGGTCGGCCGAGATGTAGACCAATTCTTTTGTTGTTCCTCCTTTAAAAGGGCCTTGTATCAATCCACTCGGAGTAAGAGATCATAGATGTCATGGAATTCGATCCCCTCAAATTTCTTCTGGAGGTCGAGTAACAACAAGCTTTGGGCCAACTTAGCAAACTCATGTTCAGGCGTGTTGACCGTACATCTAGCCCTTGCTTCTATGAACTTCCCCAAGTATTCTTGGACGGACTCATTTGGTCCTTGGCACATCTTGGCCAAGTCGGCCATCGAAACCTCTGGCTCTGGCAGATAAAATTGTTCGTGAAAAATTTGCTCCATGGTCTGCCAATTTGGAACAGAATTTTGAGGTAGTTTGACATACCACGAAAAGGCAGCCCCCCATGAGGGTACTCGGAAATAGCCTCAATTTCAAGGCCTCACGATGTCCAATTTCTGCACATTGGGCCGTGAATCGGCCAATATGCTCCAAGGTCGATTGAAGTCCATCTCCTGAAAACAATGCAAAGTCCGAAACTTTGAATGCTCATGGAAACTCCTCTTGATCAAAAGTGCTCCGGATAGGACCTTCGGTAAACTGGTCTACCAATCTTCCGAGCATGAAGCACCATATCCTGGATCATCTGTTCGACTGCTCCTTGGTCGATTGCTTGGTTTCCTAACAATCAATCAAACCTCTCGTTGATCTGAGCATTTTGAGTAGCTATGGTTTGAACCATGTCTTGCATCCGCTGACGGTTGAGTTGGTTTGAAGTTTCCATCACCCGGATGAGTTGTTGGATCTCCAACGAAGTGGCCGGATTCGGCCTTAAGAATGATCCTCTAGCGACTTCTGTAACATCTTCAACCAACATGTGGTCCGGATCAACGGCCATGGCTTGGACGAGGCTATTTTGTTCTTGTTGAATGTTCGGAACATTTTGTGGTTGATTGTTCATGGGGAGCGAACCAACCATATGATTATGATCGAAGTCGTGTGAATCCCTCTGACGGATTACTTGGGTGGTGGATATGCCCCCAAGTCATCTTTCACCCACAAATCACAAACTTCAACTTCCGGGGCCGAAATAAGGCATCACATCTTCCACCGAAGAAACTCAATCTTAAGCCTTCTATGGGTGATGTCGACCTTATGACCACAACCTTTCTAGCCTTTGAACATCAACACGTGGCAAAGCCTCTCACCATCATATATATTATATTAATATCACATAATAACATACAAGACAAGAAGCTTTAAAGCCTCCCACTTGCATTCAAAATAACACCAACCTCAAGACCATTTTTAGGAATCCATAAGACTCAACCACCGAATCATCTTGAGGAATCAGACTATAAGATCTGCCAGCGTTCCTGAGCAGTGGCTATCAAAACCTTCACAACATCCTCTAGAAAACTCGGAATTGTGAATTGTAAAATTCTACAGAAAGCTGACTTCCAAAGCTTTCTATCCATATAAGGCGTGTCATGTGGTTCAGCATGAGGAAGTACAGACTAGTCCGTAAAGTCGGCTGATCTGCACAGCCAGCATTCCTGAACAGCGGCTATCAAAACCTTCACAACTTCCTCTAGAAAACTCGGAATTGTGAATTGTAAAATTCTACAGAAAGCTGACTTCCAAAGCTTTCCATCCATATAAGGCTTGTCACGTGGTTCAGCATGAGGAAGTACAGACTAGTCCGTAAAGTCGGCTGATCTGCACAGCCAGCATTCCTGAACAGCGGCTATCAAAACCTTCACAACTTCCTCTAGAAAACTCGGAATTGTGAATTGTAAAATTCTACAGAAAGCTGACTTCCAAAGCTTTCCATCCATATAAGACTTGTCACTTAGTTCAGTGTGAGGAAGTACAGACTAGTCCGTAAAGTCGGCTGATCTGCACAGCCTGGAAACCATTCACATAAGCCAACTTCCAAGTTTTTTTTTTTTTTTTTTTTTTAAAGTTAAAAATAGTGGCCATAGAAAACGATGACTCTTATTAGAATCTCCACAACCTTCTCAGTAGTTGGCAGTGGAGAACAACATTTTCACAGAGACCATGGTGGTGGCCAACCATGTTTCACTCCAAGCTTGGAGCCCTTCTTATTCTCATCGTGATTCATGATATTCTGTCGGCGATGGGTTGAAGTACCATGATAAGTAGTAGAGCATAGATGAATTTTGGCCATTACTTTGGCCAACCTTCCATGCCCCCAAGTCCACTTGATTGGCCAGTATTGGCCTTGAGTTGGGGTTTGACAAACTTGCCCACCTGTACTGTGGTCTCGATGTGTCCGCGTTGTCTCCTACAACCATGTCTATTATGAGTGCATGTTGGGTCATGCTTCGACCTTCTCTTTCACTAGATTGTAGGCCATTCCATCCTAGGATGGTTGCTTTGGGCTGGAGGATATTTTCGTCCTCAACCTTAACCACTTTTTGAGTCTCATCCCCTTGAGCAGACTCCTTTTCCTCAACCAATGTCAGGTTCTCAATAGGAAGGTCGACTCGAATATTTGATTCTAAAGTCATCTCGCCCACCTCTTTGTCACTCTCATATTCCATACCGACCTCATTTTCCTCTAAAATAGTAGGTGGAATTGGTGGATGAAGTGCAACCATATGAGGATTTTCCTCTTTTGATTGAGAATCAAGGTTGGGGTTGAGAGTTTGCCCCTCGGCTCGTTGGCTAAGTCGAGATGAAATCTCTTGCAAAATTTGGACGAAAAGGTCGTGGGATGTTTGTAATCCATCTCCGAATTCTTTTAATAAAACATCCATCTTAGATGTTTCCATAATCTCATTCGTATGTTCTTCCACCATGTGGGTAAGGCCACCAGATGGCCTCTCATCCACCTTGAGATTATATTGGTCACCATACCCAATAGGATGATATGCTTCAGAAAAATAATTAGGCTCATTGTACATATAGGTGAAACCGTTTTGGTAATATTGGTAAGTGTATTGCCCCCATGCCACTTGATTGGTTTGGCCACCAAACCCATTTTGATCATTAGAACCATTTTGGTTCATAAGATCATATTTGCCAATATAGTTGTGCCCACCAAATTGACTACTTGAGTCATATTGGTTGTTAGACCCACCTTGATGGGTAAAATTATATTGGCCGTAGTGGTTGTGGTCACCATGTTGGCCGATGGATTGGCTATTTGAGCCATAAGAATCATAGCCGTTGTAGTTCATCGGCTGATAGGAATGTTGCCATTCCTTTCGGTCGCTCATGTAGTGTGTCCCATCGGGCGTGCCAAATTATGTTTCCCTCTTTTCGGCCGAGGTGGCCGATGGAAGGAACTTTTGGTCCTTCTTCTTTTTTGAGTGCGGGGCGTGCCACCACCAAGCCACGAACTTGGGCTTGAATGGAATGTGAGTAGATGGATATTGCGCGCTCCGACTTCCGATCAAGTGATTGCTCGGCCAAGCAAGGAACCTCCTCTCGGCCTAGGTTCTTTCACTTCCTCGGGCTCGAGGATGGTTGAGCTTTGTATGGATGTTTTTGTGATTTTTAGGTTTTAGGTAAAAATAGTGCAATTAAATTAAATGTGTGTTTAAACATAAAGACAAGAATTGAAGTGCGATAAAGTAAATCAAAGCGATAAATAAACAAGAACGGAATAAGAACAATAAGAACGATAAAGTAAATTAAACTCGAATTTAAATTTAATAAAAACTCAATAACAATAAAAAGCAAGGCAATCGAAACAAACTTGAATTTAAATGACAATGTAATGAAATTGCAAGAATTTAAATGACAAGATAATGTAAATTGCAAGAATTTAAACTTACACTAAGGAAAGGAAGAACAAGCTATGCTACTTGCTTGGAAAATAAAACCTAGTCTATGAATAGAAAAGTGAAAGACAAAAAGTAGGTTTTTGTGTCCGATGTCGGGGGCTTTTTCTCTTCATCGATGGGGTTTATATAGGGTGATCATCCACCCATGGGCTGGCCATTAAATGGCCCATAGGTCAACTTCGTTCAAAATCTTGCCTTGTGTGGCTTCCTAAATCCACGGAAGTGATTTACATGAGATCATCGGATTGAAATCTGATTCCTTGATTCTCTCCTTCTTAGGAATGTTCCGGATTTACATCAATTTCTTTGATTGCTTTCCTGAGGTAGATCTCGCCACGTGCATGAAAACATCCGGAGATTTCGGGCCTACTTCCTTGAGTTGGACTTGAACTCCAAGACTTGTCTTGACATCTGGTGAGACGGACTTCTAATCTTGAGAAAATAATCCCATGAAGTTGGATAACTTGGAATTGCTCGACCCCGACTTGGAGTTGGGCGAAATTCGGCTGATCGGAGGACTCGATCTTGGCTGGTCGAAGGACTCGATGTTGGCATCGGACCAATTTCGGCCTTCGAGTAGGCATCAGGCCGACTTCGGCCTTCGAGTTGGCATCAAGCCAACTCCGCCTTCGACTTGGCATCGGGCTAATTTCGGCCTTCGAGTAGGCATCAGGCCGACTTCGGCCTTCGAGTTGGCATCGGGCTAATTTCGGAATTTGTCAGGCCACTCTCGGACTTCGTCAGGCCACTCTCGGACTTCGTCAGGCCAATCTCAGAATTCGTCAAGCCAATCTCGGACTTCGTCAAGCCAATCTCGGACTTCGTCAGGCCAATCTCGAATTCGTCAAGCCAATCTCGGACTTCGTCGAGGCCAACCTCGGACTTCGTCAGGCCAATCTCAGAATTCGAGTTGGCATGAGACCAACCTTCTTAATTTTTATTATTAATCTTTTTCCTTATTCTTTTCACTCTTTATTTCACAACTAGTCCCACAACAAGCCTTGCTTGTCGAGTCATCTTGGGTTTTCTTTTCTTCCAACCTTATGGTCATTCTAAGGCCATCAACCTCCTCGACTTGGAGTTAGGTTCCACCTTGTCCTTGGATTGAATTTTAGACCACACCCAAACAGATAGGAATCCTTCTAGCTCTTATATTAGCCTTAAAACAGTAACTTTAATAGAGCTACGAGGTTTAGTTGTATTTGAACTCCTAATTGATATCAAGTCTTAGAATCCTTTGATGATTATAAGACCACACTTTAATGAGATAGACATCTAAACGTCTAACATTTGCAGCCCAGGAATGATTGAAGCCAAGCTTGAATCTTCTTTGTCTTCCTTTGAGAAAACAAAACTCATATCCATAAACCCTTTTAGCTCTTCAAACTAAAGGTCTGTCAAGCTCTTGCTCTCACCCTTTTGTCAATTCAAAATTCCAACAAAATCACCAGAGGAGAGGTATGAAAATCAAACTAAAAACCTCGACCCCGAATAGCTGTTGGAAAATACTCATGTTCTTTATTGTGAAGTTGAAGGGTGGTGATGAGCGTGGGGGTTTGAAGGAAAAAAGGCTGTTGAAGGTGCGGATGGTTGAAGAGAAGAAGCAGGAGGAGGAGGAATTTAAAAAATGAGAGAGAAAGAAGAAGAGGAAAGAAAGAAGAACCATAAGAAAGTGATAGAATAGGGAGAAGAGAGCGAAATGGGAAGTATAGGCGTGGGATCAAAAACAAAAAGTGAAAGAATAGGTGTGGGATTATAGAAAGTGTGAGAATAGGCATGGGATGAGACCTTAAAAAGCAAGAAAGATTTCAATAAAAAAAAAAATTGGGCAAACGACAAAAGACCCCCTAAAGGTTTGGGGTCATTATCAGTATGGGCCCTGAGGTTTTAATTTCATCAATGCACGCCCTAACGTTTTTAAAATTGACCAACTTGATCCTTCCGTTAAATTGACCGTTCGGTCAACCGTTAAAGGCTGACGTGGCACAGGTGGGACCCATTCCACTAACTGACTGAGCATTCCACCTAGGATTTTTGCGTTTTGAAAATTGAAATTAAAAAAAAAAGAAATAAAACAAATGCGTTCGATCAAAACGCATCGAACCCATCGTCCTCAACCTCAGACCCAAAACTCCATAGCCATTCGATCAAAAACCCAGAAAGTCCATAGTTTAGGGTTTAGAACCGGTCGTCCTCAACCGCACAACCCATCGAACCAAAAGTCCTCAACCTCCATCGAAAGCAAAAGCATCACCTGTTCCATCGAAACCATCGAATGAAAAATGGAGAATCAACAGCATATGTTGTGTGGTGTGGCAAGAATGCGAGAATCCGAACCTCTTGGACAAGTGCGAATCCTGGGAGGCGATTTGCTAGCTGTGCAAAGGTAAGTTATTGGGCAAATCTAAGATTTTGATTTCTATGAGGTGCAAATCTAAAAGAGCTGCATCGGTTGTGATGTGCAGGGCAAAGGAGGTTGTGATTTTTGGGTTTGGTATGATGTGCAAATGTGTGAAAGATCAACAATTGTTATTCCAGGGCTGCTAAAATCACGAGATAAGTTGGAGAACTCACTAGCAAAGGCAAGACGCAGAGAGAAGGTTCTTTGGGTACTATTGGTGATGTCTTGGATGCTGAATGCATGGTGCATTTTTGGAAGGAATGGTGGTTCAAATGGATTGAAGCGGAAGACTTTGGAATTGGCATGAAGTGGGTTTTGTATGGACTATGGTGTTGGTTTTGTAATGGGCATTAATCTGCCTTTTGTGTTGGTTTAGGGTATGATTATGTTTTCGTTTTGCTTGGAATTGGCATGAAGTTGGTTATGTAGGGATGGTGGTTTTGGTTTTGTAATGGGCGAATCTGCCTTTTGTGTTGGTTTAGGGTTTAGGGTATGATTATGCTTTGGTTATGCAATGATCATGCAATGATCATGCAATGATTATGCTTTGGTTATGCAATGATGTATATGTGGCACTCCATGAACACAATGATGTAGAAGAGTTTTGACATGACGAAAATGTCATTCCATGAATTTGCACAAACAGCCCTTAGCAACAAAATCAGATTGATGAAGCTATTTACCACTTGCACAATAGCAACAAAATAAGATTGACAGAACAATACCACAAGAGGAGACAACATGTCTTCCAAAATACAGTCAATGTATCCTCCAAAAACCCAACCTGAATCCATAAACATATTTCCCTTCCAAAATGACACAACCTATATTCACAAATAACCCAAGGTGTCTTACAAGTCTGTGATTCGAAAATAACCCTTAGGACAAGTTGAAACAAAAAAGAGTAATTGCAAAGTTGTGAAACACAAAAAGACTAATTGCAAGTTGAAGCTTGAGTTGAGGCAGGAGGGGCAGATGTTGAGGATGGTGCAGATGAATCACCTTGTACATTTAAACTGCCAGTTGCATTTGTGCACTTTTTATTTTGTTTTCCTTTTTGCACAAGTCTTGGAGGCTTAGATCGCCTTGTTCTGGTTTTGGGACCAGCTTGACTTCCAAGAGTAATTGGCTGCAATAAGGCAACAACGAATTGACTGTTAGTGAGTTGCATGGGTTAATAACAAGTGAGTTGTAGATTCATAATGCAACTAACTGTATGAGTGTCTCAAAAAGCTTTACAAACCAAAAGTGAGTTGTAGCTTTACAAACCTAATGAAAACTGTACCAAAACAAACCTTACCAAAACCAAAACCAAAAGCTATACAAACCAAAACCAAAGTGTTTAACAAAAAGCTTTACAAACCCAATCCCATCAAACCGCACCAAACCCAAAACCTATACAAATGAAAACCAAAGTGTTTAACAAAAAGCTTTACAAACCTAATCCCATCAAAACCTTACCAAAACTAACCTTACCATACCCAAAAGCTATACAAACCAAAACCAAAGTGTTTAACAAAAAGCTTTACAAACCCAATCCCATCAAAACTGCACCAAAACTAAGCTTACCAAAACCAAAAGCTATACAAACCAAGAGTAATTCTAACCTTACAATAACCAAAGTCTTTAACACAAAGCCTTATTAAATTTTCCAAAACAGCCCCTAAAACTAAATACAAACCAAAGTAATACACAACATTTTGTATATTTCAGCCCCTTCCAAATTAGACTAGCTATACGAACCTTACCAAAATCAAAACCAAGCTTTTGGCGTATTAAATATTCCAGAACAGCCCCTAAAACCAAAAGCAAAGCAATACAAAGCAAAACCAAAACAAAGCACAAACCAGTACACTAATGTGACCACCATGGTACGTTGCCACCAAAGCATAATAATTACCACTAATGTGACCACCATGGTACATTCGAATAGAAAACAGTTCAGGATCACCTGCATATCAAAAGGCATAAAGCAGTGTTACTTTGGGACCACTTATAGTTTTGGGACCACTTATATTTTTGGGACCACTTATATTTGGAAATCCTTGTAAAGTAATCGACAAATACCTCTATCACTATTCGACAAAGATTATAAAACACTCCATTCAAACCACTTGCTCCATACGACCTCAAACCCATATGTTCCAAGATAACTAAAATCATAAATTTTTTGGAAGAAACGTACCGTAAGGTGGCTGCAAGGCGCCTGTAGGTCGAAAATCCCAACTCATTTCGTCTTCTTCGTTCTTCCAAAATCACAATGCCTAGAGATTTCTCTCCGTTCTTCGAGGGTTTCTATGGGTTTCGGAGATTTCTCTCCGTTTTGCTTTCGATGGAGGTTGAGGACTTTTGGTTCGATGGGTTGTGCGGTTGAGGACGACCGGTTCTAAACCCTAAACTATGGACTTTCTGGGTTTTTGATCGAATGGCTATGGAGTTTTGGGTCTGAGGTTGAGGACGATGGGTTCGATGCGTTTTGATCGAACGCATTTGTTTTATTTTATTTTTATTTTTTTAATTTCAATTTTCAAAACGCAAAAATCCTAGGTGGAATGCTCAGTCAGTTAGTGGAATGGGTCCCACCTGTGTCACGTCAGCCTTTAACGGTTGACCGAACGGTCAATTTAACGGAAGGATCAAATTAGTCAATTTTAAAAATGTTAGGGCGTGCATTGATGAAATTAAAACCTCAGGGCCCATACTGATAATGACCCCAAACCTTTAGGGGGTCTTTTGTCGTTTGCCCAAAAAATTTTTAAAGAGGTCATTCTCTCTGTCCAATACATCAACATCATGAACACACCCAACTTGCTTTTTAAAAGGAAAATATAAAAAATATATATTTAATATGACCGGTCTGGTTTGGGCCAATCTGGTTTTTCAGTATAAGAATCAGAACAGGACCAAATTGGTTCGGTTTGGTCTAGTTTTTGGTCAATTTGGTCCAATTTTTGGTCAACTCGATTTTTTTTTCCCAGTTCGGCTCAGTTTTTCAATTTCTTGGTTTGAATGCCCACCCCTAATGAATATACATGATGGGTGCAAGTTTTGTAAGGAAAACTCGTTAGATGGAAATTTGGTGAAGGGTAAAATGGTTGTTTGCGAGGGGGTTAGTGGGGAAGCGGCCTATTTGGCTAGTGCCATTAGAGTTGTTTTGGGAGGCCAATCTATCATAACAGAGTTTGACACTTATGACCTACCTCTACCTGCAGCTTGCCTTGGATTTGATGATGTAAGATGTTAGCAACATTTACTATTACATAAACTCAACAAGGTATTTAGGGTTTTTAGGTCTAATGGACCCCGAATTTTGACCCGATTCGCATTTTGGTTCCTCAATTTTCAAAATCATTCTCGTGGTCCTTCAACTTCAGTTTCGTTTTGACAAATGTCTTGCCGTCAATTTTGTTAACTTTTTCTGTTAAATGAAGAGCCGAAATAGTTTTTTTGTATTAAATCCAAAAAAAAGTGTTTTTTACTCCATTTTTCCTTTCTAACTTCAATCTTTCTATTCTTTCATTTATTGAGTTCTCTTACAGTTTTTGTTATTAAATTGGTCATTAGTCAAGTAAATCTCGCAATACTTGCTATTCAGTTCTCTTTTGAGCAATGCATTATGCTTTGATTCATGTCAAATTATTTCTTTGTAATTCATCGTGCAATGCAGTTGTGATTTTGGAAGATGACATTAAATCATATAAAAAAAATATAATGTTAATGTTCACTAAGTCTTTTTCCAGGCTAATAACATTGACCCTCCTTGAGAGAATTCTTGGCTACGCCACTGCTTTGTGATTTCCACCTAGCATCCAGATCAATCCATTACGGCGTTTTCAATAGCACTGTCACCAATGTTGGGTCACCAACATCCACATATAAAGTTAAAGTGACCGGTGCACCACAAGGACTTGAAATCCAAGTCAATCCAAGCGTTATGTGGTTCAAATCTCTCAAGCAGAAGCTATCTTTTTCAGTTACATTAAAGACAAGGACTTGAAATCAGTGGCGGATCCAGGAATTTTCCTTTCGGGGGTCAACGTATAAAAGGTCACAAATTTGTTTAGGGAAATCTAAAATGCTCCATATTATTATTAACCAATCTACAAAGATTTAAGATGACATTATTATTAACCAATCTTAAAACGATTCAACACCTAAAATAAACAACTTTAAATTTAGCACCATACTAAGAAAATTTATAAATATTGTAGCCGTATGACAAAAATATGTGAAAAACCTCAACAATTACTTAACATAAAAAAGTGAAGCACATTTTATTTATATTTATTGCATTAACCTCTAATTTCAAATTTCAATCTCAAAATTATAAATGATTAATCAAAATAGTAAGTTCTCGATGTTTTACCCAAATATTTTAAGATCATAACAGGTCATCACTACCGTATATAGTATCCAACTCAACAAAATCTCAGAAAAAAATAAAGAAAAAAATTAAAAGATTTAAAAGAAACTACAGAAAAAGAAAAGAAAGAAAACCCTATAGTTTCAAGCGCTGTGAGCAGAAGTCTGTTAGCCTAGCACAACCCATTCCCCAACAGAGCAGCACCCTTCCCCAGCTTGCCTTTTGTTGTCTGTACAAAACCCCATTCGTTCACAAAACCGGAGGAAAAACCAAACCCATCTCTCTCTCTCTCTCTCTCTCTCTCTCACTCTCTCTCTCTCTCTCTCTCTCTCTCTCTCTCTCTCTCTCTCTCTCTCTCTCTCTCAAACCCAGAAATGGGTCAGCTGAAAAACCTACATGCTCTCTGCCTAACACTCTCTCTTCTCCTCTTGACCACCACTACCACAGCAGAAAAGCAATCTGCCCCATCATTCTTCTTCCTCTCTCCCTCTGTCTCTTTTTCTTCCTTTCTCCCTCTGTTTCTTTGGCTAACCATCCAGCCATTGCAGGGGTCACATTTCTTCTCCCCAGGCCATGGATTCTAGTTTGCAAGGGTCACTTGACCCTCCTTGCCCCAATGTGGATCCGCCAGTGCTTGAAATCCAAGTTAATCCAAGCGATATGTGGTTCAAATCTCTCGGGCAAAAGCTATCTTTTCCAGTCACAATAAACCTAACTCTTCAATGAAAATCTGGATCTATATCAATTTTTGTATTAATCTTAACCACACACCACAAATACAAAAGATGTGTGTGAACAAAAGAGTAGTGCATTTTGGATATGCGTGAGATCAAATGTGGATCATTGGATTTGTAATACACGGCTTGGATTAAAGCAAACACGTGAAACCACACCCAGTAATGCACGGCTAGGATTGAAACAAACATGGCTACCTACTTCTTAGTATAAATACATGATGTTCTTGGATGAGCTTGCCCCATCTTTTCCAAGTAGTACGTTTTCTAGGTTTTGTAGTGAGACCCCATGATGGATTTAGTTCCATGTTCGCGAAAAGGGTTTTTCCTTGTAGTGTCGTTTCTCCTTGTCAGCCTCACATGTACTCTTCTAGTAAATGTCACTCATTCTGCTGCTCACTCGGATACCAGAAAGGCACGCAATTCTTCTGTATATATATACACTACAAGAAAATTGGCCATAGTTGACGGCTAAAACGTGTCACCTAACACGTTACTTGACGGCTCAAAAACCGTCAAGAGTGTGGGTATCAATAAAAGGTACCCCCTTTCTTGACACTTTTTAGCCGTCAAGTAACATTTGTTAGTTGACGGCTATTAACCGTCAACACACACTTTCTTGACGTGTTTTAAACGTCAAGTTAAGCTTACTTGACGCATTTTAACCGTCAAGTAACATTTGTTCTTGACGGCTATTAGCCGTCAACTAACACTTTCTTGACGGGTTTTAAACGTCAAGTCAAGCTTACTTGACGCGTTTTAACCGTCAAGTAAGATTTGTTCTTGACGGCTATTAGCCGTCAACTAACACTTTCTTGACGCGTTTTAAACGTCAAGTTAAGCTTAGTTGACGTCTTTTAGCCGTCAAGAAACAATGGGGTAATATTTAAAAAAAAGCTATTAAATAAAGCAATATATATATATAGGAAATTGTACACATCCACTATAATAATATAATTAGTCTATTAGATAGACTAATTTAATATACAATAAATGTTACACATTAAATTGCTAAATAATTATTCAAAGCAACAAACTGAAATCTCACATCCATTAAAATAGAATTATTAGATACAAGAAATTCAGCACTACAAAAATGTTATAACATGTCAACTATCTAGGCAAATTATATAAAAAAACATATAAACATATGGAAATGAACCAAATTATCTAATATCCAGTAAGTATGTCTCAAACTATATTAAAACTTGGAAGCTTGGAAGCTTGACTTCCTTTGCACTTGATGAGCCTAAGATTGCCTTTGTGGTATGAGCCGCACTAATCACATCAATCTGCTAATAAGATGTAAACGTATATGAATTAGAGAGTTAATTAATGCACATGGAACTAAGACTCATCAGAATTCAGATAATAGATGATACCTTAAGTCCTCACTAAGACTAATCACATATATATATATATAGTTGACGTTTTGAGCATGCACTCAAGTAAAACTGAATATAGTTGACGTTTTGAACTCAACCATACAGGTATATATGTATATATTAGAATGATCCAGGTCTGTAAATTCTTGGTCCAAATGGGAAATTTCATTACATAGAAATAAGAGAATCCAACAAAACTAAGTTTAAGGACCAAAAATTCATGAATGAAGTCTGACCAAGAACCCGGAAAAAAAAAAAAAAAAGATAAGAAAAAGGTTTAAGTACAGAGAGGGACGACACAGGCCTAATTCAATTTTTTTCCCCTTAAAAATGAGCTATTAAAACTGGCCCAATTCAATTTTTTTCCTAAACATCAGCTACAACTATTAAAACTGGCCCAAATCCCTTCTTTTCTTTTTTTCCAGAATATCAAATCATGCATATTCAAATATAATTCATCCATCATTCTAAATTCTAATCTAAGTGTTTAAACAACTATATCCATCACAAATTAATACAATCAACCAACGAAACAAATATAACATCCTACAAATCATTAAGCAAGAAATAGAACATCTCACAAACCATTACAAAACCAAAGAAACATAAAGCAAGAAATACAAATTACACTTATGATTACAATTCATAATAAAAATGCACAAAAAGATACAGAATACAAAACAACAGCTGCATCCATCCAAAAGCCTTAACAAAAAACCCTCCATAACAACACTTGAAGATAGTTAGAATACAAACTGAGCATTTCAAGACTTACCGTATTTTTTTAACACTCTTACTACAAGTGAGCTCAATCCACCTTGGGGAACCTCAGGCACTCCTTTCATATACAGCATTACATGGTTGTCCTTCACATCCTACACCAGAAACAGACCAGAACTATTAACTTAAAGAAAAGCTATCACTGAAGACATGGAATTCATGAATTCAATACTAATAAACGCACCAGCACACATACATGCTATCACTTCACTCAGTTATTTATGCAAAAATACAGAATATGCATACACAATCAAATCAATTCTGCACTGACACAAGTCTACAATCGTCATGTGTGTTGGGATAATTCTGCACTGACACAACTTCTTTGTAAAGCAACCTAAAATGATAAAATACCAACTGCTCTTTGAAACACTAATCTACTAAATTGGGGAAAACAAGAAAATACCTAAAATGATAAAATCACCTACAGTAGCTCTCAAAAACCCTAAAAATTCCAATATCCAATCCAAAACTTACAGCAGCTCTCACATATGCAAAACCAAAACTTAAGATCCACATACAATCGAAAACCCAATACAAAATCGACAAAAAAAAAAAACCCCAAACCTTCCAGAACAAAATTGACGAAAACCCAAAACTTACAAAACAAAATTGACAAAAAAAAATTTACCGTTTTCATTGAAAAGTCTCCGGTGCTGTCGAGCCAGAGAGAGAAGGGTCAGGCCGAGACAGAGAGAGAAGGTGAGGTGGTCGAGCTCGAGTCAGAGAGAGAAAGGGTGAGGTCGAGCAAGACAGAGAGAGATAGAGAGGGGCAGGGAGAGGTCGCACGAGAGAGAGAGAGAGAGAGCGAGCGACGGTGCGACGTAGCCGTAGCCGTCGCCGTCGACTTCGTGAGGACGAGAGAGGGTGAGATCGAGAGAAACAGAGAGAGGCGCCGCGCGACGTTTGTGTGAGTGTATGCTAAGACTCAGAGAGAGACATGTGAGTGAGAGTGAGTGAGTTAGGTTTAGGGTAAGGGTCCTCATCCAGTGCACTACACCTCACCATAAACTATCAAGTGCATATATATTGACGTTTTTTATTAAGTGTCAACTATCAAGTGTTTATATTGACACTTTTTGTAAAGTGTCAACTATTAACTGCATATATGTTGACGTTTTTTATTAAGTGTCAACTATCAAGTGTTTATATTGACACTTTTTCTAAAGTGTCAACTACAAGTGCATATAGTGACACTTTTTAAAAAGTGTCAAAGCTGTGTATCATAGTTGACATTTTTTTGTAAAGTATCAACTATGAAGTGTCAAGTATTTATGTTTTTCTTGTAGTGATATACCATTAGTTTAAAACTGGTTTCCATTAATAACGTTAATTATGATTATATTAATCGCAGGTTTATATTGTGTACATGGGTGACAAGCCAAAGCTCGACATTCCCACTACTACCACCAGTGGCGGATCCAGGAATTTTCCTTTCGGGGGTCAACGTATAAAAGGTCACAAATTTGTTTAGGGAAATCTAAAATGCTCCATATTATTATTAACCAATCTACAAAGATTTAAGATGACATTATTATTAACCAATCTTAAAACGATTCAACACCTAAAATAAACAACTTTAAATTTAGCACCATACTAAGAAAATTTATAAATATTGTAGCCGTATGACAAAAATATGTGAAAAACCTCAACAATTACTTAACATAAAAAAGTGAAGCACATTTTATTTATATTTATTGCATTAACCTCTAATTTCAAATTTCAATCTCAAAATTATAAATGATTAATCAAAATAGTAAGTTCTCGATGTTTTACCCAAATATTTTAAGATCATAACAGGTCATCACTACCGTATATAGTATCCAACTCAACAAAATCTCAGAAAAAAAATAAAGAAAAAAAATTAAAAGATTTAAAAAAGAAACTACAGAAAAAGAAAAGAAAGAAAACCCTATAGTTTCAAGCGCTGTGAGCAGAAGTCTGTTAGCCTAGCACAACCCATTCCCCAACAGAGCAGCACCCTTCCCCAGCTTGCCTTTTGTTGTCTGTACAAAACCCCATTCGTTCACAAAACCGGAGGAAAAAACCAAACCCATCTCTCTCTCTCTCTCTCTCTCTCTCTCTCACTCTCTCTCTCTCTCTCTCTCTCTCTCTCTCTCTCTCTCTCTCTCTCTCTCTCAAACCCAGAAATGGGTCAGCTGAAAAACCTACATGCTCTCTGCCTAACACTCTCTCTTCTCCTCTTGACCACCACTACCACAGCAGAAAAGCAATCTGCCCCATCATTCTTCTTCCTCTCTCCCTCTGTCTCTTTTTCTTCCTTTCTCCCTCTGTTTCTTTGGCTAACCATCCAGCCATTGCAGGGGTCACATTTCTTCTCCCCAGGCCATGGATTCTAGTTTGCAAGGGTCACTTGACCCTCCTTGCCCCAATGTGGATCCGCCAGTGACTACCACGTTGCCTCTTCATGTAAACATGCTTCAAAACGTAGTTGGCAGCAGGTTAATAATTATCACATAATATAAGTTTACTTTTTTGTTAGGATTAACTAGCTTTGTATATGAGTAATTGGTGACAAATATTATATAACTAATTAACATTATTTGACAAGGATATGATTTGCAATTTAGTAAAATATAGCTATAGACCCTATATAATTCCTAACTTGAGTTTGGACGTTTATGTTTATGTTCAGCAATACTACACAAGAACCTCTCCTACTGCACAGCTACAAGAGAAGCTTCAATGGCTTTGCTGCAAAGCTAACAGAGGAAGAAGCTCAGAAAATGGCTGGTTGTGGATCTAGCTTTCTTTCCAATTTGCATAAAAAGTACTAACCATTATAAGTTTATATCTAACTGTAAGCTTGTGTATATATATAGGAATGGATGGTGTGGTGTCTGTTTTCCCTAGTGAGAAGAAGAAGCTCCACACAACAAGGTCATGGAACTTCATCGGGTTTCATGAAAACGTGAAGAGAAGCACTGTTGAAAGCGATATCATCGTTGGGGTGATTGACAGTGGAGTTTGGCCGGAATCAGCCAGCTTCAGTGATGCCGGGTTCAGTCCACCACCCAAAAAATGGAAAGGCACATGCCAAGGCTCATCCAATTTTACTTGCAACAAGTAAGGCTAATATACTAGACATGTTATGTTGCTAGATTATAAATGCGTTTTATGTGATAATTGATTGACCTATAGCTATTAATTGTTGCTATTGTTGAAATAGTAAAATCATTGGAGCAAGGTATTACCACAATGGTAGACCCTTCGTCAAAGGTGACATCAAGTCTCCACGAGACTATATAGGCCATGGGACCCACACTGCATCGACGGCCGCAGGAAACTTTGTTAGCAAGGCAAGCCTATTTGGTTTGGGGTCGGGGACAGCAAGAGGAGGGGTCCCATCAGCACGTATTGCGGTGTACAAAGTATGTTGGTCAGCAGTGGATTGTACGGACGATGATATTCTAGCGGCATTTGATGATGCGATCGACGATGGTGTAGACATACTCTCTGTCTCCCTCGGAGGGGCTCAGAAAGATTATTTCAGGGATTCAATTTCCATTGGAGCCTTTCACGCTTTCAGAAGAGGAATTCTGACTTCCACCGCTGTTGGGAACGCCGGTCCAGGCCTCAAGACCATCTCAAACTTTGCGCCATGGTTTCTCTCTGTGGCTGCAAGCACCATAGATCGGGAGTTTGTTACCAAGGTTCAATTGGGTAACCAAAAAATCTATGAGGTACAATTAATAGAACCTGCCCTCACTTAAGCAATTGAATTAATATATTAATTTGCTTCATATATATAGGGAATTGTAACAAACACATTCGACCTCAAGGGCAAGTTCTATCCTCTAATATTTGGTGGAGACGCACCAAATAGGACAGCAGGATTCGACTGGTCTATATCTAAGTAAATACAATTATACACGTTGTGTACGTAATTTTTAGTTTCAGTTTGATATATATCTGATAATAATATATATATATATATACAGGACATGCCAAGTAGGCTCGTTAGACCATAATTTGGTGAAGGGTAAGATTGTTCTTTGCGATGGGCAATATGGGTATGGGGCCTTTTATGCAGGTGCAGTTGGAGTTATTTTGCAAGGCCGACGTTTTGCAGATGTGCTTGGCGCCCCTCTTCCCATTCCTGCCTCTTGCCTTGGTTTGGATGGTGGTAACAGCATTTACCATTACATGAACTCAACAAGGTAAAACAAAAACACACACAAATATTTAATATTTGTAACTTTCAAGCTAAACCAGAGAATGATCGCGGTTAATAAATCTTGAATATTGTAATGATTAATTTGTAGGAACCCAACTGCAACAATTTTGAAAAGTACCGAGGATATTGACACACTGTCACCATATGTGCCATCCTTCTCATCAAGGGGTCCTAATCCAGCCACTCCTAACATTCTCAAGGTACGTAATTACTTGGAACTTGATGAACACTGATCAAGAGTGTTTTATATTTCATCTCTCCTTAATTTTCCTCCTTGTTATGTTGCAGCCAGATATAGCTGCTCCGGGAGCTTCTATTTTGGCAGCATGGCCTCCAATTGCCCCTATTTCAACTGTTCTAGGAGATGGCAGAGTAACATCATACAATGTAATCTCAGGAACATCAATGGCTTGCCCACATGCCACGGGGGTAGCTGCATATGTCAAATCATTTCACCCCAATTGGTCTCCTGCTGCTATCCAATCCGCTCTTATCACCACCGGTAGGGCTGTGTATAAACGTGATCAATTATTATGAGAGAACATTTATTTTAATTACGTACAATTTTAGTATGGCCTAACCACGTATATCTTGGATTATTTGTAACGATTTTGCAGCTAAACCCCTGAGTCTCGATCTTAACCCTGAAGCCGAATTTGCATACGGAGCTGGCCAAATAGACCCTGTTAGGGCTCCATATCCTGGTTTGGTATATGATGCTACTGAACTGGACTACATAGAATTTTTGTGTGCACAAGGCTACAATACCAAATTATTGCAATCTATTACCGGGCACAAGAGTAGCTGCTCGTCAAAAACTAATTATGGAGCACCCAGTGATAATTTGAATTATCCTTCTTTTGCACTTTCCTCCTCGAATCCAAACTCCATCAGTGGGATTTTCAATAGGACAGCCACAAATGTTGGATCACCAAGGTCCACATATAAAGCTAAAGTGATCGGTGCAACGAAAGGACTTGAAATCAAAGTTAATCCAAGCATTCTATCTTTCTCATCTCTTGGGCAGAAGCTATCCTTTCAGGTCACGATAAAAGGTTCAATTCACAAATCCAGTGCCTCTGCTTCTCTGGTGTGGGATGATGGTACTTTCCAAGTTAGGAGCCCCATTGTTGTCTATGCTATATATTAAGAGGTACATGGATCATGTAATCCTGTATTGATGTACTGAGGATCAAATGCCAGATTCTCTAATATTTAATATGTATCCATCTTGAGTGATGAGCATTTACTAAGATGCAGAAACTTGAACTTTATCTTTTAATTATTAAGGATTTTATCGTACTTGATTGATTGTCCCATTTTTCTCTTTTGTTGTGGAAGAAAAATTTGGATTGTAAAAACCCAAGCTTTTTGTCATCCCCCTAAAAAACCAAGCTTTAATAAATAAATAAAAATTGTCTTCCCTGTTAAACTGTGTAATTCTTGCATCCCTTCCCCTGAATCAAAGTTATCATCCTAAGATTTCTAACTCTTTTTTCTTGTGCATTTTGATGGGTATTGTATTGGATCTAATAAGCTCTATCATATATTATGATTATAGATAATTATTTAATTCATTGAAAACGATGATGAAGTTTCCTAATTGCAACAATTTATTGGGCTGTGGGGATTTGGATTACTCGAAAACAAGCAAATGAAGAGGAAGATTTGGGTGATGTGGGGTTAGGTAGGGATTGGGTTGCAGGGATATTCTCTTTGCTTTTTTCTCCTTAAGTTTTTTATTTTCTTAATTTTATTTCAATGCATAATAATTAAAAGGTATTTTAGGAATGATGGTGGGTGAGAATATATGATTATGTTTTTTCAAATTTAAATAGTGGGTAAGAAAATATAACAAAAGGTAATAGCAGCACTTGAAAAAAAAAGGACAAGTTGCAGAAACTTCTGTCGACGATTAAAATGCCAGATTATGAAATTTATTATATATGACATATGTACATCGTGAGTGATGAAGCTTTACTGTGATGCAAAAACTTTGAGATGTATCTTTTATTAAGGATTATTTTATGGTACTCTATCTGTGTAATTATGACATCCCTGACCCTATTTATAAATAAAATGAATTAATTATGGAATTTAAAATGGATTAAAATGAATTAATTGGAATTAAATAAGAATTTGTTAATTAAAGGGCATTTTGGTCAACATTATTCTCGGGATGGAATTTGACGAAACGAGTTGCGTCATTGCGTCCGGCACGTCGAAACGAGTTCGGGGACGTGCAGCACATCGCGATAGGATTTTTGTAGCGCTTGGAGGACAAAATGGTAATTTCGAATTTTGTTGATAACCCTAGATTCCACGTTGGCCAATCAGCACTTGAGGGAATATTCCCTCTCTCTCTCTCTCTCTCCTCCGACGCAACCTCCACTCTCTCTCTTCGATTTGGACTGCTCCGGCCACGGCAAGGGCCGGCACCGGTCTTGATCGAACCAGCTCAACGAGCCGATCACGCCGCACGGTGGATAGGAACCGGAAAGCTCCGATTCCGGCGACTGTGTCGTCTGCAAACCTCCGGTTCTTCACGGCGCTGCGCCGCCGTCTCCGGCGAGCTATTCCGTCGCGCGAGGTATGTTTTCGAATCCCCTCTACCTTCTGAGCTTGTTTCTGGGTTTATTGGAGGTCGATGGTTGCGTTTGGCTGTCGGATCTGGAAAACAAGGGTTTAGGCCGGTTTGGCCGGACTTTCGATCGAGTTTTGAGGTGGTTAACCACCGGTTTTGGGGTGGCCATGGCCGGTTCTAGACTCCCTTCTGTGGTATGAGTCGAACGGTGCAGGCGGTGTCATCAAATTCCATGTTCGGTGAGTGGCCGGAATTGCTCAAGCCACCCACCCTCACGGCGCGTGTGGTGGCACGTGGGCCAAGTGGTGGCTGCGGTTCGGTGACTCGTGACAATCTTCGTATCGTTGTGAGCGCGTGGGAGTTGACGGATCTCAATTCGGAGATCGTTTGGCCATCGAACGAATCTCGCCTATTTTACGATTCTCGGGTTCGATAGGATTGAAAGGTTGGATCGTGTCCATTTTTGGATATGTTAATCTAGATAATTCTAGGATCGTATAGGAATTGACGGATTGTGATTCAAGGTCCCGGATACTCCGGATCAATGAATTGAAGTGCGAATTAAATCGTAACCGTCCGATCGTGCGATCGTGAGCAATCCGACCGTTCGATCGTGACCAAACTTTGAGGACACGTTGTTTAGGTCGTGTTGAACCTGTAGGAACTCTCGGATCCAAGTTTGGAGGACATGGGATCCAACGCCCGGTTTGACCTATTCGGGTCGGTTTGACCAAGTTTGACCAGGTTTGACCGAGGCTCTCCCGAGGTCTCCTTGCCATGTAGTTGACTTTATTGGACTTCTAGGAATGTCTTGATCCTTTTGGAGGTCGTGGGCTCCGCGAGCCCGAGTTGACCGAAACGGGGTGTTTGACCGCCGGTTGACCGTGAGTCTTCCGGGGTGGTCCCACTGGTTATAAGAGGTAGTTTGATCTTGAAATCCTTCGTAGGACGTACGTGCACGTTAAGTCGGGTTGTGTTAGGGTTTAAGTTTACGGTTCTCGTACGGTTCACGGTACTAATCCAATCCTCGTATCTATCGATTTAGGTACTTTGACTTTACTACGCAGTAAGCGGGACCCTTTGAGGGTTGTGCAGCATAGGACCAACGGTGAGTGGACTTTGTTTTCAAATGAGCATGATTTGAATGAATTGCATGAACTGCATAAATGAGATTTAATAATTGTTTTAAATCTTGAATGTTTAAGTCTTGTCTAACTTTGGTTGAAAAGTATTAAAAGAATTAGCATTTGAGTTTAATGCTTGATTTGGGTTGCTGGTTTGTTTGTGGGGCCCTGATGGCTATTTTGTTATTATTTATACATTTGGGTATTATACGGGACGTGGTGAACGCCCGGTGTTTTTCATATTGGATTCTGATTATTTAAATGAGCTATTTTAATGCTTGGAACCATTATATTATGTTTTATTTATATAATTGAATATTTGGACATTAGTATAGTCCGTTTGATTTCATACTCGGTTTTGGCGTTAAAACCTATGATTAATAATACGTATACTTTGATTATATATATAGCTACTTTGAGTAAGTACTTGAATAATGGAAAATGGTTATGTAAATATATATATATATATATATATATATATATATATGTACTTTGGTTATATATATATATATATATATATATATATATATATATATATATATATCTTTACTTTGATTATATATATATATATATATATATATATATATATATATATATACATATGTATATCTACTTTAAGAAAAGGTTGTCTATACTTTGGTTATATATATGTATACTTTGATTAGATATTTTGAATATGGGGTTTTGGGGACGTTTATCCGTCCGGACGTATATGTATACGGAATTGGACTTTGGGTATGTATTTTAAAGGATCATTTTGTATTATATATATATATATGTATATATATGTATATTTTGAATGAACATTTCGGGGTTTGAACTTTATATTTTTAAAGGATAGTTACCCATATTATGATTTAGGGTCATATGTTTTATTTGGGCTTGACTATGAAGTTTTAATTGTTTATGAATTGATTAGGGTCTGCTATGCCGTCGTTTAACCCTTGTGATTATTTTAAGTAGTGTTATTATGTGTGGGACGGTGATGTCCTGTTTTTGAATATATTTATATTGGTGAGTTGGTGATGGACTTGTTTATGTCCTGGTGTCTGTTGTTTTGGGGTTGGGTACATTGTGATTGTATTTATATACTATTATCGCGTAGCGATTGATGTGAGTGTTGTTAGCACCTGGTATTGTACCTCCCCTGCTCGATCTTGATGATCGCATGGCGATTGATATGATACGATTACTGTTTTTGGTATGATACGATCCGGTGCATACCTTAACGGGTGTAGTTGTAGACCCTTGAGTGGGTAGTCTGCGCGCGTAGGACAGATTTATTTCGGAGTTATGGTTGGTAAGTTTTACCATATAGTCCTGTGAGTTTAGTCCCACTTTGGACGGCTCAACCCTGGGCACGGTGTCTCGATGAGACTGTACCGGTGTCCAGTCAAATGATCCCTTGTTGGATTGTTTTCCCCTGGTACTTGTGTTCGGTGTTATGGTTATACTATACCTATACGCGTGAGTTAGTACCTTCATATTCATATTTATTTTAGTGAGGATCGTTCTTCGCTTGTCGTGCTTGTGAGCACGTGGTTGTGAGAGTGGGGAAGTTTGGGAAGCTGTTTACCTGTTTCGGTTGCAGTGCATGGTTGGATTTCAGTTTTTGATAGGTTTTACTCATAGGATTGTAAATTCTGATTTTATATATGATTTGAACTACATCTGAGTTCTGTATTATTGTCGAGTTTGGTTTTCTCGGCGTGAGTGAGATCTTTGACATTTTAAATGTTGTTTTGGTATTTGAGGATTTATTATATTCTCATGCTTTCATTCTTCAAGTTATTTCAGTTATACTTACATACGTATATGAGTTCGTGTTTTGGGAGGTTATGCCTCGAAAAAAGTAAAAGGTTAGTTTATTCAGAAAAATGGGTTTTAAACTGGAAATGTTTTCCTCGTACTTTGAGATAGTACGGTTTTCAAATCAACCAAGTATATAAAAGGTTTCTTATGCATGTTTAGCATGGTTTTAAACGGTGGGGTTAGTACTTTGATTTAAGTATGTAAAACCTTGTTTTTGTCCACTCACACTCTTTCTGTTTTGCGCCCCCCAAACCGTAGTTGTTGCGTCGACACCGTTTGGCCGTGCGCTCCTCTTCTCGAGCTTTGACTGAAGGGTAGGATCTGTCGTCCTTGAACCCTAAACTTGTATTCTGTTATTCTTTTCCGCTATTGAATTCTTAAACTCTTAAATTGCTCTGTATTACCTGTTAGGGTTAAATTTGTTGGCCAGAGGCCTGTGTAGTTTTTCTGTAGCATGCTGGTGCTTGGGATAATTATTACTGTTGCTTGTTTGAGCAGGTTTTAATTTTGGGATAGTCCCTGTTTTAGGGGAGACTCTGCCCGTTTTTCGGCAGAAGTTTGGGCCCCTTTCACTTAAACTTCGGGAAGAGGGAACTAGTATAGTTTGTGGGCCCGACATGGGTTGATATTTGGCATAACCCCAGGGTCCGTCTCGGGTTCCGGGGTGGAATCTGGGTCGGGTCCTGTCAGTAATCCAAGTCTATACTTTGTGTTTGTACATTTTTGGAGTGGGAAAGGGAATTTTGCCCCCAATGGGATAGGTTGTATAGACAATAAATTGATAGCTACGTAATTAGCATTCCCATACCAAATCACATCCGTCCTTGTTCACACTTTAATTACGAACGAAAAGAGATCAACTAGAAAACTTCTAATGGGTACTTGCCACGTGACATGAAGTTGTCCATCCAAAATTTTCTCCAGAACCAATTGGTTTTTTTTTTATATAGAATCTTTCTTATTGAGAGAGGCAATAGTATACTTAACTCACAAACACTATACGAATATTATGACTCAAGCTTAGGACATTGTCTGAGGGAGTAAATACTCCTGAACCAATAGATTATGAATGAGATGGGAATGAAAATTAAACCTAAGACGATGTTTGGCAACTCTCTTTTTGAGTGAGCCCCCCCGTTCACAATAGAATGATTGATTGATAGATAATTTTCAATCATCGTTGTCATTATAAGGAGAAAGACTTATATGATAAGGGGATAATATTGTTTTGCTATCTCCATATAATTACATTCCGTCATTGTCATATGATATTCATATCATGTGTAATGAAATTAGGGATAGCAAAACAGTGTTATTCCATGGTACAAAAGTTTTTCTCCATTACTAGAGAGGAACATTTGCAAATGAACACATACACATGATGTTGGCACATCAAATACGTACAGTGCATGACCTACCATGCAAGTTGTGCCAAGGACAATAATCCATCCACATCCACATCCATCGAGCGGTGAGTGGTGGGAAATTAGAATGTGGAATATGATAACTATGAGACTTGAATGAAAAGCAATTGAAGAAACAGAGAAAAGGTAAAGAAGAATGCTCTGGATCTTTCTTAATTTTCGTTCTCAATCTATTACAAAGATGATAAGCTTCAGTATTTATATTCACAATAACAGACACGTATACACGTCTAACAAACAGACACGTATACACTTCTAGCAAACATGCCTAATCAGCAGTCTAGAACATCTGTCTTCATCCCCCCTCAATCTCAGCTGGGGGAGCACACAGCTTGAGATTGGAACTATGACGAAGAAACACAGTACTATGCAAACCTTTAGTAAAGATATCTGCAACCTGTTCATCGGTTGGAATATACTGAACAACAAGATCTGTCTAGAACATCTGTCTTCAGAATATTCGTAGCCTATTTCTCACTTCTCGCTACTCACTTCTCACTTGTTTGAGCATATAACTACTACTTTTAATCTTTATCATCCATATCACATGCACGCTTATCATAATTTGGCGTATGGCTTTTCATTTTCTTTTTTGTTACATTTTGTATAGGACCTTATACAATCGTGAAAAGGAAGTGACCGACCCCAACAATAATATCTGTCTTAGGCGCACCTGAGCCATTGACCTTTGGATATGGATGGCATTTGGATGAGGTTATATAATTAAGATGAACAATATATGATATATATTTACAGGTTTTAAGCTTTTTCCTTGTTCTGAAGCAACCCCCATGGAAAAGTTGGGCTTGAAAATGACACGGCAAATTGATATGCTTTTAGAACATTCATTCCTCCAAGGCTACAACCAGAAAGAATGAACAAAAATGACTCGTACATACAACTTTTTGCAAATTGGCTACTGGAATCTCAACTTGTTCAACATGCATGGCCAACGTAGCAAGTATAGCTGGGTCGAACCCACTTTTTTCTTTCCTCTTTTTTATCTGAATTGAGCCGGACCTTACAATCATGGCCCACGCCTCACCTTTCTAATGTATAAAGAATTAGGTTGGGTTGGGTTGGGTCGGGTTGCAACAATCTTTCGTTCAAACTGGGTCAAAACCCACCAGACCAAACTATCGATCCAAAAAGTGGGAGACAGAAATTTTATATTTCCTTATTCTGACAGATCAACTTTCCCTAAAAAGTGAAGGAAAAAAGATGTGGTTCATAGATACGCCTGTGATATGGAGTTATCCCATTTCATGTACATCCAGAAAATGGAAATTTTTTGCTCTGCATTTAGAAATGAAAAAAAAAATGTCACACCCCTTTTTTGTTTCCGGGAAAGTGGCGGTGATATGCATGTAATGGGAAGATGCAGTGCTTATCCTAAGCTATCCAAAAGGAACATAAAGCTATGATGAAAATCCTTTAACTACCGTATCTTCAAAAGGAACATAAAGCTACGATGAGATCCAAACAGTACTTATAAGCAGGGGCGGCCCTGGCATTGGTTTATCAATTAATCATCTAATTGATGTTCTCTTTGGCGGAGCTGATACGGATTTACTTTAATTAAATTAGATTAGAATATGTTCTAAGCACGCGGATGAGAACCTTGAGGTATCATTGGGTTGAATTTTCATAATAACACTACACAATTTGACCATGTGGCATCTTTGCTAGTAGCCAAGTTGATCACGACGTACTCTTTGATCCTATAAGGATATTTTTTTTAAATGAAATTTGATGTAATCCTGGGCGGCACACACAAAAACATTATCTTTCTCTTCTATAATTTTAAATAATAGCTCCTTATACGGAAGAATGCTTACAAGCAAATATTATTTGAAATGATCAGGAATATCCACTTTTCTATCGCATAATGACTAAATCCTTCTTATAAGTTATAAGTAACTATAGGTCAAATTGTGATTGATTAATAAAATCATTCAAAAGCTACTTTCGAAGATAACAATATTGGATGGAATTTGGTACCAATTCTCGAAAGATTGCAAGGAAGACGTGCACACATGAGAATGTGAAGTTAAAAAGTTTAATATTGGAAAGTTGAGAAACCTAACAAAAAGTTTATAAGGAGTTGAGTTACTCCCCTCATTGCCAATTGATTTTGAGGTGGAACCTTAACTTCTTTCATAGTATCAAAGCAGGTTAGCCCACGTGTGAAAGCCCAACGGTCACACATGCTCCACGTCACCCAATATATATTATTCACGTATTATGCTTGAAAATTCGTCACACGTGCAGAGCGTGTGAGAATGTAAAGTCAAAACCCCATTTTGAAACATCAACACCTCATCCGTTTAAGACATTAATTAACAGCTCTCCTCTCCTCTCCTCTCATCTCTCTCACAGAAGAAAAATCTGAATGTCGACCACCTCAAGCAAAGCATATAATAGAACACCTATCTATAGGTCAAAGATTGATTTATAGGGTCCCATTCAGATACGTGGAGGATGGGGACACGTGGTAGTAAGGGTTTAGAGTTGGCAAGATGTCCACTTGGATTCAACTGAGGCAACCCACGTGTCAAAAAACAGGGGAGAATTGAAGGGCACATGGGGACCAGAGACAGGGGATGGGGTTAGCATCCATGTACCCCAACCAGCTAACTCCATATCTCCATTTATTTTTGGGCTTATAAATACCTTTGTCACGCCTTCACTATCTCCACATCTGCAAATCTTCACGTGTTCTCTCTGCCCCCCCTCACCTTCTCCAGTTTTATATCTTAACTTGTTTGTTTCTGAATTCTTTCATCAATATTCTGCAAATCTTATCCAATTTTCTGCTTCTGGGTCTTTGACCGTTAAGAGATAAACTATCAGCTATCAGAAGCGGCAGCAGTAGTTAATTTTGTTCGTTTTGGCTGACCAAGAAAGCAGCTTTTGTGAAACACTATAACTCTTAGCTACTATATATATATATATATACTTACTAATTATATATTACTATGGAGAACAAGAATCAAGTGGGTGGTGGTGGTTCAAGCCATGGCTCTTCTTCTTCTTCCAGGACTCTGGATCATCTCTTTGGCCCCAAGGACTCTTCTTCATCTTCTTCATCCTCCTTGTTTGGCTCTATTTTCCCACCAGCGCCATCAGCGGTATATAGAAATACTAATTAGTTTTAGTTTTGCAGCTTTAAACTTTGTTAAGTGAGTTTATTGCCCTGTTTTTTTTTTGGTACAAGTCTAACTGACCTGTGGGTTTAAATTTTGATTAGGGACTTGGGAGCAGTGGCAAGTATGGAAATCCAAGCTCTTTGGATAATAAGAGCCAAGGGTTCTACAGCAGCAAAGGTGAAAGCACGAAAGGCGCAAGCAAAGATTCCATGATATATCAAAATGAAGCTGTGGAGCCATGCAACTTCAGCTCATCGATCTACTATGGTGGCCAAGAAAATTATAGTCCAAGAACTGGGAATACTGAATCCCACCAGCACCACCTTGTAAGTGCAAACTAAGTTTGGTTTTTGGGTTTTTATTATTTGATTTTTATACTGATATTAATTGTTGTGTAATTCTTCAGTCTAAGAAAGATGGGGGTGATGATGATGCAAATGGGAATAATTCAAACAGTGCTTCAAGGGGAAACTGGTGGAAGGGTATGTTATTTATGGAATTATATTTGCTGATCAAGATTATTAATTACACTAATCTAGTTTACAATACTAATATGTATAATTCTCATCATTTGTGCAGGTTCACTTTATTACTAACTCTTTCCTGTGCGTTTTATGTGAACTCACCACCTTTTAGCAGAGGTAATTAACACAAGTTCCTTCCCCGTAATTAATGGTGATTAATTAAATCCTATGTTTTGCTTCTGCTTGGCATGCAATGCAATATTAGCTGTTACTTTTCATCTGACGCTGAAAAAAAATGAATTTCTGTTATGTTGCAGGGTGAGATCCCAGCATGAACATCTACCTTAAAGACTATGTATGGAAAATAAGATGGTGTGTGTTATTTAGAGTACATATATAGCACGGTAGATATAATGCAGAAGAGCCAGGACTGATCCAGAAACTTAGCTTGTTGGGTCTTTTTATCCCAGTTGGGCAAGTTATGTAATATACGAGCTAATTATAATGTTTCATGTACTTTGTTTTGTAAGAGAGAACTTTCATGTCCTTAATTTAGACACTCTATTTTTAATATTTTTCAATCCTAATTCTGACAGTCGATCTATGATATGAAGCCATAACAAGAAACGTTTTGCCACTTTCACAGTATGTGAGAAAACTCCCTTCTTTCAATATCGCTTATATCAAAAAAACCAAAAAAACATATATAAATAGGCATTTCATGGTTTGAATTACCAACATTTTATTAACCAATAGTAAGTTTCTTCAAGGTCTATATTAATTTGTCACATCTCGGATTGGTTCCGCCATAGCACGATATTGTTTGTTTTTGGGCTCCGCCCTCACGGTTTTGTTTCATGGGAACTTCGAAGTTAAGCGAATTTGGGCTAGAGCAATCCCATGATGGGTGACCCACTGGGAAGTTGCTCGTGAGTTCCCAGAAACAAAATTATGAGGGCGGAGTTCAAAACGGACAATATCGTGCTACGACGGAGTCGATCCTGGATGTGACATAATTACACATTGTAAGCTAGATTGGCACATCATAAAGAGTTGTCTATAAAAGTTTCTTGAGAACCGTAGCTGCCGCGGGCCATGACCAAATGGTCTTCTTCTCTACCCCTCGGCGGCCTCATCATGCTTGGACCACATAAGCTGCACAAATCACCAAAGATGAAAAGGTTTTGAAAACATTTCCTATTAAGAGTGGTGATGGTATACTAAACTTACACACACTACACGAATATTAAGACTCGAATCTAAGACCTTGCCTGAGATAGTAAATACTTCAAACCACTACACTAGAGTGGCTCCTTTGCAAGATGAAAAAGTTTTAACATCAGCAAAAACAAGAATTACGCAAGCTAAGCTAAGACTGAATTTTAAAGTCAGACTAAACTGGCCGTTGGAAATTGTCAATCTATGAATCTGAACCGTTAATTAAGTTAATACGCATACTAAGATGCAGATGACATACATACCTCCGCACTTGTAACCCCTGGGACGTCCAACAATTTTGCAGCGGTTAGGAATGGTGACGGCAACTACAGGGTTGATCCCAAGGCTCTTGGATTCTTTAGAAAGGATGATGGCACAAAGGCAGCTTGTGCGGACCTTCTGCATCAGAGCGCAGCAATTGGGAGGAACCTCCACGTTCTTATCCTGTGCGGCGGCTGCACAGGGTGCTAGCTTGTAGGCCAGCACCTCCGGGTCCAGCTGCCCACACTCCCCAGCCCCGTCAACCCCTTCAATTTCAAACCCCCAATTATTGCCTACAATTGCAAACAAACCGACGATGCAAATGTACTTCAATATTACACCGCCTTCCATTTTTTTCTTTCTACAGTTCTTCTACAAATGAATGCTCTATCTCTATGTATATTTATATAGCAAATTTATTCAATAAATTTAGTTGACTCCTCCATACCACAACAATAAATTATATCTTAGATTTAATTTTTTCAAACATGTCCATTAGAATAAAGGTTTAATATATTCGATATAAGCACTCTAAGGCTGACTGAGTCTCCTCCGAAGGGTGGGTATTATCTCACTTGAATGTTTCTGAACCACTGGTTGATCTCGATTATTTCGAACAAGTCTTTGTGGCAATTTCAATTATTCTACTCTTGACGCTTTTTAAGTGAACTGTGCAATTAGTTTCAATATTATTAAGGGATACGCCCCTACAACTTCTATTTCTTAAATTTGAAATCTATATATAAAATCCAAATTCAAATTGAAATGCCCCGTAAGATATAAAAAGTCATAGTACTCCTACATATTTACATTGTTTGCAACCAAACAATTTTCAAGCATGTCATTAACTCCCTCATTTCTAAATAATACTTCATGATTTATAACATTTCAATGACTCCATTTTTTAATGGGCATTGATTGATTTTCAAACATATCGGATTAGAATCATGGGATTCCAATTCTGATCTAAAAAAATTTAGAATGGAAATTCTATTCCAATTTTGTTTCAAAAAAATTCTGAACTTAAATATTTTGGAATTTTTTTTAGAAACTAGTTCAAAATTCTAAACATGCCCAACCATTTGAAGGATTAAATTTGACTCAAAATTGAAAACTCATGTTGTAAGCTTGGAAAACTATTATATGTTAGTTTAATAACTTGTCTATGTCTATTTGGTCATCAAATTATATTTAGTTAAACATGAAATTAGTAATTGTGTGTAGTCTAAGCTTGAAACCCCAATATATTTCGGAATTTTTTGAAATCTCTAGATGCATTCCAATTCCAATCTAATTTTTATCGGAATTTTCGGATTTCGGATCTTTCGAATGTTGAAATTGATTTTGACTTGCCAAAATCGAATTTTTTTGGAACGGCATCGGTCGGAATTGGATTTTCCAATCCAACTTGCACCCCTAGGCATTTCCTGTAATCCCTAAATTTCGACTAATAAAAAATCCTTAAAATTTCGACAAAAAAGTATATTATCAGCAAAAGATAATAGGCATATTATAAATAGGTGTATCAATAAGTATCTTTATAATATGCCTATTATTTTTATTGATAATATACTTTTGGGTGGTGATTTTTTCACTCCTTTTTGTCCACTTACACTTCTTTATGTTTTTGAATAGTTATCACTATAACAAAAAATGAAGTGTAAGTGAACAAAAGATAAGTGAGAACATACAATTTTTAACAAAAGGAGTGTAAGTGGACAAAAGAGGAATGAGAAAATAAGCTCTTTATACTTTTTTGTCAAAATTTGAAGAATTTTTTATTGGTCGAAATTTTAGGGATTGAAGGGTTAAAAATAAATAAATAAGTATAGTAAATCATTAATATGCATTCTACATTAATAGGTAAAGTAAAACACGTAAAAGTATATTAATAGGTAAATTATTATCCGTTATTAAAAAAATAGATAAATTATTAATGGGTTTGACTGCTTTTATCAGTAGTAGGGGAAAGGTGACTCATGGCGTCTTCTAGAAGGAGCTTATTAAACAATGAGATGAGGGCTTCTCTCCTCTTTTTTCTTTTTTATTCTTTCTTTTTCCCATCTTTGTTTTTAGACCGAAATGTCCTCAATGTTGTCCTTGAATTGCTTAAATTGAAAACAAGGGTGCTAACAATGTCTAACTCGGTGGAAAATGGCATTGACTTGCAGATCATAAATCTCATGTTCAAATCTCCACGACATCATAGTTGTATGTGAGAAATTCATCTCCCCTCTAGTTTAGACTATCGTTTGTATTGATTCAACCAAAAAAAATCACTTGTACTAAAAAAAATAAAAGAAAATAACAAGGTAAAAATGATCAAATTAAAACCACGTGAACTTTAGTAATAAAAGTGATAAACCACATCCACATTAATCAAAAGTGGCTTTTTGCCTTTTATTTATCAATAGTAAGTTCCTTAAGGTTAATTGTACTAATTAAATATTGTAAGCTAGATTAGCATATCATTAAGAGTGTTGTCTATAAGTTACTTGAGAACCGTAGATGCCGCTCGCCATGACCCAGTGGTCTTCTTAATCATGCTTGCACCACATAAGCTGCAAATAACCGAAAATGAAAAGTTTTTAACAGCAGCAAAATCAAGAATTATGCAAGCTAAGCAGAGACTGAATTTTAAAGTCAAACTAAGCGGCGGACATAAATTGCCAAACTATGAATCTGAACCGGTAAATGACATACATACCTCCGCACTTGTAACCCCTAGGACGTCCAGCAATTTTGCATCGTTTAGGAATGGTGACGGCGAGTCCAGGGTTGACCCCGAGGCTCTTGGATTCTTTAGAGAGGATGATGGCGCAAAGGCAGCTTGTGCGAACCTTCTGCATCAGAGCACAGCACTTGGGAGGAACCTCCACGTTCTTATCCTGTGCGGAGGCTGCACAAGATGCTAGCTTGTAGGCCAGCACCTCCGGGTCCAGCTGCCCACACTCCCCAGCCCCCTCCACTCCCTCAATTTCGAACACCCAATTATTGCCTACAATTGCTAACAAACCCACCATCCACATGTACCTCAATATTAATCCTCCTCCCATTTTTTTCTTTCTACAATTCTTCTGCTAATGCATGCCTTGAGTAAAATGTATGCATATATATAGCAAATTATTTTTTTGGTCAAAATATAAATAGAAAATTATTCAATGAAAGTTCAGTTGACTGAAATGGCGCCCATTAAGTCGTCCACTCCAGACCACAACAATCTTAGATTAATTTTTTCAAACATGCCCACTAGAATACAAGATTAAGCACTTTAAGGCGGCTAGGTCGGTGTGTCAAAAAAGGCTAGGTAGGTATACTGTCATCTCACTTAAATGTTGGATTTAGAAGAGGACAAATTTGTAGGTGTAATATACGGTTTTCTTAATTATCTAGTATTGGCTTGTGTTTAAGTTAATTAAACAGCCACTAATCATATGCACCCTTTGATACGTACATGTTTACTAGTTAGCTACGTCTATTGGAGGGGCAACCCCAACTTAATTAAATTAGTTATACCTTCTCTTGAATATCATATGACTCTCTATGTATTTATTTTCCTGGAAGTAAGATATACAATTTAAAGTTTAAACTAAAATGCTACAGGTAACAGAAATTGCCTTTGAATTCAAGTCTCCCGACAATTTCCGTTGAATTTTGATAGAGAAATTGCCAGGCAATGTCCTATATATCAGTACTATTGTTGGAGTCGATTGATTGATTGGAATTGGAAGTGACTATTGTGCTTAGTCGGTGACTGCAATGGAATAATTCAGTTGACCCAGTATGGAATACAGCTGCTATTAAAGTTGGAACTATAATTATATAAATGAATACGTATTAAATGTTGAGAATTTATATAAATATATGCATTAGATTAAAATGGTGAACAAAAATGCACCCGTATATATAATAAATGAGATATTCATATATATTATACAAAAGTAATAAAACGACAACACTTTTATTTAATAGTGAGTATTAGCTTTCTTCAAGTTTCATCATATAGTAAAACCCTGTAAGCTATGATTAATTAGCAGCATGCACTTGAGAACCATAGCTGGCGGCACCATCACTAATGCTCTTCCCATGCTGGCACAGTGGCACCGCATGTCCTGCAAAACACCAAAATCAAAAGTTTTATAGAAAAGTTAATATAGGTCCAAATTCCTATTGAGAGGTTGGGTTTAATTCTCGGATTTGGTGACTTTGATACAAGTCCTTTGACTTTTATGCCACATAGGATTACATTCCTTTTAAAATATTTTCTAATGTAATCTTTTTCTTTTTATTTTTTAAAAATCATTTTTTGTTCCAATGTTGCCCCTTATGCCTTGAATTGGATAATAATAATTTACGTGATAATTTGAAGCCATTTAACACTTTTGTCATTGAATAGAAAAGGAAAATATCGCAAACATATCCCAAAAATCACGTTGTTACAAACAGTCATTAAATGCAAATGTAATTGCTACAAATATATTACATAAATCATTACTGGACAAATACATTTACTACAAACACATAAACGTTTGGCATGTATATACTTGTTCTACAGGTAATGTTTGTGATACAAACCTGTTATATAGGTATAGTTGGACATTCTACCTGTCTTATAGACTTAGTTTGGTTCATAATCTTTTTCACTAAAACAGCAAGTAATCTAAAAATAAACCTTATAAACCTAAGGTACAGGTATATCAACCAATACTAATAAATGGGAAGAAAAAACACAATCAAATTTTACCTACAAATAACAAACATGAAAAATAAACCTTTCCTTACATACCTTCACTGTAGGTATGTGCCAAGTCAACTATTTTCCACCCCATATTCAACACTCAAACTACCTCCATTATAGACACATAACCTAAAGAAAAAAAATAGATAAGTTGAATACTTCATACCAAACCTAACGAAAAAAAAATCAAACTGTAACACAAGTAATTCAATCCTAATTTGGAATTTGTGAAAATTAAGAAAGTAAAAAATATTGGGATGGAATGACCATGATTGTAGGAGACAAGGAGATTTTTGAGAGGGGTCGGTTTTATTTGCCTTTTCTATTTAATGGCACTAGAAGTAAATATCTTTTAAAAGATGGACAAAGACATTGCTTATGTGTCCACTGGATTGTTTGGTGGACTGCTATTGAGGAGCCAAAATTGATGTCCTTCATCAATTGTATCTTAATGAAAATGGACCTATATCTAAGAACCCCAAAGTTTTAAGAGCATCAAAATAACAATTAGGTGTGTAATCGAAAATTAACACGGACTGAGCTAAGCAAAAATTCACACTCTGAGAACATAATTACTGATTATAGAACATTACCTTATTCACGAGACATATAACTAATTAAAAAAATTAGCTAGACAGACAAGTTGAAATTTTTAGTTAATTAAGTAATAGTTTGTGAGATCAACAGACCTCCGCACTTGTAATCTTTAGCATGCTTAGCCTTAATTTTGCAACGTTTAGGAATGGTGACGGCAACTTCAGGCTTGATCCCAAGGCTCTTAGATTCTTTAGAAAGCAGAAAGGCGCAGAGGCAGCTTGCGTGCACCTTCTTCACCACATCACAGTACTTATGAGGAATCTTCACGTCCATATCTTTTGCTACTTCTTCACAAGGAGCTAGCTTCTCTCCCAGAACCTCCGGCTTCAGCTTCCCACAATTTCCAGCCCCATCTGCCCCCTATTTTGTTGTTTTGTCACCTCAAACCCCCAAACATTGATTGCAGATACAAACAATATTGCTAGGATGCACACGTATTTTAATATTACAGTTTTCATCTCTACTTGAAATGTGTTAACTGTGTAAGATAGTTTACTATCCTAAACTCACATGAAGTTGGTCTTCTAATCATTATCGGATTGCAAAGGCTTATGATTAATCAAGGACTCATAATAATCCCATCCAGCAGCCTATGTATTAGTGTTTGATTGAACTACAAGCCTAAAGGGATTCCTAGTATTGTTAGGATTAGGATTCATTGTTCTATTGCATTAAGGATACCTCAAGGAGTTTCTTGATAGGCAAGACTCTTTGAGTGATATGCATAAATAGAAGAGCTTCATCTAAGAGCCGATACACACAACTCATATAGATTATTCACCCCATCTAGAATACTGAGCTAAGGAAATTGGCAATCTTAGAAAAGAACTCTCTCACACTGTGTTTGATATCAATGGCAGAACAGGGTTAGTGTTTTGTTAACGCCCGATCTTGGTTTTGTTAATGTCCAATCTCGGTTAGTGTTCAAGGTTTAATTGCTTATTAAGTTTACAAACTGCACATATTTTACCTTGGTTTGAGCTTAATTTATAGCAGAAGTAATAAGCAGGCCGAAAATTATAAGGAAATTAATAGTTTGATTATATCTCTTATTAACATTTCAAATATACGTATATTAATAATTGATTACGACACCTAAAGTACCCCTAAAGTTGAAGGTGAAGGTACTACCATTTTAACATTTGAACTCATATTACCTCGCTATTAATTGTGAATTAATTTAGTAACAAGTATAATTTGTAAATTAGTAACATCAAATCACAGTAGTTATAAAATAAAGTAATGATCCATCAATAGTAGGATTGGTCACCCTTTTTGTTTTTGAGAAGGGCCATGCATTCATCACCCTCCTTGAATTAATGTATTAATTGTTCGATTTCTAAGAGGACAGATTTTTGCATCTCTCTGTAATTGTATTGACTCATTAGTAACCGAGACAATTGGTCCAATCTTTTTTTATATTTATTTGGTCCAATCAATTATACACAATTTTCTTACTTTAATTCGTACTGTTTTGGCTTTTATTTTTATTACCCATACCATTCTATAATTTCTACATTTATACAGCGAAATGAGATAAAGTCTTCTCCTCCCCTACCACACCCACCTAGGGCTGGCAATGGATCGTGTCGTGTCGGGTTCGTATCGTGTCAAGATTATATACGTGTCAAGAACGCTAAACCCAAATTCGACCCGTTTAATAAACGTATCATTTTCGGGTTGACCCATTAATTTCCCATGCGGGTTTCGGGTCTTGTCGGGTTGACCCGCTAAGTGGTAGCAAATAAAAAGAATTAAAAAAATGATAAATTAATCAAGTAATTGCATTTTTTATTTTTTATATAAAATAATTATTGCATTTTGCCTATCTCTATATATAAAGATTGAGAAAGATAAATTAAAAAAATTAAAGAAAATGAAGAAAAAAACAAAGAAATGGGTTGGTGGGTTACATAGGTATTTTAGAGGGTTGAGGGGTTATATAGGTATTTTAGCGGATTGGCGGGTTGACTCGTTTAATAAACGGGTTAAATAGGTGTCGGGTTGGAGGGTTACATAGGTATTTTAGCGGGTTGGCGGGTTATATTAGTATTTTAGCGAGTTGGCGGGTTGACCCGAAATCCACCAGTTTATAAACGGGTCATTAGCGAGTTGACCCGAAAATGACCCGTTTATTAATTGTGCGGGTTCGTGTCATGTTTTTTCCGTGCGGGTTTCGAGTCGTGTAACTGGTCGTATCGGAAATTGCCACCCCTACACCCACCCAAGATAAATAATAAATTAAAAGAAAATTATACTCTTGTCTTTGGTCTTTTCATGGAGGTAGAAAAGGGAATGCTTTTATTTAATTTTCAAGTCGGCTCTTGTTTCTTTGGAGATTAATAGGTTAGCAAAATTGACTGTTAATATAAATATTGCGTAACTACAAAATTTCACCAAAAAAGGATGGTGTAGTAGTTTGTGAATGAAGATTTCTCCTTTGATGGTCAAGGTTCGAGTCTCTTCAAACATAGAGTTGGTCACCGGAGAGGGGCATCGGTGGCTAGTCGAGACATGGTTGCAGGCGATGGGCGACGTCGACGATGGGCAGCGGCAGCGGGTAGTGGCAGCTGTCCCGAAGGGGGATTGCCGGAGGTGGATACGTGGCTTAGTGTGCTTGACTTAAAAGGAGTGACATTGTGTGTAATTTTGATGTTTTTTAATTACATTATTGTAAAATTAGGTACTACTTTTTGGTCTTTGGCCTTATGCTAATTAAGTGAAATTGTATTCATGTCTTCAAATTTAGTAAACTATACAATGTCTTAAAATGAAAGCTCCCAATTATTAATGGGTTTTATTGCTTTTATCAATAGTATGGCAAAGGTCACTCATGGCGTCTTCCAGAGCAAAAAAAAACTTATCTATAACAGGGATAACACTATTTTGCTATCCCCGATCGATAACACAATAACACGTGAAAAAATTATCATATGTGTCATTGCATTATTGGCTGGGGATAGCAAAAAGTGATATCCTCGTTGCATGAGAGTTTATTTCCTTCCAAAGGAGCTTATGAAACAATAGGGGGTAAAATAGTGTGGCTGAGAGCTTCTCTCTCCTTTTATTTTTCTTCTTTTTTCTTCTTCTTTTTTTTCTTTCTTTCTTCTGATCTTTGTTTTTAGACCGAAATGTCCCTCAACGTTGTCCTTTAATTGCTTAAATTGAAAACAATAAGGGTGCCAACAAGGTCTAATTCAGTGGAAAAAGAGCCTCGACTTGCAGACCAAAGATCTCATGTTCGAATCTCCACGATATAATAGTTGTGTGTGAGAAATTTATCTCCCCTCTAGTTTAGACTATTGTTTGTACTTATAATAAATAAATAAATAAATAAAACAAGAAGAAAGTAAAAATGATCAAATTGAAACCACATGAACTTTAATGATAAACCACATTAATCAAAAGTGGCTTTTTGCCTTTTATTTATCAATAGTAAGTTTCTTCAAGGTTAATTATACTAATTAAACATTGTAAGCTAGATTAGCATATCATTAAGAGTGTTGTCTATAAGTTACTTGAGAACCGTAGATGCCGCGCGCCATGACCCAACGGTCTTCTTAATCATGTTTGCACCACATAAGCTGCAAATAACCAAAAATGAAAAGTTTTTAATAGCAGCAAAATCAAGAATTATGCAAGCTAAGCCGAGACTGAATTTTAAAGTCAAACTAAGGGGCTGACGTAAATTGTCAAACTATGAATCTGATGTAGCATTTTTGCTCACCACTTTAATACCACTATCATTCTCAATATTTAATACGTGTCCCTAAACATAACTAGGTGTTCATAAACACAAGGCAAAAGTTAAACTATTGTTATACCTATAGATATGTCTCAATTATTGAGAATGGTAGTTATAATACACATTTGGTTAAGGTGGTAAGTAAAGATATTTCCTGAATCGGTAAATGACATACATACCTCCGCACTTGTAACCCTTAGGACGTCCAGCAATTTTGCAGCGTTTAGGAATAGTGACGGCGAGTCCAGGGTTGTAGTAATTTTTGGGTGTTCAGACACCACGTGGTGGTGTACCATCCACTAGGTGTAGGACATGTGGAATGTTTCCAATGCAACCCGCCCATGTGTCATAAAAATAATACAATAAATTAGAAAGTAATTCCAAATGTCCTAGGTCTATTGGATGGTACAGCCACGTGGTGTACCAGACATTTAAAAATTTCTCCCAGGGTTGACCCCGATGCTCTTGGATTCTTTAGAGAGGATGATGGCGCAAAGGCAGCTTCTGCGGACTTTCTGCATCAGAGCACAGCACTTGGGAGGAACCTCCACGTTCTAATCCTGTGCGGAGGCTGCACAAGATGCTAGCTTGTAGGCCAGCACAATATATTTTTATATTGTTAAAAATATAAAATGCAGAAAAAAAAATTAAAGACATTATTAAATAAATGTTTAAAATAATAATAAAATATAGTAGCATTTAATTATAAAGAGTCATTAGGAGTCCTTTCTCTCTCCTCAGATTTAGGAGCTCCTAGAGGTCTCCCTATTTTAGGAGTTTCTAGACGTCTCCCTATTTTAGGAGCTGGATAGTGAGCATAATTGGAGGTGAGTTTTTTCAATTCCTCCCTAAATTTTAACCAATGAGGTGATTTAAGGAGCCCATTGTGAATGCTCTAACTCCTATTTTTTAACATTTGAACTCATGTTACCTCGCTATTAATTGTGAATTAATTTAATAATAAGTATAACTTGTAAATTGGTAACACTAACGGTAGTTATGAAATAAAGTAATGAACCATCAATAGTTGGAATGGAGAAGGGCCATGCCTGCATCACCCTCCTTGAATTAATGTATTAATTGTTCGTTTTCTCTCTGTAATTGTAATTAGTAGCCGAAACGGTTGGTCCAATCTTGTCTGTTTTAATTTTTGGTCCAATCTTTTTTTATATTTATTTGGTCCAATCAATTATGCACAATTGTCTTACTTTAATTCGTATTGTTTTGGCTTTTTTTATTATTTCCGATACCATTCTATAATTTCTCACATTGAAATGGGTTAAAGTCTTCCCCTCCCCCACCACACCCACCCAATATAAATAATACGTTAAAAGAAAATTATACTCGTCTTTGGTCTTTTCATGGCGGTAGAAAAGGAGAATGCTTTTATTTAATTTTCAAGTCGGCTCTTGTTTCTTTGGAGATTAATAGATTAGCAAAACTGATCATGGTCACCTTTCCCCTAAAATATGATGCTCCTCTCTGTAACTTTCTTTGTAAGATAGTTTGATTTATTGCCTAATCGCTAACGTTTGAGGACCTTAGCAATTAGTTCCTCAAACGTTAGCGATTAGTTTCTCAAATCTAAACAATTAGATTCTTGAACCTATGACATATATGAACTTGTATATTAATTTATTGCCTTCCAAACAGCTGATTGACAGTATACTTATTACTTAATGTTAAGAAGTTTCAGAGTGTTTTGGAACCATACAGACTTTGGCCTTACAGAATGCAAATAATCAATTAAACACCAACAAATTTGTACATATCAATATATAAGTTACTTAACCCAATATTAAAATGAACTATATATGTAACCTGCGCGCAGCACTTGATCGAAACCTTCACGTTTTTGTTCTTTGATGCAGCTATGCATGGATCCAGTTTCCAGCCTGCCCTCTCAGTTGTGAGGCTGCCACATTCCCCTGCCCCATAAGCACTTCCACCAAACACAGCAATGGTTGTTAGAAGAAAGGCCAGAAAGCAGAAGCTCTTAATTGGACCCTTCATTTTTTGCAATGTGAAATTCAATGGCTTCCAATTTCCCAACTTGGTGTTGGTGGGTTGTTTATACTCAAAGTTGAAGGAAGTTGAGGTTCCAACCCAAAACCAATTGGCAATGGGGGAGTAGCTCAACTCCTTATAAACTCAGGCTAGGTCCCTTAACATTTCAATGTGGGTCAAACACTCTCAACACGCCCCCGCACGTGTGGTGAACTTTCAAGCCTAACACGTGGACAACACATATTGGGTGACGTGGGAGCACGTGTGGCCGTTGGGCCCAACACGTGAAGCCTTGCTCTGATACCATGAGAATTTGATATTGGAAGTGTATATTTTCATTGATACAATTGCTTTATACAAGGGTGTCTTAGTTATACAAGGAAACTAGTTCTACAATCTAGGAACCTACTAGGAAAGTAAATCCTAATTACAACAGTATTGATATTAATTGATATTGTACAAACTAATTTCCTAACAAAAGTGGCAGCTTGATCAAATGGAGCTTCTTTTTTTTTGGTCAAAGATCAAATTGAAACTCATCCCACAAGACACGGCATAGATGCAGGTAGAAATTAGACTAAGGAGATCACATTATTCTCTTTGTTTATGGCAGGCTTTGGAGTGCAACACCTACTCACTCCTTGAGCATTGCCTGGCCTCTCACTCAGGCCAATGAGAGGGAGGGCTAGTGAGTGTTCAATGACCACATTTTGTTACCTAGCTCCTTAACCTTAAGAGGGGCCAAGGAATTTTTTTGTTGTTGTCAACTTACAAATTAATGGATATTTAACTTTATCATTTTCGAATTCACAACTTATATAGCGAGCTGATATTTACATTCCAAAAAAGTCATCATGCATTCGTTATGATGCAATTTTTCGAAAAGCTTTTGGGGGTAATATATATGGCCTACGAAATGAGCCTGCCAGCTTCGTTTGTTTTGAAATTAAAATGAACCTGCCATCTTCTGCTAGGCCTGCAGAGCATACATTATCTTCAGCAACAAGGACATGAGGCCAGCCGGGCGGCTCACCATGTCTGCCCACTCTATCAATTTCAGTTCAAGGAGTTCTAATTATGTTAGGTTTAAAATTGAAGACTAAAATATGAGTTGAAGCTAATAAGTTAAAAGAGATGCTACCAGATTAAAATATAAAGCGGGTAGCAATATTTTGTTCTCTAAGGGATAATCATTGGCGCGTTTGATATTTGTAACCCATAGATTTGGTTGGAATTTAAATTGCAGGGGACAACAAACCAATCCAACTTTCTTCAGTTACCATCATTTTAAGTCATAGATGCACTTCTTTTATAGTCCAATGTTCCTTTCATCTGCCTTCCCATCTTTTCTTTCCTTTTCGTTACCGATATAAGCAGCTATGATTGGCCACAACAATGGCAACATGAAGTGAAATTTTTTGCAAAGACAGTTAAACAGAAACATTTGATTTATTATTCAGGTGTCTAGATCAGGATGTCATAGTAAAAAGCTTGATGAACTAGTTACAGAGATACAATCTCCAGCACTCCTTGTAGCAGGCACCATTCGTGACTTCATGATCTTCAGGGTAATGTATATGCTGAAAAATAGAATAGCTAGTGTTAATAAACTGCAAATGAATATGGAGGAAGCATTCAGTAACAATTATTTTGATTAACAAATTGTTCGGGATATGTCAACAAACCTCCACACTTGTAACCGACAGGACGATCCACAATGTTACATCGTTTCGGAATGGTAAGAGCTATTTCTGGTTTGACTCCTGAACTCTTAGCAGTATTAGAAAGCATCACAGCACAGAGGCAGCCTGGGTTCTGGCCTATCCTTTTTACCTGACTGCAGCACTTATCAGAAACTTTAGCATTTTCATCTTGTGCTGCTGATGCACACGGAGCCAGCTTCCAAGCCTCTCTGTCGGGGGTAGATTTTCCACACTCGCCAGCCCCGTAAGCCCCATCAAACTGATTGATGCCCAGAATCACAACGAACGCTAGAAGGCAAATGTACTTCATTGTAGCTTCCATTTCTTCAATGCGGTGCAGAAACACTTATCAACTTCCTGCTTTATATACTACAACAAGCAGCTCAAAAGGTACTCAGTTACCTACAAATGAAACCCACAGGACATAGTGGAGGGAGCACTAGGACGGAGGGATGCAATTTGTTTATTGCAGCACTTACTCCTTCAGAAATGGTTTACGGCTACCTGGCAACTTTAAGCCAATAAAAATTACTGCCCCTAGCTTAAGTGCTTGCCACCATTCCTATACTTTTGTCATATCTCCACATCGACATGCTACCTCAATTTTGTTTCTGTAGAGTCTAGGTTCTTCAGTTCCCTCTTGTAACTAAGCAAATCTTGTTTCTCAAAAACCCCTCATAATCTCCCACCCAAAACATTGTATTTAAGTATTAAACCACCCAATCACAGTGACCAGCTAAAAAAAAGCACCAAGCAGTTAATATTGCTCTATGACTATGATGATAGCCTGATGCATATAGCATCAGCAATCCATACAGAACAAAAGGAATAATTGCTACATGAACAATTTCACTAGAATATTAGTACTCTCTCTCTACCCACTTGTACGACCACTCATCCTCAAATTGAACCAAAACCTGGAGCATTAATTTGATTTCCAAATCCACCAAAGTTTGTTGCTTTTCCTGGGTTCAATTATCACACACCACTATACACCATTACCACTATGAGAACACAAACAAAGAAGTCAAGCAAAGACGCAAGCTTTTCCATGTTTTCAATTGAATTCAAGTACTTCAATTTCAGGAAACACAAACCATGCAATAAAATTCTGCAAAATTAGAAGAAATTATACAAAACGCTCTAGCGCGTAAAAGCGTACATAACGATACAAACATAGATGAGGAGGGCAACGGGGACAAAGATGACAAGCGGGATCACAGCGGCCAAAGTGTGGGAGCTCCCGCAACCCAAAGTCCCGAGCTTGATCTGCACCACATTGATCAGAGCCAGCATCAGAAAGACGCACCCGCAAACCGAACCCGCACCTGAGACGAGCATCCCGACCCGGAGGACGGTGCTGTTGATCCGGGCGAGTAGCTCGGCAGGGTGGTAGGACGGGGTTCGGGTGATCCGGATGGCCTGCTTGAGGGCGACGGCGACGAGGCTGGAGAAGAGGAAGGAGCTGAAGGAGTACACGTGGAAGGCCACGAGGTCCTGGGCGACGCGGGGCCCGGCGCGGCAGGTGGTGGGGTCGTCTCGCTCAATCAGGGTGTTGTTCGGGTCGTTGGGGTCCCAGGTCAGGCCGATGAAGACGGCCAAGGTGAAGAGGGAGTTCACGTTCACGATGCCGTCTAGGGCGACTATGTGGACGCTGGTGCCGCTGCGGGAGGGCATTTTGGGGATTTCGGAAAGTATCTCACTGACTAGCCGGTAAGGTTGCAAACTTGCGAAGTGGTTGTGAAGTCAACAGCAGCAGCAGCCGAGTTCTCTTTTGTCTAAAAGAAAAAGAAAGCGCCCGAGAAACGACGGAAAATTGGCCCCTTTATCCCAAGTGCACGTTACGTACACGTGTCACGACTTTAACGGGTTTGGTTTAAAGGAGTTTAGCGAGAAAGTTAAAAAAAAATTGGCGCCGTTGCCGGGGATCGAACCCGGGTCACCCGCGTGACAGGCGGGAATACTTACCACTATACTACAACGACTTTGTTGGTTTATTTTACCATCTGCTCTTAAATAAACGCTAACCATATGGCTTTGAAACGCTCTGCTCAAATATTTTATTCGAAAATTGCATCCAAAAGTGATTTTTATTGTTGATAATAAACTTGTAAATTTTCTTTATATAAACAACTCTTCTTTAGGCACCTTGTTTGCTTAGAGTGCTAGTGGTTCCATTCTCCATTGAAGCCAATTTTGAAATTCTTTAGTATGAGCAATAAGTAAGTCATTAATTTGAACAAGCAATCTCACGTCTATATTCTTTCTGCAGAAGTTTCAACAAGCAATCTAATCTCTCTATTCTCTCTCTCTCCTTTTAGCTACAATATCTTAAATGCAAACAACATGCAAACCAGGAACTTTAACAAATAGATTAAACTCCCCTAACCCATAAGCATCAATACTTGGTTACACCAAGAGGTTTTCTATCTTTAAACTTCCACCAGCTCTCTAACTCTATCATTTCTTTCCACTTTTTTGCCTCCAGAACTTCTAAGAGACGACCATAAAAACCTCAGCGGTCAACTTGATGTGATTTTCTCCCATTTTGGTATGATGAGTCCTTCTGACGATCCAAAATTTCTGTGCCTTGTAAGTTTGGTATCGAAACAGACCCTTCCATTGTGTTGCTGCAGATTCTTGCTTTTGTTTCAACGCCAAGATAATTTGTCAACACTCTTCTCACTCCCAAGCCGCGACGGGGAGGCTTGTCCTTATTGTTACTCGTGTGGAGAAAAGGAGTCCTTTCTCCCCTTGCAGGGCTAATTAAAGGTACAGGTGAAAAGTTAGCAGAAGCTCTTTTCTGAGGAGTGCTTGAGGGAGGCACCGAATATTGGACTGGAACCTTCTTGCGAGTAATCACACTGACTGTAGCCACTGATGACAATCTATCAGTCTGTTTAGCCAAGTCATCCACATATAGTAAATCATCAATACGAGCCACAATGTTAAATGCCAGGCTCTCCAAAACTCTTGAATAGCTTTCAAGAATGGACTTCCCAACATCCTGAAAAGTATGAAAACAAGTTCTATTGTTATAAGTTATAACAAACATGTAGGGAAATAAACAAAAGTTGAGGAAAGGGCTTCTTGAAAGAAGTAAAATTTAACCTTGTTGCACTGAATCTTGCTCGTGTCCAATATAGTTTGGGTAAGACAAGGAAACCGCTGCTTCAAGGACAGCAGGAGGCTTTCAGCTCTTTCTGCCAGCAGTTCTCTCTTATCCACATCAATCACTAGGTCCTTGACCATCTCCCATGATGACTTTGTAGTTGAGCGGTTTGGATTAGGTGGAGGCTTTGAGTGAGCTCTTCGACGCCAGACAAATATTGAGGCTTCAACACGGTTTGCAATCTCAAGAGCAACATGTTCGCTGGACAGGTCAAGGCAATCAAGCAGAAACTCCGGGGAGAATTTATCTGATGTAATATACCGGTAAATTATGTCCCCAAGACAGGCCCTCCCATTCTGATTACAAATCATGAAGAGTTCAATGTAAGATCATGCTTTCATGCTCATCAATTCAAGGGTCCACAAAACATCATGATCAATGTCTATCAACTATTATCTAGAGTGGTGACAGGCAGCACATTTTAACTCCTAGATTCATATGTGTATGTCATTGTCACCTCTAGAGTTATTAAGCATAATCTTGTAAGATAAAGCAAGATTAAGAAATAAAGTTTCAGCAATTCAAATATACTATAACCGTGTAACTTCTGCTTCGCTTAAAAGTATAATCCAATGTTGCAAACCTTGGGGAGAGTTTCCATGTACGACTCTGGAACTTCCATTTCTGCTAGAGTAATGCTGTTGATAGCCATTGCAGCTTTTAGTATTTGATTTGTGCATTCCCGTGTGTGATGCAACTGCTTTCTTGAATTTTCTCTGAGACCATCGGCTTCCACACGAGGTACAGGTAGCCACCACTTCTCCTCTTGCCGTTGGGCTGTTTTGCGGAAAGAGGCTGAGCCATCTGCTTCTGGGGATATAACTCCTTGATCGACATACCAGAACTCTGTATTGGTGAAACTATCTAATATGTCCTACATTAGAAAAGAAAAAAGGCTCCTTGAACTCATAATGACTTCCAAAAATGAAAACAGTACATTATGAAACAATCAAGGTTAGAACTCACAAGAAGCATATTGTCTAGCTTACGCAGTGCTGGCAGATTCATAAAAAGATCTGATCTGGGCCTGCAAGTCATGACCTACAGAATGCACCAACAATAAGAAACAAGAAGCATTAGATTGACTGCTCATGCTTTTGCCACCGGTTTTCCATTTGAGAGTTTGCACATTTGTTTACCATGTCATAATGAAATGGGGATACGAAAAAGTTTGGTAATTGAATTTGAAAGATGACCGATGGCAGAATTATGCTTAGGGCTTAGTGCTGTGAAACATCAAAACTTCAAATTATTAATTTCATTTTTCTGTCTTCCAAACAAACAGTATAGATAAAGCAATATTTTGATGTTTTATAATCACAATTATGAACAGAATTAAAACTGCAGGAAGGATTACCTCTAGCTTTTTTCCATCAGGAAATGTTTGCCAAGAGGGTATCAGTTCGACAATGTGATCACTAACACAAATTAGCCATTCCATCTCTCTTCTCCACATTGATTTCTTTTCAGCAGGCAAGGGTTCCAATCTCCACAGTTGCCCAAAAATGGAAGCTTCATGTCGTATAAAATTTTGAATTAATTGAAAAACCAGAAGGAAAAAAAAATTGCAATATGAAGTAATTGAACCATACTGTGCTATAAACCGATTCCAGTGATTGAGAGGATTAACATACCACAAAGATTGGTAATGGCATTTGAAATAGCCATCGCTGTGCAAACCCCTTTACCAGACCCTGACATGTCCTCGCCAAGCAACAATTTTGAAAATCTCTCTCTCATCATATCCATCTCTGTTTGAATTTTCAACAGCGCAGAAGGATTACAAAAAGGAAAAATAAGCATGATAAATCACATGGGATTCTAATAACCTTTTATTTGGTTGCTAGTAATATAAAGGGAAAAGCTTTAAACTTTTTGCAATTTATCTTTAAAGAAGTTGTATTAAGCTAAAGAAAAGAGGTGGGGTTGAAAACATAGTAAAGTTTCAAATTTTTGAATGTTGACCTTCTGTTTCAAAAAAAAATTACAATTCTTGGCAACCAAATGAAGCACAAATTGCAGAAAAATAAATCTAACCTGCAATTTTCGAAGCCAAATCCTTAAACTTTGAATCATCAGCATGGACATTTTGCTCTGCTTCACCCACATCTGCAGCAACCGAATTTTTGCACAGTTCAGCTTTTCTTATAGGCCAGCCCAACAGAGGCGGTGAAGAAGGCCCTTTTCTTTTCACTTCCTCAGTGGAAGTCTCAGAGCTCGATCTACTCGAACTGCTCTCCCTACAGTCACCACTCGAATCGGTGAGTGACTCACTTCCAGCCCCATTATGAGCCAAAGACTTGACACACCCAGTTCTTTTTTTCTGTAAATTTTCCCTTTTCTTGACCAAAGCTTGCATCTTTTCAACTTCTGAAAATGCTTGAGCTGCACAAGGAAAGCAAAGAAATTGAGCCAGTGTTCAGCTACCTCAGCTGCTTTAGTTATGAACTTGATCCTCCAAGTTGTTCCAGCATAGATTTAGACTTTTGAGCTGTACAATTGAAGCTTACAAAGGAATTGAGAGATGGGTTTTGAACTTTATGGAGGATTTATTCAGGAACTGACGGTGGTCATGATTGCTAGCCACAGAGTGACAGTAGCAGAGGTTGATATGGAACCACTCAAGCTTCAAAGGGGTATATGGGGTCTCTTTCTCTTTATTCTCTCCTTTCTGAATTTGATTTTGAGTTTGAAGTTCATGACTCATGAGGGGTAACTGCCAATTGTCACATGCCATACCAACGTCTCTTTTCTTCCATCCTTCTCTCTCTCTCTCTCTCTCTCTTTCACTTTCACTCTCCGAGTACAGAATACGTTCAAAAAAAAAAATTAAAATATAGGACCAGGTAGCTGAGAGCGTACGGATTTGTCAATTTGAAATTACAAACCCACCCTCTACATGGTCTATTGAGATCATGTGCATTGTTTTCATAATTTTCTTATAAAAAGGGAAATGGAAAAATGAAGAACATGAAATTAAATGGAACAGGTGCGTTAGACCGTCAAGATTGAAATTTGATGATCTTAATTAAATGCCTGGTTTTGCATTTGTCCTTCCAGCCCATCAAATCAACCAGTGGGGTTTAAGACTGTGAGTGCAGGAAGTTTGTAGCTTTAGCCTACAAAAAACCATACCTAACCTGGCCCAATAGGTATCTTTTAATCTCTGGTTTTTTTTTCTTCATTTGCATAGTAATATGGGGACCATTCACATAATCACATTCACATAGCAATGTTCCATTAATGGTGACCCATATTGATGATACAGGCCAGCACCATGGACTGCCCAAAACGCAAATACAATTGTTATTTATATAATCAGTAAAGTTTCTGAATTTCTTTTAATAGCTAGAAATCATAATGCTCATGGTTACTAGTACTACCTTTTATAAACAAATATTGTGTAATTAGGTGAGGGGTAGAGAATTGAGTGAAGGCAGATGGAGGGTGATTTGGTAATTTAGCATCATTCAAATTTGAATGGGTGTGAGATTCGATAGGGTAGCCGTTTTAGGGAGGGTAGGACGAATGGTCCATCAGCTGCAGCAAAAAGCACTTCGTAGAATATGACTAAAATCTATCTCCCTTAATATTATTCTATTCACCTTCTAAACCTTCTTTTTGGACTTTTATGCTTGAATTTTTGTAAAAAGTGAAAATCCCACGGTTAATAGATTAATTTAGCTGCAAAATTCATCTTTGTGTTTGAGAAAAGTTGGCCCACCATGCTAAGGACAGGAGGAGAAACACTTGCTTGCACTGAGGATAGGACAACAGTCCTATCCTCCTCCAATCGCAGTCAGTCACGTGTTCATTTTCTAACAAAGTGTGGACACATTGCGAGCTACGATTGGAGGGGGATAAGACTGTTGTCCTATCCCGGTGTAAGCAAGTTTTTTCGGGACATGAGAGGAGGGGAAAATTAAATGAGGAATGCTAATAATCTTCTCTCTAACCTTTTTTTTTTGTACTTTCTTAATTCTCCTCATGATAAGTGTCACTTTCCTTACACTTAAAATAATGGGTAATAATAGGCTTACCCAGTGACGGAGCCACTCCTAGGCAAAGAGTGGCCCTGGCCCCCCCATTTTTTTGACATCTCTCTTATATTATATAATGTAATATATACAACTTACTAGTAGACAACTTGTAATTTAAATTAATGGCCCCTTTAAAAACAATTAGACATGACTAATTTTGAAAATTTTAGTTCTAACATGTGTTTTGAACACTTATATGTATTTGATATACTTGTGTTTTCTATCTCGGCCCCCCCAATATTATAAATCTAGCTCCGCCCCTGAGCTTACCGCATTTTCCTACCCCATTGTGTATCACATCTCTAATAGAGGTGGAGCCCACCAATACAATGGGGCTCACCTTTATTAGAGATGTGGTATACAATGTAGTATGAAAATGTGGTAAGCCTAGCATTTTCCTAAAACAATATAATTAATGCATCACACAAGTTTGTTTTTGTTTTTCAAGTTTACCCTTATTAAATGTGTTAGCTTTTATATTTCCTTCAATTTATCCAAATTTTGTTACAACTTCCTTAAAACATTGTTAAAAATTAAATAAGAACACAAATAAGAAAAACGTCATTTATTTTGAAAAAATAAAGTTTGTTTCATGACATTGTTATCATGAAAGTGATATCATCATTATTTTGTGTTTAACAAAACATACGTCATCTTTGAAAAAAAAAAAAAAAAAAAACTTCAGTTTTTATTTTCTTATTTAATTTTTTAATAAGGTAGTAAGAAAGTTGTAAAAAAACAAGCTTGTTATTTTATTAAAAAGAGTTAATACATTCAATAAGGGTAAACTTGGAAAACAAAAACTAGTTTGTGTGATGCATTAATGACATTGTTTTAAATGTAAGGAAAGTGACACTTGTCATGAGAAGAATGGAGAATGTCCAAAAGAGAAAGTTAAAGAGAAGATTGCTAGCATTCCCCAAGTTAAATATGTAGAAAAGTTAATACAATATAAATTAAAATTCCTAAGTTATTCATATTTTGAATTTCAACTCCCAACTTCCAACAGAAACAGAAAGAAAAAAAAGAGGGTGAAAAGGCCTCAAGGCAAAAAAGACCCACAAGTGTTTATGAAGTATGATGATTGCATACTTGCATAGTGTGGAGCACAGCAGGAGGAGCAAGAAGACTTAAAATTCAAGACCCCATGCCTCGATTACGGGTCAAATATTGAGAGTGATAATAAGAATACACATTAAGTTAGAATAGTAAGCAAAAATATATAGCCGTTTGTGACGAGGAAAGCAACAAGCTAAAATCTTTGACTTTTGGTTTTATGTTATTATGTGGTACTGGTTGCTTTTCCAAAGTTGATGCCATTTTCTTCGTGCATTCATTTCCCTCCTTTTTAATTCAACGTTGGGTATTGACATTAACGTGTAGCATGGAATGTACAGTCCTCACAGACTACAGTTTTAAATTTTAAAACTAAGTTCTGACTGAGACAACAGAAAAAACAACTAAAACTACATAGAATCACAGGGAGGGGGGCTGAGCTTATCTGATTTCACAAAGCTTAAGACACTTAGTTTGAACAATGCCTAAAGAAACCTCTTTATTGCCATGAGGCGGCCAATGTTCATGTGCAAAAGAGATGAGGCTTTTCTTTTCTTCTTTTTTTTCTTCTTCTTTTGGGCCATAAGATTCAAAACACTTTAAATTTGAATAGCTCGGTTCTCTTCAACTACTACAGCCTGCAAGTGACAGACTTTGTAGGTTGGGGAAGTTAGGAGCCTACGCCTATCTCATTCAAATGCGTTGGACTCTCTGGTTTCAATAAATAGCATGTACTTACAAAATAAGAAAAAACTCAACAACTAGTTTTAGCTTCCCTGTGAGATATGGACTTTGATTTCTATTTGGTTTTTTAATTATTTGCATTTTTTTTTAGAACTTTTCCTATTGAGAGAGACGATAATATACTAAACTCACACACAATATAGTGTCATCAAAAAACTTTTCTCCCAACCCTAACTACTCCCCTCCCCCAAAACTTTTCTCAACACCGCACCTCCCTTTGAGAGGAGGCGGTCATTGTTCGTCCTCCCACCCTCTGGCTACTTTGTTTTGGGAGTGTGGGATCTTCTTAGATCCATGGTTTGACCGTATGAGTATGATGCGGATTTGGCTTCTTCCCCATTCTCTTCGATCGGTCTCCTCAGTGTTTTCACGAACCCTTGTTCTAGTGGTTGTCATGGTGGTGCTCATCTTGGCGCCGACGATGGCTGCTAAGCAACGGCTCATGGTCAATGATGATCTTAGTAGTTAGGGTTAGGGCTTGTAGTGTTGTCGGGCTTAATTCAATTTACTTTGGTTTGTTTTGGGCCAATTGTAATATTTTGTTTCTGATAAATAGAATATATATTGACCCAAAAAAACTCACACACAATACACGGATGCTAAGACTCGAACCATGAACCTTGCATGATATAATAAATACTTCAAACCACTACACTAGTGGGTTATTTGCTTAATTATTTGCATTTTAATAAGCTATTCTTTTACGTATTTGTTATTTCAAAATGATAGAGTTGTGTTTCGTAACTTTTTATTAAAGTAGGATAATTTTGAGTTATTTAAACATTTGTCTATGAAAGGCGTTTGATGTATATAGGTAAAATTACATTACACAACTCTATAGTTGGATCAAACTAATCAATTTGATTTTGATCCAACTAATCTTTGTCAGATAAAGTTCTATTTCTTAACTCGTTTGATCAAATTGGTTAGTTTGATTTAATAATTAAAAAATAGGACTTATGCTTTAGAATTCTACTTGTTGTCACAGGGATTCAAAGTATGAGTCCACGTCCTCCTCTTTGTCTTTAGCCCATCAGCACAAAATAAACATCATTGGGCCTTCGTCATCTTCTCTCTTCGACAGCACTACTTGTCCACGTGTCAAGTTGCAACCAAACCCAGTATTCGTCAGCCCAAAAGGCAGTTACGGTTTTTTTTAGAAACCACGAAAAACAAAACCAGAATTTCTTCTTTCGATCGAACAACCCAAAATATATTTAACTACTCCAAAAAAAAAAGAAAAAAAGGAGGACATATAGAATTTAGAATCTGAATATTTCCAGGCAGGATCCAATCGGACAGGAACAGAAGCCAGACAAGGAATCCGAAGTGCTGAGCGCGTCTTTCTCCTTCTTTCTGTTTCTTTTCAGCAAAGGTTTTGTCTTTTTTTTTTTTTTAATCATTTGCTGTATAATTTATTATTCTCAGAAATGATTGGATTTTGATCTGATGAAGCTGTAGCTGAATTACTTTACCTACCAGCAGCGCCTTCATCTTGATATCTTGGATTGCAAATTATTAAGCTTTGATGTCTTGTTTTGATGAATTATTCAGCTCTGTTATTGTTGATGCTATTCATTTCCTTGTTATCTTATTCAATTGGTTGATTTAGATGTAAAAGTTGAGCTCTTTGCTCAATTTTTCGACCGTTTCGATTGTGGAAATTCAATCGATTTCGTGCAGGTTTTCAGTTCTATAACTTCTATTTCATGATTTCTTATCTAACTCGTCAGACTGTGTAAAGATACGTTCCCCTCTGAAGCTTCACCTTTGGGTTTTAATGGAATAGTTGATTGTAAAAAAAGGTGTCACAGCCAAAAAAATTTGTATGCTGACGACTCATTATTGGTTCATGGATGTCCAAACTCAGCTTGATTCTCTCTCAGATTCTCAATTATATTAGAACTAAATAGTCTTACTGAAGCTCTCAAATCATAGTCGCTCCCCGGAAATAGTAAATGCACATTGTTTGATTACGACATGTTTTTCACAGTTGGAGAAATTGATCTCTCTTTTCTCTTTGTTGTTTAGTCCAGAAACCTGATGTTTTTGTCTGTAAAAACTGGAACAGGTTGCAGATATATATACCCTTTAAAGAAATTAGGGGAACTACATTACAGGGCTACCGAGTGAAATAACCGCTTTGAGTATTTAATGTCTGAGCATTAGTGTGGTGGTGAAAAACCATAGCTGAATTGGTCATTCATGTGGCCTTCATATTTACTGTTCAACAAGATTATTAAGACGGAAGATGAAGAAGAATCAGATGGAGAACATTCAAGTTTAGTTGAATCATACTCATGTGGGCAGTCATCGAGTAATGGTAAATGCCATGTTGCTGCCTTACCATGTTCACACGTTGTTGAAGTGAGTGTATTACCCTTCTTGTCCCTACCTTTCTTATTCATAACCTGTTTCAGCCTGTAATCTGATACCAATCAAATTCGAATTCAAATACTCATTAAAGTGTGGTGTTAGTTTTAATTTGTTTACGTGTCTTGGTGCTTATAGGTCCCACACATAAATCAGCTAGATTCTTGGGATTGCGGCCTCGCCTGCCTTCTGATGGTTTTCCGGACTGTTGGCATAGACAGCTGCGATATTCAGACATTAGCAGATCTATGTTGCACAACTAGGTGCTCCCTTCTTTACAGAGTCAGAACTTCAATTCCTTCTCTGATAGTCTGTTATATACTTTCCTTTGAGTATTGCTCGTAAGAAGTTGATCGATGATTATAGGAATCTGAGTTTTGAGATTGGCGAATATATAAAGTGTAGACAAATGAAAGCCCTTCCTCGACCTAGTGTTTAAAATGCTAGATTCTTATGTGTATTACTAGATTAGTTATTTCTTTCCTAAAAGGTCTTATTTACATAAGGGCATGCTGTAGGCTATAGCTTATGCATTATCTTGCAGAAATGAGTAACATGCAATACTTGTCCTCTTTTATTCAATTTTGTACCCCCTTGTATTGTTCATACAAATAAATATTTTTTGTGAAGTTGGAATTGGTATGGAGCATCATAAGAATGCTTGATACCTTCTTGTTGATAAAAGTTGCAGGTAGATTCATACTTGATACATCAGTCATATATTCAATATAAGCTTATATGATATATCTGCATGCTGACATATTTGTTGCAGCATTTGGACCGTTGATCTAGCATATTTATTACAGAAGTTCTCTATCAGTTTTTCCTACTACACGGTGACATTTGGAGCAAACCCAAATTATTCTGGCGAGACATTTTACAAGGTGATTTTCTGCATTTAAAATAATGAAGTATTTAAATGGCAGTATTTCTTGCTGGTGCGTGTGAACTAGACCATATTGGCTGTGTTCAAGTTCCAGAATGCACTTCTTAGCTTAATTGTCTATTAATTATATATGCATATATCCTATGACTTGAGGACCCAAGCTGCATAAGCAAGAGCTTTAGCTGTCACGATTTCCTGGTATTAGCTGAAATTTAAATCTTTAGCAATGGGTGCCACCTATTTCTGGATGATTTACAAATGCTACTTATTGTGTTTGGTATGTAAAATAAAGGAGAACTTGGATTTCATTTTATTTATCCAAAGAAAACGTTTTTGATATAAAGATTGTTGTTTCACATGTCATGTTGTTTCACTTTTCTTCGTTCATATACTTGTTCACACATTGATACACAAAGTTTCGGTTCATTTATTCTGCAGGAGCAATTACCTAATGATCTGGAGCGAGTGGATAAGCTATTTCAAAAAGCACGGGAAGCTGGAGTTAGTATACAGGTATAATTGTTAGCTGCAAAAAGCTAACATATAGACCACAATTTCAGCTCTTGTTGATCTCTTCCCAAATCAAGAGTCGGACAGCCTTTTTATTCATAATTTTCATGGAACAATGCAATAAACCTTCTTTTCTCTACAGTGCAGGTCAATCAGTCGAGAAGAAATTTGTCTCTTGATTTTGTGTGGCAAATACATTGCCATTGTATTGGTTGATCAGTATAAATTGAGGTTCAAATTTCTTGTACTCTTCTTTCTTTTTTCCCCCTTGATTGGAATGTATGAGATACGTGTTAAAAATCTAAGTACTGAGCTAATGTTAAATATTTCTGTCAAATTTGTGTCACAGTCGGTCTTGTTCGGACGATGTTTTTGTCTCAGACTTTTATGGAAGCAACTCTGGTTACACAGGTAGGACTGTCACGTTTAGTTACACTGGTTCTGTTAGAATCTGAATTAAAAGCCCTTCTCTGCGCAATGTTGAGACTGACATGATTGTGTGCTTTTTGTTTGTGACAACCTAAAGAAGGTGCTTAAGGGTTGTGATTTCTTTTTTATTTTCAGCTTTATGGGGAGATGGATAGATCTGCTGTACATGTATAACTTGGGCAATAATAAGAAAATGTGGACATAAATAGTTTTATAGAATCATAATTAAACTTAAAGAACTGCTCTTTGCTGGGATGAAAGATCTTCTTTATGCATCCCATGATTAATCTTTTTGCTCCCAACCACTTTTTTGTGAAGTTTGCATGTTTAGATGAATTAATTACTGGTTCGTTTATTGTTTTTGTTAGGTCACTATGTCATCATATGTGGGTATGACTCTGCTACGGATGAGTTTGAGATTAGAGATCCGGCCTGCTCAAGGTATCTTCATTGCAACTCTTTTGTCTTTTTGGGGGCCTGGGGTGTGGATAAGAAGAAGAAAAACTGTTATGTTATCTTCTATTCATGCGTTTGGGCCATCCTCATTCATGTTGAAATTTCTGATGGAGTATAAATCATGATGACAGACCAATCAATTTGGTGATTATCTAACTCCAAAAACTTCTTGAAATTTGTGGAATTTTATGCCGTTAAGAACATGCCATGCTAACAAATTTCTTTCAGTAAGAGAGGTGTCAAAAGTAGAAACTTCCTTATGTTTCTCAAACTCTTATAGAGTCTTCTTATAACGATCCAGCGTTTGTGATCTCTAATGTCCAGCCTACAAAAATTATGTTAATTCATGTAATAAGTTTACACTAAGTTCATCATAAGAGCAGTTACGAAGATCTGTGCACATTAAGCCTGCAAATGTTTCTCAGAAAGGCTCCATTATGCTTGAATATAGTTGATACTTGATAGTGCTGAAGAAATCAATGAGTTTCGTTTTTCATGGGAGTAGTCGTTGATAGAAAAAACTCTACCTACACATGTCTGTGCTTACATGTGCATTCTTTTAGGCTGGATGAACTTTTGAACTGTTCTATTTGGGCTGTCAATTACTAATCTCATGTTTTATTGTGTTCAAAAGTTCTTTTAGCTTATACGAGTGTCCCTTCGGATAAACTGTGCAGGAAACATGAGCGGGTGTCATCAACATGCTTAGAAGAAGCCCGGAAATCGTTTGGCACTGATGAGGATCTTCTCTTGGTAATCCGAAATCAGCCTTGACCTTGTTGTGTGTCTCCCATGTCATTTAAGTACATTGAGATTATTAAATCGCTAGGTTGTTGGCTCAAACATGGAGATGGGCACCTACCCTAAACCCTTTCCATCGCATCAACTAAATAATGCACCTGTGAAACCTATCTTTTGATTCATTTCCACCCGTTTGCAGAGCCAATATCTGCTGGTATCCTGAAAAGTCAACTCAGGAAATTTTGTCCATCACAAGATTCATATATAAAGAAACTTCTAATAAAAGCACTTATGCATGCACCCCAATAATGGCAAGATACTCTCAATCACTAATTTCGTATGGGATTTCCATGCAGATATCTTTGAAGAAGAGTGGGAAGCAAAATAGCTCCTCAATTCAACGTTCTGTTCGTGACAATATCGATTGCCGCTGACAACCATCATTAGATCCCCTTATATATTTACAATTTTAGCATGTACCATAAAAAGGGGGGAAATTATGTCTATGATTCATTAAAAACTCTCTGTATTATTGACCAGAGAATTTGGTTGTGCACTTAAGATAACGTGCACACCACTCATACGCCCCGATTAATTGTATATCATGTAACATACATGTATGTATTTTCTATTTCGAGCCATCTCCAAACATATTCTCAAGGCTCAATAAATGAAATTCACAGGACCCTTCCTGGTTTTCTGTCTTGTTATTTTATTTCAATTTATTGTTTTATAAAAGAAAAACGACATAATGGACTGGAGGCCGAAGGAGTAAAACTTTCATATAACATGTTTTATATGCCTTTCTCTCCATCTGTCATAATACGAAAAGGAATAAGTAAGTTTTTCTCTGGGCTGGAGTAGAGGCACTTGAGTTTAATACATGCAAGCAAGTCGCGTGGCCATCGCTTTCGTGTCAAATTCATCCCAGTTCTTCCAAGTTCATGCGGTCCTCGTCAGAATTGTAAATGCAGCCCTACAAATTATTCTTCAAGTTCATGCATGCTTGAGCCATAAACTAGTTTCATGAGGACTTCGTGTGACCATGTATGTATCCTGTTCCTGTGGGCCTAATGCATCATGCATGTTCTAGATAATATAATATGTGAAAGTGCCTGCCGACTTGGAAGACACGCACACACACACACGCACGTGTGCACGTACAGAGACCAATTATCCAAGCTGGGGTTTTATAGTTTAATCCTCGATTTAGGGTACTTTATTTGCAACATTTGAGACACCACTTACCCATGTCTTGTCCTAATAAACCCAACTTTAAACAATGTTTTGAATTAATAATTCAGGCTAACACAAACACTAGCCTATAAACAATTTGCCTTCGACTAATCTAGGGTGGCATTGCCGTCTTAATATAATGCATAAGTGTGATGGTAATGGGCCTAATTAATTAAGAAATGTTGTTAATTGAAGATTAATATATTTTGTCATTATTTAGATGATTGTGGAGATGAAATATTGTGCAGAGACATGGAAGATTGAGTTCAGGTCAAAGGGAGGTGATGCAAAAGTTCACTGGCAAATATATATATATATAGTTCCAAGATCTGAGAAAACAAAGATTCCGACAGATTAGGCTTTTCCCGGAGAAGAATGAAACATGTCTCTCCATAGTCCATACAACACACACCCCATAACTTGGTATTTGATGTCACTGTGTCAGTTTTTATGGTTTCTATTCTATTCTATGCCTAGCTAGCTGTGTTTCTTTTTCCCTCCTTTTGAAAAAGAATGGCAACCCATACTGGTACTGTTGTCTAGTTCCATGCCAACTATGTGGGTCAAACTACAAAGTACAATTTAGTCACATAATAATAAATAAAAAGTCGAGAAAAATATCCAGACACATAATGTTTCACAAGGCAAGTTGTAAGCTAACCCAGTCTGTGCACAGCTGTGCCTGCCTACTTACCCACTGAGACAGAGATCTCTCTTCTCTAGGGACTTTGTTTCCAAATTCCACCTTGTTTGATTTTGCTATCTCATCTCATGTGAAGGAATACTTATCTTTGATTTCATTTTATTCTCTTCTTCTTTCTTTTTCTTTTTCTTTTTTTGTTGGGTCAAAATCACAACTTCATTATCAAAAACATTGCCCGACAGCACGGCACAGTACATGCCACGGCTCCAATCCAATCCAATTCAATCCAGTTGGTTCTTCAAATCCAACTTATTTAGTCCAAAGGGAATGTGTTTAATCAAAAGAGGTACAAAGAAAGCATGTGCCCCAATCATCTCATGAATCATGATCATGCACGCATGTATTTCTGTCTCTCACTTTAGGCAGGCAGCCACGGTCAAGTCCTCATATCAAAGAAACTCGCTTTCTCATCTCATATAAATTAAGGTCCAAATTCAATGTCAATATCCATCACAATAATTACTTTATTATTCTTTCGACTATCCAAATTTCAATTTCAGCAAATTCTCATCCCAAACCCAAATTCAACGAATCAATTTTAGATCTCCATTCGCTCGCGGCTCGCCCACATACACAAATTATTGATAAACATATGCAATTCTTATGACCCAAAAGGATCTAAGAATCTTTGTTTGCAAGGTTTGATCATTCAACTGGCAATAATGCAATTGATGAGTCATTTCAAATTTTTATTTTGGCTGCTAGCCCACTCATTTGAGGGTGGATCTTCATAGTGTAACAACTTTTGCATGTGAGCTACCTTCACCCTCTAGCTAGTTACATACATGCAGTTGTTTTTCTATTTTTCTATTTTTTTTTAATCTAAAGCGAAAAAAAGAGGATGAGAGTCGAGCTTCAACTATGTATATGAAATCATTGACAATATGTGTATATATAAGCAAGACGAATAACATTCATTCACACTAGCATACTTGAATACTAGTTATTAATGATGTAAATTGTATAACATATTAACAATCACTCCCGCATACATTTCACCGCCCTTACCATAGTTCATATAAGCAATTGAGATATGGATGTTGCAAAGCATAGCCATATATGTGTAAAAGAGAGATCCGGACCCGTATGGTATATGTTGCACCATTGGACCAACTCCATCACGCTTCCCGATAGTTTGACCATCGACCAGGGCGTGTGATGTGATGCGGCTCCTGCTGGTTTCCTTTTGATTGAGTGAAATGGTAGCTTCCTTCCTTGTACGTCATTATTTCAAATTCTAACAATAAATCTTTAAATATTTGAATATGTGAATATAATCTAATCAAATGCGAAATGGGAATAGCATAGCATGCATGTGACATGAGAGAGAGAGAGAGAGTGGGTGGACCGTGGTGGTGCGGGTCCGACTCCTAGTCGATCGAATTGTTCGAATTTTGAAAATTATGCAACAAAATCTTAAAATGACAGCATTATGGGATAATGGGTGCCACTTGTCGCCATCACATGCAATGATGCCGTACACCACCATTTGAACATGAACACAACAGGGATGGAAGAGAGTAAACAAATCTCATTTAGAGCAACTCCACCCGTTAGAGCATCACCAATGGAGAGGTGTAAAGGGAGATGTAAAGCTCTTTTACATCTTGTGTTGCCGGAAATGGGTGCAATGGAGGGATGTAAAGAGATGTAAAAGTAGAGCACCACCGGCAAATGTAAAAAAAAATGCTACATTTGCATCCATTTTTACATCTTCATATGTGGGGTCCATTGGTGCCAAAAGGAGGATAGAGAGGGTTGTTTGGCACGGTTTAAGAGAGCCACACTCTTAAATATCAATTTATGCTTTTTTATTTAAATAAAAAAAGGTACGAAATCACTCTAAAGACCCATGCCCAATAAAATGGTGTTTTCCAAATTTTGTTGGAATTTTAAAATTTTTAGGTCGATATGTATGGAAAAAACATTAAATTAAATTAAACACAAAAAAATTAATGCAAAAAAATTTAACACAATAAAAAGTTAACATAAAGTAGAATTAACATAAGAAAATCAAATTTACATATTTGGATTTACATTTTTCCCATTGGAGCAAAAACATGATTTACATCCACCGGAGGTGTAAATGGGATGTAAAAGTGGCTTTACACCCCCGAAAATACACCTCCCCATTGGTGATGCTCTTAGGGGGTTGCCATGGCAAGGGGGAAGGGGTGGGGGAGCTAGGGGAGCTACTATTCACGTGAATAATAGCTGCCCTTGCAAAAAGCAATGTGTGTTTCCACCCATTGCCATGGCAAAGGGCAACTACTATTCATTTTTACTTTTATTTTTATTTTTTACATGTGATTAATTTTAGTTGTATGTATAAAATTAATAATAATAAAATTGCTAGGTATGTATTAAAAAATATTTCTGAATATTTCAGATTTTTTCAGATTTTTTTCAATTTTTTTAAAATATTTTTCATCGCTGACGTCATCTTGCCCGGGTTGGGCCTCAGGCAACTTCCCCCCGCGGGCTTGCCCAGTGTGCGTGGGTCCCACTGTTTGCCCGGGCTGCCCCTGCCGCTGGAAGAGCCATTTTGGGCTCTGGCCCCTGGGTCCCACACCCGGCTGCTACCGCTGGAGTCGCTCTTAGAGAATAGCAAAACAGTGAAATTCATAAGTTAATTACTTTATGTCACACGTTATAATTTTTTCACAACTCATTTCATACAAATTTTTCAGCTTTTTGGGGCTCTAGTTTTTCCTCTGGCGTGGGTCTCTTTCACCAAAAAGGAAACCTAGTCGTTTAAACACCAAAATAATATTAATAAATAGTTTATAAAAGAAAATAAATTACTTGGGTTAGTTTACTGGTATATTTTGTATTGTATATTTTCTACATATGGCGGGCCCGAGCAGCTAAGGTAACCCCACCCTATCGAAATTGCCAGTGCAGAGGTAGAGAGGACACGTGGGTGAGGGAATGAAATGGCAGAGATCATAATTGAAACATTAAAGAAAGAAGCTTACCATTTACTCAAATTGTGAGGTAGGTGCCCTTAATTATACGCACCACCCACATCCACCTTCTCCCTCTATACCCCCATCATAAAACCTTATCCAGTGGTATATTATACTATTCTTTTTTATCACTTTTTCTTTTCAAAATTTGACCCTATAATTCAAAGTCTCTTGCCCAATCTTAATTTTACTTCAGTCCAAGCTCATTGAGCATCATTAATGACAAGTTAATATCGCATTTTCTCTCTTTTGAACATCCGAATTACTTATTTTGGTACGTCACGAAAAATATAGTTAAATGTTGCATATGAGAATATGAAACTGTTCAAACTGATTTTATACTATACGTCTGTTTTCATACACACCAATCACATTAGTGTGACATAGTAATTAGGCCAAACAAGCCGAATTGTGAATAGAAAATTATTGAGCCAATCATGTCCATAGTTATGCGAAGAAAGAATTTAGTTTGACAAATTATAGTAATAAGAACGAATGGAATGCGAAGTAGTAGACTGAGTGACGTTGTAACCATATAGACAAAAAGGTCAAATAATTGTGGAGTTGGTGGCCAACTCGCCAAACCCAAGTTGACCTAATTTAAACTAACATGCTAAAATAGGCTGTCACTCAACAACATGGGGTCACTTTTTTACATGAAGCTTTCAATCAAACACTGCAAAACTAATCAGAAAAAGGAAGAGAAAAGGCAAAGATACGAGGCAACGAAGGAATCTGTTCCAAACGGGAGGAGAGGAGGGTTTTGGATGGTAGTGGGAAAATGGAATTTGAGAAACAGATGGATATGGGAGCGAAATCTGGCCGTTGAGTTCAAATTTCGAACCACGAGAAAGGAAAATATTGCAATTATAATAATGTCATTCTAACAAATAAAATAATACTCTTCGACATTTGACACTGACGCATCAGTTGAATGTCCAGGCGGGAAATTCGAACGGTTTGGCGGGAACACCCGTCTGAGCTGGCAAGTTCTTAGGCCTAATCAGCTTAATTAATCAGGTCATTCATTTAAATTTTAAATCATTAAACAGAGAATTTGAATTTGATATGTATTATTTATAACGTGCAGGAGGGTTCTTTTCGTAATTTTGACGGTGACTTGGCGAAGGTGGGGCCTGATCTAATCCTCATGTTCGAAATGACTAGACTACCTCGGTTCTCCACTCGCTCTACGCCCACGGCAGCTCACTGACTCAGACCTCATGCAAAAAGACAATAATACCCACTTCCGACCATGAGGCACGAGCGCTCTGCCAATAGATGAATATATATTTCAGTTTTTGGACGAAAATATCTCTCCTGTTTTTGGTTTGGGTTGGTTTGCATCAATCAAGCGTCCCTTCCTTCCCGTCGAATCAAATCAAAAAATAAAATAAAAAACTCAAATTCTATTTTGTGTGAAAATTAAAATTAAAATTAAAAGGTGGAGTGGAGTTTAATTTTCAAAAAAGTGCTCCCGCTATTTTCACTAACGGTGCTGTGTGCTGTCCTTTTTGGCTGGTAATTTGTCCCCACGAGAACTATCCTTTTAAATTATTTCCCGAAATAGAAATATACGGATTCTCGTGTTTTTGTCCATTCAGGAAACAGATGGCGGGAAATTTATCAAATTCGGTTGAGAGTGGAGTCCGGGTCCGGCCCCTTTATTCTTTATCCTTTGGGAAAGCAAACGTCCTGATAACTGCGTTACCACTTTTTCTCTCTTCTCTCTTCCATAGTGGGAACGTCGTCGTAACGTCCACGATGTGTGGGAAATAGACGGAGACGGTGGGTTCCGTTACTATTTATTTATTTCTGTATTATTATAGGCATATACGGTACAGGAGTAGGACAGATTGACAGTTAAGCTGCCGACTCATACTCAGTGCTTGTGCCACGTCACAAAACGGGTTCTCTGTTGAATGAGGTAAAACTTGTTGATGAGGTTTTACTCAATTACCAATCTTTGGTGAAGTAACAATAATCTTGGTGACTGGCTTTTTTTATTTTATTTTTTATACAAGCAATCATTTATTTTAATCTAAATTAAATTACAGTAAGGATGATTCGAATTTGGATGTAAACTGGGAAATGCATATGCTCTAGTCAACTTAGCTAAGCACATATTTGCATTTTGGTGACTCACTTTGTTTTTAGTAGTTTAGGGTCTTCAAAGGGAGCTCGAGATGCCACGGTCTAGCTTTAGACCTATCCTAAACTACAAAGTCTCCTGAAGTAAATTATGTTAAAGTTCATAAGGACGGGATATTGGCCCACTACTATCAACACTAATATTGTTCTCAACTGAAGCACCTACAAAAGCCAGTATGTGTGAAATTTATCTTATAAGACTTCAGTAATATTAGTAGTGGTTTAGTGGAACATATCTCAAGTTTCCGATGTGGAACTTATATTCTTCAACATGCCCCCTCATGTGGAAACACCGCATAGTGGACCACATGTGGAACCAAGCCCACAATTGGTTAGAATTTACCTTTTATACAGTGGCAGATTCATAATTTTACTTTGATGAGGCGAAATTACATTACAATAACTTATAATATATATATATATATATATATCTATATTTAAACATAAAAATAAAAAAGCAAAGCAAAGCAAAGCTATAATTAGTGGAACCTCTTGGAGAAAACAGTCAAAACAAATTATATGCACACAAATACATATAAAAATATTGTGAAAGAGGAAATAGACAAAACAAGTTACATGTCCTGCCTCTAAGTTTTGCTATTTGTGGGGGCTAATTCAGTTTGTATACGTAAAAAGGTCGTATATAGCATGGACAAGATTATGTATCATAGAAGTGTAGTAGAAAGAAGACAAAGACAATAATACCCCTAGTTTGCATATGTTGTTCCATTCTCATTTCCTAAGGGCTCGTTTAATAACTGTTTCAATTTTTAGTTTTCATTTTTCATTTTTTTAACTATTTCAATTTTTAGTTTTCGTTTTCATTTTTCAAAATGAAAAATGAAAATGAAAACTTGTTTGGTAACTAATTTCAATTTAAATTTAAAAAAAAAAGTAAAAACTGAAAGCTGAACACAAGATGTTTGGTAACTAAATTTAATTTTATGTTTTATGTGAAACTTGGAAATTGAAGTTTTTGGGGGTCCAATTGTGAATTTGAGATCACATAATGAAAGTACATGTTAGAAATAGTTCATAATATTTTTTGGTGAATTGTGGAGATGGAGTTCTAGAGACTTGGATTAGGTCTGTGGCCAGACGCAAGAATCGGGTGACCGAGTACAAGTCGGGAGGTCCTAAATACCAAATTTTGATAACGGGAATACATTTCATGTGTCATAATGTAAAATTAATGAATGCAATAGAAGCACAAAAAAATGAAAACGAAATATGAAATATGAAAACACTTTCAAGTTGTTTTCAATAATAAGGGTGATTTTGAAAACTAGATTTCACTTTTTTAAAATTGAAAAAACGAAATCTATTACCAAACATTTTTTCAATTTAAAAAAAATGAAAAATGAAATGCTTATCAAACAACCCATAAGTTTTTTTTTTTTCTTTAAATAGAGAAAGTCCTAGTTTTGCCTCATTTAAAATGATTAAATCGTTTATAATTAACTTTTAAAATTTGGTCCTTAAATCTAAAACTCCTAATTCCGCCAATATTTTAATCATAAGTTTGGAATTCCAATCTCACAATATTGTTCGATCCAATGGAATACATATATACATATATGGACCCAAAATAGTTCTATTGTATAACCATAAATTGATTGTAGCCTTGGATGTGCAAAAACCAAGCGTGAGATCAGCATCACTCTCCATTGGATTAAACCTTGAATCTTGGCATGGCAGCAAAAAAATACTGGGCAGAGATCTTGATCATGCTGGGCAAGGCGAAGAAAACAAAATAATAATAGCAAATCATGCACATTAGAAGGCTAATTAAATGATTATGTCTGCTACTTTAATTAATGACAACAAAGTTGAATAATTAATTATGTCGAGAGAAAAAAGAAAAAAGAAAAAAGAAAAAAGAAAAAGAAAAAGAAAAAGAAAAAGGGATAAATAATTAAGAGTGCTGCTAAACGAACCCTAAAATTAACTGAGTACACCCTACAAACAAACTATTTATTGAATTACTAATTTACCATAATATAAAATGACTAAAATGGATATATTGAATTGTGAAACAAATAATTTTAATAAGTACACCATACTCACCATATTCAACCCTAAGGGAACGCCATGAAGTTATTTGTTTGAGACAGATATTGGTCGTTGGTGGTAGATAACACTCCAGCGGATACATGCTCCATGGAGTCCACTCCAACAGGTTCTTTAAGGGTTGTGGATGATTCCTACGAAGTGGAAAAATAAATAAATAATTTATTGGATGAAAGTTGAGTCCTTCAAACATAGAAACATTCTCTTTCTTTCTTTTTTCTTTTTTTCCTATTTATTATTTGGTTTTGGAACTACGAAAAGGAAGAAGGAAGAGTAATTAAAAAAAGGGACTTGCGGAAGCAGATTTAGACGACCAGTATGAGCATTGGCAGCCTATGTAGAAATTTCAAAGGGTAGTAGGTTAATTTTAAATTCATCCAGTAATAACTAGAGATCGGAAAACAAATCCAAAACAATTACAATGGTTGTAACATCTTCAACAAAATCGTCTCCAGCTGCAGAGGAGGCATTGGATTTGGTGTTGTGTGATAAAGTGTGTTAGGGTATATATGAATATTTTTGGTAATTAAATAGGGTGTACTTAGTTAATTTTATATTTTGATTTAATTATTAGGGTGTATTTAGATTATAAGGTGTACTCAGTTAATTTTAGGATTCGTTTAGCAACACTCATAATTAAAGAATGCAGCAGTGACCAAAGGACAGAAAATTTTGGATAAAATTAAGTCGTGGGTTCCACTGCTAAATCATCTTAATCAACAACAAAAAAGAATTAAAGCAGCAAAAGGAAAATGGATTAAGGTTTGAATGTCAGTGAGATTTGAATCCGTATTGCATTGGGATCGTCCACCTATAAATATTACTTTAAAAAATTGATAACAATCTCTTAATTGCTTCGTAATATAACAATATTAAGAAAACACAACAGAGAGATTACGTAAAATCAACAACGATGAAATTTCGATACATTTGACATCAATTGTGATACTTTGTATATTCATAATATATGTGGATAAACATTGAAGTATTATTTTGTCAAACCGTAAAGTCACATCAGCAATGTAATACGAAAATCATTGAATTATACAAATTTTCTAGAATAATAATACAAGTGAAACTTTTGAATTGTTCATGACATTGAGTTGAAATTGAAATTGGAAATAGCTAGTAGTTGCGTAGGTGATGAATTATTATTGGTCTCTAATTTGGGAAGAATTGACATATTGTAGCTGGGGTTGAAATTAGGAGAAGACATTGCATGACCTGTTGTATTTGTATATAGTTTGCCAGCTCTAGCTACCAATATATAGCCAGTCATGTAAAAGTAGCGACTAGTGTGTTGTCTTTGACGTTAATGTTAATGGACCTGGTTAATGGCTCTTAATCAACATTAGCGGGAGAAAAAAAGGTATTTTGGAAACAGCCTCAGTTGACTTCATCGCAATGAGTGCTTTTGGTAGCCCTTGTCTCATAGCGACACAAAATCTAATGTTAGGGGTTTTGATGTTATCTTAAAAATACATATAGAACACGATGGGTCTTTAGGTTATGTGATTGAATTTCTAATTCTCCGATATCGTTTATAATATAAAAACAATAATAGAGAGAGAGAGGTTACTTCATAATGATTAGTAACAAGTCAATAAATTGAATAAAGTAGAAGTCTTGCCTATGCTATTTTGTTGTTTCATTTTGTTTTTCTTTATGTCATTGCATGTCTTAAGATAAATCCCATAAAACAAAGTATAAATCCAAAACTAAGATGGATCGAATTTAAAATTAATATTAGTTAGTCGAGTAAGGCGAACAAATTAACAATAAAAAGAAAGTGACTGAAATCAAAGTAGGGCAAGTGAGAAAAGCGAAGTGAAGGAAGAGGACAAAGGCCAAATGGTACCCAGATTGAAAACCCATTGGCTTAATTGCAAGAATAAGAATCTAAAAAACCCACAAATCTCTGCAGACTGTCCTCCTCAATTCATTCCAGTACTGGGGGTATAGACTAGTCCTCCAGTTGAAATGAAATAAAAGGTGTAATTTGTTAAATGAAAGGTGGGCAAATTAGAGAAAAGGCAGGTGGGGTATACATGCAAGGACAAATGTCTCCAACCACTGGGCCAGTCCTCCAGTTGTTTGCACAATCCCGGCGAACGACCCTTCTTCTTTCTCTCTCACTTAATTTTCATAATTTCTTTTTTATTTGTTATTTTCCAGTGTCTCAAATACACCCTGAAACCTTAATAAAGGCAGCTTGTCTTCCACTCCGTCCTCAAACCCCAACCCATCCCTTTACTCTCTCTCTCTCTCTCTCTCTGTGTCTGTGTGTTGGGTCCCAGCCTGCAAACCCAGCAAACTCAAAACTGGGCTCTCATTATTAAATCTTCCCCAACCAGCAACACTATCTCCCACTATCACACAAAAGTTCAAAACGCATCTTCTCTCTGTTTTCAGTCTCCTCATCCATTTATACTTGACCCGTCTCAGTTTTAGTTCATATGGCTGAGTCACGGGACGATCCCGAGTTCTATCTCCCCACCCACTTCCTAACAGACGACGTCGTTCTGCATAACATGGACGGAAACAACTTCCACAAGAACGGCGTCGGATCAGTCGCCCGGTTCCCCACCGAGTTCCCCTACGAGTTCGATTCGTCAGAGTCTAACTCAGCCCTCAGCTCGCCGGTCGAGTCCGTGGTCGGCTCCACTGAGACTGAGAGCAGCGACGAAGAGGACTTCCTCTCCGGGTTGACTCGCCGCCTCGCTCAGTCTTCGCTGCAGCAGACTCACCACACTCAGAAGCTCTCTGTTCCCAACTTCAACAAAGACAAGCCCGAGGTACGCTTGCGCTGCTTTTAACTCACCAAACTTGTACTCTTTTTCTTCTTGTTTGTTTAGATTTTTGAGTGACCGAGTTTTACTTTGTTGACTCAGTGGGTCATGGCCGGCTCGCCTCAGTCGACTTTGAGCGGAATCGGCAGCTGGTCGAGCAACGGAAGCCCGACAGGCCCTTCTTCCCAGGTGCCATCCCCACCAATGACGCCGTTTGGACCTCAGAACGACACATGGGATCTGATATACGCTGCTGCTGGGCAAGTTGCGAGGTTGAAGATGACCAATGGCGTGGAAGGAGCAACCAAGTTCAGCAACCATAGCCGAGGACTTCTGGGCCCACCTCGGAGCCCCAGTCCTTCGTTTCTGCCTTGTGTGAAAAACCCAACTCCTGGGCTGTGCTCTAACCAGAGCTTCAGTCAGGTAAAACCCCTCTCATTATTGGGCTAAAACAGAGCCTTTTGGTGTGTTTTGCTTTGTGATCTAACATGATGGCTCTTTTGGGCATTTGCAGTTTCAGCATGTGAGGCAGAACCAGGTGCTCAACAAGCCACAGTGCTCTGCAGCTTGGGGAAAACAACAAGGCCAGGTTCCATGGTCAGCATATCAGCAACAACAGCAACAGATCCAAAACAGAGGGAGAAGTATTGCTGGGTATGAGAGTGGTCGATGTGGGCATGCTGTGAGTTTACATCAATCTGCATGGCCGCCTCTTCAAGTTGAACACCAAAATCAACACCCACCGCGCAACAATGCATCTATGCGTCCCAATTTGCCTAACGGATCTAATATCAAACGGGAGTGTGCCGGCACAGGCGTGTTCTTGCCTCGCAGATACACCAACCCTGCTCCTGAACCTCGTAAGAAAGCAGGTAACAATGGGAACTTTTTGAATTTTGAAACTCAACTATTTGTGATTTGGACCGTTCTTTTTCAACTTGGAACTATTTTGTTTAACATGTGTTTAAATTACAGGTTGCCCAACTGTTCTGCTCCCAGCAAAGGTAGTTCAGGCCCTCAACTTGAACTTTGAGAACATGAACAGTCAAGCTCCGCCGCGTTTCAACTCCGGCTTGGCCCCGGACCAAGGTATGCCCATTGTTTCCATTTATGGAAGTTTTGTTGTTTTAGATCTATCTATCATAGATTCATAGTCAGTCTATTTTTGTTGGTTTCTAATAAATTTGTTTTCCAATTTGATTTTTGCAGAGGCTCTGTTGGCCAGAAGAAATGCACTGCTGGCTCAGCAGCAAAGACTTGGGGGATTAAGGCCAGAGGGGCAACTGAATTATGAAGTGCGCCTGCCTCAGGAGTGGACCTACTGACTCAGACTCAAGACTCAGACTCAGATTAGTTTCAGTTCCAAAGGCTGTTTTGTTTACTTTGGTTTTAAATAACCAGGCAACAAGCAAGTATTATATAGAAGAAAGTAGATTTTCTGATATATGTGAGTAGTTTAGAGCAATAAGAAGATATCCAGGTTGTTTTTTTGTGGAAGGATGATGATGATGCTGCAGCTTCTGTGGGGGGCTAAGCTAATAGCTTTTTTTTAGCTGAAGGGAACATAAAAAGAAGGAAGATTTAGTATTATTAGTAGGAATAGGAAGGAAGAATGTGTTTATTTTATTTATTTTGTTGTTGTTGGTCTTGGTGTTTTTTTGTAATAAATTTGGCTAATTGTTCCAAATTTCTATGGGGGGAGCGAGGGAAAAGGGTTTAGGGTGAGGGTGATCAAATTCCTTGGTTTCTGTAAGTGAAATTCACAACCCTATTGTATTATCATCCCTTGGGAGAAGTAATATTTTACTAATAAGAAAGTGATTAGTTTAGTACACTGTTAATTATTGCTTATTTATTTGTGATGCTGGGTTTTGTTAAGTGTATTAGGTAAACCAGTCAAAGGCTTAGAAAGACTTGTGTTTCTTTTTTCTGTTTTGGGTAAACAAAGACTTTGGTTCTGAACTACTTCACATATGTTAATTGGGGCCCCTGATGATAAAGCTGTACCACCACCCTATACAGTTGGTTACAGTTGTAGCACATCTGCCCAAAGACCCTTTTAGAAAAACCAGAAGCCATTCTTGATGCTTGCTTGGTATTGGTACCCTACACACACATATATGACAAGACCTTGCTGGCGATTGCCTGCCATTCTGCCACAAAAATCTTTTGGTTTTATACAGATTCAAGTTAAATAATAAGGGAGTGGTTTTGCTTCTGTGTGAAGGGTTGAAAATTTGATGTACCTTTTTATCCAGATTTGGGATTTCTATGGCCCCAACGCGATTCCTTTCTCTCTTTCGGTCTCTCCAACAATTTCCATTTCATTTCCTTGACAGGGTTGCTTTTCTTTTCTACGCTGTGAATTTAAATCACATATTTAATTGACAATTCTTTTAATTAAAGATCCGAATTTATAATCTGGCAAATATAAACATCTTATGTTGTCAGACTGTCCGACTTTCACTCGAGAACATTTATATAATATTAGCGGTATGTTTTATGTTTCGCTAACATTTGAACTGAATGCCCTCACTTTAGTAAAAGGTGAAAGATATCAATACCTTAGAAAAAAAGGAGTCCTAAAAGCTTGCCTTCTCCAGTGAGTTTAAATTTAGACCCACTAGCTTTCATATTTTAAGTGAACCAGCTTGACTAGTTCATAATCACCCTCGTGTTTGTACAGTTTTGAGTTAGACAAAGCCTGCCTACAATTATAAAGAAACTATGCCATGCTGCCATGCCTTGTTTTACAAGATCCAAGGCACCTTTTTTTTCCCCTTCATGATTAACACAGTGAAAGCGCTTAATTGTTGTTACTTTAGTTTGACCAAACCAATCATCAAACAAAAGCAAACAAAAACGATTTTGGTAACCAACTTCTTTAACAGATGCAGTAGGGTTTTGTTCTAGCATTGGATGCTGTGAGAGCACAGGTGAAATTTGTGTTTTGCTCAATTGAAAAAGATTGAACAACCTGTCTCTGTGTTTAGCTTATTGCTAATTAGTTGCATGTTTGGAAAGGGCTTGTAACTCAAGTAGTTCAGTTATTCTTGTACTGAGATATTGTGTTCGAATCATACCTCTTTCTAAATCTCGCTTGTATCAAATTTAACTACTTGTGTAACACCATATGGATGGACAACTTTATTCAAACATAAATAAAGCCCTAATTGAGATGTAGTGGAGGTCATAGCATAAACCAAACACTTGATATAGGGAAGACCTTGGTGATTTAATTTGATTCTTTTTAGGGGAAAGCCCTAATTTACTCTCTTAAGTGCATTTGATTTGAGTTTACCCAGCAACCAACCAACCATGCCAATCAAGGCACATGGAATTAGAGGGGTTGTCAGCACATGGTGGGTTCAAAACACCATCTCGAAGAAAATATTATTAAAAATATACAAGGAAATTTAGTATGAAAATAAATTCTTTGACAGACGAGTTCCAAGCCACCAAAAAAGAAAAAGAAAAAGAAAAAGAAAAAGAATAGGCAGTGATGTTGCTACAGTTTCATTGGATTTATTAGAGAAGAAGCCTTTCTTGATCTCTGGCCCATCTCCGGCCGTCAATCACGCTCTGATGGGTCCAACTTGGGCCGGATCAGCTCCAGCATTTGTTTATAGTTTTTTTCCCGTTGATGACACTTACGAATTATGATTAACGACATCCAATAACATTCAATCTCTTTGCTTCAAACACACAACACACATAATGCTTTGCTTATTGCAATCATTAAAATAATTTCAAATACATGAAGAAAAATCTTACTAGTCTAATTTAAAGTGTGTTTCTCTAATCCTATAATCCACTGAGACGCGAAAACAAATATTTTGGTTGACACAAGCGCAACATTTTTTTTTTAAAAGATTAAATAATTTCACGATGAGCATGATTTTTGGTTTGATTTGTGTTAAAAATAGAGAAATAGATAATGGAGGGAGGTTCATACTTGATATTCATTCACGTTGATGCCGTCTGTGATTAACTTGCTAATCATGGTGGCTGATATGCTTTAATCCTCAATAATATAAAATTAAGCGTTAATGATGAATATACAATAATTGTTATTTATTTACTTAAGCTTGTAACTGAAGGATTGCTATATTTATTTGATGCAATAGAAAAGGGGAAATTTCTGAGTGAAAACAAAATTTCAAATTCAAGCTCTTACGTTTCCAGGTTAAATCATATCTTTACTGTTTGACACAGAAGTAAACCGATGGGTGTTTAACCCAGCTCATGGCAGCAACTCAAAGCAGGAGAGAGGCCTTATATTATTATTATTATTATTATTATTATTATTATTTTTGATCCAAACTGTTTGGACGTAACACAAATGATATTTTACTTTAATATAATATAGACTATAGGGAGGTGATTCGAACTCGAGTGTAAAATATGGAGCACATTCGCTTTAATCAAGTTGGCTAAGTTCATATATACGAGAGGTCTTGTATTTGATTAGGCATGATTGGGTCTATTTGTCTAAAGCTATGCTCACATTAGGTGAGTTCTTATAAACATCAAATTAGAGTGCGTTGCTGTATGTATCGACCCAATGGGCCTTTTTTTGATATTCTTGGGCCCACCTTTAACCACCCATAAAAAAAAAAATAAAATAAAATAAAAAAAGAAGAAGAAGGATTGTAATGTCTTTATCTTACATAGAAGAAAAATTGAGAAAAAAAAGTAGTTCTCCCTTCTTGTTCTATAACTTGAAAAAAGGAGGAAGAGAAGAGGTACAATGGGTCGGCATTCTCCAATAAATATTTAAGTTAGGGATTGTTTACATACTTTTAATCTAATCTCGGCCGTTGTATTGCATCTAAGAGACTACTAATTTATTTATTAAATGCCCAAGATTAGAAATATGTAACCAATCTTTAACATAAAGTTCTTAGTAGAGAATCTTTCAATTTATGGACCTAAAACAGCAGACTAGCCATTTGCTAATGAGAAATTGGTATTTCAGTGTGCAGTCAAGGATCTGAATTGTGACCCAGTAAGATTCTATTACCACGAATAACAAATAGATCAAATGGTCTAAATTCAATAGTCCCGATCTCTTGGAACACAGGGGTCCAAGAGATCGGGACTGCTGAATTCAATATGGGTTATATAGCTACAAGAAAAACACATGAATGTTGTACACAAAATAAACCAGAAAAGCAGAGAGGAAGAAGAAGAAGAAAATACCAAACTAAGATGTACACAAGTATCACTTTGTTTTAAGTCAATCCTTACACAATTGCATCTCCAGCACCAGAACCACACATGATAACCATGTGGGTCGCCCACATGGGCAAGGATTATCAGGGAAGAAATTCAAATAGTGAGCTGACATTGATACCTCAAGATCAAGAGGCAACATAGAATTCAAGTCAGAAAGAAAAAAACAGATGGTAACTTGCAATTAAAATACAGAAGTGAAGGATGCTGAAATGAACTGATAACAAGAGGAGGTCCATCGAACTACATGTCGTAATTGATAGCTTATTTATTTATCTATAGTCCATAATAGGATCAGCAATTCTTCAGATGAGTTTGAGCAGACTGACAGGGATTACTTCCATTTCTTGAACTTGCCTCCGCCACCATGCTTGCCAAATTTGCCCTTATGCTTCCCAAATTTCCCCTGCTTGCCGCCGTGTGATGAATAGTGAGCACCGTGGCCGGCATTGTGAGCACCATGACCCCATAACCCCCATAACCACCACCATGACCCCCATAACCACCACCATAACCGCCAGGAACGCCAGGAATGTGGTGAGATGATCCTTGAGTAAGCTGATGAGCACCGTAAGCAGCCGCAGCAGCAGCTGCACCACCAGCCAGCAATCCCCCTACGCCGTGTTGCCCCCCTGAAGATCAATAACACAATACAAGCACTCAACACACTATACTTGCACATGAACACATGCACAGCAGCTATAATTTTAACATTACCAAGCCATCACTAATATAAAAAATTATATATATATCACTTGAGACTTGAGAGAACAGCTCCTCATCCTCAAGCTAAGCAAACTCCATATGAGCATATGGAAATTGATTAATTAAGATAATTCCGACATTAAAAGAACAATTCTTTGAATAAATTTGCAGCAACATAGGCAGTAACACCGTGACAACCAATTCCGGGTAATTTGGTGCCGGATTTTCTTTTTCTTTTGCAGATGACACAATATCACGAATTAAGAAGATTTGTTCTAATCTTCTAAGAAACCAGATAAAAACTTTTGGCTTTCCTACATGATGCATCATCAAGGCAAGGGTTTTGTCATCCAATGGTGATATCATTTTACTTTATTTTGGACGAGAAATCAAAACGTGAACTAGGAAAAAATAGAATCAAAGTAAAATGGGGCACAAAATTCAGTGATGATTTCAGCGAGGGATCCATTTAGTCACAATAAATTCAGGCATAATAATCTCAATTACGAAACCCTAAAATTGTACGGTCAACGCCAACCCAACACAAAGTTTTCAAGTTTATGAACATAGAGAATTTGGGAATGAATGAATTTACCAGATGAGCCCGAATGGCCAGCGGGAGGATATCCAGCCGGTGGGTAGCCTTGTTGTGGCGGATAACCCTGCTGTGGTGGATAGCCCTGTGGAGGGTAGCCCTGCTGCGGCGGGTAGCCATCCTGTGGAGGGTAGCCCTGCTGCGGCGGGTAGCCCTGCTGCGGGGGTAGCCATGCTGGGGAGGGTAGCCCTGCTGCTGCGGGTAGCCATGCTGGGGAGGGTAGCCCTGCTGCGGTGGGTAGCCGTGTTGACCCCCAAGTCCAGGTAGAAGTTGACTAAAAAGCCCTCTGTCAGCTTCATCGTCCTGAGGTTTATCCTTGCCACCGCCCATGTTTTGTTTGTTGTTGTTTCAGTTTAAAACTTGAGAGCAAATGAAGAGGCAAATAATAAAAGATTCAGATATTGAGGAGGAGGAGACGCCCCTGTTTTGTAATGAAAAATATCGTTTTTATTTCCCTATATTTATAGAAGCGGTTGCTCTCTCTCTCCCATTATGCCTTAGTGCCTAAGAATCTATCAATTGATTGGACGCGGCAAATATCAATTCGACGCGTCGATTTTTAGTTGGACTCAGAAGCCAATTGTACACGTCCAGGTCGCTTCTTAGGCCGGCTTTACGGTCTACACATACATTCATTTACACACCCGGCAATTTAGGCAGGAGGACACCCAGTTACAAGAAACAAATAACTTAGGCTTTTTTTAAGGGTTTCATTTTCAAATCAAGTTTCAAAAGGCACACGAACTCATTTCTATTTCCATTATTTAGAGCTGCATGTGTTAGAATTCTTTGTTTCAGCATTTCAGATTTTGGATATTTTGGGAGCAAAGAAGAAAATCACAGAAAAATTGAGAGAGAACGTTGCTCTTGAGAATGAAAAAATGCTTCTGTGTTTTTCATTACTGTTCCACTGTTTGGCTATAATCGTTAGGCTGAGAGAGAGAGAAAAAGAGATATTCTTCCCTGTGCCATATGTACAATAAGCTCAAGTTCTAGCATCCTATTAGATGCTTACACATGTCACTTAATCCTATGCTAGAGATTAAAACACTTGGACTGTGATCCAAGGGAGCATAATAAAGTGAAGAAAAATAAACAACTAAAAAGAAAGAAAACAGAGCAGATACAATTCCTCTAGCTCCAAAAACTCATTTGAAGGATTACACACTAACATTCCCTTCTAATCCTTTAGCCGACTTAACACCAAGTAATTCCCTTAAGTATGCAAACTGTCCTTAGGCAAAGCTTTAGTCGAATATCCGCAATTTGCTCCTCGGTTCTGCAGTAGACAAGTTCTATCTCCTTGGCTTGAATTGCTTCTCGAATGAAATGAAACTTTACGTTAATGTGCCTTGACTTACGGTGGAAAACGGGGTTCTTTGCCATAGCAATTGCGATGTGTTATCACACATTATCCGAGTTCCTTCAATCTGTTCTTCTCCAAAGTCTTCGAGTACAAATCTCACCACTTTGCTTGAGAAGTAGCCTCTGCAGCACTTATATACTCGCCTCTGTGTAGATAAAGCAACTGTATTTTGCTTAATTGAAGCCCACGAAAACACTCCCGATCCCATAGTAAAAGCATACCCTGAGGTACTCCTCATGTCATCTTCACTTCACCTTGATCACTATCACAATAGCCAATAAGAGTAGTTTCTTTTCCCTTCTCAAATACAATTCCAAAGTCTATTGTTCCTTGTATGTATCTTAATACCCTTCTAGCAGTTCCCATGTGTTTCTTGGTGGGATTGTGCATGAATCTTGCCAAGAGGCTAGCTGCAAACATTATGTCAGGCCTGGTTGCAGTCAAGTAGAGCAAGCTGCCCACAATCTGTCTATATTCTCCTTCATCTGCAGCCTCACTTCCATCATTCTTACTTAACTTCTCATTCATTGCAAGTGGTGTAGCCACTATTTTGCAATCTTTCAAACCGAATTTTTCAACCATTCTGTCCATACTTCTTCGATGCAAGAAAATGCTTTGTTTAGACTGTATCACCCCATTCCAAGAAAATGGTGTAATACTCCCAAATCTGTCATCTCATAGTGTTCCATCATATCTCTCCTAAATTCTTCAATCATTTGAGAGTCGCTACCCGTGTACACTATGTCATCAACATATAGAGAAACAATAAGAACATCCGAACCTTACGCCTTAACATATAAAGTTGCCTCGCTTGGACTTTTCTTGAAACCAGACCTTGTTGAAATAAGCATCAATCTCGTCATACCAAGCCCTTGGTGCTTGCTTCAAACCATACAAAGCTTTGTGTAACTTGTATACCTTTGTTTCCTCATCCTTCTTTACAAATCCTTGTGGCTGATCCACATATACTTCCTCCTTTAAAACTCCATTAAGAAATGCAGATTTCACATCTAGTTGATACAAGCTCCATTCCTTATGTGCGAAGAGCAATCAAGGTCCTAATGGTGTCTAGCCTTGCCACGGGGGCAAAAGTCTCATTGTAATCAATACCGGCTTTTGTGAGTAGCCTTTAGCCACTAAACGAGCCTTGTTTTTCTGCAGTACCATCTAGATTCAGTTTAGTCTTGTAGACCCACTTAACACCAATCACGGGTTTAGCAAAAGGTCTCTCGACAAGTTTCCAAGTGTCATTTTTTTCTATCATTTCCAGTTCAGCTTCCATTGCCTTTCTCCATGACTCATCTTTAGCTGCATCTTCATAATTTTCAGGTTCCACAATGCACACATTACACTTAGCCATGATTTCACTTACACTTCTCCATTTCTTTGGTGTGTGATCAAAGAAATGAGAACTTTCACCTATGCCTTCACCTTGCAGAGTGGTATCTTCAACTATTTGAGTTTGTGTATCCAAGCTTTGACTTGGTTCAGCTTGTAATGGGACTTCTTCATCCATTTGCAAAGGTGTATCCAAGCTTTGACTTGGTTCAGCTTGATTCTCAGTAGGCAAAGGGACTACCATCTCTTCTTCATTTGCATTTTCCCACTTCCATAAGCCATTTTCATCAAATTGCACATCTCTCGGACAGAATTATCTTCCTAGTACTTGGATCAAACAGCCTATATCCCTTTTCACAGAGACCATAGCCTACAAAAATACACTTGTATTTGTTTTCTTCAAGCTTATGCCTCAATGCTTTGAAGGAATAAGCACATGACAAGGAGATCCAAATATTTTTAAATGTGCAATTCCTGGTTTTACGCGATAAGCTTCAAATGGTGTTATCTTGTTAAGAGCCTTGGTAGGACTTCTATTCAGCAAATAGACTGCTGTATTTACAGCTTCTGCCCAAAACTCATAGGGAACACCTTTCTCATGCAACATGGACTTGGCCATTTCCACTATCGTCTGTTCTTCCTCTCGGCCACTCCATTTTGCTGTGGAGAATATGCCATAGTTAGCTGCCTTTGAATACCCAATTCCTCACAAAACTTGTTAAATTCTCCCGACAAGAATTCTCCACCTGTCACTTCTCAAACCTTTTATCTTATACCCACTTTGCAGCTCAGTCATAGCTTTGAATTTTCTAAAACATTCCAATGCACTTGACTTATTTACGATGAAGTACACCCATGACATTCTAGTAAAATCATCTCGTAAATGAGAGAAAGTACTGCTTTCCGGATAAAGATTCTGTTTTCATTGGTCCACAGATGTCTGTGTGAACCAATTCCAAAGGATTTGAAGCTCTCCAAGTGGATTCCAAAGGGAAAGAATCCCTATGCTGTTTTCCTAGCATACAACCATCACATACAACTAACTTCTGCTCCAAATGAGGTAAACCATGAACCATCCCTTGACTCTCCAGCAATTTTATACTTCTTTCATTTAAATGCCCCACCTCTTATGCCATGTCTGCAAGCAATGTGTGATACTTGCTTTTAGGACCAACTCACTCGCAGGCATCATTGTCAGAGGAAAGCATCTGTTATTTGTCATCTGCACCTTCACAATCAGATTTTCTAGTGACTGATTGTCATAAACACTCACCACATTTCCTCCAAACACAAGGTGATAGCCATGTTCCATCATTTGCCCAACACTAAGCAGATTTTCTTCAAGGCCAGGTACAAGCATTACTTCATGAATGTGCTTCTTGCCCAACTTAGTTTTTATCACCAAAGTCCCTTTTCCAGCGACTGGGACCACTTCTCCAGTTCCCATCTTCACCTTAGAGCTCAAATTCCTTTGAATATTGACCAAAAGTCCCTCATCTCCTGTCATGTGGTTACTACAACCACTGTCAATATACCAAGAGTGATTTACCTTCACATCAGTTGCAGCATTACACACATAAAACAAAGTGCCACAATCTTCCTCCTGATTTGCATAATTCACTCTCTGCACATTCTTGTGTCCATAGCAATCTCTGATCATATGTCCAGGCTTCCCACAACCATGGCATTTAGGTTTCCCTTCATACCAACATTTGCCATAATGAAATCTGTCACAATGTTTGCAGGCCATTTTGTTTCCATCATTGGATGTCCAATTTTTCTGAGGTATTTGATCCGCAGAAGCAATTTTATTTTCAGGGTTTTTCCTACCAACATTCAGACTAGAGAAGGCTTTTTCTGTAGAATCCTCAGTGTGTCTATCCAATCTGAGCTCAAAGCTCTTCAGTGAAGCAACAACCTCTTGAACCTCAAGAGTTTCAAGATCCTTAGAGTGTTCAATTACAGAGCAGATAGAATCATAAGATTTAGGCAAACTAAACAATAGCTTCTGGACAATTCTCTCTCTAGATAGTTCCTCACCATAACTCTTCATATGATTTACTATATCAAACAACCTAACCAGATATACAGATAAAGATTCACTATCCTTCATGCGGGTATATTCAAATTCCCTACGCAGCCCTTTCAATTTGACATTTCGTACTGTTTATCTCCTCTCAATTCGACTTGAGAATATCCCAAGCTCCCTTCGATGTCTCCTCATTCACAATCCTTGGAAATAGCTGATCTGAAATGACACTTTGGATTAACCCGAGTGCACGAGCATCCTTCATCAATATTCCAGCCATCGCAGACTTCTCAAGAACCTCTTCATCCGAAATATTCTCGAGACTCCTTCTTCTTGAATTTGAAATTGAAAGCCCCTTCTCAACTAGATCCCATAAACCATGAGATTTGAGAATAGTTTTCATTCGATACTCCAAAACTCATAGTTTTCTCCATTGAAAAGCGGTGTGCGAAGCTCAGTGCTCCCGATCCCGCCATATTAGACATTGGGTTCAAGAAATCGCAGCTTCAATTTTCAGACCACTCAAGAAAAACGAATCGAGTCCGATTCACTGTTCACAGATACACGCGACTCAAGCAATCGAACCTGGCTCGCGATACCATGTTAGAATTCTTTGTTTCACATTGATTTTGGATATTTTGGGAGCAAAGAAGAAAATCACAGAAAAATTGAGAGAGAACGTTGCTCTTGAGAATGAAAAAATGCTTCTGTGTTTTTCATTACTGTTCCACTGTTTGGCTATAATCGTTAGGCTGAGAGAGAGAAAAAAGAGATATTCTTCCCTGTGCCATATGTACAATAAGCTCAAGTTCTAGCATCCTATTAGATGCTTACACATGTCACTTAATCCTATGCTAGAGATTAAAACACTTGGACTGTGATCCAAGGGAGCATAATAAAGCTGAAGAAAAATAAACAACTAAAAAGAAAGAAAACAGAGCAGATACAATTCCTCTAGCTCCAAAAACTCGGCTGAAGGATTACACACTAACATGCAACAACCTACGGTAAATAGTTTATTTGTTTATCTCTCTAATACTCACCCAACAATTTAATCAGCACACCCTACCCAACCTTTCTGTTTTTTTTTAAAGCGATATTTTAACTATTCTAATGCACTGAGAAGTGAATCGAATTCGGATGCAAAGAAACTATTAATTAATAAAAGTTTCTATCTTTTGACAACAAGAACGAGAATACATCAAACTATTTTATTATTACATTACAGCTGAGAATACATCAAACTCTTAATCTTAAGAGATATGGCAAAGTCTGTCAATGTCATCACATATTTTTTTTTAATTCACACTCGATAATATTTTATTTGTACTAAAAAGAAGCTCCTGCAGTCTTTGGGACTTAGCCAGATATCTCAATGGCCTTAACATCAGGCTTCTTCACCTCCTCTTTGGGCACACTCACAGTCAGCACTCCATTCTCCAAACTGGCCTTCACCTCCTCCACCTTCGCGTTCTCCGGCAGCCTGAACCGCCTCAGGAACTTGCCGCTACTCCTCTCCACCCTGTGCCATTTGTCGTTCTTCTCTTCCTTCTCTCTGCTCCTCTCTCCGCTGATCTGCAGCACCCTTCCTTCCTCCACCTCCACTTTCACCTCCTCCTTCTTCAGCCCCGGCAGGTCCGCCTTGAACACGTGCGCCTCCGGCGTCTCCTTCCAGTCGATCCTTGTGTTCGCCACCGCCGCCGTCTCGCTTGCCAGCTCCGATAGCGGACCTGACGAGACCGCGTTGTTGCCTCCGCCGCCGCTGATCAACGGGAAGTCCTGGAATGGATCCCAGATGTCGAGAGTGAATGGGTCGAAGACGTTGGTCCTTGGGCCGCTGAAGATGCGTGGAATCAGAGACATTCTGAATTTGTGAGTAAAAGAGTGTTTGATTTGTTGGCTAATTGAACTTCTTTGAATTGCTTTGGCTAATTGCTCTTCTGTGTTGGTACGTTGGGAGGGAAGATGAGGTATTTATAGCGAGAAGACAAGGGCGTTTTCGTAATTGTGTTGCTACCCTTCGTCCCTTCCTGATGTTTCAGGAGGATACAGGGAACGAAGAGAAGTGTCTGGTGTTCTCTCTTGGAGGGAGGAGGTTTCCAGAGACGGAGAGAGACCGCTCTCGATTGTGACAAGTGGCATAAGATCGACGTACAACCAAATATTCATGATTGTATATTCGAGGGGCTATTGTGACTTTTTACTTGTTGACTGTTGTGGAATAAGGGCCCAGCCCATATTCAAGAAGGAAGGCAGCGAACTGGAGGCTAAAGCCCAATGGGAACCCAACAAAGGAAAACAAAGTTAACAAAAAACCAGGGGAAATGGCCCAAGAGAGAAAGAAGCCGATATTGCTATAACCACTTCACGTATCTTTTATCATTATTTTTTTAAATACCCATTTTTTATTTTAATAACAGCTACACAGGGGGTTTCTCACACATAATAATACCAACTGGGTGCAATATGGTTTGAACTTTAGACTACTGGTATGCAAGTCATTGTCATTTTCCACTATTTAGAGTATGTTGACTTCACATATCTTTTCTAATACAAATGATACTGTGGGAGGAGAAATCAAATTTAGAACACGAGATGCAGAGATAAATGCTCTTAATCACTTTAACTATAAATTTATTTGCATACATATCTTACTATGTGACACGTTGATAAATGGGATGATGATGTTATTTTTTAATTTATTACAATGAAAGAGTATGGATGAATCGAATCGAATCTAATCAATGCAATTTCTCAACCACCTTCACCACTTTGGACTAAGCCAACTTTTATTCATCCACATCAATGGAGTGTATATATTTTTATGAAAAGTAGTTTTGTAGCATGTGTAGGCTCCATCCTCATATATTAAAAAAGGATGGCTCCCTATAAGTATGGGTCTTAAATTAGAATCGACTTAGTGTGCTAGACGTATTATTAATCTAAAATATTTCAACACCAGCTAAATATCTAAAATATCTCTTGTTTGTGGTGTTATTTATGTAAGCAATTTCAAGTGCCACTTTCTCATTTGTCTTCTTTCTTGCCCTACAAGTCGTAAAGTCGTAGGCTCGTCGACGGTGGGTCGGCTTAGAAAAAGATATTTTTCTCACATTATCCATTTTGTGTTGTAGTAGTGAGTGAGATTGCGTGTGTAGACCAGTGACATGAAAGTCACAATAAAGAATATATTGGCTACCTATAAGAAGTCAAGAAGTAGCAAAGTATACAGAAGCTGTTACCTGGCAAACAATCTCAGAATCAGAAGCCAAGCAAACACAGTCAGTGATTCTAAATTCTAATGGAGAAAAGCAGAAGAAGAGGCCTGAGATTGATACTTTTGCCACTGCCATTTCAAGGCCATATAAACCCAATGCTACAACTGGGCAACTTTCTTCACTCCAAAGACTTACAATCACATCCCATCTGTTTCTGTTTTTGTTTGAAGAAAACCTCGGAGATGATCGGAATGCAGTGCTTCTCCATTCGATCAAAGCTTTGCATGTGCATCTTTTACACTTTTTTTTCAATGAATTATTTTCTAACTCTTTGTGGTTTTATTTTATCTTCAGAAGAAAATCACAATATATCAATGTTTCTGTGAGGCCAATGATGATTTAAACATATTTTGCTGACATTGCTTGATTATCTCATTTGGATGAGATAATGATAAACTGAAATGTATTTGAGGCCTTTTCTGCTAACAAGCTTTAAACTATCTCGTCTTTTATCAATCATGTAGTTCTTCCTAACCAAAATACAAAAAACTCATGTATTATTTTTTTTTCAGAAAGAAGACTTTCACTACAAGACAAAAGGTCAGTAGTGACCAATTTCCTTGTGACCACATGACTAATGGTCACAAATACAGTGAATTTAATGACCACTAATATTACATGGTCAGTAAATTGATTGAGGCATATTTTTTAATTTTGCCAGTCTAGAGGGGAACTGTAAGTTTCAGAGTTCTTCTGATGGAAAAAATGAGCAGTTGTGTGGTTCCTGTGTGAAACTTCTTACTATCTGTGTGTGTGTGTGTGTATTTATTTGTTAAATGATGCAAGTTCTCAACCCTATATCTGCTGATCAAGTTTGTCTGTAAACCATCTCTTTCTCCTGGGCAGATAATAATCAACTACCACCAAAGGACAATAGGAACTAAGTACAGGTAAGGCTTCCATCACTGAATTATCACTAGCATTTTCAGAGCTGAAAATATATACTGAATTGGTTGCTTTTGCTATCCATTATGGTATTCAATGGAGCTAGGTTTATGGATTGTGATTGGAGGCGGCATCGTAGGTGTCTTCGTTTTAGTAGTACTAGCTGTATGCATTCTATCAAAGAAACGTATCCAATCAACTCCACCACACAAAAAAAAGACGGTATGCCCAACAATAATATTGTATCAACACCAAATCTAAGTTACACCTTGCATATGATATGGTGCATACTAATTCAGACGGTATGCCCAACAATAATATTGTATCAACACCAAAAATTTCTATCAAGGAAGTGTATTCTGCTACAAACAATGTAAGCCAATCAGATTTCATTGGTGAAGGAACTGCTGGTGAGCATTTAAATAAAACATGGAGCAAAATGGATCTCATTTTCTTCTCGAGAAAGCATATATCAAAATTTGAATTCAGCATTCTGCAGCACCAGTTTACTTATTATATAATCTGATGATTGGTAGGGTTTTTGATTTTCTGTTCTCAATATAACAGGGAATGTGTGTAAAGGTATACTGTCAAATAATTAGCATGTAGCAATTAAGCACATTATCAATGATGGAAATGTGGAGACATTTGCCAGAGAAGTTACAAGCTTATCACACATCAGACATCCCAACCTCGTTACTTTGCTTGGTTATTGCGCAAACGAAGATGAGTGTTTCCTTGTCTACGAGCTTTGTCCCAATGGAAACCTCTCAAAATGGCTTTTTGGTATGTATATTGTTGAAATAAAAATCTCATTGACAGCAAATTAAATATGGGCCCAAGTTTAAAGAAGTTGGACTCATAGCTAATTCAGTCTTGTGGGCTTATTGCTAAATTGGTTTAAACTTAAAATAAATTAATATTAATATTTGTACAAGAAAATATTAATACAGTGGATAAAAACTAGTGGAGTTGAGGGCTGCTAAATGGGAAGTTACCCCCACATACGGTACCCACACAGTACGTGAGCCTATAACTAGCTTCACTCCCTTTAGTTTCTCTGGGTCTATAAAAAGGGACCATTGGGCAGCAAACAAGGAAATAGGGGAGAAGGACAAAAAAAGAAAGAGGGAAGAGCTGCTGCACGAAGAGGAAACAAGACTCTGTCATATTTTGGCCTGAAAGATGTTAGCTAAGAAAGTTCAGAGAAGGAAGAAGCTTAGAGAAGAAGATGAACCGAGAGAGAGAGAAGAAATTATGATCTTTATTTCTGTTTTTCTTCAATACCCAAGCTTATGCACTATTACACTTTATACTAGTTAAGTATGACTTAACTGTCTAACCAACACAGCTACAGCTGTCTAACCAACTCTTAACCAATTCTAACCACTCACATGCCTCGCACATCTTCACTTACTAACTGTTTAATATCAACTGTTAACATTTTCCCTACCCAGTTACATTTCCTAACCTAAGATGATTACAATGCTGTGAAAATATTGGGCTATGTAACCCCTTTGTAAACACATCTGCAACTTGCTCTTCTGTAGGAATATACTGCACAAGTAAATCTTTCTTCTGAACTTTCTCTCTCACAAAATGATAATCATTGTCTAGATGCTTGATCCTTGAATGGTAGACAGGATTAGAGCTTAGTGCTAGAGCAGATAGATTGTCACAATACAACACAGGAGGATTAGGTAGAAATACTTTCAAATCTTGTAGAACTTGTCTGATCCATGCGATATCTGCAGCAGTGTTTGCCAAAGCTCTATATTCTGCCTCTGTTGAGCTTCTGGAGACTGACCCTTGCCTTTTGGACTGCCAAGAGATGGGATTACTTCCTAAGAACACTGCAAAACCTGTGGTAGATCTTCTGGTGTTGATGTCTCCAGCCCAGTCTGCATCACTATAGGCAGACAGCTGCCAAGGATCACTTGCTGTAGGATTAAGACTAGTAAAATGTATCCCAAAGTTCAGAGTACCTTGCACATATCTCAATATTCTTTTAACTAGACACCAATGATCATCAGTAGGACTATTCATATACTGACAAGCTGTGTTTACTGCATAGGCCAAGTCAGGTCTTGTGAATGTCAAGTACTGTAAAGCACCAACTATACTTCGATACATGGTGGGATCAGATAATGGTTCACCACTGTTTATCAGAATTTGATTGTGTGGTTTACACGGAGTTGAACAAGTTCTGCAAGACTGCATTCCAGCTTTATGCAAAAGTTCCTTAGCATACTTGGTTTGACTTACAAACAAACCTCCTGATGCAGGATATGTAATCTGCAAGCCTAAGAAATAAGTGAGGCGGCCCAGATCCTTCATTTCAAATACTAAACTAAGATCATCAATCACTGTTTGCACCAAATCTGTATTGGATCCAGTCAAGATAATGTCATCAACATAAAGCAGCAGCACAACTACATCTGAACCTTCATGCTTCACAAACAGACTAGGATCAGAATGGGACATTTTGAAACCAAGAGCTGGTAAATATCCTGTGAATTTAGCATTCCAAGCTCTTGGAGCTTGCTTCAAACCATACAAAGATTTCTTGAGCTTACACACATAGTCTGGAAAATCAGAATCTTCATAACCTTGTGGTTGACGCATAAACACCTCCTCCTCTAAATCTCCATGAAGAAATGCATTCTTCACATCTAGTTGCCTTAATATCCAATGATTTATAGCTGCAAGACTTAACACCAATCGGACCGTGGTGTGTCTCACAACAGGACTAAAAGTGTCTCCAAAATCTAATCCAGGTTGTTGACTAAAACCCTGAGCAACTAGCCTTGCTTTATATCTTGCAATAGAACCATCTGAATTCTTCTTTATTTTATACAGCCATTTACTACCAACAATGTTTTTGTTGCCAGGAGTAGGCACCAAACTCCAAGTACCTTGTAATTGAAGGGCATCTATTTCTTCCTGCATAGCATGCCTCCATTCAGCTGATTGAGAAGCAACTTTATAACTCCTAGGTTCATCTAGCTCAACATTGGCAGATAAACAAGTGTAATAGCCTTGATAATCTTGAAACTGTTTTGATTTAACAATACCAGACTTGGATCTAGTTTGCATAGCATGAGAATTGACTGGTTCTACAGAAGAAGATGCTTCATAAGGAATTATTACCTGCAATTGTTGGTCATTAAAAACAGGTTGAGAATTCTCAGACTGCACTGGGGAAGATGCAGGTGTCAGAGAATCATTTCGAGGCATTGATGGAACTGGAGCAGATGTAGAACTTACAGACATATCTCCTTCAGATGAAGCTTGGTTAGAGGATGGAGATGGTAGAGAAATGATAACAGGAGATGTGTGCACAATAGGTGATGAATTAGAAGACTGTGCTGAAGTTGTATGATACATAAAGGGATACACGGTTTCATCATGAATAACATGCCTAGAAATCACACATTTTCCAGTAGCACAATTATAGCCTATAACCCCTTTATAACCTTCTGCATATCCTAGAAACACACACTGAGTAGTTCTAGGTTGTAACTTGTGCACATTATAATGACGAAGATATGGATATACAGCTGTACCAAATACTCTCAAGGAATGAAGACTAGGATTTGTACCAAACAACCGAAAATATGGAGCTTGATTATCCAAAGCAGCACTAGGCATTCGATTTATCAAATAGGCAGCATGAGCAGTAGCATGAAACCAAAAACTCCCTGGTAAAGATGCTTCAGTCAGAAGAGTAATAGCAGTTTCGATAACATGCATATTCTTCCTCTCTACCATCCCATTTTGTTGGGGTGTATATGGACAAGACTTTTGATGTATAATACCTTTTGATAAAAGAAACTGAGTAAACATTTGACTTGCATATTCACCACCCCCATCACTTTGTAAACACTGAATATTGGCTTGAAACTGGTTCTGAACATATTCAGTAAAATGAAGAAACTTAGAGAACACTTCTGATTTATAGAACAGTGGATAAAGCCACAAGTAACCAGTACATTCATCCAAAAATGATACAAAGTACCTATAACCATCTAGAGACTTGAAATGGGAAGGACCCCATACATCACTATGAATTCTAGAAAAAGGAATCCTAGTTTTAATATGTATCTCTGGAAAAGGCAGTTTGTGCATTTTTCCTTGAAGACAAGATGTGCAAATCATACTTGAATCATCATGTAGAGACTCCAAATGAGAATTCTTGAGCATCAGCTTGATAACAGCATTAGTTGGATGACCAAGTCTCCTGTGCCACAAAGACGAACTAACTTTCTGTCCAAGAAATGCGATTGCTTTAGGTTGTGAAGTCTGAGACAACGTACATGGGATGGGATATATGCCATTACGGCTCAGTCCTCTGAATAGAATGTTCTTGGTTCGCTTGTCCTGTATATAAAAACCAGACGCATCAAAGCATATAAGACACTTATTGTCCTTGCACAACTGATGCACAGATAATAGATTGGCAGATAGTTTAGGCACATGAAACACAGAAGGCATATATAAAGAAGATGAGTGGCAAGAAATAGATGTAGTTCCAACATTCTGAATTTCCAAACCTTCGCCATTTCCTACTATAACTTGTTCTGTGGACTCACAAGGAGTAACATGATGCAAAGTTGAAACATCTGCTACCATATGATGAGAGGCCCCACTGTCAGCAATCCAAACATCATTAGGTGCATAGGAACTTTGTGCAGTCATAGCTGAGAGCTTGGGCGATGGAGGTTGACCCTGATAAGAATAATTGGATCTCTGAAAGCAATCAAGAGCGCCATGACCCCTTTTTCCACATATCTGACAAGCAATTACTTGTGTAGAGCCCTGAGTTTCATGCCTAAAATAGCAGTTGACTGCAGTATGACCACGCTTACAACATATCTGACATTCAGGAACCACATTGGTCTTATGAAAAGAATGAGATCCCACCTTGGAACCAGACATTGAAGAAGATGCAGAGGCTGGTTTTCCAAAACCCCCATGAGAAAACTTCCCTCTACCAAAACTATTAGTAGGTGCATGAGACATTGGAGAACCATTTGAACCAGACATACCACGTGAACCAGTATATCTATGATGAGCATTGGATGCATAAAATGCAGATGCTGAACCAGAAGGAATTGGCAGCAACCCAGAAGACATAGAAGGGGACATAGAATTATACCCAGATGAGGTATGGTGGGAAGTACACATAGCAGAGTGAGTCAAAATTCTTGCATCAACAGTTTGTTCAGCTGCAAGCAATTGAGCTCTGAAGTCCTTCAAAGAGATAGATGAATCTCTTGCAATCAAGACAGTCTTGATCATATCAAACTCTGGCGGTAAACCATTAAGGGCAGCAATCATGAAATCGTCATCAGATACCTTCACCCCAGCTTGAGCAAGTTGATCTCTAATGTGCTTTAATCGAAGCAGAAATCTTTCAATAGAATCTCCCCCTTTCTGAGCAGTTTGAAGCTCAGTCTTCAAGTGATTAATACGAGCTCGTGACACTGAGGCATATCGATCCACCAAATTGAGCCAAGCTTCTCGAGCCGTCTTGGTCCCAATAACATATTCCAAAGCTTCATCTGACAGAGTGGCGATGAGCAAACTGAGAAGTGCCTTGTCAGTCTTCAACCATTCTTTGTAACTGGCTGTGACTTGAGATGTGACACCCTCTTCGTCCAAGATTGCAAATTTTGGTGGCTGAACGATAGAGCCATCAAAATACCCAAAAAGCTCATACCCTTGTAACACAGACTCCAATTGAAAACTCCACTTCAAGAAATTGTTGTCACTGAGGCGAATGGTAACCATACTAAGCAGACCATCAATCTTGACGGAGGAAGAAGACGCCATGATTCAGCAGAGAAGAAACCCTAGAATTGAAATTGAATGAGGAAATAGAGAGAACAGGGAAGAGGAACAAAGAAAACGAGGAGAGGGAAAGCGCAGAGAGGATCGATTGATTATGTGAAAGCCACTGAGGGCTCTGATACCATGTTAGCTAAGAAAGTTCAGAGAAGGAAGAAGCTTAGAGAAGAAGATGAACCGAGAGAGAGAGAAGAAATTATGATCTTTATTTCTGTTTTTCTTCAATACCCAAGCTTATGCACTATTACACTTTATACTAGTTAAGTATGACTTAACTGTCTAACCAACACAGCTACAGCTGTCTAACCAACTCTTAACCAATTCTAACCACTCACATGCCTCGCACATCTTCACTTACTAACTGTTTAATATCAACTGTTAACAAAAGAAAGCAAGAAAACCCAGGTAATCCATGGCATATTTCTCAAAAGCAACTCTCAATCTTAAATGGGTTTGATTCTTAAACCACAATGCTCTACTGAGCGATCTACAATGCTCTGCCGAGCATAACACAACGCTCTGTTGAGCAATCTGGGATGTTCAATCTATCTTTTTGGGTGGCAACCCTTAAATCTAATTCTTGGATGATAAATCCATGTTGGGTGGCAACTCTTAAATCACATGGGTGGATAGCAAATCCGCGGGATGATTCCCATTCAACAAAGCTTTGCCGAGCATGCATAAAAAAATATGTTCTGGAAGTAAATTTCATACTCTTGCCGGGGGAATCTGATTTGAGTCAACTGCAACAACAAAATGGAGAGTTAGCTTTTCAGCACAGGTTGCAGTAAAGGGCTTGTTAACAGAAACAGAAACAAAGAATGGAATATAAACAAAGAATGGATTTATACCTCGGCTGTTGGTTTCTCCAATCAATTCTTTTCCTCTTTGCTAAAAGGCACACCAATTTCTTCCTTGTCTGGGCTTGTTCAGACCTCCTTGGTTCAGCTACATCGAAATAAAAAGAATTTAGTTCCTGCAAATAAAGAGCTAAAGATGGTGCAAACAGACAGATCAAGAAGGAGAAGATGGTCATGGATGTAGTCTATAAATTTGTGAAAGACATGTTGTTCTGTTACAACCCCTCTCTTGGGTCATGTTCTTATCCCGTGCCGGTTGGGCATACAGATGCAATAGACAAAAAGATGGAAGACAGCCACGTTTAGATGGCTTGGCTGTGTGTTTTGCAAACAAACAAAATTGAAATTGAAACGTGATGGGCATCAGAGATCAGTCAAAAGAAGAGAATGGTGTTGGTTTTTTGTGCGTAGTTGCAATGAGACAAAACAAAGAGGAAATATCGATAGTCCAAAAATACGGAAATTTCGATAGAAATATCGGGATATTATGGATATTTTAGACCTTGATCTCTACTACTCCAAATAGATATCGGTGGCGACTGTCTCTCAATTCAAAGCCTTTCTGACGTGGACTTTTGTTTATGGGCTGACTAATGGAAATATCAAGGCCTAAAAACAAATTGATGGGTTGACAAAACAAATTATCCAATAACTCTTGAAAGCCCAAAATATTTCATGGGTGGTGCAAGTAAATGCCCATTAAATTTACAGCATCCCAAATACCTATTATATGGTTAATGGATCAATCTAAAATCCACAAAGCCACATTTGGGTCCAAGTGTAAATGTCAATTGTATAAAATTGGTGGGTTCATCAAAGTTGCCCATTAATTTTCTCGGACCTTGACAATAAAAATTTGGTACAAAACCATTCAATTTTTCTTATGGGTCATCTACCCATGCAAATTTCAATGAGATTAAATTGAAATCTATCAAACACAAATTCACAATTAGTGGGCCACACTTACCCATTAATTTCCAAATTTCCTCACACAAATCCTCAAATTTCTCATATACAAATTCTAAATTATTGGGTCATACTTACCCATTAATTTCCAATTTGTCACATGAGTCATCTACCCATGCAAATTTCGATGAGATTAAATTGGAATATCTCAAACACTAATTCTCAATTAATGGGCCACACTTACCCATTAATTTCTATTTTTTCTCATGGGTTATCTACCCTCCAAATTGTCTCAAAGACGCAAATTCTTAATTAGTGGGCCACACTTATCCATTAATTTTAAAATTTCTCATACACAAAATTCTAAATTATTGAGCCACACTTAGCACATTAATTTCCAAATTTTAGAACTACGTTGGTTTGAGCCCTTCAAAAGGGTACGTAGGCAGTCTAGCATTACGATAGACGCAACTGCAACCAAACGCAAAATTCACATATACAAATTCTAAATTAGTGGGCCACACTTACCCATTAATTTTCAAATTTTCCGAACTACGCTGGTTTGATCCCTTCAAAAGGGTACGTAGGCAATCTAGAGCCTCAATCTAGATGCAACCACCCAAATCTTAAATCCAAACAAAATCCCTGGTTTATTATTAACCAAATTCGCCCCAAACACAATTCAAAATCGAATCCCTGGTTTATTCAACTAAATTCACCCAAACATTTTTCAATCAATTTTATTGAAATTTCCCCATTTGCAATGAGTCATTTATTCATTGCAATACTTTGAACTACGAGTGACTTGATTCCCATATGAGATATGTAGGCACCCTGATGTTGGACTTGAGAGCAGTCGCAAAACTAAACACAAGTTCTATTTCTTTATGGTGGAATCAAAGGGTGTTCCATTGAAACAAGGAATTGTAATTAAAAGACACCACGTCTCGAATGGGTCGAACCTAAAATAATAAAACCTCATTATTTAATCAGTGGTGGTGAAATTATGTTGGGAAGTTAACATTTTCCTTCAACAACCATGTAGAAACTGGTTTTTCTTGATTGAATAATAACATGATACAAGATATATATACAAGTGTGTTGGCTGTGACCGTAGGCCATTATCATCAGCATCAATACAAAGTTATAAGCAATAACAACATAACTGATAACATGCCATTTACTGTCATTAGAAGACTTAACTACTGTAACGGAAATATGCTTGACTGTTGTAATTCCCTAACACTCCACCTCCACTTTCACCTCCTCATTCTTCAGCCCCGGCAAGTCCGCCTTGAACACGTGCGCCTCTGGCGTCTCCTTCTAGTCAATCCTTGTGTTCTCCACCGCCGTCGTCTCGCTTGCTAGCTCCGATCGCGGACCTAACGAGACCGCGTTGCTGCCACCGCCGCCGATCAACTGGAAGTCGCGGAATGGGTCCCAGATGTCGAGAGAGAATGGGTCGAAGACGTTGGTTTTTCGGCAGTTGAAGATGCGTGGAATCAGAGACATTCTAAATTTGTGAGTGAAAGAGTGTTTGATTTGTTGGCTAATTGAACTTCTTTGAATTGCTTTGGCTAATTGCTCTTCTGTGTTGGTCCTTCGTCGCTGGATAAGAAGGACATATGGAAAAAGCAACAGGTCATATTGCGTGGGCCCAGTTAGTAAAAGTTTGGGCTTGGCCCCATGACAAAAGGGACTTGTGGGCCAAAAGAAAAGGAACACTCAATGGCAGCGTGTGACCGTTAGACCTGGCAAAAGGGTTGAATTAACGGATTTCGGGTCGTATTCTTGTCAACCCGTTAAGTTAATGGGTGACAAATGCTAAACCCAAACACGACCCGTTACAATTCGCGAATATCCGACATGACCCATTAAGAATAAACCAGAAAAAAACCACCTATCACAACACGGCTTCTTTTACCCAGACAACCAACATGCCTTCCCTCACTCTCTGTATCAGCTGTGGACGCGGAATCTTCTTTGCCTGCAATCAATCAGATACACACATAAGTAAAGAATGAATGAATCAAACTACCATGAAGATTGACACATGAGAAACATAAAAATACCATAATACTTACTCTGAATTCGTTGTGAGATTTGACAAGCAATTGCATTCGAGGAGGAGGCAAGAACTTAACAAGCATGGACATCAGAGCAGGGAAAGTCACCCATGGTGATGTGGGTTTTGAAGTATTCGCTGCCTTGGTTGAATGCCTGAAACAACTGAACATACCACATCAAAGTTAAAACCCAAAATCTCCAATTGTTCATATAAACAGAGGAAGCAAAAGCAACCCTCTTTCATCAACAGCTGGTGACAATGCACTGTAACAATGGTGAAGAAGAGAAGAAAGAAAAAGGTGGGGAAGAAAAATGACGAGAAGAGAAAGAAGAAAGGGAAAAGAAGGGAAGAAGAAAAGGAAAAGAAGGAAAGAAGGAAAAGACAAAAAGGAAAGAATTAAAAGACGGAAAGAGGAAAAGGTGAAGAAGAAAAGGAAAAAAAAAGTATTTTACAAAATTACCCTCGTTAACGGGTGGTAACGGGTTCACCCGTTTTCGACTGAAAACGACCCGTTAGCTTAACGGGTGGCTAACGAGTTCACCCGTTTTCAACCCGACCCATTAAGCTCAACCCAAATACTGATAATTTTATGCGAATTCGTGTCGTGTTAACGGGTCGTGTGCAATATTGCCAGGTCTAATGACCATTGATCCAGCAAAATAAAAATCTCGCTTTTCCCAAATTAATATGCTCCAATTGATATCTACAATCTTGACTAATCAGTATATTTAAAGATTAAATTATAGACCATATGTCTCACATAATCTTTCAAAGATGCAAATAATACAATCAATAATGTAGTCAATGCGATACAGACGATTTTATTTTCTTCAAACCATTTTTAACCATCTGAAATTATTATATTTGAAGATAACATAGTGTCACATATTGGCAGCATTATTATTATTTCTTTAAAACAAGTGATGTTGGGGAGGACGGAATCAAACCTAAGACCTCACATGCATAAGTAAATACTCTTAATCATTTGAACTACAATTCCCTTACAAGTTACATATATTAACGTTATTATAAGTCTACATGAATGATAACACATGTACTTAGCATAACGCTCTCTATTTCAAATTTGAAGTTTATGTATTAATAATTGGATAACAAAGAATTTATGGGCATCAATACAATTATAATTGGGACCCATTTACAATTATTTTATCCTAAGCATATCTTGTCAACTATTTTATCCTAACCCCATTTACAATTATAATTGGGACCCACTTTTAAAAAAAAATACTATCAAGTGTAAATCCTATAGTTTATTGATTATAAAGTAGGATTTACTGCAATCGAAAATGCTAAACGTGTTGAGCCTTCCAGGGACAGGGAGTGCTTGTCTAGCTTATTGTCTGATGTTTCAGATTAAGAGGAGCCTGCTGCTTGCTTGATCTCTGATGTTCTCCATTTCTTCACTAAATCTTTACTGCATTTCCACTTTGGAGGGAAAAAGGTTACCTCCCCATACAAGGTTTGGTTTTTCCTTCTCTCTTGGTAATTGGTAGGTATAAGATTTAGATAGGAAAATTTGGTACCACATAATTGCTATTACCTAATGTTGAGCTCATCTAAATCATTGACAACTTATATTTGCCTTCCTTTCTATTTTGGCATTAGAGTCTCGACTAGAAGAGCCGGTGACAGAGTTTTCACCTCACAAAATCAAAGACCTTCCTTTGATCAACAGATGTGCCTTAGAGGAATATAATGAGCTAGTAGCCGGCCTGTCAAATGGAGCCAAAGCCTCATGGGGACTCATATGTAATACTTTTGAACACCTTGAACAACATGCAATGGCCACAATAAGCCAAGAGATTTCCAATGTTCCAATTTTCCCAATGGGTCCATTTCACAAGTTTTGCGCTCTTCTTCTTCTAGTGGCTTATTATCAGAAGACCAGAGTTGCATTCCATGGCTAAACACTCAAGCACCAAAGTCTGTTGTGTATGCTAGTTCTGGGAGCCTTGCTGCTCAGTTTTTGGAGATAGCTTGGGGGCTAGCCAACAGCAACCAGCCCTTTTTGTGGGTGGTTCGACCTGGATTAGTCCAGGGATCGGAACCATTTCCTAGTGGGTTTGTTGAGAATTTGAATGGGAGGGGTCACATTGTGAAATGGATCGGAACCATTTCCTAGTCTGTCATCACATATTTTTATTTTTATTTTTAATTCACACTCCATAATATTTGTACTAAAAAGAAGCCCGTAGTCTTTGGGACTTAGCCAGAAATCTCAATGGCCTTCACATCAGGCTTCTTCACCTCCTCTTTGGGCACACTCACAGTCAGCACTCCATTCTCCAAACTAGCCTTCACCTCCTCCACCTTCGCGTTCTCCGGCAGCCTGAACCGCCTCAGGAACTTGCCGCTGCTCCTCTCCACCCTGTGCCATTTGTCGTTCTTCTCTTCCTTCTCTCTGCTCCTCTCTCCGCTGATCTGCAGCACCCTTCCTTCCTCCACCTCCACTTTCACCTCATCCTTTCCGGCAGGTCCGCCTTGAACACGTGAGCCTCCATCGTCTACTTCCAGTCGATCCTTGTGTTCGCCACCGCCGTCGTCTCGCTTGCCAGCTCCGATCGCGGACCTGACGAGACCGCGTTGCTGCCCCCGCCGCCGCTGATCAACGGGAAGTCCTGGAATGGATCCCAGATGTCGAGAGAGAATGGGTTGAAGACGTTGGTCCTTGGGTCGCTGAAGATGCGTGGAATCAGAGACATTCTGAATTTGAGAGTGAAAGAGTGTTTGATTTGTTGGTGTTTACACCATAATCAACCGAGCATGTCCAGCCTCAAAACGACTAACACCAAGGCAGACATGCCTTCTCCCCTGCCGAAGGAAAACACTCTTCCAAGGTGCCAGACACCTGCCGAAGCTCCCGACTGCCGAAGCCCTTGATTGCCAAACCTAATCTCCAAGACATATGTCACCACCAGAGCGACTTGCACAAAGTCCCACATCGAAACTTTGTACAAACCTCCCACTTTCACTTCCCTATAAATAGGGAACAGTACCCGAGGTAAAAGGGGAACTACTTTTTCACTTTTACTGTTACTCTGCCAAAATTACCACTCTTAGCCTGACTTAAGCATCGAAGAGCCTTCGGCTGGCACCACACCGGTGTCCGAAGCTTAACGACTGCTTCTTCCACTTTGTCTTCTGCAGGATACCTAGCTACTGAAGGTCTTAGCCATCTTCCCTGCTGAAGACCCAAGTCTTTCTTGTCTAAGTTGACCTCCCAAAAAGAGCATCAACAGTTGGCTAATTGAACTTCTTTGAATTGCTTTGGCTAATTGCTCTTCTGTGTTGGTGCATTGGGAGGGAAGATGAGATATTTTTTAAATACACATTTTTTATTTTAACAACAGCTATAGTCAAAACTAGACGGGGTATACAAGTCATTGTCATTTTTCATTATTTATACTATGTTGACTTCACATATCTTTTCTAATACAAGTGATATTAGAGGAGGAGAAATCAAATACAAGACATGAGGTGCAGAAATAAATGTTCTTAATCACTATGGCGGTAAGTTTATTTGCATGCATATCTTAATATGTAACACTTTGATAAATGGGATGATAATGTTATTTTTTAATATCACAATGAAAGACGAGTATCGATGAATCGAATCTAATCAACGCAATTTCTCAACACCTTCACCACTTTGGACTAAGCCAACTTGTATTCTTCCACCTCAATGGGGTCGGTGTATATATTTTTATGAAAAATAGTTTTGTATCTTTGTAGGCTCCATCCTCATATATTAAAAAAGAATGCCTCCCTGTAAGTATGGGTCTTAAATTAGAATCGACTAGTGTGCCAGACGTATTATTAATCTAAAATATTTCAACACCAGCTAGATATTCTCTTGTTTGTGTTGTTATTTATATAAGCAATATCAAGTGCCCATTTCTCATTTGTCTTCTTTCTTACCCTACAAGTTGTAAAGTCGTAAGCTCGTCGACGGTGGGGCGGCTTAGAAAAAGATATTTTTCTCACATTATCCATTTTGTGTTGTAGTAGTGAGATTGCGTGTGTAGACCAGTTACATGAAAGTCACAGTAAAGAATATATTGGCTACCTATAAGAAGTCAAGAAGTAGCGAAGTATACAGAAGCTGTTACCTGGCAAACAGTCTCAGAATCTGAAGCCAAGCAAACACAGTCAGTAATTCTAAATTCTAATGGAGAGAAGCAGAAGCAGAAGCCTGAGATTGATACTTTTGCCACTGCCATTTCAAGGCCATATAAACCCAATGCTAGAACTGGGCAACCTTCTTCACTCCAAAGGCTTTTCCATAACCATCGTCTACACCAACTACAACTCTCTCAACCCTTCAAGCCACCCACACTTCACCTTCCACTCAATCTCTGACGACTTATCTGCATCTGAGGCCTCCGAAACGGATACTGGCCGTTTTCTTTCTCTTCTAAACGCTAAGTGTGTGGAGCCTTTCAGGGAATGCTTGGCTACCTTGTTATCCGATGCAGAGGAGGACCCTGTTGCTTGCTTGATCTCAGACCCTCTCTTTCACTGCACTCGATCAGTTGCAGAGAGCTTTGACCTCCCAACGATTTTACTAAGGACTGGGGGCGCCACTTCCTTTGCTGTTTATGCTGCTTTTCCACTCTTGAAGGAAAGGGGTTACCTCCCAATTCAAGGTACATGTTCAAAGGTTCTTTCTTTCTTTCTTTCTTGGTTTTCTTTGTTCATTGCCTATAGCCAACAAAATCCTTATAGTTGCATACATAAATTCGAGTTTCTGTTTTTGACATTGATTAGATTCTCGACTAGAAGAGCCCGTAACAGAGCTGTCACCTCTCAAAGTTAAAGACCTGCCCGGGATGGACACTTGTGACCCTGAGGGTTTTTACCAACTGATAACCAGGATGGCAAATGAACCCAAGGCCTCAGCTGGACTCATTTTCAACACTTTTGAAGACCTTGAACAACATGCACTTGCCACACTTCGCCAAGATTCTTACCCCAATATTCCAATTTTCGCAATAGGCCCATTTCACAAGTTTGATTCTGCAGCACCCTCTTCTTCAACTGGCTTATTATCAGAAGACCAGAGTTGCATTTCATGGCTAAACACTCAAGCACCGAAATCTGTTGTGTATGTTAGCTTTGGGAGCCTTGCTGAAGTAAAAGAAGCTCAGTTTTTGGAGATAGCTTGGGGACTAGCCAACAGCAACCAGCCATTCCTCTGGGTGGTTCGACCCGGATCAGTCCATGGATCAGAACCATTGCCTGATGGGTTTCTTGAGAGTTTGAATGGGAGGGGTCACATTGTGAAATGGGCTCCACAAAAAGAAGTGCTGGCCCATCCATCGGTTGCAGTGTTTTGGACTCACAATGGCTGGAATTCTACATTGGAAAGCATCTGTGAGGGGGTCCCTATGATTTGCATGCCATGTTTCAGTGATCAAATGGCCAATGCAAGATATGTGAGCCATGTTTGGAAAGTTGGGGTGCAGATAGAGCATGGGATTGAGAGATCTGAGATTGAAAGAACCATTAATTTGTTAATGGTGGAGAAAGAAGGGGAAGAGATCAGAGACAGAGCATTGAAGCTAATGGAGAAGGCAAATGTTTCCCTCAAAGAAGGTGGCTCTTCATACCAATCTTTGGATGGCTTGGTTAAGCATATTTTATCAATAAAATCCTTTGCTTTTGGAAAGCAGAGTCAGTGATCCCTTGTTTTTCAAACCCCTTTAAATTTAATAATGTATTTGTATTACAAAACCAGAATTCAACAACGAACAGCAAACAGATTGAAAGTGAGACTCTGTTCCCCTTTTCCTTTATTATGGAATGTAGTTTTGCTGCCTTGCGTTTTAATAAATGATGGTCCATCTTCTGTATCATATCTTGTCAACTATTTTATCCTTCTTTTTGTCCTAACCCCATTTACAATTATAATTGGGACCCATTATAAAAAGAGAAAAATTTGTAATATATCCAAAAGACACCTCATGTTTTGGGTATAATTGGGACCCATTATCATATCTTGTCACTCTCTCGTTTTTTTTTTTTTTTTGGTCAAAGCTTGTCACTCTCTCGTTGATATGGGTTTATTGACTCTATTGACATGTCAGATTACTTACCTTAAAGAGATAATTAGCCAACAATATATTTCTTTCCTTACCAAATTTACCCTTGACCACATAAAACGTGAGAAATAATGAAGTTATTAATTGCAGCAAAATTTATGGTGATTTTAGAATAAACTAGTAAATTTAAGGACCTGATTAGATTAGGAAGACTTTTTTCTTTTTTCAATGTCGTCCAATAAAAAAAAAAAAAAAAAGTAAAAAATGGAGTGAGTTGGTTTCTTATGAAGTCAAACACTCTTGAAAATAGATGAGAAAATAATGGAGATTCAGACTTGGGGTTCATCCCAAGGCACAAATGCCACACTGAAGCATGGTCTAATATTCATTTTCCTATGCAGTCATGGTATCGATTTTTTTTTTCTTCTTCTTTTATTATTATTATTATTATGTTGAATATATCAACTTTGAATTGGGTTCAGTCATTTTGTTCTTTATATTTGTTCTTTTATGTATACTTGAGTTATAGGTAATACAATTTTTTTTTTATGAAAAAAATTTAGGGGGAGATTGGTTACTCTCACCACCAACGCTAGGGCATACCCACAACCTCAAGTCGGAAGCACTTACACGTGGCACCCAACTGTCATCTGCCACCGGTATATTTTTTGATATATTTTTCTTCATATATCTAAATTTTTCTTTATCCATATATTATGTAATATTATCAAGGAAAGAATTCAAAATTCAATTATAAGGATATAATGCATTAAATTTAGATTTTCAATATATTTTCCTTATTTACCTCAAAAGGTAAAATCGACACAATAAGAAAAGTAAATAAAGTCAAAGCACCTACATCTAAAACAAAAAATGTGTGGACTAAACCTAATGACAACTAATCATTTTGGACCTAGATCTAAGAACCCCTTAAAAAATACTATCAAGTGTAAATCCTATAATTTACTGCAATCGAAAATGCTAAACGTGTTGAGCCTTTCAGGGAGTGCTTGTCTAGCTTGTTGTCTGATGTTTCAGATTCAGAGGAGCCTGCTGCTTGCTTGATCTCTGATGTTCTCCATTTCTTCACTGAATCTTTACTGCATTTCCACTTCTGAGGGAAAAGGTTAACTCCCCATACAAGGTTTGGTTTTTCCTTTGGTAGGTATAAGATTTAGATTAGGAAAATTTGGTACCACATAATTGCTATTACCTAATGTTGATCTCATCTAAATCATTGACAACTTATATTTGTCTTCCTTTCTATTTTGGCATTAGAGTCTCGATTAGAATAGCCGGTAACAGAGTTTCCACCTCTCAAAATCAAAGACCTTCCTTTGATCAACAGATGTGCCTTAGAGGAATATAATGAGATAGTAGCCGGCCTGTCAAATGGAGCCAAAGCCTCATGGGGACTCATATGTAATACTTTTGAACACATTGAACAACATGTCACTGATCAAATGGTGAATGCAAGATATGCAAGTGATGTTTGGAAGGTTGGGTTGGGTTGCAGTTAGAAGTGTTAAGATTTCAGAGGGACGGGCCCTTGACTCACCACTATCAACACCGATATTATCTCAAACTTAACCATCTGTATAGCAGGTGTGAGGTTTTATACAAAAGGGCTCGATGTTATTAGGCCTCGAGTGGATCCATTCATTATATGTGACTTTCTATTTTGTTAAGTTTCCGATGTGAGACTATATGTATTCTTCCACACTCCTCCTTACATGGGATCATATTTTTAGTGGGCCACAAGTGCAACAAATTCCACATCAATCACCTTTTTTATTTTTTATTTTTTTATTTTAAAATTTAAAATTTAAAATTTAAAATTTGGGGTTCGTTTGATTTTGGTTCGATTTTGTTTAATTTAAGTTTGTTTGATTTGGGTTTAATTAGGCCAAGTCAACCGGTCCGTTCTTATACCATGCTAAGATTTCAGAGGGACCGACCTTTAGCCCACCACTAGCAACACCGATATTGTCCTCAACTTAATCACATGTTTAGCAGGTGTGTGGTTTTATACAAAAGATGTCGATGTTATTAAGAGTGAAGTGTTATATGAGACTTTTTATTTTGTTAAGTTTCCGATATTGGACTATGTATATTCTTCAACAAGAAAATGGAATTGAGGATGGACCATGGAGAGAGATATGATTGAGAAAACAATAAGAAAACTAATGGTGGAGAAAGAAGGGGAAGAGATCAGAGACAGAGCCTGAAAGCTGATGGAGAAGGCAATCTTTGCTTCAAACAAGGTGGACGCGGTTGGTCTGTCTCTCTCTCTCTCCGATTATGCCTTAGTGCCTAAGAATCTATCAATTGATTGGCCGCGGCAAATATCAATTCGACGCGTCGATTTTTAGTTGGACTCAGAAGCTAATTGTACACGTCCGGGACGCTTCTTGGGCTGGCTTTACGGTCTACACATACATTCATTTAGAAACCCAGCAATTTAGTCCTTTTTTTTGGTCTGACAGCAATTTAGTCAGGACACCCAGTTACAAGAAACAAATGCCTTAGGCTTTTTTTTTTAGGGTTTCATTTTCAAATCAAGTTTCAAAAGGCACACGAACTCATTTCTATTTCTATTATTTAGAGCTGCATGCAACAACCTACCGGAAATAGTTTATTTGTTTTTCTCCCTAATACTCACCCAACAATTTAATCAGCACACCCTACCCAACCTTTCTTTTTCTTTTTTTTTTTTTTATTTTTTATAAAAAGCGATATTTTTCTTAAGCTCTGTTAACACGGTATCAGAGCCCTGGATCGATCCTGAGTTCTTCTGCTTTCGCTTTCTATGCCTTGACATTCTTTTCTGGACCTCCATGGAAATCGACGTCAATATCTGCTTCTTCCACGTCATTCTTGGATTCTCAATTTCGTCAAACTGAATCAAGGTTTGGGTTTCGATTCAGCTTGCTATTGGGGATTTTCAGTCTCATATTTGATTTGAGTACGTCTCAATAGGGTTTTGTGGCTGTTTTGGGAATTTCCAATGTTCTTGATCGATTGTTGGTCAATTTTGGGGCTTTTATATGGGATTGCTGATTTCAAGCCTTCGAATTCGGGATTTACAAATTCATATATGCTTTGTGTAATTCTCCATTGATTTGCGAATTCGAAGACCCATCGATTGGGATTTGTTGTTGTTTTGGTGGCATTCGATGTTCTTGGTGGATTGTTGCTCACATTAGGGCTTTTCGATTGGGATTTGTTATTGTTTGCTGTAAGATTACTACTCAACTTGTAGCTGCTCAGATTGATTCGACTCGCTGACTTCAATTCCATGTCTGCCTGTGGAGGTTCTATTTCCTCAACTATGATATGTGGTGGATTTCAGATTGTTAGTTGCATTCCTGCTATTTGGATCCTATGGATGTTCTTTTGGTATTTCTGCTGTTCATCCTCTATCTCTCTGATTTCAATAATTAGAGAAATATTATGTTCAAAGATTTAAGCTTTCTATCCACCTTTGATAGTTATTGTAGCCGCTCCCAAATCAAATATTGAATTCCTTGCTATAAAATCACCTTCATGTTCTTGAATACATCACCATTGACCAAATATTGATGGTTCATTTGTTATTTGCTTTGTCAATTTTCTAGTGCATCCAAAATCTCAGTACCCTTATTCTTGACTCTTAAATCCCACTTCTTTGGAGAACAAGAAAATCTTCAATCAATCAATACTTACATGGTTCTGTCACAATTCTCTTCTCACTATTCTTATCTCAATGGACAAAGAATTTCCCATTTCTCATTCTCTTCTATCTCTCTTCTCCAATATCTAAGGCAATAAAAGAATTTCTCAATTCTTCCTCTTTCCTATCTCCTTTCTACAATCTCTAAGGGTACAAAAGAATTTCCCATTTCTTCCTTCCCATGTCTTCCGCTTTTTTATGTCCTTTCTACAATCTCTCTGATTAGGGAACAAATGAATTTCCCAATTCTTCTTTCTATCTCATTTCTTTAAATTTTCAGGGAACAAAGAATTTCCCTCTTCTCTTATTCTATCTCTTTCTATATGTGGGGGTCTGATTTCTTATTGAGGATGCAATTATTTGGGATATTTGATGGTTCATACAGTGAATCAGTTGGTAAATCTCATAGGCACACAGTTATTCATTTGTGGTCAATAAGGTTGCGAAATTCGTGGACTGGAAGAGTTGATGGAGCATGTATTATGCCTCTGATATTCCCTGTTAATCAGTTGCCGAAGTTTGATGGGGTGCCTCTTAATGGTTTACCTTCAGAATACTTTTAGGTGTGTTATGCGATGTCAAGAAAGTATGCTCTCATTAAAGGAGTTTCACCGTCAGTTGCTTGCTGAAGAAATAATGATTGAATATTCTGGTCGTGCTTGCTATGGAGGTTCAAATGATATAGCAGCCCTTGCAGATGTTGTCATGCCTCCCCTGCAGCATGAGTTTTGCCTCTCGGTTGCAGTATTTAGCATTCCTATGAAGTTTGCTTGTTGACGTTGGTTTGTTCAAACTCCTTGATCATTTTGGGATCAATGGCATAGTCATTCTTTCTTCGTTCTGTCATGGACCTGCGCGTCACCTCGCCTTGCTGCAATATCATGCTTGGTTTCACTAACCATGATCTTGAGGGGGGATGTTAGAGTATAAATGGTTTAATGTGTAGATGTTGACAAGTGTCATAATAATACAATACAATCTTTTATCAAATTCTCCTTTATTCTATTTTCTTAAGCTCTGTTAACAATTTTAACTATTCTAATGTACTGAGAAGTGAATCGAACTCGGATGCAAAGAAACTAACATACTACTTTGACCTTTACAAGTTAAAAAGCTGACACACTCCTTGGCTTGGCACTTTGTTAGCAGATGATGTTTTCCATTCCAGTTATTATTAATAAAAATTTCTATCTTTTGACAACAAGAACGAGAATACATCAAACTATTTTATTATTACATTACAGCTGAGAATACAAAACTCAATTACAGCTGAGAATACATCAAACTCTTAATCTTAACTTAAGAGATATGGCAAAGTCTGTCATCACATTTTTTTATTCTCAAGCAACATGAGATACTTTCTCATTTTCTTTAGCTTCCTCAATGACTGGGACAGAGCTTTCAGTGGCAACATTTTCTTCAGGCTTGAGTACCTTCTCAATGTTTCTCTAGATCTCTAATAAAACTTCCAACTGTTCATGTGGTTTACCCTCCACTTCATTTACTGGTTCTGAATCTTTGACAAGAGATGATTCCAAGGTTTCCTCCACTGCCTGACCAGCTGCTTCAGTTGATGGATCAGCCTCAGAAGCTTCAACCTTTGGCTTCACAACATCTATCTTTTTTTCAACTGGCTCAGTAGCTGGCTTCTCCTCTTGTTTATTCTCTTCTCCTCTTGTTTACTATTTTTTTCAAATAGTAACAGTCTTGCCTCTCTTGCCCATTGTCATGGACTCATGGGAAATGGATGGAAGTGACTGAGAAGAGAAGCGAAACAAACTTACATACTACTTTTGGAGTTTGTCTGCAATACTCTGGTGTATCAATACACCAAAAAATTTTAAACACTCACGTGCAAAGCACGTGGTTGAAAGGAATTTTTTAAAAGGATTAGTACAGTTGATAGCCGGTCAAAAGAGGCTCTTTGCCTTCAACTCAAGACTGACCTTCGTCTCATCAGTGTAACCGCACCAAAGCACTGAACCTCCTCAACTTGGAGCTTAAGCCCAAACCCAGAATCATCTCTGTAACCTCTCCAAAGCACTAAACCTGTTGAGCTTGGAGCTTAAGGCCAAACCCAGAATCATCACTGTAACCTCTCCAACGCATTGAACCTCTTGAGCTTGGAGCTTAAGGGCAAACCCAGAATCGTCGGCTTTGCAGAAATCAACGTCGTACTCTTATTTTATTGAAGGTTAGTGTTTTGATTTTATTGAACGAGTTTTGGTTTAGGGTTATGATTTGAGGGTTTTGATTTAGTTTTTCCAATTGATTGAGGGTTAGGGTTTTGCTTTAGTGTTTTGATTTGAGGGTTTTGTTTTAGTGTTTTGATTTGAATGAAGGTTTGGGTTTTATTGTCACATTGTTTCATGAACCTCCATGGTTGCTTACTCTGCAATGTTGTTGTTGGGTTGTAATTGGTTTGTGAAGACAAAGTCGGCAAATATGAAGTGGGTGTTTTGAATTATTAGATCCCAATTTTGGTTTGCAATTACCATTTATGGTATTTTTATCCCAGGGATTCGTTCAATTGCATTGTTCATAGAATTGCATAGTGTCATGCAATTGCATATAGGAGCATGCAAATACGAATTCGCTGTGTGCAGTTATATCCATATATGCAATTTCATATAGGAGTACACAAATACCGATACACTGTGTGCAGTTATATCCATATATGCAATTGCATAATCAAGGGTGTTTGTGTGTGCAGTTGATGGCTTCTCAACAAACAACTAAGGCAAAAGGGAAGCGTAAATTGGAGGGTAATGAAGAACATGTAGTAGTTGGTCGAAAAGCATTTTTCCGTTTCATGTAAGTGTTGAGATACATATATGTGGAAATACAATTGATGTTGTTGAATATTAGAAGTATTTGCTCAGTATGCGTTGTGTGACAGGAAACATGAACGTGATGAAATGGCGCAAAGTGTGGGTGCGAAGTCTAATGATGAGGTGAGGGATGAGATCGGATAATTGATTGGAAACGTGGAGTTTATATTGGTACTAATGATAGTCTATGTTGCAGAAAAGAAAAGAGATTGCCACTAAATGGGGGAAATTGAGCCCTACAGAGAAGGCTGCATATGGATCCCGCGTTGAAGGTCGAAGTGGGGAACCAGAAATATGTAAAGAAGATAAACGGGTAATAACGAGATGCAGCCCTGACAGATTTCATGCATTAGTGGCAAAATTGTCAGAGCAGAAGCGTACATCAATTGCGGAAATGGGTTTTGGAACATTGTCCTCCTTGTCCTGCACTCGTTTGAACCGGCCATTGTGCAATTATCTTGTTCAAAAGCTCGATCCCTGTACTTGTTCGATTGAACTACATGGAAAAGTGTTGGAACTATATGCTTTTGAGTTTGGACGTGTGATGGGCCTTGAAGACAGTGGTAGTGATGTTGTACTAGGTGGGTTAGTAATGGATGAAGAAATGAAACAATTATATGAGATACATTGTGGAGGTTATAAAAGGGCAATGATGAGTAGTTTAGTTGAGAAATTATGTGCATGCGAAGGTGCGGATGACAACTTCAAAGTTGGGTTTGTCATGTTTGCCCTTGGCACCATCCTTTGCCCTACATCGTCATTGTCTGTAAGCGGGAAGTATTTGAGTTCCTTGAGGAGGACTGGGGAAATAAAGACGATGAACTGGGCTAGGCATGGTTTCAAGTATTTAATTAAAGGTGTCAAGACGTTCAAGGATAATGAGTCGGTTTATATGAATGGGTGCTTGCTTTTCCTCCAGCTGTTCTATTTTGATTCTGTTGTCAAAGGTGGTTCATATGTTGATCGGGCAATGCATCCCATTGTGGCATGGAATAATAAGTTGGGTAATAAACTTATAAAGTGGGTCACAAATAACGGCGGCTTTGATAGTCCCACTGTTGGTGTTGTTTCAAACCACTCGAAGATGGGCTCACTTTCTGGGGTCAACATTGAAGCATTGGCTGAAGAGGTGGCGGCTATAGTGGGCGAAAAAGTAGCCACTACAGTAGGCGAAAAAGTAGTTGAAGCCGTGAAGCGTTCACTTTCAGAATTTCGTCAAGAGTTAGCTTCTTTCATGAAAGATGGAACACGTGCAAATCCCGAAGAACCCAATGTGGAGAAAGAAATGCCAAAGGACTACGAGGCTATGGGAAAAGTAAAGAAGGGCAATGATCCCTTGCAAGCAGGCGAAGCCGAGATGCAAAGTTCCATTCAAGTGTCTCAAGGTGAAGAGCAAGAAATGGAGGTATGAAGATAAAGGAGTGGTAGTAATTTGTCATAGTTTTAGAAAAATACTGTTGATTTTTAATTATTTGTATGTTTTTAAAGATGCAAATGGTTGGGTTGTAATAATGTTTGAGATATATTTTTCATATAACTCAATGATGGATGATAATGTAAGATATTTGGTATTTATATAACTTATAATCATGGATGGTTATGTTATATAACAATTGAGTTGTTTTAAATTTATTGGTTATGATTTTATAATTCCCTTTTCCAAGCAGTTAAAAAAGGCCATGGAAAAGAGGAATGTTAGAAAGGTTGCTGCTCCTAACAGTACTCGTATGCAAACACGTCGTACAACGGAGAGACATCCAAGTAAGCATCAAAAGTCTCCATGGGAGCCATTGGTGTATAAAAAGGGGAGAGTGAACAACTCCTTTGGAAAGCAAGTACGGATTGGGAATACCCAACCCAAAATCAAAATAGGTCCTTTCAAGCTTAAAGTTGGAGAGTTAGATGATGCTGACATGGACTTGTTTAGTTACCTTTTTAACGAGAATGACGAATCCAGGTAGGGTGACCAAAATTTCCAGTTTTCATGCGATTATCCATATTCTATCAAGTCATCACATCTTTGATTAGTGTTTAGATGATGGTACATTCCTAACAATTGCCTTCATGCTTGTATGTAGTACCGAACCAATAATCGAAACGGAGGGAGGACATTATCTAAGTAAGGGAGAGTTGTTGTGCCCGAGGCGGAGAAGTGGCTTCTTGACCGGTTGATGAACACAAAGATAAGTTATCTACATGAGGTTGAGTCAACAACATGGTACTTTACAACATATTTTGCGGCTCTTGCTCTTGGGGCAATAACGGATGAGGAGTTGTCCGCTTTTGTCGTCAAAAGCAGAAGAGAGACCTCTAAACGATTCCAAAACAATCTCAAGGATTGCGACAAGGTTTGAATATGTTTTGTTTTGACCTATAATAAGAAATGTATGTATGCAATAAGGCTTAACAACAATTTTTTCTTTAGATCTTCATCCCAATCTTGGACAATATTGGGGACCATTGGTACCTAGTACTCATCCGGGTTCGTCAACAAGAAGTTGAAATATGGGATAGTCTTCCATCAGGCAGACACAACGTCACTCGACTTACACAGACACAACACATTGTATGTGGGTTTACTCTATGGTAGTTTTTAGTGATAGATTATAAATTGAGCATGAACAATAATTATAATGTCACTTTTCTTGGTAGGTCAATGTTTTGGACTTAATTTTTAGTGATGAAATTGTGCGCGACTTTGGAACCGGATGGGGTTTTGCAAAGTTCAACATCGTACGATCGAAGACGGCGCGCAAACAGGATAATGGGTGGGATTGCGGGCTGTTTGTTTTAAATTGGCTGGACGACATTGAATGCAAATCCCATGGTGCAAACAAGGTTTGTAAGTATTGTTAGTGACATGTATATGATTTGAAATTTCCATTGCACCTGTGAATAATGATTGACAGTTCATAGTCCGGTGTTGGTGGCAGTTTCAATCCGTACAAGAACGGATGCGTGTCGCGCTATCGCTTGTGAAGCACCCAAAAAACTTGATTGGACCTAAAGTAATGCAGTCGGCTCGAAGCTCTGTTGACAAAGATCTAGACGGTTTGATTAAACGTGTTGCAACTAACCCTGGTAGGCCCAGCTCACACAAACCAATGACAAGGTCCAATAAAACACGTCAATCCCAAATATTGAAATGAGGACATCACAATTGCCTCAGGCTAAAATATCATGTAAATTGTGTTGAATCTTCTGTGAAGCATTATCATGCACGTGTGTAGGTGGGTGCATTAGAGAATTGCACACAGTGAGTTTGGTTTTGCATGTTCGAACGTGCAATAGCATGTTCAATCTTGCAATTGGACGTTATAACATGCAAAACCTTACTCACTGTGTGCAATTATACCGAAGTCAGTAAATACCAGATGCCGTTCGTAAATTGTTATCAAACTTTTGTAAAGCATTTTTGTTTGTGCATCTGGGGTTCAGAAGTTAGGGTTATGATACGTGGAAGGCCATGTTTTGTATGCCCAAATACCATGTCAGTTGTAAATCATGGTCAGTATTTTGTAAATCATTACGCGTATTGTTAGTGATCTACTAGTTTGGATGCCGAAATAAATTCCATAAGCATATCTCCCTTCAAACACATAAATTACATTCAAAAGTCTCAACAAAAACCGGTTGTTCGACCTATCCGGTTAAAACACAAGGCATATTCGAATTTACAAAATTGCGGTTATCTTGAGACTTAAGTAATCCTAAGATTGTAAATCACATCCGAAAAACACAAAATTGTTGGATTACATGTAACCTCCAATTACATAAGCATACGTGTTGCTTCATGGATTGCACTTTTCTAATTTAGTAACTGCTTCATTGAGCTCGATCTTGTCCCACTTTTTTGACCCTGCGTCAACATGCTGGGCATATTTCCTAAAAATTTCAAAGCCGATCTCTATCCCACCGTTGTACAGTTCGTGTTTGACATGAAAATAATCCCTTGAATTTTTGTACTGGATGACCGCTGGATGGGTTTGGCTTGCATTTGTTTCAAATTCAAAATCAAAGTTCGAAAGTGTATCAACAAGATTGTCGTTACTCACCTCGGTGGATGGCATAAGTACATCATGAACTCGACAAACTTTCTGAACTATGTAATTGGTACGATCATTTGGATCATCAACAACCTTCTTTTTCGTTGGTGCATTGGATCCCCTTGAGCTACAAGCATGATAATTTGACATTGGGATGGAGGGGTTGCTAGAACTATAAGTGTTGCTATGCCTTTTTGAAATTTTGAAAAATAAGGGAAAGACAAACCGCAATGGATGGATGGGTAGGCTGGAGAAGTTGATATATATTGGCTCATGCACAAGTGTGTTGGTTTATTACGGTTGTTGGTTAGCATTTGCATCCATTAATACAAAGTATTTTGTTAGGTGGCCAGGTAGTTGCATATTAAATGGTAACTTTTTCGTGAAGGTTGAAAATTTACACTTTGAACGCATATTTTACCTTCCAAACGCAACATCTGCATTTACAGAGTAAAAGAGACGTTTAAATTGTAAAAGTGCTTTTGGGGGGCCTTTACTCATGAACGAGGTTCTTTACTCCAAAAACGCAGAAGTGTCGTTCAAATAGTAAATTCTTCGTTGAACTTGGAAATTTATAATTTCAACGTATATTTTACCTTCTAAACGTAAGATCTACGTTTACGGAGTAAAAGAGACGTTTCAGTTGTAAAAATATTTTTAGGGTGCCTTTACTCATGAACGAGGGTCTTTACTATATAAACGCATAAGTCTCGTTCCAATGGTAAATTCTTCGTTCATTTTGTAAATTTATAATTTAAACGTATATTTTATCTTCTAAACGTAAGATCTACGTTTACAGAGTAAAAGAGACGTTTAAGTTGTAAAAGTACTTTTAGGGTGCCTTTACTCATGAACGAGGGTCTTTACTCTATAAACGCAGAGGTCTCGTTCCAATGGTAAATTCTTCGTTCAAGTTATAAATTTACCATTTAAACGTATATTTTACCTTCTAAACGTAAGATCTACGTTTACGGAGTAAAAGAGACGTTTAAGTTGTAAAAGTACTTTTAGGGTGCCTTTACTCATGAACGAGGGTCTTTACTCTATAAACGCAGAAGTCTCGTTCCAATGGTAAATTCTTCATTCAAGTTGTAAATTTACAATTTAAACGTAGATTTTACCTTATAAACGCAAGATCTACGTTTACGGAGTAACAGAGACGTTTAAGTTGTAAATGTACTTTTAGGGTGCCTTTACTCATGAACGAGGGTCTTTACTCTATAAACGCAGAAGTCTCGTTCTAATGGTAAATTCTTCGTTCAAGTTGTAAATTTACAATTTAAACGTATATTTTACCTTCTAAACGTAAGATCTACGTTTACGGAGTAAAAGAGACGTTTAAGTTGTAAAAGTACTTTTAGGGTGCCTTTACTCATGAACGAGGGTCTTTACTCTATAAACGCAGAAGTCTCGTTCCAATGGTAAATTCTTCGTTCAAGTTATAAATTTACCATTTAAACGTATATTTTACCTTCTAAACGTAAGATCTACGTTTACGGAGTAAAAGAGACGTTTAAGTTGTAAAAGTACTTTTAGGGTGCCTTTACTCATGAACAAGGGTCTTTACTCTATAAACGCAGAAGTCTCGTTCCAATGGTAAATTCTTCATTCAAGTTGTAAATTTACAATTTAAACGTAGATTTTACCTTATAAACGCAAGATCTACGTTTATGGAGTAAAAGAGACGTTTAAGTTGTAAATGTACTTTTAGGGTGCCTTTACTCATGAACGAGGGTCTTTACTCTATAAACACAGAAGTCTCGTTCCAATGGTAAATTCTTCGTTCAAGTTGTAAATTTACAATTTAAACGTATATTTTACCTTCTAAACGTAAGATCTACGTTTATGGAGTAAAAGAGACGTTTAAGTTGTAAAAGTACTTTTAGGGTGCCTTTACTCATGAACGAGGGTCTTTACTCTATAAACGCAGAAGTCTCGTTCCAATGGTAAATTCTTCGTTCAAGTTATAAATTTACCATTTAAACGTATATTTTACCTTCTAAACGTAAGATCTACGTTTACGGAGTAAAAGAGACGTTTAAGTTGTAAAAGTACTTTTAGGGTGCCTTTACTCATGAACGAGGGTCTTTACTCTATAAACGCAGAAGTCTCGTTCCAATGGTAAATTCTTCGTTCAAGTTATAAATTTACCATTTAAACGTATATTTTACCTTCTAAACGTAAGATATACGTTTACGGAGTAAAAGAGACGTTTAAGTTGTAAATGTACTTTTAGGGTGCTTTTACTCATGAACGAGGGTCTTTACTCTATAAACGCAGAAGTCTCGTTCCAATAGTAAATTCTTCATTCAAGTTGTAAATTTACAATTTAAACGTATATTTTACCTTCTAAATGTAAGATCTACGTTTACGGAGTAAAAGAGACGTTTAAGTTGTAAAAGTACTTTTAGGGTGCCTTTACTCATGAACGAGGGTCTTTACTCTATAAACGCAGAAGTCTCGTTCCAATGGTAAATTCTTCGTTCAAGTTATAAATTTACCATTTAAACGTATATTTTACCTTCTAAACGCAAGATCTACGTTTACGGAGTAAAAGAGACGTTTAAGTTGTAAATGTACTTTTAGGGTGCCTTTACTCATGAACGAGGGTCTTTACTCTATAAACGCAGAAGTCTCGTTCCAATGGTAAATTATTCGTTCAAGTTGTAAATTTACAATTTAAACGTATATTTTACCTTCTAAACGTAAGATCTACGTTTACGGAGTAAAAGAGACGTTTAAGTTGTAAAAGTACTTTTAGGGTGCCTTTACTCATGAACGAGGGTCTTTACTCTATAAACGCAGAAGTCTCCTTCCAATGGTAAATTCTTCGTTCAAGTTGTAAATTTACAATTTAAACGTATATTTTACCTTCTAAACGTAAGATCTACGTTTACGGAGTAAAAGAGACGTTTAAATGTTAAATTATTAGTGCAGCTTGTAATTTTACAATTTATGCCAAGATTCCATTTTCTGACCTCATTGCATTCAATCTCAACCATCAATTGATCTATAAAAACGACAAATCCACATGAACAGACCATTGATAAAGGAACAAGTCCATAGGGCCCAGCTTGAGGGCCCCTGTTTACCGGTTGTTCAACCTTATTTAACTTGTAAATTTGTTTAGAAGTTTAAATAATCCTCTTCCCAACCCAGAAAATCCAATCGAGCCATTGGTGTTGATCCAACGACCTCTTCACTCTGCTGAGCAATCATATCTAAGTCAGCAAAACCTTAAAAACGAGTATTCGGGGGAAAAAGGATGAATAGTAGTCCAATCTTTGCATTGTAAACATAAGTACATTGGGGCTTTACTCGAGCAGCCATGACACTACACCTATATGTGGGACGTGCCGGGACAATGTAATTAAGGGCAATGGGCGGGCCCGGTGTGTGAGGCGTCCCAACACGACGTAAACCCTAAAATATATTGAAATTATAAATTAAATAAGGATACTATGGTAAATTCACACCATTTCATATTTAAAAAATAAAAATAAAAGACAAATCCGAGAATGGATCATATTTTTTGTAACAAAACTATCCATTATATTTTTTAATTAAAAAAAAAATTTACGTTTTGTAGAAAAGTCTCTCGCAGCCGTGGAGGCTTGCGGAGAGGCTAGTAGAGATGAATATAAGTTGAAATTATTAAAAGAAGCCCATTTCTCCCCCTCAACCCACTTCCGCAAAAACCTGCGAATTCCTAATGTTTTTGACAAAATAAAACCAGTTCTTTAAATAAAAAAAATTGGAAAATAAAAACTGACTCTTGTAAAACGACGCCGTCCAACTCAACAATTTTGAACAACACACGGAGCCAAGGAACAAAACATCCAAACACAACGCAGCCTCAGTTCAAATCCCTAAATCCCCAAATTTCCTCTCTTCTTCAATAACCCGTCCCCCAACTTCACCCAGCACATCGTGTCGACGCCGCGAAGCCAGCCCAAGGCGCGTCTTCTGTCACCACCTCGCCGGCAACAATATTCAAAAAAATTCTTACTCTGTCAGTTTTGGCTTCCACCAAAAGAAAATGGGGAAGAAAAGGCGTTGCATGAACAGACCCCCTGCCAAACCCATTGCGTTGTCTCTCCCTAAAGGCACATTGAAGAATAAGCTTTATGGTGTGCGAGAATACACACCAATTGACAGAAATCCAAATTTACCCGAATTGCACGTTGGTTTGGAGGACCATCTTTCGTACAAGGTACCTCAAGTGTTTGTTTCTATTTTTCTTTTATCCTATGTAAAGTCAATGAATTGGATAAATTTTTCCTTTATTTGTGAAATTAGTTGAATAAGTTTCTGAATTTGATGGGGAAGTTGGGGCTTGACCGTTTATTACTGTGAATTTTGGCATGCATGCTATGCTTTGTCGATGAAAGTATGCCCTAATGTGGGTTGCAGGCACGCTTAGGAGTATGTAAACATTTGAGACCTAGTATCTGTTATTGTTAGATGACAAAATGATTGGAAGCTTTGGTTGTTTCATTTTCTGTTTTTTTATTTGGATTTTGTGATTGAGAGGTCATTGCTTATTCATATGTGGGGTCATATGATTGGGTTACTTCAAGATCAGTCATCATTTAGTCCGAATGCTTTATATATGTGTAATTCTGGACTTTGGACATTCTTTACAAGCAAAACCCCAACCCAAATTTCCTCAATTCCCAGTTTCTAGAGGGCTTTAATAAAATTCTTCGTTCAAGCTTAGCTGGATGCCGCTTGTATTACCTAAAAAACATCGAAAGTTCAATTAGAAACCCTAGGGAAGCAGAGAGAGTGAGGTAAACCCTAGAGAAGCAGTAAAACAATAAATTTACTTTTTTTTTCCAGCAACCACAAAGTCCTAATTCATTATAGGTAAACTCATGAATATCAGACACTGATTTTCTCTGAATTCTCATATGAGATTAGACTAATAATATTGTAGAAACTAGAACCCACTTGTTAGTTGAAAATTGGAGAAAAAGGGGGACAAAAATCTGCTAAAATATTGTTCTAGGCCAAAGGATAGGAGAAAAGGTCTATCTTTTTTTAGCACCAACACTTTGATGGTGATCCCAATAACTAAAACCACAGAAGTGGAGTTCTTAACCATTGATTCACAACAAGAATCAATGGTATCGGAGAGAGAATCAGAGGTGGTTGTGATTGGTATCGGAGGAAGATTGAGAAGTGTTGGTGGAGCCTCCAAGTCCAGGGAGGAGGTGAATCTGTCCCTATAAAATTTATTTGCCAAAACATATAAATAATAGGCAAGTTTATGAGTTTCCCACCAGACCAATTGTAATCTTAAACAAGGACTTGGAAAAGTTGTTGCCTATTGTTATTATAGGCAATGAAATTTGCCTCGTTGCTTACTGTTTCGTTGGTGATTCCATTTTTTTGTAGTTAAGCCTTTTTTGCATTGAGAAATAAGTTATTTAGCTAATTCATAAATACCAAACAACATACAAATGTACGACGACTATCTATCAGAAAGAACTACTGCCAAAATACTTAAAACCATCACAAGGAACAACCAAGTATCTTACCACAAAACAAAATTTTATTCTCATCTCAATGCTCACCAACATTTTCGTGTTAAAAGGCAAATATCTACTGATCAATATTTAATAGGAGCAATGATCTGTATCTGAGGACCGAGTTTCTCCTCACCAACCTTTTCTGGCTTCACCCTCAGCTTGTTCAACTGTTTCTTCCTCTCATGTGCAAGCTGGGCCCTCTCCTTCCTCTTGTTCTCAAGCTCCTGCATGCTCTCATAGTCATTCGATCCAACCTCATATGAAAGCTTGCCTAACAAACAGTACTTGTATCCTGCTTGAACCCTCAAGACCTTGAGAGCATCAGGAATGACCATCTTCTTTATCTTATCATAAGGAGGTGGAACAAGTGCAGTTAAGCCTCTGGTATTTGGTTTTTGCAAAATGTGTATTTCATGAAAGCTCAGGTGTAATTCATCCCCCAAAAGAAGCTCTGCTCTAATCAACATGTACGAATCTGTCTAAGAACTAACAAATAAATTAGGAAACTAATTAATAATTCCGTGTTCCATCTATTTCATTTGTAAACCCTAATGGGTTTGACAAATATGTCCTCATAAACATTGTTGATTGTTGTGATTCATTTACATTTGCAAAAATATGTCCTTTTGTAGCATGTTGAACTAACAAGTTATTATTTGTCTTTCCAGCTGAATGTGCAGTCAATTCGGGGCCATGATAACAACAACATTGCCATTGAATGGTGGAACCAGGGTTTGCACTCCTCTGTAAAGGAGAGGGTAATTGAAGCGGGCTTCGAAGACTTTATTAAGATATTAGGGCTGGGGAAAAAGCGTGATAGGCCCTTGCTTGTTGCTTTGGCTGAGAGATGGTGGGACACGACACACACGTTCCACTTTGATAACATTGGGGAGATGACGATGACCCCAATGGACTTCAGTGCCATCACAGGGCTTCGTGTGAGCGGCAACCCATTGAAATACGACATGTCGGCTCACCTAAAGAAGAAGAAATTAGAGTTAATGTTTGGGAAACAAGTTGTTCTGAAGGCTGATAATCACAGAATTCGATATGATGATCTGTGGACAGCATACCGCGACAAAGAACCGGCAAATGAAGTTGAAGTTGAGCAAATAACGAGGGTTTTCATCCTTTGCTTGATTGGGTCAACTTTCTTAAATGATAAGTCCCAGTTTGTGTGCTTGCACTACATGCCCAGTCTCGAAAATCTGAAAGAAATTAAGAATTACAATTGGGGGGGTGCGGGGTTGGCATGCCTCTACAAATCCATGGATGCCTTAACGAGGGGTATGAACGAGAGCATGGGAGGTTATTGGAGAGCATGGGAGGTAAGTGGAAATGAAAGTTACTATACTCATTCTTTGAATTTGTTTTGTTTAGTTTTAAAAAAGTTGACAATTAACTTGTTAAACCATTTATAGGTATGGGCATGTGAATACCTGAAGCCCTTTGCACTTAAGCGCCCCAAGGGCAATAATGATACATGGCCCAGGGCTTTGAGGTGGTTGGGGTCAACCTCGAAGCGTGATTTACAGCACAAATTGGAACCATTACGAGTCACTATGCGACATCTCACAAATGATAATGTAGGTAACATTTTCATCTTGCATAATTGTTTCTGTAAACTACTGGTGTCGTGCACTAACTACCGTCATTAATTGAAATGGTAACGCACAGGTTGTCTGGCATCCATGGGGGACGGATGAATCACAGCTACCTCGTTGCGTAAAAGATAGTATGACTGCTACCCGCCAGCGTATTTTGCTTCAAGGACCAGCTGGATGTGCCTGGTACTTGGGGGAGCGAGTCACCGTTCAGAGCATGTGGACTCGCACATCCTCTGTCCCCAAGATTCCTCCAAGGACCATGCTTCGTGATTACGAGTTTACGAACAAAGACGAGGAACACGAGGCACTGAATGGGTCATCCGTTGACAATTGGGTCGAAGCCAATGCGGATTACGCCAAATATATAGATGAATTTGTGATTTACCGACATTATCCAGACATGAAAGAGAAGGTAAAAGGAATTACTTCATGGTCATTTTGTCACGTGTAGTCACTCCTTTTTAAAAACATTTTCTCTTAATCTAACAGGAAAATGAGAAAGGTGTGACAATTGGAACCATTCCTCGTCAACCTTGGTCAATCAGGCTGCCCAGCGTCACAGATGCTAATGAAAGCAAGTTAGTCCGGATCCCCCAGGGACAAGAGAGCCCTGACCTACCGTTACCCAGCGAAGTGACGCACGTAAGTAATACGATGTACAACATACTGTCATTTTAATCATACTTTATTTTTGTTTACAACTGTTCATTGTGTTGGCATTGTAGGTGACTGCTGAAGATGCTACACATCTACTGCAGTACATTGCTGGGTTGAATTCTTTGCTATTTTCAACGTGTCTGGAAGCAGCAAGTCAGCTGACACGACGCAAAAATCAAAAAGTAAGTTATTTTGTAATTGGTGCATTCCATAAAAGTCACTTTTCTTAGTTACAGGTTTATCATGTTTGTTGTTGCATTATATGCAGGAGGAACGATCCAAAAACAAACCTCACTGTGCTGGAAAGGGAAAGGCACCAATGCTCGATCCGGAAGATGACCAAGAGGAAGAGGAAGAAGATGAAGATGACGAGGAAGAAGAAGAGGATGAGGAAGATGAAGAAGAGGAAGAAAAGGAAGAAGGACAAGACAGAAATGAGGAGGATGATGGGCTTTCGGACCTTGGAGAGGATAGCGACGATGATGGGACAGACATAGACACAATCGAGAACCGTACTCTGAAGCAACCGAAAGGCAAGACAAAAAAATCGGTTCGTAGCCCAGGACCTAAGAGGCGGAAGAACAATTAAATGTCGTCACTCGGTTGTACATCAACTTTGTTCAAAGTCTGTTTATATTTTGTTATGGCCATTTCATGAAAATGAAAACGCAATATGTTCATGGATGCTCAAATATTATGTGTTTAAATTAATCCATTTCATGTTAATATTTGAAGTCATGTGGGTGTTTTCAATTTGCCTAAAATGGAATTTGCTTCAAGTGATCTTTTCCATGTTCATCCTTCAATTCAACACAGGTTTCCATTTGGATTTAATGATATACATTTACTTCATGTGGATCTTTGAATTCATGTTATTATTGCTAACATTTGCGCACAGTGGGTCGGTATTTGCCAAACATTTTATGCAAATGCACAATGTGTCGTGCAATTGCATTATCAGTCATGCAATTGCATGATCTACTACTTTTGCGCACAGTGGCTCTATTTTTGCACATCTAGTCATGCAATTGCATGATCTACTACTTTTGCGCACAGTGGCTCTGTTTTTGCACATCTAGTCATGCAATTGCATGATCTACTATTTTTGCGCACAGTGGCTCTGTTTTTGCACAGCTAGTCATGCAATTGCATGATCTACTATTTTTGCGCACAGTGGCTCTGTTTTTGCACAGCTAGTCATGCAATTGCATGATCTACTATTTTTGCGCACAGTGGCTCCGTTTTTGCACAGCTAGTCATGCAATTGCATTCTCAGTCATGCAATTGAATATACAGAGTCATGCAATTTGAATATACCTGCAAATACATCCAACCCGAGTCACTTTGCATTATCAGTCATACAACCGCAAATACATCCAATCCGAGTCACTTTACTACTTCATACAACCGCAAATACATATTACTTTACAAGTGTTAATACAGAGTAACAAAAAAACTATACACTAGCACTTCATCATCTACCTCTAATGTTCATTTCTCCATGTAAACAAAGACCCATAACTTTGACTGCTATAGATTGCATCACTGGACAATTGTATCGGTTCATGAGTGCCAAATGAGAAACCGCCATCACTCTGCTGAGTAGAACCGCTTGGGCTTGCAGTAGACTCGACATCATTTCCAGTATAATTAGCAAAGTCATTAGATGTTGATTGTGAAACCGTTTGACTGGCATAGCTGTAGCTTATATCTGGTGATGGCCCAATATTGTTACTATACTGATATCTTTGACTACCAGAACTCAAATTCACGACTTCATTTGCACTCGGATGGATGTTTCTTTTAGAGCATGTCCGCTTTGTATGTCCATGTCTGCGGCATAACATGCATTGTCGTTGCTTGCGTGTTCCACTGCCTCGTCCTTGGGTGCCTTTTGTCCTCGCTAAGGTTGGATCTTTGACAATGTTTGGAGGAAATTGCCCACAACTACCCAAGTTAAGGGTCGTCTCATCTTCTTTCTACCACAACCCATGAACTATTCCCTCCAATCGACTTAGTTCATTCTTCAAAAGCCCATACCCATCTCTACTCTTTGATGCATACAAACACACTCTGTTCGCAATACAACTTAAACTTCCATATCTCGCGGTTTGTTCAACCTCCTTGCTACCACTTTCTGACAAAAATGCATATCCAATGTCTATTCGGGCACTCTTTGTCCACCTCTTCATTATGAATGACGAGGGAATTTCCATAACATGCTCCCACTTCATCACATAAAACAAATGGCAACATGGGATGCCTTCGCTTTCATATTTCTGACAGTTGCACTCTATTCGAACATCTTCCCCACCATGGTACACACAACTCCAATTACTTTGCGGTTCACCGTATTTCGCTAATATATACAACCGTCCTCCGAAATTATGAATTATTTTCTCATGAATGAGTGCTGACGAAGCATTGATCTCGTTACGTACCAATAAAAAGCACTTATGAGTGTAAGTTTGGGAAGCATGTTGCTCAAGACTTTTCAGTGTTGTTGTAAGCACTTCCTTTGACTGTTTGGCTTCAAAATCATCCTTCCCCGAGGTATTCCTCATACGTGCCATGGCCCTATCAATTGCTGGAATGCATTCAAACAACTTAACGCCTTTCCTCAAGTAATCTTTCACAAACTTGTTCATACACTCCACGCGTTGAGTAGTGCACATACCACCGAAAAACTTGGGCCTAAGGCGTGATTCCGCCCATGCATCTCGTTTTGCATACATCATTTCCAGCCATTCCTTCTGTTTATGTGTAGTAACTCTTTCTTTCAAAAACTCCCATTTCTTTTCAAACTCATTCACTGCAATTGGTTCCCAAAGACATGCTTGAAATGATCGTACCAATTCTTCATCCTTTAAGTTGTTTTGTGCATTCCTTGCCACGTGCCATGAACACAACCTATGATTGCACATGGGCAACACATACTCAATTGCTTTGCGCATCGCCTCATCCCCATCCGTCAGTATTGATGTAGGCTTTTTGCCTTTCATGGATGATATGAATGTCTCCAACAACCACTTGTATGTTTCAAAGGTCTCGTCAAGCAATAAGGCACAACCAAATATTACACTCGCCCGGTGGTTGTTTGAACCAACAAATAACACTAGAGGCTTGTCATACATATTGGTTTTGTATGTGCTGTCGAATATGAGGACGTCTCCAAAGGCAACATAATCCATTAGTGAAGTAGAGTCTCTCCAAAATAGGTTACCAAGCCTATTCTCCTCATCTACACTGAACTTACAAAAATATTCAGGATCCACTGATGCTTTTGCTTTCATGTAGGCGAGTGCAGCTTCAGTGTCGCCGTCCAACAAGATTTCCCTACGTGATGCATCCAACTTATTATATAGATCCTTGATTTGGAACCCCACGTTCAAATACCCACCTGATTGGTCTACCATATACTCATAAGTATGAGATGTTCTCACCAAAACCCTACGCATTGCCATTGCTTGGGCTAAATCTGACTTTGAAACAACCCGGTTCGATCGGAGATAAGGTGATTCACATGGCGTCGCTAATTCGTGACTGTGATCCGGTTCAAAGTTTTTGACGACGTATACCTCACTTTTGTTGTCGTAATTCACCACAAAAAAAGCAGGGCAATTCTCTCTTGTCAATCGCCTAGCTGGTTTGATCCTATTCGGTAGGTCATTGTACTTTTCTTCTCTCACACCTGCCTTTGAACAACACCACCGTCTCCTTGCTACTTCCCCTTTCTTATTATAATACAATGTGTCTTTCCGTACACTGAATCCAATAGCCGTTGCATAGCTTACGTAATATTCCTATGCTAACTCTATCGTTTTAAACTCCAACCCTATAATATCTTCTTTCCTCAATTGCTTCCAATTAAACCCATTATACTGTCTACTTTGACCCATCGATTCTTCGGTTGACATTTTCTCACTGTCCATTGCCCGTGCATCGTGACTCGACATTTCACAACCACCAACATATCCTTCATCACTGCAACCAAGATTTGATGCCTCTAAACCCCTCACTGTCTCATCAGGGCATTCCATACCTGCATTAAGGATTTTTGCTCAACTCATCTACCAACTACAATTATACAATAGGCCCTCCAATTGAAATTGCACATTTCAATTTACAATCAATTATTAAAATTATTTTGCATAACTCATAACACAAGCCTCTGTTAGATTTCTTACCTCTTACTTCCAAATCGCTTGATGCCTCCATCCTTCCAACTCCGTAAGTCGCCACTTCTACCGTAGGAAATCTTTCAGAAAATCTCCACACTTCAAATCGGTTGAACGACTCACCAAAACTTAGTCATTCCCGGTGTCGACAATGTGATTGTAGGAGACCCATATGAGGAGTCGACTTCGCTTGCACTGCGTGCCTCAACCAAGCTATTCCTCACGCCTTCAATCAATTAAGTTTAGGGTATAGGAGGAAATTGGGACTTACGCACCCAGACGAAGGAGGAGAGAACTTAGTCATTCCGGTGTCGACAATGTGATTGTAGGAGACCCATATGAGGAGTCGACTTCGCTTGCACTGCGTGCCTCAACCAAGCTATTCCTCACGCCTTCAATCAATTAAGTTTAGGGTATAGGAGGAAATTGGGACTTCTGCACCCAGACGAAGGAGGAGACAAACCTAGATCGTGCGTGCCTGCTTCTGTTACCTGGTGTTTATTCCTTCCAGCCTCCCTCTCACGTGATTAAAACATAACAGGGTTTATCAGGTTTCAGGTCATTCATTCTCAGCCCTAGGATTAAACCATTAAAATCTAACGGTTCACATATCTGTTGTATTGATACACCAGAGTATTGCAGAATTATCGCTACTTTTGACCATTTACAAGTTACAAAAGCTGACACACAACTTGGCTTGTCACTTCGTTAGCAGATGATGTTTTCCATTCCAATTATTATTAATAAAAATTTATATCTTTTGACAACAAAAAAGAGAAAATCAAAAACTATTTTATTATTACTGACACAAAACTCAATTACAGCTGGCAATACATCAAACTCTTTTTTTTTTTTTTGGGTCTGAAACAATACATCAAACTCTTAATCTTAAGAGATAAACACACCGCACCACTCAATACGGCAAGTCTGTCATCACATTCACATATATATTTTTTTAATCCACACTCGATAATATTTGTACTAAAAAAAAGCCCCTGTAGTCTTTGAGACTTAGCCAGAAATGTCAATGGCCTTAACATCAGGCTTCTTCACCTCCTCTTTAGGCACAGTCACAGTCAGCACTCCATTCTCCAAACTAGCCATCACCTCCTCCACCTTCGCGTTCTCCGGCAGCCTGAACCGCCTCAGGAACTTGCCGCTACTCCTCTCCAACCTGTGCCATTTGTCGTTCTTCTCTTCCTTCTCTCTGCTCCTCTCTCCGCTGATCTGCAGCACCCTTCCTTCCTCCACCTCCACTTGCACCTCCTCCTTCTTCAGCCCCGGCAGGTCCGCCTTGAACACGTGCGCCTCCGGCGTCTCCTTCCAGTCGATCCTTGTGTTCGCCACCGCCGCCGTCTCGTTTGCCAGCTCCGATCGCGGACCTGACGAGACCGCGTTGCTGCCCCCGCCGCCGCTGATAAACGGTAAGTCCTGGAATGGGTCCCAGATGTCGAGAGAGAATGGGTCGCAGACGTTGGTCCTTGGGCCGCTGAAGATGCGTGGAATCAGAGACATTCTGAATTTGTGAGTGAAAGAATGTTTGATTTGTTGGCTAATTGAACTTCGTTGAATTGCTTTGGCTAATTGCTCTTCTGTGTTGGTACGTTGGGAGGGAAGATGAGGTATTTATGGCGAGAAGACAGTGGCATTTTCATAATTGTGTTACTACCCTTCGTCCCTTCCTGATGTTTGAGGAGGATAGAGGGAACGAAGAGAAGTGTCTGGTGTTTTCTCTTGGAGGGAGGAGGTTTCCAGAGACAGAGAGACCGCTCTCGATTGTGACTAGTGGCATGAGATCGACGTATATCCAAATATTCATGATTGTACATTTGAGGGGCTATTGTGACTTTTTACTTGCTGAATGTTGTGGAATAAGGGTCCAGCCCATATTCGAGAAGGAAGGCAAGAAACTGGAGGCTAAAGCCCAATGGGAACCCAACAAATGAAAACAAAGTTAATAACAAAACCAGGGGAAATAGCCCAAGAGAGAAAGAAGCCCAAATTGCTATAACCACTTCACGTATCTTTTATTTTTTATTCTTTTTAAATACACACACATATATATATATTTATTTATTTTAATAAAAGTAATACCAACTGGGTGCAATAGAGTTCGAACTTTAGACTATTGGTATGCAAGTCATTGTCATTTTCCATTATTTAGATCATATTGGCTTCATATATCTTTTCTGATACAAGTGATATTGCGGGATAAAAATCAAATCTAAGGCATGAAACGCAGACTTAATCACTTTAGTTATAAGTTTCTTTGCATGCATATGTTAATATGTAACACTTTGATAAATGAGATGATGATGTTATTTTTTAATTTATTACAATGAAAGAGTATCGGTGAATTGAATCTAAGAGCACTTCAGTGATGCAGGTGGGCTCGGGTTGGGGGGTTTTGGGCCAAAATCGTTTCCAGCAACAAAAGTTGGCCCGGGCAGGAGGTGGAGCCCAGCAGACTGGGCTGGACCGAGGGCAAGGCTGGGCCGTGCGCGAAAATGAGTTGCGCTGACGCCAGAGCGGGAGTTCAAAATTTTTTTGCCCACGCGCCAACGTTAAAAAAAATTCAAACGAGTGGGCACAATTCCGCCAACGGCTAGGAGACACGTGGCATCGTCTGGGCTGTACGATCCGATTTTTTCCTCCAATCCAACGGCAGCCAATATTTATGTAATAAAAAAATGAAAAAATACCCAAAAATTGATGAATTTTTTTCTTCTATAAATACCAACCAATACTCTTCACTTTTAACACCAAATCCTCGTACATTTTCTTCTCCTTCCTTCAACTATTATTCACTTTCTACTCAATATTGTTTTCATTTTCAAATTTTATTTTTCTCTATCATATTATGGCTTCTTCTATTGAGACCGGAGGGGCATGGAGCATCATGGAAGATGTTTTGTTGTGTGAGTGTTGGGTCCAAATTAGTCATTGTCCCATCACGGGCAATGAGATGAAATTCTGTCATAAGTGGAAAAAAATTCATACCGAATTTTGTGAAAGATCGGGTTTGACCCGTACGGAAATGACGTTATCTAATAGGTGGAAAATTCTCAATAAAGAGTTGGGGAAATGGAGAGATACCTTGACAAAAGCGATGGACAATCATAGAAGCAGGGAAAATCTTAGCAATGAGGTAAATTATTTGAAAATTTCGTTTTATTAATTTTTATGTCCTATTATTTTTTATTTAAATGTTTCTTGCAATTTCTATATTTTGTTAATATTTATTGTATTTCCAATATGTATTTAAATGTTTATTGCTATTTCTATATTTTGTTAATATATCTTGCATTTCCAATAAATTGTTAAAATTTCTTGCATTTCCATTAATTTGTTTATATTTGTTGCATTACCAATATTTTTTTTTAAGTTTCTTGCATGTCCAATATTTTTTTATACATAGATTATGCAATCACAAATGTGGTATGATGCTACTAGGCAAGGCAAAAAAACTTTCAACCATACCCAATGTTGGGAGGTGGTGAAGAATTGTAAGAGATTTCGAATTATCCCAAATTTCCAGCAGCATTTTTCTTTTGAACAAAGTATTCATCATAATTTCAAATATCATGCATGACTTTACTGAACAAATGGGGTTACATTCTATATCGCGCTCGAAAATGAACATCAGAGTACAGAGAAGTTGTGATAAAATAATGTTCCAGAAGATTCTTACCCTGAGAATGCCTATGTCTGTAAACATTCGGGCCACGGCTGACTTGTGAACCACCGCGGCTCTGGTTTTCTTCATCAAGCAAAGCCACTGCTATGACAATTTGTTGATTTAGTTCTCTCTGCACCCTTTTGCCTGCAGCTCGTCTACGCCTTCTTTCTCTAGTTTCTCGCTCTTGCCTCTCCAAGACCTCGTTCATGTCTGACATTGAGAATGAAGTATGAATTCTAAAATCTGAGAAATAAAAATATAGAGAAGATCTGGTGTGAGAGGTATGAGCTGAGCCTCTAGTTTTATAGAAAAATTTAGGCCGATAGAGATGACATGTGGCGTAATTTTAGAGGGTGAAAATCTTATCTGAAATTTGAAATTTAGATGAAATTTAGATGAAATTTGAAAATTGAAAACGAAAATTTTATGATATATGAATTTTATAATAAATATTGACAAGTACGAACCCAAAAATCTTAACCAAAAATATTATCCAAATTAATTGTTTAGGTAAACAAATTTGTGAAAAAAAAGCAAAAAAATGAATAGTATTTGCCATTTTACCATGACAACTAATGGAAACACACATTACTTTTCATAAAAAATAGTCACTATTTATGTGAATAGTAATTACTCTAACCCCTTGCCATGACAAATGGCAAACTGCTGGAAGTGTTCTAGTCAACGCAATTTCTCAACCACACCTTCACCACTTTGGACTAAGCCGACTTTTATTCTGCCACCTATATTGTTATGAAAAGTAGTTTTGTATCTTTGTGTAGGCTCCATTCCGTGTACTTAATCACATCACATCTTCGTAAAGAGCTAGATGATAATAAGCATGGTCTTAAATTAGAATCGACTAGTGTGCCACACGTATTATTAATCTTCTTGTTTGTGGTGTTATTTATGTAAGCAATTTCAAGTGCCAATTTCTCATTTGTCCTCTTTCTTGCCCGACAAGTCGTAAAGTCGTAGGCTCGTCGACGGTGGGGCCGCTTAGAAAAAGATATTTTTCTCAGATGATCCATTTTGTGTTGTAGTGAGATTGCGTGTAGAAGTAGACCAGCGACATGAAAGTCACAATAAATAATATATTGGCTACATATAAGAGTATCTTCAAAGAATATGTCAACTTTTATGTGGCATTTTTAACGGATAAAAATAACAATTGAAATTTACTCCAACCAAACTACTAAAGTCTACGTGGAATAGAGTATGAAGCCTCTGCTGTCAAAATTGTCGTCAAGCACTGGAGACGTCTTTTAATTATTTTATTATTTCTTTGCCCATCTGGTTGAGGTTTTATCATTTCATTTAATACTTATCTATATTTTTTTCTTCTTGTTATTATTTCATGTATCTGCTGTCGGTCATTATATGCTTTCATTATTATTTTTCTTTTTAATTCTTTTCCTTTTTTATCGTCACTTGACACTACTATATTATTGAATTTTTTACCGTTGAAAATTTAAGTTGATCTTTTTTATGTTCTTTTCATCAACCAATGTGGAGATGGATGATATTTTTTTTGTTTAATTATATTTATGTTACATTTTATAATTAATTTATAAGTATTTTAACTTGATTAATGAATTACTCTTAATAGTAAAATAGAAAAATACATTCATTTAAGAAAGTAATAAATAAATAAACACGAATATAATAAAATAATATTTTAATTGGACATATTGGGTGGAGTGTAAAACTATGCAGGATGTCAAATTGCCACATTAGTCATCAAATTTAAATTTGATATTTGTTATTTGACATCTCCTTGGAGATGCTCTAAGAAATCAAGAAGTAGCAAAGTATACAGAAGCCAAGCAAACACAGTCGGTGATTCTAAATTCTAATGGAGAAAAGCAGAAGCAGAGGCCTGAGATGATGGGAATGCAGTGCTTCTCCATTCGATCAAAGCTTTGCGTGTCCATCTTTTACACCATCTTCTCTGTGTTATTTTTTTCAATGAATTATTTTCTAACTCTTTGAGGTTTTATTTTATCTTCAGAAGAAAATCACAATGTTTCAATGTTTTTGTGTGAGGGTAATGATGATTTAAACATAGTTTGCTGACATTGCTTGATTATCTCATTTGGATGAGATAATGATAAACTGAAATGTATTTGAGGCCTTTTCTGCTAACAAGCTTTAAATATCTCGTCTTTTATCAATCATGTAGTTCTTCTTAATTAAAATACAAAAACTCATGTATTATTTTTACATAAAGAATACGAAACACTACAAGAAAAAAGGTCAATAGTGATCAATTTCCTTGTGACCGCATGAATAATGGTCACAAATACAGTGAATTTAATGACCAATAATATTACATGGTCAGTAAATTGATTAAGGCATATTTTTTAATTTTGCAAGTCTAGAGGGGAACTGTAAGTTTTAGAGTTCTTCTAATGGGAAAAATAAGCAGTTGTGTGGTTCTTGATGGTGATATGGTTATACAGTTATACTTCAGCTTAGTTATACACTCCTAATGGTGTTCATTACTTTTAATACGTCAGTCTAGTTATACACCGAATGCTCCTCATTACTTTTAATGCTAATTTTTGCAGAAAAGTAGTGCAAAAAATAAGGAAAGTAGAAAGAAATTGAAGATCACACATTGTGCTGGGATAAAGGCCTTTAGTCGTATTAGATATGAAAATGTAACCTTCATTTGACCCTTACAATCTTCTTACATTGAAATTTTTTGAAGTTATAATTTATGAAACTTGTAAATAACATGATGGTGGTCTATGGCTATGTGAAATAGAGAAATTCTGAAATTGTAAATAACATGATGATGATGTAGATAAACAATGTATGCTTCTAGCAAATGAGTTAATAGAAATGAAAGAGAATTCCGCTGTACAAAAGTATCAGTTAGAAGGTTTACATGCAAGGCAAAATGAGACGGATGAACTAGTAAAAAGATTGCTAGAGTAGTTATTCTCGACTTCATCATCAATGAGGTTAGCTTATAACTCTCATCTTACTAAGTTTAAATATCAATTGTTATAGCTTATAATTCACTGGTATATCACTATGTATATTTGTCTTCGGTGCCAAATTACAGCAAATAAATGGAATTAGCTAGCCGTTAAGATTTCTTGTTACTGTTTTTCACTGTATATATTTGTCCATAGTGATGTATTGTTGCTAGTTTTCTTGTTAATGTTTTGTTTTTTCCTTTTTATCTTTTTCTCCTTGTTGGTAGTCTACAAATCTTGTTTTTCTTTTGAATTATCTTCCTGTAAATAATTATTCTTTGTTTGATGCAGGTCTTGTGGATGAATTTCTAGTATATCAGAGGACAATCAAAGGACATAGGACAAAGGACAATCTACTAGTGATGAATCTTATGTTCTTTGTTTTTGGAAACAATTGACATTTAGGTTCAACTTAAATACCTAGAATCTTAGGGCCCGTTCGGTAACGTTTTCGGAGAATGTTTTCTTAGAATATTTTCAGAGAATGAAAACAAGAAAACGAATTTACATTTTCAGGAAATGAAAATGCGTCTGATATATTAATTAGAAAACATCTTCAGAAAACAAAAACAATGAAAACGTGTCTGATAGTACAATTTGAAATAATAATATGTGAGTTATTTTTATGAAAACGTTTCCCATGAGAATGAAAACAACTTTTTTCTATTTTCTACAAGTACACATGAACTTGTTTTCATTTAATGAAAACATTCTCAGTGTTTTCTGTTTTTGGGCCACCGAACGGGTTTTTGCCTCATTTTTGTTTTCTGAAAATGAAAACAACCCCTTAAAACGTTACCGAACAGGGCCTTAGTTTTTTAGATTTGAGACATTTTGTGAATTTGTTGGAAGAATGTTAGATGTATGGATTGCTTTTGAAAATATTTATAGATTACTTTTGAGCTGCATGTAACAACCTACGGTAAATAGTTTATTTGTTTTTCTCTCTAATACTCACCCAACAATTTAATCAGCACACCCTACCCAACCTTTCTGTTTTTTTTAAAAAAATTAAAAAAAAGCGATATTTTAACTATTTTAATGTACTGAGAAGTGAATCGAACTCGGATTCAAAGAAACTAACATATTCTAATGTATTGAGAAGTGAATTGAACTCGGATGCAAAGAAACTAAGGTCATCTCCGGTCATGGGCTAAACAAAATTTTGGCTAAATTTGGAGGACCACATTTGACCCTTTAGCCCTCCAACCTGGTCACATTTAACCTAGCTTTGGCCTAGGCCAAATTTTTTATGGGCCCCATGCATGTGCTTTTCATATTGCACATTGAAATCCATCCACTTTTTTGTGGGCCCCATACTTCTCAAAATAATAAAATATAAATGACCCTAAAATATAGCCCTGCATGGTTGGAGATGAAATTTTTTAATCATGCACTATTTTTTTAAAAACAAATATTTTGGAGGGCTAAATTTTTAGCCCTGTATTACATTTAACCCTATAACTGGAGATGGCTTAACATACTACTTTAACATTTACAAGTTAAAAAGCTGACACACTCCTTGGCTTGGAGAAAAACTTACCTGGCACGGGGATAGGACTGTAGTCCTATCTCCCTCAAATCAAATCGCGCAACTTGGCCTCTCTTCTGTTTTTTAGAAAACTTGTCCAAATGACGGGATTTAATTGGAAAGAAATAGAACTACAGTTCTATCCCCGTGCCAAGTAAGTTTTTCTTCTTGGCTTGGCACTTTGTTAGCAGATGATGTTTTCCATTCCAGTTATTATTAATAAAAATTTCTATCTTTTGACAACAAGAACGAGAATACATCAAACTATTTTATTATTACATTACAGCTGAGAATACATCAAACTCTTAATCTTACGAGATATGGCAAAGTCTGTCAATGTCATCACATATTTTTTATTTTTATTTTTTTAATTCACACCCGATAATATTTTATTTGTACTAAAAAGAAGCCCCTGTAGTCTTTGGGACTTAGCCAGAAATCTCAATGGCCTTAACATCAGGCTTCTTCACCTACTCTTTGGGCACAATCACAGTCAGCACTCCATTCTCGACACTAGCCTTCACCTCCCCCAACTTCGCGTTCTCCGGTAGCCTGAATCGCCTCAGGAACTTGCCGCTGCTCCTCTCCACCCTGTGCCACTCGTCGTTCTTCTCCTCCTTCTCTCTGCTCCTCTCTCCGCTGATCTGCAGCACCCTTCCTTCCTCCACCTCCACTTTCACCTCCTCCTTCTTCAGCCCTGGCAGGTACGCCTTGAACACGTGCGCCTCCGGAGTCTCCTTCCAGTCGATCCTTGTGTTCGTTACCGCCGCCGTCTCGCTTGCTCGCTCCGATCGTGGACCCGACGAGACCGCGTTGCTGCCCCCGCCGCCGCTGATCAACGGGGAGTCCTGGAATGGATCCCAGATGTCGTGAGAGAATGGGTCGAAGACGTTGGTCCTTGGGCCGCTGAAGATGCGTGGAATCAGAGACATTCTGAATTTGTGAGTGAAAGAGTGTTTGATTTGTTGGCTAATTGAACTTCTTTGAATTGCTTTGGCTAATTGCTCTTCTGTGTTGGTACGTTGGGAGGGAAGATGTGGTATTTATAGCGATAAGACAGGGGCGTTTTCGTAACTGTATTACTGGGAACGAAGAGAAGCGTCTGGTGTTTTCTCTTGGAGGGAGTAGGTTTCAACAGACAGAGAGAGACCGCTCTCGATTGTGACAAGTGGCATAAGATCGCCGTACATCCAAATATTCATGATTGTACATTCGAGGGGCTATTGTGACTTTTTACTTGTTGACTGTTGTGGAATAAGGGTCCAGTCCATATTCAAAAAGGAATGCAATAAACTGGAGGCTAAAGCCCAATGGGAACCCAACAAATGAAAATAAAGTTAACAAAAAACCCAGGGGAAATAGTCCAAGAGAGAAAGAAGCCCATATTGCTATAACTACTTCACGAATCTTTTATAATTTTTTTTTTAAATACACATTTTTTATTTTAATAACAGCTATATAGTCAAAACAACACGGGGAATGGGGTTTCTCACACATAATAATACCAACGGGATGCAATATGGTTCGAACTTTAGACTACTGGTATGCAAGTTATTGTCATTTTCCATTATTTAGACTATGTTGGCTTCACATATCTTTTCTAATACAAGTAATATTGCGGGAGGAGAAATCAAATGTAAGACATGAGGTGCAGAGATGAATGCTTTTAATCACTTTAGCTATATTTGCATGCATATCTTAATACGTAACACTTTGATAAATGGGATGGTGATGTTATTTTTTAATTTATTACAATGAAAGAGTATCGATGAATCGTATCTAATCAACGCAATTTCTCAAACCACCTTCACTTCACCACTTTGGATTAAGCCAACTTTTATTCTTCCACCTCAATGGAGTATATATATTTGTATGAAAAGTAGTTTTGTATCTTTGTAGCAAGCGTAGGCTCCATCCTCATATATTAAAAAAGGATGGCTCCCTATGAAGTATGGGTCTTAAATTAGAATCGACTAGTGTGCCAGACGTATTATTAATCTAAAATATTTCAACACCAGCTAGATATTCTCTTGTTTGTGCTGTTATTTATGTAAGCAATTTCAAGTGCCCATTTCAAGTTGTAAAGTCGTAGGCTGGATGGTAGGGCGGCTTAGAAAAAGATTGCGTACTATATTGCCTACGTATAAGAAAGAAGTCAAGAAGTAGAAAAGTATACAGAACCTGTTACCTGGCAAACAATCTCAGAATCAGAAGCCAAGCAAACACAGTCGGTGATTCTACATTCTAATGGAGAAAAGCAGAAGCAGAGGCCTGAGATTGATACTTTTGCCCCTGCCATTTCAAGGCCATATAAACCCAATGCTACAACTAGGCAACCTTCTTCACTCCAAAGGCTTTTCCATAACCATCGTCCACACCAAGTTCAACTCTCTCAACCCTTCAAGCCACCCACACTTCACTTTCCACTCAATCCCTGACGACTTATCTGCATCTGAGGCCTCCGAAAAGGATACTGGCCGTTTTCTTTCTCTTCTAAACGCAAAATGTGTTGAGCCTTTCAGGGAATGCTTGGCTACCTTGTTATCCGATGCAGAGGAGGACCCTGTTGCTTGCTTGATCTCAGACCCTCTCTTTCACTTCACTCGATCAGTGGCAGAGAGCTTTGACCTCCCAAGGATTTTGCTAAGGACTGGGGGCGCCACTTCCTTTGCTGTTTATGCTGCTTTTCCACTCTTGAAGGAAAGGGGTTACCTCCCAATTCAAGGTACATGTTCAAAGTTTCTTTCTTTCTTTCTTTCTTGGTTTTCTTTGTTCATTGCCTATAGCCAACAAAATCCTTATAGTTGCATACATAAATTCGAGTTTCTGTTTTTGACATTGATTAGATTCTCGACTAGAAGAGCCGGTGACAGAGCTGTCACCTCTCAAAGTTAAAGACCTGCCTGGGATGGACACTTGTGAGGGTTTTTACCAACTGATAACCGGGATGGCAAATGAACCCAAGGCCTCATCTGGACTCATTTTCAACACTTTCGAAGACCTTGAACAACATGCACTTGCCACACTTCGCCAAGATTTTTACCCCAATATTCCAGTTTTCCCAATAGGCCCATTTCACAAGTGTGACTCTGCAGTATCCTCTTCTTCAACTGGCTTATTATCAGAAGACCAGAGTTGCATTTCATGGCTAAACACTCAAGCACCGAAATCTGTTGTGTATGTTAGCTTTGGGAGCCTTGCTGAAGTAAAAGAAGCTCAGTTTTTGGAGATAGCTTGGGGACTAGCCAACAGCAACCAGCCATTCCTCTGGGTGGTTCGACCCGGACTGCCATGGATCAGAACCTTTGCCTGATGGGTTTCTTGAGAGTTTGAATGGGAGGGGTCACATTGTGAAATGGGCTCCACAAAAAGAAGTGCTGGCCCATCCATCTGTTACAGTGTTTTGGACTCACAATGGCTGGAATTCTACATTGGAAAGCATCTGTGAGGGGGTTCCTATGATTTGCATGCCATGTTTCAGTGATCAAATGGCCAATGCAAGATATGTGAGCCATGTTTGGAAAGTTGGGGTGCAAATAGACCATGGGATTGAGAGAGCTGAGATTGAAAGAACCATTGATTTGTTAATGGTGGAGAAAGAAGGGGAAGAGATCAGAGACAGAGCATTGAAGCTGATGGAGAAGGCAAATGTTTCCCTCAAAGAAGGTGGCTCTTCATACCAATCTTTGGATGGCTTGGTTAAACATATTTTATCAATAAAATCCTTTGTTTATGGAACACAGAGTTGGTGATCCCTTGTTTTCAAACCCCTTTTAATTTAATCATGTATTTGTACTACAAAACCAGAATCTAACAACGAACAGCAAACAGATTGAAAGTGAGACTGTTTCCCTTTTCCTTTATTATGGAATGTACTTTTGCTGCCTTGCGTTTTAATAAATGATGATGGTCCATCTTTTGTATCATATCTTGTCAACTATTTTATCCATCTTTTTGTCCTAACCCCATTTACAATTATAATTGGGACCCACTTTTAAAAAAATACTATCAAGTGTAAATCCTATAATTTATTGATTATAAAGTAGGATTTACTGCAATCGAAAATGCTAAACGTGTTTAGCCTTCCAGGGAGTGCTTGTCTAGCTTGTTGTCTAATGTTTCAGATTAAGAGGAGCCTGCTGCTTGCTTGATCTCTGATGTTCTCCATGTTGAAGTTTGGCTCACTATTGATGCGGAAGGAAAGAAAGAATCAAAAGGGTTGCGAGAAGATGCAGCGGCTGGAGAAGAAGAAGTCTGGTGCTCGAGCGGATCACGGGGGCTGTGCGATTTCCTGACAAAATTTGGACAAATTTTCTCTTAGTTTTGGGGTCTTTAAGTTTCCTATTCCTAGTTAACTTGTAACTAAAGTCCTATGCATTATAAATAGGACTTTTAGGGTTAGGTTAAGAGAGGAGAGAAGAGATGAAACACAAGATAGAATTCAAGGGTGAGTTCTTGAGTGTTTACAAGGGAATCAAAGGGTTTGAGCAAGGGTGAGAGAAAAAATATCTAAGGTTCTTGTGAGAGCTAATGGGGTTCAAGTTGTAACCAAAGCTGTTCTTACATACTAGTAAATTTCTAGGGTGGATCACCAAGAGGACGTAAGCAAGAGGCCGAACCTCTATAAATCTTTGTGTCTTTGTTTTTACTCTCTTCGTGATGTGTGTGTGTTTATTCTCAAAGAGTTTGTGTGTGTGCCGTTGCATAGTCCATCAACGACAAGGTCTTGGAGTATGTTCGCACAACACTCCATTTCTTCACTAAATCTTTACTGCATTTCCACTTCTGAGGGAAAAAGGTTGACTCCCCATACAAGATTTGGTTTTTCCTTCTCTCTTGGTAATTGGTAGGTATAAGATTTAGATTAGGAAAATTTGTTACCACATAATTGCTATTACCTAATGTTGAGCTCATCTAAATCATTGACAACTTATATTTGCCTTCCTTTCTATTTTGGTATTAGATTCTCGACTAGAAGAGCCGGTGACAGAGTTTCCACCTTTCAAAATCAAAGACCTTCCTTTGATCAACAGATGTGCCTTAGAGGAATATAATGAGCTAGTAGCCGGCCTGTCAAATGGAGCCAAAGCCTTATACGGACTCATATTTAATACTTTTGAACACCTTGAACAACATGCACTGGCCACAATAAGCCAAGAGATTTCCAATGTTCCAATTTTCCCAATAGGTCCATTTCACAAGTTTTGCCCTCTTCTTCTTCTAGTGGCTTATTATCAGAAGACCAGAGTTGCATTCCATGGCTAAACACTCAAGCACCAAAGTCTGTTGTGTATGCTAGCTCTGGGAGCCTTGCTGCTCAGTTTTTGGAGATAGCTTGGGGGCTAGCCAGCAGCAACCAGCCCTTTTTGTGGGTGGTTCGACCCGGATTAGTCCATGGATCGGAACCATTTCCTAGTGGGTTAGAATTTGAATGGGAGGGGTCACATTGTTAAATGGGCTCCACAGAAACAAGTACTGGCTGGCTCATCCAGCAGTTGGAGCCTTTTGGACTCACAGTGGTTGGAATTCTACATTGGAGAGTGTTTGTGAGGGGGTCCCTACGATTTGCATGCCATGTTTCACTGATCAAATGGTGAATGCAAGATATGCAAGGGATGTTTGGAAGGTTGGGTTGCAGTTAGAAGATGGGATGGACCATGGAGAGAGGTATGATTGAGAAAACAATAAGAAAAAAACTAATGGTGGAGAAAGAAGGGGAAGAGATCAGAGACAGAGACATAAAGCTGATGGAGAAAGCAAATCTTTGCTTCAAACAAGGTGGCTCGTCATGCCAATCCTTGGATGGATTGGTTATACACATTTTGTCATTTGAACCATTTGTTTTTCAAACTCAGAGTCAGTGAATCCACAATTTGGTGCAACCACTGTCATTTGTTGTAGGCTTTTCTTTTTTTAAAGTCCTAGTGTTATGCCTGTGTGATGTATTTCAGTTAGCTGGTTGGTCTGTTTAGACTAATTTGTACTGTTTCTAATTTAATAAAACAAGCAATGCAAATGGGTTATGTAGATTTCCAACTATAATATCATTTTTACTCCATTTTGTACTACAAGATTTCTATTTCTATTACAGCCAAGCTTTTGATTTATGCATTATGTTCTTCTCTCTTAAGCAAAAACTTCATGCAAGTAGAGGCTTGTTGCCCGCTCCTCCTCCGAATGTCCTCAATCAGACGGTCTAAACTGCAATAAGAAGAACCACCTTGATTCACACTTGCTCTTGCCAACTTTGCCATCTCTGTTGCTGATTTCATTAACTCAACCTTCCTCTTCCCCATCAAATCCCTGATCATTTTCTCAATGATCACTCTGTCACACCTATCTTTTCATGTCAAATCCCAGCTTCCACACCTCACTCACAAGCCTGCTGTTCACCATTTGATCAGCAAAATAAGACCAACACATCATTGGCACCCCTGCCACTATGCTCTCCAATGTTGAGTTCCAATCACTATATCATAGGAATCTTTATCTGAACTGGCACTATGGTAGTCACCGCCTAACCATAGTGCCAGCGCCTCCCCCACTACCGAGTCAGGCCTCATAACCCACACAAACAGCTTCCCACTATTCACCAAACCAGACCAAATCTCCATGAGAGCATCTCCACCCATAAGGGCTAAGTCTAGGGCAAGGGCAAGCAAGGGCTGTTACTATTCACGTGAATAGTGTCAGCCTTGCAATTTGTGGTTCCACCCATGAAGGCTAAGTCTAGGGCAAGTCTAAGGCAAATACTATTCATTGTACTTTATTTCCTAATTTTTTATACTTTAAAGATTATGCAACAAAATATAAACAATTTAGAAAGTGAATAAAATTGTTATGTATTTATAGGGAAAGCATCTATAATTTTTTGGTATTTTTTTAAAAAAAATTGAAATTTTTTTGGATTTTTAAAATATTTTCGCTGACATCACAAAACTCGGGCTGAAGCCCAGGCAAAACCTGCCCTTGGGCTTGCCCGGGCTGGTGGGACCCATGCGAAACTGGGTTGCAGGCTGCAGCGCTGGAGGGCCAAACCTTGCCTTGGGGGGCCTTTTGCCCGGTTTTGTGGGCTGCGCTGGAGATGCTCTAAGCTCATCCCTTGCCATGACAGCTATGCTTCCAAAGCTTACATAGATAACTGATTTTGGGGGCTGAGCGTCAAGCCATGCCATGCAGCTCCTGTCTTCTTCCCAGAGACTGTTTGATGCAATTGGCGCTGTTTCCTTCATTGATGACAGCCTTGAGCTTAGGTGGGTGTGGAGTGGTTGTGGTTGGGAATGTGATCACGTATATGGCATTGTGCTGGTGCTTCGAGTTCTTAGAGTTCAAATAAAGGACCAAACCCAACTTTAAAATTTATGCGGCATGGTCTCTGAACAGAATTAACCCAACTTTTTGTAAAGCCCAACCCAACCCAAATCTTAGAAATCTAATAAAGGAAGGAGAAAACCCAAATTTAGTCATGGACGGACACAAAAGAGCACTGGGCTTTTGTTTTTGCCCCGGGATACGTAGTGGCTCCGCATGTCGGAAGAAGTTGGTAGAAGTTTATAGAAGTCTCTGGTTTTTTATTTTTTTTGTTTGGATAACTACAGAACTCTCTGTTTTGGATTGGAATTATTATTGTAAATCTGAAAGAACCATGAAGGTGCCTGAACCTTCTTTGGCACCCTATATATATACCTCACTCCACCCTAACTTGATCAGATAGAATCAAATCAATCCTCCAAAGCAAACCCAAGCAAGCAGTCTCTCAAATTTCATACCAAACACAAGTTCACAACCCAAATGGCTCTCAGCCTCTTTGGTGGGCGACGAAGCAACGTCTTCGATCCGTTTTCTCTTGACATCTGGGACCCCTTTGAGGGCTTTGGCACTCTGGCCAACATCCCATCCTCTGCTCGTGAAACCTCTGCCATCGCCAACACTCGCATTGACTGGAAAGAGACCCCAGAAGCCCACATCTTCAAGGCTGACCTCCCGGGGCTGAAGAAGGAGGAAGTGAAAGTTGAGGTTGATGAAGGGAAGGTGCTTCAGATCAGCGGAGAGAGGAGCAGAGAGCAGGAGGAGAAGAACGACAAGTGGCATAGGATTGAGAGGAGCAGCGGCAAGTTCCTGAGGCGCTTCAGGTTGCCGGAGAATGCGAAAATTGATCAGGTCAAGGCTAACATGGAGAATGGGGTTCTCACTGTGATTGTGCCCAAGGAGGAGAAGAAGCAACCCCAGGTCAAGGCCATTGACATCTCTGGCTAAACTAAATCCTCATCCTCAATCAACTCAACTCCCTTTTGAGCTAAATCGTAATTATGTTAAATAAGCATGGTTTGTTTTGTTTTGTTTCTTGTATTTTAATTTAAGTCTCTGTGTCTGTCTGTGAGAGTTGAGTCACTCTGTGCTAAATAATTTTCATGTATCGTTTCTTTTCTTGTTCTGAAATATAATAATTTTTCTTTTTATGTTTGTTAAATTATTGCTTAATTTTTAAAACGGGTAAATCATTACATTTACATAGCATGATGGTCCAAAAGACCCAATTTTAGCTACATTTATTTACTTAATAACAGTCAATTGGACCATAATACCATACAGAAAAGCTTAATTAATTACTTAATTAGTTTAAATTAAATTAACTATAAATCTCAATGGAAGGTTTAGGCCTTATTTATACCCAATCTGAATGACCAATAGAAGAGCCACACGTGGAATAATATCACCATCAGTAGGCATATCATTAGGCATCCTAGATTGCCGAATGAAACTCAAGACTCCGAAAACCCTAAATTCTTTTATGAGACACGTGGAGCCTTCTTAGGTGATGTCCACAATCCAACATTGAAGTTTTACTTATAATGCATACCTTCCAAGACTTATAAAGATAGACACAAGTCCTAAAAAGGAGGTAATTAAGAGTCTTCGGTCATTTAGTCATTACTCTGCTAAAATTATTATTTACTTCGTACTTATTCTAACTTAAGTATCGGAGAGCCTTCGACTGGTATCACACCGGTGCCTAATGGGCTTACCGTTTGTTTGTTTTTTTTCTTAGAGATCGATCGTTCTATGGAAGCTCAAAGACTACCAAAGACGAAGACATCGCTAAATTGGACCCAAAAGTATCGAACCATTTTTGTGCATTGACAGCCCTAGTATGACAATATCATCCCGTCTCTACCCCTATCTCCAGTAAAAAAATATTCCGCCCTTATCTCGTAAAAAAAAAATCCGGGAATCTCCTTCACTGTCGGGGGCTACCACCCGCCCTGATAAAATTAACAAAAAATTTAATAAAAAATTTGGTTTTTTCATTAACAAATTATTTAATATTTTTTTTGACAATTTAAGCGATGTAGTTTGATTCTATCCAAATTCAAAGACACATCTAATATGAAGTAGTTTGATTCTGTCATCTAATATGACACATCTAATATGAAGGTTCATAGTTATTTTTCTTTCATATATTATTTTTGTGAATATTATTTTTCTTTCACACAAAGAAAACAAAAAATGGTCCAAAATACGCTTTCTTATAAGATACTCTATTTTTCTTTCATATATTATTTTTGTGATATATTATTTTTCTTTCGAACAAAGAAAGCGAAAAATGGTCCAAAATACACTTTCATATAATAGACTTTTTTCGTCAATAAATTGAACGAAAATTAGGATGTGTCATTGAATTGTGATGATAGTTAAACTATATGCGTCAAATCTAGATTTGAAACCATATACAGTTAAATTACATGCGTCAAATTGCCAGAATAAAAACCACATAAACGAAAGTGAAAAATCAGAAAAACAACCCGGAAATGTGATATTTTGCCTTTCCCTAAATAACATAATACGTCAATGAGTTTTCGAAAAAAATATCATTAAGGCCCAATGGGCCAAGCCCATGCCACAATCCAATTTTATTAAAAAGTGTGACAGGCGACATATCTAAACTTAGTAATTACGCTATGTACAAAAATTGAATAAAAACCCCGAATTTTTACAATTCTTGGTCGCTGCTGCTTTCACTATTGTCCGGATCATATTCAACATCATCAAATGCAGCAACTTTAGAAGCACTGATTCTCCAAGAAGCAGATCGAATTTTAAACGGCAATTTTGAATGAGCACTGATCACCATGGCATTGGCGCCGCATTTGGCTTCTTCTTCCTCCTTCTTTAGGTCGCCAGGAGGCAAGAAGCAGTCCATGGACAAGCCCTTGATGTTAAAATCAACCTCCTCAATCTCCCAATCCTCCTCCATTCTCGTCCTCGAATGCGTTTCTGAGCTCTCGCCGAACCTGAACAAGGAGACAGATGTCCTGCCACCGTGCGCGATGTTGATTCCGTCGACGGTTCTGTAGTCTCGGACGTAAGACTCCATGGTGGTCTCCCAGAAAATGCCGCGGTCGGTTGCGGAGGAGGGTTTGATTTTGAGGAGGTGAGAGTCTTCTAGCTGGACGAGGAGGCCTGTTCTTTGGCTGAAGTATCCCCACACTGAGTGCCTTATTATTTCCACGTTGTTGCTGCTTCGTGCTCTTAGGGTTGAGGGCTCGGCTTCCAGCTTGAGGATGAAGCAGTCTTCGTCGTTGATTGCTTTCTCGCCGATGCAAACTGCGTTGCTGAATAAGTTGGCTGTTGACCTTGGATCAAGACCCTGTTGTTCAGTACAATTATTATTATATTACACCATGAGTATTTTGTGCATACTTGTTATTGTGACTTTTTCTCAAAGCCTATTCGGTAGAGAGTGCCCCACAAACGTGCAGCTTGGGCCCACATTTAAGTGGGCCATAGAATTAGATGGGGACGGACCAACATAGAAGTCAGGGCTTCCTAAGGCCAAGTCAAAAGAACCCAAAAGAGGTACTGTGTGGATAGCTTTATCTTTTCTAGACTGGCAGGCTGTAACGAGACAGAAATTTTTTTTAGCTGTCTAACACTATTTTGTTATTCTTAGTCAACAATACAAACACACGTGAAAAATTATCTTGCGTGTCAACAATACAAAGGAGTTTATTTTCCTTGTTACCAAATCTCATGTGCCCCATGTTTTTTTTATATAGTTTTTGATACGTGTAAGACTGTTAACAATATTTCAATACAATAATATGTCATATTACACGTGTGAAAAATTAAATGAAAGAAACATGGGGCACATCGGGTTTGGTAACAGAAAAAATGGACTCAAATACAAAGACACTTGAAAAATTATCTTGCGTGTTATTGCTTTAGTGATCGAAACAACAAAAAAGTATTATCTCGTGGCATAAAGTCTCTCGTAATAAGGGATATTAACGAGAGTTTATAATGAGGAGGACTTCGATAGTCATTCCATTCATTACAAAGTTATCATTATTCCACGAAAAACCCTTCAACACACTAACAAAAGCAACCTCACCAAAATCACATTATCACCATCAAAGTAAGTGACAAAAATTCCAAAATGCCCATTATTTTGCCAAACTTAATCATCTAGATGAGTTCTCTAACAGGGGACCTAATGGTGATTAACCAAAAATTAGTAAATAAATAAATAACTATGGAGAAAGAGAGGTGAGGTGGGGTGGGGTGGTACCTGAAGGAGACGCCTGAGAGGACGAGGAGGGCCTCGAGAGGCATGAGAGTGGTGCCATGGAGTTTGGCGCCAAGCCACCTTCCCATCGCTCCCTGCACTGATTTTGCAACCAGACACCACCAATTCCAAGCACCAAAGCTCTGGTCTCTTCTGCCACAGCACAAACCCACCCATCTCGTTACCACCCCCAACTGATCTCAACAAGCTCTTCACCTTCACCTTGTTATTGTTACTGTTCAAGCTCCTCTCTCCGGTGGAAAACTCTGACGCTGCCATCTTCACCTTCCCCATTGCATACATGCTCTCTACTGAGTTCAAAGCCTTCTCTCCCCCCGCCGCTGCTATGTACTGCTTCACTATGTATTTAGCCATTGAAGCCTCCTACAAATTAATCATAAATACCCACCCAATAAGTAATTAAGAAGCAAACTTCACGTGTAACAAAATTTTCATGTCCATAAGTACTCTAATTTGATCTCTTTTTTAGCTTATCTTGTCATACTGTGAATTTGTATCTTCACGATCATATTCAACATAAGTCTGCATAAGAGAATATTATCCTAATTTGATTATATATGTAAATTACTTACGATAGGTTGGTCTTTGATGGTGCGGTTGATGGGTTGGTAGTCCTTAGGAATAGGAAGGGGAATGAGAGGAGCTCCAATGACACCAAGCAAGAGCTGGACCTCAGCGTTTTTGCTCCCAAAGACGGTGTTGATCTGTGATCGGTCGGTGTGGGAAGATTTCATCCACGACGTCATGTTGTGCCATGAGATGGTGTTGTTGTTCTTGTTATCGCCGGAACCAAACATCTCTTCCGGGATTGGGACCTCGAGGACGGTTTCAAGCCCATCTTCACGGTCCAAATTGGGACAAAGCTTCCTCATGATGATGAGAAAGAGCAGAGGAGAAGAAAGCAGAGTGGATGTTAATTGGGAAAAAAAGGGAGAGTTTAGGAGGAGAGAGTATTGGATTGTAGTATATATATGGTATGGGACTGTTGGATTTTGGTTGGAGACAGAGCTAACTTTGTGGGACTGTAGGAAAGAATACTAAGAGGAATTAAGGTGGGTGTCAAGTTGTTGTTCAGTCTTTGATTCAAAGGGAGGGAGGAGGGATAGAGAGGGTGTGTTTCTGCACTCTGTAGCTGTTAAACATTATACACCAACCGACCAATGGCTCTCATTCTAACGTGGCTCGCTTTGTCTATGTCGTGTTTGCACGCTTACTCTCTCTCTCTCTCTTTGAAACTTGGTTATTAGTTCTTAGCTTATTTTATAATTGATGTTGATTGATATCCAACGGAGTAAACTACTCGTCCAAACAAAACGAGTATGTTGAATCAAAATTGGGTTAAAGGAGAAGTAGTGTTAAAGCAATTAATTATATCTAGAGTGTGACATTGATTTCAACCAATCAAATTTATGGCTTGTTGCTTATTTTCTCATCCTCTCTCTTTTTTCGTAACCAACACAACATTCCAGTTTTGACATCCGAACAAAATAACCTTAAAGTAAAGATAAAATAGGTGCAAATTACCAATAAGGTAAAACTCGGGCGGTGTTACAACCAAGGAATAAAATATCCATTTCCACGAAATTTCCGTATTTTTGGACTACCGATATTTCCGATACCATTGATATTTTAGATATCCATGAACCAAAATATCGATAATATTGACGACATAGACCGAAATATCGATAATATCCCGATATTTCCATCGAAATTTCCGTATTTTTGGACTACCGATATTTTCGATATCATCGATATTTTATTCCTTGGTTACAGCGTACGTAGTTTAAACCTAGCTTCGTGCTCACTCTTTCATCATGAGGCCACTTATGACCAAAGTGTCAGCTTGACTTGCATACAGTGAACAAGGCTCATTCACAATACACATAATAAGGAAAAAGAGGGAAAAGGATAAAGCAAAAGAGGTGTAGCTCCTCCTCCTGTGGACAAAAGAGAGTGTATGTCCGCATATGGCTGTGTGGCACTTTGCTGCCCTTAACAGCAGCATATCTGACGCTAAAACTTTTACGCATTGAAACAGATAAGATCATTGACAATAATAATAAAGTGATTATGAGTCATTGGATGCTATGCCGGAGCATGCCACCGACATTTTAATTGAGTCTGCAAATTAAGCATGGTGGTGGAATCGTGGTTGATTTGTTGGGTCGACACTCATTAATTTGTTTAGTGAATTAAGCAATTTGTCGTTTCTTCTGAATTATACGCATTAGATTAATCGAATGTCGCTGCGAGGTTGTGACACGTGTTGCCAAATGCTGCTGAACCAGGAGCCTATAAAATGTTCTCAATCATGTCCAGCACGTTCTTATGAAATCTCAATCTATAATAATAATAATAAAAACAATATTGAAGACATAATATTTATATAATTAATTTAAAATTACCTTTTATCCACTCGAACGGTGACGAGGTAACAATATTGTTGTTTGTTGTTACAGACATTCTAAGGGATGAAGATGATTATATAAAAAAACAACTGATGTATAATAGATATGCATTGCTGTCTTTGCTTTATTTTTAATGTTTAACATATAGAATCATATCTAAACAAAAACAAAAGCATCACTTATTCTTTCTTTTTTTTCAATAATTTTTTTTTGAGATGATGGAGTGTTAGTCCAATTCGTAAGTCATGAGCCAGCTCATGCTGCAGTTGATAATTTTTGTGCCTGCCAGTAAAATCATTGAAAAGAAGGACATGAAAAAAATGAAAGAAAGGAGGACAATTTCAATGAGTGAGACGTGGGTTGAAAACTCAGTTATACAAGGAAAAGAAAAAGTCCAACACAGCATGTTGTTCACCTACATTGTTCTAATATGGTTAAAGAAAAGGCTTATTTAGACTAATGCTGTTTGAAATTACGGTCAAATTTTACTTTGATCCACTGTAGTTTGGTGACTCACTTTGCCCCTTATTGTCAACTCCGTCCAAAAGTTTGTTAATTATGATGACGTGGTAGGGGTCTTTTTGTAATTTCTTACACATGGATCCACCAGTTGAATGGTGACGTGGCAAGAGAGAAGAAAGAAGAGGGGGACTGGTTGGGGTTCAATAGGGGTTGGGTTGGGGAGGGGAGAGAAGAGGGAGTGAGAAGAGAGAAGATAAGAAGCTAAAATTACTAGAATGACCATGCCACGTCAGCACACTTAACGGTTTTGTGGATGGAAATGGTAAAGTGAGAAAATTTTAGTAATTTTTAGAGATTCATGGGGTTAAGTGAGAAAATTTCAGTTTAAGGGGGGTAATGTGAGGCCGAGCGTCCGTTTCAAGGGGTGAAACAATAAATAAGCCTATAAAAAATAGAGTTTTATTTTGGAGGCAAAACAAAACCCCTCTGCCCAAAATTTATTTCAATGAGTGATTATCCACTCAATGATGACATTATTATAAATTAATAAAGTTTAAGTTATGGTTATCTATAAATCAATCATAAGAAAGAAATAAATAAATTGAGTTGGTTCCTACCACGAGCTCTGTGTGTGGCCTATTAACATTGTCATCGCCAATCACGGCACCCTCCTTGCAGCAACTCGTGCATACACCTAAAACGTGATCACGTAGGACTGACTTTAGCACTCTCCTCGTCTGTATTATCCATTCCTAAATTTCTAACACAGTTTTGGTAACGCATGCCAAGTTTGTGCACAAGCATCCTTATCCAACTTTTGCTGGAGTCTAGGAGATGTCAAACTCTTACCACATTTCAGGGTCTAAATTCCAATCCAAGCAGTAAGCATGCAGCTTGAATGTCAACCATAATATATGTTTGATATTTTGGATGGTCAATTCAATTCCAATAGTCAATAATTGCAAGAAAGCTAAATTAATCACTCTAGCATACAATGACACAATTGCTGGTCGAATCAAGGCAATTCAATAACTAAATGACCCCTGCGGATCTCCATTTATCAGTCAACCTTTTTTTCCGGTTAAATTGGGAGGAAAGAGACTCATGGGATTTCAAACCTGGGTGTCAAGCAGGGGGGAAGGGGGAGGCCACCACTATGGTTCCTGCTCTCGATTATCAGTCAACGTTTTCACCAGTTCCATTAAGATGCTTCAAGAATTTAAAGTCTAGCTTCAGGTCTCAACTGAAACATTTCCCTTCAAATCCAATACCAATTTGTAAAATAAGGAATCTCCTACTAGTTTTTATGCTTGAAAAGGTTCTATTAACCATATGATACCCAAGCCAAAAGGAATCAGATTAAGCCTTGTTCCAGTCACCAACTGTTTTGAAACCAAGATCAGTCTCATTCTTTGGATTGGATGTTGACATATAGAACCTGTGGGAGCAAATTTCACGAGAATATTCGGTTGAAAAGATTCCTCTTCTTCTTCGCCGCCTCTTTCTCCCCGCAAAATAGAACCAATAAGAGGACCACACCGGGGTGTTGGCCAAAAGGCCCTCCGATGCCTAAGTTAGTTCGAGAGTTTATGAGAAAAACACTAGCTAACAATAGGGTACGGAGTTGTATGTTTATGGTGTAAGCGGCCGGAGCCTTATGTAAAAGAAGGAGAGAAAGGAGATGGCTAGAGTTGCATAGAAATTCAGATGTAGTTTGAGTAGTAATTCGACGTACTCAACCCTTTGTGTGGCCATGTATTTATAGGGGCCTCGAGGTTGGTGAGGTTGGTGTGGTAGGTGTGGTAGGTGTGGTTGGTGTGATTGGTGTATTTAGGGATTTGATTTATTAGGGTTAAATCAAATCCCTAATTGTGGTAGGTATTCAATCAATCCCTAACTTAATTAGGTAACTCCTCCTTTAATTGGGAATTGTGGTAGGTGCCAAATCAATTCTCAACCCAATTAGGTAACACTCCATTTAATTGGATAATCCCCAATTAAATTGAATAATTCCCAATTAGGTTGAATAATTCCCAATTAGGTCAAATAATCCCCAAATGGAATGAATTATTTGACCTAGGATTATGACTAAATTCGGTTCCCACAGAACCCCATCCGACTTTTAACTGTCTTGAGAAGCAAGCAAACCGTTAGCCAGCCCAGGCCTACCAGAAATCCTTATGGTCAAAATGTAAAATGTTTTGAAGCAGTTGTCTTATTAAATTTGAACGAGAAATCTGGTAATCATTTGAAGTTGACTACAGTACGTCAAACTTAACATCAATAGACACAACATTGTTTTCATTGGAATGAACTTAAAAAAAGGCCAAGTACATAAAACGCCAAGTACAATGTTGAGACAAACAATGGCAATGCTACATAGTGAAGCATATGCCACAAATCTTATATATAAGTTGGTCGCTTCTCTTTTCAGGCCCAATAAAGCATCTGAAGTTACTACAGTACAAGAAACTACTTTGGTGGTCCAAATTGAATTTAGAAATGAAAACATAGATTACGCAACAACCTGCTAAAGCTAGGCTTACTAATATATAAACAACAAGCAGATAGAGAAACAGCTAACTCCAACTTAGGATACAAGGACAGTACCTCCCAGTGCTTGTTTGCTACCCCTCTATCATCACTGAAGATAAATGCATAACTTTATAACAGTTTCTCACGACGGTACATTGAAGTGAAAGAGCCAAGAGATGACAAAAGCAAACACCATACAAGCTAGCAAGAAATTCAGGAACCGGTGACCCTGCCAGAAGTTCCGGCTCTCTGCTGTCTGCACAAGGGGAGCTGCTGATGTTGCCATTGCAGTATCATTTGCTTCACTCCACTGCTCCACCAACTCAGCTTCAGTCACACCCGCTACATTACGTGCAGTTGATCCACAGATCTCACAGGTTCTGCAATTGTATACGTGGTATGAAGTTCAGCAATAATAACATAAACAAGAATACGCACATGTTAATTACCCTAAAGAACCATGTCATAAGCAACTCATTTGTTTTTGCCAAGGTGCTGCAGGTTAATCAATTTGATACTGGACAGAATATATATTTCCTATTCCGAAGATAAATAGAAGAAAGTAGGTAGATAGAGCCCCCAGCCAATCAGCATCCCTCATGAGAGCTCTACGGAACTTTTTAGTTGGGGCACAGCTTTACAATGAAAAGCCATTCTCTGTATTGTACAAGAAAGTTTAGATTAGAAGTTGTCAAATTTCTTATGCCACAACTAGCAATCTGATGTCCATAATCACAGTGGTTTTAAAGTCTAATGGAACCACCAGTAAGTACGGGGTGGTGAAAAACATGCATGTCTCCCCTGCTCAATGCTTGGGTTTGAGACCGGGATCTTGCCAAACATGATGATCGCATATATCAACCGGAAGTTGTTTCCAACTTATCCAAAATCTTTTAAAATAGCATATGTCAGTTTTCCTATAGAAGAAAAATAATTGCATAAAAGTACGAATCTTGTATTCCAATTACAACGCACACAAAAGAACCAAATCAAGGTAAAAATACAGCTACCAATTACAACGAGGGAATGTTGTAAACCCAGGCCATTGAACTACAAGTTTGCATTTTATTTGTGGTGCCTCTGACAGGACAACCCACTTCATGAACCTGCATCTTACAACATTATGCGCCGGCAAGTTGGAAAGTTCATAGAGTATGTCTATATCAGGAAAAGGAAACTGGGTAAAAGCACTTGACTTCCTCTAACATCCATCATGAAGATAAATGTGCGTGGAAAACATAGATACAAGTTTATTAAAAGTTTACTGAACAGAGTCAAAGTGATTTCAGTCAACATCTCATATGAGAAGAATCTGCAAGAACCAAATTATTTGACTTCAATAAAGTACACATCACCAACCAGCTTATCTAAGCGGAAAAGTAGAAAAAGAGTCAGAAAGTGGTGAGAGAAATGCATATGTGTTCCAACAAGACAAGAATAATTGCACAGTTGGAATTCCATGCAGAAGTGCTGATGCTTCATCTTTTGCTTTATTAAGGTTGATGCTGTTGATTTACACTAATATGCTTTTCCTTTACTCTTCTAAAGCTGTACAGGTTTTATTCTAATTTAATTTTGCATTAAGTAGAACAACTTTGTCTGCAACATCCCCAAATAATATTCGTAACACCTTGAGATGGAAAACTATTTCCATCATTTCACAATCTTCAGAAGAACAACATTACAACTTAACCCGGCATTTTGGTCATGAATTATGATCACACCACCGTATCATTTTACTCCTGAAATTGCTGAAAAATTGGGTGTTCAATGTAACAAATGCTAAACACAAATTTAACACTATAATCACATTCTATGAACACAAAACCCATATATGCCTAAACCAAACATCTGGATAGTTCCCAAAACACATAAAGATATCATCTTTATTAGTTAGTTGGATTATATATACTTACTTGTTACCCTTGATTTTGAACCAAGCCTCAGCACACTGCTTGTGGGCAGCAGCCAAATCAGCCTTACAAGAACAGCCCAACTCAATAGGAATCCCAGATTCATGATTGGTTGCATCCATGCTCAGATGACAAATTCTACAGTCCCTCTCCACCTTTGCCACGTGCACCTTAACCTCAGCTACCTCACATTCCAGATCCACTGAACTCTCTGACACAGATGATTCCCTCTCCACAATCTCAGACGCAGACTCACTTGAACGCCTCTCCTCCTCGTCTGACCCGTCAGAGCTGGCGTCGGAGCTCCGGTGACCCCCGTCTTCTTCTTCCACATCAACAAGAACGTGGGGTTTGTCTATGGCTGCCATTTCCAAGAGCCAGAGAGAGAATCTTCATGTAACGGCTCTCTGTGAGGCCGATATCATAAATGCCCACAAAGGTTGAAGAAGCTCTTGTCACTTCTTTCAACCTTGGTAAGCAGCACAGCTTAAACGAGTAGAGGAGTGGTTTTCTTAGATTTTGAGCAACTGGGTACTGTGCTGATAGGTCCCTCTCTCTCTCTCTCTCTCTGTCCTTCTCTCCTACTTGGTGTGTCAGTGCCCCCTGAACAGCAATTTGAGGAGGGAAAAAGATCGAGAAAGATCTTTTTTTCTACAGAATAATTGTACATACACACACTAAAACGTTGTTTACTTGCAGTGAGCAGGTGAAACATATAAGCTTAGTTTTGTGTCCCCCAAACCAAAGGACTTTTGACCCCGCTCTGCTTTTTTGGTTAAACGAACCAGACTAGTGTCTCTTATAGTGATCAGAACAAAAAATAATATGCCCACTGCCACAATTGACACATTGCAAACAAGTGATAAGCGAGATTAGTGTGCGAGTTCTGTTAATTTCTTTGGGGGGCCATTATGGGCTGCTTGCTTAATCATTGTAGCTGAGAAGAAAGAAAGGTGATGACACTGATGAGGTTTTGGAGAAAAAAGTGATTGAGGCGACTATAAAAAACTGTTCTCTTTTCCACAGAGCAAAGCAGAGAGCACAGAAAATGTATGCATCAAAAGCAGATTTCTCTTTGTCTTCTTCACAGCTGCCTTCCGTTTTTTTCTTTTCCTTGTTTCTCTTATCATCTACGTCTGTTTCACTTGCGTAATTGATATGAAGACCCCAGTCTTTTGTTTTCTAAGGCCAGTCCACTTTAACTGATGGAAAGTCATGGTTGCCCATGCTCTTTCACTCAAAAACCATGGTTATGTGAAGGGTAGTTTTGACTTTTGGAATATAATATATTAATATGTGGTGTAACAACTGTAAGACATGGATTTCATTGCGATTAATTTAAGAAGAGAGGTGCGTACGGGCCACACCAAACATATTAATATGTGGTGTAAAAACAGCTGTTCCATCATTATGCATGATTATTCGAGGCAAGCTCAAGTTGTTCTTTCTTCTCTTTTTACCTTATGTTTCGGCAAAATCCTAAATCAAGCTTTTAGTCAAAACGTAAAATATGGTGACTGACAAAGCAGCACAGCAACAGCAACAGTAATTTATAATGCATTCGAAAGGATCCAATACCCGGATATATATATTGTCTTTTTCGACCCAAAAAAAAAATTGTCTTCAAAAAACATAATAAAATATCCATAATATCCCGATATTTTCATCGAAATTTTCATATTTTGAATTTCTGATATTTAGATATCATCGATATTTTAGATATCCATGGACCAAAATATCGATAATATTAATGACGTGGACGAAATATCGATAATATCCCGATATTTCCATCGAAATTTTCGTATTTTGAATTTATCGATATTTTCGATACCATCGATATTTTATTCCTTGTCAAAAAGTCATATTCTAAGAGCATTTTCATTCATTTGTCATGACAAAAGTCAAAGGGAGGCAAGGAATGTTACTATTCACATGAATCGTGTCTCCTCTAGCAATTTTTTTTGTTGGTTTTCCACCCATTGCCATGGTAACCCAATGACAACTACTATTCACATGAAATATGAGGAGATGTATTTGTATAGAGTTTTAGTATGGGAAGTAAAGAATAAGGCTAAGTATTTATAAAATAAATTTTTTTGAAAATTTTGGTTTTTTTCCCCTTCTTTTTTCAATTTTTTTTGTTATTTAAATTGAATGTTGACATCATCATTAAGTCACATTGCCGAGGCAAATCTTGCCTTTGGGTTTGCACAAGCTGATGGAGCCCAGTACTTACCATGACAAGCCCACGCCACTGGAAACATGATTGGGGGCCTAGGGGACTCTTGTCCGGGCTAACCTTTCCGCTAGAAATGGTCTAAATTGGATTGGAGGTTTTGAGCCCAAGATCGAATTCTGATCAGCCTCTAACAAGGGTTTGGCCCATTTTTCACAGGCTATAGCCCAAGCAGCCCCTAGTAGCCCGGAGACCGTTGTTTCATTTTTCCCTCCATTATCTGGATTCTTGGGTATAGAAGAAGTGAAATGGAAAAAAAAAAGAGCACTAAGAAGTCAGAACTCAACAGCCTCTTAGCCATGACAAAAAAATTATATATATATATATATCTTCATGTATGTATGCCTAAAGAAAAGGCCTCTAAATATCTTAAATGTGACTTGAAGACTTTAACTTAATATGCTGTGAAAACAAAACCACAGGTTCCTATATTACAGCCATGAGTTCTAGCTTAATCCCTAAACTTCAGTTGGCATTGCGAAAGTTTGTCTCGGCACCTGGGTTGATAGCACTTCTGTCATCATTCCCATCAACTTGTTTCGTCCTTCCTCATAGCGCATTTGGTCATTCGTAGAGTTGTGTACTGATAATCCCATTTGCAAGGTAGTAGCAGCCCCTTGAGAGACTCTCTGGCTTGCAGCATTCTCTGGTATTCTGGTCCCATTATTCTCAAGGCCACTCTTAATCCATGCAATCTTGTTCAAATCTGTCGCAATGGAGATTAATTCATGGCTAGAGAAAGACGGAGGCTCGTCATACTCGACAAATTCAGGCCCCAATAGCGAGCTTTGAGAATGCTCCTCACTCGGATCACAGCAACTGTGGCCACAACGCAGAGGAACCATATGTTCATTACAAACACCTTCAAGGAAGTTGCCGAAGCCAAAATCTAGTTGACAAGTTTGGACCAAAGGACCATGACTTGGGACTATCCTTGAAGAAAATGTAGAGGTATTTGCTGGACCACTCGGAGGGTTATAAACACTAAAAGCACTAACACGTGCCACTGGATGACAAAGGGTTGACTGGTCTTTTGATTCGCCAAGAAGAGTAGGATGGCCTCTTGATCCGGCAAGAAGAGTAGAATGGTAGTTTGATTCGGCAGCACCACAACCCTCCTTTGCTTGAACTCTTGCATCTAACTGGTCCAGTCTATTATCCATCAAGACCTCTCTTCCTTCGGGAGTCTTGAATGAACTGATATTCCCAACTGACAGGGTTTCTTCTGAGGATGCCTTTGTTCTGTCAAAGCTGGCCTCTTCCATCATATCATCAGGTTCCGGTTTGAATTTTCCTCTATCAATGCACTTGCGCCTTAGTGTAGAATTCCAGTGATTCTTGATTGCATTATCTGTTCTACCTGGAAGGAGCCTTGCAATTGCTGCCCATTTGTTACCATGGATAGCATGGGCTGAAACTATAATACGATCTTCTTCTTCTGCAGCAAAATAGAGTTACACAGGAAAGACTTCAGAAAAAGAAAATAAAGTGTGCAGCAGTGGATGGAAGAGTATGCTTATGCTACTATCATTTTCATTTAGCCTCTTTCTCTTTGTGCCATGGCAACAAAACCAGACCAAGCAAAAACAAGACCATGAAGTTTTCAAGTACGAAACTTTCAGCTATTTCATTAACTAATCTGACTCAATGGCAATATTTTAGAAAAAGAGAAGAGGGACAAGGGCATTATGGATGGAAGAAATAAAACAGAACCTCAATCATCAAGAACCAACACGATGCCAAATCTCAATGCCTCTCTTAAACAACAAAAATTGAAGTTAACCCACATACATTTATCTTACTTCTCCATTTTAATGCTACATTTTGTGCAGTAAAGATAAAAAAAAGCACGCAGGAACCACAGTACAGATAAAAAATGCACTAAACTCACTTACCACATTATATACATCAATCCCATCTCCCTTCCTGTGCCTACGAGTACGTAAAACCATTTTTAAGTTTCTAAAAACTTTATACTTGTCCTCTGATTACAACACTAAGCATTTCCAACAAATGCTAGTAACTAAAAACCGATAAGATAGTTTATAAACAGTTCGATACCATTCCGAAATTGCAAGTTGCAAATTTGTATACAACATACAGTTACTGGTTGTTGATTGCATAGCAAGCAGGACGAAACATTCAGGTAAATTTACACTTGATTTTGATTAACCATCCCAATTCAAAACTCAGTAACTGTCTCTCCATCAAAGATATTCAAATACATACAAAATCCACAAATAACGAACAGCAAAACCCAAACCAATATTCCAAATACAAGTTAACATATGCATCAGAAGTAAAGCTTAGAGCGATAATGGTGGCGGTGATTAAATTACCAGAGAAGGGTTTGCGCTTGACGCAGGGGTCGAGCTGATTACACCATCGGAGCCGGCACGACTTCCCAGAGCGACCGGGAATTCCGCGGGCGATCAGGCTCCAATTCCTCGCCCCGAACTTGCTGACCAGCCGACTCAGCACCGCGTCCTCCTCGGGCGACCACGGGCCCCTAACTTTCCCGCTCGACAGCGCACCCCCCTCGTTCAACTCGGTGGCGTCGCCATGTTCGATCAACTCGGCCTCGGTGCTGCGGACGAGTTCTGACTCTGCAGGGCGGTCGTCGCCTTGCTTGGAGACGGCGTCGTTTGGGACTGTCATCGGGACGGGGTTGTTGGTTGGTTAGGGGTTCGGTTGGTTTGTTTTAAGCGCAGCAGCAGAGAGCAGCAAACAAAAACAACAGTCTTCAAAATCAAAAGTACCTGCCCAGCAAACCTCCCTTTTTAACCGCATACGGGAAAGTGATTAATGTGCTTTTTAGCGAGCGTTTCGGATGCCGGTTTTGTTCGGCGGTTTTTTTTAAATGACGGACGTGTCCTTTAAAACGTCGACGTCTCGTGGTTCCGAAACTTTGGAAATTGACTTCTTTTGACTTGGTTGACTCGCCACTCTGGCTGGGGTTTTCATTTTCTCAAGGTTGGAAGCAAATCCCTGAATCCGGGGCATACAAAATCGCCAAACTACCCCTATATTGATTTTCATTTACTAGACGACGTCTTGGTTGTTGTCGTAGATACGTATATTATGTTATTTTTTGGTGGAAAGAGATACATAGCTATGGGCATTTTAAGCGTGACCGCTTTTGGTAGGTTGATAAATGAAAACCGTTTCTTTCTCACCAGTTATCTTCATCAAAACTTTTTATTATTATTTTTAAATCAAAAACTTCATCGAAACTTTGGGGTTCACAAGAATTTTCTAAGTAGATTTTGGGTTTATTTTTATATATTGAGATTGTTTTTACACTGTTTGAGAAGCATTTCTTCTTATATATGGTTTTAGTAAAAGTGCTTTTGAATATTGTAAGGCTATATTATCAATTGAGTTTAACTCTTTCAAAAAAGGCCCAACTTGCAGGGCATGCAAACAAACATAGCCCATCTTGAGAGTAGGTTCTTCCAGGTAGTCAAGTTTGTGACAGGCCACTAACATTGGATTGCTTGGAAAATGGAATATGAGAAAGCCCATATACTCACAAATCTAAGGATTTGTTTGGGAGTGCTTTTGAAATTGTTAAAAGTGCATTTTGACAATGTTTTGCATAAAAGTTTAAAAGCACTTCTGGGCTATAGCAGCTCTTTTTAATAAAGCACCTATCATGTGCTTCTTCAAGAAGCACTCCCAAGTGTTTGTCTAGAAAGCACTTCGTTTTCTTATGAAAATTTCAACATTTTTATAATAAAAGCGCTTTTTCTAAACGCTTATAAACATAAGTGCTTAATAAAGAAGCAGTCTCAAGCCAGCCCTAAATCAAAGATGCATTTTCCTTTTCTATTAAAGTATATGCTAGTTAGTCATTAGTCAGTTGAATTTCCTTTTCTACATGCTAGAGAGAGGAAATTTTGGTTGGGTTTAGGTGAGACGGTTCTTTCAAATTATTTGAGTAAATAATAATGGCTAATAATGGCCCTGTGGGCTCTCTTTCTAGATGTTTTAACTTCTATCTAGACTTCTGCAGCAAGAAGACATTATATTCTAATTTCGGGTTGTCTCTGTTACACTAGACTCAAAGTCTTTCGAGTCTCCTCACCAAAAAAGTCTTTCCACTCTTGAGGTAAGCGTGTTTAAGCTGCAGCCTTCTTATATATTCTGCCCCACCTCCACACAGAAATAAATAAATAAATAAAAAATCTGTTCTCATGCGTGTTGAGGTACTAAGGCGTGTATTATTATATAAAAAAACGATAGTATTCATTCATGAAACAGAATAAAGTACAAAGAAGTCATAGTGTCCTATATTTTCAGTGACTAAACACAAAAATATGTTGATTTGATCCGGAGAGAATTATGCTTAAATTAAAAAATATTTAAATCCTCGATTTAGCAGCCATAAGTACTTGTACTTATACTTGTAATATAGATCTACTGCATAACTACAGAAACGGTAAACACTGAAAAGCCAAAAATTAAAATACAAAACACAGCAAACTTTTAAAGAATTTATAAGAATTATTATACTAAAACAAACAAAGAAACAAGATCAACGTTCCACATCCTCTTCGGCAACCGAAGAGACTCATAACGCTACATCGGCTAAACCCTTAGTAATGCACTGGCTAAACCCTTAGTGCCGCACCAGCTAAACCTCAACCCACACAATCCTACAACTTCCGTTTTTATAACTCCAAAATCTGAACTAGAGCTAAATTTGTGTATGTGTGGGCCAAAACGACAACTTTATCATGGCAATAATGATATTTCGCGACAACCCTACTATTATTATTCTTAAACAGAGGCAAAATTAATGATCAAATTCCTTGTCAAATAGATGAATTATTGCAATTAAATCTTGCTAATAGTCCACACATCATCTTTGATTTTTTTTTCGGTCAACTAACACATCATCTTTGATTACTTGTCAAAAGTGGGGTTTTATATAGTTTTTCCTATATAAAATGTTATTATCTACATGTACAGTTTCCCAAGTACACGTTTTTTAACCCTACCAACTAACCTTTTTCAACCTTAATAATTTGTTTACTGTCCTTCTAGAAATTGTTTTACTTATTTGGTATAAGATTCTAAAAATTGTATGCACGTAGCAGTTTGGAAGAACTGATACAAAATATATTTTACATTGACTCTGAACTTACTCAAACCCTTTTTCTCCAAAGCATATTTACAAGTACTAATTAAGAAGTAGATATGCTTCAATTTGTCTTTTGGCCTCAGTGTAACATTCTTTCCACATATATATCCGTATTTTTGCCTCCTCCTCAAGAAGTCAAACGCCACAAAAAATTCCAAAATCCATGTAGGCAGGGGAAGCTTCTATAGGATTTTGTTTTTTCAAACCCTTGAATTGACTACGCTTGTTTGGATTGGATATGCCCTTCTCAGCAAGGAGCAAGCCCTTCAATAAATACATGTGCCTCTCTCTTCCTATCTTCCAAGTTCCATTCACAACAACCAAACCAAAAAACCCAGCTAAAAAAATATCCTTGAAAGTTGAAAACCACACCATGTTCAGCCCTTTCAGCTGCGCCACTTTTCATCAACAAGAAGTTGATGAAGATGATGACCAACCCATGATTTCAAATCAACCCTTTTCACCACCAAAAAAATCTTCAAGATCAAGAAGCACGGGCTTTCACAGAAGACATAGCAGGGACAGCAAGAACCCGTATTCGAGCCGGGGCCTTGACAAGTTCTCTGCACTTGTAGCTGATCTTGAAGAGAAAAGACAGAAGATTTATGCACAGCCGGACTCAAAAGATATAAGCTTCGTCCGCTTTGTGTACAAGGACTCAACTGATACAAGTCTTCCGGTTCCAATTGTGGTTAAGCTCAAGGACAAAAGGGAAGTCAAAACCAAGACTTTAACTGATGAGGAAGAAAAGCATGCAACCCCTAATAATGACCCTTCGTCCTTAGCCGTGAAAGAGGTCAAGTCGCCACCAAAATTGGAAGAACCTGAAAAACAGAGTGAGCAGAGGACATTGTGGCGTTGGAACATGAAATCGGACAAGTGGAGAAGGCCGGCTTATTATCTGCCACTGGTTATAATCTTCATTTTGGTTTTGTTGGCTTTGTTTGGGCGGTCATTTGCAATATTATGCACGTCTGTTTGTTGGTACGCAATTCCAATGCTGAAAGAGAGCTCAAATAATGCAACAACGGGAGCAAAGAAGAAAGACAGTGTTAGAAGATTGAGTGACAAAAACATGGCAATTACTCAAGAACTCATGTCTTCTCCGAAAAGTAACCACAGATTCTTGGGCAAACATGGTCACCATCATCAGAAAAGTTTGTGACATGAAATTAATTTGTCTGGTGATCCAATTATGCTGAGAAGCTGGATCCAACATAAATTGGGTTCGATTCTGGATTAAGCTTTATTATAAATGTAATCGTGTAGCGTTTATAATGTTTCCACTCTTAAAGAATAGAGTTACGTTGAACAAAACAAAAAAAATCGTGTAGCGTTTGCTTACCAGTCAAAACAATGTGGGAGAACAATTCAATTCAAATTCAGATCATCATTAATGAGATATGTTGAATACAATATAATACAGCGTGACCAGGCAGCAATTTTTAATAAACAAATAATGTTATAGGGACGTTGAATACAATATACCGTGACAGAGTTATTTTGGACACAATTAGGGAATCAGGGGTGGGCTAAAAACGCAGTTAAACTGAAATCCAACCATTTTGGGTTGGTTTGAACACTCAAAATGTATTGACGGAACCAATCCAACCCATTTGATCATTTCTGTTGGGGGGTGCACCTGGCTCATATTCGGCCCAAGTTTGGGGCCGTACATCAGGCCCATAATTTATATGAGCTCTTGGACCACCATCTTGTTTCGTTTTTATATGTCGCCCAGTCCCGGCCTGCGGCAGTCTGTCTGATCGCGCCCCATTATTGAGGCCCCAAATTTTTTATTATAATAAGTTTTATATTATATTATTATAAATTGATTTAATATTTTTCCATAAATTTTTGGAATAGGATATTGAGATGAATCTGAAATTTTAGAATAAAGGATCCATAACAAGAGTTTTAAAAGAAATTCTTTGATATTGACTTGACTTGCATTCTTGAAATTCTTTGACTCACTGGTATGGTATCAGATACATAATGGACATTTGTTTTCATTATTTAGGAATATGAAAGACATTGCTCAAAGTCTAAAAATATTTTCGAATAAATACTTTCTCAAAAACCCAATGCTTAGTTGATAAAACAAGAAGTATACTAGTATTAGTGATTAATGTGTGTAGGGCACATTTTAGATTTTCGCCCTGGGCTTTTGAAATCTCAAGACCGGGCCTGATGTCGCCCACATGAAACATCAGTGCATTTCTTTTGAAAAACTTGTGACATTTATATTTTAATTTACATTCTTTTATGCGGATGATGTATTTTATATTACTCCTTCATGTGTTCTTTTTTATTTACAATAACGTGCAGATGCTCGTATATGAGAAGAAGTATTAATATTAATTAGTAGCTAAAAGTTCTTACACACTAGGTCACGCATGTGTTCAATAATAAAAGATTTGTTCCATTCCATGTGGTCAATCCAAATTGGGTGCCAAATTTGCCAATGAAAGAAGAGCATCTATTCGATTGCCACTAGACTCATCACATGGACTCTCTTTCGGCCACGACACTGATTTTACGCTTAAAAAACTTGCTTTATCTATTTTCGTTGCAACCCCTTTTACATATGGAAAGAAACAGATGCTCTTCTTTCAGACTAGAGAGAAGAACAAAAGGCAAAGCATGCAACATCGATGGCCGAAGCAAGATGATGATACATATATATACATCAAAAGTATGCGCATGCATCACCAAAGACCAAAGATATATATATATATATATATCTCCGAATAATGGGCTTTTTCTAGGCAGACAAAAATGCCCCGCAAACGAATTCGTGAAGGGAATTTAGAGGGCTGGAATTTCTGGTGCTCCTCCTCCTTGACGTGACTCAGATTTTACTGTTCACCTCATGACGCTGTGTGGTGGTGGAGAACAATTGTGTGAATACTCTGAGTGGATTTAACTTTTGCTCTAAACAATGCATAATAATGTACCCTGAGCATGTCCTAATCTGTCATCACAATCTGATTATCAGACAAGATATTTATACAATATTTTTTTCCACGGCTGCAGCCTGCAGATGAGGAGACTCTACACATCAAACGCCATAATATCGGTCGAACTTTTAAATTCAGTAATTGCATAAAAATGAGAACCATGCTAAACACATTAAGATGACCAAAAGGGATCCAATGTGACAAGCAGAGAGCCAGCCACTCCAAAGTTTGAAGTTCATCACGTCTGTTCCCAGCAGCCAGCAAAAGAAATTAATTATAATAATGAAATTATATAATCGTCTGCACTGTGAGGGTCCAAAACCCTAATTCCTTACCAAACGCTGTCTCTAGGAATCTAAGTCCCACAGAAACCAGATTGAAAGCGCTATTGACTTTGATGCCAAACAAGTTGGGTCAGGGGCAGAGGGGGCGTGGGGCATGGAAGGTGTCCTAAGCACTGATTGATCTGTCCTTTATGTTAAAGACTCTCCTAACCTAATTGAGTCCATGTGACATTCAAAATCCATGTGGAGAGAGCTAGCTATACAAACAGTTGTGTGTACGTCTGAGAAAATTAAACCCAATATATTGTTCATATTCTAGCTAGCTACCTGCTATATAGCTGTAACATGACAATGGAATATATATATTTTGAAATTCAAATTCCATAGTCCTGTAGAACCCTAGCAAGCTATATATAGCCTTTCAGATGAGCACCATTTATATTTTAACTTTTTTGTTTGTTTTTCTTTCTAGGTCTTGGAACATGTCGTGTTTGCACAAATTAGGCTAAAGCAGTTGCATCATCAAATCATATATATATATATTGTAGGGTGGGCATCTCAACCAAAAAATTTGTGTGCCGATTGTACCGTACTGACGGTTTGGTTTTGTTTGGTTTATTTTTTATTTTTTATTTTTTAATTATTCCATACCGATTCGATTCGAAAAATTTGGTTTGGTTAAAGGGTAATGATATATCTTATATCGTGAAAATCCGTATCGAACCGAACAATAAAAATAAATAATTATTTAAATATAAATACACATAACATGACACCATAAAATATCTATAGATAATTATAAAGATGGAGTACCACACCAAAAATAGGAAATAGCAATGTAGGATACTGGAAACACAAATAGACTCTACAAATTAACATGTGTAAACTTATTCTTCCTTGGCCACTAAGAGGAAAACAAGATAATAAAGCTACTCAAATGCTTAATTGGGTTACAGGGTTAGTACTAGTCCCACATCGACTCAAACAGAAACTGCAGTTGTTTTCTGCTTTATAAATATCTTCCCCCATCGTAGTTTTACACAGACTGAAGTCAAACCTACTTGTTTACGTGGGCTAAACAAAACATGGTGTAGTTGGATTTTACTACCTTTACTACCATATTGTACTTATGTTCTACAAGCTCGAATGAATATTGTTTTACCGTATTGTTCTACAAGCTTGAATGAATATTTTTTTCTTGGGCTTGAGTTGGTGTTTTTCAACTTGCATTAGTAATAAATATTTTTATTGTCAAGAGTTTTTCTTAAATGGTACTACCAATCTATCGAATCAATTCAAACCGAATAAGCGGTTAACCAATTCGAACGGTTAAATGTTTTAATGGTTGGTTAACGAAAGAGAAATTGGTCTACCGAAGACTTTAGTTTGGTTAATGAAAGAGTCCTCTACCGTTCCAATCCGATCCGTGCCCAAACCTAATATATTGTTGCGCACCAACTCAACTTTTCTCACGTGAAATGAAATGCCAATTGATTTTTATAGCTTTCTAATAATAATAATAATAATAATAATAATAATAATAATAATAATAATAATAATAATAATACAAGACAATCTTAGGGGTAGCATATACTGGTAATTCAGAAGGGGAAAGTTAGAAAACCTTTCTTGATGTACAGTACCCATACCACATGTCTTGATCAATCTTCTTGTCCATAAGCATTCATACGAGTTGATATGGATGGGAACACAGAAAATTTTCTCATCTTGGGTAATCATAATGGTGCCAATACTTGTGGTCCAAACCTCCCACACCACATCCAACAAATATTATAAAGAAATAGTTGAATGTAGGACCACCCCACAACAGACGATTTTAAATAACTCCAATTAAAGTCCATATATATATGATAGGACAAGCAAAAGCTCAGTTCTGCCTCATTATAATTGAAAAACTTTTACTTAAGATGAAATCCTTCTGACGCTGAACATGAAAATAGAACTCCTTTAATCTATAAATATATATGTCGTTTTTTCTGTTTCTTTGTTTTATTTTTAAAATTTTGGGGAGGGGGTGAGGACTCAATTTGGGTTAGTTTGAAAACAAAAACAAAAGAAAAAATTGTTGGGGAAATGATCACAAAATTGAAGAATAGTATATAAATATAAAGTAAGGCAGAGAGGGTTTGTAAAACAGAGAATTAGACAAACTGATTTTATTAACTTTCTTCGATACACACAGCAGAATATAACATTGACTATTTATAATTACATTTACACCGCTACATAATAAGACATAACTCTTGAATTAATTTCAAGATATACATATACAACTTTTGATATCTAAAAGATACAACTTCTCATATAGTCAAGATATACAACTCTTCATAAGACACCTGTAATTTTATTTTCTAAATTTAAATTATAGACGATGTATAACTTTTAACAAAAATTATATCATAATTTATTTATTTATTTATTTTTATATATAAATGATATTCTAAATTATTCGAATTTGAATGCAAGAGCCTGCCTATCATCATGATGTTTACCACCAAGTAAACTTAGTAGCAAGATTTATAACCCAAAACCCCATGAATACAAGAAAAAAAAATTGTGAGTGGAAGATGTTGGCACTAAGTGGGAGATGAACATATGAAACATTATATAGGGCAGCAACATGCCAAATACCGATTGGCAGTTGGCCTTCATTCAAGCTCCTGTTGCTCCAACAGGGTTACAATGGCTGAGAGAAAATAATTTTTGTGTTCCTGTAATAAGGGACATCTGTCTTCGGAGGAGAACCAAACTCTATTTTCAAATCACATCAGACAGTATAAGCCAACCACAAAATTACCCCACTCACACATTATGTGCGGGAAGGTAAATATATGTGCACGGTGGTAGGGTCTTCAGAGCACCATGAACAATGCCTGCTCTGTAGTCTGTGGCCGTGGTCCATCCATGCTTCACAAGTGTGGACAAGATCTAGCACCATCCATCATGATCTTGGAGTGGTCAACTAGCAATCTTGATGTGGCCTACGTTTTGAACGGCTGAGATGACTTCTCGAGAAGCAGCACCATGTTTTAGTAAGCACTAGAATGATGTTAGTTTCCCATTTCAGGTATAATTGGACCCTATTTGGACGGTGAAGTAATGACAAGTCATTGGTATGGAACCAGTTTCTTACTTTCTCGTTAGGAATTATCTACGAAGAAGAAATGGGGAGTTTTTAAAAGGTTGCCAGATTCAGGAAAAAGGTAAAATCCAATAAACACACATATGGTGTTGACCAAAATAAAATAAAATAAACACACATATTTTATTAATATTATGCCACAATATTTATGTTACAAATCATAATCTAAAGGACCCCATAATATAATTAAGGTATTTCTTTCTTCGCCCTAATTATGATTTGATACATGGCTATTTTTACTTTCGCAACCGTTGAAAGTTAATTTCATGGGGTAACATGTAAAATTCAATATCCGACTTCATTTACGTCTCATCTTTTTATTTTTTATTTTTGTCGAACATTTACTCTCTCTTTTGTTGGAATATCGAACATTTACTTATTATTTAAAACTGATAACCCTATTTTGTGGTGAGTGCACCGCTGATTGATACCCTTTTCTTTTCTGTGGTGCTTATCCATGTGCATCATATATATATAGCTCTTAATAGTAACGGTCCTCCTCCCCTTTGGTGTACGAAAGAAATAAAAGAAAAATGAATAGTCCACCGATAACAAGGTCTAGTTCGGTGGATGAATCAATAGTTTCTTGTTTAAACTTTCATGACATCTTAACATGAGCGGTGTGTATGAGAAAATATATATATAGGCCGACTTTCCTTTTTTCCTTTCATAATCTCATTTCCTTTTTGGTAGGTAAATGTTCCTTTTTCATTGGTACTAGAAAGAACTTCGTTGGACTAGATTTTCCAACTTCTAAGTAAAACGACGTAACTTCTTCTTTTTGTTGTAAACGTAAACGTTATAGCTATTTTCACGAGGAAAGGTTAAGCAGACATATCGAATTTGTCCATCTAATGAAACTGATGGATTATTTGTTAGTTTATTGAATTGCATTTGACACTTAAACCAAAGATGTGGAGTGTGTGTGGACCTTGATTATCTTGATGAAGAAGACTATGTCACTCTGAACCACATAATATTAATTAATGTTGTGAAATTTCTAAATTACTTGTGGATCCCACTAGCTAATAAGTATTAATTTCAGATTCAATCATAGGGTCCTATTATCGTTGACAGATATTTGGAATATATTAGATATTAATAATAAATTAATTAGAATGTAATACTCTGTGAAAGAAAGCAAAGCATATATGTATAAATAAAATAAATAAATAAAAAAATTAAAAAAGAAAAAGAAAAGAGTTTGGTGTGAGAGGGAACATGGTTGGACCACAGACCTTGATTTAGATGAGGAGAATATATGAGAAATAAAACTACAAATTAAATACTATTGTACCAACTTGTTGGGGACTTCTCTAATGTGAAATAGCTGACACACAATTTATAACCTTTTTCCATGTGTCTGGTTTATTTGACAATGGGGTCTACAATTCTATAAATATCTTTGGAAATTCAAACCTTTCCTCATGATTAATTTCATAAATAAATAAATAATACAAAAATGGATAGTAACATGGAAGATGAAGAGGTTATTAAAAAAAAAAGCACAAAAGGAGCAGTGTTGGTCATTGTTACAGCACTCACTCCCTCTTTTATATTGAAGGCTCCCTCAAACTCCACTTTCCTCTCCACGAGAGAGAGAGAGAGAGAGTTTTGAAGGAAGAAATGAGTGTTGAGTTGGTTTCATATATACTGCAGCTAGAGGAAGCATCCAAAGGGATCGCATTGATCCCAGCTAGCTATCTCTTCGATGGTTTGATTTGGATCATGCTATCCCTTTGGATATCTCCTTTGGCAGCTTCAAACTTATAGATATATATAGATAGTCAAGAAGTTCCTCCAATTAAACTCCCTGATTTCTTGCCTTTGAGGTATTTCAAACTTACCTATATTTATTCTATGCATGATTAATCTCTTGTTCACATCAGCTTTTGTTTCCAGACATGTATATGTTTTCTTTTCTGTTTTTTTTCGTCTTAGCTTCCAAAAATAATTTTTCATCAAGAACCACCATTTGAATGTTTTCATTAACTTTTGCCTCAAATATGCCAGTCTAGCTATAGCTTTTTACTTGGCAAGAACATGAAGACAAAAAAAAACATTCACCTCAAACATATTCAAGTCTAGTTTTCGGCTTAATAAAAATGTCTGGTTTGTAAGCTGTCCTTCAGCTAGTAATAATTTTAATTTGAAGGTACGTATATACTTTGATAGTGGTAAATTCATATGACTGCAATCTCTTATTGTGATGTGTTTATTTAAAATTCCTTAATTTGTGCATAAATTCATGTATATCTTGTTTAATTATGTCATTTTGGTATATGAACACGTTGGATCTGATTTCCCTGGGGATGCATCTGGGCGCTAAAACCCAGAAATCTTAATCTCGTTGTTTACAGTTGTCATGGATGTTAATTTTATTTGCATACAGTGTGTGTGTGTGTATGTGCTTGTCAACAACGATAGGTTAAAACCCAACCCAAGGAAAATTAATAAATTTTAATAATAGATTACATATCTATGGGGAAGATATACGAATGTTAAATTTTGCAGTCAGTATCCATTTTCTCAAGCAACATGTTGGTGACTCTTTGATTAAACCAGAAGGATCTTTTGCAACTATTTTACTCAAAACACCTGTATAAATTTAAGCGGAACATAAAAGAAGGTTGCATATTAAAAATATTTGTAGTAAAATTTTGATGTTCTTGTTCATGAGTCATGATTAACAGATAATTAGTGGAAGCTAGCTAGCTAGCTAGGTGAACATTGCAAATAAAACAGTGCCAGCTGATACCAAAGATATATAATAATTTCTACATGTGTCTTGGGTCACAATTTACACCATTTTCTGAAACTTTTGATGATTGCGTACTCCCAACAATATGATTATTTTCAATTTTTTGACCTTCTGTAAAGGTGACTTTATCATAGAAATAGTATGAGACTAATTAATATTTTAGAATTCTAAACCTCTGCATTTAGCATCGGTTATTAGAATTATGAACCTCTGCATTTAGCATCGGGTCGGAATCTGCTTTCAATTAGCATGAACCAAGTTTTGTTGACTCTATTTTCTGCTTGTCGCAACAAAACAGACTAGCTAACATGGTCACAACTGCTATGGCCCAAAGTCAAGTCTCCAAATCACAGCTTTTGAAGACTTTAATTAGAATCCAAGGCAGTGGAAGATGAGATATATATATAAACTTAGAGAGACTTCCTTTTTTCTCCCACTCTGGGCCTCACATTGAGTGTACCAAAGGCAAAGGCAAAGGCATCATACACATGTGATGAGACCTTAATTAAGAAAAAAGTCCTTTCTAATTAACCATTGCTCTCATTTGAAATAAAGGGTCATTTTGTTATACCTCATATGCCACATGACCCCAACATTCTAACACTTTCCCACCACCCTTTTGTCACATGGCCACAACCTTCCACCATCTCACTTTCCTTAATTAATTATTATTAATTGGGTAGATGTACTTAATATATGTGTGCCTCAATATATACGTAAAATTTACGATTAATTATACGGTGTAATCCGTGTTTAAAAAAAGAGTCTTAAAAAAAAGGTTATTTTTATTATGTGTAAATGGTAATGAGCGACACGTTGAGTTTTATCAATGATGCATAAAAGCATAAAAGAATTCCATCATTTCAGAAGCTTCCCAAATCTAAAGCAAAGTTAGGGAAAATCAGCAATTTTATTTCTACTAGAATATGCGTGGTCTACGGTGTGATTATTGATCATCATTATGTTAGTCAATAGTAATGATCTGATTCTTCACTAAAACGAAATTCAAATGGGTTGATGGGGTCCAAGCAGAGGAAGAATTGTTGGGGCACCAGAGTAGAGTGCATGCTCAAATTATCTTCAATTGTAAGATATGTATCCCAATTGTCTCCCTCTATCACTACACAAAGCTTTGCCAAGGACACAAACTGCCAAAAGAAAACCAGAGTGCATGAATTTTTCTTTGCAAGCGATCAGAAAGGAATTGGATGCTACTTACTCTGCAGACCGCAGAGGGGCCCAAAACACTTGACGTGCCTCCAAATTCAAACCCCACTCCTATTTCTTCTATCTCTTTTTTCTTTTTAATATTGCACTTTGTGAAACACAATTTTCAGCCATGTAATGGGGATCTGCAGGATTTGAATTTTTTTCTTTTGCCTCATTATTTGGGGAATTTTATTGAGATGTGTATAAAGTTGACCATTGCCTTAAGTTGTTATCAAGCTTCCATCTTTTTTAGGAAAGACAATGGAAATTTTATTTATATTATGTTATATTCTCCCTTTCATAAAAAAAAAAATTCTATATTCTTATCGGGCAAAACCCAACATATTCTGATCGTGCCCATACCTATTGTAAATCAATATAATCTAATCTAGACGATGGCATCAAACGGTAAATATTCAAAAACCCAAAAAATTCCCTTCATTAATGATCGGTGCATAATTACATATCATTTTGTACCCTTCTAACTTATGATTTGGTTACGTTTTTGAGTTAAACTTGTGCTTTTAATTTATTTTGTGTTTGTTTCAGTGTAATAAGCTTGAGACTCATTAAATGCATTTTGGAGACAAGTTAGCTCAAACGGTGTCTGCAGATCAGTCAACTTCACGGATTGGACTGTACTTGCTCAAGAAGAACCAGATAATGAGCCATACATCATTGGAAAGATACGGAAGTCTATTTTCTGGATCATTTTACGGTTCATGATTCCGAGTCCTCTAGAGGAAGTTATGCAAGTTTTGGCAGCTTAAGGTCAAAATCGGCAGGATCTGCGTTACTGGGCCAAAAATGACTTTTGAAGGCCTTCCTGATTTTTCCTTGAGTTGGGCTGCATATGCTTGGAAAGATAAGACAAAGAGCTTCAAAATCCATATTTTTCCAGATTTGTTAGAGTGAAGGAGCAAGCCCAAATCGAGCCCACAAGCTGACTACAATGCATTGTCATGCATGAGCTAATCATTTTAGTGGTGAATTGAGTGGTGTAAGTTGGTGAAGTGAGTGTGGTTATTAAATTCAATTGTATAATCAGATTTATACTTCCCCTAGGCCTATAAATAGTGAGTTCTCCAAGCATGTAAACACACCCCAAGGGGAGCTCTCAAACATCTCTCTAGAGCTCCTCTCCCTTCTCTCCCTCAAATTCTCTTAGTTTTCTTTTAGTTCTCAATTGTTTCCTTTAAGTTTTTCTTAGTTGTAATTTATTTTCCATTGTAATGTAATTTCTTTTCTTTAGTTTTCAAGTTTAATTAGCTTCCAAGTTTCAATTATAGTTCTTGTTCTTATTCATTATGCTTATAAGTTAATATGCTTGTTTGAATGAGTGATCACCATTAAAACTTGTATGTTAGCTATCTTGGTTTGAATTAGGAGTAGACACCATGCATTAATTCAAATTGAACTATGAATAGGAAGAGTATGTATGGACATTCGACAACATGGATTAGATACATGCTTGGTTGTTTAAAACATTCTTCTATGCTTAATGGATTTCTAATGCTTAATTTAGGTTCGACAAGAAGGATCTAATTAGGGAATTAGGAATACAAGGTTAGGACCAAACACCATGGCTTAATCATACTTTAGCTAGAATCAATCTAAGAATATGAATTGAACTTGGTAACTAATTTGCTTGAGTTAATTTCTTTTCTTTCTTTCTTATTTTATTTATTTTCTTTTAATTTCTGTTTTGTGCAGGGAATCAAATTGAATCAATCTATCATCAATCCTCGTGGGATCGACCTCGTACTTACACAAGCTATACTATCCAACGCCTCGTGCACTTGCGAGTTAACAAAATTTTGGCGCCGTTGCCGGGGATTGACGGCATAGTTTGGTTCTATTTTCTTTCCCTACTTATTTTGCTTTTGTTTTCCTTTTTCAATTCAGTTTTTATTCTTAATCATTTTAATTCCGTTTCAAGTTCTATGTTTGTTTTAGCAATATAGGATAGCTCAATAAAAAGGGAGAGAAGGAAACTTCAATCATAAGAATAGGAAGTATGGAGTAGTGGGAGGAGTAGCTACCTCCAAATGCATCCATGCTCGACCTAATCGCTTCAAGGGGGAGTATTCCAATCCTTTCTCTTTTACTTGTATTGTTATTTTAGTAATTTTAATTTTCTGTTTCTTTTATAATTTAAAAAAAAAAATTTAAAAGATTTTTCATATGAGCTGACTTTTGGTAACTCCAGTAAGCAACCTCCGTCTATGCAGTGTCTAGGAGTTCTTTAGGCGACACCTTCGGTGTCTAAGAAGTTTGGGTTTTAAGCGGGACCATTGTGACCCCTCCAACCTTCCCGGAACCCCTGGCTGTGTTTTCTGAGGCCCTTAACTGGTCATCCTAGAGTTGCTTGTATAATTGTGTTTTCTTAAAATAAATTTTTTTTTTTTACAATAATGATTTAGTTTAAATAAAAATTTAAGTTTGGGTATTGTATTCTTGCTTAAATAATAATTACAAAAAATAATAAAAAAATAAAAAAAATAAAATTGCAATTTGGAACTTCTTTGTTTTCTTTTCTGTTTAGTTGTTTTATAGTCTGTCATTTTTTTATTATTATTTTAACTTTTATGTGGTGTGGTTAGTTAGTTTGTTTCTGAGTGTTAAAAATTTTTTATAAAAAAAAACTCTAATTAAAGCTGCATCACTAAAAACTTAAAAACAAAAACAAAAACAAAAAAACAAAAAACCAAAAAAAAACCAAAAAAAAAAATGCATAAAATACAAATAAATTAAACTTCTTCTTCTCCTTCGTCTTCTTCTTTTTTCTTCTTCTTCTTCTTCATCTTCTTCTTCTTCTTCATCTTCGTCGTCACAAGATCAAGATCATCATGGCACGCCCAGATTCCAAAATTGGAAACTTTAGTTTAGCCTTCGGACGTCGTCTTTTGGGTCTTCACGCACTGACCTCTTGGGGCCCATCACTTGAGCTCCCAAATATCGCACTTATGGCTGCACTCTTGGCTTGAGCACCACTTGTCTCGTGCTCTGGTTGCTTGCGCTTACCCGGTCGCCCAATAGACTCCAGCTTTGTGCGCATGTCTTTGGCGTACAAATCTACCATCGATGATAGCTGTTTATTCTCCGCCTGCAAACCTTCTAGCTGACGTCGATTAAACTCCACCATCCTTGTCCTCTCCTTTTTCAAGTCCCTTATAATGCCTTGACAATCCTCAACCACATTCTGCGATGCCGCCAACTGAGCCTTTACTAGCTCCAACTCACGGGATTTCGCAATTAGGCGATAACCCACAGTTGCGATAGTGGTCGTGTTTTGTGCGGCCAGTGCCATGGCATCACTGACGATTCGATTGTCACACTTTGCGCCGAGCACTCGTGCATCTCTGGGAGTCACTAAACTCCTTGCGACTCCAAGGGCAACTTCGTTGTCCATGAGTATTGTGTCATTCACTGTCACGGGCCCTCTTGTCGAGCCAAAATAGGGCATCCACGTTAGTCTTTGCTCCTTGACTCGACGTCGAATTGGTTGAGCTAGGTTAAGATCGAGCGAAAATGGGAAAGGAGACGACATTTTCTTTCTGCTTTCTTTTCTTTTTCTCTTTTCTCTCTTCTTTTTCTTTTCTTTCCTCTCTCTTTTCTTCTTTCTTTTCTCTCTTCTGCGTAGGTTGTTTTTTTTTTTGTTTCCCCTCTCCTTCCAGTTTATAGACGCAGTTTTTGACAAACCCTAGCAATTACAGCTTCAACCGTCCCCACATGCCTTTTTCGAACATACGCGTTCAGCTAAGTCGTCGCGCCTTTCCATGACGCCCGTAATTTCCGCTTGGGGAAGCGCAAAAGCTCTGCGGCGCCTCTATGCGTCGACACGTCGCTCTTACTTCGTTGCCCAAGACGACTATGGACCCCCGTTTCTGAATCCACTTCACGTTTCAAAAATAAATAAATAAATTTTAAATTTTAAATAAAAACAAACAAAAACAAACCCAAAAAAAAAAAAAATTTAAACGTGTGGGCTTCGAATTTCATTGTGGGTCGGGTTTCACCGTGGTTTGGGTTTCGAAATTGTGGGCTTTGGGTTTCAATTTGCGTATTTGGTGTGTTTAGGGCTTCTTGTTTCGTTTTTTTATTTTATTTTTATTCGTTTGGTTGTTTTGCAATTTTTATTTTATTTTGTATTTTAATTATTGTATTGTGTGATATTTATTTGTTTTAATACCTTTCATTTATTTGTTATGACATTGCTTGTGCCTAATTTTTAAACTTTGAGGACAATGTTCATGTCTAAGTTTGGGGGTATTAAAGTTTATCAAGTAAATTTGGTTTTTCTTAAAATAAATTTTTTAAAAAAAAAATTCTTGTTTTTCTGTTTTATTTTAGTCTTTCTTTGTTTTTATTTTGAGTCACTTTCCGAACACATATGATGAGATTGTGATAAATGTTTGCATGACTTAAATGAAAATTGGATTTCTTTCTATTAAAAAAACAAAAAAACAAAAAAACTTTTGGCATCGTTCTAGCATGATATGTTCGAAACCCTCTTTACACTTGCCATTTGTTTCATAATTTTCCAATTAAAGGATTTGCATGATCCAAAGAATTGTATCAAGCATAAATTAAACTTGTATAACCATATAATGTGAGCTTTTGAGCCTTGTGCTTCATTTCATGAGTGTTATACACATACTCTTATTTTCTTGTCATCTAAGTTGTTGTTTGATCTCATTATTCATTGAATTGGTTGAGCACTTAAAAGTCATTCATTCATATTCAATTTAATTACATGACATTTAAGAAATGATATTAAGGCCCTCTTTGGATCGTTTGTGCCTTTCAAGCTAACCTTATGCATGCTTAAGCATGATTTTTCCATTGTTAACCATTTTGAGCCTACATGTAAACCTTTTCTTTCATTTAACCAAATATATTTCCTCGCCTTAGCCTGAAAAACAAGTATTTACCTTTTCTAAGGAACTCATGAGCTTTAATTGTGATGTGTTTTTCATGCTAAGTTTGGGAAGGGGTTTTATATATTGAAAAAAAAATCACCCAATTGGTGGAAGAAAAGAAAAGTTGTGATTGTGGTTGATTGAAAATTCATTTTTGGGTTTCTTTATTGGCCTCAAAATAAATTAGTGGTTGTTCAATTAAAAGAAAGGAGTGTGAATCCTTATAAATGGAGGTATAAGGAGTTTTTTTGAAAAAAAAAAAAAAATCCTCATTGTGATGATTCAAGTCTTGGAAACAATTGTTTTATGCTCTTACATTGCGAGTTCCTTGGACTTTGTTTTATCCATACCTTTCATTTCTCACTCACCTTACACCCTTAACCCCATTACAACCTATGATAAAGACCTAAATTGATCTTAAATGTCATGTGATTGAATTGCATCCATTTTCCTACTTTTAAGTGTTTGGCATCCTTCTTGAGATCATATAATGCAAGTTCTTCATCTTTCTATTGTGAGTTAATTCCCTTATGGTTTAACTCTAATCTCATGTTTATAACTGAGTGATGCATTGTAACCCTCTTTTGAGTGATTCATTTGTGAGAGGACAACTTTGGTGAGATTTGAAGTTGAATTTGTGCTTTGTATGATTTTCGAAATTGTGTGAAAACTGAGATTGGAGAATTTGTTGCATTTGGCTATCACACTACTACACTTTGAGCATGTTGTGTTTTGAACTTTGCCGCCTTATGAATAATGTCTTAAAACGGAGCTTTTATTGTTAAAACTTTTGAGTCATGTGCATGAGTCATTTCTCTTCAGAAAATGTTCGGAAATATTGTTTTGTATTTGTTTTTGTACTTATTTTTGTTTTGTTTTTGTTTTCTAACTACTTTGTTTTGCAGAGTCAGTAAAACGTTTGTGGGTATCGTATCTGTTAAACCCTCAGGAGACACAACTCCTCCTACTAGGGATGCCTAGAGGTTTAAAGGCTTGTTGCATATGCTCAATGCAATCGAGTTACCTACGAAAGTGGTCTAATAAATTTATTTACTTTTTTGTTTTTATTTTTGTTTTCCTTTTGTTTTGCTCGAGGACTAGCAAAATCTAGGTTTGGGGGTATTTGATCGGTGCATAATTACATATCATTTTGTACCCTTCTAACTTATGATTTGGTTACGTTTTTGAGTTAAACTTGTGCTTTTAATTTATTTTGTGTTTGTTTCAGTGTAATAAGCTTGAGACTCATTAAATGCATTTTGGAGACAAGTTAGCTCAAACGGTGTCTGCAGATCAGTCAACTTCACGGATTGGACTGTACTTGCTCAAGAAGAACCAGATAATGAGCCATACATCATTGGAAAGATACGGAAGTCTATTTTCTGGATCATTTTACGGTTCATGATTCCGAGTCCTCTAGAGGAAGTTATGCAAGTTTTGGCAGCTTAAGGTCAAAATCGGCAGGATCTGCGTTACTGGGCCAAAAATGACTTTTGAAGGCCTTCCTGATTTTTCCTTGAGTTGGGCTGCATATGCTTGGAAAGATAAGACAAAGAGCTTCAAAATCCATATTTTTCCAGATTTGTTAGAGTGAAGGAGCAAGCCCAAATCGAGCCCACAAGCTGACTACAATGCATTGTCATGCATGAGCTAATCATTTTAGTGGTGAATTGAGTGGTGTAAGTTGGTGAAGTGAGTGTGGTTATTAAATTCAATTGTATAATCAGATTTATACTTCCCTAGGCCTATAAATAGTGAGTTCTCCAAGCATGTAAACACACCCCAAGGGGAGCTCTCAAACATCTCTCTAGAGCTCCTCTCCCTTCTCTCCCTCAAATTCTCTTAGTTTTCTTTTTAGTTCTCAATTGTTTCCTTTAAGTTTTTCTTAGTTGTAATTTATTTTCCATTGTAATGTAATTTCTTTTCTTTAGTTTTCAAGTTTAATTAGCTTCCAAGTTTCAATTATAGTTCTTGTTCTTATTCATTATGCTTATAAGTTAATATGCTTGTTTGAATGAGTGATCACCATTAAAACTTGTATGTTAGCTATCTTGGTTTGAATTAGGAGTAGACACCATGCATTAATTCAAATTGAACTATGAATAGGAAGAGTATGTATGGACATTCGACAACATGGATTAGATACATGCTTGGTTGTTTAAAACATTCTTCTATGCTTAATGGATTTCTAATGCTTAATTTAGGTTCGACAAGAAGGATCTAATTAGGGAATTAGGAATACAAGGTTAGGACCAAACACCATGGCTTAATCATACTTTAGCTAGAATCAATCTAAGAATATGAATTGAACTTGGTAACTAATTTGCTTGAGTTAATTTCTTTTCTTTCTTTCTTATTTTATTTATTTTCTTTTAATTTCTGTTTTGTGCAGGGAATCAAATTGAATCAATCTATCATCAATCCTCGTGGGATCGACCTCGTACTTACACAAGCTATACTATCCAACGCCTCGTGCACTTGCGAGTTAACAATTAACTAAAATATTAATGGACTAAAAATTAATATAATATGGATAAAATAGTTTTAAAAACTTATTATTAAATAAAAAAAGTTTAAAAAAACAAAACTCACTTTCAGAAGTGGGAGTTACTCCCACCCCTCCACTCCACCCATCCACCACCTATGTTGCACGGACACGGGTACGGGGATACGAAAACGCAATATGGCGATACGTCGACACGGAAAATCTCAAAAAACTAGAACACGGACACGGCTAGGACACGGCAATTAAAATAATAAATAATAATAAAATTATAATAGTGTATACTTATATATATTTCAAAAAAAAAATTGCATATTCAATAACATAAAAATATTACTTTTGTTAGGCAATGCACCTGACAAAATATAAAAAATATATCACATTGACAACTCTCTCTCTCCCTCTCTCATTTTTCCTTCTTCTTCTCTCCCTCTCTTTCTTTCAAGAATCCGATTCAAAGTAGGCGTTGTCTTCTTCCCCAAGTGCATAACGCCTTCTTTGCAATACATAAAATTTTCCCATTTTTTTAAAGTCGTGTCTTGACTATGAGTTGACCGTGTCTTAACTGTGGACACTGCGTTGACCGTTGGACACGAGTGTCCGAGGAGTGTCCGAGTGTCCAAGTGTCGGACACGCCGACACGGCAGCTCGACGGAGTGTCCGTGCAACATAGTCCACCACTTTTCGTCTTTCTTTTTTCATTTGTTTTAATATTTAACCTAAAATTTAAAACACATAAAAATGTACATTAATTTTAATAAACATATTTTCATAATCACTTTCATTAGCTAAAAACGAAAGATCCCATTGGATTTTGCCTTGTGCTTTGGCTTTTTCCTAAATTTTTTTACCTTCATTGGCTAAAAACGAAAGATCCCTATAAACTAATAACATAGCAAAAATGTGGAAAGTTTTATTTTACCCGAGCTGAGCTTCATGGATGAAAATTTTATTTTCCTGGTTCATTACATAGGGTGAAATTTCCCGAAAACCCTAGTTCCCTCTCTCCCAAAAAACACTATAGGGAGAAGAAGCCACTGTTCTTCCTCATTTCTTCCCTCATCTCTTCCTTCCCTCTTCCCTTTTCCCTTCCTCCCTTATTATTTCTTCCTCCATTTTCAGAGACAAAATGTTTACCATATTTGTCTTTATTTTGTTATGATTTTCCTCCACTCATCACAGACGAATATGTCTCGGCGTTGGATCTCCACTTGTGTTTTGGTGTCGGATCTCTACCACCATCATTTTTGCGGTTTCTTCGTGTTTGGAATTAGTCACAAAGACTCTTTGGGTTTTCCGTGTAGTTTTAACCTCTCCTTTTGTGAGAGTTTTTGACATCTCTTTTGTGAGAGTTTTATTTGTATTGATGCTTAGGTTTTTCTAGTTTTATCTCTTTTTGGTTGTTCTAAGTCTGCAATATTAGTTGGGATGCACAGAGTTTCTTTTATCATGTTTGATCATTAGTGGATGCGCACCATATTGTCTTAATTTTGATATTGAATCGCTCTGTTATTGTAATGACTCTTTGTGGCTAGTTTGTATTGGCCCTTTATTGTTAGTGGTTTTTTATTATTGAATTATTAATTCAATCCCAAAATTTCTATATATAAAAAAAACAAAACAAAACATGGGGTGAAATTGACCAAACAAAAAACCAATGGTCTTGACTTTTGACTCATGTGCTTTTTGTGTGGAGGCAATACGACGTCGTTACTCCTATATATGTTGCGAGTTCTTTGTTTCATACTATTTTTGGACAAAGGAAAATGGGAAATGCATAACATATATAGAAAATGGTTTTCTTGATGAGATAAATAGGGAAATGGTGAATCCGCTTTGATTCGGGAAGTGGACGAAGACTCAGTTTCTGCAAATATCATGGCGAAGTGCACCATTTTCAGCTGCAATTTCCCCTTGATTTTCCTCCTGTCTTCGTTCTATTTCCTAACCCTTTCCCTCCAACCCATTTCCTCTTCCACACTCAAATCCCTAAACAACAACCCCAACTTTGATTCCGAAATTGCTCTCTTTGGAGACGCCGAACCCGTAGATGCTGGCTCCTATGTCAACATTACCCGGCCATCGGTCTCAAGCTCCGGTCTTCTACTTCGCCAAAAGCCCTTCAAATTTCTCGATGCCAATCTCAGCAGCCCGACGTCGTTTTCCACCGAATTCACCTTCTCGATGACGCCTGGCAGTGGCGACGGTCTTTTACTGGTTTTGGCTCCCAAATATTTTGGGTCCACATTCTCGGGTAAGGGCCCGTTTGGGCTGAAAGGTGAGAATCGATTTCTGGGTATTGAATTTGACACCGAAATGAATGGAAATGTAAACGATTTAAATGCCAATCATATAGGGGTTGATTTGGGTAGCTTTGTATCTCTCACTGTTGGTAATGTTTCTTCATTGAATTTAGAGCTTAACAGTGGAGAAAAGTTGAAATCTTGGATTGATTATGTTGCTAGTTCGAAAAGTTTGGAAATTAGGCTAAGTAAATTGGGTGAACCAAGGCCTTACAATCCGATTACCGCATACGGAATTGATTTGTTGGGAATGTGGAAAAATGAGGATGTGTATGTAGGTATTAGCTCTTCAAATTCGAATGGCAATTCGTCACAGATTAGCAGTGTGTATTCATGGTCATTTAGGCTAAGAAACGTTCCAAATTCAATGCATTCACTTTCGGTGAATCCAAGGGGATATTTGGATGAGCATGGTGAGCATTTGAGTGTGCATAAGCCGCGTGTTTGTCCATTGACAGTTCTTGCTGGGATGATTTTCGTGACTGGTTGTGGAGCGTTGGTGGCTTTTGTGGTGCTGTTTTTGTGGGCCATTATCATTAGTAGGCACACGGTGTTCCCTGCTGAGTTTCCTGTGCAGCCTGTGGATTTCAGGTATGAGAAGATCAATGTAGTTGTAGAGAAGGATGCCGATAGTGTCAAGCAATAGAGCATATGAAGGTGCGACCTTTTGCTTTGAATGTATGTTGCTAATGTTGTTGCAAGTTGTAACGAACAAATGTGATGAATTCTGTTGTTACGGTTGTGCATTTAGATAGTCAGCTTTGATCAATCAGCTATGATGATCAAATATGTCGTGTATATATATGGCTCTGTGATTTTCAGGCACTATATGTAGCTCAATTTTGTGCAATTTAGCATGAAAATTTTATTATTTGCATTACCAATTTGAAAGGCTATATTGTTTCAATAGTAGATTTTATGTGATTGTCCTCTCATAAGAAAGTTATCTCAGTAGAAGGAACACAAGTGACAAGCCTGCTGATTTTTGTTTTCCCTTTTTAGCTGAAAGGTGCTTTATTGTCAACTTTTGTAGAACCTCATTCAAGAAATGAAATAGAGAGTTAACAAAATTTTCGATATGGTAGGGCTGGTATTGATTCAAGCATGGCCCCGTCTCACTTTCCCCTTCTTCACCTTAGTCTAATTAGCATTATAGGCAGAGTTCATAGGAACTTCCTCAGCATTAACAAGCAAGACCCTTTCATTTTCAATAGCCATGCTACATTAAGTTGAATGACATAGCTTTGCTCCCCATTGTATGGTTCCATTAATAAAGAATTTGAAGTTTCTGTCCATGTCAATCAGATTTATTGTTGTCAGTGTCTGTTTTCTGGTTAAAACATTGGACAATTTGGATTTTTTAAACTTGGGGAAGAAGATATTACGAGCCTCTTTAAAAACCATGCCAAATTGGTTTAGTGGCATGGTGTAGGGTACGCTCTCTGACTCTGGGCTTAAGTTTTCTACAACAATGTTGTTCTATTTGGGCTGGCAAGTCAGGAGCTGGTGTAGTTAGCCCAATTTTCATTCCACTTCACCTTAAAGCATGTCATGGTCCAATATTGTTTTTGCTCGCAACCATTTTATAAACCAAGTAGGCTTACAAAACTAAGAGGATTGTTGTTGGCTTAGGTCCATGAGGGGTTCATACATGATATCCTCGTTATAGAATTTCGATTTGAGACTTGATGGGTTCATAAATGGCATCCTCATTATAGAATTTCGCTTTTGCAACTTATGTCCGACTTTATGTGTAGAAAGCTTTTAGAAAAAAGTGCATGAAGGCATATTGTTTTCCAATTCGCAATTGCATCAGTTTATCAGTCACCAAAACCTAAATAAATGGACAATGAATTATAAAAGCCGCCTTATTAAGGCAAGTTTGATGTTAGGCAAGTTTTAGTGGTTGCAAAAGGATCGATGCCTAATAATTCTTCTTTTCGTTAATAAACAACAGCCCTAGTGGGTTTGAGTGCGACTTCCTTATGTTGCCCAATCCTACGCAAGTTCTGGGAATCCTTGATTATGGATTTGCTCTGAAATACAATGGTCACTAACCCACCATTACTCTTGCTTTGAGACTGTATCCATGATGTAATCATTGTGAATAACGACATACAATGATTTTTATTTATTTATATAGAAGCGATATATTTAGAACAGGTAAATCGAACACATAACCTCAAGTGTGAGGGTTACAAGTCACTTTGCACATGCAATTTATTAATGAAAAATAAATATATCACTAACTGTATAAAAATTCCAAAAGTGTTCACATGAGTGTCATAATATTCTTACTAATTAGTCTATATCTATAGAAAAGTAGTGTATTTAAGTATGAAGGTAAGATTCGAACTTGTGCAAAGAATTATCACTAGAGTTGGTATAATACCCATTTTTACCATTTTGTTCTACTATGATGTTGCATTGCATGGATACATGTATGAAAATAAGTATGGCTATGCACACAGCACCCTCCTTCAGTTCCAGAATCCTACAAGTGCAAGATAGAGGGCCGGCCACCGGCAACTATGGCGTGACGCCGGCCTGTTTTCTCATGTAGACAAAGATATGTCGATAATGGTAGAAGTTTCAATTTTTAGCATACAATTCATGTTTCATGATGTTGCAAAACTTTTGGCGGCTTCCCTAGCTAACCAAATTAAGGAAAAATGATTGAGTGATCTCATATGCGAACAAATTGGAACATAATTATTAAACACATCAACATATCAAAACCGCCCTGCTAAAAAAAACATATCAAAACAGTCGTTGGGTTGGTGGCCCATCGATTTTAACATATTAAGATAATGTGAACAAACAAAAATAAAAATCTTAGAGAGATTCTTCATAAAATGACCGTGAAATCAGTTTAATTAATAAATAAAATAAGGATTAACTACATTTTAGTCCCTAGAGGTTTAGGGTCAGTATCGAAAAGGGCCCCGAGGTTTCAATTTCATCAATTTCATACCCGACATTTCAAAATATGACCAATTTACACCGGCCGTTACATTGACCGTCAGGGTCAGATGTTAAATGCTGACGTGGCAGTCATGGGACCCACCACATAACCTAACAACAGTTAGAAAGAGACGAGACGAAAGGCAATTCTCGAAAAAATAATAATAATTAACCGCTCAGCTGGGCACACATCCCAAGGAATCGTTTCAATACCCAAGGCTTGGACAATGAAATCAAACAAACCAGTTTATGAGTTTTGGAGAGATTTTGATAAAAAAGGAAAAAAGCGGAGAGGAAACTTGCGAAGAAGATCAAGAAGTGATTGGATGCCTGGAATGGATGAAGAGGCGCTGATGTGTTGGTGTGGCAAGGCTGCTACAATTCGAATGCTAGGAGGCGATTTTCCATGTGTGCAGCAAAGGTATATGAGACTAAGAAGGGTTTTAAGGGTTGCCAGTTCTGGGCATGGTTTGATTCGGCAATGTGTGAATGGTCAAAAGCAATGATTCCTGGGCTTCTAAAATTGCTAAATAAGCTGGAGAAATCAATGACAAAGGTAAGACAAAGAGAAAAGGTCGTTTGGGTGTTGTTGGCTGCTTCGTGGGTTATATTTGCAAGCTTCATTTTGGAAGGGATACGTGGATATGGAGTAAACAAAAAGAGGAGCTTCGAATTAGCTTTTGCCATTGAATGAATTGTTTGTGGGTTATTTGTGTGATTTTGTAAGTGTTGGGTTGTTGGTGGCATTTTGTAAGGGTTTAATTGTTATGTAAGGGTTAAGGGTTATGGATAAGGGTTAAGGGTTATGGATAAGTGTTAAGGGTTAAGGGTTATGGGTAAGGGTTAAGGGTTTAATTGCTGACTTTTTGTAACTTGATGTTTGTGCTAAATGGGATTGTAAAGGCAACATTTGTCGAGAATTACATTTAAATGAAGTGAATGGGCATCATAAAGAGTATGCAAATGAAGTGAATGGCCATCTAAATCTGTGTGCTAGTGAAATTATGCAAAGGAATGCCAAAAACAATGTAAAGAGAAGTTAAAAAATGAGCTCAAAACAATCAAGTGAACGGCCAATAGTGGTCTATGTGCTAGTGAAATTATGCAAACGAATGCCAAAAACAATGTAAAGAGAAGTTAAAAATTTGTCCCTATACAATCAAGTGAATGCACAATTTAAAGGGAAGTTAGAAAATTGATGCACTTGGAACAATCAAGTGAATGGCCAAAATAATCTAGTGCAGTGCCCAAAAAATCAAGTGAATTGACAAAACAATCAACTGAAGTGCCAACCCAAAAACTTAGAAAATTCTCCATTCAAAATGGGCTCAAAATAGCCAGATAATAACATTGACAATTACATATTTGATGTTCTTTCAAATTCATTCCAAAATGACAGTTTAAATGGATGTATTTGCATTTACAGTCGTTGACGCTTATGTGAATGCCATTATATCCATAAAAAAGGTCAGTAATTAAGTTATACATGACCAATTTATCAAAAACAAAAACCCCTAATTACAAACTGCCAGTCTAACAAAAAAGGTCAATCATCAAATTCTTTTTTCATTCAGCTTCAATCTACAACATTTAATCATGTAGTTGAAGCACAAGTTGATGCATCAGGACATGAAGTTGAAGCTGGATGTGCTTCAGAAGTGACATGTCCTTTCTTACTTGGTTTTGGCTGCAAAATGTTTAGGATGTTAACCTTTTATTTGGAATTTGAAGAAAATTGATAATAACCATCATAAAGAGAAGTTAGTTACCAGAGGTTTCCCTTTTTGCACACGCTTTGGAGGCTTGGATATTTTCTTTATGGTGCTTGGACCAGCTGAAGTGGCTGCTTGAGATGGATCAATAGTGGTCTACAACATAAAAATGCTTGACAATTAGCAACAAAAGCTTATGGTTATTAAGAGATAGAATTGAACAAGATTGAGTTGCTATACCTGGGTATTTTCAGTACTCTTTTCCTCTTAGTTGCAGTTTTGGGTTTTGGGAGAAGATTCCTATGGCAAGTCCTCCTATTGTGCCCCTTTTTACCACATTGCCTACATTTGAGAGAGTCCTGTGTGTTAGGAATACGAGACAATGCAGTTTCAGCTTGGTTGCTTGACTCTCCTATCTTCATTTTGACCTTGTGCTCTCCCTCTTCTTTGTTTCTACATTTTCTTAGCCTTCTAGGCTATTTAGAGTAAGAAGGAGGAAGACATGGTGGAAAGTCACTCTTATCCCACATATCCATCTTATTCATAGGCAGTATGAGATTAAGTAAGTTGTTGTCAAATAGCAGTCATCCACAAAATCCATGACATTAAGACCCCTTTTATAATTTATGGCTGTAATAGCATGAACACAAGGCCATCCCTGCAAATCCCATGCTCTACAAGAACAACTCCTCAATTCCACATCCACAATATGTTGTGCATGACCACCAGCTGACACTTGTAATTTACCTCCACCTGACCACATTGACACACAAGCACCTGCCTTGGCTTTATTTCCCTCAATCTTCTTAAATATTCTTGGGCAGATAGGCCTGTTACATTTCTACATTTGTTCCCTTCTTCCTTGTATTCTCCTCATCAGCTTACATCTAATATACTCAAACATTGTAAGAATTGGTCTACCCTACATTCCAATATGGTAGCATTGAAAGACTCACACATATTATTCAACAACATTTCAGACTTCAAATGAGTGTTAAAGTGTGATTTTGACCAATGCCTTGGAGGTTTATCTGGAGTGGTTAGCCATTCATATGCATCATTGGACAATTTTTTCAGGTCTTCCATGGCCCTTGTAAAATGAGGAACAGTGATTGCATATGATGCTTCCCAAAACTTGTCTCTCAGGCTTTTTGATTTGAACAATATCCTATAGTTGGTAAAAAGGTATATTGCAAAGAACATGTGGTCACAATTGGGATAATAGGCATGCATCCAGCTTTGAAGCCTTCCTTAGCAGCTCCTAAACAAACATACAACCTTTGAAACTATGGTTGCCCCAACTGTTGTTGGAAATCACACTTAACCATTGTTGTGGTTCCTGGGTTACTTTTCCTTAATTCCTCACAATAATCCCAAATTCTTGAATATTGTTCATTGAAAGTGCCTTTAATTAGCTTTAGTGCCTTATCTTTTGCCCTATACACTTGTTGTCTTGACACCCCTGTATTATAATCCTTCTCAACAGTCTCCTTGAATGACCTGATTGACCACTGAGGATTGGTCTTCAATGTCTCAACATATTTCTTGCTTATCCAAGTTGACTTCACAGTAGGGTTCTCCCATAGCTGTGTACATGTGTGCTCACCTACATATGTCTTCACTTGCAATGTATTCTCATGTTGCATTTTTGAAGCATATATCATCCACTCACAATTTGGGTCCCCACAAACTGCCTTTAGCTTCAAAGCATTATTCCTAATAAACACAACATCACTATTATGCAAGATGGAGTGTTCTCTGACAACTGCCCTAAACACCTTACAATCAGTAAACAACACGCTAATCTCAAACTTTAGATCTGCCATGTCAGTTGCAGCATTGAACTATGGTAAATTCTTATCAGCTTCATTGTTAGAATTATACTTGGCATAAACCTTGCACTCAGAATCTTCATAATCCAATTCAACATCTGAATGCCAATCATGAGCAGCCTCATTCCCTGTTTCTTTAACCCATGTCCATTCAATTTGGTCATCCACCCATTCTTTAAAAAAAAAAACATTACCTTCATCTTCACTAAAGTCCCTAAACACAAAATCTGAGTCCTCACTGTCAGCAGAATCATCATCAAAATCTTCAAAGTCTGCAGCATTTGCATATCTTCTTCCATTTCTCAACTTCATGGAATGACTTTTGGACTCAGTCCTAATGCCCTCAACCCTTCTTTCCACAGCTTGTTTGTCTTTCCATTGAATAGTCTTTGTCATCCTCAAACATTTGCATCTTTTTTTACCAAAAGCAAGCTTGACCCTATGTGACATGTCATCGGTCACTTTATCTTTGCATTTGCCTTTATCAGAACAACCCTTATTAGCCTTTTCATGGCCCTTGTTAGAATTCTTCTCATTATTCACAGTAGGCTTTTCTTTGCCTTGTTTAGAAGCTTGATCGGTTGATCGGTTGATCGGTCAATCGAACTTCATTCAACCCTTCTTCATTCAACTTTTTGCCTTGTCCACCTGCTTCTTGATTCAACTCTTCTATTACAACACTTTTTTTTTTTACCTTTTCCACCTAGGATACTCCTCCACCCATTGGAACAATGGCACCATAATTGTCATCAAGCTCTTCAATCACTACCCTAGTTTTGGTCCCAAAATCATCATCCAAATTTATAAATATGTTTGAAGCCACTTGACTATAAAACTGCTCTTGACTGCATGTCAAGACATGTTCTAGGAATATATTTATTAACCTAGTGTCTGGCACAAATACTAGCATGTCTAAGACATCTGCATCCTCACTCAGTTTAACTAGGCCACCATCAAAATGATCACCTGGAATACTGTACTAGTAGTTAATGATATCTTCATACCCTAACTCCTTTATCATGCCATTTATCTCAGTTATTGACATTCTATCCTTATGACAATAATCAAACTAATCAACAGATTCATTCACAAAATAGTTACCTTTTAGTTCACTATTATGGTACATTTCAATAGAAAATCCATCCTCATCCTCTGCATGTCAAAAACCACACATCAATTTTACCAAACAAAAATACATTCAAGGCTGTTTACGAATACAAAAAGACACATATATATACACACATACAAAATATGACAAAAATAAATACAAATACAAATACAAAAAGACACATACGCATACACACATACAAATACAAACTTTTTATGTCAATACACACATACAAATACGAACTTTTTATGTCAGTACACGCATATACAAAAGAAAAGATTCTCAATGATTGTAGGACCACATACAAAAACTAAAGTTTATTTCCGCATACCACCTACCATTCACACAATTCCATCTACCAATTAAATCGACACACTGAAACCAACACCTAACTCGAAAATTCAAGAAAGACACTGACATATGAACAAAAAGAACAGTGAATGGTCGACAATTGGTGACAGTCTCCCAGAGAAGACAGTTGGCGACAACTTTAAGACGGAAAAAATGTACTAACGAACCCCACGGGATTTTGAAATGCACAAAAATCTGACACGCGCCTCCAACAAAGCGGCAAAGCGGCAAAGCGGCAAAGCGATACGAGTGGTGAGGTCAAGGGGAAGGAAAGGGAGAGGAAGAAGAAGAAGAAGTGAGTGTATTTAACACGTACGTTGTTGTTTGTTTTACGAGCGTAACTTTTTAATAATTTTCTAAAACGGGTGCCTCCTTTTTGCTGGCTGAAATCAATTCTATGCTTGAATTCAGCTGAGGCACCAATAAATAGGCGAGGAGAAGGGGAAGGTTAGGGCTACGCTGGCTGTGATACACATTTGGGGAGAAGAAGAAGAGGAGGAGGAGGAGGAGGAGGGAGAGCAGAGCGAGCTGTGGCTACTGGCGGGGCAAGGAGAACATCAAGAGTTGACTATGGATGCTACTAGTGAAGTCTATTCTGGTTCTCAAAAGCTTCATGATGAAGAACCTGCCGAAATCCCAGAAACCGCCCATCAGATTAGCACAGGTTTTCATTTCATTTTTTTAAATTTTGTTTGTTCATGTCATTTGCCTCCCTGTTTTTTCATCTGGGTTTATGTTTGATTGTTCTGTTTTGAAAATTCAATCATGTCGATGAAGGAAATGATTGTTTTTAATCATTTTCCAAAACTCCAGAATGTATTTGAATTGAAAAGTGAATGCATGCAATGTTTTTGTCTGGAATTGAGGTTGCCAATAGGGAAACGAATCGTTTTTCTGATTTTGCTTATTTGGTTCCTAATTGGAATTCATGAAATCATAGTTTTTGAATTGTGATTTTGTGATAAACGAATGCAAAATGATTTCAAATAGCTCAGTGGCAGTGACATTGATATTGAAATTGCTTTCATTGTTTGTGAACTCATCTTACCTCTTTGGTTTCCATAGATTCATGGTTTCAAGTGGGATTTGTCCTCACCACCGGTATCAACAGTGCGTATGTGCTGGGATACTCTGGAAATGTCATGATTCCTCTGGGATGGATGGGCGGTGTAATTGGTCTAATTCTAGCCACTGCAATATCACTCTATGCCAATGCTCTTATTGCTAAGCTCCATGAATATGGTGGGGTTAGGCACATCAGATACAGAGATCTTGCAGGATTTATATACGGTAAAGTAAATGTATTGGTTGGATTCATTTCTTGAATTTACCTTTCTTATTTCATGGCTTATGCTTCCCTGTTTTGTTTCCTGATGGGGGCTATTTGATTGCAGGCAGGAAAGCTTATTCACTTACATGGGGATTGCAATATGTCAATCTTTTCATGATTAACACGGGCTTTATCATTTTGGCTGGTCAGGCCCTCAAGGTGAGATCAAATGAGGAAATGGGCTTGCATTTTCCTGTCACATTTGCATATCAAATCCAATCAAGGTTTTCCCAGTATTTATAAGTTTGCTGCCTTTTGTTTCCGTTATATTGTACGGCTGTTGGGAATTGTACTCTATATATATATATATATATATGAATAGATTAATGTCTTATTTCCCTAAAACTCGTAGCCGTTACATTGCCATGCAGGCTGCGTATGTTCTGTTCAAGGATGACCATGCCATGAAGCTCCCGCATTTTATTGCCATTTCTGGCGTTGTTTGTGCAATATTTGCTATTGGGATACCACACTTGTCAGCTCTCAGGATTTGGCTGGGGTTTTCAACAGTCTTCAGCTTGATATATATTGTTATAGCATTTGTTTTGTCACTTCAAGATGGTAAAGGATCATATTTCTTGAACAAGAGTTGTTTTCTTTGTTTATATTGCCTGGATTTATAATGCTTTGAGTTTGATTCGGAACACGCACATGCCATTTTCTTGTTCAATGAGTTTAAATTAAGAGTTTGTAGTGTTTTGTTCTAGGACTTCAAGCACCGGCCAGGAGTTATGACATCCCGGGGACAAAAATAAGCAGAATATTTACTACAATCGGAGCGGCTGCTAGCCTTGTCTTTGCATTCAACACGGGAATGCTACCAGAGATACAGGTACCTGGAATTAAAATCTTTAAAGTTTTCTGTTGCTTATATGAGAAACTTCATGATTGTGTATTTTTCGAAATTCACTTTGGTTTGGCTGTGTTCATGTGACAGGCAACGGTGAGGAAGCCAGTTGTTGAAAACATGATGAAGGCTCTGTACTTTCAGTTTACAGCTGGAGTTGTGCCATTGTATGCCGTTTGTTTTGTAGGGTATTGGGCATATGGAAATAAAACATCTTCTTATTTGCTCAACAATGTCAACGGGCCGATTTGGGTGAAGGCAATGGCCAATATTGCTGCCTTCTTGCAAACAGTCATTGCTTTGCATGTATGCCTTTTTTATTTTTTATTCTTTCAACCCCTGACTTTTTACTTTCTGAAATCTCATATCATGTTCTTATTGCTGCTTGTAGATATTTGCAAGTCCAATGTATGAGTATCTGGACACGAAGTTTGGTATTAAAGGAAGCCCACTGAAAATTCAGAACTTGACATTCAGAATTACTGTCAGAGGTGGCTACTTAGCCATTAACACACTGGTTGCAGCTCTTCTGCCATTCCTTGGAGATTTCATGAGCCTCACAGGAGCCATCAGCACATTCCCTCTTACATTTATTCTTGCAAACCACATGTACCTGGTGGCAAAGAAGGACAAACTCACTTCTGCGCAAAAGCTCTGGCATTGGCTAAATGTTTGTTTCTTTGCCCTTTTGGCCTTTGCAGCTTTAATCTCAGCCTTGAGGCTCATAGCAGTAGATTCCAAAACTTACCATGTATTCGCAGATCTATGATTAGGTTAGGTTTTCCTTTTTCATTTGATCCCACAAATGTATTTCATTTACGTTTTGGCATTTAGGCCCCCTTCTTTTGTTGAAAGCATAAAGCATTTAATAGCATAGCTTAATTGTTCAAATATTTGTTTCCTCCAGAGTCAAGTAGCATACATGACATCAACGCAGACGATAGTATACTGATAGGATAAAGATAAACTTGTACCACATCCAAAAAATAAAAAGTTTTCACCATTAATCCTTTGAATTGGAAAGGTCAATACATTCGAAGCAATAATCCTTGAATAAATTTTTAAGGGAATTTTATTGCTGACAGAAAGAAAAGTGAAAGGCAAGGAAGGAAAGGAAGGATGAGAGAAGGGGAGAGTGACGTTAAAATGCACACTTGATGTGTTGGCAAATAGTTTCCGAACAATGAGGTGCAAGAGCTATTTCAAAATTACAACAATCAAACAATATCAATCAACCTAATGCTTCAGCCTTCCAAGAAACCAGAGATCCATTTGGCAGATTTCCCATATCACTTTGATGAATCTTCAGAACAATCTGCAACCATTCAGAAAGAACAGAAAATTTCAATGACATTATGGATAAAGTCATGACATTAGCAGTTTTTACCCAGCACAGAAAAGAACTAAGTCAAGCTCAGGTGAAGACCACACACAGTAAAAGAATGCTCTCACAGATATAACAGGGCTCCATTAGACTGAACATTAAATCTAAGTGTTTCAACGATATTCCTGTGCACAATACAAAGGTAAGAATAACTTTGCAACCAGTTGCGGCTACTTGGTAGAGTAATTGATACGAGATACATACTTTCCTAATTAACCAAATTTTCACTTGTTCTGTCGCCTTTATTATTGTAGGGTGAACGCAAAGTATGGCATTTCCATATCTTGTCAAAATACTATTGAATTATCAACTGCATAATACCACATCAAACCAGGAGATATTGGCTCAGGGATGTGCAGATAAAAATGTTAAGAGTTAACACATACACTTCACCAGAGTAGTAAAGAAACCTCACCTCAGCAAAAGCTCAACAGTAAGTTTGTTTGGACAATATGATACAAGGGGAAAACAGAGGAAGACAAAGAGTGTGGGTTTAGAACTTTGTACTAATCTTACAATATTTAACAAAAAATGCAAATATGAAAAAAAAAGCCAGGATATTATCCCTTAAACATAGAAATCTTTATCTAACCTAATTTTGCATCACCCAGATATCAATTTTAGAACGATGCAGATGGTATTGAGTAGTACGAGAGGAACTCTCAAGTACTGTGTTGCGTAAATGAGACCTATAATCTGTCCCTTGACTGACTTTGTCCTGCCCACTGAGAATTCTGAGAGGCTCCATCCTCTAGGCGCAAGGAAGCGGTCCTCATTTAATATTGCTAGTGCATTTGCAAGAAGCAGAAAGCCTTCAAGTAGCGTCACCAAACCCATTTACCTGAAAAATGAAGAATTTATTTCATATAAGCTACATATGACTCTGAGTTTTAGGCATTTAATCCCCATTCCCCATCCCCTCTTCAATCTAATACGTAATGAGAAAAAGGAGAACAAGTTCAACAATTTTTTCTGTGCAGCAGCAAATGAAAGCATAGAATAATTCTTCGGAGAAATTAATTTCACATTTGTAATGAAGTTGCCATAGTCTCAAAGACATGCAGTCCTAAGCATTTGTAGGTAAATGGACACGGGTAACTGCACCAAAGTGTATGAAAGTATCCAGGGATGATTGTTTAAATGCAGCTGCCAAGTCATCAGTTATTCACTGATGGCTATGCAAGAGTCCATATCTATTTGTAGATGAAAATTCCACAGAGCTTACAACACCTAAGTAGATTTAGACCATGTAGGCGAATCATAGAGCACTTGTTTGTGCTTTCTCAGTTTCCTAACCTTGATGTGGAGAATATATAAAATTCCAGTGACAACTAGGACCTCAGTCTCTAAAACAGAGGACTGAAATGAACTCTGCCACGCTGATAATTAACTAGATCTTTGATGAGTTGGTTATGGTATTGAAATTTTTTCATAAGTTGAAAACTAAGCTCCAATGACCAGCCTAATGACCCAGAAAACAACAACATTTTACACCAAGTCTAAAATATTCAGAAAAAATATAAACTAATAGCATTGTGCCATAAACAACAGTAACTTGGCCTTTTCCAAAAATGGGACAACCCCAGAGTACCAAACTTGGCCTTTTCCAAAAATGGGACACAAAACCTAGCAACCTAGGAAATTGAATCCCCTCAAATAGAGCGGTAAACCTCAAAAAACACATGTAAATCTATGCGTAATAGATGAAAATCAAGAAAACCCCAGTCAGATTGAAGATGTAAAAGCTTAAATATAAACCCAGGCAGCTTCAATGGAAGAAACGGTTCCAAGAACAACTCAGTTATTGCCAAAAACGAAAAAAGAAAGATTAAACTTACAACTTACAAATCAAATGGGAAATTGATAAAATAAAAGTGCCTCTTTAGGCTTGAAATACACTTGAAAACCCTAACCAGTGCCATTTTAATTGGGAAGGAAAATAAAAACCCACTAACCTGATGCTAGCACCTGATCTCAGAGAGACGGACTTGGATTGGAGGTGTAAAAGGCTCAAGCCACAACGAAGACTACAGGAACAAATAGAACGTGCCCTTCTTCTATTTTCTGCGTGCTTTTTCCTTCTTTTTAAAATTCTGTTGCATATAGAAAAAAGAAAAGAAAAAACTTGCTGGTTTAGTGTTGGGCTTGGGCTAACGCGATTATAGTAATTGTCATAATTAGCCTTTTCTGTTTAATTATATTTCTTCTTTACCCAAAAGAAGAAAAAGAAAATGGAAAAAGAAAGAGTTTTTCTATTTAAACCCCTTATTTCTCTTTATTCACCTCATATTCAAAGTTCACCGCAAATTAGATCTCGCATTCGTGTCGTGTTGGCAGTGTTTGTGTCGTGTTCGTGTCAACCCGCTTTTCTTAACGGGTTGACACGACACGATAAAAACGGGTTGGGAATGTCCAACACAAACACGACCCGTTACAATTCGCGGGTAACACGACACGACACGATTCACATGATAATAATATAAAAAATATAAAAATATAAAAAAATAAAATTTCCAATTTCTTCATAGCCACTTCACACGATTCACATGATAAGAATATAAATTACAAAAATACCTCCGCTTAACGGGTTGATTCGTGTTTTCTCGAATTAACGAAACGACACAATAACTTATCGTGTGGCTAACGGTCAACACGATATCGACACGACACGATAACTGAATTTTTCTTGTCGTTTTGTGTCGTGTACAATATTGCCAGCTCTAAGAAAACCCTACTATCTTCCCAAACTACCCCTAAATACATACCCAGCCAAAAAGAACTCAACATCACACCCCATACCCCGTTATCTTGATCAACCCACCACACCAACAACTAGAGCAATGCCAACAAAACGCTTGAGACCAGAGAGAAATGGGCTGTGAATTGAATTGAATTGAAGAATCAACATTAAGAAAATGGGGTTGTAATTATAGTGGTGAAGAGCGAGTTTTAAGTAGTGGTGAGTCTAAAAAAAAGTAATGTATTGATAACAGAAAGGGCACAAGGGAGTTTCAGTTCCTCAGAAAATATTTCTGGCCCCCATGCTACCCAAAAACTTTGTAGCAGAAAAGACTATCAGTAGTAAGGGAGGCCACGATTAGCAGATTGAGCCATTTCAATCCTCCCAGGCTATGTTGTTATATAATGCAATGTTCTTCAGTTTTTTTTTATTTTTAAGAGAAACGATGTATTATAACAAACATAATTACAACAAGTCTTTTATTATAATATCCTCAATAATTTTGGGAGGAGTCCCAAACCAAGAAATAATCTCACATTACATACATCAATTGACGACCCACAAGCCACTATTTGCATACCTTATTTAGGGTTTGTGAAGAGAAGTTTCTTGAATTGAAATAGAAGAGTAATCTAGTAATAGCGTGTAGAGGAGTTTGTGTATTTCTAAAACTTAATATGAAGTGTGGTGGGGCGTGTGTATAGATGTACTAGGGTTAAGTATTAACTTGGATGACTTTTTTTGTCTTTTTACATAATAACAAAACTTAAGAGCTTAATTATTTAAATATTGGGGTGAACAAAGAAAACTGTGGGATTTAAATAGAAAAACTCAAAAGAAAAACCTTCTCATGTGTCAATTTACAAAAGTTTAGACAAAGGTGGGAAAACAGACTAAAATTCTAATCTCCAACAGTCTTCAAAACTTCTGTAACCTTAGACTGCATCTCCCAATATGAGCTTCTCTTAGTTTTGATTTTCTTTCTATCTATCTACGATTTCAAATGCACAAAGAAAATATATGTAAGGAGAACCCATATGCCGCTTCAGTACACTTTGTTTGTATGTACATGATTTGAGATAGCTACATTAGCTAAAGATATGATATTTGCATGAATATCTGCAGCTCGAGGCACACTTAAAACCCCAATCCTTTTAACTTCCGTCTCCCTGTTGTGATCTTTCGGGTTGTTGTTGTTGTTGGTGTTGATATTGAGTCTGCGCGACTAGACCTTTCACAAATGCAACCTGGAAAAGGATTTGCATAAAAGTTCTCCTCAATTCTGGGCAAATTTCTGGAAATTCTGGGATATGGCCCTCCAATCCTTTTTTCATGCAACTTCTTAACCCGGGACGAGAATTTTTTCCAACTTATCACACCCTTGTCCAACTTATCAATCAATCTCACAAACCTTTGTCTGCAATGCACATAAGTTTGAATATTAGAGAGATCTTAAATGAAGATTTGGTTTAATATATTGGGCAATAGTTATACTTACTTGTCAGGGCTGATTGTTTTCCTAAACCCTTCAAATCTTCCATGACCTTGGACTGCCTTGGCCATATTTCCATCATGAGAGTAGATGAAAACATCACTCTCCACGGCTATAATATAGTCCAAGGCAGCAAGCTGATTGAGCTTGTCCTTGTATGGTTGTAGCTCTTCTTCAGTTGCTAAATTTGAGTGGAAAAATATGTTAGGATACTTGTCTTGCACTGGTTTAAGCCCGTCTTGCCCATAAATCTCACCAGCCACTATGTAAATTTTTGTATCTGAAGGAAACCCAATTGCTTCAAGGAACACAGAAACCTCTCTTGGGGTCATGGGGCATTGTCCTAAGTGTCTCTGCTCCGTGCCATTGATCCTTTTATGCTTCCAATGAGGCGTATTCTCCCTTATTTTTTTAAGCTCTCTATCCTCCTCTTGGGTAAGATTGTGACTGCAGCCTGTGAAAGAAAGCATGTCCTTCTCATATCTGCATGTACAAATATAATGTGCTTGTCACTGGTTAGAAAATTATACAGCAACAATATATGATGGACACATTTTGTTGTCAAGTACATTGTTAATTTCTTGGACACACCTTAAATGGAGAGCAATGTATCTGCTACCATTGTTCTTTAATCTGTCAACCAACTTCATCCCGAGTTGTTCGATTTCAGCTGTAAATCTCAGTGCCTTAAACAAAGCGCGGCAGCGGAGCCTCTGGATTGAGGTAGCAACATTGTTAGCAAGCCGGGAATTTGTGAGGGTGAATTTGAGCAGCTGGTGCTTCTGCAATAATGAGACCATCTGTTGTTTATAGTAACTGGGCTGGTCAAAAATTGTTACACATTGTTAGATTCAAATCCGACTGGTTTTATTGACAAAGCCTAAAAACAATCTTGACCATACCTTCGACCAAGAAACCGGAGCCTTAACCCGTGGCTTCACATCTGCAAGCTCTGGTGGGAGTGACTCTACAATTATGATATCATCTCTTAAAACCTCAATGAAGTTCTTCCAGTTGAAAATGTCTTTAAAATCACTGAACAAATCAAATTCAAAAGAGAACGAAGAGATGTTAACTTTTCAACTACAATAGCCTAATCTAATATGGGCCAGTATAATTAATTAAGAATCCAAACCTGGGGTCAATCCAAAAGGATTTGTGATCTAAAGAAGGGAGAACAAGAGTGGTATTCATAAGTTTTGCTACTGCAACCATGTCACCTATCTGCAAGTTCAATTTATTCAGAAGAAACCCAAGAGAGAAAAGTATGTACTATATGGGAAAATCCCCAAACACAGAAAGCTAGCTTAATTAGTTGCCTACCCCAAGCTTCATTTGATTCAATCCACCATTGGAACGAACTAGGAGATACCCATTTGTTGATGTTCCATTCCCTGTCACAAATGAAACTCATAATTAAATTAAAACGATTCATGTTGTTTGTGATGGCTAGTTTAAAATGTAGTATCACAAAGATAATTCATTAGGGATGAAAACTTTCGGGAGGTACGAAATTCCTTCTTCGATCGATTTATGCACTGGTAGTAATTAGCACTCTCCGGTGGCGCCCAAATATCACGAGTCTGACTAGCAGAAATCAAATAAAAGATGGGATCACAATCTCAGGTTACTAACAAATGATACCCCAACTGTAAGAAGAACATCAAAGCCTTATCATCAGTAACAAAATGACAGATGATCCAATGAAACCCAACTGCAACTTTGCAAGTGAGCATGCATCAATCTTGAGTCTAACATTAATATGACCTAAGATTATTCAATACATAACAAATTTGTTCATATGGCATAGCAATATTTGGGACTAAATTTATATATCTTTCTTAACCTCATGAGTCATGACAGGATAAAAAATGCAGTAAAAAATAACAGTCTGACCTGGAACTTTCCTGTATTTGAGTCAAATAATTGCTGCCACCTTCACTGACCATGTTTTGTTGCATTGTTGATGATGTCCCTGGTCGAATGAAACTTATTGTTTCCATCATCCTCAATTCAGGAAACGTACTGAGCAAAGCAAACTTGGGCCAGCACTGACACAAAAGCTGACACCATCAAAACCATGGAAGCCCATCTGCACCACCCTCTTGAGAATTCAGACAACCTGCGCACTCTACGGGGAAAAAAGACGGCATTCACGTTGACGTCATCGGACTTGACAGGAGTATCTTGTTCTTCTGTGGCTTCATGCACACGTCTCCTTGACCTGGTGTATGAGTTTTGATGATCAGCAGCAGAGTTTGACATGGAGAAGAAAGGAAGAAAGAAACAGACAAGAGGCAGAGTAACGGAAATGAAATTTAGAAAGAGAGGGAGGGAGGGAACGTGGTGAGATTAAAGTTTAGTTTAAAAATTCGTTAGTGTTACAGAGTTTATGAATTTAATTAGTTTTTATTTTATTTTATTTAATGGGTTTAGAATTTAAAGTGGGAGCGGATTATAAGGCGGATGAGTCTCTGTGTTTGTGATGTTATTGGCTATAGCCTATTGCCTATATATATAATTTGTGCTGGTAATTCAAAACTTAAACAGAGCAAGCAAGCACCACATGCACATATTATCCAAAGCAAAACCCAAACCTACACATTACACAAGGCTGAGAAGAAAAATAACACTTTTTTTTAGGACATTTCATATTGAGAGGGCCGATAATATATGAAATTCACACACATCTCGAACCCAGGATCTTGCTCGAGGGAGTAAATACTTTAAACCATTACATTAGTAGGTTATTTACAGAAAAAAATAATAATAATAACACTAGGCTACCAGGAAGTATGATCATTAAAAAAATAAAAATAAAAATCAAATCAAACTACAAATACGAAAGCTTTCAGATTTGGGTTGGGCCAGGATCCAAAATTATTAATTGGACTCATACATAACCATAATAAGGCCCATCTACAAAGTCACTCCCTTTTATATAAATACCGTAATCTTCTTGCAGACCAAATTAGGGTTTTAGTGCTTCTTCTACGCAGGCGTCTGTGGTTGCTCACTGGTAGAGACATAAACCCCAAAACGCAAAAATGGTGAAGGAACGCCAAGGAGAACGAATTAGGTAATTCATCCATTTCTTCCCTCGCCCCAAACCCTAATTTGTGGAAATGTTAATCCGATTACGTGTATCAGATTTGTAATACTTTCTCACTCTAATGTCTTATATCAGACTCTACGTCGGGGGCACCGTTCTCGGATACAAAAGGTAATTGATTTTGTATTGTGCTTTTTGTTATTGTTTGGCTGCGATTGTTTTTCTACTGATAAATCCATAAAATTAAAGAAGATTTGATTTTGGTTTTTGGTTGTGAACTAAATGGAGACTAGGGTTTGAGCTGACTGATTGTTTTGGTTAGGTCTAAGTCGAACCAGTACCCAAGCACCTCCTTGATTCAGATCAATGGAGTGAACACCAAAGAGGAGGTGGCATGGTACGCTGGAAAGCGCTTGGCTTACATCTACAAGGCCAAGGTGAAGAAGAATGGGAGCCACTACCGCTGCATTTGGGGCAAGGTTTCCAGGCCTCACGGTAACAGTGGCATCGTTCGTGCTAAGTTCACTTCCAATTTGCCACCCAAATCCATGGTATTGTGTTATGTTAAAAATGTTAGTGTGCCGTATTTGTAGTAGTTTTTGATCAATGCCATTTCTGATTGTGTTTTTTTGTGTACTTCCTTTTTAGGGTGCTCGTGTTAGGGTATTCATGTATCCCAGCAATATATAAGGTACTTTTTCTTTGAGATATGTTTTGCTGTGATTTCTAGTTCTACTGTTATTTGTATGCAGTGTGTGTTTGTTGTGCATGGCTGTTTGTATTTGAAGTTTGATTTAGCATTGTAAGTTGTTGTGGATATGCCTCCTACAATGTGGATGAATATGCTACTTCAGCATGTGTTTTTGTCTTTTATTGTTACACAACACATGTCTGTGTTTTTGTGGTTTCATTATGAACAATGCAATAGTTCTTTTGTGGCTTCTGTTCAACATTCAGATATATGTTTACATGTGTGATTATTGGCTGCTTTACTTGTTATTTTTTACCTCTTAGCTTCACATAAGGTAGGGTAGGCTTTGGTTGCCTATATATATGCCCAGAAAGTAATCCCAATGGGGTGGAGATTGTGATCGAGCTTGTGTAGGGGTTCAAGATTTTATTTTTGCTCCACATTGAAAGTTTGTAATCTTCTATATGTCGGTTATTGAGTGGTTAATCTATTGCTGATTCCCTTCTCTTTTGTAGCTATATTCGAAAGTTCATTGTGGATCATGTTTACTTTGTCTTGTAGCCTGGATTCATTACACATCCATTTTCAGATTACCACATGTGAAATTATTTGCTCTGCCGTTTTTTATCCTGGAAAACTTGAGATCATATTGCAGTTCTTAGGATAGAGATGCTTGTTGTTTATGCTATGGTCTTATTGCGTAGTGCTTCTTTTGGTTTTGTTGAGTTTCTAGCATAAACTCCTCCTACCCTGGTTCTAACCTTGTGCTAATTTTTCTTTCTTGCAGTTGCTCAGGACTTATAGATGATAGAGATTGGTCGCTGGAAGGCTTCTTAGTTTTATATGGTTTTATGAGCCAAGTTAGATGTATTGTTTGTTTGAAGGGGAGTCAGTTTTGTTTGTTCGGATGAACATCGTTCAATAGTCACTAATTTTAATGCTTATTGTCCGACCATTTCAACTTTGTGTTTGAATATTCATTAAACTGGGTATGAAGTAAAAGTTTTGAATGAAGCAGCATTCTTCTCTTTGGCTATGGGTTTTTAATATTATGAAATGCTATATTAAAATTCCCCAATGAGGGCAACGGCCGACCCCTTAAAAAGCCCATTTGTTCACATTGTGATTTCAGATGAACATTTTTTCTATGGCCATTGTCGATGATGCCTTTGTCTGTCTTTATATGCGATTGTGAAAAATAATGTGCTGCTGGTTGTGTTATGGTTTTGGTTATGCTTTGTTTGTTTCCTCATGCCTGGACAGAGTTGTGTAGCCCAGGCATTTGCTTCACTCATATTACCTCACTGGTCACTATCATAACGAATCAAACTTGCCTAAAAGATTTGGTCCCCAGACGATCCACCTAAAACGGCTCAAACAGCAAGGAGGCTACAATGAGGGGTAAAATGCAATGCAATGACGCAAGAAAAATGCTAGCAACCTTCTTTCTAACTTTCTCTTTTAGACATTCTCTATTATCTTAATGACATGTGTCCATTTCTACACTAAAAACAATGTCATTAATACATTAGACATTGTTTTTAGTGTAAAAATGGACACATGTCATGAAGATAATGGAGAAGGTCCAAAAGAGAAGGTTGGAGAGAAGGTTCAAGACTCGATTACGCAAAGGGACATTAAAAGATGAAAGGGAATCGCAACTTTCTCTCTAACCTTCTCTTTTGGACCTTCTCCTTCTCCTCATGACATGTGTCAATTTCTACACTTAAAACAATGTCATTATTACATTAGACAACCTTTATGTCAAAATCTCCATTTTTTTAAGTATAAAAAATGACACGTGTCATGATGAGAAGGGAGAATGTCCAAAGAGAAGGTTAGAGAAAAGGTTGCTAGCATTCCTCAAAGATGAAAGAGTGATGGAGAAACAAAAGGCACGGAAACTGTGGCGATTTAACTTGTTGTTTAGGTCATTTTGCCTTGGTTTTGCAGTTGCACACAATTGTAAGCATGCCATTAGTGGATGCAAAACCCTTGAGTGGAGCTTTGCTTTCGTTGTAATCAAATGGCATGTGATGTAAAAGTTGTTTAAACTATAAGGTAGGCAAATGTCGACCGCGTTCACGAGCCAACCACATGATCAAAATTGTAAGATTTTTAAGCTTCCATTCCATATGTGCCAATTGATCTGTTGTCCTTGTTCCTTAGAAATCTGTCATTTGTGTCTCTCTTAACATACTTGTCCATTAAAATCCACACCAGTCAGATATGCAAAAATGGTAAACCAATTAAGACCAAATTAATACGACACCGACCCGTCTTAATCACGGGTTTGGTATACTAAGTAATTAGTAGGCCATAAGTAACTTCTAGTCGCATGCTCAAACTCAGTAAACAAGGAAGGTGGGCAAATGAGTTTGACCAGAACAGATGGAACAATGGTCTGCTAACTTGATTAACGGCATAAAATTAGTCAGGCCAAATGGCAAATAAACATTTTGTTACTGCGTGAATTGCAGGCCTCGTGCACAAGACATTTCAAAGTTTGAAGCAACATCGTTTTCATGTAAGATGTGACATTTCAACATATTTAATCTTATTAGTTGTTTTTTTTCTGCATTTTCTTGCATTTTAGGATGATGGGAAGTGATTAAACTAATAAGAACACACAAAATCTTCAGAGATATTTTTTTTCTTTGAAACCAGTGGAAATACATATCCTACTAGTACTATTATTTGTCTTTGCAGGACCCGAGTTTTCAGCATTTTCCCATGGACTGAATTATGTAAGTTTCTGTGTACAAATTTCTCCATTTGGAGGACCTTGGACTCATCTTCACTGCCTAACCTAAAAGTGAGCAAGCATCCCCATTCACCATCCATATACATCATCCAAGTCAGCAATTAGGACAAGTTAGGGGCCTTTATCAAGAGTCATGAGTAGGGAACGATGATTCGAACTCGTAACTTTTTTTAACATTTAATAAGAGAATTACTACTAAACGAAAAGTTAGTTAATTTTAACTTATATATTTTAATACATGAGAAATTAAAACAGTCAATACTAGAGTGAAAAACATGGCTTCCTTGTAATCAAACTGCATTACTTAAAGGCTCCTTAAATGAACAAATGGTTTAAGATATTTTGTGCTCAACATTAAGAGTGATCAAGACCTATATGATTTATGATGTTATGATGTTATGTTGTAGTTTGCAGCTTGAAAGCGCCTTTGACTGTGACCAAAATCTTTATCCGTGAAAAAATAAGCACCACTTGGCGTGCCTTGGTAAGTTGGTAACTCTGTCAGCTGGTGGAAAAACGAGACAAATTATCAGACTTGGACCAATTGCTGCACAGGGGAGGATCGGATTGGATAGCATTGGATATTCTCTCACCATCCAGACCAATGCTACAGTAGAAACAGAATATACTCCACTCTCGGCTCTCTGTACTTTGCAGGTCAAAACCCACCAGTGCCACGTTAGCATCAGGAGAGCTTCACCTTCAACTTCACCTGCTCAATTCAACACAACACAACAACAGTGGTTTCAGGTAGCCATGAACAGAATTTCACCATCACTTGCTCAAATCAACAAAATTAAACACCTCTTTTAGGCTTTAGCCCACTTTCCCCTCTCTCTCTCTATCTGCAATTCTTTCTCTTTTTCTTTTCTTTTTCGGTTTTAGTACCTAAACACACACAGAAAAAAATCAGAGGTTGGCTTTTTCTTCTTTTATGGCACAGATTGCATTGACTGCTTCACCCCCTCTTGTACCCTTCAATTGTATGCTCTCTATCTCTTAATTGCACAAGATTGTATTTTAAATTGTTGGGTACTTCAGATGAATTCTGGAGTTTGGTTGCTGCAAATAATATTGAGTTCTTAAAAACAGGACACCAGATTCATGGATAACATGTAAAATGTTGTTTAATTTGGCTACCGAAGTGAACCCAAATGGCCATCTTAGGATTAATTTCTTCCATCTTCAAAAATTTGCTCAGATTCCCACAAAGGGACACAAATTCTGCTACTTCGGCAATTGGGATTTTGACATATCTGGGAATTTTCAGGTGGTGCAAAGCAACTGAGTAAGTCAGTACTTGTCTGTTCTTCAAGAAGATGTGCAAGTTCTTCTACACTATCATTCACAAGTTTTAGCACAAGACTTGGAAAGTTTGAATTGGGTGCAAGCGCAGCAGCAGCCAGTAATGAAGGTTTCGAAGAGGTAGTTGCAGGTCAACCACTACCAGCCTTGGGCCCTTATACATGGCCAGATAAGAAGGTTGGACTGTCTTTTCTCAATTTACTTTTATTAACTCTCTTATTTAAAGAGGGTGAGTGCTATCAACATTTTTGGACCTTCTTTTTTATTTTCATGACGTGTGTCAATTTCTACATTAAAAACAATGTCTAATGTATTAATGACATTGTTTTTAGTGTAGAAATTAACACATATCATGAAGATAATGGAGAAAGTACAAAAAAGAAGATTAAAGAGAAAGTTGCTAGCATTTTCTTTAAAGATTGGGTGCTATGTGAATCACATTTTAAAATCATATTATGTGGCATGGAAGATCATTTATTACGTATAGTATTATCACCTGTGACATAACGTGGTTTAAAAATATGAACGCGTGATCGGTAAAATGTTAAAAAAAATTGATTTTATTAATTCCTAAAACAAAGCAGATCCATTTAAGGGCATTTAGTTGGAACCAAAATTATGTAATGAAGTCAATGGTTTTACCAAACAAAATTATTGTTATCTTAATGCCAAAAATCTTTTGTGCACCTTAAATGATGTAAAGAATTAATCAAGCAAAAAAAAAAACACATGCAAAACAAGATCAAGCATCTGATAATGTTTCATTTAGTCCCTCGCATGAAGCATGGTCCAATTTTCTAGTGCTTGAATTTTTTTATCAATTGGTGGCCAGATTCGCGTATGCTTATTTTAAAATATTAAAAGCATTTGGACCGGCCATTTTAAAATGCTGCCTAACATCTGTTAATTTTCTAATAAGCGCGTTGGCCGGAGAAGAAGAATTCTTCTTATTCTTCTTCTTCATTGACAATTCTTAATCCCACACTTCCATACACGTCCTTGTCTTCATTACCCTCATACTAAACTCTTAGCAAATTAATATTAATAAATCTGAAATTTCTTTGTTTACATTTAGTGACGAGTGGTCCAGCGCCTAACATTGCTTTTTTAAATTTTTTTTTTTTTTTTATCAATTATCAAATAGAGAATGGGGTTTAACACCTTCAATGGAGGTTGGAATTTCAATTTTGTAAGTTGGGATTTTTTGGATTTGGTGGTTATTACTGCATTCATGTATATATACCAATCTAGGTAAAAGGAAATTGGGATTCACCATTTTCATGGATTCTCCAACTCCAATGCATAAAGTTGGTAATCTACTTATTTCTCTGTGTTTTTTTAGTATAAAAGATTGTCCAAACTATATGGGATAAGGATTTCTCACACACAGACAAAATGATGACATGGGAATTCGAATATAAGACATTTGGAATGCAAATCAAGACCATTTTTTCACTCCGTTGGCTACTTATTTCTCTTTATACTTGTTAAAATGTGTCTTTTCTAAATATAAAAAATAGTTTTCCTTTAATTTATTTTTCTGTTTTTCTAATATATATATGAGAGAGAATAATTATCCTTTAATTTCATGTGGAAGTTGTTGTCCACTTTTTTTTTTGGTAAAGTTGTTGTCTACTTGTGTCAATATATAAAGTGTATATGCATTCTAAAACATTAAATAAAATGAGGGTAAAAGTAAATTTGATGATCGCATTATAAAAAAAAAAGTACATTTGATGAACCGGAATAAATTTCATAAAAATTCCCATAAAAAAAAGTTAAAAGTCAAAATCCTTATGGGGAAAAAATGAAGTAAATTTTGAAAGTTGTCATTAAAATTAAATTCATATATATACAAATTTATGTTAGAATAGAAAGTGAATATGGTCAAAGTCTACTTTCCTTATAGTTTACAAGTTTACAACAAAAGAAAAACAAAAACAAAAAAACGAAAAAACTAATTAACTTGAATAACAACAAAGAAAGAAAAGAAATGAAGTGAATTCTCCCGTACGCGTTTACCTCTCTCTGCTTTAAAACTCTCTCTTTCTCTCTCTGTCTCGTCCCCTATTTGCAGAAGAGGCACATTCTTCGTCGGTCGTTCCCCAAACTCTGACCCAACGACGCAGCCTCTCTTAATTTTAACAGAGACCCATTTCCATTTTCAATCCCCTTTCTCTCTGCCTGTTACTTTCTAAAAATTCTTAATTTTTCGCGTTGTTTTTCATTTAAATTTCGTAAAATTCTGCGTCTTTTCAATGAACCTCAATTCTCAGATCCATGGGAGGCCAACCCATGTTTCTATATAACCCACTTTGTCATTCTCTACCTGGGTTTCACCAATGCCCCAACCCTAACAGATCCCGCCTCACCTGAACTTAACGCCTTCTTGGTTTTACCTCAAAATCTCAGCCGTCCGATCGAGACCAACCTCATAAAATGAAGGGCAAGAGCCGTTTGTTCACGATCGGGCTCGTCACCGCCTGGTACTCATCCAACATTGGGGTTCTGCTGCTCAACAAGTACTTACTCAGCAACTATGGCTTCAAGTACCCGATCTTCCTCACCATGTGCCACATGACTGCCTGTTCTTTGCTCAGCTACATAGCAATTGCTTGGATGAAGGTGGTTCCTATGCAAACCATTCGATCCCGGGTCCAATTCTTGAAGATCACGGCGCTGAGCCTTGTGTTTTGTGTGTCGGTCGTTTTTGGAAACATTTCGCTTCGGTATTTGCCGGTCTCGTTTAACCAGGCTATTGGGGCCACCACGCCTTTCTTCACTGCGGTCTTTGCCTACTTTATGACTCTCAAAAGGGAAGCTTGGCTCACCTATCTCACCCTCGTTCCTGTTGTTACAGGGGTCGTCATTGCTAGTGGGGTATGAGCTCTTCGTTCTTGTTAATTTTTTATTTATTATTGAAAATTCAAGTATTTAACGGAAAATTACTTTGAATTCTGGAAATGGGTTTGCTTTGGGTGAGAATTGAGCAACCAGTCTGTGAATTGGTGGGATATGGGTTGGGATGGATTGGTGGCAGTTTTTGCAATTGGGTTGTTCTTTTTGTGTATAATTCCAATTGGTTTTAACTGTCCTATAGTTGGATGGGAACTAAAATCTGATAGTTGAGAGAAAAACAATTGTGAGAAGATCTACCAAAACAAAATGGGAACATAAATTTTGAACCTGATATATTAGTTGGGTAGGACCTGAGATCTGATAAGTTCCTGTCAAGCTGAGATAGCACAATAATTTAGCTGAATTGGGGTGAGTTCCTGTCTTGGAACCTGGAAGATAAATATCTTTGATTTAAAACTACCGTTGGGTGCATGAAAGTGGGTGGCTTTTTCCAATTTGCCTATTGCACAAAATTATGTGGAGCCTTCAATTTAAGTTATGAACCTCAGTTTGATTCGACCATACTACAATGCATCTAATAGTTTTGATCTTTTTACATGGCCACAGGGTGAACCAAGTTTCCATCTGTTTGGTTTCTTAATTTGTGTCGCAGCAACTGCTGCAAGGGCACTTAAATCAGTGCTTCAAGGGATTTTGCTTTCTTCCGAAGGGTATTTGCTCTATCATTCTGTATTTGGTTAAAATTGATGGCATTAGTTATTTCTTCTTCATTGAAATTCTTTCTCCAAACTGAAAATGACCACTGAATGGGTTGCCTCTATTTTCCAGGGAGAAGCTGAATTCCATGAACCTCCTTCTATATATGGCTCCGATAGCTGTTGTTTTCCTACTCCCTGCAACACTCATCATGGAAGAAAATGTGGTTGGTATAACACTAGCTCTGGCAAGAGATGATGTCAAGATCATATGGTATCTACTATTCAATTCAGCATTGGCATATTTTGTAAATCTGACCAACTTCTTGGTCACAAAACACACCAGTGCTCTGACTCTTCAGGTTTGTCTCCCTTCTTGATTCAGGCATTTGTATATTGTTAATCAGAATGTATTATGAATGCTGTTAAACACTTGTAATGTTCTAGCATTTAGAAGATTTCATGAATAACAAGTATGGTTTGGGGAGTATTGAAGTTGCAGGGCTATTTTTAGGGTTTGAGTTGGTGAAAGATATTCAATTTTGTTGCTAGGTTATGAATCATCCTAATTTATAGGGACGAGTTCTGTTTATAGGCAGTTATGTATGATATGGGGATGTTACCACTATAATAAGCTGAATTTATAATCTAGGACCAATTTGCTTTAGATTGAGGGCACTATTAGGCCAAGGGTATGGCCAAAAGTATGTTGGTCTTGAGAAACTGGTTCATATAGCCTACCCTAAGTAGCTGGGTAAGTTCTTATTAGATCATTAGTGGCTCCGCTGTTTGCATGGCTATGTTGACTGATGAAAGGAGCTCCGTTTCCTCCGTTTTGGTTAAAAATGTTCAGACGAAATGATCATGCTTAATGTGAAATATTGAGCAGTTTATGCTTGATTAAATTGAAGAGTGATGTATTTAGTTCTCACATTTTCGTATTGTCATTACTAAGTTTTAATGTTTCGTTTCCTGGTCTTGTTGCAAGTAACAAATGGAACTTTGTGGTTATCCAGGTACTAGGAAATGCTAAAGGAGCTGTGGCTGTGGTGGTCTCAATATTAATTTTTAGAAACCCTGTTTCCGTGACTGGAATGATGGGTTATTCTCTCACAGTCTTTGGAGTGATCCTTTACAGTGAAGCCAAGAAACGAAGTAAATGATGATTCTGGGGAAAGCGGTGGAACTTCCTATGTTTTGTTTTCCATACTGCGAGAACAGTGGTGGTCATCCTGGAGGCAAGTTGGCGCCACATGTTGGTGCCGGGATTTTGCCTTTACGAATTCTATTTTTCCCCTGGAGGCCTAAGTGCGTGGCTTCCATTTGTATCAGCAGCAACGCAGGATAAGTCAAAAGTAGGAAACTTAATAAGTGACTAGTATGGTCTCTTTTATTCCCAGCTTGGGGTTACGGAGGAAATATAATTTTATCTTTTATTCTTTCAGAAAAAGGGTTGTAGAATTGGTCTCCACACAATCAGTCTGTTATTAACATTTCTTATATTGATTAATTAATGAAAGAAAACATTCATAATTTCACAATTTTGTACTTGTATCTCAGACGGAGGTTTCAAAGCCTTGTGCTTCTTAGTTTCAACTTGTAAAAAGAGCCACTACATTGTTTGTTTGTTTGCTGACCATTTTCTGATGAACTCTAGATGAAATCAATATGCCAATGATGACATCCAGAAAGAATTGTGTCTTCATTTAAGATGAGTTTACAACAGCTTCACTTGCTAAAGATGATAAACTTGCATCCTGAACAAGTCTGAATGACAAACAAGCTCAATGATATCTATGAGCTATTAGGTAGGAATAGGATGCAATCTGAATAGATGAATGAAACTAAACTTCAACCTCAAATCCACATTCAATTCCTATTTCAGCTCCAATTTCAGTTTCAGACTCAATTTCAATTTCATTCTAATTTTCAAGGGATCAATCACTTCAATTTCAGCGCTTGACTCCACTTGAGGCTTGTTTTTCTGTTCCGCAGTTGTGGCTGCTGTGACATTGAGTTTCACTCTCCTGATTCTCCTCTTCTGGCTTCTGATCTCCAATTCAGGCTTGCTATCCACTACAGGCTCAGCTTTGTTGGCTTCTTCTCCACTTGGTGTGTGGTATCTGTTTGAGCTTCGTTTTCCTCTTCTATCTTAGAAGCCAAGTAAAACCCTTTGTAACTCATCTCAGGCTCGGCAACTTCATCCTCAAGAACAGACAGATCCAAAGCCTTTGCTGATTCTCACCAGCTGGTTTCCCAATTGGGTTGCCTTGGTGGATGAGTTGAAATACATTAGGAAAAAGGTTTAAACTAATCGGCTCCTCTATTTCTATAGTGATTACTTCTTTAGTATGATTTTGCATGCAAAAGATTGGACCAATATATCTCACCTCTGGTGGAGCATTTCACCCTTCACAGAACTGCAGCAAGCACTGATTACACGAACCCAGTTTTCAGGCAAGAAAAACAGAAAATGCAAACCAGAATCAAATTCACTTCTTTAACAGCACAATCTGACGCAAGTATAAATAATGTTTCTAAAAAGTAAGTCAATCCCCAAGAACCAGCCATACCCACAAACCAACTCCAATTACCTCCATGTTCACTTCTTTCCCTCCACATTTTTTGTACACATTTTTTGTAATAATAATTTTCTGAGTTTCAAGTTTCAGCTTACAGTGTGGGGAAAACAGTTACGGACAAGAGGTTCCACACAGTTTTTTTTTTTAATTTCATTTGTTTATATTGGTGTAATTAGGTAACAGGAAGGGCATGTTTCAGTACACAAATAGTCGATCAACATTAGCCAGGACCCTAGGATCAATCAAATCTGATTACATGGCTCTCTAGTGATTATAAAGTGATCTCTAGTTCAGGTGAGAGGGAATCGGGAAAATGAAACGAAAATGGAGACACCTCATATCTTTGTAAAAAGCCGAACAATGGTGACAACATGAACTTACAGCAAATAAAGTCCTGAAGAAATTCATTTTACAACTATGGGACTCGCACCACATAGATCAAGCAAAACACAACAATGTGCCCAAGATTGATGAGCCAAAGAGACAACAGAGAAGAATCAAGTTTCTCACTCCACCATGGAAAGCATAGGTTGAGGGGGATATAACACTCTTAAACAAAAGAAAGCCATGTAATCAAACCATAAGTATGGCATTTATGCTTCTGGAATGGACGCTGCTGCTGCTGCTGCGCGCTTAATTGATGCAGACTTAATAAGATGGTTGTAGCTCCCTTTCTCCTTGAACAGCTGGGAGAAATGGTGCTTGCAGTATAAAATGCCTTCCAGGGCGGCATAATTTGATGGAGTAATAGCACAGCCACCATGAGAACACTTGAAACACGACTTGTGATAGGCCTGGCTCTCCACTGTCACCTGCAAAATTTTGGTGCAATAAACCCAAATTAGCTTCACATAATTTTTCATTTTTTTTGTTTTTCAAATTTGGGGTCAATGGAGGGTTGGGACTATAATGCAGAGCAGACATCACTACTGTATAGGAATTGAAGCATTTCATAAAGAAAATTCTTATATCTAGGCAAAGTAATTTGTGCATTATTTTATTTGACCCTCCATTTTATCACCCCCAAGGGGAAGGGACATCCATACAGAATCAGGGCCAGGTTTATTGATCTTGGGGGGAGCTTTAACTTTGGTACTGGTCCAAGTGGACACTGACAAAATAGCATTTGGCTTATCAGCGCATATTTTTTCTTTAAACTTGCTCACCTCTGTACAAATTTTCACATTGGAAATTGACTTCTAATATGAAATCCTACTCCAACACATGCTGAACATTCTAGCCAAGAAACAAGCTCACTATGCCTGTGATTCATATCTATGTACGTTATATAAGAAATTAGTCCCTTTTCTTCAAACAACTAATGCAGAGGAACTCATTCATTACAACCGAGGTCATGCGAAATTTGTGTACCCTCCAACATCTCTGATTATAAACACGAATATTACATAGAGCATGTGCCAAACTTATATAAAAAGCAACAATGGGACACTGCAAACCTAATTCTTTCATGTTTGGGACGAAAAAAGAGAGGGGAAAAATAGAGTAGTATAAAGGATAATCATCAACGAAAGACACATTTTAGGATACTACCTTCTCCAGTGGATAAGCGGTTTTACCACAAGTAGCACATTTTTCTTGTGTTCCAGAAAACATGCTAGCAGCTTTGCTAGGTGATCTAGTCTGAAACAAACCCAAGCATTTGAGAATCAGTCTTAACACCAACCAACAGACAGCAAAAGAAAAATTTGTTCAGTCAAAATTAAGTTAGAAGTAATGCAATGTTGTCAGGAAAATTTACCATCTCTGGAGTTAGCTTCTCAGCTGACTTTGCAGCTGTCGCAAATTAAATTTATCTTAAATTAAAATGGTAATCAAGAAACCACAAAACAAAAAAACAAAACAAAACAAAACAAAAAAAAAAAAAAATCAGAGATGGACTTCATGAGTGAAAAGAGAAAGCCATACGTGACTCAAAGTTCTTGTTGAAATTGCCAGTCTCCTTGAAGAGTTGTTCGAAGTGGGGCTTACAGTACAGAACACCTTCCATTGAGGAATAATTGCTCAGCTGTAAACATAAAAATTGCAAAAGCTTAACAGCAAGGAACTTCCATGAACAACTCTATGAAGTTGCATATCTTAAATAAAAAAAACGATTCAGCTTAATGGCACAAATAATCCTATATATTACTATACCCTTTGTATTGTACTAAAAATCCAAAAAATAGAAAGGCATTCTAATTACGTTGGAAAAAAGAAAATAAGCAAAGCAAATGTGCGTTCATATACATTTGCATTGTACTAAGAATCCTCAAAGATAGAAATCCCTATCCGGTTGGAGGTAACAGTAAATCAACAATGCTCAGCAAAAAATGTAGCAGGAGACAAGGGATAAAACACATCCAATTTGCTTTCAATCTAATCATAATGATGCATCTAAGTTACATGCTTACACTCAGACCGAAAATGAACAAAATCAGAAAATGAGCCAGCCAGAATAGATGGTTGAGTACCTTCAAAGTCCCTTTGCAGTGGGTGCATTTGAAGCAAGACTTGTGGTAGGACACACCATCCGCAGAGAGTTCCTCTACTGGGTAAACTGTCTTTTCACAAGCCTTGCATTTCTGCTGGGTGCCAATGAAAGACATGCTTCTTTATGCTTTTAGATCTGATTCTTCTCTATTATCCAAGATCGCCACCGGTTTCGACGCAAATTTTTGATGTCCTCTCGACCTTGTATCTGCAATTGAGAATCAAATGAGCTCTGCTTGATTCCAGAGAAACTAGAAAATGAAAGATGTAAAATTTAAACTACAGTGATTCATTGAAACTACAGTGATTCATTGAAACGTCAAAATTTAGCTGAAGCCACATATGCAACTATTTTGACGCGGATAAGGTAAAACCTCAAAGTTACATAAGTTCGCAGCTTTAACAACAAATCTACAGAAAAACCCAACGACAATAAAAATATCAAATCGTTTTGGCTCAACTTTCCGAGAAACCGATCTGAAAGCCATGGAACACAAATAGCTTCTTTTTTTTCTTTTTTTTTTAAGAAGAAAAAAAATTTCTCTAATCCAACCTTAAACACACCCACACAAGAATGCAAGAACAAATGAACGAGGATCTGGCAGCAGAAATGGTGAAATGAAGTCAACAGAATTCTTATGGGTCAGAAAAAGCGTATCCTTTAAAACTATGAATAAAGTGAGAAAATGGTGGATCTTTAAGGCTGATTGACTGAGCTTAAAAATCTCAATAAATAAAAATGGAAACAGAAAAAAAAAAAAAAAAAAAGATTTTTCAAGATGTAATGAGAGGAACAACAAGTAAATGGGTCCTGGCGTACTGGATAAAGGAGGAGATGGCGAGCGCTTTTTGCAGCGAGGGGATACAGCGTAGTGGTGGATGACGACGACGAAATTATATTGGAGACCCCCCAAAATCCAATGAGAGATTTTTAGGCGTTATAAATAAAATGGAATAAAAATATCCGCGCTGGCGACAGTTTGTCTTTGATCAAGTTCGACGACTCCAATTACGCGGCTTTTTTCGCCCTCTTTTGGCTGCAAATTTACACGTTGACCCCTCTTCTTATTTTCCATGTCCCATCTTTTTTTCTTTTAATTTAAAATTTTTATTTACTTTCACCCTTAAACAAACTGCCCTTTCTTTGTTAGGGCACTTCCAGCAGTGAAACCCTTGCCATGGCAAGTGAAGTAGGGCAGCTACTATTCATGTGAATAGTAGCCTTCTAAAGAATGTGTCTTGTGATATGGCAAGAAGAAATACTATTCATTTTTTTTTGTTTATTTTATTTTTTACATGAGATTAATTTTAGTTGTATGTATGAAATTAATAATAATAAAATTGATAGGTATGTATTAAAAATATTTCTGAATTTTTGGATTTTTTCAGATTTTTTAAAATATTTTTACGTCGATGACGTCCAAAAAATAGGCGTCACGCCTGCCTCGACAAGGGCTCCCCGCCTTTGGGCCACTGTGCTTGTGGCCCCCAAGCTTGCCGGGCCAGCCTCCTGCTGGAATCACATTTTGGGCTTAGGCCCCTCAGCTGCCTTCGCACGCTGGAAGTGCCCTTATGGGGACGAACCTAAAAACCAACAAAAAGTAACAAAGAATCCTTTAGGGCCAACGCCCAGCCTAATTTATCATCATCTATAATAGGAGCCAGATAAATAGGGTACATATCAAAACTATATAAACATAGAGACATATCGTACCCTACCCCATAGCACAAATTGCAAATTTTTATTTTTTTTTTTTTATACAAACGAATTAAAAGGGAATTCAAACTCGGATGCAGAGTGAATAACACATCCATATGTAAACTTTTTATTTTTAGTAAAGTAATTTGTGGATGAAATTGTTGTGAATAACTTAAATGGAATTTAAGTAGAATAGAGAGGATAATTAAATGCATATATTGGGATTATACTTGAGTGCAGCACTGTAACGCAATATAACTTTTTATAATTTTACAGGGCTCTGATTGCACCACATCGTTGGGCAACATCGTAATTTACCTAGCTAGAAGAAAATGCCTTAACTAGCAAAGGACATACTGAATTGACCCAAAAAAAAAAAACTAGTAAAGGACAAAATGGTTACCAATAAATAAATAAAACAGAAGGAAGCAAATTTTTTTTTGGTGAACTGGGGAGAAAAACTGCAAACAAACAAAACTAACTAACCAACACGCATCAAACGGCCTAGACACCCCTAACAAATCAGCAGCCAGTCAATCCGCAACACTATTTTTCTCCCAAAAAATATGATGGAGGCTGCATTTCTCAATCTGCTGCATTAACTGCCAATTACTAGAGATCAAAGATGCAAGAGGGTGCAAAGTAAGAGAATCATGTTGCTAAACAAGCTGGATAGCAACAGCCGAATCCATCTTAACGATAAGGTTAATAAACCCTTTCGCAACAGCCATCCTCAAATCAAAAAACAAACCCCATAATTCAGCCTCCATAATTTGCTATTTTCCCAAATTAACTGCAAACTCACTACACTAATTTGTCCTTTTCCCAAATTTATCCTCAAACATAAGGAAGCATTTGATGCTCCACTTACACAACTTTTTGGATGCCACTGGCAAAATAAAGAATTTTCTAAGCTCAGCCTATTAGCCTAACATAATATTACCCAATTTCGTGCACTCAACATAGCATCTCATTCCTAAGAGAATGTATCTGTTCAAAATTGTTTTAAATTTAAGAGTTTTTAATTAATTTATTCAGAAAATATTATGCATGTGATTTGGAGTTGAATATATAATCAAATACGTACTTGAGGTCAGTTGTTAACTTTTTTTTATTTTACGAGGGAGTGGACGGTAATTTTGTTACCTTGAATTATTATTGGGTACAAAATTTAATTTACAGCTTTGCTGGCGGTGGCCAGTGAGTTGGATATGCTAGCTGGGTCCATGGACAAACAAACATGGATTGTTCTTCTCAGTCACGACTCACAACCAACACACACTGTTGTTTTAACAAAATCTTCGATGGTGAGTTGAAACATCGAGAGGCCACGCTTGAACTGTATGATGGACCAACATTATAGCCTTTTATTGCCTCAACCCACGAAAATCATCATTTGGTCTAAAGGTGGGCAGTGTCGAATTTCTTTGGAGGTTTAGTCCTTCCAAACTATGTAAATATTCTACCCTCTCTTACATATGCTAACCACGTTAGGTCGGTCGGATTAGACTGAATTATTTTAATTAAAATGAACAATGGTTCTAATTATTGTTTTGTGAGACTCAATCCGGCATATTGTGTCTTGCAAATTCCAGATAGATGGTGGGACTCATAAAAATCAACTTGGACTAAACTTCAATCAAATACAAGCGATGCCATAAACCAAATGAGGCCACAGGATTGTAAATCGAGTCATAATTGAGAAAACTTTTTACTAGTGAAAATGAAGAAATTTTGAGATAGACGATGTTAAATTAAAATTGTTTAGAGATTTTAGTTATTGGTATGAAATAGTTATTATTTATGTTTAAGATCAAACATATTAATAAATAATGATGACGGATAAGAAAATTAATATAAGGTGATTTAGTATATTTTTAAATCAAAATATAAGGTGATTTAGTTGAATTTACTATCTTTAAATGAGGTGAATTAAATCAAATCAAATCAAACAAATTGCTGGTTGATTGGTTCATTTTGATTCACAAATTGAACTATAGTGCTCAATTTTTTTTGTTATTATTTAATCATCATTTGAGAATAATTCTGAATAGACCATAATAATCAATTTACGTTATAAAATAAATAAACATACGGAGTTCCTTCCACTCAAATGAGCTCCCGCTCCTAATTTGTTCAGTACGCTTTGAACGGTGGCATGTCAACGCCATGCCGTTTACCGAACAACCAAAAAAACGACGTCGGGTAGCACCCTTTTCCCTCCGAAATCAATCAAGCTAATTCAGAAGCAGGAAGTAAACTAGTTGAGAGCTCTGACGGCACACCGAGTCGGAAATGTCGGAATCGTCCTCAACCCTCTACGAGCTTCTCATCCAGTAAGCTCCAAGCTCTTTCCTTCTCAAATTTTATTAATTAATTTTCTGACCTTGCTTGTCTGTAATTTTTCAGATTATCGGAACCAATCTCCGAATCTCTGAGCAAAGCTCAGTTCACTCCACCAGAGGGCACCAATGTGTCCTTGAAAGCCCTACTTGAACCTCTCCTCCCTCACAAACAATCTCCACCAAGCCCTAACTTCAACGACACTCAACTCCATGCCTCAATCAGGGACTTCACCTTCGCCTGTGCCTTACTTTCCTCCTCTCAATCCTCAGCCCACGACCTCCTCTCATGGATCCCCAAACACCTATCGGCCGATGCAGACTTGGCCTTTCTCAAACTTTCGAAAGCATATTCCATGGCTTGCAGTAAAAAGAATAACGAGAAGATTTCTGAATTGGGATTAAATTGTGGTTCGGTTCCTGAGGAGAAGAGGTTACTGATAGAATTGATGCCTGAGGTTCTTCCATTGTTGAAGAACAGGATTAAGGAGAGCTCCATCGATAAATCGGAGGATTGCGATGAGGTCGCAGCGGCTTCAGCGAGAGTGCCCGTTGGCTTTGCCATTGCGGCTGCTTATCAGTTTAGGTGGTTTGTTACACAGGTGTGAATTCATTTATTTGTTCTTTTGAGATGGTAAATTAAAATTTGGTGGCTTGTTATTGTTAATGATACGATTGGTTTATCCTTGTTTTGTAGATTGATTATCCTAATTTGGGAAAGTTGTCTGCTTTGGTTATTCCTTGTGCTTTAACGGCTCTCGATCACTGGTCCCCTGAGATCAAAGTATGTGTTTTCTGTGCATTTGTGTTCGGCTTTCGATTTTCGTTGTGTTTAAACTATCATGAATCAGTTGTTTTGTAATGTAGCAAGTATATGTGTTAAGGCAGATGGATGATGCTCCTCTTCTATGCTTTGTTTCAGGGGCAGGGCATGATTAGCTTTATCCATATTGCGAAAAATGTTTATGCTGCTGAGCTTGGTTGGTATCAAGATGTGATTCTTGATGCATGCTGCCAGAATATTGCTTCTAGTGATGAGATATGGCATCTTGTGGTGGAGATGTCCGTACTTGTAGTGACTTGTACCCAGCAAAGTAATCCTCGTAGTGCATGGTATGCTTGTTTGTCTCTGTGCTTTGTGATTGTTTATGTTTCTTCGTTCTTGTGGGTGTTGGTTGAAAACTGAAGGAACATGTGTGAGGTTTATAATTATTCTGATGGACAGTGATATCTTCATAGAAAGTTGACAGATAAAAAAAAAATCTCATATAACTGCAGTCCATTGCCAACAATGGACTAGTTTAAGTTTTTGACTTTGAGATTCCACTTGGTTTTGATAACTATCTCATTCGAGCTGACTGTAGTTATCAAGTTTTTCCCTTATACATTGGATTTGATGAGTTCGTGCGCTATTGTTGTAATTAAGTCATACAGTTAACTGTTGTTAAATTGTTCAAATGCTAGTGTTTATCACCTGCCTCGGTTACTTCAACCATGAGACTTCAATTTATATGTTCTGATTGTTGAGTTATTAACTTATTGCATGTTTTTATCACAATAATAAATAGCCTTCCCAATATATTATATAGGTTTGATAGGATGCTAAACGAGATGTTAAATCACTTGGACCGCCAACCTAGGAACAAGGAGCGCCGTATTGCATGGCTTCGTCATATAGAGCCACTTTTTAATGGTGTTGGTCTGGTGTTACTAGCTCATTTCAGGCGCATTTTCCCTCTTTTCTTTCAGTGGATGCATGCTGATGATGATGAGACTGTTTTACTGGTGAGAGCATCTTCCTCCTCAAAATTATGATCTTTAGTGTGCGCATCTTGATGGGTTGTTGCAGTGAGTTATGGTTCAATGTTAGTATTGGTTAATAATAAATTAGGATTTAATCTGGGCTTTCAGTACCATGTGAGAAAGCTTTAACCCCTTGTCTCAGTATAATGCTCAATACTTGGTCTACACTTTTGCACAAGTTCTGGAGATATGGCTTCTCCTAGCGATCTTTTCATTCTAGGGCTTGCTCTAAATTTGTTATTTTGAAATTATAATTTATATAATAATTTTGAAAAATTTCCTCTTTGTATTATTTGCAGGTTCTCAAACAGATTGAAACAATTATAAAGTTAACGTGGATTAGGAACACACAGTATGTGGGAAGGTAAACAAGCCAATTGATGAACACTCTTACAATCCATAGTAATGGTTTCTCTTTTCTTCCAAACCAAGGGCTCATATAGGGGAAGAGTGGAGTCGGACTAGGTCTGTCTAGAAGGTTGTTGAGGAAGGTAGTTTGATATAGACTGGCTTCCAAGTAGGTTATTTGCTAGTTACTGGTTTCTTATTAACCTGAATTTTGGGACCATGGATGAAGATGGGTTTGAATATTTTAAATCCTGCTTCAAGTTATTAACTCACACTTTCCCTGTCTTTGCTGCTGAGTTTTGACCCCATGCATGTAATCTATAACATCAAATATGGAAGCCCTTATTTTGGGTTTAATTCATCACTTGGTTTCAGGTTGGTGGATGAACTTGCTGCTTTGTACAAGGAAGCAGCATTGAAAAGGTCTCGTGAAGAAATTAGAAATCTTGTCATTCGGATACTGATCCTGCTCCACCAGTAAGGATTATGCCTTCTCCCCATATTCATAAAGCAATTACATGAACCTCCTCCTTGATTATCATTTATTTATTTAAAACCCTTCTTGTGATTCCCAGATGCAAAGGTCTGCAGTTTGAAACAGCCTGGGGCAAGCACAGAGATGATCCAAACTTGGCAAGCATTGTTCCCTCTTTGGGTGAAACAAAAACAACAGTGGTAAGTTACCCTTTCATACAGCATATTATATATGCTATAATTTCACCGCACTTCTCAGCATAGGATAAAAGCCAAAGAGAATTCAACAATGTAGCCATGTCTTGATCCAATTTGGTAGTCAATAATATTATGTGAAACATTGGCACATAATTTGGGTAGGGCGGGGCTGCCCTCAAGTCTCGGTGCTTTACTGCGCTTCTGCAATTTGTTCATTTCATCTAAATTCCTCTGTAGAGGTTTCACTGTGAAAGAATTTTAATGTTTATAATCCATGGGTTTGTGATGCAGGTTGCCCAATGATCATATGTGGGAGAGAAGTTTAGTCTTGTTGTGTACAGAAGGAGATGACTTGCACATGTGAATATGAATCTTGATAACATACGACATTCCTCGGAGTGTCTATAGTGGCAGTTAATTAGACTATATTTGAATATTATCCCTGAATTTCTCCCCATTCACTTGTAGCAATGTGCTTCATCAAATGACCTCTAACCTATTCTCTTTTATCCTTCCCCGAACCGATTGATGATGCCAATGGTTGAGCTAAATTCAGCAAAAAACAATGAGAAATTCACAATATAGCTGATAAGCTACTTCATGTAAGCTCAAGAGAACGGGGCAATAGAGTGATGCCATGTATAAATTGAGATCGCAAGAACATTTCATTCCAATTTAACTAATAAATAAATCTTGAACGATTTAATTGATGTGCTTTTTCATTAACGGGTTGGAGGATTCGAACCCGAATAATTTCTTTCAATATTGGAAAAAGAAGTACCTATCAAAATATAAGGAAATTAAAACATATTTTATATCAGTTATTAGGAATCAGATCAATTATTTATTAAGAAAAATGCGTCAAAAACAAATGCATATTGATACTGGGCCTGGGCTGAACGGTGGAATTCTATCCACAATCCATATCCAGTCTATCTATCTGTTAATACAAACAAGCCCAGCATTCCATTCACCGCCTCACATCAAGTGGGCGCATGATACTACTAACAGCCTCCTCTCAACTAACTTACACCCAGTGCGCACTACGCATCTCCCCCCAGAACTCAATTCCCGCGCCAAAACTCTTCCTCCAACAGCTTAACTAACCAATAACCATTTTCCACATCACACCTTCCAAGACTCGAGAAGACTCTCTCCCCTCATTTTCAATTCCATTCAAACCCCAAGAAACTCCCTCCAAAGCTCCAGAGCTCCATAACCATGTCCTCCTACTTCTTGCTCTCTCTCGCCGGCCTTCTCTTAACCCTCTCTCTCCTCCCCGGAACCACCTCGCTTCCCACCGCCACCACCACCACCATCGGCGCCACCTACTCCACCGGAACCGCCGCCACTTACGACACGCCACCCACTCCAGATAAGGTGGCCCACGCCGTCGCCGCCCTCGGCCTCCGCTCTCTCCGGCTCGACGCCTCCGACCCAACAATGGTCCGCGCCTTCCTCTACTCCAACACCACCCTCTTCCTCACCATCCCCAACCAGATGGTCCCGCCCCTCGCCGCCAACCGCTCCAACGCCCTCCGCTGGCTCTACGTCCACGTAGTCCCCTTCTACCCCCGCACCAAGATCTCCACCATCTCCGTTGGCAACGACCTTCTAGATTCTTCCCCCGACTTCTCCACCTTCCTCCTTCCTGCCATTCGCAACCTCCACCTCTCCCTCCGCGACCTCGGCATCCACAAGATCGCCGTCTCCACCACCTTCTCTTTCATCAACGTCGTTACGACGCCGTTTCCCCCTTCCTCCGCCCAATTCCAAGAGCCCGCCCTGGACACCGTCGTCAGACCCTTTCTCCAGTTCCTCAGAGACACCAATTCGTCGTTCTTGGTCAATCTCTACCCGTACAACCTCTACAAGGTCCGCAGCGAGATTCCGATCGGGTTTCCCCTGTTTCAGGAGCACCCATTCGGCTTCCGAGACGACCTCACCACCGGCGTCCGGTACCGGAACCTCTTCGACATGATGGTCGACGCCGTCATCAGCGCCATGGCCGTCGCCGGTTACGAGAATATTCCGCTGATTGTGACCGAGACTGGTTGGCCGAGTTTCAGTACCGATCAGACCGAAATTGACGCCAACCCGATTTACGCCGAGCTGTACCTCAAGGGCCTGCTGTGTCATCTGAGGTCCGGGAAAGGCACGCCGTTGAGGAAGGAAGGGGTGTCCGAGACGTACGTATATGAGCTGCTTGATAAGCAAATGAGGAAGGGGCGCAATTGGGGGATACTCTACCCCAATCTGACCGCCAAGTACAAGTATATTCAGTTCTCTGGGTCCTATTGCAGAGGTTTCTTTGACATGTTGATCATGGCGGCTGGACAATTCTTGGTCTTTGCTTTCTTGCGTGGTAATGGATCCTTTTCTCTGCTCTAGATTGTGGACTGTGATTAAGCTTCAGCTACTTGGTTTCATTGTTGGGCAATTCTTGGTCTTTGCTCTTAGACTATGATTTAGGTTCACTTACTTTCGTTGCCAATTGGGTTTATGGAGAAAGAAGTGTTGTTAATTTCTTGTATGTGCCTTTTGAAGATGGTGTTGGGGCTGCTGCTTTGCCAATGGAGTTACTGTTTTTTTGGGGGTCAAGAATGGAATCACATTTTATGCTCTGTCATTCTCATTAGGGGTATTTTGTATTGGAAATAGTCTTTGTGATGTAGTCAATTGAACTTCCATTCTCATTGAGGTGTTTCAAGTGTAAACAGATTTCAGTGCATGTTTTTGCATAGAAAATTAATGTGAAAATACATGGTTTGATGGTTTACATTTAGTTTCACTTACTGCCTATCTGAATGGTCTGAATGATGAGCTCAAAATTGAAAGTTGGCATCTTGCTTGGCTGAAATGTTTAATTTGAGATTTGTTGTGTGTGTGTGTGTGTGTTGGGTTTGCTGCCTGCAACCATTGTTCTTTCTGTATGTTGTTGCAAGTTATGAAAGGTTTCATGTTTTCTCTTTTTCACAACCCTGACAAAACTTGTAAATTAGTCCAGTACATAATACCATTCTAGCCTGGTGATTGAATTCACCCCTTAAATTCTGGACATTGAAGTTGAAGTGACCTTTCTGTAGTTTAGAAAGACCAAAACTGAGAAATAGAGGAATGCATAATAATCCTATGGATCAGTGCATGCCCATTTTGCTAAAGTTTTGGCATCTGCAGCATCTTGGCATGATGAATCAATAAATAAATGACGCTTACTGTTTCTGGAAGAAGTAAGACCCACTCATGCACCTTCTACAATTAGCCATTTGACCAGCTATGAAAACTTGTTGGTAATTATAATCTATGCAATATTACAAACTCATGATGTACAAGAAACTTGAGAAATGCAGCAAAACATATCACATTTTAAAAGAATGCCAGGAAAAGTTGAAGTTGCCTTTGTTTACCATGGATCTTGGGTGCTACATATTTAGCCAGTTAGCAAGACAAATGTATACGTGTAGTGAGTAGTATACAGGAACAATTGTACTCGTAAATCAAGCAATGAGTGAAAAGAAGAAAGCTATTTTCATGAAGGAAAAAAAAAAATTGAGCCGGTTCCCTAAATTTGTTGGTTTTGTAATACAATTAAAAATCAGCATGTCTTAAGTTCGAGGACTGGCACCGATCGAATCAAAAAGATGATAGCGATCTTCCTGTATTAATAAATGGTGGGCTGACTGGGAAAATTGTTTGATGACAATACTTGGGCTTGGGCTTATTGTAAAACCCAGAAAAATAAAAAGATTGTCTAATATAGTTGGGCTTAGTAGTGGGCCGTCGTTGTTACGTTTGAGAAACACAGTCTCGTGGGGACTCTGCTGTCGTCTTCTTCTCAAAGGTCATCGTGTACAACTGCAAACGTACAACTCCGGCCCTTTTTAAATCCCAGGTATGGGGATATCTCCCCGTTTCAATTTCTTTGTTTTATTCATTATAATTTACATGGCTGAATTTTATATTAGATTTACAGAGATTGTTTTCACATGCAAATTGTGCATATGCATCTGAATTATGCTAAATTATATGTGACTTGAGAAGAGCTTTTGAAGCCCCTTCCGAGGCTCTGCTTTCGTCTGTGGCCCTTGCCTCAGATGGGTATTATTTAAATTTTGTGTTCCAAAAATCTGCCTAGGCGCTGGACGGGTCGGGTCCTTTCTTTTTAATTTTTTTTCCCTGACTTAAAAGAAAACCTACCTCACGCTGCCCTCTCTCTCTCTCTCACGACAGACCACAACCACCAGGCCTCCAACCGCGATGACCACCACTAGGCCGCGACCCGCGACCTGTGACCTCCTCGCCCATGTTTTAGAGGCCTAGCCTTTCATTTCAAGTAATTTTGTTTGTAGTTTATTTTGTTGAATTGTTATTGCATTTTGAGTCGGGGGTTCATTTTGGTTTTGTGCTTATTACATTTGGGACGTTTCATGTACTATCTTCTCAACAGAAAGTTAGAAACTTGCATCATTAATTTGATGGGCATACATATTATCTCTTTTAATCCTTTTACTCAAGCAAGTGATCAACAACAATATCAGCTGTAAATTTGGTAGTAATTGTGAAAAGGTTTTAATTTTATTTTTGGACTGCAAAGTTAACCTGATGATTCTAAGGTTTTTGACATTTGTTTTCTGCCCTTCTTTCATACAGTGGTGCGTTGATGTTGACAGTTGGACACTTAACAGGAAAATAACAAGGTCTCTAGCTGTCTTGCAATATAGAATTCTTGTTCATCTTCTTATTTATTTTCGATGTTTTCCCCATTTTTTGAAGTTCATCTTAAATACCTCCTTGTGTTCTTGTGTTTTTGTTTTGAGTTCAAGGAAGTCTGCACTTTTGTTTTGAATCGTGCTATAATAATGAACTAATCTTGCATTCTATCACGCCTATGAAAAATGGCAGAAGAATTGGAATTGAGTGAAGGATGCTTAGCTCATCAACCCCAAAAGCCACTTGGACACCGGGGCACCGCAAAATATTTTTTGATCTTTGCCTGGAAGAGATGTCAAAAGGGAATAAGCCAGGGACACATTTCACTAAGGAGGGTTGGAGGAATCTTATTGAATCATTCTATGAAAAGACAGGTATAAGGTATTGTAAGAGACAAATGAAGAACCATTGGGATTTCACCAAGAAGCAGTGGAAAGTCTGGGTTAAGCTAATTGCTGAAGTTAGTATGAAATGGGATCCAAGTACCAATGAATTTGGTGCTAGTGCAGAGGATTGGGCTAACTACACACAGGTATGCTAATTTACTCACAGTACCTAATGTTGTACAATTGAAGAAATGTACCAGGGAGGTTCTTCATGAATTTTAGATTAGTGATTGCGCGTGCTTTGTCACAGGTAAACCCAGAAGCTGCACAGTTTCAGTATAAAGAACTCCCATGCCCTGACATACTGGAAATCGTTTTTGCTGGTACTATGGATTCTGAAGATATGGAACCTTCTAATTCTCGGAGGCAAAGTAATAGCTCGGACACCTCCCTTCTGCACTCCGAAGAGCAAGAGTTAGTGACTGTGGAGGGGGGAGATGAGCATCTTTCGAATGCCATTCCCTTAAGGAGTTATGAAATGGGTCAGTCTAAACACCGTAGAACAACTGCAAGTGAGCAAAGTATATCTAGCTCATCCCATCCAAAGGCAAAGGCCATTTGGATGCCTGGAACCCATGAAGTATTTCTTGATCTATGTCTAGAAGAGACATTAAAGGGGAATAAACCCGGGACACATTTTACCAAGGATGGTTGGAGGACTATTGTCGAATCCTTTCAACAAAAAACTGGCCTTATGTATAACAGGTTACAGTTGAAGAACCATTGGGATATCACCAAGGAACAATGGAAAGTCTGGTGTAAGCTAATTGGCACAAGTAGTATGGGTTGGAATCCAAACACCAGAAGATTTTCAGCAAATGATGAAGATTGGGCCAACTACTTAGAGGTATTGTATACAACTTACAGTAACTGTTTCTATCTATTTGAAAACCAGGGAGTTCTTAATGATTTTTGGGTTGGTAAATCATATTTGTTTTGTTTTGTTACAGACAGACCCAGAAGCTGCACCATTCCGCTTTAAGGAACCTCAATCCACCGACAAGTTGGAAACCATATTTGATGGAACAACAGTTACAGGAGAGACAGCGCCTCCTGCTAGGCGTAGGAAGTATAATCATGATTTGAGTGCATCTCTTTTTCATATAGAAGAAGCAGGCACAGCGAACCAAGAGAGGGAAGTTGAGCATCTTGATGCTGTAACAGTTTCTTTTATGCCAGGCAAGCAAACTTATAGTATTGGGGAGTGCATTGCCTGTCTTGATGCCATGGAGGAAGTAGAACAAGGAAGTGAGCTCTATTTGTTTGCATTAGATGTATTTCTGAAAAAGGAATACAGGGAAATATTTCTTCAACTGAAAAAGCCTAGTGTAAGGATTGCATGGTTGCAGCGGCTGCAATCAGTTGGTCCTCCTTTGTTCTAGGATGCTTGTTAGCTCTTGGGTTTCTCTTGTAATTTTAGACAGCTATTTGTAGGTAGCAAGTAGATTTGCATTTCAATGGAAGCCAAAGGCAAAGTGATTGTGGATTTTATCGTAGCTATCGTTTATCTCCCTCGGATTAAAATATCGTTTAACGTATTAACCAGTAAACAGAAGAAAAATTAAAAACGAAGTAAAACTGAATCAATTTACTGCCTTTTGTGCAAGCCATGAAGAATAATTACAAAAATTATAACACAAATAATTATATTTCTTTACAACAGAGCACTCAAAGTAGAACTGATGCTATTTACATGGCTATGGTGCCAACTCGTGTGTCCTAAACTTTGAGGTTCAAAAACTGTAATATATTGGGTTTGGAAGCTTAAAACTACGCTCTCCTAAAGAAGTGCCTGTTAGAGCATACATGTGACTGCTTATAGTGCCTATTATGCGGAAGCCTTTTCTCTGCATTGCAGCCCTTTGTTTAGAGAAGTAGTCACAACTGTCCATTTGCAAATCATCTTCTGATCTGCCAGGCAACCATATCAATCAACGCAGTTCACATCAAAATATTGAATATAATAAGCTTCATTCATATCATCACCGGCACAAGGCAATTAGAGTTCCAGGGAATCTGAAGCCTCTCAGTAAGTAGTTTTATCTACAGCGATAAAAGAAAGAAGGGGTTGTACATAACAATACCTCATAATCAATGAAGACCAAGCTCTAAATCCTGCAGATATAAGGTACTCAATGGAGGAATTCCGTTGCGTCTCTGGATTTCTTGATAGCAAAATCAAGGGCCAACCACTAGCATGAAGTTTCATGTACAGTCTCAGAATAAACTTGTGCTTCAGATGCTTTGCCTCTTCCACACAATCACTAGAACCATATTGATCATCTCTGTGCAAAAAGACAATATGTAATGAAAAAGGGTAACATAAGAAACTTGAACTAACTACTCTAACATGTGAAAGAAAATCCATATAAGAAGAACTGGTGCTCAGAGACTAAACAGAAAATTACCGATCCACTAACAATTTAATGTACTGGGGATTTGAAGAGAGAATGTCATCTATGTCCATCAACACCACGTCCACACCATCATGTTTTGGGGCAATACTACTGAAATAATTCTGAATCATCCACATGGTTGAATTTAAATCTCTTGCATATTGGCCTTCTTTGATGTATTGAAGGGCAACAACCCTGCAAATTGAAGGGAAGTGATCTGCTTCAACTTTGTTGAGTTCCACATGCAGAGAGACTATCTGGCAGTAATTGTAATCATAACTTGGTTTTTCAATCTCAATGACTCCATGACTCCTGCTTTGGCAAGACTGCAGCATTATGGTCATCGCAATCAGCAATGTGATTAATAATACCCCAACAGTTACAAGTGCACCAACGAAGATTGTGGAAGCAAAAGACGACATGTAGAACCCTGAGTCCATTACATAACTGCTTGCCCTCTCTGTGTCCAAGAAAACGGAACAAGATCAGTGGCTGATGAATTAGGCTCAACATGCTTTGATTATATGGCCTAAAGGTATAACACGCAAGAACATGCAGAAGAGCTCTAGACAAAAGTGTTTAAAGACAATATGCATAATTTTAGCAAGAGGGTTTGTTTTGAAGCAAATAACACAAGTATCATACAGAAGTTCTAATACTAGCTTTCCATTCTCTGATCACAGATAAAAGGACTATTATCTTTCAGTTTTGAATCTTTCTTACCATTTCTTTTATTTTAAACATTTCTTAACAAATCTAAAACAAACCACACCACCACCAGAAGTTTAGAACAGCCTAATTAAGTTGGAAAATCCTGCAATCTGAAGCACGGTATCACATACCAGAACCTCTATTTGAAAGACTGTGAGCAGAGTATTGCTGCTCCATTTGATGGCCATAAGCAGACATGGTTATAATCCAAGCAGCAATCACCGGCTCAATTAGTCTGCAAAAGAACTCCAGCACCCCTCCCAGTCCATAGAAGCGTCACCTGCAATTTACAAAGTGACATCAACCATCATCGTAAACGGCTGCCAAAAGCACATCTCATTTTCTACAGGTATTGATGATCCAGAACATCCAATAATCCATAGATATATAATATTTCAATTTTCAGAGGCATCCATGATCCACTTAAGCGTGCAGCTTGTTCAGCTGATTCTATCACTCAAAAATTTACCAGTCAACTCAGAACCATCTCCAGTTAAGCCATACCCAAGAAACAGCATCAATTTTCAGGCAAATCTAAACCTAGTGATGACCCAATTCCATGAAAATACATACAATCATGAGCTGGGTCAACAAGATCATCTACTGATTAGATTATAAATCATTAATGGCTATCCGATACTTTTACAGTATAAGTACCAAATGGTTGACAAAGTTGCCACTCAGGCCAATATTTTTTTTTTTTTTTGTCAGCGCATTGGAAATCTACCCCACACAGTCAGCCATGAAACCAATAATACAAGCTGACGATCATCTTGTCAATCTCAACAAACAATTAAAGTCAAATCAGATGGCTTTTTAATAACCAAAGCTAGAGAGAGAAGAAGAGAGGAAGAAATTGGAAATGGAGAATACCTGAGGGTGAGAGATACATTGGAAAGAAGGAGGAGAGTTGTCTTAAAACAGGGCAGTGGATTATCCAGCTCTCTGTTTCTCGAATTCTCGTAAAGAAGCTTCCTGTCTACAAAGTACCCACATCATCATGATTTTAGTACTAAGCCCACTTATGATTTCGTTGTTGTCCAAAAAAAAAGGAAACAAGTTCAAACTTCAGAATCAATTTGGTTGGCGGAAATACATAAATAAATTAGCTTTATTTTGTTTTTTCGCTAAAAAAAAAGAAGAAATTCGTATTCAAACCCTTTCTATAGCAACAGGTTGAGAACTATTATAAGAAATTGAACTCATAATCTCTTGTAGACCAATTGAGTAGAATTTGCTACCAACTCTAAATTTGTCTTTTGTTTTAATTTCTCTAAATTAATGTTTAGTCACTGGTTTTGGTTTCATAGTATTAGTCATAATAAATAATAAAAAATTTATAATTCAAGTAATTAAGAATATTTATAAAATAAAAACCTTATCGACTCAGAAACATTATTTTATAACAACCGTCTGGTATAACCCAGTCTTACCGACACAATTTTCATGTCTTAAAAAATATATATATATATGACAACTGTCTATATAGTATTCACATGAAGTAGAATATTCTTGTTATGAGAGTTGTCCCTTGTCAAGATGTCACCATCTGTAGAGACAAGCTGGGATGATCATTGATCACACGCAAAAAACTCTTCTTCAAATTTCAATTCAACGGGGTCCCAGAAAATTCAGCCACTATCTGGTTACCTGCAAGGCTGCAATTGTGAACAAGAAATGATTACTTTTTCTTTTTTTGTAGAAGGATAGGTATTTATAGAAAAAAATATTATGAAATTTATGGTATTTTTTCTTTCTTTTTTCAATTTTTTTGGTATTTAAATTAGCTGTTGACGTCAACTTGCCCACGCAGCAGTCCATGCAAGTCTTATCCTTGGGCTTGTCCAATTTCATGGCCCAATTCTTGCCATGACAAAAAGGGATGAGGTGGAGGTTGTTTTTGGAGCTTAGGCCCCTTTTTGCCAGCCATGACAAAAGGAGATGAGGTGAAAGTGCTCAAAGAGAAAATATGTGAACTCATCAAATGATGACATTATATTGCTTAAATTAGTATGTAGCGCCACCACATATCAGTATCAAAGTTGTTGACACCATGTTGACTTCACCTCATTCTTAAGCAAATCCCACAAATCTAAGGGATAATCCTTGCTTGTCATACCTCACATCCCACCAAACAATGAGTAGTCATGCCACCTCCTATCCTTCTCAATGCCCAAGACCCTAAATCAAGGGGAGCCATGCAAAAGTTCCAACAATCAAGCAACTTTGTCTACTCCAACTTGGACTATAAAAGGGAACTTGCCACCTCTAAGCAAGGGGAGGATTGGCTGGCATGGCTAGGAAGCTCTCAAAATATCTCCAAAACTCTCTCAAGCTCTCCCTTTTCTCTTACAAAGGCTCTCAATTCTCTCTCTTTCATGTACAATGTAAACCATACTCAAATACAAATACAAAGTTATAAACTATAATGGATGTATCCCCATTTCGGGTGAACACTCAAACACTTGTGTTATGTGTGTGATTATGTCTTAATTCATTAGGTACATATCATCCTGTTAACATTTGGTGCCGTATGTGGAAACTGACACAAAGGTTCTCATTGCTCTTCTCCACAGTGAGACTCATTTCCCCACCGTGAAGCTCATCTCCACCAAGAACAACCATCCTCATGGTCCCAACGCTCTCAGCCAACCAAGACAAGTAGAAAAGGTCACATTCTCCACACTGCAAAATCTTCTCAAGACACCCATGTGTCTTATCCACTTCCTTCTCTGTCATCTCTCATAGAGACCCAACAAGCAGCAAAATGAAACTCGGCTCGCCCGCCGAACACTGCCGCCCAACAACCACCAACGTCCAAAGTGCAGTTTCTGACCTCTTCTCACTGACTCATGTCGTTCTCACCTCCCTCTGATGAGACTCATATCCGCCTAGATATGAGTGTCCATCTTGACATTTATAGTCATGAATGAGTGTCCATCTGCAAAACAAGCAAAGTAGTTCAGTCAGAAAGAAGAGAGCAATAATAAGCTTGCATGGGACTAGCTATCCATTCTATATCCACCTGAAGAGGTCTATCCATAAGTCATCATCTCTCATTAAGCTTAAAATTTCATAACAATTTTTTCTTGCTGAAAATCTCATCCCAATTTAACCAAATATTCTCTTCTTATTCTGTCTAGCTAATTTCACAAACTGTGCTTAAGCATGTCTCTCACTAATTAAGTATACAAATTTTGATGTTATTAATTTATCGTTTGCTCTTTTTTTACACCGTTGGACGAATAAAAAACCTTGAAGAAGTCCCAGCCTGGTCAGGAGCTATCAACTGCTCAAGATGAAGCAATCCTTGCTGAGCCTCCCCCTTTGGGACGACTCATGCGGTCGATATTATGTTTGTGTTACTCTGAATTCTTTGAAGTCCACAACGTTATCAAATTTGTGAATTAAACATTATATTGCACGATGCATCACTTGAATGAATAATATTTTTCACCACAGTGGAGGACTTTTACTTAGATGATAATACTAGGTTGATATATTGGATTAGCAATACTAGCTAGTACTGTTCTGGTCCAACGGACTTTATCAATTGATCTGCAAATTGATTGATCACCCGATTAGTAACAAATGGAATATTTTCATAACTACAAACCAACTAATTGTTAATTAATGTTTGAATTTTTCATGAGCTAATAGATTGCCTACTTCTGGTAAATATTTCTTCTTGGTGTGCTTTGGCCAAGCTATAGGGGCTACAGTCGTGACTCATATCCTCTTTTAGTTGTGAAGGTAAATGACGTGAGACCTTATACAGATCTGTATTTGTGATCAGCAATGCACACTTGAGTTGTTGTGTGAACGGATTTCGTTAATGAGTGGAAACGAATATAGGAAAAGACTGAGATATATAGTTTGGTTTGTTAGATTAGAGAAAGAACTCAACCAGGCATACTGTAAAAAAATATTTGTTTTTCTTACTCTGCTTGATTGTGATTTGTTTCTGTTGTTTGTCTCAATAGTTTCCCTTAGGTTTTTACTTACTTTCAGGTTTAGATACATGTTGGTTTTTATTGCTGCCTATATTGCTTTTGTAGATTTAACATGTTGAGCGTGCTTCTTGGTCATGATGTGTAATTTATTATTGTTGATGCACATATTTAAGTTGCACGCAGCGCGCGTGATAAAAAAAAAATGTTTGTCTCATGTGCAAGAGAGCGTGCAGAGAGGCTAAGAATAATATAATAAAATCAGGTTTAATTTGTCACGCTTATTATGTAGTCAATTTATCTTGCTTATAAAATGAAGGTATCTGAGAGATGAAATGCTTAAAACTGTTTTCCGTTTCAAATTTACGCTGAAAAGAGCTTCAACAGAAAAAGAAAAAGGAGATAAGTCATCATCACCAGCAGAATGAAGAGTAATGAACAACTGGCTTTCATATTCAGTCTCATAGTTATAATATGTATATATATATCATAGTTATAAGTTGGTTTACTTAGATACCTGTTATTATCTGATTCTAACCCAACCTGGGATTATTCATAGGTAACATTGTGTCAGTCATGGTGTTCTTGGAGCCAATGTAAGACCCTTTTACTTTTGAATTTAAAAACTACTTAAATGTTATTGCCCTTCACATATCTATGAATAAATTGCATTAGGCTAACTCTTTCCTCTCTCTCTCTCTCTCTCTCTCTCTCTCTCTCTCTCTCTCTCTCAGACCAACGTTTTACAAAATATACAAGAACAAATCATCAGAAGGCTTCCAATCCACACCTTATGTGGTTGCCCTTCTTAGTGCAATGCTGTTATTTTTTTATGGTGTCCTCAAGACCAATGCTGCCTAGATCATCAGCATCAATGTAATCGGATGCGTTATAGAAATTACTCACCTCATATTCTACCTTGTATATGCATCCAAGAAGGACAAGGTCACTGCCTTCAAAATGACAGATTATCCGTCTGTATATTTTGTTATTGACATGTTATCGATAATAATATGTTTTTCTCTGGCAAAAAAAGATAATAATATGTTTTGCAATTCAAGGGCTATTTTGATGGAGATGCTCTGCTTCTACACCATATGCAGATTACTACAATGATACAGATACTGCTGATGAACGTAGCAGCTTTGGGGTGGTGCTGGCGGTCACATTCCTTCTTGTAAGAGAAGACAAGCGCGTTAGCACCGTTGGATGGATATGTATTGTGTTTAGCATTGTTGTCTTTGCTGCTCCTTTACTCATCATGGTAATTTTTGTCTTAATTAATTTCCAAATTTTTTGCATTATGGTAAGTTAATCAGCTCCGCTGACATGTATTTTACATTTAGTGAATGTGATTGTGATTGTGCAGTTACACCATACACTGTACTGTCCATTACACCATGAGTAGTCCGCAAACCCTTGTTGCACCTGTTTAGTTCCGATTGAGAGGGAAGGAAACGTTTCTTTTAAAAAAAAAAAAATTGCAAAGGAAAGGGTACACGGTTACTAACAAACAAAAAGAGATACAGTTAATTGAAAAACTTTATAAAAAAAAACAAAGAGTTTAATTAGTGCAATTCAATCATGATCTAAGTGAGGTTGTTATAGAGGCGTGGTTAAAAATTATGAAGTTCGGACATAAAGAACAGATTGTTGGTTTGTTATCCATAATGTGTTGATGATAATGTTTCGATATCATTCTCGTTAACAAAATATATCGACATGTTATCGATGCGCATTGTTTTTGAGAATTTCTGAAAATTATATGTATATTTTAATTAAAAAAGTATTTGAGCTAAAATGATATATATTTTTAAGCGAATTGAGTTATTTTTAGGTTCATATTTGTTGATTAGGGGGTTGCATAGCGTACTTACATTTTTATTTGTGTTTAAAATTATGTGGTTGCTTATACTTACTACTGTAGTGATTATATGGTGGGATCTGCTTTCACTGAAGGTCCTATGAATAATAACAGACGAGATGGCAATTGTCCGTAAGCAGAACAAAGGCCGTTGGGCACAAACTTACAAACAGAGAGACTCCTTTTCATATCTGATATATCTATCTCTTCGGAGGAGCAGAGCAGAGAGAGCCACATATTTGAGATTGAGAGAGCCATGCCTATGCCTAATCAACCTCACCTCATAAAACAGAAACACTTTTGTCAGCAGCATATCTACTCAGCTCAGCAGCCGCCACGTGGCAAAAAACACCATTTACTGCTTATCTAGTATCCCCCACCCCAACCCAACTTCAAGGGAAGCAAGCTCCCACCCAAAACAAACATCAAATACAGTGTTGTGTTGTTGATCAGAACCAAATCTTTTGAGAGAGAGTAGCTAGGTCTTGCTTTATTTTGTTGTTGTTGCCTGAAGCATGGAGGCCAGCATAGGTTGCTGCTCACCCAGGGCATTCCCAACCCATCAGCATTCCACTTCACTTGTGGCTCCACCTTCCATCTCTCCATCCTTCAGCTCCAAGGTCTGTAATTTAGACTCACCATTTCATTTCTACAAATATGTAAACTTACATCATGAAACCTCTAGGCTTTCACCACTTTTAGATGTTGATGATGATTATATTATATATGCACTCAGAAACTATGTAACCAATCAAAGAGAGCTCTCTCTTTATAATTTTCTCTGAGTTGAATTATTACATGGTGTTATTGGACCTTTCTGATTGCTGCAGAGCCTGAAATCAAGCTCCCTCTTCGGAGAACCATTACGACAAGTGCCAAGATCATCACTCAAGGTTTCAAAGACAAAACAGTCTTCCCTTGTCACCAGATGTTCAATTGGTGACAGCCTGGTGAGCTACATAACAAAAACCAGCTTCGTTCCACGTAACTTAAGAGTTAATCTTCTGTCTAAGCAGCACTGAAGTTGTAAATGGAATTGTGGCTGTAGGAAGAGTTCCTTGCAAAGGCAACCCCAGATAAGGGACTGATTAGGTTGCTGATAAGTATGGGAGAAGCATTAAGGACCATTTCCTTCAAGGTGAGAACAGCTTCCTGTGGAGGAACAGCCTGTATTAATTCCTTTGGGGATGAGCAGCTCGCGGTGGACATGCTCGCTGACAAGCTTTTATTCGAGGTAAAGACCAAACAAGCAAACCATGAGTCTTGATCATGCTTATGCTTATGATTGGATGAAATTTTGATGACAAGACAGATATATATCATTGAACTGTGACCGAAATTTGATAGTCATTCTTCCTCAAATGTATCAGAATACAGCCTTATTTTCAGGGTCAGCAATAAAATTAATGCCTGTTAAATTTGGTGCTTAGGCCTTAAGCTACTCTCATTTCTGCAAATATGCTTGCTCTGAAGAGGTTCCAGAACTCCAAGACATGGGAGGCCCAGTTGAAGGTCCGCCAGTCCTATCATATGCAATTAAACTTCATATTTTATAATGAATTGCTCTATGATCTTAAAATTTATATCTTCTTAAGAAGGATGATCGAAAGGATGACCTAATTATCGGACTTTTTGCAATATGAACAGGTGGATTTAGTGTTGCTTTTGATCCACTCGACGGCTCCAGCATTGTTGACACAAACTTCACTGTAGGCACTATCTTTGGTGTGTGGCCAGGAGATAAGTTAACGGGGATAACAGGGAGAGACCAAGTTGCTGCAGCCATGGGAATTTATGGTCCTAGGACTACATATGTTCTTGCTATCAAGGGCTTCCCTGGAACCCACGAATTTCTTCTTCTAGATGAAGGTGAGATTGTAACAATGTCATCAAGTTTTCTTTAAGCAACAAGTTTCTGTGACTAATACTCTAATACGGTCACCCCCAATGTTCTTCATATGCCATTGTAAAATTTGTTGCTGCCACCTTTAAACCTTCTATGAACCGGAAAAAAAAAACAGTTCATCATTAGTATGAGGTACTCAATTCTGCTGACCTTAGAATGAATCAATGTCTCACACTGATGACTTGGTCAGGAAAGTGGCAACATGTCAAGGAGACAACAGAGATTGGTGAAGGGAAATTATTCTCCCCAGGAAATTTGAGAGCCACATTTGACAACCCGGACTATGACAAGGTTTAATTTCCTCTAAAGAAATATTGCATTACTACTGCAGTCCTTATATCAGTAAACTAACCACCAAGTAATTCCATTAATTTTTGTGAACGTCTTCTGTTTATGAACAACAGTTGATCAACTACTATGTCAAAGAGAAATACACGTTAAGATACACCGGAGGAATGGTGCCAGATGTCAATCAGGTCCTCTCAACTTCTCCTTAATCAGTCTCTTCACTTTAGTGAGATTGGCATCCACTGAAAATTGATATTTTGTGTATGGAACTATTAAAATTTTTTAAAATGTATGATTTCTTTGTCTGCAGATACTTGTAAAAGAGAAAGGAGTTTTCACAAATGTGATATCTCCAACTACCAAAGCCAAGCTCAGGCTGTTATTTGAGGTAGCTCCATTGGGGTTATTAATCGAGAATGCTGGAGGTTATAGTAGTGACGGTCACCTGTCTGTGTTAGACAAAGTGATCGTTAATCTGGATGAAAGAACACAAGTTGCGTATGGATCCAAAAATGAGATTATCCGGTTCGAAGAAACTCTATACGGATCATCCAGGCTCAAGGCAGGGGTGCCTGTTGGAGCTGCAGCCTAAGCTATGAAGTTTGCTATTCATACAGAAGTTTGTATAATGGTGCATAAATTTTTCAATATGGTGGACAAGAATTATAAGGTAAACAATTTGTGAATGGAATGGATCAATCAAGTTGGTTTATGGTTAATCTTCAGTTCGCATGTGTATTTATGGTTTTTAAATTGCAATCAGATTCAAAGGCCCACTTGTTAAAGTTGTGTTAGGTATATGTGCAGATTGTGCACCTTATTCATAATATTATAGCAAGTAGGTGCGTGTTTACAAAGAATCCGAAGGTTTTAAATCTGTCTAAAGTAGAAATGTTTTCCATATGATTAATATGCTGTTAAGTTTGTTGGTCCATTATCTGGGTTTTGACCCCTGCTTCAGTTTGAACAGGTGACAATCAGGCTGCCCACACCAAACATATGTTTATGTTCATCAGCTGTAGCCGCTGAATCAATGCCCTTAACCAAACTGATTTTTGTCTAAATTAGCTGTCAAAGGTTAAAAAAGTTAGTCTAGGCAGGATGGTTAGTAGAGCAAAGTTCATGTTGCACATCTTTCAGTACAAGATAAATCTTTCTCAATGGCAGATATATATATATTAATCAGTAATTTATGGAACAAGAAAGTGAGTACTTGATTAAATAATTAGATAAATAAATAGAGTTTAAGATTGTATTAATTCCAAAAATTGTAAATTCCTAAGTTATGCCTTGTAGTATCCCCTGGTTAAGCTCCAACCCCTATGTCCTCCATAGGTACATGCCAAACCATACATTGTTTCATACGGTTCCTTCGCCAAACATGACGGATTTCTTAAGCAACCTTCTGATGGGCTTGTGCATCTTGACGCCATTCGTACAATCAAATTGTTTGTAAGCTAGGTGAATCTGTAGACTTAGTTTGACATTGATTGAAGCAAACGTGACACAGATAAGCATGGTACGAATTCTACATTTTCTTTTCAATTTTCTCGATGAATAACCTAAGAACGTTTAATTCCACTGCCATTTTTGAATCTCTTTAAGTTATTGATAAAATCATATAAGTCAAAATTCCCATTTTCTTCAGGCATCTGAGGCCAGAATTGCAAAATGGCGTGGATCAGTCGGTGGCATTGTTGATGCACCTATGGACAAAGTCTGGAGTATGGTTACTCAAACAAAAAGACTAGCAGAATGGATGCCAATGGTTGAGCGCTGCACTGATTTAGCTGGAGATGAAGGTGTTCCGGGCTATGTTCGACTAGTCTCTGGCTTCATGTTCCCTCAAGAAGATGGAGACAGGTCATGGATCAAGGAAAAGCTGGTGTCCATAGATTCATCAAAACATAATTATGTGTACAAATTGGAAGCCAGCAATGTAGGTTTAGATGGGTCTGTGAATTCAGTAAAGCTTATAGATTATGGGGATGATTCAACACTAGTTGACTGGTCATTTGAGGTCAACCCCTTGGAAGGTACATGTGAGGACAGCATTATAGATTATCTAGGGTTTCTCTATAAATCTTGCATTAACAGGATTGAGGCTGCTATAGAAGCAGCATCCAAGAAAGTTTAAGTGGCATGGTCCACATGTTGTACATGTTTCTGATTTTAGAAAAAGTGCTTATTCATAAATCAACTTCTGTTATTTTCCTTTTCTTTTTGGTAGACCTATCTTGAATTGCACATAAGATTCTCACGGTAATCAATAATTAATTATGACGACGAGGGTGAGAAAGAGAGAGACTGCCATGATGAAAAAAGGAGGTATTTGAGAATCCATAATGAGAAAGATGTGATATTTAAAATTGATGGGTAAGTTGAGCTGTTACTACAAATCCCATCTGTAGTTTCCATATTTTTAAGCTTCTGGACAGGACAATATGCCATCTCAGTCCATGAAAACCATTCCCCAACCATTTTCCACTCGTTTCTTTCCTGGTTTTGAAAATACATCTACTTATGGTTCATTTTCCACCGGCACACTTATCCTATATTATTCTGGAAAGGTGTGCAAGCCTTCAGTTCCAGTACATCTACGTCAAAAAACTTGACTAGCTTCTTCAATGCTTTAATTAGAAAATCAAGAAAAGGGTGGGACGTTCTGTCATGGAATTGGAACTATGCGTTTCATTCATTTCTGTCTTGATCTCTGATGTACATCGCCAAAAAGGTTTCATTTTCAAAAGACAAAATTAACGTAGCTTAAACTCTTCCAATTCAAGTTTGAAGAATCCACCAGGGGCTGGCTAGCACCGATGGTGAGGGGAAATGGGAAAAAAGACTAAAAGATTACAATAGGTTACGGGTTCCATAATATCCAATATACCAAAAGAACAGATATAACAACTTAGAAACAGCAGCAAAGGTAAGTAGCAATAGACTAGCAATACAACTAGAAATTATTAGGAAATTAGGTTATATATATAGCATAATATTTGAATTGTAGTATTTCTCCAAAAACATGGAGTGGTGTTCGAGTATATTACTAATACATGCATGCCCAAACCCTAAAACCTTCGAGAAACAGAGCAGAAACAGAGAGAGAGAGAGAGAGAGAGAGAAACAGAGAAAAACAGAGCAGAGAGAGAGAGAGAGAGATTGTGTTTGTGCAGCTGAGAAGTAGGTTTCAACTCTCCCACGGGTTGCCTTCAATGAAAGTGGCAACAAGTGCTGGAAATTGCTTCAACGTAGACAGGTTACTACTTCTATTGTGTAACATGCAAGAAAACTTTAGTAGAATAATACAAATATATATATATATATATATGACATATGGCTCACATTTCTCATTCACCTACCTCCTACCACGTGGCCTAAAATAACATTCTATCACATATCACTTGCTTCTTTATAAGATCAAGGTGGTCAGTCATTCATATGTTACTACTGCATAACCATATACAGCCAGATTAAGCTCAAAACACAACAATAATTAATTCACATATCTGGCAAAACATGGAGTCCTGCAGGCTTCGCCTTCGAGCAACCTTGTTGTTGGTTGCTTTCTTGTATCCGGCATTCGTTCAGTCCTTGGTTCGACACTATAAGTTTAGTGTAAGTACATTCTGGACATGCATATCCATCTTGTTTCACATTAGTTGAACCTGTCATTGCATAGTCATTGCCATCCATGATATCATAAGTAGGAGAAGAGAGGGGCTTATGCCTGTCTTTTGTTTTTCAACAACTTATTGAAAAACTCATGAACAACTAGTGTGACACTCAAATGGCTGATTATATATATATATGCAGGTGGTCTTCAAAAATACAACAAAGCTTTGTTCATGTAAGCCCACCATCACCGTAAATGGAAAGTTCCCTGGACCAACCTTGTATGCCAGGGAAGATGATACTGTAATTGTAAGGGTCATCAACCATGTAAATCACAATGTAACAATTCACTGGTGAGAATATATTATTCTACTCCCATACCCTAGTTACTTCCGAAAGAAATTGTAGCTAGTGATTATTGTGTGTAACCAAGACACCACCTGATACATGCTGATGTGGTACATCAAATTCACCCAACTTGGTGGATTCAACACAGTACATCAACATGGCATGCCATATGGTGTTTATTTTTCGTTGATGTGGCTTATATCACATTTAATCTCATACTATGCAGAAAATCCTAATAAATGATCTTACAATTCTATAATGGCAGGCATGGGGTCAGGCAACTTGGAACAGGTTGGGCGGATGGACCAGCATACATCACACAATGCCCCATACAGCCTGGGCAAAACTTTATCTACAATTTCACACTCACAGGGCAAAGGGGCACACTTCTTTGGCATGCACATAGCTCTTGGCTAAGGGCCACTGTACATGGTGCCATTGTCATCTTACCTAAAAGAGGCACTCCTTACCCTTTTCCTACACCTGATGAGGAAAAAACTGTCATATTAGGTAAGTTGATCATTTTCAGTGAGGTGCTTTCAGTAATTGCAGCTTGGTATAAATTGGTAAACTGGTAATTTGACTTTACTATTTGAATTGTAGCTGAATGGTGGAAATCAGATGTTGAAGCTGTGGTCAATCAGGCTAAACAGTCCGGCCTGCCACCAAATGTCTCAGATGCACACACCATCAATGGCCATGCAGGACCAGTTCCTGGTTGCTCTTCTCAGGGTACTGATGGGGTATACTTAGTTTTGTTTTTGTTTTAAAAATCCTAATAGGCCTTTAGTTTTGCTTCATTGATAGGAAAAAGAATACAATAACACATGTGATGTTCCAAAATTAACCTTATAATTACATGTAAGTTGCCTGTATATAAGTGAAGTGATTATGGGATGTGAATAATTTTGTGTTTTGCACATCTGCAGGGGGTTACACTTTACATGTTGAAAGTGGCAAGACCTACCTGCTCCGCATCATAAACGCAGCACTGAACGATGACTTGTTCTTCAAGATTGCGGGGCACAATCTAACCGTTGTTGAAGTTGATGCCTCCTACACCAAGCCATTCCAAACTGACACCATATTCATCAGTCCAGGCCAAACTACAAATGCAATTTTAACCGCAAATCGGGGAATTGGCAAGTACTTAATAGCAGCCTCTCCTTTCATGGATGCCCCAATTGGGTTTGACAACTTGACTTCAATTGCTACATTGACCTACAAAGGCACCCCTGCAAATCCCGCAGCCTTCTTAACCAGCATTCCTCCTCAAAATGCAACCCCAGTAACAAACACTTTTATGGACTCCCTTCGAAGCCTTAATTCAAAACAGTACCCTGCTAATGTCCCATTAACTATAGACCATTCACTTTTTTTCACCATTGAAGTTGGTGTTAATCCATGTGCTACATGTGTCAATGGGAGCAGGCTAGTGGCTGCTATTAACAATGTTAGCTTTGTGATGCCAACTATAGCTCTCCTTCAAGCATATTACTATAACACAAAGGGAGTGTATACACTTGATTTTCCAGCAAAACCCCCAATTCCTTTTAACTATACCGGCAGTTCTCCGGCTAACATGCAGACCACAAATGGGACAAGACTATATAGGCTGGGCTACAACTCAACAGTTCAGATTGTGTTACAAGGCACTGCTGTCATAGCACCAGAGAGCCATCCAACCCATCTTCATGGCTTTAATTTCTTTGTGGTTGGCAAAGGAATTGGTAACTTTGATCCAAAGAAGGACCCAAAAACATTCAATCTTGTAGATCCTGTTGAGAGGAACACAGTCTCAATACCGACTGGTGGATGGACTGCAATCAGATTCCGGGTAGATAACCCAGGTAATAAATTTCTACAGCCATGTATTTTTTTTCTTTAAAACTAAATTTGTATGCTAACAATTTTGATAATTGATTGGAAATTTGTCGTTGTTTCTGGTGGTGGTGAATGCAGGCATTTGGTTTTTGCATTGCCACCTGGAAGTTCACACAACCTGGGGGCTTAAGATGGCATTTCTAGTGGAAAATGGGAAAGGCCCAAATGAGACTCTGCCACCACCTCCTGCTGACCTTCCAAACTGCTAAGAATTTCCAATCCAAACGGCTATAAAATGAAATTGGACGCTTGAGGCTCAAGGTATGAGAAGAGTGTGCATGGTAGTAGCTAGAGAATTTGAGTTGAGTTGAGAAGCAGAAAACAATGAAAATGTTTGGTAACAATAAGAAACAACAAAGGTTTCGCTGGTTCTGGTTGGTTTGAGGAGAAAATAGAAACAGCTGCTCTCAAAGAGAGTGAATAAAAAAAGGTAAACCAACTGCACTGTACAATTTCCATATCATATACTTTTGTCATTTTTTGGGTTGAAACTTGAAAGTAACAGCATAGGATTTGTCGTGTATGAATTGTCAGTATGTGCTTCTGCTTAATCTAAACAAGTTGTTTGTTGGATTTCAAAGTGATTAGATTCTTCTTTATCCCTTTAATCACTGTAACATTGATCTGCCTTTTGACTTATGCCCAAAAGATTAACAAGTTGAGGACATCAAATGACAAAGTAAAAAACCAAAAACTATCGCGCCAGATAGGGGTCGAACCTATGACCTTCTGCTTAGGAAACAGACGCTCTATCCACTGAGCTACAGGCGCTTGTTGACAACACATGCGGCTGAAAATTATTTAACTAAAGGAACGTGGAAAAAGGAAAGAGAACTATTGACGCAATCTTGGACCAATTATGTGCAGCATCATTTTTCACCCCAAACTACTACGTGGCTTCCATCTTGCAAATAGGGAAAGGATTGACCGGAGAAAAAAGCTAAAGCCAATGTCATGATATTAGAACCAACTTACACATTCAGAAGTTTTTTGTTCTTTTGGTCTAAACACTTCAGCAGCTCAGCCGCCCTGAAGTTCAAATATGACCCATCTTCCCTTGTAATAATGGCTAACTATTTGTATTGTAGTAGATCCAGATCAATTCCAAGGCAATTCCTCACAGAAAATACTTCTGGATTCTTTTTGTCTTTTGTAGAAACTAACATGCTTACTTACCATAAATGCGGAAGTCATCAATCCGGGACTTTAGATAAGAGAATCAAAGTTTTGGAATCGAATCAACTACTCCTCATAGTTGATCTCATTCTCAATTACAAATTTTAAGGTAGAACTTAGGGTTTAGGGTCCTAGTTGGTCTCCTTCTAGTTAATCCGGGATTCTAGAACTTACATAACTTTTTATTCTTTATGTGTTAGTAAATATGGGAAAGTTAGGAATTGGAATCATTTCAATACGTGTTAGTAAACACACAAAAAAGCAGAAATTGGAGTTCCAATATCCATTCCTAATAAGTAAACATATGCAGTTATTATTTATGGAATTTACACACCAAACCAACAGCAGCATGGAACAAAGAAATACCATATTCTTAAATTGTTTTATAAAAGTCACAACACAACACTAGTCCATTTTTTAACCACTGACCGACTCCTTTGATCAAAGAGAAAACCACAGACTCGGCAAAACCTTAGGAGATAAATATAATTATATAACAAACAACTTTAATTTTTCCCATGAAGAAAAGTAAACATCCAAGATTTTATTCCCCACCATGAAAGGAAAAAAATAAAGAAAAACACCCAAGATTTGTTTAATTTTATTTCTCTTTTTGGGTAAGAGACAATTTTCTAGAATTAAGAGGGAACCTGTGGGCTAGTCATCTTGCCACAGTCCAATCCGGATATGCCACCTATCACGCATCCTTTCTCTCTCCCTCTCTCAGGTACTCTCTCTCCATATACTCGGCCACCATAGAGAACACTGGTGAAGTGGTTGTGGTTCTGATTCATATTTTGATTCTCACATTGGCCCTCTATTTTCCTAATCTATATATACATTTATCTTTTCTCTTACTTCTCCTCAAAGAAACGAAGCTAGTAAATGTTTTGCCGCTTTTCTCAGCCGTGATTCTCTAGAATCTCTCTTTTTCCTCAACTGGGTCTTGCTTTGTCCGCCTTCGTCGACCCTCTTGCTCTTGGGTTGGGTCCTTCATATTTCAGTCTGCTTTTTGGTAATTTTTCAAAAATTTTACTTCTTTAAGCCAAGGGTTGCTATCAGAGTGCTATAAGGGCCTCAACTTTGAGCTTATTTGAGCTTAATTTCTTTGAAAGCCTTCACTTTCTCTGGGTTTTGCCTCTCTCCTTCTAGGATTATACCAAGGAACCAAATCAGATTTCTCTAGTTTTTCTAAGATTCTCTTCGATTCCCAAAAGTGGGTCTTTTTAAGATTCTTTAGTTTATGCTATTAAGAAAAGGAGATTCTTGATTCCCAGTAAAAGATTCTGAATTTATTGCCTTTTTAAGCCATTGTAAGACTTCAAAATCTCTCTGCCTCTGCTCTGTGTTTCTCAGTCTCCCATCACTTCTGAAACTTTAAGCTTTACTTCAATACCTTTGACATGAACTTTTAAGCAGTTATTGCAGATATTAGGACTTGTAAGGATGGAGACTTTGTATCCAGCTTCATATATGGCTGATTCTAACTGGTTCATCCAAGAGAGCCAGAGCTCAGAATGGACTAAAGAAGAGAACAAGAAGTTTGAGAGTGCTCTGGCTATGTTTGATGAGAAAACGCCTGACAGGTGGCTGAAGGTGGCTGCAATGATACCGGGGAAGACGGTTATCGATGTGATGAAGCAGTATCAGGAGCTGGAAGAAGATGTTAGTGAAATAGAATCTGGGAGGTTTCCAATTCCAGGGTACCTTACATCTTCTTTCACATTGGACTTGGGGGATGATCGAAATCTTGATGCTAATAGAAAGAGGCCTTCGGCAACTCGAGGTTCTGATCAGGAAAGGAAGAAGGGAATTCCATGGACAGAAGAGGAGCACAGGTTACTTCCTTTCATTGTTTTTGTTAGATTGTCTATAATTGTTTTGTTAGTTCAAATGGTTAAGGCTTTTTAGAATATCTTTTTGGATTTATATGTGATCCAGTAGAGTAGGTCTTGAACTGCAGTAGAGAGAAGAAATAATAGCTAAGGAAAAAGATGGTTATTAGATATGAAAGGTCTAGTTCAATTTGAGGAAATCACTATGTGCAATACCTATTTGAATTGATCATTTTGTTTTCAATGGAAACAGAGGAAAATATGTAGATGAAGTGCTGTTTTCTTTCATTTCCAACTTTTTGTTATGAAACCCTATGGAGTTTTCCACCACTCTGCATTCTTGTTTGTTTCTATGCAAGTCTTCAAATCCAACTTAATTTTGAAGTATGGTGATGGAGTATATTAAGTTAGCAAAAATACAAATCTGAATTCACTAGCATGTTTGTCACATCCCAAGTGTAGGGCATATAGTTTGATCTCTCTCTCTCTCTCTCTCTCTCTCTGTGTGTTCTTGATATTTTAGTTGACATTAATGTGTGGTAATGACCTGCAGGCGGTTTCTGATGGGACTTCTAAAATATGGGAAAGGGGACTGGAGAAATATTTCCAGGAATTTTGTAATCTCTAAAACTCCCACACAAGTGGCAAGCCATGCTCAAAAATACTTTATGAGGCAGCACTCGGGAGGGAAAGATAAAAGAAGACCAAGCATCCACGACATAACGACTGTCAACCTCACAAGCACTACTCCATCAGAAAATAATAGGCCTCCTTTAGACCAGTCGCCACCAGAGCAGAAGTCCACTGAATCACCAAAAGCATTACTTGACTGGAATGTGTGTGATGATGGAGGAGCCATGGTTTTTGGCTCTACTCATGGCAGTCTTTTCGAGTCGTCTCCGTATGATGTAGCTGCAGAAGGGATTAAGCTACAGTTGCAAAAACTCTACAGCAGTGCTAATTTTGCTGCTCATGCCAAACCCCAAAATTCGATGTATCTAATGCAGACCTCAAGACACCAGATACATGGTTAAAACAGCCCCGTTTGTTGTACTCCTGGTCCTGGATTGAAAATCCAAGCAAATGACTTTATGCAGAATTTCAATGTTGGCTCTTTATCACGGTTGTGTGTGATTAGCGTAATAAGGATTTGATTTGGTACATGGTTCTTGAACATTACAGTATGATAAAATCCCATAAAGCCTCAAACTGTAATGTCTGAATTGTAAAGTTGAAATGAATGGTAAATCTGCTCTTCCCTTGAGGAATTGAGTTTGTCCAAATCCCCAGGATGGTTTAGCTGTGAAAGCATTAAGTGCAGTTTTGAGCTGTGAAATAAACATGTATACATCAGTGAAGTAAGCTGCTTAAAGCTTGAGGACAAATATCTCAAACAGCTGTCCTGTGAGAAACTTCACACATGCACGCACTGAACTGACTGAAATGGTCTTTCTTTGACATTAAGTGCATGTGTGTATAACACACTATTATGTACATTTCGGGCGGGCACATAATCTTATTTTTAGTAAAATTCTCTGCTTTATTTGGTTTCCAAGAAGAATCCAAAACTTATGCATCTCCAGACCGAGAATAAAGTTATAAATATCTACAGATGAGAATTCCTAGTGCTTGGTCTTATTTACACCCTATGGATTTGCACTTGGAATGGCTGACGTTGATATGATCACACACACGCTGTGGTTGTTTCACACGTGGAATGATCTTGCAACCACTGGCTAACCTAGGCATTTTTTAGCGGATGTGTAATTTGGAAAGGCTAAAAACTTTTTGTAGATTATTGAACATCTTTTACCTAGATTGACCTTAAGTCCCTTCATGCATTCATATCATACATGAAAAATTGTTTTGTGTAAGAATGCAATCTGATAGTTTCGTAAACCTTAGGGACTTTTTGTGATATTAAGCCATGTAAAAATATTAACTAAGTATGAAAAATGGTTTTTCGGAATAATCATTTTCTCAAGATAATTTTTGGCGGCTTTTATTCCTTACACATTAAATAAGAAAACTTGATTTTATGGGATTTTAGTATGAAGTATATATTGACTTAATGAGCCATCATTTTTAGCCTAAATCATATTTTGCACTAAAACCGATTTTTCATATTTTGATTTGGTGGGAATTTGATTTTCTAGTATTTTTATTTGAATCCAAATGGGAGGTACTTCCTTATTTACATTGTAAACTTAAGTAAATGGAGTAATATAAAAATAAACGAAAGTAAAAGGACAAAGACATTTACTTAAATGTTGAAAATAGAAATAAGGTAATATGTACACCAGCTGAGCAAATGGGCAATTTGAAGCATCTAAAATGATTTTCCCGAGGGGAGTGCAGCTGCACCTCCTTGCGCCTTAACAGGTCCGCCATTGCTTGCAACCACTGGGGAAAAAGCAGCCATGTCATTGGATGATGTGGCTTAACAGGCTGATGACTCATTTGGCACTCTTTCTGCAATTCCACAGTATCTAGTTGCTTCACCTTTTCTCTCTCAAAAAAACTTTCCGCCATTATTTGCTTTATGCATCCAACATGGCCAAATTGACCGAGTGACCCTCCACCACTAGTAGATGCTGAGTTTGCATTCCACTTGATAAGCATCCTCTGCTTCATTCCATTGTACGATGTACGATCATCCACGTAAGGAAATGCCAATGCATTTTACAATTTTCAAACCATCGTTTCCTCCCTCTACCAATCCAACTTGGCCATTGCTTTGATATTTTTTCCTGTTTCATCCAATACCATTGCTAATGGTGGCCAGACTTTTGCATCAGCATAGTGACTTTTTGTTAAAGTCTTCGCAAGCATCATTCTTCACTTTGATTGAAGCTTTTCCAAAAATCCAAAAATAGCTCTCAAATTAAGCAGAATGAATTCTTCAACTTGGAACTCTGTCTCATGGGTTTTTAGATCTTTCCTTCTGTTTGTTTGGTCTCAAAACTCTCATCTTCCTCAGCTTTTCATGTAGTTAGTTACCAAGTTGACAATGATCTCCTATGAAAAATGAAATGAAGAAATTAATAATTTATGTTATTTACTGTGTTTGTTTTATTTTAGGTTGGTGTTGTGCCAACCATTGTTGTGTCTGTGTGCTGCTTGGGACTGTTGTGAAAACCTGAGTGCGGGTTACTGTCACTTTGCACGTATCATTTTGTAAACCACACGCTGAGCATTTAAAAAGTTCCAAAGCAACATGAGGACGAGCAATATGATTATCCTTATTTACTTTCTTTTCTTTCGGTATATGACATAAACCATCAACAACTTTAGTCTTTTTTTTCGAAGATTAATCATCTTTCTGCAACTTGCATGAGAAAGCATTCTTTCTGGCTGCTTTATTCTAATTTTGATCAAACCTTTGAGAAGGCTAAACCGTACCACCTTTGGCCTCTCTTTTTGCTTGTCTTTTTAACAATTAATTTACTAAATTTTCTGATTATCTTCACATCAAATCCTTGTGGTGGTGAAGCAAAGGTGGATGCTCCAATTTTGATGACGTCTTCATTGGTCCACATGGATCTTAAGATAATCTGCCAGGAAAGCTTTTTGTTCTCACATTTCTAATTACAGGATAAAACCAGGTCACTATGCCATTATTCTTAATCTTAATTATAGTTTTGCAATTTGCCAAATTATCAGCTAAGCCTTACCCCCAACAAAGTACACTAAGGTACTGGGGCAAAAAGTTTATTAAAGAAACAAAGTCAAACAAGTCTATATTAGAACATTCCCATTTTAATGGAGAAATTGATGCATCTAGTGCCACCATCTTTTGTGCCAAGAGAAGAAGTTGTGGTTGGTCTAAAGTGAACGACCAAGCAAACTTGGAAATAATAATAATAGACACTGATTTCCTTCTTATCTTGAAGGAGAGGCCATTTCTACTTCCTGCAAATCAAAATTTGACATATGTATTGAGATTCTTCTTTTTGTGTTTTTGATGAATTATTTTCCTCCTTCCATTCTCAAATTGAACTAATGCAATAGGTTGTATGAGAAGTTGTTCTTTGTTCTTCCATTATCAATTGGAAATGACTTGATCCTGACGGAGGATAGTCACCCACTAGTGCACCTTTCGATGAAAGACTAGAAAAAGTTCTTCTATGCTTTTCTTCTTTTTTTCTTTTTACTTGGCCATAAAGTCATATAATGATGTTCGTACTGAATTGATACGTTGACAGTTTTCGATTCTGATTTCGAGTACTGATTTTCCCTTATTCTCTGTGTTTTGTTCATGACATAATAAACATAATAATAATAATAATGCATTATATTCGAAATCCTACCACCACCAGCACCGTGTACACATGTCAGCATCATAGAGCTACTGCCATCATGCGCCACATACTCAATTCACGTAAACATGTTCTCAGTTTCGTATTCTAATTGGGTCTACTTTAGATAATGATATATAGCTAGGCAAGTTGGATCAAACTGGCTCAGAAAATCGAAGACTAACAGCTTGACCATAGTCCCATAACTTGTTTCTTTATGAATTTATTAGATTAATGTTTAAGTTGGTTTTCTTATGATGAGATTTGGAGCGATATGTCAACATGAATTAGGTCATTTGGTCAAGATAATGTGTTCGTCTTCTTGCATTCGAGTTTAAAACATGTGCCGCCGCAATAGCAGCCACCCAGGCTCGGCTCCCACCAACTCCAAAAAGGCCAGTTCTTCGGGGTTCCTAGAGTTTGGTTGGTTCGCCTTGTTTCTTTTTCGATGTATTCAAGCTTCGGAATTGCTGGAGAGTGTGCAGAGGGGGCTCAGCTGACTGATTGTCGATGGGTTGCGCACGAAGTATCTTTGTTCAACTTTATCCACTGGGACCTTGGAATCAAATTGACAACCAATTTTTATCCTCTGGGGCTGTTGTTGCTCCAATCATCGGGACTAGGTCTCTATATCGAGAAGCCACAAAGACAAAGGGACCCCGAATCTTTATCTTTCATATCGGACTTGGAAGTATGTCCCAACCCAAGGCATTCGATCTTAAGCTAAAATCTTATATGTTTTGCAAGAGCAACTTAACATCAACAGAAAGCAAGCATTATGGAAAGCAAAATCACTCTTCGTTTTTATTCAAAAACTTGCAACATCCCCCACAATATGCTCCCAAAACCACAAAATAGTTTCCAGCATATTGACTCAGCAGACTAATACAAGTCACCACCATAGAGAAGAAGTTTCAGCTAACTGCCCTGGAAAGAGGACACTCTGATACAGTACCGCATCGAAGTGTGCAAGTGCTTTTAAGTTACTCTGGGAAGGGAAACACCAACTTATTACACAGCTAAAGTCTAGAAACAAAATAGAAAATGAAATTTGAAACTGAAACGAAACCCTCTGACCAAAATGAAATAAGTTACGTTAATTTATAAACAAGGCGTGGCAAGAAAAGGACTGCTTTCGAAAAACATTAAAAAATTAAAAAAAAAAGTAAGAAGGTTTGCATATACACAACTCTAGGAGGTACTAAAAGATGCTGGATCCAAAGGGATAACAGTATTTGGAAAATCTGTTCTTGGTCCAGCAAGAGAGTAGTATGCAAGTATATGGCCTGGATGCTCCACCACTGATCCCTCCCCCTGCTGATCGACTCGTCTCGGGGGAATTAACTCAATATTCCAATACGGGCGAGCCATTGCCAAAAGATCATGACCCGAGGCAGATCCTCTGTACCCCTGCACCCACAAGTACCTAAGGGAAGTCAGCTGCATTACTGCATCAGCTAGTGCACGCTCACTGAAGCAACAACCCCTCATTTCCAATTTTTGCAGGCTAGGGCAACCCTTTGAGAACTCCAAAAGCCCTGCATCAGATTCCCCAACATAACCCAGAAGCATCCATCTCACATTTTGACTATACTGGCCAACATAACTAAGTCCCAGATCGGTCAACCCCCCAGCACGGAGATACAGAGCAAACCTTCTCAGCTTCTCACAGCCCCTCAGAAGAGCTCGAACCCCATTGTCAAGTGGTAAATCTGTTATCGTCTCTTCTTGGTCAAGCAAGACAAGTCGAAAATCACAAAGATTTTTAGAGTAAGTCCCAATGTATTCCAGAGATGCGTTTGTGATATCTGATACATACACAGCCAAGTACTCAAGTTCCAGACAGCCCTGTGCCAACGCCATCAAACCCCTTTGTGAAACAACACCTTCTTCATCCTCCATACCTTGCTCATCTGCACCTCGCTCAATTCGGAGCCTCTTCAATCTCTTGCAACTCCGAGCAAGAACTTCTAGTCCTCTATCTCCAATAACATTCCTTGTCTGTCCATAACAGAAACAAATTAAAGTTCATATGTAAGTTCCAAATACGATTCCGGCTCCAAAGCAAAAGCATTAAAGACACTCTCCTCTTGATGATGCATTAATTTTAAAATGAATCTTTCGGGCATCTTACAATTAAAATTCCAAAATTCTACTAAATACAATAAACAAAGCATTATTTGTGACCCCAGTCAAATATTTAATCTACATGCAACAAAGCAAGGTCATTAGAAAGGCTTATGCAACCAGGTCTAAAGATCATGATCAGATGGGTAAAGTACCAAATAGTGAGATCAACATAAGCAGATAGCATAAATCATCCAAACAATAGAGAGTTACAAATAAATCCTCCAAACAATAGAGAGTTACACCTATACTAAGATTCACACTGACAATTGTTGTACACACGCATACTCATGCACATATGCATGCACACATGACAACAACAAATTAAAAAGCAGACAAAATGGTTTCGTAATACTACCTCAAGAACTTCCAGATTGGGGCACCGTTGAATTAGTGTGCAATGGTCCTCAGTGTCAAGCAATGCATAAAGGAGATCCAGCTTTTTGAGAAGGGTTGCAAATGGGAATACTATTGGCATTTCATTCTTTCCCATGTACGTTAGACCCAAACGGCATAATTTTTGGGGTAACTTTACAACAGAGTACTTCTCTGATTGCTCGTTGAAGAAACCGCCACAAAATTCTTCTAAGACGCTTGCAGAACAGAAGAAGCCCGCGAGTTCCAGGATTTCGCAATCGCTAGTTTTCACAGAGGTTAAGGAGCGACAGTTTTTTGCAATGAGTTCAAGGTCTTCAAATTTGACTTTGATAAGATCTGTCATATAAAAATTCAAAGTCTCCAACACAGAGTTGTTCAAAGCAAGCTCGTGTAGCCATTGACCATCATTCTCAACTATGGAGCTCTCTTCCAAAAACAAGGTTCTCAAATTCCTAGGAAAACATATAATGATAAACAACATCAATAACGTCTCTCCACATCAACGATACAGAACCAATAGCTTAGTTTAGAATGATTGCAAACATGCATACCCCAAAAGTTCCAAAAGACAGCACATAATTTTCCTATAAGAATTGCATATACAAATGGACCAAAATATAGTTTCCACCCCCTATACATGCAGAAATTACTTCTGGATCGATATAAGAGTTACATAAGACCATATCTACATTTAAAGCTATCCACAAGTCTAATTTTTCAGGTTGATTCTATTTGGGACCATTTACGGTAGTATTTAATCCTTTAAAAAAAGTACCAAGAGCTGTCCGAAACAAAAACTTTTCCACTGATCAAAAAACACAGGAAACAGTGAGATGAATTGTAAGAGACATACTGAAAGAAACAGAATCAATCCCTATAAATAAAGTTTAAATCAGTAACGTAAACCATACTGCTGCACTCAGGCTAAGTCAAGAGAAGACAACAAACAGGATTTTGCTTTTTTGGTTTTTTACTTAATGGCTTCTGTATGTATGTTAACCAATACTCAACAGTTAACTTCTGGTAACAAAAGCATGCAATATGAACATAATGGAAAGAACATAATGTTCCCAAAATTTAGCAAAACAATGTATGCAGCCAACATTTCTGATGAAAGTCCACAACCAAATTCAACGCAAGCAAAACTAATTAAGCCAAAGTTGTAAGCTTTGATACCTGCAGGAGCGGCCGATGTGCAAAAGACCATCGGTGGAGAAGCCAGAGCACTTGTCAAGCTTGAGCGCCTGTAGCACGCGCCCGCGGGACTGAGCCAAGAGCTCCAAGTCCGAATCCTTAACAATCATTCGCCGAAAGTGCAGAGACCTTAAGCGATTGAAGGACTCGGCGATCTCCCTCACCCACGGCGTCACAAAGCCTCCCCAATCCTCCGGTATCAGATTGAACATCGCCGCTCTCGGCTTCCCCTTCAGCTTCAGGGACTCGAGGTGCTGAAACCGCCTCCGCAACCGATCGGGGCTCGTGGTGTAGCAGAGAGCGATGGTGACGTGCTTGCGCGTGAGAGCGTCGAGCTCGTACCATCGCCGGCACACCAACGACACTGCGTCGCGGTCCTTAGCGTCGTCAAGATACGGCATCACGCAGCCTATCACCACATCGGACATTCCACTTCGCACGTTTCGATCCTCCATTGCCAAATGAAACGTAGAGAAAGAAAATACTCCACTGGAACACTAGTGACCAAAAGCAAAAATTTCAGAGTAAAGTGGAAGATTTAAATATCTTTTGTGAAGATCGGGTTCGGATTCGGAGCTCCGAATCTCCAACTCTTTCAGCTGGAAATATTTCTAGAAATAGCGAAACCCAAAATAGAAACTATGGCTTCCAAACCAGCAGACCACAAAACCGTTAAGTTTCCTAATCCAATCCAAAAATCAAAACGACAACGCCACACCACCTTTATAGAATCCGAATCTCAGACGAAACGCCCAAACGTGTCGCGAAACGAGCGGCGACAAGTGACATAAATAGAGAAAAGAAACGCGGTCCTGGCACGATCTAGGAGGAGCTCGTTGGGACTGAAGTAGTGTTTGCGGGGAACACGAACCAAGCGGATCGAGGACGGAGCAGGGTTGCGACCAATGGAGGAGCGAGGGAACATGGAGATGGCGTGGACGCGAAACACATGATCTGAGAAGAAAGATCTGAGAGGAGGAGGAGGAAGCGGACGGTGAGGATCGTCAAGGGAAGGAAGCGGACGGTGGGAATCGTCCGGGAAGGAAGCGGACGGCGACGGTTGGAACAGTTTAGGGGATTTGATCAGAGCTCCGTTTGGGGGTCTTCAATTTTATGCGCCTCAAAAAAACAAAAGGGGAGTTGTGAAGGAAAGCGGGCAGGAGACGGAAAAAGATGAATAGAAAACGACAAAAGAAAATGTAAGCAACCAACGAACGTCGTCGTTTGAAAAGTGATGGGAGGAGTACAAAGTTGACCGCGTGGCTCCGTGTTATAGGTTGGTGTCAGGTGATGCAATAGCTCTGTTACTGCAGGAGATGCTGTCTAGGAGGAGAAACACTTCCTTGCACTCGGTATAGGATAACAGTCCTATTCCCCTCCAAGTGGAAGTTTTCAGTCAAAGTGTGCCACGTAGCACTACGTGGCGGCCTTCGATTGAACGGGTATAGAACTATTGTCCTATCCTGGGTGCAAGGAAGTGTTTCTTATCTAGGAGAGTGGTTAAACAGTGATGAAAGTGGGAATGATAAAAAAATACATAATATTGTGGTTTTTTTATTTTTGTTGAACTCTGTTTTTTCTTAGGGTGCTGATTTTCATACTTCATTTTTGTCAATTTACAATTTCTTTTGTTTTTTAATAGTTTTTATTATAACAAAAAATAAAGTGTAAGTGAACAAAACATGAGTGGGAAAATAAGCTCCATTTTATTGTAGCAAAAAGTTTTTTTTTTTACCAAATAAGCAATAGTATTTTATTAAATCAATTAAAAAAGTACATATGGAGCAATCTCGATTAACAATACAACGGACATGGGTAAAGCTTCCTAATGACCAGAGTCAGCTATAGAATTAAAATGATCTTGAGATAATATGTAACGACCATGACCCAATTTTTATATAAAAATGAATTAATTAATAAGTTAATTAAATTGGATAATTAAAATGAATTAAAAGAGAATTTAAATGATTTAAAATGATTTAATTGGAATTAATTGGATTTAAGTAATTAAAGGGGCATTTTGGTCCACTTTATTTTCTAGACGAATTTGGCCAAGCGAGTTGCGCCATTGCGTCGGCTTTCGTCAAACGAGTCGCTGATTGAAGGCGGAACGATCTCGATGCGAGCCGGATAGTTTGAGGACATAATGGTAATTTTAGAAATCAAATAAAATAATATAAAAAGGCGATAACCAATCGAAGCGCGTAACCTTTCTCTCTCCTCCGTCGCGCGTCTCTCTCTCCCGAACCGACTCTCTCCTTCTCTCTCTTGATTCAGAAGCCCGACGAACTGCAACACTGGTGGCCACGATACTGGTCGCGTTCGAGAAGCTAGAGGTGCGATCACGCCGGGCCCAAGTTTTGTCGCCGAAAGCAGACGAGATCGGCCACAGATATGCTCCGCAACTTTCGCGGACTGGGTTCTGGTTCCGGCGGCTCGGTCGTCTCCTTCGTGGCGATTCCGGTGCGTAACTTCCTCCTCTTCCTCCTCTGTGTGTTGGTGTTTTGGAGTTCGATTGGTGGTTTGCCATAGGATCTAGAAACACAGGTTTTAGGCCGGTTTGGCCGGACTTTCGAGGGGTTTTGAGGTGGTGGCCGGCCGGTTCTGTGGCGGCTTCACCAGGATTACGAACTCCTCCCTGTTCGAGTCGTTTGGTGTAAGGTTGGTAGGAGTGGATCGAAGGTTGGTTGATCACCGGTTTGATCAAGCCACCCGCCACGGTCAGCGCGTGTGCGGCGCGTGGTGGCGGTGTGGTGGCGGTTCTTGGGTCAATAATGATCCTCGTATCGCTATGAACGCGTGGGAGTTGACGGATCTCAATTCGGAGATCGTTTGGTTATCGAACGAATCTCGCCTATTGCACGCAGTCTCGGGTTCGATAGGTTTGAACGGTTGGATCGTGTCCATTCTTGGATATGTGGATCTAGATAATTCTAGGATCGTATAGGATTTGACGGATCGTGATTCGGAGTCCGGATACTCGGATCGATGACTTGAAGTTAGAATTAAGCTGTCGTCCGTCGATGCGATCGTGAGCAATCCGGCCAGTCGGATCGAGACCAAACTTTGAGGACACGTTGTCAGGTCGTGTTGAACCTCTAGGAACTTTCGGATCTGAGTTTGGAGGTCATGGGACCCACGGGTCGGTTTGACCCATTCGGTCGGTTTGACCAAGTTTGACCGGAGTTTGACCGAGGCCTTCGAGGTCGCCTTGCGATGCGATTGACTTTGTTGGACTTCTAGGAATGTCCTGATCGTTTTGGAGGTCTTGGGCTCCGCGGGCCGGTTGACCGAAAAGGGGTGTTGACCGCCGATTGACCAGTGAGTCTCCTGGCAAGGCGAGTCACTCCGGTTTTAAGAGGTAGTTTGACCTTGGAATCCTTCGTGGGACGTGCATTACACGTTAAGTGGGGTTTGGTTAGGGTTTGAGTTTACGGTTCTAAATGCGATTCACGATACTAATCCAATTCTCGTCTACCCATCGCTTTGGGTGCGTTGACTCTTCTACAGCTGCGGGGACCCTGAGGTTATGCGGCATGGAATGAGTGAGTGAACTTTGTTTTCAATGTGCATGACTTGAATGAATTGCATGATATGCATGAAATGAGATTTAATGATTTTAAATGCGGAATTTGGATAAGTGTTTTTAAGTCTTGACATGACTTTGGTTGATTTATATTAAAAGTAATTGCATTGAAGATTAATGCATGATTTTGGGTTAAGGGATTTATGTGGGGCCACGATGGCTATTTTATTAGCATTTATACCTTTGGGTATTGAGCAGACGTAATGTGCCAGAGTGATTTTATATCGGATTTTAATTATACAAATGAGCTATATTAAGCTCGGAACCGTTATATTATATTTTAACTATATAATTGAATATATGGACATTAGTATAGTCCGTTTGATTTCATATTCGGTTTTGGTGGTAAAACCCTATGATTTATATACATTATACTTTGATTATATATATATATAAACTTATATATATATGTATAGCTACTTTGAGTAAACACTTGTAATAGTGGAAAATGGTTTTATAACTATATATATATATATATGTATATATGTACTTTGGTTATATACATATATATATTGACATATCTTTACTTTGACTATATATATATATATTATTTATATATATATAGGTATATCTACTTTAAGAAAAGGATCACCATACTTTGGTTGTATGTATATATATATGTACCTTGATATATATATATATATATACATATGTTTATCTACTTTAAGAAAAGGGTTTTCAATACTTGATTATATATATATATTGATATATATATATATATATGTTTATACCTTATATTTGACGTCTTAGAAATTTGTAGATTTTATTATGATTTTGTATGCTTGACTTTAGCATTGAATAAGATTTAAATATGGTTTTTCACTGAAAATGATGTTTGATTTATTATTAATCGGTTATCGGTCGTTTGACCCTTGTGATTATTTTGAATATATAAATATATGTTTTGGAATGAGGTAATGTCCTGCTTTGAAGTATATATCATTGGTTATATGCAGCGGACTAGTTTGTCCTGATATTGGTGTTTTGGGTTGGGTACATTGTGGTTGTATATATATATATATATATATATATATATATATATATATATACTGTTATCGCATGATGATTGATGTGTGTGCATTTAGCACCACTGTATTGTACCTTCCCCTGTCTCGACATGCATGATACAGTACTACTGTTGCGGTTCGATCCGGTGCATACCTTAACGGGTGTAGCTGTAGATCCTTAATTGGATAGTACGCGCATGACATATTATGGGCGTAGTGGTATTGATGGTTCCTTACCTTGCGGGGCCTGTGAGCTTAGTCCCGATTGGACGGCTTAACCACGGCACGAGGCCATTATGATGTTGATTGGGTGTTCGGTAAATCCACAAACCGGTCACATCATGAATGCGATCCTGTGTCGGTCGAGATGATCCCTGTTGGATTGTTTTCCCCTGGTACTTGTGTGTGTGTTATAGTTATACTATACCTATCACGCGTGTGTTAGTACATTCGTATTCATATTCCTTTTAGTGAGGATCGTTCCTCGCTTGTCGTGCTTGTGAGCACGTAATTGTGAGTTTGGGAAGTTGGGAAACTATTTAATTGTTTTGGTTGTAGTACTTGATTTGATTTACGATTACTTGTTAGGTTTTACTTATTGGTTTGTAAATCTGTTTTATATATATATTTATATATATATATGATTTGAATTGCAATTTATGTCTTTATGGTATCAAGTTTAGTTTGTTTTCTATAAGCAAGCTTTTCGGCATTTTAAAGGTTTGTTTTACCTTATGTGGATTTTATTCCATCCTTAACCTTTACGTTAATAAATCCTTTTGTTTATATTTTATAAACTTGTGTGGATTTGTTTTGGGAGGATTATGCCTCGGGAAATGTAAAGGGGTTTTAAAGTCGGAAATGTTTTCACGCATTACTTTGAAATGGTACGGTTTTCAAATCAACCAAGTATATAAACGATTTCATATGCATGTTTGGCATGGTTTTAAACGGTGGGGTTACTACTTTGATTTAAGTATGAAAAACCTTGTTTTTGTCCACTCACACTCTTTGCATTTGCGCCCCAGGCCGAAGTAGTTTAGCCCGACACCGTTTGGCTGTGCGTTTCTCTTCTCGAGCTTCGTTGGAAGGGTGATTGTAATCCTTTAACCCTAAACTTGTAATCTGTTATTTCTATTCATTGTTGAATTCTTACTCTTAGTTCTTTCTGTATCACCTTTAGAGTTGAATTAGTTTGGCGGAGGCTGTTATGTGTATGTTGTATGCATCTTTGGCGCTTGGGTTGTTTATGCATGCTTGTTTGACGGGTTGAATCCTTTGGGCTAGTACTTGTTTTAAGGAGACTACACTTAGTTTTTAGCGAGAAGTCTTGGCCCTTATAGGTTTAATCTCGGAAAGAGGGTAGCCATTTAGGATGTGGGCCAGGCATGGGTTGATGTGGGCCCATCAATGTGAGTTGACTCGGGTTCCGGGGTGGAGATTCAGGTCGGGTCCTGTCATAATAAATCGCAAAAAACTTGTCTAAAAATCCCTATCTATAGTTTAAGTTGTCCTAGATCAAGTCAGTTACATCGAGGACAAAACATGGCCGTTAACCAACATACTCTCCTAGAGAACCTAGACAACCCAACAAATTCAACAAAAAATATGAGAATTACAAGAGAAAATTAGACAACTCCTAGGGTTTCTTCACTTAGTTTATGTCTAGCTCTTATGTTCTATATTCTTAAGCAAAGTACATTTTATATTTACATACAAAGATTTGTTAATAGATTATTATTAACATGGATTTAATCAAGTTGGTTAGAGCGGATATGCTCTTCACTCAGCACCTGAGTTCGAATCCCCCTCTCCATAGTTTATATTATATTAAAGTAAAATATCGTTTGTATAACAAAAAAAAAATATCATTAACATATTTGTCCGGAAGTTTTTATGTTTTGGAAACTTACCTTAAATGAGGACAATTTTAAGGTCATTTGAAATTTAATCAAAATGTTATTTTAATTTACATATATAGATGCGCTCTGTTTTGCTTTTATGAAATCTGCATTAGCATTAAGCAAAAGTTTTTGCTTTGTTTGCTTTCCATTTGTTTAAGCATGTTGCTTTCATCATTTTATTAGTTTATAGGTTGATAATGACGTTCATAATTCACCTACTAATAATTTAAATGAACCCAAAAACAAAAGAATCCAGTATAATTTGAAGAACAATATACTGTTTAGATTTGTTACATGAAAAAAATTCCATTATAATTTGAAAGAACAAGATATTGCTTAAATTTTGTTACATTAAAAAAATCTATAAAGGAAAGTGGGCAATCTTTATAAAGATAAAACCTGTCTAGAAGAACTTTTTCTCTTTCTTTCTTTGTCTTGTTTTTGTGCCAATACAACTTACGAGCTCAATAGATCATTAGCATAAAGTCGGGAACGACTATTATTATGTAGTTAAAAATACAATTAAAAGTGTTGAACAAATCGAGATATGTATGCACTATATTCTTTTTTTTTTTAAGGACATTTCTTATTGAGAGATAAGATAATATTAAACTCACACACACAACATGGATACTAGGACTCGAACCTAGGATCTTGCATGAGGGAACAATTATTCCAAACCACTACAATAGTGGATCTTTTGCGTATGCACTATATTCTAATGATATGAAAGTTGTAACTTTAAGCAGTGTTAACTTAACAGCATGTTTAGTTGTTAAACCCTCATCAATGCATTAGTTTCATTTAGAAAATATATGGATTATATGTTTAAACCCTAAACCCTACATGCCTCATTTTCTAGTGGGAGCCATTCTTTCTTCGTCCTGCAAAATCATTATTTGACACAAACAGAGAAATAATACAGGATAAAAACATTTTCTAAGACACATATCAAAACTGTCAATAACATAAAAGTAATAATGGATATTTTCAAAACAATCTGTAACCTTGGACATTGAGAGGGCAGCCACGTGGCAAGGGGTAGTGCCACAGCAACCTGATCTCTTTGGACAGCTGTGCCGCCAAGGATGATTTATGTGTACCAGTCATAACTGGACATATTATATGACGTTGTGAATCAATGAAAGGGATTAGAGGTTTGTCGGCACTGTTGCCTCATCTTCTTTTTTTTTTCGGTCGAATGCTGTTGCCTCGTCAATCCGCAGCGTTTTAGCTCACTCTTTTGACTTCTTGTTTGATGCGGCTGTTGCGTTGGGACTGGCTGACTTGCTCATCTTTTTTTTTTTTTTGGGTCAAAGACTAGCTGTCTTTTTTAAAATAAAATAAAAACAAGAAAATACAATTTACATTGCATTGTAAAATTTTGTATTTACCACCTTAATTTAACTTATAGTGTAACACATAAAAATATTATTGGCAGTCACCAACGTATACGTAGGTGGCACATCAAAAACATGTGATGTTCATTTTTTTCTTATTGTGGTTAGTTATGATACAAAACTAAAAAGTGGTGTTATTGACCGTCGTTTGCAGCATAAGCAGCACATTCACACACGCTTAATATTCGCTATTCACTTATTATAGTTAGTAATCCGCGTGTATAGTACATTTATAAACGATTGAAAACGACTCATGTGCATGTGAACGATTGTTTATTGATAACCGAGCTTTACAATATAGCACAATGTGCCTTATTCTGTAATTTCTATATAGTATAATAATGTTGAACGAAATTGCAAGGATATTGATCAATGTAAAAATGGTGTTGGACAAAATTGTAGCGCTAGGTCCAAGATTAGTCTAGATGGAGTTGAGCGTGACATGGGTGTCTGATAGCTCCCATTTTACTCCTTATATGAATTAATTATTGATATTCAGATAAACTTGTACTCTACTCATGGTTTACAAATTAGTTGGATGTAGAGATAGAGAATATGCAGCTACAATTTTTTTAAAGAGTATATAAAAGTATGGTGGTATTCAATTATGACTTTTAAAAATCTTAAAAGTATTTAACTATAGTTCAAAAAATACAAATAAAAAGTTAATTATGATTATTCATATGGACACATGTCAAGTATTGATAATGATTATGAGAATACACGTTAAGTTAAAGTAGTGAGCAAAAATATTTCTGTGATCAGCTTCCGAGGCTCAGCAATTCTGAAATCACAACTTGTCTTCATGGTGATTCATTCAAATCCTTTTATTTATGAGCCAATGTACTATATATATGTTGTCGTGCTACTTGTGCTAGCTAGCTAGCTAATCCACATTTTCAAATTAATCTGATTTTGTCTGCCATTAATTAACATATTCTTCAATCAACTTCTGCAGGACAAACCCTTCAATCAACTCATGTTTGTTAAATTAATTGATCCTCTCCTCCACTCAAATTCGAATGAATGAATGAATTAATTAATTAATCTAAGATTAATTGTGTCAGAACCCTCAAGGAGAACACACTGGTCCATATTATTAAAATGATTAATTTTAATTTAGTACTATGAAATTTCACCTTTAAAACATGCTTGACCCTACACTCCCAATTTTAACAATAAAATACCATATATTTGTAAAAATTTTGCAATTTGCCTCCACCGTAACCAATACTATTAAAATTTATGATAATTGTTGATGTGACGCAAATTTTTTTGGCTTAGGTGAAATAGAATATGATTTAAATATTTAAATTCAAGTAAAAATTAAGAAAATAATATTTAAATATTAAAAAAGTAATAAAATATTAAAAGACGTAAAACATAATTTGAAAAGCAACAAAAAAAGGAAACATCTCTCCTCCCATTACCCCACGCCATTGCCCAGGCCCCTCCCACATCCCTACCTCACCTAAGAGCAACTCCACCCATTTGTCATGGTAAAGGGATAGGGGAGGCCAGGGCTATCACTATTCACGTGAATAGTGACAGTCATTGTAAAAGACAAAGTTTGGTTCCATCCATTGCCATGCGAAAGGTAAATACTATTCACTTTTACTTTTTATTTTATTTTTTTATATGGGATTAATTTTAGTTGTACGTATGAAATTAATAATAATAAAATTACTAGGTATGTATTAAAAAATATTTCTGAATTTTTGGATTTTTTCTAGATTTTTTAAATATTTTTTTAAAAATATTTTACGTTGCTGACATCAGCGCTGCCTTTAGCTGCCTTCAGGCTATAGCTCAGGCCCAAATCGCCAGAAGGCTAGACCAGTTTGGTGGGACCCCCAGCCTGCCAGGGCTCTGCTGCGCCGTTGGAAACGCGAAAAGGGCTTCGGGCCCTATCCTGCCCTGGCAACGGGCTAGCGCTGGAGTTGCTTTAACTACTCACCACTGCACATAGGCCCGCCACCCAAGGCAGCCCCAAAGGACAACCACCACCTAGCCACCACCCAAGCCAGCAAAAGTGTTCAGATTTCAAGTTTTTGGTTTTTGAATTCAGTTGATTCTCTCTCTCTCTCTCTCTCTCTCCAATTTCTCCCTCTCCCTCTCATCTCTCCATTTCTCTCTCTCTGCAGGCCGGAAAATATGGAGGTCAGCGACTTTGTTGTCCTTCAAATCCGAGGTGGGTAAGGGAAGGTGGTGATTGGAGGTTTCGACGCCGACGAGTACATCGATATCAGCGTATGTGCTGGTGGAGTCACTGCAATTTTTGGGTTTTGAAGGAGTAGAGAAGGAGATGGGTTTGGGGATTAAGTTGCAGAGTCTGTTCAGTGGCTTTGTAGGTGTCGAGCTGACCATGGTTGGGTGTCTTAAGGAATTTTCCGGTGGGAGAGAATGAGTTTTTCGTTGGTGTTGGTATTGAAAGTGGTGGTGGTGGTGAGGGTGGCTTTGGGTTGGGTGGTGGTTGTGGTTTGAGGGGAGTAGGGGACGGGGCGAGAGGAGATGAAGATATTTTCATTTCCATTTTTTATAATTAAATTTTAAAGTTTTAAGTAATTTTATTATTAAATTCTTTTTTTTTGTTTTTAATGAATTTCTTTATTTTTTTATAAATATTTTAATCAATTTAAGTATTAAAAAGTGAGTTCCACGTATGCCATATCATCGCTTAACAAATTTTCTAACTACCAATCTAACAGTAGAGGCACATTGCAAAAATTAACAAACTTAGGGTACTTTATTGTCAAAATTGAGTGTGAAGAGACAAACATGCAAGTGTCAGAATTCATAGTACCAAAATGAAATTAACCATTATTAAAATAAAAAAAAGTAACGTTAGATTGGAGTTGCAAGATTTCTCATGTTTACAGGGAGCAAAACAGAACTGCTGACCACCTTGCTAATTTGGGGTATGAATTACCTTTTGGGCTTTATAATTTTGAGTCAGCTCCAATTTCTATTTCGAACATCTTATTGGACGATATGCTAAGAAGTGCCCCTGAGAGGACTGTGATCTGTTAGTTTTTTCTTCTTGTTTCGTCTTGGCTTCAGCTTCCTTGTGGAAAGAAAAAAAAAACGTCAGACGTCTAAGATAAGTTTTAGTTTCACAAAATAATAAGATCAGGGATCAGATTCGTGCTTGTGTACGGACCCCAAATGCACCAGCCAGCCAGCCAGCCAGCATGGGCATTGGGCAATGCATCATTCATCATCAACCTAACACACCTTCAATTCATTACTCATTTTTCATTATTATCAAAAGGAAGGATCAGAAAGTATTCTGACCTTCACAACGTACATGCATATTCTATAAGTGCTGCTGCTGCAAATTCAATTCATCAACCATCCCCATTAATTTTCTTTTCGGGGCATGCAAATTTAACCACCTACCCCACCAACACCAAATGCCCAAATCATATTGGTCCATTACTTAAAATACTCATATCAGGGTCAGGGATCTATCTAGATTCTAGATCTAGATCTAAGTTTGCCTGTGTCGTCGTATCTGTTGTTCTCAAGCTGCTTCATTATCATTTGCGTTGATTTCGATGGTTATGGAGGTGAAAAGAATGGATTTTAAGTTTTAACAGTCAATTGCTGTAAACAATATTGGTAGTAGTCAAAAGTAGAACAAGGATCGATGTAGACACGGACGATTCGAAAACAAATTTCATTCATCTTCTTCTAATCATGAACAAGAACAATGGAGGAGGCACAATATGTAACACAGCCTCAGGATGGGATCAGCAGCAGCACTAATTACAATTCCAAAGGCCTAAACTACGGCCACCTATATCATCATCATCTACATTTGTAAGTAAAACAAAAACAAAGACCTACTTGCTTGGGAGACAACAACACACAACAAACAAACGGATACCATTCTATTTTTATTCTTCTTCTTCTTCTTCTTGTTATTCATCTGCCCTTTTTACCCTAAAATCCGAACAAAATGTACCCTTATCTTCTGAACAAGATCCATCCAATCCACTGGATCCCTCTTCCTGCATATCAAAATTTCCGTGGATGCTACAACTATCTAAACCAGTTCCCCTGGTAGATATTCCAGATAGTGAAACCAGACCCATGGCTGCAATGCTGTTTGCAATTACGTCAACGTCCCTGGTTCCACTATACAGACCCCGACTCCCAGCAACCAGCATATTTCGATTCTCATGTGCATTTGACAGCATGGCAGGCAATACATCTATCAGCTGTGAGCCACTCTGGGTCGAACTGCTCATTAGCAGTCGCCGCAGTGTCTCTCTCGCACCCTTCTCCACCATAGAATCAGTTTCAGGAATGTTCACAAGTTTCGGGTGCAAAGGAGAAATGGCAGTCGAAATAGCTGGACCAGCGCTGACCAAATACCCTTGGCCCGAAGAGCAAATATCAATAACTGGAATGTGAACAATTGGGTCACACATCAACGGTGTGAAAATTGGGATCTGCTGAGAAGTTGGCCTTGGTAACCTGACCAATGGGTCTGGTAGAAAAGCAGGGAAATCAACCAAGGGAGCATCAACCAAATTAAGAGGTGGTTTTGTTGTCAACATGCTTGAGGGCATATTGGCTGGTAATAAAGAAGAAAGTGGTGGAAGCAAAGCTGATTCAATTGATGAGCCGGGAAGTTCAGGAGGTTCTGGTGAGTACTGCAAATCCGATGAACCTGGAGGGCACCAACAATAGTAAGGAGATAAAAGAGGAGTAACTATGTAAGGAACTTGTGATGCAGGGTTCAGGGTTGATGGGACAGTCAATTTTCCTAACGACTCTAGGAAACCTGAAGAAGATAAAGAGCAACTTCTAATAACTTCCGGACATTTGTCAATTTCACCATTATTTGGACAAGATGCATCAACTGTGATTGATGAAGCAATTGTTGGGATCTCAATGCCTGAAAGGTACATGTCCCCTCGCCTCCTCAACTTTTCCCTGGATATATTCCTCAAAGAAGACAAGGTTCTGGGCAGGCCCTCTTTGAAGGAACTTGGTCTTGGGCTCAGGCTACCCTGAAATGATGAATTTGCCTTCGTTGCCTGATTGACACTATGCCGTGAACGCAAGCATTTTGAGGATGCAGATGAGAATTGTCCATCTTGAGCTGTATCAGATAGCTCTGTGGTGGTATCCTCATCAGATGGTGAGCCAGCAGAACTTCCTGCATTGCCACCCACTGTTGATCCCACCAGATAGGCACGAAGGTGAGTTGCAAAGCAACTAAGGCGTGATTCACTGATTCCAGTTAACTCAGCTAGCGAGGGCTTCCTCTTGATCAGATCCTTCATCTGTTATAGGGGTGAAGAATCAGTTAGCAATTATAATAGAAAACAAGTGTTGTCCAGACAGGTTCGTCATGTAAGTCATACATACCTTTGCAAGCAATTCAATTCCCAAAAGTCGGGATGTCTCGGAGCACCAAAGGTAAAAAACTGGGCCACCTGGGATTTTAATAAGGAAAGACCGACCAGAATTGTCTGCTGGAATCTCATTGACTTCTACAGCAGAGCACTGAGATTTGCTACTTAAAGTGAAAAGTCTATCTGTATGACCATCATCCCCAACGAATGAAAGGCGTAAATTAGATGTTGGCAAGACTGTAAGATTTAAATTACCCCTGAGACAACGTGAAAAGATAACAAAAGCTTAGAAAGAGAGATATGCATAAGAAACCTAAGAGACTTTCAACGATTGCAGAGGCCCAATCACTTAATGTTAATCTAATTGTTCTTTCTCAGCTAACCACAGGTATTTCTTTATTATTCTTTTTTTCTTCTGGTTTTTCCGTTGGCAAGAATTAAAACTAAATTCAAGCAAGTAATTTACTAAGTACAAGGTCAGAGACAAAGGTCACAACAACCCTCTCTAATTTCAGTATATCTGTTTCCCATTTTAAGAAAACAGATTACCAAAGCAGGATCACACACATTTGCCTTCAAAGTTCCAACATAAACCACTTTAAAATAGCCATCACAAAAACTATTATTCAGGAGAACTAACGCTAATTTTGACTCAACAATCATAAAGCATGATAACTAAAGAGTTGCCTCAAACATTTATGCTCTTCCAGTAACCAGCACAAATAAAAGGTATACAAACAATGCTCAAAGATTCTCTTTTCTATGGATGTAGAAGCAAACAAAAAGAATCAAGTGACAGGATGTCTATACACCATATAACTGGAAGAAAGTTAAGACATAGAGTAGCAAAATAATCCCAATTAAGGAAAGAATAACTAGATGTTAATAACATAAAAATCAGCTTGTAGAATCAAACAAACTTCGGGAAGACAGTAGGCAGACAATGACATAACTCAGAAACACAATAACTTGTCACACTCCATGTTAATTTCCATTATAATGCCAATCATTTATAGCTAAAAAGCAGCAGCAATCTATATAATATAGGATCGTGAAACTACCTTTACTTCCTCTTAATTCAGAGATCATAATAGAATACGCCCACATTACCTACAAGTCAAAAGACATATTTACTTGGAAGAATGAACATTGTCACCATTAATAAGCTAAAATGGACCCCTACGACCTACAAAAAACATTAATCACGCAATACACTCCCCAGAACATTACATTTGTTCGCAAACTCGATCCTAGATCAAAACTCTCTCCACAACTTTTTAGTTTTCTACACACTGAACTCATGCTCCCCCACGACCCACGAGTTAAAGTTAATGACAGTAATGCCAATGACACCAATAATAGAAAAGTAACAAAGAACAACAAAGAGTATCAGAATAGCCATAAATCATTTAATGAACAAAAGACTAATAATAAGTAAAAGATAAGTAGAAACAAATGCAGAGCAAAGAGTATTCAAGGCTAACTGTATGCTTCAGCTGAAATCATTCTGCTTAAATATGGTAAATGAATGTCCTCTTCTTTTCATAAACTGATGACAAGTACATCATTTAACTAACCTCAAAAACGTCTTCCCAATGTCCGACTGCAAAAACCACCATGCAGTGCAAAGTGACATCAAGATGTAGTAATTTTTTCAACAAACAAATACAATCTACTAGTCAAACATGATTCATATGAATGGGTGTTTCCATTGCTACCAAAATATGCTACTACTCTCACAACATCAACAATCAGGAATTAGTCATTCCAAACTTCTTGCTACAATTCAATACATGATAAGTCTGGTGATCCCAAACATCTACCATCTTGACTCTTGTTTAAAATTTTGAAATGAAACATGATAAGTAACACTTTAAACTTCTGTGACTATGATGTTTTCTCACGGAAGAGGCCAAAACCATAAAAGAGATCTGACCTAAGATTGTCTTCTCAATTCAAACTTCTAACTGAACACCAAGTCTTTTTTACTCAAACCTTATTGTTCCATGTTCAGAGTAAGGTGATGTACCACATTCCCGTTCCTGTTCGTCAAGCCATAAAAAACTGTGTTTCAAGTACCTACAGTATGTCACTACCCATACAAGAGAGAGCTTACTCGATTATGAATCCCAATAAAACATTTAGGAATATCTTAAGTGAACCCTTCATAAAATTTCAATAAAGATGAAAATCACTTTCTTAAGTTTATAATCAACACGAAAATGCAGCCCAGTCTTCCAAATGCTAGACGAATAATTGAACAAAAATTAAACATCCACAAGCACACAACCAATACTTATATACATGGAGACCTGGAAATTAATATCAACAAAATATGAACTTACAGGCATAAATTAATATGTTTGATTAACTACGAAACATCAGAACATTACTAACATCAGGTATATTTTAAACCAGCTGCCTGCATGAAATGTCAAAAGCATGACTGTATAATGCAATCAAGTAACACTAAATAAAACATCCAAGACATGCTTGAATTACATATATACATTGAATGCAGGGAAGTAAATTTCTGCATTAGCACAAAAGATTCCAGGATAAGACCAACGAAAAATGTGATTCCGGAAAATCCTAGTAATCAGGCCAGAATAGTAATTGATTGTTTCATATCAAAATAACTTCTCCCCCCAATATAAAATAAAGCCTTAAATGGAAGGGACCAGACTAGAAATATGATATTCTGGAACAATCCCACTTCAATCATTTGGAAGCATGATGAAAACAATATTTATTCTCTCTTTTTTTTCAAAACTTATAGATATAAAAGCCAATGCAACATCATCATGTGAGAAGGTATTGCTACACATGAATTTGTCAGTAAAATGAAAGGGGGATACAGAGGGCTAAAAGAAGAACACCCATTAATTTGAAAGTCAGTGATTTCAGAAAAGCTAAAATGCACAAACTACTAGTTCTAAGTGATAGACCACGTTCATTTCTTATTCAACAAAGCAAAAGAGCAAGACATGAAAAGGGACTTTAGAGTTAATACTAATTACAAACAACATTTCAAACAAACAAAGATACCAAACAAGTGCATCAAGAGATATAGTAATATGATATTTACCTAGCAGCAGTGGGGCACAAGAGACTCCCTTGCTTGTTTATCTTTCCCACACGAATAGAAACAAGAGGTATACAGAAGCACCTCGCTAGCATTCCAACTTCTGCTGGCTCGAAATGCTGTTCATCAAACACAATGTGTGAGATCATCATTTTGCAAAACCAGAAATCAAAAAAATAACCACAATCCCCAAAATTATCCCCTACTTCGACCGATGTTGAACAACAGTTCAGCCCTAGCAATTATTTGTAGCCTCAAGGCCAATTTTTGAAACCGCCTGCCCCCAAACAACAAATACTGTAAATGGCAACATAGAGCTTCAAATCAAATTGCTTAAGCAGTGAATTTCTACATTGACTTCTTTGAGATCATGGTTATAACATACCTGGCTTAATTGAGCTAACAATCGACCTTCTGCGACGTCGTTCGAGGCATTCATCTTCAATAGGGGCTTCAACCTCTCGTCGGCACGACACGCACCCATAACCTGCATATCGAGCGCTTGTAGCCACTGCAAAACACGGTCCTCTCGATTGCTCTGCTGGAGCAACAGATCACCATCCCCTTCGTCAACAAGTATGCCCGTCAATCGCTCTTCGAGCCCAATCTCACTCCTCGACGCTGGTACAACCCCGGAACTCTCAGCGCCATTCGAAGACGACGAGTTCTCCAATTCTTCACCATTTGATTGATCCGCAATGCGATCGACGCTGTCGATCTTTTCATTCGCCTGTAAATCTTGGTTTCCAGGGCTAGTCATCGCGAATAATAGGGAATTTTCCGTTAAATCGCCTTTGATGGATTCGAAACCCTAATTCGATTTAATTCTTTTTTATTTTTTAAATTTTGTATAATTGTGGTTTCCAAATCTGAATCTGAAGCCCCAGAACCTGATTGAGATTGAGTCGGAAAACGAAGATTGAATTGCGTGGGTGAGGAGAGAGAAGGAGATAAGAGGTTTTTAGAGAGAGAAGGAAATATCTACCACAGGATATCAATGGTCTATGTTGCGAAAATGGAAGGGCACGGATGGCACCTGGTGGGAGGGGGACTACACAAATAATGAATGATATGAGGCGGACTTTAAAACCGCCTATAAATTGCGATTCTGTGTTGGTCTTCAGATCCGGGGCTTGATTGCATAGGCACCATGTCAGTTCATCAATCTCTTTGTGGGACCCGATTATCCGCCCAGCCAATAATTGAAATAGATTCCACGTCAGTCGGACCACGCCACAGGTTTCGCAACTGAAAGCGAGTGAGTGGCAACGACGTCTGATAAGAGATTGGCTGGCAGCGTGGTCACGCATTAGAGGCTGAGGGTTGAGGAACAACAAAGCAAATTACAATTAATCCATCTCCAATAAGAGCATCACCAGTGCGGGGTGTATTTTCGGGAATGTAAAATCATTTTTACATCCCCTTTATACCTTTCGAGGGTGTAAATGTGATTTTTACTCCGATGGAGAAGATGTAAATCCAAATATGTATATTTAATTTTCTTGTCTTAATTTATTTTTTTGTTAATTATTTTTTTGTGTTAATTTTATAAAATTAATTTTGTGTGGGTTAGATTTATTTTATTTTTCCAAACAAATAGACCTAAAAATATTTAAATTCTTAGATTTTTTTATAAACAAAACTCAATGCATTTTTTTATAAACAAAACTTGTCTTTTGTATTTTTCTCTTGCATTTATAGCCGTTTGTTTACTTTTGTGGCTTACTTTTGTTTTTGTCTCTTGCACTCATGCATTTCAGCCAACAGCTACAACACTCGGGCCCACCAGCATGAAAAGTTGGGAGAGTAATTTGGTATTCGCGCGTCTCACGCAAGTGTAATGGGAAAGCTGTAGCTTTCCTCTCTCCTCCCCATATTTTATCTCAAATGGGACCCACTTTGCATATGTAAAAAGAGATGTAAACCCCATCTTTTTTCCCATCTTCGCCGCTCAATGCAAATTTGCAGCAATATACACCCAGCCATTGCAGGTGTTTTCGGCCAAAACAGATGTAAATTTGATATACACCCAACCATTGGTCATGCTCTAATAGGGCTAAAATGTAGTCCATGACTAAAAATTTAGTTCTCCAAAATATTAATTTTTTAAAGAATAGTGCATTGCTAAATTTTTCCATCTCCAGCAATGCATGACTATATTTTAGAGTCATTCATATTTTATTATTGGGTGCTGTTAAACGAACCCTAAAATTAACTGAGTACACCATACTACCAAACTATTTATTGAATTACTAATTTACCCTAATATAAAATGACAAAAAATATATATATTGAATATTGAAACAAAAGTAATTTTAATAAGTACACCCTAATCATATTAGAATTTCAGAGTTTGATTCCAAGCATATTTGACATATTGAAGCTGCCGAACATCCTTGCCAAAAAGCCATGGTTTTTTTTGGGTACTAAATTCAACTGCAGTAGTCTGATTACCAGAAATTGCAACTGAGTTCCTGATAAAGAAAGGCATAAAAAAACTTAGGAATATGGAAAGTAAGAAATTGGTATATGAAGTCATTCTCATTACGATGTTTAATAATTGTATATAATCAGAATAAAAATGAAGTTGATTTCTTATCGATTTTGTTTACTAATTTTCATGGAGAAGAATCTACACGTTAAAAGGTAAAGAAGGAGTCGTTAATCCAATTCATGACTTTCTCCTTCTTTGATTGTATTGAATTACGAATTTTATGGTGAGACTCGCATAACTTTTTAATCATTCTGTTTTAGTAACTGTGGGAAGTCAATAATTGGAAAAATTCTCTCTTCCGGTACCAATCGCTAATAAGTAAACATGTCATTTGTTTGTTGATGAAAAAATGTCTTTAATTTGGGGGCCTCTTTGTATTTATTGTGACAATTACTTTTTGCTTTTCTTATTTTTACCTTTTTAGGCCGTTGATTGGTTGGGGTAGGGGAATGCTAAAATAACAATTAAACAAAGTGAAGATTCATAAAATAAAAGAAGAAGAAAAAAAGGTCACATGAGAAAAATAACACCAACTGAATATAACTAAAGTATATTCAGAGTTTGCTTGAGGCAGTCCTAGAACTTTGACTTTATAAAGTTGGGTAACAAAAGAAGCTAACTGTTCAAAATTTCATCAATTCATCCAGTTGGTTGTTTTCTAAACGATGGAATATAATAGACACTGGTTTGGTTCTAAGTTAGCAGTGCAAAAAGTCACATTGTCAACGAGCAACATCCATAATCACATGAGAGATCTAATAAAAACTCTCTCTTCCAACCAGCGTCCCCATCAGATGTGTTGTTAAGTAGTTTTCCTGTCACTTGCTCTTCTTTGGTTCTTTCTGGTATTCATTTATTAAAGCTTCAACATCTTTCCAGAAGAGGCCCTCCACCAAAATCCCATCCTTGGTGAACCTGAAACGTTCCAAAATGTTGCCAAAATTGATTATGCATGTGCATATTTTCTTCTTTCTTATTGTGTGCGTGCACGCGTGTGTGTGTGTGTGAGAGAGAGAGAGAGAGAGAGAGAGAGAGAGAGAGAGAGAGAGAGAGAGAGAGAGAGAGAGAGAGAGAGAGAGACCACTGAGTAACACTCTTGGTAAACTGTACTGGTTGATTTGCGGAAATAGATTTGGGGTCTGCACTTGCTATCACAAGTGTGTACATATCAAAGAATCTTGGCAATTGGGAAGAGACCACCAATCCAGTGCTTGTGAAGGAATCCTGCGTGAATAATTCCCTTCGGCATAAAACTTACGATATTTTACGAAGTTGAAAATTTAGATGCGTGAACTATGTCATAAGAATGACAAAGTTTCACCAATATATATTGATCATTCTAACTTATAAACTTGTAGGAACAATCATGTTTTATATACACATAAAATTCTAGTGCAGCCTTTGTGGTTCAATATAAAAGCTCTTCATGAAAGATTACTGCAGATGGCTGATATATAGGGTTAGGTTCTAAATAGTAAGAATTAACAAGACAAAAAACAATGGGATCCTATAAACCAACTGAGAAAACAAAGATGGGGTGTAACACATGTCTGATAAAAGAAAGAGTAATTCTGTTTGCTTTGAACATGTCAAAAGACAAAAAGTTACAAACTTCCAAAATGGCTTTTACTATTTTAATTTTTTATCCTAACAAGGATAAACATGTTGTCACAACCAGAGAAGAAAAGTCGAAAGCTCCCTATTATCAGGTAATCATCATTCTGCACACATAACGCCTGTGTAAAGTTACCTAACAACCATGGATAGGCAGCTTGGCAAAAACAGTCAACAGGGGGTGGTGCAAAGAAGGAACAAGAAACCCTTAATGGGCATTTCAATAGAGAATACTTCATGTTCCACCCTACTGGGAATACAAGATTGAGCTTAATGCCTAAGACACCCAATTGCATAATGCATATACAAGAGGGGGATGCATCTTATCACAGAACAAGGAGATATAATAAACTTTCATCGATAATTATTAGGGTTCTTTAGACTTTCTACTAGAGTAACTGAGATGACTGTAGCGTATAGCTTATGTTACAGTGTAGTAGCTTAATATGTACATATGAATAGAGACACGCAGACATGTATAAAGCTAAAATATTCCAGAGAGCCCTCTGACTTTGATAAGTCATCACTCAATTCCCGTCAACAATACCAATCAAATACCCTAATCCAAATTGCAGGTGACAAAGCCATTATTCAGTAGCAGAAGGCAAAACTTGGAAAATTAATTCTTGAATGGGATATAAGACAAAGATACAAAATATTTTATATTGAAACTAGAGTATGGATGTATTCAATAGTAGATATAACAAAGGAAGCTAGACATGAGGAATCATAAACATGGTAAGTCCTACGTGCAATTAGGTTATCAGCATATAGTAGAAGAAAGATATCAGCGTGCTCACACACTCAAAATTCAGTAACCTACAAGTAAAATATCAGCATGTAATCAATCATTGTAGCCACATTTTCAATCCTGAAGAGAAACGAACAGCTGGAGGATGCGTAAAGAGGATGGCATTCTTCTCCTTTGTGTATATGATAAGCTGCAATAGTCCATTGAAGACTATATACTTGCCAGAGTCAAAGATCAAACATACTTGAAGCTAACATCAATCCAAAACTATCAGACAGCAGTAAAATACATATCAAATTCTAAGCCATGAAACCAAGCAAAAAGAACATGAAATCAAATTTTAAAATAATATAATAACCGTTTTCTTGTCAATTACACAGAAATTAACAGTAATTAAACGAAGATAAACACAAATAGAAACATAATGTCACAAATTTTGAGGATATAAGACGATGCAGAGGATGAGAAAATCTTGGTTCTCAGGGAACTTCTTCTTGTAAAACTGAGCGACGAAAGCAATTACAATTATAATTGTTCAGATAAACAATCTTATATTGCTCATCCTCACGTCTTCCACATATCCACGGCTCGTCACGATCTATTCGAATTACAAAAACAATAAATAAATACAAATAGCAAAATGGAAAACCTGGAAACCGAAACAAATCGAGGGAATTACTACTGACCTCAATAACAGACTCGTCGAGGATGTGTTTGATGGATTGGTGGTTTAAGAGATTGGCCTTCTTAGGGTTTTTGTTGACCGACTCTGATTTCTTGTCTTGCATTTTTTTTTGGGTGGGGATTTGGAGGACTGGGTTTGACGGCTTTTGTCTGAAAATGGCTTAGAGAGAGAGGGTAACGCTTCACAACTTCAGTGGGATGGCTTTTTTTTTTCTTCTTAGGAAAATATTTGCCCCCGTCCTGTTATTGGCAGTCATCGTGCTATTGACATAAGCATCGTGAGTACTAAAAACAATTTCCATTTTGAAAACAAAAACAAAAATTTGTTCCTAGGTTAAATGCAGTAAAATAAAAAATGGTACAGCGACAATCTTTTGTCTTGACAAAGTTTCTATTGAAAACAAACATATTGATGTTATTAGTTGATTTTACCTGATGGTACTTTGGGTCGCCAGTATATAATATACACACGGTGAATTAAGTCCAAAAATAAAATAGGGTAAACTTATCAGATCCCCCCAAATCCCTTGTATTCAAGGCACCAGTTTGCCAACAATGGTAAATACATTTCAAATAAATATTTAATCTTGCAATGTCTTGATAACATTACGAAATAAACCAATTGGGAATGGGGAGGTGAAGGATCGGCCGAAAATGAGAGGTTAGGTTCACAACTATGGAGGCTTTGATTTCACTTTGTTAGTGAGCAAGAACCGAGCACCCTTAACAAGCTCTTCCTTAATCATGAACAGAACAGCAGCCGCAAGTACACTTTGTACTATTTTTGTTCCCATCCCTTTGTAAAACCCATATAATCCTTCATAGCGAATCATCTTTAGAATGGCGTCTGACGTGCCTGAATGTAAAACCAAAAATAATAAAACATCATAATTCACAAACAAGAGATTTTCATCTGCAAATACAGAATTGAAGTTTTGAAATTTTAGTTTCTCAATGTATGAGTAAATAGTCATATTCAAACCTTTATAATGATGCTTTTTGTCACCAGTTGTAACCTGTTTTGCTTGAAGCCTCGACTGCATCAGCAAGATAATCAATAAGAATCTGAAAAAGATTTACACTAAAAGACTAGTATTTATATGGATGAGATCACAATATACTTTAAAAGTCTTTCTTTATATGCTTTTAGTTTAATGACACCAAATCCAATACAGAACCAAGACTATCTTGTCTCTTCCCAGTGTCATCTCCTCCTCAATCTTTTCCTATTCATTTCCCCTCATTAAACAAATCTTAGCCAGAAGCTCAATCCATGTCCTCCAATCCTTTCTTTACACAATTTTTTTGTATTTTGAGGGGACGTGTATTGCTCAAGCCAAAACTAACAGCCAACCAAAAATTAAAACGGCATCACATATCCATGTCTTTTCAATCCAGAGGAGCTTAAAAGTTCTAGACATTTACTCCAGTTCACTAAGTGAACTTTAAATGCCTTGACCTAGATCAAGCATTTCACATTTCAACAGCAATCCGTTCACATAACAACTCAAGTGTGCCTTGCTTCACAAATAAAGATCTGTATAAGGTCACGTCATTTACCTTCACAACTAAAAGAGGATAAGTCACGACCGTAGCCCCCAGTTTCGCCAAAGCACCAAGAAGAAATATCTACCAGAATTAGGCAATTAATTAGCTCAAGGGGGAATCAAAAGGGTGAGCAACATAGTACTAATACTGTGTGTACTCTAAAAAAAGGTATATCATGAAAAATTTGCATTAGGTTAGGGATGCTTAGGAGTTTAAGATCTAGATGAAACAAACCTCTAAAGCAGTAACCCCACTGTTATCCTTCTTACTCAAATTACGTCTTTGCTTCAGCTTCTTCAACATAGTTTCATACAGCATAAATTGCATGGAAGGATTACTCACCTGTGGTCAAAAGCAGAGACAATTAGTCATACTCCCTTAGCCTGTATAAGACACACTTCTTACATACCATGATCAATGTCGGGAATACACCTCTCCAGAAACCCAAAACTCCAGATTCATCATAAACTTCTTGGATCTGTACATTTCCATACAAAGTTAAGGAAATAATATTGGAAAAGAAAAATATTATCTGGCACTGAAGCCAAACTTGTATGAATCGGAAAACTAAACTCAATATTGAAATCAATAGAGACACAACTATCCAGCCCACTCAATAATTAAGTTGTTGTGAATCGAAACAATCACAACATCATATAAAATAAGCTAATTAGCAGAATGCCAAACTGTATTTATTCCTGATGTAATTCACTGTCTGCTTTTTCCCCACTTTACTATCAACCATGCACAGTTGCACTTCCTTCAGTAGTACTAGGTGAAGAACCAATCATGTTTACCATCTCTTGCAAAAACCTTGCCCCACAATCAGTTTAGTTTCAAAATTCAAACATTTGACTTAGCAATTAGTTAGTTGTAGTTATGCAAATGTTCAATTTTGTTACCAATTGGGTGATCAATCAATTTGTAGATTAATTTATCAAATATGTTGGACCAGAGTAGTACTAATCCACAATATATCAACCTAATATTATCATCTCAGAAAATTTACACCACTGTGGTGAAAATATTATTCATTTAAGTGATACATCATGCAATCATATAATGTTTTTGAGGACCTTTCTTATTGAAAGGGGCGATAGCATACTAAACTCACACACACTACACGGATGCTAGGACTCGAACCCAGGACCTTGCCCGAGGGAGTAAATACTCCAAACCACTACACTAGTGGGTCATTTGCTGCAATCATATAATGTTTAATGCACAAATTTGATAAAATTTCAAGCCAACTTATTTAGTAATATGCAACCATATAAGAGTTACTCATCAGTAAATGAAATACCCCAATACCCCCACCTGGGTGGAGGTCAAAGAATTAAGAGTAACACAAAACATAATACTAACCGCATGACTTGTCCCAAAGGGAGGAGGCTCAGCTGCAGCAAGGACTGCTTCATCTTGAGCAGTTGATAGCTCCTTACCAGGCTCGGAGTTCTTCAAGGTTTTTTTATACGTCTAACAGTGGAAAAAGAGAGCAAACGATAAATTCATACCATCAAATTTGTAAACTTAGTGAGAGAGATGCTTAAGCAAAGTTTATGAAATTAGCTAAACAGAAGAAGAAGAGAATATTTGGTTCAATTGGAACATCATAGGTATTTCAAAATTCCGAGATAAGTTCTAAATCCTGGAATGCAGTGCTCTTCACAGGTCACTTTTAGCATAAAACATAGATACAAGAAAAAGAGAAATACGCAAATAAGACAGCAAAGATAAATTTTGGTGTCACTTTCACATTTGGAGATTCAATGAATTTCATCTTTACCTGCATGCGCGTAACAACTACCCATATAGGATTTGTGAACAGCACATTCACACACCTGCAAGAATAAAATTGTGATGAGATTTTCAGCAGCAAATCACATGAACAAAGAAAGAGAACTAATAATGAGAAAAATACTACCGTAAGCGCTGAGAAATCTTTTTTGTTAGCTAGATTTGCATTTTATTAAGAGTTTTCAGAAAAATCCAATGCAGCTATTTAAGTAAATGATGATTTATAGCTTTGAACATATTATGAAACAATGAATGTCTTAAGGCCATAATCACATGAATAAGAAAATACCCAGATAAAGCAGCAACCACTAGTGAAGATAACATTCCAACAGATCCATCACCAACCCCTATCTTCCTACGGTCAAGTGCAGCAGCTTCAGCCTTGTTCCTGAATATTTGATAGAAATAATAGTAAACACCCTGTACCAATAAAATAGAAATTACATAAGAAACCAGATAACCAAAACAAATATGATGCAGATTTATGCAAGACAGGTTTATAGTTCTTAGCTAAAAGGATTTAAGCTGCCCTATATCATGTAACACTATGGAAGTTCTGGCTCAAAAGGCACTATAAAAAGAGCATTAAAGTTTAGGTAGCTAGTGTTGAGTAAGCACACTGCAGCTGGCATCCTTGTTGCACTTTGTTATTCAAAGGGCTGCATATACATAAACAAAATAATTCGTTTCACTTTTCATTGACGATACAGATCAATGTAAGTAACGAAAGCATTGATCTGCGAATATTGACTTCTTAGATGATCTGAATTCTGAACTAAAACACATGATTTATGGACTGGATCCAAATTACAAATTCTAACAAAATAGAAGATAACTGGTTCAACACACACAACGTATTTTGATTAGGTGGTCTGATACACAAGGCAAAAGCCAGCCATACCTGCTTCATGCAGACAACCTAACAATGGAGGCCAGATAATTTGGGGATATCACTATCGCAGTCACTAGCCATTACTAATCAAGAGAATAACTGTATCAAATCAATGCAAACAGGTGCCAAACAAACGTAACAGAAAAAACCCAGCAACCACCGCTCTCTGTCATTTTGTCCTTCAGGGTTTTGGCCAATGTAGAACACAAGTCAAGGTGTTGCTGAGATATTAAAAAGACATCTGTATATATGGCCAAACTCCTTTACAAGATAATTAAATTAATTCCTAATTTTCTGTTTTTCTTTAATTTCTCAGCTAACAACAGTGAATTTGAATTTTAGGTAAGCACATAAATATTTTGCTCATTCCCTCCTATCTTATAATCGTAGTATTTGTAACAATGAGAATGAAACTAAACAGCTAAGCTAAGCTTTGCTCACCTGTGATGCTGCTGTACCTACTAATGATGGTGCCAAACCTCCGTACAACCGTCCCCATCCTTCATGTTTTATAACCTGCACATCAATTACCACGCACACACCTAATAATAAGATATATGGAAATTAACAGAGAAATGTGTCCATTTTCTCAGCAACCAAACGCGGCAAACATTTATATATATATATATATATATATATATATATATAATTAAAACGAAGCTGATTATTTGAATAAGGGGAAACCTGAAGCATTTGTTCAATAGTTCCGAGCTTGCTCTTTTCCTTCTTCAATCCACGGTCTGTTTGTTGACGAGTATTAACCTACAGATCACGACCCAAAATTTAAACAAAATTAAAATTAAAATAAAAGCTCAAGAGAAACAATTAAAAAGACTATAAAATTTCATACAGTCTGAAGAGGATACGTGATGAGCTGGGCGATGATTCCTCCGCCAGCTCCGGCCAGGCCATTGATCAAAGCGTCCGACATATTTTCTGGAGAAAATGTACAGGGGTTTCTTATTTTCCCGGTAAAGTGTAGGGAGCCATGATCAGGGATCAGAGATCTACTTTTCTTTTTTTGGAGAGGGAGAGGGAGAGAAGGCTATCTCTGACTTTGGCCTTATCGAAACCAATCAACACGCTGATGGCACTCGCTATCAGAAGTCCCATAACTTTGCCTCGGTTAGTTGTTCCGTTCAAGAAAGCATTTGACGTTGGTAGGTGCTTTCGCTTTATGACCATTTTATCCTTCAACTATTTAGCAACGTGTATTTCTTTTTTTAAAAACAAACATTTATTCTTCTTTTTTAATTCCATTTCCATGGGTGAGTGAGAAATTGCAATATAAAAAAACCTCTTAAATAGAGACTTTGATTTTAAAAAAATTTTAAAACAAATTTGAGACGATATGAATAGCAAAAAACTGCTACCCTTCTAAATTATAAATATTAATTGACTTTTCGACCCAAAAAAAAAATCATTAATTGACTCATATAGCCTTCGACACTTTTAACATTACTAAGAGTCAAATTATAATTTAAAAAACTCATCACCGATACAATTTTGCCGAAAATAACTCTTTTAAATTCTATCAAACAAAAAAAAATCTATAAATAAATAATTAAAGTGGATGAAAGATTCATTTACATAAAATGAGAAAAGGAACAATTGAAAGCAAAGTAGTAATTCTCATCCTATTTTCAGTTCTCCCAATTTATATCTTTGGTAGGATTAATGGCGCGTTTACTAATCCGTAATCAAATTGAGAGGAATTAAATTGAGGAGGAATTGAAATGAGGTGGAATCAGAATCAGATTCATGTTGAAGTTGTTTACTAAAAGCATGCGGAATCGGAATAGAATTCCATAAAGCTGTTTACTAATTCATCAAAATCGAAATATAAATCAGTATGATTACTAAAATGCCCTTGTCCCAAATCAAGTATTTTATATACTTTTTTAAATAAAATTTGATATAGTATATAATAGTAAGAAAAAATTTAATTGTTTTTTTATTTCATAGACACACAAAAATAATTTTGTTTATTTTTATTTTTATAAATTTAAGTACTATTAAGTATTTTTTTATAAATGTAAATATTTCTACTAAGTTTTATTTTATTTTATAAATCTAAGTATTTCTATTAGTTAATCCTTAACATTAAAAATAATTTTGTTTTTATTTCTAGGGTTAAGGATAATCTTGGAAACAATGAAAATAAGTGAGGGCATAAAAGGAAAAAAATTAGCATTCCGATTACTCTCTAAATCCGGAATCCAAATACCTCATCAATGTAGGGAATCCAAATCACCCAAATTTTAGAATTGAATTCCATTTTTTGTGTGGGCCCCACGCACTGTTGATTCCTCCCGATTTTAGTAAACACGGGTATAATCCGTAATCGAATTGGATTCCTTATTCTCATTTCGATTATGGGTTAGTAAATGTGCTATAAGAGTAGAAGAAAGCTCCTAATAAGAAATTTCTATAGGCAAACAATAAAGCGAATGAAAATGGTAAAAGAGAAGGAAAATAAAATATTTTAGCGATTTTTAAGGGTAATAATGGAAACTAACCTAATATATTGGATGAGGGGCCATCGCCCTTGGTAGCTCCTTCGGCCTTAAATGAGGGGAGAGGTGAGATGAGGTCATATCAAAATACAGATGCTCATTGGCACGCGTACAATGCGCACCTTAACTCTACCATTTGAATTTGAAGCACCTTGCTCTTGCCCAAACTGAGTTAGCGACTTCTCAAAGTTGTGTGAAGGAACACAAATTCGTTATAATAGTATCTGATTGTCCACATTTTTTGTGCCTACCTTTACCTACTGTTTGTAAGGCTAGGCTTGTTAGTGTGGGCCTTTTTTAGTGTTAGGTCCTTTTCACGTGTTATGGCATGAGAAGTCGGTCGAGATATGGTACAAACATATTTCACATAGCAAGTGAAAAATATAATACATCTTTCAAATTTATTGTTATTATATATGTATATATATATATATATATATATATATATTAAGGAAGAATTTGTTAAAAGTGAAAATTTTAAAATACCCACAATTGTCATTGGTTAATAAAATATTAAAATAGAAGACCATTTATTAAATATGGACAAAATAGTACATTCATAATTTATTTAAATTAAAATTAAAATTATAAAAACTAAAAGAACAGAACATGTACTACAGCTATTCATAAAGCCATGAGAAGTTATTCATAAAATAGGAGACAACTACCTTTAAAACTTCCTTTTAAAATTAAAAGAATATAACACACTAATGAAAACCCGATGAGCGTGTGCCAAGGGGCTAGTCAATGTATGTCACTAATTCAAACCGTTTATTTTGTAGATATTCATTCAAAGATTATCTCTACAAAAAAAATCACTTGAATTCGATATCATTTGACCACTCAATTAAATTATTGAAATTCAAAGACTTTCTTGGAGCACCTTGTTCATTGATTTTGTTGGTATCAATTAAATGACTTAATGATTTTCAATTTGCATGATTTTTTGCAAGGATCATCTCTAAATGAATATGTGAAAAATAGATGGTTTGGATCTTTGAAATTTTTTTGTAGGGGACCCTAAAGGGTGTTCCTCAAATAAAATTATTTGAGGGATCTCTCAATAGAATGGAACTTTATATATATTCCAAGAAAAGCGATAAATTATTAAAATATTTTTAAAGTGATAATTTAACATGATGACTAAAAATAATAGTGTTTTGAGTGTCACCATATGCCGTGCCTTGACTCTGGTCTTATATATATCATTTAACTCGATGTTTTACACATAGCAATTAATATGAATAATTATATTATAATAGTGTTAGATATGTGGAAGAGAAAAAAGGCAAGTAGTGGATTTACCTATCCTAATCCTATATGTTTTGCTTGGGCTCTCTCTCTCTCTTCTTGGTGCCCAGCTTATTTATACCTCACTCCAAATCAATTTGGTCTTGTATTTGGCCTTCACCACCACTACGAGTTCATTGGCCACATAAATTCTTTCCTATATAAATGGTAGCCAACGTTTAAGCATGCATCCTCACCTTATAATATAAGAATTCAACGCAGCAACTCTCTTCTAACTGCATAAGGTTTCTCTCTCTCTCTCTCTCTCTCTCTCTCTCTCTCTCTCTCTCTCTCTCTCTCTCACTTGTATCCCGTACAGGTAGCTATGGGGAGGATGGCATTGGCACATGACCATTTTAACATGAAGAATGGTGGTCATAGATGGAGCAAAGAGCTGAGGAAGAAGAGAATATCTGCAGGAAAAAGCTTATTGCTTCAACATGATGACTTAGACCATCAAGTTGTTTTGAGTGTCACCATATACCGTGCGGACGGCGTTGACGACCCAAGTGTCAGTACCATCTGTGCTTCCGATCGGATTTACAGAGCTCTTGTGTGGGTTGAACCCAGCAAAGAGTGCCGGACGCCTTTTGTTCGTGCCTTACCAAACCCTAGATGGGACAGAAAATATGAAATTCCGTTGAGGGCCAGCCTTTTGGGTTGGGGCCACCTGAACGTGGAGGTCTTGAGGGAGAGTAACGACGAGGAGCCAGGAACCTCTGATGGCATAGCCAGCGTGAGCAGGGCTAGAATCCCTCTGCCAAAGAAGATGAATCAGAAAAAGGAAGGCCGGTTTGGACTCGTGAGGAATGAAGGGCCTGGACTAGTCAAGGCTGAAGGCTATATAATTTTGTCTATGAAAGTGAAGGAATACTGATCATTAGACTATATATATATAGACGACCTAACTGCTACCCAAGTAGGTCGCCCTCTGGTTTCTTTGTTTGTTTGTTTTGTTTCTTCACCCAGTTTTTGTTTGGTATACAATTAGATTGTTCTGATAATGAGTTTTCAGTTATAGTTCCTCATAAAATCTGATGTTTTTTATTATTTCTAAATACAATTTAGGACTTGTTTGATTGATGAGATGCAATATAGATTACTGCATAACAGGTTAGAATGAAATAATATAGATTACTTACTGCATCAAAGAACTTCAAGACTGGGTGAGGAACGGGTATACTTGTTGCTTGCTTGCTTGCTTGCAGCAATATTTAATCAAAGATATTGTTGTTAGAGACAACCTTCACTAAATCAACACTTGTTGTGTGGTAAAATCGAAAAGAAAAATAGATTCCTTCTTCTGAGGAATTTACCAATTTACAACGGGAAATTTCACGATCCATAACCTACAACTAGGTCTGGGCGCGGATCGGTTCAAACGGCAGTGGGCTCTTCCATTAACCAAACCAAACACTTCGGTAGATCATTTTCTCTTCCGTTAACCAAACCAAAGACTTCGGTAGACTTTGGATCGGTTAACCTAACATTCGGTTCAGATTGGGTCGGTACGCTGGTAGTACCGTAATAAAAACACACTAATAAAAATACAATTTATAATAAATTCACATAACATAAGTTCTTGAACAAATACACTAAATTATCCTTGTAAAATATAAAAATCCAATAGTCCAAGTCATCCAAGTACAAAATCAAATAACTTCGTTTTAAAGTTACAACCGAACATTAAAAATACATAATAATATAGCAAATAACGTTACAAAACAATAAGAAATTAGTTTAAATGCTTCAAAGAACCAAAAACTGCAGCAAAGAGGCCTAGTAATCTTCAATCCAAATCTGATTTGTGTACTGCAGCCAAAGAAAAACAAAGTTAAGAATAAATATCAAGTACATGGGCAGTTGTTGACTTCTGACATATCTAAGTGGAGCTATCTTACATGTACACTTTAAGGTGATATAGGAAATCATGGAAAAGGTTCCAATGACAACCGGAAAAAATTCTAAAGAACCAAAAAACATACAACAAAGTTATAATTCTCGTCATTTTCCAAGCTAGGAAGTCTTTCAGTTTCCTAACACACACACACTTTACCTTACTTCACTCTATACACAAAAGAGCCAATTTTGATTCTGAAATTTCTGAGAACCCCAAATAAATCATTTCTAAAAAAAACAAAACTTTTCGTTCTCTATCACAACCTCGTTTTTCCTAGCTACCAATTAGACCTTAAAAGGTTTCAAACAATATCAATTGATATGAGAACCACAGCATTCATTATCCAACAACCCTAAAAAGTATACAAAACCCAACAACATGTTAAAAGAAATGTAACTAAATTCAGAGCTCCACTTAGAGATCTTGGGTTTGATATAGGACTAGTAGATGAACTGAAGGTTTTTGATTCTACAAACCCTTCATTGTTGACCTTGACTATATGCATATACACATACATAGAAATTAAGCTCAAAATTCTTACAGATCCATTTCAAATTAGTAAATATATACATACACCTACAGATACAAAAAAAGTATGATACTCTATAACAATTCTCTAGAGCAATTATGTTAAATAATGCAGTAAAAGAGGAGAGCAACATACAGAGAGTGACGAGTCAACATACCTGTGCTAGATTTCTTGTGTGGCTGGAGCTGTGCTAGATGGTGGTGGGGACGATGGAGTTGTGCTAACAGAGATATGGAGATGTGCGACTGGAGCTGGACCTGTGCTAGATGGTGGTGGAGACGATGGAGCTGTGAACGATATTTTTTGGTCTGGAATGCTAACAGAGAGATGAGAACGATATGTTTTGGGGTTAGAAGGCAGGGATGAAACTAAAAGAAGGAAAGAAACGATTTAGGGTTAATGTAGATTGTGTTCCAGTGTGTGGCAGTCTACAATAAGTTAATATCTAGCCACTAATAAATAGATACACATATTAGTATTTAAATAATAAAATAATTATAAATATCGGATCGGTACGGGTTTCCGTCAGGTTAGGGATATTGTTAACCGTTAACCAAACCAAACTTTTCGGTACGGATTGGATCGGAATAATTAAAATTAAAAAATAATTATTTAACCAAACCAAACCAAACCGTCAGTACGATACATTCAGTACACGGATAATTCAGATGAGATGCCCACCCCTACCTACAACACACACCAAATATAAATATGTCAATCTCTCCGTGATAAGGTAAACTATCCCTCACAAATAATTTTTTTTGTTCTGATCCCTCACAAAGAATTTGAACCGACGTGGAAAGGTTGCCCTTTCCTTTTCACTAATTTACTAAAGGAAGGGTAATATCGTCATTTGACATGCGGCAGCTTCTTTGGGCTACGCGGCCCAACATTACCTTCTTCCCCCAACACAACAATCATCCCATCTCCCTTCTTGTCCATTATCATACGCACCCCACGCATCCCCACCCGCGCACGTTAGCACAGAGCCCCCAACCCCGATGGCCACCTCTCGCCCTCCACCGCCGAAGCCTCTCGATCTCGACCTCACGATCGTCTCCGCCAAGCATCTAAAGAACGTCAACTGGAAACACGGCGACCTCAAGCCCTACGCGGTCTTCTGGGTCGACCCGGACCGCCGACTCGCCACCAAATCTGACGACTCCGGCTCAACCCGCCCGGTCTGGAACGAGCGGTTCACCGTCCCACTCACCCTCTCCCTCCACGACTCCTTCCTCACCCTCGAAATCTTCCACTCCAAACCCTCCGACACTCCCAAGCCCTTAGTCGGCACCCTCCGGGTCCCACTCAAGGACCTGCCCGACCCGGACGACTCCACCCAAATCCGCACCTTCCAGCTCGTCCGCCCCTCGGGCCGTCCCCAGGGTAAGATCCGCGTAAAGCTCGCCGTTCGAGAACGACCTCTGCCGCCAGATTACCATATTACCCCTCCGCCGAGCTATTTTTACTCAGGTGCCCCTATGCCTCCACCCCCTGTTCGTGACTACAGGTCATACTCGCCGTCGCCGTACTCCTCTTCTTTACAAGCTTCGGCTCCGAATCCATCGGCTTCCCCACCTCCGCCGCCGCCGACGTACCATTACAGCTCGTATTCCGATCCGTACTCGAGTTACTATCCAGCGTACTACTCCAGCGCACCACCTCCGCCTCCACCTCGGCCGTTCTTCGACCGGCCAGTAGGTTACAGTGGGCCCGGTGGTCCTGGCGGGCCTGGCGGGCCTTCCGCACCATTGGACTACTCGAATTATGATCAGAAGCCCAAGAGTGGGAAGATGGGGCTGGGGACGGGATTGGCTGTGGGCGCAGTGGCGGGAGGTATAGGTGGACTGGCATTGGATGAGGGATTGAGGTACGAAGAAGATAAGATTGCGGAGAGGGTTGAGAACGAGTTGCGTGAGCGTGACGATTACAGCAACTATCGTGCTTCCGATTATTGATTGATTGATTCAATCGGGGGGTTGAGGTATGCTTTAATGACTAAAGCTCAATGTTAATTTGCGGTTTCCCTATCGGTGTATATGTATATATATTTTATGTGGAATTTGAATTTGATCTTATGGATGTTTGGTTGAAGTAAGACAAGAGTTTAATGTTAAGTCACTGTTTTATTATGGAATAAATACTGGTTTGTTATTAATGAATTTCATGTGGAGGAGCTTGTAATGTGTTTGTTCCTTTTTGTCTTTGTTTTTGTTTTAATAGAATGAATGAATGAATGAATGCATATGTTTTCTTCGAATGAATTGCGTGGTTTGATTGATTGGTTTCAAGAGCATTGAGGATGTTGAAAGTGTATATGGTTATTTGGATTGTTTAAGAGAGTTAGTTGGTAAATGGCAGTTTAGATGAATGATGGAATGTTTTGTGTAACCTTCAAACCAACCTTGTATAGAGGGAGAGTTGTTTGCTCTTGGGATCGAAATTCACCCTCTTAGCTTTCGGCTTTCTTTTTAGTAGATGATTGAGAGCAGAAGAAATTTCGAATTGGGGAAACGGGTTTTGTGTTTCAACTTTGGGTCTTGCTCACATTCCCAACCATGAAAGTTGGGTATCTGTAATCTGACATAGTTGAACCACAGCTAAATATATATTGCAATTTGTAATATGTGCTGTGATTCTAGACTCTGGTCTTGTGTATGGTTCAAAGGTTATCTCAAGTATTCGCCTTCTCTACCTCGGTCTTGTGTGTGGTGCAGCAAGGGTTTTCCTATGCTTTTTTATATTAGGCAGTGAGTGATGTGTGTTTCAAGGTTTTATGAAGCCTTTCATTATTCTCTTCCATTTGTGTCATGCAACAAGGATTTTCCCAATGCTTAAAGACTGTTGGAACCGAACCAGGTCCCGCCCTGGAACTGTAAAAACCTTCCGAGCTTCAACCCCATGGAATCCAATCGATACCTCCATACCTAAGTCATATCTGTTATTGATACTCAAGGAATGAAATGACGATTTTTGCTATGTTTAAAGTGGTTTGTGTGGCGATAGAGGAGACAATGAATAAGCAACAAGGCCATTTGTAACTCGACAGGAATAGTTCCAGCCGTTTCCATGAGTTTCATGTGTTCAAGTAGCGCGATCTGGTTAGGGCAAAATCACAGTTTTATACTTTTCTATCATCTTTATCAGAGTCGAGTAATAAAAGATTGGATAGCTTGAAGGGATCTTGGTTTTTGGACAAAAGTTAAATCCTTGGTTGAGTGGAATGAAACCAAAAGTAAAAAATAAAGGATTAAAAAAAAACTTCTTTATCGTTTGAGGAAAAAAAAATAAAAGTATTTTTTTCTGGTATTTTCATATTTGTTGAGTGGAGGCACAAGCCCAAAACTAAATGAACACAAACCATTTTGAGCGTAGCAACATGGGCTTGATCACAAGCACGCAGACGAACTGCAATGGAAGGCAGACTGCTCAAACAATAACCCATGGATCTCTCAGAAAAAACCCAGAGCATAGCTCACGCCGTAGCTAGCCACCATCTGAGACTGACTGGTCCAATCCAACCTTATCACTCAATCCCAAACCCAATATCCAGCCATGCTAAACAAACACTTTTTTTCTTCTTCTCATTTTAAGGTTGAAGTCGACTGACACTGGACTAGTGGCTTCTTGAATTTGTATTGGTATGGTTGTTGACTTAAAGGTATGTGTCTTATATTGAAAAGTTAATAGACCTAGTTTGTTAATAGACCTAATTTTTTTTTTTTTTTTTTGGTGAGAACCTAATTTGAGTTTATAAGAAGTTGGACTACTTCCCTTATTACTAATTAGTTTTGGAGTGAAAACCTCAACTTCCTTTATGAATTTTTTTTTTGGTTGATAAAATGGGGGGACAAGCCCCAAAATACCAAAACACCTAACCAATACAAATCAAACGGCCATGAGCGACCCCTAACAAATCAACTTCCTTTATGGTATCAGAGAAAGGCTATTTATGTGTTTGACCCAACGGCTATACGTGTCCACATGTTATCTGAAAGTTTGAAACCTCAACTTCCTTCAATGGTACTGTTCTTCACACATTTGTCGAACTAGAAGTTCATCATTGGAGCATCACCAATGATGGGGTGTATTTTGGAGAACATATGATTTTACCTACAAACTAACATAAAGATATATATGCAAAAAACTATAATTTATTTGAAACATTTTTAGGTATTTTTTTTCTAATATTTCAGACCATTGCATGAAATTTGGGCCTTACATTTTTAATTCCAATCCATCTCAGCAATCCATCATAGAGCCGTGGGGATTGCAGCACACTACTGGGTGTGGGGACGTCAAGGGGGTCCTCTACATCATTTTATATTATGGCTGAAGAGTGATACCAATCCTCTCTTCTTCTTTTTTTCTGTGGGTCCCACATGCAGAGGATGTAAAAAAGGATGCACATGTGCATCTAATTTTGCATCTCTGCAGTTGTGATGCATTTTTACAACAATTTACACCTGCCCATTATAAATGATTCCAGCGACAAAGTGTATATATTTTGCATACATACACCTGGCTTTTCACCCATCGGTGATGCTCTTACAAACACAGAACTTTTGATATCTAGCTACATGGTTCTGCCTCCACTTTTGTTTTGTCCTTGTTTACAAATTCTGGACAAGCACAAGCACTCAAGCAAAACGACAAATAGAAAAACAACTACTTCATCAAACAAACACAAATAAGTGCCAAAACCCTAAATTTCCATATGAATTGCACCAAGGCTTCTTATGTTAATTTTTGGAATGAAAAAAATAATGATAAAATGAAACATGGGTGCCCCTAATGAACTCAATTTGACTACCTCAACACAATTATTCAGACGGGAGCCCAAGAGTATCCAATTATGAGGAGTTGGATTGAGGAGCATTAGATTCCGGATTCCTATTGATGTTGTTTACTAAACCATATGGATTGAGGAGCATTAGATTCCGGATTCCTATTGATGTTGTTTACTAAACCATATGGATTGAGGGGAGTTAGATTCCAGATTCCTATTGAAGTTGTTTACTAAATCATATGGAATTGGGGTAGGAATGGTACTAATTACTCAAATGTCCTCGTTGTTAGGTTAATGCAGATGACAAATTTGGAATTTTTAAAATTGTGTGAGGATATAATGGGTAAAAAAGATGAATTCCTAATGGGTTAGTTCTCCAAAAATTAGAATACCACCTCCCACCTAAGAATTGAATTTCTCCAAAATCAGGAATTCAATTCCTAATTTTATGTGGGCCCTACTTACTTTTCAATTCCTTGATGCGAAGTAAACACAGGAATCCTCCATAGGTGGAATTCGATTCCTGATGAGAATTTTAATTCCTAATTAGTAAACACATCATGAATACAGTCATCATTTGAAACCAAAGAGATATACATGTGGTAACATGAATTCTCTGTAGTGACCAAAATGTTCGAATTAAGTGTCTTGTTTTCTTTTTAAAAGGAAACACGACACTTAATTCGAACATTTTGGTCACTACAGAGAGTTTGTGTTATATGGCATCTCACATGAAAGGCGATGTGACTGCAGGAAACAAAACAGAAAAAAGAAAGTAATGATGATTAAGAATCAAAATTATACATATGACGTGACAGATAGGGGACTAAAATAGGGCAATCAGCAACTGAAGGAGAGTTTGGAAACTGCAGCAACGCACGCCTAGAATAATTTTGTTTTCTTTTCTTTTAGCTTGTCTTGTATAATTTTGTTGACAAGCACCAAACTATAATGGTTTTTTGCGCAGATGTCACAGGCTACAGCTGCTTACCGACATTCTTGGTGGCCATTAAGTGAACGGGGGAAAATATATCAAACCCTAGCTAGGGTGGAAGGGACTGGTTCTCATTACATTCTTTCCTGCAATTGATTCTTCTCCCAATAGAACAATACCCTACTAGCTGGTACTCCCACCAACAAAACATGTTGCATTTGGAGTTTCAATTTTCCTTCTTTTCTTAAATGTAATTCAATATTTTTCGCTAGTGTTTTCCTTTAATTAATTCTAAATAAAATGTGGCACTACAACAAAAACTAGATACGACAACGTAATTTTTTATTATAAATACAACATGCAGTTCGAATGTTGTTGCAAATAGTGATCAACAACGTTCATTCAGTCATGTTAATTCTGTATATTATATATGTGTGACCTGTAATGTTATTCAAAGAGCTATAGTTAGCGGCAACAAAAGCAAAGTTGAAGCTCTGAATAATTAGCACCAGATAGCAAAGGAGGAAAAATTCCCATTCTGTCAAATAGAGCATCCTAGTTTGTTTTGGACCACAGCACTGCATGCTAGCTACCCGCCCTATCCCTATCCCAATGCATGCATTTGGGCCAGGCATAATATCCATTATCTGTATAAATTATCATGGATATCACTATATATATGAATCTTGTACAAATTGGAGCTCGAGACAAATTTTGGTGGTCCATTATAGTTGTGGTGCGCCTACCCTACAAATATCGTGCCCACGAAAGTGGATACATGTATGTTTTGATTTCGGACAAACATCATGCTTCTTTTCTTCTATGATGTTTTATGTTCGATTCTTCCAAACGTTCAATTATATATATATATATATGATTAATTCATAGCTATAGGTGGATTGATTACGGCAATAAGAAAATATACATACGTATTTTGATGTCAAAGGCAAAGATGAGGCGTAGTTGGTTTTGATTGTCGGGATGCAGTTGTAGTAGTAGTTGATAGGAGTAGCAATGTGACAGAAGATGACCACGTCCGGAGCATCAATATTTGATTACTTTTTTTTTGGTTTCTCTCTTCCATGGCCTGCAGAGCATGGGTATGTATTTATGCTTCGAATACCAATTAATAAATGAAATTGTATTTTAATTATAATTGTGGGACAAGCTGTCCTACAAACCTCGGTCACCACATTCATCATCATATATCCAAACTACCTTCTTCAACCAACGTAGCTAACAATTTTCAAATCATAATCATAATTAACATTTTAATTGTAGTTATGGACATTAATTCACAATTTGGGTTGCAATGATTAATGATGTCTCATAATATGGTATCGCTCCTGTTTATTTTTTATGAGGACATTTCCTATTGAGAGGAGTGTTAAAATATTAAACTCACACACACTACACGGATGCTAAAACTTGAACACATAACCTTTCATAGGGGAAGAATCGCTTCTCTTTACTTTTTAATTCTTTCATTTTCATGCACTAACTCTGCGGATTTGCCCATCAACTGCACCTTTTTATATATTATCAAGAAGAAAAAGGAAATGGGCAATTTCATTTTTTTTATACATTTTGTATGCTACTTGAGACGCCATAAGACTCTTATCTCTTGGTAGGTGGATCTAGACAAAAGATGAATTCATTATTTGGAGTTTTTCTCAAAACAGAGAGGCATGTCGATTTAGAAATACACTGATCATCATAATAATAGTGGTAACAAAAATATAAACAACGTCAACAATAACAAGAAGAAGAATAACAAAATGATTTTCATGGCAGGATTAGTTTGGTGGGGTGAACCTTTCAGAATGGGCGCTGCTTGGCCGGCCTAAGAGGCTATGCCCCTAATTCAAAGAACGTATTCATGCAGACTACTTCCTTGTCCATCGTCCAAAAAACCAGATACATGAACGCTCACTGCTCACTACATGATAAACCCTAATTTAATATTCATATACTCGGTATTGTCAACATTTTGACCTTTGTTAATGTGTCATGCTCATTGCTCATGCATAAAAGAACAAAAAGTAAACCCAAGAAGTAGGTCACGTCTCTATCACTGAGCCTAAAAAGGGCCATTAATATGTTCTTTCAAGAAAAATGTACCTGCATACATTTCTTCATCTTGTGAAAGTGAAATGGCCAAAGGCCGGTGGCACGAGTAGTTAAGTAACGCAGCAGCCATTGCTCTTTCATTTTACACTGGTCAAATACACGTACTAGAAAACTTCAAAAAGAGTAGCGGATGATCTGAGGCCAGTATAATGTACTCGTAGCCAAAAATAGATTCGTCACGACTCATCATGAGCCACATATATTATATCGTTGTGTTTATTATATGGTGTTGCCAATGAAGTAGGTTGGTCAGGCGGGAAAAAAGTTACACAGTCGACATGTTTTAAATACTTTCATCAAGCTTCTTATAATATATATAGTCAATGGCTCTAATGGAAGTCGCCATTTTGTAATTTTGACCATTATAATATATGACAAAACTTCACCTTTGCTAATTTTGATCGTGATGGTTGTTGAATTATCTCAACCAAAAAACAGATTAGCATCATCTGGATGTGTTCATTGGAAACGCCAAAAGCATTTGGTGGACACATTTGTCATCATCCGTCAAGTGCAATGGAACACAGACGTTATACGGACACATGATATTGCCCAATGCACAATACGTTTTTTCTATTGGAAAAATGGAGGAAAGCTCTTATTTTAGTAGTTTTTAAAAAATTGTAAATATGGGCTTAGTCAAGTTTGCTAGATCGAATGTGTTCCCCATTCTTCATCCAAGTTCGAATTCCCCTCCCCATAATTTAGATTAAAATAGAATATCGCTTCTATCAACAAAATAAAAAGTTTTTAAAAGTTAATTATGTTTGTAGGAACATATATCTAATTTTGAATAATAGAAATGATAGTTTGACATGTTGGGTATTTCCTAATAGGCTTAATTACTATTTTACTCATGGAACGGGCGCTCGATTTTTACTCCCTAAAACTGAATTTTTCTCACTTACCTCTAGAATTTCCAATAATTATTTAAATTTTCTCATTTTACCATTTTCATCTACAAAATTGTTAAATGTGCTGACGTGGCATAGGCATTTTAGTAATATTAGCTAGCCATTAAAAAAACTTTAAAATTCAAATTAAATTTTTAAAAACATATTTTAAATGTTTTAACTTTTATTTTAGGGTTAAGTGATTCTAGGGAAGGTTGGGTCTAGGGTGGAGGTTTTGTCGGGGAGAGAAGATAGGGGTAGAGAGAGAGAGGCAGAGATAATAGAGAGGAGAGAGAAGGGGAGTAGGTTGGGTGCATTGGAGGTGCGATGGGGGTTAGGTCAGGGAAGGGAGGGGAGAGAAGAGAGCGGCATATGGAGTGAGAGTGAGAGAGAGGCAAAGAGAGAAGAGAGAGGAGTTAAAATTACTAAAATGTACATGCCACATCAGCACACTTAACGATATTATAGACGAACATTGATGGAAGTGGTAAAGTGAGAAAGTTTCAGCAGTTTCTATATATTATGGGGGTTAAGTGAGAAACTTTCAATTTCAACAGTAATTAAGCATTTCCTGATATGGGAATAAATTTGTATTTCAAATGACACCTCCCATCATATAAAAAATGGTTAAATATTTTTGTTCACTGGATTTTACATTAAAATTCAATTTGGTCACATAGAAATTTTTGTAGTCAAATTTGTCACTATGTTTCCAAAAGTTTAAAGTTTAGCCAAATAGATAACAAAATGTTTATAAATTATAAACTTTGGGAAACACAATTACAAATTTGGCTAAAAAAAGTTCTGAGTGACCAAATTAAATTTTTGTATAAACCCAATGACCAAAAATGTATTTAACTTTATAAAAAATAATAATATTCCATTAAAAAGATTAGTGGATAATACTACCCAATTCTATTCGAGTTTCTAATATTTCAAAAAAATATTACCACTAAAATAAGAACTAATTATACCAAAATTTTAGTGTTTACTTTTATTCCAGAAGACACAAAACTGAAATCAAAATGTCTCAGATTCAAATGACCGTGCCACCCGATGATTGTGGTTTCGCTGCAAATGCACAAGTAAGCAATAGCATCGCCAATTTGCCATTGAACAACTTGTTAGCGTGGCAGCTGGGTTCTTACTGGCATACACGTGGCAGATGTTAAGGTTCACTCCAACGTAGACTTGGTGATTGGCACTCTTGATCTGTTTGTCACACACGTGGCAGACATCAACGGATGCTGCATCCAAAAACTACATGGATCCCAACAATTAAAATCCAAATAAGAAAGTGGGTCTTAGTATTTAGACACCACGGGCTGCCACATCACAATACAATATTTTTATTTTTGGCACTGCAGTTTACTATATTTTTCTCAAAAATAAAACTGATAAAGGAGCAATGGGTCAAACAATTAATTAAGCCACATACATACATTTTAGTTCCGAAAGTGCTTTTATTTTCTATATGTGTTTGTTTAGTATTTATCATTTAAATATCATCTGACAAGTGGACAATATTTTTAATTATTCTGTATATAAACATATATATATATATATAATCCCGATCTCTTAAACCACGTACTAAAATATATACATATATATATGCTTAGCATTTAAATAGTTCTTCGCAATTAAAACCTGGCACACGCCGACAAATCAGAATTGACGGTTTTAGTTAGAAGAATCTTGCATATAACTTAATTAACCGGCCATATTTGTATCAGCTAATCTAAAACATCTGCAATATAAATAAATAAAAATGTAGTAATGACAACATAATATTATGCTAATGGCAAGTAAAGCTTAATTAATTTTGCAGAGGACAGTTCAAGGTTAGCTAGCTTACGACTAAGCAGAGGACAGCCAACCTACAGAACGTAAATAGTCGGCGCTATTCTTAATTATATGGATAATTAATTAGCTAATTAAGTTTTTGCACAAAGTTTTACTCACACAGTACGCTAACTGGCAAGTGATGAGTGCTGTTTAAGCAAACTTTGTGGCAATATTAATTACAGGACATAGGCTCTTAGCGAAATAAGAAAATAATATATAGTAAATTAAACATCAATCACGCTAGCTAGTTGACAACTTGGGATGAAGAAACAGAAACAACTGTCTCTATTTGGATGCAATCAGATAGAGATCAACAACTCTAAACTTAATATTTATCACAAACCACTCATAGGATAGAACATAAAAAGGATTGCTTGCCCTTCTTTCTTTCTTTTTTGGTTGATCAGATCTCCCTTGTTTTTACTCAATTGTCGCTATATGTATGGATATTCCTTGGCTCAAGTCATATTCCTCATTTCATTAAATCACAGTCTAACACGTATGGAAAATTAAGTCATTAAGATAATAAAAGAAAAGATAATTTTACACATGTGTCTAAATATGATTTATGGTCATGATTTGATTTGAGTGAAAAGTCCGCAGTATATTGTTGGAAAGGAGTGCGAGTAGTAGAAATGTGTTTAATTGGATGCGTGGGGAGGCATGAGTATCTTGTTATGTATGGGAATTGTGTAATTCAAGGCGGACTCCATTGGATATTGCTGGAGATTTACTGCTACCTGTGAGAGATTTCAAGTGGAAAATCTCATCTCCACAGATTCTGAATATATGAGAGAAAATCTCACTGATTCTTGTTGGAGTGAGTAAAATCTCGGAAATCCAATATTAATTTCTTAATTATAAGATAATAATTATTAATTAATTTGTAGCTTAAATTGTCGATAGTCAACACGTTCAATATTTTTTAGTTGACATGGTACTTAGACTTCATATAAAGATCTGCAGTGCTGAGCTCAGCTCATTGGTTTTAATGTAAATTTTCATCATATATTTTCTTAAGAAAACCCTAGCATTTTCATTGGTTTTAGTTTTCCACTAATAGAACTACAATCGTTGTAATTTCATTAGTTTGCATGTCAGAAACTAGCTAGGAATTCCAACACGTGGTTTCCAATGGGAGCCACGATTTGTGATGCTGATGATGATGATGATTAGGAAATTATATGCCGACAGAGAGAGACAGAGAGAGTGAATGCATCATCAGATATAAAAGAGAAACTCTTATGTAATAGTGTATCACTTTTTTCAATAATGCGACGTATAATAATTTTTTCCAAATATTATTGTGTTATTGATCGGAGATAGTAAAACAATGTTATCCGTGTTATATGTAAGAATTTTTAGATACAAACCCCCCTGACCCATCCATCCATCCATCCTAATATTCTACATGAAAACACAAAAGTAATTAAATAATCGATGACATTGACAACCAAATCAGCAATAAATCACTAAATTAAGGAGCACCCAGCCCAATTCAGCACATTCATGTATCCAACCCCTATAAATACCCCTCCCGACTCTCACACCTTCCTCACTCCTCCTCCTCAGTGTCAGTGCACATTTCCAGCCCTCCTCCATCCACACCCATTACAGACTTGGCGCCCATCGAAGAAACTAACAATTCGATCAAAATGCCTTCTTCAAATTCGCCAAAGTCACTAACTCACGTGGTGACCAAATCCACCGTCTTCCCCGACCAGCCCTCCACACTCGGAGACCTCAAGCTCTCCGTCTCCGACCTCCCCATGCTCTCCTGCCACTATATCCAGAAGGGCCTCCTCTTCCCTCTTCCTCCTTTCCCCATCCAACACTCCGCCCTCATCCCCATCCTCAAAGCCTCTCTCTCCCAAACCCTCTCTCGCTTCCCTCCCTTGGCAGGCCGCTTGACCACCTACTCCGACGGCCAAGTTCACATCACCTGCAACGACTCCGGCGTCGACTTCATCCACGCTTCCGCCCCCTGTCTCTCCACCAGCGACATTCTGGGTCCCACTGACGTCCCCGATTGCGTCAAGGACTTGTTCCCCTTCGACCGGACCGTCAGCTACACCGGCCACTACAAACCCAATCCTAGCCGTCCAGGTCACCGAGCTTAGCGACGCCATTTTCATCGGCTGCGCCCTCAATCACGCCGTCACCGACGGTACCTCCTTCTGGAACTTCTTCAACACCTTCGCCGAGCTCTGCAGACTGTCATCCTCATCATCACCTAATCAGAACAAGAAATTGACGGTAGTGAAGCAGCCAGACTTCTGCCGGAGCTCAGTTATCATATCGCCAGCGGTGCTCCGATTTCCGGAGGGAGGTCCCAAAGTCACCTTCTCCCTCACCGAGCCTTTGCGAGAGCGAATTTTCAGCTTCAGCAGAGAAGCAATTCAAAACCTCAAATCCCAAACCAACAGTAAGAAATGGGCCGAATTCCAAAACGACGACGCTTTAATCAGCGCGGTTGAGATTCTCGGGAAACATAGCAACGACCCCTACGAGATTAACAACTCCAACGGCGCCAGAGTGACGTCAATTATCGAAAACTGGTTCAATAACTCCAACGCCAAACCGACACCCGAAATTTCGTCGTTCCAGTCGCTCTGCGCGCTCCTCTGGCGATCCGTGACGAGTGCGAGGAAATTGCCGTCCTCGAAAACGACGACGTTCAGAATGGCGGTGAATTGCCGTCACAGGCTGGAGCCCAAGCTGGACGCGTACTACTTCGGGAACGCAATCCAGAGCATCCCGACGTACGCGACGGCGGGAGAGGTGCTGTCGAACGACACACGGTGGTGCGCGGAGCAACTGAACAAGAATGTGACGGCGCACGACAACGACAAGGTGCGAGGTGTTGTAGAGGATTGGGAGAAGAACCCGCGGGTGTTTCCGCTTGGCAACTTCGACGGTGCGACGATGACGATGGGGAGCTCGCCGAGATTTCCGATGTACGACAACGATTTCGGGTGGGGCAGACCGTTGGCAATTCGGAGCGGGAGGGCGAATAAGTTTGACGGAAAGATATCGGCGTTTCCGGGGAGGGAAGGAGGTGGAAGCGTTGATCTTGAGGTGGTTTTGGCGCCTGCCACTATGGCTCTGCTTGAAACCGACTCTGACTTCATGCAATACGTGTCGAGCTGAGCCTGTGGATGATGTCGTATATTCTACATAAAAACAAAAGAAGAAAAAGGGATGTGGATGAAGGGGAAATAGTTGGGTACGGTTAATCAAGGACCCTACTTTAATCTGCACTCTACTGTTGACCGTTTGATTGTATGGGCCCTTGGGTGTGATTTGGTTTAGAGACCAATGGATCGGAGGATGTTGATCTGTGTATTTGTGACTTTTTTTTTTCTTTTACTAGTGTGTGTCGTTTAGATTTGAATTATAATTTTCTTGACTTTTGTTTTGTCAACTCTATTTGTTTTGTTTTCTTGTTTTTTGCTGAGAGTTCTATTTTCTTTTGTTCTGATTTTGTGGGCCAGCGCTCTAACAAAATTAATTAGTCTTATCACCTGCTAAACAAGAGACAAACTTAATATAATACTGTTTTGCTATTATCGATCAATAATACAATGTCATATGAAAGTGTTGGCACACATGTCACAACATTAATGATCGGTAATAGCAAAATAGTGTTATATTCTCATTTCATAAAAATCTTTCTGGCTAAACAACCCATCAAACATTCAAGAGACTGAAATAGCGTATGATTGATAAGCCCAAAGCCTTATCAAGTTCCGGTTTAGCATCACTGATCATCTTCAAAGTTTAACTAATGGACCAAGGAATTATTCATCACTCAAAACTTCTTACAAGTCGGAAGAGAGGTATGTAACGGGTCAGTATTTCTCCCATTGACCTTTAACTAAGCTACCAACATTGCCAATTAAACTTTTACAAGTAAGGAATAGCATTTTCGAGTTTTGAGTATGTATGCTAGCATTTTAAGGTTTTGTCTATGAATTTTTGGCATTTGATGGTTTCGAGTATATATTCGGATATTTTAAGCTTTAGTGTATACATTTAGCATTTACAAAGCTTTTGTTTACTACTTTCTAATTATGAACATAGATTTTGTCATTTTGGGGCTTCATATACGAATTTAGCTTTTTTAATGGTTTCATTATATAATATTTTGTGGTTTCTTTTCTAGTAAGATTTTGGTATTTTTGGAGTTTCGTGTCTTAGTTTAGGTTTTTTTTTTGGGGGTTTGTGTCTAGATTTGACCAATTTGAGGTTTCGATGGTTGATTTTGGAATTCGCAGAGTTTTGCGTATCAACTTAACATTTGTCATTTCATGCGTATATTTTAGAATATTTGGGTTTCAATTATAAATTTTGGCATTTGGGGGTTTCATGTATGAATTTAGCATTTTGAGCGCTTGGAGTATAGATTTTGGCTTTTTGAGGCATCGTGTACGAATTTAACATTTTAGGGCTTCATATAACATTTTGCAGTATCAATATAAATCTTGGCATTTTCTTTATGAATGTAGCATTTTTGAGAGTTTTGTATATATGCAACCTCAATCACTGAATGTGTTTTAATCTATCAGTCTAAAATGTGTATTATAATGTGCGTCTTCCTATCCTAACTCATACATGAAATGATGAAACCCCAAAAATGAAAAAAAAAATTCTATATCAAAACCACACAAAAATGTTACACGAAACGTTAAAAAATTCATACTTGAAACCCAAAAATTCTCTAATCTATACACGAAATCTCGAAGTGTGAAGATCCAGACAAAGAGACCTATGATGTCAAAATCCAAACAGACCTATCTTATCATATGGTAAGGAAACCTACAAGGATTCATGAGTTTGAACAAGCCTGTCTTAACTCATATCTTTCTCATGTCCGAGTGTCCTAAGATTTTTGAAGATAGAAATGAGATTATAACAATTTCAAAAAAGTTGAGTAACTTACTTATTTTTTGGGTTGAAATTTTTCTGGAAATGTAACAAGTATATAGAGCTTTTAAAATTCCAACAAAATTATGTGTTTAATATTGGAATATGCACCACAAAGGCAAAATATAATGTTCATTTGGGCCTTTCACGAACATTATGAATTGAGATTTAAGAGTGATTCCTAGCCTACTGAAATAAGAGAGGCCACTTTTTGGGCCGCACTCATCTTAGACTCTTCACTGTGTCCAGAAACCATACGACGTCGTTCCAACCTCGACGCAATGGAAGAAATTCCATTACGTTACGTATCCCAAATCACAGACCATCTCAACTGGCTTGCTGGGACCTCAGCTCAGCAGACGAGATCCAACGCCTACAGAAGAGCCACGTGGGAAGATCCCGAGCGCCGGGAAGTTCGTCTGCGACTCAGGGTCGTCGAACACGATGAGCAGAAGGCAGATTCTTAGAAATCCGATTGCGTTCGTTTGGTGGGTTGTGTTGGTTTGTTGCCTTTTAATTGTTACAATCTCAATGCTGAGGGTTCCAGAGATCCCACTTGGGTTGCAATATCCCACTACAAAAACCAGTAAACAAACTTCAGAGAATGACAATTTGTTTTCGATAGGGAAGTTTGGGGAGATGATGCTTGAAATGTTGCCTGAAGATCTTGCCTTTACTGTCTTTGTTCCTTCAGAGAAAGCTTTCGAGCGCGATCTGAGGCTCAGCCCAAATGATAGTTTAGTGAGGGAGAAGATGAACGACGACACATATGCAATGATGTCTCGAGTATTGGGCTTCTCGGCTGTGCCTCGGAGGCTTGCTTCAGTCAATGTGCCGATTGACAAAGAGCTGTCGTATGATTCTATATCTGGGTTTGTGTTGTATATCTCGAAAGAGGAAGATGGAGCGTTGACGGTCAACAGGGTTCGATCCAAAAGAGTGGATCTGAGGAAGAAGAGAAACGTTGTGCATATCATGGATGGGGTGATCATGGATGCTGAGTTCCGACAATCAGTTCAGCCTGAGAATGAGGAACAAGATTGAGCTCACTCGTGAAGTTTTGTAATATTCTACTTGGATTACTGTAGAAACATATATATGATATGAGAAGTTATAATTCTTTCTACATATTTTTATTACATAATTATACTAATAAAGTTGTAAGGCAAAGAAGGCAAGGGAATTTGTTTTTTGGTTACACAATCAAGAATGGTAGAATTGTAACATCGCATAAATGAGTCTTAAGGTTAATAAAACAGATTAAAAGGGTCTACAAAGGAAGATGGGAAGCAAAGCAACCCAAGTTTTTTAGTACAAAATGATTATGACCATCATCCCTTGACAACCCGTAAATTATATGTTCAAAAGAAACTGAGCACCATCTGGGACATGGCAAAAAATTAGGGGTTATTATTAAATCGGCCATGTCCTATGCATCCCTCCAATTCCAACTTGAAATTCATCGAGGCTGGAACGAAGTGAAAGTACGCATTTTAGTTATCTTAGTCGACAAATGACACCCCTCAAAGCTCCAAGCTGTATATAGATACTTCTTAGCTTCCGGCTGCAGCTGTTACAGCAACTTGTTTCGAGTCTTCTGCCTTTTCATGCTCCTTATTGTGCATCTGAAATATTCCAAAATTTTCAAATCAGAAGACATTATGTGAAGTTTGTAAAGAAAATCAAGGAAGATCCAAATATTTGTGACAGTATATTATAGCACCATGCACATTGCTTGACAAGCCAGGCTCAATGAAACAGCAGAAAAGCTAGAATCATAATGGACAGATCAACAAGGGATAGTGGCCTTTTCATGCTCCTTTTGTTTTCTCATTCACCCTCAAACACTGAAGGAATAATTGCTAAGGCGAGGAATCCTAATATTAAAATTACACATTCAAGGAAATGCATCTCACCTTGTTGTTGATCAAGTTGTGAAGAGCAATAACACTTCGGATGAGGGAAGAAAGATATATAACCAACATCATATCATTTGTTTTCACTGCACATAACAACAAGGACATGAATCAACATTTTAGCAGAATAGGCGCTAGAGCTCGGATAAAATATCTAACCACAAAGCAGTTTAAACAATAAAATATCTACAGAGGCAGAATAAACAGTAGGTTTCTTTACCTGAAAAAGCCTTGATCAACTCGGAAACATTAAGATTTGGAAGTAGATTGAACACATCCTACAAGGATTTTGAACAGAGAAATAAGAAAATGTGCAGGTGGTATGGTGAAAATATTAAGAGTTGGCAAAAATTAGAAAGAACTAGCACTCAACTCATTAAAGACGGAGACACATTACGATTCTAGCTTATACTATATATAAGTTACGCCAAAACCAAACCTGTAGATGGTACAAAATCTCGTGGTTTAAAGGGAGCTTTCCATCAATAACAAAGTCAAGATAACCCCGAATCTCTCGAAGTCTTGCTTCCAATCCCTTCAAGGCTGTGAGTTTCCCTGTAACCTGTACAAGACTTGGAAACTAAGTTTCTTGTATTCATGTTAGACTCATGAGAAAATCTAATAATTTCGACTCCATACACCAGCACACAAACACACACACACATGCATCATGTGTCTGTGTGTGAATAAAAAGTAAAAACCAAACCTCTGTTGCGAGAGTGCTGATGGTTGTATCCTTCACATCTCTAAGCAAATGTTCCACTCCTGTTACAGGGTAACATGGTAACTCAAAACTAAAACTAGATACTCGCACACCAACCCACAAAAGAAATTGATGTGTGCATGCAAAAAGTTAGGAGTTCTTTTTATTCAATGCTAATAATGGGGGAGGACAGGTTATTCATCCCATCGGCATACCAATTTCCTCAACTTCATGGGCAGCAATTTCAGAAGGCACATGAACGAACACCTTCTGGCTTTTCTGGGTAGCATTCTGTAATCATACTGAAATGTTAATTCAAATTTGCATGAAACTGGATTTCAAGTTAAAAGTAGCACTAACCATACAGCTTGATTTCTAATAGTACACAAGAACAAAAGAAAATTGAGGATTTTTTTTCAAAAAAAAAGGTTATTCTACCTCTTTAACCTCTTCAACAGTACAGTAAGCTTTTGTGGGTATACCCAGCTCCTTTGGTTGGACATCAATTATGACCAAGACAGGATTTGGGACATAGCTGCAAAATCAAACACAATGGAGAAAGCAATAAATATTAATGAGAACTTAAGGGACAAAGAAAGGAAACAGAGGTTCATGTTGGCTGCAGGCTTCCACATGTTAGAAACCCAAAAAGGGCGGCATAAATAAAGGCAGCATATTGTACCACTGCACAAGAATATCACTTAAAGGTACAGTGCATCCTTATAGCCAACCATCACTATTTTGTAGAAAATTGACACGCAACCACAAGGTTTCAAAATTCTCAGACATCTTAGTTCTTGTTTTTCTATATCTTCAAGTTAGATCAGCAAAATGGTATAACACAGTGCATATTGGAGATAAAAGAAAGAAAGAGGTACACTTCTGCTCCTTTTAGTAGTTGAAAACTTAATATGGTTTCTGTAATCTCAATTTAAACAATGTCAACCTTAGAATACTCAAATTATTTCAATGTTATCCTTTCACATAATTTTGTTAATCAGACTAGATGTTAGAAACATTCATGATATTCCTATGCAATCTCAAGTACAAGGAGCGCTGGATTGCATTGGGTTGGTCAACTTACTCATTAAATAAACTGTGAATGTCCAAGTCATTTTCTCGCAATTTTGGACCCGTGCTGTACCATCCCACAACATGCTCCTTTGCTGGAAAAGGTTATTTGTCAATTTTTCATCATAACCAACAATGTACATATGTGGAAATAAGAGAATTTTCTCGACTACTACCATTTATTCTCTTCGCCATGGCATACATGGCCTCATGGTAATTGTGATCAAGAAACCAGATACTAGGGTCCCTGTCATCTTCTTCAAAGGGCACTGTGAATAGAGATTTAAATATTATTTATGTAAAAAGTAATGCACTTGACCTGGAAACATAACGGTTTTAAAATCAAGAACATAGAAAAGGCAAAATAAGAAAATATTTTAGTAACAAAAACCTGACAAACACAAAATCTAAACTAATTCGTCAAATTTAAGGATACAATCTTGGAATTTGAGGCTGATACTGCCTAACTTTTTGTTGGAAAACCAATAAACAAGAAAATTAAAATAGTACATGAATACAAGTGGTAGATACTGACAACTAGAGCACCTACAATGCAACAGGAAATTAACATAGAAAGTGCAATGTGCCGTAAATAAACTAATACACTTTCAAATTGCGCAGGTCTATACATTTGGAAAGAAAAACAAAAGCACAAAATTTGCATATTTAGGCTACAACAACCTCAGTACCTCTTGAGTTAAAATTATAAATGCGTGATCAAATAGCAAGTCTAGAATGCCACAATCAGTTGTTATCACTTTAACTTTTCTACATCGCAAATTTGAAATTTGACACAAATTATGTGAGTAGAAATTCATATAGCAGCATGCAATTCCAAATGTAACTTAACTTTGTTAAGCCAATTCCAAGTTCAAGCTCTTAGCAGCAACAGCCCACTTATTTTTTTTTGAATAATTAATCAAAATACACCTTATTTTTAGCAATGTCATAACCTAAAGACAACATTTTCTATATAGGCAATGAATTATCCACCAAAATTGGAGCCAAATTCAAAATCATAACCACCATAATCAGATCAAAATAGGAAAAATTCACCTCCAGATAAAATAAAAATATTTCAAAAGTAAAAAGGAATGAGATCCAAACAGAGCCGAGGAACCGAAAGAGAAGCAGATGGACTAAAAGACGGAGAGAAATATACGAACCGGCATAGCTGTTGGTTACGTCAACGGTTCCCTTGAAAGAGGAGCCAAGCAGAACGCCGACGACGCGCTTGCGAGTGTCCTTGGCGACCCTGTTGTAGTTGTCGACGATGCTGAGCAAAACCAGAGGGTGAACTATCACCTTCTCGATCGGCCTCGCTGAGATTTGCTGCGTTTTTATCACATCCATTTCCTAATTTCTTCCTCTTCAACTGAACTTTTTCTTTTTCGCTTGAATTTTGAGTTAGCTTCTCCAGGAAACCTCAGCTGGCGTGTTCTAACTCAGTTTCGCTTCCTCAGTTTCACCGAACAATACATTTTTATATTATGAAAAGCTTTGTTGGTTTCTGGACTCTCAGTTGGGCATCAAGGCCCAAGTTATGAAAAAAGGGCCTCAATATTAATGGGCTTCATTTGAGACAACTATTACCTTTGGGCTCGCTTAACTGGCTTGAGCTTGGGTCAAAATAGGGATTTGGGTTAACATGTTGAAAATAGTTTACTTTTTTATTTATTTACCTTTTTTGGAGAATCTTCGATCCAAAAGCAATAAGGTTGTAGCTCAAGTGGTTATGAGCATTCACCAATACACTTAAAAATTTGTGTTCGATTTCAAAGGACCCACTAGTGTAGTTATTTGGAGTAAATGTTCACCCCAGAAGGTTATGGGTTCGAGTCCTAGCATCCGTATAGTGTATATGAGTTTAGAATGCTATCTCCCCTCTTAACAGGAAATGTGCTTTTAAAAAAATTGTGTTCGCTTTCTCTCTCTCTAATTCCACAGGCAAAGCATACACACAGCTCCTATCACCAATTATTCCATTATATGAGTTGCACGTGATGACGAGTGTGAGAGGGAAAACTTGTATGACCCTTGCACCCTCTCTATAAGGTCCTCATGCACTTCTATCCCTGAGATTCTAGATGCCCTTTTAAGAATAATCACTTTACAACACTATGAAAGGGCAGGTTTAGAATATCAAAATAAGATTACTTAATAATAGTTTTGGTAGTAGCATAATATAAAGGGATGGGAGTGGATGAGTTTTATTTAGGGCTCATTTGAGAGTGATAGGCCAAACATCACTTCTATGGATAAATAATATATGAGATGTGTTTCTTCCCAAAATCACTTAAAGTGATTATGTGAAGAAGCACGTAAGAGCATCTCCAACCGAAATGCCAAATCCAACGTGGGCAAGTTTTGACAAAAAATTTGACGCTTTTAAGCCTCCAACCGTTATGCCAAATCCACTGGATTGACATCATTCACTTTTTGTCAAAAACGATGTTCACAAGTTGAGATGCCTTTTTTATTTTATTATTATTTTAATGCTAGGCCCACTCCTTCTCTCCTCCTCCATATACAATTTTTATCCTATTTAATATTTTACTCTTAAATATCGAGCCCACTTGCGCCTTAAAACTAATAAAATAATATATATATTCGACATATCGGTTGGATAAAGAGTTTTACAATACGTCAAATCACACATGCCATCAAATTTAAATTTGATGTTTGGAATTTGACATCTCCCTTGGAGATGCTCTAAGAGATGCCTCTTCCCATAAGTTATAATGACCCTCCCAAAAGTACTCCCAAACCCTTAATAAAAGGATAAACTAGGGCAGTGGTGGGGACATGAAATTCAAAGCTGGAAGCAGACCCAAGGCCAAGTTTAAGTATACCCATGGACAATTTATGCAGCCCAAGGAGACACTTCTCATATGAGGAAGCGAAAATTCCAGTTTCCAAGCATTCATGGAAAACAAGAACCCAACAGAGTAAATCACAGAGAAATTAATAACCACAAAGTTTTCAGAGCACATGCAGAGGAGAATGTCCAAGAATTTCCAATATTTTACCAACTTTAAAATTAATTCACAACTACGTAAAATTTTCAGCTACAAAAGTTTTCCACTCCTATCTCCCCCCACACCCTCCCTTTCTGCTCACCCTTCCTAGTTCCTGCCACCAGCTAAACCCTAAATTCTCCAAATGACAGCCATGGCTCTACTACATAGCTGGCTAGCTAAAAGTTTTTTCTTTTTCTTATAACATTTGAAGCATGTAATTTAAAGGAAGCTTAAGCGCAGATCCAATGGTGGATGATCCATTTCTGTCCCAACCCTGTAAGTAAAAGCTGTAGCCTCTTTGCAGTATTCGTTTGCATGAAATCTTAGCTTCTCCGCTTCAGATTCATCGAAGGAGTTTATTGGGAAAAGTTGAAGGGTCTCAATCACTCTCGCAGGCTCCGAAACTTGATTTAGTTCTGGAAAGACGACCAGAACATCAAACATTTAAAAGAAACATAAACACCAACACAACATCATCACACAGAAAATATATCAACAGAGAATTCGAACTCTCATAACTCAAAAACAGTTACTTCAAAAAGGAGGAAAATGTTTTAACAGCCATTAATTAACGTACGTTTCGGAGAGGAAATCTTGTCGTGATCTCGACGAGTGAAATCCTTGTCATCGATGGAAACTTTGCGGCGTTTCTGTCTTTCTCTGGCTTTGTGATTCTGAAACCAGTAAAACACGTTCTTGCTCTCGATCTTTCCATAAAAGCTTAGCTGAGAGGAGATTTTCTGAATCTGATCAGTGCTGGGCGTTCGGAGTCCAGACCTGAACAAGTCCGTCAGAACTTTAACTTGTTCGGTAGTTGGATTCCAACGCCCACACTTGGTTCCATTATTGCCATTGCCAACACCACCACCACCACCACTGCCGCGAAAACTCGCAGCTTTAATGCAAAATTCTGACATGCCCTCATCCATATTTGAATTTTCAGCTTCAAATGCCTAGAAACGAAACAAGTCTCTGCTACCTCAGAACTTCCTTTCTGAGCTTCTGAACTCAAAAGAGTGTGAACCCGTGTGCATATATAATACCATAAAGTGTATACTTTGGTTTGATTAATTTTTTGTGTTAAAGTTTTTTAATCGCGGAGTAGGTTTTTGTTTTATTGAAATCAACCCTTTGTTTATATATTAATCTGCGTTGTTTTTAGGGAATTTGAGATTGAATTATGTGGATTTGTTCATTTCAATTATCTTTTTCCGGTTTTTTGTGCTGATAGATATAAATAGAGAGACATGCGCGAAAGTTACCACTGTTCAACATTGGTCGCCGAGCAGACAAGATGTTAGTTTCCACTAATATTGCATAAAATTGTAATTGAAGCTCTCTAACAACATTTTTTATTTCCTTGAGTTCATATGCATATATAAAATTTTCTTTAGGGTTGTTTTTATGCTTTGCAGTAAAATATATATGCTTTGAGATTCTCCGATAAGTATTCAAGCTAAGAATTGGTTATATATTTCTAATATCGGCTATTAGATTACATTAATTAGATGTGTTATTAGATTACATTAATTAGATGTGTTGGTAATGTAATTAATACTTAACATAAAATACTTATTGGAGAATTTTCATATATGCATATTCTAAAATGTTTAGTTTATAATTCTCATGCTCTAGAATAATTTAGTACGTCTCCAAGACCACCAGGACATGTGAGAAAGGCCAAGCATCATTTTTAATTATGTTGGTGTCTTGCTAAAGATCATATAGAAGAGTGCAATTTGATGTATTATCTTAATTGGGTAATTTTGCAAAAGAAGATCGATGCAAGTGAAAGTCAAAATTTCACATTGTCTGATCCAAATTGGACGGTTGTGATCGCAACAGACTGACAAAGATACCGAGTTAGGTTGACCCTAAGACTAAGTACAGCTCAGTCAAATAGTGTGGGGTTGAATCCCCTATTAAGGGTGTGTGGGAACATAAACAAAGCGACTAAAGCCACCAAATTGAAATATGGGAGAGGGACAACTCATGACCAGCCAAAAGAGGGGGACAAATTGGATTTTCTTATGTCATGTGCCTCCTGTCGTAACCAACTACATGCCCCTTTTTCCAGTCACTTGGTTGCTTCATCTTAAGTTCAAATATATATAGAACAAATTTTAAAACACACTTATCTTTTGCTTGTATGTACACACTTCTGGCAGTGATCAAAAGTCTAGGTGATATTTTGTATTATTGGGTTTGTCCCTACACAAGGAATATATCATATATGGTTGAATGCATAGTTATGTCATGAGATTTTGCATGCAGTTTCTTTTTTTAGATATGAAATTTGAAACAACATCGGTGCATGTTATCGTTTTATCATGAAAAAGTGAAATTTGAACTTGAGATTTCTTGTAATATAGTAAATATTGTTAATATACTTGCTAGTGACTTGAAACATACCTTCAAAACGAAGAAAATGGTCTTGATCCATTTGATATATTTCAGTTTAGTGTGTGACAAAATCCCAAGAAAAGTCTTTGGGCATACATGGTTTGGTCTGGTCTCTCAAGATTGGTTTGGTATTGAGACTTCACATATAGTTTCCTTTCTAGATTTGAAATTGAAAAACAACATCGATGCATATTATTATTATGAAAAAGTGAAATTCGAACACGAAATCTCTTCTAACATAATAAATGCTCTGAATGCTTGTTTGTGACATTGTTTGAAGTATACCTTCAAAATGAATTAATGCTTGCTTGTGACTCTGAAAATGGTCTTGATATCCATTTGATATATTTTAGTTATTTAGTGAGTGACAAAATCCCAAGAAAAGTCTTCGAGCATGCATGGTTTGGTTTGGTCTCTCAATATTTTGAATAGTAAATCTGGTAATTGGCTAGTCAAGAGAAGAGCAGAGCAGTAGCGTAGTGCCAAGTTGTGTTGAGCACTTTCGACAATTCCCGAGGATATGTTTGTATTCACGAGCAAAATTTGTCTGTTTGCACTTGGCACAATAGTTGGCTGACTGCTGTCTTTGAATGTGGTCTGGCTAACTCCTAGGAGCTTTTAATTAATTAATTTGTACTCACCTAATCAAACCTAATTAGAGTACATGTTATGCAGGTGAGTGAGTGAGTGGTGACGATGATCATATATGAAATGGTACAAGCGCACTAGGGTTTGCTGGGTTAGTGCCAACCCATCCTACCCATCATCTTGAACATGTCCCTGTTTGGAAGCATACTTGCTTGGAGGAACACACACGTCTTTTGTTTTGTTTCGATGAATTTTGAAGATTGAAACTTGATTGATTATCATATGATATCAATATAGGCTTAGGGAGGAGCAGCAGTTGAGGAACGCATGCTTCTCGATGAATGCATAATTACTAAGAAGTACATTTGACTGAGATGAGATGAGATGAGATGAGACCAAACCAGACTCAAAATTAAAATCAAACATTCGAAGTACTATATAGTATTAGTATAGTTTTAAAGAGGGTAAGTTGGAGGGGGAGATTGGTAAAAGTGCCATGCTGTCCTGTTTGGCTGTCTTTTGCAATTGTCCATCTACACCCTACACTAACTTTTCCATCTCCTTTCTAAAAAGAGTGTGCTAAGCTAATAATATTTGAGACACAGAGAAACGAGAAAGATGTGTTTATGTTTATGTGTATGGGGAGAGGGTGAATGTGTAAAACGTGAGATTCGAGAAGTCTTGGCTAGAATTGGGGCACGCGTGAAATCCAGGCCACCCCCTAAAAATCTCCCTCCTTTTTCGACTTTCTTGTCTCCATTGCTGCTTATAATTAAGCACTAAGGCAACAGTGGAAGGTTCACCGCCATCATCCAGACAAAAAGGCCAAAAGCCACCCCCACTCACTTAGCGTTCATATTTATCATATTTTATAAGAGAGCAGAGAATATGATTTTGGGGGATTAAGACGTTGTGGATATCCAATCATACCTGGCTGCTGCTGCCTGCTGGCATCTCATTAATGGGCAAAGGCCAAAGTCACTCACATTTTAGTCTCCTATTCAACCCCACCATAATCATAATTCTACTAGTTAATTGCATATGCATGTACTTGGCATCCTTTCTGTTAGTTGCTACCACTGATAACCAACTAGATTTTTTTTTTTTTTTAATACAAGCAATGTCGAGAGAATGGGTTTTCTCACACACTGATATGTAATTGTAAGTCAATATCATTTTCTGTTGGCTAGACGCGTTTGCTCAATTAAATCTTTTTTAGTAGTGTTAATTCTCTCTACAATTTCAAAAACAGTTTCAAGTTCGAATTCTCTACTCTTGCATTGATTTTTTATGTAACTACCAGGATCTGTGACATTTTCCCATCCGGTAATTTCAACACAGATTCATTGGGCAACTAATGAGCTGTCACCAAGGGCATTTTATTACAGATCCCCTACGACTATCAAATCAAAGTAATATAGTTGTCGATGCCCCGTGATAAGTGTCCTAATTTGACAGTACTTAACTTTCAAGTTTTCAACTCGTTTCTCACAAAAAAGGATTATCATATTGTTTACCGAATACAACACCCATCGTTCATATTTCGGCCTTCATCACAAAGCTGAAAATCACGAGCAGTTTGGGAAAGGCTTCCAGGGTGACTTTGTATTGGAAGAGAATAAAACAGGGCATATTATCCCCCATTCTACGGAATACAAAACCAAGCCAAGTAGGAATCCCAAATCAGTTTACTGTTCTGCTACTAAAAAGCAAGTATGGATAACAGATTCAGAAACTCCCAGAAGCAGCAAAAAGGTAACATCCTATTCTGGATGTAGTAAAAATGTACAAAGTCGGACCAGAATCGTCATGCCAATGCACAGAACCAATATATGAACCATAACATTAGCTCCAAAAATGATCATGTTTCTAGCCAACAGTTAAAAGCAATCTTGAAATGATCGAAAAATCCTAACTATACTTTCAATGAAATAAAGATGTTACAACCTTCTCTGGAAATAAAGGCCATGTTCTCACAGTTGGTCATATATCCCTAACAGATGACTTCTTAAAAGTAGAATTGTCTTGACATTAGATTCTGTAAGCGAATAGGAATTACAGAACCTGCGCAGCCGTGTTCAACTTTTCGGCTAGGGTGAGCTGTGTCCTGGTGATGCTTGACAAATAGAGCAAGAGCAAATTGTCCTGTAAGGAACAAAAGAAAAGGACAAGTTTAATGTCAGACAATTCCTGCAATCCAGGTAGCAAAATTAGTAGAGATATTTAGTTATATACCCATTCTTAGCACTAGTGATATAGATAAACCCTACACCATTTAATTTTTATAAACAAACCAAAAAAAATGACAGCTAGCCCAATTAAATTTAATTTTAATTATTAAATTACTTTGATGCCCTGTTGAGTGTTTTGGGGTTTTTTATGAAGTTTTGAGGTTGGGCTTGTTTTAAGAAATCAATGGCCATTTTGTAATTTATAGGAAGTTTGAAGCCTCTTTGTTATGTTGTAAATGAGCTTTGGGTGTGTTTCTAAAGTCCATTTTATGTAGGGTTTTTTTTATAATTTGGGCCCCTATATTGGGTATAATAGTGAATCCCTCAAATTCGTAACTAGAGCCACTCCAGGTTAAATAAGATTGAAATATCAAAACATCAATTGGAACCATATTGAAGTACTAGTTGCATGATTATCCTTATAAATAACGAAAGCAAGCAGTGGTTACGAACCAAACAGTTAGATAAAGAAAGTCAACAAATATACAAAAACTGAATCCTTCTTGATGCAACAAAATGAACCAGCCTATATTATTACCTGTAGGTTGTCATTCACAAGCTTATCAAAAGCTGTAGGAGATAACTTTGGAAGAGATGCAACTGCATTTAAGAGAAATCTCCCTATGTTGTTATCTGGTTCAACACTGCCTTCCTGAAAACAAGATCCATTATCAAATTTAAGAAAAATCAAGCAAGACTGACTTAAAAAGGCTAAACCTCCTTACTAACCACAACATTGTCAACATATTTGTAAACATCATCAATTAAAGCTAGAAGTCGCTCCATTGAGGCTTCCATTCCTTCCAAATCAGTTGGGAGTTTGTCAACCACTGTGGTCTTTAGAATATCATCTGCCATCATGGAAAAACATATGATTTTAAACAAGAGTAGCATCATGCTTAAATGTCCAAACAACCGTATGCAAAAATTAGTAGAAAGCCTTGAGTTCAACCAATATAGTGAATAAAAGCTAGGACAAACATGACAGAAAAGCGTTTTCTGATTGATGAGAAAAGCAGTAGCACTGTAGAAATATAACTTACTTAAAAGAAACATGCAGCATTGCAGCACCTATTTTAAAACCAAACCTTCTTTTTCATCAATATTGTGATCTAATATATATGCACGAACAAGTGCACACACACACACACACACACACACACACAATTCTTCTCTACTGAAGTCCACAAACAATGTCACATATTTTGACTGTCACATCTAATATGGATATCTCAGATGCACGGTGGGTCATATATATGCATCTCGATAAATCCCAGCTTGCCATATCTGATCCGACGGATGGGAGATATGACCCACTTAAGGATTTTAAGCAAAATTTCCGTGTGAATGGGTTGTATATATGCATGTGTGTCTATATATAATAACTGTTCTGAACGCAAAGCTTGACAGAATGTTACTCAACCACAAACAAACTGTTCCTTCTTGACAAGTAAAACCCCCATATTTACAAAATCAGCAAACTGTTGTTGAAAACTGTAGACACCTATTTGTACTAATGCTCAGAATAACTAGTTCCTTCGAGTTTCCTCCAAAGCTTAGTGAATAAGTTACTGTTGTTCAATCAATTCAGAAAAATTATTCAGTATGCTGAAGTGAATGTGTTGTGTGTTTATGAGCGAAAACATGGACCAACTATGATACTAAAAACAATGAGGGATGAGAAGATTACATCCAACTCGTTCAGCTTCAACCATGCGAAGATCAAGAGGAATTTCCTGAAACTGTGCTGCAAGTTGCCGATCTCCAAGAGACAAATTCACTGAAACATAAGCTTTTATTGTACCCTCCCCATTTCTAAATCCAGTATCAACAGTCAAATGAACTGGGTTGGGAGCCTCTCTAGAATAGAATTCATGGATCAATGCGCTACCACCAGTAACTCCAAAACCAGTAGAATACCTACAGGCATTCACAAGACAAAACAATAAACCTCTTAACAAACTTGCAAATATTAGCATATGACAGGTTAAAATACATGCTGTACCAACCAAATTTTCTACCATATCCTTTTTATTTTTTATGAATCCTTATTTGGTTAACCAGCTTAGCCACTAGTTCAAAAAGAACCCCATTGGACAAGTTAAAAAACTTCATAAATTTCTAAAGTTCTTCTACTCCACAAATGTCAATAAGTTGTGTGTTCCGCACTGAATTATAACATAAATTAGGCCGACAAAGAAACATTCAGTCGGAATAAATATCACTATTACACGCAAAGAACTAGAATTCCACAACAAAAACTGCCTGAAATTTGCATAACAATACTAAGAAATCTAAAATAAGAGAAAAGGCATCATAACATTTACCATCCAACAATGACTTCCTTTGGATTCACCTTTTGCTGGGATATGAGCATATTGTGATGGTAATCAATATCTAAAGCAACCTGCAAAGTAGACACCAAACAAAAAAATTACTGAAAATCTTACAGACGATATCTCAGTCAGCTGATCTTTAAGAAAATTAAGCTAATTAACTACAATTATCACACCAGCCAATCACGAAACAAGGAGAAAAACTAAAATGGCTATAAATTAATACCAAAAACTAAAAACAAACACATCAGGGAGAGGAGGACCTGGTCCGCGCTCTCGTTATGAGGAACGGCGTAGGAGTTTCTAATATCGACTGTGCCATCAGGCAGGACAGAGCCGAGGAGCGTGCCAATGACGCGCTCCGCTTGGTCAGGACGCCTGACATAGCAATCGCAGATGTTGAAGATGACGAGAGGGTGAACCTTCGCGGACAAGCTCGATGACGACGACGTGGAGAATTGCAACACGGTGTGCTCGATCACCGCCATTCTCTCTCAGCGTTGATGGATCTGGTTTGCTTGGGGCTAAGAGAGTGTGCGAGAGAAAGAGAACAAGGATGGCGCGAGCAACTAGGGTTTTGGGGGATAGAGAGTAGAGGAGATATTGGACTTTACCTTTTCCTTTTTTGAAAATAATTTGTATGTGGGCCTTTTAACTGTAATCAGGAATAGGCTGACTTTAGCCCAATGCTTCGCATGTCATCATTTGTCTAATGGGCCGTATGCAAATATGTACAAATGCGTAAGTAGAGGCCCAGAGAAAAAATTCTAACTAGAGAAATAGGCCAGCTATGTGCAATAAATCATGACCTTCTCTCTATGACATGTTTACTTATTAATAATGAGTATCGGACTTATTATTTTCCTTATTTACTTACACGTGCGGAATAATAAAAACAAATTATAGGAGTTTCATGGCAAAATTTGTAATCAAATACTCTTAAAACTAGGAATCATATCAATTAGGGGTTTAGTTGATCCGATTCCAATTTCATATTCTCAAATTCTTAAGTTCCCCGATTCTTGAAACATGCCCAAAAAAAGAGTATTACTTTTATACTCCAACCAAAAAAGGAGTTGATTTTCTCACTCCTCTTTTGTCCACTTACACTCCCTTTTGTTGGAAACTGTATGTTCTCACTCATCTTTTATCCATTTACACTCCCTTGTATGTTATACTAAAAAATATTAAAAGCAAATGACTCACTAGTGTAGTAGTTTGGAGTATTTACTCCTTCGGGCAAGGTTCTGGGTTCGAGTCCTAATATCTGTGTAGTGTGTGTGAGTTTAGTATACTACCAACCATCTCAATAGGAAATGTCATACAAAAAAAAGTATTTTTTTAAAGGAATGTGTGGGGTCTTTTTGTTCCAAAGACTGACGAATGGGCTGGGCTGCCGTAAAGAGCCAAATGTATGAAATTACCCCTTGAGTCTGAGTTCAAGGATCAAACCCCAAGAGTGTTTCGAAAGGGTAGAGAGCCTTAGGAAACACCTTGGTTTTCTTCACCAATGAGACCAACCATCGCTTACAGATAAATTCTTGGCTTGGCATGAGAAGCCTGTGGCATGGGAGCAAAATTGTCATGAGTTTAGCACTTGAGAGAGAGCTGTGAGTTCTTACGAGAGACAATGGTTCTAAAGGAAAGATGAATGGATTCAAAGAAGGTTTGATGAAGAGGGAGAGAGATGGGGGAATAACAATGGGTGTGTTGAGTAGTTTCCAGACTTGACGAAAGCTCAGTTAAGCTCCTGGAACGATTTACCAGAGGAGAAAATGGGAGAAGAGTGAACAGAGCACGAATTTGCTGGGTTTTGCAGTGAGAGAGGAAGCTTGCTCTCCAGATGTGGTTTTTTTCCTTGGGTTGAAGATGGTCCCTTTTATAGTTGGAAGGCTCCTTTCTCCAAGAAACCCTAATGGTTTCTGTCCAATTTGGCCAAGCTTCTTCCTTCCTTTCTCCTCCATGCCTTTGACTCATCCTATCCTGGTAAAATCATCTCTGCCCAATCTCACAAAATCGGGGATTTTGGGGGCTCAATGCCCTTCCCGCACCGCCACAATGGAGAACTTCCATTTTCACCCATCTTCTTTCTCCTCTTTCTTCCTCTTGTCATGGCCAAATCTGATGAAGGAAAGAAAATGGGTGCGCTGCTGGTTTAAGGGATGGCATCCTTCCTGCGTGCCAAAAATCCCTTGGTCTCTTGGATGTTTTAGCTTAGAACTTGTTCCTCACTGCTACTGGAGCCTCCCGCAGCCCCACGCACGTGATCCTCCAAGCTCCTTCGCGGTTTTGTCTTCCAAATGAGTGCCAAGGCTTGTGCTGCTTCTTATTCTAATTACATGGGCTTTTAAGACAACCACATGATCTATCCAATGGATGAGATGGCTTTATCAAATGTTGGGCTCTTTGGTTAGTTTATTCTAATTGGATCAATGGGCTATTTTGGTTGAGGCAATGGGCTAATTTCTCTCTTGTGCTTACCCACGTTTGGGCCTAAAAAATGGGCTTGAGTCCCGAGGCCCCCAAGCGACCCGAGACTTCCATTTCTTGACCCATCAATGGGCCTCATGACAACTTATTACCATCCATACCACAACCCACTCAAGCAAGCCCCGGGCATTTGAGTGGCTTGGGCCCACTTAGGCTTGTAGCGTGGTTGGGTGTGAAATAACAATTTCCCGCTTGGCATGGCATGCTTTTATCACGATGCTTGGTGGAATAATTAGCGTGGGCTTGTGGAGCTAGTGCGTTTTTATGATTCTTAGTTTTTTAGCATGACGGATTGTTTATTTGGCATAGCACGTGGACTGTGGCTCGTGCAAGCATGTGTGATAAACTTTTGCATGCTCCAAATCGAGTATTTCCTTAATAAAGTGTCGTAATGGGCCGAGATTTCATTTGGGCCTAACCTTGGATTTTTTGGGCCTCAACAGAATGTAAGTAGACAAAAGGGAAGTGGGAAAATCAGCATTAAAAAAAAGTATTGCTTTCATACAGGTGGGAGTTAGTGGTTCAAATTAGGGGTGGGCATAGTCCGGATTAGATCGGTTTCACCTCAAAATCACGACCAAACCAATTACAATATAACAGTTTGGTTCGGTTCGATTTGGATAAAAGTTATAAAAGAAACCGAACCAAACCAAACCAATTTAAGGCAGTTTGGTTCGATTTGGTTCGGTTGGTTTGGGCCTAGGGCCAATTCTCTTTCTTTTTGTATTTTTTTCAACATTGTTAACCCAATTATAACCAATAAATTCACAACTTGTTTCATACGTAAATCATTTGCTAGAGTACAAAACCATCATAAAGCTCAAAATGCCATAAAACTTCATATTTCACTAACTAATGTAGCCCAATTAAAATATTCATATATAGTTATTACCTAATTAGACACATGTAAAATAAAATATAAATAAATATATATACACATAAACAGTCAGGTTTGGTTTAGGTCGGTTTACAAAAGCTCAAAATCAAACCCTATACGGTCCGGTTTGGTTGTTAAATCGTCTCAACTTCAACTTTATTATAAGAGTTTATTTTTTGCTGACTGGCACTGCTCTCACTGTGTGGTGAGACCTGATTTTAATAAAATAATATAAATCAGCAACAGCTGTTGTTGAATAAGAGGCCGGGAGGAGTTATTGGTTTGGTAAATTTGGGAAGATCAGAACCCATTTAAGTAATGTTATTGCCAACCACAAGGCAACCCAACAATCCTCAATCAAATGAGAAACTGCGGACTTAGGTTAAGTCAGTTGTTCAGGACAATCAACATGTCTTCTTATTTGAATCCCCATATTAGTATGTTAAATTAATTTAAAGTAGTTTAGACTATATAGGTGTAGGGGACTTTTCTTCCTCGGCAAAGAAACAAATGGGTCAATGGGCCAGTAAGGAGCAAACCGAGGCAAGTGTCCCCTTGTGTCCGAGTTCGAAGATCAAGCCCCAAGAATGTCTCGAAAGGGTAGTAAGGCCTTAGGAGACACCTTGGTTACCTTCACCAATGAGAATAACAACAAATTACAGATAAATCTTCTAGCTTGGCATGAGAGCTTGTGGCATGGGAGCAAAATTGTCATGAGTTTAGCACTTAAAGAGAGAACTGCACATTCTTGGGGAAATGGGTATTAAGGTAGGAGATGTAGGGTTTGCAGAGAGGTTTGGCTAATAATGAGGAAAAAGATAGGAATGGGTGGCTTGAGTATTACTTCCGGCAGCTTGACAGTGACTCTATCAAATACTAGAACAACCTGCCAGAAGGGGAAAAATGAGGAAAATAAGGGTGATAGACCAGTAAAGCATGAAAATTACTGAATTTGCAGGCAGGAGAGGAAGCTTGCTCTCTGAAGTGTGGGTTTTTCTTGATGGGTTGAAGATGACCCCTTTTATAGCCGCTGGAAGCCCCCTTTCTCCAAGAAACCCTAATGGTTTCTATCCAATCTTGGCTAAGCTTTTTCTTCCTTTCTCTTCCTATCTTATTCTGGCAAAATCTTCTCCGCCCAATCCCACAAAATTAGGGATTTTTGGGAGCTCAATGCTCTTCCCGCAGCTGCCACAGTGGAGAACCCCCATTTTCAGCTATCTTTCTTCCTTCTTTTCTCCCATTTTCCATGGCTAGATCTGATGGAGGGAAAAGAAATGGGTAGGTACACTGGTCAGAAGGGTGCCTTGGCTCCTAGCAACCTATGCACGCTAATACCTCATGGTTCTTTGCGTGCTCCACCTTGATGTTCCCAGCACTCACATACAAGGGCAGCTTTGGCTCTTTGTCGTGGCTTTTATCTCCAGCCATGTGCTGGAGATTACATATATTTATTTTGGTTGTGTGGGCTTTTCTAAGGTGATGGTCTAGCTAATTAAAGGGATGGGCCAATCCTTTTCAAGTGATGGGCTATTTTATTGAGATAATGGGCTGATTTTCTAGGCTATTGGGCTACTTTCTCTCTTTTATGCTCACCCACATGTTTGGGCCTAAGAAATGGGCTTGAGTTTCGAGACTCCCAAGCAACCCGAGACTTCCATTTCTCGGCCCATCAATGAGCCTCATGACAACTTGTTACCATCCATACCACAACCCACTCAAGCAAGCCGGGCATTTGAGTGGCTTTGGCCTACTTAGGCTTGTAGCGTGGTTTGGGTGTCAAATAATAATTCCCCGCTTGGCATGGCATGTCGCTTGGCACGCTTGATAGGATAATTGGCATGGATTTGCAGAGCTAAATGCATTTTATAATTTTAATCTCAATTCCTAGCATGACGGATTTTTATTTGGCATGGCATGCGGAGTGTGACTTGTGCATGACATACTTTTATGTGCTCCAAATCGGGTCTTTTTCAATAATATATCGTTTTGGGCCAGGAATTTATTCGGGCCCCAACCATGGATTTTGGGCCTCAACAATAGGTTGTAAAAGAAAAGAGAGAGAGAGAGAGAGAGAGAGAGAAAAAAAAAAAAGCCTTGCCAACAGAGAGTAAAAGGCACAAGTGTCTCTTTAGCCGGATTAGACACAGACCCAAAGTGTGGGTCTTGGATGGGGACCCCAATTTAACCCTCTTTCTCTTTTAATTTTCTCTTTTTCCTCTGTCTCTCGATATATCTCTATTCTCTTCTATAATTCTGTTATTGCTACTGGTATAGGAGTATAAGAGAGTAGTAGTACCATTATATTATAATCGATCCATCTGCCAAAAGCCTAAACTCAACCATCACCACCAGCCAGCAGCACCTAGAGAATTAGCCAACCCAAGCAATGAGGAAGGAGGGCCCACCATCCTCTGTCCCGTGCGGAATAATAAAAACAAATTATAAGAGTTTCATGGCAAAATTTGTAATCAAATACTCTTAAAACTAGGATCATATCAACTAGGGGAGTAGTTTATCCGATTCCAATTTCATATGCTCAAATTATTAAGTTCCTCGATTCTTGAAACATGCCCAAAAAAAGAGTATTGCTTTTATACTCCAACAACAAAAAAGGGAGTTTATTTTCTCACTCCTCTTTTGTCTACTTACAAGCCCTTTTGTTGGAAATTGTATGTTCTCACTCATCTTGTATCCACTTACACTCCCTCGTATGTTATACTAAAAAGTATTAAAAGCAAATGACTCACTAGTGTAGTAGTTTGGAGTATTTACTCCCTCAGACAAGGTCCTGGGTTCGAGTCCTAACATCCGTGTAATGTGTGTGAGTTTAGTATACTATCGCCCCTCTCAATATGGAATTTCCTATAAAAAAAAGGTTTTTTAAATATATATATATATAAAGGAATGTAAGTAGACAAAAGATAAGTGGGAAAATCAGCATTAAAAAAAAGTATTGCTTTCATACATGCGAGAGTTAGTGGTTCAAATTAGGGATGGGCACGGTCCGGATTGGATCGGTTGCACCTCAAAATCACGACCGAACCAATTACAATATAACGATTTGGTTCGGTTTCGATAAAAGTTATAAAAGAAACCAAACCAATTTAAGACTACTTGGTTCTGCCGATTTGGGCTTAAGCCCAATTCTCTTTCTTTTTGCATTTTTTTCAACATTGTTAGCCCAATTATAACCAACAAATTCACAACTTGCTTCATATGTAAATCATTTTCTAGAGTACGAAACCATCATAAAGCTCAAAATGCCATAAAACTTCATATTTCACTAACTAATATAGCTCAATTCAAATATTCAAACATAGTTATTACCTAATTAGACACATGTAAAATAAAATATAAATAAATAAATGTACACATAAACGGTCTGATTTTGTTTAGGCCGGTTTACAAAAGCTCAAAACCAAACCCTATACGGTATGGCCGGATTGATGCCCACCCCTAGTTCAAATCCAATATTACTTAAAACTTTTTAAATATCAACGATCATTTGCTCATAGCATAAACAATTTTAACTCCTTTCAAAATAGTCATCCTCATCTACTCCTCTTGTAGCCCTAATTTGTGAAAAAGTTAAGTTATTAAATAATAAAGGAGAAGTACATGATTACTATTTTTTGAATGTCAATAACAATTTCCGTTACTAAACTTTGGGCAAATTGATTAGATATTTCATCTTCTCCCTTATTACTTTCTATCAACCTCAGGAAACAGGCTGTAGCTCAAGTTGCTCATTTCCCCTTTTCAAATTCCCCACATGTTGATGTGCCAGCTACCAACACTAGCTCCAAAAGGCGTAAAAACAATGTTGAATAATTAGCATTAAAGACAACTGGGTTTGGATGTATTTAGGATTTTCTTTTATGCAAATTTGAAGTCACATGAAGGCCGCCAAAGGATTAAAACATGCACTGTCTGTGTGTTTCAACAGAGAAATTTGCTTAAAGACGATGGAGGCCCAGAGTTTGATCCACTAAGGCTGGCTACCGTTGGGAATAATAGTAATGAGTAGGTGGAAAATCAGAGTTTTCCCTTCTCTATTTTTCAACAAAAGTTTGGCATGTCTAAATTATATTGGGTCAGTGGTCCTGTAACGGTATGATTAGATGAAGACTTAAATGATATTAGGTTAGTGGTCATGAGTCATGACTCATATAACGCTATGATTAGATGAAGGCTTAATTCATGTTTTGCGTCATGGACTCGAATGTCGATCTCAATTTACCCCTTAAGACTCAAATTTTTCTCACTTAACTCTCCGGAACCTTGCTTCGTGTCCTACTTTGCCTCATTTATTTTCTTTTTATTTTGGTGATCGAAAAGATTTCATTTTAATCTGTCTCACAATATATGCAAATTGCTGACATACATGCAGCACAGGTTGATGAAAGAATTGGAGCTTCTAAAAGTCAAAGAACCTAGCAAACCACAGCCTCATCTATTGCTAGGTGGCCACCTAACTTCAACGACTATCTCTCTCTCTCTCTCTTTCATTTTCTCTTTTGGTTTTTTCAAAATTTAAAAAGAAAGAATTCAATTTGTTTGCTTGTGTGTGGTGGAGATGAGAGTTAGGAATGGTCGGTCTTATTTCTGAATTGAAAAAGACACATTTCACAGCCAAATTACACACAATGAGCACTCACATCAGATGGGGGCCTTTCCCGGAAAAAGTAAGGAAACCAGGGCCGTTGATTCTTGAACCAGATCAAATGAAACACATTGCTTTGCTGCTCATATTACGCTTGCTTAATTACGTACAAAAGACCACCAAATACACTTAAAAACCATACACAGGAAAGTAAATAAACAAACTCGATCCATCGGCTTCTTGAGAGAGCTTGATAAGTACCAAGTACGCATCATGTTGACGATCATCATAAACCTCTAACACATAATTATGACCTGGACTTGAAGGGGATGGCTCTGATCACAACCACGTGGTACAAAGCTGCAAGTGCTGCCCCAATGAATGGTCCAACCCAGAAAATCCACTGCAACATGATTTTAAAATACAAAAAATTAGCATTTAAAAAATTCATTAAATTCTTCTCAAACTTTTTATTAGAGGAATCATACTGGAAAGTGAAATTAAGGAGGGAGTATTGGATCCAACTTTGAATCTAGGGTAGTGAATGCGTTCACTTGCACTCAAGTTCGAATTTCCTCTCTTTAATTTAGAGCCGTTTATACCACGGCTTGTATTTTTATAAAAGAAAAATGGATCATTCAGAAAGGCTTACATGGTCATCCCAGGCATGCTTCTTGTTGTAGATGATGGCAGCACCAAGACTCCTAGCTGGGTTGATACCAGTTCCAGTGATGGGGATGGTAGCCAAGTGCACCAAGAACACAGCGAACCCAATAGGCAAAGGTGCCAAAATCTGTTAATCAACCCCAATAATTCAAATTAACAAGACCCAGTTAGGCTTAGGAAAATGATCAAACACTTAATTAGCATACATACCGGAACATGGGAGTCTCTGGCGCTGCGCTTGGCATCAGTGGCAGAGAAAACTGTGTAGACAAGAACAAAGGTGCCTACGATCTCAGCGCCAAGCCCTGATCCCTTGGTGTAGCCATGGGCCACAGAGTTGGCACCACCACCAAGCAACTCGAAGTTGCGGCTCTTCTCGAAGCCCTTCACCACCGCCGCACCGGCGATCGCCCCAAGCGTCTGCATGATGATGTAGAAAACCGCCCTTGTCAGCGACAGCTTCCGGGCCAAAAATAGCCCGAAGGTCACTGCCGGGTTTATGTGACCCCCTGCCGAATTAAACAACCATTAATTAACTTAACCATGGAAAAATAACGACACGTGGTGCCAAACGGAGTCTGGCTTAGTGAAAAGGACTTGACTTGCAAATCAGTGTTGGGTAAGTTTTGGGGAGTTTAGTTACCTGAGATGCCGGCTGTGCTGTAGACTAGGGCGAAGATGGTACCGCCGAAAGCCCAAGCGATCCCTTGAATCCCGACCGTCGAGCACTTTGATGGAGACTTGACGACGCCCATCACCGTCAAAATGGTGATGTACAGGAACAGGAAGGTGGCGACGAACTCGGCGATCCCAGCCCTGTAAAACGACCATGACGTCAGCTCACCGGGCTCGAACAGCGGCGCAGGTGGCGGCTCCTTGTAGTCCTTGCCGTCGTCTTGGGTCTGAGCCGACGTCCCAATCGGCTGCCTCTCCGAAAACTTGTTGGCTCCCAACCTGACATCCTCTTCCTTGCCCTCCATTTTCGCTTTAATTACAGAACTAAACCACGCACAGAGACCGTTTAATCTATCTGATGTGAGAGAGAGAGAGAGAGAGAGAGAGAGAAAGAGAGAGCAGTGGGTGTTTAAGTGGAGAGTGGGTTATGGCGTGCGATTATATATAGCGAGTGTAGCGCCTAGGGTTGAAGCTGATGAAGGGAGGGCGGGTGGTGGGGGGACCCAACGGCTGTTTTAATTTGATTATATTTTCTTATCATGTGGCCGACCAATCATTTTCTAGGCATTTCAATGGTTTTCATAGAAATGACTGAGACATACGTAAATGCATTTTAAAGAATAAGGAAAATAAATTGTTTATTCCAGTATTTTCCACGTGGCGAAATTGTGTTCACGAATGTAGGAGATAATACTGCACAGTCTGCACCGTCCTATCACATCAGCCACAGTGCTGGGATGAGACAGAGCTAAACAAAGAAATGGGTCCACTTCATGAGTTCTGGTTCCATCCAGCGAGCTGAAGAATGTGCGTTGGATGGGGAAAAAGCTTACATACACCGGGTAGATAGACAAGAGATACGGGTCCAATACAACTTACATTACATGCACTTTTTTTAGATGCTATCATATTGCACTGGTTACATATGTAAGTTTTTCTGAAAGGTGATTGCACATGTAATGTGGTCGGGTTGCCTCTTTTTCTTATGAGAGTAATTGCACAAATGATGATGTGGTTAGACCGTCTCACCAAAAACTTTCAGTGAACTAGCAATGTACCGTGATCAATGATAAGTCTGCTCCAGCTGATCATGTTTGGCTCGTGCTTTAAATTAATTGAGTTTTATGCTAATTGCTAGGTGGCAGCTGGTTAAGAAATCTTCAATAATTTATCTTGTGATGATGAGTTTGATTCTTTTTTTGTTGATTATGGGAATTTTATAACCTATCCCATGAACAATTATATCTCTTCAATGTGCAAAGATGACTCGCAGGATCGAATTGCTCTGTATGCTGACAGCTGCTGCTTTGCTTAGAAAACAATTAACAAGGCTTGCGATGGAATCATAGAATTTTTTTATACATGCGTATATTAATTGAATTTGTCAGTGCATTTGTAATACACTCATAGTAATAGTATAGTTATCTGTAATTGCAATGACGTTTCTGGATAATGATAAATAATGTTTCACGTCGCTGTTGGAATTATAATCATCTACAATTCTTTATGAGATAACTGTTCCCTCGTTTTGTTCTGGCTCGGAATTATAGGCTACATACAACTTTGGAGGCATCACATGGGTGAGATTTGGATGGCCTGGCCCACCATCATTTCTTCTTTAACTTAAACACTTGTCTAGAGTTCGTATGTCGATAGGTCACGTATTTATCTTTGCATTCGAGGTCTTAGATTTCTTCCTCAGTGAATATTAGTCGTATCAGAAAACGATAATAATGAGTGGGCACCAAAATTATTCAAGGAAAACTACAATGGGGTCATGGTCATGGATGGTGCCGTCTGGAGACCACATGGGCACCAAGGTAGGTGCTGGTCAGCTTCACGAGTAGACTGGCAAATTGATATGAGCAACAATTTTATTTGCGCCAAAAAAAACTGAGAAAGACACTTTTCCAGAGCTTTGGCTCAGAAACTGTCTTAAACCTAAATACAAGTGGCAGCCGGAAAATCGTAATTTATGTTTAAATAAAGACCATGTGGGATAACAGCACTCACACAAGAGACAATTGTTCCCATTTTAAAACCATAAACAAATATTAAGGTTCTTAATCATTTATTTAGTGGTGGCAGACAAACCGCTTTTCACAAATTTGATTATAAAATTTGGTAGCTACAACCGCCCGGTTGATTAGGGCCACTGCTTTGTTTGTTGCTGATTTGGCAGCACATGATTTTGCTGGAGCAAGCTTGACCAGCCAGTCCTTATATTTTGCTGCATTTAAATAAATAATAAACCAGATGGATTAATTTTTAAAACCCTGGAGACAGAAAAATAATTCTAAAATGCGGCAACCAAAAAGTGAGATGCTCTGTCTGTCGTATTCGCATGAAATATGATAAACAGGTGATTAGGTAATTAGCTTCCATCAGTCCCCATTAAACAAACATTAACAAAGGTTCAAGGATAATTTATTAAATTAACACAGAGGGATTAATGCAAATAATATAATTCCTTCCCACAATCAGTTTTGGATTTATCTAGCAACCAATCAACTATTTGGCCCGGAAATATACATATAGAAAGACAAACGAAGAAATGCATCTTCAATATAATGTCGTAATGATGATTATCAACTTAATTAAAACTTTGGTTGCAAGCAACAGATTACTTACTTACTTGTGGCAGACATTATAATCAAAGCATGCTCTTTAAATTTGAACTCAGGTAATATCTTCACTAAGATAAAATTGCTTTTGCTCATACTTGATCCCATTTGATATAAGCGATAGGTCTAACTTTTTGATATAAGCGATATCGGGAGAGTGTATAGGTCTAATTTAGATGGACTGTAAAATTCTATATATTACCAGCCTAGCTAGCTACTTTGGCATTTTCTCTAACCGTATATATGTAGAGATTTAATTTAATTATTAATTGACTCATTGCCCACAATCTTTCCTCAGAACTGGCAGGAGAATGTATTAGGTGCGGTTTTTTTTCATTATATGTACTCGGTTCTTTGTACTTTGTGATGTCTATATCAATGGGGCTTGGTGTGTTTTTTTCTTTCTTCCCATAATGAATTTAATTTACCAACTCAGAATAAGAAGAAAAAGAAAATCACATAATGCAATTAAAGACAACCGACTTTCGTAGAACTGGGTGAAGCTTAGACTACTATTCAGTTTAAAAACCCTAGCCTCCTCTCTCCCAAAAATCCTCTACAGCCGTTTTTCACATTGAGGGGAGGAGGCCACCGTTCTTCCTCCCCTCTCCCTCCTCTCTTCCTCACTTCTCGCCTTCTCCCTTCCTCCACCCATCATAGGCGGATGCGTTCGGCGTCGGATCTCCACCTACGTTTCTTTGTTGGATCTCCACCACATCCTTTTGCGGTTCTTCATATTTGGAATAAGTCGCAGAGACCCTTTGGGTTTTCTCGTGTAGTTTTCACCTCTCCTTTTGTGGGAGTTTTTCCTCTCTCCTTTTGTGAGAGTTTTTCCTCTCTCCTTTTGTGAGAGCTTTCTACCTCTCCTTTGTGAGAGTTTTATTTGTTTTGTAATGGCTTGGTTTGTTCAAGCTTCATCTATTTTTGTTGTTCAATTTGCATTCTTGGTTGGGACGCCTACGCCAGAGCTTTCTTCGATCCTGCGTAATCGTTAGTGGAGTAGACGCAGATTTTCTTAATTTTGATGTTAGATCGCTACGTTATCAGAATGGCGCTTTTGTGGCTAGTTTGTATAGCCTTTTTGACTAGTGTTTTTAGCTGAATTATGAATGCAATTTCAGAATTTATCAACAAAAAAAAAAAAAAGACAACCGACTTTCACCGCCCAGTTTCATAATTTCGTCTTGTGATGAGCATGGTTCATGTTTTTAAAGTGCATTATTGAGTACTCATCTTGTGGCCCTGGCAAAAGGGTGACGACAAATTTGACCGAATTTGTAACTTCTTCATGAGTTTGTTGCCTTCAGCAAAACAAATTACACAAAGAAAATTAGAAATTCTGCCATACGACGACGACGTATGACATTAACAGCTCAGATATTGTACAGCAGACAAATCCCAGAAAATATGAAATAAATACACAAGGACTGTTTAAAGGTTCCCATTTTTTTCCCCATGTCACGAAACTCTCATGCGGCGATATTAATTTGTTGTGCCTCTGGAGATGTGTGATTAGAACACTTTGTAAACAGGGAAGCTAACGTGTGTTGTTATCTATGAATGGAGGTTTGACCCGAGTTTTTGCATGGCATATTGCATTAAGAAAGGAATAGCAAATGAGGTAAGTTCAGTGAAAAATGTAATTCATTTATATACAAGTGGTTTCACTGTAATTCATTTATATACAAGTGGTCTCAAATTCGAATTGTTATAACACCGTGGTATGTGTGAGAAAACACTTTTTTATGTAGTTTAGACTATTGCTTGTATTTTTTGACCAACAAAAAAAGAAGGGTTGACATCATTTTACCCCCTTAAGGTTTGTGATCAGTCTTGAAATGCGCCACAAAGTTTCAATTTTGTTAATTTACGCCTTAACGTTTTAAAATTTGACCAATTTACATGTTCTGTCAATTTGACTGTTTGGTCTTCTGTTAAATTATGACATGTCAAACGCAGGGTCTTCTGTTAAATGATGACGTGGTGTACTTAAAAAAACGGTTTTTTAGTTTTTTTTATAAAATTTTTGGGCTAAAGAGTGAAGGTTTTCAATCCGAAGCTGTTTAAGTTGCAAAAGGCCCAATTAGTTGATTGGACCAAGATCTGAGTCACTACTTTGGACTTTGGACCATAATTTAATAAGTCTTTTTCATAGGGCCTATACGATCACGAATTGGAATTTTTGGAATTGGGTCAGCGTTAAGTTCTAACGTGTGCTGTCCAATACAGTTGCGCTAAGTGGCCCCATATATTCACAAATCAATTGAGATCTAGACCGTACCCTCCTCCCCATACGAAAACCAAAGTGAATTAAGAAACGTTTGCTTCCCTTGATTCCAAATAATTTGAGCCCTTTGGACTTCGAATGCCCGTTAGACTTAGAGGAAAAGTATATATTAAAATTGAATTTAGTCATCAATCCAATTTGATTTCCATTTGTCCAAGAACGAATAGATAGAGTTCATTTGTCAATTATGGATGGCAAGTGTTTTATCTGCTCCTACGCATGTAATATAATTCTCAAGGACTTGTATGCTTTCATATGCGGTCATGTCAAGTTTTTAATCTTTTTTCCATTATGACGGACCTCACGAGCGATAGTGCATGAATTCAAATGTACAGTGTTTGGTAGGTGAAACTCCACTAAATTATTTCAATTAAAACAAACAAGAGTTTTTACCGTTGTTTGGTGTGCTCAGAATAAACTTATTAAAATAGACAACAGTTCAACATATTGTGTCTTATAAGTCCCACTTAAAGGAGTCGTTCTTTGACTATGTGGAATGAAGATGGGTTCCTCATAAACAAAATCAAGCAACTCATAAGGCTACGAAGATTGTAACGCAGACGGTGGGTGTGATTCACTGGACTGATTGTCCCACCACCTTCTATTGTTCGGGTTTTCGATGGACTTCCAGATGCACCAATGTAACTCTCTTTTGTTTTTAGACTTTTATGGGAAAGGGGATGGCTTGCGTGTGTTTCCCTTCTCCATGCTTGTTGTGTATATGCGTATTCTTGACTTTTGCTGGCCTTTTGGCTTAATGAAGTATCTTTTGACCATTGGTGGAACTCATAATGACTAGTTTGGACTCAGCTCTAATCCAATCCAATCAAAATCCAAATCGAGTAACCAAACAACACCTATCATTTTTATGAAGATTGACTCTTTAAATGGAAAAGGTAATTAAAAAAAAAAGACTCTTCAAACCTATAATTTATTTTAAAGTCAGATAACATTTTATCAAAACCCCAATTTAAACTTTCTTAATATAAAATTTAAGGAATTTTGCTTTCAATTTGCATTGCTTAACCGCGGTAATTTAAAATATCCTTGCTTAACAGATAGTAACATCATATAAGTTATAACTACCTTCTTTTTAAAATTAGTTTTCCTTAAACATGGAAAAATGAACCTCATACGAGTTACTAGGGGTGGGCGCGGTCCGCTCCAGTTCCGTGCTCACACCGGAATCGGAATCGGTACTATTCATCCAGTTCGGTCTGGTCCAATTTAAGTGAAATTTTTTTGAAAAACCCGTCAGTCCAGTTCTAACCGGTTCTCTTCCGGTTTTGAACTTTTTTATTATTATAATTTTTTTCAAAATTTTTTTAATAAATATTTTAAAAATAAAATTATAATAAAAAAGTTATTTTTTAGGTTTGAAAATTAACAAATGATCCAATTCATACAATGGGAATTATTTTGAAGTTGAACATGAAAAAATATTAATTAAAAAATTAAAAATATAGGATTAGATTTAAAAATATATATGTAAAAAATATAAAAAAGTAAAAAACCAAAATCGGTTGGAAGCGGTTCGGTCCAGTTCCAATTCGAGTTGTTGACGTTTTTGATCAACCGATTTTATTCCTGGTTTTTTTCTCCCGGTCAATTCGGTGTTCCGGTTTCCGATCCGGATACCCACCCCTACGAGTTACCCCAGACAGATAGATCCACTCCCAAAGAGTCAGAATAGACACATTGAGAGAGAGACGAGAAACGACGTCGTCAAGGCCATTGAAAATTGATAAAGAAGTTTGTTTCCTAGTCCACTTTAACGACCGGAAAGGATAGATTTTTTCCCCTTCGAGATGGTGGGCTATTTTTCATCAATCATCATCGACAATAAATATCAACAATCACCTGAAGACAATCCGTTACGTTACGCCAACCTATTTGATGTCGTACACGTTCATTTGCACCAAACTTTCCGTCTGCCATCTCACACCCTAACTGACCTCCGTCCCCCTCACAGGAGCCTAAACAACAAGTTATCTCCCATCAGCCCCTCCGATCTGAGACCAAAATATGAGTACGGACGTTGCTTCGACGTCAATTAGAGCGCGGACGATAAGATCAACGGCACCAGCTACTCATCTCCAACTTTAATCTCATCACAGCCGTCCAACTCTCGTCGTCGCACGGGCTTTGCCCCCATAGTACTTACACCCGCGTCGCATCATAACAATCTCTCTATCTCTGCCGGCGAGTCACAAAAACGGAGAGATTTTAATTCATGGGAAGTTGCAGAAGGGCGGTGACTGACTTCGAAACTCGTGATTGAAACACTCGTTCTAACTCGGGCAAGCAAATCGGGATTGGGCTTGGCGCGCGAGCTCGCGACAGCCGAGTTCGCCAAGCCACGCGGTGATGAGAGGGAGCTTGTCGAACCGTCGAACGGTACAGAGGCTGCGGCAGGCGTTGATTTCGACCGTTGGATCCATGAAGATCAAACTTCTGCTCTGCTGCTGTATCGGCTTCACGCTCATCGCGCTCGCCAGCCGAGCTTCGGACTTTATGGGATGGACGAATCACACTGCTGCTCTGGAGCGGTTCTCTGATTCACGGTTCGTACAGTTGTTTAGATTATTTCCACAGCTCCTCATATCCTTCCCGCATTAGTCGCTAATTATAGATTTAAGTATCGGATTAGTCAGCTATCCACTTGCACACCACACTGTTAATTATTCTTTTAATGGAAAATAATTAAGCTTGGGATTTATTATTTGATGTTTGGTGAATAAACTCATTTTTCTTTTCGACTTTATTAGGAAAGATGGAATAAAATCCCAAACTTGTCTAGAAGTTGTTGGATTTTGAGTATATAGAGAGATGAAATTGAGTTGTTATATGGTCAAATGGAGATAAATGAATTCGTGAATCTAATTTTCGATTGTTGAGAATGTTTCCATATTAGATAATTCTTAGGGGCAGGTATGACTCCAATGGAAACTGAAAATTAGCTATTGAAAGATTGGGAAGATTGTGTTGTCTCTATATTACCCTCATATACTTCTCCAAATTTTACACTTCTAGACTGTTTTTAATTTATTAACAGAGATTATCATTTGCTGGATGCTATTGATTGGCTTATTGTTGCTGACATCGAGATACCAGTTGTTGTGTATTCATGCTGAAATGAAATGTGAAACTTCTATGCAGGAAAGGATATTCTATTGTAATGAACACTTGGAAGAGATATGATCTTTTGAAGCAGTCAATTTCTCACTATTCTAGATGCCCTCGGCTTGATTCGATACATATTGTGTGGAGTGAGCCAAGTCCTCCATCAGATTCTCTGAGAAAATTTCTATACCATATTGTACAATTGAATACTAGAGATGGGCGACAAGTTGAACTGAAATTCGATATCAATACCGAAGACAGCTTGAACAACAGATTTAAAGAAATTAAGGATTTGAGAACAGATGCCATTTTCTCAATTGACGATGATGTTATATTCCCTTGCCCTTCGGTAGAATTTGCTTTCAATGTTTGGCAAAGTGCATCAGATGCAATGGTTGGATTCGTGCCTCGCATGCACTGGGTTGATCCGACGGTATGCCTTATTTTCTCCTCTTGCTGCAATAGTTATTCTGAAGTTTTGTCCACATGTAGAGAAAGTATTACCAAAGTTCTTGCCGTCTTCCCTATACTTCAAGCTTCTTGGTTGGAATATTGTTCTTAATTTCTGTTTGATGTTTCAAGTTCTTATTGATCCATTTAAGCTCGAAATTATACTTTTTAGGCTAGACAACCTTTACAACAAGACCATTACCATTTAGTGAAGAACATTCATTTCTTATTCATAATGTTGAAAACTCTTTATGGCACACTTGGTCAGCTGCCTTACCAAAATATGCTCTCTGTGCAGAAAGGTGATAAGAATCACTACATTTATGGCGGATGGTGGTCAGTTTGGTGGACAGGTACATACAGTATGGTACTGTCTAAGGCAGCCTTCTTCCACAAAAAGTACCTAAGTCTGTACACAAATGAAATGCCAGCATCAATCAGAGAATTTATAACCAAGAACAGGTTTTCACTTTTTCTTTGTTCATTTGTCGTTTACCTTTGTTTTTGTGCATTCATCTATTGAGCTGTGTTTGTGTGCATATGTTTTTTTAATTTTAAAAAAACATACAAAAGAACTTAATATTGGGTTGGATTTCACTAGGAACTGTGAAGACATTGCGATGTCTTTTCTCGTAGCAAATGCAACTGGTGCTCCTCCTATATGGGTGAAAGGTAATCACATATCATATGCTAATTACATACTTAGTTTAAATTTTTTCCTTGCATCTTCGTGTTCGGCATTGTAGTTTTATTATATGCCATGCAATGAATGGGTATTTTGCTTATTTACGGGTCCTTATAACGGAAAGATGTTACAAGAGTTGCAGACAAGCCATAATGAGTTCTGCCTCATAAATAAAGTTTTAATCGAATAACGCAGCAGAGTAGGCATGATGAAACTTAGAATGACAGTTCAGAGCGTTAAATGTTGAGATGATAGCTGTTGTAAGTGCCTTGGTCAAGGACACCCCTGTTAAATTCTTGTTTTAGCTGGACAACTATTTGTTCCCTTGAAATTACTCAGGGAGGTATGTCCAATGTAGTCCAATATAAACGTTTTTATGTGAATTACATCTTTCACCAATAGTAATATAACAATAATGGAAATGCCATATATTTCTCTTGTGATTTTGGGGCGGAAGGCTAACTTAGCTTTTTGCTTTCGTAAACATTGTAATCTTGCTTGATGTATATCAGGAAGTGATTTACAATACACTACCACATTATTATTCATTACCTTCATTTCTATGTCAATTATTTTCTTTTCTGGTTACTTATGTATCGCTGCACTTTTCTTTCAGGTAAGATATTTGAGATTGGTTCAACTGGAATCAGTAGCTTAGGAGGTCACAGTGAAAAAAGAACCCACTGCATTGACAGATTTGTTACCGAGTTTGGACGAATGCCATTGGTACCGACGTCTGTGAAGGCTGTTGACAGTCGCAACATCTGGTTTTGGTGATTCCAGAGCTTACATTTCCGTCAATCAAATTGCTTCAGTCCTGTTAGAGTTATTCTGGTACTTCTTTGTTCCTGAGTTGTATAATATTGGATTGTAGGAAATGTATGCCTTTTTGTGACAGCAGCTAATTTAGCACGCCCATATATAGATTGATTTTCTTGTCTTCTTAACTTGTAACACGAGGCAGGCAGTTTCTATATGAGTAACGAGATAGGTCTTTTCCAAGTCTAGTATCAGGTTGTTGTAGAACATACAGTGTTTCTTCGTGTTTTTGGCATCTTGGTTAAATGGCACTCAAGGAATTTACCATATCCCAGAAATTAAACGTCCGATGATTCTTTCTTGAATCTCGTTTTACGTTAAAAAAGAAGAAACAGAAACTTCGTCAAAACTCAATGTCAAACTCATTTCTTATTGCGATCAAACTGGAGTACAAAACTAAGGTATATGCTAACTCTGCAGTCAATCTGGTCTAGAATGAGAATGACAGATTTTATTTACACTCTTGCTCAAATTCTTCCCTATAGATAATTTAATTGGGGGTAGTAACACATCCCTAGCAGTGCCGGATGATATTCTTAGCCCATACTTATTTAGCAGATTACAAAATTGTATTGAGAGGGAAGCAAGTGTCTTCCCCGCCGGTGCTCCAGAGGAAGTTGGCGTACTTGGAGGCATAGTAAGGGTTGCAGGGCTCAGTTGCCATTGCTTGCTGGTATCTCTCTTCTGCACCCCATAGGTCTTTCCTTACTATCCACAAGAAGTCTGCATATCGGCTCACAGCCTCGGCATCTGGTTTCTCCCCTTGCACGGCACGCCTGAAGCACGCCTCAGCCCTGCAAACCCAAAGAACACAGATCACACATCAGTCAGGCAGACTGGACCACATAATTAAGTCCTCTCATCAGACACTTGCCATAGCCTTCATATCGAAACACAGAACCAAATCTAAGTCATCTATTAATTCCTCCATGGTTCAACCTTACAAAACAAGGACATGTACTTTTCCTAGACATATATGGCTAGCTAGTCTTACTCATCTTCACCAAAATGATGGGCTAGGTTCATTTCCTTGGTAAAAGTTAGATTCAGACAAGCAAACAAGGCAACAAACAAATATGAATTAATGCAAATAGTAAGCATATTGGATAAGAGAAGATAATTTGATACTCACCTATCATGATCATGCATCACAACATAGAGGAACTGTGCATAGTTGGAGAATAGAAGTGCATTATCGGGCTCCCGAGCTAAACCTATCTGGTACAAAACATCAGTTCTAAAGTATTCGTCATGATAATCTGGTTCGACATTCACCGTCACCGGTGACACAAATTGTTGCAGGGTTTCATGATCAAGGGCCTCATCCCTCAATTCTGCTTGCATCCTTGAAGCTTCCTCTACCAGAGTGTTCCACAATTTGATCTCCTCCTCAGTTGTGAACTCCTCATGATTGAACAACGAAATACCATACATCTTTTCAGGATCAACAATGGCATTCCTGATTGGATTTGTTGGGCTCACTGTTTCACCATCATCACCATTTACGCCTTCATACGAGGTCCTTTTCACAACCCCATTAGAATCAGTCACAGAAAATATGTCAGCTTCGGAAGCATCATCAGATTTTAAATTGGGCTGTTCCTTTTTCTCAGTCACAGTCAAAATCTCAGTGATAACAGGCAAAGGTATAGCTGCAACAGCAGCATTATTATTCATGGAGTACACTGTGAAATTTGCTAGCAAGACCATCACATAGACCATGAGAGTCGGTGATTTCGAGAAAACCTGCTGAAACAACCACACAAATGACATGTTCATTTCTCTCTTCTGCACCTTAGCTATGATCTCTTGCAAGTCTTCAGAGTAAAGACTTTCCCTTGTACTTAAAGCGCAGCTATGAAGCTCGCGTACGATGAACACCATGGAAGAGAATGCCTTGTTCAAAGAGCAAGAAGTAAACTCCCCTGCTTCTCTTCTGGGACTCTCTTCCCATTGGCGATGCTTCTTCTTTATTAACCTAAGGGACATAGGAAATTCAAGGCTGTTGGCCTTTCTTTCAATGGTGGCTCTAACAATTTCATTTCTTTCTGGCCAGTCTGGTGGCTCTGGATGAATACCAAGCAGAGCAGGTTCTAAAGCATTGAGCTTCAAGCTCGAAGATTGCATTGAAAAGCCATTGGATTTGCTGTTTTCAGCTTCTGGGTACATGGAAAACGGAGACGTTTTCGAGATTTTCGATACAACCAAAGCTGGTTCATCTTCACTTTCGTCATCATCTTCTTCAGAAAGGTTGAAATTTTGTGCCAAATCTTCAATCTGCTTCGAAAATTCTTCGTACGAGAAATCATCAAAATTGGCTCTACAACGTTGTTTCAAGTTACGGCCCTTCAAACTACTCGACCCAGAAGACACCAAACGATGAACGAACCCATAAGCCAAAGCTCCATCGCTTCCACTGGGTTTTGTCAGCGAAGGAAGAGAAATTGAATACGATGGTTTCGAAGAAGAAGAAGAAAGTGGATGCGGTACTGAAATCTGAAGTCTGCTTTGCAAACTCTTAGAACAATGAACGACCCCCGATCCCATATCTAATAATCAAGCCTCAAAAAGCTCAAGATTCAAAAGACACACGATGAGAAACAGAGAACACCCAAAAACAGAGGCACAGATACAGCAACTGCTAATGGAAGAAAAGAAAGAGTAGAACGGAGATAAAGCCGTCACACACACTAGTCCCACGAAGCCCGTGCGCCAAAAAGTCTAACTGGGTTCTAGAAGTCCCTTTTTCTTGTTGATCAATAAGTTGATATTGCTTCCATTTACTCCAACCTGAAATGGGTCAAAAGGCAAACACGTTTGATCAGTCAAACATTCATAATCAGATTCATATGACAATATCTCACCCAACCCAACGCCTCAAATCATTGAAAAACAAAACCCTTTTTTTCTAAAAAGAGAAAGGAGAGAAATTGGAGAAGAAAAAAAAATACTGGGAAAATCAGAGAATACATAATGGTAGATAAATATATGCCAGGCCTTAGAGAAATCATCAAATGATCTGCATTGATGATGACCATGGCTTAAATGGCTTCCCACCACCACCACCATTTTACGTGACAGAGTCCTTTACCATGGATGAGAGAGAATATTCAGCTTAAATTTGGAGTTTCTCTTTCTCCGGAGATTGAGAGACCCGAATTTGAAAACTGTAATGAGAAACAGCAAAAGATAGAAAACAAGTTAAGAATAACACCTTTTAAGGGTCTCTGCTTTGTTGTTGGCCGTAGAAAGGTAGAAAATTTCGGTTCAAAATGGTAGTCTTACCATATTTTTGCATACCACATACCACATTGATACCACATCTTTAATAGAAGAAATTATAGAATGGTACGGTATTACCACGTCAGCATGTGATACTCCCATTCAAAATTTGACACGTGTGAATTTTAAAAGCAAATTAAAAAACCAATTACATCTGGACTTTGTCTTCCAAGTTTAGCCTTCAACATTAATTAGACTTTCCCACCGTCTTCCCTGTGCTTCGCTTCTCCCTCGCCACCCAGCCGTCATCCTTTTCCCTCGCCACCCACCCCAGTCTTTCGCTCCCTTCTCATCCAATATCCCCATCCCCTCTTTCCCTCCTTCTCATTCTGGGTATAAAAAAATAATTAAACACATTAAGACAAAACCAAAAATCTTGAATATAAGTGCAAACCAAAAATCTTCAAGAGCATCTCCTATGATTACAAGTTAACAACCCATTTTTGAAAGAAGGGTAATGATTGATGTTGTAGGCAACCAAGTAAATCAGCTGTTTTTTTTTCGTTTATGTGTTAATTTTATCAACCACTTTTGGGTGGGATTGTTGTTTGATGTTGGTATTCATGGAGGGTGGACTGCAGCCAAGCGGCGGCATGCGATGTAGGCAGATTGCCGATGGGATCTCGGTGGGCCACCGCTACAATCTTGTTTTCTTTTTCATGTTTTTCAAATAAAATTTATTTAGGGTAAAGTGGGAAGACAAAGTACAACTATGAAAAAAATTTAATTATCTATTTAAAATTGGCACATGGCATATTTTGAGTGGGAGTATCACCATCTGACGTGGTGATACTGTATCACTCTATAATTTCTCCTCTAATAGAGGTGGGCCCCATTGTATTGGTGGGCTTCACCTCTATTAGAGATGTGGTATCAATGTGGTATGCAAAGAGGGTGCTGTTAAATAAACCCTAAAATTAACTAAGTACACCCTACTACCAAACTATTTATTGAATTACTAATTCACCCTAATATAAAATGACAAAAAAAGATATATTGAATATTGAAACAAAAGTAATTTTAATAAGTACACCATACTCAACATATTGAACCCTAATCAAATTAGAATTTCAGAGTTTGATTCCAAATAGATACAAATAAGAATTAGCTATTCCTCATGAAGAAGCTATATGTTGCAACCAACAACCCGTCGGAGTTTTTAATACTGTTTCAGTTTGACACAAATAATCATGATGATCAGCAACAACAAATCGAATACAGGACTGAAAGGTTGGTTGTACTTTACGACACCCCCGAGCTGCCAGATCGTGAGAGGTTCGAGCATATGTTTTTAGGATTAAAAAAAGTCATCTTTTCCTTGCAAAAGATTTCTCTACAACAATGGAGTTGCTTATGATTACTTTTCCGGACGATTTTCTAGAAGAGAAGCTCCTTGCATGTCCACATGATTATACTGAAGAATTTCAAGTTTTCAAGATTGAGTTCAATAATAATGATGCTGCTAATAATGGTGGTCCTCTGTAAGAACATATTTGATGAAGGGAAAAGGAGTTGATAGGAACATATTTGATGAAGACGACCAATTCATGTAAAATAGGGTGTACTTAGTATTAGGGGGTGTTGTGTAATAGAGTGTATTATGGTGTATTAGAGGTATTTTTGATAGTTAAATAGGGTGTACTTAGTTAATTTTACATGTTGATTTAATTATTAGGGTGTACTTATATTATAAGGTGTACTCAATTAATTTTAGGGTTCGTTTAACAACACCCATGCAAAAATGTGGTAAGCCTAGCATTACTCATTTCGGTTTGGTATTTTCAGATGTATGGACTTGCACCACACGTGGAGAAATGCTACTGGTCCACCGCGACGATTGACATTTCTTCCGCAATATTACATTTGTTTTCGTGTATGGATTCGCCTTCCTACTTGACGAGTAATTTTTGAGTGTTTCCGGTACATCACGTGGCTGATATACCATCCACTATATGTAGGATATGTAGAATATTTTCAATGCAGTCCGCCACATATCATATAAAACAATGTAGTATGTTGAAAAGTAATTTCACATGTCCTACGTCTATTGAATGGTACACTAACCACGTGATGTACCTGGAACATTTAAAAATTTCTCATACTTGACGACCCCCATTAGACCATGGGTCGGTCCATGACACTGTTGTAATTTGTATTAATAACAGTATCAGTGAGAAAATTAAATTCTCCTTGGATAAATAAAATGAGATTTTGTTTGCAACGAATAAAGTTTCTGAAAACGACCGAGTCACATGAGAACCGCCTTTTTCTCCTATGTTATAGAAGTTCACACCTGGCGAACCACTACGGACTCATTTTCACACCTGTCGTCAATGTAGATGAACACGTGTGAGTGTCCTTTTTTGATTTTTCTGATTTCCTTTGGGTTTCAGTTTTTCTTTTTTTCTTTTTGGTCAAGAGTTTCAGTTTTTCTTTAAATAATCTTGTTTGGTGGCAATGAATGAATCCTTTTTACCGTTGTTGTAAAGTTCATGATTTTCCATTACTGGTATGGTAGGGTAGGAATCAAACCAAAACCGAACGTGCTCAACCCTAGTGTTATGGACCCAAACATCATTGAGGGCCCAATTTACAAGAAAATGTCAGATTGAAGCCTGACGTATCCTGAACCCGAACCCATGTGAAGCTAATCAACACAGCACATTGGCAGGCCTTATTTGCAGGAAGAATGAAAAGCAGGTCAGAACCTGAACGAGACTCATTGAGGCCCAAGTTTTCAAATCAAGATATTAGCATAAACATTTGTGTGAAACGGAAATAACATTGTTTTAAACTAATTACAAACTGTCACATAAGAAAGTTATCACGAATGTTAATGTTGTTTTGTTATACCCGTTTCACACAAGTATTTCTCGAATATTAGGCCTCAAACTTGCATATGAGCACTCAAAGTTTCCTGGAAGCATTCCTTCCTTCCCAAACAAGTCCAGTTATGTAGCATAGGAAGATAAAACAAATGCTTCCGTTCCTGGGCTTATTACATAAATAACAAATTAAATATTTTATAAGAATCGTCATATTTTACAGGATTTGATCAGACAGGAACGCCTACAACATATGACAAAAATCCACCAAGGTAGCATTAAAAATTAAAAGTACAAATAATTTTCTCTCTTAATTTAATTATAAGCCTCCGTCAAACACGATTTAAGAAGAGGAGACACAGTCAACCTCCCAACCCAACCAGTCAACGCGCCAAACAGTACTCACTGTTTCCTCCGACTCCATCCTCCTCCTCCTCCTCCATGTTCGTGATTCAAACTGTCGCCCAAAAACGTCTTTGCCGCGTCCAAACTCGGAAAATAAGTCGGCTCCAAGAATATCTGACTCAGTGAGTCACATGTCTCAAAACTCGCCACGACTCGGTTCCCCTTCGCTTCCAAGCTCCCCATCAAAACCACCAGCACCTGTTTGTACGCGTAGTAGAATCGCTTCAGCGCCGACTCAATCGCCTGAAGCGCCTGCAGCACGTGGATCTTCTCCGAGTCCGAATCTGATCCGATCTTCTTCTCCGAATACAACCTCATCGCCGCCTCCTGAATCCTGGGCCCACCCTTGGGGTCCACCTCAACATCCAAGATGTACGGCACCCTGTGCCTCAACTCCTTACAAAGCTTCGTCACCTCCACCAGCCCCTTGATCTGAAACAAAACGACTCCGTATCGTCCACCGTTTTGATGCTCAGCTGGTTCTTCAGCCTCAGAAAATCTTCCGGGTCCATCAGAAGGTTGAGATCTTCGATCTCCGCGAGGAGCTTCCATATCCGTTCGATCAGGTAACAGTCGCTCGCGGCTTTTTCGAAGTCTCTCGCCTCGATTCGGTTCGTGACGCGCTTGAGGAGCTCTTGGCAAACGAACACCCACGACTCGAGGACCTGGTGCGTGGTGTACACCGTCTGGTTCTCGTAGTTGTCGATGTGGTCGTACGGGCTCTTCTTCAGCGAATGCAGCTCGCTCGGCCTGCAAACGGCGTCGTAATCCAGGTTTGGCTTCCCGGCTAGGTTCGGCTCTCCCAAACCTAGCGTGTAGGGACAGCTCCTCATCTCGCATTCGATCGAGTACAAGATCTTCTGCGCCATGCCTTCGGATTTCTGCCACGTGACGAGCCGCGGAAGCAAGCTGGCCTCGCTGGTGCGGCTCACCACCGTCGTCTCACCCGAACTCCACACCTCGGCTGAGCTCCCGTTCCGAGCGAGCTCGCCGTACGACGTGCTCAGATCGACGATGGGAGCGACTCCACGTGTCTCGCTGTCTTCTTCGTCGTCCTCGATGAGCATCGAGATGAGCTGTATCTGGCTGGTGGTGAGCGACTCGAGGCGGCGCTTCCACTCGCGCCGGTTCGAGTACGGTCTCGGGTCGGACAAAACGGTCGAGATGAACCGGAACGAAATTTCGAGAGCTTGCAAGGCCGGTTTTAGAACGGACTCGTTTCTCCAGCTCGGGAAGTCGTTGGAGCTCCAGAGCTGTCGGAGCTCCGGAAGGCGAAGGTAGTGCTCGTAAGTGGAGCAAGCCATTTCGGAAGCCGCCGAAATATCGGTTTGGACTTGTGCGGCGCGAAACGAACCGGGTATCGAAACGTGGAGCTTGTTGGAGAGCTTTGAGGATTTACTGGGTATGTCAGAGGAGACCATCTTGGCTTTCCAATCTAAATCAACCATGTTTTTAGCAGAGAAATGAATTTTAGAATAGGACTGTTATTTTTGTGAATTGGATTTTGTTTGAATTCAAGATATAGATTGGAAGAGATAGAGGGGTATCTATTTATAGGGCATCGGAAATTTCAAACAGAAGAAAAGGCGTGTGGAATATGGGCAGGAATTTGAAAGTCGTGGTTTTGAAAATTCATTTTTTTCCGTTTTAAAAATGTTTAAAGATATTTTAATTTATGGAGCTCCAAAGCTTATCCATATCACCTAATGACTAACCTATAATCAATACGGCGTGTCGTATGTGTACTGTACGTAGCTTCATAAGTAGGAAACTCCCTTTGTTTGAAATGGAATCTACAATAGTAGAAGCATTGAAGTTTGACCATGGTCAACCAAGCACATCCATGTACAGTCTGCCCACTCCATCTATACCGCCTTCCATTCCATCTGACTTTTCTTTTTCCTTTTTTTCTTCTATGGAAATAAAACAATATTTTCTGTATCCAACTATAAAGCGAGATTCCTAATTATATAGATAATCCCTTACTAATCTATCAATTACGGCGACATATATGTTATTCTTTCTTTCTTTTTCCTGATTGATACGTGGATGTGTATCCTAAAGAGTCGGCAGAATTTGGATATATCTTGCAATTAAATCTTATTTAAACTTAAACAGCTCACATGGATTAAATCCTAAATAAATTATATATATATTTTCATGAGCGGTCAATAGTTGTTGTTGTTGTAGTTGATTTTTGTCCAGGATGCTTCTTGGGGGTTTCCAGGTTTTGTCATTTTGCTGTTTGTGTATATTTTGTCAAGTAAGGTGGCATGAGTTATGTGGTCAGAATTACGAAGCATGCCATGATGTTATTGTCGGTAAACTAGGGATAGAATTAGGAAACTCATAAATCTGTGCAGGCATTTTAGTACATGGAATGGAAGATGCAAAATACAAGCCATTTTCTACGATTGTCCATTACAATACTCAACTCATAATCAGCTCCTCGGATTTGATTGGAGCCAAACGAGCTAGCTAGTCTCAAACAGAAAAAACAAGTAAATGCCTACTGGCGTGTTGGATAGGATTGTACAGCTTGCAAACGTTTTGGCTCTTCATTGTGTGGATAGGATACATGTTTAGGAATAAATAGTATTGTTTGTATGAAAAGATAGATGTTTGCGTTTGGATTGTTGATGTATGATAAGATACATCAACAACCCAAACACGAGTTGAAATTAAATTAAGAGACGAAAATGACTATAGTCCAAGTTAAGCAGTGAATGTGGAGCAAGGTCTCATACGAATGTTATTTACGAGAAAGGTGATTTTTCACAAGTTTCAGCTTTATCTGTTAGCGTAACATTCAAAACCAATTTGTTATTATATGCTTGATCTTTGCAATAAAGTTGTTATTTCATACATTTGTTTGGCTTCCAAGATTTGCACGAAGGCAGCAAAATGGGGGAGGACTTTAATAATGCCTTCATTTACATTTACATTATCCATATGAGTCTATGACAGACAGACAATTATAATAAATAATTTAATCGATCCAAAACCAAAGTGGGCATTTCATCGTTCCATTCAATTCAAATTTATGGGCACTGCATTGCTTGCTGTACAGTACAGCTTCCGTTGGATTTGGATAAGAAGCATCCTATTTTAACTTTTTCAGTCCCTGTCACCCACTCACTCACTCGCCTTCTTTCAAAACGACGCCGTTTGCGTCGGCCAAATCCCAACCCCAATCCAAATGAAGCTTCGTCACTAGTTTTTTAGTTGGGAAGATTGGTCTCAATCCCATCCCGCGTTTACCGCAACAAAAATCCGCCAATCCCCATCCCTTTTAACTGCCACACGTGTCTTCCCTCCATTGCCCCACCGAAGCAAATGGACTCAATCTAAGTGGCCTCCAACTCCGCTGCCCATTTCTGCCCAACCAACCACGCGGGGTAGTACCATATGACATGCCCCCACCTCCCGACACGTGGCGTGTGCATCACGTGCGACACCCACTTCACATGTCCTCGGTTACAGGTGGGCTCAGCACTGTTCACCGGCGGTGCCTAACAAGCCACCAGGATGCTGCCATCTACACTGTTACAGTTAGAGACAGTTGGGATGGTAACGGTTAGTTGGCTTAGCCGTAAATTCTCGTGTGTGTGTGTGTGTACGGCAGTATGCTATATTCGTATGCCGACTCATCAAAGCAAAAGCAATCCAAATAAAAATGTTTGGTGCTTTATTTTTTCTTTTTTTCTTTTTGAGAGCGTAAAATTGGGTACTTTTATTTTGCTTTTTAAATCGTTTTTAATGAGGAAAATAAGTACGAGAAATTTTAAATGTGACACAACGCGCACAGATGTCTTATCCAATGTGACCTGGACATTTGGAATTACTTTCTAATTTATCGTGATTATTTTTTATGACATATGGCAAGCATTGGAAACATTCCACACGCCCTACACCAGTGGATGACAGACGTACCACGCGTGATTTAACACCCAAAAATTACTCAATAAGTAGATGGAGATGAACAAAAACTAGGTACTATTTGATTGGATGGTTAGAGTCGTGGACGCATGTAACCGTATTTATTCTGAGCAAATAATACAAGCACCAAAATGGGTTTTAAAGGCCGTCTGTTGCTTTATTTGACTTGGGAGAAAAGTCAATTGTGGGCTAGGAGTGGTTTCCTAGCAAGGAAGCATGTTTTGAGGCATCAAATGGGGCATTATTGGCTATCATGCACCGGATGCCATGGATTGGCCCCAACTTGTTCTTAACTTTTCTTCCACGGTTTTATCCACTTATTGATAGGATTGAATCGGTATCTTTCTTCAGATATATGCTCTTGAGCCTCTGCATATTAGAAGCATCTAGTATTCTTAGTTGGTTGGGAAATGTTGAGCAAAATCTGTGCACACGTGGTTGACTGTCAATATTTAGTACAAATAGGTATTATAAAACATCAACGGTTATCAACCGTTCATAAATGATTGTCGATAAACTCTATTATAGTGTTTTTGTGTTGATCTTCTTTTCACAGTTGATTAGATTACCAAACGTAAAAGGAATATAAAGATTAGGTCCACCAATGTTCTATCAGTTTGGCCAAGTCCGCATTTTGTGACTTGAATTACACCAATACCATTATATAGCACCGTTGAAAATCAACTAAAAAAGAAGAACCGACCACCATTCAATTACGTGACATTTTTTAGCCGATGGTGCAGCCATTTTGATAATCGGGATGAGAAGAATATTCACTTCTATCATGTCATTGCAATTACCATACGACATCATTATCTGAAAATTGATGGCTGAAAACCAATCAAAGCATCTCCCCCCACGTTACAAAACAGAAATGTCTCTTCTCTTCTTGCCGTGTTTGAATAATATTACTCGGATTCATAATTTATCCCAAACCCTAGTCACAAACCACTTCATTTTTCTCAAGGTGCTTCTCTTACCCTATATTGGTGAGTTGGCCCGTCCATCAACCATCACAGATAGTGCACTGCACTAGAAGCAACCACAAAAAATCCCCAGAAAAAAATTAAAACATAAAAAAACAAGAGAACAACATTATAATTTGTACTCCGTGCGTGCACTACTCAGACTCATCATCTAAGATTAGAGACATGGAAGACCAACGTAATGAATCACTCAAATCCGAGATTAAGAGAACAAACATGATTTGGTTAAGAATAAGATTTGTTGCCTCAGCATATGATTTCGTCGGCCATTCTTGCGTCATGACTTGTGAACGAAGCCTAATTAGACGTGCCCATCAGTTGTTGTTGTGAGATAACTTGAAGAACCAAAACGGACCTACCCCACCCCATCACAAGTTTCAAAAGTTTATAAAATATTAGCATTAATTAAGGTTAATGGCTCTTTTAATACAATCAGAAACAGTCATGCAGACGAATAAAAACATTAAATTAAACAAAAACAAAGACCAGCGTGCCTTCCCTGTTTATAGTGATGTTTTAGTGGATAGACATTACGCGCGACGACCCAGAGGCTTGCCACCGTTTTGCCCCTCTTTTGCAAGTCAAAAGGACATGAAAATACTGCAGAAATTTTGTAAAGTCCGGGGCCAAGGAGACCAGGGGGACCAAATCGTGGGAAAGACTGAGGCATGAAGGGAGCAGCTTAACCTACTTTATGAGTTTTTATCATATTATGTTTGTTGGGAATATGAATATGAATGTGAAATGATATGTTTGTGTTGAGTGGTTTTATTTGCTAAGGACAACATGGGAGAGCCACTTTGGATGTAAAATTCTAATGATAGAGCCTCAAATAAGAGCATCCTCTATTTCAAACCATTTTAAGGTCAACCTGTTTCAGAGTATGCTCGTATGTTTTGGATACTTTTATTTATTTATGAGAAGCGATAAGATTTTATTGAGTAAGAGAACAAGTAAAAATGACCAAAGTCAAGAGGATTAAGTGAGCATATTTACACATAAGAGCTCAGATATCGTAACTAGTAGTGCACCCTCTTTCTGTGTAGCAAAGGAGGGTAGAAGATGAAAATGGCTGCTGGTGAGATTTATATAGTTGGGTGGAGAAGAGTTAGGGTTTTTGTGAAAACCTAATGACCCGTTAGGTAACGTTTTCGGAGAATGTTTTCTTAGAATATTTTCAGAGAATGAAAACAAGAAAACGAATTTGCATTTTCAGGAAATGAAAATGCATCTGACAGATTAATTATAAAACATCTTCAGAAATCAAAAACGATGAAAATGTGTCTGGTAGTACAATTTAAAATAATAATATGTGAGTTATTTTTATGAAAACGTTTCCCATGAGAATGAAAACAACATTTTTCTGTTTTCTACAAGTACACATGAACTTGTTTTCATTTTATGAAAATATTCTCAGTGTTTTCTATTTTTTGGGCCACTGAACGTGTTTTTGCCTCATTTTTGTTCTCTGAAAATGAAAACAACCCCTTAAAACGTTACCGAACGGGACCTAAATGTGATGGTTTGCTTTCTTGTTGTTTTTGGATCTGATGGCTGTGATCTAAGCGAGATTCTTGTGAAACTGGGCTGCACAGGCCGGAAGGAGAATATATTTGTGAAAACAAATTAGGCTTGACGACCCAAGAGGAGGTATGAGCATGGGCTGGGCTGGTTGGAAACTCAAATTTGCCCAATTATAATACCTTGCTTGAACATGTTGGACGCAAAAATTTAACCCAATCGATATTTGAGGGATTGAACAACAATTGTAAAGGATATAATTTTCATAAAATATAATGTTAAGTGATTAAACATATAAGCTCTTTGCATATGTGGGTTATAACAGTTGGTTAAAATAGTGTGTCCACCTTATTTACATAAGTGTCACGACCCGACTCTTTTAGCACGATATTGTTCGTTTTGGGCCCGAAGCCAATGAGCTCCCAAAAGGCCTCGTGGTAGATGAAAGTGGACATGTACATATAAGGCACATCACCTCCTCTCTGTTGGTCGATGTGGGATGTTACATAAAGATTTCTTCGTGTTTGTGCAAATTTTTGGGTTTGAACTAAGAAATCGTAATCCTATATAAAATGGAGATTGAACTTGGATTAGTAAGTTTATCCAACTAAAACACCTTCCTCTACTACAAATTTTAAATCATTAATTAAGACGAATATATTTTCATCACGTCCAGTGATCATGTCTCATTCATGTATATAATTATTTTACAATCAAAAGGGATTATACACTTTCTACTAAACCCATATATGAAAACATGAAGAAGTAAAAGAGGTTTCGACCCAAAAAAAGAAGTAAAAGAGAAGATATAAAAACTTTTTTCTTTCTTTCAAGATTTAAATGAGTGATTTTTCCACTCCCCTTTCGTCCTCTTACACTATAATTTCTAATATAAAAAAGTATAGATGGACAAAAGATGAGTTGGGAAAATCAGCTCCCTTCAATTATTGTCGAAAAATGGTAGGAGACCAACTTTATATACAAACTTGCTTCACTCATTTGTGGTTGACATGGCGGAAGTTCATTGGGCATAGAGCGTCAATGGACCCAACTCCCCAACTCCAAGGTCTATGAAGCAAGCAATCTGTTTGCTGCTGAGCTCCGGTTTGCAGGTGATCCAACCACCGACAAAGGACCAATACCTATATCTCCCTCTCTCTCTCGACCATTTTCCATCTGAGGCTTGTCGTTTCCAATGGCCTTCACGTACCGTGATCGGACCTCGGAGTTCCGATCACTCTCCGAAACCCTCCAGAAAATCGGAGGAATCACAGCCGTTCATCAACCTCAGAATGTCTCATCTCCGTCCAAACCTCCGGGACCCACCTCTTCTGGATCCGAATTCAACAAGAAGGCTTCCCGAATCGGGTTGGGGATCCAGGAAACCTCTCAGAAGATCTCAAGGCTCACCCAGTGTATTTTGCATTTGCTCCTCTCCTTTTCATTTCCAAAATTGAATCTTCCGTGCTCTATATACGTATGTGCTTTTATTTATGCCTAGCTGTTTGGTGGCTGAGAAAATTTAGGAAAATTACAAAATTGAAGTTCGAATGTGATGTATTTGTGTACTTTAAACTGTTAACAGTTCAGCTAAGCTTTGTTCAAGCACTTCAGTACGAGAGCCATATGAAAGCTAAATCTTGATATTGCTAAGGAGCTGTTTTAGAGTTCTGAAATACTGATTTTTGTTGTTGATAATTGACGATGATTGGAGAAAATAAGCGTCACATATGATTTCTTATACTTGTGTTCAGATTATTACTTACGCTTCCAACTGGTTGTATTGCATTGCCTAAAATTTTGCTCAGAAAACCTAGTATTGTAATTTGTGAGTTCACTTTTTCTAATTCTCCTCAGAATTTTATTGGGTGGGTGAGGTTATGTCGACCTAAGGCTTGTGCTTGCCATGTGTTAATCTGCAGTGGCAAAGAGGTCGTCTATGTTTGATGATCCGATAATGGAAATTCAGGAATTAACTGCTTTAGTGAAGAATGACATTACAGCACTGAATGTGGCTCTTACCGATTTGCTAACCATTCAAAGCATGGAAATAGCTGATGGACGTTATTCCCAGGACAAAGTTGTTCATTCAACAGCCGTCTGTGATGACTTGAAAAGCAAACTTATGAGGTCTACCAAACAGCTTCAAGATGTATTAACTACTAGAACAGAGGTCAGTGCTTGTTTTGATTTGTACACATGGTAAGTGTCTTTTTTGTCCATGTCTCTGCTTGTTTCCTTACAACCCTATGTTTTTGTCCCCTCAGAATATCAAGGCTCACGAGAATAGGAAACAGATATTTTCCACAAATGCATCAAGAGATAACCCTTTTCGGCATCCTGCAAACACTGTGACCGAACCTGCTCCCTGGTCAACTACATCTAGTGCACCTAGAAATTTGCAACCATCACCGTGAGTATTTCGTATTAAAGAGATGTACTAAGTCTGCTTATGTTCTGATGTTTGTCAATTAGTAGTATATTAGGCCTTGTACCAGTAATTTATTTATCATTTCATCTCTCGCTCACCAGATTGCCATCAAGTGAAGTGCAAGTTGGCAGCCAACTGAGGTATGTTAGCTCCAAAAGAAAATTGAAATTTCTTATTCATCTCCTTTTGTCATTTCCTTACAAATACCTGCTGCATACATTATGCATGCATTTGCATGTACTTCCAATCATAAATATGACAAGCGCACGTTCTTTCAGTATTAGTTTTATTCATATTTTATTCGTGCCTGAAATGCTTGTATGTGCTATATAGGCTATAACCTATACTTTCAGTCATCCTTCTAATTAGAAGTGCACCACTTTCTGCTTTACTTCCAGAAAGCATCTCAGAAGGCCACATAGGGCCTTCATCAACTTGCATGATTGCTCAATTAACAAAGGCATGAATTATCTGGAATGCAGCTATTACAATCAAACTCATATTTCATATTGTCATGCCTCAACGAAAACTAGGATGCACTTGTCAATTTTCTCCATTCTGAATTTCTGGTATTGATGATTATTTTATCTAGTTGCCAGAAATAAGGTGTTAAATGATTTTGGTTTTGTGATATCTGTTTATAGATATATGTTGATGTCAAATAACTGCTTGTTTTAAACATTGCCAAGACAGACGAAGGTTAGCTGTAGATAACCCTCCATCGCAGCAAATGGAAATGTCCATGTTACAACAGGTAGTTCCGAGGCAAGAAAATTATACACAAAGCCGGGCTGTTGCTCTACACAATGTAGAATCTACAATTTCCGAATTGAGTGGCATCTTTACACATTTGGCTACCATGGTTTCACAGCAAGGGGAACTGGCTATCAGGTTTGCACCTTTTGCTGCTTGTAAATTTGTGATGTTTTATTATTCAGTCTCTTAGTGTGATGAAAGTTGGATCATAGAATACTGGATGCACTTTTACTAAGCTGGTTGTCGTGAGCAGGATTGATGACAACATGGAAGAATCACTGGCAAATGTTGAGGGAGCACACAATGCTTTACTAAGGAATCTCAACCGAATATCATCAAATAGGTGGCTTATAATCAAGATATTTGCCATTTTGATATTTTTTTGATTGTCTTCATCTTCTTTGTGGCTTAAATCTTGGTATCGAAAACCCAGCAGAAGAATTCTTTGCTGCATGGTGTATTCAGGCTTCTTCCTTTCCAAAGTTGATCATTGAAAGTAGAAAAGGGTTCTTTGTTCTGTATATTTAATGGGCATGCCCATTTTTCAATTCTCAAGTATTAGCATTCTTTATAGCATACATATGTTTGCCTGCTTGATAAATTGATATGAAGTTCTCGTTGTTGTCTTCTTTACTTTGCTTTCCTACAAATGGCCCCAATACACGCACATTAGGCCATCTCCAAGTCAGGGCTGTATCCTTAAAAAAAAACACACATCTCCTAGAGTGGGCTAAACAAAAGACTACAAAAAAATGGAGGGCTATCCATAAGGCCAATTCCTAAAAATCAAGTCACATTTGGCCAGCCCAGGCTATATCATTTTATGGGCCGAGACGTTTTTTTAAAATTTCGTTGGATGAATTGAGCCACTTTTGGCTATTGATAATGTTACCGTTGCACAACCCCAACGGTCAACTAGCTGTTATATATAATTTTTTTAAAAAAAAATCCAAAAAAAATGACAACCTCATTTTTACATAATTTCTCACAACATTTTCATCCTTTTACATATTTTCTTTTTCTAAAATGTATTTTAAATAAGGTTTAAATAGTAGTTTAATTAAATTAACTAATAAATATATACTAAAAACTATTAAAATATTAAATTTAGCCATTTACTGCTCGAGACTGTTAAAATGTAGTCTCCCAAATGATTCCAACTTGGTAAGAAAATCAGATCGAAGAAAAATGGACCAAATTAAGAAACGGGTTAAATCTTAACTTTGGGCTACCAACCTAACCTCTCACATTCGACTAAAATGGGTCGTACAAGAGGAGGCATTATGTATCTATCAATAAAAAGACCTTTATACAAAAATTGATGAGTTCACTGTACTGATAGCCCTTCGTACCAAAACCTTGAAAATTTGGTGTTGGATGTGCCACTTTAACTACCCCATAGTAAAAAGGGTTCAAGGCATCGCCTTCAACAATGGTCTAGCTTTCGTCCAAGTCATGTCCCCACCTAGCAAACTCATGGGTTTAGACGATTTGAGTCCAGCTCGACTTTAACTTACATGCAGCTTAAATCCTAACTTGTTAGCAGTTAGAATTGAAGGCAATTTGGACTCCATTATGGGCGATATTTGAAGGGGAAGAAATCCGATCTCGAGCAGAGAGTAAATGATTTTAATCACTTGAATTACAATTCACTGCTAGGGTTCTATCATAGTAACGTATGTCTCAATGGGCGGTTACATTCAAAAGGCTTAATGCATCCATCTGTCTCTTTTTAATTGAATATTGTTCTACTGAAATGATTCTTCCTCCTTTTTTCAACGCTATACAAGAGCTTCTCTTTGAGACTTTGATTGCGTTTTTTGCTGAAGTGGGAACAGTCACCGAAGTTACAGCCTAACGAATGAAGAGACCGAAAACTAGAAAAAGGACAAAGGTAAGTGAGTTGTTTGTTGCTGCGCATTTTCTGCCAGAGTTAGATGCAAGACCGACGGAGCCATTAAGAGCAACTCCACCCATTTACCATAGCAAGGGCTAGGGGAAGTAAGGTTTGTTTCCACCCATTGCCATAGCAAAAGGAAAATACTATTCACTTTTATTTTTTTTTTATTTACCTAAACAATTAATTTGGATTAGATCTTGGGTTTCCACATGTCAATATTTATTATAAAATTCATATCTCATAATTCGAATGAAATTTTCGGATAAGATTCTCGGTTGCTACGTGTCGATATTTATTATAAAATACAAATCTCAAATTTCATATAAGATTTTAGGATAAGATTCTCGAATCCCACGTGTCGATATTTATTATAAAATACAAATCTCAAATTTTATATAAGATTTTTGCCCTCTAAAATCGCGCCACGTGTCATCCCGATCTTCTAAATCTCTCTATAAAACCAGAGGCTCAACTCATACCTCTCACACTAGATCTTCTCTATCCTTTCATTTCTTAGATTTTAGATTTGATACTCTACTCTCAATGTCAGACATGAGGAGATGCTTGGAGAGGCAAGAGCAAGAAATTAAAGTGGAGAAAATTTTGTGTAGAAAGTGAATAATATTAGAAGGAGAAGAAAATGTATGACGATTTGGTATTGAAAGTGAAGGATATTGGTTTGTATTTATAGAAAAAAAATTCCATAATTTTTTGAATTTTGTTTTGAATTTTTTTCAGATTTTTTTAGACAAAAAAAAGGGTAACTGTTGGATTGGATGACGAAACCGATCGGAGCGACCTCAATGCGCTACGTGGCGTGTTACCATTAAATTCAAAACAGCGCACTGACGTCACCCAGCCTTCGGGCTGTTGCGCGGGCCGAAATCGCCTAGGGGTTGGCTAGGTTTCGTGGGACCCACATCTTGCCCGGACAAGACTGGCCAGCTGGAAGCAGCGAACGGGGCTTGGGCCCCTGACTACCCTCGCCTGGGATGCTTGCTGGAATTGCTCTAAGAGCAAGTCCAGCAGCTAAGGTTGGACTCGGGTTGGGGGGATTTGGGAGAAAAACAGGTTCCAGCAGTGTAGGTTAGCCTAGGCTGCATGTGGGGGCCACGAAGACGGGTTGGCCCAAGGGCAAGTCCAGCCCCAGGTCCAAAACTCGGGCGGGCTGACGTCGGCAACAAAAAAAATTAAAAAAAATTAAAAAAAATCTTTAAAAATACAAAAAAATCCAGATTTTTTTAAACATAAATACTTAGTCATATTTTTTACTTTCCACACCAAAAATTATATCCGAAAATATTATCCAAATTAATTGTTTAGGTAAACAAATTTGTGAAAAAAACATAAAAATGAATAGTATTTGCCCTTTGCCATGGCAAACTACTGAAAATTAACATTGCTTTTTGCAAGGGCAACAACTATTCACATGAATAGTGGCTGCCCTAGCCCCCCCTTGCCATGGCAAGGGGCAACTGGTGGAAGTGCTCTAATGGCAGACACAAGTCCAACATTCAAATCATCGAGTCTTCAAGGCTATGATATATTGAGATTTGGTAGGTGGTGGAAGGTGCCCATTGAAAAGACTCATGCAAAAACTAACACATGGACAGTGGAATTTGACACTCCTAGACCTAATTGCCTAACTGCCTACGACGGCCATAGGCTCATTCATGGCAGACCCTTCACATTATACATAAGGGAGCATTTTTGCTCATCACTTTAACCATAGGTATACCCTCACAACCATTTTCAATGCTTGACACGTGTCCATATGCCTAATCATAGTTAACTTTTGCTTTGTATTTATGGAACCATGATTATACATATGGACACGTGTTAAGCATTGGGGATGGTGATGAAGGTACACCTATGGTTAAAGTAGTGAGCAAAAATGCACCCTTATACATAATACGGTTGTGTGTCAAGTGTGGTGCAAGAAAATAACAAATAAAATTTCAGAGCTGGAAAAAGATGGATTTTGCTTGTGGTGCAGAGGACATGATGGTCTTATTAACTATGATTTGAAGTTTTTGGAATCATTTTGATGGTCTTTGTCTGCTTTGATTTCCCCAACCTAGTTTGATGTAAATCTTTCCTTGATTTTGTTGCATAACTAAGATGGGATGTTTGAGTTTCGTATGGAACTTTTTATATAGGTATTAAAGTATATGCTTCCAAAGGCTCACTAATCATCTTTTTTTTTTTATCGGTAAATGATAATAATCAAGTATAAAATAAGCATAATCAAAGTTTACGCAGAGCAGAAGATTAGTGTGTATGTAAGAGTGTATGATTATCATCACGATCTAACAAAACATGTGTAATTAAGTATAATAATGTTCCATCATCACTAATTATTTGCACAAATTGTAGTAGGCATAATAATTCATATTTATTCATCCAAATTAACCTGAATATTAGAACAAAGATTACTAGATTTTCATGCTGCTTCCGATCAATGATAGTTTGGACTGCTTCTCTAGAAATCACTTATGTTTATAATCGCTTTTAGCAAAAGCGCTTTTATTATAAATACGTTGAAATTTTCACAAGAAATCGAAGTGCTTCATGAAAAGCACTTTGGAGATATATTATTCTTCAGAAACCGCTTCTATGACCAATAAGAACTTCTAAGTTTTTATGTCAAATGGTGTCAGAAAACACTTTTAACCTATCTAGAAGCACTCCAAACATGTTACATGAATGAGAAGAACCAAAGCGTTTCTTATCAAGTGTATGTTTTTAACCCTTGAGGAATTGTTATTATTATTGCATACATTTTATATAGAATAGCACTCATAATGTGCGAGCAGCAGCTTTAAAGGGAATGAAATATTAAACATCCAGCATTATTCTAATCCAAACCAATGATTGATTATGTATTAAAATGTTGTGTATTGCACTCTAAAACCAATGGATTTGTGGTGTGGCCCGGTGAGGCACTCTAAAATGTGTTAAGAAATGATGAAAGTTTTAGTCAGCATTAATAGTTTTTGGTCCCACATTAATAATTAATTATTAATTCCCATTGATGTAATTGTATTAAAAAGGTTGGCGTGACATATATACATGTAAAATGTAATGGAACTTGTACAAATTTTTTTAAAGATCCCTTTTTCGGGTTTAAAAATTATGTCCTAGGATGCTTTATAACTATAAGACAGATTCTGGGGTGAAAAAGAAATGACGGAAAATAAATCCTCATAAGATATAAAGAGCAAAGCTTGGAGCTTACAGTTTTCTATTCTGAAATAAATCCTAATAGAAGCTTTTGCGGATATGGAAAAAAGCCAAATAAATCCAATCTCTTCCTTTTCAGTCTTATTATTTTCCAGTAATATTCTTTTATTGTGGGGTAACCCCATACATTCCTTCTGATCATTATGGCATGGTTGGACCCTTTCTTTTACGTATGAGTTTGGCAAATAATATAATCCACTTCATCCCCCAAAATTGTCATGCTGATATGATGAGAGATGTAGTGGTGCTGGTGGGTGCAATTTGCAAAGAGACATAAATTTTTATTTTGAATTATACGAAAAGATAAAAAAGGATTCCCTTTTGCGTTAGTTTCCTTTTTTTTACAACGGGTCAATACATTCACAATAAAACTTTATCAACTATAATAGGATTAGTGAATTGAACGTGTATGGCGTTCTCTCTAACCAAATCGAGACAAGTATTAGTATTACTGAACAAAAGGGTAAGTTGAAACTAGATATTTGTCATGGATTGAGATAAAATGGTTTATTTTTTAATTCACCATCTTCTTGTTATATATTCAGTGCTGGATTCGTGGAATACTATTGTATATATTCTCTGTGTGTGGATGCTAGTCAACTAAATAATGACTGAATGAAATACCCACTGAGCTGAGTATATATAAAGTCCTAGCTGGCATTTGTTTTGAAAATTGTCTTTGCTGTACCGGATGTGTACTAAAACTCTTCTTTTTAATCTTCAGACCAAAAAAAAAAAACTCTTCTTTTTAATCATTAACTTAATTCTCCCACTAATTTCAAAAGAAAATATTTTTTCTCACCACTTTAACTCAAATAAACATAACCATAGTTAATTTTTGTTTTGTATTTATAAAACCATAGTTATGCGTATGTGTTGAAGATTATAAAAAAAATACACATTGGGTTAAAGTGCTGAGCATAAATACTCTCATCCCAAAATTAATATATATATTTTCAAATATTAGGGATGCGTGATGTGTAATATATATGCTTTAGTATTCACAAAGCTAAACAAAGTAGGGTTACTTTGATAATACATAACAACTTGACAAGAGCTGGATTAACTCCTAATGATTCTTTTTTTTAGTCTTTAAGATCATGCAATTGATTTGATAGGCACTATTAGATTAGGGTAGGATAATGTTCTTAAAATTAAATTAATGAGCCATGCAAGTTAATTAACATGAATTATGAGTCAGATCGGTCAGATGAGAAAAAGGAGACTGGGAGCATATTATGGAAAAGCTAAGTAAAGATGAGGAACCAAGTGAGGAGGAGGCCCCTCCACCCACTAAGCATGCTTATTATCTAATCTCATGATAAGGAAGGGGGAAAAAAAAGAAAGAAAAAAAAAATAGACGTTAATTTATTTTGATATTGATAGAGGAAGATTAAAGTCTCTAATAAAAGGTTGGATTCTGCCAACTTTTTGACTGCATGTTAAAAGAGTGGTTCACCAAATTCTCAAAAGAACGAGACTTTCTCGACAAATTTCAATCATCAAAATCAAATATCTTCAAACCATATAGAAAAAACCCAGAAAATAAATTTTTTTTATAAAAAAAATCTAGATACCAATCCTGCAAAATTTGATTGAAGTTTGTTACTAGGCTACGTCATAATCATAGAGATGAGGAGTTCTTAAGCCAAATTTAGAGCTTTCTTAAGAGATTAAGCAAACCCTAAATGATTGTAATCACCTTGCATTTGAATTTAATTAGAGACTTACCAGCACATTTGTCGATCCATCATCACATAGTATAAATATTTTGCTCGCACGATGTGGATATATATATTGTTTGTATAGCAATATTTTGTTGTCAAACAATTTCACATGTTATACACCCATTATCAAACTTTGAATCAAGCCGATTAATCAAAATGAGGTTCAAATTGGTAGTCCCTATCAAAAAAACAAACATAGTTGTACTAGTGAATAAAATTTTAAAATTTAACTTCATTTTGCTACTTGACGCGAATAGATTAATTCAACATAAAAGACTGATAGACATGACCGGACTAGCATGACTAGTTATTTTGTACAAAGATAACTTGTTGTAAATTAAAAAAATACATATTATGTATTATTTTGGATCCTATATGAACTTGTCTTTGAACTCTAAAAGTGAATCTTTATATTATTTGTAAACTTATATTACGTTAAGATTGATTGCAATTTTTAGGATTTTATGTTTTGGCCATCCATTATAAAAGTGCTTCATATCACACACGAGAAGAGAAGAGAGACATGAACAATTATAAAGTGGTATTTCCTAGTTACTTTTCCAGCATTATCAATCATGGGAAATGGACATTTACTATTGCTTGGGAATAGACATGAACAATTATAATATTTCCCATCAAATTCTTTATGCAAACCAAACAGGACCTTATTGCATTATCCATTTACTTTATGCCGTGTGTATTCCACTCACAAATAATTCTATAGAACATTTTTGCTCACAACTTTAACCCAAGGTGTACTATCACCACCATCCTCAATACTTGACATGTATCCATAGGTATAACTATAGTTAACTTTTGCTTTGTATTTATAGAATCATGGTTATGCCTATAGATACATGTCAAGTGTTGAGGATGGTGGTGAGAGTACACTTAAAGTGGTGAGCAAAAATGCTCCCATAAATCTATGCATGATAAAGAGAATAAAAATATTTTGAACACATTAAATACATAGAGTTGTGTGTGAGTGGAATTCATGTGACATAAATAAGAGGAATGCTACATAGATTTGTCTTATCTATTTCTTAAATAAGAGGAATGGTGCATAGATTTTTCTTACCTATTCCTTCTTGCCTCCTCTATTCACTGATGTGTATTTTAGTGAATGGGGAATACATTGAGTTGTGTTGTGTGTGAGTAGAATACACGTGACATAAAATGAATGGAGAATACAATGAAAGGCAAGAGGGTAGATAGGTAGCATTTCTCCTTAAATAGCAGTAAGCAGTGCACTTTTCTGCCACTCTTCTTCCCTTAGCCTCAGTTGCTCCTTTTTGTCAGATCTCTATTCTCAAAGCCCAGAAATCAATCCCCAAGAAACAACAGCAACTCCAAGTTTTCTTGTTCTTTTCTTTAAAAGAGGCAGACACTCCCTTTACTTGTTGTGCTTCTCTTTGACTCTGCCACACAGATTGTGCCCATTGACAGAGGAGAGGGCATTTGGCTGCGTCTGAGATAAGTCTTCTTCAAGTTTCAGTATTTAAGGCAACTGCCAAAGTGACAATCTTTGTGAAAAGTGGCAGTGGCACTGCCTCTGCATGCTTCTATGTTTTCTTTCATTGAAAGATAAAACGAGTTAAAGCACTCTCTCCCTACCAAGGAGTTGAAGAAAGTAACCGATTTGCGGAGAGCCTGACGTTTGTCCAATTTCCATAAAAAGCTTCTCAGCCTTTCCTCCTGCTTCCTCATTATAAATCTCAAACAAACTCTCTTTTCCCAACAAGGTCACTGATACCTCTCAGACTTGGGTACCTTTCTCCCTACTTGGTTACAGGAAAATGGTTTTCCTTTATTTCTTTTCACAAATTTTCATCCACAGAAATGTTTATTTTGTTTTGAGTTGAGCCCTCTGTTTTTTTCTCTCTGTTTTTACCTTTTTTGGTTTAACTTGTTGGAGTGAATTATCTGTTTGCTACATGTTGCAGATCTATTTCACCTGTCAACAATGCAACCTCAGAAACAAGCAGAGGAGGCCATAGTCTCAAGCTTCAACCAAACTGATCATCATGATGGCAGAGAGGAAGAAGAAGGACCAGATCATGAGTCTGCTTTTAGCCTCACAAGCTTTCTCTGGCATGGTGGCTCTGTCTATGATGCCTGGTTCAGCTGTGCATCAAATCAGGTAAATTTAACAAAAACCCAAGTCACAATTCAAATATCAAAGTACTATTTTTGAGTCATCTCTCTGATAATTGAACATTCTTCTGTTCTGATGGGTTTTGATGAAAAACAAAAACAAAAAACAAACAGGTTGCTCAGGTTCTGCTTACTCTGCCATACTCTTTCTCTCAACTGGGCATGCTTTCAGGCATCATATTCCAAATTTTTTATGGTATTTTGGGAAGCTGGACTGCTTATCTGATCAGTATTCTCTACGTTGAGTACCGAAGTCGAAAAGAAAAAGAAAATGTCAGCTTCAAGAACCATGTCATCCAGGTAAATTAAACATTTCTCACATTGCAAAACCATTTCCACTTGAGAAAAAAGAAAAAGAAAAAGTAACCTCTTTCTTTAAATAATTTTGAGCAGTGGTTTGAAGTGTTAGATGGTTTACTGGGTCCATACTGGAAAGCCGTTGGATTGGCCTTCAACTGCACTTTCCTTCTGTTTGGATCTGTTATCCAACTCATAGGTTGTGCAAGGTCTGTCATTTAAATACAACTTTTCTTTTTATTTTATGACTAATTTTTATAAACAAAATTAAAACATGGGTTTTGTTTTGTTTAATACATAATTAATTACTGATTTGGGTTGTTTAATGGGTGATTATGCAGCAACATATACTATATAAATGACAATCTGGACAAGAGGACATGGACGTACATATTCGGAGCTTGTTGTGCCACCACTGTGTTCATACCCTCTTTCCACAACTACAGAATCTGGTCTTTTCTTGGGCTTGGCATGACCACCTACACTGCTTGGTATATGACCATTGCAGCCATTGTTCACGGCCAGGTAATTAGTTTCATTTCATCAACGGCCCTGATCGTTCCAGAGTTATGTCTCTGTTCTTTATCCTCCGTTGATTTCGACTCTGTTTCTTCTTCATAAGATTTAAAACGTGTTTCACAGGTTGAGGGTGTAACACACTCGGGACCAAAGAAAATGGTTTTGTATTTCACTGGCGCCACCAACATACTGTACACTTTCGGCGGCCACGCCGTCACTGTGTGAGTATTTAATTTAATTCTATTTTATTGTTTAATTTGAAATAATCATGATGTTCCCTCTCTTTTCTTTTTCTGTGTTTCCTGCTCTTTTTATTTTTTATTTTCAGAATGGTTTTCTTTTTTACTTAGTGGCAATATTCATTATGCAGCTTTTGCTTGCCATTAATGGGTTGGTGGTGAGAGAAGAGAATATCATGACAGCAAAATGAAATTGACAGATTAAAACTCGAATAAGATGGTGATTGTGCACTTTGTGGTGTATATTAAAAAAAATATTCTCATTTATGTTATAGATAATCTTGACTTTGTCACTGACAAATCTATTTAGTACACCTTATCATTGAATTAAGAAAAATAATATTTCTGCTATATATTCTTAATCAGGAAGTCTAATTTCTTTATTATAAAGCTTTTAGGTAGATAATGAAAAAGAAAAAAGAAAAAAGAGAAAACAGAACACTCTGTTCTAAAAGCCCTTTAGTGTAATTATGGTGGGCAAGTTCAATGGTATCCAGATTAGATTTTTACTGCAGGATCATGTTATTGTTTGCAGGGAAATTATGCATGCAATGTGGAAGCCTCAGAAGTTTAAGTATGTCTATCTCTTTGCTACCCTCTATGTATTCACTCTAACCCTTCCATCTGCAACTGCTGTGTACTGGGCTTTTGGGGACCAACTCCTCACTCACTCAAACGCCTTCGCCCTCCTTCCCCGGAATAAATGGCGCGATGCCGGGGTAACCTTGATGCTCATTCATCAGGTGATGATCCATCTCAAGACTCTGATTGTTTGTCCATGTTGTTTCCTAGCTATTTTGCCACTTGGCTAATAGAACATGTATAAAGTTGTCATTGCCGAAGCTATAATGGTATGCTGCTTTCAATTCATCGGCATAATTTTCAAGCATGGGATTGATTGAGAGCATTTTGCTTGTGCTGATGTAATTTTTTCTCATGTGGTTGGCATGTTACAGTTTATCACATTTGGGTTTGCTTGTACGCCATTGTATTTTGTGTGGGAGAAAGTCATAGGAATGCATGACACCAAGAGCATATGCTTAAGGGCTCTTGCCAGGTTGCCTGTGGTGATACCAATTTGGTTCTTGGCTATCATATTTCCTTTCTTTGGTCCCATTAACTCAGCTGTTGGGGCTCTTTTGGTCAGCTTCACCGTCTACATCATCCCCGCCTTAGCCCATATGCTCACTTTCAGATCTGCCTCTGCTCGTCAGGTAATGCTCCAATCTTGCCTCATTAGAGAACAGGGTATTCTGAGTCTTGTTTCATGGAATATACACTTTTACTTCTACAGTAATCCTTGGAAGTTGAAAGTGACTTCCAATGCCACAGGCTGGTTTTTTCCCCCCACAAGTTTTATTAATGGTTGGGATTTGAATGTTTGTGTGACTTGGATAAGGTTGGTGAAATTTCCTTTTCTTGCAGTATGTGGTACCTTTCACACTTATTCTGATCTTGTAATAAGTTAGGCCAGACTCACCTATTTGATTAAGTTGGCCCTACGTACCCACATTATTGGTCATACTCTTTAGTCCTAACTAGCTCACAATGAGGCCTGTGATCTGATCCAACACATTATGTATGCAACTCATTTAATCATACAGCATTGCAGAAAATTACATTACTAAACTGCAATCGGGTAATTTTTGTGTGCACAGAATGCGGCAGAGAAGCTTCCGTTCTTCCTCCCAAGCTGGACGGGGATGTATGTGGTGAACACATTTATAGTGGTGTGGGTGTTCATAGTCGGGTTTGGATTCGGAGGGTGGGCTAGCATGACCAACTTCATCAAGCAAGTTGACACTTTTGGGTTGTTTGCCAAGTGCTACCAGTGCCCTCCCAAAGTCTCAGCCTCCCCACCAGTACATCACTAAGTTTTCTTTCGTATCATACGCAGGGAGGCATCAGCATATCCCCCACAAATGGTTGTGCTGTATCTGCCTTGTCATTCTGTGTAGCCTCTATAAATATCAGTACATTATTGTGAATGGTGAATTGGAGTTGGAGATTATTTCTTTTGTGTTTCCTTGTTTGTTTTTATAAGTGTTTCTATCTAATCAACTATGCTAGTGCAATCAATTATCAAAGGCCATTGCTGATTTTAATATAAACATGGTGCCTACAAATTTTCAAAAGACTACCCTTGATTATAAGAGAGAACCCAATCTGGGCATCTGATGATATGACTCACATGGCTACCACATTAACTTCTGTTTATCATCAAACACCTTTCCATGTGAGCCCACATGAACCCAAAACGTATTATGTTTTGTGATGATGAACAATCTGCAATTAATCTCCTTTCACTACCTCTTTTTTTTGTTTTTCTTTTTTTCCTCAAATCACATGAACCCAATTCACGCTTGTCGTTTTGCCGCCTAATTGTGTTGCGTTAAGTATGATATAGGTTTGACTGGTCATACTTTGAAGATGTGGAATGGGAGTGTAACTCAGCAGTAACTTGGACATGTTTGAGGGTCAACTCAAAATCTGTTACACATGTCCGAAGTCTTGAGTATGGCTGTCTCATACGGCGTTTCATTACTCACACAGAAGTGAGTTTGGCCGTGAAACTCAGAGCTGTTGCATGAGTTAGCCCTACTCGATATTTCCTCTATTCTCATCGTCCGAAATGTCACATACTTGATCCGATTGCACTTCTATAGTTTAATTCTTGTTGAACCATTTTTGGGTAATAACAAACTCAAACTCCATTTTCGAAGTTCATAATCCAACTGTGAAACCAAACCCAAATCTCCTCTAAGCTTGGACTCTAATCTTGAGATGAAGCTGACCTCCAACTTGATGGGTTGTTCATAATCATAAGGTGCAGAACATGTTTTAGAAAGACTAAAGCTTCGATAAGGTTTGGTTTGATGTGATTTTGTGATTGGAACCAGTTCCTAATTTCCCCATCTTTTATGTTTCAATTTCAATCATCTTTTTCTTCGTCCCACAGCTGTATCGTTTCCACGCACCATTGGATTATAAAATCATCATTGCATTTTGTTGTTGGCAATTAGTAATTAGCACATCGCAGTCGATATCTCCTGTTTATTATGATGGTGCAATTTGCAAAAGCATTTAATTGTAACATTAATATTTGCACCGCCAAACTTGATTATTTTATAAGTTCATACTTATTCTTAACCAGATAAGAAGAGAAAATGAGTCGGTGTCTTCACTTAATACCAGTTGCAACAGGTTTTTTGAGTCAAAACTGAGTTATTATATTTGACACTAATTGTTCATGCTTATTATTCATTTTTGTTGTTGTTTTAAACAATGTTCAGTGGTTTGGAATATTTATCCCTTCACACAAGGTTTTGAGTTAAAATTCTAGCATCCTCCGTGTGGTGAGAGAGGAAATGTCTTCCAAAAAAATTATTATTTTTCGGTCTTAAATGCTTATTATTCCATTACCGGGTCATGTCTTATATCGATTTGTGTCAAATCGTGGTCAATTCTTTGTCAAGTAGTGGTCAATCCTATCACACAATTTAAGACATAAGAAGGTGAAAAATGACATGACTAATTTCATAGAGTGGTCAAACAAGCACCAAAAATACAAAATAACATTTTCCTTTTTCATAAACAGTAAATAGTAGAATATATGGTATAATACGGTGTCGAATTTATTGTATCTAAATGAATTTTGGAACCACTTTGTGAAACACTTGAGAGTAGACTTCTAGAGTTAGATTCATTGAGGAGAGTTGAGGAGAGTTGATCTCTCACCCTCTATTCCTAATGAGAATTAGGATATAAGGGAAACCCTAATTTGGCCAAACCATCTCAACAACTCCATAGGCAACATTTCTACCTACTACATCAATTAAGCATACATTAGCTCATTTGTTTAGTGATCACTTGTAAATAACTTCACACCTCTTGGTTTGAAGTTTTGAAGGCATTTCAAGAATCTATCAATTGTTTATTTTGGACCAGTTATCTCCACTCGACAATTCAAGAAAATTGATAAGGACAACAATTTGGGGATCTATAGTCACCTTGTTCTCCAAAGAAATTTTAGGTAATTATTTTTGCCCAATTAAATTATGAGATATGAAATTTGATAAGACCCACAAGAATTGTTTCCTAATCACCTTGCTTTATCTTGAATTCAAAATTTCACAATTAGTTCATAGATTGAATAAATAGAGTCTTGTTAATGTGATATTGTGAAGAATTGAGTTATTTACATTAACATTCTTTGATGTTTTCGATTTTTTAACAAAATTCAATGAGATTTCATAAATTACACGAACACCCTTGAGGTTTTAAATTGTTTTCACAAAACCCATTTTCATTGATTTTTCATCTAAAAATTGATGATTTTATATAAAAAGATTTATCCAAATGACAAAATTGGCCTTTGAGATTAGATTACACATTCATTCATTGAGGTTAATTTTGTCATTTGTATAAGTTTTTTTTAAAAATGAAATTATCAATTTTTGGATGAACAACCAACAAAAAGGGGGTTTGTGAAAACAATTTGAAACATGAAGGGTGTTCGTATAATTTTTGAAACCTTATAGGATTTTGTGAAAACACCAAAAATCTCAGGGATGTTAGTGTAAAGCCCCAACGTGAAGAATTTTTGTATTGTTTTACACATGGCCTTGAAGATTTTTATCTCATGTTCGAATCTCCATGACACCTTCATAGTGTGTGTGTGAGAAATTCTCATCCCCCTTATAGTTTAGAATATCTCTTATATTAAAAAAAATGATTTGAAAATATTTATATTTGTTTTTAATCCTTCACGTGTTTGTGGTTAGAAGTAGGCTACTCATTGAATTATAGTTTTGTTTCTCTAATTAAATTTAGTGTTTAACATTATAGCGGGAGAGTTTGGGTGAAAATTAGTCTTTATGCATATGGACACAGTTGGAAGCCACTTAGCAATAGATTCATATAATAAATAAATAATATATATATACATATTCTAAACCATTGGATAATAAGATATTAACAACATAATGGATGAATGAATGAAGGGCTAAAGGGTATTGTAAGAATAAAACAATGTGTACCATTTAAATCGAGATCATCCAGTGGTGTACTATCTCTTTAATAAAGGTAGATGATACATAATTATGTAGAATCCACTTCTTTGAATCCCTCCTTTGTTAAGTAAAAGAATGATACATTGCAGATGATCCACTAATATAGTTATTTGGAGTAATTACTCATCCATACAAGGTCCTAGATTTGAGTCATATTATATGTATTGTGTGTGTGAGTTTAATATATTATCGCCTTTCATTAGGAAAGATCCTTAAAAAAAGAAAAAGAAAAGAAGGATTAGAATTTAGAAGGTAAATTTAAATGGTACAAATAATAGCACTCGTTATGCAATATATTATGGGCACTTGAAGCCAACTTAAAGAAGTAAAGAAGCAAGACGAAGAGTGTGTTAATAATGGGCACTTTGCTTTTTCTTTCCTTTTAGGTGAAGATTAACTCTAGACATCTATGAACTTTTATGTAAATGCAATTATTATATCCTCATTGCGAAAATGATAAAAGAAAATGGAAAACCGAGCTTAAGCCCAAACATATAAGAACTTAGGGCTAGCCCAGCATATGAACATAACACAACCGGAAGCCCCAATACAATTGAGCTTGGATTTAGCTTTAGTATGCTAAAAATTTATTTCAAATGGGTTTCTAAAACAATTGATATGCGATGATCAGACTCTTACCTGGAGGCTGGATGGAAGTGTATATTTTGGAGGAATTTTCAAGGTACTCAGTTCGCAGCTCACCAACCTCTCCAAGTTCCTGTGCTTGTTTCCATTTCGAGTAAAAGCAAATAGTAGCTGATTTGGGCCTTCAGACTCTGTTCGACTGAGCGTGACAATGGCTAGAGGACGACCCAGAAAGGTTTGGCCTTTTTTAATTTTCTCACACTTTCTCGTATTTTCCCTCACTTTCTCACTAGTCACGCGCACCCTCTTCGTCCTACTACCCCATCATCCCTTATCTTTCCCAAGTTTATGTTTTTCTTTCCTAATTCCTTTTCGGATGGTTCAATCCGACCTGCATTTGTTTGGCCATGCTCTCACATTTTCTTCTTTCCTTGTTTTTTTTTCCTTTTGAAGAAAAGTCAAGTTTTTGTTCAGCTGATTTCTCACACATTTTTATTTTATTTTCTACTCCACTTCATATTTGCAGAGGGATTCCCGCATGGATGCAGCCGTTGATGCTATGACCCGTGAAATGGGTTTTGACGAGAGACTAGTTCGTGCCACAGTAAAAGAGCTACTGAAGGTGGCTTTTATTCTTATTCTGTTTTCATTGTTTTCTGAGAGTTTTGGGTTCTGGGTTTTGTTTGACATATCAGAAAGTTTTGCTTTCAGGTTTATGGAGTGCGAGGATCTCCAGACCAAGGATGGCCCTTTATCGAAGAGTTTTCTTATAAACTCCTAATTGAGCAGCTTCTTGAAAAACAGCAAGATGGTGCTGAAAATAGGGTAAGTTGATTGCTTGTTATTGTTGTGTGCAAAAGTTGCTTCCTTTGTTGTACAATGTGCTGGGGAAAAATTGGGGCTTCTTGTGCTTTAAGATTTATTCTTCCTACGCTCTTCGATTTGGCCTTCTTATTGGTTCAATTTTGTTTTACAATGTCTGCAATGGATTTGCTTAAACATGCTTGTGATTTCATATCTTTGAAACTTGATGCAAATTATGTGTCCTGGAGTGCGAAAATTCAACGTCTGTTGAAAGGCTATCACTTGCTTGGATATCTTGATGGTAGCATTCCATGTCCCAAGGATGAAACTAGTGATGCGTTACACTGTGGAGTAATAATGACACTGCCAATTTTGAATATGATCATTGCAATGATTTCTGAAGAAGCCTATTCTGAGATTATTGATTGTGAGCATTCTTCTTCTGCTTGGACTACTCTTCTGTTTCTGAAGCAAGCTTAATGCAACTAAAACCAACTTGCAAACGATTCAAAACGGGGCAGATTCCATGGAAGTTTATCTTGGTAAGATAAGAGCTGCTAGGCAAAGACTTGCTTGTGTTGGGTTTGTGGCTTCAGACAAAGACATTATCTTAATCACATTAAATGGGTTGCCTGTTGAATATAACAATTTTAAATCTCACATTGGAGCAAGACGTGTACCTGTTACTATTTCTGAGCTTCGTACTTTACTTCTTGCTGAAGAAAGTGATCTGAATAGAGCTGCATCTATCATGAACGCACCACTCCTTACTGCTATGATGTCTAAGACCAAGTTAACTCCTGTTCATCAAACCCAAGGTTCTCCATATTCTCAGAATCAGAGTTATCAGTATCAGACTCCAGATCACAGTTATTCTAATTGTACTTCAGGTTATAATGGTTCATCTTCTAATCGACAATGGAATTCCAGAGGTGGTTCTCAGGGAAACAGGTATTACAGAGGCAGGAATAACTTCAGAAACAGATATAATAAGGGCAGACATGGTAGCAGTTCTTATGGTAATTCCACTTATGGTTCAGGCCAATTTTTCTATCAACCTGGTGGTCATTATGGTAATTCAGGTGGTTCTGGTTTTCAACACCCTGGTTCTTTTTTGGCCCATCAGAGTGTACGTAATAGTCAATATTATGTCCCTCCACACTCTGGCCCTGGAATTCTTGGTTCATTTACTATTGTCCTACTGCGCCACCATGGCAATCTACTACTCCGTCCTTTCAATCTACTATAAGATTCATTTCACAGAAAAATCAAAAGCTCTGAGTTTTCTATCCTAGTTTTCTCTCTTCGTTTCTACTTGATGTTTCAGTGAGATTGCACTAGTTTTATGCCTTCGAACAGCATTCACCGGTGTTATTTTGGTTTTCACCATGACTTGTGTTGCTCTTAATTGTATAAAATTAGTCATAATTCTGGTTTGTACTCTTTGAAGGATGCTGCTCCACAAGACGATGCAGTGCCACCAGACGATGCTGCTCCACCAGACGATGCTGCTCCACCAGACGATGCTGTTCCACCAGACGACGCTGCTCCACTAGATGATGCAGCTCCATCAGATGATGCTGCTCCATATGATGATGCTGCTCCGCATGATGATGCATCAGCAGCAGTAGGGCCCTCAAGCACTGTTATTCTACAGACCTTCTCAGGGGCTGTGGACAGCAAATTGCAGACTCAGGATGCTTGGGACTCTACATCACAGACTAATGGACTTAGCTATGCATCACTGATTAAAACTACAGGTAAATGATTTTCTAATTATTCCTAAATATTTATAGATGTTACAGTTTCAGCCATGGGCACTTTTCATTCACACTCTTATCATTTCAGTTCCACTCCTTTATGAATGCGCAATTGTTTTGCAGGTGCTAAGGAGTGTATCCCAGTAGATACTCTTGCAGCGTGGAGGCGTAAACCTTGCTATGGCTGGGCATTTAGCGATGATGAGGAAGTTCCTGTGGAACAAAAACAGGGTCCATTGCCAGAATCAGGTAAATTACTTATCAGGCCAGCTGAGAAGAGGAAGCGCAAGTCAAGGTGGGATGTGAGGCCCTGAAGATATGCAAGGCTCTCACTTTGATGTCATAGTTGTAATATGTAGAAATAGGAGTCTTGTATATAAATCACATATTTTGGTGACACTGATACTAGATTATTCAAATCTGGTGTTGTGGCAGTTATAGGTATCATGCCGATATTCGATGCTAACCAGTGCAACTCTAGTGAAAGTTTGTGGGTGCTTTTGTCAATCAGTTTGTTGGTGCTTATGTCAATGATCTGATTGGTGCTTCATCTGTTCTATACTTTGTCCTTGCACCAATATTTCCATTTCCATCCTAAAATTCAGCCTTTCATTTCATTTTGATTTTGATTTACAAGAAGATCAAGGAAAAGAAGAGGAAAATTGTTACACTGCTTAAGAACACAACTATTGAAACACTTATGTGCTATGTTTCCTTCAAGTTTGATAAAAAGCACTACAAGACTTTGGCGTATGTGTGAAAGAACCCTCCCCAATATCGAGTGTAATTTTTCCCTAAAAAAATCATATAGTAAAGATAAAATTGATATTTTCCTTACCACAGATTGAAATTTCATTTTTTGGCGAAATCAAATTCTAATATGGTCGAATGATCCTGATTCGTTTCGTAATCCGAGGTTCAAATTTCAATGAATAAACAAAAAGAAATAAAAAGATATACGCGCGTATTTAACCCAACGAAACGGAAAACAGATATTTCCTCGTGCGTTCAAATTTCAATAAAAAAACAAAAAGAAATAAAAAGATATCATTACGCGCGTACTTAACCCAACGAAACGGAAAACAGATATTTCCTCGTGCGTTTGTTTGTTGTATGCTTCTGTCCTGTGAGGATAAGACTCCTTCGCCTCATCGACACTCCGAGTCCGAAGCTTCAAAGTTTCAAACGAAAGCTTCTCACAAACTATAAACCTTCGTTATCTCAGTTTCAATGGCGCTAGGGTTTCAACTGAATTAGAGCTTCTCGCTGACTAGCTTTCAATTGAAATGAACTTATCGGCGACTTTTCGCGGGAATTTCGTCCCCTTATCGCAGTGCAGCTCTTGCTGCGATCTTCGTATTCAGCCTTATTTGGCTGCTTCGACTGGTTCTTGGCGAAAACGGCACCGTCGTCGAAGCAGTTTGAAGCTCTACGAGGTTTCGAGGTATGGTTCTCTGTATAAGCTCACCACAATAATTATTTTGTTTTCTTTCTTCTTATTTGGAATCTGATTATAATGCTAAATTTAGATTTTTGAGGAAGCGAGAGGTTGTTTGTAGATTGAGTGAGACGCAGACCGAACCAGATAGCAATAATGATGAGGTGCAATTTCAATTTACTATTGTTAGTGTTGATCTCTCAGCACTAGTTTTTTTCTCATTCATCTTCATATTATAGGAAAAAGAAGTAAATGAAAATGAAGGTGGAGATTCTGCTGAAGCCCATCTTGATTCTCAGCCAATAATTGCTGACCAAATAAACAATGATGCTGAAACTAAGGCTGAATTTGGTGTCCAGGTACTGTCTGTCATTGAAAAACTTTAACTTCCCTTTGCATCTTGGAGTTTCTAGATTCACTTCTTCATCATAATTACTTATTGACTCCCATTCACTGTATACATATTGACCTTTGGTGGTCCTGCATGAAATCCTGTCAGAAAATTGTTCTTAAGATATCGGTCTCATAATAGAAGAGGTCACCTGCCTTAAAGTTGTTCTCTAATAAATTATTTTATCTTTCTCTACTTCAGAAAGTGAGGATAAATTATTTATTTTTTGATGAGTAAGGCATTCAAATTAGCTCTGTTGATACTTAATGCGCTAAGGTTGTGTTTGAAACAGGATGTTGATAATAATGTAGAAGTTTCTAGTGGATCACCTCTGCCAGGTGTGAAGGTGATTATGGAGTTCTTTAACGTTTCCTATATGAGAAGATACATCTTCCTTTCATCTCTTCTTTTAACATCTTCTTCTTAATAATTTACTAAACAGCCACAGCAGGGTGAATCAATCCGGATTCCAAAGGAAACACTTGATATTCTTAAGAACCAAGTTTTTGGCTTTGATACTTTTTTTGTGACACGCCAGGATCCATATGAGGTGAGTTGACTGGTTAAATTTCATTTTACCTTTTTATGCCTATATCATTTCTCTACTGGAAAGAAGTGAAAAAAAACTTGGGTAATGACAATATGTGGTAGGCACTTTTACATGCTTATTCGTGGACTTAAACTATCCTTCAGAAAGGAATTGAAAAAATGCTGATAATATAACAAGCGTTTGAAATCATAAGATATGCTTTCTAGCCCGTGTGGTTGTACATCTCTGATTGTTGTGTTCCTTCTGTCAGGCTGGAGTACTATTTAAAGGAAACCTGCGAGGAGCGGCTGCCAAAAGTTACGAAAAGATATCAAAGAGAATGCAGGTATCTATTTCTATACTTCTTTAGTTTCACTGTTCAAATTTATGATTGATTCCTTGTTAACATCTGCACAATCTGTTTGCAGGATAAGTTTGGGGATGAATATAAGCTTTTCCTTCTAGTCAATCCTGAGGATGATCAACCAGTGGCAGTTGTAGTTCCACGAAGTACATTACAGCCAGAGTCAACTGGTGATTATTTAGCTACTGCCCTGTTACGGGATTTCCATGGAAATTGTGGGCAGAAATCATATTGTAAAGCTAACAATTTCTTACGATGATGGATTTGGTGTCAATCTTGCAGCGGTCCCAGAGTGGTTTGCAGCTGGTGCTTTTGGCTTGGTCACATTGTTTACCCTACTTCTTCGAAATGTTCCTGAATTTCAATCCAATTTACTGTATGCAATTTTCTTTTCTTGTATCCTTATTATGTTAAGTAAATATAAATTATTATTTTTCTATGATCTTGTATCCTCACAATGTTATTTTCTTATTTATCTATACCCTTAGATATATATTCTTTTTGAATATAGAGCACACTCATGATCTGAAATACTTTTGGAGATTTTTCTCTCTGCTAATTTGTTTGAAACAGACATCTGCATGATGTTATTTGCCATTTTATATGTGATTACTTTACTTTGAGCCAACTTTTCTTGTGCAAGGGCAAGGAATTCAGCAGTTATGCTCCCCTTTTCCTTTGTCCTCTTCCACAAGCCTCCTCCATCTCACTTTTGTCCTTGTTGATGAAGTTTACTTAAGAAAATTTCTAATTGAGTTATCTTCTTTCCCTAAATTTAAGTTATGGTTTCTAATATGTTGGTTTTTTAAGCATTTATTTAAAATTTTGAGAAGACTACCTGGGACAACATTAATTGTTTCTTTTTGCTATTTGACGTCGTTTTTTTTAATGTCCCAGGTCAGCTTTTGATAATCCTGAACTGTTAAAGAATGGTCTACCTGGAGCCCTTGTAACTGCATCTGTTTTGGCGATACATGAGCTCAGCCATGTTTTAGTTGCAAAAAACACTGGAGTCGTGCTTGGAGTGCCATACTTTGTCCCTAGTTGGCAGGTGAATTTCATAAGAAGAATGTGCCCCCCAACCCCCCCTTTTTTTTATAAGACAAGTTACGTAGATGTAAATATCTGTTTGTATGTGTGCATGTAAGGCTGATTACCATCTGGAATCATCTACTTGTTCTTGGAGAATGATGTTACTTTTGGAATGTTAGTCTTGTCATAAGTTGAAAGAACTGCTAGGAGAAGTATAGAAATGATAATTTAATATACAAAATGTATGGTGTGTCACGAGGCAGACATTCTTGCTTCTAGGTGTGCGTACTGGTCTATTTCAATTTTCTTTTCTAATGAGCTTTTTGCTGGCAGATAGGCTCTTTTGGTACAATTACAAGAATTATAAATATTGTACCCAAGCGTGAAGATCTTCTGAAAGTTGCAGCAGCAGGACCATTGGCTGGATTTTCCTTGGGTTTTGTTCTTTTGCTTTTAGGGTTCTTCTTACCACCTACCGATGGTATTGGTGTTGTTGTCGATGCTTCTGTTTTTCATGACTGCTTTCTTGTGGGGGGTATTGGTAAGCATTTCATTTTAGAGATAAATGGCATGTAGAGACCTTATGTGCCTAGTAATGTGCTTGCATTTTCAAGTGTGGCTGAATCATTCAAAGCTTCTATAATAGTGAATTATCGTAACTTTTCATTTCAATCACCAAATTTGATTATATAGGGAATTGACTTTATTTCAGCAATCAAATTAGTGAATTTTACTGAGGGCTTTGTTTCCTTAGGTAGGGAGAAGATATTGACTCTGGCATTTATGTTCTTTTATAGCAAAGCTTCTTCTTGGTGATGCGCTCAAGGAAGGCACTCCCATATCTCTTAACCCTCTGTTGCTATGGGCATGGGCTGGACTCGTTATCAATGCCATTAACAGCATTCCTGCAGGAGAGCTTGATGGGGGGAGAATTTCTTTTGCCATATGGGGAAGAAAGGTATGCGGCCATTTCAAGTTCATTACAACTTAAACTGGAAGCTTGAAGTTTGAAATCTGATGCAAAATAATACTTGATGGGTCTTTTCATATGACAGGCTGCAACTCGCATCACGGGTGCTTCAATCGCGCTGCTCGGATTATCATCACTAGTTAGTGATGTGGCATTTTATTGGGTAGCTCTGATATTCTTCTTGCAGAGGGGGCCGATTGCTCCCCTCTATGAGGAGATCACAGATCCTGACGACAAGTATGTTGGCCTTGGCGTGGTAGTTTTGTTCTTGGGGTTGCTGGTTTGCTTGCCTTACCCCTTTCCCTTCACAGACGAAGTCATTACAAGTTTCTAAGGGAAACTGACTCATGCATACATATTGGCTCAGATTCTAGTTGACACATACATCATCCTTGTATAGCATGTAGTTCTTCTTCAAATGATTCACTTGATTTATTATTATTTATTAATTAACGTGATTTTAAAAATAAATAAAAGGGTTTTTAGGCCTAATGGTCTCCGAATTTTGACCCGATGCGCATTTTGGTCCCTCAATTTTCAAAATTGTTCTCTTGGTCCTTCAACTTCAGTTTCATTAGGACAAATAGTATTTCTGTTAATTTTGTTATATTTTCTGTTAAATGCAGGGGCAAAATGGTATTTTTGTACTCTCTCTCTCTCTCTCTCATATTTTATCTTTTTGATAATTGGTGCCAATAGTATGGTAATAGGAAGATGTCTCTTTTGTTTTCATCTTTCTTAATCTGGGTTGCTGTGATGCTTGATTCAGTGATTGAAGGTCTTGGTCTTGATTGAGGATTTACAGGATGTGTATCAACTCGAACACGACATGACTAAAAACAGATTAGCATACTGTAAAACCATCTAACATGATCAATTAAACAAATGAAGTTAGAGCATGAACTTGGAATGACAAAAACTGAACACATTGGCAAGAAATTTCTGTAGGCTCTCTGGATTTGGGTTCCAACTCTGTACCGGATATGAAACAAATTGAGTACACAAAGATACAATAAACAAATTGGTACGAAGGCAAAGCACAGGCAACTGAGTATCAAAATTGCTTTGGATGACCACCGGCCTCCATCCCCCAACGAACCCAGAAACCAGCAACCACCCAGACCCAACAAAGAAACGCAAGGCAGGCTGCTCCTGGTCTAAATTTAGAAGTGCACCTTCATTGTCTTTCAAAATTGACCCCAAAATCTCTTTCAATGAAGTGCACCTTCATTGTCTTGCAAATAGCCATAGAACCCCAAGGTACTTGAGTATACCTCTTAGCACCTTTTTAAGAGCAACTAAAGGAACCCAACCGCCTCCATACCCCCATCATCTCTCCTTTAAGAGAAAAATGGTCTTGGAGATGATTTGGAACTCTGCCATTTTCTCTTCTTTTTGGTCCAAGGGGGAAAAGAAAATCGAAGGGGAGGCGTTGGGTTCTGGCTTCGTTGGGGGATGGAGGCCGGTGGTCATGGGGAAAAGAAAATTGAAGGGGGGAGGGCGCTATGTGGAGGGTGGCTGTGGGGGAAGATAGGGAAAGGGAAAGAGAGAGAGAGAAGAAAGTGAGTTTTTTTAAAAAATAAAAAAATATATATAAAAATACAATTTTGCCCCTGCATTTAACAGAAAATATAATAAAATTGACGATAAATTATTTATTAATGGCTAAAGTTGAAGGACCACGGGAACGATTTTAGAAATTGAGAGACCAAAATGTGAATCGAGTCAAATTCAGAGACCATTAGATCTAAATACCCTAAATAAAAAACCCTTGTGTAGCACATTTAGGTGGAGACAATGGTTTCTGAGTTTAGGGTAAAACATTGGTTTCTTAGATATGAGTAAATTTTGGATGTACCCGGAATATAAAAAAATTCCTTAAGTACAAGTGTATACAATGAATATCTCATAAAAGAGTTGTATAGAGACCTACCTACCTACCTACCTAGTACCTACGCCTAACAAAATTTCAGGTAAAATAATTGTCAATATGGATTGGACACCTTTTTTTCCTGCCTTCTCCATGTACGTTCAAATTTTAATTGCCAAACAATAGCATGTGACTTGTATATCCAATCCAAAAACAATTATGATTTCTTTATTGGCATTGAAAGGTATGTTTCATCAAAAAGGAAAAATGTTCCGGCTATTTGCCAAAAAAATGTTGCCTATTCAGATTTTAGAACCTTTGCACCATGTACTAGGTGCAGGGAATAGAGCTTCTCCCAAATTCATTTTAGAATTGGCTGTGTTAATTGACAAATGAACGCAAAAAAGAAAGAAAGAAAACTTAATATGAGCTATATATGGCATATATGATTGTGTTCTTAATAGAAAGTCCATAAGTAAAGGGGGAGAGGAGATGTATATGGCCCCAAAGGTATTGGCTGCACAAAGCTCCCAAAGGGTGTCTTAAAAAGATTAACAAGGACTAGACTCCATTGGACCTGATACATACACATAACCATGCACCATCACTGTCTTAATCAACATAATTCAAGTCATTTCACTTCTCCATCTTTACATATTTCAATACTTTGATTCAATTTTATTTTTACTACAAACGATAGTCTAAATTATAAGGGGAGAGGATTCTCACACACACAGTGTCATTGAAGTTCGAATATAAGACCACTAATTTGCAAATCAAAACTCTTTTTTACTATGCTAGATTCCGTTGATAATAAGTTGATTTAATTTAAATACATGAATTGACCACTTTAAAACCTCATTTTCTATTGGAAAAGATTTTGAGCTCGAATTCCCCTAACTGGATGATTAAAGAAAACCATCAACTCATAGTGCATGACCATGATGTAATTGAACATGCCAAATCTAGGCAACAAAATTTGGTGACATTGATTGCCTGAATCCCAATGCTCTCAAGCCTGATCTCACCTATTTGCAAAATTTGCATGATGTGGGTTGGTGGCAAACCAAATGGAGTAACTCTGTATCAAAAGGGCAAAAAATCCCTTACAGAAAATTTTGACCATTCCCAAATGTATTTCCAAAATTTCTAAAGTAAATGAAAATTAAGAAAAAAAAAATCATTTATTACATGCACACACTTTTCTTGGAACTCGTCCAGTTTCAATAGTTCCATCCCATTTTTCAAAGAGAGCACACCCCAGAGCACCACCACAAACAGCCACCGAAACACAGAGAGAGACCACCCCACTTCTGGTTTCCCTCGTAAGAATGCAAGCCCCGTGCATCTCTCGGCGCTTGGTTCCGGTGAGCCACCGGCTGTCTCCAGTTCCGGTCATCGGCATTCGGAGCAGAAGCTCAACTTCGCTTGCATGTGTCCCTAGAACGAAATGCTGCTCTCTCTCGAACCAGTCCTTAGGTTATTTGACCGTTCTCTGCTTTATTTCCACTGTTTGGTTGCTTAGAAAATGCGGGAAATAGAGAACAAAAGCAAAAAAAAAGACTTCCTCTTTTTTGTCTGTTTTAATTTACTTACGTTTTTTGGTGCAGAAGGGGTGGGAAAGAAACGAAATTTATACTACTTAATGTTATCAATTTCAAATGTCTTTCTTTTATGTGCATCCAAATGCTTTCTTTTATTTGTATATTTGATCTGAAACAAAAGAAGAACAGAATTAACATCAAGAACAAATTATTTTCTAATTGCTTCACTGTTTTGAGGGAGGCTTAATGGAATTGCATAGGAAGAGTATAGAAAATGGAAAGAAAGCTACCTCTTGCTCTTGTTATATATATGTTTTGAGTCTAATTAAGCAGGGCTTTGGTTCTAAGGAACTTTACGTTTTGTTTTATTCTGGTTGTTTACTGTTGATTTTCATTTATCAGCTAATGATGTGAAGAAGTTTGAGGAAGCTGCAAAGAACGGAAATTTGGTTCCCCTTTCCCAATGCATTTTTTCTGACCAGCTCACTCCAGTTCTGGCGTACCGATGCTTGGTTAAGGAAGATGATCGAGAGGCTCCAAGCTTTCTCTTTGAGTCAGTGGAGCAAAACAATCAGGTTTCAACTCTGCTAAACATGCTCTGATACTTATTTTTTGAATTCATAGGTCTATTTGATTTTAAATCATAACTCAGTGTGGCATTGGATATATTAGGGGCGTTACAGTGTTGTTGGAGCTCAACCAACAATGGAAATCGTGGCAAAAGAAAATAAGGTGACGATAATGGATCATGAAGAAAGATGTTTGACTGAGGAGGTTGTAGAGGATCCAATGGCTATTCCAAGAAGAATCTCAGAGAGTTGGAGTCCCCAACTTATTGATGACCTACCGGATGCATTTTGTGGTAAGAGAAGTGAGCTTATGATTTATAGGGGTTTATGATAATACCTTGCTAAGTATCATAGTTGTGATTAAGAGATTTTCTGCTAGATTGTATGCTGCTGGAATTTCCAAATTCGTTTGTCAGATTTACTATGCTCAAGCTAATATGGCTGTCTACAAGTATATGGAAAGTATTAAATTATTGTATTGTCCCGTAAACAACTTACGTATATTAGGATAAAGTACATTGGTTGTCAATTTGGACTGACTAAATAGATTTTGATAACCTGAGCCTTTGAAGTTACATCACAATTTCAACTCTTATGTTATGAATGCAAGGATAACCACTCTATTGTGTGTGTTTAGAGAAGCGTTGGCAGTTGGCACTTACGCTACAGAGTGAAATTACTTTGTGACATTGATATCTCTACCAATATATGTACATATTTTTGTCAAAACTCTCTTACCATGCAAAATTGGGCTTTGTTTCAAAAGCCACCTCCTTCAATGGCTCTGTGCTATTTCTGAGTGATTCTAAAGTTTGAATCCAATTGTTTCTTGCTCTCTGAAAAAATCTTACTAATTGCAGGCTTTCAGTTGATGAAAGCCAGCATTAACTAGATGCTGGACTGATACACTTCTACTTTATTTCTCATCATTAACTAGAATCTACTACTATCCATCTGGTTGGTTATCTCTTGCATGTAGTAATTGGTGTTTCCTTTGTTATTCTAATAATAGTTGTTTCTCTTTATAGTTCCTAGAACCACAGTTAATGACAAACTGTTTATGAATATATAGGTGGCTGGGTCGGTTACTTTTCGTATGATACAGTTCGATACGTGGAAAAAAGAAGACTGCCATTCTCAAAGGCCCCCAAGGATGACAGAAATCTTCCAGACATGCATTTAGGGCTGTATGATGATGTAATAGTATTTGATCATGTGGAGAAGGTACTCTTCCGATGACAGAAATCTTCTTACATGTAGTTTGATATGCATATATTTTCCTTATCTTTTTGCCATGCATGCATTCTCTTCAAATATGACCGTTATGTAGACAGGTTTCATACATTTTGTTCTTAACAACAAGGAAAGCAATTAATTCCTATCTATTCTTCGGATGCTCTTACATTCTTCCCAAGATTTTCGCTCATTAAGAGCCACATAAAAAAGGAGGCCTTTGCCAAAATTTTCATTGCCAATTACCTATGAATGGTTTTCGCAGAATTTGAGTGGTAATCTAATTACTATGACTCGGTTGTGGGTTGTTGAGGTTCTTATGAGCTTTAGTAACTTTCTTCATTTCAGAGAGTTTATGCGATTCATTGGGTGAGGCTAGATCGGTACTCCTCAGTTGAGAAAGCTTATACAGATGGAGTAAGACGTTTGGAGAAATTAGTGGCTAGAGTACATGACATTGACATGTGAGTAAATGTTGTAATTATTTTGTCTATGAGTACATTTTCCTTTTGTAGTTTCATTTAGACCATATTGATCCGATTTCCAATTGTTAGCCCAAGGCTATCTCCAGGTTCCATGAATCTACATACTCGCCAATTTGGTCCTCCTTTAAAGAATTCGAACATGACAAGCGAGGATTACAAGGGCATAGTAAATCATGCAAAAGAACATATATTCGCAGGGGATATTTTCCAGATTGTATTAAGTCAACGATTTGAACGGCGAACATTTGCTGACCCATTTGAAGTTTATAGAGCCTTGAGGACTGTAAATCCCAGTCCATATTTGACTTACTTGCAGGTTTGTGTCTTTTTCCCTGTGAATTTCTTTTTGGTTTGGCCAATATTTGTAAGTTTAGGATTACAATTTTTGGTGACTTTTATCTATATCCACATAGGCTAGAGGGTGTATCCTGGTTGCTTCAAGTCCAGAAATTCTAATGAGTGCGAAAAAGGTAAATATAACAAACGATTTTTATACATTTGTTTAGTCTTCTCTAGTTTTTCCTTGGTGAAATGAGAATGTTCATATTTCTAATGTGATAAACAGAAAAAGATTGTGAATCGGCCATTAGCTGGAACTTGTAGAAGAGGAAAGACAACTGCAGAAGATCAAATGTTAGAAGAGCAGCTACTTGATGATGAAAAGCAATGTGCAGAGCACATCATGCTGGTTGATCTGGGTCGGAATGACGTTGGAAAGGTTTCTCTTAAACAATTACCTAATCTTGTGAACATTATTGTGCAATTACTCAACTTTAAGCTCTTCCTTAACTTTTATGTAATGTCCTGGTTGGATAAAAGTAAATGCAAGTCATCTTTCATGTTATGCAGACTCCATTGTTGCTTGTTCAAGTTGATTATTGGAAACTAAAATGTCAACTTTTTAAACTGGTATTGGTAATGTGGCTTGATATAGGTCTGCAAATTTGGCTCTGTGAAGGTGGATAAATTGATGGAAATTGAACGGTATTCCCATGTAATGCACATAAGCTCCACGGTAAGACTGTATGCCTTTACGTGATGTTAAAGGAGTGACTTGTCGCTGCAGTTTTCTGTACTTGTTCAAATTATGTGCGACATTAGGTTTCCAATGGAAGGAAATTGATGTATTCATTGTGAAAAAAAAAATTCCAGCAACTTCTTCTTCTCCGATTTGGTTGAGTTTGGGGTCGGTTAGGGGTTTTGTACTCCGGCCTCTTCTCCTTCTTTTGATCACAATGTGCACTCAGATCCAAATGTTGTGGTTTCTAAATGTTCCATAATTAGGAAAATATTACTTCTAGAATATGCTTTTGGCATAGAATTACTTAGAATCTGTCTTCAGTGAAAATGTCATCACAATCTCTCATGCAGGTTACGGGAGAGCTGCTGGATGATCTCACTTGCTGGGATGCCCTGCGAGCTGCATTGCCCGTCGGAACTGTTAGTGGTGCACCAAAGGTTGCTGGTTAACTTTTACTTTCTTCCCTTTTGCAATTTCCTTCCTAAATTTTTAGATATCTTCTCCTCAATCTTATCATCGTTTGTGATCTAATTAATGCAGGTGAAGGCCATGGAGTTGATTGATGAGCTGGAGGTAGCAAGGCGTGGCCCGTACAGTGGTGGATTTGGAGCGGTTTCCTTTTCTGGTGATATGGACATTGCGCTAGCTCTGAGGACCATGGTGTTTACAACAGGATCCCGTTTCGACACAATGTACTCTTACAAAGATGCCAACCAGCGCCGGGAATGGGTCGCTCATCTTCAAGCTGGTGCTGGTATTGTGGCTGACAGTGATCCCGATGACGAAAACCAAGAGTGCCAGAACAAAGCTGCTGGTCTTGCTCGTGCCATCGACTTGGCTGAGGCAGCATTTGTTGATCAATGATGTCTGCTTTGATGACTCAAGTGGATGGAGCTGTGACCTTCAACTTGTTTATGAAGTGAAGTTCTCAGGCACCTACAGTTCATGTCAACTTGTCAAGAGAAAGTGTCGTATACATAGTTCGTAATATGCGTTCAGTAGCCAAAGGCTTCTCTCTTAGGAGAGCAGGAATAATACTCATGATTTTTTATAATATTTACCTTTCAATATAATGAATGGGTTGGGATTTAGAACTCCATTGAATGGATTGCCCTAAAAACTCTGAAATGTCTGAATCCACTTGAGCATTAATATGATTAATTCTTTATCAACATCTCCTTTCTAAATTCACCTCAAATCACAATTGCCTAAAATTATTTGATAGTAAAAACAGAAACTTGCACCTGATTTTAGCTCAAGTGGTGCTTATGTTCAGGCAGATAAGGAAAAAAAAAGAAAAGAACAACATCCATGGTTTTTTTAAACATCCCTTGGCATGCATAATTTTTCTGGTGAAGTGATCACCAATGGCTGTAGAAGACTCGTTCCAACCGGCCTCGTATAGTTGCCAGCCAACATTGCCAGAGAATAACCGTCCTCGACCTAGAATTCCAGAGATGGGGGAACTGTCGGCACCTTGTGTAGGAATATGCTCACCTAAGTTGCAGGAAATACTCCTTTCAGAATAGCAATCTCTGCTTGCCGGCTGGGTTTACCATTTACCTTAAAAAAATTCAAGGGAAGCTGTGTCATGTCGGGGCTATCCTCCATCAATCAAATTCTACAGACAGACATCTAATCTCAATCAAAGAGGAAACATGTCTTCTCTCTTTCTCTACCACTTCACAAAGAGATCTCCGCATTCCACCACCTAATGCTTACAGAAACTAAGCTGGCTAACTTTTGTAAAGCAATTCCACAGGACAGGAGCAACGCCACACAGCTCCAGAAGAGGCTGTAAAAAGCTCTTTGTGATAGTACTGACAAACAAGGGGAAGCCATACCAGGCATGAGATTAGATGCTTTCTATTCTCTAACATACTGCACAAATACGACATCGACGAACAAGACCGATAACTTTCTTAAGGATTTCAACTTCCAACTCCATCCCCAAGTTAGAGTAGTTAGTTAGAAACAATCAAATTTTGGGGAAGATTGCATCTGATGACTTCTCAGCTAAAATGCAGAAAGTCCACTATCTCTTAGAAACCTGAACTACAATCCTTAAGCATTGCCATAATCACAACCCACCTTGGATCACCAAAAACTTAATCGTAACATATTCAATGAGATTATGGGTCATTCATACTTCAAGCATACGAACTAGCAGGAAGTTTTCGAAGCTTGCAATCGACTGCGTAAAGCAATTGGATCTTACTTGAAATAAATCAATCCAAACCAGATCAAATTTATCCCCAATTTAAACAACTTGTAACACTGTGAATCAGAAATTGCAATAAACCCTAACGGTACAGCAGCTCAATTTAACACCTAAAAGAAAAACCAAAAGCCAGAAATGGAAGGTAATTCAATTGACATCTGATCGTTACCAAACAAAGAGTTTAATTAGTGCAAAGACGAAGCACAATGCGATCTGAAAATTCATTTACAGAAGAAGAAACGCAAACACATAACGAGTACACCGAATTTTATGCACGTACAAAATTACAAGGGAGCGTCGGAGCTCTCACTCACCTATAGGCTATAGCTCTTTGGCTCACATCACAGAGTAGTAATCTGACCAAATTGCCCCTCCCCATCACTTGTTGCTATCGTAATCGACGACCTCGGAGTCGGTGACGGACCTCGAGTGCTGCACTATGGACCGTCCGATCGAGTTGATCCAGTCCTCCTTCTCCTTCTCCGAGTCGGCGATGAAGTACATGGTGTCGGAGCGCGTGGACAGCTCGAACGCGTACTGCTTGTTGAGGACGTCCTCGGCTCCCTTGACTGTGAGGCAGGAAGCCACTGGGATCACGCCACGTGGGCTAGAGCCGCGGGTGACGGTTGAGTCCTTGAACCAGAAGAGCTTGCCTTGCTTGAGCACGAACCACCGGCGACGCCACGTCTTTATGTACTCGCCTTGCTTGGTCAACCAGCCGGTGCGTTCAGGGTTTGACCAGAACTCCACTCCGTCGTAGTCGTTGGGCTTCTCCGTCTGTCCCGTCGCAGCCCTCCATAGGCTCTGCATCGGAGTTTGGGTCGGGTTCGGGTTCGGGTTGGCTTTCAGAAGCGCTGAATTGAATCGCTCTCGGACGGAACCGTAAAGGTAGGAGAATTATAAATAAAAATATGTCCGTACCCGACCAACAGATTTAAGATTTTTTATCTTATTTTTATTTAATTTTACTTATTTTGGGGAACAAATGTGAATGTGGTCATGATCATGCATGATTTAGCCCAATGAAGATTGTATAATTGAAAATGGCTCCAGTTGACTTTTAGTCATCCTCTTAAAAAGTTTAATTTCTAGTTTGAGAGTATTTTTGGTCACCATTTTAACTCAAGGTGTATGTTTATCATTTTTCTCAATACTTGACACGTGTTCATAAGTATAATCATGGTTACATAAATTAAAAGAAAAAATTAACTATGATTAGGCCTATGGACACGTGTCATGTATTAAAAAGAATGATAAACATACACCTTAAATTAAAATGATGAAAAAAATATGTCCTTTTAGTTTAGGTCCATTTGTGATTTATAAGTTATAATATAACCCATGTCATCGGACTGTTGGGTATTAGATGCAATATTAAATTATTTATTTATGATAATTAAGATTGGGCAGCTGTACATTTCTAATGATGTTGACCATGTTGGCCATGCATATGATGTTGGACAGCTGTACTGTACATTTCTAAGAGGATCATGTCATGTGTGTACCATATGACTTGGTTTCTTCTCCTTTGTTAATTAAGAAAAGAAATAGAAGATGACTTCCTTTTTGCTACTTCTTCTGTCCATGCATCTATTTTTTTTTTTTTTGCACCATAAGACAAGCAGAACACCGCTAAATGTAAGTGACGTGAACGTATTCTAGTACCATATAATGATTTCTCAACTTCTTTTTAGCTTCGTCTTGGTCTTTCTTGATGAATATCAACACCAATGAAAGCATTTTGTATATGGTGCAGGTCCCTGGTGACATCCTGCATATTCATTCTATGTTTTGGTGATTCTTCCGAGCATGCAAGTCCAATCTTAAGGATTGGAACTATGCACTTGCTCGCATATGGGCTCATCTTGCTTAGCTTCTCAGAGTTGATGTTTTCTTCTTCTGCCTTAATTTCATTGTTGTAGCCACTGACGTAGTTTACTTCATTTTCTGTTACTGCAGCAGGAGTTGCTTCTCTTCTACCGTGGCGAGGAGAGCCGGGTCCAAAATTTACATAACTCTTTCTGGTATTGCCATCTTAACAAAGTTATGGAGATTGAAACCATCTTTGAACATTTCTTCTGTGGGTCTTCTTCCCGTGAACATTTCCAACACAAGGATCCCATAACTATATATGTCCCCTTGTCTTGATGGCTCAACACCAAATGCGTACTCTGCAACTCATAAAACAATCAAAGTTTGGCAGTTTAAGATTCAGTTGGTAGAAATTTAAGAATTTAAGAAGTATGTCCCAGGGGATTTGTGAATTATTGTGGGTCAAAGGCCTCTTGACATAATTAGACTTTAAACCGGAGAAGCTCATGCAATTACATTGTGACAACAAATCAGTGATTGATATTGCTCACAATCCAGTTCAACATGATCGAACAAAACATGTTAAGGTGAATATACATTTTATCAAAGAAAAAATTGAGAACAAAATCATCTGCCTACTCTTTGTGAAATCAAAAGATCAGTTAGCGGATGTCTTGACAAAGGCTGTCTTCGAATGAGTGTTTCATAACTCACTTACCAAGTTGAGCATTGGTGACGTGTATACAACAACTTGAGGATGAGTGTTGACATGAGTTAACCTAACAAATCAAAGAAATTTATTTCCTAAGTTAATTAGGTGATTTATTTCATTTTTTTCAATATAGTTGACAATCCTTGTATCATTGGGAGATATTCTCCTATTTAATTCTTGTATCTTATTCCTTGTAAAAACACATATGTAAAGCTCTATATATCTCCTTACAGAGAAGAATAAGATCATCCAAATATTCAAACCATATTCTTATTCTTAGCAAAGAATTGGGAACTCAAACTTTTCCTTGACTTCTTGAAAACTTTTTGTTTCAAACTCTTATGTTGTTTTGATGCTACATTATTCATTACCGTTAGCTCTGAAATGTAACCGAGAGTTTTTTTTAAAAAAAAAATTTCAAAAACATAACTTCAACAAATAGGCCTGAATTCCTAACTCAGCCGTATTGCTTAGGCGGTGATCATATGATTCGTATGAATCCAGGTTCCGGTTAGTACATCCCTTGCTAGGCATAATCCGTCTACAACATTGCCAATATCCATCCGCTCTCTTGGAAAATCTGCAGAGCAAGCAACTCCTATCCTAGCAATGATAACCAAACACTCCCTTATTCTTTGTCCTTGATCATCTTCGATATTGTTCCTATTGTTTGTGGCATTACTACGAGTGCTGCTTTTTTTTCTTTGAAGAAGCACCGGATCACATATTTCTTCTACACGTTCCGGCAAAGCCATTCGAACAAAGTTGTGCAGGTTCAGATCATCTTTAAACATTTCATCTGTAGGCCTCTTGCCTGTAAGCATCTCCAATAGCAGGATTCCGTAGCTATACACATCTCCATATGTTGACACCTCATTTCCCAAGCCATACTCTGTAATTTGTTGGCACAAAAACATATGGATCATATAGTTATAAGCTAAAAAGCAAAAGAAGTTATTATTTTCTTGTACATGTGGGAAGGAGGTTGAAGCAACAATCCAACTAACCTGGGGCAATATAGCCTATGGAACCCTTTATGATATTGGAAGTATTTTCTTGTGAAGGAAGTGAACGTGAAGCATCCGGGAGGTACCTTGCTAAACCAAAATCAGCAACACAGGCAGTCATGTCACCTTCCAGGAGAACATTGCTGGGCTTTAAATCACAATGAACTATTGGCATGTGAGAGTGGTTGTGCAAATAATTCAGAGCATTGGCTACATCAATGGCAATGCTTACCCTCTGAACAAGATTCAAATGCCCCTGCACAATGGGTGCCCCAGCTACTCTGTCAGCTGAAATATGCAGCCACTCTTCTAGACTACCATTCATCATGAATTCATAAACCAAAGCTTTGAAATCGTTTCCTTGAAAATCGATACTTGCACACGCGGTCAATAGTTTGACAAGATTTCGGTGCCTAATGTTTTTCAAGGCTTCACATTCAGCTATAAAGCTTTCTCTTGAACTCTGAACATTGAGTACTTTAACTGCAACAATTCTTTCTTCCTCATTGAGAATTCCCCTGTACACAGAACCAAAACTACCAGCACCAATCAAATTCCGAGAAGAAAAACCATTAGTTGCTTTGAGGAGATCTGCATATGACACTTTCAAGAGTGAAACCCCCCATGATGATCCTGAAGTTGGCTTCACTCTTGCTTTTCTTGATGGATAAAGAAGCACAAAGCGCAATGCTTTTCTTGATGGATAAAGAAGCACAAAGCACAAGAGTAAGACAAGCCCAATAACTCCCCACAAGCAATTGAGGTAAGTAATTTCAGCCACAGAGCCTTTTGTTTAGATGAGATGCACCGGGGCAATCCTAACTGAGGTGTACCTCCACATACCCTTTTGTTTCCCATGATAGAAAGCGCACTTGTATTCAGGAAAACTCCTCTTATTGGTACTGCACCTTCTAAATCATTAAATGATAGGTTCAAATTTCTCCAAAAGTCGAAACTCCCCAAATAGTTGGGAATTCTTCCAGACAAGTTGTTACGAGAAAGGTCCAAATCTTCAATTCCTCTCAAAGAACTCCAATCTTCAGGAATGGTCCCTCGCAAAAAATTTCCTTCCAAATGCAAACTTTCCAAACTCATGCAATTCCCTATAGAGTTTGGAAGCTCACCAGATAATTTGTTTTCGGAAAGATCCAAGGAAGTAAGACTCACCAAGTAACCCACGTAAATGGGAATGGAACCAGTAAAATGGTTACTGGATAGATCCAAAACTAGTGACAAGGATGACAAACGGATGACTTCTTGTGGAATGGGACCGCTAAGATTATTTTGAGAAAGAACCAAAGCAAGCAAATTCCTGCATTCACGAAGACTTGGTGGTATGCTTCCTTGTAAGTGGTTTGACATGAGATTTAATCTGCCTAACGAAGTTAGATTGCCTAGAGAAGATGGGAGAGCCCCTGACAGCTCATTGTGATTCAACAACAGATCATACAGTTTATTTAGATTACATATTGAGCTTGGTATACCGCCCATCAATAGGTTTACCTTAAAGTCTAGAACCCCCAAGTTGATGAGATTTCCAATCCCAACAGGAATGCTACCACGTATCAGATTTGTTCCCAGTTTCAATACCGTGAGCTTTGTTGAGAGGTTGCTGATAGAGTCAGGTAGCAGTCCTCCAAAATTATTGCCACTAATATCCAAACGCTCTAAATTGGTGCAATTAACAAGAGCAGAGAGAAAATCCAAGTCACCTTCCTCATTATTTCCAAGACTGTTATTGTCCATTTCTACCCGAAACAGATTGGACATCCGTGCCAGACTAGGCACTCTTCCGGTAAACTTATTTCCTGAGATTCCAAACAATGAAAGGTTGGATGCGTTGGAGATTGTAATTGGTATTGGTCCACTGAATAGGTTCATATGGAAAGAAAAGGATTCGAGGTTTGGAAATATAGTGTGGCCCAAGCCAGGAGGAAGAGTTCCATGAAGTTGGTTTGCAAGCACAGAAATGAGTTCAATTGAAGAGAGGTTGTATATGGAGGGAGGGATTGTGCCATACAAATTATTTGAACCCAACGCAAGAAATGTTAAAATTTTCAACTGGCCAAGGCTATTTGGAATATCTCCATGCAGACTATTTTGTTCAACAGATAGCATCTCAAGAGAAGAAAGATTTGAAAAAGCAGGTGGGATTTCCCCACTTAAATGGTTTGTGCCTAAATTAAGAATCCGAAGCTTGGACAATGAGCCAATTTCAATTGGAATTTTACCACTAAGAGTGTTTCCAAATAAGCCAAGATATTCGAGGTTAGAGCAACGTGATATGTTGAATGGAATATTACCACTGAAGGAGTTGTTACCAAGTTGTAGCATTTGCAGCCGGAACAAACGACCAATTTCTTGAGGGATGGTGCCGTTGAAGCTATTGTTTTGGAGGCGCAATGTCCGGAGAAAGCTCAAGTTTCCGATGTGGGGAGATAGGCAGCCCTCCAGCCGGCTTGATTGGAGGTCCAGCTCTGTGACTCTCTGGTGTCTCCGGCCACAAAAAACGCCTGGCCATTCACACAAGTGCACGGATTCGTTCCAGGAGCTAAGGATGCCCATGGTATCACTCACGATTTCAGCTTTAAAGGCAAGCAAGGACAGCCTATCCACCTCATGTCCTACTGAACGTGAGGAGGCTGAAGTTAGGAGGAGGAGGAGGAGTTGCATGAAAAAAATTGAGCAAACTCTTATAACCATACTTGGAGGGAACCCCATTTAGGCCGCAAAGTAAAGCTCAAGCTATGAAGCTGAGGCAAGACTTACGCATGAAAATTGCAAATTGCAACAATTCTAGCTGTTGATATATTAATTTAGGTAACTAGAAACCAAGGTTTTCATAAACGATTTGGTAAGTGATGAAAGCCATTGTTCTTGCAGAGAGAAAAAGAAAAAGAAATAAAGAAAAACAGATTGGAAAGGGAAGAGGTTAACGGGCTCTGCTTACTCAAGTTGACGCAAAGACTTAAAAAGTTGATGTTGACAACATGAATTTTAGTGCAATGCCAATAGGAGGAAAATCAAATTTTCATAATTTTCTATAAAGCCAATTATTCCAAAATTACAAGTCAAGCCGCTTAAGTTGCAATCCCGTCAAAACTGCATTTCTGTGGAAGATTGATGAGTCAAAGAGGGATTACTATTCAATTAAATGCCGTGTCAAATTCTTAAGTTGTGTGAAATTTATATATACTAAATCTCCATGCAACTTGACACTGTTTTTAAGCACAGTGGAATGACGAACTTGCCCCCACTTTGTTGAAGTAGTAAGATAAAAAACCAGTACTCCCCAACAAAATGGGTTTTCATAATCTACACAGGTTTCTTCAAGATCATGACATCATACATCAACATTCGTGCCCATATACTCCCCAACAAAATGGGGTAGCTGAGCAAAAAATAGACATTTACTTGAAGTGGTTCGAGTCAAATAATATGGGTAGAATAATTTTCAGATTATATTTCATTCTCCAAAAGGAGGTATTTATAATACAAGGTTACAAACCCTAGTAGGGTTATACTTGGAAACAAGATAAATCCTAATTACATAATATCTATACAAAAGGAAATAAATAAAATCAGAATATACTAGGAAGTAAATCCCAATTTGGGTGGGACTACTCGCGCTAACACTCCCCCTCAAGTTGGAGCAAAGATGTCGCGCATGCCCAACTTGTCAAGCGAGTTGAGGAAGACCGTAGTAGATACAGCTTTCGTAAGAACATCTGCCAATTGATTCTCGGATGATATAAATGGAAAAGAAATAATTCCAGCATCCAACTTCTCCTTAACAAAATGTCGATCAACCTCCACGTGCTTTGTACGATCATGTTGCACAGGGTTATGCGCAATCGCAATTGCAGATTTGTTATCACAATACAAATCCATGGGTCTCTGGGGTCCAAAACCAAGATCTCTTAACAATCTTCTCAACCACAGTAACTCACACACCCCTTGAGCCATCCCACGGTACTCGGCCTCAACACTAGACCTAGACACCACTTTTTGTTTCTTACTCCTCCAAGTAACAAGATTACCACCAACAAATGTGAAATACCCAGACGTAGAACGTCTATCCGTAACTGAACCAGCCCAATCAGCATCTGTATAACCTTCCACATCTGTATGACCATATTTGCAAAATATTAATCCCTTGCCAGGAGTTACTTTCAGATACCTCAAAATGCGCACCACAGCACCCATATGATCTTCACTCGGAGAATGCATAAACTGACTCACTACACTCACTGCATATGCAATATCAGGACGTGTATGAGCCAAATAAATCAATTTACCTACAAGTCGTTGATAACGCTCTTTATCTGTAGGAACTTGATCAGGATACAACCCCAACTTATGATTTTGTTCACTAGGGGTATCAATAGGTTTACAATCCAACATTCCAGTCTCTGCAAGTAGATCCAAAATATACTTTCTTTGGGACAGAAAGATACCATGTTTAGACCTGGCAACTTCAATCCCAAGAAAATACTTCAAATCACCCAACGATTTCATCTCAAACTCGGAAGCCAGATACTTCTGAAGACTTTGCATTTCTGCCAAATCATCTCCAGTCACAATCATATCATCAACATAAATAATTAAAGCCGTCAATTTACCTTTGTGACGCTTTAGAAACAACGTATGATCCGAGTTACTTTGCACATACCCAAATTTCTTCATAGATGTAGCAAATCTTCCAAACCACGCTCTTGGAGACTGCTTCAACCCATACAAGGACTTCCGCAGCTTACACACAACACCCTCCTTAGAGGTTACAGGAATACCAGGAGGGAGATCCATGTAAATCTCCTCCTTGAGGTCACCATGTAGAAACGCATTTTTGACATCAAACTGCAATAAGGGCCAATCGTGATTAGCAGCAAGAGATAAAAGCACACGCACAGTGTTGAGCTTTGCCACTGGAGCAAAGGTCTCCAAATAATCCACTCCATAGGTCTGAGTATACCCCTTTGCTACCAATCTAGCCTTGTAACGATCAATGGAGCCATCAGCCTTATGCTTCAAAGTAAACACCCATCTGCATCCAACTGCTTTCTTCCCTCGTGGCAAAGGAACTAAATCCCATGTCTGATTCTTGTTCAAGGCATCCATTTCCACATTCATAGCATCCATCCATTTGGGATTAGATAGAGCATCCTGCAGCTTAGTTGGCACACATACACTAGATAATTGACACAAATATGATGCATATGACTTAGATAAGCGATGAGTTGTCACATAATGGCTAATGGGATATTTAGATTTAGCATGTATATCAGGAGAATATTGTACTTTGGGTTTCCCACGAGTAGTTCGTGGGGGTAATTGATAAGTAGACACAGCCAGATCATCAGAAATTACCTCACTTGACTCATTTTCACGATTTGACTGGGGCAATGGCAGGGCAGAGGGGGGTCTTGTATCAACTTCTTCTTCGCATAAATCACAAGGAACATCATCAGGTCTTGTATCAAACTCGTCTTCACATGAGTTACACGGAACAACATCAATTAACCCAGGCGACCGGTCGCACTGCTCAAGGCGACCGGTCGTTTTGTCACAGAGAGCATCTTCGTCAGGGTCAGAGCCAGGCGACCGGTCGTGACCATCCTGACGACCGGTCGTATCGAAGCCGAGAGCATCATCATCAGGGTCAAAGCCAGGCGACCGGTCGCTATAAGATGGGCGACCGGTCGTTTTCTCTCCGACAGCAAAATTTCCAGTATCTTCACATCCATCATTAAGTCCAAGATCCTCCAATCCAAGACTCTCCAATTCACTCCCCCTCTCCCCCTGAATTGGAGAGGAGGGAGAGACATAATAGGGCACTTCTTCATGAAAAGTCACGTCCAAAGTAACATGCACCTTCTGGGTAGGTGGATGATAGCACTTGTAACCCTTCTGAGTAGAAGAGTAACCAATAAAGATACAGCGTAGAGCGCAAGGATCAAGTTTACTCCGTTGATGAGAGTAGACATGAACATAGGCAACACACCCAAAAACTTTAGGGGGCAACTTGGAGACGGAGACAGGGGAAATAAGAGCACCAAACACATCATGTGGAGTCTTGAAATCAAGAATTCGGCTAGGAGTACGATTAATCAAATAGGCAGCAGACAGAACAGCATGCCCCCAAAGATGATGAGGAACAGACATATCCAATATGAGTGAGCGGGTAACTTCAAGTAACTGACGATTCTTGCGTTCAGACACACCATTCTGCTGAGGAGTGAATGGGGTGGTAGTTTGGTGAATAATGCCTTAGCACTGAAGAAATGGGTCAAGGTATTATTCACATATTCACCTCCGTTATCAGTCCGAAATACTTTGACTCGAACATGAAACTGAGTAGACACCATGGCACAAAATTCAGGAAGAATAGAAGCAACATCATATTTATTCTTCATCAAAAAACACCCAGGTTAAGCGAGTGCAGTCGTCAATAAATGTAACAAACCAACGAAAACCATTAGAAGTCACACGAGCAGGGCCCCAGACATCCGAATGCACTAAATCAAATGGCTTTGCAGCTTTACTATCACTCAAAGGAAACACAGTCCGATGACTCTTGGCCAAAATACACGTCTCACGCTTAAAACTGGATTCATCACAAGAGCGGAATAAAGATGGAAACAAACGTTTAAGGTAGCTAAACGATGGGTGTCCCAAGCGACGATGCCATAACCAAATTTGCTGTTTGTCTTTGACACTGCAACTTTGAACAGTATGAACGACACGATCACGAACTGGTGTAGAAGGCAATGTCAAATAATATAACCCCCCTATCCGTTTACCATGCCCAATCGTCTCGTGAGTTTTGAGATCCTGAAAAGAGCAATGTGTAGGATAGAAAGTAGCAGAAGCATTAAGTGTATCAAGTAAGCGACCAACAGATAACAAGTTACAATGGATATTGGGAACTAGCAATGCACGAGATAATGACAGAGTAGGAGTGAGAGAGATTGTGCCTCGCCAGTAACTGGAGAGGGCAAGCCATTAGCACTAGTTATGTATGGGTCACGGGTGTTACTAGACAACTCATCAAAAAATTTAGCATCATAAGTCATATGATCAGAAGCACCAGTGTCAATTATCCAAGTATTGAAGCCAGTACCTGGAATAGAGTCAGAACCACACAATTTTGCAGAAGCAGTAGCAACAGCACCAACAAAGGAGTTATCACCCATGATTGCAGCAGAAACTCAACAGATCACGGCAGAGTACAATGGAACACAGCAGAGGCACAAATATGGCAGAGGCACGAACACAAGCACGAGCACAGTAGAGATACGAATACGGCAGAGTACGCAGCGGAACACAGTAGGGGCACAAAAACTACACACAAACCCAGGAGGGCACACACGGCACAGGCACGGGCACAAGAGAACCCTAAAAAGAAATTAGGGCACACAGTAGAACACAAGTGGGCACAATCCACAGGTCACCAGAAAGTCGGCTCTGATGCCAAGTCAAACAATATGGGTAGAATAATTTTCAGATTATATTTCATTCTCCAAAAGGAGGTATTTATAATACAAGGTTACAAACCCTAGTAGGGTTATACTTGGAAACAAGATAAATCCTAATTACATAATATCTATACAAAAGGAAATAAATAAAATCAGAATATACTAGGAAGTAAATCCCAATTTGGGTGGGACTACTCGCGCTAACAGTTCGTGCTTCTCTCTTTAATGCCAACATGCCTCGGTCCTTCTGGGGAAAGGCAGTCTTCTCTGCAATTGACTAATGTATCTGTCCCAAGTAGTGTGAAGGATGCACTAAAGGATCCAAAGTGGAAAGAAGCCATGAATGAGAAAATGTGAGTTCTCTAATAGAATGCCATAGGGGATCTAATGCCCTTACCTCATGGAAAAAAAAGGGTAGAATGCACGTGGATCTATACGATGAAACTGAAATCGGATGGATCCATTGAAAGATATAATGCTAGATTGGTGGCAAATGGATATACACAGAAGTACGGGGTGGACTACGAGGAGACCTTTGCCCCAATAGCCAAGATGAACACCATCATAATCTTACTATCTCTAGCAGCAAATCTATATTGGCCACTACAACAGTTCAATGTCAAAAATGTCTTCTTACATGGAAACTTGGAAGAAGAGATATATATGGATTTACCGCCATGATGTAATATAGCCCATAACAAGAAAGATCAAGTTTGCAAGCTTAGAAATTCATCATATAGGTTAAAACAGTCTCCTAGAGCGTGGTTTGGACGATTTACTAAGTCCATGGAGAATTTTGGATACACTCAAAGCAATTCAAACCACACTTTATTCATAAAACATGATGCATGAAAAATCATTGCCTTAATTGTTTAGGTGGATGACATGATCGTAAATAGAAACGACGCATAAGAGAAAAAGAAGCTACAAAAGTATTTGTCTCAGGAATTCGAGATGAAAGATCTAGGTCATCTGAAATACTTGCTCAGAATTGAAGTAGTAAGACCAAAAACCAGTATTTTTATGTCTCAACAGAAGTATGTAATCAACATGCTGGCTGAAACAGGAATGCTCGGATACAAGCCTGTCGACACACCTATTGAGGTGAATCATAAGCTCTGTGAAGATATAGACCACTTGTCGACTAATAAGGAACATACCAGCACCTTGTTGGAAGGTTGATATACATGGCACACACAAGACCAAACATTGCATATGATGTGAGTGTGGTTAGTCAGTTTATGCATTCACTCAGTGTTTCTCATTAAAATGCGGTTGATCGGATCTTAAGTACTTGAAGTCAGCTATTGGGAAGGGGTTGATATTCTCAAAGAATGAAAATCTCGAAGTTGTTAGATATACATATGCAGATGGGGCTGGATCCATTGCAGACAAACGCTCCACATCGGGTTACTTTACATTTGTTGGAGGTAACCTTGTTACTTGGTAGGTCACACATCCTGAGATTGCTCTAGTCCCAACTCGCTTAACTTCGGAGTTCCAAGGAATCCGAAGCCAGTGAGCTCCCAAAAGGTCTCATGCTAGGAAAAGAAGTGCCCACACATATAAGGCACTTCACCTTTCCCTCCCCGAGCGATGTGAGATTGCTCACTGCTCTTGCTTCCCCAAGCTCACGGGTCTTACAAATATTCTCCTATTTAATTCATATATCTTATTCCTTGTAAAACACACACACACATATATATATATATATATATATATATATAAAGCACTATATATCTCCTTACCAAAAACAATAAGATCATCCAAATATTCAAACCATATTCTTATTCTTAGCAAAGAATTTGAAACTCCAACTTTTCCTTTACTTCTTGAAATTTTTTTGTTTCAAACTCTTATGTTGTTTTGATGCTACATTATTCATTACCGTTAGCTCTGAAATGTAACGGAGAGGTTTTTATTAAAATTTTAAATTCAACAAATAGGCCTGAATTCCTGACTCAGTCGTATTGCTTAGGCGGTGATCATATGATTTCTAGGAATCCAGGTTCCGGTTAGTACATCCCTTACTAGGCATAATCCGTCTACAACATTGCCAATATCCATCCGCTCTCTCGGAAAATCTGCAGAGCAAGCAACTCCTATCCTAGCAATGATAACCAAACACTTCCTTATTCTTTGTCCTTGATCATCTTTGATATTGTTCCTATTGTTTGTGGCATTACTACGAGTGCTGCTTTCTTTTCTTTGAAGAAGCACCAGATCACATATTTCTTCTATACGTTCAGGCAAAGCCATTCGAACAAAGTTGTGCAGGTTCAGATAATCTTTAAACACTTCATCCGTAGGCCTCTTGCCTGTAAGCATCTCCAATAGCAGGATTCCGTAGCTATACATATCTCCATATGTTGACACCTCATTTCCCAAGCCATACTCTGTAATTTGTTTGCACAAAAACATTTGGATCATACAATTTATAAATAAAAAGAAGTTATCATTTTCTTGTACATGTGAGAAGGAGGTTGAAGCAACAATCCAACTTACCTGGGGCAATATAGCCTATGGAACCCTTTATGATATTGGAAGTATTTTCATGTGAAGGAAGTGAACGCGAAACATCCGGGAGGTACCTTGCTAAACCAAAATCAGCAACACAGGCAGTCATGTCACCTTCCAAGAGAACGTTGCTGGGCTTCAAATCACAATGAACTATTGGCATGTGAGAGTGGTTGTGCAAATAATTCAGAGCATTAGCTACGTCAATGACAATGTTTACCCTCTGAATAAGGTTCAAATGCCCCTGCACAATGGGTGCCCCAGCTACTCTATGAGCTGAAATATGAAGCCACTCTTCTAGACTTCCATTCATCATGAATTCATAAACCAAAGCTTTGAAACCATTTCCTTGAAAATCGATACTTGCACACGCGGTCAATAATTTGACAAGATTTCGGTGCCTAATGTTTTTCAAGGCTTCACATTCAGCTATAAAGCTTTCTCTTGAACTCTGAACATTGAGTACTTTGACTGCAACAATTCTTTCTTCCTCATTGAGAATTCCCCTGTACACAGAACCAAAACTACCAGCACCAATCAAATTCCGAGAAGAGAAGCCATTAGTTGCTTTTAGGAGATCTGCATATGACACTTTCAAGAGTGAAACCCCCCATGATGATCCTGGAGTTGGCTTCACTCTTGCTTTTCTTGATGGATAAAGAAGCACAAAGCGCAATGCTTTTCTTGATGTATAAAGTAAAAGAAGAGTAAGAAGGAGGAGAAATATAGGGTTTGTAAGAATTGAAATTGTATATTCAATGATTATATGATTGTACAGTCGTCTATATATATACACTTGAAATGGAAAATTCTAGACTAAAGTTTGTTACAGGAAAGATGGAGATATTGACAAGTGTCCAGTAGTGATGAAGCTTAGCTGTTTCCTCCTTTCCTTCTAGAACTTATTTCAGGTGCAAGTCTGCTGTGCTCAATTCTATTCTTTGTTGTGTGCTCTTGATCTGTTGTTCTAGAAGACAGAGGCTGTATGAGAGTGATCTCTGTGTGTTCTTCATTGCTCTGTTTATCATAAAGAAGCACAAAGCACAAGAGTAAGACAAGCCCAATAACTCGTAATTTTTATTTTAAAAATAAAATCTTAATTGTCAAGGATTATCCTGCTTTCCAACTATACAAATTGCAATTGTCGGTGGAGGATCTAGCCGATGTAAGATGGTAGATATTCCCGCAATGTGGCCTTATCTTATGGTGATTCTGGCCAGCGTAGCAATGCTTTGGGTTGTGTAGCAAATTGGCCCTACAAACTGCCCGAGTTACATGACTTGGTATGACTATTGTATAAATCTAGATAGTTGTCCCTCATTGTTTGAACCTCATAGGAGCTCTTCATTTATGTAGATGGACACTTATCTAAATTGTAATCCAATGTTTAAACAAACTATGGATTTATGCATGGTTTATTCATTCTAATCAACATTTTATTTTCAAACTTTTCATTAACGCGCATTACATACCGCTTATATTTCATCATATGTATATCTTATTATTAGTCAATTTTGAGTTTTATTTGTTCAATACATTCATTGATAATGTACATAACATTTATGAAAGTTTGACACCAAAATTATGTGTTTCAATGCCTATATCTATCATTTTTGTTGATTTTTTACCGATACTTGAAACGATAACGATATATCCCCCGAAATATCCGTAAATTGGACGCCCGATATTATCTACACGGCCGATATTTTAATCCTTGACTAAGGTAAAGTGTACCTCCACATACCCTTTTGTGTTCCCATGATAGAAAGTGCACTTGTATTCTGGAAAAATCCTTTCATTGGTACTGCACCTTCTAAATCATTAAATGAGAGGTTCAAATACTGCAAGAGGAGGAAACTCTCCAAATAGTTGGGAATCCTACCAGACAAGTAGTTACCAGAAAGGTCAAAATCTTCAATGCCTCTCAAAGAACTCCAATCTTCAGGAATGGTCCCTTGCAACAAGTTTCCTTCCAAATGCAAACTTTCCAAACTTATGCAGTTCCCGATAGAGTTCGGAATCTCACCAGATAATTGGTTGTTGGAAGGATCCAAGGAAGCAAGCTTCAACAAAAGACCTACTCCAAACGGAATGGAATCAGTAAAACGGTTTCTGGATAGATCCAAAACTTGGGACAAGGATGATAAACTGATGACTTCATGTGAATGGGACCGGTAAGGTTATTTGTAGAAAGCTCGAAGCTAGCAAATTCCTGCATTGACCGAGACTTGGTGGTATGCTTCCCTGTAAGTTGTTTGACATGAGATTTAAGCTGCCTAAAGAAGTTAGATTGCCTAGAGAAGATGGGATAGTACCTGACAGCTTATTGTGATTCAATTTTAGACTAAAAAGTTTATTTAGTTTACATATTGAGCTTGGTATAGGGCCCTTCAACAGGTTTGCCGCAAATCCTTGTACTCCCAAGTTGATGAGATTTCCAATCCCAACTGGAATTCTTCCGCATATCCGATTCCCTCCCAGGTTCATTACCCTGAGCTCTGTTGAGAGATTGGTGACAGATTCTGGTAGCACTCCTCCAAAATTATTGCCATTAATAATCAAACGCTCTAAATTGGTGCAATTAACAAGAGAAGAGAGAAAATCCAACTCACCATCCTCATTATTTCCAAGACTGTTATCATCCATTTCTACCCGAAACAGATTGGACATCCTTGCCAGACTAGGCACTCTTCGGTAAACATATTTTCTGAGATTCCAAATATTGAAAGGTTGGATGCATTGGAGATTGTAATTGGTATTGGTCCACTGAATAGGTTCACATGGAAATAAAAGGCTTCGAGGTTTGGAAATACACTGTGGCCCAAGCCAGGAGGAAGAGTTCCATGAAGTTGGTTTTCAACAACAGAGATGTGTTTAATTGAAGGCAGGATGTATATAGAGGGAGGGATTGTACCATTCAAATAATTTGAACCCAATGCAACAAGTGTTAAGTTTTTCAACTGGCCAAGGCTATTTGGAATATCTCCAGGCAGATTATTTTGTTCAACAGATAGCATCTCAAGAGAAGAAATATTTCCAAAAGAAGGTGGGATTTCCCCATTTAAATTGTTCCTGCTTAAATTAAGTACCTGAAGCTTGGACAATGAGCCAATTTCAACTGGAAGCTTGCCACTAAGATTGTTACCAACTAAGCCAAGATATTTGAGGTTAGAGCATAATGATATGTTGAATGGAATATCACCACTGAAGGAGTTGTTGCCAAGTTGTAGCATTTGCAGCCGGAACAAACGACCAATTTCTTGAGGGATGGTGCCTCTGAAGCTATTGTTTTGGAGGCGCAATGTCCTGAGAAAGCTCAAGTTTCCGACGTGGGGAGATAGGCTGCCCTTGAGCTGGCTTGATTGGAGGTCCAGCACTGTGACTCTCTGGTGTCTCCGGCCACAAAAAACGCCTGGCCATTCACACAAGTGCAGGGGTTGGTTCCATGAGCTAAGGATGCCCATGGTATCACTCACGATTTCAGCTTTAAAGGCAAGCAAGGACAGCCTATCCACCTCATGTCCTACTAAACGTGAGGAGGCTGAAGTTGGGAGGAGGAGTTGCATGAAAAAAATTGAGCAAACTCTTATAACCATACTTGAAGTAAAGCTCAAGTTATGAAGCTGAGGCAAGACTTATGCATGAAAATTACAACTTGCAACAACTCTAGCTCTTGATATTTAGGTAACTAGAAACCAAGGTTTTTATAAACGATCTGGTAAGTGATGAAAAAAAGAAAAAGAAAATAAAGAAACAGATTGGATTGGATAGGGAAGACAGTCTCTGCTTATGAATTGCGTATGAAGCGCGTTTGTAAATTAACGCAAATTTAAAGACTTAAAAAGTTGATGTTGACAAGAGTTTTGTAGTAAATTTCATAAGCAGAGACAAAGGGTTGACTACAAATTGGTTGCACTAGTTTGTATGAACGTAGTTGAAGGGTTTAGTACCAGTCAAGTTGTTGCCTAATCCAAGAAATGTTAAACTTTTTAAATTCCCAAGGCTACTTGGAAAGCCTCCATGCAGATTATTTTGGTCCAAAGATAGCCCTCAGAAGAGAAGAAAGATTTCCACAAGAAGGTGGGATTTCCCCAACTAGATTGTTCTTGCCTAATTTAAGTACCTGCAGCTTTGACAATGATCCAATTTCAATTGGAATTTTACCAGTAAGAGAGTTACCAACTTAGCCAAGGTATTGGAGGCTAGAGCAAAGTGATATGTTGACAGGAATTTCACCACTGAAGAAGTTGTTCCCAAGGTCTAGTTTTCGCAACCGGAACAAATGACCAATTTCTTGAGGGATGTTGCTGCTGAAGCTGTTATTTTGGAGGTTTAGTCTCCTGAGGAAGCTCAAGTTTCTAATGTGGGGAGATAGGTGACCCTTCAGCTGGCTTGATTGGAGGTCAAGCACGGTGACTCTCTTGTGTTGATAACCACAAGCAATGCCTGGCCAATCACAGACAGAAGTGTAGGGATTCATTCCAGAAGCTAAGAATGCCCATGCTATCATTCATTTCAGCTTTAAAGGCAAGCAAGGAGATTCTATCCACCCCATTTCCTCTTGGACTTGTGGAGAATTAAGAATGCCCAGGCTATCATTCATTTCAATTTTAAAGGCAAGCTAGAAGAGTTGACTATGGGTTTTAGTGCATAATTAAGTTTCAAATATGTCAGTCAATGGGATCATTTTCTTTGCACTTGTGAGATAAAAAAGCAAACAGTTTCTAATTGTTTAAAGCTAATTTTATAGAGCTCCTATGTGAACAGGGATGCAAATTGCAGAGCCAGCACTAGGAAAGTAGCCAAGTTGCAGCCACCACTCAGATAGTGAAGCAAAATTGATGATTGCCTTGCTGACTTGAGCAAATACTCAAAGTGTACAAGTTGTGGAAACTCAAATCACAGACTTATCAAAATCAAAATAGCAGAAGTAAAAGAAGAAACCCATTAGTTCACTTTGTACATACAATTCGTTTGAGAAGAGAGATTATAAGGGGAGATTCTCTGATTTTAAGTATTGGTTACATAATTCTAACCTTGGTCGTTGGATTGCATTCACTAAATGTTTTGGTTCTCAGATGCAATTCAACCACCGAGATTAGAAATATATAATCAATCCTTAACTTAAATACTTATTGGAGAATGTCCCTATAGAAAGAGCTGTTTTTTTTAAAATCCTCAATTGTCACGCAAATTGGACTTAAAATCTCGATATATATATTTTTTTTGCCGATTTAGAATTGATAAAGAAACAGAGGTGATGTCAATGGGGTCTAGCTTAGAAAAGCGCATTGACTTGCAAATCAGAGGTTTCATGTTCGAACTCCCATGGCATCTTAGTTTTGTCTTTGTGTGTGTCTGAAACTCATCCCTGCAGTTTAGACTATCGCTTATACTAAAAAAACAAAACAAAACAAACTTGATTTGAGACCTAAATCGAACCAAACAATATTGGTCTCCCGTACTCAGGAAAGTCCAAAATAAAAATGGGACTCTGTGAGTTTCCCCTCTTCTTTCGCTCTTAACTTTGCACAAAAGAATATATATATATATATATATTACATATATATCTATGTTGGACCACCACAATGCGATTTACTGATATTTCTCCAGTGCAGTTGCCTTAGCGAGCATTTCGTTTGGCCGTAAAGCAGAGACAGAGAGGCCCTTCTTACGTGTCAGTACATCGATCATGGCCTCGTTCACTCAACCCGAAGACGACTCAGTTCCGACCAGCGGGTCAACTCGCCCATTCGACGACGATGGTTACCTCGGCTACGACCCCCGACTTCCCTCCCAGCGATTCGACTCCTTCGTCGCCACTAATTTCGCCGACTCCGAGTCGCTCAAGGATTCGGCCACTGACTCGCCTCTCTTCCACGGCTCCGCCGTAGATGACGCGTTCGCCGCTCAGCCAGCGACGGAGGGCCTTTCTCCTCCGTCGATCTACCCTGAATCGAACGGCCAGGGCTTCGATGGAGAGTTCGTCGAATCCGACGATCCGATTTTACCGCCTCCGTCGGAGATGCTGCCTGAGGAGGGCTTTGCTCTCAGAGAGTGGAGGAGGTAGGGTTTCGAATTTCCCTTGTTTGCGATTGAACCAATAGTTCTGTGGAGCAATCTATTAAATTTTGACTCCTTGTGCAATTCAGTGGAAAGTGCTTTTCTTAATATTTGGTTTAATTCCTCTATTAGTTTCAGTAGTTTCTGAGAATTGCATGGCTAGTGGGCAGTGATTAAATTACTGATGCGAATATATTTTCTGATAAATTAAACGGGACCCACCCTGCCAATTGTTTGTTTAAAATTTTGGAGCACAATCCGAAGCAAAAATAAAAATAAAAGGTTCTTCATTGTCTGGTTTAAAGTCTGCAAGGAAACTTAGTGGAAAATTAAATGGTTGAATCTTGTGAGGTTGTAAGGAGTTCTCACAAACCAAGCTTTTGTGGCATTCAGACAGAATGCAATTGAGCTGGAGGAGAAGGAAAAGAGGGAAAAGGAGCTGTTGATTCAAATAATTGAGGAAGCAGATGAATTCAAGATTGACTTCTACCAGAAGAGGAAGATCACTTGTGAGAATAACAAAGCTGCTAACAGGGAAAGGGAGAAGGTTAGATCAAATGAACTTTCAGAAAGACTTGATTGGCACTATTCTTTGTTTTAAATGAGCTCTTTTGAGTACTAATGTTGATTTCTTACTTCACTCACTTGTCTCAAGTTTAACTTTTTGTTGGCATGCATAATAAGATCATTTGAACTGATGCCGGCAGTGTGTTTATTTCATTGTAGCATTAGTTCTTGATTGATGTTTCTTTCAATAATTGAATAATTGGTCAAAATAAGCGTTGAAGAAGAGCCACATCTTGTTGATACATAGAAGATTATAACTTTTATTCTCTTTACTAGGACTGAACTTATTTAAACTAAGTGATAATCACAACTATTTAGGATTCACTGCATGAACCTCAGGTACACTATTTCCTTGTTAGCCCTCATTGTAAAATAAGTACTATTAATACTGTAGAACGCATCTGAAATGTGTCTGCTTTCTCATTGTAAGATATTTATGTTTTTTTTTGTCTTTTGGTTAATTTCTCGGTAACTAATTTCTCATAGTGTATTCAGCATTAGCATTTAAGTGCATGTATATTGTGAGTTATCCACTACTTTAATGAACTCTTGATGTTTCAAGTGTCATTACCTTGTTAATTGGGGATCTAGTTTGGACTTTCTTGTGATTTAAAAATGACATTACTTTACAGTTTCTTTCCCCTTTAAATATCCTTATTGATTTTTCTTCTAACTCCTAAGATTAGAAGAAGTAAAGAGTTATATATTATATATCTCCCCGAAAAATATTGTTTTGAACTTGTATTTTTTGCGTTTCTCAGCTGTTCCTGGCCAGTCAAGAGAAGTTCCATTCTGAGGTAGACAAGAACTACTGGAAGGCAGTTGCAGATCTCATTCCCAATGAGGTGCCAGCTATAGAGAAGAAGAGAGGGAAGAAGGATCAAGAAAAGAAACCTTCCATTGTTGTGGTACATGGTCCAAAGCCTGGAAAGCCAACTGAACTTTCAAGGATGAGGCAGATACTTTTAAAATTGAAGCATAATACGCCTCCCCACCTTAAGCCTACACCCCCAGCACCAGCCCCTGCTAATGATGCTAAACCCAGTAGTTCTTCTTCTGCTCCGCCCAAGGCTGCTGCTGTGGCAGCTGCCCCTGAGGCTGTAGTTGCTGCTGCATAATTTTACTGGCCTTCTTTGCCAGGATTATTTCGTGGTAACCAAGTACTTTCATTACAGTATTGTGGAGTTTTTCTTGCTGAACATATTTCTGATGGATATATTCAGTTCTTAAATTGTGTGTTTTATATGTACAAAGTGAATTAGAATCCAAATTTTATGATAATATTTCATTTTCAGTAGGTTTAGTTAGTCTACCTCTCATTGCAGCTCTTGGAAGTAGGTCTATACATAAATACATAATAAATACTAATATTTTTAGTTAAATTTTCATCCACTGGTTGAAAGAATGCCTTCAATCATATAAGTAAATGGTATGCTTGTGTTGAAAGTGTAATTGAAGGCCCTGGTTCGTGAGGGTATTGATTAATCAGACTGCTAGTTGCTTTTGCGTCTGCAATGGCGTCCAACTTATGGAAAGAGGAACCTTAAGAAGCAACTGTTGAAATGTTGAGAGTTTGGTGAGACAGCACTGGAATGAAATGATTAAAATTCTGGAAATTATTGAATTGAATTGAACTTATGTTGTCCAATACTGGGCTGGGTATCGTGAACCTGAAGATGCATACATGATGGAATGGAAATCAATCTTAAAGTGGTCCAGCTCTGAAATTTGGGTGAGAAATTCTGCTGTCATATCTGGCTCTTACTGAAATGTCAAACATCAGTGATCCTCAAAAGTTTGAGGACGCAGACGCAGTAGATGAAATGAAACTATGAATTCAAACAAACAAAAACAGCCAATGGTTTTGATTCCTAAATTCCAGAAAGAAAGAAAAAAAATTGATTGTTTTACATTGGCTCGTACAAAAGCAATTTTAATTTTCAAATGAGCATAGTAAGCTTTTACAACTACTTCCGCTACACTATCAATTTCTCCATGATGCCGTTAAGAGAGAGAAGGAAACCTTTTTCCTTGTAAAAGTAATGACATCAGCAAACACCAAGTTTCCTTCTAATGGATTAAAAGGCCAAGAGCAAATGCGGCATCTTTCTCCCAGAAAGTAACATTCAACTCGGCAAAGATCGGGGTAAGGGCTTAGGAGACAGCATAATCTCGGGTTCTCCGATAACAGGGATCTAACTTTTCGATACAAGTATCCGTAGAAAATGAGCCAAGAAAGGCTGTTCAGAACATAACTAGATTTCCTAATATTACAAATATCATGAATTACATCACCGCCAGCAATTGCAATAAACTTTACATTAAGCATAGAGGCACAATTCTAGTCAGGTCTCTCGGGAAATCTGTTTTCTTTTGACTATCAAGATGATTGGAACCCAAACTAAAAATACAAGGTAGATTAGAGATGCAGTTTATGTGGGATGATAGGACCCCGAACCATTACCTACCCCGCACACTAGCAGGAGATCGTCCACCTCTCTCACTGCCATTATCTTCTACTTCACTCCCATCTAAACAAATGCCATTGTTGTTTACACTGACTTCGGAGCTAGCATTACTGCTAGTGGCAAGAGGAGAATCTGAAACACTAACCGTTCTGCTTCGCGCAGGCCCTGATCTCACACTGTACATAGAGGACGCAGGAATATTTGTCATCAAAGGTCGTAAATTACCTGGAATGCTTCGCCTTATGTCCTGCAGCAAACAGTTGAATCAGGAAAATGTAAAGGATACCAAACTTGTATCAAACAATTTTCTCTAAAATCAAGAAAAATCTGACTGCTTAGCAACTTTGAGGGAATGAGGGAAAACTATCTCCGGCACAGAGAATATGAAATACTTCTACAGAATAACATGCACAATTTTGTACTGAGACATCAGGGATTCTAGTCTCAACTCATAAAATGCAAAGACATGCTCACCATGTGACGTATAGCCATATCAAGGGATTTCTTTGAGAGTGTTCTACCAAAGCCTGAGCTGTCTGGGGATGAAGATGACTTCCCAGAGTGGTTACCATGAGGAGAATGTTTGTCCTCTTGCTTTGGTGGTGCCAGTTTCCGCATATTTATTACCCTCTCAACCATTTTTGTTCCAATTAAAACAGGGCTCACATTGTCATTTACTTTAGAATGCCCCCGACTGAATGCAGGAACAGAGCTCCCACTTGTATGACTAATGCCATTGGGAGCCCGTCCTCTTGAAGGAGAGCATGATTGCCGTCTTGGTCTTCCATTAGAACCAGGCTCAACAGAAGAAGATCGAGAACTAGGTGCTCCAGGCCTACCTCTAGAGGCTGAAAGTGGTCTATCAGGAAGTGTTGTCCTTAAATTTGGTGGAGCATCAAGTGAGAAACCAGGCATTTCTGAGGGCTTCCATGGTCTAGATTTCACTGTAGGGGACATACCACGTGATGGCACTGGATTTCTTGCTGTTGCAGGAACTGGCTTGGAAACTGAAGGAGAGGACCTTGATGGAGGAGCTGATATACTAGGTGTAGTGGATGGCATGGATGGTCGACGAGTTGGTGTTGATGCTCTTGAACTTGATGCAGACTTGGGTGGGGGTACAGTGGGTCTGGAAGTTGGTGTTGAAGACCTTGCCATAGACCTTGATGGTGTAGAGGATCTTGAGGGAATAGTAGATTTAGTTGCAGGAATGGTAGATTTATTTGCAGGAATGGTAGATTTAGGTGCAGCAATTGTGGATTTTGTTGTGGGAACTGTAGGCTTAGCTGCAGAATTTGTGGACTTGTTTAATGGCAAGGTTGCTCGAGAAGTAGGTGTTGACGATCTTGAAGGTCTAGGCGCCGAAGTCAATGTGGAGCGTCCAGTTGGTGTTGCAGGTCTCGATCCTGGACCTCCTGATGATGAGGGCCTCCGGGTCCCTGAACTTGAAGAACTCAACCCAGGGGAAGAAGTTGATTGTTTAGACACTAAGTTGCTCCTAGTAGCAGGTTCTGGCTGGGGGTTTGCTAACTATGACCAAAATGAAGAAATAACTTAGAAACACTACATGAAACTCGAGCACAATTAGAACTCAAAATTCATGAACTTAAAATTACCATGAAATCAACCCTTATTTCAATAGACTGGTAAATGAGAGAAACACCATCGTTATTTCTATTAATTACAACATTTTAAGCTCAATAGTAGTTGAATCTTGTCTAACTTGCATATTACAGATAAGTAATTTTCTTTTAAATGCAGTTTCTAAGTTAAGCAACGTAAAGTTTGACAGATGTAGAATTAGTGCAAAAGTTCAGATATTCATGTAACTGCCAATTAAGCTTCATATCCTAAGGATATATTTTGCAACTTCTCTGATTCCTAATGAAACCCTTGTTTTTTGAAAGATTAACAACAGTCCAGCATAACTATTAATTGTCAGAGAAAAGAAGAAAGTCCTAAAAATCAAATTCCATATGAACTGGTGGCTTCTGCTTTTAAAAGATTAAAGATGGATGCTAACATCCAAGTCTGTCAACTACAACGCATATAATGACAAATCCCACCCACTTTACACTTAGAATTGCAACCCAGTTGATACACTTACGGAAATGCTTACTCTAGATTTGAGTGCAGTAGGACGAGCCTTTGGGGTTCCAAGCTGACTCATCATGGTCCTATGCGATTCCATCTCCAGTGAAGGAAAAAGAGGAGTCCCGGGTGGAGTTAAAAGCCTGAAAGGAGAATAAAATAGTTTTTGTTAAAGAAGAATAAATTAACTAATACCGACTTAGACAATGCTAGTCATTTAAGATGCTTTTTAAGAACGAAAACACATGTCTGTACAGACTTCTTATTTATTACAACACCTCCATGGACATGCATCTCCTTCCTCAGAAGTTATACCCCTACATTGCATAGATATGCAAAATTTCTAATAAAGATCTATTAGAAGCAAAACAAAGGGAAGACAACAGGATTTGGCGACCTTGATAATCACCAACTCACCCCACATTGGGCATGTAATCAGCAGGCCACATACTATATCGCGTACTGTTGGCCTTTGTTCAAAAACTTTATAATCCAAAATATTTCATATGATATAATTGGAACAAAACTCAAATTCTTCAACCATCCTAAGTTTAAAGGATATGATTAACCTAATTTAGAAGTTCCATAATATACATAAAATTTTCAGAATCATAGCGTACAAACATTATAAATGAAAAATATATATGGCCTATACATAACTTTTACTTTAAGAAAATGTAAAACACATTATGGCATTACCAATCATAATCATTCTTATCATTGTCTGAATTGAGAAAATCATCAGCACAAGTTTTGCGTGGAGGTGCTGGCGTTGATGAGGAAATATTGAAAATGGGAGAAGTTCCGGGTTTCGACCCTGCAATGTCGGAGTTACCAAATTGGAAACACATCAATAATCAAGACAATAAACAGCATTCCCCACAATTCAAGCGAAGTACAGATTGTCATAGCATCAATTCAAGTAAAAACACACTAACGATCAATAACGCGAAATTTGAAATCCTACATTGCAGTCCAAAACCTAAATATTTGGGCACAAAGAGTACCTAATGGTGCATCGAACTCTTCAGAGTTGTTAAGAAGAAGATCATTTCGTTCTTTTTCGCGCTTCTTCATCTCTAGGAACAAAGCGAGCTCTTCTTCCTTCTCCTTCCTCACTGAGGCTCTGAGTTGCTGCCTCTGCTTCATCATCGCTTGCATTTGCGATTCCTGAGCCCTAAAACTACGATTCATCTCGACAACGCAAAGTCCACGCAACCGAAGACTAGGCCCAATAATCACAGATCAAAATAATAATAAACAAACTAAAACCTAATTCCAACCACCGCTCAAACAACTATTATCGCAGAAACCGTGTTGTCGTCGTCACAAAACGAAGTTCAGTAACGGTTAGATCTGAAACCGAGAGTTATTTGGTGCACAAATTCGAAGGCTACGAATTGGCATTTTGTTTCACTTTCTTCCAATCGTAAAAGCTGAATTGGAGTGTAAGAAGGGTGAGAAAGACGAAATCTTGAACTGTCCTCAGCTATAAGGAACCGCCATTGTTGAGGAACGGAGCTCAAATGCGTGGAAGCTTAGAGGAGAAGAGAGATTGAGCTTGAAGGAACCACCATTTTTCGAAGCTCAGCTCGAAACGCAGGTGAGTCGAGTAGAAGTTGTAGACAGAAGCCTTGGAAGATCGAAGATTTCACAGTGGAGAGAGAGTGAGGGGGAAGAGGAGTGGCATCGAATGGTAATTTAAGAAAGAGTTGGAGTCTGAAATGGGGAAAATGAACGGAGATGCACCGTGCAGCTCTCGTTGTTTCTCTCACTTAAAGCCTACGTTTTCAGGTTCTGGCTTTTGGTGGGTAGATAATCACGATAATGCCCTCTTTCTAATTTATTTCATTTTTGTTTTGAAATTTCAAGTTGTTGTATTTGCAGTTAAGCCCATGTACTTTTATGTAATTCTGATAGATGCCTTCGAGGATTGTCCTGGTTCTGTCAATATTGTTTTTGTTTGGTTGTCCCGTAGATCATACTCCAAAGTTACATTATCTAGGGGCGGGAACAGTCCAAATTGAATCAGTTTCATCTTAAAATCATAATTGAACCAATTATAATATAAGGGTATAATTTAGTTTAGTTCGATTTTGACAAAAATCATGAAAGAAACCAATACTCACCTTGGCTAATAAAGAGGTTTTCCTTATTTTTCTCTTGTCCTAATGTTTTATGAAATAGGTCCCTTTTTTTAATGAGATGTATTATAATATTTGATGGATTTTAAATTTGAAATCTCTTAATTAAACGAAATATATAGATGACTATCAACTATATTATCTCTCGATTATTTTCGAAAAATGTCTGTCTTTTTTTCTTTTGATATATCTCTAATAATAGCTACTTATAGTTTTTCAACTCTTGATTTAGTGATATTTTTTTTTCAAATCGAAAGATACCTAAAGTTCAACTCCCCTTCTCTTACACTCAATGTTCCCCCAATTTGAAGTGTTACTAGTTGAATTTTCATGATAAGAAAACTAGTTGTTATGTCTTGGCATTTTGTTTATTAGACAATAGGAAAGGGTGTTTAGGACTATGAGTGATGTTGGAATCATAATATGTTACCTTCAAACCAAGAATAATGCATTGTAGATTTTAAATTTTTATGAATGATATGGTTCGATTTGGATCGGTTTCATATTAAACTTACAAGTAAATTAAACTAATTTGGTTTTTACTAAAATTACAATCGTACTGAACCAATATGGTTTGATTTAGTTTTGAAAACTTGTCCACTGCAAGTTTACTTAAAAGTAACGGAAATCATAAAAAAGCGAAATGATTTTCATTATTGACTTCTCGTGCGTTTAATATGCAGATCAAAACTTAAAATATTTGATCAAATACTAAAAAAAATCAATGAAGAGGGGTAGTTGATCCGGTTCATATTTTTTATTTATTATATTATTCCCATTTCATATAATTAAACATCAAATCACGCATTAAGGTTTGGATAGTTTTTTTCTGTTGGCCGCTCATTGATTGATTTCCTTTTGTTTTTGGTCGCCCGTGGATTTCTTTTTGGGAGAGGAAAGAAAATGAAAAAAAGTAAAGAGAAAAACGTGCTGAAAGAAGAAGAGTAATTGCAGAATTCACGAGCAAGTTCCCGAGTCTCTGCTCCTTCATTTCTCTGCAGAAAATAAAATATTTTAAATACTATAGAAAAATCAAGTCAGATATACAAATGAATTAACAATTAAGTTGAATTGAAAATCGGCCGCTGAGATCAGAAGGAGAGGGTCGCATCGCACGGTTGGTACCGCGCACCACGACGTCGTTCGGAAGGCAAGACGCGGTCCAGAGTCTCCGATGCAAAAGCAGAACTGAGCTGAGCTGAGAGGATCAAATCGGAAATGACGGGGAAGACGAAGAAGAGCGAGGGAAGCAGTAGCAGCAGCAGAAAGAGCAGCCATAGCAGTAACCACAGAAGGGAAAGCGTGGTGGTCGATTATGGTAAAAACAAAACCTCTTGTGGCTATTGCAAATCGCCTGCTCGCTCCAGTATCTCTCATGGTCCGTCTTTCTGATTCTAATCAACCCTCTCTCTCTTCCGTTTTGTGTTTATCTGTGCTTGATCAAGTTTTCGCTTCTAACTTCATAATTTGGTTGATCCATCTTGCTAAAATTTGAACAGGTTTAGGAATTTAATTGTATGGTTTAATTTGAAATTTGAAATCGTCGTTCTTGATTACGGCAATACAGTTCCTATCTGCTAACAAGTTATGAGATTTCTAAAAGCAATGCGAATTTGGCAGACTTTTTAGCACAAACATTCATATGTCTTTTATGTGATTAGTCGTCGCCTGTGTTTAAGTTATTTTGCTCCTTTTTACGTGCATTTGATATTTCTGATACATTTTTAATGTGTCTTTGGTTAAACAGGATTGTGGGCACAGAGCATTACGATCAATGACTACCAAGGTTGGTTTTCTCTTGGCTTCTCGTTATATTTTGTGAACAATACTTTTGTTATTGTAGTGGTAAGCATGATAAAGAACCTCTCTTGATCAAAATGTTATCATATTAGTGGTTACAGTCGTTTCTTGAATTTTTTTGGTTCATATTTTGATGTGTCTCTTGCTAGATCTTCTTGACCGGGGTTGGAGAAGATCTGGTTGTTTCCTTTACAAACCTGAGATGGAAAAAACATGCTGCCCTGCTTATACTATTCGTCTGAAGGCCGGTGATTTTGTTCCTTCTAAAGAGCAACTTCGGGTGTCTAGGCGAATGCAAAGGTATTGTTATGTTGCCTTTTATTACACTCCACCTTCTCCATATCATTAAACTTCTAGAAAACATATGTTTATATTTTATCCTGATCACTACAAATGATCTGTGCCTAGGTTTTTAGAAGGTACCTTGGATTGTAAAAGACCAGTGGAGTCTGTAGAGGATACAAATGCTTCTAAGGACACATGCAGCCGTACCCATCTTGGAGTTTCAAGCTTAGCTGTGAAAGAATCCTCTTCCAATAACAATGAAAAGAAGGATGGGGAAGAAAACATTATGCGATTCTTATCAGATCAAGTTGGTAATGCAGTTCGTGCTTTCTCTGGAAATGGGGAATTTCCTGACATTCAATTTCCAAAGGCTTCCATTAAAAAGGTTTCACAAGCCAAAAGAAAGCTTTTGGTCGAAGGATCAGAAGATCTCTTATACTCGAGCAATATTGCATTCCAAATAGCGGCTACTATAAAGCGATCTATACAAGATCAGAAGGACGGCAACCAGGGAAGATTGTCGAGGAATATTACAGATGAAAATGGGCCATCTCCAAAACTTATTGCTGAAAAGCTAGAAAGTTCCTTGAATCAGGTGGCAAAAACTTCTGGTCTGTCAATCAGGGCTTGCAATGGACACTTAAATTTTTATTCTGCCACAAAACATGCTTCCGCATATGAAAGTTCTCAAACTGTTAGCGTCTCTAAAGCATCTGCTGCCAGTTTTGAAAGTAACGGGTGCAGTTTGAAAAATAGTTCTGAAAATACTCGGGTAAAGAGGCGGAGGCTCGAGATTCATTTGAAAAGGTCCAGTTTTGATTCAGAAGAGTATGCCTTGTATAGACGGTATCAAATGATGGTTCATAATGATACCCCTGATCATGTTACGGAAAGCTCATATAGGAGGTTCTTGGTTGATACTCCCTTAATATTTGTTCCTACAACTGGTGATGGTACAGTTCCACCTTGTGGCTTTGGCTCTTTCCATCAGCAATATGTGATTGATGGCAAGCTTGTTGCAGTCGGTGTTATAGATATCCTCCCTAGATGTTTGTCAAGTAAATATTTATTCTGGGACCCAGATTTTGCCTTCCTATCACCTGGGAAGTATTCAGCACTGCAAGAAATAAATTGGGTGAAAGAGAATCAAGCCCATTGCTCCACTCTTCAGTATTATTATCTAGGTTATTACATTCACTCTTGCAGTAAGATGAGATACAAAGCAGCATATTGCCCATCTGAGCTACTCTGCCCTCTACGTTACCAGTAAGTTCCCCTTTGCATGTACCAGCTGACCATGGAAAGCTGTTAACAGTTTCACTTTACTAATTAGGTTGAAAATTTTCATTTGTACATTTGTGGTTGATATGCCTGCTTTGAACTGTACATTTTGCCTACCATAGTTAATCATTTTTGTGGAGGGCATCCAGGTTGAGATTACAAATAGTCTAGTTGAGGTGGTTACACAAACACACTGGGAAATGGGAGAATTAGGTTAAAGTAAAAGGTCGGTAATCTAATCTGTTTCTGAGTGGTGATTAGGTTGACTACACCCTAGTCACTTGGGAACATGTAATCAAGCAATCTGGGAAACTTAAGAAAACAGAACCGTGAGTTACTCCTAACATGCTCTGGACTCTCAAGCTCCTGGATCTTCAGCATGTGAGGGATGTTCTCTTGATAATTAGAAACATGCAAGCTGAAGTTTTCATATGAGATCATTATCTACTTCATCTACATGTCCAATTGAAGCTTTACTTTTCATATTAATCAAGAAAATTTGCTAGTGCCCTGACATTCCAAGTTTTTGGTGGCTAACAAACTGAAAGTTTGACTTCAGGTGGGTTCCTTTTGCTATTGCTAAGCCTTTGCTTGATAGAAAGCCGTATGTTGTTCTATCGGATTTTTCCACGTTACAAGATAGAGAGTCCTTGCCGCCTCATGTTTCTGAAGATGTCATGGAAGTGCAACATGATGACATTGGGAAAGAAGACACTGATGATTTTCTTATGTATGATGATGAAGGGATGATGGAGCCTGAATATGAAAGCTCAGACAAGGAACAACATCTGGCATCTGTTGATGTAGAAAATGGAGATGTCAGTAACATTTCAATCGGATTGAAGGGATCTCATGTGAGATTCAAGGTATGTGTACTCAATTTTTTTATGGTGTTCATTGAGCATGTCTGAAATTTTCAGATACCCGATTTAAAACTACTTAAGCTCCCACCTTTCTTGTTTTCATAGTTTCATTAACTTACGCAACTGTATTTCTGTGGAAGGATCTATAAGTTTGCTTTTGGCCCATCGGAAAGGAGTTACTTGGAGGTCCAGCTGCGTAGATATATGAGAGTTGTAGGTGAAGCCCTGGCTGAGCGAATGGTTTATTCACTTGAGTGATTTGGTTGTTCTTATGAGCCTTCATTAGATTTCATCACATATGAAAGATTATAAATTTTAGTTGGAACCAACTCTTCTGCGCGGCTCAATGTCTGGTCATTTTAGCCGGGGCTAAAAGCGAGAGCCAATCTCGAGTTCCCCCATATTTTGAGGTTGGACACTTGTTTGCTGTTCCATGGCCTATGTTCGATAACCAATACAGACTCCTGCCCCAGATTCATCTTGCAGTTTGTATGTTTTTCTTGACGTCAAGTTATCTGTCTGTTTTTGTCTATTGAAACGAATGGGGTTTTCAGATTCAAAATCTAGACGCAACATCACATATGTGTTTTCCTGGTACATGATAGCTTTCCTCTATTTAAGACATCCATTATGCTTTGTAAATTTGTCTGAGTTGCGTAAAATACAAAGCTTGCTTGCTTGCTTTGCCTTTCAGAGCAGTCATTGCATATTGTGAAATAATTTCGTTTCTGTGATTAGTTACCCATATTTTAACAAAAGGGACAGTAAAAAGAGAGGCTTTTCACAGGCTTGCCCACTTGAACGAGATGCACAGGCAACCATAAAATTTGGGAAAAATGTTGAAGTCATAAATGATAAAGAATGACGCCCATAAAGATGGTTTTGTAGCTTTGGGCTTCGTAGACCTAATTTGGTCACCATCTCTTACGCAGGAAAAAAAAAATTGTAACAAGGATATTATTGTTTTGTTATCTCCGGTCAATGACACGTGGAAAAGTTATCCCACAAGGATATTATTATTGGTCTATAGCTGCCCTTCCACAAATTTTTCAATACGCAAATGGAAAAATACCAAAAAGAAAAGAAGTAGAAAAAGGTGGATGCTTTATAATTATTTGAGCAGCAGGAGGAGAAGCATGGAGATGGATTTTCAAAGTGACGTCTGCCAACTTCTCTTGTTCTTCTTTTCTTTTTTTCCGCCATATTGTTGGGAATAGTTTGGAATGATGGCAATATTGCAATTTGCAACACCAGTGCTTCCATCACACAACTATTAACCAAAGATTGAAAAAAAGAAGTTCCTTTTACAACAGACCTTTTAAGAGCAAACATGATTTGGAACCAGATGTTATTTTGAACACAATCAAATGTTTACATTTAGATGTTATTGAAGGCAAGTTCAGATAGTTGCCGAAAATGAGGAATTAAGAGCTTGATAATTCACATGAGTAGAAGAAGACGAAGAAGACGAAGAAGAAGGATGAGATTCAAAGAATGTACAATTGAATGTGAAAAAGGGTAAGCATCAAGCATCATCTGCATCACTGCTTCCAACTTGTGCTTCATGACTGACCCAATAATTGCTTCCGTCAGGCCCTGACATCTTAACCCTGCTCAAGAATGAAACTCACAACCTTATTTTTACAGAACTGAATTAGATTGGAATTCAAATTTTGTTTCTCCATATGCCTACTACTGACCGCTCAAGTACGGATTTTCCTTCCTTGTACTTCTGGCTCTTTTCGTGGGCAGTCTCCTAAAAGAAAACATCAAAACCAATAACAGCAGAAAACAAGGATACATAAATCATGACAATTCTAATCATGCCTCGTAATCTTACATATTTCCACCCCACTATTGATCCACATCCAACACAAAAAATGTCAGCAACAGTGTGCATCCCTGTCATCATCAATCTATCTTCTTTCTCTCCGGAAGTTACGTTCACTCTGTAATATGATTGGAGATGCGAGTTACATATCTAAAAGCCACTCATTGCAATCATATACTGCTTAATGACAAATCTTGTTGAGTGAGCTTGCAAATGAGAATGCCCATGATGATTATCAAAGATTATCCTATTACAGACTGCAATATCCACATCATTTCATTTGACTTTCTGCTGTGTTCAGGCATAATTTGACAGACTACAAATGAAAAATAAGAGTAAGAGACCGAGTGTTTGAATCTATTGATGCAGTTCTCTTGTAAAATTTTGTGAAACCGGAACTGACCAGTGCCATATAATCAATAAACCACACTAGCAATCAATTAATGTTTCTAATAAATCAAATTCTAGGATGAGCCTGAGACATGTGTAAAAACAAATTAATGTGTAAAAATATAAACAGAATATTCTTTTATATTCCAACATCTGTAACTGCCGTGTGGTATTGGCTAAGTTTGGTAAGGGTTGCTGGTTTACATAAAGTACTCTCCAATGGATCTAGTCTCAGCATCAGACAAGGAAAGAAAAACTTACACCTTACTGAAGAGATAAGCCTTCCCATGCCTGCTGTGGAAAGACTGAATGAAACACAGGCAAAACATGTCAGCAAATGTGCTTCCATTCCAATAAAACTACCAATCAACATTTGTTGGACGCTCCAAATGAAAAGGGCAAAAGAATTGGCAACTACATCAAGGAAGAAACAACAAGCCTTAATAATACTGAATGATTATCAAAATAAATCCTAACCGTCATCTTCTTCTACCTCCTCATCTAAACATTAAAGATAGAACAGACTAGTACCATCTGTCATTTCACTCTACTTACAGCCCTACCTTATTTTTATTTTAAATTATATTTACTTTGAGACAACACAGATACACTCATTCACGGAAAAATCTTCTAAAACTAGTTGTGTCAGCTGGACACAAGGAGTTCAAAGCTATGTGTCACGAGTTGATCAAAGCTAAAAGAAAATGTGTCAAAACTGCAGGCCATGATCTCAAATTCTAACAGCTATATCATAAGCCACCATGTCCTCTCTCAGTTGAAAAGAGGATAAGGCTTCAATTTAGTTCTAGCTGTCCTCTTCATTAAAAACTAGTATCAAGTTCTTTTAGCATTCCTGGCCGCAAGAAAAATAATTAATGCAGCAGCATTTTTGTCCTGGATACAAGTTCTACCTTATGATATAGGATCCAAATGCCTTAATAACATCCCTTCCCTCATTAATCAATAAATTTCAACTAACAGATACCCTACTGTGCATGTGGTAATTAAAAATTCAACACAAATCTAACTATCAAGCTCACACAAAAAAAAAAAATACCATTTAAGAAATATGAGAAACAACAAGGGAATCAACTACATACTTAATGAGATCTTGTGCTAATGATTATCAAACACCAAATTAACCCTCCTTTTATCACATAAATGTTGTTCTACAGTTCAAGTTAGACAAAACCAACTTCCAAGAGTAACTAAAGGAACATAAATTCATAATCACAAAAGCAGACTAACTAATACATTTGTGAGTCTTCGACCCAGGATACCATCAAACAGCATGCATATTATCTTCCAAGGGAAAAAAACAGAAACAGGCAACAATTCATCAATACCCGTATGAAAATTTATGCAGAATATCACAGAAAATAATAAACTTTGACTGATCAAAGCTGGTGAGAGATCAAATTAACAACCTTGGAAACTAGATCCTCACAAAGAGCTAGATGGGTTCGGCAGTGCCTGCAGCTATAGATCTTCCCCTCAAGACTCTGCACAAACAACCTCCCCATGCCTCCACTATACACCCAAAAATTTCTTAACCAGCAAAAATTCGAAGACAAAATGAAGATTCAGATCAAGGGTCGTCGTTAAAATCAAAGAAAAACCAAAAGAAGATTGATATGGAAGAGATGAATCTACTGCGCAAGAAGAAATGGAAAACAAACCCAACAGAGAAAGGAAAGGCAGATGCAAGGAAGGAAAAAGAGAAAGACAGGGAGAGAATTGCTTGAATATTTATTTACCTTCGCCTCTTACTGTTTCTGGTGCAGTCTGTACAGTAGTTGCAAGAAATGTGGACCGAAGAGCTATCACATTTTCAGAAATAATATAACTTTTATGTTATAGTGGCAACCTGACAAGACGTGTATACTACGGAATATTTTTTTTTTTTATGGCCCTTTATACAGTAAAATAATCTCTCTTCTTTTTTTGCTTTGCTGAAAAAATAAATTCATATTCATAGTTTTGTTGGTTTTGCAATGGTCACCTCTGATTTCTGCACATTTAGAATTACATCAATGCATTATTTCATGTATGCTTTGGTTATTTAGAAAACTGAAATTATCTGTATTATTGTTTGAGGAATGCTAGAAACCTTCTCTCTAAGCTTCTCTTTGGGCGACCTTCTCCTTATCATGTGCGTGTCATTTTTACACTTAAAAAAATGAAGATTTTGACGTAAAGGTTGTATAATGTAATAACGTTGTTTTAAGTGTAAAAATTGGCGTATCATGAAAGAAGGAGAATGTCCAAAAGAAAGGTTAGAGAGAATGTTCTAGCATTCCTCTGTTTGTTTTGGTTAGGTAAATGTTTATGCTTCAGCTTCACAGACAAATGAATGAGATTGCTTCAAAAAAGGGGTGTCCAAGAACGCGTCAATCACGTTGACACTTGCAATAGAAGCTGTTCTTCCTTATCATGATCACGATTCACCAGCACTAATTATTATGGTTTTTTTAATTTTTCTTACAAAGCGGCCAATTTGTTTAACTCTCGTCTGCTAATAAACTTTTGACATTAATTTCTTGCTTAGAAAGAGTGTTACTGGTTTTGATGCTAAAATTTCAATTTTTTTGGTTTTAGTAATGGCACATCAAGCTTTTCAAAAAAGGAAACGTATTGCCACCTCTCGAAGGCCCTTTATAACTTGACAAAGACAAATTCAAATTGGTACCTACCTACGCAAGATTTGAGTCATATTTTCAAGCTATCCTTAGTTAGTTTAGTTTTATTTAAGCTTCTCTAAATAGAAACAAGTTAAAAGGGGTAATTAGATGCGAATATGTTGTTGAGTGAGGCTTGCAAAACTCCAAGGGTAGTGGAATCCAAATTTGGACCCCTTTATCAAGTTATTTATATGCTATTATTGAAGAGGAGAGGAGAGAGTGGGTGAGAGTGTGACACATTAAGTTTCAATACATTAAAAAGGCGACCCCATTGGGCATTTTTATACTCTATGCTGATGAGATACTTTTTAGGCATCTAGCACCTACTAAAATTGCAAAGAAATGGTTATATAAATGGCCAAATCTTAACCAATTGCTTTATTTATATTATGCATATGAAAACAATTCACTGTGCAAATGGTTGGAGTTTAGGTGATATCTCCATGGAAGGGAAGCTTCCTCTTCCCTGTCTGCACAAGTCCTTGAACCTAAAATATGCTAGTTATTGAAGCTAAAAATCCACAAGTCCTTGGAACCCACTATCCGATAAGCTAGTAGATGAGAAATGGCGCTTTGATGCTTGTTTGAGAATTCGAAGAAGCTACTGGTTATGCTCTTTCTCTTGATGGCACTATCCTCTTCTTGAATTAGAGGTGGTTTTGCCGATTACTGGATATACTCGTCATTTATTTTCCTTGATGTTAATGCTCTGTATGTTTTATTTGGTTGGCTTCTAATGAGTTGGCTTCATTGTATATGATCTTTATCCTTTGAATTGTAATCCTAGTTACTAGAACCCTACTTATTCAAAGGGCCTGGATGATTTCAATTCTTTGTAATTGAATATATTTATCAATGAAATTTCATATTTTTCGCACAAAATTAAGAATAATGAATGCTTATCAACTTGTTGGGCCATCTTTTAAATATAAGATGTAGCTTTTATTTTGGACTTTGTTGTAAACAATGCAGTGATGTTCATAGGCTTGGCTGCTAGCTTCACACATGTTACAAATTTTATTTCCTTTTTTTTTTACTGAAGTGTGAGTTACTAATAATAATGTTACAATCTGATTTTCCCATTTTTTTCCATTGTACATTTATAAACACCTTATTTAAGACATCAAAGCAACAAGAGTAGATAAGTGCAGAAAATGTTGCAGTAACCTTACAGGGAGAGACAGCACAAACACATACATATAAATATATAAATATATAAATATAGCGATTAATTAAACATTATATGAATATACAAAAGAGCTTAGAGAGAGAGAGAGAGAGAGAGAGAGAGAGAGAGAGAGAGAGAGAGAGAGAGAGAGAAGGGCACTCTTAGTCTTTGGGTAGAGAGGAAGAGAATCAATGAAAGATTGTGATTTTTGTGGAAGAAAGTGGGTTGTTATTATTTTGAAGTTTATTTGTTAAAGGTTGCCACAAAACTGATAGGGCCCTTCCCTGTCACAGCAGCTTGGATGCCAAAAATGAGGAAGACCACCATGGCAAGACGGGCATGCTTGATCTCAGCCAACTGAAGCCTCTCCTTCTCATCCGGGTCAGAGGCCAGGCCCAGTGGGTCAAAGAACTTGCCACCCGGGTACAGCCTTTTCTCTGGGTCCAGCTCAGCATTCCTCTGGAACTCAATGTACCCAATCACCAACACTTCGATCCAAATCAAAGTGGTTATGGAAAAGGGAAGGGGAAGCCCAAGGTATGATGATCCTTCAATCAATTCAACCTGTTTTTAAACAACAATAATCAAATTACAACATTTTTAACTAGTTAGCCGAGCTGTCTCGATTGCACTCAAGTTCGAATCTCTTTCTTGGTAGATATATTAATTTTTGCAATCTTTGGTTCTAATGGGCAAGTAAGTAAATAAATTAAAGTTAGGTAGAGAACAAAAATGAATTTTGGCATGGTATCTTGGCCATCATTTTCATCATTGCTATCACCAAATTCATCGTCAATAAGGACCTTACCTCAGGAGTTAGGGCCACCATGTTTTTTCGCATGGATAATAAGAAGACACGATCACCAAAAAGCTGTGCCTGCTTATATTTATGTACCTCCTTACCTTACATACATACAAAATACAAGATACGGCCTATGTGTCCTTGAAATTTAAATAAATAAATATACAACTTCAATGAGGATGGATAGTGAGGAATATATTACTTCTACTTCTACACGCATCTTTATCTCTATCCACTCCATTCTCAAAGATTGTATACTATAATGATTTTTTTAAAAAAATTAAAAATTAAAAATTAAAAATATTTTTGTGTATGCCCGTAAGTGTATGAAACTAGATTTTTTTTTTTTTTAAGTAAAGGTTTTTCAATCAACAAAGAGAAAAGTACATTTTTTTATTTATACACGCATATTGTATCGATGAAAGGAGAATTTGGACACAAATCCAAAGTATATATGCATAAATACTCTCAAGCTACAAGTATTTTTCTTATGTTATTCATTCATGATATTGGTATTATCTTACACAAAAAGGCCTACTACCATTTTCATTATACTCTTAACTTTATTTTACATACTATGTGATTTACGTGCAATATACGTATTAAGCTAAGCTAAGCAAGCACATTGCACTGCGCTCGATTCTTACTAATACTAAACAACCATCAGATTAATGAAAATTTAATTTGAGGAACGTAAAAAATTAAAACTTAAACAAGTGCTTGAGAAAATTAAGCATAAACACATATAATGTAATTCACAATAATAATTTATCAATAATTATTACCTTGCCAGCGTCCTGCCATGCAACCCCAGTGAGGCCCTCGACAGCAAGAGCACCAAGCGCACCCAACATCGCCCACCTCCCATGAATCAGCTCGCACTCCCGGAACCTCTGCAGCCCAAACACCTCCGAGTACGGCTGAAACGGCGTCGGATTCACCTCCGCCGTCTCGACCCGGGTCCCGATCACATCACCCGCCACATTCTTTGCCAAGTTCTGGTCCAGCCCGTCGTAATCGAACTGCAAGTACTCCGCGGGCTTCCCGAGCCCGAACGGGTCAAACCCCCGGTCCCCGACCAGCGACCCGTCGAGCCACTCGGGCGCTTCGGCACCCGGGAACCATACGGGTCGTTCCCCGTCGTCAAATTTCTGCTTTTGCTTTCGTGGTGGAGGTGGCGGTGACTTCTTGGTGCCGAAGCTGAAGCCTCCGAAGTTTCCTAATCGGGCTTGGAATTTTCCGAAACTGGGTTCGGTGTTTCGGAGGCGGGCTCCGAAGAAGTATGAGGTGACAGCGGCTGTGGTGGAGGCCATGCCTTAAGTCTTAAATTGGAGCAGAGTGGGGTGTCGGAATGGTAAGTGGAGTGTGTGTGTTATATAAATGTGAAAAATAAATTTTGTGAAGGATGTGAAAATGTGAATGTTTAATTTAGGCCTTACCTTTGCCAAAGCCTTATCTCTTGGATATCATGTGGGCTGTAGCTGTGGGATGGGATATGCTTGCTTCACCTCTTTCTTTTTCCTTTTTTTTTTGGGTGGGTCCTATGTTTTCTACTTTTACTGCCAATGCAATGTATATTTCATCACAAAAAAATTCTGGGATGATTAATTGACCAGGGCAATTTTTTTGGTTACATCGGAGGAAAGAAACTCCACTAGAGTTCGATTCTAGGTACGAGGGAGACTGGTGGAACCCATTGGCAATTTAAAGAGGAGAGTTTCAACACTACTGGCTGTGTTTTTTTTGTGTGTGGTTACATTAGAGGAAAGGGGAATTCACCACCACAGGTGGGAACCCATTGGCCTGACTGTGCATTTTTTGTGTCCTCTATGTTTGTATTTGGTAGATAAAACTTTGACTGGTTTTTTTGCTGCTAACGAATCGAAAACCCATCCAGTCAGCTTGCTGTATGTATGCATGTGAATGCCTGTGTCCCCTACATGTAACATAAACAGAGCCCAATTAATATAAAAAAGCAAAGGAAAAAAAAAATCTAAAATGGTCAACCACAAATAGTTCCAAAAAGTTTCCACGTGTCATCTACTTGACCTTGAACAAATATCTTCTTGGCATCTCTCTCTCTCTAATGGACATGATGACCTCTCACAATTATCCTTCTACTTTTTTGTCTTGGGCTGCTTAACTTGCTTTACTCTGTAGTCTCTTCTGCTCTGCTTTTCCCCTGTTGCGTTTCCTTCTCTACAAAACAAGAGGTATGCGATTCTTCCCCTTTCTTTTTCTTGTCCTTTTTTCAGATGATTTTATTATTTTTCTTCATGTTTAAGTATGTAGTCTTGTATGTTTATATAATTCACCTCCTTGTTGACAATTTAACCATCTGGGTGGGTGTTCAATCTAGTTTTCCAGTTGTCTTATTGCTTTGATCTAGTAAGAATTCTGCTTGGCTGCTGAGAAAGTAAAGTAGAAAACTTTATCTCATGTCAATAGCATAACTTGTTTAATGTTTTGGAAGCTGAATTGTTTGACTTAACCATCACCAGTTGTTACAATAGGGGGTTTATGGGTTAAGAAACCTGGATTTGGATTTTCTCAGCTACCAAACATAGCAATATGCTTGGATTAGAGGGCTATAATTTGAATTATTTCAGGATGGTTGCATAACTTTGATCACTACTAAAAGATTCTCAAAGGGAAAAGGAAAAGATCAATAATTTCATTAAATTGCAACAATTATTATTATTTTAATTGTTATTACATTTTCCATTTTATTTTTCTGGTTGGAGTTGTCAGTGATGTTTATTTGAATTGTATTGTGCCAGAAATCCGTCTATTGAGAATGAAGATTTCCAAAGGCAAAGGTCCTGTGAGGAAGGAGAAGAAAGAAGTCTTAAAGCCTGTCGTAGAGGACAGGTAATTTTCATAAATGGAATTCATGGATGACTTTCTTAAAGCCTGTAGTCGGGTCTGAGACTTAAATAGCTTTATTTGAAAGGTAATGTCTTGTTTATTTTTCTTCAATTCAGAAAGGTCGGAAAGCGAAAGGCAGCGATTGAGGCTGACAAGAGCCGCCGAAAACTTGCTAAGAACGCAAAATTGGGCAAGAAGGACCCTAACAAACCAAAGAGGCCTGCTAGTGCTTTCTTTGTTTTTCTGTAAGTATCTCTCCAAAAAAGATGCGCAAGGGAAACATTTTAGACTATTTCAATGAATCTTTAGATAAGATATACTGACGTACTGTTTAACTAATTATCGCAGAGAAGAGTTCAGAACGATTTACAAGCAAGAGCATCCGAATGTGAAAGCTGTGTCGGCTGTAAGCAGCTTTCATAGTTTATGTTCCATTTAGTAAAAAGTGTTGACATTTGGTTTGGTTAGCCATTTCATCTATAGTCGGATATTGATGTGAATCGTGGGTGCTTTAAATGAAGGTGGGGAAAGCTGGAGGAGAAAAGTGGAAATCTATGTCTCATGCGGTAAGTAGTATAGTATCCTCTGAAAGTAACCTGAAAATATTGGGATGTATTAAGGACAATATAATGTGCTCTCAGTGGACCTGGCTATGCAGAAATTCTTTATGACTTTGGAAGTTTGATCCATGGCAAGTCATTCGGGTGATGAGCCCTTCATAGTTATTATTACATGGGGCCGAAAATTTTCATATTTGAATTATATAGCCGATTCTGTTGATTTTGTTTAAAAGGAATGAACCGTCAAATGTGAATTTTTGCATCTTGGATTGTGTGCTAAGTTGGAAATTTAGAACAATATTAATTAGTCATTGTGCAAAGGATGTATAAGTTCTTAGCATCTGTAAGCTCATTTCTGTTTCTGTGGATTCATTCCAGGCTCACAATAGATTGATCCCTTGCATTTCTTGTCTAATTGATCTTCTTATTGGGCTGGCATTGGTAGGATAAAGCTCCATATGAAACTAAAGCAGCAAAAAGGAAATCGGAGTATGAAAAGCTTATGAAAGCTTACAACAACAAAGAGGTAAATAGACTGTACTTTAACAGAAACAAACCCTTCACCTTTCTTCATGTTTGCTTTCCTGACTGTTATGTCTTCTGTCAGGAGGACACGGATGATGAAGAAGAAGAAGTTGCTGAAAGGTCAAAACCCATTGTGAAGGATGACAAAGAAGAGGAGAGTGGAGAGGTAATCTTTGAAGCTATGAATCCTTGTGCTGTACTACTGCCTGCTACATTGAGTCTTTAATACTTTTCACATCTTGCATACATTTCTGATCTTTCATCCGATAATTAAAAAAGCCCTTGTTATCATTATAATTTGCCTTGAAGTTGCTGTCAGTTCAACCTCCTGGTTTTGAAATAATGTATGAGCTCATTTTATTATCAAGAAAACCTGTATAATCAACTCCATTTTATGTTGCTGTGAACACATAATTGAAGATATTCAGCCCCAACTTTATGTTGCTGTGACATTCACAGTTTTTATCCGAACAAAAATTAGTTCATCCTACTAGAAACTATAAATTCATTCAGTGTCAAAGATCATGTGCTTTCACTAGATTCATTCTTTTATGGCATCACAGTCCAATCACAAACTAATAAGTCAATAACTTGGAAAGCATTTGTGCCCTATTACCATTTCTGGTTGTTGATACCTGGCTAAAGAAGATATTTTAGGATATCTATTGGATAATTAGCAGCCTCGCTACTGCCCCTTGGATTGCTTGAAGTTTCAGCTAGCAATACTCAAATGATTAGGTGCACACACAAAATCAAAGAAATGCTCTTTTGCTGTGGAATAGGAGTACAAACGTCTTCTCTATACTTTACGTCTCGAAGGTTGCTCTGAGCATCTTAACATAATTGGAATTTTCAAATTGCAGGAAGACGAAGAAGAAGAAGAAGATGACGATGATGATGAAGACTGAAACTGGGTACTATTTTGGTCCATAATCTCAAGCCCATGGGATGGGACTTTGTGTTTGCACGCCTTTCACTTATGTTAAATATGGTTGTTTATTTGAGAGGGAAGCATCAAGCATTCTGAGCCCTTGCAGTACATCTATATATGTATGTACCTTGCACGTCCAATCCCTACCGTTGTATATATATATCCCCGGTGTTTAAGCATGCGCATGGGCCGTGCATGAAATCTTACAATATTTCTTCTATGTGCAAAATTAGATTTAAATGAGTTGATCTTTAATATGGATGGGGTAAGCAATTAACAATCATTGTGCAAGTTATCTATCATCAAATATTATTGCTTATATAATCAACTGGTACGCCAACGCCAACGGGCCATTTGCCGGCATATCATTGGTCATAAGTTAGAACCTCAATAGCATGGCACCAACCTCCCTCGTCTTCCCAAACTTTGACCTTAGATTTGCATAAATAACACGTGAACTATTACGCGTGTGCATTATTACCATCTGAATGTTTAATTTTTAAGTTTTACCAGACTTTGTGAAGTGTTGTAATCCACCATCTACATCTAACTCCGTTAAAGTTTCTGTTAAGTTTAAGGGCATTTACATCAATTCAATTTAACTAAAAAGAATTATTAAAAAAGAAGAAGTTAACCTAGTTGTATTAGACTTCCCCTACTCCTTTACCAATGCATAGTACTCCATATTTCTCTGTTCTCTTGACGTGGATTGCTTAAAGTGAAAGGCAAGTTCATACTCCATATAACTGCAGTCATTAAGTGAAAAGAAAAAAAGAATAGTGACTTCAGATATGTTGGAGAACATCCAAATTATGGTATGCTTCGACAATTAGGGTATTTGTACCTTTTATACTGTGGGTCATTGTGTGGTGATGGCGTGGTGATTGATAAACTTGATTTTTTTTTTTAATATGTATGGTCAGTGGACTGCTCCTAATCGTAGATAAACTCGTTGCCTTGTTAGTACAACAAAAAGGAGTAGCTTCTAATTGTTGTTGTTTCGTTTGTAATAAACTATAGGTTTTGTTTGTTATTTGCATGCGTAAAACTAAATTCAGATTAAACATTATGATCACATCATTAAAAATTACAACGAATATATATATTTTAAATTGTTGAATTTCCTATATGCAGAGGGTTTAGATCCAGCCTTGTTTACTTTTGAAATACACCATGGTGATCAACTGCTAAAATACACCATGGTGATCAACTGCTAGACATAGGTCATGGATATAACTTCTATTATGGTGGTAGTGTAGTTTGGGTAGACAACTTAAATCGAGACTACATGTCACCCTTCGATTTTGATGATTTTGCTACGAAATTGGGATATCAAGAACCTGTTGGATATTACTATAGAGTGTTAGAGGGAGTAAATGGGATGGAAAGTAAGTTGGTTTGTATTAAAAGTGAAGAGGTGTTTAATAATATGTTTCATAACTTGCCCCATATAGTAGAGTTGTAACCATTTATTTTTCTCAAGGAATTTCTTATGGGTTTCTAGAGAGTGAGACTTATCTATTAGTGACCCCTATATGCAACAAATAAATATAGTTCAAATTGAGAGGCAGCAAAGTAACACACTTTATACAGAGAACTCTCCTAAAAAAGATGTGCTAGAATTTAATTGGGTGGATGTGGATGTACAAGAAGAGGAAGCAACCAATGAGTCTCATGAACAAGAAGAGGAAGTAACCAATGAGTCTCATGAACAAGAAGAGGAAGCAACCAATGAGTCTGATGATGAACTATTTGATTCTGATTATGAGCAAAGCGAAGAAGGTGTTGGTGTATAACGTAGGAGGTTCTAACAAGGAGGACAAACAAAATGAGATTGGACCAGAAGAGATGCTCTTATTTTTAGTTAAAGTGAATTGACGGAAATGCCTTTAAACTTAACGGAAATTTTAATGGAGTTAGATGTAAGTGGTGGATTGCAACACTTTACAAAATCTAGGTGGTAAAAAATAAAAAATAAAAGTTTAGATGGTATTTATGTAAATTTCCCTACAAAAATATATAAAAATCAACCGGTATCAGATCTCTTTTCTCCAAACTGAGAGGGCCACTCTATTCACAAGTTTCAGAATGTGCTTGGCTTGGGCCAACAAATGATGAAATTTAATATGGCCACATTTTGAAAGAGAAGGCCCAACCCTAAAAGGCAAAACAAAGGCCCCAAATTGTAATAACCCATGAAATGATTTTATGATGAGTATCTTGGGTCCGATCACAAAAGAAAATACATAAATATAAGAAGAAAAAAATTATTATTTTAGGAACATAGGTTTATAGAAAAGGTAATGCTTTTTAGCACTAATCAAAGGGCAACCGCTTTCCAAGCCATTATTATGAAAAAAATATACTTAAGCTTTTACATTAGTCTGATCAAACAGATAGGATATCCTGTAAACAAACCAGATTAGATCAGTTACAAAAAGATTAGGATTTTTCTTTTTCTTTTTCTTCTGTATGAAAATGGTGATGGAGAATTTGAGAAGCCATGATTTCACACACTTGTCGATGTGGGAACATGTCGCCAGAAAGTGAGAATGTGATGGTCACATGGTCGCAAGTAAAGATATGCAAGATGCCCCGAGTGGACTACAAGTGCCATCATCATCAACCAAAAAGCAAAGGAGCTAAAGAGAAGAGCCAAAAAGATTAAAAGAAAAGCTTCCCACAATCCATACAAAAACCAATTTGCTTTTCCTTTTACGTTTCTAATGTCAATCATGCTATTTGTTATAATTCAACCTCTATGATTATATTCCATGCATAATCCTCAACACTAATCATTTCCAATGTCAGTTCCTACCAAAGTCTAAAACCCGTGTTTACTGTGCTTAGTTACTATTTACTAGGATCTAGTGTCAACTATCTTTTTATCCACTCCTCATGTCGGAATTTGTTTCTTGCAGTGATTCACGGCCGGCCGCACGTGTGCTCACCTAATAATTATTTGCTTCAATTGTAGTAAAAGTTGTAGGATGAGACTGGTCATATATACACGCATGTTTATACACTTAATAAGATGGTTGTGAAAGGAAAATGTATACGTATATTTTACTAAATTAATTTGGTGGCAAATGATTCATTAGTGTAGTGGTTTTGTAGTATTTACTCCTCAGTTAAGGTTCCGGCTTTGAGTCCTAGAACCCGTGTTGTGTGTGTGAGTTTAATATACTATCGCCCTCTCAATAGAAAAAATCCTTTAAAAAAAATTATAATAATTTGTGTGTCGTCCCTGCACATGGGCCTGTTAGACGTGTAGATGTCTATCTCATTAAAGTGTGGTCTTATAATCATCAAAGGATTCTAAGACTTGATATCAATTAGGAGTTCAAATACAACTAAACCTGCAGCTCTATTAAAGTTAGTGTTTTAAGGCTAATATAAGAGCTAGAAGGATTCCTATCTTAATTGTGGATTAGAAGTTATAAACCTAATGCAATAAGGACTTCTTGAGAGTTTCTTGATGGGCAAGACTCTTAGGTAGATGCATATAAATACAAGTGCCGATGCTCAACCGATCAAGCCAACCCACACAAAAGAATTCACCACATATAGAATCGGTGTATTAAGGGATCGGATTGAGGAGATGTGCTCTTGTATATTCTTGATATTTTCGACAACTCTAATGGAAGACCAAAGTCATGTGTTCTATTTATGTGCAGTCAATATAGTTTACATGTGGTATCAGAGCCTAGGCTGCACGTTTAGAACCAAAAGAAATTGCCCACGTTCTCTGTTGCTACTGGCCGCCATGTACGATTTTGGCGTTATCGATGTGCGACGCAGCGGATCTCTACCTCAAGTGCTTGAAGTTGGTTGCTAATCACTTCATGGCTGTCAAGAATACTGAAGGCTGGAAATTCCTCCAAGATCATGACCCTTGGCTCAAACTCGACATCTTACAATTCATTGACAAAACCAAGTCGAGGAAGAAGAAGACAAGGAGGCTTAGGGAAGAGCAAAGGTTGTATCTGCAGCTAAATGAGGCCATGGAGTGCTTGGAGCACATATGCAAGGAAGGGTGCACGAGTGTTGGGCCCTACGACATGGAGCCATGTCACAAGAGGGGGCCCATGCAGCAAGTTCTCCACGTGTCAAGGGCTGCAGCTGCTTGATCCAGCACTTTGCCACGTGTAAAGGAGGGTGCTTGCGTTGCAAGCACATGTGGCAGCTTCTTAGGCTTCACTCGTCAATGTGTGACCAACTCCGACTCTTGCAGAGTTCCTCTTTGCAGGTAAAAAAAGAAAAGAAATATAATTAATGATGATCAAATTAATGCTATTTGCGTAGATGTGGTAATTTGGATCAAGTTAAGTTCTAAGTTTTTTTTTTTTTTTATATATACAAAAGCATAACAAGTGTATATATGCGAAAAGGTTATAAAGTACCAAACTATAAAGCTAAAACCTAGAACTGAAAGCTACATAAGCATGTATTGTTTTTCATATATTTTATTGCACTAACATTTTATGTTAAGCATGTCATGATATAAAGTTCTTTATCATTATTCATGCTTGAAAGGCTATTGATCAAATACTGGAAATCTCAATTGCATAAGCTAAGCAAGCCACAGCGGCTTAGCTGTTACAAGAGTGGTTTTCATTCAACAGCTTGGTCAATAATTGCATCTATATTAGTAGCCTTGTATTATTTTCCATCCACAGATGGGAATTCTACTGATTGATAACAATATGATGGAACAATCTGGATAGCAAACTGCATAGACTAGCAAGTCTTCTCTACATCCACAGATGTGAGCTTTCTTGCACAGGAAGTTTATGCAGTTTATTGTCTGGGATTTTGGAATATGGTAATTTACACCCACAGGTATAAATTAACGTATTTAAGTAAAGATTTTGGGGACAGTTTATCCATGTATATTCATGGTGGAGTGATGCAAAAGACAACATATGTGAATTAATAGGAATTTCTCTCTATCCACAGATGTGAGAATTTAACCTACAAAAGAAATTCATATATCAACTCTTTTGGTGATCACTAAAAACATGTTTTGATTCTCGACCCACAGGTGTGAATCAATAATGTACAGGTATTTAAGCATTATGGGATAGCTTATTCAGATATGTTTGTTTTTAAAAAAATTTGGAATGTCACAATGAACCTTAACTCCATTAGGCGCATATACGGTTTCATTTTTTGTTATATGGATTGTAACTTGATACATGTCCTATTTATCGGTTTTGATAAATCTCACTTATTTGAGTTGTTGATGATAATTTATTAACAGTGATCTTAAATAGTCATTAAAGTTGTTTTCATGACTCAAGGAAAGATAATTTTGGTTTATCACATAAAGGGAAACGTGAGCTATTTTGGAACTTTCTTGCTTGGCTATATTGTTTGTTTATGTATGGACATGTTTGAGACTTGGTTGCCTTTTGTATGCATTTAAGTGAATGTTTTGTAGCATCAATGCAACTTCACATGTAAAGGGATTGATCCGTAGGTGATTTGGATTAAACCATGTACAGTTGGACTGATCCACACGTGTTAAAAGTATTAATCCGTATTTAATTGATTGAATCATGTAAAGTTGGATTAATCCATAAGGTTGTGTTCATCATAAAATAAATTGGCTGTTTTGTAAGGTCTATAATAATTTTGGTGTGTTGCTGCATATGTTTGGGGCATGATTACTGTTATAGTTGACACTTTCAGTTTTGAATCTCAAGCTTAAAAGAAATTTGTTTTGTGAATATAAGTTTACATGCATTACAAGTATTAATTTGCAGATGTATTGCATTTAAGGAGCATCTCAATTTATTGCCATGGATATTGCATCATAGTTTTTTTTAATTCTCAGTTATATCGACGTCTAATTATATGTCATGTTATATAGAATTCATGCTCATTATTAAGAAAGATGATCTAAATACCTAAGGAAGGATAATATTTTGAATGATCACCTAAATAAAACTTGGGCTTTTGCATGGCAAATTTTGGATAAAGTTTTGTTATAATTTGAAGAAAAAAAAAATCATGCAAAATGAAGCTTAGATCATGTTTAAGAATATTGTACTATTGTTATTTCTTAATTGAATGAGTTGCATGGATCAAATTGCACTTCTAATTAAGGCTTTTGAATCAAAAGTGGCACATTGTAATATATAAAATACTCAAGATACGAACAATCTTTTGATTGCTCAAAGTGTTTAAACTTGATAAAGTGATATTTTATGTTTTACCTTTGTGATATGGTATTAATTGTTTTGTTTGCACTTACATAGAACGTCATGTTGTATGTTTAGAATGCATAAGGATAACTAAATTTTGAGATGTATATTGTTAGCATTCATAAATTTATAGTTGACAATTTTTCAGTTTTGAACTACACTAACATGTCGTCTGTTAGAGTGAAGTTATAATTCGAATTAACTAATGACAAAATTAGGCGAGAAGGATGATTTTCTAAGGTTTCTGTAGGCACTGATTTCATGAAAATATGTTGAGAATTGAATTTTTGGTGAATTTATAAAGTTGAAACAGATGCACAGGAATTTTCCTGACAGTTTCTGCATTATGTATAAATATTGTTGAATGACTCACCTAAAGATCTTCAAATTACCTGAATTTTTGATATGTTAAGAATATACGAGTATTTGTAAATTCTGCAAAGTTTCGTGATTATTGGATGCATATTTTATTTGTGAGAATTTTATTAGTGATCTGTATTCAGGAAAAGTATGTGCTGACAGATTTCCTGAGTAACTTTGTGGATCAATTTAGACTTTTTAATTGGCTATAAACGACTCTATAATTTTTATGTATGAAGATTAATGTCTCTAGTTTGTTTCTAAGAAATTTGATGCTAATCCGACTTATAAATTAATTATGGTAAATTCTCAAGTAATCATATATCGTTGCTGGAAATTTCTTGACAGTTTTGTGCATTTAGGCTTATACTGTGAAGTACATTAGGAGCACGCCTTGAAAGTTCTTTTACACCATTTTGTCAATGTTTCTAATCATAAGGTTATTGGTGCACTATATATTGAAGTAGCAAAGTAGTGAGTGTTTGCCCAAGTGGGAGAAGTGATGTAAAGTTTTGGGCTTCACACTCAATACCTTATTATCTTGTATTTTGATAAGCTCATAAAGTTTTTCGAGCATACTTGGAACTGTTTTCTGGTTGTTGACACATTGAAGTTTTACATCTTAAGTGTTGGTTTTATGCATCTATATGTTTATGACTAATGTTTGGATGACTGGTTGTTTTTCGTTTTGGCTACTAAAGTTCTTACAATGCTTATGGTTTTTAGCATTTATTGGTTAAAGAAAATTTAATTGATATTTAAAGTACAAAGTGAATAAAGTTTAATGCATTCATGACGGTTTTGTTATTTCTCAACTAAAGTCCAATCTGCATGACATGTTGTATATTTTTCAAGATATGTGTTAGTAAAGTGCTATTTTGAGAAATAAATTGAAGGAATTAAAGTTGAGGCCTAATCCTGAGGAAACAATTTCAGTGAAAATAATATGATTTGTTCTATGCTCATTTCTTGAAGCATGTTTTGGTTGCACAATGTGTGTTCGATGAGTGGGAGCATTCAATGATTTTGTTGCATACATTTAGTTTTGACTGTTTATGATTAATCATTTAACGTTCCAGTTCTTCATTAAGGGCTTTAAGGCTAATAAGAACAAAGATTGCTTGAATGTGTTAATTGTTCTTGTTAATTCATATTTTCAGTTGACAGTGGTTAATCAATTACTTTTACCTTTCATTGAATTTATGATCACTAATAAGCATTAAGGTTTTTGTTTCAAGCTTATAAGGTAGAAGATAAAAGAAAGGAAATTGCATTGGTTGATTGATTTACTATATGAGGTTATTCCCAAAAGTGTTGATGGGAAATTTGATATAATTTTGTTATATCGTTTAGTTTGGATATGCAAAATCAGTGGGAGCTAAGTTTTATCTCACTTAGTTTCATTATTTTCTTGGAGACAGTTCAATTATTTTATAGCTATTTGGTTCAGTTCTTTTAAAATATTATGTGACTTCAGCTTTATGTTTATTATTCTTGACAAATGAATCCAGTTACATGTCATAATGCAGTATAGCTAGCTACAGTCACTGCATAAGACATGAATTCATACCAGAGTCATTAAGGTGAGATCTTGGTAATCTCTTAAGGAGGGCGTATGAATGAAAGTGACCTTTGTAAACACAAATTAAGTTTGGTCATGATCATTCTGCATTCTAGTCTTGACGGAAGTCTCATGTGATCTTGAGAGCTTGTATGGGTAATTATAAAGACCTTGAAATATTGAAATGTTCAATAAGCCTTGATAGTTCCATGCTTGTTCTTTTGATTGACAGTGACTTGATTAGGAATTATAGTTGAATTGAATTCCATAGGCCTTATAGTAATTGATATTGAGTTCTTGATGATCATTAGACCAAGTGGGAGAATGTTAGACGTGTAGATGTCTATCTCATTAAAGTGTGGTCTTATAATCATCAAAGGATTCTAAGACTTGATATCAATTAGGAGTTCAAATACAACTAAACCTGCAGCTCTATTAAAGTTAGTGTTTTAAGGCTAATATAAGAGCTAGAAGGATTCCTATCTTAATTGTGGATTAGAAGTTATAAACCTAATGCAATAAGGACTTCTTGAGAGTTTCTTGATGGGCAAGACTCTTAGGTAGATGCATATAAATACAAGTGCCCCTGCTCAACCGATCAAGCCAACCCACACAAAAGAATTCACCCCATCTAGAATCAGTGTATTAAGGGATCGGATTGAGGAGATGTGCTCTTGTATATTCTTGATATTTTCGACAACTCTAATGGAAGACCAAAGTCATGTGTTCTACTTATGTGCAGTCAATATAGTTTACAGGGCCTTGCTAATCTTCTGTGTATCGTTATGTCCTTGCGCTTCTTGTATTGAGAAGCGATTGTAACTAAATGCACAAAAATTCAAATTGTTGCAAAATATGCTTAACTAATTTATCTTGTTTTCCTTTTTTCAATTCCTTGCTGATTTTCGTCGTTTGGAAGCGTTATTCATCCAAAGTGTGATTGAACTGGATTCGTCGTGAAGCTAACGGAGCTGCCGACGCTGCCGCCAAGCTAGCCAAACGGAGGTTGCGCTTGCAATTGGGTTAATACTCCCCACCCTCCTTGGTTTCTGTCCTGTCGAGAGATGGCCTGCCAGCTCCTCCTTAATGTTTTGTTCATGGTTGTTGCGGTTCCGGAGCTCACCTTTTATTTGGTTGTTTTTGCTTTGTTGTTGTTTGCCTCTCAGCTTCCCCCTGTGGTTGCCTATTTTCTTTTGTGGTCTCTCTTTGGCCTGTTTCGGGCTTTCTATGGAAGTATCTATTTGATCAAAAAAAAAGGGTCCATAACATCTTTCTAGCTAAGGTGGTTTCAATTTCGAGTGAGAAAGGGTTTCAAATCCGAGTTATAGCAAGTACTATCGAATCGATGCGATTGGCATAAAATTTCTTGAGAAAAATTAGAGAAAAGAAAGCGAAATGCCGACAATATTTGAACCCAGCTACTCCTAGACTTGCTTATAGTGTGTAAGAAAATAGTAGACAAGCTTTGTTTTGTCCCCCATTTTTCATGCAAAAACCAAGAAGGTAAGCATCTCTAATTCAAAAGATGAACCTTAACCGTGTTTCACTTTTGCTGTTTCAACCTCTTTTTGTGCAAAGTGAAAAAAACGATGATGGGGTTGATTAATTATTTATTGGAATTTAAGCTCAAGAGATTAACTTAGTCGATTATAAAATGATTGGTGGAGGTGAAGAAAGTCCTCAATGCTGCAGTACTTAAGCACAAATGACAAAGGCATTAAAGGACAGGAAGGAAGAATTATAAGTGGGGTTTTGGATTTAATACCACTAGATTAGAGACAAAGCAACCAAACCCTAAAGATTCAAAGGGAGTTTGGCAGACAATGTCAATCAAGTTTATCAATAACCACTACTTTAGAGAGAAAAAAGAGTCACAAAAATCATTATTATTTTAATGGGGCTTTGGGGTAGGAGTTTCTAAACATCCATCTCCAATGAGAATTGACTCCAATGCTTTTGGTACCATGAATGTGGAATATTATTTCATAAAGATTGTGCAATTGTGTAATCGTCCAATGGGTTACAAATTACAATGCATATCTATCTAAATGGTACTAATTAAGCAAATTCCCCGCCCCTCCACTTCGAGCCGTGGTTCTTGTCTCAAGATGTCTGAGAGATTGTTCTTGCACTACAAAAAAAAGTAGCAACAGTTACCAATAATTGGTGACATTTTGTGACTAATGTGGGGGTAATTAAAGGCTTTAGTCACCCAAAAACCCCTTTTGGTAACTTAAAATTACCAAAAATGGGTTTTGGGTGACTAAAGCCTTTAGTTACTCACATATTAGTCACCAAATATCACCAATTATTGGAACTATTGCCACTTTTTTTTGTAGTGTTGAAGCATTTAGGGGTATGAGTCCTCCTCATCCGTAACTCCAAATAAATTGGAATTCAAACTGAATATTTTATTGTCACTGTCTTATAATGCTTGTGCCTATTTATTTATGTTTTCTTAAAAAAATTTATATTGCAAGAACCTCATTTGTGACTGTGTTGTTAGTGTTTCGATGAATCCTGCTGTTTTGAAAGAAAAAAAATTAACCCCATAAATTGGAGAAAAACTTATTTGGCACGGGAATAGGACTGTAGTCCTCCTCCAATCAAATCGCGATACTTGGACAAGTTTTCTGAAAATGGAAGAGAGAGACCAAGTGGCGAGATTTGATTGGAGGAGGACACAGTCCTATCCCCGTGCCAAATAAGTTTTTCTCCATAAATTGGGTGGATATCAACTTTGATTGATGCAAACCCAACTTTTATGCTTGACTTTCTCTTTAGAAAGAAAAGTCACTCTAGGGTACCCCACTACCCGTCAAGTTTGCTATTCTTTTTTGTTTTGTTACTTCTTCAACAAAATCCATTGTCATTCCCTTTCATTCTTAATAGGCAAATTTAAAAAACAGAAAGAAAAAAACATCAAAAGAATCCTAGCGTGGTCTTTGCATAATCGCTTTGCCTTTTTCCAGTCCTAGCTAGATAAGACATAGTAGCTAAGATACGAACAAGTTCCATGGATTGTATATTACATGTTCTCTACATGTGGGAGATAGGGACACCAACCAATCAGTAAAATAGGATAGTTTTAAACGGCAAATTTAGGATCGTTTAGACTTTTATCATCTATTTTAATTCAAAGGTATAAACAGCTAGGGATCAATCACTTGATTGGTTTCTATCTAAATTAGACAATTACCAAACTATTGGAAAGTTTGGCATGTGGAATATACATAAATGAATGAGCACATTTGTTGAATAGCTATATTTATAAGCACACACTGGTTTTAACTAGTGATTTGTTCCTGCATAATTTTCCACTATATTATAATTACGATATAGAAGAATGACTTGTATATCACAGAAATTGTCATGATATAGGAGAATGATTTGCATGTAACGGAGATAGCATTATGGTCCATTCAAACTTACATGAGCAAGATATTTTTGAGATTGGGATCAACCCAACTCTAATTATTAATCACCTAGTTGTAGGAATGGAATCAGAGAAAGATCTCAGGTTTGAAATTTTAATAGAAGGAAACAAAAAATGTCTTCTTCAAAATCTATCTAAATTAACTTACACAAGGGTAGTCAAATTTGCTGATATAATTTATAAGTAAATACATGTATTCGAGTTTTATTCCTAAACCTGATCCTGACCAGGAACTAGGTGATGCATATCTTTTCCCTTTTCTATGGTAGGAAAACAAAATGATCCGATGGAAATCCAAAGGGCCAAGGTTGAATAATTTGACCAAGTTTTAGGAACAAGCAAGCCATAGGCACAAATTGGTTGTGTTGTTGTGAACGGATTGGAAGCAAAAAAACCAGGAGGAAGAAGAGAGAAGAGAAGCAAGGCATTTGGGGAGGGGACAGACAAATCCCATAGGGAGGCATGTGAACTTGCTCCAGAAGTACATGATGATCAAATTCAATCTCACCCATCAAATCCCAGTCTATTCTTCTCTCTCTCTCTCTCTCTCTCTCTCTCTCTCTCACACACACACCATCTGAGTCACTGAGAGAGTCAGTGTCCCAATTTTCCAAATGCTATAAAGACTGGCACACGTGCACTTCTGACAGACAGACACCCATTCGTGTCTGAGATTGGACAGACGTTGAAAAGTGCACACTCATACACAACTCCAAACACACTCAGATTGAGGAGGGAGGGTATCTTGTAATTTCACCACACCCACAAGTGTGTGCCTCAGACCTCGTGTCCAGTACCTGACCACCCTCTCTCTCTCTCTCTCTCTCTCTCTCTCTCTCTCTCTCTCTCTCTCTCTCTCTCTCTCATACTTGAAGGGGTAGCTTTGGAACCGGACTCTTCATTGTATATTTGCGTATGGGTTGCTCTCAATTCATCAATTTGTAGTTACGTATTCAATCTCACTCAATATGTGTTGATAATTGGTACAGAATGACAAGCTTTATATGATCCTAAGTTAACAGGAGGGCTTTCAAAGTTTTTCACTATTTCTAACCTGCAGAGGCTTTGATCTTTAATACAAATATTAGGGGTGGTTACGATTCTGTTATCGCAAATTTTCAATGAAATCGTAAACCAACTGATATATTGCAATATGTTAAAAAAAAAAACCTTGAATCGACCAACAAATTGCGATATATCGTATCTCAGTATACAACAATTATAGATATATTACGGTATTTCCACGACACATAACCTTCATTGTCTAATTAGAAAAATGTATTTAAAAACTACGGTCATCATCATTAATCTCTACTTTAAGATACTGAAAAAATAATTAACAAATGCACCAAAGATACTTTATTTACCAAACCCATAACACTTGTAAAAAAACATCCAAGTTATGAAAACAAATGCAAAACCAACTTGCAGTTGCAAATCACAAATGTTCAGCAAGATAGTAGAAACTAAGTCATTAGATTGATCGAGCCTGAGAGAGAGAGAAAGAAAAATGAGATCAAGCGGTTAGGATTGATCCAAGATAATAAATTCTAGTCATTAAATTCATCTAAATGGTATTAGTTAATACCAAATAATTATAAATATTTACTTTAATAATTAATTATATTATATTTGCTATACTGCAATATTGGATATGTGTAACAGCCACTGCATATTGCGGTTGGTTCTATAAACATCATGTTGCATCGTTTTGTATGACAGGTCAATTTATATGCAGTACAACCTCATTCGATAATTGCAGTTTTGGCAATTTTTTGATCTAAAATACCAGCCTTAACAAAAATGGGAAAGCATATATCTATGTAGCAAATTAATTAACAAGAACAATGAAATTGAGAAATTGACCAGTGAAGAACTTCTTTTGAATATTCCTTACTGATTTGTCACAATTGGACAATTATTGACGTGCTCATCGATCTTGCATTATTGGTATCCTTGACAAAGCCACGAAATGTCCTTGACTCCTTGGTTATCTGACAGACACAGAATTAACGGATGAGAATTGGCCAGTGATTGCATTGCACGCATGGGCTTCCACAAATACCTCTGCTCCGTATATATATAAATCCAAATTGGCCATGGAAATAGTAGTCCACCTTCACTGATTGATCCACGTTAGTGAGATATTATACATATGAATCTCACTTTCAGCTTGAAAAGGATTGTTATGTTTCCTATTTAGATCGGTGCATTAGATACTAAGTTATATCAGGTTTTGATAAGAATTTAAATTAGGTTATACCTTGAGGTCCAAAACCTTGTGGAATAAGGAAAGGTCTTGAGGCCTATTAAGGAGTCCTATTTGTTTCCTTATTTGCGTGAATCGTTGCTTGGTGGGCTTGAAAGATTAAACAAGTTGGCCATCGGTGATGAGTAGAGACGACTTGACCTAGCCCTATATAAGCTTAAGGCGCCCGCTCTCATCGACACGTTCTCTACCCTAATCTCATCATAAAGAGAGAGTAAACAGATTTTTGAGAGAGAAGTCTTGAGCCGTTCCTGTTCTTGCTGGGATTGTTGTTGCTGCGGTTGAATGAGTTCAAAGGTCGTGCACTCAAGATAGATGGTGTCAGGTATGTCTTCACGTATTTCAGTTTTGTGTGAAAGATCATGAACACGCATAATAAAGAAAATCTAACAAGGATATCTTAGGAACAAAACCCTTTTTTTATTTCTTCTCAATTAGAAGAAGAACACTTAAATTATAACATTAATTTAACCCTAATTTCATCATAATTAATAAGAGGATTTTAAATTCAAGTGTTGATCAAAGGAAAATAAGAAGAAGAAAACAAACACTTATTTGAATTACGGTGTTCCTCTAATTTTAGTTACGTGATGGAAAATAATGAATTATTTGGTCCCCTTTACAGTTGAATAAATGAATCCAAGATTTGATAAGATTTCGTGGTCCTTTGTAGCTTTATAGCTGGTACAGTACAGTTACATCTATATGATCTTGATGCTTGGGCTTGCGGTGTCCCAAAGTTGTTAGAAAAGAAAACAAAAGTCGGGACCTCAAATTGAAAACTCGTACACTTCATCATGTTATGCAATATGCAGCAACCAAACCGGTTGGTGTATAAATTATAATGGGATGGAAATATTTGGCCTCTCTTAACCATTTGTAGTTATATGAATATGTATTGTGTCGGCAAGCAACCTATTTTCATGTTCAATACCTTTCACTCCCGACTAGCTAGCTGCTAGTGTTTTTTTTTCAATATTCAATGTTTCTATAGTTTGTCGTTTATGTTAGATAATCCCATAAAATATAATTTAATAATAATTTGTAATTCAAGTGATTCAGAATAATTATTCTTACATTCGAAGTTCTGTGTTCGAATTTCACTTCTCCAATATCGCTTATATAAGAGCAACTTCACCGTTGAGGTTGCTGTAAGCGAGGAGTGGAGGGTGGGGAGCTAGGCTACTATTCACGTGAATAGTAGCCTCGCAAATAGTAATTCTTGACTTCCACGCTACAGTGAAAATATTACTATTCACTTTTATTTTTATTTTATTTTTTTACATGGGATTAATTTTAGTTGTATGTTAAATTAATAATAATAAAATTGATAAGTATGTATTAAAAAATATTTCTGAATTTTTGGATTTTTTCAGATTTTTTTCAGATTTTTAAATATTTTTTACGTCAACTCGAGGCCCAGCCTAGTCTGCTGGGCTCCACAGCTTGCCCGGGCAAACTTTTGCCGCTGGAACTGCATTTTGGCCTCAGGCCCATGGGACCCATCCCCCTGCCCGGGCTCTACCGCTGGAGTCGCTCTAATTGATTGATGTAATTAATTATATAAGGGTGGCTAGTGGGAAGAGCACGGACCCGTACCAAGTTATTGGGATGTTGGATTGGATCCAAAAGATTGGTTTTGATGGGGGAGCACCATATTTGAGATCATTGAGGTGGTTGAGCTTCTTTACAGTGAGTGCAAATTTGGATATTTCAGCGACCAGTCGAGCCAAGTAGCACATATGTAGAGTTGATGGAGTTGCCCTTATGGGCCCTTTATGCATATGTACATGATCGCTTATTTACTAGCTTACCCTAAAATATTAAAGATATATGGTACTGTCACCTCACACGTGAGATGAGATGTTGTGGGGGCAACTTTCATCTACTAGAAGGCCACCCCTTGATGATGACTTGCATGAGCAATGTCTCACGATTAGGGTTGTAACTTTTCTTTTAAGGGGTGGGGTTGACTTCGCATTATAAATAACAATTTTTAATGCTTTCTTGTTCTAACCTAATCACTCAGATTTCATTCCAGAATAATTTCCACAGTATTTTGGACATTAATTTACCAATTACAAACTCAAATTAGAATCATTAGTTTAGTATTACATCATTCAATTGATATATATTTCAAAAGAACGATGATAAGATTATTACTAAATTTTCTCGATTTATGGCTTTTCTTGATAAGTAAACGTGCCATTAGTTTAAAAAGAATCACATATATATACTTTTTTTACACAAATGCTATTATAGAAAGGAGATAATCCAACTTAGTATTTCGAACAAAAGAGATAAATACTCTTAATTACTTGTAGCTACAAACTCATCATATTGCATACTCTAAACAAAAGCAGAGACAGAACTACAAATAAATATTTAAGAAGTCAGAGGTTGATTTAACATCAAATTAATGAATGGGGATTGAAGAAGAAAGTGTGTTTCATTATAGGTTTCGTACAGTTGAAGTGAACCAAAGAGAAAAGTTGAAGGGCACAACACAAACACATGCATGATGGGGTTCTGTCATGAAAAGCTTGAGTGGGAGGTTCTTTCTCATAGGGATCATTATTTTATGGGGTTGTGACTTGTCGAGTGGGTGAAAGAAAGCCATGTGGATTGAGAGCAATGTGGCTATCATCACCTCATATTTAAAGTCCAAACCCTATAATTGCATCATACTTCTCATTATTTGCATACACGTGGATGGCCGGTTGCTACTATGTTTAAATTATCTTCCTCTTTTTAGAAGCTTCATTGTGGGGCTCACGACCCACCGGTCTCTTGGCTGTAGCCTCAGCCTGTAGGGAGAGGGAGGGAGAGGGAAATCGGATGGACTTATAGTTTTCCATCTTTGCTAATCATAATTCGGTTTGATAATGACAATGAAAAGGAAGAGGTTTTGTGATTGTTTTTCAGGGTATAATAGTCCTCATCCTGGAAATAAAGAAAAAAAAGACAATTATGAAGGGAGAGCAAGCTTTACATTAATGCATGTATCAAACATTTGGAATTGGTTGGGACAATTAGAATTTAAGCAGAGCAGGCACGAATCATGATCATGACATTCTCTTTGATAACATTAAACCTCAATTTAAGCAACATTTGAAATGCTTGTAATTAATGATTCTTTGTAAGTGAAGATGAAATTTCAATTTAGCGATATATTATTTACATTAATTAATTAAGGGGCCAAGATATTTACTAGAATCCGATCTTAAAGCCCAATTAATATATAATTAAAAAACAACAACTAAATAATTAGATTAAGGGCCCAAGAGATACCCTAACGGCCTCCACCAACCCCATAGACCTTATTCCTTAATTCCATTAATTCCACACGTCGTTGGAGGAAAATTAGTGTCAAACCCTAAATTAAACATACCAAATTGAATGATACTTCCGTTCAGTTTGCTTTTCCTGACGCTATCGGAATCATCATCATGGTTTCAGAATCCCCCTGCTATCCTGTACGATGCTCTGATTGAGGACAAGTTGTAATTCTATTTTTCTATCAATGGAAATAGCTTATTCTAAAAATAATAAATAAATAAGGAAATTGAATGAGAATATTTTAATTGCTATATATACTTTGATCTCATTCCTTTGTTTATATACTTTCTATATATGGATTTTGTATAGAGAAGAGATGCGATTCGAATCGGGGTTGATGTACTTACAAGTTGCATTATATAATTTGTAATTTTATACTCCACCCCAACCACTAAATAAGATATCTTAACATTTGTGTGCGCCACATGGACAGATTAATCACTAATTTTAAAAAAATCATATGATGAACTCAAGTTAATTTATAAAAAATATATTATTAATTATCGTAGGAAGAGGAGTTTCATGCCCTAATTACTAATTCCAATTTGTCTATGTAATCCAAGAAATTATTAGAAAGGAGACTGTATGCAAAATTATTAGAGAAGAAAAACTATATGCATGTATTGCCGTATTTAGAAAATGCGTATGTATGTGACTAATAAGGAAACATCAAAATTATAATAATAAAGTACACATTTTGAACATGAGTGGCAAACACAACTTACTTAATACTTGTTCAACTTCTATTACTTATTTTGAAAAAAAAAAAAAAAAAGATGTTGACAAACGAGACACCCACCAAAGTTTTGTCCCAAGACTTCATCCTAATCCACCATCTTTTTCACCAAACCCCATCAAGTCTCCCAATCCAACGGCCGAAAGAGGCACACTTCAACTCACTCATACGAGCCATACCATACCACATGAAGCACACCAAAACCAGCTACTCACTCACTCTCCCTCTCTCTCTCAACAAAGTCTCATGACTCTTATCCTAGAGAGACAGACGGAAAGAGAAAAAAAGGCGTTTTATGAGAAAGAAAGAAAGAAATAAGGGGAAAAAAAGAGTTGTCATATACGAAAATATCCGACATTATTTTTCTTTCCCCGCAAACCCCCTCCTCTCTCTTCCTTTCCTCCTTCCTTAGATTCTTATTTATTAGCAGCAGATCCATCCATCCATTTTCGATTATCGATACCCCCGTGTGCTTCCCCACCACCCCCTCCATTAATATCACCACCACACCTTTCTCTCTCTCTCTCTCTCTCTCTCTCTCTCTCTCTCTCCATACCCCCTCCTTCCCATTTCTATATATACCCACCACACCACCAATATATATACACACAAATACATAGATATACATATAAACAAATATTTATATATATACTTAGAGATATCTCTCTATCTAGCTAGTTAAAATTCACCATGGAATTCCTTTTCTCATTTCTAGTGGGTATTTCTGTCCTTTCAAGCTTCATTTTTGTTTTCCTTAGGAACTCTCGATGCCGGAGGCTAAGGCTGCCTCCGGGAAATCTCGGGTTGCCACTTATAGGGGAGACTCTGCAGCTGATCTCAGCCTACAAGACTGAGAATCCTGAACCGTTCATCGACGAGCGGGTGAACCGGTTCGGGCCCATATTCACCACCCACGTGTTCGGCGAGCCGACCGTGTTCTCGTCCGACCCGGAGACGAACCGGTTCATCTTGCAGAACGAAGGGAAGCTGTTCGAGTGTAGCTACCCGAGCTCCATATCCAACCTTTTGGGGAAACACTCGTTGCTGCTCATGAAGGGCAGCCTCCATAAGCGAATGCACTCTCTCACTATGAGCTTCGCCAACACTTCGATTCTAAGAGACCATCTGTTGGACGATATAGACCGGTTGATCCGGCTCAATATGGACTCCTGGACCGGCCAGGTCTTTCTAATGGAGGAGGCCAAGAAGGTATGCTACACCTTAAAACCTCTTTGGTAAAGTAAGTGAAGAAAAATATTCACACACCAATAGATGGTTGGTTAAACCATTTTACTTTTCTTGTTATGAAATTCAAAGAAAAGACATATTTGACAAAGTTTTTTTCGTTTCTGTTTTTAAGAATATTTTTATTAATTAGTTGACGTAAAAGGATCTTAACTTGCAGATAGTGTGTGTGAGAAAACCTCGTTCTAAATTCTAATGTTGGCAAAAAGAAAATAAAAATATATGGTGATATCTATCTTATAGGGTAAGTTTGTGTGTTGTGTGTGTTGACGTCAAAGAGAAATGGAGGTGAATTGGATTCCATGGGCTTAGTTAGGCTGAGTGGGTGACATACATGCAGGGGCACGTTACCACATTTAAAAGTATATACGGCTAAAAAAACAAAATCATTCTCTTTGAGTCATCATCTCCATGCTAGAAGATGCTGCGCATGTACATGTACATCTTGATCTATGTTTATTATATAAAATATATTATGATTCTGTCACTTTCGCCTCAATATTCTTTTAGAAATTGGTATTAAATTAATGAATAAATATGTGCAGATAACTTTTGAGCTAGCAGTGAAGCAGCTAATGAGCTTTGATCCAGGTGAATGGACCGAGGGTTTAAGGAAAGAGTACGTCCTACTAATTGAAGGCTTCTTCAGCGTTCCTTTGCCTCTCTTTTCCACCACCTACCGCAGGGCCATTAAAGTATTTCCCTCCTCTTCTTTGTTCATAATTATACTTACCCTTAATTAATCATGTAATTAATTAATTAATAATTATTATGATTTTGAAGGCTAGGACGAAGGTGGCAGAGGCATTGAGGTTGATAGTGAGGCAGAGGAGGGAAGAGAGTGAGGCAGGGGAGAGAAAAGAGGACATGTTAGGTGCTCTTTTGGGTGGAGACAACGCATTCTCCGACGAGGAGATTGTGGATTTCTTGCTTGCTTTGCTGGTCGCCGGCTACGAAACCACCTCAACAATCATGACACTTGCCGTCAAGTTCTTAACTGAGACACCTCTGGCCCAGGCTCAACTCAAGGTGCCACTCTCCTCCCCACACACCCCACCCTTCTCTCTCTCTCTCTTACCTTTTTTTTTTCATTAGGGATAAGACGGACAAGGGCAGAGCACTAACTCACATATACGCCTCATTTTCATTTTCTAAATTCTTGATGCATTTGATAATTTTGGATTGTTGATTTTTACATGTTGGTTGATTAAAAATTTGTCATTTTTATTATCATAAAATATATAGCTGATATAGTAACCCACCATAATTTTCTATCAGAAAGACGAAATTACCCTACGGAAATCAGGGAAGATGGTCAAAAATAGGAGAGAGGAAAGTACAGAATGTAAAGTCAAAGAGTAGAGAGTAGAGAGAGAGAGAGAGAGAGAGGGACAAACAACATTCGTATAGACCAACGGACAAAATGATGGCCTGCCCTCCCTCCAAACTGCACGCTTCAACCTGTGTGGCGTCCTGTAAAAAATGTCAGGCTTTCATCAGATTTGGTCTTTTTGACCACATCGCCTCTCTCTGTCTGTTTTCAACTTTTTATCCTTGCTTCACGTGCAACGGGTGGGGGTATTTCGGTCATTCGAACATGCTTCCTACTTTATGGCTTTTGGACCCGAAGGTCCCAAAGCTGGGTCCTTGGGAATCGTGTTGTTCTGATTTCAAGGACCTTGAAAAAATCCGACGGTGCAAAGAGGGGTAGGTAGTGATGTCAATGTATTCAGCACTTTAGAGAATTCACCCTCTTCGATTCCTAGGAATGTTTTGTTGTTTGTTTGTGCTGCACACACCTGATGCGTCAAGCTTCACCGTTGGATTGTCTTTGACTCTTGAATCAAATGGTAATGGTTTTTTACTGTGCATTGCAGGAGGAACATGACCAAATTAGGGCAAAAAAGAAGTCGTCGGAGACTCTGGAATGGGGTGATTATAAGTCAATGCCATTCACTCAATGCGTAAGTATTGTTAACTTAATCGGCATTTACGTGGGTATGAGTGATCGTTATCTGTTGATGCATTGTGAGATTTATTCAGATCATCGTGCGTATTTTCGTTATCTATACATATGCAGACAGATGAAATGAGTCACCTTCGATTGAGTTAAATTCAATTCTTAATAGTTGTTTGATTTTATGTTTTGTTTGTGGTTAGGTTGTCAACGAAACATTGCGAGTTGCAAACATAATTAGCGGGGTGTTTAGGCGGGCAATGACAGACGTCCACATCAAAGGTAACAACAACAACTTCCACACCGCATCAATGAATTATCGTACTGGTTTAATAAATTTGTCAAGCTAATGTTTACCAACCACCACAAAACATGTACCCTACGACAATTAAATTCAACTCACAAAGTATTAATAATTGTTGGAAAATATCGAAACAGGCTATACAATCCCAAAAGGGTGGAAGGTTTTTGCATCATTTCGTGCTGTACATCTAGACCAAGATCATTTCAAGGACGCTCGCACTTTTAATCCATGGAGGTGGCAGGTACTAGTTAATTTAATTCCCAGGTCTTTGTAATTATTATTCTGTTTTCTTCAATTATTATAATTATTATTTTCTAACTGGTGATTAAAAATGAAAACACAGAACAATTCAGGAGCAAGCACAAGCCCAGCAAATGTGTTCACACCATTTGGAGGAGGGCCCAGGCTTTGCCCTGGTTATGAGCTTGCTAGAGTAGAACTCTCAGTTTTCCTCCACCACTTAATCACCCGTTTCAGGTAATTAATAGTGTATTAATATTAATTAATCTGGTCCTTATGCGTAAACAAACAAATAGATCTGATGCTAATTGTTGGTGTTAAATATGGCAGTTGGGTTCCTGCCGAAGACGATAAGTTGGTGTTCTTTCCAACCACAAGGACGCAGAAGAGGTACCCTATCAATGTGCAGCGCAGGAGTTGTGGGTCTGGGCCACCATGTAAACAGTAACTCGGACAAGAAATCTAGTGCAAGTGCTGTAATAACCTTTGATCTCCAAAACAATAAGATGAAAAAAATTAATTAATTAATTGGTAGATTAGTTTCATAAATAAAATATTGTTCGAAAAAGTGGAGCAGATTTTTGCAGATTTCGTAAGGGGGTAACTATCACTGTTTCCAAAAACAGCATTTATTTATGCATGAAACTTGGCAAAAGCTTTTTTGATCAAATAAACTATCCAATTTCCAACTCCGATTAGCCGCATAGCACTTTGGCCTTGGTGCTGAAATTAGTCCTCCACCATTCTTTTAGTCCTCGAGCCCCTCAATATCCTCCTCCACCAAGACGGAAAAAGCCCCCATCTTCTTCTATGTTGCTTTTGCTTGCTTTGTTCATCAGGAAGGCCCAACTTTTGGCATTCATATTTGTTATAAAAAATATAGTTTTCCTCTTTCGTAAAGTCAAATACAAAAATATTTATATTATAAAATAACATATAAACAAATTTGAAAGCTTTTAAGTTACAATGAAATTGAAGAAAACAAATTGATAGGTAAGTAAAAGCAAAATAAATTATAAGCAATAATGTGAGCTTGGTACAGTGAAGCACGTCAAAGACGCTGTCCTAAAGCCTTTGTAGCCTCCCTACGTGCAGGTACTAGCGGTCTACAAGACTCCAAGATACGACCCCTTCTACACAAGCGCAAGATCCGATATGAGCACATTCATAGACAAATATAGGTATCCAAGTCACAAAACCATTGCCCAAAATAATAATATAAGTAAAGAAAGTATAAAAAGTAGAAGAGGAGAGAATCAGATTGTGGTATGTGATATTCTGATGGTGTATTGTGGTTGTTCAAATGTGAAGGAAGAGTGGCCTTTTATAGGCATCCAATAACATGTAACATTCACCACATTAAACTAGAAAATTAAGTCATTCAATATAGAAATCATACCTGAAAATTAAATATGTATAACCCTCAAAATAAATAAAATAAAACAATCAAAATAATTAAATAAATAAAACGGTTAAATTTTTAAAACCTTTTTAAAATTCCAAAAATATTCAGCCCCAAACCCCCAACTGTATGTGTGTGGGCCCATATTTCGAAATATTTATCACACTTACCTACCAATGCATATAATTTTCAGCGCAGATCAATGCATGTTGCTGCTACCTAAAAAATTTGATCACTGCAAAACCCAGATGCCATGCCATTGTTATAAACTTGTTTGATGTTTCCAAACAGAATGAAGCCATGATTATATATAAAAAAGAAAAAAAGATACTGATAAAGCAGGTTATCAACATATTCAATAATTCAATATGTTATCATTTGGTATATTTAACATATACCATCAGAAAGAAGTTCAAGGAATCAGAATTCAATAAAAAACCATCGAGCATTAAGAAAATACAGTTTTAAAACACCTAGAGCACTATAGGGCTTTTGTACTAGTAGCATACCAGCAAAACTACAACTGTTGGTGCCCCAGCTTGACTTTTCTAGAAAAGTCCACTCAGCTTGAACATCTGACTGGCGATTAAAAAACAAAGTAGGTCTCAAGATCTGCTGCTTTCCTGACTTCTTAAAGCAGATTCAACAAGCTCAACCTTTTTTGAATTCTCACTATTGACCAGTGAAAGTTTCTCAAGTGAGGATTTCAGCTGGGAGACTTGAGATTCTTCCACAGGATCTTTCCTCCTTGATATCAGCCTTTGTTGGTTTGATGTATTGCCCTTTGGCGATTGTGCGTGCCTTCTCAACCTTGCAGTTAAAGCGTTCACGGAAGAACGTAATGCGTCCAACTCAACTTCGGAAAAGAGGTCTGCTTAGCAATAAAAAAGTATGTTAAAAGTGAACAGGTAGTTCTGGCCATGCAATATATGAAACAACCATAACAAAAAAATAAAAATAAACGTATAGGCTGGTAACTTAAGCGGAAATGTATTATGATGATTTCGGGGACCACTAAAATAGGAAAAAATAATTACTGCCTAAGAAGAATTAGGACATAACTACCAAGCGCATTCATATTGAAAAAGTTTATATTAGTACACTTATTGTTGAAAAGAAATCATTACCAAGCTCAGACTTGAACTCTCGCTCAGCTCTGGACAACGGTTTTTTATGAGGCCCAGGCAAGTCCCGCAAACGTTTCAACCGCTCCTCCAGAACATTGTGCAGCTGGTTTGCACTATCAATCCTGTTCTCCAATTTTGATTGTTTCTCCTCTACTTGCAAGAGCCCCTGTCGTGCATCACCTAAGCGAGCATGCTGGTTATTAATTATCTTCTTCAAGAGAGGTTCATGATGCTTCAGTTCAAAGTAAACCTAGAAAGTAGGAGGAAAAATTCATAAATTCAGTAAAATAACAACTACTAAATCCAGAAAACATAAGAATATTGCCCAATCTTCTTTCTAAATAATTTACAAGGTAAAATAAATTTAACCTCTCAAAAAGCTTATAGATTATCTGGCCTGATTGAGAAACAATTTGATGACATTGGTGGTGCTGGATGACCTCTTCGACACTTTAGATATGGTCCCTCTCATGCATCAACAACAATTACCAATGCAGTAGCAGCTATTGTGCTCTCTTACCTTGTCGCTAATTCGCTATATGTGGGGGTTTTTTTTTTCAATTAAAGGGACAAACTAGCTGAAACTCATAGTTTTGCTAATCATTTATGTAATGTAGTTTTTTTTTCTTCTTTGTAGAGAACTTGTGTATCATAAGTTATTTGGAAATTATAACTAGCAAATGTTTTGAATGTGAGCATGCTATGGCTGAAAGCTTCCCTTTCCTAAATGCAGAAAACTGTCCACGGCTCCATACAATTGTAAACAGCTTGTGAAATGCAAAAAAACTATCTAAAAACAAAAATAAAAAATAAACCATTTTCCACAAGAAGAAAGTAGGTTTGACACAAGTAAACAAGGTTTGTATGTGAATCACTTGGCATATTCTTACCTTATGTGCATACTCCACATAATTTTCATGAAAAAGCTTGAAGTAATCATGAAGCATTGATCGACCTTCAATAGAATCAGCAGAAACAGAACGCACATTTGGTGAGGTCTGAGGAACAAGAACCACCTTAGGTCCAACAAGGAGCTCTTTACTTATCATATCTGGCAAATCTTTCTCTTTTGGTTCTCCCAGGCGAAGAGATTTGTCCTCCATGTGAACTTCAAGAGGAAGCAACAGATTCCAAGTCTTCATCTCCAGCACGATACATTCTCGAGAACCAGTGACTCCCACAATCCATGAACACCCGAATGAATCTGATAATGACACAAAACCAGAAAGTGGAGATAGCGAGGAGATTTCTCCCTGGCATGTGCTTAGAACAGGATGCACCGAAGGAGTTCTCAAGGTCTCATTCTTGCCACTGATCTGATTTGTAAACGGCAGATAATGCAACACTATTGAATCTATCCCTCCATCATGAAGGGTGAATATTCTTTCCGGCATAAGGGGATCAATAAACATCATAACAAGAGAACCGCCTTTTGTTTTCCTAGGCAGAGCCAGATCCACAATAGCCAGTCTCAACAGTGGGGGAGAGTGCCCCAACCAAAGAGTGCTATCAAGAGGTTGATCAAGCTTCACAGGTGAAACCTTACCTGGGGTTGGCTCACAAATCATTGCCATACCCCGTATATGATCATTGGAATCAACACGAAGGTGAGGTGGGCTGCCGACATTCCACATTGGTTGAATTTCATCAGCCAGAGCATCTATTTGCAATTGCCCACCACTCCAGGCAGTCACCAGAATTGAGTCTTTGGCGATTAAATTATAAAGAAAACTTACTGCTCCACCTTCACATTCTGCACCCCGAAAGGCTGAACCTTCTTCATCCTCATTACGACACACTTTCCTCAGAGGTCCCTATGAAATTATAATGTAGGTCATATTGTGGATTTCTACAGATTGAAATAAACACAACACAATCTTTGACAAACAAATTGCCAACATAAAACACCCTACATTGTGATAGAGTAGGCCTACAATCATTATTTCAGATATATTTGAAGTAGTTTAAACAGACAAAGGGCCGCAACTTGTAACACTTGGCTGACTGAAATCTAACAAATTAATGATACTCCTCAAATTAGGAGAAATATCAAGTAAAATAAAATTCTCAAAGAATTGTACCTAGTGCTGCCACAGAGCTATTCCAAGCTTAAACCACTAATAAACAATCCAAATGATTTTTCTACTTATCATTAAGCTTAAACCTAGGTAGTAAATCATTAAAGTTCATTTTGAATCTATATATTATGCTAAGTAGGCAAATTGATTATACAAAATTTGTAGCCGAATAGATTTATTATTTAATACAACCAAACATATATGCAGGAAAATCTTCTAACAAGAGGAAGAACATGTAAATTAGTAGTCACATTTCACTTCACTGTCTATTAAAAAAACCTTTCAAAACTATAATATGATCAAATAATAAATAATCACGGTACCTCATTTTGTATGAGTATGAGTATAATCATAAGTTTTACATCCCTTTCCAATGTTTAGATCATGCACAATTAGTAGATGTCCAACGCATATTGCTAATTATAATGTCATGCTCTGTTTGACATTGCCTATAGGTAAGAGAATAAAGGTACCTGCAGTGCGAGTGATGCATCAAATAAAGCATAAGGATGAGCTCTTAACACATATAGATCTGATCCTTCTGTTTCTTGGTCTACAATTGCTGGAAATGTTGATTCCAACCAAGAAATAGCTAGATTTGAATTACTAACAGCCACTGAGTTGGCTGACTTCAGGCCAAATGTCTGAGCATCATTATAGATCTCTACTATGGATTCCCATTTGTAGGCACTGCTATAAAATAAGAAAAATTAGTTACACTCAACACCCAATACAAAGATCAGTTAGGATATAACAGGCAACCTGGTATGAAAATTTCCAAGAAAACATCAAGATGCTTATCAATGGTAAAAACAAAGGGGCAGAGATGCAAGGGGAAGAGACTATCAGTCAAGTGGTTCCGATCCATCTATAATACTAGACCATCTTCAATTTTAATCTGTCACAGATGTCTAATGCCAGACAAAGAAATGACCAGAACTTCACAGCCTTATACATGACAAAGAAACACATATTTAGATGGAGGAAAATTACGTCACATAATTCCAAAGAAAATACAATATTAGGACAACTTAAGTCTTCGCTATAAACTAATTTTTCTAAAAAGGCTCCTAGCGGGACTACAATTGAGGCATATAGCTTTATAGTTCATGATACTTGAAACCAGACTGTCCTCATGGTTCTTGTGCTTTTAAACACATTAGATATACCTTGGTCCCTACCTGTAGTTCCCCCTATGAAGAAAACTACAAGCCTTAAACATTTCAAAATGTAATACAAAAGGGCAGGACATGAAGAATAAATTACCTTCCAAATGGTATAATAGGACACAGGATGTAAACTGAACCATCATTGAACAAAATGAAAACCTGTACAATAGCATATGAATGTGAATCAAGTAAATTAAATGATAAAACAGTTAGAGGGTGAAAATGAAAAACTCAATTTGCCTAATAAGAATGAGCATAGAAATATAATAGATGAACAGTTAAAACAAGTGTTATTATAAAGCAAAGATAAGCTATGGACAATCCTAATATATAAAGTCAAGCAAGATATTACCATAGAGCCAGAACAATCTATCTCAAGGAAAAATCAGATTACAGATGGATACATAAAATGACGCTTACAAGAAACACATGATCAATAGCATTACAATCTATTGCATCAGTGATTGAACAAAACCCACATGCATACAAGATCTTATCAAAGTCATCTTTTCTATGAACTTACACTAAACGAGTCCCACAGGTGATCACTCCCAAATGAGAAGTCCACCGGGCAAATTGATGTTGCATTCCTGGATCTACCTGGTTGCACAGGCTGTAGATAATATTCTTGCTCTGGTTGAATAAGATCTGAAGACAAATCAAATATTCTACAAAAAAAGTGAAGGTATATAAAAATAAACAGAAGGACACCAGTTGTTTAAAACAAAATAATTCAATTAAATTCAGAGTTACATTTACCGAACTCGGACACGGGTTTTTATTTGGTCTGACATGAATAAGAAGCCATATTTACAAGCTAATAGAACTTTAGGAAGTAAATATGATCAAACCATGTTTCCTACATGTATTTTAAAATCACATGCTATGTAGGATGTCTCTATAAGATAAACCTAACCAATTGAAACTTAATAAATTTGCCTAGAAAGAATAAAATGAAACAAATCAGGCCTATTCTTTTCCAACCAAACCATGCCAAGCTTTTCCAGTGATCACTGCATTATATTGAAACCCTTCTCATGATCTACAATGTTTGAACCCATTGATCAATTTAAGAAGTTTTTATCCTTTGCTTGTATCATAATTTTCCAAGTCTACTCGTTTCTGTGGTTATAACACAAACTATCCTGACGATGTATGAATGGAAAAGGATTTCATACCTGAAAACTGAATCAGAGGAAAGAATTCCCAGATGGGTGTCACTGTTAGGGTGCCATGAAACTTGCAGAATACGTATGATATTGCTTCCACTTAAGTAGATTTGTGAACCAACAGTCACAGTCCTGTCAGGTTTCCAACAAGGGAATACAAGCTTACTACATGAATTTCCAGGGCAAATACTTGAATAATAAGCACAAACACAAACGTATCATCAAAATCTAAAATGGAAAATCAGATTGAGAAGTTTGAGAGAGGAATAACAAAATAAATCATAGTGTTGCGAGAGAACATACAGAAGAGGGACCCCATATATTGCGCCTTACTATAAACTTTTTTCCTTCAAATAATTCATGCCTTATGCCAGACTTTAAATGTAGGAATTACAAAAGGAGTTAATACATAAAAATAAGCCAGACGAGCATGTCATAATAAGATCCAAACCACCATCATTACGAGTCATTCCTCACTCAAGTTGCTTTCTAAGACACCCTAACACAACATGTTTAAGATGAAAGTGAAAAATCATAACGTATTGCCATTTTCCGATCATACCTGCAAATCGTTGCATTGTCTTTCTTGGAAGTACGCCCATAAAGATACATAACGCATAGACCACCTGAACCAGAAAGGAGCAATGCTGATCCATTCCTATTGATCGAGATTTTTTGAACCGCAAAGTCAGGCTTCACATCTGCTTGCAGCACCTATCCAATTACCGGCATTATCAACCAACTAACTATGTGTATGTAATCTTACAATTATCTTTTCAACTAGATAAGTATAACTGAAAATTTTGGTCCACTTCTGAGATTTTCGTATCAATTTTACACTGAATAATTTTCAACTAAAATCCTAATTTCTACTTCAACAATCATTTTCCATTACCATCTAAGCCAAGCCAGGTAACTAACTTTTCTAAGCTCAGTTAAGTGCAATTACTATCTTATCCTTCAATTTCTCAGCAACCAGAACAAACAAATTTTTAAAAAAATAAATGAGGGAAAGTGTGGAAACCTTAGAAGGCGAAGCAGCGAGGACAGAAGTCGGGTCGGGATCGCCGAGGCGAATGGAGATCCGGTGAAGGCAGAGCTTATCGGAGTCCCAGAAGTAAAGCCGAGACGCTCCGTCCCAGGCCAAGAGGTTTCTGAGCGGTTGGGCCGCGGACGGGTCGCGGACCGGGCCGGTGGCGGAGGAGAAGACCGGTTGGTTCTGCAACGGGACCCACTCCACTTCATCTCTCTTGGGCGTCGGGGACCGCCCCGGCTCCGCTTCCGCTTCCTGGAGGTCGACGCTGAAGCTCATTCTATCACAGTCTTTCTCTTTGGAGCTCTGGAGTTGTGGAGGCTCTTCTTTTTACACCCCTTTCCCTTTCAGAAAATGCCAGAGTGATGACGAAACGACGTGGTTTGGTTGCTTTAAGTTTCTATGTTCTTCTTTTCTTTTATTGGCTTTTGGTTTTTGTTTGTCCCGAAGGTCTTGTTTTTCAAATCGGACCATGCAATGCGATTGATTTTGCGCGTGGAGGGAAATATAGAAGCGCTTTGCGTTTTATAAACGCACCCGCCACGAGCCGAGTTCATATCTTCTCCTTTTTCTCTGTCCCCTCGTTCCCTTACTCAAAATGTTGACACCTGTTCTATCATTTAAAATCCAATTAACCAAAACTTAGCAGTGTTGTTAACCTTTAAACAACTAAATATATTATATCCGAATAACATATTATTTTGTTCTCCAGTAATCGTGATTCAAACTCTGAGTGTTAGTATGAAAATTGTACTGTTATTTTTTAGACTCTAGCATAGATTGAGAATCAGTGGGTGAATATGATTTCATTGGAAGTTTTACGCAACACATTCAATACTGGGATTTCAAGTATGACTTGATCGATATGGAGAATCGATTCCGCAGAAATGCTTACATAATCACGCATTCATTATAGTGATTCTTAGTTGAGTTATTTTCACTCAAATACTTTTATGTTAGTCCTATGTTTAATAGGATTAGATTTTATCTCTTGAGATTACTCTCCTAGTTGAACTCTATTTTGATTTACGTTAAAATATCATCTCCTACTTGATTGGTCTAATTAATTTGTTTGGGAGATATTGGGCATCAATAAATAAAAAGGCATGTGCTATGGTAACTGTAACACTTTGAATCCAAAGTTAATCCAAAGTTAATCAATAAAGAAAAAGGCATGTTTTAGGAGATACTGGGAGATATTGGTCTAATTATCTTTTCTACTTGTTTGGCGTCTTTGAGAGGTCATCAAGAGTCCATATTAGTGGTTGCAACTAATTTGACCAGTTTCAATGGGACCAGGTCTCATAGTTATAATTGAAGAGAATTAGTGGACGTGAGGGTTTCTCTCCAGACCAGCTTTGCATAAAAGTGGTGCCTCTCTTTTCGTTTTTTGTACAGCTTTTCAACAATAGTTTTGGGTGCTTAAACGTTTAAGAAAGTTGGGTTTTTGTTTGAGATAAGTCATCAAGTGTTCATTGTTTACTTGGTGATTTATCAAACACTTTAATTATTCATATCGCATTCATTCGTTTGTTTGGTGACTCATACGGTTGAGGCATCAAGACCGGTGTAGGTTTTTTCCTGGCGAGCTTGAATCGATCGTGACCAAGATCGGATTCAACATAAAGAGAGTTGGAAGAACTCCGCGAGCTGAAGCAATCGTGACCAAAAGATTGCTCAACATAAGGAGTGTCAAGATCATCCCGCGACGAAGGTAAGTTGAGTTATGAAGAAGTAGGTAAACATTATCTTGAATGCGTTCAGGATAAGTGTGTGAAAGCATTGTAATCATCGCTCGATAAATGATTTGTGTTGAATCATGAAGTCCCATTGATTTTCCCATAGGTGGGTTTTACCACGTAAAAAATAATTTTCTACGTTTCGCTTTATTTTACGTCGAAGACGCTTCGGGATCGATAAGTCATATCAATCTGTACCAAAGATTTCTTTTTTGTTTATTGATTATAATCTTAAATTGGCTTATTCACCACCCTCTAGACATTTTTAGTCATTTTATAGGTAATTTCACAGAGGCTACAGATATGCAAAACCCACTTTGCTAACCAAATACCCAATTTCCAGTGAAGTCGCTCCGCATGAGGCTTTAAAAAAACAAAACAATGCCATTGTAGCAGGAAGTCGCTTTCAGCAATGCTTTAAAACCAAAACAAAATTCAAACTTTAAAAAATTAAATTAAATTCTTTTAATGAAAAAAATAAAATCAAAGCGAACAACTTTGTCCCAGTCTCAACTCAACGCATCGTTGAAAGCTCAAAACCAGTGACCCAAAGACCCACTTCAATGTGTCTTCGCCTAAATCAATCAAAACCCATAAGCACTCACAAACCTCGCGAGCTCTCTCTTGCTAGTTATTTGTCGTCCGATTGCTTTCGAACTCATAAAATAGACTTTAGAAACACACCCAAAGCTCATTTACAATATAATAAAGATACTTTAAACTTCCTATAATTACAAACCGATAATGTTTTCTAAAACAAGCCCAACTCCAAAACCACATTAAAAAAACTTCAAAACACTCAATATGATTAAAATAATTTAATAATCAAAATTAAATTCAATAAAATTAGCTGTCATTTTTTGGATTTTTTTTTTTATAGAAATTAAATGGTGTATGGTTTATCTATATTAATAGTGCTAAGAATGGGTATTTAACTAAATAGCTCTAATTCTATAGTCAATCTTAAAACTCAATTGGTTATACAATTGAGAGGGAGGCTGGTTCCTAAATTGAGAGGAAGGTTAGAGATGAATAGATATGTGGCTGAGAAGAATGAATGTGGGGTTTAGGTCTGTTTGATTGTATTGGGTAAAATCGTAGGAGTGAGCAATTGATTTGTTAAGCCAAATAATAACTACTAAAAAACTTTAAACAACACCCAAGACGCACAGCTTCATTAAAACCCAAAAGTGACCCCAACAACCCAAACGAGGTCGTTTGAAGAAATAAAATGAGGGTTCAATGAGTCATCTTCATCGCGCAGCTCACGCCTCACATGGCAGATCGCACGCCTTTTTACGCCTCGCCATCGACGCACATACTAAAGCATGCAAACAGCTAAACAAGGGAACGCTTGAGGCAATTTGCTCCCGTCTCACTCCGACGCGCGTTTCCAGACGCGCCTACATATCTGGCATTCCAAAAGACATAAGTGAGGTTTTTGGTGGATTTGGAAAATAGGTTTTTATCTGGGATTTTGTTGAGGACTGGCTCAATGAGAGTGAGAGGGAAATTGGGTATGTGGGAAAATTGAGTAAAGGATAGAGTGGAACAAAGAAAAAGAGAGAGAAGATCTGAACTTGATTCAACATTCGTTTTTGCATTCTATAATTGCAAAAAACGGTTTTGGTTGATTTCATGGGCTTATCACAGTTTTATAGACATGAATCATGATGAACAGTGGTTGCTATTTTATACCCTCGTTTTAGAGTATAAAATAGACATTTTGACAAATGCAATAGGTTTGTAGTTGAAATAATTAAGAGCGTTTATTTATGCACTCAAAGTCTTATGTTTGATTATTCCTTCTAATATCATTTTTATATAAATAAATATACATATATAATGGCAACTTCACATGTTCAAATATGACTTTCTATAACAACGTTGAAATTTCAAAGTTCAATTTAATGGCATGTTTACTAATCCGTAATCGAACTCAAATATAATTGGAATCAAAATAAGGAGTTGGATTCTGATTATAAATTACTCATTTGTTTACTTTACAAAAAGGAATGGAAATGTCATGGTCCACACAAAATCAGGAATTCAACTCATGATTTTAGAGGAATGAGACTCTTGGATGGGAGATGGTATTTTAATTCATAGATAACTAACTCATAAAGATTCCATCTTTTTTATCAATTATATCATCACACAATTTTAAAATTCCAAGTTTGCCTTCCACTTTAACCCAACAACAAGGGCATTATAGTAATCAACCAGATTTCAATTCTTATTCATGAGAATTTAGTAAACAACTTATAAGTAATTAGTACCATTCATATCCCGATTTCATATAGTTAGTAAATAAACTTCAATGGGAATATGAATTATGACTCATTCTCACTGATTACAAATTAGTAAATATGCCATAAGTGTCAACTTCCATTAGTCAAGACAGCTTTAATACTTATATTTGTTTTACACACTTTCCCTTGTTTGTTTTCTTTAATACTTATGTATGATAATAGGAATATTGAAATCCGTTGACGATTCTCCTTGTAAATTTAGTTCTTGTTAAAAAAAAATTTGAGTGTCAACTTCAACCAAGCATGAAACACATTGAAAAAAGAAAAGAAAATATGTGTCAAATTTATGGCGGTCTGACTTTGTCAGGGGAATTGAATTCGAGGATTGCAAAATTCATGTGTGTTGATACCCTGCAATTCCACGGTCCACCCCACATGTAATGACCAAATATGCTAATTTGATGCAATGTACAGGAGTGAGTGAGCACTTCCGATTTCATTGGTTTCAAGCACAAGTTCACAAAAGCTTACGCTTTGGCAAGTTGCTTAAGTATTACACTTTTTCCATACAAATTTCAACTGTACAATTGATGAATACAAAGAAGAAGAAGAAAAGACCGTATTTGCCGCAATGGTAGCCTCTATCTATACTCTCTATAATGAATGATATATACACAACCACCAGTTTACAACATGTAGTATGTGGCATACGACATGTCGTTTTAAGGGGCTGCTGCTATGCCTTGCACTGCTGATTCGTCTTAATAAATCTGCACACAAAAAAAAACCAAATTGATGAGCAGTGAGCACAAATTACAGAAATGGAAAGTAAACTGTTTTGGGAGCCTTCATGAAAATTACCTGTAAATAAATGACCTTAAGACTGTGGTACGCCAAAATTTGCTTCTCGTCGTTTTAGTATATTTACTCACTTCACTCTTTCTTCTCGAAGGAGCTTCTGATATCTAGGGAACCCATTTTTGCAAGCTGAAACCTGCACACGCATGACATTGTTGACATTAGCATTTGACAAATCATCAACTGTTTGAAGTTTGATTTTGTATAAATATGGGGCTTGGCCAAAAAGCAAGGGTTGAATGCACATGAATTTGGGAAGATTCTCAATCTCATGGCAGAAAGCTGTTTATTCTGATATGACAAAATATGTGGCAGTGTTGCTGCAAATGAATGGCATGTGGTCAACAAACTCAAATATAAAAAGCAAGCTGCCCATCTCTGAAAACGGCCACCCATCACGGATTCCTCGAATATAGAACTTAGTGACATATTTTGACATATTTGGAAGCGAAATGCGGAAAAATACACCGACTCTAAACGTAGAGTCTCGGAATCCATGTATATATCTGATAATAATAAAATCAAACATGGAAAATGCAAAGGATTATAGACAAAAAGCAGCATTTTGGTAACAAAGAAGCATCCTAAACGTTTTCAATGTTACCTTAAGAAGAAGATTATAAATAAAAAATGTTGACCTTCCAGAAGATTATAAATTTATAATTCAACCCTTTCGCAGTCAGCAATTAAAGAATGAAACTTCTTAGTAAAATTTCTGTGGTGGTAATGGTTGAATTTGCAAGTGATTCTACTTATTTTTTTTCCTTTGTTGCAAGATTAAAAACAATTAGGTGGGAGCATAAATTTGCCTTTTGAGTAAGTATTTCGATATCTTCCAATTAAAGTGAAAAAACCAAATCCCAAACTGATACGATTTCATATGAGAAAAGGAGAGCAAAGACTTACAGCTTCAATGTCAATTTTGTAAACCCAAAGCTTCCTTCTTTCTCTGCAACTTGTTCTATATGCCACAACAATATGCCCAACAGCCAAAACCAGTGAGCAGATGAACAAAGCTACTTCGGTTGCTCTTACATACTCTGCTCTTTCCACACCAGAAGCACCAAACACATAAGAAGCCTTCAATGAAACAAACACCAGAGATAGCAGAGAACACATGGTTGTGATCCCCAAATATGGTCCATGTGAAAGCCTTGGCCCGTCACAGAAGCTGTAAACGCCTGCAGACCCAATTCAAATTCATTCCATTAAAATCAGATTAGTTGAACTAATTAAGACTTAGTTGGTCCAAAGACATAAACTTTACACATAAAACAGGTTTTGTTGTGCACAGAAATTCAAAGGAAAACAAGTGCTACCAAACTATAAACACTTACAGAATATGACAGCTGATCTTATAATGGAGATGAGCGGAATATCAACAAGGGAGTACCGAAAGTCGTAGTTATTGAAATGGGAAGAGAGAGCTTCCAAAGAGATCAAAGAAGAAGAAGAAGAGGCGGATAGAATAGCCGAAGGGAGAAGAGTATCGGCAATAACAAGAAGAAGCGGAGCCGAAAACAGAAGCAGAGAAATCAACATGGTGATTAAGAAAAACACAGTCTTTACACCCCTCAACACCCTTTTCGATTTCTCTTCTTTTGATGAAAAACCCATGTCTTGATTTTCAATTTCGCTTTCTGGGTATGATGAATTTGGAAGCTATTGGCCCTCTGTGTGCATATACAAGGTTGGAGAAGATGGAGAAATGGGGAAGCTAATTAAAAGGGGCAGAGAAGGAGAAGAAGAAAATTAAGCAATAATGGACTTTGTAAGGTGCAGGCCTGAGGCGTAATGTTTTGACTGGACTTGGCTTCTTGAAGAAGTGATGACGAAGAGACTTGGAACTTTCTACGCGCAAGTTTCCGGTTAAATAGATGAGTCGCCCTCTCTCTCCTTCCATCACAAGTTAACGGCAATACCTAAATGCCTTAAAACGACAATCCACGACAGTTTTTTATTTTTTTATTTTTTTGAGGACTTTTTCTATTAAGCGACGATAAGATATTAAACTCACACACTACACTTAATACTAAGACTAACCCAAGACCTCGCGAAAGAATACTTCAAACCACTACTCTAATGTAGTCGGAATGATCATATGTGCTTGTGTGCATTTGTGCACAATAACTTTTGTCATGGTCAATCTTGTACACGTGAGTGAGTGAATTATTATCGTTGATACATTGCAAATGTTTGATCATTTGTGTGTTGCGTACGTGCATGTACACAATAGCTTTGCCATAATTAGTCTCTCACACTCGCATGAGTGAATCCTAACTATTGATGTATTGTGAGCTTTACATATATCAACGATCAAGAATTGTCGATACTCGCGTAGGCAACTAACTCTAGCATAACTCGTTTGCTTAAGTGTGTTGACAAATGTCTCTTTGTGGGTCATTGTCCAGTAGGATTTATGGTGTACAATGTACATGAATCTTATCAAATGGGCTAAACCACTAACCCACATTGTATATTACTTTTTGTATTTTGCAAAGAATTGGGTTCACTACACTATTTAAAATTTTAAAGAACTCCTAATCAATGAACCGGGTATGGTGGAACCAACCGATTCAAGGGCATGTGACCACATGCAAAAGTTTGTCTTTGCGAATCAATTTCGGCATATATGGTTTGTGTATATTTTGGGGGCTAAGTTCTTTACAATTGAATTTATTTTATAATGACGCTGTGGTTAGAATATTTGGTGGTTGATACTTGATTTGATAAACAGTTATGGGTCATGCTGATAATAATCCAATCCAATCTTTAACCCCCCACAAATAATAATTTATAAATCAATCTAATATCTCCTACAAAAGTGAGGCAAATTGAGCAATAAAATATGCAATGTCACGTTGGCATTAGGAACTCTGGCAAATAATTTTTTTTTAATTTAAAAACCCTAATATCCATTGCCAACAATCATGCACCTAATCTAGCTATGTGCAGATGCAGTCAGAACTATTTGAGTGCCTCTGTGTCTGTCATGGCCTGGTTGGTGATGACTTATATCGAGATTCCTTAGCCAACGGCTAGTAAAGTATATTCTGTAAATAATAACATGGCCTGCAATTTGGAGAAGCCACCGAGATGAACCGAATTTTTGTCCTCCAGCTGTTTGTAAATAAGCCCAACTTGCTTCAGCTGCCCAGCAGCTTTGCGTTATGAATGAACCACATGCCAGCTTTGAGCTTCGTTTGCTTTTTTGTTTTTTAAGATTATAACGATTTGTTTATCAACGATATCTTAGCTAACCTTTAAGAGCAACCCAACACCAATAGCAACGTGTGCTTATTTTGAATTTGATTTTTTCTATTGGGACTGTGGTGGTGATAGTGAGGTGAGTGGCTATATATAGGGTCCTTTTGTTGACTGGTCACTGGTATTTTACCACTTGCAGAAATAGTGTGCTTTGTTCTCTGAATCTTGACATTTTTTTTAGGAATTGAAGTTGAAATTTGAAATTTCAGTCAGTTTAATCAGCATATGGCACAACAGTGTTTTGCAACCAACTATATTCTATACCTAAATGTAATGAAAAACACTAGAACTAAAACAAATCTTAATTTGTAATGTGGCACAAAACACAAACAAACAAGTGCTAATTGCAACCTAGCCTTAAACTAACTCGGGGCACGAGTTTAAACATTATTAAAATTCACAGTGAGCGTGACTTATATTGTCATACTGTGAATATGATATATATATATATATATATATATATATATATATATATATGTACACATGAACGATCACAACTCTTTAGTATATGTACTGCAAAAAGTGTATCCAAATTAAAAGTGCCAGATTAAACACCTTCATCTTGGCATCATAGCACCTCTCTCTCTCTGATAGAACAAATCTAGCAAAAAGTGTATCCAAATTAAAAGTGCCAGATTAAACACCTTCATCTTGGCATCATAGCACCTCTCTCTCTCTGATAGAACAAATCTAGCAAAAGTGTATCCAAATTAAAAGTGCCAGATTAAACACCTTCATCTTGGCATCATCGCACCTCTCTCTCCCTGATAGAACAAATCTTAAGTGACCTTTTGATTGCGTGGAATCGCGTTAAAATCCACTCTCATGCCGCAGTCTGCTCCTCCAATCCAACTAGTCAAAAGAAATTTGAATCTACGTCACTGCTTTTGACATGGATTAGATGTGGTGGCCAAATATATATATATGAATGCTGCTGGATAAGAACCAAACCACTTTTACGTAAGAGCAAAATTTAAAGGAAACAAATCTGGCTTTTGCTTGGTGGACTCGCTAAGCAGCCGTAATTTAGTTTTTGTCAAAAGCGTAAACTGTTGGTTCATATTTATGAATCATCCAAGTGTGTTGGTTTGGTTTGGTTGGGGAGAAATCTCGCTTCTTGTCGAAGGGGAAGTGGTCAAGTATGACTAGAATATATATATATATATAATTTGGTATTTGGAGCCGCCTTTGGTTGGAGGTTGAATATTGAGTCAAGTGGCAGAAAATCAATAGTTAAATTCAAGAACGACATCATGTGAGGCCCGTGAAAACAACTTGGTAATGTGACATTTGGTGCTTAATCATAAGTTTTGTGCTAAATTTTTCATATTATACTCTATTTTGCAGGTTGTAATGTTGAAAATGCCATTGTTTGGCATGGCCATTCAAATACTACATTAAGGAAAATATCATTATCGTTTGTTTTTTTTAATCTAACCACCATTCCTTAATTCCATCAACCACTATTCTTTCACTCGTCAATCATTGTTTTTAGATTTATTTTTTCCTTCGTTATATACTCGCCATTTTCATAAATATTAACATCATAACTAATTGTCTAATTCAATTATACTACATATATAAATTTATTATTCACCTATATTATAACACGTTACCATATGAAAGTTTATCGTTCGAGTTTCCTTTGTGCTTGAGTTATTACTTGTTTGGTTACATAACTAGTTTGTAGGTTTCTAGATGACATTTCATGAAAATGCATGGGACAAGACAACGTTTGGAATCCGATTCCGTGAAAATCCGCGTTTGTGCACTATGAAACAAAAGGGGGACCTTCCCACCTATGAAATTGGAAATTATTGAATTGTATTGCCACAATTACAATGACCGAGAGAGAGAGACAGATCACATCAACATTGTCCCAGAAAGGAATCACAAGGCAGGCAATAATCATAGGGAGCTTACGTACAAATGATACCATAAACAACAGCAGTAAGAAAAGACTGACTTTGTAGACATCTGAAAGATTCTTAGCCATAAGCACAAACCAACACTTGTTTAAGTTTTTCACATTGTGAATGTCTTAAGGAACATTGTTCCAGAACATTGAGATTGACTTTTGTAGATATCTGATTCACATTGGTAATTGGTGACATTGGCCAAACACGTACCAGCCTCGGAGAGGTCTACTACAAACACGCAAAAAAGAATGAAGGAAAAGTAGAAAACAAAAGAAAGAAAAGCATGTCCCCTCTAGAAAAATGAGGTGTGTCCCTTGGCTTAATATGGAAGGGAACAGAATGGGCTTATATTTATGCACATACGCGTACAGCACGCGGAAAATTTTGATTTGGATGGGATGTTAAGTTAAATTAGTTTATAATATATATATATATCTGAAATTATAACATGCGAGATATCAGGACGTTATTATCGTGCAGGCCAGGTGTATTTTGTCTATTAAGAATGGTAAAACATTCAAAATACCAAAAAATGTCATTGGTTAATGCAAATATTAAGAATTGAAATTATTAATTAAATGAGGATAATATGATAAATTCACACTTTTTCATATTAAAAAATTAAAATTAAAGGAAAAATCAGATAATAAATCCTATTTTTATGAAACACAACTACTCATTATTATTTTGAAAAAAAAAAAAACTACTCATTATTATTTTTAATTCTAAAATAAATTTAAATTTTAAAAAAAAATTCGCAAACGTAGAAAGGCTAGTAATAACAATTAAAAAATATTACAGACATTTTCTAGAAAGCAAATGTTTATATAACATGTGGCGCAATTTACCATTTTTCTGGATTGTTTGTTGTTAATTTAGTGTGGAAAGGTGTACGCATGGACTGATGGACACGAATTTTGAGTGTGGATATGAACATGTTACATAAAATATCCAAAATTATAATGGAAAAGGGGTGGGATTAGGTCACGCATGAGTCATGACTCATGATGGCTCTTATCCAATATTATAATGGAAAAGGTATGGGAAGTTTAAAATATGATGGGATTAGATAATGAATCAATTAGTCACGGTATGTGTATGTTAAAGATATAAATCCTTATCATTATTATAACCATAACGGTATCTTTTAAATAGCATACCGTGCAGCACAAAGCTAGAAATACATACTTTGTTTATCTCAAGGCTCAACTTCACTACAGAGAAATCCATATTTTTAATGTTGACGCAACGTGGAAATATATTTAAAGAGCATAGTCGTATAGCTATACACTATAAAAAGAATATTTTAGAAGTATAGTTGCACGGGTATACCCTTTAAATACCAAAATCTGGATTTCTCTTTTTAAATTACTTTAATTAGTAGTTATGTTTTAATTATTATTTACTTAGTGAATAATAAGTATTTAAATATTTTATTAAAGAAAAAAATAAAAACCTATCCCGACGAATGTTTGTCGGCACAAGTATATCTCGCGAACATTTGTCGATTAGACCTCTCCCAAAGAAATTGCTTGACAGAGGTAATTGTCATCGAGAGAGGTCTAATCTGCAAAATATTTGCCGCATAGAGCTATGCCGACACTTTCGGAGAGGTGTTTTTGCATATTTTTTTGAAATATTTTATTTTTAAAATTTTAACAATATATAATTAGTTTCTTTACTTATGTTATTTGGCCAAATTCTTTAATTTAATATATGTAATTCATTAATGTCTTAGTATTTTTTAATTATTTTTCTTTAGTGGATATTTAAATATTTTACCGATTTCATAAATTACTTAATAAATAGTAATTAATTATTTTATGTACTTATACACATTCAACACACAAACAAGGCATAAATATTCCCTCAACCCTAAGTGCCTGAGATAGGAACAAAGCTACAAATACATACCGTGTCTAATTGATTCATTATCTCAAGGCTCAGCTTTGCTACAAAGAAATTCATATTTTTAATGTTGACGCAACATGGAAATATATTGAAAGAGTATAGCCGCACGGCTATACACTATAAATACAAGATTTTAAGAGTATAGTCGGGCGGCTATACACTGTAAATAGAATATTTTAAAAGTATAGCGGCTCAGATATACCCTTTAAATAGCAAAATCTGGATTTCTCTTTTTAAATTACTTTAATTAGTAATTATGTTCTAATTATTATTTACTTAGTGAATAATAAGTATTTAAATATTTTATTAAAGAAAAATTTTAATTGCTTTTTAATAAGTAATATAATTTATGGAGTTAATTCAAATATTTAATACTAATTATTCACTAAATAAATGCTAATGAAATTAAATACGGCTACTATTTCTTTTAAAAAATTTAAAAATCTAGTAAAAAAACTAGTAAAAACGAGTATAGCCGCGCGGCTATACTATTTCTTTAAAAAATTAAACAATCTAGTATAGCCGCCCGGCTATACTATTTGTAAATATATATAGCTTGCTTTTTTGTTAGAAACAAGTAAGAAATAATCTTAACCTCTCACATTAATTCATAGTTAGTAAAATACAAAACGGAAAAAATACGAATATAATACATACGTGTTTTATTCGGCAAAATTTTGGCACATTACAACTTAAAAGTTCGGCCACTATAATATATTTTTAATATAAATTATTTACATTTTTCATATATATTATTCTTATTCAATAATATGTGAGAATTATGTGCATAATACGTGAATTTTGTGTGTCTTATTGAAATTTTTGTAAAAAATACTTGAATTAAACATGAAAAATACGTACGCAATTGTATAATACGAGTATTGTACGTTTGCAAAACACGGATATATTATTGAAAAATACGTACGTACGTCCGTTGAACTTCAAGTACTTACTAATTATTAAGTCATTTGTGGAAATATATTTACAGATGCTTCTGTAAATGCCCTTCAAGGTCTTTAAATATATTTATTAAGCCCTTCAAGACCTTAATTAAAGTAATCCAAGGGCTTTAAATATATTTTCACATTGAACTTCAAGTACTAACTAATTAAAGTAATTCAAAAAGGCTAAGATATTACTTAATTACATATATTAAATTAATGAAGTTGGCAAAAAAACAAAAGTAAATAAATTATTTTTATATTTTCCTAATTTAAAAAAACCTCTCCGACGAAATTTCGTCGGGACAAGTCTATGCCGGCAAAATTTGCCAGATTAGCAGCGTGCTATACTATTTCTGAAACAAAATTAAAAATTCTCGTATAGCCAGTCGGCTATACTATATATATAAGGACCTACCCAGCGCCTACGTGTCAAAACAGTAAAGCCACGCGGCTATACTTTTTTTATAAAAAAAATGGTAAAAACAAGTAGACAGAAGCTAACATATGTGAGTAGACAGAAGATTTGTCTACCTAGCTAAAAAAAATGCAAATTGACCAAGGGTATTTAGAATTTTATCCTTAGATAAGATTGTTTTCTTTATTGTTGAAGCCATGTTGTTAGACTGAATTTTGATCAGGTATATCATTTGAATGTATATTGTACATCAACATTGATAAGGGCCATGCTATGATTTTGTAATTATGTATATATTTATTTAAAAAGGGCTTTGAACCGCAATGGTGAAGTCAATTAATACATGTGTTTCATTTTGATCATTCAATTTGTTTTTTGGTTTCTACCATCCTCTAATTTCTCACAGGTGTTAATTTCGTCATTTCATAGCATTTCGTCAATCTGGGCGTTAATTGATGCATAAAATTTCATTTTTTTTTTCAATTTTCCCTTTTTTAACCTAATGTGGAGTGGAGAAATATTTAATTTACCATATATGCCAGAAGTAAAATGTTTGATTTACCCCTAACATTAACAAAAGTAAACAGAATTGACGGAAAAAGGAAATTGTCACTCAAATGAAAGCATAAGGACTACATAAACCACAAAAAATGAAATGGAGGACCTAAATGAAATTCGGGTATAAAACAAGGACCCGTTGCGGTTAAAACCCCATAAAAATAATGTACATAATCAAAGTTCAACCTGACATCCAACTTTAATGAAAAAAACAAAATAATCTAGGTTCTTTATAAAAATTTAACATTATTTTCTTACTGGAGATTGGAGATGTTCATACCTTTTTGAGTTTGGGCATGAACTGGGAGCCCTAGAAGATGAAAACCACCAAGCAGTGCAATGAGGAATTGCTTGAATATCAGCCCCATTGTGTATATACTTGTGAAACATGACACAATTGTTTTCAAAGAATACCATTACATATATAAGCAAGCATCTGTTTGCACCCAGGTCAGGTAGATGACTGCCGTTCCTAACAGTTGTTTGTCTTCATAAGTTTAGCAGACGTGGGAACACCTTCTGTAGCCTCTAATTCTAAAATTTGAGGCTTAATTTGGACGGGAGACGCCATATAAATTTTTAAAGAACTTGTTTATGAAATATATTCCGAAAATATTAATGCGAGGCAATAAATACTCACATTCATACATTCTTTTTGGTTATCAACTAGTTCTTAGTCCAGCAGTGTCCTTTATCTTCTTCATTGAAAAATGTTTTAAATTCAAAGACTGAGAGAAAAAGAATAATACATTAACACACAATCATTGACAAACTAATCACTCACAACTAATAATCGTTGGAAACTTGATATGTAACTACATCAACGATTCCTTTGTTATTGACTTGCACGTCTTGTTAAAACGAGGACGGAACTTTAGGTGAAACGAGGAAGCAAGTTTCGTGCATCTAAGTTGATAAGCCTCAAGCCTAAGTCCATGGGTTTTCTCATATAAAAACAACTAGATCTCATGAGATGAAATAATCATTCCACCATTGCAACAATTAAGTCCAAAATGTATTAGTATTAATATATAAGAGTATTGGACCAGCAGCTAATATATGGTGTTGCAAATTTCCATTGGCCACTTACTCATAAACAAGTGCCACAGTGTGACCTTCATCGCAATACCCAATTAGAGAAACCAAGTTTGTATGGTGAACTCTCATCAATAGTCCCACATATTTGAGAAATATGTTTGAGTTGAAATTAATCACACATTGGAAAACTAGAGTTTCTTGGAGGTCTTTATAACACTTGGTCTTGGAAGTAGAATAATTTGGATAGGCTATGCAAGTGGCCCAATTGAGTGGGTTGTGGGTATGGTCTTTGGGTCAATGGAAAATTAAAAGACATTTAACTGATCAAAAGAATGGTCTTGGGCCTTGGGGCTTTTGGGCTCTGTGATTTAAATTAAACCCAATTAGTTAATTAATTAACTAATTATTTGGATTATTTTTAAAATTCAAATATCATACAATGTTTTTGTTTGATTGAGTTTGTCCTATAAATTCGCAGAGAACATTCATATAATAATTCTTGTATAGCCGCATAAATAAACACACAAATTTCGCTAGAAACAATTGTAAAAAATACGTGCATTAAACAATAGAAATATGTGCGTACGTGTATAATACATTATTAAACGTGAAAGTGCTAAAATCCTTATACGGGTAATAACTTTGGAAAACTAAAAAATCAAAAAGGGACAATAGATGCACGAGTAATGGATAGGGCTCTTGGGCTATGGAGAAATTTAATTAAGACACTCAAACGATTTCGCAAAAGACTTAACAAATAGAAATAGTTATTTTGTGGACTTTTTCTTTAATTTTTTTTAGGTTAAATAAAAATAAAAATAAAATTACTTAATTACATATATTAAATTAAAGAAGTAGGCCAAAACACAAAAGTAAAGAAGCTAATTTTATATTTTAGAATTATTAAAAAGAAGAAGAAAAAAAAAGGGAGGCTGTCCCGACGAAATTTCGTCGGCACAGGTTTGTGCCGGCGAAATTTCCCAGATTAAATTTTCTTTTCAAAAAGTATAGCCGAACGGCTATACTAGGACGCTCCAGCGCATATGGGATACGTATAAAAATAGTACAGCCGTGCGGCTATACTATTTTAAAAAACGAGTATAGCCGCACGGCTATACTATTTTTAAAAAAGTTAGGGAAAAACTGAGTATAGCCGTGCGGCTATACTATTTTTTTTATATAAATATACATTATATTTATTCAATAATATGTGAGAATTGTGTGTATAATGATTAAATTAAAATACATTTAACTAATCAAAAGAATGGTCTTGGGCCTTGGGGCTCTTGGGCTCTGTGATTTAAATTAAACCCGATTAGTTAATTAATTAACTAATTATTTGGATTATTTTTAAAATTCAAATATCATACAATGTTTTTGTTTGATTGAGTTTGTCCTGTAAATTCGCAGAGAACATTCATATCATAATTCTTGTATAGCCGCATAGATAAACACACAAATTTCGCTAGAAACAATTGTAAAAAATACGTGCATTAAATAAGAGAAATATGTGCGTACGTGTATAATACATTATTAAACGTGAAAGTGCTAAAATCCTTATACGGGTAATAACTTTGGAAAACTAAAAAATCAAAAAGGGACAATAGATACACGAGTAATGGATAGGGCTCTTGGGCTATGGAGAAATTTAATTAAGACACCCAAACGATTTCACAAAAGACTTAACAAATAGAAATTAGTTATTTTGTGGACTTTTTCTTTAATTTTTTTTAGGTTAAATAAAAATAAAAATAAAATTACTTAATTACATATATTAAATTAAAGAAGTAGGCCAAAACACAAAAGTAAAGAAGCTAATTTTATATTTTAGAATTATTAAAAATAAGAAGAAAAAAAAAGAGGCTTTGTCGACGAAATTTCGTTTCAAGACAGGCTATGTACGAAATTTCCCAGATTAAATTTTCTTTTCAAAAAGTATAGCCGCACGGCTATACTATATAGGACGCTCCAGCGCATATGGGATACGTATAAAAATAGTACACCGTTCGGCTATACTATTTTTAGAAAAAAACGAGTATAGCCGCACGGCTATACTATTTTTGAAAAAAGTTAGGGGAAACTGAGTATAGCCGTGCGGCTATACTATTTTTTTTATAAAAATATACATTATATTTATTCAATAATATGTGAGAATTGTGTGTATAATGATTAAATTAAAATACATTTAACTAATCAAAAGAATGGCCTTGGGCCTTGGGGCTCTTGGGCTCTGTGATTTAAATTAAACCCAATTAGTTAATTAATTAACTAATTATTTGGATTATTTTTAAAATTCAAATATCATACAATGTTTTTGTTTGATTGAGTTTGTCCTGTAAATTCGCAGCGAACATTGATATCATCATTCTTGTATAGCCGCATAGATAAACACACAAATTTCGCTAGAAACAATTGTAAAAAATACGTGCATTAAACAAGAGAAATATGTGCGTACGTGTATAATACATTATTAAACGTGAAAGTGCTAAAATCCTTATACGGGTAATAACTTTGGAAAACAAAAAAATCAAAAAGGGACAATAGATACACGAGTAATGGATAGGGCTCTTGGGCTATGGAGAAATTTAATTAAGACACCCAAACGATTTCGCAAAAGACTTAACAAATAGAAATTAGTTATTTTGTGGACTTTTTCTTTAATTTTTTTTATGTTAAATAAAAATAAAAATATAATTACTTAATTACATATATTAAATTAAAGAAGTAGGCCAAAACACAAAAGTAAAGAAGCTAATTTTATATTTTAGAATTATTAAAAAGAAGAAGAAGAAAAAAAAGAGGCTGTCCCGACGAAATTTCGTCGGCACAGGTTTGTGCCGGCGAAATTTCCCAGATTAAATTTTCTTTTCAAAAGTATAGCCGAACGGCTATACTATATATATAGGACGCTCCGAAGACCATCAGAAGACTTGGAATCCGACCTGATGAAGTTGCAAGATTAGTAAGTCCATAAGCTTCATATCAAATTCTGACAATCTATATTTAGGCAATCATGTTTTCAAAAATCTGGATTGGTCCATTCAGAATTACGTTTGCTTCTTAAAGCTCCCCTTCATCATTAGTTGACTACAGTAGTAGATTATATAATAGTGCAAACTGATTTGACCGTGCAAAATGAATAAAGGTATTAGGACATTGGAACCACAACGTTGGGTCTATGTTTTTGTTTTTCCATCCTTGGGTCTACGGTTGAAGGTTGAAGCTAAATCGATAGACCCTCGGTAAAGGCTGGTTTGGGACTCCTGTGCCCCTTTATGTTTTCATTGTTTATGCTTCACTTTCTTTGTGAGGATATAATCTGACCAAGTTGGGCAAGAAAAGAAACTAAGAATTGATGTACTTCATGCAGGTTAGTGAAACTTTTGCAGAAATGATGTTCAAACATGGGTTTGTGCATTGTGACCCACATGCTGCCAACTTGTTAGTCCGACCTTTGCCTTATAGCGGAAAGAGCATTCTAGGTGAGACTCTCCTGTGTTGTCGAGGTTATCACTTGAGAATTTATATAGTAATGTTATTTTGGTTTAAAATTTTAGTAACCACAACCAAAAGTAAAAAATAGCCTAGCTCTGATGTGATTATAAATCTATGATAACCACTGCCCTTTTCTGAGGTCAAGTTGGCATATTTTCGTTCATGATATCTTTATCATGCTAAGCCTCTATATCACGAGGGTGACTACTGCTGAAAACTTGTTTGGTAGTGTTTGTGTGTTTTTCAATCATATTTGGGCTGTGATATAGTGATAGTTTGTCATAATAAGTAGATGTACTTTGTGGTCATAATTGTGAAGCATAATATAGTCAGATCTTTAAGTAAAAATGTAGAAGAGTATTTGTGGTTTAAAACTTTCATAGTTTTTATAGCGATTTGAAAATTCAAGTATCTATGTTCTCTAAACCCTGAGAAATATTATTTCAGAAGTCTATGTAGAAGATGATGTTGTTGACTCTGAAGTGTATTACATCTCTGTCATACTCATGCAGTTAGTGGATATTGTGCCCATTGAGCTTTCTTTTGTTATTTGGAACATTATGTAGAGCATGCCCAACTCAAATAGTTTTTCCCCACCTTCTCATGTACAGGCAAGAAAAAACCACAGTTGATACTTCTAGACCACGGTCTGTATAAAGATCTTGACTATGAGACCAGAACTAACTATGCTGCACTGTGGAAGGTACACCATTGCTTTTTCTGGGAATAGTTTTCTTCCATATTGTAGCAACTTACTTTGCTGTGTTCTCTATGTTATTATGATTGTTGCAGGCTTTGATTTTTGCTGATGCCAATGCAATAAAAGAAAATAGTGCAAAATTAGGTGCTGGAGAGGATTTGTATGCATTATTTGCAGGGATTCTTACTATGAGGCCCTGGAATAGGGTCATTGACCCAGCTGTTGATCATTTGGTTATACATGGCAGTGAAAGTGACCGATCAGAACTGCAGGTGAGCTCTTGCAAAGGGTCAAGTACTTTCACGATATTTGTAGTTCTTTGAGACCTGAGTTTTATGCTGTTACAATGTTGCCGATTCAGTTCTAGCCAATTGTTACTAACAAAAAAGCAACTCACTGAGGAGCCTTGTACTCCTCGCAATTAGAACTCCTGTTATGTGGTTGATGTGGATGGTATTTAAATGATAGTTTACCACTCTCACTTGTTTAAACGTGCCTTAATGTTTTGTCTGCCAGATGTATGCATCTCAGTATTTCTCTCAAATCTCAGAGCTTTTGAGGAGGCTGCCACGCGTGATTCTGTTAATGCTGAAGACGAATGATTGTTTGCGATCAGTAAGCAATTCTCTGGTATTATTTTGCTGTTACCATTGAAAATCTGATTATAGTAAAATAAGCTTGTTTTTCAACTTGCTGCTGTTTAGTACATGTAACCTTTTTGCTGTCTGCTGTCTACCTAAGATGTATGCCAAATATCCTGACAATGCGTGAGTGGTTGGAATAGAGCATGTATCTTGCTTGATATCCCAATCATTAATATGCCCCATTTCTAGCTTCAGAGTTTAACTGTATGGCTTTCAAAAGTTATATCAAATTCTGTCACATTCTGTGAGTTTCAGTCGTTGCTGAACAATTAACTTAAGCATGTGTTATAACTGTTTTTATCGTCTCCGTAGTTTGAGCTGTCTTCTACTGTTAAATTTTGACTTTTGACCTTGAACCTGAAATGCTTCTTAAACAGTTGCAGGTACCTTCTCTTGAGACATTCATGATCATTGGAAGGGTTTCTTCTGAAGCAGTCATTGAGGCAAAGCTATCACAAAAGAGATCCTTCCTGCGTTGGTTGAGTGCTTGGTTAGACAAAATTGTGTTGGAAGCTCGACTTTTTACAATGCAAGTAGCCTTGTGGCTTCTATTAGGCAGGAAATCTTTGTCTTGGAGAAACAGAAAAAGTACTGCACAAACTCAATTTCTGTAAGTCACAAACTAAGGAAACTATAATTATTTCTTTGTTCGTCACCCAAAAATGGGCACACACATTCTTTGTCTCCATAGATCAAGCCTCTCCATCGACACACGGGTCTCCGATCATGGATTGAGTAGGCAATTTTTTCAACGCATTGGAAGGAATAAATGAAATGTATTGTATCATTTTTCTTTTGTGCATAATTACTCTCAATGCTCTCTGGATCTGATCAATTTTATAGAACCCCCATAAAGGGAAACTGTATGGACACTGGGCATCAGAGATATTAGTATGTGCTTATACGCACGGCACAGAGAACTTTTAGACTTTTGAACTGATATGAGTATCATAACCTCTTCTTCTGGTCATCGAAAATCACGCATGTATATCAGGTATGCTATGCCATGTGCACCCATAGCAAAAAGGGATTGTTTGGTTGCAGGCTCAGGTAAACTTTACCTTATTCAGAGCAAGAATAGAATAGATGGAACAGATGGAACATGTCTCTTCTGGCGGTAGTTGGCTTATTAATTCCGGTAGGCTGTTTTGTCCTTTTCGATGGTTGTCCAATCGACTAAACTATTGTCTCCTAATACTTTTCTTTGCTGATAAATGCTTGGTTGGGTGTGTATTGTTGTGGGATATTTTGGATAGTGAACTTTAACGACAAAAGCTGCAAACTTTGCTTCACCCTACCATTCCATGGAATTATGTCACCCTCCAAAGAAAACGAAAGGAGATAGGGACACACCAAACACCTTCATGGCGTCTTCAAAAACACCTTCATGGGTTCATGTTATACTTGTCCAATTCGAACCCCGATTGCATTCCATCTAACTTTTACCTAGCAGAAAAAAAAAATGAAAGGCTTTATCTGACGGTGGGTATTGAAAGTGGATCATCAAACCTTTGTTCATTCATTGGCTGGTTGGCAATGGTACATGAATATAAACAAGTCCCCATGAAAAACAAATTTTTAAATAAAAAAGGAAAAAAGAAAAAACAAGTAATAAGGTGCATTAATGTGAATGGCTGGTTGGTCAGCCAAGTTTGGTGGCCTATTTAGTATTTTCCAGCTTCACCTTCTCCATACCTACGCCCTTTCTTTCTATCTCCACCCCCATCGCTCCTTTATTTTATTTTATTTTATTTTATTTTGTTATCCAAGGCCGAGGTATTTTATTTAGGATACTGCTTGACACTTTTTCGGTAAAGAGATACTCATATTGACTCTTTTTCGGAAAAAAAATACTAATATTTTATGCGAATCGTAGTTTGACACATGTGTAAAAAGAATTCATAAAAAACACAAAAATAAATAAATTATGCACACATATCACACTGCTATTAACAATTTAACAGAAGTGTAATAGTTCATACATATATGATAATGAGGGAGGAGGGAAATATTTTCATTCGGTTTAAGTTGATTGGCAAGAGGCTACATTTTAAGCGTTGGCTTTATAAAATAATAAAATTATTATGCTTTTTGTCGATTTCCGTTGGCTGATGATTGCTTAGGGTGTGATTTCATGTATGCCTATCAATGATTCTTGGATGGTTAAATTAGTGAAAGCTTGAAAAGTTGCATACCTTTTTGCGATGTGAGGGAAGAATATTAACTTTAATTCCCATTGTGGATTAAAATATTATTTTATTTTATCATGTTTAATTTGTTTCTGGTCAACGGCCAACCATATACCAAAACTGTACGTCATATTATCATGGCAATGTGCCAGTGTCACTCCTTTTATATATGGCTGAAAAGAAAAGAAAAGAAAAGAAAAGAAAAGAAAAGAAAATTAGGAGCTCCCAGTTGCGGGTGGTAGTGGTAGTGGTACTGTTCATCCTAGCATTCTTCTTCATCCAGTCCAGTGATTCAACCGCTTAGCTTACACGACTCGTCCTTTTAGAGAGACTGAGAGAGATGGTGGGACCGGCAAGGCCTCTGTTTGTTCTGTTCGGATCCTCCATAGTCCAGATGAGCTACGACCACGGCGGTTGGGGTGCCATTCTCTGTGACATCTACTCGCGTAGAGTTCTGTCTCTCTCTCTGTCTCTACCTCTGTTTTTTCTCACTTGGGTTGTTAATGTTGCTTTCAAGTTTCGATTTTTCCCTGTCAAACTTCAAACCCAGCTATCAATTTGTCATCTTTAGTCTTATTCTTATAAATGGTTCACTTGGTTTTCAGAATCTCATTCTAAATTTTAATTGTTTCATCCCATCTTGTTGGGTTTTTGATTTGTTTTAGGCAGACATATTGTTGCGTGGTTACTTTGGTTGGAATTCACTGCGTGCTGTACAGGTCCTAGATCAAGTTTTTCCCAAGGTATTATGCTTTCATCAGCTGCAAACAATATTATTTTCACTATGTGCTTGATCAAGTTTCTTTATATTATAATTATTGGAAGTATTAGAATACGACACAACAATTGTAATGTTAGCATCTTTGGAGAACAGTGGTAAACAAACAAAATCTTTGTCAAAGAAAAACACGAGATGGGTTCTGTTGGATCGAAAGATTAATTCACCAACATTAAGTATTATGCATCTCTGGCGTCTGGTGATGTTTCTTCTGATTGTAGCGTTTGATAAGAACTTAAAATCAAGACTAAATTGTTCGTCTGGTGACATTTTTTGGGTCAACAGTAAGTCGCATCCTTTTGTGTATTATAAGATTGCAAACATAGATATTTCTTTGTTTAGCCTTTTTCTTTTCTGGTCAAATATTTAGGCTTTAATAATGTACACAGCGTGCTCTGACTCCACTGATGCATTTGTATTCTTATTCTAGGATGCTGCTGTGCAACCTTCTTTGGTGATTGTATATTTTGGCGGTAATGATTCTATGGGGCCTCATTCATCTGGCCTAGGCCCTCATGTACCACTTCCTGAATACATTGACAGCATGAGAAAGATTGCAAGTCATGTCAAGGTACTTTTCTCACAATCAAAATATTTCAGTGTTTCCGTTAATTAGAGCTATAAATTCCTGAAAGGGGATGACTCTTGAACTTTTGAAGATGAATTTGATTCATTATCAAGAATAATGAAAAACACATGTTTTCATATGTAGTTGCAATAATTCGATTCTGGTTTTGTTGCAAATTCGTTTCCTGTAGGGCCATCCTGAAATGAGAGTATCCTGTTCACATATCTAACTGAGAATAATTTGATGCATTCTAACACAAATATATTTGAAAGCAGAGCCTTTCAGCCTCAACACGCACCATTTTTCTTAGTTGTCCTCCTGTGAATGAGGCCATAATTCGTGGAAGTACAAGGTGCTCGGATGCCACTCTTGTAATTACAGTTTACCTTTTCATATGTCTATGACACAATTCCCATTGTAAAGCTTGTTTTTCCTCTTTGAAAACAGTGGGATTTTCAGCGAGATAGTAAGAACAAACGAGTTATGCCAACAATATTCGGAAGCTTGTATAAAGCTGTGCCAGGAAATGGATATCAAGGTTGTTGATCTTTTTACTGCATTTCAGAAAAGACATGACTGGTTGAACGCTTGTTTTACGTAAGTTAACTTGGCCATATTGCTCTCTCATTTTTGCTAATACGCTCAACTTTGACATTTGCATTATATAGCTTATAAATCATCAATTGCCCTGCCTAATACTTTAGTTTCCTCATATACCTTATGTATATACTTTAAAATCATCCATTGCTCTGCCTAATATCTTTGTTTCCTCACACACCTTGTGTTGCTAGTGGGGATTTACTAAAGTGGTTATATATTCCTGGAGTGATGATTATACGGACAATTAGCCATAATATATATGGTTGATTGCTATTACACCTGCCGGCCGCAGGCGTCTGGCTACAGGTGTGCCTATCTGGCACATAATCAAACCCTTTTAAGCAGACTTGTGACCCTTCTTTGATTCAGTTGTGAAGAATGTTTGTTTTTCAGTTAATAGCTCATACATTATTTGATCCATCTATTTGAGGGAAAAAAATGTTTAATTTCCTCCCTTCCATCCGTCGTGAGTAACTTTCAGATGATCTTAGTCATAGGATTTTCTTTAGGAAGCAATGTGAAGTAGGGATGAAATCTATTGACTACTGTTAAGATATCCCTTTGAAGGTGTCATTATGGACCTTCATACTGAACTAAATCTATCAGTTAATAGTTTCATGAAGTTTCAGTTAGTATCTTATTTCCCGGCATAAAGAAACTCAATCTTGCTTATCTTTTCCAGAGATGGGATTCATTTATCTGCTGAAGGGAGCAAAATAGTGGTGGAAGAGATACTGAAGGTACTGAGGGAAGCTGACTGGAAGCCAAGCTTACACTGGAAATCCATGCCGATAGAATTTGCAGAGGATTCACCATATGATCTTGTTGCTGCTGATGGAAAGACAACATTAAATCCCTCCAGCTGGACTTATTATAGGGAGATTCAGTGGGACTAGTTTGGAGAGTCAATGTTCCACCTGTGCTTGAATAGAAGATTGAAGTATCTATTGTTGCATGGAACGCTAAAACTAATGAAAGATCCAAAAAAAAAAGGAAGAAAAAAAGAAGAGTGGATGTGGTGAAGGGTCCATGAATGTTATTTGTATTTTTGCAATTGTTTCTAGTAGCCTCATTGTTAGCTATAATTTAGTAAAAGACTTCATTTGTAAACTTTGGGCTTTCTCCATCGTTTACCACATTGATAATGGTACCAGTGCTACTGGAGAATAGTAATTTCCATAATTCGATTTTTTCTCTTATTTTTTCTTCCAGTTTTTGCTGGTTTCTGACTTTAGTGTTCCAAAGTTTTAGGTCACTCTATGAATGCGTCTTGAATCTAATTTTCCATGTCCTAAAAAGGAGTCTTGCTGGTATTTACTCTTTTTAACTCCCAACAAAAACATAACTCTCCTCCCTAGTTTCTTCTACCCTCCATTTGGATGAAGGAATTGAAAATTACATAGAATTCTAAAATGACGGAATTTAGATTTCCATCATTTCAATTTCTGGCAATTGAAGATTTCAGTGTTTGGATTTATGTATATCGAATTTTGTAAATGACACTATGAAAATTGTGAAATGACGTCTATTTTGGTAGAAATTAAACTCAGGAATTTGATGCCCCAATTTCCACGATTTTTTCCGCGCATCATATAAATTATGTGCTTAAGTAACCAAACAAGGGAATTGTCAATTTCTTCTCGTAAATTCCTAACTTTTAGTTAAATTTCGATTTTTCATTAGAATGTGAGGTATATATATATTGTTTCCTTCTTTATGTAAAACATTTTCGAATTATATCCCATTGATATTGATAATTATTTAACTTGCTACATTCGTCCATTATTTTTATTCAATAAAATCATGCATCCCATTCCTCTCAATTAATTACTCTAGTATATGACTCTCCACGCGTTACCAAGTTGCTAATGATGAACTTGCACTATTAGGTATCTCGACAGATATATCATTGCATCAATCAACAAATATCATCCAAGCCTAATCGAGTCATAGGTGCCCTAAAGTAGGCTTATGGTCAAGATTCGATGCTAGAGAACGGTTTGAAAATCAGAAATCCTAACTATCAATCTCCTAATAATTGGATTCTTCCATAAAATAATTTAAAATAATTCATTACTATATATATATTGACTAATTTATGAAATTAATTAAAATATTAAAATACAAATTATTCACTAATAATTAATAATTGAAGTATAATTAATAATTAAGTAAGGCTAAGATATTTCTCAATTACAAACATTAAACTTAAAACAACTAATTTTGTTTGAAAAAAAAATTGGCATATTTGAATTAAAAAAAATACATGTTTAAAGGATTGTACTATTTAAATATTAATATATTTAAAGAGTATAGCCGCGTGCTATACTATTTAAATATTCAAATATATTCAAAGGATATAACCGCGGGCTATCTTATATATATTCCTTCTTTATGTATAACATTTTCGAATTATACCCCTTTGATATTGATCATTATTTAAGCTGTTTCTTACTTGATACATTCGTCTATTATTTTTATTCAACAAACACATGCATCCCACTCCTCTCAATTAATTACTCTTGTATATAACACTCCACGCGTTACCAAGTTGCTAATTATGAACTTACACTATTATGTATCTCGGCAGATATATCATTGCATCAATCAACAAATATCATCTAGGCCTAATTGAGTCATAAGTGCCCTAAAGTAGGCTTGTAGTCAGAGTTCAAAGGCTCGAGAATGGTTTGAAATTTAAGTGCATAAAAGATCCACACTAATAATCACCTGCAAACTGGATTCTTCCATAGGTTTCTCCAAGTGCAACCAAGTGTTGTTAACTACAAATAAATAAATAAAACCTGAAGAACTCACATGCATCATATTCTGTAAGTGTATCATGTGAATAACAGTACAAACAAATTTAAACTAATTAAATATGGCTAAGATATTACTTAATTACAAATATTAAACTGAACAAACTAACTTGTATGAAAAAATTTAACATAATTCATTACTATATATGGCCAAATTGTTGCAATGGTCCCTGGACTAAGACCAAACTTTACTTTTCGTCCCTCATATTGCTAAATTGTTACAGTGGTACTTTAATTATGCCTCCACTTTTAAAAAATCGTTTTTTCCGTCATCTCAGTCAACTTTTTCGTTAAAAATGAGCGCATATGTGTCTTTTCATGTGATCCACTATTCTTCCCCGTTCTTTTCTCAGTTCTCAAAGAACATAAGAGCGTTTCCAGCGGCTTGCCCTTAGCCCAGGCAACAGGGGCCCAAGCCCCCTTTTGCACTTTCAGCAATAAGCCCCAGCCCAGGCAGCGTATAGGTCCCACCAAACCAGGCCAGCCCAAAGGCAAGAACAACCTGGGTTTGCTGATGTCAGCAACGAAAAAAATGTAAAAAAATAGAAAGAAAAAAACCAAAGCCAAGGACTCTGCTGGAACTTTGCTGCGCACGAGACCTTCAAAGATGCCTAGCACAATTCGAACAGCACAAAGCGCACGAGACCTTGCAGCCCCACTTGGACTGTTCGCATTTTCTTCGTCTTCTTCTTCTTATGCTTGTGGGTTTGTGGGGTTGATGGGTTTTGGGTCATTTGGGACTTGGTGTCTTCTGCGTCGGGGAGGGAGGAAATCGGGGTTGGGGAGAAGAAATTTGGGTGGATGGGGTGGAAAGAAGACATTTTGGGGGTCGGGTCGGGAGAGAGGGAGAGCTAGAGAGAGATGAGATTTATTTTTAAAATTTTTTGTGTGAAAAGACATTTTTGCCCATGCCATGTCATCATTTTTAACGGAAAAGTTGACTGAGCTAATGGAAAGAACGATTTCTGAAAGTGGAGGCATAAATAATTAAAGTACAATCATAACAATTTAGCAATATGAGGGACGAAAAGTAAAATTTGGTCTTAGTCCAAGGACCATTGCTACAATTTAGCCACTATATATTGAGTAATTTATGAAATTAATTAAAATATTTACATACTAATTATTCACTAAATAAATAATAATTACAATATAATTAGTAATTAAAGGAATTAAATAAGTCTAAGATATTTATCAATTACAAATATTAAACATAAAAAACTAATTTTATTTTTAAAAATCAAAATAAAATTGGCATATTCGAATAAACAAAAAAAAATTAATAGTATAGCCGCGCGTCTATACAATTTAAATATTCGATTATATTCAAAGGGTATAACCGGGCTGCTATACCATTTAAATATTCGAATTTATTCGAAGAGAAGAGTATTTATTCGAATTATATCCCTTTGATATTGATCATTATTTAAGCTTTTCCTTACTTTGCTACATTCATTCATTATTTTTATTCAACGCAATCATGCATCCCACTCCTCTGAAATAGTTACTCTAGTATCTGACACTCCACGCGTTACTAAGTTGCTAATGTTGAACTTGCACTATTATGTATCTTGACTAATATATCATTACATCAATCAACAAATATCATCCAAGCCTAATCGAGTCATAAGTGCCCTAGAGTAGGCTTATTGACAGGACCTGACCTAAATTCCACTTTGGAATCCGAGCCGGACCCTGTGCGTGTCCGACACCTGGCAGATGCCGGGCACAAATGACCTAATTGCCCATCTCCTACAGTTTCAAAGAAATTCAAGGTTCGACTTCTGTCGAAAAAATTCGGCAGAGTCTCCCCTGTAATTTGATCACTTCCAAAAACTTCACTTGTCAAACAAGTACATATTAAATCAACCCAACTGCCAGCAAGCTTCAACAAACGTTCAAACAGTTAATTTACATCCTAGGGCAATTTCTCAGAGCAATCTACTAAGAGTTTACAAGGAAATTTAGTTGGTTTACAAAAGATGCCCTACATCGAGTGAGGAAGGAGCGTTGCGGGAATTCTGCCCTGTGGTGGTCTCCTAGTGCACGCCTACTGCCTGGGGGCGCAAAACATTTGAAAAGGGTGAGTGGACAAAAAGAAAGTTTTACAAAATAGCATAAAAAACATACTAACCCCCTTGTTAAAAACATTTAGAAAACAATTATAGATATAATCGTACCAGAAAGATAAGCATGTATAAAACATATTTATATAAGTTTCTCGAAATCAGGAATTCTCATTTAGTAACAGAAACCAATTTAATTCAATAAACAGAAGTTAAAATAAGAATTTTCGAAAAGACTTTTCAATTTCCACCTAAGCGTACCTTTTTCCAATATTTCGTCAATTCCAATATTTAACCGTCAATTCCATATCCTCGTAAGACTCGGTGACACAAAGTCGGTCCGAGCCACGTCCTCGCAAAACTTAGGAGACACATAGTCAACCTAAGCCGCGTCCTCGCTAGACTCGGAAAACACAAAGTTTACCCGAGCCGCGTCCTCGCTCCGCACGGTCCGAGCGTCCCCGAGACTCGTGGGGCGTGAGTCATGCGCGCAGACTTAAACCGAAGGCAACAATAGGTCCGTAGACCGGGTAATCACCAATATCAATATTTCTATAATCCGTAAGCAACATAACCTTTCCGAAGGCAACATTCATTCGAGGCAACATCTAGGGTACCGAAGGTGGTTTAAAACCTTTCATAAATCATTTATATATAAAACAAATCCTCACCTTTCCGAGCCATTCAACTTTCACAATATTAAACATAAATGTCATTTTCCAATTCAATTCCATGCTCGAAACAATATTCATAATAAATATTTCAAATAAACGATTGAGATCAATTTCAAGCTTAAACCCGTAAATCATAAAGTTCATTTCAAGAAATCAATATTTGCTCGGAATGGAAATCATAAATGAATATTCCTGAAAATCAATTAAATTCTATTATGCAACTTAAAGCTATTATTTGGAAATAATTAAATCCATAATAAACTTTTAATAAAACGTTTATTGCATAAAACTCGTTTATAAAATAAAGTCCACTCACAACTGGTCCGTGCTAGCTGGACCTTTCGAAGGTCCCTCCTGCAGGTCCGCCTGAGCCCGGGTGCCTGATTAATCATCACAATATTTTATTAAAAAAATTGCTCAATATAATATTTAATTAAAAACCCTGACCCCCGGCTCCTAAAAGTGCGTGCACTAAATTTAAGATGATTCATATGCCCACATAAGCTTTTCCAATGCTTAGAATGGTCGGGAGTGCCTCGGGACTCAAAAAGCGCTAAAGTCCCAAAAAGTCAACACGGGACCCCGTGGGGTCCACTACGTCGAAATTCTGATCCGAAAGTTCCTAAAAGTTCCAAAGTGCCTAGGACACACGTCCCGAAAGTTTGGTCTCGATCGGACGGCCAGATTGCTCACGATCGCACGATTAGACGGTCGAATGATTTTCCGTAACCCTAACCCTAGGGTTGGAATTTTCGGAGTATCCGGGACTCCGATTCACGATCCATCGAATCCTACCCGACCCTAAAAATACGGGAACCAACATACTAAGAATTGAGACCGATCCAACGGTCTGAACATATCGAACCCGGATAATGCTCAATAGGCGTAAATCCGTTCGACTGTCAAACGAACTCCAAATTGAAATCCGAGCATGCCTACGCGCTCGTGACGACGTAAGGATTCACGTAGCAGAAAGTTTGACAATTAAAAGTGGGCCGGCGCGTGAGAACACGCACTGGCAGTCCCGATAGCTTTAAAAAGCGATAAAATTGGGCGTTCGGAAAAACTCCAAACCGGGATCTATCCTTCCGCCTACCACAAGTTCTCGGCCTCCCGAACACAATTCTCAACTACGAGAAAGTCAATTTCGGACCCCAAGTGGGTCAAATCTCGATCACAAAACTGGCTGAAACTTAACTTCGAATTTAAACCTATCTACGCTGCGATTCGATCTGCACCTACCCATCCAACAGCTAGAACACGAAAAATAGGTGAAGATCCATACCTTACACGTCCGATTTGGTTGCCGGAGGACGACGAACGGAGCCGACGAAGTTTCAGTCAAGATCGGGTGTTTTCGGGCTGATTCCGGCGAAAATTACGGCTGCCGGTGGCTGGGCTGTGGTGGTCCAAACCCGACCGGTCTTGAGGGTTGAGGTGTGGTGGTGGTTATGGTGGTGAGAAGGTGAGAGGGTTGGAGAGGTTTCGGGAGGAGAGCAGATTTTAAAATCTGCTTCAGTTTTTTTTTGACTGCTGACTTTGGTTAATTACCATTCTGCCCCTGACACAATTTTAATCGTAGCTTCTTAAATAAAACTCCTATTCAAGCCCACAATATACGCACGAACTCGTATCGACGAACCCGACGTAACGGCGTGGCTTGCTTCCCCAAATTCTTTCCCGAACAATAAAAGTTAATTTTAAACTCATTAAAATAATATTGGGGCAATTTTGTCTTTTTCTTTAATAATTTATAATTAAATATTAATTTAGATTTGGGTTGTTACACTTATGGTCAGGATTCGAGGCTCGAGAATGATTTTGGAATAAGTTCGGATAAGTTCGGAAGCTAGGGCGATTGGCTTGAGACTTGAATTTACGGTTTGGAGGGTAAAATAATTTTCTAGGATTTTCAAAATAATTTCAGAAAATAAGAAGAAAATTTAAAGTCCACAAAATTATTTAAGATAAGTAAATATAATTAAATTCGATTTATTAAGTAATTTATAAAATGAATTAAAAATTCTAAATACTAATTAACCATAAGGTCTTCGTAACTAGAAACGTGCTCAAGTTAAACGGAGAAATGGTACACTGCGTTACACACGAACCACCCCCTCCAATATTTTGAGTTTCCCTCCTCTTAATTTCAGTTCATTTTTGGATCGTCTTCTTCCCTCCGTTTTAGTTCAATCTCTCTCGTCGGCCTCAGATTTCACCCTCAAAAAAGAAAAGGGGAAACAAGAACTCAGGTAATTCTGAACTTCGATATAATTTCTGTCAAGTCTATATCGTCATTTCAGATTGGATTTTAGTTCCTTATTTTTGCGTAGCTATGTGATGCTGTAGATTCATTGTCGGCTTGATCTGGTTCTTGCTTTTAAAGTTGGGATTAGTTCTATATGTATGTTTTACCAATTGAGTATTTGTGGGTTTTTGCTAGTCTTTACCTAAATTACCTATACTCGGTCAGAGAAAGAAAGAAAATTTTTATATATGCTTCTTCTATGAAATCAATAAGGTCTGTTTCTTGCCTGCAACTTGTTTGTCAAAATGCTTCATAGAGTTCATAACTTGTTGATATTTGGTACCCTTTCATTTTGAATGGGCATAAACAAGAGATCTTGAATCCGTTGGTTCAATATGTCTGTAGAATCCAATTACACATTGTAAACCCAAATTTGGGTTTGCAGATGCAACTATGTCATGTAAATATGGGAAGTCTAAGCAATTCAGACTGGTTCAAATACCTTTTATTAAACTAGAATGTCAAAATTTTAACCTTATATTCTATGTCATTTTGGGTTTTGGTGCCTCATGTTGATAATAAGATTTGAGAGTTCAAATAATCGCAGGTCTGTGACATTCATCAACTCGTTGCTTCAGGTGTCTCTCCTAGATAAGTCAGGGAGCATTGTAAGGAAAAGTGGGATCTTTTCTGAAAATGGCAAGTTACTATGACATTGATGATATTCTTGTGGAGGAACAGGTTAATTCCCGTCTCTTTCAATCCTCGAAATCTAAACTCCATTTGCTTTATTGACTTAGTCATTTTAATTCTGTATTCTAAACATGTTTGCAATCCAAGCAGCGTGTCCCGGTTGTTTTCCAGCAAGCAGTAAACGGGGTTGATATTGATCCTAGTGCTGAAACCCATTGTGTAAGTGACCAGAGTGGATTTGGAGTGAATGGTTTTTGTTCAAAGGAGATATTTTCTTATATCTTCTTGGCTCTGTATTTCAGGTTGAACCCGGTTCAAAGGTAGAGCTGCCTTACTGGCTTGCTCATGAGTTACACCTCAGAAAAGTAGCAAAGATGAAGGTTCCTGCATGTTTCAATCAAAGGTAATGATCACTATAGCTTTATTTAAAAACATTATGGCCATTTTTTAGGGCTGAGTTGCAGGGAGATCCATTCTGGCAAGTGGTCACAATGATTTTCAGTTATTTCCGTCTTTGAAATCTGATATCCAGACATTTCTTCTGTGCATTATATTATGTTTTACATTTCTTCTGTGCATTATATTATGTTTTAATTGTCATATCATTGAAAGTTATTAGTTGGGGTACTGATCAAACATAGTTGCTGCTAGCCCCCATGCATGTATTAAATTTTGTGGAAGGCATACTTATGTGATTCAAGTTCAAAGTTCAAAATTAGTGATTGGTATTACATATTTAACTTTTGTAGATTTCTTCTTTTGTCAGAACAAAACTGGAACTTGGGGCTGATGGTGCATCTGTGGATTTAAGATCTCGATGTCTATACTTCTATGAATTTGGATGCAAGATAGCACCGCTGTGAGTCTCTCTCCTACCCATTTCTTGTATACATAACTTGATCAGTGTGTTCTCTTTATGCTTTCTTTGAGTTATCTTCTAATCAGTGGATATTTCATATAAATGAACCCTAGTGTGGTAGAGGGCTGAGAAAATGGTAGATGACAAGACTCCCATTCTGGATTAACTTTTTTCACTGTGAAAACTATTCCTGAAGTAATTCAATTTCTCCAACGTCATATGTCCATGCTATTGAAAATTCTGGTCAAGGGATATAAAACCCTGAGTTTCTCCTATGAAAGTGAGGTCCATACAATAGATTTATGTAGTAGATCTGACACACAAAAGTGAATGAGAAAAACGCTAAAGCGAAAATAGAAAAAGAAAAACCAATACGTATAACGTTGAGAATTGGACATTTATTGGTTGGCTTGGCACTCTTGGTTTAACATTTGGACCTTCACTTTGTAGAGTTGGCCTAGTGTGGTTTCGGATCTGGTAGGAGGGTATTTAGTGTTGACTGATGCTTCTTGTCTGAATCCAAAGCAATACAACTGGATGATTTGTTTTCTGTTCTTGTTTTTGGGTGGTAAATTGGACACTGAACAATCTGTGCTGTTCACATGTACTATTTGTGGCCAGACAAACTGATTCTAACTAGTTTTTTTTTCTTTATTTTGTTTGAATAATTTGGATGGATAGGGTTGGTGATAGAGACATGGGATCATTCCTATTATCTGCATTTAGGACCAGGTATCAGAAAATCCTGGCAAAGGCACATAACGCAGCATTTACGGCACATTCAAAATTGCTGTCGTACTTAACAAAAGAAGAAAGCAATCGTAAGATTTATATCACCCTACATGTTTTATCATATCTTTCATCACTGTCTCTCAAACTTCTTCTATATGAATGCTGACTCAAAATGGTTACACAATTGTTTCTAGTGTATGAGGCAGCTCAGTCGTCAATGGCGGCCTTTAAGAAGTGGCGGATAGGCGGCCCCCGATTCGAAAGAGCTTCCGTACTTGGGAGGAAGAGGAAGGAAGCCAACTGACTAGTTGTATTGTACCCTCTAACTCTACCTCTCATCTGATCCATCCTTTCTGAACCATTGTCCCAATTTGTAATTTTTCCTACATTGGAAAAGCTAGTTGGTAATTTTGCTGAAAGTTAATGAGATCATTGTAATTTTAATTAAACATCATTATATAATTATTTGCACTTAGCATTACTAGCACGCACCTATTCATTTATCATTTTATCTTTCAAGCAAACAAAGAGTATGAAATTTATTTTGCAGTCCCTCGTGAGATATTTTTGATTGCTAGTGCTAGATATTTGTTTCCTTGTCCGACCCGACCAAAAGCGCACGTTTTCCACGCACATGACCACCCGGGATTCCTCCTCCGGAGCGGAATCGAGCATGGATTTCAACCACCACGAAACCCCAACTAAACGCAGCGTTTCGGGCTCACCCTCAGTCGACGAAGAAGAGGAAGCCGAGGATGCGGAGGTGTGGTACCAGTTCAACCGTAGGTTCCGCGAGGTACAGTCCGTACTGGATCGGAACCGAGCCCTGATCCAGCAGGTGAACGACAACCACCGCTCTCGAGTCGCCGATAACATGGTCAAGAACGTGGGTCTTATCCAAGAGATCAACGGCAACATCTCCAAGGTCGTTTCGCTCTACTCTGACCTCTCCACCAATTTCTCCACCTTCTTTCACCACCGCAATGACAACGCCGAGCCCAACAACTAGTGTCGTTTTTCAGTAGAATTTACTCCAACCCCATCATTTTTGTTTTTGAGTCGAATTCAATAATCGCATAGAGCAGCTCCTTGTTCAATCTGTGTGTTGTTTGGTTTGTATGATGCAACTAAATTAAGTCAATAATAAATCAATGAACCAATAACATGCTGTATTGATTGGTTTGTATGATGCAATTTGTGTGTTGTTTTTGCTCGTATGCACTCCTTGTTCATTTCAACAGATTCCGTAGGTTTGGACTTTGTGATATTAAAAGACCTGCTCAGAATCAGCAGGGCAAGATAGAATGTTTGATTTGAATTGTCTAAGTTCGAGGGTGGTTTTTTAAGGATGCCATTGAAGAAGAAGTGAGCAACTCTTTGTTTGTAATTAGCCAAGTAGCTGAACCAAAGCCTCCTTTTGAATAATAGTAAATACACATATCGGTATTGTGCAACATGAACATATACATAATACAATACGTTATGTCGAATAACTTTTCAAGGAAAGGAGAATCAGTTTATCTTTTGTATGAAAGATTAGTACAAGTCACGCTGGAAGTTCACCGCTGTCTGTAATGATAACCTTACTCTTAGGCACCCCATTCTCTCCTCCTACTTCTTCGACTTTGTACACAACATCCATTCCAGAAAGCACCTTCCCGAATACGACATGCCTCCCATCCAACCTTAAATTCAAAAGCAAAGCAAAATGCAGGATTTCAAGTTAGAAACATTCCATTCAAAGATGGAGGCTAAAGCATTCCTGTCGGAACCCATAACCTACTTCGTAATCATACGACTCGATCGATCTAGTTGTGAGTTCTAGGATTATACATTCCCATAAATGGGAATAATGAAACGTACCAGCCAGTTTTGACAGTTGTAATGAAGAATTGCGATCCATTCGTGTCTGGACCCGCATTTGCCATTGACAAAATACCTGCTTGTCAGACAGAGTTTCAGATTCAGATAGGCAAGAATACACTTTGCAGTTTTAGCTTCACTTGAAGGCCAATAAGTCTACATTTTGGAAGAAATTTTGCAAGAAACTATTTAGGTATATGGAAGACTTTAGCTTGCCTGGCCCAGTGTGGAGTAGTTTGAAGTTTTCATCTCCAAACTTATCGCCGTAAATTGATTCTCCACCTCGTCCATCACCAAGTGTAAAATCGCCTCCCTGTATCATAAAGCTGGGAATAATCCTATGAAATGTACTTCCTTTGTAGTGAAGAGGCTTCCTACTCATTCCAGTTCCTTTTTCCCCTGCAACCCTGAAGGCTCGTTAAAAATTGAAAATAACAACAAAAATGCAGTAGCTTCCATGCAAATAATCAAAGATCACAGTAAGGGAGCTAAAGTTACTTGGCTACCCGTGCAAAGTGCTCGAAAATTCTCTGCATTTGAAACAGACAAGTTTGATTAACTCTTTTACATAGTAATATATCTCAATGGAGACACACACATAAGAAAATTGTCTGCACTTTACTAGGCTACCTACCTATGGTTTTAGGAACTGTTTTTCCAAAGAGACCCATGACTATGCGACCTGAAACAAAATTGAATATGAATATTATAAAGGAAACAACATTGCCTCTGCCAAGAAATCTACCAAAAACACAAAATTCCCAACTTTGAATTGAATTTTATCAATTTGTGGGAGAAATTAACAACTACCCAGAAATGTTTGCTCCTAATTACTTCATCTGATGAAGAATTCATACCAATTGGTTTTCCGTTGATTTCGATATCGAAGTAAACTTTGTGGGTCACTTGCTCCAAATCCTCTTCCTGTAAGACACAGAAACACCAAAATATTATAAGCTCTGGAAATTGGTTTCCACAGAAAACTGGTTGGTAAGAACAAGAATCCCCACCTCAAGGATCTCGCTTTTGCCAATTTTCGGCTCGTGCAGAGCCCCATCGTCGCCAAATCGAGTCTGAAATGAAATCACAAAACAATCATAAAACAATTTAGAGAATATGTATCTTGAAGAGAAAAGAAGATGGCAAAAAATAACAACAAAGAGCGTTGGAGTTTCTACCACAATTACAACTAAGGTGCCGAAGAGCAGCAAAACCCACAAAACAGCTGCTGCAGAAACCAAACTTCTTCTGGTGGTCATCTCTCTCTGCTTCCTTTTTCCAAGTCCACTGGTTCACTGCGTTGGTAGACTTGTACGCTGAGCTTGTGAGTCTGTGACTGCATTTCTTTATCTGTGGGCCTGTCAACTGGCCTAACGTATGTTTGAAAGCTGGGCCCAATTATCAAACCTTGTCCTGACGTCTAAACCAAGCCTCTCTTTTTTCGGTCGGTAAACCAAAGCCTATGGTAACTTGACTTGTCCATGTTTGAACCTTTTTTGGGTACAAAATAAATGGTCCTTGTCTCTTTGTTTTGCTACACTTGGACCTTTCAATTTCTAATTACAATCATCTTCAAACTTACAACTTCTGAGTACAAGCTACTCTCGTAGATTAGATTAAAGTAGTTTAGAATAACGTTTGATCAACAAAAAGAATGAATGCAAACTATCATTACTAGCTAACTTGATGGATACGTTTGATCAACAAAAAGAATGAATGCAAAGCAAACTATTATTACTAGCTAACTTGATGGATACATTAGATTAGAGTAGTTTAGAATAACTTTGATCAACAAAAAGAACGAATACAAACTATTATTACTAGCTAACTTGATGAGTACCAGGAACCAACTGTTATTATACTAGGTCTGTTTTCAAAACTAAGACATTTTAAGCTTTCAACTATTTATCTTTTCAATTAATACATATACCAATACTAAATCCAAAGTTCAAATCAGTTAACTCTCATGACATATTTATTTACTTAGAAGGGAGGAAGTCATGAATATGGGCGAGAGAAAATTGGTAAGAGATCAACTATTCTTTCTAACCAATCTAATTTATGATTTTTTCAAGTATTTGTATTGCAAATTGTAATATGAAGCTCACATACTTTTTTCATTTTGTATGTAAACAACAAGGGCGGATCTATGTATGGGCTAGAGTGGGCTCTAGCTCAATGCTAAATTAGGATATGAAAAAAATTAATGTTAATTTTATAAGTCAACCCCATGTTAATTAAAAAATAGTCCACCCTCTTTGTTGAAACTAGCATATTCCAATCGTAAGATTTCATCTCTAGAGGCACCCAAACATCATGTTTTATATTACCCATCCATGTAAGCTATAACTTTATATTTGAACTTGTGAGCTTAGAAGTAGTAGGTCTCCTCTTTAAAATTGTATCAACCTATATCCAGTGGGTTCTTTAATATTAGTTAATTTTTCTCTTACTTTTTGTTTAATTTTCAATTTCAATTGTTATTGTTAGCTTTTTATGATTTAGAGTTCTTATGCAAATTTCTAAGAATTTTATTGATGACTCATCCTTTTTCTGGTTTAATATATTAACTACTTGATCAATATGCTTTTATATTAAGTTTTGTTGAATGGTTGTAGCTTGGGGGCTCTTCAATATGGGTCCAATTCCAAATATATATTTTGAATGCAGGACTCGATTTGTTACCTCTTCATTCAAGTTCACAAGCCCAAACGTCTATCCACATAAGCAAATAGAATGTCCACATAATATATTGTATTTACAACCCTGCCATTATATAGAAACAGGAGGTAAATCCCCCAATCGCATAAATCATGTTTGAACCCAAAAGTCACGCTCCTTCCAAGCCAATTTCCACTGATTTCTTCATTTTTAATGGAAAGATTGGTGGGTTTCTAAGATTGGTTCATTATTACATATGAAGAACCTGTGATGCGTTTGGGTACTCTTTAGCTCGTGGTTTTAGTTGAGTGAATTCACATGCATCTGGTTAGTTGCTAAAAAGACTGAGGAGAGGGGACGAAACCTAACCTAACCTACAGGTAACCTCTGACAATGTACCTATGGCACAGGTACTTTACAAAGTGCATGTGATTATCTTCTTGAGCATTTTCCACATACCTGTGATATAGGTACAGTGTCAGTGCTTACCTATACGTTAGGAGGTTACCTATACGATAGGTTTTAAACCCAAATGTTCTCATTAATGGAGGTCCTAGTAGTACCTGTACTGCAGGACCTGAAAAATCGAGAATGAGAAGCACGTTTAGGAACTCAACCACGACTTTTGGTGTATAATTGAATTTGGAAAATGCTAGGGAGACCAACTTTGTGTACCAACTTGTGTACCAACTCTCTAATAGAGTGTGGAATCCATTGTATTGGTGGGCTCCACTTCTATTAGAGAGTTGGTACACAAAGTTGGTCTCCCTAGTATGACCCATTGAATTTTTATTTTTACAATCATTACAACATGGTAACTCAACCACATTTAGGAATTTTTTGATATTATTATCCCTATCAAATCATAATTAACTAAAAGGTTCAAATATAGTAATTATTGGCCTAAAATTAATTTCTTACCCATTTATGAATTGCAATCAGAATCAATAGTTGTATTAATTAGCTAATATTATTAATAAATCAGTCTTTCCCGATTTAAATTATAAGGGCATAATTGGAACATGAAAATAAATTTAAAAAGAAAAAAAAATATATGATTACATCATAAAATTAGAAAAGGAATGTAATCCTATGTGGCATTGAAGTCAAAGGACTTGAATTACTAACAATACATGTGTGGATTACACCCAAATTCTATCATAAGAATTGGTCTTACACTGAATTATTTATTCTAAATAAGTAACATGGAATGAGTTTACAAACTATTTGGACACAAATGCAAGAGGAAGCAGCAATCAAACCCTAATTATTACTTAGGTTGCCCTAAACTATTGGGGGGCAAAATGTTAACTATTACAGATCAGGTGTCATATTTCTTTTTTTTGCACGTGGGGACTGAGACATGCTTCCAATGTGAAGTATTTTTTATCACCACTTTAACCTAATATATACTCTCATCATCGAAGAAAAACTTCCTTGATCAGGTTAGAAAACCACATCAGTATCCCAACCCAATCAAATACTGCCACCTGTCAAGCATTTTGACTTTTCCTTTCCCATTCCATTCCTCCCCTCCAAATACTCTCTGAAAAATCTTTATATAAAATTTGTGAAAATGTTAAGGAAGACAAATTTGGGTTGCAAAAATCCAAGTTTCTTGTAATCCCCAAAATAAAACCCGAGCTCTGGACCCAAAAAATAAAAGAAAAATAAAAGGCTTCTGTCAAACCCAACCTTTTTTAATTCACGCAATCCTTCCCCCAAAACAATAGTTCTCTTCCTCATCTAATGGGTTTTTTAAGGTTTTGTATAGATCTACTATTCTTCAATTAACAATTTTTAGTGAGTACACATAGTTGCTACCGCTCGTAGGTTCTTAGGTTTTTCATTGTTCAGATCCTGCCACTTCGTTGATCCAAAAGTCTTTGCAGCTGCAGGCAGCTCTGTCTTTTCTCATCCAGGACTAAAATATATTGGGTGGTTAGAGGCACAAGACTAACTCTCTAATAGAGTGACTTGTAATATAACGGCCCCACGCTCTATTAGCCACAAAGTTAGTGCCAAAGTTGGTGCCTCAAATCTTTTCTATATTCAATAACTCCAACCAACACAACAGGCAAGGCTCCCTAAACTTTAAAATAAAATAAAATAAGAAACATAGGAAATGAAAACGAGAGAAGTTTTTGGAGTTAGAGCAGTTGTTAACTTGTTAAGGACCAACGATCCACCAGAATTCTAGGCATACCCTCCCTCCCTCTCTCTCATCCTTGATCGTTTCATTGTCTCTCTCTGTTAGTCCCCTGTTTCTCTTATTTTCTCATCCAATCCGATCCCGAGAAGAACCAACGACCCAGAACTTGAAAAACCGCTACAAAAAGAAACCGAGAAGAAGATCGAATCGAAATCGATTCAGCAGAGCAGATTGAGAAGGCAATGGGGGATGGCAGCTACAACTACAAGATGTTCAAGTGCTTCAACAGGAAGTTCAAGGCGAGCGAGGCGGGCCCACCGCCCGACGTCAAGGCAATCTTCTCCAAGTTCGCGCAGGGTGGGGACCTTATGTCCGTTGACCAGTTCCGTATCTTCCTGGTGGAGCACCAGGGCGAGCTGGCGGACGCCGTCACCCTCTCCGATGCCCACCGTATCCTCCAGGAGTTCTCGCGGCGCCACCCGGGCGAGGCCGCCCGCCACCACCAGCACGTGCGGGGCCTCACCCTTGAGGACTTCGTCAATTTCCTGTTTCTAGAAGAACCCATGAAAAAACAGGTCAACACAAACTCACTCCCATTTTAGTTTTGTTTTGATATTGGCACTCTATAATTTACTTCTACACTCCAAAAATATGGGAAAAAAAAGTGGTTTTTGGAGCGTAGCAGTCTAATAACACAAGTCTGATAAGAAAACATTTGGCGGCAGCGTTTGTTATAAAGTTTTTTTTTAATTTTAAAGAAGTTATGTTTGATAGAGGGACCACCACATTAGCATTGTATCAGGTTTGTTGTTGACAAATGTATATGTGATTGCAGATCCACCATGACATGACTGCACCAATATCACATTACTTCATATACACAGGGCATAATTCCTACCTTACTGGGAATCAACTCAGTAGTGACTGTAGTGATGTTCCAATCATCAAGGCATTGGAAAAAGGTGTCAAAGTTATTGAACTTGATTTATGGCCTAATTCTGCCAAAGATGATGTTCAAGTTCTTCATGGAAGGTACTCATACTTAACCACTAGCTCAGCTCATTACAAAATCCATCTCACTTCAATTGGTGTTTTGGTTATAGCTGGGATGAGAAATTGAACCAAAATTTAAATAAATTCTGTGCACTGCAGGACCTTGACCACTCCTGTGACATTGATCAAATGCTTGAAGTCCATAAAAGAGCATGCTTTTGTTAAATCTCCATATCCCGTCGTTATAACTTTCGAAGACCACCTTACTCCCAAGCTTCAGGCTAAAGTTGCAGAGGTTAGCTTCCATTAGTTCTTAATTCTTGTATATAACGGTTTACAATTTTAGTTAAATTTTGCATCTTCTTCTTTGTGACCTTGAATTTATGGTTTTGCACAATGTAGATGGTAATCCAAACATTTGGAGACACGCTGTATTATCCGGAGGCAGAAGACCAGATGGCAGAGTTCCCATCACTCGAATCTTTAAAAAATCGAATTATTATCTCAACAAAACCACCAAAAGAAGGCAGTGGATCAAAGGATTCATCTGAAGAAGATGAAAAGGTGAGCTGAGAAATGCAAATGCAATTAGTTTATCTCCCAATTTGGTTTCTGGGTTGGCTTCTTCACATGACTTCTTTTACTGGCTACAGAGTGGGAGTGATGGTGAGCCAGCTATCGACAAGGCCAATGCAGCTGAAGCCAAATCATTCCAACAATCAGCACCTGAGTACAAACGTCTTATAACAATTCATGCTGGAAAACCTTCGGGTGAATTGAAGGATGCTCTTGCTGTTGGTGATAAAGTTCGACGTCTTAGTTTGAGCGAACAGAAACTTGAAAAGGCTGCTGAAGATCACGGAACTGATGTCGTAAGGTAGTACCTGCACAAAGTTAACTCATCCCTTCAATAACTGTGTTGTTCTACTGATTAATGATTCTGTAACTTGCTTTTGTGCTATGTTCTCTAGGTTCACACGGAAGAATGTTCTAAGGGTGTACCCGAAAGGAACTCGATTCAACTCCTCGAATTACAAACCACATGTTGGGTGGATGCATGGAGCTCAAATGGTTGCGTTTAATATGCAGGTTAGTTTCAAGTCTTTTTTTTTGGGGTCAGAGGTTAGCTGCAAGTTCAAGGTTTCAACAAGGTCCAAATGAAGGGATTATTTGTTTTCTAAACTACTATAATTCTATCTTTGACAGATATATAGAAACCTGCTAACATTTCAAAAATTCTTTAACAGGGAAATGACAAATACAATTGGTTGATGCATGGGATGTTTAGAGCCAATGGAGGGTGTGGTTATGTAAAAAAGCCTGACTTTTTGATGTACAAGGGTCCAAACGATGAGGTTTTTGATCCTAAAAAGACCTTGACAGTGAAAAAGACATTGAAGGTGAGCATATTTTCTTTAACTTAAAAGTGAATTTCATTTTTGGCAGTTTTGCAATGGTCTCAGAACATGGATGCTATTTGACAGGTAAAAGTATACATGGGAACTGGATGGCATTTGGATTTTAGCCGAACACACTTTGATTCCTTCTCCCCACCAGACTTTTACACAAAGGTCAGATCAATTTTGTTTTCGACTAAGCGAATTAATTATGTGTTTCTTTGTTTAGTAATTAGTATGAGTGTTCAACTTGGAAGCATAGTCCATTGGTGTCTGCCAACTAAAAGAATTATGTGGGGGTTTATGGCAGGTTTATATTGTTGGAGTGCCAGCTGATTGTGGCAAGCAAAAAACAAAGATAATTGAGGACGAATGGATACCTGTTTGGGATGAAGAGTTTACATTCCCTCTAACCATTCCAGAGCTTGCCATACTTCGAATCGAAGTTCGAGAGTATGATAGGTCTGAGAAAGATGACTTTGGTGGGCAAAACTGTTTGCCCGTCTCCGAGCTAAAACCTGGGATCAGGGCAGTCCCCTTTATGATAAAAAGGGCGAGAAATTCAAATCTGTAAAGCTTCTAATGCGGTTTCAGTTTGTGTGAACTTAGAACTGCCTAATACTTCATGATAAATGCACTTCCCAACCTGCATCTATGTTTAAATCTTTGTCGTGGCTTCAACAACAGCTGTATGCAGGTCCATGTGTAATTACTAATTAGTGAGAGTGTTGATTATGTTTTAGCTTTGCCTTGTATTGAAGCAATGACATTGACTCATCATGACTAATGAGTTTTGCTAGTGGGGTCACCTATATAATACACATTAACTTTTAATCTTCCCTTACTAAATAGTTGAGATATTTTATCTTCTATTTTGTATCCAAACGATAATAGGGAGGAGAAATCCGAACACAAAATTTCAGGTAAATGAGTAACTGTTTTTAACTATTTTAGATATAAACTTCTTACAATATGAGATTCTTTAATATACAAGCAAATGTGATTTATCGGTGTCACTTAACCCTTAACAAAATTATCAAGATTAAGCACTAAAAAAGTACTAAAAAAGAATTGGAAAAGAAAAGATGCCGACATGAAAATGTAAGTAAATTATGTAGGGTCGTCGAAGTTAATGCATTGCCATCCCAAAATTCAAAAAGTCAAAGACACGATGGATCCTCCATCCATCCATGTAGATGTTGGTGGTTAAGTCATTTTCTTTCATGATCCGACGTGATCCAACTCCTATTTGATAGTTGGGTTGGGACCGACATCGACATGGTACCACTACTCTACCACAATTAATGGCTGTTTTGTCCTTAGCTTCCAAATTGATTTATTACCACTTAATCATTCATTAATTAACAATTGAACATTGCAAGCCTCACGAAACAAGTTTTTTGCATTATAGTAATTATTTGAAAAGAAAAAAAAAAAGAGTGATGCTTTTTCCACTTACACTCCATTTTGTGTTTTAATACTTTTTACTATATCATACAAGAGAGTATAAATTGACAAAAGATGAGTGTGAATATACAATTTTCAACAAATGGAGTGTAAGTGGGCAAAAGATGAATGAAAAAATCAGCTAAACAAACAGTATTCTCTTGGTCAGCACAAAAAAGAGAGTAGTAAATGTTCACTCTTTGCATTATAGTAATTATTTGAAAATTCTACAATATTCTTTCTACATTCGGTAAGTTAAGAATAACAGTTCTTAACCAATTAAGTTTTATATGAAATGAAACACAAAAATAAAAATGTTTACATACTTTTTTTTTTGGTTGAGAATGTTTATAGACATTTCTAAATAGGGAAATTAAGCATGTTCTTCTCAAAGGCAGAATAGGCAAAGACAAATATAGGTGTAGCCCAAGAGACTTGTTATTAATCATATAATATGCTAGGTTTTTTTTTTTGGGGTAAAAAGAAGGTTTATTTATTATTTCACCTTTTAAAACTCAAGTTCGTTCTCACTTAATCACTCGGAACTTAAATTTTCTCACTTTACCCCCATGCCACCTCAGCATACTTAACAATTTTGTAGACGGAAATAGACGAAATTGGTAAAGTGAGAAAATTTCAGCAATTTTTTGAGATTCAGAGGAAAAATTGAGTTTCAGATCGTTAAATAAGAGTGAGCTCGATTTTAAGGGTGAAACAATAAATAAGCCTTATCCATTTTATTTGAAGCTGAATGTATGGCAAAGCTACACCTTATCTTGTTAATCATAATTAACAATTATCATCAGCCAGGTGTAAAGTCAAAGTTAACCCGACTGACTGGGGTCTGGACCCCATCCCCATCCTTTCCCATTCCCCACCACCGTTCTGGAATTACTACACTCTCCCACCCAATCTACCAATCAAACACCGGACAGGAGACGACAGACTGACGCATCCCCAAATCCTCTGCCTCCGGATTCCGATCCAGAACGAGCCGATCCCCATGTCCAAACAGACCTATAAAGTGTGTTTCTGCTTCCGGCGACGGTTCCAGCTCGCCATATCGGAAGCACCGCCGGAGATCAAGGCCTTCTTCGATCAGTACTCGGAGAATGGCGTCATGACCGTCGATCACCTCCATAGGTTCTTGACCGAAGTCCAGAGAGAAGAGAAGGCCACCAAGGAGGAAGCTCAGGCCACCATCGACCATTGCCTCCGCGAGCTCAAGCACCTCAACATCTTCCACCGCAAGGTTCTCAATCTCGAAGCCTTCTTCAAGTACCTCTTCGGCGACATCAACCCCCCTCTCTCGCCCTACATTGGGGTACCTCTCCTTACATTTTCATCTTTCATTTTTTGTCGAATTTTTCTGTTCTTGTTCTTCTTCTCAATTTAGTTCATTTTGTTTTGTTTTTGTTATGAATTGTTAATTTTTGTTTTTGTTTGTTTAATTTGTGATTAGGTTCATCATGATATGAGCGCGCCTCTGTCGCATTATTTCATATACACAGGGCACAATTCATATCTGACTGGGAACCAGCTGAGCAGTGACTGCAGTGATGTTCCTATCATACAAGCGCTTCATAGAGGAGTGAGGGTGATTGAGTTGGATATTTGGCCTAATTCCACAAAGGATGATGTCGATGTACTTCATGGAGGGTATGTATGCTTATGAAATTTGCAATCTTGTGCTGTAATGTTGGTACCCATTTGGACAAATTTGTTAAAAATGGTAATGTAATAGTGACTTGTATAGTATAGGTATGTTTTCTTGTTGGTACCAAATTGAGAAGAAACTGGGTTTGTTTAATTATAGGACATTGACTACACCAGTGGAACTTATCAAGTGTTTGAAGTCTATTAAGGAACATGCCTTTGTTGCATCTGAATACCCTGTTGTAATAACTTTAGAAGACCATCTTACCCCTGATCTTCAAGCTAAAGTCGCTCAGGTGGGTATTTGTGATTTCCTTATTAGGATTTTAAGCTCTCATGTTCTGATATTTACTGAGTTGTCACCAATTTTTAGATGGTCACTCAAACATTTGGAGACATACTGTTTTCACCTGGCCCAGAGTGCCTGAAAGAATTTCCATCCCCAGAATCACTAAAGAAAAGGATTATTATATCGACTAAACCACCTCAGGAATATCTTGAGGCAAAAGATGCTGTGAAAAGTGAAAATGATCCGAAGAGTGGAAAAACCCAAGTTGATGAGGAAGCTTGGGGTCAAGAAGTCCCGGATCTCAAAGGTGCAATTGTGGCAGATGACAAGGTGTGGACATTTTTTTGTGTAACTTTCTGCTTTGCTGATTCGGTGTGCCAATTTTTGTTCTTTGTTTTTACTTCAGTTGTGTGTTTTAGCAGGATGAATTGGATGAAGAAGATGGCAACGGTGAGGAAGATAATTATAATGGTGGTTCGAAGTCCCCACAACATGTAGCACCCGAATATAAGCGTTTAATTGCCATTCATGCTGGGAAACCCAAAGGTGGATTGGTGGAGTGTCTCAAAGTAGATCCTGATAAAGTGCGGCGTCTTAGCTTAAGTGAGCAACAGCTTGAAAAGGCATCAGAAACTTACGGAAAGGAAATTGTCAGGTATTTGATCCAAATCTTTTGTGAACTAGTAAAGGGATCTCTTAAATTTCTTCCCATCTATGGTATAGCATATACATATCACTATTTTTTACTACAATATGAATGTAGCACTAGGGTGAAAATTATGTCGTGTTGTGTTATTTCAAGTGTCGTTAAGTACTAGTTAACCTTATCCCAACCTATTTACTTAAACCTTTAGATAAATTATCACTAATTCAATTTGTTTAGTAATTGTGTGTTGACAAACATAGCTGTGAACTAGAAACTGAAGACAGAGTCTTCATCCCTAAACCAACCATCACTCAGACATCCCAAAAAAAAAAAAAATTCACTCAGTCTGTACTCTAGCTAAAGAAAGAAACAAAAACCTTTTGATAACACAAGCATTTATCCATTACTAGATCAAATTTCCATTCTGATGATTGGTTTCATATAGATTTACCCAGAGGAATATTCTGAGGGTGTACCCAAAGGGCATGCGCGTTGACTCATCAAACTATAACCCAATGATTGGGTGGTCGCATGGGGCCCAAATGGTTGCATTTAATATGCAGGTAATGATTTTAATTCATTTTAAAAGTACAGTTTTCCATATTGGTAGTGCTTATTTATTTTCCGTTCTGCTATATAATTAATATTGTTTATTTATTCTCCTTTTGGAGTGAACTTGTGTCAATAACCATCAATCAGGTGAAGTTCTGAGGAGTAGCATTATGACTTTAGAGTAATGTGTGGGACTTAGGCTTATGCTATTTTGGTGTGTTTCATTGGTCCTAGTGTTGGTTTTAGAATTAGTGCAAGGTCAAAGAAATTCCCCAAAAGTTTACCTCTTGCAATTGCTTTGAATGGGTTTCCCTGTGACAGGGATGTGGAAGATCACTGTGGGTGATGCAAGGAATGTTTAGAGCCAATGGTGGGTGCGGCTACGTGAAAAAACCGGATTTTCTATTGAAGACTGGTCCACATAATGAGGTCTTCGATCCTAATCCTAAATATAAGTTACCAGTTAAAACAACTTTGAAGGTGAGTGCTTTATTGTTAGGTTTCAGACTTTTGTCAGTTATTCTTAAGCTTCTTGTCGCTATAATGTTCATTTCTTCATTTTGTTCTATCTCATAGCTAATGGTTATTCTTTCATTTTCCCTTGAAAAGGTAAAAGTATATATGGGAGAAGGATGGTATTATGATTTCAAGCACACACATTTTGATGCATATTCGCCCCCAGATTTTTATGCAAGGGTAAGTTGAAGACTACAACATCATTTTAATTCATGTGGCTGCCTGTTCTGTGATTTGACTTTTGATATGAATGCCCTTGTTCATGTTTTTTTTTTGGGGGTAAATTAGAATTATTAAAAGAAAAAAAGGAAGAACCCTGAGAAAAAGGAAAATATGGAGGAATCAGCCAAAAGAAGATGCCTTAAACCACAGAAAACAAGTTAGCCAGCAACAGCACCAGGCCAATACAAACTAACCCACAGATGCCTTCATTTCTGTTGTTGTTGTCTCGTGGGTTTGTTCACCCACATCTTTGACCACTCCCCATTCCCAGTCTTTTGGCTTTTGTCTCGATGCTTCATATTTATATTATTGTTTTTGAAAATTTCTGAATCATGTATACCAAGGAATTGACAATGTGATGATTTTATTTATACATTCAGGTAGGGATTGCTGGAGTTGCTGCTGATAGTGTGATGAAGAAGACAAAGACCCTAGAGGACGACTGGATTCCAGCTTGGGATGAGGAATTTGAATTCCCATTAAGTGTTCCAGAACTCGCCGTGCTTCGTATTGAAGTTCACGAGTATGACATGTCAGAAAAGGATGACTTTGGAGGTCAAACATGCCTACCGGTGTTGGAGCTAAGAAAAGGGATTCGAGCGGTCCCCTTACATAGCCATAAGGGAGAAAAGTACAAATCCGTAAGGCTTCTAATGCACTTCGAATTTGTTTGAAACCAGTTTCGCGGACGTTGTAATGGCAGAGAACAGAGAAGAAAACGCTGCGATAATGTAAAGCCTTTGTTGTGTGTAAATTTTGTTTGTGAGCTTGTTATACATTAAGTAGTTCTCTCGGTGTGATTTCTATATACGTCGTGTACCTGACAGTGGATAAATTTGTAAGATTGAAGTGATTGAGAAGAGAACACTTTGTACTTCACAATAAAATTTGAAACCTTTGCATTATTTGATAATTTTCTTAGTTATTTTAGGTGAATGGGCTTAGTTGGGCTCCATGGGCCCACCCAAATGTTGAATGGGCTTCATTATTTTGAGACCCACTAGCCAATAAACCGATGCACCAAATTCCGAATCCGAATAATAGAGACTTCCAACCGCGCGGCGCCCAAAATCTTAACAGACTCTGAATGAATCTGCCGCGCTCTGCAAAACCGGAGTAGATCATTGCTTCATACCGAAATCCCCAAAATGCCCTCACCCCACTCGGACTCCGACACCGACTCCGACCAGAGCCAATCCGAACCCGTCCGCCACTCGGACCTCTCGGACTCCATTTTCCGATCATACTTGGAATTCACCGGCCGATCATCAGCCACCAACACCGATCTTTCCAAGATCCAATCTTTCCTGACCTCATCGTCCTCCGGCGCTCTTTCATGCCTCATATGCCTGGAGCGGATCCGACCCGCCCACCCGACCTGGTCTTGCACCTCCGTCTGTTTCTCCGTCTTCCACCTCATTTGCATCCAGAGTTGGGCGCGCCAGGCCTCCGATTTGTCCGCCTTACGGGCTTCCACGCGCCTTCCCATTTCCGCTCAGAAAGCGGCCGAGGTATCCCTCTGGAACTGCCCCAAATGTAGGGTAGAGTACCCCCAATCCCAAATTCCCAAGACTTATTTCTGTTTCTGTGGAAAACTCGAGAACCCACCTAGCGATGACCCGTGGGTTTTGCCCCACTCGTGCGGTGAGGTCTGCAATAGGCCTCTGAAGCACAGCTGCGGCCACCATTGCTTGCTTCTGTGCCACCCGGGTCCCTGCCCGTCCTGTCCAAAGCTCGTAAAAGCTCGATGCTTTTGTGAGTCTGTGCAGGACGTTCGGCGATGTGGGTTTAAGAATTTCTCATGTAATAATGTTTGTAAGAAGGTGTTGGCTTGTAGGATCCATTGCTGCTCGGAGATTTGCCATCAGGGCCCCTGCCCGCCATGCCGGGTTCGAGCAGTGTACCAGTGCCAATGTGGGAAGAGAGAGGAGGAGAGGGAGTGTTGTGAAAGGCTTGATTTTAGGTGTGAGGAGCAATGTGAGAAGGTTCTTGGGTGTGGGCAACATAAGTGTAGTAAAGGCTGTCATTTGGAGGAGTGTGGACCATGCCCATTTCAGGGGAAGAGGACATGCCCCTGTGGGAAGACAGTACATGAAGGATTGTCTTGTAAAGCCTCTGTGCCTTTGTGTGGTGCAACTTGTAGTAAGATGCTTAGTTGTGGCTACCATAGGTGCCCGGAGAGGTGTCATCGTGGACAGTGCATTGTGACTTGCAGAACAGTTGTCATCAAGTCATGCCGGTGTGGGAGCTTGAAGAAGGAGGTATGATGTCTGCTATTTTGCTCAAATTTAGATGTCTTTGGATTATAGAGGGATTATTTGAGTTTTTTTAATTTTTGTAAAATCACTGAAAGATAGTGCAATTGGATCTAGAATAGGTTCCTTGCCATCAAGATTTGACATGCGAAAGGAAGTGCCAGAGACAAAGGGATTGTGGGCGTCATGCTTGTAAGCGTCGCTGCTGTGATGGGGACTGCCCACCGTGCTCAGAGGTTTCTCTCTCTCTCTCTCTGCTTTCTTATTTTACGTCTGCAAATAATTTGTATTGTATTGGGTTTTGAACTATTAGGTTTGTGGCAGAAAGCTTCGATGTAAGAACCACAAGTGCCCATCTCCATGCCATAGGTATGTTACCCTATCACATGGCTGTGCAAGATTATGGCCTGTAGTCCATTAGTTGAAAGGACAAAATTCAAGGGAAAAGTGCTGGTACATTCTGTTCATTATTATAGGAACCCTGTTTTTTCAGCTTATGAACTTCTCTTGGCTTGAAAACTGGCGTGTTATTTCTTGTTATTAGTCTCAATCTGTAATGCATTTTAATCAGTTATCATTCTAATATACCTCCATTTAGAGCAAAATAACGTGCACAATTTAAGTGTTTCTTAAACTTATGAGAAATTGAAATCAATATGACAAGTCCGACATTGCATTCTTAAACTTATGTGTTTCTATGAAAAGTCTACTTGTATTAGAGGAAAAATAAGTGAATAGTTTGAAGCTCTAGCTAAAAATGAAAAGCTTTTAGTTTGTGAACTTCTGAAGTTGAGTTTTGTTCCTGCAGAGGTGCTTGCGCTCCTTGCCCAGTGATGGTGACGATTGCATGTTTATGCGGCGAGACACACTTTGAGGTGCGAGTTTTCTCATTGTGGATTCTTTAGTTCATCTTTGTACACTATATGGTAATTCTGAATATTTCATCAGGATATATAACATATGTACTAATGGTGGCCTTGCTTGTGACTGCTGCAAAAGCATTCGTACTTTTTGTTCTTTTCTCATTTCTTTTACTTAGTTTGTCTTGGTTTCTATGATTTAGAAAAACAGACCTGGTTGGTAGCATGTTGCATAATGAAATTTAGTACATCTAAGTAGCTTTGCCAAATTGATTGGAAGATGTATTTGTCACTTGCTTAATGGATTTTGATTCAGGTTCCTTGTGGTACTGAGATGGATCAAAAGCCTCCCAGATGTCCTAAGCCATGTCCTATTACTCCTTTATGTAGGCATGGAAAAAATCGCAAGGTACTAGGGGTTGCTTTGGCTTAGTTTATCTCAAATATTGTTGTTATGATTTACTTAAGAGCTTTACAAGAGTGTCTTAGATTTATTCAAAAAATGCATCTAGGTGGTTGAAACTAATGGTCTGACCATTATCATGTCTGTACTTTCCTAACATTCAACTGTTATGAAGGTTCAAGTGATAGATACCTTGGACTGTAGTTGGAGGATTTTAGTTTTATTTACTTCTCCCAACATTTGGGTATCTTTTCTTTTTGGTATTTCCTACTTTTTTTGTTTTATTTATTAGAGACAAGACAAATATTATCCCATTTAACAATGTATCTCATGCTATGGTAATAACAATTGTTTCTGTTCTTTCCCCAGCCACACAAATGCCATTATGGAGCTTGCCCCCCATGTAGAGTACTTTGTGAAGAAGAATACCCATGTGGTCACAAGTGCAAGCTAAGGTTTGCAGGATTTTTCAGTGCACTACTGTTATTTTAAGCCATCCTCTGGTGTGTAAGTCTAGTATAATCTCCATTGTACCACTATTTTTCCGTAATTCATTTCTTTTTAATCTTCAGGTGTCATGGTCCTAGACCTCCTCCGAATCCAGAATTTACATTGAAACCAAAGAAGAAGAAGTCCCTTCATCAGAGTGAATGTACTCCTGGTTCTCCATGCCCTCCTTGCCCAGAACTTGTTTGGAGGTCATGTGTTGGCCAGCACATTGGGGTGGAGAGAATGGTTTGTGTTTGCTAGCAGAACATTTAAATTCAAACAAACTTGACTTTGTTATATCATCTTGTCCTCATCCACTATAATTTGTTTTGTCCTCATCCACTATAATTTGTTTGTTCCTCGTATCAGATGGTCTGCTCAGATAAAACACTATTTTCCTGTGAAAACTTGTGTGGAAATCCTCTACCTTGTGGTAATCACTTTTGCACCAAAACTTGTCACCCGCTCAAGAATCAGTCTTTGCCATCAGTCCAGCAAGCAAGAAGTGAGCCTTGTGAGAGGTGTCATCTTCCTTGCGAGAAGGTATTATTTATTCCTTATATTAGACTGCTCTGCTGATTTTCTTTAGGGTTGTTTTCGTAAAATATTATCTTCAGTTTTGTTAGATACTTTTGAAACTAATGGGTTACATGATTGCTGTAAATGTCTTGATTCAGGAGAGGGAGCCTGCATGTTCTCATCCTTGTCCCTTGTCATGCCACCCTGGAGACTGCCCTCCTTGCAAGGTGCTTGTAAAGCGATCATGTCACTGTGGTTCCATGGTCCATGTTTTTGAGTGCATATATTATAACAGCTTGTCTGAAAAGGAGCAAATGGCTGCTCGTTCATGTGGAGGGCCTTGTCATAGGTAATAGTATATGTTTTCTTTCTCCTGTTCTACTGTATTGCATGCTTGTTTATTGGCAATTTAACTCAATTGTACTAAACAAATCTTCTTCTTTTTGGTCGAATACTAAACAAATCTTGGTTTCTGCTTATTATGTACTTTTCAGTATTATTCAAGTTCTTTCTTCTTCTTTTTATTTTTTTTTATTTTAAATTAAGAGAGGAGCTGAGAGTTGATGTTCATCGTGCAGAAAGTTGCCTTATTGTAATCATCTGTGCCCAGAGCTTTGTCATCCTGGTCAATGCTCATCCCCTGAGAAGTGCTCTAAAAAGGTACAAATACTTCTTACTTTGTATCAATAGAGTAGGAAAGAAGGATTTTAAATGAAAATTTTCAAGTTGTTTATAGGGAGAAGAATGTGAAGATTATTAGCACAAATTACAAGTTCCTGTACTATTTAGCTTTCTCACCTGATTTCTAACTCTATATGCAAGGTTACTGTCCGTTGTGCATGCCAGTGCTTGAAAAAGGAGTGGTTATGTCACAATGTTCAGGCAGCCTATCAGAATGCTGGTTCTGATCCCAGAGATATATCTAAGAATCAATTTGGACATGCACTTATTCCTTGCAATTCTAATTGCAAAAGCAAACTAAAGTTGATTGATTCAGAACTACAGTTGCGTAGACCTAAAACTGTGGAGGTAATATATTCAAATTCAAACAGAAGAGTTTCTTTTGCTGGTCCACATGTATGTGGGTATTATGAGTGGCAATTTTAGACTTGCTGGTGTCATCCTAATGCCAATTTTTTTTTTTTTGGTCTTGAAGGAGAAGGAACCAGATACTGATAAGCATGGACCAAAGCGGAAGAAAAGGCGTGAACGGTTGCAAGAAATGACGCAAATCTCGACACTGCAAGTATGTATCTCCGTGAAAGTAAAAGTGAGCACTTTGAAGTTGAACTGCTTCTATATTCACTTGCTAACTGTGACCACTGTTTGTTTCGACAGAAAATTGTTTCCAATGTGAAGCGGTTTCTTCTACTTGTCACACTTGTGTTGGTTTTACTTGCAGTATCATACTATGGCTACAAGGGTCTCCTCTGGCTCAATGATTGGATGAATGAAGTTGAAGAGAAAAGACAAAGAAGATACCCCAGAATCTAAGCGGCCATTGTAAACCTCCACGAGAGTAATACATTACACACCAACACAGATTTGAGTACTCACCCTACATTCTTTTTCCTCACAGCTAAGAAAATGGTCATCGCCAAGTCCTTTCTGCCGATAGTACCCAAAGTTTTGGTCTTTTTTACCCCTTATTACCTCATATATTTCATATATACTTGTACAACAATTACCAAAGTATCGGCATTGTTTGTTGTAGCCAACTTGTTTGTATAACTCATAAACTTGATTTGACACACTTTGGTTAAGATGCCAAGTCAAACACCACTTAATCCATGCAATTTCATCATCCTCCTTTGTTATGCTATTGTGCCCATGACTTGTTCTTCAGCACAATTAAGTTTCTGAATTCAAAGTGACGTCTGGTTTAGAGAGGACTGGGGAAGTCTGAAGGGGATTTTCCCATTTCTAGTTGATTTGGTAAATTGCAGTTTCAATAGCTTAAATTCGACGGCGCAGACAATGTCAAACAAAAATCATGATGTTGTCATTAGGAACGACACACCTGTCTATTGCCAACGACACGTGCTTCACTTGGTCCTCTGCATCTTTGAAATAAAAAAAAAACAAAGATTTGTCTACTATACAATCTCATACTCATTACGAACATATGAAAATACTATACTCCGGTCATTATGATTTATTGAGTGGTCATGTTAATATAACCACTCTAACGAATGAATCATGATGATCTGAGTATAATATTTTTATGTATTTGTAATGAGTACGAGGTCGAATTAGGATGATACAAGTCTAATATTTTCATGTATTCATAATGAGTATGAGGTCGTACCGTAGCTGGACCCCTTCTTCCTCCCTTCTCTTTTTGCAGTGTGAAAGGCGTTTTGTATTTTTATTGTTTTTGTTCACTGGAGACTCAATAGACAAAAAGAGAAAAAGATTACACAATGTGAAAGGTTAATGACACCTGATTGAGGTCAACAACAACGTTTATTTTGGGCCCCAAGAAGATTCCAAACATTAGTCTCAGTCATAGACACCCATACTAGTTCACATGATTTATTTATAAAATCCCTTTTTTTCCCTTTTTCTTTTTTACTTTTTGTATTAAATGAATTAATACATGAAAGTAAGGGGAATGAATTTTAGGAATTTGCCGTGCTCCCTTAGGGCCTACTCCCTACCCAAGTCTCTTAAGTCCACGCATGTCCCCATCAAAGCAAAGACTTCTCCAGGCACCAGCCAGTCCAATTGGTCTCTCGTAGGCCCTACAGAGTTAGTAAATCTTGACTTCTTCTTTTCCTTCAACTCCATATTATGTTGGCTATTTGATCAGAAATCGCCCTACTAATAGTAGCTGTAAACTACAATCATTAAGGCACCATTGACAAAGATGTTACATGATACGTTGCATTTTTCGTAATATATTTAACTCTTCGAACAACCTTCATCAAACATCTCTCAATAAATACATAATCAAGGGAGGAGGTGGGTGGGTCACCGGCCAACCCCAGTCCATATACATTACATAGTGTTCAAACTTCAAATTCATAGACAAACCCCACTCTCTCTCTCCATTTCTCTCTCTAGCTGTATTTATAATATACTTAATTCATTACAAATATAACTGCATGCTGCACATTTATTAATCCATAAATGCTATGCTTTCTTATTAAAGTTACCAATAGGCACCGCTTGATTTAATGGACTAGTCTAATAGGATCTTGACCCTACACGTGTCCAGAAGATGTGGGGCCACTTGTGCTTATTCGATTTGGCAGCTTTGTTTGAAGTTTCAAAGTCAAAACTGCTGAACGCGGAAACTCAAAGCTCTCTCTCTTTCTCATTCATTCGAAGTGTAGGACTGGAAGTCCTTTTTCCTTCATTCTTCTTTCCGTGCTGGACCATACTCTTTAGGGATATTTTAGGAATTCGAAAGTTTCTAATTTCTCTGAAATTGGTTGCCGCCTTCTAAAAAACTTACCTATAGCGGAAATATCCTTATTTTGTTATATCCGATCAATAACAAAATGACACGCGAAAAAGTTATTATACGTATTATTACCTTATTGATCGGAATAGCAATTGAGTGTCCTCATCTTCTGCTCTCAAGTACAGAGCGCAGGCCATTGTAATCTTTTGGCTATCACTTTAGAAAAAAGCACATTTATTATGGTTTGTATAGAAAGCGAAACTTTTGTTCACATTCTTTGTCCTCCACCTTTTCAGATTTACACAAATTCTTTGTTCATACGCTCGCGCGCACACACATGCACATGCATTGACAATGACATATACATTTTTAAATAATAAAAACAAACCAGGAAATAGGAAACGCAAGAATGAAGCAGAAAATAGCTGCAAAATTAGGCCTGACTTGAAAGATGAAAACCAAGACTCTTTTTTTCTTTTTCTTTTCTTTTTTTTTGTGTGTGTGGCTGTTAGTGTTCACAAAATTCTACACTACAGCTAAAATGTTAGATGGAACTTCTCTCCTAAAATCTTTAGTCTCTAAATCCAAAATGGTAAAACGGTAAAAATCCACCCACATTATCCAAAAGAAAGAAAAAGAAATTGACAAAAAATTTGAACAAATAATTCTCCTATTTTTTTCTTCTTTTCTTTTATGGGAAGAGCATCACTTACAATTCTGCAGAGACGATTGAGATTGCACCACTGGAGATGCTGCCATGGCTTTCATCGCAGAGACTAAATGCTCTTTCTAAATTGGCCACAATATCAGCCATGGTTGGCCTATCTTTCCCTTCCAAATTCACACAATGCATTGCAGTATATGCCACCAGCTCAACCGCCTCTGCTTCATTCACTTCCGGAGGCCCAACTCTTTTGTCCAACACCTTCGCCAGCTCTCCGGCCATAATTTCCGGCACGGCGAAGTCCACGACGCTTATTGGGGTCCCTCCGTTTTCGCCGTCCTTGAATATTGCCCTCTTCCCTGTCAAAAGCTCTAACAGCACCACTCCAAGCCCATACACATCACTCTTTGCTGTCAACAAGTTGAGGCCATAGTACTCTGGATCAATGTAGCCAACTGTTCCAGCTGCCTTCATTGGCCTGTAATCAGCTTCTGCTTCCGGACCCATCAACGACAACCCGAAATCGGAGACTCTGGCTGTCCAATTGGTGTCCAGCAGAATGTTTGATGACTTTATGTCCCTGTGAATTATAGAAGGGACTGCATAATTGTGCAGATATTCGATGCCTCGAGCAGCATCTAAGGCCACCTTGATCCTCATTTTCCACGAATTCAATAAACTACTACTCTTTTCGACATTGTTCTTGTCATGTAAATGATCATACAGCGCACCGTTTTTCATGTACTCATAAACCAAGAGCCTCTCATCCCTCTCTTCACAGTACCCAACAAGCCTCACCAAGTGTTTGTGATGAACCCTTGACAAGAAGGCCAATTCTGAGTCAAAGGCACTCTCTTTCTCTTGAAACTTCTTCATCTTCGACGCTGTTTCGCCTCTTTTGATGGCCACCTCACGCCCATCACTCAGTTTGCCTCTGTACACAACACCAAAGCTTCCACCGCCAATCTTGTTCTCCAATGAGAAGTCATTGGTGGCTGCTGCAAGATCCGCCAGCGAGAACTCCTCTGCCCTGTCGGGGTGTTTCGCCGACGAGGTTCCACTCCTCTGGCGCCTCATGATTCTCGACCCTTGGCGCCTAATGGTAGACGATCTCGAAGGGGGGCTATTGTTTGATGTTGTGCCATTGCCATTGTTAGAGCTAGCAGCTCTGGTGATTGTGGGCTGCACTGAATTGTGAATTTTCTTGTCCCCAAAACAAACGCCCGTCCATAAACAATAAACAATTGTGCAAATACCAGCAAAGGCTCCTACAGAACCCACAATCGCAAACGCCAATAAACCCGTCGTCAAAGCCTGAGATGGAGGAGATGGAGGCGAAACTGGTGGAGATGTTGGTGGTGGCAATGGCGGCGGTGTTGGTGGTGGCAATGAAATCGGAGGCACACAAGGCTTGCAAATATTATCTAAACCATGACAGAGTATTTGAGATCGAGGATAAATACCACAGTCGCAGAAAGAAGGTTGAACACAAGGGCCTGGAAGAAGCTCAGGCAAATCGAGCTTTTCCCCTGACCTCAAACCAGAGAGACCAGGCCAACCAGGACCCCAACAAATAATTGAAAAATTCCCTCGTGGTCAATCCACAAGTGAAATTCAACCCAGAAACAATGGTTTCAAAATACACCCCCTTAGTTTCGTTGACAGAATATTGGTCTCCGCCGCCCCAACAAATCACAGACTGGTTTAATGTGCTGATTGCGCAGCTGTGGTTAGCTCCAAGGGCCAAAGCAGAGTACTCAAATGGCGAGCCAAGAGGGGCCTTTAACTGGCCATGATCATTGCTTCCTTTGCAGACCAAAAGCCCAGTCATGTTGAGCCCACACACGTGCGAACCACCAGCTACAATGCTCGCCATTGGCATGTTGCTGAACCCGTTTTCAATCTCATTCGCAATTGAAGTAACAGACCCCCAACATTGAACATGAAAGCTAGAGTTCAAAATTCCGCAAGAGAAGCCCGACCCAGATGAAATTGACTGGAATTTGTCCGGCCCAGATGGCAATTCGGAGAAGTCGTCGGCTCTCCAGCATTTCACAGCGCCTGTACCGACCACTCTGGCGCAGATATGGCTGTCGCCGACTGAGAGATTTTCTAAAAAGACGGTTTCGTTGAAGTAAAGGCGTTTCCATTGAAAGGTCGAGTTTTGGGACGAGAGGTTGTCCCAGCAGAGGAGGGCGTAGCCGCCGGAGCGGAGGCCGCAGAGGGTGGTCCGGCCGCCGGAGATGGCAGAGAAGGATATGTTGGGTTCGACGGCGACGTTTTCTCCACGGCGGTAGCAGAAGATCTGCTGCCGTGGTTGCCCTGAAACTAGGCCGCATACGGTGCCGGAGGCGGAGACGGCGGCGAGGGTAGAGCCGGAGCCTAAGGCATGAGTTGAGGGGAGGGTGAAGAGGAGGGTGGTGATGAAGGTGGTGATCGTGGTGAGGAAGGAGAAGGGTAGTTTCGTCATCTAAAAGAGCGGAGATTGACGGCATGGGTGGTGGGTTTGGATTCTCTGGTCTGCTTCATTGGTGAAGCTCTTGGGCCTCTACATGCACAGAGACAGAGGAAGAGACAGAGAGAGAAATCCAAGTTAGATTCTGGAGCTCAGAAACTGATAAAAGACTCGGGTTTCAGGTCGTTTCACAGCATTTATATTAATTCGTTTATTTCATTATTCTTTTTCCGGTTTTTGTTTGGGACATTTTCCTTATTCAATTTTTTTCCTTTAGCCATATTTTTAAGAATTTTCAAAAGCCAATTTTAAGAATATTAAAATCGTAGTCAACTCCGAAACCACTAGGGTCACTACTCGAACCTCTTGAGTAATGCTTCAACTCCTTCCTAGAATGTATTTGGTGCATATATGTTTCATCCTTTTTAATGGTGCAAATATGATTCAAAAGGACTATGGAGCAAAAAAAAAAAAAAAGATGGATCAAGAGTTAAATCTATGTGGTTATTTTCATTATGCAACGGTTGAGAATTTGTATTTCAGTTATCACAAAAGATACTCACTCGCGTCTCAAAAAGTTTACGATTTCTTATAGTGAAAAATAAAACTTCAATTGAACCATTTAAAACTATATTTTCTTTAATCTGATTTAATTTATACTTTGCATTGTATTTTCTGTCATTCTTTGATTTGATTTTCTTTATTTATTTATTTCTTCATGTATTTTCTTGAAACTAGTTGTATAGAATAGAACCAAGTTTTAGAAAGCCGCTGGGAAGAAACGTAACACGTGCGCAAAAATAAATCTGAATTAGGCGCCTGAGGGGTGAAGCACGTGTAATGTGCATGCTTCATGCAAATAAAGGGATTTCAGGAAATGAAAGTATTTAATTTATGAGGTAGTAGGTATGGTGTGTTATTTGGCCAAATACCACAAGGCGAAGGTTTTTTTCTTTTCTTTTCAAAAATGCAAAAGCCAAAAGATAATTTCATATCCATGTATGTATGTATGTATGTATGGCAGATATAAGCCGTTTTGATCATTTAATTAAGGATTATCCTAATTTATATATTGTAATTAGAATATTCAAAATTCAAATTAGAAACATAACCTCTATCTAGGGTCAAATAACATTAAATGTTTTAGAGGCATGAGGGAGGAAATGAAAGAAAAAAATGAAAAGAGAGGGGTGGTTTCGTAGACTCGGCTTATTAATTTGCAACTTTGTTAATTTAGTCAAACACGTTTGACAGAGACCCCAAATAAAGGCGGGCACTGGGCAGGTCACTCGAAAATCCCTCAGAAAAAACATTCCTGTCGTTATTTTTCAAGTTTACCAATTTACCCAATCTTTCACCATCACAAAGAAAGTCTCTCTTTTTCTTCCCATTTTTGCATACTTATATTAAGGTTTTTAGCCAAATTTGACAAGTTTAATATGAACACGCAACTGAATCTTGATTTGTATTCAAATCATCTCAGAAAAAGGTAAAGCAGGCAGGTTTAGTTAATTCAATTGTGTAGTGTGTAGTGTGTAGGTACGTAGATATGGGTTCTTGGTGCCAGAAATGTCGAATATTGAGTAATCTAAGCGCATGGCCTGATTCTTGACTAAAAAGGGCATGGCCTAAAATCTAATTGGCTTAATGATAATTAATTAGTTGTATTGCATTTGAAGATGAGGAAGAACCTTCTATTCTGTTGTCAAATCGCATTTCAACGTTTGACGTGAGAAAAAGACAGAGTCTTTCTCACAATGAAACAAAATAAGGTTTCTTTCTTCTTTTTGGGTCTGAGGAGACTAATTAGTAATGCATCTTTTTGGGAAATAGTAATGCATATATACTGCAGGTTTGATGGCGTAGTGCATATATACTGCAGATTTGATGGCTATGTGCATACATAAACTGCGATTTGATTGTTTTATTTTTTTTTCGGAAGGAATGATCATGTCATTACCAAACAGAAATTACAAAAGTCCAATACAAAGTTAGCAAAAGAAAAACAAGGGCTCATCAAGTACAAAATAAATGCCCAAAACAACAAACAACCCAAAAAATTACATAAATCCTAGAATCAAATCCTACAAACAAAAAGTCGTACAAAAAGTCGTTGATGGCGCCATCAAAAGAAGAAGGTCTAGAGGAACCAACAAATGGGATATGTAGAGCATGGGTTTGGGGGAGCAAGCCACCAATAGTTATCATACTCAAGTGATCAAAGTGGGGGTCAAAATTGACCCATAAGTTACAGAGCCCACACCTCCATAGCAAAAGCTCAGGTCTGAGGATGGATTGTAGTGGAGAAGCAAATGTAGCAAGTCAATAGAAGACCAAGAAAATCATAGGGAGAGAGGAGGATTTAAGGTTTCAGATCTCATGGGAGGGGGAGAGGAAGGAATTGATGTTTGAGTGAGGGGAGGAGACGAAAAGGAGGAGGGGAGAGAGGTGTGATGGCTGAAGTGAAATGGGAGAGGAGATACAGATTTGATTGTTTCTTGATCTAGTTTTCAGTTTATTAGGCTTTTTTACTTTTTTCAAAATATGATAAACATTTTAGAAAGATTGATCAACAAATCATTACTATCAACATCGATATTATCTTCAACTTAATCACATGCATAATCCAATAGAGATGAAGTTTTATCGGAAGAGATATCATTGTTATTCGTAATAGAACTATTCATATATATATATATTGTATTTTATTTCACAATACTTTTGCTTTCTTTGAACATAGCTTTTGCTTAGGTTTAGACAAAGGATGGGGATTAATCTAAACTAATGAAATAAGATAAAAAGGTACTTTTGTAGTTTTTTGACCAGAAAAAGAGTTTTGACCCGATATTTGTTGATGATTAGATAAATTTAAGGAATCTCCTAAGCAGCCCAAAGGAGGGTTGATTGAATATAATTAAAGCACTCAAATGGGAAAACAACTAAATAGTAAATAGTGTGAACACTTATAGGGCAGGGAGAAAACAATAATAAATAAACAAAAAATAGTGTGAACTGTGAAGGAAAGTTGTAGTGCCACTGTCAACAGATTTCAGATACATAAAAAAAAGGGAACCAACTGCAAAAATAATTGAACAACAAATAAGCATCTGGGCCCAAGTTTTTTATTAGTATACTCATAGCTGTTGCGCAAGATTAGGACATAGCTAATCTAATAAATATATCCAACTTCATTATGTTTATTTATTTATTTTTAAATACAATTAATTTATCCTCGCAGACTCTGCAAAAAAGTTTCCAATCATGTGGAATCAATATATATATATATTATATTATATCAAATGTTGACTGGCTACAGATATAATAATATATGCAGTAATGATAATCATATTAGGCTTATTTTTAACAAAGGTGAAGCTGAAACCTAGAAATGCTGGGCTTTTTATGTGGTTGAGAACAGTTGGCGATGAAACTCAAGGCAACATAGGCATGTTATCAAGATTCAGCTTGTCTGAGTTTGGCAAGTTTTGAGAAAGCGATACATTTATTTATAAAAAAATTAAAATTAAAATGACAGGCAACAGCCAAATTACCCAGACGGCAAGAATGAACACAATATACAAAGATGGATCAAGAGGTGGAAATAAGGCAGACCCTCGTGCCTTTGCTTTTTGTCACTGAATATATAAGAGCCAAACTGTTAAAGGAACCAACCATGATGTCGGATTGCTGGCTGCTCCTCAATTAAGACGACATGATTAACAACTAAACAATCTTAAAGAAGCTATGAAGACGACATGAGTGCCTAACATTATGTCGGATTGCTGGCTGCTCCTCAATTAAGACGACATGATTAACAACTAAACAATCTTAAAGAAGCTATGAAGACGACATGAGTGCCTAACATTATGTCGGATTGCTGGCTACTCCTCAATTAACACGACATGATTAACAACTAAACCACCTTAAACAAGTTACGAAGAAGGGTGTCCTTGTTGTTGCGCCAGATAATTTCAGAGGCACAGTGTTAACCATCCAACAGGCTCAGCCTAAAAATGTCATTTCACCTGTGGTTGTTCTTTAATACATAAGATGATAGTTTAGTCCAGTTTGGCCCTAAAGACTCTTTTTGGGTTTTTGCTCTAACCAAAAAGTGACACAGAGACTAGCTGTTGGGCTGAGGTTTGGTCGGTCCAGGTACTTTCTGGTGGTTCAAGGAGACCATTTTAGCCTCCAGGCTAGGATTAGAATTGCAGGGTTAATAATTCTGGTCGCACTCAGGACCAGATTTCAGTTTCTTCCTATGTATCTATTGAATGTGTAGACTCGGTCTAAGTCAAGTTATACTCGTCTTTTTTGGTAGTTTAAGTTTCACTCTTCGTAGGATTTTACGTTGTACCAGAAAAAATTGATGACAGAAAACAAAACTGAAAATATACAACTCATCCCCATTGCTAAAGCTAAGATCATTAGGGCTTCTCCAATGTACCAACAAGAAACCTATAATTTCATATTTGGGTTTGAATACAACTTAAAATCCAAACCTGGATCCAAAAATGAGAACTTGGATATTACATTCGAGAGGAAAATCCTTGGTGTAATTCCAATTCGAGCACGTATGCTTACACGTTCAAACCGATGGCATTCCATTGAGTTCCGACTCTTTTGAGTTCATATCAGCAGCATATAAACAAACATAAACACAGTATGATGAAAAACGTATAAACTGCTAATAATTATTGGCAACAATTTCACAGAATCCTAACAGATTACATCAGGGATTGAAGAGAACATCAAGCAATATAGACAAAGTTACACAAAAATCAGAGTAGTGAACAAATCTAGATACATAAATGGTTTTCATATGATAGTGAGATGAAGCAATTGGACCTCTGATCAAAATACAGCCTTGTATCAACAAATTGCAGTGCACACACTGAAGCTGTACAGACACTCCCTTGAGGCTTTTGACGATTTGCATGAAAGAAGAATGGGAATTCCATTGCATATAATCATTGAAAATCCTACTATTTCCAACTTGTTGAAGGAATCCCCTGCTTTTGAAACCATTCGGGCATGTGAAACCTTTCATAAAGCACAGGCCTCACATCTTTCTGCAGTGAGAGGTGCTTGAGGAGTGGAAGAAGAACATCCAAAAGCTGAACAACAAAGGTTAAGAGGAAAGGAAAAAGAGGTGAAACCGAGAAGTTAAGTAAGTAATAACTGGTAAAGAGACAGAAATTTCGATATGTTAGATTTTTCTACCTGTGTGTCCTGTGTTTGTCCAGCAGAAAATGCAATGCATGGAATTCCATTCAAAGGTTGCAACAAGAAACTGAAAGGGTTGTTGTCAATAATAACAATTCGGCGCATATCCTTTGCTAGGCCAGAGAGATCCTTCACATGCTCCCGGTATTCCCTGTATTCAACCAACATTAGAGGTTTTACTAAACCAAGCAACTTAGTCGTGAGCTCGGAACAACCAAGGGTTTAAATCCTCCAATAGCAGTACTCTATTTAAATGAAATGTTAGTAACAATACTCATGAAGCCACAAGGCCGCCTAAAAGCATACATCAACAAATTGGGATAAGACTTGAAGCAATAAAACATAGGAACACAGAAAGTGAGAAACTGTATGGATATCTGTTGAAAATCTTACGCTATGTTTACATTCTAAACAGAGCTTGAAATAACTCTAATAACTTTATGAGGCCATCAAGAAAAATGTTTGAAAATTACTAGCTGCATGCATGCTACTCCAACATGGATACGCCTCAGAACTCAATATGGCATTTATGATGTGGTTTCTTGCAAGAGCATAAATATTTTATAACACTCAATTAGAAGACAACTAGAGTGCAGCGGGTCATAGGCTAACTTTATAGGGTGATTATTTACGTAAGTGATGGTGACATGTTATGAAGGACCATAAGATTTCTATGTCTGAAAGTGCTTATGACATATGACGATCCCCAAGTAAAATACTGAAGAATCAATTTCAAGAGGACAATTACACGGGCATCAAAGTGAGACATATACATTTTTTGCAAAAGCAGCAGAAGAAACTCATGTAGATAGGTTGGATAAAATCTCAGATGAGGTTTTCCTTGTCAATAGCTACTTATTTTGGAAAAGAGACCCAGAGACCCAAAACTGTTTACAGAAGATGAAAAATACAGGGAGCATCACTTACGTGCTGGTTGTTGAAGGCCGATAAAGTCGACAACTGAATAGATTATCAACATCTATTCTGTCAACTAGTGGTCTAGCATAACCTGTTACGATTCAGAAACATGGACATTCCAAATAGTTAGGGGAAAAGGAAGGGTCAAATTAAGAGAAAGAAAAAAGGAAATGGGAGGTTATAAGCAAACCTTCAAGACCAGCAGTAAACAACACCAGCTCTGCAAACTGACTAACTTGTCTTAAGAAGTCTTGCAACCCGGGACGCTCAAAGACAGTAACGTAATTGACCTTTGGTTTCCCATCACATTCCTTCAAACTCCAACACACTCATGTAAACAAACTTGCATCTTTTGAATGTAGACAAGATAATCAATTAAAGAAGAAAAGCACCTTGTCTGAAGATACGCATTCAAGCTCAAACCACTTCAACCCACCTTCTGTAGCTTGATCTCGAACGACAGCGGGCAAGCTAGACGACTCATATGCACACACTAGAGTTTCATCCAGGTCAAGAACTACCTGTAGTAGTAGCTCTTTAGTGCTAAACACACAAAAATAAAGAGTGCACACCCACCACACCTCCCTCTCTCTCTCTCTCTCTCTCTCTCTCTCTCTCTCTCTCTCTCTCTCTACTGAATTTCCAATATCATCCATCCAGTTTTAGTAAACTAATTCTGCTTCCCATTAGCTTTAATTATTCATCAAATTCGTAAAGTAGCTTCTAAATTCATATGAAACAGCTATTCAGCTAAAAATTATAGTGGAGGGGGTGGGGAAGCTCTGATTTTTTTGTTTGAATAAATAAACAGCTATATATAACATTCCACAAATAGCAAAATCAAAACTTTTTTTAATTGATTAATACAGAACATCAATAAAACAAAAAATTAGAACAAGAATTCCAGTAATTCAATATTTTTATTTACAAAAATAGAAAGTTCGCTGAAATTCGAAAGCGTACCGTGAGCTTGTCGAAGCGATCGTCGGAGTCGGCATCTGGGGTGTCGACGATTTCAACGGCGGAGGAGGCGGGAGAGTCGTGCTCGAGCTCCGCCAACTCGACGACCGGCAGGGATTTGAACGAGGCGGAAGAAGACGAACCCGAGGACGAAGAAGAGAGGAGGGGGTGGTGGCCGAGGGCTCTGAGGGTTTGGAGGAAGATCTGGAAGAAGAAGCCGAGCCAGTTGAGCAAGGCTCGCCACACTTGGAGAGTCTTGGGCGAGTAGACCACCTCGCCCTGAGTCAACTCGGCCATTGTTTTCGGTTGTTAGAACAGAGGAGGCTGATTTTTGATTGGGCTTTTTGTTCGTTTGTTAACTGCGACTCTTCTCTCTCTAAACTCTCATCAGCCAATCAAAACCAAACACACTACCTCTCTGTCTCTCTCTTGTTCCTTGTGTTTCTCGGCGATGCTGCTTTCGACGAAGCCTAGAGAGCGAGGGTCGGGTTGCGGACGCTGACGCGCTTCGGAGGGGGTTTCCGAGTGAGAGAGAATTTTGACAAAATACACACGCGCGAAATGAGGGCGTGGAACGTTGGAGAAAAGTGGGAAAGTGAATCCTAGTCGCGCCAATCAAAAGAGACAATCTTTTCTTCTTTAAGACCAACTTTGCTGTCGTTTTGATCAAATCATCACCACTGAAATAATTCAGTGTTTTTCTTCCTTTTTTTTTGGGGTCTGAATTCAGGGATTGGTGATGATGAGCAAAAGTGGATGAGGAACATTATTATTATTTTCTGTCTTTTTTGGTCAAGGTTTTTTATTTTTTATCTTTCATTTCTACCAGTGGAAAATTTGAAGGTCATTTTCTCATCTCATAAAACCTGGCACTGACAGCTTCAATTCAAACAATTTCACTTAATTTATCTTATCATGGAAAGATTTAAATTTTCTTAGGAAACAAATTCTTTGGTTTGAATTGGATAACATATCGAATGAGAAAACGATCATTTGGCGTGTAGGATTGGATTGAAATGGATAACATGGTGAATGAGGAAATGATATTGGAAGCGCGTCCCAGTCAGTCCTGTGCCTCACAGCATGCAACTCAACTCTGCTCACAAATGACCCCTTCAAAACTGAATGTACAGCAAATAAAGCCACGAGGGGAAACCATTAACCCCCACAGGTTTAGAAAGGACTCGATTCGTACGTGTAGGAAAGCCATGGATGCTCCATTGCCTCCCTCGCGGTTGGGCGTCTCTCCGGATTGACCTCAAGCAAGCTTTTAACGAAGTCGATAAACCCGACATCGGTTACTTGCAGGTGATTCTCCAGGGAGGACTCCTCAGGGATTATATATTCCAGTTGGCTTGTCTCCTGAATATGGGATGGCAAGCATTAGTCCAGATGCTATATTCATTAAGTACAAAAAGAAAAGTAAAGATGATTTACTATTAAGTGAAAAACCGGAAACACCTGTAAAAGTTTTCAGTTCAAACAAAGACCCTACACGGTTACTATTGCTAAGTAAGAGATATTAAAAGTCTATAACTACTCATTCAGAGAGAGATTTGGAGTAAGCACCTCATTTATGTGGTAAAGATCTAACTCGTTTGTGAAGTACTTGTCTGTCTCCTGACCTCTCACTAACATATCCAGATCAATAGGACCAAGCATTCCAATCATACGTGCAAGGATCATTACAATTGCATCGTTTGGAAAGAGCACCTGATCAAGACATAGATATTATGAACACAACTGTATTATGTATGAATTTTTTACCAGAGGAATTATTCCTTCAAGTTTTGGGGAACCTAAAGAAAGCATCATTTGATTTGATAGGCTATAATTAATAAAACAGAGCCGAACATAATGAATAAAATTGAGCCAAACAGAGACATACTTCTCCGGAGCATAGCTCAGCCAAGATACAGCCCAAAGACCACATGTCAATCTTCTCGTCATAAGGGAGGCCGAGAATGACTTCAGGAGCTCTGTAGGAACGAGATTGCACATATAGGCACAAGTTGTCCGTGCGGAAACAACTGCTTCCAAGATCAATGATCTTTATTTCGCATCTTCTGTAACTTTTTATAAGAATGTTTTCAGGCTTTAGATCACAATGAATAATCCCTAAGTGATGCAAGTAATCCAATGCCTCTAAACATTGACGGGTTATGACCTGTTAAGAGGGCACCATTAATTTTTAAAGCAGCTGAAAAGCCATTGCTAATAGTGATGGAATCCAGTAGGGCAAACATTACAAGTTAATAAAACACGGACCTGCAACCTTCTTATTGTGAAGTAAGTTTCTCCGCCAGATTCTTGACTGAACTTCTGAAACTCGTACAAGTTTGCCCGAAGGAGTTCACAAACAATGAAGAGATGCTCCTGTTTTGCAAGAATAAATATGGGCACATTAAATAATTTGAAGAATGTATGCCATTGAAAGAATTCCAATCAATCATCCCAACAGAGTCCTCTTACATATATAACAATTATAGGGTTAAAAACTTAGCCTCAGTGAATGACAACTACCATGTCCCACTCAAATGAAGTAAATTATTTGAAGTTCTTCTCACAATGGATCAGAAGGAAATACCTGATGATAGAAGTAGTCGTACAATCGCAGAATGTGGCATTCATCTCCAGGGTCATTTTTGTTGACAAACTTAAGAAGTTTAATCTCATCCAAACTCTGATCGAAAAACTCTTTATCATTTTTTATGATCTTAAGGCAAACATCGACTCCTGTGTGAAGATCATGAGCCTGTACAACCTTACTGAAAGCTGCCGAACCAAGATATTCTGTTATATAGTATCTGCTTGCAATTACAGTCTTTAGAACAATGGGGAAATCCTTGTTTTCTTCAAATCCAGTCCTGTAAACGGCAAAACACATGAGTAAAACTGATAGCTACCTATCAATACACGCGTACATGAGCTCAAACCTCTATCAAAACATAGATAAGAAAATATCATCCCAAGGTAAATGCTTCTTCTTAGTCAAGATGAATCAATAAGTTGTCAATGCCTTACAAGTGGCAAAAACTAGCTTAACAGCACGGACACGAAGAATTTAGCTATGACAGAACCAAAACCATAGAAAGCATACTATTCCCAACAAACCTGTTCTTTCTGTGTATGATTCTTAATTCAAAAACTTCATATTCATCCTCGTTAGCATTGTACACCAGAACCTCATCAGTGTCAACACCATCTCCATCAGCAGCAGCCTCAGGCTCACAAGGTTCTTCATTTACTTCACTGTCTCCAACTCCATAGCCATCAATTCCTTTTTGCATGAAATCTTTCTCTACAACCTTACCATCTAAACCAGAGGAGCCTTTAAAGTTTTCAACCCGGTCATTCTTAGAACTCTTGCTTATTCTATGATTTGGAGCAGAACCAATGTCAGTGGAAGGAATGCCCCCCAAAACCTTTAATTGGAAATTATTGAAATCAGTTTGTTTTGAGCTCCGGTAGCAGCAATCTGCAGAATGTTCACCATAAAACCCTTCAGCTCCAACACAGCAATTGTAAAGGTAGACTGAAGAAGCATGGGGAGCACATCCCTCAGGCTCCTCCTCAAAGCCTCCTTCAAGATTATTTTTCTTATCAAAATTATAATCATCTGTTACATAAAGCTCACTTTTATCATCCACGGGAGATATATTAGTAAGACAATTCTTGTCCAAGTAATCGAGGCTTATGTCTGATTGAAATGCTTCAGATTTATAATTCAGACCCGGAAGGTTCTCGTTTTGCTTGTCTGTGTCCGAAGTCATGATGTACTTATCCTCACTGGGGCAGACAAAGAAGTCTGGCCCTTCAAAGCAAGGAGTCATGAAGTCTCCATCATCTTTCTCATCGTGCCAGAACAGGTCATTTTGCATATCAAAATCATGGTAATCGCGGGCAGTGCCAAATTGAGAGAATCTATCAGATGAAGCTTTGGAATTGCTTGGAGATGTCGATCGAATTCCATACGGATTTGTAAATTCTGCGAAAGAAAAAAAGGCGAGACTCCTCTAATTAACTATCAACTAACACAAAGAAACAATGGCATCACAATCAATAGGAAATCCTCTGTTTCCTGGCTGAAGAGCAAGGGAAACATTAAAAACCTTATAAGGATTCAAATTTAATAAGCCTTAATTTGCACAATTCAGGCACATATTCCACTGCGGGCTTAATTCTAATAGCAGATTGAAACAGAAAAAATGGCAGTTTAAGTTTCATGCAGCAATGCGCATCTGTTGTTTTTGCTTTTTGCCTTTTTTGCCGATTTCAATTTAACATATTAGAAGAAACAACAAACTGAAATGATAATAATATGCTTATAGCAATCAACCAGAAGCTGAATTTTAATCAAAGTCAATAACTTTGAACTACCTGATGATGAGCACATATTAGAAGTAGAAGACCCCATGCTCACAAACTCATCGTCTTCCTGCGAGCTCGATCTCGAGCATTCTCCGCCGCCTGGAACCTCTGATCGCCGGAAACTCGCCGGAATTCTAACCGGAGGCGGCGGAGGCACCATCGGAAACAAGAATTTCTCGTAATCGAGAGAACCCAGATCGCCTTTTTCAATCATATCCTCTTTGAGAGCCGACTCGGCCTCTGAAAGCCCGTTTTTCCTCAAGAATTGCAGCACTGCATCGACGTCTGCTGAGACCGCCATGAACGTGGAAAAAACTCAGAGCTAGTGGAGTGGGGAGAGAGGTGAGTGCATGTGAATAAAGAGAGCTGGGAGGGGCAAAAGCGGAAGCTACAACATGGTTCAGGGTTTGCATGCTTGTAGAAGAGAGAGAAAGAGAGAAGAGTGAGTCTCTCTCTCTTATGTGCTCTTTCTGTGTCTCTCTGCTGTAAATCTGAAGCTAAAGGATAGATAGAGAGAGAGAGAGAAGATGGTGGTGTCTGATGTCTTACCAACTTTGAAAAGCGAGGGCCGTGGGTTTTGGGGGTTTTTGGTTTTTGGTTTTTGGTGGGCCCATATTTTCTATCAACGAAACAATCGCACACATGTCGATATATAATTTGTACACGTGGAAACTGGTCCCATTGATTTTCTTTTATTTCTCTTTGTTTTGGTGCCAAGCCAAGTCTTTTTGGTCGTTTATGGGACCTTCCTTTTTTTTTCATGAAGAAAAGTTTATGGGACCATTTTCATTTCACTTTTTTCAACTTAACCCAAAAGAAGAAAAGAAAACCAATGAATTATAACGTCTTTTCTTTTCCTTTTTCTTTATAATGCATACGTTGGTGGTTACTAGTTGTCAGTTGGTACTTTTTTTTCCTCATGGAAAAAAACAAGGTAAAATTCAAAATGGGTTGCAACCTGCATTGTTTGATGGTCAGATATGAAGCTTCCTAATCACCCCTTTTTAATGTCTTTGCTATTTTTTCGGATACGAGGAATAGTCTAAATGACTCTAATAGCGTGTAGGTTCGAAATTGAAGTTCAAGAGGATGAGTATACAACCTTAACTTGAACAACTGACTTAATTCACGTATGTAATATTTTTGGTATTTAATCAAAGTTAATTTAGACAAGTTTGCAAAATCAAAAAGGTTCTCAAATTAAAATAATTTCCCATTTATTCACATAATCACGTGGACTGAAGTTGAAGTGTTAATCCTATATGCACAATAACACAGATGCTTTCTTCTTTCTATCATTGTCTTTCTTTCTCCTAATGAATCTAATTTTCTATTTTTGTAGGAACTTTCCAATTGATAGAGACAATACTATACTAAACTCACACACACTATACGAATGCTAGGATTTGAATCTATGACCTTTCCTAGGAGAGCAATTGTTTCAAATCACTACACTAATGGGTCCTTTGCATGACTAATTTTCTATTAATTAAATGGTTGGTGTACAATCAACCTAATAATTTCAGCTGTAAAATTGCTTAGAAGGAATGTAATTAGCAGAAGCAAAAAAGATAGCCGAAAATGCAGTAAAAGGTAATATATAAATATTTTAAATATATGAAGAAAAAAAACGTTGCAATCTGAATTGTTTGGTCCACCTTCTTTAATCTAACTGGCCAAAGTTCTTGTGGTGGAGGATCCAATTGTTGGATTAAATTTAGGGTAAATTGCCGAATACCTCCCTGAATTATCATGCTAGTTGTAATATTCACCGTGAATTATTTTGTCAGCCAATTTAGCCCTTATATTAAATTTTATCGCCCATCACCATTAGTTTTTGGCAATATCCATCCAAATCTCTGTTAAAAAAATTACATGTCAGGCACATGCTTCACTGTTGAATTAAATTTTTTTAAAACCTCTCTCTTATTCTCTCTCTCTTTGCTAGTCTTGAACCCATATGGGTTTTTGACTTTGAACACAATTCCAACAAGCTATTGGAGACCAGCAAATGGATTGACGAATTGATGAAATGGGTTGATGAATTGATGAAAGCTCCATCAGCGACTGGGAGATTGTGAGCAAATGAAGCAGCAATTTGAGATCTTTTAACAAACAAGTAACTCCTCCAAGAGATGAGATTGTTGGTGCCTAAGAGCTGAGATTTGAAATGGTTGACAATGATCCCTGATTTCCTCATCCATTGAGCTATTTCAACAAGACCAACCAAAATGGTGCCAATGTTTATGTTCGTTTCTAGGTTTTTATATATCTTTAATTGGTTTTTAATAATTTATTTATATTTTGGGGGAGGATGATGACATTACCCTTTGTAGGGGCTTTTTTGTTCCGGCAGCTATAAATGGGCCTAGGCTGCTGTAAAGAGCAAATGGAGATAACTTCCCTTGTGTCTAAGTTCAAGCATCAGACCCCAAGAGTGATTTCAAAGGTTCGTAGAGCCTTAGGAAACACCTTGGTCTCCTTCACCAACGAAACCAATAGTTGCTTACAAATAAATACTTTGGCTTGGCTTGAGAAGCTTGTGGCATGGAAGCTAAGCATTCATGAGTTTAGCATCAAAGAGAGAGAGTGATGTGATTTCCTATGAGAAACAAGGGTTCAAAGTAAAAGGATTAAGAATTTCGAGAGAATTTGTAGGGGATGATGACATTACCCTTTGTAGGGCTTTTTCGTGCTGACTATAAATGGAGTGCCGGCTCTGTAAAGAGCAAATAGAGATAACTTCCCCGTGTCCGAGTTCAAGCATCAGACCCCAAGAGTGATTTCAAAGGTTCGTGGAGCCTTAGGAAATACCTTGGTCTCCTTCACCAACGAAACCAACGATTGCTTGAGATAAATACTTTGGCTTGGCTTGAGAAGCTTGTGGCATGGAAGCTAAGCATTCATGAGTTTAGCATCAAAGAGAGAGAGTGATGTGATTTCCTATGAGAAACAAGGGTTCAAAGTAAAAGGAGAAGGAATTTCGAGAGAATTTGTTCATGGGAGAGAGGAAGAGATGAGGGAGGAAAAGTGGGTGGTTTGAGCAATTTTTCGGCAACTTGACGAAACCTTCGTCAGGCTCTGGAATGGCTTGCCATAAGAGAAAATGGGAAGAGATGGAGGAATATGGCTCGAAATTGAAGGGTTCCAGGGATGAGAGGTGATGCTTGCTCTCTCTGGATGTGTTGTGTTTATGGGTAGGAGGTGTCTCATTTTATAGGCACTAGAAGCCTCTTCAGGGCTAGGAGCCATAGCTGGCTTTCTCCCAAATCTGCCAAGTCTCCCCCTTCATTCCTCTTCTCTTTCTTTGATTCATCCCTATTTTATGAAATCTTCCTCAGTCTAAATACACAGAGACAAGATTTTTGGGAGCTCTAGAGCCTTCCCACAGCTGTTCCAGTGGCAATCTCCTATCTTTAGTTATCACATCTCCTTCTTTCCTCCCCTATTTCATGGCAAGATTTGGTAGGAGAAAGAAATGGGTAATAGCATTGGTCTGAAGGGTGTTTTTATCATAGCAATATGCGCACGCTAATATCTTTTAGTTTTTGAACGTTCTGCCTTAGGGTTTGCCTTTGGCCATGTGCTGGAGTCTCCCAGCAGCCTACACATACACATATCCCTTGGCTTTCTATCGTGGTTTTGTCTCTAGCTATGTGCTAGATACTTTCAGATATTTTTCTAAGTCACTTGGGCCATTCCCTAAGAGCAACTCCACCGGTTGCAGCCCAGTGGGGGTTGGGTCCCACAAGCTGAGCCCAAAAATGAGTTTCAGGCGGGCCTGGGCAACGAGCGGGCCCCACGTGAACTGGGCAAGCCCGCAGGGGAAGGGGCTGAGGTCAGGACTAGGGGAGGCTGGCGATAGACTGGCAATATTGTACACGACACGTTAACACGACACGAATTCGCACAAAATTATCGGTATTTTGGTTGGCCTTATCGGGTCGGGTTGATAACGGTGAACCGTTAAACACCCATTATCTTAACGAGTAGTTTCAGTATTTTCGCGAATAACCCGTTAACCCGTTAAGAGCAGGGGTATTTTTGTAAATTTACGTTATGAAATCCCTATCTAACCCCACCAATGGCATGCTCCTATCATTCCAAATTATTATTTTATTTATGTTCTTACTATTTTATATTGTTGATTAATTACTTAAATCCCTAAGATTATTTTACTCTTGATTATAAATACAATCTAACCCACCAATGACATACATCTCTCATTCCATATTATTATTTTGTTTATTTTCTTATTATTCTACATTGTTGATTAATTACTTAAATTCCTAGGATTATTTCGATATTGATTACAAATACAATCTAACCCCACCAATAGCATCCTCCTTTCATTCCATATTATTATTTTAATTATTCTCAAATACTTAATATATTATTCTTTTGTCACAAAGAATTGTCTAATTTGTGTTTTCATTTAACAATTTGTTAACAAATATAGTCTATTTTTTGAAATGGGTGAAGCGCGTGAAATGAGCAAAAAAATAACTCATTAGTCTTAACGGGTCGGGTCGGGTTTTCGCGAATTTGAACGGGTCGGGTTCGGGTTTAATATTTTCCACCCGTTAACTTAACGGGTCGGGTCGGTCAATTCGCTTTTTAACGGGTTGACACGAACACGACACGAAACCCTCAAACACGACACGTTTGCAGTCTAGTCGGCGTCGTAAAAAAATTAAAAAAATCCAAAAATTCTGAAATATTTTTTAATAAATACCTATCAATTTTATTATTATTAATTTCATACATACAACTAAAATTAATCTCATGTAAAAAAATAAATAAATAGTAAAAATGAATAGTAGTTGCCATTTGCCATGACAACGAGTGGAAACGCACATTACTTATTTGCGAGCCCACTATTCACATAAATAGTAGCCCCTAGCTCCCCCCCTTCCCCCTTGCCATGGCAACCCCTAACGGGTGGAGTTGCTCTAAGGTCATCTCCAGGTCATAGGTCTAAATTTAGTCAAGGCTAAAAATTTAGTCCTCCAAAATATTAATTTTTTTATAGAATAGTACAAGGCTAAAATTTTCCATCTCCAAATGTAGGGCTATATTTTAGGAACCTTCGTATTTTATTATTTTGAGAAGCGTAGAGCAAAAAAATGGATGGATTTGAATGTGCGAATATGAAAAGCACATGCATTACAAAAAATTTGGCTGGCTAAAAATTTAGGCTAAATGTGGCCTAGTTGAAGGGCTAAAGTAAATGTGGCCTCCAAATTTGACCAAAATTTTATTTAGCGTATTTGGAGATGATTTTGCGTTATTTTAGGGTTATATTTGGGATATACTTATTTGGAGATGGCTAAGATAATGTGCTAGTTCACTAAGGGGATGGGCCAACCTTCTATAATGATGGGCTATTTTTTACTAAGGTGATGGGCCAATTTTCTAAGGTAATGGGCTACATTTTCCTTTCTTTTATGCTTACCCACATATTTGGGTTCAAGAAATGGGCTCGAGTTTTGGGGCTCCCAAGCAGCCCAAAACTTCCACTTCATGGCTCATCAATAGGCGCTTGTGAACGCTCCTAACCATCCATACCATAACCCACTCATCAATCCCCAGGCATTTGTGTGGCTTGTGCCCACTTAGACTTGTAGCGTGGCTAGATGCAAAATAAGGGTTTTTCACTTGGCATTGCATGTCGATTGGCGTGCTCGAATTTCATCGTTTTGGAAAAGGGCTATGACGCTTAACGTGATAATTAGCATGGGTTCATAGAGCCAGTGCATTTTATAGGCTCGTTTCAACTCTTAGCGTAACGGATTACCTATTTGTTTGGCGTGGCACGTGAATCGTGACTCGTGCGAGCGTGTATGACGGGCTTTTGCGTGCTCAAATCGGGTCTCTTCTCAATTAGGTATCGCACTGGGCCGGGAATTTATTTGGGCCCAACCCTGGATTTTTTGGGCCTCAACACCCTCAACAGTTACCTCACGCGCCATTCACGTGGTGTTTTTGACAGACATTTGGATGGAATTGTGAAAAAGCTAACTGTAGGGGCGAAATTGGCGAAGAAATTTGATATAAGGGCTAAATTGGCTGACAAAATAATTTAAAGTGGAGATTACAACTAGCGTGATAATTCAGGGAGGTATTCGACAATTTACCCTTAAATTTACTGGTGCAACCTGCTTTTCAATGGGGTCATGAAATAATCAACACGACCCACCACAGACCATCATGTGTTTCTCAAACCCAAAAAAAAGTTGACAGAAACATATAATTTTTCACTTTCTAGCTTCTTTTCCACGTGACAGCGGTAACTGATGATTAAGCCTTCATCTTTTTTCCCACTTTATTTTTTTACTGTATGCTTCTTATCATGAGCATTCTTTTTACCTCCTTTATTTTTCTTGTCATGTTGTGTTTGCTTAGTCTTTGAAATTTGAATGAACTGCCCGTTGGTGATCTATCATTAGGTTTAGGTTGAAACCATGCATACAGTACAGAACTAGGTTTTTCTTTTTCTTTTTGGATTGCTTGTTTTGTTGTTTATAATGATTAATTATGACTAATGATGTTTGTTTATCTATCTAAATCAATACAGACTTTCATGCAACGGGAATATCATTTTTTGCTATCCTCGCCTAATAGCGCAATGACACGCGGGATAACATTTTCCACGTGTCATTGCATTATTGGTCGATAATAGTAAAATAGTGTTATTCCCGTTACAAGAAAAAATTTCTGCTAAAACAAAGCTAGATAGATATTATGACTGACTTAGTCCAGCTTCCAACCACAGATCGCCATTATTTAGAAGCATCTTTATTAGATTCCCATGCATATTTCAGGCATTTTTAAAAAATATGTTTTATAGATAGGGGTGGAATAATTAAATGGGATTAGGAGACATAAGTAGTTGAATTGCATATCCAAAACCCTAATCAAATAATTAAACAAAATTCTGAAACAGAATGACGTTAAGATCATTTCTAATCAAAAGCATAATTAAACAGACGTTAGGTACATATATTATATTATAATCATTTCCACACAAAAATAATAATAATTTCCAGTGATTGCTCAGAGTTTTTAAAAGCAAAATGAGCAGTTTATCAAACAAAATTATTGAATCTTCAAATGTAAGTTTATATGCTTAATTGGAAGTGGAAGAACTTGGATGGCGGATCCAGGAAATTTCATTCAGGGGTCAACGTCTAAAGGGTTAAAAAAGTTTATACAAAATATACCCATAAAAATGAAACGATAATATTATACATCCCACTTTTGTCCACATAACGAAACACTACCGCCATCTGTTCTTTTATCGACACATCACACGATTCATCAACTAATAAAGAGAAGAATGCACCATCCATATCCTTAATGATTTTCTTAATAGTTTTAGTGGCACAAGCATTTACAAGATCTTTTGAATTATTGGAGCTATTAACTTAGAGAGACTTAAGGGATTTCATCAATAATTTCATGTCACAGCAATCGTACGTCTTATGTGACATATAACTTATTGAAACATTTTGTTAGAAATGTGACATATAACTTATTGAAACATTTTGTTAGAAAATTGTCATTGATGAGACCATTAAGATACTGAAATTTATAAAATAAATTTTTATGAATCTGGACTCTCTGCTTTGTTTTTTTATCCATTAGTGTTTACTTGGCTTGTCACATCAATAATGTATTGCAAAAACAATAGTTTGTAATAGATTAAACGTAATGTAAAAATAATAATGTATTAACTTTCTAATAGATTAAATATTGAAGTAAAAAAATCTTCCTTTATTTTGACTAGTACATGTTTTTAATCCTTTGATTATATTATAAATGATGTGGCAGTCTCACATCAAAAGCCAAGCAAATCTTAGTCGATAAAAGAGAACTCCACATCAATAATCTTGTCTTTGATAAATTCTCTTATAGTTTGAAACAGTGATCTGTACTATAATTTGTTTATGATATATGTCTTCTAATGAACTGTACGTAAGTACGATAATTTGTTACAAAAACGTTGACCAAGAAAACAAAAGAAATAAAATACATAATTTTCTTATACATAAGATCAGGAATGATTCAATGTTTACTGCATTATGTTAACCAAAACCAAAAGAAAACAAGGAAAAGAAACAAAAAAAGAGGCAAAACCAGAATAAAACATTTTGGTTGCCATTAAAGGTACTGGTGATTTCCTGGTATATATCAGCCTCCCTAAAGTCTGCCTACTTAAACTTGTCTCTCTAAATGTGGGAATGGGTGGCGAGCCAATGGGGATTTAGGGAGGGGGGGATTATCGGGCTGAGAGAAGAGATAAATGAATAAAAACTGATTTGGGGAGGGGGGATTATCGGGCTGAGAGTGAGAGAGAAGCAGCAATTGCTGCCTTTTTATTTTTATTTTAAACCTGTACCAAAACGACGTCGTTTTGGCCAGGTTTTTAAAAAAATCACTTAAGTGGAACGACGTCATTTTTGACGTCGAGAAGAACAAAAAGATGCGTGCGCGCTGCACAGTAAGGCTGGAGCTTGCCCCTTTGGGGCATTTCGTCGAACACCTTGCGAGGGTCAAGGTTGGCAGCTTTAATGGAGGATTTTAGAGGTTGCAGGGGTCAATTGACCACCCTTGCTCCTCTGTGGATCCGCACCTACTTGGATGATCTTTCCCTTCACATATTTTATTATTAATATCTCACACAACACAACACAACACAAGAACATGTTTAATTAATATATTTTCCACACAAAATAAAGAGCTTCTGATTTTTCCCTTGTTACTTTTATACGTGTGATCATGTGCTGTTGGGCAACACACGTGCGGCCCATAGCAAAGCAATGCTTTCCTTGGAACAAGGATCGCTAATATCATAGATTCACAGAAGGGTTGACAAAATCACATGGAGTTGAAGGAATAATCATATGGAATGATGTGCATAAAACATGTGCTAAGTCTGTCGATTAATACTAAGGTGCATGAGCGTTTGAATATGAAATTATTAGTTTGCAAGTAAAGGTTATTTTTCACTCGATTAAACTTTGTTGACAAATTAATAGTTAATTTTTTTGACAAATATAAGGAGAAAAACTTACATTTCAATATAATAACACTGTTTTACTATCCCTAACTGCCACACTTAATAAAGATTCCACATAACAAAATGTCTCCTAGATGTCATAAATGAAACTAGATGACACCTTATGAACTGTGTGTGGTCTGTGTTTCAAGTTTCAATACAGAAGAGAACAAACAACATTACCATCCAGGCATTAAAGTTAAACACATAAATAAATAGAAACAAAAAAAAATGGTTGTATATTTATGGCACTGAAATCTGAATCTGGGAATGCGCAAAGTCTATCTGAGTTTGCAAAACATCGTATGCTGGAAGGTTTGCCAGAAGCCTACCATAAAAATATCTGCAGCTTGTCGTTCATCATCAACTATGAATTAGTTGGGCCCACAATGGCAATATAGGGACCCATCAAAAATAGCTCAAGCAAAGCCCAAGAATTGCTGGGCACAAATTATGTTGGATTTATAGGCCCAGAAAAATGTTGTGTTCGTTCTGTGTTCTTTTGGGCCTCCTTGTTCCAAAATAATAAAAAAAAATCCAACATGTTAGAAAGTTTGAATAGTTTTTCAATAATATAATGATGGAAAGTGAAAATTTGTCAAATCAAAGAAACGAATGGAGGGAACGAACTAGGTTCCCCACTACTAAACTTATAAATTCCTATTTTTGGTAAAAATCCAAGCATCAACAACTAGGCCACTCACCCACTCAGCCAGCCACCCATGATATGATCACCCCACCCCACCCAATGTCTCTCTCTCTTTTCTTTTTCTTTCTTTTTCTTTCCACATCTCCATAATTTCTTCTTTACGTGGAAAAGAAAAACTTTTTCCACAGTTCATGGATCACTTCATATGCTTGGACATGTTCATACGCATCTCCTACTAAGGAATAGGAATCCCCACATACACATAAAATCACACTATTGAAGTTGTTTCCTATCTCTTTATAGTGGGAAAATTTTAATTGGACTAGTATTCTTTTCGCGTTGCTGTACAAAATAGTAAACAAAAGAGACTCCGGTATAGAATACCGGTGCATGGCCACCCACAGCTTCGTCGAGTTGTTTCTTATCTCTTTCTTTCTAACGCGATAAATTTAAGTGAATTATTCTTGTCATGTGACAGTACAAAATAGTAAAACAATCGCACTATACAAGCATTTATATATCTTCTTCGATTTTCTTTTTTGGAAGGAAGCTATTGGAGCTTTGGTTGATGTTCGTAATTGTAGGATTATAAAGTTGATGGGTGGGGCTAGAAGCCACTATTGGATGTTTGTACCACATAGGGAAAAGAAGATACGAGTGGGGATGGTTCTTCCATGGCACACTGCTGGGTTCGCAAAGGAGTATTGGTGATTTGATTTTGAGGTCTCTTATTTCTGGCAAAGTGGGGAGCCAAGTCCGAGGGTTTTCAAAATTTTAAGTGTTGGTGTCATGTCATGCTCTTTGCTGTTCTTCAACTTCTTTTTTGGGTGCTCTAAATTAGTGTCTTGTCACCAAAGTAAGCTTTAGGGTAATTGAGTCTGTTTAAGGTACGATAATTGACCTGATTAGCAAATCTTTGAAAATTAAACATTAAGGTTTTTCTTTTTTGATTTTTTTTTTAAAAAAAAAGAAAAAAAAGAGAGAAGAAAACGAAAGAATGGAAATCATATGGAGCCAGCTTTATGCGACAGGCATGTTCAATCATGGTCCCAAGGAGTCATTCAATTGCCAAGTGAAAGGGATGTTGAATATATTCGTGGCTACTCCAACTTCACCTCAACTCAACATATAGCCGCAAATTTATTTATTTATATTTTTTCACATAAGTAAGAAAATTCAATTCATTCATCTAGTTGTCTGTCCTCAAATGGACCGACCTTGTGACCTTTCAATTTTATTTATTTCAATTTAGTTTTCCATCTTTCTTTCAGAGTTTAATCTTATAAATAATTCTGTATGAAAGGAATAATTCGAATTCTTGATGTTGCCTTTTACCAAAACCAATACCATCTGAAGGATCCTCTTTGCACAAATAGGTTTGGAATATTAGAACTTAGTTTAAGGTTATAATAATCCAGTTTACAAATTAATTAATACTTGGATTAGCTAGGGTTTATGTGTCATAATAACCTTTCTCGTTTTCTTTTTCCAATCCTCGAACAATTTGACAGCGCCAGCAGTGGACTAAAATGGCAGAATGGCCCCAGTATAATGATAACTCGACGGAGAAAACCCACTAAGGAATAATAAAATTCTAAAATTGAGTAAAAAGTTGTATACATATATTAAAAAATTATTAATAACACACACACACACACCTGGTCATGGAAACGCAAATGGAGATTATGGCCCATAAAGAAAATGGTCAAATCCCATAAACTCCTTTTCCATATTCACACGCACGAAAAAGCTTGAATTCAGAAAATGGTGGCAATGATGATGCCAAGAGGTTTTCAACTTGAAAAGTGAGAGGAATGTTGAATATATATACAGATAATAACATGGTATACTGACACCACAACACCTCTCAAACTGGAAACTTCAAAACTTGGTTTCTAGAATCAAATGCAAGTCCATCAGGTCGAGGGCATGGTTTTTAGTTTGATTTTCCATAAATAGAAATTTGTTTCGATTATAAGCAAAAGCAAAAGCAAAGAGCTTGAGGACTAGTTTGTTATTGTTGTGTTGTAAAAATAATTATTGTCATAATTGCTATGAGAGAAATCAGTTGTGAAAAAAAAAAAGCAATTTAGTGTTTGGTAAATTTTTTATTAGAAGTTCGGTTGGTACAAAAATATAAAAAAACTAGGTTATTTTTTGAATTTTGAAAGTTTCATTAAATTCAGTGACTCTTCAAAACTAATTCCCATATAATCAAAAAATGATAGTAGCTCATCACCTGATTTCCTTAATTGCTTTTGTTAATGGTTCATACCATCACTATAAGTCGAGCCTATCAGAGAACACCACATGGCCATAAGAGACTAGGTCCCCCACATACCTACCCGACCAGATGGCCTTCCCCGGGTGTCGATAAAAGGCCTCTTAGCCGAACCTAACGAGAGAAAGTGTGAATCAGTGATCGGGCATGCGAACGCCGACCTGACCACTAGGATACCGTGTGTGACCAGAGGCGCATTGACATTCTGGAAGCGCGATCAGACCCATGTCGAGTCAGTCACTCCCTCCGTCTGACGGATAGCCTAGCGATGGAGAATGATCAATTAACGTACCTCACATCCAAAGGCAAGTGTCACATTACCATTTAATCCCTAGTATACAGCCTAGAGATGGAGAGGGATAAATTAATGTACCTGACATCCAAAGCCAAGTGTCGCTCTGCCACTTAATCCCTGTCAGACAACATGATGATCAAGAGGGATCAATTAATGTACCTCAGTCCTACCAGGGGGAAGAAGGAGAGAAATATCTCCTCCTTAGATATTTATCTTCCTTTCTCCCCTATAAATACCCTACACCTGCATCAGGACAAAAGTAATAAGTATTCTCATCTAAGAACCCTACATCCCTCTCTCCATCTTTAAACTACTACTGACTTAGCCATCATAGGGGTTTCAACTGGGATACACCCAGTCTACTCCTATTCTGATAGGTCTCAAAGTGTGCAGGTCATATCCAAGAGGTAGCTCAACTGCGCGATTTGATATAAACCGTAACCTTAACCCAAGTTGAGGCCATTTGCACCGCGATAGGGATGCCGGGTTTACAGCTTTATTTCACATCAATTATTCAAAATGAGTGATTTTATTATCTTTTACCAAACAGGTTGGGCTTTCAAAATTTTCAAAATAATCACTTATAGCCCAAAATAATCACTTATAGCTCCACCGAAAACACAAGCATGCAATATGTACCACTTTATACAACAACAAGGCCATCATTCAATCTAAGAACACATTGTTCTTTTCTAGTTTGTATAGCTCAGACTCATCTCATGCTAGAAAGTTAGGAAAAGTTAAGATGATTAACATTTTTACTTAATATAATTTGGGAGGTTAATTATCATTTTACTCCAGTGTATTTCGGGTCATGTGTTTTTATTTTGGCTAATTTGGGTTAATGTATTAACAATTTTTCATTTGGGTGTTAATGTGGTCACATGGTTAATGGACAAATCCACACATTATAAACATCAAATTAGGCAAAAGGAATAAGATTGTTAACGATATAATACAATGAATAAATTTGGTCAATTTCAAAACACAATGGACCAAGCTAAAAATTGGAACAAAACAAAGGAATCAAAACGATATTTAACACTATTTTGGGTGGATCTATATGCCGACTACCTTATGCTATCTGACAAAAAAAAAATCTTATGCTATCTTACGCTTGTGCCTTTCTATAAGTTCTCCTCTCCGTGTCGTCTCTCTCTCCTCTCTCTATCGTCTTTCTCTCTCAGGTTTGTCTTTGTGAACCAATAACCAAAAAAACCATCGAAGTGTTGGAGTTGTTGCACACCACCAAAATTAATTGGGTTTATGTCTCACTTTTTTTTTTTTGTTAATTTTAATTTGGGGATTACGATTTCTGATTTTTTAATTTTAATTTCAATTTTTTTGTCGATCTTAAAAATAATTTGGAGTTCAATACTAAACAAATTTTTAGATCTTAAAATCACTATTTGAAAACTCATATTTTTTTTAAAAAAATCATAGTTTTTTAGTTTCCTTTTTTGAACAGGATACCAAATAGGAACTATAAAATATATTTTTCTCTGCAAATTTGAGATTCCAAATAGACTTTGAGGAGTAGTCTCTCTCTTGGGTGGTTAAAAGTTAAAAGCGTGAAGTTGAAAAATGCAGAGTTTCCAGCTTTCTGTAAGGAAATAAAGGTGGAGAGATTCCAAACGCAGGAGATCTTTCCAAGACCAGATTCTCCCTTTTCCATATCTCTATCACGAAAACATTTCAAATAAATAAAAATGAACTTTAGCTATAATTTGTATGCGACTGAGAATGTATGTCGTCTCTTTGGCCGTCGAGAGGGCAACATTATATTTATGCGAAAATGACAGCAACTTTTTTCACTTTGCCACCTGAAAATGACAGCACAGTCACCACTCTCTACTGATAGCATATAATTTCAGCTCATCATCACAAATTTTATTTTATTTACTCAGGTAAAAATAAATCTCTCTCTCTCTTTCATCCTGAACCCTCCATATCATCCATCCATACCCACCAAAAAAAAAAAAAAAACCCATATACATCTTAATTCCCTAAAGAGAGAGTAAATGAAATAAGCAGAGCTCCGGTGGACTCTTCCGAACTTGGTATACATCATAAACCCTAAATAATTCATTGATGGCAATATATAACGACTTAACTGTATTTACTGGACAAGACAAACCGCGGTGAAGGATTGCTCTCAACCGAAAGCTGCTTTTAGGGTACCAACTTACTGGTCGAGTGAACTGTTTGGAAGGGGGAAGAAGGTGGCTGGGAAAGGTCTATTTGAGTGAGAAGACTGTGTTTGGTATAAGGGGAAAAAGCAGCTGAAAAGGTAAGCAAAAGCATGGGCAAAGTAACAACAAAAAACCACATCAAATCAAACACCTACTCTATTAATCCCTTTTCTCTCTCACTCTCATATACAGAGTGTGTTGATGAATCAAGTCTGAAAGAGTTTGGGTGAGAAAGAAGCAAACAACTTAGCTAGATACCTACTAAGGAACAGGAAGGGAAGAAAAGTAGAAAACCTTTGATGATGGTGAGGGGTCCATTCCATTCTTCTTCTTCTTCTTCTTCTAATTCTCAGAGAAAAACAGAAAAAAAAAAAAGAAAAAAAGAAGGGAATCTTTTCATAATACGATCTAAACTTGATAATGATCAATGACATGTATGCGTGTGGTGGTGGTTGTTTTGTAAGGTTTCTTTTCATCCTCATCACCTTTCTAACTTTACCTATTCAGGCCAAGCGAGCCTCTTTCTCCATCCCTCTCAAAAATAATAAATTTTCTCTTTTTTTTTTCTTTAATAACGCATACAAAATTGACTAGATTATTATAAAGTCTGTGTTACCTTATCATAAAAGTTTGAGATTTAGTCTTGATTTACAGACAAGTTGTCTCATATTCTTAGTATATACTACATAGTGTATGTGAGAAATTCTATTTATTTTGTAGTTTAGACTTTTTCTTTTCTTTTTGTGAAAACAATAAGTTTGTAATTTATAGACAATCACTTGAATTAAAAAATTAATTATTTTTTATATTAATGGGAATAATATTATGAGAAATGATGAGAGATAGGTACCTTATACCTTTTTTACTCCCCAATAATATCGTTGGGTTGAAACAATTCAATGAGTCAACTCATAACACCACCCACCATGCTGTACACGTCAGCAGACAGTGACGTTGACTGTCAGTTTGTGGCCCACTCACTCAAAAATTTAACTAAGTGGACACAGCATCTTCCCACAGTTGTCATTCTTTCACAATTTCACTCTCCCCAAAGCATGATGATCTATGCTCACCTGGTTTATTTTGCCTTTCTCGTATGGGGTCCCCACCCCCTTATGTGGGGCCCTCTCCTTGTGTGGGCCACACATTCCACCCTCCTCCTCAACCAACAACACTAGACTCCAAACTCCCCCTATAGTTCTCTCCTTTCCTTCCCCAATAAATAATTAAAAGCTCTCCCCACACATGACACTTGACACCCCAAAGCTTACAAATACTATGCCCAAAATTCAGTCCATATATTTTTCAATATATTAAAAAGGTCAAAAAAAAGAGCTATCCTCCTATTTTCTATAATCTATTTCTATTGTTGGGTTCAAGAGGAATTATTATTTATTTATTTTGTAAAATTGTAATAAATTTTGTTTTTAGTTAATTTGTATGCTCTGCGGCGATGCCTACGCCGGTTACTGTGGCCAGGCAATGCTTAACTCCGGAGGCAGCCCACGCGCTGGACGAGGCCGTGGCGGTGGCGCGACGCAGAGGCCACGGCCAAACGACGTCGCTGCACGCCGTGTCCGCTCTGCTTTCCCTCTCATCCTCCACGCTGCGCGAGGCCTGCTCCCGCGCCCGAAACTCCGCCTACTCGCAGCGTCTCCAATTCAAGGCTCTCGAGCTCTGCCTCAGCGTCTCACTCGACCGGGTCCCCTCGACCCAACTCGCCGACGACCCGCCCGTGTCGAACTCGCTCATGGCCGCCGTCAAACGCTCCCAAGCCAACCAGAGAAGACAGCCCGAAAATTACCATCTCTACCACCAGCTCTCGCAGCAGTCCTCCATCTCCGCCGTTAAAGTGGAGCTCCAGCAGCTGATTCTGTCCATTCTCGACGACCCGGTTGTCAGTCGGGTCTTCGCCGAAGCGGGTTTTCGGAGCTCCGAAATTAAGCTTGCTATTTTGCGCCCTTTTCCTCAGCTCCTCAGGTACTCGCGCTCCAGAGCTCACCATCCTCTGTTTCTCCGCAACCTGGCCGAGTATCCGGACCCGGTTCGCCGGAGCCGACTCTCCTTTCCGTTCTCGGGTTCTTTAACTGACGGGGACGAGAATTCAAGGAGAATAGGAGAGGTTCTCATTAGAAACAGAGGAAGAAATCCTCTGCTTGTGGGTGTATACGCTTACGATGCGCTTCATAGCTTCGTGGAAAGTTTGGAGAAAAGGGAAGATGGTGTTTTGCCAGTGCAGCTTTCTGGGTTGAGTGTAGTTTCCACTGAAAAAGATGTCTCAAAATTTATAACACAGGATTGCGATAAAGGGTCTGCGAATTTGAAGTTTGCGGAGGTTGGTCAGTTGGTAGAGCAGAGTTTGGGACCTGGGCTTGTTGTGAACATTGGAGACTTGAAGGCGTTTGTTGAAGACAATGCTTTAGGTGACTCAGTGAGTTATGTGGTTGCTCAGTTGACAGGGTTGCTGGAGCTTCATCGTGGGAAAGTATGGTTGACTGGTGCCACAGCAAGCTATGGAAGCTACTTGAAATTTATTGGTAGGTTCCCGTCCATAGAAAAAGACTGGGACTTGCAGCTTCTGCCCATCACTTCTCTCAGACCTCCCTTGCCTGAATCGTATCCCAGGTCCAGGTGAGTTGTTGCTGCCCTGTAAATCTATATATTGCATGGACTTGTTCTGTTTTAAATTTGATGCCATATGTGTTTGCGGAAGTTTTTTTTGTTTCCTTCTGAGTTATAAAGTTATGTTATCTTTGCTTAGATGCTTCTGCATGTAGTTTTCTATATAATTTATTGCTGTTTAAAGTGAGAGTTGTACTTTCTTCTTCTTGTTCTTTCTTTTTGTAAGTAAAGATTGGTGAATTTGTGATATACTTCTTTATTTGCGAAATTTAATATGTCGCTTGTACTTTCTGACATAGTTTGTAGTGATATAGCTTAATTTTTGGCCAACTACCTTTGTGTTTTTTTTTGGCTGAAATATTGGCCAAATACCTGAGTTAGATAATATCAAGTTCTATATTGCAATTTGAAATAGATTAATATGAGACCATATTACTTCATAATCCATCCTCTAAGCTTTTGAAAAATATTTTTAGTTCTCATAAATTCAGAATCCATCCTCTATGCATATTTAAGTAATCAAAAGTGCGGAACAATTATGCATTTGTTGGAACTCTGTTCAGAATCTCTATTTTCCGTTTGATTTCTGACTGTATGTGCCTGTTGAATCTCACAGTTTCCTGGTCATGATATACTTACAGCTTGATGGAGTCATTTGTTCCATTTGGTGGATTCTTTTCAGCACCTTCTGACCTAAACCTCCCAATAAGTAGTTCATATCAGTGCGTGCCCCGCAATCATCCATGCATTGAAAAATGTGGGCAAGAAGCATATGCTGCTCCGAAGGGCGGTGTTGCTGCTTCAGTGGCAGGTCAGCATCAAGCTAGCTTGCCTTCTTGGTTGCAGATGGCTCCACTCGGCACAAACCAGGGATTCGATACGAAGGTGTGTGTCACGATCAATACATCTTCAATTCAGAGGGTTTAACTGTCAATATTGTGCTCTAGATGACAACCAGTTGGTGTTCTTTCATTTGTTGGGATTTTGAAATCTTTACTTCAAACTTCAGGTTTTTTTACATTATTCGTTTGAAAACTAGTTTGTATCTCTTCAGTGCAGACCAAAGATGATGGTGTGTTATTGAGTGCCAAAGTTACAGGGCTGCAAAACAAATGGGATGATAAATGCAAACATCTTCATCACCCTCATCCCCTGCCTGAAGCAAACTTGTTTCCAACTATAGTGGGCTTTCAGTCACCTGAAGACAAGAAGGACAATCAAGGCAACAGCACAAACATTTCTTCGAATAAAACTGAGTGCAAGAATACAAATTCATGCATGCCCATAGATGTGCAAACAAAATCAAGCGTTCCTCCCCAAGCTACTAATGACAGTTTCTCATCTGAAGTATGGGAAAAACCTTCGAAAGATGAAGATCTTGAGTCGGGTGGCCTCAGGTCTCCTTCCCTGTCCAATTCTAGTGTGGTTGATGGTAGCCGAACATCTGCTACATCTACCACTTCCGTGACCACGGATTTAGGGTTAGGAATATGCTCTTCTCCTGCTAGTAATACAGCCAATAAACCTCCAAATCAGAATCAAGGACGTAAACAGGACATCTCAGGTTGTTTTTCCTCTAATGTAGATTTAGTCAATGGGAATCTCTATTGTGCTCAATCATCATCCTGCTCAAGTCTTGACAACCATGGGCAGTTTGATCCAAGTGATGTCAAGGTGCTTTTTAGAGCTCTCTTTGAGAGGGTTGGCTGGCAAATTGAAGCTATTAGTGTTATTAGCCAAAGAATAGCTCACTGCCGATCGAGAAGTGAAAAATTCATTGGAGCAAGTCACAGAGGGGACATATGGTTCAATTTTACAGGACCTGATAGGTATGGCAAAAAGAAAACTGCTGTTGCCCTTGCTGAGGTATTATATGGAGGCCAGGAACAATTGGTCTGTGTGGATCTGGATTCTCAGGATGGAATGATCCATTCGGACACAATCTTTGATTGTCAAGCAGTGAATGGTTATGATGTGAAGTTTAGAGGTAAGACGGTTGTTGATTATGTTGCCGGAGAATTGTGCAGGAAACCCTTGTCCATTGTCTTCCTAGAAAATGTTGACAAGGCAGATGTGGTGACTCGAAATAGTTTGTCCCAGGCTTTATTGACTGGTAAGTTCTCAGACTCCGATGGCAGACAAGTCAGCACCAGTAATGCAATATTTGTTACAACTTCAAAATTCTCAAAGGGTTGCAGTATTCTCACTTCCACAAACAGACCCTCCAACTATTCCGAGGAAAGAATCTTGCAAGCAAAAGGGCGTCTGGTGCAGATCACCATTGAATGTTCCTTTGAGGACGGCATGGCCATAAGCCAAAACTGGAGGGCATCCTCCAATACAACTAAAGAAGGCATATCCAATCAACATCTTCTGAATAAAAGGAAACTGACTGGTGTCAATGAGCCTCTAGAGCAGCATGAAGTCTCAGAGATGCCCAAACGTGCTAACAAGATATCAACTAGGTATCTGGATCTCAACCTTCCAGCCGAAGAAACTGCAGCGCAAGACACAGACGATGGGAGCTCTGAAAACGACTGCCCATCTGAAAACTCCAATCCTTGGTTGCAAGAATTCTTTGAGCAGGTGGATGATATTGTGGTATTCAAACCGGTTGATTTTGATGCACTTGCTGAGAAAATATCGAAGGAGATCAAGAACAGTTTCCACAAGTTTGTTGACACCGAGTGTTTGCTAGAAATCGACTCAAAAGTCATGGAACAACTACTTGCAGCAGTGTATTTGACAAACAGGTATAAGGTGGTGGAAACTTGGGTGGAGCAAGTACTGAGCAGGGCATTTGCAGAAGTTCAGAAGAGATATAGCTCCAATGCAATTACTATTCTAAAACTTAAAACTTGTGAGGGGCTTTGCTTGGAGCAGCCAGCACCAAAAACTTACCTTCCCCCCAGCATTATACTAAAATAATTGCCAAGAAAAGTGTATTCTTGTAATTATATAATATAAGGTAGCATGTAGCTTCAGTAACCTTTGTTTAGCCTCTTTCATTCTCTGTTTTCTGTGTTTTATTTATTTCTTGGCCAGTCCTTGTTTAGCCTCCTAATCCCATGGTTTTAATGGGTTTTGTTTGTGCTTGTATGAAACCTCTATGTACCAATTAAGCTGTTTTGCCTTAAATGATGTATAAAAATCCAAAAGAAATTTGAGAAGGAATTTTATGTGAATAATTGTTACAAATTTATTCCTAGCTTTATTGTGTTCAATCAGACTATAGGTAATTTTTATTGTCTCCCCTTTTATGATAAACGGGATCTAGACTCCGTTGGCGATACAAGTGATATTAAAAGACGAGAAAATCGAACACAAAACCCCAAGCCCAAGCCTATTAACCAAATAGGACAGGCCGTAAGTTGAATCAGAGCCATAAGCCTGCCCAAGCCCAAATGAAAGCCCAGGTCTCCTCCTTATCTAATCCAATCCCTTATTTTGTTTTAAAAAATATATATCAAATCACACACATTTGGGGAAAATGCCATCTTCGAGCCCTCGCACCGTCGAAGAGATCTTCAAGGACTACAGCGCTCGTCGCTCTGCTGTCATTCGCGCCCTTACCAACGGTTCTCTGTCTGTTCTAATTACATACACAAAAATGCATGTTTTTTATTAGTGTGATGTTCATTGACGGTTTGCTTGTTTCTGCACTTTCAGATGTGGATGAGTTCTATTCGCTTTGCGATCCAGGTCTCTTCTTATTTCGATTTTCTTTTTCTTTTTCTCTTCGTTAACTTTCTGTTTGGTTACCCAGAAAGTAGAATAAAAATATAGGCTTGAGTATGTCTTTATAATTATTAGAGATTTTGTTCTGTTTTGGTGCTTAGGGATAGTAGTCGTTATAGGTTCTGACTGAGTAGAAACGCTGAAAGGCATCAGATTTAGAATTGTTGTTTCATTTCTCTTTCTACATTTTCTAGGAAACGTAACAAAGCATATTATTGTTCAATTTCCGCTCATAGCTTCTACTAATAGTATTCCATTGATGCCTTTAGTTTAATTTCAATCAAAATTTTATTGCTTGTTTTGCTTCCATTTGGAATGGGATGCTTTACTTACAAGCTGTGTGTACTTTAATATCTTTCAGAGAAGGAGAATTTATGCCTGTATGGACACCCAGATGAGTCGTGGGAGGTGACTCTGCCGGCAGAGGAAGTACCCCCGGAGCTTCCTGAGCCTGCACTGGGCATCAATTTTGCAAGAGATGGGATGAACCGTAAGGATTGGCTGTCATTGATTGCAGTACATAGTGATTCTTGGTTGCTCTCTGTGGCTTTCTACTTTGGTGCTCGCCTGAATCGAAATGAGAGGTTTGTTGTTCTTGTCCACGAGTTTACAGCTGATATTTTCGTGAATTCAAATGTTATTTTTTATGTTGTTTTCCTGTTCTACTTGTGGAAGTAACAGTAATCTTTTATCTACAATAAAAGAGTACTCTATATTCTCTTTCATTCTGCAAAGATCTGTCTTTCAGGCATTCATAATATTTCATGAAAGATTAGGGGCCGTTTGGCATCCAAAAACATTTTTTCATTTCTGAATACACTGGATCGTTTTCTCTGCCAGGAAACATGTTTGACACAGCATTTTCAAAAAAATTTGCGGAAAAAAAAAACAGCCCATTTTTAGAAAACACTAAAACATCGTTTTTTCAGTTTTCTAATTGTTGATTTCAGAATTGGGGATGATATCGTATGCGAATATCTTTTCTGTATATGTCAAATCAACCACCATCTGATGCGCAAAGGCCTCAATTTGGAAACTTCACCTCGTCTTTTGAGCAGTCATTTTCATGACTTTCATTTCAGCAAGCTCTAAATCCTCAATGCGCTGGTTCCCAATTTGAACCAAGCCTGAAAATAACTTTAGAAAATCTCATCTCCAAATCCTAAAACTTGATTGAGATAAACTGTTTTTGGTTTGTCGAGAAAGCCCTAGCTTTTGACCCGAGTTGAAAAGATTGATGAGCAGAGGAATGAGAAGGGCCTTCTTCCTTCTCTTTTAGAATCTGATAAAGAAAAAGAACTCCTCCTGTGGTCATGGCCTGATTGTGGGAAAGCACTCCTCACTAAACCGTGTTTTGGTTTAGTCTGAACTCTTCCCATTTTCTTTGTTTTGTTGATTTAGGGCTTAGCAGGCTTCCTTGATGTTTATTGTATTTCTGTTGCCCCTTTTGGGTGCCTTAGTGAATTTTGATTTTGGACCCAAAAAAAGAGGTAATACAGTAGCAGCCCACACAATGTGTCTGTAATATAAACAAAATCTGAGACCTGTGAAGGGTCATATACTAGCCCAAACATGTTTATTACTTTGTTATATAATTTGGTTTGATGTACATTAACATCTTTAAAATGATAATTTAATATTACACTTCGGACTTGTTTTCAGTGCATATTTCCGTGGAAATCATTTTTAAGTGAACAGGTTCCTGATATTTCGTTTGACATAAATGAATCCTCGCTGTATATTATGAGAATAATGACAAGTTGTTGCAAGATAGTTGTTAATACTTGTTATACCTGGACAATACAATGAACTGTACTTAATTGAAGCTGCTGATTTTATATGCACAGACATCCAATTCAGAACTGTCATTTTCTCTTCCCTTCTATACTATTTCCTTGCCCACCCTCTAGCTTCCTGATTCAATAGACATTGTTCATTGAGGAACTTATTGTTAAGTGTATAATGTGGTGTGTTGTCCCACCATTTAATTTTAGTGCAAATTGTCTCCTGTACCCGGCCGTCATATTGAAATTGTCACTAAACTAAAAGGTGGTTTGCTGGGCCATCAATCTTGGTAACCCCAAAAAAAGATGGTTGCAAGTGTACATAAATAACCATTTTTTTAAAATCAACAGGAAGCGTCTATTTAGCTTGACAAATGATCTGCCTACAATCTTTGAAGTCGTAACTGGAAGGAAGCCTGTAAAAGACAAACCCAGTGCAGATAGTGGAAGTAAATCCAGGAACAGTGCAAAGGTGAAAATCTCTCCCTCTCTCTCTGAAAATAATTGCCCGCCAACTGAGATTTGGATGGTCTTTCCCGTTATGCAAATTTTGGGCTTATAACCAATCTCTGTGTCTTTGCAGAGATCAATTGATGGACAAATAAGGAGCAATAATAAGTTACTTGATGGGAGTTATGTGGAGGATGAAGATGAGCATAGTGAAACCCTATGTGGAAGCTGTGGGGGAAATTACAGTGCTAATGAGTTTTGGATTGGCTGTGACATCTGCGAGAGGTGGTACCATGGGAAGTGTGTGAAGATAACACCAGCCAAGGCAGAATATATTCAGCAGTACAAATGTCCTTCATGCAGCACAAAGAAGGGCAAGTAGTAGTGACTATGAAAAGCTCGGCGTCCAGGCATTTTACTCCATTGTAATGGTCAATTGTACGGTCGGTAGATACTCTCGGACCACGGTTTTTCTTGTTTTATTCCCACTCTTCGGCCATGCCGCCATCGTTGAAACCTAGTTTTATCCCCCCTTGCGTTATATGTTTCTCTGTATCCTTGTAATGTATAGATCTTGTTTCATTTGTGTTATTTATGAAATGCTCCTGACTCCCTGAGTTTTAGTTACTAAATGATGTGGTTTATGATTTGACAGTACAACTCCTGAGTGTAGTATGGAGCTTATGCATCCTTGTGGGAACAATTATTCAAATGGTCTTCAAACTTATACTTGAGTTGTATTTTGTTCCCTCAACTAAATTATTCGCTCAGCTGGTCTATTAACTCTCTATTATTCGGCTGATTGGTCTACCGTTACATTATGTTGATATTGCCTTTAAATGAGGGAAAATTGGTCATTTCATATGTTAAAAATAAATCAATATTGAAAAATGAAATAAAAAGCTTTTAAGCGCGAATGGGAGAGAGAGAGAGAAAGAAAGGGGAAAACAAAAGGGGGAGGGGTCTGTGGGGGAACGGGGAAGAAGAAATCAAGGGGAGGAGTGACCCTGTGTTTGGGTATGAGGATTTTTCTTCTAATTTTTATTTATTTTAACGCTATTTTTATTTTTTAATTATGAAAAGTCATATTTACGCTAAAAATTGGTTAAATCTAACAAAAAATTAGATGGTGACCAATTCTTAGAATAATAAAGAGTTGATTGACCATTTAAGCAAATAATTTAAGGGTATCTTAGTGAAATACATGAAGCATCTAACTTTGATTAGCTCTACATCCTCTCTTTTTTGAAAATTAAGGATATGAACTATTTTTTCTCGAATTTATAAATACAATTCATGACATTAATCCGATTTTAGTTAAATATGAGGCAAAATGGTCATTTTATACGTTAAAAAATAAAATAAAAACAAGAAATTTCAAATAATTCTCTCTCTCTCTCTCTCTCTCTATCTATCTATCTATCTATCTATCTATCTATCTATCTATCTATCTCTCTCTCTCTCTCTCTCTCTCTCTCTCTCTCTCTCTCTCTCTCTCTCTCTCTCTCTCTCTCTCTCTCTCTCTCTCTCTCTCTCTCTCTCTCTCTCTCTGTGTGCAAGTGCAGGCTGGGAGAGAGAACAAAAAGAAAGAGGGAGAAGGGGGCAGGGATCTGTGTGGTGGGGATTGATCTGGAGATGGAGGATTGGTCTGAGGTTGGAGGGTGATGGTCACATGGGGAATGGGAGGAGAAGAAAACCCAAAGGGACAGGGGCGAGGGCCTCGGCTCGGCTCAGAGGTAAAAAACAGAAGGGAGGTGAGGGGAGGGGTTTGTGGGGGTAGGGGATTGGTTTGGGAGTGGAGGGTGGTCATGGGGGAATGGGAGGAGAAAAACCCGAAGGAGAGGGGGTGTGCTGGGTTCGGGGGATGAAAAATACATAAGGGGAGGCGGGGGAAGGGTCTGTAGGGGTGGGGGATTGGTTTGGGAGTGGAGGATGGTGGTCATGGAGGAATGAGAGAAAGAAGGGAGGAGATGGAAAGGGAAGACGGATTGGGTTCTTCAATTTTTTCCAAATTTTTTTATAAAAAAAATGATTTAACTGAAAATTGGATGAAATGTTGAAAATATAGATAGAATGGGGAAATTGGCGAAAAAAAAAAATTTCATATTCTTAATTTTCAAAAAAAAAAAAATAGGAGGCTAATTGAAAGTTATGTACAAATTCAGGGGGTATTTCTCTAGTATACCCATTATTTAATTGAATGACTAAAATACAACTCTGATATGAGTTTGAGGACCATTTGAATAAATAATCCATTTTATTTTGAATAATTTTTCAATGACAGTCAATTCACGAAGTAATGTATCTATGATTAACATGTCTTGTAGGGAGCTTTCATTTTTAGCCAACCCGAAATTTCATAATTAGGAAAAGGCTAAAACTCAAGCCAAAATGCAATTCACTTTTTATCTTGGACTCTGACATTTTCCTAAATAATTTGACTATGGAGTAAACCCTAATAAATCTAAATATCAATTACGTCGTCCACCGATATTAGAGAGCCACTTGTGCAATTTGTAGATAAAGTTGAGTTGAGTTGAGTTGACGACAAGTGTTCACGTGCTTTGTGGAAACATTGTGATGACACGTTGGTTGTCGTTTTTCTTACTTTCTTCAGTACTAAAAGCAAAACAGAAAATTCAGGTGACATCAATCAACTGTATTATTGATGGTGCTGCTATAATGATGACCTTTGGATCTTATTCTTATGAACATAACAAGCCCAAATAAAAAACGTGCGGGTATTGAGTACACGTGCTTCTTTGACTTTTACTTACGAGGCATGCTGACATGATTAAACCTGTCCCCAAACAGATGGCATGGCCCAGATTAATACTTAATAATTCCATCATTAAAACTTCTCCTCCTTTTGCCCACTACTTGGTAGTGGTTAGTAGGTGCCTTTATCCTTTAAGGCATGCCTTCCTTTAATATATGTCACCTCCACTCCACTTGCAATCTTAGCTTACATGCATGAACCTCCTACCTGCTCACTTTTTGCAATTTAGAGATACAATTCAAAGCATGAGTTTGGAATGGACTTTGGAGGTAGATGGTTTAATATTTCAACAATAAGCAAAGAGATAAAATCCTTGAATTATTGGTTGGAGCGTGGAATTATCTGACTGATTCAAAGTTGCAATTCTTTGTTTTTAAAGCGCATATAGACACAAGTCAATGAGTTCTAGCTCATTGGAAATTACATTGATTTGCAAATTATTGATCTTATGTTCGAGCCTTCGTAACACCTGAATAATTTGTATGAAAATTACCTTTCTCCAATATCATTTGTATTAAAAAACACTCATATAGACACGAATGATAGGAGTTGGAAGTTTCCAACCCACAACCTCTTTAAATCAGAGCTTAAATACCAAGTATGTTAGTCACTAGGCCCCAAACACTTAAAACTTCGAGGGAATATCAAACTAAACATGCCTCACCTGTGGCCCTTTCCATCACCTCTTATACTTATTATAAGGTTATTGCCAAATTGTCATCATCAAAGAAGACCTTGCAAAATTTGTTTTCATCCTTCCATTGTGTGGATGCATTCTCATAGGCATCTATAAACCGACATATTACTGGTGCATATTCATAGTCCTTTTGGTTATAGTTACAACTACCGCTAGCTAATCACTAATGGATATAATCAGAACATATACATACGTGGCTTGCAGGGAAATGAAGCACTTTGTTCTTCTCGATTGGCCGATTGAAATTGGTTTGAGTATAAAAATCAACAAGTTTAAACTACTACGTGCCACCATATAAGTCAGTAATCACAAAACTAACGTATACACTATGGTGCTTAAGATCAATCATTTTCTTCAAAGATCATTTCTACCTTCATTAAGATTTTAGGTTGAGAAATTAGGAGATGTTGACCACACAGGTAAAGAGATTAGAAGAAGAAAAACTTACTTATACCGGGATACCACCGTTACGTTATATCAAGCTAATTATTTATTATTATGTATTTTAATTTTCCAACATGACAATGCGTGATATGCTTGAGATATTGCCACGGGCTCCGTTTCATGTAAATTCTTCTCGACGGGAAGGCATCTTAGAATTTATCACACATGACACAATTGCAGGTTGATATATATATTTATCTCTTAATTAAGAAAGCAAACAAAAAATTATTAATAAGAAAAAAAAAGGGTCTTGGATTTTGATAATAGATAATGAAGGGGCCCCCACACATCTTCAGCCGCTGCTAAGGACCGCCAAGGATTGCCTCACATCAGATCAGACATCTCAATGAAAAGAAATATACAGTGAGACTGGTATTAATAATTTATTTAAAAAAAACCATTCAAAGTTTGCAAGTTTCGATCCAAGAACAAACCTGCCCAAGATGTCGACAACAACAACGTATATTCTACGGTACCGACGATATAAAATCAAAATAAAAAAGGAATCTGGATTAAGTCCAGTACGAGACAAAATCAAAATTATTAGATATTTGAATCAATATATATATATCAGAAAAAGCCATCTATCATCAATACACATGTGCAAAATTGTTATTAATTAAGTATTATTAGAATCGAGAAGAACCTTAACAAGCTGACACTTGACTTTTTATATATGATTTGTTTTTTTTTTTTGGGGTCAAAATTTTATACATGATTGACGCGTAGAAAAATGAAGCTATACTGAAGAAGCACGGCTTTAGACTTTAAATAGAAAAGTATATATATAGAAATTAAAGATGGATTAATAATGTATTTCTGTATATATTATGACACCTTTGTTTAGTGCGATATAAAGCTCAATTAAACAAGAATTGGGTCTTTGAAAATAGGATTTAAAACCCGATAGTTGAGCAAAAGGGCTGCTTTTGTCACTTCTTCTTTTTTTTGGGCCAAATGCTTTTGTCAGTTCGAATGATAGATTTATGCACCAAATGCTTTTGTCAGTTCGAATGATAGATTTATGCACCAAATGCTTTTGTCAGTTCGAATGATAGATACTGCTAGTCAAAAATCGTACACTAATTGCACCAAATAAAATAAATTTTGATCATTCATTCCACTAAAAAAATTGCACACACTAATTAATCGAAGGTGAATCATGAAACCAGTCCCTTTAATAATTAATGTAAATTGAGTCAAATTATAATCATCCGATGTGGATGGCATTATAATTTGCGCACCAATCTAATCTATTAAATTTGTAAATCCAATGCCGGTATTGCTTTTTTTTTTTAGCAGCTATGTAAGGTTCATGTTCCTGCTTGTAGTTGAGCGGGTAAGCCAACTTAATTAGATTGATGACTGAGCTCATTGGTGTAGAGACACTTGCCTAATTCTAGACGACATAATCGAAGTTTTTATACTTGTTACTTATCCTTGAATAAAATACTATCGCTTTCTCTCCAAAACAAAAAGAAAAGAATGAAGCGACTAGGCACATTTACTTCATCAAAAGAAGTATTAGAACATTACACTTCTTCTTTTTTTTCATAATTAATGCCGGTTAATTTGTGATCTAAACCAATTAAAATTAAAATCAACCATAGAGTTCATCTATATATATAAGGCAAAAGGTAGAGAATGATGAAATATTCAAAATACCATAAATTGCCATTTGTTAATGCAAACATTAAAAATTAAAATTATTAATTAAATGAGGATAATATAGTCATAGTCCCGATCTCTTGGACCACAGGAGTCCAAGAGATTTGTAGTCACCCACCGTTGGATATAAATCCAACAGTTCACCCACTCTTGCACTCTGCTTTTAAGAAACTTTTTTGAACCGTTGGATTTATATCCAACGATGGGTGACCACAATCTCTTGGACTCTGGGACTGTCAATTTATATTTGTCCTATTTAAAAATTTTTTAAAAAAATTAGATAATTGGTCCTATTTGTATGGAACATAATTACCCATTTTATATTTTCTTAATTCTAAAATAAATAAAAAATTTAAAAACAAAACAAAACAAAAGAGAAAACCAATTGGCACTCACGCGTGTGCCAAACGGCAAGTATGATATTATGGTGTTTACCCAATCTTTAAGATAAGAAGCAATGACCAACATGTTTGATGTTTTATACTTTTATATTTGCACCACAACGCTAAGCTTGACTTACGAATAAAAAAACAATCAACAAAACTGTAAAACAAATGCCATTAATATATTGTAATATTTAACCAACGGTCTAAACATGACCAAAGTATTTTATTGTCACCACAATCAATGGAACAAATTAAGTGGGACAAAGCTTTGTCATTAGATACAATTCGAATCTTTGTAGCCCCCCTCCATAAACATTCAACAATTTTTCTTGAAATAATTTAAATTTTCACTATAGTTTTGTGATCCCTTTGTGATTACAAGATGTACAATTAACTCTCAGTAAAAAGGGATCGTTACATACATATTTATGTGATTTACAGTAGGGAAGAAAATTTATGATTCATGGTGAGGACTACTTTCGTGGAGACTTTAAAGATTCGACTTGGGATTTGCCTCGAGGGCCCTTCAATCTTATGTAGAGCCTGTACTCGTTGAATGTCATGGGAGGGTAGAGCGCAGGTCTTTCTGGGGTGACAAGCTCCTTTGCCGGCTCTATGGCTATGTCGCTCTTCGGATTGTAGAAGAAGGCCAGTGAGAGTCTCTCCTTTGCTGGGTTTACGATCACTCTGTGCTCTACGCTTTTGTATGCTGCGTTACTTAGAACCTAATAATTCAAACAAAACACAAATTAATATACTTTAGTAATTAATCGTTAGGGAAGACAAAGACCCTACTTAAACATCAATAGGTTTACCAAAAATAGTTCCCGATAATTCTCAAGATAAACATGTTATATTATGAAGCTGTCAATCGTAACGACGACCAAGTGCATATAAAACAATCTTGTTGTGGTCCTGATTCACACTAACAATATTCTATAATTGTGAGTTGATGGGTAACGACTAATTAAGCAATCAATTAGTAGAAAAATGACAAAAAAGATTAGTGTAAAAGGTTTGTAAGCACGTGTAGCTGTCTTTATAGCAAGGAAGTTAGAAATTGCGAATGTTTATCCAGTTTTCTGTTTGAAATTTTACATTGTGATATATTTTATATAATTAAGAATATTATTTAGTTGAAGGGGTCCTAATGACGTTCGAGCAGCAACTTGAGATTTGTAAAATGAAGATAGAAACTTGAGATTTTTATATATTACTTGGAGTGAAAACACTGTCGCTCCAAAGTGCCAAATTAAATTAATGTATTAAAGAATTAAACTGAAGATTTAAAAAAGTAAATTATACCTCCCTATATTGAAGAGTTTGGTTTACTTGGACCTAGTCATCAGTTGATATAGTTATATATATATATAGCAAACTTGAATATATAGTTTTAGATTCCATATTTATAATATATGTTTGATTAGTAAAATCACGAAGGAAGTTGAGGTTCTATCCCTAAATCAATTGGCAATGAGAGTTTGCAAAGGTTTGTTAGTTTTCCAATGTGGAACATTTTCACCTTCATATTTTCACACGTCCCCGCACATGTGGTAAATTTTCAAGACTAACACATGAATAACACATATTAAGTGACGTGTAGTACGTGTGATCGTTAGGCTTTACACATGAATAACCCGCTCTGATATCATGAAAGAAAGTTGAGTTGCTTAGGTTGCAAACATGTACTTGTAAAGCAACTTGTGCGTGCACCCTACTGTTGGGGCATGGAAAAATGACTAGACCACATGAATTAATGATGCACGTTTTAGTTTTAACAAAAATCGATTGACTTGGTTAGGTTAGGAGGAGGAGGAGCCCTTTAAAACCTGACCCCTCCATGTGCCCATGGTTCATGCATATTGGTACCCAAACATTTAGTTTATTTGCAATAAGGATAATCTAGATGACAAATAAACAGATACTAGCCTCTTGAAATACGCGTTGGTTTTTTTTTGTTTTTAATTTATTTATTTATTTTAGAATTAAGAAAAAATAAAATGGGTAGTTATGTTCCATAAAAATAGGATTTATTATCTGATTTTAATTTTAATTTTAATTTTTTTAATATGAAAAATATAAATTGACTATATTTATTTATTTATTTGAATTAATTTTTTAAATTTTTTAAATTTACATTAACCAAGCGCAATTTCTGATATTTTAAATGTTTCACTATTCTCAATCTTTTACTCTATATATATAGATAAATAAATAAAATGAAGAAAAAGATTATTCACCTGAATTTGATCACCAATATTGACAATAAAAGCGTGTGGAGCTGGCTTGACAGTGATCCAAGTGTCATCTTTTCGGACCTGTAAACCTGCGACATGTTGATCTGGGAGTAGTACGGTCATGCCTCCAGGGTCTGAGTGGGATGATAGGCCCAGCGTCAGGTCAGGCTGTGGGCACTTTGGATAGAAATTCACCCTTAAGCATGCCCCAATATCCTCACCGCCAAACCCCTTTTGAAGAAAGTCTTCTTCTAATCCAAGGTTTAGTGATAAAACCTTCATTATCCTCCCACAAAGCTTCACTACTTCCTTCCCATACTCATCTATTACTTCCCTGCAAATGAACCATGAAAAAAAAAAAAATACAAAACTCAATCATCACACAAAGAATACTCACTCCTACTCCAAAACACAAAATTGTGTTTAAAATCAAAGGAAAGGTAAAAAGAAGGGGAAATTCCAACTGCGACATTGACTTTTTCCAAACATAAAATTATGTATTAGTATTACCATGTAGGATGTGAGACAAAACCCAAGAAAAGTATAAAGCAAGTAGGAGTGGTTAATGAGGATTAAGCAAGAGATTAAGACAAGCGAGCCCACTTAGTAACAAACTATTAGTCTAGTAGTATTTCTTTTTGGGTTCGAGGGTAGTCGTACTTTGCTTTCTAATAGTAGATATTGGAAGATGTCTAAGTTCGAAGTTTGTCTCGGCCGTTTATCAAACAGAGCACCCCACTTATTAAAAGTTTGATTTTGACTTGGGAAAGTACCTGGCATAGCCGGGGAGGGCCGGCCACTTGTCGTAGTCCTTCAAGCACAATGGAAGATAGTGAAGGAAATAGTAGTCACTCCAGTCAAGAATGGCACCTTTCTCAACCCCAAGCCTGCTGCCATACCCTTCATAGGTCTTCGGTGAGTTGGCGTAGGCTTGCTTCAGCTCCATCGGCATAAGGAAGAATTGGCGCCAAACCTCCTGCATCCGGTCCATCAGTCCGGGGCTAACGCCATGGTTCACGACTTGGAAGAACCCCCAGTCTCGGCAGGCCTCAGAAATTTGGCTAAGTGTGGTGGCGCGTAGGTCATCATCGTGCAAGCCTTGGAAGTCAATGATTGGGATGTTGGTGTGGGTGGCTTGATCAGAATTGGAGGAGATTGTGGTTGGTCTTTGGGTTGGGGGCTTGATGTATCGGTCTGGAAACACACCGGTCTCGGACAAGGACTGGACCCGGACTATTGGCTCTGGCCAATCCGATGGGCAGCTCATGGTGTTTTTGTAGCTTCGGCTTCCAAGGTTTGATCTGTATATATATGTATATTAGCAATTGGAAAACAAGACGGCTTAGATTGTCAAAAGCTGTGAGAGAGATGATGAGAGAGAGAGAGATGGAGGAATGGGATTGTGAGGGCGTGGATGAGAGTGTGAGAATGGTAGTTAAAGGTGGAGAGATGTAGTGGGGAGTGAAATGGACGTGAAAGAGAAACGTGAAATATATGAGGTTTTTATAACCAAGTTCCAATCAGATAGAATAGTACTTTTTGGGTGTGCTGTGAATGAATGAAAGAAGAGAAACACACAGCAACTTGTTGTATACACCCCACACGACATGATTGATCACGTGAAGAGAGATACAAAAGAACAGATATGGCAAATTATTCTCGTGTATAAAGTTTTAACTGATGCTAGAAGGAACAAAATTTTAGATTTTATATTAATGAACGATGTCATGTAGGTATAGTAGTTTGAACTTAATACGTCAATAGCCACAATTTTAACATGTGTATTATTCATAACTTTATATTTTGTGTTGAATTTAATACACTGCATCAGCATTTTGATGTCGCCAACGCCATATATAGAATAATAAGATACCTAAACGCAATAATCTTTCCACATAGTGTAGTGTGAATGTGTGATGTTTACTAAAACTATATAAAGATGCGACCCTTTATTAGTATTCATATTGGTGGGAGTCTACAGGTTTGATGAGGTTGGGCATTCAAAACTCATTGCAAATTTGCAACTCGTCATGATAGAGGGATTGGTCCCGGCCATTTCGGCGCCGTGAGCGACTTGATTTATACACCCCACCCCCACATTTCTCGTCCTTTCTTCTTTTTTCTTTTATTTTTTTAGCAGCTTGTCTTGTATTGCCTGCAACTAGGACCATCGATGATGAGGATGATATTGACTTCAGATTTGAACTATCTATTAGGCCTTGTTTGGTATCATACTAAAATATATATATATATATATATATATATATATATATATATATTAAAAAGATGAGTTTTCAAATAGTGATTTTAAGATCTAAAACATTGTTTGGTATTGAACTCCAAACTATTTTTAAAATCTAAAAACAATTGAAATTAAAATAAAAAACCCTAGATTCCCAAATTGAAATTAACAAAAGAAAAGGAAAAATATGTGAGCTTTCAATAGAAACCCAAAATATGAAAAAAGATTGATCAAATTTGGGCCGGGTAGTGGATGAAGGAGACCTTGACAGCGTCGACCTAGGACCACCAACCGAAGAGAGAGAGAGAGAGAGAGAGAAAAAAAACTATAAAACCTTAGGGCCCATTTGGTATCCTACTTGGATCCAATTTTATAAACTCAAAACAGATTTGCCAAAAACCTTTTTGGTAGACCCATTTTAAAAAACCCAAACCCAAAAAAAATTCAAAAACACCCCTATCATTTAAAAAAAGAAAAAAACGAGGTTTTACAGTTTTTTCTCTCTCTCTCTTGCGCACAACCAAAATTGATAAGGTTTATGACTCACATCTTTTTCCTTTTCATTTGTTTATTTCAATTTGGAGATTAGAGTTTCTCATTTTCTGATTTTAATTTCAATCTTAAAAATAGTTTGAAATTCAATACCAAACAAGTTGGCATTAATTTAATTCTCGGCTTGTTTTGGAATTAATTTCATTCTCGGCATGTTTTGGAAGCAGTGCCAAACTAATTATTAAGGGAACGTATATTGTATATGTGTATGTATGCATGCATGCATGCATACATGGCAATTGGCATGAACATGCATGTACGTGTGGTTAGTTGCAAGTTGCATGCATTAATGGATATGACACGTGGATGGACAGGGACCCACCCCCTCTGACCCTACGTGACGCCTACATGCATGGTTCATGACTCCATCCTTGATCCTCCATGGAGGGATCATGATGGATGATCACTAAGCTAGCTAGGCTACACTATTAGAGCATTTCCATTCATTTGCTATGGAAAAAAAAAAAAAGCAATGGTTGTTCTTATTTACATGAATAGTGCATGCCCTAGAAAATTTTTTTGTCGAGTTTTTCACTCATTGCTTTATGGTAAGCTCGAGAAGCGATTCTTATTCACATGAGATACGAGAAGAGGAATTTGTATAGAGTTTTCGTGTGGGAAGTGAACAATATGACTAGGTATTTATATATATAAAAAAATGAAATATTTGTTTTTGTTCTTCCCTTTTTTCAATTTTTTATATTTAAATTGAATACTGACGTCACAATGACATCATCATTAAGTCATCTTGTCCAAACAGCAGCCCAGACAAGTCTTATCTTAAGCCTTGCTCGGGTTGGTGGAGCCCAGCGCTTGCCCTGGCAAACCTTGGCCTCTAGAAATTGAATTAAGGGCTTAGGGGGCCTCTTGCCCGCGGGGCTAGCCCCTCCTGCAGGAGTTGCTCTTATCAATCCCAATCATTATCCATAAAACACGTGTTGCCTTGGCAATTTTCATGCCACACAATTTTCATGCCACACACACACCTAATAATTAAACTCCAATACCTAATTATTAAATTAGTTATATAGTGTCGATTATTTGACTATCATTAACTAATAATTTGCCCTTACCAAACAAAGTTTTATTTTTGGAAGCCGTCATTGCTTAGGTCATTATGCCTTACATTGTACACTTGTACTTCTGCCGACTCTTTTGTTTTTGTTTTTCCTTTTTTAGGCTAAAGACCCCTAAACCCACTTTCCTCGTTCATGGACAAACATATCATTTTCGATCAGAAAAAAAAGACAAACATATCATTTTGTTAAAGATCCACTAATCCTCCTAAGAGTTAAAAACGTTATAGGATGAGCCAATAATTTATATCAAGTTTACGTACCTTCTCGTGCGAACTGAACTTTCATATTGAAATTAATTAAGGTAAATTATTATGGTGAGATAATTTAATACATTTTTCTTATCTAGTCTAGTCTTTATCACAGCGTGAAGTGACAAGCTACTTCGCTGTGCGCCTAACAACAACAAATTAAGATAGCCAAGCTGTTTGGCATTTCTTTGAACATTCAGAATACCAGCACCTCAATCTCTCTCTCTCTCTCTTCCTCATGACAACAAAAACGTGGATTAATAGATTGGTGCTTTCATGAAATGACCAAGACAAAGAATTTAGATATATTCCACGTGGCCGAATTAAGCCCTCAGTTATACGTGGGCCTTTTAATCAAGTAACTCAGCTAAATAAATTTGAATGAAATTCCTAATCAAGTCCAATATGAAGCTGATTGATTAAGTGGCCTCTGGATTTGAGGTTTTACCTTGCAAAGTTTTGTCCACAGGCCACAGGCCCACTTTGTTTGTTCCCTTTTCCTTTTGTCTTTTAAAACTCTTGCCTTCTCTCTCTCTCAAATCTGATGGGGATGACAATCGCATAGGGAGCCCATATTGTCTTTCACTTGGGAAGTAAAGATGCATAGAAGCCCATTTTTTAAATTTATTTCTGTAGTGTATTCAAACACAGGAGCTTCTCCAAGAAAGATTTGTGTTAAGAACTAGTTAATCTTAGTCACCCGTTAGAGCACTTCCACTCATTTGTTATGGTAAATAGTAAGGGCGGTTACTGTTTACGTGAATGGTATCTGCACTAGCTCTTCTTTCTTTTTTTTGGTGATTTTCCATCCAGTGTCATGGCAACCCATAGACAATTACTATTCATATGACATTAATTTTATTTATATGTATGAAATTAATAAATAAAAAATTGCTAGGTATTTTATGTAATTTTTTAGATATTTTTTATTTTTTATTCGCTGACATAAGCATGACGTTAGCAGTGACATACTATGCCTGGATCAACAACAAGCTGCAGATATGATGATACGAATTAACTTGGCATTCGGAAATAGCCATGTTTCACAGTCTCTGCAATTCTTGGATGGAAACTATAACTATGTTTCTGTTTTTCATTAGCTTCTGCCTAGACAAGCAAAAAGGGCGAAACACCCTTGTGAAGGAAAAGGGTAAAAACAGCAAGTTATAATATGATGAGCTTCTTCTTCAAAGGCCATATTGTCTTTCACTTGGGAAGTAAAGATGCATAGAAGCCCATTTTTTAAATTTATTTATGTAGTGTATTCAAACATAGGAGCTCCTCCAAGAAAGATTTGTGTTAAGAACTAGTTAATCTTAGTCACCCGTTAGAGCACTTCCACTCATTTGTTATGGTAAATAGTAAGTGCCCGTTTGACATTGCTTATTTGGGGTGATAAGTGATTTTTAAAAATTTGGGGAAGCCCAACCCGTTTGGTAAACTATGAGAAAATCACTTATTGTTGAAATTTGATGTGACAGAAAGCTATAAGGGAAAACAGCTAATGAGGTGCTTTCATTTTTGATTATGTAGGAATCAGTTTCGAAAAGTGCTAGGTTTAATGATTATGTGGCAATTATTTTCTGATTATGCGGGAATTAGTACCAACAAACACTTTTAACAAAAAGTTTACCAAACACCAAATCGCTTTATCTCACAATGATTTCTCTCCCAAAGAATCGACAAAGAATTATTTTCACAAAGACAAAGAATGCCAAACCGCCCTAAGGGCTAAGTATCACGTGAACAGATTCCGCACTAGCTCTTTTTTTTTGTGTGGTGATTTTCCATCCAGTGTCATAGCAATCCATAGACAATTACTATTCATATGACATTAATTTTATTTATATGTATGAAATTAATAAATAAAAAATTGCTAGGTATTTTATGTAATTTTTTAGATATTTTTTATTTTTTATTCGCTGACATAAGCATGACGTTAGCAGTGACATACTACGCCTGGATCAACAACAAGCTGCAGATACGATGATACGAATTAACTTGGCATTCGGAAATAGCCATGTTTCACAGTCTCTGCTATTCTTGGACGGAAACTATAACTATGTTTCTGTTTTTCATTAGCTTCTGCCTAGATAAGCAAAAAGGGCGAAACACCCTTGTGAAAAAAAAGGGTAAAAACAGCAAGTTATAATATGATGAGCTTCTTCTTCAAAGGCCTGCAGCAGGCTGCATCTAAGAAATCCTTAAGGACCAGTTGTCCTTGTCAAACTAAGCAAGTTGTCAACGTTTCGTTAGCATCAAGGGGTAGAAATCAAATCACAAGTCCAACTAAAGCTAAGTTTACAATAACATAAGATTGTTTTATTATAAATATTATATAGGCTGAAGGTGTGTTTTTTTACAGACGTCCATAGTGGAAGGCTGAGTCAGAGATTCCAATAATGAAATTGGTGTCCCCCCACCCAAACAAAGTCTAGAGAAGAGAAACGCGCTTACATTCACAGCTTGGAATTTTCCTATAATCCCCATAATCCTCTTCGGTCACAGTTGGTCCAACCTCTTCTTCTTCATCTTATCTTCTTCTTCTTCATACATTTAATCTTATTTTCCAATCTCCCAGTCTCAGGTCCCTCTCAGTGAATAGTCTACGTACTCGCTCTTCCTCCTCACTGTTCCTTGCGACAAAAACGACATGAAGTTGAAGACTTGACGCAATATGACAAAAATTGAATCAATGGTCGTGTATTATTAGTTGCCTCAATAGGCTTCTTTCTTACTTTAGAATTTTGTTGGGATGAGCTTCTCTTTAGATATGCATTTTGGGGTTTTCAGGGATTAAAGTATTATATATGGGATTAGTTTTGATTTTTTGATTTTGCACCTTGAACTCGTACTTTAAGGCACTTGTGCCACTACATTCTTAATTTTAATAGTAAATTTGACTTACATCCTTCAAATTCAATTTGCAGTACCTACAACCCTTCACTTTTTGTTCCTATAAATAATTCACAGTTTGTATAAGTAAAAACTCATGACTAGGATCCAACTCAGCAAATTACCTAATTAAGCATAAACTCTAATTTATTGTACTTTTCAGATTCCAAAAATACCCCCAACTAAGCCATTATTGCATTTTGTATATTAATGTAGGAATCAATATGGAAACAGTTTTTAATTGTATTGTATATAATGACGGACATTGAATTTGGAAAGATTTCCAAATGGTTATAATGGATGTAGAAATTAATTTTGAAACATTTTTAAAATTTAACAATAAATACAGATTTAGGTAATCAGTTTGTTTAATAAAAATGTTTATGTTATTTTCTTTTTATGAATTATACATGACTAATAATCTACTTTATAATTGTTTATGAATAATACTGTACATACTAATTATGTTGAAAAAATAATGTACCTATTACTTGTTCTATGAAAAATAACTAATAATCTTTTTATTGTTTGTTTTATGAAAAATATAATTTACCTAGTATAAATAGTGTACCTGTTTTTAATTTATAAAAAGTGTACATAATTATCTGTTCCAATATACCTACATTATACGACATCCAATATACTTACATTAATTTTAATGTACTTACGATTAGGATTTAGGTATTATATGTCATCCAATTTACCTACCATTTGAATAATATACCTACTACGAAAATATGTATAGGTAAATTACCTACATTATACGACATCCAATATATACATTAATTTTAATATACCTACATTATATGTAATTATGGTTTATATGTATAGCTATTAATAAATATTATTTATGAACGAATATATATTATATGTATTATGAGAATGTTTTCATTTGTTGAGTCCAGTAACACCATAATAATGGAAAGGCTAGATATTAGGGATTGTTTAGGAAAAATCGCTGGATAACAAAAATGGCAGGGTTTTGTAAATAAGTAATAAGAAATGGGCAACTTTTATCCTTCATGGCATCCGTTTTCAGAATTGGGTTTTGGTTGGAAGTAAATATGTAGATTAATTTTAGTATAGATTATTAGAGTTGCAAGGGCCTATTGTATAACAATTACATATCCTAAGTTGTTCAATTTTTTGCAATTTGGTTCCAACACTAACTTCACTGTCAAAAAATTTGTTAATTGCTCACTTATTCGCTTATTTTGATGTCAGTTGAAGAGTATTTTCAGGTATTTGATGTCTTCCTGTCCAGGAAAAACATATTACATGCATTAATACCAAACCATTTTTGAATAAAATACCCTTCAACTGACATTGAAATAAGTGAATAAGTGGGACATAAGCTTGCCACACAAGCAATTAACGGAAATTTTGACAGTAAAGTTAACGCCGGAACCATATTGCAAAAAATTGGAAAACTCAGGGTATGTAATCGTTAAAAATGAGAATGCAATGTCAAACATGTCTTAAGGGTAATAATTTAGAGTACTAAATTGAAATTAACCCTTATATATGCATTAAACTATCTCCAACCTAAGGGGTGGAATCTCAAATTTTGAGTTTTGAGTCCAAACTCCATCTTCAACCCATGTATTTTTGGGGATGGGGGGGTCGAATTTTCACCCAGGGGGAATTCTGGGCGGCCTGGACTGGTTTTTTTGTTTTTTTGTTTTTGTGGAGCCAAACTCGCCAGCAAAGGAAGCCTACGTGAACGATTTTGGAGTAGGCCCCGTGTTGCAGCAAATAGTTAGCCACTCCTTTTCTATCTCGTGACGCGTGGCTGAAGCAAATGAATTGGATTCATTTGAAGTTGTTGTTTCAATTTATTTATTTTTAAATTCTAAAGGCTACATATATTCAGCGGCGATGATATTTATAAGCAATCTCAAAGGTAAAAATTCATATTCAACAGCTGAAATTTAAATTTAACAATTAAATTATTTTTATAATTAATCTAAATCAGATCCAGTCTAAAATAATTTTATAATTACCGATTATCTTAATTGTAATTATCATTTATCTTAATATATTTTGATTTTTAAGTGAAATTAAATTAAATTTTGGATTTTTTAAGGTTAATATGTTCATAAAATTAAATCACGAATGATAAAACAAAAATAATATCAAGAAAAACTAACGAAAACAATAAAATTAGGGGTTAACCATTTTTGAACAATTTAATAAAGTTGCGGACTCAAATTATGAGTGTGCAAGGTTGGTGGAAAAAACAATTTGAGTCCTGAAAATACATGAATAATTGTATTTTGATGGGTGAAAATTTGAGTTTAGGCCCAACATAATTGGATATGGTCTTATCATTTCTTATTTAGCTCTGCTATGTGAAGTGCGATCGTTTAGCAAAATATGCTATATTTTTGGTAAGATATCGTGTTGTGTTCTTGACAATATTTAACATGAAAGCTAACAAACTTAATATGAATAGTCATCAACTCCTATGCAAAAACAATAATGTTAGAGGCACCAACTTGTTTACCAACTTTTGTGACACCAACTTATGTGGCATATGACATGGCAATTCATGTCATTTGCCACAACATCTTCTTAATTACTCAAGTTTTAACTTAATTATTTAGTCCCTAAAAACTAAAATGACTTATAATTAAAAGAACTTAAATGCCAAGTTCCAACGCCTCCCCAAATTTCCCAGATCCGCCACGGCCTTCTTCCTCCCCAAATCTTCCATGGCGCCTTCTTCTTCCCCAATTCTACCATGGTTTCCGTCAAATTCAACATACAAAAATACAAATCCAAAACTTTCATACGTCACATTATATTGTATTATGGTTTGCATCTACATAATTTAGTTCAGATTTTGTATATGTTGTAAACAAAAAGTTGAGATCATTATAGTGCCCCGAAATAATTAAGAACTTGTATATATCTTTGATTTAATTGAAATGGCTTAAATCTCAAAAGGGTAGCATAATTGCATGTAGTAAAGGGTGTTGCTAAATTCGAAGGGGGTGGTGATTAAAGAAAACGAGACTGGATCGATGTGTTAAAAACCAAGTCTAAGGCTTAAAAATCCTAAAAAGTCACTATGCAGCTGCAACCTGTAGAAGAGAAGAAACCAAAGATTAAAGAACCATCACATATAGGATATAGCCAATGCCATGGCCCATGGCATTCGAATACTCAAAATATATGACCGGGGAGAATTGTTACTTCATATGGTGGGTTCGCATCTAAATAGCTATGGCATATCTGGGGAAAGAATTGATGATCACTGCAGATCTAGGAATTGGCAAGGTTTATTTGTTTTTAAATTTCTATAATTGGTTTGAGTTTTTTACTTTTATTTTTGAGTTAAATAATTAAGTTAAAACATGAGTAATCAAGAAAAGATGATGTGGTAGATATGTCATATGCCTCATAAGTTTGTATAATTAAGTTGGTAAACAAGTTGGTGTCCGTAGTATTACTAATGCAAAAATGAGTTATTAGGGTAATCTATTTAATAAATAGGCTGTACTTTAGAAAACTTATATAATATTGTTGCGAATATTGTATTATCATCCGTGCAAAGTCATTATGAAAAAATTATCAATAGATATAATAAAAATTATACTTTTGAGGAATCAATAATTAGAGTATGAATCTTCCCAAAGACACTCGAGTTATTAAGAAATTCCCCCCACACCACACAAAAAAGGTTTCAAAAATATATAATGGGTGTCGCATGCCATTAAACTTTTGAAAAAGTATATCTTTTAAACGTTAATGTAATTATGTAAAATAAGCAATGAAAAAGTTGTATATATATATTTTTCAAATTTCCAATTTAAAGTAAGATTTTATTTCGTGAACATCTAAAGTAAATCTAAAATAAGATTTTGTTTCATGAACATCTAAAGTTCAGTTCCAAACGAGTACGAGTCTCGAGTCTTAAGTCTTAACTAAGAAGTAAAATTATTTCCTTTTCAAAAGTGATGTTCTCCGAGATAGGGCAGGAGATTGTAGCCACGTGCACAAGCGCGAAGCAGATTAAGGAAACGATGAAACATGAAACACAAGCACACGTGGCGGACGACTCCACTTGAGGCGTAGCAAATCCTAAGCGAACGAGGTGTAGGTGAGTGGGCTCAGTCTATCTTCTTTGCATTTAAGCTGAATTTGGGATGAATTTGAATTTGAGTTTCATTTAGGGGAAATCCTCCTGCTGATAGGATGGTCATAAAGAAGTGGGCCTCCCTTTGAAGGTTTGACTTTGACCAAATTCCACACAAAGGAGAGGAGAAAGAAGGCGCTGAGAAAGAAGAAAAGTCGCACTTTCCTGCCTTCTTCCTTGAGCCACAGCACAGCAAGGAAGAATATAAAGCCCCTGCCTCCCTCTTCTCATACCTCAAACTCCTCTAACTCGAGGTCACCAAACCGTTTGCTCTCAAACAACAAATACTCAAAGCTCCTCCTACTCTCTCTCTTCTCTCACTTCGTGCCTCTGACGACTTATTGACTACTTAAAGGTGAGAAAAAAGCTTCTGGGTTTGATTGTTCGAGTTTTCTAGAACCTTAAAGTTTGATGCTTTATATATTTGGATTGAATTTTGAGATACCCTTTTGTTTTGTATGATTTTCAATGGGTTTGTGAAGGATTTCTGGGTTTTGAGTTATTTGGGTTAAAGTTTGATACTTTGGATCTGGGTTTTGTTATTATTTCCAAATCAAAGTTTTGTGATGATTTGTGGCATATGTAAATCTCATCTCAATTAAAAACCTGTAGTTTTCAAGATGAAGTTTTGGGTTGTTCAATTTATGTAAATCTTAGATTCAATAATTATGCAGTTATGGAAGTTCTTATTAATTTATTTATAATGAATTAGACAACTTTACATATAAGCAAGCAGCTGCGGATAATTTAATTTGAGTGGTATATTGAATTTTTGTTTTATAATGATGCAGGGTTTAGGATATGTGCAAGGGATCCAAGGATAAGCTTAGCCCCTCCAATTTCATCATGGAAAGCGGATTTCCGAAGCAGAATTCGGTTTTGGTTGAATTGTCTGCCTCAGACAATATTGATGCTTTCAGAAGCGAAGTAGAAGAGAAAGGTTTCCATGTTGACGAGGCTGGCTTTTGGTATGGTAGAAAAATTGGGTCAAAGAAGATGGGGTTCGAAGACAGGACACCACTTATGATCGCGGCCATGTTTGGCAGCACCAAGGTTTTGAAGTATATTATTCAGTCTGGTAAGGCTGATGTCAATAGGTCTTGTGGTTCAGATAAGGTCACTGCCCTTCACTGTGCCACTGCTGGCGGTTCCACCGCATCGCTTGAGGTTGTCAAGCTCTTGCTTGATGCATCAGCTGATCCTAATTGCGTCAATGCCAACGGGAACAAGCCCATTGACTTGATTGCTCCTGCTTTGAAGTCACCTTGCAGTTCAAGAAGAAAGACCATGGAGATGCTGTTGAAAGGTGATATGTCAGTTATGGTAAGTAATCAGATTGCTAACCAAGAGGGAGACCAACAGAAATTTCCAAGCCCTCAGCTGTCAAAAGACGGAAGCGAGAAGAAAGAATATCCTATTGATATTTCATTGCCTGATATCAACAATGGGATATATGGTACAGATGAGTTCAGAATGTACACTTTCAAGGTGAAGCCGTGCTCGAGGGCCTACTCTCATGACTGGACAGAATGCCCTTTCGTTCATCCAGGTGAGAATGCAAGGAGGAGAGACCCAAGAAAGTACCCATATAGCTGTGTACCCTGCCCTGAGTTCCGCAAAGGGTCGTGCCAGAAGGGAGATGTCTGTGAGTATGCTCATGGTGTTTTTGAGTCCTGGCTTCATCCTGCCCAATATCGTACCCGGCTTTGCAAGGATGAAACAGGGTGCACAAGGAAAGTGTGCTTCTTTGCTCACAGACCTGAAGAATTACGCCCTGTGTATGCCTCCACGGGTTCAGCCATGCCTTCACCAAGGTCTATGTCAGTGAGCGCAGCAGATATGGCCGCCTTGAGCCCATTAGCTCTTGGTTCATCACCTATGTCTCTGCCTACCACGTCAACACCACCCATGTCTCCATTGGCAGCCTCTTCATCTCCCAAGAATGGAGGTTTGTGGCAGAACAAAGTTAACCTCACTCCACCTGCCTTGCAGCTTCCAGGCAGCAGGCTAAAGAGTGCTTTGAGTGCCAGAGATTTGGACTTGGAGATGGAATTGCTAGGACTGGATAGTCATTCTAGCCAACAACAGAAACATCAACAGCAGCAGCAACAGCAGTTGTGGGATGAGATATCTCGTCTCTCCTCGCCGAAATGCTACAATAACGATTTCAGCAGGATCGGAGAATTGAAGCCAACTAACCTTGACGATGCTTTTGGATCCTTTGATCCTTCTTTATTGTCTCAATTGCAGGGAGTTTCTCTAAAGCCTTCAACACAGACCCAGTTACAATCTTCTGCGCATCAGATTCGCCAAAATATGAACCAACTTCGATCAAGCTACCCAACCAACTTGTCATCCTCTCCGGTGAGGAAGCCCTCCTCATTTGGGCTTGACTCACCTGGGGCTCTTGCAGCAGCAGTTATGAATTCCAGGTCTGCTGCATTTGCACAGCGAAGTCACAGTTTTATTGACCGCGGAGCAATGAGCCATCCTCATGGGCTTACTGCCCCTGCTAATTCTTCCACCATGATGCAGTCTTCAGATTGGGGCTCACCTGGTGGGAAATTGGATTGGGGAATTCAAGGAGATGAGCTGAACAAGCTGAACAAGCTGAAGAAGTCTGCTTCTTTTGGGTTCCGAAGCAGCAATGCTGGAACACCAACCACCTTTATGCCATCAGCTGTTGGTGAGCCAGATGTCTCTTGGGTCAATTCCCTGGTTAGAGATGTTTCTTCTGAGAGGTCTGAGCAGAAGTATCATCACCTCAATAAAGGGGTTCATGAAATGCTTCCCCCATGGGCGGAGCAGATGTACATAGAACAGGAGCAGAGGGCATAAGCAACAAGTCTGGCTCCTAGCTTCTCCTGAAGAAGTCAATACTTCCGAGTTTTTATTAGTATTCGATAAAGTTATAGTTACTTGTAATTTAAGAAGGGGAAGCTACACCAAACCAATTCAATTCAATCAAGGCCCTGAAGTTCCGGGCAGGATAAAGGAGATCAAGTTAGGCTAGAATTTGGAGAAATCAGATAGAAGGAAGCTAATATATTTTTTCATTATATTGTATTTATTTATTTATTTTCCCTCTCCATCTGGGAGATGTCAATTACTAGTTGTCCACAGAGATGATAAATGCATCAGTGGCGGGAATGTATTCTTATTTAAGCTGATCAAATCTTGCAACTCATACGGAAAATGAACGTTTCTGTGTTGTAAACTTGTAATCTATCAATTAATTCATTTGAAGTTCATCCATGGTTTGTGTTATTTGTTCTGTCAAATTGTTGTGCTCCATCTATGTAGGTCCCTGTTGAACAATTTCCTGATGATCTTTGTCATTCTTGCTGCTTCAGATGTTCTTGGTTTTATTGGTTACTTTGTCCGCCAGAGTATTCTGATTCATAAGATTCCATGGATAGCTAGATAGACCATTGCCAATTTCAGATTCAAACCTAGCCCCTCTCATCAGGCCAATCCAGCTTAGCTCCAATTCCATTTTAGAGACACTGCATTTTATAGAAGGCTTATTAACTTAAGCGGTTAAAAGCATTTATCTTTAGACTCCGAAGAAGTATTGTGTTCGTTTCCTTCCTCTCTACAAAAAAGGAAGAAGAAGAAAAACACTGCGCTATGAATCATCAGTGACTATGTACAACAAGCTTTGTTGGTTACCACAAACATTATCCTAATATCATGTAGGCCAAACAACATAATCAAAGGACTTAAATGGTTGCACTTAAGCACTATGTCTATTAATGGAGGTTGGGTAGTCTTTTCTGCAACATAGATGTAGACCATATTCATGGAAAGCTAACATCAACACATCCTTGCTGGAGCGTCTCAGTGCCAGGAAAGAAAGATGTAGCAATCCGCCTTTGTTTATAGTGGAATTGGAAGCAAATGGCGTGTGGGGCCCCAGCTTTTGACGTTTGTCCTTGCAAAAAAGTTTTTGGGTTTTCTGGTCCAGCCGCCCACGAGTTTTTTTCTCAACCAAACAAAAATAAAGTGTCCAAAAGTCCAATAAATGAAGCTTCCTCTAACTTTTCTTCGTAGTGAGGTACTAGGAGGATGAGACACCCACTTCTTTTTTGTTTTATTGTTTTCTTAGTAAGGTATTTTTATAAATTCCTCAATTTTATTTTATAATGAAAAACACTTAAAGTATTATCTTAAAGAAAAAAACACCCTCTGAATCCAACTGTTATTCCCACCCAACATTAAACATTTGATAATAAACAGCTTTTTATAGTTTGATTTTCACTGTGTTTTTCACTAATAGTAGCAGTTGATATGAGTAATCATGTCTTTTTTTAATAATACAAATAATAGCCTAAATTATAAAGGGAGAAGATTTCTCACACACACTACCAAAATGTTATGATAGTTCGAACCTGAGACCAGTAGTCTGCAGGACAATGTCACTTTACATTGGGATAGAACCCGTTAGTCTTTTTATGTTGGTCATTTTGAGAACAACCATGGTATTCCTTTTATTTTATTTTTAGTACAAACGATAGTCTAAACTATAAGGAGGAGTTTCTTACACACACGTACACAACTAAGACGCCATGTGGATTCGAAACTGATAACCCTATTATTATTATTTCTTTTTTAAAGAACATTTTCTATTAAGAATGACGATAATATACTAAACTCGCACAACACTACACGAATACTATAACTCGAACCCAAAACCTTTCACAAGAAAACAATTACTTTAAACCACTAAACTAGTAGTGGTTTGCAACCCTGTATTCTTTTTTTTTTTGATGAGAAAAGGGGTTAAAGAACCCCAAGGGGAAAACACACAAACTACACTACATTAATCAAACGAGCCTTAGCAGCTCCCAGCATATGCTCAAGAAGGACAACTTTCAAATTGCATTTATGCCAAAACTCTTAAAATAATAGGCCGACCAAAACAGAATTAATTTTTTTTTTCAAAAAGGACTTGTGGGTTTTGGGTCAAAAATTACAACCCCATTATGTTGGGTTGATGAAAACTAAAGTTTGGGCCACAATTGAAGTCAGACGGCCCACACGTAAAGCTTTCCATATTTGGCTACCAACCCCCAACTCAACCCATTAAAAAAACTAAAAGAGTAGCCTTATTGCCGCCTTGCACAAGCGTCGCGCCCTTCGTACGAAACTTTGCACAAACTGGTTGGACGTTCGCTTCGCTTCGCTGCGTTTCAACGTTGTTCCTGTGTACATTTCTTCACTATTTGTGGGAGAAAATATGCTTACAGGTTTGTCCTTTTCTTCTGCGTATGTGTATAGCAGAAGTGCATTCAAACTGTTCGGTGAATTGCCCCAGAGAGATCCTTTTGTGAATGTGAATGTGAATGTGAATATGAGTGTGATGTTGTATGTTTTGCTGACAGAACGCATAGTGAATAAGTTTGGTTGATATGTGTAGATTTTGAAGGAAAGCATTGTTTCTTACATTGAAGTCGAGATTGGTTTTGTTAAATGATTGTAGAAGATTGGGATTCATGGAGAAGTTCAATTCTTTGCCACCATCATTTCAATTGACTAATTTCATACATTGTGTGTAATCCAGTGGAAACATGAAGCATTCTTGGCATTGGGATTATTGAATTTTATTTTCTTTGTTTTCAGGATTAACTACTGGAAGCCATTTTCAGTCTGACGTAGTCAGAATCTGTCACACAAGGCAAATTCCTGGTATTTCGACTAAACTTATCATTAGACTAGAGCTTATGTTAACTCAATCCTGTCCTTGCTTGCATGATATATCCAAGATGAGTGGATCTTAATCTAATTCATTGTCTCTACACATGATCATAACATTTCGCAACATTATGTATTTGTAGGTTTAAAGCAGGACCCATTGTGCTTTTCAAGTGCTACGTTGCATAGAAAGAAAACGGTTACTTGCAGAGCTATCAAGGCAGAAGATGTCTCCTATAAGCCCGAGGAACGTAAAAAGAATGGACCTTTGGTTAAGATGTGTGGCATTACATCTGCTAGAGATGCAGCTATGGCAGCGGAAGCTGGTGCTGATTTTATTGGGATGATCATTTGGCCCAACTCTAAACGCTCTGTTTCACTATCTGTTGCCAAGGAGATTTCAAGAGTTGCAAGAGATTATGCGGCGCAGCCCGTTGGGGTGTTTGTGGATGATGATGCAGACACAATATTAAGAGCCGCTGATGCATCTGACCTTGAACTTGTTCAGGTATATACATTCTGTCCCGTGATTAGCTTGCACAAGTTGCATTATAAGTAACAAAAACATTAGGATTGTAATGCTTTTGAGGTTCTGCAGCTTCATGGAGATGGCTCCCGAGCAGCTTTTCCAGTATTAGCCCAAGATCACCGTATAATATACGTTCTTCATGCAAATGAAGATGGAACTCTTCTGAACCAGATTTCTGCCGACCAATGTTCTCTAGTTGATTGGGTTCTTGTGGATAGTGCAAAGGGTGGTAGGTAAGGAAATTTCATTCGTAAACATCGTCTTCTTTTATGCATGTCAATTCATATTAGCAATTGTCTGAATGAGAGTTCAAATGTATATATCCTATGAACTTGTTCTGATTCACTTCAATCTAAAATGCCTGCAGCGGTAAGGGATTCGATTGGAGCCAGTTTAGGCTACCAAATATTAGAAGCAAACATGGGTGGCTCTTGGCAGGAGGGATAAAGCCTGAGAATGCTTGTGAGGCTCTCTCTACCCTCAAACCTCAAGGAATTGATGTTAGCAGTGGCATTTGTGCCCCGGATGGCATCCAGAAGGACCAATTGCGAATATCTTCCTTCATGAGTGCAGTACATTCAGTAAACTACTGACTGAATCTGAGAGGAAGTGGTTCAAATTTTCAAGACTGAATCAGCTTGATACAAACCTGTTACTATGGGGTTCATTGTATCCATTTAATTTGCCATGTTAAGGGAAATGTTTTGGACCTTGTGTATTGTTTGTGGTGAAAATATCAAAGAAAGCAAATAAAAATGAGAGGATAAAAGTGTAAGTGGTCTGATAATGTTGTTCTTTTTTGATTGGTTAAGCAGTGTGGCTCATTCTTGATGGTGGTGTTTTCTATTGGACACACTTTGTCAATTATTTCAACTCCGCGTTACCTTTATCCGCTATAAACATGTGGTGCAATTAATGCTGCTTATGAAGCGGTCAAATTCAATTGGCCAACTGATGGTGAGATGAAACAAAGGCTAATTGACAAAATGTATTGCCGTTTTTTCTCTTTACGTAGAAACATCAAACACCTGTAATACCATAATGTTTACAAAAAGCCACTTTTCATAAAGGAAATACAATGCCTGTGTTTCTCTTTGGAGATGTGGCATAGCCATGACCTCAAAATCCATAGAATCTAAGTGCTAATTCTCTTTTGGGTCAAAATATCTAAAACATTATCATTCATTGCTGCCCAACTTGCCACAAAAACGTATGGATGCACACCTTGAGAGAGAGAGAGAGAGAGAGAGAGAGAGAGAGAGAGAGAGAGAGAGAGAGGAGTGGTTTTTCTTTCAAAACTAAATCATATACTTTCACTTTAAATGCCCACGTTACAAATTAACAGCCTGCAATTACGCATGCGAGAGGTACCTCTTATATCCTAATACAAGGAGAGGAAAGAATGGCTGCCCAGGCAATATTAATACAAAGCTGGAAAATTGTTGGTAGTTAAAAACAATGGTCACAAAGAAGTTAAAAGGCTTTGGTACGCTTCAATTGTTGTACCTGAAAACTTCAACTTCACAACAACTTGGCAACTTCATTCTGATGTCACAGACCCAGCAACTTTCTTATCGGTTTGATAATATACAATATCCCCAGTATCACTGACGTAATGATCACGTTTCATGCTTCTTATAAGAACTCCCAATAAGTGAAGTGGGAGAGGCCCAGATTTCTTTGGCTCTCTGTAGTACTTCCCAAGCACAGGCTTAGCTGCCTCCGTCTGAAAACATTAATATGAACAAGAACCAAATCAAAATGGGTACATAATTGAATTGATTTTTTTCTTTCAGCCAAATGGTGTTTAGGCATAAGTGGTACTCACTGCTTGTACTAAGTTATAGTGTGGGATTTGAGGGAACAGGTGATGTATGACATGGGTTCCAATGTCATGATGGATGTTGTTGATCAATCCGTAGTCTCGATCGAGGGTTGTCAATCCTCCTCTTAGATAACTCCATTCCTGTTTGATAAATGCAGAACCAAACATTAGCCTTATACAGTTCAATAAGTGCTAAAGATTGACATTTCTTGGATAGGTGATAAATTGAACACTTTACCTTTCCACGATACCATGGGAGTTTGTCCTCGTGGCCATGGTGATGCAAGTAAGTGACTAAGTCCAACCACATGACAAACAACTGCATTTGAACGCAAATCCAAAGAACTAAATGTGAGAATGAAGACTTATTGATAGAGATTTTCGTCTTCAGCCAAAGATGTAGAAGCACATCAAGCATAAAAAAATAGAACATACCCAGTATGGAACGCCATAGAGCTTGAGCATTTGGACTGGACCCATTACGAAAGACAGACCGACTAGCAGCGCAGCCATTGCTGTCCAACAGGCAGTGGAGGTAATGATATCTTTCCTTTCATTTGGGACAAACAATTCGCTGTTTGGATCAAAATGAGAGCCACTCTTTCCTGGGCTTCGACTCCACTGTGATTGAAATCAACATCATATACACAACCAGAATAAGAAATCCCCGAGCTCATTAATTATGTAAATAACTAAGAAGCAGGATAGAAGGCTCACCAGATAGAAAGGGTAAGCAAGCATAGGGAATGGCAAGGTGAACCTCAATATCTGAGTAGCCTTATCCAAAGTCTTGTAAACTTTTTCAGACAACTGCAAAATCAGTTGACGGATATGACTAATTCAATGACCGAATGACTGAAAAGAGAAAACTTATATTTTCTACGAGGTGGCCAATTTGCTGTCCTCATTAAAAAACAGAGAGAAAGTCATGAATAGAAACTCACCGGATGCCAAGACTCATCATTTTCGACATGTCCATGGTTCTGATGATGAGTTCTGTGACTTATTCTCCTGTGATAGTAATGGCACGTATTATTATGTTAGATAATATGTTTAAAATTGTATATTGTCTCAAAACCAGGATAGCTTATTCAGGGGTGAACAGAATTTTCAGAAATACTAACCATCCATGGTATGGGACAAGGATTGAAGAATGAAGTAAATGACCGACCACGCTATTTAGCTTTGGGTTATTCGAGAAACTTCCATGTCCACTGCACAAACAAAACAACAAACAATTCACATCAATTAGCTTATGGAAAACTGCCAACAAGGAAGAAGCCAAATCCTCAATAACAAAACAGTTTGAAAATTGGCAATTCAATAGATTATTCAAGAAAGCAGCTTTATTTACCAGTCATGGCCAAGAACAAAGAGAGCCCAGAACATGGTCCCCTGAGCAAACCAGTACAGAGGCCAAACAACCCAATTGTTAAAGTAAGCTGCAACAGCCGCCAAGCCAAGAACCACAGCAACATCTCTCACAACGTAGCTCATGGATCTCCAGGGGTCTTTAACCCACAAATGCTTTGGAATGGCTGCTCTAATATCAGCCAAATTAAAAGGAGGTGGAGCACCAGGGTCGAAATCACTACCATCTTCAACCCCATTGACACTCACTCTTCCATTATCTCCTCCATCCACTGATGGGACCCTCAATGGAGCACTCACATTCACTGCCCAATTTGTCCCTCTAATCCCATTTGAGGCCCTCAAAGAATAGCCAAGATTCTTGCTTTTGCAGACTGATAATGGCCTAGCATTGGCAAAAATGGCGGTCTTTGATGTTAGGCCGTTCCTGGCTTGAGGGTAGACTCTTGGGAGAGGTTTTAGGCCACATTCTGAGAGAACCCAACTCGCCATGAGAGACCCAGATGCAGCAAATACAAAAAAGATTTGAGCTTTGGGTGTCTCAGGCAGGCTTGAGGTATTATGAAAAAGGAGGCTAGAAAGAGAGAATGAGAAGATAACACAAGGGGCTCTCTCCTCCACGTCCAACAACTTGGGCTTCTTGTTGTTTGTCCTCTCTCTCTCTCTCGTATTAAGCAACTGTTGCTCTCTGGCGCTGCTAGATGTTAAGCCTTCGCCTAATTTACTTACGTTGTTTGAAGACTTTGATTGGTTTATATAAAGATCTTGGTGCGCGTAGAAGGGAAAAAAAAAAAAAAAGAAAAAAAGCAACCTTCAATTGCAGCCAAAAGAAACAAAGTTCAATTAGACCATGTAATTATGGTTAGCGGGTCCAACCAAATGCAAAATTAGGCGGGTACGGACATGGTCAAATTCTGAGTTTTTCTTTTGGTCCCAGTCAAAGTCATTGTTGCGCTTGTATTGCTTGCAGCACTGAAAGTCAATTTATAATATTCTTTTCTGAAGAAATTTTTCATTTTTCACTTGAGGTTGCCTCCAGTTAATTTTTCTTCCCTTTGATTTCACAGGGCCAAGCCAACTAACTACTGTGACCCATGAGATGAAAAACAGAAAAGAATTTGACTTTACAACAATATGAACATTGGTTCGACCAAAAAAAAAACAATATGAACATTGGGTGTCTGATATATTTTGGAGAAAAGGTTTTTATGGCGGGGACACCCACCGACCCCATTTTTTCACATGGTGGCTTCAGTCAACCGACCGTCCTAATATTATAATTGAAGCTCTGTTCAGTCTTCAGTGAGAAAAACATGGACGATGGACCCAAATGCTGACCAAATCAATTTTGGAAACCAAATGGTTCAATTCAGCCGCACGTGGTCCATGCAATTGTTCTCTCTATGAATTTCTCCCACTTGTTGAGTCGTTACTCGTTTTGGTCGGAAGAATCTGATAAATCAAACAACTGAGGTATTTGAACAGAGACAAAGACCAGAAGAGTAAAACCAAACCAAACCAAACCCAAATATTTAAGGAAGCTAGTTTGGAGGGGATTTTCAAACAGTTTATTAAACATATGTACCCATTTATGTACAACAAATAAAACATGGTGTCAAAGTCAATGCATCAGTAGTAGAAAGAATGTTAGCAAAAACATAAATGAAATGCATGGTTGAGTGTTCTTCAATTTCAATACAGGCCACTTATGGACAGGACAACGCTCATTTGGGGTACCTTTCTTCCATTGGAAAAGTGAGATTCAGTTCAGCTTATTAAAATGACTAAATGTGCCACCATTTACGATTTTCCATTCTCTTGGCGAGTTCCTTTGCCATTGATGCAAAGTCCTCTGCCCCGCTTCGCAGTTCTTCTGAGTTTTGGCTGAGCTTCTGATACATGAAAACAAGACATGCTCATCAGCAGATGAATCATGACCTGCTTAGTGTTGGAAAATCAACTACACAATGCACAAATTCTGAATGCCATGGATATGGAATATGAATGCATCGTATGATCTGAGACATCAAACAATAAAAAACCAGACCTCAAGTTTCTCTTGACGTTCTGCAAGCTTATCTCTTGCGCGTGCGGCTGCTGCAGCAACATCCTGTAACCACCGGCCATGTCAGTCGAATCTCCATTACAAATACTGAGTCTCTTCAGGCTAATCGTTTACAATGGATATTCATGGATTTTTCTTTTATGGAAAATTTAGTGAATTACCCCAGTATCTCTATATTTAGCCTTGATTTCTTCAGCTGTCCTCATTTTTGGCTTTGTATCACTACTTGCGCCTTCAAATAATCTTTCCTTCTCTGTTCCCTTGTCTGTGAAGTAAACATGGGGACATCAAGAGCACTCAAAACTCGTCGACCTAGAAAACAAAATATATTTACCTTTCTTTTCATTCTTGTTCTTTTCGAATGAAGATGAGATAGCAACAGGTTCATTAATTACAAGATCATCTGCACCAAAACAGTTAGATTACAATCAAAAAGAGAAGGGAGGTAGAGGGAAGGATGATTGAAAGAAAAGATAGTTAACCTATATTAAGCTCCAGAATTTTTCGGTCATCCTCCAGAGCTGTGGAAGGTTTCAAGAATGGAGGGCTTGAAAATAAGTTCTCTAAAGTTTGACAATAGTTCTCATGATTTGCAGCTGCGTCCATACTTTGCTCCATTTTACCAGATTTTAAGCCCTTAATGATACCACCTAAAATCCCAGGGACAGTAACCTGTGGCTAAAGATGTTCAGGTTCAGCACACAAATAAATACAAATCAAAGAATGATAATGGAGCTTGAAGTAACACACTGCAACCTGTTTCCGGTTAAGAGATAAACTGGCGATGACATCTATAGCAGCTGCAATCACTTTATCATGAAGACAAGGCAACGAATCCGGAATCCTAAGCCAGCCAAAAATCCATTAGAGGGTTTGATTTGTATGGGTTTTGACTTGTCAAGGAAATTATTTAAAGTTCAGCGACCGTGTACGCACACAACACAGAGAGAGGGAGATACCTGAATTCATTTTCATCGGACAAAAGAGATAGAAAAGCTAATTCACACCCATTTACCTAAAATGATAATAAATAAATTTGAAGGTTAGAGAGTGCAACACAAAGCTATAACTTGGAGGCGTGGTTGCATTCTGAATCAAATAAATATTTGGGAAACAAAACAACACATGCATATACAAATTGAAGAAAGAAAACTGACCAGAATAATTTGTCCATGATCAGAAGAACATATTGTCTTGTCCATGTTGGTCTTGAAGTTCCATCTTAGAATCGACAATAATGAAAATTCTCCTACCACTTCAAGATTTGGCAAAGACCTATTCAAAGTATGGCCTCATTTTTCATTGAACAAATATTACTACTTGAATCATTTATGATACAATATGGTCCCAATAAAATGATCAAACAAATTGGTGCCAAATGCATAAAATTTCCCCGCATAGCATATTTATTCAGTGATCGAAATGAATATATCACAGCAAAAATCAGAGAAACAAGTGTGATGTGTTTCACCTTATTTCAAAGACTCCTGTTTGATAGAATACAACCAGTCCACCATCTTTCCCATCTTTCTTGAAGACTGTAGTCCAACAACATGGTTTTACAAGATCGACCTCTTGAGTGGAGTTGACAGCATCCTAGAATTAAGGCGGTTTCACTTATTGGTAAAAAGGATATTGAGATGTTCAAAATCAAAATGATAGAATAAAGGCACCTCAAGAACAGACTTCAATGAACACAACTGTAATGTGTTCTCACGACAAAGTAAAACAGATACGTTCAATAATCTCTGTGCAAAATATGCAGTTTCTCTGGAGGTGTCCAGTTCAACATCAAGCTGTGTACTTGCAGAGTCAGCACTGGTTTGTGCATGATCGATTTTTGCTTCATTCCTCGGAGATACTTCCAACGAATGTTTTTCACTCCACACATCGCATAAAACATCACCATCCTCTGCATACAGACAGTTCTCAGAAAGCCAAATCTACGTTTTTCTTCTAGCATAGCACCCCCTCCCCAAAAAAGAAAAAAGAACTAAACAAACTAAACAAAAACAGAAGCAAAATCTTATGTTTCAACTGAGAATGCTCACCAATAATGTGGATTGAAACCGCAGTAGACTCCTTTTTTGAATGCATTGGCCAAGAGCCAATCATATTGCCAGAGGAACTGTCAATAACAACAATATGTGCATTTCTGGTCATAATGAATGTCAATCCATTTCCTGGATCACCCAAATTCTTGGAGTCAGAGTCCTCTGGACTCTGTAATGAGCTACTAGTATCTGAAAGTGATTTCATAGCCAGACAGATGACTGGGGAACTTGAGTTGGATACACTGTCTGTAAGAAACAAAACTGACAATGTACTAATATCAAGCATGGCAACCTGTATTATGAAATCAAAAAAATGAATTCTTGAAATTTATTTATTTGCAATTAACATCTCAATCTAAGAACATAATTGTAGTATAATAAATTTGAAAAGATGATTCTCACCCGGCCACATTCAAATCCCACAGCAAGTCTGCCTCCAACATTTGCAAACTGTAGGATGCATATAGGAGAATCAAGAATAGAAAACACGGCCATGCACTGAGGCCCCTGCACTTGTTGTAAATCATAAACTGCAATCAACAGGCTCTTGTTAGAAAAATGAAACAGGTACATAAAATTTAAAACCAATGATGTACACCGACACCTTGCATCCTGCTTTGCACAATTGATGTCAAGAAAGTCTATACATATAAAACCTCTATGCCATTTAAAAGGAATATCTAGATACACCTGTATGCAGTTAATAAGTATGTATGTAGCCCAACCTTCCTTCTCAGTTTTTGTCACAAAGTGCAATCTTGTCTCGTCTGAATCCCCTATTATCTTATACAGACGAACCTACATAAATTCAAACAAGAATAAAATCAATGAAGTATCAAATCATGATTACCTAAGGGAAAGGAATCAACGAGGTCAAGTAACTCTTACCAGACCACATTCATCACCAACAGCTAATCGTAAAGAAACAGAACAAAAATCCAATGCTGATACTGTTGCACTTGCAACCGTAGATCTGATGCCTTTTACCTTCATTCACATTAAACAAGATAAATTCAATTTCTGAAGTTTATTCTCAAGTACACTGTTAAATGATAACAAGTAATATTAACATATAAATGTCTACGAGGACTACCAAAGTTTGTGACAGCATACACACCTCAGATCCTAAAACACAGATAAGTGACAGAGCTGGATATGTGGCATCCCATATTCGAACGGATCCATCTTGGTATCCTGCTACATATACTCGCTCAACATGATAATTTTCAGAATCATTAAGCTGGCTGGGAACACCACCAGTCAAAGGCCACTTTGTACCAGCAGTCGTTGAAGTCTCCTCCGCATTAATCTTTCCAACTAAGACTTGCTTAATGACCAAAGACATACAAAGTTAACAAATGCAGAAAACAGGGAAAAGAAAAAGGAGTTGAATTTTGACCAGAAACTCAACCATATATACCACTGAAGTTTTTCATCTGAGACAATCTCATTAAACTTAAAAGCCTAGGTCACTAGATGGTTGATGGCAGTAGTCAAATACAACGTATAGCTTGTGATACAAAGGTGCAGTACCTTAGACAGAGCTGAGGAGCATTCCTTATCTGTGTTCACCAGAGCAAGCTTTGCCACTGTCATGTATGGCTCAATAGTGGGTATGAACATAGGATACTGCACTGCTGGAACAGCAGTCTTTTCCTTTTGCTGAGACATTAAAGCAGACAAGCAAGCCTTGTCATAGACTTGCAGTTGTCCCTGACTTGTCAAAATGAATAGCAATGTGTCGCTACTCTCCATTGCACCAGCAGTCGTTAATAAAGCCATATCTGAAAATGAACCATTAAGTGTAAGGTCCGTACGGCTTATGCATTTCAGACTTTCTATTCCTGAAGACCAATCAAGGCTTAGAACCTGTGAATGAGAGAAGACAAATTAATGCAAGTCGAGCCACTGAACAAGGCCTTAATAGTTTAGTATTGCAAAGGGTCTGAATTCAAATCATACCGTCAGAACTTCTTGAGACCCAATTTCATCACCACCATAGACAAAGAGTTGGCCCCTATGATGTTTATGTAACCTATATGCAGACCAGTGTAAAACAATTACGGGGAGTCTTCTATCACCTGATGATAACTGAAGCTTTGTAACATTGTTATCCCGTTCTACAGATTTCTGATCCTTGGTAGAGGCAGCAATTGATAAGTCCCAAAACATTATATCACCATCTACATAGCCAACGGCAAGAATCGACCCATTATCAGATACCCAACAAAGAGAGCTTATCTCTTTCTCCACCTGTTTGCTTTCTTCTGTAGCATCAGAAAGCTCATTTCTTGTGTCTTTTGGAGAACTAGTGACTGTTTTTTCCTTCACTTTCAGGTCCTTGGAACCTCTAACAAGAACTACTCGATCTTCTGAAGCATCCCAGAGAACGATCAACCCATTTTCATAAGCAATCAGCAGCCTGCAAAATAACTCATTCTTCAAAATGCATTAAGTAGCACAAATAACCAAAAGAATATGAAATGACATATCTTGTTTTATTTATGAATCCATCTTTAATCAATGTGAATGGGAACATGTCTGCAGGTGCATATTCATAGCTTGTACATGCATGTGCATATATATGTTTGTGTGTGCCAACATATATGTTCAACTTATGAAATAGTTTGAACATCTATTGCTACTTGAATTGCTTAGCCAATAGTCAATCGTGCCCAAAATCTGATGAATGTCAGAGAGTCCATGACCACTCATAAAACACTAAATTAACAATCATCTGCCTAATATGGGCGTCCAGCCCATCCTGTCCATACGCTTTAGATCCAGAGCATTATAAGCTCAAAAAGCAACCAAGTTTTGCATCTAGTAGAAAAGCATTTAACAACCAAATGCATGCTTTGAAATGAAAAACAAGGATCTAGGCATAGTATTTTCACATGATTTATCTTGCCTGTTTCCCAGAGAACTAGGTTGATGGAGAACTCCAACAACAGAAAGCTGATCAGTCAATGACATTCCAGCTGCTTCTGCAAAATCAGAAAACAATTGAGCATCAGAATATAGAGATTACATTACATGACACCCCAGGGCGTCTGTATTACAACAAAGTATGGCATCAGCCAATTACAAGAGACTAAGCAATTACCAGCTATGAAATTCGCAGTAATATAATATGGCAATAACTTAATTTTTCCATCTTCAACATCATACTTCAGAACAGAGACGATTGCATATTCGCTTCCAATGTACCTGGCAGTAATGATAGTATAATGTTATATTCCGTTGTCACGTTTTAACTTGCATTTGCAGCCAATGAATGTCAACCGAAGATGCAGTACAGAAATAAATTTTACAAGTTCTGTACATGTAATTGGTGCCATAAATAACAGAGAAAGCAGTTATATTGCATTCCCACTGTAAAGAAGAAGCTATTCGCCTCTGTTCCAAATCCCAAACCTGCCAACATCAATAACCTATTAAACCAATCTACATTGTTAGTATATAAATACAGTAAACACAACATTAAAAGATAAGGATCAAGATGAAAAACTCTATGATTTGGATAGTGCCTAGCAGCAGATGTAGTTTTTAATTACAAGTTTGGATGGCTTAGGAAAATGCAGTACCTGAATTTCATTTTCACTTGAGACACTGGCCAGAAAACCTTGATTTTGTAAGAACTGCAAAAATCAAATACAAGCTACCAACTTGTTAGAGGAACAAAAAAGAAGGAAAATTTCTGTCAAATTATACACAGATCAAGTCGACGTATGAGATCCCAGAAATATTCTGAACTTACTAACCTCTAAATGTTTAAAAGGCAATGGCTTAGGAGATGTAAGAAGCTCTTGGATATTATCACCACCACCTATCACTTTTATCCTACCATCCCTGCATTCAGGGCAGGATAAAGTCAACTTCAAGTTAAGAAACTCCTACCTTTTGCATATAATGCCCACTTGTTAACTTTGCGAGACAATGCGCATACTGAGAGCTTCTGGTAAATTGGAAAATCCGCCTAACGATCTTCTACTATTTTGAAGAAATGACACTTATGCACCCCAAAAATTGGCTTTTGAATTTGAGCAGGAAAATTTGGAGGGCTCACTCAGGAGAAGAATATGTATCATGTAAACAAAATATACATCAACAACTGAAGTGATGAAAATTTTGTGACAAGTAGAAAACACATATAACATCTATAACATAGAAAATACACATTATCTAAAACTCACAGCGTTCCAATTGCCAACAGGCTTTGTGTGCGATCAAGTGCGAGAATGGAAGCAGTGGATGGTATCCCATAGTGAAAGGTGACGCGCGGATCCAAATCCTTTTGTGTGACCCTTGCCTGAAGCACATTATGCCAATGAAGACAATCAGAAAATGGTTCAGCACAACAATTACAATACAATTGTACACACATACGGTAAGCAGGGAAAGAAAATTAGAGGTGACTTTCAATGAAATCTATTAAAACACTTATACTAAAAAGAACATTTTACATTTAAAATGTCTCAATCAATTTTGATCACTGGAGCTCTGTTTCTCCTTCAAAAATTTCCTTTTTCAGTGATGAAAACTTAAAATTCTGTTAGTGTTCAAATTCGATCAGCGTCTATTGTCACGCGTCAATGGTTTTCATACCGAAACAAACAAAAATAAATTCAAACATTCATAAATTCAATCCTTTTTTAACAAAATGAAAAGTGATTAAGAAGAAAAAGACACTCAAAAACAAATTAGCAATGGATTGAGTACCTGAGGATGTGAAGCTGCTTGTGGCGATGACTTGTTGAAGAGCTTAGCGAACATAGTGATTCAACAACGAGGTTTGGTGGAGAGCCTCAGCTGTTTGTATTTCTTCCTCTGCTTTTGCTTAATAAAAAGATAAAATTAAAAGTTTTTGGTTCGGTTTCTTGGTTTCAGGTGTGGTACGGACGGACGGTGATGCGAGGGTGGAGGAGGGCAAAAGGGCAGAGAATGGTAAAACATTCAAAATACCAGAAAATGTTCATTGTTAATGCAAACATTAAGAATTGAAATTATTAATTAAATAAGGATAATATGATAAATTCGCACTTTTCATATTTAAAAATATTAAAATTAAAAGAAAAATCAGATAATAGAACACAACTACCTATTATATTATTTTTAATTAAAATTATTTTATTTTAAAAAAACCTCTCGTAGGTGCAGAAGCGCGTGCGGAGAGGCTAGTGTTATATTATTTTTAATTTAAAAGAAAGTTTTAAAGATTGTTGTCTCTTATTTTACAAATAACTTCTCATGATTTTATAGATAACTGCAATATATGTTCTTTATATATATATATAATAATTTAAATTTAAATTTAAATAAATTATGAATGTACCATTTTATCCATATTTAATAAAGGGTCTTTTGTTTTAGTATTTTATTAACCAAGGGCAATTGTGTGTATTTTGAAAATTTTACTTTTGTGGTCTTCTGTCTTAATATATATAGATGATCAACCTAATTAGTGGTGGACATGGGTTAGGTTGGGTCGGTTTTAATTTCAACCCGTAACTCAATTCAATATATAGTGGTTTATGATTTTTTGGACTCAAAGACTTGCTCATTATTAGGTCAACCAAAACCAATCCACATTTTTTGTGATCGAGTTGGGTGGTTCGGGTTAACTCAAAATTAAGTCTACTTTTAAGTTTTGGTTTCAATCCGTAACTCAATTTGTTGCGATTTATGATTTTTTGAACCCAATATCGGCTCATTTTTAGGCCAACCGAACCCACTATGATCGAGTTGGGTCGATCAGTCGGGTTGACCTGAAATTGTGGCCACTCCTAGTCCTAATAATCACGGGATAATAGATCCCGAGCCTTTGCATTTATGCTTCATGTATTTATCCACATTTCAGTAAATGCACCATGAGCTCATATGCCCATATGCATAACTATAGTTATTTTTTGCTTTGTATTTATGGAACTAAGGTTATGTATATGAACACGTGTCAAGTGTTGAGAATAATAATAATTATATACCATGAGTTAAAATGGTGAGAAAAATGTTTTCATAATCAATAATTCAACAGGATGATATTGTATCCACGTCATTTGTTGAATAAAACAGACATTATTGTACGGCTTCAATCTGACATTGAGTGGGGAAAAGATTAATTGTACGAGGAAAACTCAAAGAGACAAATACCAAAAGTTGATGAATAATATAATGGGGGCCAAGCCAATAATGTGATTGATGAGGCACCCGAGATTGAAATTTGAAATTTGAAACATATAGCACTCATTTTAAAAATAAATGAATTATTTGGTTTTTGAGTTGATTTAAGATGTGTCTCAAAATAATATTCCAAAGTTACATGAGCATGTCTCAAATAATATTCAAAAATCACGCGACCTGCCACCAGCAGCGGGAGGCACAACTTCCCTCACAACAAGGCAGCAAACTGCCATTACACCTGCAAAAGTTGGGAATTTTTGGGTTTACCAAATATATTATTAATTCAGTAACACTTGTCTTCTCAATGCAGCACACTCATGATGTTCCGGAATTTACTAACTGCAGCTTAAATGTCCCAAAAGCCGGACTAAACCCTATACCATTCATCCAATCCAAGGTAGCTTCAATTCAAACTCATAAAGGAAACATGTTTCTTATGCTTTACTATCTATTCTAATCTAGTTTCCTCCCACACGTGTCTACCCAACACACGTGCGTTGCATAATGATTTTCCTTCATCTCTCTCTATATATATATGGCATCAAGCTGCGCTACAAGTCAAGTCATAATAACTTTCACTTTCATTATCTCGCACTCATGTCCTCCTCAGCACACAAGCAACAGCAACAGCTACCAAACATGCACGCCGGCGCCACCTCAGCACCACCGCCAACTCCGTCCACGCAGCCCAACAACCTCCTGCCCACTTCATCAGGTGCCACGGCTGACGCCCTCTCGAGGCTCCTCCACCGCCTTCCCCCCACTCTCTCCCTTCCCAAGCGCCGCTCACCGCCCGCCACGTGTCCACCTTCCATCTCCTTATCCGACGTCCAAGCCAACCCTAGTACCCTCTTCTCCTCCTCCTCCCAGCTCGGGTACTTCCAACTCACCAACCACTCCGTCCCGTCCCAACTCGCCAACTCGGCCGAGTCGGAAGCGCTCTCTCTTTTCGACCTTCCTAGGCACCAAAAGGAGTCATTTTTCCCCAACTGCTGGCCTCTCGGGTTTGAAGGGGACGACGAGGACGAGGACGACGACGGAGACGCACTCGGCGAGTCATTCTGTCTGGACTCGTCGTGTTCTACCGAGTCCACTGAGTTGTGTTTAACTTCTCTGCGTGAGTTCACTCGTGCTTTAGAGAAAGTGGGGCTGGAGATCGTTGAGCTGTTGTGTAGGTCAGCAGGGTTTGAGAATCCTCTGGGGAAGGACGACCCGCCCCGGTTTTCGTCCATGATGTGGATCTCGGAGGGTAAAAAGTCACCGATGGCGGGTCGGTTTTACCCGCATATAGTCGGGTTACAGTACCAAATCCGAAGTGGTCAGAAGTACTCTGTGCTGGCGGATACGGGTTGGGTCTCTGTGTTACCGCAGATTGAGTCAATTTTGGTTACAATTGGTGACATTGCTCAAGTAAGTTCTCTAGGTTACAATATTAAGTGCCAGTTTATTGCTTATTTGCGATGATAAGTGATTTTTAAAAAATTTTAAGCCCAACCCGTTTGGTGAACTATGAGAAAATCACTTATTATTAAAAATTCTTGTGAGAGAAATTTATAAGGAAATAATGAGGCGCTTTCATTTTCGATTATGCAAGAATCGGTTTTGAAGAAACGAGTTTAATGATTATGCGGGAATTATTTTTGTGATTATGTGGGAATTAAGACCAAATAACACTTTTAACAAAAAAGTTTACCAAACGCCAAATCGCTTTCTCTACTGATTTCTCTCACAAAGAATCGGCGGTGATTATTTTCACGACAACGCTAAACCACTAATTATTAAATCAATAATGTTACGATGACTCGATTTTATTAATCAAAATTTATTTATTTGTTAGAAGTACTAATGTTTATAAATGTAAATTTAAATAAATAAAATATTGTTACGTCATAAAATTTAAGTGAGAGATCACTCGATAAAAATGATGATATTTGTTTATGTAGGTGTGGAGCAATGGGAAATTTAAAAAGGTGAGAGGAAGGCCAGTGGCATGTTTGGGAGAGGGTGAGTGTCGGTGCATATCAATGTCGCTGTTGGTGACACTTCCTATAGACAGTACTAGTAGAGTGGGTCCTCTTCTTCCAATACCAATATCAGCCGTTGAAGGTGGTCATGATGAGGATGGAAATTACAGAGATGATGACGATGATGATGATGGAGATCAGAACTTGAATGGGAAGAGTAATGGTGAGAAAGAAGGAAGGTTGTTTAAGTCATTTTCTTTGGAAGACTATGCCTGGAGAGTGTACCATGAGCGCATCTTTCTCAAAGACCCCCTGGATAGATACCGTTTTAATTTTAAAAAAAAATTGATTTGAATTCGAATTTTGATAATTAGAAATGCCATTATTGTTTTCTTTCATTTCTTTTGGGGTTTAATTAATATAATCGTTTGTTCATTGCAATCCATTGAAATGATTTGTTTTAATACAAGTAGTTTACTTTGTATATCAAAATAGTGATGGAGTTTTCACCCAAAAAAATAAAATAAATAGTGATGGAGGATTATTGAAAATCCTACTCATCGTCTGGAACTCAAATACATTAAAGGGGCGCTTGCGACTGTCCTTAGCAATCCTGTTGTGTAATTTCATGATAGACATAATTTAAAGAAGATTTTGCTTTTTTAGTGTGTATATTTGTTCCGTGAATTCAAACTTGCGCGTAATCAATAGAACAATGTTAAAAAATAATAAGCATTATAAGAGTGTACAAAAGATAACACTGAAACAACAAATATTATTCAAAACCTAAACATAAGATAAAAGATCTGAAAAAATACGTGATTTTAAAAAAGACTCGCGTCTAACATAATAACATGATTATGCAAGCATTATTAGTCGGATAAATAGTTGGTAATAGTATTACGTCCTTCAATTTTTTTTCTTTTTTCCTGATTCTGCCGCGTGGAATTTATGAAAATTAATGTAATAATATTCATCTCATGTGATGTGAGAGGAGAAAAAATAGTCAGACATTGAATAAAATCTGGGGTTAACATACTGTAGGGTTTTAAGCCCAAACTGAAGGCCCGTAATTTCTCCCCCATTAATTGACATATTTGTAGGCTAGTCAAGTTGACCAATTTGTTATCATACCTAAAATTCATTATTAATAATCTTAAGAGCTCGTTTGAGAGTGATTTTACGTTATGGATTGAAAATTTTAAATTTTGTGAGAGATTAAGGACCAAAAAGCAAAATCAATACAAGGAAAGAATGCTTATATGAGCCTTCTTAATCAATGTGGCCTACATCAATAAATTGATAATCTAACCAACAGTTTTCCTTCTCAATGTGTGGCCTCAATATCTGCATCTGCAAACTCTTTCCCACATGAAAATTAGGAAGCTTGCTTCTCCACAAACTTACTTATCAAACTAATTTGAAGTGTTACAAATTGTAGAAGTTTCCAAATCTTACAACTATTTGTGTGGTGGGTTTGGTATTATGAGATTATACCAATTTCTGTCATTTTCATAACATTATTAAAATAGTTCTCCATCATTATAATCTTGAGTTTTGTCCCAATTTATCTATCTTCCCCGTCACTTTTCCTCCACATTCTCTTTGCATCCTGCTGAAAACTAGTTTACATCCACCCCATCCAAGTTGTTCTACAAGAAGACAGTTGACCTTTTTTTGTTTTCCATATAATCATCTTATGTGGTTATAGAGAAGCACATGGGAGATATTTCTCCTAAAAATTGATTAAAATCACTTAAAGTGATTATAAGGAGAAACACGTGGGAGATTTTCTCCGCATAAGTGATTCTAGTCCTTCTAAAATCACTCTCAAACGAGTCCTTAAACTCCCTACAAAAACCAATTGTAATTTTCTTGAATCAATAGAATAAATCCTTATACTTTCTTTTTGCAATTATATGTACATTGTATTTAAGCTTCCTCCAAGACCAAACTCTTTTAGAGGCTATAATTATTTCCCCCTCCCCTACACCCTCCCAAATCCTTCTCACTCTTAATTTTATGTTTCCATTGTCTCCCTCATATTTCAGGTGTTAGAAAACAATCGCTGTCATACCACAAAATTTTTTTTTTGCATGTAAGCGGAACTTATTCTATTTCCTTTTTAAATTTCTTTTTCGTTTATGACGTATTTGGTTTTTTATTTTTCATTTTCATGGATTGACATGAGCTGTAAAATGTCTGCGTTGAAGTAGTTTTGCCGAAGCAGTTGGCTTGACTTGGAAAATAAGCAAACTCCCCACCCATCGGACTACCACGCAGATGAAGTACACAAACCAGAGAATGTTGGTATACTCACTGCACGATTCACGAAAACATAAAAAATAAAAGTAATAAAAAAGTGTTCCTTAGCCTTTACTTTTCTCAAACATAAAGTTATTCATAATTATTAGGATTTGTTGCTATAAAACAAATCATTATGATCAAGAGCCTTCAATGATGCATCAACTATACGCTTGACCAGTTGAAGCTTTGTTGTTGTTGGGAAAAAAGAAAGCTCATATGCATGCTATGCCTAGACCATTCAGGACTGAATTTTACAACCCTATTTTCATATCATAAGAAATAACTTAAATTTGCCAACATGGTCTAGCTAGTGAAAAAAGTTTTCACTTGCAGATCAGTGGTCGAGGATTCGATCCTCCATGACATCTTGGTAGTGTGTGTGTGAGAAACCCCCCTTCCTTTATAGTCTAGATTATCGCTTTAAAAAAAGAATTAACTTCAATTTTCACAGTTTATTATTTACATTGACATAAATAAAAGAGTATGATTAGGTGAACGTTTTAAAATTAATGCATGATTAGATGACTTTGGGCAAACTAATCATAATGAATTTTACAGGCATTAATAGTTTGGTTTTGGCCTACTAGTTTGTTGTTCATTAGCAAATGATATAATTTATGAGTTAGTTGAGAGTTGTTATTTCCTATATACCCCTCTACTTCCTTATCCATGGCATAATAAGACCCACATAAACATATATTATTATTATGAGAAAGTGGTTAATATATACAGTGACTAACAGGAGTTACATGCATGAATGGATTTAATAATAGCCACCACAGAATCAATCCAAAAAGGCAAGCGCATTATGGCCAAAGTTGTCAATCCTGGAAGAATCTAAAGCACTCTTTCAACACAAAATAATTGTTGTGGACATTATTTAGTGAAGGATGAAGGATGAAAATGGACAATGCTCATAAACCCATGGCCATCTGATTGAAACAATCCATCCTCCAACAGTGTTGACCAACTATTTACTTTCCTAAGAACTGTATTACTGTTGAAGCTTCCCTATCCAAATCTACAGACAAAAACAGACTGCCTGCCTTTGAGTTGAGTGCTTAATTCCATATCACCACCATAACCTGCAGATCATTCTCAGCTAACGGGGACTAAGACCAACTTGCCAAAGCTTTGAAATTACTTCTCTCTCTCTCTCTCTCTCTCTCTCTCTCTCTCTCTCTCTCTCTCTCTCTCTCTCTCTCTCCTGGGGCCAAGTTGAAGGAATTAGTTAGCAATGGCTTATAATAGAAATAAGCAAGCAAGCAACTGAGAAAGACAATTCTCCCTCCACCAAAAGCCAAAGTATGATAACCCCATTTCACCAAACACCCAATTAAACAAACAAACATAACCTAATACTACTAAATGTCCTCTTAATCTTAACTTCACGTTGTTCATTTCTTTCTTATATTTCCTTCTTTCTCCCTTTCCCACTCCGTCTCTCACCACCTCCTCTCCACTCTCTCTCTCTCTCTCTCTCTCTCTCTCTCTCTCTCTCTCTCTCTCTCTCATGCAGCTACCTCGCAGAAAAACGGCATTTCCCCTTGAATCTGTGTCAATGAAGGCACGCAAGAACCACAACCTCCCCATATTCGTGGTGGTCTTCTCAATATTCCTCTTTGGGATATTCATGTACAATGAAGATGTGAAGACCATTGCCGAATTTCCATTCTCAACGCCTAAAGCTCAGGAGCTCCTAGAAGATGAGTCAAAGCAGAGCAACCCTGTTCAAGAAACAAAACAGAGCAACCCTGTTCAAGAGACCAAACAGAGCGACTCTGTTCAAGAAACCAAACAGAGCGAAATCCAACACAGGGTTTCACTGAGTTCAAGAGCTCAATTGGAAGAAACCCAGTTGGAGAATAACTCTGAGGAAATTCAAGAACCGGTTGATCTGAAATCCATCGCTGAAAAAGAAGATGAGCAGAAGATTGAATTGTTGGGTTCTCAACAAACAGAGGAAGAAGAAGAAGAGGAAGAGATTGAATTGCCTCCAGAAGAGTGTGATTTGTTTAATGGAGACTGGGTTTTCGATCCTGTTACCCACCCTCTGTACAAAGAAGATGAATGTGAGTTTCTCACCGCGCAAGTGACTTGCATGAGAAATGGAAGAAAGGACTCTCTGTACCAACATTGGAGATGGCAGCCCAGAGATTGTAATCTCCCAAAGTAAGCGTATATGCCTTCGATTCTCTCTCTGTTTCCATCAGTTTTCCTATTAATTTTGATTTTAATTTTAATTTATGGGTTTAATGATGTTGATTATTGTGTGCTTAAGGTTCAATGCAAGGCTGTTGCTAGAGAAATTGAGAAACAAGAGGCTCATGTTTGTAGGAGACTCATTGAACAGAAACCAGTGGGAATCCATGATATGTTTTGCTCAGTCTATCATTCCTCCTGGCAGAAAGAACTTGACAAAGAATGGCTCTCTCTCTGTTTTCAGAATTGAGGTGCATAAAATCATTTTTTTCTTGACCCCTTTTTTCTGTTCTCTTATAATTTACTCAGGCAGAAAGTTATTTACACAAGGCCCACCTTAGCTTTGTAGAAAAAGAAAAATTATTTTTGGTGTGGAGGTATTTTTTTTCATGCATGCAAGCCTGTCTGGCATTCCAGCAGCCCAACAGCACTAGTGGCTAAGAATTAGCATATTTATGAGCAGCAGACATATATTTTTGAAACTGGATTATGATGTTTTGTTGTTCTTTTCATCTTTTTATTTATAAAAAGTTTATTTGTTTATGTGGTTATAGGACTATAATGCTACAGTGGAATTCTACTGGGCTCCGTTTCTGGTGGAGTCAAATTCAGATGATCCCACAATGCACAGCATATTGAATCGGATCATCATGCCCAAATCAATCAAGAAGCATGGAGAAAACTGGAAGGGTGTGGATTTCCTCATCTTCAACACATACATTTGGTGGATGAATACTTTTAAAATGAAAATTCTGTAAGTAGCTCATTTAAATGAAGTAAATAAATAAATTCTGCCTCCAAATGAATAATGTTAATTTTATTTGTTATTTTTAATGACAAAAGACGAGGATCGTTCGATCAAGGGGCCACGGAGTTTGATGAGATCGAACGGCCTGTAGCGTATCGGAAGGTTATGAGGACATGGGCTAAATGGGTGGACAAGAACATTGACCCCAATCGGACCACTGTCTTCTTCACCAGCATGTCTCCTCTTCACATCAAGTAATTTCCACACTCCCTACTATATTATTTTCTTATGCTTCAAAATGAAGAAACAGTTTTGCCAAAATATTTGCATTTTTATTAAAAAAAGAAAACGTAAAACAAAAGCATCGATAATAATGACGACTGTAAGTATAATCAAAGTCATTTGTCTCACTGGTAAGATAATACCAAGAAATAACTGTAAGTATGTTCACTACATGGGCACTCAAGAATCTTAGTTTGGTGATTCTTGATTTCTGTTTAGGGAAAAAAACTTTTTATAACGGGAATAACACTTTTGGTTTTTCTCGACTAATAACGCAACTACATGTACGCAACTACATTTGAGCTAATTTTAGGGCCCTAATTAACTGATTTGTAAAGTTTTAGAGTTAAACAAAGATCAGAACTTTAGTGCCAACTTTTTAATGTAACTTTACCCAATTGTAAATTGCAATTTACCCAACTCTTCTTTCAATCCTGGGCCAAGTATTCGTTGAGAAAGTGACTTTAGCTCAGCTAACAATACTTCTTCTAATTGTCCAGAGGTTCTGTGAAAGGGAAACAAGAATATAATAATACCCCCATTAGGTGAGCATGAGATTTGGTGGTTGATAGTGGGTGTATGAACCCCAAAACCTTTGATTAGACCCTAATTTTTCGTTTGGGTTGGTTAGACCACTACATATTTCCAAATAACAATCATTGTGTATAAATATATGATACACGAGTAGTTGTGCTACAGTCAGTCGGACGTGGGCTCGTAATGCAACGACAACCAATCGTTGATCACAAGAAGCCCACACAATAATGTTTTCCGTATAATATTATTGACATAATGAACATTACATGTGTGTTATACGAGTTATGGTGCTAGTGAAAATTGAATGTTCAATTGTTGTGCTAGCGTCAATCGGACATTGAATATTATTGACATAATGTGCATGAAATGTAACAGGAGTTTGGATTGGGACAACCCAGATGGCATAAAATGTGCAAAAGAGACGACACCAGTTTTGAACACGACAACTCCATTGGAGGTGGGCACAGATCGCAGGCTGTTTGTGGTTGCAAGCAACATAACTCGATCAATGAAAGTGCCTGTTTACTTTCTTAACATCACAACCCTCTCTGAGTTTCGCAAAGATGCACATACCTCAGTCCATACAATCAGACAAGGAAAAATGTTAACACCAGAGCAGCAAGCAGAACCAGAAACTTATGCAGATTGCATCCATTGGTGCCTGCCTGGGTTGCCCGACACGTGGAACGAGTTTCTCTACTCACGTATCATTTCCCGCTCTTGACACATAGGAAAAATTCATACTTGTCTTGTAATTTTTTATTTTAATTTTGGGTCCAGTTCATGTAATTTCTCCTCAGTTTCTTCATTTAATTTCTTATAGCTTGAATTTTAGGGTTCACCCTTTTTTTTATGGTTCATTTTTCAACCAAATCTGACTGAGGTGAATGCTTTTGTTCAGCCAAGTCTCACAATTTGCTAAGGCTGAAACGCCACCTGAATTGTATAATTCACATTGGAAAGAAAAATAAAGAAAATGCAAAACTGTATGTCCTCGTCTTTTTTGGTCACAAGCAAAACTTCATGCCAAACATTATCTTCACATGTTAATTAACTCCTTTTTTTATTTTATTTTATTTTAAAAACAATCACTGCATAATTGTGTTAATTAGTCAAAAATTATGATGGAGCTGTTTTCGTTGCTTTGACAAATAACAAGGGAATTCACCGTTGGTTTTTGCTTAGTTCTTACATTTCATAACAATTTTACTTCCCAAGCAAACAGAACATCATAGATCTATAATTTTCCTATTGGTTTCTTGCCATGTTAGCTTAGCATGCCATCTTGACAAGAAGACATTTGCCGTTTACCAAATACTTGCCCGCACCTAATTTTTCCTATTGGTTTCTTGTGATGCACCAATATGAAGAGAATTGTTTATGAATTAATTGGGTTTATGTGTATTTATGCCATTTTATGGTAGTTTAAAACGTTTTTAATGGCTTAAACATAAAGGGGGAAATATACAAAGTGATGCAATTAATGTATAGGATAAGTGAAGTATGCAAAAAGAATTCTCAGTTATTTTTTCTATTTTAGTTCTCATAACACCTCTTTGCAATTTCTCACTCATCTTTTTTTTTTTGGTCAAAAATTTTATCACACATCTACAATTGGACATTTCGAATCTTGAAACCAATGATTGAGAGTTGATACTACTAAGATAAATAAATTTCACACATAATTGTGCCATTTTACATATACATGTAGATAGGGGAAATTGTATCCGTGCATGCTAACAGATGGGGTCGATGTCTTGCAGATGAATGTGATTTGCTCCACCATATTTAATTACTCAAGTGGGAAGCACAGAACAAAACCATACCTGGGGTCTGGAGATGAACATTCTGCAACAAAAAATCTGCGTGCTACTCTGGACCATCCATGCCTCATCGGCTGCTGCCGTTTGATGAAAATAACTTATCAATCTCAGCAATGGCATTGATGTGAGTTCTCGGAAATAGTAAATGCAAAAAAGGGACCAAAGATGATGACTTGAGCTTGGGCTTGACTTTCTCCACCGCCACCTTAATTACAGACGGAGCTGGTACACCGAACCACTGAACATACCAAGAAAGGAGTAGTCGGCGTTTATCTCCCTGGGATTCCCCGTCCGGCCACCTCCCGGAATGCACATAATTACAGAAATCATCCTTCAAGTCCTGAGAACAGTTTAGGAGCTCTTCCACCTGCTTCCTAAGACATGCTATAAAGTTGCATTGAACATTGCCACCTCTTGAAGAGGTTAATCTTCCGCTCAGCAAAGCCTCATTGTAGGCTAGTGCAAGCTGCGAGCAGAAGGGGGTAGATGAAAAACAGTGCAACAAGTTATGTCATTGATAAAACAAAATAGATTATTAACAAAAGAAAACAAAATTTATGTGATTTTAACCAATTGCACATTTAACTTGTTTTTCTTTCTTTCTTTCTTTGGTTAGTATCCAATTTGCATATTCAACTCATCCTAATTCAATCAGTGATCATCTATGTTTTATCTATCATCAAAGTTCCTAATCAACTACTACCCACTTGGTCTAAAGTGGCTTAAAATATCATCCTTATGAAATGGCTTTGTAATCGAAGTTTCACTCAGGCCCCAACAAAATGATACCAATGTTCAACTGTACGTAAATAAAACAATTTTGAATCATTGCAATGAAAGGTATAAGTTGGAAGAATTTGAATGTCTATAGAATGCCACCTTAAGATTAGAGATAGCGAGTGAGTCACATAAAACAACAGAATCACTGCTAAGTTGCCTTGCCATTGATCCAATTGCCGTGTATAATGACAAATAGACCTGCATAATTTTCAGGAGATCACATCAAGTTCATTATAAGAAAGGTCGCATTAAGAAATGGAGCATCTAAGAAGCATTAATTAAAATGAAAAGCATAATCCACTTGACATTGAATAAAATGAAAGGCAAAAGTCAGTTGCATTTGAATGTGTCGCATCTAAATCAAGTCAATCTATAAGTCTCTGCAGGTACAAGCAAATGACAGCCCTTTTGGCATCCAACCATACTGGAAGAAATAACTCGGTAATTCAAGGTTCATTTAAATTGACAACACAGAAAAATACGCTCATCCTTGCATATTTTATGCTTACCTGTAAAAGAGCAGGTCTGTCCTTGCGCACACACTCGAATAATACTTGCAAGCAAAACTCCTGGAAATCAATGTCAGATCTGCATATATATTTTAAGACTGGTTATTTGAGAGAATGGAAAAGAAAAGAAACAGAAGGTAGCAAAATGTGAAGCTAAAAACTGGAAAAAAGAAAGAAAAAAACCTGCATACTTACTTGCTCTTCCATGAAGGGTCGCAGCAGAGTTGTGCAAAAGCAATTAAGCTAGGATCAGATGAGAAGGTAGCAACCAACTGGTCAACAGTAACAGAACCAGGTCCATTGTCCCCAGTGGAGCATGAATCACGTGCTTTTAAACTTGTCAAACCAAACACCTGGACAAAGAACAATTTGGTATCCATATTATCATCCAAGACAGATCACAAACATATTTATCAGTGGTAGAGAATTTTTAACCTTATGCATTGCCCGTGACAGCAGTGACTGACACCCTATAGGATCATCAATATAGGAACAAGCTCCAACCTTTCTCTTGATATACAAAACACCAGAATTAAAGGGACTATTCTTGTCCCCAGAGATCCACCAAGGTTTATCTGTTTAACAAAAATATGGAATACAGCAAAACATTGCAGAGCCTTTTAATAACAAAAATGAAGTTTTCGTTTGACTATCAAAAGTAATCAAATTATCAGAAGTAGCATACATTAGCAAAACAAGCAGCAAACAAGTGCATACCTTCAGGGACTAGATCTATTACTTGCAGCCAATACCGAGGGCCACAAATGCGTATTGCCTTCAACTGCAAACAGCAGAAAATCAAATAACCCATCAACCCCAAAGCTCTAAGTTTTTCTAAATTTTTTTATAAACATATATAAAAGAGCTGACAGATTTATTTCCAAGGTAATTAATTACGTAAAGTCACACAGGAACATAAAATCTGCATATAAATATATATATATATATATATATATATATATATATATATATATTGCATTCAGTGGTCCATAAAAGCTCCAGTAAAAAATTGTCATGGTAAAAACTAAAATATTTTATATAACAATTTCTTCAAATATTTTTCTTGAAAATCCAAGAGGACGAAAATTTCCATGTAGAGCTAGCAGCAAATTTTCCCAAGTAAATGTCTCATGTTCACTTCAATTATATGGGGAGAGAGAGAGGAAGATAAAGAATTGACTTTATTCTTAACTGTTGAAACTTACAATGTTGCGTTCTGGCAGAAGACAAGGTGTAACCTCACAAAAACTTGTTTCTGCATAATGTTCAGTTTCCCTTATAGTAACTTCAAGAGGGGCATACACAGGTAGACCGGTGTCAACATCAACCGTCTGAATCCAACGAGCTTCTGTTGCAAGTACATACAAGTGCCGGAATGCCTGAAAATACACTTCATAAAATCATGATACTAATAAACAGCAACCGGATATTATGGGGTGAAGAAGCAAACCCTCTCTATCGGCATGACATCGAAGTCACCTGACTGAAAAATATATATATAAAAAGTTTTCCCCTATGGCCATTTTTATTCAAAATCCAAATAAGGACAGTTCTTCACATTTTCAGGAGCTGTCCAAATGTACCACAATAACTAATATTGCTTATTGGTCCACTGGTATTATACAATTGAATGAATTTTTCAAAACCAATTATAGATATATGTAATGCCTGAGAAAACCTTTTAAACTTCACTGAATTTTACTGTACCTGGAGGTGGCATCGATTATCATTTGGTCCAGTAGGCAAACGTGGATAGAGAGTAATCAGCAACGCAGCAACTGAACTGTTGCTTGTTGAAAATGTCTGCGTTCCTCCCCCAAGGAACAAGAACCCAATAGCTAGGCTTACCTAGAGTCACCAGAGTTACAAATACAACAAAATTTAAATTGTAACAGAATACAGTACTTTCAACATAATTGACTTTCAAATTATAAATGTATAATTGCAAACATAGTGCCATTCATTTGAGAAAAAAAAAACCCCAGGAATGCTCATCTCATCTCAAATTACATCATGCATTCAGAAAGTCAACTGTGACTTAGAGGATGGAGCTTTCAAAGCATTTCACATTATTTTTATATTGAGGATTCTTCATAGAAATGCTAAACATCTCTTGCACATTACATGAGACTCAGAGAAAACTGACCACCTTTTCTTATCAAACTATGTTCTTTTGATAACATGATTATGAAAAAATTATAAATACAAGTATAATAAAATCCTCAGCAGCTCCTGAGTAAATGAACTCTGCAGCATTTGGAAGGGCATTACAACAGTGTAAACATGATGGAATGGATAGATGAAGCAGAATGGGCAATGAATCCCACATCTTTTTGCATTGTGTATATCCCCCAAAACACACCACCAACAAACAGCTTAAAATTTAAGCATTTGCAGCTAATATCACAATGTTGTCCACATAAAGATTTGCATATACTCACATGTTCAAGGGGAGCAGTGATTTTCTTGTCAACAACCCAATAATGGGTCTGTATAAGAAATATGAGATCAGACAATAAGCAGTGGAAGACTTACCGCCATCTGAACACCATAATTAACATGTCCATCTGCAGAATTTCTGTTGCGGAGAAATCTCAAGAGCTTAAAGGTTTGTAAATGTCCAGAACCAGCCATAACCTGCTCTCTCAGAGAATTAGCACCAAACACTTGACGGCATTAATAACAGAAAATAATAGAAAAGAAAGCAAAACAAAAGAAGAATGAAAAGATTTATTTACCACAGACAGGGAAAGAACAATGAGATGAAGGCATATCTCCAATGTGCCCCGATCAACATAGTGAGACAATCCCCTTGGGAAGGTTCCACTTGTAGCAGAAACTGGCTTGATCTGCAAACACTTAAAAAATTATTTACTAATAATGGATGAATGATTACAAGTTAAGAAACATCATGCCAAATGTCTGACCTCATTTAGAAAGTAAACAGCATAGTTGTAAAGTAACTCCTGAGCATTTCCATTCTTTGTACCAGCAAATCTCAACCCTGCCCATGATAAAAGATAATGGACTTCAAGGTAAAATTAACATAGCGAGTTTATGTCTAACTTCTACCAAAGTTTTGCAAGTTCGAAACACAAATAAACTATAAAAGAACATTAGAATCATTTTGTTTGTAACCAAATAAAACAGCTATTCATATCATACAACTAAATATGCTCAAATAGCATATAATTGAACAATTAGAACAGAAAACTGCAGGAGGCATATCCTTTCTAGCTTCCCAGAGAAAAAGCACTATATCTAATGAAATTAAATGAAAATGAAAATTGCATCAATATCCTCCAAGTCAGATACAACTACATAAGTAAATACCATTCTCAATAAATCAATAAAAAAAATGAAAATCAAATCTTACCGAGAGAAATGCAGGCCCCAGCCACTATATTGACATATGCCTGCACAAATGCTTCAGCATCCATTTCATCAATATCATCAGTGTCATCCCCAAGGCAATTGACGCCATTTTTGACAATATCAGGAATCTGAGACTCTAGCCAATCCTGGGAAGGATGAACCCTAAAATAAAACATTGTCAAACTATGTCTGAAAAGTAGCTATATAGATTGTTGAAAGACCCATTACCTGCTCCACATTATTAGATTTCGGGCAATGACACGAAGCATGATGAAATCAGGCCTCACATATTGCAACTCAAATCGTGTGTGAGGGATAGAGAGCTTAGACACAATTTCCTGTGATTCAGTCTGTTACAAAGAGCTACGTGAGAAAATCTTCATGCAGACAGATAAGCTAGTGGAATTATATTGTTCAAATCTGTATCATCTTTACTGGAAATTACCTTCAAAAACATTAAAGCTAGAGCGATCGTGGCTCCAGGTGCAGTGGCATCAACATTTACTGCAGTTCCATCCATCATCTACAAGACAATATTAACACGGGGAAAAAGATGTTCATATCAAAAGCTGCTAAAAAATACAGCACAAAAGTAGGTTAAAATAAAGACTGTTAAGCAATTGAAAGGTTACAAAAGCTAGTGTGAAAAATTCAACCTGCGCAGCAGCACGATTGTGTTCATCTGCTGATAGTTTTGATGAATTGGATCTATCCTGATGCAGGTCAACAGTTAACTTTCATGTTAGAATAATCACAAATTGAATAAATGGTAGGATGCAATTCTTGTGCAAGACATTTGGTGTACAGATTATAAACTGAAAAATAACACAGAGCAATGAAAGAATTATGGATTCAACAGCATACATTGTGAACTTCTTTTCCACCAATATAATGGAACAGTTTATCTACCATCGTGTCCATGAAACCAAGAGCATCTTCTCCACGACCTTCATTAAAAAGCCAGAGTTATGACCGCATTTCAACACAATTGATATAAGCATATAACTGTTCATACCCAATGCAACAAGACCCAACGCAAATCCTGCAGAAACAGCATGACCTTCCCTTTCAAGTACATTGTCCCCTGCACTCCTACGTCCTATTTCAGTCTGTAAAAATGGAGCATATAACATACAAAGTTAGATACAAGGCATCTTATGAGCAAGATAAGATTAAAGCGCAATTAACATCAATCACCAACTAAAGAGAATAAAACAAAATGGCATAGTATCTCATGCAAAGATGAATGCATCATGTAACACAAACCATGCATTTGCTAGGTTACTAAGTTATAGAGCAAACTAGTGGAGCAATAAAAAAAAGACAGAGCAAACCAAGAGAGTCTGCATTGTTTGAGGGTGTGCTGATCCTTCATAAAGGAGCCCAACTGACATTAGACCTGCTGACTGTTACAACAACAAGAGAAAGGATGAAGGTAGCAAACTAGTAAACAAAGCATCAAGTGCTTCATTATGCAAAATTAGCTGGAAAGTTGAGGAAAGTAAAATTAGTAATTCCGGTAGCATTATACACTAGCACAAGAGAAAGAGGTAACAGAGATGCATGCAGAAATGCAAGTTTGCCAGTAGCAAGAGTAATATAATAACAATAGCACGATGGATACCTGCACAAGGGTCTGTAACTCTACTTCAAATGAAGGCGGATTTCGAGCAGGTATATGAACATAAAGACACTGTCATGAAATCGTAATAAGATAAGGTTACACCACACACAGCATAGGCACTATTACTTTAATTTTCAACTGAAAAAGCAACATAAGTTTCACCCGGTGCTTAAAGGGGCATATGTCATTACCTTTGATATTGCTGGTTGCATAGTCCCTCTGTAAGAAGCTGCCAGGCCAAGCATCATGCCAACAGTTGTGATTTCGTGTTCCTAAGAAATTGAAGTGTCAAGTAAGCAAATCAGACAATAACTGGAGAACTAAATACAGAAGAAAAAGAAAATGATGATGATGATGACGATGACAATGGCAATCAACAAGGAACAAAAGGCTAGGCAATCAACTTCTCTTTCTCTCTCTGAATGTGTGTACTGTGTAAGTTGACAAATCTGCCTTTGGTGAAAAAAATTCCCAGCATAAATAGTCATATAAAGCCTCTAAACAAATCTAGTGAAGTCCCCATAAGTCAAACAATTCCAAGTAAGAACCATCAGTATGACACCTATACTACGTTAATTCACAAGAGTTGAAAAGAAAATTTGAGTATATAAAAATCCACTGAGTCTAAAATGTTCTAAATTAAGCAGGTTTTAATCAGGACGTACCAAAAGCAGGTAAACAGCAATTCAAGGAACTGAAAGGCATTGAAAATGAGGATAATAAAGAACTGAAAGTCATGCAATACAACACCTGATAAAGATACTGATATATGTCCGTAATAGTTAATACACGCAGATAACCATGTAATCCTAGCGCAAGGATAAGTCCAGCATGAATAGCATTTGGCTCCTCTGGTTTGTTATATATAATCCACATTCTTGACATTTTTCCCTGGAATGAAAATCCAAAACAAGACACAAAACTCAAGAAAGATCACATAAATATTAAAACAACATATATAACATATGTTGGGGAAATGAACAGAAGCATGAAAATAAATTCAATATAGTAAACATAAACAGGAAGGCACATATCTATATACAATTTCAAGGTAAAGCAATACATACACAAATAACTCACCAAAAAAGTAATTAAAAATGGAAGTCAGAATACAGAAATCAGGATAATATGAGTGCTATTAAATTTAGATCCAATGAAAACCACTTAGATAAGAGAGAGCAGGGTAGAGAGAACCTGAAGAGGAGCCAGCCTTAGTCCAGCAGCAACAGCATTGTTGAATTCAGGCCAAGATTTGATTTCTTGTATATTCCTCACATTTGGATCCAGATTAACCTTTTGTAGAGAAACATTATGTAAAACGCCTCGCCTTACTGGATGTAAATAAACACAACATTGCTAAGAAAGAAAATCTGAACATACAGTTGCATTTTGCTGGGCAGGCAACCGACCTGCTAAAACAAGCTTTGGGACTACAAAGGCCTAGAAAATGTGGAGTTGGGCAGAGGAATCTGTTAGTGTACTTTAAACAGTCAATGTAACAGAAACAAGCAGACAAAAAACAGAGGTACCTCTGTCAGAAGTGTATAAATGGTTGCAAGAGTGAATGCCCCACGACCGAAAGGAAGGGCGGTGGTCCTTTGTGCAAGGTGCCATAGCTGGGCCTTTACAACAAAAGAAGAACAGCAAGAAAATGCAGAGATGGCATTAAGAACAATTGTATGTCCACTGAGCAAGAAACAATAGGAATATCAACGTCTTCATGATTCACAAAATGCAGTAATTGTCGTTTGCTACGATGAGTTTGTAAAATGTATTACCAAAAAATCATAAAGCTCTTTTCATTTCAATTAAATAACTGACCACGTACTAATCAAGGGGGAAAAAGAACTGATAAACTAAGTATATTTTTAAGCTTATTACAAGCAATTAAAAATACACCTGAAGTCCCAACACACTTCACAAGAAGTCAAGATATCATCATCACTACACAAACAACACACAGGCCTGCAGAAAACAGATGCAGAATCTCTGAAGTACTTGGCCTTTTTTCACCTTTTTATTTCCAAATATTTAACTATCTAAAGCTGAATCTAACCATGTTCAACTTGCCAACGCAATGAATATGATCAACCCAAATCATTGTTGATACCATTGTTGGATAAACAGATATCATACAGCAGCACTTCAGCGCAAAACAATGTTGGGAAAAACTCAAGAAGACTCAAATTAGATAAATTAAAGTTCATTAACTCTTAATAGTTTTTTTATGTTAACAGCATCCTTTTAATACAAGCCAAAAGAGATAGATGTCATTAGACAAATGATTGGTCAAGTTAAGTCAGCCTCAAAGTAGTTTCCAGTTCATGCCTAAAAGTTCAAAATAAGTAATGGATAACTAATAAGGTGTACCTGTTGGAGGTCCTGATCAGAGGCACTAGGATTAACAGATGTTTGAATTGCCACAGGTCTTGCAGAGCACAGGAGCCGTCTAACCTGGTGGAAGCAAAAGTTGCTTTCAGACACGCATAGTACAGTTCTATTCAGAAGATACTTTAGAACACCCATAACAAGAACAAGCAAATCTAACAAATACACATGCATTACAACAATTACTATAAACGAAAGAGCAACCACTCCAACAAAATAATGCAAGCCAAGTGATAGCATGTTAAAGGGAAAACTAAGGTAAAGAGAACTAAAATTCACCTCATTCAGTCGCAAATCACGACCATAGCGCAACTGTGTACTAGAGTTGAAGATATGCTCCATACCATCTGTCATAGACCCATCAACAGAATCTGCATCCTCAAACTTGGTATTATCAAATCCGATTGTATCAGATACTGCAGAAGGAATGGTGACTGGATGCAGATGTAGCATGTAAGGTGCAGACATAGAAATTAAATTCACATTAGTTTGGGTTTCCAGTTCCTTAGATTTGCATGATCGTGCCAGATATGACAAAGCCAAATCTTCCCGACCAAGAAGAACATATGCAGCTGCAGGCCAACCAATCGGAGGAGATTCCCTGCACTTACTGAGTGCCTATAGAACACAGAAATAAAGGATTCTGTTGATTATGGAAAGTTAAAAATAGCAAAAATTTGACAACAAGGAAAGCAACAAGGAGACTAACTAGTATTACATTACTGACACTGAAATAAACAAAAGTAAAACTGCCGTCTTCCACATAAAAGTAAAAGAAAACAACAGCAAATTGTCCTCTCTTTTTTTCCAATACATTCTAGGATCTTCGTGGTTTCAATAAGTGACGCTTAACTACATGGATGTAGCATTACTTACGTGTCGCAAAGGAAGAGACACGCCAGAAGGTAGTGAGTCAAGCTGTTGCAATCCAAACTTTTCCCCAACCATTGCCAGTACTGTGAGTTCCTCATTTGTGTCATAAGATCCCGTGGCAATATTGCAGTAAACACCAGATGAGAGCTTCTTCCCTATATGTTTAGCACCAGATAACAAACTATAAAATGAGACTATTTTCCGGGCCCAGCTTACAACAGAACTTCCATCTTTACAAATCAATGGCGGAATATCATTGATATTTGCTGAATTATATCCATGTAGCAAACAGTTTTCAAGCCATCTGAATAAACTTGGAGGATTTTTCTGTGAAAAGGAGGCATCACATATCCCAACACTTCCAGAAAGGCCAGGAAAGTCACGAATGTAATGGTCCACATAACTTTCCTCCCCCAAAAACTTAGCAATATAGCATGATAGGAATCCTAGAAGCTCCAAGTCCCTAAAAAGCAATTAGAGTACAGTTTAAGGCAAAATTACAAATTAAATACTAAAAAAAACCACACATGCAAACACACAAGTCAATAAGATGTGTTTGCAAGGTTACACACCATGACAGGCTGTAGTTTAATTAAAGTTAAAGAGCTCAATATGAAATCCCCACAGGAACAGATGAAGTATCAATAGCTGTTCATGTCTCATGCAACTCTCCAGTAAACAATTGGCGAACAGAAACACCCTAACCTTTTATTTTAGTGCTGAAAATGTTAATGGTCCTGCACTTAGCATGGCAAGCATAAAAGAAGCTCCTTAAATAGGTAAAACATCAAAAGAGGCACTCCACCTATACTATCGATTTTCAAAATACTTTATAAAGGTTCATCCAAGTCACTCAATTGGCACGAATCACTACACCGCACGTGCATGCAATATCATAATTGTAAATATAGCATGCCACTGAAAAAAATAAAAAAGCAAGAAGATTAAAAGATAAGAAGACGCACCTTTTGCGAAGACTATTCAGTTTCAGGTTCTCATAAACTGCATGCAAACAATGTAAACTCTCCATCAACAGCTCAGAGTAAAATGTTCTTTCTGGCCTTTGTGTACTATCTGAATTTAACAAAGAGGAGTCCAGTCTTTGCACATCCAATGACATGACAGAAGAATTCTGAGTAATAAGGTTATGTTTGCAGTAATTGTTGTGAAATTTACTGTGAATAAGAAACTCCCATGACGACTGAGGCATTGGACTTGAAATGTTTTTAGAAGTGGCGCTTGATCCACAAATTTCCATCATAATGCTACAAAAAGAGTCCCATTCTGAGGGAACACTAGAATCAGCTTCTGATAGATAAGCCAAGTCACCATCTTTCCAAAGCAGACTAAGAAAATGGCTGTAGAAACTGGAACTTAGTCCCTCGGCCATAGCTGTAATGCAATCATTTGCCAGGGAAGACGTGGGGCTTCTACGTAATACACACCGAAACATCTGGACAACAATGAATAAACAAGTCCACAAAAAAAGCTTTCATAGCAAGTAACTTAAATTGATAAAGACATCAGCAGTCACTACAAATATCAAAATGACTAGTACATGTTACATTGAAACATATCATATGGACGACAGTTTGACTTTAAACAACAAACATAGGAAATCAAGAAGGGATGACAACAATAAACATGCAAGCCACATTACCTGCCCATTATTTACGGTAACATTGATACGCCCCTCAACAGCATCAGCCAATCCTATAATCTTCAGGCCCTGGGAAACAGATGTTGTTTCTGGAAACTCTAACTTATGTGAAAATCGGCCTTTACTCAAACAACAAGGCAACATATACCTACATAGGCAGTGCTTCCCTGACTGCAAAAACAGAAAAAGTTGATGGCACAAAATGTTACACTCATACAAGAAGAAAAAGAATATAAGAATATTATTAACTATGAAAATGAAAAAAAAATACTATAGTTTCACAAATGATCAATTCATTACTACTAGAATCCAAAGTAAATTCCAATTCCAGGTACTAATTGAACTATTACAGAGAGTGTCCACAATATTATTAACTATGAGTAACTCACTGGATATAAGCTACCAAGTTGGTATAGCTTACATAGAGAAGAAGGACATTTTCCGGAGCCAAAACAAGCATGTCTGAATATGGCAGCAGTCCCACTTTCACTCTGGAAAAGTAAAGAGAGAAAATCAAGTCCATACCATTTTCAAACAGACTTGAGATAAAAACAAAAAGGAAAATGAAACATGAAATGCAACCATACCTAGGACGGGTAACAATCACAGGTGCTGCTGCAACTGCAGGTATGCTCCAGCTCATATCAGGTTTAATGTCAAAGAGAATCTCATTATTTATCTCAACACTTTGAAGCCTTACACACAGCAACTTTTTTTGTTCGTGGTGAAGAAAACAAATAATAGGAGCTGCATCATCGTCAGTCGCTAGAAAAACCTAGAATACATTTTACAGTTAAAATCAGAAGAAAAGGGAAACTCACATTTACTTAAGGTACACGCTCCAAAATTAAATAAAAAAGAAGCACCTTACAAGCTGCTGTGTGGGCACCCTTGCCTTGCCATATTCTACGGAATGAGAACTGTTTTGCTAGAACACCCAGAGGAACTGCATCCAATAAACTATCACTTGCCATTTCATGGTTAGAATTACTAGTTTCCGCAACCCACACAGAGTGTTGCATCTTTCCTGCATAAAATGTGACACCGTTATATAAACATAACACAAAATACAATAAAGGGGATATCAAATTGGAGTTGGTAATGTAGACATCTAAGAAACCTGTATTATAAGATGCCATAAGAGGAATCCGATCACTCGTCCAAATAGTTGTTTCATCAAATTCCTTCATTATGTTCAATTTTCCTCTTTCTTCAATATAAGCCAACTGAAATATTTTGAATATTAAAAAAAACAAACATCAACAAAAGGAAAAACAGAAAATAGAGAAGCTAAGTACAAAGTCCGGTAGCATACATGAGGTTCTTCCAATGGATCTTTCAAAATTAGATGTGAGGACATTGAAATTGCTTCTCCCTTGGCAATATGGTCAAGTGCAGTCACAGAATTGACATTATGCTGTGGACTATGTCCGCTTTCTCTCCTAGGACGGGACAGATCTCGTAGGCCAAACAAAGGATTTGAAGACGAAGAAGGAGCAGGTGCAGTTGAATTAACTTCGGCTGCGTGCTGAAGTAGCAAACCAAATGGAAGAGGCCATATCGATTTGATGGTGCGAGGAAGAGGGACAGAGACTACTTCACCTATTAAACCAAAAAGAAAACAAACGAAATTTTTTTCAGTTTTTCAATCTACCATTAAATTTCTTATCAGAAATATAAACTACATCAAAATTAAGTTTTTTTTAGAGAATGGGAAGGTGATTTTGTTTAATTTTTCAGAAATTTATCTACAATTAATTTTGCACACCTGATGTGTTGTAGATTGTTAAAGAAGCAATTTGTAAAACGCATAAGAGAGCTTCGGTCATATCACCCAAACGACACCAGCAAGCCTGGAATTTACACACAAATAGTTCTCAACATAAAATTATATCAGTCTAAAGAAGCAAATTCAAGCAAATTTGAATACCATGATTACTGGCGACGGCAATGTGAACCTCTTAAAGACTCGTGGACCTGTTGACCATATAATCCTGATAAAAACATTATGGATAAAGTCATTTCATAATTCCACATTTTTAATTTTCCGAAAAACCAAACGGAAAAATAACAAATTGCAAGAAATTACCGATTTCCTCGGATGAAAAGCTCGTGATCACATCGATCGCTCAACGCGGAGGCCGATGCTTCGTCAGTTTCGTCTCTTTCTCGAACGGTTTCGGGGTCGAAGAGGAAGTAATCGTACTTGTCGGTGACATTATCGGCGGGCTTTCCGTCGACGGCTTCGGCGATTAAGCCGAAGGGCTTGAACTCGCCGAGCACTGTGAGGTGACGAACGCCCAAGGACGAAGACATTTCTTCAGTTACTGAGATAAATGGAGCTCAGTGGAGTGAGAGACTGTCTCTCCCGCTCTTTTTTTCTTTTCGTTTTGCTGTGTTTGGTGAATCAACGGGTGGGAATTGGGGAGAGTGAGTTTTAAACCCTAAAGTTTTTAGGCGTTTGGTTGCGTGGATTAGCTTGTTCCAGTCAGGATTTAGGCTGGCGGTGCGTTTGATGTGACTCTGACCGTTATTACTTTTCGTGGTGTCTTTTTTATTTATTTTTATTTTTTTACACAGCATACTGGGCCTATTAGCCAAAACCACACAAAGCACATTCTCAGCTAACAGCCCAATGGGTCACGTAAGCCCATTCCAAAAAGTAAAATCTCAAATTCATTTTGACTTTTCTTTTATAGCTCGTTTTGAAATAAATTTTAAGAATGCCTTACATGTTTTACTTATTTGCAATTGATATTAAAACTATTTCAATTTCTGACCCCTAAATTTCATATATATTTACTCGTTTACAGGGATAAACAAAAAGTACGTAAAAGAAAGAGAAAAAAAGTAATTATTAAAACCCTAGACGCGCACACACACTGTTAGGGGTCGCACAACTACATTAAGATCTGCTACGTACAACTATTATCGTGCACACTATACTCGTATATTTTACAAATATCATCTTGTAGCTTCTAGCACTGTAGAACTGATCATGTCCAGCTTGATCTGGTTATGTATTTAGACTCATCAATGGGAATTCCCTCCCGAGCCGCACGTTCTCCTCCCCGCTCGCCGGATGTGCTAAGCCCGCCCTTGCGACCCATCTCCTGGTACCCTTCATGCCCTATCTGCTCCTTCCTTGTCTGCCCGCCTTTGCTCCTCTCCCTAATTTCATCCATCATTCCAAAATAAAAACCCATCTCATGGCATGTATATACGCAAATCAACGTTAGAATGCCCGCCTTTTGCACACGAATTTGGACTCTCTCCGTACATTAGAGTTTATAAATCGCTCTTGTAAAAATAAGTAAATAGATAATAGATTTACGCACCTTCAGCAAGGTGTTCCTGGGCTTCAAGAGTTTTGCCACCAGTTCCATTAGGCACTGGCGAACCTATGAATTTTTTAGCGAATGTGCAATTTGAAAATACTAAAACTTTTTGTGGATTGAACATCTAAGGTTTTTTACCTAGATTGACCTTAGGCCCCTTCATGCATTCATATCATACATGAAAAATTGTTTTATGTAAGGATTTCATCTGATAGTTTCGTAAACCTTAGAGACGTTTTGTGATATTAAGCCATGTAAAAATATTGACTAAGTATGAAAAATGGTTTTTTGGAATAATCATTTTCTCAAGATAATTTTTGGCGGCTTTTATTCTTTACACATCAAATAATAAAACTTGATTTTATGGGATTTTAGTATGAAGTATATATTGACTTAATGAGCAATCATTTTTAGCCTAAATTGTATTTTGCACTAAAACCGATTTTTCATATTTTGATTCGGTGGAAATTTGATTTTCTAGTATTTTTATTTGAATCCAAATGGTTATTACTTCCTTATTTACATTGTAAACTTAAGTAAATTGAGTAATATAAAAATAAATTAAAGTAAAATGACAAAGACATTTACTTAAATTTTAAAAATGAAAATAAGGTAATCTGTACACCAGCTGAGCAGAGGGGCAATTTGAAGCACCTAAAATGATTTTTCCGACGAATAGAGATGCAGTTGCACCTCTTTGTGCCTTAACAGATCCGCCACTGCCACCAGGGACCACAGTTTGGCCCTACCTGGCCTGGCGTCACGCTCAGCCCTTTCCCGTTGCGAAGACATTTCTCTTACTACTGGAATTACTTTTCGCAAAAAGCGCGATTTTGAAACGGATATTCGCAGATGATAAACACTTATCACTAACTGCCGGAAGAGAGGTGGAAAAAAATATATATATATATATATATATGATGGAAATAGAAGGGACCAGCGGCTTCGCATGGGATTAAATGACACGTGGTACGTGACGAGTCAACAGATGGAAATACCTACCTGACACGTAGGCCAAAGGGCCTACATGGAGAGACACGTAATGCGGCATCCTGTGTGGAAGATCCTTGATTGTGTGACACGTGTGTACTGAGTGAAAGCAACCACATAATTGGAGAAAAGTATACTGTGTTTCAGCTGCTCCACTTTGAGTTTTCAAAGTTCGTTTCGCTTTCTGATTGGTGGTGGTGGAGGAATATAAGAGACCACTTAACACGTACGTCGTACACAACTACTTAAGCTACAGACAATTAATATTTGAAGTGATTATTTGGTTGAAAACAATTTGTTCCCCTTCGTATGTAAGTTGTAACACATGACCCAACCCAGGTTGTTTTCATGCATAATTAAAACTCATGATCCACGTTAAGGGTTTGAAAATGACTGGACTAAGTTTTGCTTGCAATATATGATCAAACAATCAAAGGTAGGATACAGCTTGGTCCAAAGTCCATACTCAAACCACACTCTCTGCTGCACAAAAGAAAAAAATGTCAATCCACGGTTTTAACACACAAACGTTTTTCATACCCCCTACTAAAAGAAAATAAGAAAAACAATGAGAGGTTGCAACTTTATTTAATTTCCTACGACTTAACATATGTGCTTAAAAATTGATTAGAAGTTCAAATGAGATATAATTCAGTGAAAAATGGCATAACTTACGCATATCAATGATATCAAGTTTGAACCTGTACGTCACCATAATATAGTGTGTGTGAAAAATTACATTCTATTGTAGTTTAAATTATCGCTTGTATTAGAAGAAAAAAAATTTTAAACATAAATTAGAAGCCGATCTGTTGTGGACATAATTAAAAAGCAAATCTTGATTTGTCTTTGCATCTTTGTTGGTTTCTTATAGCATTGCAAACATCGATTATAAATATAATATATATATATATAGTTATTCTCTTATATGGATGTCTACACTTTATTACCGTCCGGAAGCTATAGTAAACTAGGAGGAAATAAGAGAATTTCTGTATATATATTTATATATGTAGAGTATGAACTTTAGTGTAACTTTTAGGGAAAAATTATGTTTACAAACCATACCACTTCAAAATATAGAAGCCTTAGAGTAATTAAAATTCATAAGATAAGAATTAAGAAGTATAACTTAAGTTCTTTCTATGGTTAATATAGTATAATTTATAAGGGAGGCATACAGCAGAAAGCAAAGAGTTCCGTTATAATATTGGTGCGCACGCCACCGACTGTGGACTGCAGTTGTAGTATTGTCTGTAACAGATGGCCTGTAGCTGGAAACAGGAAACTTGATCACCGACGTCCTCCAATCAAAATATTCCATGTGCAATTCTATTTTTCTTTTTGTTCTTTGCAAGGTTTCCGTTCGAAAAATAATTAATTTTTCTATTTAAAGTGAGAAAAGAAAAGGAAAAAAGGAAAAGGATGGGATGCCGAATATGGACAGGGTGTTACAACTTACAAAAAAGACCCAGACGAAAAGGCGTGTTTGACCGTTGAACAAAACTGGTCCTAAAATAACCACCGCCCACTCCACAAGAAAATTTCTCCATTTGTTTAATTTTGATATTTCTAGAGATACGGCAGGCACGCCCGTTATTAAGAAGAGAGCGTGTGATGCACTCACCTCCCTCACTTTCTGACTCAATCTCAATTTTGAACACTTTTTCAACGTTACGGTTTAGGGTCATTCATGTTAATAATATAAAGTCTTACATCGAAATTTTGACTAAATAAATTACAACTTATAATAAATTATTTCACTTTTAATAACACCGAGATCTTTTGAGATAAAATCTCACACCTACTAAGCTTCGTAGGTAGTTAAATTGGAGATAATATCGGTGTTGCTAGTAGTGGGCCGCTAATCCGTCTCTCTGAAATTTTGACATAATATCAGGGCGGGTTAATTGAGTAGGCCCCAAATATTGGGCATTTACCATTACTCAATATGTGGTATTCACATGTTGAGCTTGAATGTTTACCCTTATCCAATACATGATATTTACGTGTTGGACTTGAATGCTTGACTTCAATGTAGACTTGGCTCCACTTGTAATCCACTATATGATAGTTCCACGTGAGGGGTCGTGTTAAAAAATATAAAGTCTCATATCGAAACTTGACTAAATAAATTATAATTTATAATAAGTAGTTTCACTTTTGAAGATAATATATGTGTTGCTAGTAGTGAGCTTCTCTCCAAAATCTTGACAATCCTGTCATGTGATGTTATTTATTTTTATTATAAAATGCACATTATTTATTAATATGAAATATATTTTATATATATATATATTTAATTGATAATACTATGTGACTATATGGCGGCGTAACGGATACAACAACTATTTTTCGTCAAATTTTCGTCAACTTAACGTTTCCTTAAGTCAATTCAATTCCCTAATAACTGATAGAAGACCTCGTCCGTCATCCATATAGTTTATATGAGTAGTGATCTCTTGGTCACCTAATGACCAGGATCCGCCATTACCCATCGTTGGATTTAAATCCAATGCATACGATAGCTTAAAAGGAGTCAAAGAGCGGGGCTAGATTTAAATCCGAAGGTGGGTGACGACGGATTCTTGGCCACTGGTGACCAAGAGAACACTACTCTAGTTTATATATAGCATACAAAACCCGCTATCGATCAAATCACAGAAATAAGCTCAGAACCAGAGACAAGAGAAGCAAAGAGAAATACAGTCAAAAAGGCAAAAAAGAAAAGCAGAGGGAAGGGATACAAGAGAAACAAAATGCCTTGCGCTTTGGTGGCGCCAAACTCTCCGATTTTCTCACCGTCGAAAATTCCTTCCATCTTTTTCAGATCGTCATCTGTATCTTCGCCTTCTTCACGTTCTTCCCCAAGAGTCCTCCATGGCCCGCCTCCTACGCCGTCACGATCTTCATCGTCCTCTTCGACAGCGCCTTTAGAGTCTCGGTTTCAGAGGCATGTGATAAGTGGCTGCAAGACGGAGCCTTCGGGTTTGGCTTTGAAGAGGAAGAGGCCGATGATGATTGATATTCCAGTAGCGCCCTTGAGTTTCAAGGTTGAGTCGCCTGAGGGAGCGGAGAGAGTGGACGTGGTGGAGGTTGAAGAGGATGGTTACTCGGTGTATTGTAAGAGAGGGAGAAGGGGTCTCATGGAGGATCGCTACTCAGCTGTTGTTGATCTGCGCGATGATTCGAGACAGGTAATTCTTTTGCTTTGTCAAAATTCTGTTTGTTTGCTGAGAAAATTGTGGAAATGGAAATGAATTTCTTTAACAGAAATGTCTGAAGCTCTCCGCTTTTAACCGCGGTTTCAAAATATTAAGATATATGTATCATCAAGTTTAAGTTTTTGTTTAACTTGGATAAGGTTGTTTCAAAATTTTGTGGGGAATTGAGCTTAAGGTGAGAGCAGGGTGGTTATAATCAAAGAGATCGCTTTTAAAATGATGATCGCATAAAGTTAATTCTTTTTGTTTTTGTATTGAAATTGGGCGTAGCACCATACGATTTACCATTAAGAAAGTATAAATAAATGCAAAGAAATGGTGATGGAGATTAAGAGAACAAGAATTGGGGTTTTAGAGAATTTGGGAAACATAAAAATATGGAATTATGTTTTGGATTCTTTTGAATTTGCTATGCGAACTTGTGCTGATTATGTGTTCTCTGGTGACAGGCCTTCTTTGGTGTGTTTGATGGACATGGAGGGGCAAAAGCAGCCGAATTTGCAGCCAAGAACATGGATAGAAACATTAAGGATCGTTTGACCTGCGGGAGTGAAGAGAAAATCATGGAAGCAGTCAAAGATGGTTATCTAACCACTGATGTCGAATTTTTGAAGGAGGATGTTGGGGGTGGTGCATGCTGTGTGACTGCCTTAATGCAAAAGGGCAACCTTGTGGTCTCAAATGCTGGTGACTGTCGTGCCGTTATGAGCCGAGGAGGTGTTGCAGAGGCCCTTACATCTGATCATCATCCTTCTAGAATAGACGAAAGAGATAGGATTGAAACCACGGTAAGCATTCAAATTTGTGCAAATAGGCTTGAGAATTTAATATTGTCACCTAAATAAAGATTGAAATGGAAGATCATCATGGACCTTGTCACTGATTGGATTTTGCAATTTTTCCTGTTGCAGGGTGGTTATGTAGATTGTTGCCATGGGGTTTGGAGAATACAGGGCTCTCTTGCTGTTTCAAGAGCAATTGGAGATCGACAACTTAAGCAATGGGTGATAGCAGAACCGGAGACTACAATCCTAAGGATAAATCCCGAATGCGAGTTTTTAGTGTTAGCTTCTGACGGTCTTTGGGACAAGGTAACTTTACAACAAATCTCATTTCATGTGTCTTCTCTTCTGAAGCATTATTTCAATCAAAGTTGTTTGAATCTAAATATGATCTTTTCATTTCTTCCAGGTTACCAATCAGGAGGCAGTAGATGTAGTTCGCCCTTTATGCATTGGTACCGATAAGCCAGAGCTGTTTTCTGCTTGTAAGAAGCTTGTTGATCTGTCAATAGGGAGAGGTTCCATGGATGATACAAGTGTGATGATAATCCAATTAGGTCGTTTCGTCTCATGATTCGATTTTAGGTAAAAGGAAATTCAGACCATGACAATCGACTTTTTCTTCCACTGCAAGTGAGTTTTTTCAAGAAGCTTGCAGCTTTAGAAAGAAGCTAGGAAGACAAATTCTTCTGGGAGCAGTCCTCTGTATCTGGTTGCTGTCAAAGATGGCGGCTTTAGAAATGACACTACCATAAAAGCCATTGTGGTGTTGAATGGCAAATCACACCGTCCATGTAAATGACGGATTTTATGCTCCCTTGGATTTTGTCTCAGCAGTAGGAAGAGAGTATCAGAAAACACATTTCATGATCCTTGTAACTGTAAATTTCCCCCTTTCAAAGTTAATAATAAATCATCAAATTATTTACCATGCGTCAATTTATCGTCTATATATTCTACATTATGATACTATGTTTTGCCTTTGTCTTATTGAAGTCAACTCCTATAGCACATGGTCTTATTTTGTCGTTGGGCCAGGTCAGTCCTGTTTGGCAACTGCAGCCTGCGGGCTTAGTATTCTATATTCTTCTGCTCGCACTTGTTCAATGATGGATGTGTGCCTGGTTCCTAACGCAGTCTCCACCAGTCCTATATTGCACTTCGCTTTCATGTACCAAGTGAATTGTGACTGGATTGTGAATTGTGCCTGTGTCTGTCTTAGCCGCTGTAATCGTTAGTCGCGAACTCTTTCGGATTCTTTCTTTTCGTTTATGTGTCAACGGAGATTCAATTCGAACTTTGCAACTCCTTCCGGCATTAGTAAGAGAAATAACATGTATGCAAGCACAAGATTAAGATGCAGAATTAGCTGATGAGATATATAACTTGTATCATGCACTTCTGATAATCTTCAATGCCCACGCTGAATAATTAAAACGTTAAAAGAAGTTTAACAGCCAAAATATTAAATCTTATTTCTATCTCTTCCTGTCTTTTGCTCATCAGCCGTATCTTTGGGACCCTTCTCCTCCTGCCAATCATGGTACATAGAGAACAAAGACGACGAGAATAACTATGAGCCTATGATTTTATATGCTAAAATGAACATAAACAACTCTTCATCTGCTTTGGGTTTTTGTCCAAAGATGAGCCTACTTGTACTACACACAAACGAGTCCCATGTTGACTGCTGTTGTGTTGAGGCCTTTGCTTCTCTTTTTGGCTGTGTTGTGTTTGTGTCTTGCTTTTGTTGTGGTTTAAGAGGGCCAAAGAAAAGAAGTATGACAATTCTCCCACGCCCAAAACAGTTTGGTTGCGTGGATTTTTTTTGTCTATTTGTAGCTGTAGAGCATAATTAACTACAAGTTTATAACAAACCCAAGGGTTAATTTCGATTTAATACCACGAACTCTTACTCTTAAGGCACGTTTGTCCCTGCACTCTCAATTTTAATAATTACATACCATAAATTTTTCAATTTTTTTCAATCTGGTTCAGGCGTTAACTTTGACATAAAAATTAAGTTAATTGCTTGCATGACATGCATGGGTCTCACATATTCGCTTATTTCGATATCAGTTGAAAAGTATTTTCGAGTAATGAGTGTCTTCCCGCCCATGAAGAACACATTACACACATTAGTATCAAACGATTTTTTAACAAAATACCCTTCAACTAACATTGAAAGAAAGTGAATAAGTGAGACTCACGCTTGTCACACAAGCAATTAATCGAAATTTTGACAATGAAGTTAACGAGAGAACCATATTGCACAAGATTAAAAAGCTTAGGGTATGTAATCGTTAAAATTGAGAGAGCATGGGCAAACGTGCCTTAAAGGTAAAAGTTCAGGGTACTAAATTGAAATTAACCCTAAACCCAACATACATAATAGTTGTTTTCATATCAAGGGGTAATTTACAGTAAGGGAGATTCAAATATGAATATAAGAGGACAGACACCCTGTCATGACTAAAGACCAACTTCGTATATACATTATGTTGACAATAATTTGAGTTATTTACACTAACATCCCCTGAGGTTTTTGAATTTTTCACAAAATCCCTTGAGATTTCATAAATTACATGAACACTCCTGAGGTTTTAAATTGTTTTCACAAACTCCTTTTAATTGATTTTTCATTCAAAGATTAATGATTATATACAAAAAAATTTCCAAATGACAAAGTTGACATTTGAGATTATATTTCATATACATTAATTGAGGTTAATTTTATCATTTGCATAAGAGTTTTTTCAATGAAATCATCAATTTTTTGAGGAACAATGAACGAAAGGGATTTTGTGAAAACAAACTGAAACCTCAATGGATGTTCGTGTAATTTTTGAGACATGAGGGTTTTGTTTTGTGAATGGGCTAAGTTTTTTTTTTCTTTTTCTTGGGCTACACATTAATTTTGGGGAAGTTGTTAATGAACATCCACATATAGCCTCATACTTTTCAGTTAAACTTCTAACCCCTCGAGTCCTAAAAACATATGTTGCAAAATTTGTAAGTTTGTAACAACTGATGAATCATGCTTGCTTAGCCAGAAAGTAATGTGCTTTACAATTTGATCTGAAGAAAAAAAAAGTAGAAATAAGAGAAAAAATATAGAAGAGAAAGGGAAACCTTATTATTGTTTGGATTGAGTAATAAAGGACAAAAAGATTGAATAAAAATTAAAACCTATACATTTTTTAATTGCTTTTAAATCCAAATATATTGTAAATAAGTTAATTATCTTATTTTTTTCCAAGTAAATAAGTTATTTTATCACACAATGAAAAAGACCTTACTATCCATTAGAAATTTTAGAACAGTCGTTTAAAAAGGTCGGGTTGAATCCAGACCCGCAGAACCCGGCGTCAGAATAAAACCAAGGCAAGAAAAAAAGAAAGAAAAACAAAGCAAACGAGTACAGAACATTTTAAACACGTATTGATATATATATATATATATATATATATATATATATATATATATATTTTTTTTTACTCAGACGACGAGTTAATTAATTAATTAAATATTTTAGCTCTGGGAGTGGCTTGGATGAGATCTCTGCTTTTCGTTATAATTCACTCGAAAATTCCACATTTTATAAAATCCCAAAAAACTCTCCCTTCTAGCCCCCTTTCTCAGATCTCTCTCCCTTGTTCGCTTTTGCGGGTCTAAGGGTTTCGTTGCTGTTCTAGATCTCACAGCGATTCGAATCCCCCGCAGGGTTCGAAACGCTCTCTCTCAATCTCTACATCCCTTCGCTGTGGACTCTCAGTTCACGGCTGGCCTAATCGCATCCGCAGATCCGAGCCTTCCTTTCCGAGCCGTCGATCTGCGCAACCATGGCGGCCGCGAACGCTCCGATCACCATGAAGGAAGCCCTAACGGTCAGTTCTTTCTTCTGATTCGATGCTACTTAAGCTCAATTTCAAATTACACTTGTTTTCTGAGCTGAAATAGTTGCTGTTTGGTCAATTACTTTGCTTGATTTATCGTTTAAGCTTACTTAGTTGGTTTCAAGCTTCACATGGATCTGGTAGTCTCTAAAATTTGCGGTCTATGTTCAGATCTGATAATTATCTCACTGGGGATTGCTAACTTAAGCAACTATATTTTGTACACAACAACTATTTACTGAGAGGTTTTGACTAAAATAAAAAAGTGATTGATGAGTTTATGTGATCTGATCTGATTGCAGCTTCCGAGCGTTGGGATTAATCCACAATTCATAACATTCACACATGTTACTATGGAGTCCGATAAGTACATATGTGTTCGGGAGACTTCGCCGCAGAATAGTATTGTTATTATTGATATGAGTATGCCGATGCAACCACTGAGGAGGCCAATAACTGCGGACTCTGCACTTATGAATCCAAATTCCAAAATCCTTGCATTGAAAGGTATGCTATAACTACATGTTTGCATTGCAGGAATAATTATTATGCATTGACTTGTTGCCACTGTTGAGAAATGCTCTTGCATACCGTTCTGGTTTTGATCTTAATGCGTTGTGGATGCACGTAGTTTAGTATTTTGTTTCAGCATAAGTTTAGTCATTGACTGATAAACTCACCATGCAGATTATCATATACATGTTAAGCTCGTAACCTTATTTACCTACTGATTTTTACTTGCCAGTGCCTTACCTTTCTTTCTGGACTTTAGTGTATACTTTTGCTAATGCTGCACTGTTATTTATTTATTTATTTTACTCACGTGTTGTCATATCTGTTTGAAGCCCAAGTCCAAGGTACTACTCAGGATCACCTTCAAATATTTAACATTGAGATGAAAGCAAAATTGAAATCACATCTTATGCCTGAACAGGTACTCACTTTATTGGTTCACTAATTAGTATATTTTTTCGCATCTCTTCAAAATTGTGTGAGAATATCAGGTTCTTGTTATTTTCTGCGGGGTTTTAAAAAATTTAGCTTACCTATCCTGTTGGTTCATTTGTAGATTGTTTTTTGGAAGTGGATAACCCCAAAAATGTTGGGTTTAGTCACTCAGACTACAGTATATCACTGGTCAATTGAAGGTAAGATGCCTTAAACAAGTTATTTGAGTATTACCAATCATACATCTTCAGCTTTTTGTCACACGGAAACTTTCAAATTTATGGTATCAACTTGCTTGTTTTGTTAATTTTTTTTGGTCTTTATGTGTTTGTCCTTGTAGGGGAGTCTGAACCTGTCAAGGTGTTTGAGCGAACAGCTAATCTGGCAAACAATCAGATAATAAATTACCGTTGTGATCCTTCTGAGAAGTGGTTGGTTTTGGTTGGAATTGCTCCTGGTGCTCCGGAGGTATGTTGTTATGTCTATTAATCCCTGTCCAGCATTCATTTCTTATGTTCTCCAGGATTCTTTTTCTCAGCTGAGGAAAATTGTCAGAAACTGCAAAAATCTCTGGGTCTTTTGTCGCCCTGTTTGAGTTCCTACAAGTGTAGTCTCGTTTTCTTTACTCTTGCTCAATAAGTGTTTGTGGCCAGCCCTCTAATTGTCAATCTTTCTTTGTATTAAGATGTCTGTACTTTTATTTGGATTAGATTCAGTATAGCTTCATAAACAATACTGTGGCAACTATGTTAGTCAATGATTGATGTTGTGAAACAACTCTGCTGCCATATTAATTTTGTTTTTGTTTCCTTTTATGGAGTTCCTTCTCTTTTAAGGCCACTTTTCTGCTGTACTGCTTCTGATCCTTAGTCTTGTTTTTTTTGTAGAGGCCACAATTGGTTAAAGGAAATTTGCAACTCTTCTCTGTCGATCAGCAGCGCAGTCAAGCTCTTGAAGCACATGCTGCATCATTTGCCCAATACAAGGTGAGCCAATTTCACTTTCCCATTCTCTTACTCTGCATTTGATCTTTACACTCTTGCACTACATACAATCCGTTATTACATATGTGTATATATATGTATATTTAAATATTGTTGATCTTGTTCATTTCTTTTGAACAGGTTCCAGGGAATGAAAATCCCTCGACTCTTATTTCTTTTGCCACTAAGACCCTGAATGCTGGACAGATTACATCAAAGTTACATGTTATTGAGCTCGGTGCCCAGCCAGGTTGATATTAGGATTATATTAAAGTTACATGTACTTGAAATGAGCTGGACTGCCTCGTTCTGTGTAAACATATGTTTTGTTGTGTCTTTACCCACAGTCTCCGACACATTTGTAAAGGGTGATTATGTTTGGCAGGATATTGAAATAGGGTACTTCATTATTAGTGGTAATTAGTCATGGAGATATTGGTTACATATGCTTAGAATCTAATTTTGAATAAGTTTAACATGCTCATAAAGTTAATTAGTGGTATGAATCATGGAAAATATGTTGTTTTATGTTTTTTATTTTGATGATTGTAAAGTTAAAGGAACATATTGTGAGTTTGAATTCTTTTTCAGGGAAGCCATCTTTTACGAAGAAACAAGCAGATCTGTTCTTTCCTCCAGATTTTGCTGATGATTTCCCAGTTGCCATGCAGGTACTGAAATTACTAATGTTTTTTACTAATCTTGTATAATACTGTACATATGTTAATAATGAATTTGTTAATTTGGCAGATGTCTCACAAGTACAGCTTGATTTATGTAATTACAAAGCTTGGGCTACTGTTTGTGTATGATTTAGAGACAGCTAGTGCAGTTTACAGAAATAGAATTAGTCCGGATCCAATCTTCTTGACAACAGAGGCTTCATCAGTTGGAGGGTTTTACGCGGTTAATAGGCGGGGCCAGGTGTTGTTGGCTACAATTAATGAACAAACTATTGTGCCTTTTGTCAGCGGTCAGGTATGTTTGAATTTTTTTCTCCTTTATTGTTATGGTGTTCCAAGTAGCATGTTGCGCTTAAGATGGTTTTTTGTTTGTTTCAATTTGCAGTTAAACAATTTGGAGCTTGCTGTCAATCTGGCCAAAAGAGGAAATCTTCCTGGTGCCGAAAATCTGGTAAGATATTCTTAGTAGTAGTAGTAGGTTTTCTGTAAGAGTAATTTATCCGTATATCAGTGCTCAATGGAAGTAAGATATTGGTCAAATGACAATTTGATTGTTAAGGTTAGGCAGTGTTGTATCCAATTTGAAGTTGTCATGATTAGGCAGAATTTTTGAACTGGATGCTCACAGAAGGTGTGCTTGTTAAGATTGAGTGGGCAAAGGGGAATTTATCCATATAGTGTATTTACTTCTACTCATGGAATGTTGATTTTATATCTATTATGTTTGTCTTAGTCTTTTATTACCCTTTTGAGTGAACTAGTAGAGTCCTTAGAATAAGGGAGGTGAGGTGAGAGAAGGCCGTATTCTCTATGGTGGTCAACAATTTCACTATGGCTTATTGTTGACTTGGCTGTACTTGGCTATCTTGCCTGTATGTCATAATTTTGAGAAGGTATCATCATCTCTATGTGAAATTGCTGACATGCCTACCTGAATCTTACAGGTTGTCCAGCGTTTCCAGGAACTGTTTGCCCAAACTAAGTACAAAGAAGCTGCTGAACTTGCTGCTGAGTCCCCACAAGGAATTCTCCGTACGCCTGACACAGTTGCTAAATTTCAGGTTTCATTTCGCTTCTGTACTTGTACATGTTTCTTCCATTGGCTAGTATTTTCATAGCTTCAGCTGATTTGCCCTGCATTTGTCTCACATGTATGTAGTATTATTGTTTTTAGTTGTTTTATTGGTATCGAGTCCCTTGTATGAAGCTTGTTGTGTTCAAGTAGTTCATGCCCTTTGGCCATTTGGCATGTCTTTTTAATCGCTTGATTGCAGTATTCTCTAAGAGGCTACATCTGATAAATTTTGTTATAAGAATTTGTTAAGCTGTAGAATATTAATGAGAAATGTTATTGATGCTTTCTAGAGGTGAGGAGAATAACAAATTCAAGTTTCTGTCTGTTTCAAAGCTGGTGAGAAATGAATGAATAATAAATGGTGCTGTAGTGGATCAAATTGAGATAAAACTTGCTTGGTAAAAAGACAGTGAGAGTTACAATTTTTGTGTGCCTTTTTAAGATAGACTACAACTTGATGAAATTTAACGGTAATGGTTTTATTCTCTCTCCAATGTGTTGCAGAGCGTTCCTGTCCAAACTGGGCAAACCCCACCTCTGTTGCAGTACTTTGGGACCCTCTTGACACGAGGGAAGCTCAATGCGTTCGAGTCATTGGAATTATCACGTCTTGTAGTGAACCAGAACAAGAAGAATCTTTTGGAGAACTGGTTGGCAGAGGACAAACTTGAATGCAGTGAGGAACTGGGAGATCTTGTGAAGGTTTGTTTTGCTATTTGAATTTAAACTTGGCAATCTTTTGGATTATTACATTTTTGGTGTTAATATCGTTGATTTTTTTCTTGTAGACTGTGGATAATGATCTTGCTTTGAAAATATATATTAAAGCCAGAGCAACTCCAAAAGTTGTTGCAGCTTTTGCCGAGCGAAGGGAATTTGACAAGATACTGATCTACTCAAAGCAGGTGAGGAAATTGTTTTTATGTAGCAATGGTTTCTAAATGTTTTCGTATTTGGTAAATGGCTGTTGGTGTCTGATATCCATTGTCTTGGTTGCTTTAGGTTGGCTACACGCCTGACTATCTATTCCTTTTGCAAACAATTCTTCGAGCAGATCCGCAGGTATGCAAACAATACTCAGCAAGCTTATATTTTCTATTTTAGTCCTTGAAAGCCGAAAGCATAACTAGATTAGCATTGATCCTTGTTCATTGAGTGTCCCATTGAAATAAAAAATACCCTTCTACTTGTATTTTTTCAGTTTACACCCACATCACTGGGTTGAACTTGAACTTCTTTTAAGGAGTTGTATAAAGTTCAAACTAAACCAGCTTATGATGTGATTTTGAATGTAGGGTGCTGTTAATTTTGCATTGATGATGTCTCAAATGGAAGGTGGTTGTCCAGTTGATTACAACACCATAACTGATCTCTTCCTTCAGGTTTGTTCACTCTCATTATGACTAAGGGTTTACGATATGGTATGCCTTTTTCATTTTCAATGTTTTGTGCTCTATTATTTCTCAACAAAGTTCATCGTAGGGCATAAGTTCTTTTGTTTTTTTATTAAAAGAAAGTTATATGAAACCTTTGAAATTATGGAAATATTAAAAGATGAATAGGAGACTCACATGCTTTTTGTTTCTCTTTGTCATTTTAGAGGAACCTGATTCGTGAGGCGACCGCCTTTTTATTGGATGTTCTGAAGCCAAATCTTCCAGAACATGCTTTCCTGCAAACCAAGGTTTCTATCCTCAAAGCTATTTATGTATAGCTGAACTTTCCTATTTTCAGCTGGTTGACATTTTTTCATCCTTGCAGGTCCTTGAGATCAATTTAGTGACCTTTCCAAATGTGGCTGATGCTATTTTAGCCAATGGAATGTTCAGTCATTATGATCGCCCTCGAATTGCCCAGCTATGTGAAAAAGCTGGTCTTTATGTGCGAGCTCTGCAAGTAAGATGTCTTCTTGCAATTCTATTTCCTTTTCTCACCCTCTGTATTTTCCAATAATGATTTCCAATAATGACAATTGTCTTAAACATTTTACTTCTGATGCAGCATTACTCAGAGTTGCCTGATATTAAACGTGTTATAGTGAATACACATGCAATAGAGCCACAGGTTGATATCCTCTCTAACTACATCAAATTGGTACCATTAATGTGTAGAACTGTTACTAAAATTGTGGTTTTCTTTCTACAGTCACTTGTAGAGTTTTTCGGCACTCTTTCACGAGAATGGGCATTGGAGTGTATGAAAGATCTTTTATTGGTCAATTTAAGAGGCAACCTTCAGATAATTGTGCAGGTATCCACTTTTTTCTTTTCTTCATATAGTGATGTTAAAAAATATAACTGGAGATTTAACTGAAGCAAGCTAATACCTGCACAGGTCGCTAAGGAATACTCTGAGCAGTTGGGTGTTGATCAATGCATGAAGCTTTTTGAACAGTTCAAGTCATATGAAGGGTTGTACTTCTTCCTTGGGTCGTTTCTGAGCTCAAGGTAATCTGTTCAAGAAGAGAAGTTTTCTCTATTTTCTCTTCTTTAGTGGATGTCACATCCAGTTTATTCTTGATTCTTATTTTCCTAATGTGTGACAGTGAGGATCCTGATATCCACTTCAAGTACATTGAGGCAGCTGCTAAAACTGGACAAATCAAAGAGGTGGAGCGAGTTACTAGAGAATCAAACTTCTATGATGCTGAGAAAACAAAGAACTTCTTAATGGAGGCTAAGCTCCCAGATGCACGACCACTCATTAATGTTTGTGATCGTTTTGGATTTGTTCCAGATCTGACCCACTACTTGTACACGAGCAACATGCTTCGTTACATTGAAGGTTATGTTCAAAAGGTACTATTTGAGCCCTTTTTGACACTTCAAAATGCATGACGGTGGGTTTTTAGTATTGAGAATGTTTGGCACATTGCATAGGTGAATCCTGGGAATGCTCCTTTAGTTGTGGGACAGTTGCTTGATGATGAGTGCCCGGAAGATTTTATCAAAGGCTTGATTCTTTCTGTCCGTTCATTGCTTCCTGTGGAGCCCCTTGTGGAGGAATGCGAGAAGAGGTGGTATCCTAATTTATGTCCTTCCATCATCTCTTTTTCTTCGTCATACTTAATTTTTTTCTTTTGTCCATCTTATTAGGAATCGACTTCGTTTACTCACTCAGTTCTTGGAGCATCTTGTGAGTGAGGGAAGCCAAGACGTTCATGTTCACAATGCTTTGGGTAAAATCATCATTGATAGCGGCAATAATCCAGAGCACTTCCTTACCACAAACCCGTATTATGATTCACGTGTTGTTGGTAAATATTGTGAGAAACGTGACCCTACCCTTGCTGTTGTTGCTTACCGCCGTGGACAATGTGATGATGAACTTATTAATGTCACAAATAAAAACTCTTTGTTCAAATTGCAAGCAAGGTTGGTGATTTAGTATTTGATTGTTTAAAAATATTTCATTTCATTCTGGTACCTGGAGGTTTACGTACTACTTCTTTGTCTCAGATATGTGGTTGAGAGAATGGATGAAGATCTTTGGGGAAAAGTTCTTGACCCTGAGAATGAGTACAGAAGACAACTTATTGATCAAGTTGTTTCTACTGCCTTGCCTGAGAGCAAGAGCCCAGAACAAGTTTCTGCGTCTGTTAAGGCTTTCATGACTGCTGATTTGCCCCATGAATTAATTGAACTTCTTGAAAAGATTGTGCTTCAAAACTCTGCCTTCAGTGGCAACTTCAATCTGCAAAACCTGCTAATTTTGACAGCCATCAAGGCAGATCCGTCTAGAGTTATGGATTATATTAATAGGCTAGATAATTTTGATGGACCTGCAGTTGGGGAAGTAGCTGTGGAAGCCCAGCTGTATGAGGAAGCATTTGCAATTTTCAAGAAGTTTAACTTGAATGTTCAAGCTGTTAACGTCTTGCTGGATAACATCAGAAGCATTGATAGGGCTGTGGAGTTTGCATTCCGTGTTGAAGAAGATGCTGTTTGGAGCCAGGTTGCAAAGGCTCAACTCCGGGAGGGGCTGGTGAGCGATGCTATTGAGTCATTCATTCGTGCGGATGATGCCACCCAATTCTTGGATGTTATTCGTGCTTCTGAGGATGCAGATGTCTACCATGACTTGGTGAGGTACCTTCTGATGGTTAGGCAGAAAGCAAGAGAGCCCAAGGTGGACAGCGAGCTCATTTATGCGTACGCAAAGATTGATAGGCTCGCTGACATTGAAGAGTTTATTCTTATGCCTAATGTTGCTAATCTCCAAAATGTTGGTGATCGCCTATATGACGAGGCCCTCTATGAGGCTGCAAAAATAATATTTGCGTTTATATCTAACTGGGCCAAGTTGGCAATAACACTAGTGAAGCTCAAACAATTCCAAGGTGCTGTTGATGCAGCACGAAAAGCCAACAGTGCAAAGACATGGAAGGAGGTTTGCTTTGCTTGTGTCGATGCTGAGGAGTTCCGCTTAGCTCAGATTTGTGGCCTCAACATTATTATACAGGTGATTTGCTGCATCTACTTCTCATATGTCAATCTATATTTTGTTGCACGGATTCTTTGGATGCCTAAAAGAGCGGATCTTTTCATGTGTAAAGAAAAATATTTGTTTAAGTTGTTTAATGCCTGGAAGCTTCGAAATCTGTTTTCTCTTTGAGTATCTGCTCGTTTTTTATACAGTTCTCACTAAATCCGTGTGCTGTTTTAAATTTTACAGGTGGATGATTTGGAAGAGGTCAGTGAATACTATCAGAATAGAGGATGCTTCAACGAGCTAATCTCTTTAATGGAGAGTGGTCTAGGGTTAGAACGTGCTCACATGGGAATCTTTACTGAGTTGGGGGTTCTATATGCTAGATATCGTCCGGAGAAACTTATGGAGCACATCAAATTGTTTGCAAATCGTCTAAATATTCCCAAGCTTATACGAGCTTGTGATGAGCAGCAACATTGGAAGGAGCTTACCTATCTGTATATTCAATATGATGAGTTTGATAATGCTGCAACTACCATCATGAATCATTCCCCTGAAGCCTGGGATCACATGCAGTTTAAAGATGTGGCAGTTAAAGTTGCTAATGTCGAGCTATATTATAAGGCTGTGCACTTCTACTTGCAAGAGCATCCGGATCTCATTAACGATCTTCTAAATGTGCTCGCACTTCGTGTAGATCATACACGTGTTGTTGACATTATGCGGAAGGTAATTGATTGTGCATGTATTTACTGGCAGCTTATATTCTTAGCGCCCCCTCCCCCATCCAACAATTTTTTTTTTACTGGAAGTTAAGATAATGAATTTCATTTCCATGGCTCTTATGTTGAGATTCTTTTGCATTTGAATATGTTAGGCTGGTCACCTGCTTCTTGTGAAGCCATACATGGTTGCAGTTCAGAGCAATAATGTCTCTGCTGTTAATGAGGCTTTGAATGCGATATATGTTGAGGAGGAAGATTATGAAAGATTGCGTGAATCAATTGATTTGCACGATAGCTTTGACCAAATAGGCCTTGCTCAAAAGGTGAAATGCTTTCTATTTGTAGTTAGTTCTTTGTTTAATGTGTTCATGTGCAAGTGCATTAAACTGTTTGTTTGGTCAGATTGAGAAACACGAGCTTCTGGAAATGAGACGTGTTGCTGCATATATTTACAAGAAAGCTGGAAGGTGGAAGCAGTCCATTGGATTGTCAAAGAAAGACAAACTTTACAAAGATGCCATGGAGACAGCCTCACAGTCTGGTGACCGTGAACTTGCAGAGGAATTGCTTGTTTATTTCATTGAACAGGTAAGGAGCTCTATGAAAGAAAAAAAGGAAATCCACTTATTGTTTTTGTATTTATTATTATTTCTAATTCACGATATGGGTTAATAAATGTTTTTTTTTTGTTCAAATTGCAGGGAAAGAAAGAATGCTTTGCATCATGCCTGTTTGTCTGTTACGATTTGATTAGGGCAGACGTTGTCCTTGAGCTTGCGTGGATGAACAACATGATTGACTTTGCTTTCCCATATGTGCTACAGGTAATTTTTTAAAATATTGTACTGAACTTTCTTGTTTGTTAAGGGTCAAATCAGCTGTCTGTTTTGTTTGTGGTTCCAAGCATTCTTCTTCTAAGCATTCATTGGCCTTTAAATTGAGGTTGTTTGGTTTTGATTGGAATCTTTTGTCGAAGCACTTGGAAGAAGTGCGTTCAACCCTGTTGAACATTATGTAATGGCGATCTTTCACATTCTCTGTTTTGCAGTTTATCCGTGAATACACTGGCAAAGTTGATGAACTAGTGAAGGACAAAATTGAAGCTCAGAAAGAGGTGAAGGCTAAAGAGCAGGAAGAGAAAGAAGTTATTGCACAGCAGGTATTCACTTTGAGATTTCTCCTATACTATTGCCTTATATAAAAGTGTGTTCTATCAATTTGCCTGCGTTCGCTTAAAAATTGTCCCAAATTTCCCATTCTCCACTCATCTTTCTCTGCTTAAACATCATTTTGCATTATGATTCATTGAATTAAATATGTTTTGCAGAACATGTATGCTCAGTTGCTGCCTCTTGCTTTGCCTGCACCACCAATGCCTGGTATGGGAGGAGGGTTTGCTCCACCGCCACCTATGGGAGGAATGCCACCAATGGGCATGCCACCTTTTGGCATGCCACCAATGGGCAGTAGCTATTGAGATGTGTTAAACTGTTCTTGTGGAACTCGATCTTGAATTTGGTATTTTAGTCAGTAGGGCAACCTATTCGATAGAAAGTTCCATTTAGTGTAATTTTATGAAGGCTTACATGCCGTCATTTCCTTTTATTTTATTTTTCTAATTTGTTTTTGATGGGTTGAAAGGGTGCAGCTTAAATAATTGTGTCATAGGTTGTGTGGATATGTCGTCTTGTAATATTCTTTTGTAGCAGAGGCATTTTTTTCTCTTTGGCTGTTGGTTGAGGGCGAGCTTAGAATTTTCTCCTCTCTATTATTGTTCTCGTTTTTCGAACTCGCCTGAGTATAATAGAAAACAGTACACTGATAATTTTGAAGTGCTTTATTTACACTCCTCTTGAATGTATGTACCAACTGATAGTTGATTGGTGCAGAAACCATTTGTTTTCCTACTGCAAGTGCAGTTTGTTTACAGATTTTTTAACCTTCATGTTTATCTTTGAAGATTTTGAAATTTTCATGTCTTCTGCTTATCATATCACTCAGAGCCTTTGAGAGCCCATTCTCCTTCTCAAACCTAATCCACGTTAAAGTCCCAAATCTGCTTGTCATTGCTTTGGGTTCAATGTGATAGTAGCAACCAATACCCGGATGACAATTCACATAAAAACGAAAGATTTCAACAAGATGATAACAAAGAGCCAAGCAAGCCTTTCCGGGTACTTCATCGTCAGTCTTCTTGGGTGTGAGAGTCAGATTGGGTTTTGAAATATCAAGGGTATTTCATCGTCAGTCTTCTTGGGTTGTGAGGGTGTGACTGGGTTTTGAAATATCAAAGGGGAGGAGCCCAATTGGAGGCAATGGAGATGAGTCATTCAATAGTGAGGACTTTATATATGACCTTTAGGTGATGTCCTATTTCTTAATCGTTAGATGAGACTAACTAATTTGATCAAACGGTTAAGAAATATGGCCTCACCTAAGATAAGGCCCTCACTATAGAATTCTTGCAACGGAGATATAGGAATTAGCAAAACGAGGTGAGGAAGCCCAGAGGAAATCAGCAATCAGAGCAAGCCCCACTAGGCCAACGAATATCAACACCAAGCGAGCCGATGTGCTCTTCGTAGAGGGCCTAACCATCTCATGTATGTATATAATGTATTTCTATGAATGAATGAATAGTTGTAAAGTCAGAGAGAGATGCGTGGGTTCGCTAATGGAGAATTGGAGAGCTACGCTTTACGCATTTATCTTCTCTCCCAGTTGGAAGATGAGAGTGACGGTGACATAGAGACAGAAAGACTGACACCAATTTAAATATTTTAATGTATTTAAAGAGTATAGTCGTGTGACTATACTTCTTAAATATTCGAATATATTTAAAGAGAATAGACACGCGGTTATACGTTTAAAATATTCAAATATATTTAAAAGGGTATCTTTAAATATTCGTATATTTAAACAATATAACCGTGCGGCTGTACTATTTAAAATTCAAAAGTGTATCATTTTTAGGAATTTTTGCCTTGTGCTATATTATGTAAATTCCCTGCTTCATCAAGCCACCCCATTACAAAAGCTTTCAAACCCTAGAAGAAAAATAGAAAGAGAAAGGAAACCGAGGAAAACTATACACCATGTTAAAAGGAATAAACACCACCACCACCACCCCCATCTTAATATGTTACAAACACAACTTCTTCTAACGCCATCACCAACATCATCATTAATAATAATAGAGGGAAAGAATATAATCTCAAAAGAGCAATACCTAAAATAAGTCCGTTGTTCGATTTACTACTAAACTGGTATGACATAATTCTTTAATACATCATTACATCTCAAAACAATACCCTCAAAGTTAGCTGGAAAGATACATTTGGCCCACTGGCATCCTGTCGTTTAAGTGGGAGGAACCATCATCAGCACATTGTCATTTCTCTGGACATCTCCCATTACACTAACTGTGCTTCCTTCTTTCGTCCCAAAAAAAAACTGTGTTTCCTTCTTTAATTTACCTACAAATATGGCATTGTAGTTTAGATCTACAACCACATCACTTTGCATCTATCAAATTTAAACAGCTTGTATGAAAAATTTCACAAATTCCACTGAATTCCCATTTGAACACATACTGTCAAATTCCCATTTTCTTGTGTTTAAATAATCTAATTTTGTTTTCGACCAAAAAAAAAATCTAATTTTGTATTTCTTCACTTAAATTTAGTAATGGATTCATTCGATGACTCAACCATCTTAAGGGTAAAATTTTAGGTCGCATGCGAAAGAGTGGCTAGAGAGCTGGAGCACTTTTCAACCCAAACAAACCACCCCACCCAACTTCGTGCTAATGCCTCCACTGAGAAAAAGCCACAATCAGTAGAAAGTATGAACTGGTATACACTTCCTAAAAACATTTGAAAGCACACTATAAACTCCTTATAAGGGGCATTTATGTTTAACACAATTATAAAAAGGATACATTATGTGAGGGAAAAACTCGGAAGCATTTATCATTTATAATTATAAAAAAAAAAAGAAGCATCAACGTAAATTAATTGTAAGAAATAGCTATTATCCTTCTTTCAACCGCATCATGAGGTCATCACTTGAAAGGTTCCTCTCTCCCAACCACCTAATAAACTCTGGAGACAGCTCTTCATTTTCAGGGCTCACATCAATGACAATCGAATCATCAACATAAGGAGTCACCCTTGCTCCAGAGCCAGTCGTAACCAATGCTCTAAGTTACCCAGATTGGAAATCAGAGATGTAGAAATCTATCTACTACACGCCTCTGTCAAAAGACATAGAAGGATGCGCTTTTTTCCAGAATCACTTAAAATCACTTTTTGGCATATTCAGAATCATTCTCAAATAGCAATATTAAAATTTGCCAACGACAAAATCTTAAATATTTTGAAAATGAAAGAGAAATAAAATTTAGTTCGTTGATTATGAAAACCCCAACCCCCAATAAAAAAGAAAGAAAACCAGAAGGAGAAATACTATAGGGCCTCTAAATCCAAAACGACATCGTGTTCGTTCTGTTTAGTGTTATTGTATCTTTCGGGTCTGGTTACATAATCAGAAAATCAGAAAACCAAGTGAAACTCCGAGTCTCCGAAGTCCACCCCCTGCAAAAAGCAAAAGAAAAAACCTCTACTCTCTCCGGGCCTCTCTACAAATTTTGCATCGAGTTGAGTCCTTTTTCATCATTCAATTTCCAATCCCCAAGACGATCGATCGATCGATGTCAATGGCTTACCAATTCGTGATTTGGGGTCTGATCACAGCTCTCTCAGCCTTGATCCTGAAATTCTCTCTCCAAATATTCACCGCCAGAAACAACAGAAAACGAGAGGTGGCCTTCTTCCACCCCTACACCAACGACGGCGGGGGCGGCGAGAGGGTCCTCTGGTGCGCTGTCAAAGCCATCCAGGATGAAAACCCCTCCCTCCACTGCCTCGTCTTCACCGGCGACCACGACGCCTCCCCTCTCTCCTTGACCGCTCGCGCCCTTGACCGCTTCGGGGTCAAACTCCTTCACCCACCTAAGGTACTCTCTCTCACTTTCGTCTTCTATCAAGGTTCAATTTGTTTGTTTTTTTTTGCTTGAATTTTGGGTTGGAATTTGAAGGTGGTGCATTTGAACAAGAGGAAGTGGATCGAGGAAGCCACGTACCCACGCTTGACCATGATTGGGCAGAGCCTTGGCTCTGTCTACGTCGCATGGGAGGCCTTGACCAAGTTCACTCCTACTTACTATTTCGACACCAGTGGCTATGCCTTTACGTATCCGCTTGCCAGGCTGTTTGGATGCAGAGTTATCTGCTACACCCATTACCCTACAATCAGCTGCGACATGCTCTCTCGTGTTCGTCAGCGGAGCTCCATGTACAACAATGACGACTTAATTGCTCGGAGGTATGTTCATCGTCACTATTAACATGTGCTGAATCTGATTGTTGATAATGATTGATGAATGATATGCATTGTTATTTGTTTAGCTGAAAAAAGCTCAACATGGATTGCTTTTGTTGTGTTGTTGTAGCAATTGGTTATCCAGCTGCAAAGTCATCTACTACAATATATTTAGCCGGATGTATGGGATTGTAGGTTCTTGTGCCCATCTTGCTATGGTTAATTCTTCCTGGACTCAGTCCCATATTGAAAAGCTCTGGAGCATCCCGGAACGAACTAAGCGTGTCTACCCTCCTTGTGATACTTCTGGACTTCAGGTTTGTTACCAGTGTCTTGGTATTTTACTTGGGAACATGGTTTTACGAGTTATGATGTGCTGCAAATGTGCAATTGGATTTTCTTTGAATTTTTAACAAGTTTGTGCCCAAATAGGTACTTTCTTTGGAGAGGCCAGCTGAACCGGCGAAAATTATATCTGTTGCGCAGTTTCGGCCAGAGAAGGTGGGCATATAAACCTTATGAGGACAAGGTACTAAGATTTTTGTGGCTCATTTGTGGGGCCTTTGTTTGTTGTGGCTACTGGCAAGTCCTTATGAACTTTGGTTATTGGTTTCTCAGGCACATGGTCTCCAACTTGAGGCCTTTGCAGTTGCCATAGGGAAATTAGATGCACACTTGCCCAGACCTAAGCTTCAGTTTGTGGGTAGCTGTCGGAATAAGTCAGATGAGGAAAGATTACAAAATTTGAAAGATAAAGCAATTGAACTGAAAGTGGACGGGGATGTGGAATTTCATAAAAATGTCATGTACAGGTCAGTGCTAAGGATATCATGTTCTGCATCCTTGTATGCTCATCAAATTAATCTTGTCAAATGCATATGCAAACATCTAAGTTGTTCTGTATTTGTAAATAAGTTCTCTTCAACTATTGCTGGCTATCTTTTTACTCTCGTAATTTGATGACCCCTGTTTGGAGTTGTTATTGCTTTCTTAGCCTTGGTTACTTTTCACTTCTACAGGGACTTGATGCAACTTTTAGCAGGAGCCATTGCAGGAATCCATTCAATGACCGATGAGCACTTTGGAATAAGTGTTGTTGAGTATATGGCTGCAGGAGCCATCCCAATTGGTGAGCATGTCAAGTTATCTGTCTTTTGAACCAACAAACTTTGTACTTATTGGTTTTAGCCTGTGCTGATGTTTCTCATGTTTTCTTGCTTCAGCGCATAATTCTGCTGGCCCAAAAATGGACATTGTCTTAGCAGAAGATGGACAGCAAACAGGATTTCTTGCCCGCACTGTGGACGAATATGCAGATGCCATCCTCAGTATCATAAAAATGCCAGAAATAGAGAGGCTCAAGATGGCTGCAGCTGCAAGGAAACGGGCTGGCAGGTATTCTGAGCAAAGATTCTATGAAGATTTCAAAGCTGCAGTCTCGCCAATACTTACCCAGGCTTCCGAATAAAGGACTTGATGTCAATCACATTATACTTGTAACTCAATAGAGAAGAGCCTTTTTTCCTTTTTTTAATATTTATAATCAGCCCTTGGTTTTTTACCCCAAGTCTTGCCAGTAACCCAAAAAGTTAGATTATGCTGCTGTCTCTAATCTGATATAATTTGGATGCCTATGATTCATGTAGTTGAGAATCCAAGTTTTCTGAGCGACTTTGTATTGCCTCTCACATATTTACAGTTCTTCTAGACATCCAATTTAGCCGTCTCTTTCCCGTTTTAATTTATTATAATCTGCTTTCAACGTTAATGTGGACAATGTTGAGGATGAGTTTCAGTTGGATTAGATTTTTAATTCAATCGAGTTTGGATGAAATAAATGAAAGACCGCATTGTTACTTCCCTTTTTTTTTAATTATAAAACGACATGTCGTTGGGACATTTGAAAACCCACAGAAATAAAGGCGGCGTGCTAAGCACGAGGTAGGATAGGCTGTGGTGGTGCCATCAAATTCTCATCCCCTTTCCTTGGATTACAGACCATCCACTCCTTCATTGCACCACAACGCAGACACAGTGTGTAACTCTCTCTCTCTCTCTCTCTCTCTCTCTCTCTCTCTCTCTAAATGGTTGGGCCGTAGACGACCAGAAAATGGCTGTTTCATTCTACTCGGTAGTTGGCTTCAATTCTACTACGGTAATTTCATGCTCCTCTTATGCACCATTCCTTCTGTTGTCTGTGTTCAATTTGTGTCTATGCATGTTTATAGTGAATTACTACAACTTGAACCAATTTTGTTCTTCTTTGTTTTCAACCTCTTCTGGGTTTTTGTTTTTCCGGTAGTTACTACTTATACCCACTTCAATATCCACTTCAATATCTTTTTCTTTTGAAAGATATAATATTCAACTGGGTTATGAACGTTAATATGGAGCAATGATTTTCTGAGTTGTTTGGACTGTTAAAGCTGAACCGAAAGGATGAATCTTGGCTCCAGGTTTTTTTTTTCTGATGCCTTAACCCCCAAAATGAAATTGTCTGGATAAGGCTTTCTTGTATTTGTTGAGATTTTTGACTGTTAGGACTTAATCCTACTGATGATGACTATTGTGCCAAATTTGTTTTAGTTTAACCCAAGTTTCCTGGAAGAAAGGAAGGCGCCTTTGGTTATTATTTATTGGTGATTATCACCTTCGTTCAACTTTCAGAAAAGGAAACGTATGCCTCTCCTTTGATGATTTTCATCTATTGCTATGTCTGCATGTTAGATTGTTTGCTTAAGCTTCATGATCAGAACTCAAGGGGGAATTTGTGTTTGCCTGTCAAAACTTTGGTCTGTTTTATGAATGGAGATGCACGTAGCTCCACTCTTAGACTTGATCATTGATATATGCATTATACTTTTTTGGATGATTGTTACAATGTCTCATGCATCTAAGGTTGAAATTAATTGTAACTGTAAATTGTGTTCTAAATAGCTGAATAGTTTCATGCTGTCATTGCTAATGAACGGTTCAAGGGACTGTTTCTAACTATGATGGAGATGATTGTTCAACAAATGATTCTGCTTTTAATTAGGAGGAGCAGTTAGTTTTTGGTCTTTGATGAAAGGCTAAAATCTCTCTGTTTTTTATGTAATCTAAATATCTTGGCAACTGCTGCTTACTTCGATAATTTACAAAAGTTTTTTGTTCTCCATTTGAAGTTACAAGCCAAGTACCAGAGCGTGTCACAATTTTCTGCTGGAGCTTGTATACCAACGGCTACCCAATTCACATCTTCATTCGGAACATTTAGGCCAAAGAGGTATATAAGCAAGAAAAGATGGTGCTTATGTCTTTCAGTTGCTGATAGCGATCGTCTTACCACAGAGACCAATGATAAGGCTTCTGGAAATACTGCAAGTTCTCCTTCTGATGACCAATTACCAGCTGTGAATTCTTCATCTTTGGGTTCTTCTGCCAACAATAGTCAGTTCCAAACTAGTGTCCCAGATCAGTCAGGGATTCAAACTTCTGAGACTGAGGCTTCCAATGGGTCTTCAGTTTCCTCAAGCCAGGAGCAGGAGGCACCTCTGTCACCTAACGTGCAATCTAAATCAAAAAGATCGCCACTAACAGCGAGGGAGAGACTGAGGGCAGCCAAGGTTCTTAGTCGTTATAACACTGAAACAAAGCCAACTAAAAAATCAGATAGGGGCAAGAATGTATTAGATGCTCTCAGAGACAGTGAACGTGGGAAGAAAAGATCCGGACTTCCAGAGGCCCCTACAAACATTTTTGATGACAGCAAGCGAGGGATGCCAAAGCAGGGCCTAACTTGGGATTTTCCAGGGGGTGCTGATTTGTTTCTAATTATCTTCTCATTTGTATTTATCAGCACTGTCATGTTTGCTACAACTTACATTGTTTGGAAACTTGGAGCCATCCATTTCAATGAAAACTGAGGGATGATTCGAAATCAATGTTGGGCGAGCCACCTTGATGCCTCCATGCACCAAAGTTCTCCTCCACAGCCACCGGACTAGGATTTGAAATCATTTTAGGCAAGATATACACGTCAATGTACAAAGATTTGCAGGGTCAATATTTGTATTGTGATCATGAGTATTCAACATTTACTGCTCGTATACTTTTGTAGCTTCATTGAAGATAAACATGTGGTAAAAGCTAGTGAATTCCTTGAACTTCTTCCCTTTGTTTCCTTACCTCCTCAAAAACAGGTCTTTCACTTTGTTGACAATGAACAAAGAAAAAGCATTTCACTTTGTATTTCTGTCAAAATTTACAATGACCTCGAGATATTTTACTGCAAAAGCAACCATAAGTTGCGGCTCATTTCATTTGGGCAGAATCTGATTCATCCCAAATGTCTTGCCAGCAGTTTTAAAGCCTGAGCTTTCTTAAGTTGGATCAAACATCCATGAACACACCCATCTGTTCTCATGATCAAACACGTGCTCATTTAATTTGGTGTCATCTATGACCAGAGAGTACCAAAGTGGGCTACCCACTGGAGCCATTCATATTTTCTTAGTCTTTAGACTTGGCACCTTTTATCATGGCTCCTGCCGACGGTGGATATAATTCAAGCAAATATGTTGAACCAAATGGGACCCGAAAAGACTGCGTTTGAGATATCGATTCTTAGAAAATGAGGGAGGAAGAAGATACGGCAGCTATAAACACCACACAAATATGAGAAAATGGGCAACTCTGCAAAGCAAGTGGTTGATCAGATGTCGTGTCAATCTTTAAAGTCCTCTTTATGGTGAGTTACTATGTTTGAGTGAAATCAGGGCCCTATACATCCGGCCGTTGAATCTTATTGAAGCATTTTTGTCTGCTTGTGCCGTACATCACAAGCAAAACCCATGAAAAAGGACAAACCGAGCCACTAAAATGAGTGGCAACTTGTTAGGTTAATTAAGGCATACAAGAATGAAATCTTGCTAGATTTAAGAGATCTCATGGAAATTATCTTGTCTGACAGTAAGAAATGTTATGTTTGACAATTCTCAATAAATTCGACCCGATTCTAAGTATTTAGCGATTAACAGTTCTAATTCACTATCTGAGAACATAACAAGTCAAAAAAAACTATTAAACATAAACAGTATTGCACAATGTCCTGACTTAGTGGGGATGAAAAAGCACAGTGGTGAGGATTGATAGTGGTTCCTGAAAGCATATATATAAACAAGTCAGCTGCCTGCAGCTGTATCTCACTTGAATTATGGGTGATGTGGCAGTGTGCTTTAGTCTTGTTAAAGCTGTGTAAGTTAGAAGTGCCTAACAATGGTTGGTTTAAGGGGATGAGCTTTCTATATTTAAAGGCTGAAAAGCATTGTGCTAACATGAGTCAATTCTCATTAAACATCATAAAATTTCCTCTCTCTAAGCCTCATCCTTTTTCCATCGTGGGAGCTTACATGCTTCTCAATGTACACTCCAAATTAAAGAGAAAAGGTGGAGGGAAAAAAAGGAGGACAAATTAAGACAAGGTTACAACATTAATTAGCATTTTACAAATCTTATTCACGTGGGTTTTATCACAAACTAAGTTGATGATCCATCATCCCTACTACTCTGTTACCAAGTCAATGCATGCACAGCAGAGCAGCTGCTATGAACAATCACTTAGTTTCTACCATTACTATGAACAATCACTTAGTTTCCACCATTACCATTTCTATGCCATTGCCACTTGCCGGTTCTATTTCTTTTTTCATATTTGATAGTTTGATAACATAACACAATCTTCACGTACAAATATTTTACTACGAGTTTTGCTATACGATGTTTTTAAATTTGTTTTGGTTTAGAAAGTTGATGTGGTGAGGCTAATCTCTACGTCCTTTTGTGAACCCAAATGCAGTGAAATCTGTAGTGGATTAAGCATTCTTAGATTTTTCTAATTAAAGGTTTTGTTGTTTACTTATGAATCAAAAGAAAAGCAGAAAAAAAAATACAAATAAAAATCGTACTGAGATGACAGCCGGATACAGCCAAAAGCAAATTTGACAAGTTAAAGGTTTTATGGATAACTACCGATCACTATCAAAGGTGTGTAGATCACACATTATTAGTGCAGTGAACTGTAGATCTTGATGTGAGATAAAAAGACCAAGGGGATGGAGGAGAGTGAGGTTTTAGAGAAGTGTTAGTTGTTTTTGGCTATGGAGAATCGTTATTTTGCTGGGCCTCAAGGGGCAACCTGGGCTCCCTATAACTCTGCTGCACTGAGCAATGAGTCTTCCAGCTTTGCACTTCCATGGCCTCCTCATGCCTCCAGCTCTACCCAATTCCAGTTTTGTGGGTTCCCAAATTCTTGGTCTGCAACAGCTGAAGGTGCTGATGAAGAAGACAGAGCTGCAACTGCTTCGAAGAGCCACAGCCAAGCAGAGAAAAGGCGCAGAGATAGAATCAATGCACAGCTTGCAACTCTAAGGAGACTCATTCCCAAGTCCGACAAGGTACTTAGTGTAATATAACTTAATAATTCTCGATTCTTGATTGATTCACAGTCTGACAACATAACACGTCGATGTTGCTACAGATGGACAAGGCGGCTCTGTTGGGAAGTGTGATCGATCATGTGAAGGATCTAAAGCGAAAAGCAATGGAAGTCAGCAAAGCCTTCACGGTTCCAACTGAAGTGGATGAAATAACCATCGACTCTGATCCTGCTCAGGCTGCTGCAAACTCCAGCAGCACCAATATTATGAACAAAAGCAGGTGCAGTATCGTCATAAGGGCATCTGTTTGCTGCGATGACAGGCCAGAACTGTTCTCGGAGCTCATTCAAGTGCTCAAAGGCCTAAAGCTGCAAGCAGTGAGAGCAGACATGGCAAGTGTGGGTGGCAGAATCAAAAGCGTTTTGGTCCTCCGTAAAGATGGTGAAGATGAGGCTCTCTGCATAAGCACTCTCAAGCAATCACTTAAGTTGGTTTTGAGTAAAATTTGCGCAGCATCTATGGCACCAAACTGTCGAATTCGGAGCAAGAGGCAGAGGTTTTTCTTGCCATTTCAATACCCAAATTAGATCTTATTTTGTTCCCAATATTTTTTTTGAAGTGTGTATGAATCAAGTGTTTTAGAGTACTTTTAGTCTCTATTCTTTTCTGTGTGTTCTTCCCTTGGGAGACATGCTTCAATCATGAATTGTATTGACATGTGGAGCGATTAAGCTATAAGCTTGATGGCATGCATAAGGCAATAAGGCCACTATGGGCACAACAAGGAAGGAGCAGGTGGTGATTTATCATGTGTGGCTTCCTACCATATTGAAGAAGTGGAGTTTGCATGATTAGATTGAACAATATATATGATGTTTTGCTTATTTTTGCTATGTTGCTTGAGCTGGCATCTTGCAATTGGACGCAATTTTGGAATTTGCCAACAAATAATTTCATTTCTGCTATTTTAACCTAGTTTATCTCTAATTGCTTAATAAGAAGAGGGTGCTTGTAGGGTTCGACAATGGGCATCCATTGGTCGTCCATATCCGTCAGTAGGGAGGCTATAATGACGGGGTACTTAGAGCACTTCCACCCCATCCCCTTTTGTCAAGAAGGGGTCTACGGCTCCAAAAACAACTTCCACTCCATACCTGGCAAGAAGTGGGCCATGAAACTAGGCAAGACTTGCCTGGGCAAGTTGACTTCACACTGCCGTTAGCGATCAATTTAAATACCAAAAAAATTGAAAAAATAAAAAATAAAAAAATAATGAAAATTTTGTTTTCTATAAATACCTAGTCATGTTCTTCACTTTTCACACCAAAATCCATACAAATTCATCTCATCATATTCAATGTGAATAGTGGTTGCCCTTGGGTTGCCATGACAATGGATGAGAATGCATCAAAAAATTTGCTAGGGCAGTCACTATTCATGTGAATAGTGTCTGCCCTTATCCTTTGCCATGGCACCATGGTGGAAGTGCTCTTAATAATCCTCTGATAAATTACAGAGTCATAATTGAAAGGTTGTATTGAACCCCTCAATATAACCCCTTCATTATAAAAGTTTCCATTCATTAAATATACGATAATCCGACTATATAGCTTAAGGAGTATTCATTTTATTCTACCAGGTGGCAAAGCCCACCAAGGCCAATCTTATGTGTGATACCATATTTGGTGAATTTGTAAAGGTGCCATTTGAGTCCTAAGCAAAATCCTAGCGCTCCATTTTGATGGTGCAATTGAGTAGTCAACAAAAACTTGGCAAAAATGTTATAACACTATTTGAGGTTTGAGGTTTGAGGTTTGAGATGTTAATGATTATATACCTAATTTCTTAATAATAAAAAATGCATTTAGCAACTCCATTTATTTTTTTATTTTTTTAGGACCTTTCCTATTGAGAGATAGGATAATATACTAAACTCACACACACTACACTGATACTAGGACTCGAACCCAAGACCTTATTTGAGTAGAGCATGCTCCAAACCACTATATTAATGAGTCATTTGCTATCTACTTATTATTTTAAGTCTTGTCAATCTTTTAACCCACAACTTACTATTTTCCCGTTTTCCACTAACTACTTAAAAAGAAATCTTTTTTGCTCACAAACTTTGAATTCGATGCATGCGAGTGTAGTAGTTGGAATCGATGTCATGTTGTAGAATTAAACTTGTTTACCAACTTTTCCACCGTAATTAACTCCTGATGGTGAGTTAATTAATAATAATATAGTTTACTTTTTAACTGTTTAACAAACGGATCCATGACATGACCCATATTAATATTATCCACCCGTAATCTCGGTTGGGCAGTTCAGTTGCTTTGCTTCACACTCCAATTCCGTTCCGTTTCCGTTCCATTCAGAAACGGATAGCCGTTACCCACTTCCTCTCTTTCTCATCCCATCCCACACTGTTGTCTTCTCTATGAGTAATTTTTGGGTGTTCACACCACGCGTGGTATGTGTCCATCTACTAGGTGTGGGCGTATGGAATGTTTTCAATCGTGCCATGTGTCATAAAAAATAATGCGATAAATTAGAAAGTAATCCAAAATGTCCAGGTTTATTGGATGATACGTAGCGTGGTGTGCGTACATTTAAAAATTTCTCCTTCTCTATCCTACTCTACATTCAACAAACTGCCCTTACTTTTTTTTCTTTTTTTTCTGTTAATTCTTACGTACGTGTGTGTGTATTTTATTTTTCATGAGCCATCATCACCGTCCATCTCAAATCGACGTCATCAGTCTTGACGGATCAGATTGATCTAGAGAATTGAGCTAAATATATTAATTTTCTTTTGATTAGAGAGCTAGTTATTAATTAACAACCAGAGTATTGGAAGCGTTTAGAATGAAGAGGGGGAAGTTATAACCTCCTACTCTCATAACCAAAAACCCACTTCTTAAACCCAACAGAGAAGTTTAACCCCAAAAAAACCCAATGTAATCTGAAGTGTTCAATTAACCCACCATTTCCCAGAGGCATAATAATTATATTATCGTACATAATAAAATTAAAAACAAAAAACAGAAAGCAAAGAAACGCGTTTGAAGTTAATTTCTGTTATGTGAATCAGAGCGGTTTTACGGTTCATGCATGTCACCAACCCAACTGCCCACCCCATCAAACTGTTAAAAACACTCTTCAACCCCCCCTCTCTCCCTTCCCATTCTCAAATTCACACAATCCATTTCTCGTCTCTCTCTCTCTCTAGCTCTCTAACTCTCTCATCATCATCATCGTATGATCATCATGAGCGTGATCAACAGTGATGAGGATCGAGTGAAGGGGTCGTGGAGCACACAAGAGGACTCCACGCTCATCAAGCTGGTGGCCCAGCACGGCCCACGCAACTGGTCCCTCATCAGCACCGGCATCCCCGGCCGCTCCGGCAAGTCCTGCCGCCTTCGGTGGTGCAACCAGCTCAGCCCCACTGTCCAGCACAAGCCCTTTACGCCGCAAGAGGATGCCATCATCGTCCGGGCCCACGCCCTCCACGGAAACAAGTGGGCCACTATCGCCCGCCTCCTCCCCGGCCGCACCGACAATGCCATCAAGAACCACTGGAACTCCACTCTACGGCGTCGACGCCAACTCGCTGAGTTGTCGTCGGCTTCGTCCGATTCCAACTCTGCCGCGCTGATCAGGGAAGAGCCGGACTTGAAGCGGCAGTGCTTGCGGGCGTCGCCGGAGCACGATAGATTTAAACCAGACGCGGGAGGGGACGGGGTGCTGGAGACGTCGCTGACGCTGTCGCCCCCTGGTGAGAAGGCAGAAAACGAGGTCGTTTTGAAGAGCGAGGATCGTGAGGCCGTGGATAATGATGACGAGGGGAAGTGTACGGTGAAGATGGAGGAGACGTGTTTGCTGACGATCATGCAGCGGATGATAGCCCAGGAGGTGAGGAATTACGTTTATAGCTCACGTGCCGACGATGGGCCCAGATCGTTTGGCCTTCAGTCCGCAGCCCTCCAAAATGATCCTTGACACTTGGATATTTTATTTTCACTCCTTCAGTTGTAAAATATTTTCTTTTTCTTTTGGTCTCTGTTGGGTTGTGAATTCTCAGTTTCAAAATGGGCGTGAACTTGGAATCTCTAATATGCATCAGCAGAAGCAGCAGATGTTTTTTTTTATAAAAAAAATTAATCGATGGGGAGGAGGAAATAATTACATATGAGTTTGAAAATTTTGACAATCCTATGGATCGAACCCGGGTGCTGTTGTGGGAGGGGGGATTGGTTGACACGAAACCAATGCGGTGCCCTGCCCCCGACATGCAGAAGCAGCAGATGTTAATTATGAACTTTTATGGCGCGTTTACTAATCCGTAATCAAATTGAGAGGAATTGAAATAAGGTGGAATCAGAATCAGATTCCTGTTGAAGTTTACTAAAACTGTATGGAATCGGAATAGAATTCCATAAAGTTGTTTACTAATTCAGTAGAATCGGAATATAAATTAGTATGATTACTAAAATGCCTTTATCCCAAATCAAATATTTTATATACTTTTTTAATAAAATTTGATATAATATATAATAGTAAGAAAAATTAAATTACTTTTTTATTTTATAGACACACTAAAATGATTTTGTTTATTTTTTTAATTTATAAATTTAAGTATTTCTATTAAGTATTTTTATTTATTTATAAATGTAAGTATTTTTATTTATTTATAAATATAAGTATTTCTATTAAGTTTTATTTTATTTTATATAAATGTAAGTATTTCTATTAATTAATCCTTAATACTTAAAATAATTTTATTTTTATTTATGGGGTTAAGGATAATCTTGGAAATAATAAAAGTAAGTGAGGACATAAAGGGAAAAAAATTAGCATTCGATTACTTCCTAAACCCGGAATCCAAATCCAAATCACCCAAATATTGGAATTAAATTACATTTTTCGTGTGGGCCCCACACTTGATTACTCGATTTTAGTAAACACGGGTATAATCCATAATCAATCGAATTCCTTATTCTCATTCCGATTACGGGTTAATAAACACACCATTAATAATTAAGTTTTCAGTTTAGCAAATCTACGCTAGTTTTAGTTGCTGTGTCGTTAATAAGAACAGGATAGGAAAACGAAAGTATTTAAAGCGACAAACAAAATTAAAATCGTCTGAGGAAGTTAAGGGTGCTTATCTCGTATTAAAATCGATTACGGGTTCATTGAAATCTTAAAACTGCAAATCTCGCGCGCCTAGCCACAAACTTCGTTAACACAAACCAAAAATCCACCTCCTATTCAGATTAGAAGGTATTCTTTCTACTTGCTTATCTCGTATATCCTGGTTGGAGTTACCAATTTACAACTTTTCCTTGAATCGTAACAAGTAGTTCCGTTTCTTACTTGATGGATAATAATAGGTTGACTGGAAAAAATTTGTCATCCCTTCCAAAGAATAAACCTCCCATCCTCTACGTTGGCCAACAATCCACTGGATAAGACTAGCTCGAAAATAAATGATTGTAAGGAATAAAATATCAATGGTATCGAAAATATTAGTAGTTAAAATACATAAATTTCAATGAAAATATCGAGATATTATCGATATTTCGATTAAATGTCGTCGAATATTATTGATATTTTGGTCGTGAATATCTAAAATATCGATGATATCGGAAATATCGTGTCCAAAAAATACGAAAATTTCGATAAAAGCATCGGAATATTATGGATATTTTGTTCCATTTGTAACCTAGACATAGGTCTTATAAACACAACATCAAACAGGAATGTACAAGCACGAATCTAAACACCAGAAGCCTACTTCCAGAACGAAAAAACAAGCTACTACTTGCACCAAAGCTCTATACATCACCTGCTCAAAACACAAACACTCCTGACAACAGCCTAACAAAGACTGTTGTTCTCAACATTTCCACAAACAAATCCAAAATATTACCCAGGATTGTAATGGGCTTCAAGAACCGTACAAAGGTAAAGGCAGAAAACCCAAATTAAGTCAAGTCATTCATCTAAAACTCAACTTTCAAATACAAACCATGCCTACCCAACAAGGATAAGCATTCGCCTGCCACATAAAAAAAACCCTTCAATGGCGCCCAGAAGTACCCAAACCAGAGTATAATATATACAACTCATAGCCTACGACAGTGATGCTAAACAGTTCATTTCCCCATCATCATTCCATAGCCTGCGACACTAGGACAGAAAACAAATTTCACTCTGGCATCTAACGAAACAGGACACTCATCCAAAAATATATTCTAACAAAATAGGACACAATATTTGGATTCACAAAACATCGATAAGATAGATCCATCATCGCCATCAAAATTTAAAATCGCAACACCAAGACACGGATAGCAAATCAGTTATTATAATGCTCATAATATGGTTTAAAAGCTGACTGAAATTAAGCAAAAATTGTTCAAACTGAGAATCACAAAAAGGTACAGAACGACTACAAGCTGACTAATCGGTACTGATTACTTGATTAGAAAACAAAACATGGAGATCGGGAGTGAGACGACGTCGATTGATGGTGGATGGCGGCAAAACTACTTGGATCTCTGTCTCATCTTTCGGCGCTTCCTCTTCAACCTCCTCATGCGCTTCTTCTTCCACTGCCCACGCCACAAAACAGGAAGAAACAAATCAATAAACGAACAGATAACAAAAGATTAAGAGAAAGCGCAGCTATGTAAAGGAGATAGAGCTCTTACCTTGGCTCTCATGGTGACGATGAAACGAAGTTCGCTCTCAAAACCCTAGTTCAGGAAACAAGGCTGCAGAGAAGGGAAGAAGATCGTAGCTTAAGAGGCTTTGGATATTAGCGCTTTGCGAGTATTTATATTAGAGGAAGAAACCCTAATGTTAAAGTCGGCTTATGGATTTGGATTGGGCCACTACTTTTATTTTTTTGGTCAGGAAGGTTGGGCCACTACTTACCATCCTCAAATTTTGGGTTGAAAGTTCTTTAATAATGGGTTTTAGGCCGATGAGCAGATTGGGTTTTGGGCCGACTATAAAATTAGGATTTTGGGTTGATCAAAGGAGTCAAGTGTTGATAAATATATAAAAACATCAATTTGATTTGTAATATAATCTTCTCTTTTCTCCTTGTAAGCTAACTAGCTTTTAATTTTGGTGATATAAATGGTTATAAGTTGCAGCCAACCTGTTTGAAGAAATGTCTAAACCAAATTGTGATCTTTTTTTGTTTTTTATTTTTGTTTTTGTTTTTGTGGTTTCTATTTTCTTAAATGATTTTAATTTCTAAATATGATTCGATGGTTCTAATTGGTAGTGGCAATATTGTAGGTGAATGGAGATTCAAGAGTGTCCAAGACTAAGTAATATGTTGTCAAGTGATGTCAACATTGATTTGCAAGGTGAGGACAAATCTGATCCATTTACTCATTTTTCACCTACTAATAATATGGATGAATTGAATAAGAACAATCACGGGAAAATTGAGGATGATTTGCTTAGGGCCCGTTTGATAACCATTTCAATTTTTGTTTTTAGTTTACATTTGTTGTGCTATAGTATAGAGAAAAATGAGAGTGAGAATGGAAGTGAGGATGAGATTGAGAGAGAGGATGAGAGGGGAGAATAACAAAAGTGAAAACAAAATCTTGTAACTAAAAACAATTTGAAATATATTTCAGTTTTTAGTTTTTGTTTTCACTTTTATTACTCATTCCTCCCATCCTCTCCCCTCATATTCCATCTCAATCTCATCTTCACACTTATTCTCACTTCCATTCTCCCAATTTTACCTCTATACTCTAGCACAAAAAATGAAAACTAAAAACTAAAATTGAAATGGTTATCAAACGGGTTCTTAGTAGAGAGTTTAGTTCTCATGAGAGTGCATATAAGTTTTATTTACAGTCAAGTGGTGAAAGAGGTTTTAGTGTGAGAAAACAACATTGGAGGACAAACAAATTGGGTATTGTGACATGGGTAACTTATTGTTGTTCAAAAGAAGGTAATCGAAGACATGACAAACGACGTGAAAAAGTATCTTATTCTCAACCAATTTCAAGGGTTGGTTGTGAAGCACATATGACTTGCTTACTTTAAAAAAATGGAAGTTTTAAGGCTACATCGTTTAAAGGAACCCATAATCATGCTTTGATTACAACACCAATTAAGCATATGCTTAGGATTAACAGATGTATGTCTAAGGCTCAAAAAGCACATGCTAATGATGCTGAAAAATTAGGAATATCTATTAAAGCCACTATGGAACTAATGAGTAGAGAAGTTGGGGGACGAGAGAATCTTGGGTTTTTGGATAAAGATTACCGAAATTACATACATAAAAAGAGAAAGACGAATATGGAAAAGGGAGATGCTCGTGCTATATTGCGATATTTTTAGAAAGTTCAGTTGGATGATTCATCTTTTTATTTTTAATTTTTATGCAATGCAACTTGATGAGGATGATATGATCACAAATATATTTGGGGCTAATTCACATTCTGTAAGTGATTATCACCTCTTTGGGGATGTTGTTTGCTTTAATATGACATATCGAACAAATGAATATGGTCGACTATTTGCACCATTTGTTGGGGTTAACCATCATAAGCAAACAATTGTTTTTGCTACAGCTTTGTTGTACGATGAAATTGCAAAATCTTTTAAGTGGTTATTTGAGACTTTCCTTTCATCGATGTTTGGAAAGGAACCAAAGACGATTATGCTCCATTGAGATGCTCAAAGGTTTATAGGAAATAAAGACAAATCTTTTTGGTGGAAATCAACATGTTGAGAAAGTGGTTGAACAAACTAATTTTGCTACATCAATCGTAACTAGAGTTAAAATAAAGGCTACAGTTGGACACCCACAAAATCGATTGAAGGACAGCCTTGAACGAAAAAGACAGAAAACATCAACAACAACTTCTGCAAGAACACAAATAACAATGCAGGTAATTCCATACATATTACATACTGTGAATATACTGAGTGCATAGTACTTTATACACCACTTATAAACCTTTTTTGTTTGTTTTTTTCCTATCAAAAACCTATTTGTAGGAATTTGATTTCAATTCACAAGTGCAAGAGATTGTTGGACATGAGGTTTTTCAGTTTCAATTTTCCATATAAAGAATTAATTTACACTTCTATTTTTCTTTATGCCTAGAATAGGACCCTTGTATTGAAAACGGAACCTATATGCCATTTTCAACACAGGAAAACTCTAATATGATGACAAGCTGGCAAGATAAAATTTCTTTCACCCAACTACTTCATGTAGGTAATTCCTGATGTTCGACTATTTCTATGCTAAATTTACCTTATTAACTTGAAGTAGGGATATTTTGTATGATCAAGTACATACTGATGCTTTTTCACAAGATCAAGAATCGGAAAGTTGAGCAATATCTTTTTGCTTGTTTTGCTAGATATTTTTTGGGTAGTGCAACTATGAAATATTTAACATATTGGATGCAACGTATACAACCAATTTACTTTAGCAAAAGTCATGAAACCAGTTAGTTTGCAAGGAGATGACAAAATTATATAACAAATTAAATACCTTTTTATTTATTGATCAACTTAAGTTTATTATAAGTAAGGATACGAAAGTTTAAAGTAGTTGGAGTTTGTTGTTAAGGAGGCTTGGGTTAGAGAGTTGGAAGAAATAAAAAGCAAAACAAAAACAAAAGAAAAAAGGAAACATGTGTTCACGTCGTTTGTGGAGGAAGAATGGGGAGCGCATTGTCCATATATACATATCGGAAATCAGACCACGACAAGAACAATAAAAGGAGAAGAAAAAAACGTCTAATTTCTCCAAACAAGACGATAACACAAAGGACAGTTATGCTTAACAACAAGGTGTTAATAGCAGGAATTCAAAATTCGTTAGAAGTACTTTGTGATTAGAAACAAACCAAATCCCAAGCGGGGATTAATTCACCCTTTAAGTGTGCGAACTCCTCATGTATTTACCCAAAAAAAAAAAAAGGACAGTTCTGTTTTACAAGAATTTACAAGATAGGATAATAATGAATTCAATTATTCTACACAACTACATCAATTATTTCCCAAAAAAAAGAAAAGAAAAGCCCAAGCAAAATCAGGAACTAGTGGACTGAGCTCGGAGCTGAGCTCGACACAGCGGGCAACTCGACCGAGTCACAAGCCACGTATCGACGCACTCAGAGTGGTAGCAATGGCTGCAACTCGGCAGAACCTTAACCTTCTCGCCATCTCCGAAAACGCCGAGGCATATACAACACTCTCCGCCGCCGCCAGCCTCCAAGTCCCGATCCGATTGCTGGTACAGGACGATTGGCAAGGCTCGGATGACGGCAGGGTCGAGGCCCTTGGGCTGACTCTGCGGCTGCGCGTTTGGCGGCGCGTTGGAGGAGGAGGTGTTGGGGTAGTAGTGGCATACCCAGCGCGCGTAGAGCAAGAGGACGGTGACAAGTAGGACGACGGTGCAGAGGGTGACGACGAAGAAGAGCGTACGGGCTCGGATGTGAAACTGCGTGTCGTCCAGCACCGTGAAGTGGCCGTCGAAGGGCTGAGATTGTTGGGAGGAGGAAGCCATTTGGAAATTGGAAGGTCGGTGGATGGGGTTTGATTAATGAAGATTTGAAGTGGGTTTAAGTAAGATTAGAATGTTATTAGCAAAAGAGGAAGGGTTTATATAGTAAGTAAGGGCTGGTGGGTTTGGTGGTGGCGGAATTGTTTGTTTAAAGACAGCTGAGAGGGTAGAAGCTAGTGGTGGCTTACACAGTTCTTGAATGATTTTTTATTCTTTATTGGAATAAGATATTTCTGTAAGCAATCCCATTGGGCTTCTACCATTGGATGAGGGCCCACATTTGATTTGGAAATTTGCTATCTTTATCCTCAAAATTAACTTTTTCACACGTGTTTATTTTTCTGGGCCGCCTTTATTTTTATTCATTTTTGGTCTTGTAGTCTTCAAACACCTGTAACTCTGAAAAATCTAATTCCTTTTTTTTTTTTTTTTTACTTTAACCATGAAGACACAAATAATTCCTACACTGTAATCGGGAAAAAAATAAAAATTCCAACATTATACATCAACAAAAATTCGCAGGGGACACTAGATGTTACTATTATTTAAGCCTCAATTTCAATCAGGGTGCTTTTATTGCACTTTTCTGCACATGATTCTACTGTCAAAAGACCAAAAGATAATATCATGACTATGGTGCATGAGTTCCAAAACTGCAAGTTGAGTAAAATTTACGAGGAAAAGTCAAGAAAAAGACCCAACACACAAATGAAACCACTCAATCTTCTGATACAAAATTCACACCAATTTCAAACAACAAATCTCTCATATTTTCCAAAACAGAAGTCAAAAAATCCAAAACACAAAGACAACCCGCAAAATACAAAGACATGAAAAGCAAAATCTCATTTTCTAGGGTTTGAACTGAAGAGCAAGAGGGGGAGAGGGAGCAAGAGAGCTTCAAGCTTTTGTGATGAAAGCTTGAAGCTTGATCGAGCTTAGTGAAGGAGTGAGAGCGAACGAGAGACAAAAATTCAAGAAAAACTTATTTATTTTGTTTTCAATAATATGGGTCTTTTTAGTTTGTTTTGGATTTGAGTTTTCAAAAATGTTTTTGAGTTTATAAATTGGACTCAAATCAAATACCAAACAGACCCTCATATTCTAGATGATTTATTCCACTCAAGTTACGGATTAATTGGAGAAGTTTGGGTGTTTCTTTTCCTCTATTCTTTCTTTGCTTTTTTTAAAAAAAAGGCAAAATTGTGTGTTACAAATGTTTATTAGTTGGAGGGATATTTGTAGAAATGTCACCAGAATTTATACATCAGTTTCAATTTGTCACCTTAAAGAAAAATTTAAACGAAATGTCATCTTAAGTTTTCAAAATTCATGATTTGTCACCTGACTTTAACATCATCCAATTTTCCATCCATTTTTAAGGGTATTTTAGACTTTCAAATATGTAAACCCTCAGCAAATCCAAGCCAAAAATAGCCTAAAATATTTGAAGGAAAATTGGAAAGACTAAAATACCCTTCAAAATGGTTGAAAAATTGGACGATGTTAAAGTCAGGTGACAAATCATGGATTTTGAAAACTTAAGGTGATATTTCGCTTAAATTTTTCTTTAAGATGACAAATTGAAACTGATGTATAAGTTAAGGTGAAAAGAAACCCAAACTTCTCCAATTAATCGCTTAAAATACCCATCTGAACATAAAATAGGAAACTTATCTAATCAACGCTAATGATAAGTTGGGTATTCTTTGTCTTTTATCGTATGAAGAAATTTCAACCCGATTAAGTTTTCTACACATATGGAACTCTAAGCCTAGAAGCTTCACAAAACTTATATCACCAATCATTTCGCTGACTGCTCATTTTCTGTTTTTATTTACGTATGGTATACATGCTCTTTTAGTTGCTCATTCGGAAAATTCTTTGTAAAGATTGGTGGATGGAAAATTCTTTGCAAAGATTGATGGATAGAAGGACTAAATTACCCTTCAAAATAGATGGAAAATTGGATGATGTTAAAGTTAGGTGACAAATCATGAATTTTGAAAACTTAAGGTGACATTTCGATTAAATTTTTCTTTAAGGTGACAAATTGAAACTGATGTATAAGTTGAGGTGACATTTCTACAAATATCCATTTATTTGTACCTATTTTTGTTTATCTTATCAATAAAATACTATTGCTTTTTTTTAAATAAAAAAGAGGCTTCAATTTAAATTATAAGGGTTTTTGTCCTTGGATCTGTTGTCAATAGTTACTAAGATCTTTTAATGTCACAATATATATCAGCCCCCTTCTCTTGAGGGATCCCTCAAATAAAAGGGACACCCTTTAAGGTACCCTATGAATTTGTTTTCAACGATCCAAACCATCTATTTTTTAGGCATTCATTCATAGATCATCCTTGCAAAAAATTAGACAAATCGGAAACCGTTTCGACATCCAATTGTGTCCTACAAAATCAATGAATATGATGCTTCAAGAAAGTACTAAAATCTCAATAACTCAATTGAGTGGTCAAATGATATCGGATTCAAGTGATTTTTTTGTAAAGATGATCTTTGAATGATTATCTAAAAAAATAGACGATTTGGATTAGTAAAATACAATGCGGAATGGGCTCTACATGAGTGTCCCTCAAATAACTTATTTGAGGAATCCCTCAATGGAAGATCTTTGAATATATATATATATATATAGAGTTATTCTCTTTTTCGAATGTCGGCACGTTATTATTGTGTGGACGCTATAGTAAACTGAGAGGAAAGCAGGGAATAGTAGTACAAAATACACTGTGTCGGCACAATAATAATATCCGGATGTCCGCATATGAGAATTTATATATATAGATATCATTATAAAGTAATTAATTAGTACTTTGATTTGGAGGGGACAATGGGAACAAGAAGAAATCCAAGTTGATGGAAAACATGTGTCACCTGAAATCAAATTTGCATTGGTCCGTTTTAGATATATTACATATAAAATCGACAAAGTTGTTGGATTATGTTTCCAGAATCTAATAATTGAAATACGAAGAAGATAATATATACAATAAAATGATTTAAAATTGTTTAAATTTCCAACTTATTGTAAGATTTTACTGGTGTTTCTGAGATTATTAATGTTGGTATACATGCAACTTTTTGAGCAGGAAAAGTAGGAGAGCCTTGTAAGAATAACACTAGCTGTGTTTTGCAATCTAATTCTAAAGTTAGTGCTTAGTAGTGTAGGAAATCTATTGAAAGTAGACTCAAATTAGCCATCCAGATAACGAAAGGCCAGCTTATTCTTTGAAAGGACGTTTTCTATCGGGGATAATAATCTCCAACTCCAACCCCAAACTCACTCAACCTTTTAAAATTAGGAAAACATCAAACAACTTGTCTCCCTTTAGGTTCAGCTCAGCTCACAACAAGAAATTGAAAACGACGGCTACGGTTGAAGTTGAGAGATAACAAAAAAATTACAGACATTCATTTAGAAAATATTGCCCAAAAAACCCACATTGCCAAGCCTCCTACGTGGCTAGACTTGAAGTAACTAAGTTCCCTGCTCATCTATTTGATTCAAGAATCAAATTGTCTTGCTAGCTAGCCCACAAACGCCAAACATCGATCACTTATTTCACATCAATACTTGTCACAAGTATTGATTTATAAAATATATCCATGTCCAAATATTTATAACGATAAGCAAAGGTTTGTTTTTGTCACGATTGGGAATGCATATACTGTTGGAAGTTTGAATGAAATTTAAGGACATTTTGTAACACATTGGTAGAAAGAAGAAATAATGAGGTCTTTATAAGTGTGGAAGTCTCACACTTAGTAAATGGAAGTTGGGCTTCAAAATCGATTTGGGCTTTGAATATTATATAAATAATATATAATATTTAATGGTCAAAAAGATGGGCCTTGGGGCACTTTCATATTTAAATTAATTTTTTTTAGTTTCGAATTAATATTTTTTTATATTAACTGTTTTTCAACAGTTATGACTCTTCTGATAAGGTTTCAGAGGTTTATTTAAATCAATCAAAACCTCATTCGTTATATACATAAAAAGCATTCAACAAGCATATTTCATCTTTGTCTGAGAGGAAAACAATCAAAGTTTGCCAAATTCTAAGTCCTAGTGTTAGGGCTTAGAATATAGATAGTTGAATCCTGGGAGACAGTCACCTATAGAACTTCAAACATCTGAGAAGGGGTGATATTACTGTCTTTAGGACATTGCATCAAATCTGCAAGCCTCTATCTCGAATCCAAGTCAGTTTCATTTATTCTTTGTTTATTGTATTTTGATTTACAGTTTGGTACAAATACAATTTCGTTGGTTTATATATATATACATATTGTTAATATATAATCTTTTTAATTAGTCACTGATTGTTTTTTTTCCAACATATACATCCTAAACTAATAACTCTAAAGTAAATATCACAGAAAAGAAGTAGCAATTGATGCATGGCTCAAATCTTCTCTGTTGGATCAACCTATGTTGTCCCATGACATCCATACTCTCATTGTCCTCTAAAGGCTCGCTACTAACTCAACGAAAAATACGTATCGGAAGATTTATCATATACCAGTTAGAGATTATATATCAAGAGGGTATTTAGTAACCACATGGAAAAAACGAACCAAAAAAAACTTGAGCCATTTATAATTGCTAGAAAAACTAGACGAACAGATCAGACGGAAGATGTCGTGAGAATGTGAAGGTAAAAAGTCCAACATTGGAAAGTTGATAAACCTAGCAAGGACTTATAAGGAGTTGAGCTACTCCCCCCATTGCCAATTGGTTTTGGGGTGGAACGTCAACTTCCTTCACATGTATGCAGCCCTATACATACAAGAAATCACTGAAAATATATGGGAATGCGGCTAAGGAGCTCATCAAATTAGAGCTCTAATACAATGTTAGGCAATCTCAAACCAAAGCTGTAATACCATGTTAGACAACCGTTAAGTCCAAAAGGTTAAGTTGTCAAGAAATTGGTTAACAATGTATATCAAGATAAGTTAAGCTAAAAATAATTACCTAGTCAATTATATGAACCTCACAATGTGTTGGGTAGCTTAGTGATTGTGAATTGATGTCTTATATATACATGCATATAGAATATCATTGAATTCCTACTATAGAAAAGATTCCATTCTTGAGATTGCTTCACCTCTATCTCTACTTGTAGGCTGTCAATTATGAATGAAGTTTCACTAGATTTTGAAGCTAACATAAAAGCTTGCTTGCACGAACACCATAATTGTAAATTTGTAGTGACAAGATGAAGACATACCTGAGGACTGATGGTACTTTGATTGATATATGTCTTGACAGATCTTAAGAAGCAGAGATGCTAATTCTTTTTCTTCGGTTTTGAGGCGCACCAAAGCCCAAAGAAAGGGGAAGATTATATTAGTTCTTGCCAAAGTAAGGCATCAACAATTACAGGAAAGACAAGATATGCAACCTTACCTTACCAAGGACCACATAATAATTTCACGATGCTCCCTTTTTTCCAACATGTTGATGCGAATACACACAATTAATTACACAATAAACATCAAATGTCCTTTTCAGATCAAGAAATGAGATAACTAATTAATATATTTATATATATCTATATGTTCTTTTTTTGAAAAGGATACAATATTTCCCCAGTTCACGAAAAATAAAGAAGAGGGATCGATCGAATTTCTTCTTTTGTCCCAAACTACATCTTAAAAATGAGTAAAACTTCCTATATATTTAATAAGAATCTAATCATGAAGAGAGAAAGAAAAAAACCTAATCCAAGAAAAACTTCCCATCCCGAAACTCCTTCAAGTTATGAGATAACTTCATAAACGAATCATAATATATATAGTCAACCTTACCTTAGATCGATCTTTATGCAGCATCATCATCATTTATCAATTATGCCAAACCCTAGTGCTCACCAAGCACTTCTATCCATCACCAACTTCAATCCAATACTTCAATATGCCCTTTTCCACCTCATAAATATCAAACTCATATTCCCAGCACTGTAGTCTCAGCAACTCCATAAACGCAAGCAAGTTTTGGCCTGATCTTGTAAATTAATATTCTCCATCAACCCATGTGTAGACCAAAAGCACTGTGAAACCTTGCATGCAAGCCCAGTATAACAATACCTCTCTTTCTCGTGTTCTTCAAAAGAGACATGCATTAACTAATATATATATATAAGATCTCAAATCCTTCATCATCATGAATCAAATCCCTTAAAATCCAAAAAGAAAGGATCACCATAGTCCCAAAGACTCGGCGCACACTCTTCCTCATTCGTCAACGGCCACATCAACGGAGACATGGGTCCCACTCCACCCATCGGATCCGAGCAGCCCGGTGCAACGGCCATAGGTTGCGAAGAAGACAGACACAACCCGGAGCCCATAATCGAATTCCCGTCATAATACGAACCACAATCCGCCTGATTGTCTTGATTATGATGAAGTAGTTGTTGGTATTGATCATGGCTAGGGTTTGGATATTGATACGAGGTTGACGTGTCACCACCGCCACCGTCAGATATTGGGTACTGATGATGAAATTGTTGCACCACAACTTCTTGTTGCTGCTGCTGCTGTTGTTGTTGGTGCAATAATGGATTAATATTACTTTGAAGATTATCTTGGTCTATCACATTAATATGATGAGGATGATGCTGACTCAGCTGTACGGAGGAGGTAGCAGCAGCAGCACCGCTAGGGTACACTCCGACACCAACGCCATACGGAACAAACCCTGACGCCATTAGAGGGACATGGTGAGCGGAGGACGGGAAGGGAAGCGTGAGGCCAAACCCGGTGGGGCGAGGAAGCAGAGGTCTTAGGGTTTGGGTGGAGGAGTTAGAGGAGGAGGAGGAAGAAGAGGAGCCACGCGTGGAGGATTGAGAGTTGGAACCGGAGGGTTGGAGGTTGAGCTGGGCCCTGGAACCGTAGAGGATGATGGCGGCCCGGTCGTAAGCCCGGGCGGCGTCCTCGGCGGTGGCGAAGGTGCCAAGCCACTTCCGCGTCCGCTTACGTGGCTCGCGGATCTCGGCCACCCATTTCCCCCAACTGCGCTGGCGCACGCCGCGGTACCTGAACTTGTTGTTGTCGGGGCCTCCTTTGCCCTTGCACTTTTTGTTGTTGGTTTCTGTTGGTGTTGGGGCGGTGGATGCGGTGGTTGAGTCAGGGCTTTTGTTGTTGTTGTTGTTGTCTTGGGGAGGGTGAGGAGGTGGGGCTGCTGGAGGTGAGAGGGGGTGTTCGTCTTCCATAGGGTGAAGTTGCGGCGAGCTTTAAAGGATTGAAAACAGTGGGGGGTTTTGGTTTTGGGGGGAGAGAATCAAAGGTGGATGGATGGAGACCACTACGTGCCCTACCTCGTTCAGTGTTCTCGATTAGTCGAAAGAAGAGAGAGTTTCTCTGATATTGGCTCTGATTTTCAATGCCAATTTCTGTTAATGGTCGACTAGGGCGGTGCTGCCTCTTTTATATTTATATTTCATTTCGCTTTTCTTCTTTTCTTTTCTTTTACAAAATATTGATAGTCTGTGAGAAAGATAAAGAGAAAAGAGAGGGCGTGATTGCTGTGCCGTGAAGAAACAGACCGGGCTCAGTGTCAGTGCGTGTGCGCACATTGGTTTTGGAATTTGAAACCATTTACTTTTTTTCATGTGTTATTTCCTTCATTCCCAGGGTTTGAATGTTTTTATTAGTTTCTTGTTTTCTGAAGAAAAAAAGAAGTCATCTTCATCTCCTGGAGTCCTGCGTAATAATAAGTTACCTATTAACTAATCTTCACGTTCAATTAGCTCTGTAGAAATATTAAATTGCCTCTACTTTATTATTCTTCCTCTATACTTCACTAATTTGCAGAAAATGTGAAACAAAAATTATTTGAAGATAAAGATGGATATTCTTCATCCATAATGTGTAATTATAACAGGGAGTAGTAATTTTTGAAGTTTTCCAGAGCGGTCAATTGATATATAATTTGCCGTGTTGTTTAATTTCATTAACTGTATTTTCTTACTTTTTGGTTACATTAATTTCGTTGTATTTCGATTTCTTGCCTGGCGTAGTAAATTTGTGTCTTTTGACCCAGGAGGTTTCACAGTTGCGTTGGGCGACTGAGAAATCTAACTCTCCCTTTGTAGTTCTACACGTGACTTCACAGTTGCAACTTTGAAATGCTCTAATTTTTTACTTTCCTATTTTGCCCCCTCTAAGGCATTAGAGCACTTTCACCCTTATGAGAAAGGGCAATGCAAGGGCTGTCTCTATTCATGTGAATAGTGGCAGCCCTTGTAATTTTGTTTCCACTCTTATGGACAAGGGTAATGGTAATTACTATTCACATGAGATATGATGAGAGGAACTTGTATAGAATTTTGGTGTGGGAAGTAAAGAATATGGCTATGTATTTATACTAAAAAAATTCTGAATTTTTTGGTATTTATTTCAATTTTTTATTATTTAAATTGGTTGCTGACGTCACGTTACACTACAAGAAAAAGTGGCAACAGTCACTATTATTTAGTGACATTTGGTGACATTTGATGGGGTGACTAAAGCCTTTAGTCACACAAAAATTTCAAAAAAGGTGACTAATGCTACTAATAGTCATCAAAAAAAGGCGACTAAGGGCTTTAGTCACCAACAAATTAACGATGGTGACATTTGGTTACTTTTGCTGGGGTGACTAAAGCCTTTAGTCGCACAAAAATTTCAAAAAAGGTGACTAAAGCTACCAACAGTCACCAAAAAAGGTGACTAATGCTACCAACAGTCACCAAATTCTTAGTTAGTGACAAAGGGGTGACTATTGTGACTTTTTCTTGTAAGCATTGCATCAGCAACACGGGCTGGATTTGCTTGTGGGCTTGCCTAGGTTGGTGGGTCCCACGCCTTACCCGAGCTTCTTGATGCGCGCTGGAGCTCCCCATCTAGGCCCCTCATGCCCTTTGCGGTGGACATGCTCTTAAGGGGTTGTTTGTTACACATGAGTGGCTTGGACTAGCTTGGACTAAATTTAGCCTCATATTTGTTTCATCTAATCCTAAACTTAAATGAGATTGCTAATACCGGGTCCACTAAAAACACCTCCTTAGGAGGGGACTAATAAACCTATTTGGAATGGGGGATTAACTAGTCACATGTTCACCAATGTATAACATCCATATATTATACGTAATAATAATAACATATATTATTATTATTATTATAATATACTCATATATTTTATATTATAATATACATATAAACACGTATATACACATTATATAATATACATATGTATATACTCGTATATTATTATTACAATATACCCATATATATTATATAGTATAATATACATATATTATATAATATATATAATATACATATGTATATACACGTATATTATTATTATTATATACCCATATATATTATATGTTATAATATACATATATACCTGTTGAGGCCCAAAAAAGTCATAAGAAGCCCAAAGATATTTAAGGCCTAATATAACATATGATCGTGGTCATGCGTTAATTCAAGCTGTGTTTTTTGGGAATTAATTCATTTAGTGTACATGCCATGCCAAGCTAATGATACATTTTTCCTATGCCAATCACTTGCCAAGATCACATGAACCCAAGTCATGTGGTTCACGGGACTTGCACGAGGGATTGTGGTGTGGAAGGTTACGGAGGTCCACAAGGCCCACGGAAGCTCTTGGATAATGGAGACTTTGGGCTAGCTACTTGGGAGCACCAAAGTCCAAGCCCATTACTTGGAGTTCTCCAATGTGGGTGAGCAAATGAGATATTCTTCAAGCACTCCCTATTACCCATTGGAAACAAGACAATTCCGACACTTCTTTTTACCCATAGGAAATAGTCATTTTCCAATGCCTAGTTTTGCATGTTGGAAATAAAAATGTCTCAATATTCCCTTTTACTCATAGGAAATAGTCATTTTCCAATGCCTAGCTTTGACTATTGGAAATAATAATGCCACAATGCTCCATTTCAGCCATTGGAAATAGGCTAGTTCCAACACTTCCCTTTACCAATTGGAAATAAAGGAAAACCCTCACCCTCTATAAATTGGCATTCATGCCTCAAGCACAAACAATCCAGACCAGAGCCATCAAGCCCCCCATCATGCGGCTGCTTTAACGATAAGCAAAACTCAAGCTTTTAATTAAATCTTTACTGAAACCAAACCCGGCTATTCAACCAATCCCGACCCCCGTACCTTTCTAAGTCATCAAAACTACTTCAATAATTCACAAGAGACGAGACGGTCTCAAAAGACCCTTGGTCAAACCGTTCGGCCAAACTAATCCGAATATGGTCAAAACGAGCTCGCAGGACCCACGACCTCAAGGTTCGATCCGAACATTCCTAAAGGTCTAGCAAGGTCAACTAATCACGTCTCGAAGGTTTGGTCTCAATCGAGCGGTCGGATTTTTCGCGATCGCACGATCGACGGTTTTCGTTAACACAAACTTTAAATCAATGATCCGGAGCATCCGGGGCTCCGATCCATGATCCGTCAGTTCCTACACGATCCTAGGAATACGGGAAACAACATACTAAGAATTGGAACCGATCCAACGGTCCGAACATATCGCACCCGGATAACGAGCAATATGCGTAAATCCGTTCAATAGTCAAACGACATCTGAATTAAAATCTGAGCACACCTATGTGCTCGTGACAACAAGGGGATCACATCGGGACACAATGCACCCCTGCTACAGTGCCCACGTGCTGCCGCACACGCCGGCAGCGCTTGGGTGTCCAAAGCGATATCGGTGGCCGGAAAACTTCCAAACCAAGGGCCACCCTTCCACCTATAGCTACTACTCGACGAGTGGAACACTTTCTTCAACTACGGGAACGTCCCATTTGGACGGCAAGTGGCCGGAATTTAAATTGAAAACCGGCCAAACTTTGGGTTAAAGATCTGGTATCCTAGACTCAAAATCGATCAAATCCTACCCAACCATCAGCGAGAGCTCGAAGAGTAGATGAGTTTATATAGCTAGATCGGTGGAAAAAGTCGCCGGAAACACTGTAGCCTACGTTTGGAAAAACACGAAACTTTTTCTTGTTCCAGCTGCAATTCCACTCGAAATCGATCGGGGAAAATAGCTAGGTAGTGTAGAAGAGGTGAAGAGAAGAATTTTGGTGGTGGTTTGGTCGAAATCCATGATCAGATGGTGAAGAAATCGCCATCCAAAGATCTCCTCTTCAAATGGAGAAAAACCAGAAAATTTTAAGAATCCCGATTACTGTAGCATTTATTGTAACTACAGTTCAAAAATCTGGATTTTTTATCCTTCCAATTTATTTTCTTTTCTTTTAGTCTACTTAACTTAATTATTTAATTTATCATACTTTCGGGGCAAAAATGTCTTTTGCTTGAATAATTTAAGATTTAAATATTAATTTAGAAACGGGATGTTACACTACGTCTATTAGATAGTACACCAACCACGTGATGTACCTGTAACATATAAAAATTTCTCCTCAGTCGCTCAGGCTACTGTGATTAGCAAACCTCTTTGACCTAGAGCCAGAGACAAGCACTCTTCCTGCTCTAGTTCCCTGTGCCACTTTTCTTTTTTTGTTCATCACTTGTTAATTAAAGGACAGAATGTTGGGAAGAGATATTTCGATCAATGATCTTAAATTATGAAGCCCCGGTTACAATTAACTAGGCCTGTTATCAAGGTCCTCAAAGTCGGCCATCTCATCTGAAAGCCATGAATTGCTTAAAAGCTAATAGGATAAAGAGCAGTATTGCTCATACCTAGAAACTTAATAGCCCATGCAAATTTTCTGTGTCATATGATACATCCTTATCATTAATTATTATTTCATGAGCGAAAATATCTCAGCATATATTTATATAAATATATAGTGATGGCTGGCTGGCAGGTTTTATATTACAATTTACAAGCAGTAATGTTCACGGCGAGCACGTAATATCGAAGCTGATTTGATAATTAATTACAATATATGTTTGATATGAAAATTTATATTGATAATGTACGTGTTTTGTGTATATTGATAATGTATATAGAAAGGAATGAAAATATGGAGGAAACAGAAAAAGGAAATAGAAAATTTAGCTTAACCCCTTTAAAGTTATTTTTCCTCAACTACAACCCATCTCTTTATTTTTGTTTGAATAAAATCTGATGACTAGGATCCAACTCAGTACGTATGTTTCATCAAATGGATGTAGGAATTAATTTGGAAACTTTTTTTAAATTTAACATACCTATCGGTTTACAAATATAATATTATTTATTTATTTATTTATGAAGTATACATGATTAATTATCTAATATATTATTATTTTATAAATATAATAGCGTACATACAATTATATGTTGAAAAAATAAAGCACCTATTACTTCTTTTATGAAAAATAATGTACCTAGTATGAATTTAGTTATTGTTCAAATAATATACCCAACTTTTATAAATGCATTTTGGATATAATTTAACTAATAATTTCCTATTGTGCAATAATATAACTTGTAATTTACATATTATGGGTATATTATAGGTATATTAACGCTAGCACATATATAGATATATTGTGAAAATAATTTACCTACCCGTATTGGATGTATACTCTATAGGTAAATTTGTAGCTACATTATACTGTATTGATAATAATTTATCTATTATATTGTTTTGGATATATACATATTGTAGGTATATTAAAGCCAACACATAGGTACTTACCCGTATTGGATATATACAAGATAGGTAAATTTGTAGATACATTATATTGTATTGATAATATTTTATTGGGATGAAATTTGGGGGATTTTTTAGTGATCGAAAATTTAAGGATTTATTTTTTGGTCCAAAATTTTAGGGATTAAAGGGAATGCCTAAAAAAATGGAGTTATTGACATGCTCTAAATGAGGGAGTATTAATTAGAAATGAGGGACTTAATGGCATGCTTGAAAACCATCAAGTTGACTTATCTAAATTCTGTTGACAAACAATGTAAATATGTAGGAGTATTGTGACCTTTAATCTCTTACGAGCTTTTAATTTGAATTTGAGTTTTATACATAGATTTCAAAATGAATGGGTTGATATCTAGGAAATAGAAATGTTATGGGCTTATATTAGAGCAGCCAAAAAAATAAGATAAGATGACGTGGAGTAGGAATTTTGCATGAAGGAGATGACGTGTCTCCAGGCCAGAGGAAATGCAGGAATAGTTAGGAGCAGGCAGGAAGCATGTGGTGGGCAGCCCAGCGCTTTGGAACTCGCAAAGGCAGAAGGCAGAAGGCAGCACCACAGCACAGCAACTAAATGGAACCAGTTGGACTTATAAAAAAACCACCCAAATAGAGAAATGAAGAGGGACAATTTCTGTCTTCTGATACGATGCCTCTGTTGCAAAATTTCCTTACCCAAATATTTTATGCAAAATATATTAATAGGTTGTGGGTGGGTTTGGTGGGGAGCTGTTTCAATCTGAGCCACAACGACCCTGTAGCTTTTCCCTCATATCATTTCTTACTTATGTTTTCCTTCTAATTGTAAGAAAATCCATCTCTAGTACAGATGAGGTGATGAGGGCTCATGGTCATGGCAGCCATTTGCTTTTCTTTTCTTTGATCATACTCATTTTAACGAGTACGCACAATCTAAAAAGGTACGTAATCCGAATTTTTGTGCGTGCAGCCAATTTGCACATGACTGAAGATTTACTAATTTAGAGCAACACGATGAATTTAACGCACAACCTAGACCACGTTCCCTGCAACATGATCTAAATGGCATCAAAACAGATCAAATAGGGCCTTTCCCATAATGTACTGACATTGTTTATAAAAGATATAAGCCTTTGCTTATTGGAGCAAAGCCCTCCCGGGTCCCAACCCGCAAGTTAAAGGAGAAAAAGAGAGCAATGAGTTTATAACTTAAGTGGTTAAAAATATTTTACCCCTACATCTGCGAGATCCTATGTTCGATTCGTCATTCCCCCAATATTACTTATATGCAAAAAAAAGAAAGGAGAAATTGGCCACAAAACAAAAAAGTCACTCTCATCTCATCTCATGGGATATATGGTAAGTCCATTCAAAACCCATCAACGCACACAGCCGTCGGGTGGTGACATGCTTGTGAGCATGTTCAATTTCGACATTTGGTCTGAATCCTGATGAGTTCTAATGAGCCCAATGAAAACAAATTTATCAAGCCCACGTGATCAGTGCAACCTGCCATGGGCTCCACTCCCTTCACATCTTTGCAAAACTTGAAATTTGTGTACAAATCTCTTCTCACTGCACCTAATGCATAACAAAGAAACACACAACATGATTAAGTACGTGATTTACCTAATCAACTATGCAATTTGATGTCCTGATTCTTTTTCATTTTATAATATATGTGATAGTCTAAAACTATTCTAATTTACGGAAGAGTATATATTCCAGCATGAAAACCTTTCATATGATATGATTGCAATAAACTTTGTGTGCAGTGCAGCATCGATATGAATTGGATGAAAGATGATGCTTTATTTTTTTCAACTCTCTGCACACATCACATGCACATTCAGTTGAAAGACAAAATCCGGGACCAAAATACAAGATTCATGCGCTAAAATTGAAGTGCCTCTAAGCCTCCGATCCAACGGTTCTCGTCGCACCTTACATTTACCACTCTCATGGACCATGGATGAAAAAAATGGAACACAAGGGAACCCGTTTATATTATAAGTTAGGAAAAAGAACTATACAAAGTCAGCGCGGGTGAGGTGAGCAAAGAAAGAGAAAGAGAGAGAATCGTGTTCGACTGGTCCTCACGAGTATGGACTCTTGACCAACATCTCGTACTTGTCAACTGCACTTGTGGGGACAGCCACCATCACCTTCACAGATTCCCCCTGATCATCATCATCATCCTTATTATTTTTACTACCGACTGGCAAAAACAGGCAGTACCTGTCGCTCAATATGGGCCCCACATGCACTGGCCTCCCCATCCCAAAGTCAACCCTTTCCAATCCCAGCCTTGACCACTGCGACACGATCAGCACCCCCACCAAGTCAGGACTCGCCTTCGACTCGCTCACCGACTCCACCACCCTCCGCACGTGCTCCTCCCCCACCCTCTCCTTCGCACGCTTCACCCGCCCCGCCGCGTGCCCCAACCCCTTCTCCTCCAGATCCTTCACGCTGCTCTGAGCGCACCCCAGCACGAACGCATTGCCGTAGTACCCGCCGGGTAGACGCGGCTTCACTCGGTTCCGTACGTTAACGCTGAAGAGGAGCTTCAAGATTTGGTTTGAAGGTAGGTTCAGTGCTCTGGCCCAGCTCCTCCACACGTGGGCTGAGAGAACCTCGAACGAAGTGTACGACGACTCCGTACTGAGTCGACTCGTTGACACAGCGAGTTTCTTCAGCTCGCTTAGGTGTATGTTTTCGAATGTTATGGAGGTTGGGATGAGTCGTTCGTTGGAGAACCGGTTCATGAACCCGCAACGGTCCGGGACCTTGTTGAACTCGGGATGACTCGCCGCGTTAGGAATTTGATGACGCGGCATTACATGATTTACAGGTTGTGGGTCCAGCAGGTGGCGATCCCATACAGGATTGGGTTTGAACTCGCTCGCGAACCCGGGTTTGCCCGCTGCCAACTCAGCGAACGAGTTGAGGAACTCGGCGCTGCCGATCCCGTCACAGACGCAGTGGTTGAATCCCACGCCGAGCGCCGCGGCTCCGTCCTTGAGCCACGTCAGCTGGACGACGAGCGGCGGGGCTCCCTTAAGAACGTCGTCCACTTGGAGCGATAGTAGCTTCCTCCATTGCGCCACGTATCGCGGGGCCCGCTCGAAGTCGGAGAGCGTGGCGCGGTCGGACATGGCCTCGATGAACACGGCGCCCTGGGCTCGACAGACAACCTCGAGACTTGAGCCGTTGGGCTTGGGCCTGACACGACCGGCCAGAGGGTAGTACGGGACAAGGGCCTTGGCCAGTGCGGACCTGACACGGGTGGCGGTGGCTTCCTGATTGAGGGCCGTTGGAGGGGCGTAGACCAAGAGGTACTCGATGGTGAAGCGAAGGAAGAGCTGAGAGTCAATGGCTGAGAGGTTGAGGACGCAAGTTGGGGTGGGCTCGGAGGGCGCAACGACCACAGCCTCTTTCACACGGACAGAGCCTGCCATGAGTGATTTGTTTATCTTCTTCTGTGCTTAGTTTGAGTGGTTTTTGGTAATGTGGCGGAGAAAGAGGAGAAGGGGGATTTTTGGGTTTTGTTTTTGGTGTAATTTTCTTTGTTTAGAAGAGACAGACAGGAAGGAATATATGGTGAAGGGTTTGAGGTGAAGCAAGTGACCCATGCGCAATGTGTTAATGTTTTGCTGGTTTGTTTACTGTGAAAGATTTTTGCCAAGATTCTCCGGGTATCGCTTTATGGAAGAAAATGAATATCAAAACAAAAAAATATTGACAACTTGCTCTCCCCCAGACTGGTAGCTCTCTCTCTCTCTCTCTCTCTCTCTCGGCTGCTGTTAATTATTGGTTCCGGTTTTATAAATTATGTGCACGTTTAATTTGGACAGGTAAATGCAATAATCTGTGTAAAAATGCAGATAATATTTATAATTGTGATATAGTTTAAAAGGGAGGGGGAGGGGGCGCAGTGCAAATGCCGGGGAAACTGAGGGACGTGGAGACTGATAGCTGTCAAAATCGTGTCCGGGGTATCTTATGCAAAAAGATATTGATACAATCATACAAATATTACGTAAAACCTGCTTCTGCTTGTGCGTTGTGCTCTTGTGTGGTGGGATTGGGAGATTGGGATATTATGATATGAAGAAGAAGGAAGATGAAAACCGGGCTTTTTCTTTTGCCTTTTGCCTTTTGGGGTGGGTGGGGTCTATAAATAATTTTACAATATTATTTTGTGTCTCTCTTATTAATTTGTGGAGGACATTAATTCCTGCAGACCACAAAAAAAATTTTATATTTATACATGGATGATTTGGAACGGCATTTTAGGAAGATCCACTGTTACTGTGGCACACATCACCACCATGAAAAGTAAAGAAAACTGGCAAGAATGTCCACCACCAGTTCTCTTCTCTCTCTTCTCTCTCTCTTCACTCGTGTTGAATACAAGTCTTAACTTAAAGTTGTTTGTTTTTCAATCTACATTTACTGCACTACTGCAGTGCCGCGAAGCATAACAGAATTACTAGTAATAATTTTCGCTTTCTTATTCTATTTTGTATAGGTAGGTAGGTGTCATTTCGTTCCTCAAACTCTTTCAAATGTTTTTGCCTTTTTTCTGGGGGGTGGTTCTGAAGTGCTCTACTTGTTTATCAAAAAGAAAGCCACGTCGATTTAATATTATACAAGCTGAGCCATGGTACTATTGAATGTAAAGTAAACAGTATTTTAGGAGCATATTAACTAGCAAGTGGTGCCACCCACATAGTTTAGCTACAGTCAAGATGGGCTCAAAATTTCAAAATGGGATGAGTTAAATTTACTTTATGTAATAATAAGAAGATAGCAAACTCGATTATACGAGTGAATTTCATTGACAATAAAAAAAATCCTGAAAAATCTTTGACCACTTGTTTATCAACACAGAATTGATGTAGAATATAATTAGTCCTGGCGAATTTGACAATAATGCTAAATTTGTTATTAAATTTGGTTTGGTAATAGTTTAGTATCTTTTTATTATACATTGCATCTAATTATCCACTTTCCTATCGTTTGATTAAAAAAATAAAGTAATGGTTTTCTTATTAACAGATAATTACAACCATCCTAAATTTCCAATTGCTAACTAATACTATTGACTTCTGAAGCTCATTATTAATTTTTCCTTTAAAAGGGACATGGTGACTCACTCACATTGCCAGTAGAAAATTGCATCATATTGTCCTTCGCCAACAGAAGAAAGGATCACGGGCAAGGGAAACAAAGTAAAACCAAAAACTCTCAGACAAAAACAAAAAAACAAAAAAATGTGGATTGAAATGAAAAATTCTCTTGAAAGGCCAACCCAAGCTCACTGGCTAGCTAGAATCTTAATGGATGCTGCTCTTAATCAGATTCAAATATGCTTTTGATCAGAATTTAGTTTGTAAATAACGTATTGTCCTAAAGATTGTGGCAGGCAGGTTTATAAATTAAGGGAAAGAGTTTCGTATCCCAATATATATATATTATACACATCTACATAGGCTTACTTTAAAGGACGTCCGCCACTGTGAACCTTAAAGATAGTGCCTTCAGGTTTTCCTTTTAAAAATTCCTCCCTCAGATATGGACTATACATATTGCATAAAGTTGATGAAGTCAGGTAGCTCTGTAGATTTGGCATTGATGCCTATGGATCTTTCTGTTTGGGTGCCCTTGTCTTCCTCGATTGTCTCTCTCTTCCTTTTTTGGTTTTAAATCTTCCTGCAGAATATTTTCTTAGTTGGATATGCATAAAGTTGATGACAGAAAGTTTAATCTCTCTCAGAATCTTAATCGCTCTTGCAATTAAAACCCATCACAGACGGAGATATGATTCGTTTATGGTACGTACAGATGATCCAGGTGCATCTTGCATGTTATTGTCCTAGTTTTTATTCTCTCTATGCAATAGGTTTTTAATTGTGAAGCTGTCTCATCCTAATTTTATTATCTCTATTTTTACCGTAATTAACAGCGAAGACGAAATTCGATGTCGGAAATATTTTTCAATGTTGAGAAGAAAAATACTAATACACTAAAAGCTAGTTGATAAAGTTAAAGTGAAGTTTCCAAAGATTTTTTTTTTTTTTGGTTTTCATTATTTTTATAATAAGAATTGGACTTGAGTTCTAAACCTTGTTGACTTCTCCTTGTTTCACTACAATTCCACTTAAGGCGCGATCAAAGGTGACTTAACATTACACCAATAAAGTAATTAATTTGGGCAATGTTGCGTTACTAGGAACATATACATGACGAGGTGGTTTGAGACGTCCATGAAAAGTCATGTATATTAAAATTACCAAGTTCATAGTCTATGGGACGAAGGGAGAGGTAACGTACGCCTATTTTATTAATTATTAGGATTCCATATCTTCAAGTTTGCTTATAAACAGATGGGATGGTCGGATCTGGATGTTTAAACAAATCCTTAATATCTGTTTCCCGATTTCTTTAGCGAAACCCTATCTCATTATAAAATCGTGGAAATCCATCTAGCCATTTGGTCCATTTCATCTTGTCTAACCAAGGTATGCAATATTATTCCAAGTAATGTGAATGCCATCCTCATTGTTTAAGAGTTGTATTATTGTTCGCGGCCGCCTCTTTGACTTTATTAATTTGGGGGTCCTATGTATAAATATGTCTCCACATTCTTTGACTTTAAACTTAAAAACAAAAAAACAAAATGACCCGCTAATGTAGTAGTTTGGAGTAATTGTTTCCCTATACAAAGTTTTGGGTTTGAGTTTTAGCATCCGTGTAATATGTGTGAGTTTAGTATATTACACCTCTCTCTCAATAGGAAATGTCCTAAAAAAACACAAAACTAGTCCGGCCGCTCACCATGTTCTTTGTGACCCTTGGAGAATCATTAAGGGCACTAAATCTATCTATTATAATTTTATTAGCGGGTCTGAGATCTTGTCTACAAAAAAGAAAAGAAAGGATATGGGTAGGTTTATAAGAAAACCTATAAAAACTTGTTGGCATGAAACCCATATTTGTTTGAATTGTGATTCAAAATATTAACTAAACTTATTTTATAAAGTATAATTTGTTGAAATTACATAAGTAATAGCAAGCATGCACGTAGAAAACATTGTTTTTTTAATTATTAAGAGACGACACATTTCATTTCAATAACGTGTTCGTGTCGTTGCAGCTCAATGGTCATACAAAATTATCCGATAGTAAGAAAACAACAAAGGGAAAGATTTGCGGTGTCGGGTCAGCTGTAAAAATTGTTAGGTAGCTGGGGGTATCTACAAGACTACAACTACAATACAACAAGTCATTATGTAATCGATGTGCTCGATTTGATCAGGACCATACATGACATTACCATTTACCAGAGATATGCCTTGGTTTTCGTCCAAAAAAAAAAAAAACCACAGAGATGCCTTGGTCAAATCAAGACTTTGCACCGCCCTATTAACTTTTTTCTTCAAAGATGCTCTATGAGTCCGTGCATTCTAGATGGGAAGTGTGAGGGATGATAGAGAGAGAAGGGTACGAATACTTTCATTGGCAATGTGTGGTTATTTGAAACGGAAGAAGTTATGAATAAATTAAAATAATTTAATATTCATCTCATTCTAGTCAAATAAACATGTCATTAGTTATTTAATTTGACGGTTAAAATAATAGGAAAAATATTAGGGTCAGTCACGTGGTAAGATTGACTACTGAACTTTTGTGGTAAGATCACTCACGTGTGCATAAACAACTATCCGTAGAATCCCGAAACGAAAATCTTCACTACCCACTTTCTAATCAAAGCAAAATCGTAGAATAAAAAGAAGTAAGCCTTACAAAGTTGGGTTTACATAGCTAGCCCTCTATGAAGCATTTATAACGCATGCATGCAGCATGTTAGGTCCGAGTAATTGGCTTGTGCCGGCAAACTAGAAGCAGCCATGGAATTTCATTGAGAGAATGCCGGCAGAGCCAGATGTAAGTTTGTTTGGGGCTTTTTCCCCACTATTCAAGGTTTGAACTAGGCGAACTGGCGTCAAGAAGAATGCTAGAGTTGTATCCTTAAGAAGATTTGCTGCTATATATATGTGCTATGCTAATGCCTCATCTGTATGTATGCTTCAGATGGTAGATGGAGGCAGGTTAATCAGGCTAGAGAGTGAAGCAGGGCAGGCATGTGTGGATTTTTTACGAGGGATATTCATTATCTATTAACGCTTACATTATCTTATCCTACAGCCATATCTCATAATGCGCACCATCTCATAACACTAATTAGTAGCAGTCAATTTAACTACAAAGAATATAAAGTAAATGTAATTTATCGCATTGTCAAAACAACCCGGTTAGCATAATTATAAATGCACGCAAAGGACACTAGACTAGTGTAGTGGTTTGTAGTATTTGCTCTCTCAGGTAAAGTCATGGGTTCGAGTCATAGCATCCGTGTAATATACGTAAGTTTAATATACTATCATCCCTCTCAATAAGAAAGGTCCTCAACAAAAAAAAAAACACACAGACACACACATGTAGGTAGGATAAGATCACCTCCGCGTTTGAAGAAATGTGACTGTAATGAGCACAAAATCACCTCCGCGTTAAGGTAGGATAAGATGCAGTCAATGATCATCAAGATTCTGCTTCTACACTCGCGGAAAAAAAAATAATTATGTGGGATACCTTACCTAATTAAATGACTTCCTCTTTCATCTATTTCTCTTGTAAACCTTAATAGGTTTCACAAAGATGTCCTTTCTTTCACCCCCAAAGGACTATTTTATACAGACCTGTATGACTTTCCATGGAAGAATAGAAAAACAAATCCTATTTACCAGAGGAATATATATGATTTCCCCAACACAGGAGTTCATCCGTGGATCTTTGACATTTTGGCTAGCGTTTTGACCAAAACATAACATAAATTAAAAAGGAAACAAATTATTCTAAGAACAATAGAATTAAAAATTTAAGGTGTGGGGGGTTGTCAGAATGAAACTTTGATTAAAATAAAACCCCAAACCAGGGTTCGAAACAAACATAACTCTGTTGAGAAAAGAAAAAAAAACATAACTCTGCATCATCATTGAAAGAACCAGGAAGAAAGACGATCTCCCAGATCATGATAAAACAGCAATTTAACATGCTTCAAATCTCGTCGTCTTGTTGCCAACAATACTAGCTTTCTCAGCAAATTTGATAAATTTAGTGTAGTGTAGATTGTGTGTAATTAGAAAGAAAACATAATTGCATTAAAGGGTAAAGGGTTACAGTATTTACATGCGATTTATTGTGGTGGTGCAAAAGTACACCACGCCCATACTGGAGGTGTAGGATTGTTAATTGACTCGATTAAGTGTGTGTCAGGTTAGAATGAGTTTATTTATGAAAAGCCCTATAGAAAATCAACAAAAATAATTTATAATTAACACATTAATTTAACTTAGAGCTTTTACATATATGAGATTTGGGGTTTAAAAAATCCGAGTCTACAATTCGTTGGATGCTCATTTTTGCCGACTCACTCAACTGTTTTGAGCAAATTTAGTTTCAACTTTTCCTTTTTAAGACAGCGAGACATAACAGGAGGCTCAAAAAGAATAGTAAAAGTGGAAAGGGCAGTCAGCAAAAGAGGTCAAACTAGGTCCCTACACGGGAACAAGATGATGAGGCATATCTGATACATCCCTGTTAGAAAAAGGAAACTTAGACCCAGATAAGAACGCCGACGAGAGAGAGAGATCAAAATCTTACTTTCTTTTTCTTCTTTTCTTTTGGCTTCAACGGATGTGCATGGATCTGCATGCTTTCCATACGCATGCACTGATGTCGTTGATCTTATTATTCTTTTCTTCCATAGGCCAGGCCTGTTGTCTGTCCCTCTTTTGTCCAGCTGGTTTGTGATTTTACCCATCACGTCTCTTCACAAAAGCCAGACCAAGACAAGCTTGCTTAAAGGCCATTTCAATTAGCTTATCCTAAGATTCTTAGGGGTCCGTCGTGATGTGGAAATTTTTGGTTTTGAAGGATCAGCCTGCGATTAAGGGCACCCCAAGAACATGAGAAAATTCCATATCTCTCTCGTCATGTCACCTATCACATGGTGAGGAGAGAAATACAACGTGAGGACATTGACATGGGGCCAAGAAAGCTTCTCTCCAAGAACACGAGTCACGACCATAATGTATTGAACAAGTTGTTTGTTACCTTTGAAATGTGTGTGGTTGGGTCCCCATCCTCATAAATTAGTCGGCATTATAGACGGCAAAATATTTGTCTATAGCTGAATAATAGTTATAATATTGTTTGAGGGACGTCATGTACATCTCTGAAATTCGGTGCCCTGGTTCATATGTTGGAGGACTTTGGTTTTGGTATGAAAAATTGTTGAAAACTGTTTTTTTTATTCTTTAGAAATAATATATTGAAATTCCCGGATCAATCACCATTGAACAAATTTCAACTACAAAAGAGTTTTTTTTTATTACTTTTCTGATGATGTTCGTATAAATATTTTTTTTTATTTTAATGAAATTATTTTTACGACACCTGTATCGAGCTGTAATTTAGGTGTGAGGAGGAATGACTCTTTACACGTAAGGAGTGAAATAGTCTCCTTCGTTGCATGCATAATGCATTGCTAGAAACAGGCTTTTTTGGTTAGAGAAATACTCTTTTCCTTTGTTGCATGGGGGCTCAACGCCCAAAAAACAAACTACAACAAGCGTTACTTGGCCCATAAAGATCCTTTTCTTACTTTACAAATGGAAAATAGCCCAGCCCAATTAAGCCCAAGAAGCCCATTTTCAAACCAAAACCCCCAGCCATCACTCTATCTCTATAGGGGTTTTGATTGAGACTTTGAGCTTCTGCTTCTTTTATTCAGCAGCCTTAAACCCTAAACCCTCAGAGCTAGCCAACCATGGCACTCCTCCGAAAACTCCCCCACAGGCCACTAAATTCCCAGTATATCTTCACCGTAGCCGCCCGTTTCTTCACATCCCAAAGCCCCAGTTTCAACACTTTCCCCGACATCCCCACCTCGGCCTACTACGACGACCAGGTCAATGCGGCTGGCCGTTCCAGAGACTTCGAAGGCCTCCGCCACCTCCTCAACAAGCGCGTGAAGGACCACTGCTTCAACACCACCAACACCAACACCTTCAAGTTCATCACCAGCACCGACGCCTCCCTCTCCCTACTCGACGATCTCTGTCGAACTCTGGCTCGTCTCGACAATGGCTTCGCCCGAAAGGGCGCGTACGACTCGCTCATCGCGCGGCTCTGTAAGCTGGAGAGGGTCGACGAGGCGCTGCGTGTGGTGGAAATGATGGCGCGTGAAAACTACGGCCTGAACGCCCGTAGCTTTCACCCAATACTCAATGTGGTTACGAGGAAGAAGAGGATGGAGGACGCGTGGGGCGTGATGGATCTGATGAGAAGGCTTGGGGCTCCGCCGGATCTAACGGCGTACAATTATCTACTGATGGCGTACTGTTTCTCCGGAGTTTTGGATCCGACGGCTGCAGTGCTTAAGAGGATTGAGGAGGAGGGGATGAGGGCGGACACGCGTACGTACGACGCGCTGGTGCTGGGCGCGTGCAAGGCGGGGAGGGTGGAAGGGGCTCTGGTGCTGCTGAGGAGGATGGTGGACGATGGAGTGCCGATGCAGCTTTCGACGCACGTGTACGTGATTGATTCGCTGCTGAGCGCTGGCTTTTACGATCAGGCGGTGAAGTTTGTGAGGACTTTTAGCGGGAGGGACACGTGGCTGGACAAGGAGAATTTCGGGAGCTTGGCGAACCGGCTCATCAAGTTGAAGAGGTTTGACGAGGCAAAACTGGTCCTGGACGAAATGAAATCCAGGGGTTTATATATGGACGATAAATTGAAGGAGAAATATGGGATTATTTAGTGTTAATCAAATGATTTATTTTCTCAATTAATTAGTCGTTTTCCACAGTAAACCGGAAGACAAAACAAATGCTGACAGTGAAACCGATAAAAACATCGACAACGTTGTACATGGTTAAATTAAAGCGGTCAATGGTAGTCCGTCCAACCCCGATATGGGAGCTGACGTCACCGGCGGTAGAATGGACCGCCAGATTTCCATTTCCTTCTCAGTCCGATCTTTTTCCTCATCTTCGATCGACACGCAACCCATCAGTATTACCCAAACCAAAAAATCCCGCCGTTTCTCTCTCTCCACCACCTCCCCGAACCGAACCCGAAACCGTTCATGGATCGCCAGGTCCGGACCCGCGCCCCCGGGGGCCGGGATGACTGTTGGAGCGAGGGCGCCACATCGACGCTAATCACGGCGTGGGGCGACCGTTACCTCCAGTTGAACCGCGGCAACCTCCGTCAGAATGACTGGAAGGAGGTGGCGGATGTTGTTAACTCTGGACTAAACGGCGGCGTCAAGACGTCCAAGACGGACGTCCAGTGCAAAAACCGCATCGACACCCTGAAGAAAAAGTACAAACTGGAAAAGTCAAAGCCCAGCCCTTCCACGTGGCCTTTCTACCACCGCCTACACTCCCTCATCGGCTCTTCACCGGACGCCGCCGTTTCGTCCAAAACAAAGCCCCCAATTCCCACTCTCACTGTCAAATCCACAGACCTTAAGCCTAAGCCCCCGGGCTGGTCTACGGAGAGCTCAATTGGATGCGAAGATGGTGATGATGGTGAGGATTGTAATGGTGATGGTGTAAGGAAGCGTCGGATGGAGGCGGCGGGGTTATCGGGTGGAGCGGCGTGCAGGGAATTGGCGGGGGCAATATTGAAATTTGGGGAATTATACGAGAGGATGGAGAATTTGAAACATGAGCAGATGATGGAGCTGGAGAAGCAGAGGATGGAGTTCACTAAAGAAGTCGAGTTCCAGAGGTTGAATATGTTCAAAGATGCTCAGGTGGAGCTGGAGAAGATGAAGCGCCCCAAGCATGCTCCTTGTTGAGGTAGATTGAAAAATATATTCTGGGTTTTGTTTGGTTTGCAATGTGGTCAGTTTTGGTTTCAGTGCTTAGTCTGTGTGTATGTTTTGAATTGGTTGGTTCCAGCTAACTGTGTTGTACAAATCAGCTATTGTGGCTCAAGAATCTGTTTGTGTTGTGATGATTTGGTGAAATTCATTCACTGCTTACTTGATTGAGATTGGTTTCTGTTCATGTTCTGATAAGATTTGTATCGCCTATACCTTAAACAGGCAACAAGTTATAAACTGAGATTGACTCTCCATTTTCAAAATATCTGTCTCAAGCCACAAATCAGAGCATGTCAGAAATCTAAGTGGAACGCTCGTTATCCGCTACATCTAAAGTACATCACGAGCTCCATGAAACATATACGGTTGCAAGGTCAAAGCTTTGGTTGCAGATATGCCTAGTTTTATGAATTATTGTAATGTTGCTGTGTACATGATGAGTAGTTGTTAGCCTACAGAATTCTTGTACTTTTATGTTTCTGTAGACTCTAGTGTAATATTATTTGTTGATAATGATCAAGCTCCATTCGTAGATTAACTGGGTGTTCCTTCCATGTTAACCTCCGTTTTATCGGCTTTTCTCTTGAATGGCAATGCTGATTTGATCACTGTTTTTCTGTTCTATGTTATAGAATCAATGGAAGTTGGTTGATATGGATTGCTAGACGGAGGATTTTCTGAGGTTTAGTCTTGTACTGTGTAAATCTTTGGATTCGCAATGCTACAGTTAGTAAAGTTAATGAAGTCTCCCTGTTGCTTGGAAACAGCGGCGCACGCTTTCATCTTGGAATGGTTGGCTAGAGAAAATTGGTCACACCAGAGATGTCTACAACTAGTGTGCTTTCTGTTGATATTTGTCTAGGATCAGATGGTGCTTGAGATTTCGAAATTTCAGATTTCCAGGCTTCTCAAACTTGTTTAGGAGCATCTAAAGGTTAATGGAGGAACAAGAAGAACACTTAAACAAGTCACACTCTAGCTAGCATTGAGGTGATCAGCTACACCAATTGGGTTCACAAATTAGGAGGCTGAGCTGAATATAGATATGCTGCCCCTCCCCTTGCTTTACATTCGCACCAATCGATCCCATTATTTTATTGTAATCACAAATTAAGGCAACATATTCCAGTATTACCATCAAAGAGGGAGAGAGAGAGAGAGAGAGAGAGAGATCATAATAAAATTCACAGTATATATGGGGCACAGCTAAAATCACTAGTTTGTCCATGCTGGCTATGGCTGATCAGTTCAGGTGCACTCTGGCTCATGAAACTATTACTAAATCCGATGCAGGCAGGAAAGCCAGCAGCACTGAAAGCAGCCTCACTGAGCTGATCATCCAAGACACCATAACAAGAAGAAGCAGAAGCTCTTGGTGATGATGATGATAAAGAATTGGAAGCATAACAAGCAAGACGGGCTCTAGCAATGGCCAGATCATGTTGCAGCTCAATCATCTTCCTCTGCAACATAGCTATGGCCCCAATGCATCCGTAAACCGGGTCTCTCAGCCTTGCCTCCGCCTCGTAAGCCAGCGAATTCACTGTGTCTTCGCGGCGTTCCTCCGGCACTTCATTTAGGATCTTGCTCACATTGCTTGCTCCAAACACTTTATGAACTTTGGCAAACTTTTTGGGCTCGTCTGGGAGAAAATATGGTGCAAAAATGCAGGTGGTGCTGCACTTTCTTTTCAGTAACTTGCAAGCTGCACAGGATGAGCTTGAACGAGGCTCATGACTTCCTTTCATGTTCATGGCTGCATTAACTAAATCCACTTCCAATTTCTATAATGAGTAATCTCCTTTCCATCATATATATAAAATAAATTTTAAATGGTTTCTTTTCTAAATTATTCTTCAGTTGGATGGAGTGTGTCATGCAGGCTGCAGGGTCCAAGTACTTTGCATGGTGTCCATTCGTGGTTTCGATTGACCTTTTTCTCTTTACTAATTTAATTTTTGAAATGATCCCTTGTGTATTTTTGAAATTTTTTATTTACATTTTTTGGAAATGGAAAGAGAAGCCAAATAATTGAAGATGGGGCAGCATCATCATGCGCCATGGGTGGGTTATAATGGGATATGATGATTCATCAACAAAGATGAGATATTTCATTTGACTGACAGAGGAAATTTCACAAGAAAAGTAAATCAAATATCAAGAGAAAGGTGGATTTGTCCACAAGAAGGAAACATGGCAAGGTGCAAAAAGATGAACTTGGAATCTATATAACCCATGGTGATGGTGGTGCCCAAAGCATCACTATAACACCATTAACTTTGCTTGTGATTAGAGGAAATTGTCCCCCCGAATTAGGATCCCAATCGAACTTAATCTCCCGAATTATATTAAAATGACCAATTTAACCCTTGCCGTTACCTATAAGCTGATCTCAGGGGGTTAATTTCTACAATGATCATAGTTGAGGAGGGTAAAATGGATGAAAATATTAGATTTTATCGCAAGTTTACCCTTATATTTAATAGAAAATTGGATGAAATTCACAACTTAACGGCAGAGATGGAATTGGCTATATTTTTTTTAGGGACTAAATTGACTGATTTTTTAAGTTCAAGGGGTTAATTTCTACAAAGGTCATAATTCATGGGATAAAATGGTTGAAAATCATTGTGATTAATTCCTAAAAACATAGAAATCTCTCATCAACCATTTTTCCAATTGGATTGGGTCGTCCAAATGATTCTAATGCTTCTGATCTAACATATTTTTAAATCCTGCAATCAAACCAAATGAAAGAAACCAATGCCAATTATGAAATAAACATGATTCGTACCAAAAAAACATAAAAAGTCTTTGTACAATTGTGATGGTCCTAGGTTTGAATTTAACATAACAAGATTATTAATCAAAGTTTAAAATGTCCGATAAGATATCGTTTTGTCATTAAAAAAAAATAAGTACGCTATAAACCTAAAACTAATAATTTGCCAAATATTTTATTATTTTATTTGTTGACATTTGCTAAACTCTTTCATTAGTCCTATTAACTTTGATTTTGGACTGCTCAATTTTGTGACCAATGTTTTTAAGCAAATGAGGAATAAAATGTCACTTCAAACATTTTGGGGCAAAAAGGGAGTGGAAATTGAACAAAGTTGAGAATAGTGCTCCTCCAACTCCAAGAGCCCACTTGTTGAAATGGCTGTCGTTTTCCCAGACCACACAAACCAAACGACATGACGGAAGTGATCCCCACGCGGTACTGGCGATTCAAACCCAACCCAACCATTGCCCGACACGCTCGTGAAAAAAGCGTGGGGCTGAATGTGCATAGAGGAAGGAATATGGGCCGGCCCAAAAATGAATCATTAGGGTCGGTTGATGGAGATTGACCTTTTGTTTTTCTTTTTTTCCAAATATTTATTCTTTTGGGGATTTGGAAAGAAAGAAAAGTGGTGTCATAGCAAATTTTTCGTGGCTTGACTTTGGGCATGATGGTCCTTGCTCCACTTTCCCCACCATTTTCCACTTATTCATATTTCATAAAGCTATTCATGTTTCTAGATTTGACTTGTAGTAGGCCCACCACACAGAGTAATTTTTGGGTGTTCCCGGTACACCACGTGGTTGGTGTACCATCCACTAGGTGTAGGACATGTGGAATGTTTCCAATGCAGTTCGCCCATGTGTCATAAAAAATAATACAATAAATTATAAAGTAATTCCAAATGTCCTAAGTCTATTGGATGGTACACCAGCCACGTGGTGTACCCGGTACATTTAAAAATTTCTCCACCACACGTGATTGTGTGGGTTGTTTGCGTGATGATGCGTTGTGAGATTTATAGACCTGAATGACTCATAACGTTCTACGTATACGTGAACGGCTGATGCTAGCACTCTTAAAAACAGAGAGGTCTGAAGCAACATGGGCTGACAGTGGGCTTTTTAAGAAGAGACTAACATGGCAGGCCCAATATGATGCTTTTCTTTTTGGTCAGAAGACGAAGTAGCATGTGAATTGCTAAAGGACCTGGACAAAAGAAATAGAATTTTGCATATGCATGCGATGGAGCTTTCATTCTTTTGTTGCTAGCAAGATACGCAAATGGATTTGTAGAATTATTATAATTAATTTATGGAATTAATGTACGAGAAGTCGACTAATATGCACATAATCCAAATGAAAAAGTTTGTTTCAGTAGGTAGCCAGCAGCCAAGTCAAACGGCCTTGTCACTGCTTCTTTAATCGTAAAAAATTTAATGTTTTTAAGTAGATTACCTTAACATCGGAACATTGTCACCATCATCTTCCTCATACTTGATAGCATTTGTGTAATGAATAAGATGAAATTAGACCGACTTATGTTTACAGGATTAGTAGACTTGGTTAAGTATAACTTATCTTGCTAAAACAAAAGCAATTATAAATTAGCAACAACTACTCTGTCCATAGTGTGTAATTTAATGGCAGACTTGTCAGGCTTGAACTATTTTAGGCCTCGTTTGTTAGGGAGGACTAAACTAGATTAAACTAAACTATATAGCAAAATGCATAGATTTCATGTACAATCAAGGCATAATATGAATAGTGTTGTCTGACTAGGAGGATGAAGGAGGACTATTAATAAGAGGTTGATGACTAAAACTTATCGCTCATAATTCCATCAATTTTCAAGGGGATTAAGGGGGATAAGTTTTAGTCATCAACCTCTTATAGAAAGTCCTCATTCTTCATCCAAGTTAGGCAACATATCCATATTATGCCTTCAATGCACATGGAATGTGGGCATTTTTCTAATCTAGTCTAGTCCTCCATACCAAACAAGTCCAAGGGTTTGATAGGATTTAAGCTATTAAATAATGTAAAAATTAGTGTAAAAGAATTATAAAATTAGAGTGGAGGAGATGAATTATCTTCTTTCATGCAAAACAATAATCCATGACCATGAGAACGGCAGCTTTAAAATTTTTTCAACTCAAATGAGATATATGTAAGCACGAAAAATAGAAGACCAAATATGTAACGAGGCTGTATCCCTTTGTGTGTAGTGTCTCATTTCCATTTGACTTATTCTTCCCCTTTCTTTCTAATGTTCATGTTTTCCCTGGGCAATTTGTCCTCACAATTAAGTCGCATTTTCTTGGTTATTTTTCTGTGGTGAGCTCAGTTTTTATATTCAATATATGTATATGGGCATGTAATGTCCAAGTTGCAGTAATCATATATATATATATATAATATTTTTGTCTTCAGGTATACTTCGTATTGATTGGTAGCTCAATTGATTAAGAGTAAGGGTGGAACCACAATTCGATGTGCCACCAGTTAAGAGAATCTATCCTTACAGCTGATGTGTTGTGTTCAACGTTCGCCTCCCCAATATCACTAATATAAAAATAAAAAGACTTTGAAAAGAAGAATGCAGAGTATATAATATTATATATTTCAAATAACATACATTGTAACTTCGAATCAATAGAGTGAAATCGGTTGATCATAAAATATTAGAGATAGTAAGAAACTAGTATAAAATAAATACTTGTTGTAGTTACCAAAAGTCCATATCTATGGTCTCTGGCGGCGCCGAAGGCTCAATGCTTTACTGATAAGACATTCCATATATGGACATAAAAGAAAAAGAGTTGCAACGAATTGGTTCACCGAATTCAAGTTTGAAATGGCTCCACTTCCATTCAACGTCTCTGGAAATTTTTATAATATAAAAACTGGCGCGGAACATAACTAACCCTAGAAGGCCGGACGTCCCTCCAAGTGGCAGCAACCCATGAATCCCTCTCACTCATTCACTTACCATCTTTTCTATTGTCTTCAAATGTCAACTTTCCAAACAGAAACAGTCAAGAATCCATGCAATTAGATTAATGTTCCTTTCTCTGGCCATCATTTTAATATCAAAAATTTAGTATATGTAATTTTTTGTTTCAAGAAACAAACGTTGTTGTTGTTGTTGTTGTCCTTCAAGATTCAAGGACATTCAATTCCTAACCAAAAGAAAATTTTGGCACAGAAATTAACAGAAACATATTCAGATTTAGAAGAAGCAGAGGATAGATATACCATGGATGTTGCTCTTGTTCCTCCTCTGATGGTTTCCACAGGCTTTTTGCCAACAGGGTCTTTGTTACAATCATTGATTCACATATGCAATGAGGTTTGCTCCATGGAAAAGCTTCCTGTTCTGCAGGCTAGGAACATCTCAACCATGATCAGGAGGATCAAGCTTCTTGCCTCTTTGTTTGAAGAGATTCAAGAAGCAAATGGCCTGCTTCCGCCGTCTTCGATCCTCTGCCTCACCGAGCTTTTCTCCGTGATTCGAAGAGCCAAGTTTCTGATCCAAGATTGCAAAGGTGGCAGCTTTTTGTGGGGACTTATGCAGACAGAGTTGGTTTCAAATCAGTTTTATGTGCTAGTGAAGGAGTTGGGGAGGGCACTTGATATTTTACCTCTGAGTTTGCTTAAGGTTACAGCAGATATCAGAGAGCAAATTGAGCTTCTTCACAGGCAAGCAAAAAGGGTGGAGTTGTTTACTGACCTTAAAGAGCTGGAAAGAAGAGAAGAGCTTCTACTTTTGATGGGCAGCAACAGTGAGAAGAACAAGAAGAACAAAGGGTTCATAGACTTGGTGAAAGTGAAAGATATACTTTGCAGCATTGGTCTGAGAAACACCATGGATTATGAGGAAGAAACTTCAAAGCTGGAGGCAGAAGCTCACAAGCAAGCAGGGAGTGGTGGACTAATTGTGGTATCAAACATAAACAACCTTATATCTCTTGTTTCATACTGCAAATCCATCATTTTCATTGATGACGAATTTGAAAAACCCAGCAAAGAGGACTTAAAAGTGCAATCTACACCCTCAAATAGATATTATGATCATTCTTCATCTTCTCAATCCTTGATCCCCAAAGTCCCAGACGAATTCCGCTGCCCTATTTCATTAGACTTGATGAAAGATCCTGTTATTGTAGCATCCGGCCACACTTATGATCGAAATTCGATTGCCCAATGGATCAATTCAGGGCACCAAACATGCCCCAAAAGTGGGCAGAAGCTAATTCACATGGCACTTATACCCAACTATGCACTCAAGAGTCTAACGCAACAATGGTGCGAGGAGAACAACGTTCCACAAGTTCAATCCTCACCATCGTCTTCCTCAGATTTGGAGAGGAGCAACAGCAAAAGAGACTTGTATGAGCATGCTGTTGATCATATTTCTGTTGTGAAAGCTGCTTTTGATGCTGTCAAATTGACAGCTGAGTTTCTGGTGGGAAAACTAGCAACTGGCTCACCAGATATCCAAAGGCAAGCAGCATATGAGCTCCGATTACTTGCCAAAACAGGCATGGACAATAGAAGGATAATAGCTGAGGCAGGAGCTATTCCATTTCTAGTGACATTGCTGAGATCCCACGAACCAAGAATTCAGGAAAATGCTGTCACTGCGCTACTCAACCTTTCCATCTACAACAACAACAAGATTCTGATCATGGCAGCCGGAGCAATTGACAGCATAGTAAATGTCTTAGAATCAGGGAATACCATGGAAGCAAGAGAGAATGCAGCAGCAGCAATTTTCAGCTTGTCCATGATAGATGACTGCAAGGTAACCATTGGGAAGCACCCTAGAGCCATTCCGGCATTGGTGGGGCTTTTGAAAGAAGGCACTCCAGCTGGTAAAAAGGATGCTGCCATAGCACTCTTTAACCTTGCAGTTTGCAATGCTAACAAGGTGAGTGTCGTGCTTGCTAGGACTGTTCCTCTGCTTATTGAGCTGCTGATGGATGACAAGGCAGGCATTACAGATGATGCCTTGGCTGTGCTGGCTTTACTTTTGGGTTGCTCTGAAGGGCTGGAGGAGATTGGGAAGAGCAGGATTTTAGTGCCTATTCTTATTGATATTTTAAGATTTGGTTCTCTGAAAGGGAAGGAGAATTCTATAACTCTTCTGTTGGGGCTGTGCAAAGATGGAGGAGAGCAGGTTGCAAGACGGCTGTTGATGAACCCGCGTAGCATTCCTTCTCTTCAGGGCTTGGCTGCTGATGGATCCTTGAAAGCTCGAAGAAAAGCTGATGCACTGCTTAGATTACTCAATAGGTGCTGCTTTCAATCTCAGAATCAGATTGGATGACGGTGTTAAAGAGTGTTTGTTAGATACAGAAGTGTAAATTTGTGAAGATTTAAGCACAGAAATGAAAGTGTTGTTGATTTATCACTGCAAGTGGATCTCAAAAGCTAACTTGTTGTTTGTTTCCAGAATAATATTCAGTTTCCTATTCATTTTTTTTTAGCGATGGTTGTATTTTCCTTGAGCATTGTAGACCACTTTTTATTTCGCTAAGATTGGATGTAACTTAAGATCTCACGAAAATGCATTTTATGATCTAAAAAACAAGAAATAAGAGCTATATCTCTTGCCAGAATAAGCAATTCTACTCGAAAGCAATAATTAAACACATTTGTCAGCAATTCTACTCGTATAATGAAAGAATTGAATACATTTGATTGCTGAACTTCAATTTTTTTTACATCAGTCAACGGAGGAGGCCCTCAAACTTTGCTCCTCCTCGCCAATAATAAAAGAAAAAAGAGACGCAACGAACTGCCGCTGGCGGACCCTAAAGGTTTTTCGATACTCTAATTATACTACTATTACATAAGAAATAAATTAGCCCGAAGATGAAAATGGTTTAACTATGTTAAACCCAACAGACCTGAGCATGCCTGAAATTATGGGAGTGACCTCGTATCCATCTGTGAACCATGATTCACCTATGGTAAGCATCAGTACTATTTACAGTGTTTTACAACTCTACCATCGCCAACTGAATGTGTGTGCCCTTTATGCTGTATTCCCAGTACCAGCTTCCATTATCCATCATGTTCTGTTCAATAGGATCTAATCGGACTGCTAAACCTGTATAATCAATGAAATGATGGATGAATTGATCATGGTCTAGCACACATGTAAGTATGTTACAATGCATTCAGGTCCGCGTGTAAATTAGAGAGAGGGGGTCATTTCTAACAGTTATCATCAATGTTAGGCTTGATTCTACCTCCTGGCATGCAAATCCCTATGTTAGGCTTGATGATATTTAAGGGAAATGAATTCTAGTGGGACGTTAGATATCTGAAGTCTACAGAAAAACCAACCAATTATACCATGAAAGCCTCATAACTCTACAAACCTGAATCTCCTTGTGTGATCTTCATTTTGAAGGAATTTGGAACTTCAAATATATGATTTCCCTGCATCAGTTAGTAAGCAGCATGAGAAGCTTCTTAGATTTGACTTGGAAGATAAATTTATAACAAGCTTATAATTCAGAATACGCCAGCTGGAGAGGTGAACTCCCAACAATTGAATGTAACCCTCCATTCACCAAAGTCATCGAGGGAAATTACAAGGTCAAAATTGGACTTAAATATTAAAAACTTGTTAAATTTATATATCTTGAAACATTTGCCTCTTAATGAATTCACAATAAAAGCAATCGCATGGGTAGATTGTATACTATAATACTAGTAACACAATATCACATCCTCAAGCCCATCTTTAGTAAAATAATTTATTTATTGAAAGGAAATTCTTTTTGACTGGCTCTTATTTATGTCTAGGACGGCAGGAACTGAAGTAGGCGTACCGCATATAATCTGTAAAAGCTGGAGGTTTTATCCTTAATTGATAGAATGAAACTTTTTTATGTTTAAAAAAGCCTCTGAAATTCAATATTTTCTTAACGATTTGTCTATCCACCATGCATATCTACACTGATTGGTTGTCAATCTAACCTGTAAGATTACATCAGTTGCCTCAAATTCAGCATTTCCATGCAGTACGACCTTACATGCCTCGATGCGTTGAACATCATGCTTCCAGTATACATTGTCTCCAAAAGTCCAGTCAATTCCCTCATTCAGTACCTTCACATTCTGTAATTTACATCTTCCACACCTACAGGATGAATAGATTGGAAGTATGAGCCTAACTGTAAAACGGGTTCCCATTTCTGAACAGACTTAAAAAGTAGTAGGAATTAAAGCAACATGCTACCTGTGTCCATATTGTAAAAGGGGTTCACCATTTTGATCAATCCTAGTTGAGCCCATAATGTTGTCAGCCTCTATGATCAGGCTTCCATCAAGCTGCAATATACAAAATAGATTAGCTAAGGAAACAACAGTTTACCTTAATGTTCTATTTGGTACAAACCTGAACATTCCTCCAGAAAAACTCTGCAACCTCTACTTGTAACTCAGAGCCCTTGGATATTGAGCCTCCATAGAACTGATAGGCAAAGACAATTTACTGCTCAACTATTGAGTTCGTCAATATTTGAATAAAGTAAATAAATAAATACAGCAACAACACAGTCTTGGATGCTAAATGAAATTTCAAAATGGCCATTGACTTTTACAGCATGTTAAAAAGAAGGAAGCATAACTCAATGCAGAGAGCATCCCAATATGGTAATTGGTAACAAAAGAATTCATAATTACAGTAGGAAAGTAAATGAAGAACCCCATAGTAAAGGGAGAAAAATGAGTTGAACCTTGAAAAGGCGCATTAGCAAGATTCTCATTGACTTACTTTTTGTCTGGTGACCTCCCAAAGTGGGCCAAGAGCAGGATGCAGAAGGATAAGAAATGGTGGTCCAGAACTTAGATATTTTTCATTTCTTTCAATCTGCAGCGTAGTGTGAAGTAAAATACAATAATTGAATATCAAAAAGAAAATTCATAAAAACCTCTATAGCTTGCTAGAAGGATAAATTAACTTTGCATGGAGCAAATACTTAGTGTCTAGTGATAGCTCACATCAAGTGGAAGTAAGTTTGGCAACATAACTACAAAATATGTAAGAGGATTTACCTCAGGAAGTTCAATATCACATTGCGAAAGAAGATCATGAGCATTCCTTAGGATATCCAACAGTGAACCATCAGGAGTCTGCATATGAACTCGAACATATTAACTTAGGGAGAGAATTTACCATGTCCACAGACTATTCTATGCCAAAAAAGTATAAACTTCATTCAGTCCAAGCTGTACTTCCAAAATTGGAGACAGAGAACACATACATACTTGGTGTAAAGATTTGTCTGTAAGTCTTCTTTTCCTCTTAGCAGATGATGTGACCCTTCTTCGTTTATTAAAAACAACAAAAGTATCGAGCTTATCTGCCAACAGTTATAGAAATTGAAGTTATTGATAGGCAAATTTTTTTAATAGGAATTGGTACCGTATGCCACAATAATCCACAATATAAACAGAAATATACCTTCAACACCCTTATAATATCGAGACGGGCATGTATTAACAAAGCTGTCAGCAATATTTTGCATCGTGCATTCAAGTCTTCCACCAGAGACACTATGACAATTGAAAAGTGATTACAGTCTGGCTAATATCATTAATGTGTGCATGTGCTACAAGTCCTGACTCTTTTTATAGGTGAAAGAAGGTTCTTTGAGGTTATCTTTACATGATATAGTATCAAGTATCATTGACGCAGACAAAATAGTTACTTGGGAAAACAGCATTTAAAAGTTTTAAGTACCTGTGTGGTTTTCCAAACTGGTCTACAAATGTTATTGGCTTTTTAACATTCAGCACCATGCCTGGTAAGCGGTTTCCACTATTACTTGACCCAACCAACTCTGCTGAAGGCAAATCTACATATAAGATATTCGTATTGGCAGGGAACTCTGCCTGCAACCTTGGAAATAGAAAGGACTGTTAATGTTGTAGTACACTGAAATTTTATACAGTAAAATAACAAACATGGTGGAATAAATGAATGGCCCAAAGAACTTATAAGATGAGTTCATGAACCAAGACACAAGACCAAAATGCATAAGACGATAATCAATACAGATATTCAGTCAACAAATGTATCTCTACAGACACCATATAAAGGAACATATCCTATGTTACATGAATTTAAAACATTTACTATTTTGTCATGATATTTGCCAAACTTATCAAACAAGAACCATGTATTTGCGATTTTGCCACCTATAACTGAACCCACATGACAAAAGATTTCAGAATATTTGGGAGCAGTACTCTTCTTAGCACTTAAAGTACATTAGATAATCCGGAAAAATAAGCAACATTTTGTTTCACCAAATAACAACATTGGATATCCTTAACAGGAAAAAGAAAAAAGTATTGTATAACCTGGCATACCAGTAAGCATATTGGTCATATGCCAACTTCAAGCATAAAGGATATCAGATCACATCATATCATATAAACTAGATTACAAATTTGGATTAACAGAAAAATGTATACCTATTACGAGAATGAGGTCCATCTGCTATCCCAAACTTGTCAAACTCTGTGTACTCGATGCACGACAAACCATATGCCCACCTTCCATCAAGATTTTTTTTCTCAATTAAAACATTAATTCCTTCTGTAGCACCCAAGTTCCTCTTACAGGAGGCAAACCCCAGTTTCTGTTCCATAAACTCAAATGAACTCCATAGCAATGCCAATTGTATATGTAGTAGGGTGCTTGATATAACTATTTAGCGGGTGCCAGAAAAGGAGGGGGGTCTAAAACAAATTTTTGAAACAAGTGTACCTTTCCATGGTGTAAACCAATCCCAGCCAGTGCCAAAAGGGTCAAATCTGTAGCCGCCACAACATTGCTGGAAAGTCACCATTATTTATGTAAATGCAGAGTTTGGCATCCAAATTATGAAAATTTTCCAACTGAAGAACTTCTTAAATTTACTACTTATGGCTCACCTAACTTGTCTAACAGTTGCACCCTTCCGTCCATGATCATAAAACCATTTGAAAATGCCTTTATCATGAGCAAGTTTCCATATCACACCATGACCACCAGGCTTGCATAAGGGTGCAAAAGGTTTCATGATTACCCACTGCCCATTCTTGGCACTAACAGCTGGAACAACGGGCTGGAAATTCACAAGTAATTATCTCAGCAATAGTATTCATTGCTCAAACCAGAGAAACTATTCCACTATAGAGAAGCAATAATAGCAAATATACTCGTAGTTTCGCACATTAAACCTGTTCAAAAAGTTGGAAACTTGATCGACCTCTTCGAAACCATTCAAGTTTTTCACAAAGAGAAGTTACGCGTTCATGGTTGTTCTTTGCAGAGCTTGTCATGATTGCAACAGGCGTGATGCATTGTTTTCCATACATCTTGAAGTACAGGAACTCTCTAGCCTTGCAATAGAAACACACAAATGTAAGATGCATATACCTTCTGTCGTCTACAAAATAATTCTAATGTTATTCTTGTCAAGTTGCAAGCTTGACAAACAGAGAACTTATACCTGAAGATCTCTTATAAGACCTTCCAATAAAGTCCGTCCACAATAAGGAAGCATTGCAGCAGGGAGACATTCACCTGTGTCAGGATCAACCAAACCAAGCCTGTCCGCGGAGCCTCCCAAAGGATAAATTTCACCTAGGTCTGGCAAACCCTAAAATGGATAAGATCTTTTAGTTCTAGACAACCTGTGCTGCATCATCATCCTTCACATTGACTGAACAATATAGCCTGGCACTAACCTGAATTCCCCATAAAGCAGCTTGGGATGCATATTCTGGATTTTGAGAAAGATCAAGTCCACTAGGAGCGTGAATTTCCAAAAACTGGCAGTCCATTTGCTCTTGTATGCTCTTGGACCAGTTTGTAGCCTGCATTTCAACTCTTGATTGGGCTAGAAGCTCCAATACTGTTATCTGATATCTGCATAAGTATGTAATTAGATGCATCTCAAATCTGTACAAGGTAACAATATATATATCCTAATTCAAAACCAGTTATGGAAGTAAATTGATCAATGGATAGCAAAAGAAGATGCAGTTATATTGCTCTTTAAGACTAAACCATGAAATCATTATACTTAAAAGTCAACAAATGATAATAAAAGATGGAAATAGTTAACTGACCCAATAATTCCTCCAATGCAGTTATAGAAATCTTCAATTTCTCCCAAATTCTTTAAGAGCTTCTTCAAGTCCTTAAAATCTTCATCATTCAAAGCCACGCCACCAATCTTCTCCCCTGAACCCTCGCCATTCACATCCAATTTTTCAATCATTGAGACGAGCGCATAAAGCGCACTCTTCACCGAGCTCCTGACCGACTCCATCTCGCTCTGGACGAACTCAAAATCCCAACCGAGCACGTGCTCTTGCCCTGCCGCAACCAAGCACTTGAACAAAAGCAACTCATAAGGAGTCAAATTGAGCGAAGCTAAAACCGTAGAGAAGGCAATGTTGCTTGAATTGAAGAACCGCTTCACTCTGGGATCGCCGTCGATCACTCTGAGCTTGGCGGGGAGGGAATCGGAGTCGGCGAGAATGGAACGGAGCGTCTTGAGGCGCGAAAGCTCTTGGTGAAAATCAAAATCGGGAGCAGACGGAGAGTACTCTACTGGCACGGTCGTTACGCCCGTAATACAACAAGAAGGCGAACACGATAAATAAGAAAAAGAAAAAGGAGAAAGTGAGAGTGGTTGTTTGGTGAGGCGGAGAGAGCTGAAATGAGAGTTCGGAGTTTTGAAGGTGAAGAGCAAGTGTGTGTTGTTGTGGTTAAGTATTGGAGTTGTCCGCGCCATTGTTTACAGAGAAAGACACAGAGAGCCAGAGAGAATGGTAGGTTTTGAAAATGATGAAGAAGAAGAAGGAGACAGAAAGGTTTTGAAAATGGAGGAGAAAAGGGAGGGAAGGATAAGAAGGAGATGCTGAAGGAATATACGGAGGTTGAAGAGAGCGCGAGAGAGAGCGAGGAGAGAGGAACTATTTCCTTGCAAACCGTCCAATGGTGGACTCGCGGAGAGTGTGGATGTTGATGACGTGTCCTAATTCTCATCTCCTCCTGCTATTATTCGGATATCTGTGACTGGTCCGTTTTATTTCCTAATACTTTCCCTATTTTTACCTACGCTTTTCAGTATTTACCCTCCTTTTTTTTCTTTTTTTTTTCTCCCTCTATTTTTTTTTTAAAAAAAAATACACCCGATAGTCTAACTTAAGATTTCTAATCATTCTAACATGTTTACTAATAGGTAATCGAATAAGGATGAACTGAATTGAGGAGAATTAGAATTTGGATTCTTTTTGAAGTTGTTTACTAAACCATATGGAATTGAAGTAGTAATATTTATTCCTTATAAGTTGTTTACCAAATTCCCATGAATCAGAATTGAAACCAAATTGATTACTAAAATGTCATCGTTGTTGGGATAAAGTATATGACAAATTAGGAATTTTAAAAATTGTGTGAGGATATAATGGTTAAAAAAGAAGGATTCCTAATAGATTAGTTCTCCCGCAATTAAAATACCGAACCATACTAGTCCCGTTTGGGTCCGGTACGGTTTGAACTTGTTCTCAAAAACTCCCATCCCGTGTCATCCCGTATCGTGCCCAGCGCTGCTAATTCCTATATTGCCCATGCTAATATCTTCTCGTTCCCTTTCTCCAAACCTTAATTTCTTCTCGTTCCCCTTCTCCATAAACCATGCATTGTACACTTTCACCTCTTCGTGGGTTTTCTTATGTGGAAAATAGAGAAAATTTCCTCAATATCTTTTATTTTTCAAGGAAATGTTATTGCCTCATTGAGATTGCTTTTCTTTTCCTAACCAAGCTTTAATACAAATAGGATTAATTATTCAAATTTATTTTGAGGTGTTTCTAACAGAAAAATTACAGTTTGATGCAAATACCATTATTAAAGTAAGACAGGACTCCCTTATTAAAATAAGACGTCGTTGTAAGCTTGTAACTCTAAGAGCATCTTCAACCGAAATGCCAAATTCAACGTGGCAAGTTTTGACAAAAAAATTTGACAGTTTTAAGCCTCCAACCGTTATGTCAAATCCTAATTGGATTAACGTCATTCACTTTTGCTGTCAAAAATGACAGCCCACAAGTTGAGATGTCTTTTTTTATTTTATTATTATTTTAATGCTAGGCCCACTCCTTCTCTCCTCCTCCATATACAATTTTTACCATATTTAATATTTTACTCTTAAATATTGAGCCTACTTGCCTTTAAAACTAATAAAATAATATATATTTGACATATCGGTTGGATAAAGAGTTTTACAATATGTCAAATTGTCACATAAGCCATCAAATTTAAATTTGATGTTTGGAATTTGACATCTCCCTTGGAGATGCTCCAAGCAGTGTTTAGGAATGACTTTGGGTGGTCATGGAAGCCTTTTTTAATTAATTTTGGGTCATCCCTACTCCTTCTAGAACAAAACAAAACAAATTTGTGTGTAATCCCATTCGAGGCCAAAGGAAGCTTTTTAGCAATTTGTCAAAAGATAAATTTTGGGGTCAAAAGAATGAAAGTTTGACTGTCTTTCATTTGGAACTTTTTTGGGTCCATAATAGCATATCCAGTCAGTATGAGATGTCATAAACCAATTTAGATAACCTTTCAATTCAACCCGATGACCACTTTCAAATTGTGAGAAGTTAAAATTTATTTTTATTTTCCTATTATTTTAACATTAATGTGATAATAATGAAAATGCATGTATAGGGTTTCCAGCTGCTCCTTTACTAATTAAGGGTAACAAAGTTTGTATTTAAAAGGGTCTAAAACTTCCGAATCAAATCCAAACTCAACCATCCCAAATCTCTCTATAAATCAACATCTTTTGATTCATTAATTGTTTAACACATAATCTCTAAATTCCATCTTCTTCACACCAAGAAATTAATTAAACACCATAATCCATCATGGAGCAAAAAACCACCGTCCTCTTTACATTCTTGTTCTCTTTCGCCTCCTTGCTGACTCTACCAATTCCAACCACAGCATCTCCACCCATCTCCGCTGTTTTTGCTTTCGGCGATTCGACAGTGGATTCAGGCAACAACAACCGCCTCCCATTCACGCTGTTCAAGAGTGACCACAAGCCCTACGGCAAAGATTTGCCAAATCATGTCCCTTCCGGAAGGTTCTCAAATGGAAAGCTCGCCACAGACTTCATGGTCTCCAAACTCGGACTAAAAGACCTCCTGCCCGCTTACTATGACCCGAAATTGACCGACCGCGACTTGCTGACGGGTGTCAGTTTTGCGTCGGGAGGTGGCGGGTTGGATGATCTGACCTTGGCTGTGTCCAAGGCCACGAGTATGTCGAGGCAGTTGGAGGCCTTTGATGAAGCTTTGGGGAGGATGAGGAAAACTGTTGGGGCACAGAATTGTAGCGAGATTGTGAAAAACGCTGTGTTTGTGATCAGTGCTGGTACAAACGACATGGTGTTCAACATGTACGAGTTGCCTGTGACTGTTAGGAAATTTGAGTTTTCACCTTCAGGGTACCAGGATTTTTGCTCCGGGAACTTGGATCTTTCGTTCAGGTAATTAAATCTTAATTATTTGCGTGCCATTGGCGATATTAATTCCTGTAATTGAAGCCATGCATGCATATAAATGCTGGCCATCACGTCAAAACCAAAAAATATCTTTTTTTAAAGTATGCCGTAACCTAATCCTGGTATATTAGTTTACCTTAATTCATTGTAAAAATTACAATCAATCTGAATCAAATCAACCTGATTTTCTAGTAACGTTACGTGGACATATCATATAGGCACAGAAATAGAATTATTATTATGTATCTCATATACATATGGTGTTGGTGTTTTTTGGGGTGGCAGAGCCTATACAAGAGGGGAGCAAGGAGGTTCCAGGTGGCGAGTCTTCCACCAATCGGATGCCTGCCAATGCAGCTAACAGTAGGCAGCATCTTCAATGGGCTTCGCCGTGTGTGCGTGGACCAGCAAAACAAGGACTCTCAGGCCTACAACACCAAGCTCCAAGACCTCATCTCAAGTTTGCAAGCCTCTCTCTCTGGTTCCAGGCTCGCCTATTTTGACACCTACAATCCCATTATGGACATGTTCTCCAACCCAGCCAAATATGGTACGTATAGCTAGGTTTCCAATTTTATCACCTCTCTCTCTCTCTCTCTCTCTCTCTCTCTCTCTCTCTCTCTCTCTCTCTCTCTCTCTCTCTCTCATTTTACTTGTAAAAATCGTCTGATACCGGATATCAATTTACAGTATCAGCTAATCACTCTCAGATTTGTATACCATTGAACTATTTGTTGGGTTTCTCTGCTTATTTGTTTTTTTGGGTTTAGGGTTTTCACAAACACATGAAGGATGCTGTGGAACAGGGCTGGTAGAGTTGGGCCCTTTGTGCGGCGAGCTTTCGTTGACATGTCCAGACGCCTCTAAATTTCTGTTCTGGGATTCGATGCATCCTTCCCAAGCAGCATACTCCGTTCTTGCTGACTTGGCTCAAAAGACGGTGTTACCCTATCTTGTTGCTTAATTAGATATTTTTCTTATTTTATTTTTCAATAATTAGTCTGAAAAATTCATCAATTTGTTATGTACTTTTCTTTCTTTTAAATATAATTTTGGTTAGCAGCTTTTGAACCTTATAGGTGTCATGTTCATCAGTTGAAATGAATCATTCATGTCTTTGCACTAACATATACAAGCTGATATATACATATAAACTCATGCAATTTAAAATCATCTCTAAACGAGAGATATATAATAAATTCATGCAATTTAAAATGAGAAATTTCATGAGGAAAACGTTATTATTTGTAGGAGCATCATTTCAGATAACTTATAAAAGTCGATCATTTGAGATTTCCAAGAAATATAGTTGTTAATCAAATGGGGTTGTGAACATTTGGTTTTTTTATTGGCCTACATCACTAATCAAACAAAAGATTTACCAGGAAATAGGAGCCTAAAAACTCTCAAAACAATGTACATGACCACCAAATGTGCATATATTTGGTAATGCCAACAAACAAATAAAGAAATATTCGTCTCTAGCAGCATACCTCGTTATTCACCATTTGAATATCTTTTTGCTAATAATAATATTGCTGGCTATATATCATGGATCGATACAAGACAATACATACAACAAGAGATCGAACAAATGAACAAGTATAGTGGTGATCTTTACCTTTTTATGGCGGTAACGGTCAAGTTCATTCATTAATTTGGTCGAACAATATCGACAAGTACCTCAACTTCTCACTTAGAATATCATTGTCTCATTCATAAAGTGAGGTCCAGAGTACTTGGCATCCTCCCATGCTCCCCCCTGCCATGACCACCACCTTCTGGTTTCTTCATGCTAAGCTTCGAGGATGAAGATGAAGACAAGGAAAGAGATAAACTACAACCCTCCAAACCCTTTCCAAATCCATGATCATCTTTCGGTGGAACTTTCAGAGATAAATTCAAATCTAAGTCACAAGTAGTGTGATCTGAATCCGGAGTCTTCCTTTTCAACATGTTTTGCCCGTCTCGAATTGCTCTCCAATTATGATCTTGGTATGGCATGTGGATCGTGGATTGGAACGACTCGTCCCGGATTTGATGCCTTCTCCAAGTGGTTTGAACATAACTGGGAGAAGGATTATTTGTGTGTAAGTGATTGTTTGCTGAAGTGGGATTGTTGTTGCTGTTGTTGTTTCCAAATATCCTGTCAGCAACTGAACCATAAAGTCCAATGTTTCTGGTATTATGATCAAGTAGGGCAGCCCTGTGTGTATTGTAAGGGCTATAAATCTGGTGTTGGCGACCTCGCCAAGAGGCATCAGTGGCAGTGCCATATCTTAAACGAAACAAATTAATTAGTACTGGTTATTAGTTCAAATTATGATTCAATTGAAAAGAAAAGACTTGATAAATTTCTCAAAAGGGAGTAAATTAATAGAGCTAAGTTGTATATACCTTAATCCGGAAGAAGGCCATTGGTTGAAGCTTTGTAACATGGAGATTTGAGTGAGGTTGTAAATATGGTTGTCTCCGCCTTCCATGAAAAAGCCTTGCTCCGACATAACTGTCACAGAAGGAAGTAAGATCTCACAAAATTGCAAATATGTAACCCTAACTTTTCTACTAATTGTTGCAGGTAGCTGTACGTATAAATTAAGTTTACCTTGATTGGGGTCTTCCATCTTCTTGCTCCTATACATCTAATAAAATCAAACCAGAAAAAAAAAAAAAAAAGAACATACATCAGATATATGAACCCTTAATTCATATATTTTCGATCATGGTATTGAATCTTATATTTAGTACAAGGAAGAAAAAAAATATAGATGATGAAATCTGGATCAAATTAATTACTTGAAGATGGCTCTTGACATGAGCTATGCTAAGACCCTTGACATTCATCAACTGAAGCACCAACTTAGGTGTTGCTCCTGCACCATTAAATCACAATTATACTTTTAGGAAACTGCTGGGGAGAGGCTAATTAATCTTAAATCATCACAAACTTGTGATTTGTATATGTACTGGACTTACTTTCTTGTCCACCTAATCTCTCAACTGCATGAACAAAGGAAAGATGGAGATCAGGTGTCCACCGAAGCCTCGATGTCTTCGAACGAACATACTGCCGCACAGATCCAGAAACACCCTTCTTCTCATTCTCTTCAACGGTGCTGTTGCTGGAGCTGACGCCATTGTTCCTCAGCTGCAGGCCATCTTTGTCCAACTCCTCCCCTTCACCCTCATCTCCCTCATCATCTTCATCTTCAAATTCCTTCTTGCTGATAGATGGGCTTGTTTCAGAAACTTCTTCAGTGGAGCCTTTACTCGTCATCTCTTTATGCCTTGGGATTGATGGGCAACAAGTAATAATGATAAGATCTTGATGAGATCATCATCTTCCTGTTTATGAAATTATATGCTTTGATGTCCAGTAGATTAGATGCTTGAGGAGATTCATTCTTTACATACAAGCTTGGCAGTTGAGCTATAGCACTTGCAAAAATGGAGAAATTGGAAAACAATGGAAATTCTCTCCTAGCTATGACGCATATGATTTAAGTATTTAAACCATCTCTTTCTCTCTCCTCTCTCCTCTCTCCTCTACTTACATTATACAATACATGTATATACGATGCAAATTTTGTCCATGCCTTCATGTATGTATATATACGTATACATGTGTGCATGATATTAATTAACCAAATTACATACTTAAATGGTACAATAATAAACCTTTACAACCTAATTAATGTTCATATAAGTTAAACAAATCTGTCGTGTCCACACTTATGTATGTCTGAGACTAAATTAATTTGTTGTTTAAGTTAACAATCTTAAGCCAATTAGTTTTTGTGGTGAATGAATGGTAATTTTTTTATTTGTTATAATATATATTTTTTGTTAGGAAATTGTCATGTTGCTCCAGTAATGAGCTAGGGTTCGTTACCACATGGAGACTGGGGTAAGGTAAGTCAACTTTATGAAGAAACAGCTAGTGTTTTGCACGAGCCTCTGTGCTGTGAAACAAGAATCCTGTGGGTTTGTACGTTGCTTTATATAAAGAGAGGATAGCAAGTCAGCTCGTGACCTGTGACTCATTTACATGGATTATCAACATATGTATTTATATTATTTTTGTACTTTGGTTGCAGGGTTGGCAATTAGGTTTTGTGTTCATTAATCCAAAACCTGTTGGGCCTTCCTCACTGCTCTCCAGTCACTAGCAAGCAAATGTAAATATTAGAAAAATGTCACTGCCATATGGATACATATATTTTGTCCTTACTGGAGGACCAGTGTGGTTCCAAGAGTCAACTATATCATCTGGGAAAGCTCTAGAATTTGGATCAGTTCACTTTTGGCATTCGAAGAACTAAATCAGTGTTGGGACCTTTAATTAAATGAAGATTAACCCATAATCATGATACTAATTCCAGTTTTTCATTTCTAATATCTTTTCATATAGGGTTTGCACACGGTGGTTGAAACCATTATAAGGAGAAAAACTTCCTGCTGTTTGATTGTTCATTATCTCTCACTTTATGTCACTTATCAAATAAGGAGAGGAATAAGAAAAGTGAGACACTGAAACGGATGTAGGGAAGTATTTCTCCATTAAAAGGCCGGCATGCATGAGAAACAATGGCCTCTTAAATATTTGAGCTGAAAACCAAATATTCTGATTCTGGCCTCGTGTATGTGTAGCCCTCCCATTAATATATTTATGCATTTATAGGTTACAACAAACATAATATGATATATACGTAACCACTAAAGACTAAAGTTGTTCACCCCATCACAAGCATCATGTCCTAAGAGAAATCACAGCCGTCAAACAAATGCTGGGTCTGCATCCTCCTAGAAACTTCATCACCAGGAAAAAGTATAAGAATTACAATAAACTCAAGACCCAAGCCGATGGAATATTATGTGTTTTTACTTTGCTGAATTGGTCCAACACTCAACTTTACCTCATAATAATATAAAAGACAGACAAAGGAGAAAGAAATATTATACGATTGGCGCAAGTTCACACACAAAATGTGAACAGAAACAAAATATGTATAATATTTCGAAAAGAACATTATTATTATTTTCTACACATGACATTTACCATGGCGGGCTCTGGTTTTGGTTGTGAAAGCTATTAAAATACAGAGAGAGAGAGAGAGAGAGAGAGAGAGAGAGAGAGAGAGAGAGAGAGAGAGAGAGAGAGAGAGAGAGGTAGAGAGAGAGGTTTGTCTGAAAAGATTCGGCAGCATCCAACTGTGAATTAAGTCAACTCCCAACAGTACCTCGGTTTTATTCTTTGGGGTTTTTTTTTACTTTGTTAATGTAATTGTTGATTTATTTTTTTCTTGCAAGAGAACTCGTGATCCTGTTTATGCGGATCTATTTGATTGGAGATGAGGATGTCTGTCTTTTTCTCATCTACCTAAATTTAATAATAAAAATCATCCATATTCATCATCATGAATAATTATTTATATGGCACTATCCTATGCCATGCCATGCATGTTGCCATCAAAAACTTTCGCAATATGATAATAATAGTTATTATTATATTCTATTGACCATAATTCTACTCTCAGTCGATGGCTCTTTCAAATTTCAAAAAGAAGAGAGAAAAATAAATTGAACGAAGACTCGCAAGAATATATAGAATTCGCAACTGCCCTCAATTTTCATATTTTATACATATTAGTATATTCCTTATAATTATACCCCACACTTCCTTCCCCTCATATATCAAATCATCATGATATCCAATAACCGAGCTGTATATGCGTCAAAACTCACCATGGACCAGATGACTAAACGTATTGGTAACAGGTTTGTTGCTCAAATAGTTAAAAGTTGTTATTTCTGCACTTGAAGTTATGCATGTGAATTTCCCTAGTTTCAATATTGCTTGTTTAAAAACCAAAATAAAAACTAAACATATTATTTATTTATTTAAATTTTTGCAAAAAGACCTATTCTTTAATTAAATGGGCATGTTGAGTATATTATGTAACAAGTGGTGTGACACAATGCTAATTACACTATAATAACGAATGCATATCAAAACGAATAACTTAGAAGTATACATAGGTAAGTATAATTAGGTAAGTACGGGTTTTTTAAGACGAATCCCCAAGTGTGGGATGGGATTTATGTGGCGGATGCTTATAGAAGTATAATTAGGTAAGTACGTCTTAAAACTTACCTTTTTTTTTTTAATGGGAAGGGAGGATTAAACAAATATACACGCTTGGTTATTTTTTATTTTTTTTATGAGGATTTTTAGTTTTTTATTTGTTTTGTTCTATAGCTTCCCCTCTTGTTTGCACCATACTCCTAGAGAGAAATCAACAATGTTTTCATTAGGAGAAAAAGAATACATCATACCAGAAGAAATTTTGTTAGAACAGGTTAATATAGAAGTATAAAGTCCAACACAGAATATGTAAGTGTGGGCAAGCGAAAAATGGGCAACAACAATTTTCCAGATGGGCCCGCAACTTTGTTAGTCAAGCAAAGTAACAACCAACACCTAGGAGCAATTAGCAAACTGCTTATACACACCTGTCAGTTAGATATATGGCCTAACTTGATTTTTTTTTTTTTTTGTGCCCTTTCAATTATAGGCCCCGGGCCCAGGCCCCAGTTGCCTTACCCGGCCGGCTCTATATATATATATATTCTCCTAATTAGTTTTAGTTTCCCTTTTTTTGTTGGAATTAGTTTTAGTTACCTAACATCGTTAACATGTATATATATATATTTTTTCTTTCTAACATCGTTAATAGGTACCCTTTTTATAGGAATATTATTCACATATTTGTTGAATTGGGGAGGTACTTTGAACGGTGCGATTTGGATCTTGAGCACTTAAGGTTAAGGGTCGTTGATAAACAAGTGCAGCGTAGTTTTCGAAATTATGTTCAAAGAAGTCCCGAGAGAAGATTGTGTAAGCTCCAATGCAAATTTGTGCTTGAAAGAATCCTTGGTAAGGATGATAGAAGAAAGGAGTTGAAACACTTTTATGAGATGGCTCAAATCCAAGGTTAAGGAAACAATTTAACTTCTTTTTTTGTTGGCTTGTTTTTCCTTTTATTGCTGTATTTTTAATGGATTAATTTTTTTATTTATTTCTAGTGTTACTTTGACGGATTTGTGGCATCATCCCCTACTTATGGCATGTAATAAGAGATATTTTTTTCCACATCATGCCTTAATCATCAAATTTATGTGTGTGGGAGACTGGGAGATTGACTACGCAAATTACACAGCGGAGCACAACCCATCTTACGTGAGATGGAACATCGAAACAACCATTCAAAACTCCAAATATGCCATAGCTTTTGAGTTCGTTTATCACGAAACATATTAGTGGGAAGATGGTTATCAAAATAACGCCGTGGCATAGCTTACTTATTCAAAAAACATAGTGAATTGTATTGGTAAAAATTTGGCCAAGACCAATCAAAATTCTTTGTACGCACATCACACTAATTGCTTTATTTTAATTTTTTTAAAATTCAAATATATTAGATAGAAAGTATCTTAACATATTTTTCTTTTTGAAGACAATGCATGAAGTAGAACAAGAGCTTACTTCATTATTCCCTGAATGACTTACAGAGTTATATCGTTTCTTTGTTGTTAAGAAAAAGATTAGCATGTCCTTCTTAATGAGTAGAGGTGAGGTATCCCACTTCATGTTTTTTTTTAATTAAAATTATTTATTTAGTTCTCTCTCTATTTTTCCTTTCTAATTCTGATCCATTATATATATATATATATATTTTTTTCTTTGTTATTGTTTGAAACAGTATCTTGATGATGATCAATTGCATCTAATCGTAGCTTAACGTGGGGCAGCAACATAAACAAACAAAGAGTATTTGATGTTCAATATTGGTGCTCATTATAGTCATATTTCTTCAAACAAGCTGTATGTATTTATGCTAACAGCAGGGTTGTTTTGACAATGCCATAAATATTTACATTTGCTTTATTCTTATAATTATTAAATTGAGGGATGGTGTGCATTGTTGAAAAGAAACTTTCGTTTTCCTTTTCAGATATATTGGGATTGAATTTGAAAATTGTTTACAAAAAGAGGCTAACCCAATGAGTTACCCTACACATAACAAAATTACAATACTTCTATTGTCAAGAAGAACAACGCTCCCATTGCAATAAAGTCCATGAGGGAGTGGTAAAATATTGATAATCACAGTAGAAAAAAGGAATTAGATTATAAAAAAAAAGAAGTAGGAACACTCTTAAAAAAGAGTAGTCTCTCAACTTTCTTCATTTACTTGTATCATCATCTCCACATGGTCACTTGGTAATGCATGACCATGATGTAGGTGTTTTGGTTGGAGGGTATAATCATCAATTGGGGAATATAGGGAGGTTTTGGTAGGCCACTCATTTTGAGTGCGGTTTAATTTAGGGTTAATTATGGTTTAGTACCATGTGATTACACTTTTAAAATATGTTAGTCCCTACATTCTACAATAACATACCCCGACCTTTTAAATTTGTTACAATGTGATTCCACCATTAGGTTTTCATCAGATCTCTCCGTTAATTCCCTATGTGGCACTATGGGTCCCACATTTTCTTTTATTTCTTTAATTTTAAATTGAATAAAATTTTAAAAACCCAAATATATATATATATATATATATATATATATATATCAACCAAGTCTATGATTAATGTGTGTTTTGATTCCGATTTGTGCAACTTAATGTCCAATTACACTTGAAGACGACAATTAGACAATTACAAAAGATAGCTTTGACTAGTTGCACATATTTGTCAAAATAAGTTGTTACTTATCCCTCAAGATAAGTACGTTTTCTCCAAAATTAATTAAGGTGAGAATATTCATGAGATTGAGAAGAAAGATAAAAACTTAATTATGTATATTCCATAAGCATAATCAACTAAAGCAGTGTCTTGATTCAGACATGAGATGTAGGATAGGATCGAAATCAATGTTCATATATAAAATAAAAAGCACAAGTTGGGGTATATTCAATTGTTTGCATTGCAAATGGAGTATGAAGAATTTGTTCCTTGCTGATTAAAGTACATGAAATTTCGCTATACATTTGTCCACGTTGTCTTTTGCGATCGCCAGTCTAGTTAAAGCAAACTTGGAGATTCAAGTGCAATTGTGTTCTATTTGGCCCTGGATGAGAATGAAACATGGACATTTAGATATAATCCAAATATATGGAGTTCTAGATATTTTGAGTGTTATATATATGTTTTCACTGTCGGGGTCCAAGTTTGCTAGTGATATTCATAATCATTTGGATAATGTTAGCTGATAGTTGTTGACGTATTTCATTCAAAGTTATCCTCTGTACAATACAGTACAGATTACTACTCATGTACTCAAGGCGCTTTAATTTTTATTTATTTATTTCTAGTGTGACTTTGACGGATTTGTGGCATCATCCCCTACTCATGACATGTAATGAGAGATATTTTTTTCCGCATCATGCCTTAATCATCAAACTTATGTATGTGGGAGACTGGAAGACTAACTACGCAAATTACACGGAGGAGCATAACCCATCTTATGCAATAAGGAACATCGAAACAACCATTCAAAGCGCCTCTAAGTATAAACAAACTTTCTTGTCCATTTATCACAATACATGTCGTGAGGAAGGTTGTTATCAAAATTACTCAGCGGGAGTGCTTACTTACTCCAAAAATGTAGTAATTCATATCGAAGCAAAGTCTCGTATTTTTTTGGACAAGAAAAATAGTGGAAAATATTTGGTTTAAGCAACATCATAAATAGTCCTCTTCCAAACCCTAGATAACAGTTGAAAGCCCTAGAACGAAGCAGCAGCCAAATATGGAACCAAGCAATATGCAGCCCTTAAGCAAGTTTTTAAAGACAAATCTCCAAGTGTGGGATGAGATTTATGTGGCGGATACTTACAGAAGTATACTTAGGTAAGTACGTCTTAAAACTTACCTTCTTTTGTTGTTTTTCTTTTTCTTCCTTATATAGTTTCAAATATATATATCTTCTCCTAATTAAATAAGATCTTCTCCTAATTAGTTTTAGTTTCTTTTTTTTTTGTTGGAATTAGTTTTAGTTTCCTAACATCGTTAACATGTATATATATATATATATATATATTTCTAACATCGTTAACATCTACCCCTTTTATAGGAATATTATTAACATATTTGCTGAATTGGGGATGTACTTTAAATGGTGCGATTTGGATCGTTGATAATCAAGTGCAGCGTAGTTTTCGAAATTATGTTCAAAGAAGTCCCGGGAGAAGATTGTGTAAGCTCCAATGCAAATTTGTGCTTGAAAAAATCCTTGGTAAGGATGATAGAAGAAATGAGTTGAAACACTTTTATGAGATGGCTCAAATCCAAGGTTAAGGAAACAATGTAACCTCTTTTTTTTTGTGTTGGCTTGTTTTTCCTTTTATTGCTGTATTTTTAATGGATTAATTTTTTATTATTTATTTCTAGTGTGACTTTGACGGATTTGTGGCATCATCCCTTACTCATGACATGTAATGAGAGATATTTTTTCCGCATCATGCCTTAATCATCAAACTTATGTGTGTGGGAGACTGACTATGCAAATTACACGGTGGAGCATAACCCATCTTACGCAAGAAGGAACATCGAAACAACCATTCAAAGCGCCTCCAAGTATAAACAAACTTTCTTGTCCATTTATCACAATACATGTCGTGAGGAAGATTGTTACCAAAATTACTCAGTGGGAGTGCTTACTTACTCCAAAAACGTAGTGATTCATATCGGTGCAAAGTCATGTATCTTCTTGGTCAAGAAAAATAGTGGAAAATATTTGGTTTACGCAACATCATAATTAAAGAGTCCTCTTCCAAACCCTAGATAACAGTTGAACGCCCTAGAACAAAGCAGCAATCAAATATGGAACCAAGCAATATGCAGCCCTTAAGCGAGATTTTAAAAGACGAATCCCCAAGTGTGGGATGAGATTCATGTGGCGGATACTTACAGAAGTATAATTAGGTAAGTACGTCTTAAAACTTACCTTCTTTAGTTTTTTTTTTAATTTTTCTTCCTTATATAGTTTCAAATATATATCTTCTCCTAATTAGTTTTAGTTTCCTTTTTTTTTTTTTGGAATTAGTTTTAGTTTCCTAACATCGTTAACATGTATATATATTTCTAACATCGTTAACATGTACCCCTTTTATAGGAATATTATTCACATATTTGATGAATTGGGGAAGTACTTTGAAAGGTGCGATTTGGATCCTGAGCACTTAAGGTTAAGGGTCGTTGATAATCAAGTACAGCGTAGTTTTCGAAATTATGTTCAAAGAAGTCCCAGGAGAAGATTGTGTAAGCTACAATGCAAATTTGTTCTTGAAAGAATCCTTGGTAAGTATGATAGAAGAAAGGAGTTGAAACACTTTTATGATATGGCTCAAATCCAAGGTTAAGGAAACAATTTAATCTTTTTTTTTGTGTTGGCTTGTTTTTCCTTTTATTGCTGTATTTTTAATGGATTAAAATTTTATTTTATTTCTAGTGTGACTTTGACGGATTTGTGGCATCATTCCTTACTCATGACATGTAATGAGAGATATTTTTTTTCCGCATCATGCCTTAATCATCAAACTTATGTGTGTGAGAGACTGGGAGACTGACCATGCAAATTACACGACGGAGCATAACCCATCTTACGCAAGAAGGGACATCGAAACAACCATTCAAAGCGTCTCCAAGTATAAACAAACTTTCTTGTCCATTTATCACAATACATGTCGTGAGGAAGGTTGTTATCAAAATTACTTAGTGGGAGTGCTTACTCCAAAAACATAGTGATTCATATCGGTGCAAAGTCACGTATCTTTTTGGACAAGAAAAATAGTGGAAAATATTTGGTTTACCCAACATCAGAAATAGTCTTCTTCCAAACCATAAATAACAGTTGAAAGCCCTATAATGAAGCAGCAACCAAATATGGAACCAAGCAATATGCAGCCCTTAAGCGAGTTTTTAAAAGACGAATCCCCAAGTGTGGGATGAGATTTATGTGGCGGATACTTACAAAAGTATAATTAGGTAAGTACGTCTTAAAATTTACCATCTTTTGTTTTTTTATCTTTCTCTTCCTTATATAGTTTCAAATATATATATATATATATATATATTCTCCTAATTAAATAATATCTTCTCCTAATTAGTTTTAGTTTCCTTTTTTTGTTGTTGGATTTAGTTTTAGTTTCCTAATATCGTTAACATGTATATATATATTTCTAACATCTTTAACATGTACCCCTTTTATAGGGATATTATTCACATATTTGCTGAATTGGGGAGGTACTTTGAACGGTGCGATTTGGATCCTGAGCACTTAAGGTTAAGGGTTGTTGATAATCAAGTGCAGCGTAGTTTTCGAAATTATGTTCAAAGAAGTTCCGAGAGAAGATTGTGTAAGCTCCAATGCAAATTTGTGCTTGAAAGAATCCTTGGTAAGGATGATAGAAGAAAGGAGTTGAAACACTTTTATGAGATGGCTCAAATCCAAGGTTAAGGAAACAATTTAACCTTTTTTTATGTTGGCTTGCTTTTCCTTTTATTGCTGTATTTTTAATGGATTAATTTTATTTCTTTATTTCTAGTGTGACTTTGACGGATTTGTGGCATCATCCCCTACTCATGACATGTAATGAGAGATGTTTTTTTCCACATCATGCCTAATCATCAAACTTATGTGTGTGGGAGACTAGGAGACTGGGAGACTGACCACGCAAATTACACGGAGGAGCATAACCCATCTTACGCAAGAAAGAACATCGAAACAACCATTCAAAGTGCCTCCAAGTATAAACAAACTTTCTTGTCCATTTATCACAATACATGTCGTGAGGAAGGTTGTTATCAAAATTACTCAGTGGGAGTGCATACTTACTCCAAAAACGTAGTGATTCATATCGGTGAAAATTTGGCCAAAACCAACACGAAAATCTTTGGTATGCACACTAATTAGTTTATTTTAAATTTTAAATTTTTTAACTTAGATAGAAAGTATCTTAACATTTTTTTTTTCTTTTTGTATACATTTAATGAAGTGGAACAAGAGCTTACTTCAGAGTTATATAGTTTCTTTGTTGTTAAGAAAAAGATTAGCATGTCCTTCTTAAGGAGTAGAAGTGAGGTATCTCACTTTATTTTTTTTTTATTAAAATTATTTATTTAGTTCGCTCTCTCTAATTTTTCGTTTCTAATTCTGGTCCATCATTATTTTTTCTTTGTTATTGTTTGAAACAGTATCTTGATGATGATCAACTGCATCTAATCATAGCTTAACGTGGGGCAGCAACATAAATTTGATGTTTAGTATTGGTGCTCATTATAGTCATATTTCTTCAAACGAGGGACTTATATAGTATTTATGCCAACATTGGGGTTGTTTTGACAATGCCATAAATATTAACATTTTGCTTTATTCTTATAATTATTAAATTGAGAGATGGTGTGCATTATTGAAAATAAACTTTCATTTTCCTTTTCTGATATATTGGGATTAAATTTGAAAATGGTTTGCAAAAAGAAGCTAAGGCAAGCAAGAAAGTAATTCACAAGAGACATCTAATTACAAGAGCAAAGAGTGAGAGAGAAATAGAGAGCTAAGGGGTTTATCTTGTAAACCAAAGTTGTTCCTCATTCTTTACTAGTGAAATTTCTCAAGGTGATTACAAAGGGGATGTAGGTAATTGTTGAACCTCTATAAACACTTGTGTTATTTTTTGCTTACTCAAACACTCTGTGTGTGTGTGTGTGTGTGTTTAGATTCATTCTAAAGTTACCTAAGTTTTCTGTCATCAAAGCTATCAACAACAAGATCCTAGCAAAAGGTTTTCCGCCAACAAGTGGTATCAGAGCTTTGTTAGCAGCAAGTGTTCGAAATGGGGGATGACAAGAACACGGGAGGTGGTAGTAGCTCATCAAAGACGAAGTAGCCACAAGCAGCCAGTATGAAGATCGAGATGAAGTCATTCACTGGTAAGGAGAACTTCACACTTTGGCAAAGGAGAGCGGAATCAGCTTTAGCACAATAAAATCTTAGTGTTGTGTTGGCAGGAAAAGCAAAGAAGCATGCAACCATGACAGACGCTGAGTAGGACACGATAGACGAGTTAGCTAGAGGAGCCATCGAGAACTACATCGCAGACGAGGTGTTGTTCAACGTGATGGAGAACACACAAATGAGACATAGGAGAAGCTAGAAGATATGTTTGCAGGGAAATCTCTATCAAACAAACTCTTCGCGAAGGAAGAACTCCTAAATCTTCGAATGGATGAGGGAGGAAATCTAATGGAGCATCTAAGCACCTTTAGTAGGTGTGTTGTAGATTTGCAGAGAATGGAAGTGGCATATAATGCGGAGGATAAGGCACTCATATTGTTAACATCCTTACCTCCGTCCTATAAACACTTACGGACAACACTTATGTTCGGCAAGACAACTCTCAACTTTGAGGAGGTGGTGAAAGACATCCTTACACACCACCGGATAAATCAACATGCTGAAGAAAGCACTCAAGGTGAAGGTTTATTTGCAAAGACTGGAGAGAGAGGCCGATCAAATAAACGTGAAGGCAAGAAAAGTAACAAGGAAAGATCAAAATCCAGGGCACATGAAGGTTGTTTCGAGTGTAGGTCAAAAGATCATTGGAAAAGAAATTGTCCCATATGGAAAGAGAAGAAGAACAAAGGAAAGAAGCTAGCAGACGGAAGGTGATGGTGAGCTTTTGTGTATAAATAGCAATGTTAAATCTAATTTACTAGCTATCTCTTCAAGGTGTTCCTCTTTCGACTGGATTTTGGATTCCGGGTGCTCATATCATATGTGTTCAAACAAAGCTTTGTTTAATACATATGAGAAAGAATATGGTGGCGAAGTTGTAAAAGGAGACGGTTCAATTTGTATAATTGAAGGCACCGGTTCAATCAAGGTAAAGATGCACGATTATGTTGTAAGAACATTAGGAATGGTTACGTACATACCAAAATTATGTAAGAATCTCATTTCCCTTGGTACCTTAGATAAGAATGGTTTTATTTTTTAAAGCTAAGAAAGGGAAACTTATAATCTCAAGAGGTTCACTTGTAAGTATGAAGGGATAGATTCAACCTAACTGCCTATATAGATTAAGTGGTACAACAGTCACAGGTGGAGCAGTTGTATCCACAAACAAAGACGCAAAAAATGAAACTCAGCTTTAGCATTTAAAGCTAGGGCACATGAGTGAGCGAGGCATGCAAGAGCTACACAAACGCAAGTTACTAAAATGTGTTCATAGCTGCAAGCTGGAGTTTTGCAAGTATTATACCATGGGAAAACAATCAAGAGTGACTTTCAAGCAGCAAGACAAAAAGAAAGGGAGCACATGAGTGTTAGATTATATTCACACAGACGTTTGGGGGCCAGCACCAGTTAAATCAAAGGGTAGAGCTCGCTATTTCGTGACTTTCTTGGATGATTTTTCTAGGAAGGTTTGGGTCTACTTCATGAAGGAGAAATTAGAGTTCTTCACCAAATTCAAAGAGTGGAAGGCGGAGGTAAAGAACATGACCGGAAGAAAAATCAAGATCTTAAGGAGTGACAATTGTGGTGAATATAAAGACAGCAAGTTCCTTGAGTTTTGCAAAAATGAAGGCATCAAAAGGCATTTTACCGTGAAGAAGACACCACAACATAATGGAGCTATGGAGAGGATGAACAGAACTCTTATGGAGCGTGAGAGATGTATAAGGATTCATGCACGACTGCCCGAAACTTTTTGGGTTGAGTCGGTTAACCACGCTGCCTATTTGGTTAATCGATCGCCTTCAAGAAATCTTGAGTTCAAATGTCCAGAGGAGGTATGGTCTTAAAGGTCTATTGATTATACTAATCTTAAAGTGTTTGGATGTAGTGCATATGCACTAATTCCTAGTGACGAGAGATCCAAACTGAAGCCAAAGTCTCTTGAATGCATTTTCATCGGCTTTGAGAGCGGAGTGAAAGGCTATAAGCTTTGGGATCCATTGAAACAAAAGAAGATACTCAACAGAGATGTTGTGTTTGATGAAAATACCATGCCTATGAACAAAGTCAAGAATTCAGAGGCAAAAGAGAATGTTGTTGAGGAGGAAACAACTAATGAGGAGCCACCCAATAAGATTTTCGAAGAAACTTTACAAGAGCAGTCAACTGAAGACGTTCAGGTGGAGGCTGAAATAGAGTCAGACATTGAGGTGGAGGATGCTGGGCAATAACAACAACAAACTCAAGAAGAAGAAGAAGAAGAAGAAGAGCCTCAAGTACAGGTGAAGCCATCATCTATAGCTCAGTCCAGACCTAGGAAAACCATCAAACCGCTTCAACGGTTTGGATGGGAAAAGGATGCAGTTCAATATGCCTTAAACCTTAGTGAAGAAGATCCAACCACGTTCCAAGATGCAATTGAGAGCAAGGAGCGGGAAAGTTGGAAGAAAGCTATGATGAAAGAGATGGAGTCTCTACACCAAAACTCAGTTTGGGGGTTAGTTCCTAAACCCAAAGATTGAAAAATTATTGGCTGTAAATGGGTGTTTAGGAAGAAAGAAGGAATACATGAGAAAATGAACATCATATTCAAAGCTCGTTTGGTGGCCAAAGAGTACTTACAAAAGAGAGAGTAGATTATGATGAAATATTCTCTCTAATGGTGAAGCATACTTCTACACAGTTATTGCTCTCCCTAGCAGCACAAATGGACATGGAGGTAGAGCAATTGGATGTGAAAATTGCATTCCTCCATGGAGACCTTGAGGAAGACATTTACATGAGTCAACCTCAAGGGTTCATCGAAGCAAGTAAGGAAAATTTGGTTTGCATGTTGAAGAAGTCATTATATGGGCTAAAACAATCTCCAAGGCAGTGGTACAAGGGCTTTGATTCCCAGATGTGTCCTTCTACTAATAAAGAGAAGGAAGATATGAACAAAATACCGTATGCAAACGCGGTAGGGTGCCTCATGTATGCAATGGTTTGTACACGCCTCGACATAGCCCAAGCAGTAAGTGTAGTGTCAAGGTACATGGCGAATCCAGGTCAGCAACATTGGAAAGCAGTGAAGTGGATTCTCAAGTACTTAAATGGCACCCAGTAGCTTTGGAGCTTGTTCGAAAGACAACAAAGAAATGCATGTGTGTTGGGTTATGTGGATTCGGATTATGAGGGAGACTTAGACAAGAAGAGATCCACCATGGGGTATGTTTTCACTTGTGGTGGAAGTTGGAGAACGATGCTACAATCGGTTTCTGCCTTATCTACTACCGAAGTAGAGTATATACCACTAACGGAAGCTTCTAAAGAAGCTATCTAGTTGAATAGGTTGGCAAGAGAATTCAAGATAGCTCAAGACTTGGTGGTGATTAAAAGTAACAGTCAAAGTTCTATATGTTTAGTCAAGAATCAAGTGTTTCATATAAGGTCTAAACATATTGATGTACGGGGGATTGGGTGGACGATGGGGACATTGCAATAGAGAAGGTTCATACGGATGAGAACGCTTCGGATTGCTTGACCAAGCCAGTCACAGCTGAGAAGTTCAGACATTGTTTGAGCTTACTCAATCTTGTTGCATGCTAAAGATTGAGGTGTAGCTCTTGGAAGTTACTAGAACGATTTCCAAGAGGTTTGAAGAGGTTCTAGGGGTCAATGATTTTTTACAAGGTGTTTAGGCTTGCCAAGGTGGAGATTGTTGAATAAATGGCTCACCTAAAATGCAAGTAGGAAAAAGTAAGGAAGATATCTTTTTGGTTTCAAAGATATTTCCAGATTTTTTGCCTACCCAATCTTCTTGAAGTATTAAACTAGACTTCTTTGAAGATAGAATGGGTTGATGGAAACATAATCTTGTTGGATTCACATAGCTTTAATTATGAAAGCTAGGAGGTGGCAACCAATTCAAGTTAGAATTGAGTTGCCATGCTAGAAGGTGGCAACCAATTCAAGTTGGAATTGAGTTGCCATGTTAGCTGATTTTTTAGATACTTACATGATGCTCTCTCTCTCTCTCTCTTATGTCTATATACAGAGGAGAGTTATCAAGTGAAAAAGAAGCTAAGGCAAGCAAGAAAAGAATTCACAAGAGGCATCTTATTACAAGAGCAAAGAGTGAGAGAGAAATAGAGAGAGCTAGTGTGAGAGAGAATAAAGAGCTAAGGGGTTTATCTTATAAACCAAAGTTGTTCCTTATTCTTTACTAGTGAAATTTCTCAAGGTGATCACAAAGGGGATATAGGCAATTGTTGAACCTCCATAAACACTTGTGTTTATTTGTTGCTTACTCAAATACTGTGTGTGTGAGTGTTTAGATTCATTCTAAAGTTACCTAAGTTTTTTGTCATCAAAACTATCAACAACAAGATCCTAGCAAAAGGTTTTCCGCCAACACACCTTCCATGAAAAAGCCTTGCTCCAACATAACTGTCACAGAAGGAGGTAAGATCTCACAAAATTGCAAATATGTAACCCTAACTTTTCTACTAATTGTTGCAGGTAGCTGTACGTATAAATTAAGTTTACCTTGATTGGGGTCTTCCATCTTCTTGCTCCTATACATCTAATAAAATCAAAGCCAGAAAAAAGAAAAAGAAAAAAAAAGAACATACATTAGATTATGAACCCTTAATTCATAATTTTTGATCACGGTATCGAATCTTTTATATAGTACAAGTAAAATCACAATTATACTTTTAGGAAACTGCTGGGGAGATGCTAATTAATCTTAAATCATCACAAACTTGTGATTTGTATATGTACTGGACTTACTTTCTTGTCCACCTAATCTCTCAACTGCATGAACAAAGGAAAGATGGAGATCAGGTGGAAATATTTTATTTTTATTTCCTATGTGTATTGGACAAAATACCCACATGTTCTATGTGTATTGGATGGTACACCAGCTACGTGGTGTACTGGGAACATACAAAAATTACTCCAGTCGATGGCTCTTTCAAATTTCAAAAAGAAGAGAGAAAAAATTCAAAGACTCACAAGAATATATAGAATTCACAACTGCCCTCAATTTTCATATTTTATACATATTAGTATATTCCTTATAATTATACCCCACATTTCCTTCCCCTCATATATCAAATCATCATGATTGCAATAACTGAGCTGTATATGCATCAAAACTCAAATGGTTAAAAGTCGTTATTTCTGCACTTGAAGTCATGTACGCGAATTTCCCTAGTTTTAGTATTTCTTGTTTAAAAACCAAAATAAAAACTAAACATATTATTTATTTATTTAAATTTTTGCGAAAAACCTATTCTTTAATAAAATGGGCATGTTGAGTATATTATGTAACAAGTGGTGTGACACAATGCTAATTATACTATAATAACGAATGCATGCATCAAAAGGAATTAACTTAGAACCTAATAATAGTTTAATGTCAAGGTATATTAAGTCTCCTTTTCATTTGAGGCAATTTGTGAGGCCCGCGAAGGCGATGTGTTACTCACCCGTAACACCTTTTAGGTATCATTTGATATATGCAAGCGACGATGAAGTAAATAAATAAACAGTTATTACAAACAAGATTAGCATTGGCAATGTTTGTCATGTTCCAATCGTTTAATCGTACATCGTTTTAAAAAATTGGATCCCCGAATTGCAACCATTTTGTTGGGGACGGTTTCGTGTGGAAAAGAAAGAGCTGAAACGAAACGATTTTACTATTCAAAGGACTTGTAAGTGGTGAGACCTAAAGCGTATTTACCCAATGCTAATGGCCATTATTTAAAACGACCCAGAGCCAATCTCCTTAATTATGATTCATAATAATGCCAAACTTTGTAAGCTTACGTGTACGGTTCAGAATGCTAACCCAATTGATCTATCTTCAATATAATTGTGGTTTCTTGAAAAAAAAAAAAAAAAAAATTAAACAGCCACTTTACCAGTAAATGCTCCACAGTAGAAAATCCCTACTACCCAAGTATTATTCAAGACTTCAGATGTGTAACCAATTATTCAAGATGTAAAACAACAAAAAGCATCAAAATTGAAAAAAACAAAACAAAACAAAAATTGCTTCCGTAGTTCAAGTGACGAGCAATTGAAGATCTCAATGGGCAATATATTCAACATACTTTGGCAAGATAAGGATCAACGTACAGGCGAGAAATAAATTGTATGAAAAAAATTTCGTTGGAATATCTGACGATTCCAGGATTTTCTAACAGTCTTAATCAAATGCAGCCACTATATTGCAGCACCTGAAATCTCATGTTATTTCCTCCATATGTGCAGCATAAAGCACCATGCTTCCTGAAAGTTTAGTTTAAAGTTGAAAGTACAAGGGAAAATTAAAAAGCTGTCTCAACTCATATTCTAAGCAAACATGCGGAGCTGTCAATCCGGAAGAAAAAAAAAAACCTCAGATACCTGAAACGACATGCTTTGTGTGTCACCTCAAGTTTAGCTGAACATCAAATATCATAAGAAAAATAAGAATCCCAGATTCTATGACGGAGCTGAGATGCTAAAGCGAAAGCCAGTCTTCCCACGATCATGCTCAAATTGCTTCAGTATATAGTAGTAGTTGCACTGACAACAAAAAATAAGCTTGTTAAACCCAAAGACCATAGGTATCTTGCTAACTAGGCAACCAAATGAAACGCAAGAACCAAACACATACACATGAACTCAGGTCAAAATAGAACGCACACAAATGAAGACAGGCACATGCACATTTCTCACTTTTATGGGGTTAACTTGTGAGGCTCAGCAAGAACAGACCATTTAATCATAACCACTTCCAAATATTTCAAAAGCATTCCTGGTTCTTAATTACCCACCCCTGTCGTAATTACCCCAGCACAATAACAGATCAGTTAGTGGAAAGTTTGATTGCTACACCTCCCAACCCTTCTCTCAAAAAACAAAATCACTAATGCAAGAAGTATCAGCATATTGGGCCCTGATTTTCCTTTCTCAGTTTTATAGCCCAAAGCAGAACATAAATTTATTGTTTTTTATTTAAAAATCAGATTATATAGCTAACCTCAAGGCGGAAGAATTTTGTAGGGATAACAACCCCAGCTCCTACAGAGCTTCGAAATGACTGAACGAACTTCGAGACAGAAAAGTTCCGGAACTCGTTCTCAGTCAATTTTGCGAGATTCCCGGCACCTGCGAAAATATGTCCATGGACTCCATGTTCTTTTAACCAGCGAAGTGGAAGATCAAATGAAATGTCTGCAAACGCAGAAACAGCAAGATCTCCTCCAATAGAATCTCTTCCCGAGGATTCTGAATTCTCATCAGTGGAATTATCTGTGACATGCCTTCTTGGTTCAGTAGGTCCTAGTCCCCTTGTCTTGAATCCCCACACTGTCGTAGGGCCCCCCACAGTGCAAACTGGAGAGAAATCACCACCCAAGAAGAACCGCTCTGGAAGGGATGAGGGCTTGTTCAAGAATCCGCTCCCCCATGGAAAAATTACTCCTGCGGAGATCCCGAAGTTTAGTGCAGCATGATAAAATCCAAATGGGACGGCAAAACGAAGATCAAACTCCTGTTGCAAACAATAAGAGAAGAAAGTTAATAAGCAAAATAGGAGTATAAAATAAGTGGAAATAGGGTAACCATTAATTTGGTTCTTTACAAAATCCACATATAGCCATAACAATAGGTCATCTGATTTGAATCTTCTATCAAATTATAGGTAATTTGCACAAAAAAGCAAAAAGCTAAATATCCAATAAAATGTTTCCACTTGTCATTACCTCAAATCTCTGTTGCACCGATACGGCAGATTTTGGGGGTATGCGAGTATCGGATACGGCGCTGATACGATACGGCTCCGATACGGCACCGATACGTATCCGATACGCCACGTGGCGTATCGTAGACTTTTCTGGGATGTTGACTTCCCGATACGGCTCCGATACCCCATTGATACGGCACCGATACGGGAAGAAGGAAGAAGAAGGAGGAAGAAGGAAGAAGGAAGAAGGAAGAAGAAGAAGAAGGAGAAGGAAGAGGGAGGAGGGAGGAGGGAGGAGGGAGGAAGGAGAAGGAAGAAGGAGAAGGAAGAAAGAAGACCCACCACCACCAATCGCCATCTCAGAGTCTGCCATCGCCTTAGCTCCTCGAAGTTTTCTTCTGCTCTGTTGTTAATTTTTTTATTTATTTTTACGACTGTGTTGTTATTAATATTGGGTAATATTAGGGTGAATATTGGGGTGGGGTGATGGGCTGTTGGGCTGTCAAATACTTAATATTGTTTTGTATATATCTTAATTTTTGGGCTGTCAGGTTGGGTTGTTGGGCTATTGGAATATCAATTTTTCTATTTATATATTATATATATATATAATATATATATATTATTATAATCACCGTATCGGTGCCGTACCCGTATCCTAGTTTTTGGAAATTTGCCGTATCGGCGTATCGTGTCGTATCGTATCGCCGTACCCGTATCCGTATCGGTGCAACATAGCCTCAAATCAAGCCAGAAAAAAGATAACAATGCATTCAAGTTTTGAACTACAGGACAGAGAAGGCTTCATAACATAGATTTTCAAACATTGAAAATCACTAATCAACAAACAATAGCATTGGGTTTCCTAATTTCCAAATTCAGAAACCACTGGACCCAGTGATAAAAGAGGATAGGGAATAGAATGGTCTTAGTGTTTTCTTTTTCTTTCCATGTTCCTCTTCTCATTATGAGTAGTCAAGACTGTCTGCAATATGTAAGAAAATGAACAAGTTGTAGATAAATAATGTGTTAAGTCCACAACAGGGGCTTCTGAGATGGCCTACTAGAAAAATAGGACTGCAGTAATGGTTATCACTCAAGAATATGAAATAGAAGAGCCAGTCCAGACAAGAAATATCAGAAACATCTCATTACTTAATCACAATCCCGGGAAATATTCTATACTTAATGATATTCTAATCATGAAATTTGGATTTGTAATATTTATAGATCTCCTAAGCAAGGGCATATATGAGTACAATCAAGAGCATTTAACATGAACATACATGTATATTCTTTCCTTTTTACCTTCATCATTTAGGCTTAAAGAGAAATTAAACTTGCCAGTCGCATGAGAGACTAAACAACAGTAGAATCCCAACATGATAAACGAAATTATAACATTTTTTTAACAATTTGATCACACGAATTCCAGACCAAAAATATAAAATCAATAACAATTCAAATGCAGGCAGCTAGTGCTTGATAGTCAACAGAGAACCAAAAGAAAGCAGAGAATGTGTACTAAACCTGGCGCAGGAACCGCATACTCCGATGATCGGGTGAAATGCCACCAATGTGACTAGAAGAAACAAACGAATAGCCTCGAGTTGGCCTCAAAGAGGAATTTCTTCTGTCAATCTTAAATGTGTACTTGATAGATGAAAGTAAGCCATGACCGAGCTGCCTTCTTATTGACCTAGAGGCCAGTTGAGATGGATCTGCCAGGGTACGCCAACCAAGATTGTATACCAAATCATGGTGCTTGGATGAAAATAAGCCAAGAGAGAGCCCTAACATGCGCTCTTTATACGAAGAGAACTCCAGCCAATCTTGGGAAAGCAGGAACGCACGTGCCGTCACAGGAGTTAATAAACCTTTGAATCTGGGCAAAAACACACCGGCACTTAACTCCGATGTTTGGCTGGGTCCATATGCTAAAGAACTATCCCACAAATCCCCATATCCAAGCAGATTTTTGAACTTAACCGATCCTTCAGCTGTCCAAGACCTAGCCTACAAAAATATTATACAACTCTGTAAGTCATATGAGGGATAGCATGGTTAATACATACATATGTTCACATTTAAAAACAAGAGAACAGAACATATTAGGCATCTTAGCTTCCATATGTGCATACATCACTAAAAATGCACCTTCAGATAAAACAATATCATGAGCCTTAAAACCGAATAACTGGGAGTACAGTCCAATTATGTTTACCGCTAAATTTGTGGATATGTGAGATAAATTTTACACATACGCCATCTCGTTCATGCCTATTTGTGCAAATAATTATACCATGCATAATTGAATTCACATTTGAACTCTATAATCAGAGTTCTCTATTCACAGTCCTAAAGTAAGCTAAGCCTGTTTAAGACGTACATGAAAGTATAATAAATACTTGCATATGTTCGTCTAGAATACCATCCACATTTCCGTTTCGACCAATTTCTCAGCAACCAAACAGTCCTATAGCAATTCCAAGTACTAAACCCTAATCTCACCAAGTCAGCAAAACAAACCTATATATACGAATACATACAAACATAGAGCAAAAAAGAGCGTACCGCCGGCTTCGTGTAAGCACCGATTTCGCCGGAAATCGGGCTCTTGGTCTCAACGACCTCCACAATTACATTGGCAGTTCCAGGAAGCTCCGGCGGGCCTGAGTCAAGAGTGATCCGAACCGAATCAAATATCTCCAGCTGCTGAAGCTTCGCATTGGCAATCCCAGCGGCTTCGAGCAGCTCTTGCACGGTGGTAGCCTTCTTAATCCCCTCCAATTCGGCTTCGATCAAGTGCTCCTTAGTCTTCGTGTTGCCCTTGATCAGAACATCGTGGACCCTCAGATCGACTCGCTCGGTCGACATCCGGTGGACCAGGTTCTCCAGTTTGGACTTCTCCGCACGCAACCGTGCCTCCTCGGAGAGGGGATTTCGTGGCAGAGGTGGCTCTTGGTCATCTTCGTCTTCCTCGTCTTCTTCGGCTCCGTCGTCATCGACTTCGTCGGGTTCGGGTTCGTCGTCGACAGTGGCATTGGAGGGACGTTGGTCGTCGTGGTCGTTGTTAGGGTTTTGGTTTTCGGAGTCTGAGTTTGCCATTGGGGGAGAGATAGTGGAGGAAATGGGAAAAACGAGCGGCGGTGCTGTTGAATTTTGAAGGCCACTCAACAGTTACTTGCTGCAGTGTGTGTGATTGTGTGAGGCCTACTCTGTTTCGCTTGGGCCTTCGAAGCCCTTTTTCTTTCTCTTTATATTTCGCGCCTTGGAAGCCTTTTTTATTTTATATATATACTTTGTACGACATTTCTTATTGAAATGGGCGATAGTATATTAAACTGACACACACAACACGGATATTATGAATCAAACCCGGGATTTTTCTTGAGGGAGTAAATACTCCAAATCACTACACTAATGTGTCCTTTGCTTTATTTTTTATTTTAAAATAATTTTATTGTAAATGTGATGATACTCTTTTGCTTTATCTTTTTAAAAGAATTGATAGTAATGTTTTTCAAAACCCTAAATTTAAAATCATATACAAAAAGAAAAGGACATTTCTATTGAGATGATAACACAAAGTGAGGAAGAGGTAGGAGAACTGATTTTTTTTGTACATTTCTTAATTTTAAATGATAGTGGAACTTATACATGTCAATCATAAATGGGGAGAACTGAATAGTTGTAAGTTTAGATTTCTTAAATTAAAATTTTAATCTTATATGTTTGGTTTACGAGTGATAGGATGTATCTAATCTTCATATTAAGGCTTTTGTACTCCATCAATTGAACGTAGATGGTGAAATTCTATTAATATCTAACACGTATTAAAAAAAAATTCATAGAGATCACAATTACTCAAAGGTTACACTATTATGTTTTAAATTTATAATTTTCACATTTTGTTATTTAGAGTTTAGGATTTGTGAAGCAATTTTGATTTTCTAGTTACTAAAAGAAAATAGAAAAAAGTTTCAGCCTAATGCCCAAAAGGCCCAGATCATTGAATGATTTATGGGCTAAGCCAAGCTGGGCTTTACCGGGGTCGTTTTCGGGGACCTCGCGAAAGGGCTCCTTAATTCAAATTCAAATAAAACCTCCCCCTTCTCCTCCTCCTCCGCCACCTCCACCACCAACATTACCAGGATCCATGGCCAACAACGATCTCTTCACATCGTTAATCTCAGAAATCAAAGCCTATTCCGGCAAAGACCCTCTTCTCCCTTGGCTAAGGTACTCTTATCACCCCCATCTCTTCATCCCCATCATTTGAGATTGTATTCTTAACCAAGATTATATAATGTGGCTGCAGAGGGATTCGAAAAATGAACGATTCACTCCCACCTCACACTCTAAAGGAGAAGCTGCCTCGCTTCTTACAGAAATGCGCACAGACGTTCGAGTCCGATCGGCGATATCGAAACGACTTACGCTACATTCGAGTTTGGTTAAAGTTGGTAACTTATCTGTCCCCTTTCTTTGTGATGATGGGTTTCAGGGACGTGTAGATTTTTCTTCGTTTCTTAGCTACTGTTTGGTCAGTGAGAAAATAGAGGGAGGGTGGTTTTGAGAATTTTATGGAAAGAATTGCACAAGGATCAGTTCAGTGGAGTTGGGTAAAGATTCGGTTTTTACATTGTTTATTTTTTGTTTGCCTTTGTGGAGCAGATGGATTTTGTAGATGATCCGAGAGCACTGTTGAGAACGATGGAGGCAAACCAAATTGGGACAAAGCACTCTCTGTTCTACCAGGCATATGCTCTCTACTATGAAAAGAACAAGAAATTTGAGGAGGCTGAAAAGATGTACCACGTGGGAGTGCAAAAGTAAGTGTTCAGCATTTTGTTTATTGAGTATAATATGATGCTCTCAGTGTCAGTGTCTAAAGAAATAAAGCCATACTGGCTTTTCGTTTCTATTCCGTAGCATTGGATATGTTGTTTGGCTAATTTGCAGCTTAGATGCCAATTTGTAATTCAAATTTATAGTAGACGTCACAAATTTGGCCTATAAATGACAGTAACTTGAATGCTCAGAAGTCTAGTTGATCCTTGAGCGTGCATTATAATTGAGATAGAACATATTTCATCTTCCCAATCTGTTTAACATGTATTAGTTGCCGCTTTTATCAAACGAGTTGCTTTCTTTGATGCTAATGGTTTGATCCTCCCATTGCAATAGCTACTTAAAAGGATGTCTCTGAAACTTGAACGGCTGTTGTATTTACGTCTTACAAACTGTTGAACAGCCTTGCAGAGCCCATTGGAGAGTTAGAGAAATCGTATGAGCAGTTCCTTCGTCGCCTGGAGAGACACAGGAGACACCGAAACCAGGTAGTTTCCTTCTCTCTTTTTTCAGTTGTATAGCAATTTTAGTTTCTGTTGGTCAGACTCTAACCCTAGAACAATGTTCTACAGTGCCAGGAAAAGAGAACAACAAAAAGGCCTTTGTCAGATAGGAGTATCCCTCCAAATGGAGAAAGGAACAAAGAAAATGCATGCAGGACTGGGGCCAGGCCTATAGAAGCTGAGAATGATTCAAATATAAGTAAGCATCAAGTGACTGCTAAAAGAGGGTCAGATGAACCCAGGATGTTTGGCAGTGATGATACAGTTGTGGTGAAGTTTGTAGACACTGCCATTGTTGGAAAGTCTGAAGCAGAAGATGCATGTCACCATGGATTGGTGGATCCTACAATAAACATGAAAGAGGCCATGAGCGCCATAAATAACATGTTTCGAGAGCCTTTAGAGACAGCTCCAGTTAGTAGAAGATCACGCCAGTGCCAAAGAAAGGACGATAATCTGGGCAACGGATTCAAGGTATTTGTTGATGAAAACTTGGATAATAGAGGCATATCAGAAGATAAAAAAGAAGAGTTGAGTTTTCCAGTGCTGCAGCATAGTAGAACTGATACCCAGCAGTCCCACCAAGAACCCTTAAACATTTTCATTGATGATGATAAAGATAGCCCTGATCAGAATGATGTCCAAAATTCGACAGAGGATTCTACCTCACCTGCTTCACATGGAAATGTTTTTGTGTTCCCAAATCCAAAAGATCTTCCAGGTGAAAGCTCTGGTGATTTGGATGTTGGAGGCTCATCTCGACCAAGGTTTAGAGAGGATACCATGGTTTGTAGGTTTGTTGGGTCTACCATTTCGGATGAGCCACAGGTGGAAAATGTTTGCCACCATGGTTTAGTAGACCCCACAATCAACTTAAAGGAAGCCATGGATGATATCAATAACATGTTTGGGAAGCCAATGGAGTTTGTAAGGAAGAGGAGAGTGAAGAAGCAGGACAAAGGACTAGATATAAAAAATGATTTTGGTGGCTTTTCTATACTTCCTGATGATAACTTGGACCATAAACAAGATAAGAAAATGCCAGATTTACCTGGAAGATCAAGAGATGCTGATTTGTTTGAGGCCACTGTAACAACAAAGGAGGCCATGGATGAGATCAATAAGATGTTTGGAATGCCCTTGGACTTTTAGCAACTATTTCAATTTTCAACTGCTATGTGTGATGCAGATTTTCGGATTTGTTGTAAAATGTATTGAGTTGTGTTCCCCATTTAACCCTTGTACTTGAAATTTGGAAATCTCAGCATAAACAGATTTGTGCCTTTTCTTTTTGTTTCTGTGTACTTTTGCTATCTTAGTTTCCAATTTAAGTCAAAGCTGAATTATGCCTAAAATGCCATTAAGTTTGCCCCTAGTGCTTTCACTGTCAAAAGAATAGAAAAGAAATGGGCAAATGAAACATGTCTTTCATCACTCTGCAGTACAAACCAATTTATTCAAGAAACAAAACAACTGCTGCGAATACAGTTACATTTAGAAAATAAAATTTTGAAAAAAAAAAAAAAAAAAAAGTCGCAAATTCGGTTAAAATTTAGGAGGAAAATTAATCAGGGAATAGCTGGTGTGCCAAATCAAGAGTGAGTATTGGGGCAATGAGAAGGACGGAAAGCCAAAGGCCCTGCAGCATATATAACTGCCTCATAATTCCTACCCAATAATCTCTTGTTTTCGTAACGAAGAGGGGCACCATAGAGACCGTTATTGACATTGCTGAGGTCACTGCAATTGGTAAGAGGAGAAGAAACTAGCTTCACATGGCACCCATGGAGGGGATGGTCCAATATAGAATGCCCCATTTTGAAGCCCTCAAGCTGAGCATAGAAGTAGCCTTTAAGGTCTGTGACAAAAGCCTTGTAGAAGCTGACTTGGTCTTTGTGGTTTTTGCAGATGACACTGACTTTAGCTGAAGGGATTGGCTCAGCATCAGTCAAAGACCATGTTCCATAGTGGTCACAGCTCTGGCAATAGATCATGCCTTCCACCACCATGTCGATTTTCTTCTGCATTTCCTGGGGCTTTTTCGAGTCATATTCAGTGGCTGCTATGGAAGGGAAGGCCAGTGGGGTGAGGAGGAGGGTTGAAATGAGGATTATAAGCTGCCTGCTTGCCATTTCTTAGGACTTAGGGAAGGGACTTGCAGGAGCTTTATTTTTAAGACTTTAGAGCAAAAAGGTGGATTGAATGAAGAGAGATTGGATTGGGTGGTATATATAGCAAATTTGATGATTGGTATATCTGGTGAAACAAAGTATTGTTATTGGACGTGGGGGCTGCTAAGTTGCATGTCAACGATCTGCAATATTCCAATACGTGAGGGCCATCTCTCTTATGATGAAAATAATCCTGCTTTATAATATGATTTGTCTTTTATTTATTTATAAGTTGGCTGTAGGCAATCATAATGATCCGAGGTCTGTTGTTTTTGGGTTGTATTTGGTATTACTTATAAATATATTTCCAAAGTGCAAATTAATCTGGATTTAACTTTCCCATGGATACCCAAAGCTTACAAGAAACTTCATTCTCAGCTTTTCTAAAAGGAAAATCTTTAGGGAGAATGACTTTGTGTCTAGACTGTGTACCAACTCTCAATAGAGTGTGGGACTGTATTAGTAGGCTCATCTCTATTAGAGAGTTGATACAGTTGATACTGTGGTCCTCACTAACATGACCCTTTCTAAAATTGTTGGATCCTAATTAGCTATTAGTCGAACTTTTCTTCTCGATGTTGGTAGATGTCCAAAGTTCGAAAAACCCCCTTCCTAAATCAAAACCTTGTTTTCAAAATTGAGTTTAAGATTTATAGTCTCGAGCCCCTAACCATTTCAATTTTCATGCAAGAATACTTGTAAGACAGCAACATGTTTCCAAAACTCATGTTTGGCCTTCTGAAAGGTGCTTTCTCATTGAAGTTCATCATAGTTGAATGAACAAAGAAACTAATTGATAGGTTCATGTATTTTTTATGCCTTTTTTACATTTTACTGTTGAACAAAAATACTACGTTTTCCAGCCTATTTCGATTATACACAAGTAGAATTCTATCACCCTGCCATAGATACAAATCTCTATCAACTTAAGGGAGCTGCATAGTTGGTGCCTTGGCAGCTACAGATGATGAAAATGTGCCCATGTTCATACTTACAATCAGGACTCTTCAGCTTCTAGCTTCCATTTGGAGACAACAGTTCAAGCTCTGCCCACCAAAGAGGGGATAGTTTTGGGGTTGCCCCATCAGGTGAAATTCCAGTTATTTCTCTCAATCTTGCACTGACTTCTCTCATTGGCGGTCTTTGTTTAGGGTTGGGATGGACGCAAGATCTTATTACTTCTCCGATTCGATCCAGCTGCTCCTCTTGGAAAGATTCTAGAGTTGGATCAACCATTTCTTTGAGGGGTCGCTCACCTCTCAAGTAGTCAGAAGCCCAGTCTTCAAGTGAGCCATTGTCCACTGAATAAGGGAGTCTGCCTGTTACAATTTCAAACAATATGACACCAAAGCTGTAAACATTACTTTCTCTGTTTGCTGATGATGTGTTAAAAAGCTTTATGCCAAGTGATTCTTTCTCAGCTTCAGCTGTCTCGTTCCAGAAACTAAATTCTGAGACCTTTGGTGCATAATCCTCCGTTAGCCGGACAGATGAAGAATTCAAGTTGTTGTGAGCTATAGGCGGGTTCAGCTGGTGCATATACTCGAGGCAGTAGGCCATTCCCATTGCGATTCTCATTCGCATTATCCAATCCAAGTGCTCAGCTTCTTTTACTGCAATTTCATTAACATTAGATTAAATATCCCATGCATTATTAGCACAAACACACACATTTAAGGGAAGGGCATTAAGAAGAGTTTCCTGTTAAGTTCAGAAAGAATATGTCTATCCATGTAAATAATGAAAAAGTAGCTTTGCACTCACTGTGTAAATGCTCAAAAAGTGTCCCATTGGGAGCATATTCAAAAACCATCATTCTAGTGAAAGGTTCTTCTTCCTCGCAGTACCCAATAAGGCTGACAAAATTCTTGTGGCTCACTTTTGATAATGTTTCGATCTGAAAACATAAGCATTAGAACAATTAGGGCCTGTTAGACCACATGAAACAGGCATACCATTTGGTAACTTTCGCTTGTTTAATACCTTCTTCCTGAACTGCAACTCTAAATTGCTGCACCAACAGTTGGCAGATGTCTCTACTAGAGAAGCCACAGCAATTTCAACGCCACTAGACAATGTCCCTTTGTACACTGTACCAATTGGTAAAGAACCTATCACATTACTGAAATCTTCACAAGCTGCTTCAAGCTCTGATCTCTTAAGATTTGGTACACCTGCAATGGAAGTTCGATTTCATGTTTAATTAAAAGAGACACATAACTGGCAACATGAACAATGTATCTAATAGATGGGGTTAGGAAAAGGACTTGCTGATCTGCCTGCTTTGCAACAAGACACACCTGCTGGCATCAAATTGCCAAACCCTTAGGTACTCATCATTAAGAACTTCTGGAGCTACTATCATCATTAAGAGATGATTTAACTACCATTTTCACCAGTATTCACAGAATATTAAACAACTCAAAGTTCTCATACTTAATACTTTTTGCTCCCCTTATGCACGTAACTTGATAAAGCTGCCAAGATGTTATTATGCATACACAATTATTTATCATTACAGAATTTAGATTACAGAAATTAACATTTTCTGTTACTTAATAAGCCTTACCAGTGACGAAGGCTTTTTGGAGCTGTCCGCTTAATCCTGTGGCCCAAGGTTTGACAGTAGCTACCTTGTTGCATTTATAGAGATACATAACAATGATTGAAATTGCAAGAGAAACAGCCACGCCTGTGCCTCCAGTCAATAGTGCGACTTTATGCTTTGATGCGAAACTTTCACTTTTGGAATTTGGTGAGGAGGTAGGCACTGGAACAGAAAGTGAAGGTGGGGAAGCTGGTGCTGTAGGTGGGGAAGTTGGATTCGAGTTGGGTGACGGTAAAGGTGCAACATCAGTATTTGGGGAAGATGCCGGACCATCTGGGACTGAGTCTGAAGCAGAAGGTTCTGGCCCTTCTGGCCTTGGTGCTTTGATGGGTGTAAATGGATCAAAGCTACGAACCTTTTTAGCCTCTTGAGGAGGGGCAGTTGCCGCTCGGAGCACTCTCCCATGAATAGAGTGTTCAGTATGAACGAGGTTCCTATAGCAAAGATAAAAGGCAGCATCAGATAAAACAGAAGATGCACTATTTCTAAATACATCAAATATTTCAAGAGAAGTCACTAAGAGCATATAATTGAGACTGGAGTATTCGATGACGAAAAGTAATTAACGCCTTTTTTCTACGTCATTAGTCCTGCAAAGCCTGATTGCAATTACATACCATGAAATGGATCTTTCCTTGCAAGATGATTCTCTGCCTGCACCAGAAAGCCGATTCTCATCAACTTGAAATTCGGAAAGAATCCCCAGGTTGTAAATTTCAGGAGATAAGATACCAAGAAGTCTGTTGTTATCCAGTAGGCTGCAATGCGAGCAAAAATTGATTATTATACATGTATGGGACAAAAATGATATAGAATAGATAGAACTGAATGTTCGACAGATGAACCTACAGGATTGCCAATGAAAAATTACTGCCAAGGTCAGCCGGAACTGGTCCACTGAAGTCATTGTATCCTAAATCCAATACCTCCAATTCCTTCAACTCTCCGATCCCACCAGGAATGATCCCTGTAAAGGAGTTGTTGCGCAAAATACTGTACAAAAACTTTAGTTGAGCAGGATGCACCAGAGAAAGAGCTCAAAGAAACATACTGTAAATCATTACATATCGAGGCAATGATAACAAAAATGCTTACATAGACTTCATATGGACAAGGTTCCTGAGCTCAGGTGATAACGTTCCACCAAGACAAAGATCTTTTAAGTTCCTGCGCATCATATACATCTAACTTTAGAATCAACACGGTAAAAGTAGCAAAACAATGAATGATAAGTTTAAAACAATGGCAGTACTACCATATTAAACAACTTGTCATTAGTCATCAAATTCAAGTTTTTGATTGATTTGTGATAGAATTCATGATGTTCACTTTTTCCTTTCAGAGCTTCTATTATGTCCTTGAATCAAATTCAGTCTCAAATTATCATTCAGTATATGAATGGAAGAAGAAGGAAATAAAATTACTCACAAAACCACAACTTTTCCATCTGCACACTCGACCCCGAACCATGAGCACGGATCAACCTCTCCATCATCATCGTTCCAATTCGACAAAGCACCAAACGGGTCACTGACTACTCTATCTCTAAACCTCAATAGCGCCAAACCTGCACAAGAAACAACCAACTCTTTATAAACATTTTCCTTCACTTTCTCGACGACCAAACAGTAAACACTTCAACACCAAAAGCCCAGCAGCTCAAACTAATCACATACCTTCATCATTCAAAGACCAACAAAAACTCAAATTCTGAATCAAAAAGCAGACCACCACCATACCCAGCATCCCCAAAAGGTCCTTCAACCTACCGAACTTCCACTTCTTGATCATTTTTGTCACGATCAACGCAAACCCAATCAAGTTTTTCACGAGCTTGAAAGCAAACAGAGGTAAGCCAGAGCAAACCAAGCTCAGAACTTTGAACTAATCTTTAATAAACAGAGTTGAAAAGGAAAATGAGTAAAGATCAAAAAACGTGTTAACTTGCAAACTATTTTAGACCCCCAAGAAGTGTTTGAAAACGCGTACCCTGCAATACATGTGTTTGATTAATGAAAAAGACTTAATTTTTATCTGTTTTTGGTGTGAGAATTAAATCAACCCAACCCAGAGGTTATGGCAATTGCCAAAAGGGTACAAACCCAAGTGCGAATGGGTCTAAGAACTAAAGCTCACGCCAGGTTTTGGCAAGTGACGGCATGGAAATGGACGAAAGGTTGAGACTTGAGACGCGCGCGTTTGGATTCTAGTCAAGAACCCGGCGAAGACTTTTGGCTGAGCACGTCAGCTGAAAATAAAAAAGATTAAAAAAAAAGAAGGAAATAAATAGACGACGGAGACAGTGTTTGTGTCATAATCTTATTGACTGAGTAAAACACTCTTTTCTGGATAAGTCTTTGAATCGACATCACATGATAGCTGCCACGAAGTTTACAGCATTCCACCGAACAATTCTTTTTTGTATTTGTATGGTTAAAAAGGATCTTCATAATTTTTGTGGCCTTTCATATTTGCCCAAATAAAGATTTTAAATTAAAAATAAGATCACGTACATTTATGTGGTCCGTGCTTGTGCAATAAAGTTTCTCTCTGGTTTTGTTGATTGGTAGCAAGCAAACCATTGACTTTTAGATTCATTTATACGGAGACTAAAAATTTATGTAATTCACACTTGGTCGGTATACACACATGTACGTTTAAATGAGAAGATCTTCGATCAGGTCGATACTCACGTAAATTGCCCGACAACGCATACAATAAAGAATTAAACTGTTTGTATTTGGGTACCATGGGGCTCATCCTGCATTATTATGTAGTCAGGCCGCCTGGCTCAAGTTTTTATTAATTATTGGAATTTTTAAGTGAATAATTAGCAAGCTAGTCTAATCAGTTGCTTGTGTATAATATACATAATTATAGTCATCAGCTGTAAAGATTGAACATGATGATTTATTTGATATTTCAGCGCTTGGAATTGATATTGATAGGTTATTAAATCACTTTGCGGGCACTATAAACTCCTTATTATAGCCTTTCCGAAATTGGAATCTGCAATGAAGCAGCTTGCAGCCCATGTGTTTGAAAAAAATTCCAGACTGAAACTCATGTGCCGCGAAGCCTTTAATCAAAATCCGCAGCAAAGCCTTGACTTAGCCCAAGAATCTATGTGAACCGATAGGCTTACCCAAGCAGGCCGTTTTTTTTTGTTTTTTGTTTTCTGTGCAAATGTCATAATCACCAACGAAAATATACGCCTATATACCGTATTTATATAGGGAGCATTTTTACTCACCACTTTAACCATAGGTGTACCCTCACCACCATCTCCAATGCTTGACACGTGTCCATAGATATAACTATAGTTAACTTTTGCTTTGTATTTATGAAACCATGGTTATACATATGGACACGTGTCAAGTATTGGGAATAGTGGTGAGGGTACACCTATGGTTAAAATGGTGAGCAAAAATGCACCCATTTATATATTCTGTTTATTCATTGAATTTATAATTTCAACATTAACTCTTGACCAAAAAAATAATAATAATTGGGATATTTGTAGAAATATCAATCTTTACAAAGAATTTTCCATCCATCAATCTTTTAACATCATTCAACAAGATTGATGGATGGAAAGACTAAAATACCATTCAAAATTGATGGAAAATTGGATGATGTTAAAGTCAAGTGACAAATCATGAATTTTGAAAACTTAAGGTGACATTTCGCTTAAATTTTTCTTTAAAGTGACAAATTGAAACTGATATATAAGTTGAGGTGACATTTCTACAAAAATCCCATAATAATTTCAACATTAACCCTGCCTACACCCACACCATCTTTTAAGTTCTAGACATCACACTATTTTCTTTAGTATGCAATACATGTTCATAGAAAAATATTAGAAAGCTAAAAAGACACGATGTTGCTGGCAAAGAAAAAGACAAGATGTTGAATTGAAAGAAATGCACCAATATAAAGTCACAAAATAAAATATTTTCTGACAAATTATAATGTTATGACAACAAATGCCCGATAGTTGTAATATTTTCAATAACAAGACACCTTCATTCAACAGAGAAAGGCATCTAATCGAACAATTCGAATTTCCTTAAATAACAAAATGCTAATTTAATAACAAGATAAAATAAAATTCTTGTTTCATTAATCAATCACATTCATATATCCCTTTAACTAAGCAATTAACATTCTTTGTCCCCAAAAAAAAAACTAAGCAATTAACATTTTTAGAAAAAAGAAAAACCTAAGCAATTAACATAACAAATAAAAAATAAGAAAAATAATAAGCAAATGTGTTTTTCTTTTTCTTTTTGTTTTGTATAGTTTAATCTATTGGGGGATTGAGGGCTATACTTCCTTGTGTCGCCGTCGCAGTGGAGAGCATGAAGGGCACATAATCAAACCGTTGACATTGCAGACCGTACATGGCCTAAACCCACCCTTGTCACTATAGACCTTGTGGCTTCCATTACATTTTTGACAGAGAACAAATCTGAGCCCTCCACAAAAATCACAAGCTCTGGGGTCCACCACTGGGAGCCCTTGGATCAGTCTCTTCAGTTCACCACTCTCATGGAGCTGCTTCACCTCCTCGGCCCCACCAATGAACAGCCCGCCAATGAAAACCATCGGCAGAGTCAAAGTCTTATTCCCCGTAATCTCCTGCAGCTCGTCTAAAAATTTCGTGTCCATCGACAGATCTCGCTCGTCGATCGGGGCACGGAACCCGCGGAGGATTGATCGGACGGTCTTGCAGTCCTCGAAGGTCCTGCGCACGACACGAAGGCTGGTGTAGTAGATTACGACGCGCTGGTCACCGTCGGGTAGTTTGGGGCTGTGTGCGTTTCGGTGGGCCCACAAGCGAAGGACTGACGTGGATATCTTGACCCGGTGCAATATGGAGGCGGTCCGCGGGCTGAGGGCTTCGGATTCGGGTTCGGGTTTGCAAAGGTTTTGGATGTCTTTGAAGGATGAGCAGGAAAAACTTCTCTGTGATCGTGGTGCTCTGGCGGTGTGCACCCTGCTTGGTGATTTCAGCCATGGTGACCACATGGTAGAGAGAGAGAAGTAGAGGTGGGTTTTTTTGGGAGGAGCGGGAGGAGAAGGGTGTTTACTGTATAGTGTCTTGGTGGGTATATGATATATCCTCCTTAGGGCTATTTAAGCAAAGCACAATATAGGAATTAGGAAGCCCTAATAAAGTATGTGCCGTTAAGTAGGTTCTAGATAAGAACATGAGACATCTTTAGAATTTCAAAACAAAAAAAAAAGTGTTCAATAATTAAAAAAAAAAATCAAAATAGTTCTCGGTTTGGTCAAAGATACGATGTCACAGCTCATCACAATACATCAAATGTATCAAAAAATTACCGGTGCAATGCAATAGTTGTTAAGTAAAAAACGGGTAACATTGCCACTTTCAAATTGATTAATTAAATTTTGTTTAAAAAAGAGTTTATTTTGTGTGCTACCAGGAGATGTGTAACTACGAAATAATCATGATATGTGATAGAACAAGCAACTTTATATAGGTTTTTTTTTTCTTTCTACCAACAGGAAAGGCGAAGTTCGAACTTCAAACATTTACAATATTCAAAGACGAAATTTCATGAGGAGTTTTAAAGTCAATTGGTACATGAACTTGGTGAACTTATTAGGCATTCAAAAGGGGATGGGAACCCCTCATTGGTTTGAGAGGACAAATTTCATGTGTGTGCTTCGTTTTCCTTCCTTGGTTGATGTTTCCTTTAGAAGTAGTGTATGTCATAGTATTGATTTTGATTGTGTGGTGGGCTGAGAAATGCCAGGTATATTTGCGCTTGGTTGCAAAATATGAAAATAAGGATTCACTTACTTACCTAATTTCAATTTACCATAGATTAGTATTTTTCCAGTTTGGGTGCTCAGCCCACATATATGCATGCACTCAATTAACTGTTTTTGAGCTTTAAATATATGTGTAATTTTGAGTTGTTAATAGTAATTGTAAAACTGTAAGTCAAAAGGAGTCAAACTGAATTTGTTCTTCCTGTTGTCTCTGCTTTGGGGAATTTATAACAATTTAAAGAATTTAATTCTACAAACTGAATTCATTCTTTCTCTTACATTTTTTGCTCACCAACTTCGTACATGTCCTATATGTCTCTGTTTGTTTTTGTTTTTGTTTTTGTTTTTTGTTTGGGTCAAAGTCTGTGTTGTTTGTTTGTTTATCGATTAAGACAATTATATACATTAGTCTCACGCGTGTGTCAATTGAAATTTTTTTATATTTATTTATTATTAATTTTAGAATTAAGAACATATAAAATGAGTAATTAAAAATATGACCTATTATCTGATTTTATTTTTAATTTTTTTAATAGGAAAAATATAAATTTACTATATTATTCTCATTTAATTAATATTTTTAATTTTTAATGTTTGCATTGCATTAACCAATGACAATTTCTGATATTTTGAATGTTTCATCATTCTCTATATTTTGCTTTATATATATATATATATATATATAAATTCATAATTGGGAATTAACTGTCGAACTTAAATGAGATAATTATGTTGACCAATAAAAAGGGATTTATTTTATATTAAGAAAAAGCTTGAGACATGTATTACAAACGCCAACCATATATCAGTTAAAAAGTGTAATCCAATGTGCTAAATTTTCACATAAAAGGAATGAAATCCACAAAAATAATTACGGGTTTCCACGCTCATTAATTATTATGCGAGCTTCCTATTATTAGTGAGTCCCACATTCATCTTTTACGGGAGTATTTTTACTTATCACATTAATCAAATGTGTATGCTTATTATCACTCTTAAAAATGGCACATGTTTCATGATTAACCATAATTAACTTTAATGTGAGAATAAAAATAAAAATAAAAAAGGGCCCACATCTAGTTTCTCTCTCCGTTTTTCCTCATTTCCCCTTCCTTTTTCTTTTCTTTTTATTTTATTTCACTCCTTCTCCTTCCCCGCCCCTTCTTTCTCAAAGATACTAAACCCAGATTGGGAACTTGTCTCCTATTGAGAATTGGAGACTTGAAAAATCAAACCATAGAGCCTTTCTTCAATGGCATTGGCTTCCCACCAAACAACCACCTCCAAAATTAAAAAGAGAAAATCCCCAAAAACCTCAGAGCCCAAAACTTTCAATCACATACTTCTCCACTAGATCATCACGACCAACACCACCAACCCTAATTCCAAGCAATTTCCAACAATACCCATCAACAACTAATCTCTCTCTCTCTCTCTCTCTCTCTCTCTCTCTCTCTCTCTCTCTCTCTCTATATATATATATATATATATATATAATGAAATCAAGATTGTAGTATGAAAGTTGGGTTTGGACCATTAGGGGTCGTTTGGTATGGTGACTGTCGTGAACTGGACTAAATTTTGGGACTGTCTTGGATTAGTTCGGATTGGCCTAAGTTAGATTAAGTACTAACCTACGTTTGGTGATGCGTCGGACTAAGAAGCTGGATTGTAAAAATAGTAAATATCTATATTTGGTGCTGTGTCGGACTAAAAAATAATTCTTGTAATATTTAAATTTAATTAGGAATTTTGACCTAAAAATAAATAAATGCTGCAAAGAAACCCAATTCAAAGATTTAAAACAATAATAAAAATAAAACAAATAAAATTATGATCTGTTTTTGGCTTCTCCAAGATTAATCTTATTTACTCCCTAGTCTTGCCCCAAGAATACTACATATCTTTTTTTTTTTTTGGTTGGTTGAAACATTGCTAAGGAGCTAAACTCACTCTATATAATTCTAGGTTTTTCATGGACGACCAAGTAAAAAATAATAATAAATAATATATATATATATGTATAATTTTTGTATATTTGACTTTTGACTTCAAACTAAAAATATAATTTGACAAGGTAAAAATTGCTAGCTATAAAAAAGTTGCACATGATTTCTGAAAAAATATAATTTGCCTTACCTTCGTCGTGTTCACAGGATTTCTGTATCCTTTGCCATGTTCACAGGATTTTTATGTCCTTTGCCGTGTTCACAGGGTCTCTGTGTCATTTACCTTGCCTTTGCCGTATTCACAGGGTTTCTGTGTCCTTTGCCATGTTCACAAGGTTTCTGTGTCCTTTGTCGTATTCACAGAACTTATGTGTCCTTTGCCATGTTCACAGGGTTTCTGTGTCCTTTGCCGTGTTCACAGGGTTTCTGTATCCTTTGCCGTGTTCACACGATTTCTGTGTCATTTGCCGCGTTCACACGGTTTCTGTGCCCTTTGCCGTGCAACCGTGTTAATAAGGTTTTTGTGTTCTTTGCCATGTTCATAGGGTTTCTGTGTTCCTTGCTTTGCCTTTGCCGTGTTCGCATAGTTTCTATGATCTACTGACCGATCGGCTGCAAACATATTAATAAAAGCAGTCTCTTGTCAAGCCATATAAGATTAATTTTACATGCACGTGTCTAAATTCCTGGCATTAAGTCCTCTGGATGATGGGCATCTTCAACTTAGAGGACGGAACCAGTGCCCAACATTGCCCTCCAAGTTGTTGGAAAAGGACTTATCCTTATTTAAACAAAAAACAAAAAGTTAATATTAACAACTTAAACTTAATGATTGTCTTACACATAACGAAATTACAATGCAGCTATTCTATTGTCAAGAAGAACAACTCTCCCATTGCAATAAAGTCTAAGAGGGAGTGGTCAAATACTGATAATTACAGTAGAAAAGGGAATTAGATAAAAGAAGAGCAGTCTCTCTCTCACTCTCTCTCTCTCTCTCTACTTTCTTCATCTACTTGTATCACTATCTCCACATTTATGCAACAGCTCTTCATCTCTGTTTTATTAAATAACATAAGCTGTAACAGACGAAAGTTTCCTACATTAGGTCACCCAAGTGTCTTAAGCATGTCAGGAAACTATGGGGTAAGGGCATACAAGTTTAGGTGGTCTCACCAATTATCCCATTTTTGGTCCTCTAGATATAAGAATTTCTCCATAAGCGACCTTTTGTTCAACTTTTAAGGCATCGTGGGTAGCAAGAACTGCAGAGATAATATGCTCCCATCTCAGTTTCTTATCAGATTAAATGGTGAAACATAAATCATAGTAGTAAAAAGGAGCACAAAAGATCAGCGGAGGCATAGGAAAAGACAAGTATATATGGATAGGTACCACAAGTTTTATAAAAGAAAATAGCTGCTTCTTTTCGAGTCCTTCTAGCAGTTAGGTGGTCCAGGGATTCTACTTGAGGGGCTCCTGCAGTGTCGAAATGTGCTTTTAATAACCTGCAAGCATTTAGGTACAAGGAGAAGATGCAATCATGTAACCAAACTGAAAGTTACTTATGGACCAGGCAAAGCAACATATCTTAAGGACAGACATACCTTCTAATAGAATCGGTTGTTTTGTCAAGAGGTTGATCGTTCATTGGTTTTTGGGTTTGTGTTGGTCCAGTTTCCACAAAGAAATCTGCAAAAATAGTCATGCTAGCTGGTGATTGAAATCCTACTGAAAGGAAAAAAGTTAACCCCCTAGGCTTAGTTGCTGCAACAGTAAATGATTGGTAGGTCAAATACCTGGCTCTGATGTCGGGCCATGTTCATGTAACCTTGACAACTCGAAATTTACATCAGGGTGATTCACCTCAAATACGGGTTCAAGTCTAACACTGCTGTGTCCAGATACAGAATAAGGCCTTTTCCGGTTGGATCTGTTCACGGTCAGTACTTCATCACAGGGTTTAGGAGAAGCAAAAAGACTATAATTGCATGTGACATATCAAGATACATGCCAAAAGAAAGAATTTATCACAGGGTTGATAGAAATTTTTTGCTAACCTTCCTGAATTGGCTTCTGAAGGAATTGCCTGCCCAGATGCTGAGCTCGGGATGGATCTTACATCATCTGTACATTCCAGAAAAGCAAACTAGTTAAAATATCAGTGCATATGTTTGAAGTACTTCTCAAAGAGAAGCAAGGTATGCAACGTATTAAATAAATTCAATCGTACCAGAATTTCCAGGGGTTGCCATTGGGTTGGCTTCAGTTCCCCCTAAACCATTGTTCTCAAGATTGGCTGTCAGTCCTTCCAGGACTACCTGTGCTGGGTCACTGTTGCCTCTTGTCATACCAGAATGTCGTCGTTGCTTATCTATGGAAGGCTCTAAGGAATGGGAGCCAACTCCACTATGAAAATCTTCAAAAGGCTTCACATTTCAACACATTGCAACTTGTCAGACATGAGCTTAATTGATTTCTTAGAAAACGAGAAAAGTAATAGAAGGTGGATTGGCTTACATATCCTATTGGATCTTCATATTGTTGTCTTCCAGGCGGTGTTGATGACGATGGTTCTGGGGGCAGGGGTGGGGAGGTCCGTTCTGCACACAGATTAATAGTTAAGGTATTCTTTCTATTACTTGGATAATTCATGAGGAATCTCTCAAAACGAACTATGACTATAACTGACCAGAAGGAGAGGCGCGGGGAGTTCGGGTACTTTTCATCCACAGGTCCAGGAGAGGACGTGGATAATATATGTCTCTACTTCCAGTTGTAAATAAATCACCAAATAGTACAATAGGTGGCAGCTCCATGAGGTTAACTATCTTCATAGTTGCCATTACATCTGTCCGCTGCAACACACATAGCATAAGCAAATTAAAGTTCTTACATGAATATTGAAGTAGATGAACTTTCTTGTCTAATCTATCTAACAGTTTTTTCATACATCTCTCAAATTATGATCAATGCTCATTCCATTAATCACAACTGACAAGCTAAACCTAACCCAGTCCATTCAACTTTTAGTTAGTATGCAGGCATGTAGTTTCCCTTGCTTGTCACTTTAAGCTTGGTGGTTAAACTTCATCTGTACTAAATAGAATGGGAGACTGAAGATCAACCTTAGAGAGCAGGGACAAACCTTTCGTTTTCTTCCTCTTCTCGAAACTATGTCTGAAGAATTTTGAAGCCAAGATTGGTATAAATGACCAGGAATAATTGTTTGTTCAAAATCCATTGCAGAGGCTTGCGTTCTTCTTGTTTTCCTTCTTATAGGCCCCTGTCTCTCTTGAACCTGCTTCATCCCCACTTTCTAAATTGATTAGTTTGTAAGTCTTTTATCCACTTTCAGAAGATGATTTATATGGCAAACATAAGATTTATTATGCTACCTGTCTAAATTGCTGGCATTCCTCTGGCTGATTGACCTGGTGTTCTGGATGTTGATCATCTTGGATTGTATCAGCTGTGGGAGGTCTTCAGATTAGCATGCATATATGACTAAACCTTTCACCTAATTTCTATGGTGGAATTTCTTTCTCAGGTACAAGAAACTGAAAAAGTAACAAAATGCAGGCACCTAGTTGATAGACACTAAAAGAATCATTTTAAGTGGATGAATAACAGAATCATTTGAAAAGTATCTAACACAAGCTTATTCCCATACAAAATACTACTAGAATGATAAGCAGGTAGCAGTGTAGCATTCATGAAGAGAATTTTCTCCCAAGATGAACTTCTAAAATGAGGGACAAGAATTTCACGTTTGCAATTATGTAACTTGCATTAAACTAAGTACACAGTGAAATATATAGACATATAAAACAATGTGGAAAAGGAAAAAGCTTCAGGTGGACTTACTTGTCGGTTCCCTATTTTTAAATTCATCTAAATTCAGAAAATTGAAAAATTACTCTATAGGTAAAGGAATGTGCTGACCTTTTTGATGCTCAACTTGAGGAGGCGAAGGAGGTATGTGAATCTGTGTGTGCTCTCCTGACGTGAAGTTCAACTGTGTCTCCTCGTCCCCTTCAATGTCAAACCTGCCATTTACATAGAATAGACATATAAGACCATGACTACGAAAGCATGGGGTTTTGTGATTCAAAAAAGAAAACATGGGGTTTTGCTGTAGGAGGAATGAAACACAACTCACCTCTCCAAGCGACTGTACAGATATGCATCAGCCTGACATGAGTCAAAACGTTCAGGTAAGGTGATATTCTCAGCATCAGCTGAATAAGAGGGTGACATAGGTTAGCAGGTAAGTAAGATTTGGAAATATGTGGTCAAAAGACTCAAAACTTAGACCACTGTGAAGAAAGCAGATTAAAAGAATGACAGAACCTTGATGGAACTGCTGAGGTGGATCTTCCTCCCCTGCATCGTTGTTAACATACTGTTCGTCCACACTATCAAGTCGCTGCAAGGGTAGCACAGAATAAGTAAATTAGTAACTGTAGAGGATTCCATCTCAGCATAACTGTAGTTGTGTTTCTGTTCGTCCACACTATGCATAAGCATCTTCCTACCATATATAATAACTATAAGCATAACAGTGGAAACAGCATTTCCTTTCTAATGTAACTACATCAACATGAGGGTGAGCCTTGGCGCATCAGAATAGGAACAAAAACTTCAACCAGGTGTCATCAATGGTGGTATAACCTCCATCGAACAGAAACTACATTTCTCCCTAGAATGTCACATCATCACTCAGGTAGCAGGTCTAGAAGCACAAATTATTAACTGCTTTGGTTATGAAGGAGAAATACTTCTATGAAAAATCACTGAGGTAGCAGGTCTAGAAGCACAAATTATTAACTGCCTTGGTTATGAAGGAGAAATGCTTCTATGAATCTTATTTTTATTCACTAAAGAATTGTAATTGCACTCTCCAAATTACTTATGATCCACAGTTAAATCATAAAAGACAAACAATGAAAATAGTTTGGTAATTAGCTCACATGAACTTGGCTAAAGAATGAGCTCTAGTAGCACTGGCACCACTCGAAAGGGAAAAAAATGAGAGCTCAAAGGCCATGAACTTGAAAACATTTTGTCATTTGGATGCTTGCAGAGTTTTTCGATACTTACCATAGCAAAATAGGAGGTTTGCTGGAACATGGTGGTGGCGCCGTTGGAAAAATTAAGCATTCCTTCAATATCTATGTCTTCATTCTCAGGCAGAGTTACAGCTTCTTTCCTACAACATGGAGCACACCCAAAACAAAACCCACAGTTAATCGTGTCAATTGACAATCCTACGCCTCCAGCATGGGTGAGGGTACTTTCTACTTTGCACTACCACGGTCCACGAATAAATCACAAGTGAAATAAAGAAAAACCCAAAAGCAATTCTAACATGGGCCATTTCTAACATGCGCCGTTTCTAAAACTTTTGGCCATTGAAGAAGAAGACGACGACGAAGCGGCAACTGACCTGGCTTGAGATTTCCCTTTGGGGAGGACAGTGGGGTCCGCAACAGATTTCGCCTTCCATGCTTCGTTTATTTCGACCTAGAACAACACCGATAGGAAAAATCAATTAAACAAACATAGAATATAAGAGCATCACCAATGGTGGGGTGTATTTTTGGGGGTATAAAACCACTTTTACATCACCTTTACACTTCCGGGGGTGTAAATACGTTTTTTGCTCCAATGGGAAAGGATGTAAATCCAAAGATGTATATTTGATTTGTTTGTGATAATGCATTTTTGTGTTATTTTTTTTTTCTATTTTAACTTTTTGAAATTAATTTTGTGTGTGTTACATTTATTTTAATTTTCCAAAGAAATGGACCTAAAAAAATTTTAATTTGGAGAACATATAATTTTACCTACAAACTAACATAAAGATATACATGTAGAAAATTATAATTTATTTGAAACTTTCAACTTTCTCTCTCAATTTCTCTCTCGTGGGTCCCGCCTGCAAAAGATGTAAAATAGGATGCACAAGTGCATCAAATTTTGCATCTCTACGGTTGTGATGCATTTTTACAACCATTTACACCTCCCCATTGCATATGATTCCGGCAACAAAATATGTATATTTAGCATACACCTGACTTTACACCCCCCACTGGTCATGCTCTAATGCCTTTGGTTAAACAGAAATAGGATTATTTTTTTACCAGAAGACGAGTCACGTCATCTGTACGGAAACGAGAGCAATACAAAAATATAAGTCAGAAATAGATATTCAGAAACTGGAAATCAATTTGTTCAGAACTTAAACCAAAAGAAAGAACGAGCGGACGGTCACCGTAGAGTAGTTTAACTTTTCGTTCGTACACGATGACGACTCCACCTGAAAACGCATTTGACGAAATGAATTGGTGAGCTACTGGATATGGAAGCAGAGACTAAAAGTGAAGAGAATACAGAGAGAGAGAGAGAGAGAGTTTGGCTACCCATGAGAATGCCGGAGAGTCTGAGAGCCATGGGAACTGAAGGATTCAAAATCTCCTCGCTGCAAACAAAAAATCATGAAAATCTGCATGGGATTTAGCTGAATGAAAAACACTGAAAATAATTGAAAAGGTAAAAATTAATAGAAACAAAAACTAAACCAGATCTTGATGATATCCAGCTTATCGAGCTTCCTCCGGTTGATTTTGGCGTGCATTGTCGCTGCCATCCTTCGTTGCAAAACACAGAGAGTTCCATTTGCAAGCGCAATTGTAAATCCAAAGAAAAGTTCATTTCTAAAACAAACGACATTGAAAAAAAAAAATCGCAGAAACAGAGAGGTTTACTCGGAGAACCCAAACAGACAGAACGATCAAAACGCATGAAAAACAGAGCTATGTAGAAATTCGCATATATTTAAACAATAGATTCAACGAAACTCGTGTGCAAAATGAATGAAGCAGATAATGCATTACCAGATTTGGCCCAGAGGAGCTTTACGAGCTAGTAGCTGGTGCGAGTAGAACATTTTGCCGTCGGTGAGAAAAGTACGACGGCAAAAGAGAGAGGTAACGAGGAAGACGAAGCTGAAGAGATTTTAGAGAAAAAGGCTATGGATGAAGATAGAGATGAGAGAAATGAGAAGGAAGGAGCTAAGCTACAATGGGTGTGTGAGTGAGTGTGTGTGTGTGTGTGAGTGGCTTTTGGTTCTCTGAATATTAACTGATTGTATGCGCGCCAGAACGCGGAGCAACTTTTGCAGGGGAGCTCCGATTTCGTGTGATGTTATAACTGATGAAATAACCTATGGGTGTTGACATTTTGCGTGCTACAACAGTGAAAACGGACAGATGGACGGATTGAAATTAAGATTTTAAACTCGGTTGTGTAAAAGTTCGTATTTTATGTACGTAAAGCGTTGCTGAAAAAGTCGGTTAATATGGAACCCAAGAATCATCTAGTAACTTTTACACACTCTTATTTATGTGCCTTCATTGCCAAGTGGCTGATCTGCCAAATCCTTAGGCTTGGGCTTGGGCCATCACTAACCACAAATGATGTCAAAAGCCCAATATTGGACATCATCCATGAAGAGGACAAACAAGCCCAACACACGGGCCGCACACCCACCTAAGACGAGCACGAGCTAACTATCTCGACTATTCTAACGAGTAATTTTTCAACATAACTGTATAGTGTACACCATTGCGAAGAGCCTCTTAATGGAGAAATACTTAGTTACAACGGGAAAAATACTATTTTGCTATTTTCGACTTATAATATTATATTATGTGAAAGTATTGTCACACGTGTCACAACGTTAATGATGTGACGGACTAGGCATACACAAACCTTCATCAAAGGTCCGACTCGTTTAACAAACAATTTGACTCTGCAAACCTCTGAAAGTCTTTTTCTCTCCACTTTATTCTATGAGATTGTAACCTAATCGCCAATGACTATTTGACTGACACCACACCTCATATTGCTTTTCTTTTTATTTTGCAATGAATTTTGGATACTACGACATATTTAGTTATAACAAAACTATTCTTTTTGACATATAGATAAACTATTGTATTTGAAATTTATTGTATACCCCCCTCATTTGATTTGACATTAATAAGGCTTGATATAATTGAGTTGTGAAGTCTTTCCACATGTTAATTACGAAATTTGAAGCCAGTATCCTCCAAATTAGTTACAAGGCCTTCTAAAACTTTTGATTTTGGGGTATGCATGAAGTGGAGAAATTATAGAGGGTCAATGTCGTACCGACATATAGTGGTATTAATTTATGTGTTATAATATGAGTGAAAAATGAGATTAATAAGTTATAAATATAATGTATAATATTAATAAATAAATAAACATGTAAATCGTTACACTGAAAAATTCCCTAAAGACGATCTTACAATTAATTTTCCCATTGGTACCAACTGCTTTCATATGTACTGATGCTTATTAGTGACAGTTTTTTTTTATGTTGTATTGATTTTTTGATGAAATGGGAGAAGATGTATTGTTTTTAACTTTTTAGTATCCAACCAACCCTATATTTCTCGTTGGCAAGGCAAAAGGATAAAGAGAAATGCTAGTAATTTTCTCTCTAACATTCTCTTTTGGATTTTTTCTATTATTTTTATGACATGTGTCTATTTCTACATTAAAAATAATGTCATTATCATTAATACATTAGACATCCAAAAAAAAAGTCGAAGAGAATGTTTCCAAGGACAAAAGCCCGTGAATCCAAGGACGTGGTTGAGTGGTCGGATCAACAGAATCACGTGGGTGCCTACGGCTAACCGCCGGTATGTGCCAGCGCAAATGTCAATGTCCTTTTCCTCCTCCCACAAAACTCCTCCTCCTTCATTCAGACAATTCACAAATCTCTAGCCCTGTTTTCCAATGGAGAAAAAACTAGTACAAGTTTCAGAGCAAGAGGTTCGCATAGATTTTGCACTCAACTGCAAATGCCGAGCTAACGTGTGCCTGACCTCCCTCTGCGCCACCGCCCCGGTAGCCTTCAAGGTCCGGACATCTTCGCCTCACAAGTTCCTCGTCAAACCACCTACCGGTTTAATCCCTCCGTTATGCCACGTCACGTTCCAGGTCATCCTCAAGCCTCAGGCCCAGCTCCCGCCCACCTTTCCTCGCTCGCCGTCCGACCGATTCCTCATCAGAACCGCCGAGTTCACCCGCGACTCAGAGTCCGAGTCAATCAACCAGTGGTTCTCCTCCTGTTCCCGCGGCTCCACTCACGACCTCAAGCTCAAGGTTGCCTTCGTGGGCCCCTTTCTTCTGCGCCACGCTGTCACTTGCGGGGACTACGCGCCGCCAGGAAAATAATCAAGCGGCAGAGAACGATTCTCGCCGAGTTTCCACCCAGAGATGCTGAGTCGCTCCTTCGAGTTGCGACCGAGTTGGTGAACCCGGAGGACATGATAAACTTGCTGCTCGAAGCTGGATTGAGGATCGACGCACGTGCGAGGTCCGATCAAGTAAATTATGAGGTGGATTCCAAATAGGCATCCAACGCACACGAGAAGCTACACGTGGCAGCGGCGTGCGATCGATTAGATTATGGTATGGGCTGCAGGGATGGAGTATGTGATCAACCCCGTTCGATCCAAGATGCTGCTTGTGATAAGGATGTAAGTAGTTTTACAAAGAAAAAAACCTTAATTTTGTTGGGTTTGATTTGAGCCCAAAGAATGATGGGTTTCAATGAGGGTCACTCTGGTTAATATGAGGCCCAATTTAATTTCATATGGATTTTTTTTATTTTTTTTGACATGATACAAGACATAGTGTGAACAATTTTAAATTAACTTAGGTGAGGGGATACGAATTTAGGTGCAAATGGGCGGTTATGTGATGAACTGACTTAATCCACGTCATAGATTCTGGTAGGCATTCATAATGCTTTGATCTTTGATTATGATACATTTTTGGCCATGCAGAAGCTGGAAATGGGAGAACTAGTATTGATGGCGGCAAGACGAGGAGATTTGATGCATGTGGAATTGCTGTTGCAAAATGGCGCGGATATAAACTGCTGTGATCAATATGGCTTGACAGCCCTGCACGCCTCAGCCATTAAAGGCCACAAGGATGTTGCTCTGATGCTCATCGAATTTGGGTTGGACTTGGAATCCCGGGACAGCGAAGGCCATGCGCCCTTGCATTTGGCTGTTGTGGGCGGGAGCTTGGAGACCGTCGAGATTTTGGTTCAGAATGGGGCCAATGTTAATGCCAAGAGCAACAGCGGCGCCACCCCTCTGTACATGGCTACGGCAATGGGGTATGATGATATCACCGAGTTTCTTATTAGCAGAGGTTAAAGGGTTAATGGAGCAAATGATTTGCAATTAACATCTTAATTAGTATGAATACGTGAATTAGGATAGTTAGTCCAGAAAGTGAGTTGTACTTGAGCTCGAGTCCCTATCTATCTTCCAAATTAGATTAATTTAGAATAATTGGTATAAATAAATACAACATTTTATTATCATGCACGGTGTTTCAATTGGATTAATGGAATGGAAAAGGAAAAAGGTGGACGAGCCAATTTCGTAGTATTGGCGCTATCAACTACGAAACTTCACTCTTTTGTATTTTTTTCGTTGGCTTTTGGTTGTTTATTGTGAATTTGTTGCAACTAATTTCATAATTCCAGAAAAAAATATGATAAAATAAATAAATTTAGATAAAAGCCAAATAAAATGAAATCCCCTGCGACCGTTATTTTTAAGTTTACCTCTCACTCCACCGCACTGCGCTGCTTCGCAAAAATGTACGGCTTACTCCTCCTGCTTCTCCTGTTCTTCACAAACCCAGCCTCACCTTCCTCCTTCCCAGATCGTTTTACCAAATCCCTATCCTCCAATCAGCGGAAACACAAATCCCAAGAATACCTCGAGCTCAGCAATGTCCTACCGTTCGATCAGTTGACCCCATCCTGCTCCCATCGAGTCCTCACGCACTCCTTCGCCAACACCATGAATGGCCCTCCCTTCTCCACCGCTTACTCACCGACGTGCGATTGCCCATATCCTTGGTCCCACATCACCCTCGAGTTTCGCGCTAAATGCAAAGGCGAGCAGTACGACCGGATAGTCGGCTTGTGGCTCGGCGGCGTGGAGCTCCTCCGCACCAGCACGGCCGAGCCGACTGAACGAGGAATCTTCTGGAAGGTTCAAAAGGAAATCACCAGATACTCCTCTCTCCTCGCGCGCTCCCACCTCAACCTCACGATGATGCTCGAGAACGTCGTTGACCACGTCTACACCGGCGTTTACCACGTCGAAGTCCATTTCCTCTATTACAACCAAAGCGTCCCCGTTAGGCCTAACCCCGTGATGAGGGTTGCTTCGATAATCCCAAATCAAAATTTGGGAACTGTTGCTTACCAACCGGCCGATTTGATCTTTCCGATATCCGATAACGGAGATAAAGGATACTGGTTCCGAATCGAGAGCGAATCGGATTTCCACTCCAAGGAAATCCGGATCCCGCGGAACACACGACGAGTCGTACTGGAGCTGTACGTGTCGTTTCACGGAAACGACGAGTTTTGGTACTCGAACCCGCCAAATATATACATCACAACGAACAACTTAGCGACCGGGCGCGGCAACGGAGCTTACAGAGAGGTTTTCGTGACAGTCGACGGCGAATTGGTGGGTTCGGAAGTTCCATTTCCTGTGGTGTTCACTGGTGGCATCAACCCTCTGTTTTGGGAACCGGTGGTGGCCATCGGAGCCTTCGACCTTCCTTCTTATGATTTGGAATTGACGCCATTTCTGGAGAAGCTTCTAGATGGGAAAGCTCATAGCTTTGGAATTGGAGTGGCTGATGGGATTTCATATTGGCTTGTGGATGCCAATTTGCACATTTGGTTGGACCATCAATCAAAAACAGTGGAGGCCAAATCAAGCGTTTTGCCTCCGCCTCCTACTATTGAAGTGAACCGAGGTACCCAGTTTAAACATCTTGATGGGGTTTTCAAGATCAGAGCAGAGAGAAGCAATGAGTTTGTGGGTTGGGTTAAGTCCAGTTCAGGCAACTACACCACCAGAGTCTCTCAGTGGTACGATTTCAAGAGCTCGATTCGATTCGCAAAGAACGGGACTTATAAATTGGTGAAGCAGAGAGTCAGTGCCAAAAGGGAAGTGAAGGTTGAGAATGAGAAAGGTGTGGCGGTGCTTAGGACCAGAGTTAGGAGGAGGTACCCTATCAATGTCATCACTGCTACTTTACCTGGGTCTCCCAAGGACACTCATGTGATAGTCACAAACGTGTCGCATTCGATGAAGGAGAAGTTCTCGCATGGAGACTATTTGAGTCGGGTTTATAACAGTCAGGATTCGAGAGGGTGGATGAAGGTGAAGGATCACTCTGTTCTCTCTGGAACTGGAAATACTGAGCAGAGTTTTCGTTACAGTGGTGAGTTTGGTTGTTATTCAAGAGCTGTTGGTGCAAGTGCTGGCAACCTCATCAGGGATTACTCCACCTTCTGTTGTTTGTCTGTCTCATGATGATTTTGTTTCCATTGGTTATCTTTCTCTGTTGCAGGTTTTCATGGCTTCCAACTCCTATCCATGTATGAATTTTTTTCTTCTTTAATCCATGTAAGATTTAGTAATCTGTGTCTGTAATATGCCTTCCTTTTCATTTGTATTTATCTCAACAAGAATGAATACAAGCTTAGAGATTGTAAAAATGGCAGAAGCTGTATCATTACCACTATGGAAATATATCTATGACCGTGGACGCTTATTTTGAGAGTCAAAAGCTAAAAATTCAAAACTTTCTACTTCTATATTACAGTTGATTAATATATGATATAAGATTGAGTGTACAGGCGAAAAAAAGATCAGAAGCTTCATTCATGATTTACTTGAACCTCGTCCTGGACGCCAGAAACCTTTCTTACCAAAAAGAAACTGATCTTTGTGGAGGGCTGTCGACCAGTGAAGCGAATGCAAAACTGGCCTCAGCTTGTTTATCATTTCCATTGTGTCCTGAACCACTAAATACCCACCAGGCCTTAATATGCGATCCATTTCCACCACTACATCTATCATGTCGCATCTGACAAAAGCGAAGACTAATTACAACCAAAATTGTTGACCGTGGCGTAGATGAAAATAATATTGACATGCTGTAATCATGTTTCAGTGTTTTCGTTCATCAGATGTTCTATAGCAGGTAGGTGCTAGCAAGCAATCAAAAGGTCACAAGAGTAGTGAGAAATTTTATCGTACCTTTGCGAAAGGTTTTCAAAGAGAAAACTGGAATGCAGTAGATCATATGTCCGAGGGTAGGTATTCAAAGACTCGCACCAGTCATGGTAAATTCCAATCAACCCTCTGTCGAAAATGACGGACAGAGTATCTGGTACATGAACGGGGACGACATTCATTACCCAGAGAAGTTGATCGGTAAGTGCCGCAGCAAATCTGAAAGGCACCACCCGGAAAAGAGGACTGTATTAGAGCAACAACAATACTTCCACAAATAATAAGCACTGGAATGATCATCTAACACCAATGACTAAGCAATATGATGATACAACAAAAATAAAATATGGAAGTAGCAACTACTCATTTGTTAAATTTGTTTTACCCTCCATAACCAGCATTCATATCCATTACATTCCGCACGCTTGACCAGTTTATAGCAGCATTGTTCACATAGGCATCTGACACAAGTGCAGACCAATGTATGGTGTCCTTGTAGAACATTTCCTCGGCTTCTGCGTCAGTAGCTAGGCTCGGAGGTTTACTGGTAAGCCTGTTGGGCCAGGGTAAGGGCCAGCTAGATCGAGGTGGTAGGGTAACACAGGAACTGAGTGGCACATACCTGTAACACAAACTTTGACAAGATTTAGGACAAGTATAAAGAGTACTCTCCTTAGATAAGCAGTAGCAGCAATACGAGAGAAGAGATATCCCAGGAAATTACCATGAACTGTTTTTCCTGTCTTTAGGACCACAAATAGGTGGTTTATTTTCTTTGCGTTTAAAATATCGTACAAATGAGATAGGCTTCCGATATATTACAAGCCCAATTCCAGTTGAATCGACAGTCTTAGCGACAACATCCCAGCACATTGATCTTGTCAGAGACACCATAGCTGGAAGAAACATGCATATACATCCAACTTAGATCGGCTTAACATATCTTCACTTTTTATGGTAAATATTGCTGCTAAACTCTACATTAATCATATGATGGATTTAGAAGCTTCCATGAAATGTAGTCCACTAAAGAAAATAGAAGGTGACCAGAGGGATGAGTGAAAGAGAGATCAGATTACGAACATTTCCATACACGCGAATCTCTTTCATCGTCACGATAAACCGGTGTAGCAGACCATATGAAAAAACCTCCAGGCCTAAGAATCCTGTTGAGCTCCAATAGTGGTTTCCCACCTACACTAACCAAAACCATTAAATTAACAGAGAGAATGAATAGGACAGAGAAGAAATGAATTAAGAAAGAACTTCAAACTCGATACTAAGAAGTGATTTATTTAGAAAAAGTACCATCTGCATCCCAGTGAACCCTGCACCTTGCACAATGAATCAAATCATATGCATTATCAGGAAATGTCAGCCTTTGTGTTCCAATAACCGAGAGAGTAGCAGGAATTCCCCTTTCAAGAGCAAACTGTATCTGAGCTTCATGTTCATCTTTTGGGGCAAATGACATGGTAATAACATTTCTGTCCAGCAAATAGCCACCAAAGCTAGCAACACCACAACCAACATCTAAAACAACCCTTACATGCCTCCCCCATTCAATAACTGGTAAAGTCTGGAGTGAAGCAGAAATAAAAAACCATATCAAAATTTTCAAAACCAATGTAAAATCAGAAGTGGCAAAGGCGGGTAACCCTGTACCTTTTCGATGAATTCAGTGTAGTGATTAACTCCTTCCTTAAACTGAGTACCACCGCCAGGAAAAATAAGATAATCATCTGACTTCTTTACCCAATTTTGGTCCTTCTTGTACTCAACAAGCTTTGGGTGAGGAACATTGTCATACCATATCTAAAAACAGAGAAAATCATCAATACATTATTGAATGCTGAAGTAATTAGGATATGCCACCAACTTCACATTTCATTAAAATCACTTTCCCAAAAAAGAAAATCATGAAAGTTTTTCGTGAACAATTAGATGTTAAAGTCGATTGCTTTAAATATCTACAAGCTATAACACTAGTCATTCTCATTAACCTTTGGATTTGAATATTGACATAACATAGTAACACACCAAAATACCCACCTTCTTCATTGAAAGCAATAAACCCATTTGAGAAAAACCAGAAACAAATCTTACCAAAGTATAAATCTCACCATGTCCCTGCTCTCAGGCCACGGAACCGGCACCTTGTAACCTTTCGGAAGCGGCTCCAGACACCTAGGGCTCGGCTGCGGGCAATGCCGCTCGCGATGCTCCATATGCCTTCTCGACTTCAATGCCTTGATCGCGTGGAAATTGTCCAAGCACGGTATGTAATCAACAGCCACCGGTCCCGTACAGAGTCTCCAATTGAAATTCACAGAAACAGGGATACTAGTCTCATCCCCAACGGGACCGTTTTGGATGGGCGGCGCTGTGATGGGGTTGGAGGAGTGCGCTGGTAGAGGAGAAGCGATGACGATGGGTTGTGCAGACGACGACGTTTGAACATCGGAATAGAAGAAGAGAGGGTCAGGGGTGTTGGTGTTGGTGTTGGTGAAGAGGAGGACTGTGACGCAGACGAGCAGGAGTGAGAGTGTGAAGATGAAAGGGAATTTTCGCTCTTTGAAAAAGCTTGGGACTGAGATGCCCATTTCTGAGAGCTCTGTTCCTCTCTGAGCGTTAAAGCTTAAAGCTTTGTTGAATGTGAGAGAGAAAGGGACGTATATTTATACGGTGCAGGCTAAAGCAGCTGATCAAGATTCAAGATCGAGAAGAGTACGCGGTATTTCTAGCAGGATTTCGAAATGTCGTTATCCGACGAAGAGAAGACACAGGTTTTCGACTCTGCAATTATTTTATTTTTATTTTGAACAGCTCGTCTGAAAATTAAAATCAATCATCTTTTTAAATATATCAATAATTTAATAGCACTCACTACGATTACGATTTTGGTTAGAGTAAATTAGAGTATTAGTTTCTGAATTTGATTCTTATATTAAATTCCTAGGTTACTTAGATTATATTGTTTAATTTTGTTGATCAATTCCAATTTAGTTATTAATTATGTTAGTGTCTTGACTTAGCGTGCATGTAAAGTCCGCAATTTCTTTGAATTTATAAATATAATAATAGGGTTTCGGTTTAATTTTTAATTTTTAAGAAGTAAGCTGAATTATGCCCGCTACTAGTAGCTATGGGTGGGGAACATTTGGTAAACTGAATTGTGTCCACTCCTAGTGCAGAATTGCCACATTTCCGCAATCACTTTCTCCAAATGACAAATTATGAAATGTGCTTAACACATACCAAACCAAATATGAAGTGCCACTACCCACCTTGTCCATTCAAAGCAGTACAAAAAACCAGAAACAAATCTTACCAAAACATAAATCTCACCATGTCTTTGCTCTTAGGCCACGGAACTGGCACCTTGTAACCTTTGGGAAGTGGCGGCAGACACCTTGGACTCTGCTCTGGGCAACGCCGTTCACGACGCTCCATATGCCTCCTCGTCTTCAAGGCCCTGATTACCTTGAAGTTATCCAAACATGGTATGTAATCAACAGCTCCCCGACCCATACAGAGTTCCCAATTCAAAGTCACAGAAGCAGTAGTGGCTCCATCCGAAATGGCACGGGTCTGGAGGGACGGTGCTGTGATGGGGTTTGAGGTCTGAACATCGGAGTAGAACAAGAGAGGAGAAGAGGTGTTGGATTTGGAGAAGAGGAGGATTGTGAGGTAGAGGAGCAAGAGTTTGAGTGAATATGCATGGCAGTTTTCGCATTTTGGAGAAGCTGGGGACTCTGCTAATTCCCATTTTGATGGCTGTGTTCGTGTGCGTGTGTTAAAGCTATTGTTTTATTTTCAACAGCTCGTCTGAAATTTATATCTCAGAACCCATTTGCTCACGAGTAATGCTAGGCTTATCACATTGTATACCACATCTCTAATAGAGGTGGAGCCCACCAATACAATGGGACCCACCTCTATTAGAGATGTGGTATACAATATGATAGGAAAATATGATAAGCCTAGCATTTTCCTTTGCTCACACACACACGAGAGAGAGAGAGAGAGAGAGAGAGAGAGAACAATACTTATACACGAGAGGGCCACAAAAAGTTTCTCCATTACTGTTTTAAAGTATTGAACTATTAAGGTGTCAAGTATCCTCCAAAAAACTCGGCTCGATTCGGTAAATTGCCAAAACATCTCAATGATACGATACTTTGAAATTGGTTTTATACAACTGTTAAAAAAGGAACTTGCTGGAGGAAAATGGTTAAGCCACTATCTATCGCACAATATTCTTCTTCAATCTACAATGCCGGGGCCCGCACCTTCCACGTTAACTTCTCCCATGCCTGTGTCTTCCTCTTCCTCACTACCCTCATCACCACTGACCTCCTCATTCTCCTGGCGGAGCTTAATCATGTGTTCAGCAAGAAGTTTGTCATCCCGTTCACTCACCTACATCAGTACACCATATTAGACACAAAAATGGAAAAAATTTATATGCCAAGTCAATCAAGATTACTATAGATTTGAAATTCAATGCTATGAGGTATCGAAAATAAAAACTTATGCTAAAAGATTGATAAGCATTCAAAGTCAGCTGAATATAAAGAAACAGATGGAAAACCAAAATATAAAGAAGCAGGTTAACACTCACCACTCTGGGTGCCTCCTTCACTGCTAATTTCCCCTTGTGATGTTCTATCTCTTGCGTGCAAGCTTCAATTGCATTGCTTAGAACTGCTATCCCTTGCTCCTTCAAAGCCATAACAGAAATTATAAAATTCATTAGCAAAAGCAGCAAGCGGCAACTATCATCATGCTTCACAACTGCCTTCAGGGAGGTCAGCAGAAACTTCTACATTTCTAGCTTCCTGAATATAGTATCTTTAGCAGAGAAGTAGTAACTAATGCTTTGTGGGCAGGAATCGGAAAAATTGATGATACAAATCAAGCAATGAATAAGAACCATAACATTAACTTTTAAAAAAATAGTGCTAGAATGGCAAGGTTGAATAGTCCCATGACTACATTTGAAGTTGAAATTGAAGCTACAGACTACTAAATGGATATTGCCATATTGGCCAGACCGTAAACCTTCATCGCAATATAGCACCAGTGCAGGAAAAACATGTGGGAAAAGGTTGTGATCCTCTGAGCAGCCATCAGGTAATATCTTAACTGACTCAAATTCAAATGTTCAAGGTACAAAATTTGAACACTCTTAACTAGGGGAAATCAGTGCGCAGACGAGATATTCTTAGGACTAATGTTTTTTCTTTGGCCAGGCAGGAAAACAAGCATTTATAACCTGAATATCAAACAGTTTGCATCTTGACAAAAAAACATGTCATGTTGATAAGGGACATTATCAACATGCCACTATCTTGCTTGGTGGATGATCAAGCTTACTGCATAATAATCATGCAGTTGAAACAATAATTGATCAACTCAAGATTTAAATCAGTGTGAGCAAACCTTATTAAGAGTCTGTGTGGTAAGAACATAAAGTGGAGGAGCAACCAATTTAATTTTCACAGGACAGTCATTATTGCCTGCAGCTTCTGCTTTCCGCATGGCATCCTGCAAAAACAAGAACATGTATGTAGAAAATCAAAATCCAGCCATAGAGAAAGCATCATGAAAGAAAAATAAGCAGATTCCACAGAAGGACATCACAAAACCTTAATGTGAAGAACACCATCAAATTGGAAGCACTTCATTTCAATATCAGCTCGGATCTTCAATGGTTGTGGGGTCATTCTTCTCCTAATATTCTTCACCAAAGACTCTTTCACTTCCTCCGACACAGCAGGAACCACCTTAGTGACCTACAAATTAAGATGTAAGGGACTTTCACACCTATGCATACGCGACATAAACAGGAGAATATGAACCATAAACATCACACAAACAGGCATTACCTCTTGTCCATCAGGGCCAGTCTCTTTGACCTCACGTGTGAGGGCACTAAGAACTGAATCAGGATCGGTCACAATTATTTTGAAAGCCTGCACAAAGTAATAATTCATGTTCACTACTGACAATTAACACCAAAAACATACATTGAAAGATGGTGAAAATCCTCACCTCAAAAGCATGACCATATTTCCGGTATAACGGCCAGGCAATATGGACATACAGCTCCTGTAACAAGTAAAGTCAATAAGTGATAGGGTAATATCCTATGAAAACAATAGATAACAAACTATACAAAGTACCCACCACAGTCAATCATTAATTTGTTTGAGCATGCAGATCCTATTAACGCTATCTAAACAAACCGAAGCATCTACCATTAAACAAAACGCAATTAACACTAACATAATATCGAAAATTGCATTCACGTATGGGTAGTATCAAAAGGTATGCATAAATTTCTAAGTCTAGTGGTCCTGATGCCTACACATCAGACCAGCATAAAAAGCCTGATTTTCTTCTCCAAAGGTAGAATTCATACAAAATTCTGAGAATCCAAAACAGCACAAAACCAAAACAACTGAAATTACACCAAAATACCTCCAAATCGATGCCCAAAGTCTCGGCCACATGGCGCATGATGGAGTGGACGAGCTTGCTCTTGTTGTACCTCTCCTCACAGGTCTGGATATCCTCCTCGGAAACCCTCCTCTTACTCAAATCAATGTAGCCCTTCTCCTTGTCGACCCTGAGGACCATGACGGGCTCGATTCGGCCCACCTTGATGAGGCTGCTAACACTTCGAATCCGACGTCGGGAGAGCTCCGAGAAGAGAATCATGCCCTCGATGTTGTTGTACTCGAGGAGCGAGACGTAAGCGCCCATGTCGGCGATGTTCTTGACCTGGATCATCACCGCCATGTCCACCTCTGGGTACCTCGCTTCGTACATGCGGCACTCCAGGTTCGGTGCGTGGGAAGCCATGGTTGTTGCTTCGTAGATTGGTTGGATTAGGGTTAGGGTTTTGAGAGAGAGAGAGAGAGTGTGTGTGTGTGTGTGTGTGTGTGTTTGTTTCTGGGAAAAGAGTGCTTGGCGCGCCGGAAAATAGAGGGTTAGGGTTTTGAGCAGAGAGAGCAGCGTAGTGTATACTGATAGATGTCCAGAAACGAAAGTTAGTACCGGAAACGGGTATTTCTTGACTTTTTTGTTTTCAGTCGGCGGGTAAAGCCCATCAGGGCCCAAGGGCCAAATTTAAAAAGTACCCAAAATAAAAATTAGAGTGGGTAGTAGGATTCTAACCTGCGCAGGCAAAGCCCAACAGATTTCGAGTCTGTCTCCTCCTTGACCGCTCGGATATATCGACTGCTCGGGCACAAATCTACTTGAGTATATAATGAAGGTGAAATTCTACAGTGAGGGTGTCATATATGAACTTCTCATGTGTACCCCCATAGTAGTCACATGATCATTTCATTAAACTTAAGTGAAGTTACTACTCAGATGAATCATGTGGCTAATATGAAGGTCCACATCCATAGTCCAAATATAACACCCTCACTATAGAACGACTGTACAATCAAGAGTCATTATATAGTGAGGGCCTTCTATGTGGCTTTTAAGTGAGGTCCTATCTTTTAACCGTTGGATCAGGGTAATCAATTTGATCCAACGACTAATCAATTTTATCAAACGGTTAAGAGATAGGGCCTCACCTAAGGGTCATATATAAGGCCCTCACTATAGAAAATTCTTGGTATAATCAAAGAGTGTCTCTATTTAAACCTCACACGTTTCTTTGTTCATCCCAATACTTTAATCATTAAGCTCTTAAGTTTTATTATTGTATAAAAAGACAAAAAAAGTCATCCAACTTAATACTTAACCCTAGTACATCTGTACACATCCCACCAATCTTCATATTCCTGAGGAAGACATGTTGGTTTTGATTTGAGCTTTTAATTAATGGGTCATTTTCAGTTTTAGTTTGATTGATTGGGAGTATGTGAGTTTTATTGTTTTCTTCTATGCAAAGCTGATTGCTTTGTTTTGGTGCCTTTGGTAATGCATATATGGGAATGCGACTGTGGTGGAGAATACAGACAGAGAGGATGGTGGGATCTTATTTTCCTGAGGATACGGGCAGTTTTTGATTTTGGAATTTGAGATACTTGAGTAGGGTGATGATTTTGGAATCATGATTCATATCTAATGTTTCCTATCAAAATAATTTGTTGAATCTAATGTTGCAATGTTTTCGCAATGTCATTGATAAAATCCTTTTTTACAATAAAATATTAAACAAATGACGTTATGCATTAGGAGAGAAGCGGTGCCATGTCAAATAAAACTTCAATTATAATATTTGGGCTTAGCTTTCTAGAGTAGTGTTCTCTTGGTCACCTAGTGACCAAGAAATCCGTGGTCACCCACCTTTGGATTTAAATCCAAAGGCCCACCTACTTTTGCACTCATTTTAAGAAACTGTATTGGACCGTTGGATTTAAATCCAACGGTGAGTGACCACAGATCCTTGGTCACTAGGTGACCAAGAGATCACTACTCTAGCTTTCTATTGGAATGTTTTATCTTGTTAAAGTAATATGAGGTTGAGATGCAAAGTGATGAGGGGCAAAATAGCGGGGTATAGAGTGTGAGGTTGATGAATTTTTTTATTTTTTATGGTGTGTGTTTAGGGGTAATTTGGGAAGATAGTGGAATTTTCTTAGAAATTGTGAAAATTTGAATTAGAAGTTGGGGTAAACTTAGAATATGAGATGAACAATGAGAGGTGTGGGATTTTTAAAAAAAAACTCTAATCAAATCATTTATTTTGTGTAGATACTTCTTGAATCTTGACATTTGATGCATGGGATCTTTAGCTTATTACAATTAAAGTTGCGTTCTGGAACTTTAGTACAAGATGCATCAAATCATTGCAACTGATTAATTACAAACTGCTGTGCATGTACGCCACTAGGGGAAGAGCAAGATTTATCCCTTCCTCACTTGAAAAAAAAACGAAAACTACAATTCGTCGAGGGACCGTTTATCACCATTCCCCAGTGAGAGAACATCCAATGGAATAGTTGAGACAGGCTTCTGCTCCTGTTCTTCCAGTTTTACATTGCACACTGAATTATACTCATGCTTCAAATGAGGAGCAACTATTCCTTCCTGGAAAAACACAAATGGTAAAATGAAAATTTGCTGAATGACCATATCTATTAAATGAGAGAGTAGGATAGAAACAGTACCTTAAAAACTTTAAGTGGACAGAAATCAGAATCATTACAACCCTAAACACCAAAACACAAAACATTATTATCTGAGAATTCAATAGTGAAACCAAAGTTTGGGATCCAAAAATGTTCGAGAATCATAAGAGTTCAAAATAAGTAAAGAATGGGGCCTAACTGGCATTGGAATGGGTTGTTCATTGTGCAGCACTTGCACAAAGTGCTTGTTTGATGTGTTGGCTGGACAACTGTACAGAACCAGCATGTTATTCCCACCAAAAGGTGCTACAGTATTGCCCCTCCAATTTCTCTTCTGGGGAGGCCTTGGAGGGAGTTCCAAGAACTGTTCCCTCTGTATTTTTTGAAATTCTGAAACATAGAAAACATAACTCCTACCATGAGAGCAGAATAAAGAAGAAGCCACATGCATGAGCATTTAGATTCCCACCTGTGCATAAACCCAGATCATGCAAGCAAAATTATAAATTTACTGAAGAAATCACTCACCAGATCCGTCAAGAAAGAGTCCAAGTAGGCATGAAAATGGAACCACAGTTTCTGCATGTGCAAACCTTAGCCTCGCCTTTTCATAACTGCCAGGAGCATGTTTTTCTACAAAGAAAAGGTGGAGAGAGCGAGGGAGACAGTGTGTGTGAGAGAATGAGAATACCATAAGTCATATAGCTTACACAATAAGATTTTGTAAGTTGAAAGTACAACAGCACAACAGTGTTTCCCCCCCTTTGATAAGTTCAAATGAAAAGAAACACAGCGAGAAAACAAATACATTGTAAAACTACATATGCAAAGAATTCCACGTTTAAGTGTAGTCCAAATAGACACTGACAAATCCATGAGGTTTTAATAGTCGTCAGGGATAGTATTATCCAGTTATAACTGCGCACTATTGGGTTACCTTCTTCAGCCTTAATAGCCTGCTCCATGGACTGCACAACATCTTCAAGTAAGGGCACTCCCATTCTATAGTTTATTGATTTACCATACCCCTTTAATATAAAGGCCTCCAAGTCATCTGTCCACTCAAGCAAAGAAACCTACAGGAAACTTTTTCATGTAAATAAACAAACAAAAGAAATTGAGATCACGTAAATCTGTGTTTACTGATATTACTAAACCACAATCAAAGGGGACAAATTACTCTATTACATTCTTCAAAGAAAAACTATAATTACAATTTTTGTAATTCAGTTTCAGCACCAATTCACTTGCCGTGCCCTCTCCATTTACAGATGTATCTACAAGCTAAATAGAGCTAAAAAGGCTGGCATACATGTTCATATATCATATTCAGGTTCAAACCAAAAATATTATACAGCATAAACTAATTATCATGGAACCATATAAGAAAAGGGATTGTTTAATCTTGACAGTGAAAAATTATGCATACCTCGGAAGGGCTGAAAAGTGCACAACCTTGGTCAACTATATTCAACAAGGACGCTTCCTGCCAAACAGAACAAATAACATATGACCATAAAAATCAATTGCACTTCAGGAATAACTAATTCACAAGCTCAATCCACGAGAGCAATAAAATGAGTTAGTGTACGAAAACAGAAAGAAAGCAATCACCTGTTTGCACAGAAACCACAGAGAAGTTGTATCCTGCCTTGTAAAATTCAACCTGTAGCGCCTTCTTAATGCAGAAGTGATTTCATCATAAACAGGTTCCTTAAGCTTATCAACAGCAGGCTCCTGACTTTTCTTAAATGCCTGCATGCATAAGTCTTCAACAACCAACAAATACAGCATAGAATTGCAGATAAAATGGGGGTTATGGCAACCGAGTCTGGCTCCACGCAATCCCACCAACTAAGAAAGTGTAATCAGATTGTGTGTGTTGCACGTGTTCAAAAATCAAGGAAAAGATCAGGACGGCAGAATACCTTGTAGTTTTGGCAACAATCATGAAACCTTAGTTTTGTATCACTTGCACGGCTTTCGCTGGTTACAGCAAAAGCTCGATGACGCCCTGGTCCAAGACTTCCTTTCCCACTAAACAATCCCATCCCAAATGCCACAGCACTGGCTGATGCCCGAGGGACCTATCACATTATAAAAAAGATGCATAAGATGAAAGGTTCTAACAGAACTGACCAACATCTGAGGCTGATATTCACAGCCAGAGAGATATAATTAACTTCGATCAGCTTAAAGTCTCAACTTGAAAATAAGAATTACTCCAAACATTTAGAAAATTGCCAAGTTAATAGATGACTATTATGCCATATTCAAAGTTACCACAAACCTATAAAACAAGGCTGATCATGGCCATAATTTATCACGTACAGGGAAAACATACTTGAATGCCCTTATTAAAAAAAAAAGATAAGAAAAAAGCCCTAGAATAAACAAATCTTACCTGTGTTGCCTTTATTGCATAAACATCTGGATGGTAATCATCATTAAACATATTTGGAAATCTTGCTCGAGTCCTGATCCCAAGATCATAGAGTTCATCCTCTCCTTGGATAATTAATTCTCCACCTTTCAGTTTTCCTTTCCAAGGAGATTTCCAACCCTTTAACCAACCAGGACGTTTTTCCAAAGACAGGTTCTGTTCATCAGCTTCTCTCAGTAACACCTCCAGATGAGCTGCCAAGTTGTCCAACTCTTTAATCCGCTTCTTGGTAGGTGAACGAGTTCCATGCCTTGCCTGATAATATAAGTTGCATCAGGAGCCATAAATGTGAAACTCTCTAGTTGAGGATTAAAAAATAAATGTAACTTGGGGAAAGCCAGCAAGCTAATCTTGACAAACGAGCAGAAGTCATGCGCAAAAAGAATCACATCTGATAACTAAATATGCAACCAGAATACATACATACATACATGCTTACAGACGCGAACACAAATTTCATACAGAACAAACTTATTTGCAGTCTTCAAATCTGAGTTATTCCTGATAGCAAAATCTATTATTGCCTCTTTGTCTAATTTTTGTTTGAAACACAAACACTGAACACACAAACATTTGAAAAACGAATGGAAGTTCGGAAATTGGAAATGACAATATGAAAAAAGAAATTTACCACGAGATTTAAGTGGATGGGAGTACATCCATCTGGAATCTTCGATGGAACAAATGAACTGTCTGCAATGCCTTTAACGACACCGTATCTGCAACAGAAACCCATAAGCTATTTCTCTTTCCACGAGAATTCTACCTTCCATTGCTTGAAAAGATTAATTATTTAATTTAAATAAGGAAAAAAATTGCAACTTGAAACACTTTCTGCAATTTACTCTCAACCAAGCAGACGGCTAAGCAATAAGAACCAAAAATCTAGTAACGACAGTAAATATAAATAAAAATGTAATAAATTCGTAATCAAATTAATGGGAAATTTTTATTTTGTGAGAGAGAAACCTGGAAACAGTAGAAAGGTGTTGGCGAACATCGAAAGCTTCTTCTTCGGCATTTGAATGAACGAGTAGCGATAATAATACTAGCAGAACAGTCGCCATGGCCCGCTTCATCTTCTCCGTCTCAGTTTGTCTCTCTGCGTTAAGAACTTTTAAGTGTCGAACTTTTTTTTTTGGCGGTCCGTTTTCTGCTTGAAAGTTGGAATTAGTGCAACTCGCCCCGTCTCTGAACGCCGCGTGGCAGTTCGCGCGGTGGCGCGGTCTAACGGGCCACCTCAACCACGACTGGAGCTGCAAGTGGGCCAAGTACCCAAAATCTGAACCGGGCTTAGGTGGAGCAGTAAGTTAAGGCCCAAGTATCCGTTGGAAGTTTTCTTGCAGCTGTGCTGCTTGGTTTTGGTTCTGGATGTTTTAACGTTATTTCCTGTATAGATTTGAGATCCAGAGAGTCGAAAAGAAGTTTTCTTGCAGACTGAGTTATGTTCTCTTTTACAAATGGGGTCATTTGGGCTGTTGAACTTTATGCTTATGGTAGCTTTTGCAGGCAAGAGGGTTGAAGAAGCATTTGAAGAGGCTCAATGCCCCGAAGCATTGGATGCTTGACAAACTTGGCGGTGCCTTTGTAAGTATAGATTTGAGATCCAGAGAGTCGAAAAGAAGTTTTCTTGCAGACTGAGTTATGTTCTCTTTTACAAATGGGGTCATTTGGGCTGTTGAACTTTATGCTTGTGGTGGCTTTTGCAGGCAAGAGGGTTGAAGAAGCATTTGAAGAGGCTCAATGCCCCGAAGCATTGGATGCTTGACAAACTTGGCGGTGCCTTTGTAAGTTGAAGATCTTATCTTTGTCTTCCTTTTTATGTTGATGCTTGTGCATGCATCCTCCTTATTTTCCATTTTTATTCCTTACATTCTTGTTTTATTTTTCTTCCTTAGGCGCCCAAGCCTTCATATGGGCCTCACAACAAGTCCAGGGAATGCCTTCCTTTGGTCATTATCTTACGAAACAGATTGAAATATGCTCTCACTTACCGTGAGGTCATTTCCATTTTGATGCAACGACATGTTCTGGTTGAAGGGAAGGTTAGGACTGACAAGACATATCCTTCGGGTTTCATGGGTATGCTAATCCTATCTTCTAACTGAATCAATTTTTTTTTCAATTACTTTTTCTTCTAGTCCTTGTTCTGTTTTTGTGTCAATATGAGTTGTATTTTCAAAATAAAAAAAATATGAGTTATATTTTCATGAGAACAATTGCCCATAGATATTGCTATAGGATGATTGTTTATGTTTTCTTATCAAGGCACCCATATTTCACCAGTTGTTCGGTGCTTTGAAAGGAACGTTAAATTTTGGGGTATTTAGTCACAAGAGGATTGTATATAACAGTATTCAATTGCTTGAAGTGCCAATATCTGTGGACGTGTTCAATTTGTAAAATCGCATTGGTGCTGGGAGCTGTTTCCCTTCATTTCACGGAAATAAGTTTTGATTTTGTAGAATTTATATCCCCCTTGATTTGCAGATGTTATTTCAATCCCAAAAACAAATGAGAATTTCCGTCTCCTTTATAACACAAAGGGTAGGTTCCGTCTCCACTCAATCAGGGATGAAGAGGCAAAGGTTATTTTTTAAAGTTCTCTAGATATGTTTTTACTTAGTATGCAGGGTGGTCTACTTTGGGCAACTATCCAGTATTTCATCTTGTTAACTAATGGGCATTTTCTTTTTGCTGATGTTTTGAGAATGGTTTTCCTCTGCAGTTTAAACTGTGCAAAGTCCGGTCTGTGCAGTTTGGGCAAAAGGGTTCAAATAAGTTTTACTTATAATACACAGCACACTAGGCTTCAAATAAGTGTTATTCAGACTCACATAGGCTTCAAATAAGTTTTATTTATAAATACACAGCACACTAGGCTTGGTTTAATAGATACTAACCTCCCTGCACGCGCTTCCGCTCATGCGGGAAGCTTCTTTCAATCACGCGCGCTATGCGCGACTTACAAAGTTTATTTTTTATTTTTATTTTGCAATTGTATTTTGCTACATATGTCTCCACAACTTCTTATTTCAATAGCACGTGTGATAATGACACATTTTTTCTAGACGTGCGTTCTAACTTATTTTATTTTTCCTAACTTTTAAAACGCTTGTCTAGAAAAAAATACACGCCATTAATCCCTTCCTCAATTGAAAAAAAAAACGAAAACTACAATTCATCGGGGGACCGTTTATCACCATTCCCCAGTGAGAACATCCAACGGAACAGTTGAGATAACTTACAGGCTACAGGCTTCTGCTCTTCCAGTTTTACATTGCACACTGAATTATAGTCATGCTTCAAATGAGGAGCAACTATTCTTTCCTGGAAAAACACAAATGGTAAAATGAAAATGAGCTGAATGACCATATCTATTAAATGAGAGAGTAGGATAGAAACAGTACCTTAAAAACTTTAAGTGGACAAAAATCAGAACCATCACAACCCTAAAGACCAAAACACAAAACATTATTATCTGAGAATTCAATAGTGAAACCAAGGTTTGGGATCCAAAAATGTTCGAGAATCATAAGAGTTCAAAATAAGTAAAGAATGGGGCCTTACTGGCATTGGAATGGGATGTTCATTGTGCAGCACTTGCACAAAGTGCTTGTTTGATGTGTTGGCTGGACAACTGTACAGAACCAGCATGTTATTCCCACCAAAAGGTGCCACAGTATTGCCCCTCCAATTTCTCTTCTGGGGAGGCTTTGGAGGGAGTTCCAAGGACTGTTCCCTCTGTATTTTTTGAAATTCTGAAACATAGAAAACATAACTCCTACTATGAGAGCAGAATAAAGAAGAAGCCACATGCATGAGCATTTACATTCCCACCTGTGCATAAACCCAGATCATGCAAGCAAAATTATGAATTTACTGAAGAAATCACTCACCAGATCCGTCAAGAAAAAGCCCAAGTAGGCATGAAAATGGAACCACAGTTTCTGCATGTGCAAACCTTAGCCTCGCCTTTTCATAACTGCCAGGAGCATGTTTTTCTACAAAGAAAAGGTGGAGAGACAGGGAGAGAGTGTGTGTGTGAGAGAATGAGAATACCAGAAGTCATATAGCTTACACAATAAGATTTTGTAAGTTGAAAGTACAACAGCACAACAGTGTTTCCCCCTTTGATAAATTCAAATGAAAAGAAACACTGTGAGAAAACAAATACATTGTAAAACCACATATGCAAAGAATTCCACGCTTAAGTGTAGTCCAAATAGACACTGACAAATCCGTAAGGTTTTAATAGTCGTCAGTGACAGTATTATCCAGTTATAACTGCGCACTATTGGGTTACCTTCTTCAGCCTTAATAGCCTGCTCCATGGACTGCACAACATCTTCAAGTAAGGGCACTCCCATTCTATAGTTTATTGAATTAACATACCCCTTTAATATAAAGAGCTCCAAGTCATCTGTCCACTCAAGCAAAGAAACCTACAGGAAACTTTTTCATGTAAATAAACAAACAAAAGAAATTGAGATCACGTAAATCTGTGTTTACTGATATTACTAAACCACAATCAAAGGGGACAAATTACTCTATTACATTCTTCAAAGAAAAACTATAATTACAATTTTTGTAATTCAGTTTCAGCACCAATTCACTTGTCGTGTCCTCTCCATTTTTAGATTTATCTACAAGCTAAAAAGGCTAGTATTCATCATGTAACTAGTTCCCGTCATTTTATTTGTCTTCACAGTGACAGAGTCATGGCGTACATGTTCATATATCATATTCAGGTTCAAACCAAGAATATTATACAGCAGAAACTAATTATCATGGATCCATATAAGAAAACGGATTGGTTAATCTTGACAGTGAAAAATTATGCATACCTCGGAAGCGTTAAAAAGTGCACAAGCTTGATCAACTATATTCAACAAGGATGCTTCCTGCCAAACAGAACAAACAACATATGACCATAAAAATCAATTGCACTTCAGGAATAACTAATTCACAAGCTCAATCCAGGAGAGCAATAAAATGAGTTAGTGTATGAAAACAGAAAGAAAGCAATCACCTGTTTGCACAGAAACCACAGAGAAGTTGTATCCTGCCTTGTAAAATCCAACCCGTAGCGCCTTCTTAATGCAGAAGTGATTTCCTTATAAACAGGTTCCTTAAGCTTATCAACAGCAGGCTCCTGACTTTTCTTAAATGCCTGCATACATAAGTCTTCATCAACCAACAAATACAGCACAGAATTGCAGATAAAATGGGGGTTATGGCAACCGAGTCCGGCTCCACACAATCCCACCAACTAAGAAAGTGCGTAATAAGATTGTGTGTGTGTGTGTGTGTGTTCAAAAATCAAGGAAAAGATCAGGACGGCAGAATACCTTGTAGTTTTGGCAACAATCATGAAACCTTAGCTTTGTATCACTTGCACTGCTTTCGCTGGTTACAGCAAAAGCTCGATGACGCCCTGGTCTAAGACTTCTTTTCCCACTAAACAATCCCATCCCAAATGCCACAGCACTGGCTGACGCCCGAGTGACCTATCACATTATAAAAAAGATGCATAAGATGAAAGGTTCTAACAGAACTGACAAAAATCTGAGGCTGATATTCACAGCCAGAGAGATATAATTAACTTCAATCAGCTTAAAGTCTCAACTCGAAAATAAGAATTACTCCAAACATTGCAATAGAAATTTGCCAAGTTAAAAGATGACTATTATGCCATATTCAAAGTTACCAACAACCTATAAAACAAGGCTGATCATGGCCATAATTTATCACGTATAGGGAAAACATACTTGAATGCCCTTAAAAAAGAAAAAAAAAGAAGAAGAAAGAAGCCCTAGAACAAACAAATCTTACCTGTGTTGCATTTATTGCATAAACATCTGGATGGTCATCATCATTAAACAAATTTGGAAATCTTGCTCGAGTCCTGATCCCAAGATCATAGAGTTCATCCTCTCCTTGGATAATTAATTCTCCACCTTTCAGTTTTCCTTTCCAAGGAGATTTCCAACCCTTTAACCAACCAGGACATTTTTCCAAAGACAGGTTCTGTTCTTCAGCTTCTCTCAGCAACACCTCCAGTTGAGCTGCCAAGTCGTCCAACTTGTCAATCCACTTCTTGGTAGGAGAACGAACGAGTTCCATGCCTAGCCTGATAATATAAGTTGCATCAGGAGCAACAAATGTGAAACTCTCTAGTTGAGGCATTAAAAAAAGATGTAACTTGTGGAAAGCCAGCAAGCTAATCTTGATAAACGGGCAGAAGTCATGCGCAAAAAGAATCACATCTGATAACTAAATATGCAACCAGAATACATACATACTTATCGACGCGAAAACAAATTTCATACAGAACAAACTTATTTGCAGTCTTCAAATCTGAGTTATTCCTGATAGCAAAATCTATTATTGCCTCTTTGTCTAATTTTTGTTTGAAACACAAACACTGAACACACAAACAGTTGAAACACGAATGGAAGTTTGGAAATTGGAAATGACAATATGAAAAAAGAAATTTACCACGAGATTTAAGTGGATGGGAGTACATCCATCTGGAATCTTCGATGGAACAAATGAACTGTTCGCAATGCCCTTAATGACACCGTATCTGCAACAGAAACCCATTAGTTATTTCTCTTTCCATGAGCTATTGCTTGAAAAGATTAATTCGTTAATATAAATAGGGAAAAAAATTGCAACTTGAAACACTTTCTGCAATTTACTCTTAACCAAGCAGACGGCTAAGCAATAAGAACCAAAAACCTGGTAACAGTAGGGTATTGGCGAACATCGAAAGCTTCTTCTTCGGCATTTGAATGAAAGAGTAGCGACAATAATACTAGCAGAATAGCCGCCATGGCCCGCTTCATCTTCTCTGTCTCAGTTTGTCTCTCTGCGTTAAGAGCTTGAAGAACGGAATAATCGGGAAATGAAATTATCAATTCTCATTTAAATAAAGTGTTTGAACTTTTTTTTTGGCGGTCCATATACTGCTTGAAAGTGGGAAGACGCTATTATGTACGGACACTCCATGTTGCACGGACACCACATGTTGCACGGATACCTTATGTTGCACTGACACCACATGTTGCATGGATAACCTAATGTTGCTGACACTCCAAATTACTGGAGTGGAGGACGGCTCAAACATGCGTTTGACTCAGTCAACGAATTGGACAAGGTGAAGATACCACTCGAACACGGTCAAGACACGAATTGGATATGGTGGACCCAAAATCAAGACATTACAGGGCCCAATTTGACATTTTAAAAACAAAAACCGAGGTCAAAACCCAGTCACCGAAAGATAGAGTACTTCTAGTTCCTGTCTACTATTTTCTGTTTGTGTTGCAACAAATATATATGTTTTTGTGTACATTATTTGTTTGCTCTGTTTCTCTCTGTCTCTCTGTATGTCGCTGATCATGATCATATGTCGCTGATCATGATCAGGAGTTTTGGTTTTTTGGAGGTGACATGAAATTTGTGTAAAATGATTGATGAATTATATGAGAATTGGTAGAGTTTGTTTGTCTTTAATCTTTCTTTTTTTTTTTAATATATATTTTCAAGTTATTAGTATGAATTAAAATAGATAGTGAGATTCTGTGGTGGGTGATGTGGGGTGGCAATCTTTTGAGAAGGTTCGTAGTAGGTTTGATTGCAGATTGAATTAGTTTGTATTTACCACCCAACCTATTTTCTATTATTTTATGGGTGATTTTATTAGCACCCCATTATTTGCTCTTTACACCTCATATTAATTTTAAACATGAATAACCTATTTTACCCTTGTATATAATTACCGTTAAGGACAAAAAATATTTTTAAAAAAATAAAATTGCTCACTACACCCCACATATGTTCCTGCAACCCTAGTTAGACTTTTTTCTCAAATCATCATATTCATGCAACCCTAACAAGATTTATACGTTTATATTTGTGAAAAAATATATTGTTTTTATTCATGAAGGGTGAGACTGATGTTAGAGAGGCTTCGAATAAGGTATGAGTTTATTTTTTTGGTGTTTTCAAGTTTAGGGTTTCATGTCATTGGTTACGTTCAAAGACACCAAGATCTAACGCGACATGAAATTTCGGTGGAGTGCCACCAAATTATTGAATCTAATTCGGTGGTGTATTACCGAATTGTACCTACATTTTCAGTGGCAACAAACCGAAATATATTTATTTTTTCAGTAAGTTATTGTCGACCACAAATTTAATGCAAGTTATTTTGACCTTACTTCCATTGAAGGAACAAAGACAAGGTGACGCCGCTACTGAAGGCAACAATGTTGGAACAAAATGTGTAATGGACTACAGTGATCAATTCACAACTTATTCGGTACATTAACATGCTATTTCAGAGTATCTTCAAGGTCATTCATTTGTGGAGTACATAACCATGCTGTTTCAGAATATCTTCAAGGTCATTCATTTGTGGGGCGACTTTCTGAAGAGGAGAATGCCTTGTTGGTGGACATGTCTAATAATTCAAATTATTTTGTTAATATGTTATATGAGTTCCAATAATTCAAAAATGCTAGCAATTAGTCAACTTATTTTTAATGGATATAAGCTTAATTATATGAGCTTCGTTAGCACCAAAACAAGACTCAAACGTGGTCTAATAGACCCAAGAAGACTCAAACATCAACCACCAAAAAGCACTTTCTCTTTCATCAACCAAATGTTAGCCATGTAAACTACTAAAAAAATAGAAAATTAATAATTCAAACATGCAAAAATTAATCAACACAAGCAAATTTTCATGAGTTCTAATACAAACATGCTACCAAATCAGTTAACCATGACGACGTTGATATGTCATGGTAGACCGTATGTTTGTACCCTTTAAAATCTTCTGCAAGGTCTCAACATTACTATCAGCTGCTACATCTTCAACCTCTGTCGTATCCTCAAAGTGGTCAGTATTTCCATGTTTGAGGCTGGTCCTCTTGAGAGGCTAACCTCGTTGCTCTATCTAAAAAACTTATGCGAGTCATCTTCATGTCTAAAAAACAATATTAAGTACAAACTCAGTAACGAATTCAGTAGATGATCACTGAAACAAGAAACTAGACAGAAACAAATTCGGTGGACTACCACTGAAAACCCTAATTAGATTCAGTGGACTACCACTGAAAAACGAAATCATATTCAGTGGACAGCCACTGAAAAATGGAAACACATTTGGTGGACAGCCACCGAAAAACAGACAAAAATTCGATGGTAACCCACCGAAAATCATATCCAAATTCGGTGGTAACCCACCGAAAAACAACTCTCGTTTATGCAAACCAGGGTCGAACCCTCAGAATATCCACACATTCATCAACCCTCATAAACAAAAATATAGAAATCAAAATTGAAATCAAACCTTGGCTTTTCGGAGGATTTTGAGGTTGATTGTCGAGTTCCCCAGTTGAAACTTTGCCTCCGAGGTGAGGTCGCGTGCTGCTATGCGATGGGGGTGAGGCCGCGGGCTGCCAAGCAATGAGGGTGAGGTCGCTGGCTGCCAAGTGATGGGGGTGAGGCAGTTTGGGGTGTGCGATTGTGGCAAGCAGCTTGAGGTGCGTTGGATTGCCTTAGAATTTGACTGGGTTGTGTGATGGGGTGCGCATGAAGAGCCAGGGGGTGTGCAATGGGGTCCCTTTGAAAATGAAAGGGAGTTGCGATGGGGTGGCTTTGAAAATGAAGGGGGTTTTCAATGGGGTGTGTTTGATATGTGATAGGATTTAGTTAGTAATGAGGTGTAGTGAGGGCAATTTAGGAAGCAATATGGGGTGTAGTGAGTGTTAGAAATGTGCCCTAAGAGCCAATACATTTGATGTAATCTCCTTAGAATACATTTCGTATATGATAATAAAGGGCAAATTTATTTTGTTATCTTTTACATTGATTAAAGAAACAAATGTCCAGGGAATGCTAAATAAGAGATAAAGTAATCTAAAGAAGATTAGATTATGGAGACCTTTAATCTCTTACTATAGTATCCCAAAATGTTCCTAATCATAGGATTATCAAATGGGCATTGATAAACCGTCAAGATTAGCACATACTATGTATGCTCAATTAGGAGGATGGTTAGTCTCAAACCATTTGTGTAGATGACACTAATACAAGTATGTGGGTGCTCATTAGTGAATGGGTACACTGAACGCGCGATCAACCGTAGTTCTCGTATGGAGTATTTATCTACATGTCAAACGAGAACTCATAGTTGCAATAATGCAAATTAGTCCTTAGACACGAGGCATCATGGTTGTCCTATGATGCGTTATTGATCTTAGATAACTCTTAAAGGCAAGCCGTAAAAGATTTGTCTAAAATGTTGTTGGGGTCTCTTAATTCATCATAGGGGCATGTGAATGTACAATAAGGAATCTCTACTTTCGATAAAGAAGGAGAATGTTTCGAGATGTGATTCAAGTAAATCTTTGGCCAAAGATTTTGAGCTTGATTTAGAAAGTTGTTCTTAATCATGTTCTATTGAATCATATGAGGTTATAAATCATATTAGGGGTTTGACATAATCAATCCGTACCCTAATAATATGATATGAAACATTGTATAAGAGAAGGACCGTATTGCATTGTAATTCCAATGAATAGGTTCTTCACCAATTCTGGTTAGCTTGGGTAGCCTTGATATATTGCTAGATGTCACTCTTGGTTCGTGGAAGTCCTAGGATTGATTGTGATCAATCCATATAAAGGAAAAATTAAAAGGGGTTTTAATTGATTGGTTAGAAAGAGTTCTAATATTTTCCCAACGCCATGCTAATTAGAACCTAATGGATCGCACACCTTAAATGGTTAACTTTGAGAAATACATATGATGTTGTGGAAATAAATTTGATCGATTTGATATGGATGATTTAATACGTGTAAAAGAGTATTTGGGCCTCGGTAATAGTTAACGGGAAGCCCAAATGGTTGGGTATTAAGCCCAAGGGCTTAAGACACCTAAACATTATGGTTTAAGTGTCACAAGGCCCAATTTTGGAAGCCCAATGGGATTTGGCCGAAAATGCATAAGTAAATGGGTATGGGAATTGTTTCCATAAGCTCATTTTTACACAAACACAATCCAACATCAACCAAATAAGTTTGGAAGATCAAAGAGAGATAAAGAGAGTTTTTCAAGAGTGAAACACTTTCATCTTTCAAGGGGTTTAGATTGAAACCAAGTCTTGGGGATCTAGCACTAGCATCCTTGTATTCCCAAGATTCTTCCCTCTCATCTCAAGGTTCCATTGGTGTGGAGACTTAGAGGCCATATACTTTTGTGGCTCACATGGAGGAGAAAGATCAAGGAGCAAAGATCAAAGATCAAAGAGGAGATCAACAAAGAGGAAATCATCAAGAGAAGACCAAACACAAATTGGTTCATATAATTGCTTCAAGGGTAATTAGATCTTATCCTTTCTCTTGAAATTTCCATTTATGAAATCATATCAATGTTCATGGCTTAAGATACTTGGAAGAAGTTTTGTTTTTGATTTTAAACATCCACCATAAACTTCCGCTGCGATTAATTTGATTAAATGCATGTTTAATATTCAAATGAACTTCTCAAAAATGTTTTGAAAATCCTTCAGTGAGTATTTTTAAAATTAACTAAAATTTAGAAGGGTGTAAAGGGAATATGGGGTGTAAAGAACAAATAATGGGGTGTAAATAAAATCACCCTTATTTTATTTGATGGAAGGAGAGATAAAAACAAAGGGGAAAAGGAAATTTCTTTGTTGAAATTAAGAAGAGAAAAAGCCATCACATTCATATTTCGAACATCAAGAAAGTTGACTGGTTCATATTTCAAAAATGGTACCGACCATCTGGTTGTTTAATCGAGGATTAAAGCAAAAGTCTATTATTAACATTAATGATTTGATGCAGTCCACTAATTGCTCACCTTTATTGGTTAATGGTCTAATCCATATGGGACATTAAAAAAGAAACAAGGAAAAAAAAGGCTTTGGGTTTTTTCTGATTTAATTTTGTTGAAAGTTAACTGTTTTAGTTTTGGAGTTAATAGGTGGACAAGTATCAAACAACTAGAGATGGGATATAAAAGAGACACCAAATTGGAGACAGCGAATCCGCTCTCCCGTGCAACATAGGGAAGTGGCGCAACTCGCCCAGTCTCTGAACCTCGCATGGCTGAACTTTTAGTTCGCGTGGTCTAACGTGCCACCACAACCACAACCGGAGCTACAAGTGGGCCGAGTACCCAAAATATGAACCGAGCTTAGGTAGAGCAGTCAGTTAGGCCATCTCCAGTCATAGGGCTAAATGTAATCCAGGACTAAAAATTTAGCACTCTAAAATATTAATTTTTTAAAGAATAGTGCATGGCTAAAATTTTCCATCTCCAGCCATGCAAGGCTATATTTTAGGATCCTTCATATTTTATTATTTTGAGAAGCATGGGGCCCACAAAAAAGTGAATGGATTTGATTGTGCAATATGAAAAGCACATGCATGGGGCCCACAAAAAATTTGGCATAGGTCAAAGCTAGGCTAAATGTGGCCCGGTTGGAGGGCTAAATGGCCAAATTTGGCCAAAATTTTGTTTAGCCTATGGCTGGAGATGGGTTTTGCATTATTTTAGGGCTATATTTGGGATATAGCCCATGACTGGAGATGGTCTTAAGGCCCAAGTATTCGTTGGATCACTTGAAGCACAACATGCAAAGGCGGTTATCTAATGAGAACACTTAGGTGAGAATATTATATGAGAACACCGTTGGATCTAATCTAACGGTTGCTCGAAAAGCAATTGTAAGTGTGGTTGTTGTACTAGAATGATGCATTCTTCTCTCTCCTCCCTCCAAAACGTCCAACGTTCCCTCCAAAACATCCAACGTCCCCTCCAAAACAGTTGTTCGCTTTGTTCAATAAGGAGGCCAATTTTTTTTATATGCTTTTATATTGTGTTTGAGAAAGAACACTAAGACTGATTAGAAAGTGCCTCTTTGAGGAAGAACACTGAAAATAACCGTCATTTTTCTAGCTTACTCATTCAGGTGTTCGATAAATTTTCATCTTTCTGCTTTGGTCTTTCTGGTCAGAATATTCGTCAATCCTTGAGCAACGTCGAAACTAGTGTTGAGTTTGAAACTGGTGGGTGCGACCCTTATGGTTATGTTCTCTTGGTTTTGAAATCCTTGAGCACGGTCGAAATAGGGGTTGAGGAAGTTTTGACCTTCCTGGGTTTGACGTCCAGATCTAAAAGGGTGACGTGATATTTGTTGAAATTTTGAAGTTCGAAATCACTTACAAGGTAAGTGATATACTGTATTTGTCAATTTTAGTATTGCGCATCGGCATAAGTTACGTTAGTTTGTATGTAGGTTCTTTAATGTTTAACTAGAGACTCAAAACAAATTCGTATGTGTAGAATACTTATGTGCTAATGTTTCATACTATTTATTTCAGTGTTTTTAGTTTTCATAGTATGTGTTATTAGTCTTCATATAGGTTCTTTAATGTTTCACCAGAGACGCATTATCGTATGTTAGTTAATAGATATTTGAAAGCTCTTTAAAAGCATGTGCCAATGTTGGTATGATGGTGGTGATGTGATATCAGGGTTAAATGGCAAGAATTGTGAAATGGAGTGTATAGGACAGGTGACACCGGAAGTAAGTTCGGAGTTCAAACCAAAATTGGGACTTGAATTTGATTGTTGTGAGGATGTGTTCAATTTCTATAATATGTATGCCGCAAAAGCCGGATTCAGCATTCGGTGTTCTACAACGATAACATGCACAATGACAGGAGAGGTAACAAGGAAAGAATATGATGTATGTTGTAAACAAGGGTATTCGTTGACAAGCAATGTTAGTCATAAGAGAAGACAACGAGGTTGTACTCGAACTGGTTGCAAGGCTAAACTTGCGATTTTGAAGGTAAGACAAGAATAAGTACATTGTTATAGGATTTAATGAGGTACACAACCATGACATGACCACAGTTGATAAAGTCCATTTATTGAGATCTCACCGTAACTTAATAGAGTCTACAAAGGTCTATAGTGCACATATAAGCAAAATTAATATCCCTGTACATAAACAGGTAAGTCTTCTTGAGGTACAAGTAAGGGGATTGGAAAATGTTGGGTTTGTTAAGAGATCTATAATTATGTAAGGGACGTGCGTGGGGAGGTGATTGGGCATGATGCAGAGCTGCTAAATGAGCATTTTTTGGCTGAGCAAGAAAAGAATGAATCATTTTATTTCAAGATGGAGGTAGATTCGGAAGGAAAGATGGGGAATGTTCTATCGTCAGATGCAAGGTCAAGACAAGCTTATGGGTTTTTTTGGAGATGTGGTGGTATTTGATACGACATTCAACACGAACCGTTATGGGATGGTCTTTGCGCCTTTGTTAGGCGTTAATAACCATCGGCAGACCGTGTTGTTTGGTTGTGCATTCCTAACTAGTGAAACCACGGATTCATTTGTATGGTTGTTCGGGGAATTCAAGAAAGCCATGCTAGGTAAGCCACCCAAAATTATCATCATTGATCAAGATGCAGCCATGTCAAAGGCAATTGCTATAACTCTCCCTACAACATTCCATAGATATTGCATATGGCATATCTTGAATAAGTTTATGGAGAAACCTAGCATTGGAGAATGTTTTTCGGAAATGTGCAAATGCATATGGGGTATGGACAGGAAAGAAAAATTTGATGCGAAATGGGACGAAATCATCACAAACAATGGGCTGAAAGATCATCCGTGGTTAAGCTCAATTCATGCTTTGCGGGAGATTTGGATTCCATCATATGTAAAACATGTGTTTTCGGCTGGGATGTCAAGTAGTCAACGGGCCGAAAGCTATTATTCATTTTTCAAACAATATATTAACCGAAAAAACACATTGATGGAATTCATTGTACGTTTTGAAAGAGCTCTTGGTTCACAGAGGCACAAGAAGTTCATCGATGATCATGTTGATAACAATGAAAAACCTCCACTGCCATTTCGAACACATGCAGCATCAAATGGCACGCATTTACACTCAGGCAATTCTTGAAATGTTTGAGAGGGAAGACTTCAGAAGCCTTTTATGCTTGTTCGAACTTGTAGAGCAAGATGAGACCCACTATAGGTACATAGTAATTGAGCGGGTAAATCCAAGGGTTACACGAATGAAGGAGCTTGTGCATGATAAAGATGTCGATAAAGCTTATTACAGCTGCAAATGATTTGAATTTTGGGGTATTCCGTGCTGACACATCCTAGCATTTTTAAGAATGAATTAGGTTGAGCACTTGCTAGACAAGTACATATTGAAACGATGGCTTCAAAGTGCAAAGTGCGGTGTAGTATATGATAAAGATTGCGTTGACGGTTTGCTTTTGGTTAAGAGATCGAAACTTTGCAAAGTTGCAGGTGATTTAATTGTTTCGGCTTTGTTGTGTGATGAAGGTTTTGAGTTGCTGGAAAATTCATTTGACGATATTCGTGGGAAGCTTACTAGGTTGGTGTCATCAAGAGCTCATGTTGAAGAAGAACTCAATCGAGAGGTCGGAACTAGTTCTCCCCAAGTGAGAATGAAAGATCCACATTGAGTCAAAGCAAAAGGCCTTACGAAAAGAGTTAAAGGACAAAAAGAGAAGGCAATGGAACGACATAAACGTCGATGCACTGAATGTAGGAAGACTAGTCATGATAGACGGAGTTGTCCAAAACTTGCCAGTCCGTAATATGTAGTATACTGTGGTTATAGCTTTGAATTTTATGTCGTTGTTGTTTATTTTATTTTATTTTCGATGTGGCAGCTCTTCATCTTCCGATGCAGAAATTGGTGCTCCAGTTGCTGAGAATTTGTAGCCCACTCAGAGCACACAGGACAGTGAACCTGATGATATTAATAAACTCTTGATAAAATATTGTCAATAGGTAGATAATATATCAATATTATCTACTACCTATTGATAATATAAGTATATTATTATTGTCAATAATATTATTTACTTATTATCTTTTCTTAATATCCATATCAATATATGTATAATAATATTGACAATAGGTAGATAATAATAGGTAAATTACTGTCCAAAAAAGATATTGACAATATGAACCAATTTTTTCTCTAAATAATGTACCTATTTTTTTTCTCTAAATATTGTACATTTTTTCTCTAAATAAAGCACCTATTACTTGTTTTATGAAAAACAATTTTTTTAATTTTATAAATGAACTTATTTTTTCTCTCCAAATAATGTATTTATTTTTTTCTCTAATAATGTACCTAGTAAAATAATTTACCTAGTATAATGAACCTATTTTTGCTAAATTTTGTATTTTTCTCTCTAAATAATGTACCTATTACTTGTTTTATGAAAAAAAAATTTATAATCTTTTTTTTTTTGTTTTATGATTTTTTTTTAAATGAACCTATTTTTTCTCTCTAAATAATGTCCCTAGTAAAACAATTTACCTAGTATAATGAACCTAATTTTTTTCTTCTAAATAATGTACCTATTTTTAATTTATAAAAAATGTGCATAAATTTCAATTATACAACGTACCTATTTTCTATAAATTATTATGTACCTAGTTTTAATTTATAAAAAATGTAAGGAAATTTCAATTACAAAGTAACTAACCTTGTTTTTTTTTAATTTTTTTGGTAAATAATATACCTATATTTTTATAGGTATATATTTATATTTATATTTTTCATAGGAACATTATTGGATATGTAATTTACATTTTTTATTTTTTTGCAATTTTAAGGGCGATATATTAGAGGGAATAGCAACCAAAAGAAATGGGGTGATTAATATGCTAGTAATAGGAGTATTAATTACAATTATGGCAGTTAATAAAATGCTTGAAATAAATTATAAATAAAATATAAAGTTTGATGGCAACGATGTAAAAATATAGGAATACTATGACCTCTTATATCCTACTGGTAATTTAAGTTTGAAATTGAGTTTTACGCATAGATTTATAGAGTAATGGATACATATCTAGAAAATAGAAAATATAGGAACTTATACTGAACAAGCCCTAAAAAATGCAGTTGGTCTAACTATTAATTATGATTCCATCTCTTGGCCACCTATTTTGCGTCCTTCATGGACCACAACAAGTGTATTAATTATTATATATTCCTTCTTGCCTGCCTACGCCTCCTTTTCTATTTATTGCACTACTAAAAAAGGATTTGTATTGACACAGTTGGTGCTCAATATACCATTTTAGAACTCGATTGGAAGTGATTTTGGATAATTTAATCACTTCGCCACGCGCTTCTTCATATAATCATTTTTAGTAATTTTAAGTGCTTTTAGAGAGAAACACCCCTCATGTATTATTGGGCTCTCTTTGAAACTAAAGAATTACTAACAAAAGGAAAATTGTACTTGGTTAAGGAATTAGAAAACTGATTACCTGTCTGTCTCGTCATCCTTTCTTGGCGCAAGAGAAGCAGTGTTGATTGTAAAAGATTCTTGATAGCAAGGCGAATCTGAGTGCCAAACACAGGTACACTTTCTTTGCTAAAACAAGTAGTGAACTACAATTTGTTCAGTTTATATTTATGCTTCAATTTATAATCCATTCTTTTTATGCTTCAATTTATATTTATCAGAGATCATGTTGTTAATTAAAATTTGTTCTAGCTTTTTGGCAGAAGGAGAACATTCGAGACCTGTGAGATAGACAAACACGAAAACACCTTTAAAAAGCTAAATACGCAATTCAGAGAATCAGATGTAAAGAACCCAAAAAATCATAAATTCACTGAGGCCGAAAATAATCCAAGCATGATGAATGCACCTCCGATTCTATCAAGAAATTATAACAATCCAATCAACATGAAATCCTTGCAGAGAAAACTTCCAAAATTCATATAACAAACTGTTTTAGCATTCTACTGCAGAGTTTAGCACGAGTGGACAATGTACAATAATGGATGAACTGGTTGAACAAAAAATTAATTAATAAACAAGTAAAAGTATACATGGCTACTGAGATTAATTATTAAGATGAACTGGAAGCTAATTAATGGCCAACCAACCATATCCAGGGAAACAACAATATCTATTATCTCTAATGTCGGTTTTAGGCAATGGTTCTGGGAATTCAATAGTCTGAATATTCTTGTAGATTTTTCCTTCACAAACGCTATAGAGTAGTGTTTGTTTAGACTTTGCCAATTGGTTTGGTGGGATCATGAGCATGGGAGGTATGTTGTTACGCCAGCGCTGAGTTGAACGATTATAGTCTTTTGCAAGACAAGAAGAACATGATCGATGGGTTCCAACAACTTATCAAGCACCAAAAACACAACGGGCAGAGGAAGGCTTGCCCATTCTGGATCAAAATCAGAACCAAAACCGCTCATTTTATCTCTAACACTAGCACCACCACCACCCATGTTGATCTGCTTGGCTTCAATTAAACCCTAATCTATTTTGGAAGATAAATAATAAAAGAAAATATTTTCCTTAATTATCTTGATATATTATGACAAACGGAATAATTATAGTGTAGAAAGATTTATCAGAAGGAAAAAGAAAAGAAAAAGGAATGTTTAGATTGGTTTCCGGTTTTAATTATAATGTGAAACCGACTTCCTGAATCCACCGCAACCTACGGCGGTTGGATTCATCTCTTTAATTATACTAGCATCTCTTTAATTATACTAGCTTTCTCCGCAGCGCTCACAACAGTAAGAGGCTTTTTTAAATAAAAAAGTTTATTTTAGAATTAAAAAGATAATGGATAATTGTGTTCTATAAAAATAGGATCCATTATTTTAATTTTCTTTTAATTTTAATTTTTTAAAATATGAAAAAGTGTGAATTTACCATATTATTCTCATTTAATTAATAATTTTAGTTCTTAATGTCTGCACTAACCAATGACATTTTCTGGTATTTTGAATGTTTTACTTTTGCTTTATATATGTAGATAGATATATAGTTTTATTGGAATAATCTCTTTAACCAATTCTAGGCTTTGATAAAATTCTAGGCTTTTTTTTTTTTGGGTAATTTTATTTGCACCCTATTATTTGCTCTTTACACCCCACATTCTATTTACACACCACTAAATTTTAATCAAATTTAAATATACTCACTAGACCCCATATTTCTTCCTAAATTGCCCTCACTACACGCCATTCCTAACTAATCTTTATTGTAATCTTTTCTTTTGGGGGAAAAGAAAACCCATTACACCCTAAATCCTCATCGTCTTAAATACTAAAACAACAGTTCATCTCCGACTCTATTTTGGTATTTTTCTCCTTTCTCTGTCCTGGGACTGCGAATTGGAAGAACTGGGAAATCTGGGTTCAAATGGCTTCCAACATAGGCATAATGGACAGTGCTTACTTTGTTGGACGGAATGAGATTTTGACATGGATCAACAATTGTCTTCAGCTCAATCTCTCTCACATTGAAGAGGTTCTCTTTCTTTTTTCCTGTTTTGGTGAATGTTGTTTTAAGGCTTTTTGAGAATGAGAGTGTGAAAAGAAACGATCTTGATCCCTGGGTTTCTTTCTCTGAACATTGTTGCAATTTTTGTTGATGCTAAGTGGTACAATTTTCCAATGCTCGAACCACCGGAGACGCTACTAAACAGAAAAATGTGAAAGACAAATACAAAATCCCAAGTGAAATGGTACCCAAATCATCCTCCTGAACCCAAAATCACAGTCCCAAATCATCAACCAAATTTAGAAAACAAGCGAAAGCATTTATTTTCAATTCAAGATCCAAACTTTAAAAAACTCACAGCTATGGAATGAAACTGATTTCATTGCAGAAATTACCAAAATTTGGGGTGATGCCATTGAAGAACACCAAGAACAGAGCACAGACAAAATTAAAAGAAAAAAACAAATAATTGAAGATCAACAAAAGAAACCCATTTTGCTCGTAAAGATTAGTAACAATGCCATTACATGGATTACCATAAAGAAAATTCAGAACCCCAAAAAATTCATTACCAAATTGAAGTTGAGAATATCATAAACAAAACCCAGAAATCGATCGACCAGTCTGTGATGCTGTGATTTGCAATTGGGGTTTTAGAGAGAGAGAGACAATATTGGTAAGTCCGCTGAAAATGACTTGAAAATGGGAGGGGCACTATTGGCGAAGTGATCAGTTGCCACCAAAAACAACGAAGTGGGTGAAGAATTCAACACTGTTACTCTATCAATATTCCCAATTCCGAAATTTTTTTTCCCACATTTGGATTTGGCAAGATATTTCCATGAATATTAGAAATAATTATGTGGGGTGTAGTGAGTAATTTTTATTTTAAATATTTTATTTTTAACAGTAATTATATACAAAGATAAAATAAATTATTTATATTTAAAATTAGTATGAGGTGTAAAGAGCAAATAATTGAGTGCTAATAAGATCACCCTTTTTTTTTTGCTTGGAAGATTCTTCTAGGGTTCTACTGGCGGTTTCTCTAGATATAGATATCCCTGGACCACCTAACTGTTATATTGTGGATCTCCATTTTTTATAATCTTATAGTTAATTGGTGCTCCTTTTTGGCCCTGCGCGCGTGGGGCGTTATTATATTCAATGCTTGGCTTGATGAGCCTTAATTGGAAAACTTAATTACAACACTTACGGGCAGCAACTGGTGATTTGAGAATGTCGTTGGCATATAAGGAGTATGAGAATCCTTGACCTTCCTTTTTATATGATTTTGAAAGGCATATAAGGAGTATGAGAATCCTTGTCCTTTTCAAGTCCTAAAAGCCACAGAGAAAATAACTAGACGCACCACCATAAGTACTTGGACTGTACGTGCTGGCACCAATTCATTAATATCATATGCTGCATTTTTAACTAGCTTGATTCAAATCTGTCCCATGTATTTTCCACGTCTAGAAAACTAACAGAAGGTTCTAACCACACAATCGAAAATCTCTAAACAAGAACCATCAGCACAACAGACCATGCAAGCAACTTCAAACTGGTAACCAAGAAAGAAAGGCAACAGATTCATCATCACGCACCAATTGCATCAAAGGCTCCGTCCCCATGAAGCAGCGCCTGATTGAAGTGCCAAACGCCTGGAATGTACAGGAAACAAGACAGTTTTAAGAAACAGAAAAATCAGAGTAGATAAAGTAAGGTCATATTAAAATATACAAAGATACCAATATAGGTAGGATAAAGTAAAGATGCTAATGATATTGGATCATTGGTTCCTACCATGTCCTTTGCCAACTCTCCTTAGTTGAGCAACATATTCAGATATTTTCTTGATGGCTTCCACCTGGAAAGGTAAAAGTAGAACATCAAAACCATGCCATATAAACCTTTCCAACTAATAAGGATAAACAAAGGAGGGCATCAAGAATCACCTGCTCAGCCAAAAACTCGCTTTCAACGAAATCTGTTAACTGCACATCTTTGTTCTTCTCAGCAACCTGTTAGTCGCATAGTCAAACATAAAATCATGCCTTAGAAGCTAGAATATAGCATAAAAACATTTGAATCTTCAAACATAGTGGCATGTGTCAATTCATACCAAGCAAACGATGTTACTAGTGAAATGACATCAAATTTACCAAATATAATCAGCTAAAGAACATCATCATAAAGTTAAGAAGATGGCATCAAATAAGAATAAACGCCTTACACGGTGTAAGTTGAGCAGCTTTTCATTTGTCAGTTTCTCCAGAGACAATGCAAGCTCCATTGCTAAATCAAAAGAATGGGACAGAGTTAGAGCTCAATAATAAACAGTTAACATAGTATGTTACAATCCTTTCAAATAATCCAATGACTAAACGCATCTGCATAAACCAAGTCTTAGGGCCATGCCATTGTTTTTTTCTATTCCCTTAACATTCATCCGGCACACACTTAATGAAATACTTCACATCCAATTTTATTGTTAAGCAGGCAACCAATGTCTTCAAAACTCAAGTATACTGTGCTATGACACAACTAAACACTATTTGATGCGAGCACATCACTGAGAAAAAAATTCATGCAAATCCCAATTGAGAAATGATAATTTGGAAAAGGAACACCTTGAGCATAGAATAAAAAAGAATGGTGTCTGGGGGCCAAAATTTCATTATAAGGATATAGTTTTTCATCACAAATACACAAGTGAGGGCCAATAAAACTAACCATATAAAGCATCTCCTTTCTCTGCATGATCAAACTCAGAAACAGGCATCAAAATAGACTGCAATTTCACTCTTCCACCGCGTTTATTCTAAGAATCACCACAAAGAAAAAAAGAAATGATTAATTCAATTTGACAAATGAGAAACTGAATTTAAAGCCTATTACAGTAAGCAAAACATGAAAGATTATATACTAGGCAAGGAATAAACCAAACACCTGGTATTCCATAAACTTCTCGGCATGCTCCCTCTCTTCCTCACTCGATTCCTTGAAAAACCTGTATAGAACAAAACCATCAACAACGAAATTTATGTATAAGATTTCTCAAAATAGTATTGAGGATGTCCCAGAAATTACTTGGCAAGACCCTTTAGCGCGACATTGTCCCTGTCGAAATAGGCAAACATGGCATGGTAAACATAGGAGATGTTGTATTCCACACTGATATTCCACCCAATAAACAAATAAATCGTTAGAAAACAGAGCATAAACAAATATAAGCAAATTTCAATCAGAAATTAGAAAGGAGGCTCAATTGCAATATACTGTAAAATGAGACATTGAAATCCAAACAACTCCTCAAAACGCAAAGATTTGCAACTACATCGTTACACAAATCCACACTCACAGTGAAAAATCCACATTAAACAATTAAAGGCACAATTTTCACATGAAAGATGAAAATGCTTTGACACACACAATCGGATAATGCTTCAAGATTGAACTTTTATGACTTAAAATCAATGATCGTCGAAAAGAACTACTAAAAAAACATTTCTTTTGTGCATATATAATATTTGAAGGAAAAAGAGACAAAACCCACTTGATCTGTTCGTTAATGGCTGCCTCACTTTCGTCGGTAAACTTCTGGCGAGCAAGAGAGACTTGAGGGAGAGTAGGTACGAGATCTAGCTCCTTCTTCACCTCTTCAAATGGCTCGAAAACCACGCCGGTAAGTGGCCGATTATTCGCATTCTTGGACGCACAGACCACAACACCACCTTCATTTCTCGTCTGAGGGAACCGAATAATCGAATTCAGAGATGTGAACGAGTTCAGAGGAGAGAAAGAATACGAAAGCTTGAACGAAGATGAAGATGGAACAGAGGAAAACAGAGGACCCAAGTTCTCCCCGCGAGTGATGATGTGAGAGGAGGCTGGAGAAGCTTTGAGAAGCATGGTTGCAGAGAGGAAAACACACAGATGGTGTGAAAGAGAAAGGAAATTGGTGTGTGAGAGAGATTCGGGGGTTGAAGAACAGAGAAAACCAGAGGAAAATGAGGGCTTTGAGAGAGAGATGAGAGCGGTGGTGGTGTGGAGTGGAGGTGAGGATTGAGATGTGGAGAAATGGAGTCACTATATCGGTGGCTAAGGGCTGTTTGAACCATTGGATTGGAAAAACGTGGACGGCTAGGATTGAGTTGTTGGAATGGGCGCGTGGTAGGCTCGTGGAATCCGGAGAAAATATCTGGAATGTAATGTTGGGGCCTGCGTTGAATTCTCTTGGAAATGTTTTTAAAGTTTGGCTTTTTTTTTATTTTGTGGCCAAAAGGAGAAAGAAAGTGAGAAAATGTTGTTATTTCCCTTTTGATTTTTCATTAAATTTTGGAATAAAATTCTCAGTAGGACTCTGAATTATGGTATGGGATAACTATAAAGGCAGATAGAGCCACAAAGGTTATAAATCACCTCTTTTGCATATAGATTTAGCTGGCAATGCCATATGTGTAAAACTTATTATTGTGCTACGAATGTTCTCCGTGTAAAAACTATAGCAAGGACATGGTCCTCTTATTGAGACCAGTCTAATTTGGTCTCGTAGAGTCTCATACTTGAGAAAGGGATTTGTTTTCTCTAACATGTAGGAGGATTACGAGCATCTGCATTTAGCATTCGTGCATTTACACGCATTTAAGAGAATGTTAACCATTAGATTAATCTAATGAATTTTAATAAGTCAACATCATCATATCTATTCAATAACTCTGAAATTAAAAATTAAAAAAATAACCATTTGTGATTTTGGTTTAGTACAATTATGATGATGTGGACTTATTAAAATTCATTAGATTAATCTAAAGGTTAACATTCTCTTAAATGCGTGTAAATGCACGGATGCTAAATGCAGAGGCTCGGGATGAGGCTCGGGATCCCATGTAGGATATTTGTTCAATTTAATGAGCCAAATCTTTCATTTATTAGGAAAACCAAACGTTCGACCAACAATTTATCTTAATTGAAAGAGTCATTTCTTATTCGAGCTACCAAATGAGGCCGAAATGGAAAAATATGATGTACACAATGACAGATCCATAAATTTTCTCTTTGGGGGTCAAAGTATAAAGACTCATAAATTTTTTTTAGACAAATCTACAATGCACCATATTATTATTAACCAATCAATAAATATTGAACACCTAGAGTAAGCAACATTAAACTTATCACCCTACAATCAACAATTAATGTAGTGTATTGAGGAAGAAAATTATGTAAAAACACCAATAATTACTTAATGAAAACAATTAAGAAAATTAACACAAAAACTCATCCAATTAACCAAGAAACAACAATCTTTATTACTTAATTAAAGCATACAAAATGTATTCAAACTAACCAAAATAAAAGCTCAAGAATATAACCAATCAAGAAAACTTTGCACATACAACAATCATTATTAATTAATGAAAGTATAAAGAAAGTAGAATAAGACTTTTGCTCCAAAGGGGGTTCGAACCCCTTACCCCCTTGCTGTAAGCAAACCCTTGAACCATTGAATTACAAACTTTGGTTGTTTTAATTCCATATAAGTAATTTTAATAAATTTTATGTACTTCCAATGTAGAAAATAAAATTAAAAAATCTTCACGCATGCCAAAAGCAGCATAAAAATCTGACATGTAACAGGGATAACATTGTTTTATTATTCCCGACCAATAACACAATAACATGTGAAAAAGTTATCGTATGTCACATTGCATTATTGGGCGGTGATCGTTACATGAGAATTTCTCTCCAAAAGCATATGTCAAAGTCTAACAAAACATCTCACGTCACCATCACTCTCTATCTCTCTATCTTTTTATTCTTATTTTTTTCCTTCTTCTTCTTTCTCTGTCCCTCTGTCTCTTTCAGGGGTCACAATTCTTCTCCCTAGGCCGTGGTTTCTGGTTTATAGGGGTCCTTGACCCCTTTGCCTCAACGTGGATCCACCAATGTACATGCCAATATTTTGGATATGACTCATGACAAAGCATGTTTTGTCTTTCTCTCTTTTTCAAGAACATCCTTTAGAGCAAGTTGGGCTTTCTTTGTCAATATGAAATGATTATTTTTTTTTAAGGACATTTTCTCTTGAGATGGGTGATAGTATACTAAACTCACACACACTATACGAATGCTATGATTCAAACTTATGACTTTATCTAAGAAAGTAAATACTTCAAACCACTATACTATTGGGTCCATTGCATATGAAATGACTATTAAACCAAGTTAAAGAGACTACATAATTACAACATCCTCTTCTTCAATAGCTTTCAAGAGGTTAAATGGTACTTTTTATTTTATTTTCCCGAACTTAAATTATAAATTACAATACTGGATGCAAGCATATGAATTCATTTAAGTTTTAACCACGAAGGGACACCTATGATTTTATCCTTTAATTTACTAAAAATAAATAAATATATATCACTGGTAGGATTGATGTACTCTTTTAGCCTTTGGGTTCTGTCCAAGTCATTATTAGGCTGCCCCACTGTTTTGAGTTGAGGACAGCTAATCTTAAATGGGGCCTTGTCTTAGGGCCCAAAATACAGTTATATAACGTATCTATACTCTACGGGCTAAGATGATTTTTTTATTTCAGAACTTGGACCTACCAGAAAAACACTCCAATTTCCCTCCAATGAAGGCCTATTTTGGCAGTCGTAGCCCAAATTGAATTGTCTTATATTTCCCCCCTTGAAGATACTTTTTTTTTGTGGCCAGCCCCTTGAAAATATTGGAATTTTTTTATAGGTTATGACTGTTCTCTCTCAAATATTGTTAAATTTATTGGGGAGATAGCTCCAATAAGCATTTTATGTTAAGAATCGTTTACATACTTCTAATCTCGGCTCTTGGATTGCATTCATTACATATGGTAGTAGTCTTTTAGATGTAATCCAACGACCAAAATTAGAAATATATAACCAACCCTTAACTTAAATATTTATTAGAAAACCTCCCAATTTATTTGTATGAAGTTTCATTTGACATCACATATCTAAGAGAATATATAATAGTTTTCTAATTAAGTGAAGGGAAATAACCGAACCAAATCGGTTATAGTTTATACTACTCGCTCTTTGCTTACTTGCCTGCTGACTAATGACTTTCTTTATTGGAATTTCTTTCCTATTGCTTGTCTTTCGGGTCAATCAAGCTTTCGATTTAAATAGATTTGTTTAGTGCAATTATGCTATTTATTTGAAGTTTAAACCAAACTAATTCAAACCATAATTTTATATTGAATATGGTGTGCGGATTGAGACATAAACCAAACAAACCAATTCAAACCGATTGGATGCAGTGTGCGGTTGAGATGTAAACCAAACCACACTCATCCATTTTGTTAATAATGGATATTGAGTGCTGCCATCAAAGTAAATAAATAAATAAATGGAAAGGCCAACTACAAGCAGAGGCCAAAAGATGAGCTTACCTTATGATATTGATATTGTGTTTAGCAGTGAGATTACCAATGTTGGTGAAAAATAATCAAACACCTATTTGCTGGTTTGCAGGAATGAGAATCAAATTTGCAGCAACAGTATCATGAATTGATAGAAAACCATGCATGATGCTCATTTAATGCTGGCGTTGGAGGTCTCATGTTTTTCCTTGTATGGTGGTGAAGATGTCTGTTTCTTCCTTATAATTTATTTGCATTAGTTTTTAGAGATTCTCACACAAACCAACAAAGCACCAAGGTTGTTCTTTCTTTCTTAATTACCCCTTTATTATTAACATTAACATTAACATTGGCCTCACCTTTAATAGATAGATAGAGCAGGTTATTAGATATCTTAACCCCTGCTTTATTAAAGGTTAAACTGTAATTATTGTAAATTATTTTTCTTTGGTAATTTAATCATATTTACTATGGAAAATAACCTAATAGAACCTTCTCTGTGCAGTGAAAATGATGAAATTAATCTCAATGTAAATATTACAGCACCAACATAACATATATGCAATGCAACTGAAGGAGAAAGGAGGGGGTGTTTCATTTTGGAAACATGAAAAGAAGCATGGAATTGTGTGAAGGGTTATTAGTGCAAGAGACTTTGGGGTTCTTCAAATCCTATAAATTAATTAATTTAAGTACTAATAATCTCCCTCGAATTGGGTTTCATTTTAATAATCTATGCAACTTAACTTATTTCGTCAGGGCCTCATTAATTTCTTGATAAGGCTTGGTTCCTCTTTTTTTATCATCTAAATTTCCATCCATTGAAATTTGTGCTTGATATTGTTAGATCATGTCTAATATCAATCAGCAGTTATAAGATTTCTGATAGTGATGACTAATCACGGGTTTATTCAACGTATGTCTTGCATTGCCAAAAAGTATATCTGAGATTAAATCTTTTTTTTATTAAAAAAAATTTGTATTATTTATTTGTATATACATGCACTCTGTGATGGAATTTGGAAAGCTCACGAGATCAGTCTCTTCCGAATTCCAAGTGCTGAAAATGAAAAGTATTACAACCTGATCAGTCTGGGTCTGCTTTGCTAATTATATGGTGCTCATCATATAACTTTAATTCCCTTTCTTTTGGCAAATAATTAACAAAAAATTAAGCATACCTAGAGACTTTATAATATTATACAAAGGACGTCTTAACTAATCCCTTTCATGTATAAGAAAAATTCTAGTTTGTACAACATTCTGCTTCATTGGTTAAAAAATGAAGCATACTCAAGTCTTATATACTTTGTTGACATTTCCCAAAGTAAGTTTTTACAACTCAAAGAAATTCTAGCTGCTCTATTCCTCTGTGAGTCCTAAACAGTGCCGGCCCTGAGCCTGGGCACGGAGGGCAACGGCCATGGGCCTCGCATGAAAGGGGCCCCAAATTTTATATATTTACATATAGATAGTGTGAAATTGTTCAGAATTTTATTGACATTCCCTACACATAAGGGCCCAAACTTCTTTAACAGCACATTCAAATAACAGAAGCAGACAATTTTAAACCAAAAATATACAATGTTCCTCTTCCCAAGGAACACGCTTCCTCTCTCTCTTTTTTTTTTTTTTTGGTCAAAGCACTTTCATTCAAACAGAAGAAAGACAAAGGAGGAAAGCATAACGAACCAAAGAAAGGAGGAACTGAAAAACGACCACAGAAAGCACAAAAGCTAGGAAAAAAACAAACTAGAGACCAGAATCTATGACGCCTCCAAACAGGGAGCTCGTCCGCCTCCCGACAGACATACTAGCACTGCGGGGGCCAAGGAAGGCCGTCGACTTGTAACACAAAGACAAGAGAGGATGGGGGGCTGGAAGCCCAAACTTCATCGCACATCCTCCTCCTAGCTCATTGAGCTGCAGCATCCGCTGCTCGATTTGCCCCTTGGGGGACCAGTTTCAAAAGCAAGAATTAAAGCTGCCACATTGTTGTCGAATAGCCGAGAGGATAGGATAAATCATCCACCTACCTTTCAAAATATTTCCATTCACTGATTGAACAAGCTCTTTTGAATCGATTCAAAGACCACGTGGGAAAACCCCATTTCCGCAGCCAGATGACCCCCTTCAGAGCGGCATGGGCTTCAGCCTCTATTGCCGAAGATGCAAGTCTAGTATCGCAGCAACCACCCATAAAAACACCAGCAGAATTCCGCACTACAACTCCCAACCCCGCTTGTTGAGAATTGCTAACCCAAGACGCATCAAAATTTATTTTAAAACAAGAAGTAGGTGGGGGACCATCTAACCTCCCTAAAGACCTCTTCAATCTCCTCCTCCAAAACCTCTTCCCTAGTAGAACACCGAACATGATTGAAATCATTGATCAAATTTTGAGCAACCAGCAAAGCACGGCGGGGGCACACACTAGTACCATCAAAAACTGCAGAACAATGACTCTTCCGGATACTCCAACAAGTGTAAACAATTTGGGAAGTTAGCCACTTCGATCGAGCTCGAGCCCTGCAAAATCATCAAAGACTGCATCATCCAATCACTCATAGAAGTGATACTCTGCTGTTTATCCTGTAGTTCAAAGGGCCTCCAAACCACACAGCTTGAACCCAATTACAGAGAAGAAAAATATGCTCCACAGATTCCGGAACTCCCCACAAATAGGGCATAACGGGGAGGTGCCAAGGTGTCTCTGAACAAAGCATCCCTTGTCGGCAAGCAGCCCCTAACCACTTTCCACAAAAATTCATTAACTTTGGAACCATCCGAGAGCCCCAAATCAGCTTCCACAGGGCCTTATCAAAAACTCTTGAACTAGAAGGCCCGATCGAAGCATCAAGGTGACCCATGTGGATCATGTTATAGCCAGATTTGACAAAGGTAACTTCCCTTCGGTTTAGAGGCCGATAAGCCTGTCCCTCTCCGAGCCATCACCTAAAGGCATGGCTCTAATAATTTTTGCGTCATTGGCAGAAAACATACCACCAATAGCTTCCAAATTCCATTCACGTGATTGGCGGTCAATAATGGTCTCAACCTTTGCCTCCATATCCACCGATTGTGATGACTTGTTTGCGAGCATGCTCGTAACATCCAGGGATCCACTTATCGATCCACAGTTTAACTCGGCTACCATCAAGAACCTGCCATCTAGCACCTCTCATGATTATGTTTCTTCCCACCAGCAAACTAGACCAAGCCCAGGACGACTTAGCCCCCTTCCCGCTGGAGAAAATCACCATTTGGGAAGTATTTACTCTTTAGAAGTGAGCCCAAAAACGAGGCTCCATCACCATCCTCCACCCTTGCTTAGCCAACAGAGCTACATTAAAATCTTTCAAGTTGCGGAAGCCCATTCCCCTTCTCTCTTAGTCATGCCAAGATCCTTCCAACTGATCCAATGAATTTTATTTGAATGTTGCGAATGACCCCACCAGAAATTAGCCAAAATACTATCAATCTCCTGACAGAAACCATTCGGGAAAAGGAAAACAGACATAGGGTAAGAAGGGACAGCCTGGGCAACAGACTTAATTAGAACCTCCCTGCCAGCTTGAGATAGTAAACCTTGTTTCCACCCCTGGACTCTTCCCAGAATTTTATCCTTTACAAAAGACAACGCCACCTTCTTCGATCTTCCCCATAAAGTTGGAAGCCCAAGATACATGCCCGGGTCCTCAGTGATGGTGACATTAAGAATAACCCTCAACCTTTCCTTCACCTCAAGCGGCGTGTTTGGGCTAAAGAACATATTTGATTTCTCAAAATTTACAAGCTGACCCGAGGCCGTGCAATAAGAGTTTAGAATTCTCTCAATTTTCCATAAAAAAATTGCACACTTTCTCTTCCCCGAGCATCCTTCTCGCACGCTTTCCTCTTTCATAAGCTCTCTTTCCGCTTTCTGCTTTCCGCCGTGTTCTTCTCTCTTCTCCCTCATCCCATGCTCTATTCAATCTATTATTTTCAGTTTCTCTTATCTCTCTTTTCTCATATTGTATTGATCTCTACTAAAAAGCTCACAATTTGTCCTTTTTATTTTATTTTTAAAATCTGTCTTTGAGACTGATGGCAACTTGCGGAGAGCCTAGATGTTGTTGAACTTATCTATCCAAACAAATATTTGTAGATTTATTTTTTCTTCTTATTTTTCCAACTTGCAGCGATCTTGATGGCAACTTCATGTGAAGTTAGGATACCAGGTAGATAAATCACGATTTCCTTAATCTATACATTTCCTGCAGAGGAAGACTGAAAAATTCTCTGAGGTTCTTCAATAATAGCCCCAAATTTCGATTTTTTTTCTTTATCTGATTGTATGTCAAAGCTGCAGGGTAAAATATTTTCAATTGTTTATGAAAATAATTCTTTTCTAACTAGTAAAATCCGATTTATGAATTCTTTCCATTTTCTTAATTTTTTTATTATTATATTGAATTGCATGTATCGAAATATGGTTTTTTTTGTTTATGGATAATGTACTTAAATACTTTTGCTTTTGTTGTCGGTTAATGAAATTATTCTGTTCAAGCAAAAAAACCACTCCTTTCCTTGTATACTAAGGGCCTCATTTAATTTTTGGCCCAGGGCCACTCAAATGTCAAGGCCGGCCCTGGTCCTAAAGGAAAACTCCATAGAGAAGGGAGGAGAAAGAAGTGTCACTGGCCCTTCACCCCCTCATCTCTTATTGTCTTTTCCTTTTAGGTTAGTGAATAAGTCCACTGAGGTGTTTGGAATAATATGCCCATTGTGGTGATTTCTTCTAAGCCATGCTTAGATTGAAGTTCCCCATTACCCATTTTAGTTTATGGTCTCAATCAAATCCTTCTTTCAAAATCCGCTCCCTAATACCGCTCATGCTCTCTAAATTTGATTATACATCATCTTTGATGGAGGTTACTGCAAATCACCCAATTATTTTTTGGCAAGGTGGTTGTTTTCATTTATTTGTTCATTTTTATACACAGGTAGATCGCTGTAAATCATATTTTCCCTAGATCTGTTACAGATGAGGTGGTGAGCGTGGCCGCGATGACGTTTCTTCAGGTGATGGTGATAGGGTTTGCTAAGGTTCATGAGTTGTTTAGTAGTTTTTGTTATGTTAGGTTTGTGGGCTTTGTTTGGATTTATGGTTAATTGTGGTGATATGAGCTAGTAATTTTACTTTAGCATGTTAAGTTATTACACTCTTGAAATTGATACTTTAAATATCTTATTGATATCTTTAATTGTACCGTTGAAATTTATCTAATAAAATTTAGGGTGATTTTATTGACACCCCATTATTTATTCTTTGCACCCCATACTACTTTTAAACATGAATAACCTATTTTACCCTTGTACCGTTAAACACAAAAAATATTTAAAATAAAAATTAAATTTGATCACTACACCCCACGGTTCCATCTCTCTCTCAGATCAGATCCCGCTCTTCTCTTCTCTCCTCCATTCCATCTCTCTCTCTCTCTCTCTCTCTCTCTCTCTCTCTCTCTCTCTCTCTCTCTCAGATTCCGCTCTTCCCTCTCTCTGTCTAGGGTTTCATTTAGGGCTTTTCAAGTCACTGGGTTTTCCGGCGAGATCCGACCGGGATTGCTCGGGCTGATGTTGTAAGCCCGGCGGTCAGTGGTCATGTCCTCGGGTATTTGCTAGCAGTAGTGGTCAGTGTTCCCATCTCCCACCTAATCACAGATTAACACCAACCAACAAAATTAACATCATTTTACAAATAAATATCATACTTTGAGCAGTTGGGTTGGTTCCATTTATCAAAAATAAAAAACCCATTGGAGGGAAGACACAAACAAATAATAAAAAACGTAAATTTGGGTTCTTTTTCAAGTGATGCTAACTAAAACTAAAAGTTAACAGAAATTTTAAAAAAATTGTTTCTTTTTGAGTTAGAGGAAGGGCAAAAGTTATGAACTTGAATGGAAAGGTACCTCTCCATAGAGAACATAGGTTTCAGGGTGGGCTTTGATGAAGTAGTCAGTGCCCCACTTGACAGCTTCCATGGCATGACCAAGCTCACCACTTGCAGCCATTTGTTTGCCATATTCTATGATACTCCAGGACATCATTGTCATTGTGAATGCCATAGGCAGCCCAAACTTCACATTTTATTTTCCTTCACATTATTTCTCCTTTCGAGGGCTGAAAACAGTTGAGAAAAGAACAGAGTCATGTTGGTGTTCCTGGGTCTTTACTGGGAAGGTCAGTGTGTATTTATTGTATGCGTGGAAGGGAAAAGTTACCAGAGAGAGAATGTGAGGAGAAAAATAAATAAAAATGTTTTCGTTTTTATAAATAAATTAGGGTTTTGCCAAATTTAGTTTAAGAAGCACAGACTCGGTGCAGGTTTGGAGGTAGGGGGCCTGAGGTTGAGAATTACCAAAACAAGAAAGAGGTTAGGAAGTTGCAGTGGAAGAGTCGATGGGGTGTGTTTGAAATGGGATATGATTTAGTTAGGAATGGGGTGTGATGAGGGCAATTTAGGAAGTAATATGGGGTGTATTGAGTATTTATAAAATTTAGTGGGGTGTAAAAAAATGTGGGGTGTAAAGTGCAAATAATGGGGTGTAAATAAAATCACCCTAAAATTTATCTTCCACAAACTTTGTCGACAAACCAATTAAATAGATTGTCTTTGTGGCTCACATGCATACTATACAAGCACACTGAGACTCAAATACTCTCTCTCTCTCTCTCTCTCTCTCTCTCTCTCGGTCTAAAAGGTCGGTCCTCTGGAGCTTTAACGATCATTCTGAGTCCTTCTGCACGGAGCAAGTTGGCCAAACAAACGAAGATGAAAATAATAAAATAAATCACATATGCAACTTGATCAAAAATCTAAACAACAAACACATAATTAGGGTAGGCCCCATAATGCACTAGAGAGGAGACCCCGTCTTCGGGGTAGTTCTAGGTATTTAAAAAAACAAAGTTGTAGTCATATAGAATATTAATATTGGTGAACTTATGATATGATATACATTTTTGGACCATTTGTTGATCTAACCAATGATTTGGGTCATAAAATATATTCAGTGAGAGAGAGAGAGAGCATTCATATGTGTTGTGTGCATTCACGTGAATGTTTGTGGGTCTAAGTTCTTCTTACAAACATTCACAATTTGCCTCTTTTCTAGCTTAAGAAAAAAAGACGAAGACCATTTTCATAACAAAATATATATATTTTTATACAAGTTAGTTATTAAGAAAGGGTAAGAATTATTAATCTTCTAAGCCTAGTTAGCCATCCTAATCTCCTAATAAGCTCAATAATAGATGTTCAAGTACAAGCAAACAATGAAAACAGATCCTCTACAGAAGAAAACAAATGCGGAAAAAAGAGTCAAAGAAGAATATGGAAGCCATACAACTCTTTGATATATATGGCGAACCTACAAAATTAGGCGGCTGCTAACTATAATCGTTGGTTTTCCAGAGTCAACAAGCCCAAATTTAGATGGGGGCCCTGCAAATATACATGAAGAAATTAACTCATTCATTTTTCAAAATTTTATTATTTATTTATGGGGGTTGAATTTAAAATTTTAATTTTTCGATTTTGGTCACTGGGGTTAGCGTCGTTAGCACGCATCACATGCGTCTTAACTGACGGAATGGATCAATTTGATTTGATTTGTTGATGACGCTAATCCAGTGACCAAAATTGAAAAATTAAAATTTTGGTGACCAAATTTAAATTCGACCACAAACCCAATGACCAAAAATATAATCAGGCCTTTATTTATTATTATTTTTTCGAGCTAAGTCACTTACAAAAAAGCATGAAAAGAATTATAAACTTGAATATCTTAAGGTTGAAACATTAGAAATTAACCCAAAAAGCATAGGGATAACGTTGTGGCACGGTTAGGACTAAATAATCCAACACCAGAACTCAATGATACCTTAAGTCACTCATTTTAATATCAATTAATTTTTATTTTCTTCTAAGACAGTGTTGTTTGATCTGTTTGCACACTTAAAGGCCCACACGTTCTCTTCTATTATAAATACATGTACCTCCTTTTCATTTTTCTCCAAGTTGTTGTTTTCAGTCAGTCACATAGTCCTTCTTCTTCTCCTCCAAATTAAGCTTTTCAAAATCAACATGGTTGGAACTTCACCCTGTGCTTCCTGCAAGTTGCTGAGACGCAGATGCGCCAAGGATTGCATTTTTGCTCCTTACTTTCCCTCTGATGACCCCCACAAGTTTACCATTGTTCACAAGGTCTTTGGTGCTAGCAATGTTAGCAAAATGTTGCAGGTCCTTATTTCTATATTCTCCAACTCTTCCATTTTCTTTTTTTTTTCTCTCTGTAGATGAACGAAGGAGGAGAGATTCGAACTTAAAATCGCTTTTAACATGGGAAAGAGACATACTACTATACTAAGAGCTAGTTTTAGTGTTGTATAGTGACCTCATCATTAAGTGTCCTTTAATTATTTTTTTGGTTTTTTTGGTCTGATGTTTTAATGGTATATATGTATGCAGGAGCTTCCAGTTCATCAGAGAGCAGATGCAGTGAGCAGTATAGTTTATGAAGCCAATGCAAGAATGAGAGACCCAGTTTATGGTTGTGTTGGAGCCATATCATACCTGCAAAACCAGGTCTCTGACCTACAGATGCAACTTGCTGTTGCTCAAGCAGAGATTCTCTGCATCCAGATGCAGCTTGAGCCTATGGTTCCTACCCCACAGCAGATATTGGACACAGATGAGAAATCATATTTTCTCCCCAACAATTTCCCTCAGTACCTAAATTTTCCCTCCTCGTCCAGCAATGTACTCCATGACTCTCTCAATAAGGAGAGCATTTTTGGACATGACATGGTTTCTTAATGAAATTTCTCTCATGTATTAGACTTTTAATTAACTAATTAATCATAGCCCCTAGTTGTCTTCTCATTGATCATACTATTGTTAATGAGACTCATCAGAGACTTATAAAACAAGGGTAAGATGTTGGGGTCAACTCTAGCATGTGATGAAGTGATAAATTCTGATAAGTAACTTATTAAACCAGCAAATATGCTTCCATGGATATATTAACACATAGATTCAAAAGGGTCGGTGTCCATTTTAACCAATCTGGGACATAAATTCTTGTGAATTATATTAAAATCACATTAATCTACAAGCTTTCACACTTTTTTTTTGCTACACTTAAATAATTACGTGATGGCCTACCCACCCCCGATCGACCTATTTCCATCCCCAATGCCAAAGTTGAGAATTTCATGGACCTCGATCCTGTTGCAGGAAAAGACAAATCCAACATATGCTGCTTTTGTTTTCTAAACCCAGCAATTCGAAAAGTTTCTACATAAGACACAGAATATAAGGAATTTCTACTATTTAATTCATACTTGAGTCGAGTGTTTTTCACATGGCCAAAGATGCCATTAAGTTTTCTAAGCCATGGGCATAGCATCACTTCAGATAAGTCCTTTTGGAAGTGAGAAACTGCCACTAAGCTTCAAAATTTTCAGTGTCTTATACTAGGCGTGCACCTCCTGCTGCTTTTGCTTCCAATTCTGACTTAGCTGCTAATGAAACTATTAATCTCGAGTCTAATCTTCCAATTTAGAAAAATGCCAAAAACTTGGCATGCCGCCGCCTGTTGCAGATAACAACTTGTCCTTCTAGCTTGTTCACGTGAGGTGTGGTGCAAGGAAGTGGTCAGTCAGTCAGTCCATGGGAAGTATACAAAAGCAGAAATCAATACTTTCAATATAATATGTTTTTCTAAATCCATCTCTCGATACATTATATGTCGAATCAAAGAAATAATTCAAAAGGGTAAAGGTAAAAACAAAAGGCAACTACTGAAGATTCCTCCTTAGCTTTGTTTAATGTGGAAGCATTAATTTCCCCAAGTCAAACGAAAGAGCTTTTTCTTTCTTTCTTTTCTTCTATCCCTACCGGTCCTTTTTTTTTTTTTTTGCAGCTCTTTCTTGCTTGTATACTTATGTCCAATGATTCCTACAAGCACCACCATTTCCATGGTTTTCCTATGGTTCATTTTTGTATATTTAATCGACTGTGCTGTATATATATCTTTTCTGATATGATGGAAGGTGTCTGATTCTTAGTGTTTGGCCTTTTGTTTTTGTTGATTCAAGGGATTAATCTTTTACTGGTTGTTAATAAATTGATTAATTTTCCTCTACAAAGAGGAACACACAACAAGACAAATAGTGGTAGATTAGTTGTTTCTGTTCTGTAACAACATATTACTTTAACCCAAGTAGATCAACATATAACCAAAGGTGCTAAGAATAATTAGATTATTTTAATCAGCCTACATGCACCTAATGACAGTAATTTCAAATGCATGTACCATTAGAAAGTGATGATATGTAGGACATAGATTATTATTTAATTTATATATCTTGCAAGTTTTAATCTTCCTGATTGACATAACTGTCACATCAGTTAAGTTTTACATGAAACACAATCAAATTAAGGATCCATTTAAATTAATCATATGCAAAAGGGCGCAAGTTGTTTTCACATGTTCTTGCATGATGTAGTAGTTCCTAGATGTTCCTTATATATAATTTTTCAAACAACTTGCACACAAGTTTCAGCAAGAAGAATAGAACTTTGGGGGGCCAACTTGGTCTTCTAGCACATGAAACATCTACTGGGATTTTAGAGCCAAAAGTTTTAGCAGAATCAAAATGAGGTTGAAAACAAATAACCAAACAGCAAATTGATTAAAACTACATACAAATATATTTGACAAGACAAAGGTGTCTCCACCCTATTGCCTCTTCATGACAAGAAAAGATAGTGGGAGCCTTCATAATTTATCTTTTGAGGGCTCCAGGTTAATAATACTTCCAAAACAGAGGTTATTGATTGGATTTCAAAATATCATCTTTCTCCTTTCTCCTTTCTCCTTTCTTCTTTCTCCTTTCTTTCTTGTCTAAGTCATTCCATTTGATACTCTTTAGGACACTTTACTTGGATGCCAAATATGCCAAAGTGATTGAATGATTAAGTGTTAATCACATGTTGATTTAAAGGATTCTATATTAATCAACATTTCAGCTGAATTTGGAACCACAGACAGTTCCCTCCTAATAGCATTTGCAAACACACCACTGTGGCTGGTTAATTGGTCATTTTCCTCTGCATAATCAAAGAAATCTGAATCATTATAAAGGCATTAGATTTTTTCCATAAAAGCAGAACAGCAAAGCAACTGTTCACTTAAAGGGTGTGCAAAGTCATGCATCTTTGTTTATGGATGCTCTCAAGTTCCTTCCTATGTGGCTAGGCTAGGCTACTATGCATATAAAAAACACCTTCAGAATTCAGAGTGCACAACCATTTTTACATGTTCCTGACCACCCTACCCCAACTTCTCTTCGAAAAGTTATATATTTTATTTCAGTCAGTATTTTTATATATTATTTATAGAGACTGAGATTTGATATAGTGGAGAACAATAAACTGTTTGACCAAAACTTGGCTCAGTTTGCTTTGACAAAAGGTTTGGACAGAAGTGCTTGATATACACACTTCACCATGGACAAATTGACAAAGCAGGTAACCATATAGCTAGCTGGGTGGTTTTGACTTTTTAGGTAAGGTTTGTCTGTGGGTGGAGCTAGGGTTTAGGACTGATGTTAGGAAGCTTAACAGGGGTAAATAAAGTCTGTGATTAGGGCTCACGTGTCAGCAACAGAACTGAACTGCCAATTCCTCTGTGTCCATGTGAAAATGGGTTTACAAGTTTGCAGAATGATCTAACGATCGAGTATTCGTGCAAACCTACTTATGGTCCATCAACTTACTGTCTGGATTTAAGGGACATAGGGAAAAAGTAAAGCATATGATATCAGTATGGAAACTGTTTGCTAGATGCAATCATGCAACATAGAAGCACTTTATTAACTACCATATTTGATTTAAGCAAATGAGCAGTGGTGATCAAAAGTTGAGGAACACCACTTGTCTTTATGTGAAAATAAATAATTCTTACATTTTCATCATCATCTTATTATCAAAGTACAACATTATTCACCCTCACAGTCACTCACACTTGCAACTTGTTCAGTATCCAATAGAAAAACCGGCGATTCGGTTAGCTTCTGGCTACTCCCGCCAACACCACTCACTTGAATAATAAACTTGATGTGAGAAGTACCAGAAGGGACTTCAAGGTCAGAAACATAAAAAGCTTCCACTCGAGCCACTCCAAGATACTCGTGCACCCCTAGTGTTGCCCCTGGATGGCCAAGGGCATCTTCTGCTAGTTTTTCAACATAAATATTATAATTTCGGAATGCATAATCATTCCCATCTTTCAATTTCCACGTGATCTTAAGACTAAGGTTCTTGGAACCCTTAGATCCTGTAGTCCATTTGATATATTGACCTTCGACAAGCCACGAATCAGAAGGTGGAAAACCTGAATTGAGTCCCAAAGTTTCAATTGAAATATGACCAAGCACTGCATAGTAGTCTGTTGGATTCTGAGTACAAGAATTATCTGGGCCTTCTGATAAGGAATTTTGTCTCCTTTCATCAAATTCAGGCTCTGACTGATAGCACAGAGCATGTATTTCTATTAGTCTGTATCCATTCATGCTGATGTTACTCTCCTGTATGACCCATCCAGGGGAAGTTCCTGGCTTTTCAAGTTGACGTGTCATAATCACTTTATTAAATTTGCTTGAGAATTGGTTCAGGTTCTGGGAAACAAGAAGTACTGACTTTATTTCCTTCAGAGCAGAAGAGAAATTAAGACACAGGCCTAGTTGAGAATTATTCTCTGATTTCACCTGCATAAATTGGAATATTCACAGCTTAACTAGATGTTAGTGAAAAACTGCAAACTGGAATTTCTATCAGATTGGATACACTTGTCTGCTTGTGCACTATATGTCAAAACAATCAGATTCTAGGCAGCATACAAAAGTTGAGTCTTGCTAAGATTTGGACAGCTTTAGTAACTCTAATGCACAGAAGGGATAACTTACAGAATATGTAAAGTGGAGAGGTAAATCCCCCAAAAGAAGATCTCCTTGAAAGAGCCTTGCAGTGAAAATAGCATTGTCTTCAAGTTTTCCTTTAAATGTGATGTTTCCTCCTCCACTATAAGATGCTTCCCTGAAACTATAATTTGCCAGCATATGCTTGAATGAGGAAGAATACTCAGATCTTATATTAACATACATATATATACACACACATACAATTTACTCATGACAGAAGTTTGATGACTCTGAATTAGGAGTAACAGTGGGTTTTTTTTTTTTGGTCAGAGAGTAACAGTGGCTATTCCATCAAATCTATCCAAAAATGTTCTCAAGTTTTTGCAATGCTTAGGGGCCAAAACTTTGAGAGCCGATATAAAATGAGAAGTGCTCATGCACCAGGTGTTAAATTATCAGTTTTGATAGGAAGAAGAAGAACTAAAACTTACTCAATATGGACCTGAATACCATCTGGAGTTGAATTGTCAGTAAATTCAAGGAAAGGCTGCAAGATTCAAAGCCCAATATCAATAGCAATAATCAGCATACTCGATAAAATTTTAATGAAAAGAATAGAAGAAAGAGAAAGGAATCTAACAGAAACCTAATGATACACGATTAAACTGATATGTACCATAGCAAAATAAAGAATCCACAAGACTATTTGGTACATACCTGAAAACCTTGGGAAGAAATGTTGCACCAAGGAGCATCTGATATTTGCTCTCCATCAACAGAAAAATGATATCCATGGCCCTGAACAATAATACAGAAAAATGGCGTTCAGATAACAGGCATATACAGGATATATGAAGTTTATGAACCAGGGTCATGCTTCACCAATGACCCACTACAGTGTCAAGTTGTCAACATAGTCACAACCTGATCAAAATTTGAATAGAATGGTAGAACTTTAGGATACTTTTGTGCTATTCCCCATGATTTTTCCACAAGGGCCCACCAACTGCAAAAATATATGACAATATGTCATAAAACAATTGAAAATGTAAAATTCATACTGTTAAGAACTCAACCAAGTCCTAATGGGAACTAACTGGGGCTGATTATATAAAATTCTTTTCCAACTAACTGGGGTTGGCAATTACAAAATGTTGGCATTCAAGAAGATCAAATAGCTTTAGTAGTACTGTAGTACACATATAAAAAACTATAACCATTATTTCAAGGACACTTTAAGTTAGGAATATTAGTGCATCATTTTGCTCACTTCTGTCAGGAAATAATGCATCACTATACCAGCTTTTTGTCAAAAGATGTGGAAATAACATGTGAGCTTTTGTCCGTAAATAATGCCTATAAACTATTCACTGGTACTGGAAATTCCGAAGCTTAATGATGCCACCAGAAATGGATCCAAAAATAATAATTAAAGAAACTTTTAAGGAATAGTTTGTATTTGAATCAATGGAACTACAAGTTTGTGAAACTTTGCAACAAGGGGCAAGTCAATTACTGATTCTGAGCAATCTGAAAATTTGGTGGTTGATTAGTCTCATAGATCCATCCAGGAGCAAATATGGCAGTTGAAACACCATCCTTTTTCAGCACTTCAAGTGCAACACTTGTCTGATATGCAGAGTTCAAAATACAATAATCCTCCATTCAACTTATTTAGTATAAAATAAGTGAAAGCCAAAAACAAGACTACCAGATAACATGAAAGACAAAAACACTTGTCTGAAATGCAGAGTTATAAGAAATATCATACATTCCATTGTCCACCACCGAAACTGCCCCTTCCAAATACATCTATTCCCATGTAGACATCATACTTTCTGTCTCCAGCAACATCAGCTGAAAGCATAGGGTAGTTTTTCTGCAGAGAATAGGTTTTAACTATGTGAAATAATAATGAAAAAGCAAAAACCAACTTTCATCAGGAGAAGTGAAAACCATACCTTCCATGTATAGTTCATAAAGATTCCATCACATATATCAAAGAAAGGTTTATTCTTTTCATTTAGTTGATCTTGCCAGTTAAGTTTACCATCAGTTGTAACACTATCATACCTGCATAATTAACAATAACGGGTCAAACATAAACTTAAAATGGTACACTATAACAAAAGGGGGCAAATAAGAAGTGAATGGAAGTATAGTATCTCCAAAAACTTGCCATATCACTAAAGAGCCAGGGACCGAGGAATGCATTGTCTGGGTTAAATGGCTGACAAATACTTCCAAATTAGGGATTTGGCTCGACTTCAACTCAACCTCCATATTGATCTGCAAGTAGCAGTTATTGTGACAACTAAATAACAAGAGTGCAATAGACCGGATTGCCACCAACCATTAAAATGAAAGAAACCAGGAATTCAACAATGTTCTATAAGCCAAATGATAATTGGCTGGTTAACTAAACATGTAGTTATGGTGAACTATATACCAGCCATCCATCGAAGCCCAAAGCAACAGCAAGCTCCGTCAAGCACTCAGCATACTTTTGAGCGGATTCTTTTGTAGAGAGCAATTTATTGCAAACAAGCTTGCCTTCTTCCCATTCAGTGATGAACGTTCCCAATACCTTAGATTCCATAATGAAGAAAGTTACAAATAGCAATTCCTTTCAACCCATCCATTTGGGATTACACACGGCTCAAAAGCAAAACATGCCATAACCCAAAAGCAAAAACATAAACAAATCGAAATGAATTGTAATCAACATTTCTGAGTTCCCAGGAAACAAGAAAGGACAACAATTTCTGTACTTCCCAACTCAAAGCCTCACCCCTATGTCTTAAACTAACAAAAAGTCATGCCATTTGTACCAGGCTCTCAAGAATTCCAAGCACAAACAATTATTCACTCCATCAATGAAAACCCAAAAGCCAAAACGTATTTCCTGAAAATCCCAATGGCCCAAAAACCTCATGTACCTTAACACCGTGCCTGTGAGCCGTATTGGTCCAACATGGAGGTGGAAGAGTAACAAGACTATGTGAAAAGTAGATGAAAACATCCATCAAATACCAATGCCATATCGCATACGCATTCGAGTTAGTCCCTCCTTGGACCCACCTGTCATCTCCATAGCCACCAGACATGTCATGGCACACAATCACTCTCGGCCTATTGGGCAGCGGCAAAGAAGACGACGCAGATTGGAGAGCAACCGAGGCTTTGTTGAAAGGGTAGTGAAAGGACTCGAAGTAGGACCTGGACTCGAGCTCTTCGAGCGTCTTGATTGGGTACGAAATTGGCACGGAGGGCTGGGTCGGGTCGAACGGTGGAGGGCTCGGAGCAGAGAATTGGTTCTCTAGATCGGAGGTTGGTTTGGACATTCTGAAGAAGAGGACGACAGTCTGGGCTTTCCGGTGAATTAGTCTGAGGAGGTTAAGGAGAGAGCCTAGTGTTTTACGGACGATATAAGCGCGACGACGAGGAAGAAGCATTGCCAAAGAGAGATAAAGAGAGAGAGACTTTCAGATGCTGGAGCTGGTTGTGTATTTTATTGGTGGGAATATTCAAAAACAGCGACGGGAGGAGACTGACTTGTGTATACGGTCAGGAATAGTAAGAGAAATTTTTTTTTTCTCGTCACGCTTAATTGACACTAGCCCGCTAGCGAACGGCGTTTTTTTAAGCATGAAGTTTCGTTTTAATTTTTTTCTAATTGTATTTTGTTAGATGCTTATATCGACAATTTTAATTTTTATTATTTTGCAATTGAATAATTGACATTACTATCATGCAACAATAATTAACCTTTGTTTAATTTTCAAGATTCGTGTTTCTTTTTGTTGTTTGATAGGAATCGGATTCATAAGTTTCAGGCCAGAGAAGTAAGTCACTTTGGAACGTAGCACGAAGATGAGGTGCTTGGAATTTTATGAGTGCTTTATTTGGGTATTTTGGAAGCTTATCATACAATTTGATTGTGCAAGATTTGATAGTTCGCGCATGCACACTCCGCAATAGCATGTGTAACAAAAAAAGTCGAAAAGAACAAGAATTTGCCATGTAATTCCTTGCAGCTGAAGGTTTGGCACGCACTTTTTCATACAATGTTATTTTTTATTCGACATTGAAGGCAACACATGAAAGTATGCTACTGTTTTCATTCATGGAAAATTATCAACTGTTCTGATACAGTTCTCTGTTTCTGCAGTCTCCGTGATATCAACTTAAAGACCAGAGATTTCACAAGAAGAGCAAATTAAAGTAAAAAAATTAGAAAGCGAACAAACACAAACCGGTGTTGAAAATTTCTACTCATCAACAGATCTCGTATCCAAAACTAGCAGGAGGCAAACCTCTTTCCACCTCTCACCTGCAAAGTTGTCTCCCAACAATTTGTGTTGCATCTGTAAGTTCTATCTTGGTCAGTCTGTTTTCGTCCAAATATGGGCGCCCCAATCCATGGCTGAAAATTTTTCTACGACCTGTGAAATTCATAAAGGGCTATAGACTTCTATAATGTCTTGATTCCCAAAATCACATTGTCTATTTATGCCTTCAAAGTAAGTCTTCTGTTCCTGTTAACTTTGCAAATTGACTTTCGTCAATATCCCCCCTTTTGAGCTTCTTTAGCAAGCGGTATTCTCTTGCCAATTCATCTTCATCTTCAACTGTCTGGGCAGCACGTCTTTGCTTAGCTGTTTTCTTTCTCATCTGTGTAGCTGTATCATTTGCGCTTTTGTTGGCTTTTTGAGGTTTAACTTCTTGCTTTTTTGCTTCTTTCCTTGCTTGCAGATTCTTCTTTCTTTGCTTCTCACGAGATTTATCCCTACATATAAATTCTTTCCTTTAGCAATGGCTTATCATGGGAGCTGAGAAAACCTAATCAATATCACAGCGTGCAGAAAGCAAGCATGAAGGTTAAGCCTATATTACTGCATGCCAAAATTAACACTCATGATTCTAAGATGAAAAAAATATTGTCCTTTTCAATATCTCAAAGTTGGTGAGAGCGAAACTTCTATTCAGATTGTGACAGAATAAGATTGATAGAGTTCTTACTTAAACTTGATCTCCTCCAAGTTGATGTCTTTAACAGGGATGAAACCCTCTGTGGAAAGCGAGTGGTGCTTTACCTCAGGCATTGCAGGGAGCTGCAGTAGTCCGAATCCCATGCCCAGTTTCCCAACTTCAAGTTCTTTCCACCTGCATTAATTAACAACTTAAATTAGAGAAAGAAAGGGCCTTTTTTTCTTCTTTTTAATTTTTTTCCCGGCTGAAGTTGAACACAAAGGCACTGTTAGACACCTGAAAATGTAAGAGCAGTGATGTTCTTTATATGCACGGATATAAGAAACAAATGCCCTGAGTCCCTTTTCCATGACATCACGGTCCTTTTTTGCGGCAGATCGTATCTGAAACAAGGTTTCAACACGACGTCAATTCAATTACTAAAAACTTTTATCAAAATGTTTAGAAAGTAAAAATATCACTACATTATATTTGACCACCATAAACAGAAGAGACCACCATATAATTAAGCTTTATTTGCAAGACAACATGATAGATAATATATGATAGTCTCAATAAACTGATTTAATGAATAGCATTAAAACACATGAGTGTTGAAATTAATCTGTGTTATAAGATCTTATATATTAATGCTGGCATCTTTGGCACAAGTAATCGATCAGATATTCACTCAGTAAAACGAAGCCTAGTCACATATTTATAACAGGTCTAACGAGGAATAAGTTGAGCACATTTGTTTTTTCAATGTAAAATTAGATAAAGGATACAATAAAATGATGCTTACCTGAGGAATAACATCAGAAACATCATCAGAACATTTCCTTTCTTGAAGAGGCACTCTTCTTATCCGCAGGAATTCTACATAAGCTTCCTCCTACAATAGTGTGACTACAATCAGAACCTTCAACATCGTAAATGAAAATCAACATAGAAAAAAGGGTCAAAACAGAGCTGTAGAATAGTTTTGTTAACAAGGAATCAATTATCACATAATTATGAGTGCTATAACTAAACCTTTGGCAACAGAAAAACGATTGCACTTCCTTGTCTACCCATACGAGCTGTTCGGCCAACTCTATGTATGAAAACATTTGGATCTTGAGGGGTATCATACTGCCAAAAAAAAACAGGTAAATTATACTTTCTAGCTCTCATAACCGGAAATGACCATCTAGGTGCTACTGTAATAAGCTACCTGCACTATACAGTCAACACCTGGAATATCGAGTCCACGAGCTGCAACATCAGTACATAGAAGGATGCCACTTGAGAGAGATGTAAATGAGGCTAAAGCTTTGTCCCTTGCAGCCTAGAAAACATTAAAATTTTGAAAGCACAAAGCCTGATGAGTTTAATAAATACTAATCCAGAGATTGACAAAGTAAGCTGGTCTGTAATGTTTTACCTGCTTCATCTTCCCATGTAGAGCAATCAAAGGGAAACCCTTTAAAGTACCAAGCAATGGAAGAACAAGTCCCCAGTAGTCAACACAAGCACAAGTCATGAAGTATCTAAAAAAGAATAAAGAAAATCACTATACAAATCTGATTTGATCACATTCGCTACAACATACTAATCTCATGTTACTTACACTATGGTTTTGTTAGACCTATTCTTAACAAGGAGATCCACAAGTTGTGACGGTTTCTTGTCTGCCTCGCACTCCAGATACTGTATGTAGAGTGCACCGTCAGAGTAGGAAATAATGAAATAATAAGAGACATTAGCAACACATTAGTATAGTTCATGCCTCAATGGCAAGGCCAGAAGGTGTTTTTGAAGAGGCTAACTGTTGGGACAATGACGAATTATTCGATTTTGTTTCTGCTCGCACTTCGACTCTCACAGGATTCCTTAGTCCTGCTCTGGCCAGCTCTTCAACTGCCTCAGTTTGGGTAGCTGAAAAGAGACCAGTTCTACGAAGCTTTGGCAAGCGAGACATAATATCATTTATCTGCTTCTGGAAACCCATATCCAAGAGCCTATCAGCCTCATCTAAAATCAAAATCTGCAACAAATTATAGTAGACATGAGCCTATATCAGCTTACCAGCCTCACCTAAAATCAAATACCATGAAATATAATTTCAATCAAATCCCATGAAACATAATTCCATTTACAAATACATACCTCAAGGTCTCGCAAATCCAAGCCATCCATGCGTTCCATAATGTCGTAAAGTCTCCCCGGTGTGCCAATCAACAAATTGGCTCCTTCCTCCTCTATTTGCTTCGTGTCTGCTTTCACTTGCCCTCCACCAACCAAAAGCACACACTTGAAATTCGGCAGCGTCGAAATGAAGGGTTTTGCTACGTTGTATATTTGCGAAGACAGCTCTCTAGTCGGAGATATAATCATTCCCATCACCTGCACACACAAAAATTCGATTTTTCCTTCTACATACCAAAAGACAAAAGAAGAAGTAATGGTGTGGAGCAGACCTGCTGAGGTTTTGGAACAGTTGAAGCTCGTCGGAGTATCTCCACCAGCGGAACCACGAAGGCTAGGGTTTTGCCCGAGCCGGTAGCGGCGTCCACCGCCACGTCCTTGAAGCTGCATAGTAAGGGGATTGTGGCGGCTTGAACCGGCGTGCAGAACTCGAACCCGCCTTGGGCTAGGGCTTCAAGGACCGGCTCGGAGAGTGGCGGCTTCAGGTCGGAGAAGCGCGTGTCGCTTAGCGCGCTGTTGGGGTTGAAAGAGTCGGCGTCCATGGCTTTTCTGTTTTCTTCGCGGTTCGCACCGTTAGGCTTTCTGCTTTAGCAAGGTTTGTTCTTTTTAAACGACCTGTCGTTTATTAGACACATGCCGTGTGTTTTAGAAAGAGAAAACGCCATGTCGTCGAATGTTGGTTGTTGGCATAACTTAAGTGAGTACACTGATGGCCCATCAAATCAAAGTGTCACGCTTTGGTTCTTCTCCTTCACCAAGTATGAGATTTTAAGAGAATTGGTGTGAGCTTGGTGGTGAATATGGTGGTCGGAGGCGGTTTTATGAAATGGGTTTTAGTTATCTTAGCGATTCTGGACCGAGTTAACTCGGTCTCTGCTAACTGCCATTTCAGTGTCATTGATGATAACAAGCTCTACGACTACAGCTTGGGCTCTCCCATCCCCTTATTCCCTCATGGCGTCCAAAGCGAAGATGGGTACTCTCTCTGTCTCTGTCTCTGTCTCTCTCTCTGAGTCTTCATCTCTCTGCTGCTTGATTTGGGTATTTCTTATTTTACATGAATGATGAATGTTACCTTATAATTTCAACAGTCTTACTTAAAGTCGGGTTATTTCTCACCTTCAATAAATTTGCTCCATGCTTGTAATTTGTGCCCATTGAGTTTAACAAGCTTTGCTGCAATGGGTGGAACATGTACCTCATCTGCATGTCCTGCAACTGTTTGATTCGTTTGATTTCTCTGTGCTGTTTCCATGTTGGAGACGGAGTTTCTTCACATTTTTCATAATAGTGTGCTTTTATCCTATTAAGCATTTCTCAAATTTTTTAGTTGATTAAGCGTTTTATTTAGGCAGCTTAATGCATGTCTTTTAAAGAAATTCGGTTGGGCCATTTTGATTTCTCTAGTTTACTATTGAGAAGCATCTTAAAGAGCAATAGTTGTATGGAACATTATGCTTTAATGGGTGGCAAACATTTGTCAGACTCAATACACATTGAAAGCGCTCTGCTTTATGGTGACATTTGTAAAATATGTTTGTTAATTATTAATGTGGCCAGCTTCTAATCAAAGTAAAAATCGTTGTTCCTTGCTCTTGAATTTCACTACTACAGATTCTACAAGGTGGCAGCAAATGAGACTGTGCTCTGGTTTCAGGTTGGCTCCATCAGGTCACACCTTTGTTTTTCAACTGATCTTTTCTATGACTATGACCATGTTATCACAATGCAGTTATTTATGTATTGGGCAATTACTGCTTAATTGCAAGCAGTAAACTAGATAGTATGTTTTCTATTTTTAGCACTTGGACCATTCTGCTTTTCCATAACAAATTTAAAATGAGAAATATTCTCTAATGTGAAGTTGAATTCTATGATTGGGTCATTGTTCTTAAGCTGAAGATATATTTTATGATTCTATTATGTATTTATGTTATATTTATTTGAGCCTAGGCCTTAGTTTTGCAGCTAGATTCATTATTGAGTTTCACTTCTTTGACTGTCTGGAGCAGCTTTGCGATGGAATGATTTTCAATCACGACCCACCAAGATGTGTCGATTGCTGGGTAAATTTCTTGGCTTCCATGCTGTTCTTGGCTTTATGTTGTTAGGGACGGCAATGATATTGTTGCAATCTGAATTGACTTGCACTTATTTACTTGGTGTACTTAGTTCCTCCCTGTATTTTGACATGTAATGAAGCACCTTCGGATAGTTTGCTCTCTCTCGCTCTCTGCCTTCAAAGAGAATAGAGAAAATTATAGAGATGTGACAATATGGAATTTGACAACTTAAGGTTGCACTTAGATACTGCTAGCTAAAACAACTTGAGGAAGAGTTATTTCTAAAATTTACAATCTAAAACTAGCATAGAAATACTACGGAATTGGAAAGATTATTTTTACAGGATTCAAAGGTTGGGACGCCTTTTGTCACAATTTGACATATAGAAAGGAAAAGATAGTAAAACTTACTTTCCAACACAATATCTTATTTATTTATCATATTGAGCATTGCAGGATTGTGGGGGGCCATCACGCTGTGGCATGGGTTGTAGTGCGCTTGTGGCAAACAACATAGGAGGTACATATGCTTTCTGTTTCATATGATTAATGTTGTATCCCTTCATGTACTTTACTGTATCTGTTGCTTGTTTATAAAGTCAGAAATAGGAGTTCATTTTCGATTGCATTGGTACGAGAGTGCTAGTCAGTGACTCAAACATCTTTGAACATGTTGATGAAGGAATGATACCCTTACTATCTATCTAACTGTGCTGCTCTCTTTTTTAATTTCAAACAAAGCTGGAGCTCGCGATGGGCCTTGCTTGTCTAATTTGGACAAAAAGTTGTTGTGTTTTAGAAGACAATTTATTCTTCTAAAATTAACCATGTGGTGACTACAGGTTACGATGTGTGCACTACCATTGGGCGTGCCTCGAGCATTGACATTAACATAATTGGTGAGTTTTTCTGTTTTATTTTTCTCGGCATCTCCCCCAGATTTAAAAATTGAATCATACTTTTAGGTTTTCAATACTTTAGGGCGATTATGGAATTACGCAAATATGTCTGGACATGCTTGCTTTCTGTCCTTCATGATTGATTCTGTTTGGGAATAAAATTTTGGAAGACTTATGATATCCTTGTTATATGACAGACAAGAAGAATCCCAACAGTGGTGTCATTGTTAAGATGTCAAATAGTGGCCTAAAGCTCAACTGTTCGCTCTCTGTGTCTGTAATTTGTGATCCAAATAGAGTTCAGGCAAGAATTTATACAGAATAATTTGCCTAATTTGAAAAGATCCTGGCATTTTGACATGCCTGGTTAATGGCCTAGTTTCTCATCTTTCTATTTTACAGGGGCCACATTCACTGGAGACAACTGGGAAATGTGACTACGTGAGTGCTTTTTGTTTCAGAAAAGCTTTTATTCCTCCATGCTTATTGCTTAATGATATATACGATGGTATTTTACTTTGGAAAAGTCCATGGGAGTTGGGATATTCTATTGCAGACCTTTAGCCTCCATCTTCAGCTTTTGTGCACTAAGCTTATTATCTGATTTGATAAGTTACTTTAGCTTGGATGCTTCCTTCCATTGCTTGTCAAGCCAACCAAATTTATTGAACTGAACCAATCTGATTAAAATGGTAGAATCTTTGTTGCAACTGAAGATGTGTTCAACGTGTTTCCTGCTTAACACTTATGTGTTTCATAGTTGACTGAAAATGTGCTCAACCCATTTTTTCCAGCTGGTGGCGCTTTATGTTGTAGGCTTTCTTTTTGTGTATATGGTCAAGGTGGAGGAAAGGGTGGTGGTATTAAGAAAACTGATAAACTAGCTAGTGTTTTATGCTGTGAATATAGTATATCATAGATTTTAAAATATGGTTGTCAAAAAGACTTTGAAATGTGTAGAACTGATTCTCTTTTGACTGTTCATTTAGCAAGATTGAAAAGGGGGTTGCTAGTGGTGAGTATATGCACGATTCATAAAGTTTGAGGTTCATAATCTTCTCTATCTGACAGGCTACAGTGTTAACGCATCCTTCTGGTTGTGCCAAGGTCGTACATGTTCATGGACACGGGTGGGGCTGGTTTGGCACCTTAGGAACCATGTAAGAGTCAATTTTTTGCCTGAAAGTTGTTACCTTAAAAATAGCATTGTCTATGCCTAACTATTGAAGTTTTATCGAGTCATCTTAATTGATTGCTAATTGATCTGACTTTCAGAGTCTTATGCCTTTTTGGAGCATATCTGCTGGCTGGGGCAGTTTATCGATATTTCAGTCTTGGAGTTCGTGGAATACACGTATGTTCCTCAATTTGTTCAGCTTCTTGCCTGCCAACTATTTAGTTATGCTTGATTTTTGTCCATGTATATGTCCTGAAATTGTTGTATGCATTTATTTTCTGTGCATTAGTTTGAGATGGAATTCAAGTTCTCTTAGAAATTTATCCATAGGAGAAAGAGCTAAGATATGTCAATGAGTCAGGTAAAATGGTGGTCATGAGTTAGGCAAAGGAAACATGGTGATGTATCAAACAGTGGATGGGCCATGGCAATTGAAGGGGAGAGAGAACCAAACCACATGATCCTTAGGGCAAGTGAATTCAAACTTGTAGCAGTCATGAAATAGGGAATAAAGTCTCATGTTTCCTTCATCTTACTTTTTGTGGCAGCATGCCGTTTAAAAAATCATGGTCGCATATCATCTATTCAGTCTGATACCAAAACTAGATCACATTGCAATAGGGAAAAATAATGATGATTGTTATTATGGAATCGGGGCAAGGATCTAATTCCTTTGGTATTTAAGTCCTAGTAATTAAACTCTGATGCGTTGCTCCTCCGCTTATCAGGTTATTCCAAACTTGGACTTTTGGACCAGCTTACCTCAGAGAACACAGGTATTCTGTTTAGGTGTAATGATTTGTCTCTTTCTTCAACACTTCTAGTGCTGTGGCATAGATATTTAGAAACTTTTCAATTAAAGTGCCTTTTACTTTATCTTAAGCTCTCAATATATTGTTAATAACATACAATCTCTTCTCATTCCAGAGTCTGTTTGCATCTTTATTGCGCAAATTTAGGGGATCTTCTTCTCAAGGTCATCGAAGCTCGTATTCTCCTGTCAACTTCTGAGCATACAGAATACAGATGTTTGTTTTAGGTTAAGCTGGTGAATTCATTTTGTATCATCTCTACTCTGCCATCAACATTTAGAAAACAAGAGAAAATGGGTCAGTATGCAGACAACAGCCTTGTCAAAGCTAGCACTTAAGCTCGATATGCGCCATACACCATAATAGAAAGGGTGCTTTTTCCATCTCACCTATGCTTTCCATCTCTCTTTTTGTTCTTTTTCCATAAGTCATATGTTATTTGTAATCAAAAAACATCCTTACCAAGTACTTATTTGTTATTTCCCCTCTTACGTTGTGTCAGCTGCTGTTCAGGCAATTTTGGATGTATTGTTTGCATATGGATCTTAATCTTTCTATGGATAAAATTGATAAATGAGAACATTGGATTTTGAGTATCATGCTTTAACTTGGCTGCTGAAATGTATGATAGTGCGCAACTAGAAGTTTGGGTGTGAAGTGAGCAGTTTTATTTTTTTTCCTTTCAAATCTTATTTGTTGAATGTTAATATTTTTCCTATTTAAGAGTCTGAAGATGTTTGAAAACATGCAGATACTGGACACATCTATTCTTATGGTAGAACTATATTACAGATTGATGCTTACTTAACAAAAAAAAACCAAACCAAACTTTTGGATTGTTTACTGGTATACTGGAAGTATTATCCAGTTACCTTGATATATATCACAGCTGAGCAGTTAGGGCAGTGATATGGTGATATGGTGGGAGAAGGCCTTGCAGATAGATGCTTGAGGGATATCTCATGGATCTGGTGGAACAGATGCTGGTTCGGTTGATTCCGACTTAACCTATTAAAATGTCCAAAATATGCTACATACAGGGAAGAGAGTTCCTGTTAGTATTGTGTGATTTTCCAGATCATATAAATTTCTTGCCCTTACTTTTCCAACGACAGAAATAGTATTGGATTGAAACCGCACAAGGGTTACCTGATGTGCTAGTATTTTCTTACTGATTGGGATGTGGCTGGCTGACCACATTGTGGAGGGTCTTTGAAAAGCACCAGCAAACGCAGCAACTGCTAGTTGTGCCCAAGAAGATGCCAGACAGGTATAAGAGCAAAGGTGAAGACTATTTTGCCCAAACTCTTAGATGCATGAAGTACAAGCGGATGGCATTTTGCAATGTGCTTTCTGTCTCTTCAGCCTCAGGTACGAAGTCACATTGCTAACTTATGTTTGAGGGAGGATGGCATTTTGTTTTCTTGTGTGTTGTGAACTCTTTTCTTTTTTTAATCTTTTTGTGGGGAAGGGATGGAGGTTTGGGGGGTCAATGCTGAAGAGCATCATGAAATAATGCGGCATAAAGATGATCAAACTTTCTGCTTTCGCATCAATGCCTGCATTACATTGAGAAATTGTGTTTGCTGAAATTATATTGGTGATGACCCAAACTTTAGAAGGAATGTTTTTAGCTTTGAATTTACCAGTTTACGGATTAAGAATTTGCGGTTCGGCCTTAATACTGCCCACTACTATATACAAAACTCAAATGATCTATAGAACATTACAATAGAATCCCATAGATTTAAAGAAATCATATTCATATTCTCCCCCCAACTGCTGAGTTCCATGTGCATAGTTGCGATGCACATGAAATACCTACACAGGATTGCATGAATATAAATAATATGTATATGTTTCTTTTTCGGCAGAGAACAGAATTTGAACTCATGGACGAGTACAGGAATCCGTTCGTGTCCCTAAAATATAGGGTGATTTCTTTCCGTAACATAATATGCTAGATATTTAGCAGAATATAGGTTGATTTCTTTCTGTAATATAACAGGCTAGATATTTAGCAGAATATAGGGTGATTTCTTTCCGTAACATAACATGCTAGATATTTAGCAGAATGTAGGGTGATTTCTTTCTGTTATATAACATGCTAGAAATTTAGCAGAAGTCAGTACAATATATCTGTGTAGAGAAGGGAGGAGGAAGACACAAAATGAGAAAGAACATAAGTTCGTGCATATAATGATTGAAACATCCAAGAGAAACAAAATAAAACTCATAGGCATAATAAGATTACAAGTTATTAATGAAGACAATAATTGATTAGTTTAATAAGTTTAGTTGTTGGGTCACCATTATTTGTTCTGGTTGTCACAGCTGCGTAAGAAAGCAGGTAAATGCCAACCACTTTGAGGCTGAAATGTGACCCAATTTCAAATCACCCTCTACCAAAAAAACCCAGAGCCCCATTCATTCAAAAAATCTCTCCTTCTTTCTCTCATCATGATAAGTTTGACAGACAGACACACTTACCTTAGAAGCCAAGCCACATTACAACCAGTCCACATCATCATGCATCATCAATATCAACCCACTACACTTCCTCGGTCTATGAATTTAGATTTAGATTTCTATTTGGGCCAAACATGGTAGTGGATTTAATTATTTCCAAACATAGAAAAACCTGAGATGCAATTTACGATTCACTTGCCTACATTTTGGATACAGTTTTTGGTTTTGGATACAAGGGAATTAAATAAGATATAAATGGAGGTTTCTGATGTTTGAAAGATATATTCTATTCTAATCTAATTTAAACTACGGGGTGTTTAGTATGGAGTGCGTATACTCTAGCCAACTTGACTAATCTCATGTGTATGATGTTTGAATTTTAACTTTTCTATCAACAAATATCATCCATGAAATTTGAATCATGATTAATTTCAACAACTTGGAAAACAATCATATAAACAAATTTGAAAGTATAAAATATTCTCCAAAATTTTGAGTAAATTTCACACGTCCAAATTTTTTTTTTGGAAATGATAAACTTGGTAGTTAGTTAAGAGTTGAAATCAATTAGTAACGATAGAGAGAGTCGGAATATTACTTTGTCAACAACTAATCGTTCATACAGATTTTCATCTAACCATGGAGTAGACAGACCAACTCTGTCGCAAAAGTCTTGCCTTGGAGAGAAACTTACCATGGCCAGTGGCCACCAACGATGGTGCATTATAATATTTTCAACTTTAATTTTAAGACTGCCCAGCTTTCATTTCATATAATAATAATCCCTCCCTTCTACACGAAGACGATGAATCTCTCTCTCTCTCTCTCTCTCTCTCTATGTTCCTCCTCCTCCTCACTCTCATAAATCTCAAACAAATTAATTCGCATTCGATTCAATTTTGCCCAGATACGTTATAATTTTACATGAGAATAATGAAGCCACCGCCATTCTCTTCCTCTTCCTCCTCTGCTTTCCGCAAGGCTCGCCTCTCTCCCTACCTCTTCACCTTGCTTGCTTTCATCCTCTTCGTCGCCGTCCTCTACGGCGAGGACCTCATGTGCATCTTCGGCCAGCAGCTCCAACTCAGCCCCAACTCGGACCCACTCGTCATAAGAACCGGTGAGTCAACTCAACCCATCACCGAGTAATTTCCCATTATTAAAAAAATGGAATTTGCAATTGAAATTTGAAACTGTGGTTTTACTGAATTGGGTTTTTTGTTTTGGGGCTAGGGAAGAAGAGGGAGAAGCTGCCGTTCGTCATAGGTAAGAGCGAGGAAGGCTGCGACATATTCAGTGGAAGGTGGGTTTGGGACGAGTCGAATCGGCCGCTTTACGAGGAATCGGAGTGTCCGTACATTCAGCCTCAGTTGACTTGTCAAGAACACGGACGACCCGACAAGGATTACCAGAAATGGCGATGGCAGCCGCACGGCTGTGATCTTCCCAGGTCAGTGGATCAGTCTCTTGCTCTACACAACCATTAAACGCGTTTTTTAGCTGCTCGTTTATTGTATAACGCGTTATTCCCTCGTTTAATTGGTTTTCTTTGGGAAAGTTGAACCGATTTTGCTTTCCGTTGTCTTACCAAACAAAAAAAAATCAAAGTCTCGTACTATGGGAACTCTCCTGTTCTCGATCCCTACTCACGAATATCATCACCGACAAACAAAACCGTTTGATCCCTTTGTCTTTGTTTTGCCGAACCGGTTTTTTCCAATCGAACAGGCCGGGTGGCTGGCCGGCCGGCTGGACACTCTTGCCTGGGTTTAGAATAAGCTGCATTAAATTCCCGCGGAATCTCTCTCGTACCTTTATTCCATCTGTCCCCGTGTGAGACAAGCTATGAACAGGGCCCACATTTGCGTATGAACACGTGTATGTTTTCAACGGCTGTGATGGCCGCCGTTAATTGCGTATGGATCCGCCGCTAAGGCTCCGAAATGAGCAAGGCCCAAAACATAGTGGGCACGGCCCAGTTTGCTGTCATAGATCATTTCCTATGCCCATGTAATTTTATTTTAGATATTGACCCAAAAAAATGTAATTTTATTTTAGATTGTCCAAACTCAGAACTGTGTTAACATACGTAATTTAATTTCTCTGATAATATATACTTCTTCTGCTCTCTTTTTTTCTTCTGTAATTACTAATTAGTAGGTGATCAACATTTACAAAATCATATACTTGATGTTGGATTTTCTAATTTCCCAGTAATGTAAAGTGTAAAATATTCTACTCACAAATTATACAGCTTCAACGCAACATTGATGCTTGAGACACTACGGGGGAAGCGGATGATGTTTGTTGGCGATTCTCTGAACCGGGGTCAGTATGTTTCCATGATTTGTCTTCTCCACTCGCTCATCCCCGAGGATGCCAAATCCATGGAAACCTTCGACTCAGACTCACGAACTGTTTTCACTGCAAAGGTTGGTCACATTTCTATGGGTTTCTATGTTGGTTAGTTCATACTTAGTTCTCAAATGTACATTCACATTTTACTAAATTGTTGTTTTTTTCCCACAATGTAGGAATACAATGCCACAATTGAGTTCTATTGGGCGCCATTTCTTCTCGAGTCAAACTCAGATAATGCTGTCATCCATAGGATATCTGAGAGGCTTGTCAGGAAAGGGTCCATCACCAAGCATGGCAAGCATTGGAAGGGCGTGGATGTCTTGGTGTTGAACACCTATCTGTGGTGGATGACCGGCTTGAAGTTTAAGATCTTGTACATTCTTGCCCCAATCAAATTATACATATTTTCTGTTAGCTAAACCAAATGTCTAATTGCTTAAGTTTTAAAATTCAGGCGTGGTTCCTTCAATGATGAGGTGAAAGATATTGTGGAGGTGCCAACCACAGAGGCTTATCGCATGGCGATGAAGAGTATGTTAAGATGGGTGCGGAGGAACATGGACCCCAAGAAGACGAGGGTCTTTTTCACTAGCATGTCGCCTTCTCATGGAAAGTGAGTACAATTCTCTCACCCCATTTCTTCAAATTATATATATAGCATAGCAAACCATGGACAAAAATAGAAAGAGAGTGAGAAAATTTGAGATCAAATTAAAGCTTTTTAGAAGGGAACTTGTGCTTTAAACTATTACAAAATTTAGGTTGAGGACTAATGTTTGAAATTTGGCAGGAGTGTAGAATGGGGAGGTGAATCAGGAGGTAACTGTTACAATCAAACTACTCCAATTGAAGATCCTAACTATTGGGGTTCGGATTCCCGGAAAAATATAATGGAGGTGATAGGAGACGTGTTCGGTAAATCGAAGGTGCCCATTACATTTCTCAACATCACCCAACTGTCGAGCTATCGCAAAGATGCACACACACAAATCTACAAGAAGCAGTGGAATCCACTGACTCCGGAGCAATTAGCAAACCCTGTTAGCTATGCAGATTGTGTACATTGGTGTTTGCCTGGCCTTCAAGATACTTGGAATGAGCTTCTATTTGCCAAGCTTTTCTACCCTTGATTATGGCTTCTTTTTTTTCTTTTGCTTTTTTGAAAGAAAAAAGAAAAGGTGAATTCTTCTCATTTCAGATGGTCTTGTTGGTGAGCTCCAGCCGGTGGCAATTGTAAATTAACGATGAAATGTGTGACATGGAAGGCTAAAGAAAGAGGGAAGAGGATGTATGCAAAACTGTAAAAGTAAGTGATTCGTGGGGGAAAAAGAAGGGGGGCCATACAGGAAGATAGATTTGGTCTTTTTGAAGTTGAAATATCAAAATGAAAATTTTGTTATTAAATTTTTGGTTTGTGAAGGGAAATTCTTGAAGTGATTGAATGTGCAATGGTACAGAATGATTTGCAAAGTTTCACAGACAATCTTTTTTCGTCTGGTTAACCCTTGCACACTATCGCCTATCGCTGACTGAAAAACTTCTAAGTTTTTATTTTTTCCAACCAACAGAGCCTGTTTGCAAATCATCATGATCCTTCAAACTACCCACAAATGTTTGTGGGCCCGTATGCCCTACAAAGATCCTTCAAACTACCCACATATGTTCTTTTTTTTTGTCGGTAACTAGAAACAAATGTTTGTGTTTCTTTGTAGGGCCTGTATGCCCTACAAAGATCCTTCAAACAGTGGATGGGCCATGGCAATTGAAGGGGAGAGAGAACCAAACCACATGATCCTTAGAGCAACTCCATCGGTGCAGCCCAGGCAGGGGGAGTGGGACCCACGGGCCCGAGCCCAAAATCGCGCTTTCAGCGGTCGGGAGCAGCTTGGGCAAGGAGCGGGGCCCATGCTCATTGGGCAAGCCCGCAGGGGGAAGAAGTCTGAGGCCCAACACGGGCAAGCTGACGTCAGCAACAAAACAAAAAAATTTAAAAATCGAAAAAAATGTGAAATTTTCTGAAAAATTCTGAATTTTTTTTAATACATACCTAGCAATTTTATTATTATTAATTTTATACATACAAGTAAAATTAATCACAAGTAAAAAATAAATTTAAAAGTAAAAATGAATAGTAGTTGCCCTTTGACATGGCAATTGGTGGAAACACACATTGTTTTTTGCAAGGGTAGCTACTATTCACATGAATAGTAGCTGCCCTAACTCCCTCCCCCTTCCCCCTTGCCGTGGCAAAGGACAAATGGGTGGAGTTGCCACCCATTGCCATGGCAAATGGCAACTACTATTCATTTTTACTTTTATTTTTTATTTTTTCATGTGATTAATTTTAGTTGTATGTATAAAATTAATAATAATAAAATTGCTAGGTATGTATTAAAAAATATTTCTGAATATTTCAGATTTTTTTCGATTTTTTTTAAATTTTGTTGCTAACGTCAGCTTGCCTGGGTTGGGTCTCAGGCTTCTTCCCACGGGCTTGCCCAATGTGCGTGGGTCCCGCTCCTTGCCTGGGCTGCCCCCTACCACCTGGAAGCTCCATTTTGGGCTCGGGCCCGTGGGTCCCCCCCTGCCTGGGCTGCAACCGGTGGAGTTGCTCTTAGGGCAAGTGAATTCAAACTTGTAGCAGTCATGAAATAGGAAATAAAGTGTCACGTTTCTTTTATCTTACTTTTTGTGGCAGCATGCCATTTAAAAAATCATGGTGGCATATCATCTATTCAGTCTGATACCAAAATTAGACCACATTACAATAGGGAAAAATAATGATGATCGTTATTCTGGAATCGGGGCAAGGATCTAAGGTTTTCCTTTGGTATTTAAGTCCTAGTAATTAAACTCTGATGCGTTACTCCTCCGCTTTTCAGGTTATTCCGAACTTGGACTTTTGGACCAGCTTACCTCAGAGAACACAGGTATTCTGTTTAGGTGTAATGATTTGTCTCTTTCTTCAACACTTCTTGTGCTGTGGCATAGATACTTAGCAACTTTTCAATTAAAGTGCCTTTTTCTTTATCTTAAGCTCTCAATATATTGTTAATAACATACAATCTCTTCTCATTCCAGAGTCTGTTTGCATCTTTATTGAGCAAAGTTAGGGGATCATCTCAACAAGGTCATCGATGCTCATATTCTCCTGTCAACTTCTGAGCATACAGAAAACAGATGTTTGTTTTAGGTTAAGCTGGTGAATTAATTTTGTATCATCTCTACTCTGCCATCAACATTTAGAAAACAAGAGAAAATGGGTCAGTATGCAGACAACAGCCTTGTCAAAGCTAGCACTTAAGCTCGCCATACACCATAATAGAAAGGGTGCTTTTTCCATCTCACCTATGCTTTCCATCTCTCTTTTTGTTCTTTTTCCATAAGTCATATTTTAATTGTAATAAAAAAACACCCTGGCCAAGTACTTATTTGTTATTTCCCCTCTTACATTGTGTCAGCTGCTGTTCAGGCAATTTTGGATGTATTGTTTGCGTATGGATCGTAATCTATCTATAGATAAAATTGATAAATGACAAGATTGGATTTTGAGTATCATGCTTTAACTTGGCTGCTGAAATGTGTGAAATTGCGCAACTAGAAGTTTGGGTGTGAAGTGATCAGTTTTTTTTTTCTTCCTTTTAAATCTTATTTGTTGAATGTTAATATTTTTCCTATTTAAGAGTCTGAAGATGTTTGAAAACATGTAGATACTGGACCCAACTATTCTTATGGTAGAACTATATTACAGATTGATGCTTACTTCACAAAAAAAAACTTTTGGATTGTTTAATAGTATACTGGAAGTATTATCCAGTTACCTTGATATATATCACAGCTGAGCAGTTAGGGCAGTGATATGGTGATATGGTGGGTGAAGGCCTTGCAGATAGATGCTTGAGGGATATCTCATGGATCTGGTGGAACAGATGATGGTTCGGTTGATTCCGACTTAACCTATTAAAATGTCCAAAATATGCTACATACAGGGAAGAGAGTTCCAGATCATATAAATTTCTTGCCCTTACTTTTCCAACGACAGAAATAGTATTGGACTGAAACCACACAAGGGTTACCTGATGTGCTAGTATTTTCTTACTGATTGGGATGTGGCTGGCTGACCACATTGTGGAGGGTCTTTGAAAAGCACCAGCAAACGCAGCAACTGCTAGTTGTGCCCAAGAAGATGCCAGACAGGTATAAGAGCAAAGGTGAAGACTATTTTGCCCAAACTCTTAGATGCATGAAGTACAAGCGGCCTCACGTTGTCTGCCTCGTTATCTTTTTGCCATTTTACAATGTGCTTTTTGTCTCTTCAGCCTCAGGTACGAAGTCACATTGCCAACTTATGTTTGAGGGAGGAAGGCATTTTGTTTTCTTGTGGGTTGTGAACTCTTTTCTTTTTTTAATCTTTTTGTGGGGAAGGGATGGAGGGTTGGGGGGTCAATGCTGAAGAGCATCATGAAATAATGCGGCATAAAGATGATCAAACTTTCTGCTTTCGCATCAATGCCTGCATTACATTGAGAAATTGTGTTTGCTGAAATTATATTGGTGATGACCCAAACTTTAGAAGGAATGTTTTTAGCTTTGAAATTACCAGTTTACGGATTAAGAATTTGCGGTTCGGCCTTAATACTGCCCACTACTATATACAAACTCAAATGATCTATAGAACATTACAATAGAACCCCATAGATTTAAAGAAATCATATTCATATTCTCCCCCCAACTGCTGAGTTCCATGTGCATAGTTGCGATGCACATGAAACACCTACACAGGATTGCATGAATATAAATAATATGTATATGTTTCTTTTTCGGCAGAGAACAGAATTTGAACTCATGGACGAGTACAGGAATCCGTTCGTGTCCCTAAAATATAGGGTGATTTTTTTCCGTAACATAATATGCTAGATATTTAGCAGAATATAGGTTGATTTCTTTCTGTAATATAACAGGCTAGATATTTAGCATAATATAAGATGATTTCTTTCCGTAACATAACATGCTAGATATTTAGCAGAATGTATGATGATTTCTTTCTGTAATATAACATGCTAGAAATTTAGCAGAAGTCAGTACAATATATCTGTGTAGAGAAGGGAGGAGGAAGACACAAAATGAGAAAGAACATAAGTTCGTGCATATAATGATTGAAACATCCAAGAGAAACAAAATAAAACTCATAGGCATAATAAGATTGCAAGTTATTAATGAAGACAATAATTGATTAGTTTAATAAGTTTAGTTGTTGGGTCACCATTATTTGTTCTGGTTGTCACAGCTGCGTAAGAAGCAGGTAAATGCCAACCACTTTGAGGCTGAAATGTGACCCAATTTCAAATCACCCTCTACCAAAAAAACCCCAGAGGGCCCTTTATTAAAAAAGGGTGCTGTTAAACGAACCCTAAAATTAACTGAGTACACTCTACTACCAAACTATTTATTAAATTACTAATTTACCCTAATATAAAATGACAAAAAAGGATATAAAGTAATTTTACTCAACATATTGAACCCTAATCAAAATAAAATTTCAGAGTTTGATTCCAAACATATACAAATAAGAATTAGCTATTCCTCTTGAACAGATACAAGTTTTCATAGCTTAGCTGAGCCCTGTACTAAAATGGCAGAGTTTGATCGATCTTGGAGGAAGAAAGTCTGGCAATATCAGCGTTGCCCCGATCGGATGCTGTCCTTCTCAGAGGATTTACAATGCTACTGGAGGGTGTTTGGAGGATTTGAACAATCTCGCAATCTCGCAATCGCTTTTCATGCAAGGTTCAAACTCAGCCCAGAACACAAGAGCATCAAGTACTCACTTGGAAATGCATTTGAGATGACAATAAATGTCATTCAGAACCCTCTTCCATTCAGTAAGTCAATACTCAATCATACGCCATAATGCACTTCTTAAAGGAAGCATGCACGTGGTTAACAAAAATGGGGAAGAAAAAGGCACAATCTAATTACCTTCTAATTTCCCTTTGATTTTTCAGATTTTACTCAAGTGGAAGCTGCGTGTTGCAGAGCTGGGAAGCTCAATGCTGAATCCTTCTGTAGTCCACAAGCCAAACTTTGCTCCAATTGCAAAAATTACTTGTTATGGGATCTATTTCATCCAACACAGGCTGCTTCTAAGTTGGCAGCAGTAACCCTCTACAATTGTGGACCACAATTCATATACCCGATTAATTTCGCTCAGTTGACCAAGGCTTAAAGAGTAGCTATTGTGATAAAGTGTATTAGGGTGTATAAAGGGTATTTTTGGTAGTTAAATAGGGTGTACTTAGTTAATTTTACATTTTAATTTAATTATTAGGGTGTACTTATATAATAGGGTGTACTCAGTTAATTTTAGGATTCGTTTAACAGTACCCTTAAAAAAAGAGGAATGTTATTAACAATCGCTCAAAAGCGATGGCGCAAGACTCACTAGATACGTGGATACACAAACCCACGTTACTTCCTCCTTTCTTTTTTTTTCTCCTTCTTTCCTCAGTTACCTCCCCCTCTCTCTCTCTTTTATTATTTTTTCTCTTTCTTCTCGATTGTCTCCCTCTCTCTCTTTTTAATTTTTTTTTTTCTCTTTCTTCTCTCTCCCTCTCTTCTTCTTCTCTCCGTCAGTCTCTCTCTTTTTCATTCTTCTTCTCACATCCCCTCAAGGCTGCAAAAACAGATACAAAACTCCTATTCAAAATTAATTCTTAACAGGATTAGAGAGAAGAGAGGTAGAGTGATGGAAAAAAAAGGTTCGTATCTAATTTTGAATAGGAGGTTTGTATCTGTTTTTGCAGCAAGAAATAGAAAAGAATATCATACCAGAAAAACAAGTCCAACAGCAGCCTCCCTTATCAATCAACAGAACCACTTTCAGAAACTAAAATCTCATAAGAACACACAGACCCAACACAACCAGAGCAAAACCAATAATCCCGAGATACCCAGATGAAAAAACAAGGGAAAAAAACCCAAAAACCAATTCAAGCTATTCAGTTAACCAAGTAAAGCAATAAAGAGAGGAGAAGGAGGCTGAGGCCTTGAGGGGATGTGAGAAGAAGAATGAAAAAGAGAGAGAGACTGACGGAGAGAGAAGAAGAAGAAGAATAAGAAAGGGAGAGAGAAGAAAGATAAAAAAAAAAAAAATTAAAAAAAGAGAGAGGGAGACAATCGAGAGAACAGAGGGAAAAAAATTATAAAAAGAGAGACCTTCTTTCTCTCATCATGATAAGAAAGTACAGAGAATGATTTGCGATGTTTGACAGACAGACACACTTACCTTATAAGCCAAGCCACATTACAATCAGTCCACATCATCATGCATCATCAGTATCAACCCTAATTTGCCTTCTACTTCTACTTGGGGCAAACATGGTAGTGGATTTAATTATTTCCAAACATAGAAAAACCTGAGATGCAATTTACGATTCAGTTGCCTACATTTTGGATACGGTTTTTGGTTTTGAATACAAGGGAATTAAATAAGATATAAATGGAGTTTTCCAAAGTTTGAAACAGATATTATATTTTAATTTAATTTAAATTACGGGGTGTCTAGTAGTAGTGAGCACATATACTCTAGTTAACTTAACTAACACTAGTAAAAAAATACCCTTGCGACCAAATTTTACGCGACGAAAACCAATTCGTCGCACAAAGTCACTTATGACGAAGCAAAAATTGGCCCCACAAAATCTTGCACGACTAAATTTTGCGACGAAAAACACATCGTCGCACAAATTCACTTTGCGCGACAAACTTTTGCGCGACAAAATTATTCTCGTCGCACAAAGTCACTTTGGCGCGACGAAGATCTAAATTCGTCCCTCAAAGTCTTTACAAAAATAAAAATTAATTTTTTTAATTTTTGACTTGACGAAGATCTAAATTCGTCAAAAGTCTTTACAAAAATAAAATTTTTTTTTAAAATTTTTGACTTTGCGCGACAAACCAACAATTGTCGCGCAAAGTTTTTGGCGACAAACATTTCGTCGCTCAAGACTTTGCGCGACAATTGTTGGTTTGTCGCGCAAAACTCTAAAAATTTGGCGGGCCCAAAAATTTGGCGTGGGAAATTTTTAAATTTTTTAAAGACTTTGCGCGACAAACCAACAATTAAATCACGCAAAGTGTATGGCGACAAACATTTCGTCGCAAGACTTTGTGACGAATTGTTGGTTTGTCGCGCAAAACTCTAAAAATTTGGCGGGCCCAAAAATTTTGAGTGGGAAATTTTTTAAATTTTTTTAGACTTTGCGAGACAAACCAAAAATTCGCGCAAAGTTTTATGAGACCAACAATTCGTCACGCAAAGGTTTGCGCGACCAATATTTTGTTTCGTCACAAGAAAGTGATACGGTTTTAAAAACCGAAATAACTCCTCCATTTTCTCAATTTCTTTCTCTACTCTTACCTCTCCTCTCCCCAAATCCTACCCTTTCTCTTACACTCATTCCTTTCACTTAATCTCTCTTCTTTCTCTCTCTTCACTATGTTTCACTCTCTCATTTCTCTTTTCACTATATCTCACTCTCACTCACTCTCTCACTATCTTCTCTAATTCTCTCACACTCACTTCTCCCTCTCATTCTCACTCACTCTCAATCTTGCCAAAATATATATTCTCTCCAAATTTTAAATTTTTTTTCATTAATATGTGTTTTTGGAGTTAGTTTTGAGTTTGTGAGGGGTTTGATGTTGAATATATTGGGTGAGGATTGGAGTTTTCTTAATATATTGATGTTGGATTTGGGGTATAACAATTTTAGGGTTGTATTATTGCACTTTGTTAATTTATGTGTACATTGTGAATATTATATATATATTGGACAATTTGATCAATTTATTTTGAATATGTCAATTTAAATTAAAGTAATGTAAAAAAATAAAATCATACAATTAAATTAAATTTAAAAAGAAAAAATTAATATAATTAGAAAAATCATACAAAATATTTGCGTGGGAAATTTTTTTTAAGACTTTGCGCGACAAAATTTAAAATATTTAAAATATTTCGTCGCGCAAAACTTTGCGCGACAAACAACACTTCGCCACGCAAAGTTTTGCGCGACCAATAACACTTCGTCGCGCAAAGTTTTGCGCGACAAATAACACTTCGCCACGCAAATGTTTGTGCGACCAATATTACTTCGTCGGCGCAAAGGTTTGCGACCAACATAACTTTGTCGCGCAAAGTAGTTTTGGCGCGACAAAAATTATTTTTCGTCGCGCAAACCCTTTCTTCACGAAGCTTTGCGCGACGGATTTTGCGCGACCAAAATTTTGTCGCGCAAAGTTTTGCGCGACGAAATTGTACTTTGCGCGACCAATAATACTTCGTCGCGCAAAGTGTTTTTTGTAGTAGTGTAAGTTCATGTGTGCGATATTTGAATTTTTACTTTTCTATCAACAAATATCATCCATGAAATTTGAATCATGATTAATTTCAACAAATTGGAAAAAATCATATAAACAAATTTGAAAGTATCAAATATTCTCCAAAATTTTGAGTAAATTTCACACGTCCAAAATTGTTTTTTGGAAATTATAAACTTGATAGTTAATTAAGAGTTGAAATATCCAATTTAAAATCAATTAGTAACGATAGAGAGTCGGAATATTACTTTGTCAACAACTAACCGTTCATACAGATTTTCATCTAACCATATTAAGAGTAGAGAGACCAACTCTGTCGCAAAAGTCTTGCCTTGGAGAGAAACTTACCATGGCCAGTGGCCACCAACGATAGTGCATTATAATATTCAGACTGCCCAGCTTTCATATAATAATAATCCCTCCCTTCTACACAATGACGATGAATCTCTCTCTCTATGTTCCTCCTCCTCCTCCTCACTCTCATAATCTCAAACAAATTAATTCGCATTCGATTCAATTTTGCACAGATACGTTGTAATTTTACATGAAAATAATGAAGCCACCGCCATTCTCTTCCTCTTCCTCCTCTGCTTTCCGCAAGGCTCGCCTCTCTCCCTACCTCTTCACCTTGCTTGCTTTCATCCTCTTCGTCGCCGTCCTCTACGGCGAGGACCTCATGTGCATCTTCGGCCAGCAGCTCCAACTCAGTCCCAATTCGGACCCACTCGTCATCAGAAACGGTGAGTCAATTCAACCCATCACCGAGTCAACCAATTTCCCATCTTTTAAAATTAACGGAATTTGCTATTCAAACCGTGGTTTTACTGAATTGGGTTTTTTGTTTTGGGGCTAGGGAAGAAGAGGGAGAAGCTGCCGTTCGTCATAGGTAAGAGCGAGGAAGGCTGCGACATGTTCAGTGGGAGGTGGGTTTGGGACGAGTCGAATCGGCCGCTTTACGAGGAATCGGAGTGTCCGTACATTCAGCCCCAGTTGACTTGTCAAGAACACGGACGACCCGACAAGGATTACCAGAAATGGCGATGGCAGCCTCACGGCTGTGATCTTCCCAGGTCAGTGGATCAGTCTCTTGCTCTACACAACCATTAAACGCGTTTTTTAGCTGCTCGTTTATTGTATAACGCGTTATTTCCTCGTTTAATTGGTTTTCTTTGGGAAAGTTGAACCGATTTTGCTTTCCGTTGTTTTACCCAAGGTCTTAAATATCGGAAGTTTCGGAAATATCGATGGTTCAAAAACACGGAAATATCGATGGAAATATCGGGAAAATATCGATATCGATAAAAATTGGATAAAAACCACGGAAATTCTAAGAAAAACTTGGAAATTTGTATTGAAACTTTAGAGAACGTTTATTTAGTCAATTATCTATTAGTTTATCACAAAAAATTGGAAAGAAATTCATTGCATGATGGATTTAACTGATTTAAGTTTATTATATAGCGAGCTGACAAACACTGTGACTGTAGAAAATATATTGTAATTAATGAAAAAAGATTAAACACACCATAATCATTTATATATAATGATTTAATACAATATTTTTCACTTTATACATTGCATTGTAAGATACATTAGTGATATTTCAAACAAACCCAAGTCAATTAGAACGTTACAGTTTGTTGAAATTCCTTGTTAATAATCTTAAATTTCCTGGTTCATACGCAAGGTAACTTCAAAAACCTCCCCACTAAATATAAACAATCAAAAAATATCTACCTAAAGTTTTATGGTATCACTTAGTGGGCTTTGAACCTTCAAACGAGGTGAGCCCAACTCCCATGAGCAGTCATGGATTGGGCTTGGGCCTCCCTCCAAAAATTTGTACCAAACTACCCACAATAAACCCCCAACCCCAAATATAAGAGCCTTTTCAGGCCATTCAAAACCCTAATCACCCTAATCAGAGAGCATAGTTTTCTCGCATCTTCATTCTCTCAGTTGCAGCCGCAGCGCCTCTGCTCGCATCTGAGAGCCAAGATGAAGGTTTTGCCTCCATGACTTCCTTTCTCCTCTTTCTCTTTGTTTCTGTCTTCTTGGGTCTCACTGTCTTAATCTTTCTTTGCAGTTCAACATCGCCAACCCCACCATTGGTTGCCAGAAGAAGCTCGAAATCGACGATGACCACAAACTGTAACGTTCTAATTGACTTGGGTTTGCTTGAAATGATATTATCACCAACGATAATATCGGCAGCGAAAATATCGCCGAAATTTCGGCGATATTTTCGAAAAAATCACGAAACTGAAATGGAAGTTAACAATAATATCCTTGAGTGAAAATTACCAAAATTTCGTCGAATTTCGGCGATAATTTCGATTTTTCGGACCATGGTTTTACCAAACAAAAAATCAAAAAATCAAAAACTCGTAATATGGGAACTCTCCTGTTCTCGATCCCTACTCACGAACAAGGAATAAAATATCGATGATATCGGAAATATCGGTAGTCCAAAAATACGGAAATTTCGATGGAAATATCGGGATATTATCGATATTTCGGTCCATGTCGTCAATATTATCGATATTTTGGTTCATAGATATCTAAAATATCGATGGTATTGGAAATATCTAGAAATTCAAAAATACGGAAATTTCTGGAAATATCGAGGATATTATGGATATTTTATTCCTTGCTCACGAATATCATCACCGACAAACAAAACCGTTTGGTCCCTTTGTCTTTGTTTTGTAGTAGCGATATTTTGGTACATTTCCAACTAACTATCATCAATATATCGATATTTCGATAATTTCAACATTTATCATGCATTATTTGGGAATATATTGCGATATTATCGAGATTATCGATAATATCGCGATATTATACCCAAAAATACATGAAAATGTTGAAAACTCTCCCTTTTGCTCATAGAGGGATTCGAACTTCTTCCACCACGCCCTAAGCCCAAGGCCTTATCCAACTCATCAAGATGGGTTTGTGATTAAAGTTGCGGCGTGTAGTATTTATAACATCTTTAAAAATGCCTGCAATCTAGGATAAATTTCTATATTAAAAACACCATGTGGATTCGAACTCCTCCCATTTTACTCCTTCAACACCTTAACCACCATATCACTTATGTCTTTGTGAAAATATGATAAACTATTTATATATATATATACATGGTGTGTTTAATCTTCTTTCATTAATTATTACATATTTTTTACACTCATAGTGTTTGCTAGCTTGCTATATAATCAACTTAAATAAATTAATATGCGATATTTCTATAAGGATAAAATATTTGAGAATATGTCCATGACATGTTGTATTTATAAGGTCTCTAAAATTTCTGCTAGAATAAATTTCAATAAGGATAAATTTAGGCATATGTTCAATGCTATTTATTATTTTATTATGGAGTTATTTTTGTTTGTTTGTTATATATTATGGAGTTGTATTATTATTCACCATTGACTTTTAATATTGTTCATTATATGTGATACTAAGTTTGAACTTTAATATGAATTCTTTCTATGTGGTATTAAGTTACTCATATATTTTATCTTTGTTTTTTTAGTAAAGCTCATATATCTTATCATATGTATCAAGTGTAATATATTGTAGTAAATTAATATAACTAAAAAATTATGGTGTGTTTAATTTTCTTTCACTAATTAATATATATTTTCTAAAGTCACGGTATTTGTCAGGTCGCTACATAATCAACTTAAATAACTCAAACCCACCATAACATGCATTTCCTTCCAATTTTTTATGATAAACTAATAGATAATTGACTAAATATACATTCTCCAAAGTTTCAATAAAAATTTCCAAGTTTTTCTTACAATTTCCGTGGTTTTTATCCAATTTTTATCGATATCGATATTTTTCCGATATTTCCATCGATATTTCCTGTTTTTGAACCACCGATATTTCCGATATCTCAAACTTAGATATTTAAGACCTTGCCGAACCGGTTTTTTCCAATCGAACCGGCCGGCTGGACACTCTTGCCTGGGTTTAGAATAAGCTGCATTAAATTCCCGCGGAATCGAAATCTCTCGTACCTTTCTTCCATCTGTCCCAGTGTGAGACAAGCTATGAACGGGGCCCACATTTGCGTATGAACACGTGTATGTTTTCAACGGCTGTGATGGCCGCCGTTAATTGCATATCGATTCGCCGCTAAGGCTCCGAAATGAGCAAGGCCCAAAACATAGTGGGCACGGCCCAGTTTGCTTTCATAGATCATTTCCTATGCCTATGTAATTTTATTTTAGATATTTACCAAAAAAATATATTTTATTTTAGATTTTCCGAACTCAGAACTATGTTAACATACGTAATTTAATTTCTCTGATAATATACACTTCTTCTGCTCTCTTTTTTTCTTCTGTAATTACTAATTAGTAGGTGATCAACATTTACAAAATCATATACTTGATGTTGGATTTTCTAATTTCCCAGTAATGTAAAGTGTAAAATATTCTACTCACAAATTATACAGCTTCAACGCAACAATGATGCTTGAGACACTACGGGGGAAGCGGATGATGTTTGTTGGCGATTCTCTGAACCGGGGTCAGTATGTTTCCATGATTTGTCTTCTCCACTCGCTCATCCCCGAGGATGCCAAATCCATGGAAACCTTCGACTCAGACTCACGAACTGTTTTCACTGCAAAGGTTGGTCACATTTCTATGGGTTTCTATGTTGGTTAGTTCATACTTCGTTCTCAAATGTACATTCACATTTTACTTAATTGTTGTCCTATAGTTTTTTTTTTCCCACAATGTAGGAATACAATGCCACAATTGAGTTCTATTGGGCGCCATTTCTTCTCGAGTCAAACTCAGACCATAGGATATCTGAGAGGCTTGTCAGGAAAGGGTCCATCACCAAGCATGGCAAGCATTGGAAGGGCGTGGATGTCTTGGTGTTTAACACCTATCTGTGGTGGATGGCCGGCTTGAAGTTTAAGATCTTGTACATTCTTGCCCCAATCAAATTATACATATTTTCTGTTAGCTATCTCGTCCTACATTGCTTAACCAAATGTCTAATTGCATAAGTTTTAATCTTCAGGCAAGGTTCCTTCGATGATGAGGTGAAAGATATTGTGGAGGTGCCAACCACAGAGGCTTATCGCATGGCGATGAAGAGTATGTTGAGATGGGTGCGGAGGAACATGGACCCCAAGAAGACGAGGGTCTTTTTCACTAGCATGTCGCCTACTCATGGAAAGTGAGTACAATTCTCTCACCCCATTTCTTCAAATTATATATATAGCATAGCAAACCATGGACAAAAATAGAAAGAGAGTGAGAACATTTGAGATCAAATTAAAGCTTTTTAGAAGGGAACTTGTGCTTTAAACTATTACAAAATTTAGGTTGAGGACTAATGTTTGAAATTTGGCAGGAGTGTAGAATGGGGAGGTGAATCAGGAGGTAACTGTTACAATCAAACTACTCCAATTGAAGATCCTAACTATTGGGGTTCAGATTCCCGGAAAAATATAATGGAGGTGATAGGAGACGTGTTCGGTAAATCGAAGGTGCCCATTACATTTCTCAACATCACCCAACTGTCGAGCTATCGCAAAGATGCACACACACAAATCTACAAGAAGCAGTGGAATCCACTGACTCCGGAGCAATTAGCAAACCCTGTTAGCTATGCAGATTGTGTACATTGGTGTTTGCCTGGCCTTCAAGATACTTGGAATGAGCTTCTATTTGCCAAGCTTTTCTACCCTTGATTATGGCTTTTTTTTAAAAAGAAAAAAGAGAAGGTGAATTCTTCTCCCTTCAGATGGTCTTGTTGGTGAGCTCCAGCCGGTGGCAATTGAATAGTGTAAATTAACGATGAAATGGAAGGCTAAAGACAGAGGAAAGAAGATGTTTGCAAAACTGTAAAAGTAAAGTGATTCGTGGGGGAAAAAGAATTGGGGGGGGCATACAGGAAGATAGATTTGGCCTCTTTTTTGGTCTGGTTAACCCTTGCACACTATCATGTATCGCTGACTGAACAACTTTTAAGTTGTTTTTTTTTTTTCCAAACAACAGAACCTGTTTGCAAATCATCATGATCCTTCAAAGTACCCACAGATGTTTGTGGGCCTGGATGCCCTACATAGATCCTTCAAAATACCCACATATGTTTTTTTTTTGGTCGGTAACTAGAAACAAATGTTTGTGTTTCTAATGAACTGTTTTCACAGCCAGGGTCACATTTCAATTGCTTAAGATTTCATATGTAGGCTAGGGTCATTTTATGATAAGGTGAAAAATGTAGTGGATGTGGCCGCCATGGAGGCGCTTATCGCATGGCGGTGAAAAGTTTGGTCGGATGGGTGCAGAAGAACATGGACCCGAGAAGACGAGGGTCCTCATGGAAAGTGAGTAGAATAATTCTCCCATCCCCCCGTTAATTTTCTTTGATGTCGCCACCAATTTTATATCACACATACATAAAATGAGACATTGTACTTCAACTGGGGAGGTGAACCAGGAGACATTGCTCAACATCACCGAACTCTCAATTTTACAGGATGCCCATTACATTGTGTATATTGGTGTTTGATGTCGCCACTAATTTTACAAGCCCTAAAGTGCTCATCAACAAGAAAGACTTCAGGCCCAAAGGCTTTACGTGGTGACAAAGTCTACAAACACTTTGATATTCTTGCATAATTAGTGGCAAAGACTCCAAAATTAAGGATTAATTTAATTATAAAAAAAACTTCAATGTTTGTAGATATACACATATATTTGATTTTCAAACCATCAACATTCTATATTGCCGAGATAACTTTTCTAAACCTAAGAAGGTGAGAGGTTCCTTCTTTTTATTCAAGGGAATGAAATGCAAAATATTAGTTGAATATTTGTCATAATCACAAAGGTGAGAGGCTCCTTCGATTTGTGACCTTGATTGATGATTGTATTGGCTAACATTAGTTAACAAGTCTTAGGTCATGCAAGAAAATTCATCAATAAAATGTCACAAACCATCATTATTTTCAAAAGTTTATACGAATTTGAGATAGGCTCATAAATCATAATTAACAAAAGCAAACAACACATCTCCTCTTCTAGAACAAATAATTTGATGGTTAGTAACCTAGCACTACAATAGTAGTCTTGATTAGAGCATCTACAATGATTATGATCAATGTAATTTTATTACATAAAGTCGAACTAAAACAGTAAAATTTCACTTATAATAATGTGATGAATTTAGTTCATTGCAACAGAGGGTGTTACGTGATGAACCTTCTATTAAATTGCAATAAGCTAACTATTAGACGATAAACTATCAACCTCAAATTTAGACGGTGGCTTGAAGAAAATTTCAGCGAAGAATTAGGTTTGGATTGGTCTAGTCAAAAATCAGCCATGGCATGGGGGCGCGCGCGCACACACACTGTGGTCGGGCGAGGCAAAATGGGTGGCTTAGATTTCATTCTCTTGTAAACAAGTAAACAAGAGGGGATTTTCCAACATTAAATTGGCTCCTTGCCCACTTGCCTAAGCAAGTTGCAAATCCTAATGAGTATCGTCCCTTTTCCAACACCCAACACAAGCATATAGTACCACGAGGATATTATTAAATGTTATAATAATAGCAAGGCAAAATCCTTGCAACTTGCATCAAACTTTTTATTTATTTATTTATTTATTTTGTCTTTGATTTTGTTTTGGTCCTTTGCAACTTGCATTTGGTTTCTCCAACCAACGTACGAGACAAGTTTGCCTCGTTTGGAAGTCAAGTTGCAAACGCAGCTGTTGATTCTTCAACATCGCCAATTACCAATTAATAATATAATAATATCATTTTTAATTACACTCTCTCCTCTCCTCTCCTCCGTGCGTGCATGCTCTTCTATATCTATATCTATATCTAGATCTATTCTATGCACAAATAATAATAATTCCAAGGCTGCTATTTTTATTTCTTTTTTAAGTCTTTTTTTAACTTTCGAAGAAAACTGCACTAGACAAGAAATGCCAACTGTATGTATCACAATCTACCTATATAGCCTATCTGTAGCTCTCATCATCTTATTTCATACTTTGATGCTTGTCTATTTTTTTTAGGTCGGCAATGCATGTACGTATGTGTATATATATATATAACTTAGGGTAATAAATATCTATCCCTTAAACCATAGTTTCATTTCATGGTAGGTATTAATTTGCTCTGCATGATCCTACTGATCACTCTCTAGATTGGGGCTTTAAGAGAGTGTCGTTAGGCCAACAGGGTCTAGCCCAATAAAAAAAGACCATGACTTGCATATTAGTGACATCTCGACTTGCAGATCAGTAAAAAAAGCCGAAACATGAGGGGAGCAAGAGACTGTCAATTTAATTAATTTGAATAAATAAATTAAAATTGTAAAAATGTTTTGTTTCTGTTTTTTTTTTAAAGTCAATATCAACTGGGGCAATGCAGCCATGGCCGCCCATACATGAATTTGAATCTGCATTAATTCATTCACGCGTCGTAACACTCTGTAGCACATCGGTGTTGGCGCAATGTTGCGAATCTTCACACTTTACAGCAGTTTTTGATTTCATCTATCTCATTGGCATTGGCAAATTGGCAATGAGAAAAGAAAAAAATACATTAACACGATTCTTAGTCAACTTTCTTTAAATTATATTAATTAAAGTACATTGATAATTATACACATCTCCCATAGTACTTATATATAATTAGTAGGCTTAATAGATACAGTGTATTCTGAAATATTGGTCAAATCTCACTTTATCCTCTTAAAGTTAAAGTGACCCACTTTACCCATTTGACAAAAGTTTGATGTTCCACATTACCTCATACCGTCAACTCCAACTAATGTTTCAAGGTGCACTAAACATATGGCAAGAAAGAATCACAAGTGAAATTTATTACATTACATGTATATATAGATAAGATCATGCATATATATATATATATATATACATGCAACTAGGGAGTGGGCATGGTCGGTTCGGTGCGGTTTTTACGCCAGTGGGCAAGAAATCGACTTATTTTAGGTTCGATTCGGTAGATTTTAGGGAAAATTTTTTTGAATTCGGCGAGTTCGGTTTATACGGTTCGGTCCGATTTTTGGTTTTTCCGGTTTTGATCCGAATTATTTTTATTCAAAATATTATTTTTATACAAATTCCAACTAAAATTTTATTTCGGGCTTGAAAATTAACAAATAATTCAATTTTATGCAAAGAGAGATATTGTGTCTAAAAAAGAGTGATATTTTGAAGTTGGGCTTGAGAAAATATTAGTTATGAGATGAAAAATATAGCATTGGATTTAAATAATTTTGAAAAAAATTGAAATAATAGACAATAGGTTCGATTCGGTCGGTCCGATTTCATAAGGTGTGAATTCGAACTAAAATCCGTTGAAGTCGGTCGGTTCGATTCGATTTGTTGACTTTTTTAGTCAACCGGTTTTTTTTTCGGTTTTTTCAATTCGGCTTGATTCGGTTTTCCGGTTCGGCGGTTTTTATGCGTAGCCCTACATGCAACTCACAAACCATGCATATTATTAATAGGGTTTAATTATATATGGGATTAGCCATTTCTTTCCATTAATTTGAGAGAAGCTGAAGAAAAGAACTTGATCATGCAATCTAAGGTTGCACACAAATTCCACATTAACCATGTCAAGTATGTATGAACATATAAAGCAAGAGATAAATTCATAAGATGAACATATCATGAAATTAAACATAATTTTTTTTATATATGTATCGAGAGAGAGCGATAATCTTCAGAAGGGATACCGGTAAAGGGAAACAGGGTTTTTTTAATTATACACAATATCAGACGTACGGACAACCTTTGACCATCAATTCAACCAGCTGCTGAGATAGTGCCCCAGAAAACCTATCGAATCTATAATAGTCTCCACAAAAAAGAATGATGAACTCATTTTGATTATGAAATAATAATATTTCATGAAGGTTTGTTGTTGTTACTCTTGGTGGATGGTTTGGCCATCCTCTCCGCGATCTGAGCCAGCCACTGCAAGTTGCAGCGCACGATGGTGTCCACGAACACGCACGTCTCCTCCTTGGTGTTTCCCGGCGGTACGTCCACCACGTACGACTCGACGACGACGGTCCCGAGTCCACTCGGCGAGTCGTGGAGCTCGGTGACGGATCGGTAGTTCTCGAGCCGGTGGTCCCCACCCACGACGCTGAAGCTCAGGACGTGTCGCTCGTCGTCGAGGATCTCGAGGCGCTCCGTGCTGGACCCCGCGGGGAGGCCCGACACCACGTGGACCTCGCGGAGCGTACCCACGTCCCCCTTCCCGTCGATGACCTGGCAGCTCTTGAGGAAGTGCTTGTAGGCCTGTGGGTTGTCGAAGCGCCGCACGACCGACCATACGGTCGGGACGGGCGCCTCGATGGACTGCACGACGGCGGAGCAGCACTGGTTGGGGTTGGGAGCCATCACGTGAGTGTGGAGGCGGGTGAAGTCCTCCGCTGCTGCTGCGGCAGCGGCGTGGGATTGGAATTGCTTGTGGTGGATTAATGTGTTTGCGGGATAAAAATTAGGAGAGTTATTGACGGGTGATTGGAATTGTAGTGAGGAATGCATTTGCTTTTGGTGATCTCTCTGTCTCTATCTTTGAATGTAGACAACAAGGTTTAGGGCTGGCCTTCATAACATCATAATCATATATATCATAGCCATGGACACAAAGAGAGAGAGAGAGAAGGGGATTAGTTGTTTTGGGTTATAATATTTTAAGCTGGTGCGATGAGGTCCACTTGTATTAGTTTTGCTGTTTCCTCGGACAGAGAGAGAAAGAATGGAGAGAGAGAGAGGAATGGGATTGGGATTGGGATTGGGGGTTGGGGTGATGATGTTGAAGACAAACAGCTTACGCCGGACTCGCAAGTGGATCCTCAAGTTGCAGCTCTTGTTTGGACGTAGTTAAGCCTTTTAATTATCGCTTTCTTTATTTCCAACTACACCTTAGCCCACTTGTTTTTATATATTTCCTTCCCTTTCTTTTAAACCCTTTTTTTAATCGCATGTTGATTCTGTTTTTCTCAAACATTGTACTTTTCGATTTAACTTGACCCGCTCATCCAATTACCCATAAACAGGCTTCTTTTCTCAATCCTTATTTTCTCATAATTAATTGTCCCCGTAGTTTATGCAGATTAAAGTGAACATTATAAATAAATAAAAAAGATTACAAGGAAGCTAAGAATGTAAGTTAATGCTTTTTAAAAAAATATACAAACGATATTAAGAGAGGCGTGATTGGCAGAAGTACATGATCATCAACGTGAGAAGAAAAAAAAATAAAGGTATCCTCCCCTTTATCCAAGCTATATGTTTTCCTGAGTCATGACTATTACTTTAATTAGGAGTCAAACTTAGAAACTTTGTCAGAAGTAATATAGGTGGGCCAAGGGCGGAGAGATAATATTCCTCTGCAAAAGTCAATCATTGCAATTGTCTTTTATTGGTGCAAACTTACAGCACCATAATGCTTACTTTTGCCTCTGTGCAACTTACAGGGATATTCTTTTTCACACCAACTCTACCGAAACAAACAAAAATAAGGACTCCACTTTTTTTGGGATTGGTAAATAATTATGTGCATGTTTTGAGAAGGGTTTTGGAGGAGAAACACTTGCTTTTAAACGTTTTCTTCAATCCTCTCATGTGAAGTGAGAGTCTCTCACATATCATGTTTCCCACTCACCTTATGTGAGAGAGTTAGAGAAAAAAAAAGGACTAATTGAATTTCAAACCATTTTCCAGCTAAATTTTATATGCAAGTAGATCCTTGTCTAGCACTTCTTGTCAGATTGTCATAAAAGTACTTGTGCAAGCTTTTTGACTTATCATCCCCATTGCTTATATTGCCTGCATACTTGTGTAAAGCTCCTTTAATAACAGTTGTCAGAAAAGTTTAAAAACGGTTTTAAATTTACTTCTTCAATAAGTATTTGTATTTTTTATTGAGATATTTAGTTAAATACTTATTATTAACATTAATAATATAGATAAATCATACACAATAAATTTATATAAAAAAAACCCAAAGAAATGAATTTAATGCCCTATTGAATTTAATTTTAATTATTAAATTACTTTAATGTCCTATTGAGTGTTTTGGGATTTTTTTAATGAGGTTTTGAGGTTGGGCTTGTTTAAAGAAAACCATTGTAGTTTTGTAATTATAGGAAGTTTGAAGTCTCTTTATTATGTTGTAAATGAATTTTGGGTGTGTTTCTAAAGTTCATTTCATGTAGGGCTTTTTTATAATTTGGACCCCAATATTGGGTATAATAGTAAATCTCCCTTTTTTATTTATGAAAATTCAAGATTTTTATTTTAAACACATTTTTATTAAAAGCGCTTATGAAAATAAGTAATTCTTAGAGAAGCAATCCCAAACAAGCATACTTGGTCACCTTCCTCAAACCTATATATAACTTTCAACTTTTGGGAGCTCCACCAAAGAAAACAGATTAGGTTTGTTTGCTTTCGATATATCCCACTACTCGACATCCGTATTGACCGCCACAAAAGTTCATCAAATTAATCAACTCTACAACATTGTCAACCAACAAACTTTTTCACAATATTTATCCATATAATTTGTAGATTGATTATAAACTAAATAAACACACAAGAAAAATGTATTTAATCTCAAATGGTTTTGTTTGAAACCGCTGGCCCAAAGGAAGTATTTTAGGTTTTAATTTTGGAGGCTAGTTCAGTAATTCCGTGGCATATGAACCAACTTGGTTCTATTTTATTACCATCATCATCAACTTTAATTTAATTTTTTTATGCGGTTTTCACCCTTTAATTTACGTCACAACTTTAGGCGTGATTCCATCTCTATGAACTTTCCTTTTTTGTCCTTTCTCTTCTTTCTTTTTTTTCTAATTCCACCCACTTCCACCAACATGACCGTTTTTTAAAATTTGAAACCCACTCCCCTCCACTGATTAGTGGTATGTATGGTGTATTTTTCTCTCACTTTGGTAATGCATGCCTTTGATTTTTAGCAAGTCTTTGAAGAATTCAATGACTAGAATGAGACTTCAATTGGCTGCTGCTTCTATTTTATTCTCTTAGTTTTTGGCTTTTAATATCTTGTTGTGACATGCCTTTGCCTTCGTTTGTAAGTTTGCTCGGCTTGTTTTGTTTGGGCCTGGTTTTCCTTTTTGGGCCCGTCGTCTTTTATTTTTATTTTTTTTTGACACAATCGATATTGGGGAGGAGAGATTCTAAGGGCCTGTTTGGGAGTGCTTCTGGAATGGCTAAAAGCGCTTAACAACTAAAAGCGCTTCTGACAGCGTTTGGCAGAACAATTTAGAAGCGCTTCCTGGAGAAGCACATGTTATGTGCTTCCTCATGAAGCACTCCCAAGTGCTTTTCCAAGAAGCACTTGAATTTTTAATGAAAATTTAAGATTTTTATAATAAAAGCGATTTTGTTAGAAGCGCTTATGAGCAGAAGTATTTCCTAGAGAAGCCGTCTCAAACGAGTCCTAAATGAGTTTTTCTATTTATACCTCACACTTCTCTTTGTTTACTCATATTCTAAGTTCACCCCAACTTCTAATTAAAATTTTCACAATTTCTAAGAAAACTCCACTATCTTCTCAAACTACTCCTAAATACACACCCATCATAAAAATAAAATAAATTAAAAAACTCATCAACCTCACACCCCACATCGCACTATATTGCCTCTCACCACTCTAAGTTCACCTCAACCTCACTGCATTCTCAATAATTCTGGGAGGAGTCCCAAACCAAGAAATAATCTCACATTATATACCTAAATTGATGACCAACAAACCACCATTTGCATATCGTATTTAAGGTTTGTGAAGAGAAGATGAGAGTGTAGTAGGTTTCTTGGATTGAAAGAGAATAGTAATCTGGCAATAGGGTGTAGAGAAGTTTGTGTTTTTCTAAAACTTAATATGAAGAGTGGTGGGGTGTGTGTATAAATGTACTAGGGTTAAGTATTAAGTTAGATGACATTTTTTGAATTTTTACACAAATATAAAACTTAAGAGCTTAATAATTTAAGTGTTGGGGTGAACAAAGAAAAGTGTGAAAGACAATTGGTTTGTTTTAATGATCTCAGGGGTAACCCTCGCAAATTTTCAATTATTGTTTTTTTGTTTTTCTCTTTTAAACACAAAAACTATTGGGAGCTTTCATTTGAAAAGACGACGTAATACAACTTAGCCGTTACACAATTCAAGTTCAAACGGGAGGTTCTCATTTTCCCTATGGCAAAATTCATACTCGAGAGAAAACAAAAAGCCAAATATTGCTGCAAGCAAGTTAGATTAAATCATACAAGGCTTAATTTAGTCCTTACCTCTGACAACAGTTGAAGCCTTTTCATTCTTCATGATCATATGGAATGATTTAGACTTGTCCTCTGCCACCATCTCCCTCAATATATCATCTTCAATCTTCTCTGCTTGCCAGCGAGACGGGTCCTCCACGAACGCCTCACTGAAAATCATGCTTGACACCCACTCCTTCCAAGTTGTTCTCCCGTACTTGTCTTCTTCGAGAGTTCCAGTTGCCAAGAGCTGGTAAACATACACCACCTTCTGCTGACCAGGACGGAAGGCTCGTGCAATGGCCTGCTTCGTCTTTGAAGGGTTCCATTCGGAGTCCAGCAAGATGACCCGAGAAGCTGCTGTCAAACTAATTCCCTCAGCACAAGCTGTGATTGATGCAAGCAGGACCCTTGAGGCTCCACCAGGCTCTTCAAACTTGTCCATCACCTTTCCGCGCTCAAACAGCTCCAAATCCCCTGTGAGAACCAAGACTTCTCTGCCTCTCTGCCACCCAAACACCATTTCAAATAGTTCTAGAAACAGTCTCACAGGTGCAATGTTGTGACAGAAAATCAAAACCTTCTCCTTCCGGACAACCCTGTAAATAAGGCTCAAAACAAACTTGACCTTGGACCCTTTGTGCAAATCATGCTTGTACTGCTCAAGATCCTCTAGTTGTTCAGTAGTAAAAAACTTATCAGCACAAGCTGCAGTTTTGATTAGCCAAGGATGAATTGATCCAAGGGTAATCAAAAGTTCTAGCTCCAGAGGGTATCCATGGTATTTGGACATTATGTCTTGCAGTTTGTCCAAAATCTCTTGCTGTATGTCAGTAGTGTTCATCAACAAGGTGTAAATCTGCAGACCAGGAAGGGTGTCTGAATTTCCACCTTCATACACATCTATGAATCCATTTGTTATATTTCTCAGCATGTTTAGACCTTGGATCCTCTGATCTTCACCTTCGTTCGAATCAATCTTCTTGGCAATCTGGTCCAAGAACAACTTTCGTGCTCGGGCTTCCATCAAATGGCGTGCTTTTTCCTTACCTTTCTTTTTCCTTCTGTATTTTGGGTCCAATGCCCTTAAAACTTCATTCACAAATTTTGGTCTTGCCAAACACAGGGTGTTGAAGTATTCACAGAAGTTGTTCTGAAACAGAGTACCTGAAAGCAATATTCTCAAGTCCGTTTCAACTTTCATCAATCCCTTCCTCAACCTTGATTTAGTACTTCTGGGGTTGTGCCCTTCATCTAGTACTACGATCCCGGGACTCTCCCGCAGCACTTGAGCCATGAACTTTCTGTGCACAAATTTTGAGTCTTCACGCATCAATGTTAGGAATGAAGTATAACCCATGACAAGAACACTTGGCTGTGCATGCCACTTCTGTATTTTTTCTAGGCAATCCAAAACATGCATCACATCATCCGTTGGCTTCGGGCCTCCAGTAAAGGTCACTGTTTTCTTCTTGAACACTCTGTAGGTTCTACGGCCGTGAATTAGATACACTGGTATAGGAATTTTCCATTTAATAAATTCTTTGTACCAGGTATAGAGTGTTGTCTTCGGAGCAAGAACCAGAGGCCGTTTTCCTGGGAATAACTTGAGGTAGCTAACAAGAAATGCAATGATCAGAAAAGTTTTCCCAGCTCCAGGAGAATGAGATATAACACAGCCACCTATTTTCTTGGCCTTTTGTTCCATAAGTGCTGGTTCCAAAGATCCTGCAACGTTTTTCCAAAGAAACTCAAAAGCCTTCTTCTGGTGGAATAACAATTTCCTTCTAAGTTCAGGAATTAAGGCCCAAACGTTGTCATTTTCTTCTGATAAAGGCTCAGGTTCATCAGGGGAAGTACGAGTGTGGAAAAAATTGAATTCCTCATATTCAGCTCGCTTATCGTCTGATTGTTCTTCATTGATCTTTCTATCATCTGCGGCCCACCCTGTGTTTTGCACCTAGAGAAATAAAAAAACAATTAGATATCTTTTGAAGCAACACTATCAGATCCTACACCAGCATTTTTTAAAAATATATACGCAAAGGAATTGGAACCCTACATTCTTGACAGGTGATTATGGTAACAGATCAACCTAATTGAATAAGTGAAAATGATATTGCAGAATAGAAAGTTCGTTCTCCCATGCAAATTCATAGCAGCAGCGCAGCACAAGGAATGTTACATAAAGTTCTTGCATAAATGAGTTTTGACATTGACTTACAAAGGGGGCTGAAACATCTCCTATTTCGATGCTGACGAAACCACATATGAGGCACACCATCCCAATTTCTTCATTCAATCTAAATTCATGCCGGCAACCTGCACCAGACTTTTGTGCAGCCCCACCTGACGTGCTCCCTTGTGATCCCTGCAAATCATTTTACCAAATCAGATGCAGCAAGGCATATCAAATAGAAATTGAAGGTAAACCAGAATGCTCATGAACTTAATTATTTGCTAGAAAGAATTACGGCATTATTTAGCAGAGCTTCCAGATTATATTCTGAAGGTTTAATCCATGATTTTCAAACAAACACACCCACATACACAGGGTCAGAGAGAGAGAGAATCCCCCCATCAAGTCATAAATCAAAAATTAGATGCCAGTGAAATATATCAAATTTTACCTCATCACCATCAAGAAGGTAAGCTGATGCCAATGCTAATTCCATTTCTTTCCACAGCATTTCAGTCTCGGACATTTCCTCCTCGTCCTCATCTTCGGGCATTTCAGTTTCGTTTTGTTGCTCAGGGTTCTTTCCAGCCTTAAATTCTTTCCACTGGTCCATAATATTTGGCTCTTGCTTATTTGAGCAATCCATGTCTTTCAAAAACGTATTTATCAGTTCCTTGTATGCACCTGCACTTAAGCTCCTCTTTTGGTAAGTTCTTCCACTGAGACCCTCCCTTTTCGAGCGTACTGAGTTATGCCTGTTGTTGTAAACTCTGCTAGCTCTGCTAGTGGATACTTTTCCATCCCATTTCATTTGAAAGTCCATATCATCTAAGTCAGAATTCTTCTTTCTCTTTGCTTTAGAACTGTAATGATAATAATACTTCGCAGGAAATTCATCACTCTCTTTTGTGCTCTTTTCAGGACTATTGGCATTTAGATGACCGCGTCCAAGGGTGAAAGGATCCCTTTTGTCAGGCAGAGGAACAATTGCAAGTTGAGCTTGATGTTTCTTCCTTTTAGCCACATCCGATTTCGCCTTCCTTGACTTAGTCTTGCTTTTGCATTCAAGGGAATCCTCACTTTCACATGCAAGATCATCCTCACTTTTGGATGCATGAAGATCCTCGCTGGACTTTAATTTCTTATAACGAACCTTTTGTTCTGCCTCCGCATGCTCTTCTGAACGTCTTGCATGTTTTCCAAACAACTGTGATAGTGGTATATGCATTTCATCATCTTCTGAGTGATCTACCTTATATGGTCTGCTACGAATATATCCAATCTCTATCTCTGCTGGAGCATCACACCCAAGGAAGCGCTCAGGTCGAACATTTTGACGCTTGGAACGTCGGAGGCCTAAAAGATCAGAAGAAGGTGATGGTCCACCTTCAGTAGGATCAGTCCCAGTAGCATCAGCTGGTACAAATTCAACTACTATTGGTACCAAGAGCCCGTCATCTACTCTGAAATTGACAGCATGTAAATAATTGTCAGACTTTGACAGAGTGCTTTCATCATCACCTCCCACAATTTGGTACACCACTTTCCTTTCTACTGATCTTACATCAAATGAAACCTGCTTCAGCACTGACGTCACAAGCAACCATGAAATGTCTGATAAAAATTTCCCCAACAGCAATTTCGTTCTGGGCAGCGTCGGGCAGTCTGCAGAGAAATCCCATCGGTAGTGCTCATTTGCACAAGAATCACGATCAAGTGTTTGGAAGACAAAAATGTCATGGATTCCAACACGTTTAGCGTCCTTGTTAAGGGTTGCTCTTTCTGAACCAAGAGGGCCTTGGTTCACATAAAAGTTAACGTAAAAGCGACATGAGCAATGGGACTCATGAGGCACCCTCTTGATTGAACTTATGCGAGCATCAACCATCACCTATATTAGAAAGAGAATCTGTCGATCAAACTAACAATAAGGCAATCACAACTTCCAACGTAAACTAAAGTTTTCAGTTTCAGAAATTTATACCTAAACAACCCAAGATGTGAAGCTAAACAAATTTTAAAAAAGAAAAAAACTAACTAAAGTGAAGCTATCTAATGCAAGAGATGTGAATCGACAGAAAAATTTAGAAAACTAAAGTGAGTAGCCAACAATTAGATAAATTGATTTTAAATCATAACATGCAGAGGAGATATCTCTAGTTTTCATAGACGAATTAGGTGGTTGCATTGCCCAAGATTCTGATGGTAAACAGACTTGTGAAGAATGCTGCCTCATATTTTATTTATCTATTTTTAGTTATTGGGTCAATTCCTCATACTACATATCTCAACCTCAATCGAGAATATACATATACATAAAAGAGCACTTTGTAATGATCTGGTGCTGGAAGCTGTAAGCAGACCAAGGGCGAATTGATATCTGTTCTATAAGTGCAAGAAACATGGAATATAACCAAGAAATGCAAAATTTGTCTCAAAACTGCAAAAGCAAACTGATAACAGAGGACTTTTAAGCAAGACCAGACAGTTGGTGTATCTCTAGATCTCTCACTCAGGAAAAGAAATGTATTGTGTTTTACAAAACATGTGACTTTATCTATAGAGACATCATGCTTTTCTGAAATGGATTATCACAGAGAGCTGCAATAAAAATATTAAAATTATCAAACATGTGCATCAACACTGAAAATATGCCATGTAAGAGTTATAGAAAGTCATAAATACCAAGTGACAATGCCTAATTATAGACTGCCACTCACAGGATCTCGAATTTGCTCTTCTGAGTTTTCTCTACTTTCAGGGGTTGAAAGCACACATACATCAATGCCAGGCCGCAAAAAGCAGGTGCAGTCATATAAGTTTGCCTGTCTTGACCTCACTCTAATGTTCGGGAATGGGCCTTTATTATGAATGACACATGAATGATTGTCCGCGAAATTTATCGTCATGGTTCCACTCCTGATGCCCAGAAGCTCCACAGGATGCCATGATCCGCAGCAAAGAGCCTCAAAAGCTGTCAAGCCAAAAGTTAGTACAATGATATTGATAATTTAATGACTATTACATAAAACTGTGAAAACGAAAAATATCGGCCATTTGGTAACCACAAAAATAAAATTCTAGTGAGCTTCTATGCAAGACAGAAATTAAAACAATCCCTTTTCTCCGTTGGTCAAATAATAGCACTAAAAGTGGCAGCAGCATTTCAACAATGTATATAAATAAGGAGTTCAAGAATGAAAAATTCCTATATTTTGCTACCAATTAATGAAAGAGGAATGCTAGGGACAGTCGCCATGTGGGGTTTGTCCTCACCAAAACTCACTAATGAAGTATGGAAATTGACCTTATTCCATCACCACGACTACATGACACGTGGTGTTACTGCAGCACTAAAAAGTTAATTCCACCTTGTGGATTCAAGTTTACAAGTGTTACAAGAATGCAAGACTTTGAACAGGAGAAGCCATTTACTTGAAATAAATTACAGTTCATTTCGAAAAATAATGAGAACTAAGAGAACATAAAAAGGAGGAGGCAAATTCTTACGATAAGCATCAAATGGATGCATAGATCGGTACAGATGTCTCTTCCTCTTCATCTTGATTAACCAATTGCTACCCAATTTCTCCTATGCCCTCCGTACAATCACTGTCAAATATCTGCAACAGAAACAGAAAGAAAAAAAAAAAGCACTGCCATTAGACGCATTTCAAACTGGAACACACAAAAGCTAAATGCAATATTGCCTCAAAACCCTAATCACATATATACATGAAAACGAAAAGTAAAATATTATCTAACCCCCTGTGGTCACTTGTTTTCTTTCCTTACTCCACAAAGACTCAAACCTAGCTTAGATTTTTCACCGATTATATATATCTATGCCATTTGCGGCTCTGCCACTTGAGCTAATTGTGCTCACATATAGGACTCACAGTTACACAATCATATATATTTATTAATAATAGGGTAATAATTGTATATTAGGAACACAAAAGTAAATGCACTAACATCACATTTACATTCGTATCCATCCCATCAAAACAAGAAATAAAACAAACAAATCAAATTAAATAAATAAATAAAAACATGATCTTTTCCCTTTTTTTCTTCTTCCAAAAGTCAGAAAACCGAGTCTACAGTATACCCAAAAGCCATAAGCTGGTGAGCCATTGTCTCAAAACAACAGTTTTCTTTTTTCTTTATGGGGAAAAAAATTTCTCAATCGCTTTAGGAAAATGCAAAAATAAATAAATAAAGAAATGAGGATGGAAAAAGGGAAAGGAATCTGCAACACATCAATTCCTTGTTTGTTACCCAAAAGAATCATTCATATTATTGGAGAGAGAAAGAGAAGGAGAAAGAGAAAGAGAAAGAGAGAAGGAAATGGTTATCCTTGAGATGCGTTAGATATCAGAAGAACAGACATTAACATTTTATTTATTTATTGGTCGAATTTAGAAAATAATATTCCTACATCTGCAATTCAACATGCGAAGCAAGATTTAAAAAATAAAAATAAAAACGTTCCTTCATATGGTAAACAATCCCATCAGTGCATGCCGTGCCAAAATCACCAGAAATGCCCAAACAGCAACCACAACAGCAAAAGTAAGAAAGTTAGATAAAAAAGAAACAATTACCAAAATGAAACAACAATAATATAATCAAAACTTTTTAAGGTTAAACCAAACAAACCCAATTTAGCGGCTCACTGCTGGAACAAGTTCTAGCCAATACTTCACCAAGAAACCAAATTGAGCTGAAACTAGAGCTTCTGAGGAGATGGGTGATCGGAGAAGCTCAGATTCCGGCGAAGAGTTTTGGTCTTGGGCCGGTGAAGATAGCTGCAAAGGCTAAATGGTGAAGCTTGAAATATATAGTAGTGGGCATTGAAGTGAGTGTTATGAAGAGAGAGAGAGAGAATCTGAGAGTGCGTCAGTGGAAAGTGACAGAGGAGCGGAGAAATCTATAAGGTTCTGAAACGAAATCCTTGAAATTTGTGCGCTTTTTGCATGAAACGCAAAACAGAGAGGCAGTAGCGGCAAAGGGACAGTGGGTGTAAATAGTTGGGGAAGGGGAGGGTGGAATTGGGGATGGTTGGGGTGGATGGATCAGCGGCTGTGATTGATGGTTGGGGGTTGTTGGGTGGGGGCCACCTCTGGTGATGAAATTGATGATCTGAATTCTTAGGCAGAGTGATGGCAATAAGCTCGTGTGAGTTTGTTGGGAGCTGAGCTCATGGTAAAAGCAGAGTGCTTCTCGATTGTGGAGTGAAACGCATTTAGTCAAACACTTTTGTCTGGTAGTTGACCTTTCCTTCCTCTTCCCTGAGCCGAAAGCAAAGCAGATTGACCAAAAAGATAAATTTTATAAGAGAAATGCTAGCAACTTTCTCTCTAACTTTTTTTTTTGGACCTTCTCCATTATCTTCATGACGTGTGTCAATTTATACACTAAAAATAATACCATTAATATATCAGACATTGTTTTAATGTAGAATTGACACATGTTATGCAGATAATGGAGAAGATTCAAAAAAAAGTTGGAAGAAGGTTCCAAGACTTCACTATTTTATAAAAGGCGTCCTAAAGCCCGGCCCAAACCAAAACAGCATTTCCAAGATAATAAATAAATCATGCATATCCCCTCCCCTACTATATATATAGTGCATATAAATGAATGTTTTGTACTCTTCATATATTCTAGATAAATGAGAGAGAATTACTTTAAAGTGTATGCTATTATTTTCATTTATAAAATAAAAAGAAGCATTCCTTTGCTCTCTTTATTTACGATCATTTGACATATTTTTTAGCTCGATCTCGATGACAAATATAAATGAAGTCCATAATTTTACTTTCCCAATGCAAGATTCAATGATACTCTTTTCGTAAATTTTTTTTTTTAGGATCATTCTTATTGAAGGGGACGATAGTATACTAAAACTCACACACACTACACGGATACTAGGACTCGAAATCAAGACCTTACTTGAGGGAGTCAATACTCCAACCCACTACATTAGTGGAGCCTTTACTCGTAAATTCTCTTTATTTGTGATTATTTGACGTTCTTTTCAAGTCTCAATGAGAAATATATATGAAGTCAATAACTTTTGTTTCCCAATGCAAGATTCGATGATACTCTTTTCATAAGCATTCTTTATTCACCATCTTCTGGCATACTTTCTAACTCAGCTTGACAAATATAAATGAAGATAATAATTTAACCTTTCTAAAAAAGATTTGGTGATTCTCTTTTTGGAAGCTTTCTTTATTTACGATCATCTAACATATTTTTCAACTCTCATTGACAAAAATAAATTTAGACTATCATGTCCCGGAATACCCGGTCACACGACAACGGCACGTGCCTTGAGAATCCCCGAGAATACAACGCCAAATTGCCAGAGCGTCATACTCCCAAGCATTCCCGAAACACGTTAAGCTCTTTTTGTGTAGTTAAAACGGGTTGGATAAGAGTTTTATTGGCAGTCGAAAAATAAAATTAGAAATGGAAATTTAAACCATTTTATTAAAACCAACCCACCATGTTACAAATAAATTTGGTAGTAACCTAAAAATAAATTTGTAAAATACAACTTGAAATCACAACTCCAATGGTCTACAATCGAGACTCAGAGTTCACAATGAAACAATAAAACAACTTCTCAGCAAAATAAGAATAAACGACTTGCCCACAATAGGAAATAATTTGGAAACAAGATCGGAGTTGACAAGCAGCAAGCTACCGCAAGACCGTCGTCCAAGAACCTCACGAGTTGTGTACACAGTACTTGCAAGATCTAATGTAGGGGTAAGCATCACTTACGCTCATCTGCCCCCAGTAGGGGGACCCTCAGCCATGCTTAAAAGTAGGCAGCAAAAATACTATTAATTATAGCCCAGGCATGGATTATCTTAAACCAAAATCATAATAAAGGTCTAAAATATCGATGGTATCGGAAATATCGGTAGTCCAAAAACAAGAAAATTTCGATGGAAATATCGGGATATTATCAATATCGATAAAAATTGAATAAAAACCTTGGAAATTGTAAGAAAAACTTGAAATTTTTTATTGAAACTTTGGAGGATGTTTATTTAGTCAATTATCTATTAGTTTATCACAAAAAATTGGAAGGAAATGCATTGCATGATGGGTTTAACTGATTTAAGTTGATTATATAGTGAACTGACAAACACTGTATGTGTAGAAAATATGTAGTAATTAGTGAAAGAAGATTAAACATACCATAATAATTTATATATAATGATTTACTATAATATTTTACACTTTATACATTGCATGGTAAGATACATGAGTGACTTAGTACCATATAGAGTTCCTATGAGATTCAAAATTTTCACTATCTTCTTCATCTCTATGTGTAGAGTAAGTGTATTGTGAAGAGTAGTTAGAAAGTTGAAACTTGAAAAGTAAACTCATTCTCATGTGCAAATCGATATTTTCGATATTTTGCCAAAATATTGCTGAAGTCTGAGCGAAATTATCGACATCGATATTTCCTCAACATTTTGTCGATATTATCGATATTTATACGATATGTGTATGGATATGTTCCAAAATATCTGTGACCCGAAAAAACGATAATATCCTCTATATTTCGTCAATATTATCGATTTTTTGGTCCATGGTTGAAACCAAGTATACTGGTCTAGGTATAAAATATCGATGGTATCGGAAATATCGGTAGTCCAAAAACATGGAAATTTCGATGGAAATATCGGGATATTATCGATATTTTAGACCTTGATCATAATGCACCATAACATAAAAGAAATATTTCACTTACGTCCCATTAAATCGAGATGTCAGGATAAAACATGGATGCTCATACAAACTTTAAAACGAGTTTTTGGATATCCAATAGTAGTCTTTTGATGACCGATCACTTTTGGCCAGCTACCCATACCACAAACTTATTCAACTCAGTGGCTTGGTAGCGAGAGTGTCCATTTCATGGCTATACCTCATAGAACTATCCTGACAGCCGTAGGGACTGCAGGACTAATCAGTCCGTATAACCCCCGACCATGTTTAGGGTATCGAATCCCAAGGTTGTCGCTATGCCCCCTTCACTCTCATGTCATCTCGGAACACATTAAATCCATACAATAGATATGCCAACAAATAACAATGTAGAGTTCTCATGCAAGCATATTTATTACTTCATACATACAGTAAAATACAAGTCTGGGTTTAGTGGTCCCCATACTTGGAGTCCAATGCTGCTGCCTAGTCCCACAAAGTTTGTCATCAAACCACAACGTCGCTAACACCAAACTTGGGTCATTGGAGTTCCTAGCCGAACAATACAAACACATGTCACTATGGCATTCTTACATAGTAACAAAGTTTCCACAATTTGTCCTTTAATTTCCTTCTATCATTTCTTAGACCTTGAGACTTTTGTAAAACCACTTAGGTCCTTACTCAAATCATAATTACACTTCTGTCCCATTAACTTTGAAATTACAAAGTTAAACCCAAACTTTTGGGTAATTACATTTTGGCTCCCATACTTTCAATAAATTAAAAATCTGCCCAAAATTATAAACTTCTCTACAGATTGGTCCCTGGTGCCAAAACAATAATTATCTAGGCCAAAATCCAGAATTTCCTTGACCAAGTTCAGTCTCAAAGCCAATTTAAACATTTCAACTCAAATAGTCATCACTAGACTTTCCATATTGCACTTAACTTTGCATTAAACTCAATAATTCAATCAATTCCATGAATACAACTTTAAAACAAATTTTCCAACAATTGAACCAACTTAAACTTTACCTCAATCCTTTGAATTTTTCTGCAATGCACAAAGAAGGCCCCCAAGGAGTAAAACCACCAAACAACACTTTATAACAAGATAGGGGCTTGTTTCAGCTATACTACATCCGAGAGGCCTAAACTTCTTGGATGGCTACGAAATTTGGATATGTTGTAGAGAACGGAAGGCTAAACAACTTACATGAAGAAACTTTTGTCATTTGAGCAAGTGAAATCAACATGCAAGAGTGAATATGGTGATGTACATTAATAACAGCAGAATATGAGGAAATTACGAATATCCTTACCAGAGACATAGCTAGACAACTTGGTTACTCTAATTTTTGGATATGTCATAGTTCTCAAACTGAAAACAACTTCGAAAATGGAAATCTTGTCAAACGAGTAGTATAGACTAAAGAAAAATGTTGAAAACCGAGCTGCAGAGAACTCACCAGCCATGGATGAACACAGAAAGTTCATAGCCGGTTTGAGGTAGCTAGACTGATCTGATGATGCTAATTTTTGGATATGTTATAGTTATCCAATTGAGGAACAACTCTTATAAAGAATGATGTGTCGAATGTGCAATAGAAATTGACATGCAAGGAAGAATCCGAGCCTACAACAACCCAGCAGACAAGGATGAACAAGTGACATTGCAACACGATTTGAGCCCGTCACATGTCATAAAAAATAATACAGTAAATTGGAGAGTAATTCCACATGTCCGACGTCTATTGAATGGCACACCAGCCACGTGGTGTACCCAAAACATTTAAAAATTTCTCATGACTATGGGGTTTCCAAAATAGACTCTTCTAAAATTACGCTTGTGCCACTGCACTTCTGTATATCACAACTTCCTCGTAAAAACTCTGATTTGAGCCCACTACGTGTCTACGAACTCGTGAGAATAAGCTCTACGCAAAGGTACAACTTTAATTCCCAAAACTAATTCCAAACAAAAAGTGACAAAATACCTTACTTTAAGGGTAAAAAAGTAACTTCGTCAATTTGAGTCTAAAGATTTTCTTTTTCATGCAGGTGGCTTCAACTAGAAATACAAATGTTTTCAGGGGCTTACAAAGACAATAATTTATCTTTTCCCTACTAAAAATTCGATGATACGTTTTTTTAGAAGCTCTAGACATTATCTCCAACTTCTAAGGAAAAAGTGCAAATATGACAGAAATGTTGCTTTCACAACTAAAGGTCTAGCGATACTGCTTTTTTCGAAGCTCCATTTACATGCGTCTCTAATATACTAAGATAAATTTGGTAACAATCATTAGAATGGAAAATAATTAGAATATAGTAAATGAGCTAGTTTTGTTTTGGACTTAGTCATCTGTTTTGGAATTTTTGTTAGCTTGAGGTCAATGAGCCTTCACATGTGTTGTAGGCTTTGTTAATTTGTGTTTGAAGTTACGGTTATGCCATCTTCTACTTTTCTATGCATTTCTTTCACACAGTTCGCTACAATTTCACCGATCACCAACTTCTTATACCTCTCTCTCTCTCTCTCTCTCTCTCTCTTTCTCTCTCTTGCTCATTGTCTTAGCCCACAACCCCTCCCCTTCTTCCATTATAACCAAAAACACCCCTAAAATCCCTTAAAATGAAATTCATACATCATCATATCTGAGATTTGATCAAAGTATTTGACGCTTTGACCACCACTCTCTCCAACTCAATCTAAGCTTTGGGTCGTGGCTTTGATGTCACTTCTGATATTAGGCTTCTCTACTGCAAAGGGACACCTGGGTCTAGGCTTGTGATTCTTGATGAAGATCAGGCTAAAGATCTTTTTTTGTCTGATGGTGTTGTTGTGCCAACTGTGCCTGTCGATATCGACTGCGTACCTGGCAAAATGACCATTGAGAGAAATCCATTCTGCAGCTTCCATGAGGTGCTTTTTGATCCACTTTTGGTTATTGGGTTTTTGTGTTTTATGAGTTTAGATTCAAATTCCATGATGTTTTTGGTGTATTCCGGTAACTGGGGTTCTTGTTGCTGCTTATGTCATTGCAGAAACTTCAGTTTAGTATTGGGCTTGCTGGGAATTAAGTTTTCTTGGTTTTATTTTAGTTGAGTACTAAAGTTTTCATCTTGGTTTGTTTTAAGCTTTGTTATTTGATGGTGAAGGGTACATGTTGCTTTGCTGGGTTTTTATGGTATTGGAATTTCAAGTTTTGTGCTATGTTGGGCTTTATTCAATTTTGCTTGTGTCAATTGCTTATATGTGAATCTAGTTGTCTTTAGGTACGTCAACACTTAATATGGTTGTTTTCAATGGCATAGTCTGAAAGTTAGAAAAGTTCATGTTCTTTCTTATCATCTTCAGGCGTATAATCATATGACATTAATTTCGATGCACAGAAAGTTACGGTGAAAAGCAATTTACCACCCAACATAGTCCTTTAAACCGTTTCCAAAACTAGCAAGAAGACTGCCTATTGGGAAGCAAAAACGCCAACAAGGCCTGAAGCAAAGCCTGCAGAAGCGGTGACTGCTGCTTAGTCTTGGCCTATTGGGAAGCAGAAGCACCGATCACCACAAACTGCATTGCAATTTCTGTTGTAGTTGCAGTTGCAGTTTCTGTTTCCATTTAATTACAATGGGCTAAATAGATTGGCAAGATTATAAATGGCAATGTTGTGTGTATGTTAGATGATTATTTAGTGTCTATCTTGAAGGGCACAAAACCCAAAAGAAAGAATTGTTATGCAGTTTCTGTTTTTGTTGTGTTTTTATTATAGTTGTAAATGATTTTTGTTTTCATTTTACTTCATTGATAACTGCATTGTTTTGTTTTAGAGTGGTAGTTTATTGCAATTTATATATAACTCTCGAGTATGATGGATTTGTAAACAAATCGTGCGCGAATCGATGTTGTATAAAACAGAAACTGCATTGCAGTTTCTGTTTCCTGCAATGCATAAAACATAAATATTTGATCATCTTTCTCTTGTAGTTTAAATAAGTTACAGGATCGTAACAACTTTGATGTTGTAGCGTTTCGGCTGTAGGAGTTGAGCTATAGGAGTTTGGGCTGTAGGCGTGGGTTTGTAGGTGTTGGTGGTGTTAACTCGCAAGTGCACGAGGCGTTGGGTAGTATAGCATGTGTAAGTACGAGGTCGATCCCACGAGGATTGATGATAGATTGATTCCATTTGATTCCCTGCACAAAATAGAAAACCAAAAGAAAATAAATAAAATAAGAAAGAAAGAAAAGAAATTAACTCAAGCAAATTAGTTACCAAGTTCAATTCAGATTCACAGATTGATTTTAGCTAAAGTATTATTAAGCCATGGTGTCTGGTCCTAACCTTGTATTCCTAATTCCCTAATTAGATCCTTGTTATAGAACCTAAATTAAGCATTAGAAATCCATTAAGCAAAGAAGAATGTTTTAAACAACCAAGCATGTATCTAATCCCTGTTGTCGAATGTCCATACATACTCTTCCTATTCATAGTTCAATTTGAATTAATGCATGGTGTCTACTCTTAATTCAAACCAAGATAGCTAACATACAAGTTTTAATGGTGATCACTCATTCAAACAAGCATATTAACTTATAAGCATAATGAATAAGAACAAGAACTATAATTGAAACTTGGAAACTAATTAAACTTGAAAACTTAAGAAAAGAATTTACATTACAATGAAAAATAAATTTCAACTAAGAGAAACTTAAAGGAAAATTTAGCAAAAGGATTTTGCTACAACAATTGAGAACTAAAAAGAAAACTAAGAGAATTTGAGGGAGAGAAGGGAGAGGAGCTCTAGAGAGATGTTTGAGAGCTCCCCCCCTTGGGGTGTGTTTACAAGCTTGGAGAAACTCACTATTTATAGGCCTAGGGGAAGTGAAAATCTGAATTAAGTATTGCTTCTACCTACAAAACTCACTTCACCAACTTACAACACTTAATTCACCAACTTTACCTAACACACAATTGCATTTGAAAACAATTCCTCTTGTCTTTAAGCTTAGTGTTGCAACTCCCACTTCATCTTCTTTTACTTCATTTGGCTGCTGCAAAACTCCACTCCAATTATAAGTATTGAATATGCTTCACCAAACTGTCCCACAATCAATAACATTTCATCATGCATATGTCATGCTTGACAATGCATTGCAGTTTTCTTTTGGGCTCGTTTTGGGCTTGTTTCTCAATTCTGAAAAATCTGGAAAAATATGGATCTTGAAGTTCTTTGAATTATCTTTCCAAGCATATGCAGCCCAGCTCAAGGAAAAATCGGAAAGACCTTCAAATGTGATTTTTGGCCCAGTAACGCAGATACTGCCGATTTTGACCTTAAGCTGCCAAAACTTGTATAACTTTCTCTAGAGGACTCGGAATCATGAACCGTAAAATGCTCCAGAAAATAGACTTCCGTATCTTTCCAATGATGTATGGTTCATGATCTTGTTCTTCCTGAGAAAGTACAGTCCAATCCGTGAAGTTGACTGATCTGCAGACACCGTTTTGAGCTAACTTGTCTCCAAAATGCATTTAATGAGTCTTAAGCTTATTATACTGAAACAAACACAAAATAGATTAAAAGCACAAGTTTAACTCAAAAACATAACCAAATCATAAGTTAGAAGGGTACAAAATGATATGTAATTATGCACTGATCAGGTGGACAATTGGAGGTTGATCTCAAATGAAATAATAAAATTATTTAAATAAGCTTCAGTGGCATTCCTTGTAATTTATAGGATTTATTAGTTGTAGTTTAGTAATTTTAGGTACATTTATTAGTCTTTGACCCCAAGCAAATTAGGTGAAATTAGTTTCATATCTATCAAAATATGAAACTCCCTATTGATTTTAAACTAAAGCTCCCAATATACTATCCAACCAATGTGGAATAGATAGTTATATGACAACATTGTGTACTTTCCCAACACATAATTTATTAATTCTAATTTCAAAAAACATTGTTCGCACGAGTCTCCTCCACATTGAGAGTCGATGGCTTCTCCCCACCCAGAATGAGAGTTTTTTTTTCCCTAAGCTATGTCTCATATCTAGGGCGTTTGCGTTATTTCTCCTTCCTCTTCACCCTCAATTTAATTTCCCCTAAGTTAAGACCAAATCTTAAAAACCCTAAATATACTTCTTTCTCCCCCATCCGCCAATATTGTTTTTCAGCCTCCACGTCTCACTTTTACACTCCCCTTATTCCTTCTCTTTATTGTATCCTCCACCCCTCGCCTAAGGCTGCGTTATGTCACCAATTCTCAACCACCAACCTCCGCTCCTCGAATCCACGAGTGTCTCTTCCGTCGATCTTCCATGGTGGCACACCTTGTGTGGGAAGGCGTTTAAAGTGCAGTGTGCACACTTTGCTTGGATTATAGGAGCCTTTTTTTGCCGTTCACCCCTATTCTTTGTTCGAGGTTTTAGTTCATCTTGGTACCAAACACACCTCCTTTGTGGTTGTCGACTTGTTGTGGGTGGTGTGGATACTAACCATTTTTTATATCTAACGTTTTATATTTTGGAGTCATTCTATGGTGAGGGCCTTAAAGGCCCTTAGACGAAGTCCCATCTCTTAATCGTTGGATCAAACTAACCAATTTGATCAAATGTTTAATCAATTTGATACAACGATTAAACCATCAGGCCTCATCTAATGACCTTAGATAAGACCCTGACTATAGAATTCTTGTTATATTTTATTTTTGATTTTTGATTTTTTAATGTTGAGAGTGTACTTTGCTTGTTTATGTTGGGCTTCCTACGTTGTTAGGCCTTTCACTTCTTGTAGTATTCTTCATTCTCTTTGAATAGAGTTACTTTGACAACAGCAACAGAAACGACAATAAAGTTAATTACAAATTAATAACTTATTGACATGGATATGACACGATGATGAGTATTGTTATTCTCACCAAATTTGTTCATTGAGTGGTTAAACAATCTTTTTAGGGTGAATTTGCATTCTCTTCTACTGTTCTCTTTATCATTCTAGAAAATGTTTATTTCCAGTTTATTTATTTTGATTGCTGACATTTCTGGAGGTAATTCCTTGTTATCTTCAATACGTTTGAATACAAATTCAAAAGTGTTAGCAATTCCAAGTTTGTCCACCGTATGAACTTCTATAGGGGAGTGCTAGCAACCTTCTCTCTAACCTTCTCTTTTGGATCTTATCCATCATCTTCATGACATGTGTCAATTTCTACACTAAAAACAATGTCATTAATACATTAGACATTGTTTTTAGTGTAGAAATTGACACATGCCATGAAGATAATAGAGAAGGTCCAAAAAAGAAGGTTGGAGAGAAAGTTGCTAGCATTTCTCACTTCTATAAATGGTCGATTCTCCCATCATATTTTTCAGTTTTTTTGGGTAAAGTGCGGTTTTGTTGAACTATAAGGCAATTGAACTTACCTGAACTATTTCGTTTGCCAATTTAGTCCCTCAACTCGTAATAAATAATCAATTTCTTATCGTTAAGTTTATCTAATTTCATCAATTTTTCTGTTAATAACAAGGGCAAATTTGTAATTCTAACTTAAAATTCATAAAAATATTGTAAATAATTAACTTTTAGAAGCAAAAAAAAAATCTTTGAGGGAGAAGAAATCGGTGGGGTTGGGGGTTTTGTGGGGAGAATATATTTTTTTCTTCTAAAAGTTAATTATTTACAATATTTTTATGAATTTTAAGTTAAAATTACAAATTTGCCCTTGTTATTAACAGAAAAGTTGATGGAATTAGATAAACTTAACGGTAAGGAAATTGACTATTTATTACGAGTTGAGAATTAAATCGGCAGATGAAATAATTCGGGAGGTAAGTTCGAATCGCTTAATAGTTCGAAAACGACTAAAAATCCTTTTTTTTTTTGGGCTACCTAGAAGGCTGGGGAGGGCTTGGGCTATGTTGGTGAGGAGCTTGAGGAAAAGATTATGAATGGGCCAGGGCTGATGGGACCAAATATTTTACATGCAATATTTTCTTCTTTTAAAAGGGGTGAAACTATAGTGAGGGGTGTTAAAGTGTGGAAATGGTGAGTGGTTTCCATCTCACCATCAACAAAGCATTGGGGTGCATTGGATGGTGAGATGGAAACCCCTCACCATTTCCACACTTTAACACCCCTCACTATAGACTAACCCTTTAAAAGGTGGGCTAGTTTGGGCTGTACACTTTGCCCCACCAGCAGACTCAATTGGGCCAAAATATGAATCTATATTTTTTCCTCAGCGACTCTTGTCCCATGACCCCTTAGGTATTTTGTATTTTGATGATCTCTCATTGAGTAAAAGTCTTGTACGAAAAAACAAACCAGTGGGCTAGCTATCTTCTTTTATTTGATTTGGGCCATTTTGCCCTTAGCACACCGAAAAAGAAAAGGTGTTGAAGAAAAACTGTTAGTCTTGCCTTTGATTATCCCTTGCTATTTTGTGGGCATAGCTTCTAGCTAAAGCTGCGTACAGATAATCAGATTGGACATCTGAACACAAACCAAATTCAACTTGGATTGATCTGTATAAAATAAAAAAAGAACTCCATGCCCTAGTAAGGATCTAAATAGAATGAGAAAATACCACAAACTAAGACTCGTTTATCAGAAAGAAAAAGAAAACTAATGATTAGCACATTGTAAACCAACCACAGAATACTTAACCATGGCACGAGAATTTTCAAATCAAGGGATGCCATGAAGTTATGCAAGAAAAGCAATTGATAATCGGAAAACAGGAACAAGAAAAGCAAACAAAAAAGAAGCAGAAAACAAGTAGCAGTCACAGAAGAGAGTCTCAAAAGCACAAGCTGTTGTATTTGCATTTCCTTAGTACTTTCCACACGGACACTGAAATTCAAGATACTTCATTTCTCATATCTACAATAAAAGAATTTGTTAATATAATATATAGAATTATCAAGAAGCAGAAGAGTTGGCTGTCAACACACCACCCTGTTGAACACAAAATGACCAGACATGAAAACGGAAAATTGTCTTCGCTGCCAAATTCTCCAATCTAAAACCTATAGAGAACTAGCTCATTCATGGGGTCCGCTCCAAAATTAAAAGGTAAGAAGCAAGAGGAAACAACCACATTGATTCTGTTCTTCAAACTACACTCCACTAGACCCCCTTTCAAAATTTAGCCTTCACATATCCATCGAATAGTTATAACTTCCGTCTTCCGGTTGCATTGTTCCTCCCGTGAAATCTCCCAAGCCTAGGTCGGCCAATCCCAGATTGTAGCATCCTTGATCATCTTCGCCAATACCATCATCCCTCTTCAAGAAGTCAAAATTGTATTCGCCACCCGAAGGCCCCTGCTCCATGTGGTTCAGACTCCCAAGCAGCTTGGCATCTGGATACTGCAGCTGGTACGACAAGTTTGATGGCCTATCACACTCATAAGGGTGCATGCCCGAGCACCCAGACTGACCAACATCAGATCCTAAACCTTGTTCTGCCTCAGGATTTCGAACGGGAGTATTGTCTAAAGGACTCAATAGCTCATCCACATCAAACACCTCCTCCTCTGTAAAGTTCTCCAAATAATTCCCAGTATACAGTCCACCATCCCAATTAAAATCCCCAACATATGCTTTCGGTTTGACGGCCGGTTGATCATTGTGAAGGTAACCCGGAGTAAATTCATCCTCTGTTTCTTCCTTCACCAGGGCTTGATTGACTGCATTGGACCAAGCACGAATTGCCGATTCACCTTCACCATTCTCAGTTTTCACATCAAGGAAACCCTTGGAATCCTCATCAGCACAAACCTCAGAGTGATTTGATGATGTAGTGGATGCAGAGCATCCTGGAGTTGCCAATGCAGAAGACCCTGATGGAGTTGTGGCCGAGGAAGTCTCCTGTGAAGATTCCTTCCAAGAAGAATAATTGGCAACATTCGGGAGGTTGAGGCGAGCAGCCGGACCATACATAGCCTTGGCAGCTTCATCATAGGCAAGAGCAGCATCAAGGGCAGTTGGAAAAGTCCCTAACCAGAGTCTGCTTCCCCTGTTGGGCTCCCGAATTTCAGCAACCCACTTACCCCATGTCCTCTGCCTCACACCTCTGTAATTGCAGTGCGAATTATCGGGCCCTCCCTTGCCTTTCATACAACCTTTCTTTGACCCCTTGGCCGGAACTTTTCGTGTTTTCCCCTCATTATTGTCAGATTCGAGTTGTTTGTTATATTCCTTCCACTTTTCTAGTGTCTCTGCCACAGAGGTTCCATCCCGCCTACTCCGTGTCTTCCTCTTCCTTGTAGAATCCAAGGTCAGAGCAACCTCGTTAGAACCTTGATCATAAACTCCCATTCCTTGTAATTTACTCAGAGACTGATTGATAGTTTTCTCAACAATCTGCATTAAAATGTAGAAGCAATTCTTATTAGGAACTGCAAATGAGCACAGAGAAATTTCTCTAAACTACAGAAGAAACGACAACCCGCCGGGAGCTTTTATATAGCAGGGGGGAGCACTCAAATAAATCTTAACAAATTGAAAAACGACTCGGAGCTTCCTTCGGGACCAAGTATCCCTAAAAGACTAGGAAAGCCACCAAAGAAACGGAGTTCAAAATTTCAGGAAAGAAAGAAGGGAATAAAAAGGTACGCGTCAAGGAAAAATAATCATCACCAAGAAAACACCCAATTTTTAGCGAATAAAAATTACCCAAATCCTTCAAATAAGAAACAAAAAAAGGGAAACCCGAGTTTCTGAAAACTCAAATACTGAAAAAAAGAAACCCAGAAAGACCCAGATTTCAATTTCCCAACCCGAAACAAACAAGAATTGGTAACAAAGAAAGAGATCCTCTGTCCCACAAAAAAAAAAATCTAAGAAAATATATCAGAAAGGCAACAAACAATGAAATTAAGCAAAGAGGAAACAAAAACAAAAAGGCTAAGGAAAAAAGTAACTAAATCAACCAACCTCAGAATCGTTTGCCTCGATAAGTCGGTCTGGGAGAAACTTCTTAGATTGATATCGTAGCCTTGCCTCTTTCCAATCAAAACGACACTTTCAGACGCGTTTTTCTCCTGGTTGTTGTGTGTGCTTTTAATGATTTGCTCTGCTCAGAGCGTTCTTTATAGAGAGAGAGTATTAACTCTGTAAGCTTGAAGCTAAGCGAATTCAGAAATCTTTAGTTTTGCCAGTTGTGGGCGATATTTATAGCCTTCTCCAGATATTTCCGATATTTATTTAATAGATGACGTGGCGATTTTGTAGTCGCGTCGTGGCGTTTCGATACTGCGGCTTCCAGCACGTGTCACCTGAACCTTCGCGAATCAAGCGAGTAACTCTCCGCTTTCTTGCTCCCGAAGTACTTTCTCGTTTTGTCCCGCCTTTTCTCTTCCCACTTTGTCCCGGATGAATCTAGAAATTGCGATCGTGCCACTGGACAGCTAACGCGTCCTTGCTGGTGTGCTTCTTCTTATCCTATTGGGAAGTTATCAAATATATACAACTTTAAAAAATAAAAAATAAAAAAACCAATTGTGTGTGTGTTAGATTGGTTTTAAGCTTTTTTAGTGGGCTTTCAAGCAAGGAATAAAATATCCATAATATCCTCGATATTTTCACGAAATTTTCGTATTTTTGACTACCGATATTTTCGATCTATCGATATTTTAGATATCAATGAATCAAAATATTGATAATATCGACGACGTGAATCGAAATATCGATAATATCCCGATATTTTCATCAAAATTTCGGTATTTTTGGACTACCGATATTTCCAATATCATCGATATTTTATTCCTTGCTTATTTTATTCATTGCTTCAAGCAATGAATAAAATATCGATGATATCGGAAATATCGGTAGTCCAAAAATACGGAAATTTCAATGGAAATATCGGGATATTATTGATATTTCGGTCTATGTCGTCAATATTATCGATATTTTGGTTCATGGATATCTAAAATATCGATGATATCGGAAATATCGGTAGTCCAAAAATACGGAAATTTCGTGAAAATATCGGGAATATTATGGATATTTTATTCCTTGCTTTCAAGTGGTCTTAAGTTCAAACCCCGTGATACTCATTTGTGTGAATTTTTTCCCTACCCCTTCCAAACTTTACATAAGGATATTTAATAGATTATAGCTATCCTAAATCAAAGACATGGTTTATCTTATTAGCTCTCAATCTACATAGACACAAAATTAGACATTTAAATATGACTAAAACTACAAATGCAAAGGAGTGTAGTAGTTTGGAGTAATTGCTTCTCTATATAAGGTCTTGAATTTGAGTGCTAGCATTCGTGTAGTGTGTGTGAATTTAGTATATTATCGTCACTCTCAATATAAAAGGTCCTAAAAAAATATAAAACTAAAAGTTATTAATATGATTTTATTAGGAATCTCTTATTAGTATTTAAAACAAAATTATATTGCATGTGAAATTTTGCCTTGTTTGTAACAAAGCAAAATTTCTATAAATAGTTATACCTTGTTATTAATAAAAAAAGAACGCAACTTATAAATTTGTGTAGTAATTGCTCCATTAGACGAGGTTATGGGTTCTAGTTTTAATATTCATATTGTGTGTGAGAGTTTAATATATTATCGCTCTTCTCAATAGGAAAGATACTTTAAAAAAAATATAACTTGTAATTCCTTATAAATATATATATATATAAACTTATAACTTGTACCACATAACACAATATATGCAACTTTGCAAGATATGATCTAAAGGCCAACCAAACAATGAAAAGCAAAACGGAGATAGGATAATAATAATGTCTCACTTATTCGGTCAGGAAGGATAATCCTGTCTTGCTCGTCGACATTAAACAGAGACCATTGGTTTTAGGCTTTGCATGTGCACCACGTGTCGCAGAATGGGTAGGACACGATGGCATTTTGTTGAGGCCAAGGTCATGTCATGAATGATGTGTTGAGTTTTATGTGGTGCAAAATGGAGAGAGCAATAAAAGCGATTGGGCTGGGTGGGTCATATAAAGACTCATAGTTGGGATGGGATGGTGTGTGGTGTGTGTGAGGGATGACGATCATGAAAGGAAGGAAAGCTGGAGTTTGTTTTGTTTTAATGACAGTGATGAGTGGCACTACGCGTATTTGCTGACGCAGTGGATTTCTTTGCCTGCAAAATCAAAATACTATTTGTCCAACTTCCATCATCTTGATAACTTTATAGATATAATTAATGAGTGGTGTTTTCTTGGTCACCTAATGACTAAGGATTTTGTGGTTATTAATCTTTAGATTTAAATTCAAAGACCCACTTACTTTTGCACTTATTTTAAGAAACTCTATTGAACCGTTAGATTTAAATCCAGTTGTGGATAACCACTGAATCCTTAGTCACTAAGTGATCAAGAGATCACTACTCTATAATTAATATAGCCGCCTTCCTTCACATGGATTGTGGATAATTCGTACTAGTTTTTTTTTGGTCGAATTCATACCAGTTTCTTTGCCGGGTCAATTTTGGCCTCTAATTTGTTCACAATCCTTAGACTGAATCCTGATTTGTTTGCTGATTGATTAAATTCTCATATAATTATGTTGATATGTTTTTTTATATAAGAGATACAAAAGAAAAAGGGATCCGAGAATACAGTATCTTAGATGCAAAGATAACTGCTTTTAATCATTTTGAACTCCCTTGTAATTATATTGATATATTATTTGTCAAATAATTTATTTTATTCAAAAACGGAGAAAGTCCTTGCATAAATGAACCCTAATATTTGTTGAAAGTCAAATAGTGGGTTGATGTAAATAGAAAAAGAAAAGAAAAGAAAAATTAATAATAGGTTGATGCAAATAAAATTTACCCTCGCGGAAGTCGACCACTTTTCTTGCGGATGAAATTTGCCGAACTTTTGTCCTAAAATAATGACCATGCCTTCTACAACGACTTTTACCGCGCGGCTGAACCCAAGGCCAAAGATCAACACATTCCAATTCCAATTCACATTTAGCCCCAAGGCCTCCCTACTCAACCGTCTAGCGGCGGCGGCCACGGCCACGGCGGTTGTGGTTGTCACATTGCTACTGCATTTCATTTTCAATCCGTTTGGACGATTCATAGGGTTGGAATTACAATCAATCAACCCTATGAATCTCTAAACATTAATTGGTATTCTAGCAATGTGATTAGACTGAAGATTAATAATATTTGCTCAAGTTGGGAGGTATAAACATCAAGAATGGAGGTGACATTAAGAATTACCAGCCCGTCCGCAGCTGCGGAATTGGCCCCTGCAACCATTTGTCAGCCACAACAGTCCATCTCCTCCAAAGGCATTTGGTTAGGAGATAATCCGTTAGATTATCGATTTCCCTTAATCATGGCCCAAGTCATCCTTGTCCTTTTTACCTCTCGGGCGCTTTGTTATATTCTCAGGCCTTTGGGACAAACCAAATTTGTCTGCAATCTCCTCGTACATATTCATGTCCATGCTTCACATGTTTTCGATATTGTCCTCTGGTTTTATGGAAATTTATTTATGTTTGTCACACTGTAAATTTTGAGAATTTATTAGATTAACTTGAGTAGCTGCGAATTTGATGGTTAATTGAAAACATTAAGGAGCAGATTAATGGTTTCTGTTTGGATGTGTATTGATCATTTCTTAATTTGAAGCTTCCATCTTTAATTCATTACTTGAATATATATATATTTTTTAATTTCTACTTTTGCAGGGTGGGATTATCTTGGGGTCTTCTATGCTAGGGCACAAGGGGATAATCAAGGAGAAGCTATTCGGAGAAAAAGATGCCCACTTGTTCGAGATAATTTCTCTACTGGGCGCATTATACTCCATGTTCATAATTGCAGTCAAATTTGACAAAAACATGTGGAGAAGGACAGCAAAGAATGCTTGGAAGATTGGTCTACCTGGGTTTCTTGTTCCCTTAGCAGTATCTCTAGGCCTTGTTTACCCAATAGGCTCCACCCTTCCTGGTCTCAAAGGAGGAATGTTCTTCCTCTACTTTTCTTTCTCTGCTTTCTCTTTCACCTTCTTCCCGGTCATAGCTCAGGCCTTGAATGAACTCAACCTCATGACTTCAGAACTAGGCCATCTTGCCATGTCCTCTGATCTGGTCACTGAAGCCATCCAATGGCTTTCCATGGTGGTTGATGTGGTTAATTGCAAGTGGACAATATCGCTCAAATTAATATAGTGATAAGTAGAGTGTCGTTCAACAGGGATCAAGTTAACCTATTAAATACTAGAATGATTTATTCCTAATTATAATTGAATTAAACGATGAGAGAATTATGGTGATTAAAATTGTAATTAAGCAAGGAAATAAAAATAAGTAAGTAATATAATAGATGAAAACCAAGATGATAAAGTACTAGGGCACCGATTTCACCTAGCTAATCCCACCCAAATTCTTCTAGCTTGTTAATTCTAATTACCTAACATGTTGATAATCGTTTTCCCTTACCTCACCAATACTCTCTTCCGAGTTATATTAGTTGTGTTCCTCACAGTCAACCCACTCTATTCCTAGTTATGGATTTAGATAGCTAAGAACCCATTAAGATTTGTGGAAAACATTTAAAGATTACACAAACCATAACCTAATCTTCCGAGTCGGCTATGTAATTTATGGTATTTGTTACAAGAAGCTATTTATTAGGCATCTCCTTCCGGTCTCAACCCAATTCTTCCAATCATGCAATTAGTGGCCAATTAATTGAAAGCATTAAGAACGGTAACAAGCACTCAACATGTATAGATAAATAAAATTAACAATATCAAAGAATTTGAGTATTCATAGCTAGGCTACATCGTAGCCCTAGTAAAAGAAATTAGTTCATGAATGACTTATTGAGAATCATGACGGTTGATGAAGACATGAGCGGCACCGAATTCTCCAAGTTGAACGCCAAGGTTGCGCAAGCTTTCTTCTTATTCTTCTTAGGGCTTTCGGCTATGAGTATGAGTATGTAGGAATTTGATGGCTTGAAAGTGTAGAGAGGAGTGTTGGTGGATCGTGTAGAGAGCGGTCGTGCTTTCTCAATGACCAAAACTCCCTATTTATAATGCTCCTAGAAATCCTACCTATCTAAGTTAATTACAAATATTATAAAAATAGGATTCCTACTAATTTAGGGTCTTCTTTATTTCTCCTTGTTGACTTGGTAAGACTTGAACCATCTTGAAAAAGGAAATTTGATAACACTCCTTGTGACAAAAGGAATAACTTGGCTTCTTTCCAATTAATCTTCAATCTTCATCTTTTTTGCCCTTTTTAGCTCAATTTCTCCTATTCCATAAATCCTTCACAAATCTCACAAAACATATTAAAACAAACAATTTAAATAAAGGATAACAATAATTAAATAGGTAAATGAGGCATAAAATATATATAAAATATAGACTTATCAAATACCCCCAAACCTATCTTTTGCTAGTCCTCGAGCAAAACTGAAAATAATAAAATAAAACTAAACTAAACCACTTTCGCAGGTAATCTCGATGGCACTTAGCATGTGCCACAAGCCTTTAAACCTCTAGGTGTCCCTAGTAGGAGGAGTTGTGTCTCCTGAGGGTTTACCAGACACGACACCCACAAACGCTCCTTGCAAAACAAATTCGTTAAAGCAATACTTCCAACAAACTAATAATAACCAATGAATGCTAATCACAATTCCAAAACTAAAGTTATGCCACTACAAATAAAATGCACCATAGTGTAAAGTGTAAAGCCAATACTCCAAGCATTCTAACTTAAAGATAAACACACTCGGCGTGTGTACAAATTCGCCTCGACTCTAGGCCTCACTGGATAACACTCAGTTTTCTCATAGAACCTAGGGTTGCACTCTTACCCCGCATATGTGAATGAAGTTAGGTAAAGAAAGCAAATTATAAGACACATATGCATCCAAAATGAATAAAAGGCAATTTCTGAAAATAGATCTCATGGAAAGGAAATCGAATACTAAGAACCATAAATGAAGTACATACCTCCACTTCCGAGCAAGAAGTCCCCAAAGATCCGTTAGGTCTTTACCATGGTTGTAATGTAGAGCTAGGTTATGGGTTATGAAAGAAAGGATAGGAAATACTAGAACTTGAGACATACCAAGGCATTTATCGTGTTATATGACTTGGCTCTTCAAATTTAATTCATAAAGGCATCCAGGATTTTTGATATGCTTCACTTTTCTTTTTTTTTTTTTTTTTTTTTTTGAATATATTTCTCTTCTTTTTTAAAAAAACTTTAAGCACATATTTCCTCGGTACACGCCACCTCTTTTGTTAATGTAGAGCTCAACCTTCATCCTTTTCTTCACTTGCCATGGCATCTCCCAAGTTATAGGGTATGGCTAAAAATAGGCTGAAAATGGTAAGGAATAATGTGGGTGATGAAAGAAAAGGCTAAGTGTTTGGCTTCAAAAGGGTTGATGGCACACACAATGGGTAGGATATGAGGCTAAATTTATTGGTTAGAACATGCATAGCCTAACATCATCTCTCAAGGTCCATCTAACTCAAAAGTGAAAGCATAAGATGATTCCTACAAAAGAGAAATTAGTTCTTAGTATTCAATTCAAAAGCCTAATTGAGATCAATCTAAATAAGAAAGAAAGAAATAGTGAATAAGAATAATCCCAAATACTCTCTCAAGAAATGGCAATTTGGCTCAAGCATCTCACAAGGGTAGTCTCCACTATTTCTCCACAATCATCCAAGTATAGCTACCTTGTCCATCAAAATACTTGAAGCATGGCTATGTGAAGTGCTATAATTGTGATGCATAAACTTTCATGGCAATGCTTTAGTTAAAGAAATATGATCAAACATTACATATACATCACTTATTAGTAAGAAAAAGTAAAGGCTTTAGCAAATTTTTATTTTTATGTTTTTGTTTTTATTTGCTCAAAAGTTAAAGGAATTTTGTGATTTTCCAAATGAATATGCATGAATTTATGAGTCTCAATTGCTTAAGAATAAAGAAATCTCATAAAAAGGAAGAGGACACACCTGGAATAGCTCCTATAAATCTCTGATCGCGAATGGAATGGATCGGAATTGATTTGGAATGAAATCAGAAAATTCTGGAAAATTTACCTTTAGTGACGAAAAATCTGATGAACACTGTCGCTGAAATGCTTTAGCAACGAAAAATCTGATGAACAGTCGTCGCTAAAAGCCTTTGTGACAAAATAGCTTCAAATTTCTGGGCACATAGCAGCTGGGTTTTTTTGGGGTTTTATGCCACTTTTTTAGCTTTAAATCTTCCTAAAACGTCAAGTAAACCACTTGAGACCCCCAAAACTGTTTCAAATCATTATAATAACCATTCTAAACATGTTGGTGGCTTGAATTTACCTGAAAAACATCAAAAAAAAGAAAAGAGGCAAAATTTTGATTTTGACCAAAATAAGAACATAATAACCTCTTTTGCTATTTTCTGGGTTTTAAAGTCATCTAATGATCAAAACAACTTCTATAACACATCTGTAACATGTTGCAATCACTTTGGGGCTAGAAAAAGTCGAGAAATATATTTTTTTAAAACACAAAATCCTTTCTTTGGAGCACAAAATCTGTTTTTTTTTCAAAACTGTTTTTTTTTTCTTTTCTCTCAAAACTCAAAAATCAACAAATAACAACAAAATTCCACACCCCCAAACCTAAACTAAGCATTGTCCTCAATGTTTAAAGTAGATGCATGTAACGATTAGTAAGGGCATAGAAGGGACGGAAAGAAGAAAAAAAAAAATAAATATGAAAAGAAAGGAACGAAGGTACCTAGTTGGGTTGCCTCCCAACAAGCGCTTGGTTTATAGTCATCGGCCTGACTTTTGAAGATGATCACTCGGGGTCATGGAGCGCAAGGGTCTCCTTTTGATGATCAAAATTTGCTTCTAAGTATGGCTTCAAACGTTGTCCATTCACCTTGAAGATAGTGCCAAGGGCATCATGTTGAATTTGAATAGTACCATATGGAAATGTTTGCAAAACCGTGCAAGGTCCAGACCATCTAGACTTGAGTTTTCCGGGAAAGAGTCGAAGACGAGAGTTGTAGAGAAGAACTTTTTGGCCCACGTAAAAATCTTTCCGAATAATATGTTTGTCATGCCATTTCTTAGTGCGTTCTTTATAAATCTTTGCATTCTCATATGCATCATTCGGAACTCATCCATCTCATTCAATTGCAAGGTTCTCTTTTCACCGGCGGCTTGCATGTCGAAATTAAGTGTCTTGACAGCCCAATAAGCTTTATGCTCAAGTTCCACGGGTAAGTGACAAGCTTTTCCAAAATAAGTCGAAAAGGGGACATACCTATGGGTGTTTTGTATGTCCGTCCGATAAGCCCATAGTGCATCATCTAATTTCAAGCTCCAATCTTTTCTAGAGGCACTAACCATCTTTTCTAAGATGTGTTTTAATTCCCTATTTGAAACCTCTACTTGCCCACTAGTTTGGGGATGGTAAGGAGTGGCAACCTTATGTGTAATACCATATTTAGCAAGAAGGGAATTAAAAGAACGGTTACAAAAATGCACCTCCGTCACTAATAATGGCACGAGGAGTACCAAAACGAGTGAATATGTTCTTTCTTAAGAATCCAACCACACTTTTGGCGTCATTCGTAGGCAAGGCCACGGCTTCAACCCACTTAGAGACATAATCAACGACTACCAAAATGTAGAGATTGTTGTAAGATGGTGGGAAAGGTCCCATGAAGTCAATTCCCCAAACGTCGAATACTTCAACCTCCAAAATGTTGGACAAACGGCATTTGATCTCGGCTAGAAATATTCCCTGTTCTTTGACAACGATCACAAGCTTTGACAAAAGTATGAGCATCCTTGAATAAAGTTGGCCAAAAGAATCCCGATTGGAGTACCCTAGCCGCGGTTTTGGTGGTTCAAGTGGCCTCCACATGCGAGTGAATGACAATGATGAAGAATATTAACCATCTCGGAATCATTCACGCATCTTCTCGCATAACTTGATCGGGCAATGCTTCCATAAATAAGGATCATCCCAATAATACTGCTTTACTAGTGAGAAGAACCTTTTCTTTTGTTGAAAAGTCATGTCGGGTGGAAGGACATTACTAGCCAAATAGTTGACATAGTCGGCATACCAAGGGCTACGGAAGATTGGATGGCAAAGAGTTGCTCGTCGGAAAGCGTTTGGCTATAGGTGTGGCAGCAGCTAGTTTGTCCTCGGCTCCATCTTGGATCAACCGAGATAAATGATCAGCCACGACATTTTCAGATCCTTTTTGTCTCGTATTTCCAAATCAAACTCTTGTAATAACAATACCCATCTAATCAACCGCGGGCTTTGCATCTTTCTTGGATAATAAATACTTCAAAGCGGAATGATCGGTGTAAACAATTACCTTAGAACCAATGAGATAGGAGCAGAAACTTGTCTAAGGCAAAGACAACGGCTAGTAGCTCTTTCTCGGTTGTGGCATAATTCAATTGTGCATCATTGTGAGGATTCCTACTAGCGTAGGAAATCACATGAAGCAATTTGTCTTTCCTTTGGCCCAAAACAGCCCCTAAGGCATAATCACTAGCGTCGCACATAATTTCAAACGGTACTTCCCAATTTGGTGATATAATGGAGCGGATGTGAGTTTCTCCTTTAGAATCTTGAAAGCCTCCAAGCATTGATCATCAAAGTTGAATGTGACATCCTTGAGAAGTAGATTGCATAATGGCTTCGTAATCTTTGAAAAATCCTTAATGAAACGGCTGATAGAACCCGGCATGACCAAGGAAGCTTCGGACTCCCTTCACGGAGGTAGGTGGCGGCAAATTGGCAATCGTATCGATCTTGGCTTTGTCAACCTCAATCCCTTTGGCTGAAATCTTGTGCCCAAGGACTATTCCTTCTCTTACCATAAAATGACATTTTTCCCAATTGAGAACCAAATTAGTTTCTTCGCGACGTTGTAGAACCAAAGCTAAATTTGAGAGACAAGAATCGAATGATGACCCAAAAACGGAAAAATCGTCCATGAATACTTCAATAAAGCGTTCCACCATATCGTGAGAATATACTCATCATGCAACGTTGAAAAGTAGCGGGCGTTGCACAAACCGAATGGCATTCTTCTATATGAAAAGGTACCAAAGGGGCATGTGAAGGTCGTCTTTTCTTGGTCTCGGCGCTATTGGGATTTGATTGTATCCGGAATAGCCATCTAGAAAACAATAATAGGCATGGCCAGCCAACCTCTCCAACATTTGATCAATAAACGGCAAAGGGAAGTGATCCTTACAGTCAGCGGTGTTGAGTTTCCTATAATCAATGCACACACGCCAACCGGTCCACGGTCCTTGTAGGAATGAGCTCGTTGTTGTCGATTCTTTACTACCGTGATTCCTCCTTTTTCGGTACTACTTGGACTGGGCTTACCCAATTACTATCCGAAATTGGATAAATAATTCCGGCATCCAAAAGCTTGAGAACCCGCGAACAACTTCCTTCATATTTGGATTTAGCCTTCTTTGATTTTCTACCGTCGGCTTGAAATTTTCCTCCAATAAAATTCTATGCATGCATGTAGAAGGACTAATTCCTTTAATATCCGCAATAGTCCACCCAATAGCGGTTTTATGCTTTTTTAGAACTTGTAGTAATTTTTCTTCCTCATCTTCAAGTAAATCAGAGTTAATAATGACGGGGAGAGTTTGAGATGTACCAAGATAGGCATACTTTAGATGCGAGGGTAGTGGCTTCAAGGTGAGAGTTGGTGCGACAACGGTGCTTGGGACGGGCTTGGTGGCGGCGGCACCAAGTGGCTCGAATTCTCGTTGGAAAGGTGGTTTGTACGAAGGTGTAGCTTCCAGCAAGTTCACCATTTCGAGCATGCGTGGCTCCTCATCTACAATCTCTATCTCATGGACCAAACTTGCTTCTAATGGATCTTTTGGGTATTCCGCTTCGAATTGTCGTCGAACCACATGATCTATAGCCTCTAATTGGAAACAATACTCTGAATCAATGGGGTATTTGGTTGCATCAAAAACCTTGAATTCCACCTCTTGATCGGCTACTCGTAGGATCAAAGAACCTTTTTCTACGTCAATTAATGTTCTTCCGGTAATGAGGAGCGGCGGCCCTAAAATAATTGGAATGTCGACATCTTCTTCCATATCCAAGACTATGAAGTCAGCTGGAAATATGAATTTATCCACCTTCACTAGTACATCTTCAAGAATTCCGTGAGGATATGTAAGTGATCTATCCGCCATCTGCAAAGAAATAGTAGTTTTCTTAATTTCTCCCAAACCAATTCTTTTAGCAATAGACAAAGGCATTAAATTTATACTAGAACCTAGATCACATAAAGCTCTTTGAAACAGAAATAGTGCCAATGGTGCAAGGAATAGAAAAACTCCTGGATCCTTTCGCTTAGGTGGTAGTTGCCTTTGTATTCTTCGCACCGCACTCCTCTGTCAATTTCACCGTCTCTGTATCTTCCAAACGCCTCTTTTTGCTTAAGATGTCCTTTAGGAACTTTCCATAGTTTGGCATTTGGTCTAGTGCTTCACCAAATGGAAGGGTAATTTGCAATTTCTTGAAAATTTCAAGAAATTTGGAGAACTGCACATCCTTCTTATTTTTCTCTTGCGGAAAAAGGAATCGGTGGAGCATTAGGATTTTGGGGAGCTTTGTGGATGGTGATTGCTCGGGTTTCTGCTATATTTTCGGTGGAGCTCACGGCGGTAGGTAGGCTATTTTCTTCAGCTTTTTCCATCTCTCTCAAGCTTGTTGGTGATGCTTTTCTCGTCCAAATCTACGGGTTTTGATGGGTCTCCCATTTCGAAGTGTAATTGCCTTCGCATGCTCTTGATTTTTCGGATTAACCTCGGATTGGCTAGGCAAAACTCCATGGTTTCTTCCACTTAATACATTAGCTAGTTGGCCTACTTGCACCTCCAAGTTCAGAATAGAAGCGCTCGATTCTGAAATTGGGTTTTGGTTTCAGATCATAAATTGGGTGGTAGACATAGTTAAGCCGAGTAAGAGCATCTTCCAAATTTATTTTCTTCTCTTGAGGAGGGACTCCATGTGGTGGTTTTATGCGTTACGAGTATTACTCCATGAAAAATTGGGGTGCCTTTGCCATCCCAGGATTATATGTGTTGGAGAATGGATCATTGCCGGGACGTCGATAGGTATTCACCATGTTGGCTTGTTCTTGCAAAAATTCTGGAAAATCATCTCCATGAGGACACGATATGGTGGCATGACCAGAACAGCGACACAAATGGAGCAAATCTCTTGTGTTGGTACTTTCCCATTCATAGCAAGCAAGGCATCCAATTTCTTGGTAATAGCGTCAACTGCGCTTTGGAAGCAAAAGCATTAGAACTACCAATTTCATAAACTCCAAAGACGCTTACTTCTTGTATCAGAATCTTTGTGTTTCGATTGCTAGTGTATCAAACAAAGTTTGACATTCGATTCTTAGTCTTGTTCTTAATAGATCCACTGCGCATAGTTATTCACTGCAAATTTACTTGAAACGGTTAGTGCCTTATAAAAATACGCATGAGAACTAGAGTAGGCAAACCATGGTGAGGACATTGTATTAACAAATTATTGAACTGTCCCAAGCTTGAAAATGACTCATCTCCCTGTTGATTGAATTGCATGATTTTATCTCTTAGTGCATCGGAGTTTTAAGTCGAAAGAATTTCTCCAAAAACTTGTTCTGAATCTCCGTCCAACTAGTCAATAATCCAGGCCGCAAGGAGTTCAACCACGTTTTGCTTTATCTTTCATCGTGTATGGAAAGACTTTCATCCTCGAGATGTTCTTCGGTGACTCCCCCTGTCAAAGCCATGTTAGAAACCATGTTAAAAATATCTCTAATATGAGCTAAAGGATCTTGAGAACTTAATCCATGGAAAGAAGGCATCATATTAAAGTGGATATTTTTCAATTCATAATTCACGGCAGCTTCAGAAGCGATGCTTGAAGGTGACGTCGGAATTGTTGGGATATCAAGGTCTCCCATTGTTTCATTCGGTATAATGGCCATCTCTTCTTCTTCTCTTGTTGATTTTTCTTTTCTCTGTCTTGTTTTTGCCTCCTACGAATTTCTCGAAGCTTTTTGTTCAATCTCGAGGTTCCAATTCAACTAGTTGGCTAATTGAAGAAGCGGTACCAGTCATTCACCGTATGCTTAGAAGCGAGAAGTTGTTGTACCTGCAAATAAGGACAAAGGATTGATTAAATAAGGAGAAAATAATAGAATTGAAGAAGGAAATAAAACCCAAACACAATTAGGAGAGAAACTTTAATTGTAAAAGGAGAAGAATATTGAATAGAAAAAGGAAGTAGAAATCCTGATGTGAAGTGGGAATTATGCGTTCCAGGAGGTCTCCAAGTAGTGGATTTGGAGTTGCTTGTTGCGTGAATCCTTCCTGATTCTTTTCCACGCTGCTCTTTTTTTTTTTTATTAATAATTTTACGCACTAGCCTGGCTGTTGGTGGCTAGCTGCTGTTGAGTCCTCACGTCCCTTTTGTTGTTTTCTTTCAAGTGGACTCAAATTGTACTAAAAAGAATACCTGAAATTAAAATAATAATAATAACTAATTAAATATTCAAAATACAATAAAAAAAAAATAAGTCGTACTAATATTAATAGATTAAGTCAATCCCCGGCAACGGCGCCAAAATTTGATGTGGTTAATTGCGAGTGGACAATATCGCTCAAATTAATATAGTGATAAGTAGAGTGTCGTTCAACATGGATCAAGTTAACCTATTAAATACTAGAATGATTTATTCCTAATTATAATTGAATTAAACGATGAGAGAATTATGGTGATTAAAATTGTAATTAAGCAAGGAAATAAAAATAAGTAAGTAATATAATAGATGAAAACCAAGATGATAAAGTACTAGGGCACCGATTTCACCTAGCTAATCCCACCCAAATTCTTCTAGCTTGTTAATTCTAATTACCTAACATGTTGATAATCGTTTTCCCTTACCTCACCAATACTCTTCTTCCGAGTTATATTAGTTGTGTTCCTCACGGTCAACCCACTCTATTCCTAGTTATGGATTTAGATAGCTAAGAACCCATTAAGATTTGTGGAAAACATTTAAAGATTACACAAACCATAACCTAATCTTCGAGTCGACTATGTAATTTATGGTATTTGTTACAAGAAGCTATTTATTAGGCATCTCCTTCCCGGTCTCAACCCAATTCTTCCAATCATGCAATTAGTGGCCAATTAATTGAAAGCATTAAGAACGGTAACAAGCACTCAACATGTATAGATAAATAAAATTAACAATATCAAAGAATTTGAGTATTCATAGCTAGGCTACATCGTAGCCCTAGTAAAAGAAATTAGTTCATGAATGACTTATTGAGAATCATGACGGTTGATGAAGACATGAGCGGCACAGAATTCTCCAAGTTGAACGCCAAGGTTGCGCAAGCTTTCTTCTTATTCTTCTTAGGGCTTTGGCTATGAGTATGAGTATGTAGGAATTTGATGGCTTGAAAGTGTAGAGAGGAGTGTTGGTGGATCGTGTAGAGAAGCGGTCGTGCTTTCTCAATGACCAAAACCCCTATTTATAATGCTCCTAGAAATCCTACCTATCTAAGTTAATTACAAATATTATAAAAATAGGATTCCTACTAATTTAGGGTCTTCTTTATTTCTCCTTGTTGACTTGGTAAGACTTGAACCATCTTGAAAAAGGAAATTTGATAACACTCCTTGTGACAAAAGGAATAACTTGGCTTCTTTCCAATTAATCTTCAATCTTCATCTTTTTTGCCCTTTTTAGCTCAATTTCTCCTATTCCATAAATCCTTCACAAATCTCACAAAACATATTAAAACAAACAATTTAAATAAAGGATAACAATAATTAAATAGGTAAATGAGGCATAAAATATATATAAAATATAGACTTATCAGTGGTCCATATCATTTTCAACAAAAAAAGTCCAATCCATGGAATTTTGGCTTTGGTCTCCTTACTTGCACTCACAGTTTTCATTTTCTTTGTTGTAAGACCCCTTATTCTACTAATTATTAAGAAAACACCACAAGGCAAGGAAGTGAAGGAGGTTTATGTGGTAGCAATACTTCTTGTGGTTTTAGTTTCTGCAGGTATTTCTGACGCATTTGGCGCAACTCCTCTTACCGGCCCTGTACTTTTGGGGTTGGTCATACCGGATGGACCGCCTCTTGGTGCCACATTGATACAAAAGACCGAGCTCCTGGTCTCCGAGTTTCTTCTTCCGGTCTTCTTCTTTCGCGTCGGCTTCATGACCGATGTGTACTCGTTTCAGGATTGGGGAAGTCTTGGCAAGCTTCAGATGGTTATTTTGCTCACCTATGGAACAAAGATTGTGACAGTTACAGTGGCTGCTTTGTGCTGCAAGATTGGGTTCAAAAATAGTCTTTTGCTCGGCTTGATCATGAACATCAAGGGTATAGTAGACCTTGTCACTTTTAATAGATGGAGGTCCGCCATGGTAATCACACTTTTCTCTTCTTTTCTTTCCATTAAACTCTGAGTGTTTAATGTAAAAATTAAAAAATTAAAAAAATGAATCTTATCTGAACATGACACTCTAACTTCTTAAACATTATGTGCAGATGTTAGACCAACAATCTTATACTCAAATCGTGTTGTCTATGCTGCTGGTGACCTTGATCGCAACGCCGGTGGTTCGATTTTCGTACAAGCCTCAAATACGACTCGAGCCATCAAGCGAGCACTCACGCACCAGAAACATCCAATCTGCGCGATACAACTCCGATTTTCGCATTCTGTGTTGTGTCCACAACGAGGAAAGTGTTCGCAACATCACCTCCCTGTTAGAATCCTCGAACCCAACAGAGCAGAGCCCCATTTTCGCCTATGTTGTCCAAACAGTCGAGCTCATTGGTCGAGCCGCGCCACTGCTACTCCCATACAACAAGAAGCAGCAGCAGGAGGGAGGGACGAAGAAACTAAAGCGTACGAGCACACCAACCCATCAAATGATGCGAGCCTTCTGGAACTACTCAAAGAACTCAAAAGGGTCTGTTTCCATCCATGCATTCACTATGATCGCCCCTTACAAGTCAATGCACGAGACCGTTTGTCGTCTGGCGGAGGACAATAATATTCCTCTGATTCTCTTACCATTCCATGAAAACAACCAGTACACAGTTGGCGCAAATGTCATGGCGTCGATCCGCCAGTTCAACGTCAATGTACAAACACATTCCCCTTGTACGGTTGGAATACTAGTTGACAGAGGGTTGTCAGCTCGGCTAATGGTTTCCCACTTTTCTTACAATGCGGCTGTGTTTTTCATTGGCGGGCCAGATGATCGCGAGGCGTTGGCCTACGCCTCTCGCATGTCTGGCAACCCTGACGTGGCGATCACGGTGTTCAGGATCATCTTGCGGAATAAGTTGAAAGAAGGGAACACCAAAGAGGAGGTGGAGGAGACGCTGGACGAGTCGTTGGTGGACGAGTTTAAGATAAGGAACATTGGAAATGATTGTGTGATTTGGAAAGATATTGAGGTGGATGACAGTGTACAGCTCATGGATGCCATTAGGAACTCGCAAGGGGATTATGACCTTGTGTTGGTAGGGCGGCGGCACGATGAGATGTCGTTGGGGGATGAGGAAATGGCAGAATTTGTGCAGAATGCCGAACTGGGAGTGGTTGGTGACATGCTCGCCTCTGCGGATTTCTGCGGTGGAATGGTGAATGTGTTGGTTTTGCAAGAAAACGTGGAGTTGGGCAATGGAGCTTTTCGTGCCGACTCCCTTAAACAGGTTGGCAAAGTAGACTAAAGTTTCAGGGTAATTACCAAAAAGTTTGGCAATGTATATGGCAGAAGGTAGACAGAGGAGGAATGGCTCATGGCTAGCTAATTTTCTCCTCTCGCCTAGTTTTCCTGTTAATAAATTTTGTTAGGTAGAAGAATGGTGTGAACTTTGGGTGAGAGATAGAAGCTGTTGCCCCTTGAGGGCCTGAATTTTTTTGTAAAGAAGAATGACTTTGGGTTTTACCTGTAGCTTGACAAGAAGATAATTAGATTTAACAGAGTGAGATTAATTGCTCTGGTTCCATAAACAAGAAATGCTTTTCATTCCTATCTACAACTTAAGATTACAATATATAGCAGTAATTAGCAGGAGCTCCCGAACTCGATTCAAACATCTAAACCAACGGTCGTGGAGACGTTATTAATACTGATTTTCATTTTCAATTTGTTTGGATGAAATGGTAAATTTTCATTGACAATAGTTCAAGATTAAGCTTAGCTTGTATGTATTGAGCTCTAACAAACTCCAGCTCCTAAATGACTGAATTGTAATTACTGTAAATTGAAATCAGCTATATATGACTTTGAGCTATCTGTTCTTCATATGCTTGGTTGCTTTCTCATCATCTTGTACCAATGCAATGACGAGTGTACCCTTTACAACGACTCTTTCCCGCATAAGGGGGGCATAACACAAAGATCACTTGAATGATCTGTTCTTGCCTTCTTATTTTACTGTAACAATAATGTACTTTAAAAGCTTCTCAAATCGGTTTTAAACCTGTAGTTGCCGGTGACGGGGGTGGTGATCTTACCAATAATATTGAATTTTTACTTTCAGTCTACTGCTCGGAAAATTCATAGGGGTTGAGGTGATGACTAAACCCATGGATGTGTTCAAGTTGGGAGAGACAAAAATGATAAATAGAACCCAAACTACCCTGGCCATTCGAAGAACGGTTTGTGTTCCAGTTCAGTGCATTAATTCCAAAGGCATTTAGTTAACAATCCTTTAGATTTTCCATATCCTCTAACGTTGTTCCAAATCATCCTTGTTGTTCTCATCTCTCGTGCGCTTTATTGTTTGCTAAGACCTTTGGGACAAACCAAATTTGTCTGCAATCTCCTGGTATGCTTCTTCGAAATTCTTTTCTTTGGTATCAAATGTACAATTTAATAAGTTTGTGGAAAATTAATTTGAACCCTCCTTTATTTTTTATTGCTTGTTTTTCTTTAGGGTGGCATCATCTTGGGGCCTTCCTTGTTAGGGCACAACAAGGCATTCAAGGACAAACTGATGTTCGGAGGAAAAGAGGTTGGATTGTCAGACGCTCTTGACCGTGTCGGCATAATATACTCGGTATTCTTAATTTCAGTGAAATATGACATGGTGAAGTTCAAAAGGACGACGAAGAATGGCTGGAAGATTAGTTTAGTGGGATTTCTCTTTACATCTGCGGTCACCTCAAGCTTGGTTTACACGATAGCCAGCACCATTTCCGGACTCAGTGGAGGAACATTCTTCCTTTTATCTCTTACATTTTATTTATCTTTCACATATTTCCTTGTCGTAGCTGAGGCCTTGGATGAGCTCAACCTCATGACTTCTGAGCAAGGAATAAAATATCGATGGTATTGGAAATATCGATAGTCCAAAAATATGGAAATTTCGATGGAAATTTTGGGATATTATCGATATTTCGGTCAATGTCGTCGATATTATCGATATTTTGGTTCATGGAGGTCTAAAATATCGATAGTATCGGAAATATCGGTATTCCAAAAATACGGAAATTTCAATGAAAATATCAGGATATTATGGATATTTTGTTCCATGCTTCTGAGTTGGCCCAACTTGCCATGTCCATCAAATCATCAAATCATTCGAGCCTTTGAGAATTACACACACAACTCCGAAGGACCGGTCACAATACATGCTTACTATATGATCGCTCCTTACAAAAGCATGCATGACACAATAATCCGTCTTGCACATGACAAGGTCGTTCCTCTGATTATCTTACCATTCCATGACCACCAGGGTACGGTTGACCTCATTTTGATTGCCTCCATACGCCAATTCAACATCAATGTGCAAACAAATTCCCCATGTACAGTGGGGATACTTGTTGATAGAGGCTTGTCTTGTCGGCTGAGATTGACGAGCTTTTCCTTCAATGTAGCCGCGATATTTATTGGTGGAGCAGATGACCGTGAGGCGTTGGCCTACGCAACACGAATATCTGGCAAGCCGACCGTGGGTATGACGGTGTTCAGGATAATCTTGCAGGGTAAAATAGAAGGAGGTAACCAAGAGGAGGAAATAGAGGCCAAGCTTGACCAGTCTTTGGTCGATGAGTTTAAGCTGGGGAGCATCGGGAATGATTGTGTGAATTGGCATGATATCGAGGTGGATGACGGTGCACAAGTTATGAGTTCCATTAAGAAGTTGCAGGGCGATTATGATCTTGTCATGGTAGGGTGGCGACACATGGAGATGTCGCTGTGGGATGAAGAAATGGCGGAATTCATGGAGCATCCAGAGCTGGGAGTGATTGGTGACATGCTGTCTTCTTCATATTTCTGTAATGGAATGGTGAATGTGTTGGTCATATTTCTGTAGTGGAGCTTTTTGTAGTGACTCAGCAACGGTTTCATAGAATATTTTGTCAAGATTTCAGAGAGACGGATTACTAGCAACACCAATATTGTCCTCAACTTAACGAGCTACAAAGCCCAGTACGTGTGAGGTCTCACAAAAAGCCTCGGTGATATTAGTAGGAACCATGCATTATATATTTTATTTTATTTTGTCAAATATCCGATATGGGACTTATATTCTTCAACATATTTCTCTACTATAAAATGTTAAAACGGAGAAGGACTTACAAGGGAGTCAGTTTAGTCTATGAAGTAGTTGTCTTCCTTGCTTCTTAGTGAGAAGCAAACAAACAGTTCTGGTTAGGGAGAAGTAAACACTATTTCTCCTTCCCTAGTTTCTTATTTTGTTAAAAGAATTTCCTAGAAGATTGTGAACATTGGAAGTTAGAAGTATTTGCCTTTTGGGTGAATAAATGTCTAGGGTTTTGCTTGTAACTTAGCTTGTTTACTTGTTTCCTTTACCTGGTTAATATTGCACCAAGCCCAAAGTTGGGTGATTTGTTAGCAATGATTTGGTTTTTGTTTAAAGATTTGGAATATACAAGCCAAAACAGAGGAACAACTGTAACTTGGTGGAACATTTTCTGATACAAAATAAGATCCTCTTATCTGGTCACACACTTTTAATGTTGCCTCATCTTTTGTGTTTGAGACACAAATTTCCATTTCCTTTACCTTTTCTGCCTTGCCATGAGGAGCAAAGATTTAGTTTGGTTGGAATATTGATGTGAAGTACGGAAATTAGAAATGATTGCCAAATCAAGTGTTTCAATTTTCTTGTAGTTTGTTTTTCTTATTCCATATTGTTTTTTTCTTTATTGGTTGTAACCACATTTGCTTACCTATCTTCTGGAATATAACTAACTAATAAAATATTTATTTATTTTCTAAAAAACAAGGCCTAGTTAATTATCTGTAAATTACCTTGCTTGCATTGCAATAATAGGTGTTGAGACTATGAGTGATATTTTTCATAGATGAAACAGAGGAATACAAGATACAGGGGAATCTAAGAAACAGAGGAATACAAGATACAGGGGAATCTAAGAAACAGAGGAATGTAAGAAACAGGGGATTCTAAGAAACAGAGGAGTAATAAGAAAAAACACTTCATTAACTTCAAAACATTTCTTTAACACTTGCTCACGAAATACAAAACATCTATGAATCAAGAAGCGTGTCTGTCTGCCTGTGACTAAATCAGATAGTGCTTGATTTTGCAACCGCAACGCCATCCATCTCCTCTAAGCCCGCTTTATGTATCAAAAAAGAACAATGAAACAGAGCAAGAACTAGACCCCCAAATGCAGGGGAAATACAAACAACCGTGAAATCATATAAGTGACAAGGGAAAAATGAAAACCCTATAGTTGGGTTTCTGAGCTGCTATCATTGGCAGCATATCTATGGTGATCTTTAGATTCTTAACACAGAGGGAGATCCGCCGGGGAGGCTCTACCGACTGCAGTGCCCCGACTCCATTGTCAACCAAGAAGACCATGGCCAAACCCCAGTTGATATGAACATCCAAGTGACAATGCATTATCCAGGCCCCTACATATGTTAAAAATATTAGTATCCTCTAATTCAATCCTGAAATTTTTAACCATGAAACATAAAATATCATATGATCTAACCTGGATTGTCAGCGACGAATCTGATGACTGCCCATCCATTCGCAGGCACTGCCACTGTGTTCCTCATAGGTGGATCAACAAGGTTGAATTTTTTGGTATCATTCTGGGCATTGAAATTTCCAAAACCCTCTGCAAGGATGTAGAAATCGTATCCGTGGAGATGAACAGGGTGGTTCTCTGGTGTGACGATACTTGTGTCTTGTAGCACAACCTGCACCCTTGATCCATACTTCAACTTGTATCCCCTGGTTCCAGTAAGAGGCTGCCAGAGTGAGCGGCTCACGTTGCCCGTGTAATCGAATTTCAGCGGTGGGTTTGCTGGAAAATCAGTAGTAAAAACGCCAGGTATGTTTTGTTGATAGGCCTGCAAGATTGAGATCTTTTTGGAAACACAAAGGACACATTGTTCATGCTGGCTGTGAAGCGTGTTCCATTGGGGCCTTGGCACCTTCTGGTTTTGTTGAAATGCTTTGGGCAGTTGTTGAGTCCAAGGCCGATTGTGAAGAAAAGGTTATCGTCGATTTCAGTTGGGACTTCAACTTTTCTAGGACTTCTGAAGCTTGTGGTGAAAGCAGAGGCAGTGGCTGTGTCATTGAAAGCAGGAAGTGATGGCATAATTGGTTTAACTGTTGGACCGTTTGTGCAGTTGGGGCTGCAAGGGGCAGACGTGTATTCAAGAATGGCCGTGGTGGTGGTGTTGTCAAATGCTGCATTTTGTGCACTGAAATAGGCAAGTGCCGCCAAGTAGTATCGGGCTGGTGGCTGGTCACCGGTGATCAAAACATCAGTGGTCTGGCCGGGTCCTAGCATGAGGACTCTGGTGGTGAAAGGTTTGGTGTAGGAGGCATCAGCACTAACAACAGTCAGTTTGTGGTTTGCCACAGTGAAGAACAGAGGTTGGTTGAGTGCAGCGTTGATGACTCTAAGAAGGTTGGTCTCACCGGAGTCTATAGGAACTATGATTGTGTCTGCATAGCAATCAGAGACGAATTTAATTAGTTGATCGCATCATGTGACACTTGAAATTCACATATTACATCAATTATTCTAGTCAGTTGTCGCCGACTCTAATCAGTATATAAATGTGAAATTTATAATTTTTCGGTATTGATTAGGTTAGGGGTAGAAGCAACCTTGGCTTGAGCAATTGTAAAGATCACCAGGTTGACCATTGATGGTGTATGCATCAGACACATTTGGAGCTCCTCCAGTCCGGGTTGCCTCCTCAAAACGTTGATGGGGTCCGCGTTCCACCATTCACCAAGAAGAAGGGTAGTTTCGCGTTTCGGCTTAGTGAATGGGTAGGAGTCTCCTTGTTTTGGATGAATGATAAGTGCTCCATAGACAGTGGCTCTAAGCCATGAGCTGTGAGCATGCCACCACAAAGTACCTTCTTGGCCTTGAACTGTAAATCTGTAGGTGTAGCTCCCTCCTGGCCTAATTGGGCACTGAGTCACAAATTCAGGTCCATCTGCCCATCCAGTTCTCATTTGCCTAATTCCATGCCTGCAATGTACATTAATGAATATAATTGATCATGTTAATTGAGGCAATGAAGAAGCAAGAAAGAAGAATTAATCATGCACATGCATGCATGCATGCAAATTAGTTACCAATGGATGGTGACGTTGTAACGAGCTTTGTTGGTGACTTTGACGACCAGAGTGTCACCATTGTTAATTTCCAAGGTTGGTCCAGGGAACTGCCCATTGACTGTGATGGAGTTTTGGGTTTTGCACAACCTCTTCACTGGTGTTGCTTGAATCTGTTAATCCCATATTTATCCAAATAATCAGTATCTAATTAGAGAGCAAAATAAAATTAAGGGGACTAAAACATAATATTTAAACACTTGAGAGATACAAATTAAACTTACAACAAAGTCATGGTGGTGAGCTATGGGCTCTGCCAAGGACATTGCTGATGATGCAAACATAAGGCAAAGGCCTAAGAGTAACGAGCATCGAATTTTGTTGCCGAAAATGCTGTTGAGTGCCTCCATATCTGTGTTAGCTGCTGATCAACCCCTTTAACCTTTGTTTGAATGATATTAGTGCTCAAGGTGGTGAGTTGAGTGAGAAAATGATAGAAAGAGGGCTTCTTTTATAGGAAGATTTGAGGAGAGAGGGATTGTGGTTTGAGGTTGGCAGATTAGGTTTTGATTCGCAAAATGGTCAGATTCCTGAGCAAACTTAGTTCAACCCTATAGGAGTTGTTGCACCCACTGGCCTGTCCAAAGTGAATTATTTCTTCAATGCTTGCTGTACAAGTCTTTCCTGGATTGTATTATTTCAATAAAGCATTAATCTGCAAAGAATTAAAGCTTAATTCTTATATTGTATTTCTTCTACAACATATGACCTTTTTGCATGCATCTTTTATGTGCAAAGTGAAATCCCACTTTTCCAATGTAAAGACAAATCGTAATGGTCCGAAGGCCAAACACATAATTATAATAGTCAAACCCATGATTAACTCGATTGAAAAATCATTAGCAACCATATGCTAAACTCGTATGCCACATCATATGCCACATCAATTAAATCAATGAAGTATATTTTAATTTAAAAAAAAGGTGTTAATCACATTATCAGCTGCCACAGCATATGAGATAAAATTGTGGTACAGAAATGTGATAAGATCTAGTATTATTCTTAGTTCTTAGTGCATATATTAGCATCCTTACGCTAAACTTGTAATTAAGATAATTGATATTCGTTTCTGTTTAAGCTAATATTACTGATATTAGTGCATAAATGTAACATCAATAGCTAATTAGCTACCCCAAATATATAACAGATCGATATTAGTCACTTTCTGTGTTGACCATATATAGCCTTCTTCTGGTATAGGGTGCCAGAGGGAAAGAGTATACAAATCATAATGTTTGCATGAATTTGTTAGACTATCTTTTTTCTTTCCTAATGGTGGAAATTAAAGAGTGATTAATCAATTAATTAAGATGCCTTAAGCAAAAGTCCATGAGTTAGGGAAAAGTTATCGATCATCTTTAAAATTATCGGAGGGATGAGTGTTGTTTTGAGATTTTATTCCCACAAAATTAAGTTACCCGTGCTTCATTTGGTGATGTCGTACTACATTACTCAATCAAAATGAAGGGCCTTAATCTATCAATTAATTATCATTTAGTCTCTGGGATTAGGCTAACACCACAATTTTTTTTTTTGGGGGGTGTTTTAAGAAGGGGAGGAGAGGCGCCACAATGATGATGTTGGACTAGGTCACGATGGATGATTGTTGGTTAGAGGCAAGTAGAGACGGGTCGAGGTGGAGTGCAGGGGATTGAGGTCTTTAATTTAATTTAATCTTAAGTTAAATGGGTAAAATGTGGGCCAACGTTGATGATCAAATGAAGCTGCCGTTTGGAAGGAAAAACGAGTAGATTAAGTCATCTCTACAATTAGGTGCCTTAATTAAAAGGAAGATTTTATTGTGTCCAACCACAATTCAGTTAATATCCAATTTATTATGTACGAATTAGGTAGCCTGTCACAAAGCAGTATCTATGATTATAATTCGTGTGATATATAGATAACAACAGAATGAAAAGGAAAATGCTAGGGAGACTAACTTTAGATACCAACTTGTGTACCATCTCTCTAATAGAGCGTGAGACCTATTATATTGATGGACTCCATCTCTATTAGAGAGATGGTACACCAATTGGTATCTAAAATTGGCTAACATGACTCGAATGAAAATAGCTACCACATTTTGATTGGCAAATGAATACGTAAATTGACTAACCATGCCATGTGTCAATACAATTAAAATCACATTTTTCACATAGATTAACCACATAACTAACTGCTTCTCGTCTTTGTGAAATATGTAATACGTATTGTAATTATTGGGTCTGAGTACAAATTAAGAACTCTTAATTTTGATTTGCTTTAAGGCTATATGGAGGTTAATTAGGTTGTGTTATTTACTAATAAGAGTTAACAAAGCTAAGCATGGTCGCTAATTAATTAGAAAATTACAGGCAGGCAGACAAGGTGACAACCGTTAGTCACTTTGAATGTAAGCATGTCAAAACACAACAGAGAGTGAAAAGAAGAAGAAGAGGAGGAGGAATTGGATTGGATAGGTATAGGTGAACAAGATTCAATGATAGCAATTAACACCAAGTTGGTAGAGTTTGTTATTGACTTTTAACACGCAAATATTCTAACTCACAAGAATAAGTACAAAATAAGTCGTTATTATGAGTCTATGCAGTATATCAAAGCAAATCAAAAAAATTGATTGAAGAGCAGAAACACACCACAAGTTCCTTGTCAAACTTGTGCATCTGTCTGGTCTTCTTTTTGTGTTTCAAGCCTTTTCAGCAATGGCTTCCTTTTTCTTCTTTTTTTGCTTTGTTTATTGTAATTTTCCATCTGCTTCTTTTCTAGGGTTTTCGATCGTTTTCATTGGTAGTTGCAGGTGGGTGCGAAGTTAATTACAATTACATATTTCCATCATTGGTGATTGGTGCTTGGCCTGATCCAAAAATGGGGCTTGCAAACTTTTTCACGCTAAAAAATTACGTCTAGTTTACTACCATTCTTTTTACGTGCTTCCTTACAAGTTCAAAGTTTTATTACTAAGCAATTATTCAATGGACAACTAACTAACCCATAGAGCATTTACCTCACAAAACAGTTAATGCGAGAAACATACAAGTCATCTTGGGTCTTGTTAGGAGAAACACTTCATGAAACGAGAATATCATATATTATTCTCGGCCAATTACGGTATGCCACGCGCTATCATTTTTCCATGTAGTAGTCTGTGATTAACTGAGAATTGTAAAACAATGCTATTTCCGTTTCATACAAGTTTTTTGCCTTATTAGATCAAATCAATCTTCTAGCCCCAAATTTTAACTTGTGCACATCTTTAATTTTTTGAGAAAAAGCAATAGTATTTATTAATTTATTATTGATGAAGCGTATTTCCATCATTGGTGATTGGTGCTTGGCTTGATCAAAAAATGAGGCTTTTAAACTTTTTCACGCTAAAAAATGACGTCTAGTTTACTACCATTCTTTTTACGTGCTTCCTTACAAGTTCAAAGTTTTATTACTAAGCAATTATGCAATGGACAACTAACCCATAGGCCATAGAGCATTTACCTCACAAAACAGTTAATGTGAGAAATATACAAGTCACCTTGGGTCTTGTTAAGGGAAACACTTACATGAAATGGGATGTCATATATTATTCCCGGCCAATTACGGTATGCCACGTGCCATCATTTTTCCATGTAGTAGTATGTGATTGACTAAGAATTGCAAAACAGTGTTTTTTCCGTTTCATACAAGTTTTTTACCTTATTAGGTCAAATCAATTTTCTAGCCACAAATTTTAACTCGTGCACATCTTTACTTTTTTTTTTTTTTGAGAAAAAACAATAGTAATTATTATTGATGAAACATATCATAGTAGAAGCCACAAAAGAGCTAAAATGGGTACAACATCTCCAGTGACCAAACACAACAACATGTTAATTTGATTGTTGGCAAGTCCTTACTTAGTTAGGATTTTAGTTACTTACCTATTTGTCTAGTCCTATTATAATTAAGAATGATTTCCTAATGTAATTTAGATTTATTTTATTTATTTTCTATTTTATATAGGGTTGTACTTCTTTATAAATACCTCAATATTGAAAAAGAATATTAATGCGAGCAAAACTGAAAATTTGCCCTACTTTATTTGACATGGTATAAGAGTCTAGTTTTTCTTGTGACATGTGCTTGCATTTTCCTTGCGATTTAAGTGCTCTCCTCCCCTCCTCTTCAAATGGGGAGGGGGAGTGCGAAGGGATTTATTTCTTTTTCTGATACCTTATCTCTCTCAAATGTGTTGCTTGCCCCATTACCCTGACGTATTCCCATGAAAATATTATCTATTCCTTGGCTCCGACGACCCCTTCTCTTCAGGAGGAGAGGGGGAGTGAAGAAAAGTTGTGTCTGCGTGAACTTGCTAACTTGATATGGAAGTATTTGTCGTTGTTGTTGTTGCTGCTGCCGCCACCGTTGACCTTACCTGTTATGTCTCTTGTTGGTGCTAGTGTTGTTGCTCATGTTGTGTTCGTGCCTCTGTTGTGTTTTCGCTGCGATCATGCCTTTACTCTTACCTTTCTTTGCCATGCCTTGCCAAGCTTTGTCTTACCTTGCCTTACCCTATTTTTAGGGTTTGGTTGCCTTTGTCTTTGTCATGCCTCACCCTATTTTTCAGGGTTTGGTTTTGCCTTCTATCGTGTGAATGTTCACACGGTTTCTGCGTTCTGCTATGTGCCCTATTTTTTAGGGTTTGCTCTTGTGTTTCCGCTGCGAACTTTGCTTTGGTTTGTCACTTGTTTCACTCGTGGTTGACAAAAAGACCTTATGTACAATTGGTGCTTCTCAAGTATGCTGTGTAACGTCCCGACCTTAATTTAAAAATAAAAGGAATTAAATTAAATTGGTAATTTAATTGGGAATTAAAATGGAATTTAAAAGAATAAGAATAAAATTTGGAATTTATGAATTAATTATAAATCTAAGGGGCATTTTGGTCCAATTAATTATCGGGACGGAATTTGGCGAAACAAGTTGCGCCATTGCGTCCGGCTCGTCGAAACGAGTTCGTTGACGGGTGGCACGTTACGATACGAGCGTCGGAGCAAATTAAGGACATAACCGTCATTTGAAATATTGCGATAATCTGATATAGTCCACGTAGGACCAATCAGATTTCACAATTTCACTCTCTCTCCTCCAACGCGTCACTCTCTCTCCTCAAACCCGCACCGCCCTTTCTCTCTCTTCGGTGTCGACGATTCCGGCAACGGCTGAGCACGAGACCACCTGCGTTCGACTCCTCTCGTCCTCACGGTTCTAACCCACCCCATTTCGAGGGCCATCTCGCCGGCGTTGACGGACCCGAACCCCTGCAACTTCCGGCGACATCTGGGTCTTCGTTCCGGCGCTTTCCGGCGGTTGATCCGTCGCGTAAGGTATGTAAAACCTTCCTCTTGACTACCTGAAGATGATTTGGGGGTGTGTTGCCATCGTTTAGCTGTCTAGGTAGCTCGATCCAAAACTCAGAAATGGCCGGTTTTCAATCTTAATTTCCGGCCAGTTCACGGCCGGTTTTGGAGGGGGTGAGGCCGGTTCTGGACTTGGGAGGCGGAGAGGAGTGTTTTGGTATAGGCTGTGTCGAAAGTTTCGACTGTTTGAAGTTGGCCGGTTTTTGCTCAAGGCACCCAACCCACGGCGGCGCGTGGGCTGGGGTGTGGCGGCGGTTCGAGGTTCCTACACCATCCTCGTATCGCTGCGAGCGCGTGGGAGTTGACGGATCTCAATTCGGAGATCGTTTGGCCATCGAACGAATCTCACCTATTGCGCGATTCTCGGGTTCGATAGGATTGAACGGTTGGATCGCGTCCATTCTTGGGTTTGTTGATCTAGATAATTCTAGGATCGTATAGGATTTGACGGATCGTGATTCGGAGTCCCGGATACTCCGAAATCACCAACCCTAGCGTTAGGTTTGTTAGAAACCGTCCGATCGCACGTTCGCGAGAAATCCGACCGTCGGATCGTGACCAAACTTTTGGGACATGTTCTTTAAACCGTAGTGAACCTATAGGAACTTCCAGATCTAAGTTTGGAGGTCGTGGGTCCCGTGGGCCCGGTTTGACCGGTTTGACCAATTTTGACCAGGGTTGACCGAGTGTCTCTCGAGGTCGTCTCGATAGCTAACGAACGTCCTTGATCTTAGAATTTGTCGTACAAACGTTTATGTACATCGGGTCGGGTAGTTAAGGGTTAAATTTCAAGTTATCGTTCTACGGTTCGGTTGTTAACCCGATACTTGTATTCTTGGAATAGGTACCCAGGCACTTCCTCGCACAGGCAGGACCCTCCTGTGGTCGCTTCGGGACTACTTGTGAGTGGACTTTGTTTTCTAACTGTGCATTTATTCCAACGAATAAACAACCATGCATCCGATTTTGTGTGATTGATGCTTGTGACTATTTTGAATATCTATATTGGTTATATGTTGAAAGACATATTTATGTCCTAATGTTTAATGGTTGGGTTTGGGTACATGAAAATGGTTTGAGCTGGTAAGAGTCGATTGTGTGATAATGGATTATGGAGGATGTGTTGATTGGAGTCTGTTTCGCACCACCGTATGTACCTCCCTGCTCGATAATGATTATATTATATTATAAATCCGTATATCGGATATCCGGTACGCCCTTAACGAGATGTGACTGTAGGCCCTTGATTGGGTAGTCTACGCGCGTAGGACTTTGTTTCGGAGGTATGGTATGAGGATTACGCCATATAGACTGTGAGTTTAGTCCCTTTTGGACGGCTCAACCCTGGGCACGGGACCTTTGCGATGCGGTTCACGGGGCCATCACCATATGGTTCGTGGGCCCATTATGATGTCGTTTCGGTGTCCAGTCAAACGATCCCCTGTTGGATTGTTTCCCCGGTACTCGTGTTTGGTGTGAAAGTGTTATACTACTATATATGTGTGTGTTATTAGCCTTCGTATTCGTATTTTATTGAGTAAGGATCCTTCCTTGCTTGTCGTGCCTTTGGGCCTGTAAATTTATGAGGTTTGAATTTGAATGGGAAACAGTGGTATGATATTATTACCTGGTGTTTACGTTTCTATAATTGGATTTTGAATCCTGCTTGATACTATGTCTTTATGACTGAATTTGCATGTTTGCATCATCGTTTTGGAAACGGTGGGGTTAGTATCTTGTTTTGAACTACAAACACTTATTTTTGTCCATTCACGCTCTTTCTGTTTTGCGCCCCACCAGGCCGTATGTAACGACCCTGACCCAATTTTTATATAAAATTGAATTAATTAATAAGTTAATTAATTTGGATAATTTAAATGAATTTAAAATGAATTAAAACGAATTAATTGGAATTGAGTAATTAAAGGGGCATTTTGGTCCACTTTATTTTCGGGACGGAATTTGGCGAAACGAGTTACACCATTGCGTTCGTCTCGTCGAAACGAGTCCGTTGACGGGCGGCGCGTTTCGATATGAGGCCGGGAGCTTCAGGGGCATTTTAGTAATTTGTAAAACAAATAAAATATTATAAAATGACAAGTGGCCCAATCAGAAACCAGTTTCGGTTTCTCTCTCTTCTCTCTCTCTCCTCCGTGCGACCTCCTCCCTCTCTCTCATCGGTTTCGTCGATTCCCGGCCACGGCAAGGGCCGGGACTGTGTAATCGAACCGGCGTGAGGAGCCGGTCAAGACCCACCGCCTTTTGCCGCTGAAACCTCGGATTTCGGCGATCAGATCGACCGGAATTCTGCCGTTTTTCACGGCGTCGCCACGGCGGCTCCGGTTGTCTCCTTCGTCACAAGACGGTATGTTTTCGAACCCTCTCAATCTCCTCTTGCCGCTTCAGGGGTGCGTGTGTAGTGTTGGTGTCATTTTGGTTTCGGATCTAGAACCTAGGGTTTGACAGGTTTTGGCCGGATTTCGATCGTGATTTCCGGCCAGTGGCGGCCGGTTCTGCGACGGTTCTGGCCGGTTTTGGACTCCCTGGGAGGTGGCGAGTCTAGTGGTGTGGGTGGTGTCGGCCGGTGTGAAGGTTTGGCGTTGGCCGGATTTACTCAAGGCACCCGCCACCCACGGTGGCGCGTGTGGCGGCACGTGGTGGCGGGGTAGTGGCGGTTCTTGGGTCATTATTGATCCTCGTATCGCTATGAACGCGTAGGAGTTGACGGATCTCAATTCGGAGATCGCTTGGTTATCGAACGGATCTCGCCTTTTGCGCGATTCTCGGGTTCGATAGGATTGAACGGTTGGATCGTGTCCATTCTTGGATATGTGGATCTAGATAATTCTAGGATCGTGTAGGATTTGACGGATCGTGATTCGGAGTCCCGGATACTCCGGATCGATGACTTGAAGTTAGGATTAAACCGTAATCGTCCGATCGTGCGATCGTGAGCAATCCGACCGTCGGATCGAGACCAAACTTTGAGGACACGTTGTCTAGGTCGTGTTGAACCTCTAGGAACTTTCGGATCTAAGTTTGGAGGTCATGGGACCCACGGGTCCGGTTTGACCTACTCGGGTCGGTTTGACCAAGTTTGACCAGGGTTGACCGAGCGTCTCCCGAGGTCTGTTTGTCGTGTAGTTGACTTTGTTGGACTTCTAGGAATGTCCTGATCCTTTTGGAGGTCTTGGGCTCCGCGGGCCCGGGTTGACCGAAATGGGGTGTTTGACCGCCGGTTGACCGTGAGTCTTCCGGGGCGGTCCCACTGGTTGTAAGAGGTAGTTTGACCTTAGAATCCTTCGTAGGACGTACGTACACGTTAAGTGGGGTTTTGTTAGGGTTTAAGTTTACGGTTCTCTTACGGTTCACGTTACTAATCCAATCCTCGTCTTTATCGCTTTAGGTGCGTTGACTCTTCTACGCCGCAAGTGGGACCCTTTGAGGGTTGTGCAGCATAGGACCAACGGTGAGTGGACTTTGTTTTCAAATGTGCATGAATTGAATGAATTGCATGAAATGCATGAATGGAGATTTAATGATTTTAAATCTTGAATGTTAAGTCTTGGTTTGACTTTGATTTTATTATATTTAGAAGGGTTTGCATTTGAGTTTAATGCATGATTTGGGTTGCCAGGTTTTATGTGGGGCCCTGTTGACTATATTTTAATACTATTTATACCTTTGGGTATTGAACGGGACGTAGTAACGCCCGGTGATTTCATATCGGATTTTAATTATACAAATGAGCTATATTAAGCTTGAAACCGCTTTTATTATATTTTAATTATATAATTGAATATATGGACGTTAGTATAGTCCGTTTGATTCCATATTCGGTTTTAGGGTTAAAACCCTATGATTTATAATACGTATACTTTGATTATATATATATAAACTTTTATATATATATGTATAGCTATTTTGAGTAAGCACTTAGTAATAGTGGAAAATGGTTATATAACTATATATATATATATATATATATGTATATGTACTTTGGTTATATACATATATATATTGATATATCTTTACTTTGACTATATATATATATATTATTTATATATATATAGGTATATCTACCTTAAGAAAAGGATCACCATACTTTGGTTGTATTTATATATATATATATATATGTACCTTGATATATATATATATATATATATAGGTTTATCTACTCTAAGAAAAGGGTTTTCAATACTGGTTATATATATATATATATATATTGATATATATATATATATGTTTATACCTTATATTTGACGCCTTAGAGACTGTAGATTTTATTATGATTTTGTATGCTTGAATTTAGCATTGAATGAGATTTAAATATGGTTTTTCACTGAAAATGATGTTTGATTTAATATTAATCTGTCATGCGGTCGTTTGACCCTTGTGATTATTTTGAATATATATAAATATGTTTTGGACGGTGATGTCCTGTTTTTGAGTATATATATTGGTTATATGCTTGACGGACTTGTATGTCCCGATGTTGTTTTGGGTTGGGTACATTGTGGTTGTATATATATATATATATATACTGTTATCGCATGATGATTGATGTGTGTGCATTTAGCACCCTGTATTGTACCTTCCCCTGCTCGACATCGATGATACGAGTACTGATGCGGTTCGATCCGGTGCATACCTTAACGGGGTGTAGCTGTAGATCCTTAATTGGATAGTCTGCGCGCATGACATATTATGGACGTAGTGGTATTGATGGTTCCTTACCTTGCGGGCCTCGTGAGCTTAGTCCCGATTGGACGGCTTAACCCTGGGCACGGGGTCTTGTCGAGACCGCATCGGTGTCCGTCAAATGATCCACTGTTGGATTGTTTTCCTGGTACTTGTGTGTGTTATAGTTATACTATACCTATACGCGTGTGTTAGTACATTCGTATTCATATTTCTTTTAGTGAGGATCGTTCCTTGCTTGTCGTGCTTGTAAGCACATGATTGTGAGTTTGGGGATGTTTGGGAAACTATTTACCTGTTTTGGTTGTAGTACTTGACTTGATTTCAGTACTTTATAGGTTTTACTTGTGGGATTGTAAATCCTGTTTTATATATATATATTTATATATATATATATAAATGTTTTGAACTGCAATTATTATCTTTATTGCTGTCAAGTTTGATTTGCTTGCTGTAAGCAAGCTATTCGGCATTTTAAGGTTTGTTTTACCTTATGTGGATTTTATTCCATCTTTATTCTTTTACGTCATTAAATCCTTTAGTTTATGTTTTATAAACTTGTGTGGGATTTTTTTGGGAGGTTATGCCTCGGGAAATGTAAAATGGGTTTTAAATCGAAATGTTTTCACGTACTTTGAAATAGTACGGTTTTCAAATCAACCAAGTATATAAACGATTTCATATGCATGTTTGGCATGGTTTTAAACGGTGGGGTTACTACTTTGATTTAAGTATGAAAAACCTTGTTTTTGTCCACTCACACTCTTTCTCGTTTTGCGCCCATACCGTAGTCGTTGCGCCGACACCTTTCGGTGTGCGCTTCTCTTCTCGAGCTCCAATGGAAGGGTAGGATTGTCATTCTTGAACCCTAAACTCTGTAATCTGTTATTTCTATTTCCGCTGTTGAATTCTTGTATTCTTAGTTGCTCTGTATCACCCTTTAGGGTTGAAATAGTTTGGCTGGAGGCCTGTTATGTATATGTTGTATGCATGCTGGCGCTTGGGGTGTTATCTGTTGCTTGTTTGACAGGTTGAACCTTTGGGCTAGTACTTGTTTTAGGGAGACTCGCCTGCTTTTCGAAGTCTTAGCCCCTTATAGGTGGTATCTCGGGAAGAGGGTAATTGTTTTAGGATGTGGGCCCGACATGGGTTGATGTGGGCCCATCAACGTGGTCCGGCTCGGGTTTCGGGGTGAAATCTGGGTCGGGTCCTGTCACCGTAGCCGTAGTATCCGACGTGCTAGTTGTGGCGCTGTGCTTCCCGAGCTTGTGACTCGAGAGTAGTACTCTTGTCCTTGTACTAAACTTTGAATTCGTGAATCGAACTCGTTTACTTGTAGACTTGCTCGTATCACCCGCTTTGGGTTGAATTTGACTACCGAGGCCTTGGTTGTATATTATATGCATGCCGCAAGTTGGTGTATATATTTATGCTGTTTTATATCAAAGTTGAAATTTCTGGTTTATCCATATTTCAGGGGAGACTCGCCCGATTTTCGGCAGAAGTCTTGTCCCCCTTTCTCTGTTTGTCTCGGGAAGAGGGAACTTGATTGTATGTGGGCCCGACATTGGGTAATGTCGGTTTAACCACAGGAATTGGCACGAGTTTCGAGGTGAATTCGGGTCGGGTCTGTCATGTCGTTCTACGACTCGCTTGTCAAGTTGGGCATGCGAAACATCTTTGCGCCAACTTGAGGGGGAGTGTTGGCGAGTCCTTACTTAGTTAGGATTTTGATTACTTACCTATTTGTCTATTCCTATTATAATTAAGAATTATTTCATATTGTAATTTAGATTTATTTTCTATTGTAATTTAGATTTATTTCCTATTTTATATAGGGTTGTACTTCTTTATAAATACCTTAATATTGGAGAAGAATAATAATGTGAGAATAACTGAAAATTTGCCCTACTTTATTTGACATTGATCTGGAGAGAATTATGCTTAACCCAATAAATACTCAACCCCCTGATTCAGCATCTCGAATGACTCGTACTCAGACTAACAATACATCTCCTTGGCGCAACGACAAAAACGTCAAATCTATATTGCAGCCAAAAACTAGAAAACAAAATACAGCAAACTCCTAAAAAGTTCCTGAGAAATAAAATAAAAAGTACAGCAAACTCTTAATGAGTAATAAAAAGTGGACATCTTTACTTTGAAATGAAACAATTAGAATTACTCGGTAAATTTGAAATGTGTATTACATTATAGGAGATATATAAATTGAGAAGATAGGTCGACCTGAGACCAAGTGTAGAGTCTATTTCATTTCATTCGGCAAACGTATTTTTTATCTAATAAGATGAAGTGCGACCCATGTTCTTTTTGTACTAGGTTTCTTAGGCCTTGTTTGGTGGGCTGACTTGGACTAGTTAGGATGGGCTTTGAAATATTGGATTGGGCTGGCTTGGATTGGCTAGGCTTTGAGTCCAGTCCTATTAACTTTTTGCACCAAACAACAGACTTGAGTTAAATTTTATTTTATTATTTTGATTAACAATAATTAGATGCAAAATTCGAACTTTTTGCAGTGCTAAAACTCAAACGTTTGAAAGATTCAAACTCTCAGATCAAGCATGCACTTTTCCCTAGGCTAAAAGCAACATTCAAGCTTCCACTGCTTAAAATCATTAGCTTGATTACAACTCAAATGAATACGCATCTACCTGACTTTTAGCTAAGTATCAAATTTTCCCTTGAACCAAACAACAGCAAGAATGTAATTGTTTCATTTTCCGTGGGTTTTCTTGGAAAGCAAACAAGACGGTGAATATAAAAGCAAGCTCCCAGATACCCATAAAACCGAATCAAAAAATCAACATCTAACCCAGATCTTCAATTCTGGGAAACAGAAAGATGAATGAATGTTTTTTTTATAAAAAAGATATCATAATAAATCAAACCCAAAAAGAGAGATCCAACATCTAATAAATAAAAAAAAAGATCCACAGAAACAAGAACAGAGAAATCAGTTTTAGAAAAAAAAATCAAAAGAGAGGAAAGAAGAAGAGAGATGAGAGATGAGAGAGGAGAGAGGAGACAACAGAGACGACGTGAAGTGGTTGAGGAAGACGATGCGAGAGAGATGACGCGAGGGAGACGACCTGAAGAGGGAGACGACGCGAGGGAGACGACCTGAAGAGGGAGACAATGCGAGGAAGACAACCTTAAGAGGCAGCCGACGAAGAGTGTCTTCGAAACCCATGTCTCGACGTGGGTTTTGATATCCAGCATATGCTGGATTCATATCCTAAATAAAAATTTAAGTCCAAGCCAGTGTGTGGTGCAATTAAGCGCACCAAACAATAGATTAGACCCATGTCCAATTTAATTGAAAAAGTCTCATCTAGTCCAGCCCACCAAACAGGGCCTTACATTTCAGACCAACCACTTTATAATGACTTAGTGGATCTGAAAACATCAACGGACCGATATTGAATTTTAGTTTGGCCCGAGTCCCTACACAAAGGCCCAACTCTGAGAGTACAAAATAAGCCCAATTAAGCCCAACTTAGCAAACAATTTTATAAACATGTGGCAGCCGACGTGGCGGCAGCAGCGTCATCGCATCGCATGGCAACAAATAGTTAGTCCAACAGCACCCCACCCGGTGGCACTGGCAGGTATGGTATGCAAAGAGGGTTCCCACTTGGCGCGCCCGAGTCACTTGACTCAGTAACTTACTGCCTCACTGCCTTGCCGTGTAATGCCAGATTTCACATGCAGCTCCACCACCACCACCTTCCTCTTCTTCTCCTTCACCCCATCCCTGCTTTTTTCACTTATTTAAATTTATTTAATTATTAATTTCCCCAAAATTCTGAAAATGATGAAGCAAGAAAACCATGGCGATGAAGGGGCAAACCTGCACGCATCCCAAGATGACATGGAATCTCTGGTCCTCGACGAGCCTCCATCATCCAACGGCCAATCTTCACCCACCGCATCGACCTCCGTCGACGGCCACACCACCACCTCCTCCACCTCCCAGAACTTCAATTCCATCCTCGAGCCCCCGTCCTACGCGGACGCCATCTTCACTTCATTCGATTCCTCCTCATCCAACGGCCACGAAAGCCCCAAGCAGCCCTCTTATCAATCGGACCCTCCGACACGCTCCGAATTCCTCAAGATATGGGTCTCGGACCCTCAGAAGGAGCTCGAGCTAACCAATTCTCTCGTCCCCGGAGGGACCTCGTACCATACCTACTTGATCACCACCCGGACCAACATGCCCGAGTACGGCGGACCTGGATCCGAATTCACCGTCCGGAGGCGTTTCAAGGACGTGGTGACTCTATCGGACCGGCTGTCCGAGTCGTATCGCGGGTTTGTCATCCCGATCCGACCCGATAAGAGCGTGGTCGAGAGCCAAGTGATGCAAATCGAGCAATTCGTGGAGCAGCGGAGGGCTGCATTGGCCAAGTACCTGAACAAGCTTGCGGTACATCCGACGCTCAAGAAGAGCGAGGAGCTGAGGCTGTTTTTGGTCGTGAGGGGGAAGCTGCCGCTGGCGAAGAGCGTTGACGTGGCGTCGAGGATGCTCGACGGCGCTGTTAGGCTACCGAGGCAGTTGACTGGAGAGGCCGCGGCAGTGACGGATGTGAATGAGGCGGCTCAGCCGGCCAAGGGCGGCAGGGACTTGCTGAGGATCTTCAGGGAGTTGAGACAGTCAGTGGTGAACGATTGGGGCGGGGTGAAGCCTATGGTGGTTGAGGAGGATAAGGAGTTTATGGAGTGGAAGGAGAAGGTGGCGGAGTTTGAGCAACAGCTTAGCAATTTGTCTCAGCAGGTATTTTTACTAATTTTAAAGCACTGATGTATTTATGTATTCTTTCTGATAATGGCAACATATTTGTATGTTCAAATTCAAATGTTAGTTCATTTAATTGTTAATGTGGACTTGAAAATTTGGATAGTGCCAACTGCCAACTGAATTAGTGTGATCATGTTGATCTTATAACGAAAGAAACATTACGGGGCCACTAGGATCACTTGAGGGATTTTAGAAGTTAAAGATTTACCATTTATGTTGATGATCATTGTCTGTTACAAATTTGGCAACTGAGTGTACGACACAGCAGAATGAGCGAACATTACGGGGCCACTAGGATCACTTGAGGGATTTTAGAAGTTAAAGATTTACCATTTATGTTGATGATCATTGTCTGTTACAAATTTGGCAACTGAGTGTACGACACAGCAGAATGAGCGAGGTTTTCGGTTATTTGGATTTGGTGAGCTGGATGGTTGGATTGATTTTCATTGTCCATGTATACATTTTACAGGCTGAATCACTAGTAAAAGCTCAGCAGGACATGGGTGAGACTATGGGGGAATTGGGGTTGGCTTTTGTGAAGCTGACCAAGCTTGAGACTGAGGGAGCCATGTTCGAATCGCAAACAATACGAGCCACTGACATGAAAAATGTGGCTACTGCTGCCGTAAAAGCTAGCCGGTTGTACCGGGAGTTAAATGCGCAAACAGTCAAGCATTTGGTACGGTACACAAGTTTTTCTATATATTGGTTGTTTAGCTATATATCTCATACTATGAGAACTTACTTTATGTGTAAAAGGAGTTACAGGTAACTGATATAATAATTTTTATCCGCATTTAAAACTAATTCTTCTTTTTTCCTTCACTGAATGTTTCATATTTATTGCAGGACAAACTCCATGAATATCTCGGGGTCATATTAGCAGTCAATAGTGCGTTTTCAGACAGATCAAGTGCTTTACTGACCGTTCAGACTCTTTCATCAGAATTAGTGGCCTTGCAGTCGAGGATTGAGAAGCTTGAAGCCGCAGCATCCAAAATATTTGGTGGAGACAGGTCCAGAATGCGGAAAATAGAGGAGCTAAAAGAAACTTTAAAAGGTAGTGAGGATGCTAAATCTTGTGCAGTCAGAGAATATGAACGCATCAAGGTAACATCTCAAACCATTTAAAACATAGTGATGCAGAATGCAATTTATTAGTTTTCCTAATTCTACTTGGATTAGTTTTCCTACTATTAGTTTTCCTAATTCTACTTAGGATTAGTTTTCCTATTATTAGTTTTCCTAATTTAGTTCAAGATTCCTTGTTGTTGAAGGATCTCTTATTAGTTAATTTGATTTCCTATTTCTTAAAGTTTACTTTTCCTTTTCCTAGACTAAAAAGGGTTTTGCCTCTATAAATAGAGTTGTTTGTAATCTTTTAAGGTAGACTTGATTAATGATAAATTTCCTTACCTTAAACTCTCTGATTCCTCCCCTTTCCCTTTGTCTCTTCGATCTCTAATTCTTCTCTTCGATCTCTTATTTCTTCTTTGTTCTATTGCTTAAGTATTTACTCTAAAACCTACGGGCTGTTCTACATCACATAGGCTATTCGGTCTGCATCCTTTATTTTTTAGATACATTTTGATGATAAATAGCATCCTCTATAGATCTCCCTTGCTTCTTTCTCTTTAACAATGTATCCTATGCATTTGATAATTAATCAATCTAGCAGTCTTATGTGGTTAAGTATGTGGCTTTTGTATATGCCTGTCTAAGTATACCATAGGAGGCTGTTAGTAATTCTTCTTATACCATTGCTGATGTTATTGTAAGATCCACCTGGATATGTTTGCATTGACTTTTCAAACTTACAAGCCTTGTGAATAAATTTGACAGTAGATACCCACACAGAACAGACACCAAAGGGAAGCAAGGGTAGGTAGTAGCAAACTTGTACCCAAATAGATAAAATCCTGGAATCTACCAAGGGGCCTTTGAATCCACAAGAAAACGATAAAGTGAAACTCTCTGAAATATTATTGATTACATAATAAATGATTGTTACAGAAGTTTTCATAGGCACTGGCCAGAAGTACTAATTAAGAAGAGAACAACAAAGATAACTTTTCTAAAATGTCTGATTACTAACGTTGCAAACCTATTGACTTAAACAACAAGAAACTAAGAGAGGTATCAGATGGAACTCTTGTTCTTATTTTTGTCTGCCTTCTATTAACCATGTGCGACTTGCCATACTTCAGTAGAGGGTTATTTACTTTTAGATGGTTTATGCATTAACTTGAGATGATTTTGTATCTTGTTTCTGGTCTCTGTCAACCAATTTGGTTGAACATTCCTTCATGCTGGGTTTTGGTCCAAGTTAAGCTTGTGTAGCTGGACCATCTTATAAAATTATCAAGCCATTCTCTAAACAAACTACAAAACCTGTGCACCGTATCTGTCCTCTTCCTTTTGTCATTCCACTTTTCTGACATTAAGTGGAGGGGGAAAATCACTATGAAACCTAAGGTTTACGCCCGAGATATAGGAATTAGTAATAGATTCTGGTGTTTCTTTGCCCTTTGTGTTATCTATTGCAATCAGCTTGCATTGCTGAAACATTCTTTATTATATACTTTGATTATTACTTCTTCAATGCTTGGACTTCTTTGGTAAAGCATATTTATTGTAGTTCTGTTTCAATTATACACAATGCCAAACTATGAGGACTAAGTCGCATTTAATTTGATTTGGAAGCACTCATTTTATTCATGATGAGTTTTTGACAAACGCCAAGTATGATTGTTGGTGAACATCTATGCAGGAAAATAACAGGAGTGAGCTTGAAAGGGTTGACAGAGAGAGGCACGAGGACTTTGTGGGCATGTTGAAAGGATTTGTTCTTAATCAGGTTTGTTCTGTTCTGAAACTCATTTTGTTCTTAACAGGTTTCTTCGCTTTACATGGTATTCCAACTCCATTTTGTCAGTCCTTGAACAATAATTATGCTGGTATTCTGCGTTAACAGGCAGGATATGCTGAAAAGATGGCAAATGCTTGGGAGAAGCTTGCGGAAGAAACCAGCGCGTACGCGAGAGACGGCAGCTGACAATTTGACTGTAAATTTTTTGTGTTTAGTTCTTTATTCTGCGTTCTCTGTATTTCATGCGTGTACACTAGTAAACATTAACATCCCATTTGTGATTATACCCAACAAACTTTCATCCTAACCAAATGAAATAGGCTACAGAAGAGTCTTGTGCCATTCTCCAACCTTCAATATTATAGTGCAACTATTTTTTAGGTTTGATTGAAAATCGAAACTTGAGCAGCCCTAGCTTGGGTTGGGACCAATGCGGTTAATGTAAAATATTTCTCTCCACCCATTTGATAAAATGGATTAATGTCTTGAAAGAGGGGCTTGTTTTCTTGCACAAGGTTTTGAGCACGGCATCTTAGCGGATTAATGAAACACATAGAGACACAATATGCAAAAGACATCAATCATTTAAAAAAGATTTAATTTCGATAAAGTCTATGGAAAACTGAAACTTTGTTCTGAATCTGATTCTTCTCTGTTGTTTTTCATGGTGAGATGGGATTTCCCATGCAACTTGGCAGGTCGGTGGTCCATTGACAACTCATCCCCAGGCCCTATTTACAATCACGACAACTCAGATTCTAATAACGCAGACCCATCATTGACCATCCTTGTTCAATTTTGATTCTTTTTCTTTCTTTGGGCAACATCTAAGAAGCTAGAAATTATTGACCCAAAAAAAAGGCTACAAATTTCAACCTCAGTCGAAATCAAAAGTATTATTGTTCACTAGATAGTGAGAAAATTGAATAAAATCGCAAAAAGGGTCTTAAATTAACCCAGAGAAAACTAACTGTATTTACAGACACTGATGAAGTGTAACAAAGCAAAATTAATTTCGAAGAATGAAAGAATCTTTGGACTTAGTAGCTAGCTTCTCTTCCTACCAAACCCCACTTCTGGAATCAGTTTTCACTCACTTGCTGAAGGGGCTCCAGCTCCATCGTCCCCGGAACTGGCAGCTGTTTCGGGTCTAATATCCTCTAGTTGCTGCAGAACCTGTTGAACTTCTGGTCTTGCAGATGGTGAAGGATCAACACAATGCAAGGCTAGTTTCAATGTGTTTAGCAGCTCGTCACCGATAATTGATGCATCCCTCATCAATTCCAAATCAAAAACTTCGTTAGTCCACTCCTCTTTCACAATTGAGGCCACCCACTGAGGCAAATCCAAGCCATTCATTGGCTCACCAGGAGACTTCCCTGTTAGGAGTTCCAATATGATCACCCCAAGGCTGTATACGTCGGTTTTTGCGTTGGCCTTCTTAAGCTTTAAGAGCTCCGGTGCTCGGTACCCTAGTGCTCCGGCAGTTGCAATCACGTTCGAATTGGCAGCTGCAGTCATGAGGCGAGAGAGCCCATAATCTGATATCTTAGCATTGGTCTGCTCATCAAGTAGAATGTTGCTGGATGTGAGGTTCCCATGTATAAGGTTCTCATTGGTGTGGAGATAGGACAGGCCTCTTGCCATGCCCTTTGCTATGTTCATTCTTGTTGGCCAATCTATAGGAGTATCAGGCCCTCGAGCTGCAACAAAATTGCCCAACTTATTAATCTATCATTCATACAAATTCTAGAACATGAAATCATTTAAAACTTAAATTTAAATTAACTATACTTACCATGGAGAAATGCTGCAAGACTTCCTTTAGGCATGAAATCGAAAACCAGAAGCTTTTCTCCTTTAGGTCCCAAGTAATAGGCCCTCAATGCCAAAAGATTTGGATGTCTGATTTTCCCAAGTAGATTCACTTCTGCCTCAAACTCCCTCTGACTTTTGGTAATCTTTTCTCTCAATCTCTTCACTGCAACTTCACTCCCATCCTCCAGTGTGGCCTTGTAGACAGTCCCAAAAGTGCTCTTCCCCATAATCTCTGCTGTTGCACACAGAAGATCATCTGCTGTGAAAGCCATTGGCCCATCAAAGTGGACTAGTTTTCCTCCAGCCTCTCCACCCGATTCAACTTCACCGGCAACAGCTGGGACTCCCTTTTCTGTCCTTGCAGCTTCGGCTCCGGCTGTGCCCTGGCCATCCTTGGCTTTGGATGCAGCTCTTCTTCTTATCAAACAGCAGAGAAGTATGCAACAAAGTACAAACAATACTAATAGAAGAGCTCCTGCTGCTATAAGAATTTTGTCTTTGGTGCTTAGCTTGCGGTGGCGTTTCGAAACCTCAGGGGCTGGAGCTTGGACACTTTGAGATGGTGCTTCAGATGGGCATGGGGTTGAAGCACTGTACCCACATAGCTGAATGTTCCCCACAAAAGAGCTTGCATTGAATTTATGGGAGAGAACAGTTGGGACAGGACCAGAGAGGTTATTGTAAGAAACATTGAGGAAGCTAAGATGTGGTAGATCAGCAAGAGAAGCTGGAATGCCATCACTGAGATTATTTAGTGACAAGTCAAGTTGGGTAAGTGTGGAAATGTTTCCAAGAGCTGCAGGAATTGGACCCTGCAATTTGTTTTTCCTCAAGTTGAAGACAGAAAGGTTTTTCAAACTGCCAAGACCTTCTGGGATTTTGCTGTCAAGGTTGTTTCCCTCCAGATTTAACTGAACAAGCAAGGAGAGATTAGAGATACTAGAAGGCAAGCTTCCATTGATGGCATTATTAGAAAAATCTAGTGTTCTAAGCCTAGAGAGGCTCCCTATTTCATTTGGTATGGCTCCACTGAAGTGGTTACCACTAAGAGAAACCTCTTCAAGCTCACTTAACTTGCCTAAAGAAGCAGGGATGCTTCCTGAGAGGAAGTTATGATCAAGGGTCAAGGACTGAAGTCTAAACAAGTGACTGCTTTGTGTTCCAATGCTGCCCCATGAGTCTGGGACAGGACCAGAGAGATTGTTGTGTTGCAGAGCAAGGAAGGTAAGAGAATGTGAGTGAGTGAAACTAACTGGGACAGAACCAGAAAATGAATTGTAGCTCAGATTGAGCCTGTAAAGCTTGGTCGAGTTTGCAAGACTGTCTGGGATTTTGTCAGTGAGAGAGTTGTTGCTAAGATCAAGGGTCTGAAGCAGAGGACTAAAACCCAATGAAGGAGGGATTGAACCAGAGAGCCTATTGTTGAACAGTTGAACCCCTCTGAGGCTTGGAAGGAAGCCCAACGACTGAGGAATTGGACCCTCAATCTGGTTGTCGTGGAGGCTGAGCTTTCGAAGCGCCTGAAACTGGCCTATTTTCTCTGAGATTCTGCCACCCAATCCCTTCCATGGAAGCTGGAGCACAATAACCTGCCCCTGAGCACACTTGATCCCAGCCCAGCCACCGGAGCAAGCTCCATAGCCGCTGTCGTTCCAGCTCCTCAAGAACCCTTTAGGGTCATCTAGCTCGTGCTTGATGGCTTGAAGAGCTTGGTAATCAGCTGCAGTGACAATGACACCATCCCAGATTTCGCTTCTGACTGGCTGGAGGGCACAGAACAGGAGCTGAAGAAAGAAGATAAAATGGGTGCATTTGGAATGAATGATCTTCCATTTTTCTTTCTTCTTATGTGAAATCCGGCGCCAATCAGAGGCTCCTTTTTTGAGAAACTGAAAAGTCTGAAATGGGCAATCCATGACCACAAACAAACCAAAAGAAAAAGAAGAAATGGGTGGAACAATACGTTGGCTTCTTCTTCTAGTTTGGTTGTGGTTTTTCCAAATGTTAGGGAGGGATTAGAGAAAGGAATGAAACAGGAGCAAAAAAAGTTGGGAGAAGATTAAGTATTGAAAGCTGGGAGGTAGGTGTTTTAGTGACTGTGTGACCAATGCACGTGAGGATCATCAGACTTGAGAGAGAGAGAGAGAGAGAGAGAATCTTGTATTGGGAGTTAGAAAATGTCATGTGGATGGCAGACGCTCTTCATCTGCATCTGCTTAGAAAGCCTCTCTAACGGCTAGTTTCTTTTGGTGAATAATAATGGTATTGGCTGGGTTTTTTTGTTTAGAGTTCTCCATGCATTTTGTGCATATTATTTTGGGTTTTTGACCATCTCGATGATCTCGTGGGTTGAAGTTCGGGTCTTTTTATTGCTGCCTTTCAAAAAATGGCTCCTCCTCCCAACGGCTATCTTTCTATCCGGCGGGTCCCACACTCCAGGAACATCATCAGCTGCAAAGCTGCGGTACTAGTACTGCGAGACCAGGCAACTCCTAACCTAAATGCCATTCGAGTGAAATACCATTTTATCCCTGATTGTGTGTGGTAACAAAACCATGGACGTGGTCTTCTGAATTCTAACATTTGTTTGGTCGAACTTCTGAATTCTAACATTTGTTTGGTCGTACTTCTGAATTCTAACATAATAAGAGGGGTGCATTTTTGCTCATCACTTTAACCATATGTATACCCTCACCACCACCTTCAATGCTTGACACGTGTCCATAGGTATAACCATAGTTCCATAAATACAAAACAAAAGTTAACTATGATTATGCATATGGACACGTGTCAAGATTGAAGGTGGTGGTGAGAGTACACCTATAGTTAAAGTGGTGAGCAAAAATGCTCCCTAATAAGAGCATTTATGTGCGAGCTACCATATATAGGGTTAGGGTAGTTGACCAAGACAATGCATCTGTCCTCGCACACCTGAATTTGATTTCATTCATTTTTTGTGCATTAGAGTAGTTTAAAATAGGGTAATTATTAGTTTATTACTATGAAGTTATCCGTGTTTTAGAGTTCGATACAATAAGTTTATTTCTGCCTCGCCGCATCCATAACTTAAATAATGATGTGGCAATCAATGGTGTCACACGGACCATCCATATTTTGCCACATGGACTAAATAGTATAAATATGTTTAATTAATTATAAATTTTAAAATTATCTAATATATATATATATATATATATATATATATATAAAGTAATAAAAATTATTTATTTATTTATTTAATCAATGATCCCTCTCTCTGCTCCCGCAACCCATTCCACCCCTCCTCCTCCCGCCCCCACAAAACCTAGAGCCCAACCCACCTCCACCCCTAACCCGCAGAACCCACCCGCAACTCCACTCCCCCAAGATGCAAAGTGTTGGAATTTTTTTTTTCTTTTTCAATTTTTGAATTTGCAGAGGGAGAGAGGATCTGGATGGATGTTGGGTGGGGCTGGGGTGGATCTCAGGTGGGGATGAGGGTGGTTGTATAGTGTCGTTGGCCTTGGGGGTGTTCTGGGTAGAGAGAAAACAGAGGGTGAGGGAGAGGAAGAGAGGGAGAGAGGAAGGGCGAGGGTCGGGGAAGGGGGGATTGGGGGTTGGGTCGAGGTAGTGGGGATCTGGGAGGTTGAGCCTATTCGTTGGATTCATCTTTGATTAACAATAACCCACCCAAACCAAACCAATTGACAAAATCAAATAACTCCGTCTCCCCAAACTCTGTCCTCATCACAAGAAAACTTCAGGACCAAGAAAATTGCATAAAAGAGAACACTGTTTCCACAAGGTACAAGCTGTCAGCCAAAGGGAGACAGAAAATATTCATCAGCAGCAGCAATCAGCATTTTCACTTCACACACGAAATTAAAAGGGTACACGGAAGTTGAACTTGAAATCATAATCACTTTGGTCTCATTTTCTCCATTTGAACTAGTCAATATCATATCTGGTTTTTCTGTAAGTAACACAAAAATATATTATATTTTCCAAGCACACGTGTTTTGTTGTATCATATCACTAGCCTCAAAAGAACTTGCACGCCAAAATTGAAATATGCCCGTCTAAAAGTTTGAAAAGCTTAAAAGTTGCACCATACAATTCCTGCAAGGTTCTAACTAAAACCAAGTCTACCTGACAACAACGGCTCTCTAAAGAATAACACAAACATCAGTGTCCCTAACCCTTGTGACTACCTCCAATCAAATCACAAACAAAATATCAGAAAAGCCAACTGTGTAAACTTTATTGACTGCACATAATTAGAACACAGATCTTTGGTTTGTCATAAAAACTGTTGAAATATCAAGAATTTACAAGAGCACATCTCCTCAATCCGATCCCTCATACACTCATTCTAGATGGGGTGAATTCTTTAGTGTGGGTTAGACTTGATCGGTTGAGCAGGGGCACTTGTATTTAAATGAATATGCCTAGGAGTCTCTCCCATCAAGAAAAACTCTCAAGCAGTCCTTATTGCATTAGGAAATAAAAACCCTAGTCCATATTAATTAGGAATCCCTTTGGCCCATGTATTTAACTTAAACACTTATACAAAGGCTACGGCCCGAGTAGTAATTGAGTCCTTGATCAATATTGAGCCCAAGACAATCCTATGATGATTAGACGACCACTTAAGTGAGTAATTAGAATAATCCAACTCTTACAAACTGCACCTAAGAATTTTAATTTTTTTAAGCCCCGACAAAGAATGATGCAAACCAACAGCACTAACCGATAACAATCCTGAATGATTCATGATCCATGTACTTTAAGAACACTAACAGCCTCATACAAATGGCCTAACCTATCTACCAAGACAAGATATGGAATGAGAGCACCACTTTAGACATAATATTGTGCACACCATTGTGGTCTCATCAATTTTAACCTAAACAGAGTTTCCTTTTAGAGAATCATTAGGAAATGGCATGAGCATGGATGTTAGGAAACCACCATGCCCATAAAAACAATCTCACCCCCCTTTCATGGCATGAATGGAGGAGATCCAAATACAATAAACTATTGTTTTCATCCCACAATTCAATACCTATTTCATAAAATGAACACTTCAACAACTGCTTGAACAAATACATTACTACTTTAAACCAGGGTCTCCAACAAAGAAACCTTCATTCAAGTTCTATACGTTTTGATCATCAATCAACAATCTATATAAAATCATGCCAAAATCTAAAACTTGTCCCGTGACCACCCTAACTTCCTTCGGTAAGCCACTAAACTAGAGTACATCATCAGCAGTCGAATCTAATTACTAAAACTTCAACTAAAAGAACGTATATAACCAGCAGAGAGTAACAGGAACATGCTAAAGACTAATCTAACTTAATTTTGGTCCTATCCCATTCTCTATGGTACCAATCAAACATACTACTAATTCTTGCAACTCAGAAGCTCAAACCATGCTCATGCCTGTACTTACATTCAATACATGCTTCCACTTCCATTTTGGGACAAATTTTGAAATGCGAATCTAACAAATCTAATTATTTATTAAGCAGAAAATAATATACATGAATACACAGAAAAGGAACCAAATTCATCTGAATCAGAATTGTACTAAAGCAAAATGTAACATTACATCTTGGAAGTTTCAGAAAAAGTGAACGAAGAGCAATTTCAGATCCAATCTACACGAAACCCTATCATTTCATTTCCGCTCCAAAATTTCGCAAACAAATTGAATTTTTGTTCCTACCAAGAATATCAGTTGAACAGATCAGTACAAAATGGATTTGGCCACACCAACCTTTATAGCCATCAACTCCGAAATCCAACTACACACGTGCTGCGACGGAGGCAGCGGCGGTTGAGGTGGCGCCGCCGAGGAATGAGAGGAAGCCAGCGTTGGCCGGCTCCTGGTCGTCAAGGAACAGGTCCTCTGGAACCCTAAACGCACCGTGCGCACAAACAATAGAGAAGCCGATCAACAAAGCCGAGATGAGGAGCGAGCCGACGCTGGAGACGAAGACCACGACCACAGTCAACACGACGAGGCCGACAAGTGTTTCGGCGTGGGAGAAAGTGCGGCCGAGGATGACCAGGGGCTGATCGGAGGGTCGAAATAGGTAGAGGAAGGCCCACGCGCCGAGGAGGGAGAGTAGGACGAGGAGAGAGAAGGGGTGGGTGAGGAGAGAGAGGGCGAGTACGAGGGCGAGCAGGGATACGTAGTTGACGCGGAAGTAGGTGAAATTCTTGCGGATCCGAGAGTAGGCGTCGGAGAGGGAGTCGGGCCGGGCCAAGGAGCTCCGGTCCAGGAGCTCGTACCAGGGCCGGCGCTGCGAGAAGCCGTAGCGGATCGATGAGGAGAAGCGTGAGAGGAATGCTCGGAAGGCCGGCGTGGCAATCGGAGGCTGTGACTGGGCGCCGACGGTCGATTGGTTGTTGGAGATCGGAAGTGTCGGTGGGGTGGCCATTGTTGGCGCGTGAGATGGCGGGTGTCTTGGAGGGATGTTCTCTGATTAAACACGAGAGACAATAGGCAAGGAAAAGCTGTTTTATTGGAGGGAATTTAGTTATGGGTTACGGTGATTTGGAAGGGGGCTGATCATGTGTGGAAAGGTGTATGGAATTTAGATTATGTAAGCATGAGAGGCCCAAATATAAATATGGGCCCAAAATCTTAATAATCCAATATAACGCTTGTGTGTTTAGTCCACTCCAGCATTTGGTGAAATTTTTGTTTGTGACCATAACACAAGTCATTTAATTTTACTAATTTGAGTATTATAAATTACATATTTATATTTTAAGATATGGTATTTGTAAATTATATACGTGTTATGAGATGAGTAGATTCACTCAATTCTCAATATTGAAATCCCAAGCAACATAGTCTAATTCTACGTCATTTGGGACTGCTTCTTTAGGAAGCACTTATGCTTATAAACTCTTTTAGCAAAAGCGCTTTTATTATAAATACGTTGAAAGTTTCGTAAGAAATTATAAGTGCTTCATGGAAAAGCAATTGAGAATGTTTCATGAAGATGCACATGGCAGGTGCTTCTTCAGAAAACGCTTCTATAGCCCAAAAGTGCTTCCAAACTTTTCTGTCAAACGTTGTCATAAGCCCTTTTGGTTGTCAAAAAACGCTTTTAACTGTTTCAAAAGGCTTGTTTGAGAGTGCTTCTTTAGAAAGTACTTCTATTCATAAGCGTTTCTATATATAAAAAAATGTTTTTATTATAAAAATCTTGAATTTTCATTAAAAAAAAATCCAAGTGCTTCTTGAATAACATGTGCTTCTTCAGGAAGCGCTTCTATGACCCATAAGTGCTTCTAAAATTTTCTGCCAAACACTGTCAAAAGCGCTTTTGGTTGTCAAAAGAAGCTTTTAATCATTCCAGAAGTACTCTCAAACAGGTCATTATTCACACCACGTGACAAAGTTATGGTCTCACCATGTCACCCATTTGGCAAGAGTAGTATTTAAGAAGTTAGTTAGGCATGACTTTACAATTTTAGACCGGAGCGTATATATTAATATGCTTAATAATTGGATTAACGGGATGCATGGATGCGATAAGTTAGGCCCAAAGAAGGTTTGAGGCATTTCTTTGATTAGTGACTACATTAAGCTATTGATTATGTTTGGCCTAAAACATCAAATCAGGTAAAAAAAACAAAATCATTTTGATTCTCAATTTTTGGAAGGCCACACGTAAATTGGCATACTCCAGCACGCTATCCTTTTATCAATGGATACAAAGTTCCTTGGCCAAATTAAGGTGCAGATAATCATAGTCGCATAAAATTCTATAATTATGAGTAAACATTCCAAGTTTCCCTTTCTTAATTCAAAGAACCAATCAAAATGTCCAGTTCAGCACTATGCTCAACTGCAGTATCTTAAACATAATTAAGCAAAACGATTCTGATGTACGTGGGACACCACATCATCATACTAACGTGATATAACAGACCAGTGATAAAATTATGTATAACCTAGCAAGCAAGGAAAAGAAAGAGCCAAACCCCATGTTGCTATGTGCAAACTTTCATAAGCTTTAATGTGCTCATAAATTGTTGGTCATATGTAAAACAGTTAGCTCCTTTTCTTAGCAGGTTGAATGATTCATCTGAGCCTTTTTTTCTCCGACTTCTATCCACCCCAACAACTCTTTTTTCTTCCAAGTTATCATGCACCAGTTAAAGGCTACATTATGTTGTATATATCCATGGCGTGTGACGCACGTGTCAATCGCATTTCTTGCACAACTTTCCATCTCAAAGATTTCTTCCAAAGTCTATCATCCATCCAGCCAATTATATTCCTCTACTTTTGACTTTTCCTCCCTCCAGAATCTGCTTCCATTTAAGTTGGAAGGGCTTATAATTAAGTTAGAAGTCTATAAAAATGGACATAATGCTAGAAGTGCTTATATTTAAAGCAGCTGGCTAAAGGAGATTTAAACCTTGATTAGTTAGTCTGCTTAATTCAATGGCTTCTTGTGGCTTTCCTGACATATTTTCCTGGATTCAGAGCCTTCCACCAGTCACTCAATGGCCAACAACTTCCATGTCCATATCTATATGTTCCTCAAGTTCATCCCAACCATCTCTCAAACTCACCATTTCTCAAAACCATCAAACCCAAGAACTCTCTTTTGCAATAGCTGCAGATTTCAACCTCCCCATCTTGCTTTGGACCTCAAAACAATTCAAGTTCAGCCCCCAATCCATCAAGCTAGTAACTGAAGAAACTGTTTCCAGCCTCTTCGTCAATTTCATTGAAGATGTGCTTCGTTATGGCGCAAACAAGAACAACTCCTTGATCACATTTCTGAAACTGGATTCCATTGCCAACTTTGGAGATGTTTTTAACCTCTCATTTGTCACTCTCCTCCTCCTTGTTTGCATCTATGAAGCACCTGCTGATCTCCGAGGGGAATGTCTTAACAGTCTCAAGAATCACTTGGCAAATTGTTGGTCAAGACAAGCATCAAAGTCTCTCATGAAAGTGTTAGGATCCAATTTAGAAGAGGAATGGATGAGGTCCATAAATCTTGCAATTACCAATTGGATTGTGGAGCTCCAAGCCACCCAGCGCACCCTCGTCCAAACACCATTATCACTCTTCTCTTATGCATTTTCAACATTTGGGTTATGGAAAGTCCAATTGTATTGTCCTCTCATAGCCATGGACATTGCAAATTCCAGCAGCCCTTCTGTTGATGAGAGGCTGCAATTCTCTCTAAATTACCACCAGCTTGAGGGCGTGCTTCAATTCAATCACAAAGTCGTTGTTCAAGAAAGGTGGATTGATGTGATGCTCAACGTTGATAACATAAGGTACTTTTTAGTGTTTGATATATATAGCCAAATTTGTTGTAACACAATTTTGATCACTAACTCTATATATTATATACTTGCCTTCTCTGTTTTTCTTTCTTTTTTTCTGAAGGTGTGATGTGATCAGTCTTGTGAATGAGAGACTGATGAACGAACGAGGAGCCGGTATAGCTGAAAAGCACTTCCCTTCAAGAATTTCATTACAAATTACTCCAACCCACCAAAACAATGTGGTAAGTGTTTCAGTGGGCAAGTCTTCTGAGAACCCTGCAAGAGAGATTGGCCACGAGAAAGGCATAGAAGGCTCATTTGAGGTCCCTAACCCTTCCTTGGCACTCAAGGTATCAGCAGGAGAGACCATAACAATGAGCTTGAAGCCATGGAAATTCGAGGAATCGGTGTACGGCTATAGCGCAAAATTGAACTGGTTTCTGCATGATAGTGTGGATGGAAGAGAGGTCTTCTCTTCTAAGCCATCAAAATTTGCATTGATCAACCCAAAGGCATGGTTCAAAGACAGATACTCCAGCGCTTATAGGCCCTTCACAAGGCAAGGAGGGGTCATTTTTGCTGGTGATGAATATGGAGATGGTGTGTGGTGGAAGGTGGACAAAGCTGCCATAGGAAGAACAATGGATTGGGAAATTAGAGGGTGGATTTGGTTAACTTATTGGCCTAACAAACATAAAACATTTTATACTGAGACTAGGAGGCTGGAATTTAGAGAGATCCTCACCCTCACAATTGCTTAATTTCTTTAGGGCCACAGTTTCAATTGTTCAATCTTGGAAACCTAAGTGCAATTTGTCTCCAAGAGTAACCATTTGGAGTATAAGATTCCAAATTAATGGTTTGAACTTTGAATGGAATGTAAAGTTGTAAACAATACATGTACATTTGTATTTGTATGCAAATATATACTATGAATTAATTTATGGGAGATTCACTATTATACCTAATACAAGGGCCAAAATTATATATATATAAAACCCCTACATGAAATGGACTTTAAAAACACACCCAAAGTCCATTTATAACATAACAAATATGCTTCCAACTTCCTATAAATTACAAAACTGCCATCGATTTCTTAAAACAAGCTTAGCCCCAAAACCTCATAAAAAAACTTCAAAACACTCAATAGGGCATCAAAGTAATTTAATAATCAAAATTAAATTTAATGAGTTTTTCTATTTAAACCCCACACTTCTCTTTGTTCACCCTATATTCTAAGTTTACCCCAACTTCTAATTCAAATTTTCACAATTTCTAAAAAAACCTCAATATCTTCTTAAACTACGCCTAAATACACACCCAGCAGAAAAAACAAAAACAAAAACTCATCAATCTCACACCCCACACCTAGGTGAATTGCCATGTTTGAAAACATAGCATTAGAAAAAGAAAAAGAAAAACAAGATGGGTGTGTTCAGAGAGAGAGAGAGAGAGAGAGAGAGAGAGAGTGTGTAGGGGTGGGGTCGATTAGAGTTTAGATGTGCATGTGGCTTGGGGATTTTGGGTGTGTGTGGGTTGTGTGTATAGATGTAATAGAGTTAAGTATTAAGTTGTGACCTTTTTTGTCTTTTTACACAATAATAAAACATAAGAGATTAATGATTTAAGTATTGGGGTGAACAAAAAAAATTGTGGGGTTTAAATAGAAAAACTCAATTTAATATGGCCAACTGTCATTTTTTGGGGTTTTTTTTGGGTTTGTTTATAGAAATTAAATGGTGTAGGGTTTAACTATATCACTAGTGCTAAAAATGGGTATATAACTAAGTGAGCTTTAGTTTAAAATCAATAGGGAGTTTCATATTTTGATAAATAGGAAACTAATTTCACCTAATTTACTTGAGGTCAAAGACTAATAAATGTACCTAAAATTACTAAACTACAACTAATAAATCCTATAAATTACAAGGAATGCCACTGAAGCTTATTTAAATAATTTTATTATTTCATTTGAGGTCAACCTCCAGCTGTCCACCAACTCCTACAGACCCACGCCGACAGCCCAAACTCTTACAGCCCAACTCCTATAGCCCAAATGGAAACGAAAACTGCAATGCAGTTTCCGTTTTATCCAACATCGATTCGCGCACGATTTGTTTACAAATCCATCATACTCTAGAGTTATATATAAATTGCAATAAACAACCACTTTAAAACAAAACAATTCAGATATCGATGAAGTAAAACGAAAACAAAAATCATTTACAACTATAATAAAAACACAACAAAAACATAAACTCCATAACAATTCTATTTCTTTTGGGTTTTGTGCCCTTCAACATAGACACTAAATAATCATCTAACATACACACAACATTGTCGTTTATAATCTTGCCAATCTATTTAGCCAATTGTAATTAAACGGAAATAGAAACTGCAACTGCAATTTCATCGGAAACTGTCAAACCAATTTAACCCCCAAACACACACGTAGTGACTCTTCTTCTTGTTAGTATGAAATTTGTATTGCCATTTCCTAGACTCTAGCATAGGTTGAAAATTAATTTGTGAGGAATTGTTATTGGACGTTTTGGCACAACTCTTTCAACCTCATACTTCCGAGGCATGACCTGACCATATGAGAAACTTGACAACAGGTAAATAATGACATTATCATGCATTCAAAATAGAATTTATAATTACAGCTATTTTTGATGCCATTGTGAATTAAGTTAAACTATTAGCGTTTATCATCATGACATGCACCATGCTTATCTCCTACTCGACTTGTTTTAGGAGAAATTGATTTCTTAATAATAGTGGCTGATTGGTGTTGTCACTATGAGTCCTTATCGAATCAGACTTTATATTTATAATTGGATAGTTGGCTTGTCATCTGTTGGATGTCTCATGAAGAGACCTTTTTGCATCAGGTTTAGGAATTTTAGTTTGAATAGGTTTTAGAGTTTTAGTTGCACAGCACGTATGGTCACATGGGTTTCTCTCTAGGGAGAGAAACCTGCTTTGAATAAAAGGACGGTTGGTTCTTTTCATCGTTAAGCTTTTCAACGTAATTACATCTTTGAGCATATAGAATTTTAAGAAAAGTTGTTGTGCATATTTGAGATAAATTATCAAGTGTTCCATGTTTACTTGGTGATTTATCAAACACTTTAATTATTCATATTGCATTCATTTGCATTGTTCGGTGACTCATATGGTTGAGGGCATCAAGACCGTGATGGCGGTTTTCCTCCGACGAGCTTGAATCGATTGTGACATGTATCGGATTCAACATAAGGAGAGTTAGAAGAACTCCAGCGAGCTTGAAGCAATCGTGACCAGTATTGCGTTCAACATAAGGAGTGTCGAAGATCATCCCGTGACAGAAGTTGAGTTATGAAGAGGTCGGTAAACATTATCTAGAAGGTGTCTAGAATAAGTGTGTGAGTACTTCTTGTAATTATCGTTCTATAGTGGATTTGAGTTGGACTGAGGAGTCCCATAGATTTTCCCCAGAGGTGGGGTTTTACCACGTAAAATAATTCTCTGTGTCTTTCTTTATTTTACGTTCAGCACGTTTCAGGATTGATAAGCCATATCAATCCTGCTACCAAAGTTTATTTTTTGTTTATTGGTTATAATCTTTAATTGGTCTAATCACCCTCCTCTAGGCATTTTAAGTCATCCTACAGGTAATTTCACTTCTTCTTCAACCTCTCGATTTAACCCCCAAAATTCATCTATAAATTGCCATCTCAGACCAATTTCACCATTTCTGGTTCGTCAAAATTCCCAGAAATCTCTCGTCTGCATTTTGCTCCACTCGATTAGCTCCTTCCTCCAGTGGAGTCCTCTGTTATTCTCCGATCCTTCAACTGCAACTCTCTCGCTCTCTCTGTTTTCATGCTTTCATATTTATATACATACATGCATAGATAATAAATTTTTGTATTTTGAAGCTTAAGCAGTGAGTGTGCTTGCATTAATTGTTAAACAATTTGAGTTATGAATTTATTTTGTTGTTTGATTTCGTGGACGAGCTGATAGAAGAAGAATCAATCAAAATTCTGCGGATTTTTCAAAAGAAAATAGAAGATTTTAATTATTTCTGGAGAACTAACTAAACTAAGCTGGTTCTTGCACACGCTGTTTGTGAATGGATTAATGTATTACTTTTCCTTGTTGTAAATCTCCCATTTGTAATGTTACTAGATAATACATGCATTCTTTAATAAGTTCATAAGAAAAAAAAATATATATATATATATATATATATATATATATATATATGAAGATTATTTTTCCTTTTTGTTTTGGCATGCACTATATATATATATATACAGTCCCTTTCTATTGAGGGATCCCTCAAATAATTTTATTTGAGGGACGCCCTTTAGGGTACCCTACAATTTTTTTCCAATGATCCAAACCATCTATTTTTTAGGTCTTCATTCATAGATTATCCTTACAAAAAATTAGACAAATCGGAAACCGTTTCGACATCCAATTGTGTCATACAAAATCAATGAACACGGTGCTTCAAAAAAGTACTAAAATTTCAATAACTCAATTGAATGGTCAAATTATATCGGATTCAAGTGATTTTTTGTAGAGATGATCTTTGAATGAGTATCTACAAAATAGACGGTTTGGATTAGTGAAATACAATCCGGAGTGGGCCATACAAGGGGTGTCCCTCAAATAAGCTTATTTAAGGGATCCTCAATGGTAAATATCATATATTATAGATTGATAAAGAAAGAAAAGGTAGAACCAAAAAAAAAAAAGATGACTGTAGATCGATAAAGAATGCTATCATATATATGATATGATGTACGGAAACAAAACAAAAAACAGCAACCAAAAAAAAAAAAAAAGAAGGAAAAGCGTAGAAAAATAATAACTCATTTGATGTACAGCAACAAATATGATCATGATGTATTGTTCATCGATATATGATGATGGCAATAACAACGATTCAAGCAACATCAACTACTCATATTATGATGTACATCGATATATGATGATGGCCCATTCATATTAATTGGGATTCTACTGTTTATCGATATATGATGATGTACATCAACAAGAATTATTCAAGCACACAATGAGAGATCATACATATATGAAAGCGTAGAAAAAGAGAAGAGATTTTTTACCTCCACTTGACAAGTACACATGTTCAAAGATTGGAAAGTGTAAAGCAAGTTCAAAATTTCTAGGGTTGACATAAGATTTATCAGGGCCTTTTGTATTTATACTTATCACTTTAAATTCTAACGAAATCGAACAACTCATTAATTCCTTCAAAATAAATAACTTTTTGAATAAATCTAAACTTTGTTTGACTTCTGAAAAATCATAATTGAATACACCTAGATTTTTACAAACACTTTAAAATTTTGGGAGCATTTTTGCTCACCACTTTAACCATAAGAGCATCTCCAACAGCCTCTTCAACCACTTTGGGATGCTCAAATAGATGAGCCACGTCAGAAAAATTTCCTCCAACAGCCTCTTCAACCTCAGTCATCAAATCTGCAACCTCATTCTCTCTCTTCAAAACTGGTAAGTTGACATTGCCTCTTCAAAACATTCATTTTGTTTTGGGAGAATCAAAATCATATTGAAAGGCTAAAAACATTTATTTGCTTGATAGGTTTGATGTACATTTCATAAATATTATTTATTTTCTAGAATATTATCTTTTTAAAAAAAGAATTTTATTAATTATTATTGTTTAAAGTCAAATATTGTATTAATTGAATTGAAGAGACTAATAAGGCACAAAATATTAAAATAGCAAATAAGGCTCTTCAAATTGCCACGTAGGTCAACAAACTTCAATTTGAAGAGTTTTTTTTGCTACCACTGTTGGAGATGCTCTAAGTGTACCTTCACCACCATTCCCAATGATTGACACGTGTTCATAGGCCTAACCATAGTTAACTTTTGCTTTGTATTTATGGAACCATGATTATACATGTGCACTGGCGGATCTATAGAGGCGCAAGGAGGTGCAATTGCACCTCCCCACGCCTGAAAATCACTTGGAGAAGCTGAAATGTGCCCCTCTGTTACTGCCCACCAGCTGTTTGATTATTTGCTCCAAAGAAACTCCAGGCAGTAGCTCCTTTGCGCAAGCTGCAGCTCGCTGTTCGCAGGGCTGCTTGGCTTCTTCTTCTTTTTTTAAGTGACTTGTCCAAAACGCATAGTTTTGGTCCAAGTGAGACCCAAAAAAAAAAATTTAAAAAGAAAAAGAAAGTGCCAACTAACAGCTACGCCAAGGTTGACACCTCTTCCTCAGATAAGTTTCAATCCAAATTGGCTTCCCCCAAATAAACTATATCCTCCCCAACTCTTAACCCTACCCCTCCACACCTGAACCACCACTACCCACACCGGCCAACTCCCCAACCACCGGACCAAGTTATGGCAACATCCCTCCACAATTTGTTTGGAAAATTAATTTCTCTCTCAAATTTCAAAGTAATTTCTCTTTATGCTTTAATTAATTAAGATGGATTGTTGGGTTTTGGTTAATTGATTGAGTTTTTGTTTTTGTTATTTTGTATAGATTTTTTCAATTTAAAATTGATGAATTGGTTAATATGATTAATATGGTGTTTTTAGCCTTTTAAATATTGTTTAAATTATCAGAGTATTTGGTGGTTGTTTTTTTTGGAGCTTTTAGCCTTTGAAATATTGCCCCTTCTCTGCAAAATTTCTGGATCCGCCAGTGTACATGTGGACACGTGTCAAACATTGGAGATGGTGATGAGGGTACACCTATGGTTAAAGTTGTGAGCAAAAATGCACCCTAAAATCTTAATTGAATTTTTACAAACACTTTAAAATCTTAATTGAATACACCTATATAAACGGAGAAACTGATGAGAGAGGCGGACATTTCGAAGATCAACCTCCCCAGCTGTGCTTAACCAAACACACACGTAGTGACTCTTCTTCTTCTTCAACCTCTCGATTTAACCCCCAAAATTCATCTATAAATTGCCATCTCAGGCCAATTTCACCATTTCTGGTTCGTCAAAATCCCCAGAAATCTCTCGTCTGCATTTTGCTCCACTCGATTAGCTCCTCCCTCCAACAATGGAGTCCTCTGTTGTTCTCCGATCCTTCAACTGTAACTCTCTCGCTCTCTCTGTTTTCATGCTTTCATATTTATATACATACATGCATAGCTGATAAATTTTTGCATTTTGAAGCTTAAGCAGTGAGTGTGCTTGCATTAATTGTTAAACAATTTGAGCTATGAATTTATTTTGTTGTTTGATTTTGTGGACGAGCTGATAGAAGAAGAATCAATCAAAATTCTGCGGATTTTTCAAAAAGAAAATAGAAGATTTTGATTATTTCTGGAGAACTAATTAAACTAAGCTGGTTCTTGCACACGCTGTTTGTGAAGGGATTAATGTATTACTAGTTGAAAGATATATGGATATGGAGGTAACAAATTAGGCTCCAACGGTTTGAGATCTGATGTGATATTCATTTTCTTGTTATCTTCAACCGGCACGGATTTCTATGATAAGCTTACCTAAGTGGATCTCATTTAAGAGGCCAAATTGCACAATCTGTTTACATTACTCTGCGAAGTGCAGACTATTCAACTATTGTTGAAGCTTGATCCAAATTTGGATTCTGATAAGACACTGTCAAATTGCAGGTTCTGTAGGCACAGTTTCTCATGTTCGGTCCTCGCTTGACAAGCCTGGTATGCTTCCTGGGTATAATACCGCAAGGCCCACCGTGAGTAGATCATACTTCCAAGGCTTGATGATTAGTGAGAAGTTCATTTATTCTCCACAAATGCGGAGGGGAGTGCAAGTATCATGTGTGAAGACATCTGAAGCTGCCAAGAGTGAAAAATCCAGCGGTATGTTTTAGATTTGTATGTCATTTTGCTTGGGGGTGGGGCAGAATGCCATTTAGATGTATGATTTTTGAACCACATTTAGAAGCTATGAGTGTTTTAGATTTGTATGTCATTCAGAACTCGAAACAGGGTATATTTCCATGTCCATAACTGAATATTACTTAAGTACCCACAATGTGATTGGTCAGCTGAAGTCACTTTCTACTGCATTCATTCTACATTCTGCTCTCGCCTGGATATTTCGTAAAGCCTGATTTCCATGACACTGGTGCATCTGAAGATTATTTTTGTCAATGAGAGAATATAGTTTACATGGTTTGCTTTCTTTCTTTTATGTTTTTGTTTTTATAAACTTCTGGGATTTCATTTGTGTTCTGGTATGACACTGCCTCTCTCTGTGTTGGCCCATGGTAGAAATGTGCTTACACATGCTAATATGTCACTGTTTCATAGTCTGAGTAAAATTATTAGATTTCCATCTTAGAGATGTTTTGATATTGAGCAGTTTCAACAGATAGTAAGCCACAAGTTTCATCAGGGAGAACTACTCAACCCGCAACTTTTCCTAATGGATTTGAGGTGAGAATATCTGTATAAGGAAAAAAGTCTGTGATGAGGCACATAGGTCTTTAAACTGTTCCTTCTGGTTTGACACATAGTTGTCTTTATAATCAGGCACTAATGCTAGAAGTCTGTGATGAGACAGACGTTGCTGAACTGAAACTTAAGGTAAATATCAACATCCATCAAGCAACCTAGTACTCTTGCAAAATCAATTGTTTTTGCTTTATGTGTAAATAAGATATGCATTTTATAGTAAAGAAAGACAGTCAGTACCTCATTAAGAATCAGAAAAGCGTTGGGTACTCAATATGTTAAGGGGATGATGAATACAAGAAGCGCCTTCTATCATAATATTAATATAAGCGCCTTAGCCTATCTATATTAAAGGGCTTTTATTGCTTGTTAGAGCTTTAGTTTTGAGCAAGGACGTTTAGGCTTTACTAATAGAATATAAAGGGCTTTTCTCGCTTGTTTAGATTGCTTTGGCCTTGTCATCAGTATCTTGTTTAGTGAGGACATGTAATTAGCATAAGGGACAGCATAGAACATTGTAGCATACATCATGGATTTCAAGACCTGGTTAAAGTTCATTAATCTCTAAGGCTTCTACTGTTTTAGGGTATGGGCTGTCTAGAGTTGATTGTAATCTGCAAATTTTTGGCTGTATTTTACATTCTCTTCTTTGACTGACCGAGCATATCTGTGTTAGATTGGAGACTTTGAAATGCATTTGAAGCGGAATATTGGAGCCACCAGTGCTCCTGTGTCTAGCATCTCGCCAGTAGCAGCACCACCTATTCCAAGTAAACCCATGGTTGAATCAGCTGCTGGTCCCCCTCCAGCACCAGCACCAGTACCAGCACCAAAATCTTCTTCTGAAAAAGCCACTCCATTTACCAACACTTCTGTAGACAAGTCATCAAGATTAGCAGCCTTGGAGGCTTCTGGAGCTAACGGATATGTTCTGGTTTCTTCTCCTACAGTATGTGTTGTGCTTATGTCCGAGGAACAATTTGGTTCTTTTACTTTGTCCAGGACAATAACTACAATATAGCATCTAGGATTCACTTTCATCTTTCATTTTTTGTCTGTTCCAGGTCGGTTCATTCCGAAGGGGTAGAACAGTGAAAGGAAAGAAGCAACCTCCAATCTGTAAAGAGGTATCTGTTTCATAACTATATTTTGGTTCATCATTTTTAATATTTTAGATTTAGTAGAAAATTCACCTAATATGTCATTCTTATGTCTTGTGCTCATATTTCCTTGTATTCCCAAGTGCTTGAATCAAATGATAAACGGATTTAGCTCTCCTTATGCCTTAACCTTTTATAGCTATTTTCTACCTACAAAATAACTCCCAGTGGATTCTTCTAAAATCCTGATTTAATTGAGTAAATCAAGAACTAAACTGATCTGTAATTAAATATCCATCTAGAAGATTGCATTTTCTGTAACAAGATCAAGCTTTAAATAAGTCCCATATCTACAAGCATACAGGTGATTTTACGGACTACCTATCCTATGGGTGCCTTCATGTAACTGTTGACTTAAGTTTATCAACAGTGTCTCGGCATCTTGATTTCCTTATCCAAATACTGGCAACATTTTGATTCCTTAAACCATAAACCTTTTGTATAACCAACTTGGCAACATAACCTTAATTTGGGTTCTCTTGATTCCAAACTGTACAGGGTGATCTGATCAAAGGAGGACAAGTAATCGGATATGTGGATCAGTTTGGCACTGAACTTCCTGTGAAGGTATGTTTTCCCTTTTTAGTTCCTTTAATGCGTGTTTTATACTACATACTTCGCTCATGATGGATTCTTGATATGTTGAGCAGTCAGATGTGGGAGGAGAAGTTTTGAAGCTCCTCTTCAATGACGGAGGTATAATGACTATTATCATTTTTCAATGCATGATATTTAAATGCTATCAAGTTGTGTCATATATAGGGTGTATAATAAGAACTTAAATTAGCACTGCAAACAAGTATGGAATATGGGCACAACGAAATTCAGAATACAAAAAATCCCAAAGAGGAGCTTCATATTTTTACTCTATAACTTATATGGCTGCGAATACCCTCTTATGGTTTTATTTGAATTGGTAATGATTCACAGAAGCCGTTGGTTATGGAGACCCACTCATCGCTCTCTTGCCATCATTTCACGGTATCAACATCAAGTGAGCTTTCTCTCTTTCGGTAAATTCTTGTTGAAGAGCTGCTAGGCTTGCAGTTTTCCAGAGTCATTCTTTCCATCAGTGTCTATTTACGTTGTGGCATTAGGGGACAAGCGGTATTCGCAATACATATTTCAATATTTCTGGCCAGGAAAATTGACTGTAGATCAATGAATAATTTGATTGAGCTTCTATAATCGTTGTGTTAGTCTGTTAGACATTGTCTTTGTTGTTAGTGGTTACATTCCGTGATAAATGTGTTGCGTATGGAGGGAAAACCTTTTTTCTTTTCTTTTTCACTCAAATGTTTTGCATGGAAGAAGTTGTAACATCTTAATTCGCCTGGCTTTATGTCCTCTCCTCTCCGGTGGTTTTAACTTTTAATTGAAATAGTCCGGTCGAGGCCGAGCCATCAAACTAAGCAAGGGTTCATATCTCTCATATCCCTCTTTCCTCTTTTTTCATTAGCAAAATATAACGACAAAAAAACAAAAGAGAAGGCAGCCAAATTATTAAGGAAAAAGTCGGCACTTTGCCTCTGTAGTTTGACTTCAATCACTTTTGACATGTAGCTTCAATTTCACTTTTGACCTCGTAGTTTGGCACTTCAATCACTTTTGGTCCATGTATTTTCAATTTCGTCACTTTTGACCTTGTAGTTTGGCACTTCAACCACTTTCGTTGTAGTTTCAATTTCGTCATTTTTGGCCATGTAGTTTCATATTTTGAGCATATCAAGGACAATATAAATTTTTGTTAATTTCTTTAACGGAGCAACCATGTGCCCTCACGTGAAGGGGCAATATTGTCAGAACCAAAACCCCATGCGTCGAGTTCAAGTTTGATCAAACTCTCAACCTTGACTTCAGCATGTTCAAGTTGTCATTTTCTCGCTTGTCCATTTTTTTCCTTTCCCGCGCATCTTTTTTTGTTGAGAAAACCGTGGTCTTTTTTATTTTCCTATTCAATTACGAATTTCTGTTTGCTACCGAGATAACGTAATCTCTCTCTTTTAGATCGAAAAGTATCAATCTTCATGGCAATTTGGGCAACAAAATAGTCAATTATTTGATTCGGCGATTTCTAATTGTTGATAATATGGTAAATTGATTGCTTTTACAGTGAATCTACCACTACGCGATGCTCCCCACAGTTCCGTTCCTTTCCAATTTTCTCTTTATCGTTGCCCTTGTGGTCTCTCTTTCTCTCCCTTGCAAGTAATTAGCAATAATAAAGCCAGATGGGTTGTATGATAACTGCACTGATAAAAAGGCTCATTTGATTTGACAATATTGCCGCTCCACGTGAGGGGAGCAACCACAAATGTGGTTGCTCCGTTAAAGAAATTAACATAAATTTTATATTGTCCTTGAATTGCTCAAAATATGAAACTACAGGGTCAAAAGTGACGAAATTAAAACTACAGGGACCAAAAGTGGTTGAAGTGCCAAACTACAGGGTCAAAAGTGACGAAATTGAAACTACAAGGACCAAAAGTGGTTGTAGTGCCAAACTACAGGGATCAAAAGTGACTTTTGGCCAATTATTAATACTAGCCCCATTATCTTATTTTGTTTTTAAATTTAAAATTTTTTAATATAAAAAGGTATGAATTTATTATATTAATTTCATTTAATTAATAATTTAAATTCTTAATGTTTGCATTAATCAATGACATTTTATGGTATTTTGAAAGTTTCACCCTTTTCAGTCTTTTGCTTTATATATAATAGCATCCACAATGGGCTTCCTAAACCACCTCCTTAGACAAATTTTAGGGAAGAATTGGAAAAATACAACTTCAATCATGCTCCCTATCCACCTCTTAAAATAAGGAGAACTCTAGGAGCTCCTAAATCTGAGGAGAGAGAAAAGACTCCTAGTGGCTCCCTATAATTTAATACTGCTTTATTTAATGAGTATTTCAAACCTTTAATTAATGCTAATCATTTTTTATATTATTTTTTAATAGAGATTGACCAATTAAAAAAGAGTTATAGCATTTATGACTCCCTACACTAGAGAGCATGATTGAAGTTTAAATTTTATAGAGAGCTTCTAAAATAACTTTTACATGGTTTTAGCTAAAATTTAACTAAAAAATAGAGAGCATAATTGTGGATGCTCTAAGCGTGTGCCAATTGGTTTTCTTTTTTGTTTTATTTGTTTTAAATTTTTTATTTATTTTAAAATTAAGAAAAGATAAAATTGTTAGTTATGTTCCATAAAAATATGACCTATTATCTAATTTTAATTTTAATTTTAATTTTGTAACTGGAAAAATATAAATTGACTAAATTATTCTAATTTAATTAATAATTTTAATTTTTAATATTTGTATTAACTAATGACAATTTTTGGTATTTTGAATGTTTCACAATTCTCTACCTTTTTATAAGAAGATAGAAGATGATTAGAACAAAAAAATAATTTATCATAATCTACAAAGTTGTTTTTTCAAATTTATAAACCCCTCACCACCCAAAATTTGGTCCGTGTCCTCTCCTGTACCTGGTAGATAAGATAAGAATGAGAAAGTAAGACAATTTGGATAAAATTAATAAATGACCAGTTTACACCACCCAGAAGTATTTTCCAAATTTATGTGACAAAGAAAAATTCAATTTACGACCCAAAAAAGAAGAAGAAAAAAAACTGAATGATTGAAGGCGCCTAAACATTAACGAAAAACGAACCAGATAGCCCATGCTTCTAAATTCGCAAATCAACGACTCAACTCCTCTGCCCTCCTCTACTTCAGATAGACCATGCGGGACTGACTGTTAAACATTGTCGCCGCAAAAACAAGAATGAAGACCCACACTAACAGAGGCTTCACCACAACTGGACCACTCCACGTAACATCTCTTCCCGGAGCCTCATCGGAAATTTCCCTTCGCCGCCAACTTCCACCCGGAATCCGCGTTTTCCGGCGAGTTTCATACGGTAAACGCACCAAAATCTCCGTCATTCTCCGCCAGAATCCGGCCGAAACTTCCCAGCAAGATATCGGGAATTTAATTGAAAGTGCTGACGATTGCAACGAAGCTCGCCGGAGTCCGCTCCATACGAGGCGACACGCGCTACTCGCCCCTTCGCTGGCGCTCGGCGCGTGGTTTCTAAAATCGACAGTGGCGAACGCAGAGGACGCTCCGTTGCCACCGCCATCACCGTCGCAAACGGTACCAGTGCCGAGAGCTGAGGAGAAGAAGAAAGAGGAGGATGCGATAACGTCAAGAATATACGACGCGTCAGCGATTGGAGAGCCCGTGGCGGTGGGGAAGGACAAGAGCAAGGTGTGGGAGAAGGTGATGAATGCTCGGATATTGTACTTAGGTGAAGCCGAACAGGTTCCGATTCGCGACGACAAAGAATTGGAGCTGGAGATTGTGAAGAACTTGTGGAAAAGGTGTTTGGAGAGTGAGCGAGCCTTATCTTTGGCTCTTGAAGCATTTCCTTCTGATCTTCAGGACCAGCTCAATCAGTATATGAAGAAAAGGTTCTCTCTGAAATATTATATCTATCTAGCTTTTTATGTATAATCTACATTCCACACTCACTTGTATATTTTCTGTGTTGCTTGTATTGATGCCTGAGCATTTATGATGGCACAGCATAGATGGAGATGCTTTGAAGTCCTACACATCACATTGGCCACCTCAACGCTGGCAGGAGTACGAGCCCCTTCTAAGTTTCTGTCGTGACAACGGAGTTCGGCTTGTAGCTTGTGGTACTCCACTCAAGGTACTCTTACACTACTTTCCTATAAATCAAACTAGCTAGCATCAATGTATAATGGTGCATCTCTTACTGGAGTGTATAAGCTAAATTTGATTTCTTAATATTGTAATGTTAGTTTTCAGCCACTTCTTAATTTTAGAGTGTGTATGGTAGGTTAATGAGTAAAGAATGCATAGTGATTACTTTGGTTTTCATAGGTTTTACGGACGGTCCAATCGGAGGGAATTAGTGGGCTTTCAAAGGCTGATCGTAAAGCGTATGCTCCTCCAGCAGGTTCAGGCTTTATCTCAGGCTTCACTTCTAGCACACGCAGAACACCAGTTGATTCGAATTCTCCAAATCAATCTGTGCCTTTTGGGCCAAGTTCATATCTTTCTGCACAAGCAAGAGTGGTTGAGGATTATACTATGTCCCAGATTATCTTACAGGCCATGGTGGATGGAGAAGCAAGTGGTATGCTAGTGGTGGTGACAGGTGCAAGCCATGTTAGATATGGGATTAGAGGGACAGGACTGCCAGCTAGAATTTCAAAAAAGTTGCAAAAGAAAAACCAAGTAGTTATATTACTTGATCCTGAAAGACAGCACATACGACGGGAGGGAGAAGTTCCTGTTGCTGATTTCTTGTGGTATTCTGCTGCCAGACCCTGCAACAGGAATTGTTTTGATCGTGCTGAAATTTCCCGAGTTATGAATGCAGCAGGCAGGAGGCGAGATGCCCTTCCACAGGTTAGTAGTATTCTTATAAAGTTTTTTTCTTTTGGTTTTTCTGGGAAATTATAGCTCCTGCCAATCTCCCCTTAATGCATGCAGTAGGAGGTTACTTGTAGGTGGTGTGTAGTTTTAATGCAACTATTAGTTGACTGTTATGGTGGTTTTAGTTGTCAAGAAAAAAAGAGGGATTGTCTTATGCTATGATGAAATTAGAGGGATCCTCTTAAACAACATGAATTGTTTATTTAGCTGAAATTTCACCTTTTCCAAAGGGTGATGCTAGGGAGACCAACTTTGTGTCCCAACTTGTGTACCAACTCTCTAATAGAGGTGGAGCCCACTAATACAATGGGTCCCATACTCTATTAGAGAGTTGGTACACAAAGTTGGTCTCCCTAGCATTTTCCTTTTCGAAAATGTAATTTTGGATTCAACAGATGACATTTGGGTAACTGAGTTGAGGTGTCCTGTGTAGTGGGTTTGCAAGTCGCACGTGCTTTTAGACAAATATCAACTCTTCTTAATGATGTTTTTTTCCTTCACTCAAGAAGATCAGACTGTGACATGCTTTTCAGGATCTTCAAAAAGGCCTGGATCTTGGTTTGGTATCTCCAGAAGTATTACAGAACTTCTTTGATCTGGAGCAGTATCCTCTTATTTCAGAACTCACTCAACGTTTCCAGGTGTGCAGATTTGAAATTTTTATCTGTTATCTCATATTTGTATTGGAAGGAAAAGTGAAACCAATTGATGTCAATGAACCTAATTTTGAAGAGTTTTACCAAAAACAAAAAAACTAATTTTGAAGAGCACGTAAGTTTACTTTAGCTCATCTTGATGCAGGGTTTCAGGGAAAGATTGTTGGCAGATCCTAAGTTCTTGCATAGATTAGCCATCGAAGAAGCTATATCAATAACTACTACTCTCTTTGCACAGTATGAGAGGCGCAAAGAAAATTTCTTTGAAGAGCTGGACTATGTTATCACGGACACTCTAAGGGGATCAGTTGTTGATTTCTTTACAGTGTGGCTTCCTGCCCCGACATTGTCGTTTCTTTCATATGCCGATGAGATCAATGTGCCTGATAGCATGGATGCTATTAAAGGTCTCATTGGGTCCATCCCTGATAATGCATTTCAAAAGAATCTTGTGGGGGAAGGATTGGAGTATCAATTATAGACTTGCATCTGTGCTTTTGGGTGGTCTAAAACTAGCTGGTGTTGGAATCATTTCCAGTATTGCGGCTGTTGCTGCCTCAAATGGTCTCTTTGCAGTTCGCAGTTTCATTAATCCAGCTCTGGTCATTAATCAGCAAAAGAAAAGAACTCCAATACTTAAAACGGCGATAATCTATGGAGGCTTTCTTGGAACATCGGCAAATCTCCGTTATCAGGTAGAAAAGTACTTGTCTAATCACAGTAACAATAATAACAAACAGTCCACCAAAAACAAAAACAACAATAGAACAGCCAAATAAAGTAAACTAGCAACTCAAGGAACAACTAGTGACTCATGAAACAGCAGCAACCCATGAGAATGAACAAAGAAATATGGTATCTCAAAATTCTTTTGAAATCGATGGCCACAAAAGATGCTTCCATTTTGAAGAGAGAGAGAGAGAGAAAACTGAGCTACAACCTGTTAAATTGGAGCTAAGTCGGCATCTTTTCTGCCTTATATATCAAAATGAACCTCATAAAGTCAGTCTTTCCAAGATTATATAGGATAGGACAATTTTTATTTTCAGTATAACTAAATAAAAGCATATTTATACATCTTAATCATGTCTTATGTTTCCTTTGTCATTAACTTGAATGTTGATTCTAATGCAGATTATTGCTGGAGTAATAGAACATCGACTTTCTGACGAATTTTCTTCTCAAACATTACTTGTAAATATGTTGTCTTTTGTTTCTCGGACAATAAACTCTTATTGGGGAACTCAGGTTAGAATCATCTTGATATTCTGCAAGTTTAAATTCATTTGTTCCTTACTTTTCAAAGATTAACTACCATGGCGACCATATTATTACTCTTCCTGAAACCCATGTGTTGGAACCTGGCTCAGCCCGTGATTGTGTTAGTTGTAATTATGTACGCTATGTCTGTAGAGAATATATACTTCGCAGAATGAAAGACGGGGATCTTTTTCAGAATGTCTTTAGAGAATAATTTGTAATATGTAAGCCATGTGTTTAGGGAACCTGGCACATTCCATTATTGTATTTATTTGTAATTATGTTCATTATTATGTATTCTACCAGTAGTACACTGTTGTTTATATAACCCTTTTCATAAACTATGTGAATCTTTTTCTAGCTTTTATTTGGTTTTTGTTTATGTGAGCCCTTGTTGCAATCCTTGTGAATCACTTGATCTTTATTAATCTTCTATGCGAACCTTTGTTGGTCACAATAACTAAAATGCAATTAGATAAGCTTGTTCCCCGATGTTGTTTCTGATATATCCTCTTGACTGCTGCAGCAATGGATTGATCTTGCACGCTTTACTGGTCTGCAAATGCGGAAGAGTGAATCATCCCAAATGCCAGATTCTACTAACCAAATGCCAGCACTGGAATGTATCAACACAGAGGAGACAAGTACGGATGAAATCCAGAACAAATGAGGTGATATCCCACTTTATGTCTTAATACTATTTAGCAGATTTTTCTGTAAAAGCTGCTGGGAGAGATCTCAAAGAAACGGATTTTTGTCCTTAGCTTTACATGTATCACTTCAATTATGTATCCAATTGTAAATTGCTTAATGCGCTTGTAAGATACAATTCTTTCAATTTTTATGATCATAAAGGCAATATTCTATAATTAAATGCTGTGTGTGTGTGTGTGTGTGTGAGCATACTTTTCAAATAACATCTGATCTGTAGGTAGGTACTGAGTAGAAGAATATAGATTGAAATTATCTCACAGAAAAATGAATGGAGAAACCTTGGTGAAGAGATATATGTTTCTCTTCAAACCATTGATTGGAGTTTTCTCCACTGCGGTTATGGAACTAATGGTAGGGTTGGAGGGTATGCAGCAGAGTGCCAAAGATGTGGGATTCGGTGGGTTTATATTGAAGCCGGATGCTTTGCAGGTGATCCATATGCTTCAAAAGGAATTAAGAGTCTTTTTCGGTGGAAGGATCTCTAATCTAGATGCGGCTACACTTGCAATGAGTGGTTGCAGAATGTTTTGTTGCAAATTAGGCCTGGTAAATGTAATGAGGTTGCAGATCAGCTAGCTAAGTATGTCTTCGTATGTGAATGTACAAGTACTGAAGTACAACCTTCACGTGTGTAAAATTTCGTTGAAAACATATAAAGGAAAAATCAAAGGGCAAAAGAAAAAAAAACCTTAAAATTGTATCATTTACAGAAAAATGAATGGGTCTAAATTTGAAAAGGAAAGAGAAGACCAAGACAAGACGAAGAGTTTCTAAGCTCTAAGCTCTATTTCCTATCATGTTCATTCACAGTAATTGTCCACGATCCTCTTACTGTTTCCTGCGTTTCATCATGAATTAGTGGTTCTCTGTCAATTGGTTGATTCCGGCTAACCGGTTTTCCTCCAACTCTCTGTTGTTGCAACACTAATACAGAAACTGAACAATCAAAGTCTGGGGAAGCAAGCATGTCTCCGACGATTCCAAGCTCCGGGCACTCACTCCACTCACCAAGCCCCGAAAGAAGCGGAGAGTCCTGATGGTGCCTCCCTACCAACATCAAATCAAAACAATCCACCATTGATTTGATAACAGCAGACAACCGTGCTCCATCTCTTACCACCTCCTCCACAACAACAAACCGCTCGTTGTCTCCATGGGCTACCCGGTATTCCTCAAGCAAGTCAGAGTCCCGCTTCCGATCTTTACTATTTTCTTCTCCAAAGAGAAGGAACCGTGCAACTGTTAAGTCCACACTTGGATGCCTTGCCATGCGAGCGCCATAGGCCAGTGCCTCTGTATCATCTGCACCACCAATGAAGATCACAGCAATATGGCATATATACTGGCTGGTTAGCATTGACACCGACTCGCCTAGGACCCCTCGATCGATGAGAATTCCAACAGAGCAAGGTGCCTTTTTGAGGACATTGATGTTCATGGATTGGAGGGGTCGGTTCACTGACCCAATGCTGCCATCTATGGCCCACTGCTTGTGAAAAGGCAGGATCACTAGGTTTACCCTCTTCTCAAATGCTAACCGGCAAATATCATCATGCATTGTTACATAACTGGAGATGGAAGTGTATGCTTGGAGGGTGGCGCACCCTTCATTGTACTGCTCGTATTGCCTCATGGCATTGACAATATGGCCAGACGGGCTGTTGTCTAAGTTGTCATGGGAACGGTGTGACACAAGAACAGGGTTGGTTCGCCCCACAAGCTCCGTGAGGACGAGGGCTATGACTGCAACAGGGTTCTCTGCTGTAGCATTTGATACTTCCAGGACGTTTACAAATGTGGGAGCGTTGTCTTGGTTGTGGATGCATGCTAGGATTCGGAGCTCTGACTCACGTTTCAAATGCTGGATTGTACTTCTTTTCATCACTGTGTATTGCTTTGAAGGATCATAAAGATATTTTATCAAGGGTGTTATCACTGCTGTCATGAGCACCACTGAGATCACGACCAGTGCAAATTCTTGATCAGTCAGAACCTGTAAAAAAATTCATCATATCATTCAAGATTAGCATTGGTACTCACTCAAAGTAGTTAGAGAAAAATGCAGAACGGAATCTGTAAGGGCTGATGGATGGAGAAAGGGCTGCTGAGAACTTCAAAAGTAAATGAGAGAGTTTCAAGTGATTGAGACTCAGACCTTGCTTTGCTTAAACAGGTTGAACATAACAAGCTCTGTGATGCCTTTTGCGTTGAGGATGAGGCCAAGCACAAAAGCTTGGCGCAGAGGCACATCGAAATAGCTGGCTGGCAACATTACAGCTCCTATCTTCACCAGGCTAGAAAAGATAACAACCACCCCCACAATCCACAAAGACCGAGGATGAATCTTGAAGATGTTCGTTCTCAGCCCACTATTGGCAAGGTAAGTTGGATAGAATAATCCTGTAGCCATGATTTCCACCTTTGTCACCAAAGCCGCTCCCAAAGGCGGTCCTTCAGGCACCGCATAGCCAAGCACTAGGGGTCCAAATAAGTAATGCTGGCTTAAAAGCTCACTGATAAATCCACAGAAAAGAACAATTATGAAAATGGTAACAATATATGACTCCTTGACAGATTGCCCTTCCTCTATACGGTTTAGCATCCATAGTATGATTGGCCTGAGCACATACGCAATGCCAAGCACAAATACTAGTGCTGATAGTAGTTCATACGTTGGGATTAATAAATTCCTGGTCCTATTATCCAAAATTGTCATACCAATCGCGACCATGGCGATGCCGAGAACATCACAAAACATTGTTATAGAGAGGGCCAGGCGGCCCAGTTCGGTGTTCATGAGTTTGAGCTCAGCTAGCAAACTAGAAACAACAGGGGAACTTGATATACACTGTGATCCAGCTATACATGGGAGTGCCATCTTAAGGGTTTCGTCCATGGGGAGATAGTTCATCATAACGAAGGCTAGGCATTCAGGGAGCGCAAATGTGAAGAAGAACACTGAAGCTCCAATGGTCAACGCCCTTCGATTTGGCTTTAACATATTTCCCGCGTTCATCTTCACTCCTATTGAAAAAAGGAAGAACATGAGGCCGAATGTTGCAGTAGTTTCGAACACATTGGCGCCTTTTGCGGGGAAGAGGGTGTATAAGATTTCCCTTTTATGCCCCAGAACTGATGGCCCGAAAAGTATACCACCCTGACAACCACACATAATTTTCATTTGTTAGATACATGCACAAGGAGAAGGATACAGCTAGCTAGGTAATGACCCTTTTCCATACTAAATGCTACACATTGATTTTCAAATTCATACATGTATAGGATAATCCTATCAAACTTTTTTTCTTATATTTTTTTGTTCAACTAGGTTGTTTGATTCTTCATTTTAACGAGTATTTACTTTGTTTATATACCCTTTAATGCAGAAAGCTCAACAATCCGACATGGTGAATTCTCACATATATACAACTTATGCAAAGAGCTACGTATAAGTTTTGTCGATATAGAGATTGAAACCTTACAAAAATTTGAGAAACGACAGTGGACTGTCCCAGAGGTTTGAGACAGAGATTGATCAACTGTGAAACTAGGCCAATTGCAGACAATTGCAGCAAAAGAAGAGATGTAGAGGAACGCAGAGGGCTTCTGTGGCGCCACACACCCCCGGAAGATATGCTGCTGTGGGGATTTTGGCAAACCAAAGTCACATTATCCATTGCCTGTTGGATTTCTCCAATCAAGTTATTTATTTCCATGTTCATCTTGATCGTACTTTGCTTGCAGGAGGAACAAGAACAAGAAAGAAAGAAAAACAGAAGAAAGGAAGAAGACAGAAGAAAGAATTGAAGGCAACAGCTACCATACACATGCACACACACTCAGAGAGAAATGGAAGGTGAAGCTGATATCTTGGAATTTATATTATTGACTGGCTTTCATGCAACAAATGGACTTCACATATCCTACAAAATAGAATTATCTAAATCCGAGCCTTAAATTTGCGGCTACTGAGCTATATTTGCATATCAATCCTTGTCACGCATGAGTTTTTATATTAAGCGAGGTGCTTTGGATTCGGACTAATTAATCTCATGAAGAAATTTAAGGTTGTTTAGCGAGGTGCTCGATGATCAAACTGTGCCCTCCATTTGTTCGGTTTCCATTCCATGTCTTCCAACAAATCCCAAACGTTAGCGTGTCTTGCTCGTTAATTAGAAGTAACGAATGTCTTTATTAATGACAACGGAAGAATCAACAACTGACTCTGTGGCCCAATGGATAAGGCGCTGGTCTACGGAACCAGAGATTCTGGGTTCGATCCCCAGCAGAGTCGTCGTTTAATTTGTATTTTTTGTCCTACGTACGGAACCAAATAAAACCAAAGCTAGTTAGTTTTTCACCGTATATATTTATGAGTAAGGCTCTGTATTTGTTTATCTGTTCGAAATGAACTTCATTTTTTTAAAATAAGATTTTATGTCACTTTGTAAAATTCGGTATAAGAGAAAATTTCACAAAATGACACTTGAATTAGACATTTTTCCAAAGTGTTACTTGAACCCAAAATTAAGGTTATGGGTCATCTCAAATTGAATTATGTTGCTATGTGTTATTTATGACGACCCAATTTGAATCGAGGTGGAACCTTAACATAATTTTTTTCCTCACTTGACATATCTTAACGGGGTATAAAATTCAAGTGCATGCATAAGTTAAGTCAGTTAATCAAGATATGTATCTTATTTTTTAATCGAAGATATGCGTCTTCTCATTTGCACTCAAATTCGACTCTCTCGTCTTTGTAAACTAGATTATTTATACAAAAAATAGAAATGACATCTGTCTAATTCTCTGCCATAATGGTATTGTCGCGTAGTATAGTATGTAGTATGCGTGTATGTTGATAATTGAGTCCTCAGGCCATACTCCGAGTCATAAAGTGGATAAGAGTGAAGCGCCTTTTGGCGTGGCCTAGAAATGCAATGAAGCAATACGGTGGGGCCCTCTGTCAGATCCACTCCACCCGAACCTCGAAAAATAAATAAATAAATTAGAAAGCGTTGGGCCTGTGGGCAAATCTACCAGTTTTGGACTTGGAAAACCGTGAAACAATTTCTCGTGGGCCCAATTCTCATTTTTGTCGTCATTTTACACCCAGCCAGTGCAATGACCAATCGACCACACTTTTTTTTTTACCCCTTTCAATAAATTAATTAATTTAATTAATTAATTTTGTTTCATTAATTTGCCTATTTATAGTCTGAGCGTCGCAATATAAAGATAAGATATTTCTACTCTTATCCTCATCCGCTGATTCATCGTCACCTTCGACGCTCCAGTTTCTTAAGGGTTTCTCTCTCTCTCTCTCTCACTGTCTGCTTCTAAATAATATTGCGAGTTTTTGTTTGTTCGTTTGTTCCTTCGTATTTTGATTGTTGAGCGACGTCGTTTTCAGATTCATTACAGCAGCAGCAGCAGCAGCAAAACAGTGAACTGGCGATGGACGTGATTTCCAGGAGGACGACGACGACATCGTCGACTTTGAATCCAAACGCTCCGATGTTCGTGCCGTTGGCGTATCGGACGGTGGAGGACTTCTCCCCGAGTGGTGGGCTCTGGTCCAGTCCTCGCCTTGGTTCCAAGACTACTGGCTCCAGGAGCGCTTCCAAGATCCCCAAAACGACCCCTTCTTTCCCGATATTCACGATCCTGCCCTCCCCGACGACGTCGATGCTCTCTTCGACGACGATCACTACCCCAACAACAACACACAGCAGCGTAAGTAACTAACTCTAAAATCTACTCTTCCGCTCTGAGTCAACTCACCCGAGTTTCCTATCTAACTCTGTTCTGTCTCTCGTTTCTTGTAGCAGAGGAAGAGGAGAAGGATTTTCACAAGGAGCTGGTTTCCATGGGACTGCTGAAATGGCGAAAGGGTCGGGCTTTGGCCGAGGCTCCCAGGTTCATTGAAAAGGCTCCCAAGATTGTGAACGCGATGAAAGTGAGTCCGCGGGCGATTCAGCAGCCGAGGTAGACCGAGTCGCTGTCTCTGGCTCACTGAGTTTGATTGATTATGTAGTCTTTGTAGATAAGAAGCAAGCATGTTTGTATTTTCTTAGTTTTCAGTCTTGTGTTCATGTACTTGGTGGTGTGTGCTGCTAACTTTTTTACTTGCTTTCTTTGATCAATAAACTAATAAATCTGATTTGCGATTAGATTTGATTTTGTTCATCACCTAATTCAATTTGGGAGGAACCATTTTATTTCATTTCTTCTAGCAGAGATTACAATACAAAATTGAAGGAGATGTGAATCCTTCAAAAGATCAAAACCCTAGTAAGATAGAAATTACAGCAATATTTTATTATTTTTATTATTATTGTTCAAGAATTTACCCCCTTTCCTTCTCCTTCTCCTTCCCAAGTGGTTGCCATCTTCCCAATCTTTTGAAGAACCCTAACGACTTCTTCTGTTGTAACGTTTCCAGTCACTGTGACCTTGTTCAGTTGTGTGTCCACGTTATATGTTTCAATATCTGCTACACAAAAACGAACCAATATTGTTTTAGCAAATCACAAGAATGGATGGTTGAATGGGTTTCTGAGGAAAGAGTGCAAAAGCATGTGAGAAGTATAAATTACCTTCAATCTTCTTGATGGCCTTCAAGATTTTCTTGATGCATTCCTCGCAATGCAAACCTACCTTCAATTCCACAACCTAATAATGCATGCAAGTTTGCAACCAAACATGGGAAATTTTCAATCCATTAGTTTCAACCAAACAAAATCAAAGATGAAGTTTGCAACGAAGGAGATGGATGGATGGAGCTTACATTTCCCATTCAATTTTGATATCCTGAGCAAGAAAGTAAGAATTGTGAAGTGGGAAGAAAGAGTGTGCGTTGTTTGTTGTTTACATAGCAAGTGCAAAATGAGTGACATTATATTATTGACAAACAGTGTTGAATTTGGAGGTATTGGATTCTTTACGTGATTGGTGGGAATTGTTTTTTGTTTCTTCTCCACTTTGTGTAAAGCTACTTTGTTCTTGATTGCTGACAGCAACTAGGCTCTGCATATATTAGTTAAGGTCGGCAAAAAAATCATGAGGCTGCCGGGTTTGGTTGGGGCAAAGATTGGGAATATATTGTTTTATTACTTGCTCAGTCATCAAAGGAGGGCCCAGATTTTGAATGTTAATATTCGGTTCACACAAAGAAATGCAGAAAGAAAGAACCGTAAATTTTGGTGGAAGAATAACAAAGGAAAGGACCTCTTTTCTTTGCTGTCATCCATTGTTTCAGTCGACAGTCAGTGGCAAAGAAAAGGAGATTCATGTTTCTACCCACAACCTCAAATTGGGTTTGGGTTGAAATTGCACCAATTTTTCAGAAGACTGATGCTTGGGGCCAATTTGGGCAACCCCACAAGTTGGGTTTGGGCTCATTCTTTCACTTCATCATGTGACATGTTTTATGGCCTGCCATGCAATATTCACAAAGATCAAATAAGCCCTCTAAAATTTTGATCAATTCAATTGCAACCAGTTTTAGTTTTAGTAACAAACTAAACTGATGAATTTTCTTGTAGCTCCGGGCCTAGGAGCACTTGCAAAATGGGGTCATAAGGAAACTTCTTCAGGTTCCTCCTATTGGGGCATTGCTGTAAACCCACAACCACTGGCGGCGATTCTGAGTCGCTTGGCCCTCACGGCATCTCTGCTGCCACACTCGGCGTTTGGGCTCTTGCCCACGACCTTCTCAACTCCGACATCACCTCTCAGGTTGGTTTTTCCAACTTTTTGAACCTTGTTAACAGTTTTTTGTTGCTTAGTGGATTGTGAATTGTAATGTTAAATATTTCTCTATTCTCATTCAATTTGTATGCGTGTCAGCTAAATATATGCATAATGATATTAGGTTTCAGACATTCTGGGTTCTGTTAATCATGATTATGATTTTAGGTCCCAGAAGGTCTCAGTCAGCATGTTGTCTCATCCATGAAGGCTCAAGCTAACTGGTAATCAGCAAGCAATTATCTGTCTCATTACTCTACAATTGGGAAGAAAGCAGACGTTGAGAAATTGATGTCCATATATATAAAGGTATAGAAAACTAGTTGAGACACGGAGAGAAGCAAAACAACCACCAAGAACAGAGGAAGTGAGAAAGTTTGATATATTGTGTGTATTTAACTTCAAACCAATACAGCGGCTATATACATACAGAGCTTGTCTATTCTAGGCAAGTACATACTAATTATTTGCTAATTATATTCAGATCCTACAATCTCTCAATCTCAGATCATTGACTGATTTTCTTTCCTTTAACACAATCTCTCAATCTCATATCATTGACTGATTTTCTTTCCTTTAACACTCCCCTCAAGTTGGAAGGTGGATATTGATGACACCCAACTTGCCAAGAAGTGAACTGAAAGCAGGTGCCCTCAATGGCTTGGTAAACAAGTCTGCTATATGTTCTCCAGTCTTCACATATCCAGTCTTGATCTCGCCTCTTTCTATTCTTTCACGAACAGTGTGGCAATCAAGCTCAATGTGCTTGGTTCGTTCGTGATACACTGGATTTGCTGCAATGTATAGGGCAGCTTGATTATCGCAATACAACTTTGCAGGTTCGGCATGAGTAACACGCAGATCATGCAATAGATATCGTAACCAAGTGAGTTCACATGTAGCTGCAGCCATTGAACGATATTCAGCCTTCAGATGATCGCAATCGTAACACGCTTCTTGCTTTTCCAGGACACCATTGCATTACCAAGAAAGATGCAATATCCGTGGATCGGGCGTGTGATTTGACATCGAGCCCAATCAAAGCATCGCAATAACCAATTAGATTCAACTTGTTCTCGTGCGAGAATAACATCCCTTGCCCTGGAGCTCCTTTAAGATAGTGAAGTAGACGGTTCTGACATCAAGATGTTGTCGTTTAGGCTCTTGCATAAACCGACCGAGTGTGTTGATTGCATAAGTAATTTCTGGCCTTGTAATTGTGAGATAGATGAGCTTTCCAACTAAGCGTCGATACCTAGTAGGATCTTTGAGCAGTTCACTGTAGATGATAATGTTATATCAGGATCCATGGGAACCTTGGCTGGTTTAGCTCCAAGTAGTCCAGCTTCTTCCAAAATGTCAAGAGTGTACTTGCATTGACATATAGAAATTCCTGTTTTCGACCGTGCCACCTCAACACCAAGGAAATATTTCAAGGGTCCGAGATCTTTGATTCGGAATTGATTGCTAAGGAAATGCTTGATTCTGATTAACTCCTCATCATTCCCTCGTGATTATCATGTCATCTACATAGAGCAATATAATAGTCGGGAACTTCCATGTACTTGTGTAAACAGAGAGTAATCTGCCCTAGATTGCTTGAAACCAATGCCACATATAGTAGATGAAAACTTTCGAAACCAGCTCCGTGGAGCTTGTTTGATCCATATAAGGACTTGTGGAGTCGACATACAATCTGCTCCCCCTGTCGGCGTGAACCGAGGCGGAGGTAACATGTAAACCTCCTCTTGGAGGTCGCCATGGAGAAAGCAGCGTTACGAGCGTCCATTTGATGAAGAGACCAGTGGCGAGCAGCCGCAACCGAGAGTAAGCAGCGGACGGTGATCAACTTCGCAATCGGCGCAAATGTGTGCGTGAAGTCAATCCCTTCACGTTGATTGAACCCCTGGGCAACAAGGCGGGCCTTGTAGCGATCAACAGAGCCATCGGAGTGGTATTTAATCCGAAAAATCCACTTGGAATGTAACATCCTGACCCAATTTAATTGAATTTATTCAATTTAAATAATTTTTGGCGAAATTACAATTTTGCCACTGGGATTAAGGGTATTTTAGGAACTTTAAAATTCCAAAAAGAATTTGGGAAATTGAGTTGTGCCGTTGCGTCCGGCTCGTCGAAACGAGTTCGTGGATATGCGGTACACCAAATTCGGGTTGTAACGATCGAGAAGCGATTAGAAGAAAAAAAAGCGAACTCAGGGCTTTCTTCTTCTTCCCGAGGCTCTTTCTTCTTCTCTTTCATTTTTCTTCCTCTCTTCGGGCCAATCTTTGGCAGGCGATTTCTCCCTCCACCGAACTCCGTTTCAGGTGATTCCAATTGCTAAATCTTCATCTCTTCCTCCTCTACACAGCCTGCCCATTCTCCCATCTCAGAAACCCACGGATTTTAAACTGGAGCGACTGAAAGTTCGATGGTTATCAAACTTTCCGACGAGTTTTCCAGCGACTCCGGCAACCGTTTGGGTCGAGTGAGGTATGAAACTTCATCTACTCTTCATACTCTATCCATTTATGTATGTATTGTAGATTGGTTTCAAGCCTAGGTTGTTCGATTTAGAAACCCATTTTAGGCCGGTTTTTGAGTTGAATTTCCGGCCACTTGCCGGCCAAACTAGGTGTTGCCGTAGTTGAGTAAAATGCTCCACTTGTCGAGTTGAACCTATACCATAAGTCTTGACCCTTGGTTTGAAGTTTTTCCGGTCACCGGAATTACTATGCACACCCAATTCCGACGAGTTTCGGGACACTGTTGTGGTGGTGCATTGTGTCCTAAAATGTTCCCCGTGTCGTCCTGAGCATGTAGGCGTGCTCGGATTCCAATTTGGTTATCGTTTGACGGTCGAACGGATTTACGCCTATTATGCGTTATCCGGGTTCGATATGTTCGGGCCGTTGGATCGGTCTCATTTCCAAGTATGTTGCTCCCTGTACCTCTAGGATCGTGTAGGAACAAACGGATCAAGAATCGGAGTCCCGGATACTCCGAATCCTTAACCCTAGGGTTAGGTAACCCGGTTACCGTCCAGTCGTGCGATTGGCGCAGTTCCGACCGCTCGATCGAGACCAAACTGTCTGGATGTGTTTAGTAAACTTAGTTGAACCTTTAGGAATGTTCGGATCAAAAATCGGAGGTCGTGGGCCCCGGAGGCCCGGGTTGACCTATTCGGGAAGTTTGACCAATCGGTTGACCGTGAGTCTTCCGAGGTGGTCCCACTTGTTTAAGAGCGTAGTTTGACTCTAGAAACTCCCCGGTAGTCGTGTACACTTACTTTGAGACCCGAGAACTAGTTTCTTGAGTTAAAGTTTGTTGTTGGGTACGGGTATTAATTAAAGCGTTTATTCTCTCAAATAGGTACTCTTGCTTCGCGTACTCCGGAAGAAAAGCTCTCTAAGGATTGAGCAGCATGGACTTGTTGTGAGTGGACATTTGTTTTGAACGAGCATATTTTTAAAGAATGAATTGCAATGCATATGAAATGATTTATCTTGATTATTGGGATTTAAAATATTGTTTAAGTCTTGGATTTGATTTTGATAGAATTATCGAAAAAAAAAGTTATGCATATAAAATTAGTCGCTTTGACTAAGGGGTTTTAATGAGGTTTTGAATCTTGGATTTGATTCTTATGGAATAATTGGAATTTAAATTATATTTGAAACGTATGCATGTTTTGGGGTCCCGGTTTATTTGTGGGACATTGATGGCTATACATTTAATTTAAGGGATTTGAGTATTGAATTTGGGACGGGACCATCGTCCGGTAATCTTTGTATACGGTTTGGGTATGGTGAAATACTCGGGAATTTCTTGAGTTTTATATTTGTTAAATTGAGGATTTATTGTCACGCGGTTTTCGGAATTATTTATTTTGGTTATTTTGATCTTGGAATTTTTATATTGTTTTAAATCAAGAAATTTTCTATTTACTTTAATAATTGAAATTTGTTAAGAGAATGTGAATTTTATGTTTTCGGGGGAATTTATCAATTATATTCTATATTTTATATTTATATGTTGATTAAATGTTTTGGGTCTTGGATTTCACATTTTAAAGAAATTCTATTTACATTTCGATTATGGAGTTATATATATTTGTTTCAAGTTTGGAATTGATATTATATGGATTATTTGGATTATATTTGATATTGGAAATTGATGAATACTTTGGGTTCCAGATATAACTATGTTCAGACATTTGTGTATATTCTTATTGTGAATATTTTGGGTGTCAATTATGGACGGGGTAACGTCAGGATATTGTGTGTTCGGGTTTGGAGTGCGGGCTGAATACCCTGGTATTTAGGGTATGTCGGGGATTATATGTATACTAGATGGAGTGCTATTAGCACCACTTTATGTACCTCCCGGATCGGTTCTTGAAATGGATACTGAGGATACAAAGGAACCCGGTTCACCCTTGGCGGGGTGTTCTTGTAGGCCCATGCGTGATCTGTAGCGCGTAGGACTTTATTCAGCTGCACATTATTGAGGTATTTTCTTTTGTGCATGTAAGGGAGTTAGTCCCCAGTTGGGACGGCTGGTTCCTGGCTATGTGGTTGTAAAGGAATTTTTCTCCACGTAGTCAGTCAACAATCCCCTTGTTGGATTGTTTCCCGGTACAAGTATTGGTCTAAGAGTCTTACTATTTATATATAGTATATATATACCTATTACTATACTTCCATTCTTATTTTCTTTTAAGTGATGATCATTCCTTACTTGCTGTGCCTACGGGCATTGCGTCGGGAAACAGTTGGTTGGGAATTTGGTTTTCTTGATTTTTAGTCGTTTTAGTTTTACATTTTCCTTGTTGGGATTTTATGAGAATTTACATTTTTGTTATTATAAATATATATATGGGGGTGTGTCTATGGATGTTATTTCCAGGATTTATTATATTTGGATATGTGCACCGGAGACAGTGATGCCTGAGTGCGATTTTAAATTAAGGTTTGAAATCGGACAGGTTGGGTTCCAGGAAAAAGGGAAGTTATTCAATGTTGTTATTTATGTTTTACTTAAACGGGATATTTTTGGATGGATTCAATTCCATGGTCTTTATTTTAAGAATTCAGTGTTCAAGTTGTGGTTTCAAGAATTTACTAAGTAGCAAAACTACAGTTTTCTTTATGGTATTTCAAGGTACAAATTTTAATAGAATTGTTTTCAAGTATCTGATCGTATAAATATGTACATTTATACAAGGATTTTTGTTGCATAACGCTTGTCATTATTTGCGAAAACGGAGGGGGTTATTATGTTCATTGAAAAATGAGGTTTAAAGTTTGATTTTTCGTCCACTCACATTTTCTGCTTTGCGCCGTACTAGATCCCGAGGTCAAGACCACCACGTCGAGGCATCACGGCTAATGGCTCTGTAGGAGTTTTCTTGTATCTTGACCCTGCTATACTTTACTCAGGTTGTAAAGTTTAAATTTCTTTAGATTACTCCGTAGTGCTCACCTAGGATTGAGGTAGAGGTCGGAGGCCTCCCTATTAACTGTGTGCTTCGCTTTGTGCATGCTGTTGGGAAATTCTCTGTTGTTTTTGACAGGTGGACATTTTGGGAAAACCCACTTTTGGGGAGACTGCATCGAATTTTCGTGAAGTCAACTTTCCTATTTCCTTAAACCAAGGTTAAGGGCGTTTTAGTAAAGTAAGTTCTGCGTCGGGGTAGTGTCCGACGGGAAGCGAGTGGTTGGACACGAGTTTCGAGGGGAATTCGGTCCGGTCTGTCATGGAACCAATGGGACGATGACCGGGAGGCGGAGGAACTAGCGACCAGGTATGGTTGTCGGCAAGAGCTTGCAGCTCGAGTTCATCGCGGCGACCCATTGAGGGTCATGACAAGCCTGTTCATATGAAGAAGGCTCCACCAATCGGGAGATATTACACACATAATTCCGATAAGCAGGAGAGAGACCAGAGTAAGATACATATTGATGAAGGGGATACCTGGTTCCAGACGTGGAGGAAGAAGCGACTCCGGGCGTGAGCAAGGCTGTGTGATGAGCTTCATAGTCCCGAAGATAGGAAGGAGGACGTGGGACACGCGCAGACCGGCGAGGTAATGGTGAGGAGTCAAGCGGAGGAGGATGAGTCTGTGAATGGTCAAGGGAGGACGGCTGGCCGATTGAAGGAGAGGAGACCAGGGATTGGAGAACTGAGCCGCCATCGAGAGAAGGAGAGGCGGCGTGGAGATTGGTGATGTCGAAGGGAAATTAGGGTGCTGGAAGGATTTCGGGAGGGGAGATGGGTTGGTCGAATGGGCTGGGTCTAGTGTAGATAAGTGGGGGAATGTGGGCTGGAGATATCGGGCTTGGCTGAAAAGGAGGGTCGGCGGTGGTAGGAAGAGTAGGCGAGAATGGGTTGGTCCGTGGGGGGTTAGGAGAAGAGGGAGAAAAAGGAAATGAGTGTTCATGAAAAATGACATCTCGAGACACAAAAAATTTTTTGGTTTCAAGATCAAAGACGCGATAGCCTTTCTGACTAAGAGGGTACCCAAGAAAAAGACAACGACGAGCCCGGGTGTCAAATTTATGAGTGGGGTTAAGGTGAGTGGCATAGCAAAGGCACCCAAAAACCCGTAGGTGAGAATAAGAAGGGGCTTTCCCATGTAACTGCTCATAAGGGGTTTTATGAGAAAGTAAGGGGGTTGGAAGTCTATTTATGAGGTAACATGCGGTTTGTAGACTGTCTCCCCAAAATTGCAAGGGCAAGTTAGCTTGGAAACGAAGTGCGCGACCAATGTTTAAGAGATGACGATGTTTGCGTTCAACGACCCCATTTTGTTGAGGAGTATATGTGCAAGAATGTTGAAAATTAGTACCATGTTCAAGAAAGAATGGACGCATGGATAGGAATTCACTTCCATTGTCAGAACGAAGAGTTTTAATGGAACGATTAAATTGAGTGGCCACCCAAGAAAAAAATGATTTCAAAATGGGTTGTGTATCAGATTTAAAATTCATAAGGTGAACCCAAGTAAAACGAGTGAAATCATCAACAATCGTCAAAAAATAACGTGCCCCAGAATGGGTACGGGTATTATGAGGGCCCCAAATGTCACAATGAATAAGATCAAAAGGTGCAACTGTTTTAATTGAACTAGAAGTAAATGGTAATCTGGTTTGTTTAGCCAAAGGGCAAACATCACAAATATGCGCAGAATTAAACATTATTTCAGGAATGGTCTTGGATAAAGAGTGAAGGGGGGCAGATGACGGATGGCCGAGACGTTGATGCCAAAGCATGGAGATACGACGAACATGAGTAGCAAGGTGAGGATTTTGGGTAGGCGTGAGGTAGTAAAGCCCATCAAAATGCTTGCCCAGGCCAATCGTCTTCTTCGTATCCATGTCCTGCACAACACAAAAATTTGGAGAAAAAATTACTATACATCGAAGAGCCCGCGTTAATTTACTAACAGATAACAAGTTGACACGAAATTTTGGAACATGTAGAACTCCATCAAGAGACAAGTCGGGCGATAGATGCATAGATCCAATGTTACGTATAGCTGCCTGTTCTCCGTTGGGCAAATTAACAAATTCATGATGTGTGGCAGTTTGATTATGTGTAGGAGCCGAATGGGAAATGTGATCGGTGGCCCCACTATCCACAATCCAATATAGCGTGGAGTGTGGATCATGTTGTGCAATATTACAAGTGGGTGTAATGATACTGTGGCATGTGCTAGACTGTTACCCTTCTTATTACGAAGCATAGCAATAAGTTCATTGTACTCCTCGGTGGTGAAGGTTGGGCCATCAACAGGGGTTGGCTTGGTGATGGCGATGGGATTGGGCTGGTAATTTGAATGGCTTCAATGTTGTGAGCGGATGGACCGGGCAGCTGGTTTCTGGGCTTAACATTCTTGCCATGCCATTTATGGCCCACGGGGAAGCCAATAATAAAGTAGCATCGTTCTTTCAGATGACCGTCTCCATCGCAATATGAGCACTTTAGGGATTTGCGGGATTGTGACCAAGCTGTGGAGGGATTGGCGGCCATCGACGAACGACCGGTTTGCATCGCATGTGGATGAACCAGACTGTTATTCCGGCCTGTCACCTCTAGTTGGCGCTCGTGTTGGAGAACCAGGCCGTGAACTTTGCGTGTGTCAGGTAAGGGATTCATCATGAGAATCGATCCTCGAACCGTAGAGTAGGTGTCGCTCTGACAGGACCGGACCCGAATTCCCCCTCGGAACTCGTGTCCAACCCTGCTTCCCGTCAGACACTACCCCGACGCAGGAACTTACTTTACTAAAACGCCCCTTAACCTAGTTTAAAGAAATAGGAAAGTTGACTTCTACCGAAAATCCGGCAGAGTCTCCCCTGAAAAACGGAGTTTCCCAAAATTTTCCACCTATTAAAAACAACAGAAAATTTCCCAACAGGCAGCATGCACAAAGCAGAAGCACACAGATTAATAGGGAGGGCCTCTAGCCTCTACCTCAATCCTAGGTGAGCACTACGGAGCAATCTAAAGAAATTTAAACTTTACAACCTGTGCAAAAGATAGCAAAGTATAAATACAAGAAAACTCCTACAGGAGCCGTTAGCCGTGATGCCTCGACGTGGTGGTGTTGACCTCGGGATCTAGTACCTGGGGGGCGCAAAACAGAAAATGTGAGTGGACGAAAAATCAAACTTTAAACATCCTTTTTCAATGAACATAATAACCCCCTCCGTTTTCGCAAATAATGACAAGCGTTATGCAATAAAAACCTTATATAAACGTATATATTTATACGAACAGATACTTGAAAACAATTCCGTTAAATTTGTACCTTGAAATACCATAAAGAAAACTGTAGCTTTGCTACTTCCGTAAATTCTTGGAAACCACAAACTTAAACACTGAATTCTTAAAATAAAACCATGGATTTGAAATCCATCCAAAAATATCCAGTTTAAGTAAAATATAGCAATACTGAATAACTTTCTTTTTTCCTGGAACCCAACCTGTCCAGTTTCAAACCTTAATTTAAAATCTGTACCTGTGCATCACCGTCCCGGTGCACATATTCAAACATAATAATCCTGGAAATAAAATCCATAGACACACCCACATATATATATATTTATAATAACATAAATGTAAATTCTCATAAAATCCCAACAAGGAAAAATATAAAACTAAAATGACTAAAAACCAAGAAAAACCAAATTCCCAACCAACTGTTTCCCGACGCAATGCCCGTAGGCACAGCAAGCAAGGAAGGATCCTCACTTAACAGAAAATAAGAATGGAAGTATAGTAATAGGTATATATATACATATATAAATAGTAAGACTCTTAGACCAATACTTGTACCGGGGAAACAATCCAACAAGGGGATTGTTGACTGACTACGTGGAGAAAAATACCTTTACAACCACGTGGCCAGGGAACCAGCCGTCCCAACTGGGGACTAACTCCCAGACATGCACAAAAGAAAATACCTCAATAATGTGCAGCTGAATAAAGTCCTACGCGCGCAGACTGCCCGGCATGGGCCTACAGTAACACCCCGTCAAGGGTGAACCGGGTTCCTTTGTATCCTGTATCCATTTCAGTAACCAGTATCCGGGGAGGTACATAAAGTGGTGCTAATAGCACTCCATCTAGTATACATAATCCCTGACATACCCTAAATACCTGGGTATTCAGCCCGTACTCAAACCCGAACACAATAATATCCGGACGTTACCCCGTCCATAATTGACACCCAAAATATTCACAATAAGAATATAGACAAATGTCTCAACATAGTTATATCTAGAACCCAAAGTATTCATAAACTTACAATATCAAATATAATCCAAATATTCCGTATAATTCCAATTCCAAAATTGAAACAAAGATATATAAAACTCCATAATTGCAAAGTAAATAGAATTTCTTAAAAATGAGAAATTCAAGACCCAAAACATTTAATCAACGTATAAATATAAAATATAAGATATAAAATATAAATTCCCAAAATCAATAAGTTTTCACTCACGACAATATAAATTTCAAATATTAAAGTCAATAGAAAATTCCTTGATTTAAAACAATATAAAAAAATTCCAAGATTAAATTAACCAAAATAAATAATTCCGAAAACCGACGTAACAATAAATCCTTAATTTGTCAAATATAAAACCCAATAATTTCCCGGGTATTTCACCATACCCAAACCGTATACAAAAATTACCGGACGTTTGTCCCGTCCCAAATTCAATACTTAAATACCTTTAATTAATTGTATAACCTTCAATGTCCCACGAATAAACCGGGACTCCAAAACATGCATACGTTTCAAATATAATTTAAATTCTAATAACCTCACAAAATATTCTATCCAAGGTTCAAAATATCATTAAAACCCCTTAGTCAAAGTGACTAGTTTTATATGCATAATTTTCCTGATAATTCCATCAAAATCAAATCCAAGATTTAAGCAATATTTAAAATCCCAATCATCAAAATAAATCATTTCATATGCATTGCAATTCATTCTTTAAAAATATGCTCGTTCAAAACAAATGTCCACTCACAACAAGTCCACGCTGCTCAATCCTTAGAGAGCTTTTCTTCCGGAGTACGCGAAGCAAGAGTACCTATTTGAGAGAATAAACGGTTTAATTAATACGCGTACTCAACAACCAACTTTAACTCAAGAAACTAGTTCTCGGGTCTCAAAGTAAGCGTACACGACTACCGGGGAGTTTCTAGAGTCAAACTACGCTCTTCAACAGGTGGGACCACCTCGGAAGACTCACGGTCAACCGGCGGTCAAACACCCCCTTTCGGTCAACCCGGGCCCACGGAGCCCAAGACCTCCAAGTCGATCTAGACATTCCTAGAAGTCCAACAAAGTCAACTACACGGCAAACAGACCTCGGGAGACCCTCGGTCAACCCTGGTCAAACTTGGTCAAACTTACCCGAGTAGGTCAAACCGGGCCCGTGGGTCCCATGACCTCCAAACGTAGATTCGAAAGTTCCTATAGGTTCACTACGGCTCACTGAACCTATCCTGAAAGTTTGGTCACGATCGAACGGTCGGATTTCTCGCGATCGTGCGATCGGACGGTTTCTAAGAAACCTAACGCTAGGGTTGGTGATTCCGGAGTATCCGGGACTCGAATCACGATCCGTCAAAGCCTACGCGCTCGTGGTGATACGAGGGTCTCAAATGACCCAAGAACCGCCACCACCCCGCCACCACGCGCCGCCACACGCGCCACCGTGGGTGGCGGGTGTCTTGAGTAAGCAGGCCAAACTCCAAACGTCACCACCTCCTACACCGCCCACCCCAAACGACTATGCAGCCCTGGGAAGCTCGAACCGGGCTGAGCCACCCCAGAACCGGTCGGCAAGCCGCGGAAAACTCGAATGAAAACCGAAACCTAGGTTTAGATCCGATCTCTAAACCTCCAAATCGACCTCCAATAATCCCGAGAGCAGCAAGAGCAAGAAGAGGGAGTCGAAATCATACCATGCGCGACGCAGTGACTGCCGGAGCGCCGGAACGAAGACGCAGATGTCGCCGGAAGTTGCAGAGGTTCGGGTCCTTCAACGCCGTGAGTCGACCTCCGAGAAGGGTGGGTTAGGACCGCACGGTGACCGACTTTCGAACGCGACGGTGCGAGTCCCCTGCCGTGGTGCAGTGTGTCGCCGGAATCGAAGAGAGAGAGGGTCGGGGTCGAGAGAGGAGAGACGGAAGAGAGAGAGAGGCTGGCGGTTTCGACGCGTGTGCAGCGTCGGGTTAGGTAGTTTTAGGGTTTTTTTAATTCCAAAATACCCAAAATGCCCTTTTTGAGTTCGGGACCTCGGATCGGGACGTGCCGCCGGCTACGGACTTCGTTTCGACGAGCCGTCGCAATGGCGCAACCCAATTCTCTTTTGGAAATTTAAAGTGCCTAAAATACCCTTAATCCCAGTGGCAAAATTGTAATTTCACCAAAATTATTTAATTGAATAAATTCAATTAAATTGGGTCGAGATGTTACACGCTCAATCCCATCAAAAATTGCATCACCCTTTCTTTTTCTTCTCTCTCAAAGAAGATTTTTCGATCCTTCACGATTCTGAGATAAAGGGCTCTTGGTATGAAGCCAACTCATCCCAAAGAGCTTTCAACTTTGTGTAATAGATGGAGATAGTTTGCTGTCCTTGTCCGCACTCGACAATTTCTTGTCGGATCGATAAATTCTGGCGTCATTGCTGTGAAAAGCGATCTCGAAGATCTGTCCAAGCAGTTTCTTTGTTTTAGCATAAAGGACAACTGCTTTGGCGATGTCGGGATGGAGAGAGTGCAAGATCCATGATAGGACCATGTCATTGCAGCGCTGCCATGTTGAGAATTTGGTCATTGGATGAAGGGGCCTTGGTGATCCATCAACCAATCCAAGTTTGTTTTTGGCGCCGAGGCCGAGATGCATAGATCTGCTCCATTGGCCATAATTGTGACCTTCAAGTTTGATGTTAACTAGAGAAAGTCCCGGTGTGTCGGAGTTGTGCAAAGACAGAGGATCGGAAGAGATAGGAGTCGTCTCTGTAGATTTTGATTCACTCATGATGTTGTGTTTCAATGGTGTTTGTAGTCCGTTGGTTGTAGCGGAAGGTGTTTGGGCAGAGTCACCAAGATAGGTGCTCTGATACCATGAGAAAGTTTGATATATTGTGTGTATTTAACTTCAAACCAATATAGCGGCTATATACATACAGAGCTTGTCTATTCTAGGCAAGTACATACTAATTATTTGCTAATTATATTCAGATCCTACAATCTCTCAATCTCAGATCATTGACTGATTTTCTTTCCTTTAACACAATCTCTCAATCTCATATCATTGACTGATTTTCTTTCCTTTAACAGGAAGAGGCGGCTAGGCTTGTTATACAAACCCTTAAGAGCCACCGAAAGGCAGATGTTGAGGTACATTGCCGCAATATTAAACACAAGTATATTTTGGAATGTTTTAAATTAACAAATTGTTTTGGTGATTGCTTATATATCTTTAGGGCTTATTGGATTTCTATGGTCTCCCTCGTCCTCATTCCCTTGTCCATGTTTCGGCTGGGGTCCCAACTTCATTGCCTCGAGGAGTAAAGTTTGAGTTCCAGACACTACCAGTAATGAAAACAATATTGCTCTCCAATTACTCATTTTCACCACAACCAAACCCAGTACTTGCCCTGAGAGACTAGTTCCGATAGGTGAATCGTTTTGGTGAAACCAGGTTGATGCAAAAGCTGTTCCAGATGGCGATGGAGTGACGGTTTATGTCAGCACAGCAGATCCCAGAGAATCCTCCTGTGTTCCGAGCGATGTGCAGACAGCAGCCAGCCAAAGATCAGAAGCACGCGCTGAGAAGAATTATACAAAGGCAGATGAACTGCACCAAAAAATCATTGATGCTTGCTGGATATCGGTACGTAGGATATTTTGATATGCTTCTCTTCTTGCATTAATTAGTCGTTTTCAACACAAGTTTCTGATTGCTTTTACCCCTCCATTTAGGGTACTGAATGTTCAAAACGAGGAGATCCTTGCTGGAAAGTATCGAATTTGACTGAGGTAAAATTTTCTGCTGCTAATTATGTATTTCAACTAGCTGCACTGCACTACACTGCACTTATTCTACTAGTGAAAGTTGATTGATTTTGAGAGAAAACAGGGGCATAGACGCACCAGAGACTTTAATGCCGTATGGACAAGAAGCCAAAGAGGAGCTGGTTAAGCTTCTTGAGGGCAAGTGTTTGAGGGTCCATGTCTATGGGGAAGACCGTTATGGTCGCTGTGTAGCTGATGTATACTGCAATGGCATATTTGCACAGGAAGTAATGCTCAAGAAGGGTGGTGCATGGCATTACACAGCCTACGACCAGCGCTCCGAATTTGCAAGAGTGGGTAAATCATATGATTAATTCTGTATTTTCTCTGAGTAAAACAACATAATTTTAAACTTTTAAAGTATAATCATTTTTTAGTTTGTATCATTTTATACATGTATCAATCATAGTGGGAAGAAGAGGCTCGACGGAGGCAAATTGGGTTATGGGCTTCATCAAACCCTGAGAAGCCATGGGAATGGAGAAAGGATAGGCGTCAAAGGCAGATGACATGTTGGTGACAAAATTAAGTTCAGAATGAAACATACATTATGAGATTATTTATGCCTTTAAGTGCAAGGCAGTAAGTTTATTTGGGGTGAAAAAGGAGGTTTTGTGTTGCTGTCCCTTTGCACACTAAAACCAAATACCTCACCAACCCTCATAAGCAAATCCCACCAATCAAGGAATACTTGACATGACTTGAAGCCTGAATATAAAAGAAAGCTCCACACTACTTGAAGGAAGCCTACAAAAAGAAGCTCATCACCACCAAGAAGGATTGGCTGTCACTCTCCTATTTTCTCCCTCTCATTCACTAAGCCTCTCAAGCCTCTCTCTCAACGTAAAATGTATTATGTATAGATCTCAAATATGAAATGCAGATACAAACATAGTGGACGTAGCCCGATTTTGGGTGAACCACTCTAAAATCTGTGTTTATGTGTGTTGTGGTTTTGCCTCTCTAATGATGTTGATCCAAAATCCCCCATCAACTGTCTATATTTGAATATAGTACAGTGGTTTGCAGCTCTCTTCATTTCTCTTTTCAATGTTAGAGCTTTTCTCTATGTTGCTGAAAGTTATCCATTTTTACAAGCTAAGCCAATTTGGACAACCCCACAAGTTGGGTTCGTGCTCAATCAACAATGGAAGGGACATTAATGGAGGTTTCCTTTCCATCCAAATTGTATCTGGTAGCTAAAGACGAAGCTAAATTCATCAAACCAGAGGTCGCACATTTGACATGTGAGCTTAAAGTGGAAAATCTTTACATGGTTGCCTAATATAATGAACAGATATTTAAGATATACAGGGTCCCCTGTTTTTTTCTCTTCATCATTGCATATGGGGCATCAGTTCATCATTTGCCACAGGTTTTATGGCCTGCCATACATATCAAATCAGCTCTCCATAATGAGTAACAGGGGTAAGTTTTGATCAATTGCAAACAGAGACTGAATTAAGTCTCAAACAGATTTGATGAAGATGCCCCCATAGCTAAGACTTCGCTAAATTTCCCACACTTGCTTTCGTGGGTGGGACATTTGAAGGTGGGAAAGAGACATTTGATGGTGGGAAGTAACGCTCAAGAAGGGTGGGTGGGACAAGGAATAGCGGGAACGTGAGGATGAACTGTCCATCGAACCGACGCTGTCGATGGAGCAAGAGGCCGAACCACCCTCTCAAACAAGAGGAAGAGAGAGAGAAGGATAGAGAACAAAGGGTGAGGCGCAAAAAATGAGTTATGTTACTTAGAGCATCTCCAATAATTTCTTCAACCACTTTGAAATGTTCAAATAGGTGAGTCACATAATAAAAAACCTCTCCAACAATCTTTTCAAACTCAGTCATCAAACCACCAACATTTTTTGTCTTTTTAATATTAGTAAGCAGACTTTGGCTCTTCAAATCATTTAATTTTACTTTGAAAAAACAAAACCTTACATTGAAAATGTTTAAAACATACATTTTTTTTTTTTAGATAATAAATACATAAACATTTTTCACATGTTTTCATATTTTTCATTCTTTTCCATGATATTGCGTTAATTGAATTGAAGAATTTGTTGGAGAAAATTATTCAAGTAGCAAATAAACTTTTTCAAATTGTCACATAGGTGTGCACGAGGTGTCGTTTGGGCTGCAAAAATTCTAGGCATGTTTTGTGGAGCTATAAGAAAAATAATAAATTTTGGAACTATACAAGCCTTGTGACATGTATTCATGCTAATGGAGGGTCTTTTGCTGATCTTTTTAGATAGCCTCAAAGGTGCTCTCACATGATGATCTTGACCGGTTTGCATGTTGTGCTTGGAAAATGTGGCAAATGTGGAATGATATTTTGCATGGGAGAATTGTTGCAGGGGTTGAGGATTTGGTGGAACGTACCATGGATTGGCTTGCGCAATTTAAAGCTTGCTGGGAGCGACCAAAACCCATTGTTTCTCCCCGACTGGTTAGATGGATTCGTCCACCTAATCAAACTCTTGTACTCAATTGCGATGGTGATGTAGGTAAGGAGGGCCGAAACAGGGGGCTGGGAGGTTGTATGCGGGAATGGTATTTTTCTGTGTGGTTTTACTGCCAGTGGTCCAGCGGGTGTGGATGTGGTTGGAACGAAGTTAGTGGCCATAAGGTATGGACTTATCCTGATGCGGGCCAAAGGGTCCAGTCACTTTATTATTGCATCTGATTCTCAAGAAGTTGTGAGCATGCTCAAGAGATGGAACAAATGGTGGAGCAATGTAGGAAATGTGGTGGAGGACATCCGATGACACCAGTTTTGGCGGTGGTAAAGGTGCAGTATCAAACCAGTATTGGTAATGGAGTGGCGCATCATTTGGCGTGTTTCGGACTGACAGAAGGGGCTACTTTTGTTTGGGAAGATGTAGCTCCGCCTTGGTTGGAGTTGAGTCTTGCCAGAGATATGGAGTTGTGATAGGTTTTTTGTGTTTTGTTCATGATGGAGGAGTTGTGGTACCTTTTTTTCCTTGACCGGATTTTCCTATTTTTTGGGGTTTTTTATGGCAAGGTTTTAATGAGGCCACTCTTGCTGCCCTCATATTACGTAACGTTGTAATGGCTATTTTGTTCATTCATTTCAAAGGCTAATGAAATTTTACTCTTGATAAAAAAAAATTGTAAAAAACAATTGTCACATAGGTCAACAAACTTTAATTTGCTACTATTCTTGGAGACGCTCTTATATACATAATTTGAAAAAGTTTAATTTTCTACTATTCTTGCCATGTATTGTGTCTTGTCCCTCCCTATTTTTCCGACGGTTTACAATGGCATCCACACTTTAATAACGTGCGGACATATGGATATATATATATATATATATATATATATATATATATATATTAATTAGAATAGGAAACACTTTAACTACACTCATTGTATAATTTTTGCGCGAGAAGGCTTCCCATTCGAGGGGTGAGGGATTATAGTTTAAAATTGGAGGTCAGGGGTTAAACTTCCAATTGCATCAACTTTCCCCTTTTTTTTTCCTCCACAAGTAGACCCAAGCTTCCCCTTTTTTTCCCCACAAGTAGACCCAAACTCCCTTTTTTCCCCACAAGTAGACCCAATTTATACAGGGAAAGGGTATGTACAATGTGTGTGGGGTAAGGGACATTAATGGAAGTTTCCCTTCTCTAAATTCATTAAACCAGAGTTCACACCCGTGTGAGCTTGAAATGAAGAGCTCTTTACATGCAATATTAACTGATAAGGATATATTAACAAATCCCCTGTTTTTTCTCTCCATTGCATATGGGGCTGCCATTCTTTCTTTATAAAATTCTCTGCCACAGGATTTATTTTATGGCCTGCCATACAATCTTCACACACACACAGATCAAATAAGCCCTCTACAAATATTGATCATCAATTGTTCAATTGCCAACAGTTTCAGTTTCAGCAACAAACTAAACTAATGAACACAACAAGAAAAAATCCTACACTTAGACTTGATGCTTACGCTAAAGCGTTGACCACACCCACCACAGCTAGCCGCGTGTCCATCTGTTTTCTGATCCGTTGCTTGTATTGGATCCTTTCCCTTTCCATTCTCACCAAATTCGCCAACCCAAAGTTATCTCCTTTCTCTTGTTCTCAAAAACCTTTTCTTTTGCTTCCTTCTTCAGCTTCCGGGTCTAATTCTCTTGTAGCTCTGAGCCTTGCTGGTTGCTGAGGCTCATTGCAAAATGGGGTTGTTGGGAAAATTCTTACGGTTCCTGTTGGAGCTGGGGGATTGCTGCAAACCCACAGGCGGCAACTCTGAGTCGCTTGGGCCTCACGGCGTCTCTGCTGCCACAGTCGGCGTTTCGGGTCTTGCCCACGACCTATTCAATTTTGAGACCACCTCTCAGGTACGTTTTTTTCCTTTAAAACTTTTCAGCTGTAATTGAACCCTGTTAACAGTCTTTTGTTGCTTAGTGGATCTGTGAATTGTAATGTTCAATCTTTCTTAATTCTCATTCATTTGGTTTGTCTCTGCTAAATATTAACAGATAGGTAGGCTTTAATCTGAGTAAATGCACAATGATATTAGGTTGAAGCCTTTCTGGGTTTTGTTAATTTTCATCCCATTTTATCAAAGTTGACTTTTTTTTAATTCTTCTTCAATCTTCTATATGATCATGATTTAAGGTCCCAGAAGGACTCAGTCAGCATGTTGTTTCATCCAAGAAGGCTCAAGCTAACTGGTAATCAGCAAGCAATTATCTATCTCATTAGTTTAGAATTGGGAAGAAGAAAAAAAAGGTATTCAGAAATATCTCCATATAATTGGCTGAATTTGACTTCTCCAAATTTCCAAATATGTAAAGGTACAGAAAACTAGTTGAGACATGGAGAGAAGCAAAGCCACCACCAAGAACAGACGAAGAGGCGGCTACGCTTGTTGTACAAACCCTCAAGGGACACAAAAAGGCTGATGTCCAGGTACTTTGCCACAATATTCAACCTGTTACACGTTGCTCAGAACACAATTATAATTTGGAATGTGGTAACATAAAAAATTCTTTTGTGATTGCTCATCTACAGGGCTTATTGGCTTTCTATGGTCTCCCTCATCCCAATACTCTGGTCCAAGTTTCTGCTGGGGTCCCAACTTCATTGCCTCAAGGAGTAAAGTTTGAGTTCCAGACACTACCAGTAATAAAAACAATATTGCTCTCCAATATGACTCATTTATACCACCAACAGGTACCTTGAAACTAGTTCTGATGGGTAAAATCGTTTTGATGAAACCAGGTCGATGTAAAAGCAATTCCAGATGGAGATACAGTGACTGTGTATGTCAGCACAGAAGATCCCAGAGAATCCTCCTGTGTTCCGAGCGATGTGAAGACAGCAGCCATCCAAAGATCAAAAGCACGGGCTAAGAAGAATTATACAAAGGCAGATGAACTTCACAAAAAAATCATTGATGCTGGATATCGGTAGGATATTGATATGCCTCTTCTTGCATTAATTAATCGTTTTCAACACAAGTTTCTAATTGCTTTTACCACTCCATTCAGGGTACTGAATGTTCAAAATCAGGAGATCCTTGCCCGAAAGTATCGGATTCGACTGAGGTAAAATTTTGTGCTTAATTATAGGATTCCCATTAGCTGCACTGCACTTATTCTTCTAGCGAAAGTAAATTGATTCTGAGAAAAAAAAAATAACAGGGGTATAGACTCGCCGGAAAGTTCAATGCCGTATGGAAAAGAAGCCAAACAGGAGTTGGTTAAGCTTATTGAGGGCAAGTGCTTGAGGGTGCTTGTCTATGGGGAAGACCGTTATGGCCGTTGTGTAGGTGACATATATTGCAATGGCATATTTGCACAGGTAGCTACTACATGGCACCTAACTTTAATATACGTCTCTGTAAATAAAACCTACCAACAAGTCTTCTAATCTCCGTTTTCGATCTCAACCAGGAAGTAATGCTCAAGAAGGGGTGTGCCTGGCATTACACCGCCTACGACCAGCGCGCAGAACTAGCAAGAGTGCGTAAAATCATACTATGAATTACTGATCTAGTTTTTTTTATATATATAAATATAAACAAAAAGTAATAACTTGATAAAAATTGTTGTGATCGTTTCTATTTTCAACTTGTTCACTCATAATATATAGTATGTCGTTTATTTGTAATAGTGGGAAGAAGAGGCTCGATTGAAGCGAGTTGGGTTATGGGCTTCATCAAATCCTGAGAAGCCGTGGGAATGGAGAAAGCATAGACGCGATGCCAGATGACATCTCCATCCTTGAACTCCAGAGGATGTGCATGGGCTTTTTCACATTCAACTCTGGATGAAAACATTATTATATAATACAAACAAATGTTATTTCTTTAGGGGCAAGAAAGTAGATTTATTATTCGAGCTGAAAAAAAGATATTTTGTATCATAATTGGCATCTTATAGTTGCAGAATTCAGAAATGGCACCTAAGTTTTCACAAACAATGAAAATTAAGATGAATTTATGGATCACAAGATCTCGGATGTACAAACAAATACTTTTAACCACCCGACCAAAGATAGACTTTGATTCCAAATACAGTTCATACTTTATGGATATCTAATATCTTATCTAGGACCGGAAGGTGCCCATAAAATCACTCAACATGTAATGTGACGAGAAGCTCTAAAAAATCATTTGTATACCCAAAGCCTAACCGAACCCACCCCATCACCTAATGCACTATTCATAGAAATACTTAGGAAATACATGTATATTCCTGAGTGGAGAAATTTAACTTTCAAAAATTTCCACTAACTTATTACATACATATTATTGTATATATTGAATTAATTAAATAATACATGAAAAATATAAGTATAATTGGTGTTTTTCTTTTTGGTAATGCGGCTGGGAAGTTACCAACGAAAGCAGGAATTAAAAATCTCTTATTTAAATAAGAGAAATTGGATTTTCTTTTTTTTTTTTTTGGGGATCAAGAGCACTTTCATTCCAACCGAAAGAGAAGTACAAAGCTAACCACATCCACAACCAGAAAACAACAAAGCTACCAACAGCCAGAGAAAAAAGGAAGGCTACCAACAACCACAGCAGAAAAAAGATGAAAAAACAAGCTACAGTAAACTAAAGCAAATTTTGTTAGAGGCCAAAACCTATGACACCTCCTAGTAGGGAACGTGTCCGCCTCTAAAAGCCGGGACTCGCATTGTAGCCTGTAGGGGGCATGGGAGCCCATCAGCTTGTAGCACAAAGACCAGAGAGGATGGGAGGCTGGATTCCCAAACCTAATCATTTATCCTTCACCTTGTTGGACGAGCTATAGCATCTGCTGCTTTGTTTTTGCCACGGTGAACCCAGTTCCAAGAAAACGAACTGAAACCACAGCAACCTCTTTGAATTGCCGTTAGAATGGGGAAAATAGTCCATCTACCCTTATGAATATGGCCTTCGATAGACTAAACCAACTACTTGGAATCAAATTTAAAAATCACATGTGATATCCCCATTTGAGCAAGCAAATGTACTCCACTCAAAGTTGCGTGAGCCTCCGCCTCAATAGTTGACGACGCCAGTCTGGTGCTACAGCTGCCTCCCAAACACAGAACATTTGAGTTCCGAACCACCACACCCAACCTTGCCAGCTTCGAACCTCCATCCCTTGAAGCATTCACATTTACTTTACAATATGCATGGGGAGGAGCATACCATCTTGCCTCTGCCACCCCAACCTCATCACTATTATCATTCAAATTCACAACAGACTCAGTTTGCACGTGCATAAACTCGCTAATCATAGACTGGGTTGCACACAAAGTGTTCCGCGGCCACACATGAACACCCTCAAAGACAGCAACGCATCGACTTTTCCAAATACTGCAACAAGAATAGGCAATTTGCGCCATGAACCAAGATCGATCCTGAGTAGAATTTTGAGGGAGCTGCAATGTCCTATTTATAGGGTGAGTAAGGTAACAGAATAGCAGACGGCCAAGATTTGCTTCCTGAGGTTTGTTTGAGGTTGGGAGCCAAACTTCAGTTTATGGGGTCTCCAACGAAAGATACTATGCTCGTTTTCCTGAGTGCAGTAATGGGTCCAAGCATTGAACCAACCAAGTATCTTAACACTTCGAAAAATGTAGATTTGGAATATCTCCATTAATGTTTTCCTTTTAGGTGGTTGGCCTGAATAAATACCCCTGAGTATATTGTCAATAGTCAGAAAGTCAGGACAAACTTTCTCCGGAGTCATAAAGTCCAGGCGAACTTCATGCATCTTTGGTACTTTGGTAGTCTTGAATGTGGTGTAGCTTGTTTTCTTCAGTTTTGTATTTCTGATTTGGTTTCTCACACATATGTGAGGGAGCTCTCCTTCTAGAGAGGGAAGCTAGCTTTCTAGAGAGAGAAGACTTGTACACCATCCAAAAGGCTTGCGTGTAAAGTCATATCGCATCCTTCCACAGCTGCATCTCCTAAGCAAGCTCAGCCATTATATCATTAACCACGTGGACAAACTCAGTTAAACCTAACATGTGCTAGTCCCGGTTAATTAGGAGTAGACTTCCTAATTAGTTAGTTTGTTCAGAGAGAATCGTTTCAGTTATTAAAGTTTACTTACACATTAAGTTTGTATAAAGCTATATAAAGCTTCCTGTACTAAATTATTAAGTAATGAGAAATACAAAACTTTCATTTCTCTTCATGGTATCAGAGCAGGTTAGCTCACGTGTGAAAGTTCAACAGCCACACATGCTCCACGTCACCCAATATGTGTTGTCCACGTGTTAGGCTTGAAAATTTGCCACACGTGCTGTGACGTGTGAGAATGTGAAGGTGAAAAATCCCACATTGGAAAATTGAGAAACCTAGCAAGGGTTTATAAGGAGTTGGACTACTCCCCTCATTGCCAATTGGTTTTGGGGTGGAAATCATGATTGGCACTTCCTTTTCCATCTCCTAGATTGCAGACTCTAGTGCAAATCATCATGTATGGATCTCTTCAAGTTTGTAATAATGGTTCTAAGTTTTTGCTTCGTAATGTGCTTCATGTTCCTGTGATTTCTCGGAACCTTCTCTATGTGTATCGCTTTGTTTGTGATAATGATTGTGTTCTAATTTTTACTCCTATTGATTTTCTGATTAAGGATCCTACTATGGATATGACACTTCATCAAGGTCCGGTTAAAGATGGTCTCTACCTATTTGAAGCTTCCTCACCTCAGGCTATGGCTTGTGTGGTTAATAAGGCTCATATTACTCTCTGGCATTCCAGACTTAGTCATCCCTCTCTTCCAATCCTGACTAAATTGGTGTCTAATAAACATGTACAGCTCACAGAGTCTACATCGCAATTTCAATGTCCTACTTGTCCTTTAGGCAAGAGTTCTAGGCTCTCTTTCAGCTCTTCATCCCACACAGAGCCAACATCTTTACATTTGATCCACACAGATGTCTGGGGGCCTTGTCCTACATCTTATGTACTTGGTTATCGATACTATGTGTTGTTTCTTGATGATTGTACAAAGTTCAGTTGGTTATATCCTATGAAAGCAAAATCTGAAGTGTTTGAAATTTTCTGTACATTTAAAGCTCGAATTGAAAAGCTTGTCTCTCACAAAATAACCATTTTGAGGTCGGACTCTGGTGATGAATACATGAGCCATAAATTTCAGTCTTTTATTGCACAAGAAGGTATTTCTCATCAATTATCTTGTCCACATACCCCTCAGCATAATGGAAATGTTGAGAGGAAACATCGCCATATCGTTGAGGTTTCTCGGACTCTTTTAGCTCAAACTGGTGTTCCTCATTGTTTTTGGCCTGAAGTGTTTTCCACAGCTGTTTATTTGATTAATCAACTACCTTCTGCCTCTTCCCTCAAGTCTCCTTGGGAACTTTTGTTTCATTTGGTCCCAGATTATGGTTTTCTCAAACCTTTTGGTTGTTTATGTTTCCCATGTCTTGCACCTTATACCTCCTCTAAGCTTGAACCCCGCAGTCATCCTTGTATTTTTCTCGGGTATAGTCCCTCTCATAAGGGTTATAAGTGTTTTGATCCTTCTACCCATAAATCTACATTTCTCGCCATGTTACATTTCATGAAACCTCATATCCCTTTCTTTCCAATCCCACATTATTGTCCTCTTCTGCTTCCTCAGGTTCCTAACCTGCCTTTTGTCTCCCAATACCAACTGTGTCTTCATCTATTTCACCTCCACCTCCCATGCCCCCTCACATGCCTCTTCCTCCTCCTGTTTCTCCTATTCCTCCAGGTTCTCCAAACCCTCCATCTTCTCATACCTCTTAGCCTACACCATCTGCTATTCCAGCTCTACCTCCACCTTCTCACCCTATTTTCACCAGGTCCAAGAATGGTATTTACAAACCGCGCCTTCTTACTGCCACAAAGCATCCTCTTCCTTATACATTGGATTTGATTTCTACTTTACCCTCATTACCTACCACATTTAATCAGGCTGCTAAGTTTCCTCACTGGCAGAAAGCGATGCAATCTGAAATGGATGCTTTTATGAAGACTAACACATGGACTTTGGTTCCTCCTCAGCCCCAATTTAATATTGTTGGGTGTAAGTGGGTTTTCCGGGTTAAGCATCATCCTGATGGTTCTATAGAGCTTTACAAAGCCAGACTTTTTGCTAAGGGATTTCATCATAACGAATGGTTAAATTACTATGATACATTTAGTCCAGTTGCTAAGCATGTTACCATTCGTTTTGTCTTGGCCTTGGCAGTTCAATATGGCTGGTTTCTTCATCAACTAGATGTAAGCAATGCCTTTTTACATGGTTATCTCAAAGAATCCGTTTACATGCAACAACCTCTTGGTTTTGTTGCCTCATCTTCTCCTTCCCATGTCTACAAACTTAATCATTCTTTATATGGGTTGAAACAGGCACTAAGGGCCTTGTATGAGGAGTTATTTCATGTTCTGCTTGGATTGGATTTGTTTTCTTCTACCTCTGATCCATCAATGTTTGTCAAAGCTTCTTCTTCTTCTCTTATTGTTGTTCTTGTTTATGTTGACGATATTATTGTCACTGGGAGTTCAACCTTTGCGTGTTCTATTTTCATCCCTCAGCTTGGCACCCTGTTTCCAGTGAAAGATCTTGGACCGCTGCATTATTTCTTGGGCTTGGAGGTACATCGCACATCTACTTCTTTACTTCTGTCTCAGACCAAGTAAATTTATGATCTCCTGCTCAAACATGATACGATAGGTGTCAAGCCGTATTCCACTCCTATCAGTTTTGTTAAGTTGGATTATTTTGGTGAATTTCTTTATAATCCTACCACTTATCGATCTATTTTGGGTGCCCTCCAGTATGTCACTTGGACTCGTCCGGATATATCGTTTGTTGTAGGTCAACTCTGCCAGTTTATGCATTCTGCTAGTGTTTCTCACTTTCATGCTGCCAAACGATTATTGCGGTATCTTAAAGGCACTCTCACTCAAGGATTATTATTTCCGCAAGGCACTTCTACTCTCCAAGCTTTTTGTGATGCTAACTGGGCTGGTTGCTCCTTTGATCGCTGATCCACCAGTGGTTTTTGAGTCTTTTTTGGTCCTAAACTCATTTCATGGTCTTCTAAGAAGCAGCATACAGTGGCTCGTAGTTCTACTGAAGCGGAGTACATGTCTCTTGCTCCTTCCTCATCTGAGATCATTTGGCTTTGCAAGCTTTTCCACGACTTGCACTTTTATCTATACCCCAAGCGGTTCATCTGGTGTGATAATCAGAGTGTCATTCCCTTAGCGTCTAACCCTGTTTTCCATGCTCATTCTAAGCATGTTGAATTGGATTATCACTTTGTGCGTGAACTGGTTACGAGCAATGCTCTTACAGTTCGCCACGTTCCTACGCATGCTCAGCTTGCTGATCTACTAACAAAAGCTCTCTCTGTTGATCGTTTTCACTTCTTGAAATCAAAGCTTCAGGCTTGCCATGATCCCTTCAGCTTGAGGGGGGTAAAGTCATATCTCAGCCTTCCACAACTGCATCTCCTGAGCAAGCTCAGCCATTAGATCATCGACCACGTGGACAGACTCAGTTAGACGCAACATGTGCTAGTCCCGGTTAATTAGGAGTAAACTTCCTAATTAGTTAGTTTTTTCAGAGAGAATCTTTTCAGTTATTAAAGTTTACTTACACATTAAGTTTGTATAAAGCTATATAAAAGTTACTATACTTAATTATTAAGTAATGAGAATTACATAACTTTCCTTTCTCTTTAGTTTGGTGGTGATGGTGAAATTTCATAGTGTGGCAACCAAATCGAATAACAGGATGACAAAACTTGGCTACTCTCTCAATTCAACTCCTCAATTTAATTCACTCCAATATCTCATCTCCCAAATTAAATTGTTTTTTGTCGAAATTAAATTGTTGAATCTAATGCACTCCAATTTCTCATATCATAATAACGTAATATATCTTTACCTTGTTATATATAAACTATGTTCATATATTTTCATTTCGTTACAGTAGAATCACGGTAAGTGTGTGATGTTGCAAAGTTCATATACTTTCACTTTCTTACAATAAAATCATGAAAAGCGGGAGATTTTTTTTTTTTTTGTAAAGAATAATTCCCAAGACGAAAAAGACTAGAAAACCTAAGGTTGTGACATTAAACAAAGTCATAGTTGATAATAGCATGCTTATAACACGTAGGATACTGACTTAAACGGTTGACCAAAAGACCAAGACTTGCCTCGCTTCCTTTTCCATTCGTTAGAATCCAAGCATTATTACTGCTTGCTTTACCAACTTCACCAACTGAATATAAATAAGTTAACTAAAACTCTCCTTCAAATCTCTTTTTTGCTTCTTTCTTAAGCTTCTGTTCTGTGTCTGATTTCCTTGTAGCTCTAAGCCTTTGCTTGCTGAGGCTCAGATTACCAGCAAGGAACATTGCAAAATGGGATTATTGGGAAAGTTGGTAAGGTTCCTGTTGGGGCCTTGCTTCGAGCCCACAACCACAGGCTACGACTCTGAAACACTTGGGCCTCACGGCGTCCCCTCCGCTACCACAGTTGGCGCTTCGGCTCTTGCCCACGACCTCTTCAACTTTGAGATCACCTCTCAGGTACGTACCTCTTCAACTTTGCTATCGTTCTTTTGTTTCTTATGGTCTGTAGACTCTAGTGTAATTAAATATTATCTCACTTCTCATTCATTTTCTATGTCTCTGTAAAACTGAAGAAACAAGTAAAGGTTAATCTGAGTAAATTAATGCATAATGTATTCGGTTTCAGCCTTTCTGGGTTTTGTTAATTTTCATCCTATTTTATTAAAGTTGACTTCTTTTTTTTCTGTTTTCCTTTTCCAATTTTTATGATTATGATCTTAGGTTCCAGAAGGACTCAGTCAGCATGTTGTTTCATCCAAGAAGGCTCAATCTAACTGGTAATCAGCAAGCAATTGTCTATCTTATCTGTCTAGAATTGAGAAAATTGTGCATATATTTTACTGGATTTTCTGGGTAACCTACAGTGAGGGAGTAGCTCAGAGTGAAAAACCATTTTTACAACTTATTTCTCTTATTTGATTTCTCTAAATTTCCAAACATATAAAGGTATAGAAAACTAGTCAAGGCATGGAGAGAAGCACAACCAGCGCCAAGAACAGCCGAAGAAGTAGCTACGTTTGTTATCGAAACCCTGAACAAACAGCAAAAGGCAGATGTTGAGGTACACTTAAGAAGCATTGCCACAATATTCAACCTGTTACATGATGCTCACAAATATAATGTGGAATATGGTAACATAGTGACTGCTCATCTGTAGGGCTTATTGGCTTTCTATGGTCTCCCTCTTCCCCATACTCTGGTCCAAGTCCCTGCTGAAGTCCCAACTTCATTGCCTGAAGGAGTACAGTTTGAGTTCCAGACACTACCGGTAATAAAAACAAATATTGCTCTCCAATTACTCATATTTACCACAACCAAACCAAGTGCCTGCCCTGAAACTAGTTCTGAGAGGGGAATTTTATTGTTTTATGAAACCAGGTTAATGCAAAAGCAGTTGCAGATGGCGATGGACTGACAGTCTATGTCAGCACAGCAGATCCTAGGGAGTCATCCTGTGTTCCGAGTGAAGTGGCAATGGCGGCCGTCCAAAGAACAAACGCACGCGCTCAGAAGAATTACACAGAAGCAGATGCACTTCACACAAAGATCATTGAGGCTGGATATCGGTTTGATATATATATGCCTCTTGCATAAATTCCGTTAAATTCGTCATTTTCAACACGAAGAAAAAGAAAAAGGCTTTCTAATTGCTTTTCAACCTCCATGCAATGCAGGGTACTGAATATTCAAAATGAGGAGATCCTTGCCCGAAAGTGTCGGATTCGACTGAGGTAAAATTAAGTGCTTATAAGATTTCAGCTAGCTGCAACTTATTCTAGTGCCGAAGCTGAAAGTTAATTGTAAGAGAAAACAAACAGGGGTATAGATGCACCAGAGAATGCAATGCCCTATGGACAAGAAGCCAAACAGGAGCTGGTTAGGCTTCTTGAGGGAAACTGTTTGCGGGTCCTTGTCTATGGGGAAGATCAATTTGAGCGCACTGTAGCTGACTTACATTGCAATGGTATATTTGTACAGGTACTAACTATATAAATGTATGCCACCTAACGTAAGTATCTATCTATCTATCTATATATGGTCGTAATTAATACCAACAAGTCATCTATCTGATTCTCATTTCCCTTCTCAATCTCAACCAGGAAGCACTGCTTAAGAATGGGGCTGCATGGCATTACGCCAAGTATGACCAACGCCCGGAATTTGCCAGAGTGAGTAATATCATATTATTAGAAAGAAATATTACCATCTAGAAAAAAGTTATTTGATCTTTTCATTAAGTTATTTAATATAAGTAAAGAGATTGATAATGTTTTCTCTAACTAGCAGTCAGTCACACTCTTTTGGAGAAGTCACTAAAGATATTGGGCTAGAATGCTGAGAAAGGAAAATATTACATAAAACAACATAATTTTGGACTTTTAAAGTAGTCATTTTTATTTTTCAACATCTTACGCATGTATCGATCATACTAGTGGGAAAAAGAGGCTCGACAGAGGCGAGTCGGTTTATGGGCTTCATCAAACCCTGAGAAGCCATGGGAATGGAGGAGAAGGGATAGGCGCCGAGCCAGATCATGACATATTTATGACAAAATTAAGTACTGAATGAAACCTCATGTGTAAGACACAAGATTATGTCTCAAGTGCAAAGACGGTACGTTTTGGAGTGAATAAGATGTTTTGTGTAGCCATCCTTCACATTAAACCCAACATTGTGTAATTTGTGTAACATGCTTTCATCTATATTTGAATTGTAGCACAATGGTTTGAGGTTCTCTTCATTTCTGTTTTCAATGTTAGAGCTTTTCTCTGTTGCTGAAGGTGATATATTTGGGGCCAAAAGCCCAGACAGGCAGCACAAACTAACAGATGCTTTTGCCTGATTACTGCAAAACATTGCCAAATTCATCTGCGCTATATTTTAGAACTTGCAAGTTGGATTGACGACACAGCTTCTTAAAGGAGGTAGAGAATGGACAAAGCTTTCTTATGCAAAGTTCTGAATATGAGTTCTTTCTATTACTGAGTATCACAATTAAACCCAACCTCACAAGCAAACTCAAAATTAGGAAACTACATTTGGCCTTATTTTGCATCCTCTTCCAATTCATCCGAGTTTGAATCACTTGCGTTATAACCTAAACATGACCAACAAGCAATCAATTAGGGCCAAGTAAGGTCACACTACTAATGATCCAACCAGCGAGAGGGAGAGAGAAGAGTACCTGGAGGTTTATTACTCACTTTCCAAACCGAAGTTCGACTTTTCGAAGCTCTATTCATCCAAGCCTGCCCCTGAGTACAGACAAATCACTACCGTCTTCAGAATGCACAACTCACAAGTTGAGAATGAGTTAAGAACAGAGTAGAAACATAAATGGCATAGAGATTTAACCATACTTCATACACCCGTTCGCCCAAAAAACAGACAGAAGGGCTAAAACAACAAAACAACCAAGCCCTAATGAGGCATCAAGAACACATTCATCAATGCTTCATAGTAAAAAGACCAGCAAAAACAGAATCATGTCTTGGAAATTTAAAAGTTTTTCTACTTTTAGCCTAACGGATAATAATTTTCCCTCGAAAACTTGGAAGCCCAAACAAACAATATGAAGCACAAGACTCAAAAACTTTCCTTGCCTCTGTTTTACCAGTGACCACATTAAGAACCAATCAATTTTCTAAATGAAAACAGAACACTTAAACTTAAAGCCCTTAACCTCCAATCCAAAAATGCACACAAAACAGATATAACAATTTGAAAGCAAAAACTAAGCAGAATCAAAGAAACCCAAAAAAAAAATTCAACCTTTTTGGCGTCTCTAGAAACGCCATAGCCGCTGTAATACATCTGACCCACCAAGACCTGCATGGAGCTATCACCCGCCTTGGCCTCCTTGAGCGTGTCCTGGAACCACCGTTTCACGCAATCTGAGACCACCCGGGCCAGCGGAACCCGACTCTGGCCCTCGGAGCTCTCCATCTTCAGCTTAATTCGCTCCGGGTCGACCCGAAAGCTCTCCGATTTCGGTGCTTGTGGGGGCGAAATTCGGACTTGCGAGACTTGCTTGGTGCGTCTGGGCCTGCCTGGGAGCTTGTCCGCGGAGATGACTCTGGTGAACTCTTGGAATCTGGTCGCTGAAGGAAGCGCCTTTCCCATGAACGAATAAAGCAAGCAGACTATTTTTTTTTTTTTTGGGGTTTTTAATTGAATGGATTTGGAAATGGAAAATGAGGCAAGCAAGGCAATTGGTTTGTTATCGGGTTTTCACGGTTGGGGTTTTGGATGTTTCTGGGATCTGAAACCACACCAGACTTTCAGATTTGTGCAAAGTGGCTGATAGTTTGGTGTTTGCATTGTTTTTTTTTTGTTGGTGGCTTCTCTAACTTTTCTTTCTCATATAAACAAATCTGTGGGGATTTATAATAAGACCCAAGTTTTTGTGCAGGCCTCCTCCAGCTTTATGTTGAACTCACCCAATGTATTAGTATTTGGGCTTTCTGATCCTAACCTGGGCTCAACTAAAACATGGGTCTAGAAGCTTTCGCCTTTAGCTCTCTTCTGTTGGTATTGTTGACCTTCGACAAGATAAGCCCACCCAGCACAGACAACAGATGTGAGCAAAAAGTACTTTCAAAATTCTTTCTTTTTTTTTACCAAGGAAATGACTTCGGCCTTGCTTTTTTGACAACATCCATGTCAACCTTTTCAATAAGTTGGTAGGGATAGAATTTCAGACCCAAAAAAAAAGTTGATAGGGATAGAAGCTGACATTTACATTAAATTTTTGTACCTAGTCATTGTTGTACTGTCACGTTGTAGACAAAGAAATTTTGGCGAATTAAATGCCGCCAAATAAGAAAATAATTAGAGTTTTGTGGATTAAATTGTGGGCTCCATAATTCGCTCAAGTGGTGTATGACTCATCAAAAATGGTGTGATATGGATGGGTACCCAAAAATGCATTAGCCATAGCAGTCTCCATCTGCGTGTGGATGATGCTTCGTCTGCATGCATGCTGCTCTTTCATGTATGTTTTTCCTCCAAGTCTGTATCTGAATGGAAATTGGTTTTGTCTTAATTAAATTAGTTCTAATGTGACCAAGCACAACACAAGTGCACTCGAATCTCCAAGTTTGCTTCAACAAGGTCTGGCGTTTGCAAAGACAACTTGAACAAATGTATAGCGAAATTACACAAAGAACAAATTCTTTATATTCCAATTGCAATGCAAACAATTGAATATACCCAACTTGTGCTTTTATTTTATGAGCTTCGTTTTCGACCCTATCTTGCATCGCATGTCCGAGTCTAGAGACTGCTTTAGTTTTCTTGTGCTTCTAGAAAATACGTAAGCTTTTATTTTTCTCCTCAATTTCATGGATTCTTCCCTTAATTAATTCTAGAGAAAACGTGCTTATCTTAAGGAATAATTAATAAACAACTTATTTTGGCAAAATATGTGCAACTAGTCAAAGGTATCTATTTCAATTGTCTAATTGCCGTCTTCAAGTGTATTTGGACCTTAATTTGCACAAATCTGAATCAAATACGGCACTTGTGTTAAACATTCACGTAAGATTCATGTTTTATTTATTTATTTTAATAATACAATATTCATGTTTTATATATTTATTTATTTATTTTAATAATGCGATATTCTAAATTATTTTAAAAGAGATGGACATAATGTCCCACATCTCTTACGTATGCGTAATACGAAAGCACAACTCGTTAATTATTTCTCATACATACCCCACAAAATGCGCAGCGAAATGATTGAAATCAAAGATTAGTGGAGATAATAAACAAGGAATGACAAAACATGACGTGTGACTAGACTAATCACTCTAGCACGATTTGAACGGAATATGATAAAATTTCCTGGAAATTACCAGTTTGATAAGCTACTCTCTCTCTCTAATCCAAAACAAACAGTAGTGCTCAGAATTAGATGTGGGTTTTCAAGTAATTATCAATCAATTTCCATAATCAACTAATAGGAGCATCAAATTATCACGATGTCATCATTTCCCACCTTTTGAACAAAACTTTGTTGGGTTGATTCTCATTCTCTGCTCATGAATGTTGGGGTCGGCTAAAGCTAATTAATTTCCCTCTCTCATTAATATTAATAACACTTGGGATAAGGTTGAGATTGACAATTCATATTGGAATATTTGAGGAGATAGGAATAAATTCCACGTAAGATCCATTCAAATGTTGGATACCCAACAAGGTCCAGGCTAGGTCCAAATTCACCCACCTCGCCCAAATTGAGAGGTGGTTTGGGAATATACCTCTTGCTCAGCATATTTTTGTTCTTTCAAATCATAAATTTGATCTAAATAAGAGAAGACCGAAGAGAGGAGAGAACGAAAGTCGAATTCTCATCATGAATATAAGATAAATTTTCTGTTACTAAAAAATAATGAAAGCTCTGGATGAGGGACTATTTTTCCACATTTGTGTAATATGGCCGTGGACCTTAAATCGAATAATTTATTATGCAATTGTTGAGAAATGAGATAAACTTTTAATAATTACCAAAAGAACGGGGCAGGGAAGGAAACTAAATTTTTTTTTGGAGTAATAGACAAACAAGTTATCGCATGCAGTTGATCAAAAAGACAAATCAAGGAACACTTGTGATCTAGTCGGGTTGATGTCATATTTTTAACGGTAAGTTTCATAGTAGTTGCAAAAAGCTTGGATGATCATGTAAATTTAATGACAGTGTGTCACAGAGTAGCGGTCCTCCATCCATGGATGTGATGATCAAAATTTTCTTTTGCTACAGTGTGATGATCAAATTTATCCCTAGCAGATTATGATAAGTGCAACAGAGAAAATATTATGGGTGTGCTTATTCTGTATGTTAGAGAATGAAATGAGCATTTATAAAGGCGGAGAGACGTTGCTTTCCATAGTATTAGTGAGCAATTTTCCATGAAGGGGGTTTGTTTCCATGCTAATTTCCTATTTGCATAGTTTTGAAATGTGACTCTTTGATTTAGTCAGATTAGGTGACTAAAGTTTAGATGGTCAATAAATGTGGATTAGGTCCGTTGGCTAAATAGTATGACTGTTTCTTTGCACGTATGTCAGAATAAATTAGAATATTGTATTTGTCGTTAAGAGGTTTAGATGGCTAAACTCATTTATAGCGTTTTTAGATTCAATTCGTAGTTAGAGTAAACATAAAAACTCTTGGGAGGAGTCAATATGGTCTAGTGCAGTAGAAAATAATAACTTTGATTTGTATACCAGTTATATCATATTTGAATTCATATGTCACTTTGGTAGTGTGTATGAGAAACACCACATCCTCTTCCTCTTCACCTTGTAGTGCTCGGTAATTATGAAGTTTCATAGAAAATGTACGAGGTAACATTTGGGATTTATTGACCATAAAATTAGCGTTTCAAATTGTAATTATAACAGCTTATACAATTCCAAGCATAAATTATTGTGGAGTTTAAACCATAATTATAGTTTGAAAATGGAATATCGGGTGGGGACACTGTCGAAGAAGTTTTTTGTTTTTATTTTTACAAAAATTCATACGAATAATTGAAAAAAATAATAAAAAATTGTGTTTTGTTGCAAACAAATTGAGTTATTTGCACGAGTTTCAAAATATGAAACGACACAATGGACGACCATTATTAGGTTTTGGGGCCAAAAAAATCAATGGACACAAATTGCTGGCACAATAAATGGTCCCACAAAACAAAGAACATGATTGTCACGATATACATTTGAGTCGTGTCCGGTGGTTGAATCGTTTTAGTCCGACTCCGACAATATGAGGTCGACGCTCAGATTTGTTTCATGTTCGTTTCCACTGGACGCTGATTTGTGTATGAACGTCCACGTGGACATACCAGCACGTCTCCTGTAATACATATGCATCTGATGGAATAAGCTGGAAGCGCATATCCCCCCGTACACGTGGCTTAGAGTTTTTTTTTTTGGGTAAAATGCAAAGGAAAAATTGAATTGCTTGCTTGGAGATGTCAAATACCAAACATCAAATTTAAATTTGATGGCTGATGTGGCAATTTGACATCTTACACAATTTTACACTCCACCCGATATGTCAAATTAAATTATTATTTTATTGCATTTTAGTGTTTATTTATTTTTAATTAAAAAGAAAAGAAAAGAGAAGAATAATAAAATATTCATTTGACATCTTGTGTTTGGGATGTCAAAAATAACATATCAACCTCCAGCCTTCATTCCACATCAGTTTTGACACATCGGTTGGAGTGAAGTGAGATGTTATTTCTAGCCGTTAAGTGTCTATGTGGCACTTTTGACACATCGGTTGGAGATACTCTTATCACTGTATTTTAGAAGTAACCATGATCACTCATGGAGTCCAGGACTCACGAGTCAACAATCACCACCTCGCCACTTTGAAACCTAAGAGTGATAACATTGACTATTCATCATTCATTCATTCATAATTTGTCCCATAATATTCCGGCCCTAATAAATAAGGATGTTGACGCTAGACAATAGACTGCAAGAACACATTTCAAGAACTTTTGTCACTGGTTTAGACTCTGAAATCTCAATTCAAGTTTAATCTTTCACACAACTGCAACAAAATAAAGCTATTATGTCTGTTTTAGTCATTTACATATAGAGATGCATTTGCTAATGGTTATGTGTATACTTTAATGTTGATGAATGAAATTCGCTTATTAATGTCTGTTTTTAGTCATTTACATATAGAGATGCATTTGCTCTTGGTTATGTGTATACTTTAATGTTGATTAATGAAATTCGCTTGTAGAGTTCAGTACGTAAGTTTTGCCGTTTTCAAATCCTGGATCCACCACTGACTAAACGACAAGTCGAATGCAGTTCATTTACAAAAAGATGAGAGAGGTGTGGCATTGCAACTCTTCATTATTAATACAAAGTACAAACACAGTATTCTCCGTTAGTCTGTTACTTTACTGATTCACCCAGCTTCTGCGGAACTGGGTTCTTCACCCCAATTTGTTGTCGTTTTGTATAATTATACTTGCCTTAAGCCTATAAAATATATAGGATACGGAAAAAAAAAACACTTAGCATATTCGTAAAAAAATCCAAAGGTTATTAATCAAACACGTCTTTATTGAAAAAGGAGAATACCACAATTCTACAGACGCTTCAGGATAAGACCAAACGAGTTTCCTCAAACCCATTGGCTCCACCCAGCACCAGAACCAGAGACACAAACAACCAAAAAACAAACTAAAATGCAAAAACACCCACAAACAAACCAAACGACACCTAGCAAGCGGCTTACAATTCTACTACGACACCACAATTTCACAGTAGATTCAGCCCATAAGGTGCCTACACGTCAGCACCCTCTTATTTAGTCAATACTAGAGTAGAATCCCGCTGCACAGGGGCCCGCAGGGGATTACTGTGGTCTTTAGATTGCGAGGACCAGACCCGGCACGGACTTCCCGACCCGATCGGAGACGCTGCTCTCCCAAACGGACGGGCAATGGAACGATGTAATCTCGGCCGTCGATGAGGAAGACTTGGAAGAGAAGCTGGACGGCGAGGATTGAGCGGAGGAAGAAGGAGAGGTGGTGTTACCGAGGCGGGTTACGGTGAGGGAAGTGTTGAAGTACTCCCTGACCTGGGTGACTATCCCATGAGTGACGGTCCAGGCGTGGACCCAGGAGATGGAGCAGTCTCGGTCGCAGCCCTCGACGAGGACGGTGGGCCCGAAGGAGACCACGGTCTGGGGATTGAACTGAAACGATTCGTTTTGGTCACCAGTGAGGAGGCGCATCAAGAACTGATGGGTCGGCGGACCATGGAACCACCACTCGAGGTCCGGGGCTACACTCTTGTGCACCGTGTTGACGTCGCGTGAGCTCAGGGCTTCATAGAGGGCGCGCACCACCCTTTGATTACTGGAATCACTGTCTTCCAGAGTTTCCTGAGAGTTAGCCAGTTCTAGCCTAAGCACCCAGGCAGGTTTTCTCAACACAAAAATGGAGGGTTAGAGAGAGAAGTTGGAGGTTTAGAGAGAGAAAAAGTGCTGAGATTTTGTGAAGAAATGAGAATGGGCTTTTGGAAGAAGATGAGGGGGTCCTTTTATAGAATTGGTGGATTGTGATTTTGTGATTGGGTTATTCTCTACACGCGTTTGTACGATTAGGCTATTGGAACTGGGCAATCAGAGTGCTGCTTTTCAATTCTGGATTTCGATGCGCCTCGGGATGGGTGACGTGGCGTGTTGTGATGGATTTGGTGGGCTGGACTAGGTGGCATGCGAATGGGGGGCCGCTTTATTTATAGGCACGAGTGCGAGGAAGCTGAAGAGCGAGGGGGACACGTCACACGTGAGAGAGAAAGAGTCAAGCCAACTTTTCTTGACAAATTGGCCCCACCTTTTTTTTTTCTTTTGCTTTAAAACCCCACCAAATCGGTAATTACGTTAATGTGTTGTTGGTTATCTGTTGAGAAGTTAATCTTTAATTGTTTACGCTATTGGCTTCGTGACTGAGCCGTCAGTCACTAGCTACGAATTTATTGAAGTTTTTCGTTGACCAGAACAACAGAGGGTCTTTTATTGACCACGAATCTATTATCTATTATAAATAAAATATTATTTTTGTTGATAAACCTTCTGTTTTTCGAGTAATTTTGGGTGATCAGACACCACGCGCACGCAGATACCATCCACTAGGTGTAGACATGTGGAATGCTTTCCAACGCATGTGCCATAAAAATAATCACGATAAATTAGAAAGTAATTCCAAATGCCCAGGTCACATTGGATGAGACACCACGTGGTCTTACATTTAAAAATTTCTCCTGTTTTTCTAATTGAAAAGGTGGCTTAACCAAAAGGGTGGGTAAAAATGGGTGGGTAACTCGAATTGACAGTGCCAATATTTTCCCAGTTACTTTACTTGTTGTTTAATTTTGAATCCATCTGGAACTTTCCAGTAAAGCAAAGCAGCAGGGTGCGGATGCGGAGGGGTGGGGGCAACTGGACCGACGCAAAGAATAATAACGTAGGGAGTGTTTTGCCTTTGTAAAGTTGAAGGATTCTTTGCTGCTAGCTTTCATGTTGGATTTCGGATGTTTTTATATTCTCCGTTCTATATTATGGTACCCAAAAGGGTCCACAAAAATGGTGGTATAATAGTAGCCAAATTGGACTCCCAAATGATGTGAGTGAGGGAAGCTATTCGTTTGTTAGTTGCTCATAGAGTCGGTCAGTCATGGGATGGGATCAAATTGCTTTCCTTCGAAGTTCAAAGTTCAAAGTTCAAACCATCTTTATCCATGAATTTTCTCCCGAAATTGATCTCACAAAACCGAGTCCAAGACGGCGTATGATGACATGGTGTATGAAACACGTTAGATAGAAGAAGTTTTACTCGTCCCAATAAGCATTGCATATGAACTTTTGGTCACGAGTCTTAGTCTAGTCCAATCCATTATAGGGGACGTTTGTGAGTGCAAAGCAGTTCGGGACTTGGTTGCCCATCCTCAATCCTCACCAAATGGAGACAAATTGATTTTGGATTTTCCAGCAGAGAGACAAGTATTGATTTTGTACTGTCCAATCCAACTCTCCAGTAGAGAGGAGACTAGAGAGTTGAAAAAGCCCGTTATGATGAATTAGCATTTAGTACAATGCTAGACTGGATGCCACTTGTTGATGCTCAAAAATGGATCGGCACTTCTGGGCTCAACTGTGATGTCTTTGCCTTCGGTAGTCCCCCGGACTTGGTGTGCTTAGTCGATCTGTAAGACAAGAAACGATCGGTAAGCCTGATAGGCACCGGTGTGGTACCGGCCGAAGGCTCTCCGATGCTTAAGTTAGAATAAGCACAGAGTGGATAGTAATTTTAGCAGAGTAATAGTTAAGTGGCCGAAGGCTCTTCATTACCTCCTTCTTGGGGCTTGTGCCTGTTTTTATAGATCTTGGGAGGTGTGCATTTCGAGTATAATTTCGATGTGGGACTGTAGACATTGCCCAATTAGGCTCCACGTGTCAAGTGGAAGATTCGAGATTTGGGTTGTTCTTCAAGGGTCTTCGGTACCTTAGGTACCGATCGCCCTTCATGCCGATGGCTATGAATATCCACGTGTAATCTTCTTACTGGTAGTCTAGATAGGGTATAAACACCACTGAATCCAGACACCTTTGCTGTCATTGACTCATTTGAACCAGACCACTAAATATTAAAATGAGAAAAAAGAGCAAATAATAGTTTGGAGTATTTACTCCCTCATACAAGGTTCTGGATTCGAGTCTTAGCATTCGTATAGTGTGTGTGAGTTTAGTATACTATCGTCCATTTCAATAGAAAATGACTTTTTTTTTTAAAAAAAGGAAGAAGAAAATGGTCATGTTTATCATGGGATCCAAAAATCAGACAGCTACAATAGCTCCAAGTTTACCAAACATGGAATGTTTCATCATGGCTCTCCATACGCCCTCAGTTCACTCTTTGAAGACAACAGATTCACTCACCCACAGTAAACTAAATAGGTTGAATTGAAAGTAATTCACCAAAGTCAAAAAAACAAAAAAGTTGAAAGGTAAATTAAGGTCACCATGATTCATTTCATATTCATGTCATAGAGGATGCCATTGCCACGTCTGCCTGGCCACTGTAGGTAATATTTATTTCGTAAATGACAAAGACTGGCACTAGTTGTGCAGTGCAGTCAAAGTGGGTTTCAGGTACTATTTTCGTCACTTTCCCTGGAATCACATCATTTTTTTTGGAGATTCTCCATACTCATCCATGGAGCTAGTAAATGGGTTAGGTTTTGGTAGGTTTCAATGTTGGGGTTCTTTTAAATCCGAGCAGCGCAGGTAATAAACTACCTAATCCCCAAAAACATTTGTCATAAATTTTTCTTTTTCTCGAGTAAGAAAGGAAAATACTTGACTTCTTTGTCTGGTAATTTGCGTGTGAGGAGAAATGACTTCTTACACCTTAAGGAGCCAAGCAGTGTTCATAAAGAAAAACAGATTAACAAAACCATGAGACCTACCCTAAACTATATCATCTACTAATAGGTCTAGAAACAAACAGCATCAAAGTAAAGTAGTCAAAAATAGTCAACTAAACCTGATTAAAATATTAAACATTTCAGGAAAACATCAAGTCCTCCTCATCATCTCCCAATCGTCTTTCGGTAACGGCCTTCCATGGCCGCTTTCGGCAGCTAACATCACCAAAAATTAAATTACATAGATGACATGACGCCTCTACTAGTCCATACTGTCAACTTGTTCAAAGCATGCCAATCACAGACAAAATTGGCAAAAGAACCTGCACAGGAGTATAGGCGTAGCTAGGGAAGGGCTTATTCTGAAAATTCATAAGAAAATAAATAGTCCAAGATCGAAAAAGAAAATTGTTCCATAGATCACTCTCAAGCTACAGAGGAAACCAAGTCTATCTAATATTCAGCAGGCTGTCATTCATTGATGAGAAACAAACCCTAAACCTAACATAAGCAAGCAAGGCCCCACAAATGAACTACAAAACAAAAGAATTCCTACCAGAATACTTCACCGGGCCAGGTGACCCCTGTCATCATGCAGACATGGTACCAACTCTCCACGTGCATATCACTGCTTAATGAAAGCTTGTCTTCTTTGCTGCCATATAATACCAGAAATCCTAGTAGGAGTGGATCGTATATGGCGTAAATGCCATTCTAGAAGCCTGTAATTTCATCACCTTAGTTACCAAATTCTAATGAATATCCATCATACTCTTAGGAAATAGGGAACAAACAAAAAACACAAATCTGGCAAACTGCAGACCACATCATGTATGCTTACAAGACAGTAAACCTTTGTGACAACAGGGGTTTTTTTCTTACTTTTTATGCCTGTATTTGCACCCACAAAGCTGTTCTAGAATACCTCTACCTCAAAATTTTATCTTTCCCGTGTTACCCTCACTTCACCCTCCTCTTATTACTATTCCTTTTCAAACTTCAGGAAAAAAAGACCGGCCATGGCACCGTGGTTCATGTGGTAGAACTCACAATAAACCCAACAGCTATGAGTATCGCAGTCACTCCTGTTTGTGGTGACCTCAGCATGTACTCATCGATCAATACATCTTCCTTCCTTCACCACCTCTATTTGCATTTGCATTCATTGTGATTCTTAGAAAAAGACTATCTTAAATATTGGACAAAACATTTCCTGGTTTCCATTGCCTAATATTGTCCCAAACTTGTCAAAACCCTGCTGCTTAAAAGTCTTACAAACTGTGTCATCTCTTTTCCAGTTATCATCCTTCCTGAATATCATCAGTAGATGATTGAGCAAAAATGATAAGTATTTCTGAACTTTATTCAATTTGCTCTAATTATGTGACCAATATCCACTATAGACTTGATTGCTCTTTATAGTCAATTGCGACTCAATAACAGAAGCTACTTCTCTTTACCATCTACAAGTCACCAGTCTTAATTTAACCACTAGATTACTTCTTGTAGTTTTGTTAACATTCATATAATTCATTGCTAACTCAAACCCCTAGTGGTGGAACTGCCTGAAGTCAAGACTAGTCTAGAGCTAAAAAGCAAGCATCCGTTATGGTTTTGGAATAAGAAAGGAAGAGCTTCCAAGTCGACTCCTGCTTGTACAAAACCATATAAAAGTTAACGAGATTTTGAGCAGGCCAAACCATTCTCAAAAACTCAACCACAAACGCAGGTAAGAAGAATTTTAAATCAGATATTTCTTTCTCAATAGAATAAAAGTAAAAGAAAGAGAAAGAAAACCACAAATATTTTACTCAGTCATACACAGTAAACATAAGAGTTCTAAGTCAGGTAAAAGCAATAGAAAGAGAGAAATGCGCAATTATATTACTCGAACAGAAATATTGCTCAGTAGAAAGAATAGAGTAGATAATTTCTTTGTGCCTGAATCAAAACACTGATAATTTCGTTCAATTAACAATTATCACATGTTAACTAATGGGGAAAAAACAAAAAAAAACACTGATGCATTTGAACACACATAAGAAACTTGTTTAAAAATTCATAAATTCATATACAAATCACAACGGTATAGAAATACCATCTTCATTTGTGGGGCTCTGTACCCTCCCTTTTTATCTGCGAGTGTGCAGGTGGGGTCATAGTTTCATCCTTACCTCTTACATAAGACTCTTCTTTCACTGTGGAAAGTGGTCTATCTGGACTATAAAATCCCTTTGAAAGTCTGCTAGGACTTGGAGAACCACCAACGCTAATCTTAGTTGGGCTAGAGTAGCTCCCCAGAGGAGAATTTGGAGCAGATCTAAATTCACCCACTCCATCTTCACGAGCCAAAGGTGAAATTGGTGGCTGGCTGCCACTATCTGTTTGTTTTCTATAAAACTTTTCTTCTACAATGTCATAGGAATTCCCAGTCCTCACTTCCTGAGCAAGAGAGCACCAACAACAGCAAAGCCACAATGTGCAATCGGACAGTGCTGGTTGACCAAAACAGAAGTTATAAGAAGGCAAACTGAATCTCTTTCTCATTTGGATCCTCCAAAAGCCACCATAGAGCAAACCAAATACACAGAGAACAAGCCCAGTAACTCCAAGAGCCACCCGAACAGCCTCATTGTCTATATTAACAGCAGCCAAATTAAAAATCCAGAAGGGAGCCATGCAAAACAGAACAAATGTCATAATATGAACATACATGTTCCCAAATCCAAGCCTCTCCATATTCCGGCCGAACACACAAAAACTACAAAACAGTGAAAGATATGCAAGAGAAATATCATCCCAAATATCAAGTACCCCTCCACTCCATTGTGGTCTATTCTCAACGACACGCTGTTCATTCCTTGCTGCAAAAGAATATTTTCTCTCAAATGATTTTAACTTTAACCTTTCTTGTCCTTCACCGGTACCAATCCGAACCTGTGCTTCCTCATCTGAATCATAATCCTTCCCAAGGGGACTGATAATGTTGTATATCCCAGCAAATGCAGGGGCACCAATAGCAAAAGTTATACATATTCCAACTCCTATGGGTGGTCGTTCAGATCTTCTGTAACCCAAGTTTAAGCCGCAAAGAGCATATTGACTAAAGCAATTCAAATGAAGCAGACCAACAACCACCATCATGTGGGCCCATTCATGTGGCTTGTAAGTCCCATTTTTACAGTAAATCTTTCTAAGTCTAGAAATGTCTTCTGGTTTCCATCTACACAGAAGTACAAGGTGGTGGAACCGCTTTGGATGTTGGTACAAACACATAAGAGTAAAAAGTGCATTGAGAATTTGATTATTGACTTCAAACCATGCATCTCTTTGGGACTTCTTTGGTATTGCCTTGTTCAACATTCCAGTCATGACAAGAAACAGAATTGCACCAGAAACAGCAACACAGGTGATCCACACAAAAAGAGCCATGTTCATTGGGTTCCTAATCCATTGTTTGCTCATTTTCATGAGTGAAACCCAATCAATTTTCCGGGAAAAAACCCCATTGATTCGTTCTTTAAAACCATGACCACTCGAAGCCACAGATCTTGAAATCTCATCTCTCGCCTCAGCTATGCGCTTGAATCTGGCAGATGCAGAACCAAATTTGAGGAACCTTATTCTATTAGGAACAGCATCAGGGAACCTTTTTGGAGACTTTACATTGCTTAACAATGTCTTCTGGGATATTGAAACGTCAAAGGGGATATGAGCCTTCACTTCACTGCCATTAGTTTCTTCAATTTCCTCTTTGTGGTTTCCATTATCAGTTGAAACCATTTTCAAATCAATAACAGATTTTTCCAACCAATATCAGAGTTGTGGCATCAAGGTCCCAATGTGTACGTTTTCTTCAATATTTCCACTGGGGTTGAAAGCTGAAATCCGGGAAATACATCACATGGAATATTGAGTATAAACTACTGAAAAGTGGTCTCGGAAAGAAGAGAAGCAAGGAATCTACAAGTAAAGAAGCATTGAAACAGAAGACTTTAATCCCAGGAAGAAAGCCCAAGAACCAAAACCATTAACCAAGAGTAAAATATCATTAATATAGAATTCGACCCAGTTCATAAAATACAAAACATGAGCATAACCTCATGTCAAGAACAAGAGGCAGCCACAGTAGCCCTTACAAACTAAGCATCACTATTAATTAACAACCATAATCTTACAAAGAAAAAGGTAAGCACCACACTTCAAAATCCATAAACTGATTCAAAGAACCATCCTTTCATCAACATTGTAGTCACAGAAACAATGGGAAAACACCCAGAACGTAAAATTTACACATTTTTATTATTATTAAAAAGTAAGATGATTGATGCCCAGATGAACATATGCAAGAAGAATTAATCAGATAAAGAATTGCAACCTTGTAGGAGGCAATAGCACAATGAAGAAATGTAAAAGCAACTGTGCATACAAAACGGCAAAGCTTAAGACATACCTAAAAAACGACGGAGAAACATACGAGAGTGGAAGAAGCTTTGAATTTGGGTCCGAATAGAAATTGAACCCTCCATTGAATTTGAGGTTGCTAGTCGATAAAAATCGACAAAATGCTCAAGATTTGCAAGTTACAGTAAAGTCAAGATAGGGCGCGCTTGCAAAAGTGGGTGGCGGGGCCGAGTCCATGAAAAGAAAATACTCAAACGGCGTCACTTTGTGTTATTTGGCCTGTTACAAACTACGTCGTTTCTGCTTCCATTGAGGGCTTGCTATTGCTGCCCTTTGATTGAGGTGAAAGCTGAAAGCTGAAAAGCATCCACATGGAGTCATGTCATGTATTAAGAATAATATAAGATTTAAAGGTTGGCATCAGAATCAATATTTATTTAATGAATAATATGATCTGTTTTTCCTGGAACTCTCCTGGTTGGGTAGAAAAACTTGTGTGAAAACGATTCCATTAGACGCGTGGGATGGAGTTGGACCCCATTGTTGTTCTGTATTTTGCGCCATCTTTTGGCGAAGGTCAACTGGTCAATCATGCATTTGAGGAATTCAATTCAACCATTGCTGAAATTGTCATAGTCAAGCTCAGGATCTAGCCTAATCTCTCTATGAAAATGAAACACGAGCACGCAAGACTATGAGCAACGCTACGGTCAGTTGTTCACGCGCATGTTCTGTTAATTACTGATCACTGATGTTTGTTGATGACTAATTGTAACATGATTGACGTTTCATGACCTTCATGAATTGGTTACTGGAAAAGTTTCTTGCTGAGCTCGCCACACTTCATTTTGTAAAGTAATCAAGTGAAATGAAACTAACCAATGCTCATTTACTTGCCAAATTGACACGAGTGTCAAGGTTGGCATAAATCCCATTCATTTTAGAAGCAAACCCAATTCATATAGTGGCTGTCGAATATACATACATAGATCCCATCGAAGCTCAAAAAAATTTCAAAACAATCTTGATTAAATAATAAAATCGAAAAACAACTACAATTTAGTAACCAGTACATTGCCAATCAAGTGTAACAAAATTACAAACCCATGATAACAAAACTCAATCTTCAAGAACAAATGGAGAACCACACAATCATTTCATAACTTTTGAACTTAGGTAAGATCATCCTCCTCAAGTTCCTTGGATTTCAGCTTTTCCTTCACTCTCAGCAGTAGCGTTGTCTTCCATGAATCCTACACAGAAATTCACACAGAACATCATAATAAGAATGCGTCATTTCGACATTGGAATTGAAAATGTTATATGCTAAAGGAAACGCAAAGGATGAAAATAGATTTCTAATGGAGCCATAGTATCTATCACATTTGGAGAAACATACCAATGGGGTCATACTATCAAATTCCTTAACCACATCAGTGAACTTGGCAACGTCTTCCTCATCAACCGATGCTGCAATATCCTGCCACAAAACAAAAGATTTCTTCATGACAATGACTTCCTCAAAATAGCTATCTTGTTTGGTGATCAAATTACCACTTTCAAACAAAATAATATGAACTGAAATTCTTCCAATATCAGAGTAACTCACCGCTAAGAACCTGTACTCCCTTGTTCCTGAAAAAGTAGGATCTAATTCCTGCATAAGTGCAAACATTATGTAAGTATGCCAACTGATAAGGTACGATATCAAAATCCTAAACAAGAGCAAAATTTAGACCTGATATCGCTCTAATGCATTGGTGATTGCAACAGAATCTCCTTTACAAAGTTGGCATATTCCAGCATTGAGAAGATGCCCTTTAACTCCATACTTGAGCAAGTTATTGTTGAGTGAGTGCCGAGCAATTTCTTCATAGATTTCAATCGACTTGGGATACCTGCAGAGTAAAACACACTTTTCACTTATTTTCCCACATTTGCATCAATGAGAAGCAATGAGTATGTCTCCTAAATAAATTGAAAATAGGTTACAGCTTTGTATGATTATTCATTTTAAACTAGAACAAGGTTCTAATCAAAAATTTTATTTAAAAAACAACTAATGCTGGAAAAGTAGTAAGAATACACACAAAATGCCATTTAAAGTAGAACAAGTTTCTAATCAAGATAAGAATCACCAACTAAAGCAGGAAAATGGCGAGAATACACACAAAATGTTTGTGCTATCAAATGCTGGGTTCACAGACTTACTGTTCAATCTGAGCAGCAAATTGAGCAACTTTCTGCTTGCACTGATTGGCTGAAGTTGTTACTTCTTCATTTTGGAAGAAATCAGCTGCCCTTTCAAAGAACTCAATAGCCTTCTCAATGTTTTGTTCAGATTCATATAGTTCGGCAATTTCCTGCAAAGGAAAAAATGTATCTCATGTTACAGAATGACATTTATGGTTTCCATCACATCATAAACTACAGACGTATTCTGCAGAAAACCATCAAGGCCCATACGAGTTCCCATATTCCATTCTTTTCTATTACATACTCTATCTCCTATTAATTCATCCCACGTCAGTCTTTGACAACTTCTTGATATTCTACCTTCTATTTTAATTAAGCCTCATTTGGTTTTGGGTGAATGCAGTCTACATTGTATATGCCTACTCTATCTAGGACTAGCTTCTCTAATTGTTAAATTATTGCAAACAAGGATAGAATGGAAAAGGGAACTGCACACCATTGCAAGCAAAAATTTAAAATACCATCTCAAAACAAAAGATGGATTTCCATAAAGCTGTGAAAACAATACCTTATAATATCTTGCAGCCATATTAAGCCTTCCAATATCACACAGTAAATTTACAGCCTGCTCTAAGCAAGAAATGGCCTCTGCAGAAGACAAGAATTAAGATTATACTATTCATAAGTATATACAATGGAATAAGGAGATAATTAAGAATGGAAATGCAAGCAACAATGGTTTAAAACTATAGCATGGCCAAACTATATAAATTACATCCCAGCAAAGTAGTATTAGTACCATATAATAACAAGATGAACTAAAGGGAAAGTACTTACACTAACCAACTATTCTACCCAAGTAGCTTAGTTTGATTTAAACTGTTTCAAAAGCCATGACCCAGCTAACACGGCTGAAGTTCCTTTTAGCCTAACAAGGGATAACCAAAATATCTATGACTTATGGTGCAAATGGAATTAACTACGTCAAATTTTGTATTTCTAATAAAAACAATTTCATTTCAGATGATTTTTTCATAATGTCTGATTCCAGACTGAAGCTTTGTATATGTGAGCCATCTCCTTTTGCAAAACTGAAAGCCTGAGCAAACAGGTTGGCTCATATTCTTGATTTTCCAGATGATTATTTCCCCTTCCAGGACTTTGTCGGCTGCGAGGAAGCATCATACATGTAAGATGTAACATAATACAATACATATGCATACCATTTACAGATGATTTCTTGTAGCAATGCGCAGCATCAACATAAGCTGTGGCTGCTTCATGTTTGCTGTCAGTCTATAATGGAAAAGCATTACTATCTTGTTTTGTTAAACACAATTAAAGTAAAACAAATTGCCTAGTCCTAAACATCAAAATCAGGGACCTTCAAATGACAGTTTGCCAACTTGACATATGTTGCTCCAGCTTTGTCCCCTGAAATACCATATTGCAAATATTAAAAAGCAATTAAATTGGCCAGAGAAAAAAATTCAGTTTCAAACAACTCAGTGATACTGTAATTCAAATAACCACCACATGACCAAAATGATATGAGGTTTCTTCTCTGGCAGGAACACCGCATAAAGCTTTATATTCAAGCTATTAACAAAAAAGTTTGCAGCTTTCAAACTTCAATCTATTTAAACAACCCAATCCAACTTTCAAGCATCATTTCCAAAATCAAATCCATCACGTTTTATACCAATAAGCAAATTCATCAGAGCGCCACGCCACTCAATTAAAGACTATCCATTTTCCATATTATTCAATTCAAGAACTCCAATTCAAACCAAATTCAAGCCTTTCCATAAAAAGGAGATCCAAACAAACCCTAAAAGGTCAAAATGAACATAATTTGTTTATCAGATCTAAAATATGAAACACTAATCATCCAACGGAGAACAAAAATTGTAGGAAAATCCACTCTCATTAAATCAAGACACATATTTGTGATCAAAACCCACGCTTGGGTCAATGCAATCGCCCCAAGGCCATAGACATCAATAAACCCCACTAAGAGATCCCCAATTATTCATCTAGCTGTGATTATCATTCCAATTAAATTCTCTCGGCAAGCAAACAGTCCGATAAGGAAAATGACATAGAAAATAGCCGATCGAGAGAAAATCAAGGAAGTAGAAAGGGGAAAACTCACAGGCTTTGCCGAGCTTGTAAGAATTGGCAGATTTATCGAAGAGTTCTGCGGCGTCTTCATGTTTGGAACCGAAAAATCCCCAGCTACTCAGTTTCTTCTCTGCTTTCTTTTCGAATTCCTCCGCTCTAGCAATCTGATCACCCATTCTCTTCAATTTTTCTTTCTTTCTTTTTAAAATTTGATTTCTGAGTTTCTGAGCCGCAGAAATGAAGGCTAATAAGTGAGAAGGAAAAACAGAGGTCGCGACGGGAATTAATATTGTCAAGCAAAGTTCTCGAAATTTCAAGGAAGGCGAGCTTGGTCACGTTTGTGACTTAGCCGAGGATTTTTCTCATTAATCTTAACTTTATGATTAATCTCAAATTTTTCCACTTTAATTTAATTCTTTCCCACCAATCTCGTATTGAAGCAATTTATTTAAAAATACCAACTAAATGGAAAAAATAAATAATGAGCAAATGCTTGAGTTATGTAACATTGTTGAACGGGTCACTTCGGCTTGGTACACCTTGAAATTTAATTTCACACCTAGCCACTCATTTATCATTGTAACAAAACCATCGTTCGAGAATTCAAGTTTTCATTATTCTCCAATGCTAATAGGAAAGATATGCTAGACAATTCAAGTTTTAAAGTTTTCATTATTTTCCAATGTAACAAAACCATTATAAGAAAAGTTATGACAAAATATAGAATCTGAAAAATAATGGTAATGCACACGCTGAAGCTCTAAGTAGTATTTTAAATGTAAATCATGTAAAAATGTATGATAGACAGAATCTAGGTTGGACGTATATAGTGTAAAAGAACTAAAACTTACTCTAAAAAGGTATGGAAACTCTCTCAAAACAAAAACTAAACAAATATAGAGAACTAACTAGGAAAGCAATCATTCTTTGATTGAGAAAACAAAACAACTCACTTTTTTATTTGGTCGAAACAGAATAGCTAACTTGAACGCACGTTTTATGGTCATTTCACCTTCTAAAAAATATGGAAAATATAAAAAATGCATCTCTATCTCTTAGCTTTCCAGACATATATCAAAAGTCACTTAGAAAAATCGAAATAGTCTCCAAAGCTTCGATAAAAATACCAACAAAATGGAAAAAAAAATTAATGAGGAAAAACTTGAGTTATGTAACATTGTTGAATGGGTCACTTGGCTTGGTACACCTTTAAATTTAATTTCACACCTAGCTACTCATTTATCATTGTAACAAACACCATCATTGGAGAATTGTCTAGCATATCTTTCCTTTAGCATTGTAAAAAATGAAAATTTGAATTACTTTAGCATATTCTTTTTTTTTAAAGGACATTCTATTGAAAAGTAGATAATATATTAAATTCACACACACAACATCTGACGGATCTTTATGATTCGAACCCAGGACCATACCAAGTGGAGTAAACTCTCAACCACTATACTTAGTGGATCCTGCAACTTTAGCATATTCTTAGAACATTCCTAAAGTAATCAAAATATTGTGTGTATCCCTTTTATTTGTGACATCTTTGGGTTTAGCAATCAAACCCAAATTTGACTGGACAATGAAGGCCCAACTCAAATAGTTTTCTTTTTGAGAATATATTGGGCTCTCCAACAACTTGAAGGTCCATACTGGGTTAATCGGTTAAACCAAAGCTTCTGTTCTGATATGTTCATCTTCTTTTTGCTGAGTAATTTTTGTATTGTTAGACATATGGTTGGTGTATTATTATTCACTGAAACAGTGGAATATTTTCAACGATCTGCTTCACGCGTATAAAAATAATGCAATAAATTAGAGTGTAATTTCACACGCTCTAAGCCTATCGAATTGACACTAACCACGTATTGTATCTGAAACATTTAAAAATTTCTCCTTTTGCTGGAGTGATAATTATGCTAATAATTCACATCAATGCCAGGATTAAAATAACTAACAACGAGCACACCAGCTCTTTATTGTAGCCTCAAAGCATCCCCAGAATCACGTAGCTGCCCAAAAAAATCAAAGGAGATGGTGAAGCAGGAAAACAGTGATGAGGCTGAAGCAGTTGCTCATCCACTGTTGCAGGACCCTAAGTCCTTGGAAGGTCAAAATTCATCATCATCATCGTCAGAAGGCGCTTCATTTTCTGGGGCTGTCTTCAACATCTAGACCACAATGATTGGAGCTGGGATCATGTCAATTCCAGCAACCATCAAGGTCCTAGGCATAGTTCCTGGGTTCATTCTCATATTGTTGGTGGCCTTGGTTGTGGAGGTCACAGTGGAGTTCTTGCTCAGGTACACAAACTCAGGCGAGTCTTCTACCTATGCTGGCATGGTGGGTGAGTCTTTTGGAGTCTGGGGTTCCATTGCTGTGCAAATTTGTGTCATCATCACCAACCTTGGCTGCCTCATCATTTATTTCATTATCATTGGTAAGCTCAACTGAATCATCTCTTAACAATTGTGTTAGATTTCTAAATTTGCTCAATTGTCATTTATATTTGTTGATAAGATAAAAATCCCATTTATTTTTTTGGGAAAAACCTTGGTTTGATGATGGATTGTTATGTTATCCATCAGCATAGCATGTGGCATATAAAACAAGAAAAGACCCACCGGGCCATTCTGTCTTATAATGGATGCTTGGTGTCTGATAGGGACATGTTTAATTATCCCATGCTTTCTTCATATCCAATGTGACATTGCACTTAATTATGTGATAATTTTGCATACCGTGCTAAATACGATAGTGAAAGAAGTTTTCTTACTTTGGTTTAGGGGATGTTCTATGTGGAAGTCAGTCTGGAGGAACCTTGCACTTGGGCATTTTACAAGAATGGTTTGGCATCCACTGGTGGAATTCTCGTGCTTATGCGCTTCTCTTCATCACACTCTTTGTGATGCTTCCATTAGTCTTATTGCGCCGAGTAGGTCAGTAAACTTTGATTAACTGTAGATATCAAACAACCAAAAGAACATGTTAAATTAAGGTTAATTGTTAAGTATATACTGGGATTTACCAACAGAGTGCTTGTTGCTTAATTACAGATTCACTAAGGCACACTTCAGCAGTGTCCATTCTGCTAGCAGTGGTTTTTGTTGTCATATGCTCTGCAATGGCAATTTACGCATTGTTCAAAGGGAAGACTCAGAAACCGAGACTATTTCCTGATTTTGCACATCAAGTCTCAGTATTTGATCTTTTCACCACCATCCCAATTCTTGTGACAGGTTTTGGATTCCATGTCAATGGTGAGGGCACATCATTTTTGGTCTTGTGGTGTCTGTGGATTATGTTACACAACTAAATTTCTGATAGCTGATAGATGGCATATGTGTGAATGAATGCAGTTCATCCAATTAGAGCAGAGCTTGGTAAACCTTCTGATATGAGATCAGCTACTCGGATTTCTCTCGTGATCAGCATTGTCATTTACTTTTCTATGGGTTTCTTTGGCTACCTATTGTTTGGCTACTCGGTTATGGATGACATACTACTATACTAGTAAACTTTGATCAAAGTTCTGATTCCACAATTGGGCAGATAATCAATGACATTGTTCGACTGAGCTATGCAGTTCACCTCCTGTTTGTGTTTCCTATTATGAACTTTTCCTTGAGGGCCAACATAGATGAACTGCTTTTCCCAAATAAGCCTATTTTGGCCCAAAGCACCTCAAGATTTCTGTTCCTCACTTTTGTGCTGCTCTCCTTTACATACATTGTGGCAATAGCTATCCCAAGCATATGGTACTTCTTTCAGTTCATGGGATCCACTACCGTAGTTTGCCTCGCATTTATATTCCCAGCTGCTCTCATTCTGAGGTACCAAGTTCTAATCCTTTCTACTTTTCTAGCTTAGCGAGCAGGTCTGGTAATTACGGTTTTACTAATCAAACCTGGTTTTTGTTTCAAACTTCTTGACAGGGATGGACATGGTATATCAACAAGAAGGGACAAGATAATTGCAATATTGGTGATTATTTTGGCTGTGGTGACAAGCTCAATTGCAATATCCACCACTCTGTACAATTCAGCTCAAAGCTAGCCATCTTATTATAAACTGCTTTGCTACACTTGAACTCAAAGAGGCTGAACTTGGAAGATTAGGCATACGTTTTTGAAAGCCACACAGTCTGCCTCAGAATGTAATACATTGTACACCTATTTGTTCTACTATTACAGACTCTTGAATTCATCAAATTTGTCTTTGCTGTAATTATATTGGGTAATAAATCTGCAGTAACTTTGAGACATCAATCTGCAAAGAATGTTCATACATACACTTGTTCTTGCCAATATAGACGCAAATCACTCAAGGCTTATTATTTCAGCAAGGCACTCCTACTCTCCAAGCTTTTTGTGATGCTGACTGGGCTGGTTGACCTTTTGATCGCCGATCCACCAGTGGTTCCTGTGTCTTTTTTGGTCCTAACCTCATTTCCTGTTCTTCTAAGAAGCAGCATATAGTGGTTCGCAGTTATACTGAAGCAGAGTACAGGTCTCTTGTTCATACCTCAGCTGAGATCATTTGGCTTCCCCAAGCCGCTCATCTGGTGTGATAATCAGAGTGCCATTGCCTTAGCCTCTAACCCTGTTTTCCATGCTCGTTCTAAGCATGTTGAATTGGATTATCACTTTGTGTGTGAACTGGTTACGAGCAATGCTGTTACAGTTAGCCACATTCCTACGCATGCTCAGCTTGCTGATCTACTGACAAAAGCTCTCTCTGCTGATCGTTTTCACTTCTTGAAATCCAAGCATCAGGTTTGCCATGCTCCCTTCAGCTTGAGGGGGGTAAAGTCATATCTCAGCCTTCCACAGCTGCATCTCCTGAGCAAGCTCAGCCATTAGATCATCGACCACGTGGACAGACTCAGTTAGACCCAACATGTGCTAGTCCCGGTTAATTAGGAGTAGACTTCCTAATTAGTTAGTTTGTTCTGAGAGAATCTTTTCAGTTATTAAAGTTTACTTACACATTAAGTTTGTATAAAGCTATATAAAGCCAACTGTACTGAATTATTAAGTAATGAGAAATACAGAACTTTCATTTCTCTTTAAAAGCATCCCCAGAATCACGTAGCCGCTATCAGCTATAGCTCCCCAAAAAAATCAAAGGAGATGGTGAAGCAGGAAAACAGTGATGAGGCTGAAGCAGTTGCTCATCCACTATTGCAGGACCCCAAGTCCTTGGAAGGTCAAAATTCATCATCACCACCACCAGAAGGCGCTTCATTTTCTGGGGCTGTTTTCAACCTCTCAACCACAATGATTGGAGCTGGGATCATGTCAATTCCAGCAACCATCAAGGTCCTAGGCATCGTTCCTGGGTTCATTCTCATATTGTTGGTGGCCTTGGTTGTGGAGGTCACAGTGGAGTTCTTGCTCAGGTACACAAACTCAGGCGAGTCTTCTACCTATGCTAGGATGATGGGTGAGTCTTTTGTAGTCTGGGGTTCCATTGCTGTGCAAATTTGTGTCATCATCACCAACCTTGGCTGCCTCATCATTTATTTCATTATCATTGGTAAGCTCAATTAAATCATCTCTTAACAATTGTGTTAGATTTCTAAATTTGCTCAATTGTCATTTATATTTGTTGATAAGATAAAAATCCCATTTATTTTTTTTGGGAAAAAAACCTTGGTTTGATGATGGATTGTTATGTTATCCATCAGCATAGCATGTGGCATATAAAACAAGAAAAGACCCACCGGGCCATTCTGTCTTATAATGGATGCTTGGTGTCTGATAGGGACATGTTTAATTATCCCATGCTTTCTTCATATCCAATGTGACATTAAGTGTGTTATAATTTTACATACCGTGCTAAATACGATAGTGAAAGAAGTTTTCTTACTTTGATTTAGGGGATGTTCTATGTGGAAGTCAGTCTGGAGGAACCTTGCACTTGGGCATTTTACAAGAATGGTTTGGCATCCACTGGTGGAATTCTCGTGCATATGCGCTTCTCTTCATCGCACTCTTTGTGATGCTTCCGTTAGTCTTATTGCGCCGAGTAGGTCAGTAAACTTTATTAACTGTAGATATCAAACAACCAAAAGAACATGTTAAATTAAGGTTAATTGTTAAGTATATACTGGGATTTACCAACAGAGTGCTTGTTGCTTAATTACAGATTCACTAAGGCACACTTCAGCTGTGTCCATTCTGCTAGCAGTGGTTTTTGTTGTCATATGCTCTGCAATGGCAATTTACGCATTGTTCAAAGGGAAGACTCAGAAACCGAGACTATTTCCTGATTTTGCAAATCAAGTCTCAGTATTTGATCTTTTCACCACCATCCCAATTCTTGTGACAGGTTTTGGATTCCATGTCAATGGTGAGGACACATCATTTTTGGTCTTGTGGTGTCTGTGGATTATGTTACACAACTAAATTTCTGATAGCTGATAGATGGCATATGTGTGAATGAATGCAGTTCATCCAATTAGAGCAGAGCTTGGTAAACCTTCTGATATGGGATCAGCTACTCGGATTTCTCTCGTGATCAGCATTGTTATTTACTTTTCTATGGGTTTCTTTGGCTACCTATTGTTTGGCGAATCGGTAATGGATGACATACTAGTAAACTTTGATCAAAGTACTGATTCCACAATTTGGCAGGTAATCAATGACATTGTTCGACTGAGCTATGCAGTTCACCTTCTGTTTGTGTTTCCTATTATGAACTTTTCCTTGAGGGCCAACATAGATGAACTGCTTTTCCCAAATAAGCCTATTTTGGCCCAAAGCACCTCAAGATTTCTGTCCCTCACTTTTGTGCTGCTCTCCTTTACGTACATTGTGGCAATAGCTATCCCAAGCATATGGTACTTCTTTCAGTTCATGGGATCCACTACCGTAGTTTGCCAACATTTATATTCCCAGCTGCTCTCATTCTGAGGTACCAAGTTCTAATCCTTTCTACTTTTCTAGTGTAGCAAGCAGGTCTGGTAATTACGGTTTTACTAATCAAACTTGGTTTTTGTTTCAAACTTATTGACAGGGATGGACATGGTATATCTACAAGAAGGGACAAGATAATTGCAATATTGGTGATTATTTTGGCTGTGGTGACAAGCTCAATTGCAATATCCACCACTCTGTACAATTCAGCTCAAAGCTAGCCATCTTATTATAAACTGCTTTGCTACACTTGAACTCAAAGAGGCTGAACTTGGCAGATTAGGCATACGTTTTTGAAAGCCACACAATCTGCCTCAGAATGTAATACATTGTACACCTATTTGTTCTACTATTACAGGCTATTGAATTCATCAAATTTGTCTTTGCTGTAATTATCTTGGGTAATAAATCTGCAGTAGCTTTGAGACATCAATCTGCAAAGAATGTTCATTCATAATTTCATACACTTGTTCTTGCCGATATAGACTCAAATCACAATCGCAATCCGGTAAGAATATCATATTTGGCCAACTCAGAATCAGATCATGATCCCTTCAAGATTTGTAGAACAACTATATATTATAAACAAGAACATCACCAATATGGCAGTATCCTCTCTTCTGCTGTGATGTTGACGACGAGACTGCATGCATTATTGTGTATTATCTTACATGGGTTTCCACGGCATCACTTATTTTATCCTATAAATTAGTCTTATCTTTGGCCTTTCCACGTTGGCTAGCCATATCTATATATCTTCCTCTTGAATATGACCGCTCAACAACCTGTACAAATCTCCAAAGGAAAACAGAAACAAAAGCAAATACCTCATAAAAAACATGCTATTGAAAAATCCACACACGCTTTACCAAAAAAGAATTCACACACGTATCCCAAAACTGTCCTACATACCAAGATGAGATGAGATGGCTTTAAGTCCTATATGTCCCATAAAGGGTAGACTTTCTTCAATCATGTGAATGATGCAAAATCATGAGCAACCCAATACTCGAAAGCCATCAACATGTTGAGTGCCAACCTCATAGAATTATACTGAAAATGAAGTGTCCCCATCAGCAGCTGGAGCTAGTCTCACCAAACTCTCCAACCCCACTCTCCTTTTGTTTGTGGCATTTCTCGTCTACGTATTTGGATCTATTTGACAAAACCCGTCAACACCGTTTTTTATGTGCGTTCTTTTCTGAATGGGAATTTAGAAGATGAAAGAGCAATAATTGACCCTTTTGTTCTGAATCTAGTTAAGAGGGTAATTGCTCTTTCATCTTTTTTTTTATTTAATACAATCGGTAGTCTAAAGTAATCTAATTCATAAAGAAAAAGAGAAATTGAAACTTAGTACAAATAACTGACTCACTATCTTGACCAGCTAACCAAATCCATATTTACAGGTAATTGCCCTATATGCAAGTGCCACAAATTTTTCATCAGCCAAGTCAAAGAAAGTTGGACACCAGTTGACCCAATTTAATTTGTTATGTCACATCTTAATTTAGGCATGATTAAGGTTCAAATTATAAATATATATTGAAGCTTCACACTTCTTGAGTTTTAAATTAATTTTACTCCTAGTGGTGACCCCAAAAACATGAGCAAGCAAAAGGGTCCTTGAATTTCTATTTTGGCTAATAAAAAACGACGATCAAAAGCTAAACCGATTGGTTTAAAGAATGCCAGATACTGAGATACGCCTCTTCTCTAAACCATTGATTTAAAATGCCCAATGACCAAAGCACACAACCCACTTTTCGATCCAAATACAATTTCGTTTTCTTTCAACTTTACATTCAGATGCTATTATGTTACACAATTATACAAACCCACTCCAAGCTGTCCTTTCTTAATAAGAACCCCACCAATAAAACTAAAACCCAAAATTCCAATCATACCCTTCGTCTAACTCCCTTAAAATAATCACCCTCTATGCACATTAACAACATTTTGGTAAATTAAACCACCCTTACCAACATGCACCTATCTTGTTTTTATATGCACAGAACATTAAAAACTTTCATGTACAAAAAGACAGCCTCCCAAAATACTCTCTCTAGCCAAAAAGCAGAGCAGCCATCGGAATGTCGCCGGTCGCCGGAGCTCGCGTGCCACTTCTGCCGGGGAACAAGCCGGTGAGGCGGGCAACGGTGTCCGGGGCGGTGTTCAACGTGTCGACGAGCATAATTGGTGCAGGAATTATGTCAATACCGGCCACTCTCAAAGTGCTTGGTGTCATACCAACTTTTCTGCTTATTGTGATCATTGCTTTCTTGGCTGATGTCTCGGTTGAGTTCTTGATGAGGTTTACGCATTCCGGCGACTCCACCACGTACGCTGGTGTCATGAGAGAGTCTTTTGGGCAGGTGGGATCTGTGGCCACACAAATTTGTGTTATGATCACTAATCTTGGGTGCTTAATCATGTACCAGATTATAATTGGTAAGGTTCAATTTTTCTTTAGTTTTTGTTTTTGTGTTGTTTCTAACTAGAGCTTAATAAGAATTAAAGGGTACTTTTTTTTTTGGTTGGTTTTTTTGATTTTCAGGGGATGTTCTATCTGGAAATGGGTCTTCAGGAACAGGGCATTCAGGGGTTCTGCAAGAGTGGTTTGGAATTCAGTGGTGGAATTCACGTGATATTGCAATCTTGTTCACTCTTGTGTTCGTTTTTCTGCCACTGGTCTTGTTAAGGCGTGTAGGTAAGTAATTTTGCAGAAGGAAACAGCCGTTTTTTTGTCTATATGTTGTTGAACTGTGTGCTTAATTATGCTTATCTGAGTGTTTAAACGTAAACTCTGTTCTGGACTTTTCAGAATCTCTCAAGTACAGTTCTGCCATAGCTGTTCTTCTTGCTGTGGTTTTTGTTGGCATAAGCTCTGCCATGGCAATCTATGCCATCTTTGAGGGAAAAACCAGCAACCCAAAGTTGATACCAAGCTTGGACAATCAAACCTCCTTCTTTGACCTTTTCACTGCCGTTCCGGTCATTGTCACAGCCTTCACTTTTCATTTCAATGGTAAGAGATGAACAATTTATTATTTACATCTTGAATTTTCTGATCAGTGGTTCATTGGTTTCTCTCTGATTGATGGTTTACAGTTCATCCAATTGGTTTTGAGCTTGGCAAGCCCTCTGATATGATATCAGCGGTCAGGATTTCACTGGTGCTTTGTGCAGCAATCTATTTCTCCATTGGACTTTTTGGGTATCTTCTGTTTGGAGATGCAATCATGAGTGACATACTTGTCAATTTTGACAAAAGTTCAGATTCAGCAATGGGTGCTCTGCTTAATGATGTGGTCAGATTAAGCTATGCGCTCCATCTGATGTTGGTTTTCCCACTGTTGAACTTCTCTTTGAGGGTCAACTTAGATGAACTTCTCTTCCCTAAAAAGCCACTTCTGGCCACAGATACTAGAAGATTTGTGCTCCTCACTCTTGGTCTCCTAGTCTTCTCTTACCTAGCAGCAATTGCCTTCCCAAACATTTGGTATATCTTTCAGTTTCTGGGATCAACCTCTGCAGTCTGCCTTGCCTTCATTTTCCCTGGTGCTATTGTTCTTAGGTACTCTTTCTCTCTCTCTCTCTCTCTCTCTCTGTGTTAAAAAAGATGCTAAATTTGACAATCCTTTTATTCTATGCAAATTACAGGGATGTACATGGCATATCTACAAGAAGAGATAGAATCATGGCGACTATAATGGTGTTCTTGGCAGTAGTTACAAGCGCAATTGCCATTTCCACCAACATATACAATTTTTTCGGGAACAAGTCATGATTGATTTTCCATTTTCCCATTTTTGTTGTAGTTGAGGTGCTTGTATTCTATTGTATTATTCATAGTATGGCTTCTATTGAGTTCACAAACAATCTCTATCAATTTGATATTACGTGATGTTTGTACCAAAAGAAACGATATTACATGATTTGGCGCATTGCATTACAGACATAAATGAAACAGCATAATGACCAATTACAAGCCTTCAACTGATCAAGTCTTGGTAGAATTATTCACCACCTTATGAAATATGCGCTAAATTCAGGCATTTTACAGATTTTATCTACGATTGTTTGAAATTGCGATGGTTCTCTAATTTTGAAACAGCATCTGTGATCATTGATATGAGAATTCAAGCCAATTTACTGAATTTAAACTCTGTTTATTACATTTAAGAAGAAAGAAAATATACAGGGCATATCCATCTATCCTTACAATGCAGGCATGGCGTTTTTGAGATTGTGTTGCAGCCTGTAATAGGAGGCTAAGAGTCTACAGACCTTGACACATTTGTAGACGGAATATCGTATCTAAGATCTTGAAATCTTTTGAGCAAGCCTGACTTGTATTTCTCAATTTCAGCACTCTCCAAGGAATCAGGGGTTGATCTGATAACTGAGATTGCCCCAGCTTGGTGTAAAGCTCCAATAGCTTGATCTGCAGTAATAAGAAAGGACTGACTAACACAGAACAACTCTAGTTGTACCCACTTCAAAACACTAAAGGAGCTTTCAGAAATTAAACTTCTGCAGAATCACTAAGTTAATTTTGTAAACGACATGTTTTTCTCGACATCTAGAATACATGTTTCGCCTTTTGGTTTTCTAAGCACTAATATTACATGCTCTTTTAACAACTGCCTACACAAAACTGCCAAATATTATTACCACAATTATCAAATGTGCATTACGCTTACTCGTGAATTACTCCCAGAAACTGCTATATAAATTCAAAATCTGAATGTACCGAGCATATAATACATGCTTCATGCATCTAAAGATTTTAAGGCTACACTTTGCTGGAATTACATTTTTCCATTCAGTAATAAACAGGAATGAAATTCATTCCGCCAGCAATGTATGGTGGCGGTCATCTTTAGCATTTCCAGACTTTCAGTTGATGTGCACCTATTCTAAGAATGAAACAAAGTTTGAAGGGATAGACATAGGCGCATCTAGTACTGACTGCAATGAAAAAGCCTGACCTGAGGGTGACAGAGCAGAAAGAGCTTTCAAAGCCTCCTTCCTTGTGCGGTCATCTTTAGCATCCACCAACATGTTTACGAGCTCTTGAGCACCACCCATCTCCACTATTTTCATCCTCCTTTCATCTATAAATCAAGAGAAACAAACTTCACTCTCTAACCCCTGATTTTTTCATGTGCTACATATTCAAAAAGCTCAAGATAGAAAGCCTAATGGCAAACCATTTAACACAATAATTTACAACCCGATTCGAGACAGTTGGATGTCTGAGAAATAATCACTTCTTATGTTATGCAGCTCAAACACAAGGCAGTTTCTGAAAACGATTACATAACTGGTAACTCATCACCAGTAAACCAGGTATATCTAATGAGTGAATTTTCTCAAAATAAAATACTGACAGAAAAGAAAATAGAGCTACTTTGAAGTTACCATCAATCGCAAACTGAGCTAATCGAGAAGCCCCCATTCTCTTAAACAAAGGATCCTTGACTGTTAAAAGTGACACGGACTGTTGCAACAAATTATCTCCTGGAAAAGTAGTAAATTACAAGAGCAATATCAGGCAAAAAGGGTAATTTATTATTATATTCTTAAATTTTTTTTTTTTTATAAAGATAAACTAGTTCAAGATTGCAATGAACCAATACACAGAGTAACATACCCATATACGGCATGATGTTGTAAGCTATGCAAGTAGCAGTCCCAGCAAATATCAGCTTCAACAGCCATCCGATTTTTCTTTCAGCGTCCTGTTCAAGGGAGAGCTCATCTGCAATTCAATATCAGAGTTTTCATTTTCCTTCATTTTCTCAGCAACCAAACAAATAAAATATTGATAGGGATAAGAGTGAGTGACCTCTTCCATTGTAAGTTGAGAAATTGCGAGGCTGCGCATTCCGTACTGGGTTTCTTCTACAGTAATACTTTGAACACCGATCACAAAATTTCACATCACATCAAAATCGGAGAAATTTGAATAAAAATTATACAAAATGAGACTCGAAATGTGCTTTAGGTGTAATGTATGAAAAAACTCAATTCGAAGAAGCAGCTTACAGTGGTGAGCCTAGCTGCTAACGTGCGCATAGTGCAAAGAGATGACTGAGATATTCCGTCGATGCTCGGTGCGGCGAAATTGAAGAGCTGAGCAAGTCTCGGACTCGGCGGGGAGGGGGGAAGACCGAAAGGGTCTGGGTTAGGTGCTAAGTGCTGCTAATGTTGTTTTCTGGGACTGAATCCAATGGGCCTTTATTTACAGCCCAGACATAATTAATTTCTTTTTTAAACTTTTTTTTCAAGGAAATTTATTTATTTGATTAAGGTAAATTAACAAGAAAAATAATTTGATCAAAACGTAGATTGACAATTATTTATATTTTGAGTCTTCTAAACGAACCCTAAAATTAATCGAATACACCCAACTACTAAACTATTTATTGAATTACTAATTTACCCTAATATAAAATGACTAAAAAGGATATATTGAGTCAATGGCTAAATTGAGCTTAAAACCATGATTGGTCATCACACAATCATGCTTGGGGGCTACAACATTCATATTTTGTGAAGGCCGAAGAACAAGAAAGTTTTCAAAAATCATACTACGGACTGTGCTCCTTCATGGCCTACAAAAACATGAAATCTAAGCTAAAAATTCAAAGGGATCAAGACTTGGATTGAAACACAGTTGGCCACCGCACCTCCTATGGTGCAGGGTTTGTCCAAATTGTTTATTTTTCATAATCAAGTTTTTCGCATCTTCATTTTTAGTTAGAACAAATAAGGAAAAAGAAAAAAAGAAACGTCCAGAACTTTGAGACCAGCATACGAGAACATGGCTTTTTAGAAAGGAAAAGTCAGAACCTGGCGTGTTGTTATCATTCTTCTATGGTCAAAATCGGATTTGTTTTATGTCCAGAAGATATATCATAGTTGAGTCTAAAACCAAGTAAAGCAATACGGGAAGGACACATGTATGACTTATTAGAATTTGTATGTAGTTAGAATTTCTGCATATTTTATGCACCAGGCATTCACGATTTGAAGATGAACACGCAATATTCTATTTTTAAGTATAAAAAAACAGATCTCATTCCCTTTCTTATTCCTTTTTTGTTTGATCAAATTCAAATCAAATTGCCTTCCATATCATTGCCAATAAATTTTGGTGCCTGCTTCATGCTTGAACTTTTCAACCATGGAGCTGAGTACGAAGGGATGTGTGGGAGGGAGGGAGGCTGTAGAACTTGGAGATTGATGGGTGGTGGAGGAAGGAATGGCCAGGTGGGGGTTGGGTGTGGAGGCGGTTGTGGGAGGAGAGGTAGAGTGGGGGCTGGGTAGGTTTTTTTAAATTTAAATTTTATAAATAAATCTTTTCAATTATTTCATTTGTAATGTTTATTATTAGTTTTTAAAATTATTTAAATATGTTGTACTAGGGTTTTTTGGTAGTTAAATAGAATGTACTTAGTTAATTTTATGTTTTGATTTAAATATTATGGTGTCTTAGATCGTAAGGTGTCTTTCGATTAATTTTAGGGTTCGTTTAGATCACTCATATTTTTTATGAACAAACTTTAGGGGAGGGAGAGATTCAATTTTCTTTCACGTGGATAAGATTACTACTTTTTTATTATTATTATAAGGTATTTCCTTCTTTATGGGAAAAAGGGAGGTAAACAAGACCTCAAATTCATAATTCTACCAAGGCATGAACACTAACATATAAGAAACCAATTTTTTTATAAGGATGATGGGTGTGTAAATCATAAGTTGATTACAACAGGAGTAGGAGTGAATTTTGAACTGAGAATTTCCAACCAAACAGGAAAATGAACAAAAAAAAAGTGAATTAAGATAACTACAAAACTTTTGAACTTGTCATTGACAAAATCTGGTGCTGCATCAGTAGCTGATCTTCGTTGAACCCCAGCTAATGACTTTGGTTCCGCACACTTCGTTACCATCTCGTTAAACCAAATCAAGAAAAAGCTCTATTTCCTGTCCAAAAAGTAGGCAAATCATGAGAAGAGTTTGTGAAAAAAAAGTTCGATTAAACTTTCAACAAAAACCACTTAACCTTCAAAGAGCACTAACCTTTTGTTGAATTTTGGCGGGATTAATCCTCTTTTTTCTAGGCTCTTGAACCGATCCTTGACAAGGGTGCAACAACCCTTCATGGAAAAGAAGAAAACAATTAGACTTTCCTCTAACCTTGTCTGGATCATACACAAAGAATCGGAAACTTACGAAAGTTTTGGTAAGAAAAAAGAGTCATATATACCTTCAGTTTACGAAGAGATCCAGTTATTTCTTCAGTCAAGAGGACTTGAACTGGGGCAGGCTCGAATCTGTAATAAAAGAATTAACATGTTATATCAAATGCATATAATATATACATGGAGAGAGAGAGAGAGCGAGAGAGAGTAGCATTTTATTAGCACATACTTGTGCTTCCCCAAGCGTGGGGGACATGACTTTAGTTTCTCTTTTTAACTACAACTCGTCGAATATGTCTTTTATGCTTCTCATCGTCCTCTTTAGCTATTTCCTGAAGAATATCTGGTAAGCTGTGACCAAATATGACCGGAAATTATTAGAGTGCAATCTTCACCAGAGTATATCTAGAGGCCAAAAAGTCATATGAATATATTACCCATCAATTTCTTTGGAAAGCTTCTGTGCCTTTTTCGCTTCTGCTTCCTTTTTAAGCTGTTCTTTACGCCTAGCTCTCTTATTTAACATGACTGTTGTCACCCTCTTTGTTTTAAGAGGCCTGCACCATTTTTATTCAAACAATATGAGCTCATGGCATTTAGGTTTCATGACATTATCATATAAGCCAGATGACAGGAGGAAAATTTTGAGAAGTTTAATCTCATAAGTACTACAACAAGCACACGTCTTCGAATAAAGCATTGTCATATTGGCATACAAGGACAGACAATTATAGTAATGCTATTAAAGAAAGTTTTGTCTAATTTACCAAAATAAATAAATAAGGCATATGAAATTATCTAAATTGGAATCACCTTTTATCAGATGCAGCATCCTCATTCTCATCCAAATTTTCTGGATTCATATCATCATCTGTGCTTTCATCAGCATCGAGAAAATACATCTAATAAAGTATATTGGTACTATCAGCTTCTGAATTATGTATATAAAAAATTAAAGTAACATGTAACTTATAACATTTTTTTCGTCAGAGAATATATTAATTGTTATTAATATATTAAGACAACATTAGAAATACTCTTAAGTATAAAGGTGCAACTATATTATGACATGTACATAAAGCTCCACACTTGACGATCTGTGGTGATTAATACATGAAAGGAACAAAAGACACTCACTTCTTCTTCATCAACAGCCTCCCCGGGAACAGTTAGAGGAACTGGTTGAGGTCCTAACTCTTTTTATAGACTTTGTGCATTTCTTGTGCAACAGCATGAGCCAATGTTTCCTGAATTGGCAAAACAGGCAAAGATGGAAAAACTTTATGCCATTTAAGCCAAAAGGTTCCACAAAAATAAAGGTATCAAGACTGTTATCAAGAAATTACCTGGTGACTTTCAAATGCGGGATTGAATGAGGATCCTGGAGGCTCAACTTCTACGGCAGGAATAAGTGATGGCTTCGCCGTCTTCAAAAAATTCAATAAACATATATCAACTAAAAACTATGGAATATTAGCTACAACTGTGGAATGCATTCAAGCAATAACACATCAAACAGAGTTCTGCTTCAAGGCTGATATGACTCCAAGATAACATGTGATCCATTATGCATCTTACTATTCATGAATTATGACTTGGTGGTCAAAAGTGCATATTAGCATGCCTCTTCACGGCAATATCAGTATTGCATTAAGAGTAATAGAAACAGACAAAAACCGATATGAACAAGAATATGATCATATACTTGAACTTAAATGATGAGCCTTACCTTCTTGGTCTTGCTGTTGTCACCACCTGCAATAGATTCAAAAACAGTAATGTAAGGCAAGGCACCCTATAACAAAATAAGAAAAATAATAACATAGAAGAAACAAAAATTTGGTTATTAAGGTTGAAGAAACCTTTATCACCCCATAAGTCAGCCATTCCTGAAGTTGAGACAGAACCCTGTGAGATGTCAAACTAACATTAATAATTTCTTTTTAAAAGGTAGAAATAGATAATGTGTGCATTTTACATTTAATAATAAAACCATCCATCATCCGACCTGAGGACCACATTCAGTCACATCTTTTGGCTTTGGAACCTCTTTAAGTGTTTTCTTCGATTTCTTCAGTGTCGAAGAAGGCACTGCTTGTACAAATGGGTTTTTCTGTAGCATGCTCTCAACATGGAGTACTTTCTGTCTATGTTTTTCAATCTTCCTCTTCACCGAAAGATCTGGTCAGACCAAAGCATATAAGTTCTTTCCACATACCAAAGAAAATGATCAAGAAAAAGAGAGAGAATAAAACATAAGAAAGGAACTGGATTGTACAAAACTCTACACTTTTGACTCGCACCAGATTTCTCGAGAGACTAAAAACCCGGATAGACTACCATGAGATTCATCAGATTGAGTAAGCCTTAATTTAAAGTCAAGCTGAACTCTTTCCAAATCAAACAACCTCTAGATTATCCATCCCCCTTACAATGGAGTCTGATACTCTTTCACTCCAAACAATCTTAGTAAATGATCAGAGCTAGTTTCAACATCCCATGAAGTTAGAAGAAGCTCCTTTAACAGAAAATGCAACAACCAGTTAAACTTACGACATTGCACTCTTAACACAAAATTATGAAATTCCACTATTACAAGTCTTCTACATAATCTGAGTCGCAGTTGAAGTGTTGGAAACATATCTGTATCAATGGTTATAATTTCATTGACGACTACATCAAAGAAAATGATAAGTTCGCCTACAAAAACCCGACTCAAAACAAATTTGAACTTTCTGCAATACACCTTACAAGTCCTCAGAAAACCAAACAATTCAATCTTAATCAATTTTCCAATGATGTAAAAGGGCATGAAGGCAAAATCATCGTGGAGAAAGGAGGTACCTTTGGACTTGTCGACGAAGAAGAGCGACTCGGCGGGAGCAGAGGAAAGAGAACCACCGGAGAGAGCATCTTTGGTTGACTGCTCGAAGAAGTCATGAATGTCTTCTGTGCTTATGTTGGCTCTCCATGCCTTCTTTCCCTTTCTAGATGTCTTCGCTTTCTTCCCCATCCCTTTTTCTCTGTTCTGTGTCTGTACTGCGTTGCTTTCTTTGCGGGTTGAAGAATGACTCGGTAGGTACTTCGTCTATACCCTAATTCTCAGTGGTGGGTAACACGACGCCGTTATTCGACAAAGAAAGCTTTTCGTTATTTTCATTTCCTTTTGATTAATTTTCAGCTATTTTTTGACACAATTTTTTTAATTTATGTGAGCAAAAAATATAATATAAATATCTAAATTTCCGTTAGAAATATTTTTATATTAAATCTGGATAAAATGGTAAAACAACACCCCACCCTGTTTCCTATTTCAAATTTGCGGTTCCACCCTCCCCTCACCAGCTATCAACAAATGCTCTCTTGCTCTGTGGTAAGCCTAACAGTTCTTTTTTTGTTAGATTTTAATTTAGTTGGTTTTTGTGTGTGCACTTTATGTGTTTCATATTTGATTTCAGAGTGGTTTGTATACTGAATTGGGGATTGAATTTTGTTCTTTGTGTGGTTGAAATTTGCGAGTCTTCATTCCTGTTTTTTTTTTGGGTCCACATTTGGGTTTACTTCTCTTGGTTGATTAATTTGTCGATTATTGTACAATCTTTTCTGTATCTGCATATGGGTGGTTCAATCACCATTTCTATTTCAGTTCTGCTTTGGCTCTGTGTGGATGTACAGTGCCCTGAGTTTCACACAAAAATTCTGGTAATTCCCCTGATTACTTTTGTGGTGTTTCTGACTGGAATTCAGTGTTGGTTTTCATTTATGTTGAAATCCCTGATAACAATTAACTACTATGAATTTTTTTCTTTGTTTATATATTGGTTTTTTATGATATTTTGGGGTGATTTGCTTATATTTATGTTCATATTACTGTATTTGTACTTTCTGTTTCTTTTTGTACTGCATAGTTAGCCAATAGATAGGTGCAATGCTTATCAAGAAATTTGTTTTTCTGCATATTGTTGGTTCAAAATGCAGAATTTTGGTTTTTGCATATTATTTGTTTTTGACCTTTCTGTGACATTTGGGTGTTTAGTTGCTAAGAACTTTAACGTTGATGCATGTCAAATTCTGATGCGTACACTAAAACTCATTGTTAAGTCTACATAGCACACAAGCACACTTCACCGGATTCTCTGCCTATGGTGAGTTATTTGTTTTTTTCTTTTCCATGTCTGTTTATTTACGATCTGTATTAGTTTCTCCTATCTTGCTGTTTTTTGTTGTTGCATCTTTCAGTTTTAGATTGGTCTTCTTTTGCATTTCTTTTCTATTAGGAATCAAATTATGTTTTTATTTTTTGTTTCTTTTCTTCTTTTCTCAAGGAATACTTTTGGTAGAGGAATTAAAAGCTTCATGAGGATCATGTGCTTGGACTTCAATACAATATAGTCTCCTCCAATTTTTGTTGCTCTTCTTATAATGTGTTTTTTCTTGGTGCTAGTATAACTAAAAACCATTTGTGCTCAGATAAAGGAGGTAGTGTTCAAACTTAGAAATAGAGAAGATTTAAATTCGTAAAGGAGGGATACTGTTCAAGCTATTTACCAGGTTATTATTTCAAATCTTTTCTCTTTTTGTGTCATCACACATGCCCTTCCAAGTTTTAAATTGTTTGTTAGGATTTCTGAATTTGGGTGTTTGATTTCCGAATTTTAATCTTCTCTCTTTCTGTATTTTGGCTAATTTTGTCTTGGTTTCTCTCGGTCTCTTTCAATCTTATGTTTCATTTTGTCAAGTAAACATTTTCTCTATGATTTTCAAAAGAGAATGCCTAGAGTAAGTGATTTCTTAGAGCATATTTGTACAAACCTGTTTTTCATAGTTAGTTTAGTCAAGGAAGAAAATATCGAAGGTTTCGGAAATATCGGTGGTTCGGAAACATAAAAATATCGACGGAAATATCAGGAAAATATCGATATCGATAAAAATTGGATAAAAACCACGGAAAGTGTAAGAAAAACTTGGAAATTTTTATTGAAACTTTAGAGAATGTTTATTTAGTCAATTATCTATTAGTTTATCAAAAAAAATTAGAAGGAAATACATTGCATGATGGATTTAACTGATATAAGTTGATTATATAGCGAGTCGACAAATACTGTGACTGTAGAAAATATGTTGTAATTACTGAAAGAAGATTTAACACACCATAATCATTTATATATAATGATTGACTATAATATTTTACACTTTATACATTGTATTGTAAGATACAACATATTAAAATTATCCTAGAGAATAATTATACAACATTACTTAATTACTTCAAAGAATTAACATGCAATTATTATTCAAGTATAATTTTTTTTTACTTTAATAAACTTCAATAATATATATATAAGTTTAATTTAAACTTACCTCACAATTGGTTTTGGTTGGAGTTGGAAAGCTTGAGAAAGAGACGGATGGGCAAGATGAGACCATTTCATGTTATTGTATTTGACTAAGTATGAAAAATGGTTTTGAATAATCATTTTCTCAAGATAATTTTTGGCGGCTTTTATTCCTTACATATCAAATAAGAAAACTTGATTTTATGAGATTTTAGTATGAAGTATATATTGACTTAATGAGCCATCATTTTTAGCCTAAATCGTATTTTGCACTAAAACCGATTTTTCATATTTTGATTTGGTGGGAATTTGATTTTCTAGTATTTTTATTTGAATCCAAATGGGGTACTTCCTTATTTACATTGTAAACTTAAGTAAATGGAGTAATATAAAAATAAATTAAAGTAAAAGGAAAAAGACATTTACTTAAATGTTGAAAATGGAAATAAGGTAATATGTATATAAATATGAGTTATGAAACATAACAAATACAAAGGAGCCCTTACTGTGGTGGAAAACTGGGAGAGCAGCATGCTTGGCAGTAGGGGTTCGAACACCAGGGGTGAGTGGTGTTTTGAGGGTTTTTTTGATTTTTCCGAAACTTTCGTCAATATCGCGATTTTCTCCCCATTTAACTCTGGAGCTAAACGATAATATCCATCCGAAATTTTGGCGAAATATCCGAAAAAATTATGAAATTGTTTTGTAACCACCCGATAATATTGGCATCCAAATTTCAGCGAAATATCGACGATATTTTCGATTTTTTATTCTATGAGTTTAGTTTATCATGGTTACCAAAATTGATGTTGGATACTCACTTTAAATGTGGCAAGCTTCAAACAATTTAGATGTTGCGTGTATGTATCCCACCACCCGAACCAATTTATATGTTGATAATACTCAGCATCATTAATCGAATCAAATTAATGTCACCAATTTTTTTTCTTCTTATTTTCTTACCTCCTTTGGAGATTTTCCTGTTAATTTTGGATAGTATTGATGTCACTTTCATCATATCCAGTTCAAATTTACTTTTGTGTTTATCTATTTTTCAAAGTTAAAGCAACAACTCCAGTTCATCACTTTAAAGCAATAACACCAGTTCAATCGCCTTAACTCCTAAAATTCATTAGACTAGCCTCTCTGCACACGCGAGAGGCTTTTTCATATTCACACGCGCTACGCGCGACTTATAAAGTTTTTTTTTGCAATTGTACCTTCCTAGATGCCGGTCTCAACAATTTATACATGTGATTTAAATATATAAAATTGTTGAGACGGACATCTAGCAAGATATAATTGCAAAAAAAATTTTGTAAATCTCGCGTAGAGCGCATGATTATGAAAAAGCCTCTCGCACGCGGTTATAAATAATTTGAATTAGGTAAAGCTTTAATTTATTACATGTTAATATCGGTCATTGTTTCTTACTTAATGGATTGTAATTAACTTTACACACAAATTTTTGTGTTCGATTTTTCACATTCTAACATCACTGGTATAAAAAGATTAAAACTTTAAAATTTCAACCAAAAATAAATAAATAAAGCTTTACATGTGTGAATGTAATACATACATCTTGATTTCTTACACTTTTCAATCTCCAACTTTTTTTTTGGGAACTATCTCCTCTCCTTTCTTTCCTATTATATTATTTGTATTTTTTTTTACAATTTATTTTATTCTTATCCTTTTATTGATTGATATTTCCGATAACAAAGAAGCTTCAAAAGCATATGAACATCATCAACTTCGCTACTCTCACTGGGGTTACAACTATTGGCTACCGGCCACTAAGAGCCTGGTTATGAGTCTCACCGTCAAACTGGGCTTTTCTCAACCTACTCATTCTCTGGTTCCGCCCACAGCAACTTCCAAAAACAAAGTAAGCAACACCATCTCTCTGTCTCTCTCTCTCTCCTTTTGTGTTGTTTCTCTTCTGTGCTTTTTTTGGTCTTTTTTGCCTTTGTCAACTTCATGTTCGTTAATCATATAGTAATAAAAGTTATCAAATTTATTTCTCGCAGACTCAAAATTCAACTTTAACTCTATCATCTTCAACAACCCAGAAACTAAATGGAACATATGGAAGCAAATTTCCCAGTTCAATTGGTATTAATGAAACTCAGCCAAAGTCTCAAATTCAACCCTTAATTGATATCCTACATGGTTGTGAGGACATGGGTTCTGTAAAACAAGCGAAGGCTGTTCATGGGTTTGTGTTAAAATCTGAGCTTTCAGACCGAAACTTGCTGGTATTGTTAAATCATCTAATTCATGCCTATTCGAAATGCTCGGATTTTGGCACAGCTCGTCGAGTGTTTGATGAAATGTATCGTAGGAACATATTCTCTTGGACAGTCATGATTGTTGGGTCCACTGAAAACGGCTTCTTTCTCGATGGATTTAAGTTCTTTTCCGAGATGATGAACAGTGGAATATTACCAGACAAGTTCGCATATTCTGCAATTGTGCAAACATGCATTGGTTTAGATTGTATTGCATTGGGCAAAATGGTGCATGCCCAGGTTTTTGTAAGAGGCTTTGCATCTGATACTTTTGTAAGTACATCTCTTCTTAACATGTATGCAAAGTTCGGAAAGATTGAGGATTCATGTAAGATGTTTAATACTATGACAGAACATAATAAAGTCTCCTGGAATGCAATGATTTCAGGGTTGACATCAAACGGTCTTCATTTTGAAGCATTTGATCATTTTCTAAGAATGAAGAAAGAAGGAATTACACCAAATATGTATACACTCATCAGTGTCTCAAAAGCAGCCGGGAAGTTAGGTGATGTTAACATGGGCAAAGTGGTTCACAGTTATGCTTCTGAATTGGGAATGGAGTCTAGTGTTCTAGTGGGAACTGCTCTCATTGACATGTACTCCAAATGCAAGTCGTTGTCTGATGCAAGATCTGTTTTTGACTTGAATTTCACCAGCTGTGGAGTCAATCCACCATGGAATGCAATGATTTCTGGTTATTCACAATGTGGTCACAGCCAAGAAGCGATGGAGCTCGTTGTGAAAATGTGCCTAAAAAATATACAACCAGACGTCTACACTTACTGCAGTGTGTTCAATGCAATAGCAGATTTAAAATGTTTGCAATTTGGAAAGCAAATTCACGGGATGGTTTTAAAGTCGGGGATAGAAATGAAGGTTACAAGTGTCTCCAATGCAATTGCTGATGCATATGCCAAATCTGGGTTGCTGGAAGACGTACAGAAGGTCTTTGACAGGATAGAAGAGAGAGATTTAGTGTCTTGGACAACATTGGTGACTGCTTATTCTCAAGGTTCTGAATGGGAAGATGCACTGACAATCTTCTCAAAATTGAGGGAAGAAGGCTTTACGCCGAATCAGTTTACCCTTTCTAGTGTGCTTGTTGGATGTGCCAGCCTTTGTTTACTTGAGTATGGTCAACAAGTCCATGGCCTCCTTTGCAAGGCTGGCTTGGACACTGAAAAGTGTATAGAAAGTGCCCTAATCGATATGTATGCCAAATGTGGTAATATAGCTGAGGCAGAAGAGGTCTTTGGGAGGATTTCTGAACCAGATACAATTTCGTGGACTGCTATTATATCAGGATATGCTCAACATGGGCTTGTGGAGGATGCCCTTGAACTCTTTAAGAGAATGGAGCAGATGGGTGTGAAGGCCAATGATGTTACCTTATTGTGTGTTCTGTTTGCATGCTGCCACCTTGGTATGGTAGAAGAAGGTCTCTATCATTTTCATGTAATGGAAAAATTGTACGGTGTGGTGCCAAAGATGGAACATTATGCTTGTATTGTTGATCTCTTAGGTCGTGTGGGCCATCTTAATGATGCAGTGGAGTTCATAAAAAGGATGCCAATTGAGCCCAATGAAATGGTCTGGCAGACTTTGTTGGGAGCACGTAGAGTACATGAAAATGTTGAGTTGGGGGGAGATTGTAGCTGAGAAGATCCTTTCAGTTAGTCCAGAATACTCAGCTACCTATGTTCTTCTATCCAACACTTATATCAAGACAGGGAGTTATGAAGATGGAAATAGTTTGAGAGATGTGATGAAAGACCGAGGTGTGAAAAAGGAGCCAGGTTGTAGTTGGATTTCCGTGAAAGGTAGAATCCACAAATTTTATGCAGGGGATCGACAACATCCAGAAAAGCATGAGATATATGCAAAGTTAGAAGAGCTGAGAGTGAAGCTTAAGTCCATGGGTTACATTCCAGACTTGAGTTATGTATTGCAAGATGTGAATTTGGTTGAAAATGCGGAGATGCCTGGATGAGCTCACACGAAAACATTAATTATATAAATATGTCCAATATTTCTGTTATATATCTGTGCAAGTAGTGGAACAAAACTTTCATGATCAAGATAGAGAAAAGCTGCAGCAACAAGGAACAAATGAATCTTTAGAGATGAAATTGAGGTGCCATGTACATTTAATGATTTTTGCCACCTGCTCAGCTCCTCTTTCAAGCTTGGGAGTGGAGCGACCAGGGTACATACTGTTGACAGACGTAAAACCCATAAAATTTCTGTCGAGACAATGGTCCAATTATATGGTGTTGGGGTTAACAACTGATCATGAGGGCTGTACAGCTTGGGCATTTTTGGAGTTGTGGGCTCCTGGACATATTCCAAAATAATTCATGCTGATGTATAATAGAATATTTATTTCATTGTGTAATTGGTTATGGTGGATATAGGTTTCCTTGACCACAGAGAGTTTATTGGGCACAGGCGGATGTACTCAAGGTGCTCTGTACAGGGTCGAGCAGCAGAATTGAGTTCATGTTAAGGACCCTGGGACTGCTCAACCATTGAACACCAACCACCAACACAAACCAGTTGGTCCAAAATGCAAAATCCTCAATGGTGTGCAGAAGGATTCAGGTGGAAGCACCCAACCTTTGCGAAAAAAAAAACCGGTGAAAATCCTGTTCTGAAGTGAGGCATGATTGATATTGTGAGATGAGCTTTGTTTTATGTCCTGAGCCGGTAAAAGTCATAAGTCCTGCCGTTCCTACGTTTTTTGACCCCAAGTTTTATACGTGATGGGACTGATTTTATATTTTATCTAAACTGTATGTTTACAGAAGGAACTCGTTCCAAATCATCGAGTGTTCAATCATTCATGCATTTGCCTGTTTGAAGATTCTGTGCCTTGTATTATATGTGTTAAAGCAACAGCAAAACTTTTATCTTTATGTTCTAAACACTAGGAAGGATAAAAGCAGGAAAGAAAATAAATCTTCTTTGGAGTCTGCTGCTGGCATATACCCATCTAGAAGCTGGCTAAAAGGGTTTTGTAGTTTACTTGAAGAAGTGCTCTTTGGAGGAAAGTTACTTGGCAGAAGCGTTTATTTTACTCTTGCTTGCTTCTCCTCTAATCCAATTTCCATTATTGCAAAACCTCAAAAGTTTCTCCTGTCTTGTGGGGCTTGCGTAAGAAAAGTTGCAAGGCCAACACAAAAAGACAGCAACAGTTGAAAACACACTTCTGAGATGTCTCTTGCTTGTATTTTACATAGTCACATACACATCATACATGGTAGGCTTAGCAGCAGCTCTTAATGTATATTTTCTGCCATCGCTGCGAGGATCTTTGCTGGTTCCGTTACATGTGATGAACAAGACACACATTATACAACTTTCACAAAATTATTTTCTTTTCTCATCATTGTAATTGCAATTATGTCATGTTCGATACCTACAACCAACCCCGTGACCATTAGTTTTTGCATATTATTTATTTATTTTAATATTATTTTTTATTGTCAAGATCAGTGGGGTAGAATTTGCTGCAACTCGAAGTAGCACAATTTGGTACCTCTGATTTAATGTCATTCACAACAATGATGCTATATATAGACGATTGTTTGTCTTCTCCTTATGTCACCTCCAAGATGATGGGTACAGATTTCGCGTCACCTCCAAAATTAATTTCTATTATTATTTTTTTATTTTTTCAAAGTGTAGATGGCCAAATGCTTCAGCAAATTGTGAATATATATTTACATTCAATTCATATATTGGACTGTCGTACAATTTTTGTTCTCTGACCTACCAGAGAACCAACAAGCCCTTTTGTTTATATGAAATTAATTTCATATTATTAAAGCTAATTAATCAGGTGATGATGATGTTTTGAATTTTCTAAGAACATGGGTGGCAGAGAAGAAAACAATACATGGTGATATTCTTTTCAATATATTTGGCAGAAGAGAATTTGTTTTGGGTTGAAAGAGGACAAGGCAATATAGCTGTATGAGGTCTAAGGATTGTTTGTTTGCATCGGTTCTCTCTCTGCACACAAGAAGCTTATTTACAGCAAAGCAATATTTGTAAGCATTATATGTAAGCTAGAATTCTAGAATGACGACGTTTGGACAGTGACCTTTTTTTAATTCTTCAGTGTGGAGGATGCATATGCACAATGAAAACCATAATTCCAATAGATGACCTCCGGGTTTAAGGATAACTGCTCTTAACAATTTGAGTTGTAAGCCTCGTATATGATATATTTATATATGATATATATATCGAACCAAACTTTTGGGTATTGTTATATATATATATATATATATTATCCTTTTCTTGTAGATTATCCTTTTCATGTAGATTCTTCAATTGCCAACAAGAACTCTCCCTCCATGAACAACAGAGGCACTTATCACTCAACTTTGTACTTCGATTGAATTTTGTTTCCATTGTCACATTTGCATGTGAATGTCCTTTCCCGAAGTGCAACTCACGTGTGTTTTGCTAGCAAGTCACAAGAATCCTATATACTACTATACTAAGGATAATTTATTTATACAACTAAATAAAAAAATGTATAGATAATAGTAACTATTTATTGGGTTTTTTTTTCCCGAATGAATTACGAAATTTTGGAACCTTATGAAGGAGCACAGATTGGTGTCAAACATTGTAAAACGATGGCTCTATGTGGTGATTGAGATATGGCTTGTCATTATATGATATTTTTATTCTGTTTTTATTTATTTATAATAATAATATGGAATGTCACGAGAAACATTTCTGAATAAAGTAATACTTTTACTGCATGATTGTGCCCTAATTAAATGGGTTCCAATTCTTTGTTGTTATATTTTGTTTTCTTTCATTTTGAATTGTTTCTTCACATGTTGATTTGGATATATACAATATAGACACCAAAACGCGTACAATAATGTGCCATGAGTAACTCACATCAACTTCTAATGAGATTCTGAATTATAAATATTAAGGAGTGTTGCTATTTCCACCCATGTCCTATTTCTCCACGCACCATGTAAATTTGAAAAAAAAAATAACAACAACACTCTCTTTGCACCTTGAAAATAATAGCTTATGGTTTTCCCATCATATAATGTAAGAAGAGATTTTGACCTTGAGCTGCCTCCATCCCTGCCCAAGCTATAGGTGGTTGATAGCTTTCTCTTTACGTACTTCCCCTTTTTTTTTTTTTTTTTTTTTTGGTAGCAGATTGCCCAATTTCTCAAGTACCTCTTCATTGGCCATTGCTTCAACTGCAGCTTTTTGCTCTAGTTCTGTGATTGTTCTATCAAATGCCTTCTTTTTGAGTTTGAGAGAATTTTAGGATTGTGTTTTTTCAAATTTACATAGTGGGTTGGGAAATAGGACAGAGGGTGAAAATAGCAGCACTCATATTAAGAAGTCGATACCTATGATCTCAAAAAGACAACAAAGTTTAGCATGTACATACGTCCTATGTTAATTAATTAAGAAATAAAATAGAAGCGTGTTTGTCTTAGTCGGGTTTAGAAACCAAAAGCATTCCCTTCACCATGAAACATGTGAATGAGAACAATCAAATCCTAAAAGAATCTTCTCTCCATCAACCTCCAACTTTTTGGCAACCAACATGCCCTAAAGAGTACCATATATTATTCAGCTCAAAGCCGATGTTAAAATAGAGCTTAATCTCTTTCTTTATATTCAAAATGATAATCAATTCTGAATTAATCCACCGTCGACCATATGGAATTCCGTGCACCTCACGATATCTTCCATCTATTAATTTTCAAAGTGCTTTTAAAAAATCAACTTCATTTGGAAGATGGTTATTAAAAAATTAGTAATGGTTGGTGAGAGAAAAAAAGGTTTACCTAAACCTGGTGAGGGAGAATTGGACAGCACTGAAGAAATAAAATGAAAGCAGTCACTTCAATTTGATGAAGAAATGATATGGCTAATAGGTTTCAAAGGTATCAAGACAACAAATTGCTTATCTGTTTTAATTTGTTTTTTCCTACTTTTCCTGAGTATTATCATGTCGATAAGCATCGGGTCACGCTCATTGGACAAACTGTTTGAAGTGATCAGTATTTTTGATTCACATATATATGCCTTCCAGCATATATATATTACAAGTTGTCGATATAATTTCATGGAGACAGAACAAATTATTACCCTCAGTGACAACAATTTATATAGTCAAGGAAAATCACATCAATGTTATTATCTGTTTAAGACAAAAGCAAAGCACGCATGATTAATATTTTAAAAAAAATTAAGTTGGGGGGGTGAGGCAAACCTAGCTAAGCCTATCTAGCAAGCTAATAATTTAAAACGTACACTCTAGAAATTGAAACTGTGTATATAGCTAGGAAATATTGCTTTTTTTTTAATAGAAAATTTATGGAGGCCTAGGGCAAGAGACAAGTTTAGAGCAGGGGTATGTGTATGGAGAGTATTGTTTGGTTGTAATGATTAATGGGCACACATGTGAATAGAGTTGGTACGTGATCTGTCTGTGTCAAATGGAGACAATGCTGGAATCAACAAGGACTAGCTCCTGCAAACCCTCCTGCATATATACACACACAGATATATATATATACATACATGTATATGAATTTGTCTTACAATCAAGTAACTAAGTTTAATACATACGTATATATATAGCTAGTTATAAGTTAGAAAATGATGGAAAGCTACTGTCCTCATGCACAGGAATAATTTACTTTAAATTATTGTTGCATGCATGGTAGATATTATTAATTTGAGTTTCCAAGAAATTAAATATATTATGGAGATTGAGTTCAGAGATGAGGAAGGCTTGAAATGGCACGTGTAGAGAGAGAGAGAGAGAGGTAGAGGACAAAAAGGGCAACGGCTGGAGGAGGGGGGGAGAGAGGGAGAAGGAAAAAAGCCCCCGTGAGGAGTGTTTGGAGGCATTCTCTCCAATCCATCCATCCCTGATCCATCCTAATAGCTAAAGTATAATTTGTTGCTTCCTTCTTCTCTCTTTCACTTGTTTCGATGGCTCCATGGTTGGCTTCTTTCACAAATCCACAGTTGCCACTCCCACCTCGATCCCTCTATCTCCATCACGAGCTGCTCTCTCTGCTACCTTATGATTCCATTTCCAATTCCCTCCCGCCCCTTCACTTCTTTTTTTCCCATTCTACCCCCTTCATAATCAAAATATATGAAATAATAATAATGAATGAATATTCAGAATGAAACACCCAAAACTCTCTTTTTGTTTTCAAGCTCTCTCTCTCTCTCTCTCTCTCTCTCTCTCTCTCTATATATATATATATATATATATATATATTCGATACTTATAATGTTTTCTAGCTTAATATCAAGGGGCCTTAATTCTGCATATCAACTTGAGCAGACAGCCAAAAACATGCATATGAAACTGATCCTATTACTTTTTTTATCACAATGATAAATTATATACACACATCAATATGTATATGCCAAATTAAGCATAACTGATGCTTTATTACATCAATAAAAAAAAACATGTTTTACATATGCAGGGGCAGTAATTATGATATATAATTGAAATGAAGACTTGTAGCTATATATATATATAGCTAGTTTTGATTTAGTAAACTTGAGGAATATGATCCTTAATCATTATTAATAATTCGATATGATCATCAACGATATTTGGCTCAACGCCTTTAAGTTGAAAAGGTACCTAGCTCCTATAAATAATTTCTTCAGGACAGTGGCTGGCAATGTGTTTCATTAACTATCTGATCTTATCAGCTCAAATTCTAAGGAAAAACTTTTTGAAAATGATAACGAGATTGTTATATAATTTATTTTATCTAAAAATGAAATACATATATAAGTAAACAATTCTTCTCCTATGCCGACGTCCGTTATTACCTTGCGAACGTCATTATAAACAGAGAGAAAAACATAGAAGGTAGTAGAAAATACATTGCGTCATACTATATATGTAATCTAATATAGTGGCAGAGGTATTTGATGGCCTAAAGGGGTCTGGCCCCCCCAAAAGTTTGACACCAAATATTTGATGTTTGATGCTTTATTCCTACAGATTTTAGGAAGTATATATAATAGTTATTGCTTGTGGCCCCCTCACAATAAAGAAAAGATGCGTTTCTCTTTACAAGTAAGAGATTGTGATTTCTTCATAAAATAGAAAGACTAAGTGATTTTAGGGCCCATCAATATATTAATAAAAAATCAAAGCAGCCAATCAAATAAAGTTTCAAAAAATCACCTTTATCAAATAGGAAGTAGACTTTTACTCAAATAAAAAAGGATTGGGATTTTAATTTTTGTTCCTATATGAAACAACATGAACTTAGTTTGAAGCAGCCGCACACATCAAAAGAAAATAATTGAATTTGGTTGTTTGCTCTCCAACCTCATGCTTCAAAATTTTTAATTCCATGTTAGATAACTTTACATAATCATAGTTTTTTTTCCTTTGTTTATTTACTTTTTATGAGAATATATTTGTATATGTTTATATGAGTGAAAATTGAAGTTTTCATTGTTATGGTTGTATATTTCGTATCTTATATGTTTTATATAGAATATGATTTTTTTTTGGTGGTATAATTTATGAATCATGTCCTGAATAAAATTTGTAATTGGTTTGTAGATGAAGAAACAACCTAGAATTGATGGATTTTTCTCATAGACTAGGCTTCATAACAAGATGGAAGACGAATTTCTCACATACTCGTTGATTATGTACATCGAAAGGGAAATTACAGAAAAGTTTAGAATTGACTCAATCAAAGATGGTTTTCGAGAGATATGAAAAAACGACGAGTGTTATTTTGATACCTAATTGAATAAACAATTATTTTCTGGCTTTTATTTTTCCAAACATTGTTAAGGTTGAAAAATTGAAATTTTTAATGTCTTATTTGGTTTATATGTCGGGCCCCAACACATAAATTCCTGACTCCGCCACTGATCTAATATATTAGTTTTATCCTAATTCGACATTTTTCTGGAATCATTTGATTGATTGGGAATTTGTATGGCCTCCTCTGCATTATATATATAAATGATATATCCAACAAATTAATTAAGCAAACTTGTTTAGAAGCTGATCATGAATGATACAAATGATTAATTATGTGCAATAATCCCAAGGATTACGAGGAATGTTTAAGCCTTGCTATATATGCCATAATATTGCCAAAAACGAAACAATGTTGTAAAGTGAGAAGGGCATATCAGTAATTACAGGTAGAATCTATTATCTATATTATACAATTTTTTATTTTTTGTGAAAAAACTGAGGCAGTCATGTGCTGGGAAGCAAACAGGTGATCATATCATATAAGATTTGAGAGCTCCTCGCCCTCTTATAAAAGGCTTTCATCAGAGCTTTTCAGAGAGTCTGTAAGGAAGAGAAAGAGAGAGGGCAAAACGAGAAAGCTGAGAAATCTGAAATTTATAAGATAAAGGAGGGGGAGAGAGAGGTTGAGAAGATCGAATCCGATATCAGTTTCCATGGTTTCTAGGGAGCACAAGAGGGCAGCACTTTATGAGAAGCTGCAGCTTCTTCGTTCTGTTACTAATTCTCATGCTGTAATTCCCCTGCTGCATTCATTTCTCAGGCCTTTCCTTTATTCCATTGGCTTAAATTGTTTCCTCCATTATTTTGTTCTTTTGTATAATTTATTGTTTCTTTTCGTTATAACACAAAATACATGCAATTGGTTTCCTTTTTTTGTGTGTGTTACCTTACCTCCTCAAAATATCTCATAATTTTCTGCACTCTTGATTTCAAAACAGATGAAGAATTTTTTAATATTTTAATATGAAACCAACTTATTTCTGTAATTTCTGAAAGATCTCATTCTCTATGTTTTCTTGATTTTCGAACTGATGAGGAAATTAATCTATATATATATATATATTTGTAATTTGCTAAATCTATATATCAAAAGAGAAGATTAATTAATTTGGAATTTATATATAGTAGCAACTACTTTGAGTTGACCATGGATAGAAGTTGGTCTTACATATGGCAATACTTTTTAATTATCTAAATCTATTTGAGCATATATATATATATATATATATATATATATATATATATATATTGTCCGTATAATAGAATTTATGTATATTATATATATATATATATATATATAGATATCAATTATATATATACATATACAAGTTCTAAATTGTGACAATTTTTGGTTTGTGCATGTGTGACAGCTAAACAAAACCTCAATCATCGTAGACGCAACAAAGTACATTGAAGAGCTAAAACAAAAAGTCGAAAGACTGAATGAAGATATTGCATATGCACAACCTAGTTCATCATCAACTGACCAAACTCCATTGCCTGTGGTACTACAAATTCCACCTTCTTCATATCATATCTAGAACTTGTTCTTGTATGAATATTTAATTAATTTTCATATTTTAATTGCCTGTGGGTTTCAACTAATTTGTATGTCCTTTAATTTTCAGCAGGTTACAGTGGAAACCCTAGAAAAGGGGTTTCTGATAAATGTGTTTTCTGAAAAGAGCTGCCCAGGTTTGCTTGTCTCTGTACTGGAAGCTTTCGAAGACTTGGGTCTTAATGTGCTTGAAGCTAGGGTTTCCTGTGCAGACAGTTTCCAGTTGCAGGCGGTTGGAGGAGAAGTAAGGCATTTCAACTCCTCTATATATATATAATTGATTAACTACTGAATTGGAATAAATTTATATATTTAATTAATGACAGCAGCTAATTAATAAGATAATTTTGGTTTAATGTAGAATGAAGAAGAAGGTGAAAGCATGGATGCTCATGCAGTAAAGCAAGCAGTGGCAGTGGCTATTAAAAACTGGAATGAAAATAGCTAGAGCTAGCAATTTAGATATCTTTGTGATGAAGATCAATTTCCACTTTCTTTGGATTAAAAAAATCCTCTCCTTTTCCTTTCTTGTTGGGGCTTTGCTATAGTTAGCTGGGTTGGCATGAAATGAATTAATGTCGATCATCAAGGAATTAATCAAGCTTTAAACAACTTATTAGTTACGACGAGTACTTGATCAATCATATATATATATATATATATAGCTAGCTCATCTTAATTAATCTGAATGAAATGAATTAGCTCCTGATTAAGAAAAAAATAATATTATCATCAATATCAATATAGTTACACGAGTGGTTCTTAAGAAATGAAAAGACTAGACATTTAAGGGTAGTGGTCAAAGAATCAGAATTTCAATCATGCCTTTGATGGAATGATGGCGATCAAGGACATTTCGATGCATAGGGGTTCTGTACTGCTGCTGATTTATGTCAACCCCACCACCACCCTGGTCCAAAATAAAAATTTGTAAATAATCGTAATATAATTAACTAGATCAATCATTTCAGAGATTATTAAAGACATTCTTATCTACATGCTACACACATTCTTATATAAATTGCTCGGAATTATAATCAAATGGATGTTCTTAATGTATGTTCGTAATTAATTTGGCTGTGAAAGAAACTACTCTATAAACCATACCGATATATGAGGATAAGTGAATGGTGCTGGTGCTGAGTTTTTTCTGTCGTATCCTTAAAACCTGCATGCATAAAAGTTAAGCCTCGTGGTTTTGGGTGGTGAGGGTTTGTATTTTGGATTAGGTTGATTTGGGGATCTCTGTGGGCTTCTGTTTTCTTTTAATGGAGCTTGTCAGTCTGTGTTATACATGGGTTGACGTATGCTTTGGGTTGTCTTAATACATGTCAGTAGTTATTTTGGGTTCGTTTGGGAATGATTTTGTAAAAACTTGTATGATATATATAAGCGTTTTATATTATAAGAATGTTGAACCTTTATTAGAAATCTAAGTGCTTCCAATACTTTTATAACTCAGAAGTACTTTTAACAATCGATTATGTATTGGTTTTGCCAATTTGACTAAGTACGTCATAAAACAAATAATTCCCTTGCTAGGAAACTGAATTTCTTTTGGCATCCATCAATGATGCCCTTGAAATCTGCACACAAAGATGAGGATTCTTAAGTGCAAATGCATCATATTTAGCTGAGAAAACTATGTCATGCATATTTTTGACAATGAAGTCCAAGGCATTCTCCTTCAAAGTCGGGCAAGAACAAACATCCGCAACCTCCAAAACATCAAGAGCATTGGCTGTGCTGAGAGAATGGAGCATATGGCGCTCACAAAGCTTCTGTAGGTACGAGATTCCGTATTTATCTGCTGCAAGGAACAAGGAGTAGACATGCTTGTTCACCTTTTCTTCATGCAAGTCCCCATTGTACAGGAACTCCAAGAGAGACTCAAGCTCTTCATGGTTCAACTCTGGCAATGTTACGGCGTCGTTTGGTGGAGCTTTGCACCCGTCTGAGTCTAGCATGTTGTTGAAGATTTCCGATCGTATTGCCTACAGTAAATTACAACAATGTAAATAATTAATGGTTCCTCATACATAAATAATTAACGAATTAATCAAATAATTAAGTTAAGACAACATTACTAGCCAGAGAGAGAGAGAGAGAGAGTCACCAATAAGGCTCTATGTGCAGGTATTGGAGGCCCATTATCACCAGGGTGGAGTTGAATGTCTGTGTGAATTTGATCTCTAAATGCAACAACAAACCCACTTAGGAATTTAATCTTCTCATTGAGTTCCTCTGATGCATCCTTCCTTTCATGCACCCATTTTGACACATTCTCCAGAGTCTGCAGCAGAAAAAGAAATTAGCAACACATCACAAAATGATACTATATAGAATTGTCACAACATTTTTCTTTTGTCTATAAGCGTTGGAAAAACTAAGGTTGAGGGGTTACAATGAGGGGGTTCAATCCAACAGTTCAATAATAACTTTGTACCGTTAACGGTTATTAAGGACTCCCTCATTATAACTCATCATTCTAAGATTTCCGGAGATGTGACCAAAACAATCAAGCCCAGAAACAATTTGAGAAAGAAAGGCCCATAAGATATGTGGATCAACAAGGCCCACATAGCAATTTGTTGGGTCCAGATATATAGGTGCCCAATAGAGACCCAAATAATTTTATTTCACTTTTTAGGGTCAACTTTTGTCATTCTGTGTCCGGCCGAAATATGGTATGAAATTATTGTGCACCAGAAAAAATTGCCCATTCAAAAGTAAAATACTCTTCAACGATGAAATGAGTGTTGTTGAAGTGGACTCTTCCAACAAAGAATGTGATGTGTTAAGTTTTGTATGATGGCTTAATGTAAAAGTGCTTCCTAGTAAATATGAAAATTAAGAGAATGAAACATTGAAATTCAAAGTCTGCAAAATCCAAGCAATTAAAACGAAGAAAGATGAAGAAAGTTGAAACCAGAGCTTGCCTTACACAAATTTGCTTTCTTCTCAGCTGATCCTTGAGCACTTTCAAGCTTGTTTATGAAGGAGATAACGCTCCGAGCTCCCTCGTAGCATGTCAAGCATATCGTATTCCTTGGAGGCCTCAATATAGCCGGCATTGAAGTACAAATAGAACAGTCCATATCTGCCTGCCTTAGTCTCCTTAAGCCTGATATCTTTATGTATCAGAAACCTACAGCAAAAGCAAACGCAGAGGAAGGAGGAGAAGCTGAATGTTTCTTCGGTTGAAAGTACTCAATTTCAGTCCAAGGCTTTTTCCCAAGTTCCCTTGTTTATGCTAGCCAGAGTTTGTTGGACCTCACCATATCCCTAGTTAATTAAATTGAACAGCAACCATAATTGCCTTAGGTAGCTTGAAAGGATTCACTTAGTAATGCATGACCATGATGTAGGTGTTTTGGTTGGAGGGTAGAATTGTCAGTTGGGGAATATTGGGAGGTTTTGGTAGGCCACTCCTTTTGAGTGCGTTTTAATTTAAGTGCTTAAACAATAATACCATGGGAATTGGCAAGTGAAGGAATCGGAATGTTAGGAAGAAGAAAAGGACTTTCCAACGTCACAAGTACAGCAAATATGTGCAAGGCAAGCACGTCCCAGAAACTACTACTTCAACTCTAAAGCTTCCTCAATCGGTCTTCATTTCATTGACCCAAAAATGAGCCAGCCTGGCTGCTTTCTACACCACCTCCCAATATGATTGGGCCAATTATGATTCATGATGTTCATGACTTTTGCTGGTGTTGTATGGTCTCTAGTCTCTAGCCCAATATTTGATAGTGGACCTCGGCTCGGATGCATCGAGGAGGAGAATTCGAATACAAAACCTCGAATCGAATGTATAATAACTGCTCTTAACTATTTGAATTACTTGTACAGTTTATGCATTGTGTACGAAAGAGGTGAATCCAATTCACTTGATTGCCACAATATGCAATTGGATATGAGTGTTGCTAAACGAACCCTAAAATTAACTGAGTACACCTTATTAACAAACTATTTATTAAATTACTAATTTACCCTAATATAAAATGACCAAAAAGAATATATTGAATTGTGAAACAAGTACACCCTACTCATAATATTCGACCCTAATCAAACATAGAGAAGTTTTCGTATTGCTTGGTGCCAACGAACAACGCCGCAAGCACTGACGGAGGAGCAAGGAGGTGTTGTTGAATGGTGTATAGCAGATAGGAAGGGATATATAGCAATGATTCTAATCCAGCTAACTTACTTGCAACAGTATTAATCTTCGATGAGTGACTAGAAGAATTTTTCCTTTGCAGAGTAAAAAGTGATCTTCATAAGCATCTGATAAGGCAAACTTCCCACGTACTTTAAACAGATCAACGTGGAGGAAAAATAAACATGATTCTGCCAGCTGCAATATAGCCTTCATGACAACAGAAAAAGAGTTAATTTTAGTCACTAAATACAAGTAGATTATAACCAAACAAGACATCAAGCTGGATATCAACCAACAAATAATCATACAAGTAGATTTACTTAATTTAAGGTCGAAGAAGATGAGAAAGTATGGAATATTAAATAAATTGCAGACATTGAGATTTCCACCGCCCTCTCTAATAACATCACCAAAGCCCTCTACGCCCTTCCTGCCAAAGTGAGAAATTTAAATAAATTGCAGACATTGAGATTCATGAGTGTAGAAATTGCAATGAGCAAGAGCTGAAAAAGTATAACACAATTGATGTAAAAAGAGAAATCCGGTTTAGGATTGATATTAGAGTGTTGTGCGATACAGACAGTGTATTAGATATCATGGTATTTTTGGTAGTTAAATAGGGTGTACTTAGTTAATTTTATATTTTGATTAAAATATTAGGGTGTACTTAGATTATATGGTGTCTTCGATTAATTTTAGGGTTCGTTTAAGAAGACTTTTGGATATTTACTTGATAAACCAATATTGGTATTCTTATAAATAAATATAATGTATTATACAACAACTAATAACAGGGGAAAAACAGAGGTAAACAAAGAAAGAAACTAAGACGGAACACTCATTTAAGACTTAGAGACAAGGCAGCTAGAAATAAGAAATGTCCAGATTAACTCCTAATTAAGATCAACTTAATAATTAATAGAAATGGTCTGATGGAGCTCTGATTTAGGCAGCTCCTGCGCGGTGGCTGGCTGCATATTAATTTGGAGAAAGAGAGAGACTAATTTTCTTTTTGGCGGTCAGCTTCATGCTTCTCATAATAATGGTAGGCTGCTGCCCCGGATAGGACAACCAGTGTCAAGGCCTGTGCATGCATCCTACACACACAACATATCATAAATTTAGCCATAATTTATTCAAAATATAAATTAAAGAGAAAAAATATACTGAAATTAAAGAGCTGCCCTACCTAGCATGTATGAGCCTAAGGCTTGGCTTGAGAGGTGTTCTTGCTCGTGAATAAGCCAGAGATGCTCCAATTCCTGATACCCATATTGCTCCTGTAATTTGTAACACCACCCCATTGTTAAAAATATAACCTCCACAGCCATAATTTATTTTACTTTTTTTATATGCGGCTGCACAAAGAGAGAGAAAAGATTAGATTGCTTGCTGGGTGTACCCACCAATGGCTTTGAGCTTGTGCTCTGCAACCCAAGACTGAATTGCCTCCATTTTGAATTTTGATTGCTAGCTTAGCTAGATGATGATCTTCTTCTTCTCTGAACCAAAAAATTATAAGAAAAACTGAATGAGGAAGGTGGAAGTGGAAAGCAGGGGAGGGGTTGGTATGTATAGAGATGATATGTTGGGAATTGTGCTTCTTTTGTTCTGTCTGTTTGTGATTTGGTCTGCGGCCCCTGGTTTTTACATTGTTTTTTCTCTTTTTTCTTGGAACACTGGAAAATGTGAAAAACTATAGGCTTCTTCACTTTACCACTTACCCTAGTTACCCTGGTTTTCGATTCTTCAGTGCATGTCTGCTGTTTCTGATTCTGTTCCAGATCTCAGACTATTGATTTGCTAACACGTGGCAGTCACACTCACAATACTGTAGACACTTGGACTTGCCCATAGTTGATAAAATTAGAAAGAAAAAAATCTATGAGCTACAGCCTCTGTGAAGTTCTGTTCTGTTCAGAATCTGAGACTATGTATGGGGTCATTCTTGAATATATCATATGAATACTACTTGCCTCGTGAAAAAAGTAAACACTTACAGTTTGACATGTATATAAAAATAATTCATAAAAAATGCAAGAAAAGTTTTTGCACACATATCATATTGTTTTTTTTTTAAGCTTTGAGTTTGCTCTAATTGCTCTCTGTGTTACATAACTTTTGTAGCTATTTATTCAAAGCATCGTTCTTTGCAGATTAATCTTCAATCTTTTTGACGATATATTATTGAGTAATGCTATTTGGACACACAACCATTATGCAACAAGAGGAATTCAACTTATACCTAATTCCTGTCTTTGAACAACATTATTTCTTATCACAACCACTTTATATTTTCAATATTCTCTATAAATCCAGAGTAAATTACAAATGTTCCAAAAATGCCCCTTTTTGAGTAAGAGTGAGAGATACATGGGCCCGAGGCCCAATATGAACCGCCCTTTTCAGCCACGTAACGCGTAGAGAAGAGAGGTGAACCGACCCATATCCAGATTCCAGAGCACACATCGCGCACTTCGCATCGCTATCTCTCTCTCGAGTTCAGATCTTCTGTCCATGATTTTGTCTGTCCCTTCCTGTCCCTCTCTTGATTTTCTGACACCTAGCATCCCACTTAACCTTGAGATAACACTGTTAAATTATAATAAAATTAAAAAGAATAAAAACTATAATTGAGGAATATCAAAAGACCCCCTCCGTCAAAAACCCACCCCGCTGGCAGACCCCCTCTCTTCCCAGCACCACACCCATCCAATCCGGCCAGCCACCCCACCCAACCAATGACAAGGGGATTAAAGAAACATGCATAACATCTTTAAGAGAAGGACCAAGAGATTTCCTAACTATTTGAGTCACTACTAGTCAGAAATGATGGGATGCATGTTTCTTTAATCCCCCAATCTCAACTGCAAAAACATGAAGGCCATGGCGTTCTCATCTCAAGAAGCCGTGGGATAAAAAGAAAAAAGAAGAAATTACAACATCTTGAGGTGGGTAGCTGAAATTCCAAAAAGACGAAGAAAAAAGAGGCGTTGCCGACGGGGAGGTGAGGGGTTGTCGTCGGCTGGTTGGGGTGCCTAGCCGGATTGGATGGGTATGGTGCTGGGAAGAGAGGGGTTCGCTGCAAGCGGGTGGTTTCTGACGGAATTGGGTGTGAGAGTTTTGTTGCTGTTGGGTCTCTTTTGATATTCTTCAATTATTAGTTTTTATTCTTTTTAATTTTATTATAATTTAACAGTGTTAGTTAGGGTTAAATGGGATGCTAGGTGTCAGAAAACTAAGTGAGAGACAGGGAGAGACAGACAAAAACATAGACAGAAGATCTGAACTCCTCTCTCTCTCAATTCACAAACAGATTTTCCCGCCATTCCATTAGTAGCTTCTAGCACACACAAACACACTCTTTTTTTGCTAAACTCGCCAATTTTTACATAAAAGAGCCAAACAAGAAGCAAAGAATGAAGGAAGTGAAGAAATAGCCACAAATGGAAGCTGAGCCATCGCGAACAAGACTGAGAGTTCGAAAGCCTCTCTCAGATTGCACCAACACCATAGCCAATACCAAGACCAGCACCAACACCAACGCCAACGCCACAGCCACCTCTTCACAATCGTCGTCCGCCTCCACCGCCACACTCAAACGCCTGAATCCCAAACTCTCCTCGGCCACCAAGACCCTCGTCGCCGCTTTAAACCCTAAGCCCTCTGCTCCACCGCCCCCAATTCCTTCCACTCCTTCTCCCCCTCCTCCCATTTCGACCTCTTCTTCGGGTAATTTCTCTGCCCCCTTTTGCCTTTCTTCCTTTTCCACTTGGATTGGGCTCCGATTTATCTTTTTCTTTTGTTAATTTCAATTTGGGAATCTAGGGTTTCTGGTTTTCTCTATGCGTATTGGAAATTCAGCTCTGAATTACTGGAAACCCTAGAACAACGATTCGATTAGCATTTGTTTGTATTGATTTTTACTCTTACCCTGAAGCTGTTTTGAAGGAAAGGGTTCCTTTCAATTCTTGAATTGAATTTGATGCGATGCTGAATAAACACAAACTATCAACTCCTGTAAATAAATTTCTGTGGAAAATCTTTGTGGTTTGAGACCTTACGGGTAGATTTTGGTTTTTGAGTTTAGGTACTAGTGACTCTGGCGCTTTTGAGGCGTGTTCAGTGTACACTCGGAGACAGACTGCACTGAAAAGGAAGAGTAAAGGCAAGGAAAACACTGTACCTTTTAGTTGTCCACCTGCACCAAAGATCCGGAATATATTGTGAGTCTCTAACTGCATATGTGTATTTTTCCTATACTGTAGCATTGGATTATAAATCATAATACATCTGTTAATATACGAGATGGGGGTTAGTTAGGTTGGTTTTCAAATGTAAGCTACCTTGCCATAAGGCGCTATTTATCAAACCATATGAGGCGTTGCTAGTATAAGATTATGATAAGATATTGTTTCTCGAGTTGTAATCCGATAATAACATACATATATCACTTGAGTGTTCTTCTTATTTGGGACGTTTCCTTCCCATATTGTGTGAGGTTTTACTAATTCTGTTGTATGTGTTCCTCCCATTTGAAGCAGAGGTAAATCACAGGAAGACAGACATAACAGTCTATCAAAGGAATCCACGGCTCCTCGCAAAAAGGTTTGTTAAAGTTAATATAGTGACTTTTCTGTTGTTTCGAGTAGAAACTGCTACTTTGTATCTTGCTTGGGGCCTGGTTTCTACAATCAATTGGTCAGTGTTTATCTTTTCTAAAACTGTTTGTCCTTTCATATCAGTCCAAATCTGCATACTGTGCTTTCATAAGTAGAACTTGTATAGAGCCCCTTCCCCAAAGGCCCCAACAATTTCAAACAACATGGTAGAGTACGTCCATGGAAGGTTACTTATTTCACAAATGTGAGGTTGGGTTGTTTGGGCTATATATTAGAGATGACTTATCCTCAGTGTGGCAATACCAGCAGCTGAATTTTGAGTCGACTGTTATATCATCTTTCACTTACTATTGAATGGTGGTCTGCCTATTTCTCACTTGTTTAAACAATCCCTACAGTTATACTGTACCAGAGTTTGTTGTAGGAGTTTGTTTGTTTGTTCAAACAGCTGAGTTCATGTTTTTTTCCTAAAGGGACAATTAGTCGCACTGTACAATAAGGTCTGGGTTTGTAGTTATTCACTTTTAATTTGTGCATAATATTTCTGCAGAAGCAGTGTGCGGTACCGGCTGGGAAAGATGTTTCCATGCGTGCCTTGCCACAAGATTTTATTGAAAAGCAGAGAGCGTACTTTGCCGAGATTGATGCATTTGAACTGCCAGAAGAGGAGGTCGATTCAGTTGATTAGTAAATGGAAGACTAGAGCTATGTAGTGCATCGTATAGGATATAAGCAAGGCAGCCTAAACCGTTTAGTGTTCTTTGTATAGTCACGACTCACAACATAGTGTGCAATTAACCAATTCTGCTGTAACTAACTACCCACCGCTGGCCAAGTACATTGATGTAAGCCCCTGTTAGTTGTTGTAATGCTTTGTCTCTCTATGTACAGAGAGCTTGAGAAGAAGAAGAAAGGAAGATTGAGCAAGTAAATGAGAAAGAGTATAAGGTATACAGAGACAACTTATTGCAAATGAGGAAGTTTTAACATCAGTTTCCAGTGTTGGAAGCAGCCAAATGGGAGGCAAGCAAATCCCATACACAAGAACCATAAGCTTTAGAAAAATCTGCTACTAGTCATACCCATAATTTGCTAAAGACTAGTAAAATAATATTTAAACTTAAAGCAGCCCCTGTCGCTTTAGATCCGTGTATGTCTTCGTATTGTAAATGTTACCCTCTTCGTCTTCATACTCTTCTCCAAGATCCGGGCACCACAAGTTCGCGCCCTGCCGTGCTTGTATCCTCTTCCACATCTCTTTTGCTTCCTCAATTGATGTGATCTCATTGAAGCTCTTGGTGTTTGGTATGCCAAGGCAACGCATCCCGTGCTGATGGCACTCTTCCTTAAAATGTATCTCAAAACTGCGCCCCCAGTAACTGAAATCCCCACATATCTCACTGTTACTTTATGGAAGAAGAGGTTTAGGAAATGGTTGGTTTAATGTTTAGGACAATAGCTTGACTTGGAATAGAAAACTTTTGAAAGAGTAACAAGGTAATTTTATTTGAATGGAGGAGGAAAGTTACAAAGCTTTAGATATAGGACAACTAGTAGTTTTCAGCTTGATTACATAAGTGGGATGCATATTTATAGAGTTGCTAAACCTACTATCTAAGTCGGCAAATAACTAGTTAGGTCGGTTGTGCACAGTAACTGACTTTCTAAAGTGATTTCAACCACTAGTTATCATATAATTCTAGAATTATATACTTACAATACATTATATAATTATTTGGATGTTTCTAGTAGCCGACTTTAACTTGTGAACTTCTCTAAATTTTTCTAGAATTTTCTAGTTTTATCATAAGTGTGCATTAATTTTTAACACTCCTTAATGCACATTTGTGTTACTCCGAAGCAGTTCGAATTTTTGTCTTGGAAGAGCCTTAGTGAAGATGTTTGCAATCTGCTCCTCTGTTTAGCAGTACTTGAGTTCAACTTCTTTGTTTGCTGAGACTTCTTGTAAGAAGTGATGCTTGATGGCGATATGCTTTGTCATGCTATGGAATACTGGATTATTCGCCATAGCTATAGCAGACTTGTTGTCACAAAGTAGTTCTGTAGCTTCATTTAGGCACTCACCCATGTCTTCAAATATTCTTCTAAGCCAAATAGCTTGGCATGCTGAACTTGCTATTGCTACGTACTCAACTTCATCTAATGATTGAGCCACAATATCTTGTTTTCTTGATGACCATGACAATATACCAAACCCAGTTGTAAATGCATAGCCTGACGTGCTTTTCATGTCATCCACTAATCCAACCAATCACTGTTTGTGTAGCTTATACCACCAGTAAGGTATTGTCTTCCCATTCCGAACCCATTGGTAATTTGAGTGGATTGTGAATCTGCTGCTCATTCTCCTCGTCATGACCTTCGGCGGTTTCGATTTCTTCCTGCCCTTCACGTTCTGCTTTGATTTCTTCATATTCAAAGCATGTTTCTTCACAATGTTGTCTTTCGTTCGTTCAATAGCCTCCAATAAAGCACCTCTTTTAATATAAAATGGTTGTAACTGTGAATAATGACTCAACTAGACATGATGTTGAAAGTGTTATGCGCTAATCATGTGGTGGTGGTGGAGGTGGAGGTGGTGGTGGTGGTGATGAAGGTGGTGGTGGTGGGGATGGTGGTTGTGAAGGTGAAGTTGGAGGTGGAGGTGGAGGTGGTGGAGGTTGATGAGGAGGTGGTGGTGGTGGCGGTGGTGGAAGATGAGGTGGTGATGGAGGTGCAGGTTGTGGCGGAGGAGGAGTAGGATGTGGTAGTTGTGGAGGTGGATATGGTGTCATTTTTAAAAATTAATGATGGTATTTTAGGAATTAAAAAAATTCATTAAAGACTTATCTAAGCTTCTTTTGAAAGCAGCTTTAAAAAGCAACCCAGAGTCTACTTTTAAAAGTTTATGTGAAAAGGCCTTTTAAAATAATTGAGATATTTTATTTTTATCAAACACCTTAAACAGCTTAACTTTAAAGTGAAGTAAGTTTTTGGCCAAAAAAAAGCAAATCCCAAACGGGGCATTAACCTTGTGAGAAGTGGAAAATTAACCCTAATTATTCCAGGACCAATAAAAAGAAAAAAAAAAGAAAAAAAATTACCCTAATCCTACTAGAAATATGATTGGCCCAAGTCTGATTTTTTTACTTTGGACCTTAATTCTAGCAGGAATAAAAAAAACATAAAATAAAAAATAAAAAATCCTAATCCTACTAGAAGGGGATAATAACAACCCTAAACTCTTCCGTGTGTTTGGAAATTGGATGGAGAAAAAATAGTAGGAATTTAACAACAACTTGGTATTTGATAAATGACACACGCCAAATACCACGTTTGGATACCTTATTAAACAAGGAATGTTGAAATTATGTGTATAATCTATGTTTATATTCGTCTGGTAGTTTATTGGAGGTTAATAATATTAAATTAATATGATTAGAAATTCCATGAGTGTTTTGATGGAAGGAAGGGCCGAGAGCCTTCCATTGCTTTTGAGTTTCTAAACTAGTTTTAAGCGTGGCTGATAATTTGTCAAAATATTTCTATACCTTGAATCTATTTTTAATTTGCACAACCAAGAGGGTTCGATTCTTATAGACAATCTTGAGACAACCGAATATAATAGTTTTCCCTTCCCTCCTATCAAATGACAAAAAAATAAATAAATAAAAGGATTGGTAACCGAAGCTCAAATTAAATATATATATTTTATTTGGTTTGGAACTATACTTTAGATTTATTTTATAGGGTTAACTTAACAAGCAAGAATAAAAACGAAAAAGTAAATCCCTGTACAAAAACCTAAAATAAGAAAAGCAGAGGGTGGGCAAAGACATAGTGAATAGAAATTACCATTCTTCCATCAAACGTTATCTGGCCAAAACTCCCTAAAGAAGGCACGCTCAAATTCCCTCTCCTGCAATCTTTTCTCTAACTCCTCTTTCTTGATCTTCTTTGAGAGTCCCTTGCCTTTTTTTGAATGCAGCTCCTGGTCATTTTTTCGATTCAAGGCAGTAGAATCAGGGGGATTTAGTGCCTTCTGTAATTTATCCGCTCCCAGGCCCCGCCTATTATTCTTCAAGTATGCTTGTACAGGCTCTATCCTTCCCTGCTCTGAAATCCCAAGACCAGTTCCTTCTTTCCAACCATGTTTCTTTAAAAGCTGAAAGCCTATATTGGAGGGATTGATGGCTATTGATGAACAGCTTGAAGCCACCATGCCTTTTCCCATACCTTCTTCCTCCTTAACCAAATGCATGAAGCTATTGTTCTTTTCATAGTTTCCACTAGAATTTGAATTTTCAGAAACCGGAAAGAATTTATTTCTTGATGTACCTGCTCCTAAGCCTCGTCTGTTGTCCTTCAAGTAAGCTTGAACAGGCTCTAGCCTACCCTGCTGGGAAGCACCAAGACCCGTTCCTTGTGTCCAGCCCTGCTTCTTCAACAGCTGAAACCCAATATTGGAGGAGTCTATGACTGAAGAAGATGAGCCCACAGTCCCCGGCTCGTCCTCTCCCATGATGGCTTCTTTCCCAATTTTTCTTCTTTTTTGTTAGACATCCGATTGGTTAGTGTTTGACTTTTGTATTGTATATTAGGTAATTACTTGTAATATGAGGATTTCTCTCCCTGTAATAGTGGGATTAGGTTTTTCACCCTATGTATATATATTCCTCACTGTGAGAGGAATAATACACAACAATATTAGCCGAACAATATTCTTTTTCTTGACACAAATTAAAGAAAATTGGGCTAACTATCTCTGGTTAAGTTGTCTTAATTATAAATCAACTTGAAATTAGAGATACGAACTCTTTTTCTTTTTTTTAAATGAAAAGAGATACGTATGAACTTTTCTAAGCAAATTCTACGATTTATACAAACAATAGAATTTATAATTCCTGTCATTTTCGAAGTTCTAGATGGATGACATCCAAACAACAGAATTTTGAATTAAGGAACTTTAAATAACGGAGTTTAAAATTCCATCATTTCAAAATTTCTCTAAAAACTGAGATTACTTCATCCAAACAATCTAAAGTTGAATGAAACACTAGAAACCCTAGGAATTAATCCAAAAGGAATTAAAAACGAAATTACAAAAAATCCCAAAAAAAAACTACCTCAAAAACTAAAAAGTTGTTTTGGGATAGTAAACAACGTCAAACACCGAAAAAGCCCTTAGATCACTGCAAAGCCTTTGACTCCTGATGCTGAGTCATGGACACAAATATGAGCTCGGAGCTCAAATATGTATTTTGCTTGATTTACCCTTGTGCGTCCCTCAAGCTCTTCTTCAATGGCTTTCACCATCTTTCTACATCAGTCCTCAATCCCAATTCAATCTGGATTATGGCATGTCTGCATCACCCATATTTTGCTAAACAATAATTACATATTAAAATGCTTTTATGTTATATATGAATGATCACTATAAACTTTTAATTGACTTTTCTGCAATTAGTTCTGATCTCGCCCTGGCTTCCCGTGAGAGGCTGGATGTTTCCCATTTTGACCATGGCCTTGGCAAAGTGGTTGAAGAATGCAAAGGTGTTGTTTGCATATATTTTAACCAGTTTATCCGCAGAAGAAGTTCCATTGAAGAGCTCCTGGTCTGAATGAAGAAGACCCTTTACTTTCAGCAAATTCTTGTAATACAAGTTATCAAAATGTGTTGGGGTCTGGAGGTCAAGACTTGCAAGGTTGTCGTCATTTCCGCTTCTCGGGCAACTGTCCTGCAATGACCTGGCAAAGGCGGCGTCGATGGTGGACTCATTGTAGATGCGTGATCGGAATGATGTGCATCTCGCCAGGCCAATGGTGTGTGACCCTGCCAATGCCATGAACAACTCAAGTGAGCCTGAGCAAACCCTGTTCGGTTTTTTGCTTTAATTTTTGTCATTCATTTTCAGCAATGATTTAATGTCGAAAGATTGAATTTTTTAACCTGAAAGAGCGACCAAGTCCCTTAAGGAGAGATTATGTGCTGCAAAGTTTGAAATGAGACTGCTTATATTGGAAGTGGGTGGAGGGATGGAGGTGTTGGCAGCACTTCTGCTAGCAGTTGTAGAATCTCTTCTTCCCAAGCGAACTTTCCATGAAGGGCCTCCTAACTGTGAATCAAATATCAGTGAAGAAGATAATAATGACTATGTTACTTGAAATTTTGAGATTTTGGAGGAAGACATTAAGATGGTTTTCTTACATAAACTACAGAGTCACGTGCAGCCAGAGCTAGAAGATCAGCACATGACACCACTCCGGGGCATGCCTTCTCAAGCTTGGCTTTGATGTGATCAACAACTTCAAATCCTCTGATGGATTTGTTGTTAGGAGCTGCGGTTTTCTCACCAACAAAGCTTGATGTATCGTCCAACAGCACCGACGCATCACATCCCTGAAATTTGTGAAAGAAATTAAGCCAAACCTTTTCTAAAGAATGACATAATGAGCATAATGCAAATGAAGCAGCATATATTGGTGACTCACATTCACAAAGCAATCATGGAAATGAAGGCGGAGCAAGGAAGCTCCGATACGCATTTCGTTTTTTATGGCTGCTACAACTCCTTCTTGCACAATGGACAGTGCTTTTGGGCATTTAGATGAGTAGAATTTTGGAGTGAGCTTGCCTTTGGTTTCAAGAAATGTACCAGCAAAGACCAAGAAAAGCAGAAGTAAGCTGTAATTTGTAGCCATGTTAAACACTTCTCTCTTGCAGTGGGCTAGTCGAAGAACACACATTATATAAAAGACATTGCATGCCTAAGAATCACACAAGTCAGAAACAGAGTTTGATAAAGGCAGACAATCTAGTGGAAAAAGGCATTCAATTATTGGTTACACATGGGACTAAACGTAAAAGCTAAATTGATCAGAATTCAGACAATTGGTTTTGCCACTTTCATTGTCAAGAAACAATTATCAGATCATTGCGTGTCCATATCCAAGATTCACTTTTTCTTTTAGACACTTTCCTTTTCTTGTCCTAGCTTTTGATAATGAACGACACTTTCCTTCTCAACTTTGGGATATCTAGCTTTTATTTCCAATCACACTTGTGCCCAATCACACCTAAAACAATGCTATCAATTCATCACTATTTTGTCTAGACACATAAACTCTCACGGAACGACATATTTGTTTGACTCATTTCTGAATGTGTAGTCCAATTTCATAGTTTCACAACATAATAATTTATCGCAAGACAAGATTTACTTTATTTCTAAAATAAAGAGTGTAAGTAGACAAAAGATGAGTGGGAAAATCAACTCCCTTTATTCATATACAAAATTATCTTTAAAGAAACATTTTCCAACTTGTTATTTAACCTTTTAGCTTTATTATTGTACTTTTTTTTTGGGTAGCTTTATTATTATTGTACTTACTTTCCACTTACCCAAAAAAAATTATATATGTCGTTTTGGTCAAGGGAAGGGTCCCCCTGCAGGTTGAAATGTCCCTTTTCTGGGAAACCTCTGGTTCTAGGGGCTTGCATTAGAAATAGAGTTTTTCTTTTTTGCACGCCGGTGCCAAGTTTGTCACTACGTACAAGATAACTTAGGATAAACATTTTTGTTCACCACTTAACTTAAGGCCTATCTTTATTATTATTTTCAACACTTGATAGGTGTTTATATGCATAATTATAGTTAATTTTTATTTTGTATTTATAGAATCGTAGTTGTAATACATGGATACGTGTCTGCTAAAATATGAATATGGGTTTGAATACTTTAGGTTTTTTTATTCTTTCCATAAGGATGTATATATAGGGATTTACATAAGTGCTTTACTGAAAAAATAAATACAGTAATCAATTAGGAGAATATCTCATAATTATACGGTGATTTGTCAACTATCTAAAAATAAAGAAGTAAATCCCTTAATCAATCAGGAAATAAATCTCCTTGATTGATTAGGACTTCACGTTAACACTCCTCCTCAAGTTGGTGCATATCATCGTCACCAATGCCCAACTTGAGTAAGTGAGTCATAAAATACTCTTCCACAAACGACTTTGGTTAAGACATCTGCGAGTTGATCTTGATTTCACGAGCGGTGGCGGATGATCTTTTTCTCAATTTTTCTTTAATGAAATGTCTATCCACCTCAACATGTTTGGTTCGATCATGTTGAAGCTGGATTATGGCGATATCAATAGCTGATTTGTTGTCACAATGCAACTTCATCGGTTTTTTAGGTTTGAAGCCTAGTGCATCAAGAGTCTTCGATCCACAATAATTCACACACTCATGAGCCATTCCTCTATACTGCCGCACTAGACCGAGAAACCACATTTTGTTTTTACTCCGCCAAGTGACTAAGTTACCTCCCACGAATGTAAGTAACAAGAAAGTAGGCGTCTGTCAATGGACCCGTGAGTCGGCATCTATATATCCAAAAACTTCAAGATCTCCATGTTTTGAGAACATTAATCCACTTTCCAGGGGCTGACTTTAAGTATCTTAAGATTCGATCCATGACATTCCTATGAGAGACACTAGGTGAATCGACTAACCACACTCAGGCCGACATATGCAATATACGGTCTTGTGTGTGCCCGGGTATATCAACCTTCCAACAAGGCGTTGATCTTGTTCCTTATTGGTTGGTTCTTGGTCCATGTCTTCACACAACTTGTGGTTCATCTCAATGGGTGTGTGTGGCTTACACCCGAGAGCATCCCTGTTTCGTTGAGTAGATCCACTACATACTTCCTTTGAGACAGAAATATACCGGTTTTTGACCTTACTACTTCAATTCCAAGAAAGTACTTCAGGATCACCTAAGTCCTTTATCTCAAATTCTGAGACAAATACTTTTGTAGTTTCAATTGCTCTTACGTGTCGTTTCCGATTACGACTATGTCATCTACATAAACAATCAATGCATTAAGCCTTCCTCCATCACGCTTCACGAACAGGGTGTGATACGATTACTCTGCGTATAACCAAAGTTCTTCATAGATTTAGTAAATCGCCAAACCACGCTACGGGGGATTGTTTCAATCCATATAATGACTTTACGAGCACGCATACGTAGTTCTTTTTGTCATGAGCCAAATTACATCCTGGTGGTAAGTCCATGTAGACTTCTTCTTCCAGGTCTCCATGTAAGAATGCATTTTTACATCAAAGCGATGTAATGGCCAATCAAGATTTCTTTGCTAGAGACGGTAGAACTCGATAGTGTTAATCTTGGCTGCGGGGCAAGGTCTCCTCGTAGTCTATCCCATATATCTGTGTATACCCCTTCACCAGGTCCTAGCTTTATATCTTTCAATGGATCCATCTGCTTTGAGCTTCACGGTATAAATTCATATCCGCATCCTTGTCTTTTTTCCATGAGGTAAGGGCACGAGTTCCCATGTGACATTCTTTTGAAGGACTCGCATCTCTTCATTCATGGCGTCCTTCCATTTTGGGTCTTCTAGGAAGCTTGATTAACTTGTTTGGAGCAGATATGTCGACCAATTGCTTTACAAAGTGCACCGTGCCTACGATAAGCTCTTGAGAGATATGTAATTGTTGATGGGGTATTTCCTTTGGCTTTAAGATCTGCTTCATATTGTACTCGAGGTTTGCCCTTTGTTCCTTCTTTACGGAAGTTGATATGTAGCCTTTGTCTTGCTGAAATCAAATCATCATGGGATATTTCATTAGTGTTATCGATTTCGAGGGCATATGTTACGAATGACGTCCTGACAAGTGATTGGTGTGGTACTAGAAATGGAGCGGGCAAAATCTCATGAAGCGGGTCAATTTCCTCCTCACGATTTTGCAATGGCAGGAGATAATGAAGCGAATTCCTCTGTGGCGACGGTTTGTGTTCACGCGGCCATTGTGTATACAGCGACCGGTCGGCTGGATGTTCGCGCCGGTCGTTTTGAAGCAGAGTTTGTTGGCGGCCGGTTCTGGATTCTGGCGGCCGTCGTTTTTGAAGCGATTGCGTCATCGGGGAAAAAATTTAAAATATGAGGGTGGTGGATTCCCGATTCTCATACTCTGACTGAAAAATAAGCGTAGTGTTCTCGGAACACAACATCCAACGAGTATAGACCTTAAGTGGGAGGATGATAACTGCCGTACCACTTTACGATGGGTGCATAACCAATGAAAACACACTTCTCGGCTCGGGGATCAGTTTAGCCGTTGGTGATCATGTAAGTGGACAAAATACAACACGGCCAAAAGATCAGGGGCTCCAAGTTTGGGGTGGGAGGTATTTGGATATGGTGGTGAAGTGTTTGGAGTGGTGTTTGAAAATTTAGGATACTAGAGGAATCCGATTGATGAGGTATCTGAGAGAGGACCAGCTTCTCCCCAAAAGGGGCAAGGCATATTAGCACCAAAGAGAGAGTACGAACTACTTCCAATAAATAGCGGTTCTTTCTTTCGGCCACTCCATTTTTTGTTAGGGTGTGTACCGGCATGAGCGTTGGTGTATGATGCCATGATCTTGTAAATGGTTAAGATCATGGTTGAGAAATTCTCCGCCATTGTCGAAACGAAGAATCGAATTCTGGTATGGGCTGAGTCTCCACCATGTGATGGAAGCCCATTTGAAACTTGGGCTGACTTCCCTTTAGTTTTGAGAGAAGGAAACCAGGTCATGCGTGTGCAATCATCTATAAAGGTGACAAACCATCTAGCTCCTCCTGAAGTGGTAATTTTGCGGGGCCCCAAACATCGAGAATGAATAAGAGAAAATGGGACCAAACTTTTAGTTGAACTTAAGGGAAGCGGACACGATGGCTCTTAGCCAATTCACGTATCACACTGGAATTTGGAAACATCAAGACTTTGGAAAATAATGATGGAAACAACTTCTTAAGATAATAGAATGAGGCATGCCCAAGACGTTTATGTCATAACCAAACTTTGTCTCTCTCCCCCTCGGAGCAGAGTTCCACTTGTTGTGCGGCTTGACCAACCTTGGTCTCACTATCAGGTGCCCGATCCAAGTAGTAGAGTTTTCCCCGCCGAGTACCACAACCAATCGTCTTGCAAGTGAGGATGTCTTGAAAAACACAATGATTGGCCAAAATGTTCTGAGTACAATTCCAAAGCCGTAGTAATTTGGGCAACGAGACAAGAGATTATGGTGTAAGACGGCCAGACAATCAACACAAAATCCAATTTGAGGAGTCGAGAGAGAGAGAACCCTCCCCGATCATAGGGAAGGGGGTACCATTAGCATTAGACACCACCCGATTGAGGAGAGCGATGTATGAGTAGCAATTTGTCCGGGATCAAAGGTCATGTGATCGGTGGCTCCGGTGTCGATGATCCATGTGTGCTTTTTAGAAGACGTGTAAAGCGAGAACCTCAGTGGTGGCGATAGAAGCATGAGTCTGGTAGTCGGGTGAAGCGAGGATTGGTCGCATGCCTGGTAGTCTGCAAGGATGGGCGAATCGTAGGAGATTCCGACATCGCGAGGAAAATAAGATTTGATTTGAGATTTAGAGGAAATTTGAGGAATATGATTTGAGTGAGAATTTGATTTGAGGCGGTATGTGGATAAGATTTGAGGGTATGTGTTTAAGGATTTTGATAAGAGTATTTGAGGAATTTAGATCGAGGGATTTGAATTTGAGGAATTGAAATATGAGGAATTTGATTTAGGGTTTTGAGATTTGAATATGAGAAATTTGATATGAGAATTTAGAGACAATAGAGCTCGATTGCTCACGATACCATGCTAAAATATGAATATGGGTTTGAATACTTTAGGTTTTTTTATTCTTCTCCATAAGGAGGTATATATAGGGATTTACATGAGTGCTTTCTGAAGGAAATAAATACGGTAATCGAATTAGGAGAATATCTCTAATTATACGATGATTTGTCAACTATCTAAAAATAAAGAAAGTAAATCCTAATCAATCAAGGAAATAAATCTCCCTTGATTGATTAGGACTCACGTTAACGAGTGTCAAGTGTTTAAAATTGTGGTGAGAATACATCTTGAGTTAAAATTGTGAGCAACAATGCTTCCTAAATTAGTTGCCTTCAATCCATCCTTCAACTAGTGTTCAAAAAGATGTGCATTTTCATGCCAATTATCTCAATCAACCCCACCAAGTTGCAGCATCTTTTACTTATGCTTTATAAGAGTTTATTATAATAATTCTTGGTTTTGGAGACTAAATTTTAGGGCTCGCAATTGCGAGGGCCCCAAGCTCATGCTTATCATCTTTGTAACTTTCGCAACTCAATTCAATCTTAACCGTTGATTCAAATATTGGCATCAACAAATATAATTGTTCTAAAAATTTGGGATCATTACTCTTTCTAGATTTACTGCTACGCCTTTATTTATTTATTTTAATACAAGTAATGTTGAGAAGAGGATTTTCTCACACACAAATTGTTAAGATATAATGGGGCTTCGAGCATGAGATAATTTATCTGCAAGTTAAAAGCTCTTTCCATTAGACTAGACCTGGTTGACAATTTACTTACTGCTAAACGGTTACAAAGGAACCAATAGTAATTTTCTCTCCACAGTTCAAGTACCCTGGCCAACTTGCACAAGTTGAAGCATGCCAACTTGGCCCGAGTCTGATTTATTTCTTTGGACCTTCCGTTTGTCACTATAAGAGAAGTGAGATGCAACTCATTCACGGGCTCGGCCTAATGGCAGGTTACCTAGGCCCGGTTCTTCTTTTGGTCCTAACCTAAACAAAAACCCATATGCCAATTGCCAAAACCAGAAAAGTAGCAGAGGATGGCCCTGTTCATAGTCTCATTTAAGGTCTTTTTTTCCTTTATTTGTTTGCCAGAATTGAAAGTTAAAAAGGTCTAGAATCATTTTGGCTTCAGTGGTCACTAAACTCGAGAGCATTTCTTTCTTGTTTCGTTTGTTTTTCATTCGTTGTGTTGTGTGTTTGGCTTCCAACGACTGGTTCGTGCACTTTTATGGTGCTGCACCACACATGTATCTATTCTCAAAGTTGACCTGTATCATTCCTACTTTGACCCCTTTTTTTTGTACTCATTTTCTGGTTCCTATAGTCTAGACTCTAGCTAGCTACTTTAACATTTTACCAGACGATTGAATACGAAATAAAGATTCCAAATTCATGAGAGTCAATGTATATGCCAAATTACAATTTTTTTTTAGTATAAGCGATAGTATAAATTAGAGGAGAGAGAGATTTTTAACGCACACACATTCAATTATGATATCGTGAGGATTCGAACATGAGACCTCTGGTCTGCAAATTAAAGCCATTTTCCACTAGGCAAGACCACGTTGACTCAAATGACTTTTTTAAGCTGTGAAAGAGTGTGTGTGAAAGTCATTAAATAAGTACCATTTTCCCTCTACAGCTCTCTCTAAACCCTAGTCTCCCTTCTCTCTCTCAAACCTCTTTTGCTGTGTTCCGGGGAGGGGGGAGGAGGTCACTCCTCCTCCTCCTCTCTCCCTCTCTCTTTTCCTTACCTCCCCACTTATTTTCCCTTTTCCTATTTACTGGATTTGAGGTTTTAATTGTGGGGAGGTTACTTGTGTCTAGATCTGCTTGGATTTGTGATTTTTTTGGTTGGTGTTTTAGTTGTAAGGTGACTGGCTGCAATCTCGGTGGTATTCTCTGTCTCCAAGGATGCGACGTCGTCTATGGTGGCGGTGGCAACAACGGCGGTAGTGGCTATATTGGTTTTTGGTTGTTTATTTGCATTTTTCTTATTTTGTAATAATTGCATCAACTCCTTGTGAGTTGAGTATTTGATTGTTTTCTAGTCGTATTTTGTACTTGTGAGAGTTAAGAAGTTGTACTTGTATTCGTAGATTTAGGCGATGTGATTCATGTTTGGTTTGTTTAGGCATACGGCCTTTATGCCGAAATTTCTCTAGCCTTTTGTGGCCTGTATATAGATTTATGTGGTTACTATATTTCCATATTGTATTACCCCTTTATGGGCATTTGTATTTGCCCTAGTGGTTGATGATCTTTGTATCTAATTTATTAATACAATTATCGCTTTTATCTATATATAAAAAGTACCTTTTCCCTTCTATTAGTATTATTATTATTATTATTACACTTAAATGCATTTCCTATTTGCGTTATTGAATTCAATCTTATTTAATTATTTTTAAATCCTGTGGTTATGATGAGTTCAAGTTCACAGAAGCTTTTCACTGTGTGTCCGTACGTTTTTGAATTGCATGAATAATGCATGATGGATCCCAAAAATGGCTGGACTTGCAGCTGTTGCTGTAGGGAAGCCAATTCCAAAGAAGTCGATTGGCCTTGTTGGCGTGGGAGCTGTTGCTGTAGGGAAGCCAATTCCAAAGAAGTTGATTGTCTTTCTTGGCGTGGGAACAGCGATGTTTGATCAGTTTCAATAGTTTCGATAAATTGGGTTGCCCTATTTTTGTGACTACTCTTTGCAAGTTGCAATGTTGCATGCACCGCAACTTGGCAACTCATCATTGTCACCCATAAATTGATACTTCAATAAAATAAGTTAAATAATTTTGAAAAAACAAAACAAAACAAAACTATCTTATAGCCACTTCTACTCATCTTTCATACTATCTATGTTATGTTTGTTGCTAATGTGATATTTATAGGCCTTTCCCCCTCGAGTAGGGAACCCTGTTAGTCATGTCCACACCATCCATGAAGTTCGAATTTTTATGGGTCTATAGTTAGGAGTGCAATTACAATATATGTATCGAATTTATATATCAACCATGAGTAGCTAAGACTAAGAGCGCTAGCTAGGCTTATCAAACAAAATGAAATTTTTCGTCGAAAATAACCATATGGTTTCAAACTTACATGAAATCAAGTCTGTCGCGAATGCCCTCCGAAAATTTGAGTAATTCGGAGGGCTATGTAGACCTTTTGAGAAGACAATATTTTCGGTGCAGGAACATGTTAAAATGGTGGGGTTTAGGGATGTCAAAAGGTTTCACGTTAGTACTGTTTTTGTTTCTGGCCACCACAACGTCAATAAGAGGGCATCCAATTACATGGCTAGCTTATAGAGCTAATGGCATCCTGCGTTGTGACTAAGGGCTTGACTAGCTAGGGCTATTAGGTTGCTGTTGCTGTTTACCCTGAATGCCATGCAACAACCAATTAAACTTAGCATATATTATGGCATTTTCCAATCCTCCAGTACACACTGCAAACTAAAAATGCTATTCTTGGAATCTTGTCAAAAGTTTCCTGCCCATAAATCATGATAATTGATGGGTCCCGATGGAATTTTAAAGAAGAGTGAAGGAAAAGTAATCGTACATGATCATTTGGAGGTGAAAGGAAGACAAATAGATTAAAGCGAGGGTCTGTCGCCTCTGCATTTTCTTTCAATTCAAAGATAAGGGTCATGACATAGATGGTTGGACATGATTAATAGTGTTCGTCCTCCTCTTATCCTCTATCCAGCATAACACTTGAATATAATCAATAGTTGACAACCACCTACAGACGAGTGGGCGACTGTTTCTATAGCACGACCTCATATATAGGTAACACATAGAATCAAGTCGTACATGGTAACATGGACCATGACAGATATGGTGCTGTCCTCAATGATGAAGCATGCAATAAAGAGTGGGAAAAAAACAAAACAAACTCTTGTGGGGGGGGTTTGGACGGTTCAATTAAAACCTTCACTTGGGTGCAACTTGGACAGGCAAATTATAAGGCTGTGTTAAGCATATATCGATGGATGTATATAGTACGTGCATTGACCTCAAAGGCGGTGCAAGAATATTCCAAAAAGTCGGCATCGACATCAAAAAAATATAACTTATAAACCATGAACTTCCCAAGTCATGGCCCCTCAGCTAAGCTTATATATATATATATATATTTTTCGTAGTTCATAACATATTTTCAAGAACTCACATCACTAGGAAAAGGCTGTGTAGTGTACGTATCTTTCCTTGTTATCTAGGGGTCTAGAAATTGAAGTGTTGGAGCCATTCGTTAAAGCAACAATTATACAATGAAAACAAATGCATTCAATGTGAAATGAATTGAATGGTACATATATATACTTTGACGAAGCTGGAATCTTGATGGTGGAATCAATAACTGTACAAGTTATTATCATGTACAGGTAGGTCCACCGACCTTACAGTTTAATTATCCCAAAGGTTCACACTACAACAATTTCGAATAGGATCTGCTAGGGGCGGACATAAGACAAAATTGATGGTTTTGTTGAGATCACTCCCTTTTTATCCACTTACACTCCATTTTGTGAAATAGAAAGTTGTACACAAAAGGAGTGTAGGTGGATAAAAGGGGAGTGAGGAAATCATCACCCAGAGTAAGAGTGTAGAGAGTAGAGAAAAGAGTCTTTTTTGTTTAGTAGAAAATATATACCCTCCCTTGAAAAAAAAATGGTAACCAAAGTATACTTGGTAAATGAGGCAATGAGCTCTATCTCCTTTTTGGAGAGAGGATATTTTCATGTATTATTCAAAAAAGAATGGAAGATAAAACGAATTCAAGACCATCTCTTCTATACTTTGATTAAGGAAGAGTTCTTAGTTAACACCAACGAATTTATGCTAATTAAGGAAGAGTTGCTTAATTAACATAAACCTCCCTATATTTCCCATTTCCTTTCCACTTGAACCTCCCTTATCAGAACTCAAAGTGAACCTTTACAAATCAAACTAGGTATATATATGCTCTCCACTAAGCAAGCATTTTATAATGCGAGGAATTGAGGTTAGAGGGGCCCTCTTACAAAATATAAAAATAAAGGGAATGAGAGTATAAACACTACAGGTTCTTGTAGAGCTTCTTGAAAATCATTTTCAGACCCCTAGACCATGATATAGCCTACAACAAAAATCAAGAAATAAGTTTTAAATTATAGCTTTCACACATCAAGTTCTTATCGTTGTATATATAAAACCCTTGTATTCTCTTACACATGGAGTGAGAGAAAGGAAAGGAGACGGAAATGGCTTGGAAGAGAGAGAGAGAGAGATAGAGAGAGATAGAGAGAGATGAGTAGGGGCATGTGACCCCTCTGGTCCCTACGTGGCTCCGCTACTGTTTATAATTGATATATATATATATATATATTGGTTGGTGATCACTCAATGATTTTTTTTTTAGTACAATCGATAGTCTAACTATAAGGGAGGGAGGTTTCTCACATACACACAATCAAGTCATGGCGGTTCGAATGTTTTTTTTCCATTGAGTTAGTGTTGGCAATAAATCAGGGTTAAGGGTTACTCATTGATGTTAAGTAGTGGGTATAAAGTGCGGTATGTGGGGTTCTTATTTTTCATCCTCTTGGCTGAACCGGCCTAGCCAGCCGGTCTGACTCGTCGTGTAGTTGTTTTGTGCCGTAATTAGGTAAAAATCATGATTAATATTCACCAACAAGAATTAAGGATAACCATATACATCATGACCACATCCGAAATATCCAGAGAAGAAGATTAAGGATATATCTAAAGAATAAGTGATCCAATCAAAGAATAGACATAGACTAAAGTGGATAAGGCATTCTTTTTCTTGATGAGTACAATGTGTTTCCCATTTTTGGAAAAAAAAAACCCCATATTGGTCCATCTATACATAATTCCTCAACAGGGGAAATTATAGACTTCAATTACTAGAAGTAAACAAAATTAAAACTAAGAAGAACTATTAAAACGTTAATTTAGCAGGGCATTAGGGTACCTGAGGGAGCTCATTTTTATTTCTTTCTTGAAGGGTCAACAATATAAATTTCTACAATTAACCAAAATTTAATATAAATCTTACATGAAATACCGCTCTTAAACTAAGTAGGACACTATCTATCAGTTGGGAGTTTGCATGTTTAATTTGCGTGTAGAAGTTGTACCTAATTAAGCAGCGCCTTGGCCCTTAGCGTGACCTACTGTACCATCACCACAAGAGCCACCCACTTGGCCTCGATGATGTGGCATTGGCGTGGTCACAATAATCCAGGGACGTCTTTTCCAAGTAAGCAGAGCCCCAAACCGCCGGCCCCATATATACACATCACATTACGCCCCTTTTATACCTATAAATATAAGCTTCCCATTTCCAACTTCTTCACTATCCTCTCCTTAGTTACTAATTTCAGCTTCTTTCTTATATTTCTCATCAAACTGTGCGATTGATCCACATGGAAGCCAAAGCTGACTACACCCGGGACGGCACCGTCGATCTTCGGGGCCGCCCCGTGCTTGCCTCCAAGACTGGCAAATGGAAAGCTTGTGCTTTTCTTGTTGGTACGTAACAATTTCATGCTTTCTATTTACATATATATACACGATCATTTGTTAATTAATTTGTAAAGTTGAAGAACGTTGTAAATTTAATTTAACTTTTCAGGGTACGAAGCATTTGAGAGGATGGCCTTCTATGGAATAGCTTCAAATTTGGTGAATTACTTGACCACTCAGCTTCATGAAGACACAGTTTCCTCTGTTAGAAATGTCAATAACTGGTCCGGTTCAGTATGGATGACACCAATTCTGGGGGCATACATAGCCGACTCTTACTTGGGTCGTTTCTGGACTTTCACCATCTCATCCCTCATTTACGTCATGGTAAATTCATATCAAAATTGGGTCGATTAAAGATAATATTCTGGTTTATTAATGCTCCAACGTCGATGGAAAATGAACTTCAACTGATAGATAGAGACATGACATTATTTGTATTCATCAATGAAAACACCAACCGGGGTCCCCAGTGATATCAATTGCTTAAACAAAGACAAAACCAACTTGTCAAATTAAATTGAAATGACTTAGCTTTTGTCCACTTCTGTTAATTTTCTTAATTTACAATTAAGAAACTCAAACTCAATGAATAGAAGCGTTTCAATCAATACAGGGAATGATGCTTCTGACGATGGCTGTTTCACTGAAAAGCTTTAAGCCAAGCTGCAGCAATGGCATTTGCAACAAGGCCTCCTCTTCACAGATTGCATTCTTCTACATTTCTCTCTACACCATAGCAATTGGGTCAGGGGAACAAAACCCAATATCTCCACCTTTGGGGCAGACCAGTTTGACGATTTCGACCCTCAAGAGAAGAAGCTCAAGGCCTCATTTTTCAACTGGTGGATGTTCAGCTCTTTCTTGGGTGCTTTAGTTGCAACCCTAGGCCTTGTTTACATGCAAGAAAACTTGGGTTGGGGGTTAGGGTATGGCATCCCCACAATTGGTCTCATATTGTCCTTGTTCATCTTCTACTTTGGAACCCCAATGTATAGGCACAAAGTTAGCAAGACCAAAAGCCCTGCAAGGGACTTGTTTCAAATCCCCATTGCTGCCTATAAAAATCGAAAGGCTCAGCTCCCTAGCAACCCATCTGAGCTTCATGAGTTTAACCCACAACATTACATTAATAGTGGAAAACGCCAGATGTACCACACCCCAATTTTCAGGTAATTAGCTATAACTTAACTTAATTTTCTGCTTTATATTACAAATTGCGAAGTTATACTAATAGCTTGGGGAAAAAGATACCTTTTTTTCCATCTAGCATGGAATATTGTAAGGTATGGTCAATGAGAGTTCAGGTCTCATGGATTCTATAGTCTTTTGCGTTTTTAGGGGTCGTTTGTTATACAAGACTATCATGACATGGACTATGCTTAGGGACTATCTTGCCTTGGCTTGGCTTGATCTAAGTTAGATAACACTTATTCTACGTTTTGTGTATGCTTGGACTAGGACTAGATTTTTTTCTTTTCAAAGTATATATATATATATAATATGTGTATATATGTATATTATACATATATAATATATATCTATATTATCATAATATATATATATATATATACATGGGTATATTATAATAATATATGTATATACATATATATACACATGGGTATAATAATATATATATATATGTGTCTATATATATATATATATATATATTTTTCATATATTACATATAATATATATGTGTGTATATATGTATATTATAATATATAATATACTTGTATAATATGCTTGTATATACATATGTATATTATATATGATATATTATATAATATATGTAATATATATTATATATAATATATGTGTATATACGTTTATATATGTATATTATAGTATATGTGTATATATGTATATTATAATATATAATATATATATATATATGGGTATATATGTATATTATACGTTGATGAGCATGAGATTAGTTAATCCTTCCCTTCCACATGGGTTTATTAGTCCCCTCATAAGGAGGTGTTTTTGGTGGGCCGGTATTAGCAATCACATTTAAGACTAGGATTAGATTAAACAAACATAAGACTAAATTTAATCAAAGCCAGTCAAAGTCAATCTTGTGTAACAAACGACCTCTTAAAGTTTAAAGCTCTAGCCTTCGTGGCAGAGCAAATAAGAGACCGGAGGAGGGGGACCTTCCATTCAATTTCATGTACGCATATAACTAGGAAATCTACTATGCTAAGGCAGTGGTGGGATTCTATGACTTTTTCTAGCCATTCCTTCTAATAAATTGTTCCCGTGTGCACTATTCACACTACTCTGGTCCTTTTTCACAATCTTCCTTGAATGGTCACAATCACTATCAGCCAAGTGTTTCTGGTAAGCCGAGTTGTTTCTGGTAGAGTAGGTGTAAAAATGGGATGGCATCATGCACTGGGTACCACCATTGATTGTCTCAAATCCAGACAAAATGAACATGAAACACAAACCTCCACTACTCCGCCTCGTTATCATTTCAATTTTCTTTTTGCCAGATAGTCTAATATGTTATGTATATTAATGATGTGAACTCTTATTTGAATAGGTTCTTAGACAAGGCTGCGATAAAAGATGGCAACAACATGGATGCCTCATTGAGGGCTCCATGCACAGTGACACAAGTTGAAGGAACAAAGCTAGTTATTGGAATGGCCATGATATGGCTTGTCACTCTAATTCCTAGCACCATTTGGGCACAAATCAACACTTTGTTTGTCAAGCAAGGCACCACCCTAGACCGAAGCCTAGGCCAACATTTCCACATACCAGCAGCCTCCCTAGGGAGCTTTGTGACCCTCTCAATGCTTCTTTCTGTGCCTATGTACGACCGTTATTTTGTGCCATGGGTACGTGCCAGAACCAAAAACCCTAGAGGAATCACACTTCTCCAAAGACTTGGGATTGGATTTGTGATCCAAGTTATAGCCATTGCAATTGCTTATGCTGTGGAAGTTAGGAGAATGCATGTGATCAGAGTGCACCATCTTAATGGGCCTAAAGAAATTGTGCCCATGAGCATTTTTTGGTTGCTGCCCCAATATGTGCTGCTTGGGATAGCTGATGTGTTCAATGCAATTGGGTTGCTGGAGTTTTTCTATGATCAGTCTCCAGAGGACATGCAGAGTCTTGGGACAACTTTTTTCACAAGTGGGATTGGGGTTGGTAACTTTTTGAACAGCTTTCTTGTGACAATGGTGGATAAAATTACCGGGAGGAATGGGGGTAAAAGTTGGATCGGTAATAACTTGAATGACTGTCACTTGGATTATTACTATGGGTTTCTTTTGGTCATATCTACTATCAACTTAGGGGTATTTTTGTGGGCTTCTTGCAAATATGTCTACAAAAGGGAATCTGTGGAAGCGAAGGAGGGTTGTGTTAATCTGGTGGAGGGCAAAGCAATTGCCACTTCTCCACTTGGACTACAAGTCTAAAGCAATTTAGAATGTTTGGTGTTTGAATGACTGTCACTTGGATTATTACTATGGGTTTCTTTTGGTCATATCTACTATCAACTCAGGGGCATTTTTGTGGGCTTCTTGTAAATATGTCTACAAAAGGGAATCTGTGGAAGCCAAGGGTTGTGTTAACCTGGTGGAGGGCAAAGCAATTGCCACTTCTCCACTTGGACCACAAGTCTAAAGCAATTTAGAATGTTTGGTAGCTGTCGACTACTTTGTAATATAAATTATGATTCCTCACTTTTTTAGTTTGACAATATGTACGTTTTACTTTCAATCTAAGTTAATTTATATCACAATGTTTGATTATGTGTATCTTTGATTTACACTTTTAGCTAGAAGAAAAATCACACACGAAATTTTTTATGTAAGATATGTATGATCGTACTTGAATTACGATAAGCAATGTGTACGAGTTGAAAGTACAATTGCAGAAGTAGTCAAGGATCGCAAGAGTAATGAGCTAAGTAATTAACTTGGTAAGCTAATATGTTAGTATGACTAATTAACAGATAAAACTGTTATTTTTCATCAATAATCCGATTCATATTGGTGCACCAATGGAGTTCCTCCATGCAGAGCTTAGTCTCCGACATAAATTATCCTTGTAAATCCGTCGACAAGAACATATTTAATATAACAGGTAGCATTTAGCTATTTTGAGAAAGAGACATGCACATATCAAACCCTAATGAGAGATTTGTTTGTTGATGATAAGATAAAAAGGGAAATATAAATAGACTTACCAACATGATTTACACAAAAAATAATTGGGAGGGTACCGAGTACTTTCATGGATGATGATACTTCAAAATGGGAAATTAGAAAGGCTGATGCGTGCAAATTAGTCGAACTAATAATGAATTAAAAAGTTACCATGTTGCAATCTACTTTCTGTTTCTGTCGCGTACGAAGTAGAAACACAAGAAAAGTTCATCCATCCATGCTTTACTCAACATTTCTCAAGCAGCTTACCTGCCAAAAGATGTAATTGGGCCCATGTATTTATTTTGATTAATTCTGACTCTTTTGAACAGCGACAGATCGAATCTTAAATACAAATACAAATACAAATACATACTAGCCACAAGTATTCTATTTCAAACTTTTTGACTAATACCATTATTATTATTATTATTATTATTACTCTTGGAAGGGAGTGGGACTAAAAAACAAGATGAAAAAAAGTTAATTTGACAAATCAAAACATCAAATTATTAGTCGACGACATGTTTCGTTTATAATGGCAAACCATAATTTCCTAAGCTGGCTTCTGGTGCGCATGCATTGTATACATATATGTCAACTCAATTGTGTGAACTCGCTGACTCGCCGACGGCCGCCGCACAGTGAAAATATATGCTAAAAGAAACGCGTTTCATGCTAATTGGTTATGTATATAATTTGCTTTAGCGTTCTCTTGTACTACTTTTAATTATGAACTCAGAATAATCAAAGCCATGCACAGAGATTTCTACGTGTTAGGTAATTAACCTGCCGGCCCAAGTCACCTTGAGAAGACTTAGACGCCCCACCTTGAGAAGACGCCTATAAAAGTAGCAACATCTTTGGCCTCATTTTCAACACAAGCTCCAGTTTAAGTTTTCTCCACTATATACACACTTTGAGCATCAATGGCTTCCTCTTCTTTCATGGCCATTTTGACCTTGGCTCTCCTTCTGCACATGGGCACTTCAAGTGCTCAACTTGCAACCAATTTCTACTCTAGCTCTTGCCCGAGGGTCTTCTCTGCTGTGAGATCCACAGTGCAATCCGCTATCCAAAAAGAGGCCCGAATGGGGGCCTCCCTTCTCCGCCTCTTCTTTCACGACTGTTTCGTTAATGTATGCCAAAAAAAGAAAAAAAGTGATATATCTAAGTTTCAAATTTATATATATTTATATATCAAACGCGACACATCAATGAGCCAAAAGGTCAACAAAATTGCCTGCTTTATAAAGTAAATGCATGCATTATAAATATATATGATGTCTTTGAAAATACACTTTTGGCACATCGGTTTCTACACGTACTCTAAGATGTCCTTGTCTAGGTTAACTAATTTCTCTATTCGTCGGGTTTAATGTCTTAATCAATTGCCAATTTCCAGGGATGCGATGGCTCGTTGCTCCTCGACGACACGTCGAGCTTCACTGGGGAGAAGAATGCAGTTCCCAACCGGAATTCTGCCCGGGGATTTGACGTGGTTGACAACATAAAGTCGGCAGTGGAGAATGTGTGCCCCGGCGTGGTGTCATGCGCTGATATATTGGCCATTGCTGCCAGAGACTCTGTTGCCATCGTAAGTTAAACTAATTTACCTACTCAATCATTCATGGTCCAATTAGTTAATTAATTACGTTTTTGTTTTTGATGTGTAAATTAATGCAGCTTGGAGGACCAAGTTGGAACGTGAAATTGGGAAGAAGAGACGCAAGAACTGCAAGCCAGGCCGCTGCTAATAACAGCATCCCCCCTCCAACCTCGAACCTAAACCAGCTGATCTCTAGATTCAATGCTCTTGGCCTTTCCACCAGGGACTTGGTTGCTTTATCTGGTAATTATATTTCTCCTGATGAACACCCCAGACTTGTTTCTGGACACCAATTAATTATTTTATGGCTAAAAATCATTTTTGATATCGAATGTTTGTCGAATTTCTCACTTTTGTTTTACGGTTTCAATTATGGCAATTTGACCCACATATAATTTTATATCTTCGCAAGTAAAGGATGCGTCCAATTCCGTGACAGAGTAAGTACTTGTCGCAGAAGTGGAGGAGAAAAAATTGACATAATTGAAATAACAGAGACTAAAATAGGAAAACAATTAAATTAAATAAAGTGTTCTAAGCTCTGACTATGTTATTTGGGCTTGTAAAATTTGCCAGGATCACATACAATTGGGCAATCCAGGTGCATACAATTCAGGGCCCGCATATACAACGAGACCAACTTGGACAGCTCCTTTGCCCAAACAAGGCGATCAAACTGCCCAAGAGCCTCTGGCTCAGGGGACAACAACTTGGCCCCACTTGATCTTCAAACCCCTACTGCCTTTGACAACAACTACTTCAAGAACCTCATCCAGAAGAAAGGCCTCCTCCACTCTGATCAGCAGCTGTTTAATGGTGGGTCCACTGATTCCATAGTGCGCACCTACAGTAATAGCTACAACACTTTCAGTTGTGACTTTGTGAGCGCCATCATCAAGATGGGAGATATCAAGCCTCTCACTGGATCCAATGGGGAGATTAGGAAGAATTGTAGAAAGCCCAATTAAGCTACTGTCCCTTTGGTTCTCTCACTGTGGGCCTATTGCTAAGAATAAATTGACTGGCAGAGATTTTAGTATATGTTTTGGGTTTAATGGCCTTGAAGCTGTAATGTAATGTGTTCTGTTCATTATGTTGACATATATTAAATGGATAAATCTATACTATTGATAAAAGCAAACACTTATTTTATGTGTAAAATGCCTTTCCAATCCAAATTTAATTTCAATTGCTTTATACATAAATATGGTCGAGCAGAGTTATCACAGTGATTGTGGCCCTTCTCTAGAGTTTCTTTCCTCCCAATATAACCAATAAAAAATTGCTTTATACGTAAATGTATAACTGTTTCATTGAGAAGCGTTTTACCCTAAATTGGAAAGAGAGAGATTGGAATGACCAAGCTTTCCATTAATTGGGAGAGAGAGAGAGAGAGAGAGAGAGAGAGAGAGAGAGAGAGAGAGAGAGAGAGAGAGAGAGAGAGAGAGAGAGAGAGAGAGACTGAGATTCTCAAGCACCAATGAACAAAATGCATTATATGGTGACAGAGAATTTAAACAGGGGAATTAGATTAATTAATGTGTCTACTAATTAAGATTTGAATTAATTAATCATACTTTGCATCAGGTATATATATAAATCCGGGTTAAACTCTAGATGGGAAGGTTTATTATGTTCAAAGCCAACATGTGTGTGCAAAACTCGGGTACACTTGTTTGTGGACTGATGGAGTTACTGCTCCGTTTTGTAGGGACTTTCATCTGCTAATTTCTAGGATTTGAGTTTGAGTTAGTTGGTCGATTCTTCTAAGTCAATAAGTAGAGCTACCCTAGCCAACCTGAATTTACCTTTTTTTTTCCTTTGCTTTTTAAATTTTTAATCAACATAGGCCTTTTGCTGTGTTTCCGAAACCCTATGAATACCAAAACAAACAAATGAGATCACTGGCTTCCTCTTATGCCTCAACAGCCATTTTCTTGACCTTGGCTCTCCTAATTGTGCACATGGAAGCAAAGGCCATCGATGAAATGTCACCAAGTTTTTATGCCACTTCTTGTCCAAAACTCTTCTCCATTTTGAAATCCATAGTTGAATCTGCCATTGAAAAAAAGGCTCGAATGGGAGCCTCTCTCCTCTGCCTCTTCTACCACGACTGTTTTGTTAATGTAAATTCATCTTCCCCTTCATCCTCATGCATGCAATTTAGAAATTGGTCACGTGTGACGTGGTTTTTTTGCTGCTGGATGATGCACCAGTGGCGGAGCCAGGATTTCACATTAGAGGGGGCCTTCATAAAACTTGTATTCCCTTCATAATTATCATGAATTTCATATTTTAAATTGGTTAAATACTAATATCATCATCGACATTATTAAAGACTTAAAAATTAATAATTTATATTCCAACATAGGAAAAAAAAGAAAAAAAAGAAAAAAAGAGTTCATAAAATGCAATATTAAGGTACCCAACTCATACATAAAAAATGAGGAAAATAAAAAATTCACAAAGCTTTAAACAAAAGAGGAAGAGAAAGAAAAATTTTAAGAGTTTTTAGTGCAAATATATATATCATAAACTAACCTAAAAGATTTAAGGGAGATGAGTAGAAGGGAGATTAAGAATTTTTTTTTGTTAATTTGTAGACAAAAAGAACCTAATATATTATTTCATGTTAAAATAAATATCATAAAACTAATATAATATATTATAATATAATATATAATATATAATATATAAGAGGTGAAAATGGAGTGGGGCCTGGGACCACACTGGTCCCATGCTGGCTCCTCCTCTGTGATGCACCCAACTTCATTGGAGAGAAAAATATACCTCTCAATAAGAATTCTACAAGGGGATATGAAGTGATTGATGAATCAAGTCTGAGGTGGAGAAAATGTGCCCTGGATCATCTCATGTGCTGATATTATTGCCATTGTTGTCAGAGACTCTGTTTCATTGTAAGTTAATTAATCACTTGCTTATTACTTGATTAATTTCATAATCAACTTATTAATTCACCCTTAATGTTGCAACTTGGAGGACCAAATTGGGGTGTTCAATTGGGAAGAAGAGACGCAAGGGCTACAAACGCAATTGTTACTAATGTCAGCATACCCCTTCGGAAAGCAAACCTAAAGGAGCTCGTCCTTAGATTCCGTGGTATTGCACTTAAAAGGAGAGACTTGGTTGCTTTATCAGGTATTAGCATATTATGTTGTTAAATTATCAATAATGAGACTTTTATTCAAATGTCGTACCAAATTAACATTATGCCGTCCCACACTGTTTACTAATTCATTATATTAATTGCTAATGTGGTTTTTTTTTTGGGGTAAATTAATTTACGTGCCAGGAGCTCATACACTTGTAGAAGCACAATGCCACTCGTTCAGAGAGCGCATATACAATGAGAGCAACCTGAACAAAGAGCTTGCCCAGAAAAGGAGATTAAAATGCCCAAGATCCAAAGGCTCAGGTGACGCCAACTTGGCTCCACTTGATGCTCAAACCCCAATAGTGTTTGACAACAGCTACTACAAAAACCTTGTCCAGAATAAAGGGCTCCTCCGCTCTGATCAGCAGCTCTTCAGTGGAGGCAAAACTGATCCCACAGTGCGCACCTACAGTGAAGACCAAGCAGCCTTCTTTAACGACTTTGCGTCTGCCTTGATCAAGATGAGAATCGTCAATACCCTCATTAGTCCAGCTGGTGAGATCAGGTTGAATTGCAGGAGGATTAATCCAATACATTAACCTCCATATTGCATGGCTCAACTTCCAATTACTTGTTTTCATGGTTTCTCCTCTTGTTTAAAATCATCAAGGATGTGTATGTTTCTTAGTTAGGTGCCTTTTAGGTGTCTAAGGAGTTTCTTTTGGGCCTTGCCATTTAGGGATGTAGATTTTGGGCCTAGCTCGATCGAGACCTGTCTTAATTAACAGGGGCGGCTCCAGCCCATGGCAAGCTGGGCTCAGGCCATGCCCAAATTTTTTTTTAAAAAAATTACATATGCAGCCAGCCCACTCCTTAGCCCAGCCAATTCCTCTGCCCAGTCCATTCCTCCCACTTAAACTACATATATACAGCCAGCCAGCCAATCCTCCCGTGTAGCATCTGTAAAACATAAACTTCTTCTTTGCAAAACATCAACTTTTTCTCTGCAAAACATCAACTTTGCAGCCATCAACTTCTCTTCTTGGCAACAACAAGTATTCTTCTCATTTTCTCCTTTTTAATTATCTTATGCTCTTTAATTTGAATATAAAATATTCTAGGGTTTAATTATGAATGAATTCTAATTTGGAGATTTTAATTAGGGTTTAATTAGGAATGACTTTTCAAGACATTGTAAGTGCTTTAAATTTTGTTGAGAACACAAAAATGCAACTTCAAGATATGAGGGAACATGGCTGGGATGATTTATTCATGAGTGTGATATCATTTTGTGAACTAGCTGATTGTATGATCCTCCACATTGAAAGAGAGTTTACCAATACTATCAACAATATGCATCAATAATTGAGGAATTTAAGAGTTCTAAGCCTTGTATTGCATTGCATTGCATTTACTTTTCATTTTTATTTTTGTTTTTGTATTTGTAGATATATATGCATTTGAGGGTAAGACTCATTACGTCCCCCCCACTATGTGTATATTTTTATGTTTATTAATGAAATTAACTCGCACCGTCGAGCTTAGTACATAAGTTTTGCCTTGTCAATTTTCGAATCTTGGAACCGCCACTGTTAATTAGTATGACTAATGATGGGAACTTCTATAATGAGGAGTCATTCTATAGTGAGGACCTTCTATTGGTCATTAGGTAAGGTCTTATCTCTTAACCGTTCGATCAGGCTAACTAATTTGATCCAACAGCTAACCAATTGAATCCAACGGTTAAGAGATATGACATCACCTAAGGACCATCACTAGAAGTAACATTTGGTGACATTTGCTGGGTGACTAAAGCCTTTAGTCACACACAAATTTCAAAAAAGGTGACTAAAGCTACCAACAGTCACCAAAAAATGTGACTAATACTACCAACAGTCACCAAATTCTTAGTTAGTGACAAAGGGGTGACTATTGTGACTTTTTCTTGTAGTGCATATATAAGGCCCTCACTATAGAATTTTTGTTATAATAAAGGGTAAAAGTGTGGGCTTATAATGAGGGAATTCAATCTAGTGGTTCAATAATAACTTTGCACTAGATTGGACAGCTATTAAGGAACCCCTCATTATAAGTCCACTCCCCTCACAACCTCTCTGGACTAATGATGCTGCCAATATAATAGATTGTGCTAACAATAAAACCCATAAAATGATTAACTTGTTAATATGTTATTATTAGTACCCAAACTAATTAATTAATCGTTTTGGTGATCAACATTTGTTGAGTTGACTTTGCATTCACAAGGACAATCCATACCTGGTAGGGGGGAATTCATTTGACCATGACCATAGCACGTGACTTCACCAACTTTGCTAATTAAGCAATTTATAGCCAACATACGAATCTGTTAAAAAGGCATAAACATTACCATTAACAACACAGTGTTAATTAATTTGTTGAGAAGTCAATTTAGTAGTCTCTCAGTGGTTTAATAATTTTCCAAATTGAAGCTCACGTTCTCTCCACATAAGCTCTATTTGAAAAAACATTAATGTGGCAATGTTTCAACTTTGGTTGAACAATTATGCGTAGGTTAGATCAGTTAGTTAGAGCAATGTTGCCTGTCTCATTATACTCGAGTTCGAATCTTCCTTCTGAATATTAAATAATTTAAAAAAACAAACAAAATGGTTAAACAATATCAGGAAGAATTTAGTACCGCATCACATGAAATCTATTATGTTAATCTTAATCTCATTGTTGACAACCTTATGATTATATAAGTTAAAGTTGTCAACCCCACATAAATGCCATGGCAGTAAAAAATATATATATATATATATATTCTTCAACTTCCCAGAGTCGTCATGCGTGCACTCTTGTTTAAAATTCAGTGTAGGAGGTGTTCCAAAATGTTAAAATATAGCATGTACAAGTTGTCTATTCTGGGGCCTAATCAATTTACCACTAGGGTTCTTAAGTTTGTGATCTTTCTTTCTTCCTATATCACTATAATTTAAACATTTGTACGAAATATTCCTGCATGGCTACAGCTAGCTATTATTTGGTTTAGTTTCATCCTCGAGATTTGAGAGCATACATGATACATGTGCTAGAGAGAGAAACATTGGTCAACTATATATGATTTCTGAATTTATGTTTTGATCAGAAACTTGTTTATATTTGTTAACATAAGCCATAATCATCTTCTAATTCGTCGTAAGGTCAATTAACTCGGACTTTAAGACCCGATTAGTGACTTCAGAGATGGTCATTATTATCTAATTGCGCTTGCTAGTCTAAATCAAACCACTTTCAAGTTCAAAAAGGTGAATTTATCTTCATTAGGAGAGCTAGCTCTAGCAAGATTTATTAAGATTAAAAGGTATAATTAATCAGGGTGGCCTAGGCCGACACACCTTCAAATTAAGTAGGAAAATTATCAGTTAATCAAGCATATATTGATCAATTAATTATCAGTTAATGATGCCTAAAAAATGTTTATAATAGGTGTCGAGTGAGATCTAAGCAGGCAAGCATATGCATGCATATACATATTGATCATCAGTAAATAGATACCAGACCTTGGGAAACCGCTATACTCACATGCATATTGATAGATTCAAGAGACTCAAAACAAATAAACTCAAACAACCCTATGATAGTTTCCTTCCTCAGACCTTCTGATCCATTGGAACTTTAGTTCCATATCAAATAATTAATTTCCCTTGGTATACACACACCATCTTGCTGTACAAAGAAGGGCATGTAGATGATCTTTTGGGAACAAATAGAAGGAATATCGCATTTCTTTGAACACTTTTCAATATACAAAATCGAAGGGGTTGCATGAAGACAAGATAAGATGCCACTATTTTAAGCAACCCATGACATAAGACCAAATTCCATCACATCTTGGTTCTAGAGACTTGAATGAGGCAGACGAAATTCAGTAGAGCTGTATATATATATACAGTCCCGATCTCTTGGACCACAAGGGTCCAAGAGATTTGTGGTCACCCACCATTGGATATAAATTCAACTGTTCACTTACTTTGCACTCATTTTAAGAAACTTTTTGAATCATTGGATTTATATCCAACGACGCTGAATTAATCTTCTGACTCGTTCAAGAGATCGACTATATATATATATATATATATATATATATAATTGAAAGGTAGTAAACAATAAGGATTGAAATTCTCCATTTGGTTTTCTTGGTTATGTAATTCAGGTTTCCTTCTTTCCCGACTTCCAGTTGGGTTGAAATCCACACGCCAAGGAAACCAAACTGCTTTGAGAAAATAACTAATCCAGCTGGCAGGACCATTGACCATCCAACAAATACAGATACATCTACTTTCACAACATATGCTGTAACTTCACTAAATAGCAACATACATATGTATGTGCATTGTCTGATTCTACTGATCATTGTTTCATTTTACAAAACTGCCCTTTACATAACCTAACACCAAACACTCTTGCACATCCAAAGACACCCACGCCTACATCGACCCCTCCCCAATTTCTTACCATTTCACGCAATCAAGTTGTCCCCAAAATTCTTGTAACATTTCACACAATCAAGTTATCCCCAAAACTTTGCAACATTTCGGACAGACAAGCCGAATTTGGCTAAATATACTAACTTCACGGGTTATCATTACAAGGGTTATCCGAGGATAAGAAAGAATTGTATTTATAGTGTCAAGTACCCAGAATCACTAAATTCGTAGAAGTTTCTAACCCAAAGCTGATGAAGAGATCACAGCATTTCACAAGCCTTTGTCTCCTCCCCAAAACTTCAATATATTAATTTCTCCAAATTAACAAATAATTCATGATCCTATATTGGCAGAGGCTAACATGTGCAATTGTCTATGTAGTTGTAGACATCAAAATTTTGGTGAATTAAATCCCTCCAAATAAGAAAAGAATTAGGGTTTGGTGGATTAAATCGTGGGCTCCATAATTCGCTCACGTGGCGTGTGACTCATCAAAGTCGATTAGTTGGCGGCGACACGTGTCGGAATATCCGACGGAGTGCATCAAGCGGCTCAAGCAAAGACAAAATTAAAGAGAGAAGAATCTTCCATAATTGACTTTGATTTAAATCAAAATAAATCAAATCAATAAATCAAAGATAATTTGGTTAAAATTGCCTAATTATCGAAATTGATTAAATTAAATCGAGAATCACGAATCAAGGTCCTAAAGATGGAAAGTTCTTTGAGTCAAGCATTCTGGAGCCTATAAATAGGAGGCCGAGACAAGGAAAGATTGGCTCAAAAATACGCCAAAGCACTTTCGGAAGAACCAGAAAACTCTCTGCATTCTTCACCACTTTGGAAGAACCATCAAGCACCACAAACACGTGCGGTTCCTCCACCTACAAAATCCAAATCACCCAAAAGCTTGGTGCTACCCTAGTTTGATCAAGATCAAGTCTCTACGACCCTTGTATCAAATACAAACTCTCTCAAACACTTTGGAGATTGAATCGGAGGAAATTCTTTTATGTTTGTAAAGAGTACCCACTGAGATTGTAACCCTAAATTTCAATTAATACAAATATTATTTTGTACACGTGTTCTTGTTTCATTTGTCGCGGGAAAATTCGTGTTTACAAATTTGGCACGCCGGTGGGACCTCTCTGCCTCTCATCTCTTTCTCGACCATCTCCAAATCAATCAACACAGAGAAGCGATGGCCTCAAGAAGATTCAAGCCGTTCCGCGGCGAGAGGCAAAGCGTGGCGCCCTCCTTCTCAGCGGAGACTCTGAGGTCGTCACCGGAGCAAGGCCAAGGCGATTCTGTAGCTCAACACGTCACTTCATGCAGACTCAAGCCAAGGCGAAAGATGTGAACCGAAGGCGTGAACCGGTCATCAATTTGGCCTCGCCCAGGGCAAAGAAGAATACCACGGCGATCGGCGAAACTCTCGGAGCGAAGAAATGAGTTTTTCGAGCTCGAAGAATTCAAAAAACGCTCACTCTTGCACATTTGAGGCCGGCTCAAGCACGAGGCTCATACCATGGATCCCCATCGACAACCAACGAGAAGAAGATTGTCATGAAACCATCGGCGTCCATAGGTGAGTCTTATACATGGCCATGCGAGTTATGATGATAGGAGTTACCTCGGTGATGAACAACTAGCTCACATGGCCCAAGACAATCGAAAAGCTAACGAAGACCATTGAAGAGAAGGACATGCAGATTGCATTGCTCATTGAGCAAGTTAGAAGCAAAAGCAAGGTGAAGAGTCAAATAAAAGCTTGTCTCATCCGAGAAGGAGGCACGTCAGAGTTCACTCGACCAAAAAGAAATGAGTCAAGTCGATTCCATTTCGGTGGCGTCCTTGTCAGTCCAACAACTCCAAGAACATGATCACCAACACCATCAAGGCTCGATATGGTGGTCTTTCTCAAAGATTCACTTATCTGTTCCAAGCCTTACACCAAAAGGTTAGACAACCTTCGAATGCCAACAGTTATCAACCTCCAAAGTTCATGCGAGTTTGATGGAAGAGGCAATCAGGAAACAACATGTTGCCCACTTCATCGAGACGTGCAACGTGGCAACTGCTTGATGGCGATTACCTCGTGAAGCAATTCGTCCGCTCACTCAGAGGCACCGCATTCAATTGGTACACCGACTTGGAGCCGAATCAATTGACGGTGGGAACAAATGGAGAGAAATTCCTCAACGTTTCTATGGCACGCGTCGCTCAATTAGCATGCTAGAGCTCACTAGCACAAAGCGGCGAAGAGGCAGGCCCGTTGTTACATTAATCGTTGGCGTTCTTTAAGTCTGTTGCAAAGATCGAGTCTCGGAGTTATCGGCGGTGGAGATGTGCATTCAAGGTATGCATTGGGATGCTCTATATTCTTCAAGGGATCAAACACGCGACTTTGAAGAATTAGCCACTCGGCGCATGACATAGAGCTAAGCATCGCTAGTCATAATGAAATGGAGGGGACATGGTGAGCAATCATCAAGGAATGACACGCCCGTCGAGAGATGGGGTGGACTCTTTGAAGACACGTATCATGGAGTCAATGTCGATCAGTCTGCCGCTCAATGAAGGTCTTCACTCGAGGCAAAAAAAGATGGGAGGAATGCCAAGCCAACTCAAGATCAAGAAACACGACGGCGCTCCCTAAAAGAGATGGAGGAGAAAAAAGTATCCTTTTAGGACTCCGGCGTAGCGAGGCATCTTTGGAAGACTTACTCGAAATAAGGTGATTGAGTGCAGAGTGTAAGCGGCTGAAGAGATGAATCATATCAGCCACCCAAAATACTGCATGTACCATCGTGTCATCGATCACCCGTTGGAAAAGTGTTTCATGTTGAAAGATCTCATCATGAAGCTAGCACAACAAGGAGGGAATTAGGCCGGATCTTGGCGAAGTGGTAGAATCGAACAATGCCACAATCTTGTTTATATCCTTTGATTCGGCACCTTTGCCTTCACTTCAACCAGCAGGGCATTCTCGAGACCGGTCAACTCAAGTCATATGGTGTCTTTGAAATGTTAAGTCAAAGGTAGTGGCGATTCATCCAATGACAAAAATGAAGGATGGACATTGGTCCTTTCGAGAAGAAGCGCGCATAAGGCAGAGTGAATTTTGCCAAGAAATTCTCAGTCAAAAGATGTCTAAGCAAAAGAAGTTCTCCTCGACCACCTCAAAGGCATAGAGGAAGTAAATTGTCAAATATGAACAAAGTGGTTCCAAAGATGAACTCTTGAAAAAGGGTCACCTAGTCCGTCACGCTACATGAATTCTTCCAGGAAGGATTCTTGAGAATAATTTGCCAAGCACCTTACGCGATGCAACTCATAAGGATGACACTTCTCACTTCGCTTGACACAAATTGAAACCAAAAGCGGCTCATCGATGCCCGAGCCAAAGCGCACAAGGCACCAAAAGCTCTGTCGCTGCATGAGCTAAAATTGCATAAGGCACCAATCGCTCCATCGCTTTGCACGGCCAGCTGCGTAAGGCACCAAACGCTTCATCGCTGCATGGTGAAACTTCACTGAGGCACCAAAGCGGCTCCATCGCTGCATGGCGGAAGCGCATAAGGCACCAAAGCGCTCCATCGCTTTGCATGGTAAGCCACCTGAGCAAAGCGCTCCTTTGCCGAGCCAAAAGCGCACAAGGCACCAAGCGGCTCCTTCGCTGCACGAGCCAAAAGCGCACAAGGCACCAAATCGCTCCATCGCTGCCTGAGCCAAAGCGCAGGCGCCAAAAGCGCTCCATCGCCACTTTGCCACGGTACAGCGCACTGAGCACAAAGCGCTCCATCCGCTGCCAAGGGCGCATAAGGCACCAAAGCGCTCGTCGTCGCATGAGCTAAAGCGCATAAGGCACCAAATCGCTCCATCGCTTTGCAGTTTGGCTTGCATGAGGCACCAAGCGCTCCATCGCTTTGCATGGTGAAGCTGCATAAGGCACTAAATCGGCTCCATCGCACGCATAGTAAGAAGCGCATAAGGCACCAAAGCGCTCGTCGCTTTGCATGAGCTAAAATTGCATAAGGCACCAAATCGCTCAAATGCTTTGCATGGTGAAGCTGCATAAGGCACCAAACGCTCTGTCGCTTTGCATGAGCTAAAATTGCATAAGGCACCAATCGGCTCCATCCCTTGCCACGAGCAGCTGCGTAAGGCACCAAGCAGCTTCATCGCTGCATGGTGAAACTTCCTACAAGAGCATAAACGCTCCATCGCTGCATGAGCGGAGCATAAGGCATAAAGCAGCTCACTCCTTTGCATGGTGGCGCACAAGGCAAAGCGCTCCTTTGCCATGCAGGCCAAAGCGCACAAGGCACCAAACGCTCCTTCGCACACTTTGCCCGAGCCAAAGCGCACAAGGCACCAAATCGCTCCATCGCTGCACTGAGCAAAGCGCACGAGCGCCAGCGCTCCATCGCAGCATTTGACAGTAAGCTGAAAGGCTCGGCTCCACTCCTTTGCCACAGTGAAGCGCATAAGGCACCAAGCGCTCCGTCGCTGCATGAGCTAAAGCGCATAAGGCACCAAATCGCTCCATCGCACCGGTGAGCGCATGAGGCACCAAGCAGCTCCATCGCTTTGCATGTGGTGAGCACATAAGGCACTAAATCGCTCCATCTTTGCATGAGCGAAGCGCATAAGGCACCAAAGCGCTCAGTCGCTGCATGAGCTAAAATTGCATAAGGCACCATCGCTCGTCGCTGCATGGTGAGCGCATAAGGCACCAAATCGCTCGCGTCAGCTGCATGAGCTAAAGCGCATAAGGCACCAAAGCGCTCCGTCGCTTTGCATGTTGAAGCGCATAAGGCACCAAATCGCCTCGTCGCTGCATGGTTTGAAGCGCATAAGGCACCAAATCACTCAAATCCTTTGCATGGTGAAGCGCATAAGGCACCAAATCGCTAGTCCTTTGCATGATGAAGCGCATAAGGCACCAAACGCTCGTCGCTTTGCATGGTGACGCATAAAGCACCAAATCGCTAAGTCGCTGCATGGTGAAGCGCATAAGGCACCAAAAGCAGCTGTCCTTTGCATGGTGAAAGCGCATAAGGCACCAAATCGCTCTCGTCTTTGCATATTTGAAGCTGCATAAGGCACCAAAACGCTCCGTCGCCTTTGCATGAGTGAAGCGCATAAAGCAAAATCGCTCGCTTTGCATGGTGAAGCGCATAAGGCGCAAAACGCTCAATCGCTGCCACGAGCAAAGCGCATAAGGCACCAAATCACGCCATCTTTGCATGGTGAAGCGCACAAGGCACCAAATGCTCCTTTGCCACAGAAGCGCACAAGGCACCAAATCGCTATGTCCTTTGCATGAGCTAAAGCGCAAGCGCCAAAAAAAAAAGCATTGAACTACGTCATGACTTGATCTTTTCTTTTTCTAGAAGAGATGCGTAGGCAACTCATAAAAACACTTTGAGTTCAGGTCACATGTCAAAAATACATTTGGAGTTTCTCACCGGTTTGGCACCATTCGACTCTGATTCACTCGTCGAGGCTACATCAACATCATTCATTCAACACTAAGGTGGCACTCCAGTCACATCCATGTCTTACACATAGTTTCTTGCCTTAGGCGTCGTCAAATGAATACCTTGCCTCATTGTTGCAATTTGCGAGTTGACCTTGACATGTTCCTCCAAAAGCTTCACTATGGACCATTTTTATGGTGGATCTGCACGAAAAAAGAAAGAAAGAATGGTAGAAGTCGCCTTGGAAAGTATATGTGCTCGATCGAGTTAGGGCGTTCTCCATCACGTAAAGCCTAAGCGCTTGAGCGGGCCTATCAAATCGGAGAAATGGTTTGGACCCAAGCGAAATAGGGCGTCTACGTTCTTAAGCTTGTTCTCCACCACGTAAAGCCTAAGCGCGCTTGGAGCCCCTCGCCAAATCGGAGAAATGGTTTGGACTGGCGAAATAGGGCGTCTACGTTCTTGATTGTCCTCCACCACGTAAAGCCTAAGCGCTTGAGCGGGCCCTCGCCAAATCGAAATGGTTTGGACAAGCGAAATAGGGCGTCTCGTTCTTCGCTTGTTCTCCACCACGTAAAGCCTAAGCGCTTGAGCGGGCCCTGTAAAGTGGAGAAATGGTTTGGACCCAGCGAAATAGGGCGTCTACGTTCTTCGCTTGTTCTCCATCACGTAAAGCCTAAGCGCGGCGGGCCCCTCGTAAATCGGAGAAATGGTTTGGACCCAGCGAAATAGGGCGTCACGTTCTTCGGCTTGATCTCCACCACGTAAAGCCTAAGCGCTTGAGCGGGCCCTCGCCAAATCGGAGAAATGGTTTGGACAGCGAAATAGGGCCGTCTACGTTCTTCGCTTGTTCTCCACCACGTAAAGCCTAAGCGCTTGGCGGGCCCTCGCCAAATCGAATGGTTTGGACAGCGAAATAGGGCGTCTACGTTCTTCGCTTGTTCTACCACGTAAAACCTAGCGCTTGGCGGGCCTGTAAATCGAATGGTTTGGACCCAGCGAAATAGGGCGTCGTTCTTAGCTTGTTCTCCACCACGTAAAGCCTAAGCGCTTGAGCAGCGCCTGCCAAATCGGAGAAATGGTTTTGGACAAGCGAAATAGGGACGTCTACGTTCTTCGCTCGCTCAAGAGTACCTATTTAAAAGCCAAAAAACAAAAAAAAACAAAAAACAAAAACAAAAACAAAAACAAAAGCAAAACAAAAAACAAAAAAACCATACCTGTTGTATATAGTACATATATATATATATATATATATATATGATACATTACATATATCTATATATATATATATATACATTATATATTATATGTGGTGCAAAAGTCATACTAAGATAGCCGCTTGTTACCTCTAGTCAAAGAAAAAGAAGAAAAATCTTCATGAAGACCATGGTGAGGCCGTCTTAGTCACCAATATCCCCAGCACTGTGTTGTCCAAATTTGCACAAGGAGATTAATTTTTCAAAGCCTGCTACACAAACAAAACAATAGAGAAAAATTGCAGCAGCGAAAAAAGGGAGAATTTGGAGCAGCCCAAACTGCTCAGGCCCAGAAACCTCCCTGCCTCAGCCCACAGCTCAGGCTGTTGTCCAACCCAGCGTGCGCAAGCCCAGGCGCACACTCCAGCTCGTCAGCCCAATTCGCGCAGCACCCTGGCCCAGCTTTTTGTCGTGGTCCATCTCGTGCCTCCTTCCCAACGCATGCGAGGCCATGCAATGCACACTCTCAGCAGGCCCGCGCGCACCAGCTCGTGGCCCACGAGTCAGCACACCGGTTGGCCCATCTCAGCGCACATGCTCCAGCAGCAGCCCATGTTGCGTCCTCCAAGCCCAGCACATGCAAGTCACTCCGTCCCAGCCTCACGCATCGTCCACCAGGTCGCGCCTCATCCATGCGCAAGCTCATGGACCTGCTCCTCATTGCATGGGCTCACCTGCCTCGCACCTCCAGGTTGCTCCAATCCAGCGCACAGTCCATGCCACACTTCCAACTCCATGCTGCCAAAGGATTCCAAAGCAAAGAACTCAAAAATAAAAATTAAAAAAAAAAAAAAAAAAAGAGCAAAGAAAATTTCCAAGAACTCAAAAGCAAGAATATATATATATTTCTAATTACCTGGAATGCGCAGTAACTACTTTCTCCTTGATTATGGAAACTGGTGTGCGTACCAATGATGAATCAGTTGATACTGGCATCTTGGACTAGACGTGGGCTTTGCCAATTTGTTGTAGCATCAACGGGAGGAGTGAGAACCTCCTTGGATGGGAAATCTGAATTGCTGAGTTCAATAGCAATGGGCTTCAAGGTTCCCAATGAGGTCAAGAACAAAATTACACATGCATACCTGCTGTATGGACATGCCATTGAAATGGCCTATTATATGCTCCTCCTTGAGTGCCGACTCTTGTGGAACATAAATCAGGGGATCCAATTTGCTTAGTTCTCTCTCTCACTGACGGAATTATGGGGACAAACTCAGGGATGAGAAAATATTGGGGAGGAGCTCTATGTTTATAAGGATCAAAATTCCTTGACCTACAAGGAATACAAAAGAAATTACTAAGATTTCATAACTGAATATTTATTGGGTCTCATAGATATTCAAGGCGATATTAAGTTACTTGCCTATATGGAGCCGCCCAATTATGAGATTGCTTAAGCATAAAGGAGGGAAGATATTGGAGTGCTTGCCACACAGGATCTCGCCAAGATTGGTGAATCTACATACCCAAAATATAGCAAAAGTATACGGCTGAAAAAAAAAAAAAAAAAAGGCCAAGCCCACGTTGGAGCAAGGAGGAATTGTGGTTCTTCCAAGTTGCTGAAGATATGGAATGATGCACGGCTTTGAAAAAAAAAAAAAAAACCTTCAAGTCACACTTGAGCACATGGCAAGCACGTGTCTACACCGTATCTTGAAGTGGGGGCATTTGTGAGACATCAAAATTTTGGTGAATTAAATCCCTCCAAATAAGAAAAGAATTAGGGTTTGGTGGATTAAATCGTGGGCTCCATAATTCGCTCACGTGGCGTGTGACTCATCAAAGTCGATTAGTTGGCGAAGGCGACACGTGTCGAGATATCGACGGAGTGCATCAAACGGCTCAAGCAACAAGACAAAATTAAAGAGAAGAATCTTCCATAATTGACTTTGATTTAAATCAAAATAAATCAAATCAATAAATCAAAGATAATTTGGTTAAATTGCCTAATTATCGAAATTGATTTTAAATTAAATCGAGAATCCACGAATCGAGTCCTAAAGATGGAAAGTTCTTTAGGTCAAGCATTCAGGCTTGGAGCCTATAAATAGGAGGCCGAGACAAGGAAAGGGTTCGGCTCAAAAATACGCCAAAGCACTTTCGAGAAGAACCAGGAAAACTCTCTGCATTCTTCACCACTTTGGAAGAACCATCAAGCACCACAAACACGTGCGGTTCCTCCACCCTACAAAATCCAAATCACCCAAAAGCTTCGTGCTACCCGTTTGATCAAGATCAAGTCTCTCACGACCCTTGTATCAAATACAAACTCTCTCAAACACTTTGGAGATTGAATCGAGAGAAATTCTTTTATGTTTGTAAAGAGTACCCACAGAGATTGTAACCCTAAATTTCAATTAATACAAATATTATTTTGTACACGTGTTCTTGTTTCATTTGTCGCAGGAAAATTCGTGTTTCTGAGTAATCTATAGACAAACTAGATCACAGCACGCGAAAATGACACCATGATTAAACCAATCCCAACCAAACCTAACATATCACCACAGAGCTCTCAGCCTCAGATATATATATATATATATATATATATATATATATATATATATATACATACATATGTAAATAATAATGTAAGGATCAGATATATATTGAAGAAGAAATTATAACACGTTTGGTTTTGAATTTCAATTTGCAGACATGCTATTGGCCGTTCAATATAAGTACTAACTAGGAGGAAGTAGAAGAAAAGTGGTGGAAATTAACGTTTAATATGTAAATGAAGATAGGAACATAACAACCAACAATATCTAGAGACAAAATAGGGACCTAAATTGGATTAAGACAGTAACTAAGAAACTAAAAAAAAAACCACAAGCAGCCAATATAATATCAATTATATAATTATCTCTTCGTCATAATTTTATTTCAACTTGAAGAATCATCATAATAAGAAAATTAAATGGGATCGATCTCTTGATTTCAGTCTAATAATAATTAAAATTTTAACCAAAAAAGGAAACATTTTCACTTGAAAGGTTGCTATAGTCGGCGGCACTGCTGGGCTGATTAGTGTACATAGAAGAAGAGGAGGAGGTAGGTGGTTGAGGTGGAGGCGGAGGTGGCCGGGGCGGCGGCTGTGGGGTCTGGGGCAGGGAAGCAACCGAAACACCCCGAAGTAGAGAACAAAGCCATATGATGAGAATTAGAAGGAATGAGATTCGCTTCCCTATATTTGTATTTAAGTATCTCACCCCTAACTGCATTGAGCTCAGCTTGTAAAGATTGAACCTGTTGTTGCAAAGCTGAAATCGCACCCATGCATCCATAAACTGGATCTCTTAGCCTCACATTTGCTTCATAAACAAGACTATTTGCAGCATCTGCTCTTTGACTCTCCGGCACCTCCTGAATTAGTTAATTACATCAAACACACACACAAAAAAAAAAAAATCAGTAATAATTAATGTAATTAAGAACAAATAAACTTGAAAGGCAGCAAAGTATCTACACTGCAGTTTTTGTATCGGTACCAAAGACTCTTTCCCCAAAAATGGATGTAAATGATCAATGCATAATGATGATTTGAAGACTTAGGGTTTATATGATAAGTTACTTACCATGAGCATCTTGGAGACGTTGCTGGCACCAAAGACCTTGTGGACGGAGGCGAATTTGTGGGGTTCGTGGGGAGAGAAGTAAGGAGAAAAGGGGCATTCCTGAGCACACCTTCGTCTGAGGAGCTTACAAGCAGCACAAGGGGTGATGGTGTTTAGGGTTCCGGGAGGGCCCAACATGTGTCTTCTTCCCATTTGATGATGAGAAGAAGCATCAGTTTCTCTCTTAATATTCTTGCCTATATCATCAAATCTCTCCCTACAATTAAGTAGAGAAGCAGAGAAAATGCATAAGCAAAATTGCCATGGCACACTTATAAGACATAGAAAAGGTTGTAATTAATTATATTGAAAAGTAAATTTAATTAATAAAGGTCCCTATTTATGATGCAATTTTAAGAGAGAGAGAGAGAGAGAGAGAGAGAGAGAGAGAGAGAGAGAGAGAGGTTACCTTTCTCTGGACATTCAGGCATGCTCTCTGGGAGAGGATATGGTGCTGCCAAAGGAGAAAGAGAGAAAGGGTTTGAAGGAAAGAAGGAAGTAAAATAAGGGGGTAGAATTACAAATTAATAATGAGTGTACTTCAAAGGCAAGGTATACACTAGAAAAGTGGTCCACTGGTGATATTGTTTATAAAAGAAATTAAGAGACAAAAGGGGTTGGAATGTTAGAGAGTACAACTATTGAGACTGAGATTGTAAGAGGGGAAGCAGAGAAGCTGGTGATGCTTTTGTTTGTTGGTGATGATGGGTTTGGATTTGATCGATCTCTTTGGTTGATGTACGAGGATTTCAGGAATTATGGTTCTTCAGAGATCAAACAGCAGAGCGCTCTCATATGCTGAGTCTGAGATAAAAAAAAAAGGCATCAATGGAGAGAGAAAAGAGAGAGAGAGAGAGAGAAGCATATAAATGCCAGCTCTCTGACTGCTTGCTCTCTCTCTCTCTCAAGTGTGAGTCCTTAAATGTGTTTTGACTTTTTGAATCAGCCGTTTGATTTCATAGCCTGCATGTGGTTATCTTTGCTTCATTCTCAGGACAGACCTAACTTTGTTTTTCCTCTCCTTTTTATTTTCTCTTTGAAATTTGAATACAGATTATATACCCATGTACTTTTCCTAATAATCTAAGATAAACTATTAAGAAGAATGCTACACCTCCATCAATATTTTTCTTTTACAATTTATTTCATGACAAAAAAAAAATGTAAATGGCCACTTAATTAGTAATAGAGTATTTCACAATTACGACAAGAATTTGACTCTCACTCTCTTTTCCTGAATAAAACAACACCGCATAAATATGATACACTACAAGTAAGCATTGGACTCTTTAAAAAAAAATGAAAAAGTGATCATAAGTAAGTTGTAATAAGCATGTTAGTTTCTGGAATCCAGCTCCAAAAACGAAATTTTGTATCAACATCGCTGTGTGAAAACCGCAATTTGTGCTTCAATGGCTAAGACCAATTTGAGACCCATATGGATTAGTCAGAACTATAATTTGTCAAACATGGCTTTTCCTCTTTTACCACTGTTGTACACGTATGGATTATAGTAAATTCAAACCAACAATGATGAAACTAGCTGGCCAGTCATCTATATTCTCATTCTAATATAAGTTAAATTATATTATATTCCTTGTCTAATTTAGTCAGCCATACTTGCAAGCAAGAAAACGCACACACACACAACAACACAACAACACAACAACAAAAGAAAATGAGACAGTCCAATCTTGATTGATGGGACAAACATCAGATTCAAAGTTGCTTTGTGATTAATTGTTTCTTTTCCAGTCATCTCAAAATCTCCCAATTTAAAGATGGGTTGTAAATGTCAAAAGTGTGCACCTCCCACTTCAACAAGCAGCTCACTGCTCTGTAAAATTACTCAACACATGTGAGTGATGATGTCCATAGAAAAAGACTAGGCACCCTTCAAGAGATAAGTTATTATGCCGCGGATGGATATTTACAGAGACAGATACAAAGAGTTGCATATTTTCTGGACAGCTTACCTACATTTTCATATATGTAAGGAAAGATTGCGATTAATCTAACCTAGCTAGCTGTTTATTTCAACCATCCAAATGCTGCATTGCCCATAATTCTAACTAGTGCTGTCAACAGCTTCAATGATTAACTTAAGAAGAAACCCAATGCCTTCATTTCGAGGTTTGTGCCATAATAACATGGCACACACATGATTGACTATAGAAATACATGTTCAATTAGCTTCTCGATTGACTAGCTGAAATCCCTAATTATACGAAAACTGCATGTAACTACAAAAGTAGTGCAATCTACTTCAAATCAAACACATAAGCTAAGTTTCCGAAATTACCTAATTACTAAGCCAATTAAGGCGTAATTCTGAGTTTGTGATTTTGAGGAGTGTTATGTCAAAGGTGGGTGGTGAAAGGGAGGGAAAGGAAGAGAAGAATAAATTTGAAGACAAAGGAATTAATAGGGGGATTAAATCCTAATTAATTTATGTTATTTATAAATATATGCAACATATTTATATGTATATTGCTTAGATTGTAAGGAATATGGCACCATCTTACTCTTGTTTGACCCCTATTTTATGGCTCACAAGTCGCCCCGATGTTCTCTCATCCCCAACCTACTTTCTCACTCCTTCTCTTATCTCTCTGCACCAAAACCTAGAACTTAATTACCCACTTCCTCCATTTTCAAGGGCCAATAGCTTTAAGGTGCCCTTAATTACCATGGACCAGCTGCTTTCATGGACCATATATGCCATGGTGTGTTTGATCTAAAAACCTATAGCTACCAACCACACATTTGCATTTTCATTTTCAACTCTTTATACCGAACAAACATTCGTTTCAAATCTCTAAAGTATATAAGGTCAACATATTATAAGTCGTGTGCGTGAACTTTGGTTGTAAAATGTAGCTATCAAGTTTATGACAACCTGAGACTTCTCCCACTGGCCAAAAAGAAAAAAACCTGTGACTTGTACGCCTCCAACTCCTTTGAATCCTTATTCCTTACTTATATCTAATCTACTTGTTTTTCTTTTACTTGGAAAATTGGTTTGTTATGTATTAATTAAAACTTCTCTGGTCAATGCTGGACTTAATTTTTTGAACGAACATTGATCCTATTCTTATGAACGTTGGACTTAGATAGAAGAATATGATATTTGTGATGAAGAACTCTTGCACGATATTACGATAATAACAGTTAAAGTAGTACAAAAAGTAGAAGAGTAAGGTCCTTGACTTGCGTACCAATAATCTCAGGTTTGAACCCCCATGGCGCCTTAGTAGTGTATGTGTGTGAGAAATACTCCTCTCATTTGTAGTTTAGACTATCGCTTGTATTTTCTTTTATATAAAAAAGGTAGAATAGTAACATACCAATTAATTAAGACAGTGTGTCTGCTCTTACACTCTACTTTGAATCCCCTTGCCTCTAAATTATAGACACACATTATCAAAAGAAAAACATTATAGATTGTGCATTCTTAATTACTAGCCCCTTCACCGCGTGTGCCAATTGGTTTTTTTAAATTTTGTATTCTATTTTAGAATTAAAAAAAATAATGGGTAGTTGTGTTCCATAAAAATAGGACCTATTATCTTATTTTCCTTTTAATTTTAATTTTTTTTAATATGAAAAAGTGTGAATTTACCATATTATCCTCATTTAATTAATAATTTCAATTCTTAATGTTTGTATTAATCAATGGCATTTTATGATATTTTGAATGTTTCACAAACCAAAAGCAATTTACCAAAAAGGACAGTGATCAAAGCTTTCAATATAAGCCCAGTATACAAATCCCAAAACTGGTGAACCTCTCCCTCAAATAGAATAATGGCCCACTGGAGTTGGGCTGTAGTGTAATCTCCGTATTCAACTCCCAACCAAATGTGTGTGTAACGTGTAGAGAACTTTTCTTTCAAAAAAGGAAAAAAATAACAAAAACCTTAACCTTAGCACTCTTTCTTTAAATCTATAGAAAGTTAAATTGAAGTATTACTAGAAGAGGATAGGGTGAAAACTGTAAAACGGAATATATACACAATGTAGTTGTGGATCATCAATTGGGACATGAGATTCAAATTTAAAATCTCTTTCAACATTAAGATTTCTTTTTTTAATTTTTTTTAAAATTTTAGAATATGAGATTCAAACTTAAGACCTCTGAGACTAATACCGATCAAATCACAAGATGCCACAATTTGATTTTTTTTTTTCAATTACCAGATGCCATTAATTTGTTTTATAGGTAGGTCCTTTATTCTCTCCCCTTTTTTTTTTTGTTGCTCTCCTTGATCCTCACGTGTATGCATCCTGTTGCATTGAAGGCACCAACGACTGCACCTGCATCTGCCATCTACTTAAACAAGCGCGGCTAAAAGTGGAAGTAAATGCGGTATCTCATATCAAACTAGCTAACAAAAGATACTCTCTTTACTTTTCTTTGTTAACAGTTCATATATTAATTGCAGTCAGTAATTTAAGTGCCCAAATCAACATGACATTGACTGCAAAGCTACGTCGTCTACAGATTATCACATAGAAAACTGAGATTTGTAACTCCAAAAATGGGGATCGAAGACAATATTCAATTCAAATTTACATGGAAAAGAAAAATAGGCAATATTAATATGGCGGTAAAACGTAAAATAATGTACAAAAATAGAAAATTGAATTCCATACATTATATATTTGATCATAAGATATGACACCAATGGATATATGCTTTCCCTATATTTGATCATAAGATATGACTTCTAAAACCCAAAAGACAAAATAAAAATAAGGATTTAATTAACACGACCACACAGAAAATTTATTCTAAGCATTACTAGTAACTTGGTCAACGATGGACAAGAACCCAAATCTTATGTTCTTCATTGAATAGCAGCCTCGGATTGCATTCAAATTTGCACCTCTGCGTTTGCCACCAAAGCATAAAGTTGAAGTAGGTGATCCAAATTTTGATTCATGATGCTCATATTTATGATCAAATTTGCGGGACCCTTTGTTTCTCAAAGTAGATGCTGAAGCTGATGAGTAGTTTGATGATGATGACCTTGATGAGGATGAGTATGATGATGATGATGAGAATGACAGTGATGGTGGTGACATGGAATTGGGTGGCTTGAGCATTTTCCTCACAGACCTCAGCCTGGGAAAAATGGTGCCCAAAAACTTTGATTTGGAGGTCATTTTGTGGGTGCGTTTAGAGTTTCGTGGGGTGGTGTAATAGGAAGGTGGGGGTGTGAGAGGAGGAAGAGAAGACTGTGAAGAAGGGTTCTTGGGTGTACCTGGCTGAGACTCCCACATGAATGGAATTGCACCTGCTGCTTCTCCATAGTAGACTCTGCAAGAAACGTTGGCCATGGAGGCTTCTTCCTTGGAGACAAGCTTCGAGGACAAGTACTTGTTGTCAACCACCATTTTGGATTAATATATGACGATCAACTGCTTCTGCTTCTGCTTTTTTGGGTCTCAGCCAGAATCTGCCTTGGCTAGCTAAGCGCGCTCTCTCTCTCTCTCTCTCTCTCTCTCTCTCTCTCTCTCTCTCTCTCTCTCTCTCTCTCTCTCGGCTAGAAGAAGGAAGATCTGATGAAAATTCAAGATCCGAAGATGAAGCAGGGTAGCTAGGCTAGGTAGATGATATTTGATTATTGAATTAAATAGAATATCTTCTAGACTCTGGTTAGCAGTTGATATGTGAGGCTCCACACCACACATTTGTAGGCTCATAAAATATATATTTAATACGACATCAACTTATTGGAGCTTCAAATTAGTGAGATAGGGTTTCCTAAGTTAATATATATTGCCCAAATTGTTAGTTAGCTGCTAGGTTTGGAAGGGGAGTTTGGTTTAAATTATTTTATAAAAAAAAACAAGGAAATAAATTATTTAGGTGCTACATACCTTTGGTAATAAATAAATTTGGAAGATATATGAGGCTGTTCTTTTTTATAGATGTGACATGGATGAGCAGGACCATGAATTAATCGCCTTAACAAAAACAGTTGAGAAAGTGTGGGATTTGGTTAGGGATGATTACTGTGTCATAAATGAGTTCTGGTTGGGATCCCTATGTATGGTCACTCACTCACTCCCTGATTAGTTGTTCTAATGGCAGAATTCTGAGGAAGCCAGATGTTGCTGCTGGCTCAAAAAACATGCTCATGTTGCATTTTTTCTTATTTAATTATGGACTGATAGGGTTCTAAGAGGTGTTACAGTTATATACAATAATGTGTCTATTTCAACATGAATAGAATAAATATTTAAGCGACACTGAACCCTGCACAATCATGTAATTGCAGCTCTAACTCATAGAAGGAATTAACCACTAGTAAAATACGACTACTACTTTTGACAAATATGGTAGAAAATGTACATTTGGTGGATTAAATTGATGTCTTATTTCTGCATGTGACTGACCATGGACCACCAACATTCATAAAAATTTGCACGAACAATTGGTACAAAATTTAGCTAGCTCACCTTTGTAATGGGTATGATCGGTAATTATAATGCTGCACAAATTGAAATTTAAAGTGTTCAACAACCCCACCCGTTTGTGTGCCCTAAATTAAGAGCTTATGACCCACGGCTTTAAATCCAGTCTCAATCCTTTGCCACTAAAAAACAAGAAATGAAGATATGCTTTGCTTTCTCTCTCTCTCTCTCTCTCTCTCTCTCTCTCTCTTTCCTTAGGGGAGGGGTTGGTTGGGTGACCTGGTCTGGTCGCTTGCATGAAATCATGGGCAGTTAAACAATTTTAGTTATTAATTGGTTTATTATGTGTACGTAATAGGATTTAACGTTTTGATTGTGATCAGTTGTGAACTCAACTCAGAGACTAAGCAATATATTCAAGGCAAGGCAAGCAACCCATGTTGCAATGCGGAATCAACGGGAGCTTAGATCATACATCTCATCTCACATGCCCGAACTTCTTCTTTTTCCTTCTTTACTTGTCACTGCTTTTTTCTCTTTGCATGGTTGGTAGGCGATGTTATGCTCCTATTCATATTGCATTTTGTTGTTGTTGATATATAAACTTTATTAGAGGGGTAACTGACCTTAACCGCTTGAGTTTTTTTATGACAATCAATGTCAAAAGTGCTTTTGATTATTAGAAAGCGATTGTTTGTTTGAGATTGTTTTTTATATAATAAGCACTTATGCTCATATGCGCTTTTATCAGTAGAACGTCGAAAATTTTGTTAAAAATCCAAATGCTTCTTGAAAAAACACTTAGAAAGAAACACCTAGTATGCACTTTTTCAGAAAGTGTTTTTTTTAACCCATAAGCATTTTTAAATTGTTATGCTAAATACAATCAGAACTACTTTTGGTTGCTAAAAAATGCTTTCCAAACGCCCTCTCAAATAGACCCCAGTTCATAAATAGCCCCAAATAAACAATGCTTTCCAAACGCACTCTCAAATAAACCCCAGTTCATAAATAGCCCCAAATAAACAATGCATGTGAAAGGAAAATATGTAATTATACTAGAAATGTGACTGAAAAGTCTCAATACAAACTCCTTTTATAGACACCAATACCCAATACCTAGTGATCCTCTTTTTAGTAGTGCAAATAAATAGAAAAGGAGGTGTAGGCATGCAAGAAGGGATATATATATATATATATATATATATATATATATATATAATAATTAATACACGTGTGGTCCATGATGGACGCAAAACAGGTGGCCAAGAGATAGAATCATAATTAATAGTGTACTTGTTGATGTGGCATCCAGAGTTGTGTTATGATGATATTAGAGCATCTCCAACAGTGGTAGCAAAAAAAACTTTTTAAATTGAAGTTTGTTGACCTACGTGGCAATTTGAAGAGCCTTATTTGCTACTTTAATATTTTGTGCCTCATCAGTCTCTTCAATTCAATTCATACAATATTTGATTTAAAACAATAATAATTAATAACATTTGAAATAATTAATAACATTCTTTTTTTTAAAGATAATATTTATGAAATTTACATCAAACCCATAAAAAAATAAATGTTTTTAGCCTTTTGATATGATTTTGGTTCTCCCAAAACAAAATAAATGTTTTGAAGAGGCAAGGTCAACTTACCAGTTTTGAAGAGAGAGAATGAGGTTGCAGATTTGATGACTGAGGTTGAAGAGGCTGTTGGAGGGAATTTTTCTGATGTGACTCACCTATTTGAGCATCCCAAAGTGGTTGAAGAGGCTATTGGAGATGCTCTTAGACGTTTGCATGCGTTTGAAGTTTGATGATATCGTGTGGTTGTTGACGTACGTAAATGTTTATCACTTCTTTTGGTCTTCTATTTTCAGCTAAATGCTCACTAAATTTATTACAAAGCTACTTACTTAATTAGCCACTCGCTTTTGAGCTGTGGGTTTTTTTTTTAGTTTGACTTTTTAATTCACCCATGATTCAAGCGTGTAATTGTAATGTTACAACATTCGATAACTGCTCGCTATGAGTCGTTTTCTCTGTTCTTACTTAGAATCTCCAAGCAGCTTGGTTATTTTTGCTACCAAATATTGCTTAGCCCCTTGGAAGTTGGATCATGTTTTCAATACACATCTTTACAATTTCAGCTAAGAAACTCTCTTTGTTGAGAGCTATGGAGATGCTCCATTGATTTAATTTGTGGTATATGTTTTCTAGTTGTGGATTTGTCTTGCAGCTGTCCAACATAAAAATACGGACTTCTGATTTGAAATGGGCCCTTATTTCTATGGGCTTATAATGTAGCAAACCAATCTAATATGGGCTTTAAGTCAAAACAACTTGTTTTGAGGGTTTACCATGGATAAAATAATTTACTTTTTTTTTTCTTCTTCCTCATTTTTTACAAAATATTACAAGACATGATTGTTATGATAATGTGCCATGTGCTGTATCCTTCTTTAAATTTGGAAAGAAAAAAAAGTGATGGCGTGTATAAGTGATTTTTGTTCACTTTAATCACTTTTACTTTACCACAAAAGGAAACTAAGAAATAAATAAATAAATAAAACTTTGATCTAATCTTCAGAAAGAAAAGAAAAAGTGAAAAACAAAATAACATAAAGTTTACCAACCAAACATGGCCTTTATAAAGTCAATCATAACCGCAACTAGGACTCAATGACTTTCCCAAAGACCGCAATTCACGCTCAGAATCAAAGGCACAGTAGGAGACTAGTCAACTAACAGATCCCCTACCTCTCACCCAGGGTACAGCCGTAGTACCGAGCCCTCATTCGCCGAAACACATAATAAGTCAAAAGACAATCACCTGACTTTCCCTCCCGCCATTCCCGCTCCGCCACGTCATGAACGAGGAGAACCCCCATCTCTTCAGTACCTCCACCCGCACTGAAAACCAAAAACAAAAAGCGCTTTTCTTTCCACTGCACCATTTGCTCGCCGAGTGGACCCGGCTGTGACCGACCGAGTCACGACTCGGTCCCCCACCAGCAGCATCATCATCACACACACTCCCATCATCCTCGGTACTACATAAAACCAGACGAAGGATGTTTGGGTTTTCCATGATGGGTTTGTCCCAAACTTCCATTTCAGAGGCTTCTTCTTCTTCTTCTGGTCGTGAGGGGTTATTGCTTAATGGCCGCCGAACCGGTTCCGGGGACACCTGGCATCAAGGAAATGAGGTCGGAGATCGGGTCGGACTTCCGCTTTAGCACGGGTTCGGGTCATGGGCACGGAGCTTCCATGTCCCCGAGTCCGCCGGGGATACGGAGGGTGGGCTCGAGAGCGGAGATTGATACTTCCCCGCCTTTTGGGTCAGTCGAAGAGGCTGTGACCCGGTTTGGTGGCCGCGGGTCTTGGATACCGTTCTACAAGCTCGGAGAAAACTATGTAAGTATAGTCAACTCAAGTACTAAGTTGTTATTATGTTGGATTGAAATTTGACTCTGTCAGCTTGTTTCTTATAAAGACCATTTTTGTTTCGTTGTGAGTATATAATGCAAAAGCTATTTTAATATTTTGTTACATTGGAATTTGGCTTGGGAATTATGCATAGTAGTTAGTTACCAGTAAAATTTATGCAACAAATTTGATATTCTAAGCTATTGTAATGTCATGGTAATGTACGGGGGGAGGGGGTTCGAACTCGATATATATGCATTTTTTCACTTGTGGGACAGGTTTGTAGTAGACAGTGTTATTATTTCAAATTTTGTGCCATATGGATAGACCGTGAGTGAGATGTATATCTATTGTGAAAACATTTCTTCCTGTCGAATTTAATTGTGATAATTCTGCTACTAGATAGTTTCATGTTTAGTTGTTGAATTATTAAGCAGAATGGGGTTGAAGAGTTTGACTTGAAGAAAGTGGAGGAGCAGGCAGCAGAGTTGGAGAAGGATCTGATTGTGAAAGAGCTAGAGACACTTGATGTGTTAGAAGAACTGGCAACAACTAAAAGGATTGTCGAAGAGCTAAAACGGCAGCTGCAGAAAGAAGCCTTGAAATGCTTGACGGTAGTCTCACCACCAGATTTTCATTCAGAAGAACACTTTTCATCACCCCCTGCTATCAAGGAAATGAACAAGGAGAATTACAGAAATGTTGCCAGCAACCATGAGCACATGATGGGTAATTCAAGTCCCTACCACACTTCTCCTGATCTGATCTTGATGGAGTTGAAACAAGCGAAACTGAACCTTGGTAAAACCATCAATGATCTTGGGGTGATTCAATCTTCTGTTGAAACTTTGAATAAGAAAATGCAGAACGAAAAGAACTTGCTTGAAAAGACCCGCGAGAAGCTGACTTCGCAGTTTGCAGGGGTGTCGTCACTGGAGGAGGAGATGAAGAACATAAAAGTGAAGACACAGATGGCTGATGATGCAGAAACCAATGCTAAAATTAGCTTTGAGAATTCAGCATGTGTTTCAAGGGAGCATATGCAGTTTAAGAGAATATCCGAAGCTGCGAACTTTGAAGCATCAGGGGCAATGTCAAGGAATGAACAAGCCAAGAGCATTATGAAGACAGCTGAAATGAGGTGGGTTGCGGCTAAAAAGATGGAGGAAGCAGCAAGGGCAGCAGAAGCTGTTGCTCTTGCTGAAATCAAGGCTCTAACAAGCTCTGGGGGCTCATCAGGGTATGTCCTTCCAGAGCCTGAGAAAATGAGTGTTAGTTCTCAAATGAAATCTCCTCTGAACTTGAAAGCTCAAGAATCTGAGGGCTGGTTCAAGAAGAAGCTAGTAGATGCCATGCGCCAAATTGATGAAGCTCATACTTCTAAACTGGCCATACTGAGGAAGCTGAAAGAAGCAACAGAAGAAGTTAAACACAGTAAACAATTCCTGGAGGAGGCTCTAAACAAAGTGGAACTTGCGAATAGAAAGCAACTCGCTGCTCAAGAGGCTCTCCAGAGCTGGGGACCTGAGCGTGACCACAAGGAACGGGCTGCTGCTTATAACACCACCAACCTAAACAATTTTCAATCACCAGATTATAATCGGAACTCTCCGATGAATGAGATGAACAAATCAGTCATAGTAAATGAGAGTCCAAAGCCTCATCTAAGGTCAACAGTTTCAATGCGAGATGTTCTTAGCAGGAAGCAAGTTCTGCCAGAAGATTTTGTGGAGAAAAAGGAAATGGACCGTGGCCACCCCGAAATGCACCGAGTGGCTTTGAGCGAAATGCTTCATGCTCTAAGGGAGGATTTAACATTTCCTGCAAAAGTTGAGAAAGATGGAAATGATCAAAAGCCGTTTTTGACACAGAGGAAGAAGTTCGGGTTCATCCACATATCACTTCCCCTGTCGAAGACAAGTAAGAAAAAGACGCAAACTTTGAACGCAATGTGACACATTAGATTGATTAACAGCAACTCCTTGAGCACCAACAGTTTCAAATTCAGTTTCCTTGTTTATTAAGTTATGCTTCTACTTATGTTAGTGTATTGAAGGTGTGGTTTTAATGTCTGTCTGTCTGTATAGGTGATTTATTAATCTGTACTATGCAGTGAAGGTATGGATTTGTTACTTTAATTATGAGATGAATTTGGAATGAAATTTTTACTAAGATCAGGGTACTGTTTGTGGTTTGAGCAGCTGCAATTATATTTCTTATCTTGTAGCTTAACTAAAATAAAGAAATTCTATTATGTCTTCAATCTTTAGCTTGTACTTAATCATTCACTTATGTCTAGGCTTGTAGTTATAGCTACTTAGCTTCCCACAATTTCTTTCATCTGATATGATCAGATTCGATTGGAGGTGTGCTCTCTATCATTTACAAATGACCCAACATTGTGACATTGTTAAATAGTTTCCTAGTTTCAAACCCATGTTACCATTCTAAATTCATATGGAGGGCATATTTCGTATATTTGACTTGTATGATTACCACGTACGGCACATTTACTATATAATCGATCGTATGAGGATAAAATTGACACCACATTCGTAACATATCTCTAAACTTGAAACATATTTGACAACGTACATATGATATGAAAAGCATTTTAAATATGACACATATGCGTAATTTTTGATATACCCTTTAAATAGCATATTCTGACTTTGTCTTTTTAACTACTTTAATTAGTAGTTATGTTTTAATTATTATTAACTTAGTGAATAATTAGTATTTAAATAATTTATCAAAGAAATAAATATATTAATTACTATTTATTAAGTGATGTCATTTATAAGGTTAAGCAAATATTTTTAATTATTATTTACTTTGTGAGTAATTAGTATTTAACTAATTTGTTAAAGAAAATATATTAATTACTATTTATTAAGTAATATAATTTATGAAGTTAATTAAAATATTTAATACTAATTATTAACTAAAAAAACAATAATTAGAACACAATTACGATTGAAAGTATTTAAATCATGATAAGACATTATTTAATAACTAAAACAAATTTATAAAAATAATTGACATAAAGTTACTAAGTTTATACGAATTTGTTTAAAAACACCTTTCCCGACGAAACAAAAGGTCTATCCCGGCAAATATTGCCGGGAAATACTTCTACCGACGAACTTTCGCAGGGAGAGATTTTTCGCTGTTTTAAAATCTTTTAAAGGTATAGCCGATCGGCTATACTCTATAGATAGAAACTTTTAGCAGTATAGCCCTACGGCTATACTCTGTAAATAGAATACTTTAAAAGTATAGCCGACCGGCTATACTCTATAGATAGAAACTTTTAACAGTATAGCCGTACGGCTATACTCTGTAAATAGAATACTTTAAAGGTATAGCCGACCGGCTATACTCTGTAAATATAAAATTTTAAACGTACAGCCGCGCGGCTATACCCTTTAAATAGCTAATCAAAATTTGTCTTTTTAATTACTTTAATTAGAAGTTATGTTTTAATTATTATTTACTTAATGAATAATTTGTATTTAAATAATTTATTAAAGAAATAAATATATTAATTACTATTTGTTAAGTAATATCATTTATGAAGTTAATTAAAATATTTAATACTAATTATTCACTAAAGAAACAATAATTAGAACACAATTGCAATTGAAAGTATTTAAATCATGATAAGATATTATTTAATGACTAAAACAAATTTATAAAAATAATTGACATAAAGTTACTAAGTTTATACGAATTTGTTTAAAAACATCTTTCCCGACGAAACAAAGGTCTATCCCGGCAAATATACACTGAAACGAAATTCTGCCGACGAACTTTCGCCGGTAAAGGTTTTTTGCTTTTTTAAAAACTCTTAAACGTATAGCCGCACGGCTATACTCTATTTATAGAAACTTTCAAAAGTACAGCCGCCCGGCTATACTCTGTAAATAGAATACTTTAAAAGTATAGCCGAACGGCTGTACTCAGTAAATAGAAAATTTTAAAAGTACAGCCGTGCGGCTATACCCTTTAAATAGCATAATTTGAATTTGTATTTTTTAATTACTTTAATTAGTAGTTATGTTTTCATTATTATTTACTTATTGAATAATTAGTATTTAAATAATTTATCACAGAAATAAATATATAAATGACTATGTATTCAGTAATATCTTTTATGATGTTAATTAAAATATTTTTAATTATTATTTACTTTGTGAGTAATTAGTATTTAACTAATTTGTTAAAGAAAATATATTAACTACTATTTATTAAGTAATATAATTTATGAAGTTAATTAAAATATTTAATACTAATTATAAACTAAAGAAACAATATTTAAAACACAATTACGATTGAAAAGTATTTGAATCATGATAAGACATTATTTAATTACCAAAAAAATTTATAAAATAATTGAAATAAAGTTACTGAGTTTATAAGTATTTGTTAAAAACATTTCCCGACGAAAATTGATTTCTATCCCGGCAAATATACACTGAAACGAAATTTTGCCTACGAACTTTCGCCGGTATAGGTTTTTGCAAAACTTTTAAAAGTATATCCAACCGGCTATAGTCTATGGATAGAAACTTTTATAAGTATAGCCGCACGGCTATACTCTGTAAATAGAATACTTTAAAAGTATAGCCGCCCGGCTATACTCCGTAAATAGAAAATTTTAAAAGTACAGCCGTCCGGCTATACCCTTTAAATAGGCTAATCTGAATTTGTCTTTTTAATTACTTTAATTAGTAGTTATGTTTTAATTATTATTTACTTAGTGAATAATTACTATTTAAATAATTTATCAAATAAATAAATATATTAATTACTATTTATTAAGTAATATCATTTATGAAGTTAATTAAAATATTTTAAATTATTATTTACTTTTTGAGTAATTAGTATTTAACTAATTTGTTAAAGAAAATATATTAATTACTATTTATTAAGTAATATAATTTATGAAGTTAATTAAAATATTTAATACTAATTATTAACTAAAAATAATAATTAGAATACAATTACGATTGAAAGTATTTAAATCATGATAAAGCATGATTTACTTACGGAAAAAATTAAAAAATATTGACATAAAGTTACTAGTTTATATGTATTTGTTAAAAATCTTTCCCGACGAAGCTGGAGGTCTATCCTGGCAAATATTCGTCGGGATATAATTTTGCCGACGAACTTTCGTCGGTAGAGGTTTTGCACTTTTTAAAAACTTTTAAAAGTATAGCCGTGCGGCTATACCCTATGGATAGAAACTTTTCAAAGTATACCCTTCGGCTGTACTCCATAAATAGAATACTTTAAAAGTATAGCCGCCCGGCTATACCCTTTAAATAGCATAATCTAAATTTGTTGAGGGAGATATTATCTCTTTTTGATTGTTGTTGAAAGAGATATTCTCTTTCTGGTGCGAAATAAATAAGAAATATTCATATTATAAAATAAGATGAGGGCGGTCACTTATCTGAAAAGAAAAAAAACCTAAGAAGAAAAAACAGAAATCATCACCTCCCTCCCTCTCTCTGATAGCACGTGATTTGCACTGAGAAAGGTAAAACGTACGGTCACGTGGACTTCATACCAATATCTCAATTTCTCAAACGAGCATCCCTCGTTTGCAGGCTCTGTTTTGAATTCGTCTCTGATGGACTGTGCTTGCAGCAATTTCAGAAGCTCGTCTTTGCTTCTTCTCGGGCGATCCCCTTCTCTTCATCTACACTCTTCGTTTCCTTCCAGGCTCAGATTCTTGGTATGCCTTTCTCTATCTTCTGTAATTTTCGAGTTTTTAATTTGGCTGTTGATTGCTTCTAATTCACAGACACTGAAGCGTTTGAACCTGGCTAAGCATGCCCGGGTGGTAAGGAGTGCTTGTGGGTTCAACGAAAACGGCTCTGTTAATGGGTTTCCCGTCGCACCCAACAAGATTTTCATGCAAGAGGTACTGATTGCTCATGCCCCTTCTAATGTTTTCTGTTTTTTATTGGGTATTTGTGTACGTTGTGAAAGCAAAGCTTGAAGAGTTTCGGTTTTTAATTGAAAGTTTGCTTCTTTTTGTGTTTGTGTGTGTGGAAAATATTGGTGAACCAGAGTTTCTGGGTTTTGTTTTTGTTCTTCAGGAAAAGAAAAGAAAAGGACAGATAGGTGATTTTGATGAGCTTAATGTTTTTCCTTCTCTTTTTTGGCGTTTCAGGCGATTGGAGCTGAATATGGAGAAGGTTTTGAGACTTTTAGACCAGATGGGCCTCTTAAGGTTGATGTGGTAAGGATATGGGGCTATATGTATATCAGCCAAATTGTTTTTTTATTTTTATTTATGATGTTCTGTGAAATTTATTTACTTGTTATACTTTCTGGATCTCTTATAGCATAGGCTAGAACTTACTAGTGTTAATTCTTATTTGAGTAGGATTTTTTGAACGACAGACTGCAAGAAGGTTTTCTTCAACGTATACGATATGCCATGAAACCTGATGAAGCTTATGGTCTTATTTTCTCTTTTGACAATGTTGTGGTAAGTTTCTATAACGCTCATTAGCTATACTTTGGAAAAAAAAAACACTCATTAGCTATATGTTTTGAAGTTTTGGTGGTTAGAAATGATATGCCTTAATCATCAAGAAAAATATTTAAATGTGCAATTATTCAATGTGTATATTATGTGTTTCAGGCTGATACTCGAACATTGAAATTAAATTCTTGGAAGCAACTTGCCTCAGAAGAGGGTATGCAGCCATTTCTTCCCTTTAATAACCCATGGGAGGCCTTTCAGTGCATTCTCAATGTTGGATAAAATGTTGAACTGGTTTTCCATGATGTTTTGTGTGCTTCTAAAACTCTTTTTTTTGTTTCTTTTTGGGAAGTCCGGAGGCTCAGATATTCGAGATTATGACTGTCTTTAGTTTCATTAACAGTTGTTTCTGATAATATACTTTCTTTTGTTCCTAAATTTTTATTCTTTGTCAGGAAAGGAAATTCCTGAAGATGCGGATGTGCAAGGACGAATGCTTTATGCAGGTGCTGATCATGTGTTGCATAAGGTTTGGGATTAGTGTTCATTTAAGGATTTGTAGTTATCTAAATAGTCAGATAAGATGTAGTGTTTTGACTAGTAAATGCATCTCTTATTAGACAGTAACATTTCTACAAACTCTGATTGTCTAGAGAAAAATTATTGAGTACAGAGAATTTAAGAGATAAGGGGTTTTAGAGCTGCTTTTAATAAAGCAATTCTGTACAAACAAAATGGAGCATTAGACTGCAAGTTTTGGGTCCCAGTAAATTATATTAAATTTGGAAAGATTTAAAGAAGTGTAGCTCCATCTTTGTGAAGGTTATGATCCTTGGCAAAAGCAATATTGATCAGTAACCGTATGATTAAGACATTCCATGTGCATGTCTTGCTCCTGAGGTTTCTCTGTTGAGTAATCTAGCTATTATGTCAAGAATTTATCTCTTTCAATTATTTTTCTCTGATGCATTGTTGCATCTTTTATTATCTTATTCTTCACAACTCATGAAGAAAATAAAAAATTGTTTTTAATAAATTCGTGCATTTTGGGATACTGTTCCTGGAGTTGAACTTTCTTTATCTATAACTGGTGGTGGTTGCTTGCATTTTTCTATTTATAGTCTAGTAAATTTATGTTTATGGTTTATTTCCTATAAACCATCACACTGGATACTCATATCGGATGCACCTCATAAGTCTCCAAAAACTTTCAGCTTTTACTCTGGGATGAAGCAGAAGGAGAACTAGATAGATTGGCGTTAAGGTTTTCACAGCTGTATTATGATAATCTTCTCAGGGTGAGTGTTAAGCTGTTTATAATTTATTTGAGGTTTGTCTCTTACATGCAACTACTGATGTTACGTATCTTTTTCCTTTTCCAGCTTAGTAAACCTGTGGAGGGGCTCAAGGAATGGCTAGATGCTGTATCCACAGCTCGTATCCCTTGTGCTGTAGTTTCAAGTCTCGATCGGATAAACATGACAGAAGCCCTAGAACGAATGGAACTCAAGAAGTATTTCCAGGTTGGTGTACTTTTGAATTACACAAAACTTTCCAATGGAAATTACAACAGAGTTGAGTGCTTTATAACCAAACCCCAGCGGGACTTGTGATTTGTAATTTCCCATTGAGAGATGTGAATGATAAACCCATGGTGATGGATATCTGTTAATTCCACTTACATCACACACCGTACCTGATTGTTGTCATCGTGGGTTACAGGCAATTGTGACAGAGGAAGATGGAATGGATTCAATAGCTCATAGGTTTCTTTCTGCAGCTATGAAGGTATTTCCTGCAACTTCCTATTACTAGTGTATAAATTGTACTTCAAGTGCCACCATAAAGGTCAGCTCTCCACTTAAGTCAGACTCTGTGTTTCTGGAATCAGTCTGTATCTTCACATGTTATTTTATACGATAATACAATTAATTTTCTTGGGATCATTCTCTAACCCAATCTATTATACCGCTTGCAGCTGGACCGAAAACCATCGAAGTGTGTAGTGTTCGAGGATGAGCCTAGAGGTATAACTGCTGCCCACAACTGTACAATGATGGCTGTGGCATTGATCGGCGCCCACCCTGCGTATGTACTCTCATCCTCTTCACCCTTGATAGCACTGTTTAGATGTCCCATGAATATAGAATACACGTACGGACACACATTCAAATACGCATACGTTGAAGTACTCCTTAACTATGTGCGGAAGCTTTGTACTGTATATCCTGATATTGAGATCGATGGTGGCACATGCAGGTATGACCTGGTGCAGGCAGATCTTGCAGTTGCTAGCTTTAATGAACTTTCAGTGATCAATCTCCGAAGACTATTTGCTAACAAGGGTTCTACATTCATGGACTTGCAAAAGCAGATTATAGAAAAATCTCCACCAAAGAGGAAGCTTACAATAGATACTATTTTCTGAATTCTTTTCTCTTCTAATTCTCCCCCATCTTGTAATCTAGCAGCTGATCATCTGCTTTTTCCTTCCTTTTTTCTTGGTTTGTACCTCATCTCATAAATTCTTTTTATTTTTTTCGTCTTTGATATACACAGTTATTATAGTGAAAAGCTCATTTCTGATGTGATACACACAAAATTTATTTATTTTTTAAATGCTTCTATTGACGTCTCGGTATTTAAATCTTAGAACTCCAATAAATAATAAATGGCCGATTGTTATAATTTATAATTGGGAAGTGATTTGGATTATTGGAAACAAAAGTTTCAATCTGCTTTCGCTTTCAAAATACAAGAGCAAAATTTCTATGAGGTAAGGTTGGCCTCAAAATTTGGTTCCTTGATATTGGATAAGGCTAGGGACCTGAATTTTCAACGGATTAAATTTGTTTGTATTATTATATGTAAGCAACGACACGTCGTGATAAGTTGAATAAACGACAGTCGTTGAATCGCTTCATTTTCGTTACCGTTGACTGTTGGAGTGGTGGTGACATGGCAAAAATCAGCACCGGTGTGGAAATCCCCTTATCGTTATTGTCATCCTCCTCTGACAGACTTATACGCCCTTTTCCATCTTCGCTGAGAAGAGAGAGATATATGCGAAGAGCTTGGAGTTAGAGACCAATTAATTTTCTTCGCATCCAAACATGTCCTGCATTCACAGCTACGGCTCCATAGCTTCCTTCTCTGTTCCCTCTTCGCCTTCCTTTACACGAAGATCCAGATGTGCCTCCAAGCCTAAGCTCCTCTGTGCACTCGGAGGTAATTCAATAACACGGCGTCGTTTCCATGCTTAATTTGAAAGCTCTGGGTTTTGTAGGAAATGGTCTAATTGATGTTGGGTTTGTTCCAATTTGGGTTCTTTATTTAGCACACAATCGTATGCTTGCCAAGTTTGAATTTTGCCCAATTGTCTCAATGTCTCTCTCAGATACTCATTTTGTATTTTACATTGTAATTCATGTGTATTTGATTCAGGGAGTGTGGCAGTACCCCCAGTTACCTCTGTTGCCGAGCCGCTTTTGCTCAATGCGGTTCGTGGGGACGATGTTGAAAGGCCCCCAGTTTGGCTCATGAGGCAAGCAGGGAGGTACATGAAGGCAGGTTCATTATTTATATCTATTGCTATCTCATTCTCTGTTAATTATTTCTTAGCTCTTGTAAAGCCGAAGATTGGAGTGGCTACTTCTTTTCTGCTTAAACACGCCCACTAACTTATTTCAGCATTTGCATATGACAGAGTTATCAAACTCTCTGCGAGAGGTATCCTTCGTTTCGAGAAAGATCTGAAAACGTTGACCTTATTGTCGAAATTTCTCTACAGCCCTGGAAGGTTTTCAAGCCTGACGGAGTAAGATGTCACTCTGGGATTCATTGTTGGTGGTTTTCCAGTTTAGCCACGTGCATATTGTAGTTTTGTTACCTGTTTCTTTTTCTCACAAGTCCCTCATGTTTGTGACAGGTTATTTTATTCTCCGACATTCTTACTCCTCTCTCCGGGATGAATATACCATTTGACATTGTAAAAGGCAGGGGTCCTGTAATATTTGATCCTCTGCATACAGCTGAGGATGTTGATCAAGTAAGAGAATTTGTTCCTCAAGAGTCAGTTCCATATGTTGGGGAAGCATTGACAATCTTGCGAAAAGAGGTCTAACTCTATGCCTCCTTATTTATTTTCAAACTTTTAATATCTTCTTGATTTCACTGTGAACTAGAGCCAATTATATGTATAAATCACTAAATTTAGCATCTTTGCTGATATGGTGTCAATAATTTTTCTGATGAGAAGGATCAAAGGAAAAAAAAAAATCTCACATGGTATTTGGAAGAGAGACCAGAGTCTTTTCCAAAATTGTCCACAGATCCATTAGAGCTTTACAATATTATGTCAGAAAGGATCCTGGAAGATTTAACACTACAGACCATGGCAATCTGTCCTAAATGCTACCTTGGAGATTTTGAAGTAAAGAACATTAAGTTTTTACATAGACAGTTACTAACAACCTTCTCTTGTTTCACACATCTAACTGGATGTTTTAAATCTCATTTTTAGTTTATTATGTAATTTACATTTTGAAGCTTTATAATGTTACTCATTTTATTTCATGAAATTTGAAAATGCATTCTCTGCTTCAGCCAGCATTATAACCTTTGGTATCCTCATCCATATATTTACTTTTCCAGGTAGATAATCAGGCAGCAGTGCTAGGTTTTGTCGGGGCTCCTTTTACCCTAGCATCGTATGTGGTGGAAGGTGGTTCATCAAAGCACTTCACAAAGATAAAGAGATTAGCCTTCTCTCAACCGAAGGTAATTCAAATGCTGCTCATATCTAGTTTTACGTAACTTGATGAGGTCTATAAGCATGGATACAAATGTACTTTAGTGCTCTTCCTTAGTGATACACCATTGACTACCTACTGGGGCTTATTGAGCCCGATTACAGCATTTCCTATTTGGGTTCTTTTTTGGTGTGACTGCTGAAACTCAGATGCAAGCTGTTCCCTATTTTACTTTTTTTGGGGTCTTTAATCTTCTAATTTTTTTTATCATCATGGTTACATGCATTGTGAGAGAGCCAATAAGTAAGGTCCTTTAGCATCCATCTTCCTAAATTTTCTACATGATAATTCTACTAATGGTAATTGACTCTAATCAGCCGACGCCTTTATATTATTTCACCTTGAAAATTGGTTAGTAGCTCCTAGGGTACTCTCTTTGTGAGAAAGTTTTTGGTTTCAAACCCATCTTGCAACATCTCACCAGTACTTGTGGTGTTTTCTGGGAGTGTTGCATTGTTAACGAAGAGTGAATATCCATTTTCTAATCCACAAAAAATCTCCTTTGTTTTCTTTTTTAATGTCTTCTCCCCTCTTTTCTGCCTGTTGACCAACTTTGTTGAGCTATGGTTCTTTCCTCAGGTCCTCCATGCATTACTTCAGAAATTTACAACTTCGATGACAAAGTATATTCGATACCAAGCTGATAGTGGAGCTCAAGCTGTTCAGATATTTGACTCATGGGCCACAGAGCTCAGCCCTGTTGATTTTGAGGAATTCAGTCTCCCATACTTGAAGCAAATTGTGGATGGTGTGAAAGAGACCCATCCAGATCTCCCTTTAATCCTTTATGCAAGTGGATCTGGGGGTCTGCTTGAGAGGCTGGCTTTGACGGGTGTTGATGTAGTTAGCTTGGACTGGACTGTCGATATGGCTGAAGGTAGAAGGCGACTGGGACCAAATATAGCAGTTCAAGGTAATGTGGATCCTGGTGTTCTTTTTGGTTCAAAGGAGTTCATCACCAGCAGAATAAACGATACAGTGACGAAAGCTGGTAGAGGGAGACATATTTTGAATCTTGGCCATGGCATTGTAGTAGGTACACCTGAGGAGAATGTTGCTCATTTCTTTGAGGTTGCTAAAGGAATCAGATACTAAAAATTTTATTTAGATTGAATGAATTTCTGCTTAGTTCATTGAGCTCCTTTCTTTGAAATTTTTAGTTCCAAGTTTAGCTCTTGTTAATTTAATTATACTGCTCTTTATAACTTGTTGAGGCCTTCCCTTTCTATTGAGGCTATTTAGACATGCAAAGCCTTTCTGTGCAACTCCTTGAGCAGGGACACAAGTGGCATTTGGTCTTTGTTTATGGATTTAACTGCTAATTAGTGTATGAAATCTTACACTGCATTTTCAACGAATATATGCAAGCACTCATTTCCAGGATTCTGGGTGAAGAAGATTTAATTATATAGTCTGTGACGTGCTTCAAGATCGCGTATAGATAAGATATTTTTTTTCTTTCTCAAATTTATATAATTGGTTGTTCACCTACCGAGCTTGTACCAGCTGATGATGAACTTGTTGGTGCATCTCTATTATATAAAATAAGTTTTTAATAATCAGCACCGGCTAATTTGTTTGGAGCTTTCTTTTCTTGGTGAATAAGTTAATGTAATCCCTTTTCGTTAAGTTACATTTTTAGCAGCGTGATTAAGTCTAAATTATTCTGCTTAATAAAACCTTGTCCAAATCTGATAGGATGCAGCTAACCTACTTAATGCGGAATTTATGTTCATGGACCTGCCTTTTTTTTTCCCTTCCTTTCTTCCTTTTCGTAGGTTGGTATTTGGTCATTTTCAAAACCATCTGAAATTTGTCAAAGATCTTATACCATGAGGCATGGAGCATGAAGCATGCATGTTTTTTTTTTCTCTTGCTAGCTAGGTTGGTCCACGAGAATATGATCAATCAATCATTAAACCTAATTAAGCATGAAAATTACAAACACCGAATCCCACCGTCACTAATCATCAAGATTAAGACAACGCAACGTCTGATTGATCAGTCCAATTCATCTATGGTCCCCTTCCCAGCAATGAAGCCTATGACCCTTTATAAGGAACAAACATAGAAGAGTAAAGTACGTTCTAGAATGATGATTAAGGCCATTTAATTGTTAATTAGTTTAATTTATCAGCCTGTTAAAATAAAATAAAAATTATTTAAAATGAGTTGACAAACTGTAAACCAACCGGCGGGGGCCTCGAGTGAGCTGTCACAATTTGGTTGGTTTCCAAGTTCCAACTGAGGTAGTACAACAAGGAGGCATGGTGACAGAGGTAGATAGATAGACCTTCCTTAACAACTTCAATACGAATATAGTGGAATATACAAACGGCCATAACGTTTGTTAACATTTAACACACTGCTTTTTGTGTCCTCTCATTTCTCTTTCTCCTTCCTTCCAACGTTCAGATCCTGTGGAGGCTTTGTGTCTTCTCCTCAAAGGTAACCCCTTCACTTTTTTTTTTATTCCTTTGGATTTTTTGCCATTGCTGTTTGTTCTTTTATCTTTCAGTATCTTTGACTGCTTTAACTTTGTCAAAAGTATGTGTCACGATATGCAAACATTAACGTTGTCCCATGTTCTTGGAATTATAGAGATGGCTTGTGTATAGATTTGCGTTTCTTAGTTTTCTTCCTTTCTCTCTTCATTTGGTTGTGGCTTGGAAACTTTCCTCGGTTTTGTATCATCTTCTCCGTTCTGAAAAAAGCTAATTAAGAGGTTTATTTTCTTGACTTTAGCTCTTCATTCTGTTTTCATAAACATTGATTTGTTGTGCCTGGCCGAATAGGGATTGCGTATATGGATTTCGATGATCCTTAGGAGAATTTGTTTGATGATCAGCAATTTAATTTTAAGATTTTCTTTGTTTGATTGCTTCATTTTGATGATCTTGAGGAACTTGCATTGAGTTCTATATAGGCAAAGTAACTTTTTCCTTAGTTTTGATATATCCCTCTGGTCAGTATGGGTGTATCTGAATTTCTCAGAGTGGCAAGAAGGTGGTTGATGAATTAGATGACAAAGTTTTCATAAAATAAGAAGATGCATACTTCTTTGGATTATGATAGAATGTGGAACTTCCTTTTTATTGCATGTTAGTCTCTGAATGATAAGCATTAGCATATATATGTGTTTATTGTTATAAGGATTTTTCTGGTACGTTCTTCTGGGAAACCTTAACACTTTCCTCCTGGGTTCTTCATTTCTCTCATGTAGTGCCACCGAGGAATGCAAAAAGATGTGCATTTCTTTCATCAACCCCTTTGAAATAGAATTCACTCTGGCCTGCCCTTGTACATTCTCGATGAGGTTTGATCCTAAACACACAGTGAAACTGAGATCAGGGTCCAAATGCAAATTGAAGCCACAAAAAGAGTTTCTGTTGCGTTGAATGGCGCTGAAGACTCTTGCCCTGTGAGTAAAATTTCTCATAGTAGCAGGATATATAGCACATTATTATTAGTATTGTTGTTGTGTGTTAGAGTTACAAGATTTGGAATGGAAAATAAGGGTAAGGTGTTGATGCAAAAGTATGAGATTGGGAGATTGTTAGGCCAAGGAAACTTTGCTAAAGTTTATCATGCAAGGCACCTCCAAACTGGCCAGAGTGTAGCCATTAAGGTAATTAACAAAGAGAAGGTTATGAAAGTTGGCCTGATTGATCAAACAAAAAGAGAGATATCTGTTATGAGACTGGTTAAACACCCAAACATAGTGCAGCTTTATGAGGTCATGGCTACCAAAACCAAGATCTACTTTGTTTTGGAATATGTCAAAGGTGGTGAGCTTTTTCACAAGGTATCAAAAGGAAGGCTCAAGGAGGACATGGCAAGGATGTATTTTCAGCAGCTGATCAGTGCCATTGATTTTTGCCACAGCAGAGGTGTTTATCACCGCGATTTGAAGCCGGAGAATTTGCTGTTAGATGAAAATGGAACATTAAAGATATCAGATTTTGGGTTGAGTGCCCTTGCTGAATCTAAGAGGCAAGATGGCCTACTGCACACAACTTGTGGAACTCCTGCTTATGTAGCTCCTGAAGTTGTAGGTAGAAAAGCCTATGATGGTGAAAAAGCTGACATTTGGTCTTGTGGGGTGATCTTATTTGTACTATTGGCTGGTTGCCTCCCATTCCATGATACAAATCTTATACAAATGTATAAGAAAATAGGCAAAGCCGAGTATAAATGCCCCAATTGGTTTTCAGTTGAAGTGCGGAAGCTTCTGTCAAGAATCCTCAACCCCAACCCAAATAAAAGGATTTTCATTTCAAGCATAATGGAAAGTCCTTGGTTTAGAAAAGGGTTCAACTCCAAATCCATTACAACTGTAACAGAAGTCGAAAAACTGGCTTTGTTGGATGCTGATGCAGCATTTGATAATTGTGACAGCAGTGATCATACTAGCGAGGCAAAGCAAGAGTTGGCCAGACCTACCAATTTGAATGCTTTTGATATCATCTCTCTTTCAAGTGGATTTGATTTGTCTGGTTTGTTTATGGGAATAGATACAAAGAAAGAAGCACGGTTCACATCTGTGCAGTCTGCCTCATCAATTATATCTAAGCTGGAGGACATTGCTCAGCAGCTGAGGCTTAAAGTAAACAAGGATGGAGGGTTATTGAAATTGGAGAAATCCAAGGATGGCAGGAAGGGGACATTGTCCATAGAAACTGAAATTTTTGAGGTCACTCCTTCCTTTCATCTAGTTGAGATGAAGAAATCCAATGGTGATACATTGGAATTTAAGAAGATACTGAAAGAGGATATAAGACCAGCTCTCAAAGATATTGTGTGGGCATGGCAAGGTGAGGAGAAACAACAGCATCTGCATTCTTCCCAAGTGTGACATATCTCATTATTCTTGAGTGATCTCAAGCTTTTCTAATTTTGTAGTTTTTGTTTGATGAATTATTCTTGTAACTACTGTAATATATTATTATTATTATTATATATGGCCTCAATTGGTCCTGTAAGCTTGAAGTCAAATGTTATTGCATATTATTATGAGTGAGGCCTAAAATCTTTTCCCTTTTATCAGTCTAATATTCTTAATTGTACTTTGTCCCTCTATAAACTGCTTTCATTTAAACCTTTCTTAACTGGTAGTCTGTATTAGGTGGGATTAACAAAATAGCAAAGCATATACCTGAGCTCAATATAAAGACAATCTTTGTATGTACATTTTCTGCATTTCCCATAAAATATTTGGAAACCATGGCAAGTTTATAAGCTGCTACTGATAAGAACAACATGCTAACCTTCATCACAAATTCAGACCCATCAGGTGGACTCAACTATTTGGGTGATACTTCTGGCCCCCTTCCCGCCAAGGAGATCTTCTTGTCAATAGCCTGAATGTAGAAGTTCTTATTTACAAGGGAATGAGAGAAGTATTTAAAGCATTTTCGCTTCACTACTTTAACTCAACGCCAGATTATCACCACTATTCTCAACACAGTGTCCATTAACATAACCATAATTCCATAAATATAAAACAAATAATTAACTATGGTTATGTCAATTGACATTTGTTGAGAATGATAATAAAAATACGCATTTGATTGAAGGGTCTCAAATTCACTATCACCATACCCAGAGCCCGAACTATGGATAGGTTTCGCTGGGCTCTAACTTTTTTGTGACCAATCAAATGGCTAGTGACAAAACATATCCATTTTACACATTTTGATCCCCGACAACCAAAAATTATAATAATTGAGTCACTTGTCATAATAAAGGTTGCCGACTTTTTTCATCATCATCATTTGGAACAGCTGGCATGAACCCATGCTAGCATATTCCATTTGATTGCTGCATGGCACCAAATTAAGCAAGATGCACACAAAAAATTGATTTTTCTGCCCCTTTCTATTTTACCACTTACTTTATCTTCCTACTTATTACGTAAATTTGAAAAAACACAATCTTATCTTTTCATCCATCATTATTTCTAAAATACTCTTAGTTTACAATAATCAGTTTCTCATACCATTTAGGTAGCGTTTGGGCCCGCTTAAATTAAAATAAAAGCAGCTTTTAAAAAAAATTTCAACATCCAACGTGTTTGGTAAAACAAGAGGAAGCCGCTTATTAAAAAAATTGAGGTCTGTGGAAGCAGTTTCTCAAAGCAGGCATGACCCTGCTTTTGAAAGCGGCTGCGAAAAAAATTTAACCGGTCCCTTTAATGAATTTTTTACTTTCCCATAACGCCCCTCCTTCTTTTCCAAAATGACTGCTCTTATCCCTCCAACTTTAATTACATCCCTCGTGTATCGTTGTATTTTTTCGGACGACCTCGCGTTTCTTTCTTCTCCATTCTGTAAATTTTTCTTCCTTCTCACTGCAAGTGGAATTGTCATTTTTAACTTGAGAAAATTGATTGCTAACAAGGGTACCCACTCATCAGGGAGTTAATTACTTTCATTACATTTCTGATTTTATGGTTTACAAGTTCTCAAATTTTCTGAATCTAGGTTTTCTCTGTCTTTCTATGAAATCAGTGCATTTTCTTGGAACTTTCTGTTTGTTGTGGGTTTTAGGGTGAAGAGAGAGAGAGAGAGAGAGAGAGAGAGAGAGAGAGAGAGTACGATTGTTCTTATGATTTTCTGGTTCTTATGGTTGTGTTGTGGTGGTTTGGTGGGGTTTTATATAGGTCTGGAGTCGGGTGTGTAGGGGTGGGGGAGGGATCTGGAACAACCATAAGAAAAGGAAGAGAATGTTTGAAAGGTGAATGGAAAAATCAATTATTGCAGATTTGGCTCCTCATCAACCAGATTGCAGATCTGGAAAAAAAAAAAGCCTGGAAAAAAAGAAACTTTGATGAAGGTTTGTGTCCAAAGCTTTGATGCAGATCTGGGTTGCATATTTATTTTTAATGTTTGTTGTGGGTTTTGGGGGGTTTTTTTTTTCATTTCTAATGTTTGGTTGTTTACAGAGAAAGAGGAGAGACGAAGAAGGGAGAAGAGGATCGGGAGAGCAAAAAAAACAAAAACAAAAAACATTTTTCTTGTCTTTTATGAAAAACATAAATAACATTTTGGGTGTCATACCCTTTTGGTCATTATACATACTAAAAGACTTGATACAAATTTACCAAACACTTCACTACTCACAAATAGCTTTTTCAAATATAGTTTACCAAACACTTAACGCTTTTTTCATGGTTGATTATTTTCGCAAAGACAGGTTAGCTTTTTTAAAAGACAAAGAACGCCAAACTAGAATTTGTTCCCGGTAAGCATTCCTTTGTACTTCCAAGGTAAGGCAAGAAAACCTTTTGTAAATCCTATAACTTCCACTATAGAGGAAACAAAAACTCCACCGCACTGAGCCTAACACAAGCATAAATTGGATAACAGAGAAGAAGGGGTCAAGGAGAAAGAGGGAGAGAGAAGAAGGGGGCGGGTGGATGGAGGGTAGGGTGGTGTTAGGGGCTGGGTGTCGAAGAGAGAAGAGAGAGAGAGAGAGAGAGAGAGAGGGGAATAGGTGTGTTACATGAATTGAGATTTTTCTTCCTATGTCTTTATAAGTCATTTTACAAATGGGTTAATTTGTTTTTAAATTTTAAAAATAAGGTGTGTGGAAAAATATGACATGTGTGGAAATAAAAGCACTAAAAAAGAAAGGAAAAAATACACAATATTGTGAAGCATATTTCTATTTTTTGTTTTGCCACTTCTAAATTCCAAGACCTTAACAACCAACCATTTTTAATTAATCATCAGAATCTGGTCTACAAGAATCATCAACTTGGGATGGGCCAACACATGCTTGGCTTGACTTGACTTGACTTGGTTTGGCTTGTCCGCGTGACTCCTCCTTCGAATTTGGTGGACTCAAAGGCAGGTACAATGCTGCTGGCAACCCACAAGGATTTGACTCATAATTCAAATTCCGATTCTGAATTGTTTAATTTAATTTAATTAGTGTTGAAAAATAATGCATAAAAGTTTAGGTTTGGGTTTGGAGATTACGGGGAAAAAGATTATGAAAAACTTTTAGTATATGGTCCCGTTTCAACAAAGGGATTAAGGCCCTATTTGGAATTGGGATTGCTTGTTTTCGCTAAAAATCTGATTTACTTTAAAGTTAAGTCGTTTAAGGTATTTGGTAAAAATAAAATATCCTAATTATTTTAAAAGCAATAGTATTTTTACAGCAGCTTTTAAAAGCAATCTCTATGTTGCTTTTCAAAACTGTTTTCAAAAGAAGTAGAGATGAGTTTTTAATGAATTTTTTCAATTTTTATAATACTATCATTATTTTTAAAAAATGACATCATCTACCATTACCACCACCATCATCATCATCATCATCACAACCACCTCCACCCCTACCACCACACCTACACCACCACCACCTTCATCTCCACTTCCACCTCCACCACAACCACCACCACCTCCACATCCACCACCACCTCCACCTCCACCCTCCACCGCCACCACCACCTTCATCTCCACCATCCACCGCCACCACCTTCATCTCCACCTCCACCTTAACAACCACCACCATCACCACCACCATCTCCTCATTCACCTTCATCATCAGCACCACCACCACATAATGAGCACATAACATTTTCAACATTATGTTCATTTTAGTCATTATTTACAGTTATAACAGTTTTATATTAAAATATACCAAACAGTTTTGACACTGCTTTTTCTATTAACATCACTTTAAAAATATTGTTTATCAAACATGAAACTGTTTTACTTTACAACTGATTATTTTCAAAGCACAATCGAAGCTGCTTTTTAAAAAAATGACAATAATCCCAAACTGATGAGAAAGAGCCCACCTGATTTCCATAAATATAAAAAATGGTAAAAGAAACAAAATTGGTTCTCCACTGTCCCATTGAAGATCGACAAAGAAGACAGAAGAAAGAGAATGGTATATATCATAACCATCCTAAATTATCTCCACCCCATAAGCCACAGGGGTTCTATCTCCACTTGCTAAAGCTATATAATACATATCACATGCACCACACCTTTATTTTTTTGGCTTTTTAATTTGGCCCATGGAAAAATATAGTAATTTAATTATATACTGAATATTTTTTTTAACAAATAATATTCTATTTTAATTTAATATAAATTACGGAAAAATGAATTCGAACTCGTGTGCAAAGGGAAGAACATCCATTCTAGCCAATTTAGCTAAATCAATATATGCAATTATACACTGAATATTAAAAATGGGGCACTTAAAAATATATAATGTAATATATTAGATACATGAAAGTTGAGGCGCCTGGTGTGATATGCTTTAGAATGGACTCTACCATCTCAATATATATAGTTAATGGGATAGTTTTGAGTAGATAATTCATTGTTGTAGGTTTTTTTCCTTATCCTTAATTCCCAACTTAAAAATCAATGAGTTCCTCACAAGATGTATATTCTCTTGTTTGGTCATGTCATTCATGTAACTTTCATGCTTACCATTTTAAAGATATTATAGGCGCCCATGACAAAGCCTACGTCTTTGCCAAGCAAACCAATGCCTTCTTCATCATACATTCAAATCAAAGGAAAAGCAACCTCTCTCTCTCTCTCTCTCTCTCTCTCTCAAATATTATCAATCTCTTGATCACATACTACTCTTTCCATGTCAAATCTTTTTCAACTTCAAAGTTGAACAGTGACTAATATTAAGGTTTTCTAATGGTGTTTTTGGATTTCCGTTTGTTGTTAATTACCTTTGTAGACAAATTGTGGGGTTCAATTACAAGAAGGAACCCCAATCCCAAAAGTAGATTTAGACCAAAAAAAAAAAGTTAGGATTAGAATGGCATACAATATTTGCTCCAGAAAAGTCCAAATTAAGTCCTAACATCTATATATATATTCATGAGATATATGTGGAGAAAAGAAAAAAAGTTTGGATCTTTTGGATGGCTGGAAGCAACAAACGGGATTGAGAGATTGGGATATTTGAAGCAACTTGTACTTCAACATCAAATCACCTTTCACTAACCAAAGGAAAGCCGAAAGAGCTTTGTCCTGCATGCTTTCAAAGAAATATAGATATATGGAAGTGCATGTAGACTGTGGAATGCGAAAAAAGAAAAAGAAAAAAGCGTCTTCCTTCTTCTTGGCCATTCAAAAGTCTCACGCCATGGATGAATCAGAAAATAGTGCCACACTAAGGAAATTGTGGGCCCAATTGTCTAAACTGGTTGGAATTCAGTGAAAACTCCTATCATTAGGGAATAAGAAAAGTTTCTTACACTAAGCATATCCCACTTAATTATGTATTTACTTTGAACAATGCAAAAGTTACATATTATATGTTCGGGTGAATAAACGATTCTCAATCGTTGATGCATGTGAGATTCATATCCATGATATGATAAAAGTGGAAAAAATTGATCATCACGAAGTTTAACAATTACATCGCCCCAAATAAAAAGCATAAATGTGCTACTAGATAACATGATTATACAGGTGGGGCAAATTGCGGGTCCAGTAAAAGCTAATGATAATTTGAGATGCCATTTTTCTAAAACTAATTAAAACCCTTGTATTTCTCAAATGTCCTCCATCATAGTCCCTTTAACTTATACAAGACATTTAGCAGGAAAACTTTGTCTTAAATGATATATGTAAACATATATGATTGTTACTTTTCTGGATTTGAAAAGTTTCTTATGGTGGTGGGGGGCGGTGGTCAATTCCTTGTTTCATATAATTAAAAAAATAAACAAACGAAATTACTGCTTAATTATCCGAATCCCTCAAGGATTTATTCCTTTGTGGTTGTCATAATCATCTAAAGGAAATTTTACATTACCATGATATAATTATGGGATCCCCTCACAGAAAGCAGATGATAAATAATGCCATCCAGCTGAAGAGGCACGCACGACTGATCACATTGCTTAAACCATCTTATTAATTAATTATATTTTAATTACAATGGAAGCAGGTAAGTATGATTTGCTGGTGGAAAAGAAAGTCATCACGGATAAAAGGTCGGTCGGTTTGGCATGGAAAAAGAAGGGCAATTTATTTTTATTTTATTTTTTCTGAATGGTGTCTGTTTTGTCAACACCAAATAGCTGGCAGCTTCTTTGGTTTCTTTCTTTCTTTTCTCTCTTTAATTCTCCTGGGACCAAAAAAGCCTGCAAATTTAAAGGCACATTTTAAAGAACATACCTAACTCGAACAACTTGGAGCTCCATTTTCATTTACTATATATTTATAGTGCATATATGTCTCAGAGCTGCTATGAAATTTCTGATATGGTCAGAGAGTCTTTTTTTCTTGCCCAGATCCTGTCTGAGTAAGTGTCCATGGAAGTAGATATGGCATTCAATTCTGAAAACTACTGTGCCTTGATCAACAAGGACACTGCTCCCGTGAAGTTGTCACTCAATAATTGAAGAGCATTTACTCACTTGATTGATTTTATGAATTATACATACTCATGACATTTCTATGAATTAATTACTATATAAAGGTTTGGGGCCTTTGGGGCCTCTCAAACTTTGACAGTTGGCCAGAATTAATGACTCTCATGAATCATTATAGATAGTTGCATGAACACGTACGGTAAGATATCACATTCACAGCAATTGGACTATTAGGCCCTCTATCTAGATAAGAAAGAACAAAACATCAGTTCATTTGAACTGAGCATATTTACGATGCGCGTGTGAGTAATTGTCATATGTTAATAAGTTGTGAAGACAGGTTCGGTCCGGTCTAGTTCTGACGAAAATTCACATACAAGATCGAACCAATCCGAACTTGCCCAATTTTGATTTAGTTCTTGCGGTTTCGGTTTGAGCCTGAGCAAAACAAAATCTTATATATTAATGCTAATTTTAAATTTTCAATAATGGGTATCAAAGCATTTGTGCCATGCCATCTTTCATGATCATTCCAATTCTTTGCTCTCTTGTATACATTCCAGCTAGATTAGCAATACCCGTCCACAATTTCAAGCCTATAATATAATAAATTACTTAAACTTAACCAAATCCAGGAACATCACCACCAAGCCATATATATCTAGTCACATTTTACAAAGTGGAGATGAAGAGTACCTGAGAGAGAGCTAGCGGAGATGAAGAGGAGCTGCATACAAAGTGGAAAAGAAAAAAAGAAGAGAGAGAGAGAGAGAATCTGAATTGCGTGATGGTGGCGACTGGAAAAGGCACGACGGCTGAGGGAGGCACGATGCCGATGAAGGAGAAACAACTAGAGAGAGGTTTCGTTTCGGCGGAAGGAAAATGGGAGGAATGAAGAAAAACCTAAGTCGATAATAGTATAGGCGATGATCCTGTGTTGCGCGTCTATTGTAACCTCTTACAGCAACCAATAAAAAACGGCCATATGTTAAATATATATATATATATATATATATATATATATATAAAATATAGAATATAAATATATATAATATAAAAGGGTGGTGATTTTTTTTCACTTTTATTCACTTTACACTACTTTTTATTTTTTAATAGTTTTCATTATAATAAAGGAAGTGTAAGTGAAAAGAGAAAGTGAACATACAATTTCTAACAAATGGAGTGTAAATAGACGAAAGATGAGTGGAAAAATCGAACTTCCTATAAAAAAATATATATATATATATAAATTAATTGGATCAATTCGGTTTGGATTGAGCCGATTTCTTGTGGTGGAAAATCGAGACCGAAACCAATATGAACCAATCCAGTTCAATTTTTGTCCCAATTTTTTATTTTTCCAATCAACACAATTTTTTCTGGTTTAATTTGATTCGAATTTGCAGTTCCGATGCCCAACCCAAACTTTCGTCAACGACAGACCGACTGCGACTGTCTTTAGCATCGCTTATACACTCTAAGAAAACATTAATTTGGTTGAATAGTTCAAATTTGACAGATGGGTTTTACTGATTAACAGGTTGGAATAAGAGGTTACCAAAACAATATACTTACGTGGTATCCACTATTAGATCCTTGAAAGGTGGGAATTATTGCAGTTTGACCCCCAGCTTTCTATATATAGCTCCAGCTGCGCAAGGTGCATCATCATCAACTTTAAGCACACAACACAAGAGACAAGACAATACAGGCTGACGAAGATTCTTATCCAGATAATTAAGATTGTTCCCGATTGGTAATTTGGTTTAAATTAATTAATCGCTAGTGTTCGTTATCAGCTATGAATATTCCCCTTCTAATTTCTCAAATCCCAACCCAGTTTTATATATTTATTATTAAGGAAAGTTGTGTCCAAGTTGAGTGTGAAACCACACAAACAACAAACTAGCCTCAGCATTGACCCCAAAAAAAAAACATACAAACTAGCCCCAGTTTTCATAACAAAATGTTGAACTTCTCTGGTTGGAAAAAGTCAACTTCAGGCCGGCTCAAGGCATTACCTGTGTGTCTGATTATTATTTGTCTCGACCTGCGATCATCATCTCACTTTAAAATTTGGAAACAAAGTTACTGGACAACATCAGCAGCCACAGCCACTACGAATTGTTACATGTTCCCTCCCACGTTCTATGAACCAAAATGAGTGGTTGAATCAAAACAAACATAGATCATGGCCGTTGAATGATATTGCCTAGGATTTTTGTTTGAAAAATTGGGCAAAGCTAAAAGAAATAAAGTCGCACTATAGCCCATCTTTATCAACCTTTTACTTTGACTTACAACTTTTACCAAATTTTCTTTTTTAATAATTAGATTGAGAAATGAGTTTGTATAAATTTCAGAAAACTGGTTATTGTGTTCTTCTTTGAAGTGACATATGCATTACTTATAAAGTTTGTCACTCTTCTCTTCTCCCATAATGTTTTTACTTTCTTATTTTGAGTACTGCTATTTACTCCTCGTATCTTATTTCCTCACCGACGTTTATTTTTTATCACTGCTCATAAGAGTGTCCCTATCCTTGATAATTTCATTTTAAAGAAATATACGTCCTCCGATTTGACCACATATAAATGCTTTTGACAAAAACGTGTATTTCATTTTTTTTTTCTTGTGTTTGTCAAGATTTTCACAGGAGCGATTATGTTTATGAAATTTTATTCCAAAGAAAGAGCATTATTAGATGACCAAATAAGGGTAAATTCAATGCATAGTTTTTCTTCAAATTCCATATGATGGTTAGTAAGAAAGACAAAAAGATGCAATCAACGTTTTTATGTTTTGGTCTGTCAAGAACAAATTCTTTGAATTTTTTAAAAAGATAAAATTGTTATAATTTATGCAAATTTTTTTTAAAAAAAGAGTCAATATAAGAATCATAGTCTATTTGGGAAACTTATATGTCTACTTGGAATGAGATAGGTAATGAAACGGAGAGTTATGAATATGTAAATAATAAGTTGGAATTGAATCAACTACAACCAAATTAATTCATAATTCTTTAGGTAATTAGGAATAAGAATAATTGTGATATTCATGTGCTAGTAAATGTAGGAAATCATCAATATGAATAATTCAAATACCCATCATGACTCATTTTGTGTAAGTAATGTCATTAGAGAAGTTCAAGTCATTATTGGTTGTCGACAAAACAAGATATAAAGCACAATGGTAAAATTAGGGAGTTTCTTTAAAAACGCAAGTGAGTGGGTGTCAGTTGTTGATGTAAGTGAAGTTAGCATTTGATGCATCGACAACCAATCATGTGTTATTTGAGATTGTTAGCACAACTCTAGACATAAAACAAGCACTAAAAAGATCCAAAGGAAATACAATTTCCAAACTTGGGAGATACCTTTCACTGCATAAAAGATCCCTCCCCTTGGAATCTTTCCCTTCACACGCAAATAACATTTCGGCATTACTAATCTTCCACTTCTCTCCCTCTATCTACATATATATACATTCATATTATTATATAAAAACACATACATACAACAGAGCCAACATCACCTTCACCATCACCATCTCCATGTATAGACCGAGTTAAGCAAAGACCAGCAAACTTCCAAGTTCTCAAGCTCTCAAGCTCTTTAAACCCAACAACACAACACAACCTTCAAACTTCTTCAATGGTCATGGAGCCTCAAGAGCCACCGCCACCACGACCCCTGAAACCTTTAACTCGCCTCAACAAGTACGTCGCCGAAACCCGAGTCGGCAAGCACTTCAAACTCGCCGAGCGCAACTCCACTTTCACCACCGAGCTCCGGGCCGGCACCGCCACGTTCCTCACCATGGCTTACATCCTCGCCGTCAACGCCTCCATCCTCTCCGACTCCGGCGGCACCTGCAGCGTATCCGATTGCTTCCCGCTCTGCTCCGACCCGACCCAATCCCTCCAGAACTGCACCGGGCCCAACCACCGGGTCATCCAACCCGGCCCCTCCTGCAAGTTCGACCCGGTCAACCCAGGCTACTCCGCCTGCTTAGACCGGGTCCGCAAAGACCTCATCGTCGCCACCGTCGCTTCTTCTCTGATCGGCTGTCTCATAATGGGCGTTTTCGCTAATCTCCCTCTAGCTTTAGCCCCGGGAATGGGCGCCAACGCCTATTTCGCTTACACCGTCGTCGGGTTTCACGGGTCGGGTAATGTCTCGTACCAGAGCGCCTTAGCCGCCGTCTTCATCGAAGGCTTGATTTTCCTCTTCATCTCCGCAGTCGGGTTACGCGCCAAACTCGCAAAACTGGTTCCGAAGCCGGTTCGGGTGAGCTCCTCCGCGGGTATCGGGCTCTTCTTGGCGTTTATCGGGTTGCAAAGCAACCAGGGAATCGGGTTAATCGGGTACAGTTCGTCCACGCTAGTGACACTCGGAGCCTGCCCCGCTTCTTCTCGGGCCTCGTTGGCTCCCGTCATAGCGGCCGCTAACGGTACCGTTAGTTTGATAGAGGGTGGAACGGTGTCTGGCGATATTTTGTGTCTCCGTAACCGAATGGAAAGCCCGACGTTTTGGCTCGGCGTCGTTGGCTTCATAATCATTGCGTATTGTTTGGTGAAAAATGTTAAAGGAGCTATGATTTATGGCATTATTTTTGTAACGGCCGTTTCGTGGTTCCGTAACACTAAGGTAACGGCGTTTCCAAATACGGATGCGGGTGACTCGGCATATGAGTATTTCAAGAAAGTCGTGGATGTACATACGATCGAGAGTACAGCTGGGGCCTTGAGCTTCAAAAGTATAGGAAAAGGGTATTTCTGGGAAGCACTAATTACATTTTTATATGTAGACATACTCGATACGACTGGAACTCTATATTCCATGGCTCGATTCGCCGGTTTTGCAGATGAAAACGGCAATTTCGAAGGCCAATACTTTGCTTTCATGTCGGATGCCACGTCAATTGTGGTGGGGTCCTTACTCGGCACGTCACCCGTAACGGCATTCATTGAGTCATCGACGGGTATACGGGAGGGCGGGCGAACGGGGCTAACGGCGCTAACGGTGGCGGGGTATTTCTTTTTAGCGTTTTTCTTCACGCCGTTATTGGCTTCAATTCCAGCTTGGGCAGTTGGCCCGCCGTTGATCTTGGTTGGGGTGCTGATGATGAAGTCAGTGGTGGAGATTGAGTGGGACGACATGCGGCAGGCAATCCCAGCCTTTGTGACGTTGATACTGATGCCGTTGACTTACTCTATAGCCTACGGGCTCATTGGTGGAATTGGGACTTTCATTGTGCTGCACATATGGGATTGGGGCCATGAACTTTTTGTGAAACTTGGGATTGTAAAGGGAGAAGAAGGAGGTGTTGGGGTCAATGGGGCACATGACCAAACTAGAGGAGAAAACCCAACTACAAAAGTGCTTGAAATTGAGGTTTAATTTGTCAATTTTCAATATAGGGAAATTGGGGATATGGATTCATAGAAAATGTACATATTTACATATTGTCTTGTTTGTTTTTTTTTTTTGGCTTTTTAGGGGATTTATATCTATTTGTTTGTATTATGTATGACTAATTGCAATTTTTTATCTTAATCAACACAGTAATAAGACTTTATCCATTTTCCTTTTTTCTGCATCCTTATAAGAAATAATAAAATACTACAGTAATATAACCACGGCACACGCGGTATTACTCCATGATTAACATTATTCTGTGAAAGATAATATAATAATGTATATCTAGTTGTCTGACCAGATATGTATTTTGCCTTTCTGCAATCCATACGTTTTGATATGTTCTTCTTTGTAATTGGTTCTGCTAATAAATCTAATAAACAAAAAGAAAAAGAGGTTGCGCATAAGCCATAAAGTATGCTTCTTCTTTTTCGTGCCACAGGATAAGATTAATGACATAAAGTATGCTAAAATGAAGCAAATAATGGCACTTGCCCATTCAACTACCAGGACAGGTGAAAATAAACTTCAGATTCGGTATAACAAGTGATATTCATATTCTCATCTCCAGGTTGACTTTAAATGAGTGTGGGATTGGCTTAAAACACCCATAAATTCTGGTTTAGTAGTTTCTGGTTTGGCTAATTGGCCTCTATATATGATAATGAAAGCCACAAACAATGTTCTTTCAAGGGGACCATCTAAATCAAGCAGGCAGTGTTTAGTGGGGGGTTTTATTACCAGCCAAAGACCAAAGACAAAATACCAAACACCTGTCCTTGTGTTGTTTGAGTGGGGATTTAACTGATTGATCAAAAGTATGCACCAAACCAAACTCACAACAAGAGCATTAGTTCCCCACCTTCTGTTTTGTTTTGTTTTTTTTTCTGTGTACAAATAATTGAGACCTGGGAAGGATTTTGATAGATGATTGGCTGATTTAGCTGGAAAAAATTGACAGATGATCAGTATTCTTTTTGCTATTAATCCACATTATAACCATAATTCTGCAGTGAAGATTAAAAACATAATAACCATAAATTCTGCAGTGAAGATTAAAAAAAGCAGAAAAGATGGAGAGAAGCAAAGTTGGGTTGAGAACATATTCTTGCCTGAGTCTGACATGAAACATCATCAACCATGGTGCATCTGTCTGTCTTCTAATCCTGAAAAGCCATGTTTTGGAGTTTTTATTAAAACACAATCAAGGCAATAAACCCAAGAGACAAATAAGGATATGATTTGATGTCTGTAGCCACAGTAGTGTACACGTATGCAGGTTCTCATATGAAATGACACCAGTTTAGTTTTGTTGGATATGTTTTTTGAGTTTGTCTGGCACCAATATGGTGGTCTCTAACCCATGATTAATTATTTAATCATATTTAATATGTTTCTTGTGTATTTATTATCAAATTACAGCAATCGGACACGGCCTGTTTGACGCCTCTACTACTAGATACTCAGATGATGCAGATCGACAAATAATACGTGTTCTTGCTGTTGACCCAAAACAGGAGAAAAAGCTACTGCTCTAATAAGCCTTAATATTTGCCACTAGAAGCAGGGAAGGTACAGTTTATCAACTGCAAACAAAAGTTTTTTTGATCGAAAGCAAAAAATAGTTTAGAAATTTAGAAAATGAAACCATTCATGGCTGGCTGTAGACAAAAGGTGAAGTATTTGAAAAGTGGTCTAAACTTCTACTTGTTGAAAAGTGAAAACCACATGCCAAAATAGTTTACTAAAAGGTTGGATTTTAATGAACCAATAATATTATTGGTCCATGGATAACCTGATTTTATGATCCTAAATCAATCTGTTGCATAAGAATAAGGAAGATATCATCTTGGAAACTTGGAAGATTCACTGGCCTCACATTGGGAATTTGAGTGAATGCCAAGGGCATTTTGGACAGATTACTTATATGGTATAAATTTCTGGTTTCCAAACTAATAGCTAGAAGACGAGGAAAGAAGCTGGAGAGAAATGGCAGGTGTTGGCAACAGTTGTTTTGGTTCAGTCTTCATAGCTCCTCTTGAAAATGATGTCTTTTTGAAGAAGATGAAGAATTCTCCATGCAATTGTTTCATGGTTTCCAATGATTCCTTCAAATTGAACAAAGTTTCTTGTGGAATTGAAAAGAACCCTGTTAACGGTGAATTTGTACATAACGGATTAAGACATAATCACACACATAACACAAGTGTTTGAGTGGTTCACCCATAATGGGGCTACATCCACTATAGCTTATAACTTTGTATTTGTATTGAATATGGTTTACATTGTGTATGGAAGAGAGGCTTGAGAGCCTGTAAGAAAATAGAGCACTTGGGAGAGCTTTCTTGGAGAAGTACGCAGTTGGTCCTTTGCTTGGAGGTGGAGAGCCCTTTTATAGCCTAAGTAGTGGTAGAGAATGTATGGCCATCCTTGATTTGGGAGTCTTTACTTGGTCGTTTGATCAGCTTTACTGCCATCATTTGATGGCTTACTTGGCTATCATTGATCCAGTGGTTTTGGGTTTGCGCCAAGATTGGGCATGGTGTCGTAAACCCAACAGGACGGTGTGAGGCCGAGCCGAGCACATATCCTGTTGGAGGTGGTGATGCCGGAGCAGCACATATCTGCTGGAGATGGTGATGCCGAGCCGAGCACACATCTGTTTATTTGTGGGATGCTGGCTTAAGAATGAGGTGAGGTCACAAATGGTGTCAATAAGCCCCAAGTTCACAAATCGAGAATAGGTTCTTATGGGGACTTTCAAATAAGACTGTTGTCTGACCGGAGCGATTATAAATCACATATGGAGAGAATAGTAGGGCCTAGTTGATCACATATGGAGATAATAATGTCGAGCCGATCACATATTGAGAGAATAAGGAGGAGCCGATCACATATGGAGAGAATAAGGAGGAGCCGATCACATATGGAGAGAATAAGGCCGAGCCGATCACATATGGAGAGAATAGTAAGAAGGCCTAATCGATCACATATGGAGATAATAATGTCGAGCCGATCACATATTTTGTAACGATGATGTTTGTATTTGTGATGACTTGATGACGATGTATGTACGTCAATGGCGTGATATCATTTCATGTAGCGGCGATGTATGCTACGCAATGGCGATGTACATGATGTGTCATGGTGGCGTGTATGCCATGCAATGTGGCGTATATGATGTGTCATGGTGGCGATGTATCTATGCAATGACGCATAACGTATATGACGTGTCATTGTGGCGATGTATGCGAAATGCAACGACGACAACGATATGACGTGTCGTGGTGGCTTAATAATGCACATAATACTTGTGAATCAGAATTAATAATGGGTATGTTTTATTCCTTACTTGTGCGAGATAGTATCGCCTGCCGAGCGAGCACATATATGGAGAGTTTTCCTTCTCTTTGGGACATATTGGAATATTGTGGTCGGGTCGGTCATTCCATGTAGTAGAGTGACCATGTAAGGTGGTCGGTAGTGACGTGGTAGACCATACAAGGTGGCGGGCGACTATGCAAAGTGGTCGCGCTCATCCACGGTGTGGGTCGGGCTGTGAGTTCGACATGGTAGACCATGCAAGGTGGTTGGTACCTCCACGTTGTAGACCATGCAAAGTGGTCGGTCCGATACCTCCACGTAGTAGATGACCATGCAAGGTGGTTGGTACCTCCACGTTGTAGACCATGCAAAGTGGTCGGTCGGTACCTCCACGTGGTAGATGACCATGCAAGGTGGTTGGTACCGACGTCAGAGACCATACAAAGTGGTCGGGTCGGTACCTCCACGCAAGTCGATGACCATGCAAAGTGGTTGGTACCTCCACGTTGTAGACCATGCAAAGTGGTCGGTCGGTACCTCCACGTAGTAGATGACCATGCAAGGTGGTTGGTACCTCCACGTTGTAGACCATGCAAAGTGGTCGGGTCGGTGCACTCCACGTAGTAGATGACCATGCAAGGTGGTTGTGCCTCCCACGTTGTAGACCATGCAAAGTGGTCGGGTCGGTACCTCCACGTAGTAGATGACCATGCAAGGTGGTTGGTACCTGACGTTGTAGACCATACAAAGTGATCGGGTCGATTACCTCCACGTGAGTCGATGACCATGCAAGGTGGTTGGTACCTCGCCGTTGTAGACCATACAAAGTGGTCGGTCGGTACCTCCACGTAGTAGATGACCATGCAAGGTGGTTGGTACCTCCACGTTGTAGACCATGCAAAGGGGTCGGTCGGTGCCTCCACCTCCGCCACCAAAGAGAAATAAGGGAGAACCAGGTTTTGTTACCTTGGTTCTTGAAGGAGTGCCTCATGATCAAAAAATGGTGAGAACGACATGGATCTTTGCTGCGTTTCCCACAGATTCCGCGCCAAATGTTAACGGTGAATTTGCATAACGGATTAAGACATAATCACACACATATAACACAAGTGTTTGAGTGGTTCACCCATAATGGGGCTACATCCACTATAGCTTATAGCTTTGTATTTGTATTGAATATGGTTTTACATTGTGTATGGAAGAGAGCTTGAGAGCCTTTGTAAGAAAATAGAGAGGGAGAGCTCTTGGAGAAGTTTACTGCAGCTGGCCCCTTTGCTTTGGAGGTGGAGAGCTCCTTTTATAGTCTAAGTAGTGGTAGAGAATGTATAAGTACCATCCTTGATTTGGGGTCTTTACTTTATCATTTGATCGACTTTACTTGGCTATCATTTGATCGCGCTTTACTCGCTATCATTGATCTAGGGTTTTGCCTAGGTCGGCATGGTGTCGGCTGAAACTCCAAATAGACCAGTGTAGTAGAAGCAGATACATATCCTGTTTGGAGGTGGTGATGCTTGAGAAACGAGCACATATCTGCTTGGAGATGGTGATGTCGAGGCCGAGCACACATCTGTTTATTTGTGGATCTGCTTAAGAATGAGGTGAGGTCAGCATGGTGTCAATAAACCCCATAAGCAGCAGACCCTCCAATTCCAAGAACACGATTGAGGAGTACAACACAGCTATGAAGAGGATGATGAGGAACCCGTATGAGTATCACCATGATCTGGGTCAGTCTCTTCCCCATCTCATATGCTTTTAATTCTGCTTTTATAAGAATCAGTTTGTTTGTTGATGGGTATGTATTTTGATGTCATTTTATTATAATTTCTTGCTATGGATTTGTCATATGTATTCAAAGAGGCTTGCTTTAAGTGGACAGTGTTGTGGGTCTTTCTCTTCTTTTTGCTGATTAGTTGATTTTTTCGTTTTGGAAAAGAGATTTGTTGTTTAGTTTGCTAAATGCAATTTATTAACAACCCATTTGAAATCTGTGTTACTGAATTTTCATTTTTTGTTCCCTTATGTGCAATAATGACCAGAACGAAAAGTTGTTTGTAGTGCTTCCTTTCACATATTTCTAGAGCGGGCGTGTATGATCTAGATGACCCAGTTGCACACTTTTGATCTTTAATGGAGTATTAGTGCTTTGAGATAGTTACAGATTAACTTTTCATTGCACCTTTTTCTTTAAGAAATTCTTGAACCAGTCTAATTTAAAATTCCCTATGGAAGTGGGTGCCACAGAAAAGTATGCATTGCACTGCAGAAACTGTTTTTCCTTTTCTTTCCCTCTTTCTTGGTGCAGAAAACTGTTTTTCTTTGGGCGATGAGTTCATTACTTTGCAAGGGACCTTGACTATTTAGCTACTTATCATCACGTCATGCTCATATGTATGTGCATTTTACTACGATATTAAGCAGCAAGCAATGCCATTCTGCTGAGGTTGTTGAGGATTTGGATTTCCGTTTTTAACAATCACTAATGAATCATGTTGCATTTTCTTGTTTCAAATTCAGAATAATAAGTGACGTTTGAGCTAAGGAGCTTTGCTTTTGGAAATGATAAAGAAAATAAACAAATCCTATACCATTTGCCAGTAGAAAGATTAGTATCATGTAATTCATTCTGGTTACTTCAACTAATGTGATTGTTCCTGTCCAATGTTCAGGCATGAACTACACAATGATAACTGATGACTTGATTGTGGGCTCCCAGCCTCAGAAACCTGAAGATATAGATCACCTGAAGGAAGAAGAGAATGTGGCATACATTTTAAACTTGCAGCAGGACAAGGATGTTGAGTATTGGGGAATTGACTTGCAGTCAATAAGAAAAAGGTGTAAAGAACTTGGAATCCGTCACATGAGGAGGCCGGTAAGCAAAAATCCTTTGCAACGTTTATTTAACAGATAAAGTATATTCATACCAAAATGACCTGGACAAGGTCCCAAACTTTCTAAACGTAGCATAATTTTTTGTCTTATCCCACATCTTACTGATGGCTGGTTTCTAGACATAATGATTTTGGATTGCAGGAGCCTCAAGCTCTGTTCTTGAAAACATTCCAGACCAACAATAAACAATTTTTCTGGATGTTGGAAACCTTTCAGGGACCAACAATATAATAAGTTTTCTGGATCTTGCAATAATAGAAATCACATTTAGGGGATATGGAAACTTATGTTATGAGCATTTTCCTTACTTTTATTTTTATTTTTTGTTTTTATATCAATGCATTGTAGGCGAAGGATTTCGATCCAGATTCCTTGCGAAATGGTCTACCTAAAGCAGTTTCATCGCTAGAATGGGCCATATCTGAGGGAAAAGGAAAGGTGTATGTGCATTGCACTGCTGGACTGGGAAGGGCCCCAGCTGTTGCAGTTGCTTACATGTACTGGTTCCTTGGAATGAATGTGAGTCCTTGTTTATCTATCTATTTCTGTATCTTTCATCGAGAAATGCACAATGGCAAAATCCTTCTGCAGACAGCCTTTTAACAGGCAACACTTTAGCATTCCAGCAATGTTTTTAGACCCCTTTATGAAGTCTGAATGGCTATGATATCTGAGGGATGACCATATTATTCAAGAAAATGATTTTTTTTTTCTCATTGCTTCAGTTAAGGAATTGTTCAAAAATTTGACAGCTATTGTGACTGTGTGCAGCTGAATGCAGCATATGATGCACTAACTTCCAAAAGACCATGTGGCCCAAATAAGAGGGCAGTACGTGGATCTACCTATGATCTGACCAAGAATGATCCATGGAAGGAGCCCTTTGAGAATCTTCCTGAATATGCATTTGAGGATATAGCAGATTGGGAAAGGAACTTGATTCGAGACCGCGTCTATGCTGTCCGGGGAACTTGAACACTTAGGTAAGCAATTCTTGTTTTAAAGTTAATACATAATCACAGGACAGCCAGCTATGGAACCTTAAGGGCTGTGTCTGGTGCTGAGCTTTCCAAGAAACATGTCCTTGACTGGCCAGCAATTCATGTGGTTGATCTCTTAGCGTGTCATATTTTGCATCATGGGTAAAGAAAGTGAAGGTACAGCTTTGTAAACATTGATTGGTTGCCTTGCTCAGCCGTCTTGGGCTGTTGGTGATTTGTCAAACTTCCGGTGTACCTCCAACACCTCTCCAGAAAAAGTAAAATGAAAAATACAGATTCTCCTGCAAACCTTCTAGTCTGTTCTAAATCATCGGACGCCATTCTCATATCCAAAGCATGGCTGGCAATACCATTCTGCCGAAAATTACTTTAGAACACACTTGGTGTTGTATGATTTCTGGCTTTCTCATATAGGGTTTAGGATTTCTCACAAAATAGTTTCCCCACTTGTTAAAATGCAGACACTGAAAAAATTGCTTTTGCACCTTTTTGTTGTAATCTTTTTCCACACATTTGAGCAAATTGATTCGTATCTTAAGAATCTTGTAATGTGCTGCCATACATTTTTCCTACCATGATTGCTAATATTGTGAAGGCATGTTGATGCTCGACAGGTTTCCATGGCGTTAAAAGTTCAAAACAACACGGTGCTACATAGAGTTGGTACAGTGGATGGATAGGTGCAGGCTGGATGGATGCCTATGTGACCGCAATAGATGTGGCATTGATATGGCAATCACAGTATTAAGTTGTGTACTTGCAAATCTGATATTATTAATGAATCCGTAAAGTGCAATTCTTTTCCAATTAATCATCAATGCTTACATGGATAAACACAGTAGATACAAAGGTTAATATTGGCTTGTTAATTTACTCATGCGTTTGCGAAAAAGCACGTGTTACATTATGTATGACATCGTATACCAACGACCGACTGGCAAGCTGCCCTTGGTGTAATGTCTATAACAAATGAGCTAACAAAACTTCTTATAATGGTAGTTCTTTAAAAGCTCATAAATGATTCATCTTTACATATATAAACAGCTAAAAATGTGACGAGTAAACATTAGGAAGTGGAATGAGTCCGGAGCTTTGCAAGTTCTGCTTGACGGCGGCCTAAATGAAATGCGATCACTATCCACAGCAAACAGACCTGGAAAAGATCAAAGAGAGATACCTTTGTTATTCTTTGATGGAGAGAAATCGTCAGGAAAAAAGATGCAAATGCTTTACAAATTCCAAGTGCCAAACAAAACTCGGGAGACCAATTCATAAAGCTAAACGCAGGATTTTAAGTAACAACTATAGAACAGGATACACCCTCCACCATTGGACTTGGGGGAGAAGGAACCATTAAGGTCCAGGGAACCAAATTTGTGTTTTTATACCCGAACTGAAAAAGAAAACGGGAGAGGGATGAGATTTCAGACATACAGGCAGGCCGTAAAGAGACACAGTTGATGCTCTCCCATCAACAGTGCTGAAAAGTAGTTTGTACATTCCTGCTGCTGTAGCATCTCCAAGTCTTTGAACAAATACATCAATGCAAACCTGCAGTATCATGTAATTAGTGAAATAATGTCTCAAATAGTTCGGTGATTTGCTTAAAGTTGCACATGACACAAATAATGCAAAATAAGACACCAAATAAGAGATCCTGTATTGAGTGGAATGGCTATAGCGAAGAATTCTTTTTTGGTGTTTTACTTTATATAGCAAGCGCCATTGCATGCATCAAAGTTATTGAAGCACTTTCTCATATAGAGGAAACTAAGACACCAACAGCAAGCACCAAGTCACACAGTTTTGTAGATTAACATATTTTATATTAAAAAAAACCAATTTTCTACGTAAAAAGAATTTAGAAGCTCGTGCCTTGGCTTTGTATTTTTCATCCTGTGAGACAACAGTAAATAGGAGTTCTCTGCCAGGCCTGGTCACAACATAAGTGACAAACTGCACAAAAGAAAAAAAAAGGAAAGAAAACTGTAAGATCATCTTTCTCCCAGAATGCAAAAAGATTCACCTATGCATATTACATACAATTAACATGTTTCAAGCATTTACCTCCAGACATCTTGGTTAAATTGAGTTATGAGATAAAATTTGAAAGGGTAAAAACAGAACCCAAAAGTCAGAGAATACAAACCTTCCGGAAGGTCTCAGAAACTGCGACGACCACCCAAGTTGGCCAGACAGCTATAGCAACCAAATTTAAGAAGGCAACAAATGGAGTAGCGCAAATAGCTGTAGTAACCCCCACAACAGTTAGAAAACGCCCCTGTGAAAGTGCCATAAAAACACAGGAAAGTGATTATAGATAAATGCCCATGATGATATATGATATAAAATATATGCATAAGAGGAAACATTTGTTGGAATTCTAAGACAGTAAATACAGAGTTTAACCATGTAATAGATCAGTTACATAGCACTTTCGGAGCAACATTCATTCTAAAAACACTACCAAAATCCGACAAGTCAGTATTCTAAAAATGCTCCCTGCTTTGTTTCAAGAATATTTAATTTTTCTTAAGATGTCTAGAAATAGAAACATATCCAGGCATGAGACTAGGTTTTTTTCTTTGCTCTAGTTATATCAGAAATCTAAAAGGATAGGACACCTAAATAGCCTTCAGCAGGAAAGCTGGAAGGCGATAAACGTAAAAACAGCTGCAAACATGAACTAGCTAAGCAGTATACACTTTCAGTAAGGAAACATTCTACACACCATATCTCATGTTAATTACTTTAAAAACTAGAGAAAACAATAACTATATAACAAAAGCTCATCCTAAGAACAGCATACCGTTATGGTAAGTTGTCCAGCAAGGATAAAAACAGCAATAAAGCTGTTTATCTGAGCCAACAATTTTCTTCTTCCAAGAGAGCTAGTAACAGTCATGGCAATGACACTCACTTTCTGCAGTTACACAAAAACAGAGATAAGAATCAGCAGAAAGTCGGAAAGAATGAGAGGAAAGAGTTGGTTAATAAAATTCACATCAGCGCTTAAGTTAATTACACTGCATGCTATACAGAGTTAAAAAATATAATGGAGCACAATACATAAGAAGAATCATACTGCCATTGATCAGATAAATGGAATTAAGAGTACTTTAATTTATTTGATTCTTGGAAAAAGCAAAAAGCCAGTCCCTTAAAACTCTAATAAGAAGATGCCAAATCATTAAGTAGTTCCTCCACAGACAGCAAACAGGAGGAAAGGAAAATAAAAATATACTGCGAGAGGCATAATATTCACAGACAATACTCCCTTTAAGTCGAGACAGGTAACATAGATAGAGAGGCTGATTTATACTAAGTTCAACCTCGTGACAGTGGATGGTTACCTGAAAATAAAAGAATGAAGAGATAACTGCACTCAGCCACAGGAACAAAGACACATACAACAAGTAAGATGATGCCAATATAAGCCAAAATCCATCTAAGATGGCCCAAATCTGAGGTTTCACCACCAGAGTAGGTGACTTAGGGGAATTTCCTCTGTTGCGAATGGTTTGCCCATCAGGCTCATTTTTCCAATCAGTGTCAGCTTCTCTAACACCAAAGAAGAAACCAAGTCAAGAACTAGATAGATTATTACAAAATTGTAACAGATAAGATGGTTCAGAGGCTCATTTTTCTGATCCAAATTCCACCTTCCAGCAAACAGATATTGATTGAGTACCATAAAAAACAAATCAAAGAGAAATTTGTTAATATAGTTGACCTGATGGGTGATAATTCCTCAGGAACATGGACATGGGACACATCCAGGGTTATCCCTTTTGATGACTGTGCAGCAAACTCCATTAACAAAGCAGAAAATAGCAGTAGAACTGCAACAAAACAATGCATGGTTAAAAACCCATCACACACCACACACACAGAAAATATCACATTTCAAAAGACTGGATGGGCAAACATACATGGCCCCAACCTAGCCATTCCCGTGGCAAACAATGACCCAAAAAGCTGTCCAAGTGTGGCACCAGCACCGATAAAACCAAATAATCTTGAACCTGACTGAATACCAAACAAGTTAAATGCATGACAAAAATTTTAGTTGCCATCAAATTCTAGTGGCAGGATACATACCTCACTGTCCATAACATCGATTACTCGAGCCCAAGTTGAAGAAATTGTTATTAGATTAAGTAGGGCAATCTTCAAAAAAGAAGAAACTTGTATCACTATACAAAACTTGATAAATACATTATTTTCGATACTCAGAAAAAGTTTCTAATACTTTTGAAAAAAGTGATTTCGACATATTCATACCCAGAGGAACAATCCAATCCTGACAGAGACATAGAACCAACCAAGGTTCTCCCACCCTATGGAATATGCAGTAGTGGCTTGATTAACATCAACATTTTGGCCATTTACTGAAGTGGAGGACATAGTGACCAAACCCTATATACAAAGAAGGGAGTTATCAATATGAATGAATAAACCCAAAATCATATTTCTAGAGTATAAAAGCAACCAAATCAGAAATAATTGTACGCTCATGAGATTTCATCTCACCTTCACCTCTTGTTGTGCTCCAGCCGATGAGGAATGCCAGAGAAAGAAAAATACAACAAGTGATACACTAAAAAACCTGTGCATTAAAACCAAAGCCTGGAATTTCAAGAAGCAACTATTACAGAGCGACATGTAAAGAAACAGAAATTAAAAGCAGGTAAGAACTAGCTATCTCCGTTTGCTTTTTAAGTAAAAAGTTCCAATCATATCACACGCAAAGAACTAATTTTTACAACTAAAAATAAAAATTTCAAACCCCATATCCAAACTGAGAATATAGCAAATGGTGGATACACACATACCTTGCCTTTAGAAACATTAGGCAAAGAGAAAATGAGAGTTGCAGCTGGCGCAGCAATCGAAGTGAGGACCAAAGACCCCACAAACAGACCCGGGAGGCTCGATAGGCCTAAAGAGATTGCACCCTCATCGCGCAATGGAAGCACCACGAAGTAGGCACACAAAATCTGCATTGAGAATCAAAATTAAGCTAAAAACACAAAAACCAATTCATGAACTTAAGAAAGTAATGCAATTAAACAAAGGGATTGGAGAATATAGGAGAAACAGAGTAATAGCTGAGACAGGCTTACAAAGAAGAAGCAAGATGAGGAGTGGAGCAAAGCTGAGGTCTCGTGAGGATGCACCGCAACGAATTTGGAGAGAATTGCATCTATTCGAGACATACTCATCTCTCCCCTGTAAATGGAGGACTTGATGATTTGGTTGATTAATGTTTATGTTCTGATAATAGTTAGACGAAAAGGAAATGAAATGAAACAGCTTGGTTCGAGGTTGAAGAAGGTCATGTGTGAAAGTCAAATTATGTGACTGGGCCTGGGTTCTGGGCTGGCCCAAAGCTCGTCATATACACAGCAAAACCAGATTAGAATTTGCCCATTTGCTCTCTCTCTCTCTCTCTCTCTCTCTCTGTCTCTCTTTCTCTGGCTTTACCAACAACCAAGTGTGCCATGCCCAGCTACCTCAGTAAAGCCCTGAGTAAAGCATCTAAATCTATCAGCTCAGCTTTCACACTCAGACTTGCACCACACCCTGCAAAATTTCGCTGCTCCGTTAAGCTTTCAACCATGTCTGATGGGAAAGGAGCGGTTCGCTTCCCTTTATCTGCTTCAAGCACTCTTGTCATCCAAAAGGGAGATATCACCAAGTGGTTCATCGACGGCTCCACAGACGCCATCGTCAGTCCTTCTCTCTCTCTCTTGACTTTGTAATTCTGTTTTCTTCTTGTTTTCTTCTGTTTGGTTCCCGAGAAATAACAGGAAAAAGAAAGCAGGGAACTTTTGAGCCTTTTGGGTCTTGACTTTCAACATGGTAAATATGTTTGTTTTTCTCTTACTGGGACAACGAAACCTCAAATCAGGATGTTCAATTTTGTGTAAAATTAGATTATTTTTTAGAGTTTCTCATTGTTATTATGCACTGTTATTATCAGCTCCGTGAATGTGCCAAATTGCTCTCACTGAATACTAGTGCCATGTTTCTGAAAAGATACTCCAGTTTCATGTAATTTCTTTCATTGATCACACATGAGTTGTCATCAATTTGAGCATGGTTTATTGCATATTGATAGACATCTTTTTGTAGGTTAATCCGGCAAATGAGCGAATGCTTGGAGGTGGTGGTGCAGATGGGGGTAGTTTTGTTTTCCGATATGGTTTTCTATTACTATGTTGATCTTTTGAAATGAACCCACTGTAACTTTATTGATTTTCAATGATCTTTTAGCTATACATAGGGCCGCTGGCCCAGATCTTCTACAAGCATGCTATGGTGTCCCAGAAGTCAGGCCAGGCATCCGTTGCCCCACTGGAGAAGCAAGGATTACCCCGTAAGTTCTCATGATTTAACTACTCTTTGTTCTTATGGCATCACTTGGTTTTTGATTTGTACGCCACATAAGAAGTGATCAAAATACATTGTGCATGATGCAGGGGTTTTAAGTTGCCTGCTTCTCATGTAATTCACACTGTTGGACCCATCTACCGTTCTGGCAGTAACCCGGAAGTTTATCTGAGTGCTGCATACAGGTTTTAATCTGTTTCTTTCTGCTACTTTTTTGGTAATTTAATTTGTTACTCCTGATTGAAATTCCTTTCATGAAACTTGATTACAGGAACAGCTTGAGCATAGCCAAATCAAACAACATTCAGTATGTTGCCTTTCCTGCCATTTCTTGTGGCGTGTATGGGTAAGTTGACAAAAGAACTTCCTTGGTGCTCTAGTACATAAGCTTTAATTTGGAGGATAAGAATCATAGTAACATCTGATCACGTTGCATGAGGTGTATTGATCTATAATCTTTCTTGCTGTTCATCACATGGAGTTGAAAGATAGTCCCGTTTCTTGTTGTGGGGCAAATTGTGTATTTATGGTCTCAACTCAAGGCATATAACCTCATGCTTGATAGTATTAGATTATTTATTCTATTTTTCCCCATCTGTTACTGAAAGAAAATCGTATGGACTTGTTGTATTGAAGTTGTAAACAAATGACAAACAGAATAATCTCCTCTTAATTGCCATATTCTTCCAGATATCCTTATGATGAAGCAGCCACAGTAGCTTTATCTACAATTAGAGAGTCTGTGAATGACCTAAAGGAGGTATGTATGCATATTTTTTCTTCATGACATGGCGGTGATGTGGGCTTTATCATTTGGTTCCACATTTTCAATGTCTTTAATTAGAAGGGCCATGATTTGTTCTAGTGGAAAAAAACATTTTTCCCAGTTTGAAAGCTATCGAGAGAGCTATCTAACAAGCTTGCTTAGAAACATCAAAATTGTCTAATGTAATCAATCCCTTGACCAGTTGAGTATTCAAAAACTCATTGGCAATTTCATTTTATATTGGTTGCAGGTGCACTTTGTTCTGTTTGCAGATGATATTTACACTGTTTGGTTGGACAAGGCCAATGAATTGCTTAAAGCTTAATATGCACCAGGACCAAGCATTTAGAAAATATATGAGTTACCTTTCTGTCATCATATGCGGATGCAAAACTTTTCATGTAGAGCCGAAGTTTGTTGACTTGTAATGTGTAGAACAAATGGTGAATATCTTCTTATGTTGCCTATATACTCAGGTTATTATTATGATGGAAATTTCATGGAATTATTATTATGTGTGCATTTGCAGAAGCTGCCTAGTGTTTGTAGGTTCATCCTGGACAGCCAAAAGTCAGGCATTGAATATGATTATAAGTGAAGTGACTTTGTTAAATGACCCAAATAATATACAATCAGCTAATAGAGATAGGCATGAACCTCCTTGAATTGCAGGGGGGAAGAAGGAAACATGGCTTTGCTATATTCCAGATTCATTAAATTTGTATCCATAATTCATCGCATAACAAACCAATTTCAGCCTGTCCAACTCTATTCATCTCCAGTGTTAGAGATGGGAAACCCGGAAAATGGTTCTATCCAGAAAACTTCGCCTATTTAAGTAACAGCGAGTTTCCCGTCCTCATCAAACAATTAGAAAGCAACATATAGATGACTGAACCAAAACAAAAACAATGGAAAACTCTGCTAGGTCTTGTATGAGGAAGCAGTAGCAAAGCAACATATCGGCAACTTTATAACAAAACAAAATTCCGAACTCAATGGTATGCCATCAATGACTTTATGAGTCTGCATCTAAGTTTTCCACATTACGAATCTTTGTCCTTGGGTACATTTCTCGGAAGTCTGTTGAAAACACCCTCATCCACGATTTTATAATGCTTTGAAAATTGTCGGTGGATCTTTCCGTAACACCTGTCCACAGTCTCTTCATATTTGCTGTACAAGGCAGGAAGTGTTATGGATATGATTGAACCTGCCACCATTAAAGCAGAATATAAGTATAAAACTTTACAAGAAACTTACATGTATCAACCCCCACCTTGTTTGTGAAAGAACATAATTCGGAATAATGGGTCCAGAACTTGACAAATAATAAAGCAAAGTTTGGAAGGAAGAACTGTCACAATAGCCTCTGCTAAACATTGCATAAGGTACATGAAATGCCAAATAATAACAATAAAGCTTCATATGAGACATCACAGATCATTCATTTAACAGACCCAGGAGGACGGTGCACATACCAATATAAGCAAGTGTAAAGAATGAGAAAAAGCTGCCTATGACAGACAATAGCCACAGACAAACCACCACCTGTCAAATGCACAGTAGCTTGGTAAGATACTTTCTTCATTCGAATCGGTAATATTTGCAAATGCACAGTTAAAGGACAACTAATCTGGTTTCAGCCAGATAGACAACGAATACCAAATATATATTCTACCCCAATTACAATTGTTCCGACTACTTACCCTACAAGCCATGGAAAATTCATACTCCATCTGGTTACTCTATTTTCATCAGATAAATGAAGCATAGCAGACTTTAAAGGCCTGACTAGACTCGCAAGACAGCTACAAAGCCCAGGTAGTTCCTATAATATTAGTGTAACATGCCACTTAACACTGACCTTGAAGAACAGTCTAAAGTCTTTGCCAAGCGTGATGTCATGAGCCATAAGCAGCACATTGTTGATTTTGACACGAAATGATGCTGCAGCATTATTAACCATTTCCTCTGATAGTACTAGCTCCGGTAATGTTTCTAATTGTCTACTCAAAGAATATGATAGTTATCCTCATTGAAAACAGTTTCACTGCTAGGTTGACAATAATACAAGTGAAGAGGGTAAGAAAATTCGTACTTATTTCTGAGAACAGCATAGTTGGCTCGAAGAAATAACAGTACAACCAAAATCAGCAAGACATCTGAACAAATTGATAAGAATGATAATCCAGACCGCTCAAAGAGGAGCCAAGAAATTGTAGCGACAATGATAGCACCAAAGGAAACACGCCCCCGCTTCCACAACAAAACATCAGCAGCTAAAAAGAAGAGGACAGACAGTAAGAAAAAAAAATTAAGAAAATACTGAGAAAAGAACATAGGTATTTATACAAATATAGGCTGTAGCAGGTAAACCGTAAACCATGTTAAGACATTGATATTGGCAGGTTTGATCACTTTAACTAACTTCTCACTTCTTTATTTGGAAGTGAAAACCATTCTCAGCTCAGATTAAAGTCATTATCAAATTCAGATATTGGAATTCAAATCCTGCATTTGAGTTGTTCACATATGCATATGAGGGAACAACTAGCCTAGCTATTTTAAAAGACTCTTCTGGAAAAGCAAATGTGATATTCCAGAAAGAATGAGGCAATTTTATCCGCGTTCTGACAAGCAATGGATTTTTAATTTTAAAAAGAAGCATTCAACAATATTTTGCCTCCTTGTATATGAGATTTTCCTGAAGCACTAGACAAAGGGGCATACTGGATGAGCACTACTAGAAGCCTAGACTATATCCACCTAATTCAAGTTCTTCTGCATGCATCAACAAAGTATAAAAAATATGTGCTCTAACCTTGCATATGTCAAACTAAACAAGGAAGTCTTGCACATGAAACAATGGCATTTGCTCCTCACTGTCACGATACTTAAACTCTTGGGAAGAGAAGGGGCTGGTAGAGCCATTCTGCGGCAAAGTAACTCAAAGAAACCAACAAAGGCAGCTTGCACTTCAGTTTCCCTAGGTCCAACATAAAAGGCAGTTACTTGCCTCACGAGGCAAGCCTTGCCACACAGCCATCTCCTACTCTAGAAAATGCAAGTGATGCCACTCCAAATATTTTTTTCATTGTTTCTTTTTCTTTTGTTTAATCACTTGCGTGGAGATGAAAACAAATTCCCAAAGAAACCATCTTTTTCCCCCTCTATAATTTCAGGCATCTCTTTTCCTTCGGCAGTTTTAACTAACCACACATTCTTTTCAACGATGAACATAATTGTGAACTGCCCTCTTTACCACAAACTCTACATTATGCCTTCATTCATCTATTGGTTTTCGGTATCCAATGTCAACTCTAATTTCAATCAATAGAGAACAAAAAACCTTATGTACGAGACTACATTCAAGCAGACCAATAAATTCTACAAAGTAAACGCCACTCAATATTGCTCCATCCAAATATAACCAACCGTGATCAGCATCATTTCAGATAATCAAGAAGCTAAAAACATAGCATTTTCAACAGATAATGGAGACAAGTGACAAAACCCAAATTTGAAAAGAGGAAAAGGAAATTAAATAGAGATTCCACACACCCAAAATCCCAGAAATGTCATTGAAGTTCAATAATGTCAGACAAAAGTTTAATTCTTTCCTCACCTTGACCTCCACCCAAGGAGTTGTGCACTGACCCTTGACGACCAAACAAACGATACCCAGAGCTACCTGCTGTTGGGTTATAAGAAGTAGAAGCCACGGCCTTCCTTCCATCCCCATCTCCCTCTGTGTTGCATAAATCTTGTGAATTATCCATCATCAACTTCAACCCCAATTTAAACTTCAATATCTATCGCTAAAGAGTAAACAGTTATAAATTCGCAGTTGTTTCTCGTAGAATTGAAACAAAACAAAAACAACAGAGTCCCCAGTTGGGATCTGAATCATACGATGTTTGAAGACTTTGGTCTGCACGGGTTTCTAAGCCAAGACACCCGTCCAATAAACCAAAGACAAAACCAGAGTATCAGAAGAAATTTGGAAAACACATAACAGTAACTTCTTTATTTTCTTTTTCCCAAACCAAGTAACTACTCTGTTTTATTTATTTATTTATTGGTCAAGGTTAAATTGCCACCATGCTCAGCATGTTTTTAGATCTACAAGCTTAAACATGACACAAAGTTTGGATATTTCGGGTCATAGTTGACAATTAGATATTAAACATTGAAACTTTGAAACCATGGGATGTAGGGGTGAGTATCAATCTAGCCAAACTGATGAAATTGGTTGAATCAAATTATAATTATCAATTTGGTTTGGTTTGGTTTTGATCAAGAAAAATCAAACGGTTTAAAAATCGAATCGGACCGTATATGATTTGGTTTGATTTGATTTGATTTTGAGTTGTTGTAAACCGACCTAAACCAAACTGGACCGTTTATGTGTATATTTATTTATTTATATTTTATTTCACATGTGTAATACTCTAACTAGGTAATAACTATATATGAATATTTGAATTGAGCTATATTAGTTAGTGAAATATGAAATTTGATGGCATTTTGAATTTTAGGATGATTTCGTACTCTAAAAAATGATTTATGTATGAAGTAATTTGTGAATTGTTGATTATAATTGGGCTAACAATGTTGAAAAAATGCAAAAAGAAAGAGAATTGGGCTTAAGTCCAAATCGACTGAACCAAACCAAATTGTCTTAAATTGGTTTGGTTCGATTTTATTTATTTATAACTTTATCCAAACCAAACTAAACCAAATCGTTACATTGTAATTGATTCAGATGTGATTTTAAGGTAAAACCGATTCAATTCGGACCGTACCCACCCCTCATGGGGATGGGATGGAACACTACCCAGTAACTTTTTTTGTTCTACTACACATAAAAAAATGAAATGAAATGGGATTTTGTTATAAAACTAAGGGAAATTGTAGAGAGAAATAAGATGAAGGGAAAAACAGAGAATTTGTTCTATGAACATGTATCAACTTATCATATTCATCTTTATAAGCGTCTATTTATAGGCTTACAATAGAGGTATTTAACCCACAATTTATAGCTACTAATTACAATAATAAGGGCATAGGTTACAAAGAAATAAGGGGTGGAGGTAATGGATGTTATGGTGGTCATCCACATTCCATGGATTTATAACACTCCCCCTTGGATGTCCACCATAAAATAACATTGTTGCCTCATTAAAAAAACCTTTCTTGGAAAACTCAGTGGGACAAAACAGAAGATAAGGGAAAAAGAGTGCAACTTTCTTCTAGATCATTGATATGGTGTTGGACATGCTTATGTTGCCTCATTAAAACCTAGCTAGGAAAAACCCAGTGGGACAAAAAAAACCTAGTCAAAGGGAAAAAGAGTACAACGCGCATATGTCCTGTATGTAGTGGAATTAGGATGCTCCCCCTGATTGATATCTCCCCCTGATTAATATCTCCCTTTGATTTTCGTTAACTTCTGGAATTTAGGCTTCAGAAAAAGCTTTGGTAAAACAGTTCACCAAATTATCTTGTGAACAAATTTGTTTAACTCCAATCTCTTGTCTTTTTTCTGAAACTATGTCTTGATGACCCTTCTCTGATTTGAGCAATACAAGCAACAATGTCTTCATACATGATCGTTTATCACACTATTCGACCTGTTTTTCACTTTTCAAATTATTGAACTCTTTAGTAGCATCAACAACTAATCTAATAGTTAGAATATGTTACAACAATATCAAATTTGAATTCAAAATACTCAAACTCTTAGTATTAACTCTTAATCAAGAATCGTGGTACTTTATATCCTTCAAGGGGTTGCTTCATGTGATATATCTCAAATATTTCATGAGCTTTGAGGATCTCCATGTACCATGCAATCTTAATAAATATGCATTTAACACATGCTATAAGTTTCGTGTTAAAATAAAATATGTACTTATAGAAATGTGGATACATCTACGATGAGATAGGAGACTAAAACCATGTCTCTACCAGGAAACCTTATGTCACATTAGTGATCTTATTTCACTTCACAAACACCAATCCGTAACCTTCATACTTAACATTTGTAATTTGGTGTTTGAGCTATGGGTTCAATATCCCACACTTCATATTTAGTGATAAATGGAATTGCGCCTATTTCCATTTTGGCCAATCACTTAACTTGTCGACATTCATGAAACGAGATTTAATATAAGCATAGCTCCTTGATGATTGCAGTAGCTACTAATAAACCAATTGTATCATCAATTCGTGATCCCACAATTCTCATGTGCATGCGCATGCATAATTTATAAGCATCTCATTGCTTTGGGGTACCAATGCCTCTTCAGGGGCTTATGTTGTCACTTATGGGACAAGCATCTCTTTTAAGATGAATTATTTAGAAAATGTGGATCATAACCTCCTATAGAGCGTTATTTTTAATAGGGCTTGAATTTTTCAAATAATCTTTACTGGGAGTTAAGTTTTTAGAACCTATATTTCTGTCATGCTCTAGGCATGCATTATATATAGTCACTTATTGTCATGTTAATTGATTGTGATACGAGAATATCAATCAATGTTAGCATATGTATAACTTATATATGCATTATCTTGATGAGACAAATGCGGATTAATTCAACACTATTTCACAACGTTCTTCAGAATCGCCATTTCTCCCCTAACAGCGGAAAATTGTCTTAAAATTTAGGAAAATAAACTCACCATCATTATCAAGTCAAATTGACAGGATTGGATAATGTGGGAGTTGTGCTTGTAAGCGTCTTGACAATAGACAAAATGTGACCATATGTTAGGCGCATCCAGTAAAACTGGTGAAGTGGTCCATAATTAAATGTTGTATAGGCTCACAATCCCCTTGAATTATTTAAAGAAAGAGGGGTCAAAGTCAATTTTTGACTGAGATGGCCTTATGACATCTTTTCTTTGTGAGCATGCTATATTCGTTGGACAAGACAATATTTTGAGTCTTTAAACGATGTCCTTACGAATTTATAAAAATCTTTTGCATCATTGTAGGACCATGGATTGCCAAGACAATCATGCCACAACATAAAAGTTATCCGGTCAATGAACTTCTGGTTCGTGACATCATAATTTTCAACTACTTTAATGGTTTTGTAATACAACCCACAAAAGAAAGTAGGAAGTTTGTCCAATAGACGCCTCTGGCTGTCAATATTGGGGCGGTAATACAACATTACATGTAAAAAGAAATTAACTAATAACCCAACAGAAATAAAATTAAATAAAATCTATAATAATAATAATAATAATAAATGAGTAAAGTAGTATAAACGAGAAATAAAATAAATTGATTAAAGACTATGAAATTCCAAGATAATCCAATATTAATGTGGATTCAATATGTAGATAAAACTACAAGTTTAAGAATTGGATTTCCAACCAATTCAATGTGCCTCAAAGTAGGCCACTTTTCCATGAAATCATAAAATTTGAGTTTTTAATCATTCATCTCATGGATATAGAAGTAATGAACTTCATGTTCGTATATAGTATTAAGATCAATGAAAACTATGAACTTCGTGGATCATATCAACATATATTCGAAGCTACAGGGTTCGAATACGTAAATCTAAATAAATTGAATTAATAGTTGTGCTTTGAACTTCATATTCAAATCGATGCATATGCACTGAAACTTCGGTTCTGGGTTCTTGACATATGTAGGCCTCATGGAATTCTGATTTTGATTAATACAAAATCAAGGAGTTTCATGTCCTTGTGTGCTTTTAAATTGCGAACTTCACGCCTCAATTATTTGAAGTCAAAGAACTTCGGGTTCGATTCAATCAAAAGGACTCTAGGTCCTAATATAGTTATATGATGAGGATCGAGGAACTGGGCCCCGATCTTTGTGTAATACAAACTCATCATAATAATTAAGATCATACTTAAAATTAAATAAACAAATAAATTAAAAAAACATGGCATTATATTCATGTGTAAAAAGAATAAGATTTTTTTTTCTTAAATGAGCATAGTGAAGTCTGATGGTGAGTACAAAGAAACTCTATACCATGTGATGACTCTAGCTCATAAGAAGAAAGAAAATTCAGAGAAAGAAAACATACCAAGAGCAATGTCGTGCTGATAATGTGTTATAAAACTAAGGAAATTGTAGAGAGAAATAAGAGGAAGGGAAAAACAGAGAATTTGTTCTATGAACATGTATCAACTTATCATATTCATCTTTATAAGCGTCTATTTATAGGCTTACAATAGAGGTATTTAACCCACAATTTATATATACTAATTACAATAATAAAGGCATAGGTTACAAAGAAATAAGGGGTGGAGGTAATGGATGTTATGGTGGTCATCCACATTCCATGGATTTATAACAGATTTGAGATTTTTACAGCACTACAGTCAAACTATTATTAAACAAGGGAACGACGTCGTGGCGCGAGAATTAACCTCCAGGTCCACCTTCAGTAAATATCTCCTGTATGACTCCCAAAGACCAAAGCTTTTTTAACCGACCGCGTCGCCTCATTGTTGAGGAAAGAGAAGGATAGAGACACGAAACCTACTGACTCAGTGAGCTATGAGCTGTGACCTCTCCATCTCTCTTAGAAACAGGAATTTTGATGTTTGACGCAATTGTTAGGTGCATCGCTAACTCTAAGCATCCAAGCCAAGGGTCCAATTCCATAACCACTGCAAAGAGCATGGACAGCCTACCCAATTAGCCATTGACTCATTTTCATAACACTACCACTTACCCATTAATCTTAACCATCAGATCTGAGACTTTGATCACCTCAAGACAACGCCACCTTCAATACTTTGATTGCCCTGTTCTCAGTTTTTGCCACTCTCGGTGAGTTTTACTTCTTCTGCATTTTTTTTTCTCATGTTGTGGAACAAAAATATTGACTTTGTAAGATGTTTGGGTTGTTTGTGCTTAGCTTGAACTTGGGTCATAGGCAAAAGATGGGGGAGGGCGAGAGGTTTCAGCTGGGGACAGTGGGGGCGTTGACTCTCTCTGTGGTTTCATCGGTCTCCATTGTCATTTGCAACAAGGCGCTCATTAGCTCTTTGGGTTTCACTTTTGGTAAGTTTAATGACTGTTTCCTTCTTTTTCTTTGGTTTGAATGTTATTCTCGTTTATAATATTGTTGCCTCATTTTTGTTGTTTTCTCTGTGGACCATGTGCGTTATTTCATTCAATGGTGAATTTATTTGGATTGTCTCATTTTCTAAATATCTAGTTTTGGAATCTTCAATGCGTTTTTGTGGGGTGTTTTAGAGGCATATAAAGATTGACGAGCTTTAAAGGTTCTGTCTGCATACAAAGGAAACTGTTTAAGTTGTTGTGATTGAATAACGAACTTAGGGAACAAAATTGGAGCTTTTGAAACGATTGTAACTACGTATTATAGCTTGCATTTGTAGTTCGACTTCAATGAGCATTGAAATATAATTTGACCAGTTTAATATGCAGCAAGGAGATGGAACATGGATCCTTTAGCAATTTGGTTAAACATGTTCCATTGGTAAAGCCCAGTACTAAATGTTGTTCTGTTTTGAGGAGAAATGACGAGAATGCACGATTATTTATATGTGATAAATTATAGCTAACCTGTTCATCTTTACTTGTTTCATTGGAAGTTGCTGAGATTAGATTGTTAATCATATTTGTTGTGCAGCCACAACTTTGACAAGCTGGCATCTTTTAGTCACCTTTTGTTCCCTTCATGTGGCTTTAAAGATGAAATTATTTGAGCACAAGCCTCTTGATCAGAAGACGGTTACGGGGTTTGGCATTCTGAATGGGATCTCAATTGGACTGTTAAATCTGAGCCTGGGGTTCAATTCTGTTGGCTTTTATCAGGTACATTTTCTCCTTCAATTTTATTTTGACTTATTGGTTTTTAGCTAAAACTTTGATGTTTCAGCATCTTCCTAAATATTAGAATATCTGAGATACTCTATTGTTTTTGCATTCTAGATGACTAAGCTGGCAATCATCCCTTGTACTGTACTATTGGAGACCCTTTTCCTTGCGAAGAGATTCAGGTTTCTCTTGAAACACCCTTTTACCTTCTTTTGACTAAGATGCTGATTTACTTATATGCTCAAACATATCCAAAAGTTTAAACCAGTAACAAAGCCAATTCTTTGTAATATATGCACAGTTTTAGTATTAGATACATATTTATATATTGCTGTGTATATATTTTGGATCCAGTGCTAATCCAATTGTTTGTTTGTGAAATATAGACTTATGATATTGGTCTTCATGCGTTGAACTATGATATGTGATTGTCCCTAAAATCTCAATTATTCACTGTGCTCTGTTTTTAATTTATTTTAATAAGTACAATGCTGTTATTTGTTAAATAAATAAATAAAAACAAAACAAAAATGTGGAGGAAGAGGAAGAGAAGAGGGGGGGGGTGAGATGTGTGAAGGTAAGGTGGTGTATTTGACGAAAGCTGTTTCTTTTTTCTTGGTAATCATGAGCTAGCTCTTTCTTTAAGGATAATGATAGAACTCATGAAATCTAACCATTTGTTACCAAGGTTAGTTCTTTATCTTTTAGCACCTTGTACTGCCACAAATTCATAAGCCATCACTTATTCTGACCACCTCAATTCGCTTCCAGCTTAGCCTTCTTTTGCCCTTATAACTGATATATGTACATCAATCTTTGCTAAACCTACTGATTAACATCTATCAATCCCTCCACTCTTCTCACATCACAGTTGGACTTTCCACCCTCCTCTTGGTAGTTCTCTTCTTTTCTGAACATCTGGACTGAAATTATTATTGAGCTCTAGCTCAATGCTTCAAGCTCTTTCTATCACCGGTGCAATTCCTAGGACGTGCATTGGTCCAGTTATTTTCTAAATTGAAGTCACCTTTGGCTCTCTCTACATTCATGTTACCTCTTCTAGTCTGAACCTTTTAGGTGAAGTTTGATTTGTTAACCAATAGTGTTACATTCTGATTTCTGATTTCTTTACCTATGACTGTACTAATTTTGCCCTTACTTGTTATGGCAGTAGGAGCATTCAGATTGCCCTCCTTGTCCTCCTCCTTGGTGTTGGGATTGCAACAGTTACTGATGTTCAACTTAATGCTCTAGGAAGTGTCTTGTCTCTACTTGCAGTTATTACAACATGCGTTGCTCAAATTGTATCCTCAACAATATTGTCTTTTTTGAGTGTGCACTTCACCTTATAATATAAACCATTGACACATGCACCACGATATAATTAAATCAGGGAGATACCTGAACCTAAAAATTCTTAAATAATATTGTCTAGTGTCATGGGTACATATTCTCTGAACCTTACTCTAATAGTCATTTATGGAGAATGGATACTTGTCATTACAAAGAGCTGACACACACGCCCTTGTCAAGGGCTTTTTCTTTATTCTGTGCTTGGATGGTTATTAAAATTATAATCTGATGATAGGTGTCTCAGTAGCAGGGTATTGTAGGCTTTTCTATCCAATTTTGTTTGATATCTTAACTAGTTTATTTCAGATGACGAATACCATCCAGAAGAAGCATAAGGTTTCTTCAACACAACTTTTGTATCAATCATGTCCGTATCAATCGGGAACTTTATTAATCTCTGGCCCATTTCTGGATTGGTTTTTGACCAATCAAAATGTATTTGCTTTCAAGTACACAACTCAAGTTCTGGTGAGAGTTGAAATAATTTTTTGAACAATTATATCTTCTTCCGCTTTTCTTTGAAAGCATTGCTGATTATGTATTCACTTTCTGAGTTGCAGGCTTTCATAATTATATCCTGCCTGATCTCGGTCTCTGTAAATTTTAGCACATTTCTTGTGATTGGAAAGACATCTCCCGTCACCTATCAGGTTCTTGGACATCTGAAGACATGCCTTGTGCTGGCGTTTGGTTACATTCTGCTTCATGATCCATTTGACTGGAGGAACATCCTAGGAATATTAGTTGCACTTATTGGGATGGTTTTATATTCTTATTTTTGCACTCTCGAGAGTCAAAAGAAGGTTTCTGAAGAAGCAACGCAGCCATTGCAGGTTTGAGTCAGTTTTTAAATTTCTCTAATTGCATTATAGAAATTTGAATCATTTTTTTATATAACATTGTATGACAAACTGATGTGTGAAATCCTTTCTTTTCCTTCGAATTGGTTTCAGCCCGGGGAAGACGAATCGGATCCTCTAATGGGTGTGGAAAATGGAAGTGGGGGGGTGGTAACTGATGCTGTTGCTCAAAAGGCCCCTGTATGGAAGTCAAACAAAGATTTGCATGCGTGAAGGGTGATGGGTGGCTAAGCTTTTTCAGCCTTGTTGATTTACACACTAATAGTAATATTAGCAGCATAAATAGAGTCGTTAGAGAAATGACAATATTTGTTGGTGTGTATTAGTAATTCTTCACCCTTCTCCTGTCTCCAATTTAATTTGAACAGGTCTGGCCTTTTCTTTATTAGTTAAGTTAAAAGACTGCCTAGCTAGGGTATATAATTTAAGAAAAACTCAATTGTATTAATTTCAACAACAAAATTAATCAAATACGATATTCTTTCGAATAATTCTCATATCTAAAGCATGGTTGGCAATACTAATACTATTCTATTCTGCCCAAATTTCTTTGGTGTTGGATGATACTTAATTTACTCAAGCCTTTGCTAAAAGCACTTGTGTTTCATACTCGGAAGCTGCCCTTGCTGTCATGTTTATAACAAAAGAGCTAACAAAACTTCTTGGAATGGTAGTTCTTCAAAAGCTCATGAATGATTCTTCATCCTTACAATATATAAACAGCTAAACATGTGATGAGGAAACATTAGGAAGCGGAATGAGTTTGGAATGAGTTTGGAGCTTTGCGAGTTATTGTAATAACCTCAAATTTGGGATTTTGTTGTTATTAATATTCCAATGAATCATAAGAGGTTAATTAAATGTGTGGGCAATTTTATGAAGTTGGTTTGATTTGGAAAAGATTGGATTAAGTGTGTTTAATCTCAATTTGGACTAAAATGCCCTTACGTCTAATTTAATGATTTTTCAAAGGATGTTCAATAAATTGAAGTGAGAAAATTATGATTCTTGGATGGAAAGATAGTTTACGTCGCTACAAGCATGTGGTAATTTTCGGAGAATTTTTCGCAGTTCGGACGTATTTTTAAGGATTTTCGGAGAATTTTTCGCAGATCAGACGTATTTTTAAGGAATTATTGAAGTTGGACAAAAAAAAAATTAAAATTTTTTTTGGCCGCCGGCACTGTTCACACGTGGTGAGTGGGGGCTTGCTGCTGCTGATTTCTTCTCCTCCCGTGCCTTCCTTGCTGCTGCTGATTTCTTCTCCTCCCGTGCCTTCCTTTCTCCTTCGTTCTTCATGGTTCTACCTCTACAAAAGAAAGAAAAGAAAAAAAAAAGTTTTTAAAATAAAATCTTTGGAAATTCATATATTGAGTTCTGGAGGTCGGATTGCTGAACCGTTTTCTCCTACGTGATCGTGAGAATGAGGCCTACGATTTAAGGTAAATTTCAAAGCCTCTTTTGCAAATTTCGAAATTTCTCAAATAGTGGATTTTTGGCGATTTAAGTTTCAAGTTTATAATTCGAGGCTATGTTAATGTACTCGTTGTCCTAAGCATGATAGTGTGCTCGAAATTGTAAGATTATGTTGTTTGATCGACGATCGGAGCCTCACAAAATCTGGACCGTTGATCGAAGATGATTGGACCGTTGGATTGTGTCCGATTTTATATATGTTGTAGCTGATGTTGTGAGGAGTCTGTAGGTACGAACAGATTGGTGATCGGACGTCCCGATATTAAGTTATTGTATTTTGAAGTTAAGGTGAGCGATCGTCGTTCGATTGTGCGTGATCGTGCGATCAAGAATGATCCGACCGTTAGAACGGGCCAGTTTGATGTGGTGTGATGTCGGGAGTATTTAGAGTACGTTGGTGTGATCGGATTTGAAATCTGAGTTTCATGGGCCCGGCGGATTTTTAAAGTGTCTGTTGGACGGAATGGACACGCTGAACTCAAATAGTAACTTTTTGGACAATGGGTGTTATTGGTCCTGTTTTGATATCGACAGTGTGTACGTCACAGTTTTGGAGTGTTTTGGACAATAATTGATCACTTTGGACCCAGGTCGGTCCAAATGGCATTTTCTTCATTTGTGAGCAGAATCTTAGATTTTGTAGTTTTGTGCTAAGTTGAGTTACGTACTTTGCTTAGGTTTTGCTGGAGCCAAAGTTGCTCGTTGAGGTTTGAGATTGTGGACTCTGAGTTGTTAAAGATGCGGCTTGCACGAGAGGTGAGTAAAACCATCTAGACCGTGTGTAAAACCATCCGGATCGTGAGTAAAATCACATGTTATTATATTTATTATAATGTGGTTTTGATAATGTTAATGGATATAATTAACATGCTGTGATGGTTTTTGAGAAACTGTTTTGTGTGAGTTAAAATCAATTAAATGTGTTTTGATTTTAATTGAGTTTGCAGGATTTTTGCAAAATGGATGGTATTCTTGGGTGAATGACCATGATATGTTGAGATTGTATTGTGGTGTTCATAAGTGAATGGTCACGTAAATATATATAATTAAATATATATTGTTATGATGGATGTATTTGAGATAGAAAACAATATTTAATGTGGAGAGTGCGTTTTATTGTTTTCGGGGTGTGTGGATGTTGTGATTGGAAGGATAGATGTGAGAATGCACTGATTCCTTCAATGGGAATAGGACCTTGGGGGTCTGACCGTGGCAAGCAATTAGGGAACCAAGCCCTGGGGTGCAAGGCCCCAAACCATTTAGAGATCTAAGTGGCGCCATTACAGTAATTATGTGACACATAGTTGCAGCCTTGTGGCAGTTTTTGATTACGCACTGTGCCATGGGGGCTGCAACAGTGTTCGTGAGTCGGGAGAGTCTAGCTTATTCTCACTTCTGTTGTCCAAGAGTGACATTTATGAGTTGTGTTTCTAACATATTTGGAACAGATTTTGAGGTCACAGGGGTGACTGACAGTTCTTAAAAATAAAAGAATTGTGATTGGGGTGAGTTGATTGATTATGATTACCTTGATTATACAAGGATCGTGGTGTGCTAATGAAAGTGCATGTGTATGTATATTATGTGCAAAATGACATATTCATACTGATGGTTGTGATTTACTCATACGAGCTTTAGAAAGCTTACCGAGTTTGTTGGAGATGAACCCGGCACACTATTCAACGTTGTAGGGGCTAATCCTGCAGGTAATAGGAACACATGATTTCGTCGAGAGTAGAAAGCAAGAAATGTACTTGTAGTGTACAAAGTGTGGTGTGAGAGTGTTTGTGAGTTTAGACTTCCGCTGTGTGAAATAAGCTATGAGGAGCAGATTATGTAATATATTGTTTGTTCAATTTATTATGTAATTTGGTGATGTAATATTTGACTTAGAAGAGTGGAGTCAGTATTGACATTGTAGTTTGGAACATGTGGTATTGTATTATGGAAAAAGAAAAAAATCCTTGTACATTTGTTGAAGGTTCCGAGTTTCACGCGCCCGGATCGTTGATTGTTTGTAATAACTTAGCGGGTTATTTGTGGTTGAAAATCCAGGGCGTGACAGTTATGCTTGACGACGGCCTCAATGAAACCGATCACTATCCACAGCAAACCTTCATTATTCTTTGATGGAGAGAAATAGTCTGCAAAAAGATGCAAATGCTTTACAAATCCAAAGTGCCAAACAAAACTTGGGAGACAACAATTTGTAAAGCCAAAAACAGGGTTTTAAGTAACAACTACAGAATCGGATTCACCCTCCACCATCGGACTGGGGGGGCAAATTTGTGTTTTTATACTCGAAACAAAAAAGAAAACGGGAGTGGGATGAGATTTCACACATACAGGCAAGCCGTAAAGAGACACGATTGATGCTCTCCCATTGCAGTGATGAAAGCTAGCTTGCACATTCCTACTGCTGAAGCATATCTCCAAGTCTTTGAACAAATACATCAATGCAGACTTGCGGTATCATGTAATCAGTGAAATAGCGTTTCAAATAGTTTGGTGATCATTTGCTTATAGTTGAACATGACACAATTAATGCAATATAAGACACCAAATAAGAAGAGATCTTGTATTGAGTGTAATGTTGAAGTCTTTATTAGCCATAAATATCAGGATCATCAAAATGATCATCACACCTAGCAAATACTAGAAAATGATCAACACACCCATGCTATGACAGCATCGTGTGCTCCAACGGTCAGGAACAGAAAGGCATATTCAAGACAAGAACAAGCATATTCCTTGTTCTTATCCGCTGAGTCATCCTCATGGGTCCTTGTAGGGATTCATGTATTAGTCTCCTGTGTATCTCAACTATAAAGTGTGTATAGCGGTAGTACTGACATTAATAGAAATTCAGACATTGCTTTCCTCAATAGCTATAAACCTTTCATCTTTGGATCTCAGACTGTATGAATTCTATCGATCTTTCCCATTAATTTGAGCTTTCTCTCTTTTCAGTTTCACCCGCTAATAATTATTATGTGCACAACAGGCTTTGTATATCCCAACACCTGCCATGATCTATTCCTAGTATCGCCAGGCTAGCCATCACCAAAACCCATTGATAGAGCAATTAGGGCATGTTTACGTATCGGTAATGGGTATGAGAGGAAAGTGAATGATTTCCATTCCTGACTTCCCCTGCGTTTACTTGCAATCAGGAATGAAAAAATATGTGGACCCTACCTCAAAATCCGTAATCACATCCCCTCAAAACCAGGAATCATATCAACTAGGGGTAGTCGATCCGACTCCCATCACTTTTTTCCTTAATACCTTCCAAAAATATCCTTACTACTTTACCATAATTCCAAAACACCCCAAACCCTAGAAAAATAAAAACTCACGCCAAGAAGTTCCAAGATGCTCCAACTTCTTTTTCACGTTGGTGTTCTTGACGCTAATTTAATAACCTCAAAAATGTATTTTTGTTGTTATTAATATTCTAAAAAATCATACAAGGTTAATTAAATGTGTGGGCAATTTATGAAGTGATTTGGTATGAAAATATTGGATTTACGAGTGTTTAATCTTAATTTGGACTAAATGCCCTTACGTTTAATTTAATGATTTTACAATGGACATTCAAGAAATTGAAGTGAGAAAATTATAATTTTGGACTAAAAAATAGAGTTCGATCTCACAAATGCGTGGGCGCAAACGGTTCGTGAATCGGAGTTATAACGAAGGAGAAATAAATTTTGAAGTTTGAAATTTAATTGGAGGACTAAACAGTAAATAATGAATAGTGAACATTGGTCATTTTCAGAATTCTATAAAAGGAGGGGCTATTGTGCAAAAATAAAAAAATCAGAAATCACAAAACAGCCCCGACCAGATTTGGAAACCTTAGACCCGACCTGACCCGACTCGATGATTCCGGCTAGGAACGGCTGGGATCTTCACTGAGTTTTGACGTGCACTATGGTGCCGTTCCTTTTCTAGGATCAAACCACTCATCCAGCCGTGGTGTGAGGCGCGTCAACTCTTCAAACCCACAGAGTCGACCTATGAACTTCAATTGTGGTTTTGATCAACTTCCACGTCGATTCAGGTATTTTCCCAAGTTTTAAAGTTCTTTATCTCGTTGAGTTCCTTAAGGTAGTCTAGTTTTGGTCCGGCAATTTGATGATTTTTCTGTAGTCGGAAAACGAACCGAACCACCATGCGCGGTGGCGGCGGTTCTGTGACTGACTTCTTGAGAAAGTTTGTAGTCCTCGACGTCCTGAGCATGACGGTGCGCTCCGTATTGAGAGATTCTGTCGTTTGATCGATGTAGGGGTCTTTTTCATTCCAGCAGCTTGACGAATGGGCTGAGCTGCTGTAAAGTGCAAACTGATGAAATTGACCCTGTGCCTGAGTTCAAGGACCAGGCCCAAAGAATGCTTCGAAAGGTTTGTGGAACCTTAGGAAGCACTTCGGTTCCTTTCACCAATAAAGCCGACAATTTCTTATAGATCAAAATTATGGCCTGGCATGAGAAGCTTGTGGCATGAGAGCTGAGTATTCATGAGTTTAGCATTAGAGAGAGAAGGCTTGGGTTTCATATGTGAAATAGAGGTTTATAGTAAGGGGGAGAGGGAATCTTGAGAGGATTTGTTGAGGGAAGAAAGGGAAAGATGAAGGTGGAAGAATGGGTGTTTTTAGCAAGTTTCCGGCAGCTTGACGAAAGCTTCGTCAGGCTCTTGAGTGTTTTTCCAGAAGAGAAAAGGGGGAAGAAATGACAGAATAGAGCTTGAAATTGAAAGGTTCCAGTAGTGAGAGGGGATGCTCGCTCTCTCTGGATGTGTTTTCCAGAAGAGAAAAGAAGAAGGTGGGAGAACAAAGCTTGAAATCGAAGGTTCCTACAGTGAGTGAGGATGCTTGCTTCGGATTTGTTGTCATGATAGGTAGGAGAAGCTTTCTTTTATAGGCGCTGAAAGCCTCTTCAAGGCCAGAAGCCTTAGCTGGCTTTCCCTAATCTTGCCAAGTATTCTTCCCCTTTTCTTCTTTATGTCTTTCGATTCAACCTCATTTGGTGAAAATCCCCTAATCCAAGCACACCGAGGCAGAGATTTTTGGGGCTCCAAGGTTTCCTGCAGCTGGACTCCTTTATTTTGGGTGAAGTGCCTCTTGCTTTCTCCTGATTTTCTTATCAAAGCTTGGAGAGGAAAGGCTAGGCAAAGACTATTGGTCCAAATGGTGTTTCATTTCCAGCGGCCATGTGCTTCCTCTTGGTTCTAGCGATGGCTTGTCTTGGATTTAGGCTTTGGCCATGTGTAGGAGACTCCCAAAGAGCAATATCTTTTGGTTTTCCAGATGTTCCATCATGGTTTTATCTCTGGACATGTCTTTGGAGACTCCCACAGCCTGCACATGCAAGTATCCTTTGGTTTTCAGGATGGTTCTTTTTGGATTTTGGTTCTAGTACTGTGTTGGAGATATTGGGATATTTTTGGAGGTGTTGAAATATTTTCCTACGGGCTGGGCTATTTCCTAAGGTGATGGCCCACTTTTTTCTTTCTTTCATGCTTACCCACATATTTGGGCTCAAGAAATGGGCTCGAGTTTTGGGGCTCCCAAACAGCCCAAAACTTCCACTTCTTGGCTCATCAATGGGCCTCGGGAATGCTCGTAACCATCCATACCACAACCCGCTCAACAAGCCCCAGACATTTGTGTGGCTTGGGCCCACTTAAGCTTGTAGCGTGGCTTGATGCAAAAATAAGGATTTTCCGCTTGGTGTTGCGTGTTGCTTGGCGTGACATGCAGACTATAACTTACGGAGTACACACGACGAACTCTAGTGTACTCTGATTGAGCTTCCTTCTCGGTTAAGTGTCGTATTGGGCTAGAAATATATTTGGGTCGAGCCTTGGATTTTTTGGGCCTCAACATTAGCCCCCTTGATTATTGGGGCCATGGAAATGCATTGAAATGGGCTTAATAATCAATCAAGCACAAAACTCAAATTAGTAGGAGTCTTGTGAGGCCTTTATACTTTGCTCGGGCTACTTGCTTGTTGCTATGGAATTGGATTTTGCATGTTATGCTTATTTGCTTGCAAGATACTAGAATTGCGTGAACTTGATATCGCACAACATGGTTTGGCATGGGTTAAGATGAAGTCCCCTTGTGGCTTGCAATTGGCAGGTGCCCCCAAGTCATCATCAGAAAGTTTTACTCTTGCTTCCAAGAAGTAGGAGGCAATAAAAAGTGAAGCCCCATTGTTCATTGCATCCTACGGTGTTTCACTAATTGCCTCAGTCTCTCCCTATGCCTGACCCTCATCAAAGCTTGAGTATGAGCATCTACAGAGTCTTCTAGCGACAAGGCATGGCTGAATTGCATTTTTTTGGTTGGTTGATCTGCTTTAGCAAAACCAGTGAGCACCTCATTCCTCTACGAGTAGTGAGAGGCGCCGGAAAGAGAAAGAAGATGTCTTTCATTTTTTGTGTCCTGACCAAAGTGTGGCTTGATGTCTTAAAATCACATGACATATGCTATATGCGACCAATGAAAAATTGTAATATTAGGCAACAACCTTTTAACATTTTGGTACTATATATGATATCAATACTATAATAGCCAAAATAGCAATTTTTATCAATGTGATGATGTCATGGGATGATAGCTTTGGCATTTAAAATGAAATGAAGCCATGCTTTATTAGAGTGGTAGACATCACCTAGACATTAAATAGTACAATGCATAGAGTGGTAGCATATGGTACAATGATAATGCATCATACTATAAGAATAATATAAGAGTTAAAAAATGATCATCATGGAGTGGCATATGTTTCTTTTAATCTAAAAGATAGCATCATGCTTGTTATCTATTTCATGCACAAAGATAATAATCATGTAAGCAAAAAGGTGATAACAAGTTGGTGTCGTGTGGTAGCATGTTTGCCCTTAGCATAAAGATGATGAACAAATAACCAATCAAAGATGCTTGAAGTACTAAACTATCGACATAGTGAAGGCATTATGTCATATTAATTTAGTAAATGCACTTGAAAACTGTTAGATATGATGATACATTCTTATCCTGTATCAAGAGATGATGGTATATATGGCATGACAAGATATAATATTTTAATATAAAATCATTGAAGGAAGAGATATCTTATCTCTTTGTAAATTCTAGTCGAGATGGGTGTCTTTGAGACGATGAGCTGCACAACAGCGTGGGCGCAGTGCGAAGAACGGAGGATAGGCAATGGCAATATCTTGTCCTCCCAGTTTCTTTTGTGGAAAGCCTAAGATTCCAGCTGCTGGAACTTAAATTATTCCAATCTACTTGAATTATATATATTATGCTGCTTGCGCGTGGTGCTTGCTAATAGCTTGGGATCCCATCCAAGTAGCTTTGCTTGGTATGTCTATTGCTTTGCGTGCTTATGTCTTTGCAACAACGTGTCCTCTTTTGCCATGGTAAGGGAACACATTGGTTTAGCATAGCATGAGATCGTTTTTTGGTTTGGCATGATTAATTTGCTTCGCTTGTTTTGCTTGAAATACAATTCTTAGATTGCTTGGCGTTGGTGATGAATAGAGCTCTTGTACTTTTCTTGGGCTATTAGATTTAGCGCGTTATGCTTGTTTGCTTGAAAGTATGAACTTTATTATACTTTGGACATGGATAATGTTGATAGTTCATAATTGCTTGGAACTAGCTCGTGAGATAGCTTTAGGCATGGCGTGTTGTTGGCATGCTTAAGTGTTTTGACTGCAATGATTTGGCATGGTGTGAGATTTTTGCTCGATTAATTGACTAAGCTCGCTTGGCATGTTGCTTGGTGATTTCCTTTGTCTTGGTCTCTGGATTTTTTGGGCCTCAACAATCGACACTCGGAGCCTCGCAAATCTGGACAGTTAGATCGGAGATGAAGGAACCGTTCGATTGTCTCCAATTTTATATATGTTGTAGCTGGTGTTGTGAGGCTGATGTAGGCATTGACAGATTGGTGATCGGACGTTTCAAAGTTTATGGTGAGCAATCACCATTCGATCGTGCGTGATTATGCAATCAAGAATGATCCGACCGTTGGATTGGGCCCAAATTGATGCAGGGTGATGTCGGGACTATTTAGAGTCCATTGGTGCGACTGAATGCGAAATCTGAGGTCGTAAGCCCGAGGTGGATTTTGGAGTGTCGATTGGACGTATGGGACATGCGGGACCCAAATACGACTTTTTGGACAATTGGTGTCTTTGGTCCTGTTTTGACGTCGACAGTGTGTACGTCACAGTTTTGGAGTGTTCTTGACGATAATTGATCGCTTTGGACCCCGGGTTGGAGAGGTGAATCTTGGATTTTGGATGCTAAGTTGAGTTAAGTACTTTGCTTAGGTTTTGCGGAGCAGTGCTTGTTGTGGATTCGTTGAGTTGACATTGTATTTACTGACTTGGACGAGAGGTGAGTAAAACCATCTGGATCGTGAGTAAAATCACGAATTATTATATTTATTATAATGTGGTCGGATAATGTTAATGGATGTAATTAACATGCTTGGTGGTTTTTGAGAAACTGTTTTGGTGTGTGTTTAAAATCAATTAAATATCTTTTGATTTTAAATGAGTTTTTGCAGGGTTTTGAGAAATGTATGGTGTTTGTGAAGAACATCTATATTATTTTATAATTGTATTGTGGTGTTCATAAGTGAATGACCATGTATGTAAGACCCTGTCTTGGGGAAGCAAGAACGGTGAGCAATCCCACATCGCTCGGGGAAAGAAAGGTGAAATGCCTTATATGTGTGGGCACTTCTCTTCCTAGCAAGGGACCTTTTGGGCAAGATAGCATTAGCTTAAGCCCAAGAACAAAATCGTGAGGGGAGGCCCAAAGCGGACAATATCTTGCTAGGGGAGTGTGGTCGAGACATAATGGTATCAGAGCTGGACTCCTACCGAAAGTGTGCTAGCAAGGATGTTGGGCCCCAATGGGGGTGGATTGTAAAACCCGTGTCTTGGGGAAGCAAGAACGGTGAGCAATCCCACATCGCTCGGGGAGGGAAAGGTGAAGTGCCTTATATGTGTGGGCACTTCTCTTCCTAGTAAGAGACCTTTTGGGCAAGATAGCTTAGCTTGAGCTCAAGAACAAAACCGTGAGGGGAGGCCCAAAGCGAACAAAACTGTGAGGGGTCGGGTCATGACAATGTAGATATATATAATTAAATATATATTGTTGTGATGGATGTATCTTGGTAGAAAACAGTATTTAATGTGAAAAAGACATTTGTATTGTTTTTGTGTGGATGATATTGTGATTGGAGGATAGATGTGAGAATGCAATCGATTCCTTCAATGGGAAGATAATCTTTGTGAGGATTTAACCGTGGCAAGTAATTAGGGATTATAACCCTGGGGTGTGAGTCCCTAAACTAGTTAGAACTTTAGTTGTTGCCATTACAGTGTTTATGAGGGTAACACATAGTTACTTTATATTTGGGTGGAGTTGTAAACGTGCATCTTGCCATTTCGGATGGTGATGGTGACATAGTGTAGGTGTTTGTGCATTGAGAGAGTCAAGCGCATTCTCACTTTTGTTGTCCAAAAGTGACATTGATGAGTTGGGTTTCTAATGAATTTTGAAACAGGTTTTGGGTCAGCTGATGACCGGACAATTCTTAAAAAATAAAAGAATTGTTATTGTGGTGAGTTGCTTGATTATGAGTACCTTGATTATACAAGGATTAGGTGATGCTAATGAAAGTGCATGTGATTGTATATTATGTGTAAAATGACATATTTATACTACTAGTTGTGGTTTACTCATACAAGCTTTAGAAAGCTTACATGGTTTGTTGGTGATGAACCTTGTACACTATTCAACGGTGTATGGCTAATCTTGCAAGTAATAGGAATTCATGACTTCATAAAGAGCGAGAAAGCAAGAGGTGTACTTGCAGTGTACAAAGTGTGGTTTGAGAGTGTTTGTGAGTTTAGACTTCCGCTATGTGTAATAAACTATGAGGAACAAATATGTAATAGGTTGAAGTTTCAATTTATTATGTAACTGTTGGAATGTAATATTTGACTCAGAATAGTTGAGTCAGTATTGACATTGTGGTTCGGAACATGTGGTATTATATTAAAGAAAAAAATTCCTTGTACATTTGTTGAATGTTCCGAGCTTCTTGTGCCCAGATCGGTGTGTTGTAATAACTAAGCAGGTTATTTGTTGTTGGAAATTCGGGGCATGACGATTAAAGCCTCCCGGAAGCGGCAACAACGCGTTGTGCTATGTAAGCCCTTCTATCTATCTGTCTTCAATATCTATACGCCTCCCAAAAGTAGCAGTAACACGTTAGTGTTGCAGATTTTTGTCTTTAATTGTTGTTGTTCTTCTTCCCATGTATATGAATGAAGTTTGTATAGAATATTACGATGTTGTGAATTTCAGAAAAATCTTGGTGGTGCATAAACCGAACTGAAAAGATAATGACAAAGAAGATATTCACCAAACATGAAACATTGTTGGCACTAGAACTAAGCAGATAATAATTAAAGGCAACTTACAAGTGATGTGGACGGTCAAGGGACCGAATGAATACGAGAGAGAGAGAGAGAGAGAGAGGTTTTCTCCTTTCGGCGAGATGATGCTTGGATCCTTGCCAAAGAAGAGACTGATCGAATCGTAGTACCGGTGTGGTACCAGCCGAATGTGCTCCGATGCCAAAGTTAGTTTCGAAGGGAAAGCAAGCTTGTTGACAGTGCAAAGGCATAAAGTCAAGTGAGCAGTCCTTACCTTGTAGTTGGGGGCAAAATGCTCTATTTATAGAGCGACTTGGGGGTTCTCCAAGCACTTAGTTTCGATGTGGGACTTGTGGGAGTGCCTTTCGAAGCCGACACGTGTTGGAGTAAATATCTGGCGGAGGACACGAGAAAGATCTGCAAGATATCTGGGATGACGTAGAATCGACATGGCATATCGAAAAGACACGATGCTCGTTGTTCAGGTAGTGAGCGATTGGCAGGAGGTGACTGCCGATTGTAGGACTGGACCAGCCGGGATGGGCAGAGGGGCCATGCTGGCATCGAATCGGTCGTCCGCACCGAATGGACCTCCCGATTCGTCAGGCTGTGTGTCAGTATGGGCTGAGGGCCTTTTCACGTGTCACGGCATGATAGACGGGTCAAATATGGTTCAAACAGGAGTCCCCCAAGTTTCGATTGAGAAGGGACTTCTTGGTTGGGGACTTGCACGCGTCTTCGGCATTCGACCGGCCACGATGGAGATATTAGCCATTTCTCCGCGATTGCCGATGGTGGTCCCCGTAGTCCCCAAGTCCCCGAGTAAGGGGGAGCGTGGAAAAGGAAGCATGGGCCTGAATAGGTGCCGTTCAGCATGGTGGGTGAGTGCGAGACTAGTCCACTGCATGGCTGCCGTTCGGCATGGAGGGCGAATGAAAACTCGTCCATGCATGGGTGCCGTTCGGCATGGAGGGTGAGTGGAAACTCATCCTGCATGGCTGCCGTTCGGCATGGAGGGTGAGCGGAAACTCGTCCCTACATGGGTGCCGTTCGGCATGGAGGGTGAGTGGAAACTCGTCCACTGCATGGGTGCCGTTCGGCATCGAGGGCGAATGAAAACTCGTCCATGCATGGGTGCCGTTCGGCATGGAGGGTGAGTGGAAACTCGTCCCTGCATGGCTGCCGTTCGGCATGGAGGGCGAATGAAAACTCGTCCATGCATGGGTGCCGTTCGGCATGGAGGGTGAGTGGAAACTCATCCTGCATGGCTGCCGTTCGGCATGGAGGGTGAGCGGAAACTCGTCCCTACATGGGTGCTGTTCGGCATGGAGGGCGAATGAAAACTCGTCCTTGCATGGGTGCCGTTCGGCATGGAGGGTGAGTGGAAACTCGTCCACTGCATGGCTGCCGTTCGGCATGGAGGGCGAATGAAAACTCATCCTGCATGGGTGCATTCGGCATGGAGGGTGAGTGGAAACTCGTCCTGCATGGCTGCCGTTCGGCATGGAGGGCGAATGAAAACTTCGTCCTGCATGGGTGCCGTTCGGCATGGAGGGTGAGTGGAAACTCGTCCCTGCATGGGTGCCGAAGCCGAATGCAAGCGGTGTTTGTGCGTATGAGAAGAAAAAATTTCAGTGAAGACGAGCGACACCTAGGCTTCTGTGCATGCTTGACACATGTCGTGAGGAAGCTGTAGGGGTCGCGTCGTTTCGTATCCCGATGCTAGGTTCGTCCTATAAATAGGACGAAGGTAGCGAGAGAAGGGTTAGAATTTTTGAGAGCAAACCGAGCTTGAGAGAGGCGATTTCCGGCAAGTTGTATACGGCGTGATGGAAGGTGATTTTCGGTGAGTGTTTCTGCGGCGGAGGCGATTTCCGGCAACTAAGAACCACCGTGCAAACAAGGTATGTAGCTTTTCTTTGCCTGAAATTGGATCAAACTTGTAGTTTTTGTTTGAACATTCTATGAAATTGTATGAACACGCATGAACACATGAGTATGTAAGAACATAGATGAACTTGTTATGAACATGGGCACTAGTGCATTAGGATCGGTAGGCTGATCTGAGCATGGCATTTAGTTTACTTCTCCTTCTGTTTGTAAATGTCGGATAGTGAGTCGGAGTTTAGTGATAGCCGTGGGGCTTTTGGTGATGAGTCAACTATCGAAAGCTCGCCGTCTGAGCTTGGAGTGCAGACTTTGAAGGCACTGATTACGAGGTGGAGATGGTGGATCTACCTACCAAGGATGGTGGCACTTATAGTCCAATAATGGGTTTGGACGAGAATCCGCCTTCGACGTCCGATCGTGGCGACGAAACGGCGGAGGTTTCGATAGCGGCCCCTGGAGAGGGTCCTAACCGTGGTGAGGGGGAAGCAACGGATTCCGATGGCGGAGACAAAGGAGAATTTTTATGGGGTCGATCATCTGGAGCCGAACGTGCTAACCGAGGCAGAGCCGGCGGTGATTCGGGTTGAGTATCATATCCGGATTCGGTGGGGATGCGGATCCCATGACCGTTGGAGTCGCTCAATGAGCCGGATGGTGAGGTAGTATTTTTTACCGATGTCTTCAAGCACGTGCTTCGGCTGCCGTTTAGGCCATCGGTGCAGAAGGTGTTGGTTGCGATCGTCTATGCGCCTGGGCAGTTCAACCCCAACTTCTGGATCACCCTCCTCGGTACGATTACTGCGTTCGGCATTGCCGAAGAGAAGTGCGGAGCTATGAGCAGTTTGCCCAACTGTACAGTGTGACAAGGGCCAAAAGTGCTGACCAAGGAGGGTGGGTGCAGTCAAATTGCCTGCATGCCTGTCAACGGGGGCACTTTGTGTGCGGCGTGCCGAGCTCGCAGAAGACCTGGCCCAAGCATTGGGTTCTTGTGTTCGGAGCTTGGCAATCGGCACCGGGTGTTGAGGTGGATCGACACATTCTTACGACGTTTCAGACCATCGGTGGGCCTTAGGATGTCGTTCGGTAGTTGTAGTTGCATAGTTGAAAATACATGTTGCATTTTGTATAGCGTTTGACTGCCAATTATAAATATACAAAATGGTTGTTTGCCAATTCTAACCAGTGTTTATTTTCAGTCTCGTTGAAGCGATCGAGCGCGTCCAAGCAAGATTACCGAAGAAGACCGTTTTCACAAGACGTTGTTGCGCTTCTGCAATTTGTTCAAGGCGGGCCTGATTACCGAAGCCGAGAACAACATGATGCATGCGTAAGAAGAGAAGAGTAAGTGCTGCCATTCGGCAATGTCCTTTGCTTTATTCTGTTTCCGGGCCTGTTACGTGCCGTTCTAACTTGTGTTTATTTGTAGTGGCTGGAGGAAGATAGATGACGGATGCGACCAAGCGTCGGCTCCAGTCTCGCTCAGAACGGCAAGAGGCCGAACGACGATGTGGCCATTCTCATCCTTGGCGATTAGGACGAAGGAGGGTCGGAGCCGTTGAACATTTTCTGCCCTCGGAAGGTGGTGCCGGCCGTCAATCGCTTCATCAATGGGGCCCAGATGGAGCTTTCGGAGTTAGCAGAGCTGCCGACGAAGTCGCTGCGGGAGCAGTCTGGACGTGCCTTCCGAGTCCAAGCTGCGGTATGTGTCCCAACCAAGTGTTTTGACTAGGTTTTGCATTTTTCGGTACTAACCTCCGTGTGTTTAATTCGGTAGGCCCATATGGAGATGTGGCTCGGTATGAAGCGGGCAATCAACAGTGCCAAACGTCTCCAGAAGAAATATGATGAGAGCCGAGCCAAAGTCGCTGAAGCTGGCAAGCTATTCAGGAGGCGGATCGGCACGCCGAGGCGAATGCTTCGAAGATTGCTGAGCTCTCTGCCAAACCGGCCGTAGCAGAGAGGGCGGTAGTGGAGGCAGATGAGGCGAAGGCGGCGGTGGAGGTGGCAATGGGCGCAACCGATCGAGCCCATGCTTCGGAGCTGGAGAAGGCGAAGGTGGACGCCATAGCTGCCTACCGACTCTGGAAGCCGTCCCTCCGTTTACTTATGGCTGTGAAATAACCGGACACGGGGGGTGCCGTTCGGTAGGGCGCATGTTTCGCTGGCAGGGCAGATGGGAATCGGTCATAGGTCGGGGCCTGGTCCGATGGTGCTACGGCCTGGTACCGAAGGTCCGCCCTTGGAGTTGAAATGTTCGACCTTGGCGTGGATGGCTGCCTGCTTCATCACTCACCGTAAGTCGTCCGATTGTTCTTTGTGGGCCAGTATAGGAATTGGGACGATCGGAGGCCGCTTTTGAAGGTCTTGAATGCCACTACGGTCATCGATTTACGGGCACCGAGAGTATTCGTGGCTGGACTTGGCTGGATGATATAAAGATCATCGGCAGAATAGAGACGATCGGTCTGTATCATGAAATGATTAAGGAAAGTTTGTTTCAATTGATCGAAGGAATTGACCGTACCTAGCTCCAGTCGGAAGAACCAATTTAGTGCAGCTCCAGCCAAGGTGAAGGGAAAGAGTAGGCACTGGCCTTCGTCTGTGAGCCCTTTGCAGCCTACTGTCGATTGGAAATGTGCAAGTGAGACACTGGATCCTCAATCCCTTTGTAGAACGGTATCATGAGGGGTTGAACATCCTTCTCATGTTTGAAGGTTCGGATCCGATCGTTGAATGGCCATGGTTGGACTTTGCCCCAAGCCGGTTGTGGGGACTGATTCTGTTCCTCCTCGATCCGGTTGATCTTCTGAAAAAGGAGTCGGATGGTTGGTTCGGTAGATGGGAGATCGTCGCCGAAGCGCTTTGTTGAATGCTGGGCAGCCGGCTGGAGGGTTTCGAAATTTGGTTGCTCACGACCTGCCGTTCGGTAGGGGTTCCTTCCGTGGCCTCTGTTTCGCCGATCGTCACCTCCGATCGCTTGGTCTGCACGCCGGTTCCCTCGGTGGGGCCCTGGTGATCGGTAGGAGATTGTGGTTCCTGGTGATGTTGGAATGTAGTCGGATTCGGCCGTTTCCTCCAGGCCGATCGTACCGTACCTTCGGCGGGTGGGAGATTGGTTTCCTAATGTATCTATACGCCGATCGTCGGGCCGTGTGCTGGTCGGGATTGGCGACGGCGCCATTGCTTGCACCGGTCGTTGAGTCTGTCTCGGCAATCAGAGTAAACTTGATACTCCTGACGATGTTCCCCGATGGCACAAACAGTCGACGAGAGGCGGAAGGCCTACCGGTCGCTGGTTCCTTTCCCTTGTCCAAACCGCTCAATTTTGGGACGCTTTTGTAGGATTGCTCCTGCCGAAACTGCATGGTTTGTTCGAGGCCATCCTGTAGCTGGGCCGAATGGGACTGTTGGTCATACAGCTGTCTTTGCGTATCGTCAAGTTTCGAAGAAAGGATGTTGTTGTGCTCCTGCATTCTTGCCATTTCCCTTTGCAGGGTTTCGACCTGTGCCTCGAGAGTGCCCTGCCGAGCAGTCGTCTCGAGCCGTGGCGTGATGGGCTAAGGGGCTGGGCTCGCACTGCTTGCGAGGCCGATGATGGGACCATTGGCATTGAGGGATGAAGGTGGATTTATCTCCGCTCAAAAAGGAAATATATGGGTTGAATCTGATCGATTCCCACAAACGGCGCTAGAACTAAACAGATAATAGTTAAAGGCAACTTACAAGTGATGTGGACGGTCAAGGGACCGAATGAATCTTCGAGAAAGAGAGGTTTTCTCCTTTCGGCATATGATGCTTGGATCCTTGCCAAAGAAGAGACTGATCAGACCTGCGGTACCGGTGTGGTACCAGCCGAAGGTGCTCCGATGCCAAAGTTAGTTTCGAAGGGAAAGCAAGCTTGTTGACAGTGCAAAGGCATAAAGTCAAGTGAGCCGTCCTTTCCCTGTAGCTGGGGGCAAGGGGCTCTATTTATCGAGCGACTTGGGGGTTCTCCAAGCACTTAGTTTCGATGTGGGACTCGTGGGAGTGCCTTTCGAAGCTGACACGTGTTGGAGTAAATATCCTGACGGAGGACCTGAGAAAGATGTACAAGATATCTGGGATGACGTAGAATCGGCATGGCGTACCGAAGTGACACGATGCTCGCTGTTCGGGTAGTGAGTGATCGGTAGGAGGTGACTGTCGATTGTAGGACTGGACCAGCCGGGATGGGCAGAGGGGCCATGCTGGCGTCGAATCGGTCGTCCGCACCGAATCGACCTCCCGATTCGTCAGGCTGTGTGTCAATATGGGCCAGGGGCCTTTCCACGTGTCACGACATGAGAGGCGGGTCAGATATGGTACAAACAAACACAAATATTAATTTGTGTTTATAAAAGAAACATATTTTGCCAATTGTATTTCTAATTCATTCTTTTGTGTCACACAAATCATATATCATAGGACACAAATTTTTTTATATATGTGAAACTCTTTTTCGTATCACATATATATTTGTGCATGTCTAAAGCAAATACAAAAAAAAAAAAATCAATCTTGACAGGACCCGACCCAAATTCTACTTTGGAATTCGTGTTGAACCCTGTGCGTGTCCGACACCTGTCGGGTGCCGGGCACAATTGACCAAACTGCCTTTTTTAACCCAAAACTCACAAGAAAACTCTTTTTAAGGTTTAACTTCTGCCGAAAATTCGGCAGAGTCTCCCCGGTAAAAAGGACATTTACCAAAATTTCCACCTGTAACTAACACAATTAAATTCACACACATCTAAAAGCATTTAAACTAAATGGCCTCCGGCCATATAACAAACCAAACATTTTCCTGAAACCATACTTGCATATCCCGCTGTCAACCACCGAGGGGTATATATATACATACCGAAGGCAACCAGGGAGGGGGAAACTGGCTAACCACCTGTGTAGATAAATCGGGCAGGTGGCTAAGGATCTTGGCCAACCCTGTGCAGAAAAATTGAGCAGGGTGGCGTACAATATCTTGTCAACTGCACCATTATGTAGGATGTACTGTTCTCACTTAGGTATGCCTCAAATATTATCCATCAATCCCACCTAGCAGAACTCAGGGAGATATACTCGACTTGAGAACGCAATTAATCCGTCAATCCCAATATAAACCGTCAATTTCCTCCTAGCAGGATTGGGGGACACGAAGTCAACCCGAAGCGCAACTCCGTCAATTCCATTTACTCGCAAGACTCGACGACACAAAGTCGACCCGAGCCGCGTCCTCACAAAACTTAGGAGACATGTAGTCAACCCAAGCCATGTCCTAGCAAGACTCAGGGGACATATAGTCAAACCTGAGCCGCGTCCTCGCTCCTCACGGTTCGGGCGTTCCCGAGACTCGTGGGGCGTATTATCATACGCGCGCAGACATAACCGAAAGCAACAACTGTCCGTAGACATAATATTATCTGTAAACAATACTTGTCCAAAGACATTTTTATATCTGAAAGCCACCGGGATGTCCATAGACATCATAACATCTTAAGGCGACTATACATATGCCGAAGGCAACAATATCATTCGAAGGCATCCAGGATGTCCAAAGACACCATTATTTCCGAGGCAACCACATTTCCGAAGGCAACCGAGATGTCTGAAGACATCGATAAATCCGAAGGCAACAATTCGATTTCAAATCATTCAACAACTATATATACCAATAAGCATATAATCACATCATTAATTAAATCCTTTCCTGAATATGTTATAAACTATTTCTCAACTTATTTCTCAAATCCAGTTCTCAATCATTCTTAATCATTCTCAAACCATTCTCATCCTTTCCAAGCTAATCACATTTATCAACGTGCATAAGTATGTAAAATCATTTCAAATCAAACCGAAAGCTTGGAAGTAAAAACCAAACTAAAATCATCCATGAATATTTAATAACTCATTATTCATAAAAACTATCTTAGCATGAAAATCATTAAAACCGTAATTAACCCATTCATGCAATATTTCATAAAAATCATTTATAAAACAAATGTCCACTCACGTCCTTTCCCAAGTCTTTTATGCTAATCCTAACCACTTAAATTCATTAATTAAAGTTAGACTGTATATAACTTTCAAATATTGTTCTCAAATCCAACCCAAATATGTTTAATATGCTAATCATAAGTAATATTCGTAATTTAATAATGTCAAGCCATTGAGCATACGTTTAATAAATAAAATAGCTCTGCCACAAACATTTAATCAAAACCACGACCCTCGGCTCCTAGAAGTGTGTGCATCGAATTTAGAGTAATCCCTAAACCCACAGAAGCTTTTCCAATGCTTAGAATAGTTTAAAGTGCCTCGGGACTCAAAAAGCGATAAAGTCCCAAAAAGTCAACCTAGGACCCCGTGGGGTCCACGACCTCAAAATATCGATCCGAAAGTTCCTAGAGGTTCCCATATGCCTAGGACACATGTCCCAAAAGTTTGGTCTCGATCGGACGGTCGGATTGCTCACGATCGTGCGATCGGATGGTTCTGATAAACCGAACCCTAGGGTTGGAATTTTCGGTGTATCCGGGACTCCGATTCACGATCCGTCGAATCCTACATGATCCTGGAATTATCTAGATCAACATATAAGAATTTGGAACCGATCCAACGGCTCAAACTTATCGAACCCAAAAATCGCGCAATCGGTGTAAATCCGTTCATTGTCATACGAACTCCAAGTTGAAATCCGAGCACGTCTACGTGCTCGTGAAGATGTAAGGATAACTTAGGAATAAAGATTGACAGCTAAAAGCGTACCCACAGTGGGAACACTCGCTAAGCGTATTCGGGTGCCTAAAGCGATAAATTTTGGGCGTTCGGAAAAAATCCAAACCAAGAGCCATCCTTCCACCTAAAACTAGTTCTCGACCTCCCGAACACTTTCTTCAACTACGGGAATGTCCAATTCGAACCCTAAGTGGGTTAAAACTTAACCTCAAAATTTGTCAAAATTTTAACTCGAATTTAAACCTATCAACGCTGCAAATCGATCAAAACCTACCCAACCATCAGCTAGAGCATGAAAAATTGGTGGAAAATCATACCTCACTCGACTCGATTGGTGGCCGGAGGAGGGAGAACGAAGGAACCAAAGTTTAAGTAAAATCTGTCCAAAACTGCCTGTTTCGTGGCTGATTCCGGCGACTAAGGCAGTGGATCGAGGCGTTGAAGGGCTGGGGCTGGAAGAGGGAAGTGTGGTGGTTCGTTTGGGACTGGTCTTGCCTGGAACGGAGGTCGGAGTAGAGAGAAATCAAGGTCTGAAGTGTGTTGGTCGCGAAGAAAATCTGGGTTTTTTAAGAAACTGTATTTCGAAATATTTACGGTTATGCCACTGAGCTTCTTTTGATCGTAACTTCTTCATTACAACTCCGATTTGAGCCCACAATATACCCACGAACTCATATCGACGAGCCCGACGTAACAGTGTGGCTCACTTCCCCAAATTCCTTCCCGAACTTAAAATAACATTTTTGCCCCTTTTAAAAATTAAATATTATTTTAAATTTCCAATTTCTCCTTAATTTATTATATTAATTCAAATTATTTAATTTAATTTAATTTTAAACCCTTCAATTTATTTTCCTTTATTTAGTCAACACAACATAATTATTTAATTTATTATACTTCCGATGGTAAAAATGTCTTTTACTTGAATACTTTAAGATTTGAATATTAATTTAGGACCGGGATGTTACAAATCTTATGTATTACTTTATTATTGTAATACATAAGATTTTAATAGGTAGACTTTGCAACAAATGAAATTAAACTTTACATTTAGTATTACTGTATATTTAAATTTTACAGTTTTAGTTCTTTGTAGTGCAAGCGCCAATAAAAGTGATTATGAGTATATCTTGCTGAGCACGGAAACAACGTTTAGCAAAGCAAGGTTGCCGTGCATGTGTATTAATTTTTAAGCGCTCTCTCTCTCTCTCTCCTACTTTTTCCACGTTACTTTTTCATCACAATGTCTGAGTTGATAGGATAACAATAATAAAACAATTAAATTAAGAAAAAAAAATGACTTTTTATAATTTTAATAATGGTTAAATTTTCAAATTCAAGATTGAATCAAGAAGAATTTAGTTAGTGAATGATAAGAAGAATTTAGTTAAGCTCTAATATTATTTGTCATTTTTTTTTAATATGACCCTATTTTCTATGTATCCTATTTTTATTAATTTGACATTTGAGTGCAGAAGTTTTCCTTTCCAATCCTTAATAGGAGAGTTGGGCAAATTGAACCGATAAATCGGAAAATCGGCCGAACCAACTAATTGGTTTGGTTTTGTCTGTTTTTTTATATTTATTTAATTGAAAATTTGGTGGAAAACTGGACAAGAGCGATTAACCTGATTCGGCACACGGTTCGCAGTTATCAAAACTACTGATTCACCTGAACCGGACCGATGGCTTTAAATTTATAAATATGAGCAAAAGTTGGAGGCAAGGTTTCAGACCCCTCCTGCCATCCAACTTCGAAACATTCACTTCCACCACTAGACCAACAAACTCCTTTGTGCAATTATGGCACAACAAAGATATTTAATAAGTTCTTATTCTATATAAGGGGAATGCCTACAACATTCTCTCTAATTTTTTTCTTTTGGACATTCTCATTTCTCCTCATGATACGTGTCACTTTCTCTACATTTGAAACAATGTCATTAATGTATTAGATAATATATCTTTTGTTTTCCATTGAACAAGCTAACTTTTGTTTACACCTTATTAAAAAATTAAGGGAGAATTAAAATATTCCACAAATTTAACGTCAGTTATTTTTTTAACAAAAATTAAAAAAAATTGTGTACACTTTTCTTGGTGAGGGAAGGGGGGATGGTTTTTTTGGTAAGGTGTAAACAAAAGTTAGTTTGTTCAATGCATTTAATAATGGTAAATTTGAGAAACAAAAGATACATTGTCTAATGTATTAATGACATTGTTTGTACCATATCTGACCCGCCTCTCGTGCCATGACACGTGGAAAGGCCCATGTCCCGCGCTCACTTGCCCAGCCTGACGAATCGGGAGGTCCCTTCGACACGCACGACCGATTCTATGCCAGCGTGGCCTTGCTGCCCATGCCGGCTGGTCCAATCTTACAATTGACAGTCACTTCCAGCACCACCTGCCGATTGTACACTAGCCGATCCACTGACAGCGTGTGTGTTCGACACACTTTGCTGATTCTACGTCATCATAGACATCTTGCAGATTTTTCTCGGGTCCTCCGCCAGGATATTTACTCGAACACGTGTCAACTTCGGAGGGCACTCCCGTGATTCCCACATCGAAACTAATTGCTTGGAGAACCTCCAGGTCACTCTATAAATAGAGCCCCTCACCCCAGCTACAGGGTAAGGACTTCCTACTTGACTTTATGCATTCGCACTAACTTTAGCATCGGAGGGCCTTCGGCTGGTACCACACCAATGCCTTAGGTCTTACCAGTGGTTCTCTTCTCTTTGGCGAGGATCCAAAGTCGTCTGCCGAAAGGAGAAGCATCCCCTCTTGAAGGTTCATTCGGTCTCTCAATCGTCCACATCACTTGTAAGTTGTCTTTAACTATTATCTGTTTAGTTTTAGCGCTAACAGACATTATTACCTAACACTTCTCTTCATTTATTTTTTCCTTAGCCGCATTTCTTCTTTTTCTTCGTTTCTTTTCTTCTTCTGCGTTTCTTCATCTTCCCCCTCTCTCTCAACTTCTTCTTCTCGATTTTCCTCTCCTCTTCTCTTTTCTTTTATTCCTCTCATCTCTCTTCTCTTCATCTCTCCTTATCTTTCTCTTTCGATGGTTTCTCTCTCTCATCCATCTATTTTCTCTCCGCCACCAGATCTGGTGGAAGCCAAATAGATCTTGGCGTTGCCGCCTAACCAAACTGCAACTGAACCGGTTGTCCGGTTAACCGGTGTCGTCGGTTTCTCCTCCCGTGGGTTCGGCGTCGGCTTTCAAAAACTCAACACCGAGGAGTCCGGTTCGGTGTTCGGTGAGCCCTTCACGGCGTGGTTTAGTTCGGTTACCCAGCCCTACTTAATAGGATCAGCATCCCTTTTGAGATATATGATTCGCTGGATGGTGACCTTTCCATGGGTCCCTTTCTCCCCACGCGGATCAGAGAGACCATCTCAAGACCACCAAGTCCCTTTCGCAAAAATCAAATCTCAGAAAGAGAGAAAAAAAAATGGTAGCTTTCAGTGTCTCCCCCGTCTCCTCTAAACACCTCCCTCACTCTGTCTCGTTCCTCTGCAACTGCAACCTCCCACTGTGAGGTAGTATCCAACCCCAATGTTGATCAGCACCCCTCCGTTTCGTTGGATGCCAGAGTGAAATGTGTTCATGTCCTAGTATGCAAGGTAGATACTTTGATTTGAGTACTAATTGTGTGCGCTATTGAAGGTGTTTTATGTGGCAGGCGATTTGGGTAGGCATGGTTTGTATTTTAAAGTTGAGTTGTAGATGGTTGCCTTGTCTTAATTTGGGTTTTCTGCATTGAGCTTTGTACGGTTATCGAAGTCCATAACAATCCTGGGTGCTAGTATTTTGGATCTGTTGATTGAATTCCATAGTGAAATTCTTGGGGACGACTTGATTTTCTATTTTCTAAAGTGGATTTCTTGGGGATATGTTAAGAGCAGCACTGTCTTTGTTTTGTTAGGCTGTTTTCACGAGTGTTTTGGTCTTGAGCAGCGCCTTTTTGTTTCATTTGGGAAATAGGCTTCCGGTATTTGGATGCGTGTTTGTACATTCCTGTTTGATGGGGTCTATATAAGACCTATTTCTAGGTTTCCCAATGCTATATAATACATCTTACAAGCATTTCTTTGCGAGCTAATCTGATCCCATTGCGTGGGGAAGAACTGAAACGCTTTGCAGTATTAGAAACATAATCTTGTTGAGTCTTTTGTCATATTAAAAGCTCGAAGTTTGACAAATCAAATTCCACATCAGCAAAGGAATGTCACAGTACAAAATTTGAAGTATAATTACATGGAAAGCATGAGAACTTGAAGGTACAATAAGGGCTCGTTTGGGACTGCTTCTCTAGGAAGTACTTCTGCTTATAAGCGCTTTTATTATAAAAATCTTGAATTTTCATAAAAAATTCAAGTGCTTCCTGAAAAAGCACTTGTGAGTGCTTCCTGAAAAAGCACATAATAGGTGCTTCTCCAGGAAGCGCTTCTATGACTCAGAAGTGCTTCTAAATTTTTATGCCAAACTCTGTCAGAAGCGCTTTTAGTTGTCATAAAGCGCTTTTAGCCATGCCAGAAGCACTCTCAAACAGGCCCTAAGCCATTGTTACAATACTGCCACACAAGCTTTATGAAAATTACTAGAGTCATTCTATAGGATTATATGTCATAGGCTATATATAGAATGGTGATTGAGAAATGAACTGTTTTTTTAAAATAGAAATGAACTGTTTAGACATCACTGTCGTATGCTGTGCAAGGTAGATACTCTGATTTGAGTACTTGTGTGCGCGATTGAAGGTGTTTTATGTGGCGAATGCCTACCCGTATTGGGTAGGCATGGTTTGTATTTTAAAGTTGAGTTGTGGATGAATGCCTTGCGCTTTCTCTTATTCTTTGTTATCTGTTCGTTTATTGATTTGTTTCTTCTTGTTTTGTGGTGTGGGCAGTGGAAGAAGAAGCGCATGAGACAGAGATCCAAGTAGTTTTGCGGCTATCCACCATCAATCGACGTCGTCTCTCACTCGATCCCCATGTTTTGTTTTCTAATCAAGTAATCAGTACCGATTAGTCAGCTTGTAGTTGTTCAGTACCTTTTGTGATTCTGAGTTTGAACAATTTTTGCTTAATTTCAGTCAGCTTTTAAACCATATTATGAGCATTCTAATAACTGATTTGCTATCCGAGCCTTGGTATTGCGATTTTAAATTTTGATGGTGATGATGGATCTATCTTATCGATGTTTTGTGAATCGTATTATTTTGTTATTTTGTCATATATTTTCAAACTGGGAAAAATATTATTTTCCACGAGAAGAAAGCATGACCCTTCTAAATAAAGACATTGCATTACCTTCAACCTCGAGCCAAGCCTTTTCATGTCATTACCTTTTCTTTTTCTTGTTATCAGAACATTAATCAACCAAGTCATCAAATCCTCCATTTACAGGGGAGACATGAGTAGGTTTCGATTAGATGCAACTCTCTCCACATTCGTTGCGGGGGCAGGCACCCTCACGATATGTCAGCTTTGCTCCACTCCTCATTTTGCTTCTTCTTTGTAACTTGTAAGCCTGTCTCAGCTGTTACCTTGTTTCTCCTATATTCTTCAATCCCTTTGCTGAATTGCATAACTTTCTTAAGTTTGAGAATTGGGTTTTTGTGTTTTTGGCTTCCTCAGATTTGGGCCATCTTAGATGCATTTTGGCTTATATATATACAAGGATTAAAATATCGGCCGTGTAGATAATATCGGGCCTCCAATTTACGGATATTTCGGAGGATATATCGTTATCGTTTTAGGTATCGGGAAAAAATCAACAAAAATGACAGATATAGGCATTGAAACACATAATTTTGGTGTCAAACTTTCATAGATGTCATGTACATTATCAATGAATGTGTTAAACAAATAAAACTCAAAATTTACCAATAATAAGATATACATATGATGAAATATAAGTGGTATGTAATGCGTGTTAATGAAAAGTTTGAAAATAAAATGTTGATTAGAATTAATAAACCATGCATAAATCCATAGTTTGTTTAAACATTGAATTACAATTTAGATAAGTGTCCATCTACATAAATGAGAAGCTCCTATGAGGTTCAAACAATGAGGGATTCATACAATAGTCATACCAAGTCATGTAACCCGAGTAGTTTGTAAGCCATGTTTGAACATGGTGCACATATGTCTCTCTTGAGCTCCCTACTCCCATATATGGGATAGTTAGGATTAACCCAACTAGTAGGTCCATAATCTGTTTCATCATCCTGAGCTCCATAACTAGTTCCACTATAATCAGACATGACTTAACCATAGCCATCATAAGATTCATTTGAGTTAGTACTAGGTCTAGTTCCTATGCTCATGGATCCAAAACTAGTCGCCATGTCCTCTTCAGATGGATTGATTGGTTGGCTTCTTCTCCTTGAGTATTGCTTCCCAATTGCTTCAATTCCCTTCAAAATTTCTGAATTTTTTTTGGGTTTTGTTATGGGTATCGGGAAATATCGAGGATATCCGCAAAATATCGGGGATATCGCTCTTATCGGAGGATATATCGTCGATACAGGGGAAGATATTGCCTTACCCCCCCAGTATCGGTGTCGACAGTTCAAAATATCGATATATCGGCGATATTTCGGTGTTATCGGCCGATATATATATTGTCATCATCCTCTCTTCATTCGAACTTAGCATAAATCAGCCTCTCTATCTATGTTACCTGACTTTACTTAAGGGAGTATTGTCTGTGGATATATGCTTTCCCAGGATATTTGTATTTTCCTTGTTCTTCTGTTTGCTGTCTGTGGAAGAACTGCTTAATGATTTGGCATTTCAGCCCATGTCTTGTAGTATCATGGATTGGAAATCTTTTATGCAACTTTCACTCAATTACAATGAAAGTATGTATAAGCAGAAAAGAACTTCATGCGATTTAGATTTACATTTTAACAACTACGACTAGGAGTATCTTATATGTGTAAGTTCGGTATTTCAGCAACACAAGAACACAATTGTTTCTTGCAAAAATGGTGTAATTTTTCACGATCGCATAATCAGAAGTTGATGAGGGGAGATGGGAAAGCTCTAATAAGAACTCTAATAAGATCACATGATCTTGTGTAATAATAAACATATAAATTCGTAACGGACGCCTTTATAGTTTTAGATATGCTGAAAGGTTGGGAAGAATAAAAGGATTTGTGTAAGATATGCTGAAAGGTTGGAAAGAATAAAAGGATTTGTGCATTCAATTACACATGACCATACTACGCTGCCATACAATAATTTCTCATTGAGTTGTAAAAGTAGTTTTACAACTCAAATACACGTACACCTCCCCCGCTTGAGAGATCAAGAATAATAATATTAATATGCTTTAAACATACCCAATAGCAAGCTCAAGATTAGTCGATAATGAGCCAAGAATCTCGTCATTGGAATGAACTTGTATTATTAACTTAATTGGCATAACATAATACATTACACACTCATTATCATCATCTTCTTCAATCCTTGCCCGGACTAGTGTCAATAGAGCCATTCTCTAACTTGCCAACATCCACCTCAATACCACAATAATCACGTACTATGTTTAGGTAGTGTTCACTGGCGCCAGAATCTTTCCCCCTCAAAAGCGTTGCCTGCCAAGAATGAACAAAGGAACAAAAGAATTGCATTCAAAATATTAAGTAGGTAGCTTGATTGATTTATTTATTTATTACTTATGAACACTTTAGCCAATCACGTTCTGCAGTTATGGAGCAGTTGATGTAAATGAGATAATGGTTGATGTAAAAAGAGATGATTCCTCTGGCCCAGACTACTCTTATGAAATCATTGCTATTCCGAGCGAGGTGCATGATCACAAGCATGATCAGTTTACGAAAGAGATGAGACAAAAAGATGAAATATTAAATTGAGTGCATGCTATTTCTTGTCTACGTAATAAACATATAAATTGTTCAAGGAAACCTTTACTTTTAGATATGGTGAAAAGGAAGTGTGCATAAAATATATTTGCATCCTATTTGAGCATAAATAGCAATGCGGCAAGCACATGCATTCATGTTTCTTTTTTATTTTGAAAAATTATATGATGTGTACCTCAATTGCAGTCTTAAGAAAACGCCCACAAAGAGGATGCGGAAATTTGAGAATATTATTAACGTCTTCCCTTTCAGAGGCAACATCATCAGTAGGTAGAGGGCGGCGAACAACCCTAGCAACCCCAGGATATCTCTCCACAAGCCCATCCTGAGCCGTATAACCTAAGAGAATAGATATTATATCGGATAAACCACTACAATTTTACAGAGAAAAAATGATGTTGCATGAAACCAATGCGATAGAAATCGTCCATAATTTATTTCTTCACAAAGAATTAGTAAACAAGTTAATAAGTAGGGCCTTTACAATTCCTTCCAGGCTAGCTAGCTCTGTATCCAAAAAATTGGTGACCAGACGAGACTGTTGTATACAGAAACTAAAAGAAGATAACAAACTAATGTGAATTAAATTAGAAAGTCCATCTATGCTTTTACTTACCTTTTGAACTTCTGCTGGAGGAACTGGATTCTGCCAATTAAAAGAAAAAAAGCAACAGAGTCAATGTCAAAAATAAGCTGAGAGAAGGAAGGAATGGGACAGGTTGCGACGAATGAGGAGGGAATTTTAAATTGAATACAGGGTTAGGGCTTTTGGGAGACAATTAGTTAAGGATAAGGAAAATAAGGCCAAGGGTTTAGGGTTTAGGGCTTAGGATTAGTAAGGGTATAAATTGTTTTTATCCGGAACTTAAGAAGAGAGATATACAGAGAGAGGGGACAGGATGAAGATGGAGTTGAGAATAAGATGGTGAAATTAAACAAACTAACACAGTACACACAGATTCATCCATATAACTTATGCAAACGAAACCCGTTCAAAAAAAGAAGCAAAAATATTGGTTACTAGAAAAATTAAGAAAAAGGAAGAATAATCCCCACCTAATTAGTACTGGAGATAATTAGATTGGAGAAATTACAATGCATGCACAGGTAAGCATAATAAACAAAGCAAAATTCTAAGCGTACTCACTTCCTTATTAATTTGACTTTCTTATTAAGCTGGCTGATGATTCAATACAGATGAACCTATTTTCCCAACCAAGCATGTTTTGTGATGGAACCAAGCCCAAAAAGTAGCAATCAGATGAGTTAACCCTCCGATTAACAGGCCATGCTCCTTTTCTTTTTGTAGTCAATTTAAAAAATCGTAGTTGAGATTGCCTTGAAAAAATTAAAATGAAAAGAAAAAAAAATCTGGGCCGTTGAGATCGTGTTGAAGAAAAATACTGAAACTAGTATTAACTTAGCATAATATATTATCATCACCTTCTTCAATCCTTACCCGGACTAGTGCCAATAAAGTGATTCTCTAACTTGTCAACATCCACCTCAATACCACAATGCTCACGTACTATCCTTCGGTAGTGTACACTGTGGTAAGAATCTTTCCCCTTCAAAAGGGTTGCCTGCCAAGAAAGAACAAAAGAACAAAAGAACAAAAGAAATTTCGTTCAAAATATTAATTAGATAGCTTGATTTATTTATTTACTTCTGAACAAGCATATGAATTCAGGTGTCTTTTTTATTTTCAAAATTATAAGATGCGTACATCAATTGCATTCTTAAGAAAACGCCCACAATGAATAAGCGGAAATTTGGGACGATCATCAATGTCTTCCCTTTCAGAGGCAACATCATCAGTAGGTTGAGGGCGGCGAACAACCCTAGCAGCCCCGGGATATCTCCCCACAAGCTCATCCTGTTTATGAGCAGTATAACCTAAGAGAATAGACATGTATATTATTATTTTTTTAAGATTTATTGCAGTACTACAATAAAATACAAAGTGACCAAGATGGCCACAAGAGGAGGTGAAAAATGAAAGCACAAACAGACCAAACAAAGACTAGGAGCCTAGCTAAAAAAACACCTAGAAAACTTTGAAAGCAAAACTAGAAAATGGCTGCTACCAGTCCAACCAGATGCTCCTAAAGGACACATCTTTGAATTATGTTGAGGTCGAAGCCCACAGTGACGAGCAACATCTAACTTTCCACATAGTTCATCAGGGTCGTAGGGAGCCAGATTCACAAAAATCCTTTTGTTTCTTTCTAACCATACTACCCAAATGACTACCAAAACAATGCAACCCCATAAAACCTTGGCTTTCTTCGCATTTCATTGAAAGAGATGTTTCTCGGATAGAAAGGAGGAGTAATCCCTAGAAACAACCCAGCTAATTCCGAACTCCCTAAACAAGCGCAACCATAAGTTCATAGTCACCCTACAATGCATAAAAAGGTGATCCCCCGATTCTAAGCATGACTTGCAAAGAATGCACCAATGAGGAGAAAAAATGAAGTTGCATGAAACCAATGCGATAGAAACCCTCCACAATTTATTTCTTCACAAAGAATTAGTAAACAAGTTAAGTAACTGAAGAAAAGGGGGGGGAAAATAAAATAAAACATAAAGACTCCTTTATAATTCCTTCCAGGCTCTAGCTAGCTCTGTATCCAAAAACAAAATGGTGACCAGACGAGACTGTTGTATACAGAAACTAAAAGAAGATAACAAACTAATGTGAATTAAATTAGAAAGGAGCCATCTGCTTTTACTGACCCTTTGAACTTCCGCCAGAGGAACTGGATTCTGCCAATTAAGATCAAAGCAACAGAGTCAATGTAAAAAATAAGCAGGGGAGGAGGGAATGCGACAGGTTGCGAAGAAATGCACCAAATTAATAAAACTAGGATAGGAATAGGATTGCATGAGGAGGGAATTTTAAATTGAATAGAGGGTTAGGGTTTTGGGGACACAATTAGTTAAGGATAAGAAAAAAAAGGCTAAGGATTTATGGTTTAGGGTTAGGGAAGGTATAAATCGTTTTTATCAGGAACTTAAGAAGAGAGATATACAGAGAGAGGGGACTGGACGAAGATGGAGTTGAGAAGAAGGTGGCGAAATTTAACAAACTAAATATGCAAACCCCCAAAAAAACCAAAAATCATTCGTTACTAGAACAATTAATACAAAGAAAGAATGATCCCCGCCTAATTACTAGTGCTATAGATAATTAGATTGGAGAAATTGCAATGCACGCACATTACACAGATATGCATAATAAACAAAACAAAATTCTGAGTTTACTCACTTCCGGAACGTGAACGGAAACGAGAACTTCTACGACCCATGCGTACAATTTGATAGTCGTGGACAGGATTTTATCGCCGCTAGCTTTACTACTTTACTAGAATAAGACAGAGGATGGGGTTCGATTAAATTGGGCACAAACAGAGGATGGGGTTCGACTGTGGTGTGCTAGGATTATTTTAAGGAAAAACTCCAGTGAATCCCCAAACTATAGATTCATTTTCATACTCAACTAGACATTTACGAATATATACTCAAACTTTCGGAAACCCTACAATTTACCCCCTCTGTTACCTAAGCTGTTAGTGAGTCTGTTAAATGCGACGTGTCACAAGTGGGTCCTATTTTTTGATGACGTGGACTTCCACGTGGACCAAAAACTAATAAAAAATTAATGATTAACTACTGAAACCCCCAACCTATAAGGGTCATTACAAACTCATACTCAACTTTTGTTGACATTTGACCAATACATGAACTTTTGGAAACCTTTCAAAAGACACCCTCCGCTACCTGTCGATAAATGCCGACGTGGCAATGTAAATTCTAATTTTTTATTACGATATGGCATAAAAAATTAATAAAAACTAATAAAATATGAACTTCCTTAAGAAATTTTTATTTTATTTTTAAACTTCTGTCTCTCTTTGTCTCTGTCTGTCTCTCTCTCTTTCCCTACGAACCTGCATTTCTCTGTCTCTCAGTCCCTCTCTCACTCGGCGATTTCTCTCTCTCTCTCTCTCTCTCTCTCTCTCTCTCTCTCTCTCTCTCTCTCTCTCTCTCTCTCTCTCTCTCTCGGCCCTTATCCAATGATTGAGACCCATTAAGCCCTCCAATTCCATCATCCTCATAACTTGACCTCACAGAGCGAGAGAGGAGAGAGAGATGAAGACCGTCACAGAGCGAGAGATGAGAGAGGAAAAATTAGGGTTCGTAACCTTCTTTGTGTTGTCATGGTTAAGCTTAAGAACAATCCTCACGGGCTTTGATTAGCACCTCTGCCTCTGAGGACCTCACACTGGCACTAGACCCTTGTTGCTCTTCTTCTTGTTCCCCTTGTTCATCTAATGCCAATAGCTCCTCCAATTCACCATCTTCATTTTCATCTGTGGTGGGTTCAGAGGCTTTGATGGAAGTTAGGAAATCGACTAACAGGAGAAGGGTGATGGTTAAAATGATCAATCTTGAAGTGGGTGTTGGTGCGAACATGGTGTTGAGAATTGGGTTTATTAGAGCAGATCCCCATCCCTCGCTCTTCTTGTTTCGCACAAACAACCCAAATCTGAATATGGGTTGTTTAATTGACAACAAAAGGAAAAGCCATTTGGGTTCGGGTTTTGGGTAGAGTTTTTGGAGCTGGAGCTCCGTTGCGTTGAAGAGTTCTTGGAGGTTGGTGGAAGGGATGGGTGGTGGCAATGGTGATTTGGGTTCGGTTTTCAATCGGATTTGGGTTGTGGGGGAGAGAGAGAGAGAGAGAGAGAGAGAGAGAGAGAGAGAGAGAGTGAGAGACATAGAGTTACGATGGGGCTGGGTTTATGGTGGGCATGGGGGCAGTGGAAGTTGGAATGTACGGTGTGGTGTATGCAGGATGAGGGTGGGCTTGTGAGGTACAGTAGGGATGAAGAATTGAGGGTGGGTGTAACATCCTGTTCCAAAAATTAATATTTAAATCTTAAATTATTCAAGTAAAAGACAATTATACCTCGAAAGCATAATAAATTAAATAATTAAGTTCATTAGATTAAAATAAAATGAAGTAGTAAAGGGTAGAAAGAAAATGGAAAAGAAAAGAAAAGAAAAGAAAAGAAAAATAAAAGAAAATAAAAGAAAAATAAAATTTTAAAAAAAAAAATCGGATTGCTACAGTAATCAGGCAGTTTTAAAATTTCTGGATTTTTCCAGTTTTGAGGGGAAGAGCTCTAGGGATTTTGAGCTGCCACCACCACCTCCGACCACCAAACTTGGCGGGGTTAGTACTGAAATGACCATGCCGCCGCCCTCTTTCGTTTCCCCCGGTTCCCAGCCGGAACCGCCACCTGGAGTCGCCGGAAAACGCCATTTTTGGCATGATTTTTGCTCAAACTTCATCACCCTCGTTCTCCCTCCTCCGGCCACCGATCGGGACGAGTCAGGTATGCTTTTCCACCTATTTTTCATGCTCTAGCTGATGGTTGGGTAGGTGTTAATCGAATCGCATCGTAGGTAGATCAAAATTCGAGTCAAAGTTTAGCCAGTTTTTGAGAGTGGGTTTTGACCCACTTAGGGTCCGAAATGGACTTTCCCGTAGTTGAGAAATACGTTCGGGAGGCCGAGAACTTGATGTAACCGGAAGGATAGCTCCCGGTTTGGAGTTTTTCCGAACTCCCAATTTTATCGCTTTTTGGGCTACAGGATCTGCCAGCGCGTGTTCCCACGCGCCGGCCCACTTTTAATTGTCAAACTTTATATCTAAATTATTCTTATGTCGTCACGAGCGCGTAGGCGTGCTCAGATTCCAATTTGGAGTTCGGTTGACAGTCGAACGGATATACGCATATTGTGCGTTATTCGGGTTCGATGTGTTCAGACCGTTGGATCGGTCCCAATTCTTAGTATGTTGGTTCCTGTATTTTTAGGATCGTGTAGGATTCGACGGATCGCAAATCGGAGTCCCGGTTACTCCGAAAAAGCCCAACCCTAGGGTTAGAATTACGGGAAATAATCTGACGGTCCGATCGTGCGATCGTGAGCAGTCCGACCGTCCGATCGAGACCAAACCTTCAGGATATGGTCTATAAGCCTTATTGAACTTGTGGGAAGTACGAATCATTTTTTTGGAGTCGAAAACCCTATGAACGACCGAATCGAAGTTAATTAGTAATTTAATCGAATAATTAATCTCGGGGAATATTAAATTATTTTAATGGATTTTATGGTGTTAATTGAGCCCAGGAACCCTTTTCTTCAAATTTGAACACTTTTAGACCCGGGGGTTTGGGTTTAACTAATTGGATGTGGCTGAGCTAGATACTAGTTATTCATTGTTTACTCGACGATTGAGGAATTACAAATTACGAATATTGTTTTGATTAGTATGTTAGATATATTCGGGTTGGAGTTGAGAGCCATAACTGTAAGATATTTATAATCTAATTTAATTAATTAATCTAAGTATGCTCGCACGGTAGGAAAGATCACGAGAACGTTAGGGTTGAGATATTTGTTTTACGAATGACTTTCTATAATATTGAAGTGATGATTTTGTTGCATATTTATAAATTAAATGGGTTAAGGTATATTTTCCTAGCGTGCGTGTCTATTGAATTGACTTTATATGAATATATTTAATATTTAATATGATTAAATTGGGTAGTGAAGTTTGATGTGAAAACAGAATGGGAGAGTTTAAGGGGTCATCAAATAAGTGTGATTAAGATGATATTTAGTACTTCTATGATTAGAAAGCAATTATATTTATTATTACTTGGTTATGAATTGGATTTACTCGGAACCTTGGAGTTATTGCCTTAATTATGAGAAATAAAGGATTTATTGTTTTGTTATTAATAACATTATTGTGATTATTATATAAATTAATTATATGAATATGGTTATAGGTTCCATGAAACGTGTTATAATTGGACTTCTATGATATGTTTGTGCAATGTATGTTAATGTGGAGATTAGAATATTGTTAAATTGTGATATTGAATGGTTGTATTTGGTTGAACCTTATTAAAATTGGGGTACTAAGGAAATGAGATATTTCAGGGATATTATTGGTATTATTATTATTTATTTAATAGATGGATTGAGTTTTCGTTTTCAAAAAGGGAACTTTGTTTATTGGTTGAAGATTGAATTTTTTTGGAAAGTACAGAAAATGGATTTGTGGAAAAATGTTATCTTGTGAAAAGCTTTGGAAATATGGTTTTCAAACCACCACAGGAGTACCCCCTGGTTGCCTTTGGATTGGTTACCCAGTTATTATACGCCCCACGAGTCTCGGGGACGCCCGAACCGTGTGGAGCGAAGACGCGTTTTCGGGTAGACTTGGTGTCCCCCGATTCAGCGAGGATACGCGTTCGGGCTGATCACCCGTTTTAGCGAGGACGCGGCTCAGGTTGACTTTGTGACTCTTGAGTGTCTTGCGAGAACGCGGCTCGGGTTGACTTTGTGACTCCTGTGTCTTGCTAGGACGCGGCTCAGACAGACTTCATGTCACCGAGTCTTGTGCGGAAATGGAATTGACGGCTAAAGGTTGGAATTGAAGGAAAAACAAAGGATACCTCAGGCTGATTACGTGATCCCTGAGTGTCGCGAGGATGTAACTGGTACATGATATATGGAATTGACGGATTGATACTTGGGAATTGACGGATAACGCATCTCGGGCTGACTTTGTGTTTCCCGAGTTTTGCAAGGATGTGACATGTATGACACTGAGCATTGACGGATATGATTGGGGGTACGCCTGGGTGAGGAGTATTTTGAGATTTAAAATGTTTTTAAGCATAAACTAATGATTTGACCTTGGATATTTATTGATGGGAACTTTATTACATATGTTCATATTTATGAGGCAAAGAATGAGAGTTTTCAAAGTAAAGGGTGTTATACTATTTATAACTATTTACCTGAATCATGAGACCGCTGTGAATCACTCGGTTTATTTTGGTTTTAACAGATTGGTTATAGTGGGACAGTTTCATATTTGAAAATATGAGGGAATATTAATTCAGGTACTTTATGGTTCGAACTTTAGTTCTTTTAAGAGCTACGTGTGGCTTGATCCCTCATAGAGGGTACGTAGGCAGCCTAGATTAACCTAAGTGCAGCCACGAGCAGAGATACTATGGAATTTGGTTATGAGTCTGAATTGGAATTTTATTGAGCATGTTAGTTGCTTGAAATCTGAACTGATGTGCAGACTCAAGCCTTGATTTATATTTTTGAGATATGAAGTTGGTTTGATATTGAATTTCAAGTATTGAAATTTCTTATGTAATGTTGTTGGTATTGATGATGCACATGTTTTTATAGTGATTACTAAAATGAATGTAGCTGAATGATTGGCTAGGATTCTTCTTGGATGAGATATGATGATAAGAAATGTTGATAATAAAACCAAATTGTCATATCTGGAACTGATGTTATTCTTAGATGAAGATGTTAGGTTTAGAGTGATGTTGATGCTTATGTTGGACTGTTGTAGGGCCGGAAGCCATTTAGTCTAAATGCTTTTGTTGTGTATGAACTTAAATTGCGCATGCTGGCAGTTGAGTTGATTATTTTATGCTTGCTGAACGATTGGGGATATTAAACTGTGCTATTTACAGGTGAAAATATTTTTGGAAATGATCAAATTACAGAAGAGATTCTGCCGAATTTTCGACAGAAGTCGCACCTTGAAATTGTTTGAAATTTGTGGTTGAAGGGGAATTTAGTCATTTGTGCCCGGCACCCGACAGGTGTCTGGTACACACAGGGTCTGACACGAATTCCAAAGTGGAATTTGGGTTGGGTCTTGTCAGTGGGGATGGGTTGTTGGCATCGGCTGGGGGTGGGTTTGTTCTGGATTGGGTTTTTAAATTTTTTTTTCTAATAGTTATAAAAATAATAAGTTTTTTTATTTTTTATTTTTACTTAATTTATAAAAAAAAAGGTAAAGTTTTTTATTACTTTTTTGTGCCACATCAGCATAAAAATTTGGGATTTACATTGTCACGTCAGTATTTAATGGATCTACTAACAGATTGGCTAACGGAGGGTGTCTTTTGAAAGGTTTACAAAAGTTCATGTACTGGTCAAACGGGTCAACAAAAGTTGGGTATGAGTTTGTAATGGCCCCTATAGGTTGGGGGGTTTACTGTAGTTAATCCAAAAATTAAACATATTTAATGAAAAAGAAACAAAAAGAAATAAATAATAATAATCTCTCTCTATCCAGATTCTTTTCTCTCTCCCTCTCTCACGCCTCCTCTAACGAACCCAAAACCATCCCAGCCATAACTCCACCCCCATCTCTAGCCATCATCGTCGCAACTCACAAACCCTAGCCCCTTCGCAACCCCAGCCACACCGCAATCCACGAACCCCAGCCACCCCACAACTCACAAACCCTGCCTCGCCCACCACGACCAATAAGCCCGCAATTCAAACTTTCCCCATATGATCAAACCCAACCCCATTTAGCTTTAAAGATGGCATTGTACACGGCCATTTCATGAGCCAAAGCGCACTTGGACTCCGCCGGCATCAACATTTGCTTGGTGCTGGCCATGGTGATTGTCGCTTGGGTTGGGGGTTTTCAATTTTCCAAATTGATTGTCGTCGACCTTAACCTTGATTGTCTCCAGAAGATGCGATTTCAACTTCCAAAGGGATCATGTTGTAGTCCCCAGAAAACGCAGACTCCGTTTTGGGGCTTTTGAGAAACTATGGATTCTCTCAAACCCATATCTCATGGGATCAAGTTGCAGTCCCCAGAAAACACAAACTCCGTTTTGGGGCTTCTGAGAAACCATGGATTCTCTCAAACCCAGATCTCAAAGTTTTGCAAAACTCGCCAAGAAAGTAAAGGGTTTTAATGTGTTGCTCTTCTTTTCTTGCTTTCTGGCTTTGTTTGGATGCTGAGAAAGTAGATCTGTGTGTATGTTTTGGTTGAATGAAACAAAACAAATGGTTTGTCTTTAAAATTGTGATGAAATCCAGTCATTTGCACTCTGTGATGTGTTTTGTATACTCATTCAAATACTTCATTTTGGATATGGGTAGTGGAATTCGACTGAGTTGAACTTGGGTTTCATCTTTTTTGAAGAATCAAAGAGGTTCTCAATGTTAGATTCACAAAATTTGGTTTGCATAACAACGAAACAGAGGGATTATAAGTAATTGGGCAAGACGATGGCTGCGACGGAGAGGGGGGTGAGGCAGAGACGGAGAGGGGCTGGGAAGTGGTGGGCAAGGTCGTGGTGGAGGTAGTGCCGGCCCTGAGCATGGGCGCGGAGTGCGACGGCCGGGGGCCTCAGTTCAAAGGGGCCCCAAATTTTTTATATATACCGTATACATACCTATAATTTATATATTTTATTGAGAGTTCCAAAGCTTTTTATTTTTAAAAGATCGATGAGTTCCAAAACTTGAGGCCGCAAAATTCTTGAACAGAGGGCCACATTCAAAATTAAAGGAGACAATTAAAAAAAAAAAGAACGGAAGAGATAAAGTTGTCCCCTGTGTCTCCTCGCGTGGCTGCTCCTCTTTTTTTTTACTAATCTTAGAGCATCTCCAAGGGAGATGTCAAATTCCAAACATCAAATTTAAATTTGATGGCTTATGTGGCAATTTGGCATATTGTGAAACTCTTTATCCAACCGATATGTCAAATATACATATTATTTTATTATTTTTAAAGGCAAATGGGCTCAATATTTAAGAGTAAAATATTAAATAAGGTAAAAACTGTACATTGATGAGGAAAGAAGGAGTGGGCCCAATATTAAAATAATAATAAAATAATAAAAGACATCTCAACTTGTGGGCTGTCAATTTTGACAGCAAAAGTGAAGGATGTCAATCCAACTAGGATTTGGCATCACGGTTGGAGGCTTAAAACTGTCTTTTTTTTTTTGTCAAAACTTGCCACATTGGAATTGACATCTCGGTTGAAGATGCTCTTAGGCATGCTTTTGTTCTTTTTTAAAATGTAATATAACATGCATGCCTTCAAAACAGAGGGGCCCTTAACAAAAATCTAAAGCAACTCTTTGTTGTTACTTTTGATTTGGTCAGAGGGTACCTCTTTATTTTCTGTTGTTCTATGTCTTCTTCTTTCTTTTTCTTTTTTTTTCTAAATCTTTGTTGTTTTTCTTCTTCTCTTTTTTTCTCTTCTTCTTCTTTTTCTTGAACATCTCTTAGTATTTCTTCTTCTCTTTTGTGCTTCAATCTCTCGCTAAAAAGCTCAATTTTTTTTGGTCGGAGGGTACCTCTTCATTTTCTGTTGTTCTATGTCTTCTCCTTTTTTTCTTCTAAATCTTCGTTGTTTTTCTTCCTCTCTTTTTTTCTCTTCTTCTTCTTTTCTTGAACATCTCTCAATATTTCTTCTTCTCTTTTGTGCTTCAATCTCACTAAAAAAGCTCCTTTTTTTTTCTCTTCTTCCGTCAAATAAAAAATGTATCTTCTTGAAATTACTCAAATCTTTTTGTCAAACTTTTTTTTTTACGCAAACCACATCGATATTTATCTTCCCAGTCTTCTTTAACATGGAACAAACCATTTATTTCTCAGTTCTTGTTCTCTCCAATCTATTACATTGAACAAACCCTATCTATTTCTCCAGGATCTCTCCAAGGTGGAGAGTGAAGTTCCTTCCTATAAGCATAAATCAGTTTTTATTCCTCTTTGTTTGCTATTTAAATTTAATTTTTTTTATCTTCGTGGTACTTTTTGTTTATTCATTATTGATTGTGTTAAAAAAATTATGACAAAAAAATTAGATAAAAAAAGGCCTCATTTAATATATGGTACCGGGCCACCAAAAACTCAGGGCCGGCCCTGGTAACTCATGGCCCCAATTTCATGCCACCAAAAACTCAAAAGCAAAGAGCAATAAAAAGATGAAACAAACAAAGGGAAATCCAGCCGCCATTAACTCAAAAGCAAGGAAAAAATATATATATTTCTAAGACCAATCACCATGCACAGTGACTTCTCTCTCTGTGTCAAGCGATGCGATCCTCCAAGTGCTCTCTCACTAACAAAATTCAGGAGACAAGTTCGTGATGTGGAAAATAATGAAGAGGGGTCTTTTTGCTGTTATGTTTGGTTAATTCCAATATTCATGAATGCAACCCTATTTAAAGAAGCCAAACATCATCAAAACTCCTGGTGGTCTTAGGGTCTCTCATTCCTTGTGGCTAAAGACATGCCTAAATATATATATATAATAAAGAGAATCTGCTAGTCAAAGCAACATATATTGCTATATTTACGTTATTTCTTATTCCATTAGAGAAGTCAAATAAAGATAAAATAAAATAAAATAAAATAACCTCTTTGGAAGAGGAATTTACTGGTCAACGAATTCAATTTGGCCCTCATTGTAAAAGCATGCATGTATATGCATATGTATATTAATATATATATATAGGCTTTTTATCACAAATAGTCCTTCAGGTTTACAAAATTATCACGAATCGTCCTTCAGGTTTTTTTGTGACACTAATAGTCCTTCAGATTATCATCTAACCATCAAAATGGTCCTTCTGTTAGTTTCTGTCAAAACTGACGTTAAAAAGTCACGTGCCTGCTTTTTGAACGATAATCTCGTCATTCCACTCAACCTTCGACCAAACCCAACTATCAGAATCCTTTCCCTCCATTTTGGCGCTCTAAACTGCAGACTGCAGTATATAACCTTTTCCCTCCATTTCCTCCTCGGGCCCTCCTATCTATTTGGGTTCCAGTTGGCGCAATTGGGGTTTTTTGGGTATTTGATTGATAAAGCTGGTCTGCAAAAAGGAATATCTGGGTTCGTAAGAGTCAAATACGCATTATTCTTCTTACAAAAGTGACTAGATGGATGAGTCTGAGGAGTTCTTTTGAAAGGGGGGGGAAACAACCAAAGTATACATGTTAGTTTTTTAATAGCTCCGTCTTCTCCAGTCCCCGTTCTTTCTCTGTGTAATTTTGTATCCGAAACCCAGTAAAATCATCAGTCCCAGGCTTCCTAGCAATGGTTTGCGCACCAAGATGTCCCTGTGCACCACTGGACCCAAACTGTCCGTCAACCCATCACCCCTACAGAATTGAAAAGCCTGTAAAACTGTGCCATTTTTTCCTGGCCCTTTTTTTTCCCCCCAAAAGATGACCTCCACTCAAACTGCCAGACACCAACACCCCAATCCTTTCTTTTGCTTTTCCTAATCCTTTACTTAGCTTTTCCACCAAAAGAAGCAGCACTCAGAAAAAAGAGAAAATGAAAAGACTCAAGCTCCACCACCCAAGGAAAATTTTGTTTTCTTGCCCATTAAGATAATAAAAGCAAACCAAAAGGAGACAGAAAGAACATTCACTTTTTTTTTTCTTTTTTTTGTTTGTTTTTTGAAAGCCCCTGAGATTAGCACTTGCAAGTCTTCATACCCGGAACCGCTGCACCAAGCTGAGTTGCCTGCGGCTTTGCACTCTCCGCCCGTGGATATGTACTGTCTGAAGCATCGCTAAAACCGATCACCCGCACACCTCACTTGTGGGTTTGTTTAGCCGGTTCCTTTACACACTCGCAGGGTACCTCATTTTCCAATTAACCTTCCTCTCTGCACCGATGAAAACACCAGAGCAAACACACCTTGCATACACCACAGCTCTTGCCACTTGTTTGCACTCACCCTTGTGATATATGTTACCCTCCCTCTCGGAGTTACTCTTCCTTCTCTCAAGGGAGAACTCTTCCTCTCCTATTGGCAACCCTTCCTCTCCTATTGAGAGCACATTCTGAGGGTTGGGTTTGGTCGAATGGGTAGTGGAATGATGAGATTATCATTTCAAAAAGCAAGCATGTGAGCACGTGAATTTAACGTCAGTTTTGACAGAAACTAACAGAAGGACCATTTTGATGGGTAGATGACAACCTGAAGGACTATTAGTGTCACAAAAAAACCTAAAGGACGATTCGTGATAATCTTGTAAACCTGAAGGACCATTTGTGATAAAAGCCTATATATATATATATAAATTCTCTTATGCGGATCTCTGGACGTTATTATCGTGCGGATGCCGTGTGTTTTGCACTACCCCACCCTGCTTTCCTGCCTGTTTACAATGGTATCCGTACGTTCCACACGTTAATACATCCGGATAAGAGAATAACTGTATATATATATATATATATATATATATATATAGTTTTGCTCACATCAGGATGACTGGATTTTAATTAAAATGCGGACACTAAAGGTGAAACGTCAGATCAATCTAATGGTATTGCATCTTTGATATGTATTAATTGACAAAACTTAAAGTCACGCGCATAACAAAATATCCATAATATCCCGATATTTCCAATACCATCGATATTTTAGACCTCCATGAACCAAAATATCGATAATATCGACGACATGGACCAAAATATCGATAATATCCCGATATTTTCATCGAAATTTTCGTATTTTTGGACTACCGATATTTCCGATACCATCGATATTTTATGCCTTGGTCACGTGCAACAGCTCTTTGGTGTTTTTTTTTTCAGGCGCAAGTGGCAACCTCAACTTTAATGATTATTGAACTAATTTAATATTATATTCTCTTTATCAGACCTTTCTCTCGATTACCTCGCGCTCTCTCTACTCTCTGTCTCTCTCCCTCTCTTTCTTTTTCTTTCTTCTTCTACTTCTCTCTCTCTCTCTCTCTCTCTCTCTCTCTCTCTCTTTTCTTCTCTTCTCTCTATCTGTCTTTATCTCTCTCCCTCTCTTCTCTGCTTCTTCTCCTTCTTAACAAAGGGGGCTTAAGCCCAGAGAACAACTAAACACAAATCTTCCTCTTTTCTCTATCCATTTTTGGCAATATTCGCACTACCAGCAAAGAATTTGGGGGTTGTGAACGTTTCTGGGTTGTGAAATTTTGGGGGTTTCGATAATCCCTCCCTCCCAAATCTCTGCCTCCAGTATCGGCATTCAACCAAATTTATAGAGAGAGAGAGATATATATGGAGACTGACAAAAGAAGAAGAAGAAGAAAAGAGAGAGAAGTAGAAGAAGAAAGAGAAAGAAAATTAAAAAAAGAAAGAGAGGGAGAGAGACGGAAAGAAGAAGAAGAGAGAGCGCCAGGCAACTGAGAGAACGAAAGAGAGAAGAATAAAAAATAAAAGGGTGGATACATACCTCCTCTCGTTTTTGCTCCTTTTTGCCTTTCCATTCGTTCTTTTTGTTTTTGTCCGTTCTTTCTCACTTTGAAACCAAATATGGACACAATTGTTTAATTCTTTCTCTCTTCTGCTTCAGTTTTTCATTCTCACTCATACTTTTCTCTCACAATTGTTTCATTCTCACTTTTTCTCAATTTTTCTTTCTGTTCTTTTTTCGTCATTTTTCTCTCTTTGAAACCAATTGTCACTGTTTGTTTGAAACCTATGTTTTCTTTATAATGGAGATGCTCCAGTAAGAAAAAAAAATACATTAAGCAAATAATACGTTACTATTAAGAACAAGTTAAAAGAACTCATGAAATATAAAAGTTCTACAAATTACTTGTCCTTGACATCTCTTTGGTTCAAATTCATCTTTGTAAGAAAAATTATATATATAAAAAAACCTAAAAGATTCACATGTCCTCATGTTTATTCGCATAGTCTAGACGCAAGTGCAAGATGTCCCATATTCATTACTGACACTGTAGCATGCAGCCCACGTTTGTACTTCCAAGTAATTTTTAGCCTGCTAGAGGAAAAAAATATTAGAATGTGTTACTTCAGTTTTCCTGTCAATAAATTAACACACATATATACATCAATATTACCTATGGAGAAAGAACTCTCATCTGTATCAGATAAATCTGAATCTGAATTTAATCTATATTGCCCAACCCCTTCAAAATGACCATTTAATTCTAGGGCCATGTAATCCATCTTCATGAAACGATTACAATGAAAACAATAAATAAATAAAAACCCATAGAAAAAAAAAACTAAGAAAATAAATGAACAATTGTTTGTCTGTATAATGAAAAACTTTGGTCAAGAAATCATGATAGGCAAATTGGAATAGCAAGCACAATTAAGAAATTGTTTGGTCTAAAACGAAAATAAGATATTAAATATTATAATACAAGTAAAAAAATAATAAAACAAATTAAAATAGCACTTACTTGAACTGGGAAGGATGATTTGAGTTGTAGGGTTATGGTCGGATGTGATGGGGATGTCAATGTCAAAAAGATGTAGAGAAGATGGAGGCGTTGAACAATTAATTAAAGTGAACCTCTTGGGCTGCCCTAAGCTGCCCGCCTTTTCAGTTTGATAAGAGAGAGCGCGAGGTAATCAAGAGAAAGAAGGAGAGAGAAAGGTATTAAAGTTGAGGTTGCCACTTGCGCATGAAAAAAACACCAAAGAGCTGTTGCGCATGGCTTTAAGTTTTGTCAATTAATACATATCAAAGATGCAGAACCATTAGATTGATCTAACGTTTCACCTTTAGTGTCCTCATTTTAATTACAATCCAGTCATCCTGATGTGAGCAAAACTGTATATATATATATATATATATATATATATATATATATATGTACATAGAAAAAAAAAAAAAAAAAAAAAAAGGAGAGACCTTCAAGTTGCACTTCCTACATGTGACGAGCACATGTCTACAATGCATCGTGAAGTGGGGGCAATTTGTAGACAAATAAATTTTGGCGAATTAAATTCCTCCAAGAAAGAAAATAATTAGGGTTTGATAGATTAAATCGTGGGCCCCATAATTCGCTCATGTGGCATGTGACTCATCAAAGTCGGATTAGTTGGCGAGGGCGACACGTGTCGACATCCGATGGAGTGCATCAAGCGGTTCAAAGTGAAGACAAAATTAAAGGGAAGAATCTTTCGTAATTGACTTTGATTTAAATCAAATATAAATCAAGTCAATCAATCGAAGATAATTTGGTTAAATTTCCAAATTATCAGAATTGATTTTAAATCAAATCAGAATTCCACAAATCAAGGTCCAAAAGAAGGAAAGTTATTTAGGTCAAGCATCCCACTGGAGCCTATAAATAGGAGGCCTCAAGACAAAGGAAGGGGGCTGAGAAATACACCAAGCACTCGGAAGAACCCGAAAACTCTCTGCATTCTACACACCACTTTGGAAGAGTCATCAAGCACCACAAACACGTGCGGTTCCTCCACCCAACAAGCCTTGTGCTACCCGTTTGATCAAGATCAAGTCTCTACGACCCTTGTGTCAAACACAAATTTTCCCTAAACTCTCAATTTCTTCATCAAGCTCGTGGAGAATCAACAAGCATAACAAACACGTGCCGATTCCTTCACCCCAAAGTCGAAGACTTTCCACCACGTGACACTACTCGTGGTCCCGACGTGTACGAGATCAAGCCGTGATGGCCCTCGACGAAGTCTCAAATTCCGATTCAAGATCAAGTGCTTGGCACCCTTGAACCGTACACACCCTTAGAGATTGAATCAGAGGAAATTCTTTTATTTTTGTAAAAGAATACCCACAGAGATTGTAACCTACACACTTGATAAATCAATACAAATATTATTTTGTACACGTGTTCTTGTCCCATTTGTCGCATGATTTTCGTGTTTACTGTCTCCCAAGTTTTGTTTCGCACTTGGGATTTGTAAACCATTTGCATATTTTTTGCTGACTATTTCTCTCCATCAAAGAATAATGAAGGTTTCTCTTTGATCTTTTCCGAGCCTGTTTGCTGTGGATAGTGATCGCGTTTCATTGAGGCCGCCGTCAAGCCCAGACTCAGTCTGCTTCCTAATGTTTCCTCATCACATGTTTAGCTGTTTATATATATATATATATATATATATATATATATATATATATATATATATATATATATATATTGTAAAGATGAAGAATCATTCAAGAGCTTTTGAAGAACTACCATTACAAGAAGTTTTGTTAGCTCTTTTGTTATAGACATGACAGCAAGGGCATCTTCCCAGTATGAAACGCGAAGTGCTTTTAGCAAACGCATGAGTAAATTAAGTACCATCCAACACCAAAGATATTTTGGGCAGAATAGAATAGTATTGCCAACGGTGCTTCGGATATGAGAATTATTTGAAAGAATATCATTTTTTTTTAATTTAGTTGTTGAAATTAATACAATTGAGTTTTTCTTAAATTATATACCCTAGCTAGGCAGTTTTTAACTGAACTAATATTGTCATTTCTCTAACAACTCTATTTATGCTGCTAATATTACTATTAGTGTGTGGAAACCAAATAATATCAAATCCCTAAGGTCAAATAAGTTTCCACCAATTTGGGAATTAATTTGATTAATTAGGGATTACCAAATCAAATTTATAATTGACTCTATCTTGCCAAATAGAGGGAAGAATAATTTCCTTCCATGTGAGAAATTATTCTTCCTGAAACCCTAGCTCACGAGACCTCTATATATTCAAGGCTACACCAAGGCTTGAGGTAAGTCTGAAACTCTACAGAAATTCCCTCTCACCCTCTCCTAACCCTAGTTGCCATCTCTCTCCTTCTCTCTCTCACACGGCTCCGGCCGCCACACAAACTCTGACCACTTTAGCTTTTGTTGTCTCTTTACGGAATATCCAAGTGAACTAACTTAGGCATCGGAGGGCGTTTGGCCAACACCCCCTGGGTGTGGTCTCTTTACTCCGTGTTATTTTTGCAGGGCTCGAGAGGCAAGAAGGAGAAGGAAGGGAATCGCAAACGAATATTCTTGAATCTTTTCATGAATTAACTATTGGTTTATTCAATGGATGATTTATTCCCTAATACTTTGAAGTTGGAATTTTGGTAATTTAATGTCATAGAAAAATAGTTTGCATCGCTACAAGTGTGTGGTAACTTTTGGAGAATTTTGAGTCCGGACAAATTTTTAATTAATTATTGAAGTTGAACCAATGAGGTTGTGACACATGGCAATTGAATAAAATAATAAAAGTATTGTTCAAAGTACTGTTCATGTTTACTGTTTGGCAATGTTCACGTTTGTGTTCATTACTGTTCACATGTGATTTCTGCCTACAATCCTTCTTTTTCCTCCTTATATTCCGCATGTCTTTTTCTTCTTACGCGTCTTTCTTCTTCGTCTTCCTCAGAAAACATTCTAAAGAAAATTTTATTTTCTTCAAAATCTTCTTAAATTCATAACTTTCTCTCTGGAGCTCGAATTGATAAACCGTTTTCGCCTACGTGATCGTGAGAACGAGCTCTACAATCTAAGGTAAATTTTAAGAGCTGTTATGCAGATTTCAAATTTGCTACTATTTGGAGATTATGGTGAATTAAGCTTCAATATCATGTTTTGATATGAATTTTGAGTAGATTGTGGTTGTGGGAAGCTTAATTGAGGATAATATATCATTTAAGATATAAGTTTGAGTTGGTTTCATTTTATGAAATTTTGGATAAATCTCAAATTTGATAATTATTGAGTTTGTTATGGTATTTAGTGAAATAGAAGAGTTGTAATGGAAATTACAAGAGTTCTTGTTGATTAAGTGGTATGAAAGTTGTTTTGAACTTGGAAAATCTGGAAAATTGGCTTGGAAATATGTTGGTTTTGTATCAGGGACCACACTACAAATTATTTTGTAGTTTTGGTGTTGTTTTGTAATTTATCAAAAGATGAGGGTCAAGTGTAATTACTGAAAGTTAAGGGGCTAAAATGTAATTATCAACCATGAATGGTCAAAATTTAATTACCAAAAATTTAGGGCCAGATTTCTAATTTTGGAAAATTGAGGCCTTAAAAGTAAATTGGATTATTCTTTTGGAACAAATGGTAACATTTTTGAAATGATTGGTCTATTAATCAGTTGCCCAAGAAAGAACAAATTTGAGTTCAAGGGTGCAGAATGAAAGTCAGACATTAGCTTTGGATTCCAAGTAAGGGGACCCACTCTCGGACTTGTATTTTGTGTATGTATGACATAGTAAATATTGTTGTGTGCGAAAGATGCACAGTTTTTGGATGTCATATTGTTTGGTTTTATGAATGCTTGGCTTTGGTTCTCCAAAGTTTTGAGGGTATACGCATGCGGGCATGATCCTCAACAACCTAAGAGTGAAAGGGACATATTGACTTCCTTGGGTTTCGATTCCCTAAACCTCTGGAGGGGTTACACGGACAAATTTTACCAACACCCTACCCGTGAGGTATAGTCGACGAGGTGTAACCGTTGAAATAGACACTCTCGCTATCATACCAGGTAAGTTTGTTATATTTTTGTTTCTGGTAAGGGTAGTTTGCCTTAAAGGATCGGTTGTTAGACAAGCATATTTGGGTCCGGAAAAATGTTTACGAAAATTACTTGAGCATGCCAATTGGTTTTGGATCCACAATAAATGGATACGGTTTGTGTTTGTGCATATTCTTTCACTTATTTTGAAATAAATCTCTGGCCATTATTATTATCATTATTATATTCATTATTCAACTTGAAACCTGGCCGGGAGCCTCCTACGGGGCAAATGAACGTATGTGATGCTCACCCCTACTTTTGTTGTAGATTCCTTTCGTGGGTGACATCTTGGTGTGACCTCCTCAATTGTCAGCATTTGGCTTGTCACGTTGTTGTCAGGTTGTGAACCCTATTCATCACAGCTGATCATGTTTTACTACATACGTATAAATATGAATTCTAGATAGTTGGTATATTTTCATTATTAGTTTGTAAAACAATTTCGGAGGTTGTTCATACTAATCCATGACCTCTGAGGTTGGTTTAACTCTCAAATAAATTTTGTATAATATTATAAATTATATTTCCACTGTTGTTAAACACTATGATCCAACCCGTTTTAATTTATTTATAAAAGCTTAGCGTATTTTGGGAATCTTGAGAGTATAACCCAAGGACTTATGTGTTATATTTTTGGAATCCTCAAGGTATGACCGCTGTCACGTATCATGATTTTGGGGCGTGACAGAAAAATGGTATCAGAGCGAACTTTGTTTTCAAAAGATTTATGATCAAGAATTTGAAGACTTCTGAAAGGAATTTTGAACAACTTTTATTTACATGAGTTTTCTGAGAAATACCCAACCATCTACTTCTTCAATGCCTTTGAATTCCTTTCAAGAAATTCATATTCTCAATCCATCTGAATCCTATGAGATTAGAAAATATTATTTCCATTCAAGTCGTTTTGAAGGAAGACTATCATATTCCTAGAAATTGATTTTTCTCTATAGATGAGACTCATCAGATTATCTAAATCCTGACAAACAAGTTCTACTTATTTTGTTTACTATCATTCTTAACATCTTGACAAATCTTCGTTAAAATATGCACAACCAAACCAAAGAATGGATCCTTAAAACCTTAGTCGCCATCATCTAAAGTGGCTATACCGGATATGCCATGAAGTAATTACGAAGAAATTAATGTAAATGTGAATGTGTGCAAAAGAAGCACAGATTAATATTTTTGGAATGTTTTCTAAAGATGAAACCTATGAAGTTCACTAGAACATCTAAAGTGAACATAGCTTAAGGCTAAATTAAACACATTGAAATGGTGAATGTACCTCATAAAGAAATATGATGGTACATTGTGCTATTTGGAAAGCATATTTTATGACTCACACTTTGAGTCAAGAACTTTGTCTTGGTTGCATCTTAAATCATGTAAGAATGCAGGATATTGGAAAAACTGCATTAGAATTCAATCTTGCTCAACTCAAGGTTTGAAGAAGATGAGTTAAGTGCCAAAAGGGCTAAGTTATTGAATGAATATAAGAAATAAATGGTAGTATGAGACACCAAGGTAGGTTGACTATGAAAAAATTCTCGAGAATGAAGTATTATTTATTACTTTATGTGGACGGTGCATATGGAATATACATGTGGGTCTGTAGAGGTATTAGAGTTATTAGTAAACACGGTCTATTTTTTTGTGATAGATTTTCCGAAAAAATTAGGAAAAGAAGAATTACTTGAGTTATTCAACCTCGGAATGCGGAATCTACAAGTTGGCGAGAGCATTGCCATTGCGTTTGATATCTTCCAAGAACAATTTGGTGGTTACTAAAGTTAAGGTCAGGGAAATTCTCAACCTATAGATATCGCGTCTTTCAAGAAGACACCGGCAAGTTTTGGAGACAGAATTGACAATCAACAGAGGAGCTGGTATGGATGCGCTGGAGCAAAGTTCGAGACGTTCTCCATTATGCAAGAGGCTTCTATTGTCTAAGACCTAATCACTTCTGCAACCAGTACAATTATAAATCCAGTAATGTCGAGTACTTGAATAAAAAAATGGGAGCTGTAGTAATATACCCAAAATATGACTTGAAATTATTTATAAAAAAACCTCTATGGAATTCACTTTATAAACATACCCAAAAACCATTTACTACCTAACAAATAAGTGTTGAACTTCCTATAAATTACATATCTGCAATTGATTAACTTAAAACAAGCCCAATACAAAAAACACCAAAAAAAACCCAAAACAAGCCCAGCAAGCCCAACCCATATTTTTTTTAAAACCCCAACTTTAAAACAAAAAAACAAAAAAAAACCAAGGGTCTGTCCCACGACCCTTCCTTCTCCACCAAACCTCCGCAAACCATTTCATAGAAGTACATTGTTAATACCATGTCATAAAAGTACATTGTTAATACCATGTCATAAAAGTACATTGTTAATACCATGTCATAAAAATACATTGTTAATAACATGTCATAGAACTATATTGTTAATACCATTTCATACAAAAAACTAAAAAAATCCAAAAAAAAGCCCAAAGAAGACATCGATATCCTTGGCAGAAACCACCTCCAATTGTCCATATTTTCACCAGAAACAATCTCAAAGGCAAAAGGAAATACTTCTACAAGAAAAAAATACACTATTAATACTATGTCATAGAAGTACACTGTTAATACTATGTCATAGAACTATCTTCCTTGTAAAAATCACATTATGCATATCATAAACTTCAAGTGCACAGCTATATATAGATCAAAATATAGAGCATGCTCTTGATGCAGGCTGGAGGTATTAAAATGCCCAAGGGACTGAGAAGCCCCAATGCTTTGGTTTAATACAGTAGCAGCCATGCTGAAAATTCAACATATCCCAAGTAATGGCATAAGTACAAAAGTTATACATATGGGAGGACAAAACTATCTTCAAAACCAACTCATCATAGCTTTGGGCACAAAAGAAAAAGAACATCTTCCACATCTTCCTATAGCTTTGGTCAACTTGGTGCATTGTGCAAAAATATATTTTACAAAGAGCAGCAAGCACAGAGAAGAGGTCTGTAGAAGCAAACCTCACGTATTAAAAGACAGTTGAACCACCGGAAAGCAAATTGAAGAAATTCCAGCGCTTACTCCTCCACGTGTCTGGATACAAGTTCTAGTACAGTAGAGAAAAAAATAATGTGTATGTACATCAAAGATGATAGCAGAACTTTGACATGTTTCATCCATCCCAAAGCACGACGTATTGCCAGTTTCTGAAGATATTAAATGGAAGTCTGAGGAGTATAAGAGCAAAAGTTGGTCTTTCCTTTAACAAAACCAACTCCCCAAAAATTTCTCTCTCCAGAATTCACTTATAACAAGTTCTCACCGTAATATGATGTGCAACAACATTTTAGTGCACCACGAGATTCAGAAAAACTGAAAATGCCAGTGCGCCTAATATAAAGGACAACCTATTTGATTTTTCATTATAATATTTGAAGCATCTTCTTTTTGGGAAAAATATATGAAACATATTTATTTTATTATAGTGTTTCTGAATTAATACTACAAGTACAAACTTCCTTTGATCTGTTTCTACATGTTTAGAACATTTCATTCTTTAGCCAAGCCAAAGCCATATGTGAAGCCATGTCATTTGTGTATCTCTTTGTGGCTATGTATAAGTCCAAATATACATACAGAAAACCAAAAAGATTTCCATAATGAAAATTACGCCAGAACAAAAATAGACTTCCCTATTGAAAATTTTTCCAGAGCAAAAATATTCAAAATAGGTCTAGCAAAATTAACCAAAATCAAGCTTATAAGTACATATACAAGCATAGAAGCATCGGTTGATTCACCTGATTCAATAAAAAAGTGTGCAAGAAGCAGAAAATAGAAGCAAAAAAATTGGGAGTTACCATCAATCCGCCTGACCAATTCCTTTAGCTTAAACACAAGTCTGTGGATTCCTGGCTGAGCAAAAGTGTAATGGTCTTGCATACCATCAAGTAAATTTGATGGGCACTGATAGCAATCAACCTCTATATTAGATATTTTATCGGGAGACAATCGGAGATCAACCAATTATCCACACTCCCATCCAAGTGTTCTGACAAGAAAACAACTAGAAAGGGAGTAACAAGATCATTTATTCCCTGAACATATCCACTTGCAGGATGTCGAATGGCCCTGAAAGACATGAGAAGAAGTAACTTGAAAAGACATAACTAATCATAAAAATTAAATAATTAAAGGAAAACAAAAAATAATAAAATTATGGCATCTTGAAACCATACTCCATATCTAGACCAGTTTTTTTTTTTTTTAATTTTATTTTAAAGCTAAACTGTTGGACTCCAAAAACTGCTCAGAAATTAAAATAGAAACAATTCACACCATCAAGGTACCAGGAATTGTTATCTGCATCTGATAGGCTAAATTTCTCAATTAGAGGAAGAAGAAGGAAGCTCCAATTGGCTGTAACAGAAGGCTCTGTTGCTGCAACACCAACATTGAGAGCCACAAAATCGACCAGAATCGAATTCGATTAAGAAATTGAAGATCAGCGGGAATTGAATGAGAGAGTGCGCGAGTGAGATAGAGAGTGTACGGACCAGATGTCTTGGATAGAAGAAGACTGGGAGAGGAGCAAGTCGAGCACTCGAATGGCCTTGGACCAGTTGCGTGAGCCGCAGAGCTTGGCGAGCTCCGCTCTCTCGGAGACAGCTACGGCCATTGTGAGTTACCGGAGCGAGTTGAGTCGGATGGATCGGGAAGGCGCGGTCTGTGTTCGGAGAAGGTGAATCGGCGGCGAGTTGCGGCGATGGAGTCGGCAAGGGTTGTGGTGGAGATGACGAAGATACAATGGAGAATTGGACTAGGAGAAAAGCCAGAAGCAGAGCTCGATGAACCTCGCCATTGTTGAAGAAGAAGAAAGTTCGAGATGCTTCTTGATGAGATTGAGTTGATTAATAGACAAAGCAAAAGGCCAAAACAGTAATCCAACATAGCTGTTGAATTTAAAAAATGGACAGCTGTCAGTTTTGGGTTTATTTTGGGTATGTTTATAAAGATTAAATGATATAGGATTTTGTAATAGAACTAGGTGTAGAACATGGTATTTAACTAAAAAACTATAAAGAAAAAGCCCTTGACAAGGGCGTTTGTGTCAGCATGTGTCAATGGTTTATATTATAAGTTGAAGTGCACATATATATTAATTTGTCAAAAAAGGCAATATCGTTGAGGATACAATTTGAACGCCGCAAGTTGTAATAACTGCAAGTAGAGACAAGACACTCCCGTTTTCTGTCTATGCGTTGTTGTAATAACTGCAAGGAGGGTGAATCCTATTCTGTAGTTACTTAAAGCCCTGCTTTTGGAGAAATTTTAAATGTCAAGATGCAGCGCGTGGGTAGTGTCTGTCAAATGATGATTTAGGGGCATTTGGAATTCTTTATAATTTATTGTATTATTTTTTATGGCGTGGGCGAATTTGCGTTGGAAGCATTCGCATGTCCTCTGGCACAGTGGATGGTGCAGTGGCGTGGTGTCTGAACACCCAAAAATTACTCTTGCTTTTGGCTTTACGAATTGTTGTCTCCCAAGTTTTGTTTGGCACTTGGGATTTGTAAAGCATTTGCATCTTGTTTGCTGACCATTATTAAAATTATAAAAGGCTTATTCTTGTAATGCCCCTTGAAACTTTAGTCAAATCTCATTTTACCCTCGAAAGTTAAAGTAACCCACTTAACCCCGAACCAAGATTTTGTGTTCCACTTTGCCTGCAGTTATCTCCATTCATAACTCCGTTAATTTTGATGACGTGATGCGACTATTTTTGTCTTTTAACCACAAATAATGATGTGTCATGTACATAGCCCACTTTGTTTCCTCAAGTCAAATAAAATATTAAAATAAACTAAAATAATATAATTAAATAATGTAATTATTGTTTAATTAAAAAAATAATAATTTTAATTTTAATTTTAAGAAATCTCTCTCTCTCTCTCTCTCTCTCTCTCTCTCTCTCTCTCTCTCTCTCTCTCTCTCTCTCTCTCTCTCTCTCTCTCTCTCTCTCTCTCTCTCTCTCTCTCTCTCTCTCTCTCTCTCTCTCTCTCTCTCTCTCTCTCTCTCTCTCTCTCTCTCTCTCTCTCTCTCTCTCTCTCTCTCTCTCTCTCTCTCTCTCTCTCAACTTTACCATCAGACCACAACCACCACCCAAAGCCGCCACCAATCATAACCCTAAACCTCACAGCCACCTCCTCACCCATCAAATCAACCACCTCTTCGACCACGCCTCCACCGCTGCAAACACCTCATCTCCTTCTCCCAAACCCTTGCCGAGTCGGCCTCTCCTGCTACGACTTCATTGTCGTCGACATAAAAGCACGGCCATGCATCGTGTCCCAAGCGCTCCCAGCCTCCACGCCTTGGCCTCCGCTCAAACCCACTGCCATTCTTCGCTTGCCCGAGACCTCCGCAATTTGGGCCAAGAAATCCATAGATCTAGGCCAACAAGGCATCATGTTCCACATTATCGAATCTTCCCAAGGCGAGGTTGGAGTGACAGGACCCGACCCAAATTCCACTTTGGAATTCGTGTCGAACCTTGTGCGTGTCCAACACTGTCGATGCCGGGCACAATTGACCAAAATGCCCTTTTAAACCAAAACTCAAAAGTAAACTCTTTTTAAGGTTTTACTTCTGTCGAAAAGTCTCCCTTGTAAAATGGAGAATTTCCCATTTATTCCACATGTAATAAGACAGTTTAATATTCTCAAACGTTCAGCATGCACAATTTATAAAAACACTTAACTAAAAGCAATTATTCCGAATGGCATACGGCCTTACAAACGACCCATACCACAAACTTCTCAACAATTCAATCTTCGATTCTCAAACCATGAAAATCATCAATTCTCAATATATCAATTCGACCACAATGTCATCATTTTATGTCATCTTATATTATCCCAAAAAGAATCCTAATCATCGTTATTAAATGAAGAAATCAGATAATTAGAATTCATCAACAAACAAGACAAACTATAGTTGAATATCATGCAGGAAATTACATACTTATCTATTCAATTAATTTATCACTATCCAACCCAACATTCAGATAATCAACCCTTTACCAGAACGTCATACCTGCAACCATTCGCACATTGCATGCATTCTATATTGCCCACCAAGGGGTATATTATTAATTCGAAGGCAGAGGGAAGGGGAAACTAGCTAGCCACCTGTGTAGTTAAATCGGGCGGTGGCTAGGAATTCCTAGCCAACCCTGTGCAAAAAATAGAATCAGGGTAGCGGATAATATCCTTTTTACATCCTCGCAAAACTCGAGGACACAAAGTCATCCCGAGAACACAGTCCATTAATTCCATAATTATATCGTTAATCCCCACATTATACCGTCAATTCCAGGTACCACACATGTGACCACGTGTGATACATCCTCGCAGGTCTCGGGAACACAAAGTCAACCCAAGCAGCCATGGGCGGATTCACATAGGGGCTAGAAGGGTCAATTGACCCCTGCAAGCCCGGAATCCACCATTAGAGGCGAAGATGTTGACCTCTGAAAATTGCCCACAAACTGCTTGATAGAATACTCCAGAGGGCGCAGCACACCAGCACAACATACAGATTACCTTATTTCCACTTTCAATATTTAAGTAAATGTCTTTGTCCTTTTACTTTAATTTATTTTTATATTACTTCATTTACTTAAGTTTACAATGTAAATAAGGAAGTACCCCCCATTTGGATTCAAATAAAAATACTAGAAAATCAAATTCCTACCAAATCAAAATATGAAAAATCGGTTTTAGTGCAAAATACGATTTAGGCTAAAAATGATGGCTCATTAAGTCAATATATACTTCATACTAAAATCTCATAAAATCAAGTTTTCTTAGTTGATGTGTAAGGAATAAAAGCCGCCAAAAATTATCTTGAGAAAACGATTATTCCGAAAAATCATTTTTCATACTTAGCCAATATTTTTACACAAAATAGTTTTTCATGTATGATATGAATGCATAAAGAGATCTAAGGTCAATTAGGTAAAAAGCTTTAGATGTTCAATCCACAAAGAGTTTTACAAGAATAACCTAACTCTTACGTAAGAAATATTTGATTGAATAAGCTCCCCTAAAACAGTAGTCATAAGGGTCGACCAAAGTTTGAGAGTTAGAACCCAAAAGAAATGCAGATAAAGCCCAAAATCAAAATAATGACGGACCTAAAGAATGACGTAAATGCCCAAAAATTAGCAGGATTGCGCTAATATATGTCAGTTCTTATGTCAAATAGGATGAAACGCCTTGGGAGGCGAAGATTGCTCTAATTTTTTGGTTTATTATCACATTCCTAGATATATTTCTGGTGTATTGCAATGTGCGTCTATTTTTTGAAGTTGATGCAGTTCTCTTTGATAATGAACATGAGTATTTTGTATGATTTTATCTATTAACTATAAATTAGAGTATTATCATTTCATTTCGATGGGTCTATTTTGTATATAATTTTTTTAACCTTTTACACATTGACCCCGGAATGAAAATTCCTGGATCCGCCATCGCAAGCGACTTTCCTCGCAAAACTCAGGGCACTTACGTCAACCTCGAGCCGCATTCCTCGCTCCGCACGGCCTGGGTGTCCCCGAGATTCATGGGGAAAATATCATACGCGTGCCGACATAACCGAAGGCAACAATTGTCCGTAGACACATTATTATATGAAAGCCACCGGGATGTCCGTAGACATCATTGTATCTGAAGGCAAGCTGTTTATTAAAAGCAACAATTTAATCAAGGCAACAATTTAATCCGAAGGCAACTAGTTCAATTTCAAATAGATTTAATATATATATATATATATATATATACACGTAATCATATCTTTAATTAAATCCTTTCTGAGTAAATTATAAACTCATTTCCCAACTTTCCAAACTGATCTCATTTCACAATAAGCATAAACACACTAACTCAACTCAACTATATGAAAAATCAAATAAGTTCATAAATAAAACGTTTCATAAAACCAATTAACAATGTTCATATACTTAATAAATATAAAAATAATAATAATAATAATAATAACCTCTTTAAATCTCATATCAAAATTCCAAGAATTCGCACGTCCTCAAATAACTACTCAGTATAAATACTAGCTCTCAAGAGCATAACCTCCAAGAAAACCCAAAATACACTTTCATAACAATAATAATATGAATAAATAGAAATGATAATAAAGACCTTAATAATCCGTGGAAATCCGAAATCATAAATAAAACAATTCTCAACCTTCCGAGCTATTCAAGTTTCATAATATTACACTCATATAAAGACTCATTTCCAATCCAACCACATGCTCGAACAGAAATCATAAGCAAGTATTCATAAAGTATTTGAATTCGAACTGTATGCTTGAAAAGCAAAAACTATAAATAATTCACTCATGATCATTTAATAAAACTTTACTGAATAAAATTCATTTATAAACAAAAGTCCACTCACGTCTTTTCCCAAGTCTCTTCTGCTAATTATAATCACTTAAATTAAGTTAGACAATATATAACTTTTAGATATTGTCCTCGAATACAACCCAAATATGTTTAACATGCTAATCCTAAGTAATATTCGTAATTTATGAATTTAATCATATGTGCATGAACTTTACCCTTGAAAGTAATCACCATTAAAAACAACGTACGCTTACTTCCTACTAATCCTAGCCGAGTCCCAAGACTCGCTTCCAATTCTGTCTACTAGACCAATAACTATCAGCAAGTCTGAATCCAAAAGCTTGAAAATAAAATCAAGACAGAACTCTAGCTCCAACCATTCTTAGAAGCTGAAGCATCGAAGATAATTTTCAAAACATTCCTGGGTGAGAGAAAACATTAAGAATATGAACTACACACATGTAATCAAGTTTACAAATACTCTGACAGAAAAGATAAACAAAGTTAAACGACCACAAACCATAGCATGTATCAATATTATACCAAATGATTCAAAACAGTATACAACTTATATATAACTTGAGTATGTTAATAATTCGCTACACAATTAAGTAGCTAAGCATTCTTGTAACTAAAGAACTTCTACAAAATAAAAGCTAATACTTAAAGATTATTAATAAATGTCAAAATAAAATAGGCACCACATGTAAAATATGCACTTAAATAGCTTGTATAATATTCTTTAAATTATAATCATAGATGTCTTGATAAGCTTACAATTCAAAGGCTTACTCCTTGCGAAACCATAAACATTTCACTTTTTAAAACGTTGATAAAATGTGATATGACAACCATGTAGTTTGTATTTTGAATAGAAGTTAATGCGGCTATGCTAAGGTGAACTCTTTGTCCATGTGCGAGATGAGGACCAAAGTGTGGAATCCCCTATCCCTACACAAAAATCCTCGGTAAGTCATCAATGATTACCATCTTAGAGCATGCCTTCCTACACGTCTCTCTACTAAAACCCAAAGCCTCCAAAAGATTACTACCAAAGGACTCTTTTTACTGAAATGTGAATCTTTTCTTATTCCTTGTTAAGATGGTGTCATGCCGGCGGAGAGGAACATGCAAAGTGCCTTACAATAAGTACTTGTGGCCCTAAGGGTTTTAGAGGAGCTGGAACCAATGCGATTTGATTTCAGCTGGAGCTACCCAGCAAACCTCAACTACTTTGATTGAGCTTGGTTGTGCCATTGGAGATAGAAAGAAGCTTTGATATTGTACAGGTAAAACTGAGGAACCTAAAGACTATATGTACACTTTCAACTTTGCCCCATGGAGGGAATCTCAAGTTCACACCCTTAGAATATATTTTTGGTGCCCCAACCGAAGCACTCAACAGCCTGGCATACTAGGATGACACCCACATAAAAGCAATTAAATTATCAAAGTCAATACATATGAATATTAGTATCAAGCATTACGAAATCTTTGATCCAAACAACTCATAGAATTGTTCGAAATGTGGATAGGGGAATAATCTATCCTACTTTATTTATCCAACCAAACATTCATTCAGTTCATGGTTGAAAAAAATGAGTTGTGATTCAAATCTTAGAGCAGTAAGAGTCCATGCAATTTATACACCAGTTTGTCCCAAAATAATCAAACTCTAAACTGGCCAGAATTTACAGAACCCAAAACCTCAAACCCTAGGCTTTTAATTCCACTTCAAACGCTCAAATCAGTCGAAATTAACTCCAAGAATAGCTAGAGCACATGAGAAGGAATAGAAAACATACCTTGATCGACGGTGGAAGTCGCTGGAGCCGCCGGAAACTACCCAGAAACCGGCGAAGCTTCTCGTCGTTTCAGCCACCATTCGTCGAAATTTTTGGCTGGGGAAGAAGTTGGGGTGGGTTCGCCGGGAGGAGAGCTCCCTTTTTCCGGCCAGTCCCGTGCTCTAGCGTCGTCGGAGAAGAGAAATCACCGGCCACACCGGTGCTGTGTTATGGCGAGAGACCAGAGAGAGAGGGAGAGGAAGGTTTCGTGAGAGGGAGAGAGAAAAATGAGAGTATTAAAATCTGGTCCGGTTACTGTAGCACGTTTTTATTATTTTATTTTATAACTATCCGTTATTAGGCTTTTTCTCTCTCGTTACAACTCTAATTTAGTGTGCAACATATCCACAAACTCGTATTGACGAGCCGGACGCAACAGTGCAGCTCAATTTTCCAAATTTCTTTCCGAACAAAAACTCAATTTTAAACCCATTAAAATACTCTCGGAGTAAAAATATCTTTTACTCGAATAATTTAATAATTTAATATATATTTAGGAACGGGATATTACATGGAGTGGCTGGACTGTTCACAGTTGATTGTTCTTGGCCCAGATCATGGTTTTGTGGCTGCACTATTTTCAAGTGGGTGATTTTCTAGTGGGGTTCGAGTGGTGGTGGTGAGGGTGGCTTTGGGTTGGATGGTGGTTGTGGTATGATGGTGAAGTTAGGGGAAGAATGGGAGGGGTCGAGAGAGAGACAGAGAAGAGATTCTTTTTTTTTCATTTTTTCATTTTTTTAATTAAACAGTAATTAAATTATTTTAATTTTTATTAATATTTTATTTCATTTAAGTAAAAAAGGTGGGTCATGTACATGACACATCATCATTAATGGTTAAACGACAAAAATAGTCTTGACACGTCATCAAAATTGACGGAGTTATGAATCGAGATAACGGCAGAGGGCAAAGTGGAACATAAAACCTTGGTCAAGGGAGTTAAGTGGGCCACTTTAACTTTCGGGAGTAAAGTGAGATTTGACCATGGTACTACAGTAAATAAGCCATTATAAAAAGTCTTTTTTCTTAATTTAATAGTTTTATTATTGTTATTCCTCTCAACTAAGACATTGGGATGAAAAAGTGAGAGAGAGAGAGAGAGAGAGAGAGAGAGAGGTGAAAAAGTAATACACATTAATTGCTCTCTATCAATGAGTTTTGGTGATGGCCAGCCTAAGAGCATCTCCAACAGTGGTAGCAAAAAAAACTCTTCAAATTGAAGTTTGTTGACCTACGTGGCAATTTGAAGAGCCTTATTTGCTACTTTAATATTTTGTGCCTCATCAGTCTCTTCAATTCAATTAATACAATATTTGACTTAAAACAATAATAATTAATAACATTCTTTTTTTTAAAAGATAATATTCTAGAAAATAAATAATATTTATGAAATTTACATCAAACCCATCAAGAAAATAAATAATATTTATGAAATGTACACGACCATACTACCAAGCTCATCGAATCATTGTCATGACCGACTTTCCTCTAAGATCAATTCTACACAGCCCTGACGCCTCCCAGCGACTCATGAAGTGGGCAATAGAATTGAGTCAATATGACCTCCTCTACCGGCCGAAGACTGCTATAAAAGCCCAGGCTTTAGCAGATTTCGTGGCAGAATTCACTCCATCAGCCGAAGAAGAGACGTTGGTCAGCAAAAACAGGGAAAGTTCGAGAGCAAACAAGACCTCCTCCGCTGAACCCGACCTGTCGAGAGACATGTGGCAATTGCGCGTAGACGGAGCGTCGAGCCAAAAAGGAGCTGGAGCAGGTGTTGTCATCATCACCCCAGACGGCACCCTGTTGGAGCAAGCTATCACGCTTGGCTTCCCAGCCTCAAACAATGAGGCAGAGTACGAGGCATTGCTCGCTGGCTTGCGCCTGGCAAAGGAGCTGTCAATCAAGAAGCTGGCCATCTACTCAGATTCCCAGCTGATCACAAATCAAGCCTCAGGAGAATACATGGCGAAGCACCCGAGAATGATCATGTACCTTGACAAAATCCAGGGGCTGTTGAAGGCGTTCCCTACCTTCACCATCCAACAGGTGCCCCGAGCAGAGAACGCGCATGCAGACGCATTGGCAAACCTGGGATCAACGCTGGACACCCAATTTAGGCGCTCCATCCCAGTTGAACACCTTGATCAGCCGAGCATTGAAGTGGCAGAGCAGCCGGACTTAATGCAGATCGATGAGGATCCTAGCTGGCAAGACCCCATCATCAACTACCTGGTGAATGGGAACCTCCCAAGGGAGAAGTCCGAGGCCAGAAAAATCAAGCAGAAAGCTACAAGGTATTACATGCAGGACAACAAGCTTGTTCACAGATCATACTCCGGTCCTCACCTCACCTGCATCAAGTACCCGCAAACGCTCGAGGTGCTCTGCAAAATACATGACGGCGAGTGCGGAAACCATGCTGGGGGCAGATCATTTGCCCAGAAGGCACTCAGTGCAGGCTAATTCTGGCCGACCATGCGCCACGACTCTACAGAATATGCTCGAAGCTGTGATCAATGTCAACGCTACAAGCCAATTACCCAGCTTACCAGCCGAAGTGTATCACCCGCAGAACAGCCCTTGGCCATTCATACGATGGACCATTGACTTGGTGGGACCTATGCCACCTGCACCTGCCAAGAAAGAGGCGATCATCCCGCCTCACATCACAATTCCATCCATGAGCCTTGAGGTGGGCAGCTTGGACCGAGCGCAGCGAGATGAAGGTCAAACTTGACCTACTTGAAGAAGAACGAGAGAAGACCCTTTGTCCGAGTTGTAGCTTACCAGCAGCAGTTGACGTCCTACTACAACAAAAAGGCCAAGATCGGACAGTTCCGACCTAGGGACCTAGTGCTCAGAAAAACCTTCATCACAACACCAAGGCAAGGGTCGAAGAAGATGAAGCCCAACTGGGAAGGCCTCTACGTGATCAGCCAATCTGGGGGCAGAGGAAGCTACACACTTGACATGCTGGAAGGGACAAATTCCAAGACAAAGGAATGCCCATCATCTCCGAAAGTATTACCCTTGATGCGTCCTAGTCACCGGCTCAATTCCTAGCAGACGATCAAGTCATCTCCACCTAGCTGAAGAAAAGTTACTTTTTCTTTCAAATGAAGTGTTCGTGAAATGCTAATCCATAGCGCCCCAAAAGATGCACCTGAAAACGTCCTTAAACGTCCTAAGGGAGACGTAGGACCCCGCTCTTAAACGTCCTAAGGGAGACGTAGGGCACCATCCTTAAACGTCCGAAGGGAGACGTAGGACCCCGCTCTTAAACGTCCTAAGGGAGACGTAGGGCACCATCCTTAAACGTCCTAAGGGAGACGTAGGACACCATCTATAGCATCCAGAGGGAGATATGTATCAGCATCCGAAACTTCCAAAAGAAGAAGCGGAAGAGTAACCTTCAAGTAGGTGATGGATAAACGATCAAGTATCCAAAGAGACACTCAAGCAGACTACAAAAGCTGAAAAGAAATAAAGGAGTCTTCATCTACTCCAAGATGCCGGCAGAAAACAAGCGACCGCAATCCGCTTGATCGCCCACGCTTTCAAACATTTCCACCTACCGCTCCGCAACATCTGCGACATCATCCTGTTTGGCGACCTGCTCAACAACTACAGTCACCTGCTCAGCAACCCCAACTGCATGCTTAACAGCCAACACCATTCACAGAACTTGGCAAGGATGTTCAGAGCACGATGAACCTCGGCCATGTCCAAGCCGAGGTTGAGATTCTTGCTGATATCATCCTCTACAAGTAGAAGACTCCTTTATTTCTAGTTTCAGTTTATTGGCACTAGTCCGGGTAAGAATTGAAGAAGGTGATGATAATATATTATGCTAAGTTAATACTAGTTTCAGTATTTTTCTTCAACACGATTTCAATGGCCCAGATTTTTTTTTCTTTTCGTTTTAATTTTTTCAAGGCAATCTCAACTACCCATAGTTGCGAATTTTTTAAATGACAACAAAAGAAAAGGAGCATGGCCTGTTAATTGGAGGGTTAACTCATCTGATTGCTACTTTTTGGGCTTGGTTCCATCACAAAACATGCTTGGTTGGGAAAATAGGTTCATCTGTATTGAATCATCGGCCAGCTTAATAAGAAAGTCAAATTAATACCCTTACTAATCCTATTCCCTCCTCATTCGTCGCAACCCGTCCTTCCTCCCCTGCTTATTTTTTACATTGACTCTGTTGCTTTTATCTTAATTGGCAGAATCCAGTTCCTCCGGCGGAAGTTCAAAAGGTAAGTACAAGCATAGATGGCTCCTTTCTAATTTAATTCACATTAGTTTGTTATCTTCTTTTAGTTTCTGTATACAACAGTCTCGTCGGGTCACCAGTTTTTTTTTTTGGATACAAAGCTAGCTAGCCCGGAAGGAATTGTAAAGGCCCTACATAACTTGTTTACCAATTCTTTGTGAAGAAATAAATTATGGAGGATTTCTACCGCATTGGTTTCAGGCAACATCATTTTTCTCTGTAAAATTGTAGTGGTTTGTCTGATATAATATCTATTCTCTTAGGTTATACTGCTCAGGATGGGCTTGTGGAGAGATATCCCGGGTTTGCTAGGGTTGTTCTCCGCTCTCTACCTACTGATGATGTTGCCTATGAAAGGGAAGACGTTGATGCTCTTCTCAAATTTCCGCATCCTCTTTGTGGGCATTTTCTTAAGACTGCAATTGAGGTACACATCATATAATTTTCAAAATTAAAAAGAAACATGAATGCATGTGCTTGCCGCATTGCTATTTATCCTCAAATAGGATGCAAGAATATTTTATGCGTGCATCTTTTTGCACCATATCTAAAAGTAAAGGTTTCCTTGAACAATTTATATGTTTATGACGTAGACGAGAAATAAATGTGGCATGCACTCAATAAAATATTTCATCTTTTTGTCTCATCTCCATCGCAAACTGATCATGCTTGTGATCATGCACCTCACTCGGAATAGCAATGATTTCATAAGAGTAATCTGGGCCAGAGGAATCATCTCTTTTTACATCAACCATGATCTCATTTACGTTAACTGCTGCCCAATAACTGCAGAACGTGATTGGCTAAATTGTTCATAAGTAAATAAATAAATCAAGCTACCTGATTAATATTTTGAATGAAATTTCTTTTGTTCCTTCATGGCAGGCAACCCTTCTAAGGGGGAAAGATTGTGGCCCCAGTGTACGCTACCGAAGCATGGTACGTAAGTATTGTGGTATTGAGGTGGATGTTGCCAAGTTAGTCCGGGTAAGGATTGAAGAAGATGATGATAATGAGTGTGTAATGTAATATGTTATGCTAATTAAGTTAATAATACAAGTTCATTCCAATGACGAGATTCATGTCCCATTATCGACTAATCTTGAGCTTGCGATTGGGTATGTTTAAAGCATATTAATATTATTATTCTTGATCTATCAAGACCGTGAGGTGTACGTGTATGTGTGTCTGAGTTCTAAAACTACTTTTACAACTGAATGAGAAATTATTGTATGGCAGCATAGTGTGTAATTGAATGCATAAATCCTTTTATTCTTTCCAACCTTTCAGCATATCTAAATTTTTTTACATATAAGCCATGTTGAGGAAGGAGGGGTTTTAAACACATGACCTCAAGTGAAGGACAAAGAGTAAAAGCGCTTCATCATTTTAACTACAATTCCCTTGCCCTAAAATGTGGGCTTTACAGCGACAATAACTTATGTAACAGTTGGAGTTGGAGAGATTCAGAAGATTTCTATTGAGGAATGAATGGGCACTTTCTATGACAACCAATGTTTGAAACTCTCATGAAACCCTCGCAAGTTTCCACAGAAAGCAATGGTCACAAACATTGATTATAAAATGAGCAGAAATATAAATAAATAAATAAATAGAAAAAGAGGTTTCTCTTATGAAGATGTAAGAACCAAAGTGAGTACGCAAGCATTTTGCTTGTAGTTGAATAATCGTAAGCAATAATTTTGAATAGGGCTTCAATACTAATTTAGTACATACGTTTTATAACATTGGATGGAACCTAGGGCCTTTTTATAACAAACAATAGGATCCAAAATTGAGAATTATATACTTCAAATTGGGGGTTAGGGGTTGAAACAAAGACCTGTTAGTGGAGGTTGAGAGAGAGCACTACGCTAACAGGTATACTTGCTTCTACATTTGGGTGCCTCTAAACCAAGCTTATAAAATTTTGGGAGAGAACCCATGAAATTAAACCATAATAACGAATTCTAACGTTTGCATTATCATCAAATCAAAACATCCATCAAATCAAAACATAATCAAAACATCCATCAAATCAAAACATCCATAGACATTAATTTTATCCTCAAAAAGTATGAAAATAGCATGAGAATTACAAAAAGTTCTTACACAAAACTCAAGTCCAGAAAATTGTGTAGACATGGAATACTTAATCAAATGAGTGATATGCTTAGGTACGAGCAGGAACGGGGGCTCCAGCAGGTCGAGGACCTTGGCCATCCAGCAGGTCGAGGACCTTGGCCAAGCAGCAGGCTGACCAAGCCTTGGGGCATCATCCTGAAAATCCAATTTAAACATCAGGTAAAATAGATGAACAAATGCACAAAACATATGACAAACCCATGTTTGCTAAGAGAACCGTACAAAACGGTTGTGGAAAAGTATAGTGAAGGGAAATTAACAATATGGAAATAAAAACTATCAATTTTTTACGTTATATCTTTGTATCAAACTGGGAAACATTCAATGTAAGCTTTTTACAACAGAGAAAATTACCTAGATAAGCAGAGAAAAAATAAATAAAATTCTAAAATGGTATACATGAAAAGTGATCAACTATAGGTGGCCAATCTCCATAAATATTGATAATGATCACAAAATTTCTGGTGCAATATAGCTCGACCAATTTAATGATCTTGCGTTGCCGCATTCTTTCCATTTCGAAAGTTAAAAGAAGTATGTATGAGCCTCTCCAACCAAATGCATCTCAGAAGAAATTGCCATGATGAATTCGAATGCAGACTTTCATTTCAAAATCAACAAAGGAAGTAAATAATGACCAACAAATATGCTCAGAAAAACATAAAGCGCTTAATCTTTGGCTCCAACACCATCAAATTGGAATCCAAATTTTCGTTCTGTGAGAAACCCATTTGTTTCAAGCCAATGATAAAGTTTGATGCTTTCCGCGAACATTCAAATCATAAAAAGGGTCACCAAATCTCAAACAGAAACAAGAACATGAAACAACAATATGCCTTGTAAAAGCCATTTCAAACTTCAAGCGCGAGTCTTTCCAGCCAAAAACAGAGAATATGAAAACAGAGCATCAAACCAGGTAAAATGTGAAAAAGGTACCTCTCATCAGCCGAACCACGATCCCACGGCCTTGCCGACCTGGCTCCACCAGGATATACCGTTGCCGTTGCCGTTGCCGTTACCGTTGCCGTTGCCGTTACCGTTGTCCTCCGACCCGTGAGAGTCTCCTCCGGACTGTCCAGGTGGGATCTTTCCTTTTTTAAGGGCCTCCACGATCTCAGCAATCTTCGCGTTCATGTCGCCAGTGTTTTCTGCAAGTTCTTTTAGCTTCTCAGCCTGTTCGTCTTTGAAATTGCAGCACACGCCAAACTCCATCTTCTTTGCTGCAATATCCATGGTTTTGGAGGTCCCATGTTCCACCATTGATTTGAAAAATGCAGCTATATCGATGAGGAGTTCACCGTTCGCTGCAATCACGCCTACAGTGGTGGCTCTGGTGAGCAAGTCTGTTATTCTTGCATTTCTTGAAGCAGAGCCGGCTGTATCCTCTCCCTTAAGAGCGGCTGTGACATGCTCGTGGTCATCACGGTTGACCCTGATGACTAGTTCCCCAGGAACTAGTTTGTCACAGATAATGACGGTGGGCTTGATTGAGGGGGTAGTGAGTTCAACAAGAATCTGGCAAAGGGGTGAACGTGGGTAGGCTTCATTCTTAAAGAGGGTGAGGAAGGAGGAGGAGGAGGAGGAGGAGGAGGAGGAGGAGGAGAGAGAGAGAGAGAGAGTGTGTGTGTGGGAGGTTGCAGAAGCAGAGTGAGGGAGGTGAAGAGAGGAGACAGGGGAGAGACTGAGGGATCGTTTGAGTATAGAGGGATCGTTTGAGTATATAAAGCGAGTGAGAGAAAGCTACCATTTTTAAATATTATTTAACTATTATATAAATCTGTACAATTCTCCTCTCTCTCTCTCTCTGTATGTAATTTTTTTATAAATAAAAATGAATCAAGATTATCAAGATATCTTTGACAATTTCAGAAATTTTCCTTTAACAATTTTCTTTGTTAGGGTCTTGAATTGATCAAGACTATCTTCAAACAATTTTGGTGTATGCTTGTGGCGTTTTTGTTTTGTCTTTCTATTTTACCAGGTGATGATTAAGTAGTCAAGTGGATATCTTTATTAGGTTACAAAGAATAGAAGAGTAATGTAAGTTGATGTTGATGATATGAAAGGAACAGATGTTGTGCACATACCTTAACCTTAAGAAAGAACAAAAGTAAAATAAAATAAAAAAGAAAAGAAAAAAGAAGCAAACCCCATCAAACATTTCTTAAAGTAGAGCTTAATTAATTGTTAGCTCTTGCATTGCATGCATAAATCTCCTGCACAAGCCAAGCCCATCAAACATTTATTAAATTAAGGAGGCATAATCAACTTAAATTATTCATGATATTGATTTTGGTCAGGTCATTTCGTGTTTGTACCCATAAATTCTCTAAACTCACACTTATTTAATTTATCAATAATCACTAATTATTGAAGGCAATTAATTAATATAGCTTTGTAATGTGAAAATTGATTCATTATTGTAAAATAACGATTTTTGTAAATCATATTCATGCTCAATTAAAGCAACGCATTATCATACATCTAGCATTCGCACTTGTATTTCTCCAGCTTGTATTTGCTTTTTGGCTGTGCTGGTTTGCTCCAGCTTGTATTTCTTCATTTGCCATTTTGTGAGTTTCTATTGATTTTCATACTTCGTCCCGAAAAAAAAGCATTCGCACTTGATATATATAATATATATATTTTTTCTTAGAATCTCAGTTTTGAAATGTGGGGTCAAGTCAAGCCAATGAGACCTACGCCTCTGTTGCTCTGTTGCAGCTTTACGCACCCTTGAGAGAGGGACTTGCTGCTGTCCCATCCACTGCACACTCTCTCTCTCTCTCTCTCTCTCTCTCTCTCTCTACGGTTTTTGCAGGCCTGGCCATGGCCTCCCTGATCCGCGTGGGACCCAAGGAAAGGTCTCTCTCTCTGATTTCATTTATGCGGGACAAAACAAAACAACTACAAAAAGAATGCTTTTTGATGGAAACGCAAAAGGGTTGCTGGTCCTATTAAGCATTGGAAAGGAAAACTTCTGCCCCCAAATCAATAACAATAGAAATAGATACATAGAAAAGAGGATCATGTTTAAAAAAATGACAAATAATTTTAGAGCTTAACTAAATGCTTCTTAACCAGAAGAAAACAAAACGAATGGGTTCTGTTTTATTATCTATTTTATTTTTTTGTCAATTAAGTATTTTGTTTTTTTGTTTTGTTTGCAACTTGAATTGTTTTAGAGCCTAATGACTCTTTGCAGCTTGAATTGATTGGGTAATTACTAAATGCTCTTGTTGGAACTCAAGCGAGTTTAAGTTTTAATTTGATTTCTTTTGCTGCTATTGTTGAGATATGTGAATTGTTGTTGGTATGTTTGATTAAAGGCCTTGATATTATGAGATTTTGTTGGATTTTCTACTAGTATGCTTGATTATCATGCACATCCTTATTATCAAAACTGTGTTGTACACACTTAATATTTGCAGTTGTTTTTGCAAGAGGAATCATTACATTTAAATTAATTAGGGGTTTTTATTTTAGGGTTCTTTTTCAAAATTAAAATTAGTATTCTTGAAATTAATTAGGGGTTTTTATTTTAGTTTAATTAAGTTATTAGAATTATCATTTTTCAGACCTTGCATGTTAAATCTCTCTTCTTGCTTAGATTGTTACATCTTTATGATAACATCTTAAAAGGATTCCACATTAAAATTAAAATAAATAAATAAACATAAAGCCCAATTTCAGCCTCTACTGTTTCAATGGAACAAAATATACCACATTCAAATACTTGCTCAATGTTATATCCATGACTTGGATCGTTAAGTTAAATGACTAATCAATTTTTTGTATGAATGGCATGTTTGAAGGGAGACCTAGAAAATAGATATAACATTTCTAACAAACTTTTCAATCATTTTATTGGTGATGGTTAAGTGGTCAAGTGGATATCTTTATTATGTTACAAAGAATAGAATAGTAACGTAAGTTCATGATATGAAAGGAGCAGATGTTGTGCACATACCTTAACCTTAAGAAAGAACAAAAATAAAATAAAATAAAAAAGAAGCAAACATTTTTTTTTGTCTGAAACAAAAATTTGAACAAAAAAGCGCAGGGCTTAAATTAATTAGTTTTGAAAATAATGTATGTATAGCAAGCTCCACAATGGTGAGGGCCTAGCTTTCTCTTTTCTTCTTTTAAATTTTTTTTTTTATACCAAGATAGAAACCCTAGCTACAAGGAGGCAGTTGTTGAGAAATATCAAATTAACGTATATACATCTTTCTATACGAAAATCAAATTGGTGACTCATTAATGGCTGGAAGGGTATCCTTTAAGAAAAAAGTTTAATTTATTCTATAACTGAAGTATTTAGTAGTGTTTGATAAATTAAATAGAAAATATTTTTAAATTTTTTATAAAAAAAACATTTAGTGGTGCAGAAAAATGTTGTGCAGCTTTTATTCATATTTACCATTTATTTATTTTCTGAAAATGCTTACGATTTATTTAACTATGATATAAATATGGACAACTCTCCGTCCATTACACACACGCGCGCTCTCTCTTTCTCTCTCTCAAGCCAAGACCACGATATCCTCTGCTCCTTAGTCCTCTCCTCTCTGCTCCTTGTCCTTTTACGCTGCCTTGAGAGAGAGAGATAGAAAATACAAATAATATTACTACACAGAGAGAGAGAGTAGTGGTATATCCCAGTGGTCATGGCAAATCTTGGAATGTGGGGCCAAGCCAAGGCCATGAAGCCTACGCCTCTCGTCCTCAGTCAGTCCTCTCTCTGTTTTTCGCTGCCTTGCCTGCAGTTGCTTCCCTGATTCTTTACGTCTGGGCCCCACGAAAAGCTCACCATCCATCGTGGTACGAAATTATTTCTCTCTTTTTTAGAGATTTGATTTTTACCAAAGGGGTCCCTTTTTGTTGGTAACTTGGTGTTTATTAGAGCTTAACTAAATGCTTCTTAACCATATTATTAACTAACTACATAACTAAATGCTTCTTCTTTTTTTGAAAATTTTTTTAGAGAATGGTTGGTTACTCTTACCATAAGCGCTAAATAACAAAAATCATTGTTCTTAACATTTAAAGATACATAATTGTTACAGTTGAAAATTTGAAATTCGGAGCTCTTGATTTTCGATTACTTTTCTAGCATTTTAAAATACTCTTAAACATATGTAAAATAGTTTTTCCTGACTTTTTGAGAGATTTGATTTTTGCCAAAGGGTCCCTTTTTGTTGGTAACTTGGTGTTTATTAGAGCTTAACTAAATGCTTCTTAACCATAAAAATAAAAATAAAAAATTTAAACGAATCGGTTCTGTTTTATTAGCTATTTTACTTTTTTGTCAATTAGGGTTTTTATTTTAGTTTAATTAAGTGAATATTTTAAGTTCAGATATTAGAATTATCATTTTTCAGACCTTGCATGTTAAATCTCTCTTCTTGCTTAGATTGTTGCATCTTTATAATAACATCTCAAAAGGATTCAACAGAAATAATAATAATAATAATAATAATAATAATAATAATAAATAAAAAGCATGAAGTCCAATTTCAACCTCTACTGTTTTAATGGAACAAAATATACCACATTCAAATACCTGCTCAATATTATATCCAGGGCTTGGATAGTTAAGTTAAATGACTAATCAATTTTTTGTATGAATGACATGTTTGAAGGGAGACCTAGAAAATAGATATAGCATTTCTAACAAACTTTTCAATCATTTTACACGTGATGATTAAGTGGTCAAGTGGATATCTTTATTAGGTTACAAAGAATACAAGAGTAATGTAAGTTGATGATATGAAAGGAACAGATGTTGTGCACATACCTTAACCTTAAGAAAGAACTAAAATAAAATAAAATAAAAAAGAAGCAAACATTTTTTTGTCTGAAAAAAAAATTTGAACAAAAAAGTGCAGGGCTTAAATTAATTAGTTTTGAGAATAATGTATGTATAGCAAGCTCCACATATACCTTGCCTGATTTGTACAAAGAGGGCCTAGCTTTCTCTTTTCTTCTTAATTTTTTATTTTAAGACCAAGATAGAAACCCTAGCTACAAGGAGGCAGTTGTTGAGAAATATCAAATCAACACATATACATCTTTAAAAGCTTTTTTTTTTTTGCCATCTATCATTAATTGTTAGCTCTTGCATGCATATATCTCCTGCACAACCCAAACCCATCAAACATTTATTAAAGTAGAGCTTAATTAAATTAAGGAGGCATAATCAAGTTATATTATTCATGATATTGACTTTGGTCAGGTTATTTCATGTTTGTACCCATAAATTCTCTAAACTCACACTTGTTTAATTTATCAATAGTCACTAATTATTGAAGGCAATTAGTTAATATAGCTTTGTAATGTGAAAAATTGATTCATTATTGTAAAATAACGAATTTTGTAAATCATATTCATGCTCAATTAAAGCAACGCATTATCATATCTAGCATTCGCAATTGATTTTTTTTTTTTTTTTTTTTTTTTGGAGAGAAGGGGATAGAAGTTTATTGAAGAAAAGATGTAACTAGTAAAAACCGACCTTTTTCATTAGGGATTAGGCGAGTATCTCGCAATTGATATTTTAAATGTGCAAGTCAGAGGTATATATTGTGTTAGTATTAGATTTCGCAATGTAAGAATTTCACAAAGATACCCCTGTTGTGATGCAATTATGGCAAGAGAGAGTCATCTCATCATGACCAGTTTGTCTGTGTATACAACAAATAGATGTTTATAGTACTATCGTTTCAAGTTTTGAAATTGGTGACTCATTAATGGTTGGAAGGGTATCCTTTTTTTTAATATATTTTTTTATAAAATTTTATTTTATTATATAACTGAAGTATATATTTATATAATAGTTAAATAAATTATAAGTATTTTCAGAAAAAATAATAATAAATAAATAAATAGTAAACATTAGTACAAGAAAATTTTAAAAACATTTTCTATTTAATTTATCTAACACTACTTACATGGACAACTCTCCGCGAATTACACACGCGCGCTCTCTCTCTCCCTCAAGCCAAGACCACGATATCCTCTGCTCCTTGTCCTTTTACGCTGCCTTGAGAGAAAGAAAGAGAGACGAATTGTGGCTTGCTGTCCCATCCACTGCTACTCTCTCTCTCTCTCTCTCTCTCTCTCTCTCCTGGCCTTGCACACTTATGGTCTCCCTGATCCGTGTGCGACCCAAGGAAAGGTAACCATCCGGCTGATTTCATTTATGCGGGACAAAACTAACTACAAAAGGAATGCTTTTTGATGGAAACGCAAAAGGGATGCTGATCCTATTAAGCTGGAAAGGAAAACTTCTGCCCCCAAATGAATAACAATAGGATGCATAGAAGATAGGGTCATATTAAAAGAATGACAAATAATATTACTACAGAGAGAGAGACAAAGAGATTGTGGACTTGGTGGTATATCCCAGTGGTCATGGCAGGTCTTGGAATGTGGGGCCAAGCCAATACCATGAGGCCTACGCCTCTCCTCCTCAGTCCTCTCTCTCTCTTTTTCGCTGCCTTGCCTGCAGTTGCCTCCCTGATTCTTTACGTGTGGGCCCTACGGAAAGCTCACCATCCATTGGTAACTTGGTGTATATTAATATTAGAGCTTAACTAAATGCTTCTTAACCATATTATTAACTAACTACATAACTAAATGCTTCCTCTTTTTGTTTTTTTGAAATTTTGTTTAGGGAATAATTGAATACTCTCACCATAAGCGCTAAATAACAAAAATCATTATTGTTAACAATATGAAAAGATCATCGATTGCTCATTGTTTTGGTTGGATAGCAACAATTTGAATAGTGCCTCGACTTTACTTACCCTCATCCCCTCAAAATCATAGCAAAAGTTGACGACAAAGCTTTATTTCAGGCAGCAAAATAGACAAAGTTCCAATTACATACATAACTTTTATTGCATCAAACCATCAAACAGTGGAACAAACAAAAAAGAAACAAAGAGTGATTAAATAAGTACATAACTCTTACACTATCTCAATTTCATACATGGGATGGGATTGGGATGAGATATGTCACATAGACCATTTTATTTCATCAACTCAACCAGCTGCAAATGCCACCCTTCATTTTCTCAAAGCCTCAAGGGCTTTCTTTCTCGTACATTTCGCTGGCATACTTCCAGTTGATTACTTTCAATATGTTCTTCAGATAATTTGGCCTCACATTCTTGTACTGCAACATCACAAACGGATATGTTTTAATTCATCTCACATGATACATGAGGAGGAAAGCAAGAAAATAATCACACAGATCAAAATCCACTGCTAAAATAGCAAATATAACTGACAATAAATCTTATGAGCTTTCATCATTGCGGTTGGTGGTAAGTGAAGATGATTTTAAATTGAATAAACCATGAGCTCGTGTGAAGTCCTCAGAGTATTTATTTAAGATGCTAATTCAAGTTTTTTTCCCCATATGAAGGAGGCTGTATACAGAACATCACAGGAAAAGCAAGACAGAATAAAAGCCTAAACACAAACTTCATCACACCGGATGACCTTCCCACATAAATAATTCGACTCCAATGAGCAAAAATGATTGTTGTTTCATAAAGACAGTTTTAACACCCCTCTTAGACTCACTAGTTAAGAGAATACATCAATCTGGATTGACTCTTATATACTACAGTTATAAACTATGCCCCAAATGAGAATAACTGAAAGTTTTCAACAGATGTGTGCATAAAGCCCTATACTTGTATAAAAGAACATATTTCTTTTATTATTTTATATGTTCTAATTAGCTTAATTTTTAAAATTAAAATAGAACAACATTTATGTGAATAGACAAATTTGTCGTGTGTGATGGTAATCATGGACACAATTTTTTGTTTTTCATGATATCATTAGGATAAGCCTTGCTTAATGCTTGTCACGTGGAAAGACAAATTTGCCATGTGGATAAGACTTGCTTAATGCTTGATTGATTCTTGGATTGGAGCATAATCAAATAATTAAACATTGGGAAGTAATCCATAAATGAGGAGAAAAATTAATAAGTAAAACAAAAAAGGTAATTTTATTGGCACCCCAAAATTTGCTATTTGCACCCCATATTCTCTTTACACCCCATTGAATTTTAGTAAAATTTAAAATTACTTATTACACCCCATTTTTCCTTCCTAAATTGCCCTCATGAACCCCATTTCTTAACTTAAATCTCATCCCATATCAAAGCCCACCCCCATCGAAAACTCTCTCCTCTTGTAGACACACCCCATCGCAAATCCCATGACGTTCAAATGCACCCCATCGCACACTCCATCTGATTTGCAATAGACTCCATCGCAAATCCCAACCCCAATCACACACCCCATCGCAGCCAGGCGATGTCACCCCCATCACAAACCCAGTTTCAACAACACGTAAATGATCAAGTCAGATCAGCTGAACATAAGCTATGACCAGTCATCTAATTGCTTCTGAAAAATACCACCACCTGACTCACAAAACAGTATGTCTGTCTTGTACAAGTTAGAAAGCTCCTCGAGAGGGCCTAGATTAATGCTGATGTCTTCACGAATTGCAGCGTGGGCATCCCCCAGTTTCAATAGCACGTATTCTTTCTTCAGGAAGTGCCCCGTGTTTCACCAAGAACTCACCATCCTCTTTTGTAAAAATAGAATACAAATTAATTAAAGTGAGACAGAGGAGATAGATACCCACTTAACCAGTACCAACTGGTGCACCAATGCCAATAGTAAAAGCCCTTTCACTGAAATTCCTGGTGAGAAGAAGTGGAGTTCTTCTGCTGAAGTAGCCAGGGGAGTATATGGGTTCGTGCGAGTGTGGCGCTAACCCATCATGGCTATGGTACACCTTCCCATCTGGGCCTACCCATGAATTTGTTCCTGAACTCCCATGGCTATGATCATGCTCATGATCATGATGCTGGTGATGTTCATGGCATTGGTTGTGGTGGTCATGATCATTAGGGTTATAGTAATATGATGGTTTGAGAAAATAGTCTAACCAGGATTGCATGAACATATGTGGAGTGTAGTGAGCAAATTTAATTTTTATTTTAAATTTTTTTGTTCTTAACGGTAATTACGTATAAGGGTAAAATAGGTTATTCATATTTAAAATTAATATAGAGTGCAAAGAGCAAATAATAGGGTGCCAATAAAATCACCCAAACAAAAAAAGGAAAAATGTGAAGTTCTGACGTGTCATTTACATAAACTAAGCGGATAAAAAGGGATTTGATATTCCAAACTGGCAAACTGGCAAACTGGCTTGTGATATTGTCCACATCGGTATATGCTTCCTTGTCTATCATATATATGCTCTGTTCCTTCCCATTCACAGACTCCTCCAGTGTTTTAAGAAAGCCAAAAAGGAAACAGAGAGAACAAAAACAGAGCATTCAATAATGGCGAAGAGGAAGATCACCCTCTCTTTGTATACTCTGATTCTCACTCTATCGGCGGTCTCTTTGGCAACTTCAGTCAGAGTAGTGCCTCTCATGCAACCCCATGAGAAACCCACTTTTCTAACACCAACATTCAATCGCATTTTTGATACTTCCATGTATGGGATTTTGCAACTTAACAACGGTTTGGCTCAAACGCCTCAGATGGGGTTCGTCTCCCTCTCTCTCTGAAGTGTGTGTTTCTATCTTTTTCTATTTTAGTCTTTGAAGTTTGGTGTTTGTTGGTCTACTCACTCTCACCCACCATTTGGGATTGGATTTTGATGAAAAACTGAAGTAAGATTTTTGATAAAATTTGGGAAATTTTTGTGGTTGTTTACAACTGGGTTTCAATTCAACCAATTTCTGTATATATGAATGGCAATTTTACTTCATTGTCTAAAGCATGCTTGTTCTGTCTAGTTTGTTTCACTTGAGGACATTGTATATTGTTTTTGTTTATCACAATTTTACAATATGTGGGCAGGTGGAACAGCTGGAATTTCTTTGCCTGCAATATCAATGAAACCGTGATCAAGAAAACTGGTATTCTTTTTATGCTTTCTCTGTTCATCTACTTTTGTTGGTATTTATTCTTTGTGAATACCATTTATGAATTATTGGTTTCATGTCCTTATTGCATCAATGGTTTCGTGTTGGTGTATATCCGGCACATTGTAAATATATTAATTCAAAGAAGTACAACAATTCTTTGCCCTCAATCAAATTTTATGAAAGTACTAACTTTTGTTTTGATGATGGACAGCTGATGCACTCATCTCAACTGGTTTAGCAGATTTAGGCTATGTGTATGTCAATATAGGTATTATTCTTTTATACCTTAAGTATTTGGCAAACTTAATGCATGCTTATGTTTATGATGTAATTCAATGTCATTGCCAGCAGATGATTGCTGGTGTCCAACACGAAATTCGGAGGTCAGTTGAATTCTATTGCTTCAACCAAAATATAGTTCACCGTCTATATAATTTGTATCAGCAATTTTTGATTTTGTGGTCTGGGGAACACCATCTTCATCTTATATGAAGAAAATTCGGCATTAATGATTCAAATGCAACTTCCCAGAATTACATTTCAGTCCAGTAGTTATAACTCGTCTGTCCTCTACGAGTGTATGTGCACAGAGGATTAGCATAGATGAATGTATGCAAAGTTTTCTATAAAAGTTCTTTGCATGGGAAAACTTGTAGAATTGATGTATATTTGAATTTTGATTCCTCAAAGTTGTCGTTTGGTTGAGCAGGGTCAACTGGTCCCTGATCCTAAAACATTTCCGTCAGGAATTAAAGCTCTTGCTAAGTATATACACGGAAAAGGACTCAAGCTTGGAATTTATTCTGATGCTGGGTAGGTTGAAATTTTTATGTATTTTTACTTGAGTATCTAGTGTGTTATACTCATTACAAACTCCTCAGTATTCATCACCATTCTATTTGTAGGGTTTTTACGTGTCAAGTTTGGCCAGGATCACTTTATCATGAAAATGATGATGCAAAGCAGTTTGCTTCTTGGGTGAGTTTATGTTTCCTCTATTGGATGTTTGTTCAAAGTGTATCTTTGACTTGGCAGGCATTCGACACCTTGTACACTGGTTCTGCATTTTATAAATTTATATTGCTACCTTTCGTTAGTGAAGATACTCAAACTCATTTAGAAAATATTCACCTCAATGCAAGTAACGGAGTTGGGTCAATACTACCAAAAATTAAAGCCTTCTTATAATCACTCACAATGTTAATATACATTTTCTTTATTGATGTTTGCAAACAAAATGGAGTTGCCTGAATATTTGACAGTATTTATTCACCCCCGTGTCCCCTCGTTAGTAAACAATTTGGTTGTGATCAGAGTTTGGAATGCATAAGTTCTGCTGAGAATTCTTTTAGCATTATAGTAATTCATTTTGTTTGGATATTACTAATAATTAAGGAGTAATGTTGTATTTTCAGGATGTGGACTATTTGAAGTATGACAACTGTTACAGTCTGGGCATCCAGCGAAAAGAACGGTAGTAGCTCTTCTTGATCTCATTCTAATAGTGAAGGAATCAAATTGAGTACTATGAATTGATTTGATGTGGTTTCATACTTTCCAGATACCCCCAATGCGTGAGGCCCTAAATGCATCTGGACGCACAATTTTCTATTCAATGTGTGATTGGTAATCCAATTTACTGATCTATGCACTATAATATTTGGATTAATTCACTGTTAACTTGATAGAAATCCTAATTCAGAAATTCTATGCTTGACAGGGGTGTTGACAATCCTGCTTTATGGGAGGGCAAGCTTGGAAATAGTTGGCGTACAACAGATGATATCAATGATACTTGGGCAAGGTTATAACTCTTTATCCATTAACTTACGTGGGCAATAACTTGATGGTCTCTGGGGTTATATCCTAGTTCTACATGCACACATTGAAACCATAATTTGTACCCCGAAATGGTTTGTGGTAAATGCTTTCACCTCAGAGAGGACCCTATTTAAAGGTTTCAAGAGCTTTATTACTTCCAAGTTTATGGCGCTCGTAAGTGGATTTATATCAGTAATTGGACAAGAATGTCCAACATTTGTTGCCAATCATTGTTTCTCGCTGTTATCATTTGGTTGCAAGATCTTATTTACATGATCCTGTAGTTTGACTGTAATAAAAGTTATTGTTTCTATTTCTTTAAAAAATCGTCAATGGTCGTACTGATAAAGTTGGCTGTTCCTCTGTTATGAAGCATGACAACAATTGCTGATTTGAATTACAATTGGGCGGCGTATGCAGGACCTGGTGGATGGAATAGTATAGACATGAGCTTTTTGAAACAGATTTTAAAGGCAAGATATGTTGGTTGTCAGTACTCCAACTGCGATTTACTTTTCTTACTCTCCATCTTATTCTTTTGGGCAGATCCTGATATGTTGGAAGTTGGCAATGGAGGCATGAGTTACTAGGAGTACCGTGCTCATTTGAGCACTTGGGCTTTGATGAAGGTCCTTCAACTTCTGGTTCTTTTGTCCTGGTTTGCATAGCTATCCCAGGAATTCAGATTTAGTTGTTGTCTTGTAGAGTTGTGTCAAAAAGGCAATCTTATATGTAGTTCATGGAAACTACTTGTTTTCTCTGTTCTGCTTTATTTCATATTCAAAAATTAGTTTTCCACTATGCTGTCCAGTCCTATTAAGTAGCAGTGTAGCACTTTCGTAATGGCTTTTATTTGTTGTTCAGTCCATGTGAACAACGCATAGTTTAATTCTAGCCTGCACAAGAGGCAGCATAAGACATGTTTCATATGAACTTTTTTGTGCTTAGTTCATTTTGATATACTTTCAAGTTCTTCACATACTGAAAATTGGGTGTTCAAATATCCAGGCCCCTCTTTTGGTTGGTTGTGATGTAAGAAACATGACTGCAGAAACATTTGAGATTCTAAGCAATGAGGAGGTTATTGCTGTAAATCAAGGTGAGAGTTGTTGCTCTTCCTGTCTCTCGCTCTCACACTCTCACTCAATGCATCATGGTGTGGTGTGTGTGTGTATGTGTATCTGATTGGTCTGAAGTATGATTTTTTCCATATCTTCCATTTCTCATTCATAGATACCCTTGTATGTCACAATACCCTTGTATGTCACAATCTTTTCAAACTATGAAGTTGTGAAAGTAAATGGGAGAGTACTTATTTATTTTGTTTTTGCAGATCCACTTGGAGTTCAGCGAAGGAAAGTTAGTGTTTCTGGAACAGATGGTTGCTATCAGGTCTTTCCTCTTGCATCCTGAATAGCATTTTTACAGTGATGCTGCCACCATAAAAATGACTAATTGAACAGATTTTAGGTCAAATGATTTTTTCAAGCTCCCCACCGACATATCTGGGGGGGGCTTTATCAGGAAGGGATTTTCTCTTCCCCTTTCCCATAACTTAGAAGTGTACAGTCGTCCCCCTGCTTGGGCTGTCTAGAAAGTGGCACAATTGCTTACTGGAAAGATAGAAAATTAGTATATCGGGTTGAGCTGAAATCACAAATAAAACTTAGTATTCATGTGGTGATATATGGTATTCTGGCAGAATACATCTCCCTTCGCATTTGGATCTTTAAAATAAGCCTAGTTGTATATATACTATTTGTTACACTTTGGTGATTTTCATTCTGTTTTCGAGGTCTGGGCAGGTCCTCTATCTGGACATCGGGTGACTGTTGCTCTTTGGAATCGGTGCTCAAAAGCAAAGACTATAACAGCTACTTGGGAATCACTTGGACTCTAATCCAGCATTAGTGTCTCCATAAGAGATTTGTGGGAGGTGAGCAAACTGACCTATATGGACATCTAACTAGAGTTTTGCGTGGGAACAAGGCTGTAACGATAGCTTAGGTTTAGGATTTAGTTGGTTTCATTTTTTGTTGGTTTTATGCCTACATAGTATCCTAATTTCTTGTAGCACAAAGAAGTAGCGGTTGGTGCTGTCTTGTCGTTCGGTGCTCGAGTTGATGCTCATGACTGTCGGATGTACATTTTTACTGCCCAGACTGTCTCGCTCAGAAACCTTTACTTTAAAAGCACCCTTTAAACAAGAGGTGATGTCCAACTATTAGTGCACCGCGATGATTCTCTGCAAGAGTTCATGGCTGTAATCTATAAACTTTTACCAGAACCTGGAAGCGATCTTAGTGTCATCTGTTATGTATTTGTTCATATGAAAGTATTTGGATGTTGATCTGAGCGTTCATATTGCATTGTATATATTACTACTTACTCATTTGAAATGGCCATCAGTTGTTGAAATAATGAGAAGGATTACGAAATGCCCCTACTTACAGCGGTGTTTTTTGCTTTTATATAATTCTTTTGAACTTTTACATGAAAACATTTCATTAACGACTAACATATATTACATAAATATCGTCCTGGAGAATAGACAAAAGCCATGAGGGCCTCCTCCTCCATTCATACACAAGTCTAAAGAGTTTGAAACTCTACTGGGAACTTAGAAAATGTAACTGAGACTTGAACGCCATGGCAAATCCACTCACAGATTCAAGGGGGGAAAGTCCTCATCATCGTCCAGTTTGAATTGCTGCATGCGAATCCTGCAGTGTTCAAGGGGGGAAAGATTTTCCCTCTGTCAAGTTGATGCAGAATTGATGCAGAATGCATATGAATAGTTTTCCTAATTCTATTTGGATTAGTTTTCCTATTATTAGTTTTCCTAATTTAGTTAAGGATTCCTTGTTGTTGAAGGATCTCTATTAGTTAATTTGTTTTCCTATTTCTTAAAGTTTACTTTTCCTTTTCCTAAACTAAAAAGGGTTTTGTCTCTATAAATAGAGCAATTTGTAATCTTATAAAGGAGACTTGATGAATGATAAATTTCCTTACTTTAAACTCTTTGATTCCTTCCCTTTCCCTTCGTCACTTCGATCCCTAATTCTTCTCCTCGATCTCTTATTTCTTCTCTATTCTATTGCTAAGTGTTTACTCTGAAACCTACGGGCTGTTCTACATCAATTGGTAATCAGAGCCTTCCCTCACTTTTGCTTGTATTTGCTCTCTGCCATGGCACCCCAAACCGTGGCCAGCCTTGCGGAACAATGTCATGTGTTCCAAGACAAAGTTTCTGATGATATCGCTGGCATAGAAACCCAACTCTCCAAGCTCAGCACTGACCTCAAAGAAGAGTTGGTGCAGGCTCACAAACATCGTGCGGCGACGGACCTTGCCATCACCAAACTCCAAGACTCCGTCCAGTTGCTTATCAATCACTTTCAAGCAGGACACGCTGAACCTTCTTCTAACTTAGCGGTGCTCTCGAGTTCGTCTACGTTGCCGCCAAAAAGTGGCCCTCTGCCAAATCCATCGGTGGATCAAAAATTCAAGGCCGTGTCATACGGTATGTCACATAGCTCAACTGGGCTCTCGCTCAATACGCCCAAGGCTTAATTGGAGCCCCTCTTTTCTTTTGGGTCTATGCCACCTCCCCATTATACCCAACACACAACGGGCCCTCCTCTAGTGACTACTCAGGCTCCTATCCTGCCACCCGTTCCACATGATCAGTACACTCATCCCCCTCACCATTTTGATAACGATGTCATCTGCCACATCAAGCCTCTCGCTCCTACTTTTGATGGTCGTGGGAATCCTACGATGTTTCTTGATTGGGTTCAAGCCATGGAAGATTATTTCGCTGGTATAACTTGACGGATGCTCATAAACTTCGCATTGGTAAAATGACGCTACAGGGAGCCACTAGACAATATTGGAATTCAGTGGAGGAGCAACTCTAATCAATTTAGACAACCGTCTGTGACTCTATGGGACGAGATGAAATTAAAGCTTCGTGAACAATATCTTCCCACCTTTTATCGCCATCAATTGTATGATCAATTATAGACCCTTTCACAAGGAAGTTTGACCGTTACTGAATTCCACGCTCGTTTTATCGAACACAAGATACGTGCGGGGATTCGTGAAGAACCCGACATCACTATGTCTCGTTTTATCCATGATCTTCGTGACGATATCAAGCGTGAAGTCTGTCGGTTCCGTCCGCATATTTTGGAAGATGCATATTGCCACGCATTAGAAGCTGAAACTTTTTTGCATCCACAACGTAGATATACAGGGCACTCTTCCACTCCTACTCCAAATTGTAGTACTTCTAGCTCCAACGATGGCATTGCCGGTCCACCTGCTCCTACAATACCTGCAACAGAAAAAAGACCAGCCCCATCCATGGCTGCTCACATTGAATGCTATCGTTGCCACGCTAAGGGCCACATTGCCTCTCGTTGTCCCCACAGAACTTTAGCCATTGGCTCCCTCAATGAGGACTTTTGCGTGGACGAGTATGTGGAGCCCCTTGAACCTATTTATGAACCAGAGCTTGATAATTGCTGTGAGGATAAGGCGTTTCACCAAGTGAGTGTTATGCGTTTTATTTATTCAGCATCTACACCTCCACCTCCTGATTCATGGAAACGCACAAGTATCTTTCAAACCTATGTCCCTTGTGGTACCAATAGATGCCAACTAGTTATTGATGGGGGAAGTACGCTGAATGTTATCTCCAAAACTGCTGTCGATCGCTTTCACCTTTAGGTCGAGCCACATCCCCATCCTTTTCATGTTGGTTGGGTAGATAAAACCAGGTTACCTGTTACTAAAAGATGTCTTGTTCCTCTTCAATTGGGTCCCTGTCACGAGCAACTTTATTGTGATATCCTACCTATGAGTGTCGCATATGTGCTACTAGGCCGGCCTTGGCTTTATGACCGCCGTGTGAAAAGTTGCGGGAAAGAGAACACCTATACTTTTCAACATGAGGGAAAGAACATAACGCTAAAGCCTTCCAATCCGGCCATCAAACCAACTAAGGATGTTCAACCAACATTGTCACTTAAAGAGAAGGCTTTAGAGCATCGATTAAGTATTTTATCACTTGTCGACTTTACACACGAACTGCAAGACACTAGTGTGGCATTTGCTTTCTTGCTTAAACCGGCATTTGACTGCACCCCCACTCCACTTGCCAAACCCATACAGCAGCTCCTCACTGAATTCTTTGATGTCATACCTGATGACTTACCATATGAACTACCTCCAGCGAGAGAGATTCAGCATGCCATTGACCTTGTTCCTGGTTTGCAATTTCCTAATCTTCCCCATTATCGTATGAATCTACCTGAGCGAGCGGAATTGAATCGACAAATTCAAGGGTTGTGGGATAAGGGCTTTATTCGTCATAATTTAAGTCCTTGTACTGTTCATGTTCTCCTTACCCCCAAAAAGTATGGCTCCTGGCGAATGTGTGTGGATACTCGCGCCATAAATAAAATTACAGGTTCCATTCCTCCTCCGGTGCCGCGTATTCCTCTACCGGTTATGCCCCTACAGATCAAATTGCTAACGTTTTGGATCAAGAAGTTGTGTCCTCGTCTGCTGGAGGTTCTACCCGTTATCTGGTTCGTTGGGTTGAAAGGCCTGCTATTGAGGATACTTGGATTACAGAAGCTGAATTTCGCCAGTTGGATTCCAATCTATTGCACAGTTATCAAGATGCTCTTCATGATCTTGATTTGGCTGCATCTCGTCCTCCTATCATCCATACTTACCAATGCCGTCGTCGTCCTTAATCTTGGTTTACTCGCAGGTGTCGAGTTCTTTTCGTTGGGGGAGAATGACGCATAATGCATATGAATAGTTTCCTAATTCTATTTGGATTAATTTCCTATTATTAGTTTGCATATGAATAGTTTTCCTAATTCTATTTGGATTAGTTTTCCTAATTTAGTTAAGGATTCCTTGTTGTTGAAGGATCTCTATTAGTTAATTTATTTTCCTATTTCTTAAAGTTTACTTTTCCTTTTCCTAAACTAAAAAGGGTTTTGTCTCTATAAATAGAGCAGTTTGTAATCTTATAAAGGAGACTTGATGAATGATAAATTTCCTTATTTTAAACTCTCTAATTCCTTCCCTTTCCCTTCGTCACTTCGATCCCTAATTCTTCTCCTCGATCTCTTATTTCTTCTCTATTCTATTGCTAAGTGTTTACTCTGAAACCTACGGGCTGTTCTACATCACACCTCTAGGAGCAACACAACTTAGTGCATATTTCCTTAAAGAGTGAAAGAAAACTGAACCAGCAGGTAAGTGTTCAAATACCTTTACTAACACTACGGCCTAGATTGTTGTTGTCCTTTAGAGGATCCACTACGTTGAGGTGCTTCGTTGGGATTTCATGAACTGTAGCTTTGTCTGCCCTTATTGGATCTGAAAAAACATCTCTGGAGCTTCTCACAAACTCCTCACTGAGCAAAAATTCGTCTCCCTCATTTTGGGGTGCCACTATAGCAAATAATACAGATAAAGGATCCTCATTAAATGTGTAAACAGATCAGTTACACATTCACATTATTGATCATAGCTTACCTATGATTTCCAGAAGGGAACATATTGCAACTGGACCATTTATACTGATACAATAATTGTCCCAATCAAATGTGCTATAGTATTCCAAAAATCTCTGCAGGACCTGTTGATAGAATTTCAAGGATGCATTTGAGTGCTTATAGATGCAAATGTGACTACTGAACTGAAATTTAAAGGACCACGAAGTGATGCATGGAAGAGATTGATGATAAACAACACCAACGTTTCTAGTGCATATGTTGAAATCAAACCATAATGAGATCCGAGAATCCGGCTCTCATAGTAGCACCAAGCTTTGATTAAGATTATACTCTTTTTAAAAAGAAGGTATTTTCCGATCAGTTGGTCAACCTGAATAAGGGCATGTCAGTTGAAAAAAAGTCACATGCATTAAATTTTTAAATGTGAGAGAGAGAGAGAGAGAGAGTTAATATGTTTTGTTGGTTTACAACTGCTCCAAAAAACTTAAGATGATAGGATGAGTCTCTCCAGCCACTGAAGAGCCCAACACAGAATTCAATATTAAATTGGAAGGTTGTATCTGTAGGGTTTCAACCTCAAGATCTCCCGTACTGATGTTATGTAAAAAATTATTGGTTTACCACTGTCCCCAGAAAATCTAAGAGGTTTGCATGTGGAACAATTATACTCCAAAACTGCTAAAAAAGAAAGGACAGAAAGAGCTGACTACATTTACTTAACCATCCAAAAATTGTCTATTTATGTGAATCAAGAGCTAAACATAGATAACGACAAAAATTCTGGAAAAACCAACCAACTCCAAGCCTGCCCAATATATCAAATGCTTCCCTTCAACTAGCACAAATACATTGAAATAATTTTTGAACAAAGATAGAGCTAATTAAACAGTGATGGATAATACAAATCCCAACAAAAAGTTCACACAAAGCAGCAACCATCTTGCAAACTAGTCCTTGAAAGGGCAAGCAAGATTATAGAAAATAAGCATAGCAATTATTGAAAACGACAAAAAAGTTAAAAAATCTCAACCTGTGCCCGAACATAACGGACATCCTTAAATTGAAACAAGGAGTCCTTCGGTCGACTTTCTAGGACACCGCAGACAGCTATAGCTAATTCCTCGTCCACGTTTTGATGGCAGATGGCAGTCAAATCAATATCTCCATCAGGAAGATAGGCCTTTAGTGGGACTGAGCCAAAGGAGAAGACCTGTAAGGCAAGCATGTTAAATAAACTCACATTCATTTAAGGACATTAAAATAGTTGCATATAATTAATTATTGTAATAAACTGATTATTGATTCCCCCAGCAGAACTTTATTTTTACATATAAGCAGTCAGAATGTATTTAAATGTTACAGATCGAAAACCTACATCTCTGTCAATTATATTAAATTGAGGTCCTAAGGATGAAACACATGGATACGAGTGACAATCAGATTCCAGATATAAATGACCACGTATGTTAAATATTGACCAAGAAAGAACACATAGTGTACTAAATCTATATACACATATAACACATAACACTTGCATGCCAAATACTAAAAGTGTATCTAACATTTTTTTTTTTGAATAGAGACAATTGTATTGATAATGGAAAGGACAAGATATCCTTGATCATACATCAAAAGAGAAAACAGAAAACAGAAAGCAACAGTAAAAGGAAGAACAAAGGTAGTCTACGGGAACCAAGAAAGTATCTAAGCTAGAAAACTTTGTAAAAATCATCTTAAAACTGCTGTCATATCTAACAGTGTATCTAACATGAACAGTTAACATATCGGATGCCTAACATTAAATTGGTTGAAGCTGTCCAAATAAGTTCTCTGAACATAGGTCAGATTTTCGCAGAACTAGGAGAATATAATTTGCAACCAAATTCAAATTCAAATTCAAAAACCTCTGAATGCCTCAAAGATTTTAAAGAACTGTTCTCTAATATAACAGTAAAGCACCAAACTTACATTGATTGGCATTGAAAGCTGGATATAAGAAACTTTAGGAAGCTAGAACATGTGGCATTGAAGGATATCAGCAAAAAAACCTCAAATATAACCAGGGAGTTTTATCACAACAGATAAGAAATGCCATTTTCTTAATGCAGGCAGGGTACAATGTCAATGGTCACTTCATATTAACACTTATAACTTTGTTTGGCTTCTTTTGGTTGTAACAGCATACCACACGTCCATACACGTAGTCCCACAAGCTGTTTCCGTGCAAATGGGAAATCAAATATATTACCTAGGCATGTTGGCTACACTTGCAGATCCTAACTGATAAAGGAAATAATGGGAATGCTTCCATTATTGGAAGCACAGAATTGGAAGCACCTAGATAAATCAGGCCCTTTTTAGGTTATGATTTTAATGACATTCTTCCATATTAAAACATTAAGAATGAACAATCTAGACAACATACAGACGTAATCAGAGAAAACCTAATTATCAAACACATCAATATAGACACGTGATGACAATTTTAATTCCTCACCCACAGACTTCAAAGTTGCAAGTATTTAAAAAAAAAGGATTCACCACCATTTCCAATCCCTCTTCCACCACCCCCTTACCCCCACTCCTTCGCGCCAGAAAGTAAAAAATACAAAAAAGAAAATTAGGGAGCTGGGGAACTTCTCACCTCAGTTCCAAAATGACCTTTGATAAGCCTCTGAATATAACTAATAAGCCCCCTCTGCCTCCACTCAGAAACTACATTTGATTGTATAGTCCATAAGATCTCTTGGGTCCTTTCCTCAGCCATCAACCAGAGTTCCACATCAATTGACAACGCCTTTGGATTATGTGAAGGGAAAGAGGAGCAAGGTAAAAGTTCCTCTTGAATATCTTCCATAAGGGCAAAAGGTGAGACTTTCAGCTCTTCAAAAATGAAACCCAGGAACCCACAAAAACACTCTGCCTAGTGATGATTTTAACAAGTGACTGTCTACACAGTTTTAGAAACCTATGGAACTAAGAAGTTTAAAATATGAATCGTTTGGTGGAATAAAATGAGTTGGTCAAAAGACATCTTGAGAACAGAGTGAGAAGGACAGAAAAACTGCCATCCAGAGCCGTTTTGAGCAGATGAGTAGCAATAAAATGGCTCATAGATCAGTAGAACTTAATCCAGGGTATGTGTATTAAGCAGAATGAGACAATAACCAGCTAATTAGATGCATAAAAATTCGAGCACAGTTTGTCCATATCTGTTGTATCCTTGGACTCTGTTTTGTAACTCCTTGTATCCTCTGAAAGCAATTTTGCTCAAAAGAAAATATTTTGGGGCTATTTGGACATGTGTGATATGAGGATAGGAGAACAGAAATTGTTAAATAATTAATGAAAAAAGAAAGAAAAGAATCTACGTCCTCAAGGGAAATTATCTGAAAACAAGGCTCTGTAAACATGAAAAGATGTAGAAGAAGAGAACAGAAGTGATATAACCAAAAAATGTTTCCTTTCCGCCATGAGGAAGCTCTAAGGTTGGAGTTAGAAGCAAAAAGCAGAAGAGATGCAAAAAGCAGAAGAGAAGCAAAATGATAATAGGCAAAGAATGAAATGCAACAAATCCGATCACATCTTGGCGTGAACACATCTAGGCGTTAAGAGAACTCAAATACTACCCCAAATGCAAGGGAATTAATCAAGACTTACTACCAAATAAAGTTTAGTGTCACTTTTCTCAAATTTTCAGGTTTCTCTGAACACTGGATTCTTCTCCATAAATAAGTTAACAAAAAAGATAAATGTGATGGGATTAAGAATGAAAATTTCTATGGCTTGCACATATGGTACTAATTAGTCCATCCTGAGCTGTTTCTCATTGTTACCACTCCAAGCTTTGCCCTAATTAATTCCCAGAATGCATACATCTAATGACCTTCGTTAAAAACGAATCCTATCTGTTCTCTCCCCTTGAGTAAAATATTAATTGCATTGGTTGCAAAAGGGATTCAGAATTTGTTGTCATACCAAATACTTCAGTCACTTGTTTTCCTACTAAAAATGTCAGTTTAACCTGTATGGCCACTCATTAAATGCCATGAGGTCTCAGGAAACTCCAAATCATTTGGGGCCCACAATCAACTATACTGCATTGACCTCGCTAAGTTGCTCCCGCTCAGGTGTGCACAGGCATTTCTACATTTATTTCCAGCTCATGACCAGAAAAGATTACAGAATCTCCCCGGAACACTGTGTTGGGATATATTACAAAAGTGGAGGGCACCACCACATTGTTATTTGATCCCCGCCGGAATGTATCTAAAATTGCCCCATGAAGTTAATTAAAATATTTAATACTAATTATTACTAAATAAATAATAATTAAAACATAATTATCCACGAGGAGTCATTTCTCTCTCCTTAAATTAGGAGCTCCTAAAGGTCTCCAAATTTTAGAATATGTGTATGGAGCATGGTTCGAATTGTATGGTTCAAACTGGTTTGGCAGCCGGAGTAGCCGGAAAAGCTCGAAGAACCGGCAAAGCTTCCTGTCGACACAATCGACAGCTCAGGGGTCTACCGATGGGGAAAAGGGGGTGGATAGGTTTGCATGTCGAGGCCTTTCTTTTCCAAACGGTGGCGAGTCTCGAGGTGGCGGTAGCCGGGAGATCGCCGGTGAAATGCGCCATCTTTGTTTTTCGAAGAGAGAGAGAGAGAGAGAGAGAGAGAGAGAGAGAGAGAGAGAGAGAGAGAGAGAGAGAGAGAGAGAGAGAGAGAAATGGAGAGTGAAAGTGACGCGCGCCTGGGGGTAGAACTGGGTTTTCACACATTTTGACAATTTTTGAAATGACCAATATGCCCTTTTTGTTTTAAGAGGTTTTCTCCTTCGTTATAGCTCGGAATTGAGCGTGCCGCCTGTCTACGGACTAGTAACGACGAGCTCTATGCAATGGTGCAACTCAATTCCCCAAATACGTTTCCCAACAAAAAGTGACCAAAACACCCTTACCCCAATAGTAAAATTGTAATTTCCTAATTAATAATTAATTTATATTTATTTGGGTCGGGATGTTACAATCTACTCCCCTTACAAAAAATTTCATCCTTGAAATTAAGTACATGTAGCTGAAAGAGGTATGAGTACAGGGCCTGCATATACTCCTCGGGTTCCCACTCATTTCCTCAACATTCCAACTCATCCACAACAACTTTCCAGTATACCACTACTTCCATTTCATGAGAATCCACAACTGTTCATTCCTCTGAAAAACACTCCCAACCAAATCCAATACCGACACGTACTATTTCAGGGTATAACAACCCATATGAACTCCCCTTGGTCAAACCCGAATGACACGTAGCTCAACACTTACTAACTTAGCTACCTTGATTAATCCACTCTCTTTGTCGACCTTGCCGACCCGAGCACTTCCCTTATGATAATACCTTCACCGTGTTTTCGGCAACACTCAGCCCGAATGCAATATTCAGCACCCTTCCTTACACTCTCATCTTTCCAAGACTCACTAGGCTCTCGGACTAGAGATACCCACGACTACAAGAGTTACCCCAAGGACAGAAATCAAACACTTCCCCCACAACACCGTTACTTCTCAATTGGGTTTGCCACAACTCACAGTTGACTCAGACTTTAGCAACCCCGAACATAAAGTTCACTGCGTTTTCAAGGGTTACGAACTTACGAAACATATATCTAATACAATTTGTGACGTCATTTGCGTCGAAAAGGCATCATTCCATACCGGAACACACCACACTGCACAATACTAAGGATGCACACGAGGTGCGGAGTCCACAGGAAATTGAACCTAAATACCAAATTGACAGGACCCGCCACGGATTCCCCCTCGGAATCCGTGACGAACCCTGCTTCCTATCCGATAACTAACTTTTGACGAACTCACCTTACTAAAAAGCCCTTTAACCCCAATTTAAACAGATAAACCAATTGACTTCTGTCAAAATTTCGGCAAAGTCTCCTCTATAACTGGAACAGTTCCCACATTTTTAACTTGTAACAAATAATAATAAAATAACTTCCCAATTTTCAGCATGCAATGTCTACCTTCCAAGCACAGTCGCAAGTAGTTATAAAGACTCAAGCCAAAATCATTCATCAATCCAAAACGGGTTTAGACCCGTCATAACCACAAACACATTTTAACAACATCCATTCGGTGAAAGCTGGAATATAAACAAGCATTTAATCTCACCTAAGTTTTAATCGGGCTTTAGGCCCACTGACAAATTCAAAACCAAGAGTATGGAAGGATAGACAAACTGTTGGAAGGTCATCATGGCGCGCTGACATCATACGAGAAAAAGTCATTCTTGTATTTGATTTTTAGGCTGGGCTTGATTATTCAGCCCATTTCAGTGCTTATTCATGGCCCCAATAATCAAGGAGGCTAATGTTGAGGTCCAACAAATCCAAGGCTAGGCCCAAGTATATTTCTGGCCTAATACAACACTTAATCGGGAAAGAAGCCTGACTTAGGTACGCAAGAATTTGTTGTATGCACTTACACAAGTCATGGGCCACATGCCACACCAAGTAAACATGCAATCCGCCACATAGAGAGGTCGTAACGAGCTTGTACAATGTCTTGGTTCTATGAACCCGCGTTTATTGTCTGTCAAGCACCGTTTAGCCTGCCATAGCCCATTGCAATACGGGGAAGCTCGAGCACAAACACGTCAAATAACATGCAACGCCAAGCAAAAACCTTTGTTTTGGCACCAAATCATGCTACAAGTTTAAGTGGGCCCAAGCCACGCAAATGTCCGGGGGTTGCTAAGCCGGTTGTGGTATGGATGGTCATGAGTATTCATGAGGCACATTGATGGACCAAGGAGTTGAGGTTTTGGGCTGCTTGGGAGCGCGAACTCAGGCCCATGTCTTGGACCCAAACATATGGGTAAGCATGATAGAGATAAAACCCATCACCTTAAGAAAAGGCCTAAACACCTTAGAAAATACCCAAATAGCCCACAACACTTGGAAATTTCTCATTTAATCAAAAATATCTTATCCAACGCTTTGGTTTCCAGCGCTTTGTCAAAACCAAAGCACAACCACGCGCACATGGGCTGCTTCCAGCACCTTGTCGAAACCAAGGGAAAGCATATGGCTGCTGGAAATGAAACCCCCTTTAGACCATCAGTCTCACCCTTTTCCCTTTTCCTTCGCTTCTAGCAGCTTGACAAAACCAAAGCAAACTCACAGGCCACTGGAAATAAAACACCAACGACCCAACACCTTAGAAAATAGCTCACCCGACATCTTATAAAATATCCAGCGCCCTTGAAAATACCCCAGCCAAATCAAAACCAAGTCAAAGACAAGCCATCGCAAAAACCAAAAGGAATCCATGTGCGCAGGCTGCTGGAGGTGAAATATCCTTCAGACCAACGCCCATACCCATTTTTCTTTCCTCTGCAAACTCTAGTAGGAAAACCAGGAAGAAAAGTAAGGGGCGCCACATCCAGATGGAGGAGTCCAGCCTCGTGAACATCTTGGAACCCCAAAAGCTCCGCTCCTATGCATTTGGATTGAGGAGGTTTCACTAGATATGATTGAATGGAAGACAGTGAAGGAAAATGGGGAGGATGACTTAGTAAGATTAGGGGTTCCAGCGCCTATAAAAGGAGGCGCCCATCCAAGAGCGCGACCAAGCTTTTGTCAAGCTGCTGAAAATTTACTCAAGCCACCCATCCTTTATTTCCATCTCTCCCTCTCTTCCCTCATCAAAATCTCCCCAAATTTCCCTCTCCCTTTTCTCTGAACCTCTGTTCTCATAAGAAATCCAAGCTCTTTCTCTCTATTGCTAAACTCATGAAGACTTAGTTCCCTTGCCACAAGCTTCTCAAGCCAAGTCATAATACAAATCTGTCATAATTGTCTGCTTTATTGGTGAAAGGAACCGAAGTGCTTCCTAAGGCTCCACAAACCTTCCAAAGCACTCTTGGGGCCTGGTTCTTGAACTCAGGCACAAGGGCAACTTCATCTGTTCGCTCGTTACAACAACCCAGACCCATTCGTTGAGCTGTTGAAACAAAAAAGCCCATACAGTAATATAATTTATGAAGTTAATTAAAATATTTAATACTAATTATTCACTAAAGAAACAATACTTAGAACACAATTACGATTGAAATATTCAAATCATGATAAGGGTTTAAAAAAAAGCTTTGTGCTTTCACTAGTCACTATTCTCATTAAAAATCGTTGTGCGCCATGCCGCCATTTCCACTTTTGCTTGAATTACCGCGGGAAATTGCGCTTTTTGATTTTTCACTTTTTACTCATCTTTTGGCATATCCTTTTCAATTTTACAACGATGTTTCGTCCCGCCCAAAACGTGTGTGCGCAACTTAGCGACCCAAATTGTACTAAGCTACGGTGCCGTGTGGACTAGACCACGTCGGCATAGCGACCCAAATCTCACGGCCTAACGAGTCAGGCTGAGTGGATATGCGTCAACACAGGTCGTCCTTCTTTGGTGCCTGGGTGATTGTGCGTGAGCGTGCCAGCACTGTCTACCGTGCATTCGAGGGTGATTTAGATGGATGAGTGAGTTGGGTGCACCTGTTTGGGTCTGACTTCGCTCAAAGCGATTGTGGCAGAGAGAGGAACTGATCTCGGTTGTCAGGTTCACGGCCTGAGCTACAAGGCTGTTTGATAATGGTGTCAATGGTGGAGTAGGTCGGTGGATTTGGGTGGTGCTCTAGCGCTGCGCCAAGAGGCGGAGGCTGTGTGATATATGGAATGAACGGAAAAGCAATAAAGGATGGTGCTCCGACGCCTTGAAAAATCAAGGATCGTATGATATATTTGATGAATGGATTTGTTTACAAACTACCACTACTCCTAGGAAAGCACATAAACGTATTGAAATTACAGTACATTGAAAGTAAATGACAGAAAAAGATAATTTGCTCTGTGGGAGGCTTGTTTTTTGGTGTTTGAACCCTTTGAACGTTGTTGGGTGTAGGATATTTATAGGGAGAGCTTTGGAGAGAAGGGCGGGCCCATGACCTCGTAAGACGTGGCTTGATTGGAGGGAGTGGGTGGCCTGGAACCGACAAACAAGGTGGTGTGACCGCCGTGATGTTCAGACTGCCGTCATGAGGGCTGGTCCAGATCTTGTGCTTGGAGAATCATTTAATTCCCCAATTTGGTAGCTGAGGGAGCATTCAATTCCCCTAATAGTTCGTAGCTTTTCCACGATTTAAGGGACTTAGCCTCACCTAACGAAATCTGCCCATCACATGTTTATTAAAATATGTCAGCGACGCAATCTTCTTCTCTCCACGTGCTTCTTTGAGTGAGACTGTTGATTCAGACCTTCGTGAACACGTGGGGGCCACCCAAAGCAAGTGGTAACAAATATTTTTAACTCTGGCCATGGATAAGAATTTTCTCGCAAAGGTCGTGGCTTAGGACTTGACTATTTTATGTTTAAGAGATGGGCCATGAGCATTCATCCCATGGCCGGCAATTTCGGTCATATGGAGCCGTCATAAAATCGGCCCCATGGGCTGAGAATTTCAGGCACAAACATTGCCCCCCATTCTCGGATTCTTCGGCCTCAGATTTCATTTTAAACGCACAAGTAAGGACCGAATGGATCATAGGGAATGGTCACTCTGCATTCCTAGAAACGACGTCGAAAGGTCAGTGGGTAATAAATGCCTGAGCGTGGCGTCTGGTCATTATTGCCTGGATTCGCGCGAGCCATCGTTTTGTCTTGTCAAATGAAACGACGCTCCTTGGGGGCTTGACACGTCAGCGCGTACTCAAGTATAACGCCAGATTGTTCGCTCTATTGGAGGAAGCCACGACCCCCCGCTTCGGTTTTTAGGCGCCATTATATAAACCCCTCATTTTCTCTTCTTCCTCACACTTTCAAACTCTCAGACGCCCAAACTCCGCCAAAATTTTCTTGTGAATTCTCAAGCCTTCAACTCGACTCCCAGTACTTCACTCTTTGTCCTTGCTTGTTCATCACCATTTGCAACCGATTTCCGGTCGCTTCTTCTCCTTTTTTTCATAAAAAAACTCAAGACTTTCGCCGATTTCTGGGTTTCTAGTCTCTCGGTGTTCTTCGTGTTCATCACCTGCCTTTAACTTTTCTGCAAAACCAACATCGATAGATTTCAATGGCCTCCAACACTTCCTCAACTGCTGAAACTCGGTCCCAAGCCTTCTACACTGAATTTGAGGACATCTGCCTAGAAATTCAAGGCTCGGTCAAGGGCAATATCATTGCCCCCTAGTATGATGATGTCGTGGCATCAGATTTCCATCTCCTCGGCCCTCGTCTGGAGGGAGGGATGCCAGAGAGATTGGAAGCCCATAAAGAACGAATTGGTATATCTCTTTGCTTTTGACAAGGGAGATTACCAAGACTGGAATGCAACTCGGCCGCAACAGCAATGGCCGACCTCGACCCCAAAATGGGAGAAGTGGCTACCGAGGATGAAGCATTTTTTGAGAGGCCGATTGTTATGGATTAGTCACTCCTCGCTGTGGCCCTCAGCTTCTGGTCCTCGGCGACCAACACCATGACCCTTCGGTTTGGCATGATGACGCCGACCGTTCTTGACATGGCCGCACTGTTCGGTCTGTCTCCAATTGGCATAGAAGTAAAAGCCAAGCTGGTGGCCCCTGAGGCCGAAGGAAACTCCAAGGCCGCTTAGCCTACAGTCGCCAAACTCGCTGGTGGGAAAGCAAAGAATATACTGAACTACTCCAACTTCTACAACAACTTCGGCGTGGAAGATGAAGCCGAAGGAAACTCCCGTGCTCCACTTGGGGAGGTTGAGCATGCAGCATTTCTATTGTCTTGGCTGTGCAAGTTCATTTTCTGCAACCAAGCCAATAAGGTCACCCTGGAGTTCGCCCACTGGTGACTACTTGGCCCAGGCCAGGGGAATTAGCGCTCGGCCCATTCTGCTCGGCCACATCTATCGCACACTTCATGACATCGTGACCGATGACATGAAACCCAAGCACGGCGGCCCACTCTGGGCCTTCCAATTTTGGCTACAGGCCTACTTCCCGAGCTAAGGGGGCCGCAAGGATTACCAATACCAGCCGTTGACCAACGCTTTAGCTCGGTGCGCCCTAAGCATAATTCAACGACCTTCTACTTCAGGTTCTTCTACAATCTGACCTAGCGAACCGAGGCGCAGTTTCGTGTGTGTCTAGCTCGGCCATTCCCCCTCTTTCTAGCGCACGATCTCTCCATTGTCCCAGACGGCCAAACCGAGAACGAACTCAAGGAGATATGGGGCTCATTCCTGGTCCCAAGGGACTTTCATTGTGGTCTTTCAAAGGCCAGGGCTGAGCTATACTTGCCGAACCATGTGGCGAGGTAATTCGGTCTGGTTCAAATAGTCCATCTTCTCCTGTTGTCTCTCAACCGTCTGTCTTCCTGGAGGGCTGATGTTAATCCTAACCATGGCATAGCTAAAACGAACAGGGGAAAGAAGACACTGGCCGTGACCGCGGCCCCCACGTCTCGGCCAGTGGTTGCCAAACAACGTCGTGTAGCCGCATCAAGGCCTACCACTAGGGCGACGGTCACCACAGCGGCTCCAAGGATAGCCTCGCCCTTTCGCCGGTCCGGTCGAGCACTACCGAAGGTACACACTTGACCCTTTTTCCTTTTTTTTTTTACAAAGAACTTTGTCCGCTGTGCCTAATCATTTGTTTGACCGTAGCTCAAGGCCAAAAAGAATGAGGGACGGCCGCTGTCGTCCCCGAATCGAGGTCGCGGATACCGAGACCGCGGCCAATGAGGAGGTGCCTAAGGAGGCGCAAGTTGAAGACGTTGTGGTCGAGGAGATACGGGAGCCACCGAGGAAAAGGGTGCTCCTTGTCCTGTCAGAGTACGAAGTTTCCCTCGCTGTGGTAAGTGAATATCTTCTCCTCTTCTTATCTCGTTTACTTCACATGCCCTTAAATACCAACCATTTGGTATTCTTTCTCAGGATGAGGTGCCAAAGGGCGTGGAAGTGGCATGCGCTATTGACTCCAACCCCTCGGTCAAGGTTTCGGTGGCTGCGACCACTACTCCTGCTCAAACTGCTTCATCCCTAGCCGCAGGGATCGAGCCGGCGCCAGCCGCTCTTCATCGTCCTAGTGGGCATCGTGATTCACTCGGTAAGTGCTCTACCCGTGTTGTGGCAAGCTGGTCTTCTTTTGGGTTTTCTAGATCTCTCAATTAACGAATCTTCTTGTCTTCAGCCCAAGACACCAATCGTATCGTCCGGCCCGATACTTCACCGAGCTCAACGCCAGTTACTTCGGTCGTAGTGCCCATTCTACAGGCGCCGTTGGCCCAGGAATCAACAATCGTGACCGAGGCCGTGATCGAGCTTGTGGTTATTGATTCTTCCACCGTGCGGCCCACCTCCTCGACGACCTCGTCGAACTCTACGCCAGCCTGCACGAGGAAGGTGGGAGCTCGGCCTCGGCTGCCCCCTTGCCGACGAGTCGAGGGCAGATATCGAGCGGTTGAGGGACTTCCTGCATATGGGAGTGAACCAAATGGCCAATCCTGAGACCTTTGGCGAATTCAGGACTTGTCTCGATACGGCCATGTCCCTGGGCTTTCTTGATTTAGCGAAACTGGACGAGCTGCAAGTTTGCTTGGCCGAGGGTGAAGAGATGATCAACCGCTATGCCGAGGCCGGGATGAGAATGGCCGAAGGTTGCACACTGGATGGGGAGCTGGCCGTAATAAAAGAGTGAACTCATCCAGCAATGGCCTCCCTAAAGGAAAACGAACTCCTTGTCCAGAGGGAGAACGAGGAACTTACGTTGGTCGAGGCCCAAATCGCCGAACTCCAAGCCCGTCGTGCACTAATTATTGAAAGAAGAGATCGTGCTGCCGTGGTCGGCTCAGAGCTGAAATCCTCGGCCAAGCAACTTTTGAAGGCGGCAGCAGAGAAGAAAAAAGCTCTGGCCGAGAGGAAGCTGATCAGGGTGAGGCGGCTGGCAGATATAGACATGGAGACATCGCCTGGAGAAAGATCACTTGCTTGATCTGGGGGATGTTTAGTGAGGGGGTTTATGCATATGTATTATTTTATTTTTATTTTATATTAAATATATATATATTTTTTCAATCTGCCTCATGAAGGCTGTTCCCTGTAAAGACTTTTTAGAATTGAATAGATACAAGTCTTTCTTTCAACCGAGCAACTGAATGTATGCTTTTCTTTTTCCTGTTTTGACAAAATGCCATCCAATCTATCCATTTATTGTAACCTTGTCACATATCTATCTCGGCCGTCTCCCACACTGATGGGACGTACCTTTTCAAGTATTGGTCGTTAATTGGTAACTTATGTCGCTCTCCATCCCTGTCCTTTAATCGAAATGCTCCACGGCCAAGAATTCGGTCAATGACAAACGGTCCTTCCTAAGTCGGCGAAAACTTGTTGAACCGTGGATCCTTAGTTCCAATAGAAAGTACGGTGTGCCACACTAGATCGCCCTCAGCGAAGGTCTTTTGCTTAATCCTTTTGTTATACGCCCTCGCCGCGATTTGCTTCTGAGCTTGCATTAGATTATACACGTCAAACCTTCCCTGCTCCAAATCCTCCAACTCCTGAGCCATAGCCTGCGTATAGTCTGCCCACGCCGTTCGGTAACACGAAGAGACCGAACCTTTAATTCCATTGGTAAGATAGCATCGTGACCGTAGGTTAGGGCGTAGGGAGAAGTGCCAGTAGCCGATCATTTAGAAGTCCGGTAAGCCCAAAGAGTTTTTGGCAGCAAGTTATGCCAAGCTCTAGGCGTTTCTTCAATCATCTTCTCAAGGATACCCTTGATCACCTTATTGCTTGCCTCGGCCTGACCGTTGGACTGGGGGTAATAAGGAGTCGAATGAATCAGTCTGATCCCCATCCTTTCTGTATACTCCTAGGTCTCGGCAGAAGCGAACATCGGGCCGTTATCAGCCGTGATGGTCTCAGGAATACCGAACCTGTGGACAATGTGGCCTTCAAAGAATTTAATCACTTGAGCGCTAGAAATTGACCGGTAGGACTTCGCCTCGACCCACTTAGTGAAATAATCGGTTGCCACGATAATCCATGCATGCTGGTTGGATGCAGCCTGGTGGATTTTGCCAATGATGTCCACGGCCTATCCTCTGAACGGCCATGGCTTGGTAATCAGGTGAAGGGCTTCGGCCGGTACTCTTTGTATAGGGCCGTATATTTGACACTTAATGCACCCTCTTGCATACTTGATGTAGTCCTTCAAAATGGTCGGCCAATAATAACCGTGCCTCCGAACCAACCACTTTATCTTGATGACGGACTGATGGGCGCCGCAAATCCCTTCATGAGACTCGGCCATTATCACTTGAGTGTCCTTGGCACCGGGGCACAGGAGTAGTAGGCCGTCGGACTCAACGATGGCCGGGAGGAATGCTAGTGAGGTATGTTTGCTTTAAGGCTCAGAATACATTATGGTTTAATGATTGATTTTGTCACTTTCAGCAGTATGGTTCTGGATCCGATTGTTTCCTACTCGTCTGCTCATGAACTTATGTTTGTTTATATAATGTGGTTAAATGACAGTTTTTTGGAGACTATGAGAATTCTGATGGCACTGATGACCTTTGGGACACCTATGGTAGAGCTGGATCTTGGCAGACCTATGCTGGGTACGCTTGTGTTTGAAATTGCATTCCTCTTTTTCCTTAGTCTGCATTGTCCTTCTAATTTCCTAAACTTCATTGCCCCATGAAACAGGCCAAGAGGGTATGAGTTTCCCTCAGGCAAATGGAGTATGATTTTTGAAGACTCTGAAGTTTGAGAAATCGCCTTAAGGTATCCTTTTCTTTTGCTGATCATTTTGGGCTGATGCGAGCATCCAATTGGCAATGGTAGAAAATCTAAATCCTGAGATTACTTTCCCCATTACCCGACTGTTTTCTCAAAGGCAAGTCATTTTGGCTATTATATAGCAATATTAGTGGATTCTAACAAAAAGGGTTGAAAAAGTTTCATTTTTTGATGTGAGATTGAGATACTTGAGAAGTTGATGCTTTGTTTATATTAGGGTTAATTACAGTTTAGTACCCTGTGGTTACTAAATATTTTTAATATGGGAGAGAGGTTTTTTGTTTTTGTTTTTTAAAATTTTCTTAAATATTTTATTCATATTTTAATCAATTTCAATTTTTTTATTGTTTAAATGTGGGACTCGCAGTGCCACGTAGGCAACTAACGGAGAGATCTAATGGAAACCCTAACAGCGGAACCACATTATAACAAATTTAAAAGATCGGGGTATGTGATTGTAAAAATTAAAAAGATAGGTACTAACATGTCTTAAGGGTGTAACCACAGGGTACTAAACTGTAATTAACCCTTTATATTATCCTTAGTAAAATGTCTCACCTAGCACTTTCAGAAAAAGAGCTTCAGGTCTTTCTGTCAAACCCATCGGCTATGATTGTATTAATTACATGTTTATTTGCTAATTACCATTATTTGCTACTGGTTTAATGTGGAATTACCATTATTTGCTAATTACAAATTATGTAAGGGAAAAAGGGGGCTAAATTAGATGTATGATTGACCTAATATCCAACCTACTCCATTCCCAAGCCTTCTTGGGCCTCCTACTTGGAATTTGGAGGTATGGTAAATGTTTAACCTCACTCACCCAAAAGGGGAATCATGCATTAAATCCAATTCTCTTTTATACTTTGGAAAATGCTTTAAAATTCATTTATTTTTCCAAAACTCTTTCATCATGAAAAAGGTTGGAATTCTATAAACATCCTAACATTTTCAATATTTACTACAATTTCAGGAATTCTAAGTAATTCCATTTTTTTTTCTTTTTTTTTCTTCTGGGTATGAGGAATTTGCAAGTTCATATCACAATGTGGTCACATTTTAGCTATTCTGCAAAGACAGGCACAGTTAAATAATTCATACCAGATAAAAACTTTGAAAAATCAAGGATAAAAGAGAAGAAAACCAAAAAAAATGTTGAGGGAGATATTCTCTCTTTTTTGTTGTTGTTGAAAGAGATATTCTCTTTTGGTGGGAAATAAATAAGAAATATTCATATTATAAAATAAGATGAGGGCGGTCACTTATCTGAAAAGTAAAAAAAAACATAAGAAGAAAAAACAGAAATCATCACCTCCCTCCCTCTCTGATAGCACGTGATTTGCACTGAGAAAGGTAAAACGTACGGTTACGTGGACTTCATATCAATCTCTCAATGGGGAATGCTAGTAACTTTCTCTCTAACCTTCTTTTTTAGACCTGCTTCTTTTTCCTCATGACATGTGTCATTCTCTTTACATTTAAGGGGGTGTATTCAATTCAGATTTTAAATGATTTTAAAAGAGTTATGAAGTTGGTGAAGTTTAATTGAATTTAATTGAGTTTAACTGAATTCTACAAACTCCACATAGATTTTGACTGAATTTGGGGGTAATAGTGGGGGTGGTGGATGTGGTGGCGGTGGTGGCGATGGTGATGATGCTTGAGGTGGTGGTGGTGGGGGTGGTAGTGGTAGTGATGGTGGCGGCGGCGACGACGACTTAGTGATGGTGATGATGCTGGTGGTGGCTGTGGCTGTGGTAGTGTGACGGTGGGGGATGGTAGGGCTAGTAGTGGGGTCGGCAGTGGCAGTGGGGGTGGTGGTAGAGGTGGTGGTGGTTGTGCTAGGGGTGGCAGCAACGACAGCGACGATGATGACTATGGTGGTGGTGGTGGCGGTGGTGACGACGTTGATAGCCATGATAAGATGGTGGTAGTAGAAGTGGTGAAATCATATCTTGAGAATAAAAATAATATATCTATCAAAATCTCTGGGAGAAAGCTAAGATTTTTCATGGCCTAAAATTAGTCTATAATCAAACGAAATCCACCACTTTTTGTATTTCCTTTAAAATCAATGAGTTTTTGAATACACCCCAACTTTATTTGATTTCTAAAAAGTCATAATTGAATACACTTAGATTTCGATGTATTTTTTTAATAGTTTTTTAGTTAAATACCCTGTTCTACACCTAGTCCTATTACAAAACCCTATACCATTTAAACTTTATAAACATACCCAAAATAAACCCAAAAATTGACAGCTGTCGGTTTTTTGAATTCAACAGCTATATTGGATTACGGTTTTGCCCTTTTGCCCAAAATAAACCCAAGCAAACACACCCTAGAAAAGGTCTCGTTTTGTTCACCTTCAATTTCAATTTTCTTCTCCATGGACAGCGTCCCATGAGCCAGATCTGGAGTCGTCTTCATAGATCTGGAGCCAGGCACCATGGACAGCGTCAGATCTGGGCCAAGGGTCATTACACCGAATGCGCCAAGCTGATTGACTATGTTCTCGATGTCGTTCGGAAGGAGGGTGAGAACTGCGACTCCTTGCAAGGTATTCTTCGAGTTCGATTTTAGTTCCTATCAATAGATCTATGTGCATTTTCTGAGTTTTTGATTGTTTGGATACAAGATATAAGAATTATCATGGAATTTTGGTTATGAATCCAAATATAGATTTTCTCCTCCTGCAGTTTGGATACGAAACTGAGAGGCAACTCTTGATAAGACTTAGCCTTGGGGACCCATACATACTTGAGTACCATTTATAAGACAGAGGTAACCACTTTTTTGCTTCAGTTTTCTCTCACTTTGACCCCCTTGCCTGAAAACCATAGTCCAAATCAGCCTGCTAAGAAATCAAGCACAAGGGGATTTATTAAAAATGTCATCAAAATCTTTGTGCGTGACTCATCCAAGAATAGGTTAAATGATAGTCAATCCCTATATTCTTTTTCAAGGAATGACACAGAAGATTTGATGCAAGAGCCAGGTCTGGAAACATCGTGATTTAGGAGCTGTGGAAACATGCACATCACATAATAAAAAGGTGAGAGATTATGAAATGTCACACAAATAATCTTGGAATCATCCATAGATTCTACGACCCAAATGTCAAAAGTTAAGATGTCAAACCAAGTTTTAGGAACTTGTTTGAGTCCATAAATACCTGTCAAATTTAATTTGATATTTTACAGACCAAATCTGGTGCAGCTGGGTCAATATACACTTCCTCCTTTAGATAATCATGTAAAATTTGAAATGAAAAGTTGATACCCTTTTCTTTCTACTCATTTTTCTCTGGAAACAGACATATACAAGATCTGGAGAGTCATATAGATGATATTTGTTCCCTTCTTACTCAGCTACTTCTCTGTTCTCTTTCAAATATTTTTGCAACGACCATTTTAGACTCCGTCTGCTGAGAAAATACACATAAGGGATAGAGTTTGACTGCTTTGTTGTTGAGCTTATGTGCATAGAAGAGGTTTAAGATTTATTTTTTGTGTCCTTTTAATTTGTCAACAGAGGATCACATGTTTCAATCGTGTTGCTTTCGATTCAGTTTCGAGCCTTACAATGCAAATCTCTCGCTTCACCAGCTTGTCGAAAACGCAGATGAGTGTATGATTTTGGATAACGAGGCTCTCTATGAAATTTGCCTCCGAACACTGAAGCTCACCACTCCTAGATGTGAGTTTCTTTTTCTTTGCTTTTTCTGCCCTGTTGAATTATGAATATGGATTTCTTAGTTCAATTTAGAAAAATCCATGTTATTCTCTTATTAGTTCACCATATATCTATTGAAATTTTGACACTGGGAGTGAATGGTTTCATATTATCCCTGTAGTTTGTATTGAAATAACAGACTATTCAAATTCTATATACTATTTCACCTTATCAATTATGCGCTTTGGACTTATGATTGTTATTTGTGTTGTTCCAATTATTCTGTTATGGTTAATTATTTTGTTCTTATTTCGTGTTGTCAGATTTGGTGAACAACCTTGGTACCATTACAAAGTCTGGCACCAAGGAATCTATGGAAGCCTTGGCTGCTGGTGCTTATCTTGTTGCATATAAGGTCATTGTTACCACCAAGCACAATGATGATGAGCACTGAGCAGTATGTGTGGGAGCCGCTCCGATTCAATATTTATGGTATGTGGAGTGATGAAGGATCAATTAATTATGCAAATGAAATGATGTAGTTGATTTTGAGTGGTATGGAATTGTATACTTTTATCGTACCTATTATGCAAATGATATATGTAGTTGTTAACTTCTAGTAAGTGGTATGAACAGTTGTTATACTGTTCAACCCCTGCAACTAAGTTGATTTCTATGATATAGTATTAACAGTGTATTTCTATGACATAGTATTAACAGATTTTCAGTAACAAAGCATGCTCTATATTTTGCTCTATATATAGCTGTGCACTTGAAGTTTATGATATGCATAATGTGATTTTTACTAGGAAGATAGTTCTATGACATAGTATTAACAGTGTACCTTTGTTTTCTTGTAGAGATATTTACTTTTGTCTTTGCAATTGTATCTGGTCAAATTGTGGACAATTGGAGGTGGTTTCTGCAAGGATATACATTGCATGGTAAACACATGGAAAATTACAAAAACACATGGAAAATCACAAAACAGAATAATTCTAATATCCACATGCTTGTAAACACATAGAAAGTTAGAATCAGAGTAATTCCAAATAGGGACTAATTTTGAACATAATAATTAGTTATTAACTTCCTGCATAGAGAGTCAATTTCGATGTGTAGTGTACAATAACATATATTATTTGCAATACGGCTATGCAAATTGAAAGGGAAGGTGTGAACAGTGTACCTGCTCAAAGTGAACTAACGCAATCAACCCTACACCAAGTCAGTGGAGATAACAACAATTAGCTATACATGGTTGCTGATCACTATTTTTTGTTGATTTTCTTTATTGTTATTATTATTATTTTTATGTTTATGCATTTCCTAGCTAGAGCTAGCCTCCTTTCGCATTCCTAAGTGAACAATTAAAGGACTTAAATTACATATTCAAATGGTATGATTGATATCGCCATGCATCAACCATGGCATTTAGCAATCTCGTCACTGAGTCAGAAGCACAGCCTTGTTAAGGAAAAGAAAGCCTTGCAGATCACCCTATTGATCTAAATCAACCAATCGCATTTGCTGTGTTATGTTTCTGGTTTTTTTGGTGATTAGATGGATGTGGATGCGGCAAAAGTACTTCAAGAAAGAGCGTTCGCAATCCCACATCGACAAGTTGAAGAAAGGAGGAGAATGGAGCTGTGTATAAAACGATGAGCCCAATATTATCGATAATTTCGATAATATCGCGATATTTTGACCATTTCAGCTTGAATTTGAATGAAAATATAGCTCCCGATATTTCGGCGATATTATCGAGGATATTTTCGATAAATTGACGAAATATAAATGGAATGTTGCGAAAATATCGGGACCCCAAAAACAAGATATTTTCGCCGAAATATCGGCAAAAATATCAAAATTTAATTCCTTGGTATTAACAATGTTTTTACGTATGAAATGGTATTAACAATGTTTTTCGTATGAAATGGTATTAACAATGTTTTTTTGTATGAAATGGTATTAACAATGTTTTTCGTATGAAATGGTATTAACAATTTTTTTTTGGGTATGAAATGGTATTAACAAAGTTTCAAACGGTATTAACAATGTTTTTCGTATGAAATGGTATTAACAATATTTTTGTATGAAACAGTATTAACAATGTTTTTTGTATGAAATGGTATTAACAATGTTTTTGTATGAAATGGTATTAAGAATGTACTTCTATGACATGGTTTGGAAAGATTTGGTGGAGAATGAAGGGTCGTGGGGACATGCCCTTGGTTTTCGTGTTTTTAAAACTTAAGTTTGGGTTTTAAAAAATTTGGGCTGGGCTTGTTTTGGGTTTTTTGTATTTTTGTATTGGGCTTCTTTTAAGTTAGTTAGTGGCAGTCATGTAATTTATAGGAAATTCAACACTCGGTTTGTATGTGGTAACTGATTTTTGGGTATGTTTCTAAAGTGCATTACATGTAGGGTTTTTATAATTTCAGCCCATATTTTGGGTATATTACTAAAGCTCCATTTTTTAAAGTCAATTGAAATATGAATTGAATACACCCAAACTTTGACAAACTCTTTTAAAATCTTAATTGAATACACCTAGACTTTTAAACTCTTTTAAAATCTTAACTGAATACACCCCTAGTAAACAATGTTTTACAAGATTAAGGACTGAGGGTACCATAACGTCGTAAAGAGAATCCCTAAACTCGTAACTTACAAGTTTTTGGTAATAATTTACAGGGTTTTGCACCTGGATTCAACGTTAGGGTTCACCCAATCCATAATGTTGTAAATCAGCCTTTTACAAGGATATGAATTCATATTACAAGGAATTGGTAATGGTGGGCCTTAGAGATGTAAAATGGTTCATTAATCTAGTAAACAATGCTTTACAAGATTAAGAACTAAGGGTACCATAACGTCGTAAAGAGAATCCCTAAACTCGTAACGTACAAGTTTTTGTAACAATTTACAAGGTTCTCGCACTGGATTACAACGTTAAGGGTCACCCAATCCATATTGGTGTAAATCATTCTTTTACAAGGATATGGATTTACATTACAAGAAATTGGTAATGGTGGACCTTAGGGATGTAAAATGGTTTCTTATTAGAGTAAACAATGTTTTACAAGATTAAGGACTGAGGGTACCATAACGTTGTAAAGAGAATCCCTAAACTTGTAACTTACAAGTTTTTGGTAACAATTTACAAGGTTTTGCATTTGGATAACAACGTTAAGGGTCACCTAATCCATATTGTTGTAAATCATCATTTTACAAGGATATGAGTCCATATTACAAGGAATTGGTAATGGTGGACCTTAGGGATGTAAAATGGATCATTATTCTAGTAAAAAATGATTTACAAGATTAAGTGCGAGGGTACCATAACGTCGTAAAGAGAATCCCTAAACTCGTAACTTACAAGTTTTTGGTAACAATTTACAAGGATTTGCACCTGGATTACAACGTTAGGGTTCACCCAATTCATAATATTGTAAATCACCTTATTACAAAGATATTGATCCACATTATAAGGAATTGGTAAGTGTTGACCTGGACGATGTAACATGTGGTCCTTATTGTAGTAAACACAACGGTTTACAAGATTCATGACCAATGTTACAATGTTTTGGATATAAGGGTGCCATAATGTCATAAAAATGGTCCATAGACTTGTAGGTTACAAGATTTTTGACAGGACCCGACCCTAATTCCGCTTTGGAATCCGGGTCAAGCCTTGTCCGTGTCCGACATCTGTAGGGTGTCCGACACACTTGACCAATTTGCCCTTTAAAGAAAGAAATCAAGAAAATTCAAGTTTAAGGTTTGACTTCTATCGAAAATTCGGCAGAGTCTCCCCTGCAATTGGCTCAATTCCCAAATTTAATACACCTGCAACAACACAATTTTTACATCCACAACCTCCAAAGAAGCACAAGTTAAAGTTCACACACCGACAGAAATTAAATATACGGCCTTAGGCCTCACAAGCAGTAGGGCAAGTTCAGAGCTACTAAAGTACTTAAATACAAAGTTTCTGCAGGTCAAGGACCCTACACAAAGTCGTGGGAGTGCGGTGGTGGTGATGACAGGCCGGTGGTGGTGCTCAGCTACAATCTATAGCCTGGGGGCGTAAAAACATTTGAAAAAGTGAGTGGACCAAAAAGAAAGTTTAGAAAATTGAAAAACAACATAATAGCCCCACTGTTAAAACATTAGAAAGCAATTCCATAAACGAACAATAAAACAAGGTGAGCATATAAAACATATTTATAAAGTTCATCAAAACATAAATTCTTATTCATAACGAGAAATATTCTTAAATCAACTTTCTAAGATCCACCTAGGTATACCCTTTTACATTCCGTCAATTCCATTTCCTCGCTAGACTCGGAGACACAGAGTCAACCGAGCCGCATCCTCGCTAGACTCGGAAAACACAAAGTTTACCCGAGCCGCGTCCTCGCTAGACTCAGGAAACACAAAGTTTACCCGAGCCGCGTCCTCGCTCCGCACGGTCCGGGCGTCCCCGAGACTCGTGGGGCGTGAGTCATGCGCGCAGACTTAAACCGAAGGCAGCAATAGGTCCGTAGACCGGGTAATCACCAATTTCATAATTAATCCGAAGGCAACCTTAATTATCCGAAGGCAACGATTCTGAGACTTGGGTACCTAGAGTGGTTTTAAAGCCTTCTCATAATCACAAAATTAAATTATAAGCTTAACCTTGAGCCTTTAAATATCCAAACTCATAGTCATGCAATTCATACTAAACTTTCAATAATAGGCTCGGAACAAGGTTCATAGCAAATATTTCAAATAAAGCAATTAAGTTAATTTCGTACTCAAAACATATAAATCATCATAATATATTCAAGAGCATTTGATAAAACTTCATTAATGAAAATAATTCATTTTTGAAAACAAGAGTCCACTCACTGTTGATCTGAGCTTGCCTGACCCTTAAAAGGGCCTTCCTGCAATTCCGCCGAAGCTTGAGTACCTATTAGCACAAATTAACCCATTTATTAATTAACCATAGCTCGGCATAGTAATTTAATGAAAATCCCGACCCCCGGGCCTAAAAGTGTTCAATTGTGATTAGAAAGGTTTCCCGGACCCATTTGATTCTAATTTAAGCTGTTTAATTAACTTGATAATCCCCGGAATTAAATATTCGATTAAATAGTTAATTGGGTTCGACTCTATCGTTCGTAGGGTTTTCGACCTCCGGTGAACGATCCGTAAGTTCCTATAGGTTTCTAAGATTCCCAATTACTCAACTTCCAAGTTTCGTTACGATCTAACGGTTAGAACTTAACAAACCCACGTTAACCCTAGTTAAACCTAACCGGTAAAATCGGTGTTGCACTCAAACGGTTTCTGAAAATTTATCCGAGCATACCCACGGGCTCGGGAGGTTACGGGGAAGGTTTCGGCACGAAAAACTGCCGCCACCACCTGGCCCACGCGCCGCCACACGCGCGGCCAGGTTGGGTGGCTTGAGAGAATTTTCTGGCGACGGAAAATTCTCGATTCAACCTGCAACCCTTATACCAATAGACTAGTATGGGTGTGTGGAGTTCATTGGGCATGAAAACCAGTCAAGAACCGGCCAACCATCCGGCCAAAATTCGAAAAAACCAACCGGAACCCTAGGTTCCTCAAATCTGCCCCAACACTCGACATTGATTCAAACCAAGTTTAAAAATAGTTAAAGCTCGAAGAATAGGTGTAGAAACTCACCTTGGCCGACAGGTTTGGTGGCCGGATCGGAGCAATCGACGGCTAAAAGCTTCGACTGGTTTTCGATTTCGCAGAGACGATTCGAGGTGATTTCGGCCGGAGATGGAGGCAGGGATGACACGAGGAGGACGAGGGGAGGTTTCGGGCGAGATTTGGCGGGTTGGTTTGGTTGGAATCGTGCCGGCCGCCACCTGGTTCGAATCGGCTAGGGTTGGGGGGTGTTTCGCGAGGAAGACGAGAGAGAGAGGTCGGGGAGGGGTTTGGCACGCGTTGGCCAATTGGCCAGCGTGATTTTCTGATTTTTACCCCTTTTTTTGAAATTACTAAAATGCCCCCACTGTTTTTAAACCTTTAAACGTTCGTTCGGGCTCGAAATCGGGTGTTCTGCACGTCCACGGACTCGTTTCGACGAGCCGGACGCAACGGTGCACCCCGTTCCACCAAACTCCTTCCCAAAAATAAAGTCAACTTTTAATTCCAATAATTTAATCGGGGTATAATCGTTCTTCCCTTTAATATTTTAATATTTTAATCTTAAATTAGGACCAGGTTGTTACAATTTTGGTTTCGTTTTACACCTTTTTGCACCTCCATTACACCATTTGGGTTCACCGAATGCATAATGTGTTGGCGAGTCCTTACTTAGTTAGGATTTTGGTTCCTTATCTAGTTATAATTTTGGTTACTTACCAATTATTATTTAGTCCTATTGTAATAAAGATTTATTTCCTATTGTAATTTAGATATATTTCCTATTTTATTTAGGGTTAACACATATTTGTACTTGTATAAATACCTCAATATTTGAGAAGAATAATAATATGAACATATATGAGCATAATTGAAAATTTGCCCTATTTTGTTTGACATGGTATCGAGCGGGTTGATTGACTGGGCACGAAATATTGGGCCTTTACCCTTACCCCTTACCCAGCACGTGGTGTTCACTTGTTGGGCTTGAATGTTTACCCTTACCCAATACGTGGTGTTCACGTGTTGGGCTTGAATGTTTGACTCCGATGTGGACTTGGCTCCACGTGTGGCCCACTATTTGATGGTCCCATGTGAGGGGGCGTGTTGAAGAATATAAGTCCCACATCGGAAACTTGACAAAATAAAATACAATATATAATGAATGGTTCTACTACTAATATAACCGAGGCCTTTTGTGTAAAACCCCACACCTGCTAAACAGGTGGTTAAGTTGGGGACAATATCGGTGTTGCTAGTAGTGGGCCGCTAGCCCGTCTATACGAAATCTTGACATGATATCATAGCCTGGTTCTCTTGTGACATGTGCTTGCGTTCTCCTTGCAATTTAAGTGTTTTCCTCCCCTTCTCTTCAAATTAGGGGGGTGGAAGGGGAGTGAAAAGGGATATGTTTCTCTTTCCTATACCTAATCTCTCTCAAATGTGTTGCTTACCCCATTACCTTGACTTATTCCCATGAAGAAATTGCTTATTTCTTGGCTCGACGACCCTCTCTCTTCAGGGGGGAGGGGAGTGAAAAGAAGTTGTGTCTGCATGAATTAGCTAAAGTTGATATGGAAGAATTTGTTGTTGCGGTTTTTCGCCATCGTTGTCGTCGTCGTGGCCTCACGATGCCGCCGTTGATGTTGCATTTGTTTGCTTCGTTTTTCGTTGCTATGATCATTGCCAACGCCATGTTGCTGTGTTTTGATTCGTCTCTACCCTAACCCTAAACACTACCTATTTCCACTGCACTATACACCTAACTTATAATCCTAGCCCACCGCCGCCGTCTACCTTGCTACTGTCGCATCCGCCTACCTTGCTATTGCCTTATCTACTGTCGTGCTCACAGTGGTTTCCTTTTTCTGCCTTATCTACTGTCGTGCTCACAGTGGTTTCTATGTTCTGCCTTATCTACTGCCTTGTACACAGGGTTTCTGTGTTATGCCGTACTCACATGGTTTTTGTGTTCTTCCTTATCTATTGTCGTGCTCACATGGTTTTTGTATTCGCCTTACATACTATCGTGCTCACATGGTTTCGTGTTCTGCCGTACCCACGCCGTGCTCACAGTGGTTTCGTGTTCTCGCCTTACCTACTGCTGTGCTCATAGGGTTTCTGTTATATGCTTTTATGTGTTCTTCTATGTGCCCGATTTGTTATGGTTTGTCAGTTGTTTCACTCATGGTTTATGACAATGCCTTTTTACAGCTTGTTCGATTGGTCAATGTCAAGTATGATGTTTTATGACTCGCTTTATGTGTTCTTCTATGTGCCCTATTTGTTAGGGTTTGTCAGTTGTTTCACTCATGGTTTATGAAAATGCCTTTTTTACAGTTGTTCGATTGGTCAATGTCAAGTATGATGTTTTATGACTCGCTTTACGTGTTATGCTTTTATGTGTTCTTCTATATGCCCTATTTGTTAGGGTTTGTCAGTTGTTTCACTCATGGTTTATGAAAATGTCTTTTTACATTTGTTCGATTGGTCAATGTCAAGTATGATGTTTTATGACTCGCTTGTCAAGTTGGGCATGCGAAATATCTTTGCCCCAACTTGAGGGGGAATGTTGACGAGTCCTTACTTAGTTAGGATTTTGGTTACTTATCTAGTTAGAATTTTGGTTACTTACCAATTATTATTTAGTCTTATTGTAATAAAGATTTATTTCCTATTGTAATTTAGATATATTTTCTATTTTATTTAGGGTTAACACATATTTGTACTTGTATAAATACCTCCATATTTGAGAAGAATAATAATATGAACATATATGAGCATAATTGAATATTTGCCCTACTTTGTTTGACATGGTATCAGAGCGGGTTGATTGACTGGGCCTGAAATATTGAGCCTTTACCTTGACCCCTTACCCAGCATGTGGTGTTCACATGTTGAGCTTGAATGTTTACCCATACTCAATACGTGGTGTTCACGTGTTGGGCTTAAATGTTTGACTTTGATGTGGACTTGACCCCACGTGAGGCCCACTATGTGATGGTCCCACGTGAGGCGTGTTGAAGAATATAAGTCCCACATCGGAAACTTGACAAAATAAAATACAATATATAATGAATGATTCTACTACTAATATAACCGAGGCCTTTTGTACAAAACCCCACACCTACTAAACAGGTGGTTAAATTGGGGACAATATCGATGTCACTATTAGTGAGCCGCTAGCCCGTCTATCTGAAATGCTAGATGTATGATAATGCGTTGCTTTAATTGAGAATGAATATGATTTACAAAAATCGTTATTTTACAATAATGAATCAATTTTCACATTACAAAGCTATATTAATTAATTGCCTTCAATAATTAGTGATTATTGATAAATTAAACAAGTGTTAGTTTAGAGAATTTAGAGAATTTATGGGTACAAACACAAAATGACCTGACCAAAATCAATATCATGAATAATTTAAGTTGATTATGCCTCGTTAATTTAATTAAGCTCTACTTTAATAAATGTTTGATGGGATTGGCTTGTGCAGGAGATTTATGCATGCAAGAGCTAACAATTAATTAATGGCGGCTTGTGCAGGAGATTTCTTCATCTGGGTAGTTTTATTATACTTCTAGATTAGAAATTCGAAGCTTGTTTGTGTTTGTGTTTGATTTCCATCAATGGCGACTGTGAGATCATCATCTTCATCGGTACCAAACCCAGTTTCTGATCAATGTCTTGACCAGGAAAGCAACAAATCTGAGCCGTTAATTCATGGGTTACCGGACGAGATTGCCGAGCTCTGCCTTCTTTACCTCCCCTACCCCTACCAAGCTCTAGTGCGTTCGGTCTCTGCTTCGTGGAAAGAGCCATCACACTCAGAGACAAGCTGGGACTTTCGTCAAGCACCTGGTGTGCACACAAGAGGTCGCTCCGCAACTGTCCAAGGGGTCGTCCATGGAGTCCACAGCTAAATTCCGAGCATTCCAAGGGGTCGTCCTCTTGTCCCAACATGTGTCCGCCTCTGCAAACGTTACATGTGGGTTGGGCTTGTGTAGGCAGAAGTTTGATTGTATTGGGTAATTTTTGGTTTGGGAAAAATTGGACGCCTACTCTGCCCTTGGTGTAGGACCGCACGCAATAATTTCTCATTGAGTTGTAAAAGTAGTTTTACAACTCAAATAAACGTACACATACACCTCCCGCGATCGAGAGATCAAGAATAATAAAATTAATATGCTTTAAAGATACCGAATAGCAAGCTCAAGATGAGTCGATAATGAGCCAAGAATCTCGTCATTGGAATGAACTTGTATTATTAACTTAATTAGCATAACATAATACATTACACACTCTTTATCATCATCTTCTTCAATCCTTACCCGGACTAGTGCCAATAGAGCCATTCTCTAACTTGCCAACATCCACCCCAATACCACAATAATCACGTACTATGCTTCGGTAGAGTACACTGGAGCCAGAATCTTTCCCCCTCAAAAGCGTTGCCTGCCAAGAAAGAACAAAAGAACAAAAAAATTGCATTCAAAATATTAATTAGGTAGCTTGATTGATTGATTTATTACTTATGAACAATTTAGCCAACCACGTTCTGAAGTTATGGAGCAGTTGACCTAAATGAGATAATGGTTGATGTAAAAAGAGATGATTCCTCTAGCCCAGATTACTCTTACGAATTCATTGCTATTCCGAGTGAGGTGCATGATCAGTTTGCGATAGAGATGAGACAAAAACATGAAATACTTTATTGAGTGCATGCTATTTCTTGTCTACGTAATAAACATATAAATTGTTCAAGGAAACCTTTAATTTTACATATGGTGAAAAGGAAGCATGCATAAAATATATTTGCATCCTATTTGAGCATAAATAGCAATGCGGCAAGCACATGCATTCATGTTTCTTTTTTATTTTGAAAATTATATGATGTGTACCTCAATTGCAGTCTTAAGAAAACTCCCACAACGAGGATGCGGAAATTTGAGAAGATCATTAATGTCTTCCCTTTCAGAGGCAACATCATCAATAGGTCGAGGGCGGCGAACAACCCTAGCAGCCCCGGCATATCTTTCCACAAGCCCATCCTGAGCAGTACAACCTAAGAGAATAGATATTATATCAGACAAACCACTACAATTTTACAGAGAAAAAAATGATGTTGCATGAAACCAGTGCGATAGAAATCCTCCATAATTTATTTCTTCCAGGCTAGCTAGCTCTGTATCCAAAAATTGGTGACTAGACGAGACTGTTGTATACAGAAACTAAAAGAAGATAACATACTAATGTGAATTAAATTAGAAAGTCCATCTATGCTTTTACTTACCTTTTGAACTTCTGCTGGAGGAACTGGATTCTGCCAATTAAAAGAAAAAAAGTAACAGAGTCAATGTCAAAAATAAGCTGAGAGAAGGAAGGAATGGAACGGGTTGCGACGAATGAGGAGGGAATTTTAAATTGAATACAGGGTTAGGGCTTTTGGGAGACGATTAGTTAAGGATAAGGAAAATAAGGCCAAGGGTTTAGGGTTTAGGGCTTACGATTAGTAAGGGTATATACTGTTTTTTATCAGGAACTTAAGAAGAGAGATATACAAAGAGAGGGGGCAGGACGAAGATGGAGTTGAGAAGAAGACGGTGAAATTAAACAAACTAACATAGTACACAGATTCATCCATATAACTTATGCAAACCAAACCCCTTCAAAAAAAGAAGCAAAAATATTGGTTACTAGAAAAATCAAGAAAAATGAAGAATAATCCCCGCCTAATTAGTACTGGAGATAATTAGATTGGAAAAATTATAATGCATGCACAGGTAAGCATAATAAACAAAACAAAATTCTAAGCGTACTCACTTCCTTATTAATTTGACTTTCTTATTAAGCTGGCTGATGATTCAATACAGAAGAACCTATTTTCCCAACCAAGCATGTTTTGTGATGGAACCAATCCCAAAAAGTAGCAATCAGATGAGTTAACCCTCCGATTAACAGGCCACCATGCGCCTTTTCTTTTGTTGTCATTTAAAAAAATAGCAACTATGGGTAGTTGAGATTGCCTTGAAAACATTAATATGAAAAGAAAAGAAAAATCTGGGCCGTTGAGATCACCTTGAAGAAAAATACTGAAACTAGTATTAACTTAGCATAATATATTATCATCACCTTCTTCAATCCTTACCCAGACTAGTGCCAATATCTAACTTGCCAACATCCACCTCAATACCACAATACTCACGTACTATGCTTCGGTAGTGTACACTGTGTTGAGAATCTTTCCCCTCCAAAAGCGTTGCCTGCCAAGAAAGAACAAAAGAAGAAAAGAAATTTCATTCAAAATATTAATTAGGTAGCTTGATTTATTTATTTACTTCTGAACAAGCATATGAATTCAGGTTTCTTTTTTATTTTCAAAATTATAAGATGCGTACATCAATTGCAGTCTTAAGAAAACTCCAACAACGAGGATGCGGAAATTTGAGAAGATCATCAACATCTTCCCTTTCAGAGGCAACATCATCAGTAGGTTGAGGGCTGCGAACAACCCTAGCAGCCCCGGGATATCTCTCCACAAGCTCATCCTGTTTAGGAGCAGTATAACCTAAGAGAATAGATATAGATATTATTATTTTTTAAGAAGAAACTAAATTTTATCGCAGTACTACAATAACATACAAAGTGGCCAAGATGGCCACAAGAGGAGGTGAAAAACGAAAACACAAACAGACCAAACAAAGACTAGGCGCCTAGCAAAAGAAAACACCTAGAAAACTTTGTCCAGTCCAACCAGATGCTCCTAAAGGACAACATATTTGAATTACGTTGAGGTCAAAGCCCACAGTGACGAGCAATGTCTAACTTTTCCCCATGGTTCATCAGGGTCGTAGGGAGCCAGATTCTCAAAAATCCTTTTGTTTCTTTCTAACCATACCACCCAAATGACCGCCAACACAAAGCAACCCCATAAAACCTTGGCTTTCTTCGCATTTCCTTGAAAGAGATGTTTCTCGGATAGAAAGGAGGAGTAATCCCTGGAAACAACCCAGCTAATTCCGAACTCCCTAAACAAGCGCAACCATAAGTTCATAGTCACCCTACAATGCATAAAAAGGTGATCCCCCGATTCTAAGCATGACTTGCAAAGAATAAACCAATGAGGAGAAAAATGAAGTTGCATGAAACCAATGCGATAGAAATCCTCCACAATTATTTAACAAACTAATGTGAATTAAATTAGAAAGGAGCCAGCTATGCTTTTACTTACCTTTTGAACTTCCGCCGGAGGAACTGGATTCTGCCAATTAAGATAAAAGCAACAGAGTCAATGTAAAAAATAAGCAGGGGAGGAGGGAATGCGACAGGTGGCGACGAAATGCACCAAATTAATAAAACTATGATAGGAATAAGATTGCATGTGGAGGGAATTTTAAATTGAATAGAGGGTTAGGGTTTTGGGGAGACAATTAGTTAAGGATAAGAAAAAAAGGCTAAGGATTTATGGTTTAGGGTTAGGGAAGGTATAAATCGTTTTTATCAGGAACTTGAGAACAGATATATACAGAGAGAGGGGACAGGACGAAGATGGAGTTGAGAAGAAGGTGGCGAAATTAAACAAACTAAATATGCAAACCCCCAAAAAAAAAAACAAAAATAATTGGTTACTAGAACAATTAATACAAAGAAAAAATGATCCCCACCTAATTACTAGTGCTACAGATAATTAGATTGGAGAAATTGCAAAGCAGGCACATTACACAGATAAGCATAATAAACAAAACAAAATTCTGAGTTTACTCACTTCCGGAACGTGAGCGGAAACGAGAACTTCTACGACCCATGCATACAATTTGATAGTCGTGGACAGGATTTGATCGCCGCTAGCTTTACTAGAATAAGACAGAGGATGGGGTCGATTAGTTCTTTCGAGAAATTGGGCACAAACAGAGGATGTTGTTCGATTGTGGTGTGCCGGGATTTTAGAGTCAAATTCTTAATTGTTAATTTATTATTTTATTCATTTTATTTTATTTTTATCAGCTGATGTGACACAATATGTCTGATTTTTTTGTGGGTGATGTCATTATTTAACGGATAACTTAGGGCTTGTTTGATAATTATTTCAATTTTAATTTTCATATTTGTGCTAGAATATATAAGAAAATGAAAATGAGAGTTAGGATGAGATTAAGAGAAATGATGAGAAGGGAAAATGGGAGGGAAGAGTAACAAAAGATAAAACAAAAACTTGAAAGTGAAAACAATTTCAAATATATTTCAGTTTTTAGTTTTTATTTTTACTTTTATTACTCCTTCCTCCTATCCTCCCTTCTCATCTTCCATCTCAATTCCATCTTCACTTTCATTCCCACTTCCATTCTCCCTCTTTTCATTCTATACTCTAGCACAACCAAAAACAAAAAACAAAAATTAAAAATTAAAAATTAAAAACAAAAAACAAAAATTTAAAATTTAAAAATGAAAACTAAAAACGAAAATTGAAATGGTTATCAAAAGGGCCCTTAACGGTTTGACTAACTAACGTATGAAATTGGAAGAAAAATAAAAAAATTCAGTACGAAGTTGATACGAAAAAAACTTTATGTAGCAAAGTTAGAATTTCGGAAAACTTTCGGATGGTAAAGTTAAATTTACCCGTAATTTTAAGAGCATATGCAATGGTTAGGAGCAATGCAATTTTATTGCGTGAAATTGAACTAAAACAGTAAAACTCACTTGCAATTGTGTGATTTAGTTCATTGCAATATATGCAATTGCAATAGAGAGTGCTATGTTGAGAGTGACATGCTAATTAAAATTAGAAGAAGAAAAAATGCAACAATTAAGAGCATCTCCACCCCAAAGGGCAAGGGGGCAAGGGTTGCCACTATTCACGTGAATAGTGGCAGCCCTTGCCTTTGTTAGATCCACCCCAAAAGGCAAGGGCAAGGCAATTACTATTCACTTAAACTGTTTTTTTCCTATTTTTTATACGTAAACAATTAATTTGGATAATATTTTCGGTTGCCACGTGTCACTATTTATTATAAAAATCTCAAATCAATTTTCGGATAAAATTTTAGGATAAGATTTTCTGTATGATATTTTCACATGGGATTAATTTTATTTATATGTATGAGATTAATAATATTAAAATTGCTAGGTGTGTATAAAAAAATATTTCTGAATTTTTTGTAATTTTTCAGATTTTTCAGATTTTTTTTTATAGATTTTTTTTAAAAAAATTTATGCTGCAGCTTGGCAGGCTAGATCTGCCCTTGGGCTTGCCCTGGCTGGGGCTGCTGCGGTGGAATCGATTTTTGGCTCACAAGCCCCCTCCAGCCTGCCCTTGACTACAACGCTGGAGGTGCTCTAATGCATTATGTCATTAAGAGCATCCACAATGGTTGTTCAATAGTTAGATGCATTAATTGAATGCAAATCCAATTGTTTGTTTGTTATAATCCAATTGTTTATATATTGCTGGGTATATATTTTGGATCCAGTGCTAATCCTAATCCAATTGTTTGTTTGTGATAAACTTATGATATTGGTCATTCATGATATGTGATTGTCCCTAAAATCTCAATCATTCACCTTGTCATAAGTCATCACCTACTCTGACCACCTCAATTCGCTTCCTGCTTAGCCTTCTTTTGCCCTTAATTATAACTGATATGTACATCAATCTTTGCTAAACCATTGACACGTGCACCACTATATAATTAAATCAGGGAAATACCTGAACCTAAAATTTCTTAAATAATATTGTCTGGTGTCATGGATACATATTTTCTATGAACCTTACTCTAATAGTCTTTTATGGAGAACACACTTCTATAGTTGACTGCATTAGGCAAAGAAGTTGCATAAATGTGTGCCTTCTCTATATGGGAATGTTTCTAGCATAGTACATACAATTATCATGTTTCTAGCATGCAGAGATCTTTGATTAAATTGAGTTATAAGATAAACTGTGAAGGGGTAAAAACCGAACCCAGAAGTTAGAGAATACAAACCTTCCGGAGGGTCTCAGAAACTGGGACAGCTGCCCAAGTTGGCCGGACAGCTATATCAATCAAATCTAAGAAGGCAACAAACGGAGTAGCAAAAATAGCTGCGCGTATCAACCCTCACAAGAGTTAGAAAGGATCCGGAGCCTCTGCATTTAGAGTCCACACATTTACCCACATTTGGCTTCATCTCGACCATTATAACGATCCAACGACTTAAAATATGACAGATCATTACATCATAAAGTTTTATTTTATTTTTATAACTGACGTTACTGTTACCGTTTCCTCAAAGCCCTTCTCCCCTGCTTGCTCTCTTCCCTCTCTAATCTCTCTCAATTCTTGCTTCTCAGCAATATGATTTAGGGTTTAGGAATATGTTGGAATTCTAAGACAGTAAATTCACAGTTTAAGCATGTACTAGATCAGTTACATAGCGCTTTCGGAGCAACATTCATTCTAAAAACTCTACCAAAATCCAACAAGTCAGCATTCTAAAAATGCTCCCTGATTTGCTTCAAGAATATTTAATATTTCTTAGGATGTCTAGAAATAGAAACATATCCCAGGCATGAGACTAGCTTTCTTTCTTTACTTTGGTTATATCAGAAATCTAAAATGATAGGACCTGTAAATTGCCTTCAGCAGGAAAGCTGGAAGGTGATAAACTTAAAAACAGCTGCAAACATGCAACTAGCTAAGCAGTATACAGTTTCAGTAAGCAAACATTCTGCACAGCATATCTCATGTTAATTACTTTAAAAATTAGCGAAAACATCGACTATGTAACAAAAGCTCTTCCTAAGAACAGCATACCATTATAGAGCACAATACACAAGAAGAATCATACTGCCATTGAAGCAGATAAATGGAATTAAGAGTTGTACTTTAATTTATCTGGTTCTTGGAAAAAGAAAAAAGCTACTCCCTTAAAACTCTCATAAGAAGATGCCAAATCATAGCGCAAAAAACATAAAACAAATGTTGAAAACTTTCAGTTATTCTCATTTGGGGCATAGTTTATAACTGTAGTATATAAGAGTCAATCCAGATTGATGTATTCTCTTAACTAGTGAGTCTAAGAGGGGTGTTAAAACTGTCTTTATGAAACAACAATCATTTTTGCTCATTGGAGTCGAATTATTTATGTGGGAAGGTCATCCGGTGTGATGAAGTTTGTGTTTAGGCTTTTATTCTGTCTTGCTTTTCCTGTGATGTTCTGTATACAGCCTCCTTCATATGGGGAAAAAAACTTGAATTAGCATCTTAAATAAATACTCTGAGGACTTCACACGAGCTCATGGTTTATTCAATTTAAAATCATCTTCACTTACCACCAACCGCAATGATGAAAGCTCATAAGATTTATTGTCAGTTATATTTGCTATTTTAGCAGTGGATTTTGATCTGTGTGATTATTTTCTTGCTTTCCTCCTCATGTATCATGTGAGATGAATTAAAACATATCCGTTTGTGATGTTGCAGTACAAGAATGTGAGGCCAAATTATCTGAAGAACATATTGAAAGTAATCAACTGGAAGTATGCCAGCGAAATGTACGAGAAAGAAAGCCCTTGAGGCTTTGAGAAAATGAAGGGTGGCATTTGCAGCTGGTTGAGTTGATGAAATAAAATGGTCTATGTGACATATCTCATCCCAATCCCATCCCATGTATGAAATTGAGATAGTGTAAGAGTTATGTACTTATTTAATCACTCTTTGTTTCTTTTTGTTTGTTCCACTGTTTGATGGTTTGATGCAATAAAAGTTATGTATGTAATTGGAACTTTGTCTATTTTGCTGCCTGAAATAAAGCTTTGTCGTCAACTTTTGCTATGATTTTGAGGGGATGAGGGTAAGTAAAGTCGAGGCACTATTCAAATTGTTGCTATCCAACCAAAACAATGAGCAATCGATGATCTTTTCATATTGTTAACAATAATGATTTTTGTTATTTAGCGCTTATGGTGAGAGTATTCAATTATTCCCTAAACAAAATTTCAAAAAACAAAAAGAGGAAGCATTTAGTTATGTAGTTAGTTAATAATATGGTTAAGAAGCATTTAGTTAAGCTCTAATATTAATATACACCAAGTTACCAATGGATGGTGAGCTTTCCGTAGGGCCCACACGTAAAGAATCAGGGAGGCAACTGCAGGCAAGGCAGCGAAAAAGAGAGAGAGAGGACTGAGGAGGAGAGGCGTAGGCCTCATGGTATTGGCTTGGCCCCACATTCCAAGACCTGCCATGACCACTGGGATATACCACCAAGTCCACAATCTCTTTGTCTCTCTCTCTGTAGTAATATTATTTGTCATTCTTTTAATATGACCCTATCTTCTATGCATCCTATTGTTATTCATTTGGGGGCAGAAGTTTTCCTTTCCAGCTTAATAGGATCAGCATCCCTTTTGCGTTTCCATCAAAAAGCATTCCTTTTGTAGTTAGTTTTGTCCCGCATAAATGAAATCAGCCGGATGGTTACCTTTCCTTGGGTCGCACACGGATCAGGGAGACCATAAGTGTGCAAGGCCAGGAGAGAGAGAGAGAGAGAGAGAGAGAGAGAGTAGCAGTGGATGGGACAGCAAGCCACAATTCGTCTCTCTTTCTTTCTCTCAAGGCAGCGTAAAAGGACAAGGAGCAGAGGATATCGTGGTCTTGGCTTGAGGGAGAGAGAGAGCGCGCGTGTGTAATTCGCGGAGAGTTGTCCATGTAAGTAGTGTTAGATAAATTAAATAGAAAATGTTTTTAAAATTTTCTTGTACTAATGTTTACTATTTATTTATTTATTATTATTTTTCTGAAAATACTTATAATTTATTTAACTATTATATAAATATATACTTCAGTTATATAATAAAATAAAATTTTATAAAAAAATATATTAAAAAAAAAAGGATACCCTTCCAACCATTAATGAGTCACCAATTTCAAAACTTGAAACGATAGTACTATAAACATCTATTTGTTGTATACACAGACAAACTGGTCATGATGAGATGACTCTCTCTTGCCATAATTGCATCACAACAGGGGTATCTTTGTGAAATTCTTACATTGCGAAATCTAATACTAACACAATATATACCTCTGACTTGCACATTTAAAATATCAATTGCGAGATACTCGCCTAATCCCTAATGAAAAAGGTCGGTTTTTTACTAGTTACATCTTTTCTTCAATAAACTTCTATCCCCTTCTCTCCAAAAAAAAAAAAAAAAAAAAAAAAAATCAATTGCGAATGCTAGATATGATAATGCGTTGCTTTAATTGAGCATGAATATGATTTACAAAATTCGTTATTTTACAATAATGAATCAATTTTTCACATTACAAAGCTATATTAACTAATTGCCTTCAATAATTAGTGACTATTGATAAATTAAACAAGTGTGAGTTTAGAGAATTTATGGGTACAAACATGAAATAACCTGACCAAAGTCAATATCATGAATAATATAACTTGATTATGCCTCCTTAATTTAATTAAGCTCTACTTTAATAAATGTTTGATGGGTTTGGGTTGTGCAGGAGATATATGCATGCAAGAGCTAACAATTAATGATAGATGGCAAAAAAAAAAAAAAGCTTTTAAAGATGTATATGTGTTGATTTGATATTTCTCAACAACTGCCTCCTTGTAGCTAGGGTTTCTATCTTGGTCTTAAAATAAAAAATTAAGAAGAAAAGAGAAAGCTAGGCCCTCTTTGTACAAATCAGGCAAGGTATATGTGGAGCTTGCTATACATACATTATTCTCAAAACTAATTAATTTAAGCCCTGCACTTTTTTGTTCAAATTTTTTTTTCAGACAAAAAAATGTTTGCTTCTTTTTTATTTTATTTTATTTTAGTTCTTTCTTAAGGTTAAGGTATGTGCACAACATCTGTTCCTTTCATATCATCAACTTACATTACTCTTGTATTCTTTGTAACCTAATAAAGATATCCACTTGACCACTTAATCATCACGTGTAAAATGATTGAAAAGTTTGTTAGAAATGCTATATCTATTTTCTAGGTCTCCTTCAAACATGTCATTCATACAAAAATTGATTAGTCATTTAACTTAACTATCCAAGCCCTGGATATAATATTGAGCAGGTATTTGAATGTGGTATATTTTGTTCCATTAAAACAGTAGAGGTTGAAATTGGACTTCATGCTTTTTATTTATTATTATTATTATTATTATTATTATTATTATTATTTCTGTTGAATCCTTTTGAGATGTTATTATAAAGATGCAACAATCTAAGCAAGAAGAGAGATTTAACATGCAAGGTCTGAAAAATGATAATTCTAATATCTGAACTTAAAATATTCACTTAATTAAACTAAAATAAAAACCCCTAATTGACAAAAAAGTAAAATAGCTAATAAAACAGAACCGATTCGTTTAAATTTTTTTATTTTTTATTTTTATGGTTAAGAAGCATTTAGTTAAGCTCTAATAAACACCAAGTTACCAACAAAAAGGGACCCTTTGGCAAAAATCAAATCTCTCAAAAAGTCAGGAAAAACTATTTTACATATGTTTAAGAGTATTTTAAAATGCTAGAAAAGTAATCGAAAATCAAGAGCTCCGAATTTCAAATTTTCAACTGTAACAATTATGTATCTTTAAATGTTAAGAACAATGATTTTTGTTATTTAGCGCTTATGGTAAGAGTAACCAACCATTCTCTAAAAAATTTTCAAAAAAAAAAGAAGAAGCATTTAGTTATGTAGTTAGTTAATAATATGGTTAAGAAGCATTTAGTTAAGCTCTAATAAACACCAAGTTACCAACAAAAAGGGACCCCTTTGGTAAAAATCAAATCTCTAAAAAAGAGAGAAATAATTTCGTACCACGATGGATGGTGAGCTTTTCGTGGGGCCCAGACGTAAAGAATCAGGGAAGCAACTGCAGGCAAGGCAGCGAAAAACAGAGAGAGGACTGACTGAGGACGAGAGGCGTAGGCTTCATGGCCTTGGCTTGGCCCCACATTCCAAGATTTGCCATGACCACTGGGATATACCACTACTCTCTCTCTCTGTGTAGTAATATTATTTGTATTTTCTATCTCTCTCTCTCAAGGCAGCGTAAAAGGACAAGGAGCAGAGAGGAGAGGACTAAGGAGCAGAGGATATCGTGGTCTTGGCTTGAGAGAGAGAAAGAGAGAGCGCGTGTGTGTAATGGACGGAGAGTTGTCCATATTTATATCATAGTTAAATAAATCGTAAGCATTTTCAGAAAATAAATAAATGGTAAATATGAATAAAAGCTGCACAACATTTTTCTGCACCACTAAATGTTTTTTTATAAAAATTTAAAAATATTTTCTATTTAATTTATCAAACACTACTAAATACTTCAGTTATAGAATAAATTAAACTTTTTCTTAAAGGATACCCTTCCAGCCATTAATGAGTCACCAATTTGATTTTCGTATAGAAAGATGTATATACGTTAATTTGATATTTCTCAACAACTGCCTCCTTGTAGCTAGGGTTTCTATCTTGGTATAAAAAAAATTTAAAAGAAGAAAAGAGAAAGCTAGGCCCTCACCATTGTGGAGCTTGCTATACATACATTATTTTCAAAACTAATTAATTTAAGCCCTGCGCTTTTTTGTTCAAATTTTTGTTTCAGACAAAAAAATGTTTGCTTCTTTTTTATTTTATTTTATTTTTGTTCTTTCTTAAGGTTAAGGTATGTGCACAACATCTGCTCCTTTCATATCATGAACTTACGTTACTATTCTATTCTTTGTAACATAATAAAGATATCCACTTGACCACTTAACCATCACCAATAAAATGATTGAAAAGTTTGTTAGAAATGTTATATCTATTTTCTAGGTCTCCTTCAAACATGCCATTCATACAAAAAATTGATTAGTCATTTAACTTAACGATCCAAGTCATGGATATAACATTGAGCAAGTATTTGAATGTGGTATATTTTGTTCCATTGAAACAGTAGAGGCTGAAATTGGGCTTTATGTTTATTTATTTATTTTAATTTTAATGTGGAATCCTTTTAAGATGTTATCATAAAGATGTAACAATCTAAGCAAGAAGAGAGATTTAACATGCAAGGTCTGAAAAATGATAATTCTAATAACTTAATTAAACTAAAATAAAAACCCCTAATTAATTTCAAGAATACTAATTTTAATTTTGAAAAAGAACCCTAAAATAAAAACCCCTAATTAATTTAAATGTAATGATTCCTCTTGCAAAAACAACTGCAAATATTAAGTGTGTACAACACAGTTTTGATAATAAGGATGTGCATGATAATCAAGCATACTAGTAGAAAATCCAACAAAATCTCATAATATCAAGGCCTTTAATCAAACATACCAACAACAATTCACATATCTCAACAATAGCAGCAAAAGAAATCAAATTAAAACTTAAACTCGCTTGAGTTCCAACAAGAGCATTTAGTAATTACCCAATCAATTCAAGCTGCAAAGAGTCATTAGGCTCTAAAACAATTCAAGTTGCAAACAAAACAAAAAACAAAATACTTAATTGACAAAAAATAAAATAGATAATAAAACAGAACCCATTCGTTTTGTTTTCTTCTGGTTAAGAAGCATTTAGTTAAGCTCTAAAATTATTTGTCATTTTTTAAACATGATCCTCTTTTCTATGTATCTATTTCTATTGTTATTGATTTGGGGGCAGAAGTTTTCCTTTCCAATGCTTAATAGGACCAGCAACCCTTTTGCGTTTCCATCAAAAAGCATTCTTTTTGTAGTTGTTTTGTTTTGTCCCGCATAAATGAAATCAGAGAGAGAGACCTTTCCTTGGGTCCCACGCGGATCAGGGAGGCCATGGCCAGGCCTGCAAAAACCGTAGAGAGAGAGAGAGAGAGAGAGAGAGAGAGAGAGAGTGTGCAGTGGATGGGACAGCAGCAAGTCCCTCTCTCAAGGGTGCGTAAAGCTGCAACAGAGCAACAGAGGCGTAGGTCTCATTGGCTTGACTTGACCCCACATTTCAAAACTGAGATTCTAAGAAAAAATATATATATTATATATATCAAGTGCGAATGCTTTTTTTTCGGGACGAAGTATGAAAATCAATAGAAACTCACAAAATGGCAAATGAAGAAATACAAGCTGGAGCAAACCAGCACAGCCAAAAAGCAAATACAAGCTGGAGAAATACAAGTGCGAATGCTAGATGTATGATAATGCGTTGCTTTAATTGAGCATGAATATGATTTACAAAAATCGTTATTTTACAATAATGAATCAATTTTCACATTACAAAGCTATATTAATTAATTGCCTTCAATAATTAGTGATTATTGATAAATTAAATAAGTGTGAGTTTAGAGAATTTATGGGTACAAACACGAAATGACCTGACCAAAATCAATATCATGAATAATTTAAGTTGATTATGCCTCCTTAATTTAATAAATGTTTGATGGGCTTGGCTTGTGCAGGAGATTTATGCATGCAATGCAAGAGCTAACAATTAATTAAGCTCTACTTTAAGAAATGTTTGATGGGGTTTGCTTCTTTTTTCTTTTCTTTTTTATTTTATTTTACTTTTGTTCTTTCTTAAGGTTAAGGTATGTGCACAACATCTGTTCCTTTCATATCATCAACATCAACTTACATTACTCTTCTATTCTTTGTAACCTAATAAAGATATCCACTTGACTACTTAATCATCACCTGGTAAAATAGAAAGACAAAACAAAAACGCCACAAGCATACACCAAAATTGTTTGAAGATAGTCTTGATCAATTCAAGACCCTAACAAAGAAAATTGTTAAAGGAAAATTTCTGAAATTGTCAAAGATATCTTGATAATCTTGATTCATTTTTATTTATAAAAAAATTACATACAGAGAGAGAGAGAGAGGAGAATTGTACAGATTTATATAATAGTTAAATAATATTTAAAAATGGTAGCTTTCTCTCACTCGCTTTATATACTCAAACGATCCCTCTATACTCAAACGATCCCTCAGTCTCTCCCCTGTCTCCTCTCTTCACCTCCCTCACTCTGCTTCTGCAACCTCCCACACACACACTCTCTCTCTCTCTCTCTCCTCCTCCTCCTCCTCCTCCTCCTCCTCCTCCTCCTCCTTCCTCACCCTCTTTAAGAATGAAGCCTACCCACGTTCACCCCTTTGCCAGATTCTTGTTGAACTCACTACCCCCTCAATCAAGCCCACCGTCATTATCTGTGACAAACTAGTTCCTGGGGAACTAGTCATCAGGGTCAACCGTGATGACCACGAGCATGTCACAGCCGCTCTTAAGGGAGAGGATACAGCCGGCTCTGCTTCAAGAAATGCAAGAATAACAGACTTGCTCACCAGAGCCACCACTGTAGGCGTGATTGCAGCGAACGGTGAACTCCTCATCGATATAGCTGCATTTTTCAAATCAATGGTGGAACATGGGACCTCCAAAACCATGGATATTGCAGCAAAGAAGATGGAGTTTGGCGTGTGCTGCAATTTCAAAGACGAACAGGCTGAGAAGCTAAAAGAACTTGCAGAAAACACTGGCGACATGAACGCGAAGATTGCTGAGATCGTGGAGGCCCTTAAAAGGAAAGATCCCACCTGGACAGTCCGGAGGAGACTCTCACGGGTCGGAGGACAACGGTAACGGCAACGGCAACGGTAACGGCAACGGCAACGGCAACGGTATATCCTGGTGGAGCCAGGTCGGCAAGGCCGTGGGATCGTGGTTCGGCTGATGAGAGGTACCTTTTTCACATTTTACCTGGTTTGATGCTCTGTTTTCATATTCTCTGTTTTTGGCTGGAAAGACTCGCGCTTGAAGTTTGAAATGGCTTTTACAAGGCATATTGTTGTTTCATGTTCTTGTTTCTGTTTGAGATTTGGTGACCCTTTTTTATGATTTGAATGTTCGCGGAAAGCATCAAACTTTATCATTGGCTTGAAACAAATGGGTTTCTCACAGAACGAAAATTTGGATTCCAATTTGATGGTGTTGGAGCCAAAGATTAAGCGCTTTATGTTTTTCTGAGCATATTTGTTGGTCATTATTTACTTCCTTTGTTGATTTTGAAATGAAAGTCTGCATTCGAATTCATCATGGCAATTTCTTCTGAGATGCATTTGGTTGGAGAGGCTCATACATACTTCTTTTAACTTTCGAAATGGAAAGAATGCGGCAACGCAAGATCATTAAATTGGTCGAGCTATATTGCACCAGAAATTTTGTGATCATTATCAATATTTATGGAGATTGGCCACCTATAGTTGATCACTTTTCATGTATACCATTTTAGAATTTTATTTATTTTTTCTCTGCTTATCTAGGTAATTTTCTCTGTTGTAAAAAGCTTACATTGAATGTTTCCCAGTTTGATACAAAGATATAACGTAAAAATTGATAGTTTTTATTTCCATATTGTTAATTTCCCTTCACTATACTTTTCCACAACCGTTTTGTACGGTTCTCTTAGCAAACATGGGTTTGTCATATGTTTTGTGCATTTGTTCATCTATTTTACCTGATGTTTAAATTGGATTTTCAGGATGATGCCCCAAGGCTTGGTCAGCCTGCTGCTTGGCCAAGGTCCTCGACCTGCTGGATGGCCAAGGTCCTCGACCTGCTGGAGCCCCCGTTCCTGCTCGTACCTAAGCATATCACTCATTTGATTAAGTATTCCATGTCTACACAATTTTCTGGACTTGAGTTTTGTGTAAGAACTTTTTGTAATTCTCATGCTATTTTCATACTTTTTGAGGATAAAATTAATGTCTATGGATGTTTTGATTTGATGGATGTTTTGATTATGTTTTGATTTGATGGATGTTTTGATTTGATGATAATGCAAACGTTAGAATTCGTTATTATGGTTTAATTTCATGGGTTCTCTCCCAAAATTTTATAAGCTTGGTTTAGAGGCACCCAAATGTAGAAGCAAGTATACCTGTTAGCGTAGTGCTCTCTCTCAACCTCCACTAACAGGTCTTTGTTTCAACCCCTAACCCCCAATTTGAAGTATATAATTCTCAATTTTGGATCCTATTGTTTGTTATAAAAAGGCCCTAGGTTCCATCCAATGTTATAAAACGTATGTACTAAATTAGTATTGAAGCCCTATTCAAAATTATTGCTTACGATTATTCAACTACAAGCAAAATGCTTGCGTACTCACTTTGGTTCTTACATCTTCATAAGAGAAACCTCTTTTTCTATTTATTTATTTATTTATATTTCTGCTCATTTTATAATCAATGTTTGTGACCATTGCTTTCTGTGGAAACTTGCGAGGGTTTCATGAGAGTTTCAAACATTGGTTGTCATAGAAAGTGCCCATTCATTCCTCAATAGAAATCTTCTGAATCTCTCCAACTCCAACTGTTACATAAGTTATTGTCGCTGTAAAGCCCACATTTTAGGGCAAGGGAATTGTAGTTAAAATGATGAAGCGCTTTTACTCTTTGTCCTTCACTTGAGGTCATGTGTTTAAAACCCCCTCCTTCCTCAACATGGCTTATATGTAAAAAAATTTAGATATGCTGAAAGGTTGGAAAGAATAAAAGGATTTATGCATTCAATTACACACTATGCTGCCATACAATAATTTCTCATTCAGTTGTAAAAGTAGTTTTAGAACTCAGACACACATACACGTACACCTCACGGTCTTGATAGATCAAGAATAATAATATTAATATGCTTTAAACATACCCAATCGCAAGCTCAAGATTAGTCGATAATGGGACATGAATCTCGTCATTGGAATGAACTTGTATTATTAACTTAATTAGCATAACATATTACATTACACACTCATTATCATCATCTTCTTCAATCCTTACCCGGACTAACTTGGCAACATCCACCTCAATACCACAATACTTACGTACCATGCTTCGGTAGCGTACACTGGGGCCACAATCTTTCCCCCTTAGAAGGGTTGCCTGCCATGAAGGAACAAAAGAAATTTCATTCAAAATATTAATCAGGTAGCTTGATTTATTTATTTACTTATGAACAATTTAGCCAATCACGTTCTGCAGTTATTGGGCAGCAGTTAACGTAAATGAGATCATGGTTGATGTAAAAAGAGATGATTCCTCTGGCCCAGATTACTCTTATGAAATCATTGCTATTCCGAGTGAGGTGCATGATCACAAGCATGATCAGTTTGCGATGGAGATGAGACAAAAAGATGAAATATTTTATTGAGTGCATGCCACATTTATTTCTCGTCTACGTCATAAACATATAAATTGTTCAAGGAAACCTTTACTTTTAGATATGGTGCAAAAAGATGCACGCATAAAATATTCTTGCATCCTATTTGAGGATAAATAGCAATGCGGCAAGCACATGCATTCATGTTTCTTTTTAATTTTGAAAATTATATGATGTGTACCTCAATTGCAGTCTTAAGAAAATGCCCACAAAGAGGATGCGGAAATTTGAGAAGAGCATCAACGTCTTCCCTTTCATAGGCAACATCATCAGTAGGTAGAGAGCGGAGAACAACCCTAGCAAACCCGGGATATCTCTCCACAAGCCCATCCTGAGCAGTATAACCTAAGAGAATAGATATTATATCAGACAAACCACTACAATTTTACAGAGAAAAATGATGTTGCCTGAAACCAATGCGGTAGAAATCCTCCATAATTTATTTCTTCACAAAGAATTGGTAAACAAGTTATGTAGGGCCTTTACAATTCCTTCCGGGCTAGCTAGCTTTGTATCCAAAAAAAAAACTGGTGACCCGACGAGACTGTTGTATACAGAAACTAAAAGAAGATAACAAACTAATGTGAATTAAATTAGAAAGGAGCCATCTATGCTTGTACTTACCTTTTGAACTTCCGCCGGAGGAACTGGATTCTGCCAATTAAGATAAAAGCAACAGAGTCAATGTAAAAAATAAGCAGGGGAGGAAGGACGGGTTGCGACGAATGAGGAGGGAATAGGATTAGTAAGGGTATTAATTTGACTTTCTTATTAAGCTGGCCGATGATTCAATACAGATGAACCTATTTTCCCAACCAAGCATGTTTTGTGATGGAACCAAGCCCAAAAAGTAGCAATCAGATGAGTTAACCCTCCAATTAACAGGCCATGCTCCTTTTCTTTTGTTGTCATTTAAAAAATTCGCAACTATGGGTAGTTGAGATTGCCTTGAAAAAATTAAAACGAAAAGAAAAAAATCTGGGCCATTGAAATCGTGTTGAAGAAAAATACTGAAACTAGTATTAACTTAGCATAATATATTATCATCACCTTCTTCAATTCTTACCCGGACTAGTGCCAATAAAGTGATTCTCTAACTTGCCAACATCCACCTCAATACCACAATACTCAAGTACTCTGCTTCGGTAGTTTACACTGTGGTGAGAATCTTTCCCCTTCAAAAGGGTTGCCTGCCAAGAAAGAACAAAAGAACAAAAGAAATTTCATTCAAAATATTAATTAGGTAGCTTGATCTATCTATTTACTTCTAAACAAGCATATGAATTTAGGTTTCTTTTTTATTTTCAAAATTATAAGATTCGTACATCAATTGCATTCTTAAGAAAACGCCCACAAAGAGGATGTGGAAATTTGAGAAGATCATCAATGTCTTCCTTTTCAGAGGCAACATCATCAGTAGGTTGAGGGCGGCGAACAACCCTAGCAGCCCCGGGATATCTCTCCACAAGCTCATCCTGTTTAGGAGCAGTATAACCTAAGAGAATAGATATAGATATTATTATTATTTTCAAGATTTATTGCAGTACTACAATAAAATACAAAGTGGCCAAGATGGCCACAAGAGGAGGTGAAAAACGAAAACACAAACAGACCAAACAAAGACTAGGCGCCTAGCAAAAGAAAACACCTATGAAACTTTGAAAGCAAAACTAGAAAATGGCTGCTATCCGGTCCAACCAGATGCTCCTAAAGGACAACATCTTTGAATTACGTTGAGGTCGTAGCCTACAGAGACGAGCAACGTCTAACTTTTCCCCATAGTTCATCAGGGTCGTAGGGAGCCAGATTCTCAAAAATCCTTTTGTTTCTTTCTAACCATACCACCCAAATGACCGCCAGAACAATGCAAACCCATAAAACCTTGGCTTTCTTCGCATTTCCTTGAAAGAGATGTTTCTCGGATAGAAAGGAGGAGTAATCCCTGGAAACAACCCAGCTAATTCCGAACTCCCTAAACAAGCGCAACCATAAGTCCATAGTCACCCTACAATGCATAAAAGGGTGATCCCCGATTCTAAGCATGACTTACAAAGAATGCACCAATGAGGAGAAAATGAAGTTGCATGAAACCAATGCGATAGAAACCCTCCACAATTTATTTCTTCACAAAGAATTAGTAAACAAGTTAAGTAACTGAAGAAAAGTGGGGAAAATAAAATAAAACAAAAAGACTCCTTTATAATTCCTTCCAGGCTCTAGCTAGCTCTGTATCCAAAAACAAAATGGTGACCAGACGAGACTGTTGTATACAGAAACTAAAAGAAGATAACAAACTAATGTGAATTAAATTAGAAAGGAGCCATCTATGCTTTTACTTACCTTTTGAACTTCCACTGGAGGAACTGGATTCTGCCAATTAAGATAAAAGCAACAGAGTCAATGTAAAAAATAAGCAGGGGAGGAAGGACGGGTTGCGACGAATGAGGAGGGAATAGGATTAGTAAGGGGTATTAATTTGACTTTCTTATTAAGCTGGCCGATGATTCAATACAGATGAACCTAGTTTCCCAACCAAGCATGTTTTGTGATGGAACCAAGCCCAAAAAGTAGCAATCAGATGAGTTAACCCTCCAATTAACAGGCCATGCTCCTTTTCTTCTGTTGTCTTTTAAAAAAATCGCAACTATGGGTAGTTGACATTGCCTTGAAAAAATTAAAATGAAAAAAATAAAATTCTGGGCCGTTGAAATCGTGTTGAAGAAAAATACTGAAACTAGTATTAACTTAGCATAATATATTATCATCACCTTCTTCAATTCTTACCCGGACTAGTGCCAATAAAGTGATTCTCTAACTTGCCAACATCCACCTCAATACCACAATACTCAAGTACTCTGCTTCGGTAGTTTACACTGTGGTGAGAATCTTTCCCCTTCAAAAGGGTTGCCTGCCAAGAAAGAACAAAAGAACAAAAGAAATTTCATTCAAAATATTAATTAGGTAGCTTGATTTATTTATTTACTTCTGAACAAGCATATGAATTCAGGTTTCTTTTTTATTTTCAAAATTATAAGATGCGTACATCAATTGCATTCTTAAGAAAACGCCCACAAAGAGGATGCGGAAATTTGAGAAGATCATCAATGTCTTCCCTTTCAGAGGCAACATCATCAGTAGGTTGAGGGCGGCGAACAACCCTAGCAGCCCCGGGATATCTCTCCACAAGCTCATCCTGTTTAGGAGCAGTATAACCTAAGATAATAGATATAGATATTATTATTTTTGTAAGATTTATTGCAGTACTACAATAAAATACAAAGTGGCCAAGATGGCCACAAGAGGAGGTGAAAAATGAAAACACAAACAGACCAAACAAAGACTAGCCGCCTAGCAAAAGAAAACACCTAGAAAACTTTGAAGGCAAAACTAGAAAAAGGCTGCTATCCAGTCCAACCAGATGCTCCTAAAGGACAACATCTTTGAATTACGTTGAGGTCAAAGCCCACAGTGACAAGCAACGTCTAACTTTTCCCCATAGTTCATCAGGGTCGTAGGGAGACAGATTCTCAAAAATCCTTTTGTTTCTTTCTAACCATACCACCCAAATGACCGCCAGAACAATGCAACCCCATAAAACCTTGGCTTTCTTCGCATTTCATTGAAAGAGATGTTTCTCGGATAGAAAGGAGGAGAAATCCCTGAGAACAAACCAGCTACTTCCGAACTCCCTAAACAAGCATAACCATAAGTCCATAGTCGCCCTACAATGCATAAAAAGGTGATCCCCCGATTCTAAGCATGACTTACAAAGAATGCACCAATGAGGAGAAAAAATGAAGTTGCATGAAACCAATGCGATAGAAACCCTCCACAATTTATTTCTTCACAAAGAATTAGAAAACAAATTAAGTAACTGAAGAAAAGGGGGGAAAATAAAATAAAACAAAAGGCTCTAGCTAGCTCTGTATCCAAAAACAAAATGGTCACCGGACGAGACTGTTGTATACAGAAACTAAAAGAAGATGACAAACTAATGTGAATTAAATTAGAAAGGAGCCAGCTATGCTTTTACTTACCTTTTGAACTTCCGCCAGAGGAACTGGATTCTGCCAATTAAGATCAAAGCAACAGAGTCAATGTAAAAAATAAGCAGGGGAGGAGGGAATGCGACAGGTTGCGAAGAAATGCACCAAATTAATAAAACTAGGATAGGAATAGGATTGCATGAGGAGGGAATTTTAAATTGAATAGAGGGTTAGGGTTTTGGGGAGACAATTAGTTAAGGATAAGAAAAAAAAGGCTAAGGATTTATGGTTTAGGGTTAGGGAAGGTATAAATCGTTTTTATCAGGAACTTAATAACAGAGATATACAGAGAGATGGGATAGGACGAAGATGGGGTTGAGAAGAAGGTGGCGAAATTAAACAAACTAAATATGCAAACCCCCAAAAAAAACCACAAATAATTGGTTACTAGAACAATTAATACTGAGAAAGAATGATCCCCGCCTAATTACTAGTGCTATAGATAATTAGATTGGAGAAATTGCAATGCAGGCACATTACAGATAAGCATAATAAACAAAACAAAATTCTGAGTTTACTCACTTCCGGAACGTGAGCGGAAACGAGAACTTCTACGACCCATGCATACAATTTGATAGTCGTGGACAGGATTTGATCGCCGCTAGCTTTACTACTTTACTAGAATAAGACAGAGGATGGGGTTCGATTACGCTTCTTTCGAGAAATTGGTCACAAACAGAGCGTTAATCTCCTTTGGTTGTAATGTCTACAATAGAATTTCTCGAATTTCTCGCTGTCTTCAAACTGCATCTAGGCTACACACAAGCCTAATCAATATAAATCTTTGGTGTTTTTTGGATATGCAGGAAATTGGTATATATTGATGTAAGGTTTTCTTAAAAGATAGAGCTAAAATTCGAGGGCTGGGTGTCTAAAGAAATTTCAAGTGTCCATAACATAACACCATTAAAATCACATGGGCTACACTTGTTAGATTATAAGTGGTTAAGCCCAGCAACTAAATGAGAAGGCTTGGATCCGTTTTAGTTTTAGACGAAAATGATAGCCCAAGGTATCTGGGCACACGGGTCGGATTTCCCAGTACCGCACCCAGATTCGCAGCTACAAAACAAAATATTTAATATATCACTCACTGCACAAGTCTTCTCTCACTCTCTGTCTCTACCCTCTCCTTTCTCGTCTCTCTGTACATCTCCTCCAGCAACACACTTCGATGGCTCTTCGAGTTCTCGTGGCCAGGAAATCCCTTGGATTAGGGTTTCAGAGCGAAGCCAAAATCCTCGCCGTAGGTTCTGCAGCTCATTCTCGTGGCTTTCAGACCTTCTCGCTTCCCGACCTTCCGTACGACTATGGCGCTCTCGAGCCTGCAATTAGTGGCGAGATCATGCAGCTCCATCACCAGAAGCACCACCAGACTTACGTCACCAACTACAACAAAGCTCTTGAGCAGCTCCACGACGCCATCGCCAACGGTGATGCTGCTGCTGTTGTTAAATTGCAGAGCGCCATCAAGTTCAATGGCGGAGGTCTCTCATCTCTATCTATCATCTCTGTGTTATTTTTTATAATTATTTTGCTGCATTCGTCGCCTTTGAAGATTAGGAATATGTATTCAAGTTTTAATTTTCTTTTAATGAAAAGCAAGCTTTCAATTTATCAAAATGTTCAAAGTCCCACTGGAAAATGGAAATGATTGAACTCTCTTTGCTTGTGAAAATGATGAAATTTCGAGTTAGAGCGTGCTTCTCCAATAAGGATGAGTGTTGAAGTAAATCGATATTAGAAGTAACAATTCAATTAGATACTCTTGTGTTAGCTTGGTGATAATAGCTGCTATGGAAACTAAGGTTTAGTTATTTATTTTCATACTGTTGGGTTTCAGCTCGAAGACAATCTAATCTTAACAAGAAGCAAGCAATACTTCTCATTTTACATTATTTTGCTTGTTTCCATTCCCAAATTCATTCATTATTTTAAGATAGAATTATTTGGTCATTCCCATTACTTTGATTCTTGCAGGTCATGTCAACCACTCGATTTTCTGGAAGAATCTGACTCCTGTTAGTGTAAGTTCATATTTCCATCTATCTGTCCTACAAGCCTGTTTTTAAGCCTTCATCTGCCTAATACCGCAATGATTTCTTCACGGCAGCAAGGAGGTGGTGAGCCCCCTCATGGTTCCCTGGGCTGGGCTATTGACACAAATTTTGGTTCTATGGATGCATTAGTGCAAAAGATCAATGCAGAAGGCGCCGCTTTGCAGGGTTCTGGATGGGTGGTAAGTTTTGCTTATTGTTTACTTTTCCTACATTTGTTTCATGTCATTTGACTAGATGCTTTTGTCAAAATTCAACATGTTCACATACTTCTTTGATCCTTCTTGGCAGTGGCTTGCTCTAGAAAAAGAGTTGAAGAAGCTTGTGGTTGAAACCACTGCAAATCAGGTAAACCTCACAAGATTTACTTAAAACCCATCTACATCTAGTAGTATAGTATTTCGCTCTATGTCTGCTTAACAGTAATTCTAGCCATATTTAAATTGCATAACTCCATCCTGCCTGTTGTTTTCATTGATGGCACTGATGCCCTCTCACTATGATGTAGTTTAGACTCCTGATGAATTGTACAATTAGCCCCTTATGGTCCGTCTTCTTTCCAGTAATCATGTGGGCTTGAGAACTGTTTGTTGTTGACTAATCATGGTTAGAATTACTCTAAGAAGTTTAGATCTAACTTTGTGTTGAAGATTTGTTGCTTTTATATTACCCCATCTTTTAAGGATTGTTCAAATATTTAAGATTTTAGGATCTGCAAAGGTTGCTGTTCTGGAACTCTTTGTATAGCCTTCTTTTGATTTATTCTTTTTGGACTCATAACAGTTGAGTCAACTGAGTTGACTGATGTGTAGCACACACATGTGGTGCTTCTATTTCATGAGAATATTTGTATATCTGATTATTTTTGTTGCAGGACCCATTGGTTACTAAAGGTCCAACTTTAGTTCCATTGCTTGGTATTGATGTTTGGGAGCATGCGTACTACTTACAGGTAAGTTTAACTTGTGTAAATTTGCCTCTCCTAGATTTTCTTAATAGTTCTATCTTCCTTATGCTGACAAAGATAAATGATGCAACAGTATAGGGCTTTATGCTCACAGCTGTTGAAAACTTTCAGTTATTCTCATTTGGGGCATCAGTTTATAACTGTAGTATATAAGAGTCAATCCAGATTGATGTATTCTCTTAACTAGTGAGTCTAAGAGGGGTGTTAAAACTGTGTTTATGAAACAACAATCATTTTTGCTCATTGGAGTCGAATTATTTATGTGGGAAGGTCATCCAGTGTGATGAAGCTTTCGTTTAGGCTTTTACTCAGTCTTGTTTTCCAGTGATGTTCTGTATACAGCCTCCTTCGTATGGGGAAAAAAAACTTGAATTAGCATCTTAAATAAATACTCTGACGACTTCACATGTGCTCATTGTTTATTTAATTTAAAATCATCTTCACTTACCACCAAGCCCAATTATGAAAGCTTATATGATTTATTGTCAATTATATTTTCTCTTTTAGCAGTGGTTTTTGATCTGTGTGATTATTTTCCTGCTTTCCTCCTCATGTATCATGTGAGATGAATTAAGGCATATCTGTTTGTGATGTTGCAGTACAAGAATGTGAGGCCAGATTATCTGAAGAACATATGGAAAGTAATCAACTGGAAGTATGCCAGCGAAGTGTACGCGAAAGAAAGCCCTTGAGGCTTTGAGCAAATGAAGGGTGGCATTTGCAGCTGGTTGAGTTGATGAAATAAAATGATCTATGTGACAAATAAGGGCCCCCTTATTTAATCATTGACATATCCCATCCCAATCCCATCCCTTGTATGAAATTGAGATAGTGTAAGCGTTATGTACTTATTTAATCACGGTTTGTTTCTTTTTTGTTTGTTCCACTGTTTGATGGTGTGATGCAATAAAAGTTATGTATGTAATTGGAGCTTTGTCTATTTTGCTGCCTGAAATAAGCTTTGTCGTCAACTTTTGCTATGATTTTGAGTAGGCTTGTCAATGGGTCGGATCTTGATTCGAATTCGATATAATTAATAGGAGATGAATCTAGTAGTAGGATCTGATGATCCGATTATGTATCGAATCCGTTAACCGACTATGTACCGAATTCGTTAACCCGATAATTTAACAGGACGGATCTGGATTTGGTCTAATTCGATTTGATTATATATATATATATATATATATATATATATATATATATATTTATATTTATCTCACGTTCTTAACCCTAACAACACTAACTTCATTTTTCGTAAAGTCACCGTCAACTAGGCTTGTCAATGGATCGGATCTTGATTCGAATTCAATACAAATTACAATTAATAGGAGATGGGTCTAATAGTAGGATCCGATGATCCGATTATGTACCAAATTCGCTAACCCGATAAGTTAACGGGACGGATTTGAATTTGGTATGATCCGCTCCATCTCCTACTCGTTTACAGCTCTAATTTTGAGAGGCTTGAGGGTAAGTAAAGTCGAGGCAGTATTCAAATCGTTGCAATCCAACCGTGTTGAAATCTTATGGTTTGTCTTAAAAAAAAACAGTGAGCAATCGATGATCTTTTAATATTGACTAGTTTGAATAAAATACATTTCCTTTTGAAGAAAAAGTCAGGAAAAACTATTTTACATATGTTTAAGAGTATTTTAAAATTAAAAACCCGAAAATCAATAACTCCGAATTTCAAATTTTCAATTGTAACAAAACAATTATGGATATTTAAATGTTAACAACCATGATTTTTGTTAGCTATTTGATCAAATAAAAACAAATTGTTTTATGTTTAGAAATAATTTAAAATAAAAAAAACTCTATATTATTTTTCGGTTGGACCAAAAAACCCTATATTAATCTTATTTTTATGCTCTCATCTCTAAATTGATATTGTTGGGCTTAAAAGAGGAAAACCAAAACCTTTGGGGAGGTAATTACAAATTTCCAACAAACGAAGGGGCTTTTTTTTGGCTAGGGCGCCAGGCCACTCTCCCATATAAAACAGAAGCTTTCCCAAAACCACTCACTTTCTGGCTTGTGAGCGTCGAAAACCCTAGCTAGCCAGAGCCGACGACCCCGAAGCTCCAGATCTCGTCTCACTCTCCTGGAAAATCATGGTCCGATCTTCACCCTCAAACTCTATGTCTTCTCCATCTGTCTGTTCTCTGTTTCCTTTTTGCTTAATTATCGTTTTTTTTCTCTCTGCAGACTTTCAAGCGCCGAAATGGTGGTCGCAACAAGCACGGCCGTGGACACGTCAAGTTCATCCGCTGCTCCAACTGCGGCAAGTGCTGCCCTAAGGTATGCGTATATGTACATACATACACGTCTGTGTATCTATACGTATATGCATCGTATAGATATGCGGTTGATTGGTTTTAATTTCGTGTTGATGATGAAATAGGACAAGGCCATCAAGAGGTTCTTGGTGAGGAACATTGTTGAGCAAGCTGCGGTCAGAGATGTCCAGGAAGCTTGTGTCTATGAGCGTAAGTTCCAGTGTTCCCTCATTTCTCGCAGTGCTGAAATTCTAAATTGCATTTTTTGGGTGAAAATTGTAAATTGTAAATTGTAAATTGCAAATTGCTTTGTTTTTATATGAATATGCAAGTGATTGTTTTTCGTTTGTGATATGTAGAATACACTCTGCCAAAGTTGTATGCCAAGATGCAGTACTGTGTTTCCTGCGCAATTCACTCCCACGTTGTGAGGGTGCGATCTCGCACCAACAGGAGGAACCGTGAGCCACCACAGCGATTCATCAGACGCAGAGTAAGTTTTTGGATTTGATTTGTAGATTTTTAATGTTTGTTGTCTTGTTTTAATGGTGCTGATTGATTCATTGCTGGTCTGTTTGTTTTTCTCAAATCCTAATTGAAATACAAAGCATCCTGTATGGGCCATAGTGTGGCCCATAAACCCTATTCATGAAGCTCTTTTTTATGTATTTAAAGAAAGCCCAACAAAGAACCAGTATCTTAGCCAGTATCTTAGCATGTGTTAGATAGGTGATGCTTGTGTTAGAACCAATGTAATCATGTAAACTTCAGATTTTATCTTGACAAAGTTTTTCTGAAACCTTTACAGTTCCATTGGTTGATTCGGAACTATATGTTTCATTTCCGTATTGTTAATTTCACTTCAATATACTTTTCTACAACCGTTTTGTATGGTTCTCTTAGCATTGGTTGATTCGGAACTATATGTTTCATTTCCGTATTGTTAATTTCACTTTAATATACTTTTCTACAACCGTTTTGTATGGTTCTCTTAGCAAACATGGGTTTGTCATATGTTTTGTTGCATTTGTTCATATATTTTATGTTTGATAGATTAAAAGGTTTGGTCCAACATATCTTCTGTCCTTTTAGTCATGTCGAATTGTATTCTGTATTTGTTACTTTCATCATTTACTTAGGAAAATAGTCACATATAAAATTGATTTTCCTGCTTTATATGGATGTTGCTTGCATATTCCTGGTTTTCAATTTGGCACATGCATGTTAGCCCAATTCCTAAAGGGGCATGCATATAGAGGGCCGACAGTTTATCACTGTCAGTTTACCTGATGTTTAAATTTGGATTTTCAGGATGATGCCCCAAGGCCTGGTCAGCCTGGCCAAGGCCCTCGACCTGCTGGAGCCCCTGTTCCTGCTCGTACCTAAACATATCACTCCCTTGATTAAGTAATTGATGTTTCCTTCCCAGTAGCTACACAATTTTCTGGACTTGAGTTTTGTGTAGGAAGTTTTTGTGATTCCCATTCTATTGTCATACTTTTTGAGGATAAAATTAATGTCTATGGATGGATGTTTTGATTTGATGATAATGCAAACGTTAGAATCGGTTATTATGGTTTAATTTCATGGGTTCTCTCCCAAAAAAATTTAAGCTTGGTTTAGAGGCACCCAAATGTAGTAGCAATTATACCTGTTAGCGTGGTGGTCTCTCTCAACCTCCACGAACGGGTCTTTGGTTCAACCTCTAACCCTGAATTTGAAGTAAATAATTCTCAATTTTGGATCCTATTGTTTGTTATAAAAAGGCCCTAGGTTCCAATGTTATAAAACATATGTACTAAATTAGTATTGAACTCGGTTGAAAATTATTGCTTACGATTATTCAACTACAAGCAAATTGCTTGCTTACTCTACTCACTGTGGTTCTTACACCTTGATAAGAGAAACTTCTTTTTATTTATTCATTTATTTAATTTCTTCTCATTTTATAATCAATGTTTGTGACCATTGCCTTCTGTGGAAACTTGCGAGGGTTTCATGAGAGTTTCAAACATTGGTTGTCATAGAAAGTGCCAATTCATTCCCCAATAGAAATCTTCTGAATCTCTCCAACTCCAACTGTTACATAAGTTATAGTCGCTGTAAAGCCCACATTTTAGGGCAAGGGAATTGTAGTTAAAATGGTGAAGAGCGTTTGCTCTTTGACCTTCACTTGAGGTCATGTGTTTAAAAACCCTTCTCCTTCCTCAACATGGCTTTATATGTAAAAAAAATTTAAAAAATCCACATTCTAGCCTGATGATCAAATCAGCAACGACTTTCTTCTTGCATTGAGCATCAACACCTCCACGCTTAGTTGCTCGCTCGCTCGCTTGCACACAACAAAATTGGACGCAACTTTTCTGGACCTGTCTTCTGCTCTCCTGGGATTGGAAATCATTCAGCACTGGAGGACTGGTGAAGTTGCTTAGCGATTCTAATGCAACCTGCCATTGAACAGTTTGTCTTGATTGCGTTGGACTCAATGTGTGATCTACTCACAGCATATCCCTCCTGCACAGAATTTAACCCAGCAACAAGACTATTAGTCTTTGGTCCATTAAAATTCATACCCAACAGCCCCTGAACTGCAACTGCCAGTCCAATAAGACACGTATACCCAGCAGCTCCTAAAACTCCAGTTGTCCACCATGCAGTCATACCCAGCAGACCCCAAAACTCAACCTGTCCAACATACAATAGCCCTCAAACTCCAGTTGTCCGCCATGCACTCATACCCAGCAGCCCCCAAAATTGTCCAACATGCACTCATACCCCACAACCCCCTACCCCAAACTCCAATTGTTGGACATGCACTTACTGATATGTGGCCTATTTTTGTTCAATTAGCTAATCCCAACAAAATGCTTTGCTAAAAGGAGTATGGAAATACCTTTTCAAGGGTGGACATAACGGCTCTGAGCGGTGGAGAATTTACTTTCGCACGGCTTGCCACCTGGGACAGAAAATTGACAGTTTCAATATGTTTTACAAGATTAATAACTTCTTGGAACAAAAGAGTTGTGGTGAAAATAAGTTGTTCACTTGAGGACCTACCTCGTCCAACTTGGTGTACCCAAACGTTAATCTGGGGTCACTCTCGGCCACCATTTGGTTCAAAAGCTTGTCGAGATCAGTTCCTGAGCCACTGCCTGCCCATCCCCATTCCTCAGCCAAATGCAGCATTTCTGTAATGTAAACGGTATCATGCAGAGGCCCTGTCCAGAGGGGGCCAGAAACAACTAATGACTTGGAAACCTGGAAAGTACTGACACAAGTTAATATTTCTTTTGAGATTTAAGTCCCGACATGGTTATTTCACAGTCAAAAGAAAGAACATAACTTGGGAACTTGACAAAATAACATAAGTCATACCACTATATATGTATGAGAGAGAAAGTTTTAACGAAGAAACGCATCCTTGTACCTTTGAATCACTGCAGGGGCAACTCATCCGACCAAGTTCAGCCCATGAATATTCTTGAGAACTTCCACAGTTGTGGCAGTAGCTGATGAAACCATAATTTCTGTGGTGAATGTAAAGCAAAGCAACTCTGGTAAGCAACAACATAGAGGCCTAATAAATCACACAGCTTTCACGTATACAAAATCATACAGCCACTTCACCTGTTATCAGGAAGCTTTCCACGATTGACACGCAGCATGACTCTGAAAATGGGTCCATGATATGAATAGTATGAAAATAGTGGAGTAACTCGATACCCCAGCACAGAAGCTACCCTCACAGCCCCTCCTATAAGCATTCGCAAACCAAGCTCATTCGAATATGGCATAGGTCGAACATAAGCTCCATATGCAGCTAAGGTTCTAGAGACACAAACAAACAGTTGTCACTAAAGCCACATATGCAGCCAAAAATAAATTTGGTAATCAAATACAGTAACAATTCTCAGGCAAACAAGAATATCAGAATCTGCAACCCATCAATGAAAAAAGCAAGGAAATGCTGTACTTTCAATTAGTCAAGAATTGGGACAAGTTATTACACAAAGCATCAAACTTTAAAGAATCAAACAGAATTAAAAACAACCCAATTGCTAGAAATTAGATGTAACACTTACTGTTGAGGCCTGCGACCACCAGACGAGAATCCATCAGTGGATGTAACATACAACAACCCATCCAATCTCAAAGCATTAATCGCCGACCTCAGAAACGACGAATCGCTACCAAATGAATCAATGTCAATCAAATCAAAGAAATCTCTTTTGAGATAACACTCCGTCATGATCCGATTTGCATCTGAAAGCGTCACTGCCCACCTCGGATCGTCGCCAGAACTACTCTCTACCTGCGACAAGTTCTCTGTAATAACTCTACTGTTATCGTCATTTGCATCATTCGCCAAAACAAAATCGGCCTCTGCCTCGATGAGGTACCGAAGAGATCGAATTCCGCAGCCACACAATGCATCGAGAACTCGCAATTTGCCTTTGGATCTCTTGTATAGCGCAGCAGCGAGCACGCCGAGGTCGCGGCCGGTGGCGCTTTCATGGCGGAAGAAGGTCTCGCCCACATCGAATTTAAGACCCCTCTCGGTCTGGAACTCAGTTTTGCAATTGGAATTGAAGGTTGGCTTTGAGTTGGAGTCTGAATATTGTGTTACAATGGTGTATTTTGAGTTTTGGTTTTGGTGTTTTGGTATGGGGTTGCAGAGAAATGAGAAAGGGGATAGGGTTTTAGGAGTGAGAGTTATCATGGCGGGAATTTGTTGGGTTCCGTTGGGGTTAATTTTGGCGGGTTCTAATAAATGGGTTTATGCAGGGCACTTTGTGGCACACGTGTAGGATCGTTATTTTAATCGACGGCTGACATTCCATCGGGGTTGTTTGGATGACGGTTTTGGATCTTGCCACGTCATCAGATGGGTCCCACACCATCGACTTTATGGTTTATTGGAGCGGTGGCAGTGGAAACTTCATTGTTGGCCTTAGGGACTCTTTTCGTTTTGACTCTTGAGCATTTCTCTTCCTGGGTCTGATATTAGGGTTTTGAATTTGAGCAGTGACCCCCTGGGCGGATCCACATTGGGGCAAGGAGGGTCAAGTGACCCCTGCAAACTAGAATCCATGGCCTGGGGAGAAGAAATGTGACCCCTGCAATGGCTGGATGGTTAGCCAAAGAAACAGAGGGAGAAAGGAAGAAAAAGAGACAGAGGGAGAGAGGAAGAAGAATGATGGGGCAGATTGCTTTTCTGCTGTGGTGGTGGTGGTCAAGAGGAGAAGAGAGAGTGTTAGGCACAGAGCTTGTAGGTTTTTCAGCTGACCCATTTCTGGGTTTGAGAGAGAGAGAGATGGGTTTGGTTTTTTCCTCCGGTTTTGTGAGCGAATGGGGTTTTGTACAGACAACAAAAGGCAAGCTGGGGAAGGGTGCTGCTCTGTTGGGGAATGGGTTGTGCTAGGCTGACAGACTTCTGCTCACGGCGCTTGAAACTATAGGGTTTTCTTTCTTATCTTTTTCTATAGTTTCTTTTTTAAATCTTTTAATTTTTTTCTTTATTTTTTTTCTGAGATTTTGTTGAGTTGGATACTATATACGGTAGTGATGACCTGTTATGATCTTAAAATATTTGGGTAAAACATCGAGAACATACCATTTTGATTAATCATTTATAATTTTGAGATTGAAATTTGACATTAGAGGTTAATGCAATAAATATAAATAAAATTTGCTTCACTTTTTATGTTAAGTAATTGTTGAGGTTTTTCACATATTTTTGTCATGCGGCTACAATATTTATAAATTTTCTTAGTATGGTGCTAAATTTAAAGTTGTTTATTTTAGGTGTTGAATCGTTGTAAGATTGGTTAATAAGAATGTCATCTTAAATCTTTAGATTGGTTAATAATAATATGGAGCATTTTAGGTTTCCCTAAACAAATTTGTGACCTTTATACGTTGACCCCGAAGGAAAATTCCTGGATCCGCGGTGCTCATGTACTTGCTTGCGTCAAATGGGTCTAACAAAGAAGTGGGCTTTAGCCAACGCAAGAAGATGAAGCGGAGGAGAAGAAAGAAACCACTTTGACACTATCAAAGGTAAAACTCTCTGAACTTCAATATTTTGTATCTCTTTGCAGTGAATGCTTTCCACGTTTACTTATTGTGATACATTTAGCTGGGTTTGATGAATTTCACTGGTAGTTTAGCTATTGTCAAATATGGGGTTGTTTCTTGAACGATTGCAATAGTTCTGTTTGGAAGAAAAAGGTTCCTCTAGCATGACTGTGTTTTCAATAAGCAAGTTAATGATAGATTAATTTTCTGTTAGACACCATAATAGTAAGGTTTCTTGTTATTTGGGTTCCTTTGCTTTTCGGATTGGCAGCTTCCGCAGTTTTTAGTTGCTACTTAAAACATCACAATGTCTCGAGAGGATTCCAAATAGCCAAATCACAGACATGCTGCTATTCAGCATGTGGTTACGTTTAAAAGTGGGGAAAAAATTATAGCATTAGTCTTTACAATGCAGAAAATCATTTGCACCATAGGCATGCGTAATGCCTTACTACTTGATGTACCCGTGAAACCAAGCAATAGAGCAAGTAAAAAGCAAGAACATGATAACAGCCATACCTAGAAGTAGGGTGAGTCTATTTGAATTCAAAGTCAGTTAACGCTTTAATTTTTTTTGTTTAGTTTTTTTCTCTTCCATCATTTTCTCTCTCATTAGCTTTTTCTGTCTTTTCAAGTTTCAAAATAAAAATTAAATAAGGGTGGCCATGGCCATTGGCCAAGGTGAAGTGGTGGAGGGTTTTCATTTCTCATCTGGGCATTTTGTGTTTCAATTTTTTAAGGCTAAAAAGGAAATTAGAGACTAACTAGGAAAAAGATTGGGGCATGTGTGCATTTTTTGGGGGTTAAAATTAAATTGTTTGAGTATCTTAGGGCCGAAAGATCTGTTTAGTTTTAGGAAAGGATTTTAGGTTTATGAGTTTTTTCCATACAGTTGATGGCGTATGGCTTCACTTGTCATGCTATGATAATGGAAATGGATCTATCCTGTTTTTGGCATTGTTAATAATCAATTCGAGCTGTGTATCAAAAGTATAAGGGTCCAGTCTATGGTTCGGAGTTTAACTTCAACATTGAAAATAATGTTTGGAGGTAATAAAGGCTTAGATTAAAATTCAAGTTAAAACAAGTGAAAAATCAGCAAAAAAAGACAAGTAAAGGATCAATATCCAATAGAATTAGACTCCCACAACAGAGTTAAATGGATTTCGAGATCAAAATTTATGATGCAGAGCCAATAAAGAAAAAGAGATGAGGGAGAGAAATAGAGGGGAAGGAAGAAGAACAAAAGGGGTTGCTAAGGCTTTAATTAAATCCTTAATCCAAAATCATCAAATTTATAATCTCTAATCAATCTAATTCCCTAATCAAATCCTTAAGATTTGTTTTTCATCACTTTTCTAATGGAAGAACTTAGTCTATTAAGTTTTTTAATCTCAACTAACATCATTTCATTGTACCCCTAATTAATAGTCGGTTGAAAATGGAAACATGTTGGCAGAACACCTCAAATATGCTCTTCAAAGTATATTGGTGTGAGGATCCCTGAAGGATTAATTATAACTCAGCATATTTACCAATAAGGAAAAGGTCACCTTTTAAATCTGGAAACTTGAAGTACAAGAGTGAGAGTGATCTATAGCCTGAGAGATTTTCTGAAAATATTAGATTAGACCAAAAGGCTTAAAAGAAAAACAGCCAACTAGGTTAGCTTCTTGGAAATGTTATGGGGGAGATTCACGTAATAAGTGGAGTTCTCGAATAGCTTCATGTCTCAAATCACTTTGGAAAAGTGTTTACTGTGTTATTGTTTTACGTAATAAGTGGACTTTTCAAATAGCTTCATGTCTCAACTCATATTGGAAATGCTTTAATGTCTGTTTTACTGACAAATTTTTAACCTATATACGAGTTCCAAAATGAAAAAAAAAACCCTTATTAAATCTATTTCATCCCAACTGAGTCTGCAAATTTAACAGCAAAAAGGAAGAAAAAAAAAGGATCTTTAGCATGAGTGGTCTGACAGGAATGTATAAGGGTGGGTTTTCAGCCCTTTTGGAGCGTTAATCAATTCCTTTGCAATATTTATCAGCTTGGATCAAAGGATGCTTGAAAGGACAGTTGGAGTCCAAGTTGAGCTATTTTTGTTCTTTAGAGTGAATACATGATGATACGTCTCACCTGCAATAAGGAAGCTAGTTTTTGTTAAACTATACTATTATAGTTTTTCTTCGTAATGTTGGGTTTTGTAACAATTATGTTGTGGTCTGAGATTATTCACAGATTTTCCCCTAATGACGAATTAGGAATCAAGATTATCAATTTGAGTACCAAACTTGAGAATTGTGGCAGTTGATGAGGACTTCGGTATGCAGACATATTCATGTATCCTCCAATTGTAAAATCATGAGGACGACCTCCTGTTTTCCTTTATTTACAATTCTCGGTACTTGGGTGTCTACAAAGTTCGGTTGGTCGTCTCCTTTTGGACAAGCTTCATGTGTACATGTCCAACAGTCATAGTATTTCAGACATATCAGGCACATACTTTGTGTTGTTTTCTCACACCTGTGCTCCGCACATATTCAAAGTTTATGTAACATGATTTTCAGGCCATCTTGACTTGCCTGGTCATGGGGCAATTTTAGATACATTCTGGCGGGGGATCAAATAACAATGTGGTGGTGCTCTCCACTTTTGTAATATATCCCAACACAGTGTTCCGGGGAGATTCTGTAATCTTTTCTGTTCATGAGCTGGAAATAAATGTAGAAATGCCTGTACACACCTGAGCTGGAGCAACTTGGCGAGGTCAATGCAGTATAGTTGATTGTGGGCCCCAAAATGATTTGGAGTTTCCTGAGACCCATGGCATTATGAGTGGCCATTTAGGTTAAACTGACATTTTTAGTAGGAAAACAAGTGACTGAAGTATTTGGTATGACAACAAATTCTAAATCCCTTTTGCAACCAATACTCAAGGGGAGAGAACAAATGAAGGTCATTAGATTTAAGTATTCTGGGAATTAATTAGGGCAAAGCTTGGAGTGGTAACAATGAGAAACAGCTCAGGATGGACTAAGTAGTAACATATGTGCAAGCCGTAGAAATTTTCATTCTTAATCCCATCACATTTATCTTTTTTGTTAACTTATTTATGGAGAAGAATCCAGAGTTCAGAGAAACCTGAAAATTTGAGGAAAGTGAGACTAAACTTTATTTGGTAGTAAGTCTTGATTAATTCCCTTGCATTGGGGGTAGTATTTGAGTTCTCTTAACGCCTAGATGTGTTCACGCCAAGATGTGATCGGATTTGTTGCATTTCATTTCTTTGCCTATCATCATTTTGCTTCTCTTCTGCTTTTTGCATCTCTTCTGCTTTTTGCTTCTAAATCCAACCTTAGAGCTTCCTCATAGAGGAAAGGAAACATTTTTTGGTTATATCACTTCTGTTCTCTTCTTCCACATCTTTTCATGTTTACAGAGCCTTGTTTTCAGATAATTTCCCTTGAGGACTTAGATTCTTTTCTTTTTTTCATTAATTATTTAACGATTTCTGTTCTCCTATCCTCATATCACACATGTCCAAATAGCCCCAAAATATTTTCTTTTGAGCAAAATTGCTTTCAGAGCATACAAGGAGTTACAAAACAGAGTCCAAGGATACAACAGATATGGACAAACTGTGCTCGAATTTTTATGCATCTAATTAGCTGGTTATTGTCTCATTCTGCTTAATACACATACCCTGGATTAAGTTCTACTGATCTATGAGCCATTTTATTGCTACTCATCTGCTCAAAACGGCTCTGGATGACAGTTTTTCTGTCCTTCTCACTCTGTTCTCAAGATGTCTTTTGACCAACTCATTTCATTCCACCAAACGATTCATATTTTAAACTTCTTAGTTCCATAGGTTTCTAAAACTGTGTAGACAGTCACTTGTTAAAATCATCACTAGGCAGAGTGTTTTTGTGGGTTCCTGGGTTTCATTTTTGAAGAGCTGAAAGTCTCACCTTTTGCCCTTATGGAAGATATTCAAGAGGAACTTTTACCTTGCTCCTCTTTCCCTTCACATAATCCAAAGGCGTTGTCAATTGATGTGGAACTCTGGATGATGGCTGAGGAAAGGACCCAAGAGATCTTATGGACTATACAACCAAATGTAGGTTCTGAGTGGAGGCGGAGGGGGCTTATTAGTTATATTCAGAGGCTTATCAAAGGTCATTTTGGAACTGAGGTGAGAAGTTCCCCAGCTCCCTAATTTTCTTTTCTGTATTTTTTGCTTTTTGGCACGAAGGAGTGGGGGTAAGAGGGTGGTGGAAGAGGGATTGGAAATGGTGGTGAATCTTTTTTTTTTTAATACATGCAACTTTGAAGTCTGTGGGTGAGGAATTAAAATTGTCATCACGTGTCTATATTGATGTGTTTGATAATTAGGTTTTCTCTGATTACGTCTGTATGTTGCCTAGATTTGTCATTCTTAATGTTTTAATATGGAAGAATGTCATTAAAATCATAACCTAAAAAGGGCCTGATTTATCTAAGTGCTTCCAATTCTGTGATTAGATGTACGCTCTCCATCCCTACCACGTTGAAGCATTCCCATTATTTCCTTTATCAGTTAGGATCTGTAAGTGTAGCCAATATGCCTAGGTAATATATTTGATTTCCCATTTGCACGGAAAGAGCTTGTGGGGCTACGTGTATTGATGTGTGGTATGCTGTTACAGTCAAAAGAAGCCAAACAAAGCTATAAGTGTTAATATGAAGTGACCATTGACATTGTAGCCTGCCTGCATTAAGAAAATGGCATTTCTTATCTGTTGTGATAAAACTCCCTGGTTATATTTGAGTTTTTTTTTGCTGATATCCTTCAATGGCACATGATCTAGCTTCCTAAAGTTTCTTATATCCAGCTTTCAATGCCAATCAATGTAAGTTTGGTGCTTTACTGTTATATTAGAGAACAGTTCTTAAAAATCTTTGAGGCATTCAGAGGTTTTTGAATTTGAATTTGGTTGCAAGTTATATTCTCCTAGTTCTGCGAAAATCTGACCTATGTTCAGAGAACTTATTTGGACAGCTTCGACCAATTTAATGTTAGGCAGCCGGTATGTCAACTGTTCATGTTAGATACACTTTTAGTATTTGGCATGCAAGTGTTATGTGTTATATGTGTATATATATTTAGTACTCTGTTCTTTCTTGGTCAATATTTAACATACGTGGCCATTTATATCTGGAATCTGATTGTCACTCGTATCCACGTGTTTCATCCTTGGGACCTCAATTTAATATAATTGACAGAGATCAATTTAATATAATTGACAGATATGTAGGTTTTCGATCTGTAACATTTAAATACATTCCGACTGCTTATATGTAATAAGAAAGTTCTGCCGGGGGCAATCAATAATCAGTTTATTACAATAATTATATGCAACTATTTTAATGTCCTTAAATGAATGTGAGTTTATTTAACATGCTTGCCTTACAGGTCTTCTCCTTTGGCTCAGTCCCACTAAAGGCCTATCTTCCTGATGGAGATATTGATTTGACTGCCATCTGCCATCAAAACGTGGACGAGGAATTAGCTATAGCTGTCTGCGGTGTCCTAGAAAGTCAACTGAAGGACTCCTTGTTTCAATTTAAGGATGTCCGTTATGTTTGGGCACAGGTTGAGATTTTTAACTTTTTTGTGGTTTGCAATAATTGCTATGCTTATTTTCTATAATCTTGCTTGTCCTTTCAAGGACTAGTTTGCAAGATGGTTGCTGTTTTGTGTGAACTTTTTTGTTGGGATTTGTATTATCCATCACTGTTTAATTAGCTCTATCTTTGTTCACACATAAATTATTTCAATGTATTTGTGCTAGTTGAAGGGAAGTATTTTCACTGCCTTAGCTGCTTTTTTTTTTTAAACCAATCATGTTGCTTAAAGGAAGTATTATCATTTCTTACTTCTAAAAAGGGGGCCCACTATATCTCCTTTATCTTGTTTTTTTTTTTATTTTGGGTGGTAGGTTAAGGTCGTAAAATTCACGGTGAATAACATAGCAGTGGACATCTCCTTCAATCAAATGGCTGGCTCTGTACACTGCTTTCTGGAGCAGGTTAAATCTTAACCCTATATATAATATCAAGCTCCGTTTTTTTTAATACAAAAACAGCTTAGAGTAGTAACCAGAGTAACTTTCCTTCAGCTGGCTTGAATTTTTCCATAAGAGCTTGGTAGTTTCGCACTATTAATTGAACATACAAACTTAAATGCACTTGCAATTTCTACATTTCATTACTTCAGAATTTCTTCTGTATATGCTACCTGCTCCACATCTACTTTCTATTCTGATCTATTGGAAGGCTTGGAGTTGGTTTATCCCCAATTTTTTGTCGTTATCTATGTTTAGCTCTTGATTCACATAAATAGACAATTTTGTTATAGTTAAGTAAATGTAGTCAGCTCTTTCTGTCCTTTCTTTTTTTTGCAGTTTTAGAGCATAATTGTTCCACATGCAAACCTCTTAGATTTTCTGGGGACAGTGGTAAACCAATAATTTTTTAACATAACATCAGTATGGGAGATCTTGAGTTTGAAGCCCTACAGCTCAACCTTCCAATTTAATGATGAATTCTGTGTTGGGCTCTTCAGTAGCTGGAGAGACTCATCCTATCATCTTAAGCTTTTTGGAGCAGTTGTAAACCAACAAAACATATTCTCTCTCTCTCTCTCTCTCTCTCTCTCTCTCTCTCTCTCTCTCATTTAAAAATTTAAAGCATGTGACTTTTTTATCAACTGACATGCCCTTATTCAGGTTGACCAACTGATTGGAAAAGACCATCTTTTTAAAAAGAGTATAATCTTAATCAAAGCTTGGTGCTACTATGAGAGCCAGATTCTCGGATCCCATTATGGTTTGATTTCAACATATGCACTAGAAACGTTGGTGTTGTTTATCATCAATCTCTTTCATGCATCACTTCGTGGTCCTTTAGAGGTGTTTCTTTTGTTTTCTTGTTTAATTTCAGTTCAGTAGTCACATTTGCATTTGTAAGCACTCAAATGTGTCTTTGAAATTCTATCAACAGGTCCTGCAGAGATTTTTGGAATACTATAGCACATTTGATTGGGACAATTATTGTATCAGTATAAATGGTCCAGTTGCGATATGTTCCCTTCCGGAAATCATAGGTAAGCTATGATCAATAATGTGAATGTGTAACTGATCTGTTTACACATTTAATGAGGATCCTTTATCTGTATTATTTGCTATAGTGGCACCCCAAAATGAGGGAAACGAATTACTGCTCAGTGAGGAGTTTGTGAGAAGCTCTAGAGATGTTTTTTCAGATCCAATAAGGGCAGACAAAGCTACAGTTCATGAATTCCCAACTAAGCACCTCAACATAGTGGATCCTCTAAAAGACGACAACAATCTAGGCCGTAGTGTTAGTAAAGGTATTTGACCACTTACCTGCTGGTTCAGTTTTCTTTCACTCCTTAAGGAAATATGCACTAAGTTGTGTTGCTCCTAGAAGGACTTGACAGAGGGAAAATCTTTTCTTCCTCCGTCATCAAAGCTACTGTGATTACTTGAAGCAGAATATAAATGAATAATAAAAAAGCCAGACCGACTGGTTTGTATTATCAAAGGATGCTCAAGGAGTAGAGATTTTATTAGATCATACTGTTAACAGTTTTATGCGTGAAGCTGTTGTTTAAGAGTTGAACCTATGCCCTAGTGCTTGTCAGTCCTCCACTCCCACCATTGCACCAAACCATGGCCCTTATGCTGAGAAGGTTTGTACAATAGATTATAGTGATAGACACCTTGATTGTTCACAACACTGTCCTTCAATAATTATAGCACGCTCTTAGAGGATTCTTCTATTTAGAAAGAATTAAGATGATTGTGTTTTCTTAACAAGGTATGTTTTATAACGTATAATTGGTATCTTTTTAATCTTCTATATCCATTTAGATTATCCTTTATTAAAATTCTCGTATTCAAGTTGCATGCTTTTCATTCTTGCGTATAATTTTATTTTTACCGGTTCTGTATGTTCATTAACTGATCATGATGCACCTCGTAATCCCCTCCAGGAAACTTCTATCGTATAAAATCTGCTCTTTCCTTAGGGGCTCAAAATCTTAGAGAGATATTAAAGCTACCGGGTGAAAGCATGGGTGCAGAGCTTGAGAAATTCTTCGTGGCCACTATAGATAGGAATGGGATAGGAGAAAGGCCAGATGTGAATGCTCCTGTCTGTGCATTTGGTATTGGAAAATATGAACAATCTGACCTCTGGGGGAGTATGACAGTTATTATACTAGCATGTTGTATGGACAGGCGTTTCATCGTTCTACACACCACAGTGCTCCACCTTCTGGAGTCTGTAATAAGACCACATGGAATGCCCTGGCTTGGTCAGCGCAGCTCAACTGGAATGTCTTTTGTGAAAGGGCAACAAAAGTATACGCAAGACTGCCACTCCGGCATCCTAGTGTGTCCCATCCATCTGCTGCTACTATAGGTGTTGGGATAACAAGGAAATCACAAGGAACGGGCACATTTATACCTGACATGGTATATTGAATTTAACTCTTACTGTGTGTTCAATTTTAAGTTTTAATTACTGTTGGTTTCTTCTTCCTTTTCTTTGGCTGACTGGATTTGTCATCCCAAAACTAAATACGTTGGGCATTGCAGAATCAAAATTATTCTAGATGTGTGCGTCCAAGGATGAGGAGGGAAGGATTCGAGAGTCTAACAGTCACGATGCGATGATGAAATCACCTCAAAACAGTGGCCAAGTTGAGGTTTCCACAGAAACAGACACAAGTGAAAATGTTAGCCGCTTCAATCTTTCACCTGAAGAATTCCCACGTCTTCCTGGCAGAAAGTGGATCACCAGAGGTCCATCAATCTGGTCAGCTCGTCTTGGCGTCTCCTCCGGCCAAGGAATCCTCTCACAAGTTGGGGAGTTCTGGGCATTTTACAGGTAAGTTTAACTTGTGTAAATTTGCCTCTCCTAGATTTTCTTAATAGTTCTATCTTCCTTATGCTTACAAAGATAAATGATGCAATAGTATAGGGCTTTTTGCACACAGTTGTTGAAAACTTTCAGATATTCTCATTTGGGGCATCTGTTTATAACTGTAGTATACAAGAGTCAATCCAGATTGATGTATTCTCTTAACTAGTGAGTCTAAGGGGTGTTGAAACTGTCTTTATGAAACAACAATCATTTTTGCTCATTGGAGTCGAATTATTTATGTGGGAAGGTCATCCGGTGTGATGAAGTTTGTGTTGAGGCTTTTATTCAGTATTGTTTTCCAGTGATGTTCTGTATACAACCTCCTTCATATGGGGAAAAAAAAACTTGAATTAGCATCTTAAATAAATTTTTTGAGGACTTCACACGAGCTCATCGTTTATTCAATTTAAAATCATCTTCACTTACCACCAAGCCCAATGATGAAAGCTTATAAGATTTATTGTCAGTTATATTTGCTCTTTTAGCAGTGGTTTTTTATCTGTGTGATTATTTTCTTGCTTTCCTCATGTATCATGTGAGATGAATTAAGACAGATCTGTTTGTGATGTTGCAGTACAAGAATGTGAGGCCAGATTATCTGAAGAACATATGGAAAGTAATCAACTAGAAGTAAGCGAGCGAAGTGTACGAGAAAGAAAGCCCTTGAGGCTTTGAGCAAATGAAGGGTGGCATTTGCCATCAATAAAGAAGCTTGTGGTTGAAACCACTGCAAATCAGGTAAACCCCACAAGATTTACTTAAAACCCATCTACATCTAGTAGTATAGTATTTCGCTCTATGCCTGCTTAACCGTAATTCTAGCCATATTCAAATTGCCCAACTCCATCTTGCCTTATCATGGTTAAGACAGATCTGTTTGTGATGTTGCAGTACAAGAATGTCAGGCCAGATTATCTGAAGAACATATGGAAAGTAATCAACTGGAAGAATGCTCTCATTGAAGAATTCTGGAAAATTTACCTCTCATCACCAACCCAACCACAAACCCAAGCCGTTTCCGACCTGGCTTCACCAGGATGATTTTCCTTCCATGCCTTTGCTGTTGGCATCTCCGGACTTTCCCGGTCCATTGCTTCCCTTCTGATTCGCCAACACCACGTTCATGTCTTTAATGATCTCTTCCATGTTCTTGAGCCTCTCATCCTAAAGCTGTTTAAAGTTACACCCTTCTTCGAACGCCATCTTCTTTACGGCGTTCTCCATGGTTTTGGTGCACCCATGTTCTACCACTGATTTGACAAAGGCCGCCATATTGATGAGGAGTTCCTCGTTGGCTGCAACCACGCCCACAGTGGTGGCTCTTGTGAGCAAGTATGTCATTCTTCCCATTCTTGAAGCAAAGCCGGCCAGATCCTCTTCGTTAAGAGCGGCTTTCATGCGTTCGTGGTCATCACGGTTTACCCTGATGACTAGCTCCCAATGAGCTAGTTTGTCACAGAGAATGATGGTGGGCTTGAATGAGGGGGGTAGTGATTTTAAAAAGAATCTGGAAAAGACTTGAACGTGACTAGGCTTCATTCTTAAAGAGGGTGAGGGAGTGGAGGAGGAGGAGAGAGAGAGAGAGTGGGAGGTTGCAGAAGCTAAACAGAGTGAGAAGCTCCACATAATTAGTTTGGAGCTTGCTATACATACATTATTCTCAAAACTAATTAATTGATGCCCAGCGCTTTTTTGTTCAAATTTTTTTCAGCCTTTGCACCCTCTTCCACCTCCCTCACTCTGTCTAGCTTCTGCAACCTCTCTCTCTCTCCTCCTCCCTCCCTCCCTCACCCTCTTTAATACTCCCTCAATGAAGCCTAGTCACGTTTAAGTATTTTCCAGATTCTTTTTAAAATCACTACACCCCTCATTCAAGCCCACCATCATTTTATGTGACAAACTAGATCCTGGGGAGCTAGTCATCAGGATAAACCGTGATGTCCACGCAGCGTGAAAGCCACTCTTAGCGAAGAGGATCCCGGCGGCTCTGTTTCAATAATGGGATGAATGATTTCAGACTTGCTCACGAAATATCGATGTGGGCGTGGTTAACCAGCGAACTCATCATCAATGTGACGCTGTCAAATCAGTGGTGGGCCATGGGTGCTCCAAAACCATGGAAGATCGTCGTAAAGAGATGACGTTGAAGAAGATGTAACTAAACAGCTCAGGATGAGAGGCTCAGAATGGAAGAGATCATTAACATGAGCGTGAGCGGAAGATTCGCATTCAGAAATGAAGCAACGGACCGGGAAAGTCAGAGATGCCAACGGTTCGATGAAGGCGCTTAGCGACATATCCTTACGGCGCAAGGCCGTGGGATCGTGGTTACGGCTGATGAGAGGTACTTTTTCTGGCTTTTTTGTTCACATTTTACCTGGTTTGATTTGTAGATTTTTAATGTTTGTTGTCTTTTTTAATGATGCTGATTGATTCATCGCTGGTCTGTTTGTTTAAGCATATCACTCCTTTGATTAAGTATTCGATGTTTCCTTCCCAGTAGCTACACAATTTTCTGGACTTGAGTTTTGTGTAGAAACTTTTTGTGATTCTCATGCTATTTACATACTTTTTGAGGATAAAATTAATGTATATGGATGATTTGATGATAATGCAAACGTTAGAATTCGTTATTATGGTTTAATTTCGTGGGTTCTCTTTTATAAGCTTGGTTTAGAGGCACCCAAATGTAGTAGCAAGTATACCTGTTAGCGTAGTGCTCTCTCTCAACCTCCACTAACAGGGCTTTGTTTCAACCCCTAACCCCCAATTTGAAGTATATAATTCTCAATTTTGGATCCTATTGTTTGTTATAAAAAGGCCCCAGGTTCCATCCAATGTTATAAAACGTATGTACTAAATTAGTATTGAAGCTCTATTGAGAATTATTGCTTACGATTATTCAACTACAAGCAAAGTAGTTTTGCCGCTGTCCACCATCAATCGACATCGTCTCTCACCCGATCCCCATGTTTTGTTTTCTAATCAAGTAGAATCTTTTGTTTTCTACAGTTGTGATAGGAGAAAGGCCAGATGTGAATGCTCCCTGTCTGTGCATTTGGTATTGGAAAATATGAACAATCTGACCTCTGGGGAGTATGACAGTTATTATACTAGCATGTTGTATGGACAGGCGTTTCATCGTTCTACACACCACAGTGCTCCACCTTCTGGAGTCTGTAATAAGACCACATGGAATGCCCTGGATTGGTCAGCGCAGCTCAACTGGAATGTCTTTTGTGAAAGAGCGACAAAAGTATACGCAAGACTGCCACTCCAGCATCCTAGTGTGCCCCGTCCATCTGCTGCTACTATAGGTGTTGGGATAACAAGGAAATCACAAGGAACGGGCACATTTATACCTGACATGGTATATTGAATTTAACTCTTACTCTGTGTTCAATTTTAAGTTTTAATTACTGTTGGTTTCTTCTTCCTTTTCTTTGGCTGACTGGATTTGTCATCCCAAAACTAAATACGTTGGGCATTGCAGAATCAAAATTATTCTAGATGTGTGCGTCCAAGGATGAGGAGGGGAAGGATTCGAGAGTCTAACAGTCACGATGCGATGATGAAATCACCTCAAAACAGTGGCCAAGTTGAGGTTTCCACAGAAACAGACACAAGTGAAAATGTTAGCCGCTTCAATCTTTCACCTGAAGAATTCCCACTTCTTCCTGGCACTGAAAGTGGATCACCAGAGGTCCATCAATCTGGTCAGCTCGTCTTGGCGTCTCCTCCAGCCAAGGAATCCTCTCACAAGTTGGGGAGTTCTGGGCATTTACCATCACTATCAGGAATGTCTTCACCTGTAGCAAGCCAGCAGGCAAATACTCATGTTTCATATGCTCTGTACATTTTGAAGAAGCAACAAGAATTATCAGAGGTCGATGAAGAGACATAGGGCCATTTTTGACCTGTGAAAGTTTGGTACCATAATTTAAAAACTACCGCCTGACCTACCCCTTACTTTTAAATGGTTTAACACTGCAGGATTCGCATGCAGCAATTCAAACTGGACGATGATGAGGACTTTCCCCCTTGAATCTGTGAGTGGATTTGCCATGGCGTTCAAGTCTCTGTTTACATTTTCTAAGTTCCCAGTAGAGTTTCAAACTCTTTAGACTTGTGTATGAATGGAGGAGGAGGCCCTCATGGCTTTTGCCTATTCTCCAGGACGATATTTATGTAATATATGTTAGTCGTTAATGAAATGTTTTCATGTAAAAGTTCAAAAGAATTATATAAAAGCAAAAAACACCTCTGTAAGTAGGGGCATTTCGTAATCCTTCTCATTATTTCAACAACTGAAGGTCATTCCAAATGAGTAAGTAGTAATATATACAATGCAATATGAACACTCAGACTAACATCCAAATACTTTCATATGAACAAATACATAACAGATGGCACTAAGATCGCCTCCAGGTTCTGGTAAAAGTTTATAGATTACAGCCATGAACTCTTGCAGAGAATCATCGCAGTGCACTAATAGTTGGACATCACCTCTGATTTAAAGGGTGCTTCTAAAGTAAAGGCTAAGCTATGTTTCTGCGCGAGGCAGTCTGGGGAGTAAAAATGAACATCCGGCAATCATGAGCATCAACTTGAGCACCGAACGACGATACAGCACCAACAGCTACTTCTTTGTGCTACAAGAAATTAGGATACTATGTAAGCATAAAACCAACAAAAAATGAAACCAACTAAATCCTAAACCCAAGCTATCGTTACAGCCTTGTTCCCACGCAAAACTCTAGTTAGATGTCCATATAGGTCAGTTTGCTCACCTCCCACAAATCTCTTATGGAGACACTAATGCTGGATTGGAGTCCAAGTGATTCCCAAGTAACTGTTATAGTCTTTGCTTTTGAGCACCGATTCCAAAGAGCAACAGTCAACCGATGTCCAGATAGAGGACCTGCCCAGACCTGGAAAACAGAATGATAATCACCAAAGTGTAACAAATAATATATATACAACTAGGCTTATTTTAAAGATCCAAATGCGAAGGGAGATGTATTCTGTCAGAATACCATATATCACCATATGAATACTAAGTTTTATTTGTGATTTCAGCTCAACCCGATATACTACTTTTCTATCTTTCCAGTAAGAAATTGTGCCACTTTCTAGACAGCCCAAGCAGGGGGATGACTGTACACTTCTAAGTTACAGGGAAGGGGAAGAGGAAATCCCTTCCTGATAAAGCCCCCCCACGTATGTCGATGGGGAGCTTGAAAAAGTCATTTGACCTAAAATCTGTTCAATTAGTCATTTTTATGGTTGCAGCATCACTTTAAAATGCTATTGAGGATGCAAGAGGAAAGACCTGATAGCAACCATCTGTTCCAGAAACACTAACTTTCCTTCCCTGAACTCCAAGTGTATCTGCAAAAACAAAATAAATAAGTACCCTCTCATTTACTTTCACAACTTCATAGTTTGAAAAGATTGTGACATACAAGGGTATCTATGAATGAGAAATGAAAGATATGGAAAAAATCATACTTCAGACCAATTAGACACACACACACCACACCATGAGGCATTGAGTGAGAGTGTGAGAGCGAGAGACAGGAAGAGCAACAACTCTCACCTTGATTTACAGCAATAACCTCCTCATTGCTTAGAATCTCGAATGTTTCTGCAGTCATGTTTCTTACATCACAACCAACCAAAAGAGGGGCCTGGATATTTGAACACCCAATTTTCAGTATGTGAAGAACTTGAAAGTATATCAAAATGAGCTAAGCACAAAAAAGTTCATATGCAACATGTCTTATGCTGCCTCTTGTGCATGCTAGAATTAAACTATGCGTTGTTCACATGGACTGAACAACAAATAAAAGCCATTACGAAAGTGCTACACTGCTACTTAATAGGACTGGACAGCATAGTGGAAAACTAATTTTTGAATATGAAATAAAGCAGAACAGAGAAAACAAGTAGTTTCCACGAACTACATATAAGATTGCCTTTTTTGACACAACTCGACAAGACAACAGCTAAATCTGAATTCCTGGGATGGCTATGCAAACCAGGACAAAAGAAACAGAAGTTGAAGGACCTTCATCAAAGCCCAGATGCTAAAATGAGCACGGTACTCCTGGTAACTCATGCCTCCATTGCCAACTTCCAACGTATCAGGATCTGCCCAAAAGAATAAGATGGAGAGTAAGAAAAGTAAATCGCAGTTGGAGTACTGACAACCAACATATCATGCCTTGAAAATCTGTTTCAAAAAGCTCATGTCTATACCATTCCATCCACCAGGTCCTGCATACGCCGCCCATTTGTCATTCAAATCAGCAATTGTTGTCATGCTTCATAACAGAGGAACAGCCGACTTTATCAGTACGACCATTGACAATTTATTCAAGAAATAGAAACAATAACTTTTCTTAACAGTCAAACTACAGCATCATGTAAATAAGATCTTGCAACCAAATGATAACAGCGAGAAACAATGATTGGCAACAAATGTTGGACATTCTTGTCCAATTACTGATATAAATCCACTTATGAGCACCATAAACTTGGAAGTAATAAAGCTCTTGAAACCTTTAAAGAGGGTCCTCTCTGAGGTGAAAGCATTTACCACAAACCATTTCGAGAGTTTTCTACAAATTATGGTTTCAATGTGTGCATGTAGAACTAGGATATAACCCCAGAGACCATCAAGTTATTGTCCACGTAAGTTAATGGATAAAGAGTATAACCTTGCCCAAGTATCATTGATATCATCTGTTGTACGCCAACTATTTCCAAGCTTGCCCGCCCATAAAGCAGGGTCGTCAACACCCCTGTCAAGCATAGAATTTCTGAATTAGGATTTCTATCAAGTTAACAGTGAATTAATCCAAATATTATAGTGCATAGATCAATAAATTGGATTACCAATCACAGATTGAATAGAAAATTGTGCGTCCAGATGCATTTAGGGCCTCACGCATTGGGGGGTATCTGGAAAGTATGAAACCACATCAAATCAATTCATAGTACTCAATTTGATTCCTTCACTATTAAAATGAGATCAACAAGAGCTAATACCGTTCCTTTGGCGGGATGCCCAGATTGTAACAGTTGTCATACTTCAAATAGTCCACATCCTGAAAATACAACATTACTCCTTAATTATTAGTAATATCCAAACAAAATGAATGACTATAATGCTAAAAGAATTCTCAGCAGAACTCATGCATTCCAAACTCTGATCACAAACAAATTGTTTACTAACAAGGGGACACGGGGGAAGAATAAATACTGTCAAATATTCAGGCAACTCCATTTTGTTTGCAAACATCAATAAAGAAAATGTATATTAACATTGTGAGTGATTATAAGAAGGCTTTAATTTTTGGTAGTATTGACCCCGTTACTTGCATTGAGGTGAGTATTTTCTAAATGAGTTTGAGTATCTTCACTAACAAAAGGTAGCAATATAAATTTAAAAAATGCAGAATCAGTGTACAAGGGTGTTGAATGCCTGCCAAGTCAAAGATATACTTTGAACAAACATCCAATAGAGGAAACATAAACTAACCCAAGAAGCAAACTGCTTTGCATCATCATTTTCATGATAAAGTGATCCTGGTCGAACTTGACACGTAAAAGCCCTACAAATAGAATGGTGATGAATACTGAGGAGGTTGTAATGAGTATAATACACTAGATACTCAAGGAAAAATACATAAAAATTTCAACTTACCCAGCATCAGAATAAATTCCAAGCTTGAGCCCTTTTCCATGTATATACTCAGCAAGAGCTTTAATTCCTGACGGAAATGTTTTAGGATCAGGGACCAGTTGACCCTGCTCAACCAAACAACAACATTAAGGAATCAAAATTCAAATATACATCAATTTTACAAGTTTTCCCGTGCAAAGAACTTTTATAGAAAACTTTGCATATATTCATCTATGCTAATCCTCTGTGCACATAGACTCGTAGAGGACAGACGAGTTATAACTACTGAACTGAGATGTAATTCTAAGAAGTTGCATTTGAATCATTAATGCTGAATTTTCTTCACATAAGATGAAGATGGTGCTCCCCACAGACCACAAAATCAAAAATTGCTGATACACATTATAGAGACGGTGAACTATATTTTGGTTGAAGTAATAGAATTCAACTGACCTCCGAATTTCGTGTTGGACACCAGCAATCATCTGCAGTCAATGACATTGAATAACATCATAAACATAAGCATGTATTAAGTTTGCCAAATACTTAAGGTATACCAGAATAATACCTATATTGACATACACATAGCCTAAATCTGCTAAACCAGTTGAGATGAGTGCATCAGCTGTCCATCATCAAAACAAAAGTTAGTACTTTCATAAAATTTGATTGAGGACAAAGAATTGTTGTACTTCTTTGAATTAATATATTTACAATGTGCCGGATACACACCAACACGAAATCATTGATGCAATAAGGAAACGAAACCAATAATTCATAAATGGTATTCACAAAGAATCAATACCAACAAAAGTAGATGAACAGAGAAAGCATAAAAAGAATACCAGTTTCCTTGATCACGGTTTCATTGATATTGCAGGCAAAGAAATTCCAGCTGTTCCACCTGCCCACATATTGTACAATAGTGATAAACAAAAACAATATACAATGTCCTCGAGTGAAGCAAACTAGACAGAACAAGCATGCTTTAGACAATGAAGTAAAATTGCCATTCATATATACAGAAATTGGTTGAATTGAAACCCAGTTGTAAAAAAACCACAAAAATTCCCCAATTTTTATCAAGAATCTTACTTCAGTTTTTCATCAAAATCCAATCCCAAATGGTGGGTGGGAGTGAGTAGACCAACAAACACCAAACTTCAAAGACTAAATTAGAAAAAGATAGAAACACACACTCAGAGAGAGAGAGAGAGAGAGACGTACCCCATCTGAGGCGTTTGTGCCAAACCGTTTTTAAGTTGCAAAATCCCATACATGGAAGTATCAAAAATGCGATTGAATGTTGGTGTTAGAAAAGTGGGTTTCTCATGGGGTTGCATGAGAGGCACTACTCTGACTGAAGCTGCCAAAGAGACCGCCGATAGAGTGAGAATCAGAGTATACAAAGAGAGGGTGATCTTCCTCTTCGCCATTATTGAATGCTCTGTTTTTGTTCTCTCTGTTTCCTTTTCGGCTTTTCTTAAAACACTGGAGGAGTCGTCTGTGAATGGGAAGGAACAGAGCATATATATAATAGACAAGGAAGCATATACCGATGTGGACAATATCACAAGCCAGTTTGCCAGTTTGCCAGTTTGGAATATCAAATCCCTTTTTATCCGCTTAGTTTATGTAAATGACACGTCAGAACTTCACATTTTTCCTTTTCTTGTTTTACTTAATAACTTTTCTCCTCATTTATGGATTACTTCCCGATATTTAATTATTTGATTATGCTCCAATCCAAGAATCAATCAAGCATTAAGCAAGTCTTATCCACATGACAAGCATTAAGCAAGGCTTACCGACGTGATATCATGACAAGCATTAAGCAAGACTTATGCAAACCCAATAAACTCACTAATCCAATCAATTACAAATCTCCAATTAGAACCTCTAACTCTTGTTTTTCATTTTTTTTTTCTTCTTCAAGGCTATGTTTTTCCATTTATGCGCTGCACGCGACTATCAAAGTTAAAAATGGATAGCAAACCTTCATTTCTCAATATTTTCTTAATCTTTTTCTGCTCAAAATCTTTTCTTAATCTTTTTCTGCTCAAAATCTTTTCTTAATCTTTGATTTTTAAGTAAAGAATGACTTCATGTTTGCAAGAAATGACAATTTCTTTACATTCCTACTGGAGGACTTAAATTGGTTTCACCGTGATTAATAGAGAGAGAGAGAGAGAGAGAGAGAGAGAGAGAGGATTATACTTTGTGATTAAATTACTCCACTTGATGAGGGGGGAGAGAGGAGGGAAAAAAAGAAAAAAGATAAAGTCAATAGTGTTATAGTGATTAAATTACTCATTAGAACGTTCCTTGAACCATTTTTCTCTCCTCTCCTAGATCACTGGCCCTTAACCAAAGCAAAGATAATCTATTTTGGTTTGGATCCTAGAATTTGGAGACCCCTTTGCTCTCGTGCAACGACTTTAGGACCAATCCGACCGACCATAATATTATCCATAATAAAATACTAATAGTTAGGTAGGGTGGCAAAATTAAATAACTAGCCATAGAAGTCTTACAAGAAATTTAGGGGCTGTTCGGTAACGTTTTCAAGGTCCCGTTTTTATTTTGTGTTTTCAATTTCTACCAAAAATGCGTTTGGTATTTCGTTTTCATTTTCACCAAAATCATTTTCTAAAAACAAATTCAAACTCTTGTACAAAAATTGAAAACACCAAATTATTGTTTTCATTTTCTACCCAGTGCATTGGTTTGATTGCTTTTTTTTTCCTTCTTTTTTTCATTTTCTTTTTTTTTGTTTGATTTTTCTTTTTTTGTTGCACTTCATTATTTTATTTTGTTACACCAATGTATATTAATTTTATGATAAAACCATCATATATTATTCAATTTCATATTTATCTTTAAATATTTATTTTAAACTAAAGATAATAGAATTTATTATCTAGGGTTTTTCTAACATTATAATTATTATTCTCAAGTTATAAATTTTTTCACTGTTTATAATAATTTTAGCATTTATTTAAAATATTTTTTTACAACAAGAAATTAGCAAAAATATACTTGAAAAATAACTTGCATATTATTATTCTCAAATTGTCCTACCAGACACGTTTTCACTGTTTTTAATTTTTGAAAATGCAAATTCATTTTTTTGTTTTCATTATCAGAAAACATTCTTCGAAAACGTTACATAACGGGCCCTTACTGCTCTTTTTTTTTCTTTTGTTTGAGTACAAGCAATAGTAGGTGTGGGCATCGAGACCGAAAAACCGGAACATCGAGCCAAACCGGATGGCAAAAATCGGTTGACTAAAAAAGTCAACAAACAGGTATGGTCACACTTTACCAAATCGGACCAAATTGGTTGTGTATTTTATTATTATTTTATAAAATTATTTAAATCCAATGCTACATTTTTAATCTCATAACTAATATTTTTCAAGCCAAACTTCAAAAATCTATCTTTTCTATGTCCAATATCTTTCTTTGTATGAAATTTGATCATTTGCAAATTGTCAAGCTCAAAAAAAAAATTTTAGTTGAAATTTGTATAAAATAATAATAATTCGATCCAAAATTGGAAACTGGACCGGCTGGTTTCATAATTTTTTTCTCTAAAATCGGACCAAACCGGACAGGTTAAATAGTACCGTTTCCGATTTCGGTTTGAGATGGAAACCAAACCAGACCGTGTCTTCTCCTAAATGATAGTCTAAACTAGAGGGGAGGGGGATTTTTCTCTCACACACACACAATTATGATGTCGTAGGGATTCAAACCTAAGATCTTTGGTCTGCAAGTCAATGGCCCTTTTTAATTGGGCTAGACCCCGTTGGCGCTCGTTGTTTTATTTTAGAAAAAATCGCCGAAATATCCCCTAAATTCTTACCACAATTGAACTTAGCTCCCTAAACTAAAAAATCAACTAATTTACCCTTTTGACTAATTTATATCGTCAATTAACACCTGTCATTAGATTTTTTGGGATTTCATCCAGTATTCCGTCAAGCCCAACCACATGATACAAGTGTGAGATATTTTGAGGGTTATTTCGTCCTTGTACGCCCTTTCTCTCCCAAATCTAATCTCTCTTAGCTGTGGGTGAAGAACTCAAGGAACTCACTTCAAAACAACCCATAACTATCCGCTAACCTAGAAAAACATCAAACCCCGCACCTTTAACTGCCATTTGATAAAGCCCAGAACTCTCCCCCACCCTCTCTATCTCTCAAACCAGCCATGGACGAGACACCATCACCATCCAATACCTTGTCGGAGCTCGACGTCGAAAACTTCAAAGTCGTCAAAGTCTTAGGCAAGGGAGCCATGGGCACCGTTTTCCTGGTCCACAACCCGTCGTCCGACCCTTCTACCCACTACCCTTTCACTCTCAAAAGTGAGTTAATAGCAATAGCAAATTATATTTCTCTCTATTTCCTAACATTAAGCAAGAATTTAATTCTTTGTATATTTGCCATCTATTTTGCTTTCCTCAGAATGTATACTCGGTGGTTGCTCTTTCCAGCTGCATTTGGGCTTCTTTTGCACTTATTTGATTCTGGGTGGGTTATCTACCTTATTTCTTAATTTCCATGTTGCAACTTTGTTTATTGAAACTGATGTATGATTGCTTAATGTTTTCCTTAGGTCATTGCAGTTACTGGCGGTGGTGGTGATTATGGTGAAAGAGGAAGAGGAAGGAGGAAGTAATATCTTAGGACGAAAATACCCTTTGAAAAGACCACATGTCGCCTCATGTGGTTAGATTTGACGGAATATTGGATGAAATTCCGTGGTTAGGTTTGACTGAATATTGAATGAAATTCCATAAAATCTGACTGCATGAGGGTAAATTGGCAATATAAATTATTTAAGGGAGTAAGTAAATTGGCGGATTTTTTAGTTCAAGAGGTTAAATTATACAAATGTCATAATTCAGGGATAAAACGACTGAAAATCATTTATTTTATTTTTCTTTGCCTTAGATTTTAGTTTGAAGCCTTTAGCTAATGGGCCTAGCCTGAAAATGTCTTGATTCAAATTTCCATGACATATTGATTGTGTGTGGGAGAAATTCCGCTCTCTATAATTTAGACTATCGCTTATACTTATAATAAAAAGTTCGAAGCCTTTAACCCTTGTCATGCAAATCTACTAGCGATGTGAGTATCACAATGGTTTAATTAAATTAAACTAATCTTTCATATTAAGGAAGAATGTAATGTAACCAATTAAATTCCAAGTAAAGTCAGTAACACCAATAATTCTTCAAAGTTCATGGCGGGCGCATGAACATTATTTCAGAACAATAAACAAAACCAAAGGGAAGTCCATCTGTACTGTAATTTGTTGTATTATATTACTCTCTACTAAAAAATCCAAACAAATTAAGAGAATCAAATCTCACACTACCTTCGATAGCTAGCTACCTATATCTATAATTCGTGTAATGAGTATTTACAAATCCCAACTCAACTGGAAACAAATAACAAATTACTTCAAGTGTCTGCTAGTTATAACAAATACAAGGAACAAGAGACCAACTAAACCAATAACTTGTTGAAATCTGGTTGGTTCTGTTCTATATGCCGTTAGTTTAGGTGTTGAGGTCGTTGGTTCCTTTGCTGGGTCCAGAAGGCGGCTTTGTCCCTTTGGGAAGAAGATTCAAGACCAGCGGCCCATACTTGGCGGCTGCAGCAGCACCAAATCTAGGAGCAGCAGGAAGATGAGAAGAAGAAGCTTGATCTGTATTGTCTGTGTGGCATGGAAACACATGCTGCTGATGAGGAAGATGATGATGAGCCTCTTCGTGTGAGTTTTCTGGTAAAAACACATTGTGTTTGTTGTGTGCTTTAGGAAGCTCGAGGTGACGAAGCTGGTCATTCAAGAGCCTAGCAGATGAATAAGTTGACACAGCTAGTAATATAAGCAAAACGCACAGCATTTGTGCCATTCTTGGGTATGAAATGAAGAGTTTTTGGTGTAGAATGAAGGAAGGCTTTGCTGAGAGAGTTTGGTGTGTTGGAGAAGAGAGGGAGAGGTTGATGCGGATTTTATACAGGAAGCGAGGGAATTATTAAGTGTTGAATTTCAAAACATCAAAACTGTTGCTGCGCGTTGCGTTCATTTTGACAAGTTCGTCTCCATGAGAAGCTCAAAGTCGTAGCCTCATGGACTATAATGTATTGGCAAGGCAAAGACCTGTGACGCGCTACTAGGACTACTCACCTAGAAGTTTGCTAGCTCCTCACTTGCACTAGCAATAATATAATAAATTTTTCATTATTGACATCACAAATATCCCTACAATACAAGGACTATAGTAGGGACGGGCCTAGGAATTTGATCTCACGGGGGTCATAGTGTAAAAGTTCAATTTTTTTTTAAAGATTAAAACTATATAATACAATCATAAATTCAATTTCAATTCAAGTAATTTAGGTTTAGAGTTAGAAATTTACTTGAATTGGGAGGTGGTGGAAGCGGCGACAACGGTGGCGAGGCGGCAATGGAGGAGTTGGGGCTTAAAGGTTTGGGGGAGGGGTTAAAGGTTTGGGAGGGTGGAGCTTGGGGATTTAGGGTTGAAGAGAAAATATTTGGGGTTTTAGAGTCTGGGTTCGGGTAGAGAGGTATGAGAAACTGTTTTAATTTTTTTTTAAAGACTGGACCAAAAAAATTACGTTTGGCCAACAGCCGTTTTGGCCAACCAATTTTTAAACAAAAAGCAGAAGCTCTGACTTCTTCTTCCTCACACTAGACCTGCAAACCCTAGACCTCCTCCTTCAATCCATTCATGGGGTCACACAAGAGGATGAAGGGGGCCTTCTACCTTGTGTTCATGGAGTCCATAGGGTCGTTTGACCGCATTGACCCCATTGTGGGTCTGTCCCTGGACTAAAGGATGGGTGTTCATATTCATATATATATCGACGATGTCTATATTTTCCTCAAATTAAAAAAGAAGTTTATTGCCGTATCAGATAATATATTGGTGTAATTTCAAGCGGCCTATTTAGATTATTAGTTGAATTAACTATTACAGTGAAATGTACGTTTTAAACCAACAATTCGATATTATAAACATCTCACTAGCGACATATGTCTAATTGGAACCAAAAAGAAAAAAACTTATCTGCGTGTAATGTAATTCTAACTATAGATGCACTGTGAGCTCCACATAGTAAACATGGAGAATTATTTTAACGTTGATAGGCCTTTTCCTTTTTTATGGTGGCATAGTTTTAGTGTCAGCGCGTGGGGATGAGTGAGAGTGGCAGAGATTCCTCGATTACAGCCAGATTTGGATCGGCTACATGTCAGCATAAAGAGGTTTGACCGAGTAAAAATGTGCCAGCTGCTGGCTAGTCCATCAACAGTCCGCGTTTGATAGTGTACACGATTCTTCTTGCGCACGTTAGCCTCTTCGGCACGCAACTTCTTCTTTCTTTCCTTTTTCTTTTTCTTTTTCTTTATACACCCACCGTCACATAATTTTCTTTGTGGAGGTTTGGGCCTGACACTGGAGAAAACTGATTACTAGGCTAGGCCTGCTTCGAATCTACATCACAAAATTTGACCCCAAGCGATCAGAATGGTACACCAGTCAGATGGTGCATCCGGAACACGCAAGAAATACTCCTAAAATGTACATAACTCACACAAAAATAATTGATAAAGAAAAAGAACATTAATATAATTTATGATATTTTAATTATATACTTGTATCGCTTGAACAAGCAACCAGGTATTTATGGAATATGGGTCTGCTTAGAAATTGCACTTTAATTTTGTCATGACTTGATTGGATTCATTGGACCCTAAGTCAAGTGTGACCCAATAGAAACAATATATATTGGACAATGGGGAGACTGAATCTATGAAAAATTAAATAATAATAATAAATAAGTGGAATTGGATACATGAGACTTTCCTCACCTAACCCATTGAATATGTTTAATTTGGAGACAGGCATTGGAGGATTAAATGGCGTTGATGTCATGAATTCACCAAATAGTAAACACAAGTTGAAATTTGAAACCTAGAATGGAAATTTTTGCTTCCTGTCGATCCTAGTTCCTTCCTAGAAATCAATGCATTATGCATGCATACACACAATCAGATATGTTGAATTAATAAGAGCAGTTATTCATGCACCCGAGATCTGTATGATAGTATTTTTCCTCTTTTAATATCTCTTATTAAAAAATAAAAAACTGTATGGATCCAACATTAAAAATATAATAATAAAAATAGGTATAGGTATAGGTATAGGTCGGTAGTGAACATATTTATTTGGCGGTGTCCTCATTTTAATGATCAATCTGGTTTGCGAGTGTAAACCAACTAGTGACACATGTAGCTTTCATAGAGAAAATGGTGCCAGTTAATCTAAAACCCATTTGGCTGGAGGATTATTATTACTTGTTGAAAATTGGGTAAAACCTATCGGAATGAAATGAACAGAGAGCTTTCACTAGGTGAGGTGACTTTGTCTATGTCATTCTCACGCAGTTGTTGCGTCACTCAATCAAGACATGATATGGAATGGATAGTAATGTCTTACTAAATGATAGATTAATTTAGGATTATCAAGACCTTTAAGTTTATACGACGTTAATAGGCCAAAAAGTAGTGTGGGGGATTGTGAAAGTCATTACCCAATAATCATCAGTTTTCAGGCTCTACCCTTTTTTTGTTGTTGTGGTTTGGTCAATGGCTCAATGCCAGCAGGTTTGGACCGGCAACCAAAAGTTGAAAACTCCTTTCTAAAATAAAGGAAGAAGAAGAAGGAGTGGAGTATTGACCCCTTTAATCCCCTCTTAATCTTATCTTGATTGTCAAAAAGAAGATGAATTTACATTCCATTATTCTTTTGTGACAATCTTTATCATCTCCCTTTCCACGTGTTCATGTATTTTATATTCACTACCACTATATAGTTTATGGGACACGAGAACAATTTTCTATCACTGATTGTATATAACCATGCATACACTTAAATAAAAAATTATCTACCTATTCGGTTTTATGATTCATGACTTTGTACGTTCCGTCGGATTTATATAACATGTCACACACAAATTAAGATCCACATAAAACGGCCACGAAAATCAGTTCTGTCGTAATAAGTTTCACAAGATCCCAGGTTACATATACCTCATTGAAGTCATGGTTTCATTGTTTACACTGAAAGCAATGAACATTCAGTAATTAACTAATGCATGGTTCTTCTACCCCCACCCACCCCCGTATTCATTAAAACCCTAGAAATGTTTGTCTGAGAGTGAGAGTAGAGAGATCTTCATTTGCAATTTCTCATCATGCTGAGCACTTTTTGGTGGGAACACAAGATCTTAACAAAGGCATTCCTTTTCCATATACGATATATATACACTGTATAGCAGCAAAACATCTCTCTTTTCGTAGGTTGTAAGTATATATATATATAAACAAGTAAACATGGCCTTGTTCCTCATGGTCCCCAGTAATAATGGACACACTGTGGTCAAAGACTAGAAAATTATTTATATACAAAAGAAAAATTATACGTTTTTTATCATTTTGCTCATTACCAAAGAAAATAAACAAATTAAAGTAATGCATGTCTCCACATCAACTCTATAAGTTGGTCCTCCGGCCAACTTTTTTGAGGCTTTATCGCTCTCCAGATTGGATGACAAGACATTGACACCATGATGGTGCATGCACTAAATTAATAAATCAAAATGAGCAGCATGCCCCTAACCTAACCGCCTCCTTTTTAAACTTTCTTCTTCTCCCTTTTCTCGATTCTCATCAACCACTTCGATTCTATATTGAAAAATGGGTAGGAGGGAGCTCTTGAATGTGCTGCTCACTGTGCTGCTTCTTCTGTCCATGGCGTTTCACAGGGAAGCGGCTATGATCAGACGCATTGGCAAGTATCAACACCCGGGAAGCTCTAGCCTAAAAGCGTCGCGAAAGGGTTTAGATGTGGAAGACGAATACACGGGAGAAGCCGGTGACAATGGCAGCGGAGATTATGATTTTTATGGACGGTACGGTGATGTTCCGAGCCCCGGCGTTGGCCACTAGATCGATCATGAAGTGAGTCTGCTAGCGCTGTGCGGTTTTTGTTTTAATGCGTTTCACTTTATATATGTACCACCTTCTTGTTGATACATATATAATGATATACTTTCCCATGCATACATATATACATGGCTCGCAAGGATTTCATCTTATATGTTTTCAAATTATCTGGGAGTTTTTGGTGTTACCGAATTCTATATATATACATGATGTATGTCCCCAAATTAGTAATTGTGTTGTATATGTAAGATATATACATTATTTTGTTAATAAGAGAGTGAATAAAAATGTGTGGATTTAAGTTTGAAAAAGCCTGTATAGTTATCGACCAATCGATGGCTGAATTAGGTCAGGGTGGCCTTGGAGTTTTTTCAACAGTTTGCCTATACGTGAATCAACAGCAGAAACTTTACGAGCAAAGAAAAGAAAGTTCTTGTATCCCACATCGACAGGTTGAGAAGAGAATGAGTTGGAGAGTTTGCATTGATAAAGTCATTTATTAAATTAGTTTCTTTACGGGGGAACCCACCACAGTAGTAGTTTGCTACTGGGGTTCTCGGGCGTCACCCAAGCGTTGCACTACTGAATGGGCCTTGCGGACCCATCAAATCTAGTCTGAAAATTTTATGGCCCAACACATGGGCCTTCCATTGTGACTCTAAACCAACACTACTATTCCATCAATGAAGGTGCAGAACGAAAAAGTTGGACGCGCACACACCTAATCAAAACTCGAATACACTAAACAAATGTTCACCTTTTCACTCACAGAGATGGCCACTTTTCTACACAAGACGCCACGTGTGAAGGAAATTTTAATTTTAATTTTAGTTTTTTTGCACTGGGACCATCACACGTGAGACAAACACAACCAAAGAAAAAAATATCAAAATTTGAAAAGACAATAATGCCCTTAATACTTTTTTAATATAGTAGGGTAGAAACGACTTTATCTATTTTACCGTATTCTCATATTGGCCGCAGGTTCTGTTGTCGTATACGAAAATATTTGCCAATAGGGGCCCAAATTCTTGTTCCAGCTCCAGCTGATGCACAACCGCTTGTCTTCTTTGTTCTTCGTCAGTTTAGCTCCATTTCATCAAATCTCCAAAGACCCTTTTCAACAGTGGCGGTTCCAGGATTCGAAAGTTCGACCGCAAAACTTATATAATAAACTTGACGAAACAAGTGAATTTCATTAATAAACATAAAAAGATTACATGTAGTGAGGAGACGTAATAGCGCTTTACCTCAAATGCATTTATATCTACAAATACAAAAACTAAAATAAAAACCAAAAGAAAAATTAAAAGAAAAAATAGAAATTTTTTTATTTCACATTAAAAAGAAAGATAAAATAGGGGACTACATTAATTTTAAAAAAGCCAGGTTTATATCGAGAGAAATGGGAAGGAAGAAAATTGGCGGAGCTATGTTTTTAAAAAAACGAGTTGTGACCTCATTTCGCCCCTTGTTTCCTTTTATAAACGTCTATTATGACATCCGTTTTTGGCTTTCCATCTCTAGCTCCATAGCCCTATCAATCATATTCCGTAATTTCTGAAATAGCTATCTTTGTGAGATACAAAAAAATTTAATAATCATAAGTAATGTAGGTAATATTTTTCTAACAAAAAGAGAGAAGGAAAAGGAAGAAATAAGAAAGGGAGAGAAGAAGAGAGAGAGGAGAGAAGATAGAAGAAAAAGAACGGAAAAAAAGAGAGAGGAGAGATGAGATAAGGAAAAGAAAGAAAAAAAAGAGAGGGAGAGAAGAGAGAAGGAAAAGAACGAAAAAGGAGAGATAGAGAGGAGAGAAGGAAAAGAATAAAAAAAAGGAGAGAGGAGAGTGTAGGTAATTTATTTTTTAACAGAAATTTGGGCTGGGCAAAAGAGGAGAGAGGAGAGAGAAGAATGTGGGTAATATTTTTTTAACACAAACTTCAGTTCAGTGTAGGTAATTTATTTTTAACAGAAATTTGGGCTGGGCAAAAGAGGAGAGAGGAGAGAGAAGAATGTGGGTAATATTTTTTAACACAAACTTCGGCCGGGCACGAGCCCAGCCTGCCATAGGCTGGAACCGCCACTGCTTTTCAACCTTTGGTATTGTCTCCCGTTGGTTACAAGAATCTATTTGAAGAATAGCAGAATGATTTCGAGCAAAGGAAAAAGGTTCATAAATCCCACATCGACAGGTTGATGCGAGAATCAACCGGAGAGTTGATATAAAAGAGACGGCCCGGCAAGTTTACAATCATACCTTTCTCGGCCTTTTGGCTAAGATCAAGTGTAGTATCTGTTCTTATCAGTTTAATATCTGATACGTGGGTCATTGGCCCACCCCTTATGATATTAAATTAATTTCTCCATGGGGAGGGCCCATTACAGTAGCTTGCTACTGTGGTCCTCGCGCGTCGCCCAAGCTTTGCACTAATGCATGGGCCTGGCGCACCCTATCAAATCTAGTCTTGAAATTTAAAGCAGAAGCCCAATGGGCCCTCTGATTTCGTTTATGTGGTGTGGCGTAAGCAAGTTGCTGGTTGCGTTGTGCCACGTACTCTGATCTCAATCTATCCCTCTGTACAATAATTAGATGAACATAATTTTCAAACATTTCGTTGACCAATTTCTATGTGTTGGAAAATAAATAATTAGATGAACATAATTTTCTAACACTTTGTTGACCAATTTCTATGTGTTGGAAAATAAATTGAATAAAGCTATGTTGACCAATTTCGAATGCTTTGTTGACCAGTTACTACCAAGCAATGTGCTAAATGTATACTCTTTTTGTCAAAAAAAAAAAAAAGAAAAAGGAAAAGGGATAGGATATTTACAATATACTTTTTTATGGACCTAAATTTTTTAGGTGAGATTTAAAACCTTATGTATGCACACAAGCATAATAATTTATTCCAAAAAAACATGTTTTTTAATCTTTGTTTAAAAAAGTTGTGTATTAATATTCCCGCTCATGTCTCGTGTATGATGACAGGGGAATACTTTTGTTCCTTAACAAATTCTTAGAACAGAACAGAATCACGTTCTTCTTGTTTTTTAATGATTAGATAAATATATATGTCTACATATAATATACTGTCTCTTTACTGATCGGTGAATATTGAGGGACATTCGCAATGGTCGGTTGTTGGACACTTTAGCTTTTGGTCCGTTCATTTAATCTTGGAATTTGTACACAAATCCGCCAAGATTCACTCTCATCAGCTTTTTCATGCCATTCAAATTCAATATAAACTTCAAATCCATCTCCAATCATACCAAAATAAACACCAAATCTTACCCAATACCCAGTTGCCAGCTGTTGTGGCCACTGAGCCCAAGTTGTGTTCAGTGCCTCATTTCCAATATCTAGAGGTCTATGCTGATGATTTGCTGGTGTGAAAATTTGAGGTAATATTTGGGGTCTGTGCTGATGATGGGGTTATAATTATAAAGGCGGAATCTTGCAGAAAATAGCTGTATTTTCATTTTGGACAAAAAATGGAGGTCACAATCTTCTTGTTGTTTTTTTTTAAAGTATGGAGGTCTCAATCCTCAAACCCAGTAAAGAATGAAGATAGCTGATGCAATCAAAAAGTTGTTTAGCTAAAATGGGTAAAGGACAAAGTGGGTCAGAAAGGAGAAGCCCACACTGGCCACTGGGTGATAGAAAAACGGAAAAGACGAGCCTTTCAGCCTCCATGTTTTTTTCATGAAGGGTTGGGAAAAAGTTAGCTCCTTTAGTACATTTGAGCTAGCATTAGCATGTTCAGCAGCACTTGGCTTCACATGGGTTTGCCCTTTATAACATTTATTAGCAAAATCTCTTTTTTCTTTGGCCTTTTGGTTACCCTTGCATTGCATTCGTCACTATATATAAGTTTCTGGAAATTCAGGTTCGGTGGGCTCTTTAATTCTGTTTGTTGATTTCTTGAGTTAGCTGCAAACCCATTTAACTTTTGTTTAGTGACAGGGACAGTTTACCCTTTCTGTTTGTTTCTTCTTTTTCTTTTTCTTTTTTGGTGAAAATTTTCTATATACACAACAAGCTTTCATGGTTTAGCTAGGAAGCAAAAGAGACTGAAGGGGTGTGTAACAGTTACGTGGGAAGTTGGAAAGACCAGAAACTGATAAATGAAATACTTATTAAATATTCAAAGGCTGTGGGTGAGAGAGAGAAAAAGGGTGGGGATAAGATGAGAACATAAATAAATGGTCCTTGAAATCAGCTTTGTTTGCGTGGGCACTAGTTGGCTGAGTTTTCTTTTTCTTTTGGGTGTATGCAACTGTTAACGATTCACGTGGTTTTGCCTTTTCGTTGCCCGTTGCCATTACTTATTTTTTTCTTTGGCCATCTGCTAATTTTCTCCTATTTCGTTATGTTTTTCATGTGAAAAATGTAAAGTTTAGGTCACATGCGTTACTGAATACACAGTTAAATTGAAGTTCCTTCATCATTGTCCTATAGAAGGTTGACAACGAGATGTCAATTCTATTTTGCCTACCCTACCAACCATTAAAGGTTGAGGAGGGTAAGACATAGTGACTGGAAACTGCTGCATAGAGAATGAATGAGGGCCCCTTCTCCTTTTATTAGTCTCTATCTGAATAATTCTAGTGCAGGTGACCACAACTTCTTTTTATTTTTGGTATTTGCCTCTTTGCCAAAGGTTGTGGGCTTTTGGGTTTCATCTCTTTGAGTTTTCATTCTTATCCTGGAAATTTGCAACAACAAAAAAGTTCTCAGCTTTCAAAAATTTGGTGGGAATGTGATACAGGTATGGATGTCATGTGGGCTTATAGGAAAGTGGGTGAATATACCCTTTTATCTCCTCTATTTCCGGGAAAGTAGAGGGAGCTGCGTGGGAGTTCTTGGAAGTGTGATTATCCCATGAAATCTCTTTAGCTGGATTTTATATAATTTAGATTCTGTTCGAGTTAACCAATAAAACTTGTACTGTCTCAATGCAGATCTGCAGGTAGCTGTTCCAACTGATGAAATCTAGTCTCAGAGTTGAAAGTTGAGCGCCATGGATCTTGAGAGAGTGAAGTGTTGGGACACTTCAAAGGTTAGTGCTTTATCTTCATAAGTTCAATTTAAGTGTATCTTTGCTTATGGGCATTATAACCCATTTGTAGTTTCTGGCCGGGTATGGTTTTATAAGCAAATTATGTTTGAAAAACTTGATAAATGATTATACTTTAGCGGTTCATTTGGCTCTAGAGATTAACTGAATTCTCAGAAAGTTGTATGTTGAACTGCATTTCAGAAGGACTCCTGGAAGAACATTCTGCTCTTAGCCTACCAGAGCCTTGGAGTAGTATATGGGGACCTGAGCATTTCTCCTTTATATGTCTACAAGAGCGCATTTGCAGAAGACATTGAACATTCAGAGACCAATGAAGAGATTTATGGTGTACTTTCTTTTGTCTTCTGGACTCTTACTTTAGTCCCTCTGTTCAAGTATGTCTTTATAGTCCTTCGAGCTGATGATAACGGAGAGGGTAAGTACTGAACAACTGAACAATGCTTTTATTGTCCTTTCTTTAGGTTGTAAGCTTTCTTGCATGTTTTTCGGCAGGTGGTACTTTTGCACTGTATTCGTTGATATGTAGGCATGCAAAAGTGAGCCTTCTACCCAACCGGCAGCTTGCTGATGAAGCACTCTCTACTTATAAATTGGAGCACCCACCAGAGAAGGAAAAAAGTTCAAGGTTGAAAGTTGTACTTGAGAAGTGCAAGGCCTTGCACACTGCTTTGCTAATTCTTGTTCTTCTTGGCACTTGTATGGTAATTGGTGATGGAGTGCTCACTCCAGCTATTTCAGGTAGACGTCTTTCCAGTTTAAGCAATATAAAAAAATGTTGCAATTCTTTCTGGTTTGACTAATTCATGTCTATGCTATTTTAGTCTTTTCGGCGGTGTCGGGCCTGGAATTATCCATGTCCAAGGAGCATCACCAGTGTAAGCTTCTCATCTCCTAATTATTTCGTATCAGATTTTTCATTTCCAATCAATAGTAGTAGAAGACTAATAAAGTTTCTGTTTTCTGAACATTATATTTGATGAACTATAGACTTTATTTTGATTATATTGATGAGGCTGGGATGAAATTAATATTTTTTCGAGTATGCCTGTTTATTGCATCGGAAGTGAATTGGAAAGATATAAAGTACCAACAATCAGTTAATTGTAGACTTGCAGTAATGATTTACTTCTATATTCTGTCCCAATTTGCAGATGCAGTGGTTCCAATTACTTGTTTCATATTGTTGTGTCTTTTTGCACTTCAACACTATGGCACCCATCGAGTTGGATTCTTTTTTGCACCAGTGGTGTTGGCATGGCTTCTATGCATCAGTGCACTTGGCATATATAACATATTCCACTGGAATCGGTATATCTATCAAGCTCTGTCTCCATATTACATGTTCAAGTTCTTGAGAAAGACAAGGATAAGCGGATGGATGTCTTTAGGTGGAATATTGCTGTGCATAACAGGTACTTTGGGAAAATATTTGCATATATCATATTCCTGTATATATTTTGTTGTTGTCCTGCATATTGATGAGTAATGTGTGGCTATGCATGCAGGCTCAGAGGCCATGTTTGCTGATCTTGGCCACTTCTCATATTCTGCTATTCAGGTAAGTCTTACATTCCTCGTAGTGTCTTCTCTATGCATTGTGAATACTGATTTGGATACTAATAAGGGAGTTGCAACCCCCACTGTCTTAGTGCAGGTTGCTTTTACCTTTTTGGTTTATCCAGCACTTATATTGGCATATATGGGTCAAGCTGCTTACTTATCACAACATCACCACACCAGTCACCGGATTAGTTTTTATGTCTCAGTTCCTGGTATGTGTGTTGTCATTCTTGTTTTATACACAGGAATATTATTCAACAAGATTTCATTAGAAAATGTGACGACTTTACGTTTTTGGTACAGAAAGTGTGAGATGGCCAGTGCTTGTACTGGCCATTCTTGCTTCTGTTGTGGGAAGCCAAGCCATCATCAGCGGAACATTTTCTATCATAAACCAGAGCCAGTCACTAGGTTGTTTCCCAAGAGTCAAGGTTGTTCACACTTCTGACAAGGTACATGGCCAGATATATATCCCTGAGATCAATTGGATGCTCATGATCCTCTGCATTGCAGTGACCATTGGATTTAGAGACACAAAACACCTGGGGAATGCATCAGGTAAGTTGGTCTTTATATTTTTTTCTAGATTCATATTATAAAATTCATCTCTTATTCATAGTCTGCCTGAATTTCTGATCATGAATAAATCCAAAGGCAGCTAATAAAAAATTTAAAATCACTCAAAATTTCTTGTCATGAATTTCTTATTTATAGTCTGCCTGAATTTTGAGTGGTTTTTGTGTTTCTTGAAGTATTAAGCAGCAGTTTATTTATTTATTTCAGGTTTAGCAGTGATGGCGGTTATGCTAGTGACAACATGCCTCACTTCCTTGGTGATCATCCTTTGTTGGCACAAGCCACCTATTCTAGCCCTTTGCTTCCTAATATTCTTTGGCTCAATCGAATTGCTCTACTTCTCAGCTTCACTCACAAAGTTCCGGGAGGGTGCCTGGCTCCCCATCCTTCTTGCTCTGTTCCTCATGACTATCATGTTTGTTTGGCACTATGCAACCATCAAGAAGTACGAATTTGACCTCCACAACAAGGTTTCCTTGGACTGGCTTCTAGCCTTGGGTCCAAGCTTGGGAATTGCTCGAGTCCCTGGCATTGGCCTAGTGTTCACAGATCTCACCTCTGGCATTCCTGCTAACTTCTCCCGCTTTGTAACCAACCTCCCTGCTTTTCACCGCATTCTAGTTTTTGTGTGTGTAAAGTCAGTCCCTGTCCCTTATGTTCTGCCTGCTGAGCGCTACCTGGTGGGTCGTGTTGGTCCTGCAGCTCATCGGTCCTATAGGTGCATTGTTCGGTATGGATACCGTGATGTTCATCAGGATGTTGACTCCTTCGAATCAGAACTAGTTGATAGGCTGGCTGATTTCATCCGATATGATTGGTCTCGAACACAGAGAACTAGCTCATGCACTGAGGATGATGCATCAAGGTCTACTGATATGAGTGACTGTAGACTGGCTGTCATTGGAACAGTGGCATTTTCTGGTGCACCGGCTTATGAGATAGAGGAGACTCAACCGGCAAGTGTATCTGTTGGTTTCCCAACTGTAGAAAGTATAACAGATATTATTGAGATGGAACCAGTTGAAAGAAGAGTGAGGTTTGCCATTGATGAGGACTCTCAGGCTGATAGCCGGACTGAGAATGCCATGCAGATGCAAGAAGAGCTCCAGGATCTGTACGCAGCTCAACAAGCTGGGACGGCTTTTATACTCGGGCACTCACACGTTAAAGCAAAGCAAGGTTCATCTATCATGAAGAGATTGGCCATTAACTTTGGGTATAATTTCCTGAGCAAAAATTGCAGGGGGGCAGATGTGGCCCTCAAAGTGCCACCAGTGTCCCTTCTTGAGGTTGGGATGGTTTATGTTGTCTAGACCAGACAGACGTGTAATTACCAAATAGTTTTGTCTTTGTTTGCGCACTCCTACAGAGAGTGGATAGAGCTGTGCTAGGAAGATGATTATGTAGTTCAAAGTGGTCTGTAGAAAAATGTTACTCTACCACGCCATCAGTCTCACAGAGGATGCATTTGGCAAGATGAAATTACTACCAGAAAACTGTAAAAATTACTACTTTTTCTTGGGTCGATGTCAGACCTGACTTGTCATGATCTTATGCCATCTTCAGTTCTTACTAGTCTGGGAAACTTAATTATTTAGAATAATCAACCTGTTCTACCCTCGTAAACAATATGATCAATAATGTACACATAACTCTATTCGCAAAAGCGAATCTTGCCTCCTTATACTTAAGTTCGGATTCCCATCCCCGTGGATTAGAATAGTTTTTGACTATCAATTGTATATAAGAAAAAAAACAGACTCAAGGAAAAAACACTTAGCTCTGTTCAACATGGCATGTGCTTGTGTGGGAACAAAATAATTCGCTACCGATCTTCCATGTCACGGGATTGGATTTAGACATAAGCCAATGAGGGTTTGGATGTGCATTGGCCCAATGCAAGTTCGCATGCGCATAAGACCAACGCGAGTTCGGATGTGCATTGGCCCAATGCGGGTTCGCATGCCCATAAGCCCAATGCGAGTTGGGATGTGCATTGACCCAACACGTGTTTGTATATGCATCACTCAATGTGGATTCAAATGTGCACTACCCCATATGGACTCGTACACAAGCGGCGACGTGGATTCATGGATATATCCGAACACTCGCACTTCTCAATCCGCACGAATTGCGGGACAACACGAACATGGTTGAGGGTTGATTACGCACAACTCTCATTAACCGAAAAATGGCGAAAGTTGGCATAGGATGTGCAAAGTGGAGTTTGCATCCCAAGGCTATCGTCAGGTATAAAGGTGAAGTTTCACAACTAGACGAAGGTACACAATTTCAAATTAACTGGTGCACTCAAATTCATACAGAAATTGATTTGAGCGTCGGAGTACCTGAAGGTACCCCACCCTCTTCCGTTCGATTTCGAAGGAGTGTCGCTTGGAGATTTTACCCATCCTAAGTGCGGAGTAAAGTCGAGAACCTGTGGAAGATATTCTTATTGTAATAATTTTTGCTCCAACAACTTGCATCCTAAATGATTTGGATCTGAGGACCTGGATCCAAATCAGCCATTTAATAAAATGAGTGATATGAAAATAAACTTGGTTTTTCACTAGCCATCAGCTTCAGATTCTATAAGATACTTCAGTTGTGGATGAATGATTTTGGAAATAACCAAATGACTGCTTTGATAAAGGGCCACGTAGTATTATGCTGACCACCAAGCCTAGTGAGTGGCAGGCATCCTATCTTTCTTTACGCGTGGCTACTATTTAGTCGTCCAAGTAGGCAAAAGATTCAGACACAAACACCCTAACACCAACAACATACAAGGAGCAAAATTAGCTTCATTAATTTTTGCAAAGTAAACCAGACATGGGAGTTCTAAGAACGCTTCCTTTGACCCCTCCACATGGCAAGTTCCCTTCAAATTTTGGAGTTGCAGAGAGCTTATCAAACCGTGACGGGTTCATCAGCAAGAGCTCTCAGTTTAGAGTCTTAGCCAAGACAGAGAAAGGTGACAAGGGTGACAAGGAAGAATCCAAGAAAACCAAGCAGTCCTTGTTTAGCAGTGTCACAGAAGCACTTGATTTTTCTCAAACCAGGTCTGCAGAGGACGCTCTGCTTATTGAAGATGCTAGAGAGGCCACCAAGTCCGGAGAGAAAATGTCCAGGGAACAGGTGTGTTGAAAATTAAAATGCTTTCAAACTAGCTCATTGTTTTTGTGTAATTTCTTTTTTTTTTTTAAAATGCTAATTGGGTTTTCTTATTTTCATGCAGTATGGGGCTCTGAGAAGGAAAATTGGAGGAACATACAAGGACTTCTTCAAATCTTATGTTGATGGTAAGTAGCAACTTTGAAATTAGTGCGGTCTTCATTTCAAATAGCAGCACTATTTTCTCAATATTGTAGTGATTTTTCTAACTTTGAAAATTTCTTTCACTTGGAAATCAGTGGATGGGCAATATGTGGAAGAGGGCTGGGTGGACAAAACGTGCAAGGTTTGCAAGAAAGATACAGGGGGTGAGCCAAGGCAAGTGGACAAACTTGGAAGATATGTTCATGTGGCGTGTATGGAGAAATCGAAATCTGGCAACTTTTTTACCAGACTTTTCTCAGGATGAAGACATAGAACATGGTGCTTGTATTGTATATCAGATATCCCAGAGCCTAACTGGTGATACGATGTGATGCCAATTTTAGATACAAAAATATAATATTCAATGTTGGGTTTCTCTCTTTTTTCTTTTAACTGTAATTGATGAGCATTGAGCAATGAAGTGATCATAGTATAAAATAAAATATGCAGCATTGGAAATCCATTCAAATTTCGTTTGACCAAGCATTCAAGTAAAAATAAAAACAGATGAAGCTACAATATGATATGATACGATACGATACAAATAGCACGACTTATAATTATGCATCCACTCTTGGATTTAATGTCAGCTTAGGCCATGCATGTAATGTAAACTTGGTAACAAGTGATTTAAAACAATTTGCAAGCAAACCAAGGCCTCAAAACTGTGTTTGAAGATTGTAGAAAACTTTCCCCTTTTTGTTTGTTTAAGTTTCCCTTTTCCCAACAATGCTGGGTTTGAATTTCCTCTGGTAATTAGGAGTTATGTCTATTTTCCTGGTAGAAATGGGGTTTGGTTTAACCTATAAAGAGCCCAGTGTAGAATTGTATTTTGCAAATTATTCATACCAACAATCAAATCAAGTTTCGAGTCGCAGACGTTGTCTAAGCTTTATAGCAATCTTTGCAATGGCCCGTAACTTTCAATCGCTCTGTCTCATCTTCTCCATCACGCTTTCGATGCTACTACTTGGACCAAATATTGCAGGTGAGTTTATTGTTACCAACTCTTGTAATGTTTATAATTGTTTCTCTTATAAGCCTTGTTTTGTGTGTGTGTGTGTGTGTTAAAAGTTTTATCAGATGACATGTGAACTTAATTTTTTTGTTATTCGTTAGATTCTGAAACAAGTATATCATCTAGAATGTTTTTCGTTTTTCTTTTTTGAGAATGAAAATCATTTAAAATACTATATTTAAATCTAGAAAGATTAAAAAAAACCTTAAATTTCTGAAACACCCACCTCATCCAGACTCTATGTAAACACCAATCTTGGAAGTTGCTCTGCTTGAAATTGCTTTGTATATGATTCTGAAATTTTCGCTACCAACGTACACTTCCTGTAAAAAAGATATTTATTTATTTTTCCGGTAATAAAACTGATCATTGTTTCTTTTTTCTTTTTCTTTTTTATGAACACTGACCATTATTTCTTTAAGAGTATACAATTTACCAAAGCACTAATTAGACAGAAATAGTAAATGTGCTAACAACATGCTTGCTTGTATTTCCCTAATTAACAGGCGCTTCTTCAATTGGAGTATGCTATGGAATGGTGGCCAACGATTTGCCACCACCACGAGAAGTAATTGACATGTACACATCGAATCAAATCGGACGAATGAGACTCTATGATCCAAACCCAGAAGCATTCGAAGCCCTTCGCGATACTGGCATCGAAGTCCTAGTTGGAGTCAGGAATGAGGATCTTCAACAACTTGCAAACTCCTACTCTGCTGCTCAGAACTGGGTAGCAACATACATTACGCCTTATTCGCCCCAAGTCCAGTTTAGATACATAGTTGTTGGCAATGAGGTCATCCCAGGAAACTCTGCCCGGTACGTCCTCCTAGCAATGCAAAACTTGCAAAATGCATTGGGCAATGGAGGCATCAAGGTCAGCACTTCAATTGCAACATCAGTCTTGGGTGTATCTTACCCTCCCTCAGCTGGAGCCTTTTCTCAAGACACCATGGAGTACATGGTACCTATTGCTCGATACCTCAATAGCATTGGTGCACCCTTATTAGCGAATGTGTACCCTTACTTTGCCTACATTGGAGACACAATTGACATTTCATTGCCTTATGCATTGTTCGTTTCTGAGACATTCGTTGTGACAGACGGTGGTCTAAGTTATGATAACCTGTTTGACGCCATGGTGGATGCATTACATGCAGCATTGGAGAAAGCAGGGGCACCCCAAGTCCAAGTGGTGGTGTCCGAGACAGGCTGGCCCTCCGATGGGAATGGGGAGGTGACAACACCTGCCAATGCACAATTATACAATTCGAACCTAATAAGCCACGTCTTATCGTCCCGTGGAACTCCAAGGCGGCCGGGGAACTCCACTGAGACGTACTTGTTTTCCATGTTTAATGAGAACATGAAGCCTGGTGCAGCAGTGGAGCAACACTGGGGTCTCTTTTATCCCAACAAGTGGCCCGTTTATCCAATCGGTTTCCTGTGAACAAAAATTAAAGAACAAAGCATGATTTCAGTAACTTATGTGGTTATAACAAACAATTAGCTCAAAGTACAGTTAGGATTTGTTATTTCTTTTCAAAATTAGGATGTAATTTGTCTCTAAAGAATGCAAACAATATTAGATTTCTTGTCAACAGCCAATAGTTTGAGTTCATTATAGTGTTATCCAATTTTGATTCTCTCCTAGTTTATTTTTTGGTATGTTTTTTCTCTCCTACGTTTGACTTGAGAATTGATGATGCAATGCAATTGATTCAGCTAAGCACCAAATTAAGAACTTAAACAATACATTGACAACAGGAACCAGACTTTTACTATTATATGCTTAATTAACCAATGTGTGTTTCCTGACGATTTCAAATTACTTCCATTCCATCATAGAAAGTACCGCACCCAAATTAATGTCCATAGAATTCAACCATTAACAAACTAAAAGTAAAGAGATAACCAAATGCAGATGAAAAACGGCTACCAGAGGGAAATCAGCGAACTTGTAGAAGGAGACCACCACTATAATCTGTGAATCCGAGGTATTCAACTCGGGCAAGCTCGAAATCGGTACTGGAACGGTGGGCCCAGAGAAGCACCTGGAAAGTCTAGTGCTTTTGCGGACGCCATGAAATTCAGAGTGGAATGCTAATTGGTTTAAATCAAAGAACACTTGAAGATGAAAATTTGACGGTTACTAAATTGAAGAGGGTGGGGTAAAATCGAGGGTTAGGGTTTATAGTGAAGGTGATGAGGTGTTCGAAAAATCGGCCAAGGCGGCCGCCTAGGCCGTAGGGGGAGGACACCGCCACGATTTACCCCTAATCGTTAGGGGTAGGCGCCAGGGACTTAGGCGGCGCCTAGGCGGGTCTGGGCGCCTGGGCGGGTCGGGTCTTTTTTTGTGGTTTTTTTGTTAGGAGGTGTTGTTCTACAAGTTTTTCACTGAGCGCGCAGGGCAGACTGCTGAAGGAACAAAGAAGAAGAGGAACGAAGATCACGCCGTCCACCTGGCAGCCATCTAAAACGTTTGATTAATCGAAATATGTCCTCAAACGTTGTAAGGGCATTTTTGACTTTTCGAATTTCATTTGTGCTGTTTAGTTTCCCACATCCAACGGTACAAAAGTCATCTGCCACATCCAACGATCCAAATGTCATTACAGTCTTCTCTTTGTAAGTTGTAAGAAGATGTAGGCAGTGACCTAATGGCGGGAACAAACAGTGCTTAGCGGGAAAATCCAATTACCTTACTTAAAAGCGCGGGAAGCCGATCTCAAACGGCACATAGAGAGAGAAAGAGAGACTGAGAGTTGAAGATAGAGAGAGATAGAGGATCATTTGCAATCAGATATGGTGGGAGTAGCGTACGACTGCTTGGCGAACCCTCTCGGAGCCGTTCGATCGACGTTCGAGAAGGCCATCGCATCGGGATCGGACCCCGCCTCCTTCGACGGCAGGGACTGGGGCGCCGTTGATCTCTTCCGTCACTTTCTCTTCGAGGATGATGGTCTTACTCAGGTCTAGACCCTAAGCCTACTTTTAATTGTCATTCCTTTTGATTTGGGCTCATTTGTTGTCCTTGAAAACCCTAATTGTGTATTTTTCCCATTAATCTCTTGTGTTTATCTCGACCTAGATATTATCACATCTGCTGTTAAAAAGTCTTTCCCTTCAATTCAAATAGTTTTTTGTGTGATATGTGTGTTCTCATTTCATCACTGTGGGGGAAAATTTAGGTGCCAATTCTGAATTCTGCAACTATAAGATTGGTTCAGCCCAACACTCTGGTTCGGTTTCGGGGAATGATACAGGACATGTTGGGAAATGAGTTCTATGTTGGTGCTTATAAGGTATCTTATGTCCTCTGATCATTTTCCGGTGACCCAAAATTGGCTAATTTCTGTGCCGCTAAAACTTGTGTTGTGGCTCTTTTGAAGGATGGCTCGGTTTGGAGAACCAACAAGTTTACGGATGTTCCTCAATTCCCTATGGATACTTCACCGGACATGCGATTATGGGAGCGCGGTATGCTCTACTGCATCCCCGTGAGTTCTCTATACTCAAACTCTTCCTTCTTTGTAGTATTTGACATCAGCTTCTGTTCTTAGCACATAAGCATAGGCTTAGTATTGGTTGTTTGTTGTGTGTAAGTTTTCTTTTTGTTAGGGTAAATGACACTCCTTGAATTTCAAAGTGTCCACTACCATATTCAGTTTAGATGTGCGGAATTAAAATTGTGGATTGTTCCATGATCTGATTCTTCTTGGGTTGTTATCTTGTTTACGTCCTTAGGTGCCAGGACAGAATTCATGGACTCAATCTCCTTCTGAAGCAGTGATGTATAGAAGTATGAATTCGGCAACCCAACAAAGAGAGAAGCGCCAGAGATTGGATGTTGAAGCTACTGATAACATGGATTGCAATGTAATTCCATTCTCATAATCTGCGTATTAATTGTTCACTTTAACTCGATTTGCAGTAAAAGGATAATCATATTTAAGTAGAAAAGGAAAACTGCATTACAATGGTAATTTCCTTATGGTCATCTTTGTGCTGAGCTCCAAAGCAGCTTAAAACAGCATGTTATATGGATTTAGGAAGTTTTTGCTTAGCAAAATAAGTAGGCAGCTCTCTGAAGGGGTTTCCTGTTAATTGGATTGTTATAATTTACTTGATAGACTAGGTGCATTCATAATTATTTTGGGCCTCGATGACTTGATGATTTTTTGGGGCCTGCACATCTGATTCTCTTAACCTTTAGCTTTGTAAAAATGTCTTCTTGTTTGTTATCTGACATACTGCATTCAATGACAGGTCTCAGATGAAGGAGTTGAATTCTCTCCTGCCAAAAAGCTGGTAAGTAGAACAAATTTTAGTTTATTTTGCTTTTATATTTTATTAAAAGGCATTCTTTTATGATTCTGATGGAATATAAATTTATCTTTACTAAATTTCTTCTCCATTTTCAGAAAGAGGATGGACATCTTCAGTCTCAAGAGTCAATTACTGAGGGCACCAGCTCTAGTATGATTATGGGGCCTGATGTCAACAGGGATTCGCTTCCTTGTCTTATTAAGGTACATTGGACAATTAGTTGTACCAATAGAAAAATGATGAACTGAGATTTGTTCTCTCTTATTGTGAAAGCTGATGAAACTCTTATGGTTATCAGATATATGATTGTCCAGAGTCTGACTTAAAGCTAAATGAGGTTTTTGAGTTTGTTGGAGTCTTCACTTTCGATCCAGAGTTCAAAGTGGACAAGGATGAATGTGATGATTTCACAAATGGTTTCAGTGAAGATGTGTTAGTTCATTTGCCCCCTAATAAGGTATTGGCTCTGTCTTGCATCTACGCCACTGTTGGTCTCCATATATAAGAACAAAAGACTAAATCTTGCATGTATTTTTTTCTTTCTGTACAGCTTGTTTGTTAGTATCTTGTGTTGGACTATAAGTACATAGCTCACTTAAATACGTTTTCCTTTGGTGCAGGTACCACGTCTCCACTGTTTTATTCACAGGAAACTTGCAGTTCATGACTTCCTACCTCGTTCCCCTACAGCGGAGGTGATTTTGTAGTCATTATAGTCATATTTCTTCAAACCAAGGACTTGTATACCTACCTGTGTGTATTTACTATTTATGCTAACGTGGTTGTGTTGACAATGCAATTATGATCTGATCTTATAGCCAAAGCCCAACTTGGTCAAAGAGATCAGGGAAGCTCTCTTGAGACATCTTACAGCTATTCTTGGAAATGATGGTGTAGCTGCTCATTTCATGCTGTTACATCTCTTGTCCACGGTAAATGGTGCCTTCTCATATCAAACTTTTTAGTGTTGGATCCACATGATGGTACTTCTACATTATTTTTGTTCATCTACATCCCTTCTGAGTCCATTTCTGATCTCAATCTCTCAAATTACCTCTGCCCCTTCCCTCTCTTCATCTCCTGTACTTATGAGGTATATGATTTATTATGGTTTTGACAGGTGTATTCTAGAGTTGAAACTGTTGCTGTGGGAAAGCTTTCACTGAATCTCACTTGTTTTAGCAAAGAAAGTGTACCTGTGTTTGGCACTCAGCTTCGCCTTGCTATCAAGAATCTTTTACCATTCACACAATGTATATCGCTAACAGTTGATTATCTCAACACTGCTTCTCTCGCACCAAGAAAGGATTATGAGACAAACAGGTAATCAGATTTCTAATTCCTTAACCAAGTATAATTTTCCTTTCAGTTGTAATTTTTTAATCTCTAAATATCAATTTTGTTATAGTTTTTAACTCTTCACATTGCTCCAGGCTGATAACTGGAGCTCTGCAGCTGGCTGAGGGTTCACATTTGATCTTTGATGAGACCCATTTGGAAGCTGGAACTCTCAACTCTGTTGGGGTTGAAAACGCAAGAGTGCTTAAAACTTTAATGGGGTTGCAAAAGGTGATTATCTGTTTTATTATGCATATGTATGTACGTGTATATTTATGTATTACTGCTTAGTGCACTAAGATTGGAAAACTCTGCATGGATTGATCCTTGGTAGTAAACAATGCATTCCAGAGAATTTTAATAGAATGTGTGTTATGAGATTATTATGTCATTCATACATAGCACACTATTGTGCTAAGACACCTGATACATTTAATTTGTCTGTTTCAGGTGGAATATGATTTTAAGTTCTATAAACTGGACATGGCAGCTGACGTCCAAATGCTTATTCTATCTGAAGGCAAATCAAACATTTTGCCTGCTGATATAGTGTTACCTTTCCACCCTTCTTCAGTTAGTTCCTCTGAAGTTGCTGCAGAAGCACTAGAGGCTTGGAGATGGTACTTGGCTACTCTTAGATCATTGCCACATTCTATTGAGCCGGAAATGCAGAAGGTAAGAGTTGCTTGACATCAACAATTAACCTCTAAACCTGAGCATAATTCTCATGGGTTGATGCCTTACAGGTGATAGAAAATGACTTGGTTGCTGCAAGGCAAGAAGATAGGAAACTTGGCACCCAAGATTTCAGCAGGTTAGAGACTGGAAGATTTTCCAAATGTTCTTTCATCTTCAAGTTTTGTTTATCATATCATCTGAAATTTTCCTTTGCTTGCAGATTGCTGACAATGGGTCGTCTGATGTCTATGAGTTTCGGTGAAACCAGCCTATCATTGGAACATTGGCAGATGGTTAAGGAACTGGAGAGGTTACGAAAAGAGAGGCTCAAGTGAAAGTAAAAATTAGTACTGGGAATTGTTCTAAATATTAACTGGTGTAAATTATACCCTATGGCTCTTGCTGGCCCCAGGTTCGGAACTTTTTGTGAGAAAATAGTGTCATTTAATAACAGTGTGCTGCCAATTCACTTTTTTTTGTGAGGCCAAATTCACATCAAATATCAGATTGTTCAAAACGGTGGGCCCTTTGTGTTTGGTTACTGACTACCTCTTTAGATTCTCTTTAGTTTGACATTCGGTAGCTAGATTTTCCGATTTCTCAAGTTCACCCTTTACCGTTTTATGCGATTATGTTTAGAATACACTAACTCTATCAAATCAACCCCAAATAACTTGTAGCTCAAGTAATTAAGAACAGTTACTTATGCATCCGCAGTCTTGTGTTCAAATCTTCATTTCCCAAACTCTGTAACTTACTGACTAAAGGTAGGGTAGTTTGATATGCTCAAAATCTCATATGATAATGGTCATTAGTTGCATCTTTTCTAAAGAAAGGCTCCTATTAATACACTCATTGATCTAATATTGTAGTAGTTGAAAAATAAAATATATAAAAATTGCTGAGAAAACTTAAAAGGAGTTTCCATAGAAATCCACCAAGTATTAGTATATAATTAAGGTGCCAAGTACAAAGTTACCCTTCAAAGATATTAATGTGCATTTTGCTTCAAAACAAACCCTAATGCATCATCAAATTGGACAGTTGCTGTGAATTTTATAACTCACAATCTCCACCGACCGTTACTATAAGTAATACATATATATATATATGGCAGGCCTTGCGGGTGCCAAATTAGCCACCTCAGCAATAACATTTGCCTCTCTCCTAATCTACACCGTCTGTCTCCTTCTCCAATCTAACCCTCTCCTCTCTCCCCTTTCACAAGCAATCAAATATTACATATACAAATCACCCTTCGCCATTTCTTCCAGACTTTTTACTGTTTATAAAAAGAAAAAAGTCTAGAATTGACCGCCCGAAAATGTTTGACCAAACTGCCAGTTAGCTGGCACAGCATCGTTGCTGGTCACAGTTCTACCGTCACTGGTGGTGACTTGGAAAGACAGAGCCTGGCCATTGAGGTAAGAGTTGCTCTGCCAGTTCTGGCCCCAGTTCCTTGACATGGCTTGCCACCCTGTTTTGGACCCCTTGATTGAAACAGAGTGCACATCCCCTGCACCTCCAACGTTTGTGATCAAAACCAAGTTGAAGTAAGAGTGACCGTTGATGGTGAATCTTATACCTCCCTTTTTCACACATGAAACCCTGCACATACCCAACACAACCATGTTAATAATGTCACTAGCTCACAAGTAAAATTATTGTATGCAACCGTCACACTCAAAAATTATTCGTGAGTGTTTTTACTAACACAACCATGTTGTGGTCACTAGCTCACAACACAAATAAAACTATTATATGTGACCGTCACACCCAAAAATTACGTCTTTGTACCTTCTGAAGGAGACGGGGACAATTCCAGCTCGGTATTGAGCAATTTGTAAGAAGGCAGGCTCAGCCAAATCAAAGTGCTGGAGAGGAGGGTTGCACCAGCCACCATTGTCATTAGACTGAGCTAAGTTAGGAGGGCAGAAGTTTGTGGCAGTGACCATGATGCTGCCGGGGAGGCACCATTTGGGGTCACTGTCACATCTCATCTCATAACAAGACCCACAGCTCAAGCCATTGTTGAACAGAGCTGTGCTGAGAGCTGCAGTGTTGGTTCCATACCCTTGGCTGTACAAATTTCCATATCCACAAGCACCTCCTGCAACACCAACATATATGATCCCATCAAATTCAATTCATGGTAGAAATTTACACTATCTGCCCTTTTGTGCATTTTGGGTTTTACCCAAAAGCTTAAAATAAACTAAAGTTTTTAACTTTAACACATGAAATTACCAAAAAGTGAAGAAAAACAGAAAGAGAAAAGAAAAAGAGTTACTTGGAACTTGGTAACTTACCCATTGTGCCAGAGGCATCACCCCCACCGTAAAATGTGGCATGACCACCTTCCCATCCTCCTCCATAGTCACCATAAGTGCCTTGAAGACACAGATTGAGAACAGAGAACAGAAGAGCAATGGCTAAGTGTGAGGTAAAAGCCATTGTTGTGTATATTGGGTATGTTTTTGTGATGTGAGAAAGAAAGGAAGAGAGGAGAGAAAGACTTGCTGACTATTGACTGCAAAGTGGTGAGTGCTTAGCTTTGGGGAATTGGGGGTTTCTTATATAGGGAGTGGAAGGCATTGGTTGGGGACCTTTTGGTGGGGGCCGTGCAACCCAGAAAGAAAGAGAAAGAGAGGGAGAGAGGGAGAGAGAGAGAGAGAGAGAGCGAAAGCCACATAACACAGATTCATATTTTCAGGTCATATTACAGGAATCAATGTGCACATGCAAATGTTCCAGTTAGACTTACCAACTGTTGAGCCCAATGACCCCACCTGCACATGCATTTCTCAAACTGTTTTCTTCATCTTACAAATACTTTAAATTATACTTGTATAAATTAATCTTATTTTGCTCAAATCAAATGCCGCCTTACCTATCTAAACATTACGTGTACAGTGTGGCATTTTTTCTTCTCTGTTCATTTGCCTGAGATTGCGGAATTTTAGCCCTTCAAACGGCGGTGTGTTTAGGGTCTCAAAAGTCCAGTCTGGTGGCCTTGAAGAGCGGATCAAAATGAGCATAATTTGTAAAATTATAAACACCCCATTTTAGCAAAATGTGACTTAAAGAACTTTTTTTGTAAATATTTATTTATGCATGTTTTGAGGATTAACTAGAGAGTCCGACATGAAAATCATTACCATTTTTAGGAGAAGCTCGAACTATCAGTTCCACGTGTGGTTGATGATTTGAAGAGATTGAGAATTTGATTTGCTAGACATTAGTCAAGTTAATTAAACAACTAAATCTAATTTATTTCAATAAATATCTATAAATCATTAGAGATGCGTCATCGAATGGTAGGTAAATGCCAAAGAGTAGATAGATTTCTAGAATAATTTGTCGGTTGAAATTATTAAAAAACACAAAAATAAAAACAAAGCAAAGTTTAAAAAAAACATTGTCAAGAAAAGTGCAAAGTATATAAAAAAAATGGTTAGAGTAATTGTCAACCCAAATAGTACACCAATTAGCGTTTGTATAGATATAAATATATTTAAAATAAAACAAACAGATTAGCATGTTACTTGTTGACAAGGTAATCGTATCATCGAGATTTATAGAGTGCTTACCTCTTCAATATTAAGACTGAATCAGGGGAGGAGTTAGGATTTTATATTTGAGGGGGCCAAAATGTTAAACACAAAAAGTTTAGTTGTATAATTTTTTTGGCCTATTGAGTAAACTATTGCCTATACAAAAGCGTTGGTTTTCTTTCATAAGTGTAATATGATTTTACTATTATATTCATACTGAAACACAATTTTGATCAATATTGATTTGTGGTGAGGAGCCATAGGCTTAAGTATAGCAATTTTTCTTTGCATTTGTTGCCAAATAAATTGGGGGACCAAGGCCACTCCAGGCCTTAACACAGCTCCGCCCTGGACTGAATACATCTTAATTTGTTGGTTTTATTGAAGTTTTGAAGAAGTTCAATTAATACGAAAATCGTCTTTTAAGATAAGATAATCGCGTGTATTCAGAATTTACTTTATAAATTTGTATCGTTGGTTAGAGAGGCATTGTTGTTCATATTATAATAAAGATTGTATTGTTTTAATCAAGATTTAAATGAATGATAATTGTATATATCTATGTCAATGAAAATTTGGATTTATTTTGATGATGGACCTACCATGTTAGGAGCACATGCAAGTCCCTGGCTTGGCGGTCTATTAATTTCATACATCATTTTCAGATAAATTTGCTGATGATTTCTGTTCTAAGATAAGATAAAATAAAATAAATATTGTAAAAAAACATACATGACAAATACATAAAATTTAATTGTGGAAGATTAAAACAAAGAATAATTATCCTTTTTCAAAGTTTTGTATCATTTTCGTGTTGATAAGAAAACAAGACACATGACATAACATCCATCCAATGCTCAATGAGAATTTCACCTCAACATATCTTCAAGCTCGTCTCTTCTGTAAAGGAATATTATGGACGCGGTTTTGTGGAATCAAAATCTCTACTTATTTTGGATTCACAACACTTTCCACATATCTTCGAGTTTTTTCTTATTTTTCTGTTGTGAAATAAGCAAATAAATGACAACGGTCCAAAATCATTTTGGTGCACCGAATTCGGTGTGAAGTCAAAGTTTGTGGCTTCAATGTCAGTTAAGAGAAAATAAATATAAATATAAATTCTTTTGGGTTGTGTAGCAAGACTTTGAAGAAAGCTTTTATACCAAAATAGCGATATTTCTGTTGCAACTAAATTTTTCTCTTCTCATTTTGTTCAAGGTGCGGGGAGATTGCATGCATTCAAATCATATTAATAGCACATAAAAGTAACAATAATTAGAAGAAGATATTGAAGCAGAATGTGAATGTGAAGATAGTTTTGTTTCATTTATTGCATGTTTTGGCATGGCATTACAAAGCTTGAGCAATTTAAACAAACAAGTGGGTGTTTGTTTGTTGTCTGTTCCTCTATCTTAATAATGAAAGGGGGCATGACTATGATTTTTCATATGTATATTTGATTATTGTTAATATGTGTTCTTTGCCTGACCAAAATATGTGATCCTAAAGTTGCTGAAGCCTTCTCTTGCGGACAGGCTGAAGGAGGTTGAATTGAGATCCACAAAAGGCATGTGGATTTTATCCAAATGTTTGAGAGTGGAGGACCCATGAAAATGGTCTTCACTTGGGGTTGTCTGCTGCTGCTGCTGCTAGCTTTAGACCCATGAAAGTGTCCTCCCAATTGCAGGAAACTAAAAGAATGGAATGGACCCTTTTTTGGGTCAATTGGCAAGAAGGTTTTGTTTGAGTGGTCACTTTCTTAGGGTAGTTAATAACATGGTCACTTATAGCAGCCACAGCTAGTCCCACATGTATGCCAACTTCCAATATAGTGCAAATTCATACTCCAACCATGTGCATTTAATGAATAACTTGGAGTGTAGGCCATCCCAAACCTGGTCACATGTGACCTATGTTTGCTATTATAAGCTCTTCTTTTATGTTTTATGTAATGTGACTAGCAAAACGATGTCGTTTCCTACTCTCAATTTAGCTTCTGACACTCCATATTGTGTACGAGAGTGCCATGAGCTAAATTGAGAGTGCCAAAACCAGTCGTCCTAAAATGAATCGTTCTCTTAACTCTCACCGTTAGGGTAAACTTTAAACACTTTTACGACTGAAAACAACAAACTGCAAACTGAAAATTAATTCTAAGTTGTTTTAAAAAATAAGGGTGATTTTGAAAACTAGATTCCACTTTTAAAAGAATATATAACCAAATATGTTTCAATTTTTAATTTAAAAAAGAATGATAATAAAAACTGAAAATGAAATGGTTATCAAACAACCCCTAAAATTATCATTAAAAAGAAAAACGAATCAAGTTAACGTCAAAGCCTAAACAATTAGTTGCTTTTTACATCCAACTCCAAGATTCTGAGTACCAATCTTATTTATGTTGTTGTCCGGCCCGGCTCATTCCAAATTTTACTTGCAACGACGGAAGGATGCTCCCACTTGTATCATTTCAAGTTTTTCAACCATTAATAATAATATGACAAATCTAAAACAACCAACAAAATAAAACGTAAAAAAATTGTCGCATATTTGCAGGAGCTTTGATGAAAAGCCGGCATCAGTATAATGCGATGCGGCAATGGGATTTGAGCTTTGAGGGCTACGCCCTTTTTGGTTTCTTGTTCTTTTTTAAGGGGCCTTATCAATCGCAATTTACAATGAAATGTTTCTGTAAATGAAAAGCAAGTTAATATAATTTGAGAGAGAGAGAGAGTGTCAATCCACTACATAAAAGTTAAAACCACAATATGAACATAACAACACGGATTTCCACAGCATGACATTTTCAAGGGTTACAAATGAACAGAACACAAAGGAAGGGATAGGGGGATCCCAGGCATGAAAAGTTGCATCTCTTACATGAGCAACCCCAAGGAATCAATTAGGAACTGAATAAGCATTCATGAACAGCTCATGGACAGCTTAAGACCCAAAGCAGCTACCAAAAATTTTGGGAGCAATCAATTCAAAGAATCAAAGTCCAACAAAGAAGTTTAAACCATACCTTTGGTTGAGGTCAGTCTATGAACAATCCAATAAATAAGGTCAACCTGCCGTACATCAGCATCAAAATCTCCTGTTGCTTTCACCGGCAGATATGGAGGGCCCTTCAGGCTTCACTAGATGAGAACCTCTGTTACTGATGTCAAGCCCCTGAAATCGGCCAATAGAATCCTGCTGCAACATATCTGAGCATGCATGTGACTGGGCTGCAGAAAGCATAGGCTGATGGGGAGCTGACATATTTGACTGGAAAGGATGAAACTGTGGCATGTGAATGTTCTGGGAATCACGCGGCCCAGCTTGTGACTGACTGGGAAAGAAGGGAGATTGCGAATATGGAATTTGGTGCATTCCCATGTTGTATGAATCAGTGTGTGTTAATACTTCCCGGTTGCAATCTTAAGCCTCTCAAGTTCTTTCTTCAGTGCATCATTGAGAGCTGTATTATGGGAAGAGTAGCACAAGAGAATTGGTGGTTAGCAATTGCCAAGCACTCTGGGGAAAGGTAGCCTTGCCCACTTGAAAGTACAGTTACCAGACTCAAACCAAAGGAGATAACCAAGAACATAATAGCAAACCAATGAATTGGTTGGACTAATGCGAGAGATCACATCATTAATTGTACAAAGACCCACGGGTAGCATTTGTAAAATTTAATACCTAGGGGGCTCAAAGAGGAGAGTGTTATATTAGTATTTTCATAATGTGGGGTAGCAATAAACTCTATGCATTCTTAACTGATACTAACCACAAATATAGCACTGAGCCAGCTAAGACCAATACCCAGATGATGGTCCATTGGTCACTTGTATAACAAGTAAAACAAGAAAAATTCAATAAAAGGTGCCTGAAACCATGGAAATAATTCCAAAAGGTGGGTGCATGACACGTACCATCACGTAACTGAGCTTGCTGTTCCATAGCTTGCACCCGAAGCTTAAGCTCTGTGTTCTCAGTAGATAAGCCTGTTGTATCTCTCTAAAAAAATAACACCAAAAAAATACAAAACCTCTCAGATAGCAGCCTATGGAAATAAGCAATATGCAGGCAATGAGTTGTAATAAATGACAATCTCTTAAATCAACACCAAGGGAGAAGGACAAACAAGTCCTGATTATAAGTTTTGTAAAAGCTCAAAATAATCTCTTAAATCAACACCTATGCCAGATGAGCATTCAACTACATGTCTATAATCAGATAAGGCAAGCAGGATGAGTATTTCAGTAAGAACCTGGAACAGAGTGAGTTGTGCGGATAGAGTAGTAGCTTCTGTTTGTAGGGTCTGAACTTTTCTTTCAAGTTCTGAGATGTACCTGGCCTTCCTCTCTTTTGACCGAGCAGCAGACTGCCGATTTGCCAAAATCCTGTTTTAAAATATGCAAATGGTAAACATTCTTTAGAAACCACCCCATTAATTATATGTATAGTTAAGATCTAACAGTTAAGAACTTTAATCAGACACACACCAGAGTTTAAGCGGCTGGATTACAACCGAAGGACGAATAAGGTCTTACATGCTTAAAGCCTTGTCAAGTGTTAGAATTGTTCTCTAACAAGGTCCTTCAGTCAGGTTTCATATATGGATAGATGAGAAATATAATGAGTGAGAGGCATCTCAACCATTCATATTTAATATAACGGTTGAAGAGTAGGTCCTCACTTAATGACCTTACCAAAGGACTTTGAGCGAATAATTAATAGCTAGTTTCTGTATAACAAATTTATGCAGATAATGTTTCGACCAAACATCCATAAATGTTTGAGAAAGTTGTTTGTCATTTGTTGGCAAATTCGGGAACAATGAATTGCAGTTATCTTTAAGAACCTTATGCAAGATCTTGCTTATAACATTCTGAGAAGTAATTCTTATCTGATGGATTACTTAATGCGATTTCATAATTTGGAAAATGCCTCTTCTACCAGTTGTTTTTCCACTAGGAACAAGCAGCACATTTAATTGTTGCCTCCTAAGCTAAATTATGGAAAACTAAATGGGTCACTTAAGAAGGATAATAATGCTTCTTCAGCATCATAATTACAGTTTCTAATGACAATTTAATTTTCCTAAAGAAAAGAAAATAATTTTTGGGTTGGAGCACTACTTCTATGGCAGAAAGCAGAGCACCCACACATTCATATTCAATATATGATAAACAAACACAAATCTCTCCAAAAATCTATTTATTTTTAATCCAAGTTTCTAAACTGATTATATCCAACTAAAAAATCAACCACAACGAACAATACGCAATATTTTGAGTCACAATACAAAAATTAAGGAACAAACAGAAGTAACAGATACACAATGTGATAGAAACGAATAGAAGAATACCTCTTAGCTCGTTTTGGGTCGACAGTCCAGAGCTCGGCGAGCTTATCAGGAGCCATGGCCTTCTTGGCCTCTATGCTGTCCAAAGACGCGTCAACCGAGTTGCTATGCCGGTGCCTCGGCCTCGCACTCATCTCTCCACCAAGCCCGACACCTGTCTCCGCGGAGCCTCCGGGATTCTCGGGTTTCTGGTCTGAGGGTCCGTCGTCGAGCTTGGATCCGAGCTTCTCGATGTCCATGTAGGTGCAGAAGAGATCATCCTCAGAGCCGCCCAACTCCTCGAAGCTCCCGGATGGACCGTCGAACGGGTCCTGGAGCAGATCCAGATCGTCGGGGATCCGGAATTGGACTTCGGATTGGGCTCGACGGTGGTAGGAACCCCGAAACGAAAGGCTGGGACTTAAGTCCGGAAACGGCGTTGTCATGCGTGGCCTTTGAGAGGCCTGAGAGCTAGAGCTCGGATCCGGTTTCGGGTTCGCCGGATCTTGCATTTTTCTTCGACTCTGGAGCTCTCTGCTCTCTGCTCTCTGCCTCTCTCTTTTTTCTCTCTCCTCGTGTCCGAAAGTAGTTGCGTTGACAGTGAGTACTCCTCACTCCTCCAGATTAAGTTGGAGGGACGTTTCGGAGCGAAAAATGAGAAACCATGTTACACGGCGCCGTTTCAGTGTGGACCGAGATTGGGTAGTCAATTTAATTGAGATTATAGATTGGGCTTAAGGTTCAAGATATTAGGATTTGTAGCCCAATTAGTTCTATGATTGGGTTTAAGGTTCGTTTGTTACGGTGAACTGGATTCGATGGTACTTTTTTTTTCAGCTGCAATTAGCTCTAATTCTAGTGGTTTTTTTCTTCCGAAAGCATGAGACAAGTGTGCGGTGGCATATCGACAAATGTCATTATTGTTACGCCGACCACCAGGCCGTGAGGCTTTCCCAGGCGATGTTTTCTATTTACATTCCCGTCTCTTAGAAAGAGCCGCTAAACGATCAGACCAGACAGGTGCAGGTAGCTTGACCGCCTTACCCGTCATTGAAACACAAGCTGGAGACGTATCGGCCTATATTCCAACCAATGTGATCGGAGAGATGAACAGCGACCACGTTATTGTAAGGTTTTGTACATTTGAAGTTACAAGTCCTTGTCAGTCATATGCTATATATGAATATGTAAAGCAAAGCCGTGGTACTACAACACTAATTGAGGGTTTTAAGTAGGCTCCTCCTCCTCTCCTACATCATCACGTATAAATAAATGTCTAGAGTCTGCGATGGCCATGTTAGTTGTCTTGGCTGCAGGCAAACATCTTGGTCCAAACCACCATTTGGGTTCTTTTTATCAGTCACACAGGGGACCATACGAGGCCCAGATTAGAAGAAGGCTAGTTTGGTTGAAGCTGCTCCACTCGACATGTTGTTCACCTAATTAATGAAGCTGGTGATGAATTTGAGAAGGTTAGCAAAGTTGGTGAGGGAGGGCATGAACATGTTCCATGGACATCTGATGTAACTTGTACAGGGCTAGTCAAGCCAAGCAGACAGGTGTTTTGCCCTACAACTTTGAGGGTCCATTGAACATTTTGACTGGACATTTGTGGGCCCATCACTTCCTCAATCACCGCATGATTTGAATGTGCCACTCCTATAGAGTCACAAGTAACTTGGGAAGATAATTTAACAGGTCCCTGTCAAAAATAGAAGGAAGAAGGGAATCGATTCAGAACAACCATTCATTTTGATAACAAAGGTTTCCATAAATTTGGACTTGACAGAAAAGACTAGAGAATGATAATTTCTGGTTGATATTTTGTTTTTCACATGCATGGTGGTGATGCTGGCTGGCCAATGGCCATACAGTTTTGTTGGTTGCTTTCTTTCAAAGTTTTTAACAGTTACTGTGGTGATTTTTACTATATGGGTAAAACACAAAGCAAGTTACTTGGTCAAAATTAATGCTTTTGATGACAATGAGAATAGATGCAAATGAATATGTCAATGGCTAAACAAAGCAAGTTCCAATTCTTCCTGCTAGAATTAATGGTGCTTGAGAACTTGCAAAAAGTTTAACATGATGTGAGAGCAAATCATAATCTTGTATCAAATATTAATCAGAAATGGGGGGAGGGGGTTAAATTGTATGTATATTATTGATACATATCTCAGAAATTACAAACAAATGTGGACATTAGCATTATGTGAATAGATCATTAGGAATTGGCTAAATTGGAGAAGCAATGATATGACTTTTCAATAAAGGAAGATGAGTGTAGGAGTGGTAGAAGGACTTGGTGCTTGGAATAATAAGCTTTACTTTCTTTTTAATCACAATTAGGACCAGGTGGGGTGGGATCAGGTACCTTAATCAAAATTCTTAAGCTCTTGCTTTATTTTTACTTTAGTTTGCTAATGAGCACACCTTTTTAATTTTTCCCTCTACTTGATTCTCTAAAGTAGGGGTGGGCATCAATCCGGCCGAATCGATAAAATCGGCCGAATCAAACCATAATTATCGGTTTGGTTTGGTTTGGTTTGGACAAATAAAAAGTCAAACGATTTAAAAACCAAATCAGACCGTATATGGTTTGGTTTGGTTTGATTTTGAGCTTTTGTAAACCGACCTAAACTAAACTGGATCGTTTATGTGTATATTTATTTATTTATATTTTATTTTACATGTGTAATACTATAATTAGATAATAACTATATGAATATTTGAACTGAGCTATATTAGTTAGTGAAATATAAAGTTTTATGGCATTTTGAGCTTTAGGATGGCTTCGTACTCTAGAAAATGATTTACGTATGAAGCAAGTTGTGAATTTGTTTGTTATAGTTGGGCTAACAATGTTCAAAAAATGCAAAAAGAAAGAGAATTGGGCTTAGGCCCAAACCGGTCAAACTAAACCGTCTTAAATGATTTGGTTTGATTCGGTTTTCTATATAACTTTTATTCAAATTAAACCGAACCAAACCATTATATTGTAATTAATTCAACCATAATTTTGAAATAAAATCGACCCAATCCGGACCGTACCCACCCCTACTTTAAAGTTTAATCTTTTGTATGCCATTTTTCTCAACAATAATGCACACTCTGGAATTGAAAAGACACCCATCTTAGTCTCATTTGGTTTCCATCCTCTATCTGTAACCCAGTGTCCTTCCTTAGCCACAATCCAAATACTACAAAACTTGCCCGTAGCTATCTCTTTCTAACCCTCTCACAATCTGCAGCATCTATCAAATTATCAACCTCTGTCTCTCTCTCTCTCTCCCTGTGAATGGAAGAAGCAGAAAAGGCTTCATTTCAACCTTAAGCCTCTTTGGTAAGAATATATGAGTCATACTTTGTTCTCTTTTTCTTCATCCCATGTCCTTTTAGAAGTTGGGCTTGTTCCGAGGGTTATAAATCTTAATTGAAGTGATTATTAACTTCAAGTTTCAACCTTTTGGAGTCTTGATGATTACTGTTCACCATCCCTTCTATAATCACAGAGACCATCAAAATATGCTTTTTTGAAAGTCTTTTTTATCTAATTGGAATCCTGACAAACATTACTATAACCCAAAGGCCCCTCTCTCTCTCTCTCTGAGTTTTGACAAGAAAGATATCAAAGGAGAGCCACAAGGTAAGAAACAACAAGCCCCCACTTAATTTTATGCAGTTTCCCTCACTCCCATGAACTCTACCAGTCTTTGAAATCATCCACAACTCAGCTACCACCAGCCTTGCATAGAATTTCAACATCAAACACAGAGGTAGCTAGAGTGGAACAAAAAATAAGAGAGAGCTTTGCTCTGTACATGGGGAAGATGAATTCCCTTCTCTCAGTCTCCTTCGTGGTTCGATTTGGCGCCAACAACCCATGGATATATGAAACTCCAAGCTTATTTGCATAATCTGTTAAGCAAAAAAGGTACAAACTTTAGCTTATTACAAAACAGGAGGAAGGTGGTTTCTTTTTAGTTTTGCTGATTCTGAATCTGGTGAAGCAACCAATGGTAACTCTTCGTCACCGTCCACACCGCCTACTTCTAGACCCAGGAGGATCATCAGCATCATCAACCACACCAGACCCCGCCAATGGAAGCAGGACACGTGGGACATACACCAATGAGGCCAACTTTGACACCAACATGGTCATCATCCTAGCAGCCCTGCTCTGTGCACTGATATTTGCTCTGGGGCTAAACTCAATCGTGCGCTGTGCTTTAAGATGCAGCAGAAGGTTCTCTTTTGAGACCCCAGATGAGACTGCTGCACGCTTAGCAGCCACAGGGCTGAAAAAGAGCACATTGCGTCAAATTCCCATTGTGGCATATGGCTCAGGGGCTAATATTCCTGCCACAGACTGCCCAATTTGCCTTGGAGAATTTCAAGATGGCCACAAAGTGAGGCTGCTGCCAACATGCAACCATGGATTTCATGTCAGGTGCATAGACACTTGGTTTTTGTCACACTCTTCGTGCCCAACTTGCCGCCACTCGTTGCTTGAACAGCCAGCTGCAGCTCCAGATTCTGCAGAAGTTGCTGATGCTAGACATACTGCTGGAAATGCATCATCTGGAGGACAAGGTGACGTGCCAATATCTGTTGATGAAGCCAGTTGATAATGTTTTAAACTTAGAGAAAGATATTTTATTTATTTATAATATTGTTGGTTACAAGTAGTTTTTAGTTTTTGGTTGTCAAATATGTAATCTGATCTGAGGTGCTATGGCAATGCCTATATGTAATGAGGTTTTTGAGGAAAAACTATAAATTTTCAGCCAAACTTGTGCACCTCATAGGGTGGATAATATTATCCACTTTAATATTGTAGTGGTATTTAACTTGAAGAATGAATGAATGCCTTGCCGTCTTGGTAATGCAAATCAATTAAGCAAACAAAACTCATCTTTTCTAGCACGCTACTATGCACCCGAGTTTAAATCCGCTCTCCTTAATTTAGATTAGATTAAAATAGAACATTTGAATTTTGCTTTTCCTTTTTTCCTTGCTTCCATTTGTAAAAGTTAAGGCAGACAAATGCAAAACTGATGAAAACATATAGTATTTTTCAAGGTAAAAAAAAGAAAAGGAAACATTATTTTGTGCTCACGGAATGGAATCTCAAACTCTTTTTTCTCCTCCATTCTTCACCTTTTTGGCCCACAAATAAGTTATTTTATTCCTGCACTACCTCAAAACCCTTGTTTTTAAGTAAATGGGGACATTTTCTCGAGCATCATTCATCGTTGGACCACCCCCACAAACACACGCACCCTCTTCGTTTCAACCTGATTAATCAATATCTACTATCTTTAAGATTTTTCCTGGATTCCAAAGATTACTAAGAAGACGTGTAGGGAAGCTTGAGGAACAATATTTTTCTGCACTCATGACTTGTGGGAGAGGCAGTATTTAATTTAGTCATGTTTCATGTTTCAATCCTTTGTGGCAACTTCTATTGGTAGAATCGTTTTTTCTTTTAATTAATGAGTTCGGGGATTCAAATTTGGGATCTCTGTTAAAATTGAGATGAGATGTACCCTAGTTTTAAATCTTTATAGAACCGTTTAAACAATATGTGCCCACTAAAACACCCACTAGCTATGACTGCTACATCATAAAGGGGTACATGAAGGTACCAGTAAGATACATATATAGGTCGTCATGGATGAGCTACTTGAGCATACAGGTGGGTTGTACACCGTGGCGGAGACTCCTAGATCTGGAGTGACTCTGGCCCCTTAGATTTTTATCCCTCCTCTATTATATTATATATAATTTGTAGAATTTGTAATAAACAACTCATAAATTAAGTTAAAATTTTCTCTAAAATAAATTAGACATGACTCAATTAGAAATATTTAGCTCGAAATATGTAATTATTGAATACTTAGGTGTTTTATATACTTGTATTTTCTACTTCGGCCCCCCAACTTTACAATTCTAGCTCTGCTCCTGATTATACACTGAACAGAATTGGTCAATAGCAAATCCAGCTTTGGAATCCTTGGACTAAGGACTTAGTGAGCTTGTGGTTCACAATACACTGAATAGCAGCGACGATATGATTTCTTTGCGAGAATGAATATTAACAAGAATTCCCCCCTTTTGTTCAAGGATCGTTCTACTACAACATCTTTTTAAACATATTTCATATTAATTTTATTTTTGATTTGTTGTAATTGCAAACTCACAAGGTAGCTACTAGCTTAGGCAAGTTGTTTTCCATTTTTCATTTTTATACAATCAATTAAGGAGGGGGGATTCGAACACAACAAGTGCACAAGTAATCGCTTAAGCTATAAGACCATTGTTTTTTTTTTGGGTCAAAGTTAGGAAGGGGAGGGGGGAAACTCACACACACATGAGCCATGGGGACTTGAACCCATGATTGTGGGAGCAAATATTTTCGTCTCCAATTACAGCACGCCACGTGGAAAAGAAGAATATTCTTAGATTAATTAAGTGAGCCCGTTTATTTGGCCAATTAATTAATACCATAAATTGAGATAATATCTTAATTAAGTGATATTATCTTTATTTAACAAGATAATAACACTAATTTAGATATTACCCCAATAAGGAGATATTATCATCATCAAATTAGGAGATTTGGATCCCAAGCAAATCCCTAATGGACTCAATCTCTACAATTTGGGGAACGAATAAACTCCTTCATAATAAGAGTTTTATTCTCTATGAAACCCTAGCCTCCGATGCTCCTTATAAATAGATGACTTCATTCATCATTCAAGCTACTTCTAAACCTAGCTCCGAAACCCTTCAAAAACACTCTCTCCCTCTCTCTCACGCCGCCCCTCTCTCCATTTTTTCTCCACAAGGCTCCGGCCACCACACAAGCTCCGGCCACCCGGTTCTCACCCTAGAGAAATCTCTGTACCTTTTTTAGCTATTGTTTCACTTAGATTCAATCGAACTAACTTAGGCATCGAAGGGCCTTTGGCCAACACCCCTCGAGTGTGGTCTATTTACTTCGGTCTTTTTTACAAGAATCGAGGAAGAGAGAGAAGGAAGATCAAAGGGCGAATGATCTAGAAGCGAATATTCTCCCACGAGATTATTTGCACAAACAATGACCACTTAGGAACACATCAAAGACCTGGGTCAATCCAACTAATACCATATTGGTGCTAAGACCCTTGTTAGTTTAGGCAAGTTTTATTTGGCCAAAAAACCAAAGAAAAAGATGAAGTAGCTACGTTAAAAATGAGAGTGTGGCATGACGATGGACAAGTGCCATTGTGCTAATATACAATTCAGTCTATTGATTGGAGAAGAACTTATATGTAACGAGGATGCCACCGTTGTGCTATTTTAAACTTATCACACATTGTTATATCTGAAAGTTAAAACACATGACAATGAGTGATTGGCTCGGGATAACGCCACAATAGTATCCCGATATATGTAAATTTTTCGCCTATTAATTGATGTTGGTAGTTTGAAAATTGGCCAAGGCCTTGCAACAGTAGTGCCCAAGTAGAGATGTCAATCAGTTGAATTGGGCCTTGAGAAGACATGGATTGGCATGGGCCTCTCTGAGGTCCTTAAATTGCTTAGCCCATTTTAAGACATTATTTTCGTCGGAAATGCTATAATGAGGAGGGCTATAAGCTTAGCCATTTTAAGATGCAACCAGCTAATCACCAAAAGATTAAGCCCAATTAGATCATGGGTTCATAAATATTAAAGTTTCCTGTACTCAAAAGGTGCTGTGTTTTGCAAAGATGGAGAAAGAATGGGAAAGTAGGAAAAAATTTCATAAGCATAACCATAAGAGACTTGGATGGACAAAAGTCTATATGTATCATTCATGTTATTAAACAGAACAGAGCACAAGAAACACCAGGTTTTCCCATTAATTAACAAACTTCAAAATGAGCCCTTGCAATTGCAAACAGCAGCAACCCATAAAAAGAGCCCAAAACCATACAACAAAATGCTCTCACTTAGTCAACTCGGCTGAGAGTGTGTTAGCCAAGGAGGATATGGTAGAAGGAGACACCCCTCTAGTCCCACCCAAATACCATTTCTTGATGTTCTCAACCACATTTGCATTCTCCACCTGGATTTTTGACTCTTCCTTCCCTTCAGTGATAAAAGCAATCTGCATACACATAAACAAATAAGTAGAAATTATATCTAATTAGCTGAAAGCCTGAAAGCAATATTTCCTTAACAAAACCAATGTTATTTGGTTTGATTCTTACCTCAGCAGTGGCAGAAGTTGCTGGAAAATGAAATGTGATGATGGAATCTTTCTTGAAGTACTTTGATTGGAAGAACTCAACAATTTTCTCCAAGGCTTCCTCCTCCTCTTCTTCATATTTGTCATCAGCTGCCAATCTATCCCTCACAGAACTCTCAAGCTGCACCCCATATTGAGACCCTTTGATCTCCTTGATCACCACAACCCTTAGGAATTTCTCAACAGGAGCTGCATGCATCCACAATTTGATCAAGGGATTAGAAAAAAGTAAATGAAGATTGCAACTTTTGGGATGTATGGTATTGCAATTTTACCAGAAATAAGAGCATCAAAGAAGTCATCATCTTCTGCAAGCTCATTTGCTTTCTTGGTCTTCCATTGCTGAAGATGTGACACAACTTCAGGGTCTAAGTAAACCCCAATTGCTGTGAACTTGATTTGAAGAAAGTGTATCTCAATGTCAGTGATCCCTGCCAAACGCAATTACCCATTAGCAATTTTTCATTTTCTTTTGCGAATCAAACACAAAAATGTTATGTTTAAGCAAGTGCAAAAATGGCTTACCATGACCCAGCAGAGATAATGGCTTGGTGGTTGTGATCTGACGAGGAAAAGGGATTTCATCTACCAATACCACTTCAGTACCCACTGTGGTGCATAAAGATACAAACTTTAGTCATGCTTAAAATCAAGAACAAAACCCAACAAAAATAAAACATGATTTCAGAGAGACAGAGAGCTCTTACTCTTAGTGTGGCTGTGTGTTTTGAGGGGTATGATTAGCAGGCAGCTATGGAGGAGATGAAGGAAGTAGATAGAAATGTTGTCTGAGAAAACAATGGGAATATAGCTGAGGCTTAGGCCTCTATATATCTTGAGCTGTGGTGTTGCAGCTGACAATGCCTTCCAGTCTTGCCCAGGTGGTAGGTGTTGCAGTGGATGTTGAAAAGCTTGTGATCACATCTCACTTTCTCCAACTCAAATTTTAGTTAGAATTCATTCGTATAAAATTGGGTCTCCAATTAACACGTAACTTAGAAAATCTCACATATAATTCGTTGTATACAACCGGTGATACGACAGATTGTCTCAATCTCACAAATTAACTCTTTATAAAATAAGCTTCCAATTTTGACCGCAGAAAAAAAAATTGAGTTATTTGATATTGTATAGTTTGTTGTCAAATGATACATGAAACAGTCACACCAAGAATGTCACTTGGTTTGTGAGGCACCAAAGATGGTCTCTTTCTTATTCTCTATCAGATTTTGTTCAACAAGCTCGCTTGTGCATGTTGTTGCTGTTAGGTCCTTTATTACAGTTTAGGGGCATATATGAAACACCCTATATCATTTTCGATTTGGCTCCATCTACCCACGCGTTCAACAATTCAAGCTTGCAACAACCACTCCTTCTACCTACCTCCCTATTAATCTCTTCTGGTAGAACAGGTTCTAAGTTATGGCTGCTATACAGAATTGAATTTGTATACCTACCTACTGAAACAATTGTTGCGTAGCCCACTCACCTAGCGTTCGGAGTAAACTAAAGTCTCGTTTGCTAACGCAAATAAGACAAAATTATTCCAATTACGAACAAGTGTCTTCTCTCATGGGTTGTGCTCTTTTTTTTCTATTTCTTTTTTAAAATATATTTTTCATTGGGAGGGGCGATAATATACTAAACTCACTCACATTACACAGATGCTAGGACTCAAACCCAGAACCTTGTTCCGGAGAACAATTGCTCAAAACCACTACACTAGTGGGTCCCTTACTGGTTTGTGCTCTTAATGCAAGTAGTGGTTAAAAGTGTTTACACATGCGCTTGAGATCATGTGTGCAAATCTTGCATACCTCAATATCGTTACTCGTCTAGAAGACTGTTGACATTTGGTCACTTATTTTCTCAGGTTTAGGCCGTTGAACCTTCTCTAATGAGTATTCCTTGAACCTTCTCAGATTTAAATTGGTGATGTGGTAGGTAGGATAGTCACTTTTATGTTCTTTTTTTTTGGTCTGAAACTATAGTCACTTTTATGTTCATGTGTAAAAGAAAATGGCAATGACTTGTGTAATTTGACAACATTTTAACAGAAAATCAAACAGTGAAGTTGACAGAGCGCATAATTTGGTCATATTTATAAACATTGGGTTTCATATTAATAAAATTGAAACATCGGGCCCATTTCGATAATGACCCTAACTCGCAGGGAGTAAAATGTAGTCAATCCTAAATCCTTAATACACATTTCAAAATATGACTATCAATACTTTCGTATGTTGAGAATTTGTTATGGTCTTTATTTGACACTTTTTCTGTTAAACTTTCAGGGTACCGGACTCCTTTTCAGTTAGATTACTGCCACAGGTAAATATTCAAGAAGTTTAGTAACTAGTTATAAACTCAATTAAGGTGGGATTCAATCTGTTGTCCTTGGACAATCAATTAAAGCTTCACTTGAGGGTGGCAGTGATGATGAAGTGCTAGTACCGAAGCACACGGGCTGGCTATCATTGAGGTTCTGGGAAGGGAAAAGCGTGATGAAGTTCTTGCTGCGTTATATATGGTTCGAATTGATGTCAGCTTATCTGTTCGTCAGGTAGTGAAGTACTTTGTTTGGCACAAATTCAATCGTTTGTTTTATTTTCCGGACATAAATTCACCGTCCTTTTTTCAGGCTGCGTTGCATGTATGGAAAACTATTGTGGCAAAAACTCCGAAGACTCTAAAGGAAATAATGCCAGTTTTAATGAATACTCTAATTGCCTCTCTTGCATCATCGTCCTCTGAAAGGCGGCAGGTTGCTGGACGATCACTGGGTGAGCTTGTTCGGAAACTTGCTGAAAGAGTGCTTCCTTTTTTTTGTTTCTCTTTTGGTGGTTATGATGTTGCAACTGTGATGTGGTGGCTTAAGGCTCCACCTTATCTTGACTGAGTTAAAAAGGTATAACCTGTTTGCTAACTATGATAGCTAACACATTTTCAATGTTCTTATGATTGACAGGGTGTATGCATAGGTTTGAGTGAAGTAATGTGTTAGTATGAAATTTGTATTGTCATTTCCTAGACTCTAGCATAGGTTGGGAATTAGTGGGTGAATAGGGTTTGTTGGAAGTTTTGGCGCAACACATTCAATACCGGATTCTCAAAGGATGACTTGATCGTATGAGAAACTTGATTTAAGGTAAATCATGACATAATCATGCATTCATTATAGGATTCCTAGTTGGAGTTATTTTCACTCAAGCATGTTCATGTTAGTCCTATTTTTAATAGGATTATATTTTATCTCTTGAGATTATCTTCCTATTTGAACTTTGTTTTGATTAAGTTAAAATATTATCTTTTTCTATTTTGATTTGCTCGTTGAAATCAGTCATATTGTTTAGGTAAATTAGTTCACAAATTAAGAAACAATATTGTTAGTTGGTCTAATTAATATTGGCGTCATTATTGTGAATCTAAAGTGATTCAAATCATAGAGTCAGAATATTTGATCAAAACTAATATTCATGATTAATACTATTAGTGGTCTCCTAGTTGGCGTCTGTACCAAGAGTCCATATTGGACTATTTCTGTGAAGTTATAATTGATTGGTGGGCAAGACATAAGCTGACGAAATCAGCTTGGATTCCTAGAGTATCAAATTGAATAAATGTCTAGATATTGTTTTTGTCGTGGTGTGCACTTCCCGATGAAAAGCGAGAATGGGTTTTGTTTAAAATATGGATGTGGATCTCTTTTACATACACGACTTTCCAATATTTTGTTTGAGCATATAGAATTTCTAAGAGAAAGCTGTTGTGCATATTTGAGATAAATCATCAAGTGTTCCATATTTACTTGGTGATTTATCAAACACTTTAATCATTCATACTGCATTCATTTGCATTGTTCGGTGACTCATACGATTGAGGGCATCAGACCGTGGTGGCGGTTTTACTCCGGCGAGCTTGAAGCAATCGTGACCAGTATTACGTTCAACATAAGGAGTGTCGAAGATCATCCCGTGACAGAAGTTGAACGTAATCATACGCTATATTCATCGTTCTATAGTGGATTTGAGTTGGACTGAGGAGTCCCGTGGATTTTCCCCAGAGGTGGGGTTTTACCACGTAAAATAATTCTCTGCGTGTTTCTTTATTTTACATTCAGCATATTTCAGGATTGATAAGCCATATCAATCCTGCTATCAAAGTTTTTTTTTTGTTTATTGGTTATAATCTTTAATTGGCCTAATCACCCTACTCTAGGCATTTTTAGTCATCCTACAGGTAATTTCATAATGGCAAGTGCTGGTAAAAATCAGTAGTTGAGTTTCATGCATGAGCTCATCCCTACAATTCGAACTGCTCTTTCTGATAGGTTTTTATTCTCTTTTATGACGTTTCTGATTTTACAAGTGTTTGTCTTGATTTTTCTTTTCCTTTTTGCAAAATGTTACCTTATGGTTTATGTGTGAACAACAGCATGCCCGAGGTTCGTGAGTCCAAGGCTTTTTCTAGTTTTTTGTTTAATTTGAATATAGCCATACAGCTATATTCATTGAATATATTAAAATATTTGAATAGTATCACTGTGCGACAATATTATTTGAATATATTCGAATATTTAAATAGTATAATGGTGTATTATTTAAATATTAATATATTTAAACAATATAGCCGAGCGGATATACTCTTTAAATATATTTATTTTTTATTTTAATTTTATTTATTATGACTATATTATTTTTATTTATTAGTAGTTTTTTGGTTTAATATATGTAATATTTGCATATGAATAAATTACTTTAGTCATATGCGAATAAATGAAATTAAAATATAAAATAAATATATTTAAAGGGTATATATATTATAATATTAAAATAGTATAGCCGCACGGCTATACTCTTTGAACATTTTCGAATATTTAAATAGTATAGCCGCGCGGCTGTACTCTTTGAATATATTCGAATATTAAAATAGTATAGCCGTGCGGCTATACTCCTAAAAAATATCCGAATATTTAAATAGCATGGGCGTGCGACTGTACTATTTAAATATTAAATTGTAATTTTATTTATTCACATATGACTATATTATTTTTATTTTAAGTAGTTTTTTTAGTTTAATATTTGTAATTAAGAAATATCTTAGTCTTATTGAATTACATTAGTGTTTGGTGATCTACTTCTTGATATGCTTGATAAAAACACCTACACAAACTAGTAATAGGCTAGTTGATGTTGTGTTTGCTTAAATAGGAATGTCATCCTTGAATTTGGGGAAGAATGATTTGTAGAATTTCCCGTGTTTGATTTTTCTTTAATATATATTAGTTTTGTTTAGGTAACCGAATAAGTTTAGATGTATATGATTTTGTTGATTAAAAATAATGGACGAATAGAGCAAGTAAGAAATAACTTAAATAATTATCAATATCAAGGGGATATAATTCGATAAGGTTATACATAAAGAAGAAATATATATATTTAAATAGTATAGCCGGAGTCTATACTCTTTAAATATTTTTATTTATTCACATATGACTGTTATTTCTACTTTTTTTGTAATTTTTTTAGTTTAATATTTGTAATATTTGCACTTTAGTCATATGCGAATAAATGAAATTAAAATATAAAATAAATATATTTAAAGAGCATAGCCGTGCGGCTATACTCTTTGAATAAATTAGAATATTAAAATGGTATAGCCGCGCGGCTATATTCTGTGAATATTTTTGAATATTAAAACGGTTTGCCTTTCTTTGGGGATTGATTTGTAGCATCTACCGAGGTCATTGGCTGGTGCTGCCTTCTATTCTAATTTGGGCCAATTCTTTAATAACAAAAGCCCAATAGAACTGCTTTGGGCTGGGAAGTCCCTACCATTTTTGCTGGGTATTATTTCAAGTTCAAAACCTCACTTTCTCTTGTAGGCAAGAAGCTTCCACCAGGTTCATTTGGACTTCCACTGGTTGGAGAGTCCATAAGCTTCACCGGGGCTTAAAAACAGGACAAAACGGGTGAGTGGATCCAAACCCGAATCCGCAAGTATGGGCCAGTACTCAAGACCTCACTCATGGGCTCCATGACCGTGGTTTTGACGGGTCAAGCCGGTAACCGGTTTGTATTCAGTGGAAGTGACAATGGAATTGCAGGCAACCAAGTAGAAACCGCATCCAAGATTTTTGGAAAGCACAGCATCTTTTAGCTTTCTGAGTCTAGGCACAAGCTTGTCAGGAGTGGACTGATGAGTTTCTTAAAACCAGAAAGCATACAGAGATTTGTGGGGAAATGGATTCTCTCGTCCAAGAACAACTCTTTAAGGTAATTCAAATTTGTAATATTTGCATATGACTAAATTACTTTAGTCATATGCGAATAAATGAAATAAAAATATATATATATATATTTAAAGAGTATATATATTAGAATATTAAAATAGTATAGCCGCGCGGCTGTATTCTTTGAACATTTTTGAATATTTAAATAGTATAGCCGTGCGGCTATACTCCTGCAACATATCTGAATATTTAAATAGCATGGCCGCGCGGCTGTACTATTTAAATATTAAATTTTAATTTTATTTATTCACATATGACTATATTATTTTTATTTTTAGTAGTTTTTTTAGTTTAATATTTGTAATTAAGAAATATCTTAGTCTTATTGAATTACTTTAGTGTTTGGTGATCTACTTCTTGATATGCTTGATAAAAACACCTACACAAACTAGTAATAGGCTAGTTGATGTTGTGTTTGCTTAAATAGGAATGTCATCCTTGAGTTTGGGGAAGAATGATTTGTAGAATTTCCCGTGTTTGATTTTTCTTTAATATATATTAGTTTTGTTTAGTTAACCGAATAAGTTTAGATATATATGATTTTGTTGATTAAAAATAATGGACGAATAGAGCAAGTAAGAAATAACTTAAATAATGATCAATATCAAGGGGATATAATTCGATAAGGTTATACATAAAGAAGGAATACTGAGACACATTTTAAAACCCATTTGTGTAGACCTAATTGTCATCAAAGTTCAAGTCATTGTATTTCTGGCAGGCACTTTCTGAAACAATAACCAAAGGCAAAGGCTAATTATTTGCTTAAATAAATTACAACATGTATACATATTTGTGCTATGATCAAATACAGAGTAGAGCTGCTAAATTTCCCTTGCATAGATCCACATCTTGACTAATATTAATTCACTTAATTTGCATCTGCAATCAAAGTAATCTCTTCAGATTCTGAAGTGCCTGATGCACAGGGACTTGGATTGTCCACACCAACTTCATCTGCAGGAATTTGTTGTGGATATAAGAAAGGCCTGGGAGGCATTCGGAGGCTCTCAATTTCTCCTTCGAGCATATGTACTACTTTATTCATTGAAGGGCGTTCGATAGGCTTCATTTGTATGCACCATAATGCCACCATCATCATCTTCTTTACGATCTTTTTTTCCTCATCTGTTGCATCATCTCCTATTTCTATGTCCTTTCCTGCCTTCAACTGATCAGAAACCCATGTCGGAAAGTAGATTTGGCTAAATTGGCTTGATTGTTCTATACTCGCATTCAGTGGCGGATCCAGGATTCAAAAGTCAAGTAGGCGAAGTTTACATTAAAAACTCGACGGTACGAGTGAATATCATTAATACACATAAAAAGATACACCTAGCTAGATATGGGTGACGTAATGAGCCTTACCCTCAAATATGCATCTCTATACACATTGGCGAAACAAAGTTTTCATGTGTGTGGGGGCCTCTCACAAAATATAAACAGTAAAAATTCAAATTCTCACAAGGCATACAAAAACATAAAAAAATCATATTGTCTATTCATTACAATCATAATTGTCATCGACGAGTTTTCATATTTTGAAATCATAAAATTAAATTACAATTCACCAACACAAGTTCACAATTGCAACAAAGGGACATACAATTACACGATAAGCAAGAAAATTTATAAGGGATAGACAAATACATACTTGGAGTTGAATAGCGATTTAGCAAATATTTCTAAAAGCCTAATAAAATCAATAGAAAGAATAAATCAAAATTTCACTAAAAAAACATAGGTAGAGAGAAAACAATAAGAAAACAAGAGAAAGATTAACAAAATTTAATTAAATGAATTAATCTAATTAAATTTGATATTGAGTTTGAGAGAAAAACTCATAAGCAGTAAAAAAGTTTGATACATGTCCATCCCAAGAAAAGAGACAAAAATGGATAAAATTTTAATAATTTGTGTCAAAAGATAATATATAATAATAATAGGTATAAACTTTGAGGGGTATGTTTTTCTTCTCTTTATTTTTTCTTTCCCACTTGTTTAGTCTAAGAGCTATGGAGGTATAAATCATAAATCTGAGTAGGCAGCAGTCAACTTTTGAAGTGGACCCCACAGGATTGTATATGGGTAATTGCTTATTTGGGAAAAATTGGAGTAGGCGATAGCCTACTTTGCCCTTGGCGTAGGACCGCCACTGCTCGCATTCAAGTTCTTTCTTCTACCAGCCATTTCCATCAATAGCATTCCGAAACTATAAACATCGGCTTTGTAGGAAACACCTCCAATGTTTTTATAGAACAGTTCTGGAGCTATGTATCCCATGGTTCCTCTTGCAGCAGTCAAAGGTACAATGCTATTATCCAATGGGTATAGCCTTGCTAACCCAAAATCAGAGACCTTGGGAGTAAAATTCTCGTCTAGAAGAATGTTGTGAGGCTTGATGTCAAAGTGCAAAATTTGCATGTCACAACCTCGATGGAGATATTCAATCCCACGAGCCACTCCAAGTGCGATTTCGAATATTTTTTGGCAACTCAAGGAGATAGTTTCTTTTTGAGAAAAAATATATTTCTCAAGAGACCCATTATGCATGAAATCATATACCAGAGCACGTTTTGAACCTTCAACACAGAAGCCAATAAGTCGCACCACGTTAACATGGCGAATCCTTCCAATGGTAGCAACTTCATTGATAAAGTCTTGCCCATTAGTTTTGGACTTACCCAACATCTTGATGGCTACAAGGCGACCGCTGCGGAGCTTTGCCTTGTACACAGAGCCATAGCCTCCTTCCCCCAATTTGTCCTTGAAACCTCTGGCCATCTTTTTGATGTCGGAGTAAGAGTATCTTATTGGCATGAGATTATTATTACTCCGTAGAAAGTCTTCTATATTTTCATACATTGACAAGTGCCTCCTTCGCCATTTATATATTAATAATGCAGTTACAAAGGGAAAACCAAATGAAAATTTGGCTGCTGCGTATAGTGCTGCATGGTCCACACAAAAAAGGAATTAATAGGAAGGATAATAATTTACTTTAATAATAATAATAATATACAACTCTCCAAACCCATCCCAACCATGCAAGTGTTTTGTTCTCATAAATCTAAATAATAATGTTTCAGTGAGATCAACACAAGTATTCTCTTACCCGGGTAAACGATTGTACAGGCCACAAGCCTATCGCGATAAAATTTGGCGGCAGAATAATAATACTTAGGGTAGAAGTGCCTAACAATAGGGTCAATAACTGATTCTGCAACAGTAGTGAAGACATCGATCAATAAAACCACTACGGTGTCAAGCGAAATGCCGAAGAAAATTTAACCACACATTTATATAATAAGCTGGCCTATTTACAGAGTAGATGGATCCATTCACCTATCCGGTCTATCATCATGCGCCAACGTCCTACATTGAAAAGAAAACTGTAACATTAGCTTAGAACATCTCCAACCGAAATGTCAATTCTAATGTGGCAAGTTTTGATAAATATAAAAAAAGACAGTTTTAAGCCTCCAACCGTAATGCTAAATTCTAGCTGGATTGACATCCTTCACTTTTGCTATCAAAATTAACAGCCCACAAGTTGAGATGACTTTTATTATTTTATTATTATTTTCATACTGTGCCTACTCCTTCTCTCCTCATCAATGTATAGTTTTTACCATATTTAATATTTTACTCTTAAATATTGAGCCCACTTGCCTTTAAAAATAACAAAATAATATGTATATTTGACATATCGGTTGTATAGAGAGTTTCACAATATGTCAAATTGCCACATAAGCCATCAAATTTAAATTTAATGTTTGATATTTGACTCCCTTGAAGATGCTTTTAGTAACTGTTGGAAATTATAGTTCAACATGCTATCATAGTCATCAAAGTGGATCACTTTGACTTCCAAGGGTAAAACTGATATTTGATAATAGTTTTAGAGGGTATGCAGTAAATAAACTATGTTTCAGCTTCTTTTAATATAATATATAATATATAAAGGTTTCGCAATTGTCTAACCTGGTGAGCATTGAATTACAGTGCCGTCGCTGTTCCGCCGGCAAGATTCCCCTAATCTGCAACTTCCTTGACAAGACGTAAGCCATGAGAGTTCAAAGCCACGCGCTATTTCATTATATATTCTTTCGCAAGACGTCATGGTCTTCTCAGTTGAAGGGGACACCATAACCATTAGTGTTATTTTGCAGGAATCCCCCAAATTTGACAAGTAACTCGGCCCAACAACCATGAAATAAGAATAGGTTGTTAAACTGGAGAAAGAAGAATTGGAAGAAGAAAAGCTGCTGACCCCATTGATGCATGGAGCTGTTTCAACAATGAACTCGGAAGGATTCATTGGATTTTCACAGGTCAGGAAGAGTATATACGTTTGATCAGAATATCTATAATCCATTGGATAAGGATCTCCATAATGAACAAGATAAGTAAAGTTAAAGGAGGTCAACGAGTAGAGTGGGTGTGAGAAGTAGTTGTCCTTGATCTTATGAACACCAGCATCCACAAGTCGGATTGTGAAGGTATTGTAATTGATTGATTGTACGTAGTACTTTCCTGAAAACAAGTATAGCACTGCATGATGACTAGTACCATTTCCCTTTGCCTCACAAGATAGCTCGAACCTTTTGTCGCCGCAGTGTTTAGAGTCTCCTTTCAATCGGAATGGAAAGCTTATGTTAATATTTCCACAATAAGGGGTACAATCAGAAGATGAAGGAACAAGAAGAAGATGAAGGAGGAGCGTTGTGTAAGCAGCAAATAGGAGACTTTCCCTAGACATGATAGATGTCAGAGCAGAAGAAAGAGATTTCCAATTTACTACAATTAATTTAACCCTTTAAATAGATAATTAATAGTTTTTTTTTTTTTGGGATAATCAGATAAAAAATCAGAGGGGTTTGCATGATTCGCCTGCCATTGACTCAAACGTCTAGATGGAGTGAGGCCCATATCATCTGAAGTAATCCACACGAAAAAAGATCACAAGAGAAGAAACCCAAATCCATATCATATCATCTGAAGTAATCCACACGAAAAAAGATCACAAGAGAAGAAACCCAAATCCATATCATATCATCTTCAAGGATACTTGTGCTCTGCAAATAATTTCTTACCATCATGAATTTCCCATGGTGGTTGCTCATGCTATTTTTTTTGGTCGAAGTAGTAATTCATTGAAAACCCCACAAAAGGGCAAGAGAACGCAACATAAAACGAAAAACAGGACCTGATTGCTCATGCTAGTAGTAATAGTAGTAGATGCAGTCAATGTCAATGGAACCCTATACTTAATTAATTTTTTTAAGTCAGTTTACGTGCGGAGCGCGCAAACACTAATCTGTATAGTAAGTCTACACATTTTTTAGGCCATCACTCAAAGATCACCCTTACAAACAATTTGCCACCTTATTAACTTACTAATTGAGTCCGCGCTTGGCGCTACTCTAGATATCCAAATAAATAATACTTGGTCAGTAGGACAATAAACCAGTCTATTTTTTTGTTTCAAGAGAATAGACTATTGCTTCACTAAACTAAGAAGTTTCCAGGTATTGTGCTCAAAACTGCTGAATTTTTAAACAAAGTCGTTGTAGGGTACTTGTCACGTTATTGTTGTCTACACGCTGAAACACCCCAAGGAAATTAAATAAAAAATTAGAGGGCTTTGCATGACCCGCCTGCCATTGACTCAAACATCTAGATGGAGTGGGGTCCATATCATCTGAAGTAATCCACACATAAAAAGATCACAAGAGAAGAAACCCAGGTCCATATCATCTTCAAGGATACTTGTGCTCTGCAAATAATTTCTTACCATCATGAATTTCTCATGGTGGTTGCTCATGCTAGTAGTAATAGTATTAGATGCAGTCAATGGAGGAATACCTCATAATTGCTTTCCAAGGGAGTTGTTTTACAGTAATGGTTCTGAATTCGTAGGGGGCGCAACCTTATTCAGTTGTCCACCGTCAACAGTAAGAGATAAATTTAGTTCCGGCTATGGTTCTGATTGTCTGACGAGAATGAGCCCATGCCATGGCAACAATTCTGGCAACCATATTTATGCTGTCATTAATGAGTATTGTAGAATCAATGATATACCCCTAGTGTCTTGTATCAAGGTGAACCACTACACACCAGATCCTGCATCATGTGAACATTGCAAAGGTATTTTACCCTCCAAGTTTACTTTCCAACATTAATTGAAGATTCTATGCAAACTGTAATTTTGGATTTCCATTGATTTGAAAACCGCCCTTATTTCATGAACAACTTTTACAGGTCGTAATCTTACAAGGACAAATATGAAGATATTAGGTGACCGCAGACCTTCAATTCATTTCATTTCATTTCATTTTTTTTCTTCCTTTTTCTTTCTTTTATGAACATAATGGTGAGGAAGTTAATCAAGGGTATGTTTGGAAGAGCGTTTAAAAAGATTAAAAGCGCTTCAAACACCGTTTGACACAAAAAGAAAATATTTGCAGGTATTTGCGCACTCTGTTTAGTTCTAATAGCGGCAGGGACGACAATATACTATGTCTATATCTCTAACAAAAAGGAAAAAGAAAATCGGCTTAGAATTGAAAGATTTTTGGATGATTACAGAGCGATGAAGCCAAGTAGATATTCCTATGCTGATATTAAGAGGATAACAAATCAATTCAAGGAAAAGTTGAGTCAAGGGGCCTACGGAACAGTGTTTAAAGGAAAGCTTTCCTCTGAGTTACTTGTTGCTGTGAAAATCCTCAACAATTCAAATGAAAATGGGGAAGATTTCATAAACGAAGTGGGTACAATGTGTCAACTCCACCATGTTAATGTGGTTCGCTTGGTTGGATTTTGTGCTGATGGATTTATTCGTGGTCTTGTTTACGAATACTTACCAAATGGTTCTTTGCAAAATTTCTTATCATCAGCAGATGATAAGGATTCATTCCTTGGTTGGGATAAGTTGCAAGATATCGCTCTAGGAATAGCTAAAGGAATTGAATATCTTCACCAAGGATGCGACCAACGAATTTTGCACTTCGATATCAAACCACATAATGTATTGCTAGACCAAGATTTCACTCCAAAAGTTTCTGATTTTGGTTTAGCCAAGTTTTGTGCTAAGGATCAAAGCGCAATATCGATGACTACAGCCAGGGGGACCATGGGGTACATTGCACCTGAAATCTTCTCAAGGAACTTCGGCAATGTCTCCTATAAGTCGGATGTCTATAGTTTTGGAATATTGTTGCTTGAAATGGTTGGAGGCAGAAAAAACTTTAAAGTCATGGAGGACTCCACTAGCCAAGTCTACTTCCCAGAATGGATCTATAACCTTTTAGAGCAAGGCAACGACCTACGAATCCATATTGGTGACGACCAAGGAGATGTTACAATTGCTAGGAAACTTGCAATTGTGGGTCTATGGTGCATCCAATGGCATCCAATAGATCGTCCTTCAATGAAAGTTGTAGTTCAAATGTTGGAAAGAGAAGGCGACAATCTAGCCATGCCTCCTAATCCTTTTGCCAGCACTTCGAGTTGAAGGAGAATTAAAGAACAGACCTCTACAGTGAAGAAGCACCTCTACCTGCATGGATTTTACCACTCACTTCTGAGATGAGTCATTGAGTGTTATTATAATAAATAAACTGGTTTCATCAATTCAATAAATTTCAGTTCTTAAGTATTATATGGCAATAGGTCATCAATCTTAAAGTACATGTTATAATTAATACTACGATGACGTCTTTTTTTTTATATATATTTCATTCATTTGCCAATCAAAAGTCATGTGTATTTTGAATTACAGAAGAAAGAAAAATGGGTGCTTAATGATATATAGACATGCTAAAATTAATTAAGAGCATCTCCAATAGTGGTAGCAAAAAAAATTCTTCAAATTGAAGTTTGTTGACCTACGTGGCAATTTGAAGAGCCTTATTTACTACTTTAATATTTTGTGCATCATCAGTCTCTTCAATTCAATTAATACAATATTTGACTTAAAACAATAATAATTAATAACATTCTTTTTTTTAAAAGATAATATTCTGAAAAATAAATAATATTTATGAAATTTACATCAAACCCATAAAAATAAATAAATGTTTTTAGCCTTTTGATATGATTTTGATTCTCCCAAAACAAAATAAATGTTTTGAAGATGCAAGATCAACTTACCAGTTTTGAAGAGAGAGAATGAGGTTGCAAATTTGATGACTGAGGTTGAAGAGGCTGTTGGAGGGAATTTTTCTGATGTGGCTCACCTATTTGAGCATCCCAAAGTGGTTGAAGAGGCTGTTGAAGATGCTCTAAGTATATGAAGCCACCATACCAGATTGATGAGCAGACTGGGGTTCCAATATTTATTGCTCCAATTCTTTTTCCTTTGATCTTCCTCCCTGTAACAACAAACCAAACTCAATTTATGATTTACTTCTCAATTTTCAACATCACAAATGAAGAAACGAACATAGAAAAAAAAAAAAAAAAAAACCTCAAACCTTTTGTACGAAACTCATAATCGAATTAGCATAATCAATGTGGATCCTCTTCCACTTTCTACAATTTGTGATGTTGAGTATGTTCGCCCCCTTGCTATTATGCAGTGAGTAGATGAGGATTCTTGCTCTACGAAACATGGGAGGGGGAGGAAATGCGTTTCCAAGTTTGAGGGCTGTTGTGGGTTTTCGACGGTTTCAGTTTTGCTTTCATCCTATTTCAATAGAACGTGCCAAAAGAAACTGATAAGAAGAGCAATTGCTCTCCAATGGGAAAAAAAACTTCCCTAGCATCCTGGAGTGGGGTCTGTACCTTTTTTCTTTTCTTTTTAATTTTTTTGAAGTTCTGCATTATTGCTCTTTTACAATTATACAATGCTTTAATTAAAATCAATGCGTTTTAATATGAGTGATGCTAAATGAACCCTAAAATTAACTGAGTACACCTTATGATCTAAATACACCATAATATTTAAATCAAAATATAAAATGAACTAAGTATGCCCTATTTAACTACCAAAAATACTCATGGTACACCCTAATACACTCTATCACACAACACTCTAACACCAATCCTAAATCAGGTTTCTCTTTTTACATGAATTTGTGCCTTCTCCTTCAATTCAAAGCTTGATTATTGTAAATCCTTGTGATTTTCTTTATCTATTTCTTATTTTTGGATTGAACTTGTTGCCCTCCAAATATGTTCTATCATCTTATGAAAGTTTTATGGGTTCCTTTTCTTTATTCTGGGTAAAATGAAAGTCGATCTTCTTTTTTTTTTTTTTTTTTTGTGGGCATTGCTCTTGTTCTCCCGACCTGTTGTTGTCTCTCGCAACCACGCATGCCTGCTCGAATCACCTTCTAGGATCGACATTTAGTGCCTCATCCTCTAGTTTGTTGTCTTCTCCGCCATGCCCTTGTTGCCCTTCTTATCCTTGTTGTTGCCTTTCTTGTTGGTGTTCAACTTGCTGCCTGTATGTCCTCTGACATTGTTGTTGTTGTAGTCCAACATGTACTCAATATGTTGTACCCATTACTTACCATTGAATATGGTGAGTAGGGTGTACTTATTAAAATTATATTTGTTTCACAATTCAATATATCTTTTTTGGTCATTTTATTTTAAGGTAAATTATTAATTCAATAAATAGTTTGATAGTAGGTGTACTCAATTAATTTTAGGATTCGTTTAGCAGCACTCTTTAATATTTTAGTTTACCAAGGGTATTTTCGGAGTTTTTGAATGTTTCACATTTCTCTGCATTTTGCTTTATTTATATAGATATAAGATAGATAGATAAACAATATTGGACGAAGAATCAAATAATAAACCTCGAGTGTTATTTAGAATACTTTTAACCACTTGAACTGCATATATTTAATAATTTAATGTGCAGATATATGATTAACTAACTAACCTCCTAAGTATTTTATTTTATTTTTAAAAAAAAAAATTGATGACAGATCAAAAGGAAGTAGCTAAGGCTGTGGAAGCAAGTGGTGAGGGAAGGCTTATACATGGAGAGTGAAATCCAAATGATGAAGCATACATGGAGAGTGGCCCAAGAGCTTATGAGATTGACTCCTCCAGTTTTTGGCAACTTCAAATGTGCTTCTAGAGACACTACTTTTGACGGCTTTCACATCCCCAAGGGACGGAAGGTATTATACTTAGTATTTTTCTACAGTAGGTATTTGTATGAAAAATGTAAATCTGTCGTTTCGATACATCATCGGTATTATTGATAGAGTCGACATATTATAATCTCAGATTTTCTGGGTGTCTTCCGCTACACACATGGACCACAACCCACTTGAAGATCCGAACAAGTTTGATCCATCACGGTTTGAGAGCTCAATGAAATCATCATATCCCCCATACACATACATTCCATTTGGAGCAGGCCCTAGAATATGCCCCGGCTTAGAATTTGCAAGGGTTGAAGTGCTGCTCATCATTCACCATTTCATTACAAATTATACTTGGACACCAACCATCAAGAACGAGCCCATAAGACTTGAACCCATGCCATATCCAGCTATGGGCCTTCCAGTTAAGCTTCGTAAAAATGACTCATCTATAGTAAGGTCGGCGAGTAACTTGGAAAATGTCATAATGTGAGCTTTGATTGTTCAAAGTCTTTCTCGATGGTCAGTCATAGAGGCGAACTTGAGAGTGATGACCAATTTCCTTGAAGGAAAATGTCATAATGTGAGCTTTGATTGTTCAAAGTCTTTCTCGATGGTCAATCATAGAGGCCAACTTGAGAGTGATGACCAATTTCCTTGAAGTCGCATGCAGCCTACTTTCAAGTTTCAAATATTATATTAATGGTCACACGATTTTCTTATGTTGATTGACAAATAATTTCCACAATCGAAATGCTTTGATTTAATTATGACATCTCAAGGCTTCTGACCGTATATATATTTATTCATGTTAATTACCACTACAAGTAGTTTGTCATGAAATTCAGTTGAATCAGTAAATGATACGGAGATCACATTATTATACACGAGACCACTTGTATTAATATATCATCGAGCAAGAGATCAAATTGAATTTTTTTTTAAATTTTATAAATAATCATGCATATAGAAACCTATGTCAAAATTTGAGTCCTTGAAATTAAGAGTCATCCATGGATTACGTTAGTGTTGTACAATTTGAGGCCAAGGGAAAATGAACAGGTCAAGTGAGGTGGCTGTGCGCTGTTCACAACCGCGAACTCTTTTCATCCACGCAATTTATTACACTACACCCAATATACATGTGGATTTACTCTGTCTACGTGGATTTGTAAAGCCCAAGACAACGCTCCTGATGTGTCAATTCTCGCTGGCTTCATTGGTCAGGCTTCCCATCGAGCGGGCGTCTGGGCAAAGCCAGCGTCCGAACAGCATGCACTTTCCACGAGTGCCCACGTGCCACGTCTTCACTCAGTCGTCAAATGGGACCGACCTCCCCCCTCCATTATTTCTTCATCCCACGCGACCCATAATAAAAATGTGCACGCCAACACACCATCCACGATTAAAAAAGCAAACGCCCTTGATCTGACCAAAGGTCATCGACATCAACGGCTTTGATTAAATGACCGCACGCGACGCTACAAATTCAAAGCCCGCGTCCACGGGTGAGGCTCGTGTACGAAGCCTCCCGCCACGCGCTTCCTCCAACGTAGCTCGTGCCCAACCTAATTACAAATTCTCACGCTTTTAACAATTTTATATTCCAAACGCACGCGGAAACCAGAAAGCTTTTGAGTTCCAATTCAACTATATTTATATAAGTTATAACCCATTCACATTAATAAACAACCTGGCTCTGCTTCTAAACATCCAAGTCCAAGAATCGAATCGTTTCGTTTCGTCAGCCTCAATAAAGCGTTTCGAAAAGACACTGAACCGTTTCTTACACTCCGTCTCTGCGAATGGCATCGCTGGGCCTTCAATTAGGAGGAAGTCGATGCTTCAATAATTGCCAAGACAATCTTTGCAGTCCCTCGTCCAATCAGAGCGCGCCGCCGTGCCGTGCGATGATCCGCAGCCGCACCGGATCAAGGGGTGCGAGAGTGAATTCAATTGCCGTGGCGCGGACGAGTTTGGAAGCGGTGCCGCGTGAACGGCGTCGAGGCGGTGGAAATGGAAATAGTGCCGAGAAAGCGGGGGCGGCGCATGAGAAGTTGGACACGTGGATGAGAGATTCGGTGGTGGAGATCGTTAAGAATCTTAGAGAAGCGCCGCTGTTGGTCAACGTGTACGGGAGAGGCAGTAGGGACGAGAAGCCGAGGCTTGAGACGGAGAAGGGTGTGGAGGAAGAGAATTGGGAGGTGCTCAGGCGAAAATGGGAGGGTGGGGCGGCGCCGTTTCCTGACGGCGTTATCTTCGTTGAAGAACTAATGGATGACGAAGACGGTGAAGGTGAAGGTGACGGGAACGGTGACGGAGATGGGATCACGCGGGCTTGGGGGCTAGTGGTGCAGGGGAAAGGGGCGGAGTGTGGGCCAGCTTGTTATTTGTTGAAGACGAGTAAAGTAAAGGCCGGGTCCGGTTGTGGGCTGGGAATGGGCTTGGGCTGCACTCATTTCTGCTTGGTTCGGGTCAATAGTTTCAGGGAGACAGCCCAATCTCAGCTGAAGAATTGCTGGTTGTTGCAGGCACTGCAGGCCCAGGCCCAATGATACTCTAATTCCAAATTCAATTAATTTGTAAATCAAAATACCAACTTAAAAGAGCACCAAATTAAATCATATTAATTCATTCATGGTGTATAGTATTAGTACTGTAATTCTACAACTCATAACCATGATGATATATGCAGAGAGAAGGAAGCATTTTACTGAAATACTAAAGTGGATCAATTTTTTTCTTTCTTCTTTTCTTTGAAGTCTTTGTCGATTTTTATGAAGGAATTTGCATGCTAGGGTAAGTGGTGACTTGTGAAATTTGTGAGTTTATTTTATTTTAGAATGGATGTACTTGATGTTTTATGTCACTTTTACATGTGATTTGCTTTGAAGTTTGAAAACTTGTAAATACATTATCGGTTCGTTTGGAAATGATTTTAGATAGGTCAATAATCACTTATCTATATGGAGAAACACAAGGGAGGTGATTCTCCACATAATCACGTAAATGATTATATGGAGAAGCATGTGAGAGTTACTAATCCCTATAATTGATTATGGCTTATCCAAAATCACTGCTAGATGAATCCTATGATTATAAGTTATTTCCTTGCATATTGTAAAAGTGAGGCACCACCATGCATAAGTTTAATTAGCTCACATAAGCTTTCCCAGGTGCAACTGTAAAGAGTGCTTGAATTTGAAGATCATGTTGCTTCATGATTTGTGCTTATATTTTTGCACAAACTTTTAAATTTTGGAATTATCATTTGAGTTAATTAGGTTTCTTTTTTTTTTTGGGACTGTTGTTCTACCATGGTGGCTTTCAGTATTTTGGATTTTTTTTTTCTTTGAATTCATTGGCAAGTTGAATATAAAAGAGTATATCATGGAATGATGAATGCTGTAAAACTAAATACATCAAAATGATGAATGATAAAGACACCATAAATTGAAAGATAAATAAATATTAAGTTGACACTTACATTTACATACGAGTATCCGTCCCATTTATATTTCTGTTTCCCTACCTACCTTTTCTTTTTGGTTGAATGATGATATTTCATTACGAAACCTCACTCAAAATAAGAAGGACACATATACAACAAAAATAACAATTTACAATTTACGCAATTTTGATGACAACTTTTTTTTGATATTAAATTTATAAAATAGGCATCCATGAAACAAAATAACGTTGTAATCTTCCTTCATACAATACAAACAAAAACCATAGGATAATGATTCATTATTGAAAATTTTAGAACTAATTCGTTTATTTCTTTGTTTCTTTGCCTTTAAAATTCTGAATTATTTATTTTTAACGTAACGAACTTTTTTTGAAACACCAACTATGATATTGTACAAGAAACTCAAATTGTACTGAACGAACACTCAAACAATAATCTTTTGGAAAAGTATATTGCGAAAACTACACCCCCACACTCTAATAGCATAATCTAGATGATAATTTTTCCTAATTTATCACCACATTTATATTATACTACATTACAAGGTAAATGAATATGTCAAACAAGCCCGAGGTTGTGGGCCTACTGACACTGATAAGAAGAGAGAATTAGCCAATTTCCCAAAACTTTTTTCACCAAAAAAAATATATATGTCAAACAAAAAGGTAAATTATATATGGCAAGATATGGGCAATTATTATGTCAAGGGCAAGAATAAGAGATTTTTCCAGGCAACCAAACATGGACTATTGCATTATGGTAGAACGCGTGGGAAAAAAAGCACGGCGTTTTGTCTTTTGGGCCTAAAATAAAACAAAGTCCCTCCAAGCTGTTTGAATAAACTGTTTGAATTTGAAAACAGCCACGTTGTTGTTGTTAAGCCTCCCTAAATTACAATTTAAACCACGAGAGAGCAAGGAGCCGAACAAAACTAAACGAACAACCTTTGTACTAGTGAGAGCGCGCTCTTCTCTTTCTTCTGCAAAATTCAAATTGAATATCAAATAATAAAAATTCCCACGGATCTGCTACGCAAAACTTCAAAACCCTAAACCAACCCCTCTTCCCTCTCAACCTCAACCTTCCATTCTTGTTTGCTCCCTCGGGGAAGTTCAAAGATTCATCATTTCAGCACTTACCCTTTTCGTTTTTGTTTCAAAAGTTTACAAATTTTAGCGCCCATGAGTCAGATTTAGTGGTTCTTGCAAAAGGGTCGGTTTTTAAATTGGTGTATTTGAATTGGGTTAAAAGATTATGGAAGACCGATGTGATTCACGAAAAGGGTTGGTCTCGATACCCAGATCGGATTCAAAGGTTGGTTCTTTTTCCTGCGCTGAGTTTGCATTTGAGGGACTTTGTTCTCTAGTTTTCGTTCATTTCATTGGTTTCTGATTTATTTTTATTTTTTTGGGGTTGTTTTAGATTGTTGGGGAGAAGCGGGTTAGTACTGAATTGGGACAAGAACGTGAATTGGGTTCTCGTAAGCGGCTTAAAATGCGAGATCTTGAATCTGTGTGCCGGTCAGAAGGTATTTATTATGAATATTTGAAAATTTTCTTGTTGATGTGCGGCTTCTAATTGAATTTTTTGGTGTCGAACGTGCTCTCCCGTATGAAAGATGATTTTGCATTTTTGGCGCTGAAATTTTTTACTTGTTAAATATATTTGGTTTCCATTTCTCTGGCTATATGCTATACAGTTAGACTCTATTGAAAACACCGGTGCACCCAGTTTATATAGTTTAGAACTATAACAGAGAAGGTATAATTACTCAGGGGTAATGATGTCCAAGGCTCTACGGACATTCACATCATGGGGTTTACATTTGCTTTGTTTTTGTGAATCGTTTACAATCTATTTAAACTCAAATTGAAAAGGTTCTTTTGGTTTGCTATTCGGAGTGGTTTTAGTGGGTTTGGGTTCAATATTAAGCTCCTACTTTTCATGCCACAGGAATTAATCCCCATCATACAAAATCCTTGAAAAACAAAGAATCAAGTGGCCAGTTTCAATCCAGCGGTGAAGAGATGTCTCAAGTTACTGAGGTGCCTATAACTTTGGATTTGGATGCTTCTCAAGCAGGAAAAGCATGGAGTAAGACATTACCGGTAACGGTCAATCTTGCTTCTAGACCACTGGATCTCAATACAGGCACGTGCGTTGCCAACAATACAGTTCAGGATGACAGTCAGCAATGCCCTGAGAGTTCTGGAAAGATCACCTTGCTTAGGGATCCTAGTAATTGTGTGAATGAAAAAGGCATCCGATTGGACCTCAATGCAGAAGATGCTTCAATTGCAGAAAATCAAGATCCATTTTACCCTTATAAAAATACCAATCACTTGAAGCCAAGAGCTGTGTCTGAGTGTGGGAGCTGCACTGGGCCATTGGAAGAGAAAGATTCAATGAGAGTGTGGAAGGAGATGAAGCAAAATGGTTTTCTTTCATCTACTCATGGAGGCATACCTATGCCAAAGCAACGGACCAAGAAAAGTAAAAATGAAGAGCTAAAGAAAAAGATGGAACGTGCAAAGAGGGAACAAGTGGACAGGTTCGCAAAGATTGCTGCTCCAAGTGGACTGCTCAATGAACTGAACCCTGGGATTATCAACCATGTGAGAAATAGAAAACAGGTCCGTTCAATCATAGAATCCCTTGTAAAAATTGAAAAACTTGAAAATGACCGTGTGGGAAACAAGCACGCAACCCAGCTGAAGAGTGGTGCATGTGAAATTGGGAACAGGAAGGACCTGCAAAATATGAATGAGTCCGGAGTACATTTCTGTCATGAAAGTCGGCCTCAAAATACTTCCTTTGAGGGCAGGCAGACAAGAGGGTTTCCTATATCCATGCATAGATATTTTATTCCACAGGACAAAGGTGGAGATGGTGAACGAACCACAGTAGATAGGTTTAGCGGTAGAAGGTTTATGTCACACTCCGTCCTTGAAAATGAGGAAGATACGCTAGCATTGAAGTTGACATCATCAACTAATGCATCTGAGGATGATAACCCTTTGTCTAATGAAGAAACTGCATCTTATCTTTCTATTAAAGGTGATTATTTAAAATTTTGATCTTAAATGTTTAATAAAGTATGCCATGCCTTTAGGAGTTGTTTTATGAATTTATAAAAGTTGGTTAAGTAGTAGTCAAGTGATGATTGGGGGAGATCTACATGTTGAAAAAGGTGGATGTGGTAGCTGATGTATGCTTTCTTTTTCCTTCTTTCTTTCCCAGCTGCTACCATTGCTTCTCAATGGTTGGGACTGATTCTTCAAGACATCAGAGGACGTCTTGCAGGTAATGCTCTATCTGTTAAATCATTAGTGGATCTTGTTGGAATGGATCACATCCTTACATGTACTCTATTCATGTAACTGCAGCATTGCGACACAGTAGGAAGAGAGTTAGAGATGTAATAACTACAGATTTGCCAGCATTGTTATCAAAAGAGTTTCCCTCTGATCAGGAGAATAATCCTTGTATCACGAAAAATTCTGCCGGTGGATTTCCTAGCTGTGCTATTGCAGACATGCATCGAGCAAGATGGAACCCATTGTTTGAGCAAATGGATAAAGCACTTTCTGAAGAAGAGGATCAACTTGTGAGTGCTGACAAGACATTCTAACTTCATTTCATAGGTTTTTTTATAAGGACTTCATTTCATAGTTAAAATATTATAATCTTGGTGTTTTAAATAGATGAAGTTGCTCTATGAATAGTATCATAGCATTCTTATATTTGCTTATAAATTTCAGGAAAGTTGGTCGAACCAAGTACAAGAAATGCAGCTTCACTGTGATCAGGGCCTTCAAATTGTTCAGTGGAACACTGCTTCTGGCATTCAACAATTGGGAACATCTGAAAATGATCCCAGGTAATGCTTTTTATTAGCATCAAATGTCCCTGTAGTTACTTTTGCTTTCATAAATCTTCAATCTAACGCACAAATGGCTGGATGGTCTTAATGTTTACAAGTCAAGTTCTTGTCAAAATTGCTTACAAGTCAAATTGTAACTTCATGATTTTCAACAAAAGTAAATGTTGTATTGCAGATCACATATATTGGATAACTCAGATAGGGCATTAGCTGTCAGGGCTGCTGCAGCTTCGATTTATTCAACATGCAACTTTCTTTTGTCTACAAATGTACCCTGTTTCTGAGCTTGTTCACTACAGTACTTCCTCTCTTCAATCTTTGTCTAATTAAGTTGACCCTTTTTTTTCCCCGTTAGTGAGCAATCAGCAAAATCGTGATTAGGTTTATAAGGGTTTGCTCAGTATTTGAGTCTGTAACATTAGAAACGAAAGTCATGCATCTGTCAGCTTTATCAAGAGTGGCAGAATACGACTGTTACAATTCCAGTTGTTGAAATAAAAGTCTTGAGATTTACTACTTTGTTAGTTGTTGATTTCCAGGTTCTTTAATTCACTCTTGGCTGAATTTGAATCCATTTGTAACATTTGAGTTTTGACAGTTTGTTGCTAATGATGATGATTTGATATGTCAGAAACTGAAAGGGTGTCAACATAAGATGATAACAGCAAGATCAATAAAATCGGATGAAAAAAATGAGGTTGCAGCCCGATTGCCACATTCTGGGATGGACTTTGCCTACGTTGAGTTGAGTTGAGTTATACAAAACATAAACATCAGAAGTCAGAAGACTCAGAATGCACTAGGATCCCACAGACCAAAAATGCTTTTATATAAATTTTTTTTTACAGAGACTTAAATACAACGTTGCTCAAAGTGAAGAAAAATGAATACATATTTTTACAATCTAAATTATAGCCTTTCCTCAAAGCAGCTGTGACAAGGCTTCTATATAATTTACAAGGCCTGCGTATGACCATGTTTGCTTGTAACAAAATACAACTTAAAGTAAGGGCAGCAACTTCTTAAACAACAAAGTTAGTTATAGCGTGGCATATTTGGCAACAATGTAGTACTGCCTCACGTTTCCTATTTCTGTATGTAGGCCTAGAGCCAGTTAGGTCCCATCTTGCTTGACATTGGCTTAGATGAGGGTTCATCCGATACCTTGGCAAGTGACCGGTACTGCAATTTTACACTCTCTGCGTTATCCAATGTCTTTACCACATACCTGTTGATGCAATTTGTACAATGAAAACAAATCTAAGCCAGCAGCTCATTTGACAAAAGAATGTGACACAAGAATGTAAGGTGGAACATTTCTTGATAAATGTTAAATTTGTTATATAAAATAGGAAGAAAACTAGAAAAATGACTAACCATCCGTTTAGGCATTGTGTTGTGACAACAGCCTCGCGCCCTACAAAGCGCTGTGGTGTCCTCTTATTCCCCTGTAACATTTCACTCCAATTATTAGTTAAAACAAACAATTGAACAAGAATTAGAGCCAAGATTGGGACTTTACTCTGCTAACCTTTATAATAACTCGGTCTGTCACTGCAAATGGAAACTGAACACCTCTACTCCTTGGAGTATCCACGAGAACTGAATCACTGTAACCACCCTTTTCCTACATGAGAAGAAAAAAGAATTTAGTCTCAAGGTTTTGATAATAGTTTCCTCCTTCCCTAAATAACCTAATGATGCCCCCATTTCTGAAGCATGAAAGGGACAAACCTGGTCAAACCTTTCTCTTCTTCTTTTGGATGAGCGATAAAATTGTAACTCTTCTTCCCGACGGAATGCCAGCACAGCAGCTCGAAGAGCTGCACATATAAGACAAAATAAGTAATACTAGAATGAGTTCTGTAACATACTAGCAATTTGTCATCTGACAGTTATTCTTTCGCCCTTTCTATCGAGCTATAAGAGCCCCAAACACTGATCTTGCTACTTAAATGTCAATGTTTTTCTTTCCCTATGACAATAAATGCTGGTACCTAAATATTTCAATCCAGGGTTTCTGATCCCCTCTCTCTGTCCTTGAGATTTCATTTTGTCCCCAATTCTTTTTCCTTACTCAAGTTTAATATTAATTCATTTTTCTTTGGAGCCTTTATCAACATATTTAGACATGCCAAGAGAGACAACAAGTTTTCTAGCACCAATGAGACAAGACTACTGATGTAGAGAAGTTCAACATGCAACAAACAGAACCACGACTCAGGCAAATGGCATGCTGGCTGTCCCCATTACATATATCTGAGAACATATTAACTTCGAAATGGTAAGTGGACATAAAACTTCAATGAAATTTTTTTACTTACAGAGATTTGGGGCAATTGAATCTTCTGAAGTTGACTGAGAACAGGTGTAGCAAGTTTTCTGGAAACATAAATGATAAAAATTCAATTTTGACAATCAAAACCAAACAAAAATTTGATTAACCAAAAGCAAGTACAAGGCATATCTTCTTAGCATTGGTTTATAGAATCCTACATGCACATGAAGCACATATATTTTTGCAAGCAAAAGGGACAAAACAGTGTGGGAATATCACTTTATAGCTTTTTTTTGTCTTTGTAAAACCATTTAACACTAGTATCTCTCTTCATTGAATGCCACCCCATGGACAACAGCTAGCAAAAAGGATTTTTGCAAACTTGCTTGCACCCTTTAAAAATGAAAGCAATTGAAGCAAGGACGGTCTCCTGTCTTATCAACAAAACAACAATGCTACTGTAGCTATCTTTATTTTAAAATTGTAACAGAAACTGAAAATTATGCACATTAGTAGTTATATATGTAAAATCATATATACATATGCAGTCAAAATACAACAGAGAACATATGTCAGCAATCTTGCCAAGCTTGCACTCACTAGAAAGAAAGCAATGCCCAATTATGTATCACCATAAACTTCCAAAGTCAAAATAACCAATATGAAGGACTTACAGTTTCTATGCCAGTCAGTTCACACACCATTGCAAGAATATGTACCCAGCACCTTTTCTCAAACACTAACAGAAACAATCACATCTATAACTGATAAATGGAGCTCACCATTCTAACAACGTGCTGAATTCCACTACCTCCAAAGGAATGTCCGCAAGGCAATATCATCGCGTCATCCATCAGAGCTCCCCTGCAATTTGACACACCTCAAAGACTCTTAGTCACCAATTCCATCTTGGTTAAAGCTCAAAAACCAGAAAAGTATAACCAATACTTGAACAAACTAAACTTACGTCACAGGATCAGAGAGAATTGCTCTCAAAGAGTCTCCAGACTCAGACGAATACATAGCATCCTTTCTTCCACTAAACCCACATCCATTTTCCACAACTGAATCCTTTTGAGCAGAACCAGACCCCTCAGACCCCTGCAAATACTGAGAATAATAAATGTCACCGTCTGGTTCAGCGACTGTGACCACATTGTGATAGTTTCCAAGCCTTCCTTGCTGAGTATCACTGGGACTAGCCCTTGTGTTGTTGTTCATTATTTGCTGCCCCACACTATGGTCTTTCACCAACACCTCTCTACTTGATCCTACTATCACAGTTCCACCTAATTATATATAAATAAAATAAATAACATGCCAAAAAGCAGCATTCAACGACAGTTTCCAAAATTAGAAACTATATCACGAAAAGCTCAGAACTTTCAGCAAAAATGGCTTACCAAAAGAAGAATGGTGCTGGTTATGGTGCTTAACTTTCCCATTTCCCATTTTGTCTTCCCCATTGTTCCCATTATTACTAGCAATGCCCTTGTTTCTGTTATCCACTCCGACAAGCCCTCCAACTTCAGCGTCACCTTCATCAACCTCATCATCATCGTCCACGTCATCCTCGTCGTCGTCGTCATCGTCATCCTCGTCCGATCCCTCACCGCTCGGCGTCGTGTCGGCTCCATTCGAGTTCCAGTTTCTGGGTTCGGGTGGGTCCCGGCGGTCCGGATTCTCGTTATACATGCTCCGGCGGAAATCAGTGCTTTGCGGCGCGAAAAACCGGTCCTCAATGAAACCGCTGAGCTCTCTGGTCTTCGGACCCGAGTCCCCGACCCGGCGCTGAGGCGGAGCTCCGCAATTGAAGCGCAAGTTCTCGTCTTGGAAAACGAGCTGAGAGTTGAGCCCGTTCTGGGTCGGAACCAAACCTAATTCTTCGGAGGACATCTTTGGGCGGAAGTGAGAGCTGAGAATCCTAATTTGGGGAATTGGGCATGATTTGGCGATTGCAATTAGAGTAAATTAAGCAGCTTTTGAGTGTTGGGGAAGGTGAATTAGGGTTTTAGGGCAGTGACTGGGTGGCGAAAAAGACTCAGAGGGGTTTATTTGCTTACATGGAATATTGAGGAAGTAAAAAAGTGTAAAGCTTTGAGATTGGGGAGCTCAGTTGGAAATTAGGAAAAATAAAGGACTTAAAAGCATTAAATTTTTAATTGCAATTAAGCCATTGTAAAATTATAGAACTACAAAATTATCTCAATCTTCACTATTCTCCTTGGATTGGAGCCTCTTGAGTATTTGGACCAGTTGGCGGCCATGCCATCTTCATCTTGGTACATGTCGAATGAGTTGGAAACGGTGTCGTATTTTGGAGAAAAAAACAAAGAAAAGAAAGTATAAGTATTTGGTGGGAGGAGGTACTAAGGATTGAGGAAGGTGGAGAAGTACACTTTATAATTTAAGTACAGTATAATATTTAAGTAAAAATGTAAAATTAACTAAGTACACCATATTTAACTATCAAAATTATCATTAATACACCCTAATACACTCTTATCACATAACCCTTAACCTATTCACGAGTCCAATTTTCCTGTTACCAGATGCATGTGTCCGACATATTTCCCTTCTAGTTTTTTGACATGTTAACAACACTTAACCCCACCCATCATCCCACCCACCCACCCACCCAACCCTGCCCTTCCTCCTCCGGCTTAAGCCCTCTCTCATCCAACCCAACCCAACCCTACCACCACCGCCCCTCTCTTCTCTTCTTAGACTGTTGAGGTTGCTATCAACTCCCAAGGTATCTAATTAAGAGAAGAAATAGGTTGTATTGTTGTTGGAAGTTGGTGTTTGTGGTGCAAACAGTAACATAATTGTCATCAGATTCATCAGAGAGTGAGGAGCTGGAGTTCCAGTGGGCAAGCGTAAGAGCCGTTTGGGAAGATGCCCACTTGAAACCACCAACACCGTAGATGAACATCAAATGATTATTGTTTTGGGTCACCGAATATTAGGGTTGAATATGGTGAGTTGGGTGTATTTATTAAAATTATAATTGTTTCATAATTCAATATATCTTTTTTGGTCATTTTATATTAGGATAAATTAGTAATTCAATAAATAATTTGGTAGTATTATGTACTCGGTTAATTTTAAGATTCGTTTAGCAGCACTCTTTCATGATTTCATCTTGCATTTTACTCATGCCTTGCTCTTTATTATAGTAAATAAATCAGGAAAGCTATGAATATGTTCCAAGTTTGGGGTAAGGGGTTTTATGACTAATTATTCTGGTAATTCAAAGGAGTAGTGATACTGTTTGCTTGCTCCCCAAGTTTTCATGACTTGGCCCCAATAAAAGTTAACAAGCTTCCTCAACAGGCAAACAAGCCCTTTTCTCTCCCCTCCCTTTTTCTGTTTCTTTACGTCATTGGTGAAGTGAAGTTGCTTGTGTTTGGTTTATGCATTTTCCAATCTCCTTTTTTGGTGTTTGTGGTTTTAAGATTGTCCTGTTTCTGAGCTTCTATCTATCACTCAACCTGATGGTTTCTTGCCCATACGATGGGTCTGTTATTGGATTCAGATATGTATGCACGGTGCATTGTGCTTTAGAGTCAGGTTCTAAAAATGTTACTTGGGCTAATTGGTTATTCGTTATTGTCTTTGGATTTGGATTTCCAACTGCTTTTAAGCTATATCTTAAGGATGTGTATGGTAAATGTGTTGAAATGGAAGGTCAGAGTTATGCCCAAGCTCACTTCAATAGATATTGGCTTCTCTTCGTTTGGGTTGGCGAAACTAGTTTCCGTTTTATGGCTAAGCCGTTTGTTGGGATCAGTCTACTTATATGTTGTTAAGTAAGTTTATATACTGTGGAGAATCCTAGAATGACTGAACTTTCAGTGAGAATGGGAACAATGAGTCAATAAGAGAGATGAGGGCAAAGGCCTGGTCCACAGGCTGTGCGGGCTGGGCGATGTCACAGGACCCCAAAAAATTAGGGCCTCTTGTAACACCTTTTAGCCCAAGAGATATAATAGCAAAAATGCGTTTCATGTGTGCAATTGATGCATTTTGGGCTTTATTCTAAATTGTGTGGACATTTTTCTTAACTTTTCATGTAGTGGGTCTCTTTTACATAAACTAACAAACTTAAGTTTGAAACTTTTATTTTAATTTTTGTTCAAAATAAGGTAAATATTGAACATAAAAGGCCTCAATTTTTATTTCTGTCCAGGGCCTCCAAAAATCAATGGACTGGCCTGGGGCAATGCTTATTCATTTAGGAGTTACAAGATCAATCCTGATTAACAAAAAATTGTTTGAAACTTAAAAGACTAGCTGAAGGCAATCTTGTGAATGAAAGTTTTCTTCAACTACATGCCCAATGCTTAATCTCAATATATCTTGTTTGCCATCTGAATTCCATCAAAACAGGGATCTTCTTTTGAATGTTGATGACTGGTTCGGTTCGTGTACGCATCAATCAATCATGGATGTTGTTTTTGGGTTTAGTTTTTCTTAACAAGAAAATCAGTTGTTGGTTCCTCATTGTTATATGGACAATCAAACATTCAGGGTCAGCTTTGGTTGGTATATGTTCTTGTCTGATTGCTCTCTGTCTTGTAAACTTGCATATATGTTGATATTATGTGGAAAATTTTGAAGGGTTTTCTTTGGCCATATATTTGATGTGATGTTTGTTCTGGTTCCCTGTGTGCCTTACCTTGTTTTTTGTTTTTTGATTTTAAAAAAAAAGTTTAGGAGGATTGGCTACTCTCACAACCAGCACCAGGGCATACCCACAACCTCGAACCGGAAGAACTTACGCGTGACACCCAACTGTCAGCTGCCACTGGTATGGATTTATATAGGAAATTACAAATCGTGCACCAATGAGGACTGTTGGCAGCGGGACTCGAACACTGGTGGGGCTACACACAGTGCAAAGACCTTACCAACTGAACCAACCTCATTGGTTCTTACTTTACAATTTATATGTTTCTTAAGAAAATTTAACAACAAAAGTTTTCCTTGAAATGACTGACTTCTCTGCTACCCTGAACATGGAGCTGTAGAAATTGTCCAGATGATGGAGTGATAATTGGGAATTAAGGCTGGGATGATGACTAATATGAGACCATACATAGGCAGTGAAGTCACCAAGTGCATGTATGGAATTTGGGAAATCTACCAGTTAAGGGCCTTTAAATTTCAATCTCTGGCAGATATGGAGGGAGATAAAAATATTTAAGTCTTTATTCATTCACTGCTGTGCAAAACCAGAGAGAAGATCATGTAACAATTTGGGTAACTAGTCCATTTAACTTACATTCCTTTTCTTTTTTTCTGCTTCCTCTCATGATGTGATGCTGTCTCCTGACAGAATGTTTGGATTTAACAGAGATTGCATTTGACTAATTAAATCCTGATTTATTCCATCATGCTATTAATCTGGATAACTAAACCAGTTCTCAATTAAAAAAAAAAAGAAAAAAGAACACAGCTGAAATTTTGACATAATAGCTATAACAGAAAGCTGCAAATGCCATCTCATGAGGCCAGACCAAATAAATCATAGCAAGAACTGTTAGTGGGGATGTGTTGTTTTGGACCTGTTGCTAGGGGTGTGTGGTGCCCCCACTCACCAATGCAACACAAGAGGCTCCAGTTTCAAACTTTCAACTGCTGTGACCAAAAGTTGAAGTGCTCTCAAGTTGTCCCTCAACAAAAGCAAAGCATGCAAGCAAAATACCAAAACAAGATTTCTTTATGCGCAACGCTTCTCCTCAATAATGCCTTCTCACTTTATATTTTCTCCAACCAATGGAAGCAAGCAACGGCTTTTTGCAGCTTTTCGTTTCAGTGCAGTGCTGCCCATATTTGTAAATTGATTAGTCTTAAACATTTGGAAGGTAATTTGTGAAAGCAAAGTCTTTAATTTGACTGCCCAAACCAATGCACATTGAGCTACTACCTTGCATCTTGAGCTAAATCCATGTTATCGAAGGGCAGTGAGATTCTTGACTTTTGATGAGGTTACATGGAATGGAAGAAAACATTATGGGATAGAGCAACAGATAATAATATTATAAACCCAAGCACTTGGGACTATTACCACACACACAAAAAAGAGGAAAAAAGAAAGAGTGTGTTTGTTTTCTTCACCTGCATTAATCATCCATATCCAATGAAACCCTAATTTTATAAAGGAAGCCATGTGCTAGCTGATAATGCAAATGCCAATGTATTTATTTATTTTTCTCTTCTCTTGGGCCCAAAACCCTATTTCTTATTTAACTAATGACTGAGTGCACTAGGGACAACTCATTGGCATTGCTTTGCAATCTACGCACATGGCTATGGAAATTTATATTCTTTGACTGCCCTTCAAAGAAATGGGGTGGAAATTTATATTCTTTGACTGCCCTTTAAAGAAATGGGGTGTTCTTTTCCGTGCGTTGTAGTTGTTAGAAGTGTCTTATTATTATTATAGAGAAATGCGATAATATTTTATTGATAGGAGAAAAATCAACTAGTGCAAAAATTGAGCTATGTCATTGCAATTAGGTGAATTTCTCTACCCATATAAGCCTAGTCCTCGGTCTAATAGGTAATCTTATCTTTATGTTTTCTCAATTGTGCCTTTGGCCAGAGAGAAATCAAAGAGAAGATGGGCAATCCATGCAATTCATTGGAAAGAGGAAAACATTCGAGAGGGTTTAAAGAGAAATAAACAAAGAAGGCATTAGAAGAAAGTTGAAATTAGAACCTAAAGTCATGAGTGGCAAAATATATAACATAAAAAAAGATTGCTTCTATTCCGACAGGGCATCATCATGATGCGTGGAGTAAAATATTCCCATAGCTTCATCATCTGTTATCTTATAGATGCTCTATCTCTTTATAATATAAATAAAAGCATGCCCTACCATTTTGGGTTTTTCTTCCTTTTGCATTATTATACTCAGCTCAGTTCTTTAGATACATTTTGCCTTAAAGTGAGCACTAAGATTCTCTGGTCTCCTCCGCCTCTCAACTCATTTTTGACTTACAAATTGTATTATATTGCCTCTGCATTGCCACCTTTGGCAACACATGGGCCAAGAACAACCACCAACCCCTTTCCCATCAGGTCTTTCAAAGTCAATTCTGCCCTTCAATGCAATTTGAGGTGAAGCCTGAAATGAAACGACTCTTTCATCCTCATAACATAAGGAGATGGCAACCAACAACAACTATAGAAATGGGAATTAGGTTAAGTTGCTGATTAAGTTGCAAAACTTTCAAAAGCCTTTAGAAGTCAACAATAGAATCAGCTCTTAGAAAGAAACTTGACCAAGACAGAAACTGGAAGAGTACAAAAGATTGGTAGTGACAATATCTGAGAGGGACCCGAATTTGGAATCCGGCAAAGCAGAATCTGGTGGCCTAGCTACTTGTAAGTTGTAGCATAGCATGGGAGGAGAAACAACAGAAATAAACAGGAAATCCACAATAGAAGGAAAATAAATACAACAATACAGAAAAGAAAAACCTTCCAACAATAAAAACTTTCTTCTCCCTCTGATGAGAGGAACCAACTGGATTCTTCTGTGCCGGATATCCCATTGCAAATCCCTTCACTGAATATCTGTTAAGATTAGTTAAATTCGTCACAACTCCTCTTGGCCTTCCGATGGACATCTGATCAGCTCCAATATGTTGACCACCTCCGCCATGTCTGGTCTGTTTGACGGCACTTGTGACGTGCATATCAAGCCTAATTTCATAACAGGAATAGCCTCTTCTGCAGGGAAATTTCCTTGGAGCCTACCATCAATGCATTCCTCTACCCTGCCCTCTTCTAGTGCTCCTCTGACCATGTCGCAAAGAACCACAACATCATCTTCCATGTACTCGACAGGCCTCTTCCCAGTTACTACCTCCAGAACCAAAACCCCAAATCCATACACGTCACATTTCTCAGTTATCTTTACTGTTTTGCAAGCGAACTCTGGTGCCATGTAGCCAAGGGCGCTTTGGATCTTGCTGCTCAAAACATATCGGTCAAGCATTGGCAACAACCTTGCTAGGCCAAAGTCTCCCACTTTGGGTTCGCCTGAGCTGCCGATCAGAACATTGCTAGATTTTATGTTGTAGTGAATTATGTTCATTTGGTGCAAATGAGCCAAACTTTTGGCAGTTCCAAGAATAATATTGAACCTGTCGTTCCATGACAGGAAGTTTCCACCTGCTCCATCATGAAGATGCTTATATAAACTACCGCCAGAGACATATTCACATATGATGAGCTGTAATGATGGAGTCCAGTAATAGCCTTCGATTTCCACAAGATTATCGTGCCTAACTTTCCCCAATTTCTTAACTTCTCTTTCAAATTCTTCTTGAGACTTGACAAGACTTGAAACAGTGAGCTTCTTGATTGCAACAGGCCGCCCATCTCGAAGAACTGTCCTATAGACTGCTCCAAACCCTCCACGACCAAGCTCACAGTCCTTGTTGAGTAGAGCATGTGCACCAGTGCTGAAGTCAGGTTCACCTGAAAACATGACAAGCTTGCCAGAGTTGCCATCTGTTGTTGGGGAATGGCTGAAATCATCCCCAGCTGATAATGCGAGGGCTGCTGGTGAATGAGTTGTAGAAGATCGGACACGGAGATTAAGCACAGTGATGGCAATCACACCAATGACAATGACAGCAGCTGCAGCAATGGCAATGAGTGCAGAAATACTAAGGATGATTCTTCTATGACCAAGATTTGAAGATGATGTTCCTGGCATGGTGGAGTCAGAAGAGGAGTTGGGATTGAGGACAATGGGTTTCGGAAGAACTGCTGGGCAAGATTTATTAACTGCAGAGCCACAAAGAGATGGATTGCCAGAGACAGAGGAAGGGGCGATGGTATTGAAAAAGGCACCCGCAGGTAGTTCACCCTGGAGGTTGTTATGGGAAATATTGAAGGAAAGAAGCTTGGGAAGATTGGCTAACTGCTTGGGTAGGCCTCCCGTAAGGTTATTGAAAGACAAGTCCACATTTTGTAAGTTGGTAAGTTTGGCCATTGCTGCAGGTACTGGGCCAGTCAGTCTGTTCTGTGATGCAATTCTGGAGAATTCAACCAAAAGAATATATCAAAAAACAAGAAAAATATGTTAGAATGCAAAAATAGAGTAGGATTTGGATTACAACCCCATAACAAAATTAGTGACAAGGAAACCTTTGAGCTGGTAGCTAGTTTTCAAGAAGGAAATGGCAAAAATCCAGAATAATGTGGTATATGCACGTTATCATCAAACAAAAGTGGCAGCAAGAGATTTCACTTTTTCATTACTTCCGAGAAAATCAGTGTGCAATTCATTAACATGAAACAATCTCAAACAACAGAAAAACATATCAACTGTCCTTCGAAATCAAATTGCAGTACTTGAAGTTCTCACTTCCTAGTATGACCAAAATGTCTACAACATGAAATATAATATTTAAACATACTATGTAAAAGTAGACTTCTTAAGTCTTCAATTTCAAAACGTGAATCCAGTTCGACAATGAGCCAAAGAAAAGTTTTCTGAGCACATTAGTTGTCAGTTCTAGATTAAGGTAAATGCAGAATTTATCAATAACAAGCATCCAAAATGCTTAAATGGAACCTGGATTCGTGTGTGCATCCCACTACCCGTTAAATTATTATTATTATTTTTTAAAAGCAGGAGACTAGAAATGAAATGCAGAGCTAAGAGAACTTACAAAGTGGTCAGAGAAGAACAGTTCCCCATTGAAGTTGGAATTTTTCCCGTGAGAAAGTTATTTTCCAATCTCAATTCCTTCAACGAAAAAGCCCCACCAATTTCCAGAGGGATGCTTCCATTGAGCCGATTCTCACTCAAATCGACATTTTCCAGGGCCTTCAACTCTCCAATAGTCACAGGAATTGGACCAACAAGAGAGTTACCGGAGAGGTTCAAACTACGTAAGCTGCTTAAGACCCCAATGTCAGATGCAATTTCACCAGAAAATTGATTAAGGGATAAATCCACGACTTGCAGATTTTGAGGCGCATTTCCAATTGAGGAAGATAAAGGGCTATTTGCGCTTCCACTTAGTTTTTTCTCTGAAAGTGAAACTTCTTCTAAACCCGCCTCGAATATCCACGCAGGAAGTTCACCCGCCATCGAATTCTTACTAAAATCTAAAGCCACAAGGCTTGTGCAATAAGCCATAGACTTGGGTAAGCTCCCAGTGAACCCATTTGCAGAAAAATTCAACACCTTTAAAGCCTGAAGATTACCTATTGAACTTGGAACTTCGCCCAAAAATCGATTGGCAGAAAGGTCCAAAGTCTCCAGGCTCTTCAACTCTCCAATCCAGTCAGGAACCTCACCGTCAAATGAGTTCTGGTGCAGATTCAGATAGCTACACAGGCTAAGTTTCTGCATTGTCTGAGGAAGGTTCCCAGAGAATGAATTCTCGCTGAGATCAATGGACCTCAAAAGCAAGCAACTTCCAATTCCATCTGGAACTTGCCCAGTAAACCGATTCTTCCCCAAATTAACTGCTCGCAAGTTATTTAGTCCTCCAATGGGCTTTGGAATTTCACCTTCCAACAAATTATTAGACAAATCCAGTGATCTAATCCCATTCAAGGACCAAATACCAGCTGGAACCGAACCCGAAAACTGGTTCAACGACAAGTCAATGTCGGCAAGACTCGCACACGAGCCCAAACTCTCAGGAATTTTCCCGGAAATTTTGTTCTTGGCCAAAGAAATCGCTCTCAGAGACCCACATTGCCGGAAGAAGTCTTCGGGTACAGGACCAGAGAAACTGTTCTCGCTCAAGTCAAGTGCTCGTAGGTTGTCGATATGAGCAATATTAGCGGTTAAGCTTCCGGTGAGATTGTTCTTGGAGAGGGACAGCTTTCGCAGAGACTGTAACTGGAGGAGGCCTCGGCCTATATGACCCGAAAGAGAGAAGTCGTCAAGACTGAGCTCAATGACCCTGTTGGATCTTGGATGGCATTTCACGCCATCCCATTTACATGGGGTATCGTCGTCTTCGCTCCAAGTTGCTAACTTTCCTTTTGGATCTTGAATATCAGCCTTGAACACTATCAGCCCCAAGACGTCGTCGTTTAGAGATGGGTTCAGAGATCTCCCAAGAACAGGAGCAAAAACAAAGACGGTGAATAATACGAGCAGCGGTTTCATGCTTAAAAATGCTCGCATTGTTTGGTGCTCAAAAGACCACACTAGAAAGCCATGAAGAAATTTAACCGACCCAGAAGACCAGACAGCTCAAAATCGTTGGCTATGAGCTTGAAAGACTCAGATTTTCACAACAAACAAAACCAAAAGAAAAAGGCCAACTTTCTCCAACGGTTAGATTTGGTGGTGCGAAAAGAACAAAATGAGCCAAACTGTCAAAGTAGAGAGTCTAATGCTCCAGAAAGTGGCGGCATTAGCAAATGAGAAACCAGAGAAACCGAAAATGGGTCGAAATGACAAAAGATTCAAAACTAGGTGAAGTGTTTCAAAAAATACCCTAGAAATCTCTTCACAGGGTAAACAGTTGAGCTGCAGAGCTCAAACAGTCGGAGTAAAGTCACAGAAGAAACTCTGAGCTGGTTCGATCTGTGAACCACCAAATGCCAAAATGGCCGGAAAATCCGTCGGAACTTGTAGCACAGAGATGCTCCGGCGACGGAGAATAATTGGGGTTCCGAGAAAGCTCGTAGAAAAAGCTTGAAAATGTAGGGGATTAGAGGGCTCTCTCTCCCTCTCTCTCTCTCTGAGCGTTGAGCCTGAGAGTCTTCTCTCTCTCTTTCTATGTCTGTCAACTGTGCGTAGTCTTTTAAAGTCTGATGAGCTCTGAAAAGAGAATTAAATCAAAGTTTTTATCTTTATTAACGGCAGGGCGGGACCGGCTTGGTATATAGGGTGCTATTTATTACATCTTGAACACGTGGCGTGATCCGTAGGGTGCAGGGTATCCTACGTGGCACACACCTAGTCGTCGTTACCGACGGTGCTTTTGACGTGGAAGGCACAAGTGGCGGTAATTGGCGATTGAGCACTTGGAATGTGACTGAAGAACCAACTCAGGAAACACCCCTGAAGTTGGCTAAATTTACGCTCCTAACATACATCTGCTAAAGGAATCTAGGAAATGGGATGGTTCAAATTAGGCAGCATGGATAATTAAGTGCATGTAATGTAACGTTCATTCACTCATTTTAAACTTTCAAATAACAAAATCATGTTTTATTTCGTGAGGGTAATGCTTGCATCAATCGTTCACGTATGCAAATATGATTAACTATTAATTATTACACTTAGCATAACTTTATTCATAAAAAATTTATAACTTGAGTGATCGAGTAGATAGTTTGATACTCAATCATAAAAAGTTAAAGTGTCTCTCCCTCCCTCCCTCCTCTGACTAAAAAGAAGCATTCATATTGATGCAGTTGAATTATGAAAATAACTGTATAATTAGTACCAAGAAGTAAAGTCAGTTTATTCAAGCAAATACCCCCTGAAATAATGTTGTAGACCGGGAGGAGGAGTTGACATAATTATAGACTATTGTGGTAAAGAAAACAAAATGCTGCCCGTACTGTATTAATTATGTTTCTTCATGCCTTTGTTAATAGAAACGAGAGGCTCATCTAACTAACTGGAGAATGGCATATTGGCAAATAGGGTTACTGTAATCATCTGGTGCAGTGCAGAGGGTGAATTTGGAAAGTTCGATATCACAAACAGAAGGGCTAGCTGTGCTGAGAGAGTGAGTTGGGTGAGTGTGGGTAGGGTAGTGGAAAACATTGAACACAGAGAGTTAAGGGCAAAAGCAAAGCAATAAAGGCAATTAAGTAGGGTGGTGGAGGAGGTTGTTGGTGTAATAAAGAAAAGGTGAGAGAGAGACAGAGACAGAGATACAGAGAGATAGAGAGAGAGAGAGAGGTGGTGTGGTGGAGATTGCAGGGCTGTGTGTGACACGGACTCAAACTTATCTTTGCTTTTGATCTTTCTTAAATTCTATTTCTGTGTTTAACAGTTTAAAGCCCCCTCCCCTACCCTACTTCTCAGTCTCTTTATTTTTGGGTCACACAAATTATAAATGCACCCCTGCATAATTTATTTTAAACCCAACTCTTGCATTTTGCAGACTAGCACACTTTGCTGCTGCTGGTTGTTGAACCCCAACATGAGGAAAAACACTTATTTGGAGCGGGATAACATTATTTTGTTATTTCCGGCTAATAATACAATGACACATGAAAAAATTATCTTACTTGTCATTACGTTATTAACAGGGAATAGCAAAAAATATTTATCGCCGTTGCATGAGAGTTTCTCTCCAACATGAGATTGGTTTTCCCTTCCAAGTATATGTGTTGGGAACCTTTATTTCATTTATTTATTTATGGTAAAATCATCATATTTGGTCCAATTGGATTGTCACTCTATTTAATATGTATTATGCTTGCATTGCATGTTAAGCCATGTCACGGGGAGGGAAATGTGCCTACCAACCAACTACCAATTAGCAACACAAATTTTAATAAGAAGAAAAGCATCCATGTCACTGATTTAATTTCCCTTTAATTTGATATAAATTTTTAATAAATATTAATGTGGGGTGTGAAAGCAAGTCATATCCAACCACATTAATATGTACTTCTAAAGCAAATTGGTTTGGCATCTTTAGAGAGAGACTACTGGCAAAGCCAAATCCGATTATTGAAGTGATATGCAATTAAGCCATTGATTATGGGCTAATTAAATTTAAGCTGCTGGGTTGTTCTCTGTCCCTCAAGCTTTCATTGGACCTTTGCACACACACACACAGCCAGCCAGCCTTATCAACATTTCTGTGAGTTTTTTTTTTTTTTTCTGAAGGAAGGTAAGCATTTTGTGTTGTCTCTATGCATTGAGGCATATAGCCACAACTTCTTTGCTCTGAATTTGGAACTTACTGTAGCACCAAAAGAATAAGTCCATTCCTTTCCCTTTCGTTTAATGAAAGTGTGTTTCGACAAAAAAAAAAAAACCTGTAGCACCAAAAGAATAAGTCCATTCTGCACTACAAATTTTGGGCTGTCAAGCATGTTGCTTGCTGCAGCTACTCTACTGCTCTGTCTGTCTCTTTACTCACCTTCAAACTGCAATGGAAAACATGGCCTTGTTTGTTCCTCTCTTCCTCAACATACCTAATTTTGTGATACATAATATTAATACAAATAATCCCAATACTTAGAGGTAAATACATGTATGTAATGACATTTAATGACCCTTTTTCTCAGTGATTATGGCTTAAAAAAGAGTAAAGGTGAATAATGGACATGTGGCCAAGACTAAATGGCAAGCACTATTGCCAAAAACCCTAAAGCTTGTTAGGTCGCCGTTAGGGCAATTTTGTAAGTGGTGGTTGTGAATTTCAAAAAGGAAAAAGAGGGTAAGGAGAATTTCTCACTGTGACAGCTGCATGTCAATTCTCTTTATCTGACTTTTTCTCACTGGACTGGACAGTAGAACGACATGGTCCAAGACATCCAACTGATGCATCTTTTGCAAATTTACCCTTCAGTTTTTAACTTGCTTTTTCTATGGTGTGCTTTTGTTTTGTGTTTATTGGTCAATCAGAAAGGAATAAAATATCGATGGTATTGATGGTATCAGTAGTTCAAAAATATGGAAATTTCGATTGAAATATCGGGATATTATCGATATTTCGATCAATATCGTCAATATTATCGATATTTTGATCAATGTAGATCTAAAATATCGATAGTATCGGAAATATCGGTAGTTCAAAAATACGAAGATTTCGATGAAAATATCGAAATATTATGGATATTTTGTTCTATCAGAATTACCTGGTTGGCAGGAATTTCTGGGCAATATACCAGCAGCCTTGGAAGGGAAAAAAAACTTACTCGGAAGGAGAAGAGGAAAAAACTAAAAGGAAGAAGACAATACATGAGTGGGACCAGTTTTTTGAATATTTCAATGGAGGGACTCTCCATAGTCCATAATGGACTCTTTCTTCTTATTACCAATTGAATTTTCTCCACACGAATACTAGATAGACAGAAAGGTAAAATAATGAAAAGCTAAAAAAGAAAATTATGAACAATGATGAGTTATTATAGTAATGATTATTTTTCAAATAAATGTCATTAGATTATATACCAAATTTTCTTGTATTGCATCATATTGTTAGTGATGGGTAAATGTTGAATTTCATTATAAAAATGAAGAAAATTTTACATGCAATGTGAATGTCATATGTAGGTTAGATCAATTGACTAATGATGGGTGAAATGTGAATTTCATTCTTTCTTCTTGTCTTCCCAAACTAATGATAATTGCATATGTAGGTTAGATAAATTGACTAATGCGGTGTTTCAGTCTTTTTGCACCAGAGCTTCGATCGTACTAAATAAGTGTGATGATAAGGTCCTCATTTTTTCAAAGAATTATTAGGTTTTAGCCAATGAAATGCAAAACAATTAGGAAAAGGCCAATAGCGTAGTTTTGTTTTAGATTTGGATTTAGGCTTATTCTTTGACATTTTCCTAATTATTTTACACTTCATTGGCTAAAAACCAAAGTTCATTTTTTTCAATCCAAGAGTCCACACATGACCCAAAACCTAACAGCACCAAGACTAATAGCTCAAGAACTTGAAGCCCAGGTCGAGCATGGTTCAGAAATGACCCATTCACCCGATTTGTTCTGTTTTTGCTTAATCTATTTGTGCTATTTGATGGGCCATGTCTGTTTGGGTCAGAGCCCAATAAGCCCAAAACATGTAAAAACCTAAAACCCTATATCGTAATTGAATTGTCCTCTGAACTGAGAGAAGGCTGAGCTCTGATTCTGAAGGAAAGAAATGGCAGCGAATGGAAGCACCAGCCTAGACAGAAAGCAATTGATAGCATCAGCTCTATGCAAACACTTCTCTTTAGATCCTGTAAGCAAACCCATCTCTCTTAAATTTGCAATTAAAGCTTCAAGCTTTCTCCTTGGTTTCCTTTTTTCTTTTTTTTGTCGCACTTTATTTGCTTAATCTTAAACTTGGATTCTGCAGAAAACGTTTCTGGAAAACATTGCTGAAGATGAAATCACGAGCTTCTATACAACCATCTTGAAGTCAGCCAAAAACGACGCCTCAGTGGAAGTGAAAGATGGGGTAAAGTTTTACTGCCTGAACATTTTAGTTATAATGGATTTCTGGCAACTTTTATATCAATAATAAGTAAAGACTTCATCTTTTGGGGGTTGTAGGTGCTTCATTGGATAAGGTATGCAGAGGGTTTTCCTACAGATCCCCAGGCATGCTTTGAAGTTCTCAAAGGGTTAAATGATACCTTGGCTGACGTGTCTGTGCTTTTGGGAAATGGTTTCACACCCTCTGAAGCTGATGTTATTGTGTTTGCTGTGGTGCATTCTTCTGTGGTATGGATTGTTGTTCAATTGTTGAATTACCTCTATATACATGCATGCATGTTGTGTGTAATGGATCAATATTATTTTGCATTTTCAAAGATTTTTGAGTGGTTTATTTGCAGATTGGCCTTTCAAATTCAGATAGGCAAAAGTTGCCGCATCTATTGAGATGGGTGGATCACATCCAGGTATGCGTTAATCTTTAATCAAGTTTATTAGAATCTACTAGCAACACTTATCAAAAGTGTGCCAGTGATTTTCTTTGAAATAAAGTACCATGTGGTTACAAACTCTGCTGTCATTAGATGCAGAAATAATGAGCTACTTGTGTTATCGTTTCCTTGTGTAGCTTTCATAAGTCTTATAGTCAACTAGTGCTCACAACTTTTTTCTCCCCCAGAACAAGGTGGATTTCGGGGACATACTTAAGAAGATAGTGATAGAGAAGGTTCAATTTGACTTTCTAGTAAGTAAAATATACTAATGATTCTGAAATTCCTGTTTCATTCTTTACATCTCTGAGCCCTGATATTGCACATGTTTTATTGAGAGTCCCAAAGTTGACCTATATTACTCTTGAGAAATAATTGTCTTGTATCCTTTGATTATCACGTATGCAGAAGTGGTATGCATTGAAAAGTGCAGGTAAGGTGGAAATAGATTCAAATGCAAAGAAGACTGTTCAAAGTGCAAAAAGTGCAGACAAGCCAGAGGCGGACCTGAACAAAAAGAAAAGTGATGCTGAGGTTTATCCTTTTAAAATTTCAGTTATTCTTTCGCTTGTGTACAATCAAATAATCTTTCTTTCATATGACCTGTTTCTATAATAAATAATATCGCACTTATCATTTTTGCAGCTGTACTACATGCATATATATATTCATATACTTATATATGCATGTATCTAACCTATAGATGATAAAAGGACCTCAATTTGTTTAAGAATATAAAAGCTGTTGTTAAATTCTTTTAAGACTTCCATTTTGTTAGAATATCTTGATGATTTGGATTTCCTAGTAAAAAGCACACCTAATAGACTCATGCAATGAATTCCAAGATTAAACTGCCATAAGATGTTTTCTATCTGAACCACCACAACTCTTGTACTATTCTTGCAATTTCCCATACTGCTATCTGAGATAACTACATAAAGTACTTGAGCTGTATAGTTATACTCTCAATGACAATATTTCCCTTGTTCAGTCAGGTAACCAACATTATATCTTTCCATCCTCATTATGTGAGTTTATGGTTGGGTTTGTGTGGTAGAATTACTGCATTCCAAACATGCTTCTATTTCCAGATTTCCTGGACATTTCTTGCCCAATTACAGTGTATTCTTTTCTGAAATTGTTAGATAAAGGCTACAGGAGATAAGAAAGCTACTCAAGAGAAGAAGAAATCACCAGAATCAGAGGCATTTGAGAAGGACAAAGAACTTAGTGTCAGTTTGTTGAATATACAGGTTGGCCTCATTCGCAAAGCTTGGAAGCATCCGTCTGCTGATAGGTATGCAGTAAACCTTTTTTCTGTTTCTTCTCCTCTAAAAGCCAATTGAGAGTGCTTGCAACGTAGCTATCTTCGCCTCAAAATTTGGACTCTGGATATTATTGTACATCTACAAGATGCAATATCAGTCATAACCCTTGTTTTAAAACATGATACAGTTTACTGGTTGAGGAGATTGATGTTGGAGATGCTAAATTGCGACAAGTGGTCAGCGGCCTGGCAAAATATTGTAGTCCTGAGGAGTTGACGGTATGATTACTGCTTGATCTTTTGGAAGTAGATAGCTTTTTCACTTGGTCTTTTGCATGGGTTTAGATTCATTTTCACCTTTGTTAGATGAATACTCACACTTTCTGATATATCTTGGTGTTTGCATGCACTATGCAGAACCGTAAGGTTGTGCTGATTACAAATGTGAAACCTGGAAAGTTACGTGATGTGGCGTCAGAAGGACTGGTATGTGTTTCTTGTCATTTGCATCATAGCATTCTCACTGCTGGTAATCAAAATTGTGCCTTTATTTTCATATTTTGTGCTCAAAATCTTCAACTCATGAATAAGAATTATTTTCAAGTTTTCACTCCATCCCTTCAAATGAAACATTTATAATCTCAAAGTCTATTCTCTAGTACAAGATTATGAAGAGTGTCTTTTTTAGTGAAAGCTGAATTTTTCTAAAATTAGCTTCTGCTAAACAAATACGAAGGTATGGGTTTCATTTTTGTGCATGTGTTCAGGTGCTATGTGCTTCTAATGAAGATCACACCCTTGTAGAGCCTTTGCTCCCTCCAGAAGGAGCCAAACCTGGGGAACGTGTGTCATTTTCTGGGTAAGTTAGCTGAAACTACTTGGAGCTTGAACAAATATTTTCATTGGTAACTTATAATGCAGGCAGACATATTTGCAAAAGTGAGGGCTTTTTATTTTATTAAAATGTTATCTGTTGCAACTGTGCTGGTAGAGTGTTTTTGCACTTATGAGAAGCTTTCTAGCTGGATTTGGATCTATTCAATCCTCAATTATAAAGGTCAAAGGAACCTAATTTTCCCCTTACATAGTCTGTTAAAACTGAGAATCACAGCATTTCTCTTTTGAAGTTCCAGAGCCCACCATTAGGGTTGAAAGAAAATATCTGAACCGTCATGGCCTGTTTTTGAATTTGATTGAACGAACAACCCTGGATGTATGTGTGGAAGAAAATAACAAATTTGATGGAAAAACTGGAAGTTGCCTACTCCTACGTTTTATCAACTAATATACGTGACTTTTTTTTAAGTAACCTCATTTGCCCCCCATGTACTGTCTGTATTCATTTGTTCAACACTAACTTCTGTTTATTATTATCATCATTATTATTATTTCTCCCAAAATAATTGACTCTTTGGACGAGCTGTTTCTCACATGCACTTCTTTTTAACCAGGATTGATGGAAAGCCAGAAGATGTCCTCAACCCAAAAAAGAAACAGTTGGATAAGATCACACCGGTATGTTTATTTTTATTTTTTTCTTTGTTATGGGTTTCTGGGTAGTGTTCCGTAGGGACAATCATAGTTCTGCTGCCTAATTTAGACAGATTATTCACACCTTCTATGGAAACTTGTAGTCCACAAAATTACTCTCAAGTCTCAACTAACCATTAAAAAGTTCACTTGAAAATTCTGAGATTCTGGGGTTGATTTAGTCTAGTGATTTGCAAAATGCTTAAGGTTTTTGGATCATCTATAGAGTAATCAATTGATTCCTGAATGGTGGCCAATATTACCACTTAAATGACAAAAATACAAGGATCTAGTAGGACATGAGTTGTTACGGTTAGGGTGAATTAGTCAGAGTAGTCATACTGTCATCCACTTACCACCTCTATAACATTGTATTTATTCCTTAAAAAAAATTGTATTTATGATGCTCAAAGTTGGGCATGTGAATCTCATGGATGTTTCATTGTTGCAGCATCTTTTCACTGATGATAAGGGTGTGGCGACATTCAAGGGTATTCCTTTTATGACCTCAGCCGGACCTTGTACATCTTCCATTCCCAAGGCAAGCATCAAATGATGATCTTTGGCCCTTCCAACAAAAATTGTAACTCACTTTTCAAGGATGTTTTCAGCAATGCATTCAGTCTTGCTCATTCGATGAGAAGATATGTTATGGAAATGCAGGTTCATTTTCCCTTTTGAAAAAAAAAAGAAGAAGGTTATAGTATGGCTTGTGTCATAGCAAATGGGGTTCATGTCGCCTTTACCCTCCTATCAAATGCTTTTACATGCTATTGCAATCAATTGAAAAATTTCACAATACCAGGTGACCGTGTGACCGTTGAACTTAAAAAAATAAAACTTTGGTGGATAAGAGAGTAGTACTAAGCAAACTTAGTTATTGCACACGTTTCTCCATAAAGCCAGGAGCTAACTCGTAATCTCGTAACGTAATGAGAGTTATAGGACAAGTGAACCGTTAACAACATCAGAACAAGTTGCATAGGAAGTGTGGTTTTGGAAGCTGCTACAGAGTCAGACAGATGATGCTGATGTTGCAGTGTGTTGTGGTGGCCAAGAGATATACCAGTCTTGTCTGTAATCTGCTCTTGAAAATGTACCTTGTCAGAAAAATTTGTTGTTGCGTTGTCATTGACAGAAGAACAAAACAAGCAGGCCTTGAACACATCAACCCTTTTGATCTTATCCACTAACGAAAACAAATAGTTTCATAGACGAGTAATGTTTCATTTCATATATGCCACACAAACACCACGGTTTTAAACCACATTTTATATATGGAAGCAAATCTTATCTCTATAAAAGATGTGGTTAATTTATTTTACAAAAAATGGTTGAAAAGTCTCACTGTGTGGCCCGTGGTGCAAAGTGAGTCAGACAGACAGACCAAAACACAGAACAAAGATGCTGTCGTTTTATATGGTTTGTTCGTTACCATTACGTATGTATGGATCGTTCTGCATAGTTTGCGCCAAGAGATTCTGTATAATTTCCAAGAGTCAGATCAAAATCGGATCTTTTGGACATTGGTGGCGCCAAATTTGATCCATCAGATAATTCATATAGTAACTTTACCCCCTTCCTTTGACCAGTTAACTCCTAGTAACCATCAATATTTTGGTGTCTTTCATTTTTCATTTAGTTGAATTTTTTTATGGTGGAAGATTTACCGAGTTATAATAAGCTCATGAGGCCATATACAGCAACCCAAAATTGAATTGATGGTTAAAAAGAAGCACTAGTTGAAGTTTCATTGAACAACAACCGTTTTAAATAACAGTTAGCACCGCACCAGTCTGTTTAGTGTTGAGAGAGAGAGAGAGAGAGAGAGAGAGAGAGAGAGAGAGAGATGATATGTATTCCAAAAGGGTAAATGAGCTCATGGTTATTATGCTATCAGCAGCAAGCAGCCAGCAACAGTGAAAATCTGGTAGAAATGAATTAAATGACATAATGCAGCTGTATTCATGCAGACTTCTGATACGTACTGATTTCTACAGAGAGAGAGAGAGAGGTGATGTGGTAGGACTTGGAAGAAGGGAAACTGGGGACTGAATCAAATCAAGGTAGAAACCCAAAAAGGATCACAAAATATCTGTGACTGGATACTGATTCTCTCTCTCTCTCTCTCTCTCTCTCTCTCAATATCTTCTGAAATTCCTCGCCCACCAACAACAACAACCTATCGTTTTCTTTTATACAATGCATTTACTGTTACTTTACATAAATACAGCCCAGCCCAGCCCAACCCCACCACATTATATTATATGTTCATACATTTCCTATTAGTTTGTTTTGTTTTATCATGTATGCGCAGCGCAAGTTAATTGCTATTGTCAGAGAAGTCGTTTCGTTTTCGATCTTGTATAATTAATTGAGTCTCTTTTATTGCAACTGCATTTATTAGTACCTTTTCTTTCTTCCTTTTTGCTGTTACATAGCTTTGAATGTTTAGGCTCTTCTGCCCTGCCTATTGAGTGGTGGGTGAGGCGTTATTGTTGGGTTTAAGACCTATGGAGGCTTCTTCATCTTCATCTTCATCTTCAAAGGGTTTCATGGAAAATGTGGAGCAACCCCATGTTTTGGCTGTTGACGACAGTATCATTGATCGCAAACTAATCGAAAAGCTACTCAAAAATCTGTCTTGCAAAGGTAACAAACACTCTGCATGCTGCAATTCACTCTGTTTCTCTGTATTCCCTCTGTTTTCAATCTGTTTTCTCTGTATTCTCATGCTAATCTTCATTGGACACTGGTTAATGATTGTGAGGGATTTTGGATAATAGAAAGATTAAGAAGACTTGTTCACGGAGAACTGAAATTATAAGAAAGATTTTAAGGCCATAATGTATATATAAAAACCAGAGTTTAGTTATATAAATGCATGTCCTATTTTTGCTTGGTATTATGCAGTTTAACAAATGCCAGTGTTCTTCAATGGGTGCAGTGACTACTGCAGAAAATGGGCTAAGGGCATTGGAGTTTTTGGGCTTGGGAGATCATCAAAACAGTAGCTTGGAGGGCAATGTGAGTAACTAAAACTATACGCTCAGAGAAATTTGATCTGTACCTTAAACAGTCAATAGAATAATAAAATTAATCCCATTGTATAAGCTTGCAGTTTGTTGGTAGTTATTCAATTTTAAAGATTTTTACTAAAAAGGGTTCTGTAATTGTTTGCAGGTCTCAAAGGTAAATCTGGTAATTACAGATTATTGTATGCCAGGGATGACAGGCTATGAACTACTTAAGAAAATCAAGGTATTGTGGCAAACTCTTTGAACAATTACCTCAGATTTACATTCTTTATTTGTAGTATCAAATAAGGTTAAAGATATGTTCATGATTTCTTACCCCCTTTGACCATATATGCACATTGCATGCATTTCCTTTTTGCATACAGGAATCATCAATCATGAAGGAGGTTCCAGTGGTGATTATGTCATCTGAATACGTACCGAATCGTATTAACAAGTAAATGAATATAGCTTATGATGTGTTCTTTCTAGTTTCTATTGTTCTTTTCCTTTATAATTATGTCACTTTAAGGTTTTTAGTTTCTGCTCAACAGGTGCTTAGAGGAGGGAGCTCAGATGTTCATGCTAAAGCCCCTCAGACAGTCTGACATAAAGAAATTGAGATGTCATTTGATGAACTGCAGGAGCTAAAGAATAGTTTCTCTGGAGGAAATTGGAAAGAACATGAGAAAAAAAGGTTATAATATCCCTCATGACATAGAACTTAGAACTCTCCTTCAACTGCTAATTTTGTAACTTTTGGTTTTGTTTGCTCAGAACTTGTTATCTCCACCTTTGCATTATTGTATGAGGCTCAGAGATACTTTGAATTAACATTCATTTTGTTTGAGAATCAATTTGCCTCTGATGCTTTGCTTTGCTCATTGTTTTAACATAGCATTGACCATGTTACGCAATTTCCTACAATTAATATTATTATCAGAATCATCAACAGCCTTTAAACACAAAGAAAAATCGACATACGAAAATTGGAGTCTAAATTCAATCATTGTTCAATTATTTACAAAGAAAAAGCCAAAGAATCATGAGGATGTACAATCAAAATTCCTAACTGCAGCAATTCTAAATTGACGGAATTAGGACTCTTGTAGCCCTTGACATATGCCAAATCCCAAATTTTCTACATTTCTAAACATGTTCTTCTCCACAAGGACCCCAACCTTGATCTTCTGCAGGATAACCAGGAAAACATCGGGCACAATTCACTTCCTCATCGGATACAAGGCCTTGAAAGTAAATCTCAGGTATGTGCAATCACCCGTGTAAGGTAAACTGGATGGTTTTGTGCAACCTTGATCTTCCTTGACCTGAATATTTACACAACAACCAAACAAAGTGGTGATTGATTGATGAGGCTCATCTGATCCAATATTTACTGCCCAAATTCCTGTTTTCCCTCATAGGATTCGACACCAAATCAAAAAGAAAAATGCAGCAAAACTTCAAACTTCTCCACCAGCAAAATAAATAATGCAAAGTCAATCCCAATATCATGAAAACTCGTGGAAATGTCTGTGGTGGTGATGATGGTTGTGGTGACGGTGTCTGCATCCATCCAATCCAAAGCACTGCATGACAGGGAAACAAGTCACAAACATGCATCTCCCTATCCCTCTAAATATTGAGGACACTGCAAAGCAATGGCACGCCCTTGTTGGATTGCGCAGGCGGTTCTTCTTTCTTCCATTGCTGTTAGAATGATCATGGCCGCCACAAGGACAACGTTGATGCTTGCCCATCACCTAACAAAAAAAAAGACCACAAATTCGTGAATATTAATCCAAAACATGACAACCCATTTGCATAAAAAGAAAAAGAATATCAAAGTTCAGAGCTTTTTGTATACCTTGAAAACTTCTTGGTGATGGGTGAAGCTCTTGTTTTCTCTCTTGGGTTGACAAGAGAGAATAGAGAGAGAGATTCAATCACAACGTGTAATGTGTGGCACTGGCGTTAGATTTAGAAAGGTAATAAAAATACAAGTTTTGAAAAATGATGGAGTTTAAATATCTGATGGATGTGATTAATTGTTGTAATATTCGTTTTGATAATAGTGATGAGGGTTTTTCTGAACTAGGAAGCAAAGATGGGAGGAAGGCTTTTTGTGCTTATTCTTTGCGCGTTGTGTGTTGCTTGCGTGTTTGGCTCTCCATCTTTTGCTATTAATTATAGAAAATTGGTGCTGTTCTTTTCTTTTGCATTTCTTTCCAATGAAATTGGGATGCTACAGCTGAGCGCTGAGTCAAATTTTTCTGTGTGCTACAATATTTATTCACAATGAACTGTTAGAGATGCTTGGAGAGATGCCAGGCCAAGCCAAGCATGTGCTCTGTCAAACTTTTGAATTGAACATTCCATTGGATTAAGTGACTGTGAAATCTATAAAAAGAAGATAAACGTCTATTGCTAGATATAATTAAGTACTAAAACTTGTAATGTATGGAGAGAAATTTCTATTGTTAGATATAATTGACATTGATCACACACTATTTGGCAATGCGCTCCGGTGTCTATCTCTATATAACTACAACAATCGGCCGACTTGAAGATTATGTTGAAATTTGAACAACATGCACGTATAGAAAAAGTTTTGAAGATGTATTTTTTTTCTTTTTATTATGTAGCAAGAGAACTGTTATTAGCACTCTAAAATGATCATCATGCACTCTCCTTTTTTATAAAAAATTTAACAAAACTAGTTGAATTCTTTGGGATAAAGCATATGTATTGCAATGCAATAGAATGTAATAATGGACTTAAATTTTGAACACTAAAATCTATATGAAATTGACAAAGTCGAAAGTTAGTTAAAGTGCAATTCCCACAATAGTTTTAGATTTATAAATCATTTATAAAATTATTTGATGAAATATTAATATAAGGGTACAGTTGATATTTTTATTTTATCTACCAACTTGGCAACTACATTCCTAACAAATTTACAGTCTATCCACCATATAATATAAGAAATAAAAATAAAAATAAAAAAAGACAGCGGATAGAAAACAGTTTTGAACTAGAAGCGAGGGACCAAACGCTCATTCTCAGTCTCACCGGGAAACAATGGCGGCGCTGTTAGAGTCACCGCCACCATTTCCACTTCTTCCTCCCAATTCAAACTCAATCCGTGTCATTCCGTACAATCTCAAACTTGGAAGGCCAGCGAACCCTTCGAACAAGCCCACGCTTCTTCTCAGCCTCCACTCTCCAACCACCATCACCACTCCTTGTTGCGCTGCCACTCCCAAACAACCCGTAACCGAATCACCCGACCCGGTTCCGGGGACTGCTTTGGTGCGGACCCGGGACCGCCGCCGAGCTGTCCGGTTAGCCTGGGAGAAGCTGGTCCGGTGGTCAAGGTCCTGGCGCTCCAAGGCCAAGACCGATGTCCTTGAACGCACTAACAAGGTCTGCATACCCTTTTCCCCAATTTTGCTTTTAGCTTTCGTAGAATTACAAAAGCTTTCATTTTTCACTTCAAATTAAGCTTCTTTAGTATTGGGTTTTTGACTTTTTAGGTAGTGGTGCTTGGAGGTGGGTCTTTTGCTACGGCAATGGCTGCCCATGTTGCAAATAGAAAAGCCCAAATGGAAGTTAACATGCTGGTGCGTGATGCTCAAGTTTGTCATTCGATTAACAGCAACCATTGTAATCGGTAAGGCCATATCTGCATCCGTCCAGAATTCACTTTTATGCACAACACTCTTTCGGAAGCCATCTTTTGTAATTGGTTCTTGGTTCTTCACAGTAAGTACTTCCCAGAACACAAGCTGCCAGACAATGTAATTGCAACAACTGATGCCAAAACTGCTTTGCTTGGCGCTGACTATTGCCTTCATGCAGTCCCTGTGCAGGTTTGTCAGTCCCATTCCTCTGTTTTCATATGAATCCCAGTGCATACTATTTTTGGATTAAGCCTTTTCCTATGAGAATATGAGTCTTTGACAGATTGGTATACTGTTTTAATTATCATATTTGGAATATACTTTAGTCTGAGGCACGTACCTGAATCTTTGTCTGTGACATTGCAGTTCAGCTCATCCTTTCTTGAAGGAATTGCAGAACATGTTTATCCAGGCTTGCCCTTCATATCAGTTAGCAAGGGTTTAGAGCTCAATACGTTGAGGACCATGTCTCAACTCATCCCCCAAGCATTGAACAATCCCCGGCAACCTTTCATTGCACTATCAGGGCCCTCTTTTGCTCTGGAGCTGATGAATAAATTACCAACAGGTGTGTGAAATAAGAAATAACATTGTTCCATCAATGCGTTCAACTGATTCATGTTTTATAGGTACTAATAATGTTTTCCTCTTACTTTTTACTTTTCTAGCAATGGTTGTGGCGTCAAAAGACAAAAAATTGGCAAATGCAGCTCAGCAGCTGCTAGCTTGTAACTATCTACGAATCAGCACTTCAAGGTTGTGGATCTTCACTTCAGTAAACAGCTAGATTAAGTGCAATTAATTTTTTTCTATGTATATAATTTGGTCTTGGAATACCTAGTCAGCTTGCATATCTAAGTCTTCCAGTCTCAAATAGCATGGATCCTATGTGTAATGAGAATAAATGTTTATAGATTTAAGTGGACCGCCCCAGCTCATAACCTCTGATAAATTCCAGCGATGTCATAGGGGTAGAAGTTGCAGGTGCTCTCAAGAATGTGCTCGCTATAGCTGCAGGGATTGTGGATGGGATGAATCTTGGTAATAATTGTAAGACAGCTCTTGTTGCACAAGGATGCTCAGAGATAAGGTGGCTGGCTACTAAGGTACCCTATTTTGATATTGGTGTTTTATGTCCCTGGTTGTTGCCTTGGTTTCTACCTTTTTCCTATTTGTCTACTTGTTTTGTAAATTGTAAATCCCAGACTGTTGTGTTAACTTATTAGTATGTATGCTTTAGCTGCTGTTCTCTCACTGTTTTCCCCTCCAATTTATCTCCTGAAGATGGGTGCGAAGCCGACAACAATTACTGGTCTATCAGGAATTGGAGACATTATGCTTACATGTTTTGTGAACCTTTCCAGAAACAGAACAGTTGGGGTTCGTCTTGGATCAGGGGAGCAACTTGATGATATACTAAGTTCCATGAAGCAGGTGCTTAAGCTTAATGAAGTTTTAATATAGCTGTTTAAAGTTGAAATTGTGCTCATTGATGTGGCAACCGGCTGTCTGTGTTTTCTAGGTGGCAGAGGGTGTATCAACAGCTGGAGCTGTGATTGCACTAGCGCAGAAATATAATGTAAAGATGCCAGTTTTGACTGCAGTTGCTCGGATTATCGACAACGAACTGACCCCGAAGAAAGCTGTTCTTGAGCTGATGAGCCTCCCTCAGGTCCTTCTCTACTCCCTCCCCATTGGATAAGATAACAAGAAGAAAAAGAGTTGCAACCCTGCCTTTGTTTGTTGTTCAATTTTGAGTTTCTTCCGATACATGTTTGTTATTCATTAGGATTTTAAATTTAAATTGCAGGTTGAAGAAGTCTGAACCACCTATGGACTACTTCCAGAAAAGAGGGTTTTTGCAAGTTTTAGCATAGAGTGTTCAGCATAGAGTTCAGAGTTCAGCATACAATGTTTCTGCAGATTTTTAGATACACAGAGTTCAACAAAAAGTGAGATTCATTCTCTTTGTGCTCACATCCCCATCTAAATTTGGGCAGGAGAGCAATTTTGTGAATTACCAGAATTTTTCAAATTGAGCAATTTAAAAGAAAGGGTTTGAATCTTGTTGATCTGATCTAATACTTGTGTCTGAGTTACTTCTTGCCCTGAGTAGATAGAAATCATGAGCATCTGTTTTTCTTTTTTTCCGACTGAAGCTGAAGGTATGCATTTTCTCATGTATGGAATTCGAGATTACCAACAACAAATAAGTTTTTAAATCCAGAGTTGAGTTTGCTGCATCCACAGCAGTTTTAGCGTCTCTTTCACACGAGCTTTGGATGCAGCAAGGTTAGTCTGCATTGAACAATTCTCAAAAAACATGGCTCAGAAACATCCTGGCCATTATCGAAGTAACATGATTCTTGACTTTGACCATGAACCAGTTCTTTTAGATAGACGCATAAAATTTGTCCACCAATTTGCCCATATGAAGATGGCCATCGACGCAACAAAGCATATTAAAAAAGTTGACTTAATAATTCCTTGAGTCAATAACCCTGTGGGTCATTGTGTTTCTTCTAAAAGAAAAGATAGACTCTTGTGGTAATGGATAACAGAAAAAACATAACAAAGACTTGAAATAGTACAATACAACCAACAACAAGCAGAGGCAACATAAAATAAAACTGTGAGTTAAGAAGCTTCTCTTGTCTGCAACAACAAGCAGAGGCAACATAAAATAAAACTTTGAGTTAATAAGTTTCTCGTCTGCAAAGTAGCAAAGTCTTCTCAATTATCATCATTGATGTTCCTGTGGCCAACGCTACAAACCAGTAAGTTGTGCACTTCCCTCTTCAAACCAACAAGCAGTTGCCTAAGGCTGTTGTTGCTTGTGCTGTACCCCGCCGCTGTTTTGTCTTCGTCTTGCTCTCCCTCGGCCACACCAACATCAGAACCCAACGCCGCCGCCGACTCAGTCGGATTTCCACCCCCACCGGGCGAAACTAGGCTTTCGCAGTACACGGTCTCCTGCAACCAATGCTGTGCACCTCGGATGTCAACATGTTCAAATGTGTTATCTCTTGTATCAAAGGTAACAAACCTCTCCCCTCGAACACTCATCAGCACAGCTCCCTTCTCAGTATAGCACATCGGCATGTATCGAAAAGAGTCGAGAAAAGGGTCTCGTCCCGGGATCCTAGGAAACCTCGAAGTGGTGATGATCTTCGTCCAATTCTTGTCATCCTTGGTTGCCCAAACATGAACATCACTCAACCTCCTAGTGTGTACCACACAAAGCCAGTCTTTCAAAGCCCCAATCCATGATATGCTCTTACAACTCTCATCAGGTGGAGGCAGCACCACCTTAAACTTCTCCTCAGCCAAATCAAAACGCAGAATCACACATCTCGAAGTATCATGATCCTCAGTCAGCCAATACAGCCCACCACTCACCTCAGTTGCCTGGAAAATGTGTTCAACGAAAAAAGGTGGCGTGTCCTCATCTGGGATCTTCCTCCAACAATTGGTTTTGAGTTCCAAGACCTCAACTTGAGGCTGGTAGCCAGGGCATTTCAGCCGGCAATAGTTGGATGGGACTCTGACAACCTTATAATCATCGATGGAGGAGTCAAAACCCAAACCAAGCACCTCCCTCGTACTTCGGAAATTACAAGGAGAAGGGAGCTTCCTGTACTCTTGGATTGATGGGTTGTATATAACAGCCATGCCCCCAAACCCATCATTGATAACCAAACACAGCAACCCATCAGAGTGACCCTTTACATAATAAGGCAAGTTTCGAACCAGAGCAAAGTCCAGCTCCACTGTCTCAACAACATTGTTGTTCTCAGAGACCATAGACAAAAGGGTATCACAATAACGCGACAAGATGATGCGGGTGCTTGTTCCGAGGTCGGATTGAAACTGGGATCGGTTTAGTTTCAGATGGGTTCTTACGAAACTTGGGCTTGTGATCAAAGAGCACCATGGTTTACAAACGCACCTGAATCGGGCCAGAGATTTTGCAGGCAGTCTCTTGAGTATGTCGGCGACGATGTCTTCAGGAAGCTCCATTTGGTTTGGGTTTGGGTTTGGTGGTGGCGGTGGTTTGGGTTCGATGTTTATTTTTTCTTCTTCTCTGCGGTTGCTTGGTGAGGTGGGCATCTTAGCATCTGTGTGTGTTTTTATGCCTCTCAATCGCTATCTCGCTATCTAAAGTCTGCTGCTTTGGTGGCGAGGCAGTTGGCGTGGCGTTGTGTAAGGCAGCCCATCTGTCTCTGAAATCTCACAGCACCATGTGATGTGTGTGAAGGATAATAAATTGGGTTTCGTTTCTTTATGCCGAAAGCCTCATCTTTTGCTGTGTTTGAAGAGCCAGCCAGCCGTACACTTGTTGCCTTCCAATCCAATCCATTGAAGCAATCAAACCCTTTTGTTTTGATTTCTCAGACTTTGTGTTTGAAGTTAATCTCGGTTTGATGGTTGATGGTTGATTGGTTGGTTGGTTGGTTGATTAGAGGTTGAATCCTTATCAGCAGCATACATCATAACACAGTAGCTAGCTAGTGCTCTATTGCTCACTAATTCTTGGTTATGGTGGTTTATTTTGCTACTCCACTTGTAATTTGTTTTTTATTTCACCTTTTTGTTATCCTTGGAATAAAAGCAAGGGCCTTTGGCAATCTGCCAAGCACCAAAAATTTAAAAAAAGAAAAAAAAAAGGAAAAGGAAAATATGAGTGCCTTACAACGATTACCAAAGAAAATGACCCTGACATTAAAAACAATTGCCGACGGAAATACTCATATCACTTTAGCCTATTTAACCAGCGGTTCACGTGAGTGCCTAACTTCTGTCTAATTTCTTCCCCAAATTTACTTGTTTTCTCTAATGCAACGCGGCAAAGAATAAAATATCGATGGCATCGGAAATATCGGTAGTCCAAAAATACGGAAATTTCGATGAAAATATCAGGATATTATCAATATTTCGGTCAATGTCGTCAATATTATCGATATTTTGGTCTATGGAGATCTAAAATATCGATGGTATCAGAAATATCGGTAGTCCAAAAATACGGAAATTTCGATGGAAATATCGGGATATTATGGATATTTTGTTCCACGCCCCCACCTCCCTCTTTTCTTTTTCACCCTTTTTTCTTTCTCTTTTAGACATTTCTTTCTACAAGAGACACAAGAGGTATGCCAGTATAGTGAAGACATATTCCTGCCTATGAATATTTGGTATCCAGAGAGACTAAAAAAGAACACAGGATGAAAAGAGGGTCATTGATTATTCTCTCTTGTCCTCCTCTAGATCTTCCCCAAGCCCAAACACGTGATGCTCTGCTGCACTTGATGCCTTCCTTTCCTTTCTTTCTAGCTTGGTTGCCAAGTCACCGCCGGCCACCTTAATTCCGCTTCCGGTTAGCGAGATACCCTCCTCGTCAAAGTCATCCCCAGTCTCTTCCGAGTGCGCATATCTGGACAACAAGCCCACCTTAGTCAAAATTCAAAGTCTCCTCATTTGGTCTATTAAACATTCCTTAAGAAAGCTGCAGTCAGCATATTCTATAGGTGGGGAAAAAATTGGACACTTTATCATTTGGGATATGTTTGTGCGCACAGAGTTGAAACTTGGGACAGAATAAAAATCTTTAACGAAATTGAATGATATGTTGTCCACTATATTAAACAACTCAGGAAACATACGAAAACACAATTCAGACATGCAACACCAGTAGAAACTAACTTAACTTAATCATCAGTGTATTATCTACTTATCAAGGTTTGGTTTATTAGATTTTGTATGCTGAGCAGCTCCTGTGCTCGTCTGCAGAATGTCACATAAACTTCATTTCATTTAAAAGTTCTTTTCTTCTCTCTTAGAAAGCATTTTAATGCATGTTTCAATTCATTTAATTCGCATAGTGTTTTGAAGCTATATAAGTGGCCATAAAAGCAAAAGCCAACTGAAGCACACTCAGAAATTTGTAGCATGCAATGCAATTAAAAGGAGGCAAGGATTTTGAGCATACCCTGTTGGGTTATGAGATGGAGCCCAAAGAACACATATCACCACCAACAGCAAATACGCAAGCAGAGTCCAGAAAGCTGGGATGACCCAGGCTCTTCGCCACAGTTCACTCAACGGGTCGGTCGCATTGAAATACAACTGAACAAACAAAGATCAGAAGTTCAATTCTTAATTACGCAAATCATACTATCGTACACAAAAGAAAACAAAGTGAAAAGGGTATTATTTGATGAAATGACAGTCGGAAGAAATATAAGACCATGGGAACAGAAAACAAAACAAAACTGACCTCATAACCAATCCAAGCAACAGAGAGCAGCACTGATACTGCAAGGGAATTGGTAAACCTTCGGTACAGCTCAAGTTTGGCCATGCTTCTTCGAATCTGTGCGCACAGTAGACAAAGGGACATATTCACTTGGTTTCCTCAGGCTGAATACGATCTGTTGCTTTCTAAAGGCAAGCTAATGATTCATTCCATGTATGTAACAGGCACAAAACGAACAATCATTGTTTCACAATAAACATTCTCATATTTATAGATGGTGCCCTGTTCCTAAGCACTGAATACCTTCTAAGAAAAGCAATTTCTTCAGAGGCAGCAATGCAGTAAAATAGAAAATGGATTCGATTGTGCACCTTGCATTGAAAAAATGTTGGCTAGGTTTCTAGGATGCACACACGCATCCAAGATAGGAAATATGCCTATTAGTTGCCGACTGGGCGAATAAAGGTCAAGCCACAACGTAAATTCATGTACTGATAAGGCTTTCTTAATTTTATATACTAATATATTTACCCAAAGAGACCTGCATAAGTCTTAAACTTTAGTAATGAGCAAGACAACTTATTCCTTCCCTTCAACAATTGTAAACTACTGGAGAGACACATAGTCTTGTCAATGCATGAAAAACAAGGTTACCTGAAGCTTCTCCAAAGTTTTAGATAACGAGGAAAAGATCCACAGAATAAAACAGGCATCCAAAAGAGCAACCGGTAGCACCAGAAAAAGCCTTGCTTTTCCAGCAAAGTCGTTGATATTCCCCAAATGTTCAACAAGCTCAAGTGCTTCTGACGCTACAAAATATGTCACGCCAAGAAGAAGTACTTTCGAGGTTATACCACCGAGAGTTGGCCGCACAACACCATAGCCCATTGAAACCACCAGAAGAAGAAGCCGGGAGACAGTTTTTTTAACAGCACTGAAGGTTACTGCCCATATGGTGATTCCCATTGGTCTGGTTCCAGTGGAATTGAAATTTGCATATTCAAAATACCAAAGGGCCATTTCACACATTCCAAGGCCAATTACAGCACTGATGTGGTAGTGCAATTGTATTATATCTTTCCAATACTGTAAAAAGCGGAGAAACCAGAAAAGACCCAGGACAAGGTAAGCTAAAGACATTAGACCAAAAAATGTCATCAGTGGGGACATCTTTCCAGGTAAATAACCATCAGGGTTCCTCCAAACCGTTCTTCCACTGATTAATGCGCCCACAAGTTCTGGATCACAGAACATAAAATATAGATAGTACATTCCAGTGCTGTTGATCTCAATAGTTTGGATATCCATATTAGCCTCTTCATTTTTCCCCTCAAAGAAGATCTGAATCCTTTTTGGCCCATCAGGGTTGTCTGGGTTTTGTTGGATGATAACCTCTCCAACCTTGCAGGAACCATCCTTGGATAGCTCTGGGGTGCAGCATATTGCATCAGAGTTCAAATAAGAACCCCCAATCTTCTCCCTGTCCCTAACTTCGAGTACAATAGCCTCAACCAAGCCAGTCCTCTGCTGCATCTCATTCTTCTTTTCAGCAGATTCCTTGGTTCTTCGAAAGATGATCGATTCAAACCTGAATTTACGTATGGCAAGGAAGAATAAACCCTTCGACTGTTTGGTTCATACACACAAACTTACAAAAGACATCATTTTGATAAAACATGGTTAATCAATGAATTTCCCATAGAGCAGCCATCAGTGACATTCTCTCATTTGTCTTCTTGAAAAGCCCAACAGAAAAAGGAAAACAAAAAGGGGATTAGGGTTTAATTCATTCTTTTTTCTCCTAGATTTCAATTTCATGGTATCAAGCACTGGCAGGTAAGAGCCAGCCCTCATGGAAAAACATCAATCAAACACTGAATGAGAGGCATTGCACATTCAATCCATAAACCCAAGCTTTGAAGAGATAAAAACTAAAATTAATTCACTTTTGCCTAATCAAAACAATTACCAATAACAGAATAAAGAGAACACATCATTCATTCCCCCAAAACAAACAGATCAAGAACATCCATCACTCATTGGCTCATAAACAGAAACTAAAAACAGGGAAATGGCCAGCTTTGATTTACCTGATGAAAGACTTGCCAATGAGGGGCTTATCTTCAGAAGCAGACTTGCCATTATCAGAATCAAGTTTGGAAGCATAGAGACCTTCACTTCCTCCATGGAAGAAGAAGGAATTGGAACGACGAATAAAAGAATCGTTTTGGTATTCATGGATCGAAGCAGCAGCTAAAATAATCAAGCGCATAAGCATCAAAATTATTATATACCCTTTTGAACACAGATCAAACCTGACGCTCTCTCTGTGACCCATCTTTGTGTTTGTCTCCGTATCACTTTCTATGACAACGTTTAATCAAACGGAATGATGAGAATCATAGGAGTTCAGCAGTCTCCAAGATTTGGCTCACCTGTAAAAACAGACACTGTTTTACCATTTAAGCTTACCCTCCAAACTTACTAATTTTAGGAGGAAAAAAAAAAGTTTTTACATTGTGTGGAATTGTACCAAATGAAAATTACAAACATTTCTTGCTTCTTTAAAATTTTTTTTTATTAGGTGACCAAATTCTTAACTCTACAGAAAATCTCACTGAGAGTCTGAGAGGAGGAGAAATCAAAACCTCATGTGTCCCTAAGTTTTAGGGTCAACTATAATATCTCTACACCTATGTGTGCATTATGGTTAATGATATGTTTTCATCTAATTTTCAATTGATATATGAATTCTATATAAATGTATAGTTTGTGGGCCCTCTTTGTTCAGTACTAGTTTTCATGGTTTATTGCCACCTGCAATTGATAAATTGCATCTTGCAACTTGCAACAAGTATTAGTAGTGGGAATGGCATGCCCCCTTTGTTCATGCTTGCTAGGGGCATATGTGATATTCTACTTAACATCCAAAGAAGACAACCTTTGAATGAGTTCGCAGCAACAGGACTTTTCTTTGTCATGTGCAACAGGACTTTTCTTTGTGATGTAATGTTATTAACTCATATGTCACGGTTCTCATTGTCATGTAATGTTATTAACTTATGTGTCATAATATTGATTTATCATGAACATTGGCGTATCCATAGAGGCGCAAGGCGCCGGAACAAGCTTTGGTGGTGCCTGAAAATGCCCCTCTGCTAGTGCCCACAACCTGTTTGAGAAAATGCATCAAAGAGGCTCTGTTCTTTGCTTCAGGCGCAGATGTTGTGTTGTGCGCGCAACCTGCCTTACCACGACTTATCACTTGAATTGAAGACAAGGCAATTACTAGTTAGCCATGCGTTGAAGAAGCCCAGCTCATACCTTGCGTTGAATTGATGATAATTATTAAGTTAACTAAATTGATTATTATCGCTGAGTGAGGAGCCTGTGACCTGAGGCTTGATAGGATCTTTGACTCAACTCAAGCTCTGGTATTTTGTTTTCTTCTTCACCACTGCCAGCGTTTCTTCTTTTTTGTTTCCTTTTTTTTTTGTTTGTTATTTATTTATAATATGTTTTTTGTTATTATTATTACTGATTTGGCTCTCTCTGTATTTTGTATGATTAATATAATAGCACATGACTCGATATATGATCAATTATAATTTATTTGTTTAATTGATAATTTGATATGCATTTTAATTAAATTAATTGAAAATTAATTTTTTTATATTAATCTTCGATTAAATTCTAAAGGTATTTGGTTGTTTAGTTTTTTTTTTTGTTGAGCTTTTAGTCTTTTATTTAGGGTGTTGTTAAACGAACCCTAAAATTAACTAAGTATACCCTATGATATAAGTACACCCTAATAATTAAATCAAAATATAAAATTAACTAAGTATACCCTATTTAACTACCAAAAATACCCATGATACACCCATGTAAAATTAACTAAGTACACCCTATATATTTCCCCACTCAGTACGGATTATGGTCAAGATAACAAACTTTACGAAACATTTGTTGTTTGATATAGACATTTTTTCCTATAATTGAAAATCTTTTTTACCTAAGAAAGTGGCTTTCGTATTTTCAGAAGGCTAGGGTGCGTCGTAGGTGGAGGAAGGTGGCAAATCCTTTGGCAAATGTGTTTTGTATGATACTTATTTGAGTCCCAGTAGCAGGCTCATCAGGCACACAATAGGAGGGTAAACAAAGGGGTGGCCTAGATTGGATAGGCTAAACGATGCACCCCGTGCAATTGCGGCTTTGAATATTGTTATGATTTTTTGTTTTTTTCCCTAACGAATTTATGCTTCTAGAAACAACTAAAACTATAATCTTCATCCTCTGTGATTCTTTGCAACCAGAGAGAGAGAGAATACTTTTTCGAAAAATGAGGAACTTTGGAGGCAGCAGAAGAACAGTGTCTTGCACTTGCAATATGAGTTGTGCTCGGCAATAGGAGTGTCTTGCACTTGCAATAGCAGAAGAAAACGATGGTTTTTCAGCAGCAAAGAAAATTATGGCTTTTTGGCAAGGGGTTATGTTGGGCAGCTTCAATATATCAAATCTATTTGTAATCAAACTCTGAATTCTAATTTGATTAGGGTTCAATATGTTGAGTAGGGTGTACTTATTAAAATTATTTTTGTTTCAATATTCAATGTATCCTTTTTTGTCATTTTATATTAGGGTAAATTAGTAATTCAATAAATAGATTAGTAGTATGGTGTAGTAAGTTAATTTTAGGGTTCGTTTAACAGCACCCTTTATTTATTGCCCATTCCCTAAAAAATTCATAGATCCGTCATTCATCATGAACTTAATGATATAAAATTTATAAATTCATACATGTGTTATAATATAAATGGAACGATAAAACCATGTAATGATGTAACGATATCTTACATTTTTTCATGGAAACAACGGATGGGGACCCACATGGAATCTTGATTGCGCTGATTGGGCTGTGAGACTATCCAGTTTCCATCAAAGAAAATAATGGAGGACCATCGGTCAGGAGTTACCCTCAACGTCGGGGCAAGGATTTCAAAGACAATATACCATAGCAACTAGTTGAGTAACATTTTCGTTCAATACAACCTATAACATGTAATTAATTTCCTCAATACTCTAGCAATAAGTCAATAACTTCAAACCTCATAAAATTGTAAAAAAGAGACCAACAAAATTGGTTTCAATGAAGCAAGGTCTTCTTCTAGACTAAAAGGAAGAGAAATAGAATGGTTTGAAATCCCACGTAGACCATCTGACCAAGACCAAGTCATAGATGCATACTTTCTCAAATTTTTTTGTACCGTGTAAAAGAAACACAAATACCATTGAATAATTTCCTCAGCCTTTCTATCTTTTTAATGGTGCACCAACACAGAAGCCTCACAAAAGCTTATATTCAACTCCCTTTTAAATTTCCTCATCACCATAACATGTTCAAATCGAAGACAAGCCAAAAGGAGCCAAAACAGCAGCTAGAAGCCATGGATGAAACCACCATGTCTTTAATCCTTCATGCTTGTAAGTTAGCCAGAGACCTTGAATCAAACCTACCCAACTTGGCCAACCAGCCCAACTTGCTCTCAAACTCCTTGGATGAGATCACAAAGATTTTTGGTACAGCCAGAGAGAGAGTATATGGTCAAGATCCAAGTACTTCTTCATGTCTGCACAACATGCTTACACTTGCGCACCAGCAGCAGATTGGTACAAGTCATGTACAAGAATGGCTGAGGTCTAGTTATGCACAACAAGCAATGGACATTATCCAAACCCAACTTGTAGCTGATCAAAAGGAAGCTAAGATTGGCGGCTGCATCGACGACGACGATGATGCAGAGGTTAAGGGCCTTCAGGCAATGGATATAGCATCAGCTTCTGACATGAACATTGCTTCATCATCCTCACAAAGACCAAGAAGAAGGTAACTGTATGAAAATAATTTCACAACACAAGTCTTAGATTGTGTAAAATTTTTCTATTTGATCTTAGTTTGCACATGCAATTAAAAACAATGTCTTGAATTATTGCTTTTGTCATTTGAAACAACCTTAGTAACTTGCGAAGAAGAATTCAGGAAAATGTGCAGAAAGCAGAAGAACATTACCAAGCTGTTTCTTGGAAAAGGACCCCAATATAAATGCATATATACTATTTCTGTCTTTTACTGTGTGCCGAAAGCAAATGTTTTATATTTTTTACGCACAAGAAAAGCTTTGTTATAATTGGTAAGCAAGTTCACATATTGTCTTTGTGGACAGTTGGGCTAACTGGTTCTGTATTCATTTAATTACTTAAATAGGAAGGATCAGGGGTTAATCAGCAAAATAAAAGTTCCAGCACCTCGGATTGGAAATACTGAAATCCCACCAGAGGATGGCTTCACCTGGAGAAAATATGGTCAGAAGGAGATCATGGGCTCCAGGTTCCCAAGGTAATTATTATTATTATTATTTTCATATTGACATAATTAAGTGTCATATTCGTAAAGAACTTCACCCGAAGTTTTGTATTCGATTTCCCCTCCACCGATATTGTTTCTCTAAACGAAAGGATCATATTCAAATAGATTGAAGGTTATAGCTTATTTGACACATTCAATTCAAAGATATGCTAGCTTCTTAGCTTGAATGATTATGATTAGTGGAATGAAATATTCAAGGGGTTGACCACGAATTGACTTGGTCAGCACTGAAATAGTTTTGACTGGAACTTGGCAAATGGTATTGAATTCCACTGATCAATTAGCGGCTTAGTAAATGCGCAGACCTCTGTCCTGAATGGAGCATTGACTTGGGAATGTTCAATTCAACTAGCCATATATATATATATATATTCTCTAGATTTAAATGTTGGGTCATAGTTAACTACCAAGAATTAATTAATTAATTAATTAAGCACACATCTCTTTCAGGGGTTACTATAGGTGCACCCACCAAAAGCTCTACAATTGCCCAGCCAAGAAGCAAGTCCAGAGGCTTGACAATGATCCCTTAACATTTGAAGTAATGTACAGAGATGAACATACATGTCACATGTCAGCCACTGCTCCTTCAATTCCACCACCATCAGCAGAGCATCATAATGCTACACAAGAGAGTATGGCCCAAACCCTAGCAGCAACCACAACCACTGACCCTCCTGCAACATCTCTATGGCTTTCCATGGACTTTAACCCAATTAGAGGAGGAGGAGGAGGAGGCAGCATCAGTGGGATGATAGGCGGCGGCCCTGGTGGTGGTGATGGTGGAGGCAGTGGTGGTGCAGGCACATCCACCGCAACGCGCTACGGTAAAGAAGTTGACTTTCCGGTGGTGGATTTGGCTGATGCAATGTTCAATTCAGGCAGCAGCAGCAGCAATAGTATGGACTTTATTTTCCATTCTACTGAAAACAAATGGGAGTCAGAGGACAAGAAAAATTGAGGCCACTACGAGGATAAGCTAGTACTTTCGGCCGGCAGCTGGTCAAATTTTCCTTGTAATGTTCTTTAGCCAATGGAAACCATAGGAGCTAATTAATCAACCAACTAATCAGAGTCAGTCAACCTAAACTAGTAGGAAAGTTAATTACTTAAAGTTTCACATACGTTTTGTAACAAGGTGTTCGATTTCACCATGTAATGCATTGATGGGTTTACTGGCAATTTTGTGTGGATTTAAATTTGTATTTCATAGTCAAAGTGTAGCAGGAATATGGAGGAAATCAATCTGATGTATTCTTTACTTGAGAACTTGTCAATTAGACAATTAATGTAAATTCATTATAAACTTTTGATTTTGTATCTTGTGGCCATTTATGTTATGTGTAATGTGGAGACTCAAAACTGATTATAAACATCATTATTGAATGGTAATGGGAATTGACAAATTATGTGGGAACATGTCTAAGCGACATCAATCTAGCAAGTACAAGAAGAAGCTATAGCTTAGCTTAGCATCAATAAACAACCTATTATTACAAGGAATTCTTAGGAAATTCAACTTCATCAAAATTAAAATCGCCATCGAAATCGATAGACTTGACCACGAAATCCATGTCCAAGTACATGTTTGAAACCACATCCTCATTATCAGACCCCATCTTGGTAGACACGCACATTGCCGCAGGATCACACAGAGCAAAATCATCCTTGAAATCAGGCCACAGATTATTAGTCTCCAATGAAGAAAGGTTGTCTGTTAGGTCACTTGGTGTTGGTGTCCCTTCCTTGTATTCTTCCTGTTTTACAATGGGAATTGCTGATGAGCCAATGAGATCATGGTTTTGCTTGTTTGGGGTCCCAGATTCTGAGCTCACAGTCTGAGAGTCCCAGGGATCAGAGGAGCCAATGATCATCTGTGGGGCCTTCACTATGCTTCTGCATGTGTGTTGGCCGATGTATGTGGTTTGGTACAGGCGAGGGCTCTCTTGGACTTGCTGGACTTGTTTGGTTGCTCTGCAGTGTTGATCATACTTGCGTGTGCATCTGAAGTAAGCTCTGTCAACCAAAATGAATGAGATAAATATGTTAGACTTTTTTTGGTAATTAGTACCAAGAGAAAAAAACCCAACCCAGAATCAATAAGCATAAATAGAATTCAGTTTTTCTTTTCTGTTAGGTATGGAATTTTCTAAAGTTCTTTATTCATAAAAGTCTATGCATGTTTTTCTCTTCTTTGTTTCTTTAATGGCTTTCAAGCAGCACTACTGCAATAATTGCTGGGGCCTGCTATTTTAGCTTTACGTGGCTTAAGGTATTTGGAAAATACAAGATAAAATTTATGTGTATGTCATGCCATCGGAAGTGAAATGTGAACCCAACTTTTTTTCTATGGACTCAAATGAAGTGGGAACCCAACTTTTGTTGTTACAATTCCTTTCTTTTGCTGCTTCTGAATCCAATATATTTTTTTCTTTTATACTAGAGATAATCTACTCTAAATTAATCTAGTCCGTAGATTTAGACAAGTCCCTTGACGGGGACATGAACAGGGATGGAGATTCCCCAAATATTCTTATCGGGGATGGGGCAGAGATGGGGATGGTATTGGCATACCCAATCCCGAATTGGGTTGCTGCCATCCCTGTCTACAGGAAGGGGAATTTGAACTTGGGTGTAAGGGGTATATTTTTAGCAGTGAGATGGTGCATAAGTCGAAAGGGAATTTATTCATTTTTTAGAGTCTAAAAAAAAAAGCAAAAACCAACCTTGGATATGGAGCATTGAGGATTTCCTTTTGGCCATACTTTCTCCAAGCCTGACCATCTTCAATTGCAGCAGAGACTATTGTCCATGATTGGGAAGTCTTTCTGAAACCAAGAAGATGAGACATCCATGTCAAACCACAGAAGGAAAAACAGTGAAACACCTAATCAACTGTGTTAAGAAAATCCCAAAGATAAAGTCTCAACAACTACGCTGCAAAAGTAGGAATAAATATCCAACTCCTTGTCTTATCACATATCTTCCTTAACCCGAAGGGCAAGAGATTTGCAAATCTTTTAGTAAAATGACAATATAACCCAAAAAACAAAACCAGAAGAAGAAGAAGAAAACAGAAACAGGAAAACAATTATTCAGATATGAGAGATCATTCAAATTAGTACCTTCTCTTGTAGCAACCTCTCCGATCCCTTAAACCCTGCCCCTTCCTACTCTCGCCGGAATCTCCAGAGCTCCGGTCATCACAATGTGAATGGGAAGGCTCCGGTTTGATCTGATAAACCTCACCAAAAGCACCAGACTGGTGATCTTCACGGCCATCACCGGGGTTCTTCTCAGCAGCCAAAACAGAGAGACTCTCTGTAAAAGTTGTCATGATCTTCACCACAAGCTCCTCAGCTGAGGCCGACCCATGATCTCCAAGGGGCTTGTGAAGCAGCATCTGAAGCTCAGTCGCCGTCTTCTTCCCTTCAACTAGCTCCTTGATCAGTCTCTTATGGTTGCTTCCCATTTGTTTTTTTTAAAATTAGACTGCCCTGTTTTTGCTCTGTTCTTTTTATTTTTCCTTTGCTGGTGTCTGTGTTTTTGTGTGAAACATGAAAATCCGAAATGGGTTTGTCCGGATGGGGTGAGAGAAGGAGGGGATATGGCTTTTATGATGTGAAAAAAGGAAAGGGGTAAGCAATTCAATGGAAGATGAAAGGAAGGAGCTGCAAGCCATAATTTAAAAGTAAAAGAGAAAATTCCACTGAAATGCTTACATTGGCTGAGCTGAGGTCATGGTAGTGATGTAAAGCTGACAGCATTTGAGCTTTCATTTTCAAGCCACCTGGCAGGGTGTGCTTACTCTTTGAAAAGTATTGTTTAGTACAATAAAGTGTGAATAATTATTCAATGTATCTTCACTGATCAGATTCTGGCCAGCTATACTTTCCTTATAATAAGTTATCTTAATAATATGAGGAATGCTAGCAACCTTTTCTCTAACATTCTCTTTGGACCTTCTTCCTTCTCCTAATGACAAGTGTCATTTTTTACACTTAAAAAAATAGAGATTTTGACATAAAGGTTGTCTAATGTAATAATGACATTGTTTTAAGTGTAGAAATTGACACGTGTCATGATGATAATGGAGAAGGTCGAAAAGAGAATGTTAGAGAAAAGGTTGCTAGCATTCCTCTTTTAAGTATATGCCGACGGAATCTTGCCCAGTGGAAAAAAGATATTAACTTGCAGACTAGTGGTCTCAAGTTCGAACATTCATGGCACCTTGGTAGTGTGTGAGAGAAACTCTATTATTCCTTGTAGTTTAGACAATTACTTCTTTTATTATTATCTAGAAATTATGAGATTGCATTCATAATTCAGCAAAAAAAGCTACTAGCTACAAGGGACCAATACAAACTAGCCACAAAGGGCCATTGCAATAACACAATGATTTAACATCAAAATTAAGACAATCTGGTGCGTATTCACTAACGATCACACATGATTGAAGAAACTCTAGCATAGGCATCCCAACTAATTGTAAACTCAGAATAATAATAAAATATATCAAACTTGAAAAAACGAAGTCATAACAATACAAATAAAACTCTCACAAAGGAAAGATGAAAAACTCTCACAAATAAGATGTGAAAACTGCACAGATAACCCAAAGAGTCTCTGCGACTTATTCCTAACATAAAGAAACCGAAAAAAGGATGGTGGTGGAGATTCGACGCCAAAACGCATATGGAGATTCGATGCCGAGACGCAGCCGCCTGTGATAGCTGGAGGAAAATTATAACAAAACAAAGACAAATAGGGGAAACCTTCCGTCTTTGAAAATGAGGGAAGAGGTGAATAGAGGAAAAGAAGAGGGGAGAGAGGAGGAAGAACAATGGCTTCCTCTTCCTTCAAAGTGAAGACGACTCTAGGAGGTTTTTTTTTGGAAAGAGGGGCTATGGTTTCTATTATTAGACTATTACTTATATATATATATATAACCAAAAGTACACAGTATCCCTAATTTATATTGTGAAGATAATTTGAAATTACATACATTGGAAAGGGAGGCCAAAAATAAATGCAATCTAGAAGCATTAACTACAAGTTGTGTTGGAATTTATGCGGTATCAAATGCAAGTTGCAACTCATCGTAAACATTGCTTTCTAAGGTCTTAGTTGGGATCTTTTGATTGGGCAATGTGTTGGACTTTTTCGTCTGAATATTATTAAGGCAAATTAAATATTGCACAATACATATAGTTGCAATAGAACCTTGGTTTCTAACATGGGTGAGGCCAAATTTCCCAATAGAAATAATGCAAACAAACCGTATTCTTAGAGTAATCGCTTTCTATGTGTAGCCCTTTACACTTTTGAAAAGTATAGGATAATGCATCTCCCACCAGCCCTCCATCTCTTGGTCTAATTGGCTTGCTGTCGCTTTTGTCATTGTACGGCCATTATTTAATTACAAACTAACTTACTTTCGCAAATATCTAAATACATAGTGGGAGTTCAAACCTTTCACAACATCAAATGATAACTTAATCCCTTCTAGAGGGAAAAAAAAACTTCCATAAAATGGGATATCACTATTTTGTTATTTTCGACTAATAATGCTATGATGCGCGATTCAAGGCTTTCACTTGACATAACATTATTGATCGGATATAGCAAAACACCGTTGCAACTAAATTTTTCTCCTTCCATAAAAGTAAGTATTATCAAATAAGTTAACTTAGAATCTGAGAGTCATAATCTACAAATAGATAAAGAGACCGCCTACCATGACTCCGTATTGTAGTCCTTAATTTGAAGGAAATTGTTTGTATCCTTGAGAAATAAAGTCATTCTTGAAAAAATCAAGGTGTTGATGTGATACATTTTAACTATCGATATTTTTGTCTTTAAGATTGTTGTTGAATTCCAATAATGAGTCCTATTTTCCAATTGGTTGGCGCTGACGCTAAATGTATCTTGGTAGAGAATTTTGTTTTGCTTTCCTTAAAACTTTAATTATCTATTTGCGCTATTCAAGAAATATGTACATATCATTATCTAATTAGATATTCGTTACGGTCACTTGTCACACGAGGAAAAAACCATTAGCAAAGAGCACATATTACTAAGAGCATTTTCAAGGGAGATGTCAAATACTGAACATCAACTTTAAATTTGATGGTGATATTGACATCTTACCTTACACTCCACCCGATATATCAAATTAAACTTTTATTTTATTACATTTTAGTGTTGATTTTTTTAATTAAAAAAAAAGAAAAGAAAAGAAAAGAAAATATTCATTTGACATATTGCTTTTGGGATGTCAAAAATAACATATCAACCTTCAGTTTTTATTCCACATCAACTTTGACAAATCAGTTTGAGTGATGTGAGATATTATTTCTAGTTGTTAAATGTCTATATAACACTTTTGACACATCGATTGGAGATGCTCTGATGTCTTAATTTTATTGATCATTAGCCGCCAAAAGATTTACATGCACTTTCGCTTGGCATACTGTAATTGACCCCCGTTTCATTTCATGTAAGTGTCTCTCACTAGATCCCATTGGCGCGTAACACCAAGTTTTAACATACGCAACCAGAGAGTATATTTAACCAGTTAATGGTGGCTCTGCAGACGCGATTTGGATCGTTGGATTTGCTAGATGGCTTTGGGATCGTTGGATGTAGGAGCTAAGCAAGGCAGAATCGACGTTACCTGTTTTTCAGATTCGCGAATTGACCCCAGACTATTTTGTCGTATCCCGCCATAAATATACGACGCCACGATTGGATAAAGCCACGCAGCTAACGCAATCTCCACCAGACACGTGGTCCCGCTCATATTATCCACGGACATAATTGTAAATTCAGCCATCGAGTCCAAATACGCTTCTCAGCGAACGCAGCGCCGTATGCGAACCCAGCCTCCAGCAGTATACTCTATGCTAAGGTGTAGAGCACCTCCATCACTCTCACTGAGGATGCTATCGTCACCTTCACTGCGCTCCATAAACCCTAACCCTAGATTGCACCCCACCTCGTCAATTTCCGAACCGTCTAATCGTCATCCTCAACTGTTCTTTAACCCCGCCAGGATTTCACTCTGTGATTCTCACGGCGTCCCTCAAAGCATGACGCTTTCAAGGTACTTCTCTGGCCAAACCAGTCCCGTCCCCATTTCAAGCTCACAAGAATCGAATAACACGGATTCTCAAATTCTCGTGGTGGTCTCCTTCTACAAGTTTGCTGATTTTCCCGACCATGCTCGTTTGCGGCAGCCCTTGAAGCTGCTCTGCGAGGAACTGGTACCCTTCTTCATCTACATTTCTTTATTTCTTTACTTGTTTAGTTTGTTATGGGTTGAATTCCATAAAATTTTAAATTTATGTGGTGCTTTTCTGTAGTGGAAGTAATTTTAAAGTCTTTAGGCATTGTTGGGTTAGTTTGAGGGAGCTTAGTAAATTTCGAACTTAATTTGTTTTGGCTAATTAGCATATGTTAAAGTCCGGTTTGTGACATTCTGTTAACAATTTATTGTTGGAAATCGTAATTTGGCGCCTAGCAATTCTCAAAAGCCTGCATCATAATTGCATTTTCATTTTTTTATGGCTTAGAATATACAGGACCTTTCATCACCATGTCTTATTATTCGATTCTTTTCACTCTTTCTTCCAGAGCTTATGTACTGTCTAGTCCGTAGCTCACCAAGCTGATCATGTCCAGCGTGTTTCAGGTGGTATTATACTTGCACCAGAAGGCATCAATGGCAGCATATGTGGGACCCGAGAATCAGTGGAGAAAGTTCTTGCGTTCATTCAAGGCGATGACCGCCTCAAGGGACTACGAAGAGTGGAATCACCTGTGAGCCCTGAGGAGGAAGCTATCCATCACGGACACACTAGCAGTTCTCCTCTGGCAGCAGGGGAAGATGCACCCTTCAGATGGGATCATGTGAGGGTCAAGTTGAAGAAGGAGGTATGGGTTATTGAACAATACAAACTTGATTATGAAATTGTGGAGTACATTTTGTTGTTCTCATTTTGTGAGGTGGTTCTAATTTTCTTCTTGCACATGTTTAAGCAGATTGTTAGTCTTGGAATGCCTGCTGTATCACCAATTGAGAAGGTTGGAAAGTATGTGAGTCCAAGGGATTGGAATGCACTGATTAGTGATCCAGATATAGTGAGTACTTTCTTCATTATGTTGGTTTCATTAGATGTTGGTCACTGAGCTGTAATCAAATTTCTTTGATTGCAGAACGTATCATGGTCTTTTTGCTTTTGAGTTCAGTTATTTTGAGTAGTCTATGGTCTATATAGTAGACTTAGCGGTATATTGTCCAGCTTTACCAAGTACATTGGAAAAGCTGACCTTGATGGCTTGGTTTTGATTCTAACAAAATCATGATTTTTAACACCTGGAAATTGAACCCCAATAATTTACAGTATTTTTATAAAGTTTTGATGAATGCTGGAATTTCATCTTAGTTTGTACAAAAATGAACACCAATGTCAAAATGTGACACTTAAAATGCACAGATTTTTACATGGTAGAACTGTCTACATTTTTGGCATGAATTGTTTATTTTATGTTCACTTCACGTGAAGGAATTGTCCCTGATGATATTAGTATGTAGAATGAATGCACTGAGATATGGATTCACCTGCACTGTCTCAATTCTTCTGACTCATGCACTTATCCAGGTAGTTATTGATGTGCGCAATAATTATGAAACTAGAATAGGGAAGTTCAAGGGAGCAGTTGATCCGCGTACTAGAGCATTCCGGGAGTTCCCCTCTTGGGTAGAGGATCAGTTTCAACCTTCTGAACCTGAGAATGGGCATGCAGAAGTAGTAGTCCATAGTCCAAATGGAAGCACCGAAAACCAGCTAGAGATCTCAAAACCAAAAACACCTCAGCGAGTTGCCATGTACTGTACTGGGGGCATTAGATGCGAGAAAGCTTCAAGTTTTCTCCTCAGCAAAGGTTTCGAAGAGGTAAATTTTATGCTACAAATTCTGGTCTCAATCTAGGGTGTCAATATTATTTCTTGGCACGAACTGGTTTGTGAAGGTTAAAAACTGTGTTGCTAATTATTTGATTTTATATCCATCGTTCTCAGGTTTATCATCTAGAAGGTGGAATTCTGAAGTATCTTGAGGAAGTTCCAGAGACAGAGAGCCTGTGGGAGGGAGAGTGCTTTGTCTTTGACAAGAGGGTATCAGTGGAGCATGGATTAGCACAGGGAACTCACAAGTTATGCTATGGCTGTAAGCAACCAGTCAGTGATGCTGATATGGAGTCTCCTCAGTGGGAATATGGAGTTTCTTGTCCGTACTGTTACTCGTCAAAATCTGATGAAGAGAAGGAGAGGGCAAGAGCTCGACAAAGGCAATTTGTGACATGGGGGGTGATCGGCGGTCCAGACAAGGGTCGTAAACCGGATAGTGTCAAGCAGAGCACTACTCAACTCTCAAATTCAATTTAAATAGGGACTAGGGAGAAAAAGAAGGATCTGAAAATCTGAGTTCTAGTTCTGTATCCTCTTGACTGTTTTTGACTAGGGATACAATTTATGGAAATGTTGAATGGTATAACTTGTAAGTCAGGCCTCGAGAACACTTGTGTTTTGTTTCGGCTCTGGCCTCAGGCTTAGCCTGCATTTGAAGTGTTGCAATGCAGTTCTCCACATTTAGCTCTCTATCTTTTAGTTTGTTTATAAACGGAATTTTACATGGTCAAATTACTTCCTAAAAATTGGGGAAAAAGAGAACAAAATGAAAATAAATAATTTTACCTGATAAGGGAAAGAAATGAGAATAATCCAACGGCAGATAATCAATGATGATAATAGTCCACGGCAGCAGATGAATGACTATTACAGAGCGAACGCAGAACTTATTATTTACACACGAAACCCACCATTGATTTGACACATTGTGGGAACTGAGGAACAAAGATTCGAGCATTAATTGGGTGATTTTAGGGTTAGGGCTGAGAATTGAGGATTGAGGAGTGAGGACGACTGAAAAATCAGAGGAGAGGAATGGCAGGTGAATTGAGTGCTTTCAGGTTCATGAAGCCAAGGCATCGTCCCCATACCACTGATCTCCAAGCCGCTGCCGGGTGGGGTATCGCTGCCGTCACGGGTGCTCTTTGGGTCGTCCAGGTCAATCAATCCCTCTCTTTCATTTCTTCTTCTCCTTCGATTGTCCATGGCCTCTATTAGATCGCGCCTTTTATGTTCTTTTTTTGAATATAAATCATCATAATATAATCAAAGCATGGCTTTCTTTTTTCAGAGGATTTGCATGGAAACGAATTAATTCAACTACAGATTTGACAGTGTTTATGTCATTGCAAATTATTTTTGCTAGAATTTTAGGTTTATTGGTATAGGAAATCTGGATTCAATGGGATCAAGCTCTGATGCATTTGGTTTCTGATTGAGCAGTTTTCTTTTTGCTGAAACCTTCTGTGGATTTTCTGATAATTTGGGAGTCATGGGAAATTGTTTTTCTCTTCAGACGTATCTGGTAGCACAGTTAGAGACTTTGTTTTCATTTTCTATGTATGAAAGAGCAACAGATAGTTTTGGAAGAAATGGAAAGCATTAAAATCATTAGCACATAATTTGAGTCTTGTAAAAATTGATCCGGGGAAAGGGGGGATGAGGTTCTTGTAAATTGTAATGCAACTTATTCAGCAGCTGTGCTTGGGCTATCAAAATCAGACTTTTGATATGTCAGCTTTCGTTAGATGAAATCCATCTTAAATTTGATGTGCAGTGCAAGCATCCATTTAGTTTGTTCTCCTTGCCAATTTTCTTTAAATTTCAACCAATCGATAGTTTCACGTTTGCACACACTGCACGCATTGCCGGAGATCTTTGGAGGGATTTAAGTGGATAATGTTTGAAGTTTTTGATATTTAAAAACTCCTCTGACTGACTTAGGGATTATAGGAGTAGGTGATGATGGAGTTTTTACAAGCTCTGCTGCTCTGGTGGTGTCTTGCACTTTCACTGAATCCATGTGTACATGAACATCATTGCAACTCTTACCTTGTTAAATCATTAATTCAATAATATTTGTCTAATATTTTGTTATTCTATGAATGTTTGCAGCCATTTGATTGGCTGAGGAAGACCTTTTTGAGAAGCCGGAGCCTGAAGACAAGTGAAAATGGAATTGAACATTCTGGTAAAATTTCTGGGTTCTCTGTTTGTGGTATGAGATGACCATATAGGAAATGTTGTTTTGATGAGACTACAATGGATAGAGTTATTGCGAATAATAATTATGTAGTTTCGTACTTGATTTAATTGTTAATTACATGCAAAGCCTTTTTTAGCACTAATTACTGGTTCTTGTTTATGCCATTCCTGCAATTTTACTTTCTGCTTTCTGTTTAACCATATGGAATTCTATAAGGCGCACAAGCCCACAATAGCTATGAGCCCTTCTCCATAACAGGAAAGCTTTGTTTTGTTTTGTTTTTTTCCAAAAGGGAAGCTTTGTTGATTTGCTTCGGTTTCTTTCTCTTCCCACTACATATATACAGATTTTGGATTTTTTTTTAAATACAAACTACATTGGGGGAGAGGGAATTTGGACACAAGACCTCGGCTCGGGAAGTGGGGATTTGGACCTCGAGTGCAGAGATAACTTTAATGCCCAAAATACCAATGTTTTTGTGTTTGGGTCATTGCCCTAGCTTGGAGACCAAGCCCGTATACATCATAAGAAAATACGCCATTTGTCCTCGCTCCCAAATTGAAAGCCCACCAACCCAGAAAGCAAAAGTAAAGTTCTTTTGTAATTTATTTAAATAAAAAAGTTATTAAAAATAAAAGAAATAAGGATAAAATAAAAAGAAAAAGGGAAAAAGCTGCAAAGTACACAGTACCGAACTCAAATATATGGATTCTATTATTCTAAATTCTTTTCCAATATTAGCTAGGTAGGTAGGTAGGTAGGTAGGTAGACTAATGAGGAGGCGCGTAAGTTGACGCGCCAACCTCGATTATGAAAAGTGAAAAAAAGGGTACCAAAAACAGAACCAAACAACCAAACCGAACCCTAAATCTAAGATGAGACCAGTAAAAAAGTCCTCTGTGATGCTGTCTATCCTCAATCACACGTGTCCTCACATCAGCCGTCCGATCTTCGATCTCCGAGAGATTTAAATAGTGTTGTTAACGTCTTTTTCGCGTCTCTCCTGAACAGAAGAGGAAATTTTATCGGCAGCAAAATAAAAGAGAGGACGGACTGTCACAGAGTCCCTCTCTCTCGTTTTTTCATCACAACGATCTCTCTCTCTCTCTCTCTAGGTTTTCCACTTCTTCCTTTCAATTCGATATTAATTGCTGTTGGGTTTTTGTTTTTGGTTGAATAAGTGATCAAAGTATTGATCTTTGAGCTCAATTTCTACGGGATTGAAGAGAGAAAAAATAAGGGGAATTGGGGAAGATGGAGAAGGAGCTGTTGGAGTTGTTCGAAGCGGTGAAGAAATCGGCGGACGCCGCCACGTCTTGTGACGGAGGAGCCGAGGAAAGCCAATGCCTTGATGCCTTGGAGCAGCTCAAGAATTTTCCTGTCACTTATCAACTCCTCATCTCAACCCAAGTATGGTTTTTATTTTTAATTTTTTGATTAATTTCTTTCACTGTTATCCATGTTTTGGCGTTTATGGGTTTGCAGTATGTTTCAATTTCTAACTAATTGTGCTCTCTTTGGTTCATGAAAATGCTTTTAATTATCGGAATCAAATTTGGATCTGAAAGTTTAGTTTTTTTTTTGTTTTGGTTTATATAATTTTTAAATTTTTTTATATAAAAAACGTGGTGGACTGAAACAATTTGAACTGTATAATTCAGAATTTAACTCTTAGAGACTAGATAGATATTAGCAGCATAAATTGAAGTTCTCTATCAAGATGTCATGGCTATTGCCTGCCCCAGACAATTTTCTGTTTGGTTTTTGGGTCTTTGATCCAATTAGGGCCCAAAATGTATGCCTATTCGTAAACACACATAGGGGCATAGGGTTGTATGTTTAGTGGTTGATACTGCAATGTCTAATGCTTTTGAGTTGGTTTATGGTTTAAAAATTCATGTTGAATTCACTTTACTGCAATTCGTATGATTTGCTTACCTGCAAAATGAGATTTGAGGTTTGTTCTGAACTTTGATTGCAATTTTCCAGGTTGGAAAGCGTCTTCGACATCTCACAAAACATCCCAGAAAGAAAATCCAGACATTTTCTTCTGCCCTGATTGATACATGGAAAGGGATTGTTATTAAGGAAGCAAACAAAGATGCGAAAAACGGCAACTTGGAAAGAATGGACTCTCTAAAACGTGTGTCTCCAAGTGCAGACAGTCCCAGGGCTGAGAAGGTTCAGAAGACATCTGCTGTGAAGGTAGAGAAGGTTTCAAAGGCAGAACCTGTTGAGATTAAGAAGGTTGATCGAGATGTTAAACCAAGCTCTGAGAAAGCTTATAGTTCTGAAGCTGTCAAAACAGAGAGAAAGGTTCAAAACGCTAATGGTGTCAAGACAGAGAAAGCCGCTTCAGCAGAGAGTGTTAAGGTTGAAAAGATAGCCAAAGAAGTGAAGAAACCGGCACTGAACTCCTCTGCTCCCCCAAAGTTAACATCCATGATCAAGTCTAATGATACAGCACGGGACAGAGTAAGGGGAATGCTGCACGAGGCTTTGTCCAAGGTTTCTCAGGAGGCTGACGAAAGATTTGCAGACTATGTTGTTGCATCTGATCCTATTAGAGTTGCTGTGACTGTGGAATCTGTGCTTTTTGAGCACTGGGGTGGTTCCACCGGTGCCCAGAAGGCAAAGTATCGATCTTTAATCTTCAACCTCAAGGACCAAAAGAACCCAGATTTCCGCAGAAAAGTTTTGCTTGGAGACATCGAGGCAGAGAGGCTGGTGGACATGTCAACAGCGGAAATGGCAAGCGATCAGAGGCAGGAGGAGAACAAAAAGCTTGAACAAAAAGCCTTGTTTGAGTGTGAGCGTGGAGGTCCGCCAAAAGCTACCACTGATCAATTCAGATGCGGTCGATGCGGGCACAGGAAGACCACCTATTACCAAATGCAGACCAGGAGTGCCGATGAACCTATGACAACATATGTAACATGTGTAAACTGCAACAACCGTTGGAAGTTCTGTTAGTGAGTCTTGTAGGAGGAGTTGTGGCCGCATTTTAGTCAAGCAGTTTTACAGTGGTTGTGCTCGCTCTAGGCCAGTCAGACCATATGGGATCATTCCCATTTGAGTATTGTAGTATCTAGATTTTTTTAATAATGTTTTCTTCTTTTAGAGTTGTTAGGCCTAATTTGTTTGGAGCACTGCTTTTTATTAATTGAATTGACGACGTTTATTTCATTCCATTGGTAATTCCTTCTTTTGGTGAAAATTCATATTGCTGTGTTAATGTGTATGTTATTTCTGTGGAGCTCCAAGAAACTTGCACAGAAGTCACCTCAAGCTTAGAAAATTGGTAAGTTTTAGACAATGAATGTGCTTATTTTTACAACTTTGTGTGAACAATATTGCTTGAAATTGAAACATGCTGCAAGAAGAGACAACGTTTTTGATTCCTTAAACAACAATTTATCAATACAATCGTTGCATTGTAATGAAATGAAGATTGGACATGAATATCAAGACTGGTTACGTTCCTTGAGAGCCTGGAAAACTCTGGAACACTTATAAAAGATTTGAGCCCTTCTGTTGTAGTCATTGGGTTCCTTGCCTTCATCTTCTCCCATGATGGCTTCACGTTCCAAACATTCCAACAGATCCACCATTCCTCTGTCTCCACACTTCTCTCTCAACCTTCCTACTCTCAGCCACTCCTCTTCTCCATCTTCCGGTCGAATCTTGGCCTCCAGCTCTCCTTCTATCTCGCTCACCGGCCCCGACGAACAACCGGTGTCTGCACATCGAACCACCACTGCTGATGATGATTTCTTGTGATCCACTCTTTGCTGCATTAAGTTTAACCCATGATTCTGCCATGGCTTAAGTCTCAATCCCCAAGAAGGGTTGAGAGTTGAAGGGTCTCTGGTTTTGTGTGTGGGGATGGAAGAAGAGCAAAAGTAGTGTGTTGTTGTGTGACAGAGAGAGAGCTCCATTGTTGACCTAGTCTAGTTTGAATCTGTGGTTTATGAGATTGGGGGTGCTTGGACTTGGATATATATAGAGGTCAGTGGGTGAGAGGTTGATGTAGTTTCTGTTGCTCCACGTGTCCATAGTGGACACGTGACATTGAGGGGGAGGCACGTGTTACACAGTGGACATAGGATCGTTCAAGATTAGAGATGGCAGAAATCCCCATTGGGTCCCAGGCCCTAACGAGGGGAAATTTTAGAGGCCAAATCGGGTACGAGTACGGGGGAAACCCGAAAAAAAAAATCCCCAACAGGTTCGGGGCAGGTATGATAAGTGCATCCCCGTCCTCGAACCCGGCCCGGAATATATATTTATAATTTTAATTAATAAATATGTAAGTATAATTTAATTTTTACATCTAACCCTAAGTTCATCTCTCATAATTTTTCTTAATCCTCTCTAACCTCCATCCAACAGCCGCCATCTCTCTCTCTCTCTCTCTCTCTCTCTCCCTACTACAGCAGTCGCAACCCCTCTCTCTCTCTCCCTTAACAAACATTCTATTCCAGCCATTCTTGTCTCTGTTGCCAACAAAGCTCACATGTGTTCTTTGTCTACATTCTGATTTGTAGTTATTGAGGTTTGTACACTGGTTATGATTACTTGGCTTTTTCTACATTATGATAACTTGGTTATGATCAACGTCTAAAATATTGATTGTATATGAAATATAGGTAGTCCAAAAACACGGAAATTTGGATAGAAATATCGGGATATTATAAATATCGATAAAAATTGAATAAAAACCACGAAAATTGTAAGAAAAACTTGAAAATTTTTATTGAAACTTTGTAGGATGTTTATTTAGTCAATTATCTATTAATTTATCACACAAAATTGGAAGGAAATGTATTGCATGATGGGTTTAATTGATTTAAGTTGATTATATAGTGAGCTAACAAACACTATGAGTGTAGAAAATATGTAGTAATTAATGAAAGAAGATTAAACACACCATAATCATTTATATATAATGATTTACTATAATATTTTACACTTCATACGTTCGTGGTAAGATACATGATCGAAGACCACATTGAGTTCCTATGAGGTTCAAAATTTTCACTATCTTCGTAATCTCTATGTGTAGAGTAAGTGTATTGTAAAGAGTAGTTGGAAAGTTGGAACTTGAAAAGGAAACTCATTCTCATGTGCAAATAGATATTTTCGATATTATAGCGATATTATGGCGATATTACGCCCAAATATTGCTGAAGTGTGAGTGAAATTATTGACATTGATATTTTTCGATATTATCGATATTCATATAATATGTGTTTGTATATGTTCCAAAATATCTGTGACCCAAAAAAATGATAATATCCTCGATATTTCGTCGATATTATCAATATTTTAAACTATGATTATGATTAATTGGTTTTTTCTTTGTGGACTTTTAAAAGCTATTTTCTTTCTATTGGCTTCTTCTCCGAATGATGGTGCTTTGTTTTCAACAGAGGCACGGTTTTCAAAGGGTCATGGCCGCTGCTTGTCAAAGATGAATTTAAATGGGTTTTATTCGGCCCACAGCTTTGTGGCTGCTATTTGTTCTCCCATCTCCAAATTCAAATGGGTTACGTTCGAGAGCTTCACGCATACAGAATCGTGGTTTGATTTTTTTTGGTCAAGAATCGTGGTTTGATTGATTGTAAATCTTGTTCAACTTGTGAAGAGGAACAAAACATTCAAAGTACAAACAATTCAAAGTTTTTCCGTATATTTCAAATGTGTCACAGTTCCATGAAGAATATGATGTTGTGGATAAGCCCAATAATACTTTTTGGGTCTTGAGTTGACAAATCAATTTGTGATCGAAAAGGATTCTACTTCAGCTGAATAACCTGAAACCCACGAAACAGAGGTGCCTTTTACACACACACACACACACACATATATATATATATATATAGAGAGAGAGAGAGAGAGAGAGAGAGCTGAACAAAGACATCTAATAACTTTAGCATCCGTGTCCTTTAACATCACAGACATCTAACAAATTTACACCTATGAATGAAAATATCCCATATATACAGGAACAGAATAGTTTTGAATATAAAATTCTATACAGAAAGATGGTTAGAACGCCTAACAAAATGCCTTTTTTTTTCTTCCTGCTTTTGATGAATGGAATAATTTGGAATAATTTGGTAAGAGCCCTCATGAAGAACATGCATGCTGCTCCTTCTGTCTCTTTTCAGCTGCTAAAGCAGCAGCCACAGAAGGAGGCAAATGCCTTAGACTCTCAGTTTCCCTTTCATCGGAACCCTCAGTTGGCTTTTCATCAGTCTCTAGTACTGCGGGTGGCGCTGTTGCAAATAAGGATTCAATGTCTTTTAATGTCAAAAAAGGTTCATCTTGATTCTTTGTGTTCCCGTTAATGAAGGCAGTGGTGTTCTTGGTCTGATTGAGTTTATATATACTCTCTTCAACTGTGCCTTTAACCTAACACCACAAAAATAACATGAGATTACATACGTGTTTTATTGCATGCAAAGTTCCCTGATTAAAAGAATCAGAAAGAGAGACACATACTATGAAACGATGAGCTATGGTCCTATTTGTCTGTCCGATTCGGTGTACCCGGCTGATTGCTTGTGCTTCTACTGCTGGATTGAGAAGTGGCTCAACAAGAATAACATGCTTCGCTTCTAGAAGATTGAGGCCGTTAGCTCCATGTTGAATTAAGAGCAGTAATACTTGAACAGATCTTTGTTCTGGTTCCTGGGCATGTATCTTGTGATTTCCTTTCGTGCTTCTCTTTTCTCCTTTGAATTCACTAATGGAAACTTGTGATTTCCTGCACTTACAGAGAGAGATTATCAAGAAAAATGGAGACAAGAAAGTCCAAGTTCATTCATGATTCAAGTCCCCAATAAGCTGTTTGACAGATCCTCTTACCTTCCTCCTTTCATCCGAATATGGGTAATGCCATTAGCAGTGAAGGCATGCTCCAATACATTAAGGACATCATGCCAGCTTGAGAAAACAAGGACTTTAGCCTCTGGATCTGTAGTCTTTATCCACAGGATTCTTCTCGTGACTGCTTCAATCTTCACAATATCCCCACAAATGAACATTAATCCAAACTTGCTCACCCAAATTATAGTAATAAAATGGCAAGGGAATTTCTTTTCTCCAGGGGAGAAAATGCTAGACATATATATAGTTTTTTGAGTCAGGCAACTATGCTAGACTGAAAAATTAAGGACACATTAATAGCATCACATTCCAAATTCAAATGAGCAGGATGAACTATTAAAGCATTAATTTAAAGTCTGCTGCACATGATCACATGATGCGGTAACTGGTAACTGGTAACCAATCTAGCGATTGAAACTTGAATCCCCATGCAATACAATCAGTAAATCACGGTGCTTGAATGAAAAGAGTTTGAAACTGAATTATCCATTATAGAATTACACTGGCGGCTTTCATCGGTTTTCATCGTTGACGAATTGATGAAGAACATGAATAATAAAATTGCATCAAATTTCATGCCATGAAAATGATTTATGCTATACAAGGCAGTGCTGTAGTAGGAGGAGTACCTTTGTTCCATATGAACCTTTAACTCTAATAGATGCTTCACCCTTTTCACGACTTTGGGTTGCATGAAGCACAGAAGAACGAGAAGATTCACTTTGTCCATCATCAGCATAAGCAATATTTCCAACATCAGTATGTTGTCGACATGTTGGACATTTTACCCACTTATCTTGAACCTTCTTATCATTAAGTAATCTCCACTCTGTAATTGCAAATAAACCTAGCAGGAGAAGATGTGAACTTGAATTTTGATGATTTTTAAAATTGTTTTAGAGAACATAAAGCATTAATAGTCAAGAGACACTCCAATAAATAATAATAAAGGAACAAAACGCAATTACTGAATGACATTTTTGTTCAACCAGACACTGGTGTGACATTTTCAGATATATGAACTTGCATTCTTGGCCTTTTTAGGCCATACTTCATATTTGCATTTGAAGAGTCTTTTTGAATATTGTCTCCTATTTATTAAGGCATGGTCATATTGTGGAGATGATTGACCAAAAGAAAAACAAAAAATAATATTGTAGAGAGGGTATGGTGAACACTCACATTTACAGCATGTAACATGCCCACATGGAAAAACCATCTTTCGAATGGTTAATGTTTCTTGACAAACTGGGCATGCTTCTTTATCACCAGTAAGTAGGCATTCATTTTTCTGTTCTGTAGAAGTTGCCAAGGTGGCTGACTCTTCAGCTACTGAGGAATGATTTGGACTTTCCAATGGCGTCTTCTGTTTAGCTTGTACCAGACCCTGGGAACAATCAAATAGAGTTAGTACCTACAGAGGTAATTCATGAATGGTTAAAAATGGATTTGTGTTTGTACCTTTAAATAGCGAAGTTTCCCATTTATGCAAGACAACAACTGCAAGGATGTGAACTTGTCGCTAGTGTATAGGACGTTAGCTGAAAGTAATTCATGTTCACTTAAAGCATCAAGAGATTTATCATTCTCATTTTCTGCCAGGCGCAATCTTGAGGTTGCCATATTAATTTCGTCATAAGCTTGTAGAATTTGAGCTTGGGCTATTGCCAAGGATCTCGCATGGCCATACTCCTTGCGCATGCCCTTAACCAGGTAATAAAGAAAAAGGATCAGTTTTATCAAAGCTTGTTTGCAAACTATTAGTTGAAGGCTCTTAAAAATATCTAAAGGGATAATTAGCATTCCGAAGAAGAAAATATAATCTAGTATGAGTAGGCTCTCTTCCTTCTATCAACTACGGGAGTGCTTAGTTACAGATTTGCAGGCAAATAGTTGTGAGCTAGCTGTTAAATAGTTGCTACTGAAAGAATACTATTAATCAGCACATGCCTCAAGAATCTGTAGGTGCTTGGTGGCTTCAGATATACCTTCCCTCCCTATTTGGGCCTTGCAATGGCTTTTTATAACGCCAAGAACGACCTCTAATTCAGATGGAGATTTTGAAACCTATCAAACCAAAACAAAGTATATACACATCATCTGATGCTTAAAAAAACAAAGCATATTCCCGAAGTATCAATCAAACCAAAACAAAGATACTGAAGGTTTTTGCACTTTGGAGCAAATAGTATAAAACACAATTGTCGGTGGTCCTGGATAGTGATTAAAAAATAATGTCCATAACTTAAGTTAATCTTACATGGATTGGATATGACAAACTCAACTTAACTAGGCATCTTCATTATGTGAAAAATTAAATTAGGACATTATTTTATAGATCACAAGCAGAAGCATAGGTAGGAACAAATATGCCTTTAAAAGTTTTTAGATGATAAGGGAATTTAAGAGTTGCACTGTATTATGAGTAAAGCCCACAAATAATACTTTTGGGCTAGTCAAAATAGACACTGAAGTAAAACCAAAGGAAGAAATTTCAGTCCAACCAGTATCATTTCAACTATAAACAAAAAGTGGATGCATTTTAGCATCCTTTAAGAATGAACAAAAGTAGTAGAGCGAGATAAAATAACTGACCACAACTTTTCCAACATCTCTCTTCTTCGATTCTTTATAATTGGGTGATGTTAAATCTTTATTTGGCTGTGACAGATTCTGATAAAAACGATTAAGTGCAGAGTTCTTCTTCTGCAAATCCATAGCCTCTTCAGCTGATGTAGCCATCCCCCCGCATACTTTTTCACTACGAAAGAGCCTTGCTTCATAACCCTGGTAAAGAAATCAGAAATTGTAAAGACTGTCCAACATATTTAACTCATACTAGAAATCAACAAGGACATGAAAAGCCAAGAGTAACAAACCTGAAACAATTCATCTACTTCACAGAGAACACACAGGGGACCATCATCATAGGCCTTGCAATTTCGACAGTATCTCACGCTTTGAATATCCTCCTCTTTTGGCTTCTCCATTGTCTGATCGATTTCTAAAAGTCGATCAACTAACAGCTTCCTAGATGCTTCTAATTGGTCCAAACCAGTCTGTATATGATACTTCAGACCACTTAAAGTTTGGAAACTATATGAAAGGGACAGAAAGTTAATCAGCATCCACACAATATAGACAACATAGATTATTTTTACTAGAAGGTCTTAATCTTTCTTCAACAAGAAATGCCAATTAGATGAGCTCCTGAATAAATGACAATATGCATCTTACTAATTAAGAGTTCAATGGAATTCTAATTTTTAGCTAGTGCCGAATATAGTTATCCATTAGTGTAAAAAGGATGCATACATGATGCATCACTGCAGCGTCAAAAATTGGCTAGCCATTGACAGCCTTAAACATTGCAATCAAAATTCCAACATCATATTCAAACCATAAGCACTTCTAATACAGAACTTCTGCCTCCAGTAAGTTATGGCTTTAATGAAAAATTTGGCAACCCACACTTGGATCAGGAAAACATAAATTTCTTCAATACATTCAGAAAAATTCTGTGATTCTCACTTTACACTAATATATTAGATGGTGGTCACACAGTGTTTCTATGAAACCAATCCTTGTAATATATTCTGTTTTGTTATCATTCAGTCGATGGTCAGACCTGGATCGCTTAAGAAATGATGCTAACAAGGTGACTGTGCACTACATAGAGATACAATCCAACACTATCATCATGGGATATGACATTTCAGTGGATATTTGAGTCATATAACAACTAAACTACCATAATATGTGATTATCTACATGAACTTAACAAATGTCAGATTGTTATGTCCATGTGACTTTATAGTCTTTCCCTCTAAGTATATGCAGGAGTTCATCAGAACTAATTTAGACTAAGGCAAAATGAGTAGTTGTTCGTAGTTTTCTTGAGATGCAAAATATATCTTAATCAGCAACTACAAGGTACTACTAAAGAAATGAAAAATGCAAAAGGTAAAATTTATGCCATGCAGTAGAAGTGATATGGGGAACCCATATGATTACTGACCGGGACGCAATCCTCGATGACTTCGAATTGTTTAGAGTTCCTATGAGGGCCTCTTCAATCTTTCTGGTCAACTCACTAGAGAAGCCTTTGCTCTTTTCAGAATGAAGAAGGGCTTCCAACCACCAAACTGCACTTAGATCTTTTCTTTCGCTAATTGCATTACAAATCTTCAAAAGAGTTTATCTAAATGTTAACATACAAAGAAAATATAGCAATGATAGAAAAATAAAATATACAGGAAAAAGATTCATAAAATTATTTAGCCTGCTTAAATCTGCTCAAAACCGTAAAAAAGAAAGACGGGAAACCAGGACTAACATTGATTATTTAGCATAGCATGTCCTAGATTGTAAGATACAGTGTGTTCTTTTCTAGAATTTATATATAGAGGATCCTAAAATGCTACTCGAAAGCAGGAAGGAAATATACCTGTGTGTAAGACTTCTTAAACTCTTGTTGAGCCGTGGATAGCTTTGAGCTGAACGCAGACAAGTACTTCTGTTTAATATTGTCACAGGCTGTTCTCAAAGATACATCACTGAACGCAGACAAGTATTTTTGTTCATTATCTGATAATTCAGATGTGCCTTCAAGTAAGTTACCAGCACCAATGGCAAAGTTGTCTTTCCCACTCAGTTTTCGCCTCTTCACTACATGTTGATCACTCTTTTCAATGCCATGCATCTTGGAGGCCATTTCTGTAGAGCTACTAGGAAACTGTTCCTTTGAGGGGCAACAGTTTGTTGCCGATGGAAGTATTTCAGCAAGATTATGATAAATGTGAATATTCAACAACGGGTCCAGGCGGAAATCCTCAGAGTGCTCTTCAGCTAAAGCCAATGCTTCCTTGTACAGTGATAGAGCTTGAGTGAAATTTTGCTCAATTACAGCTATCCCAGCAAGCCCATTGAGAGCAACAACTAATCCCCTGAGTGCTTCCTCTCCTTCCATCTTTGTTTTACCTACAAGAACCTACAGAACAAGATCCCTTAAAACAAAAAGAACCACTCACAAAAAGTTTTAAAAATGTAACAGATACACACCATTAATATTTCCTCCATAGTCATGGGGTACTGTTGTAGAGAGCGAAGCCCAGAGCTCCCTACTTGAGGGTGGCAGCAGGCCTGGCGAAGCTTCAAGAGTGTGTTCAGCAGCTTTCCTGCCTCTGCATGCGTGAGAAAAGGATCTGATGAATCATTTGATGCTGAGCAGCCTGGGAACAGCAAGCATGAAAAATTGTCAGACCTAAAAATTGCGTCCCCACTTCTGAATTTTTATAATGCTTATAGAATGACTCTTAAATGAAGTTGTAAAACAACCATTAACAACCTCTGACTTTTCTTTTCAGAATATCATCTTTCAAACTTTCAATGACTTCTCGGGCATAAGTCACACAAGTTTCATGTTGCCTTTGGTAAAACTGCTCTTCTGTTGGGGATAAAGTGAGCCAAGAAAGGCACTCCTCCTGAGGAGGAAGCTGCAACTCATCTGCTACATGTGCTTTTGAAGATCGCCACATGATTTTCTTGAAGAATTTATGTGTAAATTCCATAGCCCCTGCATCTCTCCTCTGAAAAGGTAAGAAAAATAATTAAGAAAGTTGTCTGATACACAAACTTCGAACTCAATGAGGATTCACAAAAATTAATGGGAGAAAGCCAGAAGGATATCTTTGGAAAAATCATGAGAAAACACTAACCCTAAATGTGGAAAACGTAATAGAGGATGTACTCGGGATAAATGGGCGCAGTGTCAGCTTTGCTAAAATACACTTAAAGTATAGAATTTATCTTAATGGTTCCAGTTATCTGGCATCTTTAAACTTTTGCCATGGGAAAGCGGCCTCCACTTGTAGAAAGCATTTGGAGTTGAAACATCAAAGGATGCACCGAATTCATACCTCATATGGATCTCGTATAACTTCAATCCACCACCTAGAAGCATTGAAAGGGCATGCTTTAAGATATCGTACAAGTCCATATAAGTCATCAAGTTTGCGTTGTATCGGAGTCCCTGTAATGCACCAACGGTGCTTAGCGTACAACCGCATAGCCATTTCTGTGGCAGCACCAGCATTACTCTCCACCATTTGAGCCTCATCCAAACAAATTCTCCACCAGAATATTCTGGTCAGAACAGTTGGAACAACAGGGTATCTAAAACAAAGTTGCTGGTCATCATCTTGAAAATTCAGATCCAAGAGAAATTCACATCTAAATCAACCCAACGACGTTCTAAGGCAAAGAATTGAAGGATGTAAAACCTAATAAAAAGGAGAAGGAAACCAAGAAAACAAAGCAAATTCTTAACAGCTTGAACATTGCTCTTTTACAATACCATGATGGTATTCAGGTACATTTGCTTAAAGAAATCAAGATGAGGGAGCAACAATTAATAGAAGCGTGTCTGAAAACTCAAGAAATTATTTCTCAACCGATTATAAAGCATTCCAAACAACTCATCCTAACATAAGGGGCAAGATCTATGTTATGCAACATCCTTACAAATAATCAGGCAAAAATATTATCCAATTCAATGAAGAATCAGTTCAAATTGTGTAGGCAAATTTGAGCAAAGAAAAAAGAAAAAAGAATGTCACAAGTTTTGAAGGAACCTCTTCTGGAATCTCATGAGGCGTCGATCACCTTCATGCCTATCAGAGTCGTGTGACAGGTCCTCTTTAAGCACATCATATGTTGTTAATACAACGTCAGCACTGATGATTTCACTAATATTAATTACAGACGTGTTTGAAAAAGAAGTCTCCCTCACACCTTCATAGATACAAGTTTTTAAGGAACCTGAACGAGTATGACTGGTACAATTAGAGAAGTCAGTAGGTATCACATCCATCATCTGGAGATAAATAATTCAGAAACAACATCTCAAGACAATCTTAAGCAATAAATACAATAAAAATTGAATTGATTTACCAAAAATTAATTGTCTAAGTAGTTTTGAAACCTTTACTCAATAGAACTACGAGCAATTCATCCATATACAGAACATGTAAACTAAGCACAGATGAATGCCAGTAGGTACCACCTACATGCATACGTATGAATATTGACTGCATGTAAGTGTCTTACAAGCAATTAAAGCTAACTATATGTACCTGTAGCAGCCAATAAAGTACTAAGAGTTTAAGAAGACAAAATTAAATAGTAAACGTCGTGATCTTTGGCAGATGACAATGAATCCCTAGATAAGGCTAATAATTTGCTAATCTTTTCTACTTAACTCTGGTACAAAGATGATAATTATCTTGCTAAACCTACTGGAGTCCAAAGATATCTTATCAAATGCTTTAGGTTAGCCAACATGCCAGTACATCCCTTAATGAATGCAATCATTGTTATATCTTAATGAATCCAAGGAAACTCTGAAGGATAACTTACCTAGTTTTATACAGTTTAACAGCCTTATTCTTTTGGGATAAATTACAGTTTAGTGAAACCAACTTTACATAAAAGTAGACTTTAATCCACTCTTTAAGAGTACTGAGATTTGCAAATGCAAGATAGTTAAAAAATAAAATATACCGCATAATTTCAGCATGCCATTGGGGCAATATAGGAGCCGGACAAATTATAAGAGTGGCACCAGTAGCAATAGGAGAGTTAGTAGCCTGTATCAGCTCTGAGCATAGCTGGCAAATATATTTCCCATCTCTCACAACTATTGTAGTTGTATTCTTCTTTCTTATGTACTTGTTAAACACTGAACTCTTTCCACATTCTTTTCCATTAGAGGCCTCTGAATAACCCACACAGTCTGCATGTTGCCATGCATCACATGTGTCACACTGTACCCATAATCCTTTGTATGACCTATTTTCACTCACAGCTCCACATATACATTCAACTCGCTCCCTTTTTAATCTTTTAAGATTGACTTTCAGATCCTCGGTAGCTTGAGATTCAGAATAAGCAAACATGTTGTCTTCATCTGCCGACTTCCGATTAGCAAATATGCAAGCAAGAAGCTCAACAGTTTTCCCCATGCCCATCTCATCTGTGATAGTCATAAAAGACAAATTCCAGACAAAGTAATTAGAGCAAGACCAGTCTTTCCTTCAGAATGAGAAATAAATCCTGAAGAAGATAAAACATTAGTAAGCATATTTCTTACATTACTATCATTCCCTCAATGAGCCACACCCATTAAAGTTTTGAAAAAGCAAAGGTACTAGTTGATAGAGAACTTCCCTAAATATGTAGTGGAAGAAATTTTAGGAACTGGTAGATGGAAAACTTCATTTAATTTGTGGTATCTGTTTCATGCCTAGGTTTTTCTTCAGGCAGGGCTATATGATTATGCTATTTCAGAAACCTAGGCACTCACATGAAACCGACTCCCTTGATAAATTGATTGGACTGTAAAAGTGACAGATTCTGATTGTTTGATAAGGCATTACTCTGACATTTATATGCTACCAGTAAGAACCACAGATCACTCATGTTACTAGAATTAATTTTAATCTCTAACAGTAATAAAGCTAATGGTACATAAAGATCAGGTTTCAGACCACAAATTCAATATCTGCAAAATCTAACAAATTTCAGACTGTCTCCAAGAAAACATATGGACACATGCAAGAAAATGTAGAGCAGTGGGATTACCTGCGAGAATACCACCAAAGACGTAAGATGACGAATTCTCTGGATGCAATGAAACACTTCCACTGAAATACATTTTCAAATTTGCAGTAAGCATTAGATAGGGAGGAGGAGGAGGAGGAGAGAGAGAGAGGGAGAGAGAGAGAGAGAGAGAGAGAGAGAGAGTCAGTACCTGAATGGGTTATAGAACATTTTTGAACTTATATCAAGAAATTCCAAGGACAAACATAAAGGTGATATGAACTGACTTTTCTCCTCTTCGGCCAGACTTTCTGCATCTCCTTTCTCTCTCTGTACCATCCAGTAAGCTGCACGGCGCTGATATGGCTTCAATTCCGGAAGCAAATCATGCATGTTATCTTGAAGCATTGCATCTGCTCTGTACACAAGATAAAATGGAGATTAAACTCAAAGATAAATAGACACAAAACTTTAAAGTTGGAAATAGACTATGACATTGAAGAGTGGTGATACTCACTTTGATGGTTTAATGGCTTCATAGAACCCAGCAACATCAAACCTTGCATGTTTACTAGGTCCTGAATTAGCCTCTCCAGTCTGAGTATGCAAATCAACTTCCATTTCTGTTGATTTACTGACTCCGTACCTAGCCTCTGAAGTCATTACTTCTGGATGAAGCCAAGCCATGACATTCAACAAACTCTTTTTCCAGAGTTGCCTAGTAGTGTCCAGAAGTGACTCACAAGCATCAAATGCGCTCTTAAGTATCTCCACCCTAACCCTGATGGTTGACATATCATCTGCAAACCCAACCCACCGAGCTGGCCTCAGTGTCATAAACTTCAAACTTGCCAAGTGAACAAGCCCAGAGATACCTTCATCTGGTCCATCAAAACTCCCTGATAAAATCACAGAGAACCTTTCCATATTCTCCGTTGGACATTTTTTAATGAATTCCAAAGATATATCAGCAGAGGATAACACAGGCCAATGAAGACGACACTTTATACGACTGATATGCTCATTCATGTTGCACACTCGAAACCTTAAGGAGTAACTATCCTGATTAAAATCCTCACCAAATCCATCACCAGAAAACTCTTCTCCCCAATTCAAATCTGTTAAAACAACTTCAGCAATATCAAGGTGCTCATCCGAAACCCAACAAGACTGAACAACTTCCACAAAATATGGTTTCTCAACTTTATCCAGCTCATTCTTCCGTGATTCCTCGATTGAAAGCTTATCTTCAGCAACTTCTGCCTGATCAGCATTACTGTGACTCTCTAATATTACCGCACCGGATCGGTTCGGCCGGCTTTGCTTCCTTCTACCCATCACTCTAAGCCAAAAAACCTAATTCACACACTGTGAATTCAAAAGCACCCACTATAGTCATGTACCCCAAAAATGCAAATTAATAAGTAGCTTTTGGTTTAAGATGGTAATAGAAGCACGCACGGATTTACATTCACAATTATAATTTAAGAAAAATTTGGCAACACTCAATGAAAATGGAAAATAATTAGGATTTAACTAATGGATTAGTTTTGTTTTGAATTTGGATTTAGACTTATTTTTGGCCTTTTCCTAATTAGCAAAATATGTAGTGGCTAAAAACTAAAGAACTCTATAATTTAAAATTCTAAATGTTAAATTTCAAAAAGACGGGTCAACGGCTCACTATTAACAACACCGATATTGTCCATAACTTAATCACCTACAAAGCCATTAGGTGTGGAGCTTTATCACAAAAAGCCTCGATGATTTTAGTAGTGGAACAATTCATTATATATTGTATTTGTCAAGTCTTCGATGTGGGACTTATATTCTTCAACACTCTCCCTCAAGTGGGACCACCACCTAGTGGGCCACACATGGAGCCAAGTTGACATCGGAACCAAACATTCAAGCCAAACACGTAAACACCACGTATTGGGTAAAGGGTAAGGGTAAATATTTAAGCCCAACATGTGAATACCATATGTTGGGTAAGGGGTAAGGATAAATGCCCAATATTTGTTAGTCAATCAACCTGGCTCTGATACCAAGTCAAACAATATAGGTAAAATATTTTCTTATATATTTTAGAGGTTCTTAGATATAGATCCATTTTCGTTAGTGCACATTGGATGCAGTCCACAACCGTCCTCTTATCAATTGTAGTCCAGTGAGTCAATTGCCTAGCCATGTAAGCAAATGAATTGTCCATCTTTTAAAAAATATTTACAGCTCATGCCATTATCATAAAAGGCAAGTAAACACAAGAATTCAGTCTATTTATCTCTATCGAGAAATCTTAGCTAAATAGACGTGTGATTCATCCAAAAATCTTGAAACTCTGAAACACTTTCCTCTAGTTTCATTTGGGCTCATACCTATTTGTTAGGTATGTAATTTTTTGTTGGGTTTGATGACATTTTTGTTGTTGTTGGAGTTCTAAATATGTTATATTCTTATTTTACCTGGTTCATAGGTTTTTGTCTTTGTTGGGTTTCATTGTTAATGTTGTCAAGGTATATTAGTGTTATTTGTCTATGGCTGTGGTTGATCATTGGGTTTGCAGGTGTGTACACAAGTGTTTTTGTTTTATTGTTTTGTATTTTGGGTTGAAGTAGTTACCTGAGTGTAAGGTATTAAGTTCAAGTATTATTTCCTCAGTAAGAGGTAAGTTCATCTGTTACCTCACCAAGAGGTATTAGGTTCAAGTGTTACCTTATTAAGAGGTATTATGGGTTAGAAATAAAATATCCATACAACATCTATGCATATACCATCGGTTGATGTACCTATGTCTTAGGTACAATGATAAAATAAGGCCAAAAAACACGACCACATATAACCGAAATATAATCAACATCAAAACTAGTGGCACGGTTAAAAAAACATCAACACTGGTATCATAAAATAAATAAATAAAAAAGACGATGCCAAAAGTCAACATACATACAAATAAAGAAACAAATACTAAATTAAAATCATCATTAAGCATGATAATTATTATCTCACAAATCAGTTTCTTACCAAAATTATATACCATGGACATAATGGGAAACATAAAATAAATTAAAGAACCCAAAAAAATTACAATTGTGTTAGAAAATACATAAAATGAATATAATCCTACGTGGCATAAAAATCAAAGGACTTAGATCAAAAACAACATATGCGTGGATTACAACCAACTTATGTTGTTAGATTTGGACTTATTTCAAATTTTTTATATATATTTTATTCTCCAAAAGGAGGTATTTATAATACAAGGTTATAACCCTAGTAGGGTTATACAAGAAAATAAGATAAAATCCTAATTATACAATATCTGTACAAAAAGGAAAGAAATAGAGTCTTAAGAGACTAGGAAATAAATCTCCTAATTAAGCTAAGATCTCACTAACAAGTCAAACAATATGGGTAGAATATTTTCAGATATATTTCATTCTCCAAAATGAGGTATTTATAGTAGGCTTAATTACACCTATGCTCCCTAAAACTTCGGTCAAATCCCACTTTACCCCCTCAAACTCAATATGACCCACTTTCATCCATTGACCGAGGTTTGGTGAACCATTCTGCCCTCTGCCGTCAAGTCCATCCAAAATTCTGTTAAAATTGATGACGTGGCATGGGCTTATTGGTAATTTCATACACATAAATTATTACACCAATTGAATGGGTGACATGTCAAGTGGCGCCCACTTCCACATAGATAAAAATAATAATTAAATAGTCTAATAACTAAAGTTTAAAAAAAAACAAACAAAAAAAACTCAAAGACCTCCCACCCAGATCCTACCCACACCCATCCCCCCTACCCAGCCGTAGCCACCATTGCCGCCTTTCTCTCTCTTCCAAATCGCTCCCTCTCCTCCTTTCTTCCATGAAAAATAATTAAAATTAAAAAAATGCAAGTCATCCTCTCCCTTTCGTCTCCCTCCTTTCCCTCCGCCTTCCACTCCTACTCCCCCTCTGATCTCTCTCTCCCCAACTCTCTCTCGCCTCTATCTATCTCTCTCTGCACTCTTTCTCTTACTTTCTCAGATAATCAACAATTTCTGACAAAATTTCCTTTTGCTTACTCACAAACTTCTTCTTAGGAAGTTGCAGAAGTAAGAAAGTTGCCCTGCCCCCAACTGCAATTATTTATTCCTTTTTCCACATGCAAAGTTCGACATAATGACAGGGTTACAAAGCAAAAGGTAACAAATTTATATCTAATGCTCACTACCATTTACTTGTCTCCAATTGACTTGATTAATGTTCAGCAATTTGCACAGAGGGTGATGGACCTATCTGAGTACAGGAAAAGGCTTTATGATCTGGTTACTAAAATGAATGACACTGCACCCAATTTGGCCTCCTTAATTTTGATATTATACCTTCAATGTAACTTATGCAGACACAAAGATAGAGACAGAAGAAGTTCCTACTGAAGCTTCAGGGAAGAAAAGCAAGAAGAAGAAGTCAAAGGCTGCAGCTAATGGTGATGATATGGATGTGGATGAACCAACTGAGACTACAAATGGAGATGTCGGCGAGGGTAAATTTGAAAAGAAGAAGAAGAAGGACAAGCGGAAGTTGGATCATGAGGACCAACCCGTGGAGAATGCGAATAATGGACATGTTGAAAAGGATGGAGCAGCCAAACAGAAGATAAAGAAGAAGAGTAAACATGAAAATGGAGAGGATCTACAGGCTACCAACGATGTCAAGAAGAAGAAGAAAAAATCAAGAAATGAAGACACAGACTAAATTATGACGAATGTTCTGGTGCTTGAGGGACATGTGGATATATTTTGGGTTTCAGAGAGAATGAGAGACAATGGAGGTTGTTGATGGTGTAGGTAGGATTTGGGTAGGGGGATGGGTGTGGGTATGATCTGGGTTTGTGGAAAGGGACGGTGGAGTGGTGGTGGCTATAGATGGGTGTGGGTTGGGTTTGGAGGGCATAGATGGAAGGATTAGAGGAAGGTTTTTTAGTTTTTTTTTAAATATTTTTTTTAATTTTTAGTTATTAAAATATTTAATTATTTTTTAAATAATTTTTTGTGGAGGTGGGCTCCACTTGTCATGTAACGACCCTGACCCAATTTATAAGTTAAAAATGAATTAATTAATAAGTTAATTAATTTGGATAATTTAAAAGGAATTAAAATGAATTAATTGGAATTAATTGAAAATAAGTAATTAAAGGGGCATTTTGGTCCACTTTATTTTCGGGACGGAATTTGGCGAAACGAGTTGCTCCATTGCGTCCGGAACGTCGAAACGAGTCCGTTGACGGGCGGAACGTTTCGATACGAGCTTCGGATTGTTCGGAGGACATAAAGGTCATTTTGAAATTTGATAAATACCCTTGGACCAATCAGATTTCAGAAAAACCGGACTTTCTCTCTCCTCCCACACTCTCTCTCTCCTCCGCGCGACACCACCGTTTCTCTCTCTTCGAATCGGACGGCTCCGGCCACGGCTTGGCTCGAGACCGGTCCCGATCGAAAGCTCTCCACCGTGCGGTCAGAACCTGCCGCCTTTTGTCGCCTGAAACCTCGGATTCCGTCGACGGTATCGACTGGTATTTTGCCTGTTGTTCACGGCGTCGCCACGGCGGCTCCGGTCGTCTTCTCCGTCGCGCAAGGTATGCTTTCGACTCCTCTCTACCTGCTCTTGCTGTTTCTGGGTTTATTGGAGGTCGATTTGGTGGTTTAGCATTTGGATCTAAAACCTAGGTTTTGGCCGGATTTCAATTGGGTTTTCCGGCCAGTTAACGGCCAGTTCTCGGCCGGTTCGTGGCGGTTCTAGGCTGCTGGAGTGGTGGCGAGTCGTTTGGTATAAGTGGTGTCGGCCGGTGAGAAGTTTGGGTGGTGGCCGGATTTACTCAAGGCACCCGCCACCCACGGTGGCGCGTGTGGCGGCGCGTGGTGGCGGTGTAGTGACGGTTCTTGGGTCATTAATGATCCTCGTATCGCTGTGAGCGCGTAGGAGTTGACGGATCTCAATTCGGAGATCGTTTGGTTATCGAACGAATCTCGCCTATTGCGCGATTCTCGGGTTCGATAGGATTGAACGGTTGGATCGTGTCCATTCTTGGATATGTTGATCTAGATAATTCTAGGATCGTATAGGATTTGACGGATCATGATTCGGAGTCCCGGATACTCCGGATCGATGACTTGAAGTTAGGATTAAGCGTAATTGTCCGATCGCACGATCGTGAGCAATCCGACCGTTCGATCGAGACCAAACTTTGAGGACACGTTGTCTAGGTCATGTTGAACCTCTAGGAACTTTCGGATCTAAGTTTGGAGGTCATGGGACCCACGGGTCCGGTTTGACCCACTCGGGTCGGTTTGACCAAGTTTGACCAGGGTTGACCGAGCGTCTCCCGAGGTCTGTTTACAGTGTAGTTGACTTTGTTGGACTTCTAGAAAGGTCTAGATCGTTTTGGAGGTCTTAGGCTCCGCGGGCCCGGGTTGACCGAAATGGGGTGTTTGACCGCCGGTTGACCGTGAGTCTTCCGAGGCAGGTCCCACTGGTTGTAAGAGGTAGTTTGACCTTGGAATCCTTCGTAGGACGTACGTACACGCTAAGTGGGGTTTTGTTAGGGTTTGAGTTTAAGGTTCTTTGTCGGTTTGATTTCTAATCCAATCCTCGTCTTTATCGCTTTAGGTGCGTTGACTCTTCTACGCCGCAAGCGGGACCCTTTGAGGGTTGTGCAGCATAGGACCAACGGTGAGTGGACTTTGTTTTCTACTGTGCATGATTTGAATGAATTGCATGAAATGCATGAAATGAGATTTAATGATTTTAAATCTTGAATGTTAAGTCTTGGTTTGACTTTGATTTTATTATATTTAAAAGGGTTTGCATTTGAGTTTAATGCATGATTTGGGTTGCCAGGTTTTATGTGGGGCCCTGATGGCTATTTTATTAGCATTTATACTTTTGAGTATTGAACGGGACGTGATTAACGCCCGGTGATTTTCATATCGGATTTTCATTACACAAATGAGCTATTTTAAGCTTGAAACCGTTTTATTATATTTTAATTATATAATTGAATATATGGACGTTAGTATAGTCCGTTTGATTTCATATTCGGTTTTAGGGTTAAAACCCTATGATTTATAATTCGTATACTTTGATTATATATATATAAACTTATATATATATATGTATAGCTACTTTGAGTAAACACTTGTAATAGTGGAAAATGGTTATATAACTATATATATATATGTATATGTACTTTGGTTATATATATATATATATTGATATATCTTTACCTTGATTATATATATATTATTCATATATATATATATGTATATCTACTTTAAGAAAAGGATCACCATACTTTGGTTGTATGTATATATATATATATATATATATATATGTACCTTGATATATATATATATATATATATATATATATATATACATATGTTTATCTACTTTAAGAAAAGGGTTTTCAATACTTGATTTATATATATATATATATATTGATATATATATATATGTTTATACCTTATATTTGACGTCTTAGAGACTGTAGATTTCATTATGATTTTGTATGCTTGGTTTTAGCATTGAATGAGATTTAAATATGGTTTTTCACTGAAAATGATGTGTGATTTAATATTAATCTGTTATGCGGTCGTTTGACCCTTGTGATTATTTTGAATATATATAAATATGTTTTGGACAGTGATGTCCTGCTTTTGTGTATATATATTGGTTATATGCTTGACGGACTTGTATGTCCTAGTATTGGTGTTTTGGGTTGGGTACATTGTGGTTGTATATATATATATATGTATATATATATATACCGTTATCGCATGATGATTGATGTGTGTGCATTTAGCACCTGTGTTGTACCTTCCCCTGCTCGAGCATCGATGATTCGAGTACTGCTGTTGCGGTTCGATCCGGTGCATACCTTAACGGGGTGTAGCTGTAGATCCTTAATTGGATAGTCTGCGCGCATGACATATTATGGACGTAGTGGTATTGATGGTTCCTTACCTTGCGGGCCTGTGAGCTTAGTCCCGATTGGACGGCTTAACCTGGGCACGAGGCCATTATGATGTTGATTGGGTGTTCAGGTAAATCCTAGGCACCGGTCACATCATGAATGCGATCCGGTGTCGATCGAGATGATCCCCTATTGGATTGTTTTCCCCTGGTACTTGTGTGTGTGTTATAGTTATACTATACCTATACGCGTGTGTTAGTACATTCGTATTCATATTTCTTTTAGTGAGGATCGTTCCTTGCTTGTTGTGCTTGTAAGCACATGATTGTGGGTTTGGGGATGTTTGGGAAACTATTTACCTGTTTTGGTTCTAGTACTTGACTTGATTTCGATTACTTTATAGGTTTAACTTGTGGGATTGTAAATCTGTTATATATATATTTCTATATATATATAAATGTTTTGAACTGCAATTATTATCTTTATTGCTGTCAAGTTTGGTTTGCTTGCTGTAAGCAAGCTATTCTGCATTTTAAGGTTTGTTTTACCTTATGTGGATTTTATTCCATCCTTATCCTTTTACGTTAATAAATCCTTTTGTTTATATTTTATAAACTTGTGTGGGATTTGTTTTGGGAGGATTATGCCTCGGGAAATGTAAAAGGGGTTTTAAACTGGAAATGTTTTCACGTACTTTGAAATAGTACGGTTTCCAAATATATAAACGATTTGATATGCATGTTTGCATGGTTTTAAACGGTGGGGTTACTACTTTGATTTAAGTATGAAAAACCTTGTTTTTGTCCACTCACACTCTTTCTGTTTTGCGCCCCCCAGACCGTAGTTGCTTCGACACCGTTTGGCTGTGCGCTTCTCTTCTCGAGCTTCGTTGGAAGGGTAGGATTGTAATCCTTTAACCCTAAACTTGTAATCTGATATTTTTATTCCGCTGTTGAATTTTTGTACTCTTAGTTGCTCTGTATCACCTTTAGGGTTGAATTAATTTAGCCGGAGGCTTGTTATGTATATGTTGTATGCATGCTGGCGCTTGGGATGTTATCTGTTGCTTGTTTGACAGGTTGAACCTTTGGGCTAGTCCTTGTTGTAGGGGAGACTCTGCCCGTTTTTCGGCAGAAGTCTTGGCCCCTTATAGGTTTAATCTCGGGAAGAGGGTAACTGTTTTAGGATGTGGGCCCGACATGGGTTGATGTGGGCCCATCAACAGGGTCTGGCTCGGGTTTCGGGGTGGAATTCGGGTCGGGTCTTGTCATGTCACGTCACCCACTCAATAGATTTAATGATCCATACGTATGAAATTACCAAAAAACCCATGCCATGTCAGCGATTTTAACAGAATTTTGAATGGGCTTGACTACAGGGGGCAAAATGGGTCACCAAACCTGGGTCAATGGATGAAAGTGGGTCATATTGAGTTTGAGGGGGGTAAAGTGAGATTTGACCAAAGTTTCAGGGGGCATAGGTGTAACTAAGCCTTTATAATATAAGGTTGTAACCCTAGCAGGGTTATACAAGGAAATAAGATAAAATCCTAATTACATAATATCTGTACAAAAAGGAAAGAAATAGAGTTCTAATAGTATTAACAACACGATCACGAACTGGTGCAGAAGGCAATGTCAAATAAAATAAGCCCTTATCCATTTACCATGCCCAATCGTCTCATGAGTCTTGAGATCCTGAAAAGAGCAATGTGTAGGATAGAAAGTAGCAGAAACATTAAGTGTATCAAGTAATCGACCAACAGATAGAAAGTTACAATGGATATTGGGAACAAGTAACGCACGAGACAAGGTTAGAGTAGGAGTGAGAGAGATTGTGCCCTCGCCAGTAATGGGAGAGGGCAAGCCATTAGCGCTAGTTATATATGGGTCACGGGTGTTACTAGACAACTCATCAAAAAATTTAGCATCATAAGTCATATGATTAGAAGCACTAGTGTCAATTATCCAAGTATTGGAGCCAATACCTGGAATAGAGTAAAAAACACACAAATTTGTAGAAGCAGCAACAATAATAGATTTATCACCCATGATTGCAGCAGAAACTTAACAGATCACGACAGAGTACACAACGAAACACATCAGATGCACAAATACTGCAGATACACGAAGACAGTTGAGGCACGACTACTACAACACAATACATAAACCCAGGAAGGCACACTGCACTGGTAGAAAAAAAATATATATTGGGCTAGAACACAGGTGGGCACAATACACAGGTCACAAGAAAAGTTGGCTCTAATGCCAAGTTAAATTTCAGAGAAACGAGCCAACAGCCCACTACTAACAACACCGATAATGTCCTTAACTTAACCACCTACAAAGCTCAGTATGTGTGGGGTTTTATCACAAAAGACCTCGGTGATTTTAGTAGTGGAACAATTCATTATATATTGTATTTTATTTTGTCAAGTCTCTGATGTGGTACTTATATTCTTCAACACTAAACACCAAAAAAAAAACTAGCAAGATATTTGCTTTCCTTAGCATTCACTGGTGATCATAATTTTGGCTCAAATAGTTTCCCAGAGAGAAAATGAAAAGAAAGAACAAACATAACTTGACAAACAAAAAAGAAGGGCTCTTGCGTGGGAATGATAAAAAGCACTTACATGATAACTGAGAAAGTCACAGAATTGTCATACAACTTACAAGAGAATGAAATTTAAAAACTTGATAATCAGAAGATGTGCATTGGACTGGAGTAAAGCGGTGAATAGGTCATATCGCCAAGTCTATATTATGGGGCTACGTGGCCAACAGTGGCTAAAATGTCCAGACACTGACTTGACCAGACACGCCCAAAGTACCAGAACGCCGCGAGACCGGTACGGTAGGAGCATATGCACTGACTCGATCAGACTCCACCATACCATGATTGGCGGAGTGGCACCCATGTACGATCTGCCTACCCGACCCAGAGGCTTAGCTGGAGAACTCGAAAGATTCCTCATAGTCAGACATGGAGGACAGGTTACTTCACCATTAAATGCCAACATGGGGCTGGTAAGGAATACTTAATGCATGTCACACATCCAAGCCATGTGTCGTCCTACCATTGGGCCCTTGATAATCAACATAGTAATTGGTGCCCTTAAACCACTCTCTGATCCCAGCATGAGAGGTGGCTCAAGATCTTTTCCTTCCTTGATTTAGGGAGATATGGTCTTCTTATCTCCATCTATAAATACCCTTCACCTACAAGAAGACAAAGGTAATAACTATCACCTTACCCAGAAACTCTCCATTTCCCTATCCTCAAAATCAGTTCCTAACTTTACCATCGGAAGGGGCTCAACCGGTCCACTATCGGCCACCCCTATTCTGATAGCTTTGAGGTTTAAAGTGTGCAGGATAACCCTGAGGACCACCTAAGCCCGGCAACCCCGGGATATATTCAGAACTTGACCCGAATCAAGGCCCCAGCCCAAGAGGGGGACTATTCACCCCATCAACAAAAGCAATGTGAGGGACTACAATAGATACAAGGATACAATTAAGTAAAAGTAGAAAAACAAAAGGCAACAACTTACGAACCAAATGAAACATGAAAAACACTCGAATCAAATAAAGAGATTTCATGGATTTTCAACCTTAAGGTGGCGTTCGGTAACGTTTTTGGAGGTTGTTTTCATTTTCAGAAAACAAAAATGAGTCAAAAACACGTTCGGTAGCATGTTTTCATTCTCGTGGAAAACGTTTTCGTAAAATGAAAACAACTTCATGTATACTTGTAGAAAACAGAAAAAAGTTGTTTTCATTCTCGTGGAAAACGTTTTCTCATAAAACATTACAAAAATGAGTCAAAAACACGTTCGGTAGCATGTTTTCATTCTCGTGTAGAAAACAGAAAAAAGTTGTTTTCATTCTCATGGAAAACGTTTTCTCAGAAAACATTCTCCAAAAACGTTACCGAACGGGCCCTAAAATTGCTGCTGAGAATCAAGAGCCGGGGCTGGGCATGGTCTCTCTCTCCTCCCGGGTCTGAACTCACGCGCGAGTTGCGAGTCGCCAAGGCGCAAATTTGTATTAGACTTTTCTGTGCTTGTTGTGACAAGAGCTTGGCTAACGTCACAGTCACAGGTCAACCACATCTTTGACAAATTTCTTCAGTTTCTAGCATTTGTATTGGTCCGTTATTTTTCCTTGAGTTACAGCCAGTTGTCAAATTCAGATATTCTAGCGCGGTAAATATGAGTTAAATTCTCCTGTGCCCATTTTATATGTGTCCTCCCTGTCCCCTCCTTATCCTTCTGACACCTGTCCCCTCACTTAATTGTTTTATTAAAAAACTTTATAATCCCAGCAATCCAATTACACAAAAGCTGGTTCCTTCCTTGTTCATCTTCTTAGCAACCTATACACCACAACCACCTCAGCGGCGGCAACCCCAAGCCTCCTTTCCTCTCTTCCAACCCAAATTTTCTTCTTCTTTTCTTCAGCCTTGGAGAGTTTAACTCGCCAAATATAGGTTTTTGATTGGAACGACGGCGTTTGAGAAACATTCCCAAAAAGAATTTCAATCTCGATGAAAGGAGGAAGGAAGAATCTGAAGAGGGCAGTGGAGGAAGAGAGCTTGACCCTCAAAGATGGTCACTCGATAATGCAAGTGCTTTCTCTCCGTGGTTCCAATCTCATTGAGGTGCTCTTCTGTTAACTCAATCAGCTAAACCTTTTTTTTTTTTTTTCCAATAGAGAAAAGCCCTTCTAAAACCCTGTTCAAATTCAATCTCTTTCTTCAATAAAGCACTTGGTTGTTGTAAAGTTCCAGTATTTAACCCTCCAAGCTATATTATTTTTTTGAAATCCAGCTTCTGCTTTGTAGTAAACTACCAGTGTTTATGAAAATGCACTAGTGGGTGGCTATAAGTTTAGTGGGTTGGCTCGTTCCTATGCCCTAGGACTTCACTCAAAATCATAAAGGGATGATGTTGTTGGGTTGGGATAATTCTTAGATTGAAGTTGTGGTAGTAAAGAAAATTAATTAAATTTGTACTGCACAATGTGTTTATTGCTTACCTTTGATTCTGCTCTACTTATTGAAGATCATGGATGCACAAGGAGAGAAATCTTTGGCGCTGTTTCCAGCTAAATTTCAAAAGAGCATGTGGATAAAACGAGGTCTGTTGACTCTGTTCCCTGTAACCTCAACCAATTTCAAGAAATTCTAGTAAATGTACCCAAAAGTAAAGACATTGTTTTTGCGTTCATTTTGTATGCAGGGAGTTTTGTTGTTGTTGATGCAAGTGGAAAGGAGAAGGTTCTTGAATCTGGAAGCAAGGTGGCATGCATTGTTTCGCAAGTTCTATTTTACGAGCAAGTTCGTGCGCTTAAGAAATCACCAGAGTGGTGTGTATTCTCTTCCCATCTTAAAATGACATGCCGCCGCCCTCTGAAACGCAGGTTGCATAAGCATGCGAATCTGCGATGTCCGTTTGTGTTTTGGTTACCAGACTTTGAAAATTCCCTCACAATTTTTACTCTGGCATCCTTCATATGTGTGAAGGTCTACTGTTTCAGCATTATGTTACAACTTTGTAAAGTTGAAACTGTCAAAATTGTTTTTTTAATAGCCATCCAACAAGCCACCACCGTAGTATCCATGCCTAGCACATAATCCCACTGAAGGATGGAGAAAGGTAGCTCATGGAAGTGTAGTGTAAAATCCTGCAGCCTTGTGGCACATTCTCTAATGTGTTGTTAAGTGTTTGCTAAGAGACGGGCACTTGCATGCATCTCCTCCACGTCGTTTTCTTTTGATTCTCCATGTTTGCCTTCTTTTTGCTGGTCTTTTTATGCAGGCCAGAAATCTTCAAATCCACTGTTTCAGATGGATGCAATGCAAGTCAGCAGGGAGACACCTCCCAACCAGAAGAGAATGAGCTTGACTCAAGTGATGATGATGGACTTCCTCCACTAGAAGCCAACACGAACAGGATGAAACCAGTTGATTGGAAATCGGACACAGAATCCAATTCTGATTCATATACAGATTCATAATTCAGAATCAGACTTAGGTTCAGCAACTGGTTCTTGGATAGTTCTGCAGAAGATGTATGCTGAAGAAGATGACATGAAGTGAGGATAACAATGTCAAACTAGTGTCCGGAATTTTCCGACGAAAATTTTGATGGATTGACTATATATGTAATCATGTATTGAAATACAAACACGCTATTACTAGCATAGGAACATTAAACCAATCCATTTATTTGTAATGTTTAAACGTTTATGCAGAGCCTTCTACATGGAAAGTGTTTATACCATATCTTACCTGGGCCCTTCAGACCAACAAGCCCAGCCGCTCAATAAAACCTAGGACACGTGGCAGCCACACGCCACTAGTCCCACGCATCGGAAAATAACATGTTGCCTCTCCCATCTTCCTATAAATGGGGACTTACCCCACTACAAAGGTAATGACATTTTGAATATAGCTTCATCCATTTTGCTCATACTTATCGACTTAAGCTTCGGAGGCCTACGGCCCGTACCACAGTGCGAGAAGCCGCTCACACTTGTCTTCTTCCCCTTTTTACGGAGTCTTACCACTGCGCCGAAGGATTCCCATTTAAGTTGGGCTCAAATAGGTCCTCCCATTTTGAGCGTCGCTACTGGCCGTCTGTGGGAATCATTACTAAAACATCTCTTCCTCCGCTAAGTCAAGATGGAACCATCGCCCACCTCCAAGTTCCGCTTTCCCGCCTAGCACTTTCCCTCCTCTGAATCATCACGCGATCCGCAGCGAAGGCAAATGCAGATCCAGATGGACACATTGCGCGAGGGACATGGCTAAAATACAGAACACAACAATATCACTGTCCAACTGACTCCAAGACACCCAAGGAGAGCTAAGGAGACAGCGAGGCATTCGGCAGGCTGCAGTGGGACTTAACAAAACCGCCTGGGCTCCGGGGAGCTTAATCATCCTAAAGCGCCATTCACCGAAGCGACGAAATCAGGACCAGCCAAGTCGAAGTATCAAGACAAATTTGATCCTTTCCTCGCGGGTGAATAGCCCATCGTGGTCATACTGATTCTAATGCGATTGCCGGCGATATGTTGCGAAATCAGCGAAGAATGTCGGAGGTCTCCGATCGAGTCAACGCCCTGATTCGACAACCTACGAACGAATGACCTTTAGGAATGTAGAGCCGATCACCTGGGCCGATCCGTGAGCGCGAAGGAACGGGTGATTGAGTATATCCTTCGGTGAAAACCAATCTTACGGTCCACCTTAGTCGGATCGGGTACGCGGATCACTCGGGAGGAACGTTCAACGTCCCCCTCCCGAACGCCCGAAGACAAGTGGATACGCAGCCGAAGTGCCCCAAACCAACACACGATTGGCTGATGCAGTTCGGAGGTTCACTCTTATTCCGAAGAGTTAAACAATCGGAGGACGATCGGACTAGCGCGCCGGTAGGCATGGGGAAAATCTAAACCCGGCCCCTTCTCGAGCATATCCAGGACGTTGACCGGAGAAGGGCGTCCAACCATTGAGAATACCATTCTACTCGGGAACGGAGGATCCTTTGACCCATATGCACATGCGTTTCAATCACCTTAGGTTGCAAAGGCCTTGGCGACGAAAGGGCGGTGCCTACTCTTCCTTCGACTGACTGAAGCGGTAACAGCTTCTTAGGCCGACCGGACCTGGGTGCAGTTAGTTACCTTTGATCAATTAAAGCGGGTTTTCCTTAACCATTTTATGATTGAGCCAGATCGCTTGTGTTCTACGCCGAGTGATCACATGCGATACGGCAAGGAGAGGATGAACAACTCGAGACATCTGTTGCCGGATTCGACCATGAGTACTCAAGGTGCAGACACTCCATGATCGAATCGCCTCGGCGCATTCAAGAGCGATCGCGTAAACCGCTTCCGCTTACGGTTCATGACAATAAGCTGGGGACTTATCTTTGAAGCTAATGAGGCAAGCGACCATTCATGCCAAGGCGAATGCTAAAATTGGAGAGGACCCTCGGCCCTCCCGAGGTGGTTTTGATCCATCGGATCGGCCAGGATCTCAATTAGTCCGCACCGATCCTCCACTCACCAATGGCACCCGCGAGCACGCTGAATGATCCGATGCCTACTCGGAAAGACAAGCGGAAGAACTCCTTTGGACCAGGACATGATAATCGGAAGCGGGGTAAAGGCAGTACAATAGGAATCAACACAAAGGCCCACTAATCAGCGAACTCGAAACTTGGGCTGAGGTGTTTACTCTCTTGAACACATCTTACGAGACCGTTCTCCATCGAAGTGACAAGATTCAAGCCCGCTATGCGAAAAACCTGCCCGCCAGAGGAGCACGAAGGATCTTGGACTCTTACGCGATACCATCAACAGCGACCACGATACCGAATCATGCATAGCCTTGAGAAGGATCGTGAGCGCCTCATTCAAGGCGGCAAGCTTGACTAATACCTCCATGATCGGCCTTGCATCGCCAGGCACATCGACAGATCAACACGATCGGCCCGGCGGGTTAACCATCAGCCGAGACCCGGTGGCGCTCCATCAAAGCTACGTTCGGGCCGTCTGAAACCCCAAGTGCTTTCGGCACTCGAGAATGGACGCAACTACAAAAATGCAAAGACCTGATGGGAGCCGATCACTTTTAATGAGGAAGGAGTAGTGGAATCATCTTCCCACTCAATGACTCCAATGGTTATCCGAGCGAGAGATTGGTCCTCGTCGGAAGAGTGTTAATTGACACGGGGAGTTGGTGAATGTTTTGTTCACTAACGTTCGAGGCATTCGATATAGAGGACCGCATGTCAACCGGAGCATCGCTTCTTTGAGTTTCTCGGGCGATGTCGATAACCAATAGGGAGTATCAACTTCCACGGGCCGTAGGCACCGCACTAAGGACAGCCTTCATCTACACCACTTTCCTCATCGCCGTGCCAGTTGACGCAGATACAATGCCATCATAGGCGAGACTCTGCCAAGATGAAAGCTTTCTATCACCCCATATCTTTGTTGATGAAATTCCTACCCGATCGGCCTTGGTGCGTGGCGACCAACCACTTAGCGAGCGTGCTATGTGTCATCCTCTGCCCTGCCAAATCGCTACCAAAGGAGGCCTCAGCGATCTCCAACGCCGCACCTTCATCACCCAACCACCAAGGGAACGATCGCGAGACGATCCTCGATATGTCAACCACGACCATGCACAGGCGCCTTGTGAGTTGAGTGGAGTCGGTTTGTGCATCGAAGGACCAAGGATGACGACAGTTCGCACTCGTGACGGGCCTCACCAAAGCCGCTTCGGCCGAATTCATCGCCTTCCTAAAAGCCAACTCAGAGTCTTTGCACTGTCGTATGGCGACATGCCTGCATCTCCCACGATGTCATCTGCCATCGGCTCACTGTACCAACCCGGCTTGCAAACTGTGAGGCAAAAAGAAGATCGTACGATAGCGAACGGTGATACGCCATGAAAGTCGAAGTAGACAAGCCGAGGCGTCGCCTTCATTAGGAGGTCGATTACCCAATTTGGTTAGCTAACTCGGTCATGGTAAAAGAAATCAAGCGACACATGGCGCATGTGCCAAGACTACACCGACTTGAACAAGGCATGTCCCAAGGACGATTTCCCTATGAAATTGATCAACTTGTTGGCCAATGCTGCCGAGCCATGAGTTGCTCGGCTTCATGGACGCTATTCGACTATAATCAGATTTTCATGCGCATCACGCCGATCGGGAGCACACGGCGTTCATCACCGATAAGGGCCTTTATCACATAACGTGATGCCGCCCGGTCTGAAGAATCATGGAGCAACTATCGGCGCCCTGTAAACAAAATGTTCGCGGAGCACATCGGCGCCACGATGGAAGTCTATGTCGATGACATGCTTGGTCAAGAGCAAGACCTCCGACCAGCACCTTCGAATCGGCCCCGGATGTTCAAGTACTCAAATATTACAAGATGCGACTCAACCCCGCCAAATGCGCATTAGGTATCTTCGGGAAAGTTCCTTGGTTTCATGATCAGTGAGCATCGAGGCTAATCCGAGAAAAAATCAAAGCTTTGTTGAATACGCAGTGCCAAGGATACGAGAAGGAGATCCAGCTTAATCCGCGTCGCACTTCGCACGATTCATATCTAAGGCTACCGACCGTTGTGCTCCTTTCTTCAAGGCGCCAAGGCCCCAAGAAGCTAAATCCTCCGGACCTCCGAATCGCGATGACGCTTCGTAGCTTGAAGGAATATATGAGCAAGCGCCACTTGCTCCTCGAAGCCAACCCCAGGTGAGGGACTGTCATCTACCTATCGAGTCTCTTCTTCGAGTTGAGCTCTGGCCTCATCCAGGAGCACGAAGGCATTGAGCACCCGTGTTCTATGTAAGTAAAGCCTTACAGGGATGCCGAACGCAGATACCCGGAATTGAAAAAGCTCGCGTTCACCTTGATCACTTCGCACGCATAAGCTTCGGCCATTTATTTCCAAGCACACGCGATTCTTGCCTTAACCAATCAACCCTGCGCTGCATCCTCCGAGGAAGCCGAAGTCTCGCGACCATTGATCAAGTGGGCTATTGAGCTCGGGGAATTTGATATTCATTATCAACCTCGACCAGCTCTAAAGTGGTCGGTCGTGGCCGATTTCATCGTAGAACTAACCCCATCACCTTGAAGCCCCGAAGGCCCCATCCTTTGTGAAGACAACACCGAGCGACCCATGCCGCCCCTTGCCCCTCAATGGACATTATATGTGGGCCGGATCATCGAATGAAAGGAAGCGGGCAGCCTCGTCCTCATAACAGACGGTGTTGCAATCGAATATGCGATCCGTTTTACAATTCAAGGCCTCCAACAATGAGGTTTGAATACGGCCCTCTTTGGTGGCTCTCGGCTAGCCAAACACACGGGTGTGAGCGAATCACCATCCATAAGCGACTCCCAATTAGTGGTCAATCAAATCACTCGGGACTTCAACGCCAAGGAACCATCCATGACCGCGTACTTTGTCCAAAACCACTCGGTACATTGAACACTTTTCGCCGAATACAAAATTCGACAAATCCCGAGATCCGAGAACAGCCATGCAGATGCATTATCTCGATTGGCTAATCGACAATGTGTTCGGCCAGTTTGGATCCGGTGGAGGTTTTGTCGGCACTCAAAGACATTTCCAAAGCAGAAATATTCACCGCTTCGTACACCCTATTTGGATGGACCCTCTCTCACCTTCCTCAAGAATGGCACCTGCGAACGACAAAGAAGCAAGAAGGATAAGATACCGTTCGGCGCGATACTTGATTCTTGACAACACGCTATACCGCCAAGTTACACCATGCCTTACCTAAAATGTGTCACAAAGACGAAGGGGATTCGTCCTCCAGAAATACACGAAGAGTGTGCGTAACCATTCGGGAGCTAGATCGCTTGCACACAAGGCCATTCGACAAGGGTATTATTGGCCCACCATGCATGAGGACGCTAACAAAATGGCAGGAAGGTGCGATAGTGCAACGCTTCTAAGACGATCCCTCATCTTCTGCCGAACCCCTCACACCCATCATCAGCCCTTCTGGCCGCTCGCACAATGGGGACTCGATATCATTGGCCCGATGCCACAAGGGAAAGGCGGTCAAATTGATAGTTGCCGTCGACTATTTCACCAAGTGGGTCAGAAGGCTGAAGCCCTAGCTATCACATCGCGCTTGAGGAATCGAGAACTTCGTGCAGCGGCGTAACATCATTGTCGCCGGGTTCCCACGCAATCACGATCGACAGCGGCAAGCAGCTCATTGCGCGCCTCTTCAAGCAATTATGTTCACGATACAAGATCAACATCTTCTTCGCATCTAGGCCCATCCACGGTCAACTACGGTGGAAGCCATCAACAAGATTATCAAGCAGGACATTGAAAAGAAAATTGGGCCGATGCAAAGGTTCGGCCGAAAAACTTCCGAAGTTCTTTGGTCGATCCAGAGCGACCATGACGCACATCAACCGGGAGAAACCCCGTTTTCTCTCGATTCGCACAGAGGCAGTCGTCCGGTGGAGATCGGCGAAGTCCTCATACCGAACGGCAACATTTCGCCACAGAAAATAATAAAGAACAACTTTTGCCGAACCTAGATCTCGATCGGCGCTGAACCACCGTACTGACCTTCTAACATAGCATACAAACAACGCACCGCTCATTACTATGATTCTCGCGTCAAGCCTCGATCATTTAAAATTGGCGATATCAGCGCGCAAGGTTTCTCTCGCTATGAAGAACCCAACCGAGGAGACAATACTAGGGCCTACAGGGAGGGCCCATACGAGGTTATCCGTGTCTCCGCAGGCTGGGCGCGTACGATTGCGAGATTCAGAGGAAAGACCCTCGGTCATCCTTGGAATGCCGATCATCCAAATATTATTTTAAGTAAACTTCTAACGCCTTCGTGATTCGCTACTCCATGTAAACTACTATGCCTCCCAGGCATCTGTTTACATAAGGTAAGCAGTACGCTTTAGGCACTTTCTAAACTTTATGTAAGTTATAATGCCTTCTGGCATCTACTTTTGTATGTTGCCTTGGCACCAACTCTTGTATAATGCCTTGATATGATTTTCAATCTGCAAAACATTTGAAAAGCAAACATATACAATTCATTTCAAAAAAAATTGTTGTTTCAAGGCTGTAAACCTCGTAATTCATTACAAAACCAAAAATAAGATCCTAACTAGACAAGATGGGCCATCGCCTTGTCGGCCTCTCCATCTCCTCCATCTTCTTCTTCATCCTCTTCCTCCGCCAGATATCATAGCCTCTGTCACTCGCTTAGGCAGAGAGGGAGGGGCTTTGTTCACAAAATCAACTCCGACTCCTTACCATAGTTGTATCGCCGGACGTGCAGAGCTTCGCTTCGGCTTCCCCACTTCGTCATCAACCGAGGTCCTCAAATTCAGGCCGAGGTCTTGTACTTGGCAATGACTTCCTCCCGCCGCTTCCTCGCCTTCTGAGCTCCTCCTCGGCCAACTCCATGGCCTTCAGCGTCTCTTCCGGTGATCCGAGCGGCATCGCACACGGCCGTGCAGCCTCGGCGGCTGAGCTTCTCGAAGCCTCAGTAACCTCATGCCCAAGATCCAGGCCGACATGGGCATCTTCTTTTCCCTACGGGGCCGTGGTTCTCCCGCATGACTTGGCATGGCGACCTGGGCCTTGGCCTCGGCTTTTGCCAGGGCACCATGAGCACGTGCGGACTTACGCATCGTCCACGAAGAAGAGGTCCATGGAGCTCGCAAAACAAAACAAAATGTCAAGCCTACCGGCAGCATCGGCGTACTATGAAATAAAGCAAGATATGAAGAGCGGTACTTACAGTGAACAGGAAGCTCTTCTCCAACTCCTCGGCATAGGTACGGGACGAATGGAATCGATCTCTCCCGGCTCCAAGCGCCGCTCGTCAATCATGGTGTTGACGAAGGGAACAAGTTTTTCGAAGACATGCGAGGTAACCTTCTCTTCCCCACGGCTTCATCCATCTCCTCCTCATCCTCCTTGAAGATACCGCTTCGGCCAAGGCGAGGCACCTTCGGTTTCTTTGGGGCCGACCCATCTCAAGCGACTCCCGGACACTTCTTCAAATTGGCGCATCCCCGCCACTTCGACGGCACAGAAAGGCCTCCGCCTCCAGGATTTTCTTCTCTTGTCTCGCTTCAGGCTCCCTCCCAGGCCGAGAGGCTGCCCCGCGGTTACCTGCTCGGGGAGTCGCCGGCTTCTTCCCCTTCAACTTCGACTTCTTCAGGCGCGAACGCGTCAGATCCCGCTCGTCCAATTCCATCCTCACGTCACTACAAAAGACACAAGAAAAGGGTAAACAACGCGCTCAACAAAAACACACACAAAGTGACCTTCATGATAGTAACTTACTCTTATTCACCAACTTGACCTTGATCAAGTTCATTGCCCAAAGCAATCTCCTCCTCCCTATCGGCTTGAGGACGATCGCTTCTTACCGCTGCCAATCGAGGTCGCTGGCTCATTCTGGTCCGTGACCGGCAATTTCTTCCTACACAAATGTAGTTCAAACACATCGGCCATCGCACAACCACTATACAAAAATATACTTATACAAACACCAAAAAGTTTATGGTCACCATTTCCTATCACCTACCCGAGGAATTTGAGAAATCTATGGGGACCCGACTCTCAAGGTTACCTTCGGATCAGCCACCTCCCATTGCTAGAAGGCAAAGCACCGACGCTTCCTCCATGACTTCGAGACGAAGGCACATCATCCACAAAGTACTTACGACTCGCTCTTGAGGCCAGGTTGGTTTGCACCCAACCTCCTTTCCCCCCCGACATGGCCTAGCCTTCGCCACGCTATCTGAATAGCCAAGCTGCTCCAACGTGGCTCGCCTCACCAAAGTTAGAATGCAGCAAGTAAAGGTCCCCAACATGGTAATCCAAAGTTGGGATTCATCTGTCTTGGCGCATAACCGATCCTCAGGCCAACATCTTACGCACCCATGGGGTGTAATGGGACAGAAAACCCAACTTAAAGATATCCGTGAATATTGCCACATGACCTTGAGGAGGGCGCTCGACAACTCATTCTCACCAGGGGATCCGTAGTCCGACCGATTTTGGAATCCCCACTTTGCTCCCGGAGTGAACCAACTTCCCTTCTATGAGCTCATTTCTCTCCAAATCATCGATATCCCATTGTTTTTCCAAGGGCCTCGCCATCGGTACCCTTATACCACCACCAACCACAGAACTTAAAGCCCCAGAAGGCGCATTCTCCTGCACGACGTCGATGTCTCGCCTTGTAAGCCCGTGATGGGTCTTGAGTATCACCCATCGAGATAGTCACTGAGAATGCCCTAAATGCATTCTGCTCTACTCTCTTCAACGGCCACAGGGTTCCAACATCCTCACTGACTCAATTGATTCTTTGGTTGACTCTTCTTAGGATACTCACCCCGATTCTACTCACCTCTGAGTCACGACATCTACAAACAAAAAAGGGGATACCTAAGGACTCACCACAAGATCACCCAGAGGACTTCCTAAAAAAGTTTTCTATGTGTTCATGCGAGTTCTATATGTTCATGCGAAATTCTTCCAAAATTCAAGCAACATTCAAACAAAAAGAGTCTTCAATCTTCTTTCAAAAAGGCGAGAATGAGTCACATACCTTGTTTTTAGCCACCGTTAGATCGGAAATCGCCTCTCCGTGAGTACCTCGTCGAACGCTTTCACGGAAATCGCCTCGGAAATCGCCTTTAGCAGGAATTTGCCCTTTTTCACAAATTCTCTCAAAAAAGCAAAGTGTCACCACAATGCTCCTCTACTATTTTTATACTATGGCCGAAGACCAAACGTCGCCATAAATGCCCTTGATCTTCACGCCCAACTCTTGGCTAACACATGGCACCCATGCACGGCGAGGAGTAAGCTAAAACGTCCGCCTTGGGAATTCCCACACCGATCCCACGGCCCATGCCGATCGGTACATCCTCTTTGGATTGGCTGGAAACCTCCCCACCGATCGCTCCATCATGCCGACGGTAAGGTCTCTTCGGATTGGGATTGGGAATCTCCCACACCGATCCCCAGCTCCATGCCGATCGGTACATCCTTCTTCGGATTGGCTCGGGAAACCTCCCCACCGATCGCGCTCCATCATGCCCGACGGTAAGGTCTCTTCGGATTGGATTGGGAATCTCCCACCCGATCCATGGCTCCATGCCGATCGGTACATCCTCTTGATTGGCTCAGGAAACCTCCCCACCGATCAGCTCCATCATGCCGATCGGTAAGGTCTCTTCGGATTGGGATTGGGAATCTCCCACACCGATCCCACGGCTCCATGCCGATCGGTACATCCTCTTTGGATTGGCTGGAAACCTCCCCACCGATCGCGCTCCATCATGCCGATCGGTAAGGTCTCTTGGATTGGGATTGGAATTCCCACACCGATCCCACTGGCTCCATGCCGATCCAGACATCCTCTTCTGATTGGCTCGGTGAAACCTCCCACCGATCGCGCTCCATCATACCATTGACGGTAAGTCTCTTCGGATTGGGGATTGGGAATCTCCCACTGCCGATCCCACTACTCTACGCTGATCGGCATATTCTCTTCGGATTCGGCTTGTCGTCTTGGCACCTATCTGCCAAGCTCCTTCCAAAAAAAAAAAAAAAAAATCCTTCAAGTTTTCGCTTTACAGGGAACATCATTACTTGACAACTTGGGGGACTACAACATGGGGTTAGCACCACAACACACATAATCCATCTGAAGGGCCGCTGTCCCAAACCAAAGCAAACAGGCAAAGTCCCCAACCAAGAAGTTCTTCAATCGGAAACTTGGGGGGACTGTTTATCTGCTATCTATCTTGGGCCTCAGGTTAAATGACTGAAGCCAAATTTCTTCAATAAAACCCTAGGACACGTGGCAACCACACAGCCATGCCGAGTCCCACATCGGAAAATAACATGTTGCCTCTCCCATCTTCCATAAATGGGGACTTACCCCACTACTGAAAGGTAATGACATTTTGAATACCATACCTTCATCCATTTGCTTCCATACTTATCCGAAAGCTTCTGAGTGCCTAGGCAGTCTGGCAATGGCAAAGCGTTCACACTTGTCTTCTTCCCCTTTTTTACAGGTCTTACCCTGTCTGCCGAAGGTTCCCCATTTAAGTTGGGCTCAAATAGGGTCCTCCCATTTTTGAGCGTCAACAGAAAGGTTTCTCATTCAAAGTCCAGAAATGCATGTTTATTTATTTTTATATCGTGAATTCAAAGATTGCACAGACAGGAGACAGCCAATTCTCTTCTTTGGCTGGACATTTTATGAAGCAGATGTTTAAAAGTTGAAGTTGGTGTGTTTAAAAGTTGAAGTTGATGGTTTGACCAAAAAAAGAAAAAATGTGAACTGAAGTTTTGCAGAGAAATCTCAGGGAGGGGTGTAAGAGAACAACAAACAAGTCTTCCTTTATAAGAATCGCGCCAGTAGTGCACTGCCTAGCCACGTGGCATCTTCCCTTCCACTTACGACTTGTGTAACGTTGCACTAAATTACAAAACATATATATTTTCTTTCTTTCTCGGAGATTACACACAGAGAGATTCGAGAGTGAGAGCAATTAGCAGACATTCACAAACTGACAGAAGAGCAATTGTCGCAACGCCGTCGTTGAAGGTGACAATAAAATTGATTTAAAGAAAGAAGGAAGAGCAACCAAGTTTCCAAATTCCCAGCCCTGAATTCATTTTCAAAAGATTTTGATATTTTCTTTCGTTTTGCGAGTAAAGAAGAGATGGCTGTGGCTATGGTCTCAGCTGTGAGAGGCGGTCGCTTACCATCATTACATCACCATCGTCGCCGTCGAATGATTCTGAGCTCATCTTCTTCATCATCAATTACTGGTAGTTGGGGTTCGTTAAGATCATGGAAGCAGCTCAATTGCCGCTCCAACTCAAAGGGCTTCACTCTCTTGGCTCGCTACTCACAAGCCCAGGATCTTTTCTCCTCACGCTTCCAAGGTTCTTAATTTTTCTCTCCAATTCACTTTTGGATTTCGTGTTTAAATTTTGGGTTCTTGGGTTTAGCTCAATCTTAATCTTTATTTGGTTTCTTAGTTTTGTATGTCTTTCACTACCAACCACACCCACACCCACATGAACATGAATAGTAGATTATACAGGGTTTCTAACTTCTGCTATGGTTATTCTGTGTTCACATTGATATGTTAAATCATGAAGAAACAAGCTTTGAAACTCATTCGTACTTTTATAACAATTTCTTGGTGTTTCGTTTAATGGGTACCTCGAGAAATTATGCTCCTTTTTCACTTCTTTTAATCGAGCCATTAGCTGTTACCTTTTTCCTTAAAGTAAGGATGTGAAACCTAACTATAGAAACTGTTGGACCAGAAGTAAAACTCTTTTGCTTGGCAGACACTAATATTCTCAGGAAAATAAGGAAATTTTGATTCACGGGTTTTTTCTCAGACCTGCTATTGCTCTATTCTGAATTCAGTTTAGACCTTGGCATGAACATTCTACTCTGCATTGTTCAAGTTTGAATTCTTTGTTTTCCTGATCACTCTATTGATTTAATATTTTGAGCTGAAACTAGAAGTTCGTGTTGTTATCAGATAGTATCCAAGACTTGCCTAAACTGGTCGAGGACATTGTCCAAACATCAATAAGTACAGGTCCACGCGGCGCCCTTAGAATGGCCCAAGCTATTCAGGCGTTTGTTGGGGTTGGTGGGGAGTGGCTTGCCGACGTTTCAAAGGTAACAGGAACTTTAATTTTTATTGTGATACTATATTTATGCAGTCTAAGTTATTTCCTAGTGAATGACAAAATGAATTTATATAGTCAATTCCAATAAATTAGGATTAAGACTTCACTTTGTTGAGTACTCTGTTAATAATAGCTAGGCATTGGTTAATTTAATATCCATTTGAGTTGACATGACTGACCCTTTTATCTGAAGACTATGCTTCTAAGTGACCCTACCTTCTGTTTGTAGTCAGCAAACTCATCTGCTGGATTACCAACCCAAATGCAGCTTGGATTGCTATCCCCCTTTATTTGAGGAGATTGTTTGAGCGCATGGGGGCAACCTATATTAAGTTGGGTCAGGTAAGTCTTGTTTTTCGATGGCATGCAATTAACATCCATGATTACCAATGGACAAGTCTTGGGTTCCAAATGGGTATTATGTACACCTTTTTTATGCAAAGTATCATGACTATGGCCACTCCATAAGTTTATTCCGTATATCCAATGTAATTTATCTTGTCATGTTTCTTTCCTTTACTCTCTTTCTTCATGCGATGTGCAGAATCACTAATGATAACTTACTTGCATATGGTAGTTCGTTGCATCTGCACCAACATTGTTCCCATCAGAATATGTCGAGGAATTTCAGAACTGCTTTGACAGAGCTCCTGCAGTACCCTTCGTGGAGATTCAAGCAATCTTGCGTCAGGAATTGGGGAAACCAATAGAAAGCGTTTTTGAATATGTTGATCCAACTCCAATTGCATCGGCCTCAATAGCACAAGTTTTTTTCTCTTCCTTTCTATTGTTACTTTTTCCTCAATCCATTTTTAAAGCTTAGTAATAAGAATTGTGATATTGTATGACTAGGTTCATGGTGCAAGGCTAAGAGGCTCCCAAGAAGATGTGGTTATAAAGATCTTGAAACCCGGAATAGAAGATATGTTGGTTGCAGATCTGAATTTTGTTTACATTGTTGCCCGCATTTTGGAGTTCTTGAGTCCCGATATAAGCCGTGCTTCATTGGTATTGTGGACAGAAATTTGGACATTTGCAAAAAATGACTTTAATTCTTATTTTGGATGACAAATACAAGTGTGCTAATTAATTTCATAAGAAGTTTCCATCGTAATCTGTTCATCCTTTCAGTAGGTTGGTATTGTGAAAGACATACGGGAATCCATGCTTGAAGAAGTTGATTTCTACAAGGAGGCTGCAAACATTGAGTCCTTCAGAAGATATTTAGAAGCCATGGGACTCACAAGGCAGGCTACAGCTCCAAAAGTGTATCATCAATGCAGCACCAAACGAGTTTTAACAATGGAGAGGCTATATGGAGTTCCTCTTACTGACCTAGACACTATAAGTTCATTTGTTTCTAGTCCAGAGACCAGTCTCATAACTGCCCTTAATGTGTGGTAAGACTTAAATATTCTATCCACAAATCATGTGCTTGAAATTTTGTGTTTAATCATGTGTCAATGTTTTGATCTTGTCTCTTGGTATTATATGTTCTGCAGGTTTGGCAGTTTGCTTGGCTGTGAAAGCTTCCATGCAGATGTACATGCAGGCAATTTGTGGTTGTTGCGTGATGGCCGTATTGGGTTTCTTGATTTTGGTACGCGTAATCTTCATGGACCAAGTGTACCCTTTACTTTGTAGATGCTATTGTCATCAGCTTTTTTTTCAATGGTTCAGTTGTTTTTACATCGTACGTGAAGTTTCCACACATATCGCGTAATGTTTATATTCTTGGCAGAAGAAAAGGACTAGATGTCTATATCAAGTCGACTTGCCCAATGTTTAAGTTGCAGTACCTACCATCTCTTGGAAAGTTATAGAATTCTGTCTATTTGTCAAACCCTTCAAAATGTTATTGATATATTTTATGGTTGTTAATTTGTTACCTTTCAGTTATGCGAAATCATTCTTGCATTTGACTTAAATTTACAGGAATTGTTGGTCGTATATCCCCAAAAACATGGGCTGCCATGGAAGTCTTTCTGGGATCAATCGCAACTGAAGAATATGAATCAATGGCATCTGCGTTGATTGAAATGGGTGCTACAGACACAAATGTTGATTCCAAGGCCTTTGCAAGGGACTTGGAAAAGATGTTCTCATCAATAAAGGCAAGCATGAAATTTAGGTTTTACCCTAATTGTGTTTTGCTTTCCAAAATAATATTGTTAATCATTGTCCTTGTCCTGGGACTAGTTAGGAGCTAAGGATCATGTTTAGCAGAAGGGTACACCCTGATACCCTTTTTTGCCCTTAAATATGTTTGCTAGAAAGAATGCCAACTGAAAGAGGTGTGCCATAGCTACAAAGATTGCTGGATTTAGAATATAGAACTGAAGTAGCATAGTTACTAGCTAGTATTGAATCTGAAACGAGCTTAGTGATGACAATAACATAGTCCCTCAAAGAAAAAAAGAAGCAGCAAAAACAGTCCCATTGCATCTAACAATCCCTTCAATGCAGGATTTGGATACAGAAGTAGTCATAGCAACAGCCAGGGAGCCGGCTACAAATGCAACTGCTGTCTCTGCTAATCTGGTTGTTGATGAGAGACAAATGAATGCACTTTTTCTTGATGTGGTAAGCTGTTGACTGCCTTTAGGTGTACATGCCTGCAACAAATTATGCAATAAACAATATATTATCTGCAACAAATTAATGTGCTTGAAAGTATCAAAATTTTCTCTCGGTAAGAAAACGGGATGTATATGGTTAGTGACACAGTACGCTTAATACAACACTTAAAGAGGGAAATTTTTTGAATCTAGTCGATGTCCTAGTTTTGTGTGCTCATGGATAATCACTAGTCATATGTTGCTTGCATATTCTTATTTCAGATTCAGGTTAGTGAATCATATGGATTGAAATTTCCTCGAGAGTTTGCACTACTCCTGAAGCAGCTTTTGTATTTTGATCGGTACACCCGTTTGTTGGCCCCGAACTTGAATATGCTCCAGGACCAAAGGATTTCCATTGCTTCAAATCGAAGAAGCAACTACAGGGACAATTTCAGGTGAACCTAGAAGTGCAGATGCAGCTTCCTGTAGGTCGTGTAAATATAAATAAAAGTACTCCGGTATTGAGAATTACATAAGAACAATATCGAGAGCAGGACAAAAGATGTACTCTTTAGGTATGGAATTGGTCATCATCATATCTTACAATGTTTTGCTTCACCAAGTAGTGACTGGTATTTACCCATATAGTCTTGTTATTAATTTACCATTGTATCAAATTTATTAAATATTGCTCAGTTGGGAGGATCCAATTACTTATTTAGCATGCTCGGCTGGGCTGATAACCTCATCCAATTTTTATGCGTCCTCTGGATCTGGTATTTCATTTATTTAAAAAAAAATCTAGGATGGAAAATGGATTGGAAATAGGAACAAGGTTGGTCATCAATACCCACAAGCACAATGTGATACAAGGGAAGAACATGTTAGTTTAGAACTGATAGTTGAACTGTACGTTTTTATAACCAAAAAAATTAAACTGTAACTTTCAGACAAAAGCAAACAAAAAGACAAACGTAGAAAGAAAATCAGGTTCTTCTCTTCTCTTTGAAGTGCCACTAAAAGCCAAAAAAAAAAAAAAAATGTAAAAAGTTTGAATTATCATTGCATAGAATGAGCTATACATACACGATCAAATCAATCAAATAGGAACCTCTGGTAAACTTCTATACATACAAATCAATAGAAAACTTGATTTCTACATCTAACATATACTCACTCAGGGAAATCATATAAAGTCCTAGGACGGAATAGACAGAAAGACTGGAAAGAAAGGAAAGTCCTTTGGAAAAAAAAATTACAAGTCCCTACCCTAACATGTAGATATGGCAAAACAAGCTAATTTCTGTCATTGAATAACTTCCCAGAACTCTATGTTTTGACCCGGGCTCTATTCGCTTTCTCCTACTTCTCGATGCTTCGGGTCTAGTAGTAAGGCTACCAAGTAAGGTCTTGCATTTGAGAAAATCCCTCACGAGTTTCAACATTTCATTCACTGCTTGACAGGTGCATATTCTGAGAAATATCTGTTAGTTCCTTGTGTTCAGGGTTATCTCTGCTTTGAGTATGAGCTTGTCCCTATGAGAGATGATCGAGAGCCTCTCATTACTTGGCTTGGCGAAGAGTAACCCATGAGTAGATGAAGTGGTGAAGTTGACATTGGTGGCACCTCCTCAATTTCAGAGGATAAGGACGGTCTTGCTGACACAAGTGTTTCCATTGGATACTTATCTTTGTTCTGAGATTGTTTCAAACCAAGTTTCTTTGTCTCCCGCTTTGGATCCAATGAAGTATGTGACATGTTTCTGTCATCTGAACTGCCTCGGAGAGAGTTAGAGGGTGCCAAAGTTCCAGGATCATCATCAGTAGAGTAACTTGCCCTGTAAGAGAGCCCATAACCATAATCATCAGAACATGACACAGGATCCGCATCTTGAGAATCAAATGGTTGGGGTGCTGAAGCCAAGTTACTCCCATTAGCAGCGGAATTATAGTCTCCAACCTCGCTTGGTGGAGGGGCTATAGCATTCTGTTCATATGGGACAATATGAGATCTCTTTTGGAGTGAAAACTTAAGCACCTCTGAACAAGCACCACATCTAAGTTTATGGCATCTCTTTTTGAAAAGGAGAAAATCTGCAGGTATCTGCAGCGGTTTTAGGCAGTTATAACAAGTTATGATAGGGGCTCCACCTGCTATGGGGCGGAAATGTCGCTTAGCCAAATGATGTTTCTCCCTAAAAAACTTATTCACATCATGCCTTGTGTGCCTCAGATCATCAGACCTTGTTTCACGGCCCCAAAGGGGCAAGTCAGGTTCCACATACCGTTCGGGACTTGAGGCACTAGACTTGTCATAGGATGTCCAGCAATATTGGCCAACGGGAAGAGGCAATGGTGCTGAGCACTGCCAGTCTTGGGGACCAAGATGCAAATAGGAGGGATCAACTTGGTGTCTGCTAGTTGTTGCCTCACTGGAGTAAGGTATATGCATAAATTTGCGGTGCTGCGGCGGATAGTGGCTTCCTGGCCCTTGTCTTCTTAGATACCTTTGATAGTTTGGGTCATGAAAGAGTTCCTCCTGAGATGCCTCATAACTGCAGTGCCGCGGAATACGTGGAATACGATTTTCCTTCCAAGTGGCTCCTCCGGCAACCCTTCCACTTGCCTTTCCATTCAAGTTGTTAACTTGATCCTGCAGTTCATAGACCATTCTCAACAGTGTCATCTTGTCAGCGCCCACAGACTTGTCAGATGATTGATAGCCTGAGTTGCGTTGGTACTCATCATGAAATTGAGTTGTAGGGCCTCCTTTTTCATATCCACCTTGGGAAAGTCTTCTAGGGAAAGGCACCCTAGACATATATTTATCAGTCTGTAATCTGTTCCACTCTCGACTTGGATGGCCTTGTCTTCTAGGCTGCATTAATTCATCATCATCATCCCACTTTCTGTTTTTCATGGCATGATCCTTCTTATCCGAAAAACTTGACCAGGAATCCCTTGCTTGAGGTTGAAATCCTGAATTTCTATTCATCATGTTTTTCGCCAGGAATTTATCCCTTCTGGGTCTTTCTTCAGAACGGAAAAGGTTTGAACGTATATTTCGGTTGAAGAATTGGTCACCCATGCCATCATAAGAAGAAACACTGCCATCATAAGCATGATGGCTTCTATGTGCTGGAGACTTTGACATATCTGTAAATGCACCACTAAACTCCGAGCTGGGGTTGAACTCTGTATTTTCAAATGTATCAGGAGACCTTACATGATCAAAGCCATTCGGAACACGATTCTGAGGTTCCTCCAGTTGTTCATCAGGAGAAGATGTAAGGGAATCTGATGATACGCTTTCCCTTGCAGGCATATGCACAGTAACTATTGAACTACTTCCCCTTGTAGCCCCTGGATTGACAGTACTTGAGCTCCTGACAGCAGAACCAATCTCTTTGTTGATGCCTATTTCCACATTTGTTTCTGCTAAAGGTAAGCTCTCATCATTCATTGATACTGCTGAACCTGCTCGTGTTATTGGTAATGACTCCATAACTTCATTATGACCATGCTCAGTTGATGAACAGATTTCATTGGAAACTTCAAGTTGACGTTGCTCACTATCAAAATCACGAGAATCATTTAGATCACTCTGATTGTTGTGTTCTTCGTTTGGTAAGTTTGCATCTCCAAGCTGCTTATGATCACAGTTTTCAGAAGACATATCAGGATCCCTCCCATTGGTTTGATTTGAAGTCCATTCTCCTGCGTCTGGAAGAACAACATTATGACTTGAGCTGCCAAATTCTTTGTCTTCCGAAGACTTATCTTCACTCTTCACATTGTTTTGCTCCGAGAAGCATTCTCCCGAGTCAGGGAAAGTAGCCTTAGGACTTAATCTGCCAAATACATTTCCTTCTGAAGACTTCCTCTGATGCCTCTCATTTTTTTGGTCTGAAAAAGATTCTCCCGAGTCAGGAAAATTTGCCTTAGGACTTGAGCTGCTAGATTCATTGCCTTCTGAAGATTTTCTCTGATTCCTCTCATTGTTTTGGTCTGAAGAGCATTCTCCTGAGTCCGAAAGACATGCATTATGACTTGAGCTGCTAGGTTCTTTGTTTTCGGAAGACTTATCTTCACTCTTCTCATTGTTTTGGTCCGAAAAGCATTCTCCTGAGTCAGGAAAATTAGGCTTAGGACTTGAGCTACTAGATTTATTGCCTTCTGAAGATATACTCTGATCCCTCTCAATGTTTTGGCCTGAAGAGCATTCTCCTGAGTCCAAAAGACTTGCATTATGACTTGAGCTGCTGGATTCTTTGCCTTCGGAAGATGTATCTTTACTCTTCTCCTTGTTTTGGTCCGGAAAGCATTCTCCCAAGTCAGGACAAGTAGCATTAGGAGAACTTGAGTTGCTAGATTCGCCTTCTGAAGATTTTATTTGATCACTCTCATTGTTTTGCTCTGAAGAATATTCTTCTGAGTCTGGAAGAGTTACATTATGACTTGAGCTGCTAGATTCCTTATCCTCAGAATACTTATCTTCATTCTTCTCATTGTTTCGGTCCGAAAGGCCTTCTCCCGAGTCGGGAAAAGTAGGCTTATCACTTTCGCTGCTAGATTCGTTGCGCTCTAAAGACTTACTCTGTTCCCTCTCATTGTTCTGGTCTGAAGAGCATTCTCCCGAGTCAGGAAGAGTTGCATTGCGATTTGAACTGTTGGATTCTCTATCTCCGGAAACGTGATCCAGTCCAATCTTCTGAGCTGCCACAGTCTCATTCAAGCTAGAGCTCCTGCTTCTCATTCCATTTATTCGACTTTTTGCTGCATTCAGGAGGAGAATTTAGAAAAATAATACCAATAATGAATTTAAAAACTAAGATGTGAAAGTTATTATCTATAAAAAGGCAGATGAAAAAGGAGCTCAACTACTCAGAACATCATTGGTTTAAAAAGAAAAAAATACTCAGAATGTTGAATCTATGGAACACACATAGTTATAGAATGTAACCAGTGACTAGTAAAAGGGTCGATGCAATCCAAGAACACAAATTAAGTTTATATCATCATTTAATCAGCCTAATCCCACTTTTCAATCTTTATCCACAGAGAGATGCTTAAATAGCCAAGAAAATCTGTATGCTGAAATGAATTAAACAACAAATTAAGAAGATAGCTAGATTAATGAGATGATGATTTGTTTACCTTGGAGAGTGGCACCACATCCACCACATCTGTAGACCCGAAAATCTGGCAACTCTGGAAGAAGCTGCCGACATTTAGGACATCTAACCAGTCGAACTTTAGTGGTCAATTCAGGCGCCATATCTTGTCCCAAAAACAAAAAACAAAAACTTGGGCTTCCAGCACAAAAGTCCCAAACTTAACAAACAGATTCAATCATGACGATTAATTTGTCCTTGTTGACAAACCATGAGGCTCAAACACCATCTGCAATGTAAAATCAAAAGATGAACATGGCATGCATCAGAACAAATGCTAATTCTCTAAAAACAAATGGGTTTTTAGATCCATGAAAGTAAAGGGTATCTCTAACAAGCCACAAGTCACAAGCTAAGAAATTAAAAAGACAAACATGAAATTCTGAATCACAATTCGAACAAATTAAGGAAGCAGTACCTGCGAACTGCAGTGAATATAATAAGAAGTACACTCAGAGAGATCCAAAAAAGAAGAGGAAATGAATTTGTTTTTAAAAAACGAAGAGTTGGTGTTGTTTTTGGGTGAAGAAGGCAAAGGGACGCGTTTGGCAAAATGTGGAAAAGAGAAAAAAATTGAAAAAACAAAATCTTGTCTTTGGTGTTTAACAAGCTCAAAGTGTCAAAGTCTGAAAATGGGCAGCTCCCATGTCTGCCCTTGTAGCTAAAGCTCTAGTCTTTTTTCAAACCGAGGAGGAATGAGGAGGATTGAGAATTGGTCTTCTTCGTTTTCGTGGTGAAGAAGCTTCTTGGTCAAACCACTGTTGACCGTGAGAAACACGGGAAACTGAAGACCACAGAGAGAGAGAGAGAGAGTGATATGACATCGCCGGCGACCTTATTTAAGCGTCAGTGTCGACGTGTCATCTTGTTACTAACTGCTCAAAATTCAAATCAATTAATGAAAGCAACAAAAAGCTCTGACCTTTCCCTGTTTAGTGTGTAGAAGGTGCCAAAAGACCAACCACTCTCCTTCCCTCGCCGCACCACGACCGTTATCTTGGGGTTTTGATCCATTTTTCAATATTCCAAAGTCAAGTCAACTGCCTCATCCAGTGAAAGGAGAGAAATTTCCATATTCCCGTTTATTGCGCTCTTATTTTTCTCCCTCTTTAAATAACCTATTAAAGGATGAGAAGGATAAAAAGAAAAGGGTAATTAAATTAGAATATAGAACTATTTTTTGAGTGAGAGCCCCTTCTCTCTATATCTCTTATATTAGAATGAGAGAGATTGAGAGAAAGGAACAATGAAACAGGAATATGAAAGTATTTTTCGAGTAAGAGCCTCTTCTCTATATCTCTCCTCATTTCACATATTAAAAAATGAAATATAAGAATAACACGAGAATGAAACAAGAATAAGGAAGCATTTATCAAGAGGAGCCTCCCTTTGGGTCTTTTTGAGGAAATGAAGGGTAAATTTCACAATTAAAAAAGTCCCGTACGCTAATATAGAAACCCAACAAAAAGCTTCAAAGTCAACCCTGGAATTGTATAGGAGCGTGGGGCACTACTTAGCTGTCACTATGTTTCTTGGGTGGGTCCAATTTTTGACTATCGGGGTAAAACAAAATAATTAAGAAGAATTAAAGCAAACCAAATCGAATAATTAGGCTAATTTTCCCTCCCTCATGCTGGCGCCGAGAAAACGACATCAGCCGCTCCTGCCTGGAACTTGGGCGTCCCATTCACAAAGCTTTGATTGAGTTTCTTTCTTCCAATGACGACGTGATTTCGATGCCCTGACGACGCAAATCAATATTGGGTTCCAGGGACATTTCTGACATTTCAGCTCTAGTCCAACATGGTATCTTCCTTGTTTTGCCCTTTTCTCTTTTTTTCTTTCTCTGTTCCCAAGTTTCTGCTTTGTGTACGTCTTGTTGTCTTTCTTGGTAATTCACAAATTATGGTCTTCACGGAAATTGCATTCAAAATTCCAAAGACGATTCTATTCTATGGCCTATTGGCATTGGCCTATGAGATCTCTAACTTTTACCTCCCTCTTTTTTACCAATTATTTTACAGAAGCTCACGCTAGACATTATCATTGAAATGTCCTCATGTTTTTTTTTTGCCCTTTTTAATATCGACTAGTAATAGCAAACAAACAAGCAAAACAGATTTAAAAAGCTTGTAGAGCAAGCAATTAATTGCTCTCCACTAAGGTCTTAGATTCGAGCATTTAGGTCTTATGTTCGACTTCTCTCTCCTCTAATATCGTTTGTATTAAAAAACGAAACAAGCAAAACAAATGAGACTTACTTTTGCATTTAGTTTAGGAGCTCACTAATTAAGTAAAAGGGTCCAGCAGACAAAGGGCATGTACAACTTGTAATATCAATGAAGTAATCTTGCACACAAATACAAATGTGTATTAACATAAACATTTTTTTCTTTGGGTTGTGTTGTTATGTGGGAATCAAGAATCCCTTAGCTGCCCGCCACTGAGTTTTATATAATAATTATAAGCATCACATAGGCATGACCAAGTCAAATGAATAGCAACAATAATTCCAATTCGGGAAATTATGGAAGTTTATCATATTATAGCAACTGCAAATGAATGAAGGGTTTAGCTGACTGAGCTCAAAGATGAGTCAGAGAGGTTCCGAATTGAATTATTTGAAAATATTATCTGAAAATATTCTCTAAAACGTTACTAGAAGGGCCCTAAGTTTTTAAATACTGATTTTAAGATATAAAAACTTGTTTGGTATTGAACTCCAAACTATTTTTAAGATCTAAAAAAAATTGAAATTGAAATTAACAAAAGAAAATGAGAGAGCGAGAGAGTGTGGAGAGAGGGATCTGAGAGACCAGTGGGTGCAAAATCAAGAGAGAGAGAGAACTATAAAACCTCACTTTTTTGTTTTCAATAATGGGGTGTTTTTGTTTTTTTTTTTTGTTTGGGTTTTTAAAAATGGGCCTACCAAAAGGATTTTTGTGGCTTTGGACTTCAAATATGTTTTTGAGTTTATAAAGTTGGATCCAAGTAGGATACTAAACGAGCCCTCAGTTATCTCCACCAACTGACATCTCAACTTCTTCTTTTTATCACCAATATTTTTCTGATTCATATGGGTTTTACTTTTATGCTTTACCCTTAGCTTTTTTGAAGAATTTTTTTCGCTGTCCTTAAGACTTGCAATCTACGTTCCGAAAATTCTGCCATGGATAAACTTGTTATCTTTTGTATCCTTTATCAAAGATGAATTATCTGGTGTATTAGAGCACTTCCAGCATTTGGTTTGCCATGGAAAAAGGCCACATGGGCTGTAAAACCCACTCCACCAAGCAAATTCAGCCAGTGCATGAGGTGGGCTCCATCAAGATTGGGCAACTCGAAGCAAGAGCAGCCCGAGCTACTGCCTGAGGGCGCTAATGTCAGCGAAGAAAAAAAATTGAAAAAAATTGGGTTGTCATGACAATTGGTGGAAAAAAAAAAGGTGTTGTTAAACAAACCCTGAAATTAACTGAGTACACCTTACTGCAAAATTATTTATTGAATTACTAATTTACCCTAATATATTGAATTACTAATTTATTTATTGAATTACTAATTTACACCATACTCACCATATTCAACCCTAATCAAACTTAAGCGAAAAACTGTATTCCAAAAACCTTAGTATTAACTGCAATAATTTGTTTAATCGTCATTTAGTAATTTCTTAAAACAAATATCGAGAAAGAACCCAACTTCCAAAAACCTGAGAAATAAGGCAACAATACAGGAGGACGTAGGAGAAAACCAGCTCTCTCTCCAAGTACTCCTGGATCAATTGCATTCCATGATTATTCTAATAATGATTACCCAAGTGGTGTATCTAAAAAAATCTAGAACTAGTATGGAAAAAGAAATACTTTCATCTGGTGATTTGTTGGTCTTCTCTAGGTGGATCAAATGTCTCAATTCAGAATGTTCCGTTGATGGAAAATGTAAATGTGAATAGAAGCATTAATGTGGAGCATTCCAATCACCCCAGAGCGAAGCTGAAGGGCCCTTGCAGACTGAAATTAAGAATAAGCTATCCAGTTCAATGCACTTGAAATTGTATTGCATATTTAACACTTCTGTATGAATTATGTAGGAAATTTGTAAGAAGGCTGAGGAATTCGTTGGGCAACGGATCAAATTTTTGTCTCCAATAGATAAATGGTGAGCATTTTTCCAATGAAATAGAGGAGTTTTCAACATTGTTGTAGCCTTTCTTTATAAGAGTATTTCATATTTCTTTTCCAGTTTTTATTCAGGTACAATGGATGGTGATAATTCTCAAAACAACACACAATAAATATGACAACTTTCAAACAACAATTTCTGTAGTTCAGTAACTATGTGGAATTTTTTTTAGGAATAAAATACATCATTCCTAACCTGTTACCATTAGGCATGTGATTATTGCACATCCATAACTTTCGGGAGAGTGTATTAGGGTGTACTGGCGGTACTTTTGGTAGTTAAATAGGATGTACTTAGTTAATTTTACATTTTGATTTAAATATTAAGGTGTACTTAGATTACAGGGTTTACTCATTTAATTTTAAGGTTTGTTTAACCAAAAAAAAATATGGCAGTTACTATTCACGTGAACAATAACCACCTTCACTTGCCTTTGCCTTGTGCCATAACAAATGAGTGGAAGTACTGTTAGGCTAGAGAGAAAGCAGATAGCTTTCATATGGGTTTGAACAAACAAAAAAACACAAACAGATTTTTGGTCAGACGAGCCTTAAAATCTATATATATAAAGCAAAATGCGGAGAATGGTAAAACATTCAAAATACCAAAAAATGCCCTTGGTTAATGCAAACATTAAGAATTGAAATTATTAATTAAATGAGGATAATATGGTAAATTCACACTTTTTCATATTTAAAAAAATTAAAATTAAAAGAAAAATCAGATAATTGATCCTATTTTTAGGAAACACAACTACCCATTATCTTTTTTAATTTAAAAATGAATTTAATTTTTTTTTTAAAAAGCCTCTCTTAAACGCGGAACCGTGTGCAGAGAGGCTAGTAAGAGTATCCACAATGGGCTCTCTAAATCACCTCCTTAGACAAATTTTAGGGAGGAATTGGAAAAATACAACTTCAACCATGCTCCCCATCCACCTCCTAAAATAGGGAGACCTCTAGGAGCTCCTAAATCTGAGGAGAGAGAAAGGACTCCTAGTGGCTCCCTATAATTTAATGTTGCTTTATTTTATGCATAATTTAAAATTTTAATTAATACTAACTATTTTTTTATATTAATTTTTATAAAGATGGACCAATTATATTGAATTTAAAAATAACTATAGTATTTATGACTCCCTAAATTAGGGAGTATGATTGGAGTTCAAATTTTATAGAGAGCTCCTAAAATAACTTTTGTGTCTTTTTAGCTAAATTTTAATTAAAAAATAGGGAGCATGATTATGGATGCTCTAGGTTATTAAGACTCAAGCTATTGGATGGATCCAATGGCTGCAGTGAGTTGTCGCTCACAGGTCCTCAAAAAGAGGTCCGCATGTGAGCATTTCTGACTTGATCATTAATCGTTTTAAATTTCATATTGATGGGTCAACTTTTTTTCCTTTTCTTTATATCAAGAGAATCTTCATATTTCATAATCTTTATGGTTTGAAATTAATTTGTTCAAAGGGCAAGAGAACGTTTTTGCTCCCAATAATTCTTGATCTCAATGTTTTTGTGAGAAATTAATCTACAAATATGTTTTTTTTGGGTATGTATGCCTCTAGGTAAATGTACTATACCTACAAAAAAAGATTTTGGTAGATATTCATTTACCTAGTTCGTTTGGTTGTTAGAATTTGATTAGATTGGATAACTCATTAAATTTAACATATGTTGAAGGAAGAAATGAAGGTAGATGTAGAGTATTTTTCATTTTAGGGGGATTAGAAGAAATAACTTACAAGGTGTTGATATTCAGAAAAATTTACTTGTAACGGGGATATCACTATTTTGCAATCTCCAACCAATAACACAATGACACGTGGAAAAATTATCTCACATGTCATTGCGTTATTGGTCGGGGATATCAAAAAGTGCTATCCCCGTTGCATGAAAGTTTTTCTCGTTGATATCCTACTATTTTATGGGGATTGCATGAGATAAGTTTCCTTCATGAGTAATCCATCTTCTACCTTCAACTTGGACAATATTTCATCATTTCCTCCTTCAACATGCCTTACATGTAGTGAGTTTTCCAATCCAATCCAATCCTAAAATGAAAATATTTTTCATTTTAGGGGGATTATTTCCATTATGTGTTAATATCCTACCATTTTGTGGGGATTGCATGAGATAAGTTTCCTTCATAAGTAATCCATCTTCTACGTACCATCAACTTGGACAAACATTTCATCATTTCCTCCTTCAACATGCCTTACATATAATGAGTTTTCCAATCCAATCCAATCCCCACCAAACATGGCCTTATTTCCTTAAGGATTGGAGTTTATCTGATCACTATACCACATTAAATAGGAGCATACCTTCATACTTTCTAGACATGAGAGGTGAGAAATAAAGACAATAATGAAAATAGAGATTATGTTGAAGAGAGTTTTTGTTGTGTTAGAAACGTTTATCCTTCATGTTGGTGGAGTTTTGTGGATGGGTTGGCTTGCCAATTTTTTAAAGGATTTTCGTTATCAATGTGAGTGGTTTATGTAATCTGTTCTAAAAGATAAATATGAAAATTATGAGTTATCATGAATTGGTTCTATTTATAATTATCTCTATATTTCAAATCAAGCATTTCTTATTTGTTGAAGTGTTTCACACTATATTAATTGGAATATTTGTGAAATACATACTACTCATGGAACATGAGAACTTCAGTGATGGGGTATCTAATGGATATATATCACACGGTACCTCATGAGAACTTCGATTTTGTTTTTGTCTTGTTTGGTACCCATTTTGTGTACCCAATTAGCCATAATATTGGACAAATACAAATAAGATACCTCTCACTGTATATGCTTTGAACAATTAGCATAATTTTTCCCCTAGAACCATAGAATCTCATATATATTTTGCTTCAGATGGACAGAAAGTGGTTGTTTCTGATATGGAGGTAGAGCTTGGATGGAGTCAAAGAAGATGCCAACCATTCCGAAGCCCAGGTTACATTTTTGTACTTGTTTTCCTTTGTAACAATAGGGGTATCCTTAATTTTCCTTCTAAATCTCAATTTTGTTTTGTTAAAATATAAATTACTCTAATCTACAGGAACGTTTATTGTAAAATCCAAGTTTTTATTGTCTAAATTTATTAATTAATAGATTCAATAATATAGGTCCATATACTTTTAGACAAATTAAAGCATTGTGCCAACTTATAGGTTCATAATTTATCACACACTGTTCCAAAATGCAGTTTTCAGAAAATATTTCTTATTAATTGATCCATTCACGGCTCCAAAGGGGGACAATGTTTTAGTTTCAAGTAGAAAGCTGGAGAAGATATTTTGCATGAAAGGAGGCAAAGGAAAGTCCAGATATGCCAACAATTCCCAAAGCGCAGGTATAATTCATTAGTCCATTATTCAATTGACTATATTAATTTATTTACCAAAATTCCAAGATTTAATTTAATATATGTGATTAAGTAATATTTTTGCCTTTTTGAATTACTTTAATTAGTAATTATGTATTAATTATGATTTTTTTAGTGAATATCTAAATATGTTACTGATTTAATTCTGCTGTGCAAAAATGAAAAAATAAATTACTTATTTTCGTTTGGGTGTCTTAATTAAATTTCTCCATAACCCAAGTCCCATTTTTTTTAATAATTAAATATTATGTATTATCTATATAACCCAAGATTGAGAGCGAAACCTAAATTGTAAAACCCTAGGTTGAGTTACGCGATTATCCAAGCCTAATGGAGTCCTAAGTGCCCTACAGTAGGTTTACAATTAGGGTTCGAGACTTGAATTTAGGGTTTGGAGACTAGAATTCCATTTTTAGAATACTAAAATAATTTTCTAGAATTTTTAAACAATTGAAACTACTTTTAAAATAATTTTAAATTGCACAAAATTATTTAAGATAATTAATTTTTATGAAATTAATTAAAACATTTAAATAAAAGTAATTAAAACATAATATATTCAAAGAGTATAGCCGCACGGCTATACTCCATAAATATAATATTTTAACAGTATAGCTGCACGGCTATACTCCAAAATAGAATATTTAGAATATTTTATGAGTATCGCCGTGCGGCTATACTCTAAAATATAATACCTTAACAGTATAGCCGTGCGGCTATACTCCAAAATAGAATAGGTAGATTATTTTATGAGTATAGCCGTGCGGCTATACTCTAAAAATATAATATCTTAACAGTATAGCCGCATGGCTATACCCCAAAAAGGAATATTTTAAAGGAAACTAAAGGAAACATTTCTCCCGACGAAGTTTCGTCGGCACAATTCTATATCGGTAAATATTTGCCGGATTAGACCTCTCCTGACGAAATTTCGTCGGGAGAGGTTTTTTTATTTTAAAAATATAAAATTAGTGTCTTTAATTTTGTTTTTTTTGGCCAACTTCTTTAATTTTATATGTGATTAAGTAATATTTTGCCTTTTTGAATTACTTTAATTAGTAATTATGTATTAATTATTATTTCTTTAGTGAATATTTAAATATGTTACTTATTTAATTCTGCTGCGCATAAAACGAAAAAATAAATTACTTATTTTCATTTGGGTGTCTTAATTAAATTTCCCCAGAGCTCAAGAGCCCCAAGGCCCAAGTCTTTGATTAATATAATTATTAATTATTATTAATGAAATCCAAATCCAAAGCCAAGCCTATAGCCAAGCCCATTAGCCTAACTCTCCAATGTTAACCACACTTACGAAACCATCATAGTGCTTTGTTTATAAACACCTTTATATGAGTGTGGATTTTTGATGTGAAATTTTCACAAGGGGCACCTCAAAAGTTAACATATTGTGGTCAAAGTTAAACCTTAGAAATTTCATATTATGCCGGTAAGAGCTCAAATAAACCATCTACTGACATCAAATGACCATCTACTGAATCTGACTTCTCCATTTCTGTTCTCTCCATATCAACCATCTACTGACGCCAAATGACATAAACCACACAACATAAGACCTCAAATAAAACAAGTAAAGTAATGGATTTCTGTAATACAGTACCACTTAGAGAACCAGAATGATCACATGACGATCAATTATCAATATATATATATAATTTGACATACACCGACAGGAAAAAGATGATAAATCATAACCAAAATGAAGAATTTCTAAATACTTCTACTAATTCTTAAGCAAACCAAAAATAAAATACAAAAGCATGTAAATTCAAGAAATTAAAACAAAAGGCAAGTCTTGAAAAGCATAAACAGCTGTAAAGTAAAGTAACTAAGTGTTTGGTAATCTGTATTTGTAAAAGTGTTGTGAGTATGAAAAGCAGTGTCAAAGTGTTTGGTAAACTTTTTATAGAAGTGATGTGAGAGTGTATAATGACAAAAAAGGGTATGATGATGAAAGTTTTTTTAAAACTAAAATTATCATTAAAAAATAAAAAATGTATAATTTAAGTTAAAAAAACAACTCAAAGCAGTTGCTTTCAGCCAACACCTTTTTTTTTTTTTTTTTCCTTTTTCTCATTTTTATTTGTTTCCTTCCTCTTCACCTCCTTTCTTTCTTCTTCTTCCCTTCCAGGTATTTTTTTCTTTCTTCCTCTTTTCCTCTTCCTTCCCAAGCCCCTTTTTTTCTTCATGTTCTCCTCATTTCTCTTTTCTTCTTTCTTCCCATGTATTTTTTTTTTCTTCCTCTTCTCCTCTTTTCTCTTTTCTTCTTCCCTTCCCATGTAATATTGGGTTGTGTTTTGGTGGAGAAGGCAAGGAAGTTGGGGGTTTGGTTTTCTATTGCTGGAGGAGATAATTGGTGGGTAATCTGGGTGTTGAATTTTTTGTGGCTGTGGAGATGTAAAGTGTGGAGCTAAGGTTGGGGTTTATTTGGTTGGAGGGGAAGATCTTCTGGGTCTGTAAAATAAAGGGGTGGGTTGGTGGGGTTTTGGGTTGAAATGGTAGTTTTGACAGATTGAAGAAGGGGAGCAAGTTGCAGAGAGAGGATGAGGCGAGCAATCCAGAAAATCCAAGAGGAACGACACTTGGGAGGCTCGAACCCGGGATGATGAAGATAGAGCATGTAATTGTTTGAAACAAATAAGGGCAATATGGGCAATTTGAAAGTTTCATTAAACTCTCCGCATACTTCTCCGCGCAGCAGATTTTAGAAACAGGGAGTGAGCTGCTTCTTGTTTTTGCTATGGATGATAGTAGATTTTAAAATAAGAATTATTAGGATTTAGCCAATGAAATGGAAAATAATTAAGAAAATGCCAATGGACTAGTTTTGTTTTTTATTCTTTGTCCTTTTTCTAATTATTTTCCATTTCATTAGTTAAAAACCAAAGTTCCCTTTAAAATAAGCAGCTTTGATTGGTTTTACCAAACACTCAAACCTCCAAAACTTTTTTTCAAAGCTGCTTATTTTTTAAGCGCAGCAACCCCAAACCAAGCCTTAGTTTATCACCCAATTAGCAAAGCTTTTTAAAATCCGAAAATGTATATAAAATTGTACATGCCATTGTTGGTCTTTAAATTATCAACTCCGCCCTGAAACTGACCATGACCCCAAACAAGAAAAAATAATGTCCAATACTCTCTCAAAGCTGGAACAAAAGTTCAAACACATCATGCAAGAGACAAAGTGAGCCTCGGAAAACTTACTTAGACCACATTTTAATAGATGAAGAAACTGATTTTATGCAGCTGCAACTGCTTGCCTCCTGTGCCCAAGAAATGCTTGGCGAAGTTCTTTGTATCCACTCCTATAGTGCTCTAGTGAGAAGCAAAGCTGTCGTATTGCCTCTCGTTTCTGCTCAGCCCCATCTGAGATCACAACTCTCTGACTATCCACCTCTTTCTGCAACTCCTCCACTCTCAGTTTCAATTCATCTACTAGTCTACGTGCACTTTCATATCCAGCAATCATATCCTCATGTTCTGCATTCAACCGGCGTAGATGTCCCTCCATTTCCTGGATTTGATTGTCACGGGAACTCAGATTCGCTGTAACCGTGTGAACCTTAGCATTGAGCTCATCTTTCTCTGCCATTAGCATGTCATACTTCAGTTTAAACCTGTCGAAATCTTTATTCACGGCTTCCACATGTCCATTTCTCCCAGCAACTTCTACCTTCAGCCCACTCATTTCATCTTGCAAGGCCATCACTTGGGCCGCGTGCATCCTCTCCATTTCCATCTTATCAGTTTCGCATCGCCTTATTTCATCTTTTAAGTTCGTGTTTCTCAAATTCCATTCTTCAAGTCTCGTGTCCAAAATGGTTTGCTTCTCTGTCAAACTTGAAATATCAGCCTGCAGGTCTGCTTTCTCAAGAGAAAATTGTTCCTGGGCATCATGCAATGCACTCTTCAATTGCATCACCTCAAGATCACGGCCAAATATATCAGCATTGTACTTCACAATCTTCTCCTGCAACTCCAAAACATGCTTTCTCTCCAAGTCAAGTTGAGCTTCTAACATGGCTATATCTTCCTGAGCCATCTCAATCTGACCTTGCATTTGATGAGCCTCTTCAGACAGTCTATGTGTGAGTTCATGCTTCAACTTCACAATCTCCTTGCCTGACCCCTTAAGCCTTTCTTTTGTTACTTCTAAATCTCCAACCAATCTCGCAATCTCATTTTCTCTGTCTGATGCACGACTCTGCAACTCAGCTATCTGTTTTTGCAGCTCCAATACCTGTGTTTGCCCAAGTTCAAGATCAGCCTCCCTCATCTGCAGCTTCTCTTTCACGCTAGAAAGTTCAGTTTCTAGCTCAATAATCTTCTGCTGCCATCCCTGGCTGTCGAAATCAACGTTCAGAGGTGGAGCCAAGTAATTGCTGACAGGGGAGTTAAGACATTCTGACTCGGATCCTGACGATGATGAGGAAGATGATGAAGTGCCATTCTTTAGAGAAAGAGCAGGGCTAGAACCGTCTGTGCTTGGTGATATATCTAAGTCAACCACTTGATGGGTGGATTTGTGCAAACTCAGCTTTGCATCAGGAGTCATAAGAGGAGAGCCATGGTCAAAACCGGATTCAGAATCTCCGAATCCCTGCACTGGGATCACAGATGGCATAATCTTATGTCCTTTTGTCAAGTGATGATAGCACCCAGCCAGTGATCGATACATCCGGTAAAATTCTTCAATCAACTCTGGCTTCTTCTGACAATAGTGTTCAACAGTTTCTGGCAAAGAATCATCATCTTCTTTGATCAGCTTCAGCATGTGCTTGATGCTCTGGTCCATCTCTGTAAGTAACAACATTTTGAACATTTTATGAGGCCAACCCATCACAGAATTATTACAGTCTGAAACAATCTGTACAAATAATCAGCAAGCAAATAGCTATTTGCTTACTTACCTTCAAGATTTTCTACCAGCCATACAGAATTTTCTGGATTAATAATATTGTCCTGCCCACATGAATCTGACTTCTCCATTTCTGTTCTCTCCATATCAACCATCTACTGACATCAAATGACATAAACCACACAACATAAGACCTCAAATAAGACAAGGAAAGTAATGGATTTCTGTAATACAGTACCACTTAGAGAACCAGAATGATCACATGACGATCAATTATCAGTATACACCGACAGGAAATAGATGATAAATCAGATCCAAAATGAAGAATTTCTAAATACTTGTACTAATTCTTAAGCAGACCAAAAATAAAATACAAAAGCATGAAAATTCAAGAAATTAAAACAGAAGGCGAGTCTTGAAAAGCATAATCTGCAGTATGTAATCGATTTTCTGTAAAAAGAAAAGCAGGATGGAGAAGTGAAGAGCAACATAGAAGAATGAGCTCACTAACCTTTTGGTGTTGTGACAGAGTGAGGTGAAAGAGAGACTCCAGATCCAACGCCAACCCTAATTATTAATCAAAATGGATAAGTGATTAATAATTAAGTGCTTTTGAGCCTTTTAAGCAACCCTCGCTTTTTTCAAAATTCAAGTAGATTCAAGGGATTGGTTCAGGACAGCGAGAAAAAGGCTGAGAGGGAAATGGCTCAAAATGGTTGCCCGCCTTTTCTCTCTCAATTCCTCTCTACCCAAAATGCCCTCCCACCCACCGGCCCCACCCCACTCCTTCTTTTCAATCCTTTGTTGCCTCGTGGAACTGATTTCCATCAATGGGTATTTTCGTAACTTCGACTTATACCCAATAATTAAGCGCCGCAGAAGTGGGGCCAGGACCCATGACTGAACGTCTGAACCGGCCGCGTGCCGGCCCTGCCTACCATTCCAGCGGAACAACCAAGATTTCTAGCGGGAAAACATTCCAATCCAACTTTATAATTTTAGTCCTCTTCTTGTTAGACTTGTGTATCTCTCTATCATTTTGTTTTGAATTTGATTGACATTCAAAAAGTATGTTATTTGTACAAATAACTTGCTGTTTTTAACGTCCTTTTGAAGTTTTTACTTTTACCAACATTTTTAAATGTATACACAATATTTATATTGGAAGTTCATATTTCATCAATAATGTTAGAGGATATACAATTCACTATTTTAAAGCGCAGTTATAACTTATATCTACCATATAAATAAACCACGTGAACTTCTAGGCAAATGCATCATTATCACTTATTTTTTTATCACCTGAACTATGTAAAGTTTTGCAATCCACCATCTATATCTAATTTCATTAAAAAATTTGTTAAATTTAAGGGCATTTTTGTCAATTCATCTTTTCTTTAAAAAAAAACTAACCTTCATTTCTCTCTTTCTTCTCTCTACTCCATCTTTCTTTCTTCCACGTAATATCAAATTGGAATGCCCCAATTGATCTTGTTGCCTTATTTTGATGAAAGTTCTGCATATAAAATAATAATAATAAACAAATGCAATTACTCTCTCTCCATCTAGCAAATTCAAAAAATTTAACATCAAAAGCAAGAATTCAAATTGTGTAGTCAATGAGGGTTAGTTCAGTTGGTAAGGTTTCTGCCCAGTGTGTAGCCCCACTAGGGTTCGAGTCCCGCTGCTAACACTTCTCGTTCGTGCGCGATTTATAAATTTCTACGTAAATCTATACCGGTGGTAGCTAGCAGTTGGGTACCACGCGTACGTCATTTCGGCTTGAGGTTGTAGGTATGCCCTAGCACTGATGGTGAGAGTAACCAATCTCCCCCTAAACTTTTCTTCCATAAATAAAAATAAAATAAAATAAATTGTGTAACTTTTTTTTTCTTTCCTTTTAAAAAAAATATTTTTTAGTTATAATCAATTGATGAAAATACCCTTAAACTTAACAGAAACTAACGTAGGTGGCAGATTGCAACACTTTACAAAGTTTAGGTTGTTAAAAATTAAAATTAAAAGTTCATGTGGTAATGACGCACATGCCTAAAAGTTAAGATGATATTTATGCAAATTTTCCTCACAAAAATAAATAAAGAAGCTAATATTGCACGTTTCAACAAACATGTGGGCTTGGTTTGACCAAGAAAAAGAATATATGGGCTTGGTTAATGCATTGCTTTCCTCACGGGCCACATCGGGCTACCACCTACAATGTCCTTTATATCCTACTAGATTACGAAAACAGTGAGTATAGTATTGACATTTCAGGTTTCATTCATGATCTAAGAGTATCTTCAAGGGAGTATGCAAATATAGGCAAAATTGTACTATAACAACTTAGGTGGTATATTACCTACCCATCTTCTCAGCATCTTTATCAGATCAACATCCCATCACATTTGAGCACACCATAATCCTACAACTCAATTCGTCCTTCCAAGGGGATGTTGCAAGGACAAGTAATTTATAGAACTTTTATATTTCATGAGTTCTTTTTAAGTTTTTCTTAATAATAAGGTATTTCGTCCTTCCAAAGAGATGTTCCAAATAAAACAACAAAGAATACCTCCGCTTCACTTTTACGATGTTGTCAATTAATACATAATAAAGTTATTGTACTGTTGGATTTATTTGACACTCCGGTTTTGATATCCGCAATTTAATTAAAATTCAGTCATCATTTTCTTATGTGGACATTTGGACAATATTATCGTGCAGACGCCATGTATTTTGTACTACCCCTCCTTGCTTTTCTACCTGTTTACAATGGCATCCGCACGTTCCGCACGTTAATACATCTGGATAAGAAAATAATCGTATATATATATATATATTATATATATATATATCTAGTTTTTTTCTTTTGCAAACATTCGAACGTTATTACCATGCAGACAACATTGTAAACAAGGAGAAAAGCAAAGAGGGACAATAGAAAATACATGATATACTCTCATATATTATAAATACATATTAGATTTTATTAAGATCAATTTTTCATGCGGGTATTTCATAAAATCACAAAAATTAGTTGGACAAGCATGAACGATGAACCATAGCATAACTCATGCGTGGATTTTACTAAGATAAATCTCCTGTCAACATTGGTAGGTTATATTGCCTTGTCATCTGCATTGTTAATGGCTGTGATCCCATTGCCTCCAAGATCATTGTCCTCCCCAGAAATCTCCTCAAGCGACCTGCCCTTTTGTTTCTGGCACCAAGAAAGTGAAGACGAAACCAATTAAACTAACCACAGCAAGCGCTATGATTGCCTTTCTGACCCCTTTGAGCTCATGAGTGTAAAACATGTTAATTTTTGATTATTTAACAAATATAAATAAATAAGCTAATATTTCCCGTTTCAAGATGTGGGCGTGGTGTGACCAAGAAAAAGAATTTGTAGGTTTGGTTTTTGCTTTGCTTTCCTGACGGCCACATCGGCCCGTCATCTACATTGTCTTTTATAACCTACTAGATTATGAACGCAGTCGGGATATTATTGACATTTCAAGTTTCATTCTTAATTTTTTTTATCATAAGTCAGGAAATTATTGATTTTATTCAGTCAATTTTGGAATTTTTTTTTTCTGGCTATAAATAAGATGTCCATTGAAGAAACAGGGCAAATTACAGAACTTGCAAAACACATAAGCCCCTAAAAAAGAAGGGTTTAGGCCAGGAATACAAATTCACAACAATACATCATAAAGGCTAGAAACAATGTCAAAATATGATGGGTTTTACTTGGGCTTTATTTGGCTAAGCTGTGTTTTTCTTCAGTTTGGTGGGTGTATATGAGTAAATCTTTTCGATACAGCGATGACTATTCACCACCGAGGCAAACCCAACAGAAGAAATTGTAATATTATACTAGAACAAACAAGAATTTGCATCATTTCCCACATTGCAACTGGGAGAGGTGGAAATCCAAGAACACTGTCACGCACTCATGGCAGACAACCAAACGTGGACTCACCACTTATCCTTTCTGGAAGAGAACTTTAATTTTGTGGGGGAAATAATATTATCTTCCAAATCCACAACCGCATAAGAATTGGGGCAAACTCTGCAACACCATTTTCTTTTTAATCAACAACTTTGTGTGCGAAAAAGAACGACCAGCTTTTTGCATATGCATGCAGCAGGTGCCTCTCAGAGATGCATGTTCCACATGATCAAAAAGTAAAAAATATGCATGCTAAAATGTCCAAATCGTGATTTAAGCTAAATTCTCAGCTCCTTGGCTGGCTCATGCAAATTTATGTATCACATTGATCTTTAAGATTGCCGATATAGTTACTGCCCGAATTCATGAATTTACGGTCTAACAACATAAACATCAATGTCTATAATTAGTGACTCTACTTTATGCCTTCGGTAATGGAAATCCATCCTATCCTATCAGCCTTTACATCCTCTTCCTCCTCCAATTAGCACGAATCTACTTTATGCCTCTGGTAATGGCATGTATAAATAATTTATTCTGGACACATGGGTATGGTCATGGAGGATCATGTTTATACATACAGAATCTTATAAAATAAACTAAAATGGTGTTGACTTTGAATAACGTTAATTTAAACAAAGAAGTTTTTGGAAGTTAAGATAATATTGAGGCACCCGTTTACAACGGAAAGTCAAATCTCTTGCTTCAACAAATAATCACCTCCAGGAATTTTTTAACAGGCCAGTGGCCAATGTTAATGAAGAAAACTTATTGCTTCAGAAAATGGAGAAGGAAAACATTGAGTCCCTCGTATTATCGTATATATCAGAGGAAACCGTGTTCCCAGTTAAATTTAAAGTCAAGAACAAATGGCAGTAAGTATATGTCATTTTCGCTGTCCCATTCAATCATGGAAGTGGTCTGGTCTTCTCAGCCAACTAGCTAGCAAGTGCAAATAAGAAAAAAAAAGGGTAACGCGTTGGTTTTTGGGGTTTAGTGCGTGCCAGTTTCTCATTTGGAAGAGACAATTAACAGTCATATCAAATCAAAGACATATACTTCCAAACACTACTTAACTTTTCTCTAATTTTAGATTTATTAACTCTTTTTATTTTATTTTTATATAAGCAATATTCTACTGAAATTTAATCTAAATTACAAGGAGAAGTGCATAATGAGGAGCACATCTGCTCTAACCAACTTAATTAAGTCTATATTTGCGATTGATTAACTTAAACTAGCGTCAATTATATGATGTTAAAGCACTCCAAACTCAAATTCATAATATAAATTCAATTCAAGACTCTATTATTAAGAGGAGGAATATGTGAAAGTGGAAGCAAATGACTATTTGTTTTCTCTCTAAAACTTCCAAAGTCCTTTGTATGTGTATGTGAAAGCTACCCTTCACCTAAAATCTCTCCCCTTTGCTTGCTTCCATGACTTTTTTTTTCCCCTGTCCCTTCTTTCCCTTCCACTTGTGTGGAGCATTATTTTCAAGTTCAACTAGCTAATTTATCAAGTATTTTGCAAGTACAAATTGGCAGAGGTGAGCTGGCTGTTACTCATCTTTGTTTATAGATGTTTACATCATTCATTCAGAGAGGCTCAGTTTCCAATGGCTGGCACCTGCTCTTTTTATCTTTTTCAGGAAAAATACATCTCTGAAGACATCCCCTAATGTAATTGCTCAATCATGACCTACCTTTTAGCCTTTTTATAGCTAATCTTTTCACTCCCTTAATCCTAACTTCCTGGAGGCCCAAACACTCAAGAGGGTAATTGTTTTTTTACCTTGGGAAAAAGTTTCTTTTCACCACAACTCTGTCTCGGGCAAGACTGATGGGATAAGAGGGCAAAAGTTCCGTCAGCTCTGTGCTTGTGAAGACAAAGTTATGAGGTGAAAACAACTGGCTGATTGATTCATGTGAGTCCAGATAAATTTATAAAAAAAATTGGAGCCAGGTCCCAGGATATTGTTGGCCAATGGCCTGCAATGTATGAATAAAATAACAGAGAATTTGTGTTTCAGGTGAGCAAAATAATAAACTTTAAATAACGGACAGATCATTTTTAAACCGTAAAGGCGTACAAAAGTTTGTTGCTATTCTATGCAGTGACAGAAACTCCATTTCCAAAGATATCTTTTTGTTACGACTGCCTTAATTTTTTACTTCAACATATCTCGCATAAGAGTGCAGCACACGAAAAGCTGTGTGAAAGTGACTCCATAGGGTGCCAAGTGGTATGTGATTTTGGTTGCTCCAATTATATGACATATGGTTGGTGATGCTTAGCGATGTAAATGGTAAATCCGAGTGCATACAAGAAGAGTGATTTTTATATATTCATACCTTCTATTGAGGGACGCCCTTTAGGGTATCGTACAAATTTTTTTTTAACAATCGAAACTATTTATTTTTTAAGTCTTCATTTATATATCATCCTTGCAAAAATTAGACAAATCGGAAACCATTTAGACATATAATTGTGTCCTACAAAATCAATGAACACGGTGCTTCAAGAAAATACTAAAATTTCAATAATTTAATTGAGTGGTCAAATGATATCGAATTCAATTGATTTTTTGCAGAGATGATCTTCGAATGAATACTACAAAATAAACGGTTTGGATTAATGAAATACAGTGTATGGTGGGCCATAAGGGTGTCCCTCAAATAAGCTTATTTGGTGATATCTCAATTGACGCTCACTGTATATATAAGCTTGAAACTCTTGTTTTTTATTTTCTTAATCTCGATCTTGCTATGTAAGTATTGGTCCTCATCTTGTCCTACCTAGATCCTTCTTGATTAATATTTGAATGAGCGCATGGATTAGAGCAAAAGCAAAAACCATGCCGGCAGTCCACTAACCATGTATTATGTATATATATATATATAGAGAGAGAGAGAGAGAGAGAGAGAGAGAGAGAGAGAGAGAGAGAGAGAGAGAGAGAGAGAAGAGAGAAGAGAGACAAGTGGGCAGGAAGAACGAAAACTAAAGGGCTTGGAGAAGAGAGTGTTGGGAAACAGAAGCAGGGAATTGATGCTGGAAAAGGGAGAGCAGGAAACCATGGTAGAGGAGCTTAATAACAATTTGAAGGAAGTGTCACAAGTAGCCTTCAACTTGAAGAGTGATCACTTTGTGCTGGTTCATGGCATAAGTGGTGGGGCTTGGTGTTGGTACAAAATCAGATGCCTCATGGAGAATTCAGGCTACAAGGTTTCTTGTGTTGATCTTAAAAGTGCGGGGATCGATCAATCCGATGCGAATTCAGTCCTTTCCTTTGACGATTACAACAAGCCACTGCTGGACTTGTTGTCTGCTCTGCCTGAAAATGAACAGGTCTTTTGATGATTAATTTACTGTTTTTATCTTTGTTTAATTATTGAAAACATGGATTAGGCAGGGGATTGTTTTATCAGTAGTATACTTAAGTGACTTGTTTTGCAGGTAATATTGGTAGGGCACAGTGCTGGAGGGCTCAGTGTAACCCATGCCACTCTCAAGTTTCCAAGGAAAATCAGATTAGCAGTGTATGTTGCAGCAACAATGCTGAAACTTGGCTACTCAACTGATCAAGATATCAAAGATGTAACTAGTGTTTTTTTCTTCTAATCCCTTTTATCTCAATCTGATTTGTTTGAATTATGTTTTTAGAGAATTTGATACATGGGAAATAAGTTTGAGCAGCCAAGCCATGCATGGCAGCTTGAACTCATTGGAAATTAGAAAAGGTTATTGAAGTTTGTAAGATCCCAATGCTGGCAATGGTCTGAAATGCAAAGAAAGATGGCTGATGGCTGCCAACTGTCATCACAGACAAAAATGGTTGTTAAGGCCGGTCTTATCTCTTAAGAAAACATTAATTATACTATTAGTCTCATTAATTATCCAAAATTACTACAAATGCAAACTAATTAGATTTTGTTAAGTCATTGGCAGCATTTCAATGTAGCCCCAATGATTGAGATGGGACCAATTAATTTTCTGATCATAATTATATAATGTTTATGTGAAACAGGGGGTGCCTGATTTATCTGAATTTGGTGACATATATGAGTTAGGGTTTGGATTGGGATCCAATAAACCTCCAACAAGCGCCATGGTCAAGAAAGAATTCCAACGAAAAATCATATACCAAATGAGTCCTCAAGAGGTATGTCAATAAACCCTTGATAATTTTATTACAATTAACTGATGCACTTCAATTAATCACCGCCTTATAAATGTATCTGTACCTATACGTTTTTGGTGGTTGGTTGGTGGGCACTTGGTTGGCACTTTGTTTTTGTATAGTCCTTTTGCTTTGTTGTTGAAGCAAATTGGATGGTCATGAATATGTGCATCACGTCACATTCAATCCTTCACATGATTCATGTACTTGCGAATATACATATACATATATCACTCTCATATACATACATGTTAGGATTTTGTCCATTAATCTTCCATATATATATATATATATATATCACTTTCATGTACTTGTGTTTTATAATTTATATGATCACAAAAGTTAGCCGGACATGCGTGAAATATTAGCATAACTCATGCATGGATTTTGCTAAGAGCAATCTCTCAAACGGGCATTTCACATAATCACAAAATTTGTTCGAACACGGGTGATGATTATGCTAAAATATGAATATGGTTTGAATACTTTAAGTTAATTGTATTCTTTTCTATAAGGAGGTATATCTAGGAGATTACAAGTAGTGCTTTATAAGGAAATAGATACATGAATTAATTAGGAGAATATCTCCTTATTATATAAGGATTGTCAACTATATGCAAAAAGGAAATAAATAACCTAATTAACTTATGAAATAAATCTCATTGATCTGTTAGGTTAACTCACGTCAACACTCCTCCTCAAGTTGGTGCATACACGTCACCAATGCCTAACTTAGTGAGTCATGAAACACTCACCTAGAGACAATTTTTGTCAGGATATCTGCTAATTCATCTTCTGATTTCATAAAGGGTAGACATATGATTTTGTTCTCAATTTTTTCTTTGATGAAATGTCTATCCACCTCAACATGTTTTGTTTGATCATGTTGAACTGGATTGTGAGCAATATCGATCATTGACTTGTTGTCACAATGCAACTGCATGGGTTTCTCCGATTTAAAACCCAATTATGTCAAAAGGCATTTGATCCACAATAATTCACACTTCGTGGGCCATACCTCGATACTCTGATTTTGCACTTGATCGAGCAATCACATTTTGTTTTTTACTATGCCAAGTGACAAGGTTCCCTCCAACGAACGTAAAGTAACCCGATGTAGAGCATCTATCTGAAATTGATCCAGGCCAATCAGCATATGTATATCCAACAACTTCAATATTTCCATTCTTTGAGAACATTAATCCTTTCCTAGGGGCTGACTTTAAGTATCTTAAGATCCGATCAACTGCATTCCTATAAGAAACACTAGGTGAATGCATAAATTGACTAACCACACTCACCGCATATGCAATATCTGATTTTGTGTGTGCCAAATATATTAACCTTCCAACAAGGCGCTAGTATTGTTCCTTATTGGTTGGCAAATAGTCCATGTCTTCACACAACTTGTGATTCATCTTAATGGTTGGCAAGCATTCCTGTTTCAGTGAGTAGATCCATCACATACTTCATTTGAGACAAAAAATACCAGTTTTTGACCTTGCCACTTTAATTCCAAGGAAGTATTTCAGAGGACCTAGATCCTTCATTTCGAATTCCTGAGACAAATACTTTTGAAGCTTCTGTTTCTCTCCTTCATCATGTCCAATTACAACTATGTCATCTACATAGACAATTAATGCAGTGGTTTTTCCTCCATTATGCTTTAAGAATAGGATGTGGTCTGAGTTACTTTGAGTGTATTCAAAATTCTTCATTGACTTAGTAAATTTTCCAAACCACACCCTGATAGACTATTTTAACTCATATAATGACTTTCTAAGCTTGCAAACTTGATTTCTCTTGTCAATAGCTAAATTACATACTTGTGGTAAATCCATGTATACCTATTCTTTCAAGTCTCCAATTAAGAATGCATTTTTAACATCGAATTGATAAAGTGGCCAATCTAGATTTGCTGCAAGCGATAGTAGAACTCTAATAGTGTTGATCTTGGCTACTGGGGCAAAGGTCTCCTGGTAGTCCACTCCATACTTTTGTGTATACCCCTTCGCCACCAATATAGTTTTATATCTTTCAATGGATCCATCTACTTTGAGTTGCACAGTATAGATCCACATGCATCCCACCGTCTTCTTTCTGTGAGGTAAATGCATGAGTTCCCATGTCGCATTCTTTTGGAGAGCTCGCATTTCTTCATTCATGGCTTTTTTCCATTTTGAGTATTCTAGTGCTTCATTCACACTACTTTGGACAAATATATTAGCCAACTGCTTCACAAAGTGCACATGTGACTCTGATAATCTGCTTAGAGATATATAATTATTGACGGGGTATTTTTCTTTGACTTGAAGATCTACTTCGTACTGTACTTGAGGTTTATCACGATTCTTCCTTTCTGGAAGTTAGTATATAGGGGTATATGTATCCTTTATTGTCACGACCCGACTTCCCTAACACGATATTGTCCGCTTTGGGCCTCCACCCTCATAATTTTTTCACTGGGAACTCACGAGCAATATCTTCCCAGTAGGTCACCCATCCTGGGATTGCTCCAGTGCCCACTCGCTTAACTTCGGAGTTCCTAAGAATCCGAAGCCAGTGAGCTCCTAAAAGGCCTCGTGTTAGTTAGAGACGTGCCCACACATATAAGGCACATCACATTTCCCTCCCCGAGCGATGTGGGATTGCTCACCGTTCTCTACTTTCCAAGCTTAAGACACGGGTCTTACATTTATGCTTTCTGAAATCAAATCATCATGATATATTTCATTAGTGTTATCAATTTTAAGGGGAGATGTTACCTGAATGACATCCTCAGCAGGTGTTTGGTGTGGTACTAGAGCTGAAGACATGTCCGAAGCGGGCAAAATCTCAGACAACGGATCAACTATCTCCTCCTGATTTTGGCCGCTTGGAGGCGACTGGACGTGTGATAGAGCCGAGGGATGTGAAAAATCAAAAGAAGGGGATCGATTGTTTAGAGGCAGAGACGCCACATGTGCACTACGATCATTGTGGAGGGACGACCGGTCACTTTGATGCTGAACCTCTTCTGTTGTGAAAAAATCCTAAAAAGTTGGAGTGTTTGGAGCCAAATTCTCCTCATATGCTTCTGCAAAATATATGTCGTGTTCCCAGAACACTACACCTATAGAGGTATATACATGATGACTTAGAGGGTGATAACATCGATATCCTTTCTGATGCGGGGCATAGCCAATGAAAACATACTTTTCTGCTCGGGGATCCAATTTGTTTTGTTGGTGATCATGTAAGTGTATGAATACAACATAGCCGAAAATATGTGGTTCAAGATTTGGGGTGGGTGGTATTTGGATATGGTGGTGAAGTGTTTGAAAATGAGTTTGGAAATTCAAGATACTTGAGGGAATCCTATTGATAAAGTAAGTTGCAAAGAGGACGGCTTCGCCCCAAAAAGATCGAGGCATGTTGGCAATAAATAGAGAGGCACGAACGACTTCCAGTAAATGTCGGTTCTTTCGCTCAGCCACCCCATTTTGTTGGGGGAGTATATGGACACGAGCGTTGATGTATGATGCCATGATCTTGTAAGAATTTGTTGAGATCATGATTAAGAAATTCTCTGCCATTGTCAGAACGAGGAATCTGGATTTTGACATGAAATTGAGTCTCCACCATTTTATGGAACAGTTGAAACTGAAAACTGACTTCTCCTTTGGTTTTGATAAGGGAAACCCAGGTCATTCAGGTGCAGTCATCAATGAAAGTGACAAACCATCGAGCTCTAGCTGGAGTATCGATTTGAGCAAGTCCTCAAATGTCATAATGAATAAGTGAGAAGGGAACCAAACTTTTATGTGTACTTAATGGGAACGGAACACGATGACTCTTAGCCAATTCGCATGTATCACACTGGAAGCTGGAAACATTAAAACATGACAATAATGATGGAAACAACTTCTTCAGATAACCGAACGAGGCATGCCCAAGACGTTTATGCCATAACCAAACTTTATCTCTCTGCCTCCCAAAACTAGCTCCATTTGTGGTGAAAGCTTGACCAACCTTGGTCTTACTATCCGGAGCTTGTTAACTCGCAAGTGCACGGGCCATTGGATAGTATACTTGTGTAAGCATTTAGGCCGATCCCACGAGGATTGATGATAGATTGATTCAATTTAATTCCCGCACAAAACGTAAATCCAAAAGAAAATAAATAAAACAAGAAAGAAAGAAAAGAAATTAACTCAAGCAAATTAGTTACCAAGTTCAATTCATATTCTTAGATTGATTCTAGCTAAAGTATGATTAAGCCATGGTGTCTGGTCCTAACCTTGTATTTCTAATTCCCTAATTAGATCCTTGTTTTCGAACCTAAATTAAGCATTAGAAATCCATTAAGCATAGAAGAATGTTTTAAACAACCAAGCATGTATCTAATCCCTATTGTCGAATGTCCATACATACTCTTCCTATTCATAGTTCAATTTGAATTAATGCATGGTGTCTACTCTAATTCAAACCAAGATAGCTAACATACAAGTTTTAATGGTGATCACTCATTCAAACAAGCATATTAACTTATAAGCATAATGAATAAGAACAAGAACTATAATTGAAACTTGAAACTAATTAAACTTGAAAACTTAAGAAAAGAATTTCATTACAATGAAAATAAATTACAACTAAGAAAAACTTAAAGGAAACAATTGAGAACTAAAAGAAAACTAAGAGAATTTGAGGGGAGAGAAGGGAGAGGAGCTCTAGAGAGATGTTTGAGAGCTCCCCCTTGGGTGTGTGTTTACATGTTTGGAGAACTCACTATTTATAGGCCTAGGGGAAGTATAAATCTGATTATACAATTGAATTTATTAATCACACTCACTTCACCAACTTACACCACTCAATTCACCACTAAAATGATTAGCTCATGCATGACAATGCATTGCAGTCAGCTTGTGGGCCTGATTTGGGCTTGTTCCTTCACTCTAACAGATCTGAAAAATATGGATCTTGAAGCTCTTTGTCTTATCTTTCCAAGCATATGCAGCCCAACTCAAGGAAAATTCTGGGAAGGCCTTCAAAAGTCATTTTTGGCCCAGTAACGCAGATCCTGCCGATTTTGACCTTAAGCTGCCAAAACTTGCATAACTTCCTCTAGAGGACTCCGAATCATGAACCGTAAAATGCTCCAGAAAATAGACTTCTGTATCTTTCCAATGATGTATGGCTCATTGTCTGGTTCTCTTGAGCAAGTACAGTCCAATCCGTGAAGTTGACTGATCTGCAGACACCGCTTCGAGCTAACATGTCTCCAAAACGATTTATTGAGTTTTAAGCTTATTACACCGAAAAACAAACACAAAATAAATTAAAAGACAAGTTTTAACTCAAAAACATAACCAAATTATAAGTTAGAAGGGTACAAAATGATATGTAATTATGCACCGATCAAATACTCCCTTAAACCTAGATTTTGCTAGTCCTCGAGCAAAACAAAAGGAAAACAAAAAATAAAAACAAAATAAGTAAATAAATTTATTAGACCACTTTCGCAGTAACTCGATTGCATTGAGCATATGCAACAAGCCTTTAAACCTCTAGGCATCCCTAGTAGGAGGAGTTGTGTCTTCTAAGGGTTTGGTCAGATAATGACATACCCACAAACGTTTTCATCACTCTACAAAAAAAACAAAGTAGTTAGAAAACAAAAACAAAACAAAAACAAATACAAAAAAATATTTCCGAACATTTTCTCAAGAGAAATGACTCATGCACATGACTCAAAAGTTTTAACAATAAAAGCTCATTTTTAGACATTATTCATAATGTGGCAAAGTTCAAAACATAACATGCTCAAAGTGTAGTAGTGTGATAGCCAAATGCAACAAATTCTCCAGTCTTAGTTTTCACATTTCAAAAAATCATATAAAGCACAAATTCAACTTCAAATCTCACCAAAGTTGTTCTCTCACAAATGAATCACTTAGAAGAGGGTTACAATGCAACACTCAGTTATAAATGATGAGATTAGAGTTAAACCATAAGGGAATTAACTCACAATTGAAAGATGAAGAACTTGCATTATATGATCTCAAGAAGGATGCCAAACACTTAAAAGTAGGAAAATGGATGCAATTCCAATTACATGACATTTAGGATCAATTTAGGTCTTTATCATAGGTTGTAATGGGGCTAAGGGTGCAAGGTGAGTGAGAAATGAAAGGTATGGATAACACAAAGTCCAAAGAACTCATAATGTAAGAGCATAAAACAATTTTTCCAAGACTTCAATCATCACAATGAGGATTTTTTTTTTTTTTTGAAACTCCTTATACCTCCATTTATAAGAATTCACACTCCTTTCTTTTTAATTGAACAACCACCAATTTATTTTGAGGCCAATAAAGAAACCCAAAAAATGAATTTTCAATCAACCACAATCACAACATTCTCTTTTCTTCCACCAATTGGGTGATTTTTTTTTCAATATATAATACCCCTTCCCAAACTTAGCATGAAAACACATCACAATTAAAGCTCATGAGTTCCTTTAGAAAAGGTAAATACTTGTTTTTCAGGTTAAGGCAGGAAATATAATTGGTTAAATGAAAGAAAAGGTTTACATGTAGGCTCAAAATGGTTAACAATTGAAAAATCATGCTTAAGCATGCATAAGGTTAGCTTGAAAGGCACAAACGATCCAAAGAAGGCCTTAATATCATTTCTTAAATGTCATGTAATTAAATTGAATATGAATGAATGACTTTTAAGTGTTCAACCAAATCAATGAATAATGAGATCAAACAACAACTTAGATGACAAGAAAATAAGAGTATGTGTATAACATTCATGAAATGAAGCACAAGGCTCAAAAGCTCACATTATATGGTTATACAAGTTTAATTTATGCTTGATACAATTCTTTGGATCATGCAAATCCTTTAATTGGAAAATTATGAAACAAATGGCAAGTGTAAAGAGGGTTTCAACATATCATGCTAGAACGATGCCAAAAGTTTTAAATTTTTTTTTAAATTTTTATTTTTTTTTGAAATAAAAGAGTCCAATTTTATTTAAGTCATGCAAACATTTATCACAATCTCATCATATGTGTCTGGAAAGTGACTCAAAATAAAAAATAAAATAAAAACAAAGCAAGACTAAAATAAAATAGAAAAAACAAGAAAAAAGAATTTAATTTTTTTAAAAAAATTAAAGAAAAATCAAATTTACTTACTAAACTCTAATACCCCAAACTTAGAAATGAACATTGTCCTCAATGTTTAAAAATTAGGCACAAGCAATGTCATAACAAAAATGAAAGGTATTAAAACAAATAAAATCACAAAACAAAATAAAATAATTACAAAATAAAAATTACAAAACAAACTGCATAAATATAAAAAAATAAAAAATAAAAACGAAACAAGAAGTCTAAACACACAAACTTACGCAAATTGAAAACCCAAAAACTTTGAAGCCCAAAGCCCACAATTTTGAAAACCCAAACCACGGTGAAACCCGACCCACAATGAACCAAGCCCACACATTTTATTTTTAAAATCTTAATAAATTTTTTTTTTTTTAAACGAGGAAACGCGACTTGCAACGGAATGGGCGGGATTTCTCGAGAAGAACGTGGGCCCCGATGACTCGGCTCCCGGTAAGTCACGCTCAGCAAGCGTGAAGACAAGACAAGACACAAAGGCGCTCGGCAGGCTTAAATTTACGGATTTCATGGAAAGGCGCGACGACTTAAACGCGCCCATTTAGAAAAGGCATGTGGGACTCGCTGAAGTCAGAATTGCTAGGGGTTTGTCAAAATCAAGTCTATATACTTGGAAGGAGAGGGGAAACAAAAAAATAACCTACGCTAAGAGAGAAAAAGAAAGAAGAAAAGAGAGAGGAAAGAAAAGAGAAAAAAAAAAGAGAGAAAAGAGAGAAAAGAGAGAAAAAAAAGAAAGAAAATGTCGTCTTTCCCATTTTCGCTCGATCTTAACCTAGCTCAACCAATTCGTCACGTCGAGTCAAGGAGCAAAGACCAACGTGGATGCCCTATTTTGGCTCAAAGAAGAGGGCCCGTGGATGTGAATGACACAATACTCATGGACAACGAAGTTGCCCTTTGGAGTCGCAAGGAGTTTAGTGACTCCCAGAGATGCACGAGTGCTCTCTACAGGTGACAATCGAATCGTCAATGATGCCATGGCACCGGCCGCACAAAACACGACCACTATCGCAATCGTGGGTTATCGCCAATTGCGAAATCCCGTGAGTTGGAGCTATAGTAAAGGCTCAATGGCGGCATCGCAATCGTGGTTGAGGATTGTCAAGGCATTATAAGGTGGACTTGAAAAAGGAGGACAAGGATGGTGGAGTTTAATCGACGCGCACTAGAAGGTTTGCAGCAGTGGAGAATAAACAGCTATCATCGATGGTAGATTTGTACGCCAAAGACATGCGCACGAAGCCGGAGTCTATCATGACGGTAAGCGCAAGCAACCGCAGCACGAGACAAGTGGTGCTCAAGCCAAGAGGCAGCCATAAGTGCGATCTTTGGGAGCTCAAGTGATGGGCCCCAAGAGGTCACATGCGTGAAGACCCAAAAGATGACGCCCAGAGGGCTAAATCAAGTTTCCAATTTTGGAATCGTGAAGCGTACATGATGATGCCGATGTCGATTTACGAAGATGATGATGAAGAAGAAGAAGAAGAAGAAAGAAGAAGACGAAGAAGAAGAAGAAGAAGTTTTATGTAGTTGTATTTTATGTTATTTTTTGTTTTTGTTTTTTTGTTTTTGTTTTGTTTTGTTTTTTTTTGTTTTTTTTTAAAGTTTTTAGTGATGCACTTTATTTAAAGTAAATTTTTTTAATTTTTAACACACGTAAACAAACTAACTAACCACACCACATAAAAATTAAAATAATAAAAATCACAGACTATAAAACAACTAAACAGAAAAGAAAACAAAGAAGTTCCAAATTGCAATTTTTTTAAATTTTTTTGTAATTATTGTTTAAGCAAGAATACAATACCCAAACTTAAATTTTTATTTAAATTAAACCATTATTGTAAAAAAAAAAAAAATTTATTTTAAGAACACACAATTATACAAGCAACTCTAGGATGACCGACTAAAGGGCCTCTAAAACACAAACAGTGCAGGGTTCCTAAGGTTGGAGGGGTCACAATGGTCCCGCTTAAAACCCAAACTTCTTAGACACCGAAGGTGTCGCCAAAGAACTCCCAGACACCGCATTGACTGGGAGACGCTCACCGGAGTTACCAAGAGTCACCATATGAAAAATCTTTTTTTTTTTTTAAAATTATAAAATAAACAGAAAATTAAAATTACTAAAATAATAACAATACAAGTAAAAGAGAAAGGATTGGAATACTCCCCTTGAAGCGATTAGGTCGAGCATGGATGCATTTGGAGGTAGCTACTCCTCCCACTACTCCATACTTTTTATCCTTATGATTGAAGTTTCCTTCTCTCTTTTTATTGAGCTATCTTATATTGCTAAAACAAATACGTAAAACTTGAAACAGAATTCAAATAATTAGGAATAAAAACTGAATTGAAAAAGGAAATACAAAAGCAAAATAAGTAGGAAAGAAAATAGAACCAAACTATGTCAAATCACCGGCAACGGCGCCTAAAATTTTTGTTAACTCGCAAGTGCACGGGCCATTGGATAGTATAGCTTGTGTAAGTACGGTAGGTCGATCCCACGAGGATTGATGATAGATTGATTCAATTTAATTCCCCGCACAAAACAGAAATCCAAAAGAAAATAAATAAAACAAGAAAGAAAGAAAAGAAATTAACTCAAGCAAATTAGTTACCAAGTTCAATTCATATTCTTAGATTGATTCTAGCTAAAGTATGATTAAGCCATGGTGTCTGGTCCTTAACCTTGTATTTCTAATTCCCTAATTAGATCCTTGTTTTCGAACCTAAATTAAGCATTAGAAATCCATTAAGCATAGAAGAATGTTTTAAACAACCAAGCATGTATCTAATCCCTATTGTCGAATGTCCATACATACTCTTCCTATTCATAGTTCAATTTGAATTAATGCATGGTGTCTACCTTAATTCAAACCAAGATAGCTAACATACAAGTTTTAATGGTGATCACTCATTCAAACAAGCATATTAACTTATAAGCATAATGAATAAGAACAAGAACTATAATTGAAACTTGAAAACTAATTAAACTTGAAAACTTAAGAAAAGAATTTCATTACAATGAAAAATAAATTACAACTAAGAAAACTTAAAGGAAACAATTGAGAACTAAAAAGAAAACTAAGAGAATTTGAGGGAGAGAAGGGAGAGGAGCTCTAGAGAGATGTTTGAGAGCTCCTCCCTTGGGGTGTGTTTACATGTTTGGAGAACTCACTATTTATAGGCCTAGGGGAAGTATAAATCTGATTATACAATTGAATTTATTAATCACACTCACTTCACCAACTTACACCACTCAATTCACCACTAAAATGATTAGCTCATGCATGACAATGCATTGCAGTCAGCTTGTGGGCTCGATTTGGGCTTGTTCCTTCACTCTAACAGATCTGAAAAATATGGATCTTGAAGCTCTTTGTCTTATCTTTCCAAGCATATGCAGCCCAACTCAAGGAAAATTGGGAAGGCCTTCAAAAGTCATTTTTGGCCCAGTAACGCAGATCCTGCTGATTTTGACCTTAAGCTGCCAAACTTGCATAACTTCCTCTCAGAGGACTTCTAATCACGAACTGTAAAATGCTCCAGAAAATAGACTTCTGTATCTTTCCAATGATGTATGGCTCATTGTCTGGTTCTTCTTGAGCAAGACAGTCCAATCCAAGTTGACTGATCAGACACCGTTTGAGCTAACATGTCTCCAAATGCATTTATCGAGTTTTAAGCTATTACATCGAAACAAACACAAAATAAATTAAAAGCACAAGTTTAACTCAAAACATAACCAAATTATAAGTTAGAAGGTAGCAAACGATATGTAATTATGCACCGATCGCAGCTCACCCAAATAGTAGAGTTTGCCCCGCCTAGTATCACAACCAATCGTTTTTTAGGTGAGGATATCTTGAAAAACACAATGATTCGGCCAAAATTTAACAATACACCCCGAAGTAATAGTAAGTTGTGCGACAGACAACAAGTTATGATCAAATGATGGAACAACCAACACAAAATCAAGATGTATAGAGTTAGAGAGAGATAGAGAGCCCTCCCAACCACATGGGAGGGGTTACCATTAGTATTAGACACCATTGATTGCGTGGATGGTTTGCGAGTAATGAGTTGGTTAGGATAAAATGTCTAGTGATCCGTAGCACCTGAGTCAATAATCCATGTGTGCTTTGGAGATGACGTCAATAAAGGGTGGCTATAGAAGCATGAGCCTATGTAGCATGTTCAGCATGATTAACCGCATGCTTCTTTGAGTCTGCAAGGAGGGAAAGACTCGTAGTGGGGCCTGCCATCGCAGCGGAAGGAAGATTTGATATGAGTTTGTATTTGTGGGAAAGGATTTGATTTGAGAATTTTGGGAATTTGAGTTGAGGAATTTGGATTTGAGGAATTTGATATGAAGAATGTGATTTATGAATTTAATTTGAGAGGTATGTGTTTATGGAGTTTGATAAGAGCATTTGATTTGAGAGGTATGGAATTTGATTTAGGGTTTGTGTTTGAATTTGAGGATATGATTTGAAGGCTTAGAGACGACCTAGTATCAACCGCTCTAATATGCTAAAATATGAATATGATTTGAATACTTTAGGTTAGTTGTATTCTTCTTCATAAGAATGTATATATAGGAGATTACAAGTAGTGTTTTACAATGAAATAGATACATGAATTAATTAGGAGAATATCTCCTTATTATAAAAGGATTGTCAACTATAAACAAAAAGGAAATAAATCACCTAATTAACTTAGAAAATAAATCTCATTGATTTGTTAAGTTAACTCACGTCAACAGAGTAATCATGGCATAACTCATGTATGTTAATTGGATGCTTTTTTTTGTTCTCAGGATTCGACACTAGCTGCCATGCTGTTGAGGCCTGGACCGCTCCTAGCAATAACGACAGCCCGTTTTGAGGAGAAGGACGAGGTTGAGAAAGTGCCGCGTGTTTACCTGAAAACGTTGCATGATCATGTCATAAAACCAGAGCAACAAGATTCGATGATAAAGAGGTGGCCACCATCTGAGGTGTATGTTTTGGACAGTGACCACAGCCCCTTCTTCTCCACCCCATTTTTGCTTTTTGGCTTCCTTGTAAAAGCAGCAGCTTGTGGTGGGCTTAAATAGTGGCTAGAAAGCCTCCGAGAATATGTGGGTTTTTCATATATATATATATTGCAACCATTGATAACAGAATAAGGGAATAAGAACATACAAAATGTTCATTATTTGGACATGACATGTAAGAACTATACTTGATGCTCTACCAGCTTGAATGCTAAACAACATGGGTTAAAATTACAATAACGGAAACTACAGAGATCAAAGTGGAGCCTTGCCTAAACTACAAAGACCAAAATTATACTTTATCCCGTTCCGAAGATAAATATATATTTTTGGGTTAGTACTGCGCCTAATATTAATTTCACCATGTGTAACATAGGAGTGCAGCATAACAAAAGCTGTGTGAAAATGACTAGAAGACATGGTGCCACTGCCAGCTGTTGTGTGACTTTGTTGAACATTTGATGTTGGAAAAGTGATGAGGACACCATGGTAGAGGAGCTTAATAATTTGATGGAAATATCAGAAGTGCCCTTAAAGACACACTTTCACTTCGTAAATAATGGCACAAGTTTAATTAATAGAAAGGAAGAGAATTACATTTATTTATTTTCATTTGATATTGTAAGCACATCTTTGTTATTACCTTTTATTTCATCCCTGCACTCCACAGCTGCTGTTGGTCAGGTCTTATTACAAGTAATTACTTGGGATTTTTTTTTTCTTTTCCAAAAAGACAGAGTGAGAAAAATGTGCTATAACATAAGAGAACTATAAACCCCATCAATGGGGAGAAACATTTTATTACACACAACACAAAAACATACTCATAATTTCCTGAAATGAAATCAAATCAGAACATCTAGACCATTTCCATTTCACCATCTGCAACTTCTTCTTTGCCATTGTCAATGTTGGTAGCTTCTGTTGCCTTGTCATCTTCATTGCCAATGGCTGTGACCCCATTGCCTCCAAGATCATTGTCCTCTCCAGAAATCTCCTCAAGCGACCTGCCCTTTGTTTCTGGCACCAAGAAAGTGAAGAAGAAACCAAGCAAATTAACCACAGCAAGCGTTATGATTGCTTTCCGGATGCCTTCGAGTTGATGAGTGTAACTCTGCAGCACAAATGCAGCAAGTATAGCCCCTGCTTTTCCTGCTGCTGCTGAAATACCATGGCAAGTGGACCGGAACCTTGCCGGGAAAAGCTCAGCTGGCACAATAAACGTTGTGCTGTTGGGTCCAAAGTTTGCAAAAAACAAGGCTAGGCCATAGAGAAGGGTGAATAATGTAGTGTGACCTTTGCAGAAGTCGTGCTCGGAATTTGGGTCATCACACTTCTCTCCCCTAAGTACCCCATATTTATACCCAAGAACTGCCATGAAAGTTGACATCAGTAAAAACCCTCCAAGCTGGATTGGCTTTCTTCCAATCTTGTCAATGAGGAAGACAGTAAACCAGTAACCAGGAACTGTTGCGGCAAGTGCTATTAACAGCATTGCTTTGGAGAGCAAGTACACTTCTTCTATGGCATTCATTGTTGATGCCTTTGGTAAAAGCCCACTTGCAGGGTAAATATCTTTCTGAGTGAGCTGTAGGCTGTAGAAGGCAATGTCTAACAAGAACCAGGTGCTGGAGGTGCCAAGAAGATGGAGGCCATGCCTCCTAAGAAACTCCCTAGAAAACAGCCCATATGAGGAATTAGGATCAACTAGGACCTTGGAATCAGAATCTCCATTGACAGCAGCAACAGGAATGTCTTTGTCAAGCACTTTGGCCATATCTGCTTTAGCCCTCTCATGGTCTCCTTCAACCAAGGCAGTGTACCTCGCAGTTTCAGGCATTTTTGATCTCCAATAAAAGGTCAGAGCAGCTGGGACAGCACCAAACATGAGCACAATCCGCCAAACAAAATCGCCTTCTGGCTGAGTAGACAGCACCTGATTGACATTAAACTTATCAGCTGGGAAAGCTTGCAAGAATGCCTTGGACACAAGCATGGCCACAGCTCCTGCAACCAATATGCCAATTCCTTGCATGGCAAACACAGCAGCAACGAAGCCGCCTCTGGTTTTTTGGCTGGCATATTCGGACATGATGACAGCTGAGAGGGGATAGTCCCCTCCAATCCCAAATCCGAGCCAGAAGCGAAAGAAGCAGAGAGTTGTAACAACACCTTGAGCAGAGGATCCAAAGGAAAGGCCAGAGGCAAGAGCACAGCCCACCATAGTGACTAAGGTGATACCATAAACTTTTTTCCTACCAAGTTTATCTCCAAGCCAGCCAAAGAAGAGTTGCCCTGCTAGGGTTCCAAACAAAGCAACCCCAGTTATTGCATTGTTGATCTGTGTAGGCAGAGCACCAGGACTGTTCGTAGAAGGGTCATAGTAGTAAAGGCGTCCCATAAGTTTTGTGACGGCGGTGATGCAGAAAAGGTCATAAGCATCAGTGAAAAATCCCATACCAGCAATTACAATTGCCTTGTAATGGTAGAGTTGGGTTTTGGCATTGTCAAGAGATGAGAAGATGGATTCTTTTCCATCTGCCATGGCTAGAGTTGTGTTTTTTTCCGAGACTGAGTGAAAGGAGCTCGGGAAGGGTTTGCTAAGGAAATGAGCGATTATTTAAGAAGAGCAAGGGAGCGGAGGTTCCTCTGTTTTGATTGAAACTTTGGCATATAGTGCATCGCTAGAATTTCAAGAAAATCCCATTGTGATTAACGGCTAACTTGTCTGAAAGCCGGTTCGGATATTGGTTTATCCTCTGTTTTGTTAGCACCTAGAGGGATTTAATATCTGGACAAGAACAAGAACAAGGACAAGGACAAGTTTTCTCTCCATCTCTCTGTCTCCTCCTGTCTTTTGCTGTAAGTCAATTTTTATTTTCTATGCTGCCTTAGATGTTTATGAACGATGCACTGGTTCCCTTCTAGGAGGAGGCCACATACAATTGTCAAAGCTGAACCCATACACAGTTCGAGCAAGCTTGACACACAAGAAATGTATTTCATTGTATGTATAAATTGTTGTTTCTTCATGCTTCTTATAAATTCTCTCCATGATGTTGACTTTTGTCTGAATGCTATTATCTGATCATTTTTCATAGCCTGCAAATCGAGTTTAATATTGACTTTAACCTGAGTTGCCTCTGTGTGTCGGAAAATCTGTGGCAAGTGTTTTGAGTTCCCAACTTTTGGTTTTATTTTATCCTAAAAAAGATATTAATTATTGGATGTGTTTGCTTTGAATTCCAATGCTTCTGCATCTGGACCTGTCACAAAGATCTCAAAATTCTCGATATGCTGTATATGAATATGACCATGGAATGATTTGATAACCAGTTAGCATGGACATCATTTTAATTACATATTGAGATCAGATTGATTTTCATGAGATTAATATCCCAACCAAAAAAGAAAAAAAAGAAAAAGAAAATGATCATCACAAAAGAGTCAACTATGAGACTTGGTTGCTAAATGAGCCACAGCTGCTGTCTTCTTCTGGAGCTCTGGCTTGTTGCCTCCAACAAGTTTGTCTACTTGTCTTCCATCTTTAAGAAAAATAAATGTTGGAGTGGCCTTTATATCCCATGAAGTACTCAACTCCTGCACCCCAGAAAAAAAAAAAAGCATCATTCATTAAACGATTGCTACATTATATGGATCAGAATGAAGAGAAGGAAAATTTCACTGGAATCTGCATCTCTATACTTCTGCAACACTCAGATTATACGATAAATAATAAATTATTCTCACTTACAGCGAGATCATCGACATCCAAAGTTAGAAATACGATAGAAGGATACTTGTCAGCAAGCTCACAGAAGGCTGGTGCAATCATTATACAAGGTCTACACCACGATGCACTGAAATTCGCTACAACCTGTTGCACAGTTTGATAAAGAACATCGTGATTCGTATGAGAGAAAATTAGGCATGCTGGATTTAGCAAGGATTTTTGTTCTCTTTTTTGGTGTAACAATACTAGTTTGAACAATGTTCCTTCTGAAGAATAATTAGACCAAAAATAGCTTTAATGTAGCTTATGATTTTATTATTTAAAACGCTACTTCGAAATATTGGCAGGTTTTGCTGGGGGTTCTATAATAAACTGTAGGGAGGACTACATGTGACAATGTTATGGCTAAGGCTGCATGATAAGAAAGATGATGAAATTGGTGCTCAAAGTTCCATCTGATGTTTCTCTTCCAGATTCCACTTTATTTAGGAAAAGAACACTAGAAACTTACAATCTTGCCATCCATGACTGCTTCTGATAACTTTGCTTCCCAACTTTCCGTGGTCTTTATAAGGTGCACATTTCCACTGGCAAGACAACCCTCAAAATGAACCTCGTCGCTATTATGTCCAGAGCACTGCAAGAATCAAAGCATTTCCTCAGATGATGCAGCAAAAAGGTCATTGATTAGAGGCCAATGAGGAAGCACACTATCATTTTTCTGAAATGTCCTCCTTGTACAATGAAACTTACCATAGAACAGCAACTTCCCATTTGAGTGTGCACAGTAAAATGGGAACAAATTTATCAGAAACATCTAAACAAAACAAACAAAAACAAAAAAATTCTTGTCAGGCAACCAAAATATACTGTGACTAGTTATGGTGTGTATTTGATTCAGAATATATATACATAGAGAGTTTCAATGGAACCCTTGAAGCATTGGCCCTATTCTCATGAACAATACATAATAATTTGAGATATGGTGGAATTCTTTTGTCAAATTATATATATAATCACGTAAAAAAGAAATCCCAATCCCAAAATATGACAAAGAAAAATGCAGAATTTTTTTTGACCTAAACACCGCACGCCATTAGTTAAACAAAGAGACGTGGTTTGGATTAGATTAGAGGATATGTACCTTTGGCAAGAATTAAAATCCTTCATGGTGATCAAAGCCTAATCGGCAACCAAGGAAAAAGAACAAATCCTTGAAATTGGGATTTAAGGTGATGGAAGAAAGTAAAATGAGAAAAATAAAAATTTATGGACGTTAATCCAAGAAAAATGGGAAATTTTGTGTTAGAGCGACAACAGGCTTTGTTGCCATATAAAGAATTAAATATTGGACCAAATACAAATAATATGACAACATGAGGAATATTAATTTTGTTGGCCAATTTCAAGTTTTCCAACATAAATATGAGTTGTAAATATTTGCCTTAACGATCAAATATCCAACAGATAATTGTATGGTTGTTGTTTATCTCAGAGTAGGTAACATTGGTGACCAAAAAAAAAGGGTAACATTAGTTGTCTTAATATTTGGACATAATTTCAAGTCAATCGTTTTTAGGTTAGACCCTACCCTAATTAGTCAAACATTTTAACCTAAAACTTCACTTTTAATGGCGTCAAGCAATCATGTTTTATTTGATTTTTTTTCCCATTTTATGGATGATTTACATCATTATATTGTTTGCATATGAATCGGAGCCTAGGCGTTTTAAAAATATATATATAAATTATAAATTCATACCAAAAAATTAATTTTAAAAATGTATATATGTGCATCATATGATACAGTCATGATCTCTTGAACCACGGAGATTCAAGAGATTCATGGTCACTTACTGTTGGATTTAAATCCAACGGCCCAACCAATCTTGAAATAAGTTATGTTTTATGGGCCCAAGCCCATAAGAGAACCTTGTTAAAATACCAGCCCATAATTGAAACACAGCGTTTCACGAACTCTATCTTTCCCTTTTGTTTGGACGAACCCTATCCTCACTTATCTCTCATCTCTCCGCCTCCCTCACCGCCCATAAGATGAGCCCAGCAGCAGCTTCAAAGAAAAGAAGAAAAATTCAAAGATACCTCTAACAAGTAGAGAAGAAGCCGTCGCCGCCGCTGGTTGGGTGGTCGAGAATAGTAGAGAAGCAGCCACCGAACCCGCCCAGACCGCCTAGGCGCCGCCTAACTCCCTGGCGCCTACCCCTATCGATTAAGGTGAAATCGCGGCGGTGTCCTCCTGCCTAGCGCCTGGGAGCCGCCGAGGCCGATTTTTCGAGCAGCTTAATCTGTGGCTCTTAACAAAATTTGTGGCAGGAGCGCAATGTTCAAGGGAGCCTTGTTGTAGGGAAAAAGATATGAAATGAAAACGCAGGTGCCAAAAAGTTTTAAAATAATGTTGGTCTTTAGAAGCTACTACTAGTACTAGCAAGCAAAATGTTGATCAGTAGATTGTGATACAGAAAACAATACAGCATTGAACATTATTTCCCAATTGCATAGAGAAGAACAGAAGGCTAAAGTTTTCACGGGGTTTGCACGTCAAACTCAGACTCAGAGGATGGCCTAGTTTTTGTGTCAGATTGCCGAATTTCCTCTATCATTCTAACAACTTGATCCATATTGGGACGTGTCTCGGGCAACTTTGATACACATGCCAGTGCAATCTGTAGCATCTGCACCATCTCTTCTTCAATATGCTGTTGCCTTAGCAGCTCCACATCAAAGACCTCAGCTGTCCATTCTTCGCGCACCACAGACTTAACCCACCTTGGCAGATCAATCACAGTGTCACTTCCTGGATATTGAAGTGTAGTTTTGCCTGTCAGCATTTCGAGGAGGAGCACGCCGAAGCTGTAAACATCCGATTTATGAGAGATTTTCCGCATGTCGGTTGCCTCTGGAGCACGATATCCAGTGGCTCGTGACATGGTTGCAGTGAAGTTCATTAGAGGACTCAACCCAACATCAGTGATGCAAGCTTCAAGGTCTTGGGTTAGGAGGACATTGGTGGGCTTTATGTTGCCATGGCTGTATTTAGCACCCTCAGAATGAATGTGGGCAATTCCCTTGGCAACTCCAAGAGAAATCTTTACTCTTGAATCCCAGTCTAGTGGAGACCGTCCAGCATCCCTGCTTCCTGTAAATGCATGGAAACAAAGGAAAAAAAAAAATTGGCAACACCAGTTAAAGTAACTATAATTAGACATTAGGATTTAGATTAGACATACCATGCAAGTGTGCAAACAAGCTTCCTGCTGGCATGTAGCTGTAGACCAAAAGCCTCTCATCCTTGGAGTAATAATAAGCGCGCGGAGGCACAACATTTGGGTGCTTGCCAACCCTCTCCACCACCTCCATATGCTGCTCAAACTCCCTCTTATCCACAATAACTTCCCTTAGCCTCTTCACCACAACTGTTGTTTCCTCATCCAAAACAGCTTTATAAGTTGTGCCGTAACTTCCTTTACCAAGAACTTCAGCTGATGCCCTCAGTAGATCCTCAAGATCAAAGTTGAAATAGCATCCATCAAAGAAGAACAATTTGTTCTTCTCTGCCTCTTGCACTCCACTCCCAAAATCTTTAGGCATCTCACTCTTTCCATCACCAGAGGCCTTCCCTTTCAGCATGCCGCCGCCTTCTTTGCTAGTCCATTTCAAACAGCATATGACAATCATCACGACTAAAAAAACAAACACTGCAGAGCCCCCAATTGCCACAGCAGTAATATAACCATGGCCAAGTTTTTTGATGAGGGTAGAATGGTGATTTTTCTGGACTGCTGGTGAGGGTGGCAAGTAAGTAGGGGAAGCGGGAGGTGAAGAGGAGGTCTTAGAACAATTTTTGAGAGGCGCCCCACATAACTGAGGATTCCCAGCAAATGAGGAATCTGGGTAACTTTTAGGGAATATGGAATTGATCCAGTGAAGTTGTTATAGCTCATATTCAAAAGCTTAAGCCTTGGGAGGTTCAGATTAGGTATGGCTCCAGAGATGGAATTATTTTGGAGGCTCAATGCGGTTAGGCGTGTCAGATTCTGAACTGTTGTTGGAATGTCTCCAGAAAATGAGTTAAAGGAGAAGTCTAGCAAAATGAGGTTGGGGGACAGAGAGGAAGGAAGCACACCAGAGAAGTTATTGTGTTGGAGGTAAAGATACTCCAAGGAAGGAATGGATAGGATATCAGAAGGAACACTTCCATAGAGGAAATTGGAATGAAGGCTCAGGACTCTAAGAGCAGCAAGCTTGCCTATGCTGTTGGTTGGGATGGAGCCAAAGAGTCCAACAGCTGGAAGATGGATAGCAATCACACTAGTTTTGTTTAGATTGCAAGTGATTCCTACCCAAGAGGCACAAACTGGTGCAGCAGCATTCCAGTTGAGCTTTTGGGTATGGCCAACAGTGGCAGAAAAGTTAAGGAGGGCTTGTCTGTCAGAATTCAGGTCAGCAATAACCGAGGAAGGGAAATGCCGAATAAGGAAAAGGAAGATAAGTGCAGCAATGGAGAACTGAAGCTTCATGTTTATCAGCTCAGAATGAAAATGATGCAATTATGTGAGTCCTTGTTCTTCTCCTGGTACAATTACAAAAACCGGAAAACAAAGTTAGTTAATCATGCAGGTGGCACACAGATAGCTGAGAAGATTTGACTACCTTTCAAAGGAAAATGCTGTCATAATGTTCTGTTCAGAAGAGTGGCAAAGAACCACTCGAGTATGAGTTGGTGAAATTCCAGAGAATTGATCATGCTATCTTTGAAAAGTGTAGTGCTAGAGAGGGCATTTTACAGTTCTATATTCATATTGTAGGGAGATTCTCCAATAAGTATTTAAGTTAAGGATTGGTTACATATTTCTAATCTCGACCGTTGCATTGCATTCACTAAATGTGCTTGTAGTCTCTTAGATGCAATCCAATCCAACGGCCAAGGTTAGAAGTATGTAACTAATCCTTAACATAAAATACTTATTGGAGAATCTCCCTTTGTATATGATCAGTTTCTTTTGGGTTCATAGATGATAAAGAAGGTACAGAAGATAAAACACAACCCAATAGAAAAGTAATTTTAAAAAAACAAGGCTACTCAGCATGTAAAGATCACATAACTTGAGACAGATTCCATTATGGACAAAGAAACATGCTACCCTGTCCTGATTCTTATGATTACCTAAAGAGAATAAATTCATCAAAACTGTTCCTCTTCTTGGTTGAGAAAATTACAATGGCTACCAAATATGAATTCACCGCGTGTGCGTATCGACTTTACCCGCTAGAATAGAACTTAAAAAACAGCCAAACATACTATGCAAAACAAAAATCTGATTGTGAAAAGTTCTCCCTATTTTTAGATGGATTAATCATGGCATTTCTATCCTTAAAAGCTGAAGTTTTGTACTTACTGTGCAGAGTTAGCAGCAAGACAACGGATACATGGGTTTAATTAATTGAAATTTCATTGATGAAAAATAAAGGAAAAAAAGAAAAGGCTCCCTTACCAACTTTTGTAAATTGGAAAAGCAAAGTGCACTTTCTTTAGCCAAAAGAAAAAGAAAAAGAAAAGCCAACAGAAGAAAAAGGAGAGGTTGGTCACCAAAAATTAAGCTGCACTTTCTCCCTCAGCATAAACAGAGCACTTAAAAGTTTGAAAACTAGTGGAAAAAAAGGTAATCAATATACAAAGCAAGGTGGTTGCAAAGAAAGAATCCAAGAAGAAGATAGCCTTCATAAAGAAAAAGCAAAAGTTCAATTCTCTGTTCTGTAAAAGAGTGAAGGTATTGTATTGCATTGTGCAGAACTTCACTCACATGATTGAGTAGCTCTTTTTGGTAGGTAGCATGGTTGATAACCAAAATAGATGAAAATAAGACAGCATGGAATGGAAGCCAATGGGAAAGAACCAAGACACAAAAGTAAGCATGTTAAATAGGTCAATAAATAAAACTATGGAAAAGAAGTTGCCAAGAGTAAAGTGAGAGGGCACAAACAAGTACCTGCCTGCCTGATAGATTTTTCATGTGTAATAATACATGCATGCAGTTTAAGCCTATAGTTGTTGCAGATCTGTCAAACCAGTTTCATAATCATATTCACAAACAAAGATGCAAATGTATTGATTCATAACTAAAAACTCTGGAAACCAACTTCAGACTAAAACCCTCAGATATGCATAATCCACTTCAAACTCTGGAATTTCGTTTGTCGAGAACATTCACTGCTTAAGAGTTTGCTATGCTGCAGAGCCTTAGGACTGTTACAGAGCATAAATTTAATCAAAATGGGAACATTTTCTTTTTTTGCCTAGAGCGCAATGCCATATTTGATTTAGAAACGGCATAAATTTACTGATTGCATTGCAGGAGTTATGAGCCAAAAAAGAAAAAGAAGAGTCAGGTGTATGAAGTCTAAAAGGAATAATTAACATAATTATTAAATAGAGGACGTTCATTCTTCAACAGTAACGTCGGCAATTATAAAGGAATTGAAATCAGAGCCTTTCACAACCAAAAAAGCTAATACTGCTGCATTAATGGTGTTTCGAGTTAAAGATTTTTAAAAAAAAGGAAAAAATAGTGCATGCAGTAGAGAGCAAAATGCTTTCATGTCTTTGTGCTGCCTCTGATGTTTTTTATTTTGTTGCTGCTAATGATGAATTGAATTCACAGATCAAAATGTTGTTATGCATTATCATCTCTTGTTTTGACTTCAAACCCAACATCACAACTATAATTATGTTAGGTTAGGTTAGGTCATACCTAAAGAAAATTCTTCAACTCACAAGTCACATGGTAGGGTATGGGTCTCCTTGATAAAGTTTAATTTCTTAAACTTTTTGTTTTTCTGATAGAAAATATGGATATAAATGACAAACCAGGAAAGGGATTTGAAACTATGAACAAAAAAAAAAGGAAGGGATTTTGAAACTGACATTGATGTCACTGGGAAGGGTACTATTTAAACTCATGACTTTGAGTAAGACTAACCTTATTATGTAGTTGGCTGTTGGCATGCATTGTGTCTCATGGGCACCATCTAAATTATCATCGGAAATGTCCAATGTTGATGGGAGATGGAGACTCTTGCATGGCGCATACCCGTGTGAGTGACTCTCAATCGTCAACCAATGTGACTCCCATGGTAGTAGGGACTCACCCCGATCGATGGCTGACCTGACCCTAGCAAAACTCATTGAGACGAGACGATGCCGCAATCTGATCGACGCGTTTGTGCGACTTTAGAACCCGAGTTAAACAGACCCCTAGTTAAACAATAGCTCATACTCATCTTTGCAGTTTCATGGAATAAGTTTGAAGATAATCAGTAGGAGACTTAAGGATAGAAGCAGGGTTGCTAATCACAGTTTTACCTATAATTATGAAGAGCTACATTATAAACGTAAAATCAAGGAATAAAATATTCATAATATCCTCGATATTTCCACAAAATTTCCGTATTTTTGGACTAACGATATTTCGATACCATCGATATTTTAGATATCCATGAACCAAAATATCGATAATATTGACGATATGGACGAAATATCGATAATATCCCGAAATTTCCGTATTTTTGACTACCGATATTTCCGATATCATCGATATTTTATTCCTTGCGTAAAATTAATGAGTCATTAAAACACCAGCCTCAAATGGAAGTGATATGAATTTTACCACAGGTGCAAAAGGTTAAAAATCCTATAAAACTTGCAAGAATGACAAGGTTATTGCGGTATAAACGGATCTCGCAAGTGTCGTTTCTCACAAGGATTATTAAATAACTCGTAGCAAACCAAATTCTAATTAATTATTGTAAAAGAGAAAGTTGAGATGTTTGATTTTAAGACCTTAAATTAAGCTGAAGTTAACTAATAAAAGAAAGTGATAAGCCAATTAAAACTAAAAGCAAAAGAAACAATTGTATTTTGAGAAATCAAGTTAAGAAAGCACTAGGGATCCACAAGTTACCTTAACAATTCTATATAGTTCTCCCAATTACTTATGACCTATATATGCATATTTCAAAGGTTAGGTATTCCTAATATATGCCTACTTGGACCCCAACATAGAGCGTATATCATACATGCACGATTAAATGCGTGGTATTCGATCAAATCTAAACATACATGACTCATTAAGTTGTGGAAACCTTTTGACAAACCATGCAACCCTTAAGGCGTGACGTGGTATTCATCCTAAGTGAATTCGCACATATTAATCACAAGAAGCCTTCGTCAATTTCAGGGACCGACCTTCTCCAAAATTGCATCAAATTACTTTTCTAAACATCCTAATGGTGATCAAGCATCAAGAGACTTAGATAGTTTAACCCAGTGATGAATAATTTGAAAACCCGCATGCATATAATCATAAGCAAATTGGATAGAAACTACATATTCTTGCTAAGGCTCGTGGCCTCACCCTAGCAAAAAGGGAATTAGTTACGCATATTCATAATAGAAATCATAGAAAATATTATTAAGAAGAAAAGGAATAACAACACCTTGAAGTAGAAAATCCAAGAACCCTAGCAATTGCTTTCCCAAAAGCCAAAAAGAAGTCTGAAAAGGAATACTAAAACTGATGTGAAAGAGAACTTAAATACTCCCTAAAACCTAGCTTCACAAGTTAGCTTTTCTTTTCCTACAAGTAGACTAAATAAAAATAAGGTAATATAAGGAGATAAAATCCTAATTGGATAAGAGAATATGCATTAAATCTGCAGTTCACGTTCTGGTCTCAAAACTGCTCCAAATCAGGCCCATAATAACTTGTTTTGAAGAGAAAAATATTCTGAACACATCTCAAGAAGGCCACGAACCCATCCGAGGTCATTTTGGGCTCCAAAAACGTCACTAAGGGCCCAAAACGTCACTTTTTCCAGCACTGCACTGCTCCTTTATTTTTATCGCCATAAAACAATTGCTTGGTAGAAAAATCTGGAATTTTGATACAATTGGACCAGGTGACTCACGAACGTCCTCCAATTTGAATTACTCCAAAATTCGTCCATTTGATCATGTTTTGCTCCAAAGGAAGTCGAAAGCCCTATATTGAAAATACAATTCAAAGTATCAAAATTCTTCCAAAATATTATCCAAAATATACCAAGATTGGGATTAAATATATACTATAAAATATATCCATCAGGAAGCACTGGGCCTTTAGCCTTAAATCGCATCTTAAAACAGTCATAATGGGTAGTTTCTAAACAGGATGAACATTATAAATCAGAGAAACTAAGAATCATGCCATGCTTTTGCTTCAGCAGTTAGTCAGTAATTTACTTTATTTGCCCCCGTGGGGCCATCTTAACTTTGAAATTTCCAAAGTTGGCTGCTTGCGGCACAAGGTAATTTAAACCTGTAAAACTCAACTATGCAAAACAATGCAAGGTAACCTACACCAACAATCTGAGATGATGGCCAAAGACTTGCGCATTATTTACAAACTCCTGTATCAAAACAAAGCAGAAGAGAATGGAAGGGGCACGAACAAAATCTAAAGAAAACAATCACTGTGATCCATCCTTTTCAAGCTTCTCAATTTCTTCGTGGTGCTTTCTTTCTGCCTCCTGAAGTTCTCTTTCAGCATCCTCCTCTTCTTCAATCTGATCAAGACTATCAAACTCCTTGGTTGCAGCCATTGCTTTCACAACCGGATCTCTCAGCTCAGCTATCAGTCCACCACCAACTTTGTACTCTTCTTCATCACCAATCAGAAATAAGCGCTGGTCAGGCCCTGATGCCATGGGAATGTCAACTGCCAGTAGCTTCATATCATACTGCATAAGAAGATGGCACCCAAATACTTCAATGAGAAAAACTTGACCGTCCAAGTACCCCTCAAGTCATAAAATAAACAATATACAGGTTTTCAACAGTCCATCTACTAACTGACTAATGTAAAGCATCAATATGGGACAGAGCATGCACTCAATCTGCTCCGCTTGAGAGGCACACACGCTGTGGAGGAAACTTTTACCAGAAGAATCACAGTAGCAGATACAAACACTGCAGTATAAGTTCACCAACACAACACTCTTATGATGTACATTTCTCTACACTATCTACGGGGCAAGAAACTAGTTTAGTTTCAACTTCCATTTGGTACCACAAGAGGAGATTAAGGAAGAACATTGAAATGAAAACTCATGCTTATGAAGAGAAAAACTTAGAAGCAAACAGCATAGCACAAACACAAACCTGGCCTTTTTTCTTCTTTACTTCAACACTGACCAGACCCTTTCTCTCAGAACCACGTACCGGGAAAATGAGGAAACACCGCTTGCTCCTAAAAGTTGGCTTGAACTTCTTTAGTGTAACCCCACCTCCGGACATGACATAGGCTCTTAGGTCTGATCCTGAGAGTGGGGCACCCATAACCTCAAGAATCCCAGCAGAAGTGTTGAGCCTCCTCATGGCAATTCTATAAACTTTATCAGGATTGATTGTGAATCTTGAGCGGATATGAAGGCCCTAAGAGTAGCGAAAAAGCACATAAATTTCAAATGGTGATCTATAATGTAAACCAAGATTGCCCAACAACTGGAAATCCATATGTACTGGATAAGAAAATATCAAGCTTTGAGTTCCTAGTTCCTACCATCCTACAGAAGAAGACTTCAACTTGTGATCATAAATAGACTCCAACAACAATAACAAATGAACCCATTGAAGGTGTCACTCAGTCACTGCATTGGGCCACCTAGAAGCCTACTATAACACTATAACTGTTTCAATAAGTTGGGAATTTATTTTAAATCTACAACTAGAGCTTGTAAGACTATAGTTTCAAATCACCAAATTCACAAAGCGCATTGTACGTTTTCAGCTGCTCTACGTTATTGCACGATCAACTAAGGATTTAGAGTAACTTACAGCGAAGGCGACAATGGCAGAAGAAAGGGCGAGAAAGCCATACTTGGCCATCCCTTCAGAGAGTCCAACGAAGGTGCTAGCAATCCCAAACATGACCCTCCATAGCAAAGCACACACCACCAGTGCTCCAACGCCCAAGAGCACCAGATTGTTCCTCTTCCAGAACGCCTCAATCTGCAACCCTATGGCCTCCTGGTACCGCGAGAAAGCCGACGCGGCGGCGGAGAGCGGCTTATCGAACACCTTCTTCGCATTGACGTTGCTGAAATTCGGTGGCTTGAAGGAGAAGAACCTCAGGCCAAGGCTCAGGCCCAGGCCCGGCCCGGAGGAGCTGCCACCGCCGCCGAAGACTGGTTTTGGGTGAGAGGGAAATTGGGGAAGAGGCCCATTGTTGGAGTGGTAGGTCCTCCTGGAGCTGGTGAGTGGGGACGAGGGTTTTGAGATGTGATTGTGGTGAAATCGGAGCAGACCTTGGATGATTCGAGACGAGGGTTTTGACATTTGAATTTTGTTTTTAGGGATTTGATTTCGGATTTTGAAATGAACCCGCTTTCACCAAATGCACAAACTTCACTCGGATCGATAACCAAAATCAAAGCTTTCTCTCACCTGCCCACATTTCCCAACATTAAAATATGGGTAATTTCTTTGCTCTCTTCTCTCAAAACTCATAAGCACGCGGTCATTTTTGGTAAGCCGCCATGGATTCTTTCTCTTCTGTTTTGAACCAGAGAACCTTTGGGTTCTAGTTAATGAAGAAACCGTTGTTTGCAATGGAAAAGGTAAAACCTTGCAAAAATGACTTTGGTGAAGTGTGAGGGTTTTTTGGGAAATAACTCAAAATGCTACCCATTTTATAATTTTTTCTGAAAATACCACTCCTCTCTTAAAATTTTAAAACTACCACCTATAAATGTATATTTATTGTCGACTGATTGCATCCATATCACTTTTTCAGAAATTGTGTTCTAACTCTCTTGGCTCCGTCTCTCTCTCTCTCTGTCGCTCAGCTCTCTTGCTATTTCCAAAAAAAAAAAAAAAAAACCATTACGAAGGTAAGTGTTGTTGGGCAAGCTTAAAAAACTAGAGCAAATGGCAGCATCATCAATAGTAGGAGCCCCAACCTGTCATCGGCTCCATTGCCTCCTCCACCGCCCACCACCGCCATCTTCTTCCTTCTCCCTTTTCCTCAAACCCCTTCTCATCTCCACCACAACCGTCTCCACGACTCCATTCATCCCATGCCGTACAATTATCTCTCCTTCCCTTCCTTCTCGTCCTCTCCTCTTCTGCCGCTCTTCCACTCTCTCCCACTCTCCTCCTGCCCCCAAAGCCTCTTTACAAGAATCAGAAGAAACCCAACAACTTGAAATTCCAGAAGATGATGATGACGATAATGGTGAGGAAGCCGAGATTGAAATTGAGAACTTGGATAATAAGGAAAATGCCCAAGTGGGTTTGGAGTCTTCGCCGGGTTTGAAGAGAGATGGGGTCAAGCCACCAAGCCTTACGGTGAAAGAAAAGAAGGAACTTGCGTCCTATGCTCACAGCTTGGGGAAGAAACTCAAGTCCCAGTCGGTGGTAAAGACGCAAGTTTCTTCCCACCAATTTTGGGGACATGCGATCCGCTCCCTTATGGGAGCTACATTCATGGGTACATTTTGGCACCAAAAACTAGGGGTGGGCATTGGGACCGGAACATCGAGCCGGACCGGATGGAATAAACCGGTTGATTAAAAAGTCAACAAATTGGCATCGAACTTAATCGGATCGGTTCCAACTGGTTCCTGTTTTACACCATATCGGACCAGATCAAACCAGTTGTGTATTATTTTATTTATTTACAAAATTATTTAAATTCAATGCTACATTTTTAATCTCATAACTAATATTTCCCCAAACCAAACTTCAAAACTTCTCTCTTTTCTAGGCCTAATATCTCTATTTGCAATTGGATCATTTGTTAATTTTCAAGACCAAAACATAAATTTTTAGTTGGAATTTGTATAAAAATAATAATTTGAATAATAATAATCTGGTCCAAAATCGAAAACTGGACCGGCCGGTTTCAAATTTTTTTATTATACTAAAATCAGACCGAATTGGACCGATTAAATAGTACAAGTTACTATTTGAGATGGAAATCGAACCGAATTGGATTGCGCCCACCCCTATATGAAACCCTAACTGTCGCTTTTGAGCAACTGTGAATAGCAGTTCTCTAATAATATATTAAATTTTCAAGTTTAATATGAATTACATTTTAAAGTAATTTATTATGTCGAAAATTAGATCAAAATATACAAAAATGAAAATCATTGCCTTGCTCCTGGACGATAATAGGAGCAATTGAATTAAATTGAGATATTTATATATTTTCAGATAATCACACAATCTCACTTATATGTAAGGTTACAAATATATATATATATATATATATATATATATATATATATATATAGTTATTCTCTTATTTGGATGTATTAACGTGCGAAACGTGCGGATGACATTATAAACAAGTAGGAAAGCAGAGAGGGATAGTATAAAATACATATCGTCCGCACGATAATAAAGTCCTGATGTCCGCATAGGAGAATATATAAATAAAGAGTCATGATCTCTTGGTCACTGAAGAAATCTATGGTCAGCGGATTCAAATCACCTACTTTTGCGTCTTTTAAAAACTCTATCGCCATGGATTTGAATCGATGGTGATCATATTTCTTGGTCAGTGACCAAGAGATCAGGACTCATAAATAAAAATCTTGTTTGTTTTGAAAAAGGAAAAAGAAAAATGGGAATCCCATTTGCCTACCCAACAGACAAAAGTCAAAACTGTTGAACTAGTAGCTGAGTGGCCACAGATAGCCAAACCAGCAATCCAAAGAAGTCGGTCCTCAAGGAAGGAAGCGCATCCATATCCTCGCCATGGCCACCACCGCGAACCTTTCCATACCCCTTCTCTCTCTTCCACGTCGCCACCACATCCACCTTCACCCTCACCTCCCCAACCTCATCACCGTTCCAACTCGGGTTCGACTCGGCCTGCGAACTCAGGCTCTGGGCAATGACATGCTGGGAGATTTTGGGGCCAGAGACCCCTTTCCAGCTGAGATAGCGAGCGAGTTTGGTGAGAAGGTGTTGGGCAGCGGCAACACAGAGCACAAGATTCTCATCCCCAATCTCTCTTCTCTCTCTCTGTCCCAGCTAGACTGCAGCCCTGTCTCTCCTCTCCTGCCTCCTATGCCTGAAGACGATGCTCAGAAGCTCCTCAGAAAGGTCAATTCTTTTACTTATATCCCCCATTAGTGTGCTGCTTATGTTGTGTTTGATGAAATTAGTCTTTAAAGTCTCAGTCTTTGCTCAACTTTGCCCAATTTTCATATACTGAAGATTACCTTTTGCGTTCTGTTTGTAAAGTTAAGGACTTTTGTGGGTTGTGTGTTCTAGAATTGAGGTCTGAAGCTGTGATTTGTTTTGTTTCCAAAAATTGTATAGTTTTGATTTTATGCAAGCAAATTGGAGCTCATTTATGCATTGCTTCTCTAGGTTGTCGGGTGGAGATTGATAGTTGGAGAAGGTGGGCTCAAATTACAGTGCCTTTGGAAATTGAGAGATTATGAGTGTGGGGTTGAGCTCATCAACAGGATTTACAAGGTTGCAGAAGCTGCAGGGCATTTCCCAAATCTTCACTTGGAGCAACCAAATCAAGTTAGAGCAGAGCTATGGACTTATTCCATTGGTAAACTTCTTGCAAACTTTTAGAAACTTTTCATTGGGCTACTTGCAACATCATTTGCACATTGCTAACTGGTAACTTCATTGCAGGAGGGTTGAGCATGAATGATTTCATTGTAGCTGCCAAAATGGATGATATAAAAACATCAGATCTTGTGCCCCGAAAAAGAGTTTGGGCTTAGATGAAGCATTGTGTTTGTTTGTTGCCTTCGTCAAGAAGAAGCCCCAAAAAGAGCATTCTAATTACCACAAAGGCTCAAGTTTTTGTAGAAATGTTAGAACTTAGACGGAACATTATTCTTTTCCTATACAAGTTTTTGTAGAAATGGATGGATAATCTGTTTATTTTATTGGAAGTACGATGTTTCGACCAAAAAGAAAAAGAAAAAGAAGTACAATAAAAAAAAAATACAAATACAATTCTTATGTTTTTTTTTTGGTCTGAATACAATTCTTATGTTAGGACGAAGGACTTTAAAGTATCAAAAGAGATTTCAGTTTAATGGGAAATTTTATATAATAATAAATAAATAAAAAGATGAAAACAATGGGGACGGAATTTTAAAAGAATGATTTAAGTAAAAGTAACAAAATTATTTTTAAAAAGGCACTCACAGCCTTCCTCACCAAAAAAGAAAAAACAAAAACCGAACTCTCACCGCCCCGCATAAAACAGAGTAACGGAGAGCGGGTAGCATATAGCCGTTGTACGAAGTTCAAAGCCCAAGGCGTAGCTCATGGAGAATCTGAAATCTCTGGTTCCAGAAACCCTAAGGCGAATAATATGAGAAGGCTCTGCTGACGATCTTCCTCGCACATGCTCTTCTCTCGTCGATTTTCTTCTTCATTTCGAGCCCTTTCACCGAGTATTGCATTATTTTTGTACATCGTAATTTATGAGCTTCGAACAGAAGAAATGAAATAAATGATTAAATTCGTCGAATTTGATCAGATGGTGAGGGACTTGGCGGACCCTGAAGTGGCTCTGTGTGGCAAGAACAAAGAAGCTGCTTTGGAGTCGAAGCAAAAGGGCAATAAGTGCTTCTTCAGTGGTGATTAATGCTTTGGATTTCTATACGCAGGTATCTCCATCTTTGAAATTACTTCTCTATTTTGAAGCAATTGCTAGAGCTAATTACTCATTGGCTTAGATTGATGACACCTCTGCTCTGAAACCCCTTATTTGTTTACTTGTTTGTTTATTATCTGTCATTGGCATGAGGCACAGGCATTGAGAGTTGCTCCTATGGATGCACATGAGGACAGAAATCTGGTTGCCACTTTGTATGTGAATCGGGCTTCTGTATTGCATGTAAGTCCCATCCTTGATTTATGTGGGCATGTACCAAACGTAACAAGTTCAATTCTTTATCAACAGATTTCATTGCTCACTGTTAGTGTATCTGTTATATGTAATCTTTAGAAAATGGGTCTTCTAAGGGAGTGTTTACGAGACTGCAATCGGGCACTTCAGATTTCTTCAAACTATGCTAAGTTGAGATGCTGCGTTAAGTTGTATTTTAATGAGTTAGAGATGCCCTTTTTTTACTGGAGGATAAAGGACACTAAGGGAGCTACAGTTTTCTTCAAATTTACTTTTCTTCCTTTTTCCAATGTAGGCATGGTACAGAAGAGGTAAGGCAAATGCTTCTATGGGAAATTATAAGGATACTATCCGTGACTTGGATGTTGCTAAGATTCTGGAGTTGACAATGGGTGGAAAGAGACTGATTGAAAATCAGATGAAGATCATTTTGGATCAACAGAATAGTACATCAAATCCATCAATACAACAGTATGAGAATACCTCAGATATTTTGGGTAAGATAATTACCATTATTTAGTATCAAATTGTGCAACTATAATCAAATATCTCAGGATTGAAAATCTGTGCTCACTCTGGATGAGCAATCACCTTATGGTTTCTTAAGATACTGTAGACGTTGGGCCCCCTAAGTTTTTATAACCTGATATTAAAACTACATCTGGACACTGTTACTTGAGTTAGGTGTCCAATTGCACTTCTCGCCTTAGGAGATAAGGTTATAGCCCAAGTAGATAAGGTAGCCAGTCGTAGAACGATGTGAGTCAGGGCAACCTGCCCAATCCGCATCCGAGTAGATCGTAAGGCGAGAAGTGGCAGGTTGCATCTGGAAAGTGAGACCAAAATCAAGTGTGCCTTTGACATAGCGAAGGATCCGTTTGACAGTAACCATGTGAGTAGAGCGAGGAGAGCTCATAAATTGGGCAACAGTGTTGACTGCGAAGGAGATGTCCGAGCGGGTGAGGGTGAGATACTGGAGTGCAAAAGTAGGTGGGCCGTTGAATTTAAATCCAACGGTGGGTGACCATGAAATCCTTGGACCCTAGGGGTCCAAGAGATCAAGACTCTCAGTGTCAGTACACACCAAATGAGCAGAGCCCATGAGTTGGGGTTTTCACACAAGGCAGAGATGAAGGATTGGTGCTCAGAGGTGGGGCCATAAGTCAGTCAGCTATGGTTTATGAACTTGGTTGCTCCTTCAATGCCATTTGAATCAATTGATTTATTTCCAATCCCTCCATTGAATTTGATGTTGGTTTTGGCAGCTCATCAACATGACTTTTTGAGACTTGCTCCAAAGCCTCATGTGCAGTGATATTTTCTTGAACACTTGATACTATATTGCTTGATGCAATCTCCTCGTAAGAACCCACTGCAGTAGTTTCTACTTCTTCCGAAAAAGAAGAGTGTTTTTGGCAAATAGGGTGCACATGAGTTTGTGTTGTGGGGGTATGTGAGGTGTGTGTAAGGTTAATATTAAGTTAAATGACTTTTTTTGTCTTTGTACACAATAATAAAACTTAAGAACTTAATGATTTAAGAATTGAGGTGAATAAAGAAAAATGTGGGGTTTAAATTGAAAAACTCATATTTTAAAGGTTGTATACTAATTAAATTGAAAGACCCCCAAAGTTTGAGTAATTTTATGTAGTTGACTCTTAATTTTTCTATGAAAGGCACACCAAATCTAATTAATAAACAGTTAGGGCAAACAAACAACCCACTAATAAGTTTAGGGTTTAGAGTTTAGGAAAGCATAACATTGGAAAGACTCCACTGGATTCTCCTTCCCCTGCTCATTTATCTGCTCATTCATCGCTCTAACCAGTCTCTCCGTGGCCTTGAGATTTCTCCACTGGATTCTCCTTCTCCTGCTCATTAATCCATCTAATCCGCTCCTCAATTTCCTTGAGAAAGAAGAACTCACAGTCACCACAAATACAATTAATAAATAAATAAATAAATAAATAAGAAGGAAGCCCTACCGATCCCAACTCTTTCATTCGTATTCCCATGGCACGTAATACCTCCATCTCGCTCTCTAGAAGAGCCATCTGCTCCCTCTGCGATTGTAAATTCCGATTCCAGCTATTTAGTATCCCAACCCAAGCAGCAGCAGCAGCTGCGGCAACAGCCCCCAACATTACCCTAGGCCTGTGATCACAACAGATTCCTATAAATTTTAAAGACCTTAACTGAAAAATAAAAATGGGAAGAGAAAAGGAGGTACCTAGACAAAGAACACAGAGAGAAGAGAAGGAGAAAGCCTTTGGAAACAGAGAAGATAAGTGATGTTGTTTTTTTGATGAACAAAGTTGCTGGGCAATTTATAGCGTGGACCCGCGGACCAAAATGAGTAAGCCCCAAGTAAAAAAGACTTGGAGCCTACAATAATTTATATTTAATGTTAAGCCTTGATATTCAAACATTTGCCTTTTTTTTGTCGGTCTTGAGCAACAAGAAAAATCCATTGGGATTTTCTGATTTCATATTCGAGGTGAAATGAGTGGTCTGACGCGTGTTCATCGCTCTTTCTTGCGCCCCTGCCTTGCTAAGGTGCGCACTTTCAAACGATTTTGTAATAAGACGCTCTTTCCACCTTTCGATTCTGCCACGTAGGCTAACATCTGAGCTTTGCTAATTGGATGGACGGTGGTTGATAAGCAGATGGTGATGCGCAAATAAGGTAGGCTGGGTGCGAATGTTGAATAGTATAGCTCTCACTGTCCTGGAACGTGTTTACCCCTGTTTTTAGCTTTTGGGTACTGCTAGCTGCTAGGAGACCATGCCACATCATTAAATGAATTTTTATTATTTTATTATTTTTTTTCTTCAAAAGCACACACGCACGCACGCACTTTCCCTTTTCATTTTTTCTTAAAAACAAAAAATATATCAATATTTCTTTACAACTTCACATTATATTGTTTTTCTGTTTCTTCCCGGTGGTTCAATCTTTTATTTGGAATTGCAGGTGTGAAGAAAAGAATCGCAGATGGTGTTGAGGACAAACAGGTCATTTGATTTACTGCGTCACCCCAATAATAAACCAAACATTCTGGGATGTGTTTTTTAATCCAAAGTCGTGAGTTAACTGTATTGCTCTTATTTGGTTTCAGAGAGTTTTGACAAGTATTATTTTATAGAATTATTCTCCAATAAAAGGGCAGTGAAGAGCTTATTAGCAACATCTTTATGGCAAAGTGCCTCAGAAAAACTGCACAACTAAATGAAGAACCAGACCATCCAAAGAAACGATACTGCAGAGTTTATAAATCTAATCCCTGGTTCACAACTCATAATAACCGACCCCAATATAAGTTTGATTAACAAATAGACGAACACGAAACAAAATAGACAGTCAACATGAGTTCTACATAAATACTATGACAAAAGCAGCATCATTTTTCAAGCCGATAAGGGTTCAGACAGGAAAGCTTTTCCGGGTTTCCGGTTAGCCAAAGGACCATGACATCCAAAAAGCTGCATAATCAGATATAAAAACCATTAGTTACCAGGGCCAATCATAATCCCACATCCAAAGCCAGATTATGCCGATCAGAAGGGATAATATAAACATCCCACAATGCTACTTTTACTTGCTTGCATAACAAATAATAGAATGGTGGATATAATGAAAAAGAGCAATCAGGAAGAAACATGATTGATGTGTAAAGAGGCTCTTATTCTATCGTCTATTTGCATGCGGCTCAAGTATTACCTTAGCATTAACACCATCGGACTGGATTCTGTTCCCATTCTTGTACTTCACATAATCAGCACGGCTGAACTTGGTGAATCCCCTGAGTGAAAGGCAAATATTACAACAACAAAAGGAAGCATCAGCCGGGAAAACCGAAATATTCTTTTGTAACCAATGTCCCTAATAACTAATTCCAACTCACCAACCTTTAAATCATTACTTGAGGGTTCAACCTTTTCAAAATGGCGAAAGAAGACTATATACAAATTTGTGCCAACATGAACTATTTTACATCACACACTTAAAAACTCTTTCCTTCTTTCATTTCCAGCACACAATAACACGCGACAAGTATATATTAATCAATATTTTCCAATAAATAAATAACAAAATTGAAAGCATATAGTACATTCAAAATAAATTTTCTGTAAGTTGCATGCCATCCAGAAATAAACAAAACATCAATGCTTGTCTTTGTATGGCAGAACAAAAACATACCACTTCCTGCTAACAATAATCTTTTGGCGACCAGGAAACTTGAACTTTGCACGGCGGAGGGCCTCCTGTGCATGATGGCTGTTGCTATCCTTGCAGCGAACAGAAAGGAGGACCTGCCCAATCGCAACTCGTGCACATGTTCCTAGGGGCTTGCCAAATGCACCCCTCATTCCAGTTTGGAGCCTATCAGCCCCAGCACATGAAAGCATCTTGTTAATGCGCAGAACATGGAATGGATGCACCCTCACCCTCAAATGGAAAGTATCCTTCCCAGCAAATTTGGTCATGTATTTGTTGCAAGCAATTCGAGCTGCCTCAAGTGCCTCACTTGAAACATTCTCCTTCTCCCAACTCACAAAAGGGAAACTCATCAACACCTTTCTTCTTCATTCCGACATCATAAATTCTGACCTTAGGATCAGGCACACCACGGCAGAAATGTGATTTTGGGGTATGGCTTGTTCTTAATCTGCCTATAACACCTAGCGGGCCCTACAACAATAACAGAGCATCCAAAAAATCATCACAAAAACATAATGATGTTATGATGCAAAATCCAAGCCAAAAGAATGACACAACTACACCCGTTCGAGCAATATCAGCCAAGAAATTGCAGATGCCACGCACAAATTTAACAAAAGCTTCATGAGGCTAGAAATCAGCTCAAACACAAAGTACAGCAAGCAATGGCTTGGGCAAGAAAAACGTTCCAAAAGTACCACCAGTAAATATATCACTCACAAAAACATTTGGGTCGTAGAATATACATTTGTGCAATGGTTTAAGATGTTCTCAACCTTTAAATTCCAATACTAACGTCGGAAAATAATCCGATTACATACAAGCAAATCCCATTTCTGTATCAAAAATCAGATGCCACAACCAACATTGTTCAATAAGATAGAATGCAGACTACAAATCCGAAACATAGAGAAAGAAAACCAAATAGCTTGGATAAAAACACACAGAAACGTTTCTTTGACAACAAAATTCATCTCGCGCCCATAAATTGGTAAACGCAATCACATCTTTAAACACAAAATTAGATAGATACATGTATAATACGTCAATGGGCGAAGAATGAAGAAACAAATGAGGAAAAATAAGATAAATGCAAGAGAGAGGCACTCACTCCTCCCCATGGCGACCTCCTGATTCTCCTCCTCCTGTTTGCGCTTCCGGGAAGAAACCCACGCCAGAAACCCTATTGCGGGTTTTTTATACTCGGTGCTCCATACATTTCGGTTCGGGTCGACCTGAGTCCATTTGTTTCCACGTCGGGCTGTCTGCTCATTATCAGGCATGCTGGCTGGCTTGGCCTTGCGACACATGTCAGATGAATCAGACGTGGGGCTATTAGACCATTTTACGGTTTTGCCCCTTCCTCAGCTGCCTCTTTGTATTTGCATTTCCACACTGCGCTCAGTGGACTGTTAATAAGAATCAGAAGCCGGAGGTTTCCAGAAGAAAGAGACCATCAAACAACGGAGATGAAAATCCACCACGTTGCTTGCCTGGAGGACAACTACGCATACCTGTAAGCCAAAATCCCTCTTTTCATCTCAATTTCTGATTGAATTGTAAAATTGTAATCGTTAATGGTGATTATGGCTTGCTGGGTTTGGATTAACAGAATCATTGACGAGAGTACCAAAGAAGCTGCAGCTGTGGATCCAGTTGAGCCTGAAAAGGTTCTTAAAGAAGCTCAAGAACTTGGCGTTGATGTCAAGCTCGTCCTCACCACTCACCACCACTGGTGTGTAAATTTTTGCAGTTCTTCATCAAATTTACTAGTCAATCACTTATATTTTCATACCCATGTGCTTTATTTCTGCATACCTATTACTCATATTCAACTGTAACATAACATGTCAACACAAAATTATTATATGTATTATATTTGTTTTGGATATAAGTGCCAGCAAATAGGGATTTGGGGTTCATATCTTACTTGGGTAATAATCTGAGAGGCCAAGATTGTATTGAGCTTCTTAGTTTGGGTAAATGTAAAGATTAGACTTGTGGGTTAGTTGCCTCTGTTTTAAGTGTTTTTTGTTGCTGCATTTATGTGGTAGGGATCACGCTGGTGGAAATGAGAAGATAAAGCAGCTGGTGCCCGGGATTAAGGTATATGGTGGTTCTATTGATAATGTAAAGGGCTGCACTGATAAGGTGGACAATGGTGATAAGATTTCGCTCGGGGCTGATGTTCATATATTGTCTCTTCACACACCTTGGTATGCTTCTTCCTTGCAGATTTGTTTTTCATTAATGTATAATGTTCTTAAGTCTGCTATACGATTGATATTTTGTTAGTCTCTTTGGAGTTTGGACTAATTCCTTACCTCTTTTTGGACTGTGCTATGTAAAGAGCGACAACAGCATATTATTGCCTTTCTGGTACACGTATGTTTTCAAGTTGTGCTTTTGTTTGGGAGTAAAGCATAGATGCATCATGGTTCTTTAGCAAAAGATAACCCTTGATAATTTATAGCATGATGTGATAGAGAATTTGAATCTAAACCTGGCAAGAAAAAGTGGGCCATAGGCCCATGATCATTAGATTAGTTATTGCTTCCATGCTATCTTAGCAAATTCTAATTTATAATTGTCCTTTATGCTTGATGGTTTGTTTAGTGAATGATTTAACCTTATGTATGTCTTTCCTTTTATGTTTTTAATTATATTCTTCTGATGAACTTGCTCTCACCAGCCACACTAAAGGTCACATAAGTTATTATGTGACTAGCAAAGAAAGAGATGACCCAGCTGTTTTCACTGGAGACACACTGGTAAGTTATTGAAGGAGCTTTAGTTTCTTTGCATTCTGAAATCATTGACGGATGTCATGAAAGGCCTCTTAGGGCACCTGTTTTTCCGTAGTCTTAAGTTTATTTGAATGCATTGTGCTAGAGACATGAGTTATTGCCTTGTACTATGAAGTCGATGTCCCATCTGTCCTTATGAAGTAATGTCAAATTCTTTAAAGTTTGGAATGCTGAAACCTTTTTTATGTCCTTAAGAACCTTTAGGCTGTAAATGGGTGGTTCTCTGAATCTTTTTTAGTTTACTTGATTTCAGTCTATTGATAAGGATGCAAGCTGTTAACTGTGGTTCCTGTTCTATATGTAGTTTATTGCGGGTTGTGGGAAATTTTTTGAAGGAACAGCAGAACAGATGCATCAGTCTCTATGTGTAACTTTGGGTTCATTGCCAAAGCCAACACGAGTTTACTGTGGCCACGAGGTAAACTAAGATTCTGTATTTCTTTATTATTTGAATTTTTTCTTGACGGACTGGGCATTATTAAATGATGATGTTTATGGGTCCCAAAGTTTGATGTACTTGAACAGATATTATCCATTTCCTTCTCCTGAGCAAGGATGACTTGGGTTGTTCATGCTCCAGTTTAGTTCCAGTATTGATTCTAGTTTATAATCTGTCATATTCATTCAATTGTTGTTGTGTTCAGTCTGTAAGGCAAAAGTAACAATTTGATTGGTATTGATCCAGTACACAGTGAAGAACTTGCAATTTGCTCTGACAGTTGAACCAGACAATGTGAAGATAAAGGAGAAGTTATCATGGGCACAGAAGCAGCGGGAAGCAGGCCTCCCCACGGTTCCTTCAACCATTGAGGAAGAGATGGAGACGAACCCTTTTATGCGGGCTGATCTACCCGAGCTTCAGGTTTGCTTATTCTCCTATAGGTTAATACCCATATCATGGTTTTCGATTGTGATAAAGTAGTAAGTTAATATATATGGAAACTGATGTAGCACAGTTTGTTACTGAATTTGAATCTTGAGAGTATTAAGTTGGTATGGTATTGTCCATGTTTATACAACTTTCGGTTTTTGCCAACTCTGGCATGACCAACTGCAGCATGCTCGCTTTCAACTTGCACCATGCATACATACATACAGCTTCTTTACATAGACGTTTAACTTGTTTTACAGGAGAGGGTTGGTTGCAAAACTGCTGTTGAAGCTCTGCGTGAAATAAGGCAGCGGAAGGACAACTGGAGGGGCTAATTGGTGACTTAACATATTGCCGTTTGTGCCATCTTTGTTTCTGTTTTTCCTTCCAATGTGTTTGCAGAATATTGTGTAAGAGAGACAAAGCCTTTTGTTATTGTTGCTTGTTGGGTGGGCCAGGAATGTTTCTAACATATGTATGTCCATGTGGTTGGCGTGGATAAAAGATAATGCAACAAATACTGTTCTTGTGATGTGTATTGCCTTTCATTTTCGTTGATTTTGGACAACCGATCACATGAGATGAGAGGCCACCCAAGCCAACTTAATTAAAGAAATTTCAATGGGTTGGCCCTTGTGCATAATGAAGAGCCTTTTCTTCTCTTACAAGTAAAATCATAATTCCGATATTTATATCAAATTATGATTTTTCTTCTTTTGTGTATATATAGAAGAAAATGACCCTTATTAAATAAAAGCATACAAACGTACAGACAAAGCTGTAGTGGGTTCTCTTTGACCAAAAAAAACAAAAAAGCTGTAGTGGGTTAGAAAATGACCCTTATTAAATAAAAGCATACAAACAAATAGACAAAGCTTAAGAGCAGTTATCCATATACCTGAGGTTTTGTGTGTTTTTTTGGGATGATCTTTTTTTTTTATTGAGAGGATTGATAACATACTATTTAGATATTACGTATCAAGTTTTGTATTTGAATCCTCATTTTTCCAATATCTTCCTTTCCCAATATCAATTTCATAAAATTAAAAAGAAAAAGAAAATGGAAACGGCACGCGCGAAACGCAATTAAAAGAAAAAGGAAATAATAAATTATTGCTGCAACAAATACAAAGTCAACACGTTACGGCCAACAGCCAATGACGAAGCAGAATAAAAATTTAACAAAAAAGAAAGGAAAAAAAAAAAGAGAAAGGGCCAAAGAAAGACAACGACGCGTACGTTTCTTTTACTAGTGTAGAAGAAAAAGAAGGCGATCCCGATATTTGGGTTGAGAGCTTAGGATTTTCAGTTTAGCTCAGTCAAATAACAACAGGGCCCATTTTCATTCGCTACAAGTCTGTCGTTTTTTGACTTTTTCTTCTTCAACGGTCTGCCGTCTCTCTCCGATCCTCTCCTTCTCTGAATTCGTCGTCTGCACAAAGCCATCAAGGTCGGTTCTGTTCTTTACTTATCTCTTATTCTTTTTTGGGGCCGAAACTGGAAGAATTAGGGTTTTCGATTTTCATGGAAGCATCGCCCGGAAATACTAGTCCAACCAGTGGAGGCAACACTGGTAATAATAGCAACAGCACGACGTCGTTTGGGTCTATGCAATTCCCTGCCCTCCGTTTCTTCCAGTCTCCTCTCTCCTTCGTATTAGATTACTCCGGTATACTTTCTCCGAGCTCTTCCCGTCACGAAGCTGACGCTCCGGTGGTCAACGCCGTAGTCGTCGCTGATTCTCGCCCCCATTCCCCTTCGGCCTGCACCTCCGGCTCTAGCAACACCGGAGAGGTTTCAATTCGCATTATCGGCGCCGGTGAACAGGAAGACCGCGGTAACGGTGCCGCAACTGTGCCATTTCAAGGGGACGGAAATGGTGGATCGCTAGGGCATAGCGGTAGGGTTCAATCGTTGGATAATCTGGCGGGTACAGTCAATGGGGTTGGGTCAGGCGAGAGAGTCCCCTTGGTGCCTCCGTCTTCTCCAGAACATGGGCGTGAGGTTGGGGACACTGGGGATGGTGTGGATAATAATTCTAGGGATTCTGCTTACCAGAGATATGATATTCAACAGATAGCCAGATGGATTGAGCAGGTTCTTCCGTTTTCGCTGCTCTTACTCGTTGTGTTCATTCGTCAGCATTTGCAAGGTACTCACACTCAGCACTTACCTCAAATTTTAAGTGCAGATTGTCTCTATGATCATTCGTGTAAGTTTGAATCAACTAATATGAAGCCCAAAACTTAGCCTTTGCTTTGTAAGTTTGAAGCTGCTGGGGCATGAGTGTTTCCTATTTTGTTTGTGTTATTTTAGAGGGACTATTTTATTTGGAGAGAGTATTTTAGACATATACTGATCTTGGTTTTACAATTTAGATGGAGCTAGGGTTTTCTTGGCCCATTTTGAGTTGAGCCACATTCTTGTTCTTTGGTAACATTAACAGTTGATGTTATCCATTCTAATAATTGCGACATAAAATACAAACTCTAATTATGCAGAAATCAGTATCTTATGCATATTATCAACTATCATAGAGATGCCAATGTGATAGGCTGTAACATCATACACGGATACTTAAAATCTTGAGGACAAGTTTTCTTCCACCATACACATGTTTATTAGTTTTCAGTCTTAATCTTATGCTTATCCAGTTCTTAAAAATATCCTTTCACATAAATGTCAAATGGCAATATCTATGTAAATGAATGGAGAAGATTTTGTGAACTAAATGGTTTTAATGTGTTTGTCTTGCATTTTTTATCACTACAGTGCTGTTTATTCATTTACTTTTTGGGGTGATAACTTGCAGGTTTCTTTGTCACTATATGGGTATCAGCTGTCATGTATAGGTCAAATGATGTTGTTCGGAAGCAGACAGCTCTAAAGGTAATTTGATACATCTTTGATTATATGAGATTATTTTATCCATTTGTTCACCCACTGCAAAATCTATTGAATAGCAGATCAAATATCTCAAACAATTATTGGTTTCTGCAGGGAGATAGGAAAATACCAGTTCTTGCAAGTATTGCTGCTGCTTTTATGCTTCATGTAGTTGGTGTTTACTGGTGGTATCGAAGTGATGATCTTTTATACCCATTGGCAATGCTTCCTCCGAAAACCATACCACCTTTCTGGCATGCGATATTCATCATTTTGGTCAATGGTATGGAGACGGTCTTTATTGTTAAAATTGCTTTGTGAAGACAACTGATATACTAATTTATTAAATGTAGAGTAGGTCGTTCATCTATTGTAACCATCAGAGAAGGATCTGTTATGAATGTTGGAGATAGAATTCAATAGGGTTTTAAAATTTGTATTGAAATCCTCAATTTAAAGTTCATAAGTCTGTCGGACTGTCTTAGACTTTATTCAATATTTCATGTTGTCCCTCTACTTTTTTGTGTCTACTTGGAGCTATCAGTTAATGTGGGGTTGTCTCTGTTTCTGGTTCTATATAATGCTTCTGTCCTATGTTTGTCCCTGTAATGTTGCCTGTTTATTTCCTATGTCACTTCTCTTATTGTGCAGTACTTATCTTTCTTTGAATATGTTGGAGAGTTTTTTTTTCTGAATTTTATTACTTTCAGATACCATGGTGAGGCAGGCAACGATGGCTCTCAAGTGTTTGTTGCTTATATACTACAAGAATGGCAGAGGCCATAATTATCGTCAACAGGTGACATGATGCTGAGCATTAGAAATTTCCATAAGCATTTTATCTTCAACTATCTCATAATTTGGAAAAACTCGCTCAAAGTTGTTATCTCATTTTGTAGGGTCAAATATTAACTGTGGTTGAGTATACACTGCTGCTGTACCGTGCCTTGTTACCAGCACCTGTTTGGTACAGATTCTTCTTGAACAAAGATAATGGGAGCCTCTTCTCATCACTTAATACTGGATTGTATTTAACTTTTAAGCTAACATCTGTCATTGAGAAGGTAAGTCTATTAAGTAGTAAGCTGTTGTACTAGAACATGATGATATACTTCATGGCACTTGAATTGGGTCTATATGTTATATTGATATTTTATTGCTTTTTAGGTCCAATCCTTTTTTGCTTCAATAAGGGCATTATCACGGAAGGATATCCATTATGGGGCTTATGCAACGTTGGAACAGGTATGAAATCTAACTAAATGATTTGATTTACTTAGGGTTCTGGAAGCTAGATCAACAATGTTGAGATCATTTTCTTGCTATTTGTGTTATGTTCTTTATTACCTAATGAAAAGAAGGCTATATGTACCCACCCATCCTGTATTTATCTTGAACCTATTAAACTTGGTTTTTCTTGTCCTTTCAACAAATTAGAAGCTCGTTAGCTACATAACCTTTCAAACTTCATACTTTCTATTTCATTTAATATATGTATGTGTCTGCATTAAAGCATGTTTAGTGTTACATGGTGAATACATGTGTAGCTTTTCCGCATAATTTTAGCTCACAAGTATTTTGCTTCAGGTAAATGCAGCGGGGGACCTTTGTGCCATTTGCCAGGAGAAGATGCATGCTCCAATTCTGCTGCGCTGTAAACACATTTTCTGTGAGGACTGTGTCTCAGAATGGTTAGTTTGTTACCTTATGTTTCTCAATGAGTTTTAGATCAATAGTGATCATGATATTATATTAGAAATATTGGAAACCTTCTTTACACGGATGAAATGTGATTTCTAGCATGTCTCTCTCATACTTTGCTTGTGAAACCTTTAACTCTTAAAAAGGCTTCCACCTTTGAACAAAATTTTGCCTCTGGCACGTTTTGCGTTGGTCCAACTATCTGTATCCCCATGTATTGGCCAGAAGCATTGGTGCTGGATCAATTGCATGCCACTATTGTAGATGTTCTTGCTGCTTAATTGAACCAGAATATTACTAGATTTCTACATCATTATTCAACTATTTCACAGTGTAGAGCTTATATTCATCTTTTAAACTGTCGACCAACTGACAACTACTTTACCTTTTCAGGTTTGAGAGAGAAAGAACTTGCCCTCTATGCAGGGCACTGGTAAAACCTGCGGATCTGCGAACATTTGGGGACGGGTCAACAAGTTTATTTTTCCAGTTTTTCTAAAATTCCGAGTTCACCGATTGGAGAGCGTAGATAATATGAGCAAGCAGAGCAGCATTCTTGAAACAGTCCCATTCTGTGTTTCGTTAATAGGCAAATGAATGTATTCTGATAGAGCATTGTATCATGATTAGGTTGCCTCCAGGTAATGTGTTGCAATCCTGAGGTCATCCACGAGCTCTCAATGGATGACATAATAGATGACATGATTACTAAACTCCATATCTCCTCCTCCTTGATATGTTATCTCCTTTGTATAGATGCAATGCAACCCACTTCTTCTTCTTCTTCGTCTCTCTCTCTCTCTCTCTCTCTCTCTCTCTCTCTCTCTCTCTCTCTCTCTCTCCACAAATAAATTACAATATCTTTTCATGCATCTCTTTTAGCTGAAGTGGCTACTTTAAATCTGAGGGATTTTGTTTTATTGATTATCCTTTAAAATAAAATGGAAGGGTTTAGGGCCTACTCACAGTTGAGGAAGAAGATAAAATGACTGCATTGTTGGATTTATAAGTGCTGTAATTAGAATTATGACTTGGTTGAAAGTTTAATGTTAATTTGGGCTAATACTTTCGGCTGGGTCGGGGTCCTTGCAAATTACTGTTTAGCATTTACAGTGTTCAACAGGGTTCGATTTCCAGTCTTTGATTATCACTTTTTTGGTTCTCAAGATTTGGTCCGGTGTTAAGGGATTCAATCCAGCCGTCCAATAATAGTTTTGCAATTGATCGGATGGCTGTTAACGGCTCCTTGTTATAACCCCTCATTAGAGTCTATCACATTATGTAGCTTAGCTTGCGCAACGTAGGGAGCTCCCTCCTCTTTGGTTTCATATTTGCTCCAAATTCTTCCCTTCCATGAACAGAGTCCATGAGCTCAGGATTCCTATTTGATCCGGCAGGGACTCTTGGCAAGGATGAAGTGAACTGAATGCACAAGAGGGACTTACTGTGCATGACGTGTCGCATGCCATGAAATTCAAACAATAAATAATGATTTTTTAAAAATAAAATAAAAAAGCCTAAGTGCGTGTGGTCCATTAGTTTTTGGTTTTAAAAGTCAATAAACTTTACAAGGTTTTTCCTGAATGATATGAATCTAATGAGGATCCGTATTGTTGGTGGTCCAGTGACAGAGAGAGTGTGGCTGCTGCTGCTTCTGCTGCTCCTGCTCCCCATAGCAAACGGCTGTGGAAATCCAACTACTCGTCGTCCCTGCAATCTTCATGTCTTGTTAGTGCTAAAAAATAATGCAAAATAAAAAAGCTTATCATTCTCACTTTTGATGAACAATATTTTAGTCGCCTCTTCTCCCTCTTCATTTTTTTTCCTCATGCCACTCAACAACTCTCAAATTCAACTCCACTTTTGTCTTTTGGGACCACAATTTAGCAAAACCCTTTAATTTATTTTCTGCATCATGCAAATTTTTTATTTTTTATTTTTTTTTGCTGAGGCGTTGACTCGTATAATTCCCTCTTCCCTTCGTTTATTATTTTATTTGGTTGGTCTCTTTTTTGGCCAGCCACGAAAATCACATTGAGATAATGCAGCAGGACTGAGTGACTGAGTGTCCTTCGGCAATCGATTTGATTCGCACTTCCGAGTGAGCAATGTTAGCTAGATTTGGTGCCATTGCTAAATTTCCACTGCCAGCCAGTCTCTCAGAGGCTGTCTCTCTTTCTCTCTCTCTCTCTCAGACATGATTCTTATACATATGATGATGGCAAAGAAGACTAGCTAGCTACCTTCCAATCAAAACCAAAACAAAACAAGAAATGCACAGATGCCCGGCTGGTTTCCACTCGATATATTAGGGTCAATGTATGTACTATTTGTAACATTTGTTTAGGTGCACATATGTAAGGGGCTCGGACTAATTTATGTTTTTGTTCGTCGTACAAATTAATTGTATACAATTATATGTTTATCTTTCGCATTGTTTACAATGATACATATATATATATAGCAAGTTTCGAAACTGAAACTACATCATGTGTGCCAGCGGATCCGGAAATTTCATCAGGCCAACGCCTAAAGGCTTTAAAAAATTATACAAAATATACCCATAAAAATGAAACGATAATACCCTGAAATATCAGTTTGTGGAAATGCATGATCCTTAGGTTGACACGGACCCTTTTGTAGATATGCTCTTCGAACTTCGTCTCGAATGTTAGGATCATAATCCAACATTTGAGGTCGAAGTCCAGGGTCCGCAATAAGATTAGCCAAGATATCTTGTAGCTCACTTTCTTTTGAACTATCCACATCTCTTGAAATACCCACATCTCTCGAACTATCCACATCTCTTGAAATACTCACATCTCTTGAAATACCCACATCTCTCGAACTCGAACTACCCACATTACCCGAACTAGAAGTAGTTGATCCGAACGTTCTCTTAAAGTAGCGTTCCATAACTGTATTGGTAGAAATAACCAATCAAGCATCAACAATAAAAAAACCCCTAACTTATGCAAACTAACCAAAATAAAAGCCCCTAATTTATTCAAACTAACCAAGATATATAATCTAACATAAAAGTATAGCCCTAATTTATTCATACTAACAAGCCAAAATCAAACCTCAACAACAAATAACAATAACTAATTGAGAATAGCAAAAACATTTAAACATATTTATTAATTAATTAAAGTATAAAGAAATTAGGATAACCAAGAGATATATTCAAACTAACCAAAACATAAAAGTAAAACCCTAATTTATTCAAACTAACTAACCAAAACAAAAACCCCTAATTTATTGAAAATAACCAAAATATAATCTATAACATAAAAGTAAAATCCTAATTTATTCAAACTAACTAACCAAAAAAAACCCCCTAATTTATTGAAAATAACCAAGATATAATATATAACATAAAAGTAAAATCCTAATTTATTCAAACTAACTAACCAAAAAAAAACCCCTAATTTATTGAAAATAACCAAGAACTAATCTATAACATAAAAGTAAAATCCTAATTTATTCTAACCAACTAACCAAAATCAAAACCCCTAATTTATTCAAACTAACCAATATATAATCTAACATATAGCCCTAGTTCATTCAAACTAACAAATCAAAATAAAATCTCAACAACAAACAACAATAACAATTAATCAAGAAAAACAAAGACATTTAAGAATCTTTATTAATTAATGAAAGCATAAAGAAATTAGGATAACTTACTTTCTAATTTGAGGGACAAATCCACCTTTTGAAATCAACTTGAATTTGAGGATTTAGGCTTGGGGACTTCATCGCCGCCACTCACCTCCGCCGCCGCCGGATTTGTGGGTAAGCCACCCTTGAATTGGGTGGAGGTTGGTGTAGTTGGGTTAGGGTTGGGGATTTAGGGTTGGGGACTTGAGTTGTGAAGAGAGAAATGAGAAAGGGAGGGTTAATTTTCGGGCAAAATAGAAGAAGGAAAACAGAAGTGAGCTGCTTTGTTTTTTAAAACACTGGGCCAAAACGACGCTGCGTTTTGGCCAGGTTTAAAAAAAAAAAAACCTTAAGTGGAACAGCGTCGTTTGACGTCCGGCGAAAAAAAAAAAAAAAAAAAGGCGTAAGTGGAACGACGCGTCGTTTTGACATCGACCGGAGAAAAAAAGAAGTCGTACAAGGCGGCTACAAGATCGGGTCTTGCCCCTTTGGGGCATTTCGTCGAGCGGTGTGGCGCGCCACTCTGTGGGGTCAATGGAGGTGCTTCAATGGAGGATTGCAGGAGGTTGCAGGGGGTCAATTGACCACCCTTGCTCCTCTCGTGGATCCGCCGTGTGTGCCGATTGCCAAAGCTGTCTCAGTGTAGTGTGCGTACATACATACCAACCCCAGCTCTTGTTCATAATGATCGGTTAGCATATCTCGAAACTGAAATTACATAGTGTGAAATTGGGTAACTGCAAAACCTGTCTCATTAAAAATAATAGGACATATCAGTGTGTTTGTGTGCGTACAATATTATTCCATACCAACCTATGTATATATATAAACAGGTGAGAGTCATTTCATCATTAAATCTCTCCTCAAAACAAAGTGCCACCATTAATAGAAAGACTACATGCTTAACCTACTTACATGCAGCTAACACGTGATTGATTGATATCCAATTATTAATTAATGTGTTTTTTGGGGTGACAAACAAGGGTGGAATTAGAAAATTTTCAATATGTGGGATAGCTAAAGTTATTAGCTTAAAATCTAATGATAATTTTTTTTTGGTATTTTTATTTTCTATAGTTTTTCTACAAATAACAGTATACATTAAATAATATAAATCATGCTAATTGTAAACACAAGAAAAAAAAAAGAAATTAGAGCCATATAATTCACGAAAGGATGAATTTCATTTAGAAAAATACTTCTCTTTTGCTGGCAAATTAATAAAAAATATTAAAATTGATGTTGAGACAAACTTTGACACCAAATACAAATGTGGAAGACCTCTTATTATGCCTATTGGTGTTGAAATTGTATTTTTTTAAAATTTATTTTTAGTTAAAATATTAGGATATATGTATATTTAATTTTTTTCCCAAACCTTTTCTAGGCCACAGTCAAGGGTAGCCTTTACCTTGGTTCCGCCATGGTAAGAGCATCTCCAACAGCCTCTTCAACCACTTTGGGATGCTCAAATAGGTGAGCCACATCAGAAAAATTCCTCCAATGCCTCTTCAACCTCGCCATCAAATCCGCAACCCCATTCTCTCTCTTCAAACCGGTAAGTTGACCTTGCCTCTTCAAAACATTTATTTTGTTTTGGGAGAATCAAAATCATATCGAAAGGCTAAAAACATTTATTTGCTTGATGGGTTTGATGTACATTTCATAAATATTATTAATTTTCTAGAATATTATCTTTTTAAAAAAGAATTTTATTAATTATTATTGTTTAAAGTCAAATATTGTATTAATTGAATTGAAGAGACTGATGAGGCACAAAATATTAAAGTAGCAAATAAGGCTCTTCAAATTGCCACGTAGGTCACCAAACTTCAATTTGAAGAGTTTTTTTGCTATCACATTGGAGATGCTCTAACAAAGCAACCTTCTTTCATTCAATTTATTTACTTATTATTAATAGACAATTCCTTAATTTTCGTAATAAATATGATCAATAAATATGATACAAATTTATTATAGCTGCATTGCATTACATATCATGATAAGAACTGTTTGTTTTTTTAATTTTCTTGTATATCATTATAACACAATGTAGCATTGGTGCACTCTCCCATGAGGACATGTCTATTTATATTCCTCTACCCTCTACTGGTCAGCCAGAGTGTGAAAGTGAAGCACTGGGTCCTTTTGCTATTGTTTCTCCTTGTGTGTGTGTTTGAGAGAGAGAGAGAGAGAGACTCCTTCCTTAATTGTCTCTCCCATGTCTTGTTCATCTTCATAATTATCTTATAGAAAAAATCTCCTGAACGAAAGCGTAAAAGTGAACCCCCCATCTCTCTCTCTCTCTCTCTCTGTGCCGCCTTAGATTTGCTGAGATCTTGAGTCGCTTTCCTGCGTCTGACTCCCATATGGTCTTGGGGGACAATGACCCATAATTTCCCTTTGCAAAAGAAATATCTCTCTCTCTCTCTCTCTCTCTCTCTCTGCGCAACTCTTTTTCTTCTTTACCTGCCACACGAATATGGATTAGGGTTTTGAACAGCTCCTCTAATTACTTAGATTTTAGGGTTATGTGTATTTAATAGTCTCTTTCATTTATATGTGTAGACAATGTTTGGATCTTATAATCTGCAGATGTATACTGCTTGGAAGTTTCATGACAAGTAAGTCAATGGTTTCTTCTTTTCCTCTATGGTACTCTCTGTAGTTTTTCCTTCTTATATTATTATGCCTTGGCCCTTGGGGTTTTTACTCTCACTGGTCGCTGCTAGCTCCAGTACTTTGGTCCTCTTGAAGTTTTAATTGGTTTAGCCTGAAGCAAATAAAGCGGTCTTTATTTCTATGATATTTATAGTCTTTTTATATGATCAATTATGTTTTAGTTTGCTGAAGATTCACTTCTGGCCTCCTCCAACAACCAAATTTAGTTGTTATTTCGTCTGCATATGTTGTCTATTTTCTGCTTTCTTTTTTCTTTTTCAACTGTAACATGACCCTTAAATTAACTAGTTGCTGATGAAGATGTTAATGATGAAAATTGGGTTTTAATCATTTAGTATATATACTACTAGATTTTTGAAGTGGACATTAATTTATTTTATTTTTTTTTTCATTTTAGCTTTCTGGGATTCATGAGGTCAACCATAAGGTGAAAAATCTCTTATAAGTTTGTCTTTGTTTGATCATTTCTGCTCAATGCATGACAAAACTTGTCGGTAGGGATGAATAGGGAGACTAATTTGGGAATAAGAAAAAATTAGCGTTGTAATAACTTTTTCTTTCAAGAATGGAAAGGATTATATATATGGTTGATCTGAATTAGCTACCGTTTGGTTTTGGGCATTTCTAAATAGTAAAAGCTCTCAATATGCTGAACTAGTTTGTTGCATAATTAGCTTCTTCAACATGAAAAACTGAAGAAAATGAATTCACTGCCTGTTTTGTCTGTGATGTGCAGATGTTGCTTTCATTGATTCGAGCGCTAGAGTGAGAAAGTGGTGTCCAGTACAAAGTGCAGTTGCATGGTGGTGGGTTTTAATTACTTGAGCTTAATTTATTGGCTTTTATATGAATGTCAGAAAGCAACTCAAGTAGTCTCTCAGGAATATTGATTAATTTGCATGGTGGGATTTGCTTTATTGGTAAAATCTAATGCATGTCAGAAAAGAAAAGGGTGAATGAGAGAATAGAATTGAAGAAATGGGGAGAGAGAGCTTTCTTCAGTCCACTCATGGATAAGATTTTAAGGGTTGTTGAAGTAGCTGCCGACTCATTCACACAAGCACTCAGTAGAGAAATTCGAAACCATCAAACAATTTGCTACTGTGATTGTGTGAATGAAGCGGGAGATATTTTACATCCCTCTTTCTCTGCGCTTGGACTGAAGGGAGCTCCTCCTTTCCATTGCCTCCACTTTTTCCACACTTTACACAACACAAACGAACTTACTAGGTACCAGAAACTTAGTTGCATATGATTATCAGTTTTTGAAGTTAATGTCGTCATCGTCATGATCATCATCATCATCTTAGTAGCTTGCTTAATTGCTAGTTACCCATTTGGTACTTTTTTACTAATCAATGGGAAATCCTTAATGTCGTCCATCGAATTAGTATCATTTAGGGAAATTGATTTTTTCTTGCAGGGTTAAGAGTTATATGCTGGCATCGATCGGACCATTGATTAATTAGGTCAAGTCTTGTTAAAATGTGTGTTCTAGATGTACAATCTGTCAACATAATTGCATACACAGTCAAGCATTTGATAAATCAGTTTGGTACTGCTTCACTGTATATATGTTGAAGAAGAGGGGCCTACCAAGACCTACCATCAAGTTATATCTGTTGCCCGCTGGGTTATTGAGAGAGATGACAGGCTCTCCCTTGTCCTCTATTTGTTTTGTTTCATGCATATATATTCTCCTCTTTTTTTCCCCCGACAAGTAAACTTGGTCAGGTCTTTTCCCCCTATTTACTTTCCCTTCTTTCTAAAAAATGTTCAGCCAGCAACTTTTTCTCTCCGTTTTTCCCTCAATTTTTTCACCCTACTTTACTTATTGCTTTTAATATGAAGCAAAACAAGCATCCGTCATTTTTGTAGGCAATGCGTGCTTAAAAATACCACAAGTTTTTGCATAATTTTGCATATATATCATCCCTTGTTAAAGTTCAAATATACATGTCAGTATATAACATGCAGCAGCAAACACCATGCACAGACAACCACCACCACCACCACTGGCAGTGATTTGTGGAAGGCAACCTAACATTATATTTCTTTGAAAATTAAAGTTCCAACAAAGTTAACCGTGTTTTCTTCGACTGTTGGCTCTTGCGGTGCGGCTGTGTTTCCGCAGGTAAAAAAGTATGCTTTCTTAATTGGTTTTGTATATATATATAAATCTATGTGAATGCAGAAGGCAGACGACCTCGGTTCTCATTCTTGCATGTGTTCATCGAAAGTTGTACCCTTTTTCTGGCATTTTTCATTTCATTTGGAGCTGTGCCTGCCAGCCATCCAGTCTTCTATGCTAGCTGCTGTGTTTTATTTATATTATTTGTTTTAATTACCAGAGAGAGGGCTTTTCTCCTTAAAATGACTTTAAAAGTACAAAAGTGGTCAGAAGTGTGGAACAAATAAGGAAATTAAAGCCAGCATTTTGTTTATATAAATATGATTAAAGCTTTTTCTTGGAGGTGGGTTTCTATTTTTAAGTCTTTTTGTTGGAAATGGGCGGTGAGTGGTGTGAAAATCTGATAATGTTGATCATGTGATGTGATCACTGTAGTAGATTGCCATATTTGGGAAGATTGGAGCTAATGGGCAAACTTCCTCTTTTGGAAATCAGCATTTGTTTAATGCAGAGATGAATGTAACCTGGGAGTTTCACGTAGTTCATGTAATTTCTTGCAGGCAAGGCATGCACTGTGGTCCCATTTTTCTTTTTCTTCTTCTCAGTCAGGAGTTACAAACTCCAATGGTTGATTGACGCAGCTTGGCTAAAGTTCAAGTTTATTCTTTAATTTTTATGGGCAGATTATGTTCACAATTACACGTATCTTTTTCTGTTTTGTTTTTGTTTTTTTGGAATGAATGGCAAAGTGTCCTCTTGTGGTTATAAGAGCATCTCCAACCGATATGTCAATTTCAATGTGGCAAGTTTTGACAACAAAAAAAGACAGTTTTAAGCCTCCAACTGAGATGCCAAATTCTAGCTGGATTAACATCCTTCACTTTTGCTGTCAAAATTGACAGTCTACAAGTTGAGATGTCTTTTATTATTTTATTATTATTTTAATACTGAGCCCACTTTTTCTCTCCTCATCAATGTATAGTTTTTACCATATTTAATATTTTACTCTTAAATATTGAGCCCACTTGCCTTTAAAAATAATAAAATAATATGTATATTTGACATATCGGTTGGATAAAAAGTTTCACAATATGTCAAATTGCCACATAAGCTATCAAATTTAAATTTGATGTTTAGTATTTGACATCTCCCTTGGAGATGCTCTAAGGCATTAGTTAGGTTTCATTTAAACAAAATATTAAGGCATTATTAGCAGAAATGTGGCTTAGTCAAGTTGACTAGATCGGATGTACTCCTAACTCTGCATCCGAGTATAAGACACTATTAAATAAGAAGCGACTATTTAAACTTACCTTTAAACTTCTTTTGGGATAACTTAAACCTTTTAAGAATCATATACTTCTTTTGGGATTACTTAAAACTTCTAATATGATCATTATACGATTTCATTTTGCTAGTGAAAAACAAAGAATATCATCAAAAGGGTTAAATTTTAAATAGTGTTTTTATTTTTATTTTAAAAAAGGGGAAGTACTTTTTACTACAAAATTGGAGTTTCGAGAGGCTTGTTGTATATAACATTTGTTCCCATGATCAAAACTATGGTTGAAAACTCTCTTTTAGGTCGCATTTTAGAAAATAATGATGAGCCCCATTATATGCTTATCTACACGGCAGCTGACCTCATTCCTACTAAATTGTAACAATTGTTTAACTAAAATTAAAGTTATGTATCCGCATTAGTGTAGTGGTTTAGTATATCCACTAATATAGTGATTTAGAGCAATTGCTCCTTCAGGATTTCCTGAGTTTGAGTCTTAGTATACGTATAGTGTGTGTGAGTTTAACATATTACCGCACATCTTAATAGGAAAAGTCATCCACACAACAAAAAAATAAATAAATAAAAAATCAAAGTTTTGTATAATACGACAATCTTTCATTTGTATTGCTATTTTGAAACTTATTTGTTCACAGGTAACATCTGATCTAATATGTGATATAACTATATACAAAGCAAAATGATGTAAAATAATTATCTATTAACATTTATATAATTAAGAAAATAAAATTTAACATCCAATAAATTGCATTACCTTGTAAATGCAACTTCAAATTGTTTCTAAAATTTTTGAAGGCTCTACAAAGAAAATGCTCTTTAAGCATTACAAGGGCTAACGTTTGGGGACAAGTAATCTCAGCTCCTTTTGGATAGGATCAAGTAATAATCTTCTAAATCATCATCATTAGTGATTGCAAGTGTTCAACTAATATTAGTTAATTCTTAATAATAATAATTGGCGTGGCAATATCGTCTACGTCGTAGAGTAGGGCACACAACACAAAAAAGAGTAAAATAAATAAAATTGGGTATCCAAAAACAAAACAAAACCAAAAAAGAGGGGAAGAAAAATAAGAGAAATTTAAAAAAGGAAACGCAGACGTATCGTTAATCGTTGTCATCTTCTCGGCTGCTATGGCCCGTCTGTCTCAGATCAGAAAAGGTTAGTCATCGAAATTCAGCAATTGATGCAATTTCGATTCCATTTCATTCCATTGGTTTCATGCTATGCCAGTCCCCTCGTTTTCTCTTTCTTCCTTTTATATAATTACTTTCTTATTTGTTTGTTTTTTTTCCTTCTGATGGAAGATTTGCAGCTGTACGAAGGATTTGAACTTTCGCTGATCATTGTGAAAGGCTGCTGAAACTGTAAGTTTGGAAAATTTCGCAATGGTTTTTCATTTTTCGTATATGATTTCTGTTTGTGATTCTGGTGGTCGAGATTTACTAGCCCGTAGTCTTGTGATTGCTTGATTGTTGACGGCAATTCTCTGGGAAATGTGCTTATTCTAATGGAGATTTTCTAAGTTATGAATAAAATTTGGTGAATTTGGTAATGGGAATTGGAGATTTGCTCTGAAAAATAGGAAGGGGCGTTGTGGGTTCTTCACAAGGTTGATAATTGATATAGCATTCTATAAGTTTTTGTTTTTTCTAGAAACTTCTTGTTTATATTGATTTAGCATTTGATCTGATTCATCTCGTCTTAGCTTTCTTAGAGGCTTTCGGTTTGATGTTGTTGTTAAGTTTATACTTCCCTGCGGAACAATCACTCTTATGTTCTGGATTCTTAGGATTTGGTCCCTTTTGTATTTGATAACTTGTTGTGTTTTGCTCCTTACGAGCAATTGTTCCCCTCCCTCTACAGCTTTAGCATTCGATGTAAACTATTTTCTTCTATTTGAAGCATCCTATGTGGAATTGGTATTGGCAATGGCAGAATTAATCTTTATTCATCTTTGTACGTGCAGGCTATCTATCGTTTCTCACGATTATTGATTGTGGTGATTGCTTAGAAGTGTGCCTGCTTCCCTCATGAGTTCAACTGTTTCAACATCTCGAGGAATACATTCGCCCGCAAGGCTTGGCACATATGAATCGCCAGATGCTGGGGCTTCTGGCTCTTTTAGCCAGCTTGAACCAAACATCAATGACGGTGAAACTGAGTTACTCTCTGTATCCTGGAATCAGGACTATGGTTGCTTTTCTGCAGGCACAAGCAACGGTTTTCGTATCTTTAACTGCGAGCCTTTCAAGGAAACTTTTAGACGTGATTTGAAAAGTGGGGGATTCAAAATTGTGGAGATGTTGTTTCGATGCAACATTCTCGTACTTGTTGGAAGTGGAGACAATTCCCAATATCCACCTAACAAGGTTATGATTTGGGATGATCATCAGAGCCGATGTATTGGTGAATTTTCATTCAGGTCTGAGGTTCGTTCAGTAAGATTAAGGCGTGATCGCATAGTTGTTGTTCTTGAGCACAAGATATACGTTTACAACTTTATGGATCTGAAGCTGCTGCATCAGATCGAGACTGTAGCAAATCCTAGGGGATTGTGCTGCCTTTCACATCATCCAAATACATCTGTGTTGGCTTGCCCAGGCCTTCAACGAGGACAAGTTCGGATTGAACATTTTGGGCTGAACATGACAAAGTTAATCAATGCTCATGATTCCCATATTGCATGCTTCATGTTAACAATGGATGGACTGCTTCTTGCTACTGCTAGTACAAAGGGTACTTTGATAAGAATCTTCAACACGATGGATGGGACTCTCTTACAAGAGGTAGCATATTGCACAGTGAATATTATTGTTCTTCAAGTTCATGATGAATGGCTGGGGATTCAGTACTTACAGTAACATGCTGTGAAGTATTGAATAGAACAAAGGTTATTTGTATTTAGCCATAATTTGCTCGTATAAATATTATTCTTCTATGTATGGGAGAAGTGGCGCCTACTAGTAAGTGTCTGTCTTAAGGAAAACACTGTATATTCATCTATTGCCTCCATGTAGGTACGCAGAGGAGTGGACAGAGCAGAAATTTACAGTATTGCTCTCTCTCCGAATGTCCAGTGGTTGGCAGCATCGAGTGACAAAGGTACTGTCCATATATTCAGCCTCAGAGTTAGAGTATTTGGGGAGGATTTATCTGCCCATTCAAATTCTGCTCAAGGGCCAGCAATGTTTCAGCAGAATTCGTCAAATGCCCTAGATCCTCTTATTTCTCAAAACACTGGAGCCAATTCTAGTTCATCATTGTCTTTCATGAGAGGTAAGGCAATGTGCCAAAAGATAATTTTCACAACTTTGGAGTTATTATGAATCATCTGCTTGGATACTATGCATCTCTGCTTTAAGTGTTTGAGGTGGGCATGCATGTTTACTTCTCTAAAATCAAACTCATGTTTCTGAACTTCGGTTTGGAGTTCTTTTGCAATTTTTCCCCTTGAATGCTTCTTTAAGTGTTTTCTTCTAAAAATATATAATCTTTGTGAACAATTTTGTAGGGGTTTTACCTAAATATTTTAGCTCAGAGTGGTCATTTGCTCAGTTCCGCTTGCCAGAAGACACTCAATTCATTACCGCATTTGGTTCACAGAACACTGTCATCATTGTTGGCTTGGATGGGAGGTATTGTCTCTCTTTGAACGAGTGCGTGTGTGTGTTTATGTTCACTTGCCTAAAAGTTTTGGAACTATGGTCAAGTAAATATTCCTCGATGGCTTTAACTCCAAAGGACTTTAAAATGACGAATCTAACCCTGAATCAAATAGCTGATGATATACAACATTAGTTAGTTCGATGCTTTTTTTATTTGTTGGACCAATTTTTTGTCCACCTCCCTACCATGCTCGCTGATTGTTTTATTATTAATTTTTTCTTCTTCTGGTTTATCAGTTTCTACAAGTGCAGTTTTGATCCAGTTCATGGAGGTGAGATGTTGCAGCAGGAATACGTACGGTTTCTGAAAACTGACAGTAGGCCGAGATAGAGTTGTTCGAATAATTCCTGGAGCTATACATTCTTTCATCCGATGTACATATTGGCAATTTCTGAATGTCTGTTGGATGTAAATATTTGGAAGCGTTGTGTTGTTCCTTCTTACCATATATCTGGTAAAATAAAGCCAATTATTAAACTTGTTATAATGCCAAATGTTAGTATGCATGAAACTCTTCCCCCTAATTTGCTTGATATATACCATCTTTGAGTGACTTTTTCAGCAAATAAGCCCCAAAAATAAACTGGTTAGACTCTGAACTCCAAAACAATCTTGAGCTTGGTCATTCCGAAATGAAGTTGGATTGGCCTTTGTTATATAATTAGCTCATCCACAGAAGAGGCGAAATTGTCGGTGTTCTGGATAATTTTTTGGAATCAGTAGCTCAGGTTACCATGAGCCCAAACCATTTCATCTTATTTATTTGTATCATCAGCAATCAAATAGGAAACCATGTGTTTGTCACATGCTATGAAAAGAGGCAGTTTTTGGATTTGAAGTGCCAACTATTACAAGGCCCGCCCATCCCAGCTGAACTTTGATCAAGTTAAAGCTTTGATCTTACACTTGTATGGTCGTCCAGAACAAGCATCACTTTTCCAATGACTTTCCTATCTTTGATGGCAGAAAACGCAAGATTGGCCTGTCATTTACAAGGCAATTGGGAGCAGCTCAGATAATCAATCTTTCACAATAACTTGAAATAAAAGCAATAATCATGCACAATGAGCATGAATTTTAATCACACGACCAATATTTGACCAAGTTCCTTGAAGAAATATACTAAAATATGATTCAATATATAATGAGTTCTATACTTTGTCCAACTAGGCTTCTGAAGAACCTACTCTAAAGATTCGTACCTTCTTCCAAATCCTAACCCATTCAAACCATTGTCTCTTCTAATTTGTTCAGGTGAAAGACCTACCCCCTGGTTTAGTCCACAACTTGACTTTCAAGCAAAAGCTTTGATCAATCTAAGATTGTACCTATGTTAAGGGAGTGTAAGGAAGTTCCTAACCTCTGGCAGGCGATAAGTATGAGAGATGCGGATGGTGATCAAGCCACTTGCCACCCAGGACAGTAGCTCCTTGAGTGAATCTTCAAGAACAGCTGGTCGATGTATTCTGTAGCTACCCCAGTAAAGTCCATGCACTGTCCAGTTCTGGTACAAAGTAATACGTAAGTAGAAGGGCATCAGTTTGGAACCGAAAAATCAGGAACAAACAATATATTTCATGCCCATGTAATAAACACAATACAACACTAACTTGGTCTTTGGCGAACTGGATCCTTTGTGTCAAAACATACAAATACACAGACTATTGACTAGTAAGGAGACAAATTCAGATACAGAGTTTTTGCACACACTGTTTTCATTAAAGTCTTCTCCAATATCACTCTCATTTATTTCAAGTAAGCATGGCTTCATATACAGATGCCACAGGCTGTGGAGCAGCCAGACTGGTCAGTTAACTGAGAATTGTTGCCTGTTACTGTTCAACCTTCAACTTGGTTCTAAATCACATCTTTTTCTTCAAACTTCGAAAAAACAAGTAAAAACTATCAATTGATCATTTCCAAATGACTTCTATAATTCTCAGCAAGAATTTCAATCCTAGGCAGGCATTGATCATTTGAGCCAACAAATGCAACATTTTGGGTCTGGAGGGAAACAAACACTACCTTAACAAGGGCAATATTTGCAGGGATGACAGGGATCTCTCCACTGGCAAAGCCTATGACCAAAATGTTGGCCCCCCAACTCAAAACCTTCATGGCCTCTTTAGTAAGCTTGCCTCCAACTGGATCATACAAAACGTCAACCCCTTTAAGCTTTCTGGTTTTCAAGAAGTCCTTGACACTTTGGATAAGATTTTGAGTGCTCGAGTCCACGACATGATCAACACCCAATGACTTCAAATACTGCACCTTTTCAGCTCCCCTGGAGATTTCAACACCCAAATAACACAAACTCCATATGTAAATGCATCAAATTGAAAGCAAATAGCAATCCCAATTCCCACAAAACAATAACAATGAGGCTATGAAATAAGTTGAAGTACCTAGCAACGGCAATAACAATGGCTCCAACAACCTTGCCAATCTGCACAGCTGCAAGACCAACACCTCCAGCTGCACCCAGAACCAGCAATACCTACAAATAAACACAAAAACTCAAACACAAAACAAACACAGACCGAAACAAATACAAATGAAGATCATCATAAATATAAGTACTTGGCCGGAGGTCAAATTGGCCCGGTGAACAAGAGCCACGTGTGATGTCCCAAATGCCACAGGCAGTGCACCAGCAGCTACCAGATCACACCCCTCTGGCACTCCAAACCTTCAATCATCAACATCCCCACATCAGTAAACGAGAGAGAGAGAGAGAGAGAGAGAGAGAGAGAGAGAGAGAGAGAGAGAGAGATGGGGTAGCTGAACTCACAGCTCTGTCTGTTCGGCGACGATGAATTGGGCGAAGGAGCCGAGGGCGGCAAAAGAGCAAACAGGGTCCCCGACTTTGAACTTGGAGACGGAGGGTCCCACGGCGTCCACGACGCCGGAATAGTCAGAGCCAGGGATGAAAGGGAGAGGTGGCTTCTCTTGGTACTTGCCCAGTATCTGCAGATAATTGGCGTAGTTCAAGCTCGTAGCTTTCACCCTCACCCTCACCGATGTGGGAGACCCCAATTCAGGAATTGGATGATTCTTCTCCACCACTATTGCTTTCTCTGCTCCTCCTCCTGAAATGGGTGCTGTCGGGTCTCCCAATTTTCTGCAAACCAGAGCCTCCATTGTCTTCCACCTCGGGAATTTGGTTTCTGGAAGAGAGAGATTCAATTCTTATATTAAGATCAAATTGTGGGCAACTTCAACTGACTTTCTTTGTTTGTGCGTTAACAATGCAAGTACGTCGTCGTTTTCCTTCCTGAAGGAAAACAGAAAAATGAAAGTTTCTTTCTTTTATTACTTGCTATATATTTTATTTTAAATAGCAGTTTTATCTATGTGCTTAAAATTAAGGTGAGGGGGTTGAGATTGAAGGAGCCAAAATCCATATGGGGAGCAGAGCAGGGGTTTGGGTTGGGGTGTGCCCGGACTTGGTCTTGCTTAAGAATTGTAGCAAAGTTTCAAGCTTTCATGGCGGCAACAACATCAGCTTAAGCTTTCCTTCAAGATTTGGTTCAGATACCAAAGGCCCCACCAGTCTTAAATGTTTCCCAGTCGCTTCTGCTTCTTCACTCAGTGGCTCCGGTGCCCAATACACTGGTTCTGGTATCTAAATTTTGTTCTTTATGCATTTGATATGCTTTTTCTTCATCAAATTCTTCATTCCTGCTTTGTTTTATTTTTTTGATTAACCAAACCAATCAGTTGGTATTTTAAATGTACTATGGGTTTTTCTTTCTTGTTACTTATTAGTATATCGTGTGTGTGTGTGTTTGTGTGGTTGCGCTCTGACTTTAAATCTCCACCAGAGCAATTGCTGGATGTGCAAACAAAGCAGAAAAGGAAGGGGATAGCTGGCGTTGATCAAGATGAACTGGTGGATCCTAAATTTTTAGCTGACCCGGATAGTTGTTTTTGTGAGTTCAGAGGAGTGGAGATACACCACAAGGTGTATGATGCACAACCACAAGGACATGAGACTGAGGCCCTCTCTAGCCAGACTAAGAAGGTTGGTCTTCCTATGATTTTATTACATGGTTTTGGTGCCTCAGTTTTCTCGTGGAATCGAGTTATGAAGCCGTTAGCAGAGGCCATTGGTTCCAAAGTTGTTGCCTTTGATAGACCAGCCTTTGGGTTGACATCCAGGGTAAACCTTTTTGGGCATTCATCATCTGGAAATGGGGAACCAAGACCTATAAATCCATATACCATGGCATTTGCAGTGCTTGCTACCTTGTACTTTATTGATTTTCTAGCAGCTGAGAAGGCAATTCTAGTAGGGTATGTACTTAAATCATTATCTTTTGGTACTGCTATTGAGATTAAGTCTCATTTTGTACCTTTTGGCTATATATAAATTCTTTTAGGAGAAACAATAAAGTTTCACAATCATTGTGATCATCTCATCAGTTTTTCAATTTTAAATTAGGCATTCAGCTGGTTGTCTTGTAGCAGTTGATGCATATTTTGAAGCTCCAGAATGTGTTGCTGCTGTGATCCTTGTTGCCCCAGCAATTTTGGCTCCACGTACTATTAAAAAGGGTGTAAAGGGAGATCAATCAGGAGAAGATAACCAGATTGAAGAAGATAGCTCAAATTCAATAAATCTAGGGAATCCATTTATCCAGTTTTTCAGGATGCTGTCCAAGTTTGCCAAATTTATTTCACAGGCAATAATGCGAATGGTGAAGGGGATGGCAGGCATGCTTAGCTCTTTGTATAAGAAATTCTTGTCAGCTATTCTACGCTCTGCCTTTGCTGTAATGCTAGTAAGGAATTTCTCTTCACTCTATTTTACCCTGCATTCAGTTTGATTTTTCCAGATACTGTCAAATTGATCGAGTGTTCCAGCCAACCAAAGCAATATCTAAGTTTGGGTAGCCCAGTACAAGATATAACTGATATTCTTTTTTCCTAAACGTTATTGTTTTTCTTTGTGATATTTTTCTGCCCTTTTTAAAGATACATGTGCTACATCTGACAGTGACTTACCATATGATTCTCAGGTAAGGATGGCTATTGATAAATTTGGTGTTACTGCTGTTAGGAATGCATGGTATGACGGGAATCAGGTCACTGAACATGTCATACAAGGTTATACAAAGGTTATTATCTTTAATAGTTTTGCCTTCTCGTTTGTTTTTTATTTTGGGGGAGCATAGCGCTCACCTGGATGTTAGTTCACATGCAGCCATTGAGGGTTAAGGGTTGGGACAAGGCACTTGTGGAGTACACAGCAGCAATGCTTACAGACACTTCATCTGAATCAAAGCCACCACTGGCAAAAAGACTTCATGAAATCTCATGTCCTGGTAACAGTCTTATAACCCTATAAATTTCCCACTTAGTGTTAAAATGGGTTGAAGCTTGTATTGAAAAATACGTCAATTGGAAGGAAAGAGACTTAATCAACTAAAAAGAAAGGCCCGTTAGACCAGAAAAGTAGTTTTTCTTTTCCCTAGTGTCCCAGTTGCCTTGTAATCCATGTTGAAGAAGAAACATGTAATGTTAATACTAGTCATTCTCTCTTTGAATCCCAGTCTTGATTGTTACGGGTGATAATGACCGAATTGTCCCCTCGTGGAATGCTGAGAGACTTTCACGAGCCATACCTGGATCTTGCCTTGAAGTTATAAAGCATTGTGGGCACTTGCCACACGAAGAGAAAGTTGATGAGTTTGTTTCAATAGTGAAGAAATTTCTGCAAGGAGCTTTTGAAGATCCTCAGGAACAACATCTACAAGTTGTAGTGTGAAGTTTGTCTCCTATATCCCATTCTACCATGTCATGGGGGAAATTGGCTGGCTCGATCAAACAAACTAACATAAGAATGTTGTCAGTCTATATATGAAGAATTTGGGACGTCGGACAATAGTCCGGCCAGGAAATGGGAAATGCCCATAAATCGAAGTATGTAATACAGCAGGTGTAATACCCTCTATGTTAATATCTCTGCTCCCCTCAGTCACTTGGGACATTCAGTAGTTGTAATACTAGTGATTTGAGTGTGTCAATTGTTGTCTCTTGATAGACAAGTACTGAAATTAGTAAAACTGCAATTTTCCTTTGATATGTGCAATGAGCGACCAAGAGTCTGTAATTTGATATTATATGTAATGGAGCAAAACCCTATGCACATTGTTGTTCTTTACTGAGATCATAATCTGAGAAAGGAGTTTAACAGTATGGGATAACCAAAGTTTAAGTAGTGGACTTTTATACTGCATTAATTTGATACATGATGCTAATTACAAACTTGATTAAAAAGGAGGATCAGTTGATATGGTAAGACTAGCATCTTGTAATCCTGAAGGCACATCAAATCCTGACATAAAGTCGTCACCGAAGATCACAGCACCGGCCGCCAGCGCTCCAGCACCCATTCCCATTCCAAAACCCGGTGCCCCTCTACGACCAGGCGGTGCTCCAGATGATGGCATATTAACATAGGTATCCCGCATTCTATCTGTTCTTGGGATAAAACTGGGTATGTACCCAACATTAGAAGGTGGGGGAGGTGGTGGCGGAGTTCTGGGCGGCTCATAGCTTGGTCCACTTGCTGGCGGGTAGCTTGGTCCGCAGGGTGGCGGGTAGCTTGGCCCGCTGGCTGGTGGGTAACTGGGTCCGCCGGATGGCGGGTAGCTTGGTCCAACTGCAGATGGGTTGGAATAGTTTGTAGGGAAAGGCCTTGGTTGTGCATATGGAGAATTGATACGGAGCTGACTTTCTTGCCTTTGGTGTGGAGCTAGAGGTAGAAATGTTGGTGCAGACCCATCTCCAATAGCCAAGGTGATGGTATTGCTGAGATCCGTAGGTCCTCCCTCACTGCCTACAAAAACAGTTACTAATCAATAATCACATCAAATTCCATCGAAAGAGGTAGACTGTAATCCAAACCATATGTCAAGGATCATGTTGCCATCAAACTTCAACCATGAATTTATACAAGAAACTTAATCTGGAAAACTAACAAGAGTTACATAAGGCACATTGTATCTTTCAGAGTTTCTGAAGAACACCCGATGAATTATGAATACCTGTGTATGAGCTTGGAGCTTCCATGTCCTCAGATATACGTATCGAAACATCAACGAATCCTTGAGGCTTGTTGGAGTTCTTTTTCCGCAATTGATAGCTCCCAACTTCTTCAGCTCCTTGTCTTGAAGCCTCAGAATTCTTGTTGTGCTTAGCCAGAAACTCTCTCAAGACAATAGTTGCTGTACCCTGAAGCCTCTCTCTGAGGAATATAGGCTCTCTGCTGTACACTTCAATGTGCAGCGCCAGATCCTGCAAGTTCGACTCCGAGTCCTCAACCAAGGTAGCAAACTTGGTTTTCCATACTGGATTTGCATTTCCAGATGCATCAATCTTGGTGCAGTATTTGTTATTAGGGTTAGTCCACCCAACAGCATACCATTGGAGCTTCCATAAGGAAGACGAACGCCGGAGCCCTCTAGCAGATATCAGGCACACTTCAACCCAGAGTTTCCCCATACCAAGCTAATTGAAGAAAAGGAGAGAAATTGAGATAACTTTCTTGTGCAAGGTTGTCTTAGTTAGGATAATGTTGATATGAAGAAAACGAAGGGAAGCTGTTTTGATTATCTTGATGGCTACTTTACTTTGGTGGTGACATAATTTTTATACCCGAGCAACATTATGGGGTAACCCCTTTTGTCAAACTTCTTTTCCCCAGCAAAAGTGCATCACAGATGGGCAGGAATCTGTAATTAGAAAATAGAAAACGTACGGGATAATACTGTAGAGAATATGACTAAAATGGTCATATATGTTAACAGTGAAACTACTGTTTGTACCAAAATTTGCACCTTTTGGCCAAAATCTTTATTCTAGTCAAAATACATGTGTTTGGGCCTAAAATCTAAACATAGCCCATTTAATTATTTTGGTTCTAGTTGCCAAAAGTTGAAAGAAAGGCATGATCATCTCATAAGATAAAGTAAGCCAAAGTAAATTCTCACAAGTTTCCAAGTTGCATATTCTTGGAACTTGAGGCCTGTCAAGCAGAAAGGTGAAAGCAATAGTTCTCATAGCCATTCTCAGGAACTACAGACCTGTGTGGTCTCATCAAGCAAGATATTTACTATCCTTTAAAAATTGCAGGAACAAAGATATTTCCAATAAAATATTTTTCAGATATTTAGGAAACCACCGTCATACATATTTCCTACAAATATCAAGGGATGTGAACAAACAAACAACAACAACAAAATCTGCAACAAAAACAAATACTAATATCAATCAGTCTCACTAATCATTCTAGCTTTCAACAGAAGCAAAGCCAACAAAGGTGCCAAGGAACCTCCAAAGCTATCTTTGAGATTCAGCTCAGAATTCTAAGCAACTCACGGCTCAACCTGATTATTGCTATGCCAATTTCAACATTGGTATCGATTTCAAGCTAATATTTATTAGTTGAAGGTACTGAAGTGCAATTCCACAAATCCAATCGATCACTGACGATCCAATCGATCGACCTAACAATCCAATCAGTCGGCTGACCAAAATGGTCTCAGAAATGGCATTTCAGAATTCAAAGTCCCATGTTACGATGTCTTTCCAGGACTTGGCAGTTCCTTTCATTTACTGTATTTCAAACAATTCTTCTTGAACTTGTTTGTTTTATTTTCAAACGCTTGTATTTTTGCTTTACTTCCCAGTTTTATTTAGATAAATTATAAAGTTCTCACCCGTCTGAGGCATAGAAAAGAATTTACTTGGGAGATATTCCTCACCCAAATTCACAATCACTTGATCAAAGTCAATAGCTTGGGCGCAAGTTATTTCATTTTTCAAGTCTGTTAGGGGTTTGTTAACTTACAATGCGCAGACGCGACACATAAAGAAAGTTGATTTGTTAACCACTAATGGTTTTTAATTCGATGAGAAACTTTACCCTGCCATCACAGGTACTAAAACAAAAGGGGTGAACAACTACTTTACAAAAGTTTACACGATCTTGACTTTTAACCCATGGACGGGTAGGGTCTAACAATCAAATTACCAGATTACAAGTAAACTGGCCTCCTCCCTCCAGGAAAAAGAAAATGAGATCCCATTTTGGCTCGTGTTATAATTTGATAATGCAACATCTTCAAGCCAAAATGGAGACAACCAACAGAGCACACAAAAACCTTCACATCTTGGTGCTTCAGCCGAGGAAAAACCGTGGCTCAACTTCATGATTTCATGGTCTTGGAGTATGGTAAGGTCTTTGAAAGTGGTGGAACTAACAACAGCTTCCGACCGGCACGTTTAACCATCTGGTTGTCTTGGGGATTAGTTGAAACGCTACTCCTTGTATACATCATTGCAGTGGAGCCTAAAATGTCGTCCCCAAAACCGCACACTTTGAAGAATGACCTGAAATTAAGATTTACAGCGGATATTTATCCTCACAATCACAATTACATTGTAGGGGGGAAACTTTGTCCACCAAAGAATTGAGTCAGATTCGTACGATTAATTACCTCTCATTCTCTGAGCAAAGGGCTGCTATGTCATAGATGTCTCTACTTGTGAGCATTCTGCATCAAGTATTGAAATACTTTTTAACACCACAAAAAGGGCATCTTTTCTTCAGGATGTTAGGTACAACAACACCATTAAGATGAATAAAATCTAACAATCCCTAGAGGTCAAACAAACTACTATCTAGTCAATGTTACAAGTCTTATAATTCAGAAAAAGCAACCAATAAAGCAAAAAACTTGAGAGAGAAAAAGAAAGAAAGAAAGAATAGTGAACCTTATGATTCTTTTAACTATCATCCTGCCAATTCCCATTCCCCGCAATGAAGGAAGCACCTGGAAGACACTGAAGCATATATATATATATCAATACTTCCCAAGTTCAACACTTTTTCTTGGAAATCAAACTCAGAAGAAGCTTAATCACAAAACCAATTTGCTTTGATTGATATATACCATGACATCGTAGATGGAGGCAGTGAGTCCAAGATCAGAAACGGCACGCCCAAAGCCGACCAATTGACTGTTCAATGGGGTAACAGGCATCACCACATTCTGCAACAACTCTCCAAAACCCACCATCTTCTTCTTCTGCTGCTGCTGCAGCTGCTTTTCCTTCAAAAACGATGAAGATGATGAAGAGCAACCAATCACATCATTTGGCTTGCAGAAGACTGAGACCAAGACCGAACTGTGGGAGAGAGCGACGCGCAGCTTGTGCAAGTCCACAGCTTCAACGACGCAGCGGCCACCGTCGGCGTCGACGTAATTGGGGAAACGGTGGCAGGAGAAGTTGCAGGCGCCGAAGAGCTCACTGAGGTCATCTGGGTTCACGTGAGATGGGTTTGTGGATATGAAAACTGGGACACGGGCTTGCAGGGTTGCTGGTGTTTTCGGTTTTGGTTTTGATTTTGATTTTGATTCTGATGGCGTTTTCATGGTTTTCTCCAGTTGGGTTTTGCCGCCTCTGCTTCTTCTGCTCACCCATTTTAGCTCCATGGTTTTCTTGGTCGTGTGACCCTCTACTATATGCATGGGCATAGCGGCTGCTGCTGCTGTAGCTGCAGCTGCACTAATCTCCATCTCTCTCTCTCTCTCTGCAATTGTTTGTGAATCGTTCGTCCTCTGGAATGGAAGATAATGTTGTTGAGTGTGTTCCTAAACTCAGAAACTTGCTCGATATTGCAAAATCCAAATGAAATCCGAAAAGTCAAAAATGTCCTTACTGTATTCATATTATAGTAGGGTGAAAACGCCATTATCTATTTTACCTATTCACGAATTCACCCCAAGGTCTGTCTGTTGTCTGTTTCGAAACTATTGGCAAATTGTCAATTGGTACTTTTGCGCTAGACGACAGTAATTTAGCTAAACCTTTAGATTGCTGCCACTTGTACGGTTCGATCTTCGTTCATCCTCTTCTTAGACCTTTCCCACGGCCCAGCGCTCTCCGTAAAGAAATTTTTTTATAGAAAAAACCTAAAAGAGATTTGATGCTTCAGTCTAAACCCGTACCCGACTAAACCGACCAGGATCTGCTATTCGGACCCATCACAACCGGTGACCAGTACACCTTCTCCACAGCGCCACCATTGAAACGGCCACTTCAAATCCCCAAAGGCTTTCAATTCAACATTTCGTCGACGATGCCATTTAATCTAAACTAAAAGGTCCAATTTTTTAAAAAACTTAAACAAGAAGACATGGAAAACCCCAATTTTCATGGCATTTGCCATTTGGTCCTACAAATTTTAATAGTGAGACTTTGAACCAATGTGGATGGTTATGAATATGAATCCAAGCTACTATCTCATCAGTCTCAAGACCAATGTTATCAATCAAAAGTTCACAATTGGAAACAAAAGCAACTTCATCACACCATTAGTTCATAAAAGCAAAGGATAGCAGTAAGGTATCATGTTCTGAGGAAAGGAAAAGATGTGATAATACGGGAAACATGTTTCTTCATGTAAAGTACTCATAAAGCCTGCCTCAGAGGCGAAGAGTCCACGGGAAGTTGTCGGTTGCCGCGGTGGCAGCTTGCTCCTGAGAGCTTGCTGGAGGAGCTCGGGTGTTTGATGATCCGTCTCGATGACGACCAGCACTTAACCATTCATCTATGTCTGATAACTCTATAGCACTTCTGCTGGTTCCAGTGGTTGACGTAAATGGCTTGCTGAAGAAAGGTTGCTGTGGCCCTAACTCTGTTGGCCTAAACAAATTCAAACCTTGGCTTGCCTGCTCGACATTGCTTCCACAGTGTGTGCTTCCTCTACCAGCCATTGGTTGAAACTGATGTGGTCCACCTCCAAGATAACTTGAGCCCGGACTCTGACTTGGTCCAGAAACAAACTGGGGAAGCCGCGCTGCAGACCAAAATGGCCATGGACCATGAACCTTCTCAGTTTCCCTCCGTAGATCGGAGGCACGCACATCAGCTATCAACACATTCTTGCCTTTACCATCTCCAAATAAGGAGTTCATAGAGGAGGAACTCCCAGATAAGGGATTGGTGGGGTAAGAATTAATTGATGCCACATTATGAATTTGGCCTAGAGCTTGACACTGGAAGTTTGAAGTTGCATTATCAGGATTAAGATCTTCAGTTTGAAGATGGATAGTGTTTTTGAACTGCTGCCAAATCAAGTCTGAATTCTTCTCAGCAACCATTTGAGCTGTTGGCCAAACCATTTGAGGTGATGTCATGTTAAGCATTTGACCTAGAGCTCGACGCTGAAAGTTTGAAGTCACATTATGAGGATTAAGATCTTCAGCACCTTTTCCCGAATTGTGCTTGGCAACCATTTGAGCTGTTGGCCCAACCATTTGAGATGATGCTACATTAACAATTTGACATGGACCTCGGCACTGAAAGTTGGAAGTTGCGTTGTGTGGATTAAGATCTTCAGCACCTTTTGTGGAATTGTGCTCAGCAACCATTTGAGCTGTTGGCCCAAGATCTTTAACAAACTGCATCAAGCTTTCTTCGTATCCAATACTATTCTGCTTAGCATACAAGGCCAGGACAAGTAATCAATATACAAGTACATACAACTCGGACTACACAAATAAATAAGACCTTAAATCTCAGTCCTCTTTTCCATTACAGGCCTTTTGATTGGTTGCTGTTGAATAAAGGTTCAGCTTACATGACTGTATACAATTTTTCTTTTTATATCAGTTTGGGACAACTACTTAAGATACACCCATGAGCAGATGCTCCACTGCACTACTCACCTGTACAAGTTGTTTTGAGCTGGAATAGACTGTAGACTCTATTGACTCATTCTCAGTGGGTAGTGTATTCAGAGGCCTGTAGGTTTCATGTCGATCTACTTCAGAGTGCTCAGAACTTCTTTCACCTCTACAGCCTGTTTATGGGAGAAATGAAAAGAGAATGAGTTCAACTATATTGAATGCTAAAAGGCACTCTGCATGATCTGGTAAGGAGGTTATTAGCCTACAATAACCAAAACAGTAAAACTCATACAGGCACTTGACTCACGTGCATTAATGTGTTCAATTACAAGATCATTCAGAAGACTGGATAAGTCAATATCTTGAGCGAGTTAAGAGTTCTCTATTACTTTGCAATCACTTTGGCAAAATGTAAGTTCTGAAGTTGGACTTATGTATCTTGTTTGGACATAGACCTACCCTTTGAAGCCATCCCATTCGTTGACCTGTGAGAACTATTCAGAATGTTCACTTCAGTCTTAGCCCTCTTACTGGCTCGCAGTCTTGTCATGGAATGGCTACTTTCAAAGTTCTCAGGGTCATTTTTCAAAGCATCAAACAACCGCACCGCTAGGTCTCTTATAGCACAAGCCTGAAAAACCATAAATCTCAATATAATAAGGAGAAAATGTAGATTTCAAGAGCATAAAAAGTTGGCCAGCCTTGATGATAACAACAGTGCTTAATGGACTTACCTGTCTATAATAGGTGGTCGTTGAAAAGTTGAAATGCATGGCATTGCTCCATACCAAAAACACATCATGCTGTACGTTAACCAAATAATCATCAGAACTAAAGGAATAGCTTTATATATAACTATCAACATTAATCTACCAAATATTACAATCACAAATGTGATGGAAAGCAGTTTGTTTCATACTCCTACAACTATAAAACTAGCATGCCTCACCCAAAAAAAAAAAAAAAGTAGCATGCCAAAAACTAAATTTGGTGAGGAAACCAATGAACCAACCCAACCGCCTAAACGTCAAAACAAACGTGCATATACACTCAAATTTTCACCAAACATAAAAAGGGAGATGAGTATTAGATACAGAAGTCTCAAAAACAAGTTTTCTTCCCAGCTTTACTGAAAGGAAAAACAAGAAGAGAACCCTGGAGTCTAGGAGCAAACCTCAAATTCTTCAAGTGTTCTGTAGCTTTGTCCATTGAGTTTTGCTGAAATCGTGCCGAAATCCATAGGCTCTTTAATGATGTCATAGTAGTCTTTAACCTTTTACATTCAGAACTATAAATACGCAACTATAACGGTATACATATTTGGATAGACCATAAATACAGTGGACAAACCTCTTCTGGATTTACTGCCTCTGCAAATAGATTGTGTGAGTCTCTCCTATAATTAAAGTTAAAAACAGTAAGGCATTAACTTCCTTGTTGAGAAATTCAATAAAGAAGAGCGCAATCACTTCTAGGAGGAAAACAAAAAAACTTCACTTCAATCAATTATAGCGTGGCTAACAACAAAAACGCAATAAGAAAAATGTCATAACCAAGTGTTTACCTTTTCAATATACCAAGCAGCAGTTCCAGCTTCCTTCTTTCTGGTAACACAGTACCAGATGACAAGGAAACTGTTTGATTTAAGACAAGAAATAATGAATTAATGAGCCCTTGCCATCCTAACATAGATATAGTAAATTTCAAGTCAAATTTTAAAGGAAAAAAGTGAAAAACCCTCACCGTCATTTGTACAATGGTCTCCGTTGCTCGAATTACCAGCCTGCATTTATGCCAAAAAGGAGAAGAAAAAAGAAAAAAATTGTAACACCAGTGCAAAATTATAATGAATATACCTGTCCTTTCATTCAAATAAATATGAAGTATTTAGAAAAAGAATGCGGAGTGTCTAACAAAGTTTACTACTAAGAATTTATGCTTGATATAAAAAATAAAAAACTCAAAATATTCAATTAATTGTCATGACAAAGCAACAGTTCAACATTTCTACTTCCTGTTCAATAACTGCTCCAGTTTTCACCGCCTTGTTTAGTACACACCTCTTTTTTCAGTTGATACTCAACTGTATTTGCAACCAGATCCTGGACGGGTCTACTCTTAACCTTTTTTATTCTGTGCGTCAGGTCGGAATCTTCAGTAACAACATCCCTGGCTGCATCACATGTCGCCTTGCCCTTATTCTGAGTCTTTTTTGCTTCGAGTTCAAGTATTCGTGCACTCCTTCTACGTTCACCACTCCACATAATTGCTATTGTTATTTGTTATTTTCCACAATCACCTCTATGAGATACAAACTTCTACAATACAATGCGTAGCAAACTCAATTGAATGTCCCCTGCCGTTCCACAAATCAAGTGATAAATATTAGGGATGAAACATGGAAAGTTCAGGAAAGCTATTAGATATTCATGTACAAAATATGTAATCTTGGAAAATAAAAGTGACAGAAAAAAAAAAGGGAACCGAAATGCCATGTGACACCACAAATAGAATTAGTTTCAGTAAAAGGGTAAAGGGTTACTGGTACATACTCAAAAATCAAGCGACAAACAATACAGAAATGTAAAGAGAAACAGAAACTGGGTGAAATCTCATAAACCATTTCTCAGCCATACTCTTTGTTTCTGAAATGGAAAATATTTTCATATTTCAGTTAAATTCTTTGAAAACCTGTTTTCATTTCATTCTAAAATGTTTTAAACGACACTTTTGTTTAGCCAAATTGAAACAATTTTCATAGAAATAAAGTATGTCCCTGGACCTTTTAATAGGTGAGGCCACATGACCACTTAAGTGCATCGTTCATCCACTGCAAAATCATATTCTCTTACATGCTCTCTATCTTTGCCTTCTCTTAGATAGGAAACTATCAAATCTTTCAAGAACTGATTTTCATTATAATCACCAAGCAAAAATCTGAAAATTTTCTTTAAACTGATGTCACCTGATCTTAGATTTTAAAATGTGATAGAAACACAAATTCAAGTATCACTCAACTGAGACATGTGAGTTCCACAATAATTACGAACCAAAAAAGTAAACCCTATCATCTTACTCTGCAGAATAATTTATTAGTAATTATGTGAACTTTCATCAGCTAAATTTCTTATTAGTAATTCAATCTCCTAAAAGAAGAAAAAATATTAGGCCACTTTCTATTCCAATTCTAGTAAATACATATTCTAAAAGAACAAAATGCAACCTCTTTATGCATTAATTAGTGCACATCATTGCAAAGCGACCACTACCACCACCATATATTTGAAATTTTTCCAAAAACAGGACAGATGAAGAAAAATATATACAGAATGATGGGCTACATATTTGTACAAAGCACATGTGCTTGTTCCTATTTTGTTTATTTCTTCATAATATTGCTAAATCAATGGAACTATTTTTTCTACAAGAAAAATTTCTAACCAATTCTTATTTTGATACCCAGAAATCCTCCAATCCCGCTTCATGGACTTGGATTTGAAACAGGGGGCCCCTGCCTAACCCTACAATCTTTGGATATTCTAATTTCTAACCAAATTAGAGTATCCAATTTCTCCCTTCTTCCGTAATTTGACTTCTCCCCTTGGGCACCAACTGTTTTACAATCTAGTAAGCAGTCAAGTGTTGGGACTTGGATCAGACGCCAAATGTATTATGACTCTGGGTTTAGCTATAATATCAAGCCAGTGTGCTTGAAGATCTGATACCAACACAATACCTCTTTTGTTTTTATCACTCACAACATACTTGGATCAGATGCCAACGTATTATGACTCTGGGTTTAGCTATAATATCATGCCAGTATGCTTGAGGATCTGATACCAACACAATTCCTCTTTTTGTATCACTCATAACATTATTGATATCAACGAACTAGTTCCAAGTCTACTACAAATCCATCAATTCTGTACCAACCACAACAAGCTTCTCAAAGTAACCAAATCTTAACACATCAATATCACAAATGGATGACAACCACAACTAAATGATAGGAGAAAATAAAATAAAGAGAAAATGCACCTTTTGATCAATATAAAAATAACATACAAAGGCTATCTAAGAGCAATCAAAATTTTCAATTTCTCTTCTTGGATTTCTCCCATGGCCATCAAAAAACGCCAAACTGGTAAAGATCGGTGCAAGTAGTGACAGAAGGCAGAATGCAAGACTCACATTCAAAAAAGAAAAGCAATAGAACATTACCAATTGCATCTCCTTCAAGCAACCGTGCAGTGAAAACATTTACAGGACCTCCGCCTCAATAATGTCAATCCCGACTGATGCTCCAATAGAGCACTATTAACCCTAAGAAGGCCATTTATAAAGTAACTTAATAAATTTCACCCATTTAAGGTAATCTTGGTGGATTTACTTAGATATGAGCACATAATGACTAGCACGGGCCTCCCAGTGCATGAAGAGATTAGCCTGAAAATTGTGTTCTGGAGAACAAATAGAGTGGCATTGGCCCCATCTGGCAAAGCACTAATGGTTAAGTAAAAATGCATGATTAAAACCAAAATTTAATAGTTAGACTCAAATTTACGTAAGTGAACTGTGGTATCCAAAGTGATTGAAATAAATAAGAGCTTTATTTTTCTGATAAAAATGTAAAAATAAAAATAAAACAAGGAGTTATAAATTATAACTTTGTCTCATTTCCATATGTGTTTCTGAATTCATTTTGCCAAAGCCTTTATAAAGCAAATTTTCACTATTATGGCAACTAGTAAGTAAGTCTCTTGATGAATGAATTCAAAGAAAAACACATTTCTAGCTTAGATATGATGTACGAATAATGTGGCATCCTCTACAACATTGTCGGAGTAAATTAGTAAATGAAACACTTGATGACTGCCAACCAACTCCTGTGTATTTCCCAAAAATATTTCAATCTTAAGAGTAGAGAACTAATAGACCATCAGAATTTTAGAAGCTCTTGATTATACCACAGTACTTTCTCCATATATGCAGGTATACCACCACCTAGCTCATGCCATATCTATTTTTTGTTATCATGTCTTGGCCTCAATGCTTTGAACTAGCAATTCATTTTTTATAAGGGTTGTCCATTTGATATATACTATAATCAAACAATAGGAAACAATTCATGAAGCTCAAGATTAAGTACGTTAGTTTTTTTGTTAAGCAAAACACTTCAATATGACCCATGTAATGAGAAACCAATGAGAGAGGCAGAGCTATGTCCATAAACAATAAAATGCAGAAGCAGCCATACCAGTATCTGCTTCTTCAACCATTGGACATCCATTGATGGTAATCTGAAACAATGCCAATAGCCTTCGACCCAAGTTTATTGGAACCCATGTGCTCAAGAAGATTTCTGGCATCATCATCAACTTTCACTGCAAAAAAAAAAGTCGAGCACTTACAGAAACTTGTTTATGGTAAAAATGAATATAAACCCATGAGAGATAGAGAGACCGAAAACAGAATTCGGGGTTGTCTTACAAAGATTCGCTCTCAAATTTATAAGCAATGACGAAGAGCCCAGAATTCTTGGACCCATATAACTAACTGATAAGAAGTTTTTGCAGTTTCTCCCAAGTTGTGATTTTTGGGAAAATTCCTTTGTTTCTTTGTTTGGAGGGAGGCTTGAGGGCCCCAAGAGTCCATAAATTTGATGGGTCACTGTGAGCTCCTTCTTCTGCGTCTGAAGCCATTTTCATCTGGGAAGTAAAACAGGACGGTGCTAAACCGCTGCTACACCTTTCATCTCTGTAGATTTCAAGAAACATACTGAAGGAGGAGGATGGGAGAAGCGTATTATGTAGAATCGCGGTTTGCTAATGGTGTCTTCTCAACAGTCTAATTTGACGTTTCTTATAAACTTGGTACGAGTTCTTCAAGTTTTCCTCTTTTTTTACTATTGATTTTATAATTACAAGACATCTTTATTTACACTCTTTTTCATTTTTGGTGTAAATTCTCCTATTTTGATATGAATCTTTCAATTTCTGCATTGTTTATAAAACATGATGGTTGATTTTCCATTTTTCATACATGGATAAATCAGGACATAAATCCCAATTACTTTATGGCTAAATTATTGAATTGCCCCCTATAACTCAATTTCAGTCTCAATTACCCTCCTCCCACTTTCCTGAAACTCCATATAGTATCTCACTTTACCTGGATTCCATCCCAATTGCTAATCTATATGAACAAATGTGACAACCCAGGTCAGAGGTTTCCAGTTTGCCCACTGGTAACAACCCAGTCGTCAAACTTATGAGAGCAGTTACCTTGTTGATCTAGAAGTTCAAAAAGAAAGGATAAGGCGGATTGTAGTATCAGAAATCTCTTTATCGGTCTTCATCTTCGTCTTCTTCCCGTTGACAAAAATTCTCTGCTCCCAAATTCACTTTGCCTTGATTCCCAAAAATGGCACATGGGCATTACGTGTGCAAGTTTGACGACTTCTGTCAGGGCTAGATGGAATTTAGGCAAAGTGAGGCACTATATGGAGTTTCATGGGTGGAAATAAGACACTTCGTAACGTTTTTGGAGAATGTTTTACGAGAAAACGTTTTCCACGAGAATGAAAACAACTTTTACATTTTTCTACAGTATCGTGAAGCTTGTTTTCGTTTTATGAAAAAGTTCGCGAGAATGAAAACATGCTACCAAACGTGATTTTGACTCATTTTTGTTTTACGAAAATGAAAACAACCTCAAAACGTTCGAACGCCACCTTAGAGTTTCGGGGAGAAGCGGGAGAAATTGAGTTAGAGAAGCGTTCCAATAATTTAGCCTTACTTTATTTGGCACATTCAATTATTTGTTCTTATTTTAGGTTGATTTTAAAAACTCATTTATTTCAAGCAAATAATTTTTCAGTGAAGAAAATATACACTCAGCAACAATACTTGATGCATACATAGTAACCAAGTGATGAAACTATAAATAAATAAATAAAGATAACAACAATTAATATTGAAACAAATTATTTATAAAATTATTTTTAAAAAAAGCTTTATTTACATTCCACTATTCCAAATTTGGCAAACATGACATACATATAACTCGAACAATTGACCATGTAAAAGGAAATCAAGAGAGAGATAGAGACCTAAGCTAGCTGCTTGAATGATTTTGGACTTGTTTCTATCTGTCAAGAACAGATTTTTGAATGAGGATATGTACACCATTTCCAGGCCCTACAATCATTTTATAAGCAGGAGAATGCTTATATTTGGGAGACAGAGAGAAAGAGAACTTGGAGATAACAAGGGAGAGCACAACTTTCAATTCAACCATGGCAAAGTTTTTGCCCAAACATATTCGAGGTCCCAACCCAAATGGGATGTAGGCTTGGGGAGACTTGCAAGCTTTAGAGACACCATCTATGAACCTCTCAGGCTTGAATTCATTTGCATCAGGTCCCCAAATTTCTGTATCTCTGTGCAATGTTGGGATCAAAGTCCATAAGCATACACCTTTAGGAACACTGATGTTTCCCACTTGGGTATCTTCAAGTGCCTCCCTTGACACAAAGGCAGCCGGCGGGTACAAACGCAAGACTTCTTGAATCACCATAGCCATCTGCAAGGGTGTATGCACGTATGCAGGGTTACATCGAAAACTTGTACTCAAACGGGAAATGTTATCTTGCTAGACAAGGCATTATGACATGTTATGTTGCTAGATATAGTTGGTTAGTAAAGTAGAATTTTGTTCGAATGTGTAGTGACAACATAATTTTGCATCAGAAAAGTACCCTACATTCAACAAAATTATAATGAACATACAGATTAATGCAAGCACTTGTACCGTTTTCAACTGAGGGAGTGAGTTTGCATCTGGGAGGCCATCTGGGCAAACTTGAGCCAACTCCGTCCTAATTCGAGCTTGCCACACGGGATGTAGAGCAAGTAGCATCATACACCAAGAGGCAGCAGTAGCTGTGGATTCATGGCCTGCAAAGTATATGCTCTTGCAGTTGTCAACTATGAAGCGCTTGGATGAATCTTTGCCTAGGCTTTGGTCATTGATGGCTCCCTCTAGTATTGTCTGCAACAGATCCTTTTCGGCTGAAGATGTCTCTGAGCCTTGTCTTTCTCTCACTGCCTCCCAGATCAATGACTCTATCTCTCTCTCTAAGCACCCTATCTCTTTTTGCTTCTTCAAGCCACTGCATTATAATTAGTCATTATAAATTTTTTAACACAAGGCAAAGAACACTGTTAATTAGTGTTAAACCTGCATACCCCAAATTAGAAAATAGGAAATTTTGCTGGGATATGACTTCTTGAAGAGCTCTAAGCTTTGAGAAAATCTGTTTGCCCTTTATATAAGAGCTTCCGAAACAAGCTCTTGATATAACATCTGCAGAAAAATCCCTGAAATCTTCATCCACTTGAATCTCTGCTGTCATGCCACCTTGAGCTTCAATGCAATCCTCCCATTTTTGAAGCAATGTCTGTCCTGACTCCAACATCAGCCACACCATGCCCTGCCACATAATTATCAATTAATTTCTCTTCCAAATTTTTGGACCAATTTTAATTTTTAATTACCTTGACTTTGTCTGTGAAGAACTCAGGGGCAACAATTTTTCTCTGTTGTGACCAAACAATGCCATTGGACCTCAAAACGCCATTGCCAAGCATGGGTGCAAGTCTCTTGCTTACATAAGAAGGCTTGCCTAAATCCAAACTCATGCACTGGTTCATTTCCTTTACTAGCTCTGGCTGGTTCACATACAAATGTTGTCGCATTCCTGTTGAGTAGGTGTATATTTGACCTGCAACACGTTCATAAATTTATATAAAAATTATATATATGACTATAAGTCAGTCTAAATTACAAGGGTGTATGTTGTCTCATTCCTGTTCTTAAAAAAAAATTACAAGGGAAAGGGATCCACACACATTACATGTGTTATTATAGGGTTGGACCAAATTCTGGCCTACAAAGTAAATACTATTTTCCAGGTGTCTTAGACTGTCATTGTAAAATTTAAAAAACACACATACACACAAATGAAGCCCATTCTATTGTTTTGATTTTATGATGGGCCAGACTGGATCAGCTATAGTTTTGGACTTTGAGTCTAATCTGCCCAAACCCAGCAACTGCTAGCTTTTTAAACTCGGGTCTATCAATCAATTTTTTTTTTTAAACATGGGATGGGTCTCCATTATAATAATTAATTAATCTTCATCTAAAAATTTAAAACATAATGCGTGTTTCATTAAAATATTGTGTATCTTCACACTTCTAAAGAATAATATTTATTTTTCTATATAATACGTGGTCCTCCCATGTTCCAATCATCATATAGTCTTATAAAATTATATTGATTTTTTTTTGTTAGTTTGAAATATCATTAAAAGTAGTCATTGTCTTGCCAACCTCTCTCTCTCCCTTTCTCTCTCTCTCTCTCTCTCTCAAATTGTGCTACTTATAATAAACATAATATGATTAGACAGTAACATAATACTAAAGTTTCTCTAAAAAAAAGAAAGAATAATATTCTAGACCTGGAATCTATTGCAAATTGGCCCAAGACTTTGACATGGCTTAGCTTAATTAAGTACATATTTAACTAGTCAAACTCGAGAATCCAAGCATCTTAACACATTTCTATTAGCCAAGATTCCGCCAAATCCCATTGACTGAGCTGGAAAAAGTTGACCCCCCTTCCCAACAGCCAAGAAAAATCAAAATTCCTATCAACTCTTTTTCCCTTCGTTTTTTGTTTCAGATTTCTATCCATTTTTGCTTTGGATTTATTTCTTTAAATTGCATATTATCAACTGAGCCATGGCCGAAAACCCAAAAAAATAGTTACCATCTTTTGCCAACTTTCCAAATCACACTGTTTATATGTAATATATGTACATCATGTGTGAATAAATATATAAAATGCCATGAAAAATATTAAAAAGAAGTAAAAAAAAATAGAGGGAAAAAAAGGATTAAAAATTAATACCATATTGTTTTCTCCAGTGTTCAAGGTAGGGGAAGAGTGTGGAGGTGTAGTCATGGGCTACAAACTCAGATTGGTTTGGAGTGCTGGGGAGTTGGTGTTGGATTTTCTGTATCTCAGGCAGATTCCCATATAGAAAAGACGGTGTAGGGCCTTTGATGCCTTGCACTCGGAGCTTTCTTCTGAGCCTCTCGGACTTTAGCCACACTGTGTTGTAGAGGTGAAGTAAGAAGCCAACCAGTCCTACGGCAGCCAGGGAAGAAAGGAGTTTCAACACAAAAGAGACCTCCATCTCTCTCTCTCTCTCTCTCTCTCTCTCTCTCTCTCTCTCTCTCTCTCTCTCTCTCTCTCTCTCTCCACTGGTTTTACTTGTAGCTACCTGTGACTCTCTCTCTCTCTTCACTGGTTTTACTTGTAGCTACCTGTGAGTCATATGATATATATAGACTACATATTGAGTAACCCTTGCTTTTACATGAATATGTACAAAATAGAATAACCTCGCAGTATAATATGTCAGACTGTATGACACAATAACATTATCAAAGTTATTGGAGGACAAATCAATCAAACGTACGTAAAGATAATGCTACATTTACAAACTTTGTTCTCTAGACGATTGTCACTCTTTCGTTTTATTCAAATATGGACCCATTATAAACCTCCTCGTTCTTATTTTTGACAAATTAGATATTGACATATATTATATACTAAACTAGCACATAATTGAATCATATTTGGTACACAAATTGATATGACTAGCATTATTGATAAAATATACTGTACACAAATAAATATATATATGCGTACGTGTAGCTTGCGTGTATATAAAGGCTGAAAGATTTACTATATTTAGGGGGAGGTCCAGAGAGAGGAGGGAGGAGGACCCCTTTCGGCTCAAAGTTTTATAATATCGGTGTGAATGGTTTAACAGGACTGCATGACAAACCCACGTTTAACACCTGTTCTTATTTGATGTGTAAGAAATAAAAATCGCCAAAAATTATCTTGAGAAAATTATTTTTCATACTTAGTCAGTATTTTTACATAAAATAATTTTTTATGTATGATATGAATGTATGCAGGGACCAAAGGTCAATCTATGTAAAAAGCCTTAAATGTTCAATCCACAAAGAGTTTTTAGCCTTTCAAAATTACACCTCCACTAAAAAATTCATGAGTCTGCCAGTGCATATGGCCCCACCTAGTGAAAACCCATATCTCCTCCGATACTTGCAAATCCACTACCAAAAAGTTTAATACAACTATTAATATTATCTTACTTTTTTTACACAAACCTTAAAAATAGTCTTTTTCACCCCTCCTTTCTTGGTGTAGACAACAAAATTTAGAGATATTTATTCAAAAACTCATTTTAGCATGACATATTATACAAAAACTCGTATAGAGTCTATTTGGAGAGAAAAACCCAAAATTAGCCACTTGTCATTTTCTAATTGGTTACTAGTGTGTTAAAATTTTATAAGAACAAATTAGAAAATAACAAGTGGCTAGTTTTGAGTTTTTCACTCCAAATAGGCTCTATAAGGACTTTTGTATATTATGTCATGCTAAAATGGGTTTATTAGTGAAATCCTCCAGAATTTACCCCTCCTCTTAGAACTAGGTTTTTGAGTTTTTCTCTTAAACTCCATATTATATTTCTCTCCACTTATGGTTTTTTATAGTTTGTGAAATTTTGATTTTTTCTTTCTATTTCTCTCCACTTATGATTTTCTCTTGTCTATCTCTTGCAATTTTTCTTGCTTAGAATGTATTTGTTTATCCCTTTGTCGAGGACAATTATGATTGCAACCAATAAGCAGTATAATTCTTGATATATGTGATTTATACATATACTATTTTTTTGTATGTATTGTGAGTTCAAATTTTTGATTCTTTATAATTTGTAAGAGGCCCTATAGACATGAAATCCTGTCTTCACCACTGTAGATATGATGGTTTTTTTTAAAGACATTTTCTATTGAGATGGACGATAGTATACTAAACTCACACACACTACACAGATGCTAGGACTTGAATCCATGACTTTGCATGATGGAGTAAATACTCGAAACCACTACTACATTGATGTACTTAAATATGAGATGATTTTGACACGTCAAATTTTCATCTCACCAACTTCGCTATAATTAAAGTAATTTAAGGGTGATTTTGAAGTGCCAAAATTATCACTTTTCACTTTTTAAATATTGTGTGACGATGAAATCGATCTGTCTAAGACAATGAAAATGTTTATTAATTAATCATAGTTAAATTTATTAATTGGTGAGTCGGGGATCAAGAGAGTGATGTATGCAAATTAAATAGAGTGTTGACGATCATTTTCCCTGTTTTCTATACATATATAATGCATTATGCACTAGTTTCTACTCAAAAAGAGAAGGATAGAAGAAGAAGAAGAAGGCCAAGAAAGGCAAAATCATATATGCTTTAAGCATATGCTTTGCTATATATGAAGAGTTGTTATCTCAAAAACTAATCCATCTACAAGCAATGTATATAGCACCTACATGCATGTGGGTTCTATAATATAATCTTTCATCAGTTCATCAAAAGTGCATGAACCATATATTTGCTTGAATCAATGGATCAAATTGGGTGGCCAATGTGAAATGTTGACTTTGTGACAAATTGATCAAAAGTAAATTCTCTCTAACTATGTATTTGGACTAAATATGTTGAGGGTAAAAGTCATTTAATTATGCAACGTGGAAAGCCCAAAGCACATGAACATGAGCAGGGGGTTCTAGTAACATTAAGAAATACAAGTGGACAAAATTACTAACAGTAGCTTTTATAAAAAAATTTGTATTTTAATACAAGTGATAGTTTAAAACTACTGTAATCTATAATAAGGCGATCCGAACTTGAGTGCAAATGGACATAATCACTATCCTGACCAACTGATCTAAATTACATATGCAACAGTAAATTAATTTTGATTAGCAATATATAAGAGTGTCTTAATCTGCAGAAACTCATAATTCAATATATATTGCAGGGAATAAGAAAGGGAAATATGAGATGTGACTTAATTTGGACTCACTGTTCATGTATATACAGGGAATATGAAAGGAAAATATGAGATGGTGATTGGGGAAGGTGGGGTTTTGAGATACAATTCAATATGCCGACAATATGGGTCAAACTAGTGTTTGATGCTGTCAGTGGCACAGGACGATGAGCCAGTAATCTAGTGAGCTAATAGAGTTAGATCTCTCTCCCTCTCTCTCTCTCTCTCTCTCTCTCTCTCTCTCTCTCTCTCTCTCTCTGAGGATGATGAATTGAATTTTGAGGTGGTCCAAAATTCAACAAAAAGAAAATGATCCTCAATCTGCCTTGCTACATACTAAGGACCACTTCGGTTTATCTCAATAATCTGCTGGACCACCGATGTGACTAAACTTCCATTATTCATCTTTATTTATTGTTATTACAATTAATCTGTGTTTGAAAGGCTTAGAAATTATCTTGTTGTCCTTGAACTTGAACTGTCAGGACGTCACATGATGGCGAGGCTGATATACTTATTATGCCCCAATTGCATGGCTTTGCATAATCGTGTGGTGCGCATAAACCAGACTTTAAGCCAAGATTTAAAAAACCAAAATAAGACACTAGCTAGCTCTTCTTCCCCGTTAAGCTCAAGTCAGTCGCGCATGCGCTTGAGGTGATTTTGACCGTTGATCCATGTAGGGTTAATGAAGCATCAACAGTCAAATCAACCGTGCGCGGAAGACTGTTGGGCTAGGTAGCTAGATAATGGCTATTGGCCCTAGGACGACTATAGGATGCTTCAATCTTTATGCACTAATGGGCGCATGTAGGAAGTGAGAATTGGGACCGCGCCGCCCTTGAGACGTAGGATTGTGGGGATGAAAAAAATCAGAAAATGCCCCATAAGGGTACCCATAGTTGTCCAACAGACAGATTGGGGTTCTTGGTTAATTAGGTAGTCTTCCACTTTCAAGACAAGAGGTACCAGACTCCAGCTAGCTAACCTCATTCCACTTCCTGTGAACAATTGTGAGCCATACAACCTTCAAAGAGAGAGAATGATGAGGAATCCACCACCATCTTCCAAAACACACAGAACTTAGCTCAGTGAACTGAATTGTCAGTTCGCCAGGTTAAATTTATTTGAGCTAAGGCCATTGGAATCTGGCTATGTCCACCGGACAAAGTGGATTACTTGTTGAGATTATATTTCACATCGAGATTGAAAAAGAATGTGTCGTATCGATAATGTTGTGCGCATCTCATTTCATTAATAATTAGTTTTGCGTTTGACTCTCTAACTTTTACACTATACCAAAATATGCAATTTACGCATCACACACGTCTCTTATATTACCAAATATATGGAGAATGTAAGGTATTTGTAGGTTTTGCTAAAGTCCCATAAGAGTCTAAAATAGACTATAGGATCTTTTCCCAGTGGAGGATCTAGCAATTTTTTCTTCCTAACGCCCCACACGTCATTTTACCTAGTTTAGCTTCCTACCATACCATGTATTTGTCTATTTTATGCATTTTATCGAACATATTGCTCCGATGACATCCATGTTGAAGGAGCACATCAAGGGAACATTGCCCAATTTCACATGTAGTAACGTCTAGTGGTAAACTGGCTAGTCCTGCAAATTGAGCGAATGTCAACTTGATACTCTGTGAGGTCCAGCGTTTGATCATCGGCTTGTGAAAAACACCCCATGTGGAGAGCTTTACCATACAATTCTCGTCTTAGAGTGGTTGCACACTTTGCCACCATTTTTCTCATCCAAAAAAGAAAAAGAAAATTGAGAGCAGTTGCATACACTGTACCTGTTGTGAATAATCAGTTTTCCAACAAAAGAAAATAGGAGAGGAAAAAAAAAAGAATGGTGGTCCACTGGTTCAGCCAGGCAGTGGACGTTGTTTATTAAATTGTAGAATATAATATTATTATTTTTGAACAAAAGTTTAGGGGTAGGGGAGGTTATCCCGACATGGCATACAAAGACCTTTTTGAGAATTTACAAATGGATCTTAGTCTATTTTTTTGTTTTTACAGATTATCCACAAAAAGAGATTATCGGCAGCTGGACTCGAAACTATGCCTGAATAGCGCTGGATATCGAAGAGAACTAGAAAAGCCTTTTCTTTTTTTTTCTTTTTTTTTTGGGGTCAACAGAAAAGCCAATTTATAGTTGGGCTACAAGTGCTTTATTTGCCGGCCTTGTAAAGTAAAATTGTTTAAACCCAACTAGGCCCAAAATTTCCGTCTAGCACCTGAACCTAATTTCATTTGAAAGCCCAATAAACCACCGTCGAGACTTGCCGTCAATTTTCCAAATAGAGATTTTTGAAAATGGATCAGAGCTAGACAGAAGAGACACTCATCATCCCAATCCGACAACAAATTCTCCCTCTCCGTCACATAGCTTGATCTTTGAGTGCTCCACATACAGAGGAAGAGGGAGAGGCGCCGTGTTTTCTCTGAAATTAGGGGAGTGTAGGTGTCTCTGCAGCTAAAGCCCTAGGCTTTTCCTGCCCAAGTCGCTTTATCAGAGTTTAGGGTTTATGAGATGCGATGCTATGCTACAGAAGATCACAAATTGTGTAATTGAAAAGAAAGACGAGTAGTAAAATATGCGTTACAGTCTGGTTCTAAGTCTGAAGTGAGTGAATTGGTTTTTTCTCAGTGGAATTGATGGAAGGGGGAAGGAGAATATCGGCAAGTCCTCGGCCTTGCAATGGTAGGAGGGTGGTAGCGAAGAAACGACCTCGTGTTGGTGGCGTGGATGGGTTCGTCAACAGCGTTAAGAAGCTTCAGAGGCGCGAAATCAGCTCCAAGCGTGACCGCGCTTTCACTATGAGCGATGCCCAAGAGAGGTTTCGCAATATTCGCCTCCAGGTACTGCTCTTTCTTTTGATTTTTTATTGAAGGAAAGTTTGGGGCTTTGATGCTTGTTTACCTCTTCTGCGTAACTAGGTGGTTGTGGTTAGCTCTAGCACTTGTGCTGATTTTCATTTAGTTCAAAAACCAAAGATAAATAATGGGTTGTTTTGTTAAATTATTAGGATGATAGATCCTCTCACAGAAAATTGAAAAAGATGGGACTCTGTTGTCAATTATTGTCATGCATTCCTTAATTTTGTTTAGTCCTTCTATGAACTGTTAAGAAATGTGAGCTCAATAGCTCGATTATTACTTTTTCAAGCTCCCTAGAGACAAACAATAGAATATTTCTTACTCTAAAAACTATGTTAAGCTGAAATCCCCTCCTATTGTTAATTTGAGGGTGTTAGGAGCACTCAGTGGCATTCAGTTAACATACACATACTTATGCTTCGGTCTTCAGTTAGTTGTTCCTGTTTATTTTGAACATGGGGCCTTTATACTTGTGATGGCGCTATTTTCATATTCTTAGTGCTACGAACCTGTCATAGGCTCTACTTATATGATATGCATTTGGATCCCACTTCATATTACTAATGGAAACACTTGAAAGCATGTTGTGTAATAAAGTTAATATGCAACAATACTGTAAGAAAGTTTTAAGTTTCAAGATTGGAGAATCGATTTGTGCAGTCAAGTTGTCTCATGTTCCTGAGTAAAAACTGTATTTGTTTCTGCTAACAATCGATACTGAATCTTAATGGATTTAATATTGCGATGAATATGGAGTTATGCACTACTCATGCTTTTGAAATATGAGTGAAAAGACTCCTCACTGACGATGTTAGTGCGCCTGCAATACCTAATTTCTGATTCTGGTGATATTTGAATGCATAGGAGGAATATGATACGCATGATCCAAAAGGTCACTGTGCCATGGTTCTGCCTTTCTTGCGTAAGAGGTCAAAAATTATTGAGATTGTAGCAGCACGTGACATTGTGTTTGCTCTTGCGCAATCTGGTGTTTGTGCAGCATTTAGCCGAGGTAGTAGGAGTAATATTTTTATTTCTAATCTTATCTTGCATGCACTAGTCTTAATACTTATAGAAGTTGAATGAGCGGAATGTGTAATGTTTTTATTTTGTTGGATGCAGAAACCAACCAGAGAATATGCTTTCTGAATGTTAGTCCTGATGAAGTGATAAGAAGCTTGTTTTATAACAAAAACAATGACTCACTTATCACTGTTTCAGTTTATGCTTCAGACAATTTCAGTTCCTTGAAATGCAGAAGCACCAGGATTGAGTACATAAATTCCTCCAACCCCCCTCCTCTCTTTTCCTCTTCTCCTCCCATACACACACATATACATGCAACACACCCCACAAAAAAGCCCAAAAGAAACAACTGTGTAATTGTCCAATTTTTTAAAATTTCTTTCTGAAACTGTCAAATTTTATTGTCCAGATACATACGAAGAGGTAAACCAGATGCTGGCTTTGCTCTTTTTGAATCAGAGTCACTGAAATGGCCTGGTTTTGTAGAGTTTGATGATGTAAATGGGAAGGTTCTCACTTATTCTGCACAGGATAAGTAAATATTCTGTCTTATTGGTCTTCATTTCAAATACCCAATTATCTTCTTGATCTTGATTTACTTTCTTTTTGGTTCTATTTTATTATCAGCATATACAAGGTGTTTGATCTGAAAAACTACACAATGTTGTACTCCATATCAGATAAGCATGTCCAAGAGATTAAGATTAGGTAAGCTTTCTTCACATGCCTCCTTTTCTTAAATAGTGCATCCGCAGACACACACACACACACACACACTGGTGTTGGCATTTACATTTGTTATTTTCTTTTGCTATTGTTTAGTGGACATTTACTTTGCTTCTGTTTTCCAACTTTCTTTTGCAGTCCTGGAATCATGCTGTTAATTTTTACTAAAGCTAGTAGCCACGTTCCTCTTAAGATCCTTTCCATAGAGGATGGTACTGTTCTCAAATCCTTCAACCATCTCCTTCATCGGAATAAGAAGGTGGATTTCATCGAACAGTTCAATGAAAAGCTTCTTGTAAAGCAAGAAAATGAGAACCTCCAAATTCTTGATGTGAGGATCTTTCTGGATATCTTGCTGATGTATTATTATTAAATGGATTTGTATGTCTGACTGCTACATTTGTAGGTTCGTAATTTTGAGCTGACAGAAGTTAGCAGAACTGAGTTCATGACACCATCAGCCTTTATATTTCTGTATGAGAATCAGTTATTCCTGACGTTTCGAAATCGAACTGTGGCTGTTTGGAATTTTCGAGGAGAACTTGTAACTTCTTTTGAGGATCATCTTTTGTGGCATCCCGACTGCAATACCAATAACATATACATTACTAGTGACCAGGATCTTATTATTTCTTACTGCAAGGCTGATTCTGATGATCCATTATCTGAAGGAAATGGTAAATATTGTTTCCTTGTATATATGATGGAATATACTTGCTTTTTTGAATGTTTATCTCTTACAATTTTATAAGTTGGAGAATCTTTTCTGTGAGAAGGCATTGGTTTTCTGACAGTGTTTGCATCTCTATTGCAGCAGGATCCATCAATATCAGCAATATTTTAACAGGGAAATGCCTTGCTAAAATAAGAGCAAGCAACAACAAGCAAATTGAATGCAGCTGTAGTGGTGAGTGTTGTGGCAGCAGCTGCAATTCGAAGAAGCGGGTCCTTTCATCCAGAATTAGAAGTACAGTTGCAGAAGCCTTGGAAGATATTACTGCTCTCTTCTACGACGAAGAGCGGAACGAGATCTACACGGGCAATAGGCTTGGTCTAGTTCATGTATGGTCTAACTAATGGTTTCTTCAGTCAGTTTGTTCACCATGTATGCCCCCATTAGATTCTTTGTTGGTCTTCTAGATGGTTGAATTGATTGTGCTGCCTGGCCCCACTGCAACGACTTCCTAGAACAACTGTACCAATACTTGCCCTTGTACCATTAATCCCTCTGTTTACCTAAATCCGAATTCCTTCCTTGTTGTGTCTCTCTGTGTTGAGCTTGAAAACTTATTTATAGAGTGACTTTTTCATGGTGGTGTAATATAAATGTAGAATTGAGTTTGCCTCTGTACGAATCTTTGTTTGTTTTTTGTTTTTATATCTAATTTGCAGCATGGTAAATTGTTGTTTGCCATTTTCATCAATCTTAACTGCACTCTTTTAAGTCTTACCCTATTTTCTTCAACAATTCTTGTTGCTATTGATGGAGCTGTAAATGGTGGAAGTGGAATTGGTGTGACCACAGGCCCATCCACCACCTTTTATACCCTTTTCAGAGGCTAGGCATCTTTTATGCCCACCTCACTCCGACTCTGATTATAAAGTGGAATTCGCGTCAACACTTTACCTGGATTGGAAGGCTCGCAATATCTCTGCTACTATTAACCATCATATCATATAAGGCAGGCATGAGTGGAGGCCACAGCTTTACGATTTGGTAACCCTCCAATCCCTTTGTGCAGCAGCTTGTGCCTCACCATTCAATAATGATAGCATATTTCTGTGTGAAACTAGTTTTTGTGATAGGTGTTGTAAGTTCCACTTGCATCAACGAGTCGGAATCATGCAATGATCAATGAGAAGGCATTGTGAAAACGCATCAACAGTCAGAATTTGTCCGCTCACGTAATTTGACATTTGATGCCTTCAACAATTCCTACCCAGCTGATGCATTTCGCAATTTGTATCCGTTGATACGATAATTATATGCACGCGTGGCGTGGGGACCACTGATTGCTAGCAAAATTAATCTATAGTAATATTGTACATGGCAAGATATGCTATCATTTGACACAAGAAGAGATGACAATATCAATAATGAGATTTGTTAATGATATGGGAAACGTAACCGTTTCGTCTTGTTAAAGACAAGCTAGACGAACCAACATATAAATTTTCCTTTGGAAACTACTGTCTCTTTCATCTTGGTCCTCAAATTTTTCTAGGCAACACGACACGACACGAGCATGTGATATGGGAATAATCAAACAAGTGGCGGTTGCTTTTGGAACCCAAAAACTAAAAAGGAAAAACTTGCAGACAAAGAGAAGCTGGAAGAGAGCGTCTGAATCACGCGAGTGGAGTAGAGTGGAGGACATCACTTGCCAGTGCCACAAAGATCTGTTTTTGTTTTTGTTTTTTTTTGGTAAACCACTTAGATGTGATTTAATCAACCGGTGCGATTAAGGAATTTTCACCGTACATATGTTATAATTAAAATGATTTATTTATTAATATAAATGATAGTTTAAATAAAATAAAATAAATATAAATATAAATTAATGAAAGGGATGAGCGCACCATCATGTCTAACTTATCTAACTCATGTATTTTGTAATTAATTTATAATGATTACCATCCTCTTCGCATGAGCTTCCATGCCACGAGAGGTTTTTTTTAAAAAATTTAAATTTATTTTAGAATTTAAAAAGATAATGGGTAGTTGTGTTTCATAAAAATATGATTTATTATATGATTTTTCTTTAATTTTAATTTTTTTAATATGAAAAAGTGTGAATTTATCATATTATTTTTATTTTATTAATAATTTCAATTCTTAATATTTGTATTAACCAAAGACATTTTCTAGTATTTTGAATGTTTTACCATTTTCTGTCTTTTGCTTTATATATATATATATATATTAAGATCGTTGTTTTGTTCCATTCCATAAGGCATAAATATAAATTACTTAATTTCAATAAAATAAAAAAGGACAGAATAATTCTTAAATGACAGAATTAGAAAATAAACATTTGTGAATATGACATGTCTAGATTGGGAGTGTTGTAAAAAGAAAAAAAAGAAAAAAAGGAAAAAAAGGAAAAATTGTGTTGCGGTGTATAAAGTGGCTGTAACGCAATCAAGGCGGTGGCTTTTAGCTTTCTCTGTAGTCTTAAATTAGTGTAGAGAGAGTAGAAGTAGCCGTGGATGCTATTATACTGAGAGTCTGAGACGACTTTGCTTGTTTCATCTCACACGATCCTTCTTCTTCTTCCTACATTTCGCCATTTGAGCTCTCTCTATCACTCACTCACTCACTCGCAGTGGCAGATCTCTCAGGCTAAGGTAAACATTGCCTCTGTTGAGTTTGCAGCATCAACTCGCTCACTCACTTGCTCGATTTTGCGGTTTTGTTTATTTTCTGGTTACGAACTTACCGTTGTAATTCTAGACTTGTTGCTTTGGTTTTCAAATCATTGAAATGAAAATCAAGCAAATTTATTGAATCTTTGTGAAATTATTATTATTATTATTGTTATCTATTAGCTTCTTTTTAAATTTTGTTTTATTTTGAGATTTGTTTTTGTGGTGGTGGACCATTGAAAGTTGGATGATTTGTTTGCTACTTTGTTGCGAGTTGAGCATTTCATTGACTGATTTGGTTCTTAATTTTCTATTTCGATGCTGAGACAGGGCTTTCATTTTCTAGATCTGCATTCATTTTTATGTTTCAGCTGAATTTGGACCAACAAGATCTTTTAGCTGAATCTGAATTTTCAATGACTAATTTTTCTGTATCTTTTATTGAGCAACGATGTTGTATTTTTGTAGAGTTGATGTGAATAAGCAATGTAGCAAGCAACTGTGCTTGCATTTGTGAGAAAAGAGTGAACAGTGCTCTCATGGTCTTTTTGTTTTGCTGTTTTCTTTTGTTTGGTTAAAAAAATTGAAATTCAGCTGTCGGTGGCCTATGAGAATAGTATAATTCTCTTAATCTGCATGTGTGCCGCATAAACATTATTACTTTTTAGAAGCCTGGGCACATTCTCTTTCTCTTTACTTAGTCAAAGGTCACTGATTGTTACTATCTTTTTTTTCGTAAATTATTTTTCCCTCTTTTTTCCCATTCAGGTTGCTTTGCTTCTGTTGTAAGCGCATTGAAAATGGAGGCTGAAATAGATGCTGATACACCTTTAGACTATGCTGAATTTCAGATTTATCCATCCCAGAACAGGTTATTCTTCAGTTGTATTGACCTTATTGGCATCTTATTCTTTCTGTATATGTTGAACATTAAGAAACCTTTAATGTTGATTTTAACTAGAACGGGGTTAATGCTGAAACTCTAATTCACAACTTCATAACTAAACAAGGGTCATTTTGAGATAACATATCCATGAAACCAATAAATAGATGTGTGTTATTTCCTGTTGGTAATTCCTTTTTATTTCTGATTTGCTTCACTAAAATGCTGGCGGATGCTCTAGGTATGAGGCGCTTGTTTCCAGTGATGGAGAAGTAGAAAAGTTAGCAGGCGGGCCACTAGAACCACTGTTGCCTCATTTACCAGAACTAAATGAATTGTACTGTAAGGGGTCAAATGCTAACCTCAAACTTCAAGTTCCGGAAAGTCTGCACGGTGCAGCCTGGTTCACGAAATCAACTTTAACTAGGTTTTAAACATTCTAGTGTTTCATTTTTTTTTTGTCCCTTTGTCTTCAGTTTATTATATTTCCCACTACAACAATTCCTATAATTGTTCAGTTGTGAAATCATCTCTTTGTTTATTCATTTGAATTCTTCTGTTTCCTGATACATAAATCGTTTTAATTCTTCTCAGATTCCTGCAAATTGCTGGTTCACCAGACGTAATGCATACCATTACTGCTATTGAAAATGAAATATCTCAACTGGAAGAAGCCAAAAAGTTTCATGTTTCTTTATATGGCCAGGTCCCTTTCCCCTTCTTTCAAAATTGATGTTTAAATTTGTATAGTTTAATAACTGTTCTGTTATCTGGCAACTAATGGGTATGATTTCTTGTCAACAGTCTGAAGTTGAGATTACATCACCAGATGCTTCAAAGTATGTCCCTTTTATTGTTCATTTGAGATTTCATTTGAGTTGCATCAGCATGAAACTATAGGAATTTGTGCTGTCAGGAACGAACTTTTGCGGGCTTTGGACTTGAGGCTCACAGCATTAAAAAAGGAATTAACTGGAGCCATTAACGAGGCTTCTCATGCCTCCTGCTCCTCTAAAGAGATCACAAATTTAGCAGACTTTTCTCAACATTTTGGAACAAGAGATTTCAGGTAAGATGCTAACCTAGATAGATGTAAGGTGCACTGGTATTTTAGCTTCCTAGTTGCTTTGAAAGAATCTTTATGTACATGTGCATCTTTGTATTGTTCCTTTTCCTCCATAGTTTTAGTGAAGTTTTGTTTGCTAAATGTTCATACAAAAGGCATATCACTGTAAATTGCAGGAATTCTCTGTGCAAGTTTTTAGAACAGTTTCAAGAAAGCAAGAGTGGTGATCCTCCAAATGATGACAAGTTGTCCTCTACAAGCCATTTTAGAAACAACAATGTTGATGGGACGGATGGGTGTGCTCAGATATCAAAACCAATACATTCTGCTACACCAGTAAAATATAGTGTTTCACCTGCAAAAGCCGCCCAGGTTGAGCGACAGAGTTCAACAGAAAGCGGGGAGTCTTCTGAATCAAGTGATGGGGACCAAACATCTGCAGAAAGAAGTCGGAGTCTTATGAGAAGTGCAACACCAAGGAGGTCAGCATCTCCAATGAGGAGGATTCAAATAGGGAGAACTGGATCTCGCAGGGCTGCTGCATTGACCATTAAGAGCCTCAATTATTATCCTTCTCGGGAAAAACCTTTTTCTAATGAAGAGGGTGAATCTGAACACTCAAATAAGAAAACTGAGTATAATGCACGAAGGATGAGTGTTCAAGATGCAATAAGTCTTTTCGAAAGCAAACAAAGGGATCAATCTGCAGATACTCAAAAAAGGAGCTCGTTAACAAATATCTCTTTGAGTACAAATAAATCTGTATTGAGAAGATGGAGTTCAGGTTTGGGGGAGGCTTCCTCCCAATGCCAATCAGAAATTGTCTCTGAAGACTGCCCTCCAGTGGCTCCCATCAATATAGCAAATGGTGAGACTCCAACATGTTCAGAAGAAGTGAAATCAGAGTCTGATCTTTTACCCACAGGTGAAAGTACTATTCAAACTCCTAAACTTGATGCTAACGAAGAAAGGTTTGAGAAAAATTCTTCTAGTCCAATTGATACCCAAGACACTAACTTAACTCAGGGAGAGAAAAGTATTCAAAAATCAACAGCATCAATTGAATGGAGCCGAGAAAGGGAAGCAGAGTTGAACCAGATGCTGATGAAAATGATGGAACGTAAGCCTTCTAAGTCTACAAAGCCTCAAGCTAGCAGAAATCAAAGTGTTCCTTCTGAGCAGAGAGGTGGCTTTTATGACCACTACAAGGAGAAGAGAGATGAAAAACTACGAGGAGAGAATTCTAGAAAGCGAGCAGAGAAAGAAGCACAAATCAAAGCCATGCAGCAAATTCTTGATGAAAGGAAAGCTGAAATGTCGTCTAAAAAGGTGAATGATACTGATAAGAAACGTGCTACGCACAAGCCCCAAAAACCACTTGGAAAAGTATCTCAACCTGCAAACCTCAAAAAGGAAACTTCAAAACCTTCTGTTACAAAGAAGGCTTTGCCTAGAACATCACCCTTGCCTGCTACACGCAAGTCATGGCCATCGACACCAACACCAAGAGCCACAGGGGCATCACCAGCTAAAACTCCTGTTGGGGTTTCTTCTGCCAGCACTACCCCAACTCGTCAAAAACCCAAGCCAACACCGCCCAGCTCTAAAGTGGAAAGATCCCAGCAGCGACAGAGGAATGTGAAGGAATCCTTGATTACTCACGACAGGAGCTTGAAAGGAGTGAATGAGAAGCAGCAGCAAGCAGTGAAAAAGAATGCTAAAACAACAAAACCTAAAGTGGTGACAACCTCTGGTGATTTTTCTGATATAATTCCAGCGAAGCACAACAAGGTGACCAAGAAAAGCAGTGTAGTGCCGGTGGAATCGAAACCATTTCTTCGTAAGGGTTCTAGAACTAGCCCTGGTGTCGGTACTGTTGTTAACAAGACAAAAAGTTGTTCTCAATCAGAGGAATCTTTGAGAAACAGCAGAAATCTGATTGAAACTCAAGAAGTTGAGGTAATTGGTAGTGCTTCTGACCCTGTGACTGCGAGTCAGCCTCAAGAGCCAGATAATATGTCAGTCAGCTTTTCAAATGATGCTGTAGAATCAGAAGCTTTGATAAATGATAACCTGACGTGTAGTGAGACACATCATGTTGACCCAGTTTCTGCTGATGGTAATGATGACTTAAAATATGTTGCAGAATCCTCATTGCAAATTCAAGCTGAAGAAGAATCAACTATCTCCCCAAGTGCGTGGGTAGAAATAGAGGAGCATCAGCCCATGTCCCCATGTAACAACAGCTCATCTCAACTTACCACTTCAATCAATGTTGCACCAGCTGGACTGTCAAGTCCTCGTGTCCGTCATTCTTTGTCCCAGATGCTGCAAGAAGAAAGTAATGAACCAGATACTATTGAGTGGGGAAATGCTGAAAATCCTCCGTCCATTGTGTTCCAGAAGGATGCACCAAAAGGACTGAAGAGGCTCTTAAAGTTTGCTCGGAAGAGCAAAGGAGATGGAAATACCACTGGTTGGTCTAGCCCATCAGTTTTCTCTGAAGGAGAAGATGATGCTGACAGTGTACTCAGAAAGGCTTCGCTTAATGCCAGGAACTATGGGCAGCAGAAGACTTCCTTAGGCGACGGTTATGATGCCCGTGAACTTTACTCTGGTGAGTTTCCTCTTTTCATTGCTTAATTTCATCCTCCTTTTTGTTTCTTTTTCTCCTTTTGTCTTTTCCTAGCTAACCCTTGCTTTAATTTGTTTTTGAAGTAAATAGTAGAAAAATGCAGATGGTATTTAGAGAAAAGTAGAACAGTTGTTTGGATGTCCATCGTTTGCCTCCCCTGAATGACTCATGCACTTAAATGGGGGTTGACGCTGTAGTTATATTCTTTCATATTCCTAGCTGAGTCTCATGCTCTAACCATTGTGGGTTTGTGCATACAGCTCAATCAAATATTAGCAAATTCGATGGCCAGAGTTCTTCACACAAGTTGCAAGACCGTGACGCACCTGCGACTAAAGGTTTCACACGTGACTAGAATATATACATGCATTATCGTTTTTCTACGATTTCTTAGTGTAAATTCTTTTCTGCACCTGTAATGTATACTAGAATTTTGATGCACCGATTCTAATTCTCTTATATAAGATTCCAATACTGTACTATTTTTGTGTGTTTCAGCAACAAGGTCATTCTTCTCTCTTTCAGCGTTTAGGGGCAGCAAACCGAATGAGATGAAGTTTCGCTAATGCTAGAGAGCTGGAGTCAGATATGGCAAAATTTTCAACTCCTCCTTCACTGTGGTTGTAGCATGTATTCATTCTTCCACATGCAGAGACGAGGGGTCATCCCAATTCTTCTGGCATTTATTGTTTCTTTCCTCATTGTAATATTTTGTTGATGGGTCTTTTCTTTTGTACATTCAATATGCCCTGTTCTGCTCAGAGATTTAAGCACACCCTTGTGAAGTTGTTAACCACTATGCTTAGGATGTGAAGCAATTTCAGGTCGGTATATGTGTAGTCAATTTCATTTATTCTAGGAACAAAGTTGCTTCATAATATTGTATCCAATTTTAAATCTGTGAACTTTGCGCATATTTTGCATCATCAATATGAATGCTTTGTGACAGAGAGGAGATGATACATGTCTTTTCAGCATTAAAGAGGAATTGTAATCCTCTTGTAGCTTAATGGTTAGATCAAAACCTTGACTATGCTTTCCACCTACGTTTTAGTCATTGAGTGTGGCATTTTTTTCTTCATTTTAATCATGTTTGTTTGACTTGTATGCTTTGTATTATTTGGTCAGAATTGTAAACTTGTCTCTTTCCATCTTTTCTAAATGACAAGTCGTCTTCATTGTCCATAAAAATAAAAATAGAAAGAGAGAATGTTACATTTCTAAGTGCGAATTTCATGGCCACTCAACAGTGTGCCCTCTTGGCTTTAAAAACAAAAAAATTTAATGGGGAAATTGAATCTGTTTAATAGGAAAAAATTTGGCAATCACAAATTAAAGAGTAGTTGCACACAAATGTCATTAACAAATTAGATTATATTGCATTAAACACAAAAGCAACAGCAAAAACATACCTGACTATCCAAAAATCATTCACATTGTATTTGTTGTCTTTATTTGAAGAATTAAAACTATTACGAGAGCTTTTTCCCCAAAAGAAAAAAAACACAGTAAGTACAATACTAATGTCTGAAAATTGATCTCCTTGAATTTTTAGAAGAGAAATCAACAATCAAATGTTCATAATCAAGTTTTTCTAGAAGTTCACTTTCAATTGAAAACAAATCTAGTCTGTTTAATCTTTCTTAAGAGAAAGAAGAAGCTATGAAGTTTTTTTTGTTTTTGTTTTAATGAAGAAAGTACTTTTCTTGGAGGAGAAAACTTTTTTTTTTTTATAAGAACGATAGGGTGAGGAGTAGAAAGTCTTTGGGGGATATATATATATACTCCTTCTGGTGGTTACCTTCGATGTTTCCCTTTTTTTAAAGGTGTTTTTGTTTTTGTTTTTTTATAACTATGTAACGCTTGTTATAATGCCAACAAAATTATATAAAAAGTCAATCGTGTTTTTTTTATTAAATCTACTTATGTAAAGCTTGTTATAATGCCAAAAAATATAAAAAGGAAAATGAATGACTTCAATAAGAATCGAACTCTGCATCTCTATTCAGTAGTGACGTGCTGGTAGCCAACTCAACCACTGATGCTTTTGTGCAAATATTTAGCACGTTATCATATATATATATAATTCTTATAATATTAATATATATATACCGCCCCTGGTTCTTTGTCTAGGTAACTCCTTTCTCTCCCCATTTTTATTTTTCATTTAAGGTCTTTAAAGAGTTCAAAACTTTGGAATCAGGAAGTTCAAAAAAGTTTTCGGAATCTGTTGTGATCACAGGCCTAGGCGTACCGTGCATCGTGGGTAATGTGGCGAGTTATTGGTGCAGCTTTTGCTGCTTGGATTTGGATAAAAGAGGTGAAGCGGACTGGGGAATTACAATTGCTGAGGGAGAGGATGGTTCGTCTAGAGGGGAGGGAGAGGAAGATGGTAGATGCCATGGAAATACGATTTAAACAGGAGCAATCGGTAGCAGTAGCCATGCAAATACAAATTAAAGAGTTGCGATCGGTAGGGCTTCCTTCTTATTCTTTTTTTATTTAATTTTTAATTGTATTTGTGGTGACTGAGTTCTTCTTTCTCAAGGTCATGGAGGAGCGGATTAGAGCGAGGAATGAGCAGGGGAAGGAGAATCCAGGGGAGAAATCTCAAGGCCATGGAGAGACTGGTTAGAGCGATGAATGAACAGATAAAATGAGCAGGAGAAGAAGAGAATCCAGTGGAGTCTTTCCAATGTTATGCTTTCCTAAACCCTAAACCCTAAACCCTAAACCCTAAACCCTAAACTTAGTGGGATGTTTGTTTGCCCTAACTGTTTATTAATTAGATTTGGTGTGTACTTACTCGGATATGGAAATTTTATTAATTAGATCTGGTTATATTAAGTAGTGGCGATTACGAACCAAACCAAATACATGGGTTGGTTGATAAGAGATGAGACAGTTTAAAGCTTGTTAGCAGAGATAATCAAGCAATGTAGGCAAATTCCGATCATCTCTGAGGTTTTCTTCAAACAAAAACAGAAACAGATGGGATGTGATTGTATGAATGGGGAGAGGAAATAGGAGCTTTTGGTGGCTCCTGCGGCGGATGTGAAGTTATTTGTTGTTAGGGTTTGTAAGAGAGGGAGCGAACGCGCGTTTCGAGTCCTTCAAGTGGGTTGGCCAATTATCACCGTTGGATCAAAAGGTTTTTTATTTATTGTCAAATGTAGGGAACTGTGACCCTATAGCCCCAAAGAAGGTTTTCTATAGGAATATCCTATAGAAAACACTAAAAATTCTTGTAGTTTTGATCACCAAATTCAAACTCCAGACATGAGGCTTGAACTTTGAATTAATCGTAGACATTTTGGACTCGTAATGCAAATGTGCAACTCAAACACTAGTGACTCCACCATGTGAATTAATGTTCCAATATGCCATTGTGAGAGAGTTGGTTGGCACATAGGGCGGCACTCCAGTTTATGGTAGTTATGGTCTCAAAAATCAAACTAGAGACTAATGTCTCAAATGTTGAATCGTAGACCTTTGAACTCATAGTGCAAAAGTGGAGCTCAAACACATTACTCAAATTCAAGAGTCGGGACTCGAACCCTAGACACTAGAATCCAATCGGATACTCTATTGTATTGGTTACTTGAACCTCTGAATTAAAACTTGAGAACCTACCCCAAATTTGAATTTAAACGTGATTCCAATTTGCAAACCAAACAATATAATGAATTCCATTTCTCAATTGATTCCATTCCAATAACCAAACAACACCCAAGTGATTGCCAATCAAGAAAGAAAGTTTAAGGCTTCAATGAGACAACGGCATGAAATGAGAGTTCTTCAACCATCCATGGCATATTTTGTTTTCTAATACATTCATCATTGAGAATTTTGGCGTTTCTAACCGAATGATATTCCATGTCAACTTTTATACAGTTTGGAATGGAAACTGCATTCTTGGCCAAACAATATTCCATCCCAATTCTTCTGGCATTAATTTATTGTTTCTAAGTTTCCTCATTGTAATATTTTGTTGATGGGTCTTTTCTTTTGTAGATTCAATATGCACTGTTTTGTGAAGTTGTAAACCTGCCTCTTTCCATCTTTTCTATTAGAATTAATTGAAAAGAAAAGAAAACGAAAAAACAAAAGAGAACCCAAAATCCCATCGTTGCAAACCTGATATCTTATCCAAACCTTGTCCACGTGGATCCTTGTTGCAATTTGCAATGATGAGGCTAGCTTGGTATTCAGACTCAGAGACAAAAATCTCTTAAATGAGATATCAAGTTGGACATGATTCATGAAATTGGCTTTACTCACTGGCTTTTGTGTTCGAGAGTGACAGAGAGAGCATTTGGGATTGGGAATTGAGATTTTGAATTCGGGCCGAAATGTAACAAAGATATCCTAACACACAAGGAATTCTAAACTAGTCTCATGTGAAACCCTAACACCCAAGGAGTGGTAAAGGCTGTGTTGAAAACTTGAATAGAAACTAGTTTGATATACTTTCATTCCGTATTTCATTTGATCACTCAATTGAATTATACTATTTGTCAACCAAATAACAAAACTCAATTTTTCTTATCTATTCATAACAAAAAGAAAATTAAGGCGTAGAGTCCTCAATCCTTCCTACGAAAAAAGAAGAGGCTCTATATCTTATATATGAAAACTGAAAGACAACAAGCATTCAGTACCATTTTGTTCCACCTTCAAAGATGTTTGCTTTCCTTTTTATTTATTTTTTGCTGAATTTATTGAGATAAAGATGACTGACCAACCATTATCAATCACATTCTTGAAAAAAAGTTGGAATAATTTGGGAGATAAGGGATTGTCGAAGCCTCCTCTTCAATGATGCAGAAAACTATATACTTAGCCAAAAGTATATAGTTTTCTTCGGATTGTGTGAATTGACTCTAAAGAGTTGCCAATGGAGAGATCTTGAAGTTGGGTCAATCTTAGATTGAGAGCTTCTGGGAAAGCTAATGCAGATGGTCCTTGAGGTTGGTTAAATTATCACCATTGGTCATTTATGTTTTTTTTTTCTAACATAATTGTTCCGTCAAAATTTCTATTAAATTGCCTATGTTGCATGTATGCGGTGCCCACAGATCCAATGTGATAATGCCACGTGACTTTAAATAAAATAATGATATATTTTAAATATTTGAAAACTTTTTTTAAAAAATTAAGTGTTTTTTTAAATAAAAAAGATTAAAACTAAAACTAAAACTAAAATACCTGCAGTCATCCACCCTCTGTGTTCTCTCTTTGGCAACCCACTCTTTGTTTTTTTTCTTTCTTTAGTTTAGTTTTCTAATTTTTTTAGGGGTTGTTTGATAACCATGTCACTTTCAGTTTTCATTTTTCATTTTCACTTTTTTGGAAAACTGAAAACACGTTTTGTAACAGATTTTGTTTTTAGTTTTCAAAAAAGTGAAAATTTCAAAATCACCATTATTATTGAAAACAACTTGAAAATGTTATCAATTTTCAGTTTTCATTTTCATTTTCATTTTTTTGGGCTCTTATTTCATTCATTAATTTTACATCACAACACATGAAATGCACTATTGTTATCAAAATTTGGTATTTGGGACCTCCTGACTTGGACTCGGTCGCTCGATTCTTGCGTTTGGCCTCATACCCAATCCAAGCCTCTAGAACTCCATTTTCATAATTCACAAAAAAATCATCCTAATTCCAAAAAATTCACCGAAAAATACTACGAACTCTTTGTAACATGCACTTTCATTCTATGATCTCAAATGCACAATTGTACCCCCAAAAACTTCCATTTCCAAGTTTAACATAAAACTGAAAATTGAAATCAGTTACCAAACATCTTGTGTTCACTTTTCACTTTTCACTTTTTTTGAAAATTGAAATTAGTTACCAAACAAGTTTTTAGTTTTTGAAAGGTGAAAATTAAAAACTAAAAATTGAAATAGTTATCAAACGGGCCCTTAAATTTTAAATGTTAAACCATTTAAAAAAAAATTTATTTAGATCCACGTGGTATTATCTCATTATATATGTGGTCATCACATATGTGTCACGTCATCAATTTAATAGGAATTTTAATAGAAACATGAAAAATTGATGTGTGAGGTGTAACATGAAGGACCAAATAATGTCAGAAAAAAAAACATAAAGGACCAAAGTTGATAATTTCACAAACCTTAGGAACCATTTGTGATAAAAACCCAAAAGAAATAAACACACTTGAGAAGATGAATGAGCGGAATGGTAACTCAAAGAACTAAACACACTTGAGAAGATGAAATGAACAAAATCAGGGGTGACAATTTTCGACTAGACCCGATATACGACTTGAAACTCGTATGATTAAGTTTTCGGGTCAACCCGCCACTGATCCATTTATAAATTAGTGGGCTTCGGGTCAACTCGCTAAAATACATATATAGCCCGTTTATTAAACGAGTCAACCCACCAAAATATCTATATAACCCGTTTATGATTATTACACTATAATGGATGACATAAAAGTATTATCTTATTGTTGGGGTAAAAAGCCCAAAGAGTTCAAATGGAAGTTCCGTACGTCAAAGCCTCAAGTCTTATACGCACACAAAACTCCAAACGTCAAAATTGGAATTTTTGCTTTTGATTTGGGCAAAACAAAGAAAGAATACAATTTATCTTTCGCTCCCTTGATATTTGATGTGTGCCCTTGCATGCCTCCAAGTCCAAACACGGTTGCAAAGCTATACATGACAGGACCGGACCCGAATTCCCTGAACTCGTGTCCAACCCCGTCTCCGCCGTACACTACTCCCGACGCAGAACTTACTTTACTAAAACGCCCCTTAACCTAGTTTAAAGAAATAGGAAAGTTGACTTAAAATCCGGCAGAGTCTCCCGAAAAACGGAGTTTCCCAAAATTTTCCACCTCGTTAAAAACAACAGAAAATTTCCCCAACAAAAGATGCACAAAGTGTAAGCACATTAATAGGAGAGGCCTCCGACCTCTACCTCAATCCTAGGTGAGCACTACGGAGTAATCTAAAGAAATTTAAACTTTACAACCTCGAGTAAAGTATAGCAGGTCAAGATACAAGAAAACTCCTACAGGAGCCATTAACCGTGATGCCTCGACGTGGTGGTCTCGACTTCCTGATCTAGTACCGGGGGCGCAAAAACAGAAAATGTGAGTGGACGAGAAATCAAACTTAAACACCATTTTTCAATGAACATACTAACCCCTCCGTTTTCACAAATAATGGCAAGTGTTATGCAACAAAATCCTTGTATAAACGTACATACTTATACGATCAGATACTTGAAAACAACTCCATTAAATTTGTACCTTGAAGTACCATAATGAAAAATGTAGCTTTGCTACTTCGTAAATTCCTGAAACCACAACTTGAACATCGAATTTAAAATAAAAACCATGGAATTTAATCCATCCAAAAATATCTCATTTAAGTAAAACATAATTAAATCCTTTGAATAACTTCCTGAACCCAACTCCGTCTCAGCTTTCAAACCTTAACTTAGAATATGTACTGTGCATCACTGTCCCTGCACATATCCAAATAAAAACCAACCTGGAATTAAAATCCATAGACACACCCACACTAATTCGTACACACACACATATATAAAACATAAATATAAAACCATAGAAATCCCAAAGAAATGTATTTAAATAACCAAAACGACTTGAAACCAAGAAAACCCAAATTCCCAACCAATCGCTTCTGACGCAATGCCCAGAGGGCACCAAGTAAGGAAGGATCCTCACTTAAAAGAAATGAGAAAGGAATTATAGTAATACGTATATATATATATATTATATATAAATAGTAAGACTCTTAGACCAATACTTGTACTGGAAACAATCCAACAAGGGGATTGTTGACTCGACCACGTGGAGAAAATTCTTCACAACCACGAGCCAGTGGAACCAAATTTCCAATCGGGACTAACTCCCGGACATGCACAAAAGAAAATACCTCAATAATGTGCTGAATAAAGTCTGCACAGATCACTTCTAAGATGGGCTTTACAGAATACCCGTCAAGGGTGAACCGGTTCCTTTGTATCCCGTATCCATTTCAAGAATCAAGATCCTAGGGAGGTACATAAAGTGGTGCTAATAGCACTCCATCTAGTATACATAATCCCGACATACCCTAAATACCATTGTGGTATTCAGCCTGCACTCCAAACCCGAACACAATAATATCCGGACGTTACTCCCGTCCATAATTGGGACACCCAAAATATTCACAATAAGAATATACACAAATGTCGAACATAGTTATATCCGGAACCCAAAGTATTCATCAATTTCCAATATCAAATATAATCCAAATAATCCATATAATATCAATTCCAAACTTGAAACAAATATATATAACTCCATAATCGAAATGTAAATAGAATTTCTTTAAAATGTGAAATCCAATACCCAAAACATTTAATCAACATATAAATATAAAATATAGAATATAAACTATAAATTCTCGAAAAACATAAAATTCACATTCTCTTAACAAATTTCAAATACTAAAGTCAATAGAAAATTCCTTGATTTAAAACAATATAAAATTCCAAGATTAAATTAACCAAAATAAATAATTCAAAACCGCGTGACAATAAATCCTCAATTTAACAAATATAAAACTCAATAGATTCCCGGGTATTTCGCCATACCCAAACCGTACAAAAATTACCGGACGATGGTCCCGGCCCCAAATTCAATACTCAAATACCTTTAATTAAATGTATAGCCATCCATGTCCCACAAATAAACCGACTCCAAAACATGCACACGTTTCAAATATAATTTAAATTCCAATTATTCCATAAAAATCAAATCCAAGATTCAAAACCTCATTAAAACCCCTTAGTCAAAGCGACTAATTTTATATGCATAACTTTTTTCGATAATTCTATCAAAATCAAATCCAAGACTTAAACAATATTTTAAATCCCAATAATCAAGATAAATCATTTCATATGCATTGCAATTCCATTCTTTAAAAATATGCCTGCTCAAAACAAATGTCCACTCACAACAAGTCCACGCTGCTCAATCCTTAGAGAGCTTTTCTTCCAGGCACGCGCAAGAGTACCTATTTGAGAGAATAAACTGGCTTAATTAATACGTACTCCAACAACAAACTTTAACTCAAGAAACTAGTTCTCGGTCTCAAAGTAAGTGTACACGACTACCGGGGAGTTTCTAGAGTCAAACCACGCTCACTGTGGGACCACCTCTAAGACTCACTCAATCGGCGGTCAAACACCCCGCTTTGTCAACCCGGCCCGTTGGGCCCACTACTTCTAAAAAGGTTCTGGACATTCCTAGAAGTCCAACAAAGTCAACTACACCAAGAAGGCGACCTCAGAGACCCTCAAATAACCCCTGGTCAAACTTGGTCAAACCGACCACTAGGTCAAACCGGGACCCTGTGGGTCCCCCGACCTCCAAACTTAGATCCGAAAGTTCCTACAGGTTCACTACGACTTAGAGAATACGTCCCGAAAGTTTGTCTCGATCAAAGGCTTAATCACACAATCGCACGATCGGACGCAGAATCGGTTACCCAACCCTAGGGTTAAGGATTCGGAGTATCCGGGACTCCGATTTCTGATCCGTTGTTCCTACCACGATCCTAGAGGTACGGGAACAACATACTTGAAATGGACCGATCCAACGGCTCCGAACATATCGAACCCGATAACGATAATAGGCGAACCGCTCGACTCAAACGATAACCAAATTGGGAACTGAAAGCATACCTACATGCTCAGGACGACATGGGGAGCATTTTGGGACACAATGCACCACCACTACAGTGCCCCAAACTCGCGGAATTGGGTGTGCATAGTAATTCCGGTGACCGAAAACTTCAAACCAAAGGTCAATACTTCAGGTAAAGGTTCAACTCAACAAGTGGAGCAACTTATTCAACTACGGCAACACCTAGTTTGGCCGGCAAGGTGGCGGAAATTCAACTCAAAACCGGCCAAATATGGGTTTCTAAATCGAACAACCTAGGCTTGAAACCGATCTACAATACATACATAAATGGATAGAGTATGAAGAGTAGATGAAGTTTCATACCTCACTCGACCCAAACGGTTGCCGGAGTCGCCGGAAACTCGTCGGAAAGTTCGGTAACCAGTGAACTTTCAGTCGCTCCAGTTTAAAATCCGTGGGTTTCTGAGCTGGGGGAATGGACAGGCTTTGTAGAGGAGGAAGAGACGAAGATTTAGCAATTGGAATCACTTGAATCGGACACTTGTGGAGGGAGATATCGCCTGCCAAAAGATTGGGCCTGAAGAGAGGAAGAAAAATGGGAGAGAAAGAGAGAGAGGTCGGGAAGAAGAACAAAATCCGGCTGCAGCATTTTACTGTAGCGCCACTGTAGCCTCTACAGTAAATTCTGATATTCGTTTTTTTTTTTTTTCTCTTATCGCTTCCCGATCGTTACAACTCGGAATTTGGTGTACCGCATATCCCCCGAACTCGCTTCGACGAGCCGGACGCAAGACAACTCAATTTCCCAAATTCTTTTGGAAATTTAAAGTGCCTAAAATACTCCTTAATCCCAAGCATAAAACCGTGATTTCACCAAAATTATTTAATTGAATAAACAATTGGGATTGAATAGTGAAATCGGGTCAGGGATGTTACAATACATGTTCAAAAGAGTGTGGCACGTGATTAAAAAAAGCCTCTCGCAGCGCGGAAGCTCGTGCAAGGAGGCTAGTTTATATTATAATTATTATACTATAATGGATGACATAAAAGTATTATCTTATTGTTGGGGTAAAAAGCCCAAAAAGTTCAAATGGAAGTTTCGTACGTCAAAGCCTCAAGTCCTATACGCACACAAAACCCCAAACGTCATAATTGGAATTTTTGCTTTTGATTTGGGCAAAACAAAGAAAGAATATAATATATCTTTAGCCCCCTTGATATTTGATGTGTTCCCTTGCATGCCTCCAAGTCCAAACACGGTTGCAAAGCTATACATGTTCAAACGAGTGTGGCGCTTGATTAAAAAAAAGGTTCTCGCATGTGCGGAAGCGCGTGTGAGGAGGCTAGTATATATTATGATTATTATACTATACTGGATGACATAAAAGTATTATCTTATTGTTGGGATAAAAAGCCCAAAAAGTTCAAATGAAAGTTCTGTACGTCAAAGCCTCAAGTCTCATACACGCACACAAAACTCCAAACGTCATAATTGGAATTTTTACTTTTGATTTGGGCAAAACAAAGGAAGAATATCATTTATCCTTCGCACCCTTGATATTTGATGTGTGACCTTGCATGCCTCCAAATCCAAACACGGTTGCGAAGTTGTACATGTTCAAAACAGTGTGGCGAGTGATTAAAAAAATGCCTTTCGCATGCGCGGAAGCGCGTGCAAGAAGGCTAGTATATATTATGATTATTATACTAAAGTTGGGTTTTGTTAATATGTGTTCATGCTTTGATTTGGGTTTTGTTAATGTGTTCGTGTGTTCTGCGCATAACATGCAGAGAGTCTAGAAACATAAGGGCGATATAGGAAAACTTTTAAGACGAAGATTTATCACATGCGCATGATTAATATATGAAATTGTTGAAACAGACATCTATATAAATACAATTGCCAAAAAATATTTACGAAACTTTGTAAGCCCAAAAGTATTTAAATACAATTTATCTTTCGCCCCCTTGATATTTGATGTGTGCCCTTGCATGCCTCCAAGTCCAAACACGGTTGCAAAGCTATACATGTTCAAAAGAGTGTGGCACGTGATTAAAAAAAAGCCTCTCGCAGGCGCGGAAGCGCGTGCAAGGAGGCTAGTTTATATTATGATTATTATACTATAATGGATGACATAAAAGTATTATCTTATTGTTGGGGTAAAAAGCCCAAAAAGTTCAAATGGAAGTTCCGTACGTCAAAGCCTCAAGTCTTATACGCACACAAAACTCCAAACGTCATAATTGGAATTTTTGCTTTTGATTTGGGCAAAACAAAGAAAGAATACAATTTATCTTTCGCCCTCTTGATATTTGATGTGTGCCCTTGCATGCCTCCAAGTCCAAACACGGTTGCAAAGCAATACATGTTCTAAAGAGGGTGGCGCGTGATTAAATAAAAGGCTATTGCATGCGCGGAAGCACGTGCAAGAAGACTAGTATATATTATGATTATTATACTATAAAGGATGAAATAAAAGTATTATCTTATTGTTGGGGTAAAAAGCCCAAAAAGTTCAAATGGAAGTTCTATACGTCAAAGCCTCAAGTCTCATACGCACACAAAACTTCAAACGTCATAATTGTAATTTTTTCTTTTGATTTGGCCAAAACAGAGAAATAATATCATTTAACTTTCGCCCTCTTGATATTTGATGTGTGCCCTTGCATGCCTCCAAGTCCAAACACGGTTGCAAAGCTATACATGTTCAAAAGAGTGTGGCACATGATTAAAAAAAAAAGCTCTCGCATGTGCGCGTGATTACAGTGCAAGGAGGCTAGTATATATTATGATTATTATACTATATTGGATGACATAAAATATTATCTTATTGTTGGGGTAAAAAGCCCAAAAATTTCAAATGGAAGTTATGCACGTCAAAGCCTCAAGTCTCATACGCACACAAAACTCCAAATGTCATAAATGGAATTTTTGCTTTTGATTTGGGCAAAACAAAGAAAGAATATAATTTATCTTTCGCCCCCTATATCAAGAATTTTAATTTTTTTTCGCCCTTATTTTTCTAGATATCTGTCTCAATTGTTTTTTTTTCTTTTATCGCTTGTAATCTATTGAGACGGGCATCTAGAATAATAAGGGCGATAAAAAATTAAAATTGTTGATATAGGCATCTAGCAAAATACAATTGCGTGCGTGATTTAAAAAAACCTATTGCAAGCGAGGAAGTGCATGCAGAGAGTCTAGAAAAATACGGGCGAGAAAGGAAAACTTTTAAGACGATGATTTATCACACGCGCGCGATTAAAATATGAAAATTTTGAAACGGACATCTATATAAATACAATTGCAAAAAAATATTTATGAAACTTTGTAAATCATGCATTGCGTGCGTGATTAAAAAAAAGCCTCTCGCAAGCGCGGAAGCGTATGCTGGGAGGCTACTATATATTATGATTATTATGCTATATTTGATGACATAAAAGTATTATCTTATTGTTGGGGTAAAAAGCCCAAAAAGTTTAAATGGAAGTTCCGTACGTCAAAGCCTCAAGTCTCATACGAACACAAAACTACAAACTTCATAATTGGAATTTTTGCTTTTGATTTGGGCAAAACAAAGAAAGAATATAATTTATCTTTCGCCTCCTTGATATTTGATGTGTGTCCTTGCATGCCTCCAAGTTCAAACAAGGTTGCAAAGCTATACATGTTCAAAAGAGTGTGGCACGTGATTAAAAAAAAGTCTCTCGCATGCATGGAAGCACGTACAGAATGGCTAGTATTTATTATGATTATTATACTATACTGGATGACAAAAAAGTATTATCTTATTGTTGGGGTAAAAAGCCCCAAAAGTTCAAATGGAAGTTCCATACGTCAAAGCCTCAAGTCTCATACGCACACAAAACTCCAAATGTCATAATTGAAATTTTTGCTTTTGATTTGGGCAAAACAAAGAAATAATATAATTTATCTTTCGCCCCCTATATCAATAATTTTAATTTTTTGTCGCCCTTATTTTTCTTGATACTCATCTCAACTGTTTTTTTTTTCTTTTATCTCGTGTAAACTGTTGAGAAGGGCATGTAGAAAAATAAGGGCGATAAAAAATTAAAATTGTTGATATAGGCATTTGCAAAATACAATTGCGAAAAAATTAAAATGAAACTTTGTAAGTCGCGCATAAAGCATGTGATTTAAAAAAAAGCATCTCACATGTGCGGAAGCGCTTGCAGAGAGTCTAGAAAAATATAGGCGATAAAGGAAAACTTTTAAGACGACGATTTATAACACGCTCGTGATTAAAATATGAAACCGTTGAAACGGACATCTATATAAATACAATTGCGAAAAAATATTTACGAAACTTTATAAGTCACTCGTTGCGCATGTGATTAAAAAAAAGTCACTCGTACGCGCGGAAGCGCGTCCCGGGAGGCTTGTATATATTATGATTATTATACTATACTGGATGACATAAAAGTATTATCTTATTGTTGGGGTAAAAAGCCCAAAATGTTCAATTGGAAGTTTCGTACGTCAATGCCTCAAGTCTCATACACACACAAAACTCCAGACGTCATAATTGGAATTTTTGCTTTTGATTTGGGCAAAACAAAGAAAGAATATAATTTATCTTTTTGATGTGTGCCCTTGCACGCCTCCAAGTCTAAACACGGTTTCAAAGCTATATATGTTCAAAAGAGTGTGGGGGTTGTGCTAAAGTACTGTACTTGAAAAAAATAAACAAGCTAAAATGTGTATATATATATCTTTGACGTCCTCTGTACATGTGTTTAATGTATGATGTGTATGTGAGTCCCTTCATCTAGCTATCTGTTTTTCTGCTTTTTCTTTTGGCAAATTAATCTAGCTCGCTGTTTAAGTTGGTTGTTGTATGTGTTCGTGATATTTCTTGCTGGATATACAGAGGATAATCTAGCTTTGGTGACCACGTCAAATTCTTGTTTGACAAGTCTTGACTGGGAACATGATGGTTCATTAAACCCACCAAAAGGTGAACCAACAAATTTGGACATTTCATTTTAAGTTGTTTATGTTGATTATGGCTGCTTTAATTAACTGCTACTAATTGTTCGATTCGATGGGGCTTTGCAGGAGTATGCAGTAGTGCTAACAATGAAGCAAAATCTAAACAAATCAAATCCTAAGGCCTTGCAAATCCACCATTTGAGCCGTGGATGCCAATGTCTTGGAAATTGACATAAATGGAGAGTGCGGTTGTGAACCTTTCAATATCGTCTCTTGTGTGCGTTGCGCTCAATGTCACGCATAGCATGTTGAAAAAAAATATAAATAAAAAGATGTAAAGTACACAAAGTAACAACACTAATTTTAACCCATCCATTATGGAGGGGGAACTAAAGTATTTATAGACCCTCCTTTTCCAAGTGTAACGAGTTAGATTTGAATTTCCGAACTTTGTTAAATGCATTTTGGCCTTATATAAAAGGTCGTGTCAATTAATCTTTTGACCTACATGAATACAAGCCAGATGGTAGATTTAACTCAACAGGACTAAAACATCAAATATATATCATTATTTAAGACGAGGGGAAATGAGGTCAAATAGCAAAGCATCGTAATACAACATGAACAAGATGAGTACAACCCAAACTTGTAAATATACTCTAGCAAAAATGAACTTGTCACAGACCTGCATAGGTTGGGGGTCTAATTGCAGTCACATGGAAACCAGACTTCAACAAACTCCTGCTCAGTGATGATAAACAAAGTTAGATGCAGTTGTAGAATGATCTCCAAATCACACACAAATAGATAGAGAGTGAAACAAAACTGGCTTGCTTGCTGAGCCTTCTCTTCGCTCCCTACGATAAGAGATATTATGAGACTATTTATGGGGATTCCAGTGAGAACACGAAAGTCTAGCACCTGATTCCAAATTTCCCTTCTACGCCATGTTTCCTTTCTTGCCACAATAAGAGCAGCTGCATAGTTATATTTGATTGTTAACAATGGGAATTACTTCAATAACGACAAGAAAATAAATGCTATAATCATACCATGTGATGTGAATAATACATGATAAATTACAGCAACAGTAATGTAGAAAACGGCTCAATATTATGATATTGTTCCATTCCGTTATGTGAACAATCATACATGGGGCTTACAATCCAAGCTTGAGGCAAGATCGAGCCGGCTCCTGAACTTCGCTCATTCGAGTGATTATTATTAGCAATGTGCAAATGGTATGGCAAGTAGCCCAATGAAAAGTTTCTACAAGTTTGCAAGAAGTTTACTAATGGAAGAAGTCCATAGCTCTGCTCTAACTTGATTTGGTTGCACCTTCAAAAAGCCCAGAATCATACATCTATTAAGAATACAATCAAATATACCATGAAATACAATATGGTTTTAAACATACCTTCACAGCACATTCCTCAATAATTGACATCCGGGATAGCCGATTGTAATATAAACCAATCCTCTTCTTCAACTCTTCCACAAACTTAAAGTTGATTTCATATATAATCTGGAGCAATAAAAACCTTATCATAATGATTTGAGTAACAAAATAATAATCTCATAAAATAATGGTTATTGAAAAGATAATTCTATTATAATTAGTTTATAAGGTTGCTTCAGTATGAAGGAAAGCATAACAATCTGTGTAGGAGTAAAGATGAACTGGTGCACGAATTGATAATAATTTCCAAAAAACCTAGCAGGCCACTATCTTGATGTAAATTTGTAATATATATGACAATAAAATAAATATTTCTTCATGTCGAAAAATAGTCTTTAGAATCGCACTTGTAAATGGCGAGGGAGAAGACTGCCCAGTAAATCAACAGGGATTTTCTCCTACCCTTCAGCAATTACTGCGTGTATTGTCAGCAAAAATGGAATGATGATTTTCATTCTCAATTCCACTTTTACAGTGTTTACCATTCGCTTGTTTTTCTAAAATCCACGCTGCAGAACTTGGGCTGCTGGTGGGTATTAGATTAGTGGTAATAATGATAAACATATCTGCTTTCTGAAATCATAATGTTAATCCCTCAACAGAGTGATATATTTGATGGGATGTTACTAAAATTTGCTGACAGGAGGAAAAAGAAAAAGCAAAGGGAAAAGAGAAAGTTGGAAGCTCAACATCACTGGAGAACACAGGTGCTTCAAAGAAGGGGTGTAGTTTGGAGGAGCTGCCTGGCGGATATCAAGTTGGACATGATTCATGAAATTGGCTTTACTCACTGTCTTTTGTGTTCGAGAGTGACAGAGAGAGCATTTGGGTTTGGGAATGGGAACGGGAACGGGACTTGACTTGAGATATTGAATTTGGGCCGAAATGGTACAAAAATATCCTGACATTCAATTTTTGTGTACAAAAAGATGTGAAATTACCTTGACACACAAGATCTAAACTAGTTTATATGCTCATGTGAAAACCCTGACACCCAAGGAACCGTAAACGCTGCGTTGAAGACTTCAATTGAAACATGTTGAAATTCCCTGACGACATGGTTAGAAATAGATGAGATGTATATCCATGAAATAAGCTAATTCATGCATCAATGTTCAAAGATGTGGTGACTCAAATTGTAATTATGCTCCTGCAAACTGATCAGGTTACATTTACATTTAACATTCTCAACAGTATTTGGGTGGCCAAGAAGGCCAAAAACTTGCCAGACTGAATCATTTTTGTTGGTCCTTCAAAGAAGAGGTCTGCTTCTATCTCCTCTTGAGGAATTGAAGGTATGGGAAAATCTTGTATGTATGAGATCCGTAATAACACGAAAATATATCACAAAGTCGGTTTATGCTGTACACGGCAGCACAGTCACCCAAGGATAACTGAATAGATGAGAGCTTCACGAGTTCATATCCAATGACAATGTGATTAGGATTATAGAGCTTCTCCAGGATCTGCCAATTGTCAATGTGAAACAACATTAAAACATCATTTGGAGTTATTTATGTACTAAAGAAGTACACCAAGTGACTAGTGAGGTATCCATGTCTGGTCTATGAATTTTATCCTCGCAGAAATCAGATATAATCAACAAAAATGTAAAAAGTTCAGGATGAAGTGACTAGTGCACAACAAGAGTTTTACCTCAATTGATGCTTTACAGTGTTCCATTGCAGGTTGCAACTCTACGACGAAACAAAATGCCTGTGCAAGATTGTCTTCTGCCTGCAAAGATCAAATCATTTTAAGTCAAGTGTGATCCGATTCAGTGTCATATGTGCCAAAATCATTGAACACTTTCTGAGTTGTTCAATAACAGCAACTTCGATATTGGCGTCAAGTAAATAAATTGCACATTCAAATTATATAAATAATGACAAAGTAGCCCCCAAATAATAACAAAGTGTAGTGATAAATGATCATAAGAATTTCGCTGACGATAAATTCTATTGTACAAAACTGAAGGGTGGTCACAAACTCACTTCTGCAATGCTCCTATTATATGCATGGAAAGTTGATCTCAGCACACCAAGAGAACTCAACGCATCCACCAGTATGGTGCTAGATACATCTTTTGAGATATTGCATCCAGTAATCTGTCAAGTATTGAACACAAGACTTCAGCATGCAGATTGAACATAGGAAATAGGTGCCTTTGGAAAGATCAGAACCAGTTTTCAGACAGTGTTATACATTCTGATACTAATCCATGCTTTATTCGCAGCTGCAGAGGAAGATTCCAGATCACGATAAGAACAACATTTTAAACAGAGGCCTGGATTTATATGAAAAACGCTATTGATTTGCATATGATGATCCACTCTATCGATGTCATCAATATCGATGAACTCTTCAGCCTGTGTGAACATCAAGTGAATGATTACATGAATATAAATCTAAAGTGAGTCAGGAGAATTTGTACTTTCTAGGAAACATACAATACCTGAAGATGAGGCTCCATGTTGCCAGCGGTGATGATGTTGGGTAAGTGCTTAAGTTTCTCTTTTTCACAGTCAACAACAGAGCTCTTCCATGCTACCAAACTGAATGAGATACAACAGTAAGTGGGCATACCTGTGGACCATAGGAAAGCTCCAGGGGTACCCCTGCTGCAACAAATTCTGTCGTTCTTATAAGGAGAGTACGTGAAAGGAAATATGCATGGATGTTTGGCTGACAAGAATGATTGAACATACTTCCAGATGTATAGATAGCTTGACCTACCCTGACCTATGAAAGTAACAAAAAATGATGATACACCGGGTCAAAGGGCATAATTTCTATCAACTGAACTTAAACATATATCAACACAAGAAGTTTTACATAATTATCACATGAGTCAGTGCCACACATGAAAATTCCTACTTAATAATTCCTACTTAATAAAGAGAGTTCAAGACTATTATGGAAAAAAGCAGTGGAACTGACTGGAACAAGAGTGGTCAGATAAGAGAAGAAACAAAAAGGAGCAGAATAAATAAAAGCATACCATAAACGCAAACCTGTTCCACATTACTAGTTAGACCTCCTCCCAAAGACGAAAACTTTCCAATATCTTCTAACCCATGCTGATCAATGGATTTCATATGAACAACAGTCATAGAGTTCACCCTAATTTGGGATATAAGTATGACAATCTGCAAAAACAGGAGAATGGAACCTTATATAATAGGTCACAATCAAGGCATGAAATCTAAATTGCTATTGAGATAAAGATCGTCCAAGTATATACAGATGTCAGAAAAGAGGTTAACATCCATTGCAATCTCTCACCTGTTAACATAATTTGATTATAACGATGAACATATTTAAGATTTTCATCCTTGCTACACAAGTTGACTTTCAAAGTGACTCTATTATGAGAAAATTGTAACGAAGTATCACACTGACTCTGTAACAAAATAGGACACACATGAAACTTTGTATGCAAGTAGATGAGAGAATGACCACTTAGTTGAAAAACGTGATTTTTATATATCAATATATAGTATTGTCCTACAAAAATGATAATCTATGGATTTGCATATATGGGTGCAGTAACCACCCTGCAAGGGCAGATACAGGAAGTTGTTTCATCATTGCTTAACCCTCTTGTTTCTTAGATATATAATTCACCAAGGTGTAACCCTGACTCTGCGTGTGTGCATGCAGGAGAGAGAGAGAGAGAGTCAACCTGTGCAATAGAGAACCCATTTATTGGTAATTCAAAATCATCAGAATATTGAAGACAATATGATAATACAGCCGAATATATATGTAATTCCAATTTTCTTTCCGGAGGCGTTTTTGAGTAATGGTGAGAAAGATCCTACAAGAAAAACAAGAAAAATATATAGGTCATTAGCTACAAGGCATCTATTTATGAAATAGTGAGACAGTCAACTGAAATGAAAATAAGTAAAGTAGAAAATATAGTCACTATATGTACCAAAATTTCTCTGAGATTAAAAATATCTGTGGAACCTCTTCTTTTGATTATAGACTTTACTAGCACACGACCAGCCAAAACTATCTCAGCAGGCAATACTGCTGGCCAGTGTACACCTTTACATTCATGTTTATGTTCAGGAATGTGCTCAGTATCTGTTTCAGAATCAACATTTAAAGTGGTCTCTGCAATGTACTTTTCAAGATCAGCTGATAAATTTTCATAAACCCTTTGATTGTTTGGGTAATCCCAGGACATTTTTCCTCCTGCTCGTATACGGCATTTCTGGGAGCAATAAAATGGTAATGAACATGAGGTACATGGGACTTTATCCACGGGTAGCTCATTTAAGCAGTGGTGGCAATGAGTTTCCTGACAAGGCTTTAATATTATCTGCAAAGCCTGGACAATTTATTTTAGAATCCTCAGAAGAACTCCATATATTTGCAATGGCAATAAGAGCCTACTCTGTTGGTAAAAAAGATACACAAACGATACTTGAACACAACTTGAGCTTTGAAGATAATAAGTTTAAATAAATAATTCCTCTGATGGATTACAAGGTACTGTAATTAGGTTGCTAGTACTTAACTTCCCTAACATGACTAGCTTTATTTAGAAAGAAAATAGAGTCAGGAAGTTTAACCAGCAAAACAAGCAGTAAAGTCAGGAATATCTTAGCATAATTAAAAAAAAAAGTAAAGATTGCATTAAAAGGCTCAACAACATAAGTACACTCAAAATGAGACCATCTGTCACTGCTACATCCTAAGGAAAGTATGAACATCAATCCATCAGCTTACTCAATAAACGTTAAAAAAACATAAATATGATGAAACCAACAGAATATTCTGAGTGAGAATAGCATTTCAACGTGTCAACATGGAGCCATTTTTGTAGCTTTTGCATGTCTCCAAATTGCTATTTTTTCATCAGTTGTTTTAATCACAGGTTATAAAAACTTAGGGGGCCCAACGTCTACAATATCTTAAGAAACCATAAGGTGATTACTCATCCAGAGTAAGCACATATTTTCATTCCTGAGATATTTGATTATAGTTGCACAATTTGATACTAAATAATGGTAATTATCTTACCCAAAATATCTGAGGTATTCTCATACTGTTGTATTGATGGATTTGATGTACTATTCTGTTGATCCAAAATGATCTTCATCTCATTTTCAATCTGTCTCTTTCCACCCATTGTCAACTCCAGAATCTTAGCAACATCCAAGTCATGGATAGTATCCTTATAATTTCCCATAGAAGCATTTGCCTTACCTCTTCTGTACCATGCCTACATTGGAAAAAGGAAGAAAAGTATATTTGAAGAAAACTGTAACTCTCTTCGTCTCCTTTATCCTCCACTAAAAAAAAAAAGGCATCTCTAACTCATTAAAATACAACTTAACGCTAGGCAATAAAAGCATCTCACCTTTGCATAGTTTGAAGAAATCTGAAGTGCCCGATTGCAGTCTCGTAAACACTCCCTTAGAAGACCCATTTTCTAAAGATTACAGATACACTAACAGTGAGCAATGAAATCTGTTGACAAAGAATTGAACTTGTTTCGTTTGGTACATACCCACATAAATCAAGGATGGGACTTACATGCAATACAGAAGCCCGATTCACATACAAAGTGGCAACCAGATTTCTGTCCTCATGTGCATCCATAGGAGCAACTATCAATGCCTGTGCCTCATGCCAATGAAAGATAATAAACAAACAAGTAAACAAATAAGGGGTTTCAGAGCAGAGGTGTTATCAATCTAAGCCAATGAGTAATTAGCTCTAGCAATTGCTTCAAAATAGAGAAGTAATTTCAAAGATGGAGATACCTGAGTATAGAAATCCAAAGCATTAGCATAGTCACCACTCAAGAAGCACTTATTGCCCTTTTGCTTCGACTCCAAAGCAGCTTCTTTGTTCTTGCCACACAGACCCACTTCAGGGTCCGCCAAGTCCCTCACCATCTGATCACATTCGACGAATTTAATCATTTATTTATTTCATTTCTTCTGTTCGAAGCTCATAAATTACAATGTACAAAAATAATGCCATACTTGGTGAAAGGGCTCGAAATGAAGAAGAAAATCGACGAGAGAAGAACATGTGCGAGGAAGATCCTCTGCAGAGCCCTCTCCGATCATTCGCTTTAGGGTTTCTGGAACCAGAGATTTCAACTTCTCCATGAGCTACGCCTTGGGCTTTGAACTTCGTACAACGGCTATATGCCACCCGCTCTCCGCTACTCTATTTTATGCGTGGCGGTGAGAGTTCGTTTTTTGTTTTTCCTTTTTTGGTGAGGAAGGCTGTGAGTGCCTTTTTAAAAATAATTTTGTTACATTTACTTAAATCATTTTTTAAAATTGTCATTTTTTATTTATTATTATATAAAAAATTCCCATTAAACTGAAATCTCTTTTGATATTTTAAATTCCTAACATAAGAATGAGTTCAGATCTTCTGTAACTGTCTATACCTTAATTTTGTGACACGTGGTATTCCACTTAATCATACTTTAACAAAATTAATGCTTTTATCTTTTAATACAAATAAAATAATAAAATAATACCACGTGTTACAAAATTAAGGCATGGACATAGAGGGATACACAAAAGCATGGACAGAAGATCTAAACCCATAAGAATTGTATTCGTTTTTTTTTTTGGGTCGACGTGTGATTGTACTTCTAATAAAATAAACAGATCATCCATCCATCAGTACAAACTGCGTAGGTAAAGAATAATGCTCTAACATTTTTACAAAAACTTGAGCCTCTGTGGTAATTAGAATGCTCTTTTTGGGGCTTCTTCTTGATGAAGGCAACAAACAAACACCATGCTTCATCTAAGCCCAAACTCTTTTTCTGGGCACAAGATCTGATGTTTTTATATCATCTATTTTGGCAGCTACAATGAAATCATTCATGCTCAACCCTCCTGCAATGAAGTTACCAGTTAGCAATGTGCAAATGGTGTTGCAAGTAGCCCAATGAAAAGTTTCTAAAAGTTTGCAAGAAGTTTACCAATGGAATAAGTCCATAGCTCTGCTCTAACTTGATTTGGTTGCTCCAAGTGAAGATTTGGGAAATGCCCTGCAGCTTCTGCAACCTTGTAAATCCTGTTAATGAGCTCAACCCCACATTCATAATCTCTCAATTTCCAAAGGCACTGTAATTTGAGCCCACCTTCTCCATCTATCAATCTCCACCCGACAACCTAGAGAAGCAATGCATAAATGAGTTCCAATTTGCTTGCATAAAATCAAAACTATCAAATTTTTGTAAACAAAACAAAATCATAGCTTCAGACCTCAATTCTAGAACACACAACCCACAAAATTCCTTAACTTTACAAACAGCACCCAAAAGGTTAATCTTCAGGATATGAAAATTGGGCAAAGTTAAGCAAAGACTGAGACTTTACAGAGTAATTTCATCAAACAGCACATAAGCAGCACACAAATGGGGGATATAAGTAAAAGAATTGACCTTTCTGAGGAGCTTCTGAGCATCGTCTTCAGGCATAGGAGGCAGGAGAGGAGAGACATGGCTGCAGTCTAGGTGGGACAGAGAGAGAGAAGAGAGATTGGGGATGAGAATCTTGTGCTCTGTGTTGCCGCTGCCCAACACCTTCTCACCAAACTCGCTCGCTATCTCAGCCGGAAAGGGGTCTCTGGCTCCAAAATCTCCCAGCATGTCATTGCCCAGAGCCGGAGTTCGCAGGCCGAGTCGAACCCGAGTTGGAACGGTGATGAGGTTGGGGAGGTGAGGGTGAAGGTGGATGTGGTGGTGACGTGGAAGAGAGAGAAGGGGTATGGAAAGGTTTGCGGTGGTGGCCATGGCGAGGATGATGGATGCGCTTCCTTCCTTGAGGGCCGACTTCTTTGGATTGCTGGTTTGGCTATCTGTGGCCACTCAGCTACTATTTCTTAAGTTTTGACTTTTGTCTATTTGGTGGGCAAATGGGATACCCATTTTTCTTTTTCCTTTTTCAAAACAAACAATATATATATACAAAAATTCTCCTATGCGGACATCTGGCCTTTATTATCGCGCGGATGTCATGTATTTTATACTATCCATCTTTGCTTTCTTACTTATTTACAATGGCATCCGCATATTAATATATTCGAATAAGAGAATAATTATATATTTATAACTTTATGCTGCAAATTACATATAAGTGAGATTATGTGATTATATGAAAATATATAAATATCTCAATTTAATTCAATTGCTCCTATTATCGTCCAGGAGCAAGGCAATGATTTTTCATTTTTTATATTTTGATCTAATTTTCGACATAGTTAATTGCTTTAAAATGTAATTCATATTAAACTTGAAAATTTAAGTGAGTATATATTATTATTATGCGTGACCTAATCCATAAAAAAAAATAAAAAGGGCAAAAAAAGAACAAAAATTGCACTGCCCGACTGGCTATGGTGTCAGTCAACTGAGGTCTGGATCCGGAACGGATACATAATAACAAGGCCCGATTTCCATAAACAAATAAAGGCTCAACACAGATGGACTGAATATAAGAACATAGCAAATTGAGTTGAGATAGGTCAAATTTATTTAGCAAATAAAGAAGTGGGTAAATTTTTTGTTTTTTCAATAATACAAGTGATATCGGAGGAGGAAAATTCAAACATAGAATTACTTTTAATCACTTGAGTTCCAAACCTCTTTTAAATTTATTATTTTGCATATTCATGGAAAACTTATGCGCTCTCTCTTGTATACATTACTTAGCTGTTGGGAAGAAATTAGCTAATTAATAATTAGAGACATATTTTATTTGATAACATAAATATTCTTGTAAGATCGATGTCTTCTTCTCATGTAGTGGTAATACCTGCAGATAGAAGATAATTAGAATTATCAATCCATATAAACTTAGATATGAGAGTGAGAGAGAGGGTGGGAATACTGACTGCCACACTTGAAGTTGCAAGAGGGACACGTTTTCCACAAGCTTGAATATGGTTAATGGTATGGGGTGTTGGCGAGTCCTTAGTTAGGATTTTGGTTCCTTACTATATTAGGATTTTAGTTACTTATCTATTTGTCTCGTCTTATTATAATTGAGATTTATTTCCTATTGTAATTTAGATTTATTTCTTATTTTATTTAGAGTTGTACTTCTATAAATACCTCCATATTGGAGAAGAATAATAATCTGAACAAATATGAGCATAACTTGTTTGACATGGTATCATAGCCTAGGTTTTCTTGTGACTTGTGCTTGCATTCTCCTTGCAATTTAAGTGATCTCCTCCCCTCCTCTTCAAGGGGGGGAGGGAGAGTGAAAAGTGATTTGTTTTTCTTTCCAATACCTTATCTCTCTCAAATGTATGGCTTGCCCCTTTACCTTGACATATTCCCATGAAGATATTACATATTCCTTGGCTTCGACGAGCCCTTCTCTTTAGGGGGAGAGGGGGAGTGAAGAAAAGTTGTGTTTGCGTGAATTTGCTAAACTTGATATGGAAGTATTTTTCATTGTTGTTGCTGTTGCTACTGCCACCGTTGGCCCTGCCTTGTATTGCTCTTACTGGTGCCAGAGTTGTTGATCCTGCCATGTTCGTGCCTCTGTTGTGTTTCCGCTGTGATCATACCGTTGACCTTGCCTTTGCTCTTGCCTTTCTTTGTCATGCCTTACCAAGCATTGCCTTACCTTACTTTGCCTTTATGTGGCCTTGATTTGCCTTACCTTGCCTTACCCTATTTTTAGGGTTTGGTGTTGCCTTGCCTTTGCCGTGTTCACAGGATTTCTGTGTTCTTTGCCGTGTTCACAGGGTTTCTATGTACTGCTTTACCTTTGCTTTGCGTTTGTTCTTTACCTTTGCATTTGCCTCGAGTATGGTGTTCTGCAACTCGCTTGTCAAGCTGGGCATGCGTAACATCTTTGAGCCAACTTGAAGGGGGAGTGTTGGTGAGTCCATACTTAGTTAGAATATTACTTACTATATTAGGATTTTAGTTACTTATCTATTTGTCTAATCCTATTATAATTGAGATTTATTTCCTATTGTAATTTAGATTTATTTCTTATTTTATTTAGGGTTGTACTTCTAAATACCTCCATATTGGAGAAGAATAATAATCAGAGCAAATCTGAGCATAACTGAAAATTTTCCATACTTTGTTTGACATGGGGAGGGACGTTGATGAAATTAGTGAGCTTGGGAGTGACGGGACAAACACACTCAAAATTGTGTCATTTAAAAAATTCAACATACATAAATCCAAACACTAAAATCTTCAATTGCCATAAATTGAAATGATAGAAATTGAAATTAAACTCGGGAATTTAATGCTCCAATTTCCACGATTTTTTCCGCTCGTCATTTAATAAATTCCCCTCTTAACTTGCCAAACAAAGGAATTGTCAATTTCTTCTCTTAAATTTCCGACTTTTAGCTAAATTCCAAGTTATTTTTCCTCATCCAAACGGAGAGTAAGTGCAATTATAGGACTTCTAATTTCGGTCATTGGATTGCGTGTATGCATGATATATATTAAAAAATTATTTAGCTACTAACATACCTACGTAATGAATGGCTGATATTAGAACTCCGTAATTAATGCTTAAGAAAACTTAAATTTCCTTGAATGGATAGACTGTTGAGATTGGACGATATATATAGGAGAAATATTATATATATTTCACTTTTATTTGATGAAAGTCATACATCGTTGTCCCCTTCCCTCCACTCTCTGAATAAATGCACATGAATTGTGCACTTCAAATTTATGTAACTCAAAGCTTGAAAGAAAGCTAATTAAGATGATTCTTTATTTGATAATCAAGCATAATAATATATTCTTGTAGCTGGCTAGAATATTCGTCCTTCTCATGGTGGAGTGGTGATACCTGCAAAAAATAAGATTAACCAAAGTAATCAGATCAGCTATATATATATATACACACAAATAAAGCAATTACTATATATATTTAATTAGTGCTGATGATCTTGTTTTGTCGACATTAATCAATTCATGTTAAAGATTAATTAGGTCATCTCATAGAGCAAGAGATGATAGCAGAGGGAGGAGATGCACTCACTGCCGCACTTGAAGTTGCGAGGGACGCTTCTTCCACAGCCTTCAATCTGCTTAATCGTCCGGCCGAGAGGGATCAGATTGGCCACCTTAGGGGTGACATAAGGGCACACGCACTCGACATGTGTCACCCTCACACGTTGACAGCAGTTTGCAGAGGGACTGCGCCCTATTATCACTGCGCTCTTGCATGCACTCACAAGAAGGTCTCTCTCCTGCTTGCATTGGCTGGGCGTCGTGTCCCCTTCTGCCATGGGAACCACCTCAACCAAAACACCTACGACCAAGAACAAGCATAGAGCCACACCCAATGAGTCTACAGCCTTCATGATTTCTTATTTTTTCTTCTTATTTTCTCTGTAGCTTTTTTGTGTGGCAAAACTACCCCATTTTATAGATTGTGAAGAGGGTTAAGTTTAGAGGAAGGAAACCCTAAACTTTGATATTTTCCACCACCACAGCCCTTTGGACTAGGGTGTTAGGAACTAGGAAGCTTTCAGCATTGAAGTTTTGATTTTGAAGGGCACCAGTCAATGGGAACTTCATTAATTTTATGGTCAACAAGTCTATATTCTCTTGTGGAAGAGAAATTGCGCCAGCAATTACGGCTGAAAATTGTTTGTGGAACAATATGTCCAAGAAGAAAAAGGTGAAAAAAAGAAAGAAAAAAGAAAGTAATAATAATAATGTGAACAAAGAAAACTAGTAATGTGAAACTAGCAAACCAAGAAAGACAAAATTGAGTTGTTCATTTCAGACCCCCAAACAGAAAAAAAAAACACAACAAAAAGGAGAGACAAAATTGAAGGCTTTTATCCGTGCATGTCCTTCCAGGAAGCTACGCGAGAGAGACTTGCAATTAACAAGGAACCTTACAAACAAATTAGAAAATTATATTAAACCAATTCATGAGATTATGATACATACATTATAATTAATCACAATGATTACAATTTAATATAGCTCTTACTAAAACAAATTAATTAACTCATAATTACGTATCGCGACAGTAATGTTAGCAGCCTTAAAATAGTTAGATTCCACAATCAATGTGCCACTATAGACAGTCCCATACTTTTGAGCCGTGCCATCAAAAGTCAAATTTGGCATATGTTTTGGCGATCCATACAACGTCACAAATGGTTTATTTTGTGGAATTTTGATTTTCTCGTTGTACACTCCACCCCCAATGTACACAACCACACGCTTGATGTTTTTATCAGGGATGTTGTTAATGGCTTCCGTGAGGGTTTTGAAGTTTCCACTTCCATCTTTCATGACCTTGATGAGTTTTGGGCCATCCTCAGCCAACACAAGGGTGGCATCAAGCGCGCCCTTGCGTTCTGTTAACGGCTTCACATTGTTATCCAACCAGCTACTGACTTGGGAACCATCGGGAGGTATTGGTGTCGAATCGTCGCGGGGACGGCAGTGGTACTAGCAGCGAGGAAAATTGTTATAATTATAAGGCCAGCTACATACATGACCATGCATGTCGTTTTTCCAGCCATCTGTTATTGCGAAAGCTGCCTCAAAGTTTCAATGGAATCACAATTCTAATTAGGCTAGGCGTAATATATATAGGTACTATGAATTAGAAATCCTGATTCAACCAGGAAGCATAACGAAAATCTAGTTATCAAAGGAAAAACAAAACCAAATCCAAATGGGAAGGCAACTAAAGCACAAAATTACCAAAAACCTAAAACTTTCCTAAAAACTATCTTGTTTTGTTTTGGTATGTGTTTGTTTGGGTGCTTATAAGCTAGAGGGTTTGGTTCTATAGTCCATGATGTATGAGTGAATAAACAACAAAAAATGTGAGATTGGAGAGCTTCTCTCGTACATTTTGATTTCTACTTCTCATCATTAATATGAGGTTTCTGCTCCTTGCAATTTCAAGTCCACCATTAATTTGTAGGGTCAATGGATATAGGCTCTTACAATTCAAATGAATTTAAATATGGATTTCGATAATCTATTTGAATTTTCTCTGCTAAAATATACTTATTTTATTCTCCACATGATCATGATGTTTTAGAAAGAGTAAAAGTACAACATCCGACGCATCAAGCAAGTTATTTCGATTCTCTTATGCAATCATAGGTGTGGCTTCATTAATGATTGGTTAAGCACTTCTAATTTAAGTCATTGAATTGCATGTATGGTATATATTAAAAAATTATTTAGATACTAACATACTTAATGGATGGCCGATATTAGAGCTCCTTAACTAATGCTTAACAAAATTCTCACCGGAGAAGCGGACCCAACATAAATTTTCTTAAATGGATAGACGGTTGAGATTGAACGATCGTGTCACTATTGGAATATATAGGAGACATATCTTATGTAATAACCTCAAAAGTAAATTTTTGGTTGTTATTAATATTCCGAAAAATTATACAAGGTTAATTAAATGTGTGGGCAATTTATGAAGTGATTTGGTGTGGGAATAATGAATTTACGAGTGTTTAATCTCAATTTGAACAAAAATGCCCTTACGTTTAATTTAATGATTTTTCAATGGACGTTCAAGAAATTGAAGTGAGAAAATTATAATATTTGGATTGAAAAATCGAGCTTGATCTCACGAACGTATAAGAACAAACGATTCGTGAATCGGAACTATAACAAAAGAATAATTAAATTTTAAAATTTTGAAATTTAATTGGAATGCTAAATAATGAATAGTCAACAGTTTAATTTGAAGTTTTGAAACATAACTTTCAACAAGTCTATATTGAATATTCTCTTGAGGAAGAGAAATTGCCAGCTTACGACTGAAAATTGTTTGTGGAACAATATCTCCAACAAGAAAAAGGGAAAAAAGAAAGAAAGAAAAAAGGAAAGTAGTAATAATAATGTGAAGAAAGAGAACTAGTAATGTGAAACTAGCAAACCAAGAAGGACAAAATTGACGTGTTCACCCTAAAACAAAAAAAAAAAAAAAAAAAAGACAACAAAAAGGAGAGACAAAATTGACGTGTAATATGGTCTCCACACATTGAAGGCTTTTAATATCCGTACATGGACTTGGTCCATCTACTAGGAAGCTACCTAAGAGAGACTTTCAATTGACTGACTTCGTCGGGTGGGTGGCCCAATGAAAGTTATGTAATTTTAACTAGGAACCTTACAAATTTAAATTAGGAATTCTGTGCACATTCTAGATGAAGAAATAATGTCACAACTTGAAAAATAATGTGAACATGTTCATCTCATATATAAAATTTCCATGGCTATAAATTCAAACCATAAACGGAAAGTTTCGCAGCAAATTACTCAACTACATTAGTTTTCTTTTCGTACGCAAATACGTATATAAGATGTACATATTACTTGTGTGCAGGTATTGTATGTATACGATTGGCAGCGGTCTTTGCATAAACCATGCATATATGTGTGACGCTTGCTCAATCTCACCTATTAAATAGGAAAACTATTTGACCAAAAAAGAAAAAGAAAAAGAAAAAGGGAAACTCTATACATTTTTCCTATTCTTAAACAATACTACAGATGTCTGGATCTTTGTATTTGGAGGAGGAAGTAGCCATTTGGAACCCTGAATGTAGCCAAGGCTGAGGAAAGATTTGGCTTCTGCATCGCTTAGCTTTTTGGTGTAGCGTGCTCGCTCGCTTATGTTTGACCCTGGACTCGAATTCTGAAACTCTCCATAGAACATATTGCTGCGAGGAAAAAAAAACCATATATACAAATAAATAAATAAACATGGATCCTAGAGTAACACAACATTTTAGAAAATAAATAATGAAAATGCTTACTTACTTGGAACGTTCAGGGTGGCCAAAGTCGCTCCATTGTTCAGGATGGACGACATTGGCCATGTCGGTGTAGGCAAACACCACGGTGGGGCTGCTCCCCCAAGCCCTACCCAAGTATGTGTTGTGCGAAAACACTCCAAGACCTTGTCGTTAATGGACTATGCGACGGCACACACACAAACTCCTTGAGAATAGAAACACACACACCCTTGAGAGTCAAGCAAACACACAAGAACACAAAGATTTATAGAGGTTCGGCCTCCTGCCTACGTCTTCTTGGTGATCAACCTGAGAAATTCACTAGTATGTAAGAACAACTTTGGTTAAAATCAAGAACCCCCTTAGCTCTCACAAGAACCCCATATATCTTTTCTCTCACCCTTGCTCAAACCCTTTGATGCCCTTGTAAACACTCAAGAATTCACCCTTGAATTATGTCTTGTGTTTCTCCATTGGAAAATTCACTCTTGAATTCTCCTCTCTTGTTTACTCTGAAACCCTAGTGCTAAAGTGCTAAACATTCTTATTGCTAAAGAGCTTATGCACAAGTTCAAGGTTTCTAAAGGCAAAAGAGGGTTAGTGGATTGGAAAATCAATCTCTCTAAGGCCTATGATAGATTGAACTGGCAATTTATTGAGGTGGTGTTGGCTGAACTGGGTCTGCTTGTAGACATGGCATTCGTGTCGTATTATTAGTGTTCGTGTCAACATTGTTTTTTTAACGGGTTGACACGACACGACAAGATAAGAAAACGGGTTGAAAATGTCCAACACGAACACGACCCGTTACAATTCGCGGGTAACACGACACGACACGACACGATTCACATGATAAGAATGAAAAAATTAATTAAAAAAATGAAAAATGAAAAATTTTAAAAATAATTTAAAAAATGCAAATTATAAAATTACCCCCGCTTAACGGGTTGGTTCGTGTTTTTGCGAATTCACACGAAACGACATGATAACTTGCTGTGTGGCTAACGGGTCAACACGACACGTTTACACGGACCCAAAAACTGAATTTTTTGTGTCGTTTCATGTCGAGTACAATATTGCCAGCTCTATCTGCCTGCGGCTTTAAGGAGGTTGATCATGCATAGTGTGTCTACTGTGAATTATCAAATTTGTATTAATAGGGAGCTCACTGAGTCTTTTACTCCTATGATGGTATTAGGCAAGGAGACCCTTTATCCCTCTATTTGTTTGTGCTGTGTGTTGAAAAACTTTCTCACATCATCTGTGATTTGGTTCAAAAAGGTAGTTGGAAAGCTATTAAATCGTCTCAATCTGGGCCTACTGTCTCCCATCTTTTTTTTGCAGATGATCTTTTTCTTTTTGCTGAAGCCTATGTTAAACAAGCACAAATTATGAAGGGTTATTTGGAGTTTTTTGTCAAGCTTCAGGACAAATTGTGAATTATGATAAATCTGCTGTTTTTTGTTCCCTTAATATGCCGAAGGAGGTGGCTAAGGAGATTAGTTATATTTGTGGCTCTTCTCTGACTAGTGACTTGGGCAAATACTTAGGAATGCCTCTTCTGCATTCAAGGGTTACTCATGCCACTTATAATCAGTTGATTGATAGGGTGCAAGGCAATGATTTTTTATTTTTGTAGATTTTGATCTAATTTTCGACATAGTTAATTACTTAAAAATGTAATTCATATTAAACTTGAAAATTTAAGTGAGTATATATTATTATTATGCGTGACCTAATTCATAACAGGAACAAGGGCAAAAAAAGAACAAAAATTAAACTGCCCGACTGGCTATGGTGTCAGTCAACTGAGGTCCGGATCCGGAACGGATATATAATAACAAGGCCCGAATTCCATATACCCAAAACATATAAAGGCTCAACACAAATGGACTGAATATAAGAAGATAGCAAATTGAATTGAGATAGGTCAAATTTATTTAGCAAATAAACAAGTGGGTAATTTTTTTGTTTTTTCAATAATACAAGTGATATCAGAGGAGGAAAATTCGAACATAGGATATGGAATGAAGTAACTACTTTTAAGCACTTGAGTTCCAAGCCTCTTTTAAATTTATTATTTTATTCATGGAAAACTAATACGCACTCTCTCTCTCTAGTATATATACATTACTTAGCTGCTAGGAAGAAATTAGCTAATTAATAATTAGAGACATATTTGATTTGATAACATAAATATTCATGTAAGATCGATGTCTTCTTCTCATGTAGTGGTAATACCTGCAGATAGAAGATAATTAGAATTATCAATCCATATAAACTTAGATGAGAGTGAGAGAGAGGGTGGGAATACTGACTGCCACACTTGAAGTTGCGACAGGGACACGTTTTCCACAAGCTTGAATTTGGTTAATGGTATGGGGGAGGGACGTTGATCAAATTAGTGAGCTTGGGAGTGACGTGGGTGCAAACACACTCAAAATGCATGGCCTAAACCAGCAGTAGGCAGAGGCTTTATGTCCCATAAAAACTTGCTTTCACTCATTAACAAGAAGGTTGTTCACCTCCTTGCACTGGCTAGGGCTCGTGTCCCCCTTCGCGATGAAAGCTGCCACCACCACCACAGCCACTAAGCACCACCACAATAACCATATCGCAACCATTGGCCTCACATAATTTATTCTCTTTTTTTTTCCTTCTTAATAATTTGTCATTGCTTTAATTTCTAGCAATAATAATATTCTAACTCATGTACATACACACCACCCCTTTTTATAGATTGATCGAGAAGATATGGTTCACCAACTTCGATATTTTCCATTATCCCATATATGCCCTTCATGTACGTATTTGCTACTACTGGGACTGGTTCAACCTTGACTTGAGAGGACTTAGACTGTAGGGTCAATTCCTTGACCAATTCGATATGAATCATGCCAAAGGGTCAAGTTTATAAAATGGAAAATTCCAAAGCAATTCGATGTGATGTGAAGAGTATACTATTCCAATTTCTTGTATATACTTTTATCAAACCATAAGCCCATTAATTAAAGGCTTTCAATTCCACCGAATATATGGACAGTCTGGTTGCAAAGTTTTTGAAAATATACCAAATTCGTCTTAAGTTTTAATCCAGGCAACAAAGTCTTTGAAAATTATTCCAATAAAATGACAAAACTAACGAAAATTATTTCAATTCTCTAAGTGCAATCATAGGACTTCTAATTCCGGTCATTGGATTGTATGTATGCTGCACATGATATATATTAAAAAATTATTTAGCTACTAACATACTTACGTAATGAATGGCTGATATTAGAGCTCCGTAACTAATGCTTAAGAAAACTTAAAATTCCTTGAATGGATAGACTGTTGAGATTGGACGATATATAGGAGAAATATTATATATATTTCACTTTTATTTGATGAAAGTCATACATCTTTGTCCCCTTCCCTCCACTCTCTGAATAAGTGCACATGAATTGTGAACTTCAAATTTATGTAACTCAAAGCTTGAAAGAAAGCTAATTAAGATGATTCTTTATTTGATAATCAAGCATAATAATATATTCTGGCAGCTAGCCAGAATATTCGTCCTTCTCATGGTGGAGTGGTGATACCTGCAAAAAATAAGATTAACCAAAGTAATCAGATCAGCTATATATACACACAAATAAAGCAATTACTATATATATTTAATTAGTGCTGATGATCTTGTTTTGTCGAAATTAATCAATTCATGTTAAAGATTAATTAGGTCATCTCATAGAGCAAGAGATGATAGAAGAGGGAGGAGATGCACTCACTGCCGCACTTGAAGTTGCGAGGGACGCTTCGTCCACAGCCTTCAATCTGCTTAATCGTCCGGCCGAGAGGGATCAGATTGGCCACCTTAGGGGTGACATAAGGGCACACGCACTCGACATGTGTCACCCTGACACGTTGGCAGCAGTTTGCAGAGGGACTGCGCCCTATCATCACTGCGCTCTTGCATGCACTCACAAGAAGGTCCCTCTCCTGCTTGCATTGGCTGGGCGTCGTGTCCCCTTCTGCCATGGGAACCACCTCAACCAAAACACCTACGACCAAGAACAAGCATAGAGCCACACCCAATGAGTCTACAGCCTTCATGATTTTTTATTTTTTCTTCTTATTTTCTCTGTAGCTCTTTTGTGTGGCAAAACTACCCCATTTTATAGATTGTGAAGAGGGTTAACAAGTGTATATTCTCTTGAGGAAGAGAAATTGCGCCAGCAATTACGGCTGAAAATTGTTTGTGGAACAATATCTCCAAGAAGAAAAAGGAGAAAAAAAGAAAGGAAACGGAAAGTAGTAATTGTGGGGATCAAATTCCACGGGGCATAGCCCACTCCCATATGCCATGATTAAAAGACGTGGGGTGATCGAAACTTCCCTCCCACTAGAAAAGTGCGGAGTGAGGGAGACACAACCCAATCGTCCTTACACCACGACCACGAAGTGGAGTGTGGGATGCGCAAAGTTAGGGAAGTGGGGCTAAACCCAAGCGCTATAAAAGCCCAACTAGACCTCCAGCAAAGGTACGAAAAATTCAATTGAGTACTAAGAGTTAACTGCACAAACACTGACTTGAGCGTTGGAGTGACTTTTGTAGGTACTCACCTCCTCTTTATCGCTCATTCTCGGAAGCGTGGTCCGGAGTTCTTTTCAATCAAGGAAGTGTGCGGACTTCAGTCAGAAACCTATGGAGGTATTTCTCCTTGAGAGAAATCCTGCTCCAACAGTAATAATAATTTGAACAAAGAAAACTAGTAATGTGAAACTAGCAAACCAAGAAAGACAAAATTGAGGTGTTCACTTCAGACCCCCAAACAGAAAAAAACACAACAAAAAGGAGAGACAAAATTGAAGGCTTTAATATCCGTGCATGTCCTTCCAGGAAGCTACGCGAGAGAGACTTGCAATTAACAAGGAACCTTACAAACAAATTAGAAAATTATATTAAACCAATCCATGAGACCATGATACATACATTAAAATTAATCACAATGATTAGAATTTAATATAGCTCTAAGTAAAACAAATTAATTAACTCATAATTACGTACCGTGACAATAATGTTAGCAGCCTTAAAATAGTCAGATTCCACAATCAATCATAGGTGTGGCTTCATTAATGATTGGTTAAGGACTTCTAATTTAAGTCATTGGATTGCATGTATGGTATATATTAAAAAATTATTTAGATACTAACATACTTAATGGATGGCTGATATTAGAGCTCCTTAACTAATGCTTAACAAAATTCTCACTCGAGAAGCTGACCCAAAATAAATTTTCTTAAATGGATAGACGGTTGAGATTGAACGATCGTGTCAATATTGGAATATATAGGAGACATCTTATGTAATAACCTCAAAATAAATTTTTGGTTGTTATTAATATTCCGAAAAATTATACAAGGTTAATTAAATGTGTGGGCAATTTATGAAGTGATTTGGTGTGGGAATAATGAATTTACGAGTGTTTAATCTCAATTTGGACAAAAATGCCCTTACATTTAATTTAATAATTTTTCAATGGACGTTTAAGAAATTGAAGTGAGAAAATTATAATATTTGGATTGGAAAATCGAGCTTGATCTCACAAATGCATAAACGCAAACGATTTGTGAATCGAAACTATAACGAAGGAAAAATTAAATTTTGAAGTTTTGAAATTTAATTGGAAGGCTAAATAGTGAATAGTCAACAGTTTTATTTGAAGTTTTGAAACATAACTTTCAACAAGTCTATATTCTCTTGAGGAAGAGAAATTGCGCCTGCTTACTACTGAAAATTGTTTGTGGAACAATATCTCCAAGAAGAAAAAGGAAAAAAAAGAAAGAAAGAAAAAGGAAAGTAGTAATAATAATGTGAAGAAAGAAAACTAGTAATGTGAAACTAGCAAACCAAGAAGGACAAAATTGACGTGTTCACCCCAAAACAAAAAAAAAAACAAAAAAAAGACAACAAAAAGGAGAGACAAAATTGACGTGTAATACGGTCTCCACACATGAAGGCTTTTAATATCCGTACATGGACTTGATCCTTCCTTCTACTAGGAAGCTACCTGAGAGAGACTTGCAATTGACTGACTTCATCGGGTGGCTGGCCCAATGAAAGTTATATAAAATTTCCATGGCCATAAATTCAAACCATAAACGGAAAGTTTCGCAGCAAATTACTCAACTACATTAGTTTTCTTTTCATACGCAAATACGTATATAGGATGTACATATTACTTGTGTGCAGGTATTGTATGCATACGATTGGCAGCGGTCTTTGCATAAACCATGCATATATGTGTGACGCTTGCTCAATCTCACCTATTAAATAGGAAAACGATTTGACCAAAAAAGAAAAAGGAAAAGGGAAACTCTATATATATTTCCTATTCTTAAACAATCCTACATATGTCTGGATCTTTGTATTTGGAGGAGGAAGTAGCCATTTGGAACCCTGAATGTAGCCAAGGCTGAGGAAAGATTTGGCTTCTGCATCGCTTAGCTTTTTGGTGTAGCATGCTCGCCCGCTTATGTTTGACCCTAGATCCGAATTCTGAAATTCTCCATAGAACATATTGCTGCAAGGAAAAAAAAACCATATATACAAATAAATAAATAAACATGGATCCACGAGTAACACAACATTTTAGAAAAGAAATAATGAAATTGCTTACTTACTTGGAACGTTCAGGGTGGCCAAAGTCGCTCCATCGTTCAGGATGGACGACATTGGCCATGTCGGTGTAGGCAAACACCACGGTGGGGCTGCTCCCCCAAGCCCTACCCAAGTATGTGTTGTGCGAAAACACTCCAAGACCTTGTCGTTGATGGACTATGCGACGGCACACACACAAACTTCTTGAGAATAGAAACACACACACTCTTAAGAGTCAAGCAAACACACAAGAACACAAAGATTTACAGAGGTTCGGCCTCCTGCCTACGTCTTCTTAGTGATCAACCTGAGAAATTCACTAGTATGTAAGAACAACTTTGGTTAAAATCAAGAACCCCCTTAGCTCTCACAAGAACCCTAGATCTCTTTTCTCTCACCCTTGCTCAAACCCTTTGACGCCCTTGTAAACACTCAAGAATTCACCCTTGAATTATGTCTTGTGTTTCTCCCTTGGAAAATTCACTCTTGAATTCTCTTCTCTTGTTTACTCTATGAAACCCTAGTGCTAAAGTGCCTATTTATATGTATAGGGCTTTAGTACAATCATACAAGGAATAGGAAAGCCTAAAATACCCCAAAACTAGGTAAGAATCTGTCCAGATTTCGTCAGGAAATTGCGCGATCCGCTCGAGCGCCTCAGACTCACTCGAGCGCCTGCAAAAAACCTCTATGTCGCTCGAGCGCCAGACTACTTCCTTTCTTCCTTCTGCTACTTTAGATGAGCCAATCTTCAACATTATGTACCCTTCACATGTGTAGTGCCAGTTATTTTGCAATGCAGAAATGAAAATCCATTATCCTTCGAAGCACTCTCTCTTCGTTGTGTCGTTATCACCATCATATTCCGCTATGGGACTTGTATATCATTGTTCTACACCAGAATATATTATATCATTTAGTGTCACAACTTAAGTTATAAATTAAAATTTAATTAGAAATACAAAAATTTTAAAATAAACACTACAACGCATAAAGTTAACATATTTTTGAAATTATTGTACATACCAAGTAGAGAGATTTTCCTTTTCCGAATATGAAATCTACGATGCCTTGAATGTAGCAGTCTTTGAAGAAATACAAGCCCTTGTAATCGTATAGAGTGTCCTGAAATCCAAAAAACTTGCAATTGTAGAAGGCTACCTTGTCCCCGGAGATCTGCAATGCAATTGCCTGCATACCAGGCCTTATCCCATCCGGCTCTGGCGTCGAATTCTGCAAATGATACATACATTACTGTATAATTAATCACCATCATTAGAATATAATTGTGCTCTAATTCTAACTAACAAATTAATTAATTCATAATTATGTGACGATAATGTTAGCAGCCCTAAAATAGTCGGATTCCACAATCAATGTGCCACTATAGATAGTCCTATACTTCTGAGCTGTGCCATTAAACGTTAAGTTTGGCATATTTTTTGGCGATCCATACAACGTCACAAAAGGTTTATTTTGCGGAATTTTGATTTTCTTTTTGCACACTCCACGTCCAACGTACACAACCACACGCTTGGTGTTCCTCTTAGGGATGCTATTAATGGCTTCTGTTAGGGTTTTGAAGTTTCCACTTCTATCTTTCATGACCTTGATGAGTTTTGGGCCATTCTCAACCGTCAAAAGGGCGGCATCAAGCGCGCCCTTGCATTCTGTTAACGGCTTCACATTGTTATAACCATCAGCAGGAATTGGTGTCGAATCGTCAGTGACGGCAGTGGTACTAGCAGCGAGGAGAATGAAAAGCCAGCTACATGCATGACCATGCATGTCGTTTTTCCAGCCATATGTTTATTGCGAAAACTGCCTCAAAGTTTCAATAATCACAATTCTAATTAGGCTAGGCGTAATATATATAGGTAATATGAATTGGAAATCCTGATTCAACCAGGAAGCATAACGAAAATCTAGTTAACAAAGGAAAAACAAACCAAATCCAAATGGGAAAGCAACTAAAGCACAAAATTACCAAAAACTTAAGTCCCTATTTGGTATCCTACTCAAAAAAGTAAATTAAAAAATTATGATTCTTTTGAAAAATATGAGTTTTCAAATAGTGATTTTAAGATCTAAAAACTTGTTTGGTATTGAACTCCAAACTATTTTTAAGATCTAAAAGTTGAAATTAAAATCAGAAAATCATAAACCCTAGATTCTCAAATTGAAATTAACAAAAGAAAAGGAGAGAGAGAGAGAGAGAGAGAGAGAGAGAGAGAGAGAGAGAGAGAGAGAGGGAGACGGGAGAGGTAGGAGGACGAGATAGAGGCGAGAGAGGGAGGTAAGAGAGAAATGAAAGAGGAAGAAGAGAGAAAGAGACAAGAGAGAGGAGAGAGAAGGGGAGAGACGGGAGAGAGAGAGAGAGAGAGAGAGAGAGAGAGAGAGAGAGAGAGAGAGAGAGAGAGAGAGAGATTATAAAACCTCACTTTTTTGGTTTTTAATAATGGGGGTGTTTTTCTTGGATTTGAGTTTTTAATAATGGACCTACCAAACATGTTTTTGTGGTTTTGGACTAAACATCTGTTTTTGAATTTATAAAATTGGATCCAAGTAGGATATCCAAGTAGAACCCTAAACCCTATATTAAACAGGCCCTAAACTTTCCTAAAAACTATCTTGTTTTGTTTTGGTATGTGTTTGTTGGTTTGGTTCTATAGTCCATGATGTATGAGTCAATAAACCACAATGCATGATTATAGGGATTAACTCCAAAATATGTGAGATATATGAGAGCTTAACTCGCGCATTTTGATTTCTACTTCTCATTAATATGAGGTTTCTGTTTCTTGCAATTTCAAATTCACCCTAAATTTGCAGGGTCCTCTTACACAATTCAAGTCCACCCTTACAATTCGAAGACTATAGACGCATAAAATTTGCGATTTATTCTGTTAGCACGAAAAGATGGGCACCAAGCTTTTCCATCCCAAATTTCTATTTTTTAACTTTAACTTTAATTGCTAAATCGTGGGACCTATTAAAAGATAAAAGGAACTTAAGGCACAGTGCATATTGGGAGGGATTAATCCTTAATTTGTGAGATTTGGAGATCTTTTTGCACATTTTGGTTTCTAATTAAGGCCTTATGTTCCTAGGGATTTCAGATCCGCACTTTGTATTAGCTGAATAACAGAAACACACTAGCTAGCTCTACAGCTTAACTTGGGAAGGAAGAGGACGTAATTGTGGCATTATTAAGAGAGTTCACTTAACCATCACATGTAAATCCCATTTATACCCTTGATTAGTAAGGACAGGATAGTCATACATTCGCAAGGGCGAAACCACCCTTTGACTAGGTTGGGCTCCACCCCCTGTAGAAATATCTAGAAAAATAGGGATTTAGCGCTAATTTTAGGAAGTTGTTCACCCCATTTAGTAAAAGCTCACCTCATTCTAGAAAAAATTAGTCCACTCAAACCCAATAGACAATATTATATAAGTTGCTCAGCTTTAACCCAATGTGTATGTTAGGTTAGCTTTTACTATTTTCATTTTTGACTTTCTTGGACAACATTGTGCTTGCAAATGTAAAATCATCAAGTTCAAGTTTAATTAGTCTAGGTTAAGACTAGTGTGGTGTGGCCTACTATGACCGAGACAAAGCAAGGCTCAATGCTAATCAAACTCAAAGGAAGAATCATGCATTGCATATATATTAGGATATATCGAGTCAACATGATGACTAGTCATCCGTTACTGCCAGCTCATTTAAAATTCTCACGTGAGACTCACACTTGGCCAGCTGTAGGTTTTCTGTCATAACGAATTGTCTCATTATTGCTCCAATCATTAGCCGCCAACTGCATTTATTTCATGACCTAGCTTTCTGGGTAAAAGGGAGCTTTGACATTCAGTAGCCGTTACTTTTGCAATAGAGAGAATTTGAGAGCTTCTTCTTCTCTGTGTTTCTCTCACTGTGCAAGGTCTGAAATTGTTTCCAATACGAGATTTTCGAAATTTGGTTTAGTCTTTTGAAATCTACATCTAGAGTCTAGGTTACGCCATATCATTATATAGCTAGATCATATTCCTAGTTGATTTCGTCAAGCATATGGATTATTGAAAGAATTGATTACTTCATTCCAGAATCTATAGTTCAATCATCTGTTACTATCCGGAGCTGAGTTGTGGTGCCATGAGGTAAAGAAGTTGATGGACTAGTTGTCATTTTAATGAAGAACATGCTACTAGCTCTACTAAATAGATCTAGGCTTGCTTGAGCTTGTGATTACAAACTCTATAAGAATTTTTTTGTCTTAGTGAATTGCTTGGTTGGAGTGATGACCCCCAGTTTTTCCCAGTGGTGGCTTTCTGGGTGAAAATGTTTGGTGTTATACTTGTAATTTTTTGACTAGTCATATTGTGTTTATTATCTATGAAATGCTCATGGATGTTCACACACTTTTCATTCTAGTTGTTGCTAGCACATGAGATGCATAGATTGACGGGTCCTTCTGAGTGTTTAAGTTGTCACTTAGTTATTTGTTAGGTTTGCAAGGGTTTGAGAATTGATTGATAAATGAATATGTATTGCGTTGTGTGTTCTTAGGTCTCTGACTAGTTGTTGACTACATGTGCTAGGAATAGGGGTGGGCACGGTACGGTATTGGGCTCGTACCACTACCGATACTGGAAATTAAAACCGGTATGGTACGGTATGAGATTATAGTTTGCCAAAGTTGGTACCGTACCAAATCGGTATCGGTATGGTACGGTACCATTTCGGTATCAAAATGACACAACTCAAAAATGAACTAATTCAATATTCAACCTATTCATTCACCAAAATAAGTGATGCCTAAGTTACACATTCAACGATTCAACAAATTCAATATCCAAATCTTAATTAACCAAATCAATATCCCTCAACACATTCAATATTCAATATCCAAATGCCTAAGTTACATTCAACGATTCTTGTTCTTATCACTATGGCTGCAAATTCATATTCGAGAAGAAACAAGAATTAGATGATAAGGATGGAGCCACATGAACAGATAATTAACTAAATAACTATCAGAAAAATAGAAACTGAACAAAAAGCAGATTAGAAAATAGAAATCCATACACTCAATCTGACATTCTAAGAAATAGCAAATGCACCCTAATAATGGATTAATAATCTTCTACTAGTTAGAAAACAAACAACATCAAAATAAGAAACTTCATGACCATATGTAATATCAGTAAGCTTCAACCGAGACAAGAACACATAAGATTACACACAATGAAGTGTATTCGGTACGGTACGGTACCAACCGGTACCAAATAGTTGGTACCGCTACCATACCATACTCTATTGATACGGTACGGTATCGTACCGAATAAGCCCTCATCCCAAATGAAACGGTATGAAATCGGTATGGTACGGTATGGTTCGGGTACGGTTTCGGTATTTCGGTTTAGATGCCCACCCCTAGCTAGGAATACTTTGTTTGTCCAATCTCTGTTTATCTTGGATTTTGAGTTTAATTTTACCCTTTCCACCTAAGTAACAATTTCAGTGTATACTTTCATCACCATTCTCAAGACGCATGTCCATGGGTAAACCTATAGTTAACTCTTTTATTTTTATTTTTGTGATGATATTATAATGAGAGAGAAACAGTACTCCCACACACTCAAATCTAGATGAATTTAATTACTTTATTACAGCTGGACTTGTTACTTAATTTTCATCTTTAAAATTAATATCTGTCCAAAATAATTTCTTTAAAAGTAATATTAGAAAAATAACAAAGTTAAAAAAAGTTAAAATTTTCTGTATTTAGTTTCATGATCATTTAGAAGTTAAGCAATTAAAAGTCTAGTTCTAGGTCACTTTTGCGCTGCCAGGAAGGCTACATGTGGGTTAGTCAATTTCAAGGTCGATATCTGATTACATTACATAAGCTCTTGGACCTCTTCCAATCGTGAACCACAACCGTCAGATCAGCCACCTTAACACCTATATAATCTGGCAGACTTATCAAGCAAGTTTAGCTGGACTCTAGTCAAGCCTTAACCTAATCGTTGCTCATGTGATTCATATTTTACTGTGCAGGGTGGAATAAGGTGGGATTTTAATTGCTTGTCTAGATCTTAAATTTTGGTTCTGTTTTTGTTTATATATTAAATTTGATAATGCATGGGTGTCCATTATGCGTGTTTTGTCCATGGGTGTCCATTTTTTATTTTTGCACATTGTCCCATATGCGTGTTTTGTCCCAATCAAATCGACAAACTGTGCTCAAATTGTATAGCGGAAGATCTTTAGAAATTAAAGCATAATATTGATTTTATACCTTGTGCAATTTGCATGAGGCGTGCGTGCGTGCGGCTTTCTCAATAGCACCCATATATAAACATATATACATAAGTTAAGAAAATTATTTCCTAGTCTTAATAATATTTACACCTTTGGATTTGGAGGAGGAAGCAACCATTTCGAACCATAGCCAAGGCTGAGGAAAGGTTTGATTTGTTCCTCAGTTAGCTGTTTGGTGTATTTTACTCTCCCAACCATACTTGAACCTGGACCCGAACACTTGTACTCTCCTCCAGGGCTGGCCCTGGGTGATTTAAGGCCCAGGGCCGAAGTTTAAGAATGTGCCATTTATAAATAAATAAATAAGGGTAATTATAAATTTTTATCAAATAATAAACTTGAAATTGGTACTTAGGTGACGAGGGTAAAATTCACGACACTTAAACAAAACACAACAATCTTCACACACTTTAGACCTTGACCAAGAATACTTATGACTAGTCAACTACTAGTCATGAACAAACATTATCAAGAACAAACACATAGCATACCAATATGTACATGCAACCTAGAAGATTAATAGTGACAACCTAGGCACTCAGAAGGATCCATCAATCTAGGCATCCCTTGTGCTAGCAACAACTAGAGTGAATGGCGTGTGAACATTCATCAACATATCGGAGATAATATATAAAGTATGGCTAGTCATAAAATCAAGAATAACACACCAGAAATGTTCACCGAGAAACCCACCATTGGGAAAAGCTGGGGTCATCACTCCGACCAGTGCAATCCACTAAGTCAAGAAGATTCTTACGAGAAAAAGTAATCACAAGCTCAAACAATCCTAGGTCTATTTAGGAAATGAGCACTACCTCCTGTGCAACCTTCTTCTCCAAACTTAGTTGAGCTAGTAGCTTGTCATTCATGGAAATGACTGACTAGTCCATCACTTCTTCACCCCATGGCACCGCAACTCGGCTCAGTTGTCACCAATGAATGAAATATAGATTCTGAGATGAAAGGGTCAATTCCTTCAAGAAACCATACTCTTGAAGAAATCAACCAAGAATCTGATCTAGACTAAAAAGATGACTAGTCATAATAACCCAAATGCAAACCCGGAAAGATGACTAGTCATAATAACTCGAGATCGAGACTCAAAAGATGACTAGTCATAGTAACTCAGATGCAGACTCAAAACGATGACTAGTCATAAGCTGAACCCATATGCAGATTTTAAAAACACATCATATTTCAAAATCTCATAATGAAAACTCATACTTAAGCAAGTAGAGAATGCGAGTAGAAGTTTTACTCTCAAATTCTCAATGGGTGAAGTAGGTTTCAAAGATATAAGTAGATTTCAAAAATGATTTGAAAACCCCATTTCAAAAGCCATGAACACTCTCACACAAACCAAAAAAGAAAACCAAGTTTTCCAAAATGGTGCAAATGAAAGAGATGGGAGATGAAAACTTTGATGTGCAAAGCTTTGGTCAGATTTTCTCAAAAGAATTAGCTTTCAAAATGAAATCTTGAAATCTCATTTCTATGCCATGAACACTCTCAAACAAACCAAAGAGAAAACTAAGTTTTCCAAAATGGTGAAAATGAAAGTGAAGAGAGATGAAAACTTTGTATCACTAAACAAAAGTTTGAGAAATGAAATTTCAATGAAAGCCCAAAAGGAATTCAAGAACCCATGAACTCTTCTCTCAAAAACCAAAACCTAATTTATGCACCATCTCTCACTAGAACTCTTTCTCTCTCTAAAACCCCATCTGAAAAATGTAAAATGAAGAGTTGAAGAGTCCAGACCAGCCCCAGCCATTTTGGTAGGTCAAAAGGACACATGGCAACTAATGATTGGACTTATAATAAGGAAAATCACGTGCCTTAGTTAAAAATCCCGTGCTGGAAATATTTGCATATATGACTAGTCATCTAGCCAAAATATGACTAGTCATCTAGCCAAAAATCAAAACATGATATGACTAGTCATCTAGACAAAAATCAAAATATGACTATAATGATATGCATGTAGGAGAACACTATAATGGATGCAATGCATACATAAACATATTACCTTCACTCGAGCTTGATTGCATTAGGCAATTATGAAGTTGATCTCAGCCACAATAGTCAACTTTGCACTAACATGAACTAGCCTAAATTCTTTGAGCTTGATCATACATATGAGATTACATGTTTGTCAAGGAAAGCTAAAAACATTAGTTAAACAAAACCTAACAAAACTTTATTAAAATTATAAGAGTTTACAATCGATAATATAGAACACTTTGGGCCTCATTAAAACCTTGTTTGAGGAAAACACAATGGGAACAAAACCTCAAACGAAGGAAAAAGAGTACCCGATTGAAAACATTACAATCAACAACAAATTAACTTGCATGTGTCCCTATGCTTCACCTTCATATGCACCTACAAATAAAAATAGCAATGCAATCATAATCACAAAATATCATTTAAAATGTCTTCTTGTTGCAGTTTTAGAAGCAAAATCATCAATTATATTATCATATTTAATGTTTTCCAACATATCTCTTTCAATGTATAATATAGCTAGTCCATTTAGCCTATCTTGAGCCATGGTGGTCTGCAAATAAGATTTTAATAATTTTAATTTAGAAAAACTTCTTTCAGCAGATGCCACGATCACAGGTATAGTCAGTAATATCCTATAAGCAACCATTACATTTGGAAACATATCCACATTCTTTACAAATTCTAGAATTCTAATGGATGACCATGGTTTATCTGTTTCAATCGCTTCACTTGGTAACATCACTTGCAACACCTGTAGTTCTGACTCTAAATCTCTTGCATCAATATCAGAAACATTGTCATTTTTTAAAGCATTTTCAAGATTCACACAAGAGCTTCTCAATTCATTTTCATCCAAAGAAGTCAATTTTGCAGCATCAAATAAGAAACCAAAAATAGATTCAAAGCAATGCAATTGTTCAAACCTACTTATCAATTCACCAAGAGCAATATCCACTATGACAAGAAAGTAATCAGTTCTAAAGGATTCTTCAGATGATTGTTGTTCCCTCTTATTATTGGAAATCTCATCAAAATGTCTCTTTCTACAGATTTGACGTTTTTAAAGAAATACAGGCTCAATTTCCATATCCAATGCAATTACTTTAGATTCAATCATGGCAGAAGTAAACCCATTTATCCTATAGTTTTCAAAAAACGAAACAAGGCCCTCTAATTGTCTTACAGCAACATCAAGACGCATGTCTTTAGATTGTAATTTTTTACTAAGTTAATCTTGTGCAAAATGTCATACCAAATAACCAAGCTTAATATAAACTCGAAAGTTGAAAGCTCTCATAATGCTAAACTTTCAGCATCCCTACTCAATTTAGCATCTTCATTAATTTCAGCTAATTTAAATAAAGCTTCTCTGATTTTGGAAGCTTGAGATTTTATTGCTTTAACACTTCCTATGTGACTTTCCCAGCGTGTAGTTGACAATGATTTCAAAGTTAAACCATCAATATAATCAAGTAACACATTCCACCTTTTTGTTGAATTAGAGAATACCGTATATATGCATTGACATGCTCCAAAAAAAGATTTTGCTTTAACACATGACTTGGCCATATCACAAAGTATTAAGTTAAGACAATGAGAACCACATGGCATGTAAAACGCTATAGGATTTATATCAAGTAATCTTTTTTGTACACCCATGTTTTTCCCTTTCATATTTGATCCATTATCATAGCCCCGCCCCCTTACATCATCAATATTTAGTTCAAGCTTTTTTATTACATCTTGCAATTCATTAAAAATTCCTAATCCAGTTGTATCTTGCACAATTAAAAACTCTAAAACGTACTCTTCTATATTTATCGGAGTACATGCCGTTGGAAAAAATGGCTCACCTAAGGTTACAAGAATCGGAGGAGCGGGTCGCAGGTTTTGAAGCGACCGGTCGCTTTCACTGGGTCCGAGTTGAAGCTTCACTGATAAAAAGCGACCGGTCGTAGGTTTTGAGCGACCGTCGCTTCCCGGCAGAATTCTTAACGCCCCTGCCGGTATAAAGCACCGGTTGCAAGCTCTTGTCGTTGCTTTTTCAGACACGTTTTGCGCTTTCTTCAGGATATAAATTGGTCCCTACCAATTCACATGCAACTCCAAAGATGCTAAAAGCCCTAGGATAGTTGGCAGCCACCCTAAAAGCCTTAAACATTGTTTAGGTAGGCTAGTGGGTTGTATGATAGCCTACCTTTTTATGCTTCCTGAAATTAGGGATCCATGTTTTGAGGTAGGCTGGCTCACGCATGTGGGTGACTTTTCTCTATCTTTAAGTAGATACAAAGGAGCTGGAGCTTGTGGTAAGTGTTGTATTCAGATTTGGGAAGCCAAGAGAGAGAGAGAGAGCATCTTGTATCAAGTGAGTGAGCTAAGGGTGAGAGAGAAAACAGTTTGAGAGTTTGGGTTCTAAGGGAGTTTCCATTGAAACCAAATCTGTAACTCCTTCTTCAATATTGATATTTCTCAAGGGGATCACCAAAGAGGACGTAGGCAAATTCTTGAACCTCTATAAACTCTTGTGTTATTTGTTCTTGGTTAAATTTCTGAAGTGTGTGTGTGTGACAAGTTCATCCTTGTGCTTGTCCAAAGTCCATCAACAACAAGATCTTTAAGGGGAAGTGCATTAACTTGCACAACAAGTGGTATCGAGTCAGTGTTTTGTAAATTGCTAGCTCTTCCTTTGGAGTGCTAGTGTGTTGAAGATGGCAAGTGACAAAGAAGTTGAGGAGTGGAGTGTTATTGATGAGTTAGCTAGAGGAGCTATCGAAAACTACCTTGGCGAAGGATGAAGTCACCACACAACAACACCTCCACGTTGTGTTGGTTGGAAAGGAAAAGAAGCCAACAAGCATTACAGTGATGAGGTGGAGTGTTCTTGATGAGTTAGCTAGATGAGCTATCGAAAACTACCTCTCCGATGAGGTACTCATCAACGTGATGAAGGATACGTCAAAGCAAACATGGGAGAAGCTCAAGAAATGTTTGCAGGAAGTCACTATCCAACAAGCTCTTCCTCAAGGAAGAACTCCTAAATCTCAAGATGGAGGAGGGAGGTAATCTAATGGAACATTTGAGTAGTTTCAATAGATGTGTTGCTGACTTGCAGAGAATGGAAGTTAACTATAGTCCGGAGGATAAGGCTCTTATGTTGCTCACATCCTTACCTCCGTCCTATAAACACTTTCGAACCACTCTTATGTTCGGGAAGGTCACTCTGGATTTTGAGCTTGTGGTGCAAGACATCATGACACACCATAGGATGGCTCAACGTCGGGAGAAAACTCTCAAGGTGAAGGTCTAGTTGCAAAGACCAGAGAGAGAGGCCGTTCAAGGAAACAAGAAGGCAAGAAAGGCAACAGAGGAAGGTCCAAATCCAAAGCAAAAGAAGGTTGTTTCGAATGTGGGTCAAAGGAGCATTGGAAAAGAAATTGCCCCATATGGAAGGAGAAGAAGAACAAAGGAAGAATGCAAACACACAGTGGAAGAAGTCACAGAAAGTGATGGTGAGCTTTTATGTGTTAATAGCAATGTTAAAACTAATGCATTTGCTAATTCTTCAAGGTGTTCCTCTTCCGATTGGATTTTTGGATTTCGGTGTTTCATACCATATGTGCTCAAACAAGGAGTGGTTTGACACATATGAAAAAAGAAGAAGGTGGTGAAGTTATGACGGGGATGGCTCGGTTTGTAGAGTCAAAGGCACGGTACAATCAAGGTGAAGATGCATGATGGGGGTTGTTAGGATGCTTGGAATGGTAAGGCACATTCCAAAGTTGCGTAAGAATCTCATTTCCCTTGGAACTCTTGATAAGAATGGTTATTCATTTAAAGCAAATGGAGGGAAACTCATAATCTCAAAAGGTTCACTTGTGATTATGAAAGGAGAGATTCAACCTAATTGTCTATATAGATTGTGGTACAACTATAACAGGTGGAGCAGCTGTATCCACAAGCAAGGACTCGGAGGATGAAACTCAGCTTTGGCATTTGAGGCTAGGGCACATGAGTGAGAGAGGCATGCAGGAACTACACAACAGAAAATTGTTGAAAGGTGTTCAAAGTTGCAAGCTTGAGTTCTGCAAATATTGTACCATGGGAAAGCAATCTAAGGTGGCTTTCAAGCAGCGAAACAAAGAGGAAGGAAGCACAGGGGTGCTAGATTATATTCACACGGATGTATGAGGCTATCCACCGGTTAAATCAAAGGGTGGAGCTCAAGCATGCCGTGACTTTCTTGGATGATTTTTCCAGAAGGTTTGGGTCTACTTCATGAAGGAGAAATCTGAGGTCTTCACCAAATTCAAAGAGTGGAAGGCGGAAGTGAGAACCTAACCTAAAGAAAGATCAAAATCCTAAGGAGTGACAATGGTGGTGAATATAAAGACAACAAGTTCCTTGAGTTTTGCAGGAATGAAGGCATTAAGAGGCACTTTACAGTGAAGAAGACGCCCAACAAAATGGAGTCATGAGAGGATGAATAGAACTCTCATGGAGCGTGAGAGATGCATGAGGATTCATGCAGGATTGTCGAGTCATTTTGGGCGGAGTCCGTTAACCATGCAGCCTATTTGGTTAATCGATCTCCTTCCAAAAATCTTGAGTTCAAATGTGCGGAGGAGGTATGGTCTAATAAGTCAATTGATTATACTAATCTTAAGGTGTTTGGATGCAGTGCATATGCACTTATTCCAAGTGATGAAAGATCCAAGTTGAAGCCAAAGTCTCTTGAATGCATTTTCATCGGATTTGAGAGCGGTGTGAAGGGCTACAAGCTATGGGATCATGTGAACCTAAAGAAGATACTCAAGAGGATGTTGTGTTTGATGAGAAGACCATGCCTATGAACAAAGTCAAGAATTCAGAGGCAAAGGAGGATGTTGTTGGGAAAGAAACAACCATTGAAGTTCCACTCAAGAAGATGTTCAAGAAAGCTTCACAAGAACAGCCAATCGAAGACGCTCGGGAGGAGGTGGAGTCCGACATTGAGGAGGAAGATGCAGGGCAACAACAACAACAAACTCAAGAAGAAGAAGAGGCTCAAGCGCAGGTGGAGCCATCATCTATAGCTTGGTCCGTGCTCAAGAGAACCATCAAACCACCTCAAAGGTTTGGATGGGACAAGGATGCAGATTCACTATGCTTTGAATGCTAGTGAAGAAGAACCAACCAAGAAGAGGCTTGAGAATGAGGAACGGGAAAGTTGGATGGAAGCTATGATGCAAGAGATGGAATCTCTACACCAAAACTCAGTTTGGGAGTTAGTTCCTAAACCCAAGGATCGCAAGCTTATTGGGCAAATGGGTGTTTAGGAAGAAAGAAGAAATGCATGAGAAGGGAGCCACCATATTCAAAGCTCGATTGGTGGCCAAAGGGTACTTGCAAAAGGAGGGAGTTGATTATGATGAAATCTTCTCTCCTAGGTAGTGAAACACACTTTCTATAAGGCTACTACTCTCCATAGTAGCGCAAGAGAACATGGAGGTGGAGCAAATGGATGTGAAGACCGCTTTCCTCCATGGTGATTTGGAGGAAGACATCTACATGAGCCAACCTCAAGGGTTCATTGAAGCAAACAAGGAAAATCTGGTTTGCAAGCTGAAAAAGTCTCTCTCATGGGTTGAAGCAATCTCCAAGGCAATGGAACAAGCGCTTGACTCTTTCATGATGAAGATTGGATATAGAAGATGTGAATCGATTCTTTGTGTATACACTCATGTATTCAAGGATGGTAATCTCATCCTTTTGCTTCTTTTATGTTGATGACATGCTAATTGCATGTAAAGACATGTCAAAAATTCAGGAATTGAAGACATTGCTTGGAAAGGAGTTTTGACATGAAGGATCTTGGTTCTCGCACAAAAGATCCTAGGGATGGAAATAAGGAGAGACAGAGTTGGAGGCAAGCTATGGCTGTCACAAAGTAAGTACATTACCAAAGTACTTGAAAAATTCAATATGTTGGATTGCAAACCCGTGTCTACTCCTTTGGCGGAGCATTTTAAGTTAAGTGCACAAGAATGTCCTTTCACGGATGGAGAGAAGGAAGAAATGAGCAAAGTTCCATATGCAAGCTTGGTAGGTGTCTCATGTATGCAATGGTTTGCACACGCCCGACTTAGCTCAAGCCGTAAGTGTGGTGTCAAGATACATGGCAAATCCGGCAAACTTCATTGGACAGCAGCGAAGGGATTCTCGTGTACTTGAAGGGGACTAAGAGGCTTGGGATATTGTTTGCAAGACAACAAGGAAAGGCATGTGTGTCGAGGGTATGTAGACTCGATTATGGGATCTAGACAAGAGGAGATCCACCACAGGATATGTTTTCACTTGTGGTGGATGACCGATTAGTTGGAGAGCAGTGTTACAATCGGTTAGTGCCTTGTCTACTACTGAAGCGGAGTATATGGCGCTCATGGAAGCTTCAAGGAAGCGGTATGGCTGAAGAGATTGGCAAAGGAATTTAATAGCCCAAGAGATGGTGGTGATTCAAAGTGACACCAAAGTGCAATTTGCTTGGTCAAGAATCAAGTGTATCATGGAAGGTCCAAACACATTGATGTTCGATACCACCGGATAAGGGATTGGGTGAATGATAGAGACATCAAGGTAATGAAGGTTCATACATCGAGAGAATGCTTCGTATTGTCTCACAAAGCCCGATCCACAATTGCAAAGTTCAAGCATTGCTTGAGCTTGCTCAATCTTGTTCCATGCTAGAGATTGAGGAGGAGTTCTTGGGAGTTATCGTAACGATTCTCAAGAAGTTAAAGATGTCCGGAAGGCAATAATCTTCAAGGAGCTTAGGCTCGCCATGGTGGAGATTGTTGGAAAAAATGGCTCACCTAAGGTTACAAGAATCGGAGGGGAGCGACCGGTCGTTTTCACGCTAGGTCCAAGTTGAAGCTACGGTATAAAAGCGGCCGAATGGTTGTAGGTTTTGAGCGACCGGTCGTCGCAGATTCTTAACGTCCTCCTGTGATAAAGCGGCCGCAGCTTCAGGTCAGTGGCCGTTTTTTCAGACGTTTCGCTCTTTCTTCGTATATAAATTGGTCCCTACCAATTCACATGCAACTCCAAAGATGCTAAAAGCCCTAGGATAGTTGGCAGCCACCCTAAAAGCCTTAAACATTGTTTAGGTAGGCTAGTGGGTTGTATGATAGCCTACCTCTTTATGCTTTCACGAAATTAGGGATCCATGTTTTGAGGTAGGCCTCGGTGCCGCATGTGGGTGACTTTTCTCTATCTTTAAGTAGATACAAAGGAGTTTGGAGCTTGTGGTAAGTGTTGTATTCAGATTTGGGAAGCCAAGAGAGAGAGAGAGAGCATCTTGTATCAAGTGAGTGAGCTAAGGGGTGAGAGAGAAAACAGTTTGAGAGTTTGGGTTCTAAGGGGGTTTCCATTGAAACCAAATATGTAACTCCTTCTTCAATATTGATATTTCTCAAGGGGATCACCAAAGAGGACGTAGGCAAATTGTCGAACCTCTATAAACTCTTGTGTTATTTGTTCTTGGTTAAATTTCTGAAGTGTGTGTGTGTGACAAGTTCATCCTTGTGCTTGTCCAAAGTCCATCAACAACAAGATCTTTAAGGGGAAGTGCATTAACTTGCACAACACATGCAACATCTACACACCTTAATATTAAAGTCATTTGTTCTTTGTGACTTGCATCAGGAGTACAATCAAGGATCACTAAAAAATACTTTGCCTCTTTGATTTTTTTAATGATTGTTTGTTTAACATTTGATGCTAAAATATCTATCAACTCATTTTGAATTTTATGGCTAAGATAATGATAATGAAATTTCTTATCTTGAATGAGACGAAAATGATGTTGCATTACAGGATCAAACTCTGAGATCATTTCAAGTATGCCTAAAAAGTTACCATTGCCATCTTCAAAAACTTTTTCATTTGTTCCATGGAATGCCAAATTATGTGTAGCAAGACATTTCACAATAGCAATGATTTTGACCATAACATTTTTCAAGTTCAATGCATCTTTCTTGATTAGCTCCTGTAGTTCTTTATCAATTGTTTGACTTGTTTTCAATCTTATTTGCAATTCAATAGAAGACCTCAAGTTAGTAAGGTGTTCAATACTTTTTTCAAGTTGTTATAAGCTTATCACCAAGATGTTTCCAGTCCCTAGATCCTTCACTTGCTAATTAACTTCTAGCATGCATTGTTTTAAACAACTTACAACAGAAACAAAACACTTTATCCAACTCCTTTGAGTACACTAACCATTATCTATCTTTAGTCTCCCCATTTGGTAATGTTCGAAGATAAAAATGTGAGGAAAAATGTTTGCATTGTTCATCAATAGGAAATTTGTGATTATTTTCTCTTATAGGACCCTTTTCTACAAGTAAATCCCTCATTTTACTTCAAGATTATCCCAAACTCTTGGATCATAAATGTTCAAATTAGTTTCAATTTCATTTTCATTTATGTTCTCATTTTCATTATGTTCTTCAGTTAAATTTTGTGCTTCACAATTCAAATTAGTTTCATTTTCATTTTCATTTTCATTTTCATTTATGTCATTTTCATTATGTTCTTCAGTTAAATTTGGTACCTCACTGTTTTTAAGGAAATATTTATTTAAAGATCCTCTTAGGTTTTGAGCAATTTCTTCTTCCTTTCTCTTTCTTTGTCTTTTGAGATTTCCATAAAGTTGTTTCTTAGGAAACATTATAAAAAATTTATCATAAACACACAAACAAAGTAATCAAGAACAATAAAAGTAAAACTAATTAAATGAAGACAAGGAAAGAACAATAAAACCAATATTTTGGGTCTTGTATGTTGTGTGCCCTGATGTTGTTGCTCCCAATTTTGGAGAGAATACTCAGCTTCCAACTCTAAGTGTTGCTTTGTTTCTTCCACAGTTTTAGAGAGAATTTTCATTAAAACTCAAAGGCAAAGTTGCAAGAGATAGAGGTTTTGCTTCTTGGGAAAGCAATAAAGATGTTGACTTCCGTTTCTTCTAGATATGTTGGCAACTTGGATTCTTTTTTTATTATTGTTTTATAATACCAAGTAAAACTCTTCTAGATATTATCACATATGCCCCTTTACTTTTAGTTTTTATTTTATTTTTTTGCATATGCATATATATATATATAGAGTCTATATATATATGCAGACTAATAATTTTTTTTGTGCCCCTCTCAATTGTGGGCCCAGGGTGATGGCCCTAGCTACCCTGACCAAGGAGAAAAACTTTCCTGGCACGGGGATGCCAAGTAAGTTTTCCACCTCATTATCCCAAGCCAATTGCCTTCTGACACCTGGATCGCACTCACACACTTATTCCAACTCAAACCACTTTTCTACTCTCTCCTCTTCCCACCGAGTCTCTCATTTCTCCCTTGCTCTCTCTTTCAGTCTCTCATCTCTCTGCAAGTCAAATACCACTTTTCTTCTCTCTCTTCTCTTCCCACTGAGTCTCTCTCATTCCTCCCTTACTCTCCCTTTCAGTCTCTCTCATCTCTCTGCAACTCCGATTTGGAGGAGGAGACACCAGATAAATTTGTTCTCCCCAAAACCGTACCTTGTTCTTCCACAGAACCGTACCTTGTTCTTCCACAGAACCGTACCTTGTTCTTCCATAGACCCTAAGCCAACCCAAAGTTCACCTCTTCCAAAATTTCTAAACTCCCCAATAAATAACTCAAATAAAATTAAAAATAAAAAGGGAGAGAAATCAATACCTAGTGTGTGGGTGATGAATGATGAGCTATTGAAGAGGAAAAGAGGAAGGGATGTGTGGGTGATGATGATGGAGGAGGAGTGATTTGAGGGAGAACGAGGAATGGAGGATAGTGAGGCCGGCTGCTATGGAGGGTAGAAGCTGTCGGGAAGTGGCAATTGGCCAAAAATAAATTATGACCAAAATTTTTAAGTGTGAGAGTTATGTCCAGGCAGAGAGATGAGAGATGAGAGGATGCCAAGTATAATGAGGTGGAAAAAAATGGAAGAGAAGTGGAGAAAAACTTGATAAATTTTTTCTGAGAAAATAATTCTCACACTTACAGAAATGAGAGATGAGAGATTGAGAGAGATTTCTCCACTGACACACTAAATAAATTTTTTTGAAAAAAATATGGAAGAAAATAATGAGAGTTTTCTCCACTTACTCTATCATTTCTGCAAGTGTGAGAATTATTAAGTGTGTAAAAAATTTATCCTCCATATTTGAGTTGCAAAGAGATGAGAGACTGAAAGAGAGAGCAAGGGAGAAATGAGAGAGATTCGGTGGGGAAGAGAAGAGAGAGAAGAAAAGTGGTTTGAGTTGGAAAAAAATTTATTAAGTGTGTGAGTGCTATCCAAGTGTCAGAAGGCAATTGGCTTGGGATAATGAGGTGGAAAACTTACCTGGCATCTCCGTGCTAGGAAAGTTTTTCTCCTTACCAAGGGCCGGCCCTGCTCTCCGCCATAGAACACAGTTCTACAATATTATTACCACATACACACAAAAAAAGAAATTCTTGATGAGTATTAATTAACTCTCAAAGCCAATCAATTATATGAAAATGTTTAACTAGTGTATATAAATTTGCTTACCTGTCACGTTCGGGGCAGTTATGGTTGCTCCAGCCGGCGGGGTTGATTGTTGGACATTTTATATTATTTAATAGTATTTAATTTCTATATTGAATGAAAAATAAGTGTTGTGTGTCTTAGTATTTGTTTTGCATTTGGTTATCCTTTAAAGTACAGTTATTAATAATTAAATGGTGGAATTAAAATGATCAAGTGGTCTTGTTTCCATAGAGTTGTTATGAAAAGTTACTTATGTTTCAACAAGGTGTATTGAGTTTCATATAAACCAAACACCCTCACTTAATTGATATATAGAATGAAGAGAGTTCTTACCCGTGAAAAACAAAGAGTATCCCCAGTACTCTATTGTTAAATTCTTCCTAGTTTTGTCTTCAGAGTACAAATACATAATTGGTTTGCTAGAGTCTTAAATTTGAAGTGCTTCAATTTAGGATTATCGATTGTTGAATCCTGTGAGATGGACGCCTATAGAACTGCGAGCACAAGGACAATGGCAAAATATGTCTTTAGGACATTGCAATTCTTGCAAGCCTCAATCGCTAAAGTTGTCAGTACGTATTTCTACACATTTGTGTTTGTTGATTTACATTAATTCCATGTAAATTTGATGTATATTTGATTATTACAATTTTGTTGAGAATTATTATAATTTAAATTCATATTTCCTATTGTTCGGTCAACAATTAAGTCTACTGAAGAGTTGGCAAATTACTTAGTAAGTCCCAACAAAATGAATGGAGGAATTTTTGAAAACAACTACTCTCGAATGAATACATCCCCCTTAATCGCACCCGTATATAAACATATATACATAGTTAAGGAAACTATTTCTTAGTCCTAACAATATTACACTTTTGGATTTGGAGGAGGGAGCAGCCATTTGGAACCCTGAATATAGCCAAGGCTGAGGAAAGGTTTGATTTGTTCGTCCGTCAGATGTTTGGTGTATTTTACTCTCCTAGCCACACTTGAACCTGGACCCGAACATTTGTACTCTCCATAGAATACAGTGCTACAATATTGCCACATACACACATAAAAAAAATTATGGATCAATACTAATTAAGTTTCAAAACCAATCAATTATATGAAAATGCTTAATTATAGTGTATTTTAATTTGCTTACCTGTCACGTTCGGGGTGGTTATCGTTGCTCCATCCTGCGGGGTTGATGACCTTGGTCATTCTGGTGTAGGCATAGACCACCATGGGATTGGTCCTCCAAGCCCTGCCCAAATATGTGCCACTTCCAGTCCCAGTTATCTTGCAGTGGACAAATGAGTATCCAGTATTCTCTGAAGATGAGTCCCTTGCTTGTGCTGTTATCACTGTTAATCCATTATCCCCCAACACATGTAACTCAGTGTTCTGCACCCATTAATTAATTAACCATCAAAATCATGACATAATATAGACAAGCAACAAGCTCAATTATACTGATGAGTTAGTCACTACATAACGTTTCTCTTACAAAAAGTACTTGAAATTCACTATTATATGACGAGACTTGCATATAGAGTTCCTCAATAGATTTTCTTTTCAGTGAGGAATTATAGGGACAGTTTGGGTGGCATTACCAAATAGAGAGACTTTCCACTTCCCCAGATGAAATCCACAGTGCCTTCAATAAAGCAGTCCTTGAACAAATGATTGCCCCTGTCATCACAAAGGGTGTCCTGGAAACCAAGAAGCCTGCAATTGTACAGGGCTGACTTGTTCCCCGACACCCTCAATGCCACTGCCTGAGCTCCCACTCTTTTCCCATCTGGCCTTGGCGAAGAGTTCTTTACACCCAAAAATGGACGTAAATTTTAATCCCCACACAAAAATAAAAAAAGAATGTGGATAAAAAATTATTATGTGTGATGATAATATCATGTGACATGTTGATGTGGTACATTTGCGTACCTTAATAATAACATTAGCTGCCACAAAGTAGTCGGACTCGGCAATCACTGTGGCACTGTTCACTGTTCCGTACTTTTGGGCTGTGCCAGCAAAGGTTAAAGTTGGCATATTGGTTGGAGAGCCATAAAATGTAACAAATGGTTTATTCCGTGGAATTGTGATTTTCTCGTTGTACACTCCCCCTCCAATGTACACAATGACACGTTTGGTGTTGCCGGCCGGAATACTATTAATGGCATCAGTGATGGTCTTGAATTGTCCACTTCCGTCTTTCATGACCTTGATGACCTTTTGACCAGCCTCAGCCGTTGCAAGGGCAGGGTCAAGCGTTCCCCGCCGTGCAGTGTACGGCTTCACGTTGTTATTGAACCACGTGTTGACTTGGGATTGGTCAGCTGGTACCGGTGTATGATCATCCGCCATGGCTATGGTGGCGGTGAGGAGACTTAATGTCATGGTTAGAGCTGCATGGACGCCCATGCATGTATTTCTTCCGGCCATTTGTTTTTTGTTTTTTTGTTTTCTTTTTGGTTTTGTGGTTTTGTATGTTTTTGGGTGCTATTGATTAGACTGGTGAGAGAATAGAAGGATTTGATTTTATAGTCCACTATGCAAGAGCTGCTTAAGGCACAGTGCATGTTTAGAGGGATTAATCCAAAATTTGTGAGACTTGGAGAGCTTCTCGCACATTTTGGTTTCCAGTTAGGGGCTAATGTTCATTCGGATTTCAGATCCACACTTTGCATTAGCTGAATAACAGAAACCCACCAGCAGCTTAATTTGGGAAGGAAGAGGACATAATCCAGAGACTTTACTTAACCATATCATGTGTAATCTCAATTATACCCTTGAAAATTATGGACAGCGTCATATAGTCAAAAATTAGCAAGGGTGGAGCCACGGTTAGAATAGGGTGGGCACCACCCCAGTACATATATCTAGAAAAAAGGAATTTATTGCTAATTTTTGGAAGTTCATATTATTTAGTGGAAGTTTGCCTCATTCTAGGATAAACTAGTCGACTCAAATTCAGTAACTCTTGATGAATGGGGTGTTAGTTGGATTGACCCAAGTTTTTGGTGTGCTCTCAAGTGGTTATGAGTTCAAGTTCCTGTAGTACTCTGTGTGTGTGAGTTTCCCTCCTTAACTTTGGGAAGAAAAAAACTCAGCAACTCTTTGAACCAAAAATAATTAAGAAATAGACGCACTTGTCACTGAGACAATTAATTCTCCTGATAGGGTGACAATACTATATATACATGTTGGCCAAGCAATTCAATACATTAAAAATAATATTTGTCATTAATTATTTTCATGATTTAGAAGTGAATCATTTAAAAATCTAGTCCTAGGTCACTTTGCGCTTCCAGGAACGATCACAGAAGTCACTGAAGTAACGGGTGTCCAAAACCCTCACGCTGAGGCCTCACTTCATCATGACATTTAAAACATCTGGCTCTTTCAATTTGGTTGAGTAGTTTTTGCGGGCATACCACTTTTCGAATAAGGAGATTGTTCTGTTGTTAGATCTCACCATGTTGAAACCTGTGTTGATGGGGTTTTCAGACAATAGATCACCATTGAAGCTAGCTATCGGTGCTGATTTGAAGATCTATATATGCTTTCGTTGAAGCTAATTAGCCTTGGAAAGGGATTCCTTAGCCACATCACATCTATGTCCTTGGTGGCTTTCTAGGTGAACATGTTTGGTGTTATGCTTGTGATTTTTTGACTAGTCATACTGAATTTATTATTTCTGAAATGCTCATGGATGTTCACACATTTTTCATTCTAGTTGTTTCTAGCACAGATGATGCCTACATTGACGGGTCCTTTTGAGTGCTTAAGTTGTCACTCAGTTATTTGTTAGGTTTGCAGTGCTTTGAGAATTGATTGATAAATGAATATGTATTGCGCTGTGTGTTCTTAGGATCTCTGACTAATTGTTGACTAGTCATACATTTGCTAGGAATACTTTGTTTGTCCAATCTGTGTTTATCTTGGATTTTAAGTTTAATTTTACCCATTCCACTTAAGTAACAATTTCAGTGTATTTTCACCACCATTTTCAAGACTCGATGCATATCTATGGGTAATGCTCTAGTTAATTCTTTTATTTTTATTTTTGTGATGATATTATAATGAGAGAGAAACAATACTCCAGACACTCAAATCTAGATTAAATTAATTACTTTATTACAATTGGACTTGTTACTTGATTTTCATCTTTAAAATTAATATCTGACCAAAAAAATTTCTTTAAAAGTAATATTAGAAAAATAACAAAGTTAAAAAAGTTAAAAAATTTCTGTATTTAGTTTCTTGATCATTTAGAAGTTAAGCAATTAAAAGTCTAGTTCTAAGTCACTTTGCGCTTCCAGGAAGGTTTCATGGGTTAGTCCATTTCCAAGGTCGATATCTGATTACATAAGCTTGAACCTCTTCCAATCAATCAGGCACCTTAGCACAACCGTCAAATCAGCCACCTTAGCACCTATATAATCTGGCAGACTTATCAAGCAAGTTTAGCTGGAGTTCAGTCAAGCCTTAACCTAAATCGTTGCTCATGTGATTCATATTTTACCGTACAGGGTGGAATAAGGTGTGATTTAATTGCTTGTCTAGATCTTAAATTGTACGGAGTGGGATTTGTTTAAAACTAGAACCAGTTTTTGATATATTTTTCTTTAGGAAATTTGAAAAAGGTGAAGTTATTTAAGGGATCGATACTTTGAAAATGCATGGATACTTATTTCCTCTGTGAAAATTGAAGGGGTGTCCATTTGTTATTTTTGCAATCAAATCGACAAACTGTGCTGAAATTGTGACGCAGCCTGACAAGCTAGCTCATGTACATTTTGCATGAGACGTGCGGCCGGCTTTCTTAATCGCACCCGTATATAAACATATATACATAGTTTTTTTTTTGGTCTGAACATATATACATAGTTAAGGAAACTATTTCTTAGTCTTAACAATATCTACACTTTTGGATGTGGAGGAGGGAGCAGCCATTTGGAACCCTGAATATAGCCAAGGCTGAGGAAAGGTTTGATTTGTTCGTCCGTCAGATGTTTGGTGTATTTTACTCTCCTAGCCACACTTGAACCTGGACCCGAACACTTGTACTCTCCATAGAACACAGTGCTACAATTTTGCCACATACACACATGAAAAAAAATTGATCAATATTAATTAAGTCTCAAAACCACTCAATTTTATGAAAATGCTTAATTATAGTGTATTTTAATTTGCTTACCTGTCACGTTCGGGGTGGTTAACGTTGCTCCATCCGGCGGGGTTGATGACTTGAGTCAAGCTGGTGTAGGCATAGACCACCATGGGATTGGTCCTCCAAGCCCTGCCCAAATATGTGCCACTTCCGGTCCCAGTTATTTTGCAGTGGACAAATGAGCATCCAGTATCCATTGAAGCTGAGTCCCTTGCTTGTGCTTTTATCCCTGTTAATCCATTATCCCCCAGCACATGTAACTCAGTGTTCTGCACCCATTAATTAATTAACCATCAAAACCATGACATAATATATATAGACAGCCAACAAGCTCAATTATACTGATGAGTTAGTCGCTACATATAAAGTTTCTCTTACAACATGTACGTAAAATTCACTATCATATAACGAGACTGGCATATAGAGTTCCTCAATAGATTTTCCTTTCATTGAGGAATTATAGGGACAGTTTGGGTGGCATTACCAAATAGAGAGACTTTCCACTTCCCCATATGAAATCCACAGCGCCTTCAATAAAGCAGTCCTTGAACAAATGATTGCCCCTGTCATCACAAAGGGTGTCCTGGAAACCAAGAAGCCTGCAATTGTACAAGGCTGACTTGTTCCCCGACAACCTCAATGCCACTGCCTGCGCTCCCACTCTTTTCCCATGTGGCCTTGGCGAAGAGTTCTTCACAACCACAGATCAACGTAAATTTTAATCCCCACACAAAAATAATGAAAGAAAGTCGATAAGAATGTGATGATAATATTATATGACATGTTGATGTTAAACATATGCGTACCTTAATAATAACATGAGCTGCCATAAAGTAGTCAGATTCGGCAATCACTGTGGCACTGTTCAATGTTCCGTACTTTTGGGATGTGCCAGCAAAGGTCAAAGTTGGCATATTGGTTGGAGAGCCATAAAATGTAACAAATGGTTTATTCCGTGGTATTGTGATTTTCTCCTCGTACACTCCCCCTCCAATGTACACAATGACACGTTTGGTGTTGCCGGCCGGAATGCTATTAATTGCATCAGTGATGGTCTTGAATTGTCCACTTCCGTCTTTCATGACCTTGATGACCTTTTGACCAGCCTCAGCCGTTGCAAGGGCAGGATCAAGAGTGCCATGCCCTGTCGTGTACGGCTTCACGTTTTTATTGAACCATGTGTTGACTTGGGATTGGTTAGCTGGTACCGGTGTATCATCATGCGCCATGGCTGTGTTGACTTGGGATTGGTTAGCTGGTACCGGTGTATCACCATGTGCCATGGCTATGGTGGCGGTGAGGAGAATTAATGTCATGTTTAAAACTACATGGACGCCCTTGCATGTATTTCTTCCGGCCATTTTTTTTGTTTTTTGTTTTTTGTTTGGTTTTGAGGTTTTGTATGTTTTTGGGTGCTATTGATTAGAATGGTGAGAATATATAGAAGGATTTGATTTTATAGTCCACTATGCAAGAGCTGCTTAAGGCACAGTGCATGTTTAGAGGGATTAATCCAAAATTTGTGAGACTTGGAGAGCTTCTCGCACATTTTGGTTTCCAGTTAGGGGCTAATGTTCATTGGGATTTCAGATCCACACTTTGCATTAGCTGAATTTGGGAAGGAAGATGACATAATTAAGAGAGTTTACTTAACCATATCACGTGTAATCTCAATTGTACCCTTGAAAATTAAGGATATCATTATATAGTCACAAATTAGCAAGGGTGGAGCCACTGTTAGACTAGGGTTGGCTCCACCCCTGTACATATATCTAGAAAAAAAGGAATTTAGTGCTAATTTTTGGAAGTTCATATTATTTAGTGGAAGTTTGCCTCATTCTAGGAAAAACTAGTCCGCTCAAATTCAGTAACTCCTGATCAATGATGTGTTAGTTGGATTGACTCAGACTTTTGGTGTGCTCCCAAGTGGTCTTGAGTAGGGCTAGGCACTTGAAGCCGAAATATCGAAACCAAACCCTAACCATACCAAACCGGTTTGATACCGTATCATATTGTATTAGGCCAAATTCGGTACGATACCATACCGTATCATCAGCATTTGGCACGGGAGCGGTACCGTGAATTTGGTACCGCTCAATAACGTACATTATAGTACTAAACGACATAAGTTTTAAAACGTAAATTAGTTCAGTCTCTCTCTCTCGACTCAAACCTCGATCTCTCAAACCCGAACCTCTCACTCATCGACTTGAAACTTCTCTCCAGCTCTCTGTATCTCTCTCGATCTCACTCGATTCAAGCTCTCTCCAAGCCAAATCCTCCTCATATCATCTTGATCTCACTCGATTCAAGCTCTCTCTCGTCTCTGTCTTACTCTCACTATCTCGATTTGTCGATCTCTCTCTGTCTCACTCTCTCAATCTATCTCACTCTCTCTGATCTGTCCTAGGCTCACAGCCCTAGTTCCAGCCCAGCCCTCTCTCATCTCTCTGGAATCTCGATCAGCTCAGCCCCAAAGCGACGAAGGCAGAAATGGTAATTTTGATCTGATTTTTGTTAATTTGTTTAGGGTTAATTCTTAATATAATATGTTTGTTTTGTATGCATGCAGTGTTAATTAAATATGTTTAGGGTTAATTTAATTTGTTAAGTAAGTTGTGCTGTTTATTGACGAAGGCATAAATGAAAAGAGAAATGCTGATTGATTGAATTGAACCCTATAGCTAGAGATTCCAGTAAAAACCTATATCTTTCTGGGTTATTCTCTCTTTCTGGGTCAACTGATTATATATATATAATGTATATGTCACACTGCGTTTGAGGGCTTTGAGCTATCACACATACACACACATTAGGTGTATCTTGAAATGAAAAAAAATAAGGAAAAGCTTATAATAAAATTTGATTTTGAGGTGGTCTGGTCTGGTGTGGTCTGTCGAATGCTGAGTCATAATAAATGGTGCAAGAAAATTTGGTTATAAGTTTCCATAATGTGTGTGCCTGAACCACTTGGCAGATATGGACCATATGATATTCTTCTTAGCTTTTTTTTTTTTAAAATTTAAGTTGTATGCATATCATCATGTTATGTTGTTTGGCTGCGTGGTGAACCTATTATAGTTTTGAGGGTAGTTAGGTTCTGTTTTCCTTTAAATTGTCTTAGTGAAGCATATGCTCATACACTGTTTTCCTGCATATTTTTATTTGTTTCTTTACTTGGTAATTACTCCAAATTGATAGTTTATTCTTGTCATGCAGTCTCGATCAAGTAAGCATCAGGAGCACAGTGGGCTTGCTGTTTCTTCAACGGCAACATCAGCAGCACCACCAGTGTGTGCTGTGCAGCCGGAAGCCCAACCTTCTGAAGCTCCAAAGCCAATGCAACCCGTTGAGAGTGAAGATACAGAAATGGTTAGTGAACTGAACTTAGATACCAAAAGTAGAGGTACTAAGAGAAGTTGGATTTGGGATCATTTTACACCGTATGATGATCAAAAAACTGTCAAAAGAAAGGATGAGGCCACAAGGAAGATGGTAGATGTAGAAGTTGTGAATAAAAGAGCTAAATGCATATATTGAGTGCACATAGGGTCAACCTCACGACTGACACTTGGACAAGTGTCCAAAACACCAATTACATGGTGCTCACTGCTCACTTTATAGATTGTGATTGGAAGATGCACAAAAGGGTTTTAAACTTTTGTGTTATTCCTAATCACCAAGGCAAGACCATAGGAGACCTTATTGAGAGTTGTTTGTTAGAGTGGGGTATAGAGAAGGTTTTAACCATCACTGTGGACAATGCCTCTGCAAATAAAGTGGGAATTGATTAGGTGAGATATAAAATGAACAAAGGGAACAATTCACAAGCTGTTTTGGGTGGGAAGTACTTACATATGAGATGTTGTGCTCATATCACTAATTTAATTGTGTCTAGTGGGTTGAGGAAGCTGCGAAAATCTGTTTTGGCAATTAGGTATGCTGTGAGGTATGTTCGGTCATCTCCACAGAGATTGGATTATTTTAAAACCTCTATTGAGAAGGAGAAACTGACTTGCAAAGGTCTTGTATGCATGGATGTCCCTACAAGATGGAATTCAACATACATGATGTTGGATGCAGCCTTGAAATTTAAGAAGGCTTTTACTAGAATGGCAGAGGATTTGAACAGCCCATTCATGGCTTATTTCAAAGAACCAGATGAGGAAGTTGATGAGGATGGTGTAGTTCAGACTAATAGTAGGCAGTCTCGGGTTGGACCACCAACTGATGTTGATTGGGACAATGCAACAGTGTTTGTGAGGTTTTTGAAAGTGTTTTATGAGGTCACCTTAAAGGTGAGTGCATCTTTGCACCCCACGGTTCATAAAACATTTCACACAGTTATTGCCATGGAAAAGGAGATTGACAAGTTGTTTGTGACACCTGAATTTGCCACTGGTTCAGATGCAGAGAAAGTGTTGACTGACATGGCTGGAGCTATGAGAACAAAATACAATAAGTATTTTGTCAAATATCAAGATTTGAATATGTTGGTGTTGATTGCACTTGTTTTGGATCCAAAGTTCAAGTTGAGGCATATCACCCATCTATTTAAAAAGCAAAAATTTGACGAGGATGATGTGCAAATGAAGACAAGAGAAGTGAAAGGTGTGTTAATGGCCCTCTATGATGAGTATGTACCAATTGTAGACGGTGGCATTCACATGAAACAGAATGCTATGACACAAAATGTAGGATTTGCAAGTAGTAGTAATAATATATGGTTGAAGAAAGAGTTGATGGTGATGATTTTTTAGATGATTGGATTAGGGAGGTGGAAGAGAGTGATGAGGCTGTGGTGTCACATGAAGTTGATTCTTACTTGGTAGATCCTTTGGCTTTAGTTTCCAAAGATGCATTTTTTGACATATTGATGTGGTGGAAACTCAATGGGCCAAAGTATTTGCCTTAGCAACAATTGCGAAGGATGTCCTTTCAATTCAAACTTCCATAGTGGCGTCTGAGGGTTGTTTTAGCACTGGTGGCAGAGTCATAGATGCATTTAGGAGTTCATTAACTCCTAGATCAGTGGAGGCTTTGATATGCATGCAAAATTGGTTGAGAGGGGATGAAATTTCAAACTTAGAAGATACACCTTCGATTGAAGAATTTTAATTTTATGAAACCATTGTATCAGGTAAATTATTTTAAATACTGTTTGTAATTTGTATTAGTTTGCATGAATTCTTTCTAATAGTTTTTTGTTTGGGTAATTTGCAGAATATGCAAATGATGAGGCTACTTGAATTGAAATCGTGGGCTGCAAATGAAGCTTGGGTTGTGTTTTTGTCATTTATGTTTGGATTATGTTTTTGTCATTTATGTTTGGATTGTGTTTTTGTCATTTATGTTTGGATTGTGTTTGTAAATACGCTTGGATATTGTGTTTGTAACTTTGTAAGCCATAAGGCATGAATTTTAACCATTTGGCATTTGGGTTTGTAAGCCACATAAGGCATGAATTAACCATTTGGCATTTCGATTTGTAAGCCATAAGACATAAGGCATGAATTTGTTGAATGCATTTAGGTTTATTATCATTTTCATTTCATGAATTTTATAAGGCAAAGGCATCAAACAAATACCAATACCATTTTGGGTTTGTAAACTTTGTAAGCCATAACAAAGGCATTGGATTATTATAGGTTGTGTTGATATGATTTCAGTTTTGATGTTTGTTGAATTGGTTGTGAGCACTGAGCAGTTTTTGGATGAATTTATTGAGTTGGTGTTTTTTTCAGTTCTGTCGGTTTGGTACCGAAATGGTACCGTTTCACACCGAAATCAAACAGTACCGGTATGGTATGGTACCAGTTTTGGCAAACAATAATACTGTACCGCATCATACCGGTTTCAAAATCCGGTATCGGTATTGGGATTAGCTCAAACAAGTAGTCATTGAGGATGGATGATGATGGTGACATTGATATTTTTTTTGTAGAATTGTAAGTAATGAGCTGATTAATATAAGCCTAGAGTGTTAATTGTGTATGCACTTAGTCTAAGAAAATGACAAGTGTAAGGCTCTAATATGTAAGGCTGAAATAAGCCACGTGCAGTGATCTTAGAATATAGCTAGATAAATGGCTGAGATGCAATATTGCTTGTGTGTATCCAGCTAAGACTAACGGTTTTGTAGTACATGTTTTAGTGTGCTCATTCTCAACAAGAAATAGATATTCTCTCTCTGCCCGTTTTTGCAGAGCAGTGATTATATCCACATTCTCTTCTTCATTTCTTCAACTCGATCTATGAAAAGTATCTAATAGCTTATTCATCCCACTAGCCCGATTAACCAAAATAACATTAGCATGGCCTCAGAGCCAGGTTGGGTCGATTGAATCTGGGCGTTTTCAAAACTGTGAAATTGAGCTACATCTGAGCTTAATTGAAATCTGAATCGAGCTAGTTTTTGGTTATCTGATATTAGCAATGTCTGGATCTGGAAGTTCAGAAGTAAGAACTCCGATCTTCTCCGATGAGAACTACGAGTTCTGGAGAATCAAGATGGTAACCATCTTCAAGTCATATGGGTTGTGGAATCTGGTTGAAAAGGGAATTTCAATCTCGGATTCGAAGAAGAAGAAGACCGAAGAAGCTTCAGAAGATGACGATGATGAAAAAATGGCCGCCATCTTCATGAAGGATGCAAAGACTTTGGGCATCATTCAAAATGTTGTTTCTGACCAAATCTTCCCTCGTATTGCTAATGCCGACTCTGCTAAGATGGCATGGGAGCTGCTGTATGGAGAGCATCATGGTGGTGACCATGTCAGATCGGTAAAACTTCAAAACCTCATACGTGAATTTGAATACACTAGAATGTGTGATAATGAACCTCTATCTGTGTATCTTACTCAATTTTAATGAGCTGATTAACCATATGAAAACATTTGGTAAGACTCTCTCTAATGAGAGGCTTGTTCAAAAAGTTCTGATCAGTCTTATAAAGTTTATGACCCTATTTGTCTAGTGATGGAGAAGACAAAGAGTCTAGAGACTGTAGAATTACAGGAAGTTATTGCAATACTGAAGAGCTTACAGGAAGTTATTGCAATACTGAAGAGCCAACTGAGGAAGTTATTGCAGTACAAATGCCAACTGGGGAGCTTGTAAATGTAGCTGGAATGGGTAATCTGGTGATTGACACAAGCACAGGTAGAAAGTATATCAAAGAAGTGATGTATCTACCTGGATTGAAGGAGAATCTACTGAGTGTTGGACAGATGGATGAGCATGGTTACTACCTGCTATTTGGGGGCAAGATGTGCAGCATTTTTGAAACTGCTTCACTAGAGAATCTTGTCATCAAAGTAGAAATGAAAAGGAATAGATGCTATCCTTTAACACTATTACCTAATGATAATGTTGCACTGAAACAAGTGTAGCTCACTCTACCTGGACTTGGCACAAAAGATTTGGTCACTTGCATCTGAATGGGCTAAATCAACTCAATGAGAAGGAAATGGTGCATGGACTTCCATACTTAGAAGAAGTTGATGAAGTCTGTGAAGGGTGCCAACTTGGAAAGCAGCACAGAGAGTGGTTTCCAAAGAATCAAGCATGGAGAGCAAGCAATCCTCTGAGCTAATTCATGTGGACTTGTGTGGACCTATGCAGAATGAATCCATTGCTGGTAACAAGTATTTCATGCTTCTTATAGATGATTGTACAAGAATGATTTGGGTTTACTTCCTTAGATACAAGTCAGATGCAATGAACTGTTTTAGAAAGTTCAAATCCATGGTGGAATTGCAAAGTGGTTTTAAGGTGAAGTGTTTGAGAAGTGACAGAGGAGGTGAATTCACATCATGTGAATTCAACCAACGGTGTGAAGAAGAAGGTATTCAAAGGCAACTCTCTATGGCTTACACTCCACAACAAAATGGGGGTGATGGAAAGGAAGAATCGAACTGTGGTTGAAATGGCAAAAGCCATGCTTCATAAGAAAGGATTGCCTTATTGTCTATGGGCAAAAGCTGTACACACAGCTGTCTACATACTAAATAGATGTCCTACAAGAGCACTTAGAGATATGACTCCATTTGAAGCATACAGTGGGAGAAAACCAGGGATTGCACACTTTAAAATCTTTGGTTGTTTGTGCTATGTGCACATACCAAGTGAGGTGAGACAGAAGCTAGACGCAAAGAGTACCAAGGGAATATTTGTGGGTTATGCAACCTGCGAAAAGGGATACAGAGTGTATGATCCAACCACTAAAAGGCTTCTACTCTCAAGAGATGTAGTATTTGATGAAAATGCAGTTTGGAATTGGAAGAAAAACTCTGAGAATCATGGAAATGTGATTAACTCTTGGAACTCATGACTATACTCAGTCACTAAGAGTGTCAACCCCTCCTGACTCATCTGATGGTGGTATAAGCAGCAGCATGAGAGATACTCAAGTTTTTTATAACACTCCACTAAAATGGAGAAATCTGGATGATGTTCTAGCACAATGCAATCTGTACAATATGGAACCCGAGAAATTTGATGAAGCTGCTAAAGATGAATCATGGATGAAGGCTATGAAACATGAATTGGAAATGATTGAGAAAAATGCAACATGGGAGCTGGTGGACAGACCAACTGACAAACCTATAATTGGAGTTAAGTGGTTGTTCAAAACCAAGCTAAACCTTGATGGTTCAGTACAGAAGAACAAGGCGAGGCTGGTTGCCAAAGGTTATGCTCAGAAACCAGGTGTTGACTATAATGAGACCTTTGCACCAGTAGCTAGACTTGATACAATTCGTACACTAATTGCATTGGCAGCACATAAGAGTTGGAAATTGTATCAACTAGATGTTAAATCTGCTTTCTTAAATGGAGTTCTAGAAGAAGAGGTTTATGTAGATCAACCAGATGGATTTGTGGTCAAGGGGAGTGAAGACAAAGTGTACAAGCTTCATAAAGCTTTGTATGGCTTGAAACAAGTACCAAGAGCCTGGTATGGAGAAATTGACACTTACTTTGCTCAATGTGGATTTGCAAAGAGTCAAAGTGAGGCCACTCTTTATACCAAAACCAGAGGAGAAGCAGAAATTCTAATCGTATCTATCTATGTGGATGACATTGTTTACACAGGAAATAGTCAATCAATGCTAGAAGAGTTTAAAAATAGTATAGCCGCACGCCTATACTCAGTTTTTCCTAATTGTATTTTAAAAAAAAGTACAGCCGCGTAGCTATACTCCTTTTTCCAAAAAATTTTACAAAATAGTATAGCCGAACGGCTTTATATTTTTGACATGTGGTACCTAGTCTTTACTTTTGTCTTTGGCCTACTAGTAATTATATTTTAATTATTATTTAATATATTAAAATTTAAAGAAAAAGTCCACAAAATAATTAATTTCTATTTATTTAGTCTTTTGTGAAATCGTTTGGGTGTCTTAATTAAATTTCCCCAAAGCCCAAGACCCCTATGCATTACCATTAGGCCATTACTCGAGTATCTATTGTCCCTTTTTTATTTTTTATTTTTCCAGAGTTATTACCCGTATAAAAATTTTAGCACTTTCATGTTTATTAATGTATTATACACATATGCACTTATTTCTCATGTTTAACACACGTATTTTTTTACAAAAATTTCATTAAGGCACGCCAAATTCACATACCGTATACATACTTCTCACATATTACTTAATAAAAATAATATATATCACAAAAAATAGTATAGCCGCACGGCTATACTCAGCTTTTGACTAATTATTTTTTAAAAATAGTATGGCCGTGCCGCTATACTCGCTCTTATGAATTTGTTTAAAAAGCTGTTCAGTTTTTTCTAATTGCTTTTAGAAAATAGTATAGCCGCGCGGCTATACTCCTTTTTTCCTAATTGTTTTTTAAAAAATAGTATAGTTGTGCGGCCATACCCCTTTTTGTGGTACCTAGTTTTTTTTTTTTTTTTTTTTGTATATACATAGTATAGCCGGCCGGGTACACTTTTTAAAAAGAAATTTTAATCCTGGAAAGTTCGCCGGTATAGACTGTGCCGATGAACTTTCGTCGGGAGAGGTCTTTTTCAAAAATATATATATATGTATAAAATTTGTTTCTTTACTTTTGTCTTTTGGCTTACTTTAATTAGTAATTATATTTTAATTATTATTTAATATATAAAAAATTAAAGAAAAAGTCCACAAAATAATTAATTTCTATTTATTTAGTCTTTTGTGAAATCGTTTGGGTGTCTTAATTAAATTTTCCCAGAGCCCAAGAGCCCTATGCATTACTATTAGGCCATTACTGGAGTATCTATTGTCCCTTTTTCATTTTTTACTTTTCCAGAGTTATTACCGGTATAAAGATTTTAGCACTTTCACGTTTAATAATGTATTATACACGTACGCACTTATTTCTCATGTTTAATACACGTATTTTTTACAAAAATTTCAATAAGACACGCCAAATTCACGTACCACACACATACTTCCCACATATTACTTAATAAAAATAATATATATTACAAAAAATAGTATAGCCGCACAACTCATGCTTAATACACGTATTTTTTTGCAAAAATTTCATTAAGACACACCAAATTCAGGTATCATACACATAACTCTCACATATTACTTAATAAAATTAAAATATATTACAAAAAATAGTATAGCCACATGGCTATACGCAGCTTTGTCCTAATTGTTTTTAAAAAATAGTATAGCCGTTCAGCTATACTCGGTTTTTCGAATTTAAAAATAATATAGCCCCACGGCTATACTTAGTTTTTTCCTACTTGCTTTAAAAAAATAGTATAGCCGCCCGGCTATACTCCTTTTTTAAAAAAAATTTTACAAAAAATAATATAGTTCCTAATTGTTTTTGAAAAATAGTATAGTTGTGCGGCTATACTCCTTTTTTCGAATTTTAAAAAAAAAGTATAGCTGCACGGCTTTACTTTTTTGACACGTGGCACCTTGTCCTTTTTTTGGAAAATACATAGTATAGCCGCCCGGCTGTACTTTTTAAAAAGAAATTTTAATCTTGTAAATTTCACTGGCATTGACCGAACTTTCGTTGGGAAAGGTTTTTTTAATAAAAATTTAAAAATATAAAATTTTTCTTTGCTTTTGTCTTTTGGCCTAATTTAATTAGTAATTATATTTTAATTATAATTTAATATATATAAAAATTAAAGAAAAAGTCACAAAATAATTAATTTCTATTTATTTAGTCTTTTGTGAAATTGTTTGGGTGTCTTAATTAAATTTCCCCAGAGCCCAAGAGCCCTCTGCATTACTATTAGTCCATTACTCGAGTATCTATTGTCCCTTTTTGATTTTTTACTTTTCCAAAGGTATTACTGGTATAAAGATTTTAGCACTTTCACGTTTAATAATGTATTATACACGTAGGCACTTAATTCTCATGTTTAATACACGTATTTTTTACAAAAATTTCAATAAGACACGCCAAATTCACGTATCATACACATAATTCTCACATATTACTTAATAAAAATAATATATATTACAAAAAATAGTATAGCCGCTCGACTCATGTTTAATACAGGTATTTTTTACAAAAATTCAATAAGACACGCCAAATTCACATATCATACACATAATTCTCACATATTACTTAATAAAAATAATATATATATATTACAAAAAATAGTATAGCCGCACGGCTATACTCAGCATTGCCCTATTAGTTTTTAAAAATAGTATAGCCGCACGGCTATACTCGGTTTTTTGATTTTTTTAAAAAATACTATAGCCGCACGGCTATACCCAGTTTTTTCCTAATTGCTTTTAAAAAATAGTATATCCGGCGGCTATACTCCTTTTTTCGAAATTTTTTAAAAAGAAATAGTATAGCCGCATGGCTATACTCAGTTTTTCATAATTGTTTTTGAAAAATAGTATAGCTATACTCCTTTTTCGAAATTTTAAAAAAAAAATAGTATAGTCACACGACTTTCCTTTTTGACACGTGGCACCTAGTTTTTTTTTTTTTTGGTATGTACATGGTATAGCCGCCCAGCTATGATTTTTTACTTTTCCAGAGTTATTATCCGTATAAAGATTATAGCACTTTCACGTTTAATAATGTATTATACACATACGCACTTATTTCTCATGTTTAATACACGTATTTTTTACAAAAATTTCAATAAGACACGCCAAATTACCATACAAATACTTCCCACATATTACTTAATAAAAATAATATACATTAAAAAAGATAGTATAGCCGCACGACTCATGTGTAATACACGTATTTTTTACAAAAATTTCAATAAGACACGGCAAATTCACGTATGATACACATAATTCTCACATATTACTTAATAAAAATATTATATATTACAAAAAATAGTATAGCCGCCCGGCTATATTCGGCGTTGTCCTATTCGTTTTTAAAAAATAGTATAGCCGGGCAGCTATACTCCGTTTTTCGAATTTAAAAAAAAAATAGTATAGCAGCACCTCTATTCTCAATTTTTTCCTAATTGCTTTTAAAGAATAGTATAGCCGGTCGGCTATACTCCTTTTTTCGAAATTTTTTAAAAATAGTATAGCCGTACGGCTTTACTTTTTTACACGTGGCACCTAGTCTTTTTTTGGTTGGTACATAGTATAGCTGCATGTCTATACTCGGTTTTTTCCTAATTGCTTTTAAAAAAATAGTATAGCCGGTCGGCTATACTCCTTTTTTTGAAATTTTTTAAAAAGAAATAGTATAGCCGCATGGCTATACTCAATTTTTCCTAATTGTTTTTGAAAAATAGGCTATACTAGTTTTTTGAAATTTCTTTTTAAAAATAGTATAGCCCCGCGGCTTTACTGTTTTGACACGTGGCACCTAGTCCTTTTTTTGGTATGTACATAGTATAGCCGCCCGGCTATACTTTTTAAAAAGAAATTTTAATCCTGGAAATTTCGCCAGCGTACACCTGTGCCAACGAAATTTCGTTAGGAAAGGTCTTTTTTTAAAACATTTTAAAATTATAAAATTTGTTTCTTTACTTTTGTCTTTTGGCCTACTTTAATTAGTAATTATATTTTAATTATTATTTAATATATAAAAAATTAAGGAAAAACTCCACAAAATAATTAATTTCTATTTATTTAGTCTTTTGTGAAATCTTTTTGGTGTCTTAATTAAATTTCCCTAGAGCCCAAGAGCCCTATGCATTACTATTAGAACATTACTCAAGTATCTATTGTCCCTTTTTGATTTTTAACTTTTCCAGAGTTATTACCCGTACAAAGATTTTAGCACTTTCACGTTTAATAATGTTTTATACACATACACACTTATTTCTCATGTTTAATACATGTATTTTTTACAAAAATTTCAATAAGACATGCCAAATTCACGTACCAGACACATACTTTCCACATATTACTTAATAAAAATAATATACATTACAAAAAATAGTATAGCCGCACGACTCATGTTTAATACACGTATTTTTTACAAAAATTTCAATAAGACACGCCAAATTCACGTATTATACACATAATTCTCACATATTACTTAATAAAAATAATATATATTACAAAAAATAGTATAGCCGAGCGGCTATACTCAGCTTCGTCCTATTCGTTTTTTAAAAATAGTATAGCCGGGCGGCTATACTCTATACTCAGTTTTTCCTAATTGTTTTTTAAAAAATAGTATAGCCGAACGGCTTTACTTTGTTTTACACGTGGCACCTATTCCTTTTGTTTGGTATGTACATAGTATAGCCGCCCGGCTATACTTTTTAAAAAGAAATTTTAATCCTGGAAATTTTGCCGGCATAGAGCTGTGCTTCTTTGGGGCATGAGTTTGGAAGCCTTTTATCCAGCTATTGATGATGGTTTCTATACTATGATTGGAGAAGGATCATGAGCAGGTTACAACATTAATGTCCCCAGGGAAAATGGTCGGTGTGGGGATGCAGACTATTTTGCAGTTTGGGACCATATTTTGGTTCCTGGAATTGCAGACAATAACACACCCTCCCTTCCCTAAAAAAAAAGTGCAATTCCAGAAAAATATTCGAAACCAGATAATTTATGGATAAAACTCCATAGAAACTAAATTATATTTCTCATAAATAAGAACACCTACAATATTTACCAGAAAGTAAGATGTCAGCAATTTCATTTTAACTGATTATGTACTATCATCTTCAAATATCAGCATCTATTTCTATCATTTGGAATAATGAGGTCATCATATTTTATGACATTCGCCATCATGATCTGCATCATTACAGAAGCATTATAAAATAATTACAATAAAGAATAGGAAAAAAGATGTAGCAAACTAATTAAACTGATGACATCACAAACAAATTGAGAGCATTTGGAATAATGACGTCATCATATTTCTAAGTGCCTATTTGGCAAGGTTTATTTTGGGTGATAAGTGATTTTTAAAAAAATTTGGGATGCCCAGCCCGTTTGGTAAACTTGGAGAAAATCACTTATTGTGAAAAATTGTTGTGAGACAAAACTTAAAGGAAAAGCAGCTAATGAGGTGTTTTCATTTTTGGATTATGCGGGAATCAGTTTCGAAGAGGCGCTGGGTTTAATGAAACTTACAAACTTCCGAAAATACCCCAATCTATTTCACGCAATCTCTTCTCTTCGTGCATTTTCTCCTTCGCATCCCTTTGCTTCTTCACGTCATCTCTTTCACAGAGTTCTCCTTCCCACCATCTCTTTCACAGAGTTCTCCGAAAATACCCCAATCTATTTCACGCAATCTCTTCTCTTCGTGCATTTTCTCCTTCGCATCCCTTTGCTTCTTCACGCCATCTCTTTCACAGAGTTCTCCGAAAATACCCCAATCTATTTCACGCAATCTCTTCTCTTCGTGCATTTTCTCCTTCGCATCCCTTTGCTTCTTCACGCCATCTCTTTCACAGTGTTCTCCTTCTCTTGAATCTCTTATATTCTTCCTATTATTTTTTCTTGTTGAATCAATTGAAGCACACTCCTGAGAAGTTACAAGACTCATGTAAGAAGCATATTATGTTTATTTCTTCTTAATTTCATTATTCCCTCTCTCTTTAATTTCTAAAGTTTTAACTATAAATTTCATTCTTCACTCTCTCTTTAATTTCTAGGGTTCTAACTTTAATAGTTGTTGCTGTTGGTTTTTTTTTTTGTTCCTGTTTTTGTTTCTTTGTTTCTTTGACAGAATATTTATTTTTAATGGAATATGTTGGATTTAACTTGAAACATTAGTTTAGAGCATTTGGATACAAATATTTAATTTTCAACATAATACTTTATTTATTTTATAATTAAAATAATTTTTAGGGTGTGATGGAAACATATTTAATAAAAAAGTTATATATATATATATAAGAGAATGTGAAAGTGCTTTCCCTTTTATCAAACACTTCAAAAGAAAAACCATTTCAACATAGTGCCCTTTTTAGTCATGATACACATGTCACAACACTTCCACAAAAAAAATGTACTAAACACTTAGAAACTTATTATTGTACCAACAACACTTTTAACAAAAAGTTTACCAAACATCAAATTGTTTTCTCTCACAGCAAATCTGACAGCAATTATTTTCACAACACAACACTGCCAAACTAGTCCTAAATTATGTTACTGCACACATCATTTGTCGTAGAGAATTGCATGTTGAGTTGGAGTGGTCTTGGTAATTGCTTCACTTTTCAAACACCAATTTACATGAAGAGTACTACCACCTCTCTTACTACTATACCCATAAAACTTTGTTTGAAATTGTTGTTCAGGTTACAACTGAAAAGTTCGGCCACTATATAATATTTTAATATATATTAATTTTATTTAATAATATGTGAAAATTATGTGTATAATACGTGAATTTTGTGTGTATTATTGAAAATTTTGTAAAAACACGAGTATTGAACATGAAGAATACATACCTACGTGTACAATACGTGTATTATATGTTTTTTTAAATGTGTATTTTACCGAGTCTGTAAGATGTGTACCAAAAATGGAAGTATTATTGAAAAATACGTACGTATGTGTATAATACAAGTATTAAACGGCAAAATGGTAAATTCTTTATAAGGGTAATAACTCTGGAAAAGTAAAAATGAAAAGGGGACAATACAGACTCGGGTAATGGCCTAATAGTAATGGATAATGCTCTAAACTACTCTTATTGATAAACGAAAATAAGGGAAAAAAATTATATAAAAAAGAGGATCCCAATATATATATTTAAAGAGTGTAGCCGATCGGCTATACTATTTATTAGAAAAAAAAAATTAAAAAAAGGGACCCTAGTATAGCGGCCGGCTAACTATGCTCTTTAAATATATTATATTTAAAGGTATAGCCACGTGACTATACAATTTGTTTTTTTAGAAAAGGGGACCTGCCTAGCCCCTAGGAACTGATACTCGTTTCTTTTGCTTGATCATTAAGTTATATTTCTTCATGTAGTGTTGTTAAAATGTGCTGCGTGACATTCCTTCGTTGTTTTCCTGACTTTGAAGTTGCTATCAAGAGGCTCTTTACGCTTTCAAGGATTTTGTGACATAACAATTTCTAAGTTTTTGCATTCTATCAACAGTTTTTCTCATTGGAACAGCTTTTAGCTTGTAACTTTCTAGGTTGACTTGTCTCACATAAGATCAGAATTGCAGCCAATAACACACCCTCCCTTCCCTTAAAAAAAAACAAGGCAATTCCAGATAAATATGCTCTCCAAAACCAGATAATTTATGCATAAAAGTCCAAAGAAACTAAAGTATATTTCTCATAAATTTCCTTATTTTTGAAAAGTCTTCTGTCAGTCCATTGCTTTTTCAGCACTAGAACCAGTCATACGATCATGCTTTCTTTCTAGTGGAAGATCTCTGAGTATGTATCTTAGTTGGTCATACAATTCGAAAAATTGACTTAGCAACGTGAGTCCCACCTTAGAATTCAAAGTAAACATGCCAGAATGTATAGCAAACATTCATAACAATAGAAGTCAACTGAAGAAGTGAACAAGTAATTGTCCATTTGAATGAATTTTGAAACAAGACAGAACTACAATACCGCTGTACAGCTTTCTCATACGGTTCTTCATTTTTCCAATCAAAAGAAAGGAAAACTGAAGTGTCAAGCTCAGCAACATGAGATTTTGAAGAATCATCCCGAGGTTCAGTAGCTGCACCATCTTGCCCACTGGCGTCTGGTAGAGCTGTTGAAACACTGCTGCTACCAACAATGTCATCAACTTCTGACTCAGTATCACTATCAATCTCACATAGTCTCTTGATCCACCATCACCATCAGGTGCCTGCAGAAATCCACTGTCCAAGGAGATCGATATAGACTTTACACTCTATTGTAGAAGCCTCACCATCAGCAGCACAAGAGACTACATCTTCTACCTAGAGAAACTAGAAAAGTGGAGCCATCTTTGCATGCAACTGAGACATATAAGAACACCTATAATATTTACCTTCAGAAAGTAAGATGTCAGCAATTTCATATTAACTGATTATGTACTGTCATCTTCAAATATCAGCATCTATTTCTATCATTTGGAATAATGAGGTCATCATATTTTGTTTGGCCTGGGTGATCATTACAGTTTATAATCGTTATAAACTACCATTTTCTTATAGGATAAACTACCATTTGCAAATCAGTGATCTATAACCAATATCCAAAAAGTAATTCATGCACAAGAACCAATTGATCATCATATAAATTCCCAGAGAAGAAAAGGCTTGTAACTTACAGGTTAAGTAGCTTAGATGGTGCGGACATAATACAGTTGATAACTCCTTCAACTGCCACTGGCGTTCAGATAACGGAACAAGACGCTGCAAAATTGACAACTGCCATTCCCACTCCTCAATGAAATGTTTAGCAATTGACGCTCTCCACTCCAATGCTTGTCTTCCACCCCTACTTACGCCATCACTTAGAGCATGATCTAGTTCAGTTATACACTTATAGTTGAAGGAAGACAGTGATGTAATATATCAAGTAGTTCCCCGTGAAAGATACAACTAATTTGTTTCCCGCTTCACGTGTTAGATCAGTTTGCTCCGAAGCACATGTGTAAAGTGATTCAGAATAGCTCCAAGGTGAGGCACAACGAGCCAAAATGAGAGAAAGATCATCCATATTTAAAAGCAAACTTATGACATTTGCCATCATGATCTGCATCATTACAGAAGCATTATAGAAAAATTACAATGTAGAACAGGAAAAAAGATGCAGCAAACTAATAAAACTGATGATATATATCACAAACAAATTGAGAGCATTTACATTTCAAAGGAAAACAAGAAACTTCAACAGTCATAGTCACTCCAACCTCAAGAACAGCTAAATCTAGAGCATACCACACGTGCATAAGTTCAATATCCTGCATCCTACCATATAATAAAATAGAACAGAGAAACGCGAAACCATCAACAGGTTAAGAAAAGCATGTCAAATCCCAAAATGACAAAAATATCAAATACATTGAGTGCAAAATTCGTTTGCAGATCTAATTTAAGGGTTGGAGAAATCCATTTTTGGGATTGGGGCATAATTCTCCATTGGATGCATAATGCATTGGCCTTCTTCCATTTCATTCCCCTCCACCTCCCCGCCCCCAGCACACACACACACACACAACAAAAAACACTCCCACAAACTTGTGAGTTACAACACAATATGATAGTATTATTATATTAACGTATCAAAACTAACAGAAATATTATATTAGCTTCTCTTGGGGCGTGTTTGTTAAAGCATTTCAAAGACTACTTCGGTGTAACTCATGTTGACTGGACAGAGTTTTGGGCTGAATGTAACTGATTTCATATGTCATGTCATGATTGTTGGTCTGATTTTGATGGTTTTCTACAAGATATCTTTGAATACGAAAAGAACAAAGAAATAGTTTTCCATTCTCTGGTTTCTTTCTAGCCCATCTTTCTCGTAGGTTTTCTTTCTCTGTTTTGAATAAGATATAGTTTTCCTTGTAAAAACAACAAAGAAATAGACCAGAACAAGATTATTTTGAGGATTTTGAGGACTTACCAGAAGGGGGCTTTGATTTCCAGTACGAAATTCTCAACATAAGGGTCTAACAGGTGATCTTCGCATGCTATTTGTTCTTTAGTAGACAACATCAACGATAATTTTCAATTCCATGCTTGACCAGAATTGACGCAGGCAACAGAAGAGCAAGATCAATCCGTTAACATAAAGAATCACAAGGATATTTTCAAAAAATCGGGCTAGGCGGCGCCTAGGCGCTAGGCGCCCGCCTAGGCGGCCTGGGCGGCTGTGTGCAATATTAAATTAGTTTCTTTAGGTTTTTTTATTTTCTTTTTTGTAATTGAATAATATCTTTGCTTTATTTTAACAAGACTGAAGGAGGAAGAAGAAGCCATCCACAATTGAACAACGTGAGGTAGGTATGGCTTTACACTGAAGCCAAGGTGGAAGCACAATTTATTAATGAAAGACTAGTTTTTTTAATTCTTGGGTTTAACTTAATCATTTTATTAATCGCATAGTTGATGAATAAGCATCATTGGTTTTAGAGTATGATTGAAGAAAGCCTCTGCCCCTAACAGCTACCGTAGAACTTTACTATCCAAACTCCTCCTTTTGTATTACTTGCTCGATCGGTGTTAGAGTCGGGTTGGGTTTTCTTTACCTATTTTGAGATTATTTGGTTTTGAATCGATTATGTATATAGATGGTTTCAACTGCATGTTTTTAGCATCGTTTTCTAACGGTGGGGTTAGTCTGTTGTTTTTCGTATGTGAAACTTTGTTTTGTCCACTCACAATTTTCTGTTTTGCGCCCCACATGCAGTAGTTGCAGTGAACTGATCAGTCAGCCGAGCTTTCCTCTTCTCGTACCTCGACTAAACTATAGGACACTTATGTCCATTTCTTAAACTTTGAATTCTGTTGTTTAATTCGAATATTCTTAGATTTGCTCTGTGATTGCCCATTAGGGTTGAATTTAAGGCCAGAGGCCTGTTATGTATTATGTATGCATGCTGGCAGTTGAGATATATTTATTCTGCTGTTTCTGGCAGGTTTAAATTTTGGTAAAGTCCATTTTTCAGGCGAGACTCTGCCGAAATTTCGGCAGAAGTCTCCGACCTTTTTCCTTTTGTTTCGGGAAGAGGAAGTTCGTTCTTTAGTATGTGGGTCCGGCATCAGTTGGATGCCCGAAAGAACCACAGGATCGGTCCCGGATTCCAAGGGTTTTGGGGCCAATCCTGTCACCGGGAGATAAGCCGAGCATGCCAGTAACAGTTCTAATGCTAAGTGGTGAAGGGTCATTGCCTCAACCTCGAAAACCTTGTTCTTATAGTGAAAGGGATCTCAATGAACTCGAAGTCGGTCATTCTTTTAAAGCATTTTCAACAAATGAACGCAAGTGCTTCAGATTTGGGGCAAAGATTCATGAAGTTCCCATATTGCGTGATGAAGGATCTCTTAAAATGCCACCGCAATGTGCACGTGTTATAAGGTATGCAATTACAGTCACTTCAATCATATGCACTTAGCGAGTTAGTGATAGGGGAAACCAGTCTAGAATTTTCAGATTCTATAGAGAGCATGTGTTTTGTGTTGTTTCTGACCATTGTGTGATATTTATTATGTGTAGTCCGAGATGGCTATTTCGACTTTAAAGACTATTTTGAATCTCTATGTGATACTGTGGACTGTGGTAAAGACTTCTATCTTCTTGGTTCTGATATTTAAAGCTATTTAGAGGCCCATGTAATTATTTCTGTTTACTTGGCGGTCACAACCCAAAGTATATATATGCATTTTGAGTTTGGTGTTGTATAACTTACTGAGAAGACTTGGGGAACTGAACCATGCATATTCACTTCTGATGGCTAGCTCACCCATACCCTCACCCTCATCCACACACTAGTAGCAACATTCTACATATTAAACTAGAAAATTAAGGCATTCAATATAGGAATAAAATCTGAAAATTAAATATTTATAACCCCCACAATAAATAAAATAAAACTGCCAAAATAATTAAATAAATAAAACGGTTAAATTTTTAAAACCTTTTTAAAATTCCAACAATCCCCCACAAGGCTTTCAAAATTTTACCATGACAAAAAAACAGTGAAAATATATATTTATATATGGGCAATATAATACTATGTAATAGGTGTAGGTAGGGCTCGACACTTGAAGCCGAAATACCGAAACCAAACCCTAACCGTACTATACCAAACCGGTTTGATACCGTATCATATTGTATTAGGCCAAATTCGCTACAATACCGTATCATATCATCAGCATTTGGCACGGGAGTGGTACCTTGAATTTGGTACCACTCAAGACTGCATCGCACTGCATCGAACAACAAAAGTTTTAAAACTTAAAACGTAAATTAGTTCAGTCTCTCTCTCTCTCTCTCTCAACTCAAACCTTGATCTCTCAGACCCGAACCTCTCACTCATCAACTCGAAACTTCTCTCCAGCTCTCTGTATCTCTCTTGATCTCACTCGATTCAAGCTCTCTCTCGTCTCTGTCTCACTCTCACTCTCTTGATTTGTTGATCTCTCTCTGTCTCACTTTCTCTGATCTGTCCCAGGCTCACAGCCCGAGTTCCAGCTCAGCCCTCTCTCATCTCTCTGGAATCTCGATCAACTCAGCCCCAAAGCGATGAAGGCAGAAATGGTAAGTTTTGTTCTGATTTTTGTTAATTTGTTTAGGGTTAATTCTTAATTTAATATGTTTGTTTTGTATGCATGTAGTGTTAATTAAATATGTTTAGGGTTAATTTAATTTGTTAAGTAAGTGTTGGTGTTGCTGTTAATTTAGGGTTTAGGTTGTTTTTGCTTTGTTGCTGAATGCCTTACATACAATATGAGTTTTTCATCTTTCTTGTCAAGTTCCTCTTATCGGAATAGGAGAAAATGTATCATGGTTATGGAATATATTATATATCACACATTTTGCTAGGTTAAAGAGTATTATGACATATTATGTTGTTAGCAATTGGTCAAGTAATCATGACCGACGACCTCATATACGTTGAGTCACATTGCCTATCTGTAAGCTAGAAAACTTACCGTGAATTGCCTTGCTTAAGCATTTCATTGAGAAAGAGAGTTCTCCTCCACTTCATGTTGATAAAATCTTGAGACATGTGCAGTTTCTCAGCCTCAGAATCTGCTTCAAGCTTGTGGCAGTGAAGGTGGAGAAACTCAGTGGCGGACCTGTGCAGGTGCAAGGAGGTGCACTTGCACCTCCGGTCGTCGGAAAACTCCATAAGAGCTGCTGGAGTTGTACCTCTGCTCATACCAGAGACGCACGCAAGCTGTTTGATGAAATGTTCCAACAAATAGCAAGAAAGCCAAGTTGGGTTGCTGAGAAAGATGAGAGGGAACCAAGGAATCCCCCCCATGGGCGTACGTGCGACTCCCACTGTGCAAACATCTGAACAAGACAAGATGACAAAAATTGAAACAAAAATATTGAAGCAGAAATTAAACAAGAAATGAAGCACTTAATTGAAGGAGTGTGTTTGTTTACCTCGAGGTTTAATAGAATCAGACGAAGATGGAGACATCTTGTGTGAGAGAGAGAGAAGGATGGATCTCGGTTCTTTGTGTGTGGATTTTGATAGCTAACAAACAGAGCTGCTTGCTGCACGTCTTAACGTCGTCGGGCAAGAAAGGAAACCTCTAAGGAAGAAGAAAGAAGGAATGAAATTCGGATGAAGTTTTTGAGAGCGTTTATTCTATTTTATAATTCTTTACTTAATTGGATTTTAATTGGGAGTTCTCTTTATTTAATTGGGTTTTGGGAATTCCTTATTTAACTGGAATTGGGAATTCTTTTTAATAAAGACCAATTTAACATCATCCAATTTCATCAAAGTGTGTGTGCATCACAAGAATCATGCATCCTTTTTTCCTTCTTGAGTATGTCAATCCAAAGTAAGTCGGATGCCTTTTTTTTTTTTTAGCAAACGCCAGGTTTTTTTTTTTGAGCTCTTAGCTTTTAAAAATTGCACCTCCGCTAAAAATTTCTAGGTCCGCCACTGGAGAAACTTACAATGTTCAAAAGATGTTTGATCGACCGCCAAAAGAAGAAGGTGAGAAATCATGCCTCGTGTGTTTTCTCCATGCCAGAACCCATCTAAAAATAAATGAAGCATTGGCTTATCTCCTTCTACGTACGCTTTATTTACAATCGCAATGATCATTGTTGTAAGTTCCCATGGAAGCCTCATCTTCTTTGCTGTTTGTGTTAATCTATTAATTATTTCAAAAAAAATTAATTTGGACAAATTAAAACAATTTAGTAATAGATTAAACAAATTAAAACAGAACAAACAAACAAACAAAAAAGAAGCTTAATTACCTTGGTAAAGGGTTGGCATTGGTCTGTGTTCTGGTTGAATATACACAAAAACTACTAAACTAGAAAATAGAATGCATAATATCGTAATATGAAAATTTTCCATGTCTTGGAGCTCTTAGCTAATACACTATTAGAAGCATTAATTTGATCATATATAACAATCATAAAGAGAGCTCTCTATCCATAAAAACTGGATCAAACACAGAATCCTATATTGTCATATAACATATAATCCTAATTAAACTATGTTAGGATTGACTGACTTTTAAAAAGTGAAAAAAGAAAACTATGTCTACGAGGAAATCTAGCCAAGGGTTAGATTGAAATTCTTCCAGGAACCCTCACAATTTACATGGCTAGTCCATGTTAAAGTCGACGTCTGATTGGAACCGGATAAGCTCTTGAACCTCTTCCAATCATGAATTGCATCGGTCAAATCAGCCTCCTTAGTGCTTATAGTCCGGCAGCAGTTGGCATAACCGTCCTGACAACTTTGAAGTCTTTGCTAACTTCATTGAACCCACTGAAATCAAGGGTGTCCAAAAACATCACAATGAGGCCTAACTCTCTGAAAAAACCTTCATGCATCATGTTGTTCAAAACATCCTGCTCTTTCAATCCGGTGGAGTTGTTTCTTCTAGCGTACCACTCCTCGAATAGCGAGATTGTTCTGTTGTTGGACTTGACCATGTAGAAGCCTGTGTTGATGGCGTTGGCTTGAGACCATTCATCCCCATTGAATTGATCAACGCTGATTTGAATATCTATTCTTTCATTGAAGCTAGTTAGCCTTGGAAATTGGTTCCTTAGTCACAACACATGTATGTCCTGTAAATGGAAATTTTGGATATATGTAAGCTAATTATATGTCCAAAATAACTTTTAGGATCCACCTTATAATAGAAATATTTTGAATGATCAAACATATTAGCCACTCACATAGCGTTTTCTTTATTTACTCCACCTGTGATTTTTGTTGATGTTGGCTCGTCTAAAGAAGGAAGGAAGGAAACAAGTCTGGAGTCTGGCGCTCAAGCGGCAGAGGCATGTTTCTGCTCCAGACCCAGGCGCTCAAGCTCCCAGTGTCGAGCTGACGTAGGCGCTTGAGAGGAAATAAGGATCCGCTGGAGCGGCAGAAGCGAAATCCTGACAGATCTGGACAGATTTTCTCCTAGTTTTGGGGTCTTTTAAGTTTCCTATTCCTTGTATAATTGTACTAAAGCCCTATACATATAAATACGCACTTTAGCACTAGGGTTTCTGAGGGAGAACATTAGAGAACAAGTGAGAAGATAATTGAGCCAAGGGTGAGAGAAAAGAGATCTAGTGATTGTGAGAGCAAATGGGGTTTCTTCATTGTAACCTAAGGGGTTCTTTCATTCTAGTGAATTTCTCGGGGATCACCAAGAGGACGTAGGCAAAACGCCGAACCTCTATAAATTCTTGTGTTCTTGTGTGTGTGTGTGTGTGTTTACTTTGTGGTTTTGTGTATGCTTTATCTTTGCGTGTCTTGTGTGTGATAGTTGCGTAGTACATCAATGACAAGGTCTTGGAGTGTTTTCACACAACAATTTTTACTTGTTAATTTATCAGCCAAAAAACTTTACTACGAAAAAAACATAATACAGTATTGCATTTAAATATTTCACATTTGAGTTGATCAACTGGACTCTTTTACGAGAGTATGACATGTTATGTTGTCAGATTATTTATCGAGTGATGAAGCTCAATAGCTTCACAATACAATTATGTTGAGAAAACTTACTGTGAATACAAAACTATAGCCTCTCTTTAGCGTCTCCTTGAGAAACAGAGTTCTCCACATCATCTTGAAAAAATCTTGGGACATGTAGAGTTCCTTGACCTCAAAATCGGCACCATCTGCTTCAAGCTTGTAGCAGTGAAGGCGAAGAAACTTGCAACGTTCGAAGGATGTTTGATCGATGGCAACACGGAGCAGGTGAGAAATCAAGCCCCTCGTCTCTCCTCCAAGCCAGAAACCATCTAAAAATATATCAAGCATTGGCTTATCTCCTTCCACATAGGCCTTATTTACAATCGCAATTGTCAGAGTCTTGTTTGCCATGGAAGCTTCAGACAAAGCTGATTCGAGTCCATCACCGCGGCCAATTGTGTTGCCTTATTTCAAACAAATTAATTTGAACAAATCACAACAATTACATATTACACACACACACACACAAAAAAACCCAACAGGAACAAAAACAAAAACAGAAGATGCTTATTATTTATTACCTTGGTAGAGGATTGGGATCGGTGATTTTGGAAGACAAAGAGTGGTTTGGATCCATCCGTGGTCTGGTTGAACATTAAAAATAGAACTAAACCAGCAAACAGATGGCAAAATATTGTAATATTTCTATTTTCCATGTGATTTTTTAAAGGCTTAATATCACAAAAGGTCCCTAAGGTTTACGAAACTATCAGATTGCATCCTTAACGTTTTTTTGTGTCATTCGTGGTCCTCGAGGTTAGTATGTGTGATCACGAATGGTCCCTGCCGTTAGGTTCCGTTAAAAATTCCGTTAGTTTGCTGACGTGGCATATATATATATCACAAAACATCCCTGAGGTTCACGCACCTATCACAAATGGTCCCTGCGAAATTTTTTTTATTTTTTCATTTAAAATTCATAAAATTTTGGTTCTCATTTTTAAATTTTATGAATTTTAAATACATGTGACACTATATTATTGGAGATGTGGGCTCCACATATATGCCACATCAACAAACTAATAGAGATTTTAAAAATAATTTAAAATTCATAAAATTTAAAAATGAAAAAACCAAGGGTTTAGGGTTCATAAATGGTTCTCAAGGTTAAAATTCTTCTATAAATGATTTTTTTCATTTTTAAATTTTAAATTATTTTTAAAAAACTTCATTAATTTGTTGATGTGGCATATATGTGGAGCCCACGTCTTCAAAAATATAGTGTCATGTGTATTTAAAATATAAATATATTTTTAAATAATTTTAAAAAGAAAACCAAAATTTTATGAATTTTAAATGAAAAAAAACAATTCGCATGAACCATTTGTGATAGGTGCGTGAACCTCAGGGATGTTTTGTGATATATATATGCCACGTCAGCAAACTAACGGAATTTTTAACGGAACCTAACGGCAGGGACCATTCGTGATCACACATACTAACCTCAAGGACCACGAATGACACAAAAAAACGTTAAGGATGCAATCTGATAGTTTCGTAAACCTTAGGGACCTTTTGTGATATTAAGCCTTTTTTAAAATAAACACTACAACGCATAAAGTTCACATATTATTAAAATTATTGTGTGGTACTGGGAGGCATTATTATACATACCAAGTAGAGAGATTTTCCTTTTCCGAAAATGAAATCTAGGGTGCCTTGCATGTAGCAGTCCTTGTGCAAGCCTTTGTAATCATATAGAGTGTCTTGAAATCCAAAAAACTTGCAATTGTAGCAGGCTGCCTTGTCCCTGGAGATTTGCAATGCAACTGCCTGCGCACCCGGCCTTATCCTATCTGGCTCCGGCGCCAAATTCTGCAAATCATACATACATTACTGTATAATTAATCACCATCATTTGAATATAATCGTGCTCTAATTCTAACTACAAATTAATTATTTCATAATTATGTACCATGACGATAATGTTAGCAGCCCTAAAATAGTCAAATTCCACAATCAATGTACCATTATAGACAATCCCATACTTCTAAGCCGTGCCAACAAACGTCAAAATTGGCAAATTTTTTGGCGATCCATACAACGTCACAAAAAGTTTATTTTGTGGAATTTTGATTTTCTCGTTGTACACTCCACCTCCAATGTACAAAACCACACGCTTGGTGTCCCTATTAGGGATGCTGTTAATGGCTTCCGTGACGGTTTTGAATTTCCCATTTCCATCTTTCATGACCTTTATGAGTTTTGGGCCATTCTCAGCTGTCAAAAGGGCGGCATCAAGCACGCCATTGCATTCTGTTAACGGCTTCACGTTGTTATCGAATTAGCTGCCGACTTTGTGGGCTTAACTGCCTGTGCAATCAAGGCAGGATTATTTGGGAAAGAAAACCCACATATACGTGTGTGTATATATATATACAGATTTTCTCCTATGCGGACGTCATGTATTTTCTACTACCCCTCCCTCATTTCCTCCCTGTTTACAATGGCATCCGCACGGTAATAACATCCGAACATCTGCATAGGAGAAGAACTGATATATATATATATATAAGTAGAGAATCTGTGGTGTTCCTGATTCTTCCATGGTGCTATAGTTGCCCAAACTCAAATTGACCCTGTTTGATTTTGCCTTATCCACAAGCAAATAAGCAGAAGGTTTGAGAAATGGTGCAAAACAATTGTTGATTTATCAAATGCCCAGGTTCAAGTCTTGTTGTAAGCTAAATAATTGATTTACTAATTGGGTTTAGGTACTTGTTATCTGATAATTGTAACAGAAGTGGTTTTAGATTGATGCTATTTTGAGATGGTCTGAAACTTTTACTTTGGAATTCAATAAATTAGTGACTTCAATTGATTCATTTTTAATGTTGCCAAATGCATTTTCCATAATCAATTTTTGGTTTCCCTTCCTCTGGTTTTGATTTATTCTCAATTAAATATCTGGACCCCGACTGAAATAATTATTCAAAATAGTTGGCAACATCTTTAATTTTTTATGCTTGTTTATAAATGCTTATTCTCTCTCAAAGGAATCATAGTTTTGTTACAATATAATGTTTGAGGTTGTCTAACTGGATAGCATGCATTATGACCTGTCTCTTTTGACTTCTGCTTTCATTCTTTTATAGCTTCTACTTCTGTATATTTTGTATGTCATCAATGGCATCAGGTCCATTTTATGTTCGGGAATATACGAACGTAGTATGCATTAGGTGCTTGTATTTGACACTTGTAATCAAGAATTTCCCGACTTTCTTTTTCTTTATCACCAATGAAGATTTTGGTCCACCCATTTTATTATTTTGGGTTTCTAAAGGGTTTGAGTTCATTTTTGCAGCCAAACTATTCTTTACAGACATATGCAGGGCATACCTCGCATGTAACGTCACTTGACTTCCATCCTAAGAAGAATGACCTTTTCTGCTCCTGTCATGCTAACAATGAGATTCGCTTTTGGAATATCAATCAGTATTCTTGCACTCGCGTTTCTAAGGTTAGTATTGGGACTCTCCTTTAGTTGTTTGAAGTTCATGATTAATTTTTGTTTATTTTCTGTTCTAAATATCAGTCATTCTTCGTCATTGTTTTCTTCTTCTTCATTTTTGCGCCAAAGAGATACAAGTTTCCAAGCAACTATATTAAAAGTGCCAGCATAATATGAAATTTCTGAAGTTTAACTTTGACCATAATATGTTATCTTTTGAGGTGCCTATTGTGAAAATCCCACATCGAAAATCCACTCCTATGAAGGTGTTTATAAACAAAGCACTATCATGGTTTCATAAGTGTGGTTAACATTGGAGAGTTTGGCTAATGGGCTTGGCTACAGGCTCGGCTTTTATGGAAAATGCTAGGCTTACCACATCTCTAAAGAAATAATAATTAATACATAATTACTAATTAAAGTAATTCAAAAAGGCTAAGATATTACTTAATCACATATATTAAATTAAAGAAGTTGGCCAAAAAAAAATTAAACAAACTAATTTTATATTTTTAAAATTAAACAACAAAACACCTTTGCCGACGAAATTTCGTCGGGACAGGTCTAATCCGGCAAATATTTGCCGGCAAAGACCTGTGTCGACGAAACTTCGTCGGGAGAGATGCTTTCTTAGTTACAGGGTACAGCCGGGCGGCTATACTTAAAAAAATTTCCTTTTTGGGGTATAGCCGTGAGGCTATACTGTTAAGATATTCTATTTTGGAGTGTAGCCGCACTGCTATACTTTTAAAATATTCTAAATATTCTATTTTGGAGTAGAGCCGTGCGGCTATACTCTTAAAATATTATATTTATGGAGTATAGCCGCACGGCTATACTATTTAAAGGTATAGAATAGTAAATAGAATACTGTAAAGGTACTATACTCTTTGAATATATTATTTTTTAATTACTTTTATTTATTTAATGAAGAATTTGTACTTAAATATTATAATTAATTTCATAAAAATTACTTAATAAATACTAATTAATTATATTTAATTATCTTCAATAATTTTGTGCAATTTAAAATTATTTTTAAAATAGTTTCAATTAGTTAAAAATTCTAGAAAATTATTTTAGTTTTCTAAAAATGGAATTTTAGTTTCCAAACCCCAAATCCAAGTCTCGAACCAAAAAGCATAGCTTTCAAACTTATCCGAACTTATTCCATAACCGTTCGCAAGACTTGAACCCTAATTGTAAACCTAGTGTAGGGCACTTAGGACTCGATTAGACTTGGATAATCACGTAACTTGACCTAGGGCTTTACGATTTAGGTTTCGCTCTCAATCTTGGGTTAGACCTAGCCCGACAAACTTTAATTCAATTTGGGCATTAAATATTATATAGATAATACATAAAATGTAATTATAAAAAGGATGAGACTTGGGCTCTGGGGAAATTTAATTAAGACACCCAAACGAAATCAGTGACATATTTAAATATTCACTAAAGAAATAATAATTAATACATAATTACTAATTAAATTAATTCAAAAAGGCTAAGATATTACTTAATCACATATATTAAATTAAAGAAGTTGGCCAAAAAACAAAAGTAAAGAAATTAATTTTATATTTTTAAATTAAAAAACAAAAAACCTATGTCGACGAAATTTCGTCAGGATAGGTCTAATCCGGCAAATGTTTGCTGGCATAGACCTTGCCTACGAAACTTTGTTGGGAGATGTGCTTTCTTAGTTACAGGGTATAGCCAGGCGGCTATACTTTAAATATCTTTTTTTGGGGTATAGTAGTGCGGCTATAACATATTCTATTTTTGGAGTATAGAAGCACGGCCATATTTTTAAATTATTCTAAATATTCTATTTTGGAGTATAGTTGTATGGCTATACTTATAAAATATTCTAAATATTCTATTTTGGAGTATAACCGTGCGGCTATACTGTTAAAATATTATATTTATGGTGCATAGCCGCATGGCTATACTATTTAAAGGTATAGAATAGTAAGTAGAATATTTTATGGTACTATACTCTTTGAATATATGTGTATCTGTATCTTTTATGCTTTCTGAAATCAAATCGTCCTGATATATTTCATTAGTGTTATAAGTTTTAGGGGGAGATGTTACCTGAATGACATCCTCAGCAGGCGTTTGGTGTGGTACTAGAGTTTAAGATAGGTCTGAAGCTGGCAAAATCTCAGAAAAAGGATCAACTGTCTCCTCTTGATTTTGGCAGCTGGGAGGCGATCGGTTGTGTGGTAAAGCTGAGGGTGTGAAAAATCCAAGGGAGATGACCGGCTGTTTTAGGAAGACCCGTTGTTTAGAGGTAGAGATGCCTCCTGTGCACTTAAAAGGGGTGAAGACCGGTCGCTTTGATACTAAGCCTCTTCCGTTGTGAAAAAATCCAGAAAAGTTGGGTATTTGGATCCAAATTCTCCTCTTGTGCTTCTGAAAAATATATATCATGTTTCCGCAACACTACATCCATAGAGGTATATACCTTCTTACTTAGAGGGTGATAACATCGATAGCCTTTCTGATGCAGGGCATAGCCAATGAAAACACACTTTCTGGTTGGGGATCCAATTTGTTTCGTTGGTGATCATGTAAGTGTACGAATACAACACACCCGAAAATCAGTGGTTCAAGGTTTGGGGTATGTGGTATTTGGATATGGTGGTGAAGTGTTTGAAGAGGAGTTTGAAAATTCAAGATACTTGAAGTAATCCTATTGATAAGGTAAGTTGCAGAGAGGACAACTTCACACCAAAAAGGCATGAACGACTTCCAGTGAATGTCGTTTCTTTTGCCCAGCCACCCTATTTTGTTGGGGAGTATATGGACACGAGCGTTGATGTATAATGCCATGATTCTGTAATAATTTGTTGAGATCATGATTAAGAAATTCTCTGCCATTGTTAGAATGAAGAATCTGGATTTGGGCATGAAATTGAGTCTCCACCATTTTATGGAATAGTTGAAACTGAAAACTGACTTCTCCTTTGGTTTTGAGAAGGGAAACCCAGGTTATTCGGGTGCAGTCATCAATGAAAGTGACAAACCATCGAGCTCCAGCTGGAGTAGCGATTTGAGCAGGCCCCAAACATCAGAATGAATAAGTGAGAAAGGAACCAAACTTTTATGTGTACTTAATAGGAACGGAACACGATGGCTCTTAGCCAATTCACTTCAAATAACCGAACGAGGCATGCCCAAGACATTTATGCCATAACCAAACTTTGTCTCTCTGCCTCTCTGCCTCTCAGAACTAGCTCCATTTGTGGTAAAAGCTTGATCAACCTTGGGCTCACTATTCGGTGCCCAGTCCAAGTAGTAGAGTTTGCATCGCCTAGTACCACAACCAATCATCTTTCCGGTGAAGATGTCCTGAAAAACACAATAATTCGGCCAAAATGTTACAGTACACCGCAAAGTAGTAGTAAGTTGTGCAACAGACAACAAGTTATGATCCAATGACAGAACAACCAATACAGAATCAAGATGTATGGAGTTAGAGAGAGATAAAGGGCTCTCCCCAACCACAGGGGAGGGGGTACCATTAGCATTAGACACCATCGACTGCATGGATGGTTTGCAAGTAATGAGTTGGCCAAGATCAAATGTCATGTGATTCGTAGCACCCGTGTCAATAATCCATATGTGCTGGGGAGATGACGTATGGAAAGCAGAACCTTTGGTGGTGACTATAGAAGCACGAGCCCATGGAGCTTGTTCAGCATGATTAACCACATGCTTCTTTGAGTCTGCAAGGAGGGAGAAAATTGTAGTGGGGCCTGACATCGTAGCGGAAGGAAGATTTGATATGAGTTTGTGTTTGTGGGAAAAGATTTTATTTGAGAATTTGAGGAATTTGATGTGAAGAATATGATTGAGGAATTTAATTTGAGAGGTATGTATTTAAGGAGTTTGATAAGAGGATTTGATTGATAAGAGGATTTGATTTGGTAAGGAATTTGATTTAGAGTTTGGGTTTGAATTTGTGGATATGATTTGAAGGCTTAGAGACAACCTAGGATCGACCGCCCTAATACCATGCTAAAATATGAATATGATTTGAATGATTTAGGTTAATTGTATTCTTCTCCATAATGAGGTATATATAGGAGATTACAAGTAGTGATTTACAAGGAAATAGATACATGAATTAATTAGAAGAATATCTCATTATTATATGAGGATTGTCAACTATGTGAAAACAAGGAAATAAATCACCTAATTAATAACTTAGGAAATAAATCTCCTTAATTTGTTAGGTTAACTCACGTCAACAATCTTAACAATATCTACACTTTTGGATTTGGAGGAGGGAGCAGCCATTTGGAACCCTGAATATAGCCAAGGCTGAGGAAAGGTTTGATTTGTTCGTCCGTCAGATGTTTGGTGTATTTTACTCTCCCAGCCACACTTGAACCTGGACCCGAACACTTGTACTCTCCATAGAACACAGTGCTACAATATTGCCACATACACACATATAAAAAAAAATATCAATATTAATTAAGTCTCAAAACCAATCAATTATATGAAAATGCTTAATTATAGTGTATTTTAATTTGCTTACCTGTCACGATCAGGGTGGTTATCGTTGCTCCATCCGGCGGGGCTGATGACCTCGGTCATGCTGGTGTAGGCATAGACCACCATGGGATGGGTCCTCCAAGCCCTGCCCAAATATGTGCCACTTCCAGTCCCAGTTATCTTGCAGTGGACAAATGAGTATCCAGTATCCTCTGAAGCTGAGTCCCTTGCTTGTGCTGTTATCACTGTTAATCCATTATCCCCCAGCACATGTAACTCAGTGTTCTGCACCCATTAATTAATTAACGATCAAAACCATGACATAATATAGACAACTAACAAGCTCAATTGTACTGATGAGTTAGTCACTACATAACGTTTCTCTTGTAACATGTACGTGAAATTCACTATTATATGACGAGACTCGCATATAGAGTTCCTCAATAGATTTTCCTCTCATTGAGGAATTATAGGGAAGTTTGGGTGGCATTACCAAATAGAGAGACTTTCCACTTCCCCATATGAAATCCACAGTGCCTTCAATAAAGCAGTCCTTGAACAAATGATTGCCCCTGTCATCACAAAGGGTGTCCTGGAAACCAAGAAGCCTGCAATTGTACAAGGCTGACTTGTTCCCCGACACCCTCAATGCCACTGCCTGCGCTCCCTCTCTTTTCCCATCTGGCCTTGGCGAAGAGTTCTTCACAACCACAAATCAAGGTGAATTTTAATCCCCACACAAAAATAATAAAAGAATGTCAATAAAAATTTATTGTGTGTGATGATAATATCATGTGACATGTTGATGTGATACATTTGCGTACCTTAATAATAACATTAGCTGCCACAAAGTAGTCGGACTCGGCAATCACTGTGGCGCTATTCACTGTTCCGTACTTTTGGGATGTGCCAGCAAAGGTCAAAGTTGGCATATCGGTTGGAGAGCCATAAAATGTAACAAATGGTTTATTTCGTGGAATTGTGATTTTCTCCTCGTACACTCCCCCTCCAATATACACAATGACACGTTTGGTGTTGCCGGCCTGAATGCTATTAATGGCCTCAGTGATGGTCTTGAATTGTCCACGTCCGTCTTTCATGACCTTGATGACCGTTTGACCAGCCTCAGCCGTTGCAAGGGGAGGGTCAAGTATGCCCTGCCCTGCTGTGTACGGCTTCACGTTGTTATTGAACCACGTGTTGACTTGGGATTGGTCAGCTGGTATCGGTGTATCATCATCCGCCATGGCTATGGTGGCGGTGAGGAGAATTAATGTCATGGTTAGAGCTGCATGGACGCCCATGCATGTATTTCTTCCGGCCATTTTTTGTTTGTTTTTTGTTTTGTTTTGTTTTTGGTTTTGAGGTTTTGTATTGATTAGAATGGTGAAAATAGAAGGATTTGATTTTATAGTCCACTATGCAAGAGCTGCTTAAGGCACAGTGCATGTTTAGAGGGATTAATCCAAAATTTGTGAGACTTGGAGAGCTTCTCGCACATTTTGGTTTCCAGTCAGGGGCTAATGTTCATTCGGATTTCCGATCCACACTTTGCATTAGCTGAATAACAGAAACCCACTAGCAGCTTAATTTGGGAAGGAAGAGGACATAATTAACCATATCATGTATAAACTCAATTATACCCTTGAAAATTAAGGACAGCATCATATAATCACAAATTAGCAAGGGTGGAGCCACTGTTATACTAGGGTGGGCTCCACCCAGTACATATATCTAGAAAAAAGGAATTTAGTGCTAATTTTTGGAAGTTCGCCTCATTCTAGGAAAAACTAGTCCACTCAAATTCTGTAACTCCTGATCAATGAGGTGTTAATTGGATTGACTCATGCTTTTGGTGTGCTCCCAAGTGGTCCTGAGTTTAAGCCCTCATAGTACTTTGTGTGTGTGAGTTTCCCCCCTCCCCTCCTTAAACTTTGCAAAGAAAAAAAACTCAGTAACTCCTTTAACCAAACAATATTAAGAAAGAGGTGCACTTGTCACTGAGACAATTTTCCTCCTGATAGGGTGACAATACTATATATACATATAGGCCAAGCAACTCAATACATTAAAAAAAAATTAATGAAGTCCTTAATTATTTTCATGATCATTTAGAAATGAAGCAATTAAAAATCTAGTCCTAGGTCACTTTGTGCTTCCAGGAACGATCACAGAAGCCACTGAAGTAACGGGTGTCCAAAAACGTCACGCTGAGGCCCAACTCTCTGAAAACACCTTCCTTCATCATGCCATTTAAAACATCTTGCTCTTTCAATTTGGTTGAGTAGTTTTTCCGGGCATACCACTTTTCGAATAAGGAGATTGTTATGTTGTTAGATCTCACCATGTGGAAACCTGTGTTGATGGGGTTTGCTTCAGACAATTGATCACCATTGAAGCTATATCGGTGCTGATTTGAAGATCTATGCTTTCGTTGAAGCTAATTAGCCTTGGAAAGAGGTTCCTTAGCCACATCACATCTATGTCCTGGGAATGAAAGGTTAAATATATATATAATGAGTTCATATAATGATATAAATCTAAATGTACACAAAATTGTTTTTTTTTTGGTCATACTAAAATAGATCCTTACAATTTAAAACTTTTAGACAATAACCCACTAATAATACAATGTTTAAGTAAAACCCGATTTTAAATTATGATAAAATTTGTCCATATAGGTTGATTTATTTACTAATCATGCCACTAGATCTTTATTTGGTTGCTAACCATTTTTCAATCGCCTAATTAAGGCAAATGAATAATATACAATTATGTTTCCACTCCCATAAATAATGGGCTACAAATTACTTCAAATATTCCCTCCTAACCTCCTATAGCTCGAATAAATGAATTTTATTAAACCTAATATCCTACAATTATATTTAAACATTACCTAATATCCCCCAATGATGTAGATGTATATGTATAGTAGTATCCCGATCTCTTGGACCACAGGGGTCCAAGAGATTGTGGATAGTATATGTATAATATATATTCTAATAGGTACAACACTCATAGAAAAAATGGGATGGCTTTAATATACGTATAATATACCCATAATAGGTAAATTACAAGTTTTATTATTGCATAATAGTGAATTATTAAGTCAATTATATCCAAAATGTGTTTATAAAGTTGGGCATATTATTAGAATAATAAGTAAATTCAAACTAGGTATGTTATCGCTTATAGAAATGCCAAACGGGCACTAAGTAAATTCATACTAGGTACATTATTTTTTGTAAAAGAAGTAATATGTACGTTATTTTTTCAACATAAAAATGTACGTATGCTATTATATTTATAAAACAATAATATAATAGATAATTAATCAAATATATTTCATAAATAAATTTAAAAAATATTTTTTTAATTAAATAAACCGATTAGGTATGTTAAATCTGAATTTGTTGTTAAATTTAAAAAAAGTTTCCAAATTAATTTCTACATCTATTTGGAGATCTTTCCAAAATCAACGTGTGTCATTAGTTACAATCCAATTAAAATTTGTTTCTATACTAGTTCCTACATTAATATACATACAAAATGCAATAATGACTTAGTTGGAGGTATTTTAGGAATCGAAAAAGTACAATAAATTCAATTTTGCTTCATTACGTAACTTGCCGAGTTGGATCCTAATCATCGGGTTTTATTTAGAAAGAGATGCACTTGTCTTTAAGACAATTAATTCTGATGATAGGGTGACAATACTATATATACATATAGACCAATTAACTCAATACATTTAAAAAAATAATAATTGTCTTTAAGTATTTTCATGATCATTTAGAAGTGAAGCAATTAAAAATCTAGTCCTAGGTCTCTTTGCGCTTCCAGGAACGATTATAGGCTACATGGTTAGTCCATTTCAAAGTCGATGTCGAATTGGAATTAGATAAGCTCTTGAACATCTTCCAATCGTGAACCACTGCGGTCAGATCAACCACCTTAGCACCTATAGTGCGGCAGCAATTGGCATGAGCGGTTGTGACAGCTTTGAAGTCCCTGCTAACTTCACAGAAGCCACTGAAGTAACGGGTGTCCAAAACCCTCACGTTGAGGCCACTCTCTGAAAACACCTTCCTTCATCATGCCATTTAAAACATCTTGCTCTTTCAATTTGATTGTGAACCACAGCCGTCAGATCAACCACCTTAACAAAATCGGAATAGGAGAAAATGAATGTATCATGGTTATGGAATATATTATATATCACACATTTTGCTAGGTTAAAGAGTATTATGACATATTATGTTGTTAGCAATTGGTCAAGTAATCATGACCGACGACCTCATATACGTTGAATCACATTGTATATCTGTAAGCTAGAAAACTTACCGTGAATATGAAACTATAGCCTCGCTTAAGCATTTCTTTAAGAAAGAGAGTTCTCCTCCACATCATGTTGATAAAATCTTGAGACATGTACGGTTTCTCAGCCTCAAAATCGGCAGGATCATCCGCTTCGAGCTTGTGGCAGTGAAGGTGGAGAAACTTACAACGTTCGAAAGATGTTTGATCGACCGCCACAAGAAGAAGGTGAGAAATCAAGTCTTCTCCTTGCCAGAACCCATCTAAAAATAAATCAAGCATTGGCTTATCTCCTTCTACGTACGCTTTATTTACAATCGCAATGATCACAGTGTTGTAAGTTCCCATGGAAGCCTCAGATAAAGCTAATTCAAGCTCATCTTCTTTGCTGTTTGTGTTGATCTATTAATTATTTCAAAAAATTAATTTGGATAAATTAAAACAATTTAGTAATAGATTAAACAAATTTAAACAGAACAAACAAACAAAAAAGAAGCTTAATTACCTTGGTAAAGGGTTGGCATTGGTCTGTGTTCTGGTTGAATATACACAAAACTACTAAACTAGAAAATAGAATGCATAATATTGTAATATGACAATTTTCCATGTCTTGGAGCTCTTAGCTAATACACTATTATAAGCGTTAATTTGATCATATATAACAATCATAAAGAGAGCTCTCTATCCATAAAAACTGGAGAGTTGAAGAAACTGACGACCAACCATGTCATGCAATTTTTGTGATCAGTAGCTAATTAAGCGTGACATTGGGATTATATTAATTGCTATTAACTTTAAAAAGCCAAAACGATATTGTTGTGAACATAAGTACAAACTCATAAGACATCACCTAAAAAGATCAAACACAGAATCCTATTCGTCATATAACATATAATCCTAATTAAACTATGTTAGGATTGATTGACTTTTAAAAAGCGAAAATAGAAAACTATGTCTAGGACTAGGAAATCTAGCCAAGGGTCACATTGAAATTCTTCCAGGAACCCTCACAATTTACATGGCTAGTCCATGTCAAAGTCGACGTCTGATTGGAACCGGATAAGCTCTTGAACCTCTTCCAATCATGAATTACAGTGGTCAGATCAGCCACCTTAGCGCTTATAGTCCGACAGCAGTTGGCATGAACCGTCCTGACCTAAGAAGCACGGATACGCTGGTCGAGGTGCGTATCCCGTGTCGGATACGCAGACGGATACGATACTCTGTGGACAGTTGCGGATACGCGATGGATACGTATCCGAGTCAACGGATACGGTCAACGACGAAAAGATACGCATATCTGACAGTACAGATACAAGTACCTGAATTTTAGGATACGCTTTAGGAAGAATTTTGGCTTTAAGAGGTGAAACTAAAAATCGGAACACTTCAAGAACACAAAAGGTTGCCTTACCCGTTTTGAAACCATCAGATCTTCCTTCTTCTTCTATATAAATAAGAAGCCAAGATCTTCCCTCTTCTTCTCCATCCAGCGGCGCCCCCACTCATCAATTCTTCTACTTTATCCTTAAATCAATTCTTCTTCTGGTTTGGTTTGTCTTCTTCATCTTCGATGCCGTCGTGTATGTTCTCTTCTCTGTTTTCATTTTGTTCTCTCACACGTGCTTCTTTGTTCTGATGGCAGGTCTTATCCTTTTGACTAAAAGCTTTTGTTTTGTTTGTTTAATACTCACAGTTTCACCCTACCACTAGTTCTTGTATTAAAATCAAAAGTAATATTATCAATTATTAAAAGTAATAATATTATAACCAAGACAAGTGGAAGTATGTTAAAAGTAATAATATGAAAAGTAATAATATTATCCTTTTGCTGTTTTTTGAATTTGGTTGATGAATTTGATTTTTTATGTTATTTAAAATATGTTTTAAATCATATATATTGTTATTATTATATTTTAATATATATTTTTAATTGTCGTATTTATGACGTATCATATCCTAATTTTTGGAGATTTGCCGTATCCTCGTGTCGTGTCGTATCGTATCGCCGTATCCGTATCCGTGTCCGTGCTTCCTAGGTCCTGACAACTTTGAAGTCTTTGCTAACTTCACAGAAGCCATGTCCAAAAACCTCACAATGAGGCCTAACTCTCTGAAAAAACCTTCATGCATCATGTTGTAACATCCTGCTCTTTCAATCCTGTGGAGTTGTTTCTTCTAGCGTACCACTCCTCAAATACCGAGATTGTTCTGTTGTTGGACCTGACCATGTAGAAGCCTGTGTTGATGGCGTTGGCTTGAGACCATTCATCCCCATTGAATTTATCAACGCTGATTTGAAGATCTATGCTTGAAGCTAGTTAGCCTTGGAAATGGGTTCCTTAGCCACAACACATCTATGTCCTGTAAATGGAAATTTTGGATATATGTAAGCTAATTATATGTCCAACATAACTTTTAGGATCCACCTTCTAATAGAAATATTTTGAAAGATCAAACATATAATCCACTCACGTACTATTTTCTTTATTTACTCCAGCTGTGATTTTTACTTGTTAATTTATCAGCCAAAAAACATTACTACGAAACAAACATAACATAGTATTGCATTTATATATTTCACATTTTAGTTGATTAACTGGACTCTTTTACGAGAATATGACATGTTATGTTGTCGGATTATTTATCGAGTGATGAAGCTCAATAGATTCGCAATACCATTATGTTGAGAAAACTTACTGTGAATACAAAACTATAGCCTCTCTTTAGCGTCTCCTTGAGAAACAGAGTTCTCATCCACATCATCTTGACAAAATCTTGTGACATGTAGAGTTCTTCGGCCTCAAAAATCGGCACCATCTGCTTCCAGCTTGTAGCAGTGAAGGCGAAGAAACTTGCAACGTCAACAAGGAGCAGATGAGAAATCAAACCCCTCCTCTCTCCTCCATGCCAGAAACCATCTAAAAATATATCAAGCATTGGCTTATCTCCTTCCACATAGGCCTTATTTACAATCGCACAATTATCACAGTCTTGTTTGCCATGGCAGCTTCAGACAAAGCTGATTCAAGTCCATCTCCGCGGCCAATTGTGTTGCTCTGTTTCAAACAAATTAATTTAAACAAATCACAACAATTACATATTAATTAAACAAAAACAGAAAAAACCCAACAAGAACAAAAACATAAACAAAATATGCTTATTATTTATTACCTTGGTATCGGTGAGTTTGGAAGACAAAGAGTGGTTTGGATCCATCTGTGATCTGGTTGAACATTAAAAATAGAACTAAACCAGCAAACAGAAGGCAAAATAATGTAATATTTCTATTTTCCATGCGATCTTTGAAGCCTTGGCTAATTTTGTGATGGGTTTTCTTGTGAACAAGAAATATGTTCTGTTATTTACATGAGGGCTGCCTCTCCCTCTGCTTCTCCATATACATAAAAACTGAAGAACTCAAGAAAGTACAAGGCATGCAATTTGTATTCTGTAGTAATTAGGAGTGGTGTTGGGATGTATTAAGGATTCTTATTAAATTCTAAGTTCAAAACGCTATATGTTGTTAATAACATAACAAAAATAAATACCAAAAAATCAACCCAAAAAACATCAAAGAGAATCCTAATTAGACTATGCTTATTGAGTTTTAAATGCAAAGAGTCTTTTTGAAATTACCTTTATGTGTTTGGATGAGGAATTTGTGGGAGGAATTTGGGCTTTCTTAGGATTTATAAATCTCATGAGCCAAATTACTTGTTTGTCAAACCCAATAGAGGAACTTGAGAAATGACAAGGGATTTGGAAGAGGGCCCAAATCCCATTATGAAGTAACGACTAAACATGCGTTACTTCGAAATTCCGAAACGCGTGACTCTCTCTCTCGCGTCTCTCCCTTCGCGGAAACCAGGCCGGCCAGTTTTGGCCGACGATCTTGGTGCTCCGGCCACGATTAGCCACATGACCGGTCTGAAAAGGACCACCAGAGACGGGCGACCACGTTAGCAGCCACACCCAGCCATCCCAAGGTACCCATCGTCGTCATGAGCTCGAGAGAGCCGACGACTCTTCATAACTTTCAGTTGTCATTTTCGGAAAATCCGGCAACAAAATCCGTCAAATGAGGTATGAATTTTCATCCTCTCTACATGTTCTAGCTGATGGTATAGGTATTAGACACCAATTTTAGAGATTTGAGGGTTGATTTTAAACACCCACAAATGTCCGGCAGTTTGGTCGTGATTTAGCCCACTCCGGCCACTTTTTGGCCGGGGTCCAAGACCAAAAGTTGTTGCTCTAGTTGTGATTGACCTGATGGTATAAATTTCTTGACCACCAAGTTCTGTTCTTGCTGAAAGAAATTAGATTTACTTGTTTTGGGTTGTGAAATTAAACTAGATTTATCAGTACCACAGCATTTAGTTGCTATGCATAGTTTGTGTAAATTGATATATAAATTTCCTCTCTCTGTCTCTCTCTCAGTTTCATATAGCTAGTTTTATGATTTCTTCATATTTGTGTGGCCTTAGTTTGAATTTTCCTGGTATTGTCAAGCATATGGCTAGTGAACCATATTGAAGGTTATTATAAGTTGTTCTACTGTTATGAAAAATCAAGGTTATTGTAAGTCGCCAAGCACTAGCCAAACCTCTGCCTCATCCTTTCTGTCCATGATTTGATGTATCATGGCTTGGAATGTGGACAGGGAGTAAACGGTGCTTTGGAACGTGCATTTGACCTCTATACGAGTAAGCCCGATAGTTGGCAACAGCTAGTTCAGAAGGTAATGAACATGGATTTCAGTTGGGACTCTTCGGCATCGCAGTATGAAGAACTCTACTCAAAGTCTGTGGCCAGAGCAAGGGCAGCAGCTCGCACTCAAGCAATATGATACTTTGCTAAGCTAGACATTCATATGCTTTATTTTGCGGCACAAATTAGGCTTCAACTTTGATAATTTGGAACTCATAGGACGGACCCATAGTGGGGTCAATGGGATCAAACGACCCGAACTCCATGAAAATAAGCTTGAAGGTCATCTTGAGTTGACTGTGCGACCCCATGGAATGCCCTCAACCTGTTTGATATTTGGCCTGAAGAAAGGGTTGCTGCCCAAGGAGGAAGAAGAAGAAGCGCAGCACTCTTTTTTTTAACACGCTGGCCAAAACAAAGTCGTTTTGGCCCAGCGCTTATTATTATTATTTAAAACACGATGGCCAAACAACGTTGTTTTGGCCCAGTGCTTATTTTTTTAAACAAGTTGGCCAAAACAACGTCCTTTTGGTGGTCCATGTCTTTAAAAAAAAAAAAATTAAACGATTTCCAAAACCCCCATTCTTTTCTCCTCAACCCTAAATCCCCAATCTTCACCACACCCCCCCATCTCCTCCATTGCCGCCGCTGCCAGCAGTGTCGTTGTCGCAAAAAAAAATTGAACTTTTACACTATGACCCTATGAGGTAAGATTCCTGGGTCCGTCACTACTGACATGGACGTTATAAAGGAAGTTTGAGTAGTGAGCAGGTCAGCATCATGAGATCAAATTCTTACAAGTTCTAAAAATTTGCCAAATGTTAAATGCTTGAAGTGGTAGAGGTGGTTTTTAACAGTCGCTGCACCCTTTGTCCAAATGTTCATTCTTTAGATTTGATCCCCATTTATTTGTTCATAAAACCAGTTCTAGTTGTTGTATACTAACTATTAGGTTCTTAATTTGTTAGTTTTTAATGACCCGTGTATACCTTCTAGTCACGGATGTGCCTTTTCTTGGATGTAGTACTTTAGGACCATATATTAGAGGTGGGCATTGGGACCGGAAAATCGAAACACCGAGCTGGACAGAATGAAAAAAATCGGTTGACTAAAAAAGTCAACAAACCGGACCAGACCGATTCCGATCCTAGTTGGAAAATATAGCTGAGATATGAGAAAATAAATAACAGCTAAAAAAAAAAGATGAACAGCAAATCTCATCAACGAAATATTTAGCCAAACAAGTGATTTCAAAATCTCATCACTTCAAAATCCCATCATTTTGAAATCCCATTATTTCAAAATCCCTCATCCAAACACATTAAACAGTTCAGCATTGTCCAGCCAATACTCCATGGCTCCATCAGCATTGTGGTGCCGCTTAAACCTCTCGGCTCCACCTGGCGCCTCCTTGCCCGCCATGTGTTTGAGCAAATGGACAACAAACCCGTATCCCCAATCAGCGTCCTTGCCTCAGACCTCAGCGCTGGCCTCAGTATTGGGTTCCCAAATTTAGCACCCTTGGCCTTCATCACCCTAAGCATGTTCTCCTCTGCAGCCTTATACCTTAAACCTAAATCAAAGCATGAACACATATTAACAAAACCCAACTTCTTAACTAATTAATATAGCTAATCGAAACCCAACTTCTTCTTAGCACCCTTGGTTTTGCATAGCCTCCTTCGGTAATGTGAGTGTGCAGAGAGCGAATGTTTGGAAACCTCACAGCCACTTTGAGTGAACCCTTCTCACTCACCTACATACACAAATGGACCCGAAACTCAAAATCATCAAATCTCAAAAAGAAACATGAACAGTGAAAACTATTTGTGGGTTTTGGTGGGAAGGCGAGTACCATGACCACCCGATCCGCCTTGAGCTGTTCTGGGGTGGTTCTGGGAGGGAGCTTAGAGTGGTCGATTTCATAGTAAGAGCCCACTTTAATGTGATCTATAGCCTCTGCAAAACCCATAAAAATGCACAAAAATGAATCAAACAGTTGCAGATAATGGTCCAAACGAATCAGAAGCAGGGAAGAAGATGAAGAGGAAGAAAGATAAAAAAGGTGGTGTGCCAAAAATATCCATATTGTCCATCTTGATAACGCAACCAAACACACCTTACGACCCAAACTGTATGTACCAAGGACGCTTGAGGAAGGTCACCTGTTGAAGCCATACCCCTTCCTTCCTCTGATGTGGCGACACATCGTAATCCCGTTGGGAACTCAAGCCAGAGAACTATGTACTTGCACTCCCACATCGACGGAAAAACATAAACTTCCTCATTTTTTCTTTTATAAATAGGTTCACCCAACCATCTTTTTCACAGAAGTATTTGTGTTACTTTTTAATTTGCAGCAGTAACAAAGCAGTAAATTGAATTGGCATATTTAATGAGTTGTTATAAAATAATTTGAGTCTATACTGTTCATTAAATTGGGCAATTTTATTTTTCTGCTTTAACTTTTTATTTTATATTTAAATTTTAAAAATAAAAATAAAATAGGTACGTCACTATTAAAATATTAGTTTGTATAATATCAATGAATATTAAAAATGAAATAGGTATGTCACTATTAAGAAATAAGTTTGTATAATATCAATTATGTTGTAATTAGGATCTTGGTTTCCTAGATTGCATAACACTTAGGTCCCGTTTGGTTCACGGAATAGATTTGAGGGGAAATAATTTTCCATGTCATTTTTCAAGGGATGAGAAATGAAGATTCTTTTCCCATGTTTGGTAATACTGAGAAAGTAATCGGGAGATATCACTTTAGTTCCTTTCTCATGTTTGTTTTGAGTAGGAATGGAAAACAAAGTTTGTATAATTTTCCAATTATACCCATATTAAATCAAATAAAAAAAGAATGTATTTAATGATATATATTGTAATTCTAAATTATTAATGGGGACAAAATAGTCCATGAAAAATGTGCATTTAATGTTAGCTCATTTTCCCAAACTTTCTCATGATGAGGGAAAGGTCTAAAATATCGATAATATCCCGAAATTTCCTTATTTTTAGACTACCGATATTTCCGATACCATCAATATTTTAGACATTGACCAGTATACTTGGTTCTTTCAACCATTGACCAAAATATCGATAATATCGATGAAATATTGAGGATATTATCGTTTTTTCGGGTCACAGATATTTTGGAACATATTCATACACATATCGTTTGAATATCAATAATATCAACGAAATGTCGAGGAAATATCGATGTCGATAATTTCGCTCAGACTTCAGCAATATTTTGGCAAAATATCGACATAATATCGCTATAATATCGAAAATATCGATTTGCACATGAGAATGAGTTTACTTTTCAAGTTTCAACTATCCAACTACTCTTCACAATACACTTACTCTACACATAGAGATGAAGAAGATAGTGAAAATTTTGAACCTCATAGGAACTCTATGTGGTACTAAGTCACTCATGTATCTTACCATGCAATGTATAAAATGTAAAATATTATAGTAAATCATTTAATCTTCTTTCACTAATTACTACATATTTTTTACACTCACAGTGTTTGTCAGTTCGCTGTATAATCAACTTAAATCAGTTAAATCCATCATGCAATGCATTTCCTTCCAATTTTTTTGTGATAAACTAATAGATAATTGACGAAATAAACATTCTACAAAGTTTCAATAAAAATTTCCAAGTTTTTCTTACAAGTTCTATGGTTTTTATTCAATTTTTATCGATATCGATAATATCCCGATATTTCCATTGAAATTTCCGTGTTTTTGGACTGCAGATATTTCCGATACCATCGATATTTTAGAACAAAACCCAAAGGGAGGAGGAGGGCTTCACTTTCCCCCCTACTTTCTCACGTGCCAAGCAACCATTTCTTATGCTTGAACTTACCAAACATGGGAAAACAATTGATTTCCCATCCTCAAGCCTCCTTTCTCATGAACCAAACGGGGCCTAAGACATGTTTACTTACCGGGAATGAAGAAAGTAAGGAATCAACGAGAAGTAATGAATCGGCATGGGAAGAATCATAGAACAGGATTCCACACGCAGCTCCATAGCATTTTCTAACTCTTTGAGGCTTTATTTTATCTTCAAAAGAAAATCACAATCAATGTTTTTGTGCGAGGCCAATGATGATTTAAACATATTTTGCCTACATTGCTAGATTATCTCATTTGGATGAGATAATGGTAAACTGAAATGTATCTGCGGCCTTTTCTGCAAGCTTTAAACTGTCTCGTCTCTTATCAACCAACTAATGTATTATTTATTCGTACAACGGCTATATGCTATCACTGGGGGATCTAGCCATGTTTTCTGGTAGGCAGACCGAAAATTGTTTCATCTCTTTTTACAAAAACTTGAGCCTGTGTGGTAATTAGATGCTGACAAAATCCATACTACATAATGCTCTTTTTGAGGCTTCTTGGGCTTCAACTAAGCCCAAACTCTTTTTCTGGGCACAAGATCTGATGTTTTTATATCATCTTTTTTGGCAGCTACAATGAAACCATTCATCCTCAATCCTCCTGCAATGAAGTTACCAGTTAGCAATGTGCAAATGTATGGCAAATAGCCCAATGAAAAGTTTATAGGTAGATGCAGAAGTTCCACATCGAAAAAGAACAAACACCTACTTTTTTTTTCTTTTATAAATAAGTTCACCCAACTGTTTGTGTAACTTGTTAAGTTAAATTTTTTTTTTAAATGCCTGGTTTGGCATTTGAATCTCTAAATATTTATTTTTCAGTTAATGACGTTGTTGGTGCAACAATTAACAATTTTTCCCACGGTATAAATGGTTTTTGCAAACATTTGCAAAAGTCATTTATATGAGGCTCATGGTATGGTAGATTTAGAGCCTCTCTTTTTCCGTACTCTTCTAGGCCTTAATTTTCTTGTGGTTGACAAATAGTATAATTCAATTGAGCGGTCAAATATAATGAAATGAAATTGGGATATTTTTGTTCCATTTCGGCCCAAATTCAAAATCTCAATTCCTAATCCCAAATGCTCTCTGTCACTCTCGAACAAAAAAGCCAGTGAGTAAAGCCAATTTCATGAATCATGTCCAACTTGATATCTCATTTAAGAGATTTTTGTGTCTAAGTCTGAATACCAACCTAGCCTCATCGTTGCAACCAGGATCCACGTGGACAATGTTTGGATAAGATATCAAGTTTGCAACGTCATCTCATTCGGTTTGCTGCCCCTAAACGCTGAAAGAGAGAAGAATGAACTTGTTGCTGAAACACACAAAAATACTAGACAGTATTGGAATCTTATATAAGAGAATTAGAATCGGTGCATCAAAATTCTAGTATACATTACAGGTGCAGTGTAGAAAAGAATTTACACCAAGAAATCGTAGAAAAACGATCATGCATGTATATATTCTATTCTAGTCACGTGTGAAACCTTTAGTTGCAGGTGCGTCACGGCTCTCTTGCAACTTGTGTGAACAACTCTGGCCATCGAATTTGCTAATATTTGATTGAGCTGTATGCACAAACCCACAATGGTTAGAGCGTGAGGCTTAGCTAATTCAATTAGCGTACACAAGAACTTAATTCCATATGGGACATGTGTGCACTGACACATGATTTAATTTTAAATGAGGGGTGGTAAATCCTGTGCTTCCTTAGATGATCGTAGTCAGTGAAGCTACATACGAGGTGATGAAAAGATGTATGATAAAGCCAATCAAAGTGTTTTTCCACTCACTTATATATAATTTGCATAACTAATTAAATAAAAAAAATCATGGTTTAAGGGCAGTCTCTCTAAAAAACTTGATCAACGCCACCATCTTTTCATGAGGAACATGTATCTTTTTCACCACAAGTAGCTCAATCAGCGAATATGTGACAGTACTGCTTTGTTACGACGGTTTTTGATCTTTTACTACGGTTTTTTACACCTTTAGTGAAACGTGTCTTTACCTACGAAAACACCCGTCGCTAACTGCATCTAAAACTACTATTGGAAACGTCCACAAAAACCGTCGCTAAATATTGGAAGAAAATTTTAATATTTCCTCTCCATAATATTGCAAGGCGAAAAATAGAAAAAAATAATCATAAAAACCTCCTTTTCAATATCTTTATATGTAATACACATATTACATGAAAACAGATCACATTCTTGTCCAAATGATTACTTAGATGCATGAAAATGCCCCAATCAGTTCAACAAACTAGATGGGATATAGGAAAAAAAGATCAGTGCAAGTTTGTCATGCCACCCATTCTGAAGGCGATCCTTTTTCTCTACCAACATGCTAGCAACTTCCTGTTTCTGTTACAAATACCTCAACCATTAAAGTAAGAGCTGAAGCTGGATTATAGAGTGTAATACAAAAGACTGCTATCTTTGAACATCCCCTGGGCATCTTCCCCCATCCATAGGCTACGAATCGCATCCAAACATTCATTGACCTAAAGTTCACAACAAACATTATAGATTGAAATCAGAAATACCTTTCACTATCACATCTAACTGTCAGCCAATGAGTAATACAACCATATACAAAGGTTATGCTTGAATGTGAGGCCCATATATTGAAATGAAAATTGGATGAAATGTTGAGAATTTAGACGGAGGGGGGAAATTGGTGAAAAAAATAGTTCATATCCTTAATTTTCTAAAAAAAAAGTATAGAGGGTTAATTGAAAGTGAGGTACAAGTTCAGGGGGCAAATCATCATTATACCCATTTTACAGTAAACTATTAGACTCATGATGAAACTAAATTGCACGTACTACAACCTCAAACTACGCCTCTGTTTTTTTTGGGTAAGAAGCACATAATTTATTAATGATAAAAGAGTTTAGAAAGGGGGATGAAGGAGATATCCATCTAAAATCCTGTTAACATCCTCAACCCCAAACACTAAGTACTATATAATCAAAACTAACTAGAGTAAACAAAAAAAAAATTCAAGCTAAGAGCATGACCAGGTGGAGGGGTGTATAAGGGGGTGTATAGCACATTTACACCTTATTTGGCCGGAAACGCATGCAATGGTTAGGTGTATATAGATGTAAAAATACATTGAGTGGCGGAGATGCAAAAAAAAATGGATGTTTACATCTCTTTTTACATCTTCAAAATGGGTCCCACCGGAGAGAAAAGTAGGAGAAAGAAGAGAAAAGTATGAGAGAAAATAATTTTTCTTGTTGGTGGGCCCCTTTGCATGTGGGAGTGATGTGCTTGTAGCCGTTGGATTTGCCAAATATGAATATACATCCTTGAATTTACATCTTTCTCATTGGAGCAAAAATCACATTTACACTCCGGAGGTGTAAATGGGATGTAAAGTGGCTTTACACCCCGAAAATACACCCCCACTGGTGATGCTCTAACTATGTGGAGGACACATAACAGTCTTCATGACTCTTAATTGCCTGATCGCAATCATAATGTAAAATAGAGAGAAGAGGGAAGCAGGAGGAGGGAATACCATATGCATTTGGATACCAGGCTTCAAAGCTAATCTATGGAAAGACTTTACCAAGAAAATGAAATGCCATATCCAATGCTTGAAAACTTACTTTCTTACAAAGAATTTCTATGAAGTTCAATGCCATCCTTATGATTACATACCAAAAAAAGTGAGCTTTACCCAAATTCCCCAGCAAAAGCTCCCCACAGCAACTCCCTCCAAACTACATTGACAGATTAAAAAATCAATCACGGAATCCCTACAAGTCCTTAAATATTATACAATTCTACTGTGAGACACTAAAAACGCATAACCAGACAAAATTTTATACACATTAGCATATACAAATATACATTCACCATTCACTAAACATCAAAAACCTTCATTTCTTTTCTCTCCCAACAATGTTTTTCGAAAAAGAAAACAGAATTTTTTTCGTTTGATTTCTATCTTTGTGTGAATTTTATTGCAAAAAAGGGTTTCCGGCTGCTTCGAACTCCAAACATGTGTAGTCAATGGTTGCATTTTTCTACAAGATTAAAACTTTATTCTTTCAATTCAACTGCTTGATGTCAGAATCAAAAAAGAAGACAATGAATTGGTGGGGCTGTGGTCAAATGGGATCAGAGTTTAAAATGTGTGAGCTCCCATCACTCCCATGGTTCTTGCTTGTTGCCTTTTCTCCTGCCGTCAATCACATCTCTCCCATCTCTCTCTTGATCAGATCGTTTCGTCGAACGGTAATCCGACTCTGGGGATGATTTTTAATCGTTGGATGTGGAGAGGGATCACAGCTTAGGCAAACACATATCAATCGAAAATTTTTACGACATGTTGCAAAACTGAAAAGTCAATACTACCGTTAATGGTAGGGCCGAAACGACATCATCTATTCTTCGTATTCCTCCCAAGCAACAAAAATACTAATCACCAGGTCCAGGATGTGACCCAACTAAAATAGGATCCTTTATAAGGTTTTAAAAGTCAATTTTAATATCCATTATTGCATAATTAATTTAAATTACCTAAATAAATAGTATTAAGTAACATTATCTAATATAATTGTATATTAGAATAGTTTACAATATCATTTTGTTAAAAAAAACGTATAAATAAAAGTTTTTTTTTTGTCTTCTCTCTTTGATTGCCATCCAAAGGTACATTGAAATCGCCATCGATGCATGATCAAAACATTTTTTTTTGGGGTCAAGATGCATGATCCAAACTTGAGTGTAGGAAAAATCCAAACTTGTTTTGAAGGTTAATTAGTGGGGCATTGATATTTGAGAGAGAGAGAGAGAGAGAGAGAGAGAGTATGAAAAATAAAGATGAGCGAGGTGTAATGAGATCACGTTCTGAACCGGCTTTGAATCCCAATCAACTCAAAGACAAATCTTTGGCTCCCTCTACCTCTACCTCACTTGCTGCCAATTATCACAATATTGATGCATCCCATGATCAGGGTCAGTTTCATTTTCAATACATAATAACATGCCGCATATATTATATAATAAACCTCGTAACAATCCATCTTATTATCATAAATTATTATTATTATTGTCATTATTTTCCTAGTACATGGGTTTTGCTGTAATTCAGATGTATAATGTTGCTCTAATGTATAATTCTTGCTGAATATATTTATAGTTTTCTTTACTTTGTTGTGTGGCTTTCAGATAGTGTTTTTTTTGTGTGCAGGGGAATCGGCTGAAACAAGTTGCAAAGGTTCAGATGTTAGATGCTTTGATGATGAAGATGCATCTTGGATTTCATGGTTCTGCAATCAGAAAGGGAACGAATTCTTTTGTGAAGTCGACGACGACTACATCCTGGATGATTTCAACCGTTCCGGTTTAAGAAATCAAGTACCATTCTATGATTATGCACTGGATTTAATTTTGGATGTTGAGTCTTCAAATGGTAAGATAAATGTGAAATCAGTAACTTTTTATGTAATCTGTAAGAATAAATGACTAATTTGTTCTCCACCGGGATCAACAACAGATGGCACCTTAACTGATGATGAACAGAACAAAGTGATCGAATCCGCGGCGGAGATGCTCTATGGTTTAATTCATGCCAGATACATGGTTACTAACAAAGGATTGTCTGCAATGGTAAGGTGTTTAACAATGCAACTTTATATATGGTTTTTTCATGACGTTGGATTTCAGGCTTCCTAATGCAACAGTGTGCAATTCAGTTGGAGAAGTACAGGAACTATGACTTTGGCAGATGTCCAAGAATTCACTGCAATAAACAACGATGTCTGCCTGTTGGCCAGTCAGACATCCCAAGGTTGAGTACTGTCAAAATCTACTGTCCCAAGTGTGAAGACATTTATGCCCCACAATCCAGACACCAAGATGGTATCCTTGTAATAAAATACGTATGACTTTTGCAAATGACTTCAGTTATGTTTTGTTGAACATCAGTTTTTCAATGTTTCCATGACAAACACTCTTAGAAATTGATGGAGCATATTTTGGAACCACATTTCCTCACCTTTTTTTCTTGACCTACGGCCATCTTAAACCGCAGAAGGCGAGTCAGAATTATGTTCGGAAAATATATGGCTTCAAAGTCCACAAGGAGGAATGATAAATCTTATAGCTGCAAAGTTGCTCCTCTTGATGAAGAAAGGTAAAGGAGTCCAAGCAGTGTTGTTTCCCCTTGTAAGGAAAAAAAAACAGAGGGCAGGCAGTTCCCAAAAGCCCTGTTTTCATTGTACGTACTGGGTTATTCATAATTGTTATTTAACTTGTTTAGGTTGAGCACCATGATTCTTTGGCAGTTTTAAGTGGAAAAGTTCAAATTCTTTGGTGTCATGATCGATATGTGGATGGTGGCCATTTACTTTCTCAAGTAATTAGAAAATTAGAAGTGCATCATGGGCCTTTCCAAAGACGCGTACCTTCTTTCAAATTCCATGCTTATAAAAGCTGAAGAGCAACCTCAGCCCTACTTACAGAGTTAGTTTTGTTTTAACTTTTCTAGTTTTACCACCGCTGCTGTTTATCTGCCTTTCTAGCAGATAAAAAGCTCATAACTTGCTGAAAGGAACCAGAAGCTTTTCTACCAGGAAAAAAGTGTGGACAAGACATTTTATAGGAAACCAAGAGATAGTGATACAGGCAGTAAACTGATCTATAAATATGTTTTGAGTAGCATTAAGTCTAATACTTGCTGAGGATATGGTAGTACAGATAACTGTTACCCGCATTCTAGGGCTAATAGCTGTTATAAAAAACTACACAACAGTTTGGTATCACTTCCATCATTACATTACATTCAAATGGTTATAAATATTATATATCAGTTTCCATGGGCAAACATAGCTCCAAACCAGGGTTAGCTAAAATAGTGGTAATCTCAAGGGTCATCCATCAGAATCACAACAATCACAATGCTGTAGCAGCTAATTTCTCAAAATCACGATGGATGCCCTGAATGCCTTCAGTGATAGCATTTGCTTCTGATTGCAGCTTGCTAATTTCAGAACCTTTGGCCACATCAATTGACATCAGGGTCGCCCGTTTTTCCTTCAAGTCCTTAATATCCCTATCAATTCGACTGATTGTTTCATTGTTTCTGGTTCTGTCAAGAGAACACTCCGTGATCTGAATGTCAACTTCTTTTGATTGGTTCTCAAGCTGCCCCAACTGAACTTTCATTTCAAGCAATTCCATCAGACGATGCCGTACTGCCGTGACAGCAAATCCCAACATTTCTAAGTCCACTAGTGCCTCCAAATTGCTATCAAATAAGTCTCTAGGATCGCCAACTTGCAACTTGGAAGTCTTCTCCACCAAAGAGGCAAAGGTCATCATATTTCCAAGGGCTGATCCTTCACGAAAAACCTGTTTACATTTCACTAGAGGATGAAAATGTGGGTTTTGCGGAAATCTTTTGAATACATCCATGGATTCAATATTTTCCCAAAATGGAGAACTTCTCACAAAAGGCAAATGCGGACTGTCTTGTTGCTCAACTTGTGTTCCTCCAACCTCATTTTGTTGCTTGGCAGTCCCAGCTGGGTTACCTAGAGAACACAATCTTGATATTAGTCAAACTAACAACAGCCAAAGGAATCCATCGAAAATTTTCACAATAGCTTACTTGAACACTCTATGGCTCTTACAGAATGCACTTCATCTATGCACGGTGATAAAGGTTGATCATGGGCAGATGCTGTTGCAGATATTCCTGTCACTGCCACCTGAACGTCTTTTGTCAAGTAATCCATTGCAGAATCCACCAAAGCTTCTATCTCTCTCATTACTTCTTCATAACATGCATATTTAATAGAAGGACATGAAATTTTAGACAACACAAGATAAAAGTGAAAAGGATAAGCAAGTACTCCAAAGGGGAAAAAACAAGAAAAAGGACAGGTATATTACTATTATGTTAAGTCTAACATTTTTTTATACATCCATGGTTTCAATTTTTTAGACAACACAAGATAAAAAATAAAAGGATAAGCAAGTACTTCCAAAAGGGAAAAACAATAAAGGAAAAGCATATCCCTATTATGTTAAGCTAACATTTTTTTTGGTCTAGCAACACTTTGAATACATCCATGGTTTCAATTTTTTTCCCAACTGGAGAACTTTTTAGAAAAGGCAAAGTGTTTGACTGTCATGTTGATCAGTGTCACCTGTTACACCAGTTTCAACCTGTCTTCCTCTGACCTCATTTTGTTTGCTGGAAAACCCTGCAGGGTTACCTACAACACAACCTTGATGTTAATCAAACAAACCAAAGCCAAAGAAATACTTTGACAACTTTCTCAATTGCTTACTTAAGCCCTCTATTATTTTCTCAATATCCATAGCAGTATCTTCAGTTTCTGCTTCGACCGTTGCATCTTCAGAACCTGAGATTTTAACAAAGGTATGAATTTTATACTACGCGGGATAACAATAAAGAGGATTAAACAATCACTACCAACATTTTAAAAAGTGAGAAAAGGATAAGTAAATCCCAATTATTTTCCTTTTTTTTGTTCGTCTACCAATATGTTACAATAGAAAAATCTTATGGGACTTAATTATAGCTCCCTCACACATGATTCAGTTGCAGAATCTACACTCAGTATTACCAAAATCAGTGTATTTCTTGAACTGCAAAATCATTGTTTCTTAATTATGTTTCAATACCTCTATTTCTTGACTCTTCCAATTTCATTTTCCCAATCACTCATCCAAATGTTGTAATTGACTCGTATCTTTTTCACAGCAAAAAATTATAGAATACAAAAGCAAAAGCATACCAGTCATGGGGAGCATTCAAATTAAATTGCAAACGAGTTCCTGTAATTATTTTTACATAAACTAAAGGTTTTTCCAGGTTCTGATGTACCATACCATTATCATTGACAACTTGAGTCTTAGTCAATTCAACTTGAGCAACAACTCCAGTTCCATTGTGCTTCTCACCTGCAAAAAATAGAATTTATTCAGGCCACAAGTCTTCTATCCATTGTGCTTAATTCAGGTTGTTAGCTCCTCATACCTGTCAAATCCCACACTGTTATTACAGGCAATTCAAATATATCATTCGTATGATCTGCAGCAAAAGATCCAACACCATTATGTTGCTCACACACACATGCTGGTACAATTTAGATTTTCAAAATATACACATCTATCGAGAATTGTGTAGCTCTGACACATTATACACACCTGTTGCTGGATCTTTTGAGTGTTCAACTAGATATTCAGGCAGTTTTCCCTTCCCTTTTATTTCATTGCTCACCCCATCTTCATTCCGTTCAACCTCCAGAATAAATCAATAAGAAATATGATGATCAACAAACTTGGGTTAGAAGGAAATAAATCTCAATAGGATGCCTCAAAATCCATACTGATTCCAGAGATTAGGAAAAACTGAACACATTTTTTGAATTAATTATGGATAAAATTAAAATAAAACATCATAGTTTTTTCTATTAACAATTGTCTTAAAAAAAACAAATCCTCTAGTAATGTCAATATTAAAGATTTCTAGAATTATGGGCATGCACCATCTTGGTCCTTCCTTTCACTTTTACCTCTGAGGTATAATTAAGCTCTCTTGTTTTATGTAACACTGCTATATCAATATAAATATATATATAATAAAAAAGAAAGAAAAAAAGAGGCCACCCTGTATTTCAACAATGACTACTTTAATCGCCAAATTAGCATGCATCCAGTTAGCTAACAGCAGAATCATTCCTTTCTCTTGAATATAAATTTTTTATTCCTTATCATCATATTGATCTTCCATTTGTTTGATAGGAAGCACACTGGTCTTGCCTTTCTACCCCAAAGCTTAATGCAGACTGCAGTTTTGATACGTAAAGAGATATAGAAGGAAACATAGCATATTAAGGCTTCAGATATACCTCTACGGGGAGCAGACATGATGTTCCAGCATCAGATCCCCTTGTTAGTTCAGAATCTGACCTTATACCAGAAGACTCAATGTTGTCCAGTCCATATTCATCTTCAACATCTTCTTCATCAGCATTTTCGATTTCACTGCCCTTCTTGACTGCAACAATTTATACACATTTGTTTTATGTGGATTACACAATGAATATGTTAATACAGAAATAATATCATGTAATGTTAATCAGTGTGGATATATGCCTCTGGCTATTGATATTTTCACCAGGTAAATTCAGTGGCCTGCCCCTCTCCTCATGTCTCACTCTTGGCCAAGTGATACCTTGAGAATTTTGTGGTTTACCTTTTTGTTTATAAGAAATTATTTCTTGATTGTCCAGTTCTCCAACCTTCTGTTGCTCAGTCTTCTGCAATTGGAATAAAATGCATTCTAATCAGGACCATCAGGTGTCAGAAGAAACAAATCCAGAGAAAAAAATAATAATGCATCTCTTTTTTTCTTTTCTTTTTCTTTTTTGTATATAGCACTTCTTACTTTCAAATGGCAGTCTTCAGATGCTATCAACTTATAAAATTCATAGAATGAGAGCAAGTTAATGAGGTTCTGAGAGGGAAGACTTGAGTCATGGTTTTGTTTACCCCAAAGGAACACTCAGCAATAGGAGAATATATATACCAACAACATTTGTTTTGAGAGATCACTTACCGCACCATTTCTAACTGGGGCTTCTTTTTTTGATGTTTTAACTGGCGTTCTCCTTGAAAATGATTGTGCAAAAGATAAGGAGTCTTCTGGATGTCCCCATGTTAACTTCTTGGAAAGACGTAAAATTGTTGCATCATCATTAGGTTTCTGATTAATTTTTAGTTTCTTTTTGGTCTTTCCATAAGGTGATTTATCAGTGCAGGGACTCAAGTGCTCCAACTGATTCTTCCATGAAATCCTTGAACAAGCTGTTTTTTCTTCATTATTATCCTTAGTAGCACCTGAACTTTCAAGTGCTGTAGCTACCTTGGAGCTTCTGAAGCTCTTGCATGCACGCTTTGATTGTACTTCATAATCCACACTAAAGTGAGCTTCCTGAAACGAAAGGCCAAAACTTTAGCCACCCACAAATAATTTGAGCCCATGTATGCTTTCCAGCATAGATACTTAAATTTACCTGATTAACAAGGGAAAAATATGCATACCAAACTTAAATTTACCTGATAAACAAGGGAAAAATATGCATACCTTAGAGCAATCAACCCATGTTCCATTGGTCTTTGTTATCCATCTTCTGTCGGTCCATTCCACGTGTGGCCTCAATTCTGAAGGACTGCATTCCTTTACCTGCTTTGAGAATTTTAAACGGACCATATACTTTCCTTCTGTAAGAGTTTGGGTAATCTCTCCGACCCACCAACCCATATCATAGAATGCATCCACCATTTCCTTCACGTTAAAATCTCTTTTGCTTGACTTTGGAGGCTGAGGCCGAATCTGATGGTCATTTACAACCACTTTAACATCACAGTTATTTGAGCTCTTATATTGAAGCAAGAAAGAGTTGACCCCTAGTTCACCAAGATAAATTGCTGGGAACCAAGCATAAAATAGGTTTTTTCGTTGAGATTTACTTCCACTGCTATCCCATGGCTGAAAATTGTCTCCTCCATCCTCTTTGAAACATTACTGACAAAGATCAGTTTTCTTTCTCTAAAAAGCATAGCATATAGAAATTTGTATCATATCTCAAAAATAGAAGGAAGCCGGATATATTGCAAATGAGATTAATGAATGAACTGAGACGGCATGAAGTTGCAAACACACAGAAGTAAAGACCTCAGTAAAACCAAACTTAAAACTTCAGAAAATCACAAGTTCCTAATTTGAAATACCCCAAGTTTTAGTGCACCATTTTTTGCTTTAGAAAGAAAAGGATATTTTTATAATTAAATTGATACTGACAGACATATTACTAAAAGTATCTACTTTCTGTAAAATTTCATCAATTAATGGTAAAAGATTGAGTTCACAATAAAACCGTCTTACTTAACTTGCCCAAATACGATTTAGGGCCAGGGCGGACTTATTTAAGAAACACAATCCCAGAAAGAAAGAAAAAAATTAGAAAGCACAAAGAAACATGATATCCAGTACTGGTTCGGACCATCACATCATCAATTCCACAAGCAATAAAAATAACAACTTTGGTTGATAATTGAGGAAAATCTATAGAATAGTCAAGAGAGCCAATGATATAACCGGTATTAAAAAACATGAACACGGATAAACTGATCTTAAAAATGCAACAACATAAAAGATAATCTTTTTAAGGAAAAAAAAAGAATCTAAAACCAAAACAACAAAGGCAAGGCCAATGTACAATAAACAACCTGCATGTTCTTAAATCATGAAAACCAATGGTACAAAGCTCCAAAGAAAATTCATAAATAAACAAAAGAAAGCCCATGCAAGCATAAACCAAGTACAAATCCTGTTTAAAAAGACAAACCCACAGGCATTATTAAAATGTAGAACTGGTACCTCCTTCCGGGCTCGAATCCATACGCCGTCCAGCAAATCCCAATGAGGCCGCAGCTCAGAGCGCCTTAACACACGCAGATCAGGTGGGTTTTTGAAACCCACCGTATACTTGTCATCCTCAAACCTCATCACAACCCCCATCCACCAAGCATCACAGTAAAAGGCGTCTACGACATCTGCGGGCTCGAATAGCTGATCAGTTTTGTCAGGAGGAGGCACTGGCCGGATGCATCCCACCTCAACGAGCTCAGTGAGTGGCTTATTTGGGGCATCGTCAGAGACCAGACTTTCGTACTGAACCAGAGCCTTGCTTGAGTTGTCAAGGGCAAGGCTCTTCCTTTTCTTCTTTTCTGTGGGATCCGAGGCTTGTGGGTCAAGGATTATGGCTGGGAACCATGCACCTTTGGACCCCTCTTTGTTGCTGCAAACTTCCACCTTTGAATCCTTGCTCAAATGCGCTTGGCTCCGCTTCACCGCCATTTTCTCACTTGTTTTCTCTCCCTTAACACTGAAGTAGTAGAGCAGTCAAAGGTAAAGTTTTTGGGAGAAACGGCGGATCATATTATTTGAACGTCACATCGCTCCAGGGGAAACCACGGATCGTATTATTTGAACGATTTGTCGTGTACATCAAGTTTTGTGGGAAACGACAGGCGTTTTAGACCTCCTACTGAGAGTTTTTTTTTTTTTTTTTGGAATTATAAAACATTCAAAATCCCCAAAAATATTCTATAGATAAAGCTGGAAATAGTCGAGAGCAGGGTTACCACAGTGGTGGCCTCCCCTTCCGCCCTGCTTGTCACCTAGGATCTAAGGCAGGGGTTTCTTTCCTCCCAATGTAACCAAAAATGAATAAGCCGGAAATAAAAAAGTTAATACCGGCTAAGGATAAGGTAATACAGATAACAGATAATTGTTATCGCATTCGATAGCTGTTAAAAACTACAGAACAGTTTGGTATCACTTCCATAATTACATGCAAAAAGGGTTTAAATATTATATATCAGTTTCGAGGGTTTAGCTAAAAGAGTTGTAATCTCAACGGTCATTTATCAGGAGATCACAACAATCACAATGCTGTAGCAGCTAATTTCTCAAAATCACGATGGATGCCCTGAATGCCTCCAGTGATAGCATTTGCTTCTGATTGCAGCTTGCTAATTTCAGAACCTTTTGCCACATCAATTGACATCAGGGTCGCCCGTTTTTCTTTCAAGTCCTTAATATCCCTATCAATTCGACTGATTGTTTCATTGTTTCTGATTCTGTCAAGAGAACACTCCGTGATCTGAATGTCAACTTCTTTTGATTTGTTCTCAAGCTGCCCCAACTTAACTTTCATTTCAAGCAATTCCATCAGACGATGCCGTACTGCCGTGACATCAAATCCCAACATTTCCAAGTCAACTAGTGCCTCCAAATTGCTATCAAATAAGTATCTAGGATCGCCAACTTGCAACTTGGAAGTCTTCTCCACCAAAGAGGCAAAGGTTATCATATTTCCAAGGGCTGATCCTTCGCGACAAACCTTGTTGCACTTCACTAGAGGGTGAAAATGTGGGTTTTGCGGAAATCTTTTGAATACATCCATTGATTCAATATTTTCCCAAAATGGAGAACTTCTCACAAAGGGCAAATGCGGACTGTCTTGTTGCTCAACTTGTGTTCTTCCAACCTCATTTTGTTGCTTGGCAGTCCCCGCTGGGTTACCTAGAGAACACTATCTTGATATTAGTCAAACTAACTACAGCCAAATGAATCCATTGAAAATTTTCACAACAGCTTACTTGAGCAATCTATGGCTTTTATAGAATGGATTTCATCTAGGTACAGTGATAAAGGTTGATCATGGGCAGATGCTGTTGCAGATATTCCAGTCACAGCCACCTTAACTTCTTTTGTCAAGTAATCCATTGCAGAATCCACAGTTTCCGTCTCTCTCATCACTTCTTCAGAACCTGCAAATTTAAGAAAGACAAAAAAAATTTAGACAACACAAAATAAAAGTCAAGAGGATAAGCCAAAGAGGAAAAAGAACAAGAAAAAGGACAAGCACATCCCTATTATGTTAAGTAACAGTTTTTTATACATCCATGGTTTCAATTTTTTTCCCAACTGGAGAACTTTTCAGAAAGACAAAGTGGATTGTCTTGTTGCTCAGTGTCACCTGTTACACCAGTTGCAACCTGTCTTCCTCCGACCTCATTTTGTTTGTTGGAAATCCCAGTAGGGTTACCTAGAACAAACCTTGATGTTAATCAAACAAACCAAAACCAAAACAATACTTTGAAAACTTTCTCAATAGCTTACTTAAGCCCTCTATTATTTTCTCAAAATCCATTGCAGAATCTTCAGTTTCTGCTTCGGCCATTGCATCTTCAGAACCTGAGATTTTAAGAAAGGTATGAAATTTATACTACGCGCGATAACCATAAATAAGATTAAAAAATTACTATCAACAGGGGAAAAAGTGAGAAAAGGATAAGTACATCCCAATTTTTTATTTTTACATTTTTTTCTGTTCATCTACCAATATGTTGTACTTTTTCGTATTGACTCATCTTAACAATAGAAAAATATTCAGGAATTTAATTGTAGCTCCCTCACACATGATTCAGTTGCAGAATCTACACTAAGTATTACCAAAAGTCTGTGTGTTTCTTTAATTGCAAAATCATTCTTTCTTAATTATGTTTCACTACCTCTATTTATTGACTCTTCCAATTTCATTTTCCTAATCACCCATCCAAATGTTGTAATTAACTTGCATCTTTTTCACTGCAAAAAATTATAAAACACAAAAGCAAAAGCATACCAGTGGAAGAGGAGGGTAGGGAGCATTCAAATTAAATTGCACACGAGTTCCTTTATTCTTTATACATAAACTAAAGGTTTTTCCAGGTTGTGATGTACCATACCATTATCATTCACAACTTGAGCAACAACTCCAGTTCCATTGTGCTTCTTACCTGCAAAATAAAGAATTTATTCAGGCTGCAAGTCTTCTATTCCATTGTGCTTAATTCAGGTTGTTAGCCACTCATACCTGTCCAATCTAACCTTTTTATCACATGCAATTCACTGCTCGCTCCATCTTCATTCCATTCAACCTCCTGAATGAATTAACAAGAAATATCATGATTAACAAAATTGGGTTAGAGGGAAAGAATCTCAATACAATGCCTCCAAATTCGTACTTGTTCCAGACATTAAGTAAAGTTGAACACATTTTTGAATTAATTATAGAAAAAATTAAAATAAAATGCCACAGGTTTTTTTTATTAATAATTGTCTTTTAAAAAAAACAAATCCTCTAGTAAGGTCAACATTAAATATTCCTAGAATTATGGACACGCACCATCTCAGTCCTTTGTTTCACTTTTACAGCACCCTCTGCGGTATAATTGGGCTCTCTTGTTTTATGTAACACTATTTCAAACTTTTTTAAAATATAAATTTATTTAAATTAAATAATAATAATATAAATAAATAAGAAGCCACTCTGTATTTCAAACCATGGCTACTTTAATCACCAAATTAGCAAGTACATAGTTAGCTAACAGGAGAAGCATCCCTTTCCTCTGAACAGAAAAGTCTTATTCCCTGTCATCATTTTGTTCTTACATTGGTTTGATAGAAAGCACACTGGTCTTGCATTTTTACCCCAAAGCTTAATGTGGACTGCAGTTTTGATACATAGAGAGATAGAGAAGAAGCATAGCATACGGGCTTCAGATATACCTCCATGGGGAGCAGACATGATGTGTCAGCATGAGATCCCCTTGTTAGTTTAGACTCTGTACCAGCCTTTTTTATTTCACTGCCCTTCTTGACTGCAAAAAATTATACACATTTGTTTTATGTGGATCACACAATGTTAATATAGAAATAATATCATGTAACGTTACTCAGTGTGGATATATGCCTCTGGCTATTGATTTTTCACCAGGAAATTTCAGTGGCCTGCCCCTCCCCTCATGTCTCGCTCTTGGCCAAGGGATATCACCTTGAGAATTCCTTGCTTTACCTTTTCGTTTAAGAGAAATTATTGCTTGATTGTCCAGTCCTCCAACCTGCTGTTGCTTAGTCTTCTGCAATAGGAATAAAATGCATTCTAATCAGGACCATCAGGTCTCGGGAAGAAACAAAATCAGAGGAAAAAATCATGCATTTCTTGAATTTTTTTGTATATAGCACTTCTTATTTTCAAATGGCAGTCTTCAGATGCTATCAACTTATAAAATTCATAGAGAGCAAGTTAATAATAATGAGGTTCGGAAAGGGAAGACTTGACTCATGATTTTGTTTACCCCACTCAGCAATAGGAGAATATATACCAACAACACTTTTGTGAGAGTTAACTTACCACAACATCTCCAACTAGGGCTTTTTTGCTCCTTCGAAATAATTGTGCAAAGGATACGGAGTCTTCTGAATGTCCCCATATTAACTTCTTGGAAAGACCTGAAATGGTTTCATCATCATTAGGTTTCTGATTAATTTTTAGTTTCTTTTTGGTCTTTCCATAAGGTGATTTATCAATGCAAGGACTCAAGTCCTCCGACTGATTCTTCCACGAAATCCTCAAACAAGGTGCTTTTTCTTCATTATTATCCTTGGTAGCACCTGAACTTTCAAGTGCTGTAGCTAGCTCAGAACTCCTGGAACTCTTGCATGCACGCTTTGATCGTACTTCATAATCCCTATTAAAGTGACCTTCCTGAAACATAAAGGCCAAAATTTTCGAAGGCAGAGGGTGATTCAAACATGTTTCCAATCAAACTCATAAAGACTCAAGCCATGACCCCCCCACCCCTTTTTTTCCCATTATAAAACAAGAGAAAAATACGCATACCTCAAAGCAATCAACCCATGTTCCATTTGCCTTACTAGTAATCAATCCTCTATCCATCCATTCCAAGTGAGGCCTTAATTCTGAATGACTGAATTCCTTTACCTCCTTTGTGAATTCTAAACAGACCATATACTTTTTTTCTGTAAGATTTTTTGTAATCTCTCCGACCCACCAACCCATATTATAGAATGCATCCACCATTTCACCACAGCTAAAATCTCTTTTGCCTGACTTCGAAGGCTGCGGCCGAATCTGATGGGGCTTTACAACCACTTTAACATCACAGTTGTTAAAGTTCTTATATCGAAGCAATAAAGAGTTCATCCCTAGTTCACCAAGATAAATTGCTGGGAACCACGCACATAATAGATTTTCTTCATTGAGATTTACTTCCACTGCTGTCCCAGGGCTGAAAATTGTCCCCAACATCCTCTTTGAACCATTAGTGAGATAGATCAGTTTTCTTTATATCAAAAGCATAGCATATAGATTTCATGAAATAAAAAAAGCATAGCATATAGAAATTTCTATCATATTTCAAAAATAGAAGGAAGCCAGATATATTGCAAATGAGATAATGAGATAAATGAATTAACTGAAAAGGCACGAAGTTGCAAACATATGTGTAAAGACCTCCATAAATCCAAACTTAAAACTCCAGAAAATCACAAGTTCCTAATTTGAAATACCAAAAAAAAAAAAAAAAAAAAAAAAAAAAAGAGGACATGAAAGAAAGATCATTGGATTAAAAATCCATATCAAGAGCAAACTGCATTAGACTTAAATGCTGTGGCTAACCCATCATTGGCCATATATAGCATTTAAATACTTAATATTACAAATGTTCACATGATTAGTAATTATTCAAGTTTTAGTGCACCATTTTTTGCTTTCAAAAGAAATGGATAGCAAACACAGAACCGTGGATCTTTTTATAAGTAAATTGATACTAATAGACAGAGTACTAAAAGTATCTGCTTTCTGTAAAATTTCATCAATTCATGGTAAAAGATTAAGTTCACAATAAAACCGTCTAACTTAACTTGCCCAAATACGATTTAGGAGGAGGGGGGCTTATTTAAGAAACACTATCAGAGAAATCCCACAAAATAAAATATTACAAAACACAAACAAATATGATAGCAAATACTGGTTCGGACCATCACATCATCAATTCCACAAGCGACAAAAATAACAACTAAGTTTGGTTGATAATTCATGAAAATCAATAGAATAGTCGAGAGAACCAATGATACTCATGACAACCGGTATTTTAAAAAAATGAACACGGATAAACTGTTATTATAATGCAGAACTAGTACCTCCTTCCGGGCTCGAATCCATACGCCGTCCATCAAATCCCAATGAGGCCGCAGCTCAGAGCGACTTAACTCAAGCAGATCAGGTGGGTTTTTGAAACCCACCGTATACTTGTCATCCTCAAACTTCATCACAACCCCCATCCACCAAGCATCAAGGTAAAAGGCATCTACGACATCTGCGGGCTCGAATAGCTGGTCAGTTTTGTCAGGAGGAGGCACTGGCCGGATGCAGCCCACCTCAACGAGCTCAGTGAGTGGCTTATTTGGGTCATCGTCAGATACCAGACTCTCGTACTGCACCAGAGCCTTGCTTGAGCTGTCAAGGGCAAGGCTCTTCCTTTTCTTCTTTTTTGTGGGATCCGAGGCTTGTGGGTCAAGGATTATGGCTGGGAACCATGCACCTCTGGACCCCTCTTCGTTGCTACAAACTTCCACCTTTGAATCCTTGCTCAAATGCGCTTGGCTCCGCTTCCCCGCCATTTTCTCACTTGTTTTCTCTCACTTTCTCGAGAAACAAACGCTGAAGTAGCAGAGCGGTCAAAGGTAAGTTTTTGGGAGAAACGACGGATCGTATTATTTGAACGATTTGTCGTGTAGATTAAGTTTTGTGGGAAACGACAGGCGTTTTAGTCCTCTACTGAGGTTTTGTTTTGTTTTTTTTTTGGGAAATTGGGCACAATACTAGGAAAATAGTTTGATATAATCACTTTTTAAAACACACAATCTGATATAATCACTTTATAGTTCATTTGAGAGTGATTTTGGAGAGGCCAATAATTAATTTTATGAAGAATTATTTATCAAAATAATCACGTTTAAGTGATTTTATGGAAAAGCACATGGGATGTGCTTTTCCCCAGACAGTGGCGGTTTTAGGATTCAAAAGCCAGTTTGGCAAAACTTACATATTAAACTCGACGGTACGAGTGAATTTCATTACTAAACATAAAAAGATAAACCTAGTCAAAGAGGACATAATGAGCCTTATCCTCAAATGCATATCTATCCATAAATAAAAGTTCAACAAATACAAAAGCTAAAACTAAAACCAAAAGTAAATGCAATGCAATACAAAACAAAACTATTTAAATCTAAAATTTAACCTTGCGAGGCTTGTAACTCTTAAATTCCTCAATTATCGATGCATTATCGATATTATTAGCAAACTCTCTTTCGATGTAAACGATCATACAATCAGCAAGAAATTCATCAGATATGGTGCTTCAAAGTCGATTCTTAATAATTCTTATACATGAGAAAGCTCGTTCTGTTGTTACTATAGAAATAGGAAGAGTCAACACCAACCGAATCAACCTGTCAAGAAAAATGTAGTTTTCTACCAAAGTTGTTTCCACCAATTGTTGACATAACTGAGGAAGATTAGTGGTTTCCTTAAAGAAAGGAAGGCAGTGTATATCATTTTGAAAATACCTGAGCTCTATTTCTAAAGCTTTCAACTCATGTGGAAGGAAATCAACAGGATAAAATTTCTCGGCAATTTTACATGTATGCTCAATATTGAATGACTAATGAGGATCCAATGATGAGCTAAGGGTAATAACATCTTTTTATTGACAAGAACGACGTGTGCTCGTCATATAATGAGTACCCATATCAGGAACATCAATACCATGTAGTTCACAAAATGACACCACACTCATAAATAAATCATCCCAACCATGTTCCATCATATTTTGAAGCTGCATTTTTGTGTTTTCAATGAAATTTAAAGCACTTACAATGTCTTGAGTTTTAGTCTGAAATGCTTGACAAAGAAAATTGGTCAATCCCATAATTTTGTCCATAAAAATCAATGCAAACACAAACTCAAAAGACATCATAGCAATATAGTCACTCTCTGCAATATAGGCAAAATGAAAGTCCCAACGAGTGGCTCCAGCTTGTTTCAAAGTACGAGCTTGATGAAGTCCTTTACCTGTCTCAAGTTCCCCAGAATCCAACAACTCTTTGAGTTCAGCTTTTCGAATTAAGTTTAACAACGACGCTTAACAGAAGCACTAACAAAATTCACAGTATTAGTCAACATTAAAAAAAATCTCCCTGCAACTTTCACATCTTTAGCTGCGCCATTTAATGCTAATTGCAAGCGATGATCAAAGTAATGCACATAATATGCATATGGACAATCTTGAAGAAACAATGCTTGTAATCAATTCCATGAACCACGCATATTACTAGCACGGTCATACCTTTCGCCATGCATATTCTCCACTAGAATGTCGTTATTACCAAGCACTTTGCATATCTCATTTTTAAGAGTCAAGGCATTAGTGTCTGCAACACTCACAATATCAAAAAAAGCGCTCATGAATAAATCCATCACAATCAAAAAATCTTAGAATAATAGTAATTTGTTCTTTAACGGATTCATCAAGTGATTCATCAACAAGAATACAAAATTTGTTCTTCCCAAGTTCTCTACAAATTGTCTTCCTCACTTTGGTAGCAAAAATATGCAAGATTTGTTTTTGTATGTCATTGGAAATGTACTGAGCATTTTGAGGAGCCTTATCTAGGACAACCTTCTCAACTTCTATATCTATTCTTGCAAAAGACTTTACTATTTCAATAAAATTTCCCCAATTAGATGAGTCAACGGATTCATCATGGCCTCAAAAAGTCAATGCTTGATTTGCTAGATACCTAATGTTCTCTATTGTGGTCGTAAGTCGCAACCAATTGTCCATCACTTGTTGCTTTGATTGCTTATCTACCACTTTTTCAATATGAAGATATGAATTTTTTAAGCTAATCCACTTTTGCATAACAAGATGATATGGTGAATTTAGCTTGCCTACATGATGTTGAAATGCACATTGATTCCCACCAATTCTCTTCCATTTTTTATACCCATCAACAATAAAAGTTTGGTGTGACTGATTCATTTCAAAAAGGAAGCAAGGAAAACAAAATACTTTATTCTTAGCAATTGAATACTCAATCCAAGTGAATTGGCCAAACCACTTTTTATTAAATTGACGAAAGTCCCGTCCTTTTAAGTGGCTTGGATAATCTTCTAACTTGGATTGACATGGTCCTAATAGAATATATGCTCTTCGCATATTATCTTGTTCATTCACCAGATATTTGCATATTAGACGACGTAATACTGGATCATGCTCAAGATAATTGATATTAAAATCATGATCATCATTGACTCTTTGAAATTCAACTCTTTCAATAGGAGGCTCGACAATGGGAGACTCGGGAAGATTTTGCTCATCACATATTGGAGTGGATAAAGAAGTGCTAGAAGGCAATGTACTAGATGATGGACCCTTCTTTTTTTTTCTTAAAAAAGACAACAAATTCTTTGTTCTCTTGGGATTCCGATTGTGATCCGACATAATAAAAGATAGCCTATGAATAATATGTAGAATTAATCAAACATACCAACAAAAAATCAAACAAATTCTCATAATAGCATCTCAACAATACTAAACCAAAAATTATAATTCATCCATAATTAACCCTAGAATACTCATTTTTAACAAAATCTCAAATCAAATCCCAAGAATAATTCATCCCTAATTAATTTCAACAAAATCCCAAAATTATAATTCATCCCTAATTAAACTCTAGAATACTCAATTTTAAATTAAAACTATAATTAAAGATATATAGCAAAGGAGAGAATGAGAGAATAATACTTGTTGTTGACAAAAGGAGAGGAGAAGATGTTGTTGCCAAGTTGCCCACCCAAGATAATAGAAGATGTAGCCAATAGAGGGAGAATTTGACCCCCAAAAAAAGAGGGAGAATTGCTGCAGTCAGGTAGCAAAGAGAGAGAGAGAGAGAGAAACAAAATGTCTAAGAGCCAAAAGATGAGAGAGAATATATAGGAGGACCACTTGGATGGGCAACATATATGTAGGGTGTGCTTTTAATTTTGGGCTCGACTTATAAGTTATAACACATGTAGGTTTTTTTTTTTGAAAATTTTTGGGCTGGGCATGCACCCAACCTACCTTGTGTGTAGCACCGCCCTTGTCCCCATAATCACTTAAAATCACTAACTGGTTTTCTGGAGAAGTATATGAGAGGTGCTTCTTCCAAGAAGTGATTATGGCCTATCTAGAATCACTCACAAACGAGCCCTTATATATAGGAATGAATTGATTAAAAAAAAATGATTATATCATATTATTTCCCAAAATATTATCCTTTCGCAAACTTAGTGGCCAAATACTACCCACCCTATAATCATTTATCAAATGTTATCCATAAATATTGTCTTATTGCCTACTTAACATTTTTTATCACTTTTTTCTTTTCTGTCTTCTCTCTCTCTCTCTCTCTCTCTCTCTCTCTCTCTCAACTCTTAAAAGTTTCTTTTCTCTATTGTTTCTTGCAAATCAAACTCAAACACTCAATCAATAGGTTTGTTTACCCTTTCTTGGAATGAATTTGATTAATTGATGATTGTTTCATGTCTCTTAATTGATGATTCTCTATGAATGGTTTTGGGTTTTTTGATTTCCACCTAAAATCCCTTTTCAATCGCTTTATTTCTTTTTTATTTTGGGCCTTTCTTTAGTGATTTGTTCTTTTGCTGGGACTATAAGAAACGGAAGAGGAAGATTTTTTTTCTTTGGTCTTTCCTTTCAGAGATGAAACCCCAATCATACATCTCATATCTTTCCATTATGCATCTTGTGGGTGTCACTTCTTTGATCTCTTCTCTTCTTCTGCCCCTTATTGTTCTCTCTCTCTCTCTCTCTCTCTCTCTCTCTCTCTCTCTCTCTCTCTCTCTCTCTCACATTTGGGCCATCTCAATGTTCAACTTCCAGCACTTTTGAGAGACTTTTGTGCCGCTTGGGTTTGCTTAAGAGATGGATTTCCACAAGTGGGTCGTGATGGGCTTGGTGTAAAGAATGAGAAAATTGATTTGTATGGAACTCGCTCATAAAATTGGTTAATCGTATTGCCTCCGTATTGTATGTATATCAATTTTGTGATGCTATTGTATTGTATGTATATTGCCTTTGTATTGTGGTTTTACTGATGTATTGGCATAAACACTAGCATCAAACAGCACCTTGCCCATAAATTTGAATCTCCACACTTTTGGATGAAGTGTGGGACTCTAGGGTTCGTTAGAGAAGAGAGAAGTGAAAGTGAAACCATAAGACGCAGAAAGATGAGAGATGAGATGTATGATTGGGGTTTCATTTCTGAGAGAGCAGACCAAAGAATCTAAGAAGAAACCAAAATTTTCATAGAGAAGAAAGATAGATAGAGAGAGAGAGAGAGAGAGAGATGGAGAGAGAGAGAGAGTAAAGAGAGTGATTTGAGAGAGCAAATGAAAAATGTGCAAAAGGGAATAAGTGGGCAATATGTATGTCATGCCCCAAAATCAGGATACGTGACAACGACACGTACCTTGAGGATCCCGAAAATATAACATCCAAATCCCTGGAGTTATACTCTCAAGATTGCCAAAATATGTTAAGCCCTTTATTTAATTAAAACGGGTTGGATCAGAGTCTTTAGTAGCAATGGTAATTGAAAATATTAAACATAACTTTATTAAAGAGAAACCAACCCTAAAGGTTGTGAACAGTGCCAGAAACCTCAAAAGTTATTTTACAAACCAGAAATTAAAACACAAGCCAACCCATCCTTTATTTATAGACAAAGAAGGGATATGAACAGCAAGCACACTCGGCTCCAAGAAGAGGAAATCACGACCTGTCGAAGAATGACAAAGAACAAGAACAAGTTGTTGACAAGTCCATAGACAACAACAAGTTGATGCTCAAGGATTTTGATCTACAATGAAAAGTAGGGGTGAACATCGCATACATTCATCTGCCCCGTAAGAGGCTCCCGGCCATGTTTGAAAATAGGTAGCAAGATAACATAGTAATGTTTATAAAAAAACAGTGAAAAGAATATGCACAACACAAACCATTTTCCATATAAATATAGGATTCAAAGCAGTTGGCATGTCAAGCGCCCAAATATTCTTGTCTGACGACCGAGAAATAAAAATATAACCAACTTTCCTAGTACGGTAGCGAGAGTGTCCATTTACTAGCTACATTACTTGAACTAAACCTCACGCGTAGGATATTGGAAAAGTCGGTCTGTGTAGCCCCTCTGGAGCTTTAGGGGATCGAAACTCAAGGAAGTCTCTATGCCCCCTTCACCCTCAGGTTATCGAGGATAATGCCCGTATGCGCATACCCTCCAAACTTTGGATAACCAAAGCCAAGCATTCATAAAACCAAATAATATGACATACAAAAACCGTGCATTTTTCGCACACAATAATATTCACCATGTCATTCATACACAAAATACAAGTCTGAGAATGAGTCCCCCTACCTAGAATCCAAAGCTCAAGCCTGACTTGCCCTCTGCGCCTTCGAGCTTGACCTGCTTTGCTGGGAAACTGATTCCTAGTCCTACATTTAAAATGTTACTAAAAATTTCTTATACTTGTGTTTATTTTCACTTTGGTCCTTGTATTTATTTTAATTACAAGTTGGTCCTTTAATTTTGTCCAAATTGTCATTTGGTCATCATATTGTCCAATAATTATTCATAGGTCCTTGAAGTCTCGTGTAATGGTAGTATGGTCCAAAATGTCCTAAAGTCCTTTAAGTTTCATCCCTGGTCCAAAAACAGTCAGTTCACGGTACGGAAGGTTAAAGTCCAAATAGTCTAATATTGTTCATATATTTGGACCAGAGGAAATATGTATAATAGGTTCTAGTAATAATAGTCCAAGGAATATGGAAAATATAGGTCCATAAGAATATTTTGATCAGAATTCAAACGGGCAAAGTAGACCTGGCAATATCGGACCACGACCCGTTAACACGACACAGTCGCGAAAATAACTTGATGTTTGGGTCTCTCTTAATGGAGTCAGGTTGAAAATGGGTGGACCCGTTAACTTAGCAGGTCGTTAACGGGTCATTCGCAAATCATCCGTTAACCGTTAAGAAAAAGAGCATTTTGGTAATTGTATATTCTAAAACTAAACCTAACCTAACTCACTTAACCACAACCAGGAGCCGCCTCACCCACCCACTTCTAACCTTTCCTCTTCTATCTCTTTCTCTCCGGATCTTCTATCTTCTCACCTCCGACTTCACCACTCTCTCTGTCGACTTCACCATTCTCTCTCTGATGTTGGGACGACATACATCTTGAAAGATCTAAGAGAAACACGGTGGTATGATTATTTTTAACCATATTTTCATTTTTTATTTTAGTTATTGTTGAAGGGTTAAATGGAATCACGATAACGAATTACATGAAAGCAATATCATTAGGACCAGAAGGTCTGTAGGTGAGTGGTCTTCTTAGGGATGGTTAATTATTTTTCTGGGTGCATATCTTCAACTTGACGTAGTGTGTCGGATGCAAATATTCTATATCCCCGTTGTTGTACGTATTTTTGTATGCAAGATTTTGAGGGAGAATGTTGAGAGTGTATCTTGCAATGAGGTTATGATGAAAGCGTGTGTTCTGGTGTTTGTGTTATGACCAAGGTCTTAAATATCGGAAGTTTAGCGAAATATCGGTGGTTCAAAACACGGAAATATCGATGGAAATATCGGAAAAGTATCGATGTCGATAAAAATTGGATAAAAACCACAGAAATTGTAAGAAAAACTTGGAAATTTTTATTGAAACTTTGGAATATGTTTATTTAGTCAATTATCTATTAGTTTATCACAAAAATTGGAAGGAAATGCATGTCATGGTGGGTTTGAGTGATTTAGAAGTTGATTATGTGTGCATTAAATCTAGTGACTTTAGAAAATATATATTAATTAGTGAAAGAAAATTAAACACACCATAATTTTTAGTTATAATAATTTACTACAATATATTACACTTGATACATATGATAAGATATATGAGCTTTATAAAAAAACACAAAGATAAAATATATTAGTAACTTAATACCACATATAAAGAATTTCTATTAAAGTTCAAACTTAGTATCACATTTAATGAACAATATTAAAACTCAATGGTGAATAATAATACAACTCCATAATATATAACAAAAAAAAACAACTCCATAATAAAATAATAAATAACATTAAACATATGCCTAAATTTATCCTTAGGGAATTTTTTATTTTTCAGACATAGCTTAGGGACTTGTTATATAAATATGATTTTGATATATTAAAATCACAAACAGCTGAGCGTAGTGGTAAGGCCCCTTTGGGAAGGAAGGAAATGAGGGCAAGTTCCAGACCCCTAGGCCGCAATGAGTTTTCAGTTTTCACCTACATACTAAGTTATAGTTTAAAAAATTCTCTTTTATCACACTCTTGACCTTCTCTCTGGAAATGGCCGTGATAGTGCCACACAAAAATTTCATTCATCCAAAATATAGATGTGTTGTTAATTTCTCACAATTGATGTATCATGTACAATGGCATTCTCCAAATTAGTGCCTCATTCGAATACATTAATTTTTCTTATCTATATCCTTAAATTTTAAAAGGTAACGAGAACATAGAAGGAGGAAAAAAGCAAAAGCTGTCCAAGTCACATGAATAATTTGTGGTGATTGCATATATCAATAATTTACTTTGTAAGAGGTTTGTAGTTCAAGTGGTTTAGAGTATTTATCATTGCACTTTCGAAATGCGGGGTTGATTCCCCTCTCCCCCAATATCGTTTGAAAAAAAAAAAAGCAATTTACTTTGAAAGCTTTCTAATCACTAAAAAATGAAAAATAAATTTAAAGTTAGTAGAGATGTAAGATAAAAAAGAAAAGAAAAGGCTAGTTGGGACTTAGATGCAATAACCAAAAGTAGGATGAGTGAAGGTTGCAAAAACCAAAAAGTAGGGTGAGTTTATGAGTAGTTTCGAGGGAGGCGAGGTTTATGTGAATGAGAGTGAGAGTCCAAGGCAAAGCCAAATACAGACACATGAACACACACCACTTATTTTCTTCTTCTCTTATCTCTCTCACTTGTTTTGTTCTCCTCCATAATTTTATTTTTTATTTATTTTTATTATAAATTCAAACAGCCCTCCACAGCCTCGTCCACTCAAACACACACAAAAACACAAGGCTCCTTCTCTTCTCCTCCTCATTATCAACCATAAAAGAAAAGAAAACTCAAACTCTCTCTCTCTCTCTCTCTGTCACTACCCACACCATTTCATTCCCCACCGCCTTTCTCTCCATTTAATCCCCCACACCCTCAAATCACCTCACCACCTTTCAAACCCACAACCCAAATTCTCCAGCTCTCTCGACTTCTCCACCATGAAAGCTAGGGTTTGCGAGCTCTGCGACCAAGAAGCTTCGCTCTCTTGCCCCTCCCGATTCCGCCTTCCTTTGCTCCCGTTGCAATGCTAGGGTGCACCAGGCCGATGGGCGATAGAATCAGGCGCAAATTCCCAAGCGAAATTTCGCCGATTTTCTCGAAAAATTCACGATAAAAAGGGAAAGTGTGCGATAATTTCCACACCTCAATTTTAGCAAAATTTAGTGAAAATTTCGATTTTTAAGACCATGGTTATGACAAGTATGATATGTTTTTATCGAGTGGTATGAAAGTATGGAGAAAAATCAGATCAACGATCTTTGAGAAGGTCATAAAATGGAAATACGGCGTGTTCTCTCAAACATCTCTTCTAGAGAAGAATACTAGTGGCTTAAGTTTCATTTGTTGTTTAAAAATTATTTAAATTGAGATTAATTTCAAACTCACATTGTTTAAGAGTTTTTTTTTGTTTTCAATGTATAATGTGTAAGACTTATTAAGAATTTCAGCTTTAGTTTTATTATTTGTCAAATTTGAGATTTTTATTTAATAATTTGTTTTAAAAAAATAGTTTATTTTTAAATGGGTGAAGCAATTGAAGCGGGTGAAACGGGTAAGAAAGCGACCCATTAGTCTTGAATTCGTGTCATGTGTCAGCGAATTTATGCGGGTCGTGTTTGGGTTTGATATTTCTCACCCGTTTTCTTAACGGGTTGACCTGGGCTCTGACGACCGTAACCCACAAACACAACCCGTTTGCCAGGTCTAGGGCAAAGTAACGACATATGGGTCCACTTTTATAAATAACTTGGAAAATTACCGAATTTAAGATAATATAATTACTAGAATTTAACAATTTTAAATTGGGCAGAATAATACTTTAGAAAGGGAATATGGAATTAGAAATGAATAAAAGACGAGGTAAATGAGAGAAATTACCTCGGTAAAATGTTATGATGTATAGTACCACACGAGTGAATAATACCCTGAGTGAAGATGACACGAAACAATGAATAGTAAGCACGACGAGCGATTTCATGGATGAATAGTGATAGTAAATAGTAACTTCGAAGAATATCGGAATAGTAACTTTAATGGAGGAGGAGAATGAGAGCAAGAGAGGGAAATCTGATTTTCGGTGTGAAGAAAATGAGATATTTGAGGGGGTATTTATAGAAATCCCCGACGGCTCGGATCGATTCGAATTAAACATATTAAAATATGAGTTTTGGATCATGTGTAGGAAAGTACATAATAGCTTCACGATGCATGGTTCAAATGCATTCCCAACAACTCTTCCAATGGCCTATATTTAAGTAAAAAGTCCTTGATTTTGATCTACAGTCCAGATCTGATCTAGAATCAGATCAATGGTTTAAATTAAATGTACGAACGGTATATCGCTATATACCCTAGTTAACCTTGTCTTCTAAGTCTTCCAACCAATCAGATGTTGACATGTGGCGTGGTGATGTGTTCCAACCAATTAGAAAATGTCATGTGTCAAATCTATTTTCTTTTTCTATTTTCCAACGTCGAAAATTCACTAACAATATGTCTCCTGAAGCTTAATCTTCCATTTGGATGAATCTTCCATTCTTCTGAAGCTTCTCCAACTTCTATCTTCTGCAACATCCGTTGTATGTTGATATCCTTGTCTTGCTTCAAGATTACTTCTTGTTACCGTTGAGGTCGTAGTTGGAAGTTCATCAAGATGCCATTTGGTTGTATTTCCAAATTGAAATCTTCAGTTGTTTTGAAAATCTCTCGATATGCTAGCATCAGGCTCATTAATGTTCCTTGAGATTTTCTACTCAAGGCATTTGCAACGACGTTTGCTTTTCCTGGATGGTATTGTAACTCAAAATCGTAATCTTTAATGTACTTCATCCGCCTTCTTTGTCTCATATTCAAATCTCGTTGAGTGAAGATGTATTTGAGGCTCTTGTGATCGGAGTAAAGTGTAAATCTTCGTCCATACAGATAACACCTCCAAGTCTTCAAGGAATGAACTACCGCAGCGAGCTGCAAGTCATGTGTAGGGTAGTTCTTCTCATGGTTCTTTAGTTGTCTGGAAGAGTAAGTAACTACTCGTTCATTTTGCATTAGCACACATCCCAATCCTTGACCTGTGGCGTCGGTGTAGGCTTCGTATGGATCTTCATTGTTTGACAACACGAGTATTGGTGTGGTTGTTAACCTTTTCTTGGGCTCCTCGAAATCTTTCTGGCATTTGTCGCTCCATTCGAATTTTGTGCCTTTCTTTGTTAAGTGTGTTAGTGAGCCAGCAATCTTCGAGAAATCTTGAACGAACCTTCGGTAATAACCAGGTAATCCGAGGAAGCTTCTTATCTCCGTTACGTTCTTTGGTTGTTCGCACTTCATAACTACTTCGATCTTGCTAGGGTCAACATGAATTCCGTTGCTGGAAATTATGTGACCTAGGAATTGTACTTCCGTTAGCCAAAAGTCACACTTTGATATCTTCGCGTATAGATGTTTCTCTCGCAAGGTCTATCATCAAATGTTGCTCGTGCTCCTCTTTTGTCTTTGAGTATACAAAAATGTCATCGATAAACACAATGACAAACTTGTTCAAATACGGGCGGAATAAACTATTCATGGAGTTCCATGAACGTGGCCGGTGCATTTGTCAATCCGAATGGCATCACCATGAACTCATAGTGACCATACCAGGTGCGGAAAGTTGTTCTCGATATGTCTTCATCATGTATGAATAGTTGGTGATACCCCGATCGCAAGTCAATTTTTGAGTAATATCGGGCCCCTCGTAGTTAGTCAAACAATTCATCGATTCTAGGGAGATGATACTTATTCTTGATCATCACTTGATTCAGATTCCGGTAATCCAGGCATAATTGTAAAGAACCATCGTGCTTCTTTGCGAACAAAACTAGAGCTCCCAAAGGTGATGAACTTTCTTGAATGAACCCTATTGCTAACTAGTCCTCCAACTCCATCCTAAGTTCTTCTAATTCCACTGGTGCCATTCGATAGGGCCTGATTGAGATTGGTTGCGTTCCAAGTACTAAGTCGATACGGAACTCAACTTCTCTTGGTGATGGCAATCCCAGTAGTTCATCAGGGAATACGTCAGGGTAGTCGTCAACTATGGCCATTGACTGCTTCTCTTCTTTTCTTAGTTTTGCATATGCTATTAGAGAATAGCATGACAAAACTTTCTTGCCTCCGTAACAGGTTCTCAGAAGTGGGCTTGTTTGTTCAATACGCTCGTTAAGCCGAATGACCGCATTTTCCTCTTTTGGGGTAGTGATAATGACTTTTCTCTTATTGCAATCTATCACAGCTTTGTGGTTTTCCAACTAATCAATTCCCAAAATTAAGTCATAGTCCACCATCTTTAGTGGATATAGGTTCACTACTAACAATCGGTCCTTTACTAACAATTGACAATTTCGGTAAATAGTGTCAACACTAGCATTTTGTCCCAAATGAACAATTAATACAAATGTTTTATCCAACAATATACTGGTTAATCCTAAAGCTTTAGCAAACCACACAGAAATAAAGGAATGTGATGCACCAGTATCAACCAAAATCTTAGCTTGAGTGTTGGATAAAATAAGCTTAACATTATGAGCAGTTACTTTTTCTTCATTCCATTGTCTCCCTGCTACAGCAAACACTCGTCATCCACTCTTTGTTGATTGTTGAATCTCAAGACTCCTTCATGGTCCTCCTTGGTTGTCTCTTGGTGGAGCATGTTGTAGAGGTAGTGCGGCCGAATTTCTAATATCATTTCTCACCAGCTGATGTCATGGCACATTATTCCACTAACTTGATTCCGACGTGGACAGTTGGGTTTGATATGGCCTTCTTCACCGCATCTAAAACAAATAGTGGTCCAGTTTCTCTTAGCGGCATGTCCCTTGCTACTAGAACCCTCGTCTTTCTTCTCCTCAAAGGTTCATTTCCTGGGGTAATTCCCTTTTCGATCCTCAAATCTCCCTTTTGGACATTCTTCTTCTGATTCAAAATTTAGTCTTGCTCCAATGCATGTGCATTGTTCTCCATCCCTTGGTATGTACCTCCTCGAGCTAGTACATGTCGGTGAATATGATCCCTGAGGCCTTGTTGGAACTTAGTTGCCTTCAATTCTTCATCTGCCATTAAAATATGAGCAAAGCGTACTAATTCCATGAACTTTGCTACATACTCAGGTATAGTCATCTTTCCTTGTTCCATGGTGAACAATTCTTGGATCTTGGTTTGTTTGAATGCAATTGGAAAATATCGGTTGAGAAAGTATCGCTCAAACTCATCCCAAGTAAGGTATTTGGCGTATTCGCCCTCTTCCTATAGTATTGTGTCCTACCAAGTACTTGCCTAGTTCTCAAGCATCTAAGTAGCGAACCTCACACGATACTCTGATGGAGCAAGCATGGAATCTAATTTTTTTCCTTATGTGGTTAAGCCAGCTTTCGGCCTTCTCAACTTCTGATGCCCCATTGAACTTCATTGGTTTTAGCAAGGAATAAAATATCCATAATATCCTCGATATTTCCACGAAATTTCCGTATTTTTGGACTACCGATATTTCGATACCATCAATATTTTAGATATCCATGAACTAAAATATCGATAATATTGACGACATGGACCGAAATATCGATAATATCCCGATATTTCCATCGAAATTTTCGTATTTTTGGACTACCGATATTTCCGATATCATCGATATTTTATTCCTTGGGTTTTAGCTTTAGAAATCATTCTAGGAACTTTAGCTCGCATTCATGCTCACACTCTATCGCGTCCACATTTGGTTGATTTGCGTTTTGTGCATTCTGCTTGTCCATATTCTGTGCATTCTGAGCGTTCACGTTCTGCGCATTCTGTCTATTCACGATGTTCTATGGTAAAGCTTGTAGCACTTCTTGGATGATGGTTGCCAATTGTTCAGGATCCATATTCTTGATATGGTTGTGCACAAACTCTTAAATAATGACTTATCAACATGAGAAAGAATTGTAGGACAAACGACAAGTTCAACACCGAACATAAAGAATATTTAAAATTCAAAACATGAAATTCTTTGGAAGTAGTCCAAAGAATTTAGAGAAAAAGGGGGTTGAGAGTTTTTAAAAAATATCTTTAATTTTTTTCATAAGCAGTTTTTATAAAAATCATTTTCAAGATTTCAAAAATAAAGCGACAATGACACGTACCTTTAGGATCCCGAAAATATAACATCCAAATCCCTAGACTTATACTCCCAAGATTTCAAAAATAAAGCGACAGCCACACGTACCTTTAGGATCCCGAAAATATAACATCCAAATCCCTAGACTTATACTCCCAAGATTTCAAAAATACGATAATCCCTTTATTTAATTAAAACGGGTTGGATCATAGTTTTTTGGGCATTAATTGAAAATATTAAACAAAATTTTATTGAAAAGAAACCAACCCCAGAGGTTGTGAACAATGCTAGAAACTTCGAAAGTTGTTTTGCAAACCAGAAATTAAAATACACACCAACCCATCCTTTAGTTATAGATAGAAGAGGGATATGAACAGCAAGCACACTCAGCTCCAAGAAGAGGGAATCACGACATGTCAAAGAAGGACAAGGAACAGGAACAAGTTGTTGACATGTCCGTAGACAGCAACAAGTTAATGCTTAAGAATTTTGATCTACAAGAAAAAGTAGGAGTGAGCATCACATACATTCATGGGCCTTGTAGGTGAATCTCGACCAGGTTTGAAAATAGATAATGAGATAACATAGTAATGTTTATGCAAAACAGTTAAAAGAATATGCACAACACAAACCATTTTCCATATAAATATAGGATTCAAACCATTTTCCATATGAATAGAGTTCAATAAATAGTAACCGAGTGAATATTGATTGTGAATAGTGACTCCGAAGAATATCGGAATAGCAACTTTAATTGGAGGAGAATGAGAGCAAGAAAGGAAAATCTAATTTTTTGTGTGAAGAAAATGAGAGATTTTGGGGGTATTTATAGAAATCACCTAGGGCACAGATCGATTTGAATGCCCATATTAAAAGATGAATTTTGGATCATATGTGTGAAGGTACATGATAACTTCATGATGGATGGTCCAGATGCATTCCCAACAACCCTTCCAAATGCCTAGATCAAGTAAAAAGTCTTTGATTTTGATCTACGAACTAAATCTGATCTAGAATCATATCAATGGTTTAGATTAATTGTACGTACGGTATAACACTATATACGCTAGTTAACCTAGTCTTTCAAGTATTCCTACTAATCACATGTTGACATGTGGCATGGTGATGTGTTCCAATCAATCAGAAAATGCCATGTGTCAAATCTATTTTCTTTTCTTGTTTTTCAACTTCGAAAATTCACTAAAAATAAGTCCGATCTCTGAAAAATTACCCAAAAAATACCACAAGCTCATATCGACATCTAATATTTTTCTATAAAGTCACAACACCAAAATTCTAACTTCATATTTTCGGAAATATGTTATTCTCAAACATAATGACAATGTTTACTTGAAAAAAATGTCACTTACCTCAAAATAAACCGTCCAATTTTTCATGTGCGTGTAAAAATATTCTGGAATTTTTCAGGGTGTCACAATGTAAGTATTTATAGATAGTATTTCATTAATGAATATAGGTTGATAGTATATGACCAATAAGTTTGCAAGGGAGTAGTATTTTGCCCAATTTCCCTTTGTTTTTGGAATTATAAAACATTCAAAAACCCCGAAAATATTCTATAGATAAAGTCAAAAATAGTCAAGAGCAGGGTTACCACAATGGTGGCCTCCTCCTTCCCTCCTGCTTGACTACTGTGGTAACCTCCCCCTTCCCCCCTGCTTGACACCCAGGATCGAAGCCCCATGAGGGTTTCTTTCCTCCCAATGTAACCAAAAATAAAAATGCCGGAAATAAAAAATTGGGTTAACTACATAAAACCCCCTAAACTATAGGGTCATTTTCAAGTCCACACCCAACTTTAGAGACATTTTCTAGTACATATTCAAACTCCCGGAACACCTACAATTTACCCCCCACCGTTACACACCATTAGTTAATTTGTTAAATGCTGATGTGGCATTTGAGGGACCTATTTTTTAATTGACGTGAACTCCATGTGGGCAAAATATATAGTAAACAAATCTTTTGTTTTTTTATAAATAATAATAAAAATATAATTATATTAAACTAATTAAAATGTATTAATTAAAAATTAAAAATCAATGTTCCTATCCCTACTTCTCTAGTTCAAGAAAAAATATTGATGTTCTTCCTTTGTCGTGAATCAATTTCATTGCAGCACTAGGGATTTTACTTTCATTTCATTGCTTTCAATTAGAGTGAATCAATTTCATGTTCTTCTTGATGATGATGGTCATGAGATTAGAGGAAGATCGGGGAATGTTAGGGCTTGGATTTGGAGACCAGATCTGGAATTCCAAGAGCAGAGAGTCTCTTGTTGTCCACCCGAAGGTGTTCGTTTTAAATTTATAAATACTCGCAAGCGCACGAATCAATTGTAAATAGGCGTGTGTAAGTGTGAGATCGTTCCCATAGGGAGTGCGTGAAAAAGGTGGAAAACTAATTTAACCTGAGTTAATTCAATTGCTAACCTAGTTGATTCAAAGTTGATTTGTTGTTTGGAAAGAAAATAAAATAAAGAATAAAATTGAAAATGCAAATAAACTAGAGTAAGGTTTTAAATGAATTAGAAAAATAACTAAGGTTTTAGATTCCACATCATTATTCCATAAAACTCTAATTAATTATCTAACAATTCCCATGGAGTAGCAATCTAGAAATCAATCTACTGCTTTCTCAAGATATATCATTTAGGCATGCATTTTAATGAATCTTATGTAAATTCCCATTCCCTTCATAAGTACAAATTCTAAGCATCCTATGTGAAAAAAATTATTTAACTACAAAGGATCAAAGAAATTTGTATATTAGCAATACAAAACCAAGTATGCATTAATAGATTAGCTTAAATTCTTAACTACCACAAATACATTATAGAAGTTGTGAAAAGAAAATTAACCTATTAATCATGTGTAGCCGAAATTATAAACATTGAAGAATAAAATAGTAGGGAATTGAAAGATAAAACTAGAACTTTATTTCATAATGGTGTTTCCTCCTCAACCTTAGTCAAGGAATTTAGTTAGACATAATTGAAAATAAAAATAAAATAAAGAGATTGAAATACATAAAAATAAATGGGAACTAAGAGAGGTTCAAGAACATTAATAAGAGAGCTAAAAGGCCTTGGTTCTTATCCTTCTCTATCCTTGTTCCCAACTCAAAACTACTCTCTATTTGGTGCACAAAACTCTCTGCCGTATGGCTCTCACAAAATCTCTACACTATATGCATTGCATGGCACACTCTCTCCCCTTGCCGTAGCTCTCTATTTATAGAGGAAGGAGTTCACTTGTGCAGCTGGCCAATATTTTTCTTCACATGAAGGCTGCATCAAATTGGTTGGCTTCATCATTGCTACATGGTTCTTCAATTCCATTTGCTGCTGCATCACGTGTCTATGCCCTGCAATATTCCTCTTTCATTTGCATGCCAAGTTCTTTTCATTTGTTTAATTCTTTTAGGTGGTTGGCGAATTGCTTTCTTCATCATGGTCTTCTATTTGCTTTTCATTCAATGGCATGGAGTCATTCATCTAGTTGCTTTTGCTGCAATATCACGTGGGCTGCAAGATGTACATGAGCATCTTCATATCATCAAAAGTAGTGACGGACTCAGGAATCTTATCTCATAGGGACATAGTGTAAAAGTTCAAAATTTTTTTTTTTTGCTGTGGCAATGGAGGATATGGCGGTTAAAGGTTTTGGGGAGGGAGGGTGGAGGTGGGGGTGGGTGGAGGTTTTGGAGAAGCTGGGATCGGGTGGAGGGTTTGGAAACTGTTTTAATTTTTTTTTTTAAAGACATGGACCACCAAAACTACGTCATTTTGGTCAGGTCTTTTAAAAAAAAAAATTCGCTCGTTTTGGCCAGCTCGTTTAAAAAAATAAGCGATGGGCCAAAACGACGCCGTTTTGGCCAGTGTGTTTAAAAATAGAAGAAGCGCAACGCGCTTCTTCTTCCTCGCGCATCAACCCTTTCTTCAGGCCAAATATCAAACAGGTGGAGGGCATTTCATGGAGTCACACAGTTAGCTCAAGAGGACCTTCAAGCTTATTTTCATGGAGTCCATAGGGTCGTTTGACTCTATTGACCCCACTGTGAGTCCATCCCTAATCAAAAGCATATCTAGCATAAGTTAACACATCAGAACTTAATGATTGCCCAAGTTCATTCTTTAATATTGGGTGCTGTTAAACGAACCCTAAAATTAACCGAGTACACCCTACTACCAAACTATTTATTGAATTACTAATTTACCCTAATATAAAATGACAAAAAGGATATATTGAATATTGAAACAAAAGTAATTTTAATTAGTACACCATACTCAACATATTGAACCCTAATCAAATTAGAATTTCAGAGTTTGATTCCAATCCGTCAGTGTTTTCTTCATAAGTTTTTACTAATTTGTGTCTTTTTCATTGTAGACAGTTTCGTTTCTAACATATTTGTTGAAGAGTTTTGCTGATTATATCGATCGCATGAAGAAAGCATATATATGTAAAAGCATAGTCAATATGCACCGAGAAAGTGATGCCTGTGAGAGATCCCAAAATCGAGCCACATTCCTCAACTTTTTGTCCATGCCAAGGCATTTGTTATCCTCATGGATGATTTTTTTTTGGGTCAAATCCTCATGGATGATTGGAATGTAAAAGAACGAGGATCTAGGGAAACCGCAATAACACATGAAAAAACAAGCATCTTGTTCCGAATGAAGTCAACGAAGTTTGCTTTACCATTTGTTCTTTGTTGAAAGTTTTCCAATTTTGTTGGATGTCGCGGGACTTGGTGCTTGCCCTCGGGATCTTCCAAACGGACAAGTTTATTACCTGGTGTATTACTGATTAAAAGAAAAATGCAATCAGAAAATCAAGACAAGTAAAAGGATTTCACAAAGACCCCACCATCCATCAAACGACATTTTCATGATCGTATAGTTAGTATAATAGGGTGTACTTAGTATTAGGGTGTTGTGTGATAGAGTGTATTATGATGTATCATGGGTATTTTTGGTAGTTAAATAGGATCTACTTAGTTAATTTTACATTTTGATTTAATTATTAGGGTGCACTTATATCATATGGTGTACTAAGTTAATTTTAGGGTTCGTTTAACAGCACCCTTAATATTTGAGGGCCATTTTCTTCATCCTTTTAAATTATTCTTCTTTGGTAAGTGCAACTTTTCCATTTCTTCTCCCGTTCTTTTTTTTTTTTTGGTAAGTGGGGGCTAAAAGCCCGAAACAAACAGACTACAAAACAACAGAACGAGGCCTCATAGTGCCCCCAACATCCGCAGCAAGGATTTCTTCAAGAAAGTCAGGAATCTCATCATAGACATGTAGACCAGGACCAAAATTATAACTTCTGGTAGCCAAAGCATCAGCAGCTACATTTTGTTCACGGTAAATATGCTTAATTGCTCTTCTCCCATTCTTCACGTGGGCTGCATTCCCACTCTTCCTTGGACCAGCTGGTCTTCCCCATCATTCCTATTAATTTTATGTTGCCAAGTGGTGTAATAATAAAAGAAAAGTTATGTGACACACACTAGATACAAAATAGGTGACTAGCAGCCCATAATACTTATCCTGAGTTAGGCCTAGAGTTGGAGCAGTGGGAACGCATTATTTGTCTAATGAAACTCAAATTTGGATATGTTGTAGTAGACACCCATTGGAACAATTTCTATGAAGAATGTATTCCCATCCGAGCACAAGAACATACTGAATGGGTCATATGATTTTTTAGTTATTTTAAAGATTTTTTTTTGGTCTACATGGAAGTCCATGTCATTAAAAAATAGGTCATACATTTGACAAGTAAGCATTTAACAGATTAACTAACGTTTTGTGTAACGGTGGGGGTAAATTGTAGGTTTTCCAGAAGTTTAAGTATGTACTCGTAAATGTCTCTAAAATTGGGTATTAACTTGAAAATGACCTTATAGTTTGGGAGGTTTTATGTAGTTAACCCTAAAAACATTTAGGTCCGTTTGATAACCATTTCAATTTTAATTTTTAATTTTTAATTTTTAGTTTTTTTACTAGAGTATAGAGAAAAAAAAAAGAAGGAAAATGGAAGAGAGTATAAGAGTGGAAATGGGATTGAGAGGTAAGATGAGAGAGCATGAAGGAAGGAAAGCGTAAACAAAAGTGAAAACCAAAACTAAAAATTGAAATCTATAATAAATTGTTTTCACTTACTCCTCCCTCACATCTCTTCCTCTCTCTCAATCTCATTCTCACTATCATTTTCCTCTGTATTCTAATACAAAAAATGAAAACTAAAATCTCATTTTCCCCTATATTCTAACACAAAAAATAAAAAATAAAAACTAAAATTGAAAAAGTTGTCAAACAGGTCCTGAATAACACCGGCTGAGGATAAGGTAATACAGATGACAGATAATTGTTATCGCATTAGATATCTGTTAAAATCTACAGAACAGTTTTGGTATCACTTCCATAATTACATGCAAAAAGGGTTTAAATATTATATATCAGTTTCAAGGGTTTAGCTAAAAGAGTTGTAATCTAAACGGTCATTTATCAGAAAATCACAACAATCACAATGCTGCAGCAGCTAATTTCTCAAAATCACGATGGATGCCCTGAATGCCTTCAGTGATAGCATTTGCTTCTGATTGCAGCTTGCTAATTTCAGAACCTTTAGCCACATCAATTGACATCAGGGTCGCCCGTTTTTCCTTCAAGTCTTTAATATCACTATCAATTCGATTGATTGTTTCATTGTTTCTGGTTCTGTCAAGAGTACACTCCGTGATCTGAATGTCAACTTCTTTTGATTGGTTCTCAAGCTGCCCCAACTTAACTTTCATTTCAAGCAATTCCTTCAGACGATGCCGTACTGCCGTGACATCAAATCCCAACATTTCCAAGTCAACTAGTGCCTCCAAATTGCTATCAAATAAGTCTCTAGGATCGCCAACTTGCAACTTGGAAGTCTTCTCCACCAAAGAGGCAAAGGTTATCATATTTCCAAGGGCTGATCCTTCGCGACAAACCTTGTTGCACTTCACTAGAGGGTGAAAATGTGGGTTTTGCGGAAATCTTTTGAATACATCCATTGATTCAATATCTTCCCAAAATGGAGAACTTCTCACAAAGGGCAAATGCGGACTGTCTTGTTGCTCAATTTGTGTTCCTCCAACATCATTTTGTTGCTTGGCAGTCCCAGCTGGGTTACCTAGAGAACACAATCTTGATATTAGTCAAACTAACTACAGCCAAAGGAATCCATTGAAAATTTTCACAATAGCTTACTTGAGCACTCTATGGCTTTTATAGAATGGATTTCATCTATGTACAGTGATAAAGGTTGATCATGGGCAGAAATTGCTGTTGCAGATATTCCAGTCGCAGCCACCTGAACTTCTTTTGTCAAGTAATCCATTGCAAAATCCACAGTTTCCGTCTCTCTCATCACTTCTTCAGAACCTGCAAATTTAAGAAAGACAAAAAATTTAGACAACACAAAATAAAAGTCAAGAGGATAAGCCAAAGAGGAAAAAGAACAAGAATAAGGACAAGCACATCCCTATTATGTTAAGTAACAGTTTTTTATACATCCATGGTTTCAATTTTTTTCCCAACTGGAGAACTTTTCAGAAAGACAAAGTGGATTGTCTTGTTGCTCAGTGTCACCTGTTACACCAGTTTCAACCTGTCTTCCTCCGACCTCATTTTGTTTGTTGGAAATCCCAGTAGGGTTACCTAGAACAAACCTTGATGTTAATCAAACAAACCAAAACCAAAACAATACTTTGGAAACTTTCTCAATAGCTTACTTAAGCCCTCTATTATTTTCTCAAAATCCATTGCAGAATCTTCAGTTTCTGCTTCGGCCATTGCATCTTCAGAACCTGAGATTTTAAGAAAGGTATGAATTTTATACTACGCGCGATAACCATAAATAAGATTAAAAAATTACTATCAACAGGGGAAAAAGTGAGAAAAGGATAAGTACATCCCAATTTTATATTTTTACATTTTTTTCTGTTCATCTACCAATATGTTGTACTTTTTCGTATTGACTCATTTTAACAATAAAAAAATATTCAGGAATTTAATTGTAGCTCCCTCACACATGATTCAGTTGCAGAATCTACACTAAGTATTACCAAAAGTCCGTGTGTTTCTTTAATTGCAAAATCATTCTTTCTTAATTATGTTTCACTACCTCTATTTATTGACTCTTCCAATTTCATTTCCTAATCACCCATAAATGTTGTAATTAACTTGTATCTTTTTCACGGCAAAAAATTATAAAACACAAAAGCAAAAGCATACCAGTGGAAGAGAGCATTCAAATTAAATTGCACATGAGTTCCTTTATTCTTTTTACATAAACTAAAGGTTTTTCCAGGTTGTGATGTACCATACCATTATCATTCACAACTTGAGTCTTAGTCAATTCAACTTGAGCAACAACTCCAGTTCCATTGTGCTTCTCACCTGCAAAAAATAGAATTTATTCAGGCTGCAAGTCTTCTATTCCATTGTGCTTAATTCAGGCTGTTAGCCACTCATACCTGTGCAATCCAACCTTTTTATCACATGCAATTCACTGCTCGCTCCATCTCCATTCCATTCAACCTCCTGAATGAATTAATAAGAAATATCATGATCAACAAATTTGGGTTAGAGGGAAATAAATCTCAATAGGATGCCTCCAAATTCGTACTTATTCCAGACATAAGTAAAGTTGAACACATTTTTGAATTAATTATAGAAAAAATTAAAATAAAATACCATAGTTTTTTATATATTAATAATTGTCATTTTCTAGTAAGGTCAACATTAAATATTCCTAGAATTATGGGCATGCGCCATCTTAGTCCTTTGTTTCACTTTTACAGCACCCTCTGAGGTATAATTGGGCTCTCTTGTTTTATGTAACAATATTTCAAACTTTTTTAAAAATATAAATTTATTTAAATTAAATAATAATAATAATATAAATAAATAAATAAATAAGAGGCCACTCTGTATTTCAAACCATGGCTACTTTAATCACCAAATTAGCAAGTACCCAGGTAGCTAACAGGAGAAGCATCCTTTCTTTTGAACAGAAAAGTCTTATTCCCCAAAGCTTTGGGTATCATTTTGGTCTTACATTGGTTTGATAGAAAGCACACTGGTCTTGCATTTTTACCCCAAAGCTTAATGTAGACTGCAGTTTTGATACACGGAGAGATAGAGAAGAAGCATAGCATACGGGCTTCAGATATACCTCCAAAGGGAGCAGACATGATGTGTCAGCATGAGATCGCCTTGTTAGTTCAGACTCTGTACCAGAAGATTCAATGTTGTCTACTCCATACTCATCTTCAACATCTTCTTCATCAGCCTTTTTTATTTCACTGCCCTTCTTGACTGCAAAAAATTATACAAATTTGTTTTATGTGGATCACACAATGTTAATATAGAAATAATATCATGTAATGTTACTCAGTGTGGATATTTGCCTCTAGCTGATTTTTCACCAGGAAATTTCAGTGGCCTGCCCCTCCCCTCATATCTCACTCTTTGCCAAGGGATATCACCTTGAGAATTCCTTGCTTTACCTTTTTGTTTAAGAGAAATTATTGCTCGATTGTCCAGTCCTCCAACCTGCTGTTGTTTAGTCTTCTTCTGCAATAGGAATAAAATGGATTCTAATCAGGACCATCAGGTCTCAGGAAGAAACAAAATCAGAGGAAAAAATAATGCATTTCTTGCTTTTTTTGTATATAGCACTTCTTATTTTCAAATGGCAGTCTTCAGATGCTATCAACTTATAAAATTCATAGAGAGCAAGTTAATGAGTTCGGAGAGGGAAGACTTGACTCATGATTTTGTTTACCCCAAAGGAACACTCAGCAATAGGAGAATATATACCAACAACACTTTTGTGAGAGTTAACTTACCACACCATCTCCAACTAGGGCTTTTTCGCTCCTTCGAAATAATTGTGCAACAGATAAGGAGTCTTCTGAATGTCCCCATATTAACTTCTTGGAAAGACCTAAAATGGTTGCATCATCGTTAGGTTTCTGATTAATTTTTAGTTTCTTTTTGGTCTTTCCATAAGGTGATTTATCAATGCAAGGACTCAAGTCCTCCGACTGATTCTTCCACGAAATCCTCAAACAAGGTGTTTTTTCTTCATTATTATCCTTGGTAGCACCTGAACTTTCAAGTGCTGTAGCTAACTCAGAACTCCTGGAACTCTCGCATGCACGCTTTGATCGTACTTCATAATCCCTATTAAAGTGACCTTCCTGAAACAAAAGGCCAAAATTTAGCCACCACAAATAATTTGAGCCCATGTATACTTCTCAGCATAGAAACTTAAACTTACCTTATAAAATTGCATCCTAATTATTATATTTCAAGAGACAGGGTGATCCAACCATCATATCCCCATAAAGGAACAAGCCATGACACCTCCCTCACCCCCCGGCCCTTTTCCCAACATAAAACAAGAGAAAAATACACATACCTTAAAGTAAGGAACCCAGTTTCCATTGATCATAGTAACCCAGTTTCTATTGATCATAGTAATCCGTTTTCCATTGATCATAGTAACCCATCTTCCATCTGTCCAGTGCATATGAGGCCTCAATTCTGACTGACTGTATTGCTTCACCTCCTCTGTGAATTTTAAACAGACCATATACTTTTTTCCTGTAAGAACTTTTATAATCTCTCCGACCCACCAACCCATATCAAAGAATGCATCCACCATTTCCACCAAGTTAAAATCTCTTTCAGCCAACTTTGGAGGCTGAGGGCGAATCTGTTTGCCACCTACGACCACTTTAACATCACAGTTGTTTGAGCTCTTATATTGAAGCAAGAAATAGTTGACCCCTAGTTCACCAAGATAAATTGCTGGGAACCAAGCACAGAATGGATGTTCTTTGTTGAGATTCACTTCCACTGCTGTCCCAGGGCTGAAAAATGATCCCGCCATCCTCTTTGAACCATTAGTGAGAAATATCAGTTTTCTTTCTATTAGAAGCACATCATATAGAAATTTCTATCATTCCTCAAAAATTGGAATCCAGATATATTGCAAATGAGATAAATGAATGAACTGAAAAGGCATGAACTTGCAAATATATAAGTAAAGACCTCAATAAAACCAAACTTAAAACTCCATAAAATCACAAGTTCCTAAATTGAAATACAAAAAACATAAAACAAACCAAGAAGAAGACATGAAAGAAAGATCTTTTGAGTTAAATATATATATTGAGAAGCAGACTGCATCAGAACTCACTAGATGCTGTGGCTAACGCATCATTGGCCATCTATAGCACTTAAATACTAAATAGTACAAATGTTCACACAATTAGTAATCATTCAATTCATGGTAAAAGATTGTGTTCACAATAAAACCGTCTAACTGAACTTGCCCAAATACAATTTAAAGGGAGGGGGACTTACTTAACAAACACCACAATATCTGAGAAGTCCCAGAAAAAAATTAGAAAGCACAAACAAACCTGATAGCAAGTACTGGTTCGGACTAAGGACAACAAGCAATAAAAATAACAACTTTGGTTGATAACTCAGGAAAATCAATAGAATAGTCAAGAGAACCAATGATACTCATGACAACCGGTATTAAAAACACATGAACACGGATAAACTGCTGTTAAAAAGTGCAACAACGTAAAAAGATGATCTTTTTAGGAAAATAGAAATCTTCCTTAAGAAAAAAAGAAGATTCTAAAAGCAGAACAACAAAGGCAAGGCCAATGTACAAAAACAACCTGCATGTTCTTAAATCATGGAAACCCATGGTAGAAAGCTCCAAAAACAATTCATTGATAAACAAAAGAAAGCTCATGCAAGCATAAATCAAATACAAATCCTATATTAAACAAACAAACCCGCATGCATTATTAAAATGTAGAACTAGTACCTCCTTGCGGGCACGAACCCATATGCCGTCCTGCAAATCCCAATGGGGCCGCAGCTCAGAGCGCCTTAACTCGAGCAGATCAGGTGGGTTTTTGAAACCCACCGTATACTTGTCATCCTCAAACTTCATCACAACCCCCACCCACCAAGCATCAAGGTAAGAGGCGTCTACGACGTCGGCTGGCTCGAAGGGCTGGTCAGGATTGTCAGGAGGAGGCACTGGCCTGATGGAGCGCACGTCAACGAGCTCAGTGAGTGGCTGGTTTGGGTCATCGTCGGAGAGCAGAGTCTCGTACTGCACCAGAGCCTTGCTTGAGTTTGAGTTGCCAACGCTCTTCCTTTTCTTCTTCGTTGAGAGATCTGAGGGTTGTGGATCAAGGATTATGGCTGGGAACCATGCACCTCTGTAACCCTCTTCTTTGCTGCAAACTTCCACCTTTGAATCCTTGCTCAAATGCGCTTGGCTCCGCTTCACCACCATTTTCTTACTTGTTTTCTCTCACTTTCTCCAGAGAGAAAAACACACTATATTTACTAGTGTTTAGTAGCAGAGCAGAGCGGTCAAGGTTTTGTCCTCCTTGTTCTTCCAGGACTCTCAAATTGTGCGTATCTCTGGTGAAACGACTGATCGTAAAATTAAAACAAGTTTTGTTCGAAACGACAGGCGTTAGTCCCACTGAGAGTTGTTGGATTGGATGTTTTGGTTATTCCTAGACCCAAAGAAGTATAGTTTTGTTGGGCTTCGGCCCACCTTTATATCAAAGAAAAGATTTGAATAATTCGCTCCAACAACCAACCACTCCTCGACCAAATGGAAGATTCCAAACATTTCCTAATGTAAAGAAAAACTCTAAAAACGTTATCTTGAAATTTGAAGTGGTTTGCTTGGTCTTATTTAAAGCGTGTCAGATTTTTACATTTACATCTAAGATTCTAGAATAAATATACATCTTATATTATGTTTTGTAATTCACTTATAATGTTTTAATCCAAAAATTTAACTTATAATGTGATTTTATTTGGACATTACATCTGATTTTGTATATCACTTTATTGGTCGTCTCAAGCTAAAAAGGAGGTGTAAATAAAATGTAAAATCTCTCTTTTTTTGCACATAATAAATGATGTAAATGAGATGTAAAATCACCATCTCTCAATTTGGTGGTACATTATGCAAAATTGCAATATATTATTTTGCATCTCAATTTGTTGGTCGTCTCAAAGAAAAGTTGTAAATAATGAGATTAAAATGAAGGAGGTGTAAAAGAGATGTAAAATCGGGTGACTCAGGATAAATGAGATGTAAAATCACAAGTATAGATTTATCTAGGAAAATGCAAATATTCTTTAATATTAATACTTTTTTGGCAATTAAGAATATAATATTAATTGGCAATTGAGTTGTTGGTCCAGATAATAATTAAAGCAAGTCAAATTTGTCAATTTGTCTTCCCTCTCTCTATCTTTCTTCACTCGTTTTTTCTCGTCACCTTCCTTCCCAAACCCAAGTCACCACAGACTCAGCCATTTCCACAAGTCAATGAAACCATCTTTTTAACCAGTCTCCCTCCCCATGATCTCATTCTTCATCAAACCCATCTCTTTCCTTCCCCTTCATTCAAAATCTTAACTTCACAAACACCTCTCTCATTCTCAATTTATCACATTCTATCATTCTATCTCTCAATTCAATTCAATTCAATTCATCTCACCAACCAGTTTATCACCAACCATGTTGATGCTGGTAGACTGCTCAGGCTGCCGCACGCCTCTGCAGCTGCCACCTGGTGCTCAGACCATCCGCTGCGCCGTCTGCCAAGCCGTCACCCGCGTCGCCGACTCGCGCGCTCTTCCTCCTTCGCCCTCCTCCTCCTCCTCCTCCTTCCACCGCCCACCTCCTCCTTCCACTTCTCCCTACAACCACGCGCCGCCGGGGCCTCCTCCGTCGGCTCACGGACGCAAGCGGGCCGTGATATGCGCCGTGTCGTATAAGAGCTCCCGGCACGAGCTCAAGGGCTGCATCAACGACGCCAAGTGTATGAAGTACTTGCTGGTCAACAAGTTCAGCTTCCCCGAGTCCTCCATTCTTATGCTCACCGGTAGCTCTCGATTCTCATTTCTTCAATGTTTGGACCTTTTGATGTTGCTTGTAGTTTGAATTTTATGGGTTGTTTTCTAATTAGACTTTAAATTTATGGGTCAGGAAAGACTAGTTCTTGTGTTCTTATCCTACATACTATTGCAATTGGATCGTTGAATTATTCTGCATTGGTAGTAAAGCATCTACCTTTTTCTAAAAACTGATATGTTTCTGTTGATTTTAATGTTATATACATTATTTATGAGTAATTCCGTAATTACCATTTAAGTGCTATTACTATTACAATTAAGAATCTTTACTTGGGTTATCTTTCTCATGTTTCCATAAACAACTGAGTTTTGCATTATGAGTAATTGAGTAAGTCATGTTGTTCCACAATTTTAATGATGCTGCCTCTGATATGGTTGTAAAAAGTCAAAAACAGGTTATGCTGATGCACCATGGTTTATTTTAGAATGTAATTGAACAATGTTCATAATATGTAATGCATATAAGTTCTTATCTTAATCTCTATGTGACTGTAACTTGCAGAAGAAGAATCTGATCCTTATCGGCGCCCGACCAAACAAAATATGAGAATGGCGATGGTTTGGCTTGTGCAAGGTTGTCAAGCTGGGGATTCCTTGGTGTTTCATTATTCTGGTCATGGATCACAACAGAGGAACTACACTGGAGATGAGGTGGATGGATATGATGAAACACTCTGTCCCTCGGATTTTGAGACTCAGGGAATGATCGTTGATGATGAGATCAATGCAACAATTGTCAGACCTCTTCCTACTGGGGTTAGGCTCCATGCTATTGTAGATGCTTGCCATAGTGGTACTGTGCTAGATTTACCGTATCTCTGTAGGATGGACAGGTAACTCCAGTTTGATATTTTGTTTCTTCAGATCTTATCTTATGTGTCTTTGCATAGTGTAATCTATTCTTTGTTCTCCATCTCTGCCCATATTATATATATATGAAAGTTATCTATTCTTTATTTTTTACACTCCATAATGTTATTCTTTAAGTATTTTCTTCCTGCAGTTTGTTTTGTTTTGTGCTTAATATTGCTCTATGTATTCATTATTGTGTGGATGTAGAAGCGGAAAGTATATATGGGAGGACCATCGCCCTCCGTCAGGTGTTTGGAAAGGAACCAATGGTGGGGAGGCCATTTCCTTTAGTGGCTGTGATGATGATCAAACCTCTGCCGATACCTCAGTAAAGTCTTGTTTAAACTACATTAGCCATCATGCCCTTTTCTAGTCTAAGGATATTATAAGAACAAAGCTAACACTTCATCTGTACAGGCCCTGTCAAAGATTACTTCAACTGGTGCAATGACTTATGCTTTCATCCAAGCCATCGAGCGTGGACATGGAAATACATATGGGAACATGTTGAATGCAATGCGATCTACCATCCGTAACACAGATAATGATCGTGGAGGTGGTATTGTGACATCTCTTATCTCCATGCTTTTGACAGGAGGCAGTCTTGGTGGATTGAGACAGGTATGATCGTCAATCTTTCAACACCAGTTTGACCATATAACAAAATCTGATGTTTGTTAGCAGTATTTTGATTAAAATCAGCATGCCAAATTCTGTGAGCAATTAAATTATTCCTAAAAGTTTAGTTAGACACTGAAGTATGAAGGAAAATATAAAAGAAAAATAATGTTTCATATCTTTAGAAGATGTGCAGTCCTCTGTTTTTGCACTGTGAGAAATGCATAGATCTTAAATTTTATTTTTGTGTATTCGTCATGTTGCGTTTTGTTAAACTTGATCTCATGTCTAGTAAGCTGATTTCAGTTAGCATCTTAACTTTCCTTTGAACTGTCTTTGCTGCAGGAACCACAGCTATCTGCCAATCAACCATTTGATGTGTATACAAAGCCTTTCTCCCTTTAGTCAGTGAAACAGTATTTCCATCTTCTAATGATCCATTAAGCGCGTCCCAACCTCCCAGAAATGTGTACAGTTCTTCTCAGGGAAACCCAATTTTGTCATCTTATTGCTTTCAGTTCTATTGGTTGTTAATCTTACGTTTTTCTAGTTCATGGGTATCTTCCCCTCACCCTGAGATCTTGCTAGAAAGATGCATATTTTATAGAATGGGTGTGCGCCTTGTAAATCCAATGTCCAGCAAACCCTGACCTAGTTCCTTTTGATGGAACATAGTTGGTCTTCAACAAGATCCAAATGCAAAAATTCCCAGATTCTTCCTAGTTATCGTTCCTTATCATAATGAATGATTTTCACCTAATATATTTTTATAGATTAGTCAAAAGCTGAGGCATTTCAAATTATTTGATAACAGAGATCTTGGGCATGTATTTTGAATTCTTCCATAAAGTTCTTAGTCTTTGTCCTTAAATTTTCACATATATGCATAGAGTGTGAAGATATGGAAGCATTTTTGCTCACCACTTTAACCCAATGTGTACTTTCACCACCATCTTCAATACTTGACATGTGTTCATAGGCAAATTTTGTTTTGTGTTTATAGAACCATGGTTATGCTTATGGACATGTGTCAAGTGTTGAGGATGGTGGTGAGAGTACACCTTGGGTTAAAATGGTGAGCAAAAATGCATCCGTGAAGATATATGGAGTATAACATATCATAAATAGTGACACTGATTACAATAGAAAGAGAACAAAACAATAAAATAGAGGCAACTGCATATAAATATATTCCAACAGAATAGAATCCAAGAACAAGAATCATGTAAAGTAATGTAGCAAAAAACAAGATGCCAAAAGCATCACGGATAAAAGTTAAAGGAAGTAGAGATATGTTCGAATTTGATAAAATTAACATGAGAAGTTGGAATGTATAAATTCCCATGATTTTGAGGACAATGATCACAACATCTTCTCTTCCCTTTACCCTCAGACTCTCTCACTATGTTGATGCCTGTTCAGTGCTCAAAATGCCATAAAAATGTGCAGCTACTACCACCAGGCGCACCCTCCATGTGCTGCCATGTTGCCACCTATACAGCTCCATACTCCTACTCCCACCACTACCCACCTCATCAACTGCCATTCACCACCCTGCATCTGCCCCCTTACAGCCACTTGCCGCCCAGGCCACCTCTGTTGGCCCGCGTTTGCAAGCGAGCTGTGATATGTGCCGTGTCTTATAAGAACTCCAAGCATGAGCTTAAGGGGTGCATTAACGATGCAAACTGCATGAGGTATTTGCTTGTCAACAGGTTCCACTTCCCCGAGTCCTCCATTCTCATGCTCACCGGTAATTTCGATGTGAAAACAATGTTCCTAAAATATTTTATGCAGATAATTATTTCTGATCTTAAATCTCTAGCTGAGAGTTACTCTTGCAGAAGAAGAGGCTGATCCTAATAGGCATCCATCCAAACAAAATATGATAAAGGCTCTGTATTGGCTTTTGCAAGATTGTCAACCAGGAGATTCTTTAGTATTTCATTATTCTGGTCATGGAAAACGCAACAAGAACTACACTGGGGATGAGATGGATGGATTTGATGAATACTTGTGCCCGTTGGATTTTAAAACTCGGGGACTGATTTCAGACGATGAGATCAATGCAATAATTGTCAGACCTCTTCCTCATGGGGTTAAGCTCCATGCATTTATAGATGCTTGCCATAGTGGTACTGCTCTAGATTTGCCATTCCTCTGTAGAATGGACAGGTAATTAAGAAACAGCTTAATACTTTTGTTGCTTAAAATCTGATGTGGTAAAGTTCAATCCCAGATTTTAGTATTGCTTTATGGATGCAGAAGTAGGAGATATATATGGGAGGACCATCGGCCTCCATCCGGTGTTTGGAAAGGAACAAATGGTGGGAAGGCTATTTGCTTCAGTGGCTGTGATGATCACCAGACCTCTGCTGATGCTTCAGTACTAGAAAAAAATCTAAGACACCATCTTAATTTCTTAAACTAATTATTCTGCTTAGAAGTGACTGATAAAGAAAACAGGGCTAATGCTAATTTTGTATGCACAGGCTCTGTCAATCCAACTGGTGCAATGACTTTTTCTTTCATACAAGCCATTGAGCATGGACATGGAACTACATATGGAGACATCCTGAGTTCAATGCGATATACCATCCACAACGCAGAGAATGAAGACTGTGACACTGGGACATCTCCTCTTCTCAATATGACTAGAAGACGGAGTCTTGCTGCCGGGTTTACGCAGGTACATATGATTGTCAATGCTTTTAAATTAGTTTGAAAACATAGGAAATTCTGTTGTTTGTTGTCAGTATTTTGCTTTGATTAATAAGTGTGTGCGCTTTTGGTTATCTTTACATAAACTTGACCTCATAATCTTCAACTTTCATTTATCTCCTTTTCAACAGGAGCCACAGCTAACTGCAAGTAAAAAGATTACGCTGAAGAAGCTATTCTCCCTGTGATTTTTATCATCTGTTTTAGTTCTACTGTAATATAATAAGCAAATGCACAATGTCCACAACACCAGAAAACCACAGGCTAAATCCCATATGAAAAACCCCATTACAAATTGCTAAAACCATCTCATCATGTCAAATGAAAAGGGAAATGTAAGAAAATTACTAATAATAAATGATAATAAACATATGGAAGCCATTCTTAAGCCATGTCTTGCTATCCACTTCTTCTACCTTTTTGCAGTACTCTGAATGGCTTTCCCATCAACTGCATGCATTGCATCTTGTACCTTGCATTGTCCTTCATAGCCATCTCCTCGTACAACTACAAAAACATTTTATCATATTTTAATTTTCTTTTCCTTCCAAAATAAACTAAAAGAAGAAATGAATTGTTCATGATTGAAAATAATCAGAGAGAGAGAGAGAGAGAGAGAGAGAGAGATTGCAATGCAGACCCTTTTCTCTGTTTGAGGGAGTTGGCACCACATTCGACCAAGTTGCTTACTTGTTTCACCAAATGAAGAGGACTTAACAACACCCCAAGTTGCCATCACAAAGAAAGCATAAGAAGTGCATGGCTTTATGGGGGAACTATGCCTTCTAAGCACTCTCTCAAACACATCAAGCTTTCCTCTGTTTTTCTTCCTTGATTTCTCATTCCCACCACAACAAGGCCTCATTAAACTCCTGCCTGATGGTATTGGAGGAAAATAGTTGACAGGAGATATCACCCCATTTCTCAGCCTTGTCGTCACAATATTTCTTATCTCACTAGACTCAATGTTAGGATCGGTTAGTGCTAGAATGGGAATCTTCACAGCTCAAACAACAATATGAACAGAAAATAAAGAACACCAGAATTAACGTGGTTCGGCAAGGCAAGCCTACATCCACGGGCAGCAATATGAACTTCTTCCACTATAACAGAATAATGGGTACAACAAGAACAATCTTACCAAGCCAATGCCCAGTGGCTTGATGCACACTGAGAAGTACAATGACAAAGACACTATACTCTCCTGTTTTATCTCACTCACACACTTAGAGTGGTACACAATTATCTCTCTCACTCTCACAATATTGGAGTGGAATACCGATGACTTTCGATGGTGTTCTCTCACTTTCTCTATCTCTCGGCTTCTCTATTTCAGCCTTACAACATGAGGAGCTAGCCTTCCCTTTTAATATTTGACAGAGGAAGGATTGAGAAGCTTTTGGGTTTCCTCCTCCAACGGGTATGAGGCAATAAGCATAATTGCCCAACACCATCATTTATCATAATAAGTATTGCCTTTCATCATTGTGTTGACACAATGATATCCACCTTTTGACCGCACCAAAGGAATGTTCTTTGATCGTTATCATTGTTGACACAATGATATCTACTTTTGCATGGAAAGCATATTTCTTTATCATGGATCGACCCATGGTAATACACCAACAATCTCCCCCTCCAGGTATGAGGGAGGAATACCGCACTCCGACCCCAAATTTAATTGAGTCCATTCCAGTAGCTTTGATGCAAAAGTTCAGCTTTTGTTTAGTGACAATCTTTGTCAACATGTCTGATTCTTGTCGATGAATTTTCTTTAATCAGAGTAGCAACTTGTCTTCAATAGCTTCTTCTTATCCAATGATATCGTACATCAATGTGCTTAGTGGAATGATATGATGAATTCTTACTCAAATCAAGAGCACTCGACCACACAAGAGACTACATAGTCTTCTTGCTTCAAACCCAATTCTTGGAAGGAACCGCTTCATCCATAATAACTCCTTGCATGCTTCGTAGCTGCTATGTATTCCATTGTGGATAAAGCAACACATTTTGCAGCTTGGATTGCCAAGATACACTCCCCGCAAAAAGTAAACAAGTACCCAGAATAGATTTTCCGCTATCAAGGTCACACTGTCATGTCAAGATCAAGTAAATCCTTCTAAAATTGGTTTGGAACCACCAAAGCACAAGCACATCTTAGAAGTACCCTTCAAATATCTGAAAATCCACTTAACTGCTTTCCCAAAGGGTATTTTCCTGGATTAGAGAGATATCTGCTCACAACTCATCGCGTGAGCAATGTCTCGGTCGAGTGCACACCATGGCATACATAAGACTCCCTACGAGATGAGTAGGGAATAGAAGCCATTTTCTCCTTTTCTCGCATTTGTACTTGGACATGACTCCTTGCTTAATTTGAAATGATTTGCTAGAGGTGAGCTCACCGGTTTGGCTCCTTTCATGTTGAACTTTTCAAGCACCCGCTCAACATACCTTTCTTGTGACAACCACAACTTCTTGGATTTCCGTCACGAACAATACGCATGCCCAAAATCTGTTTTGCTGGTCCTAAATCTTTCATGTCAAAGTACTTGGACAACTCTTCTTTTAGCTTCCTAATCATAGAAGCATCTTGACCAACAATTAACATGTCATCAACATATAATAATAATATTATGAAATTACCTCCACGAACTGTCATATAGACACATGGATCTGCGATTGTCCTCTTGTACCCATGACTCACCATGAATGAGTCGAACTTCTGTTCCACGCCTTGGAGCTTGTTTAAGTCCATATAGACTTTTCTTCAAACTTACAAACCATGTCTTCCTTTCCTTTGAATTTAAACCCTTCCAGTCGCTCCATATATATCTCCTCTTCTAAATCTCCATGGAGGAATGCAGTCTTCACATCTAGTTGTTCAAGTTCAAGATCCATGCCGGCCGCCATACCCAAGATAACGGATAGAAGTCATCTTTACCACTTTGGTGAGAAAATCTCTTCAAAGTCAACGCCTTTCTTTTGACCAAAGCCCTTCACTACCAAGCGAGCCTTGTATTTTGTCATTTGCTCATCCCTTTCAGTTTGAACACCCATTTGTTTTTGAGTGCCTTTCTTTCATCCTCGGTAGCTTCACCAGCTCATAGGTATCATTCTTCAATAAGGAGTCCATCTGGACTCCATTGCCTTTCAACCATTTGTTACTGTCTTTATGAGCTATGGCCTCCTCATATGTCTCGGGCTCTCCATCATCTGTCCAGGATATAATCTGATGACGTAGTACTTGGTAGGTTGACGTCGACTCCTGGTGGATCTTCCGAGCCGAGCTTGAGTCTCTGGTAAGGCTGAAGGCTCCCTGATCATGCTCTTCTTCCCGACGTGCTCCCCGATCGCTGATCTCCGATGTCCCTTCAAAGCAGCCTTCTTTTGGCATGTCACCATCCTTTTTATCAAGTTAAGGGGTCAAGACCTTTTAGTCACTTCTTCTGGTTGAGCCTCCTCATCAGGGTCTGCTAGTGTTTGATCTTCATAAAAGATCACATCTCGCTTCTTATGAATTTCTTTGCCTTTGGATCCCACAACAGAACCAAATTCTTCACCACCATAACAAGAAAGATGCACTGTAGCCTTGTAATCTAGCTTTGATCTTTGCTCTTGGGTACATGCACAAACGCCTTGCAGCCAAACACCTTCGAGATGAGAGTAAGACACATCTTTTCCATCCCACACTCTTTTCCGGAATATCAATACCCAAAGGAACCGATGGGGATCTGTTGATCAAATGACACGCCGTTGTCACTAGCTTCACCCCAAAATTGCTTGGATAACTTTGCAGTTCAGCAAAACACCGACCTTTCCATGATGGTCCGGTTCATTCTCAGCCTACACCGTTGTGTTGTGGAGTGCCAGAACTGCTGTCTTCGTGCCTTATGCCATGCTTTATACAATAATCTCTGAATTGTTGGGATGTATATTCTCCACCATTGTCGCGGAGGCATTTGAGAGATCTCCCTTCTCTCCACCATGGCATGGAACTCCTGGAATGATTGGAACACCTCGGTCTTTGGTTTTCAACAAATACACCCAAACCTTCGTGAAGCATCATCAATATAAGTAACAAAATATTTATTTCTTCCTAGCGACTTTACTTCCATGGGACCACACACATCGAGTAAACAAGTTCCAACAAATTTTCTTTCTTTGTAGAGGGTATAGAAAAACTAACTCTATGTTGTTTTCCAAATAAACAAAACTCACAGAATTTTTATGCGTACCTTTGGCACAGGAATGAGGGACTTCTTTGCTTAACTTGTAGGCCTTTCTCACTCATGTGACCTAACCTCTTGTGCCACAATTCAGTGAAGAGTCCTCCACTCGAGTTCAACTCATTTCTGAGACTTTGGCATATGACCTCGTATAAGGTGCTGCAAAGATTTGCTCGGCAATCACCATAGAGCCCTTGGTAAGCTTTAATTTTCCTTCGCCAATATAATGTTCAAAACCTTGCCGGTCAAGAACGCCAACAGATATTAGATTGAGACGCAAGTCTGAAACATGTCTCACATCTTTCAAGCAAAGAATCGCACCCAAGACCGGTCTCGAGACGAGATATCACCAATTCCAAGAATTTTGGAGTGACTATTGTTTCCCATCTTCACTATGCCAAAATCTCCTTCTTTGTATGTACTGAAGAACTCGCTTTGGAAGTAGCATGAAATGAGGCGCCATTGTCAAAAAATCCATTCGGTGCCTTGATCATGATGACCCATGTTTAAGCATTCTTCAACGGAGAGAATCTACCTTCATGGCCGCTTTAGGACTGGCTGTGGTGTGATTGCTTTCTTCTCTCTTTGGTTGTCACCTTCATTTCTCCTTTGGTTGTGGTCTTCATTTTGCTCTCTCTTCCATGCACGGCAATGCCTCTTCATATGGCCCTCTTGCCACAATGATGGCAACTTCCTCTAAATCTTGATCTAGAGCGACTTGGGTTCTTGCCACGTCCTTTGGTCCTCTACTCTTGCTCCTTCCTCGCTTTCTCAGTCACATGTACTTGGCTGCTTTCGATGCACGAAACTTTTCTCCTTGTTTCTTCATTAAACATGCTATCTTTAACACTATCTATAGTAAGAGCACCATTAGGAGCAGAGTTACTTACGTCCACCACAAAGGTTTCCCAATGCTCTGGTAAGGAACCCAGCAGCAAAAAAGCTTGCCACTCAATTTGTCAATCGTCATTTTCATAGTTGCCAATTGGTTGACCAGATTCTCGAAGTTGTTCAGGTGCTCAGTCACACTCAAACCGCCTTGTACTTCATATTGATGAGCTCCTTGATCAAGAAGGCTTTCTTAGTCAGCCTTCTTCTCGAACAAGGATTCAAGCTTCTCACGCCAAAGAGTATGTGCATCAATTTCATTTGACACATGGTGAAACACACTGCCGTCCACCCATTGTCTAATGTTGCCAATAGCTTTCCGGTTCATTTTCTTCCATTCGACATCGTGACATCTTTCCGGCTTGGCCTCTGCACCTTCAATTGGTTCATGTAGGTCTTTGCAATAAAGAATATCCTCCATCCTTGGTTTCCAGGTCACCCAATTGGAGTTGTTGAGTTTGATCATAGAGCTTCCTTCCATTCTCGCACTATTCACGAACACCGCTCATTCCAATTTGGAATTGCTTCTTGCTCTGATACCACTTGTTAGGATCGGTTAGTGCTAGAATGGGAATCTCACACTCTCAAACAACAATATGAACAGAAAAATAAAGAACACTGCATTAACGTGGTTCGGCAAGGCAAGCCTACATCCACGGGGCAGCAATATGAACTTCTTCCACTATAATGAATAATGGGTACAACAAGAACAATCTTACCAAGCCAATGCCCAGGGCTTGATGCACACTTGAGGAAGTACAATGACAACACACTATACTCTCCTGTTTTATCTCACTCACACACTTAGAGTGGTACACAATTATCTCTCTCACTCTCACAATATTGGAGTGGAATACTGATGACTTTCGGGATGGTGTTCTCTCACTTCTCTCTATCTCTGCCTTTCTCTATTTCAGCCTTACAACATGAGGAGCTAGCCTCCTTTAATATTTGACAGAGGAAGGATTGAGAAGCTTTGGGTTCTCCTCCAACGGGTATGAGGCAATAAGCATAATTGCCCAACACCATCATTTATCATAATAAGTATTGCCTTTCATCATTGTGTTGACACAATGATATCCACCTTTGACCGCACCAAAGGAATGTTCTTTGACTGTTATCATTGTTGACACAATGATATCTACTTTTGCATGGAAAGCATATTTCTTTATCATGGACTGGACCCATGGTAATACACCAACACTCAATTACTTCATTACCCTTTGAAGGTTGTGCACAAGAAGCACTTTGGTGATCTTCCACTTCTTGAACAGCATTTGGGGTCATATATGAAGAAAAACTTGAATTCTCAGAGAAATGGTTTTCTGGGCAACATCCATTTGCATCCAGAGAGTTGAGGAGGCTGTGGTTCTGATGATCAGGTGTTTGTTTTTTCTGCACACTGAATTGTACTGAGAATTTCAAATTCCCAGTGTCCCCTTTGACTTCAATGGTGTCTCCACTGAGAAAACCAGACAGTTGGAGAGGTGTTGAAGGCATTATAGTGTTTGTTGATTGAATTGATTGGTCAAACTGCATGTCTTCTGCCATTGAAGACCAAAATTCAAGATTGTAATGGAGGGAGGAACTGAGAGAAGAAGCAAAATGGGTTGGTTGTAAGTTTTGGTGATAGTTGTTCGAAATTTTGTTACATAAATGTGAAATGTTGCATCTTTTGGCTATTTGGCACCTTCTGCATAATGTCGTTTCGTCACATGGCACTGGGTTTGCTTTGAACTCCCGAGATGCCAGACAGATGATGTGCGAAATCAGTGGAACACAGTTATGTGGTTTCAGTATTAGTTAATTAATGTTTATCAATGTATCAAAGAGAGAGAAATTCATTGAAGAAACATTGGATGTTTATCAATGTAATTAGATGTACTTATTCCATTAATTCTACTGTTTATATATGTAATTATTGTCTAAGAAGGTAACAAAATATCAGAACAATACCAGCCAAATCATTGAAATGTTGATACCTAATAATAATAATAATTTTTATTTTTATTTGGGGTTTGGAACTTAAAACCTCTTCTAAGATCATCCATAATGGGCTCCCTAAACCACCTCCTTAGACAAATTTTAAGGAGGAATTAGAAAAATGCAACTTCAATCCTGCTCTCTATCCACCTCCTAAAATAGGGAGACATTTAGGAGCTCCTAAATATGAGGAGAGAGAAAAGACTCTTAGTGGCTCCTTATAATTTAATGTTGCTTTATTTAATGAGTATTTCAAACTTTTAATTAATGCTAACTATTTTTTATATTATTTTTTCATTGAGATGGACCAATTAAAAAAGAGTTTTAGTATTTATGACTCTCTAAACTAGAGATGGAGTTTAAATTTTATATAGAGCTCTTAAAATAACTTTTATATATTTTTAGCTAAAATTTAACTAAAAAATAGAGAGTATGATTGTGAATGCTCTAATATTAGGAAAATAAATACCACTAGACCAAGAACTAGTTTATCATTGCGAGCTCGAGAATTCTTCACGCTTGTATAAACAAAAATATATAACTTAATTTTGTTTTTGGCAGTGCCACATTACCTAATTTAGCGACGTCATGTCGACATATAAGACCCAACAAAGTCGATAAATTTTACATATAAAATACCACTAAACCAAGAAATGGCTGCGAGTTCAATAATTTGTCCTCGTAATCACTCGACAGAAATATATCTTAATTTTGTTTTTGACAGTGCCACATTACCTAATTTAGTGATATCATGATCATGTCGACACATAAGATAAGACGACCCAACAAAGTTGATATATTTTACACTTGAATTGAAGCCCCTTTGAAAATTAAAAAAAAAAAAGAATTGAGGCCCCTGCGAAAATATAAAAACCATTCCCTTGTTAAAAGTGTTGAGTTTTATCCAAAGTTTTCAACTTTTTGGACATGGTAGCACCAGTAGCAGTTGCAGTAGCGGCAACAACAGCGCTAGCTACGCCTAGTTCGCTAACGTGCGCACTGGTTCCATCATGGCAAGGTCATTAGACTCATTACCGGTCTCCCCGCTCCATCTCTTCCTCTGTTTGCAAATGGGTTTTGATTGAATTTTAATGGTTAATCCAAATTTGCAGGGCTTCGTGGAAGTCTGGGACCAGCTCGAAGCTTGCAATGGGCAAAGAAACAGGTTCGCCTACTTGGAAATTTTGATTTCGTTTCACACATGCATAAATGGGCTTCCTTTGATTTCTGAGAAAATCGAGAAAAAGTTTGAAAATTTTGAGTTGGTTTTATATATAAATTTGTTGTATTTGATTTGGAATTTTAATGTTGTCAAAGCAGAGACAATGCAGAAGGAAAGCTGGTGGCACTAGTGTTACTGCCCAATTTGAGCTAAAGCCTCCTCCATATCCACTGGTAAGATGCTAAAAGTTATGAGGTTTCTCTTTGCAAAGTTTCTTATACATTGTTGATGCGCAAAAATGGATTGGCACTTCTGAGCTCAACTTAGTGATATGGTAAGTAAGCCCTTGCCGGCGCCCAACGCTTAAATTAAATAAAGGCCCAACGCTTAAATTAGAATAAATACGGAGTGAATAAGAATCCTGGACAGTAATGGCAAGTTTGTCGAATGTCGCAGTTATTTCTTTTGGGACTTGTGCCGTTTTATAGATTTTGGGAAGGTGTGAATCTTGAGTGAAATTTCGATGTGAACTGTGGACATTGCCTGAGGTGGCCCCTTGTGTACTTGTTAGAAATACTGGATGAAATGAGTCGTTTGCTGTGCAATCGGCAATCATGGTACCGAGTGCTCTCCTTGCCGATGGTGATTTGTAAGTCACAGTCGACTGTGACTTTCTAGTGGGTCATGCCGTGGGTCCCTTTTTTCACTTGTGGTCTTCTCATTGGTCGGTCAGATACGGTGTAAACATACATTATTAGACATAAGCTGATTTTGAGTAGATAATTACTATTTTACCAGTGGGTTTAGGCTTCATTCACCAAGTTCCAAATTTAGTGTGTGTTAGCTCAAGTTAAGTTTAATTACTACTAGCCGCCCTGGCGTTTGTCAAATTTACTTGACTGCTTGGTGAATAAATTCTTGTTACAAATAAACATTTTCAATCAAGTTTCAATCTTTCATCTTTTATTGACTATATTGAATGGAAATCTATTAGGAGAAATATACTGAACATTGTAGCAACTTTGGCTGAAAATGGGCAGTATAATTCGGGGCGCTAGTTCACTTTAGATGACAATGTGAGCCAATGTTGTTTAAATCATAACATTGCTTTGATATTTCATATTGAGCAGGATTCATTGGAGCCACACATGAGCAAGGAGACCTTAGAATATCACTGGGGGAAGCACCATAGGGGTTATGTGGATAACCTAAACAAGTTAATAGCAGGAACTGAACTAGATGAATTGTCATTGGAAGATATCATACTTGCTACATACAACAAGGGGGATCTTCTCCCGCCTTTCAACCATGCAGCACAGGTATGCTATCCATGAGATTGAATGCTTACCATTATCTTGAATTGTTTGATGTGATAATGTTTTGAGGTGCTTGGGGAAATGCATCTCCATTTGAAATTGTACATTTGCGTCGAAAATTAATGTTAAATTCAATATTGGTGAAGTTATAACTACTTAATGTTAAGGTAGATACTGATGAAATCCACCTGATGCGTCTGTGACAATTTGTTTAAACTTCAAGCATGTACTAGATTGACTATATCAGTATATGACTCATACATATACTGCACACAGAAGCAGTCTTTTTTATGAGTCATTCTTGAAGTTAACTACCTATTGCTTTTTTACCTGTTTGCAGATCTGGAACCATGACTTCTTCTGGGAATCAATGAAACCAGGTGGTGGGGGAAAGCCATCAGGTGAACTTCTTGAATTAATTAATAGAGATTTTGGTTCTTTTGAGAGATTCGTTGAAGACTTAAGGTCAGCTGCAGCTACACAGTTTGGTTCTGGTTGGGCATGGCTTGCATGTGAGTGGTTGCCTTCCCATTTGACATCTGTAAGATTGAATTCTGCTGTCACATTGAATTTGGGGTACGCTAATATATCCTAGTGTTTTATTTTTTCCAGATAAAGCGAATAGACTTGATGTTGGAAATGCAGTAAATCCTAAACCATCAGATGAAGACAAGAGGCTTGTAGTTGTGAAGAGTCCTAATGCCGTAAACCCCCTTATTTGGGATTATTCTGTGAGTATTATGACGTATTCAATTCTTCCTAACTCATTTTTCATGTAAAGATAATTAATATAATACTCTATAGGAAAATATGTATAATGACTTTTCTTATTGATTTCATGCAGCCGCTCCTTACTATTGATGTTTGGGAGGTATTTGACATTTACCATGTTTCTTCCTATTTCAAAATAGTTATATTTTATAGTGATTTTGTTAAAAACCATTACTGACTGATTGTTAAATCACTGTGGAAATTTGCTTTTGTTTCAACAGCATGCTTACTACCTTGATTTTCAGGTGAGCCTCCTTTTATTGAACATATGAATTTCCTTCTTATGAGAAGGGATCTATGCATTCTGTCTAATACAAGTACATCTAACAACTGAATCTCTGGTTCTTCCTCCAGAACCGGCGGGCTGATTACATATCAATCTTTTTGGAGAAACTTGTATCGTGGGAAGCAGTCAGTTCTAGGCTTGAAATTGCAAAGGCTCGAGCTGCTGAAAGAGAGGAAGAAGAAGAAAGGAGGAAAAGAGAGGAAGAGGAGAAAACATCAGATGGCGAAGTTGAAGAGATTTATGTGGACAACAAGAGTGATGACTCAGAGACTGAATGAATTCAGTTTATTTTGCTTGCAGTAAAGATAAACTAGAAACAATTTTGGGTTGGTTGCCTTCTGGTTTGCAGTAAATGTGATGCATACAGAGGTCATTTGAGTTTAGGCAGCATGTATTAAATTTTATTGCACCCGAGTAGATAGAATTTAGGATCTTAGGGGAGCATGTAGTTCTCTGTGGTTTTCTACAAAATATAAAGTTGATCATCGACATTTGGTTTTCTCTATACACTTAAGTACATCTTGTATTCATATCATCTTATGGGAGAAATCTTAAGAGACAATAGACCATCCAGAGGGGAGATTCTTGATTTGTCAATGCTTGGTGGTCCAAAGACCTCCCAAAATCGAAGAGAGCCATCTGCCACAGCTGATACCACAGTTAACCCATCAGGGCTCTGCAACAAAAATCAATAAAAAGAAACCATGTTAAAGACTTATGGGGCAGTCAAAAGGACCCAAAAGAGTTGAAAAATGAAATTTTAAATCAATAAAAAGAAACCATGTTAAAGGCTTATGGGGCAGTCAAAAGGACCCAAAAGAGTTGAAAAATGAAATTTTGGGTTTTCAAACCTGAGAAAGATGAAGGACTCTGGATGTGTAGCGATTCAAGCTGTTGACTTTATCCATGGAGGGATAACTCCAAAGGCATAGCTGATTCTTGATGAGCTCACTTGCACTATAGCCATGGCCACTCATTATCTCCTTGTGATGCCTGTTCCACTCCAGTCCACAAACCTAGAAATATAGCACGAAGTTATATTCTTTGTTAATTGATTAGAATATCAGAAAAATAAATACATGGAAACCATGGAAAGCTTGTAAAATGGAGATCAAATCCTATAACTTGCCTGAGCTTCGGTAGAAATGCTTTTGATGCAGGTTCCCTTTTTTGTGTTCCATATCTTAATACACCCATCTTTCGTGCCTCCCCCGGAGGCTAGCACTTCAGACTGATAAGGACACCATGCAAGGGCCTTGACTGCAGCACGATGGTCTTCAAGACGAAACAAGAATCTCTGTGAGTTCATTTTGGAAGAGTCCCATATGTACAGAAGATTTTCATTGCCGCCGCTTGCCAATACATTGCCTTCTCCTGACCATTTCAAACCACAGACTTCTTCAGTGTGTGTCCGTAAACGGCAAGTCACATTGCTTCCTGCTCTGACTGTCAAAGAGACTTCTTCAGTGAATTGTTCCATTAAATCAATGATTTAGAATCAGAATCTAAAGGTGAAACGGTGTTGTGAACTACCATCATGGTTGATGATGGACTTGTCGCGGCTGCCGGATGTTAATGTGTGGCCATTCCATGTCATGCTTGCTATCCTGTCCTTGTGGGTTTCTAGGCTTCTAACCTGTGTGTAAAAAAGATGAACCAGAAAATGGTTTGAATTGCATCATCAACTAAATGTTTCAAAACAATGAATAAATTTAACAAGCATGAGAAGGTGTTTGAGAGAGCTTTACAAGCTTAGAAGTCTCAGCATCCCACAGTTGGAGTTTTGAACGCCTAAATCCAACTGCTACAGTTTTGGCATCTTGAGACCAGGCTACACTTGATGGAAAATCATTCAGATCATCAACTTGCAACAGCTTATGAACCTCTCGGTTCTCTGCGTTCCAGAGGAATAAATCTTTGCCTAAAGCAATTGCAATTACATTGTTCTTCCCCCAATCCATGGTGCTCATGTAAAAGTCATTTCTTATGTTTGGTGCATCCAGAATTCTAGCTTCCCCCTGCAGCATTCCACACTTAGAACAAAGTAATCACAGAGAGCAAAACAAGAAGGAAATGGGAAGGAGAAAGTGATATGTTTGCAGTACCTTAGGCAATCTTCGAGGCTGATGATTTTTACCATTACTATCCAATTCCTTTGCCTCATCCTGTCGCATCAGATCAACACAACGAATGGACTTTCTGTTTGATTTTGGACTTCCCCTAAAAACCAACATCCTAAATGGGTTCCCTTCTGAATCCAAAGTCAGTTTGTCCTCTATGCTCTTCCTGTACACCTCCTGCCACAAATAGAAGAAAACTTAAAACCATGAACCTGGAAGACACAAGAACTAAGGATATCAGTTTTAAAGCATTTTGAAGAAGTTCAAGAATTGTTTACAAGAAACTAAAATGCAACTCTGACATAACCAATTCTTGAAATTCAGCAGAAGGTAAACAAAGATAGTCCTCTTTTTTTTCCAAATAGAAGTAGAAACTAAAACCCATTTACGGAAACCCACTAACAATTTATCAGAAAAGACTAAAAATGACTAAAGCAATTAATTTTTACATTGAAATTCGAGTTCCGGTTTGGTGTTGTCCTGTTTGACAGTAAACTGCGGGCTTGATCAAGATCCATCAAACTCCTATTGGGTATAAACCGATCTCCCTGAATTTGCAGAAGCACAAAACCAAAAAGTCAAAGAACAACAAATCAGCAACCAAACGTCAAAGCAACAATAAGGCATAGAAGAATGACATAAAGGGTTACAGAAAAGTGAAATCTTGCGGAAGATAAAGGGAAATGTATAGAGTAATTTGTACCGGAAAGTCGTATTGGGTAATGGGGTTGCTGTTCAGGCGAGTAGGGGAGTACCAATCCGATTGAAGTTCCCACATTTTTGATAAACTGTTTTCTCTCTAATTGCAAATGCAGAGAATAAACAAACTCCTTCTTCACCAGGCGATAAAGAAGAAGAAGAAGAAAGAAGAAAAGAAAATCTCCCGCCAAATAGATTTATGTATGGTGAAAATCCAACCGTTGCTTCTGTTGAGACAATAATGAGCAAGAACTTGGGTTTTGACTCAAAAGACAAAGGGTTTACTTGGGCTTTAAAAGCTCAGGCCCAGGCCCAGCAGGCCCAACACCTTATTACTAATAATGCAATTATGCAATGCAATTGCAAGAAGTGAAGAACCCTTATTGCTAATAATGCAGTAATGCAAAACAGACAGACATTATAAAAATGAAAAAGGTCACACCTTTTCTTCAAGAAAGAACCCTCATTTCTCCAGTTCTGATCAAGGAAGAAGCGAAGGCCTGGCATGAGGAAGAAGAGCCTGTCAGTTTAGCCTGGATGACTGCCTGGCCAAACAGAAGCTTCCAATCCAACAAAGTTACACCAATGGGAATTGGTCTCTCTGGTAGAGCAGGCAAGTCATCCTTGGCTACCAAACTAGGCTCTTGCTCTCATGTTAGGCCTCCCTTCCTCTCTCTCCACTCCTCCTGCAAGGCTGCAATGGGATGAAAATTATTGCATTTTGAGCTCTCTATTTATAGCCTGTAAAAGACAAACAATTATTGCAGACCAAATCTTTATTATTATTTCATCTGTGTGTTTGCACCATTTGGCTGACATGATGGAATATATTCTTTGGGGGAAAAGGAAAGCTCATGGAGGTCAATCTGCCACTCTGATCAGCCAACTTGATCAAATAATGTCTCTTCACTCTTCCTATAAACAACAAATGCTTTCACAGCTGAGTTTTGGTCATGGTGATGCAAATTAATGCTTTAAGTCGACATGGTATATATATGTATATAATAATGAATTGGTTTCTTGCCTCAAACAGGTTAATCCCAGTTGCCATTTCTGGCCAAAAAGGAGTGATGGGTTTTGGCCTTTGGTTTTTTAAGTGCAAATCAAAGCATCTTTTAAATTTTAATTGCTCATGCGCCAACCAGAGTCCTTCACTTTATGCTAGCGATGATTCTTCTAGTGGGGCAACACCAACATCAACCAAATTGAAATGCCCCACCTTGAAATTGAAGTCAATGCCTTGGCCACTAACAAAGATTTTGGGGCTCATCACTTGATCCATTTGGTTAAAGGTTTTTGCTTTGATTTATTTTATAGATAGTTACCTTTTCAGGTTTATGTAGAAGAACACACATTCATTACAGTTAGCATATAACGGAAAAGAAAGGCACATTCATTACATATATCTATCTATCATAATGCAAGAAACTGAAAGATTTGAAGTTCAATGTGATTTGGCAAAATTCATCTATAGGCATGGACAACAAATAATCATATAGACACTGAATTATGAAAATTCCTATAATACAAGATAAAAATGACCTATATCTATTTTTCGGTTCCTCATCATATATAACATAAAACACGTTTTTAGCGTATAGTATTCCGTCCATTATATTTGCATCTTAATTAACCATCTACTATTTATGGATAAAATGATATTTCTCTATACTTTGTTGAATAATATTCAAAGTTTGAATCTTTCCAGTCCTCAAATTAAAGAAAAAACGTTCTCAAGTTTACATGAAAGGTTATAAATAGGCCAAACCAAATTTTATGAATCACATCTCTCTCACTACCTTTGGTTCTATAATATGTTCTCTCACATATTATCCATGCTATTATTAAGAGAATAGGGTTTGTAAATTATGTACATGATAATGTAATGCACTTCATAGTTTAAAAAATTTCAATTATGAACTTAAAACTTTATATTTCATAGTAATTACTTGCTCTCTCATTAACTTAATTCTTTTAATCCCTACTATAACTTCTATTATATCGCACATGCATCACATTTGTGTGACACTTTTAGTAATAATTTAATATTTAATTGTAGTTCTTATTATTAGATCTTCCAATCGATGTGTCAAAAGTGCCACATAGGTATTTAACGGCTTAGAAATAATGTACTCACGCCACTCCAACCGACGTGTGTGTCAAAGGCGATGTGGAATGAAGGTGGAGGTTGAGATGTTATTTTTGACATCCCAAAGCAAGATGTCAAATGAATATTTTATTATTTTTCTTTTCTTTTCTTTTTAATTAAAAACAAATCAACACTAAAGTATAATAAAATAATAATTTAATTTGACATATCGGGTGGAGTGTAAGTGTGTATGATGTCACAATCACATCACCATCAAATTTAAATTTGATGTTTGGTATTCGACATCTCCCTGAGATCTTTCTTATATCTTAGAATAATAGCCGCCAACGATGTCGTTCAAGGGCAGCTAAGCAAAATGAATTAGAAGAGAAGAAACGAAACGCAACCGCAGGATTTTTCTTTCTACGACGTGGTACAATCTCATACGTTCATCATCAGCCCGAAGCAAGCAATAATGCAATCATCAAGCAGAATTTCCGAATCCAATGAGGTAATCAAATACAAACGGATAAAAAAGACAACATCCCAAAGTGCCCCCACGGGTTCTCAAAATTTCAAATTTGAGCCTCGTTTCTCCTCAACCCCCAAACCCCAACCCCATACACATCGACCGCCCAGATCCCAAATATATAATCCCCAAACCAAAAACCTCACAAAACCAGACACACACCTCTCCGAATCACACTCGAACACAGACAATAGAGAGAGAGACTGAGATGGAGGAGCAACAAGAGCACGAGGTTTACGGCGGCGAGATCCCAGCCGACGACGGCGAAGACGTCGACATGTCGTCCAGGGCCGACGACGACCAAGACTACAACGACGACCCTAACTCCAAGGTACTCTGCGCAATTTAGTCTCGTAAATCTCGATTGGTAGCTTCTTGTTTGTTTGGACCGGTTGGGTTGATTTAGGTTCGGCTTTTCGTTGTGATATAGGAGCTGGAGGACATGAAGAAGCGGCTCAAGGAGATAGAAGAAGAGGCCGGCGCTCTCCGCGACATGCAGGCCAAGGTTGAAAAGGAGATGGGCGCTGTTCAAGGTATCAATCCCCTCCCATTCATCCACAAGAAACCCAAGTTTTAGTGTTCTTGCTTTCTTTAGGTATTGTGGGCATGATTTGTTGAGCTAGGGTTAGGCTGCATTTGATTCTTTTGTGGGTTTTAGCTCAGTGTTAACTGTTTAGCTAATGCTAGGTCAGAATCCACTTTGTTGTCCTTTTGTGCTGTATGATTGGTGAATTCTGATACATAAAAGCTTAAAAGAACATGGAAATTTGTTTATTTTGAATATTGATGCGTTGAACTGACCACGTTGTCACTTGGCACTGATTAATTGGGTGAATAACCTGAATTGGAAGGTTATTTATTTTGTACAATTGGATTTTGGTAGGTTTGTTGTGTGTATGTGCACGTGCACGTGTACCGTCTTGAATGTTTATACTAATTTTAATTATTTATAATCTTGACGCGCCGACCTTGGTTGTCAGTTGTTTGTCACTGATTAAATGGATCGATTGCCCAAGTTCCAAGGTTTCTCATATTGTATAATTGGGATTTTGTAGATTTTGTTCTGCATACGTGTACGCTTGTCGTCATGAATGGTTTTACGAGGAGTTACTGTCCTTTTATATAAGCCCGATTGGTTCTAGTGCATAACTATGTGTCTGTAATATGATAACTAATCGGATTCTCTTAGTTGCATCTCCACCCTCAGCCATTGTTGTCTAATTGTGCGTCATTTGTATTTTCTTTGTTGGTCAGCCCATCGAGGGAACCGTTGAATTATACATACAATGGTTCTTATAGAATCTTTCTGTCATACAATAGGCTTTTATAATGTGTATCAGCAGTAGTTTTGAACTGTTCATGCTTTTAATGTGATAAAACATGATTTCCCTTGGTTTGATGGTGCTAAATTTTAAGTTTTATTTTGAAGTTTTATTGTTTCAAGTAATGATATCTGTCAATATTAGCTAATAGTTCTTGTTTTTATGTGTTTTGATTAATAGGCTTAATGTGTATCAGCAGTAGTTTTGAACTGTTCATGCTTTTAATGTGATAAACATGATTTCCCTGGTTTGATGGTGCTAGATTTTAAGTTTTACTTCCAAGGTTTATTGTTTCAAGTAATGATATCTATCAATATTAGCTAATAGTTCTTGTTTTTATGTGTTTTGATTGTGAATGAAGATTCCTCTAGTGGTTCTGCAACTCAGGCTGAGAAGGAGGAGGTGGATTCTCGATCCATCTATGTTGGTAATGTGAGGCTCAACAATCCTATCTTTGTTTCATTTTAATTTGTAATTCATTATACTATATTTAGTGTGGCATGCTCTGCTTTACGTCTTTATCTATTTCCTTATGAAAATTAGTTCTTGGAGGGGTCAATCTTTTGGAATTAGAAGATATCATAGTTTAGGATATCAATCAGTTTCCTAGCAGACATTTTATTTGTTGCTTTTGGAGTTCCCTAGGACTGAGTGGCATCCATAGATTTTGTTTGTTGCCTTTTTCTTGTATTTACTCTGTGATTGTTATGTTTCTTTAGATTTTTTTTTCCTATAGGGCTGCAAATTATTGAAGGTTTCTTAGTCTGATTAAGTTGTATTTTGAGATTTGAATTTCACGTAGCCATCTATCTTCCATAGCCATGCTATCTTGAAAGAACTAGTTTAGATAATTTCTGGTGCAGATATAGTTGGGTTGATGGACTTAAAAACTTTAATGATATTTGGTATTCATTAATGTATAATTCAATGCAATTTTAAACAATTTACCCCAGCACTATAAGTTAGCTCTATGTAGTTTATGAGATGCAGTCTCAAATGAGTTTGATTTCCTTTGTCTTTTGATTAAGTTCAACTGCAATAGGTCCAACGTTCTTTCTAAATTGTAACCATATGTGATATTTTATATGGTCTCTGGAAGCCTCAAGATCAAGAATGAGAATTTCGTTTGATTTTAACTTCAGGTCGACTATGCATGTACTCCTGAGGAAGTCCAGCAGCATTTTCAGTCTTGTGGAACAGTGAACAGAGTTACAATTTTGACCGACAAGTTTGGTCAACCAAAAGGATTTGCTTACGTTGAGTTTGTTGAAGTTGATGCTGTTCAGAATGCTGTCCTGTTAAATGAATCAGAATTGCATGGCCGTCAATTGAAGGTTCTTGATTTATTTGATATAGATAGTTCTCTATACTCATTTGAATTAGAGTAATAATTTTTTGGTCAATTATTTGAGCTATAGTGATTGGTTTTGGTATATTCACAGGTCTCTGCTAAGCGGACAAACGTTCCTGGAATGAAACAGTATCGGGGAAGGCGTCCTAACCCATTTTTTCGATCTCGGAGGCCCTTCATACCTGCTGCACCTTTCTTTCCTGCATATGGTTATGGGTAAGTCCTAGTATCTCTTTGTTCTACTTGGTTGCCTTTAAGGAAGTCAAAGAGGCATGAGAATTTGGAAATTACTATTTGTCTCCATCAAATTCATCCTTTACTTGCTTTAGGACCATTTAGTGTGCTTGATTGTAGATTTTAGATTCTTATAAGACACAAAATATATGTGAAATGATTTAAAGCTACCCAACATGTGCTGCTATTTTCAATTTGTGATACTGCCTGCCACACAACATGTGCTGCTGAGAGTATAGTGGTATTACTTGAACTAAAGGTAATATTGTACTTTGCATGCCTCACACACTTACGAAAAAAATAATAAAAAGGAGAAAAAAATGAATAAGCTGAAACTGCCAAAACTAGAAACTATGACAATCTTAAGCAACTAGTCAATTTCTCCGAGGCTGCACTGCAGGTCCTTTGAAAAATTGACCAGGCTGCTATATTGACAGCTTGTTTGTGTTATTTCGTTAGCTGCACTGCTGGATACTGTAGGTTTTTGTTTCTCTCGCTCACTCTGAGATACAAATAAGATTGTTTCTATACTTATGCATTGATTTGTTTTTTCTTGTCTGCAGGAGGGTTCCAAGGTTCAGGCGGCCCATGCGATATAGACCATACTAATGATGAATAACATCACCAGGTGGCCACGTTATGTGAAGGCCATGTATGTTTTATTATGGTCATATACCATTCTAATTGTGCAAGAGCCATTTATGTTTCATTATGGTCGTCGTATCTATAGTTTTGGGAACTGGAGAAAAGAAGTTGAACCATCATTTGCATGGCAGAGGCCAACTTGATTCTTTCTCAAATTTGTAGTGCACAAAATGGTTTAGTTCATGTGTGGAGGGGATGAAAGAAGGCAGATATGCAAATGCTGTATTAGAGATGAGTCCTTTTTACAGTATTCTGTGCTAGATTTGTAGCTTTAAGATCAGTGTGGATGTTTTTTTCAACATTGAAGGATCCCTATTCAAGGAAGTGTTTATGCATTCACTTTTATGACATGATGTCTTTTTTGGGTCAAGACAAAAGTTTGTGTGTCCAAATGACATGATGTGGGCATATATTTGCCAAGAAAATGGCATTATTATCCTACTTTTGATTGGTTGGATAAGTGCTCTGATTGAACAAATAAGGTCTGAAAATAAACGCAGGTATAGGATTTGTGCAGAACAGGAAGTTTTTCAAATTGATTCTAGCCTCTGTTCTTGAATGAAGCTTGTGAAATTGGACTGAGTCTATTGTGTATCGATTGCGTAAGAATCGGATCTGTTTATAGGATGTGAATTCCAACACATCAAATCTCATTCATTAATTTATTTCTACTTGTAATTGGAGGGCGGAATAGGAATTTTTTAACGGGTGAGCTAGCTAAAGTTATTAGCTTAAAATATAATGATAAATTTTGAGTGCTGCTAAATGAACCCTAAAATTAACTGAGTACATCCTACTACTAAACTATTTATTAAATTACTAATTCACCCTAATATAAAATGACCAAAAATGATATACTGAATTGTGAAACAAATATAATTTTAACAAGTACATCCTATACTCAAGACTCATGCTTTGATTCGCCTGCTTTGATGACAACTGATGGATCTTGGTTTATGCCAATCGATTTAAAGCCCCACTACTTCTTAGAAAAGATGACTGCAGTGGAGACCAAACTAACTCCGAGTGACAAATTGTCAAGGTGAAGACAATTTAGGGTGACGCTGTGGAGGCCTCTGCATCCACCAACAATACTATTTAGAGTCTGGGCATCATGAGAAAATGCATGTATATACAATTTGAATTGCCATTCCTTTTATAATTTTCAGTTCACAAAACAAAAGGCAAATAAAAGAAACCAAGTAGAATTCATAAAGAAAAGATGTTACAGAGAGATTGATAGACGAGAGTAAAGGCAGGGCCTGAGGGACTGAGAAGCTCATGGCTTTGTTAACGCTGAAACTGAGCACAAAGCCTCTATTTCCAACTTGAGCAGAATTTCCTCTATCATTAAGCTGCTGGGCAGTCTCTCCAAACCCATCCTCCCTTCTTCTTTTTGCGTCTTCTGCTCCATCTTCTCTGTGCCGTGCAGACCAGCAGAAAATCTCTTCCCTTGTTTGGTGAGGCTTTCTTGATTTCCTCTCTCTTTGGTGTTTGGGAAACCTCTTCATGTTATATTGGAAAAGGATGATGTGGATTCACATTGTTCTTATCATGTATTGCAGCATTTCACAATGCAATCACAAGCCAAGAACCTATGTTAGGGTGTACCAGGGTATTTTTGGTAGTTAAATAGGGTGTACTTAGTTAATTTTACATTTTAATTTAAATATTAGGGTGTACTCAGTTAATTTTAGGGTTCGTTTAGCAGCACTCTAAATTTTTTGCCACTCCCAGTTTCTAGTCTTTATAGAAATAAAAATATACATTAAATTATATAAAACAAGCTAGTTAACATGCTAATTTATAGTTCCATTGACTCATTTTTAATAAGTTTATTTGTTTTTGTTTTAAATTCAAGCAATATTGGGGAGGATGAAATTGAACTTAGGACCTTATAGGACCTTAAGTGCATGACTAAATTCTAATTTTCAAAAAGCTTTAACAAAAGACAAATACATATTAAATGCAACCCAAAAACACATTGTCAAATTGAAAATATATTCGATAACAGACTTGAAAAAGTGTACATGTTTTAATGTGTATTTTTATTAATATCATACAACTAAATTCATAAAGAATTAGACTTTTTAGACTTTAATATACTAGGCTATATTTAATCCTCAAAAGGCTTGCTCACTTTGGCCGTTAACATAGTTCCGCTTAGGCATCCTCATCCTAAAATATCTTCTCAAAATGAGTTTAGATCTGAACAAACTAGACAAGTAAACAAAAAAACTATCCTATCCTATCAGCTGGATCTCAAATTCGAGAAATTGTTTTAATGACACTGAATTTTGTAGTAGTTTACTATCGCTTTGTAAAATAAGGGGTTTCTACTTTTTTTGTCTTAAAAATATTTATTATTTATGGGCTAAAAATTAATCAAGTAGCAATTTTGAGATTGGGCTCAGACCAAGGCAACGCCGGCTCGGCCCATCTCCGCTGCTTTAGTTGTTATGACTGTTACGGATGCTACTAGAAAGGGGGCGCTTCTTGTTCAGTCTCGTTAAATAAAGAATCAAGTTAAAGTAGGAGGGAGGGAGAATAACAGAAAATCGCTCGCAAATTCTGATATCTGAGTTCGTGGAAGGCTTGAAATTGAATGGCGTCTGGCACAGAGAGTGACGAAACAGCTGATACTCCACCCTTGTAAGCAAACCCACCTTCTTCCTCTTGGCTTTCAAATATATTTTTTTGCTTTTTTTCTCTCTTCTGATTTATAGGGATTTTGTCGATATCCTAAACATTCCTGGGGTTCGTGGGAGTTCATTTTATCTTAATTGGAGTTCATTTTATCTTAATTAATTTCTTAAAATTTTACCCATTTGATTGGAACAGAGAAAGAACTTGTTCAATTTGATTGATTTCTACTTGTAATTGCAGGACAAATAACATATACAAAGACCCAGATGACGGCCGACAGCGCTTCTTGCTTGAATTGGAATTCGTCCAGTGTCTTGCAAATCCCACCTACATTCACTGTAGTCTCCTTTCACTTCTGCTATTTTTGTTTTGTTTTTTGCATTTACTCGATCTTCATCGACATGCAGCATTGTGTTATAGAAGTACCTTAAATTTTTGGTCTTTGTATTTGCTTCCCTGGAGCTTATTATTTGTATATTTGCTACAGATTTGGCTCAAAATCGCTATTTTGAAGACGAGGCTTTCATTGGGTACTTGAAATATCTTCAATATTGGCAGCGTCCTGAGTATACGAAATTTATAATGTGAGTGAAAACCCATGTCTTATAATAACTTTGTGGTCACTTTGAGTTGATTGACTGGTCTAACATTCTTTTATAAGGTTTTATTTTTACCCTTGAAATAATTTCCTGTAACTATTCAGGTATCCTCATTGCCTATTTTTTCTTGAGCAACTTCAAAATGCCAACTTTCGCAATGCAATGGCCCATCCTGCCAACAAGGTCAAATTCTGATGATTCTATGTTGTTCCCTTTTGAGTCACCTCTGGAATGATGTTTTTCTCCCTTAAAATTTAAAGTGTTTGGAGCTATGTATTGGAGTTAGTAGTAAATTCATCTGGTTCTTGTAACTTTTAGGAATTGGCACATAGGCAGCAATTCTACTTCTGGAAGAACTATAGGAACAACCGTTTGAAACATATATTACCGAGACCCCTTCCTGAACCTGTTGCTGCACCTCCTGCTCCTGCTCCACCTCAGCAACCTGTGCCTCCTGTGCCAGCTACAACTGTTTCGGTGACAGCAAATGCTCCAGCCCCTTCTCCTATGCAGTATGCTGTCCCCCCTGGATCTGCTCTTGGAAAAAACGAAGCAAGGAATAGTGGTGTTGATCGAAGAAAGAGGAAGTATGTGAATTCTTTTATTTTATTTTTCATCATTGTGGAAGCACAAGTTTTCTGCAATTTTTAACCAAAAAACCATACTAGATCAGTGTCCTGATTTATCCATGTGGTTATTACTATAGGAAAGAAGGTTAACTTGACAATATCATACATAATAACAGCAATGGAAAATTTATCAGGTGAGGTAAGTTTTAATTTCTTGGTCTTCAGGCTTATGAAATTAGCATTATTTCTTATTCAAATCTATGATACAATTATCAAGCTCATATGATAAGGTCCAAGTTTTTCAAATATGGTAGATAATTGTATAGCATTATGATAAATGTCTAATATCCACCCATTCTGCATTTTTCTTTTGCTTCTTTGGTAGTGATTAGTGAATTCATGAAATTTTTCTGCTCTATGAAATTCTTGGTTAGCTGTAGTCTTCAGTGACTTGTATATCCGATTCTGCATATGAAAAATGAAAAAGTATATCTGATTCTGCATATTCCATCAGATCAATTATGTATTTTTCAATGCCAGGGGAGAAAAGAAAGAACCAAAGAAGTTTTCTTTTTCTTCCATGGCTGGCTCCCTTTTTCTTCTTTGGTGCAAACTGGGCAGTTGTGCCAGGTCTTTGTGAACGTGTCATGCCACTCCTAAGTGTTCATCATGCTACAGTTTTTTTTTCTTTCTCCTCCCCTCCTTTTATATGGCGATGATGATGTGCTCTTATTAAACTACACCTCTCAGGATGAGAACAGCTACTCTGTAGTTGTTCTTTGAGCAGATATAGTAAAACATCTGAGCCATTTGGTGGGAGTGAATTATAAGATGCTTATTTCAGCTTCACCATCCTGCCAGGCTTATTGTATGCTTATTTCAGCTTCACCATCCTGCCAGGCTTATTGTGTTTTTTTGGAACGGGCTGGGTTTTATTTATTTATTTATTTTAAATCTTTGATGCTTTGGTTGGGGGTAGGGGTGGGGGCACTTTAATTTTTGTTTGGCCTACACATTAGGAAAATGCGTTGTGGTAATGGGGTCCTTTGTATCAAGTGTCTTGCACAATGTTCATTCAAATTAAAGTATGTGCACAAGTATTCTAAGCGCAATTGCATTCTTGCCCTTTTTGTTGACAATTTGGGATTATGGATGGTCTGCGATATTTGTTACCCAATGATAGAATCTTGGCACGTTTAAAATTCACAACATTATGAAATCTTCTGAAGAAATAGCCTTTGGCTGGGATATATAAGTATTTCTTTAACATTTTATATTTGCAAAGCATATTTCAGGCTTTTATCTCTTCATTTTGAAAGTTTTGTCACTGATTGTAGGACAATGGTCAAGAACTGAAGGTGCAGGACTTTCCATCTTTCATAGAGATTTTGACATTATAATGTTAGTTCCTTTGAGACACTTTATGAGTACACGTGGGAGTTCAGTGAGACTGTGACCATAGCACAAAACTTTCAGAAGATCATCTGGTAGTTATCTTTGTACTGAATTGTATACCTTGTAAGTTGTAAGATTGCCTACTTAATAGATGCTGGGAGTATAATTACATTCCTCGAATAGTTTCAATTGATTTGAGGTGCCTAACTCAAAAATGTCCTTTGATTGTGTTGTCAATCAATTTGCTTCTTGTTGGTCTGAGTTGAATGATTTTGGTTTGCCTTTTGTTTTTCTCCCAATGAGAACTCCGCCATGGTCTAAGAAAGTGGTTGGCTTACTAGAAAAACTGTTTTCATCTTAGTCAAGGCAAAATTGCAGACGGAACTGATCAGATCATATTGCGAATTAATGGTTTGATTTGTTGAATTGTGTTTCTTTCAGTGTCTCCAAGCTGATGTACCAAATCCCAACGACATTCTCTATTGAATTCTAAGATACAACATTAGTTTGCTGAAAAACAGGTTATGGATTTTGTGCAGAACACGCTGGCTGACAGGACACGTAATGAAAACGTTAAAAAGATGGTGTGTTTGTTCTTGGCATTGCTTACTTGCAGAACAACCAAAGCAAAGTTGTGTTGTCCCAAAAAAAAAACAACACCAAAGCAAAATTGAGTTTTGATAGCCCAAATGAATATAAAAGTGTTGTTTGTTTAATCTAGTAGGGTAAAAACGACATTGTCTTCATTTAGCCTTATTCACGAATTGACCCCGACCGAGGTCTGTTGTCTGTCTTATTGGAAATTTGCCAATTGGTCCCTTTTGTAGATGAAACCTGTTCAGATACTCTTACCTCAGGCTCAGCTCTAATTTTCCTCATCCTTCTTCTTTATCTTCTTCAACTCCTCACCTCACCTTCCTTTTCAAATCATATCTGTCCACCTCATCACCGATACGCGGCGAAGCGTTGGTCCAACTTAGTAACCTGGCACAAGTCAATTCCCACGCCACGTGGATAATACTGATTGGCGATTGCTCATCTGACTCCAGTTAAGTCCGAGTTGTCGTGACATAAGGAGTTACAAGGGAAGTTAGGAGGGGGATGAATTGGGATGCCACGTCATCCTCCGATTGTTGAACTGCCCAGATAAGCAAAAATTCATTTGTTTATTATAGAAACAACGCTCATTATAATATTATATGCATGCACATCAATGTCACGTGAAAATATGCCCCCCTAATTTCTGCCACGGTGAATCTAAATAGCTGGCCTTGATTGACTACTGTATAAATGTACTATTATGCCCTCGAATGTCATGAGGAGCACAGCGCCAATAATGTGCCCACCCGAACGTGGCAATTTGGTAATTCAAAAATATTCTTTTTAACTTAGTGCTGTGCTTGACCAAGCTACTCAAGCTTATCCCTACAATTTGGTAGGTGTTTACACATCTGTCTCTCTCTCTTTCTTTCTCCAAAATCTCTAAGCAAATCCATAACATCACCTACAGTGGCTGGCTGGCACCTTCATTTTCAACCACTCTTTTCCTATATATGCTCACCAACCACTTCACTCTTTTCTTCATCAGCATTTGCTTAGCTCTCTTTGTCGTCTTCAATTTTAACCTTCTCACAAATCCCATTTTGTCATTTTAGCCACCACCCAATTTTGATTCCTTTTAGCTTGGAGTTCTCCTTTGGTGTCTTTCCCATCACTTTCTCTTTTCTGGGTAGTCTCTGTTTTTGAGTTTTGTTGGCAGCCATGAACGCCCTCGCCGCAACAAGCCGCAATTTTCGCAACGCGGCTCGTATTCTTGGATTGGATGCTAAGATTGAGAAGAGTCTCTTGATTCCTTTCAGAGAGATCAAGGTTCATCAGCTGTTTCTTTTGTTTTTTTGTTCTTTTGATTGAAGTTTGATTATAATCTGATCCGCTGTGTTTGTTTCTCGAGAAATTATTGAACTTTGTCTGTTGTGGTGGATAAGGTGGAGTGCACAATTCCAAAGGACGATGGAAGCTTGGTTTCGTACGTTGGATTCAGAGTGCAACATGATAATGCACGTGGACCAATGAAGGGAGGGATCAGATATCATCCTGAGGTGATGTGTTTCGTTTTGTTTCTGTTGGGGTTTTGACTTTTGCTTTGTTCTTTTTCATGATCTGTTTATTTTGTGTTCTGCATAATGTCATTTGGGTTTTGGGGGTTTTGGATTTTCTGTGTAGACCCAATGATTTGATTGCTTTCTGAGATAAAGCTGAAAGATCATCATACTTTACAAAAAGGTAGGAGGGAAGGGTAATTATAATTGAAGATATCAACTTTGACTCCTAACTTCTGGACAACAATCGAATTGGTATAATTTGTAAAAATAAATGAACTTTACATTAATAAATATATAGTTTAAGGCCAAATAAGAATAAATTATGCTTTTGGGTATCTGTATTGTGTTTGGCTTACAAAAGTCAGCTAATTGGTTTGGCTAAACAGTTCATGTGTAAAGTAATCATACAAGGTTTTGTCTTTCCACAGTTCCCTTAACAAGTTATGTTTTCAACAAATGTCATTTTACTTGTTTCCTCCAGCTACTTGTCGCTTAGCCTTTCTTCTTTTCTTATGAGAACCCAGATCCCAGATAATTTCCCCTGTTTCGCGCCAACAATTTGCAATGTTTCACATTTCTCTAGTCCAGTCCACATTTCTAGGAGATGATTTCACATAGAATAGAACCTCTGCCTGGCCTTTAAAAAAGTTTGAAACCAGCATCCAAATAATATGAAATTCGCTCTTGCAGCATAAATTAGAGAAATGTATATGCTTTTTTGTGAATTATATATTGAAAGTTTTCTTATTTTGTTTTTAAAGGTTGATCCGGATGAAGTAAATGCCCTGGCTCAACTTATGACCTGGAAGACTGCTGTGGCGGACATTCCATATGGTGGAGCAAAGGGTGGAATTGGATGCACCCCAAGGGAGTTAAGTAAAAGTGAGTTGGAGCGTCTGACTCGTGTCTTCACTCAGAAAATCCATGATCTCATTGGAACTCATACTGACGTTCCTGCACCTGATATGGGCACCAATGCCCAGACAATGGCATGGATGTTGGATGAGTACTCCAAATTTCATGGTCACTCACCAGCTGTTGTGACTGGAAAGCCCATTGTAAGTACTGACCACTGTGAAATTAGGACACATAAGTAACATACAAAAATTCTCTCATTCTTATCTAAGTTGTCTCTTATGTTTGTGTTTTTAGGATCTTGGGGGATCACTAGGTAGGGAGGCTGCAACTGGACGCGGTGTTGTTTTTGGAACGGAAGCTTTACTTGCAGAATATGGGAAGTCAATTAAAGATTTGACTTTTGTTATTCAGGTAGAATCATTTGACATTGTCTTCTTTGTTAAAAACATTTTGTGATCATGTCAAAAATGATTGTTTGGTGAAATTTTATAGGGTTTTGGAAATGTGGGATCCTGGGCAGCAAGGCTTATACACGAGAGAGGTGGTAAGGTTATTGCTGTGAGTGACATCACTGGCGCAATTAAGAACCCAAATGGAATCGATATCACGGAGTTGATTGAGCACAAGGAAAGCACTGGGAGTTTATTAAATTTCAGTGGTGGAGATAACATGGACCCTAATGAACTGCTAGTACATGAATGTGATGTTCTCATCCCTTCTGCTTTAGGAGGAGTTCTGAACAGGTTTAACCCTTTTACCAACAAACTCACTGTTTTCCTTGGTGTTTCTTGTCCTATGTTTTGCATTATCAATTCTCTTCCGTCTCCTCTCTCTCTCTCCCTTCATTGACAAAAGAGGTAGTTTTTTAATTCCACTTATTTTACTTATATCCGTCATTCTGCTGTAAAGGGAAAATGCTTCATCTGTGAAGGCCAAATTCATTGTTGAGGCAGCAAATCACCCTACTGATCCAGAAGCAGATGAGGTATTATTGCATATTCTTTGTTCTGGGATTTTAAGTTGGAGAAAAAGACAGTTACAATTCTGATGGATGATTTCTGATTGATGCAGATTCTATCCAAGAAAGGAGTTATAATACTCCCAGATATATATGCAAATGCTGGTGGTGTGACTGTTAGCTATTTTGAGTGGGTTCAGGTGACTGACAGAGGAAAAACTTTTTCTCCTATTGATTTTTCTGAGTTTGATTAGGGACATAATTTAGCATGCTAACATTTGATTATATTTTGTCACAGAATATTCAAGGTTTTATGTGGGATGAAGAGAAGGTCAATAATGAGCTCCAAAGGTACATGACTCGGGCCTTCCATAACATCAAGAACATGTGCAAGACCCATGAGTGTAATCTCAGAATGGGTGCCTTCACATTGGGTGTAAACCGGGTTGCGCGTGCCACTGTCTTAAGGGGTTGGGAAGCATAAAGAGCTTCTGTCAGTCTGTTGGATTTCTTCTTTATCTCTTCAATACACAGTCACAGCCGAGGGCTGAAGAGGCAGCTGGAAGCCATTCTTAGTAATCTCCAAAATTCTCTGTTCTCTTTTTCCACAGTTAATTGTGGCAATTTTTGGCAGATTTTGTATCAATTAGAGGAAGTAACTCATGAAGAAAAATATGATTTTCTTGTTCCAATGTGGCTGAAATGATAAATTGGTGGTTGCTATTCTTATACTTATATTAGTATTGTTATCATTTGACTTACAGATTGAAAATTTGAAATACATCATTTTGCGTACCATTCACACCTGCAATCTAGTTGAAGTTAATTAGTCAGGTGAATTTGGCCACAATTTCTGGTTCATTGTTGGCTTTGGAAGAATGATTGTCCTTTGGCCTCCCTTGTATATAAAATTTAAAGAAAATCTAACTGAATTTATCCACCCAAGTTTTTATAGATAGTTTGCACCAAGTCTAGAGTGATTTAAACTATAAAGATTCAGTGATAATTTTTTACCAATTCTTTAAAAAAAAATGCAAATGGTTAAAGCAGATGCAGTAAAGAGTTTGCCCATAATTTCACTGACAAAAACAAGGAAGGGAAGATAAGCTTTCAAATTCCCAAGCATGGGCTTACTCCCTACTTTCTATCTATAAGATCATTTTGGAAAAAAAAGGAAAGAACAAGAAACTGAAGTACCAAATTAGCAAGAACAAAGGAGGAGAGCTATCTTAAGATAAGGCATGGCTTCCTTGGCCATTTCTGCTTCATTGCAAACAGTTTGCAGCTCACATCAAGCCACTAAGAAACAACAGCCCCAACTCAGACCAGCTGCTCGCTCTTTGGGGACAAAAGAGGCCACCCATGATGTTGCGCTGGATGTGAAAGCTCAAAATGGTTTAAACATAGAGAAGCCAGAGAAGTCTGCTTTACGCATTGATAGGCCTGAGGCAGAGGATGCTGCTGACCACAAATCACAGCATGGTTTGGGTACAGAATTGCCTGTTGCGAAATGTAGCGACGAGCGGTGGAATAAAGGGACCTGGGATCTAAATATGTTTTCCAAGGATGGCAAGTTGGACTGGGATGGCATCATTCTAGCAGGTGCTCTGCTCTAATTGGTCTCTCTCAGATTTATCACACAAAAGTTGTGTTTCTATTGAAATATTCATGTTTTATATAGGCTAATTGTTGTATGCTTGTGTGCTATTCAAACTTGTTTATACATTGTATTAAAAGTATTGTTTATTTTATATGTATTGGCAATTTGGCACTGCAGAAGCAAAGAGGAGGAAGTTTCTTGAGCTTCACCCAGAATCAGCTACCAACGACGACCCAGTTGTGTTTAGGAGCTCCATCATACCATGGTGGGCATGGATGATGAGATCCTATCTCCCGGAGATGGTGTTACTTTCTTGGGAGTTTTGTGTGTTTGTAGTCATGGAGGGATGGTTGATGAAGGAAGAAGATATTTTATGGTATGTGCAAAGAGTATCATATTCAACCAACAATGAAGCACTATGGATGCATGGTTGATATGTTGGGGCGAGCTGGGTATGTGGAGGAAGCCTACGGGTTGATAAGGAGCATGCCAATGGAGTGTAATGCCATTGTATGGAGGACAGTGTTGGCAGCATGTCGGTTGCACGGTGATGTTGAGCTTGGGGAGAAGGTGAGGAGCCATCTGTTGGAGCTGGAACCAGATCAAGGTCATAGCAGCGACTATGTTCTTCTGGCTAACATGTATGCAAGTGCCGGCAGATGGAACGAAGGTATGAGTGTGAGGGAATCTTATTTAATAGTATAGCCGCGCGGCTATACTCCAGAAATAGAAAATTTAATAGTATAGCCGCGCGGCTATACTCCATAAATATAATATTTAAAAAGTATAGCCGTTCGGCTATATTTTATAAATAGAAAATTTTAAACAGTATAGCCGATCGGCTATACTCCATAAATAGAATATTTTAATAGTATAGCCGATCGGCTATACTCCATAAATATAATATTTTAATAGTATAGCCAATCGGCTATACTTCATAAATATAATATTTAAAAAGTATAGCCGTTCGGCTATACTCCATAAATAGAATATTTTAATAGTATAGCCGTTCGGCTATAATCCATAAATAGAATAGCTGATAAGTTCCATCTCTTATCGAGTTTCTTCATCCGACCCAGGAGGTAGGTTTTCTCCTCTTTCAAAGGTTTCAAAGATTCAGCAAGCGCTCCCTCTACATTCTCCTCCTTTGATGAAATGACTTGATCATTGGGTGTGATCTCCCAAAAACAGGTGTTCCTGTTTGCATCATCAGTTAAATCATCACCTTCTGTCAATAATGGCACTGCAGAAGCTTTGGGATCTTCCTTGACTGCTACACAAATTCCATCCTTCAAATCATATAAAGAGAAGCTTTGGGATCTTCCTTGTCTCTTTTTCACAGATGTCTTTTCTTCGGTGATGTTTCTTCGAAGAGGAATCCTACAACATACTTGAATTATATGTTTGCTTTATATGATTACTATCAGAAGGAATACTGCTTGTTTGACAAGAGTGCTAGCCCTACTAAAGTTGGATTGCCTCTTGTTGTGAATACTCCTGGCTGGGTGAAAGGTATGCAGCGCTCTTTTACTTGGTCAACTGCTTCTCTCTTTTAATTGCAATCAAACAATTTCGCCAATCATATATTTTGTTTTTTGTTACTTTTTTTCTTTCCTATTTGGCCTTCTCCTGTAGATACGAACTAGACTTACCCAAGTTCCAACCTAGCCATGTACTGTTTGGGGCGAGGCCCAAGGGGCTATCTTATGAATCTTCTTTTAATGAGTATTGTTGTCTGGTTATGAATAATATATGATTTCCTCATTCCTCTTGTGTGCTAGGTGTTGGTTATGATATATTGGTGGGTATGTTGAAGTATATGGCCCCTACCCATGTTAAAATAAACATGTCTGCTGAGAGTAAGAATCTACCATGTGGGGCATTCTGGTTAGATGAGGATCATGAGGGGATGCTAAATCTAATAGAGATCAATTCAGCTCGTCAGGACTCTTTCAATAGATCGTAAGTTCTTGATGTCCTCAGCATTACCTGGAAACTTTAATTTGGTGCAGCTTATCTGTACATTTTTTATATTTGGTTTCCCACCTGTTGAGAATCATCGGTGGATTGTTGCATTCTTTTTAAGCTTGACTAAATACTGCAATATTCATATTAGTTTTAGACCAAATGCCAAATTTCTTTTCTATGTTTCATAAAGAATTTGTAGGAGGCGATTGCTTTTAGTTAAACTTAGAAAAGTTCTTCTTTCGAACAAAATCATTGATTGAATCAAGTTATCCAGTGTCAGTTGCATAAATTTTTTCCTTCAGTGAGTAGCATATGCTCGCAAGAAGAGATGGAATTGTATGGATGTACTGGCTTTCTCTGTAACATATAATCTCCATTGTGTTGCAGGGTTCTAGTACAAAAGGATGCACACCTGTTGCGTGATATACAAATAATGGCTTATTTCAGACGGTGCTTTTCAAGTAACCTGAACATTACTACTATTAAAGAACTGGCTCATGCTTTGGCCTCTCACCCTCCTTATGAAGTTCCAATATCTAGCATTAAGATTAAACTTGCCAGGTCAGTTCCCTGCAGGTTCTAGAAATTTTAAAATCTTGGCGTCTTTTACATGTGTGATTGAATTTTAAATTCTATTTCTGTTTTCTGTACGGTTCTTTAGAACATTTTGTGGGAGTGCTTAGTGGTGATTACTTTTCTACCTCATTGCTTTTGATTTGTTGTTAATTGTCATTATGTTTCCAATTAAGGTTTGTAATAGTTTAGTTCTTTTATGTTAGGTTCCAGGTTCTGAGATCTTCTATAGTTTGAACACAACCATTGTTGGCTTGGCAGTTAGCTCTGAAGGATCGAAATATTTACCTTGGTGTGTTGGTCTTGGTAGGTTACTCTGTTTTGCCCCAATATTTTTGGTTATATTTCATCTTCTATGAATAGCTCGCTCATAATTTTATATTTTCTGACTCCAATATGTAGGGGAACTGGGATTTTAATTGTGATTTTTTAAGAAAATTAAGAAGTTTTTTTTCTTTCTAGAATTTGGTTTAGTGGAGGCAGTAAAGTACATTATATAGTTTTTTGAGTTTATGTTATCAGAGAAATCCAAATTTTTATTGTTGGTGCAATGTGGAAACATATAGATAGGTAGAACCAATCAGTTTGAACTAAGGTTCTTATGCATTTTGGTTGATGCCTTTTTTGATCTAGGAATTGTGAGAGGCATTGACACATTCAAAGGCTTGGTATATGTGATAACACCTGTTCCAAGAGGTACTCTGGAAAAGGTCAATCTTCTTCTGCAAGGTTTTATCCAAATACCTACTGGTTTGTTGCAGGTAACTGAACCCCTCCTATGTAATAGATGTTTCGGAACAATTCTCTGCTTTTCATATTCTTTTGTAGGGTTAACTTGCAGAGGCTCAGGTAATCAGGTTTCGATTTGTGTTCTCTTGGTTTGTTTTCCTTCTGTTTTTTCTAATCGAGATCAATTCAGCTCGTCATGGACTCTCTCAATAGATCGTAAGTTATTCGTGTCCTCAGCATTACATGGAAACTTTAATTTGATGCAGCTTATCTGTACATTTTTAAAATTGCTTTCCCATCCGTTGAGAATCATTGGTGCATTCTTTTTTTTTTTTTTTGCTTGATCAAATACAGCAATATTCATTTTAGTTTTTTAGACCAAATGCCAAATCTCTTTTCTATGTTTCATAAAGAATTTGTAGGAGGCGAATGCTTTTGGTGAAATTTAGAAAAGTTCTTCTTTCGAACAAAATCATTGATTGAATCAAGTTATCCAGTGTCAGTCATTTACGTAAATTTTTTTCTTTAGTAAGTAGCATATGCTTGCTAGAAGAAATGGAATTGTATGGATGTAATGGCTTTCTCTGTAACATATAATCTCCACTGTGTTTTAGGGTTCTAGTACAAAATGATGCACGCCTGTTGCGTGATGTACGAATAATGGCTTATTTCAGACAGTGCTTTTCAAGTAACCTGAACATTACTAAGAAAACTTCTATATTAATGATGAATATAACTAAGAAAACTACAGATGAGGAGACAAAAAGTTGGTTTTGTAGGCAAAGATGAAAGTTAAGAGGCAGACAATGCTTTTCAAGTAACCTGAACATTACTAGTATTAAAGAACTGGCTCATGCTTTGGCCTCTCATCCTCCTTATGAAGTTCCAATATCTACCATTAAGATTAGACATCTGCATTGCCAGGTCAGTTCTAAGTTATGACTGCTTGATCAACTCCTTGCAGGTTCTGGAAATTTTAAAATCTTGGTGTCTGTTACATTACATGTATGATTGAATTTTATACTTCTGTTTTCTGTAAGGTTGTTTAGAACATTTTAAGGCAGTGCTTAGTGGTGATTACTTTTGTACCTCATAGCTTTTGATTTGTTGATAATTAAGGGTTGCAATAGTTTCCTTCTTTTATGTTAGGTCCCATGTTCTGAGATCTTCTATAGTTTGAACGCAACCATAGTTGGCTTGGCAATTAGCTTTCAAGGATCGAAAGATTTACCTTGGTGTGTTGGTCTTGGTCTTGGTAGGTTACTCTGTTTTGCCCAATATTTTTGGTTATATTTCATCTTCTATGAATAGCTCTGCTCATAATTTTATATTTTCTGACTCCAATATGCAGGGGAACTGGGATTTTAATTGTGATTTTTCAAGAAAATTAAGAAGATTTTTTTCTTTCTAGAATTTGGTTTAGTGGAGGCAGTAAAGTACATTCTATAGTTTTTTGGGTTTATGTTACAGAGAAATCTAGAATTTTATTGGGAAATATATTTAAAGAGTATAGCCGTGCGGCTGTAATCCATAAATAGAACATTTTAATTGTATAGCCGCGCGGCTATACTCCATAAATAGAATACTTAAACAGTATAGCCGCGCGGCTATACTCTATAAAGAGAAAATTTTAAAAAGTATCGCCGTGCGGCTATACGTTAATAAATAGAAAATTCAATATTATAGCCGCGCGGCGATACTCCATAAATAGAATATTTAAGAGGTATAGCCGCTCGGCTATACTCTATAAATAGAAAATTTGAAAAAGTATAGCCGCGCGGCTATACTTCTTAAATATAATATTTTAATAGTATAGCCGCTCGGCTATACTCCATAAATAAAATATTATATTTTAAAAAGTATAGCTGATAAGTTCCATCTCTTATCGAGTTTCTTCATCCGACCCAGGAGGTTGGTTTTCTCCTATTTCAAAGCCAAATGCGTGACGCCATATTTCAAAAGGTCCACAAGGTTATGTCCCTTTTCAAGCAGTGCACCAACATGAAAGAGGTAAAGCAAACCCATGGCCATATCATCCGTAATGGGGTCGATCAAAACCCCTTTGTTCTTGGAAATATCATATCTTTTTGCGCGGTTTCGGAGCATGGAGACATGAACTATGCGGCCTTGGTTTTCAGCAGCATTGAAAACCCGGATGGCTTTCGATGGAATACTATGACTAGGGGGTTTAGGAAAACCAGGAAGCCTGAAAAGTCATTTGAGTTTTACAAGAGAATGCAAGAGAAAGGAGAGGTGGCTGACAATTTCACACTCTCCTTCTTGCTCAAGGCTTGTGGGCAATTGGGTTCATATATGTTGGGCAAACAGATGCATTGTGCCACTCTGAAACTTGGGCTGGAGTCTCATGTGTTTGTGAGGAACACTCTTATTCATATCTATGGTGTGTTGCGGGATGACCAAACTGCAACCAAATTGTTTGAAGAAATACCTAGTCCAGATTTAGTGGCGTGGAACACTGTCATTGATTCTCATGTCCATTGTGGAAAGTGCAAGGAAGCACTTGACTTGTTCTTACGAATGCTACAGAGTGGCGTGGAGCCTGATGAGGCCACCGTGGTTGTGATCCTCTCCGCCTGTTCTACATTGGGGGCATTAGATTTTGGGAGGTGGGTTCATTCTTGTATTGATCATGTGAATCTTAGCCACATTGTGACCGTGTCTAATTCACTCATCGGTATGTATGCGAAGTGTGGAGCTTTTGAAGAAGCATATGAGACATTCAGTAAGATGGAAGGGAAGAACATAGTGTCGTGGAACACGATAATTCCGGGGCTTGCAACGCATGGCCGTGAACACCATGCTTTGGAACTGTTCTCGAAAATGTTGGAGGAAAAGCTTGAGATACCAGATGGTGTTACTTTCTTGGGAGTTTTGTGTGTTTGTAGTCATGGAGGGATGGTTGATGAAGGAAGAAGATATTTTATGTTATGTGCAAAGAGTATCATATTCAACCAACAATGAAGCACAATGGATGCATGGTTGATATGTTGGGGCGAGCTGGGTATGTGGAAGAAGCCTACAGGTTGATAAGGAGCATGCCAATGGAGTGTAATGCCATTGTATGGAGGACAGTGTTGGCAGCATGTCGGGTGCACGGTGATGTTGAGCTTGGGGAGAATGTGAGGAGCCATCTTTTGGAGCTGGAACCAGATCAAGGTCATAGCAGCGACTATGTTCTTCTGGCTAACATGTATGCAAGTGCCGGCAGATGGAACGAAGGTATTAGTGTGAGGAAATCCTATTTAATAGTTTAGCCGGGCGGTTATACTCCATAAATAGAATATTTAATAGTATAGCCGGTCGGCTATACTCTATAAATAGAAAATTTAATAGTATAGCCGCGCGGTTATATTCTATAAATAGAATATTTTAAAGGTATAGCCGTGCGGCTATATTCTATAACTAGAAAATTTTAAAAGTATAGCCGACGGCTATACTTTATAAATAGAATATTTTGAACAGTATAGCCGAGCGGCTATACCCAATAAATAGAATATATTTTAAAAAGTATAGCTGATAAGTTCCATCTCTTTTCGAGTTTCTTCATCCGACCCAGGAGGTAGGTTTTCTCCTCTTTCAAAGGTTTCAAAGATTCAGCAAGCGCTCCGTCTACATTCTCCTCCTTTGATGAAATGACTTGATCATTGGGTGTGATCTCAGGTGTTCCGTTTGCATCATCAGTTAAATAATCACCTTCTGTCAATAATGGCACTGCAGAAGCTTTGGGATCTTCCTTGACTGCTACACAAATTCCATCCTTCAAATCATATCGGATTTGGACAGATAATGCTGCAAGAACAAGGTTTTGCGTTTAACTCACATTGAGAGTCACGATTTGGTGGGTGTGATCCGTACTCGCCCTCTGGAAGCTCATACTCATGATCAGACATAAGTTTGAGTTCTGTGTATTGAATGCGGGGCAACTTCAAACCCCGATTTTCATCGTTTCTCAACGATGCTCGTGGGGAAGGAGCCGTACACATCTTTCTTATATCAGACATGCCTCACACATCTTTCTTATATCAGACAGCTTCTTGTGGTTGTGGCAATAAATTTGTTACACCAGAAACATTCAAAACATGGATTAGAATAAGGAAAGGAGATTAAGATATATGAGTATGGAAATCTGTTACACCGCAAGTAACGTTCAGCCAGTAATGTAGGAACACTTACAGATCAAATATGGCTTTAAATATTGGCCAAAGTCTTTGGATTGCATCTGCCACAGCTTCTGCATGATTTACATATCTGGAATTGATATTTACTAGCATGTTTAGCACATCTGAACAAATTAAAAAGAAATAAGAGGCATAACAACAAGATATTGATCATACCTAAAGATATACCAAAATCGATCAATGTGAACTGTTAAATCACGAGCAGGCTTGCTATTTAATGTGTCTGGGCCTTGGCTGACAACTTCCTGGTTGTTGACAGCATTAATTCAGTGGATCATTAATGTCACATTGATCGATCATTCTAATGCTGAGGCCATTTCGTTCCTGCATTAATGTCTGACTCACTGGAAGATGTTGAGGACATATCTGGAATAAAATGTGAGTGAAAGTTTTGTAACTTGTTTAATGTTATGGTTGGAGGTGATAGAGGAGGTGATGAGGATCCTATAGTCATTGCAGAACTCTTCTTCTTCTGTAGCTTTCTTAAAATTTCTGCGCAAACAAGAGCATCCATGTCTAGAAAATCTTTCACAATAACAAACAGTTGACATGGTGGTGCTCCTTTGTCTTTCAAAGCCCCTGCTTGGTAATATTCTGTTGTTCTCCTAACATGCTCCATGACCCTTGTTTGCTCTTCTCTCACCACCTTAAGCTCCTCCTCACATTCTTCTAAGAACCCTTTCATTTCTCTTGCAAACCCACCTCTCTCAGCATTGCCATTCAGTGTCAAAAGTTTCTTAATTTCCGCTACGCTGTTACTTAGAGTAGAGTTCATATGGATGAAGCTCTCATATTCTATGGTAGCTGCTTTATTTACATTAGATAATTCAATGCTCAATCCTTCTAACTTTGACAACCCTTGTATTAGGTACTCTTTTCTTCTCTCTTCAGCCATTACATTATCCGAATTAGGTGTACTAATTTGGCTAGTGTTTCGACCAATGCTGCGGCTCTGATTGATCACACAGCTTATACCCTCTGATTGTGCTACTTGTTCAACCACAAAGTGGAGTAGAGTAGTCTTTCCATCCGTGCTTTTGACATCAGATAGCTTCAGAAGAGCACTGAGGTTGAACCCTTGTGCATTGCCTCTGGCAGTTCCAGCATTCATTCTATTGCCAGCTTTGAGAATCGCTTCAAGAAGTTTTAAGAAGAGCCCTCGAGCTCTTAGCTCCTTGCACCCCATTTCAAGTGTTTGCAAGGACTTCTTGAGGTGAAGGACTTCAGGGTCATAGTTTGCTCTAAAAAGCATTGCATTGAAACGAGTGAATGCTGACGGAACCGATTTCAAAATGTGGAAGAGGAAAGATTCAGCAACTGCGAGTTTACTTGGGTTGCCATTAAATTGGAGGATCTTAGCTTCTTCTTCTTGGGTTGGGGAAATTTTGGTAAGTTTTTCTAGTGTATCAGGCCCCAAGCCCTTGCCCATCAAGGAGGGCATTTATGATTTCTTTGCGAGAGATTGCAAGAGATCTGTTAGTATGAAAATTGTATTGTCATTTCCTAGACTCTAACATAGGTTAGGAATTAGGGAGTGAATATTGTCTACTGGAAGTTTTGGCGCAACACATTCAATTCCGGATCTTCGAAGCATGCCTTGATCGGTATGAGAAACTGATTTCAGGTAAATCATGACATAAGCATGCATTCATTATAGGATTCCTAGTTGGAGTTATTTTCACTCAAGTGCTTTTATATGAATCCTATTTTTAATAGGATTAGGTTTTATCTCTTGAGATTTCTTTACTAGTTGGATTCCTAGTTAGGTTTTATCTCAATAAATAAAAAGGCATGACTTATATTAAAATATGATCTTTTAACATAAAAGTGATATTTTAATATGATATTTTAATAGGATTATAAATGGTTGACGAATTTGAATGCATGGCTGACAACATTGAATGAATGGCTAGAATTATAAGAGTGTATAATTGAATAGTAGTGTGTATGTTGTTTTGGCATCTTGGTTAAGTTACCTTTTTGTATCAGGTTTAGGAGTTTTAGTTTGAATAGGTTTTAGAGTTATTGTTGCACAACACGTATGGTCATATGGGCTTCTCTCTAGGGAGAGAAACCGCTTTGAATAAAAGGACGGTTGATTCTTTTCATTGTTGGGCTTTTCAACGCAATTACATCTTTGAGCATATAGGATTTTCAAGAAAAGCTGCTGTGCATATTTGAGATAAATCATCAAGTGTTCCATGTTTATTTGGTGATTTATCAAACACTTTCATCATTCATACTGCATTCATTTGCATTGTTCGGTGACTCATACGGTTGAGGGCATCAGACCGTGGTGGCAGTTTTACTCCGGCGAGCTTGAAGCAATCGTGGCTAGTATTGCGTTCAACATAAGGAGTGTCGAAGATCATCCCGTGACAGAAGTTGAGTTACGAAGAAGTCGGTAAACATTATCTAGAAGGTGTCTAGGATAAGTGTGTGAGTACTTCTTGTAATCATCGTTCTATAGTGGATTTGAGTTGGACTGAGGAGTCCCGTGGATTTTCCCCAGATGTGGGGTTTTACCACGTAAAATAATTCTCTGCGTCTTCCTTTATTTTACGTTCAGCACGTTTCAGGATTGATAAGCCATATCAATCCTGCTACCAAAGTTTATTTTTTTGTTTATTGGTTATAATCTTTAATTGGCCTAAACACTCTCCTCTAGGCATTTTAAGTCATCCTACAGGTAATTTCAAGATCTTAGCACGATTGCGGTGTTCTGGGACTTTCGGGGATCTAGGATGAAAACTTGAGATGTTGGGGCAGAGTTAGACTTGTTTGAAGCTGTCAAGTGGTTATTTCTTTCAGAGGATTGATTTTTAATGGTGGTATATCCAAACAAATTTTCCATAAGCTCATCATCAAATCTGAGAATTTAAGCACATAAAGAATAGTTAGACTTATTTACCTGAATGATGAAAAACCATGGCATCAAATAAGAAAAAACTACAAAAATGAAAAGCCAAATGGTGTAGTAGTATGGAGACTTGTTTACCTGAATGATCCATCATTGATTTGATCCCAGGCCATTGAATGATCAACAAAGGGACGGACCCACAGTGGGGTCAATGGGGCCAAACGACCCTATGGACTCCATGAAAACAAGCTTGAAGGTCTTATTCACCTGGCTTTGTGACCCCATGAATGGCTGAAGATGGTCTGGTCTGGTGCAAGGCGAGGAGGAAGAAGAAGCATAGAGCTTCTGTTTTTTTTTAAAAACCCGTTGGTCAAAACGGCGTCGTTTTGGTCCAGCGTTATTTTTTTTAAATGAGCTGGCGTTTTGGCCCAACGACTCTGTTTATTCTTTATACCATAATGTTGTACAGTGACTCTCTTGCTAAACTGAAGCCCACGACAGTGACCATCTTTTTATATTAAAGCCCATACGTTTTACTTGAAAGCCCTTAACCCAAATTAACGGATAAAATAAGAAAAATGGACCTTGAATACTTCATCTTTTAATATATAGATTTTTTAGAATGCTGTTAAACGGACTCTAAAATTAACTGAGTACACCTTACTACCAAATTATTTATTGAATTACTAATTTACCATAATATAAAATGACAAAAAAATATATTGAATATTGAAACAAAAGTAATTTTAATAATTACACCATAATATTATCAAAGGTCCACTTCGGAACAAAATGGGAGATCAATGGTTGAGTGATAGCTTGCTTGTTTACGTTGAGAAGGATGTTTTTGATTGTATTGAAAATGATATAATGCTACATTTTCAAAATATGAAACCTCGTCGTGGACAATTGTAATTTGTAATGTTGTTTTTGACATGAATTATGAATGAACGTACTATAGTTTCATTTTTAATGTTATTTTAATCTTTAAAAAAAATTGAACTTTTACACTATGACTCTATGAGATAAGATTCCTGGGTCCGTCCCTGATAAATGGTTAGTTCCGATCATCGATCACTTCACACACACTTGCACTTCTTAGTTCTTAGAAGTATGCATGCATTGAATTATTATATTTCTTATTTCCAATTAGAACTATGTATCTTTTGCTGCATGAACTATTTTGGATATAGGTCGAGCGGCAATGGTTGGGTTCTTCATGGCATATGTTGTAGATGCTTTGACAGGGCTTGGTGTTGTAGGACAAACTGGCAACTTCATATGCAAGGCAGGGTTCTTTGTGGCAGTCATTGCTATAATACTCATCAGGCGAACCCAAGATTTTGAGAACCTAAAGAAGCTAGCTGATGAAGCTACTTTCTATGACAAGCAATGGCAAGCGTCGTGGATAGATCAAAATGCAACAAGTGGCTCTTTAGATCAAACTGGAAAGAAAATGTAAGCCTGCCTTGCCTTCCAAAAGAAAATTGTATTTATCTTACTAGTGGCCCTTCTGCTTATTCATTTACAAAGGAAAATCAATTTGGACCACAGAATGGTTTGTTAAGCTCTCTAATATTAAATTACAATGACATAAATCTAAATATTTTGATTGACCTAAAATCATTGTTCTCAACTCCAGTGCTGGTAAATGAGCAATCCATAAACCACTCAAATTTACAGTTCCCCAAATTTTCTGCGGCCCCCAGTTTGAACATATGGATCGCTAGATGAGAGACGCCGCCAACCATCATATCTACCAGAGACTTGAGCTGCCCAACGGTTGAATAACAAACCAATTCTTAACCTTTCCCAGTTATGTCTGGAGTTTTTTTTATATTCCATTGATGAAGACATAGGCCCCCACATTTCCAATAAAAAATCTTCTCCCTCTTCCACCCGAATGAATTTCAGGCCAGAAACAGAAGTTTGAATAGGTTGTTATAATTTAGTCAATAAATTTGTAATGTGAGTGTGTATGTATATATATATATATATATATATATATATATATATATATATTAGTGTGTATGCTAGTGTAATGTGTAAAGTTTTATTAATATTTTGATCAATTTAAATTTAGTCCCTGTCCAAGCATCACCAAATACAAGATAAGTGTTATTCAACTTGCCAATCCGATCCAAGACAGTCCCTCCATCCATGCCAAGACAAACTAATAAGTTTCAAATTTGGCCGCCCATCCAATACGTCACGTTGCCTTTTAAAAGCCACACAACAATATTTGTACAATTTGAGCCACAATCAAAAGAATTTTCCACAGAAAAGAATTGACTTAGGCCAAGGAACCATGAGAGCTGTTTTACTTGTGTTCGAGGTTTCTAAGCACTATGGTTATGGTAGCCATAACTATTAGTATTGGTTTGTGCAATGGGAATCTGGGAGTGCCTTGCAAAGAAAGTGAAAGACAAGCACTTTTGATATTCCACAAGGATCTTGAGGATCCTTCAAATCGGCTTTCGTCGTGGTTTGGTGAAGAGATTGTTCAATTGGACTGGAGTTGTCTGTGATGACTTAACCGGTCACGTCCGCGATCTCCACCTCACTAAACCAAACTCTCAACAAGACTTCCACTTTTATTGGGATCCCTATGCCACTTCTACTTGGTTGGGAGGTAAGATAAATCCTTCTTTGCTCAGTTTGAAGTATCTCAACTACTTAGACTTAAGTTACAATAATTTTCAAGGAAATCAGATTCCTAGCTTCTTTGGTTCACTTAAAAGTTTAAGATATCTTAACCTATCTGACGCAAGCTTCCAAGGTATAATTCCTCCTCAATTGGGAAATCTCTCAAATTTACGATCTTGGTCTCCGTGGTTACAAGCTTAAGGTTGAGAATCTTCAATGGGTTTCTGGTCTTTCTCATTTGAAAAACCTTGACATGAGTCTTGTTAATCTTAGTCAAGCATCCTGACTGGTTATAAGTGCCAAACATGCTCCCCTCTTTGGTAGAGTTACATATGGCGGTTGTCAACTTGATCACATTCCCGCTCTACCCTGTTGGAAAAATGGCTCACCTAAGGTTACAAGAAATGGATGGAGCGACCGGTCGCAGGATTGGGCGACCGATCGCATGCGTGCAGGTTTCAAGTGGCGGCCGGTATAAAGCGACCGGTCGCAGGTTCGGCGACCGGTCGCATTCAGGCAGAATCGTTAGCATATGCCACGGTATAAAAGCGACCGGTCGCAGTTATGGCGACGGCCGCACGCTCGTGTGCTGTTTTTCCAAAGACGTTTTACGCCTTTTCTTTGGATGCTAATTGGTCCCTACCAATTCACATGCAACCCCAACGTTGGTATAAGTCCAAGACAGTTGGCAAACCACCAGAAAAAGTCCTAAACATTGATTAGGTAGACTAGTGGGTTGCTTTGATAGCCTACATCATTATGTTTTCCTGAAATTAGGGATCCATGTTTTGAGGTAGGCTGGTTTGTTGCATGTGAGTGGCTTCTTTTCTCTATCTTTAAGTAGATGCAAAGGAGCTGGAGCAAGTAGTAAGTGTTGCATTCAGATTTGGGAAGCCAAGAGAGAGTGAGAGCATCTTGTATCAAGTGAGTGAGCTAAGGGGTGAGAGACAAAAGCAGATAGTGAGCTTGGGTTCTAAAGGGGTTTCCATTGAAACCAAATCTGTAACTCCTTCTTCAATATTGAAATTTCTCAAGGGGATCACCAAAGAGGACGTAGGCAAATTGCTGAACCTCTATAAATACTTGTGTTCATTGTTCTTGGTTAAATTTCTGAGTGTGTGTGTGTGTGTGCAACAAGTTCATCCTTGAGCTTGTCCAAAGTCCATCAACAACAAGGTCTTGAAGGGAGTGAGTTGGTTCTAATTCACAACAAGTGGTATCAGAGCTGTGTTGGCAGCTGTGCTAGTTCTTTCTTTGGAGTGCTAGTGTGTTGAAGATGGCAAGTGACAAGGAAGTTGAGAGTGGTAGCAGTTCACAGCAGCTGAAGCAACCACAAGCAACAAGCATGAAGGTGGAGCTAAAGCCTTTCACAGGGAAGGAGAACTTCACTCTTTGGCAACGAAGGATGAAATCAGCCCTCACACAACAACACCTCCACGTTGTGTTGGTTGGAAAGGAAAGGAAGCCAACAAGCATGACAGATGAGGAGTGGAGTGTACTTGATGAGTTAGCTAGAGGAGCTATCGAAAACTACCTCTCCGATGAGGTGCTCATCAACGTGATGAAGGATACGGCAAAGCAAACATGGGAGAAGCTCAAAGAGATGTTTGCAGGGAAGTCACTATCCAACAAGCTCTTCCTCAAGGAAGAACTCCTAAATCTCAAGATGGAGGAGGGAGGTAATCTAATGGAACATTTAAGTAGTTTTAATAGATGTGTTGCTGACTTGCAGAGAATGGAAGTTAACTATAGTTCGGAGGATAAGGCTCTTCTGTTGCTCACATCCTTACCTCCGTCCTATAAACACTTTCGAACCACTCTTATGTTCGGGAAGGTCACTCTGGATTTTGAGCCTGTGGTGCAAGACATCATGACACACCATAGGATGGCTCAACGTTCGGGAGAGAACTCTCAAGGTGAAGGTCTAGTTGCAAAGACCGGAGAGAGAGGTCGTTCAAAGAAGCAAGAGGGCAAGAAAGGCAACAGAGGAAGGTCCAAATCCAAGGCAAAAGAAGGTTGTTTCGAATGTGGGTCAAAGGAGCATTGGAAAAGAAATTGCCCCATATGGAAGGAGAAGAAGAACAAAGGGAAGAATGCAGCCAACACAGTGGAAGAAGTCACAGAAAGTGATGGTGAGCTTTTATGTGTTAATAGCAATGTTAAAACTAATGCATTTGCTAATTCTTCAAGGTGTTCCTCTTCCGATTGGATTTTGGATTCGGATGCTCATACCATATGTGCTCAAACAAGGAGTGGTTTGACACTTATGAAAAGGAAGAAGGTGGTGAAGTTATAATGGGGATGGCTCGGTTTGTAGAGTCAAAGGCACAGGTACAATCAAGGTGAAGATGCATGATGGGGCTGTTAGGACGCTTGGAATGGTAAGGCACATTCCAAAGTTGCGTAAGAATCTCATTTCCTTGGAACTCTTGATAAGAATGGTTATTCATTTAAAGCAAATGGAGGGAAACTCATAATCTCAAAAGGTTCACTTGTGATTATGAAAGGAGAGATTCAACCTAATTGTCTATATAGATTGTGTGGTACTACAATAACAGGTGGAGCAGCTGTATCCACAAGCAAGGACTCGGAGGATGAAACTCAGCTTTGGCATTTGAGGCTAGGGCACATGAGTGAGAGGGGCATGCAGGAGCTACACAACCGAAAGTTGTTGAAAGGTGTTCAAAGTTGCAAGCTTGAGTTCTGCAAATATTGTACCATGGGAAAGTAATCTAAGGTGGCTTTCAAGCAGCGAAACAAAGAGGAAGGAAGCACAGGGGTGCTAGATTATATTCACACGGATGTATGGGGGCCATCACCGGTTAAATCAAAGGGTGGAGCTCGTTACTTCGTGACTTTCTTGGATGATTTTTCCAGGAAGGTTTGGGTCTACTTCATGAAGGAGAAATCTGAGGTCTTCACCAAATTCAAGGAGTGGAAGGCGGAAGTAGAGAACCTAACAGGAAGGAAAATCAAGATCCTAAGGAGTGACAATGGTGGTGAATATAAAGACAACAAGTTTCTTGAGTTTTGCAGGAATGAAGGCATCAAGAGGCACTTTACCGTGAAGAAGACGCCCCAACAAAATGGAGCTGCGGAGAGGATGAATAGAACTCTCATGGAGCGTGAGAGATGCATGAGGATTCATGCAGGATTGCCCGAGTCATTTTGGGCGGAGTCCGTTAACCATGCAGCCTATTTGGTTAACCGATCTCCTTCCAAAAATCTTGAGTTCAAATGTGCAGAGGAGGTATGGTCTAATAAGTCAATTGATTATACTAATCTTAAGGTGTTTGGATGCAGTGCATATGCACTTATTCCAAGTGATGAAAGGTCCAAGTTGAAGCCAAAGTCTCTTGAATGCATTTTCATCGGATTTGAGAGCGGTGTGAAGGGCTACAAGCTATGGGATCATGTGAACCTAAAGAAGATACTCAGCAGGGATGTTGTGTTTGATGAGAAGACCATGCCTATGAACAAAGTCAAGAATTCAGAGGCAAAGGAGGATGTTGTTGGGAAAGAAACAACCATTGAAGTTCCACTCAAGAAGATGTTCAAGAAGACTTCACAAAAACAGCCAACTGAAGACGTTCAGGAGGAGGTGGAGTCTGACATTGAGGAGGAAGATGCAGGGCAACAACAACAACAAACTCAAGAAGAAGAAGAAGAGGCTCAAGAGCAGGTGGAGCCATCATCTATAGCTCGGTCCAGGCCCAAGAGAACCATCAAACCACCTCAAAGGTTTGGATGGGACAAGGATGCAGTTCACTATGCTTTGAATGCTAGTGAAGAAGAACCAACCACGTTCCAAGAGGCTGTTGAGAATGAGGAACGGGAAAGTTGGATGGAAGCTATGATGCAAGAGATGGAATCTCTACACCAAAACTCAGTTTGGGAGTTAGTTCCTAAACCCAAGAATCGCAAGGTTATTGGCAGCAAATGGGTGTTTAGGAAGAAAGAAGAAATGCATGAGAAGGGAGCCACCATATTCAAAGCTCGATTGGTGGCCAAAGGATACTTGCAAAAGGAGGGAGTTGATTATGATGAAATCTTCTCTCCGGTAGTGAAACACACTTCTATAAGGCCACTACTATCCATAGTAGCACAAGAGAACATGGAGGTGGAGCAAATGGATGTGAAGACTGCTTTCCTCCATGGTGATTTGGAGGAAGACATCTACATGAGCCAACCTCAAGGGTTCATTGAAGCAAACAAGGAAAATCTGGTTTGCAAGCTGAAAAAATCTCTCTATGGGTTGAAGCAATCTCCAAGGCAATGGAACAAGCGCTTCGACTCTTTCATGATGAAGAGTGGATATAGAAGATGTGAATCTGATTGCTGTGTATACACTCATGTATTCAAGGATGGTAATATCATCCTTTTGCTTCTTTATGTTGATGACATGCTAATTGCATGTAAAGACATGTCAAAAATCCAGGAATTGAAGTCATTGCTTGGAAAGGAGTTTGACATGAAGGATCTTGGTTCTGCACAAAAGATCCTAGGGATGGAAATAAGGAGAGACAGAGTTGGTGGCAAGCTATGGCTGTCACAAAGTAAGTACATCACCAAAGTACTTGAAAAATTCAATATGTTGGATTGCAAACCCGTGTCTACTCCTTTGGCGGAGCATTTTAAGTTAAGTGCAAAGGAATGTCCTTCTACGGATGAAGAGAAGGAAGAAATGAGCAAAGTTCCATATGCAAGCTTGGTAGGGTGTCTCATGTATGCAATGGTTTGCACACGCCCCGACCTAGCTCAAGCCGTGAGTGTGGTGTCAAGATACATGGCGAATCCGGGCAAACTTCATTGGACAGCAGCGAAGTGGATTCTCAGATACTTGAAGGGCACTAAGAGGCTTGGAATATTGTTTGCAAGACAACAAGGAAAAGCAAGTGTGTCAGGGTATGTAGACTCTGATTATGCAGGGGATTTAGACAAGAGGAGATCCACCACAGGATATGTTTTCACTTGTGGTGGAGGACCGATTAGTTGGAGAGCAGTGCTACAATCGGTTAGTGCCTTGTCTACTACTGAAGCGGAGTATATGGCGCTCACGGAAGCTTCAAAAGAAGCGGTATGGCTGAAGAGATTGGCAAAGGAATTCGGAATTGCCCAAGACATGGTGGTGATTCAAAGTGACAGTCAAAGTGCAATTTGCTTGGTCAAGAATCAAGTGTATCATGGAAGGTCCAAGCACATTGATGTCTGATACCACCGGATAAGGGATTGGGTGAATGATGGAGACATCACGGTAATGAAGGTTCATACATCAGAGAATGCTTCAGATTGTCTCACAAAGCCAGTCACAGTTGCAAAGTTCAAGCATTGCTTGGGCTTGCTCAATCTTGTTCCATGTTAGAGATTGAGGTGGAGTTCTTGGGAGTTATCCGGACGATTCTCAAGAAGTTAAAGATGTCCCGGAAGGCAATAATCTTCTCAAGGAGCTTAGGCTCGCCATGGTGGAGATTGTTGGAAAAATGGCTCACCTAAGGTTACAAGAAATGGATGGAGCGACCGGTCGCAGGGATTGGGCGACCGGTCGCATGCAGGCAGGTTTCGAAGTGGCAGCTTCGGTATAAAAGCGACCGGTCGCAGGTTCTGGGCGACCGGTCGCATTCAGGCAGAATCGTTAGCATATGCCACGGTATAAAAGCGACCGGTCGCAGGTTATGGGCGACCGGTCGCACGCCTCGTGCTGTGCTGTTTTTCCAGCACGTTTTCTGCCCTTTTCTTTGGATGCTAATTGGTCCCTACCAATTCACATGCAACCCCAACGTTGGTATAAGTCCAAGACAGTTGGCAAACCACCAGAAAAGTCCTAAACATTGATTAGGGAGACTAGTGGGTTGCTTTGAGCCTACATCATTATGTTTTCCTGAAATTAGGGATCCATGTTTTGAGGTAGGCTGGTTTGGTGCATGTGAGTGGCTTCTTTTCTCTATCTTTAAGTAGATGCAAAGGAGCTGGAGCAAGTAGTAAGTGTTGCATTCAGATTTGGGAAGCCAAGAGAGAGAGTGAGAGCATCTTGTATCAAGTGAGTGAGCTAAGGGGTGAGAGACAAAAACAGATAGTGAGCTTGGGTTCTAAGGGGGTTTCCATTGAAACCAAATCTGTAACTCCTTCTTCAATATTGAAATTTCTCAAGGGGATCACCAAAGAGGACGTAGGCAAATTGCTGAACCTCTATAAATACTTGTGTTCATTGTTCTTGGTTATTTTCTGAGTGTGTGTGTGTGTGCAACAAGTTCATCCTTGAGCTTGTCCAAAGTCCATCAACAACAAGGTCTTGAAGGGAGTGAGTTGGTTCTAATTCACAACATACCCATCATAAATTTTACTTCACTTGCCATCCTTGATCTTTCTGAAAACACATTTGATTCTTTGATGCCCAGGTGGGTTTTCAGTCTTAGAAATCTAGTTTCCCTTTCTCTCAAACATTGTGGTTTCCAAGGTTCATTTTCTAGCCATCCAAAAAATATCTCCTCTCTCAAGGAACTTGATCTTTCATTGCACAATCTGTGTGAGTTGATGGATCTTGATCTGTCATTCAACAATTTCAATGGCAACGTATCAGAAGTCTTTGAGAGTTTGTCTGTGTGTGGTACAGACAAAATAAAGTCCTTGTCGTTAGGGTATAATAATTTTTCAGGTCATTTAGCAGAGCATGTAGGAAATTTTAAAAATTTAAGCCACCTTGATCTTTCTGCTAATTCTATATCAGGTCCAATTCCTGTGTCCTTGGGGAATCTGTCCGTGTTAACAGAATTGCTGATTTATGAAAATCAGTTTAATGGAACTCTCCCAGAAAATATTGGTCAACTCAAAATGCTTACTCTTTTGGATATATCTTCTAATTCATTAGAAGGAGTGGTGTCTGAAGTTCATTTTACTTACCTTACAAAATTGAAGCATTTCGTTGCAAAAGGAAATTCATTGGCTCTGAATACTGGTCGAGATTGGCTTCCTCCTTTTCAACTCAATCGCTTATGGTTGGATTATTGGCATCTAGGACCTGAATTTCCTATGTGGCTTCAGACTCAAAAGCAATTGAAGGTTATAAGCCTACCCAATACAGGAATTTCAGATACCATTCCGGCTTGGTTTCCAAACATATCTGCCCAGTTGGTGGCTCTAAATCTCTCTCACAACCAATTGCATGGTGAAATTCAAATTATAGTGGCCGGCTTTCCGTCAGCAATAGACCGAAGTTCTAACCAGTTCAATGGTTCATTACCTTTTGTTTCCTCCTCAGTATCTGTACTAGATCTTTCCAATTCATCATTTTCTGGATCACTCTTCCACTTCTTTTGTGATAGGATGGATGAACCAAAAAAACCTTTCTTCTCTTCATCTAGGGGACAATCTTCTTACTGGAGACATTCCTAATTGTTTGATGAATTGGAAAAGGTTGACGATGTTAAACTTAAAAAGTAGCAATTTGAGTGGGAACATTCCAAGCTCCATAGGATACTTAAAATGGCTGTCCTCACTGCAGTTGCACAATAATCAGCTATCTGGAGAATTACCTTTGTCCATGCAGAACTGTTCAGACTTGTTAGTTGTTGACCTTGGCGAAAACAAGTTTGTTGGAAGCCCCCTAACATGGATTGGGAAAAGCCTCTCGACTTTGAAGGTTCTTAACCTTCGTTCAAATAACCTTCAGGGAGACATTCCTTATGAACTCTGTTATCTGAAAAGTCTCCAAATCTTGGATCTTGCACATAACAACCTATCAGGAACAATACCAAGATGCTTCCACAACTTTAGTGCAATGGCCACCTTTCCACATCCATTGACCTTGACAATACCTGAATTACTTATGGATAATGTGATCTTGTTTACAAAAGGGAGAGGAGCAGAATATGGCCGCATAATGCTTGGATTGGTAAAAAGCATGGACCTTTCAGACAACATGATATATGGTGAGATCCCTGAGGAACTGACCAGTCTCGTTGGGTTGCAATCACTGAATCTATCGAAAAATATTTTGGCTGGAACAATCCCTTCAAATATTGGTGACATGAAATGGTTAGAATCTGTGGATTTTTCAACGAACCAATTTAGTGGTGAAATTCCTCCGAGCACAGCGAGTTTGACATTTTTGAGTCATTTCAACTTGTCCTACAATAATTTGACAGGGCAAATTCCGAAAAGCACTCAGCTCCAGAGCCTTGATGGGTCTAGCTTTATCGGCAATGAACTTTGCGGAGCTCCACTCAACAAGAATTGCAGTGCAAAATGGATGATACCACCACCAGCAGTTGAGCAACATCGAGGATACCATTTACTTGAAGACGGTTGGTTCTATCTTAGCTTGGGACTGGGGTTCATGTTTGGTTTTTGGGGTGTGCTTGGTTCGTTGCTGCTAAACATGCCATGGAGCATTGCTTTTTCCCGATTTCTAAATAGCATGGTAGTTAAACTTTATGGTGTAGTTGTTGAATATATTTAGCAAAGTTTCTTTTCTTTTGGGGGGGTGAAATTAATTGTTGTTGGTCTAAGTTGCCCGTTTTGTTAGTTTAAGTTTCCCTTTGTTAATTAGGAGCTATGCCTCTTTTCCCAGTCGAATTGGGGTTTGGTGGCTCTATATAAAAGCCGAGTTTGTAATTGCAGTTTGCAAATTATTCGACTATCAATAAAGCTTTTGAGAGTAAATTCCAATACTTCAGATCTTTGGTTCTAGACGTTGTTTTCTAGGCCTGATTCTTCTATTCTCGTTTAGAATAGCAGCAATCTTTGCAATGGCCACTAACTTTCAAAGATTGCTGCTATTCGAACCGGCTTCCAAGTGGTGGTCCGAGACAGGCTGACCCTCCAATGGGAACGGAGAGGTGACAACACCCGGGAATGCTCAAATCTACAATTCGAACCTAATAAGCCACGTGTTATCGTTCGATGGAACTCCATAGAGACTTACCTGTTTGCCATGTTTAATGAGAACATGAAGCCTGGTGCAACAGTGGAGCAACACTGGGGTCTGTTTTATCCAAACAAGAGTCAAGTTTATCCTGTCAATTTCCCGGGAAAAAGACTAAAGCACCAAATTTGGTTTCAGAAACTTATGCGAAGGATTATACGATTAGCTCAAAGCGTATTTCTTCTGATCATAATTAGAATGTAATTTGGCTCCAAATCCAAATCATGCAAAAATGTTAGCTTTATTAATTTTTTTACAAGTCACTAGTCTGAGTTTCTTTATGTGTTATCCAATTTGACTTTCTAATACTATTCAAGTTAATTAGTTAAAAAGTAGAAATTAGATGCTTGGGGTTTGGATTTACAGACTAATCACATTGCTATGAAAGAATAAGAATTTCGACGTGTGCATGCAAGAAAAGACTTTGCCTTCTATTGCGGCGGGGACTCAAAGAAAAGAGTCAAAGCCATTTATCGCTTCCAATTTCATCTATATGGGATTTGTGTTTGGTGGAGATGCAAATTAGAAAAATAAAAGCTTTTGATCACCATTCTGTTTGAATTTTGAAGGTTTGATTTTAATTGTCGGCGGTGGCTGTGGCACAAGCAAAATAAAATGGACTGACCATTTTCTCACATTTGGTTGAGAAAGGACTTTTTTCAACTCTAGCTGCTGGTCAAGAACCATTCAAATTTCCTCTTCCCCCAACCTTCTAACATTGTCAAAGATTCAACAAGTCTGACTGTAACTAATTTGATGGGGATGGATTTAGAAAAAGTCTCTGCCGTTGACCTACGTTGACCCTCCTCAGCTAGTATATATAGCACTACTCTGGATGGCTCATTGTTCATGCGCATAAGTAACGTACTTAATATAACTAAGCTTTAGGGAGAGAACAATGAGAGCTGTTTTACTTCTGACTTTCAAGCAACATCTTAAAGACCCTGCAAATCGGCTTTCGTCATGGGTTGGTGAAGAAGATGCCAACTGTTGCAATTGGACTGGAGTTGTCTGTGATAACTTAATGGGTCACGTACGCGAGCTCCACCTCAGTAATTCCAACTCCCTATTGAACTCCAACTCTTCCTTGGGTGGTAAGGTAAGTCGTTCTTTGCTCAGTCTAAAGCATCTGAACTACTTGGACTTAAGCAACAATGACTTTCAAGGAATACAGATTCCTAACTTCTTTGGTTCTCTTAAAAGTTTAAGATATCTTAACCTCTCAAAAGCAGGGTTTGAAGGAATAATTCCTCATCAGCTGGGAAATCTCACGAGTCTACGCCACCTCTGTCTCGGTGATTACAAGCTGAAGGTTGAAAACCTTCAATGGGTTTCTGGTCTTTCTCATTTGGAACATCTGGACATGAGTTCTGCAGATCTTAGCAAAGCATCTGATTGGTTGCAAGTCACAAACATGCTCGCCTCTTTGAAAGAGTTACATTTGTTTGGTTGTGGACTTCATCACATTCCCCCTCTGCCTTTCATCAATTTCACTTCACTTGTTATCCTTGACCCTTCTGCTAACACATTTACTTCTTTGATGCCTAAATGGGTTTTCAGTCTTAGAAATCTAGTTTCTCTTTCCCTCAATAACTGTGGTTTCCAAGGTCCAATCCCAAGCAATCCACAAAATATCACTTCTCTCAGGGAAATTGATTTCTCATGGAACAATCTTAGTCTTCCAATACCTGAATGGCTGTTTAACCACAAAGACCTTACTTCCTTGAATCTAGGATACAATTATCTTGGAGGGACAATCCCAGATGGAATTGCAAATATGACTGGCCTTAAAGTTCTTAATCTCGAGACGAACCTCTTCCATACCTAAATGGTTGTACAGTTTTAGCAATCTTGAGTCCTTATTTCTTTCTGGCAATCACTTGCAGGGTGAAATTTTGAGCTCCATTGGAAACTTGACATCCATTGTTACTCTTCGCTTGAATGATAATCAGTTGGAAGGGAAGATCCCAAAGTCATTGGGAAAGCTATGTAAGTTGGTAGATCTTGATCTGTCAATGAACAACTTTACGGTTGGAAAGGCATCAGAAATCATTGAAAGCTTGTCTAGTGTGTGCGCTTCAGATCGAATAAAGTCTTTGTCATTGAGGTATTGCAATCTTTCTGGTCATTTAACAGAGAAGATTGGAGATTTTAAGAATTTAAGCTACCTTGATCCTTCTGGTAATTCAATATCAGGTCCCATTCCAGTGTCCCTAGGAAATTTGTCATTCTTAGTAAACTTAGACATCTCTGACAATCAATTCAATGGAACTCTTCCAGAAACTATTGGTCAGCTCAAAATGCTTACAAATTTGGATATATCTTATAATTCATTAGAAGGTGTGGTGTTGTGGTGTCTGAAGTTCATTTTACTTATCTTACAAGATTGGTGGAGTTCAATGCCAAAGGAAACTCAATGACACTGAATACTAGTCGAAGTTGGCTTCCTCCTTTTCAACTTTAACACTTGTACTTAGATACTTGGCATTTGGGGCCTGAATTGCCTAAATTCAAGGACAAGCTCAGTTATGGTCTCTAAGCCTGTCGAATACAGGAAATTCAGGTATCGTACTGACTTGGTTTTGGAACTTATCTTCCCAATTAGTTTATTTGAATATTTCTCACAATCAATTTTGTCGAGAGGTTCAAGATATGGTTGTTGGCCCTTCAGTAGTAATTGATCTAGGTTCTAACCAGTTCAATGGTTCATTAACTTAGGTTTCCTCCACAATTTACATGCTAGATCTTTCCAATTCATCCTTTTCCGGATCTGTCTCCCGCTTCTTCTGCGATAAGATGGACGAACCAAACCAACTCTATCTTCTTCATCTAGGGAAAAATCTTCTCACTGGAAAAATTCCTGAATGCTGGATGAATTGGCAAAACTTGGCAGTTGTAAACTTCGAAGGCAACAATTTAACTGGGAACAGTCCAAGCTCCATGGGGTACTTACTAAACCTCAAATCATTGCAGTCGCAAAATAATCACCTGTCCGGAGAATTACCTTCATCCCTACAGAACTGCACCAAGTTGTCAGTTGTTGACCTTGGTGGAAACAACTTTGTCGGAAGCTTACCAATGTGGATAGGGAGCCTTTCAGATTTGCTAGTTCTGAACTTTCGTTCAAATAAGCTTCAAGGCAGCATTCCTTCTGAACTTTGTAATCTCATAAACCTCCAAACCTTGGACCTCGCAGATAACAATCTTTCAGGAACAATACCAAGATGCTTCCACAAATTTAGTGCCATGGCCACATTGTCGAAATCAAATAGTCCGAATATTTTGTTGTACGACATTTATTCTTATGGGAGGTACATTGTCGAAGCAATCTTGGTGAACAAAGGGAGAGAAGTCGAATACAGCGAAATTCTAGGATTGGTAACTAGCATGGATCTTTCCAACAACATTATATCCGGAGAGATCCCTGAGGAACTGACCAGCCTCCTCCATCTGCAAACACTGAATTTATCTGAAAATCTTTTGACTGGAAGAATTCCGTCAAACATTGGAAACATGACACGAGTAGAATCTCTTGACTTTTCCATGAACCAACTTGATGGTGAAATTCCTCAAAGCATGAGGAGTTTGACATTTCTAAGTCACTTAAACTTGTCCGACAACAACTTGACAGGACGGATTCCAGAAAACACTCAGCTTCAAAGCCTTGATGAGTCTAGCTTTATTGGTAACAACCTTTGTGGTCCTCCGCTCGAAGAGAAGTGCGGTGCGAAAAGGGTGACACCGACAGCAGTTGAGCAAGACACAGGATACAATCTGGTTGAAGACAAGTGGTTCTATCTGAGCTTGGGATTGGGATTCATGTTTGGTTTTTGGAGTTTCCTTGGTTTCTTGCTCACTAACATGCCATGGAGCATTGTTTTTTCAAGATTCTTAAATAGGATAGTACAAAAGATTTACGGTGTAATTTGTTGAATAATTATTCTTTTGTTCCAAATGTTATCCTTTTGTTCGTTTTTTGTATTTTATTTTATTTTTCTTTTGCCCCTCATAAAAAACAAGTTGAAAATAAAAAATAATTATTTAGTAATCTATATATCTATATATATATAAAGCAATTATCCTTAATTAATGCAAACATTAAAAATTTAAATTATTAATTAAATGAGGATAATATAGTCAATATATTTTTTTATTAAAAAAATTAAAAAAAGATAATTTGTCATACTTTTATAGAACATAATTATTCATTTGATCTTTTCTTCATTCTAAAATAATTAAAAAATTAAAAAATTAGAAAAAAAAAACAAAGAAAAGCAAGGGGCTATTAGTTATTATTGTAAATAAATATGAAATATCCCTTTCATTTGAAGTGCCCAAAAATCCGTTATACATTGATTGCATTAGGACTTGGGGAGGGAAAATATACAAATGACATCAATAAAGCCCGCCATGACGGACGGATAATAGCTTTTTGCGACTTTATGAGTTTCTTTGCTAATAGCCTAATACCAACATGAAACCATTAATGACATCATCATAAATTATAAACAGTAAAATAAAAAAGCATACAGTACAGACAATCTCAAATCCAAGCCCAGTGATTCTTCTTCCTCCATAGCAGCGTCTGCTTCTTCGCAGATGCCAAACCCTAAACCCAAACTCTCCTCTCCACAACCACAACCACAATGTCGTCGTCGTCGTCGTCTCTCCCCAAACCCCCATCCTCTCCCCCCTCTCCGCCTCCCTTAGACAGCTCCGACGCCGACCGCCGCCTCCGAGAGGCCGAGGACCGCCTCCGCGATGCCATCGAGGAGCTCCAGCGCCGCCAGCGCTCCGCTGCAGCTCGTGGGCCCCAGCACCTCCCGCCTTGCGACCACGCCAGCGACGAGTCGTGTATCGCCCACGCCATTGGCAATCTTTGCCAGAGCTTTCTCTTGTCCTATGGCGTCCGAGTCGGAATTGGCATCCTTCTTCGCGCTTTCAAGCTCGCCCGCAGACAGTCTTACTCTTCGCTCCTCGATCTCAAGGTATGGATTGGCAGTTTTTGTAATTACTCTGCATTTTCGTTCCCAATTGTGTTCCTTACTCTTGGAGGTGAACAGTGATAAGATTGGGTCCAAATTGTTCCATTAGCGATAGTGAATGTGGATTTGTCTTGCAAATTTCAGATAGGATACTTGTGAAGGATTGAAATTGTGTGCTTTTGGAATGCCTATAATCTATAGGTTGTTGAAATGATAAATGATTGATTTTTGTTTCTTTTTTGTTTTACTACTTTGCAGCAACTAGTCTCAGAAAAAGATCTCATTGTAAGAGAAGAAGCGTGCCGAATCGGTTTATTTTTTGGTGGCTTTAGTGGTTCATATCATGCTCTTAGATGCTTGTTGAGAAAGTGGAGAAAGAAAGAGACACCATTGAATGCGTGAGTTTTCTTCTTTATGTGTTTGTATGTGTTTTGGCGTATATGCATTGAAATTTTTTGAAGCTGTTTTTCCTTATATATGACTTTGTTTAAGGGGATGATGGAGCAGAATTTTAGCAGGTTCAGTTGCTGGTTTGTCTATTTTAGCGTTAAATGACTCAAACCGAAGGCGCACGCTTTCTATGTACTTATTGGCCAGGCTAGCCCAGGTAAATTAATGTATATTGTGATTGTATCTCTATGGTGGTTTTTCAAAAGTATGTGAAATGAGTTTTTGTTGGTCTTTCCTATCTTTTGACCTTTCTTTTCCGTCATTAGTGTGCTTATAATTCGGCGAAGTCTAAGAACAAGTTTCACTTTTGGGGAAGCCATTGGAGGCATGGGGATTCTCTACTTTTTTCAATTGCATGTGCACAGGTAACATTAGTCTCTGTTTATTTGTTGAGCTTGTAGTCTATCATGTTTGCCAAATCCTTTTGAGTCTCTCTCTCTCTCTCCCCCTCATGCTGTCCAAGATTGTAATTAGTTGAAAATTATGTTTCAGGTTATGTATGCTTTTGTAATGCGTCCTGAGAGCTTGCCAAAATCTTATCAAGAATTTATCCAGAAAACTGGGCCAGTTGCACAGCCCGTGTACAAGGCTATAAGGGAATGTTGTAGAGGTTACCCTGTGGATATTGCCTCACTATCTGATTACTTGTCTCAGAGAATGAAATCTGACTCTATAAAGTTGAAGGAGTATCCATCCATATTTCCTTGTTCTGTTATTCATCCAGACACAAATTCTTGTTTAGCTCACAATGCAATTGCAACATCAGCTACCTTTAGGAAAACATTTCCGCTTTACTTCTCTTTGACATTTGTACCATTCGTTGTTCTCCGCCTGCAGAAGGTAAATTCTTCAAACTTGTTATTTGCTTCTTTAACAATGCCTATGTCTGAGATGCTGCAATTTACCTATCAGTTGCATTTGACCATGATATTGGATTTATTGCCATGCATGCACAATATTTTTTTCTTTGCAATGGATATAATCTGCAAATGTTTCTCCTGGATTGCACTCTTTAGTCATGATTTCTTTTCATTGCTGATATTTGTATTATGTGGATTGCCAAGCCTTTTTACTTATTTTTAGGAGTGGGAATTTTTGTTCATCATGAGATTGTTGTAAACAAAAGAGGATAGTTAGAGAGCTGAATGCATGCTTTCTCAGTTTTCTTTTCCTTTTTGTTTTTAACAGATCTCTTAATATTAATTTTTTCAACTTTATGCCCTTTAGTTCATGGAGGCCCCTGCTCGTACCTTTTTGGTTGCTCTTAAAGATGCTGTTCGCTCAACAACATTTTTGTCTGCTTTCGTTGGGATCTTTCAGGTAGCTTTTTTTTTTCTTTCATTGGTACTTTTTTTTTTTTTTGGGGTTTGTAGTTTTCCTACCTGTACAATCTTCATGGCTACATTTTAATGTTTCTCTTTTGGTGCTAGGGTGTCATATGTTTGCATAGAAAAGTTGCATCAAAAGACCACAAGCTTCTATATTGGATTGCTGGTGGAATATCTGCTCTTTCTGTTTTACTGGAGAAAAAGGGTAGACGTGGTGAACTTGCTCTTTATGTTCTTCCGCGAGCAGGAGATTCTTTGTGGTATATCTTAGTAAATCGCCACCTGCTTCCAGATATTAAGAATGCTGAGGTACTATTTTATTACCATGCCACTTATCCCTCAACTTTGATCTCCTACTCACTGGTGAGAAAGAGATGTTATTTCACTAACCCCTGGATCAAAATTTAAGAATTGATATTTTCATATTTTTTCTTTCTTGTTAAATTTTGGTTAAAAAAGTAGTTGCTTTAGAATGGAGGGAAAGATTATTGAAAGTATGTAATTCTTTTTTGAATGGTTACAGGTGTTTTTGTTTTGTTTGTCTATGGGAGGAATCATGTACTACTTGGAACATGAGCCAGACACAATGGCTCCATTTCTCAGGGGTCTGATCCGTCGGTTCCTTGCTAGCAGAATAAGCAACCCTGTCTCTGCGTCTAATAGGAGTTCCTCCTACACATATTTGCAGAGTCTTGATGCCATGAAGAAGCCAAAGCTCTTAGATAGTCGTCATACTGAATCACCTTCTGAGAAGTATAATCTTGAATCAATACCGGGGCTGTGAAGGGTTGAGGTGGAGACTCTCCTGCTCCCAATTTTTTTCCTGGGAGTTTCAATAAATAATATGTATTGAGACACAGCAATGTTAAAAATTTCGCTCGTTAGCTTTACAAAGGCAAAAAAAGCAAGTATTTCATATTTTTGTCTCATTTTCTGTATGGTTTTTTGTATAAAGTTGAAGTTGTGCATTGATGTACTTGATTTTGAAGACGAGAACTACAATGGAAGGCAGTTGCCAATTTTTTTTATAGCAGATGTATACCATTCCATGTTTGTTTCTAATTTCTAACCTTTGACCCTGTTGAGAAGACACCAATATTATCGGATACACGCAACAGGGAATTCTAACCCATATTATTTCAACGGTCCACCTGAACTATTTTAGTTTTGATCATCAATAAATTAAATTTTACAATGAAATTCTAAGCCATATTATTTATTCAATTCAATGGCCCTGCTACGTGTCTACTCTGATCCTAGGATTTGTATCCATGAAAGTGCAGACCCTGGTTATTATTGAGGGAAGAACTCACTTCATTGAGCTTAAGAGAACCCACAAGAATGAACATAAGACTGTTTGAGGCTTCTCATACAGGAGATGTTCAACTCCACTTCTATTCCATAGCCTTGCGCTAGCTTCCACAGAGAACCCCTTACACGTTGCCTCGATTGCCGGCCATGTTGACTTTGTTAAGGAGATTGTGAGGTTGAAACCAGCTTTTGTGAAAGAACTCAACCAGGAGGGTTTTAGCCCCATGCACATCGCATCTGCCAATGGTTATCTTGAGATTGTAAGGGAGCTGCTGAAAGTTTGAAGCAATTAAACTTGTGGTGGAATGGGCCATAGAACTGAGGAAGGTGAACGTCCTGAATATGAAGGATAAGCATGGCAACACAGTTCTTCAACTAGCAACTTGGACGAAACAACACCAGGTAAAGTACAATAATTTAGTTTTCCATTACGAACCGACCTTCCCTCCGAAACAGAGTGCAGGCATTCAAGATGAATGATTAACCATGGAGTGCTTGCGTGTGAGCTTTGTCCCCCTGAAAGTTAATGTTGACTTTATTATTTTACTAAGATATACAAAGTTGTTTCATAAATTTTGACCACAATCCAACCTAGAAAGAGGCGACTTATCAACATATTTCAATGGAAACAAAGATAAAAAGTGGAGTAGAACTTGTTTAATACAGCAAATGCCCAAACTATGAGTCAATCTTACAGATTAAGGGCAGGAAGGTTTAAAAAAACAATGTACTTGGCCAAGATATAGCACAAAATTCATAATCTTAAGAAAAAAAATCTAATGAAGTAGAAATTTCACAGGTGGTGGAATGGTTAGTTGGCATAAATGGAACAACACCGGGTGTGTTGGAAATAAACAATGTAAACCAGAGCAGTCTCACACCTCTTGATCTGCTGCTAATCTTCCCAAGTGAAGCCGGTGATAGGGAAATCCATGAGATCCTTTGCCGTGCTGGAAGTTTAAGAGCACAAGACATAGCCCATTCTGCTGTTCCTTCATTTGACTCTCATACCCTCTCACATTGGCCCATGGGATCAGAGACCCCTCAACTGCAGCAGCCAAATAACTTGATGGAATACTTCAAGTTCAAAAAGGGCAGAGACTCTCCTAGCGATGCGCGTACCGCGCTGCTAGTCGTGGCAGTACTGGTAGCCACAGCTACCTTTCAAGTTGGGCTCAGCCCTCCAAATGGTGTTTGGCAGGACAATGCTGGCTTGACCAAGAATGGGACTGGCAGTGCTGAACCAGCACACTTAGCAGGGAAGTCCATCATGGGTTCTTATAATGCAGTTGCATTTGTCATCTTTGTATCTTTCAACTCAATCGGGTTTTCGGTTTCTCTTTACATGATCAACGTCCTCACTAGCAATTTCCCTTTGCAGTTGGAGCTTCAAATCTGCATCGTTGCAATGTACTGCACCTACAACACTGCAATGATCAGCATTGCACCAGATAACACAAAGGTCTTCATCATTGTGTTTACATCAGTTTTGCCTAGTTTGGTATCAGTTGCTGCCAAATGGACTAGGCACTTTTTCGTGAGGCTCAGAGAATTTCTAGCAAATTGAATGCTTAGGCTTCATATGAATTAGTTTTCTGATAAACTTAACTCCTGGAACACCATTTTTTCCACTGTCATTACCAATTAACGATGAACAATGACCTGTGATGGCAATTGTATCATCTTGTAACGCTGCAAATTATTTGTAAAATGTTATTTTTCTTTGTTCTAAGACTCTTACCACTATTCTCTGATAAACATAAACAAACTTTGATCAGTAGTTTTCTTAGAAGATACATATCATTCTCAATATTTGTTTCTAATTTCCAAGCGTTGACCCTGATGCAGATCAGATGTTCCACCATATGAAAACAGGAAATTCGAACTGAGATTATTCTAAGGTCATCCTGAATTATTATTGTTCTCTCATCACCAGATTATGAATTAACATAACTAAAGTTCAGACAATTACTCTGCTACGTGTCTGATCCTAGGTTTGGTACCCCTTAAGGCACAGGTTATGTTTTATTTAATCTTGATAGGCATATTTTTGTTCATAAGGTCGAGAGCTCTAACATATCCAAATTTGAGAGCCATACGAGTTTTGTAGCCATTTGAAAACATGGCCAAGGTAAGACTGGTCGTGCATTCTGCTGGTTTTACTCAAGATTACCCTTATTCACTCTTTCATGTCGACTTCCTTTGCTCAGGTGACAATCTTTCCTTCATGAAAATCATTCAGCTCTGTGTTATCGACAACACATCCAAATTTGGTGGCTGTCCAGCCAGTGTAGCCTCCTCAGCATTGGTAAGACTGAAGCAACCTCTTCCTTGCTTCCTTCTCACTTCCTTGTGTCTATTTTTATGTGTTGCTTTGTTTGGATAGTATGAACACTTCTCACAGCTTTAGTTCATAGTCTAGGCCCGGTTTTGGGGCGTGACACTACGCATGAAATTGAGCATAACGTACACAAGATATGATATTGCGAAGTTCGAAGATGTGCTCTCCCTTTGTGTCAATTTCCAAGAAATTGGCATCCATGGCTCAAATGGCGGATATGCAAGGCTTTAGCATTTGATTTGTTTAGATTCTTTTTTTTTTGGTCGAAAAGGTTGTTACAATTGTTCATAACTGTACTGCGAATTAAAGTATCAAAACTCATATACTGTAATAAGAATTGAACATCACTTCATTTAGGATGTATGTGGGCGGGCTGTGCCTTTCCTCTACACTTTTTTTTCCTTCTTCTTTTATGTTGAAGTCCTGGACTTTTTTTTTAAAAGTCAGTCCTGAAGGAAGTACTAGACTTTTGTTTCATAAAGAAAAGTTTTCAATCTTCCTGATGAGCCTATTTCCTTAATAAATCAAAGTGTCAAAAAGTAAAACTTTTTGCGAGAAAATAACAAGTTTTCAATTCCTTCAACTTTAGAGAGAGAGAGAATATGACCAAAAAACAAAACTTTAGGGAGTATTGAACACAAGACTATTGCATCCTGTAATCTGTCAAGTATTGAACACAAGACTTCCGCGTGCAGATTGAACAGAGGAAATAGGTGCCCACTAAATTTGGAAAGATCAGAACCAGTTTTCAGACAGTGTTATACCTTCTTCTGATACTAATCCATGCTTTATTTGCAGCAGCAGAGGAAGTTTCCAGATCATGATAAGAACAACATTTTAAACAGAGTATTCCTGTTCCAGAAACTTGACTCGGTCCTTACAGTCCCGCTACCCAGCCCAACCTGTAGAAACAAAACTTAGTTTTTACAGTCCCACATTGGTATTTCAAAATGTGGAAAGGTTTAAGGGAAAAAAGGGCTCTCTACATTATGTAGATACTATAGCTGCATGAACATCATAATGTTATTCCATACTACCAAACTGAATGAGATACAACAGTAAGTGGGCATACCTGTGGACCAAAGGAAAGCTCCAGGGGTACCCCTGCATCGACAAATTCTGTCGTTCTTATAAAGAGAGTACGTGAAAGGAAATATGCATGGATGTTTGGCTGACAAGAATGATTGAACAGACTTCCGGATGCATAGATAGCTTGACCTACCCTGACCTATGAAAGTAACAAAAATATGATACACAGGGTCAAGGGGCAAAATTTCTATCAACTGAAACACAAGAAGTTTTACATAATTATCACATGTGTCAGTGCCACACATGAAAATTCCTACTTAATAAACAGAGTTCAAGACTATTATGGAAAAAAGCAGTGTAACTGACTGGAACAAGAGTGGTCAGATAAGAGAAGAAACAAAAAGGAGCAGAATAAATAGAAGCATACCATAAATGCAAACCTGTTCCACATTACTAGTCAGACCTCCTCTCAAAGATGAAAACTTTCCAATATCTTCTAACCCATGCTGATCAATGGATTTCATACGAACAACAGTCATAGAGTTCACCCTAATTTGGGATATAAGTATTACAATCTGCAAAAACAGGAGAACGGAAACTTATATAATAGGTGAGAATCAAGGCATGAAATCTAAATTGCTATTGAGATAAAGATCGTCCAAGTATATACAGATGTCAGAAAAGAGGTTAACATCCATTGCAATCTCTCACCTGTTAACATAATTTGATTACAACGATGAACATATTTAAGATTTTCATCCTTGCTACACAAGTTGACTTTCAAAGTGACTCTATTATGAGAAAATTGCAACAAAGTATCACACTGACTCTGTAACAAAATAGAACACACATGAAATTTGTATGCAAGTAGATGAGAGAATGACCACTTAGTTGAAAAACGTGATTTTTATATGTCAATATATAACATTGTCCTACAAAAATGATAATCTATGGATTTGCATACATGGGTGTGGTAACCACCCTGCAAGGGCAGATCCAGAAAGTTGTTTCATCATTGCTTAACCCTCTTGTTTCTTATATATATAATTCACCAAAGGTGTAACCCTGACTCTGTGTGTGTGCATGCAGGAGAGAGAGAGAGAGAGAGAGAGAGAGAGAGAGAGAGAGAGAGAGAGGCAACCTGTGAAATAGAGAACCCATTATTGGTAATTCAAAATCATCGGAATATTGAAGACAGTATGATAATACAGCCGAATATATATGCAATTCCAATTTTCTTTCCGGAGGCGTTTTTGAGTAATGGTGAGAAACATCTTACAAGAAAAATATATAGGTCATTAGCTACAAGACATCTATTTATGAAATAGTGAGATAGTCAACTGAAATGAAAATTAGTAAAGTAGAAAATATAGTCACTTTATGTGCCAAAATTTCTGTGAGATTAAAAATATCTGTGGAACCTCTTCTTTTGATTATAGACTTTACTAGCACACGACCAGCCAAAACTATCTCAGAAGGCAATACTCCAATGTACTTTTCAAGATCAGCTTATAAATTTTCATGATATTATCTGCAAAGCACAGGGACACTTATTTTAGAATCCTCAGAAGAACTGCATATATTTGCAATGGAAATAAGAGCCTACTCTGTTGGTAAAAAAGATGCACAAATGATACTTGAATAGAATAAGTTTAATTAAATAATTCCTCTTCAGCAACTTGTGAAGTATTAATCAACACTCACTGAAAGACAAAATGAAGATGGTACACCATTCTGCTTCGATCTTTTCTTACGCCTTTTGATGATGAGAATGTAATAAAGGAAATTAAACTGTTCTGAGGGGTACATGTTCTGATTAGACTGTAAAAAGAAAATCCCTTCAAAAGATCTCAATCGTCTATATTGCACAGATATGCTAATTGAAAGGAAAAAGGAGACAAGGCAGTGGATCACATAACAATTTAGTTTCCCAAACCTCAACTATAGAGTATCAGGAATGTCTGCATAGAAAGGGAAAATCTCTCTATCCAATTCTATAGCAATTACTTGGATTAACGGTGACTAACAAAAGTGAAAAGAAGTACACGATAGCACATATAAAAGAAGCCTCTGTTCATACCATCGAAAAATGGTATTCGGTATGTACCAATGATGCTTGAGGAAGGTCACCTGTTGAAGCCATACCCGTTCCTTTCTCTGTTCTGCAGGGAGGTGAGGACTCTCTTCTTAATTAGTTGTTTGTTTTGATTAGCTCTATTAGTTAGTTTGATCTTTGTTTAAGAAGTTGGGTTTTGTTAATATGTGTTCATGCTTTAATTTGGGTTTTGTTAATATGTGTTCGCGTGTTCTGAAGATGACCTAATTGTTCATTCTTCGACGCAACGTTTATCGTTCCTTCGGGTTTCACATGAGCATTTAAACTAATTTAGAATTACTTTCAAACAATCACTGCACTGACAACGAAATGAGTAATCATCTTCAGAACACACGAACACATTAACAAAACCCAAATCAAAGCATGAACACATATTAACAAAACCCAACTTCTTAAACAAAGATCAAACTAACTAATACAGCTAATCAAAACAACAACTAATTAAGAAGAGAGTCCTCACCTCCCTGCAGACCATCTTGCCACTGTGTGTTTTACCAATTTCTTGTTACTCCGATCGGGAACTGCTACCACTTGGTTCTGCTTTTGACGTTTTGCTATAGATTTTGATTTCTTTGTAGTTTTCTTGGGCTTTCTATGGTGATCTTCGCGCTTCCTCTTCCTACTCCTAAGATTCATCTTCCAGGGCACAACAGGAGGAGCCTCGTCCTCTGTTTTCACATCTTCAATATCATCATCTTCCTCTATCACAGTTATTGCTTTCTCACCATATTTGTCCTCCTCATTACCCACATAGAAACCATCACCATTTTCCTCTAGCTCTGTTAGCTCCTTCCCCTTCTCTTCTTCTTCGTGAGTACTAGAGCTCGGTGAAGGCTCATGCCTGCGCAGGTACCGAACTAAAATATAAGACAGAACTAAAATGCTTCCTAACGGTGTATGTCGGGGAAGGAAGAAAGAGAAAGTGGAGGAGGCTGGGAAGGAAGGAAGAGAAACAGAGAGAAAGTGGGGGCTAGGAAGCACGGACACGGATAGGATACGAACGATAAGCTCATGGATAAGGTAATTAAAAATATATTAATATATAATAATAAATATATATAATTTAAAACATATTTTAAATAACATAAAATTATAAATTATAAATATAGTATATTATTTTTGGGCTTTTTTTTGGTTTTTTATATATTTTAGGCATGTATAGCTTGTTTGATATCTTTTAAGGCCCATTTTAACATTTTGATTAAGGCCCAAAACCCATAAACAGATCTTTAATTATTTATAATTTAAAATGAACAATTAGGTCATCTTCTTCCTTGAGCTGCGCCGTTCCTTGTTCTTCTTCCTCGAACTTGTGCCGCTTCTTGTTCTTCTTCCACCATCTCTCTTCTCATTCTTCATCTCTCTCTCTCTCTTTCCCTCCTCACACGCAACGGCCAGCCTACATCTCGTCTTCTCCTCTCCTCTCCTCTTCAAATAGAAAAATTTCCAAACTTTGAAAAATGGGTAGGCATTGCAGAGAGCTTAGATGATGGGTATGAATCCCTTCTTCCTTTCTTTGGCTTATGGCTTCAAAGATAGACTAGAAACGTATCCAAAATGTTTAATGCTTGTGTCCAGAACGTAGGATACGAGTATCTGTTAGTCAATGACCGTATCCGAAAACTCCAATACATATCAACGCATATCGTAGCGTATCCGACTACATAACTGATACGGAATACGGACCTAAGTCCTCATATCCGTGCTTCTTAGGTTGGGGGGGGGTGTCTATTTCAGTCCCACATCGACTCCAAACATCTACACAATTGTTTTTTTCTTTATAAATAGCTTTACCCCATGCTTTCAACCAAATATATGAGAAACCAAAAATACAATTACAGAAAAAGTTATACCGATTTCATCTTCAGCTTGCTGAAGATGCAATCGGTGTATTTTTTTATTTAATTTGTAATTGTATTTTTGGTGACTGTTCAAGGACATGGAGGACAATCCAGTGAAGGAAGCTCCAACGTGAAAGACCCAGCTCCGGCAAGGTGGGATCCATGAGCACGAGCAAGCTCACCTAAAGATCTAGCCCGTCACACGTGGCTTCTCCTGGAGGCTCCGATCCTAAAATCTCCTTCAATCCAATGACTATCGAAATTTTTTGTAAAAAATATCAAAAAAGTTTGGAAATTTTTTCTATAAATACATACCAATATTATTCATTTTCCACACCAAATCTTCATACAAATTCTTCTCTTTCCAATGTTTTTCATTTTCCACACCAAATTTTCTACTGATAAATTCCATTTGTGTAAAAATACAAATGGCCTCTTCCATCGAAGCCGGAGGCCCGTGGACAACCGTGGAATATATTTTGTTGTGTGAGTGTTGGGTCAAAGTTGGTTATTGCCCAATCACGGAAAATGAGATGAAGTTCTCTCATATGTGAAGAAAAATTCATGGAGAATTTTGTGAAAGATCGGGTTCGGCTCGTACAGAAATGGCCTTGGCTAATAGGTGGAAAATTTTGAATAAAGAGTTAGGGAAATGGAGAGATGCGTTGGCAAAAGCGAGGGAGAAAGTTCGAAGCGGTCAAAATCTTGGCGATGAGGTAAAAAATTTCTAATTGTTGTTTTATTCAATTTAATGTCACATTTTATTTTTATTTTTTTGCATTCAATTTTTTTTAATAGATTATTCAAGCACAAATGTGGTTCGGTGCCATTGGCTAAGGCAAAAAAAGTTTCATCAATCACCAATGTTGGGAAGAATTGTTCGAGATTCAAAATTATTTCCACGGGTCCGACGGTTGTGTTGAATAAGACGCCGCTCCACGTGGCAACTCAAAATCTTATTCGAAAATCTTATCAAAATTAATTGTTTAAGTATAAAAAAAAAATAGAAAATAAATTAAAGTGAATAGTTATTGCCCTTGCCCATAGGGGTGGAAACAAAATTGCAAGTGAATAGTGACAATCATTGTCTTACCCTTGCCTTGCCATTGCCCATAGGGGTGGAAGTGCTCTTAGGAGTTGAGTTGATGGGATCCTTGAAAATCCCATAGCCTCAGCTTGTGAAGCTTGTTGTTGAGAGGCGCCCAATCAAGACTGCCACTTTATTCAATGTGAGGTATAAAGGGAATTTCCAATGGGGACCGTTGGATTGGATTTGTCTCATGTATCTTTTTAAAAAAAACCGTCGGATTAGTTTCAACATAGACCTGCACAAAGAAAACCCAATGTATTGGATGTTGTGTACTCTGATGTTTGTGGTCCTAAAACCACTAGTACTCTTGGTGGTGCAAGATATTTTGTTATATTCATTGACGATCATTCCATGAAGGTATGGGCTTACGCACTTAGAACAAAAGATCAAGTGTATGAATTTTTCAAGCGGTTTCATGCTAGCGTTGAACGAGAGACTGGTAGAAGCTTGAAATGTATTCGCACCGATAACAAAGGAGAATATATGGGGGCGTTCAGAAACTACTGTAGAAGTAATGGAATCAGACATGAACGGTCTGTTCTGAAGACTCTTTAGCATAATGGCATAGCTGAGAGAATGAACAGAACAATTGTTGAAAGAAGAAGAACAATGTTATCTCATGCCAAGCTGCCCAAAAGCTTTTGGGGTGAAGTCCTGATGATTGCGTTGATCTTATCAACCTTTCTCTTTCAACACCTTTGAATGGTGAAGTCCCAAACAAGTTCTGGTCGGGAAATGATGTTACCTTCAATCATATGAAAGTGTTTTGTTGTAGAGCTTTTGTTCATATCCCTAAAGACGAGAGATCCAAGCTCGACGCGAAGTCGAAAGAATGTATCTTCGGGGATATGGGAATGAAGAATTCGGTTATAGGTTATGGGATCCTGTAGCTAGAAAGATTATTAGAAGTAGAGATGTTGTCTTCTTTAAAGATCAAAACATTGAAAACATTCGAAGAGGTGATAAACTTGATAATCCTAGAGAATATCCAGCTAACTTGGATCCAGTTTCTCCTCCATTGGAGCACAATGACGGTGGAGATGATCCATTTAATGATCCTATTACGAATGAACCAGTTGATGATGACATGAGTGATGGTCATACAACTGATGGTATAATAGATGATGTAGCTGATGAGAGACAAAAAGCACAAGCCCATGAAGAGCCAGCAGCTGAATTCCAACTAAGAAGATCGACTAGGGTACGGAGACCTTCGAGTAGGTATTCTCCAGATGATTACGTTCTCCTAAAGGACGGAGGAGAACCGGAATGCTATGAAGAAGCATTGTCTCATGATCAGCAAGATGAGTGGTTGAAAGCCATGCATGAAGAGATGCAATCTCTGCATGAGAACCACACATACGATCTGGTGAACCTACCAAAAGGTAGAAGAGCACTTAAGAACAAATAGGTGTATCAACTGAAGATGAAAGAAAACAACTCTAAGCCCAGGTTTAAGGCAAGGCTAGTTGTGAAAGGTTTCAGTCAGAAGAAAAGAATTGACTTTGAAGAGATTTTCTCACCTGTAGTGAAAATGTCATCCATACGAGTTGTACTTGGTTTGGCTGCAAGCTTGAATCTCGAGATCGAACAACTAGATGCGAAGATTGCTTTTCTTCACAGAGATCTTGAAGAAGAAATCTACATGGAGCAGCCAGAATGATTCAAAGTCAAAGGCAAAGAAGATTTGGTATGTCTGCTGAAAAAGAGCTTATATGGACTAAAGTAGGCACCTCGACAATGGTATAAAAAGTTTGATTCCTTCTTAATTGAACACAGATATCGGAGGACTACTTCAGACCATTGTGTATTTATGAAAAGATTTTATGATGGTGAATTCATCATACTTCTTCTATATGTTGATGACATGTTGATCGTATGACAAAACAGTGACAAGATAAGCAAGCTGAAGAAAGAGATGAGCAAGTCTTTTGCTATGAAAGACTTAGGACCTGCAAAACGAATCCTCGGTATGAGTATATCCCGTGATCGAAAAAATCGGAAGTTGAGGTTATCACAAGAAAGTTATATCGAGAAGGTACTAAAGCGGTTTAACATGGATAAAGCAAAATCAGTTTCTACTCCATTTCCTAATCACTTCAAGCTTAGTTCGAAGCAGAGTCATACATGTGAAAAAGAAAAAGAAAACATGGCTATGGTGCCATATTCCTCAGCCGTTGGTAGTCTGATGTATGCAATGATTTACACGAGACCGGACATAACGCAAGTAGTTGGCGTTGTAAGCAGATTCATGTCTAAACCAGGCAGAGAGCATTGGAATGCTGTGAAGTGGATTCTCATATATCTCAGGGGTACTTCCAAAATGAGTTTGTGCTTTGGAGGTGGAAAACCTGAATTGATTGGCTACACAGATGCAGACATGGCAGGAGATCTTGATTCCAGAAAATCTACTTCAGGATACCTGATTACATTTTCAGGGGGGCAGTTTCATGGCAATCAAAGTTACAAAAATGTGTTGCTCTATCAACTACAGAGGTAGAGTTTATTGCAGCTACTGAAGCGTGCAAAGAAATGCTCTGGATGAAGCGATTCTTACAAGAATTAGGGCAAGAGTAGCATAAATACATTTTGCATTGTGATAGTCAAAGCGCGATCCACTTGAGCAAGAATCCGAGTTTTCACTCGAGGTCGAAGCACATTGATGTGCGATATCACTGGATACATGAATTGTTGGAGTCCAAGAAATTATAGCTTGAGAAGATCTATACTGATGACAATAGCTCATATATGATGACCAAGTCCTTACCTAAGGATAAGTACGAATTTTGCAAAAGAGCAGCTGGACTGCTGGAGCCCTCCACCTAAGTCGGGAGGGGGAGATTGATGGGTTTCCCTCATTAGTGGAGAAGAGAAAAAGAAGGAAAATAAATAGTAAAATAAAATGAAAGAAATGACAGGAGAATTTGAAGAAAACGAATGGAAGAGAAAAGGAGAAATTGTCTCCTTCATGCATGGCCACCAATTAGTTAGAAATATTGGCTATAAAAGCAGTTGCCTTCTTTCAGTTCAATGCATCCCTCAGAAAACCAAAACTTAGAGAGTTTTGAGAGATAAGAAAACCTCACTTATGTGAGAGAGAAAATCCTCTTGAGAGAAAAACCAAGAGAGAGTTTAGCTACCGGTGTTTGGTGAGATTATTATTGTATTCCCATTATTTTTCATAGTGGAAAATATTGCGTGTTATTGTTGCCCATTTTATTTACACAAGGCTGAGAAAAGTGAAATTCTGAGACTGCCAAATTTATTTATTGGCTCTTTTATTTTTCGCCATCTTTCCCAACACTTTGCAGCTGCTTGCATTTGAGCTTTTGTTTTGTTAAAGAAACCCCAAAAAAATAAAAAGTGGAAAATCCAGATCCCAGATCATGTCCTTGAAGAAACACATATCATATCCTAAACCAAAAAAAAAAAAACTGAAAAACTGGTAAATAATTTATTCTCTTTCTCCTTCGGATCCACTTCATTAGATTTGCTCTGCTCCTCAAGAATCTTTTCTTTTGCTCTATCAAGCATGTCCAATACCTTATGAGATATGAGAAAGAACCATCACAGTCACAACTTTCTCAGAGTTATTAAAAAAAAAAACAATTAAAAATGAAATAAAAATACAAGAAGAAGGAATCCCTACATATTTATATGGAGAAACGATGAAGATGGACTTGATGTAGTGTTTTGAGGACATTAACGAGCACTGCACTTTCACATATGTCTTCTGTATCTGGCACTTTCTTCCCATCTGCTATTTGCAAGAGATAATCCAACTTTTGGTTTATTTCTTTCAGCAGTTCGACATCTGTGGGAGTCTCTCTCTCATCCTCATTAGATGTAATAATTTTTACCTCCTTCCGTGATTCACCTTTCAGCTTCTCAACATCTTCTTTGAATTTCTTTAACCAAGCAGCAGTTGCAGAAATGTTGGAAACAAAGGCATCCTATTGATTAGAGCAAAAATAGAAGTATTAATGTATGTAGCAGGCACATGAGGAATTGTTTAATTATAAACAGTCAATCAATGTACCTTAAGGAGAGTCTTAAGATCTCTCTCGCATCGCTGCAGTTTAAATGCGTCTATTTCAAGTCTAAAAGAATTAGGCACATCTGCTCGTGTTGAAGGATGAATAACCCTAACTTCACCTGTATATTTCTTCACAATGTCCTCGGGATCATAAGCTATATAAGAAAACGGATGTTAGCCTGACCATGAAACCAAATCACATTACACAGACACTAAAAAGAAGATAACCTAATGTGAGACAGATCAAGTGTTTCTATATGATCATGTTTTCATGCACACACATATAAACTCTCTCAGAGACACTTTGCATAATACGGAAAGAATTGAGATCATCCCAATTGCAAATTCTAATCCAAACCAAGATACATGCTTATGCAAATCCCAAAACAAAGAACCCGGATAATCATTAATATTACTAGAAAGTATGATCAAAAGAACCCTTATTAGAGATTGATTATAGAAACCAAGGATAAAGTTAAACATAAACGGAATCCTCAGCTGACTAACCTCGGCTCCAAGAACTGCCCATGAATGCAATATATTGTGGCAGACAGAAGCTAGTAATAGTAGAATAATGAATTTAAGAGAGCACGAACACAGGTCTCACAAGAGCTCTGATAACATGTCAAACAAAGTGTATGGGAATTTTCTGATACGCATTCTTCTCCAATATAAAGGTATTTATAAAGATATATAAAGAATGATACCTATCTCACGGAAAGACAAGTCATAAACACATTGAATATCCAAATATTGTGTCATAAACACGTTAACAATTAATAAAAAGTAACATTATTTAATTAAAGGGTGATGCTAGGGAGACCAAATTTTTGTACCAACTTGTGTATCAACTCTCTAATATAGAGGTGGAGCCCACCAATACAATGGGTCCTACACTCTATTAGAGAGTTGGTGCACAAAGTTGGTCTCCCTAGCATTTTCCTTAATTAAATTCTCTTAATTAAGATGGAAACAGAATCTGAGAGATTGAACCACAAATCCACGCATTACCAAAAGAATAACAAGCAACTTTCCTCTGACAAGTAAGTCGATATGTATTCTTCTCCTGGAAGCGTGATGTTGTATTAAATGATTACCTTAATAATTACTAAAAAGTAACATTATTTAATTAAATTTGCTTAATTAAGATGGAAACAGAATCTCAGAGATTGAGCCACAAACCCGTCCTCAACAATAGCAAGCAAGCAACTATCCTCCCAAAACAAGTCAGTCCACATATGGTTGTCATCTTTGCATAGCCTGCAGGAGTAACCTACAGGCTACAGCAACAAACTAAGAGAAATGGCGAGGATAAAAATATTGCAAAGCAAATAAAAGAAATCATTAAATCACATAACACCATCCTAGCTAGTGGATCACCCCCCTGGCTGTATGTCAAACCCTGCTGATGGTGAAATCTGGAGCAAATTCAGAAGCTGCAGGCGAAAAATCATTTGGTTCTGTACAGATACCAGAAGGAGAAGACCAAATTTCATCATCATATTATTATCATTTTCTTCCATTGCTCTATGTTTGTGTATTTTTTTTTATTTGTTTCTTAATTTTATTTAACTACACTTCAAACTCGATGTTTTATACCCCGCAAAAACCTTCTTCTATATGTTTAAAATTATTTTTTTAATTTAAATAAATAAAAAAAAACGAATTGCGCCTGCATGTCAATGCTGAATAATTCATGTATAATATTGGAATGGTATATAAGTTTGATTGAAGAGCTGCTTTCGAATAGTGACTTTGAAACTAATTCGATATGATATGATGGGTTAACGTTAACATGAGGATTAGATATGTTGTTTACATTCAACATTGGGGTTGTTGCATATTGCACACACCAGAATTGAAGGTAGTTAATCATTTTTGTTAACACTTAACATCAGTTTTAATTAATTACTCCATTTATGGCCAAGTGTGCAAGAAGATGCAAAAAGGTTTAGAGAAGTTGGCAAAAATATGATAATATACATACTGATGGATAAAACAAAGGAGCAACATGAATAAGAAAGAATCTTATTAGGCTTACATTGTATGCCCTTACACCTTATAGAAAGAGGCGAAGCATTTTTCATAAATATATTGATAACAACGCTCGTATCGAATAGGATCATGGTTAAACCATACTCTGCAATGCCTATGAACGGTCAGGTGAGGAAGAGGATGAGGAAATGGTGGCGGCTCAGGCGAGGAGGTTGGGCTGTGAATATGAAGGGTCAGCTGAACAAACACCAGGGCAAGCATAAACAAGGACATGCTCACCACAAGGCAAAAGCAAATTTGTTCATGTCATTTTCTTCCAATTTATACCCCCAACTTTGTATCTATTTCATTTTTTTTAATCTTTTAAAGAAGTTTTCGTTTATATATATAGTAATGTTTAACAATATATTCAAATATATAATTCAGCCCAGGAGCTGCTTAGAAGTGACGGCTTTTGGAACCATTATGATATTCTGTCTTGTTAATAGAGTCATGAGCCACACCAAAGTATTTTAGTAACTTTTAACGATATGTGGTGAACGTATATTAACAGCGAACAAAAGATATTTATTAATAGTAAATAAATTACAAGACAAGATGCAATATACAATAAACATCAGAACATAAATTTTACAAAATATGATAAACACTTTTCTTGTTAAGAACCATGATCACCTCTCCACATACATCAAAACGACCATCTTTACTCACAATGACTTGTACTGCTCGATCAATCGAGAAGCATGGAGGCGCGATGTAGGAGCCACAGTGCAGCCCAGATTTTGCAGATAAGAAATCTGATAGTCAAACATGAGAGAAAGGAATTAAACTTTGGTCTCCTGAGCATCCTAGAATTAACTTAAAAACTGAAGTGTTTAACAAGCGACCAGTGTGTTAGCTACCTGTTTCGATGTTGGTGCGGACGAACCCATTGAGTTCTCGATCCTTAACTTCTGGAAATGCTCCTGAAAGCATAAATTTATGTGTGTTGATTTACAACAATGGCAACTAAATATGATCTAGAGACAATGTATGACAGAGTAAACTATCTTACACCTAACCTGTTTTTCCCGCATCAAATGAGCACGTTGATCAGCAGGTATTTTCTGCCATCTCAAAACCTATGACAAAAAGTATAATTCTGATGTGAAGCTGTGCACAAATATATTGAATTCAAATAGTCGTAGTTGCGTATTAGGAACAGAAGTTAATGACAAGAGAAAACTAAATTCATTGATTCTTTTGTTTTTTCTTTTTGTAATTTCAGAAATTTTGCATCCACAAATTGTAAGTTCAAGTATGCTTACATATTCCACATAATGAAATGCATCGTCACATTTCAGGCAAGACTTGAGCAAGCGCAAAACATCCTGAGAGTTGCATAGGAGTCAATCAGTAATATAACAAAGTATGCAAACAAAATCGAAGTGAGCTACTTAACAGAGGTAGAATAGTTATTTTATTGAAATTTAAAGGGCTAAATTTATAACCTTGTGTTTATAGTTCTTGGCTCGTAGGCGTTCATCTATTACAAAACCGACCTGTAAAAGGTACAACAGAAACCATAAACAGCAGTCAGACAGAACAATTAAGCATCACCATTCGCATTGCCTCCAATTAAAAGATAGAAAGTCTAAAGGCAAAACAGCGTAATTCTCATCTACCTTGTCAAGCAACCTCTTAGGATCTTGAAATGCTTGCTTCTTAGCCCACTCATTAAATAAATGTGAGACAATTGATCTCTCGTCCACACTGAATCTATTAGACAGTGACAGAAGAATAAAGTTAGGCATTAATATTGCCAACAAAAAATGCTAATAATATTAGTGTACCAATCAAAATTGAAAGCAAAACCTTCTTAAGAAACCATTTCCGTTGTTTGCCTCTGAAAATTCTATCAACTCTGCAGAAGCTTCATCAAATTTACTATGATGAAAATCATTTTGCACTAGATCTACTTCAGAAGGTTGGACGTTTGGTTGTAGATCAGCTGTAGACAAAGTAGTTCCTTTTGAAGTTTCAGGATGCTTTGATTGTAAGTCTTGTGTACTTATGTCAGCCTACAAACCAAAACTTTCATTCATCCACACCAGACTCAAGATGATATAGCATTATGGCAAGTACAATTAAAGCACTTTGACATGCAAACTAAAACATTTATGTAAAAAAGTAGTTAAAAGACTAAGATTTCTCATTGCAAGGTGCAAGCCTCAACGACAAGTAAACATCAGTTGATTCTAATTGCAAGCATTTGCAACACTTATTTTTGTTACTTGTAAGTTTGACTAAAAATTACAACAATTAAGGATAATGAACAGTAAAACACACCTGGACTTCTCGAAGATGATTTGGAATTTCTTTGAGAAATCGCGAAGGTTGAAGCATCTGACAGAGTCACCTTTTTAGTCAAAGCAATAATAACAAGAAAGGAGTACAAAGGTTCAAGCTAAAGCAAACGTGCCAATTGGAATCCATCGTAACATACAGAATGAAAAGTTTTCTTCGAGCACGAGTCATTGCAACATATAACAGGCGTCTTTCCTCCTATGATTTAGAGTGGAATCGTTGAGTACGACAATGCAAAATTCGCGTGTAACAAAGAAATGTTGAAATATTTAGTGCATACCTCAATGGAGGTTCCATTTTCTTTTGCAACACCATTGAATTCATGCAACAATGGAATCTCAGATTCATTTACCTGTGTTGTTGGTATGAGCATTAAAGCAAGCTAATATGATTTCGATGAGATTGTAATATCTTCATGAATATAAGGGTACAGACATATCAGTTAGGTATAGCATCAGCATGTCTAATCCACAAATTTAATCTCTAAGAACAAAAAACATATCAACTATAAATGAATAAATGAACGAATAAAGTAACAACGAGAAAATCATTACGCAAGGCAAGTACCTTAATTATGAAAACAATATCCCACTCTAAACCTTTTGACTGCAAAAGAAGGAAAGAGAAAGGCAGTAAGCCAAGAATATTTGCAGAACTCCAGAGGAATACAAATAGAAAAAAATTCACAAATATAAGAACTTTGATTTTTAAGTTGATAGATGGTAGTCAAGGGAAATATAAAAAAGACAAAGAACCTGATGGATGGTAGTCAAGGTGACAGAACTCTGATTGTCATGTCTTCGGGAACAAAAAATTTCGCTCTCTCGCTCAGATATGTAGTCAATGAAAGCTTTGAGTAAACCAACACAACCTTTATCTTTTACAACTTCTCTCTCCCCTTCTCCCGCAACAAAATGAGTTGATAAGAAATCAGATACATCATCCAGTAGGTACTGAAGAACCTGCAGTGAGAATAATCACATCACAATCACACAGATAATCCAAGATTTATGTAAGAACAAAGATTAACTTGAACATACATAGAAAATAAGTTCTCACAATCATTATGTAATTGACCTCTGTTGCCATCAGCATAAAACACCAAACTTACAGATCTCATGTCATTGTCTTCATTTAGCAATTTGCCTCCATCAACATCAACGACCGCACGTTGCTCAAGAAGGTACTTCTAAGAATTGAAAGTCAAACAAGAAATTATTTACTGAAACATTGAATATAAGCATAAACAAGGAAAATGGTATAGAATGGTGATCCTCATTCCTAAAAGTTAATAAGGAAACAATTTGATCAAAAAAACCATGTCAATGGTGCAAAATGGAAGACGAACCTGTGGTACCATGTTCGCCACTGAGGTTATGACAGCAGAAATCGATTGTTCCTGTATACATTGATAAGTGAGACTACTACATAAATTCACAACTAAAGTTAACGACTAAATGCCACATTTCTCTCATCGTATGAAGACAGAGACTACGAGGAACAAATTTTACCTCTTTGGAAACACATATATCTAACAGAGGCTATAAAACTTTGCATTATATATTGAAAGAATTAAGAACATAGATCTAACAAGGTGGCATGAAACTATACAGCGTTGCAATAATTGGATAACTTAGACCAAATTACAAATCACCAAAGGAGACACAATTTTTATCCTCAAAATTTTTAAAACTATATCCTTTCTATCCATTAAAATTCACAAACGACTACGATGACATCCCACAAGAAGCAGTGAGTCAGATCTACAACACTTTACCAAATATATTTACCCTGTGAACAAGTTTTGAAATCATCTCTAGCATTGACAGCACCTTGCGTCCTTGGGTAAGCTGAGTCCTATAATCAATCAAAGAGACCACAACTCAGTACATAACCAAAAGATTTTAAACGCTTGTCATACAAAATAAGAAAAACAAAAAATAAACAAAAAATTAAACACAAGAGAGAGGAGAAAAACAAATATAAATGGCAGTACATATAATGATTAATAAGCCTGAATAGTGAATAAATTGCTGGACCTACAATTACTTTACTTTACAGCAAAACTTATAGATACATAAATGTACTTTCTCACTAAATAAAAAGATACATGTATATTTAGACATGCAAAAATGTTCAAGAATCTTGTTATACACACCTCTTCAAGGTACCGGAAAGTTTTGCACTAAAGATGTCACAAGCAGCTGATATGAAGCTGCATTTTCTATGAGCTGAAATTTTGTCTATATATTCGATTACCTGAGAGAGAGAGAGAGAGAGATACTCAGAGACGTCAACCTAAAGATTAAGTGTGAAAAAAAGGGGGAGATTAAATCTCAATAGCACAAGCAAGTACAACTGTAATGCTGAAAAGAACGTTAAAATGATGTTCATTGTGATACCTTCTTCTTTTCCTCTTTCTCAAAAGGAAGCAAAGCCTTGAAGACTTGACGATATGATCCATCATCACAATCAGACAATGTTGTTTTGACCATAGCAATAATGGCTCTGACTACCTACCATAAGACATATACTACATCAACAACCAATAACTACATATCACAGACTGTACCAAAAACCTTCGAATCAATTTCACAAATTACTCCAAAACCCTTGTTAGAATGGCCGGCCAAAAAGGCAAGGAAAATCAAGTAACAAAAAACAACGAAAAGGACCAGTGATGCCAAGATTCAGGTGAAAAAAAAAAGTGAAAACCTTACATCAATTATAGTTCTTGTTTGCATTCTTACTAGCATAAGCTGTACATTACAGCAACTACCTTATGAAAAAAACAATAACAATAAATTGGCAAAATAAATAAAGAGCTGAGAAAATAGGTTCTGTAATCTGGAAAAGTACAAACTACCTTCTTCCTATAAACGGCCACTCCATGAATATTAAATGGTATTTTCCTTTCACGCAAGGCTGTTTGGAAGACCTTCCCTGATACCTGTAGTTCAAATACAATGTAAAATATGTCAAAGATGTAATATATGATTTACTTCATTCACATTCACACTAGGGCAAGTAAGCTTGACCTGCCTCCGGTAAAGAATTGCTATGTTTCTATAGGAGCACCCTGCATCTGACCGGTTGGATGCAGTTTCCAGGATCTTGTCAACAACAAAGGCACATTGTGCATCCTCATTGTGACTTTCCTTGATAATTATCTAAGTTTTGCCAGCAAAACCATTTAGAATTGTGTCACTAATTAAAAGGCTTGGTAAATGACATCAAATTTTACTTGTAAGAGAGGGGAAAGGTTAAATACCTTAGATCCAGAAGAGTTGTCGGTCTCAACATTCTTTAGTTGGCATCGCTTCTTGTTGTCTTTTATAACAGAAGATGCAGCTTCCACAATATAGCGTGTGGACCAATAGTTTTTATTAAGTCTAATCTGAATCATAAAGTTATATCAAATTCCACATACGCCCATGAAATAAAACTTATTTCTAGAAATTATACAATATATGAATATGTTCTGTATAATAAACAAGAAACTATGAATGACATGAGATAACATAGCAGTCAAGTGCGCAAACCTCTTTGTAATTTGGAAAATCTCTACGAAAGGAATCAAATCCATAAATGTCTGCCCCATTGAAACTGAAAATGGACTGCGGCAGGATATATGCTACTTAATTTAGAACAGCTAAGGAGCTTGATTAGAATGAACTCGGTGAGAGAGAGAGAGAGAGAGAGAGAGCAAAAACAATTCAACTTCCATAATGCGGTAGTTCAAGAAATAAACAGCAAACCTGATCATCATCACCAACAATGGTTATGTGGTTATGAGACGCAAGAATCCGCAGAAAACTATATTGCATAGCACTTGTGTCTTGAAACTCATCTATCACAATAGCTTTCCATAAATCATGGCACTCACTTATTAACAGAACAAACACGTATTAACACTTAGCTTTCATTGTGAAATTAGATAAATTAAATTAATGTACTTAGATGATACAGACCTTCAGGAAAATCAGTGAGCAGCTTCACAGAGCAACTAATTAGGTCATGGTAGTCCAAAGCATTACAAGATTTTAAGATATCATTGTAGTTCCCAAGAATTTTCCCTGATTCAGATCCAGAGCTAAAACTCATAAGCAATAGTACCAGAAAAGCTAACGGAAACATCTAGTTATGAGCTTACTCCTGTCTCATCACCCATTTTTCTGCACTCGGCTGGAGTCTTTCCAGAAGCTTTTGCCTGAAACAGCGAAAAATTCATTGCATAATGCCACATATTCGAACACACACGCTGAGAGAGTTAGAATGGGGAGAGACTCGCAGACAAGTCCTCTTAGATTTTTCATTATATCAATCTTTTTGATAGACTGATTGTAGTTCTTAATCCACTATAATCTGAACATCAAATTTGGCATACAGGACTAACCTGAGTCACGAACTTCTGCCATTTCTTTGACGCATCCTTATAATGATGTGGAGACCTTATGCTGTTAGATTCTTCGCCAACTATGGCAACATTATGATTCTTTCTACTCTTTTCATCTTCTGATAACCGCACAGCTTCAATAATGGCTCTTCTCTGTTGTCCATGTCCATATATCAAGAACTCTGGTGTGCGCTCAAGTCTAAAGCATAAATCAGACTCAGTTATCAATAAAATATTCATGCTGTTCAAGAATCAAAACCAAGGGACGTGAATCTACAGCATACTTCTCTGCATGCGATCTACAAAGCTGCAATGAAAATGAATGAAATGTGCTGATCGTAAGCTGTTTGGCAGCTGCTTTCCCAGCCACAGCTCCAATTCGATCTCTCATCTCGGCAGCTGCTGCTGTAGTGAAATTCATGGGCTCATGGCTAGAATATTCGATGCACTACTGCCCTAAGAATACAAAAAAACGAAGATGATTTGATCATAAGCAAAAAAAGATTCAAAATTTAGAGGAAAAGCGGTAACACCTCATTAAGCAGCATCAGAACACGGCCAACCATAGTCGAAGTCTTTCCGCTTCCGGGTCCAGCAAGAATCATCAAAGGTATTGAAATATCGCAGCAAGCCGCTTCGCGCTGCCTTTCATTGAGAGAAAGCAAATACTTCGAATACTCATCCGGCATGTTCGGCAATCCATGGTTGATAGAATCTGTCTGATTATCAGCATTCACATGCAGCACTGAAGCGGTACTAGCATCACCATCACAACTCTCAATATCATCCTGGTGAATTTCCACGCTTGGTTTCTGCTCGATCAAAGCGTCGATTTCTTGAAAAATACTGTCATCAAAATCATCGTCGTCTAGAATTTGAGGGGCGGAGAAAGAATCAAATGAAGTTGAACACTGGGGTTGCCTGATTGGAGTTGTGAAAGAATCTGATTCTGATACACTTGATTCCATCCGGCTAATGCTTAAGCTCCCAGAACATGAAGCGCTGCTATACTCGCCACCGGCTGACTTGCAGCACTTCTCCCAGAACGGAGACGGAGATGGCGTGTTTATAGGTAGCTCAGCACGAGGAACTCTCTGGATGCTATTCAGCTGAGCTGGTGTTTGAATTCCGTTTCTACCACAAATTCTGGAATTACAAAACACGACGGAATTTTGAATTAATCACTTACCCTAACAGAAAACAAAGAGTAAAAGGATAGTCTTACTTGTTATGAGGAAAGTGATCAGGGGAAACGGCATCGTGGCGAGGGCGTTTACGAGCAATGAGGGCCTTGGCGGCTCTGAAATTCCTAGAGATTCGGTTTCTTTGTTCCTCCGTGAGTCCTCCTCTGCCGTACGTTTGAATGTTTTCTTTGGACGTCGACATTGTTGTTTCGGAACATGCGACGGAAGCTTCGCCTGACGGACTGTCCAGGCGAAACCGAGAAGAAGGAGCCAAAGGGGCCAAAAATGTGTCCGTTTTGTTTCGGTTTTCCCTCTTATTTGGCTGTTCGAAATATGGGCATTGGGCCTTTTCACATCAGCCCAATTTACTAGTTCTACTTGCCCAAAGTTAATAGCAGGAGTCGAGAGTGTGGTTCAGTTTTTGCGTGAGAGTGAAAATGGAGGCGCTGAGAGCCTCGTACGGAGACTCGTCGTCGGACTCAGACTCCGAGTCGCCAGCTCCACCTCCAGAGCTCAAAAACTCCGAAGAATCGAGCTCTGTTCTGCCCCCACCTCCTCTGTCACTTCTCAACAGTCCCAATTCCTTTGGTAACTACTAATTGCAATCAAATTTCTCTCTTTTTGCCTTGTTTTGTTATGGTTTTGAATTTTCGATCGTGTTGTCGACCAAGTGTTTGATGTTTTGACTGTGAAGGATTTCTGGACTTCTCCCCAAGCGTTCAGCCCAGCAGAGTGAGGAACTTTCCTCACGTGGAAGGGAACTACGCGGTACATGTCTACATCCCAGGTAACCAAATTCTCTAATTCTCAGTTCCATTAGCAAATGCCATGACTTAGAGCTTAGAGCGTTTAGACCCTTGTTTAATTGAGTACTTGCAGTTTCATTAGCAGATTCCATTAGCAAATGACATGACTTTGAGCTTAGAGCCTTTAGACCCTTGTTTGATTGTGTCCTTGCAGTTTATATACCACCAGCACCAAGGAAAGAGATGGCCTTATTTTTTAACAAGCTAGCTTCTCTGGTGCCCGGTCTCCATGCTGTCGACGTTGACGTCCCTCTTGAGATTTTGCGCAAGGATGAGCACAAGCTTGAGCAGGTTGCTTTTGGTAGAGAGTTCCATATAAGTCTGGGAAGAACTGTACCAATCCGAGCTCACCAGATTGACTCCCTGGTGACAATGCTTCGGCAAAAGCTTCAAATTCAGAGGCGGTATGGTTGCATACATTCTCTTGTGTGCATGAATTTTAGTTCTTTTATTGATAATGCTGCAAATTTGCCGTGACCCATTTCCCATTTTTGGTTTCTAACACATTTTGTTATGGTAAAACAGGTATTGGATTGATTTTAGCAAGTGGGAGGTTTTTGTTAATGATGATCACACCCGGACCTTTGTGTCGATAGAAGTTATTGCTGCTGGGTTAGCTGAGGTATGATTGCAAGCTTTCTCACTGGATACAATTCTTGTTGCTCTGAGTTTTTATATAGATGTAAAATTTAGGAACCAGTTAGCCAAAAACATGGGATTTTGAAACATTGATATCTTGCTTGCTTGCTTATTAGCTCTAAATGTGCGACTGTTCAACTTCAATTGATTTCAGATAACAAAGCAGATTCAAGCTGTCAATGAGGTGTATAAGCTTCACAATCTTCCTGAATTTTACAAGGTTAGCGTTGGTTAATTGGAGCTAGTGATTGTGCAAGAATTTTACTCATAACTCAGAAAAAAAGAATTCACAATATTGGATGTTGTTCATGGCAGGATCCTCGGCCTCATATATCGGTAGCTTGGGCATCGAATGACATCAGCAGTTCCCTGAAGCAAGCAGTTGAAGAAGAAAGAAGAAGATCTACGGTCGGAGGATCATTACAGAAATGTGTTTTTACCAGTAAGTTCAATGGCATCGATTGTAGGATTGGTAGTAAAACCCATAAAATATGTAAATTTTCTGAATAAAAGAGTAACTGTTAATTATACAATCCATTTTTCTTGCATTTGACAAAGCGATAAGTACATACTTGTTGGGGAAAAAAACAGAGGCCTAAAGTTCATTGTCATCAGGGAACCAATTGATTCAGTGCGTATGCCTCGCCCGACCTCATCACTATTGAATTTTGTTTAAATGGCAAAGTTGTGCAAGTGAACGAAACCTTTCAATGCGTTCAGAAGTCTAATCATATTCTTGAACAGTTAATATATACACAGAAGTTCCTTGGTTATGTCACAACTCAGATGGAGGATATATGTATGGCATCAAAAGTAAGAAATAGAGGTTCAAAGTGGTAAAGGGTGCAACTAATGATGGCGGTGCGCTTCTAATCAAAGGGATCGATCCGAGGGTCATGTTCGCTTGCCATCGCCATTCCAGTGCAAAGGCATGTAGGGCACATTACCTGCCAAATCACAGAACAATGTCAAATATAGCAAACATATATCAGTCATCAAACACCTGAAGCAGCTAGTCGATATGTTTGATGAGGCAAATACACTTATATGGCAACAGGAAGAGGATTTTAGTACGCAATAAACATTAAGTGACATTTTAAATCTACAACCTTTCCCGCTCCTGAGCAATTTGAACATCTTTCCGCTTTCGGCAGTGATAGGGACTGATCGCCTCCATCGACTGTTGATATTGGTTTGGTAAGAACGAGGGTTCCTGTGCTTGAACAGCGGGCACAAGCGAGATATCCTGCATAATTATCAAATACACAGGTCAATAATTAAAATAAACACTCTGAGTTTGAGTAAACTATTTGGTCGAGCAATTCATCAAACTGTGAACACATTAAATTGGAAGTACGTAATAATTCATTCGGGAACTTCCAAGAACGTTAGCACGTTCATAGCGAATATAGAAAAGGTAAATGTAACGAAATTACACCAAGTGCATATATAAGCAGAGACATGGTCAACTTGGAGAGGAAAAACTTGATAGGCCTACTTCCTAGCTGAAGATGCAGCCCTAGATTTAGCTATACTCAGAGAGTCCAAACCAAGTAGTTGACATGCAAACAATACGAACATCTCAATCAGAGACAATTAAAAGCTAAACTAAAACCTATAACTAAAAGTCAGAAATATAGGACATTGTCATACCAGTTCCAACACAATATTTGCATCTTTTATGCTCCTGCTGTCTTACATTGTTGATTTCAACTACCATCAATGCGGAGATGACACCAACTGCTCCTCCGGAGAAGGATGCCACTATGGGATCAACTTGACTGCAATGTGAAAGCAAAGCAGATCAATAAACCAAACTAAAAATGTCGCATGAACATAATTTAGCTTCATGTCAAGATAGATGGCATCCTAGTTTTTTTTTTTCCAGTGTGCAAAACTTGGGGAACCTCGTAAGGTTTAGATATATTGGTTCCCGTAGTAAAGTTTAGTATTTTTGGTTCCCACATTTCAATCACAAAATGGGTTCATGTCAACATAGATAATCTGAAATTTCAAAACAATAATTAGAAGAGTGATGGAGGTTTAACAGTGTGAGATATGAGCATACCTCAACTGCAATGGCAGATGCATACTTTCTATAAAATCTTTGTATGAGGTGCCTCCTATTCCCAGTTTCAACTCCAACTGAGAGATGGAATATAAAGGGAGGGGAAGGAAAAAAGTTCAGATACGTAACTGAATCCACGTTAAATTGAAAACTAAAAAGATGTTTATTTGATAGGTTTCCTCATTTTCTGACTTTTCTACTTGCAAATTCAGAAAATGTTGACCAATATACTCTCTTATAAGTTATAACTCAACGTTAATGCATAAACAACTTACAGTAGGTGCTAGGAGGCCACCGAAAAGGATAAACGCCGTAATAATTGAAAAACAACCAACATAATACTGCTTAAGGTTGTCTGAACTCTGCAAGCGATGCATTCACCATGTGATTAACACTTTTCTAATAAACTTTCTGTTCTAATTCTTTTTATGAATGACTAACAGGAAACAACAAAATATGGATGAAACAAGTTTGGGAAAATGAAATTGCCATCGAGAGATGAGCTCACCAGGGGAGGCAAAAATGGAATGAAAGATGGGAAACTAGGAAGTTCATTTTCTTGATCTTCATTCAACATTCCAAGCTCTGCGCTTTTAATCCTTTGCTGTATCCTCAGCCTGCGAACCTACACATATTGAAGCTCATTTATTTTACAAAATTAATAACCAAAGCAGGAAAGGGAGAGAGTAGCCCACCTCCTCCATATGCAAGAAAATTTTGTTGCGTCGACTTCGAATGTTATCGAGAATTTCTTGCAACTCCATTTTGGCAAAGTCTTGGACTGCTTCAGGCCCCTCTATAATACAGAATCTGCAGCCCAACCCAATCACATAACAAGAATCTTATTATAAAAGGGTGAATATAATACCAGCCACAACATTATTTTTCACACACAATAGGGGGGCAGGGGTTTTAGCATAAAATTTAAAACACCAGTAACTGTTTGCAAGCTACAGTTTAAGTTTTCGGTTTCTGTTATTATTTTCCCACCGATTCTTAACTGCCACACAGGAAGATAGAGAGACAGAGAGAGAGTACCCGGCGGGGTTTGTATCAGTGGGATCGGAGTCGATAGGAGGAGCAAGAGAAGAGGACTCGGGCTCGGACGCCATTGATCGCCATCTGGAGCTTGATTTGGGGCTTGCGTAGCTGAATCTGGAGCTGGAGCTCTGCAAATTGTGCGGGGAATACCGATTGATTGGGAACGAAACCGCCAAAAGTCGACCCGAACAGAGCATGTCTCTCTATCTCTCTCTCGCTTTGTAAGAAGCACCCAGAAAACAGAAAGCAGAGAGCTCTGTTTTTCTCTTCAGCTTTCACTAGTTCCAAAGAAAGCAGAGAACAACGCTCTGAGTTTAGTTGTGGGGTTTTCCCAGTGGAAGGAGGCAAATGGAAACCAAAAAATATTTAAAAAATAAAAAAATAAAAAGAAAATTGAGCACTTGTAAAGCTACGAGATGGAAAATAAATAAATAAATAAAAATGAATGAATGAATGGAGGGAAGTGGGTTTTTTTTTCTTTTTTTTTTTCGAAGAAACAGAATTTCGAGTGAACGGCATTTCCCTTTATTTTTCTTAAAACCCAAAGACAAAATGACAAAATATGACAAATCAATCTCGGTTAGTATCTCCATTGGTGTCGTGTGTTTGGTTAGCTAAATGAAAAGGACCTTCCATGTGTTATTGTATCCTGGATAAGGCATTATGTGTGTATGGTATGGATGGATAAATAGAAAATGAGGTATTGTTTCCAAAGAATTCATGACCATGGAATATTGTTTGGCCAAAATTGCAGTTCCATTCCAAACTGTATAAAAGTTGACATGGAATATCATTCGGTTAGAAACGCCAAAATTCTCAAAAAATTCCAACTCAATGATGAATGTATTAGAAAACAAAATATGCCATGGATGGGAGAAGAACTCTCATTTCATGCCGTTGTCTCATTGAAGCCTTAAACTTTCTTTCTTGATTGGCAATCACTTGGGTGTTGTTTGGTTATTGGAATGGAATCAAGTGAGAAATGGAATTCATTATATTGTTTGGTTTGCAAATTGGAATCACGTTTAAATTCAAATTTGGGGTAGGTTCTCAAGTTTTAATTCAGAGGTTCAAGTAACCAATTCAATAGAGTATCCGATTGGATTCTAGTGTCCGGGGTTCGAGTCCCGACTCTTGAATTTGAGTAATGTGTTTGAGTATCACTTGTGCATTAAGAGTTCAAAGGTCTACGATTCAACATTTGAGACATTAGTCTCTAGTTTGATTTTTGAGACCATAACTACCATAAACTGGAGAGTGAAACTGGCGCCCTATGTGCCAACCAACTCTCTCACAATGGCATATTGGAACATTAATTCACATGGTGGAGTCACTAGTGTTTGAGTTGCACATGTGCATTACGAGTCCAAAATGTCTACGATTAATTCAAAGTTCAAGCCTCATGTCTGGAGTTTGAATTTGGTGATCATAACTAGAAGAATTTTTAGAGTGGGACTGCCCGCCCTATGTGCCAACTCTCTCACAATGACATAGAACGGGATTGCACACGGAGCTCCACAATGACATAGAACGGGATTGTCTATGCTTTATTGGTTGTTTTTCTGAATTATAAGACTTGTAACTTTGACTAGATAGTAGCTTGTTTGACTAGATAGTAAAAAGACTTCCGAACCCATTTTCTTCTTGTTGCTCAAGTCAAGACCCAAAAAAAAGAAGGCAAATGCTTGAATAGCGAGGCTTAACATTATAAATAGCACAATATCAAGGCTTAATATTCTTCTCTCATGGGCTGGACCCATGGTAATACACTTACAAAAAGGAGGTACCTAACCTAGACAAAGAACACAGAGAGATGGAGAAAGCCTTTGGAAACAGACAAGAGAAGTGATGTGGTTTTGATGAACAAACTTGGTGGCCAATTTATAGCGTGGACCCGCGAACCAAAATGAGCAAGTAAAAAAGACTTGGAGCATGGGGCAGTGGCAAAATTTTAAAAAAAAAATCCAAAAGGGTAGTCGGAAATCTCTTTCTCTGCACTTTCCCTGACCCCACATATTTTTTTTTTATTTTTTTTTTCTTTCACACCTTAATTCCATGATTTTGGTGCCTTCAATGGAAATGTGAAATCAGAAAATCCCAATGGATTTTTCTTGTTGCTCAAGACCGACTAAAAAAAAGGCAAATGCTCGAATATCAAGGCTTAACATTATATATATAATAGCATCTACAATCATGCTTTCTATTTTTTAGTTAAAATTTACCTAAAAACACACAAAAGTTTTCTGCATCATTTAAGAGGAGGCTTCGAGAATCCCTTATCCCGCAAATTATTCCAGCTTTTTTTCAAGGATGATTGATAATGGTTGGTCAGTCATCTTTATCTCAATAAATTCAGGAAAAAAAGAAAAGGAAAGCAAACATCTTTGAAGGTGCAACAAAATGGTACTGAATGCTTTTCTCTTTCAGTTTTCATACATAAGATTTAGAGCCTCTTTTTTCGTAGGATTGAGGACTCTACGCCTTAATTTTCTTTTTGTTATGAAAAGATATAATGGCAGATGAAAAATTGAGTTTTGTTATTTGGTTGACAAATAGTATAATTCAATTGAGTGATGAAATGAAATACGGAATGGCCGTGTTACTGTTTCTTGGGTGTTAGGGTTTCACATGAGCATATAAACTAGTTTAGAATTCCTTGTGTGTTACGATATTTTTGTTCCATTTCGTCTGAATTCAAAATCTCAATTCCCAATCCCAAATGCTCTCTCTGTCACTCTCGAACACAAAAGCCAGTGAGTAAAGCCAATTTCATGAATCATGTCCAACTTGATATCTCATTAAAGAGATCTTTGTCTCTGAGTCTGAATACCAACCTAGCCTCATCGTTGCAACCAGGATCCACGTGATAAGATATCAGGTTTACAACTATAGAGTATCAGGAATGTCTGCATAGAAGGGGAACATTTCTCTATCCAATTCTGCAGCAATTACTTGGATTAATGGCGACTAACAAAAGTGAAAAGAAGTACACGATAGCACATATAAAAGAAGTCTCTGTTCATACCTTCGAAAAAGGGTATTCGGTATGTACAAAGGATGCTTGAGGAAGGTCGCCTGTTGAAGCCATACCCCTTCCTTTCTCTGGTGTGTCGACGCATCGTAATCCCGTTGGGTGCGGTTCATCTGATGTATTACAAGGTACTTTAATAAGGTTGCTAGTACTTAACTTCCCTAACATGACTAGCTTTATTTAGAAAGAAAATAGAGTCAGGAAGTTTAACCAGCAAAACAAGCTGCAAAAAAGTCAGGAATATCTTAGCATAATTATATAAAAAAAGTAAAGTTTGCATTAAAAGGCTCAACAACATAAGAACACTCAAAATGAGACCATCTGTCACTAAGGAAAGTATGAACATCAATCCATCAGCTTAACTCAATATAACGTTAAAAAAAACCTAAATATGATGAAACCAACAGAATATTCTAAGTGAGCATACCATTTTAAGCTGTTACGTGTCAACATGGAGCCATTTTTGTAGCTTTTGCATATCTCCAAATTGCCATTTTTTCATCTGTAGTTTTAATCACATCCTAAGCATAGTGGTTAACAACCTGAAATTGCTTCACATCCTAAGCATAGTGGTTAACAACTTCACAAAACAGGGCATATTGAATGTACAAAAGAAAACCCATCAACAAAATATTACAATGAGGAAAGAAACAATAAATGCCAGAAGAATTGGGATGGCCCCTCGTCTCGTCTCTGCATGTGGAAGAATGAATACATGCTACAACCACAGTGAAGATCTGACTCCAGCTCTCTAGCATTAGCGAAACTTCATCTCATTCGGTTTGCTGCCCCTAAACACTGAAAGAGAGAAGAATGACCTTGTTGCTGAAACACACAAAAATGGTAGACAGTATTGGAATCTTATATAAGAGAATTAGAATCGGTGCATCAAAATTCTAGTATACATTACAGGTGCAGAAAATAATTTACAGTAAGAAATCGTAGAAAAACGATAATCCATTTACTGCTTGCTGCTGCTTCTCATTCACTCCTTTCAAGCTCCTGTCGTGAGTAATCAAGGATTCCTTCACATTCCTCTGTCGCGGCTGGGATCTGGCTTTTCAGATTTTATTTTTCTCTTCCTCAACCCATGTATTGTTTTTTCAGAAAGAAATGGAAAAGAACTGCTGCAAACGGAAACGGTTTTGAAAGTCTGAAACCTTTATGTTAATAACCGTTAATTTTCAACATGCACAGTTCATTGAAAATTAATTCTCAACTGACTTAATTTTCAACATGTATAAGATATAATTATTTTGTGAGTTGTGTGGTGGTGGAATGGAAATATAAAATAAAAGTTTGAAAATAAAAAAAAAGGTTTTCCGGTGCCAGGATTCGAACCTGGATACTCTATCCTTGAGGAATTTATGAGCAACACCGGATGGTTGTGTTTAACTAGGAGGCCATAAACTACTTAAACGTATGCGAACTGTTATGCTGAAAACAAACGAGTGCATCAAAATTATGTATTTTCAACAAGACAAGTGAAATTATAAAATTTGTCAAATATAAGCAATTTACATCACTATAATATTTTTGTACACAAGTGCAATCACCTTATGGTTTCTTAAGATATATATTGTAGACGTTGGGCCCCCGAGGTTTTTATAACCTGTGATTAAAACTAGAGATGAAAAAATAGCAATTTGGAGATATGCAAAAGCTACAAAAATGGCTCCATGTTGAAACGTAACAGCTTGAAATGGTATTCTCACTTAGAATATTCTGTTGGTTTCATCATATTTTTGTTTTTTTAACGTTATATTGAGTTAAGCTGGTGGATTGATGTTCATAATTTCCTTAGGATGTCGCAGTGACAGATGGTCTCATTTTGAGTGTTCTTATGTTGTTGAGCCTTTTAATGCAACCTTTACTTTTTTTTTTAATTATGCTAAGATATTCCTGACTTTACAGCTTGTTTTGCTGGTTAAACTTCCTGACTCTATTTTCTTTCTAAATAAAGCTAGTCATGTTAGGGAAGTTAAGTACTAGCAACCTAATTAAAGTACCTTGTAATCCGTCAGATGAACCGCACCCAACGGGATTACGATGTGTCGCCACACCAGAGAAAGGAAGGGGCATGGCTTCAACAGGTGACCTTCCTCAAGCGTCCTTGGACCCTTTTTCGATGGTATGAACAGAGACTTCTTTTATATGTGCTATCGTGTACTTCTTTTCACTTTTGTTAGTCACCATTACTTTGCTATGCAGACATTCCTGATAATCTGTAGCCGTGGTGTGGGAAACTAAATTGTTGTGTGATCCACTGCCTTGTCTCCTTTTTTCCTTTCAATTAGCATATCTGTGCAATACAGATGGATGAGATCTTTTGAAGGGATGTTCTTTTTACAGTCTAATCAGAACATGTACCCCTGGAAAATTTATTGTGAAACTAAAAGTAGATATGTATCCTACAGTTTAATTTCCTTTATTACATTCTCATTATCAGGAGGCATAAGAAAAAATCGAAGCAGAATGGTGTACCATCTTATTATCTTCGAAGCTCAAGTTGTGTTCAAGTATCATTTGTGCTTTTTTACCAACAGAGTGGGCTCATATTGCCATTGCAAATATATGCAGTTCTTCTGAGGATTCTAAAATAAATTGTCCCTGTGCTTTGCAGATAATATTAAAGCCTTGTCGGGAAACTCATTACCACTACTGCTTAAATGAGCTACCAGCGGATAAAGTCCCAGGTACCTCATGTTCAATACCATTGTATTGCTCCCAGAAATGCCATATACGAGCAGGAGGAAAAATGTCCTGGGATTACCCAAACAATCAAAGGATTTATGAAAATTTATCAGCTGATCTTGAAAAGTATATTGCAGAGAGACCACTTTAAATGTTGATTCTGAAACAGATACTGAGCACATTCCTGAACATAAACATGAATGTAAAGGTGTAAACTGGCCAGCAGTATTGCCTTCTGAGATAGTTTTGGCTGGTCGTGTGCTAGTAAAGTCTATAATCAAAAGAAGAGGTTCCACAGATATTTTTAATCTCACAGAAATTTTGGTACATATTGTTTGTGACTATATTTTCTACTTTACTAAGGGCTCGTTTGGGATTACTTCTCTAGAAAGCACTTCTGCTTATAAGCGCTTTTATTATAAAGACGTTGAAATTTTCATAAGAAATCGAAGTGCTTCCTAAAAAAGCACTTGGGATTGCTTCTCCAGAAAGCACTTCTATGGCCCAAAAGCGCTTCTAAACTTTTCTGTCAAACGCTGTCAGAAGTGCTTTTGATTGTCAAAAAGCGTTTTTGACTGTTCTAGAAGCACTCACAAACGGGCCCTAATTTTCATTTCAGTTGACTGTCTCACTTTTTCATAAATAGATGTCTTGTAGCTAATGACCTATATATTTTTCTTGTAGGATATTTCTCACCATTTCTCAAAAACTCCTCCGGAAAGAAAATTGGAATTGCATATATATATTCGGCTGTATTATCATACTGTCTTCAATATTCCGATTATTTTAAATTTACCAATAAATGGGTTCTCTATTTCAACATGTATAAGATATAATTATTTTGTGAATTGTGTGGTGGTGGAAATATAAAATAAAAGTTTGAAAATAAAAAAAAGGTTTTCCGGTGCCAGGATTCGAACCTGGATACTCTATCCATGAGAAATTTATGAGCTACACCGGATGGTTGTGTCTAACTAGGAGGCCATAAACTACTTAAAAGTATGCGAACCGTTATGCTGAAAACAAACGAGTGCATCAAAATTATGAATTTTCAACATGACAAGTGAAATTATAAGTCATAAGCAATATAAAATGTGTATAATAACTTTTTTTGACAACACTAATCAATCAGTTAATATATGATATAATTGTTAAATATATGTAATAAGAGCCTATTATGGTTATGGAAGTAGAGTTCCTCATCAGATTATTGACAAAAAAAAAAAAAAGATGGTCCTCATCAGATTAAAATATGAATTTAGAAGTCGCAGCAAGTGTTGTAATTTTGTAACTAAATTGCAGAAAGGAAAAATAAAAACCAAGAAATGTACAAGTAGTAAACTCAAATCCAAGAGAATGAGGCAGCCACAGGGGTTTGAAGATCCTCTATATCCTCATTTTGTGTGTAAATTGCGTAAATGTATGGCTTGAAACAAGCACCAAGGGCTTGGAACTCGAAGTTTACATGGTATCTCCCAACTATAGGATTCAAGGCTTCTCATTCTGATCCTAGCTTGTTCGTGAAGTACCTAGAGAATCTAATCTGGTTGTGTTACTTTTATATGTGGACGATATAATAATTACTGGTTCTAATGAGCAGCTCATTCAAGAAGTTATTGGTGATCTTGGATCTGTGTTTGATATGAAAGACATGGGTAAATTGACTTACTTTATTGGTCTGCAATTGTCATATCCTACACCTGGTGCAATCTATGTCAATCAGCAAAGTACGCAAATGATTTATTGCACAAGGTTGGTATGACTACATGTAAACCTTGTCCAACACCTTGTAAGCCACATACTCAGGTGTTGTCTACTGATGGTGAACCTTTAAAGGATCCTACTCTATATAGAAGTGTTGTTGGAGCTTTACAATATTTAACTTTTATCATACCAGATATAGCGTATTTAGTAAACACAGTCTGCCAGTACATGACCAATCCAATTGAAGTTCATTTTCATCTGGTTAAAAGGATATTGAGGTATATACAGGGTACTCTAACACATGGTATTCACTTTGGTCCTGATCCTTGGCACTTATCTGCATATATAGTGATTCTGACTGGGCTGCAGACCCTTATACCAGAAGATCTACCATAGGCTTTATTGTTTTCTTTGGTTCAAATCCAGTTTCATGGCAGTCTAAAAAGCAAGGATCTGTGTCTTGCAGTTCCACTGAGGCAGAGTATCGAGCATTGGCTCATACTGCAGCAGATTTAGCATGGATTCGTCAAGTGCTTGCAGATTTACATATGTGTCTTCCTACACCTCCTATCTTATACTGTGACAATTTGTCTGCATTGGCTATTAGCTCCAATCGAGTGTTTCATTCACGTATCAAACATATGGATATCGATTTTCACTTCGTGCGAGAAAGAGTTCAACGCAAAGATCTTGAAGTTCTGTATGTGCCAACAGAAGAACAGCTTGCAGATGTTTTTACAAAAGGATTACACAGCCCCATATTTCTTAAGCATTGTACCAATCTCAGACTGAGGAACTCAGCTGAGCTTGAGGAAGGGTAATTGTATAAACTGTTTGTATAACAGCTGAGTTGAGTCAGCAGTAGATTATGTAGAAACTGATTAACATATGATTCAAGAAATACAATTCTCTCTGAAATTTCCTCTCTTCTTCTTCTTCTTCTTCTCATCAGTACTATGAATGTTATCATCTTCCTGATCAAAATACAAAAAACCCATGTATTATTTTTTCAGAAAGAAGAGGAAAAGAACTGCTGCAAATGGTTTTGAAAGTTGGAAACCTTCAGTATGTTAATAACTGTTAATTTTCAACATGCACAATTCATTGAAAATTAATTCTCAACTGACTTAATTTTCAACATGTATAAGATATAATTATTTTGTGAATTGTGTGGTGGTGGAAATATAAAATAAAAGTTTGAAAATAAAAAAAGGTTTTCCGGTGCCAGGATTCGAACCTGGATACTCTATCCATGAGAAATTTATTATGAGCTACACCGGATGGTTGTGCTGAACTAGGAAGCCATAAACTACTTAAACGTATGCGAACCGTTATGCTGAAAACAAACAAGTGCATTAAAATTATGTATTTTCAACAAGACAAGTGAAATTATAAAATTTGTCAAATATAAGCAATTTACATCACTATAATATTTTTGTACGTATTTTCCATTATATATATATAGTCACTAATTAGAGCGTCCCCAATAGAAGTTGCAACTCATATCTAAACTACTTAAATTCAGAAAAAAAATATTTTTACCAAAATCAATATAACGTCTTTTTCTATTATGAGAAAAAACAATTAAAAAAAAACAGAGAAGAGATATTGGGGTTTGGGTCGAGTGTTAGATTTTTGAAAGCCCAGTTGGGTGGTTGATAATATTGGCCCATTGATTGCCGAAAACCCTAGCTCTATCTCTATAAAACGATGCCCAACGACTGCCTTCCATTCCACAGTCAGCCCCGCCCCCTCCATTTCATCTTCGTCTTGGGTTTAGTTTCAGTCTGTCTCCCAGCCCAGCCTCCAAATTGCCCTGTGTACTTGTTTCAGTTGTCGAAAGCTAGTTTTTGTATGAAAAAATTGAAGAGAGAAAGAGATGGCGGTGATGACCCAATGAAATTCAAGCTCAACAGACCGGAATGCAGGCTTCTCTTTCATAGAGAAGCTTGCGTGTCGACAACCCCGCTGAACTGAGCCATCGCTTTCTCTCTTTCTCTCATTTGATTGCCCAGAATATCTTATGCCTTTTATTGATTCTTTCTGCTTTTTCATTATAAATTTTTGTGGGGAAGTAAATTACTATGAGGATACCAAGCTCCCTCTTCTGAGTTAAAGTTGAGGAAAATTGGCGGCAGAATCGAACCTAATTATTGTATCGCCACCACTGAGTTAATTTCACTTTCCCCACTTCAAACTTTGTGTCTGATTTTTATAATTGTTGTTGTTGTTGCTGTTTTTACTTTGAAATTTCCAAATATTTTGAATTGTAGTTAGTCATGGATCATAGATTGGGATGAAGCAATCATATTATCCAACACTTGATCTGAGATATTCAATATCGAGTGATGCTAAACTGATACACTTGTGAATCTAAGTTTATTATTCATCACTTGATGAGATATGGAATAATCTTAGGACACCTTCCTACACAGCATCAATTTTTGCTGTGGATGAGAACAACTTTCCATTCTGATGATGATGATGATTTTCTGTAATTTATTATTGCATTGTTATTTTTTCTTGTATTTTTCATAACCGTATAGCCCTTTGTTATTTTATAATAATTCGTCGCGTATTTCCCTTTTGTTTTATGAACTTGTGCAGAGTTGATTTGGATCTTTCAGCGGCCAAGTAGAAGTTGGTTGTTTACTAGATTTGTAAAGAATTGTTTGTTGATGTTAATGTAACCTTTAAAATTATCAGTAACAATTCGGTGAGAGTTTGGGCTGTTAACAAAGCTAGTATTTTTTATGTAATCGATCGGAGGATTGTTTGTTTCGTATTTTCGAAATTGTTGGAATTGGACTGAGGCCAACGATTTATAAATGTTTCCCATTTTATTCCCTTGTAAATCAAAAATCATAGACCATAACTCACCAATATTACAACATCTAAGTGAAACCCAATTTTATAAATAGATGACAATGTGTTTATGTAAATTGATTTATTTATAAATTATGCCACTAGATCTTTATTTGGTGGCTAACCGTTTTTTATCCTCTAATTTTATGCAAATAAATAATAGGTACAATACAATGCTATAAAAGATAATAGGTAAATTATTGTTCTAATAGCTACAATGCTATAAAAGATATTAGGTAAATTATTGTCCATAAAAGATAATAGGTAAATACTCTCTACTAACCCCCTCTAGTTGATTTAATTTCTAATTTTGAGGAGATGTGATTACGGACGGATTTTGAGGTGGGGTCTATATTTTTTTATTCTTGATTGCAAGTAAACACATGGGAAGTTAGGAATGGAAATTATTCTCTTTCCTTTCACATTCATTATTGATACGTAAACATGCCCATATGAGTTTTGATACCTTCATTCTTAGTACTGTTATGAACTACTGTAACAACCTTTTAGAACGAAAAAAGAAGAAAATAATCTAAACAAATCAAATCCTAAAGCCTTGCATATCACCATTTGAGTCGTGGATGTCAATTTCTTGGAAATTGACACAAGAGGAGAGTGCGGTTGTGAATCTCTCAATATCGTCTCTTATGTGCGTTGTGCTCAATATCGTCTCTTGTGTGCGTGTTTCCCTTTGTTTCTTGTGCAGGGTTGATTTGGATCTTTCAGTGGCCAAGTAGAAGTTGGTTGTTGTACTAGATTTGTAAAGAATTGTTTGTTGATGTTAATGTAACCTTTAAAATTATCAATAACAATTCGGTGAGACTTTGGGATGTTAAATTTTTTTTATTTTATGAGTAATATGTTGAGGGGTTACAATAAAGGGTTGAATTCAATAGTCCAATAATAATTCTAAACTGGATCGGACGGTAACGAAAGATACCCTTATTATAACCAAGGTACAAAATATCGATAATTTAGCCGAAATATCGGCGAAATTATCGTTATTTTGAGGCAGCGATATTTTCGCACATCTACATGTATATATCGTCAATTTATCAATAATTTCCTCAATAATTTCGCCGATATTTCGGAACCGATATTTTCGTTGAAAGGCAGCTTGAAATTGTCAAAATATCGCGATATTATCGAAATTATCGATAATATCGCGAGAACTTTAAAAAATAATGAAAGGAAATCACTTAAACTCACGCACGCTCGATCAGCTTCTGCTTCAGGGGAATTAGGCTTTGCGTCGGGTCGGTGAAGATGACCTTAGGGATGGGCAACAGCCCGTGCTCGAATGGCTCGCGCCTTGTGTGAATCAGAAGGGCCAGGTCTTTGGTCGAAGACGACGACGTTGAGGGCTCAATTGGGTCGCTCATGGCTTTTTCGAGAGGCAGCAAAACGCAAAGTTTTCTATAGACAGATTTGTGAGTTGCAGTTGCAGATCTTCCAGAAATGAATAATAAGAGAGAGAGGGGTTGGGGGAGAGAGTGAGGGAGGCAATTGGGTGTGGTTGGATGCAGGGAGACTACACTTCGTGTGTGCTTTTGAATTGTGGCCAACTCCCAAGGGGTAAGTGGAGAACAAGTGGATTAGAATCGGTGGGGTCCGTGTGTTTGGATGATATCAATCAACTACCCCTTTTGACCATAAAGTTGCAAGAAATATTTAAGGGTCTCTTCAATTTTTATTTTTTTAGATTTTTGAGAGTTTTAAGCTGTGTGGGTTCAATCTAGTTAGTTTGCATTGTTTTTGCTCAAAGTGGAACTAACAACATGTGTTTTACCATGCAATTTATAAAGTGTAAAATATTGTACTAAAAATAATAAATAAATTACTAGGGGTGTTTAATTCTCTTTCATTAATTACTCCAGATTTTCTAAGTCACGAGAGTTTGTCAGCTCGCAATATAATCAACTTAAATCACTTAAACGCACTATGCAATGCATTTCCTTCCAATTTTTTCTGTCAAAATAATAGATGATTGACTAAATAAACTTCTTCTAAAGTTTCATTAAAAATTTCCATGTATTTATCACAATTTCTGTGGTTTTTATCTAATTTTTATCGATATCGATATTTTCCAGATATTTCCATCGATATTTCCGTGTTTTTGAACCACCGATATTTCCGAAACTCCCGAAATTTAAGACCTTGATTATAACCCGTCGTTCTGGCCTCCTGCTAATTTGTATTGGTACACGCTCGACATTGATCGTTTCGTATTCTCGAAATTGTTGGAATTGGACTGAGGCCTACGATTTATAAATGTTTCCCGTTTTGGATTTGGACTGTTAAGTAATTTTGATGCTCATAAACTGGGCCTTTCAAATTCAAATTCATGTGATGGGCCCTGGTCAATGCTTTCCCTTGGCATTCTAATATCTGCTTTGTATCCAAATGTCCCCAAATTGGAGTGAAACACTGGCAAACTTGGATGATACAATTGGTCGTGTAGGTGTCATCTCAACTTGGCATCAAAGTTTTGGTTTGCCAAAACAATTTATACAAGAAAATTGTTCATTTGTATATACTGCTAGAAACCTAGTAGGTTTCTTTGGTATCCATAAGTTATTGGTTGAACCTACCCGAGTCGATCCAGATTCGACTAGTCACCCAATACAATAGTAATTTTGCCAAAGGGAATGTTTTTTAAACTGCTTGGCATAGTTTTCTACAATATGTATTATGTACTTTTCAATTTGGTCATTCCATTCAATCGATTATTATTTTTTTAATGTTCGTTTGATATGATATAATCAGAAATTCTCCATTTTCCTACCACCCTTCCTTACTTTTATTTATGTTTACAATGATATTCGCACGACAAATAATATAATATGTCATCAATGCTGTGGTGGTGTTTGTGGATCACTAGGCCCATTTTCTCTTTGCCAAATGCGTCACAGTGAGGACTGCCCTACATTTAAAGGCCCATATAAATAAAATAAATAAATAAAAAGCACAAAACTCAGATCATATGGCCAACTAATGGGGATTGGGTCCAATTGGAGCTTTTAGCATGTGCAAAATCTGTGCATGGCACTAACATTGCTCTCTAGATTCCAAGCAAATCCAAAGTCCCGGCTAACAAGACATTTTTCCCAACTTTGTCTCTCAACTTTGTTTGAAGTAACCATATATTGTATGTAGTCATCTCTTACATTACATTTTTTTGCTTAATCTTTTCTCAAATTCCCCAAATAAGTGGGAAGTGACAATGTGGTCCGTTCAATATGTCTAAGATATTTTGTCTATTGTAAATAAACCACTTGCCCAGAACCAGAACCGAGTCACCCACAGTCAAAACCCTACGTGCACCCTCAGATCCCCATCAAAATTTGACATCACTGATCTGATGTACACGTGTCGAGATCAGGATGAGCTTCAACTTCATCCAAACTCCAACCCAAGAATGTGGAACGTCAGAGTTATTGCAGCCACTACACCGTCTAAACAACAGAGCCCAAAAGCCCCTTCGTTCCTTCTGCTCTCTCTCTCTCTCAAGTCTCATCTCAACTAAAAGCAAATTACAATGTTGCTGTTTGCCTTGCATGCTTACGTTGCCACGTGCCCTCCCGGGCACCAAACTTACTTTGTAAAATATAAGGTCAGTTTGATCATTTGAGGGGTTGGTTCATGCTAATAATTTAGTTAGTTGAAACTTGAAAGGCGGTGGTGGGTTTTATCTGTGGTGTCGTTTTAGTGGTTGGTTTTCGTAAATTGTGGGTAAAATTGTCCCAAGTGCCGACCTTGTTTGAACCACATAGCTAGAATAGCTGCTTAGGCAAAAGCATATCCTAATTTATCTCTCTCTCTCTCTCTCAGTTACGATGTGTTTAAAGTCATGTCACCGGTGCGCTCCACATCACCCTCCATTATAAATGGCATGCACAATCTCATGGCTAGCTTTTCCAACTACAAGAAGCTTCAATTCAAACACAAAAAAAACACCCAACTGAAAAATGCATCTCAATACATTTCAATTCACTCTCTTTCTTTTCCTCTTCATATCTGCTACTTCTTTTTCTTGGGCTTATACTGGTGCTGTTTTTGGTGGAAGAAAGGCCAGTGGCTCTAAGGACATGGCTTCAGGGCTCAATGGGGAGACCGGGCCGCCAACGAGCGGTAGCGGTTCAGCCCATGGGCCCAACTGGGGCTACAGCTGGGGTTGGAGTGCGACCCCAGGAGGCGGGTGGGGTTATGGGTATGGGTCTGGGAGATCATCCACTGGGTTTGGTTCTGGCTCTGGGGGTGGGGGTGGGGGCGGGGGTGGGGGTGGGGTTGGTGGAGGTCACGGTGGTGGGTATGGGTCTGGTTATGGAAATTCCAGAGGAGGCGGCAGTGGTGGTGGTGGGACTGGTGGAGGTGGAGGTGGAGGAGGAAACAACCATGGCTAAGATATTGGCTGGGAGTAGTTCATGATTCTCATGATGACCTCCAGGGCAGTGCACTATGATAAGTATTATAGCTAAATACATGTGTTGTGTAAGTTTTATATGTATACTTACTTTGCAATAAAAGCATTGCTAGTATATTTAATATTTTGATGTAGTGGATATAGTTTGAGGAGTTGCAATATAATCTACTCTTCCATCATATATTAGACCTCATGGTTTTAATTTAGAAGATTACGTACGTTGTCTCATAATATTTTTCTCACTCTATGTTTTTTTTTTTTGGAGGTAAATGAACTAATTTCCCTTTATCCATGAACATGCATAATTCAATACGTTTTTTTGTTTCGAGGTAGCACAATTGAAATATTCAATATGTACAACAAACAACCATCGTTAATTGGATTGACCTATTTCTATGATGTGCTTTTAAGGGTATGAATTTAGTCCCCAGAACCCGTATGTTTGAGTTTCCTGTCACGACCCGACACCTCTAGCACGATATTGTCCGTTTTGGGCATCGTCCTCACTAGAGGTGTCAAACGGGACGGGCCGGCCCAACACGGCACGAGCCCAGCCCGTTTAAATGAGGCACGGCACGGCACAAGCACGAATATTAAATGGGCCGGGCCGGCACGGCACGAAAGCTTGGGCCGGGCCGGGATTAAAAAATGAGGTCCAATGGACCGGGCCGGCCCGTGGCCCGACATGGGCCGGGCTTGGCCCGAGCCCGCTTCAAGCACGGCCCGAGCCCGGCCCACTTAGGTTTTTTTTCCTCTTAAAAGTCAAAACCCACTTAAGTGACTTAACAAAACAGACTTGGATAACTTGGTGAAAGTGATGACATTGTTCAAATGGTGTTGGCTTTTTCCTTTTTTTAGCAGTGCAAGTATATAGTAGGAAGGGAGAGATTGGGTTGTTGATTGAATTAATAAAACGGGCCTTCATTGCATGGATTTTCTCTAATCTTCATTGAAGTGTTCTTATGCTGGATTGCTTCAGTTCTATGGTGGATCCATTGTTATGAGATCTGCTGCCGTGGGTCATGTTTCTTGCCTTACTGGCACGAGGCTGAAATGTTGAAAAACGTGGTCTTGCACTCTGTTGCAACGGCCTTTGCAAGCATTGTGTTAACTTATTGTATTTCCAAAGTATCATTGTAAAACAAAACTGGAGTTGGTTGACCAAAAAAAAAAAACATAACTGGAAAAAGCTAAGAACTCCAAGTTGCAGGAAATCAGATTTTAATATAAAAAATATAATCCACCTAAAACCCCCCAACCTTTCTGGTGCACCGTGCACGGAAATGGAAAACCAAACATAACCAAAACAGGGAAATATGGAAAAGAGGTGAAAAATTACGAACCTTTCCTGTCCCTGGAGGGCCAAAGAGGAGAATACCTTTCCACGGTGATAAAAGACCAGTAAAGTACCTAGGGGGAAAAGGAAAGATCAGGTCTGGGAGTGATATTTCATCATTTTAAGAGCTTCACCATTTAGCAATTCAATCTGCTTGTCCTAAAATTTATCAAAAATTGTATTGTGATCACTAGGAGTTAGTCAAGTTCTGAGCCTCCAAGCATTGTTCTTCGATATCCAGTGAAAAAAAAAATCAAATTAAATGGGCTAGTTCTTGGGCCCGAGCACGAGCACGGGCACGGCCCGAGCCCGGCCCGAGCCCGTTTTAATATGGACTTGGGCTTTGGGCCGGGCTGGGATCAATGATTTTACTAAATGGGCCAGCACGGCATGGCCCGATAAATTTAATGGGCCGGCCCGACACGGCACGAATACATTAAAGGCACGAGTTTAAATGGGCCGGCCCGGCCCGTTTGACACCTCTAGTCCTCACGTTTTTGTTTTTGGGAACTCACGAGCAACTACCCAGTGGGTCACCCATCCTGAGATTGCTCTAGCCCAAACTCGCTTAACTTCGGAGTTCCAAGGAATCCGAAGCCAGTGAGCTCCCAAAAGGTCTCGTACTAGGAAGATACGTGCCCACACATATAAGCACATCATCTTTCCCTCCCCGAGGGATGTGGGATTGCTCACCGTTCTTGCTTTCTCAAGCTCACGGGTCTTACTATCCAACCCCCTTGGGGCCCAGCGTCCTCGCTAGCACACTTCCGGTTGGGTCCAGCTCTGATACCATTATGTCACGACCCGACTCCTCTAGCACGATATTGTCCGCTTTGGGCCTTGCCTTCACGGTTTTGTTTCTGGGAACTCACGAGCACCTTTCCAGTGGGTCACCCATCCTGGGATTGCTCTAGCCCCAACTCGCCATCCTGGGATTGCTCTAGCCCCAACTCGCTTAACTTCAGAGTTCCAAGGAATCCGAAGCCAGTGAGCTCCCAAAAGGCCTCGTGCTAAGAAGATACGTGCCCACACATATAAATACATCACCTTTCCCTCCCCGAGCGATGTGGGATTGCTCACTGTTCTTACTTCCTCAAGCTCACGGGTCTTACATTTCCCCTCTCCATTTCCTAACTTTGGCAACAACAAACCACATTTTGGGCGTCCAAAACTACAATCAACCAGACCAAAAAGAAAAGAAACTAAAATTTATGAACAAAAATCAAAATCAGAAGAAAAGTACAGAGGAAATATGTGGGCACCAGAAAAGCAAAAGCTTAAGCAAATTACATGTTTGATTGGGCTCAAGCGAGAAAGCTCTCTTTTGACACCATACAGGCCCTTCAACTAGATACCAAAGCTCAGGTCAAATTGTCTTACACGCCCCAAACCTTTTTTGACATCAAAAGGGCAAACAAAAAAACAAAAAAAAAACAAAAAACCCTAAACAGCCAGCTGTTTTTGATGGGTGGATTCATCTTCACTGAAGGAGCAATGAAGCTTTAGACGTCTGGCCATCTGCTACATACAGAGGAGATTGCAGCAACATTTCTCTTTGAAGATAAGAACAGTAGGTGCAAAAAGTTGCAGGTGTCACATTCAATTGGAATCCCAAACCAAACAAGAAGTCCACCTCAAGAAGGTTCATCTCTGCTGTGCTGATCCCGCCAACTCTACCATAATAGGCATTGTTGTAATATCTGCAACAAACAAACCCGTATAGATAAAAATGATTAATTATAATAATCAAAGTAGTTAATGTAAGTTTTTCCATATATTTTGTGAGTTTGCCATTTCATTATTATGAGGTGTCATCTATGTTGCACGGACACAGGTATGGGGACACAGCAACACAGAAAATCTTAAAAAACTAGGACACAGACACGGCAATTAAAATAATAATAAATTATAATATTATATACTTATATCTATTTAAAAAATTGCATACTCAATAACATAAAAACATTACTTTTGTTGGGCAGTGCACCTGACAAAACATAAAAAAACGCATCACATTGACAGCTATCTCTCTTTCTCTTTCTTTATTCTTTCTCTCTCTTCCTTCTTATTCATCTCTTCCTCTTTTCTTTCTTTTCTCCCCTGCTCCATCTCTCCATATCCGCCTCTCTCTCTCTCTCTCTCATTTTTCCTTCTTCTTCTCTCCCTCTCTCTTTCTTTCAAGAATCCAATTCAAAGTAGGCGTTGTCTTCTTCCCCAAGTGCACAATGCCTTCTCTGTAACACATAAATTTTTCCCATTTTTTAAAATTTGTTTAGGAGTTGAATTAAATTTGTTTTTGAGTCAAATCTGTTTTTGAGTTAAATATGGTTTTGAATTAAATCTATTTTTTAGTTAAATAATAATTTATTAATATGTCTCAATGTTGTTGTGTTGTGTTTTAATAGATGAAGTCTAGCCACTCTAACACACCTAGTGCCTCTAATCCCCAAACACAAACTGAAACACCCGAAACACAACCTCCCACACAAGGGGTGGGAGATAGGAGGAAAGACCCAAAATCGATTTGTGTGGTTATATTGCACAAAACAAGTAAAGAAGGATGGTAGTAGGGTAGAGAAGATTATAGGTGTTTGCAATTATTGCAAAATGGAAATGATGACGGACCCTAGAAAAAATGGGACAATGGGTTTAAAAAATCAAATAGAGAGGAGATGCAAGCTCTCTCCTCTCTATCAACATCACATTTGCATTTTTCTTTTGGGTTGTAACTAAATTTGAACTTTATTTTCTTGGGTTTAAATTTGTTTGTTTGTGTTGTGAGGTTATTTTCTTTCATTTTTAAAGTATGTTTGAACTCAAAAGACTTTAAAATAAGCTTCAAAACTAGGACTACAAAGTTATGGAAAAGATTGGATTTTTTTTTACCCAAAAAGACCTAAAATGTTCTATTTTATGCCCAAAACAGCCCAATCGGTTTAAACCGCTAATTCGCAGTCACCGACTGAGATTGCGGTTTAATCGTGACGCGATTAACAGCAATCTTGCGGGCGGTTTACGGTCCCGGATTTGGTCAAACCGCAAATAGTCAGGCGGTTTGTGGTTTGAGCCAAAATTTGCGATAACTGAACCGCAACCAGCACTAATGATAATAATTTAGGATTTTTAGGTCTAATGGTCCCCGAACTTTGACCCGATTTGCATTTTGGTCCCTCAATTTCCAAAATCGTTCTCGTGGTCCTTCAACTTCAGTTTCGTTAGGACAAATGGTGCTGCCGTCAATTTTGTTAACTTTTATGTTAAATGCAGGGGTAAAATGGTATTTTTGTATTAAGAAAACTAATTAAAAATAAGAAAAAGATTAATAAACATAAAATAATCACGGTTGTTTGAATTTGCGAGGTTGGGTAAAGAGATTGAGCTGGGTTCGTGGGCCGAGAGAGAGAGATGTTTTTTTTTAAAATAAAAATAAAAATAAGTAATTTTCTTAAGGAAATTCATTTTTCATTAGTTTTTACACTAGTGTAGAACTAGACTCGGGGTTACTTTGGTTTTCAAAAACGAGATCGCTTGGCTCATAAATCTTTTTGGAAGCCATGTTGGTGATGATGTGATTTGAGTGTTGAATGGAGGAGCAAAATGAACTTACCAACAAGGTTTTCTCAAATAAGCAAAAGCAAAGCTACACACATCAAATGAAAAAGCAAGTAAAAAGAACAAAAGTATGAGAGAGACGGATATGTAGTATGTACAGCCAAAACAACACCAGGTGGTCACGTGCCCTTTCTCAACCATTTGTTAACAATGGTACCCCCCCCATAATCCCATATAGAAGACCACCTAGTGACAAGCGATTACTGAGAGCATCGGGTTGTAGAGTATATTATTAAAATATGGATAAAAAGTTTGTTTTGTCGCATCTATTCACAATTAATCTATTGGACGTAATTGCGATGTCGCATCTGTTTATAATATAATTTGGTCATGTTCTTGTTTAGTTCTTGATTGTTTTAAAACCTATCTCCTTTTTTTTTGTTCTTCTAAATTCTATCACATATGCACATAAGACAAGTCGTGGAAGACTTGGAAAACTAGTTGGTTCCATTTTTTTATTTTGATTTTTGTTTGTCTTGCAAGGAAAACTGATAATTGTTGTGATGGTTAAAGTCCATATTGACAGTGGAAAATTAAATTTTGTTACGAATTATTGTAGCTGAAGATCACTACAGTCTACACCTGCCCTCTGCCCTCTCCTCTCCTCTCCCCCCTTTACCTCTCATCTCATGAATCTTCTGGAAGCCATACTGATGATGTGAGTTGAGTGTTGAATGGAGGAGCAAAATGAACTTACCAACAAGGTTTTCTCAAATAAGCAAAAGCAAAGCTACACACATCAAATGAAAAAGCAAGTAAAAAGAACAAAAGTATGAGAGAGACGGATATGTATGTACAGCCAAAACAACACCAGGTGGTCACGTGCCCTTTCTCAACCATTTGTTAACAATGGTACCCCCATAATCCCATATAGAAGACCACCTAGTGACAAGCGATTACTGAGAGCATCGGGTTGTAAGAGTATATTATTAAAATATGGATAAAAGTTTGTTTTGTCGCATCTGTTCACAATTAATCTATTGGACGTAATTGCGATGTCACATCTGTTTATAATATAATTTGGTCATGTTCTTGTTTAGTTCTTGATTGTTTTGAAACCTATCTCCTTTTTTTTTTTTTGTTCTTCTAAATTCTATCACATATGCACATAAGACGACTTGGAAAACTAGTTGGTTCCATTTTTATATTTTGATTTTTGTTTGTTTTGCAAGGAAAATTGATAATTGTTGTGATGGTTAAAGTCCATATCGACAGTGGAAAATTACATTTTGGTAAGAATTATTGTAGTTGAAGATCACTACAGTCTACACCTACCCTTTGCCCTCTCCTCTCCTCTCCCTCCTCTGCCTCTCATCTCATGATTCCCTAGTCTACTAGACACTAGTCTACACTGCTTATAGAACCAGGAGAAAAATCCCAATTAAGAACCCAAAAGTTATGCAACTTTTTATCTTTTATTTTATTTTTTTGATCCACATTGCAAGCAACTTGTGCAACTTACTATTTCATCAACCAAACCAAAAAGGTCATGCGTGGTGTGAGGAAAAAAAAAGGATGACGTGTGGTGAGCCGATCCAACCTGTTGATGCGGATTTTTGGATAAACATCACTCATTTATGGGTGCAAAATCACAATCACACGCATGGATGCAAGTAACGGCGTGGTCACTTTGGACACAAGTTTTGGGCGAGCAATTTCTTGGAAGCACAGAGTAGGAAGAAAAATATCTTCATAAAATCATTACTTTGGACACAATTCGAGTTAATGTGATGATGCAAGGAGGGACTCAAACTTTTTAACAAACATAAGTCGAATTAATACTCTGTTTATAATATGGTTATGTGTGATTTTATAATTTGGTCATGTTCTTGTTCATTCTTGATTGTTTTGAAATCAATCTCCTTTTTTTTTCTTCTAAATTCTATGACATATGCACATAAGACAAGTCATGGAAGACTTGGAAAACAAGTTGGTTCCATTTTTATATTTTGATTTTTGTTTGCTTTGCAAGGAACATTGATAATTGTTGTTATGGTTAAAGTCCAAATCGACATTGGAAAAGTACGTTTTGTTAAGAATTATTGTAGTTGAAAAGTACATAGGAAGTAATTGCGATGTCGCTTTGGACGAATGACCATTTTTCCCTTGAGCTAACATGGGCGCAACTAACGGCATGGTCGCTTTGGACACAAGTTTTGGGCGAGCAATTTCTTGGAAGCACATAGGAGGAAGAAAAATATCTTTAGAAAAACATTACTTTGGACTTGGAGCCTCACTCCTACTCTATTGTCTACTCTACATTAAAATTTAGAGAAACAATTACCTATTCAAATAGGTTTTGAAATGTTTCAATCCCGACCAAGCGCTTTGACGTAGCTAGTAGGTCATCCTTCTTGCTCTGCTCATTCTCCTCACCATTCGTGCTCATAGTGGCTTCGGCAATAGCATGCGCCTCTCTTACCATTTCAAATATTGTTTTGGGGTTTTTCTTATTAGAGAGCTTGGTCTTTATAGGAAGGACCAACCTTCTCTCAAAAATCTAAACTTGGTGGACATCTTGAAAACATAGTTGATGGAGGTGATTGAAGGACTGTTGGCTGGCTGTGGTTAGAATAAAAAACCCTTTATTCGTGCTTAATATATATATATATATATACAGAAATTCTCTTATGCGGATATCCGAACGTTATTATCGTGCAGACGCCGTGTATTTTGTACTACCCCACCCTGCTTTCCTGCCTATCTAGATGTCCACATGTTATTAACGTGCGGATGCCATTGTACACATGCATGAAAGTAGGGAGGGGTAGTACAAAATACATGGCATCCGCACGATAATAACGTCCGGATGTCCACATAGGAGAATTTCCGTATGTTGTGATGATTAAACATAATTCAACAAAATTCAAAAATATGTTTGATTGTCAAGGAAAGCTGGTAATTTTTGTGATGATTAAAGTCCATATTGACCGTGGAAAAGCACGTTTTGTTCAGAATTATTGCAGCTGGAAATTACATTTTAAGTAGTTGGATTGTTTCTCTGTTACCTGTTGAGCTAGATTTGTTCTATGAGTTTCAAGATTCAAACTTTTTACCAAACATAAGTTGAATTCATACTCTATTTATAACATGGTTCTGTGTGATTATATGATTTAGTCATGTTCTTGTTTCGTTCTTGATTAATTTGAAATCATTCTCCTTTTATTTTTGTTCTTCTGAATTCTATCACATATGCACATAAGACATGTCATGGAAGACTTGGAAAACAAGTTGGTTCCATTTTTATATTTTTGTTATTGTTTTCTTTGCAATGAAAGCTGATAATTGTTGTGATGGTTAAAGTCCATATCGATAGTGAAAAAGTACGTTTTGTTAAGAATTATTGTAGCTGAAAATTACATACCAAGTAATTGCGATGTTGCTTTGGATGAATGACCATTTTGCCTTTGAGCTAAGATGGACTCAAGTAATGGCATGGTCGCTTTGGGCGAGCAATTTCTTAGAAGCACATAGGAGGAAGAAAAATATCTTCAGAAAATCATTACTTTGGACTTGGACCCTCGCTCCTAAGAGTACTTCCACCCATTTGCCATGACAAAGGGCAAGGGCAAGGCAAGGGTTGCTACTATTCAAGTAAATAGTGACAGCCCTTACAAAAGGCTTGTTGTGTTTCCACCCATTGCCCTTTGTCATGGCAATTACTATTCACTTTATTTTATTTTTATTTTTTATACTTTTTTTAGGACATTTCCTATTGAAATGGGCAATAATATACTAAACTCACACACACAACACGAATGTCAGGTGTCAATATTTATTAAAAAATTATCATCTCATATTTCGGATAAGATTTTCAGATTAAATTTTCGGTTGCCAAATGTCCATATTTATTATTAACATCTCAAATTTTAGATAAAATTTTCAGATAAGATTTTCGGTTGCCACGTGTCCATATTTATTTTAAAATTCACATATCACTCATCATACAATTGAAATACCTACTCACTCATCATACAATTGAAATCCTCCCGGTCCTCATAGTCCGGCATAATCGAGTACAAGGACGGCTCAATCATTGGTGGAGGCGGTTCCACCGGATCATGACGTGGGGGAGTATTTTCCTTCGGAGGACGTAATATTGCCATTATTTCCGACACGGAATGCACCACGGGAAATGACTGAGGGCATTGTTCACTTGAGGAACCATGTGTAATGGTTTTCTTCACACAACTGAACGAACACATGTAGTGAATCTTGAACAATTCTTCACAATGTCCCAACATTAGTGATTTTTGAATCTTTTATTACCTTGGCCAATAGCACAAGGGTTTAGGAAGTAATCACGATGTCACTTTGGACGAACATTTTGCCCTTAAGTTAACATGGACACAAGTAATGGCGTGAACACAAGTTTTGGGCGAGCAATTTCTTGGAAGCATAGAGGAGGAAGAAAAAGGTCATGATAAAATCATTACTTTGGACTTGGACCCCCGCTCCTACTCTACAGTCGACTCTACATTATAGCACTAAAATGCATAGAAACAACTACCTATTCAAATAGGTTTTCAAAGGCTTCAATCCTGACCAAGCCCTTTGACGCATCTGATAGGTCATCCTTCTTGCTCTTCTCATTCTCCTCACCCTTCGTGCTTTACTGCTTCTCTTCACCCTTATTCTATTTCTCAATTGGCTTTGGTTTCGGGTGAACTGACATATTTTGCGGCAACTTGCTCTGCTCCGACTTTTCCCTCTCCTTTTCCCTAGTGCACAGGTAGTTGAGTTTTTCATCGATCTTCATTTAGAGCATCAGACACTGTTTTGTCCTTCCACATCTTATATATATATATATGTAAAATCACATCGTGAAACCTCTTCTAGGCTTTCAAAACTTTTAGATGGTGAGAACAGCAACCTGTGGAGGAACATCTTTTATAAATTCCATGATTGAAAGTGTAACCCTAGCTTTTTATTCATTTAATAGTTAAAAAGATTGTTTGAGTAAAATAATGAGTATGATTGATGGTTTAAACCACTAATTATATATGCAGTTGGGATTGATATAAGGACTTTTATTAAAAAAGTCTCTATATATATATATTGAGGATTTTTCTTATTGAGAGGGGCGATAGCATACTAAACTCACACACATTACACGGATGCTAGGACTCAAATTCAGGACCTTGCTTGAGATAATAAATACTTCAAACCACTACACTAGTGGGTCCTTTGCATATGTTTTCTTTTTTAAGTCCTTAGATGAGCGGGACTATTGTAATCTAGTAGGGTAAAAACGGCATTGTCTATTTTTCTTTATTCACGAATTGATCCCAAATTGCCAATTGGTCCTTTTGCCAAAATCCCAAAGTGTGTTATCTTCTCTTATTCGAAAGTATTCCCAAATTGCCATTTGGTCTTTTTGCAGTTGAGAACATACGTAGTTTACCGAGCTAGGTCCGAATTTTTAACTATGCTGAAGGCGTTACTCTCCAACCGTCCAACAACCTCCGCCAGCTTCTCTCTGTCTGGTATATAAATTGCAGAACTTGAGCATTGAGATATGATGAGGTCGTGGGATCATTGGGTCGAAGAGGCTCTATTCAGAAACTTCAACACCTAAACTCCTTCAGTCTCTCAGACCCATTTACCTCCATAATGGACCCACCCAAGCAGCCCAAAACCCCGTCGAAGATGAATTCCATGTGTTCGATGAAATGCAGCCATGGGAGGGACGATCCTTCCTCATCTGTGAGACGCGCGCTCCGCGAGTTAATGGTTACTCATGTTAATCCATTGCAATTGTATTTGTTTGAGACACTTTCTATTATGCAAATGTTGACTTTACTTGACAATTGAAAACTGAAAACTCATAAACATTGAAAATGCCATACTCACCCTTTCCCATCAAACACAAAAAAGGATTACACCATAAATAAATAAATAAAGAGTTTTTTTTATTTAAACTCCACACTTTTCTTTGTTCACCACAATACTTAAATAATTAAGTCTTAAGTTTTATTATTGTGTAAAAAGACAAAAAAGGTCATCCAACTTAATACTTTACCCTAGTACAACACACACCCCACCACTCTTCATATTAAGTTTTAAAAAAACACAAACTCATCTACACCCTATTGCCAGATTACTATTTTCTTTCAATCCAAGAAACCTACTACACTCTCATCTTCTCTTCACAACCCTAAATATAGTATGTAAATAGTGGTTTCTGGGTCGTCAAATCAGATATATATTAAAATGCTTCACATTTTTATCTTTCAAGTTTGGAGTACCAGGCTTTTGAGATTCTGGTGTTATTGGCAGGATTGATGCCAAACGCAGAAAAAACCACTTCATTAATTGCAATGTGGTAAGCTTTCTGCTTTAAACTTCTGATTATTTCCGACTGCCCCAAGTAGCCTTTTCTGATTATATCTTCAGTGTGAATACAGAAGCAATTGCATACATGATTACATATGGCCTCAGTGCTGCTGCAAGGTTGGTTGAACAATAATTTCCCAGGTTGTTCTTATTCCTTCGAGTTTTTCAATATCGACATTCTCTTCATACCTAGAAACAAACTTCTTGTGGTGTAGCACAAGGGTGTCAAATGAATTGCGAGCAGGCAATCCTGACAAAGCCAAGAAGGCAATGGCTGTGACTCTTAAGCTCTCTGTGCTTCTTGGTCTCCTTGTTCCGGCTCTAGCATTTGGTCACAATATATGGGCTGGCTTATTCAGTGACAGCAGTGCAATAATCAAGCTTTTTGCTTCTATGACACCATTTCTTGCAATTTCAATAATGGCTGATTCTGTGCAAGGTGTCTTGTCAGGTTAGGATCCTCCACTTTCCTAGCAGGAGCTAATTCTATCTGCTATTTTGCATTTGAAGTTTGTTCTTTTTCCCTTCTTTTTCTTGAGCACCCATGGAAGTTCTTTTTGGTATTTCAGGTGTGGCCAGAGGATGTGGATTTCAGCACTTGGCTGTGTATGTAAACTTGGGCACATTCTATTTGGTTGGCATGACAATTGCATGTGTTGTTGGATTTAAGTTGAAACTATATGCTACAGTGAGACAATCAACCTTGTAGCTAGTTGAAACCCAGTCTCATTATTTCACAAAAAAAAAAAAAAAAAAAAAAAAAAAAACCAATCTCATTACATCAAAGTGTAATTGCATTCGTCTGCTTGTACATCAAAGCCTCCTGCTGCTGTCTTCTTTGTCACCAATTTCACTATCAAAGTCCCCTGAGCAACACACACGATAGAGAACATCATGAGAAATGTGTAATATCTCTACTATGGCGCTCTTTCCTTATCTGCACTTTAATGAGATGCTCGCTCGGCTTTATAAGAGTAAAATTTGTAAACTGTACGGCAGTTGCTGCAGAACATGGAACTGAAAACACGAAACGTGTATTCTCTGCATCTTTTTCTGTTTGCAATTTCTAATTTATTATTATTATTTTCAGTTATTTAAATTTTTGTCTCTTTTACAATATCACCCATCTGAATTTTAAATATAAATATTTCATGAACTATTAACTTTTTTGTTTCAGGGGTGTTGTTGTCTAATTTTTTGGGTGAAGTCTGTGACCTCAACTGCTTTTGGTCTAATTTTTTGGGTGAAGTCTAATATGATGACCCCATTATTTGTGAAGTGCGATTGCAGTAATTCCTCATCCACCTTCACCTTCGGGTTTTTTCTTGGATGACAGCTTGTTTCTTGTCTGAATTACAAGTTCCATGCATTTGATCAATCAATGATTTATGCGACCATGCGAGGCTATGCATTCTTTTGGTTGACATGTCTCAGATATAGTGTCTAGCCTCACTGGCCTCCAAGCGCACGATGCTCATTCCAACAAACATGGGAAATTAACTTTGATCAGGTTAAAAGCTTCAAAAGCTCCATAATTGAATTGGAAACCACAATGATTCAACAAGACAATTAGTGCTATTAGTTTTACTTGCAGAGAAAAGATTGCATAGCTTTGGTCCTAATAATAATAAACCAGAAAAAAAGAAAAAACAGATGACTACCTGGAACGGGTAACAGTGCTAACAACACGAATTGCCAGACAGAACTAAAACAAAACAGCGGAGACAACAGCTCGGTTCCAAATTTTCCTATGGTGGTAGATGAGGTTCATACAACACTACAATTTATTACAGATCCAAGCTCACAAGGAGGATACACCATGCATACTTACTAGACAGAGTATGTAAAAGCTAGTAACAAGTCACCCATACGGACAAAAGCACCAATCTATGAACAATACCAGGTACGGCTTTTACGGTTTTACTTTCAAGGCAGTAGCAAATAAATTAGCCATAGCATCGGATTGCATCATTGCATCCTTTCTCAGTAGATTGCTTAAAACCAAAACGGCCACCTTTAGCAAGGTACTGCTGATGATACTCCTCTGCTCGGTAGAACTTCTTGGCCGGAAGAATTTCTGTAACAATCTTTCGGTTCATTTCCTTCTGGTGTTGTTCCAAGGATTCTTGTGCTGCCTTCTCTTGCTCAGGTGTATAGAAGTATATTCCAGATCTGTACTGTGTTCCCACATCATTCCCCTGCCCATTACACATGGAAAAACCGTTATGGTTACTTCAGCCATAAGACAAATGTACTTTCTGGATCACACTCTAATTAAGAAAATCAGGACAAATCTACAAATATAAAATTGATCTCTAGCTGAAGCTTATGGATTTGAGAAAATAAGAGCCAACAAAAGACAAACCATTAAGAGAAAGACGGATTTGGGTTTATGAAATAGAGAATCATAAGCAAGGCTACGGTTTCAGTAATCATACAATGATCTGCTATCATATAACTTAGATCTCGTTGACAATGCTCCTATATGCAACTCATTGAAGAACTTGACTGTCCACAAGTTTTGATTACTTAACATAGATACGACAGGAATTCACGGCAATAATAGAATCCTACTGAGCTGGTCTATTATAGTAGGCTCGTGCACTGGGCTGCCCTTTCTATATACAATCAACTGCACTTTAGGAGAGGAAATACAAGAGGCTAATGTTTAGAAACCTACTAGCAAGGCTACTGTTTCAGTAATCACATCTCTGAAAATACTAATGTCCGGTCAATCCCTGGTTATACAATCATCTTCTATCATAAAACTGACATCTCGTTGACAATGCTGCTAAATGCAACTCATTGAATTCTAACAACATAAATTCTGTTAAATTTTATGAGTAAAGTAGGAGTAACTGCTTCAGTACAAGAAGTTGTGCAGTCAATTACAATCTTCTTTTCTAACACACTGACACAGTTATCTACAGGGAAAAACAAGAAAAGCCCAAAATTATCAATCAAAGTTTTGTCCCTAATTCATCAGTAAAACACACAAAACATATCAACCACCAAAACATATTCCCACAATAACCAACCAACCCCAACAAAACAACCCAAATAATTTTTTTTTTCTTCAGAGAAACTGGCCAAACCAACCAAAAAGACCCAAAATTCAGAACAACCCACCTGGCGATTGCGCGTGGTGGGGTCATGCCTGGACCAGAAGAGATCAAGCAGAGTCTCAAAGTTACACTCTTTAGGATCGTATTGCACTCTCACGACCTCAGAGTGGTTGGTGGTGCCCGTACACACGTCCTCGTAAGACGGGTTGTGCAAGAACCCTTGGGTGTACCCAACCTCTGTCTTGGTCACGCCAGGTATTCGCTGAAAGGCCAACTCGACACCCCAGAAGCACCCTGCTCCGAACTGAGCGAACTGCTGACCTGGCGCCGGAACGTCGTCGTCTGGGCCCTGAGCGATAGAGGAAGAATCGGAGGTGGGGTCGGAGGTCTTTGGGCCAAAGCCGAGCTTGTTGAGGAGGTTCATTTGGGGCTTGTTGAAAGAGATGGGTCTGTGGGTTTGTGGGAAGGGGGAGGTGGGTTTGTTTTGGAGTTTAGAGAGAGAAAGGAAGGTCTTAGAGAGAGAGAGTTTAGGGGTGGTTATGGCGGTGGAGATGAGTGGTGAAGTGGTGGAGAAGGTTTTGAGCATTTTCGGGTGTGACGTGTTCTTTTTGGTTTTATTTCGGGCTAAAGTGAGAGTTTCCTCTTGGGGAGTAGTTATTCACAATTAAAATGATGGTCTATACAGAATATTTTGCTCTCTTTTTTTTGCCTAATATAATGATGGTCTACGCAAAGATTTTCTTCAACTCATTTGTTTTGTTTGTTTGTATCTAATTTTATTTCTTTTTGTTTGTTTGTTCAGAAATTCAGTGGCGCCTTCTAGCAACGTGGCAACTTGGCAGGTACCTGGTACCTACCGACACACATGAGAGGGACCCGGGAGAATATGAATAGAAAATAAGGGAGTGTTAGCAATCTTCTCTCCAATTTTTTTTTTTTGAACTTTTTTCATTATCTTCATAACATGTGTCAATTTCTACACTAAAAACAATGTTTAATGTATTAATGTAATTGTTTTTAGTAGTGTAGAAATTAACACATGTCATGAAAATAATAGAGAAAATTCAAAAAAATGTTAGAGAGAAGATTGCTAGCATTTCTCTAAAAAAATATAGGTTGTTTAAGAAAAGCAACAAGTTTCCTCTTTTAAACAATGTTGCGAGACCATTACTTTCACAATGTCATTAAGAACAAAGAGACTAAATATTTCTTCTTTTTTTTGCTTTACAAGTGGGTTGGATAGTAGAAAGTCAAAGCTTCGATTTGATGTAAGGAATGTCGGTTTAAGCAAAATGACATCATGTTGTTGTTGGTAGTGGTTAATATAGCTACAAGCCTACCACTACAGATTAGATGATAATAAAATCAATTATAGTTGTATTTGACCCGTTTCTTTGTGTAGAAAACCAATGTTTATATCTATTGTTCATCAAAGATTCTTTCTTTCCTGATTTATTACAATCATAGACTCAATTAGCGCACAAAAAAACTAAAGAGATTTGGAAATTTTAAAATCCATGTATAGCATGGAAGCTATAAGACCTAAGATAGCCAACAGAAAGACATTAGGTCCACAGTTGATGAATGCTGTTGAAGTAGGAATGTTGCTCTTAGAAGTAGGTTGTGGAAGATCATCCCCTTGAACGGAACCAGTTGCTGCCTGTGGCGCACCGGCTGGCGCATAAGCTTGGTTGTTTTCTACTTCTGCACGGAGCTTCATCCCTCCCAAGCAGTATAGCTTGTTACCACTCACAAAATACCAATCACCAGGATGTGTCAATGTGACCGTTGTGTTCCCCCTGTGTATGATTCCACAACATTGGTTGTGTTGCAACCCTCATAGCTTTCTTTGCTCACTTGACTAACACTATTAGATGACGAGTATTGGAACCCTGCAACCAGAAATAAACCCAAAACAAAACAAAAATTAAAGACAATAAGTTGCTTAATTCAATAAGAATGAATGTATATATAACTTTTACTCACATAGAACGTCGCCAACGTTGAATTTCTTGTCGCTGGACCATGTACTGAGGTCAGTGCTTATGTCCCAGCCAGAGGTGTCCCCCACTGTGTAAATTGTAGCAGAGCATGTCAATGCAAATCCAAGGACAGCAAGACCAAAAACAAGAACTGGAAGCAGCTTTGCCATTTCAATGGAGAATGAGAATGTAATGTAAGATGAGATGAGACTGTAGAGGGGGTTTTAATTTATAGAATGTTTGAAGAGTTCTTATTATTAGATTACCTAACTTCAACTGCGAGAATGACTTGCATTCTTGATCAATTCAGAGTACATATATTGTTCTTCATAAGGAAGTTGGTGAGCAGTTAAACACCTCCAACTCCAAACCCTCTTTTTGCTGACTTTGCCAACAAACATATATGCTTGTTTGCTTTGTACAAGAAATTGAGACGGGAAATTAGCTTGCTTGTGCAGACACTCAACACAAATCTTGCAGCTTCCATATTGCATATGTGATTAAGGTGTTTCTGTAGATTTTTCCTCAAAATGAAAAGAAAAAACAATCAAAATATTTTTTTGTTCCAACAGTCCATGAATGTAGGGATTCATACATTAACTAGGGACCCTCAATAATCTGATTTGTAACTGAAGCAGCATGAGAAATTGCTGGTTCCCATATTCCAGTGAATGTGCATAAAGCAGGGGAAGAAAGTTATGATCCACAAGTTCAGTTTCCCAATTCCCATGAGAATGCAAAAGAGAGAAACTGTCTTTTATTGAAGCAGATCAATAATTGCATCCCATCCCTGCACAGAGTCCAAACAAAAGCTCAATGTTGTCTCTTTTGAGAAAAGTTGTGCCAAAAATTAAGATTTCAGTTTGAAATAACAATCAACGGCAACTTTACTGAACTATATTTTCTGACAATAGCCCCTCTTTAAAATAGCTATATTTTCTGACAGTAGCTCAATGTTGTCTCTTTTAAAATACTCTGTTATGTGACAACATGTAACCAAAATGCTAGTCAAGGGTTCATTGATAAAACAGCAATAAGGTTGTAAAAACCCCTCAACGATACGAAAGATCAATGATGTTTGTGCCTATGCACCTATGTGATTAGTGTTCACGAGCACAACAGCTGACTTGTCGAGCCTTGTTCAGGTAACAGTAGGTACACTAACAGCACATTATACAGCAAAAGCTTTTTGTCCCACAGTGACAACTGAAAGTTACTTGAAACTAATTATAATAAAATTAACCACAAAACAGAACTGATACCTCAAGGTTGATCAGGGAACTTGACATCTTGTTTTGATCCCGTGGAGGGGAGTGGTGAGATATGCACTAAATGATACTTGATCTTGCGAAATAATTTCTTCTTCCCCTACTCAGTCAAATATTCAAGCCTTCATAATAACATGCATAGTGATCATAATTTTGAAGAAATAAGAGCCAGAGGTAAGAGCAACAGAGTAGAATGACAACTAAATCATTTAGAGGCTGTGGAAACCAAATAATTCAAATCCCTAAAGTGAAATAATTAATCCCATCAATTGGGGATTATTTGACTCAATTGGGAATTTATGCCATCAATTAGGGATTGCCAAATTAAATCCCTAATTTGATTTGATCTTCCCAAATAGGGGAGAAATACTTCCCTTCCATGTGGGAATTATTCTCTTAAAACCCTAGCTCCCGAGACCACTATACATTCGAGGCTACACCAAGGCTTGAGGTAAGTCCGAAACTCTGTAAAAATTCCCTCTTGCCCTAGCCTTGCCGCCACCTCTCTCTCTCTCTCTCTCTCTCTCTCTCTCTCTCTCTCTCTCACAAGGCTTTGGCCACCATACAAACTCCGTACCCTATTTAGCTTTTGTTTCTATATGAATCAATTGAACTAACTTAGGCATCGGAGGGCCTTACCAACACCCCGGTGTGTGGTCTTTTCACTCTATAATTATTTTGCAGGGATTGAGAGGCAAGGAGGAAGAAAAGAGAATTGCAAACGAATATTCTAGGGAGGAAAATCGCCTCCACAGAGGCCAAAATCCTAACTGCCTAAGATTCATCAATGATCAAAGGACGGTATGTTTGAACTTTCCTTGCTGGGAGAAAATAAAACAATAAGCTAGTGTGGCGAATGCATGTTAAGAAGTCGCAATCCTATTTGAATAAATTTTAGTTATTTTTGAGTTGCAATCCTATTTTCCCAGTGGTACAAAGCAAATGATTTAAAGGAGTGAGACATACAAACTATCACTATTCTATATACCATCAGACCACCAAAAGCTACATCCATTGCAGAGCTGACCACTAATTGCCTAATGAAAGAAAAATAAATCCACAATTACGCAACAATATGAGTGCATATGCCTGCCTTTCGGTCAGTGTTGTGTGAGGGTGCATACATGGATATTTCCACAGGCATCAGGCATGATAAAAGAGTTAGAAAGGGGATGAACGAGATGTCCTCTAACATCCTGTGAACATCCTCAACCCCAAACACAAAGTAAAATCAAATCAAAGTAAGTATTGTAACAATAAAAAATAAAGCTATCATTGACCTAAAGAGGCCAACAGTCTTCATGACTCTTAATTGTCTGATCCCAATCATAATGTAAAATAGAGAGAAGAGGGAAGCAGGAGGAGGGAATACCATATGCATTTGGATACCAGACTTCAAAGCTAAGGAATGGAAAGACTATAACATCCAATGCTTGAAAACTTACTTTCCTACATAGAATTTCTATGAAGTTCAATGACATCCATATGATTACATACCAAAAGAGTGAGCTTTACCCATTAGCCATGGATGTCACATCTATAACATCTTTACTCTATTATCATACCTGACTTGCACAAAGAAAATATTGGCCCCAGCATTTCGGTGTCAACCGGATACACCCCATTCCTGCCCCCAAATGCCTCAGCAAAAGCTCCCCAGAGCAACTCCCTCCAAACTTCATTGACAGATTAACAAATCAATTACGGAATCTCTACAAGTCCTTAAATATTATACAATTCTAATCTGAGACATCAAAAGGCATAACCAGACCAAATTGGCATATACAATTATACATTCACCAAACATCAAATACCTTAATTTCTTCTCTCCCACTCCCACCAATGTTTTTCAATCAAGAAACAATGTGAATTAGTTTTTTTTTCAATATTTTAAAAAAAAGGGTTTCAGGCTGCTTCAATGGCCAAACATGTGTAATCAATGGTTGCATTATATTTTGCTAGAAGATGAAAGTTTTATTCTTTCAATTCAACTGATTGATGCATTCCGAGTTCCAACCATTGTCAGAATCAAAATTTTCTTGTCGTTGGACCATGTACTGAGGTCAGTGACAGTGCTTATGTGTAAGTTGTTGCAGAGTATATGTTAATGCAAATCCAAGGACAACAAGACCAAAAACAAGAAGTTTTGGACCCACTAGTGTAGTAGTTTGAAATATTTACTCTCTCAGACAATATCTTGGGTTCGAGTCTTAGCATCCGTGTAGTGTGTGTAAATTTAGTATACTATCACCCTCTCAATAGAAAGGAAAGGTCCTCAAAAAAAAAAAAAGGAAAGTATTGGAAGAGGCCTAACATATATGCATGTTTTGCTTTGTGTACAAGAAATTAAGATGGGAAATAAGTCTACATCATGTAACTGATTTGAAACAAAGATCTCAGCTAGCTAGATTTATGAAAAACCAAAAAGGCCCATATACAAAGTACAGCTAGTATAAAAACTTTACTAATGTGACCCTATATAAACCCTGCTCCCTCCATGCATATGTTTTTTGCATCAAGCCATTGCCTTGTTCCCTTTTCATTCTCTTCTTCTGTTGGAATTCTATAGTTTGCTAGCTGAGGCAACTTTTGGGTCACAAAAACAAGATGGATGATGATAAAAGTTGTTCAAGTTCATTTTCAATCGGGAAGAGTGCACAAGAGAGGGGCTTGTCATATGTACCCGAGTGCTATGTGATTCCAACTTCACATCGTCCAAGTTTGACTCCAGACGTTGCCAATGTGCCCACTATTGATTTTGGCAAACTGAAACAAGGTTCTCATGAACGAGCAATAGTTATCCAAGAAATCAGAACAGCTTGTCGTCGACTGGGATTCTTTCAAGTAAGAATCTCTATAATTTTCTTTTGGTTAGATGATCGTCATGTTCCATTCATAACCTAACCATACACATATAACATGCCAATCAGATTGTCAACCATGGAATCTGTCAATCGGTGTTAGATGAGGCTCTTGCTTCGGCTTCGGAATTTTTCAAGTTGCCAGGTTCTGAAAAGGCCAAGTTCATGTCTAATGATGTTCACAAGCCAGTGAGGTATGGGACAAGCTTCAAGGATGGAGTTGATAAGATTCAATTTTGAAGGGTGCTTCTCAAGCATTATGCTCACCCCTTGGCAGATTGGATCAATACCTGGCCTAACAATCCATCTAACTATAGGTATACCCTTATATTTTAATCTCTTTATTAATTTGGTGTGCCTCTTATCTCTTATATTTTCTTTGTATTTTCCAAAAGAAGAAAAAAAGAAACATATATAAGTACGTAGCCGACTATATAATAACTAGATACATCTAATTTAAGAGCATGGTCTTCAGCAAAATTGTTGTCTTGTGTTATTTTGTCATACTTTTTGGTAAATCCTTGGGCAGTTCCCGCTCTTCATTTTTGGCAATCTGGAGGCATCACATTAAAATATTTCAATCAAACATGGTCACTAGCTAGTATACATATATAATATATCATGCCATATGCATCCAATGATCCTCATAAATACCGTCATGGAACATAGTCAAGCGCTGACAAGCATGGCAAACAGGTACAGATAATCGTTTTTAATGTAGTTTCATCTTTGCACTCAATTTGTTCTTATCCACCATGCGTCATCAATTGACTTCAGTCTTCGAATGCTTTATGCATATGAATCAGTGATCATCGATCTAGAGAAATTTTTGGGACAATGTCTCTTCTAAGTTCTCACAGTCACCTTATCACGTGATCGGTTATTGTAAAAGTAATATTGTTGCACCAGTTTATTTTTTATTAATTAATAATTTGTTCTCTCAAATCCCAATTGATTTAGTACATGAATATCTTTCCGTATTGATATCTCTAGGAAAACCATGGGAAAGTATTGCAAAGAAGTGAAGAAACTAAGCTTGGAGATAACAGAAGCCATCACTGAGAGCTTGGGGATAGGCCCAACCTACATGAGCAACAAAATGGAAGATGGGATGCAAGTCATTACAGTCAACTGTTACCCACCATGCCCAAATCCTGAAATTGCACTAGGGTTGCCTCCTCATTCAGACTATAGCTGCCTAACCATAGTCCTTCAGAGCTGTCAGGGGCTCGAAATCATGCACGCTGAGGAAGGAGCCTGGAAACAAGTCCCCCAACTTCATGGTGCCCTACAAGTCCATGTGGGAGACCATTTTGAGGTGCTAAGCAATGGGTTGTACAAGAGCGATGTGCACAGGGCCACATTGAACAGTGAGAGGACAAGAATCTCCATTGCAAGTCTGCATAGTTTGGGGATGGATGAGAAGATGGGGACTGCCAAAGAGCTTGTGGATGAGGAGCATCCTGGGAGGTACAAAGAAAGCAGCTTCAAAGATTTTCTGAATTTTCTCTCCACCACCAACGATCTAGCAGAGGGGAAGAGCTTCATTAGCACACTCAAAATATAGAAAAATAAAAATTTCAAGCCTTAAGCTAGCTCTATAGAGTGCTCTTTTCGTCTGTTGATTTTAATTCTTTTCCCAGTTTTTGGACAATAGTATACTTCTTTGTTTTTTTTTGGGGACCAAATTAAGAGTCTCTAATTATCTCGGAGAAGGGAATTGAGTAGCAGACTGAAGGGCAAAGTTAGCTTAATTGTGCCACTGTTGGCTGGCTTGGAATTTGGCTTTGATATCATGTTGTTTAATTTTCTTTCTTTGCATCATGTGTAGTGGCCCGGCAAGCCAAGGCATGTTTTTTCAAGAGGCGTTTGAGCCTCAACTTTTTGCACAACGTACGTACTATCTTTTTCTAATGACATTATATTATGCGTTTCTGAATTAATTAAGAACTACAATATATGTTTTTAAACAGTGTTGCACCTTATTAACCATTTATTTTTCGGGTTCGGCTCATTAATTGTTACGGTTAATCAGCTTAGATTAAGATTAGTGATATAAACTATATAACATAATCGGTAATTACGATGCTGCAAAATTTGACATACTTAACTGATCCTACATCTAAAGGGGAGCTGAAATTGAGGGAGCAGATATCCAAATAAAGAAAGGACATGTTACTGCTACCATGTCTATGGAATGGATGTGCATGTGGAATTAATAGAAAGGACATGAGAATATTTATTGCAGTCAAAATAATGATCCAAAAAACTAGTTATGATCCAAAATCTTAGCCGTTTTCCTTGACCTCGGTATTTCTTTTGCTCCTCTCTCACACTTGACACTTTATACTTCAATCAACATCCAACAAACACATACACAACCTTTCAAACCCCCTTGCTCAATATTGTATGCTTCCTTCACTCATTTCCGATCATCATTCTCATTGCCGATATAAATCAATTCAAGTCTCTTAATTGTCACGTACTAGCTATAAATAATAACAGAAATTAATTTCATACACACTAATATTCCAAGAAAATTAAGAGATGCACAGATCGGCAAGCTGGAGCCGGGCGGATGAGTACTTCATGCACCCAAGCTCATCCCCGTCAGCGGGGAAGGCCCCGTCGGGGCTACGGGTGTCAGTGTCGTTTGATCAAGGCGGTGATCAGCTGCCAGTGTACGATCCCATAGCGGAGTTGGCAAAGAAGGAAAGGTCTCGTGTCAAGTTTGCTGAGAATGCCGTGCATGTCATCCCCATTGTGCTTCTTCTATGTGCCCTTGTTCTTTGGTTCTTCTCAAATCCAGGTAATTAATCATAAAAAATAAAATCATTTGTACTATTTTAGACGAGGATGTAGTATAACATGTGAGAGATGATACACATTGTTTATAAATTTGCATTAATTTTGTGGGTGTATATGTAATGCGCAGAGATAGACGTGAGGATTAAAATGGATCCAATAGCAGCAAGAATTGAAGGACTGACGTTAGAGGGGGAGATTGAGAATGATATTGACGGGACTCAAACAGGCGGTCTGCCCATTGTGGACTTGGGACTGGACTTGGATCAAACAACAACCACAATATCGACAACAACAAAGCAAATCAAACATAAATTAAAGAGGAGCTTAAAACATTAATAAATTAGATTTAGATGATCATTGATGCATGTGCGGTGGCTTAAATTTCTGGGGACCTTGGGAAAATTAAATGAATAAATTGGGAAGGAAAAATGTGGTTTATATATTTTCCTCCTATATATTGTTCTACTCTCATTGTATTGGTGTTTTGGTATTTTGGAGCATTTTTGGTTCACTCTTAAATTAATCTGCTAGAAATGGGGTTTTTTTATATATAAAAAAAAAACAAGCGATAGTCTAAATTACTTTAAATTAATCTAATCTACGGGGAGGAGGATTCAAAATTAGATGCAAGAACGGGCTCATTGCCCTAACCAACTGACCTAACTCATCACATCTAATGCTATTTGATATATATATACTCCACATGGATTAGCTAACCAACCATGAAGGAGATGGGTAGAAATTTTGTGTGTATAGAAAAGGTGATCCTCACAATGTTAGCAATTCCTTAAACCAACAACTCCTGGTCTTGAAGAATATTGTTTGTATAATTTTCGATTGGATTACAAAAAGTTCTCCCCGTTGGACCAGTAGGTTTATGCAATGAAAAATAATTAATTAACCATATCCCTCACACTACATAATAGTAACAATATTTAAACACATGTTTACGAATAAGAATAGTACAAATTCAGAGAGATGTCCCTTGAGTGAAGAGACGGTATGGCCAGCTGGAAAGTATAAAGGAAAACTTGTTCAAAATCTCAAGATTTAGATAGTAACGTTATGGCCAGATTTAAGGGAAGTATGGCCAGCTGGCCATACTCATTTTCTTAACCAACAACATAAAACATTGATTTAGATAGTAACATTATTCCGATCTTCTTAAGTTTCAAACAAACAACTCACCAATTGATCGGTCAAGAAAAACTTTGGCCATCAATTTTTTTTTCATCAAAGCGATATTGGGTAAGGGGGAAACCGAACCTAGAATCTCGGATGCAAATGATAAATACTCTTAACCACTTAAACTATAAACCTCTTGGCCGACATTTCTTATGTTCTTCTTGTAAGCTTTTTTATAAAAATTAAAATCCTTTCATGATTGATTACTAGGTATAGTCACTGGTTTGTAAATATCACATAATAAACGCAATAGACATATTTTATATGCAACCGATTACACAAAAAATTTCCTTTGTATAATTGCGATTACATCTGGGCCTCATGCCAATGGCAGAATCACAATAATTCACCTAACAGGCCGAGGAGAGGATCCTAGCCCATGCCCAGCCGTAGGCCCAAATGTAAACGGTAAAAGCGTTATTTGGCTCCAAATTTTACTTGTTTTTACATTAGAAATTAGAATTCTTGTACATTCTAAACGTTTCACCTTTATATAATCCGAACTTTTCCGTTTCACCATCGCTTCGTCATACGAATTCCCCTTTTCCTTCTCTTCCACTTGCCTTCTCTAAAGCTTTCCCTCCAGAGAATCTAAGCTGGTCTAGATTGTGTACTGGCTGGACCGGTCCAATCCCGGTCGAGTTCTTCGTAGATCAACCACTTGCAGTCGTAGTCATGAATCCTGAATAGTAAGCCTCCGATCTCTTTTCCCTTTTCCCTTTGTTTCTCAATAACGTAACTTTTGCCCGCATCTGAGTGTATTTCTGTCAGAAATAAAAAGCGGGTATTTTTCCTGCTGTTTTCCTTTGGGTTCTCTTAAAGCTGTTATTTTATGTCCTTCAAACAATTATTCTTTAGATCCGTGATGATTTCGTGCTAAATTGTAATGGGTGTGTGGTCAATTTGTGTTTCTTTTTAGAAAAAAAAATTTATCAATTTTGTTGAAATTCTGTTTGTTGACATAAGAAACTGAAGAAATTGAAACCCATAGGCCTGTTACTTTCATTCCCTTGTGTCTTAGAATTTAATTGTGATCGCTGAAACCGAAAGCAGCGTAATTGATTTATTTTGAGATCTTAAATTTTAGCTTTGATCGTGTTCTCGAGGTTAATGGGTCAACTAAACTTTGGTTTGAGATCTTGATGTTCAGTTAGTTCTTGGGCTTAGTCAATGCAATTTGCTAAATGTAATTTACTTTTTGGTTCAACCAAATGACTTAAGTTTTAGTTTGCTACTAAACCTGTTGAATTCAGATTTAATGTATTGCAAATGAATGATGATGTTCAAATGTTCTCTTCTGCAGTGATTACTTGTTTAAACTTTTACTGATTGGAGACTCTGGGGTTGGCAAATCATGTCTTCTTCTGAGGTTTGCTGTAAGTTGTTGATACTTTGACCACTTGGGCCTTTATTCGTATGTGGAAATTGTAGTGCGTGGTAAAGTTTATGTTTGGATTTTTTTGTCCGATTCTTTGTGTCCATTACTTGAGTCTCCCGTTGTAGTTAACTGATTAGTCTTTACTGTTCTGATAATTCCTTACCACGCCCATGTGTTAGTTTCTTGCTGAAAAGGAATACAATGTTTTGCTTTATACTAAAGTCGAGACAACGATATTTGGGGAATCTAGCAGTTATTTGGTTCTTCGATGAGTTGGGTAATTTAAAATTGGAAATTCTTGATGTAAATGATAAGAAAGGCTAGGAACCAAGTGAAAATAATTAAAAAATTTCTGAAAAGAAACTTGTAATTGCTATCCTTCATTGTCGAAAATGCCGACTCCTTATCTCCCAATAAAGAAAAAAGACAAAAAAGGAATTGAGTATTGATTTACTTCAAATTGACGATTGCAGTTAAATAACATATGCATGATTCGTTTTTGTCATGTAATACCTATTATCTGATGTGTCATCCTAGGCGGGTGTTTATGTTGTCTCCTTGGAAATATTATTTGTATTGATTACTCGTACAATTCCGGCTGACTTGCCCATTTATATATTATTGTTGCTGAGCTTCTGAAGTATGGTGCATTATGATTAATATTTCCTCCAGCTGACTTCGTGCACATCTGGGCTGACTATTTTATATCTGTATGATACAGGATGATTCATATCTGGACAGCTATATTAGCACAATCGGAGTTGATTTTGTAAGCTCTATTTTCTGGGTCAAAGTGGTGTTATAGAAAATATGACTCCTAATTACTTTTCTTGTTCTTTATCTGTAGAAAATTCGCACAGTCGAGCAGGATGGGAAGACCATTAAACTTCAAATTGTGAGTCTCTCTCTCTGTCTCTCAAACATGGTAGTGCTTGGGCATTAAAGCCATTCAGTAGTTGAGGAATACCTATTGCTTACGTATCTGAACTGTTGATGCCAAAGTGTTATTGGTTCATTTTTCTTCATGTTCTTTTTTTGCAACTGTCTGTTGTAATACATTCAACTACTTTAGTAGAATTTCTTATTTCTTGAGGTTTTTTGCGGCTTGTTTGCTCATTTCGTTGATCGACCTCACGTATGAAGAAACCCGTACTGTGTCGATGGAACACATATGGTCTCATTATTAGGCTTGAATTTAGTTCTGGTGCATATTCACAATACTGTAGCACTTATGAAATGTTATTTAGTCAATTAGCTATAAGACTTATCTGTCATATTTTCCTTTTTCCTCCTGGAAATGTAGTGGGACACTGCTGGACAAGAACGTTTTAGGACAATTACTAGTAGCTACTACCGTGGGGCACATGGAATTATAGTAAGTTTTTCCATTTTGTTTCATTATTGTGGTATTAGTTTTTCCTTGTAGTCTTATAATGTGGATTCTGTTTATTAATATTGGTGCATGTGGCAGATAGTATATGATGTGACAGACCAAGAGAGCTTCAACAATGTTAAGCAGTGGTTAAATGAAATTGATCGTTATGCTAGTGAGAATGTAAACAAGCTTCTTGTTGGCAACAAGGCTGACCTCACTGCTAACAAAGTTGTGTCTTATGAAACAGCTAAGGTGAAAAAAACCTTCCCTTAGTTCATGCTACCATATTTTTGTCTATTGAAGTACTCAATATTTAAATAATGACTCTTCCCTATCGTCAATGGTTTGTTAAAAGGCGTTTGCGGATGAGATTGGGATCCCTTTCATGGAGACTAGTGCAAAAAATGCTACTAATGTGGAGCAAGCTTTCATGGCAATGGCTGCTGAAATCAAGAATAGGTACTTTTGTATATGTCGTGTGTATGTGTGTGTTTTATTCTTTGCCCTTGTAATGTAATAAGAGAAAAGGTTAAACGATGCACAAGCCATGCACAGGTTTCTTTTGAAAAATAGTCATCTCAGGTTTGCTGCATCTTTGAGCTGAAGTAAATTCTCAAACTATTCTTCTAAAAAAGAAAGGATGCATTTTTGTTCTAAAGATGTCCAGCTTTGCAAGTTTATAATTTGGCCTCTTTAGTAGTTCACTCATTTCTTTCATGACCAAATGCAGGATGGCAAGTCAACCAATGAACAATGCAAGGCCACCGACAGTGCAGATCCGAGGACAGCCTGTCAACCAGAAATCGGGCTGCTGCTCATCTTAGTCGATTCTATTGCTCGTCTTCTGTGGCATGAGTGCATGCATGTAGGAGAAGGCTTCTCTTCATTCTTGTCTAAGCTGTAGGGGACCATTCGTCCCTTGTGAAACCATATATAATGACTTTGCTCGTCAGTATGTTTTATAAAGTGACAAACAAAACAAATTCCATTCTTTTTAGGCTTTTAACTGGTATGTACAAATGATGTCTGCTCAGCTACATTTCTTATTTCTCGGTCTTCTTCTGTTTAAAGTGACTTGCTAAATTGTTCATGTGGATGCTTAAAGGAAATTTGTACGTTTCAAATGTTAGTATATGGCAAGTAGCCAATTTGTTATAGAATCTTGAAACAGCCGACTGCTGCAGATGCTATTTGTCTTCATGCCCCAGTTCATTCTCTACAGCTAACCAAATTACTAGCTCAGAGCAAAGACAGTCCATAGGACAATTTTGCCCCCTTTATTTATTTCATAAAAAATATCCCTTACTGAATATGTGAGCCAAAAATAGAAGTCAGTTCCACCACTCCACCTCTCTATAAACTGGCCTTTTCTTTTAATTTTTAAAAAGAGTAAATGTAAATATGCCAGTTTAAATAAATTTGTTTTCGCTTAACAAACTTTTAATTTTGCCAAAACAAGTGATAGTGTTTTATTAGATCGATTGAAAAAGTATTAGAGGCCATCTTGATTGGCAATACGACGAACATGGGTAAAACTTTCCCGATCAGTTCTAGAACTGAAACGATCTTGAGAGAATAAATCGTAAAGAACTTGTCTAACAAACCCTTATCTATTGTCTAAGTTGTCCAAAATCCAGTCAGTTACATCAATGACAAAACCTAGCCGCTAAGAGCATTTCCATCGAGGAGGGCTAGCCCTGGCAACATGCTCCCCAGGCCCCTAAACCCATTTCCAACAGTGCAGGCTTGCTAGGGCAAGCAGTGGGCTCCACCAGCAAGGGCAAGGCCCAAGGCAAAATCAGTCTGGACTCCTGCCTGGGCAATGACTTGGCGTCAACGCACGAAATCAAATTTATTTTTACCTTTGATGCGGACTGCTCCCGTCACGCACGCCAACGGTAAAAAAAATTGATTTTTTTTTCACTAACGCGACGCCTAGCGCAACCTAAGGCGTCTGATCCATTCTTTGTAAGCCCTTCAACGGCTGCTAGTTTTTAAGTAATAAAAATTGAAAAAATTACCAATAAATTCATTTTTTTTTCTATAAATATCTACCAATATTATTCACTTTCCACACTAAATTTTCTACTAAATTTCATTTGTGTAAAAATACAAATGGCCTCTTCCATTGAAGTCGGAGGCTCATGGACAACCATGAAAGATGTTTTGTTGTGTGAGTGTTGGGTCAACGTTGGTCATTGGCAGATCACGGGCAATGAGATGAAGTTCTCTCATGTGTGGAGAAAAATTCATGGAGAATTTTGTGAAAGATCAGATTCTCCTCGTACAGAAATGGTCTTGGCTAGTAGGTGGAAAATTTTGAATAAAGAGTTAGGGAAATTGAGACATGTGTTGACAAAAGCGAGGGAGAATGTTCGAAGAGGCGAAAATCTTGGCAACAAGGAAAAATATTTGTAATTGGCATTTTATTCAATTTAATGTCATTTTTTTTAATATTTTCTTGCATTTTCAATTTATTTTATTATTATTATAGATTATTCAAGCACAAATGTGGTTTGGTGCCATTGGCCAAGGCAAAAAATGTTTCAACAATGACCAATGTTGGGATGTTGTGAAGAATTGTTCGAGATTCAAAATTATTCCCACAGGTCCGAGCGTTGTGTTGAATGAGACGCCACTCCACGACTCACCGACATCGGATTCACCATTGGACTCCCCGATGGATTAAGACTCACCAATCCAAAGGGAGTCGAGGCCTATTGGGAGAAAGGCGACAAGGGCCAAGAGAGGGAGCACTTCGAACAATGAATGTGCAAAAATTTTGGAGCAAATTGCTATTAATGGCGCACTGAGAATTGAGAGAGACTTGAAAAGAGATGACGCTGACAAGGCAAGAGATGAAGCATTTGCAAGAGAAATGTAGTTTGCACACAAACAAGACATGGATAAGAAAGATTTGGAAACCATGGCCACGGATACGAGCCATATGTCCCCTGAAACAAAGTCATTTTGGAAGCTAGAATGAAGGGATGTTATGAAAAGAAGGCTTTTCCGTGATGATGGACCTAGCAACACGGATTAGTTAAATGATGAAAACCATTAGGTTGTATTGATAGAGTTACCCTATCTTAATTAGTTGTATTGATTGTGAATAGCAATTAGTCTTATCCGAAAATTTTGTCAAAATTAATTTGTTGTGAATAGTAATTGCCCTTAACCATCTCGTGAATAGTAATAGTCTTTGCCTCCCCTTACCCTTTGTCATGGCAAATGGGTGGAAATGCTCCAACTGGCATAACTCTCCTAGAGAAACTAGACCACCCAACAAATTCAACAAAATTTCTCGGAATTACAAGAGAAAACCAGACAACTCATAGAGTTTCTGGACTTTAATAACAAACTACACCAAATCTAAGAAACCAAACTACACCAACTACATGAGCAGCAACACTTTGCTCTACATATGATGCACAACCAAGGGGCGGCGGCTCCTAGGGTTTCTTCACTTTTTGTTTGTGTTTTCTTTCTCTCTAGACAACAAACTTTGGTTGAATAAAACTCGAATCTCCTTTTGAATACACCAAAAAGATAAGAAGAAAAAAAAAAACCTTGGTAGAAGAGCTGCAGCAAGCGGTTTGTGAACGTGCATTGTACATGTAAGTTGAAGGAGGATAAGTAGGAAGGAAAAGTAGGGGGGAAAAAGTCGAGAAGTTAGGAAAAAAAGTTGAATTGTATAGCATTGTCCCAACATTATACAGAACAATTCCGCAGGTTACACACAAGCCAGCCCAGCCATGCTTGTTATGTTGAAATGTAATGCATCAATCAAACTACCTATCTCATTTTACCATCTACTGTGGGACACTTGGAAAACTTCTTCCGCATTATACAATTGTACACCTCTTCCATGAAAATGAACCAACTTAATTGATTATTCTCGTGATACTTCTACCTCTCACCTTGACAATCAAAATTGCAAAAAGAATCAGCTGTAACATATATAATTTTCTATGTCACTCTGATGGCACCAGAAGTGGGGAAGACAAATTGGCTCCTTGAGAAGGTTGAGGCTGCCCAATTTTAAGCTCTAGAGCATCTTTTTCAGCCGGTGAGCTCATACCGACACGGCCGGCCATAGATGGGCTGCTTGGAAGAGACCTTGGTGATGGAATTCCAGAAGGGTGAGAAATAACAGGTGCACAAGTAGCAAAGTTACCATGTGTTTTGATCATATAGTGGTAGCTTGGTCTTGCAAAGTGCACCATTGGGGCGTATGGGACATTTCCCGGAATTCCCACCTGTTGAAACATTAGCAAAATCATCATCATAAATGATTATGGCACTACAACTTCATATGGAAACAAACAACAACATAGCCATAAGAAACAGCAATTAAAATCACATAATTAACTTTTCTTTACAATTTGAAACCTATTATTCAGAACAGTTCCCTTCAAAATGGGAAAAAGAAAGTTAATGAATTACCACACATGGCATGACAGGGTAATTTGGAACACTGCAAGGTGGAGACACTGGAGCCGCTGGAGGGCTATCCAAGCATAGATGTGGAAATCGGTTTAGAATCTGAGACGGAACGCTTGCCTGTAAGATTATTAAAAGTCATTCATGTAAATAATGTTTATAAGTTAATGTTCTTAAGGTTGATGATATATAAGCTGGTGGATTTACCTGTGGTGGTGAGCTATTAGCTGTATTAATCTTCTGTGGCAGAACTTTAGAGCTGCTACCCTGCACCACAAGCAGCCATTACAAATAGGCTCTAGCCTCATCTTGAAATGAGCTTTGATGACACAATTGATGGGCTTACCTCTGATGAAGTTTCTGTAGCTGTTCTTGTTGGTGAATTTGGAGAATCTTGAAGACCCTGATCCTGCAGGTCCATGTAGTCTAAGTCATTTATTTATATTAACTAATTAAGATGCTCAGAACTTGTAACCAAAATGAAAATGCATAGAGGGTTGATCTGTGAGAAAGAGAGAGAGAGAGAGATAGAGAATTACAGAGAGTTCTTTAAATTGCATGTCAAAGAGGCTTGATCTGCGTTTTCTCTTATCATATGTAGCCTGCCTGAGGAAATATTTTTGCGCATGACTAGCAACCTGAGTTGGGGTTCTGGTGGTCACAAAATTTCTTGCTATTCCTCTCCAATCTCCTTTCCCAAGCTTCTTCAAACCAGCTAGAAACACCCGGTGCTCTTCCTCGGTCCACGGCCTCCCTGAGGACAGATATTTATTCAAATCCAGCCAAAACCAAACCTGAAGAAGAATCTATATGCAAAGCTCTTATATATTTTTGTTGCCATCAATGTTAATTAACAACTTCATTTCTTTTGAAGATGAGATAAGCACCCATTTAACAAGGCTCATTAATAATTCTACTTCATTATGGATTGGTTTAAAATTTCACTTAGTTATCATAAGCTCTGAAAACCAATTTGAAGAGCATCTTTATATCATCTGCTGCAGTATTAATTAACAACTGCAAGATTTCACAAAGTACTATTATTTTGAACAGAAGTTTTGAAAAAACTAATAATTTCGAACAAGAGTCACATCGAATGAAATACGCATTCTCCGACACATGACACAATTCATCAAACAGCAGCAAGAAGAAAGCCTAGACGCATAAATTAATCACTTGAAAATTGGTCAAATAAATTGGATATTAAATATTTATTGTTTGTACCTTTTTTTCTCTCATGGGCAGCTTTGTGTCTCTTGTTGTGAATGAGGCCGTCGGAGAGATAGCCGGCATCGTGATCAGTTGTAACAACGTTGTTGTTGTGGTCTACATTGCCTGCCGCCTGCAGATTGCCCATGCTGTAACTCTTCTTCATCGAATCGTCTTCTTTCTCCATAATGTTTACGCCGAAAAGCTTCAAGCAAACCCCTTTATTTTGTCCATGGCCATGCCCATTGTTGTTGCACGTCCTAGAGTTATGCCCGTTGTGGCCGCAATGCGAGCACTTTCTCATTGATTCCTTCACCATGTTTGGTAATATAACAACTCTTTTCGCTTTAATCTCTAATCCACACAAATCTTGTAAACAAAAACTGAGAAGAAGAAGATGATGGGTTTTGCTTGATATATTGATTTGTGGATTAATTTGGTATGGAGAGAAGAAAGAAGAGAAAAATTAACCTTAATTTTTCTGTTTCGTGCAAAGGAAGGTGTTGGAGTATTTATGGGGCTTTTAGTTTCCTTTTCTATAATAAGTCTATAACAATCAAACACACGTACCCAAGTTTGTGTAACATTTTCTCTTTTTTTTCTTTCACCACTAAGCTCACTAAAAAAATATAAATCATTTTACTAATTGGATTGGGAAAGTCATTGAAAGGTTGGGATTGGTTCAGTGGTGAGTCAAGCGGATTTTAAGCCGTTGGATTGGAATTGAAATTTGTTTGATGCTTTTTTACTGCAATGGGTGACTGCCACGTGGCAGTAGTATGCAGTTTTGTATGAAGCTGGTCTTACGCGATGATATAATGCGCGTCTCTGGAAAGTCGGTACGCGTCCCTGGTCCTAGCTACTAATTTTATCTTTTTACCCAAAAATAAAAAGGAAAAGGAAAAAAGAAGAGCACCTTTTCCAGCTTTTTTGTTGATGCTGGTCAAAATCCAATTTTAGCTCTCTAATTTGGGAGATAAAATATTCAAAACTCTAATCAGGACAGCTAATCTGGATTATCAATTCAAGTGTCCCTGTGATTTTGTACAGCCAGCCAGGTAAAAACTTACCCGTTGCCTTGCCCTCGAGTACGTCGTTGGGACTCAGAGATTCAACCAATTGGACGGCCAGGATTTGTTCATACTTGATAGACATCCTAGTTAATCAAAATCAAATCACGTCAGAAAATTGGAAATAAGATTTTGTGTAGTAAATGAATCATCAAGAAACAAGGTGGTGCGGTGAAATTGAAACACAAGTAATCAAGGCTTGATTATCTTTTTAAGCTCGATAATTATGACTGAATTAATATAGATATGTTTAGATAAATACTGGTGTCATGTAGTTAACTAGCATCTAGCGATAAGCTATTTAAAGCTGGCAATTTATTACTTGGATGCCAAGAAAATGACTTATACTTGGATGCCAAGAAACACCTTACTAAAAAAAACACCTTAAGATAAGAGAAGTGGAATTTTAAAAGCAAAAACTGTTTTAGTTTGAGTTGTGTGCGTACTAAAGTTATCTTTCTTATTTTGGCCGGTATCTAAAAGATATCTTACTAAAGTATGAAATTGGAAATAGAATTTGAGTGTAGACCAAATACGAAAAAAGAAAAAGATATCTTTCTTATAAAGTAACTTACTTTCCACAAGAGATGATTTAGGTCGATTTTCTAAACTTTATGGAAGAATGATTGATTGAGAAAGCCATTAATTACATCACAATTATCCAAGCTTCACTTAATTGCACATTCAATAAGAGATTAGTTTCAGATTTTTAATAAGGAATCAAGATAAGAAAATTAGACCACAAGGTGTGGTGCGGTTGACAAACTACAATCTCCAGCTGGCGAGCTACCTGGTGCCTCAATGGCAGGGGTTCGAAATATGTTGGAAGTACTTTGTGGCTAGGGGCAAGTCGAACTCCGAGTGAAGATTAATCTCACCCTTTGAGTGTTGGAACACCTCGTGGCATTTACCAAAAAAGATAAGAAAATTAGAGCATTTACAATCATGGTCTCAATTTTTTAGTTAAATTTTAGCAAAAAACATAAAAAAGTTATTTTAGAAGTTCTTTATAAAATTTAAACTTCAATCTTGCTCTCTAGTTTATGGGAGTTATAAATGCTATAACTATTTTTTAATCGGTCCATCTCTATTAAAAAATAATATAAAAAATAGTTAGCATTAATTAAAGATTTGAAATACTCATTAAATAAAACAGCACTAAATTATAGGAAGCCACTAGGAGTCTTTTGTCTCTCCTCAGATTTAGGAGCTCCTAGAGGTCTCTCTATTTTATGAGTAATTTTTGGATGTTCCCGGTACACAACGTGGCTAGTGTACCATCCACTAGATATAAGACATGTGGAATATTTTCAATGTAGCCCTCCCATGTGTCATAAAAAATAATGCAATAAATTAGAGAGTAATTTCATATGTCCTAAGTTTATTGGATGGTACACCAGCCACGTGGTGTACCCGGAACATTTAAAAATTTCTCCTATTTTAGGAGGTGGATATGGATCATAGTTGGAGTTGTATTTTTCCAATTACTCCCTAAAATTTGCCTAAGGATGTGATTTAGGGAGCCCATTGTAGATGCTCTTAGATTTGATAATAAAACCCTTTTTTTAAAAAAACTTTTACCAAAACAGAAACAATGGAAAACAAGAAAATTTTAATATTTTGAGAATGAATTTTATCTCTGCAAAGAGAATTACTTGATTCCAGAGTAATTTGATGTACCCTAGAAGTCTCTCATTTGGCAGCAAGGGAGTGGGCTCCATTTATGTGCATCACATACCATAGATGTGACAACCCCATGAACATCATGGTGAATAGTTTCTTTACCATGTGGTTGACATTTCCCAACTACCATGCTTTTCTTTACTAAAATAAGAAGAAACAATTCAACATTTCGTTATTACTTTTAACAATAAATTTTCTCATATCATTGTGAAAAATTTAGTTGAAAAGGTTCGGAGATTGCTAATTTTAAGTGTACTATAACCTATTATTTCGTAAAACTAAAATGGTCAAAAATTTAGTTGTAAAATATATTTTAATTTTCTTTTAAAAGAGACATGTGGCAGATTTTGAGTGGGAGTATCACCAGCTGACGTGGTGATACAATATCACTCTACAATTTCTCGCTCATGTGTGTTGGGAGAAATTATAAAGTGATACTATATCATCATGGCGGTCTAGCTAGAGACATAGTTGATTGTGATGCTTTTTGGTCACCGATTAATTAGTCACGTTTGATTGTTATGATCTCATTATGAGAGCTACAAGGCATATTCTTTTTTCTACATGAGACGAAGAAAGTTTATATGACAGGACCCGACCCAGATTCCACCCCGGAACCCGAGCCGAACCCTGTTGATGGGCCCACATCAACCCATGTCGGGCCCACATCCTAAACAGTTACCCTCTTCCCGAGATACAACCTATAGTGGGCCAAGACTTCTGCCGAAAAACGGGCAGAGTCTCCCCTAAAACAAGGACTAGCCCAAAAACTTCAACCTGTCAAACAAGCAACAGATAACAACCCAAGCGCCAGCATGCATACAACAGATACATAACAGGCCTCCGGCCAAACTAATTCAACCCAAAAGGTGATACAGAGCAACTAAGAGTACAAGAGCTCAACAGCGGAATAAAATAATAGAATACAAAGTTTAGGGTTCAAGGATGACAATCCTACCCTTCCATCGAAGCTCGAGAAGAGAAGCGCACAGCCGAAAGGTGTCGAAGCAACTACGGTCTGGGGGGCGCAAAACAGAAAGAGTGTGAGTGGACAAAAACAAGGTTTCTCATACTTAAATCAAAGTAGTAACCCCACCGTTTAAAACAATGCAAACATGCATATTGAATCATTTATATACTTGAAAACCGTACTAATTCAAAGTACGTGAAAACATTTCCAGTTTAAAAACCCCTTTTACATTTCCCGAGGCAAAATCCTCCCAAAGCAAATCCCACACAAGTTTATAAAATATAAACAAAAGGATTTATTAACGTAAAAGGATAAGGATGGAATAAAATCCACATAAGGTAAAACAAACCTTAATATGACGAATAGCTTGCTTACAGCAAGCAAATCAAACTTGACAGCAATAAAGATAATAATTGCAGTTCAAAACATTTATATATATATAAATATATATATATATATAACAGGATTTACAATCCCACAAGTAAAACCTATAAAGTACTGAAATCAAATCAAGTACTACAACCAAACAGGTAAATAGTTTCCCAAGCATCCCCAAACATGCATTAAACTCAAATGCATAATCATTTAATATAAAACAACCAAAGTCATGTCAATGACTTAAAACACTTATCCAATTCAAGATTTAAAATCATTAAATCTCATTTCATGCATATCATGCAATTCATTCAAGTCATGCACATTGAAAACAAAGTCCACTCACCGTTGGTCCTATGCTGCACAACCCTCAAAGGGTCCCGCTTGCGGCGTAGAAGAGTCAACGTACCTAAAGCGATAGATACGAGAATTGAATTAGTACCGTGAACGTACGAGAACCGTAAACTTAAACTCTAACAACAACCCACTTAACGTGTACGTACGTCCTACGAAGGATTCCAAGGTCAAACTGCCTCTTACAACCAGTGGGACCGCCCCGGAAGACTCACGGTCAACCGGCGGTCAAACACCCCATTTCGGTCAACCCGGGCCCGCGGAGCCCAAGACCTCCACAACGATCTAGACCTTCCTAGAAGTCAAACAAAGTCAACTACACGACAAACAGACCTCGGGAGACACTCGGTCAACCCTGGTCAAACTTTGGTCAAACCGACCCGAATGGGTCAAACCGGACCCGTGGGTCTCATGACCTCCAAACTTAGATCTGAAAGTTCCTAGAGGTTCAACACGACCTAGACAACGTGTCCTCAAAGTTTGGTCTTGATCCGACGGTCGGATTGCTCACGATCGTACGATCGGACAATTACGGCTTAATCCTAACTTCAAGTCATCGATCCGGAGTATCCGGGACTCCGAATCACAATCCGTCAAATCCTATACGATCCTAGAATTATCTAGATCCACATATCCAAGAATGGACACGATCCAACCGTTCAAACCTATCGAACCCGAGAATCACGCAATAGGCGAGATCCGTTCGATAACCAAACGATCTCCGAATTGAGATCCGTCAACTCCCACGCGCTCAAAGCGATACGAGGATCATTAATGACCCAAGAACCGCCACTACCCCGCCACCACGCGCCGCCACACGCGCCACCGTGGGTGGCGGGTGCCTTGAGTAAATCCGGCCGACGTCAAACCTCCACACCGGCCGACACCACCCACACCACTAGACTCGCCACCTCCCAAGGAGTCCAAAACCGGCCAGAACCGTCGCAGAACCGGCCGCCAACTGGCCGGAAATCACGATCGAAATCCGGCCAAACCGGCCTAAAACCTAGAATTCTAGATCGGTTCTAAAATCACCCAATCGATCACCAAAACCCCCAGAAACAGCAAGAGCATGAAGAGGGGATCGAGTTTCATACCTGGTTCATCGGAGCCGGTCGACGGTGGCGCCGGAACGACGCCGTGAAAAACCGGAGAAATTGCAGTCGACGGCACCGGCAGGATTCGAGGTGATCGGCGGAGATCTCAGGTGGGTTATGACCGCCTCCTCACGCCGGTTCGAATGGGACCGGTCTCGTGGCCGGCCGTGACTTGTGTCGCCGGCGACGAGGGAGAGAGTGAACCGGAGAGAGAGAGAACCGGAGGAATCGCGCGAGGAGAGAGAAAGTCGAGGAGAGAGAGAGAGAGAAAATCTGGTTTCTGATTGGCCCACGTGGCTTTATCAGATTTTTCCCAAATTTGGAAATGACGCTTACGTCCTCCGAACAATCCGAAACTCGTATCGAAACGTTCCGCCCGTCAACGGACTCGTTTCGACGTTCCGGACGCAATGGCGCAACTCGTTTCGCCAAATTCCGTCCCGAAAATAAAGTGGACCAAAATGCCCCTTTAAATACTTAAATCCAATTAATTCCAATTAAATCATTTTAATTCCTTTTTAAATTCATTTAAATTATCCAAATTAATTAACTTATTAATTAATTCAGTTTTATCTTATAAATTGGGTCAGGGTCGTCACATTATATATGTTCGATAATGGTCTTGCATCCTATTTCCTCTTGAATTCTTGCTTCCTCTATCAACTTCTCAATTTCACCATGAACTCACATACTATATACCTCAAGATTTTCCACATTTTGCAGGAAAATGAGAGAACTTGAGATGAGATGTAGAGACTTAGGGGCTTTCATGCTCTTTTCGATCAACTTACAATGTGATGTGATGAGTATTTTTCAAGAACCAATCCCTATTACTCGACTTACGAGGGAAATTGATGTTGTTATGTCGGGGTTCACACAATCAAGGTAAGTCGAAAGGTTACCCTGTTACCCGATTGTGTGTAAAAAAAAAAAAAAAGAATTGATGAAACCAAGAAGTTATCAATTGTTCACCAGCCCAAGGTATATGGTGTAACACAATCCCCTTCCAAATTTTGTCCAGTGGGATATAACTTAGTTAGTTGAGCTTTTAATTAAACAGTCAGATTCCCCTTGCCCTATCAACCGTCGCTCCTACCGATTGAATGGTCCGATGAAGTGTTCGGATCACGGCGACGTGGGTGGTTCGCTGCCAGCTACGTCGCAAGAAGTCCACTGAACCTTATCATTTAGAGGAAGGAGAAGTCGTAATAAGGTTTCCGTAGGTGAACATGTGGAAGGATCATTGTCGAAAACTGCCTAGCAGAACGACCCAAGAACTAGTTTCAAATAGGGGGATGAGGGGTCTTGTGGCTCCTTGTCCCGTTATCTCGGGAGAGTTGCTTTGCGTTCGCGCAACCGACCCTTCCGGGCATACAAACAAACCCTTATTTATTGTCACTACCTCCCTGTGTCTGGATTGGGTAATTTGCGCACCTGCTACCTTCCTTGGATAATTTGAATTATGCTATTTTCCATTATGAAATTGACCAATCGTAGCCTTTGCCTCTGCCAACCCAAGCTCACGGTACATACATATATTATTGGATAGGTTTAGTTTTTTTAATTTTTGATTTAGCAGATCTTTTGTGCCCCACTGAATCCTCAATTTCTACTTTGAATTCTGCAATTTTTCCCCATCAAAATGACAAATCATAGACCTTGCCTCATCCAACTCTAGCTCACGGTACATGCTGGTTTTTAATTTTTGTTTTAGTAGATCTTTTGTATCCCACTGAATCCTCACTCTCTAATTTGAATTCTGCTATTTTCCATTATGAAATTTACCAATAGTAGCCTTTGCCTCTGTGAACGCAAGCTCACGGTACAAACAGGTATTGTTGGATAGGTTCAATTTTTTTAATTTTTGTTTTAGCAGATCATTTGTGCCCTACTGAATCCTCAATCTCTATGTACTAGAAATCTCATCAGTATGTGCTATGTGAAGGCAGGCGATGCTTCCTGTTTGTAGGTATAGAGGTGATACCTAATTGTGGAATTGGACAATAATACTTTTAAGGGTTGTTTGATAACCATTTCATTTTCAGTTTTCAGTTTCACTTTTTTTGAAAACTTATTTGGTAACAGATTTCATTTTCAGTTTTCAAAAAAATGAAATATAGTTTTCAAAATCACCATTATTGAAAACAACTTGAAAATGTTTTCGCTTTCATTTTTTTGCCTCCTATTTTATTCATTAATTTTATGTCACGACACATGAAATGCACTTTAGTTATCAAACTTTGGTATTTGGGACCTCCCGACTTGGACTCGGTTGCACAATTCTTGCATTTGGCCACGGACCCAGTCCAAGCCTCCAGAACTCCATCTCCAAAATTCACCAAAAAATCATCCTAATTCCAAAAAATTCACCAAAAAATACTACGAACTCCTTTAACATGCTCTTTCATTCTATGATCTCAAATTCACAATTGGACCCCAAAAAACTTCCATTTTCAAGTTTCACATACAACTGAAATTTGAAATCAGTTACCAAACATCTTGTGTTCAGTTTTCACTTTTTTGAAAATTGAATTTAGTTGACAAACAAGTTTTCACTTTTCAGTTTTTGAAAATTGAAAAATGAAAACTAAAAATTGAAAATTAAAATGGTTATCAAACAACCCTTAACCTTTTTCATTTTTCTTTGCAATATTAGGGCCCGTTTGATAACCTTTTCAGTTTTCAGTTTTTAGTTTTCAATTTTCAATTTTCAATTTTAAGTTTTCATTTTTCATTTTTCAAAAAATGAAAACTTGTTTGGTAACTAATTTCAATGTTCACAAAAAGTTAAAACTGAACACAAGATATTTGGTAACTAATTTCAATTTTTAGTTTTCAATTTTAAGTTTTCATTTTTCATTTTTCATTTTTCATTTTTCAAAAACTGAAAACTTATTTGGTACTAATTTCAATTTTCACAAAAAGTGAAAACTGAACACAAGATGTTTGGTAACTGATTTCAATTTGCAGTTTTCAGTTTTATGTGAAACTCAGAAATGGAAGTTTTTGGGGTCCGAGTGCGAATTTATGATCATAGAATGAAAGTGCATGTTACAAAGAGTCCGTAGTATTTTTCAGTCTTTTTTTTTTTTTTTGGAATTATGATGCTTTATGTTGAATTTTGGAGATGGAGTTTCGGAGGTTTGGATTGGGTCCGTGGCCAAACGCAATCGAGCGACTGGGTATAAGTTTGGAGGTCCCAAATACCAAATTTTGATAACTGGATGTGTCGTGATGTAAAATTAATTAATGAAATAGGAGTCGGAAAAAAACAAAAACAAAAACTGAAAACTGAAAACACTTTTAAGTTGTTTTCAATAATAAGGGTTATTTTGAAAACTATATTTCACTTTTTTTAAAATTGAAAACGAAATCTATTACCAAAACATGTTTTCAATTTTCAGTTTTCAAAAAAAGTGAAAATAAAAACTGAAAACTGAAAATGAAATGGTTATCAAACAACCCCTTAGTGTTCTTTTTGAAGAGTGTCTATCTAATAGCTGCAAACATGAAGTTGTGGTTCAAAGTTTGTTTCAAATTTACTTGTGAGGGTAGTGTTTGCAACCAAATTTGTTTTTTTGTCAGTGTGCTACCATATTTACTTAGAGAATTTTCAAAATTCGTATCTTCGAAAATTGAATGATTTGTTAATCTTCATCATTTTTATCGCTTCGGTTTCAATTATAAGTTAACATTGACGAACAAGAACCAACTCCAATGTTCATCAATCTACCTGGGATTGCACGTTGTTCATTTTACTCTACCGTTCATAGCTAAAACTCATGAATAATTTTGTATATTAAAAAAAATCATGAACAATTTTGGACCATATAAGAATATAATGTTTGAATTGCACGAGAAAATGTCGCCTCCCTCAACAAAACAAGAATGAATTATGGCGGAGATAGACAATTGTACCATGAAGAAGGACGCCGGTTTGGCTATAATTTTCCTAAATCAATTGTAGCATGTTTAACGCGTTTAACTTTGTCTTGGATGAGGAAATGGTTCAAAAGTCATCAATTTGCTCCTTGAAATTCAAAATTGATTAATGTCATATTTGATACCACCACACATCAAAGTAGTCACTACCGTCAACTTCTTTTAATATTTTGTTGAACTTAATTATGTGTCATGTGACCCTTTTTTAAGAGAGTGTGATTAAAAACATGCGCAATATATGCATATCAATATCTGTAGATTAAAACTTTACTCAGCAAAATAATTTTAAAACTTTAAAAGAATATCAGAGAAATTCTGGAAAAAAAAAAATCAAACTGTATCAATATGTTTTTAAATAAAATTTAAAAAAATGCACAATTTGGACCATAAAAAAAGCACCATTTGACCGCGAATAAAATAAGTAGCGCTTTGACTGCCCCAAATGCTTTCTGGACAAATAAAGTTGGAGCCTTTCACTGTCAAATGCCAAGGTAGTAGTAGTGCTGTTGCCTTCTTGTGGTTTTCTAATTTCTCTCTCTCTCTCTCTCTCTCTGTGGGATCATTGGCTTGTAGAGTGGAAAGAAGGCAAGTCTCTCAAGTCTCAAATCTCGTTCGTTTGTGTGATATTACTTGGTGTTGTAGGCACTATTTTTATTATTTTATTATTTTTTGGGTTCTGATTTATGGGTTTTATTTTTGGAATTGTTGTCGCTTTAGAATGAAGAACAAAAAGGAAGAGGAAGATGTTGTGTCTGGGACATTCACATGGGTCATCGACAACTTCTCTAAGCTCAAGAACGACAAGCATTACTCTGACGTTTTCACCATCGGTGGCTTCAAATGGTACGTTTTATTTTAAGCATTTTCAATAGCCCCATTCCCATATGTTCACAAGCGTTGAAATTACCTCAGAGGAAGGAACTGCTGGTAATGGTGCCATTTTCCTAGAAGACCCATCTGTTCTTTTTTCTTTTTTTTTTCTTTTTTTGGGATCTGAGAAAAAACCCATCTTCAGAAATGGCATTTTGAAGCTCAAAAATGGTAAAAAGAAAGTTTTAAACCCATCCACTTTAGTAGCCCGGTATATTTGTAGCAGCTCATAAAGCTGAAGTTGGGCCATAATTTTTGTTTTTGAGATTTTTACTGGGTTTGATTGGTTTTGTATCAGGCGGATCCTTATATGTCCAAAGGGGTCGCACGACCCAAAATCTGATGTCGTAGACCAGCTGTCCATGTATTTGGGTGTTGCAGATGCTTCAACATTGACACCTGGGTGGCCTAGATATACACACTTTAGCTTCACCCTGGTTAATCAGCTTGACAGCAGCAAGTCAAAAATAAAGCAGACACAGGGTATCTCTTTGCTCTTCATGTTTTCTTATTTCACATTCATTCTCTGTTTTCTTGTCATTTATATTTTTTTTGTTGGGTTTTTTAAATTTATGTAACTTTGTCATCAAACAATATTCTCTTGACCTTTGTTTTTACCTTATTAATTACCTGGTGATGGACTTTGCATTCTTGACTATGGCTTTTGTGTTCCTTGATATTTTCTTTCACAGGCATTGCAAAAGAGTTCAAAGAAAAAATGAGTGAGTGGGGCTACAAATCATTCATACCTCTTTGCGAGCTTTGTGACTGCAGTGCAGGTTATCTGGTGAATGATGTATGCATTGTTGAAGCCAAGGTTGATGTCTTTGTTAATATTGGAGAGCAAGGAAGTACTGTTTATGCAACTTTGGAGTCCACAAAGAAAGAACGTAAAGGGCAGGAATCTTCATACATGACTTCTGTGCAAGCTGCCGACTCTTCACCAGCACCTAAGACACCATCTTTTGAACGGGTGGCTCCCTTCCAAGATACAGCTAGTTCTGAAAAAGTGTGCATTAAGCCGACCGGCGAGCTTATGGAATTTATGGGTTTAGGAAAAATAGAGAAAGCTTTTGTTCCACTGCTGGAGGAAGTTTGTTCGTTGCATCCTTCGTTGATCGAATGCCTGTATAAGAGAAATCGTAAAGTTAGTGAATGTGCATTCACAGCTTTGGGGAAACTCTTGCATTTTCTGAAAACTACAAGGGTGAAGGATATGACTGAGGACGCCTGCGTGCGCCTTCAAAGTTTATGGGAGGATGTAGAGATGTTCAGGTTTGACTTGGCGTGGCTGGAGCCTCATGTTCACTCTGCTTTGGGTAAGAAGTTTCTGGAAAGGGCAAGGAGAGTGAAAAGACTGAGAGAAGATGTGGGTATTTTGGATAGTGAGAAGAAGAGGCGGAGTGCTGCACTAGCTGTTACTGAGGCAGATCTTGAGGTGGCAAAGAGAGACTTGGCTAAGGAGGAAGAGGGCTTTGTGGAGACAGATATGGACTTGGAATTAATTAATTTATATTTCATAATTCAAACTAGTTCATTCTAGTTTTGTGCTGGCATTTCTGCAACTATCAAGTCCTCAATTAGCACACTCAAACTTTGTTATCTTTTGCTAAGAGGATTGTGCCCAATGTTGGTGATACAGTAAGCTCTCAAGACTGCCCAATGTTGGTGAACAGTACTAATAATCCAATAGTAGGCTACAAGGCCCAAAATGACCCATTATACTTTGTTATTTGTTTGTTACTAAGCCTTGCTTGCTTTGATCAGGCAAATCCTTGTATATCCAAAGGGGAAGGACGCAAGCCTAGCAGAAGCAGAGAGCTTCTCAATGTATTTGGGTGTTGCAGATGTTTCAACATTGCCACCTGGGTGGACTGCATGTGCCCACTTTAGATTGACCCTGGTTAATCAACTTGACACCAAGAAGTCAATAGTAAAGCCTGCAAAGGGAACTTTTCGTTACTGTGTAGTTCGAAATAAAGACTAAAGCTCTAACTCATTAAGCACTAACATGCAGAAAAAACTAACTCCGGTACACAAAGATCTTCTACCTTATGCAAGCTCTAGATCACCAGTACTATTTTGGTGCGTGCGCTTATGAAGGCAGGGACCTCTGTATTAATACTGTTCGCTGGTGGAAATCTGATTGGATTCTCCCATCAGAAACCCAATTAGAATATAACTTGTACACCCAGCATCTTTACACTTACGTCAATATTAATAGGATTAGGATTCCTAAACTCATAAGGATTCTTTATTCACTTCTATATGAGTTTACTGGACAAGTTGGTATTAATCTCTATGTTTGCAAACATGAGTTCAAGATTGATTCAATGAATGTGATGTCCTATACAAGCTTACATTCTCCCACTAGGACACACAAACATTGAATCCTGTATTGAACCATTGTATCCACAGCAAACATACTTTAGGCGCCATGAGATCAAACCAAAACTCAATCCTAATGTCAAGCTTCTGTCAAGAAGAAATATCCATACATAACTAAAGAAACTCATGCTTTTAAACAATCAAACATGGTTTCCATAATTACATGTACAGAATTCCTAAACACATGAAGCACGATCAAGACATAAGTTAACTAATATGTCATATGACCCTAAAATGTGAATCATGAACATATAAGCATATCAGGCCCTCTTTATGCTTGAAAATGAAGCCCTCAATTGTTGCATCCGAAACAAAAAACTTTAATTGAAACATAACATAGTCTCAACTGAATATTGCATATCCTTAATAAAACTGTAACAACTATAAATGCAATAATAAAAGAACTTATTGTTTGCAAAAACTACCTTAATGTATAGCCATGAACAAAACTTTAAACTGGAGAAAAATAATTAATGAACTAAACTGAATTAAGAACTCCCACTAGACTTCATCATCAAAACCTGATAGAACTCCCATGCTCTTCACATGCTGCTTGAAAACACCATTTGGAATTGCTTTATTGAGAGGATATGCTATCATTGAATGTGTGTCTATGTGGTAAATTCTAGTATGACCTTGCTTGATCTTTTCTCTCACTAGAAGAAACTTGATTTCCAAATGCTTAGTGCCAGCTGACCTTTTGTTATTCCTTGAGTAGAAAACTGCACCACTGTTATCACAATAGATTTGTATAGGCCTTGAATTAGAATCCACCACACGTAGACCAGTAATAAAATTCTTCAACCGTGCTGCTTGAATGGTGGCTTCATAACAAGCTACAAATTCAGCTTGCATTGTAGATGCTGCCACAGTACTTTGCTTGACACTTTTCCAAGAAATAGCTCCACATGCTAGTAGGAAAACAAAACCTGAAGTTGACTTGAGATCGTTTGGACACCCTGTAAAATCAGAATCACAATATCCTACTAGATTCAGTTCACTCCCACTTTTGTACACACGCATGTGCCTTTTTGTTCTCTGCAAGTAACGCAACACTTTCTTTGCTGCAATCCAATGAGGAGTGCCTGGATTTGACTGAAATCTGTCCAACACACTCAAAACAAAAGCTATGTCTGGTCTGCACACTTGTGCATACATCAAACTACCAACAAGTGAGGCATAAGGTTTGTTCTTCATCTCATCTTTTTCTATCTCATTCTTTGGACTTTGTTCTCTATTTAGTTTATCCCCTTTCGAGATAGGTACTTCTCTATTTGCACATTCTGACATGTTAAACCTCTTAAGTACCTTCTCTATGTATCATTTCTGAGATAAACCAAGCATTCTTTTAGTTCTATCTCTTTGAATTTCCACCCCAAGTACATAAGAAGCTTCTCTCATATCTTTCATCTCAAAGTTTGAAGACAATAACTGTTTTGTATCATATAAAAGGGTTTGACTGTTGCTTGCCAAGAGAATATCATCCACATATAGAACTAGAAAGATAAACTTGCTCCCATTAAACTTCAAATATATGCACTCATCTACTGGATTTTCCATGAAGCCTTGGGATGTGACAACTTGATCAAACTTTAAATACCACTGCCTAAATGCTTGCTTTAAACCGTAAATTGATTTCTTCATTTTACAGACTAAATGTTTTCCCCCTTCTTGGTTAAAGCCCTCTGGTTGTGCCATATAAATTTCCTCATTTAACTCCCCATTAAGGAAGGCTGTCTTGACGTCCATTTGGTGTAGAAATAAGTCAAAATGAGTTGTCAATGCCATGATCACTCTAAATGCATCCTTGGTTGAGACCGGTGAAAAAATCTCATTATAATCTATCCCTTCCTTTTGAGTGAATCCTTTAGCCACCAACCTTGCATTGTATCTTTCTATGTTTCCTTTTGAATCCTTCTTTGTTTTGAACACCCACTTACAACCTATTGGTTTTATTCCACTTGCAGGTTATACTAACTCCCATATGCCATTATCTTTCATTGAACCCAGCTCACTTTGCATTGCATCCATCCACTTATCAGCTACTGAACTTTGCATTGCTTCTTTGTACGTCAAGGGATCCTCAAAATATGTTCCCATAAACTCAGCCTCTTGGAGATAAACTAAATAGTCCTGAGATATAGCAGGCCTTTTATTTCTTTATGATCTTCTTACTGGAACTTGTGCAGTTTGAACATTATTTGCTGGATTCATATTGCTGCCTTCATCTTCATTTTCTGGATTTGCACGTTGCTGATCTTCTAATTCATAATCCCAATCCATCCCAATTTCTTCATTGTCTTCTTGGTTATTAACTTGCAGCACATTTATTGGTTTATTGGTTTGAGCTGGTTCTGCTGCCACTTCACCTAACTCTTCAAGCACAAAATCTGATTATTTGTTTGATGCATCTACTTGCTCCAAAATACTGCCCTTCCAATCTTAATAATTCTTGTAGTATAATATGGACAGTAAAACCTATACCCCTTTGATCTCTCTGAATAGCCAATAAAGTAGCAACTAATTGTTTTGGGATCTAACTTCTTTTCTTGAGGATTGTATACCTTAGCTTCTGCCTTGCATCCCTAAATATGCATGTGTTTCAAACTTGGCTTTCTTGTAGTCCACAACTCATGGGGACTGCCTTGCTAGGAACTCGATTTAAGATGTAATTTGTTGTCTTGAGTGCATCTCCCCATAGGTATATAGGCAAGTTTGAGTTACATATCATGCTCCTAACCATAGCCTTGAGAGTTCGATTCCTTCTTTCTGCTACATCATTTTGTTCCGGTGTTCCTGGTATTGTATATTGCGCCACTATGCCACAATCTTGGAGGAATTTTACAAAGGGGCCGGGATGTCTACCTGTTTGATCATATTTTCCATAGTACTCACCACCCTTATCAAACCTAACCACCTTTATCTTTAAGTCCAATTGGTTTTCGACTTCTGTTTTAAAGATTTTAAACACTTCTAGGGCACTAGATTTTTCAGAGATCAAATAGAGATAAGAATACCTAGAGAAGTCATCTATGAATGTTATAAAGTACCCATGACCTTCAAGAGTTTGGATAGGAAAATGACCATAAATGTCTGTATGTATGATCTCTAAAAGTTGAGAACTTCTAGTTAATCCTTTCTGTAACATCTCACATCGACCATCAGAGAGGAGGTGATGTGCCTTATATGTACATGCCCACCTCCATCTAGCACGAGGCCTTTTGGGAGCTCATTGGCTTCGGATTCCTTGGAACTCCAAAGTTAAGCGAGTTGGGGCTAGAGCAATACCAAGATGGGTAATCCACTGGGAAGTTGCTCGTGAGTACCCAGAAACAAAACTATGAGGGTGGGGCCCAAAGCGGACAATATCGTGCTATGGCGGAGCCGATCCGGGATGTGACACTTTCTTTCTAGATTTCGTTAATTTCCCTTTGATGCAGGTTACACAAACATTAAAATCTTTAAAGTCTAAGGTGGGAAGAATCTGATCTTTAACGAGTCTTTGCATTCTCTCTTTTGATATATGCCCTAATCTGTGGTGCCAAAGTTTAGAGGAGTTGGTCTGTTTTGAGTCAGTTTCAACCTGAAGAGCTAGATTTGAATTGGAAGATATAGTATTTAAACTAAACAAGCCATGATCGAGAATGTCATTGCCAACAAGAACAGAGTTTTCGAACAAATTGAAGCCATTTTTATTGAATTCAAAAACATAACCAGACAAAACTAATTTGGCAACTGAAATTAAGTTCCTTCTCATGGAACGTACATAGACGACATCAACTAATTATAAGCAATGACTTGATCCTAGTTGCAGCTTGACGACTCATAAGGCTTTGACTTGAACTTTGGTTCCATCTCCTATGAAAACATGGATTTCATCTTTATTTGGTGTCCTCTTTTTTTACAAAGCCCTACAAGGAATTAGAGATATGGATAGATGATCCAGTGTCAAGCTACCAAGAAGAGGAAGGGACATTAACTAGATTTGACTCAAAACAGACAGGGGCTTGTTGGTTACCTTTAGCTATTTGCTTGTCAAGCCAACGCTTGTATTTGTGACAATCCCTCTTCATGTGCCCTGTCATTTTACAGAAAAACACTAATTGCTATCAATCTTATTAACCTTAAGGTGATTAGTCTTTTTAGGGTGGTGAGCATGTTTGGAACTTTCTTTCTTGACAGGCATGACAGATTTAGTTTTAGGCTCATCCTTAGTCACCAAGTTGACAACATTCACAGATTTCTCACGCTTGATTTTAGCTTCTTGTTGAACACATATAGCTACGAGTTCATTTAGGCTGCACTTCTCTCTTTGAATAGTATAATTATCTCTCACATTGGTAAATTCAGCAGGTAAAGATTCAAGAGCAAGATGCACCAGAAAAGTATCAGTGATAGGTAAATCGGAAACTGTTGACTCGGAGTATCCGGGGCTTCGATTCTCGACCAACAAGTTCCTACACGATCCTAGAGATACAAGGAACGACATATTTGAAAATTAGAACGATCTAACGGTCCGAACCTATCGAACCCGGATATCGCCTAAAAGGCGTAATATCCATTCGATAATCAAACGGTATCCAATTTCTAATCCGAGCACACCGTCATGCTCGAGACGACATGGGGACTATTTTAGAACATAATGGGAGGCCACACAATGGCCCACGTGCCGCCACTCGCGTGGGTGTCTTGAGAAATTTCCTAAAGTCAACCTTAACCCACCAAGAAACTTTAAGAGTAAAATTGTTGTTTATTTTAATAATTTAAGAATTTAATTAAATTTTGGGAGCGAGATATTACACTAGGCAACAACCATTCATTCTCGCGCGATTTTACCATTTGAATGATCGAACTATGTGACAAATGATTCTTTCACTAGTGGTTTTAACATTTTTGGATAATCAAACTAGGCGAAAAACTATTCTTTCACGTTCGATCTTACCTTTTGAATGCTCGAGTTAGGGGTGACAATCATTCTTTGTGCGTAATCTTACCATAAATGATCTTACTAGCGACAAACGATTCCTTTACACTGATCTTTACCATTTGAAAAATCAAACTAAGCGACGAACTATTCTTTCATGTTCGGTCTTACCTTGAGTGCCCGAGTCAGGCGACAAGCATTCTTTTCGCGTGATCTTACCATTTAAATGATCTAACTAAGCGACAAACAACTCTTTACACGTGATCTTACCATTTGAATAATCAAAATAAGCGCCAACAATTCCATAGCACACGATTTTATCACTTAAAGTGCTCGGGCTAGGAAACATCTTTATTTCGAATGAGGTCTTTCCTTTGCACATTCGAATGCTTAGGATAAGCGGTGTTTTTGGGTGCATTTTAAATATGTTTTTGGATTTTTCATCTTATTTTTCTTTTGGATTAGTAGTTGTTTCACTAAGTAAGGAAAAAAATTTATATGTTCCGGGTACACTACATGGTTGGTTTACTATCCAATACACATAGGACATGTGGAATTATTCTCTAACTTACTACATTGCTTTTTACGACATGTGGCTGGCTGCATTGGAAATATTTCATATGTCCTACGTCTATTGAATGGTACACAAGACACGTGGTGTACCCGGAACACCCACTAACTAAGATACATGTGTATAGTGTTTGCATGTGTATGTGTGGAAATGATTTTTTTTTTTTCTAATTGTGTGTTGATTAATGTATCCCATAAGCTTTACGTTTTACGGTAGATCCAATTGCGAGTAAGAGTTTTGTTTTATCAAAGAGTAAAACGAATATTGATATTACGAATTAATTGTAATATATTAATTCTTTGATTCTCTACACACAAAAATCTGCCACAAACATAAAGTTATTACTAGTTGCAGCGTAACTACTCACAAACATAAATTTTCCCGTTCTTAAAATTTTAAATTCTCTACGAAAAAATTATGTAGCCAAGAAGACATCTATAGGTTAATTAGTATCTTTACAACTCACTACTTTTAAGAATTACTTAATACATGCATCTATACCTTAGAGTGCAGCTAGGAGCTAGCTAGTAGGTATACATTTTATTCTGTAATGAAATATATAGTTTAGCTCCCTTTACAGTCTGTGTCCTTTGTACTGTTATCCCTATTGATCTAATAAAAATTTATCATCTTTTTATGATTAAAAAAAAAAAAAGACAAAAGAAGAAGAAATATATATAGTCCAACTGTGTATATGCATGTAACGGTGGAGTTGACACCTGCAGACATGGACGAAATATAATATCAGAACTTGTAAGTTGTAACTCATGCATGCACTACACACCCAAAAACCCCTCACGTTTCTCATCTCATCCTCAGTATAAAATATAAATGCTATATATGCTGACTTGGACTGGGTTCATGCAAACACTTTAGACCGTCGAGGGCCCCACCCCCGGTCCACCTAAACCAACTCCCCGACAATCTCTACCCGCTTCATCACCACTTCGCCACCGCCAGCTTCCTTCTCTGCTACGTGCCCTCACTTTCCATATCCTCCCAATATTACCATTATCCCCTCCCCTTCTTTTTTCATTTCATTCCAAAAATATATCCCCAACTCCACTTCATCTTCAGCCATGCCCTCTCTCCCAAGGTAACATGTTGTTGATCATCAATCTTTGTTGTTATGAGAATTACAATTGCTCTTAATCTATAGGTGCGTTTTGTCTCATTGCTTTTTGGTTGAATTTTCAGGTGGAATGAAGTCAAGAATTGTTGTAACAACATTAATGACAGTGACGACCAGGACGACCCAATCTTCAATTCCAGAGAATGCTACGCTTGCACTCAGGTTGGAGTTCCGATTTTCCACTCCACCCGCTGCGACCTGACCCACCAATCGCAACTCCGGTGGGAGAGCACCGCCGGGTCTTCCATGACCCGATTCCGCACCCCGACGGTCCTCAAATGCCGCCCGCAGGACCTGACCCGGCCTTGCGCCATCGACCCACGTAGCAGCAGAGTGAAAAGGTGGAACCGCATCGTGCTCATGGCACGCGGCATGTCCATCGCCGTTGATCCTCTGTTTTTTTACGTCATGGCGCTGAGCCAGAGTGGGGGCCCCTGCTTTTACATGGACGTTGCGCTTGCCCTCGTTGTGACTGCCGTGCGCACATGCTTGGACGCGTTGCACGTGGCCCACATCTTGCTTCAGTTCAAGTTGGCTTACGTGTCGAGCAAGTCGATGGTGATTGGGCGTGGGAAGCTTGTGTGGGACTCACGTGACATTGCTCTTCATTACATCCGATCCCTCGGGGGTTTTTGGCTCGATGCTTTTGTCATTCTACCAATTCCTCAGGTGCCCCATCTTTTTTCTTTGTCAGGCCAGATTTCAATTCTCAATCACTTGAAAATTATGGGATTAAGACATGAAATGAAAGTCCTAAATGGTTATCGTATGAACACGAAATGCCCATTGCCAACTAACAATGTGTGCTAATTAATGTGTTCTATGTGCTATTATTTTTGTATCACGACTTTAATACAAGTGAAACTCATTTGTATGAGTTCGCCTCACTTGTATCATTAGATATTTGGTAATTAAGCCTAAAATTACTCTATTTATTTAGTAAGAACGTATCTTATGATATTTTTTAATTGGCTAGTGTTATTCGCTAAAGTTTGTGATTCTTCAATACATGGAGGTTGTTGTTGTTTATCTTCAATATTTATGCTAAGCGTGAAGTATTCCATTAAGACAAGTTTCGATGTTTGACTCTCAAATTTCATATAAATATTTGGTTTGCAGGCTGTAATTTGGATAATTGTGCCAAGGTTGCTTAGAGAGGAACGGGCCGGACTGATAATGACGACCCTCTTAGTAACCTTCCTGTTTCAATTCATCCCCAAGCTCTACCACAGCGTTTACTTGGCCAAAAGACTCAAGAAGGTCACAGGCTACATCTTTGCATACGGCAACATTTGGTGGCGTTTTAAGCTCAACGTCATTGCCTACTTAACCGCCTCTCACGTACGTAACCTGCTCTAATCCTAAATTATATATACCAATTCTAATCCTAATGAAGCTGTGTTGGTTTATTATATACAGATTGCAGGAGGGTGTTGGCATGTCCTTGCAACACAACGTGTAATGTCATGTCTCCAGCAACAGTGTGAAGCAAGTAGAAACTGTAACCTCTCTATCTATTGCTCGAAACAAGTTTTTTCAATGGGAAAGTTCTCCGGTGGTGGCAATGCATTCACAAAGATAAAGACGATGTGCTTGGATGAAGATACTACATTTGGGTATGGAATTTATAAACCCCTACTTGTGGTCTATGCTGGCAACACACTCGCCGTTCGGATCCTTTACCCCGTATATTGGGGTTTAATTAACCTCGGGTAATAACCTATCAATCTACTTAATCTAATCTCCTAATCATAAAGCATATTGTAATTGATACCTGTTGGCATAAATTCATTTGCAGCTCCTTTGCCAACAACCTTATCCCTACAAGTGACTGGCTTGAACTCATATTCTCTTGCTGTGTAACACTTGCGGGCTTGGGGCTCTTCATTACATTGCTTGGAAATATCCAGGTCACCCAGAACAGATTTTCATAGTTAATTATAATCACTAATAACTTAATGCTGATTTGTTGATGGTATTATTGTGTAGATATTTCTGCATACGGTGGTGGCAAATAAGAAGAAAATGCAGTTGAAATATCAAGACTTGGAATGGTGGATGAAGCGAAGACAGTTGCCATCTCATTTGAGGAAGAGAGTCCGCCATTTCCAACGCTGCAGTTGGACAGCCATGCAAGGGCAAGATGAGTTTGAGTTGATCCAGCATTTCCCCGATGGCCTCCGCAGGGACATCAAGCGTTACCTTTGCCTAGATCTTGTCAAGCAGGTAACACCTTCCATGAACTACTAAACTCTCTCATACTATATGTTGTTACTATGCTCTTATATATTTTCACACATATAATTAAGCTAACATGACCTTGATTTTGTGACAAATTTTATTCAACCTTTTGTATCTCTCTAAAATTACTCATCTAATCATTGTTAGGGATAACAATATTGGTTTGCTTATATTCAGTTAAGCTGTTACGTGTTGTTATTAGTTAGTATTAGCTGTAATTAGTTACATTGTTAAGTCTTGGTTATTGAGATATATAACACTAATGACACTACGATTGTAATCATTCTATGAAATCAATATACATAGCATATCATTTTCTCTTGAATCTTCTTCTTCTTTCTTAGCTTTCTTAATTCTTAAGCTTCCTCTTCTAAACTCTTAACATGATATCAGAGCCCTCAGTGGCTATCACCAATTTGATCCTTCTTTAAAATCCCCTTTCTCTCTTTTCTCGTTCTCTCATTTTCTCCTTCTCTATTTGTCGATCCCCAATTTCTCTCTTCCAATCTTCAGACTTTTTGACTTCCATGGCGTCTTCTCTCAAAATTGAAAGTCTCCTTGGTTTGCTCACCATTCAATTGAATGATGGAAATTTTCTCAAGTGGAGCTATCAACTTGAAGCTTTGCTTCAAGGTTATGACCTATTTGGGCATTTTGATGGATCGGTGGTTCCTCCTCCAAAATTTGCCATCTTGGCTGAGGAAGGTGTTACTTCTGAGGTTACTACGGCTTACAAGGTGTTACTTCTGAGGTTACTGCTGCTTACAAGGTGTGGTTGCGTACTGATAAAGCCTTATTGAGCTTGCTTATTGCTTCTCTCTCTGACGAGGCAATCCAGTATGTGATCGGTAGTTGCACAACACGAGAGGCATGGCTCAATCTTACAGATCGTTATGGGTCCGTTTCTAGGCTCGCATCAATCACTTGAAGACTGAGCTGCAGACGACACAGAAAGGCGGAGATTCCATAGAACGTTATCTCCTTCGTCTGAAACATGTGCGCAATCAATTGCAAGTTGCTGGTGTCAAACTTTCGGACGATGATTTCATTATTGTAGCACTGAATGGTTTACCACTGGAATATGATATTATCAAGATGGTACTGATCGCTCGTGATACCCCGATTTCTTTCAAGGATTTCAGAGCTCAACTTCTTGCGGCTGAACAGATTGCTGAGGCAAGAATTGTTTACTCCACATTCCATATCCAATGCTTCTAATGCACCAGCTTCTATGAGCTATGCCAGTGCTTCTTCCTCTTTTGTGCATTCTAGTCAATGTTTGCTTTCTATACTAGTTCAATGACCAATTGGCTATATTGGGAGTGCTCCTTCGAACTTCTCTAGTTCTCATTCTAATTTCAATGGCAATTATGGCCCTAGTAAGGGTGCTTATGGCAGAACTGGTTCCTCATTAACTGGTTTTCGTGGTGGTTTTTCATCAAATAAATCTGCTATTCCAGAGTGTCAAATTTGCAATAAGCGTGGACACACGACTGCTAATTGCTACTATCGCAATTCTTCACCTTCCAATGTTGCCTCTTCTTCTGTGATTGAGTGTCAGATTTGTGGTAAAAAGGGTCATGGAGAGTTAGACTGTTTCCATCGATCTAACTATGCCTTTCAAGGTCAGAGTCCTCCTTCCTCCTTGATTGCTATGACTGCTCAGACAACTTATAATCCAGATCAAGTGTGGATCATAGACAGTGGAGCTACACATCACATGGTGTCTAATTTGAATCAACTGAACAATGTGACTGCTTGTGATTCTGCTGAGAATGTTACTATGGGCAATGGGGAAGGTTCGCATATAAGTCAGATAGGCAATGCTAAACTTCATTGTGCTGATTTCTCTTTACATCTTCCCTCTGTCTTTCATGTGCCTCAACTCAAGGTCAATTTATTATCCGTGTATCAATTGTGTCAAGATAACAACTGTAATGTTGTATTTGATGCGTCTGGATTTTATATACAGGACAAGTTCACCAAGCAAATCCTCTTCCAAGGCAAGAGTAGTCATGGTCTATATCCCATCCATAGTTCTATGAAGTCTTCTCTGTAGAAATCAAAGCGTTCAAATTCTGGTTCAAATTCTTCCGTAGCTTTTCTTGGTCAACGAGTTAAGTCATCTCTATGGCATCATCGATTAGGGCATCCAACTAATGAAGTGGTGCAGCTTATGCTCAAGGATTACAACATCTCATACAATGATGATTCTCAGTCTTTTGTTTGTCCTGCTTGTCTTCATGGGAAAATGCATAAACTTCCTTTTCCTACTGCTCATGTAAGAGTCTCTATCCCTTTTCAGAAAATACAAAGTGATGTGTGGGGGCCGTCTAGGGTGAAATCTGTGGATGGCTATAGATTCTATGTAATCTTTGTTGATGAGTGTACTGGTTATATGTGGTTATATCCACTCTATCATAAATCAGAAGTATTTCCTATGTTTCTCAAATTTTATGCCTTGCTTGGTAATCAGTTTAATGCCAATATCAAGTGTTTTCAAAGTGATGGAGGTGGAGAGTTTGTTAGTAAGGCTTTTACTAATTTTTTGGCTTCTAAGGGCATTGAACATCAAGTCTCTTACCCATACACTCCTCAGCAAAATGGATTGGCTGAGAGAAAGAATAGGCACTTGATTGAAACTGTTATCACCCTTTTAACTGTTGCACATCTTTCTAGTTTATTTTGGTTTCATGCCACTGCCCATGCTGCTTATTTAATAAATCGAATGCCTAGTAAGAGCTTGTCTTCTCAATCTCCTTATTATCGGCTTTATGGTAGTGTCCCTGATATTACACATATTATGGTGTTTAAGACTGCAGTATATCCTTATTTGAGACCTTACAATGTACATAAACTTGAACCTAGGACTGCTCCTTGTGTTTTTCTTGGATATGCTCATAAGGAGTTATCTGTTACAATCTTCATACTGGAAAATTTGTGATATCTAGACATGTAGTCCATGATTATCCTTTTCAAGGTTTTACAGCATCTAGTTCCACGCCGTCTTCTATGTCTTCCTCTACTACAGCTCCACTAGTGATTTATGTGCCCACTTTAGTCTCTAGTGATTCTCATAGTTCACTGCATCAAGAGAATTCAATGCCTCAAGATATTGGTACAATTGATTCAATGCATCAAGATATTGGTACAGCTGCAGTTTCTAATACAGTTTCTGCCTCTGTGACTAGCTTTGACACTATAGTATTAGCTCCTGCAGCTCCTTATTTTCCTGCTCTAACTTATCAGCAGTTATAATCTATTCTGCCCGTTGCCTCTTCTAGTAATGATAATTATTCTGCATCTAGTTTGTCATCTACTTCTCGGCCTACTAATGTTCATCATATGCAGACTAGAGCTAAGAGTGGTATTAGCCAACAAAAGACTTTTCCTCATTATCATTGTTATCATACCAACTTACCTGTTATTCATGAAGAGAATGAACCATTTTCTTATAAAGTAGCATCTCAGTCTCCTGCTTGGCTTCAAGCAATGCAAGAGGAGATTGATGCATTGCAGATGCAAGGTACTTGGTCTTTAGTCCTTTGTCCTCAACAGAAAAACATAGTTGGTAGCAAATGGGTTTACAAAATCAAGAGACATGAAAATGGTTATGTTGCAAGGTATAAGGCTCGACTAGTAGCTCAAAGGTTCAGTCAAGAACCAGGCTTAGACTTCAGTGAAACATTCAGTCATGTTGTAAGGCACACCACAGTAAGGTTAATTCTCAGATTCGCAGCTATGCACAAGTGGTCTTTGAGGCAATTGGATGTTAAGAACACATTCTTACATGGGGAGCTTGAAGAAGAAGTTTTTATGAGACAACCTCAAGGTTTTGAAGACTCCAAGCATCCTGAGTTTGTGTGTAAGTTGAATAAGTCTCTGTATGGACTTAAGCAAGCTCCAAGGGCATGGAATGCCAAATTTACAGGATATTTACCATTTATGGGGTTCAAATCATCTCATTCTGATCCCAGCGTATTTGTCAAGCATGAAGGCATTGATATTGTCATTTTATTATTGTATGTTGGTGATATAATCTTGACAGGTTCCAATGCAAAGTTAGTGCAGATAGTGATTGATGATTTAGGAGCTGTGTTTGAGATGAAGGACATGGGTCTTCTTACCTATTTCCTTGGCCTTCAAATGTCTTACAATTCTACAAGTGACATTTTTGTACATCAGCACAAGTATGCTAAAGATCTATTGAAAAAGGCTGGTCTGAGTAATTGTAGGGCTTGTCCTACTCCTTGCAAGCTACATAATCAAGTCTTAAAGTCTAAAGGAGAACCATTGCATGATCCTACATTTTATAGAAGTATTGTTGGTGCCTTACGGTACTTGACTTTCACAAGACCTGACTTATCCTATGTTGTCAATATATGATTGCTCTAACTGAGATACATTTCAACCTTGTCAAAAGAATTTTGAGATACATTCAAGGTACTATTATGGGATTCACAGTTACAAGCTTATAGTGATGTTGACTAGGCAGAGGACTTAAATACTAGAAGGTCAACTACAGGTTTTGTGGTATTGCTTGGACATAATCCTATCTCATGGCAATCTAAGAAGCAAGGGTCTGTATCCAGAAGTTCAACAGAGGCTGAGTATAGGGCATTGGCTAATACAGCTGCAGATTTGGCTTGGATTTGACAGGTTTTGCTAGACTTGAAAGTGTGCTTGCCTCAACCTCCTACACTCTTTTGTGACAATCTGTCTGCTTTGGCACTTAGTAGTAATCCAGTATTTCATTCAAGAATCAAATATTTGGACACTTTTTGCTTGAAAGGGTTCAAAGGAATGATCTTATTGTTTAGTATGTTCCTACTCAAGGGCAAATTGCATATGTGTTTACTAAAGGACTTCATAGTCCTATTTTCTTAAGTCACTGTATTAGTATGCGACTTGGAAATCCATAGCAGGATCCAGAGTTGGATTTGAGGGGGAATTATAACAATATTAGTTAGCTTATATTCAGTTAAGCTGTCACGTGTTGTTAGTTAGTATTAGCTGTAATTAGTTAGATTGTTAAGTCTTGGTTATTGAGATATATAACATTGATGACACTACGATTGTAATCATTCTGTGAAATCAATATACAGAGCATATCATTTTTCTCTTGAATCTTCTTCTTTCTTAGCTTTCTTAATTCTTAAGCTTCCTCTTCTAAACTGTTAACAAGGTACCGCTATTTCATAAGTTAGAAGATGTTATTCTTGACAACATCTGTGATCTTGTACGGCCAATTATCTACTCCAAGGGTGAAAAGGTACGAAACTATAGCGTCATATATATATTTTTTGAGTGTTGCTACGTAAATACATATATATATATATATATATATATATAGTTGTCTACTGTTGTCGACATTCTGGAGGACTAACCTTAGTATTTCTCCATTTAATTTAATGTTGATGATGTTTTGTAACTTGTAATATACCTTCATTTAATTATATTACTTTTTGGCATGAAATGACTATATAGTTAATTAGAGAAGGAGACCCCGTACAAAGAATGGTGTTCATAGTTCGTGGACGCATAAAACGCAGTCAAGGCCTCAGCCAAGGGTTCCTAGCCACCAGTGTGCTTGAACGCGGCAGTTTCTTTGGTGACGAGCTTCTCTCGTGGTGCCTTCGCCGCCCGTTTAGCAGTCGGCTTCCTCCCTCTTCAGCAACATTTACTTGCATGGAATCAATTGAGGCATTTGGTTTGGATGCAAATTGTCTTCACTACATCACCGATCATTTTTGTTACAAATTTTCGAATGAAGGGCTCAGACGTACGGCGAGGTATTACTCGTCAAATTGGAGAACGTGGGGGGCTGTGATCATACAACTTGCTTGGCATCGTCATAGAATGAGGACTAAGGGTGTGATAATGGTGCGAAGTGGGGACATTGAGAATCGGCTTCGGCTATATGCTGCTTTATTTTTGTCGCTAAAGCCACATGACCATCTTGACTAGAACCTTTTTGGGTGTGTTAATCATATAATAAATGCACAACTTGCAATGTGTATCAACAGTAAGAGAAAAAGAGGTAGATATCAAAGTTGTTTCTTGCAATGCATAAGCCAAATAAAATGAATTTAAAGATTAGAACTTTAGAATTATAGGTAAATGCTGAATGATTATGATGCATGCTATGCTACCATTACCATGCATGATATCGTTTTTTTTTATAAAAAAAAAAATGAAATGAATTAGAACTTGAAAACAGTAATTCATTTTAAAAACTGTGTTACAATTTTTGTGTAAAATTAATAAATTCTCTCTTTTCACTATATATTGGGGGCATATTTGTGGTCTAACCACATATGTAGCTTTGAGATGAAGAAGATAAAAATGGAATTTTTCCATAAGAGATAGAAAATATAAGGAAGGATGTTGGTTTAATTTAAAAGGTGAAATAGTATAATTGTTTCAAGGCCCTTCCTTGCCCTTGCCCTTGCCCTTGTCCTTGTCCTTGCCCTTTGCCATGGCACCATGGGTGGAAGCGCCCTATAAAAACAAAGATCTCTAAATTTCTAAATTTCTAAATTTTTTGGTATTTTTTCCTTTTTTTATATTATTTTTTTGGTATTTAAATTGTCTGTTGAAGTCATACTGAAGTCAGCTTGCCCAAGCAAGTCTTGCCTTTGGACTTGCCCAATTTCTTGGGGCCCACTTCTTGCCATGGCAATTTTTTCTTAGTGAGAGTTGTTTTTGGAGCTAGGATCCCTTTGCCATGACAAAAGGGAATGGGTGAAAGTGCTCTAATGCATTTTGCAAACGAAGCGATACTTAGTTAGAAAACCATGGTGGATGGATGTGGTAAAACAGATCCAACTAACATGTGTATCACTTTAAATTAAAGCATCGTTTGCCTCTTTGGTCTTCAATATGAACAGTTCAATCATTCGAATATAATTGTTGAAGTTAACACCACATTAGAACATGACTGTTTAAACTACTAACATATATATAAAATAGGAGCAGAACCCTTATCTTGTAGAGAATGAGTTTGTGACATATCACATATATCTATCTATCCACAATTTGCATGAATTTGTATTAAATTTCCCAATTTTTGGGTTTTGCCTCCTTCCTTCCGCTGGAGATGGTAGTTGTTACTTGTAGGCAATGAGAAATCACGAGTTGATGTCAAAGACAAATGCAAAAATTGCGAAGGAAGATGACTTTATTTCCTTGTAGTTGACTGATTGGCTGATAAATTACATCTTTCAGAACTCGAGATTACAAGTCTTAAGCTTAACTTATGGTTTGGACATACACAAGTCTTATTTTTACAATAAATATTCCACTAATACTGGTTTTACAACTCGTGTGATGTCTAATTTTTCCCTACTTTATAATTAATAAGGGTGAAAAATATATAGACATGGAATGGAAGCATGAGGATTTAAAAGCACCATGGGAAGATGATGAATTAAAGGTCCTCCGTCTCACTCAATCCATAAACTAGAAGCACTGTAGAGCAAGTAAGCAAGCTCTGCCTCTCCGTCTCACTCAAACTCTTGCCATCCTGTTTGTACCAAAATTTGCACCTTTTGGCCAAAATCTTTATTCTAGCCAAAATACATGTGTTTGGGCCTAGAATCTAAACACCAGCCCATTTGACTATTTTGGATCTAGTTGCCAAAAGTTGAAAGAAAGGTCATATCATCTCAGAAGATAAAGTAAGCCAAAATAACTTTCACAAGTTTCCAAATTGCATATTCTTGGAACTTGAGGTCTGATCACTCAAAGCAGCAAAAAGATGAAAATAGAAAAATCACTTCCCATAGCCATCAAAATTCCGGAAAACATGCTGAGTTTTTCTGCAACACATATGGTTCCATCAGCAAGATATTATCACACAAGTTACAAGAAATGGACAAAAGGCATTCACCACAATTAACTCATGATATTTTGCTGCTACCTGTTACTCTCTTAAGTTGCTAGAACAAAGATATTTCCCAACAGATATTTCCCAAGATATTTAGGAACCGCCACACAAGTTTCCTATAAATACAAAGGGATGTGAACAACAACAAGATCAACCAATCAACCAATCAAACAGACAAACACTCAGTCAAAATTGACAAAGAAACCAAAGGCCATTTGATCTCAAAACTCCTCAGATCACAAAAGCTCACCCAACCAACCCAACCACCCAACCAACAAAACAAATACAAAAGAAACAATCAGTCTCACTGATCATTCTAGCCTTCAACAGAAGCAAAGCTAACAAAGGTGCCAAGGACCTCCAAAGCTATCCTTGAGATTCTGTTTAGAATTCCCAGCCACTCACGACTCAATCTGATTATAGCTCTGCCAATTTCAATATTGGTATCGATTTCCAGCTAATATTTATTAGTTGAAGGTGCTGAAGTGCAGTCCAGTCAGTCCAGTGCAGTGCAGTCCAGTGCAGTGCAGTCCAGTCCAGTGCAGTGCAGTGCAGTCCAGTCCAGTGCAGTGCAGTCCAATCCAGTCTAGTCCGGCCTGATAAAAAATCATCTCTGCAATGGCGTTTCAGGCAGAATTCAAAGTCCAATGTTCTGATGTCTTTCCAGACTTGGCAGTTCCTTTCATTTACTGTATTTCAAACAGTTCTCCTTGAACTTGTTTGTTTTTATTTTCAAACACTTGTATTTTTGCTTTACTTCCCAGTTTTATTTAGATAAATTATGAAGTCCTCACCCGTCTGAGGCAAGAAAAGAACTTACTTGGGAAATATTCCTCACCCAAATTCACAATCGTTTGTTCAAAGTCAATAGCTTGGGCGCAAGTTATTTGATTCTCAAGTCTGTTAGAATTTTAAATTGCTAACAGTGGCACGCTCGACACACAAAGAAAGTTGATTTATTGACCAAATCATGGTCTTTGAATTAATGGGAAACTTTGCCCTGCCATCACAGGTACAAAACAAAAAGGGGTGAACACATCCTTTCCCTGGGTTGGTATGCATGTTTTGGCATGGGTGGTGTAGGAAAGATGTTGGCAGTCGCCCTATCTCTTCAAATGCTAGAAGCGGTGGAAATGGGCGTAGGCTCTTCAAACTGTGGAGGCAACGGATCTAACGTGGGACGGGTTTTGGGACCTCCTTCGGGGAGGTAATGGTTGTTCCGTGGAAGAGAGAGAGATAGAGAGAAAAAAAACACTTTCATGTTTTTTGTGTATGTCCAATTATGAGTGATGAGGTAATAAAACAGATTTGAACAATTGGTCAACATTTCATACTATTTTCTTGGAAGATACAAGAGACACTGGCAAAGTGCCATGGATTGCGACACGTATTCCACAGTCCCAAGTAGCTAGCAAGCAAATACCTTTATTCTTTCTTTTTCTTTTGGGTAAAGTTTCCTGTTTTTCGGTGGGAGGATTTATGCTCATCAATCGCGCAGATTCCACAAACAAATATTATTAGGGCAGGGAAGGGGAGGAAACTATAGACAAATGCACAATAACGTTTCTTCTTTTTTTCTTCTTTTTTAGTCTTTTTTGGAAGGAAAAAGGGTCCCAAATATTCAACTCATTACAAGAGGAGACAGAAACAAACGTACATTAAACTAACAAAATAACACACAGACACACAGACACATTCACTAGAACTACTCAAAACACATGAAATTACACACACACACAACCAACGGGAGGGCCTGATGAGCTATATAATCTCCAATTATTATTGTCGCCTGATGATCAACTACAAGGACTTGATGGCACTGCATGCAGACAATATTTAAGAACTCTGTTGCTGACCAGAGGGGACATGCTGTTGACCAAACTGCTCAGCCCTGTCCTTCATATCCCTCGCCTTCCCGGCCAGCTTATGACGAGCCTGGTCCAGTTGGTCAGCCCCGGGTGGCTGCTTCCCTGTGACGTACTTGTAGATCCACGACAACACCGTGACGGCTGCCACACCGAATCCACCGGAAGTCAAGAACCCCATCGTAATCAGCGCCACGGTGATCAAAGCAGGGACAAGAACCGGACTGAATATGACGAGCAGCGGAGTGGCGATGGTCAAAGCAATGACCGTGCCAGCAAGGACCAAACCGGAGAGCACTAGCAGGGAGCCACCCGCGGTGACTGCTGTGGCCGCCTTGGCCACCTGGTACGACCGCGGGTGCTGCTGGCCATAACTGCCTTGGAAATAAGGGGACTGCTGGTAGTGCTGATCGGCCATTTCCTCAAGATGGGTGAATTGATGAAATATTTGGGTGTGAATTTATGAACAAAATGTACAACTCTTTGTAAAGCTTAGTGATGTGGGATGCATGATGGGAATCGGGGTGGGGTTTATAAAAGATGGGGGGATATGAGGTGGGCTGGCATGTGTTGAGGAAAGTAAGGGCACGTGTTGAAGAGCTTCTCATGCAGGGGCTGCATGTAATGATCTGGCTTCGTTTTGCGACACGTCGTTTGTCATTATTTGAGTGATCTGTTGAGGAGAGTGTTGAGATTATTGGGAAGGGTGTGGAGAGTTCGAGGACATCAGATAAGAATGATCATCGTCTTATATATTAAGTTGGGCTAAGACCCAATTGATTTCAAATTTTATAAGTTTGAGTCCAACCCAAATCACATACTGGACTGGACTGATTTTGACCCGATTCTCTTTTTTTTATCAAGGTGGTATTACCCAAATCACCCTGTGGACTGTGTTGTTGAGCAATTCAGAGGCTGTAATTTGTGTCTGTATATCAGAAAAGTTGTTCAACTTGTTCTGTTTTGATTTTGAACTATCAAATGGGACAAAAGTTGATGAAAATGGAGCATAAATGACATTTTCATAGAATTTCCAATTGTGAGAGGGAGGCCAATGTATTTGATGGAGTTAGTCAAAGTTCTGCATCAATATCCAAACTTATGTCCCCTAGTTAAATTATAGCGTTATTTGTTAGTGATGAACTGCGTTCGGTTTGAGTTTTCCACATTTTATAATGTTTCTCACTCTTAATTAATAGAGTTACCTTGACCAAGAAAAAAAGTTAAGTTATAGCGAATGGGGTTCTAGTTGATTAAAATAACAAGTTCAAAAATGTAGATGATGACTACTTTTAAATGGAAGTTGTTCATGGAAACCTCTCCCTGACGACCTTGACCTTCTCTCTTTCTTAATAAACACCTTAAAAAATAAGTTTTCCACTACGATGATCAATTCCACAATGTAAGAGAAGATGCGATCATCAAAATTAATGCTATCTGCAGATAATCTTTTGACCAGGTATTTCTTTCTTGTTTCTGAATTTGATTCCTAATATTCTAAACGGGTAATGTTTTATTACCAGATATCATACATGTTATTTTTCTCTCACATGTGTGTATCTCATATTTATAAAATATTTAATTACTTTATCAGTGATTTAAATTCATGGTATGTTTACTAATCAAACATCAAGATAAGCAGGAATCGGAGTAATCAGAAATCAGGTTATACAGGAATCATAGTCATGCATTCAAATAAACAGGAATCAGTGTCTAAACTGTTTGCAAGAGGAAATTTTCCCTGCTTTCTTAAAAACACTCAGTGAGTCAGTGACCTGTGTCTGGTTAAAATGCGATTGTACTATTGATTCTAATTCTCAGATAAATTAAAGTTAGGCTAAAAACCACAACGACTTTCTTTTGTCAAAAAGCACTTAATTATATATTTAAGTCTAGCTACAACTTGGGAGTCGGGTCTACGTCTTAATCATTAATTTTGAAATATTTTCTCTTAAAATTTTAGCCTCCTCTCTGCTAAAAAACACTCTACAACAGTTTTCACTCTGAGATGGGAGGAGGCCACCATTCTCCCTCCCCTCTCCCCTCCTCTCTTCCTCCCCTCTCCCCTTCTCCCTTCCTCCATCCATCACAGGTGGATGCGTCTGGGCGTCGGATCTCCATTTGCATTTCGGTGTCGGATATTTATCACTATCTTTTTTGCGATTTCTTCATGTTTGGAATAAATCGCATACTCTTTGGGTTTTATGCGTAGTTTTCACCTCTCCTTTTGTTAGAGTTTTTCATTTCTCATTTGTGAGAGATTTCCCCCTCTCCTTTGTAAATGTTTTATTTGTTTTGTTACGGCTTTGTTTTTTCAAGATATATCTTCTTTTTTTTCTGAGTTTGCACTCTTAGTTGGGATGCATATATGCAAGAGTTTCTTCAAGCCTGCGTGAACGTTAGTGGAGGAGCCCTAGATTTTCTTAATTTTGATGTTAAATTGCTTCGTTATTATAATGACCCTTTGTGACTAATAATTTTTTTGACTGAATTATGAATTCAATTCCATAAATTTTTCAACAAAAAAAAAGCTATAACTCGGGTCTGGCGGCAACTAGTGCATGAAGAAGAAGCATATATACATAATAAAGTGGTGTTATATTATTTCAAGTTCAACCAAAGCCAAATTAATTTGAATAAAGTGGTGTTAATTTGGGCTGATTAACTGAAAACAGAATTCAACAACCACCACCCCCTATGCTTTGACTCGGATGGAAAATCAGAGACAACTTCACCTGTGCATCCAACAATTTTCATCAAAATAAGAAAAAGATGCTTCTTCATTTTTTTGAAAAGAAAAAAGAAGAAGATGCTTTCAGACCCATTTTATTTGCCTAAGAAGGATTACTAAACCGATAATTACGCGGATATCGGGAATTGAATTGAACACCTGTGCCTGTGATAGAACAATCTCGGACGGAGGTCTTCTTACATAGTTTTGATATAAATATATTAAGGGCCCCGCCCTGAGTCTTCCCTTGTGTGATCGAACAGATGCTTCCTCCCGAAGGGCTGTTCATTTTATCTCGAAAACTACCTCCCAAGCTACCCTCCCCTCCTCCCTACTTAGCCCTGAACACTACAGTACCACTTAGTCAAGTGAAAGCCGGGCCTTTCTCCAAACAAAGTGCCACACATGTTAAGTGGATATTTTGTTGTTGGCATGTAATATGATGCGGATGCATAAAGTGACATTGTTTTTACAATAATTGGACAGAAAGTTAGGCATTGTTGTAAAAAGTTCGACCATGGATATAATTATAGTTTTTGGAGAAAGTTATCATTTAGTCAATATTTGGCCCATTGTTTTCAGTCCACGAATCATCATAAGTACTAGCAAGAATTTTTCTACATCCTCTAAATTAATTAATACTTAAATGCGTTACAACAACGGAGTAAAATTGCTGGAGTTTGATGTGCTGCACATGTTTTCCAAGACACATATATATATATATATATATATATATATATATAGCTTTCATTAAGCTTATTTGATGGACATTCTTATAGGGCTTCATTCCGCAATGTATTTCACTAATCCAAACCGTATATTTAATAGATATTCATTTAAAAATTATCTATACAAAAATCACTTGAATCCGATATCATTTGACCACTCAATTAAATTATTAAAATTAAAGATTTTCTTAAAGACCGTGTTCATTGATTTGTTGTTCATTGACCACTATATATATATATATATATATATAGAGAGAGAGAGAGAGAGAGAGAGAGAGAGAGAGAGAGAGAGAGAGAGAGAGAGAGAGAGAGAGAGAGAGAGAGAGAGAGAAACTCAAAACCATAAGTAAAATTGGTTCAACATCAAAATACTAACATGAATATAAGCTTATATATATACATGGAGCTTCAGTTAAGGGATCTCTCAAATAAGCATATTTGAGGAACACCCTTGTAGGGCCCACTCCGTATTGTATTTCACTAATCCAAATCGTCTATTTTGTAGACACTCATTCAAAGATCATCTCTACAAAAAAATCACTTGAATCCAATATCATTTGACCACTGAATTGAATTATTGAAATTTTAGTACTTTCTTGAAGCACCGTGTTCATTGATTTTGTAGGACACAATTGAATATCGAAACGGTTTCCAATTTGTCTAATTTTTTGCAAGGATGATCTATGAATGTAAACTTAAAAAATAGATAGTTTGGATCATTGAAAAAATATTTGTAGGGGACCCTAAAGGGTGTCCCTCAAATAAAATTATTTGAGGGATCCCTCAATAGAATGGGATTATATATATATATATATATTGACTCAAAACCATAAGTAAAATTGGTTCAACATCAAAATACTAACATGAATATAAGCCACAGATGTATCCGTAGCTTATATGAAGGCTTTCTCTAGTAGTGAAAATGAAAGTCATTATGTTCTTTAATTTGTTCTTTTTTTCAATCAATAAGTCGTTGATAAATTTGGTACAAAGAATTTTAGATAGGTACGTTGTTTTTTCTACCCAACTCCTCATACTAAAAAAATATCCTGGGTCAACCTCATAATTCATTCGAAACTTCAACACAAAGGCTATAACATTCTCTGTGAGCAAACCACATAATATAATTTTATTTCAAGGTATCAAATCATTTCACACGCATTTGTACTAGTCGTTTATCCTCATAAAAATAAAATGCTATCACTATTCCCTCGGAAAAAAAAAGAAAAAGAAAAGAAAAGTTCCCTTCACTTTCTAAGTTTGGAGCCACGCATTAATTCAAGGGCAACCAACAACATCATGGTCAAGCTGTATCAAGTCTTCCAACGTAGAAATTAAGCATATCTAGGCACCGTTTGGTTCATGGGAAATGAGGCTTGGGAATAGGAAATCAATTGCTTTCCCATGTTTGGTAAATCCGGACATGGGAAATGGTTGCCTAGCACATGGGAAAGTAGGGGAAAGTGAAGCCCTCCTCTCAACTTGGGTTTTGATTTCCCTCATTATGGGAAAGTTTGGGAAAATGAGCCAACATTCAATGCATATTTTTCATGACCATTTTGTCCCCATGAACAATTTAGAATTACAATGTATCATTAAATGCTTTCTTTTTTTTATTTGATTTAATATGGGTATAATTGAAAAATTATACAAACTTTGTTTTCCATTCATACTCAAAACAACCATGGGAAAGGAAACAAAGTGAAATCTTGGATTACTTTCCGACATTACAAACGTGGGAAAGGAATCTTCCATTCCTATCCCTTGGGAAATGACATGGGAAGTGATTTCCCCTCAAATCCGTTCCGTGAACCAAACGGGACCCAAAAGCTTACTTAAACTTTACTTTTTGCTTAGAACACCCTAGTTTGACAAACTGTTTGCACTTATGTTGGCAAATTAAATTAATTAAGAGGACAATTAAGGATTTGAAAATGATATATAGAGAATTAAATCAGAGTGATGAATTAACTTGACGGGCAAAAGTATGTTTCACTTTATTCACATAACAAGGCCTTTGCTCAAGGGTAGGGTGGTATGTCCAAATTAGGGGCTTGATGTGAAAAGAATCCCAAATTAATGAAAAATCTTAAAATTGGAGAGTTAGAACTAAGAACTTTACTTTTATTATACGTATTAGTGTTGCGACAATCTTTGACACCAAATATAAATGTGGAAAACCTCATACTATGCCTATTGGTGTTGGTAAGGTATGAAATTGTGTATTTTTATTTATTTTTATGTTAAAATACTCGGATATATAGGTTTATTTTTATTTATTTTTACCTCAAACCTTCACTGGACTATATGTAACAACCCGATCCTAAATTAAGAGTAAAATAATAAAATATTAAAGAGAAAGATGAGTTTACCCCTAGAATAATTTAATAGGTTTAAATTTAACTTATAGTGTTCGGGAGAGAATTTGGGGAAGCGAGCCACACTATTAAGTTGGGTTCGTCGATACGAGTTCGTGGGCATATTGTGTGCTCGAATCGGAGTTGTATTGAAGAAAATACGATAAAATTATGTTGAGGGGCAAAATCGTAATTTTGCTGGCAGATTTTTTTAAAAAACCTCTCACCTCTCTTCTTTCTCCCCGCGAACCCCCCTGTCTGTCTTTAGCCGTCCCCCCATCCTCCATAACCACCGGCACCGACCGGCACTACCGGATCGGACTCAAAACATCCGGCCAAACCTCACCAACAACCCCTAGCCCCTCTCCCGTCGTCTCCAGCCGTGATTTCACCGGAAAAACCCCAAAATTGCTCGGTTTCAAACAGAAGTTCGCCGGCCTCGTTCCGGCTGCTCCGGCGGCGCACGGCGTCGATCCAGGTGTGTTTTTGACTCTTCTCAACATGCTCTTCCTGTTTTTGGGATGGGTTTCGATCAATTGTGTCGTTTAGTAACCCGATCTAGATATTAGGTTTTAGCCGAATTTTGGATTGAATTTCCGGCCAGATTCCGGCCGGTTCTTGGCCGGGTCTTCACGGTTTTGAACTCCTCAAGTAGCCCTGATCAGTTTGGTATAGGTTTTGTGAGTTGTTGCGATGAAAACACGATCACCTAAAAATCGCTTTGGACACCCACGCGCTGCCGGTGCGTGTGGCGGTACTGTAGCAGTTGTAATTTTTGGCCCATTGCGATCCTCGTGTTGTCTTGAGTGCGTAGGAACTTGCGGATTCCAATTCGGATAACTTTTGAACCCCGACGGATCTAGCATATTGCGCGATTCCGGGTTTGATAGGGTTGAACCGTGGGATCGTGAACGAAACTTGGATGGTAGGTTTTTGATAATTCTAGAAACCTATAGGAACTTACGGATCGTCGATCGAGGTCGAAAACCCTACGAACAAACGAGTCGAACTCAATTAATAATTTAATCGAATATTTAATTCCGAGGATTATAAAATTAATCTATCGGATAAAATCAAGCCTAGAGGGCTTAGGAACACTTCCCACCAAGTTTGAACACTTTTAGGCCCGGGGTCGGGATTTTTAATAAGTTATCATGCCGAGCAATATTTAATTAATAAATGGTTTTAATTTTGCATTTAGGTGCTCAAGCTTCAGAGAATTTGCAAGAAGGACCCTCGAAAGGTCGGGCTAGCTTGGACGCACTGTGAGTGGATTTTTATTTTATAAATGAACTTTTACCCAATAACTGTTTTATTAAATGCTTATCTTTAAATTACTTATAAAATTATGCTTTTGAACTTTTGTTGAGATTAAATGGAATTTTATTATTATTTGAATATGTTTTTATTCCGAGCCTATGAATGATATATTAAATGGAATTTTGACTATGGGAATTGAATGGCTCGAGGAAAGTATGAAGGGATTTAAAGTATGTGATTTCAAGCATGAGACTGAATTTAATGGTTTTACTTGAAATATTTGTTATGAATATTGTTCCTAGACATAGAAATGAGTTTTATGTTTAATATTGTGGAATTTGAATGGCTCGGAAAGATAAAGATTGTTTTATGTATGAATGGTTTAAGGAAGGTTTTAAACCACCCTAGGTACCCTAGAAATGTTGCCTTTGGAATGTTTATGATAAATGGTTATTACCCGGTCTACGGACCATTGCTGCCTTCGGTTTAAGTCTGCGCGCATGACTTACGCCCCAAGAGTCTCGGGACGCCCGGACCATGCAGAGTGAGGACGCGGCTCGGGTAAACTTTGTGTTTTCCGAGTCTAGCGAGGACGCGGCTCGGGTAAACTTTGTGTTTTCCGAGTCTTGCGAGGACGCGGCTCGGCTGACTTTGTGTCACCGAGACTAGCGAGGAAATGGAATTGACGGAAATAATGGAATTGACGGAAATATAAAAAGGGTACACCTAGGTGGATTTTAGAAAGCTTGTTTTGATATTAATTCTTTTTGTGAAATAAGAATTCCTGCATTGATAAATTTTTTTGAATATGTACATATGCATGCCTTGTTTTATCGTACGATTATAGAATTGTTTTCTAAATGTTTTAACAGTGGGGTTATTATGTTCTTATACTATTTTCTAAAACTTTCTTTTTATCCACTCACGTTTTCAAATGTTTTGCGCCCCCAGGCCGTAGATTGCACCTGAACACCACCACCGGCCCTTTACCACCATCTCTGCACTCCACGACAATTGTGTAGGGTCTTCACCCGAGAAGAAACGTTTGTTGTAATTTAAAGTAACTTAGTAGCTCTGATTTCCCTAAACTTTTTGTAAGGCCTGAGGCCGTATTTTCATTTCTACTGGTGTGTGAAACTTTCTTGTGTGTGCTGGACGTTTGGGAGTATAAAATTGTGTTCCGTTGCAGGTGTAAGTTTTTGGGTTTTGAGCCAATTACAGGGGAGACTCTGCCGAATTTTCGGCAGAAGTCATACCTTCAAATTGAGTTCTTTTAAGTTTGTTTTAAGAAAAGGGCAATTAGGTCAAGCGTGCCTGACACCCTTTAGATGTCGGACACGCACAGGGTCCGGCTCGGATTCCAAAGTGGAATTAGGGTCGGGTCCTGTCACTATAACTCATGGCAGCCCACTATGTGATACCGCCAGTTTAATTAACGTTAGTGGGTATAAGAAATGCGAGATTGAATATAAGAACACCTAATTAGGGATGGGCACAATCTGGTTCTCTCTTAGAACCGAAACTGGAATCGAAAAATGATTTTAGTTCGATTGTGGAGCAAATCCACATAGACAACCGAACCAACCCGAACTTGCACGGTTCACATTGTTACATTTTATACCAGAACCAAATGTTTTGCCGATAACCACACTCATCAAATATATTTTTAAACTTAAAGAAATTATAATTGTCTAATTAAAAATGCGTGAGAGTCAAAGTAGAAACATTTTTAAAGAGTTGGTTGTGATTAAAAAAAAATGGTTGGATAGATACCTCATAATGAAAATCATAAAACAATTAAACTATAGCAATATATGTGGATCAAGTAAAGAGACGACAAAACCAAATAAGATTAAACAAGCTACCAAAGTTGGTGGCATATATACACCCGTGTAGAGATATGATCACCATACACGGAGCAGAACAATCAGATATTCATCTCTCACCAAAGCAAAAAAGAAATTAGGTGGTTGCACTTGCATATAAAAATGAAATGATAATAAATTTTCTGGAATTTGGTTTGTTCAATGAAAAGAAAAATAAGGAATTGAAAATTTATATTACAAGTCTAGTGGGGGAATATCATTTTCTTCAGTGTGCAATTTGACCAGTTGCTTCTCGTGATGTCAATTGTAGCATCATAGTTAACCATATTATAATTTATATATATGAAATTATATTATTACAGATTATTAATTATTTTTATTCAAGCTCTATGTGAGAAAATAAATCATTACACGGTCTCCACAGCTGCTAACACAGAGGTTGTTATCAGCTGTTAATGTGTGTTTAATTATAAACTTAATTCTCTTAATTAACCAGTAAATATTTGCCGGTCTCAGTTTCACGGGAGAAACTTTCACGTAAAGGGATAACACTTTTTGTTATTCCCAATAAATAACACAATGACATATAAGATAATTTTTTCATGTGTCATTATATTTTTAAAAGGAAATAGCCAAACAGTGCTATTCCGTTATTTTTTTCCAGTTTCACACGCATGCAGAAATTGAAAAATGACGGAAAGAAAGAAATTTAACCAGAGTTGCTGTCATTATGCATACGCCTGTCACACGGATAACGGAAGCGCATGACATCAGCATTCAGACCCATTCACTCACGTACGTATATAGTCATGTGAGAGAAAGAAACCCCAATCCTCCCTTCCAACCAATTTGCCCACCTGTTTGTCAACCCTTAAATTCCCATTCATATTACAAAGCAAGAAAAAACGGAAAGAAAATTCGCAAAAACTCTGTAATCATTTTCTTACAAAAAAAAAGACAAAAGAAAAGAAAAAAGGAAAAGATATTTATGTAATATCTTGGTTCTGTAGCTCCCCTCCCTCGCTTCTATATATACTCTTGTTTACCTCCTCTTTCAAAATTCGTAAATCACCTCCAAATATATATCCTTCATCTTCTTCTACCTTCTCTCTAGGAATTAAGCTACTGATTAATTAAGCTTTTGATTATGAGTGATGATAATCAATCTCTGATGCCATGCTTAACTGAGCAGTGGGGAGACTTGCCCTTCAAAGTTGACGACTCCGAGGACATGATCGTCTACAACTCCCTCAGCGACGCTCTTAGCTTCGGCTGGTTTCCCGATCACAGCTTGTACGAATACGTCAAGCCCGAGCCCCTCCTCTACGACCCCTTTGATCACCATCATGAACTCCCAAACTTTTTCACCCAATTCCATCAACACCATGATCTTAATAATGCTCCCATCATCATGCCCTTTGATCTTGATCATCATGATGATCAGAAGCAAGTGCAACTAGTTGATGCAGCTGATCAAAATAAGGCGCCAAAGTCTGGGGTGGCGAGAGGGAGGCATTATAGAGGGGTGAGGCAGAGGCCGTGGGGGAAGTTCGCGGCTGAGATTCGGGACCCGGCTAAGAATGGAGCCAGAGTTTGGCTTGGGACCTACGAGACCTCTGAGGAAGCGGCTCTAGCTTATGACCGAGCCGCTTACCGCATGCGTGGCTCCAAGGCTTTGCTCAATTTCCCCCACCGGATTGGCTTGAATGAGCCGCCGCCTGTCCGAGTCACCGGCAAGCGCAAAGAGCCAGAGGCAGAGGCTGCCACCGCCACGGCTGCTTCAGCAACAACTCCGAAATCCGCTAAGAAGACCCAAGCCTCCTCGGAGGTTGACCATGATCGTCAACAAGCAAGTCATGTGTTTCGGACAAGGAATAGTATGGGTCTGCTGCCACTTGGCGAGCAACTATTGGTTAGTTAGGTGATCATTATAGTAGTTGTGAACTGGCTTATCCAGGGAATGGATATATGAGAGTTTTAAGTGATCATTATATTAAGCAAGCAAGTCATGTTTTTTTTCATGTTAATTTACAACTTACTTACGTTCGGATTTCATCATTGAAATACAATATAAGTAAATATAAAAAGTGCATAAATAAAACGTAAAGTTGATGATCAATCTTCTGAGGATGCAATTTCTTGGTCATTTCTGATCCTACCAAGAAATGATGGCAATGAGAAAAAGTAATGAGCCCACTTTTGAAAAATAGCTTTACCAAAACCAAGGGCCAATAAATAATCGTGCATGTGCGCCATTGGAGCATAAGAAGCTTATAGGGCGTTAATGGGTTGCTGTGCAGTATACCAATCAAACACTTGGCCCACCAAGTGCACCATGGAAATCCCTTTGTAGGTTGATAGGGATGGCAACGGGATTTGTCATCTTCATCTTTGTCTCCCACAGATCCAAATTGGCCGTCAGAGTCGTTGGAATTTTGTACCCTTTATTAATTTTCCTTCTAAAATAACAAAAATATGATTGTAAGACAAAACTTTGAGATTGAGCCCGCTAAAGTTTGGCGTGGCTTCTGCATGTTGGACAAGGTGTTTTTTTAATAAGTACCATTTCATTATCTAGTTTAAAATAAATATTTTAGTTTAAGTCATTCAACAACATGGAAACCAAAATTATCTAGTTTAAGATTATTACAAGTGCGGTCAACGAAGTATAACTCAGTGAAAAATAGTCTTGATTTGCGGACCAGGAGGTCTCATATTCAAATTCCTATGACATCTTAATTGTTGTGTATGTGTGTGAGAAAGTCTCATACCTTATAGTTTAGCTATCAATTGTACTAAAAAAGATTACTACACGGTGCATATACAGTAATATAAGTCAGTTAGCAAATATATGCAATAATAGGTTTTTTTTTTCTATGTATAAGGACCTTATTAAAATTTCCTTCTAACTCTTGGGTTTTGAACCCCAGAAACTGAGAATTAAAACCCTAATTTGGAATCTTAAACATTTTCTACACCCTACGGTTTAGTCAAAAACCCAATAGTTAACACAAAATTGGCCCAGCGGTTTGAATGGCGAGGAATCTCATCACAGAAGCTCAGTGCATACATATACAGGTACGTAAAGTAATTAACTGGGATTAATTGTATGGATTAAGCCGTAATTATGCAAAAAGTCTAACTAGTGAGGTCGTTAATTATTATTTCTTCCTCGTTTATTATCTGCTTTCTCCTGTACATTGAAAAACAAAACCTGTCCGGATGAATGTACCTTTACATATATAATGGCCAATTGGAGGCTGCACGGGAAGCCAACGCAGAAAGGGACATCTCGAAGATACATTTGCCCTAACCATCAATTTTCCGATCATCCTACAGCTTTTCAAATTTGTTCTGCAAAAATATTAAACGATAAAGTAAAGACTAAAGTCAATGAGACTCTCAATATATAATTTTTTTTTTTCTGGCGTCTATTAGTTTCTGGGTTTCAATATTCACCAACCACAATGTCGTCTATTAGTTTCTGTCGTCACTATACATATATATATATATATATATATATATATTTATTTAGTTAGTTAGGTTCTGCACTAATTACAAAATACAGATTTGTTTCTATGTTATAACATATACATATTAGAATAGTTTATAAAAGAATTTCATTCTGCAGGTTGCATTACATCTCGCATGATGCACGCCAGAGGAAGCAGCAACCTTACTCAATTAAATTTGGACAAATTTTCACCCAAAAATAATTCGCCAAATATACAAACAAGGTGGTATGCCTAGTATTGTTTGGATATGTGATTATTTAATGGATTTATATAAACGAAATATGATGGAGGAGTCTTTAACATGTGTGACAAAAAAATGTTTTTTTTTTTATAAGCTAAAGAGAATGGCTATATATTCAGGGGCAGCCTTGAGGGTGTGCAAGCGGTGCCACCGCACAGGGCCCTCGATTTTTAAAGGCCCAAAAAATTTTATGTATATTATATATATATATATATATATATATATATATATTATAGGTATTATATATACTTGAGTGTGCTTGACAATAACACAAGCGACTATTTGGTTGAGTTGGAAATCGATGCCTTGATTTTAGTAGGCAAGTTGGGTTTGAGTCAGTATTTGTGTCATTCAGTAGTTGTATTACATTTCTTCTCTTTTTGATTTTAGTAGGCAAGTTGGGTTTGAGTCAGTATTTGTGTCATTCAGTAGTTGTATTACATTTCTTCTCTTTTTGATTTTAGTAGGCAAGTTGAGTTTGAGTCAATATTTTTTTATCATAAATATTTTCATATTAAATGATATGAGAACTCCTGTTTAAATTCCTCAAATTTTCAATACCGGACCTGTATATATGATTCAGTCTGAATGCATTGGCCAAGGTCAGATGCGCATCACCTAGATCAATAGCCCGTGTATATTTTGAGTTGACTGTTGAAATATAATCTATATATATATCCTTTCTTGCTATTGTTTGTAACTGATAATTATAATACGTATCTTGAAAATCTACAAAATCACAGCTATAGAGCTATTCCAACTATTTCTATCTCCACTAATTTCAGAGGCGAAGTCAAATTGTTATAATAATGAAGACTGACCCATGTGAATATGAGCTTTCATCACAGAGCAATATTTTATGCATGTGGTTAATTAGAAAACTTTTGCTTCTTTGGACAAAACAGAGTATAGGAATATGAGCTTTCCTCACCGCCGGGATCAGCAAATCATCAACCAACTCAGGTTTATTTTATGTTAAAATGGTCAATATTCAACCCTCTCTTCCCCGTGGTCGATAAAGAAATTAAGAGTTACACGCAGACACAGATAGCTAGGTCTGTAGTTTGACCCGAATGAATGTTACTGTGGAAGTAAAGCACCGCAAAGTTTGAGTCAGCAGCGAAATAACAAGCATCGTGGACCCCACGTTTGGAAATGTCCAAGCAATAATGTAATAGCTATGTTCACATATGGTGATGGTCCAGCAACTAAGGCATGGACGTGGAACTAACCTGGCCCATCTCAAACATCAACTTGTCTTTTTTGTCGCTAGAGCCTAGATATATGAATATCGGTTGTTTGGTCTAATAGTCAGTATTTTATTGGACCGGGATATTGATGTGAGATGCTGATTGTAGAATGTGAAGGTTTTCTCCTAAGAGTGAAGCAATTTCCAATTTTGACATTCAACAGTACACCATGTGCCATACACATACTCAAATTTAACAGAAAAAGTTAACAAAACTGACAGTAACCATTTGTCCTAATGAAAATAAAGTTGAAGAACCACGGGAACAATTTTGAAAATTAAAGGACAAAAGTACAAATCGAATCAAAATTCAGGAATCATTGAACCCAAAAGCCCTATGAATACTTGACACAATATTAGTAGGGGGCCCTTAAATCCTTGTAACATTTTAAGCCAACCGGTTAGCCTAACAAGTCCTTCCTCTTACATTCAAGTTCGATTTTCTTCGAATGAATTCAATCATTCACTTGATGATGTCAAACCGGCCACTATACCGTCCGTCCTGTGATTCTGTTACCGTACATAAATATATGTTCACATGCGGTCAGCACCACTATATAAAAAACCGACCACAGTTGTTCGACCGTCGTCTTTTTATGCAAGCACACCTTATTTAATATGGCAGCTGCTGCCCATACTTTTGGTTTTGAGTTTTATGAGTCAATCGCGCATGCCTCTGAAAGATATGAAAGTTGAAATTTGGGGCAACCAATAACGAGCTAGTGAGGAGGTGACCAACTTTTGCAGCATACCTAACCAATAAAGATATGTTACGTAAAACTTTTACATAAACACAACACAATTATTATGAGTTACTAGTACGTACTTTACATTAAATAATTAATTTAATTTAACCGATTATAAATATTTGTCAATGTGTTACGGCATGCAGCTGGCCACCAAAACATAAATGCGCGGCTTATAAATTGTTATATATCAAGTCGGCTCACCATAATTATTCTTATTTTAATGAATGAAACATACATTATAATATTCCCATTGACCTCCAAATTCTCATCTTACGACTTTCTTTTTGGTTTTGTCAAACAAATTTCGCTCTCTCTCCTTTGAAGTTTGAACTAATCACATGCATTACTTGATGCTACTCCTTCCTCCCCACAAGCTTATTTGATGGCACTCTTGTATGGCCCATCATATACTGTATTTTATTAATTTAAATTGTCTATTTTGTATATATTCATTTATAGATTATTTCTGCAAAAAATAACTTGAATCCGATATTATTTGACCACTCAATTAAATTATTGAAATTTTAGTACTTTCTTGAAGCACCGTGTTCATTGATTTTGTAGGATATAATTATATGTCTAAATGGTTTCCGATTTGTCTAATTTTTTGCAAGGATGATCTATGAATGAAGTCTTAAAAAATAGATGGTTTTGATTGTTGGAAAAAAAATTTGTAGGGTACCTTAAAGGGCGTGCCTCAATAGAAGGGGACTGTATATATATATACATAGTTATTCTCTTATCCAGGATGTCCGGACGTTACTATCGTGCAGACGCCATGTATTTTCTACTACCCCTCCCTGTTTATCAAAGAAAAAATAAAGGAAAAAAAAACACACACCAGTTTAACCTAAAATCCCTCCAGAACTTAAATTGTAGGCACACAGATTTACCTATAGATTGTATATGCAAACTTTTTACCTATAGTTTGTTTGTTTTTTCCTACGAATTTACGTATTTTTTATACAAGGATCATGAGGGAATCCTTTTTTGTTTAATATAATTGTTTAACGTCTTTTGAATATTTTAAAATTTTGTTAGCTATGGACTAAAAAGAAGAAACCATTAACCATACTTTAACTTGGATGCTTTAGGTTATTTACACGAATAGAAAGCAGGCTATATAGCGCTTTAATTAATTAATTAATTAAACCCTAATCAAAAGGGTTAGATGACAGATTAACGCTCAATAAACTAATTTTATTAATTGGATTATTGAGCGTTGGGTGACTTTAACTTATGCAAACAACTAATCACATGCTACTTAATGTATAATTTTGACTAAATGAAAAGAGGGAAAATATCCAAATCATAGTCTCTATGTCGGCTCCGTCGTTGTCACCAAAATAATGTACACATACAATATTAATTCATTGGGATAATTATCAAACACATCATGCCATTATCCATATAATTTAATGTAGGAGCGATAGCGGTCCAACTAAGCCACAGCTATTTAGGAAAGCAAAATTCCGAAAGGCTCTCTTGGATTCGATTGGGAAAAGAAAACCCACTTGGTTGACACTTGACACACCACAATCATACTAGCATACTATGGCCTATGTGAGTGGCTATGTCTATGTGGGATCCATCCATCCATAAATTTGCATGCAAGTTGATGAAATTATATTTATGAAGCTATAGAGTTTGCAAGTGGAATGTTGCGATACCAAGAACTTGGCATTCACATTGTCCTTAGTTGTGATTTATGATAAGGCTTCTTTGATTAAGATGATGACCTCTTAAAACATGGCAAGTGGTTGATCTCGCTTAGCTAGTTACTCGGTTAATCACGATACCAACAGCAAGTGGAATGTTGCGATACAGAGAACTTAGCATTTGCAATTTGCATGCAATTGTTTTGTTTGGTTATATCGAAAGTCATTGCATAATTAAGTTTGATTATTTTGGGAGACAACGGAGTCAAAGGTCGAACACCACGTGGTTCTTGAATTCGACCATCCATGTTCAAGGTCAGACAAGACAAGCACACATGTTTTCAACCAAATCTGCTCACTTCAAAAACAAAACCTACAATGTGTGACTGTGTTCCGTACCAATATATTGAACGAGAACACAAGGCCCGAGGATCGAAAGTTTCATATTTCTTTTGTCAAACAATTTTATGGTGCGTACTCTGGTTTTCAAATTTCAATATCTTTGCCAGGCTCGATAGTCATGCATGGACCCCCCTCCCCCTCAAAACTAAATATATAAATCTTTTTCTTTTAGATGGCATGTAGGTATCAACTGAGGACATAAAGATCCTGCGTTATTTGATGCCTTTCTTCAGATAGATGATGAATTTGGCAAAGTCCTATTAATTTCGAAAAAAAGTGGAAAATGTGATTTATTTATTTTTCGTGGATAAGACCACCAAACGCATTAATTTCTTCTTGTGTCTTTTAGATACAATATTCTTTATTTACTTGTATTTTTGCTTATACATACATCAGTTGGATCAAATGCCATTGTCGTTGATTCATCCAAAAACAAAAACAACGTCATTGTCGTAAGATATTATAATTAGACAAATAAGTTCCTTCCCAACAAAGCTTGTGGAATTGCGCTCGTCACGTCGCACGCTTGTTTTGGCCAATTAATTATCAAACCTTATCTTCCACAACACCACTTTTGTAACCGAAGAAAAAAAAAAGCTACAACTTTATTTACTTTTACACATGTCGACCATCATTGTTAAGTTAGTTAGTCAAGACAGTGTACGATATTCTTTTATATTCAAGTCGATCATCGCTAATTAGAAAAAATGAGACTAAGAAAGGTAGCCTAAAAGTCAAATAAATAAATAAGGTGAGATGAATGGTAACAAGTAACGGTGACGGAAACAATTGACAATTGTACTGAACTATAATTGGGCTAGTACAATTGTACTGAATTTAAAAACACTAATTCCCTAAAAAAAAATTACTAATAATCATGCCTAATCAGAGAAAGAGTGTTGTTAAACGAATTCTAAAATTAATTGAGTACACCTTACTACTAAATTATTTATTGAATTACTAATTTACTCTAATATAAAATGACAAAAAAGGATATATTAAATTGTAAAATAAATATAATTGTAATAAGTACACCATATTCAACATTAATCAAACGTAGAGAAATTTTCTTATTGCTTGGTTCCACTAAAAGGATTTGTCAGTCTGTTTTAGCGAAGTGAGCACTGAGCAGCATGGGGTTATCTTGTTTCAAGTACCACCTAATGAGCTATATAGATTTTCTCATCAAATTTCGTCATTCAAGATGACTGGTGCTAAAAATGATGGCGTTCCATGTCCACCTCAAGAACTGTAACTGTATTTGGTTTGGAGACTGACGCTGGCTTATTGGGGTCAAGTCTTTGATTATGGTTCTGAAATTTCTTGTAGGATGACTAAAAATGCTTAGAGGGGAGTGAATAGGCCAATTTAAGATTATAATCAATAAACAAAAAATAAACTTTGGTAGCATGATTGATATGGCTTATCAATCCTGAAACGTGCTGAACATAAAATAAAGGAATACGCAGAGAATTATTTTACGTGGTAAAACCCCACCACTGGGGAAAATCCACAGGACTCCTCATTCCAACACAAATTCACTATATAACGATTATTACAAGAAGTACTCACACACTTATCCTAGACACATTCTAGATAATGTTTACCGACTTCTTCGTAACCCAACTTCTGTCACGGGATGATCTTCGACACTCCTTATGTTGAACGCAATACTGGTCACGATTGCTTCAAGCTCGCCGGAGAAAAACCGCCACCACGGTCTTGATGCCCTCAATCGTATGAGTCACCGAACAATGCAAATAAATGCAATATGAATGATTAAAGTGTTTGATAAATCACCAAGTAAACAAGGAACACTTGATGACTTATCTCAAAGATTTGCACATTAGCTTTTTCTTAAGAATTCTATATGCTCAACACAAATATCAAAAAGCCGTCGTATGAAAAGAAAGGCACGCCTCTTTTATTAAAAACTAGTTCTCTCTAGTGAGAGAGAAGCCCAAGACCACGAATCCTATTCAACCTTGACTTATCAAATTTGGTCCAATACGGACTCTAAGTAAAAGACGCCAAAACAGCATACCACCAATTAATATCTTGCCATTCATTGAATTTTATACACTTAGAATTCTATATAATTTTGTCAGCCCATGCAAACCTCCTATCATCAATATAAGATTTGATTCACTTAGGATTCTAAGTGATGACGCATACTAATGCAAGATGTGAGGAAACATGGATGACTTCCACTACAGCCAATCTTTTAAGGGAGAAACAATATCTAGTGAAACAAATTAGTTAGACCAATCAAGTAGGAACTGATTTCAACGTGCAAGTCATGATAGAACAGATAATATTTTAACTTAAATCAAAATTGAGTCTAACTAGGAGAGTAATCTCAAGAGATAAAATCTAATCCTATTAAAAATAGGACTAACATAAAAGTGCTTGAGTGAAAATAACTCCAACTATGAATTCTATAATGAATGCATGATTATGTCATGATTTACTTGAAATCAAGTTCCTCATATCGATCAAGTCATACTTTTTAAATCCAAGATTAAATGTGCTGCACCAAAACTTCCAGTAAACAATATTCACACACTAATTCCCAACCTATGCTAGAGTCTAGGAAATGGCAATACAGTCTATCATCAATACATGATTTGATTCACTTAGGATTCTAAGTGATGACGCCAACTAATGCAAGATGTGAGGAAACATGGATGACTTCCACTACAGTCAATATTTTAAGGGAGAAACAATATCTACCTAAACAAATTAATTAGACCAATCAAGTAGGAATTGATTTCAACGTGCAAGTCATAATAGAACATATAATATTTTAACTTATATCAAAATAGAGTCCAACTAGGAGAGTAATCTTAAGAGATAAAGTTTAATCCTATTAAAAATAGGACTATCATAAAAGTGCTCGAGTGAAAATAACTCAAACTAGGAATCCTATAATGAATGCATGATTATGTCATGATTTACCTGAAATCAAGTTCCTCATATCGATTAAGTCATACTTCGAAAATCCAAAATTGAATGTGCTGGGCCAAAACTTCCAGTAAACGATATTCACACACTAATCCACAACCTATGCTAGAGTCTAAGAAATGACAATACAGTTTTCATACTAACTGTTTCTCTCTAAACCAATTTAGGCGCTCTCTTCTTTTCACTGGTTGGAGTTTTAGCCCCATTTCTAGACTCTGATTCTAAAAACCATTAAGGTTACGTATAAAACATTTTATTCATGCCCTAAAATCTAATTGCCTCAAACAATAAAAATGTTATAGTACAATTTCTTGTTACTTGAAATTAATGAGAAAAATATTTTAGCTGAGAAATGCTTTTGGGGTTTCAGTATAGAGAAACTGCCTTAGCAAAAATGGGAAGCCATGAAACATCAACTCTCGGCACAATTGCTTTGAGGCTATCCAATACCAAGCTTGATGGGCAGTTGATATCATCATATCAGGAAACTCTCTAGGATGATGCAGACTTGCAATGTTTTGAAAACACCCTCAAAACCCACATCAAGGCGGTCATCAACACCTTCAGAAACAGAGGCCTTTCAACTAGTTTAAACAAGTCACAAAATATTTGCGCTATATGAACGAGCAGAGCGTCCACGCACTCTTGAGATGCGGAGGGATTGGGAACAAGAAGCTTAATAGGGCCAATGAGGAAAGATTTAAGCTTCTCGTCGACGAGTACACGAACAACAGCTCGCAGATGCTGGATTTCTGTTCTGAATTATATCAGGGTGTTGTGTGATAGATTGTATTTGTATTAGGGTGTATATGAGTATTTTTGGTAGTTATATAGGGTGTACTTAGTTAATTTTACATTTAAATTAAAATATTAGAATGTACTTAGATCATAAAGTGTACTAAATTAATTTTAGGGTTCGTTTAGCACTACTCTTATAGCGCGTTTACTAATCCGTAATCAAATTGAGAGGAATTGAATTGAGTAGGAATTGAAATGAGGCGGAATCAGAATCAGATTCCTGTTGAAATTGTTTACTAAAACTGTCTGGAATAGGAATAGAATTCCATAAAACTGTTTACTAATTCAGCACAATCGGAATATAAATAAGTATGATTACTAAAATGCCCTTGTCCTATATACTTTTTTTAATAAAATTTGATATAGTGTATAATAGTAAGAAAATTAAATTGCTTTTTTATTCCATAGACACAAAATTGATTATTTTTATTTTTATTTTTATAAATTTAAGTATTTCTATTAAGTATTTTTTTTTATAAATGTAAATATTTCTACTAAGTATTTTTATTTTATTTTATATAAATGTAAGTATTTCTATTAGTTATTCTTTAACACTAAAAATGATTTTGTTTTTATTTCTAGGGTTAAGGATAATCTTGGAAATAATGAAAGCAAGTGAGGGCATAAAGGGAAAAAAAATTAGCATTCCGATTACTCCCTAAACCCGGAATCCAAATACCTCATCAATGTAGGGAATCCAAATCACCCAAATCTTGAAATTGAATTCCATTTTTTGTGTGGGCCCCACGCACTTTTGATTCCTCCCGATTTTAGTAAACACGGGTATAATCCGTAATTGAAATCGAATTCCTTATTCTCATTTCGATTTCGGGTTAGTAAATGTGCTATTAGAGAAATGGACTTGTCGTATATGGAAAAAAAAAGAAAAAGAAGAAGACAAAAGATGATTCAGTCAGATTATTTAGTAAAAGTTCAAAAGCCAGAAATATAATAAACAAGTTTGGAAATTTAAGCACGTGGGCTGTATTAAAATGGGGACTATTATTTGGATTTGATTATTAAACAAAGAAATGCTTGTGTGTATTGGAATGGAAGTAGCCTGGAAGCATGGTAATTCAAAACGTGAAGCCTTTGAAGCCTTTGAAAAATAAAAAAGTAATAATTGTAGTGCAGTTCACTGTCCATAGTCCGCTTGTTTATACCCCCAAACGATGCTTCCTATCTTCATCCAGGAAACCCAAACGATGCTTCCCCAATTCTTCCAATCTTAATCTTCTCTTCCCCTTATATATATACTCCATCCAAATCCACACTCTCCTCCATTCCACTCAACCCTTGTGTTCTTTACTTCTCACTTTGAATTTCAATTTCCTCTTTCTCTAAGTTTTTTGTTTTCTAAGTTGTTTGTCTAAGATGGCAACACAGCATGAAGAAACTTCAGCTTTAGAGCTTATCAGGCAGCACCTCCTCAATGAATTCACCTCCGTGGACAGCTTCATCTCTAGCCTCCACCTTTGCACCTCCCAAATCCCCCAACCCCAAATTACCCATTTACCCTCCCAATCTAAGACAAACTCCACCACCAGCTCTGATCAGTATTTCACAATCTCTGATTACTTGCTCCCAGAAATTGATCAAGACACCCAGTTCGATACCAAACCCCAGATTTCTCACCCAAAACCACCCAAACACTCGACTCTGAGCCACCGCAAGCCCTCCATAAACGTGGCCATACCCTCACCGCCGGCTCTGTCAGCTGACGAACATCAGAACCCATCAAGCTCTAACAACGTGGTGGTCGAAGCTTCTGAGACTGCAAGGCATTACAGGGGTGTGAGGAGAAGGCCATGGGGAAAGTACGCGGCTGAGATTCGGGACCCGAACAGAAGGGGTTCCCGGGTTTGGCTTGGAACCTTTGATACCGCCATTGAAGCTGCCAAAGCTTATGACCTTGCTGCCTTTAAGCTGCGTGGAAGCAAAGCCATTCTCAACTTCCCTCTGCAAGCTGGAAAAACAGCAGAAACAGAGCAGCCTCTGCAGCAGACCACTGTTGGTGGCAGCAGAAAGAGGAGGAGAGAGAGCAGCGAACAGAGCACTGATAGCCACGAGAGCCAGAGCAGCGAGGAGATCAGCAACAAAGAGATGAAGAAGGAAAATCAAGAGATGGTTTCTTCAAGTTCAAGTAACAGTGGAGTTTGTCCATTAACACCGTCAAGTTGGACGGCAGTTTGGGATATCAGCAAAGAAAATGAACAGGGGATTTTCAGAGTGCCTCCTCTGTCTCCCTTATCTCCTCACACTTCGTTCTTGGGATTTCCTCAGCTTATGGTTACATAAAAATTGTTAATTATGTTTAGAGGGACTCAAATTATTTCATTACGAGAGTTGATTATCCATGTTCAAAACAGAGGGATGGATGATTAGCTGGGGTTTGCTTGATATTGTAAATGAATACTTAAGCTACAGCTGCTTCATATTGCTTGATATTGTAAATGAATACTTAAGCTACAGCTGCTTCATATTGTAAATGAATACTTAAGCTACAGCTGCTTCATATTGTAAATGAATACTTAAGCTACAGCTGCTTCATATTGTCTTTTATTGGATTTGTTTATTCCTTTTGATTGATTTCATATAATGAAATATTTCTTTGCTTCATCAACCCAAATTTTGTATCCTCCTCTTCTCTTCTGTCTTAATTTCCTGATTTTAACTCTTTTTTTAGCAGTGTGTGTTGCGTATGCGCAACCCAACCCAAACCCCAAAGTATATAATCTACTTTTATTGTTTGAAGTCATTGGAGACTGTTCATTGCTGTTGGTCTGTCCAAATTTCATGATATAATATTGTTTAGGATAATGATAACATGTATAGGGAGGCTCCACATTTGATGCGGCATGTCAATCTCCAATGGGGTTTCCATAAACATGTGTATTTAACTTAATGAATCCCTAATCAACTTATTAATTAGTAACAAATATCAACATTTGTGACAACTCTATATACACTAAATACAAACACATGAATCTTATAAAACTTAAATACACTAATTACAAACACTTGAATCTTATAAAACGGAATTTCCAAGTTAACTGTCCCTATTGAAGATGTAAGACGCATTGATACCCTAGTGCTAACTTGTGGATTGTATTTATCTGTTGCCAAGTCATTTTTGTTTTTATTCGGTGTATTGCTTCATATTCTTATACACAAGATGCAAATTTCATCGTAAGCCGATTGGTCACACATGCATTCTTCTGAGCCGCATATATTCTTATGAGATTTGAACGAAGCTGCGCATTTTGCGCATACAAGAATTGTCTTCTATGTCTATGTCGACTGGATTGAAATGTGCATTGAATTGAATTCACAACGTTTAATTTCTGTAGAAAGAGATGGGAACTTGATGTTACAATTGTGGACCATCAATCATTTATGAACGGCTTTAAGTTAACAAGCAAGTAGTGTTAATACTTTTCTTGAGGCATATGTGCACGCAAAACTTGACTGCAACAAACATCAGTTATTGGTTCATAGTAGTAGAGGTTAAAATTCAGCACAACCCATTTGCTTTTGCACTAAAATATCTTAACAGTTTTTCTCTTCCATGAGATATTGTACTATGTTTAGGGCAGAGATGTCTTCTCTTGGTCTTTCAATTTATTAGTAGGAGTAGGAGAGGGGTCAGCAGCCAACAAGTTGATGATGTGCCTGCCCTGTGGCTGTGGTGTGGGGGATCTTTCCAACTTTCTATTCAATGTATACAGCTTTCTGGGTATTTTATAAAAATGTAAAAAATTTATAGCTTTCTATCCGGACACGAGCGACAGTGAGTGATCTGAAACATTATGAGTTTAGTTGCATCCGAGGGTCCCCTGTTTTACTGCAAGTTGCAAAACTTGTTCATGTCCCTCTGGCTGCCGCTGATGAGCAGTGATGATGTACTCCACGTGGCATTGTGACAGAGGCCATATGAATACAACCACACCTGCAGCTACGTTGTAGCTAGCTTAATTAGTTTAGTTGGCTAGTTGCAAGTGGATCAGTCGGATAACTACCTTCTCAGCTGGAAACAGACGAAAGTTTTGCAGAACTGTGGGCTGCTCTGCTCTGCTCCCTCATTTCAATCTTAATTATTATAAAAAAAAAAAGGACTAATTGCTTTCGTGATCTTTATCAGAAATCATTAATTAGAGAAGAATGACTAGGACCAGAGGGATGATTACAAAAAAGAAGAGAGAAGAGAAAAGGTCTTTCCTATATAATAATGTTGCCATCATTTCTTCAACCCAAGTCCCAAATATCCAATATCCAATATCCACACCACCACCACCACCACCACCACCATGCATGTCAACCAAGTCTCCTGCTCTCACTTCAAAATGGAAACACATGAAGAACAAGATGAATCAACTCTTGAACTCATTCGCCAGCATCTCTTAGGAGACTTCACCTTGACAGATGCCTTTTTTTCTCATCTCAATTTCCAAAGCCCTGACGATTTCTCATATGATTTTCAACCACTTGTTGTGAAATCAGAGTGCTCCCTCTCTGAATCTGAGTCCGCCTCCCCCATTTCAGATCCCCATTGCCACAACCCTCAACCCTGCAATTTCGAAACAAAACCCCAAACCATGAACTCGCCATCCATAAAAGTCGAACCTCTGAATTTGAGCTCACCCACCAAGCGAAAAACAACAACTAGTGCTTGTGCAACTCCCAGCTCGCCTGATAACTCCCAGCAAGTGTCGGGTTCTGGTGAAGCGCCAAGGCATTATAGGGGAGTCCGGCGTAGGCCGTGGGGAAAGTATGCGGCTGAGATTCGTGATCCGGTCCGGAAAGGGACCCGGGTTTGGCTAGGGACATTTGACACTGATGTGGATGCTGCCAAGGCCTACGACTGTGCTGCATTTAAGCTCAGGGGCAGGAAAGCGATACTGAATTTTCCATTGGAGGCTGGACAGTCGTCTCAACCGCCCGTGAACACAGCTCGGAAGAGGAGGAGATCGGTAAAGCAAGAGGAGGAGGAGCAGCCAGAAACTGAAGTCTTGAAGCCTTGAACTCCAAGGAGCTCAACTGTCACCGTTATTCAGGATCCTCCTCTGCTGGCGCGGTGGATTTACTGATTTACTATATGCATGCTCTATGTATTACTACAATATAGTACTAGAAGGGTCACTTATTCACTGTGTACAAATATGGATTAAGATAAAACGAAAAATAAGAGAAAAAATAGTGAGTAATTAGATGTGTAATTATTACAGTCCCAAGCTGTTAAATTAGATAAATTTTTTTTTTTCAGAGAAGCAACTACTTTTATTATTAAAGGGGCATTGTTTTAATGGTAGAGATTTTCTTTTTGGGGTTACTGACAGCTACAATATTGAGGGGTTCAATCCAACCGTTTAATAGTAACTCTATAATGAATCATACGGCTATTAAGAACCCTCTCAATATAATCACTGTAGCCTCAGTTTAATTTTATACCTAAACCGTTCTTCGTCAGAATGTTCATGTTCAGATAATATGAAAGGTCAAATTGGTGATGACAAATGAGATGAAAAAGATGATAAGAAAAGTCAACATAGCTATTTCAAGAACAAAGCAAAAAAAGGAAAAGAAAGGAAAATCTGGTGTGGACACGTGTCGCACCTAACAAGAAGGTGAATTTGGTTCACATGATGGGCGTAGTTATGGGATTGCTGGGTGGGCCAGAGTTAACAACTTGGGGTTTAAAATAGGGACCCTTGTCCGACCCAGCTGTGAAGCTGCAAACTTATCTCCATGTTCCGTACACGTCTCCCAATTTGGCCCAGTACGCAACTCTCAGATAAACGACAGCAAGCCAGCGATGGATGCAACTTGAAATTTTATTTCATTGTTTGGGTGGGGTCCATGATAGGAACAAAAAACCTTGCAAGTTGAGAAACTAAAGATAAACAGGAGGACAAGAGATATTATTTGTCGACTTTTGTTGTTGCTGTCACCTTATCCACATGGTTTCAAATTCAGTTCAAATTATGCTAAAAATAAACCAACTATATACCACAAAAAGAAAGAAAGAAATAACCTCAAGGAGGATTTTATTCTGCTTCACAAATATGTGGTTTTTGCTACAAATTAAAGCATGGTTGTTAATTCACCTGAAGTTAGATGGTAATTTAGGCAGTGAATATATCACAAATTATTTAGAGAAGTGAAATGATGATGATGATGCCAAAGTTGAATCTATTAACAGCATAACCAGAGTGACATTGTTTTACTTACAAACAAATTATCAGTAGTGTAACCTATATAACAAGAAATCTTTTGCAACATAAAACCTAATCTTCCCAACAGATGATCGTCCATAAATTGATATTCAGAATACAAATCCTAAGATGTTATCTGGGTTTTGTTGTACTGTCTAAGTTTTTATTCTAGCTATTCTCCCCACCTCCTCATTTCCTCACTTCTCTCATCTCTTTCTCATCCTCCATGTCCTATCTTTCTGTTTGCTTTATTTTATTTCATTTTTCAAAGAGAAAAGTGTTATCAAAGCAAGCCCTAAGTCATGTCACCTTGGAAAGTGGTTGGGGTAAAACCTCTTGAGAATGGTAAGACCCTGTTGGCATAATTCCAAGAAACAATGTTGTGCTGTCCACTTGAAAATAACTGCGACCTCAGCTCCATAAATTTATATGGAAGTAGCTCTCATGTTGTGGTTGATCACATCAACATCCTCTTTATTAACTCTTTCACGCAGCTCATTGTCTTCCAAGAAACTAGGCTGGTTCGTCGATGCAAGAAGTCTAGCCCACATCCGATCTGTCAAGTTCACTGTGTTTTGCGTCTCTGTCACACGCTGCAATACCACATATGCCATTCATAACTAAACAGTTTCTATCTATTGGTGAATCATAAGTTAACCATATACCTCCAACTTTATCAATACAGAAGATCCATAACAATACACTAGCACACAGATTAAGAGCTATTAGCCTCAAGATTCATTACACTAGCACACAGATTAAGAGCTATTAGCTATTAGCGTCAAGTTTCAACAGGCCTCAAAATTCAGATCCATTGGAGATGGGCTGTAGTCGTGGCCATGAGTTTTATTTTTTTTTAACTTATAAGTTGTACCCTTAAACATTGTAAAGTTTGGCCTCAGTCCAAATAACGTAGTCTGTCTGTGTCCATTTAAGAGTATGGGTTGGTTAGTTTATCTATGTACACTTCTCTCCTTTCTATAGAAGGAAAAGTTTATGCCAAACGGTTTTCTAGTTACTTTCATGATTGCTACTGTAAATTCAAGCTGGATAAAGTTCTTGTCTAAGCTTCTATCCAGTCTTAAAAGTTCCACTCAGAAATCAAACAAAGAAAATGAAAGGAATTTAGTAAAATATCCATAAACTAGAGCAAAAAAACCCCAATAACAACAATAGGAGCAGGGAAAGTGCTTACAGAAATTGGAATATAAGCATGTCTACTGTTTACAGGCCCAACTGTGAAACCACTGAATCCTGCCATGGCCCCATGAACAGCACTCTGAGCAAGAAGAGTGCAGTATATATTGTCTGATGCATTACTTGGGATAGCACGAATCATATATGTTGGATCTGTGGATAAAAAGATAAGCATTTATTTTATTGAGATGTAGCGCCCAGAAACTTTCTACAATAATCGTTTGGGAATGACAACATCTTGACTGCTTAGCACATCTACTTAAGACTTTATGCAAGCAAAGAAAAGAAACCTTAATAAGAATGTAAAAGAAGCAAAAAGGAGTGGATAAAAGTTACTTTGGATCTTGAAAATTTCATTGCTGCTATAATGTTCTCTACAAAGAAGATTCAGTTACAGAAAGGGAGAAAAGTCCTCTGAACTTTGGCTAGAATATAAGGTTGGCTTGGCTCTTGAGGGTAACATTAGCAGAGACAAAACTCTCTGTGATCAGCAACAAAATTCTATACACTATATCAAAATGTACCTATATATTTTGTATTTATTGCCATCTTCTGAACTGTTGTAAAATGATCCTGTGACATGAAAATATAAACAAAGAGCTGAATCAATATTATTGGATAACAAAAGAAGAAACCATAGCGGAACCATAAAAAAAAAGCTCGCACTGTACATAAAATGAAAAGGAAGTGTCTCAAAATATTATTGACAGTTTGTAGGACACCTTAATCTTTTGGGTAAGCCATAGGCCAACATCTAGGAGTAGTTTATTTCCTGATGCATCTTTCCCGTCAACCGCTTGCATCTCCCGTGCAACATATTCCTGCCCTGCTCCTTCTGCTAATACAATAACCACATGTCCATTTTCTTTAAGCCTCTCTTCAACAAATTCAAAAAGCCCACCCCGACCTTCCAAATAGAATGGTGATTCTGGAACCAAGCAACAATCCTGTTACATCCAAAAGCCTATTAAGAGATCTCACAGCAGTTAAGTTACTAATTTAATAGTATTACTTTAGAGCAATATTTCACTTTATGGAGAACAGAAGTTAAATATCATTGAAAGTGGTGCTAGTCCGAATCAAAACCAATATGTTTCCAGATCATTGTATAGTCTCTAGACTAGGACAATGTGCACACCCTTGCTCGCCATATAGAACACAGGCTAGATGAACACTGTTTCAAATTCACTAATTGAATTGCTGCATCATATGCAAATGCACATACAAAGTTATGATTTCCAAAACTAATTTATTTTTCAATCCCTTTCATAGTCCTTGTAATTATGCAAACCAATCTACTTATTGATTACAAAAAAATAATAATCTATTTAATTGGTTGGTTGAAGGTCATAAACTTTTCCAATTTCTAAGCATAGAACATATTCTTCTTCAGAAACTGCTAAAGCTTCTAAATTTTTGGTTCTCTAGTTTCATAAACAATCTCCAAAACACTTGAGTTGTACCATAGCATAGATCTCTAGTTCTCATCCCTAAAAGGAAGGCTGGCACAGGGGTTGAACTGATAAAGCTTCTAGAATTTTTCAATTCTTTAGTTTCCTGAAAAATCTTCAAGAAATATGAGTTATATCACAGAAATAAACATCTAAATCTGTCTCTAATTTTTCCCTGGATGAAAAGAAAGAGGCTGAATTTCCACAGCCCAGTAATTCATTTCACCCATACCTTTATTCCTATCAAAGAGCAACCTCAGGATATCTTTGATTGAACAACATTTTTATTTATTTAAAAAGATAAAGATTTGAAGGAGAAGCACGGACATAAAAGCATGGTCAGCCAAGCAGTTTAAAAAGAAAGGGTAGTAGAATCCGTATTCCATAAGACACATAACAGCATAACATGATCATCATATACACTTTTCCGCTAATCTCTAGAACATCCGCATTACATGACATGATACGATATTCTCAACTATCCTATGTTTTCTTCCACAATCATTAAGATCATAAGTAGGTTGATGTTCTGGGGAGAGGGGCTAAGATTCTTACCACATCTCGACTTGCCAAAGTTGCATATAAAGCAATGAAACCTACAGAAGAAAAACATATCAAGTACAAGAAGAAAGAGACCTTATAAATACATGTTCACCAGTCATCATTTGACATAAGATGATAAGCAAAAGGTGAAAAATGAAAGTGTGTTATCCATTATATCATTCAACGCACATACCACTGTATCTGCCCATGAGTTTGACAATTCCAACTCCATTTTCCACACTTTCAGCCTCCACATGTGCAGCATTAATAGCTCTCTGAGCTTCTTCAACGGCAGTATCAAAACCAAAAGATTTGTCTATCACCTAAAGCCAAATTCCAAAAATAATACCAGTATGATTTTGGGGCAACTTTATGAATGTTGACTAACATTGAACAGCAGTCATAAGACTAAATACAGTTCTTCAATATATGTGAACAAGAAATATGTTGTCTGTTAAAATTTATTGTAGTCATATTGAGATCATGAACTTGCCAAATTCTTTAAATTGGCATCAAAATTTCACTGCATAATGCGGAAGTTAACAGCATAGTAATACTAAATATTGCAAATCCATAAGGGATGATAGAACTTACAGCGATATCATTATCAATTGTCTTAGGGATCCCAGCAACTGCCACTTGAAGACCACGTTTCTCAACTTCCTTGACAAAATATGCTAATGTCACAACATGCTATGCCAAGGAAATGGATTCATCTTAGAGAGATAATGTTCACCTTGTATATTAGAGCTGCTCCTTTTTGGGTGCCATCACCTCCAATTATGTATACCTAAAATTCATGTTAACAACTTCCTCTCAGTAACTTCATTTTTTTCAGTTGGGTTTTCCCTAATAAATTAAAGCAGCCCAAATATGTAGGAAACGAGAGCATATATAATATTTCCACCTGATTTATTCCGCGGTCCTGTATGTTATCGACTATCTTGTTTGTATCATGACCTCCTCGTGAAGTTCGAAGAAAGGTGCCACCACGCTTATGGATATCATTGACAACTTTTGGTGTCAACCTCAATGTATTTTTAGAATAAAAGCCTCTATATCCTCCCTGCAAGTTTTCAACAGTAGCAAAGGGATGCTTTCATTTCTTGAGTTGGTCGGACAATATATGTTAAAGAATATAGTAATGAACTATTAATAGCCTTTGACTAGAAGAGTTTTACAGAGTTAGCAACAGTGTAAAATGTACTAACCTCAATTCCAAGTATATCTTCCACACCATACATGTAGTTCAAGCCACATACAATTTCTCGAATCACAGTATTGATCCCTGGGCATAAACCCCCACATGTCACTATGCAAGCACGCACTTCATCTGACTTGAAATAAACCTAACATTAGAAAAGATAATGTTATTAGAGTTTCGTTTTCCCCAAGCATATCATATATGGGTGGTGATTTAGACGAAAATGTACCTTTTCCCGAGGCCCTGCGCGTCGAAAATGTACTCCTCTGGGATCATCCTTTTGAACAACAACCTAGAGCCATTGCAGGATGCAGTTATTTAAAAGCAACAAAACAAAAAGTAAGACAAATTCAACAAATTCAAAGTTTGGCAGTTAACTTTCTTCTCCTTTTTTGGAAGCGTGGAAAGGGATCACTCACTTTCTCCGCAACCACATCGTCAGTGCTTACAAAAGTTTGCCTAGCAACATAAACACATTATTTACATAATGACCCAAAAATAAAGCTTTCAAGGGAAAAATAACATGGATTTAGGCAAACGTACTTGACAACAGCATAAGCTTGGCTCTGTTTCAATGGATTTGGATACGACTGAAAGAAAGGAGAAAACTTTGATTTTTTTTTCTTAAATTAAAAAAAAACATAAATTGCGTAGACTTTTTCTTGAGCGCACATTCAACCGGCCGGTGCTTAATTACTGTTTAGCTTACCGGTAAATTAGAGAGAAAATCAGTCAAGTGAGGAACGTCTTCGAGGACAAAGCCGTCGTCCTTAGCTGGTTGTTGATTCGAACTTTGACATCGGATTGGCTGGTTTTGGCGCGAACGGAACGGAACTCCGAGGAAGCATCTGGATTTGAAACTCGGATACCGGAGGTTTTGAAGTGACGGGAAAGATTGAGATCTGGAGCCAAGCGATGAACGGGAAGGTGAAGGTAGCAATTGAGACGACGTGGAAAGCGGAGACGAAATGGCCGATTCCATTGGAATTTCTTAGAAGCTTAAATTTCAAAGCTTTTCGCAAATTTTGCAGAGGACGAGAGAGATGAGAAGGCAAATGAAATGTTGAAGAAAGCGTACCAACGGCGAACTCTGGGAGGAGCTGTGTTCTCCGTTGAATGGTGGCGGTAAGGGCCAAACGGTAATAATTGAGATGCTCGTTTAATGGCGCAATTCGACTACAAACGGACACTTGTCAGGTCAAAGTAAGAGGTCACGCAGCTCTTTTTGAACCCAATTTTCTTTTGACCAAAAATTAAATTTCATTTTACCTTTTCTCCTCTAGAAAATTATAAGATACCATTCCCTCCTCAGAACTCTCTGAAAATTTTGTGGTTTCTCCAAATTTTATTTACATGTCAACTTCGTGGTGTTTCCAAAAACAAGACTGACAGATTTCGAATGTGACGCTTGCATTTTATAATAATAATAATATACAGTGGAAACACATTTTACATTATGTGCAAGGCATTTTCAGTTATTGAGATTGAGATGAAAGTTTGCCTTCAACTGCATGCTGCAAACCCAGCAATAAAATTCAGATACATTTGCTTTTTGGCTGGTCATTTTTCAGATACAATTTAATGGTGTGCACAGATCGTGGAATTCTCAGCATTCAGCAGCAGCATACTCATTGTAGAATCCATTACTGAAATAACCGCAGAGTTGGGCCCAGGTTGCATCGGCAATTCTTCTCGTCGTCATTAGGTTCTATTTGAGGAAACGATCAATCATATGACGTATGACATCTTCACCTTCTATATGTACGCTTTGATCTTTGACCTGTAAAATGTTCAGAGTGCGGATTTGTTACTTTCGTGCATTCAAGCGTAAGGTCCATGTGTGCGCTGTGTGTCTGTATGTAAGAGAGAGAGAGAGAGCAAGAGAGATATACTTGAATGACACTATGAGCAGCAAATCTATGTCTGCTGCAGTGGAAGCTAACATCTACTTTTTCCCAGGACACACGCGATAGGCCTGTCAATAGTTCCCCTGCACAAAGAGTCCAATTATTATGTTGTAAAGTTGAAGAATCACTGAACTCCACAGAAAACAAAGGTGTTCAGGCAGAAATAGTTTACGGATAAACAATAATATGCAAGTAGCACACTACAACAATACAACAATACAACTATACTCAAGTATGGTAACATGCAGATGCAAACAGATACAGGAGCAATGAAATGTAAACATAAGAGGTAAGCAAAATTTGCAAACTATAGCCAACCAGAAGAGCAACAAGCATAGACAAGAAGTTATATTTACATTGAATTCAAATGTCAAAATCACTATCAAAAGTTGAAAACGAAAAGAAAATGAAGTTGCAAACCTTCAAGCTTGTCGGAGTCATCATCTTTCACTGAAGTAGGCTCGCACTGCTCAGCATCATAGGCCTTACAATGTTCTTCATAAACAATATGTGGATATTTTTCATCTACAGTATCCTGCCACTGATAAGAAGTAAACTCATTGCATTCAATGACAACCAGAAGATTCCAAACTCAACCTACCATTACAAAACTATGCAGATGGCAATACCTTTGGCAGTTCACTGTTACGTCTAATACATGATGTTCTCCAGCCAACGATATCTTTATAGTATTTGTTATTGAAAACAAAAGGTTAACAAAAGCTTCAAAATTGGAAAGTACACATCAATAAGATCTATATTGATCACGGAAAATAGGATACGGTCATAGCCCACATTTGAATACACCACCCTACGTCTAAAACTACGCAATGCAGACCTGTCAAAGAAAAAAAGCATGTCATTCTATAATTACATATTCAGATTTACTAGAGAGGAAAGCTCAAGAAATTTGGAATCTCAAAGTTAAATTTTGGAATTTGTATGCAAGTAACATACATGAAATAACAATCATCATAATCTTCTATCATGCGTTTAAGCAGCGGAGGCTTTCCATCATCGTCGTCATTAAGAAAAAGATGCCTACCTGTTCTCCTAAATATCAAATGAATAACCGCACTAGCAACCTTTTCAAAGGCAGGTACACCAAAAAGAAATGGTACCTACAAAAGGTGAATCAATTCATAAGTATAATAGAAATTGCATATGCCAACTGGGCTACCCTTGAACAACGTAACATAAGAACATTTTTTTCACTCCTGCCTTAACAAAGTTTTCCACCACATAAGTCAACAGAATCAGAAATTTTGAAAACCTTGTCCCATGACCCCTATACACTATATCAAAAGTCATAGAACCCAATACAAGTGAAGAACTTGCTCGCACTTGAGATGTTAAAGAACTTCTAGGAAGTTAAGTACATTCTGATTGAATAAGTGGAAAGGAAATTGTGTTACCTGCTTGTTACCTCTTGAACCAAGATGAGGCGTAGCAACAGTAATAAAGTTCATAGGCTCCAAGCCACATAGCGTACTCCTTGGATCCTCTTCACTCCCATTAGGAGAAGAATGTTCCTCTTCACTCCCATTAGGAGATGAATGTTCCGTATTTTCACTCCTTGGATCCTCTTCACTCCCATTAGGAGATGAATGTTCTGTATTTTCATTTTTAGGGGGTCTATATAGCCTCCCAATTGTATATCTTGCCACTAGTCCTCCCACAGAATGTCCAATGAATGAGATCTTACGTAGATTTGGCTTTCTTTGAGTCAGTTCGACAACCTAAAATTAATAAATTTGGTTAACAAGTGATACAGAATAGGAAGGGAATGCGTTTTTTTTTTAATGTAAGGAAACCTCGAATATATATATATATATATATAGGCAGCTAGCAACCTCCTCTGCCAATCGCTCCCCCATTACATCCACACCATCCAGAGTCAGCCTAGAACCATTCCGTTCACTACCTGCAGACGAATTTCAACCAACTTAATTAGACTTGACAAACTTATATTGTCTGCAAACAATATCAAATGCCATTGATCACATCAATATTTCTCTAATTCCACTTTAAAAATTTCTCTGACAAATAAAAAGAACTAAATATATACAAAGCAAGGGTACTATAATCCAAAACTCAACTCCAGGGAACTCAAATTAACTATAGACTAGAAAAGCCGAATATGCAAACATTGTCCAATCCAATAAGCAGCAGGATGATCATATGTATGGGCCCACCTTTCTTCGGTTTAATGATTCTTTTCTTCAACCAATCTCCTCTTATATGAAATTAGTAACATTAAGAATAAATGAAATGAGTGGCATTGAAGTGGCAGGTAAAAAATCAAGATAAAGTTCGGGAAAAATGGTACATTTTTGGCTCTATGAATCACTAATTACATTATACCAAAAATGGTAACCAAAAACAGAGGAAGAACTAAAAAGGATAGCAGGTATTATAGAGCTCAACCCAACAAAGCCTTTTTTCTTAATAAGTAATCCAACAAAGCCCTATTAGAGTAAGTGTATCAGCATTAATTGAATGCATGATGCAAAAGAATGGTCCTCACAATGAACAAATACTTTGTCAGGAAGCATTTTAACAAATTGCTCTGCTCCAAACTTCCAATCTGCGGCACTGCACGAGCAAATACACAACAATATCAACATTCTACAAGAGTAAAACTGTCCAGCACAGAAAAGCAGACGAGTTTCAAATACCCAAAATACAAAATGAAGTATTAAGAGTCATGCTAATTTAAGAAAAGAAAGTTAAACAGAAAACCATATTTTTTTTCCCAATAAGACAAACTTACATTTGTAAAGTAAGCATAAAATCAAAATTATGGACCAAAAACAAAGTTTTAGTAGATCTAATCTAACCTACATTAGGAACTAACAATTTTAACGGAACATCAAATTAATTATCAAAACCATGAAAAGGTAAACAATCTGTCGATACCATCACTTCAAATACAAAATTTTCTTTCAACGAAAGCAAAACCACCATTAAACCTTCTCAATCTCTCGATAATAGAAGAATTAGTCAATATCCAAAGCATAAAGAGATAAAATTTATAGTACAGAAATCAAATCTTGATTAAATCAAGTTTTGTTCGAAGAAAATGAATAAACGATTAAATTGAAAAGGCCAGACCTTCCCATAATTCCATGGACCATGACAACGAGATGGTCAGCAGAGGAAGAATCGGACTCATTAGAACTCCAGACATTGTGACTCCCATTCACCGACGCGGAGGAGCAAACCCCGTTCTCTACGACGCCGTTTTCCATGGTTGCTGCTATCTTCGGTCCAGCTATGAGCATGGACTGAGAACACTATAGCCGAGTTGGAGAGAGAGACGATCGGCAAAGCTGGAGAGAAACGCTATAAAAGGTTTGGAAATATATGAAGGGAAAAAGAAGAGAGGAGAGTTTTTATGTTCTCATCTTCTTCAACTTCTGCTGGTTCGGTGGTTGTTGAGAGACTCTAAAATGAAACGAAAATAGAAAGAAACCTGAGAGCGAAGGAAACTAATTTAATTTTCCTTCTAATGTTTTTCCTAAAAATGATTTTTTTTGCATGAAAATCAATTTGTTTATTTTTTACCCGCTTTCTTTTCTTAGATAAAAAAAATAATATAATATAAAACCAAATTCGTTTTTCTTTTTGGTTGAAAAATTTTACGTGGGGCCCTAACAAGAAAAAGATTAGTGGATGGATGAGAATGCCCGGATGACATCAGCAGGGTAGTATTTATTTATTTATTAGAAAATTACAATGCTTTCGTTAAGATTCGGAAACGCGTCAGTTTTTTTGCTTTGCGGGCGTCAAACGCGTCGGTACGCGGGTGATGTAAGTTTTTGGCACTTTGGTAATTGGGGGATTTCTTCTTTTTCTATACAAAATTAAAATTTAATAACCGACATTCCAAGAGATAAAATTATAAAAATGCTTATAATTATATTATTACGCGTGTAATTGTTTTTAATATTTAAAGTGTTTAGTAGCAATGTAGCATTCAATATTTTGATCGCATATGGTTAATCATATTTTTCTTTTATTTTGTCATAGTGGAGGAGGTATTTTCACACACATTGTAATGTGGATCGAACAAGACCACTAACCTGCATGCCAACAACTCTATTATTGAGCTAAATTCCATTGGCAATTACTGATATTATTGAACCACGTAAAGTTCTATAGATTTCATTGCTCATAAAACAATATTAACTCAAAAATAATTATAATTAAACTTAAAATGAATGTATTGATCGTCCTTTACAAAAGTGTGATTTTGAAATAGTATAGCATGTAGATTAATTACACTCATGCAACGACAATTAGTGTGATGATAATGGCGAACAAAAATCCTCTATTTGATATGATATTAAAAAAATAAAATTATATTAATTCATCAAATGCTTGGGTGATTTAGGCTTCTAAGTCACTCCATATGTGAGAAATTCAGCCTTAAAGTTATTGAATAAGTTCAAATCACTCTTAAGATACCTCAAATATCACTACATGGCCACCTGGCAAGTTATATTATATATTGTTGTAAATTAATTTTCCATTACTTTAACATGTTCACGGATTGAGATTCCAGTGAACATGGGCTACATAGAAGATAAAGGTGATGACGGGGCACCAATTCGGACAGTGTTTGAAAATACAATTTGGTCCTTTACCTAGCATTGGATTTACAGAACTAACTTGGAAAACGCGTGGCTGCATCTTTGAGTGGTTGTTGTTGGTTCCCAGCATTTAGCCTATGATGGTTACCTCCATCTGTCTGGCTGTTGTATAATAATTATTCATCAATGATGAACCGAATGCGTTGGCGCTAGTATATGGCTTTGGACTTATCACAGATGGATTATCCATTACAAAGAATACGAAGGCCCTACAATTTCAAGATCATTTTAATTGAATTCGTGTCTAGAAAAGCAGCAGAAAAAGAAAACTCTCTCAGTTTGGTCAGGAATAAAATATCGATGATATCTAAATATCGGTGGTAAAAATACGGAAATTTCGATGGAAATATCGGGATATTATCGATATTTGGTCATTAATCGATATTATCGATATTTTGGTTGTGAATATCTAAAATATCGATGGTATCGGAAATATCGGTAGTCGAAAAATACGGAAATTTCGTGGAAATATCAGATATTATGGATATTTTATACCTTGGTTTGGTCCCACATTCTCGTTGCTTTAGGCTTGGCCCACTTTCAATTTTGGTTTTAATAATTTAAGGAGCGGATTTTCTCACTTCACTTACATTCCCATTTGCTTTTTAATAATTTTTAATCAATTTTGTTCATTTTAGCCTAAAAATAAAATTCACACCTCGAATGAATGCAGTAATTCTCACTAACAAGAGTAATGCTTTATTTGACATTGACACATTGACATTGACACAACGGCCATGTGTCGATGCTTCGTCTTTTCTCCTCGCTTTCTCTTCTAACAAAAGCGAATGAATGGCGTTACATCGACACATCGTATGTCGATGTTGTGTCCAAATAACATTACTCTTATTTTATACAGACTTCCATATTTTTCTTTTTTGTGGTGGTGGCGTTGGGGGGCTAACAAATCCACCAAGGCACTTACTGCAAATTGGTCATGCAGGCTTAGCAAGTCAAAGCCAGTCAATTTTCCATGAGCAATAACGATGATCTAAATACAAATGGTAGAGAAAGGCCACTATTGTAGCCAAATTGTCAGATGTTCCAACTACAACAAATGGAACATCCCAACTACATACACATAATACAAAGATGCTTAATTCTACATTTTACTTTTCTCAATAAAAATTGGAAAAGCAAGCTGCCTCAATCATCTGAGCTATATTCACTGGATTCTGGAAGTGCAGCAACAGCAGCGCAGCAAAACGACTCTTTATCCTTCAGGAGAAGACAGCTTCCATCCGAATTCCATTTTAGATCGACTATGCTAAACTGCGGTAGCGGGATACTCACAGAGTAAGCACCCGCAGGAGTCCACATGTACAAATGAGAGCTTCCAGTGCAAACAACGAGACGCGTGCACATAGGGTCCCAAACTGCTGCTCGAATTGGATCTTTCTGCACCAAGATAGCGGCAAGTTCAAGATGGCGTATGTCCCAGATCCACAGAACACTTGGCAGGCTATCATTCCGAGTGCAGATGTATTGGCTGTCATTGCTCCATGACATTAGACCTACAACAAAACCTCATAGCTTTAGCGATATTCTCATATTATATATCTCGAGCAAATTTTCAGTTAGCACCTAAGGATACATACGGCCAAAATTCAAACAAAGTCTCAAACTAATATGCTGAAAGTGCATTTGAACTTTGAATTCTTGCTTACACATATATTGATAACTCATAAGGTGAACAAGCCTTTGAATGAAGACGTCCGTCCTTACACAAAGTCAACGAATAAAAGCAGCTGACTCCACATAATGAGGTACTTAAAGTATTCAAGGTGATTAGGAAATATCCCATGCAAACATATTTGACTGCAATATTCAACTTCCATCCCTGCCTGAAGTTGTTTTTAGCTTCCTGGTTTTCCTATCCCTACGAGGGTAGTTTTATGTCTAGTTTTGTTTAGTTGTTTTGATCGAGGATGACTTATCCTCTTGATTATTAATACAACAGTTTCTATTCAAAAAAATATTTGACTGCAATATTGATATCAAACTCTGATATGGCTCCAATTAGAATCAATAAACTCGATACCACAACTTGAAGTTCCTCAACTTGCAACATTCGTCCAAAAGTATGACTGGGATCAACCATCATGGCCTCTGTTAAGGACATTGAATGTTATCTGATGGCTGGGCGGATGCATTTATGAACACTTTAGTTTCTAAGTGCATTTCCACTCTGCTAATGTAAATAGCTAGGACATAGACCAGTTTGATTGTTTTTCATCAGATTAGGTTTAGCTTCATTTAAAGGCTAATATTGCAGGTGCGATTACAGGAGTAATTACACCAGATAATATCTTAAGAGCTATCTTCATGTTTGAGCTATTGCATTGACTGGGGTCTACCAAATTTTTGTTTATTTGCATATCACTACAGTACAAAAGGAGAAAGGGCTTACCAATTCCTTGTTTGGGGTTAGGTTTGTCTGCAGGAGGCTTCTGGAAAGGCAAACTAATGGGCACTTCTGTAACCTCGTACCTAACTCTGAAATGTCCTTCAGAAGCATCTACTTGGAAAGAACAATAAACAAATAAATATCAGGCAAAGAAGAAAGGTAAAGGGATCCAATCACAAGGCAGAAATGAAACCTGACAAATACACACACACACACCAACAACAGGGAAAAAGGAACCTGATTCAGAATACTAAAGTACTAAACAAGAATGTAGAAGGGTAGTGTACGCAGACAAATGATACAGCACACTACTTTCATAGTTTGCAAATGTTTTATAAGTTAAGAAAGAACAGCAATCCTGCTTTTGAGAAATTTACCAACAGTCATGCTTACCATCATTGCCTTGTGCAAAATCATCACTTAAACATAGCTCGGACATATCAAGCAGCAGTGGCTCATCTACTTCCTGGCGTTTTAGAAATAAGGGGTGAGAAATCACCCAACAAACTAAAAGAACATGATATCTGGCTATCTAATATATTAACAAACAATCACCTTAAAAACAGCAGCACAACAGGGAGCACGGACAGTCGAAAGATGCATAAATTCAGCAAAAGTCTTCCAAGTCAGGTGATTCAAAACACGCAACATCTGATCATAACTACCCACTGCTAGAAACTGGCCACAAGGAGACCACGAAACACTTTTTACGCCCAATCCATTTTCATAAGCTTGATACTTATATAGGCACCTCCCATCTGGGGAGTATATTAGAACCTGTATCGAACCACACCATGAATTTTTTTCAAACTAAACCATTATTTAACAAAATTACTGCACATCATTTTGGTTTAACAAAGCCAAAAGAAATGAAGTTGCCACCTTATATTCGAGAGGCGAATCCCATATCACTATTGCACTGTCATCTGGCGACCATTCAGTATCAGACAAGTCCAATGTGTCCACAGAAAATACACCCATTATCTCCCATGTATGACAAGACAGAAGATTAATATAGTCCTTGCAATCACGCCTTGTGCAAATTGCAGCAAATTTCCCATCTTTGGTAAAAGAAACGCCCTTGGAAGGATGCTTTGGCCATTGCACATGTACACATGCTGTGTTTAATAGCGACCAAACTGTTAAACGCAGTTGGAAGTCTGATGTGGTAAGTATGTGACGGCTGTCCGGGCTCCATCTAGCATACGCAATACCAGCAGGACCTTCATCTATCTTGCATGTCCATTCAGGTTGGGCCAATGACCATGCCTGTATCATTGGTCTTTTATATAGACCACAAAGAATGTACTCAGAATCAAGGGCCCATTCGATATAGCTTATCTTGTCCAAGCATGAAAACAGCTGCACAACCTGCATTAGAATTTTAGAATTTAATTATATATAAGATAAACTTACATTCAAGATATATGAAATGGAGTTTAGCAAGTCAGTTGTTAAGTCAGACAGAAGTTGTAAAACAGCAATGAGTGTGAGGCATGCAGAAACCAAATATAGGATGCAAAGAAAATAACTGTTTCGACCGTTTTAGTCATTATTGCTTATGTCCAAACTTTTGAGGGTATATTTCTTACCTCCACAAAGGCCTAAACCTTATAACTGCTCATGAACCCTACCATACAAACATCTCACAAAGGAGCATTATTCTATGGACTAATGTACCTTTTATGACTCTTACGGTCTAATTGAATGGTTACGAAGAGAGCTCATATTAAGTAACAAAGAGAAACCTCAACATATTGAAATCTTCAGTCTATGTAAACACTTGTTTAAGAACAGTAAAATGCATGAACATAAAGCGGCCAAAATTCACTTTGAATCGCGTTAGATATCTACAAGGTGAAAAACTCTTATCATAACTAAATGTGATTAGATCCTTGAAATGAAGATCGAAGTTTATAATGTCTTTTCTTCTAATTTCTCAGCAATCAAACAGATTACAGCATATTGAAGTTACATTGGCTTTGTCAACAGCGAAATGCAAAGGGTGAGATCTACATAAATTTAACTATTCCGGAGCCAATGCCAATCGGTCCAGCTACCATTTGGTATCCGTGAAAATGTAGAGAGGTAAATGAGAAACGAACGAGTTAAACATTTGCAGCTTCATTTTCCTTGCATTTTCTCGGCAACCAAACGGAGCATGAAATAAATTTATTAAGAAAAACTAAAAAACGAAACAAAATTGGGGAGATACCTTGAAAGAAAGAGTGTCGCGAATAACGAGGCGATAATCGACGGCGACGGCAATGTAACGAGCATTGGGTGAGAAACAACAAGGACCCGTCTGCTTGTAAGCTTCTGTAAACTCCATTCACATTCAGATCAAATTTTCTGAGACGCAATTTTCAAATTCGTTTGTTTAACAACGCCAGCTTACTGTTAAGCTATCGGAGCACTTCTTGCTACTTATATTTCAAATTCAAACTGCACTTATGAAATAAACGTATTGAAGTAGTGGTGGTTACTGTTGCTGGAGAGTGTTTTAGATTTGGAGTGAGATGAGATCTGTGAGAAGAGACGAGACTGTAGTTAAGGTTTCGTTTAACTTCACTTTGTAAACCCGCCGAACCCTTTCAACCGGCGAAATCAAATCAATTCGCTTATTTATTATTTATTTTTTAAAATTCGATTTTTTTTTAATACAAGTGATATTTTACTTTTTGTCAATCTAATTTAAACTATGAGGGTGATTCGAACTACGCTTTAGCCAACTTGACTTAATTACTTGAGTTCGATGATATACTAAAAAGTACTGAAATCAAATTGACTGAAACTTTACTTTGGTTTTATAGATTGATTGACTACCTATATTAATATATATATATATATTTTTGGTCAAGATATTAATATTTTTTTACACTCGTTTTACTATTTCATTATGCAAATTGATATCAATTTTTAAACCCGAATTGATTCGAATTTTTCTCTTCATACTCAACTTTTACCCATGAAAGCCTCATTTTTCTCAATTTTTTTTTCTTATGTCCATTCAAAATATAATTTGAAAGCTCGAGTCAATTAGGGTTTAAGGATCAGTTTAGGATTGTTGTCATTTAAAATATATATATATTAATTCTGCTGTGTTTTAAAAATAATAAGCTGCAAAATAAAGCATCTCCATGTTTGGTAAACAATATTTTTAAAGTGTTGTTAGTACAAAAAACAGTGTCAAAACCATTTGATAAATTTTAATATAAAACTGTTGTAACTATGAATAATGACTAAAATAGACATGATATTGAAAGTGTTATGCACTAATCATGTGATGGTAGTGGTGGTAGTGAACGAGATTGAGGTGAGGGTGGTGGTGAAAGAAGTGGCGATGGTGGAGATGGTGGTGGTGGTGGGGATGGCAGTTGTGAAGGTAGAGGTGGTGGTGATGGCGGTTGTAGAGGTGGAGGTGGAGGTGGTGGTGGTGGTGATGGTGGTGGTGGTGGTGGTGGTGGAGGTGGTGGATGAGGTGGTGGTGATGGATGAGGTGGTGGTGGTGACGGAGGAGGAGGAGAATGAGGAGGATGAGGATGTAGTGGTGGCGGTGGCGGTGGTGGTGGAGGTCGTGAATGTGGTGGAGGTGGTGTCATTTTTAAAATGAATAATGATATTTTGGGAATTAAAAAAATTCATTAAAGGTCCATCTATACTTCATTTGAAAGCAGCTTTGAAAAGCAACCAAGAGCTTGCTTTTAAAAGCTGCTGTAAAAAGGCCAATGCTTTTAAAATAATCGAGATATTTTATTTTTACCAAACACCTTAAATTGTTTAACTTTAAAGTGAAGCAAGTTTTGGTATAAAAAAGCAATCTCAAACAGGGCTTAAGTTGGTTAAATCAAATCCTAACTTAAAAGGATATAAAAGTCCTTGGAATTGGTCAAGGAATTAACAAACTTGACGGAAGTGGCACATTGAAATTGTTTTCAATGATTATGGTGCTCATAACAAATTGAAACAAATTGAAAGTTCATAAGGCAAAGTAAAAAAATGCTTATAGTTCATGAGGCATTGCTTTAAAAAAACCTTTATATATAAACAGTTCTATCGTGATAAAATTTCTCTTGAACAAGGTTATCCTTACGAAATTCCGCCTAGATAGTCATTGGGAAATACCTGTGCCGACGACATTTCGTTAGGATAGGTCACCTAATTATTATTATTATTATTTTTGTTATTAATTAATATCTTAGCCTTATTAAATTACTTTAATTAGTAAATATGTTTTAATTATTTTTTATTTAGTTCAAAAATAGTATTTAAATATTTTAATTAATTAATAAATAGTGATTGATTATATTGAATGATCTTAAATAATTTTGTAGACTTTAAATCTTTTTAATTTATGAAATTAGTTTTAAAATATTTAAAAATCCTAGAAAATTATATTAGTACTCTAAAAATGTGTTTTACCCTCAAAGCCCTAAATCCAAGTCTCGAACCAAAAACTCTAGCCTCCGAACTTATCCGAACTTATTCCAAAATCATTCGCAAGCCTCGAACCCTAACCCTAAACCTATTGTAGGGCACTTAGGACTCTATTAGGCTTGGATACTCACATAACTGGATATAAGAGTTTGTGATTAAGGTTTCGATCTCAATCTTGGATTAGTACGACGTAATCAAACATGACCTTGTAAAGTGGAACTTGGGCCTCACCTTTAGATTGGGCTTGGATTATATATACATAATAATTAATATTTAATAATTGTATACTTGGCCTTGTGCCTTGGGTTGGTACAACGTAACAAAACCTAACCTAGACATGTCTTGGCGAATTTTTTTGGGATAGACCTATCCCGACAAAATATTTAACCTAACCAACAGGATAGACATAATTAATAATTAATATAATTAAATAAGGCTAAGATATTATTTAATTGCAAATATTAAACTAAACAAACTAATTTTAAATTTAAAAAATGTCAACAAAATAATTTAAAATAATTAATTAATATTTATGAACTAATTTGTGAAATTAGTAAAATATTAATACTAATTATTCACTAAAGAAATAATACATAATACATAATTACTAATTAAAGTAATTAAAAAGGCTAAGAAATTACTTAATTACATATATTAAACTAAAAAGTAGTTGGCCATAAAAAAGAGTAAAGAAACTAATTTTATATTTAAAATTAAAAATTAAAACATTTCCCGATGAACTTTCGTTGGCATATACCTATGCCAGCAACAATTTGTTGGATTAGACCTCCCCGACGCATTTTTGCCGGCATAGACTTCGCCTAACAAAATGTCGTTGGCGTGGCGTTGCCGGCAAAGTATCCTCGGTAAAGATCTATACCGCAACTTCGTTGGGAGAGGTTTTTAAATTTTTAAAAATGTAAAATTATTTTCTTTAGGTCAATATATTTTTAAAAAATTTCTTTTTGTAATTAAATAATATCTTAGTCTTATTTAATTATTTTCATTAGTAATTATGTTTTAATTTTGATTTATTTAGTGAATAATTATTATTAAATATTGTAATGAACTTCATAAATTATATTACTTAATAAAAAGTAATTAATTATTTTACATTTTTTGGACTTTAATTTTCATCGGGATAAAATTTTCTTGAAATAGCTAATTATGTAATATTTTAAATTGAGCAATATCTTAATATTATTTAATTAATATAATTAGTAATTAGCTTTTACTTATTATTTCTTTAATGAATAATTAGTATTTAAATATTTTAACTAGTTTCATGAATTGCTAAATAAATAGTAATTAATTATTCCAAAATTGTTGATGGCTTAGGTAAGTTGTGGATGACCTAGGTCTGTGAAGAATGGCCTAGGGAAATGAGTTGACTTAGACAAAGTGAAGTATGGCCTAGGTAAGTAAGTGACCTATGTGAAGTGAAGTGACCTAGGTAAGTGGAGGATGGCCTAGGTCAGTGAAGAATGAGGAATAAGTAGAGCTAGGATTCAAGTTACGTAGACCTCTTACTGTTAGATTTCTTTATACGTGTTCATGATCTTTCACACAATATGAAATACTTAAAGACATATATGGTACAATCTTCCTTGAGTATATGACCTCACGAACTCATTCACAAAGAACAGCAATAATCCTTGGTAGAGCAGGACGCCTCAAGACTTTTGCTCTCTCTCGAGAATCTGTTTGACTCTCTCTTTATGATGAGATTAGGATAGAGAACGTGTCGATGAGAGAGCGGGGGCCTTAAGCTTATAGGGCTAGGTCAAGTTGTCTCTACTCATCACCGAGGCCGACTTGTTTAATCTTTCAAGCCTACCAAGCAGCGGTTCACGCAAATAAGGAAACAAATAGGACTCCTTAATAGGCCTCAAAACCTTTCCTTATTCTACAAGGTTTTGGGCCTCAAGGTATAATCTAATTTAAACTCTTATCAAAACCTGATATAATTTAGTATCTAGTGCACTGATCTAAATAGGAAACATAACACTTACGTCTACAAAACATCGAGATGGAGGTTTCAATGTTAGAGGAGGCCTATATGGACTTCAAGCTTGCGCCCATGAAAGCGGTGAAGGAGGTCGCGTTGACCAAAAAAGCGGTAGAGGAGCTTGTGTAGACCAAGAAAGTGGCAAAAAGCTCATTGCATCCATGAAAGCAGAGAAGGAGCTTGCTGCGGCCAAGAAAAACATCTTCATTAACTTTCTCCAACCCCCGATATAAGCCGCCATGCGTTCAAGCAAAGGACATCGTATGGTAGCTTGCCACCTTGGCAGTCGCCTGGGCATCACGAATGCTCTGCAATATGAGTTTCCCCCAGGCTTGGTTTAACAAATTTGTTTTTAGGAAATACCAGACATTTCTCGAAAAATTAAATATTGTTGTCATTTTGAAAAGAAAATTGGGAACTATGAGTTGATGGGCGGTAAGATGATTTAAGGGACTATTCAAGGTGGTGTTTGTAGTAACGTAGAGCAAAATGGAACCCACAGTTAGTCACCACTTACATAAACCTACGTACACACACTTTCTCTATGTCTCTATCTCTCTGACTCTCTCCAACCAACACACACTATACAAAACAACATTAGGATATAAAATGATTACCTTGGTCACGTGCCATTTCTCAAGTATGCTCAACTCTAATTCTTTAAGCTTGTGTTAGATTCAATTATTTACAATTTCATTGCATTTTGTCAAAAGTTGATACATTAACTTGATTGTACAAGGGTTAAGAGTACCATTGTACCTAGCTATAATACTTACCATAGTGGAAATTGTTATCTGATTTCATACCCTACTATTCTTTTAGGTTTACCAAATCATTCCTAACCATGTCTGAAAATTATATTATCATAGGAAAAGTTTAAGGCCTCTTAGATATGGGTCCAATTTCAGCAATATAGTTTGGTTGCAGGACACTAGTTGTTACCTATTAATTCAAGTCCTCAAGCCCAGTCGTGTAGCCACCAACGCAAATACTATGTCCACCAATTTTAATGTATTTACAACTCCTGCCATTATATAGGCACGAAAACTAAAAGAGGGAGAATGACAGATCACCGAAATCACGGTTGATCCTAAATAGTCATGCTCATTCGTTGCAAAATTCCAATGATTTTTTGGTGCTTTAATGAGAAGATTTGTGAATCTACTTATGATTCACTATTACATATGGAAGAACCCTATGGCCAAAATCAGCGAGCATCTGGATTATCCTCAGTTGTGCCGTAAATTGAAGTTCCTGTATTCCAGGTAAAATTTCAATTTTTGTTTTGTAAACCTAGAGAGGAGGAAAATTTAGGGGGTTTCATTATGTATTAGTTGGATTGATTCATATCTTCGTTTCCCTGAATCATTGAAGAATGGTTTTGGTGGATATTTGTACCATTTGAATTTTAAGTGTAACATCCCACATCGACCAATGGAGATGGGGTGATGTGCCTTATATGTACATGCACACCTCCATCTAGTACGAGGCCTTTTGGGAGCTCATTGGCTTTGGATTCCATGGGAACTCCAAAGTTAAGCGAGTTTGGGCTAGAGCAATCCCAGGATGGGTGACCTACTGGGAAGCTGCTCGTGAGTTCCCAGAAACAAAACCGTGAGGGCGGGCCCAAAGCGGACAATATCGTGCTACGGCAGAGCCGATCCGGGATGTGATAGAATGGTAGTAGAGCCACTCTGCCGTGTGATGCGAGTGTGTCGACGAGGACGTCGGGCCCTAAGGGGGTTGGATTGTAACATCCCACATCGACCAACGGAGAGGGGGTGATGTGCCTTATATGTACATGCCCACCTCCATCTAGCACGAGGCCTTTTGGGAGCTCACTGGCTTCGGATTCCATGGGAACTCCGAAGTTAAGCGAGTTTGGGCTGGAGTAATCCCAAGATGGGTGACCCACTAGGAAGTTGCTCGTGAGTTCCCATAAACAAAACCGTGAGGGCGGGGCCCAAAGCGGACAATATCGTGCTACGGTGGAGCCGATCCGGGATGTGATAGATTTTGGAATTTTAAGTTGAACTTTAGGGGGTTTGGTTATGTATTAGGAGGTTTCGTTATGTATTAGTTGTACTGATTCGTAGGTATTGGGATTTTGGTGAATATCGTTGGTTTATTATTGTTGACCATGTGTTTTGGTGCTATTTGCTTTGGCTAATAGTGTGCAAGCAGTTGAGAATTGGGTTTACAAGAATGTCTCCTCACATGTCTCCAATGGTGTAGATATTAGGTAAATAGTCCATCTTTCTCACCTATTTCATATTTACAGATTAAATTTTTTTTCTTTTAAACATGTGAATGATTAAGCCTGAATTTTAGTTTATGTATGTTTATAAGATAGTTTCCTTGGTTTTAGCCTCTATGCAAATGAAACCATTAGGTAAATGTGTGTGTGTGAGTGCGTGATCAAAAGATGTATGTATTGATAGATAAGAGTATTAGCATAAAAACAAGTGGCTAATGAATCTATGTATTGATATGTGTTTGTAGAGAGAGAAAGAGAGGTGTTATTCTGAAGCTATTGCTTCTAGGAAATTCAAATTCTTCAACTGCTATTTAAATCACTCGTCTTTATCAAAAGATGACTGGGTTTTCCTCAACTAGAACCTGTCGTATAGGTAATTGGTCAAATGTCATTTTAACAAAATTCCATCCCTGTGAATGGCGTTAGTAATCCAAATTTTTTGTTTTGCACTTTAGCTAATTTAACGGTTTTTATATGAAAACTAATGGAATGAGGCAACCTTAGTAACGGAATGAAAGTTCAGGGGGAAATTGAGCCATTATAAAAGTTAAGGGGCAGTCTGAGACAATTTGTAAACCACATGGGGTATTTGAACAAATAAGCCTATTTTGATATAATATATGTTTTTGTGTTTGAAAGGGGAAGTAGAGCTCCTCAACGGCTGACTAAGGAAAGGCCTTCTAAATGGTCTAAATACTCATCGGGGCGCACACTAAAATAGTTTTCCCTTATATTAAATTAACACATATCAATTCATTTATTAAGACCAAGGGGCCATAGCCCATCGAGGTTCTTCGCCGATGCCAAGCCCTATGTTCGAGGTTCCTCGTTGCTATGGTCTTACTCAAATTTATTAATACATGTAATAAGAGTTTTTTCGGTGGATCTTAGAGCTCCCATTCCAACTTCTGAGGATTGTCAACAAACTCTATAATTCTAAAAACTCAAAGGTCACGAGGTTCCACCATATGTCAAGATGAAGTCTCGGAGGTCCAAGCCCAAACCACGGATTCGGACCTACGATTTCTGGAGGATTACATGCATGTGACGGAGGCCTCACAAGGAAACAAATCAAGAAGTGATGATAATTGGGAATATTTTGAAAGAAGAGTGAATCAAGCAATCAGAAGATCCCCATCAATGTGATCCACGGATTTAGGAGGCCTCAAAATGAAAGAATTTTAAAAGAGTTTACCTTTGGCCATTCAATGGCCAGCCCATGGGCTGACGGATGCCTTTATATAAACCTCGTCAAACGAAGGGAGAAGACACACATCATCAAACACACAAACCTATTTTTCGTCTCGCATTTTTCTTTTCATAGACTTAGGATTTTACTTTTCAAGCAACTAGTGTAGCAAATTCTTTATTTTCCTAGTGTAAGTTTAATTTCTTGCAATTTACATTATCTTGTCTTTTAAATTCAAGTTTATTTTCAATTGCTTTACTTTTCATTGTTATTGAATTTTCATTAAGTTTAATTAAGTTTATTGTTCTTGCTTTATTTTATGTTTATTTATCACTTTGATCCATTTTCTTGCACTTTAATTCTTGTTATTAGTTTAAATTCGTTTTTAAGTTAATTGCACCACATCTCACTAAAAACCTAAAAATTACAAAAACATCCATACGAAACCTAACCATCTTTAAGCCCGAGGAAGTGAAAGAACCTAGGCCAAGAGAAAGTTCCTTACTTGATCGATCAGTCACTTGATTAGAAGTGAAAAGCGCAACAAATCCATCCGTCTTTTCCATCCAAGCCATTTGATGACTTGGTGGTGGCACGCTTACACAACTCAAGAAAAGAAGGACTAAAAGTTCCTTCTATATACCACCTAGATCGAAAAGAGGGAAACAGGACCCCAATAGAATAAGGGTTGCCACCAATCTCCTCAAACAAAACCAACAAATTCTCATCATCAACAAGGAAAGATCGAGGAATGTGGAACCTAAAAATTCGATGAAAGTGAAATAAGAAAAAGGCATATGCTTTATACAAGTAGGTGGAGCATCAATCTGGAGCATAAATTCAGTCATCACTCTATCCAACGAGAAGTTACAAGATCTAGGAACTCTTGGAACTCCAAAACGAGGCCAACGAGCAAAGGACCGCAATTTGTGAAGAGGGAGATAATTCATGTTCCAAAATTTTATCAACCATGCTATATATATATATATATATATCTCTCTCTCTCTCTCTCTCTCTCTGTGCAAGGTGAGTTGCGATGGGGAAATGGGGCTAGAGGGGCACATGTTGGGGATGAAGGGAATGAGTATGGGGGCTGGGGTTCTGTGGGAGTGGGGTAGAAAAAACAAGATGGAGGGGGAGAAGAGAAGGGATGTGTGAGGTTTTTTTTTTTTTTTTTCAAATTTAAGTTTGTATTTTAATTTTTTATTAATTTTTAATCCATGTTAGAGATGGGCTCTATTTTGCCACATCATCCACTCAAATTGGAGTAAATGACCTAGGTGCACAAAATTACTAAAACACCATTGCCATGTCATCAAATTTAACGAACTTTTGGATGAAATTGACGGTAGGGGCAATGTTTCATCAAACCTTGGTCAATAAGACAATGGGTCACTTTAACTTTAAGGGGGTAAAGTGAGATTTGACCAATATTTCAAGGTGTCCTATAGCAATTAAGCCTTATGAATATAACTAGATTTTTATCTCTTTAAAATCTTTAATGGCGCGTTCTAATCCGTAATCAAATTGAGAGGAATTGAATTGGGAGGAATTGAAATGAGGAGGAATTGAAATGAGCGAAATTAGAATCGATTCTGTTGAAGTTGTTTACTAAAATTATGCGGAATCGGAATAGAATTAATAAAGTTGTTCTTAATTCAACATAATGGGAATAAAAATCAGTGTGATTACTAAAATGCCATTGTCCCAAATCAAATATTTTATATACTTTTTTAAATAAAATTTGATATAGTGTATAATAGTAAGAAAAATTAAATTGCATTTTTATTTCATAGACACACTAAAATGATTTTGTTTTTTTCATTTTATAAATTTAAGTATTTCTATTAAGTAATTTTTTTTTCATAAATGTAAGTATTTATATATATATATATATAAATGTAAGTACTTTTTTATATAAATGTACGTATTTCTATTAAGTTATATATATATATAAATGTAAGTATTTCTATTAGTTAATCCTTAACACTTAAAATAATTTTATTTTTATTTAGGGTTAAGGATAATCTTTAAATAATGAAAGTAAGTGAGCGTAAAGGGAAAAAATAGCATTCCGATTACTCTCCAAATCGGAATCCAAATCGCCAATGTAGGGAATCCAAATCATCCAATCGTGGAATTGAATTGAATTTTTCGTGTATGTGCGCACTTTTGATTCCTCCCGATTTTAGTAAGCGGGTATAATCCAGAAATCGAAATCGAATTTTTATTCTCATTACGGATTAGTAAGAACGCCAATAAAAGTTTGAATTCAACAAGAAGAGGGCCGAAACCTAAAATCAATCAGCCCAAATCCCCGGTATGGTACTTTGCAGGTTTTTTGACCGAGCCACCACGAATGAAGAATTAAAAACAGGCTCAAATTTTACATGTCTGTTCTGTAAAAAGAAAAAGAAAAAGAAAAAGAAAAAGAAAGAGAAAACCCTAAACCCTCCAAAACGCCTCTGTGTCCCTTAACAAAAACCCTAAAACCTTCCGGAGCTGGTTCTCGTCTTCGTCTTCGTCTTCGTCTTCGTCTTCGTCTTCGTCTTCGTCTTCGTCTTCCAAAGGAGAATTAGGGCTTAAGCTACAATAACGAGAACAGCAACAACAACAACAACAACAACAACAACAAAAGCACACAGTTATATTCATTGTTTGAATAGTTACCAACTGCGGCAGACAGAGAGAGAGACATGGCGACCTCGATTGCGTCTCAGTTAGAAGCCATAAAATCCGTGATACAAGCCGACACAGAGCCGTCGGTCAAGAGGCCCTTCACTCGCCCTTCCATTCTCTTCGACGCTAAAGAGGCTGCTGATATCGATATCGATACCATTTTCTCCATTGCACTCCAAGGTCACTCTTCTCTTTCCATTTGTTTTTATACAGAAAGCCATTTGTTTTATACAGAGAGAAACTTAGAACTTAGTTTCTATTATTTTCTGCAAGGTATTATAAAGGCATTAGTTGTTGAAAATTTAATATATGTTTTTCTATTTTCAGGTCTGGATGTCCTTGTAAGCACCGATGAGCGATTTAGAATCTACAAGAATGACTTGTTCAGCCAAAAAAGCAGAGAATTGGATAGAGAGTTGATGAGCATTGAGGAAAATAATCGCATTAATGTTTCGATGAGTTCATACTTACGATTACTCTCAGGACACTTTGAACTCCCATCGTCAATCAAGACACTTGAGTACTTGATACGCCGATATAAGTAGGTGCTCATTTCAGTTTTTGTAGTTTTGTTTTATTTCATATCATTTATACGCTGCTATTTCATTGCAGACATTTCTTATACATATGCATATATTTGTATATACTTTTATTGGTTGTAATCTGGTGTATATTGGAACTTCAGGATTCATGTGTACAACTTCGAGGACTTCATTTTGTGTGCTTTACCATACCATGACACCCACACATTTGTTCGAATAGTTCAATTAATTAACTTGAGGTTAGTCAAATTGTCATTCTTGTATGTTGTTTGTCATTTGGTGAAGTTAACATATACTGACTTGATAGTTCCTTGTGGTTTAGAAATGGTAAATGGAGATTTCTGGATGGCGTAAAAGTTTCTGGTGCACCACCACCTAGAAAGGTTATTGTCCAACAATGTATTCGTGATAAGGGGGTTTTGGAGATTTTATGCAACTATGTGAGTGTTTGCAACTCTAATTGGTTGTTTGATTACTATCTTGTCATGGTTCATTTTAATGACTGTTTTCCTATAGGCATCCCCGTCAAAGAAGTATAGGCCTTCAAGGCCTGTGATAAGGTTTTGCACGGCAGTTGTTATCGAGGTTTTGGGTTCCTCTACATCTGTTGACAGTGATGTTGTGCAGAGAATCCTATCACTTGTTGTTTCTGGACTTGAGGCTGGCACAAAAGGACATTCAGAAAACAAGGTGAGGTTTGACAGATTATTATTTTGGACATTTTAGCAGCTCCTCAAAGCATTTTGCATGTCTTAAACTGCACAAAGAAAAGAAGATTAAATATGCTTTGTAGGACACACATAAGGGATAGGAAAGCAGAAACCATTGAAGGATGAGTTAAATTTTGATTATTGTCTTGTTAATTTCTTCTTATCAATGTCTTGCTCTGGGATACCTCTATGGTTTTTCTCTTTTCAGCAATGAAGTGTAAAATATATATTCTTTTTGTAGGCTGGTGCCATGATGATTGTTGGTTTGCTAGCGAGTAAAGTTACATTATCTCCCAAACTTGTCAAGAGTTTGATCAGGTCAATTGCTGAAATTGCTCGAGAGGAGGCAAAAGAGTCGGCTGATCTTCAGTTGTTTCGCTTATCGCTTATGACTTTGATCAACCTTGTTCAGGTACTGCTTTGTTCTTATATGCAGTAGGTTATAGCATCATTCAATTATTCCTGAATTTTACTGCATCACTTCTAATTTAATAGTGGATGATATCTGTGTAATAAATTATCTTCTTAGTTGGGTGTTGCTCAATGTCTCTTAATCCAGCGGTCTTTCTATAACCTCTACTTTAATGTATTTGAAGAAAAAATTAACGTCCTTCATGTCAGAGTCGTTTTATAATAGTTACCCAACTTCCTGAATTAATAATATGGTGTTCTGCATTTATATGTATAATTTCTTAACCTTCTTTTACTTAAAAGTTTCCATGAATTTTTCAGCTGCAAGCTGTTGATATTTTCCCAATCAAGACTTTGGAGATTTTGATGGACATTAGGTAGTTCTTCACAGCATTAATTGTCTGAACAGTTTCATATCCTTCATGTGTTTGTCATTAATTTCATATTCTCTAAAGTTATTTTCTACTTCCATTTGAAGGGATTTTGCTGCTATACTTTTGGGACTGTTTAACGAGTTCAATATTGATAGATTTGTATGGGTGCTTTTGGATTCTCTGGTTGACTACAGGTGAGAAACCAATTTTGGTATTCACTTATTCTGGTAGAAATATCTTAATTCCTTCTTATTTGATTCAACTTCGGATCATCTATTTGCAGTTCTTCTAATGAATCATGCCAGCTTGCTTTGATCTCGATATTAGAGACAATTCCTTCCAAGAATTTTGTTCAACATGCAGTTTCTAAGGTCCTATCATCCTGCTTGCAAAGTTCACAGAAAATAAAAAATTCAACATCATCTGTATCAGGTATTTTCGTTCTCAAAAATTTATTTACAAATGTTATATCTTTCATATATGTAGACATTTTAGTGCCGCTCCCTTTGTTTGAACATTCTTGTTTAAATGTGTCGATTCTTATGACTGCAAGACTGTCTTTAAGCTCTTTGTTTTGTATTTTTCATCATTCTTTTGGGTTGCCTTCTAGGAAGTTGGGCGAAGAAGATCTTAGTTGTTCTGAATGAGAAATATCAATCTGAGCTACAGGGAGCGGTTCACAAATTTCTTGATGTATGTTTCCAGTCAACCCTCTCTCTCTCTCTCTCTCCTAATTATGTGTTTGTACCCACACATGCCTTCTTTGTTCTTGTTCAGGGTATTCTGATTGTTGATTTCTTGAACAGGAAAAGAATGTACAATCTAAGAAAGGGGGCTCAGTACATGAAATTTTGGGTCAAATGTTGGATGGTAATTTGGACATGTCACTAGCTTTCTCAGAGTCAAAAATTTGGTTTGGGTTGCACCATCCGAAGGTATTATTTAGTGGCATCTTATTTTATTTTATTTCTATTTGTAAATGTGTATGCTTCAATAAGGTCTGGAATAATTTTCTATCAACATAATCTTGTGCTATCGTGTTTTTGAATATGGCTTAGGCTGATGTTCGTCGTCGCACATTGTCTGCATTAGGCACATCGGGTGTTCTGGAAGCCAAGGCCACAAACCCACAGGTTTCTTTTGGTTACTTAATCTTTTTTTTTGTTGTTGAAAAGAAACGATTTGGATTAATAAAGAAACGAAAGATGTACAAAAAGCAGAGCGAAAAGAACCGCTAAGACCTAAGAAGTAACAGACCCCAGCATACAAAAAAACAATGAAGCAGCAACACCCCGCCCAAACTAAACTAAAATGTAAAAATAATTAAAGACAGGAGGAGGTTACAACACTGCAGCAACTAAATCCCTCGCTATATCAGAGTAGGAATAGTCTTTGAAATCCTTCGTAATGGAATCCCATAGAGCTGCCCAGAATTTGACTCTCTCCCAGACTTCTAATTCATTAACACCGCTGTACTCTTCGAAGATCCTTCTGTTTCTTTCAAGCCAAATATTCCAGAGCAAAGAATGTACTAAACAGCCCCATAAAGTTATGGCCTTCTTACTCTTACCGAGGGCATCTAATTTGGAGCTGATTAGGATGAAACAATATTTAGGAATCACCCATATGGCCTTCACCTCCCTTAATAAAGACCACCACACATTTAGAGAAAAGGGGCAGTTAAAGAAGATATGTATAAGAAATTCCTTTTCTTTCAGTTTCAAATCATTCTGCTTACTTTTGTGATTTGATTTTCGTGTGAACCAGAGTCTTGTAATCATCGAAGATGTCATACTGCGACAGCTTCATGATGAGGATCTTACTGTTGTTCGGGCAGCCTTGTCCTTAGACAGATTGTCCACTATAATAAGTTCTGCTGACCTTTTTGAAGCACTGGGTAATGTGCTTAAAAGATGTATTGGCATTCTGATGTCAAGTGAGTAGTTATGTTGTGGATGCTTTCCCCATTATTTTATTCTCTCATCTCCCTGTTCAGACATGGAACTAATTATGGTTCCCTTATTCTGGCATACACATTTATCATCTTGCACTCTGTTTTTCTTGCAGGTTCATTGGAGAACACCAGTCTAGCATGTGATGTTTCTGTTTTGTGCCTGAAGAATGCTAGCTCTGGTATCGCTGATAACATTGAGCGTTGCAATATACTGGCTTCCATGATATTTCCGTTACTCCTTGTTCTACCTAAGGTTCTTTTCTTTTCTGTCTGGTTATTAAATTACTGCAATTCTTCCACTAATTTGGTATCCAGTAAATTGTTTGTCCAACAAGTTGAACTTTTTATTAAAAGATTTATGTTTCACCGAGTACAGACACAGAGGTTAAATTTGAAAGCATTGGAATTAGCTAAGGAGGTAAAGTGGCCACTTTTTGAGAATCTTGCTGGTGCCTCCAACACAGCATTGGTAAGCTATCTCTTTGGTAGTTCCAGTGTGCTCTTCAATTCTTCTTCTTATTATCAAGAGTTGGGGAAAATGTTACTGTGTATGGACTGTGGGCTCTATCTGTCTTTTGATTTTGTGGCTTTTAGTTTTTAGTTAATACCTGGCATCTATATTTCATGTGCAATGAGTAACTCTGAAGTTGTGACTCTGAATTGTAGACATCGCAACCAGGAAGCCTGTCCTCAATTAACATGGACACCATTGCAAGTTTGGCTGGCAGGTTCTCGTTGCACCCTGAAGAATTTATGCCTTGGCTTATTAAGAGTTCTAATGACTTTGAGTTGTCAAAGACACAGTTCTTCTTGGTGATGATGCAGACGCTTCTCATTCAAAAGAATAGTATGTTCTCGTTTTCATTCTGGACCAGGATTCAATCAGTCAATCAGTCATTCTCTCTCTCTCTCTCTCTCTCTCTCTCTCTCTCTCTTTCTGACTTTTTTGGTGGACTTTTGAACAATCCTATTGAATTCTTTAATGACTTATCTACTACTTTTTGTACTTCTATCCTGCTTGGCCTAATTACTGATTTGCGTGTCTTCTGTATCAATGTGTTCGTCTTTCTAACCTGCATGCGACCTCCAGTTCTGGTGTTTCTTGTCTTCCTCTTGCTTTCAATTTTTTGGCACTTACTATAATTGATTCTTGTTCTCTTCTTCTTTGTGTGTCAGAATCTGCTGGATTTTTGGCCATTTTTGAAGTTGGTTTTCCTGCACTGAAGACGGAATGGGAAGCATTTGAGTCAGTGGGTGATAGCTCTACACAGGAGGTATGAGAAAATTATTTGTAGATATTTGTAATTTTTTATGAAAAGAAACCATATCAGAGATTGCTTATCTTTTAGCACTTTAGCTAGCCAGAAATTTCACTTTCGTAGTCTTACATTGATGCTGATGAGCTTTGTTGTTCCATTTTCCTTCTTGTTTCTGTAGTTCGATAAGGAGATGCTGAATTGGGATTGCAGAATATTCCTTGATAAGCTGGACTCCAATTTGAAGGCACTAAATGCAAATATTCTAATTTGCCTATTTTGGAGGTTAATGGAGGCATTTTTATCTGCGATGCCTGCTGATATCTCTATGGTTAGTAATTCCTTATGTGGTTTGTTTTATGAGACTAGTATAAAACAATGGTCATGGATATCCTGTTATAAAACAATGGTCATGGATATTGTAGCTTTATTTATTTGTGTTGTGTCTGTGCTAAATGTTATATATGCTTTTTAATTGTTGCAGGATAATGATAAGAAGTGGGCTAGCTGGCTTAGGGACTTGTTTGTCTTTTTCTCAGTCTCTAAGTTTAAGAAAGTCTTCAAAGAACACCGTCATTACCTTGTCACGAAGTGCAAAATCTCTGCTGTTCGCTTCCTGCCCAGGTTTTTCACAGAAGAAGGTGCATGCTCCCCTTTGATATATCTCCTATAATTTTCTTTTGCTATTTTTAACCCTCCTGTTGGTAGCGTTTTGTTTAGGCAGTGTGTAGAATGGGAATTTTCCCTTTGATAACTATTTTGTATAACTTTTGATTCTTGGACATTATCATTACTCTGTAATTCTTTTCTGGAAGATCATATTGTACTGTACTGACTGGTGGATTACTTGTCCACCTTCTTGTATGGTTTTTATGAATTAAAACTTCTCTTTTACAAAATAATATATTGTACTGTACTGACATGTTCGCTGTTCCACTTTACAGATGTTCCCCCTGCAGTCCAAGTCGAGAGTCTTAACTGTTTTGCATATCTTTCTCTTCAACCAGAAGTTAGATTTCCAATTCAACTTCTTGCAGAATTTCCGTCTTTTCTTGTTCCACTGGCTAGTTATAATCAGGTATCTTGGTAGTATTTTCTCTTTTTGTAATTGTCTTTGCCCGTTGGCTGACTAGTTGAAATTATGTGTACAATTGTTATCTGTTTGTTTTCCTTCCAAGTGTTTTGATATTTGTTTTGTGTTTTAGTTATGCTGTAAGCACAGGAGTTAAATTGGTTTGGTGAGATTTCTTTCAGGATATAAGACATGCTGCCATGAACTGTATTGAGGGGTTACACACACTTTGGGCTCATGTTGACTCTTCAAGCAAGAAAAATGGTATTACTTAGAATAAATATTTTTGCCCCTTTCGGATTTTGTTTTGATAATTGCATAATCTGAGCTTTTTAAATTCCAGGAAACCATGCAACTTGGATTCACCTTCTCGATAAGCTTTTGGACTTGATGGTTCAACAAAAAAGGCTCATCTTATCAGACAGAAACTTTCTTCCTTCCCTTTTGGCCTCTTTGCTCAGCCCATCCTGCCAGGGCTTCATAGCACCAAAGAATGTTGAGCTGAGGTGATCTAGTGTTGTTCTTATGGATCTTGTTTAACCACTGTCCTCCTTATAATCATTTCATCTTACATTCATTTAGAATAAGTCTTGCTTTGTTGCTTCTCTAGTTTCTACCTGCCCCCAAAGTTTTTTATCTTTTTGACTTAAATTTTTTTCTTCCATGTTTGCATTTCTTAAGCTAAATGTTTGCTTTGTTATGATGGTGTTGTGGTTAATATAGTTTAGAGTTCACTGTTGAGCATGATAATACTACAATGGATTGTTAACTCTGTCCCAACATTTCTTTTAGGGTTGATCAATCTACAAGAGAGAAGATTCTTGCTTTCATTTTGAATTCTGCCCTGAAACTGCCTGATTATGCAAAGGTTTGTTTCTTTGATCTGCTGTTACTTTCCAGAACCTGCTAGCTGCTTCTGGTTATTATTATTACTCTCTTCATAACTCACCATGGCCAACACAGTCACATACATAGGATTTCTTCAGAATTGTTAAGCAGACTTGATTGTTTCTGGCAGCTTGTGATTCTATCTTTGCTTAGAGGAATGGGCAATGCCATCATACATGATAGAGAGATGAAGTCATTTTTATCTCAGCTTTTGGGAAGACGCAGTCAGAATTACTGTGAACTACATGTCTCCAGCCAGAATTTGTCAAAAATTGAAGTTCAGATACTATGCCTTCTACTGGAGGTAAGTCAATGATGTCCTCAATGATTGTTGTACTTATGCATATTCCCATCTTACCTTTACTCTGTAATGAGAAATTTGGCTTCTGCCTGTCCTAGAGTTGTGCTATGCCTTCTTCACCGGATGAGCATGTTTTAGAGGATCATTTATTGGAGGCTTTGAAGGTAAGAAGCGATCTGCAACTAGATTGTTGTGCATTCTGTCTTCAATGTTCATTCTGTAACTTAATTATGTTGACATTATTTTTTGAATTATTTGCTATTCCAGTTGGATGGTTTGGCTCCAGAAGACCATGCTGTTATACAGCCTTGTGTAACTGTTCTGCAGAAGCTTAACAATCAAATATACAGTGGGCTAAAGACAGAAATACAGGTTAACTTTTATCTGTTTTCTAGAACTATGTATTGTATGGTGCTTTAAAATCATATCAGTGAGCTTTTCTTGATAATAAGTTTATGTGGGCTTGTGGGAATGATGGAAAAGTATACATTTGGGATGTATTATCAGCTAGCTATAATTTAGAGAAAAAAAGAAAGTAATAGCTTAGGCACTGCCTAAAAAGCTAAATGTTCCGCCATTACTTTCTTTGGCATTTAATTTTGTTCTCTCTCTCTCTCTCTCTCTCTCTAAATTAAAAATGTTGATGAAGTGCGTAAGGTGAAAACATGAATGGATATTTAGGCCTTGTTTGTTATCCACTCAAAAAAGTAAATTAAAAAACTATGATTCTTTTTTAAAACATGAGTTTTCAAATAGTGATTTTAAGATCTAAAAACTTGTTTGGTATTGAACTCCAAACTATTTTTAAGATCTAAAAAAATTGAAATTAAAATCAGAAAATCATAAACCCTAGATTCCCAAATTGAAATTAACAAAAGAAAAGGAGAGAGAGAGAGGGGGAGAGGGAGAGGGAGAGGGAGAGGGAGACCAGAGGAGGACGAGATAGAGGCGAGAGAGAGAAACGAGAGAGGAAGGAGAGAGAGAGAGAGAGAGAGAGGGAGAGAAGAGAGAGGAGAGAAGAGAGAGGGAGGAGAGAGAGAGGAGAGAGAGAGGAGAGAGAAAGAGACGGCAGAGGAAGGAGAGAGAGAGAGCGTGGAGAGAGAAAAAAAATAAAACCTCACTTTTTTGTTTTTAATAATGGGGGTGTTTTTGAGTTTTTCTTGGGTTTGAGTTTTTAAAAATGGGCCTACCAAATGGGTTTTGGACTTAAAATCTGTTTTTGAGTTTATAAAATTGGATCCAAGTAGGATACCAAACAGACTCTTAGTTTCCTCTTTTAACTTATGTGTCAAAAGGCAAAAGGCTACATGTGTGCAAATATTGTTGGAATAATTTAAAATGAAACAATTCAAAGTTTGCCTGGTGTAATGGATGCCTTTTTATACCTTTTGGCTAATGTGGCACCCACTCCATATCTCATCATTACGTCTTATCTGCTGAGATAATCAACATATTTTAGACTGCTTACCTTTAAAGAATCATAAATTCGCACACATATTTACTGCATTTGTACAGCTAATTATAGGTCATATATTTTAATTGTTTTGTTTCATATATAGAATTTTGGATAAATTCCCCTGAACTTCCCGACTCTGTCAGAAAGTGTCTCTAGATACAGGCATGGAACATGGGCATCCTGTGAATTGATTTAACTGTTCTTATTTTTTGACTTCATTGAAACTTATAGAATCGTCATAAACTTGAGAAGGCAGATACAGGTGGCCTAAATTTGGCATTGTTTTCTTGTATTGTGCAGGAGCTTCTGTTTCAGGAACTTGTTTCTTTATTTCGGAATGCTAATGGTGATATACAAAAGGAGACTCGAGCAGCCTTGCTGCGGTTAAATGTTTGTTTCTCTCTCTCTCTCTCTCTCTCTCTATGTTTTATAATTCATGGTTGGATTAATTTTGTGCTTTTTGTTATTGCTTTGTTTCATAACTTGTCAGACTGGTTAATTTTGTAGAATTCTTAAATAATGTGATATTTGCTAGAGATAATTATTATATATTTTTAAATCTTCATGGATTATGTTATTGAGATTTGGTACTTTCTCTTATAGTTGATTTCTGTTTAGTTAATTGAACCAATGTGCATACAACTCATTTGTACACCTTTGGATGTATCAGATTACTTGCTCTACTATTGTTCAGACGCTTGATTGCATGGTCAACAACAGAAGTTGTGTAACTGATTCAGGGTATGGAAAGAAGAAAATGAAGTTAACAGAGAATCTGAAGTCGAATCCGTCCTGTGATTTGATATTTAAAGGAGAAAATGTGCTCTCTCTCCTTAGCTCCCTCTTGGATGTGTTGCTATTTAAGAAAGACATAGAGAACAGGTTGGTACTTTCTTATACTTGCCATTTTTGTGTAAAAAATGAGCCTTTGATACTTTTTTTATACTAATTGGGTTAAATTTGTTTGTTGTAGGGATTCTCTTTTGGGGCCATTATTTAAGCTTCTTTACAGAACATTTTCCAATGAGTGGGTACATGGTGTTCTTGTCCAGGATGAAAAGCAGATTCAAGTTTCTTCTAGAAATTCTGACTCCATGTCAAGCGCAATAAGTTACATACAACAGACGCTGCTGATAATCCTGGAAGATATTAGTTCCTCTCTCACAAATTCTGTTCCACTGGAGGTATGTTCCAGTAATTTGGAATTTAAATTTGTTGTTATTGGGCAAAGGACCCACTAGTGTAGTGGTTTGGATCAATTGCTCCCCAGGCAAGGTCCTGGGTTCGAGTCCTAGCATCCGTGTAGTGTGTGTGAGTTTAGTATATTATCGCCCTCTCAATAGGAAAGGTCTTCAAAAATTTTTTTGTTATTGGAGACGCTGACAGTTGGGTTGTTTTTTTGTTCAGCCTTTTTATCTGAGTTGCTTTAATTTTGTTCCCTTTATTTTGTGGCAGGATAACATAATAAATGAGATTGATGTCAAAATGTTGGTTGAGTGTGCCCATTCGGTGAAGGATGGAGTTACTCGCAACCATGTATTTTCACTAATTTCCTCTATCACAAAGATTATTCCAGAAATAGTTTTGGAGCATATACTGGATATTTTTACTCTTATAGGAGAATCAGCAGTCACACAGGTTTGTTAATATACTTCTACTGATTTTTTCACTAGAAAAGATGTTGTGCCTTGAACTTTCAACTTTTGGCTTCAGTTCTGCTCTCTCAATGTGTAAAATAGTCATATGGTTTTTATTTTATTTTGCAGATTGACAGTCATTCGCAGCATGTGTTTGAGGATCTTATATCTACAGTTGTTCCATGTTGGTTGTCTGGGACAGGCAACAATGACAAGTTGCTCCAGGTAATTTATTCTTACTGTTTTTGGTGTTGAGCGCAGCACTGCAACTGGAGGTACATGTTTCTAACCATGTTGTGATTTCATTTTGCCCTTCAGATATTTATCAATGTATTGCCTGAAGTAGCTGAACATAGAAGGGTATCAATCGTTGTATACCTACTCAGGTAGTGTTGACTTAATTTTTTTTTCAAATTCTATCTTATTGCTCCTTGTGTCAGTTCTGCTTACTTTGACATGTTCATACGCAGGACTTTGGGAGAGTCAAATAGCTTGGCTGCATTACTTGTGCTTCTCTTCCGTTCATTGGTTTCACGAAAAGGATTATCTTGCATTGATAACATGCATGCTTCAGATAGCTCCACAGCTTCATTACAGAGACAGTGGGAGTATGCCTTGGGGATCCACATATGTGAGCAATATTCATGCATGATATGGCTTCCCTCTCTGGTAATGATGCTTAAACAAATAGGAACGGGTATTCAGTCTCAAGAACTGTTTATCGAATTGTTAATTGTGATGCGGTTCACCTTACACAAATTGCAAGATCCAGAGTTTGCATTCAAGCTTGTATCAGGGGAAGATTCAGAAAAAGTTCAGGTACTGATTTTGCACAAATAAGAGTGCTTGTAGTCAAGCTTATATAAAGTTGGTTTGTCCTATTCCTGGATACTTATAAACAATTTTTTTAGTAATTGGTATTATGTATTGTGTTTTGTTATAACTCTCTTTTACCTTTTCTGGATAGGGATGCTGGCTAGCCTGAGTGTAATTTGGTTTTTAGGTCTTATGGGTTATTTTCTTCATGGGAAAAAAGGGTGCTGTCCATTATAATTGGAGATGATTAAACTGTGGCCTTTTAGTTTTCCAATGCATGGATTAAATAATAAGAAAATTGAGTTTTATGGAAAACATGCATCCCAAAGTTTTAATTTTTTTATGTCTTAATTGTATATTATAAAAAGAAATGATGAGATCTAGCTTATTGATAAACTAAAATTGACCTTATTGTTATTGTAATTATGAATAATTTTCCCTAGGAACATTGTTGTTTTGGTCTTTGATGATAATTGTTCTTGCTGCTTAAATTTCCAGGCTACATTGGAAGAACTCATGGAGCAGGTTGTCTCTCTCCAGCAATCTGTAGATGCAAGAAGGAAGAATAAGGGTGTCCATGTCTCTATTAGGAAAGAGTTGAAGGAGTGCATGCATGGTGTATTAAGGACTATTACTATAGCCATGATGCCTCCGACACACTTCAAAGGCATAACTAAGTTGCTTGGCCATAGAGATAGAAATGTTGCAAAGAAGGTACTTAGTGTATTCTACTTCTATGACTTATATATGTATACATGCATACATATGTATATATATTAAGAACAGCTGAGTAGGATTTGTAGGTTGTTGACTATCAACTACAGTGGTTGTTTACTTACCAATGGAATTGAAGTGTAAAATATCTTCCACAACTGAGTTAAAACGTAATACCATGAAACAACTGTTTCAGTAGCAAACCTTAAAACAACAGGCAGAAAAGGTGGTTTTGTGATACTACACATGAAATACGCTGTTCTGTGTCAGTGTAATCGCATCATGATATAGATACACAGTCAACCAGTGGTTACATGGTCTATTAGTATTGCCTTTTATTACATGTGCATTGTAATAACCATTTGCATTATAATAGGTAATCCTTTTTCACATCAAGTTATATTTTTGTGCAGGCTCTTGGACTCCTATGTGAGACAGTTAGGGATCATGACACGGTCAGGGCAAAGCATAAATATAACTCAAGTTCCAGTCATCAGTGGCAGAATCTAGACGAGAATTCTCTTGAATCATTTCACAATATGTGTTTGAAAATTGTTGATTTAGTTGATGATTCGTCAGATGATTCTGAAGCCTCCTTGAAGGTGGCAGCAGCTTTGGCTCTAGAAGTTCTGGCCCATAAGTTTCCTTCTAATTATTCCATCTTCAATGAGTGTCTACCATCAGTTACAAAAAATATCAGTGTGCATGACTTGGCAGTGTCCTCAAGCTGCCTTCAAGCAACTGGTGCTTTGATCAATGTGCTTGGGCCTAGGGCACTATCTGAGCTTCCTCACATAATGGAAAATTTGATTAGGATTTCTCGTGAAGCATTTTTATCTTCAGATATAAAAACCACATCTGGGGTTGATGATGGCTTGCCTATTGTGTTACAAATACCCAAGGAATCTCTTATTTTATCTATTCTAGTCACTTTAGAGGCTGTCGTGGTTAAGCTAGGGGGTTTCTTGAACCCATATCTAGAGGAAATTACAAGAATTATGGTGCTTCATCTTGATTATGCGTCAGGGTCTGATCAGAAGCTGAAAATAAAAGCTGACTCAGTACGAAGACTCATCACTGAGAACATCCCTGTAAGCATCTTAACAATGTCTATAGTTGACTGTCAATTTGTTATTTTTCTTCATTTCTTATAGTAAAAGGTTTGTTTCCTTCATTGTTTCATTTCACTCTATTAACTCTGGTTCTTGTTGTCCAGGTTCGACTTGCTCTACCACCCATGTTGAAAATATTCTCTAGTACGGTTGAGTCTGGTGATTCGAGTTTAACAGTTTATTTTGGAATGCTGGAAAACATGATTGGTAGAATGGATAGGTCATCTATTGGTGGTTACCATGCTAAGATTTTTGATCTGTGCTTGTTTGCTCTTGATCTACGCCGTCAACATCCTGCATCTGTTCAGAATATTGATGATGTAGAGAAAAATGTATACAATGCAATGATTGCTCTTACTCTGAAACTCACAGAGTCCATGTTCAAGCCTCTTTTCATTAGGAGTATTGATTGGGCAGAGTCCGATGTGGAAGATATTGCATGTGCAGGAAATATACCTAGGGCTATATCTTTCTACGGCTTGGTAAATAAACTTGTGGAGAACCATCGGTGAGTCAGTTCTTCCTGTTTGTGCTTACAATTGCCAGTACTTACCTATATTTCCATTTTCTTGATGTGATTTGATTGCCCGTGTGTGTGTATTTTCAAAGCGATTTATTTAGTGTTATTTCTTTGTTATTGCGGGGACTGATATTTCGTGTGAATTCATGTTTGATTATTATTTGTTAAATGCCATTATTTTAAACTGCAGGTCTCTTTTTGTTCCTTACTTCAAATACTTGCTGGAGGGTTGTGTACGTTACCTAACTGTTGCTGGAGATGCGAAGGCTTCCGGTTCAACACGAAAGAAGAAGGCTAAGATTCAGAAGGGGAAGGACAACAGTGTGTTTCTTGGAAACTGGCATCTCAGGGCTTTGATACTATCGTCATTACATAAATGTTTTCTCTATGATACTGGAAGCTTGAAGTTTCTTGATTCTTCAAATTTTCAGGTTAGTCCATCCTTTATATTGACTGTCCTCAGCGTTTGGCAGTATGAGTCAGGAGAGATGAGAGGAGAAAAGACAAGGATTTCTAGTGGAGAGAACCTTTAATTGAAGATATTTTTGGAAATTAAAAATTTGAACCATTTCCCTTCTAATCTCTCCACTTTGTTTAGAAAATAAGTGGGTCTTGATGTAACTTATTGATCAAAATCGTTTTATTTATTTTTCCTCGATTTCTCTCAACATAAGATAAGGGTCTCAACATTTTGACACGTTGGGTGTATTTTGACAAAACTGTTTATAAGGTGATGCACAAGTGTAAACAGCCTTCCTATTATTGATGAGAAAACAGAAACTTGTATGTTTCTTCGGGGTTCTGTCTGATACTATGTTATATTTGTCTTACTAAATAAACGTCGAACTTGCTCTGTATCTTCTGCCATAAGAAGAATTTTCATCTGAATGGTTGGAAGCATCATTCTATATGTCCTTTTCTCTCTTCTGGACCTTTGAGTAAAATGTGGCCTTTAGAGTCTTAATTTTTCGGTCATTATTCATTGTCTGTTATTTATACAAGCTGCACGTATTTTCAGGTTCTACTGAAACCCATTGTTTCACAACTTGTCGTAGAACCACCATTGTCTCTAGAAGAGCATCCCTACATACCATCAGTGGAGGAAGTCGATAATTTATTGGTTGATTGTATTGGCCAAATGGCTGTGACTGCAGGAAGTGACCTTTTATGGAAGCCGTTGAATTATGAGGTGATATTTATTTTCATAATATTTTATACTGATACTCACAAATATCCTCGTCAATCTTTGTCCCTGTGCACATTCATATGAAGTTGGACTTCACATATGTTTTTTTCACATAGTTGAATAGTTCTTTGTTCTGCCTTATTTGTGTGGCATTCCTGTTTTGAAGCTAATAGCACGTCTCCAAGAATTGCATATTTTCTTTTTCAGTACCCATTGCTCATATTTGGTTAACTGCACGCCAGTCTTTGTATTCTAACACTTGTATATCATGAATCTAGGTGCTGATGCAGACACGCAGTGACAAGGTTCGGTCCCGAATTTTGGGCCTGAGAGTTGTGAAATATTTGGTGGAGCATCTGAGAGAAGAATATCTGGTATTCCTGGCTGAAACCATTCCCTTCTTGGGTGAATTGCTTGAGGATGTGGAGCTCCCTGTTAAATCTCTTGCACAGTCTATTCTCAAGGATATGGAGACCATGAGTGGTGAAAGCCTCAGCCAGTATCTTTGAACGTGACAGCTGGCCAACGACAGCGTTCTTTGTATTTCGGTGACTCTGTCGCACTATCTACTAACAGAGACGTAGGATCTCTCAACTGAGGAATGTTTGGATGTGTGTTCCTAAGGGAACCGTAAAAGTTTTGATCATTTTAATTTATAGAATGGTTGGACGACAACCAAATGCCAACCTAAGGTTTTGTTTGTAAAATTTGGGCCCTAGAATAATTCCATTATAGAGGGTGGCCTTGTATTTATATAGGCGCTGGCGCAGCCCGCAGGTTGGGCCTTTAATTTTGTAGTTCATCTTGCATATAGTTTTTCGTCTCCCCCACATGTAAGTGGTAAATTTTTAATGCAAAATCAGTTAGAAAACATGAATGTGCAATCTCAGTCTTATCTCTGAAATAATCATAAAGTAAACAGCTATAAGTTATGTTGTAAAGTGTGATTACGATTTGTCATATACATATATAATAGAGTGTGGGACCCATTGTATTGGTGGGCTCCACCTTTATTAGAGAGTTGGTACACAAGTTGGTACACAAAGTTGGTCTCCCCAGCATCACCCATTAAAAAAATACAATACTTAGCCAAGTTGGTTAGAGTGAATGTGCTCTGCACTCGAGTAAGTTCAAATTCCCCTTCTTGTAGTTTAGATTAGGTTAAAGTAGAATATCAGTTGTATCCAAAAAAAATTAGCTATAGTTTTTTTCTGATAATAGAAGAAGCGATAGTTGGCCCGTCATCTTTTTGATGCTTGGCCCATTGGTCTTAATACGTCAAATCTAATACGGGCCCTCTATATATATATATTTCATTTTCAAAGAAAATAAAATATTCGGACGAAAAAGAAAAAAGAAAAGAAAATACATGGGGTTTGGCATACTTCCACACCTACGCTGTCCCTGCCGTTAGATGTTCCACGCGCGGTCCATCAGTGTCTGAGGTATTTGAGCCATGAAGCCGTCCATCATTTTCTGAGCTGTGTTTGCTGGATTCAAGAACAGGGTTCCTCAGTCGTGCGTTTACTACTCTGTGAGAAGGTAAAGGCAAAGCATCCTCCCCCTCTCTCTCTGCGTTTTCTCCTTTATCTTTCGTTCCTAATTTTTTGTAGATTATATGACATGGGTTTTACCTGGGGTTTGATAATTTGATCATTTGATCCGATTCTCTTTCGGCTTTCTTTCTTTCACATGAAACTGTGTGTAATGCATGTGTTGTTACTGTTTGCTGAAATGAGTGTGCTGAGCTTTCCGTGTGTAAACACTTGAGTATTAGTGTTTTATGTTAGTATGTGTTAAAGTTTAAGCATAGCTCGCCAATGGCGGACCCATTAAGGGTGACCGTCAGGAAATATCCACGCCAACTCAGATGTTGACCACGTGGAAGGTTGGTGGGTGACGCTGGATGCTCACCAACTGTTCGACGAAATGCCCGAAAGAGCCTCTGAGCTTCTCTGTGCGCAGGACTCCAGCTTTCTTCTTAGAAGCGTTTGTGGGTTGTGTGTTTCTCTCTGGCTCTCTCAGTTTTCTTCTTAGATGGGTTCGTGGGGGTTGATATATTGATGAAAGAGGGAGTAGAAGAACGTACATAGAGAGATATATGAGGATTTTTAATTTGGGGTCTGGGCTTATCTTATTTTTTGTTTTTCCGGAGCAGGGCAGTGCATAGAGAGCAGCAGAGCACTATGCCACTGCCCAGTACAATCTACAGCCCTCCAAACCCAGTATGGAGATATAAAAAGTTAAGGGTTTATGCTATTATTATTTTATGCCATTGACCAGGAGAGAGAAGTTAATGGCATTGCTATTTTATGTTATGTATTTATGATGATTCTGATATGGAAGCATCCAATTGCATGGTGTGTTTCATGCAATCATGGGCATGTGGCAACTCATGCAACCTCTCTATAACACTGCCCATTTACAATTGTACACAACTAGGCTAGAGTGCTAGCATATAGCATGTCCCATTTCACAATATAGGCCATTGGAACCTTGTAGCAATCCATTTCTCATAGTTTTGGTGCAGTTAAATAGCTGAGTTGATTATCAATTAATCTTATCTCAGTAATTCTGGTTAGTTCTTCATGAAGTAGGTGAGAGATGATGTTTTTTCATGTATTGATAATGAAGTCTTGAGGTAAAAAAAAAAATTTGGGAAGTTTACATGTTGACCCCTCGGGATTAAAATCCTGAATCCGACACTTGTTCTTCATGAAGTAGGTGAGAGAAGATGTTTTTTTTTTATGTATTGATAATGAAGTCTTGAGGTAAAAATATTTTGGAAGTTTTATACGTTGACCCATCGGGATTAAAATCCTGTATCTGCCAAGCTCGCTCAGCCCTTTTTTCCGATTTTGAGTATAACTTCTTTGGTTATGAGCATATCCTTGATTTAACGTCATCTTAAGGAAGCAAAAGTTATGTAGAAAGGTAGAGCAGAGAAAATGAAGTTGGTTGGTTTAGTGGGAAAACCCCGTTTTGTATGTGAAATTTGTTTATACCATGAATGGTTTTAGAAGGGGTTTGGTTTGGAGGTGTTCTTTGTGAGTTTCCAGAGATGAGTTATAGCTGAAAACCGGGAGCGAGTTCGGCACTTAAGTATGCTGCATGAGAGCTCAATGGATTGAAGAATTTAATCTTACTTGTGTAAAGACAAAGTTTATGATTTAAATGTGCTTTTTGGGGAACCTGTCTTGCCCAAGAAATTGGTACAAACGTGTAATTGAAAAAATAAAGAAATGAGAAACAATTCTTAACAAGTTTTCAAAAATTTCAAAATTCAAAAAGAGTTTTTATATTCAATACGAAACAAGTTTTCAGATTTTAAAAACATTCATAATACAACTGAAGTTTTCAGAATGGATCCTGATTTTTTAAAAATGTTTTTTAATCACAAACCAAAGGTGCCCAAAATTTCCCAGGGATTGCCAATAACTGTGAACCAGATCTGTTGGGTTCTTAGTCTAAGGTATCTACTTGTTATCTTTCATCTATTGTGAACACTTTTGTTTCACTACTACACATTTTGTATACCCTCGTTATTCATATTTGATTATGAACTGATTCTCATACTCATTTGTATTTGTCTTCTGTTTGGTTGATGAGAAGATAATTGAAACTGAGAAAAGACATGATTCTGGATTTCTTGGTATTTGGTTCAAGCCTTTACTTTTAAGTTTGAAACTCTAATTTCCTTTTTCAAGGCTTTCACTGAAATTGACAGGTTTGATCAACGTGCGTATGGCAATTGTCTATATAATGATGTTGTATGATTCTCGTGTATGAATTTAAAGAAATGTCTCTTTGAATTGAATAGGGAACTTAAAAATGTTGCCAAGATGGAGCAGAGCAGTTACTCAGCTCTCAAGGCTGGGTTTACAGCATAACTTGAATCTCAGAAATGAATTTTATGTTATTTCTCGCCAAAGCTATAGCAGGGATGCTGCAGCTGTGGCTCCAGATACAGCTATTACTGTGGAAAAACCTCTTCCAAGTGAGCCAGTGGTACGTTTTTGAGCTACCCATATGCATTTATGTGTGTCAGGTACTTCAGTTTGTGTCTGTCTGTTTGGAAATCGAACTTGCTGATTTAGGTAATAGTCGGTTGAAGTTTAAATTAAGTTTGATGATTTACTTGTTAATGGGCATAGATTATCTGGAAATTAAATCATTAGCCATCCCATGAATCAATCTTGTGATCATGTATTTCTGTGTCTGTGTGTTGTTGGCCTTCATCAAGCTGAAGCTTCTAGAATTATTTCATTGCTGAGACTTAGTGTACCAATGCTCAACAGGTAAATCTGGACAAACTGTTTTGGTCTAAGCCATGCTCATTGGCTTTGGCCCTGGACTCCCCATTAAGAATTGAGGAGCCACAATTTGGGGGATTTAAACGTGCAATCCTTAGGCTGATGCTGTTTTATAGCAAACAAAGCACATCCATTCGAGGGGCAAATGTGGTATATAAGCGAATCATTTCACAAGTTGATAAACCTGCCATTTATGAAGGTAAAATTTTATCTCTTCTTTCCCCTGTATTTTCTTTAATAATCTTGTGGATATGAGGATAGTTGGCAATGTTTTTAAAGCAAGCCTAATGGCGAGCTAAACTTTTCTCACAAAATATGCAGTATTCAATTTGGAGAAAACTTTTAAGACAACATTCTCTCTACTTGTACTTCATATGTGGCTTTGCTTACGCCGGTTGAAAGAAGACGGAAAGGAAGGGGTTGAATTTGGGCAATACATATATGAGACTTACAATCACGATGTGGAACTTAGAGTATCTAAGGCTGGGGTATGTTATCAGTTCTCTTATGTTAAGCTACATAATCCGCTTTGAACGTAATGCTTACTGACAGCTTAGTTGCTTCTTGTTAATGTTATTTTCGGATAACAAGTAGAAATCAAATTGGAGGTCATCAACTGTTTTTTAAAAAAACTTTAAGTTATTTGTTTAGTATGGTTCAACAAACATAGGGAATTTTCCAGAATGAATCTTTTTCTTAGGTTTTAGCTGTTGTGCTTTTGGTATAAGAGGTTATGAGAACATGGTTGCTATACCATATTTGTTTGTCATTTTAGGAGGCTTACGATTAAGCATGAGGTTGCTTAGACTTTCCATGATTTATAGTGTTTCCGTGTTATGAAGTTGGTGTATTGACACTTTGACGCACATGATAATGCTATTTGTTTCTCTCTTTGTATCTATGTGGGTTTTTTTTTTCATGCACACTAAAACCAAATTGATGCTTTGCTTAGTCTGCTCAATTCCCAAAAACATTCATGTATAGCTATGTCCTATTGTCCACTATTTTAGGAGCTGCTATGTCCAATACCGTGTAACATCTTTCACGTTATGCATATTGAAGTTTCCTAATTACTGAGCTTAGTCAACATATTAGGTTGTTTTTGATGCAGTATGTTAGAGCATAGGATTTACAGTTATGCATGCTAATTGATTTACCCTTGAACTCTCAGGTCAACTTATTACTGACTAAATGGATGAAGGATTTGGAGAAGATATTCTATGGGAATATTGTTGCTTACGATGCTGCCGTGCTTCCAGAGGCTAGGCAGGATGAGCTGCAAAATGTGATTTGGAGGTAATCTTTCCCAAGCTTGGCCCATAGTTCCCCCACCCTTAGTAATATTCTATTTCATTGGATGGTGTTCCATACTAAGCCCCAACATAAATATTCTCAACCATTGGAACATGGAAATATATATTAACCATTTGTACCTGCTTTGCAGGAATGTCTTTTCTGATGATGGTTCATCACAACCAAATGGTGATGCATCACGAGCGGTCCAGGCATGTTCTCATCCTTGATCTTGTGTTATCTAATTACATTTCATTTTGTGGTAGATACACAGGAGAATGTGTAGTTCTCCAGGTTTGGAATTACTAGAAGTGTTCTTTTCTCGGGGTTGCTAGAACTGTTGCTTTTGTAGCTAAGCCACGACACCTCCACCCTGACTATATAAGTACTCTCTGCTACATCGAAGAAAAAGTGAATATATTGGCCGGTGATAAGTGAGCAAAATGTGTAATATTTGAGTTAGCCCATGGACACAAATGCCATATATGATACCCAGCTTCATGTTTGTAGATTAATTCTCTCTATAAGATTTTGCCTCATTTACCTGCCTTTTAAATTAAAATTCTCTCTGGTTTTTATTTTTAAGGGAGTGGGGGTTGTAGTGGTTCACTTTCTTATGTCTTTTAAGTCTTTAGATCTATATGATGCAAACAATTGCAATGAACGTTTGTGTATATGCAGGCAATGGCAAGATATATTCGCCGGGAAGTTAGTTGCCTGTCCTTAACAGGTATTCATTGCTTGTTCTTTCTGTTTCCTGTTGGGAATTTGGTATTTGTGATAATTTAATGAGTTCCTATCAAGTTCAAGATTCCACATAAACTTCCTATCTTCGCCAGATATTTGCTGCCTACAAGTTCAGTCTGACAACATTGTGCAATTTGATTGTGCAGATAAAGAAGCTATGTTCTCTGGTAATTTCATGTTTACTTCATTGAAGGGCGAGAAACCAAAATCAGAGGCATCCAGATAAGAATCCATGTAGTCATGTGCGAGTTTCCATAGTTTTGAAGTAAATTAGAAAATTTTCATTCAACAACAAATCATAGAATTGTAAAATACGACCACAATAAAAGCTTTGTATAATTATCAAAATCAACTCCGTTATTTTTCCAATTGCCAGTCTTGATTGGTTTTAGCTTATCTAATTATCCGTTGGTTGTGAATTACCAATTATCAAGATACTTGGTCTTTCGTTCCATTTAGATGGGGTATGCCCCTCTTTTTGTCATTATCCTTGTAATGCTTTTGCTTTGTTATGCTAGTTCTTGCACACTGAATTTGTTCAGTATTCTTTCCGATCATAAATTGCATTCTTTTCCACATATATCAGATGAAGCAACTAAGCAAATTATCATATTTATATAGACTAAAACAGAAAAGTGACAAAAAGGAAACATTAGATATCAGCTTCAAATGGATGCTATGATTCATTATGTGAGACATAAGTTTTGAATCAAAAGATTGCAAGCTTTTAAAACAAGTAGACCCATCCGATCATTGCATTGAGGAATTATATTGAGGCATTATAATGAGGGGTCCTTAACTATTCATCCGATCAATTACAAAGAAGGTCCTTATCCTTAATGGTCATCCAATCAATTGCAGAGTTATTATTGAACGACATGATTTCCTCAACATACACCCCCTCATTAAAAGCTCCCCTTCCGCAGGACAAGGCTTCTCGGCCTTGTTTGTCACCGAAGCTCGAGCCTTGGGTTATTGGATTTGGGCTTAGTTACTTATATCTCAGGATTGTGGACTTGGGTCCTCTTGGGGCCTTATGGTGAGGAGTGCGTCCAATTTTTCTTGGTCAATTTCGTGCATAGGTAAAGGGAATGTTATTTGACAATATGCCATATCCCAATAGCAATAGGAAAGAAGTCAACGAAAAAGAGTTTTTTATTTTGGTGAAAACGAAAAAGAGTTTTGATTTGTCTATACTTGCAGCCCGAGGGTAGGTCCTACACTCCCACAACATCTGAAGGTCGTCCTATAACTATACGTGCCGCCGTGCATCTCTCCACCAAGCAAGCTCTTCAACTATACAACAACCTGTAAACCAACTTGCAAATCTTCTCTCTCTCTCTCTCTCTCTCTCTCTCTCTCTATAATTACTTCACTCGCACGCCACTCTCTTCAAGTTCTCCTCTTTAAAACCCAAAACCCAAACACAGAGGTTACTGTTCATATATGGGTTTCTCATTCCCACACCAAGAAACGTACCTTATTTGACCCCCGTTTTGCTTTTCTTCAGATTTTACTTTTCCACAGATTCCCTTCCATAAATTCCCGATACCCACAAAATCTTCTTTATTCACGCCCTACCCAGAATTTGATTCCCCCAAATTCCGAGTCTTTCTTTCTTTCCCAACCACCATGACTTTCTTGAAGATTTTCCTTCTTTTTCCTTTACTTTCCCTCGCGTTTTCTCAGGAAACTTTCACTTCCCACCTCCTGCCGAGGCCTTTGATCATCGAATACCCCGAAAACACTGAGACCAATTTCAGAGAATTAGGGGAAGAGCTTAAATTGCACTGTACCAGCTGGAGATTTTCTGTGGAGGCTAACAACATCAACCCCTGGAAAACAATCCCACAGGAATGTGCAGAGTATGTGAAAGATTACGTCACGGGTCGGGCTTATGGGTTTGATCTCGAAAGGGTGTCTAAGGATGCTGGAGTTTATGCCAAGAGTGTTGAATTGAGTGCTGATGGGAAAGATGCGTGGATTTTTGACATTGATGACACTCTGCTTTCCAATCTTCCGTATTATGCTGACCATGGTTATGGGTATGATTCTTGAACTTCCTTTGAGAATTTTGTTGGGTTTATGGAATAGTGTAGAGGAAAACAAAAATATAGTAATTTGGTAAAGTCCTCGATTGACTAGAATGTTTTCAGAAATTAACATAAATAGAATCATGTTGGGAATTTGAATTTCAGGGTGTTTCATTGTTTGGAACTTGATAATACCAGAAAACCAATAAATTGAATGAGATTCTTGTTATGAAATTTTGAATTAAGAATGATAGAAACCTGTTTTATAGCTGAGAAAAGGAAAGGAAATTGGAATATTGGAAGTAAATGGTTCATCTTTTGGCCCTTATGATATCTCGAAATTTATCAACTAGAACCTGCTACAACCAATTTGTTTAGTTAAGGCGAGGTTCTGTTGTAAAAATATCTCACCACAATTTTATTTTTCTATTTTTCATTGGATTTCATGATTTATTGTGTTGTGTTTTTATTTTTATGTTTTGTAACAATGTTCTGATGTGGATAATATGTGTGCTTTTGTAGCTTGGAGGTTTTTGATCAGCTGGAGTTTGATAGGTGGGTTGAGAAGGCCATGGCACCCGCTATAAACTCCAGCTTGAAACTCTATGAAGAGGTCTTCGGCTTGGGAATTAAGGTATTCTTGCTCACTGGGCGCAGTGAAGGGAGAAGAAAGGCTACTATTGAGAATCTGATCAATGCAGGATTTCGAGATTGGCATAAACTTATTTTAAGGTGAGTATGAATGCCGCCTATGAGTTCCTGTAGAATATTGTCTGACTAGTATAACTATGACTATCCATATTTTATTTTCATTTGATTGTCCTAGTATGGTATTTTTCTTTGCAAATTTAAATGGAAAGTTAGGTTATGTCTTATTGCTGTATTTTAGAGCCAAATTTAGGACGTGCTAAAAATTAAGGGCAATGCATGATTATGAGTGTTCGATAATGGGCAAATTTTGTAGCATTAGCATGAATTTATCATTGCTCTTCAGGCTAGTATTCCCTGGGTGAGGTAGAATAGAGGAAGTGCCATTCCTAATATATATTCTTTTTCAGTCACATTGTTAAGTTTACTTTTTCATGATATATATAACATTCTGTCGTCCTTCCATCCTTTTTCCAATATTGCAGTTCCTTGGGTGGGGTACTGATCTGTTACTTTCCTGCATATTTACTTAGTTAGAAATTATTGAAGTGGATGAAGGTTGATTCAATCAGATGAAAATAATAACTCAGTCGTGCGCATAGCTGCATTGCATACACATTATTCACACATCAATAAGGACCCACCTCACTTATGGGCTGAAGGTGTTACCATGTTATATCGTGCAGCTGAGCTCGAGTAATGTAATTTTGTTAGCTATAGGACTTACCCACCAGATATTGATCAAAACCTACTACATTTCCACTTGATTAATTTGGATTTGTTTTCATTGTGAATTTTACCTGATTTTATTAAATCAAAGAAGTTTCTCTTTTTGTGATCTTGTTTCATAATTGATTTGTTAGGGGTGTTGGTGCACTATATTGATGATTTTCTGTTTCTCCAATAGATGTTTGATTTCGTCTTCCTAAATAAATAAATATCATTGCATCAGGTGTTTTTCATCTCATCTCATTACTGGTCCTTGTCAGTTGGGAATACAAATTAATGACAATGTTAAGTTAGGTTTATTGCTAAAGAAAATAAGGATGAACATGAAAAGTAAAGCTTTCAATTGGATACCCAAGTTTATCATTTATCTGAAAAGCTTATGATTAACATTTTGACATCTTCTTCTCTTCTCTCTTGTTTTTTGGTTATTTAAATCATTGATTACAGAACTTGAACTTGAAGCTTTCATTTTAAGACAGTGTTCATTACTTATGCTATCAGGAAGCCTTTGACTTTACGGCATTGTGCTTTTGGTCCTTGTACCAGCTTCATAATGTTTATTTGGGATTCTGAATTATGTGTTTTACATATTGTGCAGGGCCCCGGATGACCAAGGGAAATTAGCAACAGTTTACAAGTCAGAAAAGAGGAATGAGATGGAGAAAGAGGGATATAGAATTCTTGGCAACTCTGGAGACCAGTGGAGTGACTTATTAGGTACCTCAATGTCCATCCGCTCATTCAAGCTTCCGAATCCAATGTATTATATTCCATGATAGGGCAAGCATCATCATTCATTTCAAAATAATCGTTGTTCGATTAATCACATTGCAACGTACGGGCAGCCATTGTTTTTGTTTCCACCATTAAAGGGAAATCAAGATGTCATATAATTGTTGTACTGATATAACTTATGAGGATGCCATAGACACTCAGTACAGTACAATCAATTGTTAATATAAAACAGAACCATACCCATATACTTTGTGGTCTCTCTCTACATTTAAAATGCAGATTCCTATACTTTTTATTATTATCAGATAGGATTGGAGGACCACTTTGAGTTGCACTAATTTTATCTCACTACTTTGTTTCTTGAGTTGAATTTATATGAATTGGTCCCAAACTTCTTGTGGGTAAGGACAGCAAAGTGCCGTGACCAATTGCTTTCTTTACAGCACCAGTCCTTGTCTTACTGACTTAGAGGAGAGGGGAGGGGGGTTGTCATATCATATGTAATGCAGTCCACATTTGACTTCAATTTAAGTTAGAGAATAGTATTTTTCTCTTTAATTTTCTTTCTGGGACCATCTTTTGGGTATATATAATAATTTAGGTCAAGTTGAGGGACTGTGTTGCCAAAACAACACCCATCATCATTCGATATTCAGTTTCAGATAGGGCTATTTTATTTACACCTCATTATTTCGCTTTCTTTCACCCCATGGCATTCTTTTACACTCAGTCAATTTTAGTCAATCTTATAAATACTGAATACACCTCATTTTGGTTTCTAAATTGCCCTCACTACACCCAATTCCTAACTAAATTCTACCCCATTTGAAATACACCCCATCGATACACCCTTTTTGTTTCTAAGGAAACCCACCCATCGCGCAAACCCTCTAGCACACCCCAAACCCCGAACCAAAAATACCTTCATTTTCGGTTGATTTCAACCGCACCTAAGGCACACTCCAAAACCCGCATTGATTGGCACCGAGCGAGACCTCACGCCATCGCTTGCAACCCACGACCTCAACATAATCAATTGGCGCTCTCGACCTTCCCCCATCGCGTGGCACCGCGATTTCAAGTTTGAATCGGGAACTCAACCATCGACCTAAAAATCTTCCGAAAAGCCAAGGTTTGATTTCATTTTTCGATTTATGTATTCATGTTCTTGAGTGTTGATGACTGGGAAGATTCTAAATTTCGATAATCGGTTTGCCGAATATAGAGTTGTTTTTCGGTGGGTTACCACCGAATTTGGTGAGGGTATTCGGTGGGTAACCAGAATGTGGATATGGTCTTGGAGGGTTATTACCGAAATTGAGCTGTCATTGGTGCCCATCCACCGAAATTGTTCATTCGTTGGTGGCTATCCACCGAAATTGAGCTTGTCATTCGGTGCATTTCCACCGAAATTTTTCATGACCTTGGTGGCTATTCACCGAATTTTGGTCCGTTGTTGGTGGCTATCCACCAAATATAATTAGGGTTTTGGTGGTACATCAATTTTATTCATCTTTTATTGGTAATTGAATTTGCACTTAATATTGTTTTTCGAGATATGAAGAGGACTCAGGGGTACTACTCAGCTTCATCATCTCGACTGATAGAGAGTGTCCCTGACTTCAACAAGAAGAAATTTATATTTTAGTTTGTTGCCACTGAAAATGTAGATAAAATTCGGTGATACACTACCGAAAAATGTTCCTAATTTCGGTGGTATACCACCGAAATATTAAATATGGTTCGGTGGATATCCACCAAATATAGGAATCTGATTCGGTGGTTATCCATCGAATTAGATTCAATATTTCGGTGTCACCCTACCGAAATTTCATGATCGTCTGTGACAACGAAACCAATGACCAACATGAAACCCTAAACTTGAAAAACGCCAAAAATAAACTCATACCTTATTCGAAGCCTCTCTAACTTGGTCTCACCCTTCATGAATAAAAGCAAGATATTTTTTCACCAATATAAGCGTATAAACCTTGTTAGGATTGCATAACATGATCGTTTGAGAAAAATGTCTAACTAAGGTTGCAGGAACATATGTGGGGTGTAGTGAGCAATTTTTATTTTTATTTTAAATATTTTTGTCCTTAACGGTAATTATGTACAAGGGTAAAATAGGTTATCCTTGTTTAAAATTAGAATGGGGTGTAAAGAGCAAATAATGGGGTGCTAATAAAATCACCCTTTCAGATATTCAATACAATGGGATCCATTCTGACTAAAAAAAAAATGGGATTCAAGTTCTCACGCGACTCTCATGTGCGAAATCGGAAAAGTAAAAAATGGCCTTAAAATAGGGGAGATTTTGTTTTTAACCAACCCAAACTTTCATAATTTGAAAAATGTCAGTTTCGATCCAAAACAATGAATTCATTGACCTTTTCCTAAGAAAAAAATTCTCCTTTGACTTTTTCCTAATTAATTTTATTTCTTTGACTAAAACATAATAAATACTTTTTAAATATAGTAGGGTAAAAACGGCACTGTATATATTGCCTTTTCACGAATTCACCCCAAGGGCCTGTTGTCCTTGTCTTCTTGGAAACTATTCGAAAATTGCAAAGTGGTCCTTTTGCAGCTGAGGAAATATTTGGTTTAATTAAGCTTTTAGATGCTGCCGCGTGTTCGGTCTGAGGGTCTGACACTTTGTTTGACAAAGCATCATGCCTCACGTGGTGGGGGCGGTCACACCCGTTTGATTTTGATCAATACTTCGATGGCGGGGCCCTCCAAACAACTCATCAATCCCCGCCGTTAATTAACATACTGTCTCAACGACCACTTAGCCTTCATAATCACAACAACTTACAAATAAAGCAAAATATCTATTTAAATCTATATATATAAAGCAAAAGGCAGAGAATGGTAAAATATTCAAAATATCAGAAAATGTTCTGGTTAATGCAAATATTAAGAAATTGAAATTATTAATTAAATGAGGATAATATGATAAATTCATATTTTTTCATATTAAAAAAAGAAAATTAAAAGAAAAATCAGATAATGAATTCTATTTTTATGAAACACAATTACCCATTATCTTTTTTAATTCTAAAATAAATTTAATTTTTTTAAAAAAGCCTCTTTCAGATGCGAAAGCGTGTGCGGAGAAATTTAGTATGTTGATTATGTTAATTCTTTACAAGATTTATTCTGAACTTGTGGGAATCTTTTTCTTTCTATTTTTCTTCTTGGAATATTAATCTTGCCCATTTAATTTAATTTTTATTTTTTTAGCCAGGGACATTGTAGAAAATTTATATACATAAAAAATTAGTGAGACCATTTTAATTAAATAACCACAAACTTTCCTCCTGCCCAAATTAATTTTACCAATTTTTGGTGTATAAAAGTACCAAAATAAAATCAAAAGCAAACTAGTTCGAATTAAATTAACAAACAGGTACCTCTTGGTCATGAGTCAACTTTGTTTTTGTTTTTTTATTATATTATATTTTAAAAATGGTTGAACTTCTTGGTTGAAGATTTTAGATTGTAGTTAAAGACTACATCTAATTAGATATAATATAATAATATATTTTTGTAACAACTTTGCATCTAAAATAATTGTCTAAAGTCATCTGTCCCCTTAAATTTGTAATAGAAATGACAGTAACTCCATACCATAGCTTAAGCTTATTGGTGATGTGACATATCTCCTTCCTTGGCCCCTCTACTTTTTAAATGAACAAATCCAAAATCATTGCTTTTTTATAAAAAGGAGAAGAAATACCACTTTTTTTTTCTTTCTTTTTTAACTACAATGTCTCCTCCACCATCTTCTAAATCTCACTATTCTTTCGCATTAGCATATCAATCAGAAAAGGACATGCTAAGGTGCATGCAAAAATGATATTGAGGAATGTTTGGTGGCAAAAGGGAAATTTCACACACTCACAGTCAAAAACAGATGCAACATCACATTCACATGGCAATGGATCTGTCTTACAAGTTTTGAGCATAGTATATGTGCTCATCTTCTGATCTCTCTTCTTCAACTCCTTAACTTCTTTGTGCACAAGTCCCTCTCTCAAAGTCCATTTTCCTAGTAGATAAAAGGATTATTTTTTTTCTCCCCTAAAATTCCCAAAAATCTTGGGTTCCACACACACCCTCTCCTCCCAAAACTACCATCCCATCTCAATCTTCTTCTCCTACTTGTATGGAAAGAAATCTGTTCTACATGAAAACTAGCCATATCTGCATTATGTTTCACACTTTCTCAATCCTTCACATCAAAACCAGATCCTAATCTTTTGTTATCTCTCACTTTCATAATCCAAGTTTTCAAATGTTTGATAGGAAGGAGTTGCATTTTTGACAGAATGAAGAGCACCCACCTGCTTAATTTGATTCTTGTACTGACCTCAACTGGAGTTTTGGTATCTTTTGTATTTTTGATCTACTTTTACTGCAAAAGTAGTGCAAAACATGAGCATCAAGATGTGGAAAACTCAGAGCAGAAGCATGAAGATGATGTGGAGGTAGAGGACTTAATGACTTTTCAGGATGGCCAGGACCTCACAATTTGTGACATACTAGATGCTCCAGGGGAGGTGATTGGGAAGTCAAACTATGGAACACTGTACAAGGCTTTGTTGCAGAGTAGCAACTCAGTGAGGTTGCTGAGGTTTTTGAGGCCTGTGTGCACTGCAAGAGTTGAAGATTTTGGTGAAGTGGTTCAGTTGTTGGGGTGTATAAGGCATCCCAATTTGGTGCCTCTTCTGGGTTTTTATGCAGGGCCAAGGGGTGAGAAGCTTTTGATTCATCCGTTTTATTGGCGTGGCAATCTGGCTCAGTTTGTAAGAGGTGATTCTCTTGCCTTGTTGATCTGTTTTCTTTCTGTTTAGTTGCCAAGAAAATGCATAGAATGAAAAAGAAAGATTGATCTCTTTTTCTTTTGTTTGGTACATGAGGATACTGAGTCTTCACCCAATTGGACTTAAATGGCTTCCACAAAAGAATGTTTGCTATCACTGAATAATCTAGTTCAGAAGTTTTGGATATTGGCTGTGAACAAAATTAAATGAACAGAGAGAAACCAGGGCTTCAAAAAAATCTTTCTTTTTTACCTGGGTTTGGATTGCTCATTCATTTCAAATTTGCAAACTTTGTGCTGTGGAACAGGAAGTTTACTTCTGGCAGGTCCTTTATCACTTCCACTTATAAAATTCTGTATTGTTCTAATTTCCAATTTCCATGTTCTGCTTTTGACTATTCTGTTTTTGTCTGCATAATATTGATCTCTTTTTCTGCACGTTATACAACCATATTTGGATTCTTTCCTTCATAAATTATATCTGTCACCTGTCAGCACCTAACATTGTCAGTTTCTCCTCCCATGTTCCCTTGAGATAAGGATGACTATGCCTTGGCAAAATTAAACATCTGTGCTTGTCATTACCAAATTTAGAGCTCTTTTCTGATTAAAATTCTTTATGGCTGTATATTTTTAGCTCCCAACTTCCCATAACTTAGAATTGATAGATAAACTTTGTTTCCAATGACAGAAAGCAATCCTGACTCTCACCAATGGGCCATAATCTATAGGATCTCAGTTGGTATAGCAAAAGGTTTGGATCATCTTCACACTGACTTGGAGAAGCCCATAATTCATGGCAATCTAAAGTTGAAAAACATACTTTTGGATCTCCATTACCAACCATTCATCTCAGATTTCAGCCTACATCTTCTGTTGAATCCTACTGCTGGCCAAGAAATGCTTGAACTTTCAGCATCTCAAGGCTACAAAGCTCCTGAGCTGATCAAAATGAGGGATGCAAATGAAGAGACTGATATATACAGCCTTGGGGTTATCTTGCTTGAATTACTCACAGGGAAGGAACCAATCAATCAAAACCGAACAACACCTGATGAGGATTTTAGCTTGCCAAATTTTATGAGAAATGCAGTCCTTGGACATAAAATTCATGACTTGTTCCATCCAGATTTACTTCTCAATAGAAGCATTGACGACGAAGTCCCGGTTACTAAAGAACAGATTCTCAAGTTCTTTCAGCTTGCTATGACATGCTGTTCTCCTTCTCCATCACTTAGACCAAACACCAAGCAAGTTCTATGGAAGCTTGAAGAGATTGGAAACTGAACACTCGACTTGAGCACTGTTTGGTAGGTCATAGTGCCTTGATTGAAAATATTTCTGTTTTGCATAATCAGCATGATTGATGGCCATGAGAAGAACAATGACCATGATGACTTTTGACATGTATAGTAAAAATATAGATGGTTATATACACTCTTTGAAGCCAAAAAGCTGAAAACTTCAGCTTATGGTTACACACTTTGAGCAAAAGTTTCAGATTTCAGCCATCCGACGAAGATCAAAAAGTTGGTGATTTAGTTTATCAGACTGTAGATTTCTTTATTGCTAAGTATGAGCAGCCTGAGACTATGAATTCCATATGGTCCCAGCTAGCTTTCACAAAATCTTTAAGAGAAGGTATCACTCAGCAAAAAAGAAAAAGAAGGTACCTTCAATCAACAGTGAGCAATGAAATTATGCTTTTTTCTTCTAGACCCAAGATTCTCTACAAATTTGAATTAAGAAGTTAAACTTCAAGTTGTTATAGCAAGGCATACCAGAACTTGATCCCAAAAGGCCTTGACTTGTAGACCAAAGGTCTCATGTTCGAATTCCCTCGGCATCATAATTTTGTGTGTGTGTGTGAGAGAAATCCCTCTTCCCTCTAATTTAGACAATCGCTTGTACTAAAAAAAAAAAGAACTTGCCCCCAAAAATAATTTACTTTAAAGCATTCCAACATTAAATATTGGGAATTTAATTTGTTTCATCTAAAAATCAAAATTCAATTGGATTGTCACTCTCTCTTAATGATCTCTAGCTGCCACATAAGAACATGGTGGGTAGGTTTAAGTTGGTCTGGTTCCAACTATGAGAGATCACTATCTTAGCTGAGGTGTGGTGGAGGGATGACATTATTATGATTATATCCCAAAAAAGCACCATTGCATTGGACTACTTGATGAAGTTTGTCACTTTTTGGGTCAAAATCTCCTACACCTTTTTATCAATCAAACAAATATATAATTTGGTTACGTACATGGCATGACACGTGGCATATTGGTATAAAATTACAGAGGACCACATCCAATTATTCCAACACTCTTGCCCCAGTTTGGGGCTTCATGTTTTCTGATTAAATACTTTCTTGGCCTTCAGTTCTTAAATTTTTGTTACTTCTTTTGCATAAAACCATTTCTTTACTTCTACAACAAATCAGTGACAAATTCAAACGCTACTCTATGCCTCACTATGCTTTACAGCAAGAGCAAGGGCTCCTCAAATAAACTAACCCATCATTGTTAACCTCAATAATAACAATTAACAAAAGTAGATGCTAATGTCACCTAGACTTCCACTCCATAATGGCAGAAAGAAGAGTATAATTTGGTATTACATTCTTATTTGGCAATGGCAAATTCGTCATCGGCGACTTATCGTTCTCTTCAAGCCATGTCTCTATTGATTTGCGATCATAAGTGTAACCATCCGCAGCCACACAAGGTTCCTGCATTACATCCTGTGACAAAAAGAAAATAGCATATTATATGGGATTCACAAGAACATGAAAAATACTTGAAGCCAAGTAAAAGATTACATTTGGTCAAAATTATAAGTTACACCATAAAAACAATCCATTAGAAATTTAGGAAATGTGGATCAAATACAATTGTCCGACTGCGACTGACTAATGTGAAGCTTTAACATTAAGGATATTGAGTAGGATCTATCCTTAATCTGTCATTGAGTTAAAACCCCATCTCCAAATTCTAAGGCTTTCTGGTTAAACAATACTATATATATAGGTACTAAAGATTATGTGTACCTTAAGAATTGGACAGATGAAGTGGTTAGGAGGTAGGCGGCACTGAACTGTGGAAGCTGAATCTCTTGCTTTATCAGCAACCATTTTCAGTCTCTCCAGCAGAGGAACTACTTGCTCTTTCAAGTCAGGTCTGTCTCTGCGTCGAAGCTCTGCACAGCTCAATCCTAATTCAGCCAACTGCCTCGTCTCTTCCATTGGCCAAGCCCCAGCTTTAGGATCCAAAATATCCCTTAAATTTCTATCACTAATAGCTGTTTCCACCAGATGGGTTAAAGCTCTTGCTGGTTTTGCAGTCAGCAACTGCAAGATCACCATTCCGAAAGCATAAACATCAGATTGTGGAGAGATTATCCCAGTCCTTTGATACTCCGGGTCTATGTAAGAGAGAGTCCCAACAGGCCCTGTGTCACTGTATATACTGGACATAGAAGGGTCTAAGTTAAGCATTGTAGAAAGGCCAACATCACCAATCTTGCTCACAAGGTTATGATCAAGCAAGATGTTTGCTGGTTTCAGATCACGATGGATGATTGGTTTTGGCTTTGAGCTGTGAAGAAAGATGAGAGTTGAGGCTACTTCCCAAGCAATTCGGAACCTCTCAAACCAAGGAATAGGAGGTGTACTGTTTTTCTGGAGCAACCTGTCCTCCAGGCTACCGTTTTCCATGTACTCATACACTAGGCAACTGTGTTCAGGACATGCACCAAGAAGGAGAAGCAAGTGGGGATGGCGGATTTTGCTCAGGATCTCAAGCTGCAAGCCAATAGGAAATGTAAGTTAGTGGGTATCACAGGTTCCCAACTTTACAGTTTCTTCTATGCGTAGTACCAACACAGCACAAGATGAGAATGGTTGCATGCATTATTAAAAGCAGAGACTCTAAAGAGCACATACTAAAGAGCAGAGACTAGGAAACGTAACTACACCTAAATATATAAATTACCTACTGAACTCCTAAGGAGCTCTTGATTATACAACAGACGATTTCTTCAACAAATATTTTGATATGCCAGTTGTTTGGTTCAATACCACCCTTAGTTTCAATGCGAACGACACTAACGCAGGAAGGATAGTTCGACATCTATATGAGCTACTATACAGATTTAGTCATGCATGTTACATACCTCCTGCTGGAATTGCTTAGTTTGGCGATTCTCTTTAGAGTGAAGAATTTTCACTGCTGCAGTTGTATGATGAAAACTACACTTATAGACAGTTCCGTACGCGCCCATTCCAATCCGAAGATCTTCAGAGAAAGATGAGGTGGCAGTAACAATTTCATCCCACATGAACTTCTGGTATTGCTGCACAGGACCTACAAGTACACTTTCAAGCTTTTCTTTCTCCACAGCATCATGCATGGCTTTCATCTCTGCTTCTCTCCTTTGCGAAACTTCTCTTTCAACACATTCTCTCATATACTCAGCCTCTATCTTAGCAGCTTCATACTTCTCCTTCTCTTGTGTTGCAAATACTTTGGCTTTCTCCTCCATTGAATTTATCTCCTTGAGCCTTATTGCTTCCTCTGATCGGCGTTTATTTAAATTGATTATCTGATTATCAAAAAGAAATATTTCTTACTATTCGAATCGAAGATCTTAAGAGATCTTGCTGACTATTACAGAATACAGAAGCTAAACCGGATGGGGAAATAAAGAAACAGAAAGTATTTATGCTGTCAACAAGGATAAGAATACCTACCTTCCTAGAAGCATCAATAGTCTCACTTTGAGCCATTGCATACATTCCTTTGACATGTCTGAGTTCAATTCGCAGCTTTTCTAGCTCCAAGTTGATATTTGCCTGCAAGAAGTGCAAATTGAACAATTCCATTACTTCTTTAATACATACAGCTCCCCTTTTTGACCTGACCAAGGGACATGTTTCCATATATGTAATAATTAAGAGTTTTAATTAAAAAATGCAACCAATCATCTTATCGTAGACTAACATGTTAAGATGGCTTAAGTAAAAACTTTTCAGCAATTTGAAACAGATGAGACCATGAATTCTGCAGGAAAGTACTTTCAACTGAATAAAAATATCATAGGGAGGATGTTTAGAAATCAAAGAGCGCTACCTACTATGTAATCAGTAGACCACATCTCATGTATGCAATTCCTAATATGTCTTTTTCTGCATAATTGATTGGAAAGCACCATTTAACCATACCAAAAGAAGTCAGAAATTGCTACCTGGCTCTCAGATGAACAATCTGTAACCACGTCTGAGGTGGATGCTTGATCAGAAGTCCATGACCGATTATCTGTTAGGAAGCTTCCACTACTAGAGGGCTGACTGTGTGTATGCACAACATCTGAGTTGCTGGGACAAGAACTCATACCATCCTTCCCTTCCCCAAGATCCTGAGATTGGCATCTAGAATGAATGGTTTCATTGGAATTTGTCTTTGTACTAAGAAGGGTCTGGTTGATAGTTGTAAGAGCTTGAAATCGCTGCATTGGAAGGGAAGGAGAACGGAAATGGGAGTATGAACCAACCGAGCCACGATCTGTGCCTTGAAGACAGAAGAACTGAGTTAAATATTTCAGCTGCTTACATAGTTAGAATCATTGGCATTGTACATTATCATTCATTGCTATGGTTGCAAGAGCACCCATTCTCTAAAGAATGTATATATTGCACATTACATGATATCAAGATGTCACTCAACCTTAGTCATGTGCATTACCTGTCTGTGAGCTGGACGCATCACTTGAAGAACTTTTGATAGAACATGTGTCACTATTGTCATCTCTAATGCTTGCAACTGACTCGCAATCAGATGCGCGCACTGATGACAATTTTCCTTTTGAAACAGCATACACGGTGCAAAATCTTGGGCTGCAAGCTGAGATTTTTGAGGACAGTCCCTTCTGTTTCCTAAGAGCATTAAATTGTTAACATGATCAACCACAAGGCAATTTTGAGAGATAACTTTTCACAAAATACAAAGAGGATTACATGGATGGTTCTCTATGTTCTGTAGAAATGACAAAGGTTTCTTTCATTTTTCTTTAAACATGCAGAAACTCTCTTTTGTGCTTGTGTGTGTGTGCACGTGCACACATGCCTCTGTGAATATTTTGTTCACCCTTTTGTTCACCGGAAGCTCAATTTGAACCTATCTAGAACCTGTTAAATGATTTACCAGAGACAAGCACGAATTCTGTTTCCAAAATTATATCCTCTCGCAATTGGATTTTGTACGCAAAGTATCAAAATACAAAGGCTGCCAAACTCTAGAAATTTTCATCCCCTTTTCCCCACACAAACCACATTCATCAAAGTATCCATTTGAACAACTACATGCCAACAAAATACCATTTAAACATGCCACGAGATGGGGCACCTAAGACAAGATATCTTATAGCAGACTTAGCAATCTCCTCTGCTATTGCATTAGTCACGTCGTCTGATTCAATGACTACAACATCTACTTGCACCTACATTCAAAACAGTGAGGTTTACACTTTTGTTACCTTGGATTTTCTTAATATCAAACTTCAACAAATAAGAAAGTTGTACCTTCTTTTGAGCACACATTTTCTTGTATGGAAGAAGCAACTCACTTGCCTGCCACTCAATTTCCTTTCTATATGCAGCTGCTACGTCCTCTCGTACTTGTGACAATGGAATCAGATTTCCCACTATATTCACAACAACAAAAACAAGAATTTGTAAACATAACAGAAATTTAAAAAAAATTTATTGAATACCAAATAAATGAATTCATGAATGTCTCAAATTTGTACTCATGTCAGGACTCTAAAAATTGTTCAAGGCTCCTGGACATGAATTTGAAGAAGCAAGGCTTACTTGGTGTTGGAACTCCAGTAATCCTTGGGCGCACATGTATCAACTTGAAGAAAACATTTCCCTCTGGAACAAACTTCTCCAGAGCCCATCTAACAATGTATTTGCTCTTTCTGTTCCCATTGATAGCAATGGCAACAATTGAACGAGGGGAAGGTGCCGCCGCCAATGCGACACTGCCATGTGCTTCCATAATTTCACTCCCATCCATTACTCTGCCACTCCTCTGTTACACTGAATCCTCCGTAACATGTAGAAGCAAAGCACAAGAGCGCAATTACTACTCGCAATAGACCAGATAAATTATATAAATCAGAATTTCTAATAGAAGCAGTTATTATGAAAATATTAAGGATTTAAAATAACAACCTCACGTAGGTATATCTTGAAGAGAATGAAATCCAGCAATACATAAATCTTACGACAAGCAGGAGAGAGAGAGAGAGAGAGAGAGAGAGAGAGCAGTTGAATTGGCAAAATAAGCCTCAAACTACCAAAAAGAAACAAAATTTAAATTACACAAAGACATGCTCGCAAACACATATGCAATTCCGTAAAGTGCCATTCAAAACCAAAAAGAGGCTCTCAAAAGTTTAAAAAAACAAAAAAAATTCAAAAACCCAGAAAGCACACAGACGCCGCTAACTTACAACAAAAGATAAGAACGTACCAGTTGTTTAAGGGTCAAGACTCGAACTTTGAGCTCTTCTTCAAATCCTTTTGAGAAAAAAAAAACAAAAATTCATTAGTATCTCCCTCTGCATAACCAGTTCTTACATTCAACCACCATTTCCAGAGTTGGAATAGTTTACCTGCCACCGAAGCGTATTTTGCCTCTAAAAAATTAAGAGCTAACTTTTCCGTGAAAGTATTGTCCTGTATCTGAAAGCTACAGCACTTTTCTTTTTGGTTTCCTCTGTGAATAAAATCAACAACTTGCAAGTTAACTATATTAAAAAGAAACAAATTGTTCAGTGTCTTTTTCTTTGTATGACTTTTCAATCTCTGCTCGTTTTCAACGCAAGTGCAACTTGATTTTGTATCTATTGCTCCTGGAAAATCAGAAGCAATAATTAACAAATTTTAATTTAAATGAGGACCTACTTATATATAAATAATTTTTGTATTTTTACAGTTCTTTTGAACTCTAATTTATCTCAGCAAGAAACAAAGTTGCAATCTTGGATGATATATTTTTATTATTACCCCTTATTGTTTTTCTATTTTTTGGGTTTGCTAATTTGGAATTATGGCAGTGTGTAAACTACCACGAATCATCTCCTGGAGAAATATTTTTCTCACCACTTTAACCCAAATTGTACTATAATTATCATTCTCAATACTATGCATAACCATAATTATTTGTTGCTTTGTATTTATGGAACAATAATTATGTTTATCAACGTGTCAAGTGTTGAGAATAATGATGAATATATATATTGAGTTAAAGTGGTAAGCAATAATATTTTTCTAATTTGGGACATTGGTTGTTGGTGGCCTATGAAAAACACGAGGGGATAAGACCAATGCTATAATTTGGAACATTGGTTGTTGGTGGCCTATAAAAAACACAAGGGTATAAGACCAATGCTAAAATTTCAAAGAAGATGACTTCACTGATTGGCTGCCTCATAGAAACTTAACGTCGACGATATTTCATAAGATACTTTCTATGTAATGTATGCTTCTGAAATCTAAATGCATGCATGCTCTTAGTCTTAGAAGTTAGAACATTCAATTAATCCCAGAGTGGTTATATTTAGAATGTGAAATTACAAATGAATTAATTAGTTAATTAATATATAAAAATGTTTAGGACTATATATATGATATAGGGTTAAATATTTTTGATCACTGGGTTTGTAAACATTGGAAAACACGGTAACCAATTTGGCTAAATTTTTTATTCAGTGATCAAATTGAATTTTCATATAAAACCTAATGACGAAAAAAGTTTTTAACCCTATGATATATGACCAACATCTTTAGCCTAGTACTATAGTTTTTATATTCACTCCATGTTTTCAAGAAGATGACATACCATATGCTTTTTCTAGTTCTCTTATAAGTATATATTAATGGTCAAACTTAAATCTACAATTTAATTAAATTCTCTTATAATTTAATTTGATAGCTGATGAGCTGTTAATATATATAGGGCTGTTAATTTTCCTTTCTTGTTTTTCATAAAAAGAAAAGGTATTAATGGTAAAACTGTCACATAAATTAGAGCAAAATTATGTACAAATAAAATGTTAGCCGCCAAAGACTAACACGAACATCCCATGTGACCAAATGAAGAGAAACTTGTAACAAATTAATGACAAGGACCCACAAGTACAATGGACTCTGCAATGTCTATCAAATAAACGCGTTCTTATATTGAAGAAAAGGATTTGAACCTCTCACATTATATGATTCATAATGTCACACACACATACAGTAGAGTAGAAAGGGACAACAAAATTTAATAAGTCAATGTGGACCAGTTGACTTTGCTAGCTCAACCTTTTCAATGCATGTCGTCGATTAGCTCCTATGCCCAACTCCAACTTTTGATATAGGAAAATTCATTTTCCATTGTTTCATGTTTGTTGGTAGGTCTTCTTGTTTTCTGTGGTAAACGCATTTGGATTCAAGTCTTCAACAACCCTAGCACATGCGCCCCCCAGTCCTTAGAGCACTTCCAGCAGTTGGCCCTTTGCCATGGCAAGGGGGGAGCTAGGGCAGCTACTATTCACGTGAATAGTGGCTGCCCTTGCAAAAGGCAAGGTTTGTTTACAGCAGTTGCCATGGCAAAGTGCAAATACTATTCACTTTTATTTTTATTTTATTTTTTTACATGGGATTAACTTTAATTGTATGTATGAAATTAATAATAATAAATTGATAGGTATGTATTAAAAAAAATTTCTGAATTTTTTGGATTTTTTTTCAAAATTTTTAAATATTTTTTATGTCGCTAACGTCAGCAAAAGTCATCACTGACGTCATCGCCCTAGTTTTGGACCTGGGGCTCGCCCTGCCCTTGGGCCAGCCCGTCTTCGTGGCCCCCACTCTCACCCCGGGCCTCCCTGCACTGCTGGAAACGTGTTTTTGACCCAAACCCCCCTAGCCCGAGTTTCCTTGCACTGCTGGAAGTGCTCTTAGAACATTGCTTCTTTTTTTTTGGTCGAAAGCTGATATCATTGAAGAACCCCAAACGGGAGCAAAAATACAATGCCAGAGCAACAAAGAAACAACCAAGACCCAAAACATAGCTTTGTTTGTAACAATGTATACAGAATAGATTAAAATTAATTCAAAAAGAAAAGCGTCCATGTGTGTGGGAGCACATATTTCGCCGGCCAATAAATAGACAACAAGTGAAAAATGAATATTATCTATGTCAAATAATTATCCTAATTAAATGTTATTTAATTAGAGAAATTACATTTGATTTAAGATGAGAATATCTCCCTAAATCAAGGATGAGATTTCCATCAAATCTCCTATTCATGGGTTATTCTTCAAACCCTAGCCTACAAAGAGCACTATACATACATGACTACACAAGGCATTCAAGGTAATTCCAAAACCCTACTAAAACTCCCCCTCTCTCTCTTGTTGTCCCCCTCTCCACACACAGCTCCGGCCACCCGGCTCGGCCTTTGGCCAACACCCCGTGGGTGTGGTCTACTTACTCTGGTTTATTTCATGGGGATTGAGGGAGAAGGAGAATAAAGTTTGTTTCGTGGGGATTGAGGGAGAAGATGGAGAAGGAAGTTCGTTGGTCAAAAAATCTACGTGCGAATATATGCAAAGGTACACAACATTATTTCAAATCAATGGGATCTAACCAAATGAAAAATGGCATTGATTTGTCGACTAGTGGTCTCATGTTCGAACCTTATAGAACTTTGGTAGTGAGCAACCCACTCCCTTTATAGTTTAAACTATTGTATTAAAAGAAGAAGAAAAAAACATTATTTCAAAATTTGAATAAGAATGAAATGGGGAAAAAAATGAATTTCAAATGACTTCTATATTATTAGGCGTTCATAACAAGACATGGATCTCTATATGATCTTCAAACAATGTCCTGCATCACGACCACCAGATGATAACCATACATGTGCATAAAAAAGAAAGTGTAAAAATGTGATAATTTGATACATTTTGACCTAACCCATCATCATCATATATAGGTTCAAATATTAATCCAACAATTGAATCACGAAGAATTAAATATCAAGATCTATAATTTTTTAATTGATAATATTAATCCAACCATTGAATCACGAAGAATTAAATATCAGGATTTATAATTTTTTAATTGATAACCACTAAGGTGTGAGAGTAATGCTACACTTGTTAGGCCATCCCCAATGGTTGGGACTCTAAAAGAGGTTTATAGAGCCTCATTTAGAGCTCCGATGGAATCTTTGAGTCTCTAAAAGCATCTTTCTCACAATAGAAGGCTATATATCCGAACTCTATATTTTTTTATGATGTAATTTAATTTACATGCTATTTTTTTTTTGTTAATTATTTTTCTTTAATGAATGTTCATGTTATGTTAATTATTATTTTTTTGTGAACATTTCAACTAAAAAAATTCTAAATTTGGACAAAATTTAGAAACCAACATTTTATTTCATAGATACAATACAACATTATTAACTTTTAAAACAAAAAATGCACAACATTAATTGGAGGGTCCTCCCAATACTTTGGTTATTTGCAACACGGATACCATTCTCTTAAAAAAAATTGAATTGGGTACCATTATCTTAAAAAAATAGTTGGTTATTTTAACCAATAAAAAAACAAACATAAATGTCTAGTTGATATTTTTTTCTTCAAGTTGCTTTATGGGGAAAAATGTAACTGTTGGTTTATTGGTGGATTTGTAATAGTTGGTGAGATTTTTCAAGAAGTGGTCAGCAGCAACTATCAAAATGGGCGAGTATGAGTATGTTGAGTCGCAAGGCAAGTGAGTCAAAAAATTATTGGGCTGGCAACTTTTTCCAAATGTGGTCCCCATCGAGTTTCAAGGACTGCAACCGGATACACAGACTTGGCTTTAGCTCCGGTTGGGCTGAATCATTTAAAGCCTCAAGGTGGTGCAGCCCCCCTTTGGGGATGGCCTTATATGGTACATGATATATGCGAGTAGGCGCTGGCTAGATGATTAGCTAATTAACGACCGTTGAGGCGCTGGCTTCTTCCACGGAATGCAACTCCATCAGCTGCTGCCTGCTGCTGATTATTATTAGGTTGCTGAGTTGTTTGTGGTGGAGTGGTTTTTCGACCGTTGAGTCGGAAGCTTCTTCCCTGGAAAGCAACTCCTGCGTGAGGATTGCGTTCTACCGGGGAATTGATTTGGGTTCCCTCACCCCAGAAGGCTACTAATTTGTGCCTGCAAATTATTCATCATTAAGGTCTACAATGCATACATACATACATACATGTATATATTAATGTCCAATTAATCTTCAATACTAATGGAATCAAATATTGTACTAGTTAATTAATAAATAATATACGATCCATAAAAGGATACACCCAGAGAGGAGTCTTGAGCATGAATTTTCCACCAGCAAGAGGATGAAGCACGGTTAGAAAGTAATAGAGATGTCCTGCGACCATCCCTAGAATGTCTGGCTTCAAGGGATCTCCAAATATCAAATCCAGGCCCAGCAATGCCCAAGGAAGATAAAATCCCTGTATGTACCCCACAACATGTGTTATGTGCAATTTCCAAAATGAGATAGCTAAACTTCAAATTGAGAGAGAGAGAGAGAGAGAGAGAGAGAGCACCTTCAAGGACACAAGCCCATATATGTTGATACGTGCATTTGGGAACTCACGGGACCATACATACACGATCATGAAAACCACTGAAGCTCCCATAAACGGAGACAACAAGTATGGAACAGCAGCCATCACCTAAAATCCATGTATATATATATATTATTTGTCATTATTTTAATATTTTGCAACATGAATGTCTATGGCAATAATGTTGGCCCAATTAGAATCAGAGAAACAAATAGTAAATTAAATAGTTTTGCTTACCAAAAGTGAAATGGCACCAAATACCAACATCCAAACATAGTCTGCCGTTCTCTTGTCAAACGGTCCTCTCTCCAATCCCACACCATATCTTGCTCTATGCAAATTGGAAACAAATATAATTTATATATATATAAGTCCAAATAATATATTTTGGTGAGTATTTACAAATCTAATATATGAAGTTTGTGACAAGTTATTGTATCATTGAAATGAGGTATATGGATGACATTATCTATGTATGATATATGACTATTATTATTGTATCTTAATACTCTCAAAAAGTCATGTTTCTCACATTATTATAAGACGAAAAGCAAACGGGAATGAAAAGGGCCCCAGGAAGAAGAAATTGGTAATAAGCCTCCAAATCTTCATTAATCATCATTCGTAAAAAAAAAAGAAAAGCACAAAACATGATCAGAAGCATAACAATTTGAATGAAGAAAAGAATAAATTCCGGCCTTGAATAACTGATAATTAGAGAAGATTTTTAAGATTTTAATTTACCTGGAAACGTTTTAGGACGAGGCCATAATCAAGCGCAATATTGTTCCAAGGATCATAAAGTTGCAAGTAGAAGGCAGCTGCAGTCATAAAACAGGCCACTCCATAGGTCTTGCTCACCGGTGGCAGAGATCGATAGTATCTGCAAAATTCATAGGCGCAGAGACGATCGAGTATGCATCCGTGAAAGGATAAAAATGATCGTAATTTAGCAGAGTGAATTAGGAAAAGCATAATTTAGCAGATTCTTTTTCTTTTTTTTTAATTTTATAGTCGTCTAATGCTTATTACAGTTCTATGATAAAGTAAATAAACAGGTCAATCAAAACTTTCAACCATGTTGTTCTTTGAATCCTATGATAAGATCATCCAAAACCTCACAGGGTTAAGTGAAAAAGAGCCCAATTAATGAGAAAGTAGAGCATATGACAAAATAAACTTAATTTGTAACATGAGTACAGATTCAGTAAATTAATCTAAGTATAAAAGATGAATTCAATTCTAATAGAGAGAGAGAGAGAGAGAGAGAGAGGTTGCTCACTCCGCTGGTGTAGACATTGCAATGAAAGAAGAGGAGCTGGAAACTAAGTGAGCAACCAATTAATACAGCTTTATATATGTAATATGTATTCTCAGTCATTTGTTAATGGACGTACTGAAAACTCCAAAGAAGAGACTTTGTGGTCGTCTCAATAACCCAATGAAAGGGTCAAGGAAGAAACTACATTGGTTTCAACCAAGTCTTCCTTCTCCTACCTCACACCATTGAACACGTTACAAGTTCTATTATTTATTTATTTTTATTTTTTGTTATGAGACCACACCTATAAGTTATAGAAAAGCGGATTGACACGAACACGACATGAACACTGCAAACACGACACGAATGTTAGGTCTACCTGTAACTGTAAGGTTTTATTTTGTTGCTAGAAACCACGTCTATAAGTTTTTTTTTAGTACAAGTTATTGCAACATGCACACAACTATGATGTTGTGGGGATTCGAACTTGAGACATTTGCGCACTTGGTACTACTTTTTTCTTAGTGTTCAAATGTTGGCCAGTCTTGTTAGAGAAGTCTCTAACCTAATCTTGTTAGAGAAGTCTTTGACCTAGGAAACCAGAAAATGTATTGGGATTGTGTATATTGTAGTTGTGTAATTAATAGGGTGGTTGTGTATTTAATAGGGTTTGTTGTATAATCGTCATCCTCTATCTTGCCTAGAAAAAAACGATGATTTTTCTGCAGCAAAGAAAACAATGGCTTTTTGGAATCAGACTCTGAATTCTAATTTGATTAGGGTTCAATATATTGAGTAGGGTGTACTTATTAAAATTATTTTTGTTTCAATATTCAATGTATCCTTTTTTGTCATTTTATATTAGGGTAAATTAGTAATTCAATAAATAGATTAGTAGTAGGGTGTAGTCAGTTAATTTTAGGGTTTATTTAACAGCACCCTTTTATTTTTACCAAACACCTTAAACTGCTTAACTTTAAAGTTAAGCAGGTTTTTGGCCTAAAAAAGCAATCCCAAACGGGGCCTTAACCTAGTACTATAGTTTTTATATTCACTCCGTGTTTTCAGGAAGATGACATACCATATGCTTTTTCTAGTTCTCTTTATAAGTATATATTAATGGTCAAACTTAAATCTACAAACATTTTTTTTAAAATTATCGAAGGTGATTCTTAAGTTTTGATCATTATTTACAAATTAAAATAACGTACGTCTTTGATATTTTTTTCAGGGCATATCTAAGTTAACCTTAAATCTTTCAATTCTCATCACTTGATTGAAGGATTTTTACCATGAATTTAATTTGATAGCTGATGAGCTGTTAATATATATAGGGCTGTTAATTTTCCTTTCTTGTTTTTAATAAAAAGAAAAGGTATTAATGGTAAAACTGTCACATAAATTAGAGCAAAATTATGTACAAATAAAATGTTAGCAACCAAAGACTAACACCAACATCCCATGTGACCAAATGAAGAGAAACTTGTAACAAATTAATGACAAGGACCTACAAGTACAATGGACTCTGCAATGTCTATCAAATAAACGCGTTCTTATATTGAAGAAAAGGATTTGAACCTCTCACATTATATGATTCATAATGTCACATATACAGTAGAGTTGAAAGGGACAACAAAATTTATTAAGTCAATGTGGACCAGTGGACTTTGGTAGCTCAACCTTTTCAATGCATGTCGTCGATTAGCTCCTGTGCCCAACTCCAACTTTTGATATAGGAAAATTCATTTTCCATTGTTTCATGATTGTTGGTAGGTCTTCTTGTTTTCTGTGGTAAACGCATTTGGATTCAAGTCTTCAACAACCCTAGCACATGCGCCCCCCAGTCCTTTGAACATTGCTTTTTTGGGTCGAAAGCTGATATCATTGAAGAACCCCAAACGGGAGCAAAAATACAATGCCAGAGCAACAAAGAAACAACCAAGACCCTAAACATAGCTTTGTTTGTAACAATGTATACCGAATAGATTAAAATTAAGGAAAATGCTAGGCTTATCACAATTTTCATACCACATTGCATACCACCTCTCTAATAGAGGTGGGCTCCACCTTTATTAGAGAGGTGGTACAAATGTGGTATGAAAAATGTGGTAAGCCTAGCATTACCCTAAAATTAATTCGAAAAGAAAAGCGTCCATGTGTGTAGGAGCACATATTTCGCCGGCCAAGAAATAGACAACAAGTGGAAAATGAATATTCTCTATGTCAAATAATTATCCTAATTAAATCTTATTTAACTGGGAAATTACATTTGATTTAAGATGAGAATATCTCCCTAAATCAAGGATGAGATTTCCATCAAATCTCCTATTCATGGGTTATTCTTCAAACCCTAGCCTACAAGGAGCACTATACATACATGACTACACAAGACATTCAAGGTAATTCCAAAACCCTACTAAAACTCACCCTCTCTCTCTTGTCGTCCCCTTCTCCACACATAGCTCCAGTCACCCGGCTCGGCCTTTGGCCAACACCCCCTGGGTGTGGTTTACTTACTCTGGTTTATTTCGTGGGGATTGAGGGAGAAGAACGAGAAGGAAGTTTGTTTCGTGGGGATTGAGGGAGAAGATGGAGAAGGAAGTTCGTTGGTCAAAAAATCTATGTGCGAATATGTGCAAAGGTACACAACATTGATTAGAAAAAAGAAATATTTCAAATTAACGGGATCTAGCCAAATGAAAAATGGCATTGATTTGTAGAATAGTGGTCTCATGTTCGAACCTTATAAAACTTTGGTAGTGAGCAACCCACTCCCTTTATAGTTTAAACTATTGTATTAAAAGGAAAAAAAAAACATTATTTCAAAATTTGAGTAAGAATGAAATGGGGAAAAATGAATTTCAAATGACTTGTATATTATTGGGCGTTCATAAAAAGACTTGGATCTCTATATGATCTTCAAACAATGTCCTGCATCACGACCACCAGATGATATATGTGCATAAAAAGGAGAGTGTAAAAATGTGATAATTTGATACATTCTGACCTAACCCATCATCATCATATATAGGTTCAAATATTAATCCAACAAATGAATCATGAAGAATTAAATATCAAGATTTATAATTTTTTAATTGATAATATTAATCCAACCATTGAATCACGAAGAATTAAATATCAAGATTTATAATTTTTTAATTGATAACCACTAAGGTGTGAGAGTAATGCTACACTTATTAGGTCATCCCCAAAGGTTGGGGCTCTAAAAGAGGTTTATAGAGCCTCATTTAGAGCTCGATGGAATCTTTGAGTCTCTAAAAGTATCTTTCTCACAATGGAAGGCTCTATATCCGTGGCTTTATATTCGGGGCTCTATATTTTTTTTGTGATGTAATTTAACTTACGTGCTTTTTTTTTTTGTTAATTATTGTTCTTTAATAAATATTCATGTTATGTTAATTATTATTTTTTTGTGAACATTTCAACCAAAAAAATTCTAAATTTGGACAAGATTTGAAAATCAACATTTTATTTCATAATACGATACAACATTATTAACTTTTAAAACAAAAAATGCACAACATTAATCGGAGGGTCCTCCCAATGCTTTGGTTATTTGCAATGCAGCCACCGATACCATTCTCTTAAAAAAAACTGAATTGAGTACCATTATCTTAAAAAAATAGTTGGTTATGTTAACCAACAAATAAACAAACATAAATGGCTAGTTGATATTTTTTTCTTCAAGTTGAATATAGTCGTTGCTTTATGGGTTCAGATATTCTGGCCATGTTTTTGTGTGTTCCTCTATATCCATGCCTTAATTTTGTGACACGTGGTATTATTTTATTATTTTATTTGTATTAAAAGATAAAAGAATTAATTTTGTTAAAGTATGATTAAGTGAAATACCACAATTAATTTTGTTAAAGTATGATTAAGTGAAATACCACGTGTCACAAAATTAAAGCATGTAGGCAGAGAGGACACACAAAAGCATGGACAAAAGATCTAAACTCCTCCCACACAGCTTTCACAGTATAATAGCTTTCACGGTAAAATTGATTAAAGAAATTGAAGCAAGCCATCGCACCCAACTCTCCCAACCTAGATATAATAGCTTTCACAGTATTGAGAGAATCACTCTCTAAGGCAAGCAGGGGAGAGACCAAGGGAAGAACCCAGACGCAAGCCCTCGCACACGGCCACACTCAATATGGTCGGCTTGAAAAATAGAAGGAAACCGTCTGATGCGGCGAGTAAACGTCGCTGGGCAGAAACGCACACAGCCAGATGCGAGGAGAAGAGGAAGAAGTGGCTGGGTCTTAGGAAATGAGGGGTATCGACACCTTGCCTCTGCCTCCAAAATCACCCCAAAATTTCTAAAATTTTCGAAACAACCACTGCCGTATCCTTGACCGTATCGCGAGCGTATCCTTGACCGTATCGCAGGCGTATCCTCAACGTATCGGTGGTCAACATGGTCATAAAGTCAACGATACGCCATCTGGCGTATCTGATACGTATCCGAGCGTATCCGATCCGCATCGTATCCGAACCGTATCGGATACTAGCATACCCCTTCTGGGCAGCGTATTCGTGTTACATAGATTTCTTTCCCTTTTGAAGGCTTCCACTGAAATTGACAGGTTTGATCATCGTGCTTATGAAAATTGTCTATATAATGATGTTGTAAGATTCTCATGTATGAATTTAAAGAAATGTCTTTTTGAATTGAATAGGGAACTTAAAAATGTTGCCAAGATGGAGCAGAGCTTTTACTCAGCTCTCAAGGCTGGGTTCACAGCATAACTTGAATCTCAGAAATGAATTTTATGTTATTTCTCGCCAAAGCTATAGCAGGGCTGCTGTAGCTGTGGCTCCAGATACAGCTATTACTGTGGAAAAACCTCTCCCAATTGAGCCAGTGGTACGTTTTTGAGCTACCCATATGCATTTATGTGTGTCACGTACTTCAGTTTGTGTCTGTCTGTTTGGAAATCGAACTTGTTGATTTAGGTAATAGTCGGTTGTAGTTTAAATTAATTTTGATGATTTACTTGTTAATGGGCATAGATTATCTGGAAATTAAATCATTAGTCATGAATCAATCTTGTGATCATGTATTTGTGTGTCTGTGTGTTGTTGGCCTTAGTCAAGCTGAAGCTTCTAGAATTATTTCATTGCTGAGACTTAGTGTACCAATGCCCAACAGGTAAATCCGGACAAACTGATATTCACCATGTCCATTTTTTCTAACCTTTAAAATAATCTATGGATATTAACTTAAAAATGAAAATTTTGATACGACTCAAAAAATTAAAAATCTAAAATTTACTTCCCACCCCCAAACTTAAATCACACATTGTCCTCAATGTGTGGAAAATAAAAGAAAGAAGTTAATAAAAATAGCAAAGCCTAAAATAGAACAGAAAAATAAAATGCTAGCACAAATAGAGAACAAGAACCAAGAAAAATAATAAAAAGAAAAATAGAATAAACTCACCCGGATGAAAAGCTTTGATCCACGCATATATACACCCGGATGTGCGAGAGCTCGCAAGTTCTGATAGGCCGCAAGGAATGACCAAGAGCAGCCCACCAGCTATAGGATGCTGATAAAGTGATTGAATCTTCAATAACACCTCTTGGATAAGTGATTGAACGGTCAGCCAGTCGAACTACCATTGATGTAGGCTTTAAATCTCCTTGTCCCAGTTGCTGGAAAACAGAAAGAGGCATCAAATTAACACTTGCACCTAAATCAATTAAAGAATTTTTAAAATCAGAATTTCCAATAGTGCAAGAAATATTAAAACTCCTTGGAAGCTATGCAATTTGATTGTGCAGATAAAGAAGCTATGCCTGCCTACAAGTTCAGTCTGACAACGTTGTGCAATTTGATTGTGCAGATAAAGAAGCTATGTTCTCTGGTAATTTCATGTTTACTTCATTGAAGGGCGAGAAACCAAAATCAGAGGCATCCAGATAAGAATCCATGTAGTCATCTGGGAGTTTCCATAGTTTGGAAGAAAATTAGAAAATTTTCATTCAACAACAAATCATAGACTTGTAAAAAAGTGGGAGTCTGAAGTTTGAAGTCGGTGAACCCATGTTTTGCCACAGATAGAAAGGTCCCTTTTGGCCTGGCCCCCTTGATCCAAAGGGCATCAATGTAAATCCGGTCTGTAGCTTTAGCTTTTGCTCTTCTCTAGGATGGATGGGGACATTTGGTGTGTGTCCAAAGGGCATCAATGTAAATCCGGTCTGTAGCTTAGACTGGTCGATTTCATAGTAAGAGCCCACCCCATAAAAATGCACAAAAATGAAATCAAACATAACACGCGAGTTTCGAATATTTCCATTACTTAACCAATAGAGTCTGAAGATAAAAATTTCAAAAACCAACTGAGTCTGAAGATAAAAATTTCAAAAACTACACAAATTGTCCTCTTCTTTGACTAAACTACACAAATTTAATTATCACTTCTTCTCCGCCCGATTAATCTTCTGCTTGACTTCCTCCAAGTTCGATTTCATTTGCTTCTTGACTTCCTCCAAGTGCGAGTTCATCTTCTTCTTGGCCTCCTCCAAGTCTGATTGCATATCCAACCACATTTCAGTTTTTGTAGAAAACATCTGGTACCAAAAACAAGGAATGCAGTCACCAAAAATATACAAATATAAATAAAGTAACAACAAGAAAAAACACCATACCGCCTGAAGCTTGACCAAGTGCTCAGCAGAGCATGCATATGCTTGTTTTCTTGGGCCATCTTGCTGACCTGCTCTTGCAGAAGAGCCAGTTGGCTGTCATGTTTGAAATTGTTCATGGCCACTGTGGCCGCAGCAATGGGACCCACCGTGGCTACCGTGTAGACCACCTTGGACGTCCCATATATCGAACTCAGTGTACCATAGCCCTCGCGGATTTGCTCTAGCACTTCCCTGGGAGTCGTCGGTCACTTGGGCGAGACTCTGGTGATAAAAGACAAAACCTGGGAAATGACTCTTCGGGAAGACATTTTGAGATTGTCTTTTATCATCGGAGTCTCGCCCAAGCGACCGACGACTCCCAGGGAAGCGCTGGAGCAAATCCGCGAGGGCTATGGTGCATTGAGTTCAATATATGGGACGTCCAAGGTGGTCTATACGGTAGCCACGCTGGGTCCCGTTGCTGCGGACACAGTGGCCATGAACAATTTCAAACATGACAGCCAACTGGCTCTTCTGCAAGAGCAGGTCAACAAGATGGCCCAAGAAAACAAGCGTATGCATGCTCTGCTGAGCACTTGGTCAAGCTTCAGGCGGTATGGTGTTTTTTCTTGTTGTTACTTAATTTGTATTTGTATATTTTTGGTGACTGTATTCCTTGTTTTTGGTACCAGATGGATGCTGCAAAAACTGAAATGTGGTTGGAGATGCAATCAGACTTGGAGGAAGCCAAGAAGAAGATGAACTCGGACTTGGAGGATGTCAAGAAGCAAATGAAATCGGACTTGGAGGAAGTCATGCAGAAGATTAATCGGGCGGAGAAGAAGTGATAATTAAATTTGTGTAGTTTAGTCAGAGAAGAGGACAATTTGTGTAGTTTTTGAAATTTTTATCTTCAGACTCGGTTGGTTTTTGAAATTTTTATCTTCAGACTCTCTATTGGTTAAGTAATGGAGAAACTCGCGTGTTATGTTTGATTCATTTTGTGTATTTTTATGGGTCTCGCGTGTTATGTTTGATTTCATTTTTGTGCATTTTTATGGGCTCTTACTATGAAATCGACCACTCTAAGCTCCCTCCCAGAATCGCTCAAGGTTTTTTTTTTTACTATTCTTGATTTTGTGTATGCAGGTGAGTGGGAAGGGTGCGCTCAGAGTGGCTGTGAGGTTCCCAAGCATTCACTCTCTGCACACTCACATCACCGAAGGAGGCTATGCAAAACCATTGGCGAAGCAGATTCCAGCGCCTAACGAGAAGTACGTGATGCCAGCAGAAATGGCTTCAGAGGTACTTTACCGGAGAATCCCACCTCAGAAATTGCAGATCGGAGCAACATTTGGATCTTCTGGGCTGCTACACCCACGGCGACAAATTACCAGAGAAGTTCTTCACCAAGCCCAGCGGTGAGGTCGTGAACCGGAGTGTGGTTTCCAAAAAGGGTGCATGCTGGTCGGAGCTAAAGTTCACTGGGATGGTGACGTGGGGTAAGCGCCGGCAGGTTCGGTACCTGCATGAGCCTTCACCGAGCTCTAGTGGTACTGACGAAGAAGAGAAGGGGAAGGAGCTAACTAAGCTAGAGGAAAATATGGGCGATGGTTTCTATGTGGGTGATGAGGAGGAAAAATATGGTGAGAAAGCAATAACTGTGATAGAGGAAGAAGAAGAAGATGTGAAAACAGAGTTCGAGGCTCCTCCTGTTGTGCCCTAGAAGATGAACCTTAGGAGTAGGAAGAGGAAGCTCCAAGATCACCATAGAAAGCCCAAGAAAGCCACAAAGAAATCAAAATCTATAGCAAAACGTCAAAAGCAGAACCAATTGGTAGCAGTTCCCGATCGGAGTAACAAGAAATTAGTAAAACACACAGTGGCAAGATGGTCTGCAGGGAGGTGAGGACTCTGTTCGTAATAGTTGTTTTGATTAGTTATTTTGATCTTTGTTGCTGGGTTTTGTTAATATGTTGGGTTTAAGGTACAAGGCTGCAGAGGAAAGCATGCTGAGGGTGATGAAGGCCAAGGGTGCTAAAATTGGGAGCCCAATACTGAGGCCAGCGCTGAGGTCTGAGGCAAGGAAGCTGATTGGAGATACGGGTTTGTTGAACCATTTGCTCAAACACATGGCGGGCAAGGTGGCGCCAGGTGGAGCCGAGAGGTTTAGGCGGCGCCACAATGCTGATGGAGCCATGGAGTATTGGCTGGAGAGTGCTGATCTGTTTAATATCAGAAAGCAAGCTGGGGTTGAAGACCCTTATTGGACCCCACCACCTGGGTCGGAGCCTGGTGATAATCCCACTCGAGACGAGACCCAACTTGTGCCAGAGAGATTCATGAGCTCAAGGAAGAGATAGCCAAGATAAAAAGGTGAACAATAAACCCTGTTAATGTTATTCATCTTTGATGTCCTCTGTGTTTAATGTATAATGTGTATGTGAGTCCGTTAATCTAGCTAGCATATTATAGCATGTGGTCTCTCTCTTTTATGTTCATGTGGTATGCAGTAGAAGCATATTATAGATATGATATCATATGGTTTTTTGGTCTCTCTCTTCTATGTTCATGTGGTATGCAATAGAAGCATATTATAGCATTTATTGTCCCACCTGTATGCATAATCAATTTTTTTAACATATGCCATTCTTTACACTGTCTGTAAATCATGTTTGGGGATAATCGATATGATAACATATGGTTTTAACTTTTAATCAAATGGTGATGATATTAAGCTAGCATGAAACATGTTTGATGGATATGGAGGTTAAAATATTAATGCAGGAACAATTGGGATGCTGACATCAAGCCGGGAAGAACCAGTAAGTATCTCAGAAGCGCAAGAAGCACCACCGCGATCCGCCACTGATCAAAGAGCAGAGACAAAATCAAAGGGTGGGGAGCAAGAAGAAGGAGATAAGCTTGAAGGAGGAGACAATAATGCAGCAGCCACAGAAACACATGAGGACAAGGCAGCCAAAATACAGAGACTGAGGAGTGGTTTCAGGACATGCAGGCCACAAGGGTCCTTTCTGTGGCCAAACATGGGCATCTCTACCCCACCCTCAGCCGCCCACCTCATCCCTATACCTCCTCAGCCTCAACCTGGCTCTCCTGTCAAGCCTGTACTAAGATGCGCTCCCCAACACCCTCCTCATCAACCTTAATGCGGTCCCCAACCCTAACCCTAACCACCAAAACACCTCTGAAACTAGCACTGCATTGTCTAGGACCCTCACTTACCAGAGAAGACATCGTCAATGCATCATCATCAATATCCACGTGTAAGTACTAAGATGTCTCAGCCCTTGTTGTGAATTATTAATTTCCTCTGGTTTTTTTTCAATTTTTTATTTATATATACTACTCATAATTAAGAAGAAAATTAATTACCCCCTTTTTACATTTAATGCGTGTGTCTACAAACAGATGTTGAAGGCTAAGACAGAGGATGGGGAAGATGGAAATGCAAGCAATGAGTTTTCTAGGCAGCAGTAGCAGCATAATGAGCCGACAAGGTGGTGCTCTTCTTCATCTCCTTCTACTACTGCCACGTGAATGGGACAGAAATGGTGGCTTGCTATGGCAACTCCTAGCCCTTCTGTGGATAACTCTACCAAGGGTTTATTCACCTTGATCGTTTCATTAATCTTCGGTGGAATGGAATTATTAATATATCCTATATATAAAGAAATGATATAGCCTTTAATTTGGTGAATTTTGGTCGTGCATGTTGTTGGTGGTCCATATTGTAATATCCTTATTTGATTGATATCTTGCAGACATAACATAAAGTATAAAGAAAATAAATGACTCCCATTCTCAGACACTCATGTGCACTCTCAGCGCCAATTCTACAGAGAATGTTACATCAACCATAGACTTCATCTTTGGTAACGCAGCTGCGGTTTTCCAAAGTTGCATGATTTACGTGAGAAGGCCCAAGCTCGAAACGACCCATATCAAAATACAGCAATTTCGATCCATAATTCTCAGGTTCGTGCTGCTGCAGATCTCAAGCCCGTGGTCAGTGCTTTCAAAACCTACTTGGTATACTCTAGGGTTGTCTTTATGAAATGTTATCTGGACAGCTTGGTCAACCCAGTGGGCTGGTTGGAGTGGCAAAGAAGTAATTTTGCGCTTAGCACTTTGTATTATGGGGAGTATAAGAATTCTGGTCCTGCTTCGTCTACCAGGTACAGAGTGAAGTGGCCTGGTTTTCATGTCATCATCACCAGTGCAAATGTGGCGTCACAGTTCACCGTCAGCAGCCTTATCGCCAGTCGGTCCTGGTTGCCGGTGCCCGGGGTTCCATACACAGCGGGGTTATGATCAGGTCCTATATGTTATGATTGTGAATTGATTGTATTTGATTTGTTTAATTGGGAGAAATTTAAAACAAATTTATTTACGTCTAGTGGATTGGTAATTGATGTTTGTACATTATACTGTCATATATGGTACATTTTCACAGGGAATGAATATGATTAATTATTTCTTAATAATGTTACTTAGGTTAAGGAAAATTTAGGAGCAGAAGGGAACTTAATTTCCCACTTTAATTTACATATATAATTTGGATTACATTTAATAACTATGCTAATATCCCGTTATAATTGTATAAACATGCCAGACGACCCAAAAAATAAAGTTATAATTTGAAAATTTATTTTCTTTGTGTATAATTGAATATGTTTTAATTTCATTGTATATAAATAAATTGTATGTAATTGAGTATGTTTTCCAGTGTTCCAAATAAAAGGTGAATTGTCCCAAGTAAAGGATGATCACAGTGGACTTGTTTTCCAACAGGTCACAACTGTTGTGGGTAGCAAAAGTTTCTGGGCAGGTAAGACAGCTCAGTGGATTGAGGAAACATCTCTAAACAAAACCGCAGTAGGCAAGCCCCATCCTTGACTTCTGATATTAATATTATCAAAACTTTGATCACCACCTAAAGCTATAAAGTGCTTCACTTCACCCTTAACCACAAAAATGTGAAATTGTATAATCGATTGGAAAACAGAGTTTATGTAAAGTATGAACACCCTTTACATCCATATGGTTTTTAACTCCAATCTTAAACTAAGCAACAATAAATTTGGAGGCAGCACATAAAAATAACGAAAAAGAAAAGAAACGTGCTACCCGTTCTTTTTATTGATGTAAAGAACATAGTTGACAGCTAAAGCCATCACAAAAGTGTAGAGAAAAGCTTCTACTACCCGAGAAGAATACCCCTAATGGATTGCAATTTAGTTACAACATCACTGATATCCTTTCGCTCTTTCGGAGATTCAGCAGAACACGAGATTCCAATTCTAAGTATCAAACTCAAGCCCTCCTCCACTTTTTGAGCTCTTGCGCTGCATTGGTTGGTGCTCGGGACGACGGTGCCTTCTTGAAGAAGTATTGAATCTGCAATATTTCTAACTAAGCTCACCTTAACAAAATTATGAAGGTTCAAGCCGTTGTTAAACATGTGATCAGTGGGTCTCTTCCCTATAAACATCTCTAACAAGAGAATGCCAAAGCTGTGGACATCTCCACTTTTTGACACCTTAGTTCCCATGCCATACTCTACAATTGAAGTATCAGAAAATATTATTAATGGTTCTCTTGAATAATGTAAGATAAAAGTAGGAGAAATATAGGATATTTACCTGGAGCAGCATAACCAACCGATCCTCTTATTCCGATGGAACTTATTGTTTGATTTGTAGAAATGTTGATGGCTGCTTTTGACAGGAATCTTGCAAGTCCAAAGTCAGAAACATGTCCCGTTAGCTCGTACGTTGTCCAAAAGAACATTGCTTGGCTTGAGATCACAATGAACTATTGGTGTTTCACACTGATTATGAAGATAGTCTAGTGCACAAGAAACATCAATGGCAATCTGTAGCCTTTGAAGAAGACTTAAACTCTTGGGTGGATCGCTCACCTCTTCAGCTCCAATGGTTGGATGAACCCACTGCTCCAAACTCCCATTGCCCATGAACTCATAAACCAGAGCCTTGAAATCATTACCGCGAAAATCAACACTTGAAACATGCAGTTATAATCTTGATAAGATTTCGATGCCTGATATTTCTCAAGGCCTCACATTCTGCTAAGAAACTCTTAGAAGCTCCATGGCGTAACATGTTAAACACCTTCACGGCAACAAGCTGAGCTGCTTCATCATCAAGAACTCCTCTGTATACAGACCCAAAACTACCCACACCAACCAAATTAGTTGAAGAGAACCGGTCGATAGCTTTCAATAGTGTATTATATGACACTTGCAAAACAGAGTTCGCCGAAGTGCTCCGTGCAGTTGATTTTCTTTTCTTTTTAAACGAACGAATAAATAAGAAAGACAACACCATGGCTATTCCTAGAAACCCACATGCTATAGAGATTATCAGTTTCAACCTACCAGACAATCTTCTTCTCTTGGACTCTATAGATTTGCACTTGGGAAGCAGGAGAACAGCAATGCCCCCACAAGCATGGTGTTTCCAACAATTGAAGTCGCAGTTGCATTTTTAAAAACACCTTGAGTTGGTACTTTCCCCCAAAATCCATTGAAAGACAGGTTCAAACTCTTCAAGTCAGGAAAGCCCTCTAAAAATTGTGGGATTTCACCAGACAAATTGTTGCGAGAAAGGTCTAAATCTTTGATCCCTCTTAATGAAATAACAGACGAAGGAATGGTCCCGGTGAAGAAGTTGCCTTGCAAGTGAAGGATTTCTGAACTCACAACCACCAAGGCTACTAGGAAGTTGTCCGGATAGCATGTTATTAGAAACGTCCAACTTTCCTAGATTCTTTAACTTTTCAATCTCCATGGGAAGGGAACCAGTAAATTTGTTTCGCGATAAGTCCAAAAAAATTGATAAGGAGGAGAGATTATTAAGTAGTTGTTTAGGTATTGCACCATCAAGGTTATTCTGAGAAAGATTCAATTGCAGCATCCTAGGAAATCCCCCAAGGCTTGAAGGGATGCTGCCCAGAAGATTGTTTCCTTGCAATGCAAGTTTGGTTAACTTGGGTTAAATTTCCCAGAGAGGAAGGAATGCTCCCTGAGAATTGGTTGTTTTGAATACTCAATTCCCCAAGCCTTAAAAGCTTCCCAATCTCAGCAGGGATGCTACCTGTGAAGAAGTTTCTCCCCATGTCCAATGATGACAACATAACCAGATTGCCTAAGCCAGCTGGGATGCTTCCTTTTAGTCGGTTTCCATTGAACAGAAGGACTTCAAGATTAGTTGAAACCTTGAATATCGATGCAGGCAACATCCCTCCAAAATTGTTCTCGCTCAACAACCACATTAGGTCGCGTGGCGTTGCTAAAGTCGGAGAGAAAACTCAAGTCACCCCATTTATTGGTTCCAAGATGATTAGAAGAAATGCTGAACAACTGGATGTTGTTAAGCTTTCGGAAATTCGGCAGCGTGCCAGTTAGTTTGTTATTGTTAACTTCCAATGCCTCTAGACTTGTAGCATTGGATACTGAGAGAGGAATGGATCCCACAAATTGATTCACACCAATGTTAAAGTTTATGAGATTAGGAAGAGTGTTTCCCAAGTATGAGGGCATACTCCCTTGAATTTGGTTGAATCCAACCTCATAAGTAGCGAGAGCATAGAGGTTATAGATGGAAGGATGGATGGTACCAGATAGCCTATTTGCGCCCACTGAGAAAAATGTCAACTTTTTCAATCGGCCAAAAGAACTAGGCATGCTTCCAAACAAGTCATTATAAATAACAGAAAATCCTTCGAGAGACGAAAGGTTCCCCAAGGAAGGAGGAATCTCTCCTGTGAATTGGTTAGTTTGTAAAGCAAGTGTTTTAAATTGTGACAAGGAGCCAAGCTGTGAAGGAATTCTACCCACCAACCCGTTGTAGCCCAACTGGAGAGTGATGAGGTTGAAGCAATGGGATATGTTGGCAGGAACAGAGCCATTGAGTGTGTATTCTCCAGACGTAATACTTGTAAACGACACAAACGCCCGATTTCTGGAGGGATTTGATGGTTAAAGCTATTGTTTTGGAGCAATAGATTTCTTAGGAAGCTTAGATTGCCTATGTGTGGAGATATGGAACCTCCTGACTTTAGGGAGCTTAGGTCCAGCATGGTGACCCTTTGTGGATGTCGTCGGCTACAGCGAACACCGTGCCATAGACAAAAGTGGATGGCTCCATTCCAGGAGCTCATGACTTTGTGAGGATCCTGCTTTATCTGAGCCTTGATGGCTAGCAGCGCCAGCCTATCAGTTGCATTGCCTTCCTGCACTCCTAATCTGTCGCAGGTTGTGAAATGGCAAGTTTTGTTTGAGGCATGACGAACTGATTTATAGGATAGTAAGAACCCGCACTACACATTCTGATTCTTGATATCTCAACAAGAGAAGGACGTCCGAGTATTGGACAAGCACGGTTGACTTGCTTTTCCAAAGACAACTTGCTTCCAAGGACAAAATTTGTATAAACTTCGATATCATTCCAAAACAAGACAATAAGTTTTGTACAGCTACAATCTCTTGAAAACTCAGCAAAGATAGCGGTAAAATGACTCTACTAGTAAATAATTCAAGAAGCTGGGAGTGGAATGTCAAAGAAAGTTGACACTAGCATAGATAAGGCCACCACCTAAAGCTGAGAAAGAAAATCTAGGGAGTGGATGGCCAACATAAGACAAAACATTGAAAACAATGGTTATGAATAAATAAAAAATTGGAGTAATCTTTACCCTGCTATTTAGTACAAGAAGTAGACCTAAATATTCAGCATCACTTTGATGATTCACAAAGTCATTAAAAAGATACTTCAGAAACATCTGACTAATGAACCAATATATATCAGAAAAAAATAAATAAAAAATGGACAATTTGCAGTCTTGGTTGGTTGTCTTATTTGGTGGAAGGTGTAAGGTTTGCATTCTAAAGCAAACACTGAGATGGTCTTCTAATCGCTTTTGGTTAACTGGTTCTATGCCAATTAGGAGTACATATATGATCAGTCTTTTAGACTAAGTATAAGTGATTGTTTTGGTTCAATACTAAGTGCTAAGGGTTTCCTAATTACATGTGGATTGGAATGGCTAAATCATAATGGCTTAAGGAGAGCTTAAGAAGTCTTTGATGATTAGGATTCTTGAGCACAACCTATAAAAGGATGTCCCTGTGCTATTGGCAAAATATACACTCAATAATTCTCTCCCCATCTTGAGAGAGATAAAGAGCCGAGTAGCAGAGAAGATTTCCTTGTTGTCGAACGTCTGCCGAAAGCCTGTCGAGAGCCTATCGAACAACTACCGAACGAAAGCCAGACGCAGATCAGCTGTTAGCATACTTCCAGCGCACGTCATGTCTGATCAAGGTGCGTGTTAGCAGACTTCCCTAAACCCTAGGTCTATCTGTAACTGTAAGGTATAATTTTTTTTGCTGGAAACCACGTCTATAAGTTTTTTTTTAAGTACAATCGATTGTGATACGCACACAACTATGATGTCGTGGGGATTCGAACTTGAGACATTTGTACACTTGGTACTACTTTTTTCTTAGTGTGCAAATGTTGGCTAGTCTTGTTAGAGAAGTCTCTAACCTAATCTTGTTAGAGAAGTCTTTGACCTAGGAAACTAGAAAATGTATTGGGATTATGTATATTGTAGTTGTGTAATTAATACGGTGGTTGTGTATTTAATAGGGTTAGTTGTAGATGAGCTTGGAGGGTAAGTTTCCTTCAACTATAAATATGTATGCTTGTTTAACATAATGTTCATTCAATTGAAACCAGAAAAATTCTCTCATACCCTCATATTCTCATTTTAGCATTACTCCCATTTTAGCATGGTATCAGAGCAATCGCTTTTAGTTCTCTGCATAACCTTGTTCTTGTCTCTACTTAACTTTCTCACTTTGCCTGCCTTGTCTCTACTTAACCTTGTCCTTGCTTTGCTCCTATATTGTCCCTACCCCTGCCCTTGTCTTTACTGTGATAATAATCCTTATTTGTGTTCTTATTGCTTTGCTTTGCTGTGCACTTGGTTGCTGCATTCTTGCATCCTTCGTTTGCAATTTTCAACTGACTATTTGTCAATTGCAAACCAGAAACCTTTCTTTGCGGCCTTGCCTTTGTTCACAGAGTTCTTATGTTCCTTGCCTTGCCAATATTCTTACCTTTGTCTTTGCCTTGAATTGCCTTTGTATTGCTCTTGTTGGTGCCAGTGTTGCTGCTTCTACCGTGTGTTCCTTGTTGGTGTTTTACTACTGTGTTTTCGTTGCAATATTTGCCTTGCTTGTGTGTGCATGTTCGACTCATGGCTTCTAATAAGACTTTATATATTGATCATACTGGTTCTGGTAGGTTGATACCACCTACATGTATATTTGCATCTGACCCACCACCAATTAATTCTCATAATACATGGATAATTGATACATGCTCTACTGATCATATGACTTTTGACTCTACTTTGTTTACCTCATTATCATCTAAATCTCGCCATCCACACATCACTAGTGCCAATGGTGTTCCTTCCCCAGTAATTGGTGAAGGATCTATTCCCATTTCCTTAGCATTATCTCTCTCTAATACCTTACTTGTTCCATCCATTAATTGCAACTTATTATCCGTTGGCAAGTTCATTGACTCACATAACTGTTATGCTATTTTCTATCCTACATATTGCAAATTTTAGGACCTCCAGACTCACGAGACGATTGGTTATGGTAAACGGAGAGGGGGTTTGTACTCATTGGCATTACCTACGCCACCTAGTTTTGCCACGGCTCATTCTGCTGCTCCGAGTACCCATGATCATAACCGCCAACAAATTTGGCTCGCATCGTCGCTTGGGCATCGTCGTAGGTTTACAATTAGGGTTCGAGGCTTGCGAACGGTTACGAAACAAGTTCGGATAAGTTCGAAAGCTATGGTTTTTGGTTCGAGACTTGGATTTAGGGTTTGGAGACTAAAATTCAAATTTTAGAATACTAAAATAATTTTCTATAATTTTTAAAGAATTTTAAACTCCACAAAATTATTTAAGATATTTAAATATAATTAATTAGTATTTATTAAGTAATTTTTATGAAATTAATTAAAATATTTAAATACTAATTATTTATTAAATAAATAAAAGTAATTAAAACATAATATATTCAAATATATAATATTTTAACAGTACAGCCGCACGGCTATACTCCAAAACAGAATATTTAGAATATTTTATAAGTATAGCCGTTCGGCTATACTCTAAAAATATAATATATTAACAGTACAGCCGAACGGCTATACCCTAAAATAGAATATTTTAAAGTATAGCCGCACGGCTGTACCCCAAAATAGAGTTATTTTACAGTATAGCCGCCCGGCTATACCCTGTGAATGGGAAACATCTCTCCCGACGAAAATTCGTCTGGAGAGTTTTTTTTTTTTTTTCTAATTTTTATATTTTTAAAAATAAAAAATTAGTTTCTTTACTTTTGTTTTTTGGACAACTTCTTTAATTTAATATATGCGATTAAGTAATATCTTAGCCTTTTTGAATTACTTTAATTAGTAATTATGTGTTAATTATTATTTTTTTAATGAATATTTAAATATGTTACTCATTCAATTTTGTTGTGCAAAAAGAAAAAATAAATTACTTATTTTCGTTTGGGTGTCTTAATTATATTTCCCCATAGCCCAAGTCCCATCTTTTTTTTTATAATTAAATATTATGTATTATCTATATAAGGCAAGATTGAGAGCGAAACCTAAATCGTAAAGCCCTGGGTCGAGTTACGTGATTATCCTAGCATAATCGAGTCCTAAGTGCCCTACAGTAGGTTTACAATTAGGGTTCGAGGCTTGCGAACGGTTACGGAACAAGATCGGATAAGTTTGAAAGCTATGGTTTTTGGTTCGAGACTTGGATTTAGGGTTTGGAGACTAAAATTCAATTTTTAGAATACTAAAATAATTTTCTATAATTTTTAAAGAATTTTAAACTCCACAAAATTATTTAAGATATTTAAATATAATTAATTAGTATTTATTAAGTAATTTTTATGAAATTAATTAAAATATTTAAATACTAATTCTTTATTAAATAAATAAAAGTAATTAAAACATAATATATTCAAATATATAATATTTTAACAGTACAGCCGCACGGCTATACTCCAAAACAGAATATTTAGAATATTTTATAAGTATAGCCGTTCGGCTATTCTCTAAAAATATAATATCTTAACAGTACAGCCGCACGGCTGTACCCCAAAATAGAGTTATTTTACAGTATAGCCGCCCGGCTATACCCTGTGACTGGGAAACATCTCTCCCGACGAAGTTTCGTCGGTATAGGCCTATTTAGACCTCTCCCGACGAAAATTCGTCTGAAGAGTTTTTTTTTTTTTTTTTTCTAATTTTTTAATTTTTAAAAATAAAAAATTAGTTTCTTTACTTCTGTTTTTTGGACAACAATTTTTTAAATTTAATATATGCGATTAAGTAATATCTTAGCCTTTTTGAATTACTTTAATTAGTAATTATGTGTTAATTATTATTTTTTTAATGAATATTTAAATATGTTACTCATTCAATTTTGTTGTGCAAAAACGAAAAAATAAATTACTTATTTTCGTTTGGGCCCAAGGCCTAAATCTTTGATTAATATAATTATTATTAATGAAAGCCAATTCCAAAGTCAAGCCTATAACCATGCCCATTAGCCAAGTGTCCAATGTTAACCACACTAATGAAAACCATTATTGTGCTTTGTTTATAAACACCTTTATAGGAGTGTGGTTTTTCGATGTGGGATTTTCACAAAGAGCACCTCAAAAATAGGGTCTACAGAGAAATCTTTTTTTTTTTTGTTGGTGCAAGCTAACATAAATTTCTCACTTGTATAATTACAATTATTATCTGGCTAATAATATCAAATATTTCTATTAATTAGGTCCTACTTGCCCTGATCAGGTTGTGGTGAAATATCCAGACGGAGTTCATACAGTTGTTCGTCATTCAGAACTTCACAGAAGTGCATTTGCTAATGATGAACCATCGAATGCGAGCAATGGGTTAAGGTTCCCGTTCGGGTACTTTCATTTACTTTCTATCAAAATTCAAAATTTTAAAAAATGGTTCGTGTGCTTGATGCATTGCTATGAAAAAAGAAAGGTGCTTTGTGCTTTAATTTCAAGTTATCTAATGCAAAGGTTTCCGTAAAAGAATATACATACATACGTAAAACTCTCTCTATGGTATTTTTCTTAAATTTTAAAGGCAACCCTTTTGGATGGGAGTGATATTTAGAGCATCTACAATGTAGTAGTGAAATAAAACCTTCAAGTTTGTTGGCCTATGTGATACATGTTGAAAAGCCTTATCGCTGCTTGAATAATTTTGCTAACAAACTCTTCAATTCAATTAATGCAATATCATGGAAAAAAATGAAAAAAATGAAAACATGTGAAAAATGTAATGTTTTTAACATTTTCAAGGTGAGTTTTGTTTTTCCAAAGTAAAATTAAATGTTTGAAAGAGCTAAAGTCAACTTACCAGTCTAAAGAGAGAGAAGAGATTTCACTTTGATAGTGAGGTCAAGGTTGTACATTGGAGAGAGTTTTTGATGTGGCACACCTATTTTAGAATTCCAAAGTTGTTGACACAAGGCTGCTTGGAGATGCTCTATTATAATGGGTTATGGGGTGTATTCAATTGAGATTTTAATAGATTGTAATTACAAGATTTTAATGTAATAGATTGGAATTTGTAAATTTTACTTATGATTTTAATTCATTTATGACTTTTTTTATTCTCCAAAAGAATTAAAAGATTTGCTATCTAGGATTTCATATGAAATAAAATCATATAACATGGATTCCATAAGAATCAAAAGATGTGGTATTACCTTCCTTTCCATATATTATAATTTCCAGTTTCAACAAGGACAACCAACAAGGCATCCGAAAAAAATATATATTAGAGAAGAAAATTATTGGTTTTCCACTAAGGGTGCGTTCTTAGTCATGTCAAATTGAGAGGAATTGAATTGAGTAGGAATTGAAATGAGGCGGAATTAATCGCATTCTGTTGAAGTTGTTTACTAAAACTGTCTGGAATCGAAATAGAATTCCATAAAACTGCATTTACTAATTCAATGAGAATCGAATATAAACCAAGATTATGATTACTAAAATGCCTTATCCCAAATCAAATATTTTATATACTTTTTTAATAAAATTTGATATAGTATATAATAGTATGAAAAAATTAAATTGCTTTTTTATTTCATAGACACACTAAAATGATTTTGTTTATTATTATTATTATTTTTATAAATTTAATTATTTTTTTTATAAGTGTAAGTATTTCATTAGTTAATCCTTAACACTTAAAATGATTTTGTTTTTATTTAGGGTTAAGGATAATCTTGGAAATAATGAAAGTAAGTGAGGGCATAAAGGAAAAAAATTAGCATTCCGATTGTTCCCTAAACCGAATCCAAATACCTCATCAATGTTGGGAATCCAAATCACCCAAATCTTGTAATTGAATTCCATTTTCGTGTGGGCCCCACGACTTTCGATTCCTCCTAATTTTAGTAAACATGGTATAATCCGTAATCCCGAATCGGATTCCTTATTCTCATTCCGATTACGAATTAGTAAACGTCTTTCAAGTAGAAGTGCATCACGCAAACAGGTGCTACAAAACACAATCATTATAAAATTTAGGATTAACTAGTAAACCCCCAAACTATAAGTCATTACAAACTCATACCCAATTTTTGTTGGTACCGTTTGTAAATGGCTGTGAACAAACTCAAAGACCTATATTAAGTCATCCGTCTGTTAAGAATCCATGCTAAACGCCGACATGTGACAACATAAATCCTTTTTTTTCCTGATGTGGCAAAAAGTAATAAAAAGTAATTAAAAAAAATGAATTTTCTTAAGAAATAAAAACCTCTGTTTCTCTCTCTGGCCCACGAACCCAACCCATCTTCTCTCTCCCCGTCTCTTCCTCTCTGTCCTCATCTCCCCAGTCCCTTTCCCGAGCACCAAACCACCCACCCCCAGACTCCAGCCACCACCCACTTGACCCCTACATATGATTTTCCCCAACCCAATGTCTCTCTCCACCAGGTTGCCCGAGATGAGCTAGTTTCGAACTCTCAGTGCTTTGAGTGTCACATGAAAACTGAATACTAGAGCTATCTGGGGATGAAGTAGAAGGACAATGACTCACTTCGCTTGTCAAAGGCAATCTTGCAACAAGGGTATCCAAGCATTTCTCAAGTAGGCTCAGAGAATTAGCAGCCGCAAGTAAATCTTGGCTATGCTTCAAAGCCATTAAAAGCTCAGACCATGTCCAATACCTGATCTCTTCAAATGACTTCTCTGCTTTTCCCAATAAATTATGTGTTCCAGTGACAGAATTGTTCATTTCCATGAACTGTGCAGCACAATGTAGGAGGGAAATATTGGAAGGAGTTATGTCGGTCCTGCCATGGTTGTAGCAGAACCTTGAAATGAGCTTGAAACTCTTTGCTCCTCCTGGAAAGTCATGGAATACCACTTTAAGATTTCTTGAGGTAGCTTTTGATTTGCCAAGTAATTTGCTCAATTTGCCAGAGTAGGAAGCAATAATTTTCTCCATATTTGATCAAGAGAGAGAACTGGAGGGTTTGATCTAGAGTAGCTGGGGAAGGGGGTTGCTGGCTGGTTTCGTGGGGCTGAGAGAGAGAAATGGAGGGTTTGATCTGGATTTTGGTAAGGGTTTGATCTGGGTAGCTGGGGAAGGGGTTGGTGGCTGGTTTCGTGGGTCTGAAAGAGAGAAAAGGGACTGAGAGAGAGAAATGAAGGGTTTGATCTGGGTATCTGGGAAAGGGGGTTGAGAGAGAAAAATGGACTGAGAGAGAGAAATGGAGGGTTTGATCTGGATTTTTGGTAAGGGTTTGATCTGCGTAACTGGGGAAGGGGTTGCTGGCTGGGTTCTGTGGGGCTGAGAGAGACAGAGATAGAGGTTTTTTTAATTTTTATTTTTATAAAAGTAATTTTCTTAAGGAAATTCATTTTTATTACTTTTTTGTGTCACATCAGTAAAAAGAAAGGATTTACATTGCCAATGCCCGCATTTAACGGATCTACTAACAAATTGGGTAGCAGCTGTTTTTTCAAAGGTTACGTGAAGTTTGTCTGGTTAACAAAATTGGCAAAATTGATGAGTTTGTAATAACCCCATAATTTGGGGGGTTTATTATAATTAATCCTAAAATTTACAAACCAATATGAACACAATGCTCAAAATGACCCAATTAATTGATTTGACAGAAAGGAGAACCTGAAATCAATCAATCCCCTAATGCCAACTTCCACCTCAAGCTCATCATCATCCTCAAATAGCTTAATATATATTTTTATCAAGAAAATATAAGTAATAACTTAGGTACAATTACAATGTTGGAATTTTATATAGTGGTCGTATATCCCTTGAAACTTGCAGCAAAATTCCAAAAACCTTGTAATTTTTTATTTCCCCTTTGGGTTTTTAATCGCAACAGCTGATTTTGTTATTGTGCCTATTATGTTCGTTTTATGGTTGGCTTGGCAAACGGGTTTGAGTCGTGTTAGGTCATCGCTTAACGTTAACGGGTGGGTAGAACGGGATTTACGACACGACACCCGTTAAGTAATTGAGGTGAAAAATATCGGTACAAAACACTAATCTGCTACAATTCGCGAATAACCCACGACTAGTTAAGAATAAGCTAGGAAAAAAACTATCGCCCAACCCTAACTTTTCTTCCCTCTCTCTTTTGTCATTTTCCCCCAAACTCCAACCTAACTTTTCTTCCCCTCTTTCCCTTGTCATTTCAGTCTTCTTCCCCCAAAACCTTCTCTCTCTCTCTCTCTCTCTCTCTCGCTCTCTCTCTCTCACGTCACCACTTTCACAATTGCTCTCATTCAATCCAACAACAACAACAAAAACAAAGGAAGAAAGAAAATTGACTGAGAGATAGAGACCCTAGGCCGAGAGAGATGGGGAAGTACATGAAACTAAATCTCAAGTGACGTCGTTGTGATGGAGGTCTCCGTTTCACATGATCCTCTCTCGGCTCGATTGAGTCCATTGGGTAGAGAGAAGAAGAGAAGAAAGAAAAAGGGAGGGATGGAGAATGACGGAAAGAGGAAGAAGAAAAGGAAAAAATGGAGAGAAGGGGAAAGAACGAAAAAGAGAGTCACGGGGAAAGAGATGGAGAAAGAAGGAAAAATAATATTAAAAAAGAGATAGTGGGTGTAACATCCCGCCTCATAATTTAATTTAATTTTCGAAATTCTTAAGCAAAAATACGCTTTTACCATGAGGGTATCTTAGTGGGCTTAGAGTTGACTTCTTTGTTGGGAAAGAATTTGGGGAATTGAGCTCAGACCATTCACGTGGGCTCGTCGATACGAGTTCGTAGACAGTGGTACGCTCAATCGAAGTTGTAACGAGAGAGAAAAAGTCTAGAAACGGAAATGACATAACAGATCATTTTAAAAATTTAGTTAAAAACCCAGATTTTTCTTTTTTCCTCACTTTCTCTCTCTCTCTCTCTCTCTCTCTCTCTCTCTCTCTCTCTCTCTCTCGTGTGGACTCTCTCTCCCCTCTCTCTCTCTCTCTCTCTGGTAGCGACACCCAAAACAAGCCGGCATTTCACCGAGCATTTCCCTCCGTTTCCGACCACCCTAAGACCCCAAATCACAACCAAATTTCTCCTCTCTTCCTCCTCTACCTAGCCCACTAAGTTTCAAGGATCGAAAACACGTGATTAGCGGCTTTGGAAAAGGGATTTTGGCGAATTTCTCAAAGCCTTTTACGATTCCGACAAGTGAGGTATGGTTTTTCATCCTCTCAATGTCCTCTAACTGTTTATTTAGGTAGTTTGGGTCAATTTTGAGGATTGAAGGGTTGTTCTAAACACCCAAAATTTTCAAGCGGGTTTGGCCATTGTTCTTCCCTGTATCCGCCACTTTTTGGCGGGCTCCAAGAACTAAAAACACTCTTCTAGTTGTGCTTGACATGTTGGTATAAGAGTTAACAGGTAATTAGGAGATTTTCCGATCTGCGGAATGGCTCAAGACACCCACGCGCTTTGTGGCAACGTGTGGGCCCCTTATGTTCCAATATACTCCTCATATAGTCCTGAGCACGACTGGTATGCTCGGATTAGTGATAGGTTGCTGTTTGACTATTGAACGAATATTCGCCTATTAAGCGATATCCGGGTTCGATAGGTTCGGACCGTCCGATCCGTCCCATTTTCAAATATGTCATTCCTCATATCTCTAGAATCGTGTAGGAACTAGTTGATCGAGAATTGGAGTCCCGGATACTCCGAATCAATTGTTTTAGGGTTAAGTTTTAAGTCACCGTCCGATTGTGCGATCGTGAGTGATCCGACCACTAGATCGAGACCAAACTCTCAAGACATGTTTTGTAGACCTTGTTGGACTTATAGGAGCGTTTGGATCGGGAATCGGAGGTTGTGGGCCCAATTGGTCAAATTCGCTTGATCGAGGTCAAACCATTAGTTGATTATGTGAAACTAGGATTAGTTTAACTTATGGTTAAGGACTAATAAGAATTTCCATATAACAATTTAAGGTCATGGGCCCTAGGAGACCAGTTGACTTAGCAAAGTACATGGGTCGGGGATGGTCGGATAGCCGGGTTTGGTATCGGTAAGGATTTAATTAAGTAGTTGATTGCATCTTTATATTTAAATATATGCTCTATAGCTTGAAGTTGTTGAATTGTAAATATTAGTTTCATGTATAGAATATTATACCTATTTGGATTTAGTTTGTGAACAGTTTTGGAAGTTTATGCATGGTTTGAACCAAGTTGATGAGTTTTTGGATTGATCTCGGTTTTCAAAAAGGAATTTTGTTTATTTATTTAAAAACGGATTTTTGGACAGTTGAGAAATGATTCGGAAAATGGTTTTCAAACCCACCACATGAATACCCCACATGTTGCCTTTGGAATAGTTACTTATTTATGACAATGCCCCACATGTTGCCTTCGGAACAGGATGCCCGAATCGTGTGACTTCGTGTTTCAGGCTGACTTCGTGTTCCCCGATTCTGCTAGGTGGAATTGACTAAATATTATTAGAATTGACGAATTTGCGTTTCGGGCTAACTTCGTGTCCCTCGATTCTGATAGGTGGAACTTGGAATTGACGGAACATTACTAGAATTGACGGATTATGATTGGGGGTATGCCTAGGTGGAGAGTATTTGAGTTTTGAGATGCTTTAAACTAAAATGGATAATTTTATCTTGGTACTTATTGGTGAAAGTTTTAATACATGTTTTCAGATTTATGAGACAATGATTGAGAGTTTTTTAGTTTAAGGATTTTATATCGATTCACAACTATTCTCTGAAGTGATGGGTTTGTTTTTACATGTGAAAGATTGAGGCAGGTTGTGTTTATACTTTTCATATTTATATAAAGGATTTCTCATGGATAATGTGGTTTTATCAAATTTTCTTAGTTTTATAACAAGTCTGACATGATTTAATTTATATACATATGTGATGGTTAGCTCTGTATTGGGTTGTATTATCTGGTTTGAGCTATGTTTTCTTGTGTGAAGAACTACGTGTGGCTTGATCCCTCAGTAAGGGTATGCAGGCAACCTAGAGTTCCTAGGTGCAGCCACAAGGTTAAGTTCTACTTATGTTGCATTTTGAGGCATGATACTTTTCAGATTAAATCATTTTATGCATGCTGAATGATTGGGGTTATAAAACTGTGTTTTATACAGGTGGAAATTGTTGGAAAATGTCCGTTTTCAGAGGAGACTCTGCCGGTTTTTAGGCAAAAGTTAAACCCTCAAGTGTGTTTTCGTTTTGTGGATTAGGGCAAAAAGAGTATTCTGGTCATTCGTGAGCATGGTGGTGTGCTCGAACTTGCGAGACTGTCGTTTGATCGACGATTGAAGACTCGTAAAATTTGGACCATTGATCTAAGATGATCGGACCGTTGGATTGTGTCCGATTTTATATATGTTGTAGCTGGTGTTGTGAGGAGTCTGTAGGTACTGACTAATTGGTGATCGGATGTCCCGATCTTAACATGTGGTGTTTCAAAGTTTGTGGTGAGTGATCGCCGTTCAATTATGTGATCAAGAATGATCCAACCGTTGGATCTGGCCAAATTGATGTAGGGTGATGTTGGGACTATTTAGAGTGAGACCGAATGCGAAATCTGAGGTCGTATTCCCAAGGCTGATTTTTGGAGTGTTGGTTGGACGGTTGGGACTTGCGGGACCCAAATAGTGAATTTTTGGACAATGGGTGTCATTGGTTCTGTTTTGACGTCGATAGTGTGTACGTCACAATTTTAGAATTGTTTGGATGAGATTTGATCGCTTTGCACCTCGGGTTGGTCCGAAGGGCATTTTTGAAATTTGGGTGTGAAATCTCGAATTTGTGCGAGATTGAAGATAAGGTTGACGAGGTAGTTGGTCGTGACATTTTTTGGAGTTTTCGGTGACTTGAGGGAGCCATGGGTGAGGTGCGTCTCGAGTGACGTGTGCCTTGATTTACGTGCTAGTGCACAATGAGTGGGGATGAGCTGGGAGCTCAGTTCTTATTTGATTTTGGAGTTTTGTGCTAAGTTGAGTTATGTACTTTGCTTAGGTATTGTTGGGGCCAGAGTGCTCGTTGATGTTTGAGATTGTGGATTTGTTGAGCTAGTAAAGTTGGACGGGAGGTGAGTAAAACCATATGGATTGTGAGTAAAATCATATATTATTATATTATGATAATGTGGTTATGGTAATGTTAATGAATGTAATTAGCATGCTGTGGTGGTTTTTGAGAAACTGTTTTGGTGTGAGTTTAAAATCAATTAAAAATGTTTTGATTTTAAATGAGTTTTTGCAGGGTTTTGAGAAATGTATGGTGTTCGTAGAGAACATCAATGTTATTTTATAATTGTATTGTGGTGTTCATAAGTGAATGACCATGTAGATATATATAATTAAAAATATATTGTTGTGATGGATATATCTTGGTAGAAAACAATATTTAATGTGAAAATGACATTTGTATTGTTTTCAAGTTGGTGGTGTTGTGATTGGAGGATAGATGTGAGAATGCACTGATTCCTTCAACGGGAAGATAATCTTTGCGAGGATTTGACCGTGGCAAGTAATTAGGGATTGTAACCCTGGGGTGCGAGGCCCCAAACCAGTTAGAGCTCTAATTGTCGTCATTACAGTGTTTATGAGGGTAACACATAGTTACTTGAGGTGGAATTGTAAACGCACAAAGTGCCATTTTGGATGGTGATGGTATGGGTGTTTGTGCGTTGAGAGAGTCAAGTGTATTCTCACTTATGTTGTCCAAAAGTGAAATTGATGAGTTGAGTTTCTAATGAATTTTGAAATAAGTTTTGGGTCAGTTGATGACCGGACAGTTCTTAAAAAATAAAAGAATTGTGATTGTGGTGAGTTGATTGATTATGAGTACTTTGGTTATACAAGGATTGGGTGATGCTAATGAAGGTGCAGGTGATTGTATATTATGTGTAAAATGACATATCTATACTGCTGGTTGTGGTTTACTTATACAAGCTTTAGAAAGCTTATCGGGTTTGTTGGTGATGAACCCGGTACACTATTCAATGGTGTAGGGGCTAATCTTGCAGGTAATAGGAAGGTAGGACTTCATCAAGAACATAAATAAAGAGGTGTACTTGCAGTGTACAAAGTGTGGTGTGATAGTGTTTGTGAGTTTAGACTTCCGTTGTGTGTAATAAACTCTGAGGAACAGATATGTAATAGGTTGTTGAAGTTTAAATTTATTATGTAACTGTTGGAATGTAATATTTGACTCAGAAGAGTTGAGTCAGTATTGACATGATGGTTCGGAACATGTGGTATTGTATGGAAAAAGAAAAAAAAATTCCTTGTACATTTGTTGAATGTTCCGAGCTTCGCGTGCCTGGATCGGTTGGTTTATAATAACTAAGTAAGTTATTTATGGTTGGAAATTTGGGGCGTGACACTGACTCTGTGATGACGTAGCCTCCCCTCCGCCTAAACTTTTTTTCTTCATAAAAAAATATGCGTTTGCAGCCCAATTGTGTTGGTCGAGATGGCGTTAAATCTGATCCGAATTGTAAAGAGTACGACAATTGGAGAGGGACACTAAACAATGCTTGTGATGTTGATGTGTTAGAAAAAGAAGGTTCTACTTCCCCTAGTTCGGCTCAACCTCGAAGATGAGGATGAATGGATAGCTTGGCTTGGCATGAAGGTGTAGCATTTAGTAGACAATTCGATAATTATATATATATATATATATATATATATATATATATATATATAAATTCTCCTATACGGACATCCAGGACGTTATTATCGTGCGGACGTTATGTATTTTGTATTACTCCCTGCTTTCCTCACAATTTACTATAGCGTCCGAACATCTAAATAAGAGAATAATGATATATATATATATATATATATATATATATATATATATATATATATATATATATGATGTGGTAAACTATGAGTTAATTATTTTATGGACGTTGTAAAATGCCCTTAATTATAAAATTAGCGAGGTCTCTTGAGCCTGCATAACATCAATCAATCAATAATGTTGATCTTGTGATTCTTGCTTCCTTCCTTTCCTTCCCTTGTAGTTTTTGCATAACCTTGACCTTCAAGTTTCTCTCTGTGTTTGTTGATTGGGCCGACTAGCTAGTTACTACTAGTTTGTTTCACATGATTTCATTTGGTTGGGTGGGGAGGGGAAATATGCTCAATTCACTAATTTGAGTTTGAAAAATGCAAATATTGGATTTATTCCTTCCAAATTAATATTAGGGTACAAAACTCGAACATGGAATAAATAAATAAATAAACAAATGTTGTATACATTATAGGCATAGTGGAAGATTATCTGGAGTAAGCATTAGTCTTGTATCAAACTTCAGGACCGGATGCAAACAAGCTGACAAGGCCTCGAAATACTTGTGCTGATAGTTGGTGTGCTTGAAAGAGCTCACCGTCCAAATTCCACACGCTCTCGTTGCCAGAAGAAGTAAATGTAAACGCAGTGGTCTGCAGTGCACCCAAGAGATATGAAACAATTAAAGGCAATATGAGTTTTGTCAAGACAAGAGTGATGAACACATGATGAGAAACACTTACCTTGTGATGTTCGACGAATTTGAAATCAAAGGGGTTTCCTCCTTTCCTTGCAAGCTGGGTAAGATGCCTGCGTGTATCAATTAATCATATGCATAAGCAACTTTTTATGGTCTTCATGGATAAAGCAGTGAAAAACTATCAACCTATGATACTGGATGCCAATCAGCAATAAAATCTTCAGAACTTTGCATCAAAACCTCTCTTTAAGCAACTCACAAATCGTCAATATGACTTGAAAGCACAAGAAGTAAAGATAAATCCTTCAGCTGGCGAAGGGAGTTATAGAAGCATAAATCCTTAGGAACTTGGCATTGAAAACCTCTATAAGAAACTCCCAACTCGTTGGCGTTGCACGCACAACAAACTCAAATTTTTCTATGTGCACTACATAGAAAAACACTTGAGAATTTTCAAAAGAAACAGATGATTCTGGACTACCATGTTACTTAGGATGTAAGCCTTTCAAACTTATCATAAAAAATCCTTTTGCCATCAAGATCTTGGATAGGTCATCAAAAGATTTCTGCAGCAATGGAATGTGTCCACCCTAACAGTTTATAGCCCAATTATTTAAATTTAAATGTGGGAAACTATTTCAGGGGAGAAGACATGAAGGTGCATTGAGATAAGGGCCAGATATTATTACCATAAATAGAGAGCATGAGAGCAGTCTTTGATTAATATGAGATGCATCAAACCATCTGAAAGGTGTGCATCAACCACCAAACCGTCAGGTGCTCTATCATTTCTACAAGCAATTACTGCAGCACCAATGCTAAGAAAACTTCCCTTGGACCTGGACCATTTTGTTTCTCCTGGATGTGAGCAAGGTGTGGTGGTGTTACAGACTTTGCAGTTAACGCGGCATACCACCTTTTCAGATTTCTTTGGGCTCCAAAATGGTCGCTTGCGACCCCCCAAATTTCCTCTTTCAGGAATTGATTTGACTTCTTCTGATTTGACTTCTAAATATGCTATTTCTGCCTGATATGACCTGAATGATGCAACATGTATAAATTAGCTACTACAAAGTTGAGCACATCTGAAAAAGTGAAGTAAAGGATCATTATCTAGTCACAATTCATGGGTAGCTAATGAAAATAATCTGCATGCATGGTGAATGTATAACCAATAACGAATCACAGACCATGTTTAGGATTTAAGCCCCAACATTCATTACTTTAGCGACTTACTTGTGCTTCAAAAAGGCCCTTGTTCCTGCATAATCATATCGTTTAGGGCCCATCCAGCAGTATTTTTCACTCTCGGTAATGACATCTCCATAAAATCCATACCTACAAATATTGAACATATGAATTTTAGAGAACATTGCTGATGAGAAATTCAAAATGTGAACCAAATTAGATAATTTTCCATTTCATCACCAGTCATTTATTTAGACATTGTAATGAAAAACTACCAGGCAAAAGACGCTGCATAGCGCACAAAAGGTTCAACCTTCGATGTAGATTTTATTTTCCACCTTACAACTTGGGCTACATCAAGGCTCACCCTTTTTCCAAGGACAATGTGAAATGTAGATGTTATAGGATCTCGAGTCCCAGTTGTGCTGACAAAAAAAAAAGTGAGCACCTTACATTAGGCCAAAGAGAACAATATATGAGTAGAGTAGGGTATGGTAAAATGGTCAATTTCTGTTCAAGTTTAACATCAACTTGGACAACATTTTTGGTAGCAGTAAAAATGCAGAGAAGTACCACATCACAATGGCATCAGTTGAGCCAGCAGGAATAATTCCAAATCTAAAATGCTCATTGGGGAGGGAAAACTCCGAATCTGGATCTGTTGTGTTTTGAAAAGAAGAAAAAAAGTATTCAAGTAATAGGCATTGGTAAATATAAACACAATATACTATTATAAAGTAATATCATGGTTTGTCTAATACAAAATAAATCAACAAACAGGAGAAGAATATCTTCAATTCCTGTGATTTTCTACCTCCAGTGATATGTATGAAAACAACCTGTTACAAATATAAATCAAATTGAAACCTGACTTGTATGGAAATAAATTATTATGGTACATACTGATATTTGGGACTCCAGAGCTATCATAACTTGTACTTGGGAGGAGACGAGACTGCTGCTCATTGTTCTGAGAAGAAGTTCCAATAACTGTTGCATTTGGATCACGAACACAGAAATTGTCATCACACGTAGCAGATTGAAGAAAATCCGAAGGAGTTGGTGGGTATGGAGCTTTATGCCTTGATAAAAGAAATCCATTAAGAATTTCATTGAAAAAACCATCACCACCCTGGAACCGAATCAATTAGCAAGTAATCAGTAATTAGGAACAAGATGCAAAAAGTTCAAAAATCTTTAAAAGGGAAAATGTGATACGTTAACATGTATTAACATTTTATGTAATACAGTATAAAGTTCAATGAACAACCAATTCCCTAAATCTTTTTATGTTGCAGAGATTAAAGTCAGTCTATGGAAGTTATAACTTACAACAGCTATAACTCCGTCATATGAAATAAGCTCCTTGATGCCTATAGATGCCATCACATCAAATGCGTGTCCTGCCCTTTGGGTCACAATCACCTGATGAAGGGATGGAAATCAATATTTAAGAAGGATCACTTAGCGCATTAAATATAATTGCATGTGATCTAGTGGTATCACTTCAATGGAATTTTATAATCTAGGATTAGAGCAATCTAGAACTCTACCTTTGTTTTCACTTTAGCCCGGGAGAATATAGAAGCCACAGAATCCCAAGTTTTGCAGCCATTTCCCTTCCCACTCCTTGGATGAACAAAAACCTAGTCAATCAGAAAAAAATTCTGGAAAAGAATTATAATACCACTTTATGTCAATTTTGATCAGCCAACTAAAGAATTCAAGATCCAAACAAGAACAATGATATAGTGATAAAAAAAAAACTACCAAACATACCAGAAGATTCTTTGGTCTCCCCTGTTCTAGGGCCAGAGAAGCATTAATTTGATTAACCCACATCTGACATGTTTGGAGATCCTTATGACCGAATGTATATGCAACCAGGACCCGAAGAGAAGGGAGAGTCTTTGACCTCTGTAAAGCGGTAAATCTGCATGTATGTAAACACAAAAACACATCATTATCTTATGAGGGAGTGAAAGCACACAACCAAGAACAGGAATTGAACGAACCTCAGAGTCGTGACCCGAAAGGCATTTTCTAGCATTTGAAATGTTTGATCCATGAATCAAACCATAGTCGATCAACTCAACAGCATACACATCAGAAAATTTGATCTCGGTTGCAACCTTTGATTTGATGCCCAAACAAGTTGAGTCATCCTGATATATTAGACATAGAGAAAAAAATTCAAATGTTCATACTTCAACCTTAACTCATCATTTAACAATTATAAATGCTTTTTCGACCTATGATGCAGTATCCCAAATAAAGTTAATAACAAAAGTGATCATAAACTACTATTTCAATACAAAATGATCATAAACTACTATCAGACATATAAAAAAAAAAAATCAATCTGATCTGATATACACAATTAAGAACATATTTCAATCTAGAGTTGATAAAGACGAACCTTAACTATCAAAGAAATCATTTTTAAGATAAAAGAAGAGAAGAGAAAGTAAAATTACATTATCCAGTGGCTCAACCAATTTCCAAGACAACCGATCTGAGTTGAAGGTGAGAGCGACTTCCCCAACGTGGTCCAAGGAGAGGGTGCAGCTCAGAGACGAGGCTTGGCCATCGAACTGTGCGGGTGGGAGATATTGCTCTGTTTGAATACAACCATCCACATCTCGTTCCATCCACGAGGTTTAATAATAAATAAAGATGATATTGAAGGCCGAGAAACTGAAGATTTTTTTCAGATGGAATTCAAAAAACCGGTGATCGGGTTATGGGCTTTGGAGGAAATGCGTGGAAGTCGTTTGTTTTTCTTCCTTTTAATCCGAGTTCCCCAGGCGAGGTGGAATTGGCGCTTTTATTGACCAAAAGTAGCCAGAGATATTTTGAGTTTGACCCAAAAATAAAAGCCAGAGATCTAATATATTTAATGTTTTTCTAGTTTTTCTTTCTTTCTTTTTTTCTTTTTTTCGCCAATTTTTCCTTTTTCTTTCTGGTTTGATGCCGAAAATCTAGTCGTATACAATTATAAATGCGTAACTTTATGAAAAGAAATCAAATAATAAAAGGTTTTAAAAATTGGAATTGCAAGTTGAACGGAAGGAGGTGAGGTCAATCAGCTAATCAAATCGTTGACCTTCATAGAAACGACATGTCGTTATTTCCCAGGAAAGGAGAGATTGTAGTCTGTTTTGGTATGTCCTGCTAACACTCATTCAACAGAAAAACAGTCACAAAGTCCTCAGACATGCAAGTCTCCTCACAAATTCAACAAAAGTTAATCAAAAGATGTTCTCATTTTGACGATAAGTTGAACCTCTCATCCAAGATTACACAGTTCAAAAAAATAAAATTCATTCTCTACAAAAACTGTGTGGTGGAGAAAAGCATTGCAATGATGACAGACAGTTGCTTTGTCAGGGCACCACGGTGTAAACCTTTACATCATCCATTTCCGGGCTTCTAACTGAGTACTGAAACGTCCATCCATGGCAAGCACCAGCATGCACGCCCTTCTTATTGATGGCAAACACAGCTCCTACAAAATCAGGGAATTTTCTCGCAATTCGTGATATTGCATCCTTCGCGGCAAGATTAGGTTCCATCCCCAATCTCATACTCTCCACAACTTGATAACTGCAGTTCAATCATTTAAAGTACATAGCTAGATTCATTAAATGGAAGTGACAGACTCAATAGAGGTGCATCTACATAAGTTTGACAAGAAATCTATTTCAATCATGGCCGCCAGCCAGAAGAAAATTAGGGACTAAATGGACAAGGGAAAGTACAAAACCAAGCCTCCTTACACATACACAACATATTCAATATATCAGGTGAATGAACATAGGAAGTGCCCAAGTAGTTTTCAATCCAAGTAAACCAGAAATAAAAATGTGATGTTTCAGATTGGCTTGCTATGTTCGTAATTAAAGCCTCGGTGCCAGCTTAAAATGCTTAACAAGCCTCCTACAGGTATGTTTTGTTTAAGAAGAATATTTACATTATGTTTATGACAAATTATAACACTGGATTGACTTCAACCTGTTCTGCAGATTAGAGTTTCACCCTGACCCCATAATGATTAATGCTATGAGAATATGCAAGTCTATAGCCCACGATTCATCAAAATCTTAAAGGAAAAATTCTGAACATAAATAATTGTTGATTTCATTAGGAGGAAAGCCTAATCATCTAAAATACTAGGATTTGCTGACCCAAATTGACATCCTTTAGCAATTTTCCAACGCTTCAGCCATCAAAGGAATGTTTGCTCCATAAGAAAAGAACCCAACTAGACAAGACAAAAAATAACCAATAATTTAGTAAAATATATTTTTTCCATTACCATGGAAGGAAACGCATCATGATGTCACCATCTCCAGTTGCACCACAAGCACCAACTTCGTCATCAGCATATGCAGAAGATCCTGCAATTGGTCCATCACCCACCCTGCAGTCAAGAAAGCAATGCCTCTAGTAAATTGAAACTACGGATGGGGTGATAAATTTCTCATTTCATCATTATTTGATTATTTTTTATGGGATTAATTCCTTCATAATTGATAGCAACAAATAGAGATGGATAAGAAGCTAACCCAATTTTGTCTAACAGCCTTATGACTTTAGTTGTACAGTATTTTACAGAAGCAGAACCAAACTTCACAAATAAGTACAAGTGGTGCTAACAAATACATTTTTATTAGAAAAGGAAGGGATTCAGCTAAGCAAAAACTGAGTTTTAACTTTTACCAATAAGACTAGAATAGTATCAACTAGTAGTATGCCTGAGTACAACTTACCTCCCTGGGATCTTAAATGTGGCTCCATTTGTTGAGGTACCAACAGCGATGTTCCCCATCTAGACCAAGAAAAAGAAGGTAATTAGTGAAATCAAAGCATTTAAAGGAACCTTGCTAAGGTTATCAACTTACTTTATCAAAAACTGCCATTGATATGGTGTCATGGTTGTGACGACCAACATGAGATGATCTTGATTTAATATTTTCCATCAGAGTGGTTTTGGAACATGTCTCATGAGAAGAGCCCAGGAAGTCCTTTGCATGATAAGGGCCACACCTATCTACAGGTACAACATCTTTCCAAAAATTAGGCTGGCAGTGGTTTTCTTTCCATTTGGTCCACTTATCCATAGACTCCGATGAACTAAGGTTTGTTGGTCCTGGAAGACCCATAGAAATAGCAAACACTGAGGCTTGCTCTCCGACAAGCAAAGTGTGTTCGGTATATTGCATCACCAGCCTAGCAGTTTTGATTCCATCCTTTATATACCTCATGGCAGCAACAGCTCCAACCTCCATTGTCGCCTATGCATGTCCTTAGCAAACACATAATAGATAGTGATTTTTAGAGCAAGCAATAGAAAATGGTGTAGTAACAAGAAAAATAATTGCGACAGAAGGAAAATGCAAATACTACCTACCCCATCCATGACCAGAGCATCGATTGTAGTTTCTCCGTTCTCATCTGGACTCCCACCAGGCCCAACTGTCCCAATAATATCACATATTATAATTTCATATAGCAGTTATCAATCCCATCAACATGCTTAGCACTATTCCATTTGACAAATCACACAATCAGTTACACAATTGAAGAGAAGGTTTTAGTATGCTACGAAAACAAAACTTACTTATGTTAGGTTATGATTCATTCTTTAAGAACTCAATCGATAGACACATTCTAATATGATTTAAAGCTCCATTTTCATAAGAAGTGACATTGAAATAAGCTACATGATAGTATTGTTGTCGGTGAGATAATATTCATCCTAGTTTTCCAAGCACATCCAAGATAATAAAAATTAAACCGGGGTTGGTAACTCATCAATTAGTAGCTAACATGAACTTCACAATAAAGTAGAGAGGCAACAAGTTCTCTGTCACCTTCATCTTCTATATCATGAGTTTTAGACAGACAAACAATTCTCTCCCTCACTCCCTCTATAATGTTAATGCACATAAATAATTAACCCAATGAAGCAGATAAAGTACCAACAATCAGCATTTACAACATAATACTGAAAAGAATCAAATAATGCACCAATTCCTAATAACAGTTTTCTTCCATGAACATAACTCAACCAAATATAAGAATTCAGGCACCCACCTGTACCATCACATCTGAGTTCCTCGCAAGCTGAACAACCCTCAACAACGGCATCCACAGCAGAGAACCCATTATCAACAACCCTCCAAGCTGCTCTGACAGCCTCTAGGAATGGCCATGTGCTCACCACCACAGGGTATTGCCCGGAATTCGAAGTTTCGTGTCCCATGACCTAATAACCCATTCAAAATTTGATCTTCAATTAATAATTCTACCCAATCATATGTGTAATGAAAGGACCAAAATAGAAGTGTTTGATTTCTGAGAAAATGCAATCTTGGACTTTTCCTCTGTTTTCTTAGCAATGAGATATGAAATAATCGAACTGGGTTAGTAAGAAAAACTTAAAAGCAGATATGTTCGACTTTTCCTCTGTTTTCTTAGCAATCAAACAAGGAGAAATTGCAAAAGATAGTGTGATAAAATCAAATATGATTAAATTACCATGAAGAGTAATGAAAATGTAACGAGAAAAATAGATGCTGAGTTCAGATTGGTAGCAGCCATGGAGTGGTGCAGCAGAGAGTGAAGGCCTTTCATCTTTCAAACGCTCAGCTGCTGCTCTGTTATCTGAGCTGGGCCTTCTCCTTCTGTACGAAGAAGACCGAGTTTTGACTTGCTGGTGATTCGGCTTTTCCACTCGAAGGTGGGTCGACTCAATTATGACTCGCTCAGTTATGTGTGCTTCGAGTGAGAAATACTTGGGCTTGGGCCATCTTTTAAACCCCCTTTTTTTTTTTTTTTTTTGTATAACCCATTCGAATTAGGAAATTCATATGCCTTTTTAACCCTTCAGATTTTTCAAATTTAATCCATTACAAAAAGATATAATTATATGAATCAGGTTTCCTAATTCTTCTTCTTTCTTTCTTCTTTTTTAATGCCTTGTGTTGAAAGTATTCCTGATTTTAATGGGTTTGGGTTATATGGATGTTGTAAACTTATATATAAAGGCCACCATAGTGTCTTCAATCCATAGTGTGCAAAAAGTACTTTCAACTTGTTTGTTCTGGTAACATTACTTTAATTAATTTTTCTTTCTTCTGGTAACATGAATTTAAAAATACTTTCAACTCCTCATAGTTTTCATTGTGCTGCTGACAATTTGTAAATTTATTGCATGCATGCAGGTTTTTGAATATTAGCTATGGAATTTTCCGAAGATTTAGTTCAATATGTTTTCTCATGGTTACCAGCAAAACCTATTTATAGATTCAAAGGTGTCTGCAAATCTTTTTCTGAATCCTCAACAAACAAGTTATTTGCGTGGGCCCAAGCTCGTAACTTGCACGTCAAGGATGACTCAGGGTTCTTTATTCAACGTAATTACTCCACCGAGCACCGTTACAGAGTAGAACATCACTCACTACCTGGTGAAAAACTCTTCTCAGGTGTGCCCCAAAAATCTCTTCAGTTTCTCAAAAACACCGGATCGAAGGTCTTGGCATCAAGTAATGGCTTGATACTTTGTCAAAAAACCAAAACCCCAGAAGATGATCATAACTTGTTTCTTTGCAATCCCGCAACACAAACTTGGCTAACCATTCCAACCCCACAAGATTTAGGAAATGCAACTTGGGACAAAGGAGTTGTGCTTGAGTGCGACATTAACAATCCAATTTCAGACCCTGATCATCAAGACTACATGTTACTCATCATTCAGACACCAAGAGAATGGTTACCCCACTATGAATGCAAAATTTACTCGCCAAAAGAGGGCACCTGGAAGATAAGAAAAGTTTATAACTTCGGTTCTAGAACACTTCATCTTGATATGCCTGTTTATCACAATGGTGCTGTCCATTTTGTTTCAGATTGTAGGGGTCTTTCGGTGCGCAGAGGATGTATACACTATAGGCCGTATATTGTGGCATATGATATTAACAATGATACCACAACAAAACTAAGACTGCCTAATGATGCAAGGAAGGGGTCGGATGATACTTTACACAATTCCAAATTGGGGATTTTCAAGTGGGGAAGTTCATCTGAGTCAATCTGTTTGGTAAGGCTGAAGAAGTCGTGTGTGTTCACTGTATGGGTTTTGAAAGACTACGATTCGGTTTCATGGAAACGGATTATGAAAATTAGGACTAGAGCAATGGGGTTGATGGAGCCTAACCCTCATATTTCAGGGTTTACAGTCATGAATGGGAAGACTTTGCTATTTGCAACTAGAAAGAAAGTCTATAGTTATAATATCATGGATCGAAGTCAACAGATTGAACGAGTTTGTGAGCATCACGTTTGTGAGCATTGGGACGTTTGTTTCACCTCCTATTCTAACACCCTTCATCCACTTGGAATTGGTGCTGCAACATTGCCCGACATCTAGAAAGCTTTCCCATCATTATTGTTTGTTTGTTTGTTGTACTGTTTTTTTTTTTTTAAGGATGGGGCTATGAGATTTTTTTTTTCCTCTGTGGAAGGGAAGGGATATTCTAATATTAAATTCCATAGATTTAATGGTATTAATTTGGTAGTCTCTTTGTTCTGTTTTTTTTTTTTCAATTTTATTTATTTTCATTGTAAATAATCAATTACTTCTTACTTTGTTTTTATTTCTTGATCAAATACAATATTGGTGATTGATGGTATTATCAATAGATATAACGGGGGATAGAAACGTAATTTTATCGTCTATTTTGAGCAAAGAAGAAAAGGCGGGGGTTGTGGGTGTTGCCACACTAACCGTCCAAAGTGCCACTTCCTGATCGTGGCATAAAAGTTCCAGTGTTTTTCATTTACAATTAGAGGATCAATTAAGAAGGAGATCATTAAATCAGGCTCCTCTAATTTCATCATCTTTGAGGCTTGACGGTCCCACTCAATCCTAATCCTATTAAAGTTGATCATCTAACGGCTGACTTTAATTCATTGGTAACACTAGCATCCATGAGATGAGCCATGCAAACCCAAGTACATATGCTACACATCAAAAACTCAAATTCAAAATATCCTTCTCCATAATTTCATTTTTCCAAGAAACCCAAATGAATTTTCGTGAGAAAATCGATGGAAAAGTATATGTTCTGGAGAATTTGGAGTGAAGAAAATTACTGAGACTTTGTTAAAAAATGGAGAGGCCAAATGCATATGTTAAGAAAGGGCCATGGACTGCTGAAGAAGATGAGGTACTGGTAAGTCATGTGAAGAAATGTGGTCCAAGAGATTGGAGCTCCATTCGATCCAAGGGCCTTTTGCCACGAACCGGAAAATCATGTCGTCTCAGATGGGTTAACAAGCTTAGACCCAACTTGAAGACGTAAGCCCTCATAATTTATATTAGCAAACACTAATTGTTTATTTATGTGTTTACATGCAACATGCAGTTTTGGTTTTTATTTTATTTTAGCATGTTTTCTTTGTTGGTTCTTGGTGGGTTTTGGGCAATTTAGTTGTTGTGTTTCTGTAACATTCCTGCTCAAGATTGATGCTAACGATACGAAAAATGTGAACTTTACTACAAAGTGGAAGCAAGTTTTCAGCAGAGGAAGAGAGCATGGTGATACACCTGCAAGCACAATTCGGGAACAAGTGGGCGAAAATCGCAACGTATCTGCAAGGGAGAACAGACAATGATGTGAAGAATTTCTGGAGCATGAGACGGAGTGTTAGGATCGGTTAGTGCTAGAATGGGAATCTTCACAGCTCAAACAACAATATGAACAGAAAATAAAGAACACCATAATTAACGTGGTTCGGCAAGAGCAAGCCTACATCCACGGGGCAGCAATATGAACTTCTTCCACTATAACGAGAATAATGGGTACAACAAGAACAATCTTACCAAGCCAATGCCCAGGGCTTGATGCACACTGAGGAAGTACAATGACAGCACACTATACTCTCTGTTTTATCTCACTCACACACTTAGAGTGGTACACAATTATCTCTCTCACTCTCACAATATTGGAGTGGAATGCGATGACTTTAGGATGGTGTTCTCTCACTTCTCTCTATCTCTCGGCTTCTCTATTTCAGCCTTACAACATGAGAGCTAGCCTCCCTTTTAATATTTGTGAGAGGAAGGATTGAGAAGCTTTTGGGTTCTCCTCCAAGCGGGTATGAGGCAATAAGCATAATTGCCCAACACCATCATTTATCATAATAAGTATTGCCTTTTATCATTGTGTTGACACAATGATATCCTGCTGACCGCACCAAAGGAATGTTCTTTGGTATTATCATTGTTGACACAATGATATCTACTTTTGCATGGAAAGCATATTTCTTTTATCATGGACTTTGGACCCATGGTAATACACCAACAATCTCCCCCTCCAGTCTATGAGGGAGGAATACACACTTTGACCCCAAATTTAATTGGAGTCCATTCCGGTAGCTTTGATGCAAAAGTTCGGCTTTTGTTTAGTGATCTTTGTCAACATGTACAATTCTTGTCGGTATGAATTTTCTTTACTTGTAGCAACTTGTCTTGATAGCTTCTCTTATCCAATGATATCGTACATCAATGTGCAGTGCGGGAATGATATGATGAATTCTTACTCAAATCAAGAGCACTCTAAGCATCACGAGTAGAGCTACATAGTCTTCTTGCTTCAAACCCAATTCTTGAAGGGCAGCTTCATCCATAATAACTCCTTGCATGTACGTTTTGCTATGTATTCGACTTACATTGTGGATAAAGCAACACATTTTTGCGACTTGGATTGCCAAGATACGACTCCCCTACAAAAAAGTAAACAAGTACCAGTAGATTTTCTGCTTTGTCAAGGTCACTGCCATGTCGGCATCGGTAAATCCTTCTAAAATTAGTTTGGAACCACCAAGCACAAGCACATCTTAGAAGTACCCTTCAAATATCTGAAAATCCACTTAGCTGCTTCCCGGTGGTATTTTCTGGATTAGAGAGATATCTGCTCACCACTCCTCTTTGCGTGAGCAATGTAGTCAGTGCACACCATGGCATACATAAGACTCCCTACAATGGATGAGTAGGGAATAGAAGCCATTTTCTCCTTTTACGCATTTGTACTTGGACATGACTCCTTGCTTAATTTGAAATGATTTGCTAGAGGTGAGCTCAACTGGTTTGGCTCCTTTCATGTTGAACTTTTCAAGCACCCGTTCAACATACCTTTCTTGTGACAACCACAACTTCTTGGATTTCTGTCACGAACAATACGCATGCCCAAAATCTGTTTCTGCTGGTCCTAAATCTTTCATGTCAAAGTACTTGGACAACTCTTCTTTTAGCTTTCTAATTATAGAAGTATCTTTACCAACAATTAACATGTCATCAACATATAACGTAATATTATGAAATTACCTCGACAAATTGTCGATATAGACACATGGATCTGCAATTGTCCTCTTGTACCCATGACTCACCATGAATGAGTCGAACTTCTTGTTCCTTTGCCTTGGAGCTTGTTTAAGTCCATATAGACTTTTCTTGACTTACAAACCATGTCTTCCTTCCTTTGACTTTAAACCCTTGAGAATTTGCTCCATATATATCTCCTCTTCTAAATCTCCATGGAGGAATGCAGTCTTCACATCTAGTTGTTCAAGTTCAAGATCCATGTTGGCTGCCATACCCAAGATAACGCGGATAGAAGTCATCTTTACCCTTTGGTGAGAAAATCTCTTCAAAGTCAACGCCTTTCTTTTGACCAAAGCCCTTCACTACCAAGCGAGCCTTGTATTTTGTCATTTGCTCATCCCTTTTCAGTTTGAACACCCATTTGTTTTTAGTGCCTTTCTTTCATACGGTAGCTTCACCGCTCATAGGTATCATTCTTCAATAAGAGTCCATCTCGGACTCCATTGCCTTCAACCATTTATTCTTGTCTTTATGAGCTATGGCCTCCTCATATGTCTCGGGCTCTCCATCATCATCGGCGAGGATATAATCTGATAGCGAGTACTTAGTAGGTTGACGTCGGCTCTGGTGGATCTTACAGTGACTTGTCTCGGTAAGTGAAGGCTCCCCACGATCATGCTCTTCTGATCGAGGCTCCCTGATCGATGATCTCGATGTCCCTGGCTGACTTCTTTTGGCATGTCACCACCCTTTTTATCTGAAGTTAAGGAGTCATGAGACCTTTTAGTCACTTATTACTGGTTGAGCCTCCTCATCGAGTGCTGCTAGTGTTTGATCTTCATAAAAGATCACATCTACGCTTCTTATGAATTTCTTTGCCTTTGGATCCCACGATGTAACCAAATTCTTCACCACCATAACCAAGAAAAATGCACGGTGTAGCCTTGTAATCTAGCTTTGATCTTTGCTCCTTGGGTACATGCACAAGCATACTTGCAGCCAAACACCTTGAGATGAGAGTAAGACACATCTTTTCCAGTCCACACTCTTTCACGGAATATCAATACCCAAAGGCTGATGGGGATCACGTTTGATCAAATGACCACCATTTGTTATCACGGCTTCACCCCAAGCGCTTGGATAACTGCGGTTCTCGGCATACACACGACCTTTTCCATGATGGTCAGGTTCATTCTCTCAGCTACAGATTGTGTTGTGGAGTGCAGGAGCTGTCTTCTCGTGCCTTATGCCATGCTTTATACAATAATCTACGAATTGTTGGGATGTATATTCTCGCCATTGGCATTGCGGGAGGCATTTGAAGATCTCGAGTTTCTCTCTCCACCATGGCATGGAACTCCTGGAATGATTGGAACACCTGGTCTTTGGTTTTCAACAAATACACCCCAAACCTTTCGTGAAGCATCATCAATATAAGTAACAAAATATTTATTTCTTCCTAAGCGACTCTACTTCCATGGGACCACACACATCGGAAGTAAACAAGTTCAACAAATTTTCTTTCTTTGTAGAGGGTATAGAAAAACTAACTCTATGTTGTTTTCCAAATAAACAAAACTCACGGGAATTTTTATGCGTACCTTTGTACGAGGGGAATGAGGGACTTCTTTGCAGAACTTGTAGGCCTTTCTCACTCATGTGACCTAACCTCTTGTGCCACAATTGGTGAAGAGTCCTCACATGAGTTCAACTCATTTTTCTGAGACTTTGGCATATGACTGTATAAGGTCTGCAAAGATTTATACGGCAATCACCATAGAGCCCTTGGTAAGCTTTAATTTTCCTTCGCCAATATAATGTTCAAAACCTTGCGGTCAAGAAGCATATGATATTAGATTGAGACGTAACCGAAACATGTCTACATCTTTCGGCAAATAGCCATGGCACCCAAAGACTGGTCTCGGGGCAGAATATCACCAATTCAAGGAATTTTGGAGTGACTATTGTTTCCCATCTTCACTATGCCAAAATCTCCTTCTTTGTATGTCTTGAAGAACTCTCGTTTGGAAGTAGCATGAAATGAGCGCCATTGTCAAAAATCCATTGGTGCCTTGATCATGATGACCCATGTTTAAGCATTCTTCATGAGAGAGAATCTGAGCTTCATGGCCGCTTAGGACTGCTTTGTGGTGTGATTGCTTTCTTCTCTCTTTTGGTTGTCACCTTCATTTCTCCTTTGGTTGTGGTCTTCATTTTGCTCTCTCTTCCATGCACGGCAATGCCTCTTCATATGGCCCTCTTTGCCACAATGATGGCAACTTCCTCTAAATCTTGATCTAGAGCGACTTGGGTTCTTGCCACGTCCTTTTAGTCCTCTACTCTTGCTCCTTCCTCTTGTTTTTGTCACATGTACTTGGCTGCTTCGATGCACAGAAACTTTTCTCCTTGTTTCTTCATTAAACATGCTATCTTTAACACTATCTATAGTAAGAGCACCATTAGGAGCGAGAGTTACTTACAGTCACCACAAGGTTTCCCAAGCATCAGTAAGGAACCCGACAAAAAAAGCTTGCCACTCCTTTGTCAATCGTCATTTTCATAGTTGCCAATTGGTTGACCAGATTCTGGAAGTTGTTCAGGTGCTCAGTCACACTCAAACCGTCCTTGTACTTCATATTGATGAGCTCCTTGATCAAGAAGGCTTTCTTAGGCTGCGATCTTCTTCTCGAACAAGGATTCAAGCTTACGCCAAAGAGTATGTGCATCAATTTCATTTGACACATGAGTGAAACACACTGTCGTCCACCCATTGTCTAATGTTGCCAATAGCTTTCCGGTTCATTTTCTTCCATTCGGCATCGAGACATTTTTCGGCTTAGCCTCTTGCACCTTGAATTGGTTCATGTAGGTCTTTGCAATAAAGAATATCCTCCATCCTTGGTTTCGAGGTCACCCAATTGGAGTTGTTGAGTTTGATCATAGAGCTTCCTTCCATTACGCACTATTCACGAACCTTTGTTCACAATTTGGAATTGCTTCTTGCTACGATACCACTTGTTAGGATCGGTTAGTGCTAGAATGGGAATCTTCACAGCTCAAACAACAATATGAACAGAAAATAAAGAACACGAATTAACGTGGTTCGGCAAGGCAAGCCTACATCCACGAGGCGACAATATGAACTTCTTCCACTATAACTTGAGAATAATGGGTACAACAAGAACAATCTTACCAAGCCAATGCCCAGGGCTTGATGCACACTGAGGAAGTACAATGACAGCACACTATACTCTCCTGTTTTTATCTCACTCACACACTTAGAGTGGTACACAATTATCTCTCTCACTCTCACAATATTGGAGTGGAATACTGATGACTTTCAGATGGTGTTCTCTCACTTCTCTCTATCTCTCGGCTTCTCTATTTCAGCCTTACAACATGAGGAGCTAGCCTCCCTTTTAATATTTGACAGAGGAAGGATTGAGAAGCTTTTGGGTTCTCCTCCAACGGGTATGAGGCAATAAGCATAATTGCCCAACACCATCATTTATCATAATAAGTATTGCCTTTTATCATTGTGTTGACACAATGATATCCACCTTTTGACCGCACCAAAGGAATGTTCTTTGACTGTTATCATTGTTGACACAATGATATCTACTTTTGCATGGAAAGCATATTTCTTTTATCATGGACTGGACCCATGGTAATACACCAACAGGAAGCGGTTCGAGAGGATTTTGCAGAAATCAACAACACTACAGTCCCAGAACAACAAAGGGAAGAGCCCTCTTGTCCATCATGAATTACCAGAGGTTAAGGTAGCAATTAATGTTGTCAAACTTTCTAGACAGAATGTTTATCGTGTGTGTTCCATTTACAATTTTTTTTATTTTCAGGTTCCTCCTGATCCATGCAGTTCTGCTATTGAGGAGGGCACATCATGCTTCAACTATGAAACCCGCAATTGCTTTTCAAATTATCAAGAGTTCAGAATGGTGCCCCTGCCAGATTTGGTAAAACCAAACCTAAAAAATGTGGAAGCAGAGCAGCCAATACTTGAGGCCACGCCCCTTAATATGATCCCGCAGATTGATTCCCCACCACACTACTCTCTGTCTCAGCTCCCTCAGCCCCAACTGGACCTTCCATTTTTGTCAGAATGCAAGGAACTTGACCAAGACCCTATGGCTCCCGACTTGTTGGTGGATATGTTTGGGCAGGAGGTTACTGAATGTGAAAGTGGCCAGAAGTTCTTTACGGAGAATGCTGCGAGTACCAAGCTAGGAGAAGTAAAAGACCTTTCGACCCCCAACATTGTTTTCGATGATTTACCACCGGAGATGCTTGATTATCTTGAAACACTTACAAGCTCATCGGAGTTATAAGTTCTTGTGAGTTGGTGCTCAACTTGTCTTGTGGTATGTTGGTGACTTTGCTTTAAGAAAGGGAACTATTGCTGATTTACTGGGACACTAATACCCAACAGACATGTAGATCCTTTTTCTTCAATAAATATATTTTTTTAATTCTTGAATATCAAAAAAATTACTTCTTTATACAATGTGCTAGTCGAATATAGACCTAGTCTATAATGCCAGCTAAAACCACCGTAAACTCAGTATAAACTAATATTATTAAGAAATTTACATACTACAAGGGTGATGCACTAACACCACCTAAAGTGAAAAAATAATGCAAAAACTAATCACAAGTCCAATTCTGTATTAAATCCAAGCTTTTAACAGCTGCACACCAAGCACACAGTAGCTTCTTCTCCCCTATAGCAAGCAATTCATGGTTGACCGTACTCCAAATAGAAAGAAAGTTTGAACCTTCTCAGGATCGGAAAAGGTCATAACATCTTCTACTTCGTAATCGTCATCTCAACCAGATCTGATTTCATTCTGGAAACATTAACAATTGGACTGTCCAACTCAATTATCCCATGCTGTATGAGGAAATAAGCAATTTGTGTCATCTCCAGATTGTTTCGTTTGCATCTGTGAAAATAGCATTGTGATGTCCCATGAGGCACTGGACAACCTCAATAGCGCCAAAGTCAATGGGCACGCCATCATCCAAGGGAATGGAATCATCTACAGCATCGTCTTCATCTGAATCCACAATAAGATGTAAAGCAAAGAAACAAAGAAAAAAATGAGTAACTTCTTTCAAAAAACAAACAATATAAAACCTATTTATTTCCTATAATTTATCTAACACAGGAATAATTTGTTAATGAAAAAACAAATAGTGCTATTTTCTTTCTTTCTACAATTCAGTTTTCTTCAAACAATCAGCCAATGTATTTTGAACTACTTATCTGATTTACACATTCATATGATTAGAGGGAGTAATAGAAAGCTTTAGATGTAACTTTAGCCTTAGGCTTTTCTTTTTTTTCAATGAAACTTTGGCATTGTTCAACTTCAACTAAAAAAACGAATAAACATGACTATTGACATCAATCAAATGTAGAAACAACAAATATCTCACTGTTGCATTTCTTTGCCTTTTTTCTCTCACATATAACATTTGAAAAAGTGTGGTCAAAAGACATCAACGGCATTGAATGTCAGCATAAGTATATTCAGATTCATTTCAAATGTATTAGTTCTCATCGTACAGGTCCTAGATGTATGCATTATACATAAACTGCTCCTATTCGAAACAATATACATTACTACATGTATTGCAATTTTTCAATCATCTCTGCATTTGAATGGCTTCCAATTGAATCTTGTATTTATGAGAATGAACCACTCACCAGAAAGCATGTCCCAAGCACTATAAGTTGGCTCTGGATCCAAGTTCTTCTTGGAAGGACCTTTTGATGGTTCACTCCAATATTTCCTATATAGGTCTGGTGTCCTGCCCTTCTGCCAAATTAGAACAGGGGCCATCTCCATTGCAAGGCTTTGGGTGTCCATCTGTATAAAGTTATCAACTATTTAGCATGCTTATCAAATATCCAGCTATGAATAACCAACCCATGTCTACAACAGAGAGAGCAAAAGAGAGAGAGAGAGATGTTTCCTGCCTTGTTAAGAACTGACTTCTGGCTAACACGGAGCAGTAGTGCAGTAATAAATTCTAGGGTCGTGTAGTTTACAGTTGGAAGCCTCCTCAGCATGTTTCTCATTGCATGTATGCTGGAACGCGCACCTTTGATCTCATTATAAAGCTCAAATGTGGTTAGTGGCTCGGGAAGGGTAGCTAGGTAACATTTGATTAGAGCTGCTACATCAATGGGATTTACTCCCTCTGGTAATGATGCATTTGAATCTGACATAGGCAATACTACAACATTAGATTAATGTCGTCCAAATTCAACAACTCAGAAAACTCTGTTCAGAAGAGAGAAATAAAATAAAAAACAAACACACACAGACATTTCAGATACCTTGGTTGTACAGTGAAACCAATTGTTGAATGACTTTTTTATCTCCCTCGCCTTTAAATAGATATGGTGTGTTTAGTCCTAGAAGCCACAAACGATCAAGAACAAGTTAATCACGCCTGAAACAGATGTATACAAATCAGAGAAGTATAGTTTATAAGATTGCAGTACCTGATAATATAAGATAATCTGCACATTTGACCAAAATATGAGGAATGGGCCTGCTTGATTGTTGCCGTTGCACAGTAACTTCAATTGGAACTCCAAAAACTGAAAATAAACGTTAAATTAGCGCAAATGAAAATTAAACTTATGATCACCATTCCAGGATTAAAAGCAACCAGCATCCTAGTATACAGAGTTTGATCATTAACACACAAACCATATGGAGATGCAGAGGATCAACAATTTCACCATTCTTCAAACAATGCGAACTAATAAAGTTTGATCATTATTCAAAATCCACTTTAGAGCTATGCATATGTATAAATTCTAGGAGGAACCCTGTGTGACTTACCATCAGTGCTTGCAACACCCTGAAAATGAAAAAACAAGAATAAGAATTTTTAAATGTCTATAGAAAAGAAAAAGAAAAAAAGGTAATAATTTTCTCAAAATTACATACCTTCTGCCATCTTTCAATGTCACTCAAAATAATTTTGCTCTTTTGGGCAGTCATCTTTGCCACCTGAAAGAAAAGTCCATTTCAAGTGTTTCAGTTATCATCCCAACTTCAGAATCATGCCTATTTTATGGATGGTGCCAGCTCATATTGTCAAGCTCGAGACAAAAGTCAAATCAACATATACAGAAGTAAGAATTTATCGTCAAAACCATTCACCGTTAGCATGAGATGTCGTAGATTTTAACTTTCATAATAACTGGAAATCTGTACAAGCCTTAAGTTGGATATGAATCACTTTCACCTATTAGAGTTCTAGCAAATCTACCTCTTCAACTTTTATCTTCCCAACAGAAACCTTGTCTTTTGTCTCTGATAAGCCCTTCCTCAACAATGTACCAGTTGTAGCAGCAGCAGTTATAAGGCGCTCCTGCACAGCATGTCTTGTTGATGGTTGCTGAAGAAGAGCCCACCGACTTTTGAACATTGACCCTACACGTTCTGCCATATCAGTTACATTAACTTTTGCATCCTTAGAGACCTCTTCAACAAATGTTCCAGCCGATTGTCCAGCTTCTTTAAGCTTCACCCCTTCATTAAGACTTAGCTAATGTTAAACAATACTTAAACAAACAAAAAAAGAAGTAAAAAGAGAAACTGTGTAATCAAAAGGTACCTGAGGTAGAAAAGAAACCACTAGCCTTCTCTTGCCACCGGGGTGACATTGCAGAAGGCATTGAAGCAGTTGAACTACCCAGAATTAAATTAGCCTGTTTTAAGGGAAACGCAGTATAAAAAAATGTCAAAGAAGGCTGAAAACTACTAGTTTGTGGAGGTTCTACTAATTTAAGGAAAAAAAATTACAATAAGCTCAGCATGTTTTCTCACTTTGGTTACAAAAAAACTGAGGAAAGGAACCAGCTTTGGATGCTAAGAAAATGAAAGAAGATCAAACCCCCTCCCCCCAAAAAAAAAAAATCAAGGTCTTTCTCTTCTTGTTACTAAAATTAAAAATTTTAAGCTCAACTAAGCCAATCAGCTTCAATCAATTCTATTTCATTGTCACCGGATAAAGATTTAGGTCCTCTTTCGTTTGGTAAATAGATTTAATTCCTCTTTCAACAACAGTCCAATTCTCAAACCCTACTTCCTTTTGGGTACAAATACATATAGCCCAAATCAATATCAATCGCAGCCTGATCAAACATGTAACTAGACAAAAAGAAACGAACAGTACTAATACCGTAAAACTTGAAGAAAAGTTAGTTTCCAATATTCAAAAACAAACGAAACCCTAATTTTAAACTAATAACGAATTCACAAAAAAAGATTACCTCTTTTGGGATTGCTGATCAAGGAAGCTGGAAGCGAAAGGCAAAAGAAGCTGGAACGTGAAAATTGAAATTGAAAAATAAAAATCCCTTTTTTAAAGAGAGAGAGAGAGAGAGTGAGATTAAATTTTTATTTTTTGTTTATAGTAGACTGCAGTGTCCCTTTCTTTGTTTTATTTTTATTTATTTTTTTCATGAAACGGGCGTAGACTGAGATTAATACTATTATTATCAAGTCGTGACTCGTGATTGAATGTTTATCTTATGGATGTGACATACATTTACAAAATTCAATTACGTGGTCAGCCAAAAAAAAAGATGATATTAACTGTTTGTCAACTATGTAGTACGCTGAGTATTCATTTCTTACGCTTGAGGTTCTATAGTTCGATTATCCCTTAATTTATTATCGCTTGTGTATAAATAATTAAAAATTATATAATACGTAAATTCTTTATTTATTTAAGGGGAATTCACTATTATACTCAATATTAGAGTTCAAATTATAAATTTTTAAATTGAAAAAAACATACTGTAAACATACTCAAAACTCATTTACAACTAGGGATTTACAATTTTCCCCGTGGGTAAGTTCATGTGATTCGACCCTAATGGGTGGGTATGAAGGGTAAAAAACGGATATGGGGATGGGTATGAGGATTTTTTGGGTATGGTGTTCGAGAGGCGGGGATGGTATTTTAATCCCCAACCCGAACCCTCCCGTTTAGAATATATATATATATATATATATATTATAGTATATATAAATATGATATTAAAGTGATTGTGCCGACAAAACTTTATATTTCCTATTATTATATTATGTATTTATATAACTAATATGAATTTTAAGCCACACTACTTATATGTTTAGTTAAATTCTAGTCAATATGTAACCATTCTTATATTGCCTCTTATACGTGAATATTTTATATATATTCATTATCTTGTCCTAATCATTTTTTTCTTTCAACAAAGTAATTTTATAATGGTTTTTTCTTAGTAATGGGGCGGGGGAACCCATTCCCCAACGAAGATGGGGATGGGAATCCCCAATATGAATATTGCGGGTATGAAGGCGGGGATGGGGAAAAACCTTAACGGGGATGGGGATGGGAATGGCATACCCACCCCCGATTCGACCCATTGCCATCCCTATTTACAACATAACAAAGAGACTTCAAACTTCCTATAATTACAAAACTGTCATGGCTTTCTTAAAACAAGCCCAACTCCAAAACCTCATAAAAAAACTCAAAACATTCAATAGAGCATTAAAGTAATTTAATAATTAAAATTAAATTCAATAGGAAATTAAATTTATTTTTTGGGTTTATTTATAGAAATTAAATGGTGTAGAGTTTATGTATATTATTAGTGCTAAGAATGAGTATTTAACTAAATAGCTCATTATTTAATTGGAGACTTTATGCCCAACAGACCCAAATAACTGACCAACAAACAAAAAGAGGAGCCCAACATCAAACGACATTAGAACCTCAAAACGACAACAGAAAGGGTCTTACTTCTATATCTATGTAATGTGAATTTTGTATCATTACATTTACAAGTAACAACTACATCAAGGCGCTTCTATCTTGGCGTCCTTGCTAAAATCCCCCACAATTCTCCTCCAAAACCAGTGCTCCACCCACACCATCTCCATCTTCTCAATAGGCACGTTCTTCGTCTCCGGCAAAAACAAGTAGACGAACACGGTCATCACCATCACCCAACCCCCAAAAAAGAAGAAAATCCCGGACTTGAAGTGGCAAAGCATTGCTAGAAAAGTTTGAGCAACAATGAAAGTGAACAAAAAATTCACAACCACATTGATGCTTTGCCCGGCTGATCGAATTTCCAAGGGGAAAATCTCACTAGGCACCAGCCACCCAAGAGGCCCCCATGACCACCCAAATCCTGCGACATATATGCATATCAAAACCAGAACTAAATATGCATACCCTTTGCTCACTCCACCATGATCACCAAGCTGAGCTGCCATCACACCCCCAACCATAATTTGTGACACCAACATTTGAATTCCCCCTACCATGAACAAAGCTCTTCTCCCAAATTTGTCCACTATGAGCATAGATATGAAGGTTGAGATTGTACCAACTACGCCGGTCATGACAGCAGACAAAAGCGATGCGCTTTCTCCCAAACCTATTGTTCGAAAAAGAATCGGGGAATAAAAGGCTATGACATTGATCCCTGTCACTTGCTGGAAAAATGGTATGGCTATTGCCATGACAAGTTGAGGCCTATACTTTCTCTCTATGATTTTCTTGAAAGGGTGTTTGATAGTTTTCGATACGTTGTTTGCTTTGATGAGATCGTCAAGCTCTGCTTCTACATCATCGACGCCTCTGATGCGCTGTAACATTTGCTTGGCCCTTTGGTGGTCTGTGCTGCGCTGAATGAGACTGTTTGGTGTTTCAGGAAGGAAAAATGCACCAAGTGTTAGCATTGAGGCAGGGACTGCCGCCATGGCTAGGGAGATTCGCCAACCCCAACCGCCTTTGATCTTTTCAGTGCCGTAGTTGATGAGGTTAGCTGACAGAGCACCAATGCCAACACTAAATTGGAAGCCATTGTTAATTGCTCCCCTGTGTTTTGCTGGTGCCATTTCCGAAAGATACAAAGGAACAGCCTGTACAAAACAAATACATTATACAATAAGTAACAAGAAAAAACCTGCATTTTGGTTTAGGGGCAAAAAATACTACCTGATTAGCAAAACCAACACCAACACCAAGCAAGATGCGACCGAGGATTAGCATGTAGATGTTCAAAGCTGCACCGTTTAAAGCCGAACCGGCAAGGAATGCAGCGCCCCCAGCAAGGATTGAAGGCTTGCGGCCATAAGCTCTAGTGACCAAACTGGCAAAAAGGGAAGCTAAAAGGCCAGCTATGTAGAGTGAGGATGTGAAGGAGGTCAACAATTCGCTATCGAATTTGCAATAGTTGCTGATTTTCGTGTCGGATTTCATCCTGGTGTACACTTCTGGGAAGAACTTTTTGAGAAATGGCTCCATTGATGTCACTCCACCTTCACATATAACAGTTTACTTGCATAAAGTTTGCTGACTTCAACATTATATAGTTTTGCAAATTTAAATGAACTTATTTGAGTATGAAATTGAGACCTGAAATTCCAATGTCATAGCCAAAAATAACACCTCCTGTGGCTGCCACCATGCAAGAGAGGAGCACAAATGGTGTCATCTTGCCATTGTATTGTTCACCTGCCCTTGTTATTGCCAACCCAACTGCCATGGCTAGCTTCTTCCAAGCTCACCCACAAGAGAGCACAGAGAGAGGAGAAGAGAGAATTCAAAGATGTAACTTGTACAAAGAGAATGGCAAATGTAGAGCAGTCTTATTTGACTGGTTGAGAGATATCAAACAAATCTTCTTGGACTGGTTGCAATCACAATCTCTATCAGACACGTCATGTTCCAAAATTTAAAATTCAAGCAGGACCATTCAACTTACCAACTGCTGGGACAGAAGAGAGCTAGAAGAGCACTTCTTGGGATATAAGACTACAATAAAAATTTGAGTGTGAATTAAATAAACTAATAAAATAAGCACATGGCAAAAGAAAAACATACTTTTATTGGAATTATTGGAATTTTGGAACAGAATCTTTTCTTTTTCCACATAAATAAAGTAAAATTTTACGGAAGGAAGAAAATACAATAAAAGACTGGAAAAAACAGCCATCTCCATGCTTGACCAGCAATGTTAGCTTAGAAACTGCCAAAAACTGCTGCTTAAAAAAAACTCAGCTTTCCTTGGTTTTGCCAAGTGTAGTTGATATGGGAAAATTACGAGTCACTTATTATAATGCATAATTACTATCTTCCCTCACTTGTCCCACAAATCTGTTCCAAAACCAATGCTCTCTCCACACCCTATCCATCTTCTCAATAGGAATATTTGCAGTCTCAGGCAACAAAAGGTACACAAAACCAGTCATCACCATAACCCAACCTCCAAAAAAGAAGAAAATGCGAGACTTGATGTGACAAAGCAAGGGGAGAAATGATTGAGCAATAACAAAAGTGGACACAAAGTTTACTGCCACTGTAACACTTTGCCCAGCTGATCTTATCTCCAATGGGAAAATCTCACTTGGGATCAGCCACCCTAGTGGGCCCCATGACCAAGCAAACCCAGCTACATACACACAGACAAAGATCACCACCAAATATGCATACCCTTTGTTCATTCCACCAACGTCACCTAGCTCAGCTGCCATTATGCTCCCTACTATAACTTGTGACACAAACATTTGAATTCCCCCTATTGCAAACAGAGATCTTCTGCCTAGTTTGTCCACCATAAACATTGATATAAATGTCGCGCTGGTGCCCGCCATGCCGGTGCTCATCACAGCTGACAAGAGTGACATGCTTGCACTTAAACCAAGTGTTCTAAAAATTATCGGGGCATAAAATGAGAAGACATTGATCCCAGTCACTTGTGTAAAGAATGGCATGGCAATTGCCATAACAAGTTGAGGCCTATACTTTCTCTGCATCAATGTCTTAAAAGGGTGTTTGATGGTTTTCGAATTTTCATTTGCTTTGATGAGATCATCCAGTTCTGCTTGGACATCTTCGCATCCTCGTGTTCGTTGTAGCATTGACTTGGCTTTTTGGTGGTCGTTAGTGCTTTGGATTAAGCTGTTGGGTGTTTCTGGCAGGAAAAGAGCACCTAGAGTTAGTATTAAAGCTGGGACTGCTGCCAAGGATAGGGAGATTCGCCAGCCCGAGCCGTCTGTGATCTTTTCGGTGCCAAAGTTGATGAGGTTAGCTGATAATACTCCAATGCCAACACATAATTGGAAGCCAATGTTGAAAGCTCCTCTGTGTCTAGGCGGTGCCATTTCTGAGAGATAAAGTGGGACTGACTGCAAGGATGTTTGATTGTGTGGAACCAAATGTTATAGCACATAATATTATTGAAATGTATATTAAAAATGAACTATGGAAAGTTTTCTCTGCCATGGCATCCTATGTTGCAAGAATTTTGTTTAACAAAATAACAAGTCATATGCATTTCAATAGTATGAGAATGTGAAGGTGAAAATGTTTCACATTGGTAAGTTAGAAAACCTTGCAAAGACTTATAAGGTGTTTGGCTACTCCCCCCATTGCCAATTGGTTATGGGGTGGTACCTCAACTTCCTTTATGGTATCAGGGCCTGGTTTTCCCACTTGTGAAGCCCAACAATTGCACGTGCTCCACGTCATCCAATATGTATTGTCCGCATGTTAAGTTGAAACACCTAGCAAGAGTTTATAAGGTGTTGTGCTACTTTCCCATTACCAATTGTTTTTGGGGTGAAACCTCAACTTCCTTCAAATAGAACATTACCCTATAGATAATCAAATATGGAGCATAATACCTGGTTTGCAAAGCCAACCCCAGCACCAAGGAAGATGCGACCAGATATTAGCATGAAGACGTTAGCAGCTGCACCGCCTAGGGCCAAACCAGCAAGGATTGAGGCACCAGCTACAAGGATTGAAGGCTTTCGGCCGAATGCTCTGGTGACTGAAGAGGCAAAGAAGGAAGCTACAAGGCCAGCTATATAGAGTGAGGATGTAAATGTTGTTAAAAGTTGGCTATCAAATTTGCAGTAGTTGCTGGTTTTGGTGTCTTCTTTCATTTTAGTGTACACTTCTGGGAAGAATTTCTTGAGAAATGGCTCCATTGAAGTCACTCCACCTTCATGAATTAATCAGGATTAGTATTTGCATAATAAGTTAATAAATTTTTAATTTTAAATATTTATTTTTGGCAAGTATTACAAGAACTAATTCAATATATATGTGTTACCAGAGAAGCTGACTGACCTGAAATCCCAATATCATAGCCATAAATAATGCCTCCCATGGCAGCAACCATACAAGATAGCACCACAAGCAGGGTGATCTTGCCATTATAATGCTCATGTTCGCTTGTTATAAATGCAAACTCAGATGCCATGGCTCTTTTCTTTCAAACTAACGCACCAGAATCAAAAAATATAGAGATTGGTAAGGAAAGAGTTTGTAAAGGTATAGATTAAGAACATGAACAGAAGTCTTCATTGACTGCTAGACGGCATCATTATCAGTAGGCCTCAGCGTGGAATGTTCAAACCAAGGAATAAAATATCGATGATATCGGAAATATCGGTAGTCCAAAAATACGGAAATTTCGATGGAAATATCGGGATATTATCGATATTTCGGTCCATGTTGTCAATATTATCGATATTTTGGTTCATGGATATCTAAAATATTGATGGTATCGGAAATATCGGTAGTCCAAAAATACGAAAATTTCGTGGAAATATCGAGGATATTATGGATATTTTATTCCTTGGTTCAAACCGAAAAATCACTTAATTTTGGACTTCATTGGAGCATAAAATAATAGTCCAAGAATAATTTAAACAAATTGACATTAAGAAAAACAAAGTAGTCCAAGAATTTTCAAGGGTTCTATACAGAACAGAAACCCAAGCCGCTTGAGTCCTAAATGAAAATTTCAGAGGGGAGAGGAGGAAGAAGCGTCTGGCCCTCCTCTCCAATTATGGTAATTTCTTATGATTTGTGCTTAGATTGAAGTTCTCTATCACTCATTTTAGTCTATGTTCTCAATCAAATTCTTCTCCCAAAACCCGCTGTCTAACGCCGCTGATGTCTCTAAATGTGACTAAAATTAAAAATGAGCACGTGAAATTATAATAACCAACTGCCATGGGCCCATGGCTAGCTTCTTCCAAGCTCAACCCACAAGAAAGCACATAGAGAGAGCAGTCTTACTTGACTGGTTGAGATCAAACAAATCGTTTTGGACTGGTTGCAATCACAATCCCTATCAGACAGGTCATGTTACGAAATTAAATATTCAAGCAAGACCCTTCAACTCACCAAAATTGAATATTCAAGCAGGACTATTCAACTTATCATAATACATGATTATTAGGTATTTAGCATAAACTGAGTGTGTTAGCTTAAACTAAGGTCTAATTGATTGGTTTTTAAGATATGATTGCAAATTATTCGTTTTGCTGGGTTTGCGGTAAGCGGTTTTTTTCTCTCTATATTTTTGTCTGTAAGAAGAAATAGCAGAGAACCAAACACAACCTCGTTTTTCATGTTGTCAGGTGTGATTTGGCTTCACACGTGCGAGCCTTTAAAACAGAGCAAACCGCTATAGAGCTCTCTTATGTGATATGTTTTTCAGTAAACTTCTACAAATGGTCCCAAATTGCAAAAAGCCAATAACCCAAAGTTGTACAATCCAATTAACCTCTAATTACAACTTAATTAATCACTATCCTCCCTCACTTCTCCCACAAATCTGTTCCAAAACCAATGCCCCTTCCACACCCTATCCATCTTCTCAATCGGAATATTTGCAGTCTCAGGCAACAAGAGGTACACAAAACCAGTCATCACCATAACCCAACCTCCAAAAAAGAAGAAAATCCCAGATTTGAAGTGACAAAGCATGGAGAGAAATGATTGAGCAATACCAAAAGTCGACACAAAGTTTACTGCCACTGTAACACTTTGCCCAGCTGATCTTATCTCCAATGGGAAAATCTCACTTGGGATCAGCCACCCTAGTGGGCCCCATGACCAAGCAAACCCAGCTACATACACACACACAAAGATCAGCACCAAATATGCATACTCTTTGCTTATTCCACCAATGTCACCTAGCTCAGCTGCCATAATGCTCCCTACTATAACTTGTGACACAAGCATTTGAATGCCCCCTATAGCAAACAGAGCTCTTCTGCCTAGTTTGTCCACCACAAGCATTGATAGAAACGTCGCGCCAGTGCCCACCAGACCGCTGCTCATCATTGCTGACAAGAGTGACATGCTTTCACTTAAACCAAGTGTTCTAAATAGTATTGGGGCATAAAATGAGATGACATTGATTCCAGTCACTTGTGTAAAGAATGGCATGCCAATTGCCATGACAAGTTGAGGCCTATACTTTCTTTGCATCAATGTCTTAAAAGGGTGTTTGATGGTTTTTGAATTTTCACTTGCTTTGATGAGATCATCCAGTTCTGCTTGGACATCTTCACATCCTCGTGTTCGTTGTAGCATTGACTCTGCTTTTTGGTGGTCGTTGGAGCGTTGGATTAAGCTGTTGGGTGTTTCTGGCAGGAAAAGAGCACCTAGAGTTAGTATTGAGGCTGGGACTGCTGCCAAGGATAGGGAGATTCGCCACCCCCAGCCGCCTGTGATCTTTTCGGCACCAAAGTTGATGAGGTTAGCTGATAATACTCCAATGGCAACACATAATTGGAAGCCAATGTTGAAAGCTCCTCTGTGTCTAGGTGGTGCCATTTCTGAGAGATAAAGTGGGACTGACTGCAAGGATGTTTGATTGTGTAACCAATTGTTATCACACATAACATTATTAAAATGTATATAAAATAAACAATGTAAAGTTTTGTCTGCCATGTCATTCTTGTTGAGAGTGTTTGTCCCAAATTGAAAAGTTAAGGGATCTAGCCTAAGTTTATAAGGAGTTGGGCTACTCCCCTCATTGCCAATTGATTTTGGGGTGAAACCTCAAGTTCCTTCATAGCATCAGAGCCAAGTTCCGATCCAATACCATGAATCGGAAGTGTTTATCCCACATTGAAAAGTTAAGAGACCTAGCCTTGGTTTATAAGGAGTTCGGCTACTCTCTCATTGCCAATTAGTTTTGGAGTGGAACCTCAACTTCTTTCATGGTATCAAAGCAAGGCTTTACGTGTTGGGCCCAATGGCCATACGTACTCTCATGTCACCCAATATGTGTTGTACATGTGTTAGGCTTAAAAGTTCGTCACACGTGCAGTGACTTGTTGAGAATGTTTGTCCCATTCTATGTTGCAAGAATTTTATTTAACAAAATAACAAGTCATATGTATGACAATATATAGAACATTACCTTATAGACTAATCTTAAGTAAAAAAAGGAAAGAAAAAAAAATGTTCAAATATGGAGCGTAATACCTGGTTTGCAAAGCCAACCCCAACACCAAGCAAGATGCGACCGCATATTAGCATGAAGACATTAGTAGCTGCACCGCCTAAGGCTGAACCAGCAAGGAATGAGGCACCAGCTACAAGGATTGAAGGTTTTCGGCCGAATGCTCTGGTGACTGAAGAGGCAAAGAAGGAAGCTACAAGGCCAGCTATATAGAGTGAGGATGTAAATGTTGTTAAAAGTTGGCTATCAAATTTGCAGTAGTTGCTGATTTTGGTATCTTTTTTCATCTTAGTGTGCACTTCTGGAAAGAATTTCTGGAGAAATGGCTCCATTGAAGTCACTCCACCTTCATGAATTAATCAGGATTAGTACTTGCATAACAAGTGAATGAATTTTTTATTTTTGGCAAGTATTACAAGAACTAATTGAATATGTATATATATATATATGTGTGTGTGTGTGTGTGTGTGTGTTACTGGAGAAGCTGACTGACCTGAAATCCCAATATCATAGCCATAAATAATGCCTCCCATGGCAGCAACCATACAAGATAGCACAAGAAGCAGGGTGATCTTGCCATTGTAATGCTCATCTTTGCTTGTAATTATTGCTGACTCAGCTGCTGCCATGGCTTTTCTTCTTTCAAGCTAATGCACCAGGAAAAAGAAAGGGTAGATATTGGTAAGATAAGAGTTTGTAAGGATATAGATTGACAATATGAACAGCAGTCTTCCTTGACTGCTTGACATCATTATCAGTGTGGAATTTTCAAACTAAAATATCGCTTAATTTTGGACTTCATTGAGCGATAAATTGGAAAGTCCAGAAAATATTTTAGGTTTTGGGTGTGGTGAGGCCATCTCCAACCCAAGAGGTGGAAGCCCAAATTTTGAGTTTTGAGTCCAAAAATTTTCTTCAACCCATGTATTTTGGGGAGTGAAAATTTGAGAAATGTCACATTTGGGGTGGAATTCCAGTCCAAGTATTGCTTGGTATTTTATGCGGACCCAAACTCTGCTTTTTCTTCTTTTTTTAATGGCTTGGAAGCCCAAGTGAAGACAAAAAACCGTTGGGCCCCAAGTGATGACCAAAACCCGCTGGGCTCTTGTGCAATTTGATTCCATTCCAACGGGTATATTTTTTCAAAAGTTGGGCTGTGCTGTTTTTTTTTATTTAAATTCCAACAGATTTTTATTTATTTATTAAATTCCAACAGCTATATTTTTTTAATTCCAACAGCTATATATATATTTTTAAATTCCAACAGCTATATTATGACAATGGCTTTAATGAAGGGTTTGAATTATTCCGGACATACGTATGGTGTTGTACTTGTTTGTATTTTTAAGTGAAATTCTATTATGTTTTGGAAATTTATTTCTTTTAGGTTAAAATGTTTAGAAAATTAAATCACAAATGTTGAAACAAAAAAAATGTCAAGAAAAATTAACGAGAAAAAAATTTATGGGTTAATCATTCTTAAACAATTTAATAAAGTTGCAGATTCAAATTATGAGTTTGCAAGGTTGGAGGAAAATTTTTATGAATAGTGTATTTTGAAGGGTGAAAATTTGAGTTTATCCCCAACATGGTTGGAGATGTCCTGATAGATTTATGGGTGTCAAATGTCAACAAGATCAAAGGCTAAACTGACCTCTCCAACTAGCAACTTGTCGGCCCAATGGAGACCAACAAAGGCTAAAAGAAAAATATAGCCCAACTCAAAGCCCAAGCCCAATAGCTTAAAAGGTTCTCTGAGCAGTGGGGGCAAATACCATTGTGTGATTTTCTCATTCTAATTGTAAGATTTGACATTTCTGAGAGCTTATCTTCTTGCCTGGTATTCTTTTGCTACTTTGTGGGAATTTACTGCATTTGTTGATGAACTATGTATGTTGACGATACATGATGATAGAAGAATCAAGATACAATATTGTGTTTTTGCTTCTTTTTTTTTCATTATGAAATTGTCTCAAAGAACTTTCATTTGGGATATATTCGTGAATTAGGGTTGAATATGGTGAGTAAGGTGTACTTATTAAAATTGTATTTGATTTACAATTTAATATATCTTTTTTGGCCATTTTATATGAGAATAAATTAATAATTCAATAAATAATTTGATAATATTGTGTACTTAATGTTGATTTAGCATCACTCTTCACAAATGCAAGAAACACAAAGGAAGCAAAAAAACCACATAGTCAACACTATTGATATTAATTTGGGGGACATCTTAACAAAACCAAAAGCTTCATTGACCCAACTAACTTTGAAAAAAAATATTTTTTTTAATTACCTTGGCGTTTTGATTGTTTTCTTTTTTCTTTTTCAAAAAGTTATAAAGTACGATTATCTATCTCCATAAAAAAAAATATTCTACATAAAACCCAAATTGATAGATTCGGTGGTTGAGATTTCTTTCTCAATGGGATTTTAAACCAAGCTTCCATCACTATATATATATTCACTGGGAGAGGTTGTGTGCATAATTACAAATTTTTTCATCCATAAGCTAATCAATTACCGTTGAAACAATAATGCCCACCCCCACCCATATGAAACGACAACCCTAGATTATCATTATATAATAACGTCCATAATCTACACATTAGTATATATAATAGGTGACCCTGATGTTGTTGAAATTATAGCCACTCGATTGAAAATGGCATCCCAGAAAATTGCAAGCGCCTGGAGAGATATGCATATAATAACGACCGTTAACCGCCATCAACGGCTGAATCCATGGAAACCTTTTGTGCATGATGTAACACAAAATGTTAAAATCCAAGATCAAGGACGGCCCTACTCCACCGACAGACTTCTTTTCGTTTAGATTATTTTGGCTGAGCCATAATATTGTTATAATTAGCCATGCAAATTAGTCAAAAACCTACTGCTTGAGTTGATTGTATCGTCTCGTCTCGTCTCGTCTAGTCCAGTCAACTTATAGTTATCAATTCTGGGCTTGATGAGCTTTGAATTTGGCATTTTGGACAGTGGAAAAATAGTGAAAATTCATTTGGAAATCTTCCCCAGTTTCTTAAAATAAAGTCAATAAAGCACCAACACCCCACATACTCAGCCTAAATTTATGGGTTTTATTTTGAAATCCTCCCTTGAAGATTTGCAAGTAAAACCATGTTTCCATTGGCTTATCTGCAGAACTTTTGCCTGCAAATTCAAACTACATGTAGATTAGTCTATGATTATTTTCCTGTCAATAAAAGATACGGTCATTCAAAAAAATGTCCTCTAGTTTGTGTCAAATTAAGGCGACCTGTAGAAAACGCCATTTTACTTCACTTCACTCCATTAACAATACCAATTTAAAAAAATAATTGGGCTTGGATTGACAGCAACAGGCAGATGATATTTTCCTCTATAAAAACCAGTAAGCTTTTAACACTAAAAACCACACTCTAAACTAGCTATATCAACTTAAGTGCAGTACAGCTTAGCCATGGCCACTCTTAATAAGCTACCCTTAGCTGGTTTAAAACCCCTTTGGTACTTAATCACTGTATTTTGCTACTTTAAGCTGTGTTTTGCCGTTAATCGCAAGCACTTAAACTTGTCGACTGCTGCCACCCATTGGTACCCTGCCGGAGCTACTTGGTATGGCAGCCCTGACGGTGCGGGAAGTGACGGTAATTAATGCATGATTAATATGTGCATGTTTAATAATCTTGGTTAAGAAATAATGACGTTGCTTAGTTAACAAATTGTAAATGCAGGCGGGTCTTGTGGGTATGGAAATTTGGTGTCACAGCCTCCATTCTCTTCGATGATTACTGGGATAGGCCCTTCTCTGTACAAATCAGGCAAGGAATGTGGAGCTTGTTATCAGGTATAAAGTATTTCCTCTCCTTTCTTATTTTTTCTAGGTGGTAATTGCACACACCCCTTATAATTCAAATAATATTTATACAAATTTTCCTTCTTTTTATATTCTTTTTAAGTAATTGGCTCACGTTACTCTTCTATTCTTTATAATAGCTGACATTCATAAAACTTTTAGTGTTTGATTGGACATATATATAATAATATATTAATTCTCTCTATATATATATATATATATATTAATTTGTCCAATTTTAATTCATACCAGGTAAAATGTACCAAACATGCATCTTGTTCCGGCAAAGCAGTGAGGGTGGTCATCACGGACTTTTGCCCCGGAGGGCTTTGTGCATCAGAGCCGGCACATTTCGACCTGAGCGGAACAGCATTTGGTGCCATGGCACTACCTGGCCAACAAGAGAAACTACGCGATGCCGGGGTGTTACAAATTCAGTTTGCACGGTATATGTAACCCAATTTTACATTTGCAAAATTTGGTAGATTATTTATTATACATTTTGGACTAGATTAATTTTTTGTCACAATTAATTTGTGTTCTTTCTTTTTTTCCATGGCCATTTGCCAGTGTGGCATGTGACTATTCAGGAAAAAACATTGCATTCCACGTAGACCAGGGCTCAAACTCAAACTATTTTGCTGCTGTGATTGAATTTGAGGAGGGAGATGGTGATCTTGCTGGTGTTGAGTTGAAGGAGGCTTCCTCATCGGACGGTGGTGATGAATGGCGTGCCATGCAACAATCATGGGGTGCAGTGTGGAAACTTGATGCAGGCTCGGAATTGCATTCTCCGTTGTCAATAAGGTTGACATCTCAGTATTCAGCCCAAACTTTGCTGGCCAAAGATGTAATTCCAGTTGGGTGGAAACCTGGTGCCACCTACAGATCCTTGGTCAATTATCTATGACCAAGTCTCTACCCTATAATAATAATAATAGGGAGCCAGGAAATATGTATTATAGTATAATAAAACCAGGAAAATGTGACCAAATTCTGCAATTATAAATTATAATTGAAAGTCCAGCTTGGTGCACATAGTAATCGCCTACTTAATCATGACGTCCTGTAAAGAAATACAAAACGTTACAAGAATTACCAAAAGGAAAAGGGCATCCGTCTTGACCAAGAACTCGAGAAATTAAAAACTGAAAAGGAAAGTTTTCTGAACTAGTTTGTGATTATCAAATTTGTCATGATAATCTTAAGAAAATAATAGCGTGCCTAGAGAAATATTACAAAAGTTGCACACTTTTGGACACATAGATTCAAATATCAAGCATATGATATCAATGGAAAACGGAGACTCTCAGAAACAACAGAAATGAATGGCATGGGAGAGAGAGCTCCTATGTCACCTCCGATTACAAATTTGGTGAACAAATTATTATATTGGCAATAAGTAGAAAACTGATAGTGTCAGAGTGATCTATCTGGACTTGGATTAATTTTAAAAGGGAGATGGTGATCTTGTTGGTGTTGAGTTGAATAAGAGCACTTCTACCCATTTGTCATGGCAAAGGGTAAGAGGAGGCAATGGCTGTTACTATTCACATAAATAGTGGCAGTCTTTACAAAAGGCAAGGTGTGTTTCCACCCGTTGTCATGGCAAAGGGCAAATACCATCCACTTATAGTTTTTCTTTTATTTTTTTTTACCTAAACAATTAATTTGGATAAGATTTTGGGTTCTCACGTATCAATATTTATTATAAAATTCATATCTCATAATTCGAATGAATTTTTTGGATAAGATTCTCAGTTGACACGTGTCGATATTTATTATAAAATACAAATCTCAAATTTCAAATAAGATTTTAGGATAAGATTCCCGGGTGCCATGTGTCGATATTTATTATAAAATACAAATATCAGATTTCAGATAAGATTTTCACCCTCTAAAATTGCGCTACTTGTCATCTCTCTTTATGAAGATTTGTTGTGGAAAGTGAAGAATTTTCGTAGGTATTTATAGAAAAATATTTCAGAATTTTTTGACCCAGTCGTTGGATTGGAGGAAAAAAAACCCATAAAAAACCCATCGGAAGGCCATATGGGCGCCAAGTGGCAAGTAGCCATTGGTGGAAACCCAGCGCACGCGATTTCAATTTTTTCATGCACGTGCCAATGGTAAAAAAAAAATTTGAGCGCCCTTGACTGACGTCAGCTTGCCCAGGCACAAGCTCGACCCGTTTCATGGGACCCACACGTTGCCCGGGCAACTAAAGCCTGCTGGAAGCTCTCGCCTGGGGCTTGGGCCCCCTCCTACCTGAGCCGACTCCACCGGTGTAATTGCTCTAAGGAGGCTTCCTCTCTCGACTCGACTGGCGAAAAATGTAATTCCAAATGGGTGGAAACCTGGTGGCCCCTGGTCAAAATCAGGAAAATGTGACCAAATTCTGCAATTCTAGATTAAAGTCCAGCTAAAAGAAAGAAAAACGAATAACAAAGCTTTTTGGCCCCACCAGTACTCTCGTCGAAGAGCTCTGTGCCCCTCCTCCATTTTGAGAGTCGGTGGCGCTTCCACACCCATCATGGGTGTTTTGTCCCTGAGCCTTGTCTCAGATATGTCCCTGAGCTTGGTCTCAAATTTGGAGCTTTTGTCTCCTTTTTGTTTTCTCTTCTCTTTTCTCTTCACCCTCACCTTAAATTTCCCTAAACTATGCCCAAATTTTGAAAACCCAGATATGCTCTTTCTTCATCCTCTTTCTCCCACAACCATAGATATTGTTGTTCAACCTTCCCTTTTCACCTCTACATCCCTTACCCCTTCTCTGTTATGTTGTCCTCCACACTTTCTCTCCGACTGTGTCCCGACCCGAGGTCTCACCCACCAGCCCCTGCTCTTCAGCTCCATGGTTGAGGATGCTTTAAAAGTGCTCTGTGCACGTGCTTCTTGGATTATGGTAGAGCTTTTTGCTTGGGTGGTTTGTCCACCACCATTCTCCGTCCTAAGCATTGATCTGTGTGGTTACTGGTTACTCATCTCTGGCGGTTGTGGATCTGCGACGGTGACGCATGTTGGGAGTGACGGCTGTTGCTTCCTAGATCTAGGGGTTTTTCCTTTGTATTTGTTTTGGGATAGATGTCTGTTTTTAGATCTCAACTATGCTAATTTTCTTCTTTTTGATTTCTGTTGGGTTGAGGTCTTGTATGTACTGGTGATGGGCTGTTTTAGTTTTGCTTTTTCTGACTGTAATCCCTTTCATTCTATATGAATTGAATCACTTGACCAAAAAAAAAAAAAAGTTTAAAGTAGATTTCCAATTGCCCACTTGATCCCTACCTGTAAAAACACAAACACAGAAACAAAAACAAGAAAACGTTACACGAATTACCACATCAGTCTTCACCAGAATTGTATGAGTCTTGAATAGGGCCTCAAGAAAGAAAAAGTGAAAAGGAATTTTTTTGTGAAATAGTTGGTGATTATCAAATTTGTCTGGATAATTATAAAAGTACAATTATCCAAATCTCGAGTGTCTGGTATGAAGGGAAAAGAGGGAGACTCCCAGAAACAATAGAAATGTGTAGGAAAAATAAAACTTGTACTTGCAATAGCTTACAATAAATTCAAGATCAAACTTAGAAATCAGCAAGATGGAAAAAGTCCAGTGTTTCTTGTTTTTATTGCTAGCTTAACAAAGTCTCTCTTTATACAGACCAAAAAAAAAAAACAAAGTCTCTTGATGACTGCAGTCGGAGACATCAATTTCATTTGGCACAGCAACAATCCTGAACATGAAGGCAAACGTTCCTTATTCATTTTCACACACACACCACGTAGCCTTTAAAATGAACAGACCAAACTCATATTTGCCTTAGGGGATAAGCACAACAGATCCAGATGTTTTCCTATTCTCAAGGTCTTCGTGTGCCTGTGCTGCTTGAGACAATGGGTAGGTGTGATTTACTCGAACCCGCAGTACACCCGATTGAACATTACCAAATACCTCTCCCGCCATCCCTAGCAATTCGTCTCGAGTTACAGCGTAATGAAAGAGGCTAGGCCTAGTCAAGAACAGTGACTTCACTGCAATGGCTGACAATGGAACCGGATCTGGCGCACCTGATGACTGCCCAAAACTCACCATGTATCCACAAGTCTTCAAGCATGCCAGTGATCCCTGAATACAACAATAACTCCCAATTAAGGATTCTTAGTCCAAAATACATATTAGCAATAGACTGCCCACCCAGAACTCATTATCTACCAGATTATGTTGATCTGGTAAGACCAGTTGGGCTTGCAACATTTGAATAAATCATGACACGACACGCTTATTTGAGGGTGTCTTTTCTTCTTCTCTTTTAATTACTGATTACCAACCGTTTGCACTACCACAATCACAATGTAACTGACTTTAGGGTCTATTAGGGAAGAATGATTTCAGGTCTAAGAATTTAGTAAATAAAATATAGCTTGATTGACTGATCCAACATAAAAGTTTTTGTCAAAATCCAACTCCTAACATTAAAGCATTTCATCAAAATGGACCCCTTCATCTTTTAAAAAATTCATAAACCTGGCTCAAATTCAAAAACAACTGGTTTCATAGGCCTGGTCTAGCATTGAGAAACTTCAGCACCATGTTAAGGGGAAGCCTACTCAAATGTACTCATGCAGAATTTGAACATGGTATGATCTCTCCCTAAACTCCCTTGATTGTGTTTTTGTTCATTTGTAGAAAAAAGAGAGAAGAAAAGTATAGCTTACCTCAAAAGTATCCTTCCCTACAGAATCATAAACAACCTCGACCCCATTGTCAGATGTTATTTCTTTCACTCGAGCAACAAAGTCCTCTTCCTTATAGATTATGACATGGTGACATCCATCTTCCTTGGCTTGAGCTGCCTTCTCTTTAGTAGATACAGTTCCAATGACAGTGGCCCCAAGGGCATTAGCCCACTGGCATAAAAGGGATCCAACTCCACCAGCTGCTGCATGGACAAGGACTGTGTGTCCAGGTTCAACCTGTATAACAACACTCAAGTCAGACCTAATAACAAAAGCAACATAAGTTTCAAATTTTTGAAACATATATAACATTAGGAAAGAGGATGGGCAATGTTAAGCATGCAATTGTAGAATGAACCCAAATTAAGATTGAAGCACTTAGTTGATTACACGTTGCTGGTTTACAATAGAGCTTGTTTTTTAAGGTGTACTATCTTGATGGTTTGGACATTTTACTCATTGAATTCATACTTAGTTGTTATGTTTTTTTTTTCTTTCCACAGATTGTCCGGTGGAACGGAATCAACAAGTGCGCCACAAATGAAAAAGTGAAAGAGAACAAGAATGGTAGTTTTATCTTACATCAGATAATGATAGGACATGTTTTTAAAATTTATAGTCTCAAAGGAACAAATATAAATAGGGAGGGAGAGAGAGAGCTCCTCAACTCCCATGAGTGCTCATGATTAACAAATGAAAAAGACTAACTCAAACACAACTGAGCATACTTTGTCAAAACAGGGGCAATTCTGCCCAAAAAGTTTCAACAATAAAGATCAAAACAGTATTAACAGTAATGAATATTCTCCTTGACATGAAAACTCATAGGTGCATGCTAATAGCTCTATAAAAATGTTTTGCAATGCCACACGCATATTCAAGGAATATTAAAACTAGCATGGCCTAAAATATCACAACCAGGATGTGGTTATCTCGTGTTTTGTAATTCAAACTATCTTCATTTACAGACTTAATGTGTGGTTCCTGAAATTCCAGATGCTGCTGCATAAATATAAAGCTACCTTGAAACAACTGCGTAGTAGAAACTGAGCTGTCATACCCTTGAGCAAGAGGGATGCAGCAACAGTAGGATCAATGGAAGGAGGAACAGGCACAACTCTGTCTGCAGGAAGGATCTGCTCTTCCGCATATGAGCCCATTGGCTGACCAGCATAGGCTACAAGATCTCCAATTTGCCTGCCTGTTAGTCCTGGTCCCACAGCTGTCACAACTCCACAAGCCTCAACACCTGAAATCAGTTTTGACTTGTAAATAAATTGTGTAAATCCATTATCAAAGCCCCACCACGTTTTAGATGTAAATATATACAATAAATCTAACAATGGAAATCTTTATCTGATGTCAAAGACTCTGCATTCTTGTATTAGGTTCACCCCAATCGTATTTCAAAAAATATACTCGCATGGTAAAGGTTTATTAAAAGAACTGTGAAGAAAACCAAACTTTTTTTTAAGAGAACATGAAGTCAAAAATTGGCTAGCAGTCAATCTTGATTGAACTGTATCTCCATAATCTTTGAAACGAATGTTATTCAATTAGTGAACTTAAAGAAGTGAAGCAAAACCTGGGGTGTAGGGAATCGTAGCAGGCTTATAAACGCCTTTGCGGAAGTATACATCAATGAAATTAATCCCAATGGCCTTGTTCTTCACACGAAGCTCTCCCTCCTTTGGCTCTCCTACTTCCACATCTTCCCATTTCAAGACCTAACACCATCACATGACAAAAATAAGTAAAATGACGATGGAAGTAAAGGCATAATGACATTCAGCTGACATAGATGGGAGGTCAAAGACAAATTACAACAAAGATAAATTTTCTTTAAGCAAAACTAGACATAAACTGATATTGCCTTACCAAAAAAAAGTCATGTATACTGAATAATCAGTGTCAAAAACTTTCTGATCTACTGGCCGACTTATGTTAAGGATTATTTATGAAGGCACTTGATACACTATACACAAACTGTGAATTGAATTATGCAATCTCAAATACTTTAACAGTCATAGAAATAAAGACAAGTAACCAATAATTATACACAAATGAGTTTTGATAATCTGATATAAATTAAAAGCACAACCCAGCAGCAGCCCAATTCAAACATAAAAGCACATGTATGTATATTGCAAATGGAGAGAGAGAGAGAGAGACCTCAGGTCCACCAAGCTCATGGACTCGAATGGCTTTGACCGTCTTTGCCGGTGGTGGTGATGCTGATTCAGTGCCAAGTGCTCTAACTACTGATTTATGGGTCCTAAGTGTCAAATTCTTATTGTTGCTCAAAATCTGTGAAAAATGTCTTGAATTTGGAGTGCAGTGGTATGAAGCAGACAGCAATTGTGTTGAGCAATGGTTCTGGAATCTTATTCTTAATCTTATCGGAAGTAAACCCATTCTTTACTGATTTGATCCTTGATTTGTCCCACATAGGAATTGTACGAGGCTGGGATACTTATTGGGCCCATTGGGCTCATTTCATACATCTTGAAGCCCATAAATGATGATTTTTTGGCCCAAATTTTGCCCACATTGATTATATGCTTTTAATTCAAATAACCCAAAAATAATAAAATGTACCAAATTTTAACACATACACATATCTATATGTACCAAGTTTTGACAATTTGACTGAAGCCAAATTAGTGTTGGGGCCAAAATTAGAAACAAAATGTGGAAATGTGGATATCATGATGAGATGAATTGCTTTGCTCCTCAAATAGAATTTAAAAACCAAACACAACATAGTTGATAGATAGCTACATCAATGAAGATTACCAATAAAGTCTAAAGCCAATATGCATATAAATGGATGTAATTTAATTCAAGTAATGAATAATCCTATATATGTGGGGAGCATTTTTGCTCACCACTTTAATTATAGGTGTATCATCACCACCATTTTCAATGCTTGACACGTGTCCATAGGCCTAACCATAGTTAACTTTTGCTTTGTATTTATGGAACCATGATTATACATATGGACACGTGTCAAGCATTGAGGATGGTGATGAGAATACACCTATGGTTAAAGTGGTGAGCAAAAATGCACCCATATATGTGAAAGCCAACTCTCTCTCTTTCTCTCTCTCTCCTACCTCTGGGGTGGGAGTAGAATAGGGGACCACTCCAATATGAAATGGGTTCGTGACCTCCAAGTTAATCATTTTACGACCTTTCTCCCTTCTCTGCTTCAATTTCCTTCCCACTCCACTGCTAAATCGGTTTCCAGCTCAAGGGTACAATGGTCCTAATTAGAACGACCAGCTATTAAATGCTACAACATTATTGTTCCCTACGCTCGCCCAAAACGGGCGTCCAAAGCGACCGCGCGCGGTTACTTTCGGAATCGGCATGTACCACCTCAAGGGCAAAATGGTCCCGAGTAATTTTGTAATAAAAAATTTAAAAATACGAGAAAACATATATTCCTATCCGTGCAAAATAATATTTTGTTATTTTCTGTTAAGCTGTTTTGTTATTTTCCGTTATGCTATTTTGTTATTTTCTGTTATTACATTGCCAATCTTGTAATAGCTTACAATAAATTCAAGACAAAACTTAGAAACCAGCAAGATGAAAAAGGTCCAGTTTTTCTTGTTTTTATTGCTAGCCTAACAAAGTCTCTTGATGACTGCAATCGGAGACATCCATTTCATTTGGCACAGCAGCTACCTGAAAATGAAGGCAAACGTTCCTTATTCATTTTCACACACACACCACGTAGCCTTTAAAATGAACAGACCAAACTCATATTTGCCTTAGGGGATGAGCACAACAGATCCAGATGTTTTCCTATTCTCAAGGTCTTCGTGTGCCTGTGCTGCTTGAGACAATGGGTAGGTGTGATTTACTCGAACCCGCAATACACCTGATTGAACATTGCCAAATACCTCTCCCGCCATCCCTAGCAATTCGTCTTGAGTTACAGCGTAATGAAAGAGGCTAGGCCTAGTCAAGAACAGTGACTTCACTGCAATGGCTGACAATGGAACCGGATCTGGCGCACCTGATGACTGCCCAAAATTCACCATGTATCCACGAGTCTTCAAGCATGCCAGCGATCCCTGAATACAACAATAACTCCCAATTAAGGATTCTTAGTCCAAAATACAAATTAGCAAATGACTGCCTACCCAGAACTCATTATCTACCAGATTTTCTTGATCTGGGAGGCCAGTTGGGCTTGCAACATTTGAATAAATCACGACACGACACACTTGTTTGAGGGTATCTTTTCTTCTTCTCTTTTAATAACTGATTATCAACCGTTTGCACTACCACAATCACAATGTAACTAACTTTATGATCTCTCCCTAAACTCCCTTGATTGTGTTTTTGTTCATTTGTAGAAAAAAGTGAGAAGAAAAGTATAGCTTACCTCAAAAGTATCCTTCCCTACAGAATCATAAACAACCTCGACCCCATTGTCAGATGTTATGTCTTTCACTCGAGCAACAAAGTCCTCTTCCTTATAGATTATGACATGGTGACATCCATCCACCTTGGCTTGAGCTGCCTTCTCTTTAGTAGATACAGTTCCAATGACAGTGGCACCAAGGGCATTAGCCCACTGGCATAAAAGGGATCCAACTCCGCCAGCTGCAGCATGGACAAGGATTGTGTGTCCAGGTTCAACCTGTATAACAACACTCATAGGTGCATGCTAATAGCTCTATAAAAATGTTTTGCAATGCCACACACATATTCAAGGAATAGTAAAACTAGCATGGCCTAAAATATCACAACCAGGATGTGGTCATCACGTGTTTTGTAATTCAGACTATCTTCATTTACAGACTTAATGTGTGGTTAATGACTTCCTGAAATTCCAGATGCTGCTGCATAAATATAAAAGCTACCTTGAAACAACTGCGTAGTAGAAACTGAGCTGTCATACCCTTGGACAAGATGGATGCAGCAACAGTAGGATCAATGGAAGGAGGAACGGGCACAACTCTGTTTGCAGGAAGGATCTGCTCTTCCGCATATGAGCCCATTGGCTGACCAGCATAGGCTACAAGATCTCCAATTTGCCTGCCTGTTAGTCCTGGTCCCACAGCTGTCACAACTCCACAAGCCTCACCACCCGAAATCAGTTTTGATTTGTAAATAAATTGTGTAAATCCATTATCAAAGCCCAACCACGTTTTAGATGTAAATATATACAATAAATCAAACAATGGAAATCTTTATCTGATGTCAAAGACTCTGCATTCTTGTATTAGGTTTACCCCAATCGTATTTCAAAAAATATACTCGCATGGTAAAGGTTTATTAAAAGTACCGTGAAGAAAAACCAAAGGTTTTTTTTAAAGAACATGAAGTCAAAAATTGGCTAGCAGTCAATCTTGATTGAACTGTATCTTCATAATCTTAGAAATGAAGCAAAACCTGGGGTGTAGGGAACCGTAGCAGGCTTATAAACGCCTTTGCGGAAGTATACATCAATGAAATTAAGCCCAATGGCCTTGTTCTTCACACGAAGCTCTCCCTCCTTTGGCTCTCCTACTTCCACATCTTCCCATTTCAAGACCTAACACCATCACATGACAAAAATAAGTAAAATGACGATGGAAGTAAAGGCATAATGACATTCAGCTGACATAGATGGAAGATCAAAGACAAATTACAACAAAGATAAATTTTCTTTAAGCAAAACTAGACATAAACTGATACTGTCTTACCCAAAAAAGTCACGGATACTGAATAATCAGTGTCAAAAACTTTCTGATCTACTGGCCGACTTATGTTAAGGATTATTTATGAAGACACTTGATACACTATACACAAACTGTGAATTGAATTCTGCAATCTCAAATACTTTAACACATAGAAATAAAGACAAGTAACCAGTAATTATACACAAATGAGTTTTGATAATCTGGTATAAATTAAAAGCACAATCCAGTAGCAGCCGGCCAATTCAAACATAAAAGCACATGTATGTATATTGCAAATGGAAACAGGGAGGGGAGAGAGAGAGAGAGAGAGAGAGAGAGAGAGACCTCAGGTCCACCAAGCTCATGGACTAGAATGGCTTTGACCATCTTTGCTGATGGTGGTGGTGATGCTGATTCAGTGGCGAGTGCTCTAACTACTGATTTCTGGGTCCTAAGTGTAAAGGGTAAACACTTGCTCAAATTCTTATTGTTGCTCAAACTCTGTGAAAAATGTCTTGAATTTGGAGTGCAGTGGTATGAAGCAGACAGCAATTGTGTTGAACAATGGTTCTGGAATCTTATTCTGATTGGAAGTACACCCATTTACTTTACTGATTTGACCCTTGATTTGTCCGACATTGGAATTGTACGAGGCTTCGATAGGAGAAATAATACAATAGTACCATAGTAACATGTGGCAATGACACGTGGTAGTACGGACGAATGAGATAATGACATCTGGCAGCAACTACAATTGGTGTTAAACTCATCGTCCGAGAAACTTCTCGTACACACCTTCTCAGTTTTTACCATCATCGACGACAGCCACTGCCATTTCTGCAAGATTTTTTGGCCATTTAACGGTATGAAAAGCAGTCATGATTTTCCTCTATCAGCTTCACAAAGCTGATGAAGAATTAACCCAAAAATGGGTCATCAGTGACTCTATCTGTTTCCTTTCTTTAAATTTAATTGAAATTACCCTTGCCCCAATTACTTGGTTGCTAGTAAAGGAAAATCATGAATTTTTTTTTGTTTTGGATAAAGGGGATTACTTTGAGGATCTTTGCTTCAGACAATGTCAGTCCATGGTGTTTTCTTATTGCTTGGGAGTTTCAGACTAAACATGGTGTTCGTTAGATGGGTGTTTTAGGTTGAAGCCATAGGTGATCGATGTTCAGTGGGATTTATTGAATAATAAACAACTTACAAAATTATAGAAGAACAATACCCAGTGGATTGAATGGAAAAACAGCCATTGCCATGCTTCTCAGACAGAACCAAAGACAAAAAAAATATATTTGAGAAGTGAGAAGGAGGAAAGCTGCGTCATTTGGTAAAGTTTTGCCCGTACAATTTTCTAGCGGGGATGATGGGTGACATTAACGCCAATATCAAACGGGCGTTTAGTTCTGTCTCCCTATAATTGTAGTTATCCAGGTGCCGTCATCTTATTGTGCCGTACTACCACCTGTCAAATGCCACGTGGTAGTACAGTACCACTGTATAATTTCTCCTAGGGTAGAGGCTAGGTGAAGAAACAAAGGCTAAAAGGCTCACATGTAATCACATAGTTCATTTCATACATCTTAAAGCCCATAAATGATGATTTGAAGCCAAATTAGTGTTGGGGCCAAAATTAGAAACAAAATGTGGAAATTTGGATATCATGATGAGAGGAATTGGTTTGCTTCCACAGTCCCACATCAAATTAAAAGAGCTCCTCAAATAGAATTTAAAAACCAAACACGACATAGTTGATAGCGACATCAATTAACCATACAAGATTACCAATAAACTCTAAAGCCAATATGCATATAAATGGATGTAATTTAATTCAAGTAATGAACAATCCTATAAATGGATGTAGAATCTCATTCTTGGTTATGTGACATATTGATCAATTGGGCAGCTCCCTCATTTTTCTGTGCAACAGAAAGTTAAAATTTGCTGATCAAAACAAAACAATATTAACCAACTCTCTCTCTCATGCCTCTGGGGTCGGAGTAGAGTAGACTGTAGAGCAGCGTAGGGGACCACTCCAATATGAAAGGGGTTCGTGACCTCCGAGTTAATCATTTTTACCACCTTTCTCCCTCCTCTGCTTCAATTTCCTTCCCACTCCACTGCTAAATCGGTTTCCAGCTCGAGGGGCAAAATGGTCCTCATCGAACGACCAGCTATTAAATGCTAGAACATTATTGTTCCCTACGATCGCCCAAATCGGTTCCAAAGCGACCGCGCACGGCTACTTGCGGAATCGGCATGTACGTAGCAAAATGGTCCTGAGCAATTTTGTAATAAAAAATTTAAAAATGCGATAAAACATATATTCCTATCCGTGCAAAATAATATTTTGTTATTTTCTGTTATGCTGTTTTGGTGTATATATATAGTGCTTGCGGTGAATAGTGTGTGTTGTGTGTGTTTTGGTTGAAGAGAGAGAGAGAGGGAGAGAGGGAGAGAGGGTGATGACTGATGAGTGTACGTGGGTTTATATGTAAGTGGTGACTGTGGGTCTTTCTCATTTCTCAGAAGATGATGAAGTACTTGGAAAAGAAGCAAGAGCAAAATAAGGCACCAAGCCCTTGTTTGCCCAGACATGCTCTGCCCACAACTGCCACTCCATCGCCCATCTGTTTGCTACTAGGTACACCGCCTTTTTGATCTTCTTCTTCTTCCCTGCTTCTGATTCGTTTTTGGACCATTATCTGCAACTGTTTGATTCATTTTGTGCATTTTTATGGGTTTTGCAGAGGCTATAGATCACATTAAAGTGGGCTCTTACTATGAAATCGACCACTCTAAGCTCCCTCCCAGAACCACCCCAGAACAGCTCAAGGCGGTTCGGGTCGTCATGGTACTCGCCTTCACCAAAACCCACAAATAATTTTCACTATTCTTGTTTCTTTTTCAGATTTGATTTTGATTTCATATGGGTTTTGAGTTTTGGGTCCATTTTTGTATGCAGGTGAGTGAGAAGGGTGCGCTCAAAGTGGCTCTGAGGTTCCCAAGCATTCACTCTCTCCACACTCACATCACCGAAGGAGGCTACGCAAAACCATTGGCCAAGCAGATTCCAGCGCTTAACGAGAAGTACGTGATGCCAGCAGAAATGGCTTCAGAGGTGCTTTACCGGAGAATCCCACCCCAGGAAATTTCAGATCGGAGCAACATTTGGAGCTTCTGGGCAGCTACACCCTCTGCGACAAATGACCAGAGAATAAGCTCTTCACCGAGCCCAGCAGTCAGCGGTGAGGTCATGAGCAGGAGTGTGGTTTCCAAAAAGGGTCCATGCTGGCCGGAGCTAAAGTTCACTGGGATGGTGACGTGGGGTAAGCGCCGGCAGGTTCGGTACCTGCGCAGGCACGAGCCTTCACCGAGCTCTAGTACTGACGAAGAAGAAGAGAAGGGGAAGGAGCTAACAGAGCTAGAGGAAAATGGTGATGGTTTCCATGTGGGTGATGAGGAGGAAAAATATGGTGAGAAAGCAATAACTGTGATAGAGGAAGATGACGATATTGAAGAAGAAGAAGAAGAAGATGTGAAAACAGATGACGGGGCTCCTCCTGTTGCGCCCTGGAAGATGAATCTTAGGAGTAGGAAGAGGAAGCGCCAAGATCACCATAGAAAGCCCAAGAAAACCACAAAGAAATCAAAATCTATAGCAAAACGTCAAAAGCAGAACCAAGTGGTAGCAGTTCCTGATTGGAGTAACAAGAAATTGGTAAAACACACAGTGGCAAGATGGTCTGCAGGGAGGTGAGGACTCTGTTCTTAATTACTTGTTTTGATCTTTGTTAAAGAAGTTGGGTTATTTTAATGTGTGTTCATGCTTTGATTTGGGTTTAAGGTACAAGGCTGCAGAGGAAAACATGCTGAGGGTGATGAAGGCCAAGGGTGCTAAATTTGGGAACCCAATACTGAGGCCAGCGCTGAGGAGCTGATTGGGGATACGGGTTTGTTGGACCATTTGCTCAAACACATGGCGGGCAAGGTGGCGCCAGGTGGAGCCGAGAGGTTTAGGCGGCGCCACAATGCTGATGGAGCCATGGAGTATTGGCTGGAGAGTGCTGATCTGTTTAATATCAGAAAACAAGCTGGGGTTCAAGACCCTTATTGGACCCCACTACCTGGGTGGGAGCCTGGTGATAATCCCACTCGAGACCCCACTTGTACCAGAGAGATTCATGAGCTCAGGGAAGAGATAACCAAGATAAAAAGGTGAACAATAAACCCTGTTAATGTTATTCATCTTTGATGTCCTCTGCGTTTAATGTATAATGTGTATGTGAGTCCCTTAATCTAGCTCTCTGCTTTTCTTCTTTTTCTTTTGGCAAATTAATCTAGCTGTCTATTTAAGTTGGTTGTTGTATGTGTTTGTGATATTTCTTGCTGGATATACAGGGTGCTTCATGTGTCCAAGAATCAAGAGGATAATCTAGCTTTAGTGACCACGTCAAATTCTTGTTTGACAAGTCTTGACTGGGAACATGACGGTTCATTAATCCACCAAAAGGTGAACCAACAAATTTGGACATTTCATTTTAATTTGTTTATGTTGATTATGGCTGCTTTAGTTAACTGCTACTAATTGTTCGATTCGATGGGGTTTTGCAGGAGTATGCAGCGCTGCTAACAATGGAACAAAATAAGATTAGAGAACAACTTATGGAAATGTCTCAATCTCTGTCTGGAATGGAGGTACACCAGATCATTCTATTAATTAATTATCCCCTTATATTTTAATTACACACTTAATGTGATCTAACCATATAATTATTATTATTTTTTATTGTCTCCAGCATATTGGTCACTTTCAATTATTCATTTACCTAAAAGAAAAATTACCACTTCTATAGTTCAATGTATAATGTATTAGTAGAAAGCATCAAATTTGGCTGCTTTAAATATAATATTATGTTCAAAAAGTTTGGACCTTTTAATTTTTTTGAGTTCAACTTGATTATGGCTGCTTTAAATAATATTAAGTGCTACTAATTGTCGTTTGATGAGATTTTGTAGGAGTTGTGTGCAGAGCTAATGGTTAAGAAAACTAAGATGGAAAAACAACTAATGAATGTTTCTCAATCTTTGTTTGAAATGAAGGTAGGATGATATAAATTGGCCCCCTGGTTATCTTAATTTGATATGTCTTAAGTTCATAATCAATATGAAAACATGTGGTTTTAATCAAATGGTGATGATATTCAGCTAGCATGAAACATGTTTGATGGATATGAGGTTAAAATATTAATGCAGGAACAAAATGGGATGCTGAAATCAAGCCGGGAAGAACCAGTAAGTATCTCAGAAGCACAAGCCACTGCTCAAAGAGCAGAGACAAATTCAAAGGGTGGGGAGCAAGAAGAAGAAGAAGATAAGCTTGAAGGAGGAGACAACAATGCAGCAGCCATAGCAACTCATGAGGACAAGGCAGCCAAAATACAGAGACTGAGGAGTGGTTTCAGGATATGCAGGCCACAAGGGTCCTTTCTGTGGCCAAACATGGGCATCTCTACCCCACCCTCAGCCTCCTCAGCCTCAGCCACCCACCTCATCCCTATACCTCCTCAGCCTCAGCCTGGCTCTCCTGTCAAGCCTGTAGCTGAGAGGCTCCCAGTCAAGACTGCCACTTTATGCAATGTGAGCTATAAACCCTCTGCCTCTCCTATTTTTCTTCCACTTGGAACCCCCTCCAAGTCCAAGAGAAGTGTCACCGTCACCAACACCCTCCCCATCAACCTTAATGAGCTCCTTGACCCTAACCCTAACCACCAAAACACCTCTGAAACTAGCACTGCATTGTCTAGGACCCTCACCTACCAGAGAAGACATCATCATCATCATCAATATCCACGTGTGAGTACTAAGATGTCTCAGCCCTTGTTGTGAATGATTAATTTACTCTGTTTTTTTTTCAATTTTTTTATTTATATATAGTACTAATAATTAAGAAAAAAATTAATTACACCCTTTTTCATTTAATGCGTGTCTACAAACAGATGTTGAAGGCTAAGACAGAGGATGGGGAAGATGGAAATGCAAGCAATGAGTCTTATAGGCAGCAGCAGCAGCATGATGAGCCGACAAGGTGGTGCTCCACTACTGCCACGTGGATGGGACAGAAATGGTGGCTTGCTATGCCAACTCCTAGCCCTTCTGTGGATAACTCTACCAAGGGTTGATTCAACTTGGTCGTTTCATTAATCTTCAGTGGAATGGACGCTCTCTCTCTCTCTATATATATATATATTATAATAATAATTGTAGGAAAATATCATTAGGAACTTTACATCAATATTGGGGGGTTTTACTGGTTTTTTGTCTAAAATAGCTGGTATATATGCACCATTTTTGTTACTGGGGCACACGTGTGGTTATTGTGGAAAAGAAAATATTAATATATCCTATTCCATATATCTATATATATATATAAGGAAATGATACATGGTCTTTAATTTGGTGAATTTTGGTCGTGCATGTAGTTGGTGGTCCATATTGTGATATCCTTATTTGATTGATATCATGCAGACATAACATAAAGTATGAAGAAAAATAAATTGCGTCCATATGGTAATATCCTTTTAAATTAATGACTAGTAGTGCCCAAAAAGACCCCGGGACCCCACCCCACTCTCTAAAGTTTTGTTTTTTGGTCATATTCTCTCTAAAGTTTAGGACTTGAAAAGTTTTGCTTTTTGGCTAGTTTGATTTATAAAGGAAATGGGCACAGGAAGATTGAAAACTCGTTCTTTTCTTTATTGAACAAAAGTCTAGGACTTCAACATGAAAGAAAAATTTTTAAAAAAAAGGGTGTAAAGGAGCTTTATAAAGGCACAGCCGGCCCACATACATCCTAAAATGAAGCGATGTTCAATTCTTATTACAGTATATGTGTTTTGGTACTATTGGAATCTAAACAAATCAAATCTTAAGTGTGCTGTTAAACGAACCCTAAAATTAATTAAGTACACCCTATGATATAAATGCACCCTAATAATTAAATCAAAATGTACAATTAACTAAGTACACCCTATTTAACTACCAAAAATACCCCTAATACACCCTAATACACTCTCTCACACAACACCCTAATACTAAGTTCACCATAAACCTCTCAACTCTCAATACACTGACCAACTAAGCATTTAAAACGTTAGTCAAACTTCAACCTCCCCTCCGTTCTTCATACATGAGATAGACCATCCCGCCTTCAAAATCTTTCTCAATAGTGCAAATCTACAACCAATATTAAAATTGAACTATGCATCCACTTGCATTCCATACTGTGTTATCGTACTGGACAGATAGGTCCTCTAAAATTTTCGACAATCTACGAGACATGTACCTAGTATCAGCTGTTTTCACCTACAATGGTCATACGAGAACTATATATGATAAATAAAAAAAATGCAAGCCAAACAACACTCTCTGGCTGATAGAATCGAACCCCATGAAAACCAAAGCATTCAAATGTTATTCTCAAGCACCATTGTGCCATAATGACCCGGATAAAGCCAAGAGATGACGGCTCCAGCAAGGCCTGAAGTTTTGATATATATCTTACTTACCACCATCAGACAATATCAGTGACAATATTTCATATATCTAATTTACATTGATTATGCATATGAAATAAGAGTAGTGTCACATTGAATGATTATATAAGCATAAGAGAAACAAAAAATGTGAATAATTCACAACATTTAGCACAAAACCCAAACTCTGAATCACAGACTACAACTTCTAGCTCAAGGATCCTACCCAAACTCGGAATGTTGAGTAGGGTGTACTTATTAAAATTACTTTTGTTTTAATAATCAATATATCCTTTTGTATCATTTTATATTAGGGTAAATTAGTAATTCAATAAATAGTTTAATAATAGGGTGTACTCAATCAATTTTATGGTTCATTTAATAGCACCCAATCTTAAAGTCTTGTATATGCACCATTTGAGCCATGGATGCCAATTTCTTGGAAATTAACACAACGGGAGAGTGCGGCTGTGAACCTCTCAATATCGTCTCTTGTGTGCGTTGCGCTCAATGTCACTCGTAGCCTGTTGAAAAAAATATAAATAAAAAGATGTAAAGTACACAAAGAAACAACATTAATTTCAACCCATCCATTGTGGAGGGGGAACTAAAGTACAGGCCCACATTTTTCCCAAGTGTAATGAGTTAGATTTCAATTTCCAAACTTTGTTACATGCATTTTGGCCTTACTTTCACTATGACCAAATCATTTTATGCATAAGAGGTTATGTCAATTAATCTTTAGACCTACCGAATACAAGCTAGATGGTAGAAATGAAGATGGGTACAACCCAAACTTATAAATATACTGTAGCAGAAATGAAGACTTGTCACCGACCTGCATGAGTTGGGTGGCACTGTTGGGGGTCTAATTGCAGTCACATGAAAGCCGGATTTCAACAAACTCCTGTTCATTGATGATAAACAAAGTTAGATGCAGTTGTAAAATGATCTCCAAATCACACACAAACAAATAGAGAGTGGGAAACAAAACTGGCTAGCTTGCAGAGCCTTGTCTTCACTTCCTATGATAAGAGATATTATGGGACTATGTATGAGGATTCCAGTGAGGGCACGAAAGTCTTGCACCCGATTCCAAATTTCCCTTCTACGCCATGTTTCCTTTCTTGCCACAATAAGAGCAGCTGCATAGTTATATTTGTATTGTTAACAAGGAGAATTACTTCAATAAAGATACGAAAATAAATGCTATAATCATAGCATGTGAATAATGCATGATAAATTACAGCCACAGAAATGTAGAAGACTGCTCAATATTATGATATTATTCCATTCCCTTATGTGAACAATCATACATGGGGCTTAACACCCAAGCTTGAGGCAAGCTCGAGCCGGCTCCTGAACTTGGCTCGTTCGAGTGATTATTATATATGTTGGCTCTAAAAACCCATAATTTGATATCACATTCAGAACTGGCTTCTCTCCTAAACCATGAATTCATCTGATAATTCCTACAAGATTTACATTCTTGCCTATTACCACTCAGCCAGACTGCCAGTCCTTGCATACCAACATTTATAATAAAGAAAGCACCGGAATCAGTGTAAAAGAAGCTTCTATATTAAAGAGTATCACATGTTTAAAAGGGATTATATTCAACTAAAGCACCTGTAACAAACAAAATTATATATTACCACGGGCAGCAGCAGCAATTGGTATCGGGGTAGCAGTTGAAAATATAAAAGACCGACCCCTTGATTGTATGAGTTGCTTCCACCTTTTGCTGTTTATATGGCAAGAACCCATTACAAAGAAAGAAATGGAACACACAAGAACCCATTACTTCAACACCTAAAGTATTAAGTTTTAAAACCAACTGCCACAGTTTTCCCTCCTTATTTAGCATATTTCAGAGAAATTTAGTAATTCAGGAATAGTGCACAGCACTTTCATTTCATATTTGCTACAACTACTATAAACCGAGCATTTGCAAATTACAATATCTGTTATTGTTACTAAGCAAAAAGATAGCACGAATACTTGCCTGCATGCTATGAATCCGCCGTGGCAACCTGCAGCCTTACTCAAAGTCCCAACACATATGTCAACATCTCTTTCACAATTGTATTGCTCTGCCACTCCGCCACCATTTTTGCCACAAACAAATGTTCCATGAGCCTGAGTCAAAGAGAATATTTTCTTTTTATGACTAATACCTTATGCCTACATCAAAAGAAAACGGAAAAAATAGACCAACTTTTTCCTGTACGATAGACATATTTAATCAATAAGGACAAGTTGATTTTTGTGTGTAACTGGAGAATTCATTCATAATATAATTAAGACAATCGTTGATGCGTGTACAAGATTAACCTTAAAAAGGTTTCACAAGTTTTTACTGTGGAATAACTCAAGAGGACTCACATCATCAATAACTAACAGAAAGCCATGCTCTTTGCGTAGCTTCACAAGGTCAATCATTGGTGCAAAGTCCCCATCCATACTAAACAAGCTGTAGTGAAAGACTAAAACAATTCATAAGAAATATAACAAATAAAATCAATAGGAACATCATATGAATGTGAATTTGATTCCAACTGAAATCATGGTACATAAAGTAGCACTTACCTATCAGTCACGACGACTTTCTTCCTCATTGTGCAACTTGATCTGCCACAACAAAAGTGCATTTCTAAGCTATGGACACAAGGAAGTACATATCCAATAAGAAGAGGCACACAAATTAAAAACAAAAGTTTAAGACCTACAACAATGCATTAAGGTGAGTCATGTCGCAATGTCTATAGATGAATATCTCTACAGATTTTTGTCGTTCAGCAAGACGAATACCATCGATTATTGACGCATGGTTCAGTGCATCAGAAAAAATGGCAATTTTTTCATTAGTTAAAGGTGTTTTTCCAGCCGCCAAGAGAGAGCCAACATTTCCCAAAGCTACCATCAAGGCCATATTGGCTGCAAATCCTGTGGGACAAAGAAGGCAATCCTAGGGGATAAAATTTGAAACAAGATTGCATTAGTTTTCACGTTTGAGCTAAAAAGCCTAAAAAAGTATTTGAATAAACCAGAAATAAAGTTCAAAACAACAGAATCAAACGTTTTGGAAATGAAAAAGAAAATGATGTTCATTGACTGGGAAAGCGTGTGTATGTGTCTGACAGTTAAAGCGAGCATAGTCTAAATCCAAGTTTCTACCAAATGGCCCTTGACACCATGGACCATGGCCAATAAACAGGAAGAAGAGAATGAATGACAAAGTCCACATAAAGAAGTTAAATCAGCAGAGTATAATGTATAAACAGAGCAGCTCATACCTCTTTCTTCTTTAAGTCTGCAATGCATGACTCGAGTCGCCTATGATAATCGGTATATCCGCAGATTAAAGCAGAGCCCCTGGGGCCCATCCCATGTTCTAGGGCTGCCTGGTTGAATATATATCCTTATTATTACATGGTAACTTAAAGATGCAATCTTTACAAAAGTTATGCAAAAAAGACAACCTTGGAAGCAGCTTTTCCAATGGTAGGATGTGAGCTCAATCCCAAATAGTCATTCCCAGAGAATAGTAGCAGCTTTCTGAACTTATGGGTACCTGCCTCATCTCCTATGAATTCCATAAACGTAATGTAAGTTCAAAATAGAGAAAATTCCACAAAATGCAAATTGGAAAATAGTTGTTGAATTGAACCGTACCGGAACTGGGAATGTCGTGGAGCCATTTCTGGAACGTGGGTTCAGGAATGTGGACCTCCACAGAGGATCGGTCCCACGGCTGCATTTCCTCGAACACTTGGAATTCATCTTCGACGGGGTTTTGGGCTTCTTGGGTTGGTCCATTTTGGAGGTAAATGGGTCTGAGAGAACGAAGGAGTTGCAGGTGTTCAAGTTTCTGAATAGTCTCTTCGACCCAATGATCCCACGACCTCATCATCTCAATGCAGCTCAACTTCTGCAATTTGCATAGCAGAGGGAGAAGAAGAAGCCGGCGGGGTAGTTGGAATGTGGAGACTAACGCCTTGAGCAGAGTTAAAAAATGGGAAGTAGGACGGTAAACCACGTATGTCCTCAACTGCAAAAGGACCAATTGGCAATTTGGGAATAGTTTTGAATGAGAAAAGACAAGACACGTTGGGTTACATTCGTGAATAAAATATACATATGCAATGCCGTTTTTACCCTGCTAGATGTCACGGGACGAGCGAGCGACGCGGCGCGGCGGAAGCAAAACACACATTTCGCTCGCTAAACCACAACCCGTGCGGTCCAGGATCCTTTGGGATCCCAGTCAGCCTTCTCCCATCTTTGTGATATTCATGACTCTCACAACTCCGCGAGAGGTTCACCATCAAGTGTCGTCTCCCATAGGCGCCATGCCCCATAGCTGGACAACGAGTCACTTTACCTTGTGACAATACAATCACCCCGCATTCGGCAACGAACCCTCGACGCCCATACATCAAGCGTTGCATAAGACACGTCAACTGCATCGACCACGTCGCATGCCTAACTCGTGGCTAGCTCATGTCCAAGTCAAGACATAGCGATCCAACACACCATCGGTTTACCCACACTTCTGTCGGTCATTCCGTTAGCAATCCAGATAGCCCACATCCTCAAGCTAAACACGCAAGCTGTCACACTCGCATGTCGCCCAAGCCTTAGTGACATATATATTCCGAATGTCCCACATAACCATCTATGCATTGCATGGGGTCGCAACCCATGCGTACCTACATCCGAATATCTTCCTTCCCATATTGGACAAGGCCGAACCCAAGCCAAGTCCATCGAGTATTGTCAAGTGCCTCGCTTGCCGACGGCATAGCGAATGTCGTACGTTGACCTCACTCTTTACAACGATGCGCAATACAAACGGCCCCACGTGTCCGTACTGTCCTCGGGAATGTCCTTTCCCTCGGAGACACAGAATGTCCTTCAACGATCTCATGTCCGCCCCTATGACTACTTCCAATGTCATAAGGATGCTCGCTTAGTGCCACAATGGTGTAAGCACCAGGGGTGGTGGAGAGCATGACACAATGTCACCCCCTATATAGCATTTTATGCATTTAGTCTTCTGTCAGGAAGGAACATCACCTATGCACGAGGAGTCATAATTGGGCATAACTAATTCATACGAACTCCGAATGATGAACCGTCTGTTGCGTTGCATGCGTCTTGACATCACGGACGTCCCAGTATTTTTACCTTCCTCAGATTCCTCCCGTAACCTTCGGAAATACCCAAAATACCCTTCAGCGATGCAACCCGTCCAACACAAGTCATTCTAGCTCTTAAGCTCTCTCCCTTCCACACTTAGACTACCTCATAAGCGCATGGGTGTCCCAACGGAGTCACGGTAGCACTTGCTTATGTGCGACCCGTGACATTCTCCCCTCTGATAGTGTCAACGTCCTCGTCGATGTGCCACTGCCACAGATGAAGTCACGATAGCACTCATTTATGTGCGATCCGTGACATAGATGACAATACCATTAAGGCCATCGTTGATTTTTCGCATCTCATTTGTTTTTTTTTTGTCAAAACATTTCATTTGTGCTTTTCACTCACTCAATTTTACAAGATCTTTGACATTTTTTCACGTTTGGAATTTTTTTTTTCTTACAAACATTCATAAAAGATCTGGAAAGACAAATTTCACAGCACTCAATCATCCTTACTCTACATATTCAAATTCCATCACTCATTTGCATTGATATATGGAAAAATTTAGTTACACTCAATAAAATGGAAAATATTAAGGATATAATAAATGGAATCAGCTATTTTAAATTTTTTCTTAGCTTGAAGTCAATGGGCCTTTGCAAGTCTTTAGGGCCGGTTTAAACGAAAGTAAAAAAAAAAATACAAAGACCGGGACCAACAAACATGGCACCAAGGCAGCCTTTACAACACCCAATGGTCTCACACAGACTCAGAAAAATATTGACGAAAGAAAACTGGAGCAAAATGGAAAGATAGTTCATTATGCAATCTCTCAGCTATATGAGAGCAACCTCTTCAGTACATCTATAGGCAACGCCACTTCGAGAGAAAGAGACTTAACATCAAAAGAAGACAAAGTAGCCTAACATTAGCTACAAAAGAAGACAAAGTAGCCTAACATTAGCTAACAAGTAGCTTGTCTCATTAAGAGACTAAAAAAGTCTAAAAGTCTACGGGAAGCATCACAGGTCCGGATGCTTTTACAAATTTAATGTATTATACTTTCACGTGCCCTTGGTTTTTCAAAAGACCCCATCTCCCTTGAATGAGTCGCCATGAACAGACACCTTAGAGCATGTCCACCACTAGACCAAATTCGGGCAAAAGGCCCCCTTAGCCCAGGCACCTCACTCCAGCGCACCAGCTTCTAGCCCAGTCAAGAGCTGGGACCCACTAGTCAGGACAAATCCAAAGGCAAGATCTGCCTGAACTCTTGCATGAGTTTGTTGACGTCAGCAATTAAAAAATCGAAAAATTTGAAAAAATCCAAAAAATTCAAAAACATTTTTTTTTATACATACCTAACAATTTTATTATTATTAAATTTTATCCAAATTAATTATTTAAGTATAAAATATATTGGAAAAAATTAAAATGAATAATATTTACCCTTGCCCTTATCCTTTGGGGTGGAAACAAAAAGGCAAGGCTGGTGGCAGCTCTTGTTTGCCCTTGCCCTAGACTTAGTCATTATGGGTGGAGATGCTCTTACGCATCTCTCGACGAGACGAAGAAGAAGAAACCGTTTGAATCGACAGGCCTAACAAGAAGAAGAAATAGAAAAAGAAGAGAAAGGAGAAGGTGAGGAACAAGCTATAAGGATGAGAAGGAGAAGAATTTGAAGGGAGAGGAAGAAGAGGCTAAAAGCCCTAACAAGAAGAAGGTGAGGAGTGATGGGGGTGTCTGGGATTATGAGCACACAGTCCTTTGCTTCCTTGAATTTATCTGAGAACACTTTCAAGTCTATTCAAGAAATGAACTTTCAGTACATGACTCATGTAAATTCCCTGCTTGAATTTGATTTCCTTAGCTCATAGCGGTTTTGTTTTGCTTGCAAAAGTTGCAGATGATTTAGGTTGATTTCAATTTACAATAATGACAAATGCAGATTCAAGCCAGAACAATCACACCGCTTTTGATTGGACAAGATGTCCTCGAACGTTGAGTTATTATAGTGCAGTTTTATCAAAAGCTGCAACGCAGTTTGTTTTCGTTCAAGTATAATTTATTAAGCATGTATCATGATTGGATTTGAGTAAAAAAATTTGTGAAGTGTATGTATTGAAAATTATAAAATTCTTTGTGCATTTTAAGTTGATTTGTTGAGCATCTGTCATCGTGGTTGTGTTTAGGGTTCCTTGCTCGTAACAGTTGCTGCATCTTGATTAGAAACTGCAGTGCAGTTCTGTGTATGTTGGATGAGTTATTGGGTGTGGTCGAAGAGGAAGGAGTGGGATGCTGTAGTGGTATTTGGCGTGGTCAAGAACTACCTCTCTCGACTCTGTTTTTTGTTCTTAGTTCCCCTCAGATGTTGAGGGATAGAGTTTCTTACATTTTTTTTCCTAGAGAGAATGGTTTCGATCGTTGGTTGTTGGTGGTCGTTGTTGCTAGCGGTTGGTGGTTAACGGTTGTCGACGATGCTCCTCGCTACTTGTTAAAAATTCAGAGAAGTGGGTCTGTGAATATTTTGGGAAGAATGACTGTGGAGAAGGGACGGTTTCGTCGGCGTTAAAGGTTGCACGCTGTCGCTTTGTAGAAGTTTTGGTCATTTGCTGTTGTTTTGGTGGTTGATGGACAGCTAGAGGAGTGGTTTTAGTTTATGACTTTAAATGAAATATTGAAATTATTAAAATAAGTTGTAGTGGCAATCTTTGTAATTTACGACATTTGTTAGCTGTAGTTTGATAATTTGAATTTCATTTATTGGTCATTGACCTCATTTAAATTAGGTATAGGTTCCTATCTATCACAATACGGAACTTTCTATTGATTTTAAACCAAAGCTCCCTTGATATAATTGACTATAACCATGCATACATATATATATATACATATCATATATATTTTCTTAAAAACGTTCATAAACAATATATAAAGGCAAATTTGACAGCAATCACCCTTGGACATAAAAATAAACTAATACCATATTTAGTTGATGTCTCTAGTATTATTCTTATTATGGTACATTGATTCTTACTTGAGTTATCAACTTGGTATCCAAACCAATTAAATCCTAAAGCCTTGCATAACCATTTGAGCCATGAATGTGGATTTCTTTGAAATTGACAAAACGAGAGAGTGCAGCAGTAATTCTCTCAATGTCGTCCTTCGTGTGCGTTGCGCTCAGTGTCACTCGTATCCTGCATGGCAAAAAAAAATACAAATAGAGATGTAAGAATGTGCACAAACAAACAATAAGTTACCAAAGTATATATATGTATACCTTCATTTTGCTTAGTTTAATGAGTTGGGTTTCAATTTGCCAAGGCACAACCCAAATTTGTAAATATTACTATCGCAAAAAGGGGAAGTGTGAGGAAAGATTGGACACAAAAACCAACCTGCATGAGTTGGGTGGCACTACTGGGGGTACGATACCAATTACATGGAAACCAGATTTAACCAAACTTCTGTTCGTTGATGGTAAACAAAGTTAGATGCAGTTGTAGAAATCATTCCCAAATCACACACACAAACAGCTAGAGAGGGAAACCAAACCGGGCGGCTTGTCGAGCCTTCTCTTCGCTGCCTACGATGAGAGATATTATGTAACTGTTTATGGGGATTCCGGTGAGAGCACGAAAGTCTTGCACCCGATTCCAGATTTCCCTTCTACGCCATGTTTCTTTTCTTGCCACAATTAGAGCAGCTGCAAAGTTTATATTTGTATTGTGAACAACATGAACTACTCCAATAAAGAGAAAAAACATTCATACCATGTGAGGGAATGTAGAATGGATGTTATATTGTTCCATCAACTATAAGCACCCTAACCAAACAAAATTATACAAATTACCATGGGCAGCAGCAGCAATTGGTACCGTCATAGCAGTTGAAAATATAAAAGCGCGACCCCTTGATTGTATGAAGTGCTTCCACTTTTTGCTGTTTATATGGCAAAAAGAAAATGCTTAACTTCCACATGCAAAGAGATCAAACATGCGAGAATTTAATACTTCAACACCTCAAGTGTTACCTTTAACAGGACTGGTGCATATCACTTTCATTTGGTATATGTTACAACTATAAACTCAAAACTCAAAATAATTTAAAATTTCTATTCCTGTTACTATGTGAAAAGAAAGCCTGAATATTTGCCTGCAAGCAATGAATCCGCCATGGCAACCTGCAGCTTTACTCAAGGTGCCAACACATATGTCAACATCTTTTTCGCAATGGTATTCCTCAGCCACTCCGCCACCATTTTTCCCACAAACGAATGTTCCATGTGCCTGAATCAAATAGTAGATTTGCTTTTTATCACTAATACTAGAGCCAAACTTTTCCTTTCATATAGACAAATTCAATCAAACAGGACTATAGTTGCTTTCCCATTGTAACTGGACAATCACTAGTTAGTAATTTAACGACAATCAGTGAGAAGAGGACTTACATCATCAATAACTAACAGAAAGTCATGCTGCTTGCGTAGCTTCACCAGCTCAATCATTGGTGCAAAGTCTCCATCCATGCTAAACAAGCTGTGGTATGAAAGACAAATGCAAGTCACAAGAAAAGACAACAGATAAAATCAAAATAAAAACACTTTATACAACGGTGAATTTTTTTTGGACTGAAATGACATTATAGGAAGTATTCCAGATCAGCATCACTTACCTATCAGTCACGACGACTTTCTTCCTCATTGTGCAACTTGATCTGGCAAACCACAAATGTAACGTTAAGCTATGGACACAATATTAATGACGAACATCTCCAATTCCGATAAGAAGAGGCACACAAAGATTGTACATACAACAACTCATTAAGGTGAGTCATGTCACAATGTCTATAGATAAAAATCTCTACAGATTTTTGTCGTTCGGCAAGACGAATTCCATCGATTATCGACGCATGGTTCAGTGCATCAGAAAAAATGGCAACCTTTTCATGAGTTAAAGGTGTTTTGCCAGCAGCCAAGAGAGAGCCAACACTTCCCAAAGCTACCATCAAGGCCATGTTGGCTGAAAATCCTGTCTGACAAAGGAGGCAATCCTAGGGGGATAAATTTAAAACAATATTGCATCAGTTTTCAGCTAAAACACCTAAAAGTAGCTAAAAATATGAGAAATAAAGTTGGAAAAACCACACAACCATGTCCAAGGACTTTAACTAAATGCTTAACTTTTGTAATCAAACAGAGCAGTTCATACACACCTCCGTCTTCTTTAATTCTGCCAGGCTTAACTCTAGTCGCCTATGGTAATCGGTATATCCACATATTAAAGAAGAACCCCTGGGGCCCATTCCATGTTCTAGGGCTGCCTGTTTGAATGGAATATAACTTCTTATTTATAACATGGTGAATTAAAGATACAATCTTTAGAAAAGCAAATGATAAAGTGACAACCTTAGAAGCAGCTTTTCCAACAGTAGGATGTGAACTCAAACCCAGATAGTCATTTCCAGAGAATAATAGCAGCCTTTTGGGCTTCTGGATACCTTCCTCATCTCCTATAAACTCCGTAAACGTAACTGTAAGTTCAAAACTGAGAAAGTTCCAAAAAGAGAGTTGGAAAATGGTTGTTAAATACCATGAATGCGAATGCCATGGAGCCGTTCTAGGAACTTGGGTTCAGAAATGTGAACCTCCACAGATGACCGGTCCCACGGCTGCATTTCATCGAACACGTCGAGTTCATCTTCGACAGGTTTCTTCTGGGCTTCCTGGGTTAGTTCGTGATGGAGGAAAATGGGTCTCATGGTCATAAGGAGCTGCAGATGCTCGAGTTTCTGAAGAGCATCTTCGACCCAATAATCCCACGAACTCATCATCGTTTTCTTTCTCAAGTAAATTGCAGAGCAGAGAGAAGCTGGCGGGTGCTAATAAAATTGACAGTTGCCATTTGAGTCAATTCACCGACGGGGCAGTTAGTTTCAATGTTGCAAAATAATTATAAGTCCCAATATCAGGGGTGGCCGCGGTCCGGTCCGATCCGGTTCTATGCTCAAACGGGAACTGGAATTGGTATTATTCATCCGATTTGGTTCGGTATGATTTAATTGAAATTTTTTTGAAAAACCGGCCGGTCCTGTTCTAACCGGTTCCGGTCCGATTTTGAACCCCCTTTTTTTAAATAAAAAAATACAAACTATAATAAATAAGTTATTTTATGGGTTTGAAAAATAACAAATGATCAAATTCATACAATGGGTAATACTTTGAAGTTAAACTTGTAAAAATATTAATAATAAAATGAAAAGAATAGGATTATATTAGAAAAATATATAAAAAAACCCCAACCGGTCAGGTCCGGTGCGGTGGCGTAAAAAATGGGAATCGAAACTGGTTGGAACGGGCCCGTCCGCTTTCGGTCTGAATTGTTGACTTTTTTGGTCAACAAAATTTTTTTCCTGTTTTTTTCTCCCGGTCCGGTTCAGTATTCTGGTTTTCCGATCCGTATGCCCACCCCTACCCAATATGTCATTTACCGATGGGGCAGTTAGTTTCACTTTCCAATAATTTCGATACTAATTGAGGAAGATGAGGATATAAGTCGAGGGGGCAGTTAGTTTTCACATCTTCCAATAAAATTGACAGTTGTCAACGGGGTAGTTATTTTTCACATCTTCCAATAAAAATGACAGTTGCCATTTGAATCAATTCACCAACGGGGCAGTTAGTTTCACTGTTGCACGATAATTAGAGCAACTCCACCCGTTTGCCTCTTGCCATGGCAAGGGGGGAGGGGGGAGCTACTATTCACATGAATAGTAGTTGCCTTTGCAAAAGGCAAGGTTCGTTTCCACCCGTTGCCATGGCAAAAGGCAACTACTATTCACTTTTATCTTTATTTTATTTTTTTACATGTGATTAATTTTAGTTGTATGTGTGAAATTAATAATAATAAAATTGATAGTTATGTATTAAAAAATATTTCTGAATTTTTGGATTTTTCTTTTTTTTTCAGAATTTTTAAATATTTTTTATGGTGTCGACGTCTCACAGCGGCAGCGTGATCCAGGCAACTTGAGCCTGAAGGCCTGCCCGATCTGCTAGGCTCCACCTCTGCCCGAGCAACTTGTTGTTGCTGGAAAGCGATTTTGGGCTTGCGCCCCCAAAGCCCGCCCCAAAGCCCGCCTGTGCATTACCGCTAGAGTTGCTCTTATACATCTCAATATGTCTCTGCCTTTTGTTGGCAATTTTACAATCATTTCGATCTTGATTGAGGAAGATGTTGATATATGTCAACGGGGCAGTTAATTTTCACATCTTCCAACAAAATTGACAGTTACCATTTGAATCAATTCATTGACGGGCGATTAGTTTCACTGTTGCACGATAATTATACGTCCCAATATGTCTCTGTCTTTTGTTGGCAATTTTCCAATCATTTCGATCTTGATTGAGGAAGATGTTGATATATGTCAACGAGGCAGTTAATTTTCACATCTTCCAACAAAATTGACAGTTACCATTTGAATCAATTCATTGACGGGCGATTAGTTTCACTGTTGCACGATAATTATACGTCCCAATATGTCTCTGCCTTTTGTTGGCAATTTTCCAATCATTTCGATACTGATTGAGGAAGATGTTGATATATGTCAACGGGGCAGTTAATTTTCACATCTTCCAACAAAATTGACAGTTACCATTTGAATAAATTCATTGACGGGGCAGTTAGTTTCACTGTTGCACGATAATTATACGTCCCAATATGTCTCTGTCTTTTGTTGGCAATTTTCCAATCATTTCGATACTGATTGAGGAAGATGTTGATATATGTCCACGGGGCAGTTAATTTTCACATCTTCCAACAAAATTGATAGTTACCATTTGAATCAATTCATTGACGGGGCAGTTAGTTTCACTGTTGCACGATAATTATACGTCCCAATATGTCTCTGTCTTTTGTTGGCAATTTTCCAATCATTTCGATACTGATTGAGGAAGATGGTGATATAATGTCAACGGGGCAGTTAATTTTCACATCTTCCAATAAAATTGACAGTTACCATTTGAATCAATTCACTGATGGGGCAGTTAGTTTCAGTGTTGCACGATAATTATGCGTCCCAATATGTCTGTGTCTTTTGTTGGCAATTTTCCAATCATTTCCATACTTCATAGGTCGCATTAAAAAAAGTATATAATGTCGTTTTTGTCCTAATAGATTACTAAAAATCAAGGGCAATATTGTCTCTGTACGTTTCAAATTCAATGGTCATTTCGCCCAATTATACAAGATCCTGCAGAGATAAAGTATGTAACTACTCTGAGTGAGTTGGTGTTCAAAGGGATGCCAATAAGATTCCTACGTAGGCTGCAAGGAGAAGACCATCACAAAGTCCAGCATGTTTCCTCTATCATAAAGTCATAATCGTCTAATTTGCAGGCACCAGGTTCATTCATCTTTCATCATTCTGCAGGGGACTTATAAGTCAGATTAGTAAACAAATTTTCCAACATTTTCATTTTTCACCTGGTTCAGTTCAGACATACAAATTTGGATTGCGTTCTTCATAGATTCGTGTCAGAACAATTTGGATCATGTGTCGTGTGCACTCACTTGTTGTCAATGAGACCATAAATTTCTTACCAATTGGAGAGAAGATGAGGAAACATCCAGCAATGAACGTCCATTCTTGTATATTCAAACTTGTTAAGGTTAATGTACTGTTATAGCAAAAGCTGTGATACAGTTAACAGCAATGTTTATGTTTATGTTTATGTTTTTGTACTGAAGTGGTAAATTTTGTAATAAAACTTGAGTTTAGCTGTGTGGCTAATGGTTCTTACACTTATAATTAAGCTCCTCTTTGTCTTTGGTGGTGTCGTGTTGTTTCTTTCTCCTCTGTTTTGTTGCATAATAAACCCATTTTTTTGTGTCTTTTCTTTCCCTGGTTTGTCTTGGCCTCTTTTCTTATACAGCAAACGGCGTCGCCTAATACCACTACTTTTGGCGCGAGGAGAGCACGCTGTGCTTTCTTTTTATTTATTTATAATTATTGGCCATTGAAACGTAAAACGACAATATTACCCTTACTTTTTAGTAATTTATTAGGACAAAAACGACATTATCTACTTAATTACCCCGACGTATCGAAATTATTGGAAAATTGCCAACAAAAGTCAGTCTCATAATAGACATAGAATTGTTGTGTTTTGACTTATGAAATTAAGGTGTATTCAATTCAGATTTCAAATGATTTTAAAAGAGTTATAAAATTGATGGAGTTTAATTGAATTTTAATTGAGTTTAATTGAATTCTACAAACTCCACATAGATTTTAACTGAATTCGTGTATAGATTTTAAATGAGTTTGTTAGAGTTTTATTACTGATTTTAATGGAATTTATAGCACTCAAAAAACAAAGGGTTTAGGGGTGATGACGGTGGTGGTGATGGCAATGGCGATGGTGGTTTGTGGATGACGGCGGGGGAGGTAGTGGTGGTGGCGGTGGCGGTGGGGGTGGTAGTGGTGGTGGGGGTGGGAGTGAGGTGGTGGTGGTGGCGGTGGTGGCGGTGACGGTGTGGTTGATGGTGGGGTTGGTAGTTGTTGAATTTAAAACATTCACAAGCCAAACACAAATAGAAAACACAACGATTCATACAATAAACACTAGAAAATACTGAAACGAGAAATCAGCATAAGAATAAAAGGTGAAAATACTTACATCAAAGGCGTTACTGATGAGCTCACGAAGAAAGATCTCCTTGTTTCTGTAGAAGGTGTTGATGATCAAACTCAGAAGTTGGTTGATCTCATGGATCAGGACCCGAGTCCACCTTCTGAGTTGTAAAACAACGTTGCTGAGGTCAGCGTATCCCACTCTTCAAAGAAGAGCTTCTTTAGTGGCGGCTGCAGAGATGAAAACCCCTCTGGCTCTGGAAGAATCGTCGTCATCGGCATTGGCGAACAGGAGATCCCGGTTGAAAATTGAGAACACCTTATGGATTTGGCCATTTTGGAATATATCATTGGCAGAAATCGGTTGGTGGAGGCAAAAGAGAAATCGTCTTCATCTTCGTTCTTCTCGCAATAACTACCGGTGTCGGCGTTCTGAACACCTTCGTCCGGCAATTGACACCTCAAATCTATAGAGTAGCCACAGAACCTCGCGAATTTCACCATTAGCTATGTTCATATCGAAAAAAAAATGGAAAGTAGCACCAAATTCAACGAAGAAACTGAAATCGAGTCGAAATTCAAGTAAATTAAGCAAGAATCAAAAAGGAAAATAACGAATTGAAGCAGATTGAACAAACCTGCAAAGGAAATGGAGGCATTGGCGGCGAGAACACGTGTGAGGCCACCGACGTAACGGAGATTGTCGTCGGTGTGACGAGGGAGGATTTTCCCTCCATAGCTATAGCGGAGTTTTAAAGTTTTGTTGGTCTTGTGTTGGTCCATGGCTCTGAGACTGTTTGATTTACTTTGAAGGCAGAGAGAGGGAAGAAGGGAGAGAACAGAGAAGAGATGGGGGTTTGGATCTCGTTTTGGTTAAATACCCAAACTAATTTAATGCTAAAAATGGTAATAAAGGTATTTCATCTTATTAATTAAATTAAAAAATATACAGTTGTTGATGTTTGGGTTTATTTTGGGTATGTTTATAAAGATTAAATGGTATAGAGTTTTGTAATAGGAATAGGTGTAGAAGTGGATATTTAACTAAAAAACTATTCATTTTTTTGTTTGAAGGGTGTTTCTATATAATTTAACGACTCCAACTACTTTACAACTCACTTTATAATAATAGAGAAATTGGGACGCATTATTATTGTGCAACAGTGTGAAACTAACTGCCTTGCCGGCGAATTGATTGAAATGGAAACTATAACTACCCGCCAGCTTCTCTCTGTTCTCCAAATTGCAGAGCTTCAGAGCTGAGACGATGATGAGTTCGTGGGATCATTGGGTCGAAGAGGCTCTTCAGAAACTCGAGCATCTGCAGGTCCTTATGACCATAAGACCCATTTACCTCCATCACGGACCAACCCAGGAAGCCCAGAAGCCTGTCGAAGATGAACTCGACGTGTTCGACGAAATGCAGCCGTGGAACCGGTCCTCTGTGGAGGTTCACATTTCTGAACCCAAGTTCCCAGAACGGCCCCATGGCATTCCCGTTTTGGGTAATTAACAACCATTTCCAACTGTCTTTTTGGAATTTTTCCAGCTTTGAGCTTACAGTTACGTTTATGGAATTGAAGGAGACGAGGAAGGAACCCAGAAGTTCAAAAGGCTGCTATTATTCTCTGGAAATGACTATTTGGGTTTGAGTTCACATCCTACTATTGGAAAAGCTGCTTCTAAGGTTGTCACTTTATCACTCTGCTTTTCTAAAGATTGGATCTTTAATTTACCATGTGTATACAACCATGCATAATAAGAAGTTATATTCAAGCAGGCAGCCCTAGAACATGGAATGGGCCCCAGGGGTTCTGCTTTAATCTGTGGATACACCGATTACCATAGGCGACTAGAGTCAAGCCTGGCAGAATTAAAGAAGAAGGAGGTATGTATGAACTGCTCTGTTTGATTACAAAAGTTAAGTTTTATTTCTGATTTCTTTAGCTACTTTTAGGTGTTTTAACTGAAAACTGATGCAAGCTTGTTTTAAATTTATCCCTCTAGGATTGCCTCCTTTGTCCCACGGGATTTGCAGCCAACATGGCCTTGATGGTAGCTTTGGGAAATGTTGGCTCTCTCTTGGCTGCTGGCAAAACACCTTTAACTCATGAAAGGGTTGCCATTTTTTCTGATGCACTGAACCATGGGTCGATAATCGATGGAATTCGTCTTGCCGAACGACAAAAATCTGTAGAGATTTGTATCTATAGACATTCTGACATGACTCACCTTAATGAGTTATTGTATGTACAATCTTTGTTTGCCTCTTCTTATTGGAGATGTGCTTCATTAATATTGTTGTCGTAGCTTAACGTTGCATTTGTGGATTGACAGATCAAGTTGCACAATGAGGAAGAAAGTCGTCGTGACTGATAGGCAAGTGATGCTGTTTTGGAATACTACTTTCCTATAATGTCATTCCAGTCCAAATAAGTTTCATCTTTGTATAAAGTGTTTCTATTTTGATTTTATCTGTTGTCTCTTTCTTATGACTTGCATTTGTCTTTCACAACACAGCTTGTTTAGTATGGATGGAGACTTTGCACCAATGATTGAGCTGGTGAAGCTACGCAAGCAGCATGACTTTCTGTTAGTTATTGATGATGTAAGTCCTCTTCTCATTGATTGTCGTTAAAATACTAACTAATGATTGTCCAGTTACAACGGGAAAGCAACTAGTCCTGTTTCATTGAATTTGTCAACATGAGAGGAAAAGTTTGGCTTTTGTTTTCAATTTTGTGGCATAAGTTTAGTGATAAAAAGAAAATCTACTATTTGATTCAGGCACATGGAACATTTGTTTGTGGGAAAAATGGTGGCGGAGTGGCTGAGGAATACAATTGCGAAAAAGATGTTGACATATGCGTTGGCACCTTGAGTAAAGCTGCAGGTTGCAATGGCGGATTCATTGCTTGCAGGCAAATATTCAGGCTTTCTTTTCCCATAGTAACAGGAATAGAAAATTTAAATTATTTTGAGTTTTGAGTTTATAGTTGTAACATATACCAAATGAAAGTGATATGCACCAGTCCTGTTAAAGGTAGGTGTTGAAGTATTGAATTCTCGCATGTTTGATTTCTTTGCATGTGGAAGTTAAGCATTTTCTTTTTGCCATATAAACAGCAAAGAGTGGAAGCAACTCATACAATCAAGAGGTCGCTCTTTTATATTTTCAACTGCTATGCCGGTACCAATTGCTGCTGCTGCCCATGGTAATTTGTATAATTTTGTTTGGTTAGGGTGCTTATAGTTGATGGAACAATATAACATCCATTCTACATTCCCTGACATGGTATGATTGTTTATTCTCTTTGTTGGAGTGGTTCATGTTGTTCACAATACAAATATAAACTTTGCAGCTGCTCTAATTGTAGCAAGAAAGGAAACATGGCGTAGAAGGGCAATCTGGGATCGGGTGCAAGACTTTCGTGCTCTCACAGGAATCCCCATAAACAGTCCCATAATATCTCTCATCGTAGGCAGCGAAGAGAAGGCTGAACAAGCCCACCAGTTTGGTTTCCCTCTCTATCTGTTTGTATGTGTGATTTGGGGATGATTTCTACAATTGCATCTAACTTTGTTTACCATCAATATACAGGAGTTTGTTGAAATCTGGTTTCCATGTAGTTAATGTCACACCCCCAGTAGTGCCACCCAACTCATGCAGGTTTTTGTGTCCAATCTTTCCTCACACTTTCCCTTTCTGCTATAGTAATAATTACCAGTTTGGATTGTACCTTGGGAAATCGAAACCTAACTCATTAAACTTAAGAAAATGAAGGTCTATATACTCTAAGTTTTCCCTCCACAATATTGGGTTGAAATTATGTTGTTTGTTTGTGCACATTCTTACATCTTTATTTGTATTTTTTTTTTGCTATGCAGGCTACGAGTGACACTGAGCGCAATGCACACAAGAGATGACATTGAGAGGATCACTGTTGCACTCTCTCGTTGTGTCAATTTCCAAGAAATTCGCATCCGTGGCTCAAATGGTTATGCAAGGCTTTAGGATTTGATTAGTTTGGATACCAAAAGTTGATAGTACTCTAGTAAGAATCAATTAATGTTACCATATATAAGAATAATATTAGAGACATCAACTAAATATGGTATTATTTTATTTATCTTCTGTCTAAGCGTGATTGCTGTCAAATTTGTCTTTGCATATCGTTTATGTAAGAAATTTATGCATATATATATATATATATATATATATATATATATATATATATTCTCTTATCAAGATGTCCCCACATTATTAACGTGCGGATGCCATTGTAAGCAGGAAGAAAAGCAAGGAGGGGTAGTACAAAAAATTTAGCGCCCGCACAATAATAACGTCCAGATATCCGCATAGGAGAATTTATGTGTATATATATATTATCAATGCAAATGAGTGATTAAATTATATATGTAGAATCTAAGAGTGATTGATTGGTGTGAAATTTGCATATCGTTTATGAATGTTTGTAAGAAAAAAAGTACATACATATATGTGGAATCTAAGGGCCTATTTGATAACCATTTCAATTTTCAGTTTTTAGTTTTCAATTTTCAATCTTCAGTTTTCAATTTTCATGTTTCAAAAACAGAAAACAGGAAACAGAAAACTTGTTTGGTATCTAATTTCAATTTTCAAAAAAAAGTGACAAGTGAAAAGTGAACGCAAGATATTTGGTAACTGATTTCAATTTTCAGTTTTCAATTTTATGTGAAACTTGGAAATGGAAGTTTTTGGGGTCCAATTGTGCATTTGAGATCATAGAATGAAAGTGCATGTTACAAAGAGTTCATAGTATTTTTCGGTGAATTTTTTGGAATTATGATGATTTTTTGGTGAATTTTGGAAATGGAGTTCCGGAGGCTTGGATTGGGTCCGTGGCCAATAAAATGTTATGTTTTGACCAAAAAAGAAAAGCACAAATGAAATGCGCAAAACCAATAATGGCCTTAATGTATTTGTAATCTAGTGGCATTGTGCATTTAGCCTTATTCACGAATTAACCCCAAATGTGTCAAGTACTCGCTATGGAGATACTTGAGAAGCTGCCTGAGTTTCTAGAGCTTGAATTATTGGAATTTTTGCAAGCGTAGTGAGAAGGTGAAGAAAGTGCAATGCCAAAGATTACAAGTTTACAAATGTTGCCTCTATCGTAAATAAGTCATAATTGCAGGCAGGCACCAGGTTCATCTTCATCTTTCATCTTTTTGCAGGGGTTTTTCAAACAGTTTCATTTTTCACCAGGTTCAGACAAACAAATTTGGGTTGCATTCTGCATATAGGTTTGTGCCGGTGCCGGAACTCACTTGTTCAACGGCAGAAAGTTCTTCTCATGTCGATGAGACCATAAATTTCTTACCAATTGGAGAGAAGACGAGGAAACATATCCAAGTTCCAACAATAAACTCCATTCTCGTATATTTTTTGTTAAGGTTAATGTAATCTTATAGCAAAAGCTGTGATACATTTAACATAAAATGTTTAAGTTTTTGTGCCTTTTTCCTTCCCTTAGTTGCCTCTTTTCTTATATCATGAAACGTCATCACTTACTACCAGTACTTTTGGAGCGAGCAAGCACGCTGTGCTTTTTCTTCTTTGCTAGCTTGCTTGCTAGTCAAGTCTAAAGGGCATTAAAAACATTATTTACGGGTAAAGCTGCAGAGTTTGTTAGTTAAAATTAAATTAAGTACTGTTCATTTTGTAAATAAAGATCCAAGTATATATTCACTTCACTTTACAAATAAATCTGTTTCATTTGCAGCAGCAATGGCCATCTGACATTAATTCAGGCTAGAGTCACTGATGGAGCAAGAGCCTAGAGGGATATTATGGAGAAACACTTGTATGAAACAAGGATAACACTATTTGCTATTCCCGATCAATCACATCAAGCCACATTTGATAAATTTTTCATTTGGTAGTTTGTGCTTGGTTGAAGATAGCAAAACAATGTTAGTCTATCCCCGTTTCATACCAAGTTTTTCTAGATATTATATGCCCCCCTCTTTATCTTGCAGGATCTTGTATAATTGGGTGAAATGACCATTGAAACGTACAGAGACAATATTGCCCTTGATTTTTAGTAATCTATTAGGACAAAAACGACATTATATACTCTTTTTTGTTTTTATGTGACCTAAGACGTATCGAAATTATTGGAAAATTGCCAACAAAAAACAGAGACATATTGGGACATATAATTATTGTGCAACAGTGCGTCGGTGAATTGATTCAAATGGCAACTGTCAATTTTATGAGTACCCGCCAGCTTCTCTCTGCTCTGCAAATTGCAGAGCTTGAGAAAGAAAACGATGATGAGTTCGTGGGATTATTGGGTCGAAGATGCTCTTTAGAAACTCGAGCATCTGCAGCTCCTTATGACCATGAGACCTAGTGGCGAAGTCAGGAATTGTGGTTAGAGGGGGCCCTCTTGCAAAATATAAAAATAACGGAAATGAGAGCATAACCACTACAGGTTCTCGTAGAGCTTTTTGAAAATCATTTTCAGACTCCTGGACCAATATAGCTTAAAGAAAAAAAATCAAGAAATAAGCTTTAAATTATAGCTTTCACATATCAAGTTCTGATTGTTGTAATATAAGACACTTGTATCCTTTTCGACCCCAAAAAAAAAACCCCTTGTATCCTCTTTCAATACTCAATTCAATTTATACACACAACATTAAATTATTAACAGAGAGAGAGAGAAAGAAAAGGAGAGTGATATGGCTTGGGAGAGAGAGAGAGTTGAGTAGGGACCTGGGACCCCTCTGGTCCGTACGTGGCTCCGCCACTAATCTGTGTCCAACCAATATGGAGAGACTCTCAATGAGTATAGTATTGATAATTAAATTTTATTTGACACTTATCAAAGTTAAATGTTAGGATAAAGAACCTCAATCATATTTTCAGTGTTGCCATTAGAACAACAATTCATTTTTAGCATTATATCACTCACTATACTAGATTAAGAACTAGTTAATAATTACTTTGTAATTGTATTACAAACTTTTTAATTTAATTTATAAAGGTTTTACTCAATCATGCGTTATAATTTATGGTCTACTTGATGAACTACTACAAGAAGCTCGATACATTAGTTCCAATTATTCCGTTGATTGGATCATTGGCAAAAGTGAAATTTTGTAATGCATTAGGGTGTCCTATTACGTCCACCACCTGAGCGGATTCATCGAATTTTGATACTATCGACTGATTTGTGTTGGTTTGTTGACATATTTTATATGTAAATGCAAAACTAAGAAAAAAAGATTTTATATTTATGGATATTTGGAAAATTATAACTATCGTTTAAAGACAGAATAAAAATTCAATGTCAAATTCTAAGGGTCTGTTCGATAACATTTTCGAAGAATGTTTTCTGATAATGAAAACAAGAAAATGAATTTGCATTTTCAGGATTCGAAAATGCATCTTGTAGATTAATTGGAAAACATATTCAGAAAATAAAAACAGTGCAAACGTGTCTGGTATGACAATTTGAAAATAATAATATGTGAGTTATTTTTCAAGTATATTTTTGCTCCTTTCTTGTTCTAAAAAAATATTTTAAATAAAGTCTAAAATTATTATAAACAATGACAAATGTATAATTAAAAAAATTATAATGTTAGAAAAACCTAGATAATAAATTCTATTATCTTTAGTTTAAAATAAATATTTAAAGAAAAATATGAAATTGAATAATATATGATGGTTTTATCATAAAAATAAAATACCAATAAAATAATGAAGTGCAACGAAAAAAAAAATCAAATCAACAAAATAAAATGAAAAAGAAAAAAAAAGCAATAAGACCAATACACTGGGTAGAAAATGAAAACGATAATTTGGTGTTTTCAGTTTTTGTACATGAGTTTGAATTTGTTTTCAGAAAAAGAATTCCAGTGAAAATGAAAATGACATACCGAACACGGTTTTGGAAGAAAATGAAAACATAAAATGAAAACGGGGCTTTAAAAATGTTACCGAACGACCCCTAATTGTCGTTTAAAGACAGAAAACTCGATCTTGCCTTTGCAGTTCTTTACTTATTGGGTGGGGCCTTGGTTGTTAGTTTTATTTTCCCCGTTTCACAATGGGATATGTGTCACGCCCCAAAATCGAAACACGTGACAACGGCACGTACCTTGAGGACCCCGAAAATATAACACATAGATCCGAGGGTTATACTCCCAAGATTCCCAAAATACGATAAGCCTTTTTAATTAAATAAAACGGGTTGGATGAGAGTTGTAAATAACAACAGAAAACTGAATAAAAACATTATAAAAACTTTATTGTCGAAATACCAACCCCATAGGTTAAGGAAAAGTACGAGTAACCTTTTAAGTTATTTTACAAACCATAAATTTAAATACACACCAACCATCCATAATTTATACAGAGGAAGGAAATGAACAAGAAGCATCCTCAAGCTCTTAGGAAGGAAATCATGACCTGTTAGAGATGAAGAGGTACAGGGACCAATTGTGTTGATAGGTTCAAGAACAGCACCAAGTATAGTTCAAGGATTGTAATCTACATGAAAAAGTAGGGTTGAGCATCACATACGTTCATTTGCCCCGTAGGAGGCTCCCGGCCAGGTTTGAAAATAGATAGCAAAATAACATAGTAGTGTTCATGAAAAACAGTGAAAAGAATATGCACAACACAAACCATTTCCCTATAAATATAGGATCAAAACAGTTGGCATTCTTACACAACTTTCGCAAACGTTTCCCGAATACCCATAATATGCTTGTCTGACAACCGATCCCAATAGGCTGTTAGTATACAACCCAAACCACCAGATTGTAACCCATGAGTTGTTAGCTGTTGTTAGCTATTATTTGAGTCACGTGTGTTTGTTAGTCATCACATGTGGGTTAGTTAATTAGCTGGCAGGTTGTTAGGATTGTTAATTAGCTTGTTAACTTAATTTATGTGTTTTGTTAGCCAGTATATAAGCCAGTAATTAACTAACCCACACGTGATGACTAACAGACACACGTGACTCAAATAACATCTAACAACAGCTAACAAGTCATGGGTTACAATATGGTGGTTTGGGTTGTATGCTAACATAGGCCAACTACCCCTACTAGAAATAAAAACATAACCCACTTACTTGGTATAGTAGCGAGAGTGTCTATTTCAATGGTTACACCTCGTCAACTATACCTCACGCGTAAGGTATTGGTAAAGTCTGTCCGCGTAACGCCTCAGGAGGTTTAGGGAATTGAAACCCAAGGAAGTCGCTATTCCCCTTTCACTCTCAAGTCGTTGAGAATAATGCCCGCATACGTATACCCTTAAGACTTTGGAAAACCAAAGCCAAACATTCATAAAACCAAACAATATGGCATTAAAAAATAGTGCATCTTTCGCACACAACAATATTTACTATGTCATACATACACACAAAATACAAGTCCGAGAGTAAGTCCCCTTACCTGGAATCCAAAGCTTAAGCCTGACTTGTCCTCTGCACCTTCAAACTCAAATTGGCCACTGCTGAGCAACTTAATCATAATCCAACATTCAAAATATTACAACAAATCCTTGATTACACTTTAGTCCTTTTTCTTGTCTTTAATTGCACTGTTGTCCTTGAACTTAATGCAAATTTCAACTTAATCCTTATAAGTCCTTCAAATTCCAAGTAATTTCAAAATAGTCCTTGTTCTTTCTGAAAAGTCCAAAATGTTCCAATAGTCCTTAAAGTTCCATCTCTGGTCCAAAAACGGTAAAATCATGGTACAGTAAAATTAAAGTCTAAATAGTACTTTGTTGTTCGTACACATGAACCACATAAATAGGTATAATTTAGTTCAAGAATTTTAAGAAAGGCAAATGACAGAAAGATTATCCAATTTGATTAGATTTCAAATGGACAGAGTAATGGCTTATTGTGTATATTTTAGGATTAACTTGAAAATTACCCAATTATAAAATAATAAAAATTGAGTATTTGACAAATTTAAATTGGGCAACATAACAGTTAGGAATGGAAATATGGAATTAAAAATGAATAAAAGACGAGGTAAGAAAGAGAAATTACCTCGGTAAAATACTATGATGAATAGTACCATGAGTGAATCGTACGCCCCGAGTGAAGTTGCACGAATGATGAATAGTAGACACCACGAGCGGTTTTGGGATGAATAGTGCTTGTAAATAATGACTATGAATAGTAACTTCTCAGGATGAGTAGTAATTCTGAAAAATATCGGAATAGTGGCACATTCTACCCTATGCGAAAAATATTATGGAATTTTTCAAGGCATCACATTCTACCCTCCTTAGAAAAAATATCGTCCTCGAGATTTAGTCAATACACGCACACTACTCAAACAGGTGTGGATACTTTTCTCTCATGTTGAACTCGAGTTCCCAAGTTACTTCTTCAACTCCATGGTGTTGCAATTGAACTTTGACAAGTGGTACATGTCGATTTCTGAGTTGTTTGGTTTTTAAAAATAAATAAAATTCTAATATTTATTTTAATATTTGATATTTAATTTAATTAAAGATTTTGACCTAAAAATAAATAATAATAAAAACAAATATATTTTAATATTTATTTTAAGAAAACAAAGAAATGGGCTGCATTGTTTATGGGACTTATCTCTCTATTTTTTTTTCTTTTTCTTTTTTCTCCATTTCTTCTTCCTTTCCTTTCCATCCCGTTTCTTTTTTCTTTCTTTCTTCTTCAATCTCATATGGAAGAAGCTCAAAACTTTTGCAATCTTTAAGATTCAAGAAAGTAAGCTTTTTTAGAACTCCTACGGAAAAGTGAATCTCACTAGACTTTCACATCCCTCAAGATCTAATCTCTTAAGATTTTGGAACCTTTCGAAATCTAGGGTTTTAGTCAAACTTTTTTTTCTTTCTTTTTTTGACTAAGTGGTGGTCTGACATAAAAGAAGAGGAGTCGATGCTGGTTTGATTAACTGATTGGGTGGTTGTGGGTTTGATGGGTAAGTGGTGGCTGGTTATGGGTTTGATGGGTCTGTGGTTGTTGAAGAAGATGAGTCAATGATGTTGAAGGAAACGAGAGAGACAGAGGCGTTCAAGTAGGACTTGTGACGACTCGACTCCAATTTTAAGATAAAATTGAATTAATTAATAAGTTAATTAATTTGGATAATTAAAAATGAATTAATTGGATTTAATTGGAATTAAGTAATTTAAAGGGGCATTTTGTCCACTTTATGTTCGACGGAATTTGACTTAAACGAGTTGCGCCATTGTTCGAACGTCTTAAACGAGTCCGCTGACGGCGGAACGCTTCGACACGAAGCTGGATTGTTCGTGAGGACATAAAGCGTCATTTTGAAATTTGATAAATACCCTTGACCAATGGGATTTCCGGTAAAAAACCAGACTTTCTCTCCTCCCGCACTCTCTCTCTCCTCCGCGCGACACCACCGTTCTCTCTCTTTCGATTCTCTCACCTCAGTCACTTACCGAGGCCGAGACTGCCAATCGAACTGCTGCCTCATCCTCTTCAAAACCCAACCCTTTTCGTCGATCAAACGCTGGCCAGAGACGGTCCCGATCGACCGGGTTTTTCTCCGCTCTTCTCCGCTTCGATCCGGCCAGCTTCCCGCGAGCTGCCGTGCACAAGGTCAGGTTTCAACCCTCTTAATCTCCTCTTGTTGCTTCCGCGCAGGTGTGTCGCTTCGTCTGGATTTGAAACTGATCCGGAAACCTAGGTTTCGGCCGGATTTCATGTAGGTTTTCTCCGGCTGGCTTGCCGACCTGGGGTGGCTCAGCCCTGGCTCTGAGCTTCCTGTGGGCTGCGTAGTCAGCTGGGGGTGCGTGCAGTGAGGTGGTGGAAGTTTGGGTGGCCGGGCTCGATTTACCAGCCACCCGCCACCTACTGGCGGGCGGTGGCGGCGCGTGGTGGCGGTTTGGTGGCGGTTCTTGGGTCAGTAATGATCCTCGTATCGCTGTGAGCGCGTGGGAGTTGACGGATCTCAATTCCTGAGATCGCTTAGTTATCGAATCCTGATCTCGCTATTGCGCGATTCTCGGTTCGATAGATTGAACGGTTGGATCGTGTCCATTCTGGATATGTGGATCTAGATAATTCTAGGATCGTGATAGGATTTGGACGGATCATGATTCGAGTCCCTGAGCATCTCGATCAATGACTTGAAGTTAGAATTAAATCAGAATCGTCCGATCGCATTTATCGATCGTGAGCAATCCGACCGTCGGATCGAGACCAAACTTTGAGGACACGTTGTTCAGGTCGTGTTGAACCCTAGGAACTTTCGGATCTAAGTTTGAGGTCATGGGACCCACGGGTCCGCTTGACCCATTCTGGCCTGGCTTGATCAAAGTTTGACCAGTTGACCGAGTGTCTCCCGAGGTCCTGCTTGTCGTGTAGTTGACTTTGTCGACTTCTCAGGAAGGTCTGGATCGCTTTGGAGGTCTCTGGCTCCGCGGCCCGGTTGACCGAAATGGGGTATTTGACCACCTGCTGACCGTGAGTCTTCTCCGGTGGTCCTAACGTTGTAAGAGGTATTTTGACCTTAGAATCCTTCGTAGGACGTGATGCACACGTACTAAGTGGGGTTTTGTTAGGGCTTTAAGTTTACGGTTCTCGACGGTTCGCATTAATCCAATCTTCGTATCTATCGCTTTAGGTGTTGACTTTCTACGCCGCAGCGACCCTTTCGAGGGTGCAAGATAGACCAACTATGAGTGGACTTTGTTTTCAATGTGCATGACTTGAATGAATTGCATGATGTGCATGAAATGAGATTTAATGATTTTAAATCTTGAATTGGATAAGTGTTTTAAGTCTTGACATGACTTTGGTTGATTTATATTAAAAGTAATTGCATTGAAGTTTTATGCATGATTTGGGTTGCTTGTTTATTTGTGGGGCCCTGATGGCTATTTTATTATTATTTATACCTTTGGTATTGAATCGACGTGGTTAACGCCTATGATTTAATATCGGATTTTAATTATACAAATGAGCTATATTAAGCTTGAAACCGCTTTTTATTATATGTTAATTATATAATTGAGTATATGGACGCAGTATAGTCCGCTTTGATTCCATATTCGGTTTTAGGTTAAAACCCTATGATTTATAATTGTGATACTTTGATTATATATATATATAAACTTATATATATATGTATAGCTACTTGAGTAAGCACGTAGTAATAGTGGAAAATGGTTATATAACTATATATATATATATGTATATGTACTTTGCTATATATATATATATATTGATATATCTTTACCTTGATTATATATATATATTATTTATATATATATAGGTATATCTACTTTAAGAAAAGGATCACCATATTTGGTTGTATGTATATATATATATGTACCTTGTTATATATATATATATGCATATGTTTATCTACTTTAAGGAAAGGGTTTTCAATACTAAGTATATATATATATTGATATATATATATATATATATATATATATATGTTTATACTCTTATATTTGACGCTTTTAGAGATCAGATATTTTATTATGATTTTGTATGCTGGATTTAGCATTGAGGAGATTTAAATATGGTTTTTCACCAAAATGATGTTTGATTCATTATTAATCATATGCTATCGCTTGAATTGTGATTATTTTGAATATATAAATATATGTTTTGGACATGATGTCCTGCTTTTTGAGTATATATATTGGTTATATGCTTGACGGACTTGTATGTCCCGATGTTGTTTTGGGTTGGGTACATTGTGGTTGTATATATATATATATATATACCGTTATCGCATGATGATTGATGTGTGTGCATTTAGCACCCCGTGTCGTACTCCCCTGCTCGACATCGATGATACGAGTACTTGCTATGTTCGATCCTGCATACCTTTAACGGGGTGTAGTCGTAGATCCTTAATTGGATAGTCCGCGCGCATGACATATTACATGGACGAGTGGCATTGATGGTTCCTTACCTTGCGGGCTCCGTGGAGCTTAGTCCCGATTGGACGGCTTAACCCCGGGGCACGAGGCCATTATGATGTTGATTGGGTGTTCAGTAAATCCTAGGCACCGTCACATCATGAATGCGTACCTTGTCCACCAAATGATCCTCGTTGGATTGTTTTCCCCCGGTACTTGTGTGTGTTATAGTTATACTATACCTATACGCTGTGTGTTAGTACATTCGTATTCATATTTCTTTTTAGTGAGGATCGCTCTTTGCTTGTCGTGGCTTGTAAGCACATGATTGTGAGTTTGGGGATGTTTGGGAAACTATTTATCCTGCTTTGGTTGTAGTACTTGACTTGATTTCGGTACTTTTATAGGTTTTACTTGTGGGATTGTAAATCCTGTTTATATATATATATTTATATATATATATATAAATGTTTTGAACTGCAATTATTATCTTTATTGTCATTGTGCTTGGATTTGTCATTGTGAAGTAAGCTTATCTCGGCATTTTAAAGGTTTGTTTTACCTTATGTGGATTTTATTCAATCTTTATCCTTTTACGTATAAATCCTTTTGTTTATATTTTATAAACTTGTGTGGGATTTGTTTTGGGAGGATTATGCCTGGGAAATGTAAAAGGGGTTTTAATCGAAATGTTTTCTCGTGATTTTGTATTAGTACTGCTTTTCAAATCAACCAAGTATATAAACGATTTGCATATGCATGTTTGCATGGTTTTAAACGGGGTTACTACTTTGATTTAAGTATGAAAACCTTGTTTTGTCCACTCACACTCTTTCTGCTTTTGCGCCCTGCATCGTAGTTGCTTCGACACTGCTCTACTGGGTCATGGCGCTTCTCTTCTCGAAGCTTGGGAAGGGTAGGATTGTAACTTTAACCCTAAACTTGTAATCTGTTATTTTTATTCCGTTGAATTCTTTGTACTTTACTGCTCATCACCTTTAGAGTTGAATTAGCTGGGCCGATTCGTTATGTATATGTATGCATGTCGGGCGCTGGGTTGTTTATCCGTGCTAGTTTGACATGTTGAAGTTTTGGCTTAGTCCTGTTGTCAGAGAGACTCGCCGCTTTTCGGCAGAAGTCTTGGCCCCTTTATAGGTTGTATCTCGAAAGAGGTATTTGTTTTAGGATGTGGGCCCGACATGGGTTGGATGTGGGCCCATCACAGGATTCGCGCGAATTCCGAGGTGGAATCGGGCCTGGGTCCCGCCAGACTCGCATGTTCTGTTTAGCGATGGTGTTATTTAGTGAACCACATTTCAGCCTCCCAATATTGGACGAGCGAGTGAGGTCTTTCTTTTACTATTGGACTCTACAATCCCACTTAAGTCAATCCCCCTCTTTATCAAACATAGGTTTCAAATACTATTTAAGCCAATCCAGTCTAGTGAGGTATGCCAAACATGCCCTATAAGTCCTTAAAATTCCAAGTAATTTCAAAATAGTCCTTGTTCTTTCTCAAAAGTCCAAAATGTCCCAATAGTCATTGAAGTTCCATCTCTGGTCCGAAAACGGTAAAATCACGGTACAATAAAATTAAAGTCTAAATAGTACTTTGTTGTTCATACACATAGACCAGAGGAATAGTTATAATGTAGTTCAAAAATTTTAAGGAAGGAAAATGACAAAAAGATTATCCAATTTGATTAGATTTCAAATGGACAGAGTAACGCCATATGGTGTACATTTAAGGATTAACTTGGAAATTACCCAATTATAAAATAATAAAAATTGAGTATTTGACAAATTTAAATTGGGTAGCATAACAGCTAGGAATGGAAATATGGAATTAAAAAATGAATAAAAGACGAGGTAAGAAAGAGAAATTACCTCGGTAAATACTATGATGAATAGTACCACAAGTGAATAGTACCCCCGACTGAAGATTGCACGAAATGATGAATAGTAGACACCACGAGCAGTTTCGAGATGAATAGTGATTTTGAATAGTGACTATGAATAGTAACTTCTCGGGATGATAGTAATTATGAAAAATATCGGAATAGTGGCTTTGATGGTGGAGGAGGAGAGGAAAAGAGGGAGGATAATTTTCTTGAGAGAGTTTTGGTGTGAAGATGAATGAATGACGAGGAGGCTATTTATAGAAATCCCCGACGACTCGGATCGATTCGAATATTTAATTCGAAAACTCATATTAAAAGATGAGTTTTGGATCCATTGTAGGAAGATACATGATAGCTCCAAAATGGATGGTCCAGATGCATTTCCAACAACCAAACTAAAGGCCTAGATCAAGTCAAAAGTCTTTGATTTGATCTACGGTCTAGATTTGATCTAGAATCAGATCAACGACTTAGATTAACGTGCGTACGGTATAGCACTATACACCCTAGTTTTCCGAGTCTTCTAAGTCTTCCAACCAATCAGATGTTGACATGTGGCATGGTGACATGTTCCAACCAATCACAAAATGCCATGTGAAATTTTCAATTTAATTTCCTATTTTCCAACTTTGAAAATTCACTAAAAATACTTCCGAGTTTCGAAAAATTATCCGAAAAATACCATAAGCTCGTAATGACGTCTATTAATTTTCCATGAAGTCAAAACACCAAAATTCTAACTTTATAATTTCGGACATATGTTAATCTTAAACATAATGGCAATATTTACTTTTAAAAATGCCACTTACCTCAAAATGAACTGTGCAAAAAATATTATGGAATTTTTCAGGGCGTCACAATATGTCCTTCTATAAACACTTTTTTTTTTGGGTAAAGTTGAACTTTCATAAACAAAGACCAAAGAGAGGTCAAAAGAACACACCTCCGAGACTACACAACCAGTCAACAACAAGAACAAGAAGAAACCAAACAACAGTAGGAAAAAAAACCCTGTAAAAACAACAAGAAGAAAAACAAAAGGCAAAAAAAAACCAGCACATCCCAGCCAACATCTGTGGTGCGAAAACATTCCAAGACCTTGTCAGGGATGGACTACGCAACAAAACACCCACAAGTACCGAGCAAATAATAAAGCAAACACGAATCGAAAAGTAAACACACACACACACGAGAACACAAGAATTTATAGAGGTTTGGCGTTGTGCCTACGCCATCTTGGTGATCCCCGAGAAATTCACTAGAATGAAAGAACCCCTTTGGTTACAATGAAGAACCCCCTTTACTCTCACAAACTCTATATCTTTTTTCTCTCACCCTTGTCTCAAACCAATTTGATGCCTTGATTTCTCCTTACGCTCAATAGCTTAAGAAACCCATGTGCTAAAATTGCATATTTATATGTATAGGGCTTTAGTACAATTATACAAGGAATTATAAAGCCTAAAATACCCCAAAACTATGAATAAATCCGTCCATATATGCTAGGAATCCGCGCTGGATTCGCTTATGCCGCTCGAGCACTTCTCGCTTCAGCTCAACACACTCATATGCCGCTCGAGCTGGCGCTTAAGCGCCTTGGTCTGAAGCAAATTCGCCTCTCTGCCGCTCAAGCGCCAGAGCCCAGTCAATCGTTTTGACTGCTTGCTTCCTTCTTTCCTTCTTTCCTTCCGCACCTTTAGGCGAGCCAACATCAACAACATCTATACTCAGAGAGTTGAGGACAAGGTAGCCCATCACGAGAGAGTGAAAATCAGGGAGGTTGGGGGTCGAATGACCAGTGCCAGCCCTGAGATTTTTAAGTCCCAGGGCAGCGTCAAAAATAGAACCTATGTATGTATAGCTCAACGTAAGAAAGATCATTTGATTTTATTTGTATGTGTGAGTATATGGAACCTTTTATAACCATAGAAAAAAGCTCGGACAAATTTCATTTAATTTTTGTATATAATAAATGATTAAAGATCCTATGTATCTATAGCTCCACACACAAAAAAACACTTGATTTTATTTGCGTCTGTGTGTAGAATATTTAAAAATAAAACTTTTATAATAGAAAAATGTTTAGGTCACCGACAAAATGCATTTATTTTTTGTATATAAGAAATTATTGAATATTAAAAAAAAATAAAGTACTAAAAAGAACCAAGCACTCGCATAAAAAAGAAATTAAAAAATATGCACAAAGATGGAATCAGACCTGGTTTAGGTGTACATTGGATTATTAACTGTAGACGTCCCTAAACTTTGCCTCGAGTTGCAATTGGGTCCGCAAACTTTTTTTTTTAGGCAATTACATTCGTTAACTCGACAATTAGTTCCAATTGGGTCATACAGTTCAACTCTGTCAATTTGCCCGTCAAAATGAGGGGTAAAAGTGTCCTTTCGGGTTCTTCATCCATCTTTGACCCCAACTCCACCTTTTTCATCCATCATCGACCCCAACTCCACCTTCTTCATCCATCATCGACCCCAACTCCATTTTCAGAGCCTTCTACACCACCAGTTCCGGCCAGAAATCTCATTTTCAGCAAGATTCAATATTTGGAGCTTAGGAAATGCAGCACTAAACCATCTGGAAGAGACCTATTTAACTGATTCGATGAGAGATCAATCTAAAACAAAGATTGGCAACTCACAATTCCTGATGAGATGCTCTTTTCAAACCAGTTTTGGCTAAGATATTAATCCAAACCAAAGTTTTCAAGTAGACCAAAGTTGCCAATGTTGTTTGGCAAGGACTATAAATCTGGTTATGGGAGAGATTAAGGTACTTAAGTCTGGAGCTTAGTGCTGGTATCAGGGATAGAACCAAAGAGTTCCAAACAAGAAGCCTCTAAGCCAATAACATATTCCTTTTTGGCATCACAAAATACTCATTTCCATGAGCAAACAGGAGTAGAGAAGTTGTAGAGTTGAGAAGAGGCTAAGCCCATCTTTTGCAAGAACTGAGAGACAAAGAACCCATCTGTATTGGGTTGTTGACAAGCCAAGGGCTTCAAGAAAAGTGAAAGCACCAGCATAGAAACAAAGAAACCGAATGGGTTGGGATTGTTGGGTTGGGATCGAACACTTTGCATCTTGGGGGGTAGGGTTGCGGGTGGGTTCTGGGTTTTGCGGGTTGGGAGATGGGGCGGATTGCAAGTTGGGTTGGGATCCGAGTTTTGAGGGGTGGGATAAGGAGGAGGGGGAATGGGTTGCGGGAGGTCGGGAGAGATAAAGAGGGAGAGAGCAAGAGTTAAGAGAGAGCGAGAGAGAGAGTGATTTTTATTTTTAAGTTTATTTATTTTATTTAATTATTTTTTCACTTTTTAAAGTTATTTTTTCCATTTTTAAAAGTAAAAATATTTTAATTGAGATGGACGGCTTTAGCCCTCAAAATAACGACTAAACTGATCGAAGGACTCAATTGGAATTGATGAGAGAGTTGGATGACCTAATTGCAACTCGAGGTAAAGTTGAGGGACGTCTACGGTTAATAACCCTAAAATCTACCTTACCACTGCTGCTTAGGGGTGGGCATTGGAATCGCAAAACCGTAAAACCAAACAAACCAAACCGGAAAAAACTGTAGAAAACTACATTGACCAGAAAAGTAAAAAACCGGAACAAAAATTGAACCGGACTTGTTTGGACCGATTTCTGTCCCAATTTTTCACCCCAAGGAATCGGTCCAATCCGAACCGATCCAATCCAAATTATTTATATATATATTTTCTTTATTTTATATATATTTAACATGTGGCCATTTTTTATTGGTTCTTTATTTAACATGTGTATAATTTTTTTTTTTACAAAATTATTTAAATCCATTGCTACATTTTTAATGTTATAACTAATATTTTTCCAAGTCCAACTTCAAAACATCTCTCTTTGTATGAAATTGGATCATTTATTAATTTTCAAGCCCAAAAAATAAAATTTTAGTTGGAATTTCTATTTTTAATTTTTTTTAAAAAAATATAGAATCTGATTCAAAATCGAAAATCGGACTGACCAATTTAAAAAAATTCACTAAAATCGAACCGAACTGAACCAATTAAATAGTCCGATTCCGGTTCCAATTTAAGGTGAGAATCGGGCCAAACCAGACTGTGCCCACCCCTACTGTTATTGAAGTCAACTTAAAATATATAATATTTATATGTTTATCTATATAACTAGTTACGTATGACCACATAAAAAAAATAAGACAATTTGGGGCCCTCCTTTAAGCCGGGGTAATGACAGTCACACTAAGGGCACTTCCAGCAGTGCCCGAAGGCAAGGGCTGGGGGGGGCTGAGCCCAAAACGAGATTCCTGCAGCAATTGCTGGCCTCGGCCAAGCTGTGTGGGCCACAGGCCTGGGCTGGCCTGAGGGCTGGTGCCACGTGGCGGCTTCTGAGCTGTCGGATTTCTTTTTTGTCCTTCAATCCAACGGCAAGACATTTTTTCTGCAAAAAAAATGAAACAAATTTTAAAAAAAATCGAATTTTTTTTTTAAATACCCAAAAATATCTATTTTTTTTTCTTTCTATAAATACCAATCCCTACTCTTCACTTTCAACAACAAATCCTCATACATCTTCTCCTCCAATTATTATTCACTTTCTACTCAATATTTTTTTCACTTTCAAGTTTAATTTTTCTCTATCATATTATGGCTTTTTCTCAAGAAACCGGAGGAGCATGGAGCATCATGGAAGATGTTTTGAAATTAATCTGAAATTTGAAACAAAAATTTATCTGAAATTTGAATTCGAAAATCTTATTCGAAAATTTTATCTGAAAATCTTATCCAAAAATATTGTCCAAATTAATTGTTTAGATAAACAAATTTGTGAAAAAAACAAAAAATTGAATAGTATTTGCCATTTGCCATGGCAACGGCTGAAAATGCAACTTACTTTTTGCAAGAGCAGACACTATTTTCGTGAATAGTGTCAGTCCTAACCCCCACTTGCCATGGCAAGGGTTTAACCGCTGGAAGTGCCCTAACTGTGCTCGCTCAGGGCCGAGGCTGCGAATCGGAATTTGAGCCTGAGTCAACTCGGTCGCTGCCACCCGGTTTGACACGTCGCCCGAGTCAACTCCGGGCAACGACAGAGACAGCGAAGTTGTAGGATCGTTCTCCTCCTATTTTTGGTTGTCGCTATTGTTGTCGTTGGAAGACGACGTCGTTTCAGCGAGCGGCAGAACCCTTCCAGTTCGCGCCACGGGTCTGTACACGTGGCACCGGGCTCATGTATAGCTTGGATACGCGTCGTCCTGCTCTCGTTTACCAAACCAAAATTTTCATCTTTCGAGCGCATTCACATATTGACTCTGTCTGGCACTCGAAACTCGAAGCTTCTCCAATCTCAAGCCATGGAGACTCTCCAATCAAACCCTAACCCTCCTCCAATCGAAGCCCTAGATCCTCAACCCCCTACTTTCTCTAATCTGTCTACTGAAACCGTACCCTCCTACGATCGCAAACCTCCTCCCCCCTCCGGAAACCCTAGTCTCAGATTATAAGGACCCATCTCCACCACCTCCCTCTCAAACCCTAGCTTCGGATGCTCAAAACCCCTCCCAAATTCCCCAGATTGGTACTGAGAATGGTAATTCTAACGAGGGCAGCAAGACGCTTGCCCTCAGGCCCGATATCCAAAAGCCGCTGCTGTCGGAGAATGGATTGACCAACACCCATAGTGGTACCGACAGAGATGGCTCCGGCGGGGAGGAGGAGACGACGAGCAGGCGCCGCCGCCGCAGCCGGTGGGACCCTCAGCCCGAGTCAGACAACCAGAGTGGTGGCGGCGAGTCAGGTAGCGGCCCGAGGAAGAGGAAGTCGCGTTGGGCGGATGAGGAGCTGAAGCCGGTGATTCAGCTACCGGATTTCATGGGAGGTATTGAGTTTGATCCAGAAATTCAAGCTTTGAATAGTAGGCTTCTTGAGATTAGTCGAATGCTGTCTTCGGGTTTGCCTTTGGATGATCGTCCCGAAGGGGCCAGGTCTCCTTCACCGGAACCTATATATGACAATATGGGAATTAGGATTAATACTAGAGAATTCCGTGCCCGTGAGAGGTTGAACAAAGAGAGACAGGAAATTATTGCTCAGATTATTAAGAGGAACCCTGCGTTTAAGCCTCCAGCTGATTACAGGCCGCCTAAGCTTCAGAAGAAGCTTTACATACCTATGAAAGAATATCCAGGCTACAATTTTATTGGGCTTATCATTGGCCCAAGGGGTAATACTCAGAAGAGGATGGAGAAAGAAACTGGTGCTAAAATTGTCATTAGGGGTAAGGGGTCGGTGAAAGAGGGTAGGCTGCAACAGAAGAGGGATTTGAAACCTGACCCTTCTGAGAATGAGGACTTGCATGTTTTGGTTGAGGCGGATACGCAAGACGCACTCGATGCTGCGGCTGGGATGGTGGAGAAGCTTTTGCAGCCTGTGGATGAGGTGTTGAATGAGCATAAGAGGCAACAGCTTAGGGAACTTGCGGCCTTGAATGGGACAATAAGGGATGAGGAGTTTTGTAGGTTGTGTGGTGAACCGGGGCACCGTCAGTATGCATGCCCATCACGGACCTCGACCTTTAAGAGTGACGTTCTTTGTAAGATATGTGGTGATGGTGGGCATCCAACCATTGATTGTCCAGTGAAGGGTACAACTGGGAAGAAAATGGACGATGAGTATCAGAACTTTTTAGCTGAGTTAGGTGGGACTGTTCCTGAATCTGCAACTAAACAGACCAGTACATTGGCTCTTGGCCCAGGCAATACTTCAGTAAGCAATCCTCCTTGGGCTAACAGCGCTGGGAGTGCCAGCAGTGCATCATCACATCCAGGCTTGGGATCAGTTGGAGTCAAGCCTACCAAGGAATATGATGACACAAATTTGTACATCGGATACTTGCCACCTACTCTTGATGATGATGGTTTGATCCGATTGTTTTCACCTTTTGGTGATATTGTGATGGCCAAAGTTATTAAGGACCGGATTACCGGATTGAGTAAAGGTTATGGTTTTGTTAAGTATGCAGACGTTCAAATGGCTAATAATGCTATTGCAAGCATGAACGGTTTTCGCCTGGATCAACGAACCATTGCTGTCAGAGTTGCTGGCAAGCCTCCACAGCCTGCTCTGCCTCCTGGACCTCCAGCATCGACAATGCCCACGTACCCGGTCTCTCTCCAGCCTGTTGGTGCCTATCCATCCCAGCAATTTACCCCAGGTGGTCCTCTTGGGAATGCACCACCTACTAGCTATGCGGGTACTCCTGTTCCATGGGGACCCCCTGTTCCTCCTCCTTATGCTCCTTATGCTCCTCCTCCTCCTCCTCCCCCCGGTTCAACCATGTATCCTCCTCCCATGCAGGGTCAACCTATGGGTACTTACGGTGCACGATACCCTCCTCCCCCCGGTGCACCATCTCAACTGGTTACCTCAAGTGAAGCACAACAGAGTTATCCCCCTCCGGGAGTTCAATCTGAAAACAGTACCTCTATGCAATCTGTACCAACTAATATGTATGGGGGCTCAGCAATGCCACCAAATGGCCAACATTCTTATCCTGCATCTTCGTATGGTTACTCATCTTACTACAATGCAGTTCCACTACCTCCTCCTCCCCCTGCCCCTGTACCTGGATCAACTGCAGACCAATCCCAGAGCATTGGTGATGTGCCATGGGCCACAAATCCTCCGGTTCCTCCTCCAGCTTCTTCTGCAGAGAAGACAGCCTATGGTGCAGATGCAGAGTATGAGAAGTTCATGGCGGAAATGAAATGATGCGGTCCCCCTCGGTATTACTCTGAGTTGATAGGTATGCGCTGCACATTTTTGTTTCACTATTGGTTATGGAAATTATGTTTGGTATCTTTTGGATGCATAATTGTTGCTTTGCTCATACGTTCATCCACTTGAACTAGCTGGACCATTCATTTCTACAAAAAAATTGAACCCGCAAAAAAAAAGCCCTTCAACTATAGAGACTTTTATATCTGGGACTCAGAAGGAGTTTATAACTTCCTCAGTCTCTCCCTTGCTCCCTCCTGCTTAAGCGAGTGGGTGGGTGAAGGATGTGTATTGTCTTTTGATTTACTTTATAGTTTTTGAATTTTTTTATTTTTGTTTTACAACGGGACTTTCACTTGGTCTTTTGTATATATGAAGGTTGTTTACAGAAAACAGATGATCATGCCATCATTGTAAGTATGTGATTCCCCAGGATAGTTCTGGATATCTATCCCTGGCTCTTGCACAATTGTGGTTCTCATTTTGTTAAGTAATATCTCCGATTTATTCTAATGTGTGACAGAAGCTAACATGAGCCCCCCTTCCCCTCCCCTCTGGCTGGAAATGAAGAAATATTTAATAACGATTATGTTTTCTTGGTGCTGTTTCTTTTTTGTTTTGTTGTATCATCCTGAAAGGCCTTGTTATGCAGGGATGTCTTAAAGACGCATGGATAGGATTACATTTATAGTTTCCTTTCTTATTCTTGGAGGAGCTACATATTTAATTTTTATCTATTGTCAATTCGCACTTACATGAAGTTGCTGCATAATTCATTTATATGTTGCTTTTACAGTACTTGACACTTCTCCATTGCCATTATGTAAAATTTTGACAGGACTGATGTTTCTTGGAGCTCTTGTGAACCTGATTTCTTACCTCTTGCCATGACTTTGTTGAAGTTTGGGACTCACATCTTTAACCTTGCTGTAATGTTATGACCTTTGCAGAGACTTGGGCTGGAACTTCAGTTGGAGAAGCCATTTTTAAACAATATGATTCGTTTTATTTGGGTGCTTATGTTGCACGTAATTTTGTTATTTTGCTGGTTTCTTACTAATGTCTCTGTTTCCAAGTTCAGTCTGAACGCCCACTATTTGGCACTGATGGTTTATGATGTTATGTTGACTTAGTGGGTTGCATAACTAGTTTTGTTGTTTGCCCTAACTGTTTTGTCTCTCTAGTTTTTATTGTAATTCAATTTTTACCTTGAGGACCCTAAGTTTTTCCGACTGCCATGGTGCTGAAGCTGCTCCAATGATGAAGTTATCATTCCATTTTAGAAGGTAATCATGCCTTACAACTTGAGGCATTCTCGGTAGGTGGAAGATACTTATGTTTTTCTTATATTAACTGTATTTCCATATGATATACAATGGGATTTGATGTCCTTTTCCAGTTTTTCTTTCGCAGGTAAAAGAAACCATTCCTAATAGGTTATCACTTATTTTTGAATGTCCAGAATTTTGGTGCTGTCTATGGTTTGGCTCCGTTAATTTACAATTGTGTTGGCATCTTAAAAAACCTAACTCCTGATTGTAGCCTATATGGTGAAGCTTTGAGTGTTTCTATGTTTTGTTGAGGTAGAAACTGGTCCAGGTCTGTTTGTTCGAAATAGCCCATATTGGTGTGTTCAAAATGGTCCATTGTTGCAATTAGAAGAGAGGCTTAGGCCACAATGGATTGTTGTTGGTTTTGGGATGAACAATGGCTGATAAATAGTTGATTGCAATAGCTTTTTTATGACAACAGTATTTGATATCCTGAGCCAAACCAACTATGCTGATGAGCATTGGGGCAAGGAGTTGGATTATAGAATTTTGACAGACTAGTTGTCAGATTTAAGTTTCTGACTATAGCTGTGCCCTGGGGTTGATGATAAGTAAACTTTGTAGAATCACAAGAAAGTAGAACATTTGCCAATTAAGGCTCCTGGACACATAATAGCCTCTTTGTCATGTGCATCTAAGGTCCTTTTCTCTTTGCCCTAATAGTTTTGGGATCCAGTTGAGTAGTGATTTGTGATTGATTGGTTACTGTATGGAATGGTTGGACAAGAAATAGCTTACTGGTTGGGATGGTGGGTGTAAGTTCCTTTTGTTTGTATTTTTGGTCAGCAGTTTAAAGCATCACTCAAAACTCAGTACTTGTCTTTGTTTGCAGGTTTTTGGGTTGCTAGTTTTTCTAATAAACTTTTTTTTTTCATTTCATGTTTCTTTTTACTCTCTTTTTGTCACTAAATCAATAATCTATGAACTGTTATACTTTCTCTATGGCCTTCCCCCACCCCTAAATCCTGGTTTTTTCAAATCTTTTGGAACTATGAGACGCTTGTTTCTGTGAAGTTTTTTCTCACACCAATTATGATAATGGACCATTGCTGGTTTTGACTTCCTATGCTGATTCATTTAGACAGCAATTGCTCCCACTAATTAGCAGCTATGAATACCTTCGCATCTATATCGATTAATTTGACACATGGCTTGTATATGTGTTTGTATGTGTACGTTAAGAGTGTGTTTGTATAGGAATTTACATTTTAATTGTGTCTGTGGAACATTTGAACAAACTCACGAACCACGGAACTTTTGTTTTAATCCCTGACGTGTGGCCTCTTGTTGGTTTTTCATTGTTTGGAAAGTTGTTTTGTTGGTAGTTGGCATGTCGTTGTAGCGACCGCATCTCCATCAATGGTGAATTACTAACCCTGTTTGCAGATTAGCATTCACATGACTTGGACTTGGTTAATTTTTCAGGTTAAGTGATGTATCGAAGTTGATTTGATCTACTAAATCTTAACACAATAATGACCGTTGCTTTCACTATATACTAAATACTAATGGCACAGGAGAAGTAACCAAGGACATTTTAGGTCCTTGTCAATGTTTGTTCACTATGCTAACACAAATGTGTATATACTAGGCTGTAAGCATTTGGTTTTACAGGGAATTCATTATCAAATTTCTGCAAGGCGGATGCTGTTTATAGCTTTGCGGATCCTCGTTGATGAAGCCACTAGATACATCACATCACGATTAGTGTTCTTTTTTAGTGAAATCAAAGCCCAACATGGGCTTCTTAGAATCATGTTTCTCTTCTTGCCTGGCTCAGGGCTGTCAATGAGCAGGCAATTGATGAATCTTTGTAGGCAGCTGTTGTACAATCCCGGTAAATATTAACCTGATTTCTAAAGTTTTTTGCCTTCATGCTCAGCTTTTACTTGCACATTCAAACCCCATTTTGGTATATCTCCGTGTGTTAAACTGGCCCGCCTTCGTATTTGTAGGAATGAGTGAGAGATTGGATCTTACCCATAATTTGAATTGAACTTGGAATTTAGTACCACCTCTCAACTTTTGAATGGGCTCGGGGTTGGGTTGGAAGTGATGACACTTTCAAATTTGTAGGGGTTCTGCTATTTTCGCTGCAGCAGTACATGCTCATTCAAATTCAAATTTTGCCATTCGCGAAAATTACTTTCAAACTAGGAAAATACAATTTTATTGGTACCTTTACGACTACTATTGATGATTTGTTAAATAATACAAGCGTGGAATAAAAGGTATCCGTAACTAGAATTGGAATTTAACCACCTGCATGAAATGGATGTGATGGAACAGGTGATTGCTTATTTTAATTTGACTACTGTAAAAGGGTTTGGACGGATCTATTTACTGAGCCACAGCCTAGGTGAGATTTTTTTTTTCAGCCCAAACTTTGTAATACAACCCACTCGAGTCTACTCATAAGACCCGTTCACACTTAACTCCTTCATGTAAGATCAATTTAGTCCACCCAATTTTAAAATCGTAGTCCGTCTGAAGTGCATTTTCGTCTTCTTAGATGCTCCATTTTGATAACATATATCGAGCAAGCGTTTATGTCTGATGGGTTTTAATCATGCAACTTGAGAATGCACCATTATAGAGTTCTAGTGAAAAGAGAACCAAAAAAAAAAAAAAAACAACGCTCCACATGAACACACTGATGAAACCAGCTGCCCATAAAAGCATTTACTAAATCACTTTCTAGTGAACCTTAGTTCTTTCACCATGAACAGAAATTGGTAGAACAGTTTGTCATGGTGATGAAAGTTACAATAGGAATTTGGGAAGTTCGGGTGCCTAGTTTGAACCATCTTATGCCCTCTAGATTATGGGCTTATTCTTTTATTGGGCCAGAACTAGGCTATGGGCTTTATTACTCACAATTCTTCTGTGGACACGTTATTCAACAAATTCCCGCGGTTAAGTAATACAATTTAAGGGCTTTTATCAAACAATAATTAGTAGAATAGTTGTAAAGTCGACTTCTTCATTCTTTGAGTGGCCGAGGTTCGAAACTCGCCTGTTTCTGTTTTTTCCCAGTTTTCATTTTTGTCCTTCTTCTTCGTTCAGAAAAGTCATGGATAACGATAACGACGGGTCCTCTTCTCGTCCGAGAACGGTAACAACTAGCTCTCTCTATAATCAATTTTCTTCTTCAATTTCACCACAATTCCATCTTGGATCTGAATTCTTGCCCTGATTTTTTCTTTTTCTTTTTTCTTTTTTTCAGCGTAGGTTTATACCCAAACCCAAAGGTCGCAAAAAGACCGAAGCACCTGTGCCCGCACGGTATTTATCAAAAACCTTCCCTTCAAATCCCATTTCATTTCATTTCTTGGAAATATTTAACATGGATTTTCTTTTAACGGTTTGTGCTGTGAATCAATGCAGTGAGGTCGGTGACGATGACGATGGTGAAGAAGCCAGGAAGGCCGAGGCTCTGCTTCGTCAGTTCAATGTAAGCTTGTGTTTTCTTTCTTTGACCAAACATTTTCTGTCCGTAATGATTTTTAATGCTCAACAATTTCTTGGTGTGTGTTTTGATGGAGTTATTTATTCATTTTTATTTGATGTTTTTTGGGGCTGTTTAATAATTAATGGTGATGTAAAATGTAAATTTTCCTTTTTGTCTTTTTTTAAAATTAGTAATATAAAAAATATTAGCTTTGGGATCTATTAAGACTAAATAAATGCACAAGGCTCTGTTTGGTTGTTCAGAAATGGACGGCGGTGTGAAATCTACAGTTTGGGTTGTAAGGTGTGTTTGGTTGCGCTATCAAGATAGACAAGGTCTATACTTTTGTTTTGGGGATATTTTTGGATATCTAAATATAGAAGGAAAGAAAACAAAAGATTTTTCTTCAGGGTTAAAATGAAAAGACCAACTTGATGTTGGAAATGGACTCACAAATATTTTTTTTATTCATTCCTTGCTAAAAATAGAAGGCAATCTTGTTTGGTGAAAAATACAAGCTTTGATCGATTGTCAAGGCACTTGCAAGATGAGCTTTAACTCACTTCCAATAACCCATTTGTACCATTTTGAAACGAAAAAGAATTCACCTTCCATGCGTGTTCACTTGTTCAGTTGATGTCAGTAAATCAGTAGCCAACCTCCTTGCCCAGTTTTGCCAATATGTGCAGCTGAATGTGATTGTGAACTTTTTATAACCTGGAGTTGCTCTTACTCTTTTCATGATATCTATTTTGCATTGGAAATTGTCAATAGAATGTGATTGGATAATTCGGTTTTATCATCTTTCAGTTATATATATATATACTGAACAGATAATTGATTTTTATCCTTGCATTTACAGGAAAATCTCCGAAGACGGGGGCCTAAAGTCGAAAAGAAATGTAATTTCTCATTAACTCTGCTTTCATATTATAAACTTGACATATAATCTGTCATGTTGCTTATAATTATTAGATTTTCTTTAATATTATAAGTAGTTGTTCTCTGCTTGTTAAATTCCATAGGAATAGGAAAGCATGTTCATTATATTGTATCTGCTTTCCATTGACGTTTGCTGTTCAAACTGCAGCTTCAGTGAGAGTTGCATTTGGTCCTGGAGCAGATATCTCCTCAACATCTATTAGAACATATGGAACTGCAAAGGATGGTAAAACTGGCAAAAGCAGCAGCTCTGTACTCGAAGACTCTGATGATGATCAAAGTCTACCAACTTCGCCTGAAGTTGTAAAAGATGTGTCCATGGAAGATGCTACTGATGTAGTACCTCTTCAGGCTGTGAAGCAAAGATATACAGAATGTTGGGTAAGAACACCGCCACCCCCCCATTGTAACTCTCTCTACATCTCTCTTTCTCTCTGTATGATTGTATCTCTCTCTTACCAAGTATCTGGCTTCCCTGGTGCTTTTGCAGGATTCTGAGAATACATACTATCCTACTACTCTCCCTCTCAGGAAGCCCAACTCTGGAGACCCAGGTAGTCTTTTTAATGGCACTTTTAATTAATATTAATCTTGTAATTCATAGATCTTATGATTTTTACATTAACAAAAATGGAATGATGATTTGCATTCTCAATTCCACTCATACTTACCATTTGCTTGTTTTTCTTTTAGAAGTTCTTAATGAGAATGAATTTGGGGAGGATGCTGAAAAAGAGTATGATGAGAGAACTATAAACCATGCTGCAGAACTTGGGCTGCTGGTGGGTATTAGATTAGTGATAATAATGATAAACATATCTTCTTTCTGAAATCATAATGTTAATCCCTCAACAGAGTGATATATTTGATGGGATGTTACTAAAATTTGCTGACAGGAGGAAAAAGAAAAAGCAAAGATGTTGTTTGTTCAACTTCCTACCATTTTGCCATTGACAAAGCGATCAGCTACTGCAAAGGGAAAAGAGAAAGTTGGAAGCTCAACATCACTGGAGAACACAGGTGCTTCAAAGAAGGGGTGTAGTTTGGAGGAGCTGCCTGGCGGATATATGGGTAAAATGCTAGTCTACAAGAGTGGAGCAATAAAGCTGAAGCTTGGAAATACCCTCTATGATGTGAGTCGTAGCCATTCGCCTTAAGCTAAAAGAAAAGCATGATTTTCAGTATTTTTTCCTTGTCTTTCTTTCTGGTCGTATATGTGTTCGTTACAAGCTACATTGGAGAGGCTAGTTGGAGATATTATGAAAATATTGATTCTCTTTTTTGCGTTTATGGTATATGCAGGTTTCACCTGGTTCAGATTGTCTATGTGATGAAGATGTTGCAGTAATCAACACTGCGCAGAAGACATGTTGTGTTCTTGGAGGGATCAGCCACCGAGCTGTAGTAATGCCTAATGTAGATTCCCTCCTAAATGTGATTAACTTGGATTAAGTGCAGCGATTTTAGTTACCCGAATTCGAATTATGTGCAAATGGAGGTGTAAATAGGGGGAATTATGCACATGAGAAACCTGGTAATGGTAGATCTGTAAAGGGAAAAGCTTAGTCTGAATATATGGCTAGAATTGTTGACGGTTCTAAGTGATGAAATGTGAAGTGTTGTAGTAGGTGCAGCTAGTAGGTGTTATTGGATCTATTTTAACCTTGACAAAAAATTTCTAGTAAAAAGACCAGGATATTATTCTCTTTCAATGATCTTCTCTTTTTCAGTTGTAAAACTCTAATTTTTACGAAAAGATTCAGGTGGTACATTTTACAGGTAAACCCTAATATGATGAGAGAGCGGATCCATTATTATGCATCCACCTAATCTATTGCAAATCATGGAAATCATAGTTAAAACTTTAGGACCACCATCCAATAACCCTGTTTTAAGGGCTTGAGCATACAACCAAAGCCTATGACTCACTTTCTTGGCAATGAACAAAAAGTTAACTGATCATTCATCCGCATATTCAACAAAACATAGCTAAATATCCCATAAATCCCCATATTGCAGGCAACCTGCTAACTCCCATATGCCAGCTCTGGAAGTTCATAACAAAACATAGTTTGAAATATAAAATGCATAACAGCGCAAAGGAGTGGAAAACTTCAACAGCTAGTCATCCATCCAATGGGGATATATATACTACCTGTGATGTCGTCGGATTAGGGTCAAGCCTTGTGGCTTCGAGAAACCACCACAACCAATAGGACCACAACGGAGAGCATGAATGAGGTTCTCAGCTTCTCCTCAAAGCGATTGCTAGCTCCTGCATTCTCCATCTCAGTGCCTGGAGGTTGAATAAAGTGACCCAGGACCTTCGTAATTCTCTCAACTACTTCCATGACTTTCGCCATGGTGTTTTGGAAGATCCACTTCACAATGTTTGTTGTTTTATTGTTATCGTCGGTGTCTTCATCGGGACTCTGGGAGCTGTTGTCTTCAGCTGCATGTATTCCAATTATTACATGCCTTTCAGCTCAGTTAAATTAGAAGTCTAAAATTCATCAAACCCGCCTGTATTTTCAATGGAAGAATTGTCCCGGCAACGAGCAAAACCTGATTTCAAGTTTATTGCTCTAAGCTATAAATTTCATCTTAATCTCAACACGGAACATACATTAACAAGAAAAACAGGCACCTAAAGCCAGGAAAACAACACCTAAAAGAGGCATCAACATGTAACAGATGCTTACAGATCAATCAACTATTGTAATTTCTTTGTGAAATTCATGTCATGCAAACCTGCATAGAAAGATTCCCTGAGCTCCCGCACCACCTCATTGTTCATCACAGCATCCCAAACTGCTCTATCAGATGACAATGAGATCACCATTCTCTACACAAGAAAATCAAAATACCCTTTATGATATAATTGTACAAAGTTGATATGAGATTAGACAACAACAAAAAAATAGTATATCTCATCCTCTGCAAGGCATGGAAAGCAAAAAAACAACAATCACCTTTTGGAATGGTTTGCAAAACAAATATTTAATTGTACAGAGTCAATGATGTAAACTGTTTAAATTTATTTCTACTATGCAAACTACTATTCAGAAAATGATTAAATAAATCACTCTCATCTCATATAGTTTATTTCTAGTAATATAAGGGTCAACAGAGATAGGGACCTGCACGGATGACTCGGTCTGCAATAAATGGAAAGCATCATAAACTCTCTCAGAAGCATGAGGCTGCAACATCTTCGAATTACATAGAAACGCAGAAGGCTCCAGCCAATCTAACTCTGACCCAACTGAAGACACTCTGTCCACCAAACCAGCTGAGGCACTTGTGATTTGATCAGCCACATCCCTCTCCAACTCAGAAGCATATTTATCCCTGATGAACTGGGCATGAGAAGGACTGAAAACCCTACCAATTTCATGAAAGAAGACATTGTTATTAGTATAAAATAACACAAAAACAAAAACCCAAAAGGATTTTAAATTGTATCAAAGACAAGAGTATGAGTTGTTTACTGTTGGAGGGCAGAGACAGCGTCATGAACTTCATCCCTGGAAGGAGCAGGTCCAAGAACAAAATCATCAAGAAATCCATGTCTTCTCTCATCATCTTCTTCACTGCTCCCATTATCCACATTCACCCAATCAAAGTCATCAAAATGAGGGGAAGAAGGCCAGCTGGGTATGCCAGAATTGGCTGACAGAGGAAGGTTGTATGAAGCAAAAGGTGAGATGGGTGAAGAGAGAGAGAGGTTATTGGAAGAAGTGGGTTTTTGGGTGTGCCTAGAAGTTGAAGTAGTTGCAGTAGTGGTGGTGTTGGCAGCAGAAGAATTAGAATTAGAAGAAGATAAGGGTTCTTGAATTGGTGGGCCACCAGCAACACTTCTTGTGACTGCCGCTCTGCTCACAGTCCTAAACATGCTTCCTCCTCTTCCTCCTCCTCCTCCACCTCCCATGCTTTTTCCACCAAACATCATCTTCAGAGTTTCTTTTATCTTCAGACTCAGACCCTGAATCTCTGTCTTCTTCCTTTTCTATGCAGTTGTAATCTAATCTAGAGGCAGAGTTTGTGGGATCCCTTTATTTGTCTCTCTGACTCCTGCTTTGTTTGATATTCTCGAGGACATGAATGGATAGAGTTATTATAAAATGGAATGGTACAAAGGTTCCATTGGCGTCACACTTCTTATTTCTTCAAAGTGTTGTATATAAATAAATAAATAAAGAAGGTTCTCTGTCTGTCCAAGTTTTGGTTCTCAGTGGAGGTGGCACTCTCTCTCCCATGTCTTCTTGATTATTCTTGTGCTTGGGTATACATCTCGTCTGTTGTTGTTATGTTCATATTAAGGAGCATGCATTGTTCCCAACCCAACCCAATACGAAACTTGTGTAAACCAATCCAGCCTGATATGAAAATTCTTACACAAGTTTGGGCTGCAGAAGTCTAGGCAGGCCCAACTTGGCCAACCCTAAATTAGCCCTAACACAGTCCTCGCAGGGTACTTTGGTCATTTGAAAACCAACACTAAAATACTCTCAAACCATGTACACAGAACCTATATATAACACAAAACTTCTCCTTCTCTGCCCTAGACTGCAGGCGGAAGAAGGGAAAGCGGTGGTCTGTATACTCTGTAGCAAAGCAATGGGTACGTTATTTTCTGCATACATCTTTTAATCCTTCTGTCTGTATCTTTTTCAATGCACGCAATCATAACTTGGCTCTGCATCAAATCAAAGATTAGTAACATCACTGAACATTTTACTATGTACAAATAAAAAAATAGTTCAGATTTATTGAAAGATCAAAACCAAATATCGGATTTGAGAAACTGAACTCCTTATTTTGGTTTGCAAAATGTTCATTTCATGAGTTCTTTTAGGCGTAAATTAACAATGGAGAAATCAACTTAAAGGAAATTTTGTACAATGTTAACTGATTCTTCACTATTATTGCACCCATGAGTGCAATTTGGATGAGTTTTCAAATCAAAAATGTGAAAATCTTTGAGCTGTTACGGGCTAAAAAGATACGAATTATGTTTGATTTGGATTGAGATTAGTTGGATCAAATATGAATATCTTGCAATTTATAATGAAATAAAGTAGAGTTTATATAATTATTTTTGCCGTTTGTTATCTCTTTTAATCCTTGGGTAACTTTTAAGTTTGGTTCTTGTGCTAGAAAGAAACAAGCCTAGTTTATTTTAATTTCTGTTTTACTGGGATTATTTTTTTGAATGTGATGTACATTTTGGGGTTTTGATATTATTAGGATATTACAAGTACACCTCAGATTTAGGGAGGAAGAAACAATCGGATGTTATGAGGGCTCTGCAGAGGCTGAGAGCCTTCGAGTACCGCCACCAACCTTCCATTGTGCGTGTCACTCATCCCACCCGCCCCGACAAGGCCCACCGCTTAGGTTACAAGGCCAAGCAGGTCACCACATTACATCAAGCTCTTCATCCCTGAGATTCATCCATTACAACAACTCTTCTACTAGCTTCTGGTACTTGTTATATATTTTTGTGCCTAAAGTTGTCCTCTTTACAGGGCTATGTTGTTTATCGCGTGCGCGTGAAGCGTGGCGGGCGTAAGAGACCAGTTGCTAAGGGCATTGTTTATGGCAAACCCACCAACCAGGGTGTTTCCCAATTGAAGTTCCAGCGCAGCAAGCGCTCGGTTGCTGAGGAGCGCGCTGGCCGCAAACTAGCTGGCCTTAAGGTTCTCAACTCTTACTGGGTTAATGAGGTACCGTATATGCACAACCTTCTTCATCTTGTACAACGTTTGCATTGATATTTTATATAGTGATTTTGGTAGTTTTTAAGGGGAAATGATAGCTTTGGCTCTGTTTCATGCAGGATTCAACATACAAATACTTTGAGGTGATCTTGGTCGATGCTGCTCACAATGCCATCCGCAATGACCCCAGGATCAATTGGATCTGCAACCCTGTCCACAAGCACAGGGAGCTTCGTGGGCTCACTTCTGCTGGAAAGAAGAACAGAGGTCTCTGTGGCAAGGGACACTTGCACCACAAGGCACGACCCTCCAGGAGGGCAAACTGGAAGACCAACAACACCCTTTCTCTTCCTCGCTATCGTTGATTGTTTCTGACTTCAAATTGGCTCCTTTTTTTTTATTTTTTATAATTCCGCTAGTTTTATCTTCTTCGGCTTTTAGGAGTTGCAAGAGGCCAATTTGCTTGCAAATTAAATTTATATGGTTGCGTTGAACGTGGGTAATAATAATATGATGCTTGCAATTTTATTTTCTTTCAACTATGGTTGCTATGTTATGAATTGTGTGTCGGTTTTCTTTGTTTGGGCATTGGCCCACTTTACCCAACAAAAAAAAGCTTAGAAGTTTTGAGATTGGCCTTGGCATGGGTTTTTAACCAAATGGTTTGGGCTCTGATATGATAATGGGGCAAACCAAACCAAAGCTCAGACCAAAAGAAACAAAGGACTGTACGTAGAAGTTGAATTGCTTTTATTTTTGTTTTGTTGTGTTTTTTGGGGGGTTGCTTTTGCTTTATTTCTTCTTTAAGATATAAGAATTCTGCAGAGAAAGAATTTCATAGTTGGATCCACCATCTGTAAGGCAATCATTTCCTTAAGCTCCTCCTCCACCAATTCAACCACAACCACAACCACACTTGTGCTACTTGGTGGGTAAGCATCATCAGCATAGTGGGTTTGCTTTCCCTCAAGTCTTCACCCTATCTGTCTTTTGAGTCTTCAACAGAACCAAAATGTCAAATACCAAAAGACTTTTTGCTGCATTTCGAATTTGAGAATTTGTTTAACTAGTCAGAAACAAAACAGAGCCCCAAAAAACAAAGGTTATCCTTACGCGTTTAACAATCATGAAATTTAACGACTTCAATGTTTTTTTGGACACTAAATAGTAAGACCCATGTGAAGGCAAAGAAAGAAGCTAAGTTGATGAGTGATGAGGTAGAGGAGCCTGCCTTAGACTTAGAGAGAGAGAGAGAGAGAGAGAGAGAGAGAGAGAGCTGAAGAAAGAAGAAATTAATTGTGATGATTCATAGGACACCCACGGGTATGTTGGTTGTCCTCCAGTGTCTCTAGAAATGACCAACAATGGTAATTATAAGCTTTGAAAGGCTTGGCCCGAAAAAGTAGAGTAAAAAAGAGAAAGATGAAACTTATGATTAAGATGTAGACTAGCGTTTTAGACAAGTATCCAACAAACACACATGAATATAAAGTGAACTTCTCATCTTCCAAAAGGAAATGATGGCTATTTTTGAGCTTTTCCTTAGGAGAGGTTGAATTCCTTGCCAGTTTTCATGGCATTTATTCTTTTCATTTGCTTCAAATCAAAAGGCCGGAAAGCATAAGCAAGTATCAAATTTTAAAAACAAAGCATGTCAAGGGGGAATATAAGAAACGTACTAGGATCATCACATTGCATTTTGGCGCATGAATTATCTAAAACTTGGTGCAAGACACATGAAATAAAAAGGAAATGCTAGCTCTCACACCTAAACAAGGCAAAAAACACAACGTGAGTTCTACATGGTTCCACTTCATCTTTGAGAGTCGAAATAAAAAGACAATAATTGGGTTTAAATTAAAATAGCCAATATAATCGTTTGACAAACAAAGCCCATAAGAATGTGACCGAATTAGTGAGTGAGAAAAAAATATCCAAAAAGGAAAAGTTAATGCAGAAAGTATATTTGCCCAGATGTTTCTTCTTCCGCTGAGCCTGAGGGGTCCCTGCCTAGCTGGCTTATCCTTGGTTTTCTGAGGGTTAATATCAAACTCAATTGCCTTATGGCTGGATTAATATATATCTTAAACTCATGCTGATCGATCTTCTTGAGTTGGACATATTCAACCTAAAAGCTACATCCTTTAAGCAAAGTTTGCTTATTGTGCATGAAAACGAAGTGGATAAACATCTGAAATCACAAATCTAAACACCAACTGGCAAAATATGTGACTCTGAAGTTTGCTTTATCATCCTCTCTTGACCTAAAACTGAAGTTTGGGCAGCTTCCCAAAACCGTCCCCCCACCCACACAGAGCTTCCCTACCTTTTTCTTATCCCTTTGCTTTGGAAGGTCTAAATCATTTGCTTGTCTATTTCATTCCTACACCTACTCTCAACCTATCTTCATTTTAAAGCATCTTTTTTATATAAAAACCCTTCTAACCAAACCACAAATGATAGAGCATGGCTTGTACATGCAATGATACTATGGGACCCTTTTTCTTTGGAATGTTGTTCAAATTCACTTCGACCACAAAGATTCACCAATATATATAAAAAGGTTTTCAAATGGGTGATTATGATAAAAGCTCATCGATCACATGGATCCCTCTTAATTATCTTAACTTTCTAAACCAACCCCAAAAAAAAAAAATTTATGTTTTGAAGCTAAACGACAAAATTATGCTTCATGTTACAACTAGTTAACCCTTTTTCCCCTGTTGTTAATTATATAACTTGCATTGTGATCAAAGTCAATTGACCTATATCAATTTCTCAATTTCTTATATCAAAAGGCAACCATGGTTCTTATGACAGCATAAGTCCCCTCCCCCACCCCAAAGGTAATATTTATTTTCCCTAATCTTGACAGAGGTGAGATTTACGGCTCGTTTGTGACTGCTTCTTTAGAAAGTACTTCTGTTCATAAGCACTTCTAATAAAAGTGCTTTTATTATAAAAATCTTGAATTTTTATATATAAAAAAAACCAAGTGCGTCTTGGAAAATCACTTGAGAATGCTTCCTAAAGAAGCGCTTCTAAACTTTTATGAATCATGAGCGTTTTTAAATTGTTCTGTCAAACGTTGTCAGCAGCGCTTTTAGTCCTTTTAGAAGCACTCCCAGACAAACTCTTAGTATTGTAGGCAAAGCAAACAAGCCACTTCTTGACGGAATCAAAGTTGGTAAAGTTTTTTGGCCTCATCTCATGCCAATATATATCAAATCCCACAATCAAAAAGTGTGATGCTATTGCTAGAGAGGATTAGGAAAGTTAACAAGATGGGATCAGAAAAGCCACGTGCCTTACTTACTATTTAGCACCAAGGGATCTCCTCCTTAATGCACCTAAAAAGGCATAAAGGAAGCATAATAAGCGTTAAGTGGTCAAATAAGCCATCACAAAACGTCACTTAATTAGACACCAAGTAGAGAAGGGAGAGATAAGCGCTAGTCCTATTGTTTTCCCTCCTAAAAGATGAACCACTTTTGAGACACGTCATAGCAACTTAATGATATTTTGGTTCGGTGGCATATATATTTCATTCTTCAGATTTTGGAAAGGTTTGGTCACAATATATACTACGAAATTGAAATTAGATTGCCCTCTAATTTCTGTTTAAGGGAATATTTATGCCAAATGTGTCCTTTTAATCAAGCATACATGCATACAATTACATCTTAATTGACAGGAGAACAAAGTTGTATTTTGTACATGATTGGTACGTGTCCTCCACTTTATAAATGGTAGGTGTGGTGGTATATATTAGTTATAGACTGTTGTTGAAGGAGATATATTAGCCTTTAGGTCCAAATCTTTGACCTAGAGGGGTCTCACATGCTGATATCACTCACTCACTCACCTTCAAACCCTAATAATTCTGTTCTCCACTAATTAGAAAGTGTATGCTATTATAACTTATGTGAAGAAAAAAAGGGCGTATGAGAAAAGTTAGTTTTTATCAATAATAGCCAAAATTTAATCCCTAAATTCATAAATGTCAGTTTTTATAAAAACTTTCAAATATAACCAAAAATTCACTTAAATAGACCAAAATGCCCTCAAAATTTAAATAACCTAAAAAAGTAGTTCATCTCTGTGAGGACCATTTGTTCACACCATATCAGTTTTTATTCGATATGTCTTCTCTGCTTCACAAGCATATATTGCCATCTTGCTTAGAAACTAAATTCATGTTGAGATTCATTACGGCAAGAGTGACAAAGAGATTATAAGAAACTTGAAGAGGATTTTGGGGAGACAGTACTTTGCTCCCCAAGGTTTGATCTACATACTGTAGCCTTGCGGTATCACCACTTCTAGTTGTTGCTTTTGCTGGTGTTAGAGGCGTTCCATTAACCCCAAATGAGAAGCAAACCGTGTTAGAGGAAATAGTCCCTCGTGGTGGATAGAACAATGATGTGCCTTTCTTCCACATGCTCTCTTTTTGATACTTTGAACTATAGGGTTGAAACTACAAAAATATGGAACAATTGCCTTCTTCCAGATCAGACATTTTTGTATCATATCAAGGAAGATCAAAATGATTTGTTTTATTTATATTTGTGATTGATGACCAACGATACAAGCTATAGATGCAGTTTTTTTTCTTTCATTTTTTTTATGTAGCTTTATTTGATTTTTAATTTTATGGGCATTTGGGTATATTTAAGTGGGTTTTTGACTATATTTAAGAGTTTTTATAAAAACTGACATTTATGAATTTGAGGGTTAAATTTTGGTTATCATTGATAAAAACTTGAAAAGTTTATATTCAACAAGATAGGAAATAAATTAGGCAGATTGGAAGGGTCAATGTGACCTTTGCATGCTAGTTCGAATTCTTTTTCCTCCTATTTGGTGAGTTGGATTATGTTTGGTGTCCTAAAAACAACATGGATTAAATTATGTCTAATCTTACTATAAGGCCATATATAGTAGGATTACAAATCATACCAAAAAGCTGGAGTTATGTTGGATTAGATTATGCTAAGCTATCTAATAGCTAGAAAGGACAAAAAATGAATAATTTAGAGTAATATATTCACAAATGAGTTCTAGGACTCTGCAAGATCAGTGTTTTGTTTTGTTTTTGTGTTTTTTTTTTCTGCAGAAAGAATGAAAGTGGGGTCATTGTTTTACTCTCACTCTTTATTCTCGAGTATGTTCAATATTTCAATCATTATGTCATTGGAGCCCACTCGGTTAATTCATTCATTTCATATACAAAATTTTATAGGACGTCTCTCTCTAGAGCGCTATCTGCTTTGGTTTTGGCCTGTGTTGGTTTCTTCTAGTATTGTATTGTAATTAGTCAAACAATACGCGGTAAAATATTTTCTCATATATTTTTATTTTTCAAAGAGAGGTATTTATTATATAAGTGGATAAATCCTTAATATGTTTATACAAGGAAATAAAATAAAATCATAATTACAAAAGACTTGTACAAAAAAGAAATAAATAAAATTCTAATAGAATTTGAAATAAATCTCCTAATCAAACTATGATCTCACCAACACTCCCCTTCAAGTTAGAGCAAAAATGTCACGTAAGCCCAACTTGTAAAGCTAGTTGAGAAAGACACTGGTAGAAACAGCTTTCATAAGAACATCCACCAGCTGATACTCAGAACTTATGAATGAAAAAGAAATAATCTCATCATCCAGCTTCTCTTTAATAAAATGTCGATCAACTTCCACATGCTTTGTACGATCATGTTGCACAGGGTTATGAGCAATCGCAATTGCAGCCTTATTATCACAATATAAATCTATGAGTTTCTGTGGCTCAAACCCAAGGTCTATCAACAATCTCCTTAACCACAATAATTCGCACACACCTTGAGCCATCTCACGATACTCAGCTTCTACACTTGATCGGGCTACCACTTTTTGTTTCTTATTTCACCAAGTAACAAGATTACTACCAACGAAAGTGAAATATCCAGAAGTAGAACGTCTATCAGTAATTGAACCAGCCCAATCAGAATCTGTATACTCTTCCACATCCATATGGCTATATTTAGAAAACAATAATCCCTTGCCATGAGTCACCTTTAGATATCTTAAAATACGCATCACAGCACTCATATGATCTTCACTAGGTGAGTGCATAAACTGACTCACGACACTCACTGCATATGCTTTATCAGGACTTGTATGAGCTAAATAAATCAATTTTCCCACAAGTCGTTGATAACACCCTTTATCAGTAGGGACTTGATCATGGTACAACCCCAACTTGTGATTATGCTCACTTGGAGTATCAATAGGTTTACAATCCAACATTCCAGTTTCTGCAAGCAAATCCAACATATACTTTCTTTGGGACCAAAAAAAAAAAACCATGTTTAGATACTTTGATCCCAAGAAAGTACTTGAAATCACCCAATGACTTCATCTCAAACTCCGAAGCCAAATACTTCTGGAGACTTTGCATTTCTGCCTGATCATCCCTAGTCACAATCATATCATCAATGTAAATAATTAAAGCTGTCAATTTACCTTTGTGACGCTTCAAAAACAAGGTATGGTCTGAGTTACTCTGTACATAGCCAAATTTCTTCATAGACGCCCCAAACCTTCCAAACCACGCCCTAGGAGACTGCTTAAATCCATAAAACAACTTTCGCAGTTTACACACAACACCCTTCTTAGAGGTCACAGAAATACTAGGAGGAAGATCCATGTATATTTCTTCCTTAAGGTCACCACGTAGAAATGCATTTTTGACATCAAACTGCAACAAGGGTCAGTCACGATTAGCAGCCAAGGACAAGAGCACACACACAATGTTGAGTTTTGCTACTGGAGCAAATGTCTCTACATAATCCACTCCATAGGTTTGAGTATAACCCTTCGCTACCAATCTAGCCTTGTGATGATCAATATAAACATCAGCCTTATGCTTCAAAGTAAACACCTATCTACACCCAACAACTTTCTTTCCCCGTGGCAAATGAACCAAATCCCAAGTTCCATTCTTGTTCAAAGCCTCCATTTCAACATGCATGGCATCCAACCATTTAGGATCAGAAAGAGCATCCTACAACTTAGTTGGCACATAAATACTAGATAATTGACGCAAATATGATGCATATGACTTAGATAGACAATGAGTTGTCACATAATGGCTAATGGGATATTTAAACTTGGCATGAATATCAGGTGAGTATTGTATTTTAGGTTTCCCACGAGTGGTACGTGGGGGCAACTCATAGCTGGGCATAGATAGATCATAAGAGATTACCTCACTTGTTTCACTATCACAATTTGATTGGAGCAATGACATGGTAGATGGGGTCTTGCATCGAACTCTGCAACACACAGATCACAAAAGTCACTATCACAATTTTCAGGAACAGGCTACTGGTCGCATTCTAGCTGTCGACCGGTCATTTCTTCACAGATGGCATTTTCTTCATCTTCAGCAATAGGGGACCAGTTGCATCCAGATATTCAACCAGTCGTTTCGTCACTAAGAACAATATCGTCATCTCCAGATCTGGGCAACCGGTCGCTTTCTGCATTGCAATCGGTCATTTCCTTCATGAGAACAATATCTTCATACACTGTATTTTGGCCACCAAGTCCAAGATCTTCCAATCCAAGACTCTCCAATTCAGTCCCCATCTCCCCCTGAATTGGAGATGAAGGAGAAATATAATATGGCACTTCTTCATGGAAGATCACGTCTAAAGTAACATGCACCTTTTGAATAGGAGGATGATAACACTTATAACCTTTCTGAGTAGAAGAGTAACCAATAAAGACATAGCGCAAAGCACAATGATCAAGTTTACTCCTTTGATGAGAATAGACATGAACATAGACAACACACCCAAAAAGTTTATGGGGTAACTTGGAGATGGAGACCTGGGAAACATGGTCACCAAACACATCATGTGGAGTCCTAACATCAAGAACCCGGCTAGGAGTACGATTAATCAAATAAACAACAGACATATCTAATATGAGTGAGGGGCAACTTCAAGCAATTCTCGGTTCTTCCTTTCAGACACACCATTTTGTTAAGGGGTAAAAGGGGTTGTCGTTTGGTGAATAATACCTTGAGCACGGAAGAAACAAACCAAACTATTATTCACATATTCTCCTCCATTATCGGTCCAAAATACTTTGACCCGAGTTTGAAACTAAGTAGACATCATAGTACAAAACTCTAAAAGGATTGACTCAACATCATTTTTATTTTTCAACAACAAAACCCAAGTGAGTTGGATACAATCATCAATAAATGTGAATAACCAATGGAATCCGTTCGAAGTAACGTGAGCCGGACCCCACACATCAGAATGCTCTAAATCAAAAGGCTTTGCAGTTTTATTGTCACTTAGAGGAAAAATAATGCAATGAGTCTTGGCCAAAATACAAAAGGCTTTGCAGTTTTACTGTCACTTAAAGGAAAAATAAACACTTAAAGTTGGACTCATCACAAGAGCGAAATAAATATGGAAACAGACTCTTAAGGTAGCCAAACGACGGATGTCCCAAGCGACGATGTCATAACCAAACTTATTGTTTGTCTTTGACACTGCAACTTTGAACCATATTAACGATACGATCACAAGCTGGGGCAATAGACAATGTCAAATAATATAACCCCATATCCGTTTACCATGCACAATCGTCTCGTGAGTCTTAAGATTATGGAAAGAGGAATGTGTAGGATAGAAAGTAGCAGAAGCATTAAATGTATTAAGTAATTGACCAATAGATAACAAGTTACAACGGATATTTGGAACTAGTAACGCACGGGACAATGACATAGTAGGAGTGAGAGAGATTACGTCATCGCCAGTAATTGGAGAGGGCAAGCCATTGACACTAGTTATGTATGGGTCATGGGTTTTACTAGACAACTCATCAAATAATTTTGCATTATAAGTCATATGATCAGTAGCACCAGTGTCAATTATCTAAGTATTGGAGCCCGTACCTAGAATAGAGTCAGAAACACACAAATTTGTAGAAGCAACAGCAACAACACTAACAATTGAGTTTATCACCCATGATTGCAGCGGAAACACAACACAACACGACTAATGCATGAACACGACATAGGCACGAACACAGTAGAGGCACGAACACGGCAAAGCACAAGAACCCTAAAAAAGGGCACACGGCAACATAGGCACAAGAAAACCCTAAAAAAAATTAGGGCACATAATAGAACACGGGTGGGCACAACACACAAGGTCACTAGAAAAGTCGGCTCTGATGCCAAGTCAAACAATATGGGTAAAATATTTTCTCATATATTTTCATTATCTAAATAGAGATATTTATAATACAAGTGGGTAACTCCTAGTAGGGTTATACAAGAAAATAAAATAAAATCCTAATTACAAGAGATTTGTACAAAAGATAAATAAATAAAATCCTAATAAAATAGGAAATAGATCTCTTAATCAAACTAGGATCTCGCCAACATAATTTGTAACATCTGATTTGGAAGAAAAACTTCCTTGGCATGGGGATGCTATGGTTAACAATCTAGCTAAGTATCCCCACCCAATTACCTCTCAACAGCTGTCACCCATTAAAATTGAAAAAAAAAAAATATGGTTGCCTCTGCTCCTCATCCTATGCGAACCCAACAACTGAAACCCCTTCTCTCTCATATCTCCCTCTCTTTCTTTCTCTTTTTTCACCGCCCCTCTCCGTCTCCCACAGTGCAACCCAAACCCCCTATCTCTCTCTGTTTTTACTTACTCTCCTCTCTCCCTATTTGTCTCTCACTTTGCATCAGCCACATCGGATGCCGCTAAGAATATATAGAAAGAGAGGGAGAGATTGGCCTCGGAATTTGATGTTAGTCACCTTTAGTTTGGAGTTTGGCAAGCTCGTCGCCGCTGCCACTGTTGTTAGCATAAAGAGAGAGAACAAGAGGGAGAGATGAGGCAGAGATGTTAAGATATAGATAACACCAACAATGGAGGAGGGGATGGGGAGAAAAAGGATGGAGGATGGCGGTGTCAAATTTGACGCCGACGCCAATGGATGTGGCGAGGAGCGGCGGTCGAGACGAGAAGGGCTTGAATGTTGGTCTGAATATATATATATTTATTAAGTGTTAAAGTGTAGAGTGCGCATAGGATGGAGAAAAACTTTCTTGCATCGGGGATAGGACTGTAGTCCTATCCCCCTCCAATTAAAGCTCATCACGTGGACAACTTAACTGAAAAAGAAAGAGAGACAGCACACGTGGCGAGCTTTGTTTGGATGGGGATATGACTACAGTCCTATCCCCGGTGCAAGAAAGTTTTTCTCCATAGGATGAGGAGCAGAGACAACAAATTAATTTTTGTTTCAATTTTAATGGATGACAGCTGTTGAGAGATAATTGGATGGGGATACTTAGCTGGATTACTTACCCTGGCATCCCTGTGTCTGGAAAGTTTTTCTCCTGATTTGGTGGTTATTACTTACTAAGAAAGAGTCACCCACACCACACCCAACCACATATGTTTCATTTCATGTTTGGGCCCTTTGCCATGTGCACAGCGCTCACTCTCCTTCACTATTTCTTTTTGCATTTCTTTGGCAATTTCTGCATGGGGCTCTGCCATCGGCCTTCAAATTTGGGCACTAAATGGCCAACAGAAAACGCCACTGCCGCATTACAACGATATTTGGTAGTTTTGTTTATTTCCAAACTCGTTAAGCATGTTTAAACAACTCCTAGAATTCGATTTATCCAAGGTACAACAACGTACAACCGGCAGTCACATTGAACTTGCATAAATTGACAAAACTCTGAAACAACCTGTTGATCGTTACTGCTCCATTTCTCGAATATAACTAATTCCACCCTCTCTTTCTCCTCCCGTGCTAAATAAATTTTTATCTCCCCAAAAAATAAAAGAAAATATACTCTCTCTTTTTTGGGGAAAATATTTTATAATATACTTTGTTAGAATATGAGGAGAATTAAAAAATTATTGTATTGTATTGGAATGCCGTCAGTCACCACGTTATAATATCACTGAATAGCATACTTATAATTATTTACTCGATGAGAAGGGGAAAGGGACAGAAGCTTCAGGTAAAAAGAAAGTCGGGGGCAACCGTTAAGGGCGGAAATTGAGATGAAATCACGCGTTGGCGTGGGGGCAAAGTGGACCTCGCCCATCATGCCTCATGCTTCTTATTGCCCTATGGTGGTAGGGCCACACCCCTGACACGCCTCTCACTTAGGGCATGCTCTCGCACGTGCCTTTTTCCCTCCCTATTTACCCTCCATTTTCTTTTTCTTTTTCTTTTTTTTATTTGTGAAATTTTATTATCTTCTTTATACTAACTTTACGAAGAAAGACAAGGCTGTTAACTTACATAAACCCACTATAGCCTCTAGAGACAAGACGACAAGTGAAGGGTATGAAGGAGACAAAGTGATTCTGCCCCCACTTTAGCACTCTCACACTCTCTCTTCCGCATTGGGCCCCACCTGGCCACGCCCCACCGTTTCCATGGGCCCCATGGCCTGGCCAGCCCTTTTTTCCTCTACGGGGCGGCTTCCAATTTTCTAAAGGGTGTAATAGTAAATTCGAGATTGAAACTAAATCCAATATTTAATGCATGGAAAGAATAAGAATAACATTCCATGTCCCTTTCAAATTTCTTGTTTTTTCTTTGACGCGTTCATGTTGTGAGGTAAATATTTGTTGTTTGCTTTTTTTTATTTATTTAACGGAAATGAAAAAGAAAAAAAAAACTTACTTGGGTCTCTGGCTCTCAGCAGGCGCTGTTATAAAGGCATGCATGCATTAATTTATGCATAAAGCAAGGGTGTGCTTGGAATTTGAATGTCCCAAAGTACCCTCAAAGAACGCGACTGTACATAGGTACGTTTTTCCTCCAAACACACTTTAATTTTTTTTTCCTTTTACTTTATTTATTTTATTTTTCTCTTTTGGGCAACCATTTCTGGTTGATTGTTTGGAATTTGGAAAAGAGATCATAGTTCCACATTGAGTAGAAAGAGAGGGAGTCAGCTTACGAAAGCTTAACTCGTTGTTCTTGAACTTCGAACTGTGCATATTCTTCTCCCTGTACGTAACTAAACTAAAATATATGTTTGATGTTTCTCTTTTTCTTAATTATGTTTTGATCTGAATGCGAGGTCATTTGTGTGATATGGACGTACATGGTCTTTCGCACCGGCCTTCCCATGAGCCATTTGATCATGATCCCCTCTCGTTGTTATTTTGTCTATAAGTGTTTTATGTTAATGATCGGTTAAATATTTCTAATCTCGACCATCAAATTGCATGTATGTTGCATATTAAATCTACCAATAGATTTAATAAATGCAATTCAAAAATCGAAATTAGAAATATGAAATCAATCTTTTACTTCAATACTTATAAGAGAATCTCCCTAATAAACATTACCTATCCACAAATTTTGTATTATAAAAGAAAAGAATGTGCCAAAATTTTGGCAATATTTTAACCTACTTTTTATCCGTTCCAAAGTTCCAATAATATCATCGATAATCGCGTAAGTAATGAAGAAAAAAGCTGTTTGGTGTAAGTATTGGCATAACCGGGATTTGAGAAGATGATTGTGTTGGAAGCTTTATTCTTATCGTAATATATACTTTAACAAGACGGAATGATACAAAGTAAATAATTTGCCATCATCATGCCAAAACTTTATCCAAGTCAAAATGAGTAGAAAAGCAACCCAATAACCAGTATATGCGGTATAATATTTTAATGCACATTCATCTCAGAGATCTTGCTTCAATTATTTATTTAATTCTTTCAATTATCATCCTATTATTTATTCCTAGAATGGAATCCTAGTGGATCGACAGTCTCTGCCAAAAACAAAAAGGAAAAAGAAAAACAGAAGTGAGATTTTTTATGTGGACATTTTCTTGAATTTGAAACATCCGCGCCAACTTGTTTCATACTTGGTTATTTTGTAAAGCACAATCATAGAGTGACAGCAGCATGTCATGTAAATTATGACAACCCACTTATGATGTGCCATGTCCTGCATAGAATTTTTGGATGATTGGGTTAAATCATCTGGCCTCCTCAATTTTAATACAGGCATCAATATAAATAACATTATCATTGTAGCAATATCATCTCTACACAACATGTAACGATTTATAAATAGAATTACAAAAATTTAATCGGAATATGTATTTGAAGTCGCTTCAAATTTCGTTTATATATAGTAATTAGAAACTTTGTAAGTTAATTATTTGAATCATGTGTACCATAAAATTGATATCCATAATGTCTCCAAAGGAACAAACAGAACAATGTAAGTCATGAAGGTCTAAAGGTCTAAATTCAGTTAAACTCAAACTCCTCTGTAATATTTGAAACTGAAATGAAAATGTTAGGAAGGGAAAAGAAAAAGAAAAGAAAAGAAAAGAGAAATGAAATGAGAAATTGTTTAAAAAATGGTAGGAGAATATGGTGGGAAATTGGAATGACTTTCTTGGATCCTGTGAGGGACATTTGTCACTAGTAAACATAACAATACTTGCCAATTTGTTAGACACAGAGATAAAGGAAACCAAGGAATGATGAAAAGTAGAAGCAAAAGAAAAGGAAAAAGAAATCCCAATAAAACCAAAAGTATAGGTGGATATCAGACAAAGGTAGAAAATACTACTCAGCTGAGAGAGAGAGAGAGAGAGAGAGAGAGAGAGAGCAACAACAGCCATTGAGAACCAAGATTATTAGCTTATATTGGTACTTTGTAGCAGTAGAACTAAAGAATAGGAAGGAGAAGAAGTAGTTTTGCTTCCCTCTCTCTCTCTCTCTCTCTCTCTCTCTCTCATTCAAGTTTCAATCTTATTATTTGCCCACCAAGAAAACCCACTGAAGCAATCATCATCATGATGAAACACCCTCAGCACCCAGCAGCACTCCTGAAAAGCATTTCTCTCTGTCATCAAAACCTTTCTTCCCTTAAATTTACCAACACTCTCCCAGTCTCACCCAGCACACCCACTCCCCCAAAACCATGAAAAAACTTTCTTCTTCTGCTCTCTCTCTCTTTCCCTTCATCACATTCTTCTTCTTCTTCTTTCTCCAAACCTCCACAGTCCTCTGTTTTCCTCCACCTCTGTCTTTCCAACTCAATGCTCTGCTTTCCCTCAAATCCTCCCTCAAAGACCCTCTCTCCACCTTCCATGACTGGGTGGTTCCCAGTACTTCCCACCCAAACGACCCTGTTTGGTGTTCATGGTCTGGCGTCAAATGCCACCCCAACACCTCCCAAATCGTCACCCTCGACCTCTCTCAACGCAACCTCTCCGGCCTAATCCCACCACAAATTCGCTACTTGTCCTCCCTAATTCACCTCAATTTCAGCAGAAACAAGTTCAGCGGGCCTCTGCAACCGGCCATTTTCCAACTCAGCAACCTCAGAATCCTCGACATAAGCCACAACGACTTCAACTCAACTTTCCCACCTGGGATTTCAAAGCTCACCTTCTTGAGAATCTTCACTGCTTACAGCAACAGCTTCACCGGCCCCTTGCCCCAAGAGTTCATCAAACTCCGATTCTTGGAGCAGCTCAACCTCGGCGGAAGCTACTTCGACGGCGAAATCCCAGAAGGCTATGGAACTTTCCCGAGACTTCAGTTCCTCTACCTCGCCGGAAATGTGCTTAAGGGCCCAATTCCATCGCAACTGGGCCTTCTGTCGGAGCTGACCCGAATGGAGATCGGGTATAATCAGCTTTCAGGTGAAGTTCCTGTAGAATTGGCTCTGTTGTCGAATCTCACGTACTTGGACATCTCCAATAACTCTCTCTCCGGATCGCTCCCGCCAGAGCTCGGCAACTTAACCAGGCTCGACACATTGTTACTCTTCCTGAATCGATTTTCGGGCACAATCCCACAAAGTCTGGGGTTTTTACAAGGTCTCAAGTCGCTCGATTTGTCCGATAATCAGCTCACCGGCTCAATCCCACCAGAAATTGCTACGTTGAAGGAGCTTACAATGATAAGTTTAATGGGCAACTTTCTGGTTGGTGAAATCCCAGACAAAATCGGAGAGCTACCCAACTTGGAAAACTTGCTTCTTTGGAACAATTCACTGACAGGCGTCCTTCCCCAGAGCTTAGGCTTCAGTGAGAAGCTTGTGAGGGTCGATGTCTCGTCCAACTTTCTCACCGGTCCAATCCCGCCAAATCTCTGCAAAGGCAACAAGCTCGTCAAGCTCCTACTCTTCTCAAACAGGTTCATCAACCCCCTCCCAAACACCTTAGCCAACTGCACTTCCCTGTTACGCTTTCGAATCCAAAACAATCAAATCAACGGGTCGATTCCGACGGGTTTTGGGTTCTTGCCCAATTTGACTTATGTTGACCTCAGCAGCAACAACTTCTCAGGCTCCATCCCTGAAGATCTCGGCAATGCCGAAAAGCTCGAGTATTTGAACATTTCCCAGAACCCACTTCACACAGTACTTCCATCGAACATATGGACAGCAAAAAACCTCCAGATCTTCTCCGCCAGCTCGAGCAAGCTCACAGGTAAAATCCCAGACTTCATTGGCTGCAGAAACTTGTACAAGATCGAACTTCAACGTAACGATTTTAACGGCACAATTCCCTGGGACATTGGGCACTGCGAGAAGCTTCTCTGCTTGAACCTGAGCCGTAATTCGCTCACCGGCATTATACCCTGGGAAATCTCCGCTTTGCCCTCCATCACCGACCTCGACCTCTCGCATAATTTTCTCTCCGGTACGATCCCTTCCAACTTTGACAACTGCAGTACATTGCAGACTTTCAACGTTTCGTTTAATTTGTTAACCGGTCCAATACCCGCGTCCGGTTCGATTTTCCCGAATCTCCACCCAACGTCGTTTATGGGGAATGAGGGCCTATGCGGCGGCGTTTTGGCGAAGCCCTGTGGGGCTGACACGTTGTCGGCTGGAGCCGTGGAGGTTCGCGGTCATGAGCAGCCGAAGAAGACGGCTGGCGCGATAGTTTGGATCATGGCGGCTGCGTTTGGTATCGGGCTTTTTGTTCTCGTCGCTGGGACCCGCTGCTTTCACGCGAATTACAGCCGTCAAATGGACGAGAGTCAGCAGATCGGACCGTGGAAACTGACTGCTTTCCAGCGGTTGAATTTTACCGCGGACGATGTGTTGGAATGTTTGGAGATGAGCGATAAGATTATAGGGATGGGGTCCACTGGGACGGTGTACAGAGCGGAGATGCCAGGTGGCGAGATCATAGCGGTGAAGAAGCTGTGGGGGAAGCAGAAGGAGAACAGCAGCATCCTGATCAGACGGAGGAGAGGGGTGTTGGCGGAGGTGGAGGTGTTGGGGAACGTGAGGCACCGGAACATAGTGAGATTGTTAGGGTGCTGCTGCAACAGGGACTGCACCATGCTGCTCTACGAGTACATGCCCAATGGGAACTTGGACGATTTGTTGCATGGCAAAAATAAGCAAAATTTGGTGGCGGATTGGGTTACGAGGTACAAGATAGCGCTTGGTGTGGCTCAGGGGATTTGCTATCTTCACCACGACTGTGACCCGGTGATCGTGCACCGCGATCTCAAGCCGAGCAATATTTTGTTGGACGGTGAGATGGAGGCCAGAGTGGCGGATTTTGGGGTGGCCAAGCTGATCCAGAGCGATGAGTCCATGTCAGTCATCGCCGGCTCCTATGGCTACATTGCGCCAGGTGCGTTTATTTGTCCTTTTTTTATTTATTTTATAAATAATTTGTTGTATATGTTGCTATTATGCGCTAGAGGAAGGGGTTGACCTGTGGCGTACGTTAGTGTGGTAGTACTTGCTTTTGTTTGATATTAAGTTTTGGATTTGTTTGGTTAAAGTTCATCTTGTAGGGTGACAAAATCTGAATTATCTAATGTGTTAGGTGGAAGAACCAGGGAATGTTTTCATGTTAAGTTAGCAAAGATAATTTCGACCAAAAAAAGAAGTTAGCAAAAGATAATTCAATTATAAAAGGAAACAATTTTAACACATAAATCTTCTTCTTTATCTTTATCTAAAAAGCACTAGTGGTGACTATTTAAAAAGGATTTTAACTTACATACGAAATGACATTATAATTTTGCGTATGTGTATGTGTGAGAAAACTACATTCTTTGTAATTTAAACTGTCGTTTCTACTTATAAAATAAAAAAATAAAAAAACTAGTCATTTATCAAATTCTAAATTGTAATTAATACATAATCCAAATGGCAATATTGGTCGGTCGGTCGGTCGAATTAGTCAAAAGTGTAACATTTTTTGTTCCCTTTCGGTCCCTATATATATATATATATATATTTAAATCACTACGACTTACATTACATCAATTCATCACAAAGGAAAAAGTAAACAAAAAAACAAAAAATAAGAGGTTGACGTAGATGTCCGCAAACCAATTTTGGGCCATGCAATTTCCATTTAAAATGTGGCTAACATTGTTGTTTTTGCTTTTGCAGAATATGCTTATACCCTACAAGTGGATGAAAAGAGTGATATATACAGCTATGGGGTGGTTTTGATGGAGATTATAAGTGGCAAGAGATCAGTGGACGCAGAGTTTGGAGATGGAAACAGCATTGTGGATTGGGTGAGGTCCAAGATCAAGACCAAAGACGGGATCAATGACGTGCTGGACAAGAATGCCGGGGCGGGTTGTGCGCCGGTGAGGGAGGAGATGATGCAAATGCTCAGAATTGCGCTGCTTTGCACCAGCCGGAACCCAGCTGACCGGCCGTCGATGAGGGACGTGGTGCTGATGCTGCTTGAAGCCAAGCCCAAGAGGAAGTTGCTGGCTAGTGTTGGTGGCCACGATCACAATAGGGCTGGTGGGGGCGGAGCTGATGATATTCCTTTGCCACAAAAGCCATCGGTTGAATGTTAATAGGATTCACTTTTAAGCCTTGAGGGGTTTTAATTTCTTCTTCTTCTTTTTTGAGTTTTTATTTTTATTTTTTTATTTTGCAAATGGTGGGGGGATTGGTATAGGAGAAGCGATTTCTTGTTTTAATTAATTTCAATGGAATTTTCTCAAGGTGTTACGTACTGTTTTGCTCTTATGGTTTTTGTGGTTGACGTACGTGTATAAATATAAGGGTGTTACTTGTTAGCTAGTGTTATTATCATGGACCAGTGAGTGAGTATTTCCATGGTGGTATTGTTTAAGCATGAAAAAATCACAAGTTTTATTTAGTATTTCCATGGTGGTATTGCTCGTAGGATTTTTCTACGATGTGAATTCTAATTGCATGTGAAAGGCTCAACTAAATTATAAATCCTTATTAATTTAATGGATTGTGTTTGCATTCATTGAACCTCGCCATACATAATACACAACTAAACAATACATGCAAGACTAGATATCAGTATTCATTAACCATGTTAATCAGTATTGTTTATTTGGATTTTATATGTCGATGGTATGTTGGCCTCAGCTCCTTGACTCTCTAGTTGGATTGGATGAGATGTGCTCTTACACTTGCCTCCTCCTCCTGTTCAGAAAATTAACATCAATTTGAAAGTTTCAAAAAAATATTTCAACTGTCCAAAAGTGTAGTTAATTTTTCGGGAAGAATTTTTTATTTTTTATTTTTATACAAGTGATATTCTACTCTAAACTACGGAGAGGGAGATTTGAACTCGGATGTAGAGTGGAGAAAGATATCCGCCGGTACCCAACTCTTGGCTTAATTCCATTTGCCTATATCGTCTGAGATTTAATTCAAAACTTTAAATGGGCCTTGGTCCAGCCCATTCAAATTTAAGTACCACTCTTCTTTTACTCTCTGGCTCAATAGAATAAGCAAGCAAACACTAGACTTGGGCTTTCCTCCGTTTTGATAAATGTTTCAATTCGGGCTTTCTTGTGATGTAAACATTTTACCAAGAACACACACGAACACCTCAATTTTGTTTTGGATCGACAAATTCAAACCCTTAACTAATTATGCAATAATAAAAATAGCCCCTTGTGAAACCCTTTAGTCACATTTTAATTTTCTACAATAACATATATTTTATTTTTCTCTAGAAAAATGGCATGAGCTTGACGGCAATAAATTATGACTCACCACAAGTGCAGCAACCATAGTTATATTCTCCTCCAAGTCTTTCTGTTGTTTCTGCGCAATTAGGAGCTCCGTCACCATGTAAAGTACCTTTTCAAGCTGATCAAACCATCCAAAAATTATATTAATCAACTGTTAATTACTACTTAATATACAATAATCAATAAAGTTAATTTTTTTCTGCATTCAACAGTATAAAGAAAGAGCTAATTAACCTGCGGGAGCAACTTAGTGACCATTGCTTCAATCCCTTCCATGACAACCATGGCCGTGGTCATGGCTTCGTATACAGACGCCACGTCAGCCTGGGATCCACCAGAGGAAAATGAATTAGTACTTTGTGTAATTAAGCTACCGTTTTTATATAAATGAAACAAAAATTATGTGATGAATTTTTTGTACCTTAGCATCATGGACCAAAGGGAGGGTGTTTGAAATTCCAGACAATTTTCTGACCAACCTGCTCACAGATTCTTGATTTTTTCTATCCAATTTCCCCCATTCATTCAGTAGAAAAATTTGTGGGTTCAAAATCTGGTACACCTTTATCTCATGCTTGAGCTTTTGCATTTGCGTTCGCCTCTCTAGGATATAGTTTCTCACTTTCAATGTTCTAAGCCACACGCTAAATATTTTATCCTGAAAACAATATATAAGACACAATTCATAAACAAAACACACGTAATTAACTCACTAATTTGCTTAATTTATAGTATATAATACCTGTGAAACTCTCTTTGAGACGAGCAGGGAAGCCTCAGCTCTGGCATTGGCGAATCTCCACTGAAGCAGCCTATTATGCAGAAGACGAAACCGGTGGAAGTCCTCCTCTTGTATTGGTGACACTTTCTTCTGCAGCCTAAAATACTTCAAAACCCCACTCACGCCGCTGCTGCCGCCGCCGCCACCACCACTAATACTAGATTTAGCCCTCGCTGCTTTTGTGGAAACAGCTGGTGACTCCGGTGCCACCTTGCACGGCAAATATCGTCCCGGAGATAATGCCCATGCAGACGGAGACCGTGGAGGTGGCACCGACGATATTCTAGGGCGGGGACTAGGACTAGTACTCCCACCAGGCAACAACTTACCAAAACTACTAGTAGTTACATTTAAATTAGTACCTTGTTGTCTAATAACATTTTCTTGAGCCTTGTTTTGCGTTAGAACTAAAACTCTCTCTTCCTCGTGATTCTTACTGGTGGTTCTTGATTTGGTGGTGGATTTTGAGCGGTGGGTGGTGAATCTTTGGCTGTTGTTTGGTGGCAAGGCTATGGTCGGAATAATTGTTCCACTTCTGCTTCGTAGAAGGCGAGGACTAGATTGCTGCTGCTGCTGCCTGCGTGTGAATGTGTTTTCCATACTTGTGGACTTGAGCTCAATTAATTTGTTGGAGATCATGGCTTAGAGGCAATTTATATGTAAGGGGCATGCATGTATAATATATGAGGTGTTTTGTTTGATGATAATTAATTAATATTAAAGAAAGCATAGACGTCGAGGGAAGTCGATAGCACGTTGGGAACTTGGGATTGTGGAGCATGACGAAAACTAGAGTTGAATTCATCATGTCAGTCAGTATGTATGTATGTACTCACCAACCCAACTAGTTTCTCTCTTTGTCAACGCCCCCAACCAATATATAAAACAAAAAACTATGTATATATGGATCCAACTTCTTATCAATCTTGAATTTCTAATAACACTGTACAATTCATTATGTATATCTTCTTAATGTTGGAAGAGATCTAGAGTTTGAATTCCGTATGTGCCATTAATCAATAAAAATTAAGATTTACAGTTCATATTCGTTTTAGTTTTACTTTTTTTTTTCTTACGGGGTTAACATAGAAGGATTTGTTTTTGAATTCATTTTATTTTATACAAGCGATAATCTACTTCAAATAGGAGGAATCGAACTTGGGTGTAAGGATGGCAAGCTCATCGCCCTGACCTACTGGCCTAACCCACATTTGATCATATTCTTAAACAATATTGTGACATAATATTTCCTAGTCAGCACCATTGCCACATCATCTGCATGCAATTAAGGGAATAAATCCACCGAGAGTTAACGTCGTAATAAAGTTTTTCCAGTTAACCTATCAATTAAATTTTAACTCATCTAATAGGTGTCAGGTAAAAAAATAAGAATCCCCAATATACGTGTTAAAAAGTAATGCACACTTGTGTCTTGAAAAATTTAGAAAAATTTAGAAAAAAAAAGAAGTAGAAATCTCTAGAAATATCCAATAACTTTGACAAAATCAAGCTTTAAAGATATAATTGTTGTAGGCTTGTATAAAAGTCCTAATAAAAATCTTGTAATAAGGTAATATTATATTGTAAACTCGTAGTTTTGAGAAGAAAACCAAGTCCACTGACTTGGACAAAGGCGGCTGACTTGGACAAAGGCGGCAGCTTTAGTCTATAAATAGGTGATGCCTCTTGTACAAGGGAGCTAAGAGTGAAAAGGCTAATAAGCCATAAAAGAGTGAAAAGGCTAATAAGCCATAAAAGAGTGAAAAGGCCAATAAGCATAGTAAACATTTTTTAGTGGCTTTTTATCACAAAACGTTCTGACGTTTGCGAAACTATCAGATTGCATCCTTTAAGTTTTTTTGTATCACTTATGGTCCCTAACGTTAATATAGGTGCTCTTAAATAGTCCATCTGTCAAAAAAACTGTTAAATCCAGGAATATAATCGGCAAATCAATCCAAAATTATAAAATATATATATTTTATTTCTTTCCCTTCTCTCTTTCTTTCTTCTTCTTCTTTCTCCCTTTCTTTTCTTATTCTTTTCCGCCACCTCTGCCATGTCTGAGGCTCGAGTTTGAAGAAACCATTCGCTACCTAAAAGAGGTTGTTACTCTAACAAGCCCTTCAAACTTTATTGCTCACTCTTTAGACTTTTTCGCTACCTAATATGTATTATATTATTATCACAATCTAATTTTATTCTTTGATTGCGTTGCTTGGGTGATTATTATTTTTGAACCCATTTCTCCAATCGCAATCATTGTAGCAGATGACACAACAAAAAACTCTCTCAAGTTTTCTATCAAGCAATGACACTAAGTAGGCGGAGAGAAAGAAGAAGAAGAAAAGAAAGGGAGAAAGAAGAAGAAGAAAGAAAGAGAGAAGAGAAATAAATAAAAAAGATATATTTTATCATTTTGGATTGATTTGACCATTATATCCCTGGATTTAATAATTTTTTTGATAGAGGGATTATTTAAGAGCACCTATATTAACGTTAGGGACCATAAGTGATAAAAAAAAAACTTAAATGATGCAATCTGATAGTTTCGCAAACGTCAGAGACGTTTTGTGATAAAAAGCCTTTTTTAGTTGTTAAAGGCCAATAAGCCTAGTCTTTTATAAAGCCTTGTACCCATCTGTTGTTGAATAAATAAAATCACTTTGTTGTTCACCCTAAAACCCAACAATATGCAAGGCCACTGTTACCTCGATTAGTAGATTTAAAATACAATTAAAAGTTAAATTGAATGTAGCTTTCAAATAACATATGCGTGTTAAATTAGTTGATCAAGGTAGTGTATCGGTCCCCTTGCACCCGAGTTGAGTGCCCCTCCTCCTACCTAGTTTAGCAATTGTTGAAAAAGTATTTAACTTAGCAATTGAAGTAAAGTACGCTATTGCCACCTTCCAATTCTACTCTATCCATCCACTCTCTTGTAATTTTTAATCCATAAGCACCATGAATTTGAAGTCAAAGTTGCGTGTTAAAATGGTAGTCGACTTGAATGAAACGCTTTGGTAATATTAACTTGACAACCAATAAACCTTATATGCGCATTGGATTATATCAGAAGAAAAAAACAATATTAATCGTCTAAATATCCAAGTTATCAAATTAAACGATTAGAAAAATGTAGATTTGGGTTTAAATAATAATATTAGGCAAGGCATCGATACGCCAGTCCAAATAATGAAATAAATGGGTTTATCCAAATTATGAATTCAGCCAAAATCAAAGTTCTTGGAAAAGAGTTTTGCAAGGATTGAATTTGAGGGAGGAATGAAGAGTCCACTTGGGAAATAATTAAAATAAAATATTTCAAACATGTGGGTTATGTTACGTATGGGTAGGTTGGATTGGAGGTCTTAGGCTGAATGAAGACTATATTGTAATCACATATTAATTGTACAACATTTATTTAATTAATTGCAAAATGGCATTATGTGACTGGTTATGTCATGCTTGACCTACGCATGGCTTCACCTTCACCACACAGAATTACGGCTACTAGTATAGTAGAGAGAACCCAGAAGATAAGAAGGAAGAGAGCTGGCTGCTCTGCTGGGCTCTCTCTCTTGACTTCTTCACCAACTGTGCAAACTATAAAGGAGGAGATGACAGGTAGAAGCTAATCTTTATATCCAAACAAAAAAAAGAAGAAGAAAAACTTGATCAACTTTCTCTCTCCAAACTTATATTTTGTCCCCTTATATAATTCACTTGTTTTTTTTCTTGTGAGAAAAATGAGGAAAACAGTTTTGATCAGTGAGCAAAAACAAGGGCAGCTTCATTGTATTGTAACTCATTAATTTATACACGACAGTGCAAACAAAGCAAATTAACCTTTTAAAGAAGATTAATTGAATGTGAAGCAGAAAAGTTACTGCCTTATCTCCACCACCTAATCAGGCATGAAAGAGGTCGATAATCCAATTTCATGCAGCACCAAGCAAAAATTAATATAATAAGCATAAGAAATTAAGCCCCCAAAAAAATTACTATTAAAATCTCCAACAGAAAATTCAATGTATACCATTCTCAAATGGGAAATGAGAAATTTCCAGTTCATCTGTATCTACAAAAAACATGTTTGGAATGAAAACTTTTACCCCTAACTTGTTAATGATGAAGAAGTTTAGGATTGAATTTGTTTTTTCACAGCATCATCAATCAGAAACTGTTGAAAACTCCAGCTGGCTAAGCTCTCCATCTTCCTCCTCTGGTGCTGGGAGATTGAGATCTATCACCAAATTGTCTACAAAGTTAGTAGAAGATGATGACACATTCCTAGCATTGTGAGTCAAATTGTTGTAATAGTGAACTTTCTTGTGCCCACCAAGTGCTTGACCAGAATCAAACTGTTTGAAACAAAATGAACACTCAAATGTTCTCTGCTGATCAACAACCAAATTACCACTATTGCCATTGTTACCATTGACATCATCATGATCATCTTCTTCTTCTTCAAAATCATCATCATCATCATCATCTTCAACATCAAACACTTGGGTCTTGATTATTTTCTTGTGACTTGCTCTGTGGCCCCCAAGTGCCTGATAAGATCGAAACGCTTTGTTACAAGTCTCACACTTGTACTTCCCCTGAGTCAGGGCTCCGGTTTGAGCCCGAAAAGCCGACTCCTCGTCGTCCTCATCCTCATCCTCATCTACAGATTCATCTACTTCTTTTTTTACTTTAGTTTTTTCCCATTTTCCCCATTTATCCATTGAAAGCATTATGAGACACCTGGCAACATCTTCAGTTGAAAAAGCATCAGAAACAGAACTCACCTGCTCTACCTCAAAGGCCGCCTCAGCCGCTTTCCCAATCACTTTACGGCGCCGTTTGGATCTTCTCCGAGTTGGGTTCCTCTGGGTGTGACTCGGTGTCGCTATCGCCGTCATGGATGGCTGAATCCAGAGATGGAGAAGAATGCATGACCCTGTTTGTTGATGAAAGTGGGGGAGATGACTCGGGCGAGTTGCTGAGTTGTTGTTGTTGTTGCTGCTGCTGCGGCGACTGCGGCTTTGCAGGGAGACGAAGCTTGGCCAGATGAGATCTCATGTGGCCGCCCATGGCTTTGCCATTGGCGAATGTCTTGTTGCAGATCTTGCAGATTCTATGCTTTTCCATGGAGGAGGATGAAGAAGCACAAGAAGATCTCTGTTTTTGCTCTGTTTTCTCTTCTTCCTCTCTTGGTGTATGGTTTTTGTGAAGAAGAGAAAGAGAGAGTACGAAACTTAATAGGTCACCAGAAATGAGTAGGTGACAAGCATTTCTATCGCAAAAGGAACAAAACCAGAAAGGCCAGAATGGATATGGGAAATTTTAAGGTGTCCTTCGGAGGCCGTGGCCAAATGGTGCATGATAATATATAGCTTTATATTTTCATATGATGCCATTATGATCATATCTGACTAATAAAGTATAAAATTCAAATGCAGTCTAAAATAAATAACAATAAACATAAATTTTTTATTTTTTGCTCCTTTTTAAGTTAAAATTTTCTTTTTAAAATCAGATTAATTTGCCACAAAATCCCTTCTCCAAATTATCTCTTTATTATTAGTATTACTAGTTCAAATCAATCAATAAATAACCCTAATTTGAGTTTAGCGGACTGGTGACCAGTCATAATTAAAATCAAATGGCACAAAACAACATTCCTAAATAGAAGGATATACTTTATAGATTGATGACTCCACATCTTTTAGACTTATAATACGTGGACATCTCTTAGTGCATCCAAGTTTTATGCATCAATCATAGCTCGCCGAGTCGCCGTGTAGGTTATAGGTATCCATGTCGACTATTAGGTGACACGTCGTTTATATCTATCTTTTTCTTTTCATACTTGTATAGCTATATCCAACTCCATTTGAACATTGAGTTCCATTGACAATTCTCATTGTAGGCACATATCGAGTTGTTATAGGTTAAATAAAGTGGCTTTATAAAACTCCTATTCCTTTTATAATTCATGTATATTCAATTGTAAATGTCTTTTTTTTAGTACATTTTCTGTTAAGAGATGTGATAATATAACATTTCCTGTTCATGTATATTCAGTTGTTTTGGAGAAGAAAAACACACATAGATGAAAAGATAAATGATAAATGATAAAATGTTTAACCTTACTTTTCCGTAATTTAACTTTTAATTCAAAATATACGGAAAATTTTTTTGTTCTTTGATAAAATTTATCGTAAATTATTGTTTTTGAATACAAATAATAATCTAAATTACAAAAAAGAAAGGGATTTTTGACACACACTACTAGAGATGTCATAGATATTCGAACTTTAAACTATTGATTAGCAAGTCAAAATAATTTTTCATAAACCCCGATCGTCAAATTTGACCTTACCATATAGTATACTTTCCCATAATTTACCGTGCTATTGACTCTACTTCCAAGAATGCCCTTACTGTAATTAAAACCTTTATCGAGCAAACAAACGCCTCAGTCTCACGCAGTAGTTGCCTCTTCCCGCCAAACGCACCCCCTCACTCACTACCTCTCTCTACAGACCCATAAAATCGAGTCTTCGTCCTTTCCTAAGTTCACTGTCCGTCTCGTATATTTTAGGGCTTTCTTTGTGTCCTTTGCAAGAAAGCCCTAGTTCTCAGACCCAACCATGGAAGACCCCATCGCCGGCTTCCGTCAGCGTTCCGGGTCAGGCATCGTCAAGAGAGTCCGATTGGAGAACTTCATGTGCCACAGTAGCTTGCAGATTGAGCTCGGCGACTGGGTCAATTTCATTACCGGCCAAAATGGAAGTAAGTCCACTTCTCTCTCCCGCTATGTAGATGTGTGTGCTTCAATTGGGTCTGTAAAATTTATGCATAATGAATCGAATTCCCTTTTTTATGTGGATTATTTGGTCCATAAGTAGTGTGTTTGTAAATTGGGTTTTTGAAATTTGTGTAAATATCAGCTGATTTTTGCTTTTTTGGGTGTTTTGTAGGTGGTAAAAGTGCAATACTTACTGCTTTGTGTGTTGCATTTGGGTGTCGAGCTAAAGGCACTCAAAGAGCGTCTACATTGAAGGATTTTATAAAAACTGGTTGCAGGTTCGTGTTTGCCTTTTTCCCAATTTTTTATTTTCTTGTAAAAATTTGTAGGCTGCTGGTTTTGCTTTGTGTTTGCGGATTGACAAAGCAGCTCTGCTGATTGCTCTTGGATGTGAAACATTTGTAATAGTAGCGAACTGATTGCTTAACTAAACAAGTGCTTGATTTTGCACCTTTGTAGCTGTGTTAGAGCTCTAAATGGGCGGTGTAAAATTCATCTGCTGCCAACTTTCTTCCAAAAATCACTCATAAAAATAGTAATATTTTGAGTGTTGTGCTCCACGTTTTGAATTCTTCTATGTATTCTGTTAGAGGAGGATGATGAAATTGTTGGTAGTTTGATGCCTTCAATTTCAAGTGGCCTAATGCATGCTAGGAACACCAGAGAATCCAACACCTTAAGTGGTGCCATTTGCCTTTGAGACACTTAAAAAAGTTATCCAGTTTTTAAGTATCTGTCTTAAACTACACACACACACACACACACACACTTATTTTTTACTATCTCTGCTACTTTTAATTGCAGTTATGCTGTTGTCCACGTGGAGTTAAAAAATCAAGGGGAGGATGCTTTTAAGCCTGAAATATATGGTGATGTCATAGTTATAGAGCGCAGGATTTCGGGAACTGCAACCACCACTGTTTTAAAAGACCAACAAGGTTTAAACTTTACATTCCTTGCTTACATAGTTTTCTTTTTCTCTTTTCTCTTGCTCTCACTCTCTCTGTGTCTCGCCCTCCTCTCTCTCTCTCTCTCTCTCTCTCTCTCTCTCTCTCTATATATATATATATATATATATATATATATATATATATATCTCTGTGTGTGTGTGTGTATCCCTGCACATAATTTTCAAAACCTAACCACTTCATTAAACTGGTTTCCATTGTGTTCTTTGGTCCTGTCATGTCTTTTCGATTGAGAAATTCTTCATTGGACTCATATTAGCAACTATGTTCATAAATGGCAATCTCTGGTTGGACCTACTTCTATATTTTGGAAGATTTGGGATTTGGTTACTTAAACAAGGAGCGTATTGAATTTTACAGCATTAACTTTCAGATACTGGGTGGATAAACTTTTCATAGTATTTGTTTGTTTGGATTTCTACCTGCACAAAAGTTTGGCCCAATGGCTTTCCATACCGACTTCAAATGGGATAATATTATACTTTTCCATAGTGTTTGTAACATTTTTTTTTTGGTGTGGATCAGCTAGAATTATTGTTGGTGTGGCATGTTTGTTGGCCTTTTGGAAATTTGATTATTTTGTGCTTTCATGTGAGGCATCTGGCGCCACAAGGTTGTCTATGTATGAAAAATCATGAAGAAACATGATTGTTATTTTCTGCTTCCATCTATCTTTTACTAAACATTTATAAATTTCTTTTAAAGAAATTTCCTCTGACATAAGATAATGTTTCATGTAGACATAATGAATGGACTTACATCCCATGTTAACCTTATTCTCCAGTATTGTTTCCCCATCTTGCTTAAACCATAGAAGTAATGAAAGCCCTATGGAAGCATTGTTTGTTTGTATGTTTGTTTTTCTTTTCTGATTATATTATATGATATGATATTGTTTCAACATAATATGTTGTGCTGTACTCTAGTGCCACAACCTTAAGGTCGTGGTTTTCATTTGACCTTGTTCTCCATCTGTGGTGTTTGGCAGGAAAGAAGGTTGCTAGTCGGAAAGAGGACCTTCGAGAACTAGTTGAACATTTTAATGTGAGTGTTCGTCCTAGTACTTCTTGGTCTCCTTTGCATCAGCTGTTTTTTATCGATTGTCCATGTATAGGGTTCTTATTTGGTACTGAAATCAGCATGGTCTCATTAAATTTTAAGACAGTCTGGTTCCTTTAAATTAGCATGATAGACTGAGACTAACAAGGTCGCTCTCTGTTATTTTGTTGTTTCATGATGGTGGAATGTCTAAATTGAATGATAAATCCATTATTTACACAATTTAGTAATTTTTTAAAATAGAAAAATTATAGGCTTGCATTATTTGCATTTCAACCCTTCTCTTCTTGAAATTTTGACACCTGCTTTCATGGCTTTGTGCTTTATGGCAGATTGATGTTGAGAATCCATGTGTAATAATGAGTCAAGACAAAAGCAGAGAGTTTTTGCATTCTGGCAATGACAAAGATAAATTTAAGGTGATGTTATGTGTTACATATTTTCAGAGCACAGAGTTCAATAGGTGTACTATACTGACATTTGATTGCTCAGTTCTTTTTCAAGGCCACACTTCTTCAGCAAGTTGAAGATCTATTGCAAAACATTGAAAAACAGTTGGAGAAGGCAAATGTTGTTGTTGATGAGTTAGAGGGCTCAATAAGACCCATAGAAAGGGAACTTAATGAGTTGCAAGAAAAAATTAAAAACATGGAGCACGTTGAAGAAATATCTCAACAAGCAAAGCAGTTAAAAAAGAAGCTTGCTTGGGCATGGGTATATGATGTAGACAAGCAACTCGAGGAACAGAATGCAAGAATTGGAAAGCTGAAAGATCGCATACCTCTATGTCAAGCTAAAATTGATCAACAAATAGTGAGTACAAACTGTTCGCATTGTCATAGATGTCTTTCCATATTTTCAACATGGACTGTTGTCTTTCCTGTTTAGAGGTATCACCTTATATTGTATTGCATTTATTCATCCCCATCTAATCTGTTAAAAGCAGTTATTCATGCAGAATGCTTTAAGTTTAAGGCACAGCTAGAAATCTCTCTTTGGGGATAGGACATTTTGGTGTTTGTTTCTTAAGCATGATTGTTAAAAACTTTGCACAGGGATGAATAACTCTTCTATCTAAATCCCCTACTACTATGAGTTGCCAAGTTCCAGAAAACATCTCATGTTAAGAACGATTTTAATTCTGAAGAAGTATTTTCTTCTGAACTATTATAGTACCTGTATGTGGCATTTATTATATTGCCAAATGTTTGACAAAATTGATTAACTTATTTGTCAAACATTTGGCAATATAAATGGTAATTAAACGAGAAGCTTTGGGAAATTTCTAACCTACTACATCCTATGCTTTATCTGGACTTTTATTATAAATGGTTCACTCATGATTTAGTTGAAAGTCATTCAATATTATGGGGAACCAAGTCTGCAGCTTTGAAGGGAATTGATTGAACACACAGAAGAACATCTAGAAGGAAGACAGATGTCATTTATTTTGTTTTATCCATTTTGCAGTGTCAAGTGACGACTCTAAGAGAATGCTTTGCCTTGAAGAAATCTGAAATTGCACACATGATGAAAAAGACATCAGAGATTAGGAGAATGAAGGACGAGTTGCAACAGACACTAGCATTGGTATGTTGAATGTTTGTTCCTTTTAAAAGGCATCTGAATGAAGGATACAAATTTTTATTTCCCCCTTCCTCCCTCTTTTTCTCTCTCTTAAAGGTGAAAAAATTATAATTTAACGAGGCTGGAAGCCTAGACTGCTTTGTTTCAGAGAAAATATGTTCTTCTGAGATTTCTTGTCACTAGCAAGTCATCTCAAAAAGACATACAACTGCATTTCGGTTTAAATGAAATTGCTGAAAAACTTTATGACGTGGCGATTGTTGAAAGTATGCGTTACCTTTCTGAATGTCTTTTTGTGTATTGAGTTATTAGCTGTGTAATTCCTGTTCCCTTTCTATTGCTTCTATCTGGTGTCCTTGTTTTGTTCTTGTAAATATTATGTCCTTTCTAGTTTCCACTTTTTATGGATCCCAAATTCTTTTCTCAGGCTACAAAAGAGAAACTTAAGCTAGAAGAAGAATATGGCCGCAAATTTAACCAAATCCAGAAGATGATGAACTATGTTAGGTCTCTTCAGCAACAGGTTCAGGATACCCAGGAGCAGCATGCCAAAAAGACACAGGTTTTTCTGTTTGCTGTTTATTTTCCTTTTGATTTTTTCTGTTTACTGTTGTGTGTCGCTTATTCATGGGGATTAACTGTTCAAGAGCAACTAACTGTATGCGAGTTTGTCCTCTCTTTAGTTTTTCCTTGGCTTAACTTACTATGTTATACCATTTTTTCCTTGAAAATATACTTCTGTTGATGTGAATATTAGATGATTTGCATGAAAATCTCTAGAATAGTGATGTGGTATGGTTTAAAACTATTTAGCTCAATTAGTAAACCCTTGAAAAAATTAGGGTTTGTTTATTAGGCACTGGCATAGTTCAGACTTAGAAACTTGCCTAAGTTATGTGTTGGGCAGAAGTTAGAGTAAAATGAATGGTCTTGCGATCATGGAGAAAAGGGCCTAGGGTCTAAAGGTGTGCTGATAAGAGATTAGCGGATATCTTCTTCATGGTTAAAAAGATTCCACAAACCTGGTAATTGCACTTGCTGGAAATTGTGGTTGGCAGCTTCTTGAAGCATATGCAACTTTGCCTTTGTGCTCAAAAGTCAATATTCCATCAGAAAATTCTGCCTTTGGGTATTAATGAAAACAAAACTAGGGACTCTTGGATTGAGTTTTTAAAAGCAGAAATGTCTCCGTGCTACAGGGAGAATAAACAGCTGATGAAACATTAACCCTTTATAATCTTCTAGAAAATCCTGACACAAGATCAGTAATGAAAATAGCAATGCAATAGTAAATCTAACACACAAATGTATTTGCCTGTGGTTGAACCCCAAGACTCACCTTCTTAGTGACTCAAAATTTTTAAAGTATCCAGAAATTCATTTCCATTCCCAATTTGTAATGATTTTTTTATATGGTAATTATTCCCTATTCAAAATTATGACGAAATCCTTTAGTACACTGTTGTAACCAGTTTGATATGCCAAGATAGAGTGACATGGGGGGTTCATATACAAAAACATAGCCGGCATGTGAATGCATGTTTCCGTGCATCTTTAAATTATCAGCTTTTACATTGCTGATTTTGACGCTGTTGCAGGCAGAAGAATCTGAAATAGAGGAAAAGCTGAAAGAACTCCAAAATGAGGTTGCTAGCGTTGAATCAATGCTTGCAAGGTTTAAGTCATTAATTTCATCAGTTTATATTTTGTATTGCTGTCAAGGGAGATTTAACCTAATCCCCATTGCATCTTCTGATATGATATTTCAGGTTGAAGGAAGAAGAGAATGCCTTATCAGAATGCATGCAACAGACAAATAGTGAAATCAAAGAGATAAATGAAATGGTGTGAAATGTTTGACTTGATTTAATGACTTGAAATTGTTTTATTGCAACTTTTTTCATCCTTTTATTTTGTTGATTAATAACTTGTGTTGTGCAACTTGTTGTCACCCTTTGCTTGGGTCTCTCTCTTAGTTGCTCTGTTTTTTCCTAATTTATTTTGTTGGTTTTCTTCTCTGGAAGCAATTTTTCACAATTTTATGTGGACAATGTGGTATTGGATATGGCGACTGGCCAAAAGATATGATTCTTTACCCTTGGCTATGAACCTCCTTTGGTTTTTGATTCGCTCAATTCTTGTGTCATAGCTATGTGCTGTTTGTTGCATATCTACTACTCTGAAACTATTTTGAAAAACCCAAGGTATCTTGATATACATTCTTTTCAACCCTCAATCTCCTGGTTTTTTTGTTTTTTGTAAGTAAACTGCAATTAAGCACAAGCTCTACTTCTGGAAAAGCCTAAGTTATTTTAGATCCTTTGTCCCAACTCATCTATTCCGATAAGGGATATGTTAAGTGCTTGTCGGAATTTAAAAGAACTGTAAATAGTAATTTGGAATGGTATTTTAGGAATATGTTCCTTAACAAATTCAAAATAACTGGGGTTTTTTTTAATGGTAAAGGTGGCTACTTCTAGAAAGATTCGAATAAGTGAGTGGCATTGATAAATTTTGGTATATTGACAAGTTTTTGGCATGCATATTCACAATGGGGATAAATATCCTACTATTATAGCCAAGTCCTATTTTAGATGGGAATGACGTTAAGCAAAACATATTAAGCTGTCATGATTCAGAAGTAGGAAGATACAACTGACAATGCAGAGTGTACTCTCAGGAGTTTTATATATTGCTTCATAAAAGGGACAGGGTTATTAAGTAGTTGAGAGAAAATTGGGAGAATAGAAAGTGTTTAAAGAACCTGAAAGAAAAGAAAAAGCGAAGCTAAGTATAAGGCAGAAGAAAAAACAGTGCTTGGTAAGACCTTCATGTCTAGCCCTTTAATTTATAATCTAACTGTGTTGTCAATATAAGTTGCCTCCAGATATATATATATATATATATATATATATATACATGGGGCGGATCCGTGGCACCATATTTTTGACACGAATTTTGAACCATTAGATTTAAGCACTATTAATGGCTCAAATTAAATCTCACAACTAATTTTTTATTATCTTTGAAATAATACATTTATTCAAATTATTATTATTTTAATCTAATAATTATGAATAGCACAGTACCCCAAATTCTACATCTCCTTTCCTCCATGCCCAGTGTTGGTAATCTCCTCCATAGCCTACTGCTAATCTCCCCCATATACATGCCCAGCGTTGGTAATCTCCTTGTTGTGCCAAAAATTTCCATTTGCCTACTGCTAATTATATATGCAATTATCTATTTTGACATGGTTCATACCCAGATCGAAACAGCCTCTTTTGTCTCAGGGAACTTCTTGCCATTTGATCTCTTCCACTCTGACTTCCCTTATTAATTAAACCAAAAATCCCATTTTACTTCTTCGCTTGGATTTCTTGTAGTTTTTTTTAAATTCTAATAGCACCCATTTGAAGCTTTACTGGTTTAACGGATGCTAACAGCTAAATCACAACTGTTTTTTATTTTCCTCAATGTACTGATTTCAATACTGAATACACGCGTCCAGAGTTTAAAGTAGAAAGCACCATGACCAATGGATGCTAACAGCAAATTTGCATAGTCTATATTGTTTCCTTGTTTTATGTTCTCGTTGACCAATTGGAGAATTCGGTGTATCGATTGCTTGTAGAAAAACCCGAGACACTGGGATTTTAAGCCCGTGTATCCTTACTGGGTATTTGATTTTGCTATCTGGGTATTTGGCACACGAGGAGATTACCAACGCTCGGCATGTATATGGTGGAGATTAGCAGTAGGCAATGGAGGAGATTACCAATGCTCGCTGGGCATGTATATGGAGGAGATTAGCAGTAGGCTATGCATGGAGGAAAGGAGATGTAGAATTTGGGGTACTGTGCAATTCATAATTATTAGATTAAAATAATAATAATTGGAATAAATGTATTATTTCAAAGATAATAATAAATTAGCTGTGAGATTTAATCTGAGCCATTAATAGTGCTTAAATCTAATGGTTCAAAATTTGTGTCAAAACTTGTGCAAAAATATGGTGCCATGGATCTGCCCCCATATATATATATATATATAGTAAACTGGGAGGAAAGCAAGGAGGGGTAGTACAAAATACATAGCGTCCGCACAATAATAACATCCGGATGTCCGCATAGGAGAATTTCTATATATATATATATATATATTAATATTAACTATGTCATTGATAATACATAATTTGTTTTTCAGACTTAAATAGCTATGTTTGTTGAATGTATGTATAATCACATGTTGGTCTTTTAGGTTCAAAATTATGACATGAAGCATCGGGAGATCTCAAATACCATCCGGGAGCTTCAGCGAAATCAAACCAACAAGGTCTGGCACTCTCGATCTTGTGGTCTTAGAGGCATGAGAAATGAGCAGACCCTGTTCTGTGTTAGTTATGCATATGCAGCCCATGTGCATTATATCTCATGCTGCCATTTTACCAAAAACAACTATAGTTCTTAAGGAAAATGTTTTGTCTAAACAGGTTACAGCTTTTGGTGGAGATAGAGTGATAAGCCTTCTACGCACAATTGAGAGATATCATCAGAGATTCCAAAGCCCTCCAATTGGTCCAATTGGTGCTCATTTGGTAAGTGTGGAACCTCTGCATTATATCTACAAGTTTAGTGAACTTCTACTGTGTAATGTTGTTTTTGCACTTCTATATTTTACTGTTACTAAAGTAAATGGTTTTGAATGACCGGTGTTTATTACGTGGTAAAGGAGAACAAACATGTCAGTGGGCTTCCATAATTTCTGATGACATGTTCTGTTCCTTAGTATCTATAATTTACATGATGATATAAATAATTTTACTTATTACTTATTGCTAATTTACGCTTATATCACTTATTGTTCTTTCTAGCAAGCTTCTATTTTTGTGGATGGGAATCAATTTCATTGCTACTTGCAGAACATGCTAAGTGATCAATCTTAATACAATGGTTGTTTCTGCAGACTTTGAATAATGGCGATGTCTGGGCTGTTGCTGTTGAACATGCCATTGGAAGTTTGCTCAATGCTTTCATTGTGACAAATCATAAAGACTCGCTTCTTCTGAGAGCATGTGCAAGAGAAGCAAACTACAGTAACCTTCAGATTATTATATATGACTTTTCATTACCAAGGTAGATCCTTAGTCCTTCAGATTGCTATCTCATTCAGTGCATGGTGATGCTTTCTGTGACTGCACAATCCATCCTACTTTCTGATGTAGGTTAAATATACCGCCTCACATGCTTCCACAAACAAGGCACCCAACTACTCTTTCTCTTCTTCATTCTGAAATTCATACTGTTTTAAACGTGTTGGTAGATATGGTAAGTTTGCAGGCTTCTTCTGTTCATGTATGTGATTAATTGTTACTTCTATTAGTTATTGATCTTGCCCGACTTCACATTTACTTATTTTTGTGTGCTCAACTATGATTAATTTTCCAGGGCAGTGTTGAAAGGCAAGTTCTTGTGAGAGATTATGATGCGGGAAAAGCAATTGTTTTTGACCAAAGGGTTTCAAATTTGAAGGAGGTTTACACTTTAGATGGCAGTAGGATGTAAGCTAGAGATCCATGCCCTGTTCCTTTATGCATTCAATTTTCACATTCACAACTGGTTCATAAAGTTTGCTTTGCTTTAAATACCATAAATCTACATAATGCAGTTTTTTCCAATCTTCTAATTTGATTTTCTATTACTTGTTAAATATATTTTTGACTGAGTGCTAGGATTGATACTGTTGAACATGAGTTTGGACCCTGAGTACTGTCATTTATCACATTCATCTGGTTCAGTTCAGATGCATTTTGTGTTTCACAAATAAGTATTTATTTCTTGCTTCTTTCTAGGTTTTCTCGTGGTTCTGTCCAGACTGTTCTCCCTCCCAATAAGCGAGTTAGAACTGGTCGTCTCTGTAGTTCTTATGATGATCAAATTAATGAGCTTAAAAGTCAAGTATTAAGTGTACAAGAAGAAGCTCAGCAGTGCAGAAGGAGGAAAAGGGATGTAGAGGAAAAACTTCAGGATCTTCAAGAGAATCTCCGAAATGTGAAGGTAATGAATATGCTTACTTTTTCTTCTTCTTTATTAGCCTATGCTTCTTAAAAGAAAATTTAATATAGTTGTCCAATTGTTTGACCTGGTTGTACCAAAATTAAGAATTTTCTTTTGCAATATTGTTTGTATGGTTTGTTTCCTGCCAAATGTCACTTGCATACTTTTTCGTGGGCTATATAAATCACTAATGCTGTTATGTTAATCGACTGTTGCTTCTTTATTTTGTGTAGAGGAGATGTGCAAATGCGGACCGTGATTTGACGTCTAAGAGGCTAGCAATTCAAGATTTTGACAATGCATATGCTGCTGAAGCTAGTACATCACCTGCATCAAGTGTTGATGAGCTGTATCAAGAAATTTCGGTCTGTTCCTTTATACTTTATGTTATCATTGACTCTATTATTTATAATTTCGAAGATAACACTATCCTATTTTGAGTGATTATCAGAAAGTCCAAGTGGAGATTGAAGAAAGGGAAATGTCACTGGAAATGTTTCAAGTCAGAATTGGTGAAGCTGAAGCAAAGACCAATGATCTTAAAGCATCATTTGAGAATCTATGTGGTATGGTAACCTGTTCAACTTTCATATTAGGTTCCACAACACATTCTTCCCATCTTACTTGATCTTTGCGTCCAATAAACCAACAGAGTCAGCAAAAGGTGACATTGATGCCTTTGAGGGAGCGGAGAGAGAAATGATGGAGATTGAACAAAATCTATGTTCTGCAGAACAGGTCCCTTCCATTCCTGAAACTTACACACATTTTTTTGGTGCTTTTCATTTGCCGTAACTCTATTTGTTCTCTGTCTGTAATATCTAACAATTGAATATTACTTCAGGAGAAAGCTCATTATGAAGGTGTAATGAAGAACAGGGTACTTCGTGATATCCAAGATGCAGAAAAACACCATCAGGAGCTTGAGAATCTCCGTGAGGTATCATTTTCAATCTATGGTTGCCTTCTGCATTAAATCCTTGGAGGCAACAGCTTCATGAACTTCTGCTTGTTGCTTGTTGCTTGCATTTCTCTATACACCTGTAAATTTCCGGGCAGGTACCTTATTGTGCAGGATAATATACTTAAATCAGAACCCTGGTTTTGCTGCCTTTTATTTTATGGTTTTTATGGTGGTTTTTCCACAAGTACAAACATGTGTCTGAATTGTTATTGAGTATTTTGGAATATTATAAATGGAGGATCTCGCTTTAGTATCTAGTAGTTGCTGAAGTTATGCACTGGCTGAAATTGCAGGAGAGTTCTAGAAAGGCTTCTATCCTTTGTCCAGAGAGTGAAATTATAGCATTAGGTGATTGGGATGGTAGCACTCCGGATCAACTCAGTGCTCAAGTAAACAGGCTGAAGCAGAGGCTTGAGCGAGAGAGCCAGAGGTATTTACATGATCGTCTGTCTTCAGTGCATTTTTGGACAACAGCCAAGCTTCAGCACAAAATAAGATTTAAATCTTTTTTTCTTCCTGTTGCAGATATACTGAATCAATTGATGAGCTCCGAATGTCATATGAGAAAAAGGAACGTAAGATTTTAAGCAAACAAAAAAGAAACAGAGCCTTTCGAGAAAAGTTAAATGTAAGTTCCAGCTTATATAATGCTTTGTTGGTGCACTAACTGTAATTTTTGGACAGTCATAGAGCACACTTGTTATGAGCTGCTCCTTAATCTTGTTATGCAATCAACTTATTTTTTATTGGAACAATTTGTTGCTTCATAGCAAAAGATAGTTGAACGGGAAACTTAGGGTGTGCATCTAGTTTCCCTTTTTGTTCAGTTTTTTCTATGGAAATTGTATCTGCTGTATAAATTTATAATTAGAGATTCAATTCCTTCGCTTGAATCTTGTATTTAATTTAGAACTTTTAATATGTGAAGTTTGTGGAAGTGGACTGTTGAAGAAATAGTTCCTGGTTCATGTCTTGCTTAAAGGAGCCTTTTTGCTTAGGCATGCTCAAGAAAAGTTACTTCATGGCTGTAATTTTAGAAATACTTCTTGTGGGTAGTGTATATATTTCTGGGTTGTACAAGGCTCTTTCCTTGTATTAGATATGTCTACTGATACCCAACCTCCAATGTTTACTCTGTACCTTTTGATTGGGCCCTTCCCACCAAATGGATAATCTTGCTGCTCAGAGTTTCTCATGTATGTGTTTGTTTTTTCAATTATTAAATTGCAGTCATGCCGCAAAGCCCTTGATTTGCGACGTAGCAAGTTCCAAAGAAATGCAGATTATTTAAAGCGCCAGCTGACCTGGCAGTATGTCGTCTCTTCACAATAACTAGTCACACTCATCATAGTGTTTACTTTTCTCCATATTTATTTTTTTCAATACAAGGTACCATTTTATTTTTGATCCGTTCTGAATTGATTAATAATTGCCATTAGATTCAATACCCATCTGAGAAAGAAAGGGATCAGTGGACAGATTAAAGTGAGTTATGAGGAGAAGACCCTTTCTGTTGAGGTAAGCAAGTTGCTTGTGGATAGCTGGACAGCTTAATGTTTCTTTTGTTAGTCCCCTTTTCTCTTTCCACAACTTGATGCTGTGTGCTCCTTTTTTAGGTAAAGATGCCCCAGGATGCATCAAGCAGCACTGTTCGTGACACTAGAGGGCTTTCAGGTTTACATCTTGAATATTCTGATGAATTGTCTGTTTATTTGTGCTTTTGTAAGATTAATTCATCATAGCTCAATGATTTCATTGTTTGGAGTTGGTTACTTTGACTAATTGGTTGGGCTATCACTCAAGAGTAATATGGGACTTTTCATACTTTCATAATCAGGATTTAGAATATGGCATAAATCAACATTTATGTACATTTGATTGTTAATCAGGTGGGGAACGCTCCTTTTCAACATTGTGCTTTGCATTGACTCTTCATGACATGACTGAAGCTCCATTTAGAGCAATGGATGAGTTTGATGTTTTTATGGTATGGATTTAAGCAAGTTCTTTGTTCCAGGATTGAAGATTGTGTTCGTAAATGTCTAGGTTGTTTTGTTTAAGGCGCAAAAAAAGAGTTTCTTATGAACAAATTTAATGCATTTAACTTATTCTTCAGGATGCTGTAAGTCGGAAAATCAGCCTAGACACCCTTGTTGATTTTGCATTGGCACAAGGATCCCAATGGATACTTATCACTCCTCATGATATCAGGTAATGTTGTAAGAAAGAATTTGGATGCCTTCTGTCCTTTATTACGCCTAGCTTTCTTTGAATGTCTGGTTTTTGCATGAAACCTTTTTTCTTTTTCTTCTGCGGATAGCAAACATAATAGAAAACAATGCACTTGAGAAATGACATGGTAAATTGAATTTGGTGCTTTGGATGCAGTATGGTGAAGAACGGGGATAGGATAAAGAAGCAGCAGATGGCGGCTCCTCGTTCTTGATTTGCCATGTATGATTGTGTACTTCTGTAGTCATGCCAATACCTGGTACTGCTTGAAGTTGAACAGATAATGATGTATTTATTTACGCATATGTAAATTACCATTGTAAGGCAAACCCTAGGGTCTGGACCTCCATTCCATGGTTTCTTTTCGGAATTAATATGAACCTTTTTTTTTCTTTCCCTTCCACTTTACTCTTTCCTGTGTTGGTCTTCACGTCCTTTCCTAGATTTCTAATTCCCACAATTTTTTTGAGATCCCAAATAATATATTGAATAAAGTGTGTTGTGTGAGTATTACATATGAAATTCAAGGAATGCCAAAGGACAAATAAATCCATTTTCTATTGCTAAACCTTTTCAATTAAATTTCATATTTATATAAGAAAGTATAAAAGTGGAAAAACAAAATCCTTTTGTTAGAAAAGGATAAAGTAGTTACAAAAAAACGATAAAGGTAAATATAATCCAATCCAATGTCTTTGCCAAATGAATCCCTATCTCGTCTTTTATGGGTTGAATTATAAAACCATGGTCTATCATCTTTGTTTCCTTTCCTCGGCCATGGTTTGGTTGGTTTGTGTGCCCACATTTGAAACGACATTTGAATTATAAGCGGCTATCTAACGGTCATACTGATGGGACACCCAAATGAGGTAAAGTTCTTTTCGTAATCCAAATGAGGTAAATTTAAGCCAAATGATTTTTTTTTTGAATAAATCTCACTCTGAAAAGTGGGATTAATCCCCAAATGAATATTTATTCAAAGGGCTTGTAACTTGTAAGTGAGTCAGATAATTTAAAGAAAATGAATATTTATTCATATGACTTGACTGTATATAAATAAATCATAAATGGGGTGAAATTTTGAAACTTTTCGTTAACATGAAATTTCACTTACACTCGTGAGTCGTACCAAAAATGTATATTTCAATGTTACAGCACCAAGAGTCCAAGACCAACCGTAATTTGTTGCATAATTACTTTTTCAAAGACTCGATAAAAGTCCTAGATTCAAAATCTTGGAAGTAAAAACAAAAAGCGCCACACACTCAGAACCTCCGACCCATTCAAATCTCCTTCACCCGGAAAAGTGTATAGATGGAAACACGGACAAGTCTTAGAGAGAGAAAATCTAGCGGTTGATAGTGACAAAATCTAGAGAGAGAGAGAAATGTGATCTAGAGAAGGAGAGCTGAAGCAGAAACAGAAACAGAAACAGAGAGAAAGAGAGCCAGAGAGAGAGAGAGAGCTGAACGAGAAGAAAAGATGGGATACAGAGAAGTTGCAGAAGGAGACCATCACGCTCGAACGATGTCGTTGGGGGCAGAGAAACTAAACACAAGGACCAGCCCTTTACCACCATCGAAGAGGAGGACGTCGAGCTGGTCAGACATCTGGCTTAAGAACACTACGCCCCTCAAGAACGTCATCTTCGCTATGCAACTTGCTTCGCCCAAAGAGACCAAATTTAAACCCACCCACAAAGCCCTAATCCCCAATTGGGCAAACATTGACCGTACCTCCCTATTATCCGACGAAATCCTCCTCAAAATCCTCGCCAAGCTGCCCGAGTCGCAGCGCAAGCCTAACTCGCTCGTCTGCAAGCGCTGGCTCAACCTCCAAGGCCGCCTTGTACGGTCACTCAAGGTCTTGGACTGGAGTTTTCTCCAATCGGGTCGGTTGATTTCGAGCTTCCCCAACTTGAATCAGGTTGATCTGCTATATGGGTCGTTGATTTCGGACCAAAATTCGGGCATTTTGTTGAGTTATAGAATGTTTTCGTTCCATACCGGTTCTGAGTTCTCGCCGAAGCAGCGAGTTTCCGAGTCAAATTTCAAATTGCTTCCACCTAACGTTGTTGACAGAGGGCTTGATGCGTTGGCGAGTGGGTGCCCCAACTTGCGGAAGCTTGTGGTGATTGGTGCGAGTGAAATGGGGTTGCTGAGTGTAGCAGAGGAGTGCCCCACACTCCAAGAATTGGAATTGCACAAGTGCAGTGACAATGTGCTGCGTGGGATTGCGGCATGTGAGAATTTGCAAGTGTTGAAATTGGTTGCAAATGTGGAGGGACTTTATAGTTCAGTGGTTTCGGATATTGGGCTGACGATTTTAGCTCAAGGGTGCACGAGATTGGTAAAGCTTGAGCTTTGTGGATGTGAGGGAAGCTTTGATGGGATTAAGGCAATTGGGCAGTGTTGCCAAATGTTGGAGGAATTGACTTTCTGTGATCATAGGATGGATGGTGGGTGGTTGGCTGCACTTTCATTTTGTGAAAATTTGAAGACTTTAAGGTTTCAGTCGTGTAAGAGGATTGAAACTATTCCGGGGCCCGAAGAGTATTTGGGTGCTTGCCCTGCTCTTGAGCGGTTGCATTTGCAGAAGTGTCAATTGAGGGATAAGAAGAGTGTGAGAGCTTTGTTTATGGTGTGTGGAGCCGCCAGGGAGATTGTTTTTCAGGACTGTTGGGGATTGGACAATGATATGTTCAGGCTAGCAAGTACTTGCAGGTAGATGATTCTTTTTGCTATATTATGTCTTTAGTTGCCTGAGATTGATATTGACATGTTAAGATTCTAAAGAAGATAATAATGGGGATGAAATTTTGGTATAAAACTACTGTATTCAAATGTATAGAATTCACCCTGTTCTAAGATTAGTTATCTGGTATCAATTTACAAAAGTTATCAACTTTATGAGTAGATCTGCAGAAAAATAAGCTAAAACCTTTTATGCGATCGTTGTTGTAAGACTGGACAGTTGTAATATGATTATAGTCAACTGTTAGAGTTGCTGAGCGGAAAGCAAATTTAAAGGGGTTTTTAGATTTTTGGTCATTGAATTATCACTTGGAATATCCTTGCATTGCTATTTTAATGGGATACAATGTTCTAACAGGAGGGTGAAGTTCCTTTCTCTAGAAGGATGCTCAGTGCTAACAACAGAGGTTCTGGAGTCAGTAATTCTTCCCTGGAAGGAGCTTGAATGCCTTAGAGTAGTGTCGTGCAAGAATATAAAGGACAAGGAGATATCTCCAGCCCTCTCAACCTTATTTTCTACTCTCAAAGAGTTGCAATGGAGACCAGATACCAAATCTCTTCTTCCATCAAGCGTTTTCGGAACCAGCGTAGGAAAGAAAGGCAGTAGATTCTTTCGGAAGACTCGAGATTTGAAGATGCTATTTGATGATCAGAATCTGCTCCTTGATTTTATACACAGATGATTCACACTGAAGCTGCTTTTACTCTTGCTGTGAAGACTGTATCAGTATACTATATTTACTGTACTCATTCTGTTGTCCCTTTTGGATGCTTAACACAGAAGTTGACAGAGGAACACGGTTGTTGTTAGTTTTATTCTTCCACAGTGAGGAAACAGCCAAAGATGTATTATAAGGGGTATAATTTTAAGGGTTATATTTGCCCGACCCACTTCTCCCTGAGTGCATGCTGGGCAACCCTTTATCGGCATTCTTGTTTGGTCTGTACTTCTGTTTCTACTATGCTTCTAATCTCTTCAGCAAAACAAACATACAATAATCACATTATTGAACAAACTCAAACTGCTTTAGAGCACCTCCAGCGCGAGCATGCAACCCGGGGAGGAGGGGGCCTAGGCACAGGGATTCAACTCCAGTGCGCAACAGCTTGCCCAAGCAGCTGGTGGGCTCCACAAGCCTAGGCAGGCCCTGTTGCCTAAGGGCTGCTAACTTCAGACGTCAGCAATATAAAAAAAATTAAAAAAAATTAGAAAAAAATCTGAAAATTTCCAAAAAATTCAGAAACATTTTTTTATACATACCTAGCAATTTTATTATGATTAATTTCATACATATAAATAAAATTAATCCCATGTGAAAATCTTATCCAAAAATTTTTATCCGAAATTTGAGATGAGAATTTTAGTATAAATAGTTGTTGAGGCCCAAAAAATCCAAGGAAGGCCCAAGCATATTTTAGGCCCAATGCATTGCTTTACTGTAAAACAAGTACAGCTACAACATACCTATGCAAGCTTTAATATCCATGTCATGCTAAGCTAGACTATTAAGCACACAAATAACATGCAACAAGCAATTTCTTTCACTACCAAATCACTTGACAAGCTTAAGTGGGCCCAAGCCACATACATGTCTGGGGCTTGCTAAGCGGGTTGTGGTGTGGATGGTTACAAGGATCCATGAGGCCCATTAAAGGTTCAAAAGAATGCAGGTTTTAGACTGTTTGGGAGCCCCAAAATCCAAGCCCATTTTCTTGAACCCGTTGAATGGGTAAGCAAAGAGAAAAATTCGTCATGTCACCAGCACCCAATACCTACCCATATGTCTAGCACCTCAACCATACGGCACCAAAACCTTATCTTTTCTCATAGAAACCAACTACCTCAGCACCTACATAGAATGAAGAAATCCTTACCCGACACCTATATAGAATGCTAGGAGGCAAACGACCAAAAGGAAACGACCACCTCGAAGCCGGAGGAGCAGCCAGACCACCTTGATGCCGAAGCAGCACCCGTGCATAGAGAAGTGAACTCCCAAGGCCTATAAGAGGGGAGACGGGAGTAAGTGAAAGAAGAGAACAAACAAGGAAGAGGATCCACAACTAGGAAACACCAAAAAACCCCAAGCTTTAGCTATTCCAAACCCAGAAACAACATCCATACAAACCATGCTCTAGCTGCTGTAAACAACACAACAAATCATGCTTTAGCTGCAGTGCTCTAGTCGCCGTAAACAACACAGCAAGCCATGCTCTAAATGTCGTACGCATAGGATTAAACACACAAAACCTAAGCCTTAACCTCTACATGCTCATTTTCTGTCATAATATCACCTCAAGCCTTAAACAACATCCAAAGCCTTACCAAGAACACACCGGCATCAAGAGCGAGCCTATCTGCAAGTTGTTGGAAGTATCAAACTCAAGCCTTTCCCAAAACATCATCCAATCATTCCACAATATACTGCCATAATCATCCATTTCTCAAGAAAATTACTCTCTTGCTAAACTTATGGATTCTTAGCTCACACACCACAAGCCTCTCATGTCAAGCCCAATATCTTAACTCATCAAAGCAAACTCGCATGCCAAGCCTATCTCTATACAACCAAAACATATCATCCTCAACTCTCTCCAGAGATGCCATACGCAATGTGACGCCATTTTACAAGACCATCCAGCAGTGCGGTACACCATTTAGCAGTGCCATACACCATCCAGCAGCGCCGTACACCATCCAGCAACACCATACATCATTGTCGTCGTACATCTGCACCTGAAGCCAACCAAAACAAGCAGCTGCTGAAAGTATAACAGAGCACTCCACTAGGACTTGCTTTTCCTTCGGGATGCTTTGGGCCTAGTTCTCGCTAACTCAGAAACAGGGACTTGAAAGCTTCATTCAAGACTAGCAACCATCCGGCCCAACTAAGCCTTCCAACGGAAAAAGACCCCAACAATAGTGACACGTGGCAATCGAAAATTTTACCCAGATTAATCGTTTAAGTATAACAAATAGGAATTTTTTTTATAAAAAAAGTACATAGTAATTGCCCTTACCCATAGGGATGGAAACAAAATTGCAAGAGCTGCTACTATTTACGTGAATAGTGACAACCCTTGCCTTGCCCTTATCCATAGAGTGGAGATGCTCTTAGAGGAGGGAAATGCTAGTGCTTTGGGATAATAAATGGATAATCGAATCTCAGTTAAACTAATCTAAAGCAAATACTGATGTTTCCAATACTAGACACTACTAATTTCTCAACTCCTTCATATGATGTGATACTTGTGATATTGGAAAACTCGTGAAAATTTATCAAATGAGAGATAGTTGAGCGGATTATATTTTTAATTAAAATTGTAAAACTTTATTTATGTTTTAATATCTTGGTCATTGCACTCAAATCAAAACTGGAAATTTCCTGTATCACAAAAAAAGGGGGAAATTTCTTTGGATGGGTGTACTGATCAATTGTTGGGTGTACTTATTTAGAAACTAAAAAAACCTCCACCTACTAGGCTACATCGACCAGGATGACGTGGCAAAAACCTAAAGGGTAGGGAAAAAGAAGAAAAAGCGCAGGAAATAAGCGAGATGATGTTGACAGCGCTGACGCGTGAAAAATTGTCTTGCTTGATTCTCCGCTGAGGGACTGAGATCATCACAAAACTCTTAAACTCCAGCTTCGAACTAATGGCGGTGGTTTCAAGCCGATGAAGAAGAGACGATGAAGAAAGGCAAGGAAGTGCTTGATTCTCCACAGACAGACAAAGAGACGATGAAGAAAGGCAAGGAAGTGGTGGTTTCAAGCCGCAACACCAACGACGACGACGACAACCTTAATATCAGCGAAGAAGACTTAGACGACGACAATAATCACAACAGAGGAAGTGGCGTCTCTTTTACTTCCGTTAGATTCTCTTCTCGCAACACTTCCTCCAAATACGACTTTGTCAAGGTGCTTCATTTTATTGTTACCAAAGAACAAAGGTTCTTAAGTTCCTGCTCTCTCTTTCTGTTTGGTTCCCGAGAAAATGAATCAGAATCGAATGTCTTTTTGTGCTGAAAAACCAACAGGTCAAGGTGTGGTTGGGCGATAATGCAGATCACTACTACGTGCTTTCCAGATTTTTGCTCAGCCGAATGTTAACTGTCACTAAGGTCTCAATTCCATTCAACCCAATTCAGTATTTTGATTCTTGTTATTAATTTCCAATATCTATGTATGTAAGTGTGTGTGTGTGTTTGCCTCGATTCAACTTTTTGTTTCTTTTGGTAATTTCTAATCATCAGTTGTATTGTTAATTTATTATGAATTTATGCTGGTGATTGCAGATCCCAAATTATGTAGCTATTAAAATAGCTTTGGAGCTCAAGAAGCTGCTAATAGACAACAGCCTTCTAGATGTGTATGCTGTCTCCTCACTCATTTATTCTTCATTTATTTTGCTTTTTCTTGTTTTCTGATAGGATTCTTATAAATGGTTTCACTTTGTGTTCCTGTGATGTGTTGCAGCTCGCAGTCTGATTTGGAAGCTAATTTGTTTAAGGTAATGTCATGTGTGTGTGCTTGTCCAACAAGTAGTGCGCTTTTTGAAATTTTCTAGGTGTTGAATTTAGTTCATCTCTGTATGCGCAGCTTATGGAACGAAGGGGTTATGGGGAGGAGTACATAAACCGGTACAAGATGATGACCAGGTCAATCTAAAATCTATATTACTTTTAGGAAATTCCTAGAAACTGAATAAGGGAAAGACGGTAAATTTGCTGAACTCTATGGTAATACCTTTTTTCTTGTTCTGTGTGGGGCCAAATTCTTTCAGATTTCACCATCAAAGAGTGCCATTAGTTATTCTTGTATGTGGAACTGCCAGTGTTGGAAAGTCCACCATTGCTACCCAACTTGCCCAAAGGCTAAATTTGCCTAATGTCTTGCAGGTTTTTTCTTTTGTATCTGTCATGTTCTCTCTCTCTCTCTCTCTCCACCTCCCTCCCTCCCTCCCATGTACCGACTGTTTTGAGTTGCAAAGAGATGTCATTGACATTGATTTTGTCCTTTTACTGATTGTTACAGACAGATATGGTATATGAATTGCTGCGCACATCAACAGAGTATGTCCCTGTTATTTATTTCCTCACTTTTACATTTTGAATGTCCGGTTCCTATGTTAAACTGATTAATTAATCTTGCTTATGTTAAGTTTTTTGTTTTGATGAACAATATTAGAGTGCTTATTGTGTCATTTTTTCTAATTCAGTGCACCATTGACATCTACTCCTGTATGGGCACGAGACTTCAGCTCCTCTGAGGAGTTAATTACTGAATTTTGTAGGGAGTGCAGGATTGTTCGTAAAGGTAGTCTCTTTATTAATACATCTGCTGAGATGAGTCAGATGACTACTTTTGAAGTTAAACTTTAGACAACCAGAATGGTTTTTATGTCTGAGAGCACGCCCGTAGTTTCTCTCTCTGTAATAACAACTTTTCTATGCCTTTATGCTAGTCTGTTGATTAATAATCTCTGTTCTGGAACACGTGCTTCGCAGGATTGGCTGGTGATTTGAAGAAAGCTATGAAAGATGGAAAGCCAATAATAATAGAGGTGTGGTTAAATTCCAAGCCATGGTGGATGTAAATGACATCGTAATTCAATTCTGTCTTAATGATTTTTTTTCTCTTTCTATCTCTTCCTTTGTCTTTCTTTTTTTCTTATGAAAAGATCTATGACCTGTGTCAAATATTATGCTTGAAAAACCTCATATATGTCTGTTTCTATAACGAATTCATCACTCAGTGCTCTATTTTGTGTTATAAAAGATTCTGCCCAAGTCTCAATTATCTTGTTCTTTGCCTGAACATTTTCTTGAAGTGAAGATGAAAAAAATTGAGTATTTGTCTTAGATTGGTAAGTTGCCATTTCGTTGATCAATGGGGTGAGTTCCTCACAGATGGTCTGTGCATGGTAGGGCTTAAATATTGACGAGCCTTGCTGAAATGCATGCTGCAGAAGGGACTTTCTTGTTTTTAAGAGAGAGTGCTAATCTTGTCACTGTGTTGAATTTTGTGATGCTGAACAATAGAGAGGGACTGCTAGTAGGTCATATATGCGAATTATTTGGCTAAGAAAATTTACGATGACAATATGATGAGCATTAACAAGCTTCTTGTCCGCTTAGTTTTTCTCACTCTCAGCTTGGACAATTTTGTTTTCTGTTGATGGTAATTGCAGGGAATACATTTGGATCCAAGCATTTATTTAATGGAAGATGAAAATAAAACACAAGCTCATATGCAAGAGAAAATTCAAGAGGCAGAGTCCCTTGCAGCAGATGGTTCCAAAACACACATAGAAAACGATTCTCCAAGTATAAATGGAAGTCCTTCTGAAGTTAGCAACAGTACTGCCCATGTCAGCTCTGATGAAGCTACACTGGTTAACAAGGTGAACGAAGTCTCAGATTGCCTGGAAGCTATTGACCTAGCGGGAAGTGTTTCTGAGAATAAAGGTTCACCCCCATTGTGGATATTGCTCAGAATGTTTATGTTCTGTTCAACCACTCTTATTTTTGTTTAGAAACATACTTTTATCAAAAGACATGCAGATGTCAGTAACTGACATCTGCCAACAAGACACAATATTTGTTGAAGTGAATAGTGGAGTTGAACCATTAAGATGTCAGTTCTCTAACTACTTTTGTAGTGCTGCAGGTGAAAGTCTCACTGGTCCAGAGATGGATAAAAGTACTTCTGTTAAGAAAGAGAAGTCTGGTCCTGAACCAGTAATTATACCTCTAGTTTTGAAGATGGCTGAATTTGATCATAAGGTGTTGTCACGTTCTCATTCATTTGTATAGTTTTTGGTAGAAATTATCCCTTTCCCTGTCCTTGTTTTTGTGCAAATGCATTGTCTTAAAGGCTTTGTCCTTATTCCTTTTCATTAAGTAACTTGGAATTTATGCCTACAAGTAGTTGTGACAACAATTGTTGTGCATGCACATCAATTAGTGCAGTGCTGATTTAGATGCACAATGAATGGTGGTGGCAAAAATCGGCAATACTAGTGCTGTTCCTGCTCTCCTCTCTGCATCACAGGCCTCTAAATCCTGAGTTAGTTTCATTAAGACACGCTTTATAAGACATGGTTTTGCGGGGAAAATAATGTATATGTTCTCATACTTTTCCCCTTGTGGCTTTGTAAAGAATTTCATGAGTTTTTTCATGTTTTTTATTTAACTGCAAGATTCCTGCTTTATGTTTACTGTTTATATGTTCAGATTTTCCCTCATCGTTTGTGTTATATTCTCAATCTTGACTTATTTTGTAATTTGTATACCTATACTCTCATTTGCAGGCATTATTAGAGGAGGGGATCTCAACTCGTACATTTAGTGATAAATGTATAGTCCAGGTATTCTGAGCGTCTTTCTTTCTCTTCTCATTTCCATAAGATCTTGAGAGTTTGTTGCTTGATGAGGTTTTCAATTAGACTTGCTTTCACCACTTCTTTTGTAATTAATTTACAAGTTACTTTTTTCATTTCCAGGATAAAGATAAGCTAATAAGAAACTTAAAGACCATCCAGGACTATCTATGCTCATTCAATTCGCAGGTAAGTGCCTTCATGTCATTTGAATTTCATTTTATCTTTGAATTGGCTCATGGTTTATCATTGGTTAGTTATCTGTCATTTTTATTCCAACAGGGTTTGACAGTTGTCAATATATCAGCAACCACATTCCCACAAACATTGGATTGGCTGCATGGATATCTTCTTGAGGTACTTCTGATGGATTTTTTTAGTTTGTGTTGCCCTGGCCTCTTTACTGCTGGTTAAACCTAAAAATTTTTGATGTTTATGGCCCAACTGATGGGTCCCAAGTGATATTACTTTGCTGTGTATTTATTCCATAAAATCTAGTAGCCAGTGTGGCTGGAACAAGAGACAGTTCCCATGATCCTACGTCATGTTCGTAGTGGTTTTACTCACAGTTCCCTGTTGCATGACCCTCCCTTTATCCTACATTGTGCTCTTAGTGGTCTTACGCACCAGCTCATGTAGCTATTTTATCTATTTCCCTGATAATTAAGTTCTTTATACAGTGCATTGAACATGGCATTTCATCAGTATCCAACGAAAATAATAGGCGGCCTGTGGAAAAGTAGATTGCATTCAGATGCTAGATGAAGGAAGGTATGAGTTGGACTTCCATAATTTGATTTCTCTTTGATGCATTATGGAACATAGATCACTCTTTATTATTTTTGTTTAATCTAAACATTACAAGGTAAAAGCACATGAAAGGTTTAGGTTGATTCAACTATACATCATATCAATCATGTTTTGGACTGTTGCATCCTATTTTCAATCAATGCGATTCCCCAATTTGACTTGTGATATATGAATATCTTGAAGGGGGAAGATATGATAACATACATAAAATAAAGAATCAAATTATTATGCTCATCACCAACTTTACATTCAATTTTTATTTCTCTGAAAAGTACTTTACATTCATTTGGTTCGTGCTTGATTTTATTCTTTTATGAAATTTTCTGCTGTTTTTCTGAGGTTGGGTTTTTAGATGAATAACCCTTTGTTATGGTTCTCATAGATCTGAAGAAAAGAACCAGTTAGGGTTATGAAAGCAGCAACTGGCTTGGTGTTGAGATCAGATGTGGGAAAACAAAATGGAGAACAAATACTTAGAAGAACCTTGCTGCTGCAGCAGCTTGTGAAACAAAGTTTTTACTTACATGGCATAATTTACAAAATTCGATCCTGTTGGATTCCACCGACTAATATCCAGCCTCATGTATTGCACCCAACACTTCTCCAAAATTCAGCTCCTCGATATGAGATACCAAATTATGGGGCTCAGGAGAAACTTGCTGGCATGCAAACTCATTTAATAAATTGTTGTCTTCGTAGTGTTCGTTTGTGTGACTTAAGAGAGCCCATCTAGGGTTCGTTCAAAATAAGATCATGATGTGCTTAACCACTTTCTGGATGTTCATCGTAGAGTATAGGACTGCTTCAATTGTACGTGCACCTCCATCTTTTCTGTATATATGAACAAGGAGACGCAATAATATTTCTTGTAGATACTGTGTACGCAATAATATTTCTTGTCGATACTGTTGCTGCTGTTCATGAAATCCCATTAGAGTTGTCATCAAACTTCTCTGTTGCTGCACTCAAAACATTTTTCCTCACGAATATTAATGATCGTGGTTATATATTTTTTTCCACATGTTGCCTCTCAATAGAGCCTCCAAGATACGAAACCATAGCAGGCAAGTCCACTTTTCAGCTTGCAATAGAAGGTTTGTAAATAAATAAAAATAAAAATCTAAACTAAACTAAACTAAAAACATTTATGTCTACATGACCGTTCCATGCCCACGATCCTGCCACATCTCATTACAAATTAATACCAACACAATTTTGTACGTACATTCTGAATGGTTGTTATGAGTTTGTCATCTCAAAAATAATATATTAACCAGGCTGCATGGATCCTTAAAATCCTAGGTCATCAAGTTCTATATGTTTTTCCTCCGTTGAAATGCTCATCATCATCTTTTACGTAAAAGAGGTGGCGGATGCAAAGAGATGCTGATGGTTCATGCACATGCACTTAGCATTGAGTGATTGCAGGGAAATATGGGTCCTAGAATCACCAACGCTTCCTCCAAATACGACTTTGTCAAGGTTCTTCATTTTCTTTGCATTTCTCCTCTGTTTGGTTCCTGAGAAAATCAGACTCGGAAATTTTTTGTTCTGTAAACAGGTGAAGGTGTGGTTGGGTGATGATGCCGAGCACTACTACGTTTTTTCCAGGTTTTTGCTCAGCCGAATGTTAACCGTCACTAAGGTCTCAATCCCACACAAACAAATTCAGCATTTTGATTCTTCTTGTGTATTAAGTGTCTGCCTCAATTCAATCTGTATTCCTAAGTATGTCTTCGTATAAATTCTTTTTTATTATTATTTATAATTATGTTTTTCTTTATTTAATGAATTTGTGTGGTGGTGGTTCAGATCCCAAATCAAGCAGCTGTCAAAATCGCTCTTGAGCTCAAGAGGCTGCTCGTAGACAACAGCCTTCTAGATGTGTATGCCGTCTCTTTTAGTCTAGCTACTTTTTTATTTTGGGATTTATTTTGTATATTGTTGTTTTTTGGGTTTCACTTTTGTTTAGATTTTTATCAATGGTTTCACTTTGCATTTTTGTTGTGTTGCAGCTCGCAGTCTGATTTGGAAGCTAATATGTTTAAGGTAATGCCGTGCTTCTGTCTGTACGGTAGTTGTTGTTCCTGTACCACAAAAGAGGTGTACTTAGCAAACTTTCAAGATGCTGAAGAATTTATTTATTTTGTTACACATCTCTGTATTTGCAGCTTATGGAGCAAAGGGGTTATGGGGAAGAGTACGTAAATCGTTACAAGATGATGACTAGGTCAGTCCAAATTCCTTGTAGGTAGTACCTAGAAATTGAATAGAACTAAGAACATGGTAACCTTTTTTGCTGCATTTTATGGTAATACCCTACTTTCATTTTTCCTTCACTTTTCTGTTGGGGTTTCCCTACTTTCTTTCAGATTTCATCATCAAAGAGTGCCACTAATTATTCTTTTATGTGGAACTGCCTGCGTCGGAAAGTCCACCATAGCTACTCAAATTTCACAAAGGCTGAATTTGCCTAATGTCATGCAGGTCCTTTTTCTTCAATATCTGTCGTGAAAATGCTCTCTCCTTCCCTCCCTCCCCGTGAAGTTTTATTTTATACAATTTGTATTCTTTTAATGACTGTTGCAGACAGATGTAGTATATGAATTGCTGCGCACATCCACAGAGTATGTCTCTCAATTTTATTTATTTCCTTAATTTTCCATTTGAATATATGCTAAAAACGTTGGTTCTTCCCTCTTTTTATCCAATTCAGTGCACCATTGGCATCTACTCCTGCGTGGGCACAAGACTTCAGCTCCTCCGAAGAGTTGATTACTGAATTTTGTAGGGAATGCAGGATTGTTCGTAAAGGTAGTCTCCTTCCTTGTTAATACATCTCTTCAGATGACAACTTTTGAAGATAACCGTTAGAGAATCGGAATATAGTTTTGAGGCCCATGAGAGCATGTCCAGCAGTTTCTCTCTCTGCAAGAACAAAGTTTGTCTGAATTTTTGCTGTTGATTTATAATCTGTGTCCTGTAACATGTGTTCCCCAGGATTGGCTGGTGACTTTAAGAAAGCACTCAAGGATGGAAAGCCAATAATAATAAAGGTATTAGCAAGCATGTCATAGTTGAGTTATTTGGCTAAAAAATGTAGGAAGCATTAGCAAGCTCTCTGTGCACTCAGTTTGTCCTACTGTCAACTAGGATGATTTCCAATATTGTCTTTTAATGATAATCACAGGGAATGCATTTGGATCCAAACATTTATTTAACGGATTATGAAAATAAATCATCAGCTCCTGTGGAAGAGAAAACTCTGGAGGCAAATGAGTGTGCCAGCACGGAAGAAGGGACAACAGCTAACAAGGTGAACAAAGTTTCAGACTACCTGGAAGCCATTGGCCTAGCAAGAAGTGTTTCTGAAATTAAAAAAGGTTAGCAGCTAAGGATATTTCTCAGAAAGTTTATTTTCTGTTTAACCAATTTTATCAAACACATGGCAGTTCTGCAACTACTTTTTATGGTGGTTATGGTAAAACTCTTGAAGGTCCATGCAACCACTGGCACATTCACATGTTGAACCTTTAAGATATCACTTCTCTAACTAATTTTGTGGCAGTGCAGGTGCAAGTCCTAAAGGTCCAGAGGAGCTTAAAAGTAATTCTGTTAAGACAGAGAAGTCTGGTCCTGGACCAATAATTATACCTCTAGTTCTGAAGATGGCTGAATTTGATCATAAGGTGTGATCACATCCTCTATCGCTTATATAGATTTTCGCACAAATTCTATCTTTCCCTGTCCTTGTTTTGTATGTGAGAGTTCATTGGATTTGGTCTTGGTTGCTTTAGGTTCCTTTTTGTTCTGCATCGTAGGCTTCCAAATTCTGAATCATTAAGATACACTTGATAACATGTACTTTTCATAAAAACATGAATACAAACTCTCAAACTTTTTTCTCATGGCTCTTGGTAAAGCATTTCTCGAGTTTTGTGATGTCGCTAATGCAACTGCAAGATAATTGCTTTACTTTTATGGTTCTTATGTTCAGCCTTTCCCTCATTGTTTGTGTTGTCTTCTCAATTTTGCATCACTTTGTCTAACTACACTTCTCGTCTACAGGCGTTACTAGAGGAGTGGTTCTCAACATATACATTTAGTGATAAACTTCTAGGCAAGGTATTTACAATTGTATATTCTCTTTACTTGGATATAGGCTTATTTTTGTTTCTTCTTCTCATTTGAATAACATCCCAAGTGTTTGTTAATTGGTAAGTTTTTAAAGTTAGAACAATCCCTCCAAACTTCTGGTTTCCTTTTCTAGGACAAAGATAAGCTGATAAGCAACTTAAACACCATTCAGGACTATCTTTGCTCATTCAACTCCAAGGTATGCATGTGCCTTCATGTAATTTCCGGTTCCATTTAATATATGAATTGGCTCTTGGTTTATCCTTGGTTAGTTATTCTGCCATTTTCATTCCAACAGGGCTCGACAGTTCTCAATCTATCAGCAACTACATTCAACCCAACGTTGGATTGGCTGCATGGCTATCTTCTTGAGGTACTTTTGATGAACATTTGAAAATTCACGCATTCCTTCCAACCTTTCTGCTTCTTAAACCTGGAAAACTTGGATGTTTATATGGTCAAATTAATCAGTCTCAAGCCAACCGAAAATGTGACAGCTAAATAACTCAGTTCCAGGTTTCCTTGATCCTACAACATGTTCTTAGTGGTTTTACTCCACCGGCTCATATTGTTGTCGTATCTCTTTCCAGCGTATCGAGCAAGCCATTTCTCCGCTGTCCAATGACAATGTCAGGCGGCTTGTGGAAAATTAGAATGCATTCCATTCAGATGTTAGCCAACTCAAAGCAGGCATGAGTATGATATCTTTTTTTTTTCCTTCGTTTTTTCTTATAACAATGTCTGTAACGTAGGATAGCTGTGTATGTAATTAAGTTTCTTTAATCCAATAATTACACAGAAGTGGAGTAAAGAGCCAATTTTGAAGGTTTCTCATTCAAAGCAGCAAATCAGTTTGGAGTTGGACGATAAAGATCAAAATGTATGCCAGAAAACAAAATCGAGAAGAACAAATCTTCAAAGGCTATTTCATATCATCTTGTAATGCAACCAACACTTTTCCAAAATCCAGTTCTTCAATTATGCTTATGAGAAGACCAAATGGCAGGATTTGGATTTGGAGAAACTGGGTGGCATTCAAAATCTATTGGATAAATTTTACTTAAAATTAGTCTTGGCACAATTTGTATTTAAAATTATAATGGAATTTTGTGTTAAACTTATAATATTTCATTGCAGATGAAACTTGACAGGTACACAGTAATTGCATACAAATACAATTATACAAGAATGTAATGTAAAATGAATGAACTAAATCTCATCATCCCATAAGTCTTCAAGTGTCCTGTATGGGCTCGTGGTTTCATTCACAAGAGACTCTCCCCTCATGATCTTCCTTTCTTCCAACCTGTCTATCTCCATGAGATCGCCGTCGTCCAATTTCAGATCAACGGCCCCAATGTTCTCCTTCATCCTTTCTGGATTAAAGCTTTTCACAATCACACTTGATCCCTTTGATAATCCCCATCTTAGGGCAACCTATATTATTAAGTACAAAAATCTAGTGAACGTTTGATTTTTTTACATTTTAAAAATAAATGTAAAAAAAAAAACTTTGGGTTTGCTATTTGATTGGATTTTATACCTGGGCCGGGGTTGCTTTGCGCTGGAGGGCAATGGACTTGATGATTGGGCTGTCCACCACAAGTGTTGATCCCCATGAATTCCCGGGCCCACCTAGTGGTGAATAAGCACTTACATGGATATTGTGGTCCCCACATGCCCCTCGAAGTTTTGTTTGCCTCCACATTGGGTGCATTTCCACCTGGACAATAATAATATCCATATTTTGAATAAATGCATTAACATTGTTTCAAGGTTAAGTATATTGACCAACAGAAAATTAGAAAACCTAAATCATTGACTTTTTTGTAGTTAAGCATAAGTGGTAGTCTTTACTCTTCATAATGCTGTGAGTTGTAACCAAAACCCAACAAGTAGAATAATAAAATAGTAAAGGAATGGCCCATTACACATAGGGGGTTGGAAAATTTTTCATGCATTTTCAAACCTAACCTCATGAATTTCTAATTATTTTGACTAAAGCTGTTGGGGTTGCAGAATCCAACACAAGGGTTGCTTACAGAATCTAATTTAGGATAAATTTTACCTGATTGACTGCTGGAGGCACAGAAGCAAAATCCAAAAGCTGCTCAATCTTTCTGGAGGAGAAGTTGCTTACACCAATGCACCTACACAACCCCAAGTCCAGGCACTTCTCCATGCCAGCCCAGGTGGTCTCCAAGTCCAAATCTTCAAACTCATCTTCATTTGGAATGGGATTGCAAGCCCATGGCTTCAATTTCACTGGCCAGTGCACTAGGTACATGTCCAAGTGTTCCATGCCCATGTTCCTGCAACAATCAAAATCAAATCAAATATTTTTATTATTCACACTTGGACTTACACTTAGATATTTGTATTAGTTTATTTCTTCTACAAAAGATATAGTATCTATCTATCTATCAACTTGCATGGATTTATTCTGAAAATCCTAGGCCATGGATTTTGTCTTCATTGATATCCTCATCGTCATTATCTTATCTTTAGCTAAAAGAGGTGAGATCTCATCAAGAGAAGAGAAGAGATCCTGCTGATGTAAGAAGATCAAACAAGATTGTATTTGAATTCACATGCACTTTGAGTGATTGAAGGACGTATATATGGTATGGGTCCAAATTGAGTTGAATATAACAAATATAAGTATAGTTAATAATGGCAGCAAGCAAGCAATGGTAGCTTTGCTTACTTGAGAGTCTGCTTCAGTCCTGAAACAGGGTCATGGTGATCACTTCCCCATAATTTGGATGTAACAAAAACGGCTTCTCTCTCTACTTTCCCTTCAAGAATTGCATCTGTCAAAGCGCTTCCAAGAGCTGACTCAGAACCATATATCTTTGCAGTGTCAAAATGCCTGTAACCCATCTGCATTACAAAATCATGCACTTTTAGAATGCTCTCATTCATTAAGTACTTGATAGAAATTTAAAAAATAATAATAATAATTGTACGGGTGTACCTTGAGGGCCATATGGACGGCTTGTTGTGTTGTTTTCCTGTCATTTTGGAAGGAATAAGTGCCCAACCCAATGACAGGCATTGTTATTCCACAATTCAAGCGAACCTGATTGCTCCTCATCTCTCTCTCTCTCTCTCTCTCTTTAGCCACAATACAATGCAATGCATATCAAAAATGGCACTCTGGTGCAGCCATATATATACACAGAAGAACGTCCGTCACCAAAATGTCAACATTGTTAACTGTTTTCTTAAGACACTTCAACCCCATTCAATATTTAAAACTTATAATTAACTTGCTTCTAATAAGTGATTATATGAAGACATTGAAATAGAATTATTGATTTGAAACAAACAAATCAAGTCATGGGATTTTCCATGTCTCTAGGGATTTCATGAAATGCCCCAATGCCCAATGGACAAGTATCCTAGAGCATCCTTCTGGAACAAGATTTAGCTGTACATATAAAATATATTTAAGAAACAAATTATTTTTTGGAAATATTTATATAAAAGTCAACTAGTCTCTGCCTCTGTGTCACCATCAAAGCAACCGTTGCTTCTCAGAACTACAGGTGTTACCTCCTCCTACCCTCTCTCCCTCTCTCTCTCTCTCTCTCTCTCTCTCTCTCTCTCTCTCTCTCTCTAGAGCAAGAATTGAAGGCAGGTAAAATGCTTGAGCGTGCAAAAATAATTATCTTTTTTTAAGGGTTTGTTGACTCCTAAACAATAAATAAATGAATTTAAGTAATTGGGTATTTGACATGCAAATTTGTCAATGCATTAAGTCAATGGCAATTGAAATTTTAACTAATTTATTTATTTATATAAGCTTTGTTCTTCCTTAGTCTTGGCCCGCTCTTAGTTGACATTGCTCCAAAGTCAAATGGAGGCACATTTGGACGGCTTTATTTTATTTAATTATCAGTTTGTTGTTTAATAGGCTTATTTATTGTAATACCCCATGAAATTATAGTCAAATTCTACATTGCCCCCTGAAAGTCAAAGCAGTCTATATTGCCCCCTTGACGAAGGTTTGGTGTTTCACTTTTCCCCATGCCGTTATCTCCATTCATAACTCCATCAAAATTGACTTGCCATGTCATCAAAATTAATAGCATGGGGCAAAGTGGAACACCAAATCTTTGTCAAGGGGGACAATGTGGGCTACTTCGACTTTCGAGTGGCAATGTAGGATTTGACCATAATTTTAGAGGGTACTACAGTAAATAAGCCATGTTGAATATTGTAGTTTGTGCAGTCTAATCTTTAAGCAACGAATCTGAATATAATTTTCTCCGCTTTGACAATTTTTTTCCTATTTCACTTTCTTCACTCTTCAACATCAACTTTTTATTTCATTTTTTTTTTTAGAATTTACTACTCAAAGTACCACCAGTACCAGTAACAAGTAGATTTATTATATAATATATTTCAAATCCTTTTTTTCTAGGAAAATCAAAATCGGATGGAGCATTACAGGTATTTTCAATCCCTTCCTTCCCTTCCCAAGATATACACTTTGTTATAATAACTTCAGATTCTGGAGACATTCACTACAAGACATGTTGAATATTTTTCGAGCACCGCACCGCCACAACAAAGACGCGCCAGGATCCTAAAAATCCTGTGTCATGTGAAGCTCGAATTTTCTCATGTTCCTCTGTGATCTTACAAAAGCCGCAACTCATTTTGTTTGTTTTTTACGAGCATATAAATATAATCACAAATTAGTATTTTACAAATCTAAAAAGTAGGCAACAATTACATTTACACTTTTTACATACATGAACGCTGGAAATTGCTTTTACATAATTAGCATTACAAAAGCAGAAAAACAAGTTCTTTTCCCCTACACATTTTTCACATAAATATGCTTCACCAGAAAGGTCCATGTTGTAAACATCTGAAACAAAACAGAAAAGTTAGCAAGTTGCAAGTCCAAGTTCATAGACAAGCCATAACTTTTGGATTGAATAAGACTACCAAAACGCAACCTTATTTTTTTATAAGAGCTAACAAAGTGAAAATGAACATGAAAAAAAATACAGTATAAAGAATATATGGTAAGGAGGCTGGAGAGGTACCGAATTCGCATGATTCTCCAAAAATAACCAAAATCACTATTTCTGCTTAGCTGCAACAGTCCTTTGAACAGTTGAAACTCCATCCACAAATTTGGTCCGGAAAAGAACATTAGCATTGTTGAACATGCCTTCTTTCAGTGAAACCACAATAAACTGCAAAATGTGATGAGAACAAATTTATAACACATCACTCATTCTTACTTAAACCCCACGCATAAAGCACCATTCTTATTTAAGCCCCATGTAAGAACTATGTTTCCCATACAATGATTACAGCCAAAGTTCGGAACCTTTAACGGTTCAAAATTCTTCAGAGGTTTCAATGAAAGTTTGTCACGAAAAGAAACAAAAATGCCTACAATGCAAATGAGAGAATCCACCAGACCTGGGAGTGTGGGAAATGAGTTTTGATCATTCTTCCAATATTCTGTGTGTGGCTTAGATCAAGAGCCGCATCAACCTGCAAATGAAGAGAATGTCATGCTGACAAAAATTTCATCTAAACAAATAGAGAGCAACATATGCCCAAAGAAACTCTATTGCAAGTACTATAAGCAGCCTACTACATTACTCCCAACAAAAAAGAACATAAAAGGAATTTAGTAATATGGAGTAGCTGAGTTTATCAGAAAGTAAGCACATCATAAAGTAAAAGTTAAGCGGACCTCATCCAGTATATAAAGTGGAGCTGGTTTGAAGAGAAGCAATGCCAAGATGAGAGAAAGTGCAAGCAGTGATCTTTGACCCCCACTCAGTTCTGACAAGGACTGTTTCCAAACACCACCAAATGCAACACGAACCTCAAGTCCATCTAGGAAGCTGCACCCTTCAGGAGGTTCAAGCTTTCCCATTGTGCCGGGCAAAAGGGTAGAAAAGATAGATCCAAAGTCACTGAAGGAATAAAAATTTGAAAGTTGTAATGGAAGAAAGAACCAAGAGCATCATAAAAATAGAGAGCTAAGTAGCTGATTATAAAGTCAATTAAATTTCAAAGCAGGTGATGACATAGAAGAAGACTTACTTGTTAACTTTTACCCAAGTAACTTTCAGTGTTTCCTTCTTTTTCTCATCCAGCTCTTCAATCACCTTCTTGATCTTAGACTTATCATTCTAGGAAAGGCAAACCTAGAGTAAGAAAAAGAAAGCTAAAATGGTATTTGGACAGATCATGGGTAACCAACCTCAATGATGTTCTTCTTAGACATGAGATCGTTGTACTCATCTTCTGCTTTCTCGAACATTGCCATAACTTTCTTATTCACTCTTTTCTCAAGACTACAAAAAAGGAGGAAAGTCATCTTTGAATCATGGAAGATACTAATAGCATAACTTTAGAAGTTTAGAGCATCTCAAAGTGAAAATACTTCAGTCTTAGAAGCAGATGATCAAAAACAAAATTGATGAAAAAGAAAATTCCAAGTCACAAACCCAGACTGTTGTGCCTGCAGTTTCTCAAGTTCTTCTCTTGCATTACGAGGATCTCGCAAGCCAAAATCATAATCAGTCCCACTTTTACCAAATAGTTGTTTCTCGGATGCAATCCAGGCATGCTTCTCCATCAATTTGTCTACTTTGGTAGAGCAATCTTTCTGTTCGGTTTCCATTCGTTTTACCTGGAAAAGAAAATAGAAAAGGAGGTTGGTTAGCATATAATGTTCTGGAGAACAATGTAGAGGGAAATTAGAAAATTACCTCATTTTCCATTTTCTTCCGTTCAAGATTTGTCTCGCTAAGTTTATGTTGAAGTCTTTGCTGCTCCTTAAGAATGCCACTAATTTGGGAATCACAGTCCTTCATCTTCATCCGAATTGAATTAAGCTCAGATTGTGCCTGATCATGCATATTTCTTGTGGAAGCTACCTGCAAAAGAGATGCATGCACCATGAAAATTGTACACAAGAGAACTAGTCAAATCAAATATCAGTCTTTACCTTTTCTCTCTGCTCTTCTACTTCTGAAGTTAGGTTGTCAATTTGGGTTCTCAAAGAAGCTAACTGAGTCTCCAAAGATGCAAGTTCCTTTATAATAGCTTCCTTTTCCAAAATAAGCTTCTCTTTTTCATTTTCATGCCCCTAGCAGTGAGTAAAACCATGCCACACAAAAGTTAAAGAACTACTGCAGAATCAGGCAGATATTTTTACAAACTCAGCAACTAAAATAAAACTACCTGAGCAGTTGTCTATAAAAATTAGCTACAAGATCACTTCTGAATAACATGAACAACCTACAGAACTCCCAGGCTTACATGACATTCCTCCAGTTTTTATGTGGTTTCAAGTTTTAAGATTGACAGACACTGCCTCTCAAGTTTATATAATGGGAGGAGAATGAATGATAACGGTTATATCACAAAGTAAATTAAAAATAAACTACAATGAATTAGCTTGAAACCTAAAGGGAGGAGCAATATAGTTAGAAAAGCACATGTGTGGACAATCCTTATATTACAATTCAGCAATATCAAAATCTACCTTGAGATTCTTTGAAGCTGATTGCATTTGAGCTTTTGTTTCTTTAATCTTCTTTTCAAAATCTTTGAGCCTTCCCTCCCGGCTATTATCATTATCTTTGATTGATTTCTCAAGCACTAACACTTTATTCACACAATCTTCATAAAGAAGCTGCTTTTCTTTGGCTGCAGATTGCGCTTCTTGAAGCTCCTGCTCAATCTTTTTACTAATTCACCAAGCTAGGTAGCACCAAAAAATAATTATACATCAAATGATTGCATGAACCAGTAAAGGAAATTGCAGAATAAATGTGTGCTCTGTATGCCCAGAAGAAGAGAACTGGAAACCTTATGATGCTCATTTTGCTCAGCCCTGCCCTGAAATAACGAAAGGTCATACGATTTAAGTTCTAACTGTGCTTTAAGGTCCATGAACTTCTTCTGAAGAGGCAGAAGCTCTGTAATCTGCAGTTTAAGAATCGAAAAAAATATAAATGAAATATGTAAGAAGATCAACCCATGTACAAATGCTTCCAATTCCCAAGGAAATGCAGAAACAGCCACAAAAACACAGTATTAATGTATTGAGTTGCAAATAAGAAGGGCCTGACTATCACAAAAGTTCATATTTTCTTATGCAGAGAAAGAAAATAATATGCTCATGGTCAACCTTAGCTTCGATTTCAGTCAATCTTCTCTGATGCACGGACAGTTTTTGTTCAGTCTCAGCCAGCTCGTGAAGTTGCCTTAACAGATCACCCCCACCCCTGTGACAGTAAATTGTTGCTTTAGAAGGCTGACTAACTAGATATAGACATAATCACTTGAAACCGTCTTTTAGTTTTTCTAAAAGAAATGTTAGCTTTTAGTGACTCAGTGGATCATTAGAAATGATTAAGAAGACAATGATAAGTTTGGAGCATTAGTCAGGAAAATGTTAACAATAGCAATGTTTTGAGAGAAAGAGGGATAAAAGCATCAAATATATCCATGTATAGACCAATTTGAACTAAGGAGGAAAAAACAACAGTGACTTACTTGCGGCTTCCACCAGTCAAAAGGCCACTAGGCTGAAAGATATCACCTTCAAGAGTAACACTTGGGGTGCGAATTTCTCTGTTAAAAGCAACCTAGAAAACATTCAAGAAGATGCAGAATGTGTCATGCTCCCTTCTAAATATTGATTTGAATGGTTTAGAAGTACAATATTATAGAATCAGGCTACATCAAATCAAACTTCTACATGCCAAAAGATTCAGCACAAACAGGTAAACTTCAGAATAAGCCATCTCCAAAGCAAGCACAAAAGCTACAACTTGAATTGCACTGTTCTAGAAATGTTACATGAACAAAGTAGCAAAGTTGGTCCTACCTCCTTTGCAGCATCAATAGTTTTGCAAACAAATGTTGAACCAAAAACGAATTCCATAGCACTCTGCAATAAACATTGAATTTAGATAAAAATCACAATATAAAATTCCAAAAGTCTGTTGATTGTGTCAGCACAATATCCCAAAAGACAAAGAAAGAAGCCTACAACAAATTCCAAGCACCCACAATTGTCTAAGTACAGAGAAACAGGATGAAAGAACTCCACACTCCCTAATATATGCATTAAAAAATAAAATCAGTTTTAAGTTTTATATGGGCCTGCTCGATGCATACTCTCAACTCCTCATCATAACCAACCAAAGAAAGTGCCAGTTCTGCATTCTCCTTGCCAACCTGAAATTGAAATCAAGGTTTTCAGCAAATGCACTACACCACATGGAAAAGAGGGTGGGGTGTATTGATAGAGAAACTAACCAATTTAACAGCAGCATGTTGAACCCTAGGATGAACAGTATAAGGTTGTATTTTGTTCAAAGGTATAATTGTTACTCTTCTTCGAAGGTTTCCATTCTGAAGAAGTTGTTTTCCAGTACTCTCTGTGTCTACAACAACATTAAACAGCTTTCCACCAGCAGTAACCTGCAAATTGTATTAATGTAAGATTTGATACATAACCTAATTCATGAAATGAAATTATGTGTAATCAATTCACCCCTGACCTCTAAGGCAGTCATCGTGGAGCTATCCTTCACTTTGATAAGTCTTGCAACTACACCCTTGACCTTGGACCTATCAAAATTCTTCTCAGGATCCCGATATGTGAACTCAACATTTGCTAATTGACCAGAAAGATTTCGCATTTCATCCTTCAACTTCTGCCCCTGCTCCAACTCAGATGCACGATCCTGAAGAAATATACATTTACAGAAATAAGAGCCAAATTGAGATGACAAATTTAGGTGCAGAGAGAATGATCAAACAGAAAGCATGTTAACCTTTTGTAATGCTTCCATCTGGCCCTCCTTATATGGAAGAGACTCCAGTTCCATTTTAACATTTGCCAGATCTTCTTTTCTAGCAGTAAGCTCCTTCTCTACAGCAACAGCTTCTTCACGCTTTGACATTAGCTGATTATTTTTCTCTTTCAACTCCCTTTGACAGTGGCTTATTTTTGTTTTCAGCTGTTTCAACTCTGTTTCAGCACTCCCAACAGCTATTTTGGCATCACCCAATTGATCTTCAAGACATTTCTCATCATTTCCACTACTCTTTCCAGCTAGTATGCCCTAAACATAGATTTCTTGAATTAATCACCCTAATCATAGTGACAAATACTTTGGTTTGCAGACAACTGTATTCATTAACATTGACAATATAAAGTAGAAAACCAACATAGAATACACATCTTACCTGGTACTCCTTCTCATACTCATTCAGACTCTGAGAAAGTTCCCCTGCTCTCTTTTTCAAATCTGCTGCGCCTTCATCAGCTTTTTTTATAGCGAAGTCCGTCTCTTTTGCAGACTGCTTCATGTCTTCAATATTGCTGACAATCTGCCAACATCAAGATGCAAATGCTATAATTATTCAATTGTTAAGGCAAGGAATATATGAATAAATATATAGCAAACATGAAAGAGCTTGACAGAATAAGAAGAGTGCAGTGAATCATAGACTACAACCAGTTACCTTTTCAGCATTTTCCTTTTCAGTCCTCAGAGTGTCCTCTTTATTATTCAGTACAGACACTTCCCTCACAAGATTTTGAGAAAACGCATCTACTTTGTCTGACAAAGTTTTTACTTCTCCACCCATTCTAGCCTCCTTTTCAGCTGTTAACTTAGACACTTGTGATTCCATTTCTTGTATTTCTGCCTGCATCTTTCTCGTATCATCGTCAACCTCAGAAATTATGGCCTTCACCTGTTCCACCTCACACACTGCACTGTCTCTAATCCTCTCCGCTTGAACATATTCATATGCAATGCAAAACCTTTTAAGCCGATCCAAGTCAGCATTTCCATTAGCCCATTGCATGTACTGTGTCCTTTCTCTCCTCAACTTGTCCAAGGCAGGCAGTATCTCCTGGTCAAGAAGCTTATTGATCTCATCGACTTTGCTTTGTTTCTTCTCAAGTGTCTTCAAAGCCGCCTCTTTCTTGGTCTCATACATTCTTGTCCCAGCAGCCTCTTCAAGCATGGACAAAATCTCGGGGGGTTTCATATTCAAAACCTTGGTAATGCGCCCTTGCATTATAAGAAAATGCGGGTTGTTAACATTGAGCTGCACTGAATGAAAAAGGTTCTGGACCTGACTAGGCTGCGCAAGTTTTCCATTGATTAAGTACTTGTTCCTTCCACCGACCACAATCTGCAAAGCAAACCAATAGCTTCTTATCACACACTTAGCAATTAACTCCATTTTGAAGATACAATCGACAAATACAGAGGCCATTATAATCACTCGAGCAAATTATCACTAAATTCAACACTAATGACAGTTAAGGAAGGAAAATTATATGCAAGAAAGCCCAAAATTGAACACCAAAACGAGACCCAATTACCCAAACCCGGAAAATGACATACCTGACGGCTGACTGTGATTTCGGGATGGGCCTCGTAGCCGAGGGGACTGCGGGAGCGGTCGGAATTGTCGAAGACGATGGAGACTGTGGCCTTTGTAATACCGGCCTGGCCTTGCTTGTAGACGAGCTCTTGGAGATTGGCAGCCCGGACTTGCTGCAAATTGGTGATGCCCAAGACGAAGCAGATGGAGTCGAGAATGTTGGATTTGCCCGACCCGTTGAGACCCGTTATGGCGTTGAAAAAGGGGTCGAACCCGGGCACCACCGTCCTCGTCGCGTACGACTTGAACCCCTCCAAGCATACCTCCTTGATGTACATTGCTGAGCTTTTCCAATTTCAAAGGAGAGTGTACGGACAGTGAAAGAGAGATTGAAAACCCTAGACGAGGAGCTTCTGCTTCTCTTCCTTTCCTTTCCTCTGAAACACTCTGAACTCAAATGTTTCGAATTTCAACACGCGGCACGTGCAAGGCGGGAAAACTACTTTGTCTTCGAATCAAGAGATCAATAACTCAAAAGGAGATTGGGCCTTCGTTTTAGCTCTTGGGCTACATCAAAACGGCGTCGTCCCTGGAATGAGTAACTACAGAACATGGGCAAAAGCCCAACTGAGAAGTAAATTTAGATCTTGGGCTACACTAAGTGTCAATTTGGCATTGCTTATTTGGGGTGATAAGTGATTTTTAAAAATTTTAGGAAACCCAACCCGTTTGGTAAACTATGAGAAAATAACTTATTGTTAAAAATTGTTATGAGAGAAACTATAAGGAAAAGGAAGCGGTAATGAGGTCTTTCGTTTACGATTATCTCGGGAATCGAGTCAAGTAGGGTTTAATGATTATGCAGGGAAATGTTTTCTCGATTATGAGGAATTAGTACCAACAACACTTTTAATAAAAAGTTTACCAAACGCTAAATGCTTTATCTCATGCTGATTTCTCTCATGAGAAAATCAGCCGATTATTTTCACAACACGAATGCCAAACTGGCCCTAATTGATCGATTTTGTGATTTTTTTGTCGAAATGTTTTTGTGTTCTAATCTTATATTATCATTTTGCAGAACCCACATTTTCATTTTCACATTCTATATATGAAAATTTACCTTTGTTAATTTTTACAACAAAAATTGATTGCATACATGTACATGTCAATTGTCATGGGCATGAAAAATTACAAGCATCAAAAATGCCATTTTGGTCTTACTTCCTCTTCCTTCTCAGTCAACTCCCTATACTGATACCATTCTGCTCCAGACTTACCCACCGGCAATGGGGGCCTAACAAATATTTCGACTGGCTTCGGGACATGCACGGCTAAATGCAGTTCTCCTGCAGTTCCTTCCGTTCTGGAATCGGAACTTCTTGATGATTTGCAAAGGGGTTCAACAGTGATCCATCCTAAACCTGATATAGCCACATCACAAGCGGGCCTGCGTGAACAGAGAAGAGAAGAAACTTTCATATTGGCTGACCAAAATAATTATACTTGAATTCGGCATTTACATGGGACCAAAATCAAATAACAAATGTTGAACGAGGTAATTTTAATACTACGAACAATGCACCTTTCCACGTCTTCAATTTTTATTTGCAACTGACGCTCAGTTTCAAGTCCTCTCCATTCCTCTGCTCTTTGTTTTCCAGTTGGAGGTGTTAGTAGAACTCCAAGTTCTTTCTGCAACATGTCAAAAAAAAATACCATGGCATTCATATTGAATGTATCATATATGTGAGAGAAATATGCATGCATGGCCCCATAAGGTAGGAAGGAGAAATATCACATTGTGATGTCTATAACATAAATCTGTCATTTCAAAAGTAGTTTTCAAAATAAATCGAATAGTTCTTATTGCTGCTTTACTTATAAAAATCACAAAATATGATTACTGGGACCATGGTTTACCTGGTAGAACTCATCTGCCTCATCAGAAGGTACCATATGAATCTGAAGACTCTTTGGCCCATAAAATGTCAATCGTGTTTCAGGGAGAACCTGAAATTATCAAAATTTGATTATTCAGGAAAGACCATCCATAATCAGCCTGGTAAAGTCAATATACGTGAAACAACAATATGATCAAAACCTTCAAGACATCTACTCTGACAAGACCCCCCCAGAATATTGAATAGCCATTCAAACCATTTGAATTGTCCTTCCCTGCTGTTCCATTTCCAGAGGAAACCTGAGAATTCTGGTTAAGAATAACCAAAAGTCACTAATTAGAAGATACCAACAGATAAACTGTTAAAAGAATACAAGACAAGGAAAGAATGACCGCCTAAGCTGACTAAACATACAGGAAAAGATTGACCCCTAAGCCGACTTTGAGGAGCAAGGGCAGGTAAATCTTCTGAATGAACCACTGCTGCTTGCCTATGGTGGAGATGAACTCCAGGTGTGTCATATAATTTCTGCATGAAATAGAAGGTTACTATTCTAGGTTTGAAAAGTTAATGATAAAATAAAGATACCGTGGCATACCCCTCCTCCAAGGAAAGCGTTAATTTGAATTGGACCTAAGGTAGTTCCAGGAACTGCAGATTGTATTGGTTTGTACTTTTGGGCTGATGCAGCAACTGGATCATTTTCTGCCATCATTTCTGGTATCACGAAAATAATAACAAGTCGAGTAAAAGTAAGAACTACTCATTTAGTAAATGAAACACTGGTGAATTATCTTTCTGAAATAGAACTGTATCTAACTTAATCTTGAATAAGCTACATGCCTACCAAAGGCAACAAAACACATAATGAATGTCATTAACTTACTCAGCAAAGCACTGATGAATGCTGATTTCCCAACATTTGCTGAGCCCTATAGAAAAAGGATAATGTGAATTATCATATATGAAAATAAAAATATGCACACATACATCTCAAATAATGAAAATAAAATTTTGATAAATTAGACCAGAGTAAAAGACTAGTAGTGATTAAAACCCAGTATGAGCAGGTCTCAAAATGTGTTAGAATCACTTGACAACAGCACATACTGAGTACTATATGCATCAAGTCAACTTCCAGTTAAGAGACTAACCAGAACATAAACGTCCCGCCCCTGCACCAAAAAACAGCCAAAGAATTCAGGTTGAAATAAATTTAAATGATACACATTTATATTTTGTTTCATAGAATAGCAAGTAAACAATAGGTCATCCTATTTACTCAGCTAGCTTTAATTTCTGATATCAATTAGTTCGGTTAATGAACTTCACACATGTACATGCACACATTCACAAAAAGAGAAGTCAAGAACCTTCTTCTCCTTGTGGATCTCTGATGCAACTCCAGTTACTCCAACCAAAGACTTCGAACTTGTCAGATGAACACTTATAACACTGCAAAGAATAGAGTCTTAGAAGTATAATTCAAGCTTCAATTTTAGTAACCACAATTTCAAATAACTCAAACTCAATAGAGCCCTAATCCCAGCTACATGGGACCAGTTTGCATGAATTCCTTTCTCATCAACAATTCCAGGAAACTCTTTAGATTGATAATATTATAAATAAATAAATAAAAGCATAGCCAAGGAAACCAATCTTACTTAAGCTTCTTCTTTGCAGTGGCCTCTACAACCCAATCACCAATACAATTAAAATCAGTCCCTTTGGGTAGTAAATCAACCTGATATTAGAAAGTATAATCAATTAGAATGGTTGCTTACATCAATATCACATTAAATAAGCACCAACAGGCAGTTTAATACCTTAGTAATCACTAATATTATAGGATTTGCACCAGCCAAATCACGGACACGAGCCAAAAAGCTACCATTGAAGTCCACAATATCAACCTAAATGCGAGTAACCGATTAAGAGAGAGAATTTTAACATTCCTCAAGGCAACTCACTTAAATTCATAGCAAGGAAAATGTTAGAAAGTAGTTTACCAATTTAACTATCAATGCTCTCTCATGGCGCAGGTGGGCCAGCTTCTCTCGAAGCTGTTCAGCCATAATGAACTGTTTCCCGCCAGAATAGCCCCCATTCCCACCAACAGCAGTTATCATGTGCCCATGAGATAGAAGCTTGCACCTTCCACATATAACGGTTTTTAGCTGGTGGTGCTTCTTCTTCTGAACATTTACATTTGGAAAACAAAAGCAAAATATGAGCATCAGGAACTCAAGGAAACATCAGTAAAATCATTTTGGACTTGGAAGTGCTTTTCTTGCTTTGAAATGCAAGAACTGAACATTTAACTTAAATACCAACAGAGAAATTAGAACCCAATTCAGTAAAAGCATTTTGGACTTGGAAGTGCTTTTCTTGCTTTGAAATGCAAGAACTAAACTTTAACTTAAATACCAACATCAAAATTACAACCCAATTCAGTAAAAGCACTTTGGACATGGAAGCAAGAACTAAACTCTAACTTAAAACATCAGCAGCAAAATGGCAACCCAATTCAGTAGCTAAAAAAATTGCAATCCCATTATCAAAAGAAATGAAATTAAAGTAATACAAGCATAATTCATACCAATGCGTAGGTCTCGGGGTCCGAATAACCCGGAGCATCAGGCTCCGAAGTCTGTAACGGAGCTCCACACCCATAACAACAAGCGACGTTCGTAGAAACCTTCACGGGCTTCTCTTTCTTCTTCTTCTTTTTCTCTTTGAGCAAGACCTTCGCAGCCTCAAAGGAACGGTGTCGTTCGAGGAACCGATCGCCTGGGGTCGGTGCGGCCGCTCCGGTGCCGTCGGGTTCGGGTGGGGGATCCAATGATTGGGCCTCTGAAACGGTTGATTTCTGATGGGTCTTTTGTGGCTGTGAAAATCTGCAGAGTATGAGAGTGGGTTTCGAGTGAAGATTGAGAAGCTTGGTGTTTGGGATTGTGAGGTGGTAGGGGAGAGTGAAAGGCGAGAGGAAAGATGAGAGGGTTTTAGGCGCCATTGCTGTACGGGTTTTGGACTTGTTTTGATAATATTTGTGTTTTTTGTACGTTTAGATTGCACATGAGAGCAATCGTCGCCGTTCATTTTCTAATTTCCGTTATTAGTCGTTAAATTATATATGATATACAACAATCAAATGAATTAATCGAAAAAGAGACAAGTTTCTTGTGAGATTAAATCAAACAGGACTTTATTAGAATGATCTATTTTAATAAGATGTAGCTTATTTTGGACCGATTAATCGACACTTTATTATGTTAATTCTGATAATTGCATGAGCTTGTACTTTTTCTTTTTTTGACGAAACATGAGCTTGTATTTCAAGTAGTTAAAAAATGAGTTATTTTTACCTAGTCTAGAGCTCGTGTTCGTCGTATGAAAAAGAAAAATTAAGATTTCCGAAAAAACCAAGAAAAGTTATAGTCTTACATAACGAACAAACTACAAATGTTACAGAAGAAACAAGAATTAATGACTAATGCTAGTAATAAAATAAGAAGCACATTATCAATAATATAATCTGCCCTAATGGTTTCATTTCAGAAGACCCCAACTCCCTCTGTAACTCGAGAATCTGGAACTTGGGTAGGGAACACCACATTGTCATATAGAAGTCCAGCAACTGCAGCACCAATCAAGGGACCTACCCAGTAGACAGCTAGGTTCTTGAAGCTACCAGCAACGACTGCAGATCCAAATGCACAAGCCGGGTTCATGGATCCACCAGAGAATGGCCCAGTTGCCAGGACATTGGCCCCTGCCATCAACCCAATTGCCAAGGGCCCAATGCCCCCAACTGCACCATTTCTAGGATCACCAGCAGCATAAACTGTGTACACCAACCCAAATGTAAGCACACCTTCCAAAACTGATGCCCCAAAACCTGTCATTTCTTCAGTAATTGCATATGCTGGAACATGCTGCATAATGCACCCACAAAAAAACCCAAAAAAAGAAAATTGTTTTAGTTAAAACTTGTTAAGATCCTGCATTTATAACAACCCAATAGACTAAAACATACTAGAATTGTAGCTATGTGGAAAAAGAGTACCAGCCCAACAATAGTCACTTTCAATAGAAGGCAAGCCATGACAGAGGCCACCATCTGAGAAATCCAATAGCAGATGGCATTGGGGACACTAATGTGTCCTCCCACGGCCATGCCGAAGGTGACAGCCGGGTTCACATGGCCGCCAGAGGCGTTGGCTGCGATGTACACAGCAGAGGCCAATGCAAAGGCATTGGCTATGGCAACCACCACCAGACTAGCTGGGTCTGATGCAGCATCTGGCATCAACTTTCCTGCCAATGCCATTCAACAAAACCAAACATATTAAGGGCTACAAATTAAAGTAACAACAACAACAACAACATTTCCAATCAAACTGTTAAAAATTAAGAGACTGTTATCCAAATTTCATGCTTCCATTAATGCTTCTAGTATAACAGACCAAACAATATGATATATGCCACAAGTTAGAAGTTAGAACACAATAAATTGAAAATCCTCCATTAAAAACTGACAGAACAAAACTCTTTAGAAAGACAGAGAGAGAATGACTCACTGGAGGACATCATAGAGCCCACAACAGCAAACACAAAGAAGAAGGTTGAGATAAACTCTGCAAGATAAGATCGAAGAGCAATGGGAGTAATTGCTTGCTGAAATCGAGCGGTTAGTGCAATCCTAGCCATTTTGCCAAATATCAGTCAAATCAAATGTCAGAGAGAAACAATGGATTTCACTTTCAGGGTTTGTTTGAGTAAGCGAAACTAAAAACAGCAATGAAAGAAGGCAAGCAGTTAATGCAAATTTGCTCTGTGTAGGAGGAGTTATTTATATATTCAACCAAGAAATGCAACGTTTTGGTGAAGCGTTGTGTTGTGAATGTTATACATTTCAAAAAGAAAAAAGGAAAAAAAAGGGTTAACCGCCAAGCCACGTAGGTCATGTCTATGTGTGTGATTGGGAGGACATGGGTGAATTGCGGTTTATATCCTTGTACACTTTCGTAATGGTCATTCTGTTTTCTTTTCTTCTTTATTTTTTTGGTGGAAATTAACTTCTTAATTTGTTTATCTATAGTGAGCAATTTACTTAATTTTGTTGGTTTGTTTTACACAATTATATATTAGCCTTTCTGTTCGCGCTTCCTTTTTAATCACGTGTGCTATGCGACTTAAAATACTTTTATTTTTTTTGCAATTGTTAATAACCAAAATTTTAAAAGACATGAAAACATTAGTCTTATTGCACTTAAACGCGATCAACAACATTTACAAGGATAAAAAGAATCAAAATGAAGGCTCTCAAGATTTTAAAATCGAAAGCAGCACATAATCTTCAAGAACTCCAAACACTCAGCAAACGAGGCCTGCCTCTTAGGTCTCTTTCTGCTACACCTCAATTCCATTTCCCTCATCGCGTACTGCTCTAACACATCTTCTCTATGCATAAAGTCCTCCATGTCATATTTCCCGAAAAGGAAATCTCCCATCCCATTCTTCAGTGGCACTGCTGCATCACTAGAAGAAGCAGGCACCACCAAAGACAGAGAAGAAAGATGAGAAGGTGGTGGGTTTTCCATTATGTCTTGCTCTGTGCACCCATCACAGAAAGAAACTTGCCTAGCCATAGAAGAAACAGATTGATTGGAAATGGTATAAATAGATTGATTTGCTTGTATGTAATGTAAGGTAATTTGTATTTTAATTACCTTAGGTAGGACAAGGAATGATTCTGTTTATATATTCTATTCTAAGCCTGATAGAACTTGCCACTTTGAAATGAATTGTATGGATTGTATCTGTTTGCGTGGTTTCTCACCTTATTGTAATGAGAAAGCCCTTTTCCCGATCAAAAAGAAATCCTTCGGTACAAGAAGTCCTTGTAGGGCTATATTTTGTTAATTGGCTATTGCCAGCTAGAAGAGAGATAAATAAATAAAACGCGGCAAAACCCATTAATTAGAATTAATTTGTGATTATCCACTTTATGATGACATGGCGGGTTGTTTTTAGCAGAGATACGATACCATAATTACCATTAGGAAACAAGTGGGAAACTTCCGCTTAAATTATACCAAAGTAAAAACAAACAAGAAGAAGACGAATTAGAAAAGAACCCAAGAATCTAATTTGCTGAAAAGAACCCGAGCCCTCTTTCGACTTTCCAGTGGATTGATTCATTTGTGGTTCAGCCATTGGGGGCTGGGCAGTATGTCATCAAATCCCTGGACATTACAAAAAAATTGAAAAAAAAAGAGATATTAGTTATAACTTATATCCCAAAGTTATATACCAATTATTAGCACTAGTGATATAAATATGAGATATTTAGTTAAAAACTCATTCTTAGAACTAATAATATAGATAAACCCTATACCATTTAATTTCTATAAACAAACTCAAAAAAAACTCAAAAAATGAATTTAATTTTAATTATTAAATTACTTTAATGCCCTATTAAGTGTTTTGGGTTTTTTTATGAGGTTTTGGGATTGAGCTTGTTTTAAGAATTTGGTAGTTTTGTAATTATAGGAAGTTTGAAGGCTTTTTATTATATTGTAAATGAATTTTGGGTGTGTTTCTAAAGTCCATTTCATATAGGGTTTTCTTATAATTTGGACTCCAATATTGTATATAATAGTGAATCTCCCTATAAATAAACCCTACACCATTTAATTTCTATAAACAAAAAAAAAACCTTCAAAAATGAAAACTTGCCCTATTAAATTTAATTTTGATTATTAAATTACTTTAATGCCCTATTGAGTGTTTTGAGATTTTTTATGAAGTTTTGGCTGTTTTAAAAAATCAATGGCAATTTTGTAATTTATAAGAAGTTCAAAGCCCATTTGTTATGTTGTAAATGGATTTGTGTGTGTTTTTAAAATCCATTTCATGTATGATATTTTTATAATTTGGGCGGAAATATTAGGTATAATAGTGAATCTCCCAAAATAAACCCATCTTGGGCTTCTTCTAGAATCTAGCTAGTGCATTCTCTTCTGGAAATCAAAAACTTCAAAAAGGAAAAACAGCGACGGCAAAAATATTTCATCAGCTGTATACTGAAGCAATAAGCTGTAACACTGGAAAGTGGAAGCTTTTTCAAATGGGTTTATATCACAAAACATCCCTAAGGTTTACAAAACTATCAGTTGCATCCTTAATGTTTTTGTGTCATTCTTGGTCCTCGAGGTTAGTATGTGTGATCACGAATGGTCCATTAGGTTAGTCAAAAACTCCGTTAGTTTGCTGACGTGGCATATACATATATCACAAAACATCCCAAGGTTCACGCACCTATCACAAATGGTCCTTCAAATTTTTTTCATTTAAAATTCATAAATTTTTGGCTTTCTTTTTAAATTATTTAAAAATATATTTTGTATTTTAAATACACGACACTATATTTTTGAAGATGTCCCACATATATGTCACATCAACAAACTAATGAAGTTTTTTAAAAATAATTTAAAATTAAAAAAACCATTTACATAAGGATTTTAACCTTGAGGAACATTTATGAACCCTAAACCCTTGGTTTTTTCATTTTTAAATTTTATGAATTTTAAATTATTTTTAAAAACGCTATTAGTTTGTTGATGTGGATATATGTGGAGACCAAATCTCCAATAATATAGTGTCACGTGTATTTAAAATACAATATATATTTTTAAATAATTTAAAATTCATAAAATTTAAAAATGAAAAAAAAAAAAAATTTCGTAGGGACCATTTGTGATAGGTGCGTGAACCCTGGGGATGTTTGTGATATATATATATGCCACGTCGAAACTAACGGAGTTTTTAACGGAACCTAACGGCGACCATTCGTGATCATACATACTAACCTCGAGGACCATGAATGACACAAAAACATTAAGGATGCAATCTGATAGTTTAAACCTTAGGGACGTTTTGTGATATAAAGCCTTTTCAAATTGCATGTCTCCAGTACTCGCTGCAATGAAACAGGGAGATCAAACTCTATATAGACTGAGGTTTATATAGTTTAATGACTTCTCGTGTATGTGATTCAACCATTTTACAACAATGACGAGCTCACACACATAAAGCCCCTAGGTGCATAAATTTTACAATGCCTGCATTTCCATGTTGGTATGCCCGTTGTTGTCAGCAGAGGGCGGTGAAGCAGAGGGCGGTGAAGCAGAGTCCTGGTTGTTGTCATCAGCAGGCTTCATTTGTTGAACAGGGGGAGGGTTGACGACGGTCATTGGCATCACAGCGTTGTCCGATAGGCGGCCCTTCATCTCCCTGTGCTCCTGGCACAAGGCACACCAGTGCAAGCAGCAGTGGGTCAAGCAAGGGTCACACGGCGAGTTCTGCAGTCAACAACACAGCTTAGCATTGAGCATCATTCGGTTAAGAAAAATATCTTCCACAGGACATCAATTACAGAAACGGAGAAGAAGTAAGATTACCTTCAGATGATATTTTTTCTGTAAGGATTGGCGAAAAAGTCCTGTATATACCCCACACATCCACCAAGAAAATAACAGACCCTCACAAATAAGAAACGAAGCCCTTGGGTCAACACCATGGAAGATGGCAGTTGCTGCTGCCAGTGCCAGGCCACCTTCAATACAAACAGCATGACAAATGCATGGTCTCGTCCAAGGGGTATCGTCTCTTAAGCTTTCAACATTACGCCCAAACAGAACACATGGACAAAAGAGCCCTGACAAGCCTGAAGATGTGAAGAAACACAATGTTATCAGTAGACTGTTTTCATTGGAACCAGTCTTAATACGCAGTAACAAGAGCAAGGAAGTTCGTGCTCATCCATCACAAGGACATGGTCAATTAGTTGAATGGGCATAAACATCCTACTTGATAAAATGTAATAAGAGAATGTGGAACAGTGCATTGCTAGAGTTATAGAACATCCTATTTCAAAGTTTTAAAAATCAAGTGAAAAACCCTATTATGAGGGCTTGCTTATGTTTCTAAGCCAAGCTTGAGAGACACAATATCCCCGTAAAGAGAAGGTATCTAATTAAATAAAAATAAAAGATACGCATAAGCTTCATACCATATCACAATACAAGAGATAAACAGCTAGTTCCCATATCAACTTACAACTTTCTCTATCCTCAGCACAGCCAAAAATTCCAGTTGTCCAAGGTTCATCTGCAGGGGGCTGATAGCTTTCAGGTAAAGGTTGTCCGCATTCGTTACACCTGTGAACATTCAACTAGCCCATAATACACCGGATTAGTTGGTGGTTACATCCTTATCCAAGACTAACCTCCAATGTAGAGAAAGTCACATGTAAAATTTAGAAACTCATAAGCATCTACCCCATAAATCCGCAATATGAATGTAATTTGTAACCATATTCAAGTTGTAGCCAGAACCATATAGTCGCCTTTTTTTTTGGAAATCACACGCATCATCGATCTATATAGGCAAGCAAGTTAAAGAATGCAATATGATAAACAAGTTACCAGAATTTTAGATCCGGCCAATTATTTAACGTACCAAAGATTTACAATGATACAAGGGTTTAACTATGACTTCAAAAATCTAATTTGCAAAGTTCCCCACAAAAAGTAGAAAGGGCATTAGAAACATACGAGCTCACTGAAAGAATACGAAAATCCCAAAAATTCTTTACTATAAGAAACAATACAAATCAGCTAATCTTTTCTTTAAATTTATAAGGCTTTCTTCTATCTCCCAAAGACCTTCTAATTAGAAAGTACAAATAAAAAACCAACCCAATTTTCCACTACACTCTGCCAACAAAAATCCATATCCTAAGTTTTAACGAAAATGCAATTCATAAATAGGAAAATAAATTCATATCAGTAACAGATATTTCAGAGAAAACCTATATATATAATTAGCAAAAACTATGAAAAATCAGACAAGAGAAAGCGCGAGAAACCTGAGGAACTTCGATGGGCTGATTGAGCTCCCCAGGCTTAATGTCATCCACAGGCGCTTGATCTTTCGTCAGCTTCACATAACGCGAGTGCCCAGTCCCATCCGCCATCTGATCTGATCTCTGGCACCGCTATCTCTCTGTTTGGTTGCTGAGAAATTGCAAGAAAGGTGTGCTCGGAATCTGGGAACACTCGCTATATAAACTCTCTCTAGTTTTTTATCATATTACGCGAGTCCACTTTGTCTTTGATGAGTCTGTCTTGACCAAGGAATAAAATATCCATAATATCCTCGATATTTCCACGAAATTTCCGTATTTTGACTACCGATATTTCCGATACCATCGATATTTTAGATATCCAATAACCAAAATATCGATAATATCGACGATATTGAATCAAATATCGATAATATCCCGATATTTCTATCGAAATTTCCGTATTTTCGACTCACCGATATTTCCGATATCATCGATATTTTATTCCTTGGCCTTGACGCTTAAAGAACTCATCTTCGAGTATTTCTTACATTAGTCATTTCCGCTTTAGACGGTTAATTTACACGTGGATCACCGCCATGTACAGTATATCAACGCCTTTCTCTGTCGTTTAGATAGTACGACTTGTCGTTATCCAGCGACAGCCTTGGTTACATACGACATGTCGTTTGTGTAGCCATCATATGCGACATGTAGCTTGAGAGTAATGTGCTCCATCGTTACTAGACCAATCCCAAACATTTCCTTATCATCAAATTTGAGCAATGCAAAGCATCATTTAATAAGGTTTCTTCATTAAATTATAATTTAAATGAAGGGTTAATGATGATCTTAAATATAACGTATAGGACAAAAAAGGTCCGTTTGGTTCAAGATTTAGGAGTTTGGAATTGTATGAATCTAATTTACGGAAAAGCGAATTCGAACTTGGTTGCAAGTGAACGAATTTATTACCGTGACCAACAGGGTAACCTTGTTCTACACATTTTCTTTCTCCTCATATAGGCAACTCAACAAAACCAAAATCCGAACCCACAATATGATAGTGCCACATTTTTAGACATCTCTCTTGGTAAATTAATCCAAATTCCCAATAATATGAAAAGAGAAACAAACAATAGTAATCATATACCTTCAATAATGTTTCATAATCAGAGCAATCCGTAGGCATATGAATTTTAATAGTCAGTCCTACTTTGGTATATATTTGAATAACTGGGAGGCCGAAATGGACAAACTTGACTTGAATGAAAATTAGCCAGGGCATGAAGAAAGCTTTGTTGATAAATTGAAACATCTCAAACCATTCATACACATAATTAAACTTGTGTAACTAGTAATGATGCACATAGGCAAGTCTTAAGCCAATGAGATTAATTACTTCATCAACATGGGTTTTCTTGAAACCTCATGAGGGCCAGTTTCTGTACCAACCAGCCCAAGCAGAGACTAGCCCACTGATCCCAAGAGTCACAGTGTGGTTGCAGAAGGGATTAGGCTCAATATCCGCCACTGCAATGAACAAGTCTGCAACATTAGCTGCCACTGCCATTAACCTCATCACTCTATCACTCCTAATCTTTCTCAAACTCTCAATCTTCTTGTCTGTGGACTTGTCCTCCAAAGCAGCAAGCTTTCTCTCTGCCTCTAGCCCCTCCTTCAATGCAATGAAATCAGATATGATGAAGAAGACATATCCAAACGACTCACCAAAGGCTGATATAAAGCTCATCTTCCTGGCCAAATTTGGGTTCAGGGTTCCAATTCTGGAGAGCCAAAGAAAGTGGTCAAAAAAGAAGTATACCATTTCCCCTGCATTAGCAAGAACAGCAAGGAACCGAAGGGTAGGCGTGGAGCCAGGGCTTCTTCTCAATGCATTGAATCCTGTGAGAAACCTGCCGGTTCGAAAAGCCTTCCGGCTAAGGCCAGAGGCAACTTCCCACTGCTTGGCTCTTTGAGCAATTTCTGGGTTTTTAGCCTCAACATGCCAGTGGACAAGCTTAGAGACATATTGGAAGGTCTTAACAAGCTTGTCAATGCCATCTCTCTTTGCTAGGAAGATTACCAATTTGTCTACTGTATCATTATTCATGGTTGAAATTGTGAGCAGAGAGGGTTTGGTTGTGGTTGATGAAGTAGTAAGAATTGTTGTTGGTTGATCAGAGAATTTGGGTTACATTACTAGAACAGACAAAACCAAGGAGCACCACAAAATTAGTTGCAGGATTTTGGATAATAGAACATATATGCTTGTGGCTGGACCTTGCTACCAGTAGTTTTTGTGCCATCTGTTCTGTTTTGTTTGTATAATTTTCTAACTCTAGGCCTTGTTGTCTTTTACCAGACAATAGTCCAGTCCAGTCCTTGTCACCTCAAACACAAGACTCCAAGATTAGTCACTACCTAAAAATTATGGATAATTAACTACCTTTGCATTTCCATATGCCTCTTTCTCTCCTTCATCTGATGCATCAGAATTGTGTACCTATAATTGTTCTTCAAGTCCCATACACTCCATGATTTTATGTCCCTCTTTAGAATTTTAGCAAAGGGGTTTTGATTTCTTAGTTGACCAATGTAATGAAAACATAAAACTATTGTTGGTAAATACCCTAAATCTTGTTTTTAAAATTTGGCTCAAGTGATATGGATGTGTAGCTACTAGCTTCATAACTTGAAGTGTTAATGTGAGAAGGAAATATATAAGTTTTGCCCAAAATAAAAATGTTTTTTGTTGTTGTCACATTTGGAGGAAAGAAACCCTGGGGTTTCGATCTTGGGTGCCAAGTAGGGGAAAGGAGGGACACAACTACTATGGTAACCCTACTCGACAAAAAAAATATAAAAAAATAAAGTTAGGGGCTAATAGAGCCACTACTTTTATAATACTGATAACAACAATTAATAAAAATTAGAATATAAAAATTAGAAAAGCAGCTACAAAAACAACTAGGAGGAAATAGTAAATACTTCCCTTCCCTCCCCTAAGTTTCAAGAAAATTATTGGCTAAGATGATACTACTGAGAAAATTATTGGTGAATTATTAGTTATGATGATATTATCATGTTATTTATTCATATATTAGGGCTTCTCGACTGCATTCATGCGCTTGTCAATAATATTTTTATTTTCCTATCAAATATTTTTTTAAAATTTATTCTTATTAACAAAGAATTGTTTCAAAACATATAAATTTTTTCAATTATTTATATCTTAATTTTGGCTATTTTTTATATGAAGAATTTTGGCTATTATTTCAATGCAAGTAAGTATTAACTAAAATAAATGTGTTGTAAGATGAATTAACTGTAACAGCCCATGTCACGGTCACAGTGAAGAACCAAGTAATTACCAGTAGTACCCTCCACATATACCACCACCACCTCCGAACTTACCCCTCTCTTCTCTCTCTTTTTCAGATTGTTCTAGTCCTTCCTTGGTGAGCAAAACCCTAGATGGCCTAAAAGCAATAGGACCAATTTCACTGCCCAGTCCTAACCACCCTCACTGATTCCTCTGGTGCAAACCCTTCTGAATTTATTCTCTCCAACCCAAACCAGTCTAATTATTTTCTTTCTTAATTTCAAATCACCACTTCACCATAGTCATGGACGCACAGAGAGCACTGCTAGATGAACTTATGGGCGCAGGTATTTCCTATAAACCCTAGTTAATCGTTGCTTTGCTACCTACCTATATGTTTTTGCTTCCTCGGGCAATTGGATGTTATGATTTGGTAAATTTGGATTTGTTTGAAAAAGGATAATGGTTTTAATGGGGTTTGATTTTTTGATTTGATTTGTTTGTTAGTCTTGCTTTAAATTAACTTTTATTGATTTTGAGTACTGAAATTCTAGCTCGTAACTTGACGGACGAAGAGAGAAAGGGGTACAAGGAAATTTCTTGGGATGATAAAGAGGTCTGTGGAGCCTATATGGTTCGATTTTGCCCTCACGATCTGTTCATCAATACCCGAAGTGATCTAGGTGAGTTGCAATTAAAATTCTTGTTGAAATTGACTTGTTTTAAACTATGTTTTTTTGGCTGAGGAAGCATGGGAAAGAAAAGAAGACCAAATGTTTAAATAATGATTATAAATCTCAATTTCTTTTGAATCATATACTTCATTTGTGTTTGCAGAGTGCATGGTTTCACTAACTGTAATTTTGTTTTGTTTTTGAATCAGGACCCTGCCCTAAAATTCATGACCCAAAGTTGAGAGAAAGGTGATTAAGTGAACATTTAATACAGTTTAGAATTTTTCATTCCGGAAATGTTATATGAGGTTTCACATTGTGCTTTCTACAGAGTTTTTGTGTGCATTCAGTTTTGATGCAATCAAAAGGGGGTCATTTGTGTTTGTTCGTTTTTTGTTTTGTCATGATTTTGTTGAAAGCTACACATCATTTTGTAAAGTTGAGCATGCTTAACTCGTAATACTTACAAGTGATGATCATTTTTCTGCTTCTGTTGTAAGAGTGTTGCTTATCTTGTCTTCGTATGAATAAGTTAGCTGTTTTATATGTGTGATGTAGGGTGTAGGATGAAACTTTGATATGCCTTACATGGTATGCTAAGCGGTTGCTGGTTTTTTCTTTTTGAGGTAACTGATTTAAGCATTTTGATAAGATCTTTCCGAGAAGGGAAGAGGAATCTATCAAGTCTGAAATTACTAAGTAGTAGGACAGGATATAGAGTGATTTGTTTGATTAGTGATGATCTGCTGATTAGATCATTCATATATGCTTGTTGCCATAATTATTGATTTTGGGAGACAATTATGACATGCTTGACAGTTCAGCTAAAAGCAGTCAGTGATGATCTACTTACACCCCTACCCGCAGGGGGTTCTGTTCCTAGTGATTGGACCTTTTTTCAGCTGATTTCTTTCATTTTTCTTACCTCTATACTGTTGGAAAATAGATATTTTTGCATGTTTTATCAGAGAAATGGTATGTAATTGCTATCTTTATGAGTTTAAGAAGAATATCTAGATGGTTTTGGCAAAACTCGAACTTCTATTTTCGACCTTAGGTGATGGTCAGGGGTCATTTAATGCATTCTCCCTTTGCTTTAGTTTAAGAACTTGCTGCATTTCAGGTATATAATAATTTTAATATCACAATTCAAGGCACCAGAAGAGTACAGATTGTCCAGTTTTTTTCACTCTTATGATCATGTCCTCCAGCTCAAAACCTGTTGCTTTTTTACTTTTGTTTAAAGCCTTTTCTTTTTCTTTTTCCCTGCTCTCAGGATTTGACTATACTTTCTATTTTAATTCTTCATGTCATTGATTTTAGTTTTGAGGAGTCCCCAAGGCATGATGCATATGTGCCCAAGTTTGAAGCTGAACTTGCTCAGTTTTGTGAGAAATTGGTACGTTACACATCTCCTGTTGGTCTTCCTGATGTCTAGTTTTTCTTCTTCACCTATATTTATTGGTCATATACTACTTGCGTTGCAGGTGATGGATTTAGATAGAAGAGTAAAGCGTGGGCGAGAACGCCTTGCTCAGGAGGTCGAACCTGCACCGGCACCTCCACTGTCAGCGGAAAAGTCTGAACAGTTATCTGTACTGGAGGAAAAGATAAAGAACTTGCTGGAACAAGTTGAGACCCTTGGTGAAGCTGGAAAGGTGGATGAAGCTGAAGCACTCATGAGAAAGGTGCTGCTATTATATCCTGAGTTTTTCTAGTTTCCTATATTGCAAATGATTTTTCCAGAAAGTTTACACACTGCCCCACAATGTTTATTATTGTGCATACCTGTATTAGATTCTCTATCATACAATTACAGGTACATGAAAGTTGACTTTGATTTATTTAAATTTTCTTGACAGGTGGATATGCTTAATTCTGAGAAGACAGCCTTGGCTCACCACCCTCAGAATGATAAAGTGTTGATGCTTGCACAGGAGAAAAAAATGGCACTCTGCGAGATATGTGGTTCATTTCTTGTGGCCAATGATGCTTTAGAGAGGACTCAGTCTCATGTTACAGGGAAGCAGCATATTGGTTATGGCATGGTCCGAGATTTTATCGCTGAGTACAAGGTGAGTCTCTCTTTGAATGGTGAAGTACTGAAGCTAAGGGAAAAAGTCATTTCTTTCTCAGAGACTTAAATACATGGACTTTATTTTCAGGAAACTAAGGAGAAGGCAAGAGAAGAAGAAAGATTAGCAAGGGAGAAAGAAGCAGAAGAACGGAGGAAACAGAGGGAGAAGGAAAATGAGAGTAGAAGGAGAAGTAATTCAAGTGATAGGGACAGGTATCGTGATAGGGATCGTGACAGGGAGCGGGACAGATATCGAGAACGCGATTCAGATCGTGAAAGGTCTAGAGAGTGGAATGGCAGAGGTAGTCGGGATGGAGGGAGAGGGGCGGATTGGAGGTCCAGGAATGGAAGAGATGGGGGCAGGGATAGGTACCGTGATCGAAGCAGGTCTCGTTCCCCTGTTAGGCATAGTCACAGGAGGTCACCTAGAAGTCCAGTTCGCCCATATTAATGAATTGTGTAGATAGATGTCTGAGCTTTGAAATTTTTTGAGGTAGATTTTCATATCACTAGGGTTTTATGAACATGTTCATTTGGAGTCTTAATTAAATTTTCATCATGGGTGAAACTCTTTTGCTATCTCACAGCTTTGTTGAGACTATACCATCTCCCTTTCATCAATATTATGAGCGGAGAAAAGGGTTGAGGTAGGTATTATTCTATTATTGTAACTCATTTTAAAATTCATTTTAGACTTGAATGAGGTAAATTTCTTTTTCTGTATGAAACTTCTCTGAGACAATTGTTTTCAGAGTCTCACATCCCCTTTTGATGGGGAAGTCATTGTTGGCTACTTTCTGTGTCGTCACATATTTAAGACATCAGACCCGAAAATGAATGCATGATTGATCCACCGCAGCTGGAAGATGATGGTTTTTAATCATTTTTGAGGTAACATATTTATCATCTATATATCATCGCCAACCGATACAATATTTCCTTCCTTTCTTTCCTACGTCTTCTATCTGGTTTTCAGTTTTAACCACTCTGTTGCAAGTGCTGCTTGTTTGCTATGTGTTTAACTGGGGAGGGAGAAGATACCAATCATGAGATGTGGATAATGTGCTACATGTTGCTCTTAAGGTATTTTTTAGGGGACTCCATACTTACTAGAAAATGGTCCAGTTTTTCTCCCTTGTAATGGTTTCTAATTTTCAAAAGGCTCATTAGTTTTACCTCTTTGCACCCATCCCCTTTTAGCTTAGCATATCGAAATTTAATGATTAGAAGTGGTGCACGCATTACGTTTCGTAATAATTGGCAGTGAGAGCAAAAAGGCCAATCATTTTTAAGTCGTGGTAAATCTGTAAATTACATTATCATGTGAAATAGGTAGCTTTGGAATCTACTAGCTACGGTGGACTTGGATGCAATGCAAGGTGTTCCCTTCTTTTGCAATATAAGATTTGCAATGGAGGTAACAGCCAATCATAATCCGCAGATTAGTGTATTTCTTTTTATAGTTTGCAGGAAGGAAAGGGGGAGATTAATTTGGTGAAACATGACACTTGGATTTGTGGGCGGCCGATATTTTCTCATGGCAAGCAATGGTTTGTGCAGGGCAACCTTATATTCATCTTGCCGAACTACTTTAAGAGTGGACAAATTGAATTCCCTTCGCATATGGGCATGTGAATTTGGAAATACCAGCATCTCATATATCCTTTATCACCTTTGACTCGTTGTAATCTTTACGATATTAATTTAATGACATGTATCAAGGAGTGTTTATGGAGCACGCCTATGGCATGCTTTTCTGATAATAAGATTATGGTGGCGTGGTTTGACCTAAAAAGAAAAAGCCATTTCAGTGATCAAGAAAGAAATTTTTGCTTCTGATTTCTCAACGTTAACGGACAGAATGTCGTTGTGTGAAAACAGGCTCTTTCATGGAACACCAACTACAATATATACACAAATATTGCAAAATGTTGAAAACCCAGAATGATGGATGCTTTAATTATCACTTCTGATGCAAACAACATAAATTCAAATGATTTCTACTAGAGATGGTAAATTTTCCATGGCACGTGAAAGTATCCTACTTTTTTTTTTTCACCATGGCGTATAGTTTTTGTGTAGGGCAAGGTAGGTACAAAATGAAAGAAAAAAAAATCCAAGATAAAGATGACTATTCTATATTCAAACGCCGCATCTTACATACAAGGTTTGCAGTTGGATGATCAAGCTGATTTCCTGAATCTGACTTGAGAAGATCTTTGAGCTGGACTCTTGGGGTTGAAAGGCAGGTGTGAAATGTGGCAAGGACTGGCGGAATTGGCATTGACAAGGCAGAAAGAACATTACTTAGATACTCAATGTCAACAGATAACTGTTGCGATCCTCGATCCGTGATGTACTGAATCCCTCGCAGTTGCTCCATGTAAAGAGCAGTGGCACCTTCTGCGACCTTCATACAGAGAAACAGCATTATTATAAACAAGAGCATGGGATTAAAATTTTGATAAAAGGAAGCCACTAGGATTAAAATTTCCAAACATCTATGAACTTCTCGAGCACTTCTTTTAACCATAACAGAGGATCTCCAAAAGAATGAAAACCTTATTGACTACCAGATCATTTCACAAATGGGATGCCCGAAACTCCAACAAATTCTAACTATTATTTGGACTTACTACAAAATATTGTAGATGGAGGTTGGTACCTTGAACATCCATTCTGTTGCAAAAAACTGGGCTTCATCATTGTTAGCATCACTGTTGGAGACGCCCTCCGCAAGAGGCTCCAACTGCTGTGGTAAAGTAAGAAGATATTCACCAATGCTAGTCACATAGGCCTGAGGGTAAGCACTGAAGGTTGGGAGATGGTAAGCACTTTGTTCTTCAACTGAGGACCATATTGGCAACCGAGAAACATCACTGAGGCGTTGTCGTACTTTAGAGATGAGAACATCATATACAAGTTCATTAACTGTGTCAGCAAATGCGGCAACTCTCTGAGACGCAAGTGGAAGCGCATGAAACCGGGGATCTTTAGACTGCAACAAAAGGAAATGTCAATATTAATACAGACCCAGAGAAACAATGCTCCATTTTCTTAAATTAAATGGTGAGGGAGAGAACAAGAAGACTGAAATGTTAAATCTAATCACACCTGATTTAAAAGGTTAAAGAGTTTTCGAGCCTTCTCAGGAACATCAATGAGCCGCACAGCTGCCACATCCAAGGCAGCCCTTCCACCCAAAGATGGTTCCCCATTTCCGTCATCACTAGGAACATGTGACAGGTTTTGGTCCACACTTGAACCAAAAACTGAAACGGAGAGAGTTGTGCTTAATCTAGCAAGAGTAGCTCTCAGCGAAGCTTCAAATACAGAAGATCTGCTAGTTAGACAATCTGCAACTGTGAGGATTTGCAGAGCACCTTGCACAATGGACCACTCCTCCTCATTTGAAATCGAATCAACTCTACGTGCACTTTGGCCATCCTTCTTATCCAATCCCACCTCCTTCTTTGAACCAAGACCATCACTACAATGATCCACTCCACAGACAACTCTTAATGATTTCAGGGTTTCATGCAAGGTAGAAATATACTGTAACATTATATCATCAATTGCAAGAATTAGCTCATCTGCCTCAGAACCTCCAGTCAAGCTGATGCATCTCTCAACGGCTGCTTCAAGAAGTACAATTACTTGGGGAATGGATTCCTCCATTCTGCGAACTGTTTCACTAAGTTCAATTCCCTGAGCTCCCACACCACGAGTAACAGCGCCCCTTAGATCCACTCCAGCAATCTCAGCAGAAAGTATAGCTCGCTCCATCTGACCATACCTAAAATATATGTTTCATCATTGATCAACTAATAAGAAATGCCCACAATTTAAAATACAACAGAAAATCCAGTATTTTCGAAAGACAGAAATCAAATGCTGATCCAAATTAAATCAAATGCAAGTAAGAAAAGAAAACCAGCTTCTCTTGCTCCCAAGGAAACTCTAAACAAAAATGGGATGCCAGGCCTGAATGACCACTTCAAATTGGGATCTTTCTTACCTCTGTTTAAATGATTCATATGGAAGATACACTGCCTTTAGCGTATCCATTAAAACACGGAGATCAGATTCTGAAAACAAGTGCTGAATATTCCTTGCAAAGGTCTGGGTCATGTCGTGTAATTCAATCAAAGCTTCCAGATGCTTTGTCTGGATCTTGATACCCTTTGGCATGTCACCAGAGAGAATATCTAATATACCTGCCGATATAAAGTACGGAATGTGAGATATGATAATCAAGAATTAATCCACAGAGAGAGAGAGAGAGAGAGAGAGAGAGAGAGAGAGAGAGAGAGAGTCACTGGTATCAGTACAAGTTTCAAGTGAAGAAAAGTTGGTAAAGGAACGACATGCAAAATGAAATTCCAAGTTACCCATTCTCATACACAACAAACAAATGGAATGATCAAGCAGAGTAAGTCTCTGATGATCATATCATGTAAAACAACACATCTAATACTAACAAAAAATAAAGTCAAATGCAAACCTTTTGCTAATGATTTTGTTTCAGGAACAACATCTCCGGTCGCAAGGTTGATACGAGAAACAAAACTGGCCCCGACAGCTGCCATTGTCTCAACTAGCAGCTTTGGAACAAGAGATTTATAATCCTCAGGAAAGGCAACCATACACCTGTACACAGCCGTTAAAGCTAACTTTTGTATTCCATGGCCCAAAAATAAAATACTATAACATCATCATAAATCCATCCTGAATTTTCCTTTTTGTGCTTTACAAGGATACAAATATCAAACTTTTATTAACATACTGTAAAGATCACAATAGGGAACATGAATATGCAGAAGCCTAGAAAATGTGCCTTGTCACCAATCATGTGACAGTTTGCATTGAGAATTATATATGAAATCAATTTCTCATGATAACACATTAATAATTTTTTATTTTGTAAGCACTTCCACAACAAACAGGATAACAAAACCATTTTCATTATAATGATCAGATGAAGTATCAAAACTTTAATTGGAACATATATCAGATGAAGTATCCTCATCGAATTCATCAACTTGGGAAATATGAAGTTACTGTTTTTAACCCTGAACAAAAGACTCTGCGAATCTAAAAGTCTGGGAATCAAAGAGTGAGAAGAGTACCACTTCCATTCTTGTTCAAGATAAAGTAGCAGCTCATCATAGAAATTTGGAAGCCAGCTGGAGAATAGAATTGCGGTAGCAGTTGATTGAGATTCACTAGTAGTGGATAGCCTTTCAACTTGAGATTTCTCAGTAGCAAGCTTATTAGGCGGTGGTTGTTTTGCGTCAAAATCTTCCCAGAGCTGCTTTATGGGCTTTAGGTGAACTTTTGTATAATGTAATTCCATGGACTTGAATCTCCCAATTCGAATGAGAATTCCGCGCAAATCTTGAGCAATGTCAACCTGCAAATACACGTACCAATTATCACGTTCATCACGAGTCTAGATGAAAAAGGATATTTGTTGGGAATTAATAGAAAGCAAGCAATTGATTCAGAAAAAAGTTGTGAATTGTGACCTTGCGATTGGATATTGCATCTGTTAGACGTGGTTGCACCATTGAATCCAGCTTATCCTCTAAGACCTCAAGTTGCTTCCTTATGTTAGCAAATTCAGCAACCTAAAATCATGGGTTTTATCACTGATATCTTTCCATTCCACCAAATCTATCAAATTTGCAAACCAAGGTGGTATTGAATTAACTATAAAAACCAAATCTTTCGAAACATAATAAGCATTACCTCCCCAACAGCAGATAAACAATGCCTCATGCTGGCTAAATGTTCAGCAGCGAGAGGAAGATCACCACTTGCAAACACGTCCTCCACGGTTGCACTCAGTTGAGTTAACCCTGCAGCATCCTGCAATGTCTTATATGCAGCTTCCATCCTCTGCTTCACTATATCAACTTTCGCAAGCGCCGCTATGGATTCAGCTGAGGATCCCTCTGCCTGCACAATGCACAGGATTGATCATTCAATTTCCAAACCGCAGTCCAATTTTCCCACGTTTTCTCAGCAACCAAACAGAATTGAACACAAAAGTGGTTGGTGCCTACCTTCTTGAGCTTGTCGAGGATGGAGGAGACGGCCGAGCGGAGTGTGACAGCGTCGTCCCGGAGGCGAACGACGTCACGTGTTGCACGTGGGACGCGGAGGAGGGAGGAGGCGCTCTGCTCCTCGAGCGAAGCTGCGATCTCCTCCGACACCATCTGGAGCTTCATCTCGAGATCCACCAGGTGCTTGTCGACTGAGTCCTGTGGGTGCCGACTTTGACACGCCGAGTTCACCCACTTCTTTGGGTCGAAGTTCGGGTTCGAGAACGGACCCAGATCCAGCATCATGCTTGCCCGGTTCACTGAATAGGGTCCGGATCGGACTGGTCGAATCGGTTTCAAGTCTCGGCTCCAAAATGCCAACTGCCAATTTCAAGCTCGGAAGTCACTTCATGCGATGTCTACTGATCGAATCCTCGAGGAGCTGAAGAAGATGAACGAAGAAGAAAATTGGAACGAGACTAGCACGTGGCACCGTCTTAAAGTTTAAATAATACAAATTTTGTGTTCAACCGCAAGAGGACCAATATGTAAATGGCTCCGATCTATGTCGGGCGGGTTGACCCAGTTGAGAGTAGTGGGCCTAGCGGATCATCCATTATAATGCCATAATACCTAGGGATTTATAAGAATTATATGAGGCCTCAAATAAGGGTGCTGTTAAACGAATTCTAAAATTTACTGAGTACATTATATTACTAAATTATTTATTGAATTACTAATTTACTCAAATATAAAATGACAAAAAGGGATATATTGAATATTACAACAAAAGTAATTTTAATAAGTACACTATACTCAACATATTGAACCATAATCAAATTAGAATTTCAGAGTTTGATTCCAATCCGTCCAGGTTTTCTTCATGAGTTTTTACTAATTTGTTTCTTTTCCATTGCAGAAAGTTTTGTTTCTAACATATCTGTTGACCAAACAACTTGTCACTAGATGCTGTGCTGCATTGATTCTCTTCATCAACACCGCCAATACCATGTATTTTTGAGTCATTAGGTTTTGCATTGTTCCCAATAGTGTTGTTCAAACTTGCACATTGTTTCAAGGCTTCTTGTATGGCACATAATGCTACATCATAAAAATCTCTTGAGATAGTGACCATTCCCCACCTAGTTTATGGCTCGTCGACATAAATCAATGTAACAACGGACTTTAGACTGAACCTCATCCAATCTTTCGCCAATGGCATGCCTGCTCATAGTAGCATTTGTTCAGCGTTGCAATATATATTTGGAAGGGATTGTGAAAACACCAAACATTTGAAGAACAACAATAGCATGTCTACATAGATATCCTTTATATTCAAATGAGTGGCAAGCACAATATATATCTGATTTAGTGGTTTGTTCCAGCCAGATTTAGTTACATGGTCTGCTTTGATAACCGAGTGTACTTAGTATTAGAGTGTTGTGTGAAATATAGTGCACTTAGTATGTATATTAGGGTGTATCAGAGATATTTTTGGTAGTTAAATATGGTGTACTTAGTTAGTTTTATATTTTGATTTAATTATTAGAGTGTACTTATATCATATGGTGTACTCAATTAATTTTAGGATTCGTTTAACAACACCCCAAATAATCAAATGCAAAACCAAAAAAAATAGCCTAGAAAACATCGAAACTAAACCAAGTCGTATTGGGTTGCCCCTCCTCGTGATCCTTATGCAGAAGACAACTGAATCCTCGTAATCGTCGGACTCATATTGTTTTTGGGAGTAGAAAAGTTTGTGTATAAATAGGGGTGGGGGTGGTGAGCTCTTTCAATCAAATCAAGGCCTAACGAAACGAGCAGCCAACTTCAATTTCTTCTGGTTTTACTTAAAAAACGAAAAACGAAAAATCTTGTTGCGGATTCGGATCTATGAATTCAGGTATGTTGTCTCACTGAGAAACTATCGGATTTATCTATTCATCGTTTTAGGGTTCTTAATTATATATGCAAAATCAATTTTCAGGATTAAATTCTTCTAGATTTATCTTTGAATTTTTTTTTATCTGTTTTGTTTGTGTACTTTGACTGTTTTGTGATCTGCCGTTTTGTTCTAAAATTACAAAGGATTAATTCTGTGTTTTTCTTTTGTGCCGTTCCATAATAACTATTTAAGTTTTATATTCATAACTTACATATTTGTTTGTAAAAACCATGGTCGAGATTCAAGAATAGGGCTTCAGTTGACTTTTTTTTTTTCCTTCCTTCTTCTCAGATTGGGCAAATTTGCCTAAGGAGCTTTTATATTTAATTCTAGAGAGATTGGAGTCACCATTCGAATTTAGCGCTATTTGTAAGCCATGGCGTTCTGTTGCAAAGGATACGAAAAGCACCAAGATGTTTACCCCGCTGATCTTGATTTGTGAACCAAAAAAAGATATATGGAATGCATATAATCCGGTGGTTGACAAGGTCCTTAAGTTGCAATTAAGATTGCGAAACCAACGATTTTGTGGGTGTTCAAAAGGATGGTTAATAGCGGTAGATGAAAATGCTGTTGTATCTCTCAAAAATCCATTCATTGGAGTTGGACGGAGTAGAGAGAAACAAAACTCAATCATACGACTTCCTCCGCTAAGCATTCCAAATCGGAGGAGAAACTTTTTTCTTAAAAGACGATATGATCATCTCATTTATAAGGCCACAATTTCAGCAGATCCAATATTAGATCCCACCAATTGCATTATTCTGGTTATATATGAGGAGTTGTCCCAATTGGCTTTTATTCGACTCAACAGAGACAAAAAATGGACTTTCGTTGATAAAAGTGTTGATCAGAGTTGGGGCTTAATTGAAGAAGTTGTTCAATTCGAAGATAAGTTTTATGCTCTTGATCGCCTTGGTAAACTTTATTCTTTTGATATTACTACTCAATCCATTTTAAATGTGGATTTGGTTGCATGCTTGACTGCACAGGGTGTGCAACAAGGCCGTCGATATGACTATAAGAGATATCTCGTCGTTTCTAATGAGAAGAAAATATTGATGGTTCAAAAGTGCTTTGAGTATATCCCTCCTATACGCTTCACAAGGAAATTTAGAATATTCGAATTGAATTTCAAAATGCGTGAATGGGTCGAGAAAAATACTTTAGGTGATGCTGCTCTTTTTGTGGGTGATAGCTCTTCAATTTGTGTCTTGGTTTCGAAGTTTGGGTGTCGTCCGAATTGCATTTATTTCACTCATGATAATAACTGAACAGCAGACGATTTCGCATATTATGGACCTCATGATTATGGTGTGTACAGCGTGGAAGACAAGAGCGTTTTAAAACCCTACACTGAAGATGCAAAGATCTTACTAAAGAGGAGCAGACAACCTTCAATATGGGTTGTACCAACTTGTGTTATGTAAAATACTTTTTACAAGATTTCTTGGTTTTTTTTTCCTCACCATTTAATGTTTGGAATTTATGTTTCTGATCCGAGCGCATAAGAAATATGCTGCAAAATGTGCAAAGTGAGCCCAACGAGTGTGAGTGAGACGCTATTTTAGACCGAATTGTACCAAACTAAGCCGGTCAAATGTCACTGACCGTTTACAATCTATACTTATAGGACCCATCTTGGATTATTTTTTTCTTAATTGTCAAGTAAATTTTTTGTTTTTTAGTACTAGAGATGGTATAAGCTAAAGGGAATGAGAATTTCTCACACACACAAAACTATGATGCCGTGAGAATTTAGTTTGCATTGATATCATTATATACAACTTATCATGAGTGGCATGTCATTAAACTATGTGGTAATTCGAGCATTAAGGCAGCCTGAATTATTCTTAACCTCTTTTTAAAAGAACAATTTGATTTGTTAAACCGTTAATAAAATTAAACAAAGAAATCCACATATTGGGGTCAGAATTTGACTGTCAATAAGCACGCACAAGTGCATCATCTCATACTTTAATTAAAAACCAATATTGTCTTCAAACTGCAAAAGAGGGGTAATATTCCTTTTTCCCCAAGGAACACAAGATATTCTAGAATCTGCCTTGGCCTTCTTCTGCTTTTCTGTTGTTTCAATCATTTTTTTTGCTCACCATTTGATGTTTGGAATTTATGTTTCTGTTTTTTTTGGGCGAAATGTTTTTGTAACTCTATTTATGGGTTCTCATATAAGGAAGAACCAGTGGTAGAAAAGTGGCATGTTTGATATTTCACGATTTACGATTGATTAAAGAGACTATTATCAATACAAGTTGGATAAAGTTGTATTAAACAATAACATAATTGATAAGGCTATAAAAGAAAGATAAGGCTACTGAAAAAAATCCATTAAATTGTCAAATGTTTTTGAGTGGCCTCATTAAAACCTTCCTCAGAAAAACCCATTCAATGGGACAAAACCTGAGATGAAGGAAAAAGAGTGCCACTACTGAAAAAAATCCATTAACAAATTCCACAAAAATCCGTGAACATTAGATGCATGCACAGGATAGTTGCATTTATTCTTGCCGCAGTAGAGGTGGGAGTTCTTGTGGCGGGCTTGATAGTGTGCCTTTAACCCATGCAGATTGTCAAAGCTCGACGAACAGGCGCCACAGCCCACCTTGCAGTGACTAGCCACGTGTTTCAAGTATGCATGAGTTTCGTCGGATTGAAACGCACAGAAGTTGCAGTACTTCATTTTGTTGAGCTGCCAAGCAAATCAACAATAAAAACAATATTAGTCTCTCTCTCTCTCCCTGACCCTCTAAGGAAATATGGTCGAAATCTTGCAAGCAAAAGCACATAAAGAATATTTAAACAACAAAACCATGTTCAAAACCGTATCAAATCAACCAAAAACATTACAAAATATGTACATGATAGTCAAATTTCGTCCAAAAACCCTAAATGGTCAACACAGAAGCCTATCCTCCTAACTCAAATTTCAATCCAAAAATACCAAACCAGGATAGCTAAAATTGTTCTTCAACCTTACCTTTATTAATTGATTTCTATATTTGTCTTACTAATTACTTACAAATGAGAAAAAGTAATTAGCCTTACTATGGCCGTCCTACAAATTGAACTGAGGCAACTGGGGTACAAATTAGCAGTTGTCCACATTATCGTGTAAAATGGAATGCCAACTAGATAGAATGATCTATTTTCTTTACAAAATTGACAATTAACTGCAACTATTGTGATGACGCAAGATGAATATTATGTTTTAAGTCCTATTGTAATTTTTAATTTTGGGACAAAATATAATTTCATGAAGGCCAAAGACAAGAGAAAGTAACTGGTGGCCCAAAAAAGGAAAATCAAACAAGAATATCGTAGGAGGATCCATTAGCTAATAAAAAAAAAAGAGAGCACCCTACGAGTCTACGACCTAGGCGCAAGAATCATCAAAGAAAAGGCCCAAAATAATCAGATCCATGATGTAATCATCGGAATCCTATATATTGTTTTTGGGAGTACAAATTACGAAAGTTTGTGGATAAATAAGGGGGTGGGGGTGCTTAGCTCTCTTTCAATAAAATCAAAGCCTAAAGAAAACGAGCAGCGAACTTCAATTTCTTCTGGTTTTACTTATAAAACCAAAAACCAAAAATCAAGAAAGATGAAAATCAGATTAATGCGGTAAATAGATGTTGAGGATGATATTATTAATTCAAGAAAGTGAACAAGTAAAAGAAAGTAGAACAAGTAAAGGAAACACACCTGGAATTGTTATAATGGAGAGAGAGAGAGGAGAGAATTGGACGAGCGCTGGGGACAGATAGAAAGGTGAGCGCAGAAGAGAACTGAAAATCAAGAAAGATGAAAATCAGATGATTGCGGTAAATAGATGTTGAGGATGATATTATTAATTCAAGAAAGTAGAACAAGTAAGGAAACACACCTGGAATTGTAATAATGGAGAGAGAGAGAGAGGAGAGAATTAGGAGAGCACTGGGGACAGATAGAAAGGTGAGCGCAGAAGAGAACTGAGAGAGAGAGAGAAAGAAATGAAGGTAGCATAAATAGGAGGGAAATGTAAAGAAATTTGTTACGAAAATAAACCGATTGAGAACAGTGTGAGTCATGTGGTGCTTCCAGAACAGTGTGAGTAATGCTTCTGTTAGTCTGTTAGTTAACTGTCAGGTGTGTTGAGAATAACCTTCCCCATACCCAAGCCAAGCGAGCATTTGAGTTGAGAATAACCTGCTCAGGCACAGGGCCATAATTTTGACGCTTAGATTAATTTGGTGAAACATGACGCTTAGATTTGTGGGCAGTCGATATTTTCTCATGGCAAGCAATGGTTTGTGCAAGGCAACCTTATATTTATCTCGCCGAACTACTGTAAGAGTGGACAAATTGAGTTCCTTAGCAGATGGGCATGTGAATTTGGAATTATCAGCATCTCATATATTCTTTATCACTTTTGACGTTGTAATCTTTGCGATATTAATTTAATGACATGTATAAAGGAGTGTTTATGGAGCACATATGACGTGCTTTTCTGATAATAAGATTATTGTGGCGTGGTTTGACCTAAAAAGAAAAAGCGATTTCTTTTTTGGTCGGAAAAGTATTCCGCTGCCGGGATCAAGAAAGAAATCTTGAAATATAAAATATATACAATATATTGCAAAATGTTGAAAACCCAGAACGATGGATGCTTTAATTATCACTTCTGATGCAAACAACGTAAATTCAAATGATTTCTACTTGAGAAGGAAATTTTCCATTGCACATGAAAGTATCCCACTTTTTTATTTCACCATGGCGTAATGTCGGTACAAAATGAAAGAAACAAAAAAAAATTCCAAGATAAAGATGACTATTCTAGATTCAAACGCCGCATCTTACATACAAGGTTTGCCGTTGGAAGATCAAGCTGATTTCCTGAATCTGACTTCACTAGATCTTTGAGCTGGTCTCTTGGGGTTGAAAGGCAGGAGTGAAATGTGGCAAGGAGTGGAGGAATTGGCATTGACAAGGCAGAAAGAACATTACTTAGACACTCAATGTCAACAGATAACTGTTGCGATCCTCGATCCGTGATGTACTGAATCCCTCGCAGTTGCTCCATGTAAAGAGCAGTGGCACCTTCTGCGACCTTCATACAGAGAGACATCATTATTATAAACAAGAGCATGGGATTAAAATTTTGATAAAAGGAAGCCACTAGGATTAAAATTTCCAAACATCTATGAACTTCTCGAGCACTTTCTTTTAACCATAACAGAGGATCTTCAAAAGAATGAAAACCTTATTGACTACCAGATCATTTCACAAATGGGATGCCCGAAACTCCAACAAATTCTATCTATTATTTGGAGATTTTACAAATGGGATGCCCGTAGGCGAACGACGTCACGTGTGGCACGTTGACGCGGAGGAGGGAGGAGGCGCTCTGCTCCTCGAGCGAAGCTGCGATCTCCTCCGACACCATCTGGAGCTTCATCTCGAGATCCACCAGGTGCTTGTCGACTGAGTCCTGTGGGTGCCGACTTTGACACGCCGAGTTCACCCACTTCTTCGGGTCGAAGTTCGGGTTCGAGAACGGACCCAGATCCAGCATCATGCTTGCCCAGTTCACTGACTCGGGTCCGGATCGGACTGGTCGAATCGGTTTCAAGTCTCGGCTCCAAAATGCCAACTGCCAATTTCAAGCTCGGAAGTTACTTCATGCGATGTCTACTGATCGAATCCTCGAGGAGCTGAAGAAGATGAACGAAGAAGAAAATCGGAAGGAGACTAGCACGTGGCACCGCCTTAAAGTTTAAATAAAACAAATTTTGTGCTCAACCGCATAAGAGCAACTCCACCCGTTGGGGGTTGCCATGGCAAGGGGGGAGGGGGGGAGCTAGGGGGCTACTATTCACGTTAATAGTGTCCCCCCTTGCAAATAGTAATATGCATTTCCACCCGTTGCCTTTTGCCATGACAACTACTATTCATTTTTTTATATTTTTTTTATTTTTACATGAGATTAATTTTAGTTGTATGTATGCAATTAATAATAATAAAATTGATAGGTATGTATTAAAAAATATTTCTGAATTTTTTGTATTTTTTCAGATTTTTTAAATATTTTTTTATGTCGCTGACGTCAGCAAAACTATCGCTGACGTCAGCCTGCCTGAGCAGCAGGCCAGGCAAGACTTGCCTGAGGGCCAGCCCAGTCTGCATGGGCCCACTGCCTGCCCTGGCAACAAAGTGCCGCTAGAACAAGGATTTGGGCTCAAGCCCGTGGGACCCATCCCCCCCTGCCTGGGCTGCACCGGTGGACTTGCTCTAAGGAGCAATGCAATGGGCAAATACCTCCGGATAAGAAAAACAGACTGCGGGGTTAATTCGTGAATAATAAAAAATGGATAATGCCGTTTTACCCTATTAGATTACAAGTTACAACGACAGCGTTTAGTCGGGGATAAAGAACGCTATCAATTTATCAAAGTCAAAGTTGTAGTTCTCAAAGTCAAGGTTGGGTTCTCTAAATCTAATTGTGTTTTTTTTGTTTGTTAAAATACAATTTGTCTCAAAATGGTAGTATCATCTTTATAAAAACAGTTGGAATCGATTAGAGCCTTTAGAGGAAAGAAAAAGTTTGAAGGCTTCGGAAGTAGGGTGGGGCGCAATCCGGTTCCCACCTCAAATAGGAATCAAAATATGTACTATTTAATTGGTCCGGTTCGATTATATTTTAGTTATAAAAAAAAAAATTATGAAACCGATAGATCTAGTTTGAACCGATTTTCAATATTTTCAGCTTTGAACTAGATTATTTATTTATTTTTCAAATTATTATTTTTAATACAAATTTCAATTAAAATTTTATGTTTTGAGCTTAAAAATTTACAAATGATCCAATTTCATGCAAAGAGAGATATTGAGCTTAGAAAAAATAGATGTTTTGAAGCTGGGTTTGGGGAAATATAAGATTAAAAATGTAGCATTGAATTTAAATAATTTTGTAAATATATATATATATACACACACACAACAGGTCCGGTTTAGTCCGATTCGGTTTGGTAAGGTGTGAAATGAGAATTGAAACCAATTTAGTCCGGTTCGGTGCCGATTTGTTAACTTTTTTAGTCAACTTATTTTTTTCCCATTTTTTCCATCCGGTCCGGCTCGGTGTTCCAGTTTTCCTGTCTCGATTCCCGCCCCTATTCGGAAGTAACAAAAGGCCTTCCAACAATCAAGACATATATTGTCACATCCCGGATTAGCTCCGCCGTAGCACGATATTGTCCGCTTTGGGCCCTGCCCTCACGATTTTGTTTCTGGGAACTCACGAGCAACTTCCCGGTGGGTCACCCATCCTGGGATTGTTCTAGCCCAAACTCGTTTAACTTCGGAGTTCCCATGGAATCCGAAGCCAGTGAGCTCCCAAAGGCCTCGTGCTAGATGGAGGTGGGCATGTACATATAAGGCACATCACCCCCTCTCGGTTGGTCGATGTGGGATGTTACAATCCACCTCCCTTGGGGGTCCGATGTCCTCGTCGGCACACTCGCACCACATGGCAGAGTGGTACCATTTTGTCACATATTGAAATCGGCTCCGCCGTAGCACAATAGTGTCCGCTTTGGGCCACTACAAAAAAAATGGTCTTTTGGGACAAATTTTATCCGATGACCCCTAAATGTGGTCGGAAAAGGTCATTTTTCCGACTAAAAAACGTTGGCCGTCGGAAATATGTCAATAGGATGCATTTTATTTCCGACTAATAATGTACCCTTGGAAAAAGTGTCCATGGATGTCGGAAATACATTGTTTTTTGGCGGGAAGCCTTGGCGCCAGTTATATTACCGACGAAAGGCATGGCCATCGGAATTGTAATGGTTATTTCTGAGGGGCTGTTTTTGCTCTCGGAAATAGTCACTTATTTCCGATGGAAAATATGTCCTCTTGGTAATGAGTCTATATTTCTGAGGGCAATTAGGTGCGATCGGAAATAATTGCATTTTTCCAACGACATGTTTTGCATGTCGAAAATAGTTGTCAATTTGTGACGAATTGCTTTTTTTGTAGGAAGTAATTTTTCATTTCCGATTGTAATTAACCGCTGTCAGAAATAGTTATTATTTGCTATGGCATATAACTTGCATCGGAAAATGTCGTCGAAAAAGTTGATGCTTAATTTTCTAGTGTGGATAAAAAAAATATCACATAGAGTAATCATATATTATGTTTTCTCCTAAAATCTATACCATTAGTATTAATAGTAACAATAATACAACATCTTAAAAAATAAATAATATGAAAACCGAGTTACTCTTATGATTAGATAAGACCATCTAATTACTCTTATGGTTTGTCGCCACAAATGCATCATCTATTTCATATTTAAGATTTATATTTATATTTGATGTTTGTTTGTGATTAATTGAATTGAATTTATACATTTATTTTGTGATATTCCAAGTAAAAAACAATAGTTAAGCAGCAACTCAAGTAAAAAACAAATTAGGAAATCATATTCCAAGGAAAACCATACTGATGCATCTTAAAATAGAGGAAGCTTCACATGAATGAACACAAACAAAAAAACAAACAAACAAATACAATCAACAACCGGGTGGTGCTTTCATTTTTTTTAGCTAACAAAAATACAAAAAAAAAACAATAAAAACATTATAAAAAAAACATAAAAATAAGATTAAAAAAAGAAACAGAAGAAGAAAACCCACAACCATACACACCACCCATTGCAATAATACATAAATCATTTCTTCACGGCGCTCTGTGTCTCCACCATGTAAGCCTTTTGTTTGGCCTTCTGGACGTCATCTTCTGGGTTCTCACGCACAGCATCTTGGGGCTCATCACTTGAGCTCCCAAAGATCACACTCTTAGCTTGAGCACGACTTGTATCGCGATCTAGTTGCTTGCGTTTACCCGGTCGCTCTAGGGCCTCCACCTGCTTTCGCATGTCTTGAGAGTAAAAATCTACCATCTTTGATAGTTGTTTATTCTCTTCCTGCAATACTTCCAGCTGACATCGATTTGCCTCCTCCGTCCTTGACCTATCCCTTTTCAAGCTCTTTATAACGCCCTGACAATCCTCAACCAAAGCCTGCTTTGCCACCAAATGAGCCCTTAGTACCACCACCTCACGGGATTTCACAATTAGGCGGCGACCCACACTTGCGACATATGCAGCACTTTGCAGGCTCAGTGCCATGACATCGCTCACGACTCGGTTGTCATCCTTTGTCCCCAGCACACGTACATCTCTTGGAGTCATTAAATTTCTCGCAACTCCAATGGAGACATCGTTGTCCAGAAGTATTGAGTCGTTTATTGTCACGGGTCCTCGTGTGGAAGAAAAGTAGGGCATCCACACTGATGCCGTTCCTTGACCCCATGTTTGAGTCGGTGGAGCTAGGTTGAGATCCAGCGAAAATGGGAAAGAATACTCCATTTGATTTATGTTTTCTCTTTGTTCTTCTGTTTCTCTTCCCTCTTTTCTTCTTTCTTTTCTCTCTTGTGTGTTTCTGATTTTGTGTTTTTCCCCTATTTCCCTTTTATAGACGTCCTTTTTGCTGAACCCTAGCCATTGCGTTTTTGATTTTCTCGTGCCCCCTACGGCGTACGTCCATCAGTCATTGCACCAGTCCCCCACCTCACTTAATTGCGATTTGGCCTTTCTGAAAGAACGTGTTTAGAAAAGCTGGCTCAAATTTCCAAGATGCCAATAATTCTGGCTTGGGGATGTGCGAGGGGCCTCTACGCGTCGACACGTTTTCAGAAATCCCGATAATTTCGCTAAGAGCTGTTTAATGGTCCACAAGAAATGATTAATGAAATAGGGAGGTGATTGCCCTTAGTCATGGTCGTGTTCTTGGCTTAGGAGGTGGCGTCAAAGCTAAAGATGCATACTACTCCTCAACTAGCCAAAACTGTAATAAGCGTAGGTGCGTGGAATTGGAAGAAAATCATGAGCATTTGAAAGGGGAATTAAAAGATGTCAAATATCAATTGAGCACTTTGCAACAACAAGTTCAAATGTTGATTAACAATAACCCACAAAATATTGCTCACAGCTCAAGGCAATCACCTAATGTGGTATATCTTTTATTATATATTACTTCTTAATTCTATTTGTTACTCCCATTATCAAGCTCTATAAAATCTTATTATAATTCTTTGTTTTGTTGTTGTTGTTATACCAGGGCAATGTTGGAAGCTATTCCGATGCTTATCTTAGTGACAATGTCGATGAGCATCTCAACTAGTTCTTTATTTAGTATTGTCAGACTTGGAAATTATTTTCAATTTTTTGAAGTTTGAGACATATATGAGTTTATATGAAGTATTATGAAAAAAGTTTCTGATTGGAAATATTATTTATATATTTTCTTATGAAATTATAATATTTATGAGAATAATTATTCTATTTATGATAGTTCCAATGACAAATTTTCCTATTTTCGACATCCTTGTTCATCGTAAAAAAAACATTTTCCGACAATCTATGTTGATCGAAAATATAACTTACGAGTCATTTCCGAAAATATTGATTTTATTTTCGACACCACATTCCCATCGTAATTGTATACTTCCGATGACACATTTCATTATTTCCGACCGGTCTACAGCGTCGTAAACATTTCCGACGACCTATGTTCCTCGTAAATAGATCCTATGCATTATTTCCAAGAAGAAAAAAATCTTTTCCGATGCAATTTTGCTCTTGAAAATGTCTATTTCATATGAACAAATATTGTCGGAAATACATTTAGTCCTCGGAAATAGTATTTCCGACGAGATTTGTTGTCGGAAAAGTGTGGTCGGAAACAGAAAAAGCTCGTCGTTTAAGAAACATTTTCGAAGAACTTCGAATTATTTGCGACAACGTTGGAACATCGGAAATACTAAATTGTCCTCGTTTGTAAAATTAGTTTCCGACGACGTCGTAGTATTTACGACACACATCCCTGGTCGGAAATAAAAACGTTTCCGACGGCTCGTCGGAAATTCACCTTTTTCGATAGTCAATTATCCGACGGCGTTCGACGGACATTTGCCCTCGGAAAAACGCTTTTGTGACGAAAAATTGGTTTTTCCGACCCTTTTAACCTTGGTAAAAGAGGTTTTTTTTTTTTTTTTTTTGGTGGGTAGTGGGCCTTGCCCTTACAGTTTGTTTTTGGGAACTCACGAGCAACTTCCCAGTGGGTCGCCCATCCTGAGATTGCTCTAACCCAAACTCGCTTAACTTCGGAGTTCCCATGGAATCCGAAGCCAGTGAGCTCCCCAAAGGCCTCATGCTAGATGGAGGTGGGCATGTACATATAAGGCACATCACCTCCTCTCCGTTGGTCGATGTGGGATGTTACATATATATATATATATTTCATAGAAATGTATATAAGAAAGAATAATAAAAGGTTACTTCCGAGTCCGTGCAAACAAATCTAATTTTGAATTAAGCCCTTTTTTCTTTTCTCTTTTCCAAAAACGTACAAAAGGAAAAAAAACATACTTGAAACCTTAGCTTGAGAAAATGGTGAGGGTAAACTAAATTGAACTTTTGGTTTTCAGGTTCAGAGCCCATTGTGTAAAAATACTGGTAAAACCCAATTTTATTTTCCAGGAAAATCACACTTAACCATTTTCCACACTTAACCATTTTCTAGGAGTGAATCAGAACACCCACAACCAACAACACACAGATCTAGAGTAACTAATTAGTAAGAGAAGGATGATACCTGAAACCAAATATGTAGCCCACAAAGGTAGCTGTGAGACAAAATGAAAAGTATTGGAACAGTGACCATTCTTCACAACAAATTATATAAATGTTTTTGCATACTTGAGTAAAATAACTCAGAATGACAACAAAAATTTAAAAGCACATAAAATTAAAGAAAACTAGAGAACCTTGAGAAAGATAGAGATGAGAGAAAAACGTACGGAATCAGAAACGTGGAGAGATGATAGAAAAAGAAAGAGAGAAGATGAGAGATATATGGAGCGAAAGCACAGGGGTGGTGAACATGAGCTAAGTGTGAAATGAAAAAGGACAACATCACTCATGATAATAAGCCCCAATTTATGTCAAAGGAAACGTCCACAGGTGCAACTAACAATGATATAGGTTCTTTTTTTTTAGATCTAGTTGAGCGAGTGATTTCTAGTTGTTTTGGGATCTAGTGGAGTGAGTGACCTATAAACTGTTAAGATACTTGCAGTTTTTGTTCCCACAATAGAAGTGATTATTTTTGTGGAGAGATGGACAATGGGCTTTCAACCTATTCAATTGGTCAAATGTAGATGGGCAAGCTCCACAACCCACCTTAGAATGAGTGTCTTGGTATCGCAAGTATAAGTACATAGACTCGTTTTTACTAGTACAAAAGTTCAAAAAGCTTTGTATAAAAAACAAAAAGCTTTTGGAAGTTAATTATCGAATGAAATTCTTAAAATATGCATAATTAATCATTCAAAAAGCCAAGCAAATGTGTAATCAATTGTCGAATACTTCTCACGCATTTTCAATTTTAAGCAAAAAATAGACAACATATGCAGATGAAATAGCAATAAAATTTGGTTGTTCAAGGTAGGGGTCATCATTGGGCCTGCGAGCCCATGGGCCCACGGGGGCCCCCCGGCAAATCAAGAAAAAGCCCGGCCCGGCCCGTTGTTGAGTGGGCCGGGCTTGGGTGTCTAAAGCCCACTCCGTTTGAGCCCAAGAATGCACATCCCTGCCCGCCCATAAGACCTGGCCCGCCGGCCCACATACATATAAATAAATATATATATAAAAAACGCAAGTTAAATAAAAGATGGAGAAATCATTATCTATTATCATTGTAAGAACTAAAAAAATGAATTAGGAGATAAAATATGATTTTGTTAAAGCAAGCAAAACAAAATCAAAACGAGAATGAGAGAGGAGAGAGGAGAGAGAAAGAAGCATAAAAAGAGGAAGAACAATGAATGCAATACCTTCTTGGACACGAAGAAATCTCTACGATGTTATTAGCATTTCAAGTTTTTTTTAAAGAAAAAAAGCTACAAAACAAAATCAAAAGGAGAATCAAGAAATAGATAGAAAAAGGAAATCAAACAGAGCTTAGAAATTCAAGCTTTCTTCAAGAAAGAAAGTTGCAAAACAAAATGAAAATCAAGAAATAGATAGAGAAAGCAAACCAAACAGAGCAATTCAACGACAGAGTTTAATGGTGGCTATTAGGAATTGGCGTGCTGCAAAATTAGATAAGTACAAAAATGAGAGTTTAAAACCGATGATTTATGAATATAGAAAAAGTAAACCACATAGAGCATAAAAGCAACACCTCGATTCTTGATAATGGAGAGAGGAGATAACTGGTAGCGGAGAGAGAAATGGAGTGAAAAGTTTATTAATGAAATGAAACGATTCAGCAGTGTAAGTGGAGAGCTCACATGCCCTTATCTTTATGCTCTTAATTTCAAATTGACCCCTATCCAAGGAGAGCTCTCGGTTGTGTTGTGTGCATGTTTGTTTTCGTTGTTTCTAGATTCTATTTGGTATAACATGACATAATATGTATATGTAATAATAATGGTCACATTTTACTTTGCTGCTCAAATTTTGACCATGATTGAATTTACAAAATTGAGTTCAAGCTGACGATCCTTTACACAAGCTTTGGGGCCCACACTATAATAATCATGCATTGATTTACTAAATAACCTTCAATTAGGGAACATAATTAAGGCAAATGGTAATTAATTCTCCCTGCATACATTATAGTTTCAGCTAAAAAAAAGCTTTTGGAAGTTAATTATCGAATGAAATTCTTGAAATATGCATAATTAATCATTCAAAAAGCCAAGCAAATGTGTAATCATATATCGAATGAAGGACATGGTATCATACATGCGACATCTCCAGATAGCCCATGCTAAAGTCAGTTGTGGAGGTTGTTCATCCATTTTTTACCAACCCAGTAGTAGGTATGGAATTCCTATTTAGCATACCCAACATATTTGTACTTCATCTTCCCGTAGTAGATATGGTTATTTTTGGTGATGGATTGATAATATGCACCAATCTATGCCAAAAGAAGCGACCATATGTGCAACAAACAATGATATAAGTTCTTTTGTTTTAGGATCCAGTTGAGTGAGTGATTCCTAATTATTTTGGGATCTAGTGGAGTAAGTGATCTATAAACTGTTATACACAAGATACTTGCAAGTTTTCTTCCCGCAATAGGTGTGAATACTGTTATGGAGATATGGATAATGGGATTTCAACCTATTCAGTTGGTCAAATGTAGATGGGCAAGCTCCACAACTCATCTTAGAATGAGTGTCAAGGTATCGCAAGTATAAGCGCATAGTCTTGTTTTTACTAGTCCAAAAGTTCAAAAAGATTTTTATAAAAAACAAAAAGCTTTTGGAAGTTAATTATTGAATGAAATTCTTAAAATATGCATAATTAATCTTTCAAAAAGCCAAGCAAATGTGTAATCAATTACCGAATGAAGGATATGGTGTCATACATGTGACACCTCAGGATATACCATGCTAAAGTCGGTTGTGAATGTTGCTCATCCATTTGTGACCAACCCAGTAGTAGGTATGGGATTCCCATTTAGCATACACAACATATTTGTAGTTCTTCTTCCCGGAGTAGTTGTGATTATTTTTGTGGAGGGATTGATAATAGGACAGAATTTATGCCGAATGAAACGTCCACTTGTGCAACTAACAATGATATAGGTTCTTTTGTTTTGGGATCCAATTGAGTGAGTGATTTCATATTGTTTTGGGATCTAGTGGAGTGAGTGATCTATAAACTGTTATACACAAGATACTTGCAATTTTTCTTCCCTCAATAGATGTGAATATTTTTGTGGAGAGATGGATAATGGACTTTCAACCTATTCAGTTTGTCAAATGTAGATGGGCAAGCTCCACAACCCACCTTAGAATGAGTGTCTAGGTATCGCAAGTATAAGTACATAGTCTCATTTTTACGACTACAAAAGTTCAAAAAGTTTTGTATTAAAAAAAAAAAAGCTTTTGGAAGTTAATTATCGAATGAAATTGTTAAGATATGTATAATTAATCATTGAAAAAGTCAAGCAAATATGTAATAAATTATCGAATGAAGGATATGGTGTCATACATGTGACACCTCAAGATAGCCCATGCTAAAGTCAGTTGTGGAGGTTGCTCATCCATTTTTGACCAACCCAGTAGTAGGTGTGGGATTCTCATTAAGCATACACAACATATTTGTACTTCTTCTTCCCGCAGTAGATGTGATTATTTTTGTGGAGGGATTTATAATAGGCCCCAATCTATGCCAAAAGAAATGTCCACAAGTGCAACTAACAATGGTATAGGTTCTTTTGTTTTGGGATCCAGTTGAGTGAGTGATTTCTAATTATTTTGGGATCTAGTGGAGTAAGTGATCTATAAACTGTTATACACAAGATACTTGCAGTTTTTCTTCCCACAATATATGTGAGTATTTTTGTGAATAGATTGATAGTGGGCTTTCAACCTATTCAGTTGGTCAAATGTATATGGGCAAGCTCCACAACCCACCTTAGAATGAGTGTCTAAGTATACGTACATAGTCTTGTTTTTACTAGTACAAAAGTTCAAAAACCTTTTGAAAGTTAATTATCAAATCAAAATCTTAAAATATGCATAATTATTCGAATGAAATTCCTAAAATTCGTCAACATTATTCCTAGCTGCTTGCATAGAATTCACCTTCGACATGCATAGTGACCAGCGATGTGTTTCATGTACGCATATGTAACCTCGGTTTTTACTAGCACAAAAGTTCAAAAAGCTTTGTATAAAAAAACAAAAAGCTTTTGAAAGTTAATTATCGAATCAAATTCTTAAAATATGCATAATTAATCGAATGAAATTCCTAAAATCCGTCAACATTATTCATAGTTGCTTGCGTGGAATTCATCTTTGGCATGCAAAGTGACCAGCGATGTGTTTCATGTACGCGTATGTAACCTCGGTTTTTACTAGTACAAAAGTTCAAAAAGCTTTGTATAAAAAACAAAAAGCTTTTGAAAGTTAATTATCGAATCAAATTCTTAAAATATGCATAATTAATCGAATGAAATTCCTAAAATCCGTCAACATTATTCCTAGCTGCTTGCGTGAAATTCACCTTCGGCATGCATAGTGACTAGCGATGTGTTTCATGTACGCGTATGTAACCTCAGTTTTTACTAGTACAAAAGTTCAAAATGCTTTGTATAAAAAAAACAAAAAGCTTTTGAAAGTTAATTATCGAATCAAATTCTTAAAATATGCATAATTAATTGAATGAAATTCCTAAAATCCGTCAACATTATTCCTAGCTACTTGCGTGGAATTCACCTTCGACATGCATAGTGACCAGCAATGTGTTTCATGTACGCGTATGTAACCTCGGTTTTTACTAGTACAAAAGTTCAAAAAGCTTTGTATAAAAAACAAAAAGCTTTTGAAAGTTAATTATCGAAACAAATTCTTAAAATATGCATAATTATTCGAATGAAATTCCTAAAATCCGTCAACATTATTCCTAGCTGCTTGCGTGGAATTCACCTTCGGCATGCATAGTGACCAGCGATGTGTTTCATTAACGCGTATGTAACCTCGGTTTTTACTAGTACAAAAGTTCAAAAAGCTTTGTATAAAAACAAAAAGCTTTTGAAAGTTAATTATCGAATCAAATTCTTAAAATATGCATAATTAATCGAATGAAATTCCTAAAATCCGTCAACATTATTCCTAGCTGCTTGTGTGGAATTCATCTTCAGCATGCATAGTGACCAATGATGTGTTTCATATACGCGTATGTAACCTCGGTTTTTACTAGTACAAAAGTTCAAAAAGCTTTGTATAAAAAAACAAAAAGCTTTTGAAAGTTAATTATCAAATCAAATTCTTAAAATATGCATAATTAATCAAATGAAATTCCTAAAATCCGTCAACATTATTCCTAGTTGCTTGCGTAGAATTCACCTTCGGCATGCATAGTGACCAGCGATGTGTTTCATGTACGGGTATGTAACCTCGGATTGAAACGGACAGAAGTTGCCCTCATTTTGTTGAGCTTCCAAGCTAATCAACAATAAAATGAAATCATTGAAAAGGGGCGTAATGGGCCATTAATTAATGAGATATGCATAATTAATCGAATGAAATTCCTAAAATCCGTCAACATTATTCCGAACTGCTTGCGTGGAATTCACCTTCGGCATGCATAGTGACCAGCGATGTGTTTCATGTACGCGTATGGAACCTCGGATTGAAACGGACAGAAGTTGCTCTCATTTTGTTGAGCTTCCAAGCTAATCAACAATAAAATGAAATCATTGAAAAGGGGCCTAATGGGCCATTAATTAATGAGATAGTAGTATTCATAACCAAAATAGGCCTATTTACTTCAGTTTATTTTGAGTTTTTTATGAATCAAAGACTAAAACATCTTTTTATGAGTGTGTATCTCTGAATTTAGATTTTTTTTCTCTGGGTTCTTGTATATATAAAATCATTTTTCACGGTTAGATTCTTCTAGATTTGTCCTAAAATTTATTTTTCCTATTTGCAATGTACGTGCTTCAATTGAACCCTTCAAAATTGAAACCAAAATTTGACTGCCAACAATATGGATCAAAATCAATCTTTCTAACACATATAAACACATCATCAATAAAAAGGTGAAAACACCTAGGAGAGAACTGGAGAGATGAGATTATAAAATGCATAAGTCAATACATAAGTCAAATTCGGCGTGGGCCCATCTCGACCCGTTTAGTAGCCCGGCATGAGCATAGGCTCGGGTCTTGGACTCGGGTCGAGATTAATGATTTTCATAAATGGACGGGCACGGCACTGCCCGTTCATTAAATGGGCCGACTCTAAACGGGCCAGCCGGGCCCGTTTGACACCTCTAACCACAATTTACTGTTAATGCATTCATAGTCCCAGTTACAAATTCATAGTCATGCATTTTTTCAATCTGTGTGTCCCATTTATTCCTAGTTAAACATAAGATGGTACACTTCAACTCTGTTTCTTATTGTTGTGGCTTTTTTTTAGGAGAGTAGAAAATTTCTTGTGGCTTGTTTACTGTTGATCTCTAGCTATAATTAGTCACATTTAAACTACCTTGTCATCTTAGTCATTTTAGCTCTCTCTCCCTATATGTCAATCTATGCAATTATTAATGAAATTGTTTGTTTTTCACGGAGAAAATGAACAACAAGAACAAGTGTGACATGTGTGGGGACGACAGCTATTTCAAAATAATAGAACTGGCCACACATTTCCGAGTTACTCATGACAAGCTCCTATGCAATATATGTTGCACGGGATATGACAACTATAATGGGTTAAAATCACATTATAACTCATACCATCAAGTAAACTACAAATTATGTGCCTCAGAGAAAGGTCACACTCCAATTGTGGACAATCGCACCTACAAGAACCACAAGAAGTTGTGTGCCAAAAAGTGAGCAACTTTATGTTTGGTAATATGACTTTATTGTATATATGAATTACAGTTTCATGGTGTTGCATTTTAACTCATTTGTTGAAGATATTCTACACTACAATTCAATTGGTATGTGAACAACCACAGTACTTGATAGTTAGCAGCCTCCAAATCATACTCGCCTGTTGTTAATATATACACAAATCATAGAAGTAGAATACACTAAACCCTTTGTGTACAAGTTGAATATAATGTAGAAATTAGGAAGAGAATCGAAAGAGATTTCATTATGATTATTTCCTCTGTTTATGTATGTAATAATTGAGTACAGTATAGTTGTTATATGCAGGTTGAGTAGAAATATGTGGAAAGGAATTCTGTTACACAAATTTATGGAATGAATGACAAGTGTACTGCTAGAGATTGATCAGCCATTCTAATTTATTCCTCTAGAAACATTATGTCTTCTAGAAGGAAGCTGAGGCTGTGATACAAGGGTCTTGATTTCAACTCTCATTGTGTGGGCTTGATTGTTCTGGCTTTCAGTTAAAAAATGACATTTGCATTAGTTTGTAAATTTTAAATCTAACTATCTCTAATCCTGTGTATTAGTCATTGTATAAAGAATGGATCGGGCAGGCCTGGCACTGCACGACACGAGCACAGTCTACTTAATTAAGGTTCGGTACGGCACGACCCGTATCTTTGGGCCGTGCCGGGACAAGATAATTAGGCCCAATGGGCCGGGCCTATCCTTTTAAAGTTCATTTATTAAATTACATTTGTTTTAGAGAAAAATAACACATAATATTATTACATTTATATATTAAATTCAAGTCCATTTCTTTCCTCTAATAATTTGTATTAAAATTTAATTGTTATATATATAAAATAATGATTTTGTTTTTCAAGTTTTAAATTTTAAACTTTTTGTCTTCTAGAAGGACGAATTTTGAACTTTTTGTCTTCTAGAAGGACGCTGGGAGTCTTGGCCGCTGTGAAGTCTCGGTCGCTGCAGGTCTCGGTCGCTGGGAGTCCCGCCGTTGCAAAGTCTCAGTCGTTGCAAGGTCTCGGCTGCTGGGAGTCCGGCCGATGAAAAGCTCGGCTGCTAGGACTTCCTACTTGGCGGATGTGGTGAATTTTGACCACCCTCAAAACAATACGATAATAAATTCATATTGCCAAACATAAAGTTGCTTACTTTTTGGCACATGACTTCTTGTGGTTCTTGTAGGTGCGATTGCTCACAAGCGAAGCGTGACCTTTCTCTGCGGCACAGAATTTGTAGTTTACTCAATGGTATGAATTATAATGGGATTTTAACCCATTATAGTTGTCATATCCCGTGCAACAGATATTGCATAGAAACTTGTCATGAGCAACTCGGAAATGTTTAGCCAGTTATATTATGTTGAAATAGCGGTCGTCCCCACACATGTCACACTTGTTCTTGTTGTCCATTTTCTCTATGGAAAACAAACAATTTCATTAATAATTGCATAGATTGACATATAGGGGGAGAGAGCTAAAATGACTAAGATGGTAAGGTAGTTTAAATGTGACCAATTATAGCTAGAGATCAACAATAAACAGGCCACAAGAAATTTTATACTCTCCTCAAAAAAGCCACAACAATAAGAAACAGAGTTGAAGTGTACCATCTCATGTCTAACTAGGAATAAAGGGGACACAAAGTTGGGAAAAAATACATGACTACGAATGTGTAACTGGGACTACGAATGCATTAACAATAAAATTGTGATTAGAGGTGTCAAACGGGCCGCGCCGGCCCATTTAGAGTCGGCCCATTTAATAAACGGGCCTTGATGTGCCCGTCCATTTATGAAAATCATCAATCCCGACCCGAGCCCATATGGGCTCGTGCCGGGCTACTGAACAAGGCAAAATGGGCCCATGCCGAATTTGACTTATGTATTGCATTTTTTTTACAACTTCATTTAAATCTTTTTTACAATTACGTATATACTAACAAGATTTATTATTTTTTGGAAAAAGTGGCCATTAACTTTCTTTAAAGTACATTTGAATAGACACATGACTGGATTATTGCATGTATTTTTAAATTTAAAACTTGAAAAACAAAATCATTATTTTATATATACAAAAAACAATTAAATTTTAATACATATTATTAGAGGAAAGAAATAGAATTGAATTTAAGATTTAAATGTAATAATATTAGGTATTATTTTTCTCTAAAATAAATGTAATTTAATAAATAGGCTTTAAACTGGCCGGTCCAGCCCATTAGGCCTAATTACCTTGTCCCGGCACAGTCCAAAGAGACGGGCCGTGCCGTGCCGAGCCTTAATTAAGCGGGCTAGGCTCGCGCTGTGCCAGGCCAGGCCGGTTCTTTTGACACCTTTAATTGTGATCGAATAGTCACTCTAATAGTAAATGATTAGCAAAAATTACACACAATAATTAAGTATTAATTCAAGTAAATGTTAATCTAATGTAAAAATGACAACCATGTTAGTTTTCTGCTATACATAAGATGTACTCTTGTTTTTTAATCTTCCCATTTTGGCATTAGGAGTTATTTGATTTTTAGGCTTTTGCCCCCAATTTGGAGTTGAAATATTTTACCAAATTTTAATAGAAACTAAATAACAGCACTCATTATTAAGTAACTAGAATCAAAACTAAATAGAACAAGTTACCAGAGATTAGGATTTTCAGGTCACCTTGCTAGTGTTATGGTTGGTTTTATGACTAGGATTAGCTTTAGGGGTAGTCATTGGATCTCCTCTATTGTGGGGCCCAAATAGAGAGAACACAAATTTGTTAGAGCACTTCCACCCATGTGCCATGGCAAAGGGCAAGGGTAAGGCAATGGATGTTACTATTCACATGAATAGTGGCAGCCATTGTAAAAGTTTGTGGTGTTTCCACCCATTTTCATGGCAACTACTATTCACATGAGATATGATGAGAGGAATTTGTATAGATTTTGGGCGTGGGAAGTGAAGAATATGACTAGGTATTTATTTTTTAAAAATTCTGAAATGTTTAGTATTTTTTTTTGATTTTTTATAAATTTTTTTTGGTAGGCAATAGCCCAGGCTATTCTTGCCTTCGGGCCAGCCCAGGTTTGTGGAGCCCACCAACTGCCCTGGCTGCCTTTGCCCGCTGGAAACTACTTCTTGGGCCTAGGCCCCCCCTTTCCCGGACTAGGGGGAGCCGCTGGAACTGCTCTTACAAAAGAAAACTGATTGAGTAAAACAACATAACAACAAGCTACTAGTCACACTCACTAACTTTTGGAATTTGGTATTGTTGACCTCAATATCTTTTCGGCCTGAAATGTGGATTATTTAGTGCGAATATTGTGTGAATGAGAAATTAAAAATTAAAACAAAGCTTAAATGAGAAATCCTGGTGGATTGAATGGTGATCAAATAAAAACTACGATGAACAAAGTTGCTTATTGATATATAAAATATGAACGGTTACAATGATGATGCTCAAGAAAACTTTGAACAAGCCTCTAAGTTTCTTGTTGAAATCCTAAGAAAGCAATAAAAATTATCTAAGTTTGACTTGAGAGGAAATTTAAGCAAAATTTTGGGTTAATTTTGTTTAAACAAATTTTCATAGTATTTGTTTCTCGGATTTCGACCTGCACAAAAGTTTGGCCGCAATGGCTTTCCATACCGACTTCAAATGGGATAATATTATACTTTTCCATATTTTTTGTAATTTTTTTTTTGGGTGTGGATCAGCTAGAAATATTGTTTGTGTGGCATGTTTGTTAGCCTTTTGTGCTTTCATGCGAGGCATCTGGATTTATTAAGGTTGTCTATGTATTAAAAATCGTGAAGAAACAGGGTTGTTATTTTCTGTATCTATCTATCTTTTACTAAACATTTATAAATTTCCTCTGACATAAGTTCCCTTGTTAACCTTATTCTCCAATATTGTTCCCCCATCTTGCTTAAACCATACAAGTAATGAAAGCCCTGTAGAAGCTTTCTTTGTTTTTCTTTTCTGATGATATTATATATATAAAAAAAATGTAGTTGTTACCTCAAATTGAATTATGCGTTTGTTTAGATATTTAGGGTTCGTATTGCATAATTGGTATATGTGATACCATAATTCATAGTAAATTGATTAAGAGGATTTCATTAATAAATCCATTTTTGCATGACATAAAATACAAAAGTCCTTATAAAGCCTACGTGGAGTGAAAAACCTAAAATTAGTCTTTTTTTCAAGTTCAAAGCCCCAAAAACTTGTTTGGTAGGCTAATTTTTAAAAGAGAGATTCACTATTATACCCAATATTAGGGTCCAAATTATAAAAAAGCCTTATATGAAATGGACTTTAGAAACACACCCAAAATTCATTTACAACATAATAAAGAAACTTCAAACTTCCTATAATTACAAAACTAACATGGTTTTCTTAAAACAAACCCAACCCTGAAACCTCATAAAAAAACTCAAAACACTCAAAGGGGCATTAAAGTAATTTAATAATTAAAATTCAATTCAATAGGGCATTAAATTCATTTTTTGAGTTTGTTTATAGAAATTAAATGATGTAGAGTTTATCTATATTATTATTGCTAAGAATGAGTATTTAGCTAAATATCTCTTTTTAAAAACTCAAACTCAATAAAAACTTAATAACACCCCTTAATTAAAAGCACGTTATAAGTACATAAAATGTGGATGACGAGCATTACATACATGACTAATTTCTATTTATCTTCTTCTACTCCTCATTTCTCTCTCTCTCTACAAATTACCTTAGTTATATAAACAAAACAGAAAATATACGTTTTTCTTGGATTTTTTTCTCGCGCGCTCTGTTCTCAAGCTCGAGCTCGCGCTTTCAAACTTCCATGGCAGAAGCTTGAAACTCTCTTGCTCCCTCTCTCTCTCCATCTCTCTCTTCGCCCCTCTCTCTTCGTCCTTCTCTCTCTACCTCTCTTCTCTTCTCTCTCATCAGAAACCGTAGAAATTGGGGTCTTCTTCCAGTGTCAAACTCCGATATAGAGGTTAGTTTGTTTTTTCTCTGTCTTTTCTCTTTTGGTTTCTTGAATTTTTTTGGGTAAATTTAGCTGGTTTTTGTTTGTTGGTAACGTGGGTTTCTGTCTAAATTTGAGAACGAGGTTTATAAGAAAACAGATTTATTTTCTTTCTAATGTTCTGTATATTACAATAGGTTCTAATAGCTTCAACCTGTTATTAGGGAAAAAGTTAGGAATTGGCTTTGTGACAATTTTTCGGGAAGAATTTCAAAATGAACTGTAGAACCAGAAACAAAATTAGAAAAAAAAAAGGGAATTAGTTCAGCTTGCTTACTGATAGGGCTTGTGATTTTATGACTGAATTCTTTGCCTTCTATGATCATGTCTGGTTATAATTCCTAACATGTATATATGTTTTAGTTTTAAGGTGCTGGATTAAAATTCAATGATATGACAGAAACTGAGAATCTAAAGAGCCAGGGCAGGCCTAGAAAGTCAAAATATGTTGTGAAATTTTCTTTGGTGTTTTCTTTGGTGGTAACTAATTTTAGGATACAACAAAACTAACCCCAAAATATTTAATAACCAGTCAATAACCAAAGATAAATTTTGGTAACAAATCTGTTCTTGGGCAGGACATAAGAATGGTTGGTGTAAATGGCACCTTATCAAAGTGTGGAAGTGAGTGAGAGAGAGAAAGAGAGAGAGGGTAGAGATTTTTCTTCTTTAGATCTGATTTAATTCAATAAGGAAGAGTGCAGAGGAAAGTTTGAGAAACAGAGGGAAAGTAGAGAGGGAACTTTCTTCTTTAGAACTGATTGGGTTCATTCACAAATAATTCAATAACAATACAAGGCTTGTATAATAGCTTTTTGGTAAGACTAATACTAAATGAGTCTAAGTAAAACTTAACAAGACTAGCAAGTGATAGCTAAGCATTGACTAGTCCTGAATTAGAGGATTTCCTTTATTGAGGCTCCTTATGAATCTTTGTATGAAATAGCAGCTGATATGGCAGAGTTTCTTTACTTTCTACTGTAAGCATGTCTAGTTTTGTCAGTGATCTCGTTATTTTGTGTTGTTTTTGGATAAGAAGCATGGTAGATCATATCCTGGCAGTAGATCGTTAAAGTGGTGGGTTATACGCTCTTCCCCTAGAAGGTCATAGATCGAATAAGAAAATATAGGATGATGTTGAATTTCTATAAGAAAATATAAGAAGCTAATGAGTAGCAAACATTCTCTTTTCTTGATGAGGTACATTGCAAGGCTGCAAGTATGTGGATTTGGCTAGGGCTCTATGGACAGCCTCCATTGTGTCCCAACTGTTCTCAATCTGGAGGACTCTTTACAAGCTTTTTATTTTTTACTTGTTTTCTTAAACAGAAAAAAGTGTGGGAGCTCATGAATTGATGTGAGTTATTATGGAAAATGAATAGGAGCCCGCCTGCAAAATTTATGTTTTATTTGTATTCATTTCATATGTATAGTCAGATAGGTGTTGATTGAAGATATTTTCTTGGTTATGTTGGCCTGTTATCCTTTTGCGATAATCTATATTATGAATTCTTTAACAGGTGGTCATTTGAGCCAAGCACACAAACTGTATATGCTGGAGGGCAAAGTGATTGTTCACGTTGATGGGCATGAAGGATCCAAAACAATTGAGGCTGGTGATTTGGCTATGTTCCCAAAAGGAATTAAGGCCACTTGGGATGTTGTTGAAGCTATGAAAGCAATGAAAAATCAAATGATGCTTATGTGAAAGCTTTGGATAGGTTCATCGTCAACATCTAATTTACCTTTTTTTCAAGTTCAGTAGCAGTTCTTTATTCACTTTTATTCATATATTAATTTATGCAAGCGTATAATTTTCTGATTTAGACTTTATAAGTGGTTTTGTATATTATGTCATGCTATAAAATGGATTTATTAATGAAATCTTCTTAATCGATTTACTATGAATTATGGTATCACATATATCAATTATGCAATACAAACCCTAAATATCTAAACAAACACATAATAGGTTTATTGATGTTGCATAATTCAATTTGAGGCAACAACTACATTTTTTATATATATAATATCATCAGAAAAGAAAAACAAACAATGCTTCTACGGGGCCTTCATTACTTCTATGGTTTAAGCAAGATGGGGAAACAATATTGGAGAATAGGTTTAACAAGGGATCTTATGTCAGAGGAAATTTCTTTAAAAGAAATTTATAAATGTTAAGTAAAAGATAGATGAATACAGAAAATAACAACCATGTTTCTTCACGATTTTTAATACCATGAAAATTTGCTTAAACAAAATCAACCCAAAATTCTGCTTAAATTTCCTCTCAAGTCAAACTTAGATAATTTTTATTGCTTTCTTAGGATTTCACCAAGAAACTCATGGGCTTGTTTAAAGTTTTCTTGAGTACCATCATTGTAACCGTTTATAAAATACCAGCTTTGTTCATCAGAGTTTTTGTTTGATCACCATTCAATCCACCATGATTTCTCATTTAAGCTTTGATTTAATTTTTAATTTCTCATTCACAGAATATTCGCACCAAATAATCCACGTTTCAGGCCGAAAAGATATTGAGGTCAACAATACCAAATTCCAAAAGTTAGTGAGTGTGACTAGTAGCGTGTCGTTATGCTGTTTTACTCAATTAGTTTTCTTTCATAACAAATTTGTGTTCTCTCTATTTGGGGTTTTAACTAGGATCCCCACAATTGTTGTTGAGATCCAAAATACAACTCTTAAGGAAATAAAATAAACTAAAGACCTTTGGATTTCGCTTATTAAGCCCCAAAACAAAACAAAAAAGATTAAGGGTCCGTTCATTTAAGTTTTAAGCGCCCATTTTCATTTTCAGAGAACAAAAAAAAACCAAGAACTCGTTCGATGAGCTAAAAATAGAAAAAACTGAGAATGTTTTCATAAAATGAGAACAACTTCACGTGTACTTCGGAAAAACAGAAAAAGATTACATTTTTATAACGGGAAACTTTGGGAAACCCACATTGACGGTCGTCTAGCTTCCCTTAAGCAAGGCATCAAAAGAAGTAATCAACTCATTAAACCTTCATTGGCTTTCACGGTATGCATGTTTATCGAATTACAATTTACAATTGAAGATTGCACACGTTCAAATCTAATTTCCCAGTTTAACTGGATACTAATTTACAGTTAATACTAACTAACAACACATGAGCACACACCTTACAGTTTAACTGAATATAAGCTAACTAACAGAGGGTCAGATAGAGAGAGAGAGTAATAGACAAGAGAGTGCTCTCTTGTCTCTCCTCTCTCACTCACCCAAAAGCGCTCTCTTGTTCAAAGTTTTCCTCTAAAAAGAGCGCTTTTGGGTGAGTGAGAGAGGAGAGACAAGAGAGAACTCTCTTGTCTATTACTCTCTCTCTCTATCTGACCCTCTGTTAGTTAGCTTATATTCAGTTAAACTGTCAGGTGTGTGCTCACGTGGTGTTAGTTAGTATTAACTGTAAATTAGTATTCGATTATATTGGAAAATTAGATTTGAACGTGTGCAATCTTCAATTGTAAATTGTAATTTGATAAACATTCATACCGTGAAAGCCAATGAAGGTTTAATGAGTTGATTACTTATTTTGATGTCTTGCTTAAGGGAAGCTAGACGACCATCAATGCGAGAAAAAAATCCAAGAAAAACGTATATTTTCTGTTTTGTTATATAACTAAGGTAATTTCTCCAACAACAAAAAGGGTAATTTGTAGAGAGAGAGAAATGAGAAATAGAAGAAGATAAATAGAAATTAGTCATGTATGTAATGGTCGTCATCCATATTCTATGTATTTATAACATGTTTTTAATTATGGGGTGTTTTTAAGTTTTTATTGAGTTTGAGTTTTTAAAAATGGGCCTACCAAATAGGCTTTTTGGGCTTTGAACTTGAAAAAAGGACTAATTTTAGAATTTTCACTCCACATAGGCTTTATAAGGACTTTTGTATATTATGTCATGCAAAAATAGATTTAGTAATGAAATCCTGTTAATCAATTTACTATGAATTATGGTATCACATATACCAAGTATGCAATACGAACCCTAAATATCTAAACAAACGCATAATTCAATTAGAGGCAACAACTACATTTTTATATATATAATATCATCAGAAAAGAAAAACAAACAATGCTTCTACAGGGCTTTCATTACTTGTATGGTTTAAGCAAGATGGGGGAACAATTACACATCAAATAAACAAATCCCAATCCCATGTTAAATGACAATAACAACCATAAGAATATATAAGAAGATATATATATAAGTGCTAGATCCCGAGCCTCTACATTTCAGATAATAACATATACAAAGGATTTCTAATAATAAGATGAGGCCCCAACTAATCGGATCCAAAATAGGCCTAATGATCGTAGCAAACTTCAGTTTGTTCTGAGTTTGTTTATGCAATGAATTAATTGCATGCCAGGTACTGGTCGTATCACACACACATATGAGTATATATATAAAGAAGCCGTAGATTCCAAGAGTAATGACAAAGTAGAAAACAATGTGGTGTTTACAGTTTATAACCCACCACATCAGACACCGCTCATTCACAACAAAAGAACTTAAAATTACATATTCAGATCACAAACACATCATCATTTGGTCTTTAATTAGTTTAGTTCTCTTACTAAATTTGAAAGAAACATATATTATAAATATCTGAAAACACACACATATATTATATTATAAATATTAGTTTGGTTATCTTTAGTCACCTTCTTCTTCATTTCATCCTCACCATCATCAAGGTCAAAAATACCGACATATCGGCATTTCCTTGTTATTTTGTTCGACTTCAGATTCTCCTTGATATTCTAATTAATATATTAATAAAAGTGAATGCATAATTGAACTTGAGTAATACTGACAGGACCCGACCCTAATTCCGCTTTGGAATTCGGGTCAAGCCCTGTCCGTGTCCGACATCTGTCGGGTGTCGGACACACTTGACCATTTTGCCCCTTTAATAAAAGAAATAAAAAAAGTCAAAGTTTTAAGGTTTGACTTCTGCCGAAAATTCGGCAGAGTCTCCCCTGTAAGTGGCTCAAATCCCAAATTCTTTTCACCTGCAAAAACACATTTTTATAACCACAACCTCCAGCAAACACAAGATAGGTTTCACACACCAACAGAAATGAAAAGTATGGCCTCAGGCCTTACAAAGAGTTTAGGGCAATCAGAGCTACTAAACTAATTAATTTACAAAGTTCCTCGGGTCGTGGGAAAGCGGTGGTGGTGATGAAGGGCCGGTGGTGGTGCTCAGCTACAATCTACAGCCTGGGAACATAAAACATTTGAAAAAGTGAGTGGACCAAAAAGAAGTTTTTAGAAAATTGTAAAGCAACAGTTTAGCTCCACTGTTAAAAATATTTAGAAAACAATTCTATAATCAAACGATAAAACAAGGCATGCATAAAAACATAATTATAAAGTTCACCAAAGTAGAAATTCTCATTCATAAAGAGAAATAAAATAAAATCAACTTCCCAAAATCCACCTAGGTGTACCCTTTTTATGTTCCGCCAATTCCAGTTCCTCGCTAGACTCGGTGACACAAAGTTGACCGAGCCGCGTCCTTGCAAGACTCGGAAAACACGAAGTTTATTCGAGCCGCGTCCTCGCTAGACTCGGAACACACAAAGTTTACCCGAGCCGCGTCCTCGCTAGACTCGGAAAACACAAAGTTTACCCGAGCCGCGTCCTCGCTCCGCACGGTCCGGGCGTCCCCGAGACTCGTGGGGCGTGAGTCATATGCGCGCAGACTTATTTTATAATACAATGTCCGTAGACATGGTAATAACCATTTATCATAAACTCCCACATTTAATATGAAATCTGAGGCAACAAATTCAAAAATAACAATAGGGTACCTAGGGTTTGAAAATTTCCAATAAGCATAACATTAAAACCATTTACATAAGTAAAACCTCGAGCCTTTCCAATTCCGTAAACCATAACCATAAATTCCATTATAAGTTCCAATTCCAAGGCTCGGAAATAGATTCATAAGCAATTATTCAAGAAATTAAATATAACATTCATAAACAATATTCATCATCATTTATTCCATAAAAGCAGTAAATAAACATTTATTATAAAAATCCTTTTATAAAAAAATCAAAGGTCCACTCATTGTTGGTTCGAGCTAGCCTGACCTTTAGAGGGGCCTTCCTGCAATTCCGCCGATGCTTGAGTACCTATTTGCAAAAATTAAACCATTTATTAATTAACCATAGCTCGGCATAATAATTTAATAAAAATCCCGACCCCGAGCCTAAAAGTGTTCAAACTTGGTAAGGAGTGTCCCTAAGCCCTCTGGGCTTGATTTTTAACCGATAGCTTACTTTTAAAATCCCCGGAATTAAATATCCGATTAAATTGTTAATTGGGTTCGACTCGATCGTTCGTAGGGTTTTCGACCTCCGATGAACGATCCGTAAGTTCCTATAGATTTCTAAGATTCCCAATAATCTATCCTCCAAGTTCCGTTACGATCCGACGGTTCAAACTTGACGAACCCAAGTTAACCCTAGTTAAACCTAATTGGTAAATATTGGTTCTTCGCTCAACCGATCTCCGAAAATTTATCCGAGTATACCCACACACTCGGGAGATTACGGGAAGGGTTTTGGCACAAAAATGGGCCGCCACCACCTGGCCCACGCGCCGCCACACGCACGGCCAGGTTGGGTGGCTTGAGTAAATTTTCCAGTGATGGAAAATCTTGGAGTTAACTTGCAAACCCAAAACCAAACAACTCAGGGTGATGAGAGGAGTTGATTGGCCATGAAAGCCGGCCTAGAACCGGCCAAAAACCCAGCCAAAACTCAAAAATCCCGATCGAAACCCTAACTCCTCAAAACTGTCACAAACCTCAAAATCGATCGAAACTAACCTTAAAAACTTTTAGAACTCGGAGAATAGGTACAGAAACTCACCCTGGGCGATCGTTTTGGTGGCCGGAATGGAGCAATCGACGGCGAGAAGCTCCGATTGGTTCTCGGTTTCGCAGAGGCTGCTGGAGGGATTTTTAGCCGGAATCGAGGTCGGAGACGAGTTGGTGGAGGTGAGGGGAAGGTTTGGTGGTGGTCTGAGCGGTTGGTGTGGTCGGAGTTGTGCCGGCCAGCTCTGGTTTGAAATTGACAGAGAGAGAGGAGGGTTCGCGAGGTTGGAGACGGCTGGAGGGGTTTCTGCACGCGCTGGCCAATTGGCCAGCGCATTTGTCATTTTTATCCCTTTTTCCTGAAATTACAAAATTGCCCCTATCGTTTTTAAACTTTTACGGGTTCGTTCTGGCTCGGAATCGGGTGTTCCACACGTCCACGGACTCGTTTCGACGAGCCGGACGCAACGGTGCACCCTGTTTTACCCAATTCTTTCCTGAAAATAAAGTCAATTTTAAATCTACTAAATTAACCGGGGTAAAATCGTCATTCGCTTTAATATTTTAATAATTAAATCCTAATTTAGGATCGGGTTGTTACAAACACCTTGTTGAAGAAGAAAGTAGATGATGTGCAGTTTATGCTATTATGAATTCAAGAAAGCTACAAAAGAAAAAAAAAACTAAATCAGAAAATTATGCACTTGCATAAATTAATATATGAATAAAAGTGAATAAAGAACTGTTAATGAACTTGAAAATAAGGTAAATTAGATGTTGAGGATGAACTTATCCAAAACTTTCACATAAGCATCATCAGTCACTCGCTCTCAAGAATTTGATTTTTCATTGCTTTCATAGCTTCAACAACATCCCAAGTGGCCTTAATTCCTTTTGGGAACATAGCCAAATCACCAGCTTCAATTGTGAAGGATCCTTTTCTCCAACAAATAACTTGTTTAAAGATTGAACCGAATAATTGATACCATCAAATGTTTGTTTTTTGGAGAAAAAGCGATACAAAACAAGCACGAAAAATAATGCGTACAAGAAGACTTATAAGTTATAACTAATATGAGGCCCAAATAAAGAAATAATCAGATCCAAAACAGCCACTAAAACGTGGAATCGAAAAAAACGAAGTTTCTGTAACCAAAAAAAAAAACGAAGTTTTTTCCTAATTTCTCCGTGTCTCCTTGGCGGTCGTATTGGATTTGTCCTGATCCTGAGGCAGACCCGCATTGCACACAGGGCCAAGCATGCTTTGCCACGTGTGGCCAAGGGAGTGCATCATTGAAGTGCTTAAACACCATCCACTAACCATCCGCGTCGCCACGTCATTGGCAAGTGTCTTACCTACGTGGCACTGTAGGCTCGGTATTTGGCGGTGGAAGTATATACGAAGCACGTCGGGTATAATTCCGTTTGGATATGCGGATATTCCTTTCCTTTTCCATGATCCGCCCGCAGCATCTCTCTCTATTCGTAATGTGGCGGGCCCAGTGGGCTTGACGATTGATGCCCCCGGTTGGGTTGGGAGAAATAGAATTACGACTTTGCCACGCTATTTGAGGTGGTGATTTTTGATACATTTAACCAAATTGCCCTTTTTAACTAAGAAATGGCTGTGTATGGGAAAAGTTGAATTTTGTGAACCTTTAGCTACAATCAGTGGCGGACTTGTGAAGGTGCAGCTGCACCTCCCCTCGCCGGAAAAACCAGTTGGAAGCTCTGAAGATTGCCCCTTCGGTGTTGCCCTTTAACTGTTCGACAAAATGCCAGAACCAACTTGCGCTGCGCACTGGGCGCTGCTTGCTGCTCTGCGTGCATATTTTTTTTCAAAACACCCTGCCCAAAACGACGTCGTTTTGGAGCAGGGTTTTAAAACAAAAAAAAGGCTGGACTGAGGGGAACACTGGGCCTGGGCTGCACTATTTTTTGTTATCGAGAGGCTGCAGTGCAGTTACATCAAATGGGCCAACGAAAATGGGTTTTATCAATTTGGGGCTGGGTTTTATTTAAGCACAATCTTTATTTGTCTAGGATTTAAAAAAAGAAAGGGAAACTCAACTCCTAATGGGATTGGGAGGAGTTATTTATCTATATAAAGGATTAACACTATCACATAATTAAATTTGTGAAGTAAGTCTACAATAAGGCAATCCAAGAATTGAAACAATCCAAAGTAAGTCTACAATAAAGCAATCTAAGACTTGAGGTACGATAAATTATTATTTGTTTATTTAATAGATAATTTGATATTAATTTTTGCTAGATTATTTGATGATTTGATATTTATTTCCATAGTAATTGATATACTATAGTCAATTTGTTATAGTCATTGGGCCGATGTAATCCTTATTTGTTTTAATTATACAGTTATGGAACGGTACCTTATTTGTCAATTTTTTCATAAAGCATTTAATCTTTCAAAATTGCACATCCGCTCAAAAATTCCTGGGTCCGCCAGTGGCTATAATCACATTGTTTTTTCTGTTTTAGGGTAAAAAAACAAGGAGAGAATAGAGTAGTAGCTCCATAAATCTAACGAAAGAAGGAAAGAATTTGATGTGCATTTGGTTGTCATTTGTCATATGATAGCACAGCACCACGTAACTTATGCATGGTATTGGTATGGTATTGACAGTACATATGTGTCGTTTTTTTGTTGCCGTTGTAACTTTAGTGGCTTTGAAACACTGAAGATCCAGAACGCTGTGTCGTTTCCCGAAGCCAATTAAGAGCCCGTTAAAATGGCATCCTATTATTTTATGGCGTTCATTTCAATAGGCAAGAAGGCAATGCAGAATGCTTATTGTCGTTGTTTGGTACCACTCACGAAAAACATTGCAAAAACGACCAATCACTTCACTTCCCTTCCCTTCCCTCGTGCTTGCAGATGCAGAGCCAACTAGCTAATTGAAACAATCGAGTTTAAATCTGAATTTTTTTAACAAGTGTACACACACACAACTGATTTGATTATTGATTATTGACCGTATACTTAATTAATAATACAACTCCCCCCATTGTATGCTGACAGGTTTTCTTATTTTATTTTTAGAAAGAAATTTTATGAGAAAAAAGACAACTGGTTTTGGTTGAGTGTCTTGGCAATTAGAGTCATGATCTCTTGGTCACTTAGTGACCAAGAAATCCGTGGTCACCCATTCTTGAATTTAAATCCAATGGTCCACCTACTTTTGCACTCATTTTAAGAAACTTTATTGGGCCGTTGGATTTAAATCAAATGGTATGTGACCACGGATTCCTTGGTTGAGTCATGATCTCTTGGTCACCTAGTGACCAAGAAATCCGTGGTTACCTACTATTGGATTTAAATCCAATAGCCCAATAGAGTTTCTTAAAATGAGTGCAAAAGTAGGTGGACCATTGAATTTAAATCCAAGAATGGATTACCACGGATTCTTTGATCATTAAGTGACCAAGAGATCATGACTCTAATTACCAAGACACTTGTTTTTTTTAATGCGGAAAAAGAAAATTAGCAAAAACGCAATCTTTTAGGACGCGCAGGCTCAAATAGGTTCAAGGTGGAGACCCGTTTCCCAAAGGGCAAGACACTTGTTTCATGATCACAGTCGATACTATTTAAAATAAACAAGTTTTTATTTTATTTTCCAGTTGTTAAATATTGTCGACACACGGTAAAAACCGAACCAAGTCTACCCAATGAAGACAAGACGCGTGGACCGATCGGACTACCTAAAACATCGATCAACAAGGTTCAGGGGTGTCAGCCCACCAGGGCATTTTCGTCAACTCCGATTCCGACGTCAGTTACCAAAGCTGAGAATCCAAATCCAGTGAAAGAGGACCAAGAAGGGGAACCGGGGGCAATGTGGGGATTTCGACAGCACAAATAAAATATAGTTACCCTCCAGCATACGGAAGCTCACGTTGCTTTGCTTTGGTTTGCTTTGCGCCTTTTCTTTAAAGAGCTCGAACCAAAGCAGTTGTTTGTTGAGCAACTTACATCGAAAAACCAGAGGATTCTGAGGCCAGAAACCTCGCGACAGAATATAGTAGAAAGAAAGCATTACACTCAGGCTCGCTCAGCTAAGCTAAATAGGTATATGTTCCTCACCCTGTTTATATATACATATATCCTTGTAATTTTCTCCTGGATGTTTCTTTTTTCAAACTTTTTGACCCTTTTTTTCTCTCTACTTCTCTTTTGATTTTTTGAATTTGTTGTGTGTTTCAGAACGTTGATTTTCTCTAAGCAAGAAAGATTCTCGTGTTTGTCTTTTGATTATTTCCAATTTGCGTTGGCAAACGATAAGATTCTTGTATTTTCCTTTGACCGTTTTAGTTATTTATTTATTTGTTGGTGGCCAGAAGGTGGATGGCTTTTGTTTCTGTGTTTCTTTTTTCAGGAGATTTTATAAATGGTTTTTGTTCAAAGTTTCATGCTTTATTCTGGTTAGGTGAGTCACAGTTTCAGTTCTGATTGTTGAAAATGTTCCTTTTTCCCCTGTAATTCTGGGTAGTTTGAGATGCGGATGCCTTTAGTTCACCTGCATCTTCAAGTTAGATTGATTTGGATTCTTTTGAAATTTATCAGGATTATAAATCTGGTTCCTTTTTCTGTTCCAATCTATTGAATTTCTACTGGAATTATGGGTAATGCTGAACGTGTTAGACAAAACTTCGATTGGGAATTTCCTACTGAATTGACATTCAGCCTATTTACTTTCTCTTAAATACCTGAACCAGCCTCTGACTTTGGCAAGAATGTTGGGAAGTTGGAAATCAGGGAATTGATAGTGAAGTATTTTTATATTTAATTTGTAGTTCTGAATTGATATTAAAGAAGTCAAATTGGGCATGTTCCTCCCACTCAAGATATAATGGAACTGTGAGATATTTAATGTGAATTTGTAGTTTTTTGAATAATAGGAATTGGTAGTTTCATTGGTTAATTCCTTTCTTGTTGTTTGTTGGATTGCAATCTTGTATGTTACTGACTCTCACTCTTTATTTTTTCATCTTTAGCTTGAAGGTTTTGCTGGATAAGAGGAGGTAGAGCTTCTCCTTCGTCTTAATATTGGAGTAGAAATCAATACATGGGTTCAATGTCAGAGCCAGCACCAGAGAGAAATTACAGCAAGCCTCCAGGGATTCGGTTATTAGAGTACATAAAGAAATCCCCCTTTTCCTACAAAACACACCAAGCCATTGTTCTGATTGTTACTTTTTTAGCATATGCTAGCTACCATGCTGCTCGAAAAACCACGAGCGTGGTCAAGAGTACCCTTGATCCCGAATCTTCAGATGTGAGCTTGAAGTTTTTCCCATGGAGGATGAGTTACTTAAGTGAACCAGCTGAAGGCAGAAGGTTTTCTCGGATTCTTGGAGATGGTTGGGCCCCATTTGATGGATCAGATGGCACAGCCTTGCTTGGTGAAGTTGACCTAGCTTTCTTGGCTGTATATGCTATAGGAATGTATTTCTCTGGACATTTGGGTGATAGAACGAACTTAAGGATCTTTCTAACAATCGGAATGGTGGGAGCAGGGGTCTTTACTTCATTATTTGGAATTGGATATTGGGCAAATATTCACACTTTCTATTACTTCCTTGGGGTTCAAATGCTTGCTGGTTTGTTCCAATCGACTGGATGGCCTTCCGTAGTCGCAGTTGTTGGTAATTGGTTTGGGAAGAAGAAAAGAGGGCTGATTATGGGTATATGGAATGCCCATACTTCTGTTGGGAACATTACAGGGTCTTTGGTTGCTTCCGCTCTATTGAAATATGGGTGGGGTTGGTCCTTTGTAGTCCCTGGTCTCATAATTGCTGCCGTTGGTGTTGTGGTTTTTCTTTTCTTGCCTGTTAGTCCCGACTCTGTTGGAGCCGAAGAAGATGAATTGGACTTTCCCAAGAAATGTGGGACAGGAGTAACAGAACCATTATTGGAACCAGAGGTTAAGGTGAAGGAGAGTGCTGTGGGGTTCCTAGAAGCTTGGAAAATTCCTGGAGTTGCTCCTTTTGCTCTATGCCTTTTCTTTTCCAAGTTGGTCGCTTATACATTTCTCTATTGGCTTCCTTTCTACATTAGTCACACAGGTAATTCAACTTCCTTGCTGTTTCAAATTTGTAGTTATGTTAAGAGTATTTCTTGATGTGCTTTTTTATGGGGGTATATTATTACTGAAAGATGATAAGTGCATTGCCAGAGAAGTTAAAGAAACTTATGAACTTTCACTGAAAATTTTCTACCATTACATGTGGTGTGTCGGTGTCTAGTCTTTGAAGGGAGTTTTCTTTAACTGGCTAGTAGCATATTTCTGTTCTGTCAACAATTCAAAATTCAGTCATTGTGAACATTTTAACACATTTTCTTGGCTCACATTACATTTTGACACAGCATACTCTTGTGATTGGCTGACTTACATTTTTACACATGTTGCAGCTATTGACGGAAAGTACTTATCCAGTGAGGCATCTGGTAACTTATCCACATTGTTCGATGTTGGAGGAGTTCTTGGAGGAATCCTTGCTGGCCATATTTCTGATCGCTTAGATGCCAGAGCCATCACAGCTGCAAGTTTCATGTACTGTGCTATCCCTGCTCTCTTTTTCTACCGAAGCTATGGCCATGTATCCATGGCTGTGAACATTGCACTTATGTTCATCACCGGCGTGTTTGTTAATGGGCCATATGCTCTAATAACAACAGCTGTGTCCGCGGACCTGGGAACGCATAGCTCACTGCGTGGGAACTCTAGGGCATTGGCAACAGTAACAGCAATTATAGATGGAACAGGCTCTGTTGGGGCTGCTATTGGTCCATTATTAACCGGCTATATTTCAGCCAAAAGCTGGAGTGGAGTTTTCACAATGTTGATGGCAGCAGCTCTAGTTGCAGGGCTGCTTCTGACTAGGCTTGTCGTGGCCGAAGTCGCTGCAAAGATTGAAGAGTCAAGATCGCGGTCTGCATCAAGGTCTCAACCCACAGTAATTGATGTGTGATAATACAGAGAATGTTCTGAGCGTTTTTACAACATTTGTTATGAGTGGTATCATCGGGGGTGTCAACAAGCTCTGCTTCAGACTTGCTGCTTATGCAATGAAAGAGGAGAAGGATCCTCCGTTAAGGTCCAAGGAAGGAGAGGATTTTTTTAAAACTCTCTCCCTAGTATACGTAACACATTCCTTAGGATAATCTGTTATGGTCCAAAGGAAGAAAGTTGAAGGGAAGAAAAGGGGTTGGAGTATATCTAGGGTTATATCTTTGTACTATATGTGTGTGTACATTATTTGTGCATTTTAATGAAATTAATCACAGAAGGATAACAAATTCATCCGAAACTGCTATTTTGTGTTTGGAAAATCTGGTTGCCATCAACCAAACACTATGCACGGTGACAAAAGAGAAAACCAGGAATTTGCTTCTTTAAGGTTTCACGAGGATCCTCCTCTCATTTTCATGGAAAAGTATTCAAAAAGTTATCCACCACCATAACTAAAGTTGCCACAAATAGTTATGTCTTGTGATAAAGTGTGTTCAATTATTTTTTTGGTCACTATCGATGTGATGAAGACCAAACAAAATAGTACGGCAAAGAGCTTTTGATCCTTTCATTTAGCAAGGCTCTGCGACAAGAAAAACTTGCCTAACTTTTTGTTTGTGCGTTTTAGCAGCTGAGGACCACTCAAAGCCTCTCTGCCTATGAGGGACCCAAGGAGTGGAACTCGAGCTCAGTCTGGCCAAAACCTTTTGCATAGCTAAATCCTCTCCACAAAAACCCGAAACCCTTTCGAGCATCAAAGAAAGTGGTAGGCAGCTAATTCATGGCCATTGCCCACGCCACCGCAGCTACAAAGGAAAGAAGGTTTGGTGGGAAACTATTTATGGTTGTCCCCCAAAACGAGATAATTGGTGGCAGCAAGTTTAAATATACCTTTCTTAATGGATAAAAGTCAAGCAACGATAACGACTGTGAAGAAGAAGATGGAGCCTTTTATAATGAACTTTTGGCCACAGTGTTCTCACTGAAACATGGCAGGCACGTAATCTAGTAAGCTTCATGACCCCACCTGTAGATTTGTTTGAGGGTAAAGCTTCCTAAAGCCAATAATGGCCCTTTGAATATTATAGTGGCTGGCTACTGTAAAGGCATTTAGTTTTCCATAATGCACAAAGCGTGTTTAGGGGTTTGATTAAGAAAGAAAGGTAAAAGGAGTTGTTGCCATTTCTTTTTATTTACCAAGACGTATACTATGAAGGGAGTCATCCCAATAACAATATGGTAATTATGAATAAAACTTCTTCAGTGACTTAAGCCAATCGAAAAGCTAAAATGATCTGAAGAGAATCACACTTCACAGTAACTTTTTATTTGCCATTTTCTTTTTATAATTAGAAAGTTTGGTGCATTATTACATGGCAATAAAGAACGACATTGCTGGAGACATAATCTAAAGCGATGGTGGCGTTTGTGGTTTTATAGCAATTGCAAGAATATTTACATTTAGTGTGGGATGGTGTCGTGTTTTGCTACGTTTTCTGTGGCATGTCGCCTTCCCCTCATCCAATAAGCAACAACGACTGAGATAAACAATTCCAATTCTTCTCCACCACAAATTCGATACTGGCTGCTCTGCATGATTCACTTAATAATTCAAGCACTATGATTAAACTAATCACCTCTTTAAGTATTTGCTAATCAGATTACAATTGCATATGAACCACGAACAATATGCTGCTAACCGATTATTTTCAGGGAGGTTTTGTTTTTAACCAACCAAAATTTTCATAATTTGGAAAAGGTGTTTTGTTTCAATCCAAAACAACTGAATTCATTGGCATTTTCCTAAGAAAAAAAATTCTCCTTTGACCTTTTCCTAAATAAATTTACTTTCTTTGACTAAAACCTAATAAATACTTATTTTTATAAGAGTTTGTTAACTAACCTTGTCCGCCACATTAGACCTTTTTTCATTGTGACTCTTTATATGATAAATGAGAGAGGTAAATAGTGCCCTCACCTGATCACCTTTGCCCATTATTTACACGTTTACAGTAGTTTGGGAGCTTCTACAATAAGGAGTCTAGAGTGAAGAGTTTATTTGAGGGGTTCAATTCCACCATCAAAGCATTTAAATGTTTAAGTCCCTCAAATAAACTCCTCACTCTAAACTCCTCGTTATAGCCTTTGCGCAGTAGTTTAGCAGACAAACAAACGGTCTTTGCTGGGCTGGGCTAGGTTCAGCTCTCACTCACGCACAAAGGCATGAACTTGGGTTCAGAACAAACAGGCATCAATCTCTTATTTTAAATGTTATCCCAGTTAGAATATACAACACAATGAAGTGCTTTCTTTTTCTTTCTTTTTTTGGGTGTTGGGGGGGAGGAGGAGGAGGATAGAATAGGAGCTATCAAACTAAAACAAGCATAAAGAAAGACCCTAAACAAACAGGGAGCAACCAAATAAATTCGTATCAGCAGCAAGAAAAGATAGAAGCAGAAACAGAGGCAACAAAATTTTCATCAGATACCCCATTCTAGAGGAACATCTCTGTAAGGAGGAAATTAACATAAGAAACTCAATCTGTTCCAGACTCCTGACTGTATTGATGAAATAATTCAACAACATTTAAGAGGGGAAGGGGGAGAAGATTCATTCCTAAAGATTCTATTATTTCTCTCACTGCAAGTTCAGCAAACCACCACTGCCAAGCAGACCTTCCTGACAGTAGTAGCCAGCTTCTTGCCCCTCAATCAATTGTGTCAATCCACACATTGTGCCCACTCTACCAAAAGTTCTCCAACCCTCATATCCACTGCTGCTAGTTCTACTGTCTGTGCGTATTGATACTCCCTTTGGCCTCTTTGCCAACGGCCTTCCATATTTCTATCCTAACTTTTGGACATTGGACTCCTTAGCCTGCTTCCCCCTTTAAAAGTGCCAAATTCAGGGACCTATCTAATCGTCTCTACGCAAAATTTATCTACATTTCTTCGAGGGCTTGATGTTTTCATGCATAATATCTAATATAATTCATTAATACTACATGTGTAATATATGCACATATATCTAAACCATTACCCACTAAACTAAGCTGCTAAAAGGGCTGACTACTTTCACTATGTGAACCTGCACACTCTTACTTGACATTCAAGAATAAGTGTGTACAATCAAGCAAAACTTTGATTCTCCACTAAAATCATCATGATCCATAAGGCATCTTTGCTCAACAGCTACTATTGACTCAAAAGCTTCATATGTAGCTATGTTTACACAAATGCAGACACAGCAGCAATAAAGAGTACAAAATTATTGAACTCCTTCACAACTTTTCAATAACAATGAAAAAGAATATACATTTTTCATTTGAAGTTAAAGTTGAAGTCTGAAAGAAACAAGTTCATTACAAATAATCTATAACACTTTCTTCAGTAAATTTTTCTTCATCGTGAACCGATCCCAGAGAAACAAGAACAAATATTAAAAGAAGGAATTTCCCGAAAAGATAACCATAACCTGGGTTCAAAACGGCGTCGCAGAACAACCAATGATCCTATTCGTCGTCGCGCTTCTTGGGCTTGCGGTACTTCTCCTCATATTGCTTGGCAATGAAGACGGCAGTATCGGCGAGCTTCCTAATGTTAGGAACGGCGTAGTTTTGGGCTATGTAGACCCCTGCAACCGTGCCCATTATGAAGGAGAAGCTGCTCTTAATTATCCCCATCCCAATCTCCACAACAAAATCCCCTGCGATTTCTAGGGTTTGGGATTTGAATACGCGGGTTTTTATGGGGAAGAATTGGGCTCTCAGACTCTGGAATTCTCTGTTTTCGCCTTTTTTTAATAGTTTTACTTGTGCCCAGTCATCCATGTACAACTGTCAAATGCGCCAATTTTTCCAATTATTTTTTTCAGTTATTATCCGGGGTAAAGAATAAACTTTGATTAAACAAATATATTCACAAAGGTATACACGCAGCTATACTCTTAAAATATTTATTAGTTATTATCGTAAATATTATTTTTTTGATAAATACCAAGAAGTGTTCTCACACCCGAATGGTGTGATTAATTCTGCTTCGGAGTTCATCACAAAGTGTTTAACAAGTTTCACTTGAGACGTCAGTATTCGAAATTTAGAGTTAGCCAATCACACCACATTGTAGTTTATTATTGTAAATATTTTGATTTAAAAAATTTTATTCCAGAACAAAATTCACCTTATAACTTAATATAATGTATTGGAATTAATTTTTAATTTTAATATTTGTAATTAAGAAATACCTTAGTCCTATTTGAAAGAAAAACTTACTAGACCACGCATAAGTTTAGTATAATTGAAAATCCTATATCCTTATATGATTGAATCCATTTTATTGTTAAAATTTGGGGATCTCGCTTTTGCTTTCCACTTAGCGCAAAAATTGACCCAGCATATTATCAACTGTCTCTTCAACAGTCAAAATATAAAAATTAAAGAAAATAAAATCTCTCTCTCTTTTCTGCGAAAAAATTTCGAAGCGGATGAAAATTGCAGAAACCCCCACCGACGCTAGCAGAGCGTCAGCGTCGTCTCAGCTCAAATCAGGTCCGTGATTCGCTCGATCTTTGCTTATTTATCGTTTAATTAATACCAAACACGGAAGATTCAAGCTTGATTTTGCCTAATCATCTTTGATTTTAAAGTTTTTGCGCATGTTTTCATGACTTCGAATTATAGGGCTTCGCAATCTTATGTTTTGGCAGTTCATGATAGCAATTAGAAGAGAATATTGATCCTCTGATTGGGTTTATATTTGTTTAGGTATGTATGCAACTCGATCGTTTAGGGGATTTCCATTTCGTCAACATTTTGTTGGCGATTCTGGTTTCGATTTCGACGAATTTAATTAATTAATTAATTTTTTGAAAGTGTTATTAATTTTCTAGTTTTTAAAAGCTAATTTTTTGTTTAATTAAATATCATAGTTACACATTTTTTAGCATCCTAACAGCACGTTCTAGTTATTATTGTGGTCTCAATGTTATTTATTGTTGATTCAAGAAAATGAACATTATTGTAGCTTTTGCTCGGCAGGTTATCTGGTAAGCTTGGAATTTACCATGGTATGTTGACGTTAACGCTTGGTGGTGTGTGAAGCTAACTCAATGGCAAGCTATGGTCAAATTCAGCAAGGGATCATGCTAATTCGGTGGTGATGAAAATTTTGGAGTTGGTTTTTAGTAAAGAGGCTGAATTTGTCACACATGGGTTTGCGGTATATAGCCATCTCTGCAGTATGTACGGTGATAAGCTTTGCGGGTCTCCAACTGTGGACAGAAACTTCTTTAGTTAAACTAAAATCAGATGGACTAATTGGAGAGAATTTGATTCCTGCGGCCAATTTTGGACATGTAGTTGATCTGCTTTTGGGTTCTTACGCCACTGTTGGACTGCTGGCAAATTTTGTACTCAATGCATTTGTTTTACTTGTTCTATTTCTCAAGGTGATTTTCTACCTCATTTTGAAACTTCTTTTGTTACACAATTGTTAGTTTGATGGATGCATGAACTGAGGTGAATGCTTAACTAGGGAATGAGCATTGAATATTTTGTGCAGTGGGTTTATTAGTTTATTGGTCCTAGTGCAAAGCTCTTGTATGTGAGGTACTGTGTTGGTACAAGTTCTAGTGTTTGCCCATGTTATTGTATTTAATTTCTTTTCTTGTGTCACTTTGATGAAGGTAATGGTTACTATCCATGGTTACTGTCCTCACAGATGCAATTAGGGTTGAAATGCAATATCCATGGTTACTATTCAAACAAGCAAAAAGAATGTTGGAGCTACTAAACTACTCCATTGCCTATTTTGCCTTGGATGAAAATTGAAATTTATATCCGCAAGGTTGGTTGGCTTATTCTGACGTCTGTTTCTGATTTGCAGACTATATTCTTTGTGGAGTTGTATCCTTCTGAAACTCGCAAATTGGTCGAACGCCTTATCAATTATGTTATTTACAAGGTAAGTGCTTTAACTTGTGGTCAGTTACTTATAAATGAGAGAAGGAAACATGATTCCTTCCTATGAGGAGAGAATCACCGCTTCAACTTGATAAATTTTCGGTTTGAATTGTTTTATAATATTGTTCAATAACTCCTCCTTTATCCAATTTGTATTGTTCAATAATATCTTTATGCACATCTATAAATATCAAACAGGGCACGTTTCTACCACTGGTTATTCCTCCTACGATATATCATGCGGGCCTGTGGTCGGTCTGGTTGATTGTTCTTTGTTCTCTAAAGGTATATGACATGATACTTATGAAGAACATGGTGTTTATGGATTCAGTATAGAACTGCACAACTTACTTCTAACCTATCTTTTGCATGTTGTACTTGTACAGATGTTTCAAGCTTTGGCTAGAGATCGACTTGAACGATTGAATGCATCTCCTTCTGCCACACCATTGTCATATTTTCGTGTGTATTCAGTGTTATTGTTGGTGCTCACTGTTGATGTTTTGTGGTATTGTTTTACCCCCTTTGTTGTTGCATAAGTCCGTATTACTTAGAATGCTTCATATTATCTTGTTCGGTGCTTGCAGGATAAGGCTGTGTGTGGTGATATATAAAACTCTGGGTTTATCCATGTTTCTCTTGTTATTATTTGAGCCTTTCAGTGTTGCATTTGAAACACTACAGGTAATGTCATGGCAACTTTGTTGATGAATAGATTTTATAACTTCATCATGCTTTCTATGAAATTTTAGAACTCTAGTTGACAGGGTTGGTTGACTTGTCACAATGTTTTTGTAGGCTATTTTGGTGCATGGATTTCAGTTACTTGATATATGGATCCATCATTCAGCATGGAACAGTGAAAATTGCGAGAGGTCCAAATTATTTGATACATCAGCAGCCGGTAGTTCTCCAAATTTACATTTCTTTTCTCACATTGCAATGGGATTTTTGGGTGTTCCTATGTTATATAGTACATCTTTCTTTCCCCTCCTGTTAATGGGGTAAAGGATTACTTGACCTGTAGGATGTAAATCGGGGTTATATGTGTTTAATAAAATAGTCACTGTTTTCATGTCGCTGTCTGAATGCAGGTCTATTGTTGGAATGGAAAGGCAGTCTTACTCGGAATTTGGGCTTTGTCCTAGACATGGCAACATTGTTAATGGCACTTGGTCACTATGTGCATATTTGGTGGCTTCATGGCATGGCATTCCATCTAGTGGATGCAATCCTTTTCCTAAACATACGTGTAAATATTTGTGTAAATATTTCATTCTACTGTCTATTTGAACATTTATTGTCTTTTGTACTTGATAGCCCAATATCATCTTCTTCCTAATTATGTATTCATTATTGGGCAGGCCTTGCTAAGTGCAATTGTAAAACGTATAAAAGGGTTTGTCAAACTAAGAAAAGCCTTAGGCGCTCTTCATGCAGCACTTCCAGATGCAACATCTGAAGAACTACGAACATATGATGATGAATGCGCAATTTGTAGGGTATGATTGGTTTTCTCCCCTAATTGTTTACCATTCAGTTTTCTCTTGGTTCCCTAACTTACTCGGAAAATATCAGGAACCTATGGCTAAGGCTAAAAAACTACACTGTAGTCACCTTTTTCATCTTGCGTGCTTGAGATCTTGGTATGGTTCATGTTATTTATTAAACCCTTGCTTTTCCTTTATTTTGATTTTACAGCATGTGATGCCTTATAGAAAATGATGAAAATTATTAATAATTGCAGGTTGGACCAAGGTTTGAATGAGATATATTCATGTCCAACTTGTCGCAAGCCACTTTTTGTAGGCAGAACTGAAAATGAAGTACATCCCCGCAATGAAGAAACTTCAAGTGATGAGCAGCTTGCTCGTCAAATAAGTTCAGGACTTGATCGACAAAATAGTTCTGGACATACAATACCTACTGGTGCATTCCCCAATCAGGCTCAGAATCTTACAGAAGGTGGTCCATGGAGGTATGCTTCCTTACTTAGGATTACTGTAGTTTATGCTTAAAGAAAACTTCTGTTAACTTGTTAATGAGGCTGGAGATGGTGCTATAAATTATAATTTGTTGAAAGACTAAAACCCTGATTTGGGGTCCAACAGCCACCAACTGTACAATCAGAGCAGCTATTATCTACATATTCAAGTTAGATTGGAAAATTTTTATTCAGGTTTGCATGCTGTTCTAAATTTCATTCGGTGGCTAGATTCCAGCACATAAAGAAAAAGTACAATACTCTGGTTGGTTGCAGAATCCTTAAAAGCTTATGTATAACTAGACCTCTCCTCCTAGCTTCTCCCTTAAACTATTTGATTGGGAGTGATAGAAAGTACAATTTTTTCTGTTGCTGCTGTTCTTGAATCTGCTAGGTGCTGTACAAGAAAAGAAATGTATGAGAATAAATACAGCATGTAAATTGGTTGTCATTTTCAGAAAGAAAAAAGTTCAAATATCATACACAAAATATATCATGCTTTTCCTTATTCCCCATAGGGGTGCAGGACTGGATTCAAATTGGTTGCATAATTGGCCAAGTGAGGGAGTTGATGGGGCAGGTCCTTCTACTGCTATCGGATCTGTTGGCCTGGGGAGAGTTCAGATGATGATGAGGCATCTTGCATCTGTCGGAGAAACTTATGCCCAGACGGCCCTTGAAGATGGTGCTTGGAGCCTGTGGCCTATGAGTCCCTCTCAGGTTGCTGCAACTGGTCCATCTATTCCTCCTGCTGATGATGGAAGATACCATGGAGGAGCACGGAGCTTGCATATGAGAACTCCCTCACGTACTGTGAATGACAACCTAGCAAACATACTTGCTATGGCTGAGACAGTGAGGGAAGTTCTGCCTCATATGCCAGATGACCTAATTTTCCAGGTACAGTTTGTTTTTTAAGAGTATATTGCCAATTGTCAATCTATAAACATTGCACTTGAAGCCTTGTTCTTCTCCTTTGGGGTTCTACTCTAATTTTATATTCTGTAATGTATTGAATTTTGCAGGATTTGCAGCGAACAAATTCTGTTACGGTTACTGTGAATAATCTTCTCCAAATGTGACAAGGCGTTATATCTTCTTTTGTTGTAATGTGTTGAAAAATACTCGAGAAGTAGTTGAGGTTGTCTAAATACCCACAGATCTTTCTCTGTATCCCCCCAGTGTACATAAAGGCAGCTCACCGAATCACGTTTACTAAGAGGAAGAAGGAAAGAGGCACAAGTATAGTTTCTTTTTTGTAATTCCCTGTGAAAAATAAATTATCAATGTTGTTCGTGTATGGTTACAGATGGATAGGTTGTTCTTTTCCTATGTGGTTCCGGATTTGCCATTCAGTTGGTTCAGCCACATAAGTTTTAGTGCTTTCTTTCGTTAATCAATTGTGTATTTGTTTTCTTCATCAACAAGTATGGTTGTGTTTTACAGTGTTAGTAGTATCTGTTGTGTAAAGATTAAGAAGTAGAACGACAGGAGGCAAAAGTAGTCAAACGGCAAAACGCCGGCTAAACGACATCGGCGCTGAGGCTACCAAGAATGTTGGGTTTGTAGAGGACAGGAGGTGGGTTGTTTCGTCAAAGCACAAACGCCGAGGGTTGGTTTGTCTGAGCCGTAAACAAAACAACAAAGGAGTAGTTCTTCAAAAACGCCGAAGTCAATAAGCCATGGTCTGCGCGTGTCAAGCTCTGATTAAACCGACCCAAATTTTTTATTTTCTTCTGATTTGACTTTTTTATCTATTAATATTCTCGAGAAACCAATATATCCTTGAAGTGCCAATTTTGAATCACGTACAGAAGTCAGTGATGGCTTTATGTGCATCGACTTTGGCTCGTTTGGATCGCTGCAGAATGTACTTACGCTTTCATAAGTGTTTCTAATAAAATTGCTTTTATTATAAAAATCTTGAATTGTCATAAAAATTCAAGTGCTTCTTGGAAAAGCACTTGGGAGTGCTTCTGAAAAGCACTTGGGAGTGCTTCTGAAAAAGCACTTGGCGGCTTCTGAAAAAACACTTGGGAGTGCTTCCTAAAAACACTTAGGAGTGCTTCCTGAAGAAACACATAACGGTGTTTCTCCGGAAGCGCTTTATGAACCGAAGCGTTTCTAAGCTACAAACGTTGTCGAAGCGCTTTTAGTTGTCTGAAAGCGCTTTTAGCCATTCCAAAAGACTCTCAAACATGCCCTTTGTCTAACACAACCGCATTAGTTTTGGTTAAAATCCATTAATTAAGAAAGAAAAATATCTACCCAAAGCAAATTCGTCTTGGTAGTTAAATGTTCTCAAACACTTGAATATCCAATGCAAATGACATTTCATCAATATATTACTCTCACTCATCTTGATTAGGGTGGGCACAGTTCGGTTCGATTTTGAAACTGTTTGACGTTTTTCTTAGTCATTACGGTTTTGAATCGACCTGTTTAGTTGGTTCGGTCGGATTAATACACACCCTAATCTTGATTCCCAACTAATTAATCTATATTCTTACTTTGTCCTTTTGTGGTCTCACTCTCACCTGAATTCTTTGATATGGTTTCCAATGACACTACATTGATTGAGTGTCATTGTCAATGGGGTTGTTAATGCTGTCTATGTTGTTATTGACTATTGCAGCCATTTTTACTGTGGGGAAGGCCTCCCATTCTATGTGGTTCTTCCCCTTGTTTTTTTTTATAAAAAAAATGTCCCTATGCCCTTGTTTTTCTACTAAAAACAGTGTCCTCTGTCTCTTACCAGCTCTTGTCCTTTGGCAACCACGAGAAGTTGGTGAATTTCCATATGTTCTGATAATTAAATAACACATTCAATTTCCATGAAGTTACTGTTTTGATGATTTAAATTTAACTAACCCTTTGTTTTTGTGCAGAGTAAGGTGGGCAAGAGAAGAGCATATGCATAATGCTTGCAAGTTGCAGCAGACACGGAGCGACAAGCTTGAGAAACCTGACGGAAAGAATTGAGGAGGTTTTCGATACAAACAAATCAACAGCTTCTCTCTCTAACTTGGTCATTCTTTCTACTTCTTCCTACATCTCCTACCGACAATGTTGCTTCGAAGTTCGAATTTACAACTACATAACTCCAAAACTTGTGTTGTATATTTTACTGATCACATACTTTTACTCTGAGATTTTGAGATTGTTCATTTCAGAGCACATTGCTGTCTAAAAGATTGTGCTGATTAGTTGGCTTGGGACCATAAAAACTTTTCCTTGACAGGAAAGCAACTTCTTAATTCGATGCGAATTGGGGTGAAGCATGAGGAGCAAAAGATAGATTTAGGTGTCATATTTGTGTATAATACTGTTCTATACATACATCATATAAAAATGCAAATAATTACTATATTTATTTGATTAATGATATGGTCACAGTGCAAATTTTAAGTGCAGAACATAGGAATTGACTAATAGTAATATCCCAGCTGCAACAAACCTACTTTTCTCTGTTGGGCACGAAGTACTATGTCGTACTGTTGATTGATTCATGAGAAGTTGGAAATATAAAGACTTTACAAATCATTTTCCGCAACTGAAGGAAGCATGCATGCGTCCTGTTTGATTACTTGTTTTAATTCTCTGTATGGTCATCTCATAATCCTGATTAAATTAATTAACTTTTGCTTAAACCGATTAATAAGTTGAGGCTTAATTTTCTCATATATGTCCGGCCTCCACAAACATATATATGTTTCTCTCCTCAAAGCTTCTTCTAAGTATCTAGCTACTCTCTGTGTGGTCTCTGTTTTGGTGGCCCCTGTTTTCATTTCTTGTAGTGGACAAGCTAAGTGATGCAAGCCGCTAACACCCTCGTTTTTCTTTCTGCATAAGTCTTATCACTCACTATCAGCAATATCTTCTCTTGGCAACCCTTGCTTGCTAGCTAGCTCCATATATTTTTTTTTAAAATCAAAGCTTGAAAAACACAGACTAGTTTCTTTCTAGCTGCTCCTTATCAATCTTGAAATTTAGAGAATCTCATAATCATCATCATGTCTTCTCTTTTCTTGATCTTTCTTCTGTGTCTGTCCATGTATGCATGTGAGGCTCGCTATATTGGGCTTGGCCATAAGGGTTTTGGTGCGTCACTCCAGCAGTCTGGCAAGGTTTGTTATTTTATGTTTCAGGGTTTTCAAATTCTCAACTTTCCTTTCCTCTAATTTCATCTGACTATTAGTTTCATGTATAAAAATTACAAAAACTTATGCATACTTTTTCAATGTTAAACTTCAGGGTGTGTTGCTGGTTGTGGAAAAGTTTAGGCTTGGAATGGATTCAACTGGAGGCTCAGTTAAGAAGGAAGATGGTGCAGCTGAAAAGGGTCATGGTGTTGCAACAATCATTCAAGACACAGAAGACTCGATGACTAGAGGTATAAAGGGACTCAAGTACACAAGCAGAGCACAAAAATCAGGTGTTCCTCCAGTTAATAAGCCTCTTGTTTCAGTTTCTTGTCCTGTGCCGCGCAAGATTAATGGCGACAAGAACCACGGTGACAAAACTACTAGTCCTGGGATTTACTCAGATTATTCAAGACCAAGAACACGTCCTCCATCCCATAACTGAACTTGATTCATTATTTTTCTGGTCTATCTTTTTTCCTTCTCTTTCAAAGTATGAGCCAGAGTTATGTCTCACGGCTTTTGTGAGTATATGCAGAAACTAAGAGCTTAAAATAGGCTTGGAATCTGATGTATCTCCCAGGACTCTCTGTGTATCTAAAAGTGCTACACTTAACATATACTTGTTTGTTCCATTCTGATATCTCCAGTTTTGTACACCTAGATGATAATTTATCAACGTATTTATTTACGATCGAAAGATCTTCTTATGGTTGTGATTTGATTGAATAGGGATGGAAAAGGACGGAGGTGATCAGATTGTAGAGTCTTCTGGTCATCACATGGGTTTGCTTAAGGCAACAAGTACTACTTCCACTAACAAGGTAAATCATTATGCAAGGCTTTTTGGAGTGATGTTGTTCAAATGGTTTGGAGTAGCTTAGCTAGATGTGGTAGCAACTAGCAAGCACAGAGATTATGGGGCCTCCTCATCAGGAACTATCTCTATCTCTTTCATTATGTCTCTGGAGAGCGACAATAGGGTAATTTGTCTTTGTGCACTTTGCAATAAATTAATTGCATGCCAGGACTGGTCATATCACACACACACACACATATATATATATATATATATATATATATATATATATATATACTGAGAATTCTCACATGCATGTATTATCGATGCAACCAGTGTATTTTGACTACTCATCCTGCATTTACAGGACATCCGCACGTTAATACATCCAAATAAGAGAATAAAATATATTTATACATATATATATATATATATGCATGAAATCCATGAGGGGAATCTGGCTCTGGTGCTGGATATTTTGGATGCTTGATGAGATCATATGCCTCAAAAGCACAGATCTCGTCAGGCATCATAGAAGTTAGCCATGAACACTTAAAATTAGAAAGAAAGAGAAGAAAAAAAAGGACAAAAAACCAGTCCGAAGATGATTGGTACATATAGTGAGAATTACCATGTTTGGTATGCATATGTTATGTTGTATGTAGGCGGAAGCAAGGAGGAGGAGATCAGTGCTGCTATCTCTTAATAAAGAAGCCGTAGATTCCAAGAGTAATGACAAAGTAGAAAACAATGTGGTGTTTACAGATTATAACCCACCACATCAGACACCGCCCATTCACAACAAAAGAACTTAAAATTACATCTTCAGATCACATCATCATTTGGTCTTTAATTACTTTGCTTCTCTTTCTAAACTAGAAAGAAACACACACACACACACATATATATATATATGGCCTTTTGTAGTGCCTAGGCTAGCTACTGCTAGTAGCTTAGTATACTTTGTTGTGGTGTGCATGTAAGTAGTCATGTAAACATAAACATCGTTTTTTATTAAAAGAAATTGATTAAGGTAAATTAATTAATGTAATTATGAGAAGCACTAAGGCGTATGAGAGTCGAAGCCAATTGATCCCCTACAAAATCACATGCATTTTGCCGCAATCTTCTCCACACACATTCCATATGCGATCACTATAATCTCCCATGACCCCATGAAAATCTGCATATACTTATTATAATGACACCTTAATTAGCATACGACAACTCGAAAAACAAGTGTGTTTAGCAAGCATATCACTATCTTACTTGTTAAATAATCCTAATCTATTTGAATAATCCATTGAATTATTAAGTAACCTTTGCATTGCAAGCACAACAAAAGAGCCCAAAAACGTTATCGTTTTAAGTAATATCCAGATCAGATCAGGAGTACATGTTCAATAAACAGACAGAAAAGAAAAACTAAGAATTGAAAAAGGAAAGTTAAGTAGGAGTAAGACAATTTCCATATTGGTGATCTCCTCCTCCACATGGAAAGAGGAAACCTGCAGAAGACAACATCACCAATCCCATGGAAACCATCCCCAGCATCCACCCTGTCACCATTGCCCCGCACGTCATCCCAACCCCACTACTCCCCCTCTTCCTCTCTACTTCTTCTTCTGATTTTCTATAATTTGATGATGATCTCTTCATCACGTCCTCCACCACATCATCTTCAGTCACCTTCTCATTCATCTCCTCCTCACCATCACCATGTTCAAAAACAGAATTATTAAACACCACCATCGGCATTTCCTTGTTATTTTCTTCAACTTCAGAGCCTCCTTCTGCCGCCTCTTCGTACCACGCCGAAGGCGAGCCAATCAGGCTATCATCCGCCAATGTCTCGTCCTCGTCGATGAGGCGGGACTCGGTGCAAGAACATGTCGAACGGCCGTCATCACAATCACCATCACCATTACCATCATGATCCACATGATACTGATCAAGTTCCGCGGAGGTCAACGTGAAACTGTTCCAGTCATGGAAGATTTTCTCGAGTTCCCCAAGCCTCCAAGCCATGTGCTTCAAGTGGTGGGGCTTCGACGGATGGGACGCCATCTCAGCGCACAGCAGAGTCTTCACGAAGGCGAGCCTCTGCTCCATGTCATAACACTGAAGTTGGTGGCGGCATGGGGTAGTCGAAGGGTCTTCTGGCGGAAGAGAGAGGACATGGTTGAGTTGGGCTTCCACTTCGTTCAGTTTCTTCTGCAAAATTAAGGATCTCTTCGTCATCGTTCGTGTGTCTGACCGAGTGAGAAAGATTATGGGAAGAGGGTAGCGGTTACTTTGAAGCGTTTTGATAGGCCTCTACTTTTATATTAGTGGGAAGTGGCGGTTGATGATTGGGTAGTGGGTCCTATTATTCCTATTCCCATCAAGGACACGTCGCTGTTTTTTATTCTTCTCAAAATGACAATTTCACCCTTTCCTAATTTTATCAGAAAGGGCTCATGCATGCAGGGGCGGCCCTGGGGTGGTCCAAGTGGCGCCACCGCACAGGTTCCCTGATTTTTTAAGGCCTTTGAAAAAAAAATTCTTTATATTATATATATTACAGGAATTGTATATATACTTATCGTGCTATATATTTGCACAAAAGTGTGTGTGGCAAAGTTAGCTTTCCTGTGCATATTACTTAATAGAAGTCCCGGGTTCGAGTTTCATTGAAGGCATTCTATTTGCATTTTTTTATTATTTTTGCATTATAGCAATAAACTTTAAATAACTATATATCAATCTCTTTTGTTCAAGTATCAAAGTACTTTCTTCCACACAAAAAAACTTCATGGCTTATTCTTTCTCTTAAACTCTCATTTTCTAGTAGTACCATCCTCATTCATCAATCTCTTTGGTTCTTTTTTCAATCATTCGACAATTTTTGTTATTCTTTCAATTTCAGGAATTTCATAAATTCATAAAAACCACTCAAAATCATATAGTCATATTCAATCCGGTATGAATCTAAATTTCAATCTATAATTACATGATTTATTTTATTAAATTATTATCATGTTGATGATTACGTATATAAGATAATGTTGCGCATAATGAGAATGATGACAATGAAAATGTTGATATTGATGAAAATGTTGTTTTTTGACATTACGGTATGACAAATTTTGTTTATTATAGTATTTTCGTATTAGATTATGTGAGGCCCCAATTTAAATTTCGTACATGGGGCCCTCAAAATTTCAGAGCCCCGCATGCATGCATGCTTACTTACCTGGAATTATTAGAGGGTTGTTACTTGATCTCGTACCCTTTCCATTCCTCCCATGCCGATGCTACGGACTTACTCAACTACTGTACAAATAAATGAAATTGCACAATTATTGGGTGTGTTTATTATTATTTTTCAATTGTGCAAACAGTGTTGAGAGAAGGGACTTCGAACACAAACCACTCGAATGTAACTTTTAATTAACCACTTGAGCTACAATCTCCGCATCATGGGGCGTAGTTTAATTAAATTGTTAAAGCTGTTAAGGAAGATATCTCCATTAATTAGTCAATATTGTAAATTGATATTGTAGTTATTTGCTTCCTTATGTAGTTTACGATCAAGCCTTGGTTATAGGCGATAGTTTAGGATCCTATTATTGAATCATTATATAAAGTGTAAACCTAGTGGTGGAATAATACATCGAATATTTACAATCTCATTCTATGCTTTACTGTCATGGTATCGAGCATTAGATATGGGGAAAGTAAAAGGCAAACACACAAACATCAAAACAACCTAGCAAAACACAGCCATGGTTGATAGCGCGGAACACGAAGTCAACCCCCTCGGGCATGACTTCGCGTTCAAAGTGGGAGAGCCCTAATCATCCTCTATCTCTCCTTTATTAGGACCAGCCTGGTGCGGTACTTGTGCCACGACCATTGGTGGTAGACAATTATAGTACATGGTTCAATCCATGACCATGGCCTTAACGGTCAAAAACAAATTAGGACTTGTTGATGGGACGGTCAAGAGCCGAATGAAGATGAACATGAAGAATTGCAGCAATGGAATCGATGCAATAACCTGGTTAAGACATGGCTCTTAGGATCCATGTCAAAGAAATTTCGAGTAAGCGTCATCAAGCTGCCAAAGATCTGTGAGGCGGATGTGGCTTGATTTACAAGAAAAGGTTTTCTCATGTGAATATCGTTCAATTGTTTCACATAGAGCAGATCATATTTGTGTGCAAGGTAACATGGCCGGTGAGTTCATATTTCACCCAGTTAAAAAGCTGTGGGGACGAGCGTGGCGTGCTATGCTCTATCCACCGCATGTAGTTGTGATGCGAAGAAGAAATCACTTCTTATGTTGAAACCCGGAAAACAATGAAATTTCTCATGGGTTTAAATGATTCCTATTCCTTTGCATTCGTAGTAATACCCTTCTCGGCGAGCCTTTACCCACAGTGAACAAGGCCTACTCTCTTGTTCTTCGCCATGAGACAGGCCAAAAATCTCAAGTGGAAAGCATACTTCCACAGCCACGAAGTGGCAGCTTTTCTTGTGAAGAAATGGTGGCGAGCGAACAGGAGGATGGTGATCTTATTTATGGAAAATGTAACAAGACAAATCACAACACCAAAAACTGCAGTGCCCATCTCAAGTGCACCTTTTGTGGATGGAAAGGTCATACCTTGAATATTGCCGCAAATGCAAAGCGGCTGCTGAAGGCCCGAACAAAGCCGCTCATCCACTTCGAGGCAACCAAGTTCTTTGCACGACAAAGAGGACGGGATGCCAAACTTTCCTTTTTCCCAAGAAGATTGCAAGCGAGATGCTCGCAATGTTGAGCAAAAACGCAGATCCTCCTTTGCAAATCAAGTTGGTAATTCTTGAATAATGAAGAACTTTCAGGTAAAGCTTTTCCTTCATGCATAGTGGCATAAAAAATGTTTGGATCTTGGATAGTGGTGCAGCGGACCACATTGTTTGCAACCATCATTGTCTCATGTCTTGAGTCTGTTACAAACCATACGTTGAACTACCTTGGGTTCCCTTGCCACGGTCACCCACATTGGACAAGTTGTTTTTCTCCCAACCTTGTGCTTGATAATGTTTGTGTGTGCCATTTTTCCAAGTTAAATTTGATATCCATTAGCAAGCTCGCATATGATTCCCTCTATATTACCATCTTCCTAAAACAATTTTGTGTCATACAGGGACCTACGGCTCGGGGAAGATGATTGGGGCGAATTGAGCGGGAGGGACTATACTATCTCGATCCAAAAAGGCAGAACATGCGATACCATTCAAACATCCAACCACCATCTTTGGCATCAACGCCTAGGACATCCATCACAAGCTTTGTTTCCATGTTATTTCCTTGTTTTCAATATAAATCTTGTGATTCCAATAAGTGTGTCATTTGCCCATTAGCCAAACAAACAAGAGCACCATTTTCATTGAGTTCTATATCCACTAAATCATGTTTTGAATTGATACATGTTGATATCACGGGGAGGAGTATCATGTTCCTTCTATTTACTGGTGCAAAATACTTTCTTACTATCGTTGATGATTGCAGCGAGGAGCACATGGATTTATTTGATGAAACACAAATCTAACACACAACAACTCCTTGTGCAATTTATCCATTTAGTTGAAACTCAATTCGACACCAAAGTCAAAATGATTGAGCGATAATGGTCAATTTAAACTTGATAGTTTTTATGCCACACAAGGTATCATCCATCAAACTAGCTGCGTTCACACACCACAACAACATGGTGTTCTTTGAGCGTAAGCATAAATCGTCATTTACTCAATGTTGCAGAGCCCTACTCTTTCAAGCCAACATGCCAAAACGTTTTGGGGATGCCATCCTTGCTTTAGCCTATCTTATTAATCGTACACCCACACCCCTCCTTCAAGGGAAAACACCTTATGAAAAGTTGTTCCACAAAGCACCCAATTACTCACACTTACAGTCTTTGGCTGTTTGTGTTTTGCCTCCACTCACGCACACAAACCTTCAAAATTTGATCCCCGTGCTTTCGTCCTTGTGTCTTTCTTGGCTACCCATATGGTACAAAGGGCTATCGCTTATTTGACCTCAACTCAACAAAGTGTTTGTCTCACGGGATGTGATTTTTTGAAGAACAATTTCCTTATCAATCGAGACACTTCATTTGCTCAACCAATCCTCCCTAATCCAACCACCTCCACTCTCATACTTTGATCACGGACTCTTTTCCTGCCACATCTCCTATGACAAGCGACTTACCCGCACCCTCCTCTCTAGTTTCTCACATTGACTCCCCACCTTCACCTTCCTCCTTCCCGCTCTTACATCCATCCTGTGTCTCCTTCATCTCTAGACACTACAACCCTAAATCTACCTTCTCCCCCACGCCTGAGTCACCAACCCCACCAAGGCGTGGAACACAACCTACCAAACCCTCCACTTTTTGCGAGGACTTTCATGTCGAGGTCTCTCTCCGATCAGGCTGCTCCCACATCTTCTACGAACGTGGTTCGGTCTTCGTCCGATACTTCCATCTTCTCTCCACTTATTTATCTTATGATTGTCTCTCACCTCACCATAAAGCCTATACCGCTAACCTCACCCTCCTCAAAGAACCCACAGTTTTTGCGGTCGTCGAGATCAAGCCTATTTGCCATGCGGCGCAAAATTGCTACCCTTCAAGCCAATCATACATGGACACTCATGCCTTTGTCGTTTGCATAAGCGTCCCATTGGATGTAAATGGGTTTACAAAATTAAGCTCAAACCTGATGACATTATCGAAGAAGGTACAAGGCACGCCTCGTTGCCAAAGGATTCTGATCAAGTTGAAGGTGTTGATTACAGTGAAACTTTTGCTCGGTGGCTAAGTTAACCACGATTCGCGTTCTTCTTAAGCGTTCTTCTTTGTGCAAGGTTGGCACCTCCATCAAGCTGGATATGAACAATGCTTTTAAATGGTGATCTCGAAGAGGATGTCTACATGACCTTGCCTCCACGGTTTGGACGAAAGGGGAGACTTCGAGTGTGCAAGTTAAATAAATCTCTTTACGGTTTAAAGCAGCGTCGAGACAATGGTTCATTAAGCTATCAATGCTCTCAAGGATCTTTGGATTTCATCAATCATGGTCCAGGCTATTCACTTTATTCGTCCAGCGTCGTCATAGGTAACTTCATTGCTTTACTAGTCTATGTTGATGATGTGATACTAGCGGGAATAATCTGCATGAAATTGAAGAAACCAAGCGAGTTTCTCTCAACGTTTCAAATTAAAAGACTTGGGGCAACTCAAATATTTCTTGGGAATAGAAGTTGCACGATCAAAGCGTGGAATTACCTATGCCAACGAAAATATGCACTAGAAATATTGGATGATGCTGGGTTTCTAGGTTTTAAGCCTTCACGGTTTCTGTGGATCAAAATTTGTCTCTCACACAAATGGAAGGAAAGGTGTTGAATGATCCTTCATCATATAGGCGGCTTATGGGCGGGTTAATATACTTGACAATAACAAGGCACGACTTGGCTTATCTTTGTTCACATGCTAAGTCAATTCATGGAGAAACCTCGGCAACCACATCTTGAGGCTGCACACAAGGTCCTCAAGTACATTAAGCAAGCACTGGACAAGGAATTTTTCTCCTTCCATGGGTTCATTGCAATTAGAAGCATTTTGTGATCTTTTGATTGGACTAGATGTAGAGATACTAGAAGGTCGATAACGAAGTCTTGTGTTTTGCTTGGTCAAGCACCTATTTCTGGAAAACTAAGAAACAAACAACTATATCTCGTTCTAGTGCAGTCACGAATATCGTTCTATGGCCACCACATGTTGTGAAATTATATGGTTGAAGAATATTACGAAGGATCTAGGAGTGAAACATTCACAACTTGATCAAGCTGTTTTGTGACAATCAGCGGCATTACACATCGCTTCAAATCCTGTTTTCCATGAGCGAGCGAAGCACATAGAGATTGATTGTCATCTAGTGCGAGAGAAGATTCAAGAAGGAATGATAAGCCACGGCACATAAGGACAAGTGATCAACCCGGTGATATATTCACCAAGCCGTTGAGTTCAATGCAGTTTGAAGTCTTACTTAGCAAGTTGGGTGTCATTAACATACACTCCAACTTGAGGGGAGTGTTAAGGAAGATATCTCCATTAATTAGTCAATATTGTAAATTGATATTGTAGTTATTTGCTTCCTTATGTAGTTTCTGATCAAGCCTTGGTTATAGGCGATAGTTTAGGATCCTATTGACTGAATCATTGTATAAAGCTGTAAACCTAGTGGTGGAATAATACATCGAATATTTACAATCCCATTCTATGCTTTCTGTCACAAATGTGAGTTTCAACCTACTTCTAATTTAATTTGTGCTGGATGTCTAAAGAAACTTTAAATTTAAAACAAGAGCCCAAAGAAATCGGGTGTCCACAGTACAAGTAGATAAGGCCTGGCCACAGCTAGCCCAGAGTTAGACCGAGTCCAGTGGACTAGGACTAACATAACATCACAATTTCGGCGCCGAAAGCCTCACGTGGGGTCAGAAAAATCACAAAGTCCACATGCCCACCACCATTATTTCCAGGATTCTCATGTCGCTGTAAATTCGACATCCCCTTGGGGCCATTTCCGTCCATGCATCCACCTTAATTACGCGGCGAATCTCATCTTCCACGGCGATCGGAGTCATTAACCTACTACACCAGCTCCTTTCCCAGGTCGAATTTCCAATTCTACCCTTGACATTATCCTCTGCCCTTTTGACGCTCCTCGTACCTTTCACAAATTTGTCGCCTTTCTCTTTCGTAACTCGTTTTAACCTCAGCTTTCAACATCTTCAATTCTCCCATAGATATCACATTCACATCACAGAGAAGAAGGCCTGCTCGCGTAAACAATCATTTTAACTCGTTCAGTTTAACTCACTGAGTTATCACCGTGTTCGCTCAGCTGCGCAATGAGCTGGCTCAGGAGGATGGAGCTCGTCGAGCCCTACTACAGCCCTCCTCTTCTTCTCCGAGAAACAACCTCCATTTTCGCTCCTAAAGCTCTACCTTTCCCTTCATTTTTCGAAGATGTTGAGGAGGATTACGAGCTCGGCTACGCTCTGCACCTCTTCAGTCCTCCCAGCCCTATCAAAACGCCGTCGCTTCTTTCGTACAAGCTGATTCAGCGAGTTGAGAGGCTCGGAAGTGAGATCTTGTTGCAGAGCCTGAGCGACCGAGTCAGTGAGCTCGAGTCGCGGTTTGATCAGCTGGCCAAGGTCAAATCGGGTGGGGATCGGAAGTACACTTGGACGGCGGAGATCAAGGGACCCGTGAAGCACGGCCTCGAACGGAAGTACAAATGGACGACGGAGATCAAAGAGGGAAAGCATAAGAAAAAGGCGGAGAAGGAGGCGGCGACTGACAAGAAGTACAGATGGACGGCTGAGATTGAAGGGAAAGGAGAGATCTCGCGCAAGTACACGTTCACATCATCGAATGGTGATGATGAAAGTGACAGCAGCGAAACGAAGGAGAAGGAGCAGGAGAAGGAGAAGAAAAAGAAGAAGGGTAAGAAGGAAAAGAAGGAAGGGAGGGACACGCGTCTGGTGGAGATTGAAGAGCTTGTTGATCATGGGGCTGTCGTTCTACGACAGGTAATGTGAAGTTACATTTTAAGCCCTGCATTCGTTATTGAGCTGAATCTCCTATGACTTGAAATTGTTAGACTAGAAGACTGTAGTGAGTTTTAGTTTCAATTATAGCCAAAAAAAGAAGAGTAATGTTGGTTTTAAAGAATAACAAAATTAATTATAAATTTGATTAGTTTATTAAGTTGGAATTTAGATGGGTTAGTGTGAACATTTCACTTTAGTAATATATATTTTTGATGGTGGAGGTAGGCTTTTGCAAAGAGAGGTGGAGCTAGTGGAAAGGCTAAGGGTAAGAGGAAGGAGCTGTCTCCTCAAGATGCAGCAATGATGATACAGATGACTTTCAGAGCTTATCTGATCCGCAGATCGCAGGCTCTCCGGGCCCTTAGAGATCTGGCACTTGCCAAGTCCAAGTTGAAGGAGATCAGAGCACTGTTCAATAACTTCTCCTACCGCCGCCGCGTAGCTCATGATGCAGCAGAGCGTCAGAGGTTCACTGAAAGAATCATTGTTCTGCTCCTCACTGTTGATGCCATTGAGGTAACTCGAGTGATATCTGTCATTGGCATTTATAAAAATGCGAAGCTCAAACTCATGGTTTTCACTAAATCCTAAAAACTTTGATTGGAGGACAATGTTGCTGTTTTAAACAATATGTTGTTGTAGGATTCTCATAACTTGAATGCGGAGTTGCTAGGCATTGTGGATGTGTGTTTTGCTCGGACAAAATTCTCATAATTTTAAATGATACGATTAATCTGATTCCTGACTGAAATTAGTGAAACGACATCATCTCTGGTTACGATACTTGTTTGATGATTATTAGTACCAGTTCTGTTAGAACCTCATTAAATAATTGATGTCGTCTTTTTATGAATTTTTGTTTGTTCAGCATGTATTGAACTTTTATTCGGGCAAAAGATGCATGAATTAGTGGTTGGTTCTTAATACTAAACACTACCCTGTGAGAATCAAGGAAGACATTACCTAACATAAAACTGAATTCCGCAATATGTTCTTGACAAAATGTCAATTTTTACTCCAATATTAGATCATAGTGTTATCAACCACCTTAATCTTTCTATTGTTGACAACAATGTCTCGTACAAATATGCACACACACTTGCACACAAATTTGGTATTTCTAAATAAACACAAAAAGCTTTCACTGGCTGACTTGTTAGGTTCCTTGTTTTCAGTTTTCACTTGTATTACTCCATGTCAAAGAAATGATTAAGTTACTGAATGTAATGGGGTTTTGACAATTTGCGTTGGATATATTAGGGCGCTGATGTAATGGTGCGAGCAGCGAAGAGGTCGATGGTGGATGAACTGGAAGCAATGCTCGACGCGGTTGACCCCCAGCCTGCTGGAAAATCACTCTCCATGAGGAGGAGGACCTTTGATATGCCAGATGGTGTCATTCAGAGGGAAATTGCTGAAGGTGTGGCGCAGGTTGTCCAAATGCTGGAGCGTGAAGAGAACAGTTCTAATACCTTCGAGGCATGCTTGTAAGTGCACGGGAATGTGACTGATCACCTCCATTTGGAGGTGGCTCTTGTTGTAGCTGTTACTAGAGAGATGTAGCCTAGCTGAGGAATTTAAAACTAGATGAGATGTTCTCCTACTAGCAAGATGTACCCTTGGTTTTCCCTCATTGTGCTTAGACTTGTATGATCTTTGAAGTGCTGCGTTTATGTATTTGGTTTTCTAAATCTAGCAAATCCTTTGTTGTGAACTACCTTGAAGAACATGCGTGGCAGAGTTTTAGCATCCATGTCTCAAGTTGTTCATTTGCTCCACTTGTTTTTGAGCAGATGCAAGAAAGTTAGGTACATATGTGTAAATCTGTGTTGGGCTTCTCTTAGAGGCCCATCCAAAATTCTTGCATTGCTTAATTCACTTGGCCCCTTAAGTGATGGTCATCATAGCTGTTCAAGCCCAATAAAATTTATATTTGGGTCACGGTTGAACCCAAATATAAATTTGTTTCTTGTTTTTTGGTAAGTAACCCGAATACTTTTAGAAATTTAGTTTGGCGTTGATGTCTTTTAAAAAAAGCTCGCTTTGTCTTTGCGATAATAATGTGAAAAAAGCGATTAGGCGTTTGGTAAACTGTATTAGAAAAGTCTTTGAAGAGTCAGGTGTTTGGTAAATTTTTATCGGAAGTCTTTTAGTGCGTATAATGGCCAAAGAGGACGTGATGATGAAACTATTCCTTTTTCTTTTTCTTTTAATAACAAAAAGAAACCAACTTCACTATATATATATTTCTTTTTTAATTTCCACTTAAAACACATATTTTACCATAAATTCTAAACTATTATTGTAATAAAATTTAATAATTAATAATAAGGGTTAAGTAAACAAATATATAAAGAAAATAAAATTAAAAAAGTAACCTAAAAAAAAAAAGTAACAACCCATCCCACCGTACACCCCCACCCCCATCTTGAGGAAATGATGATAAGGCTGGGCCTTATCTGGAAAGAAGAACAAAAAAAGAAGATATCGATGTGAAGATGTTTTCAAATTCAGAATCTCCTACAACTAGAACCCAGGCCTCCCAGTCCCTGCTTTCATCACCAGCCACCCACCCACCCCATCCCCATCCCAACCTCTTTCTTTCTTTCTCTCTCTCTCTCTCTCTCTCTCTCTCTCTCTCTCTCTCTCTCCATCGCACGCACTCAACACCAAACCCGACAAAATTAAAAATTAAAGACTATGAGGCTGTGAGGCAACGATTGCTATGGCGCGAGCGGCGATAACTACCTTTCTTGGCGATGATGGCTATGGTGCGAGCGGAGTTCTTGGCGGCGTGGCTATCGGCTTCAGAGGAAGAGAAGCTGGACTGGAGAAGTTGGACTCGGCAGCGAACCAATTCAAACGAGATTCTATTCTTCCAAAAGGGATATGTGTTGTCATTTTAGAAAGTTATTAGGGGCCTTATGGGAATATGAAATATTCATTAAAGGACCGGTTAATTTTTTTTCAAAGCAGTTTTGAGAAGCAGGTCTTGGGCTGCTTTGAGAATCTGCTGCCACTGACCTGAGTTTTTAAAATAAGCGGCCTTTCTTGGTTTTACCAAACGGGTTGCAACACAAAAATTTTATTAAAAACTGCTTTTTTATTAATCGCAGCAATCCCAAACGCACCCTTAATTTGGACCCTCTCTGGTTAACTAGTGAGCCAGTTGGACAAGCTATAATGAGGAGCTTAAATTGACGGCATAAAGTGAGGGATCCAATCTCACCATCAACACAAGTACTTGAAGGGGTGCATTGGGGGGTCCACCCTCCTTTTGATAGTGAGATTGGATCTCTCACTTTAAGCCCTCATTATAGAAGCTCATGTGAGCCAGTCTCTTAGTCTTGCTTGGGGGACCTCTAGCTTCTACTTGATTTTATTTGTCTTTTGTATTTATAGCTCATTTGGGAGGATGAGAATCACTTATGGGGAGAAATATTTTTTACATGGCTCTCCATATAATCACTTTTAAGTGATTTTAAGCCATTTTGGAGGGAATCATCTCTCATGTGTTTTTCCATAAAATCACTTAAAATTGGTTATATATACAAGTGCTTCTCTATAAAAGTGATTATTGGTATTTCCAGAATCACTTCCAAACGAATCCTTATTTTTGGTATGGAATTAAATTGGGTTTGAATTATGTAGTAAGATAGATGTGCAGTCCGCATTGTGTAGGGTGGGCCTCAATCTATGCCCAAGTTTAGGCCTCTAACTTTGACCAGAGTTCAAAACGCTCCAAAAACACATAATCTTTCAAATAAAAATAGGGGATGATCAAAGGACCCACTAGTGTAGTGGTTTGGAGCATGCTCCACTTAGGTAAGGTTCTGGGTTCGAGTCCTAGTATTAGTGTAGTGTGTGTGAATTTAGTATATTATCGCCCCTCTCAATAGGAAATGTCCTAAAAAAAAAAGCTGATTTTCTCATTCCTCTTTTTTCCACTTACACTTTACCCTTGTACATAATTACCATTAAGGACAAAAAATATTTAAAATAAAAATTGATCACTACACCCCACATATGTTCTTGCAACCCTAGTTACACTTTTTTCTCAAACCATCATGTTCATGCAACCCTAACAAGGTTTATACGCTTATATTGGTGAAAAAATATCTTGTTTTTATTCATGAAAGGTGAGACTAAAGTTAGAGAAGCTTCGAATGAGGTATGAGTTTATTTTTTGGCGTTTTTCAAGTTTAGGATTTCATTCTGGTCGCTAATTACGTTCAACACACCAGTATCAAATGCGACGGGAAATTTAGGCGGAGTGCCACTGAAAAACGGAAACAAATTCGGTGTATAGCCACTAAATAACAAAAACAGACTCGGTTGATAGCCACTGAAAAACGGACACAAATTCAGTGGACTACCACTGAAAAACGGAAATAAATTCGGTGGAATGCCACTGAAACATTGAACCTATTTCGGTTGTATTTGACCAGCCATTAACTTAAGATGCGGTGGAGATCCACCGTAACGTGGAACAGGGTTCGGTGGTGTATTACTGAATTTTACCTATTATTCAATGACAACAAACCGAAATATATTTATTTTTTCAATAACTTATTGTCAACCACAAATTTAATGCAAGTTATTTTGACCTTACTCCCATTGAATGAACAAAAACAAGGTGACGCCGCTACTAAATGCAACAATATTGGAACAGAATGTGTAATGGACTATAGTGATCAATTCACAACTTATTCGATAATTATTTTGAGTATTTTGAAAAGAAAAGAAAAACAAAAATCAACTCAAACTAAGAAGACCACAAAAACAACTATGGTACAACCCCACTGGCCAAGCAAATGTTTATTCATGTAAACTAAAAGGATGAAAACATAGGTACTACTGTACAAGCAACTATTTGTCGCATATGAACTAAAAGGTAACTGTTTATTACATGTTATTCAAAACTCATGATGAACAAGTGCTTGATTGGAAGGATCGCAGTTTGCAACTTGGGTGTGCAAGGATGACCATTGCCACCTATGCAAACTCTTTACCGCAGATTTTCAAGCTCTCATGTCTGAAATTTTGATGCAAAACAGAGTGTGTTTAGCTCTTCCACAGCTTCAAGAGCTTGTGTCATCTTCATATCAAATCCAGATCAAGTCATACTTAAGTTGCGAAGCTTCTTTACAAAGCATGGGATACAAAAATTCCAAGTGGCATCTTTCTCAGCTTTCATCTAGCACCTGATGTTGCACTTTCAAGGGTCAACCCAAAATATCTAGAGAGAAAATCAGCACCTGAAAGTTGCAATGCAAATTATTTTCTTACGAGAATAAGCATAACAAATATTGTTATATTTTCATACAGAAATGTTAGTAGTCTGATATACAGAACCTATAGCTTTCACCAAAAAGCCTGACAATGACGTTGTTTGACCTCAATAGCTGCTATGGAAGTTGAAGTGAATTTCTTGATGATCCTGTTTTCTTGGAAGGTCATTTTTTTCGGGTTTTTATTGAACTCTCTTAAATCTTTGTAAGTAGCAGATTAATATTTTTGGTACATAGAAATTTCTTAATCATAAAATGCCATGTTATTAAATGGTGCTTGAATCAAATACATATAATTATATATATGCATATATGTAAGATATGTGTAAGAAAGATGGCTAAAGGTTGGCATACACTAAATATGTTCACCTGTCATGAGTGCAATACCTTGCAAAATAGATTTTTTTTCCCTCTCCAAATTCAGGACATTTAACAACAACATTAAGTAAACCTTGCATTTTGTTCACCACTAGTGTTTTCAAAACTTGCTTTGAGATCTCCTGTGCAATGATTAGTAGCGGGAAACTCAATTGAGTTGTCTTTTCCAGTAAAGGAACAATTTCTTTAACAGTAGCTTTGTCAAACTCCACAACAGACATGTACTCCTTGTCAAACTGTACTGGACAAAAAATAATAGATTCAGTGCATGCATAAGAATGGGTACTAACACATACTCGAAAGACATACAAACCACAACCAATTAACTTGAAATATTTGTTCTTGAAACAAGAGTTCTAACAGAAATTAAAGAAATAAAACAATCAACCCAAGCCTAACTCTAGTCCGAGATTTCCTTTGCGATATGTAGCAATGAAAGATTATCTATACGATTTCAAAAAGTGCTAACTATGTTGCATCTGATCATTTCCCAATGAAAATTCCCATAATCCAAATAGTTCGCAATCAAGTTCAAAAAGAGCTAATTATGCTTACTCTATTGAGATTACTCCATCAAGGCCAATCTTATCAATACCTTCAGCAATCAAGTTCCCAATGAATTCATCATTTCCAGTAGAAATTGAGGCCACAACTGCAAAAAGGGGGAAATGCTATAAACAGACAAATTCGATGGATAGCCACCGAAAAACAGACGCAAATTCGGTGGATAGCCACCGAAAACATACACAAATGCTCTAAACATACACAAATTCGGTGGATAGCCACCGAAAAATAGACGCAAATTCGGTGGATAGCCACCAAAAACATACACAAATTCAGTGGTAACCCACTGAAAGTAACATCTCGTTTCAGCAAACCAGGGTGGAACCCTCAGAATATAACCACTGATTCATCAACCCTCCACACATTCATGAACCCTCAGAAACATAAATATAGAAATCAAACTTGAAATCAAACCTTGACTTTTCGGAGGATTTTGAGGTCGTGCATGATGGTCGAGTTTGTCACGCCCCAAAATCGAGACACGTGACAACGGTACATACCTTGAGGATCCCAAAAATATAACACCTAAATCCAAGGGTTATACTCCCAAGATTCCCAAAATACGCTAAGTCTTTATAAATAAATTAAAACGGGTTGGATCAGAGTGTTTAATAACAACGGAAAAATAATTTATAATATTATACAAAACTTATTTGAGAGTTAAACCAACCTCATAGGTCATGAAATAGTATCAATAACCTCATAAATTGTTTTACAACCAATAATGAAAATATAACAACCATCTAGAATTCAAATTTATACATATATAGTGAAACATGATCAGTTGTGATGAATAAAGTTCACAACCTGACAACAACGTGAGACACGAGCCAAATGCGGACAAGTGAGGAGGTCACACCAATTTGTCACCCACGAAAGGAATCTACAACAAAATTAGGGGTGAGCATCACATACATTCATTTGCCCCGTAGGAGGCTCCATGCCATGTTTCAAAATAAATAATGAATATAATAATGATAATAATAATGGTTATAGATTTATTTCAAAATCAGTGAAAAAATATGTACAAACACAAACCGTATCCATATATTGTGGATCCAAAACCAATTGGCATGCGCAAGAAATTTTTGTAAACATTTTTCGGAACGTTCCTATATCTACTTGTCTAACAACCGATCCTTTAAGGCCAACTACCCCTACCAGAAATTATAATTAAATCCAACTTCCCTGGTACGGTAGCGAGGGTGTCCATTTTAACCGGTTACACCTTATTGACTATAACTCACGTGTAGGGTATTGGTAAAGTCTGTCCGCATAACCCCTCCGGAGGTTTAGGGAATCGAAACCCAAGAAAGTCGCTATGCCCCTTTCACCCTCAGGTTATCGAGGATAATGTCCGCATGCGTACACCCTAAAAATTTTAGAGAACCAAAACCCAAGTATTCATAAAACCACGCATATATGGCAATAAAAAACAGTGCATCTTTTGCACACAACAATATTTACTATGTCATACATACACACAAAATACAAGTCCGAGAGTGAGTCCCCCTACATGGAATCCAAAATTGATGCCTACCTTGCATTATGCACCTTTGAACTCAAATTGTTCTTTCTTGGCAACTGATTTCTAGTACAATCATTAAAAAAATGTTACTTAAAATTCTTCTTTGCAATTTAGTTCTTATAACTATTTTTAATTCCACTATAGTTCTCTCATTAGTCAATAATTTCACTTTTATCCTTATACTTTGTCCAAATCATATTATAGTCCTCGAACTGATTCATAATTTCACTTTGGTCCTTACATTTTAACTTATTTGTCATTTGGCACTTATACTTGTTTTAAATTATCTTTTGGTCCTTCCAATTTCAATACTAGCTTTCGACCAACAATTCAGAGACAATTACAGAAATCAAACCATCTTAAATCTTTACCTTAACCTTCTGAATTTGTTAGAATTTTCTGAGTGAAGCTCCCAAGATAATAACCAACTCAAATTATACTTGAAAATTAACAAAACCTTGTGTCAGTTGATCCACTCCTGAGAAGACTACACTAGATTGCTATGATTTTTGGATATGTTCAAGAGAACTGTATTCTGAACACCTTCCATGAAGGATTTATTGTCATACGGGCAAGGGAAATTGACATACAAGAGTGAATATGGTGTTGTACAGTAATAACAACAAAATCTGAGGAAGTGACGAACATGCTTACCACAGATATAGCTAGAGTACTTGGATTACTCTGATTTTTGGATATGTCATAGTTCTCAAACTGAGGAACAACTTCAGAGAAGGAAAGTTTGTCAAACGAGCAGTAGAGACTAAAGAAAAATGTTGAAAACCAAGCTGCAAAGAATTAACCAGCCATGGATGAACACAGAAAGTTCATAACCGGTTTGAGGTAGCTAAACTGGTATGATAATGCTGATTTTTGACTATGTTATAGTTCTCGAGCAAGTGAACAACTTTCATGAAGAAGTTTTTATGATTTGAGCTTTAGAGATGAGAGTTTTATGGTGATGAACAATGCCCATGAGTTTGGGTTTCTGAAGAGGGAGAAGAAGATGAAGAAGAAAAAAAGACAAAGGGAAAGAAGAGATAAAGGAAAAAGAAAGGAAGGAGAAGGGATAAGAGAAAGGATAAGAGTGTCGGCAGCTTATCTCATGTGTGTGTATAGTGCCACACAATAATTTATCGCTTTCTTATCTTTTCCTTTTTAACTTCTTCCCAACTTCCGAAACTTGCCAAAAATACTTTCGAGTTCCGAATAATTCTCCGAAAAATGCCACACGCTCATATGGACGTTTGCTATTTTTCAATGACATCAAATTACCAAAATTCCAACTTCAAAGTTTTAGGAAATAAATCCTCCATTGAACAAAATAAAATTTCCCGGGCCAATTGATTGTAATTTGGATTTTCATGAAATAAGTATTAATTTATTCCAGGGAGGATTTATTTCCTAATACTTTGAAGTTGAAATTTTGGTAATTTGATGTCATTGAAAAATAGTAGACGTTCATACGAGCTTGTGGCATTTTTCGGAGAATTATTCAGAACTCGGAAGTATTGTTGGCAAGTTTCAGAAGTTAGGAAGAAGTTAAAAAGGAAAAGATAAGAAAGCGATAAATTATTGTGCACCACTATACCCACATGGGCTGCCGACACTCTTATCCTTTCTCTTATCCCTTCTCCTTCCTTTCTCTTTTTCCCTTATCTTTGATTTCCCTCATTTCATTTTCCTTCATATTTTCTTCTTCTTCATTTTCTTCTCCCTCTTCAGAAACCCACTCCCGAGAAGGCTACATTGGATGGATTGCTATGATTTTTGGATTTGTTCTAGAGAACATAATTCTGAACACCTTCCATGAAGAAGTTCTCGAGCAAGTGAACAACTTTCATGAAGAAGTTTTTATGATTTGAGCTTTAGAGATGAGAGTTTTATGGTGATGAACAATGCTCAAGAGTTTGGGTTTCTGAAGAGGAAGATGAAGATGAAGAAGAAAAAAAGACGAAGGAAAAGAAGAGATAAAGGAAAAAGAAAGGAAGGAGAAGGGATAATAGAAAGGATAAGAGTGTCGGCAGCTTATCTCATGTGTGTGTATAGTGCCACACAATAATTTATCGTTTTATTATCTTTTCCTTTTTAACTTCTTCCCAACTTCCGAAACTCGCCAAAAATACTTCCGAGTTTCGAATAATTCTCCGAAAAATGCACAATCTCGTATGGACATTTACTATTTTGCAATGACATCAAATTACCAAAATTCCAACTTCAAAGTATTAGGAAATAAAATCCTCCCTTGAATAAATTGATACTTAATTCATGAAAAGATTCATGAAAATCCAAATTACAATCAATTGGACTGGAAAATTTTTATTGTGAGCTTAAACAAAATATTTGAAAATTTTCAGGGAGTCACAGAGTTCCCCAATTAAAACAAAAAATTTGCGATGGGGGTGAGGTCGCGGGCTGCCGATCAATGTGGGTGAGGTCGCACGGTGCCAAGCGATGGGGGTTTGGGGTGTGCGATTGTGGCAACCGGCCTGTGGGTGCAGTGGACTACGTTAGAATTTGACTGGGGTGTGCAATGAGGTGCCATGAAGAGTCAGGGGTTGTGTGATGGGGTCCCTTTGAAAATGAAAGGGAGTTGCGATGGGGTGCCTTTGAAAATGAAGGAGTTTTCGATGGGTTGTGTTTGATATGATGTAAGACCCGTGAGCTTGAGGAAGCAAGCAAGAACGGTGATCAATCCCACATCGCTCGGGGAGGAAAGGTGAAGTGCCTTATATGTGTGGGCACGTATCTTCCTAAAGACGACGCTTTGGGCTTCACCGATTCTTTGAAACTCGAAGTTAAGCGAGTTGGGGCTAGAGCAATCCAGGGATGGATGACCCACTGGGAAGTTGCTCGTAAGCCCAAAACAAACCGTGAGGGCCATAGAGGGGCCCAAGGCGGACAATATCGTCTAGAGGAGTCGGTCGTGACATAATGGTATCGGACCGACCCAGGAAGTGCGCCAGCGAGGACGTTGGGCTCCAAAGGGGGTGGATTGTAAGACCTGTGAGCTTGAGGAAGCAAGCAAGAACGGTGAGCAATCCCACATCGCTTCGGGAGGGAAAGGTGAAGTGCCTTATATGTGTGTGGGCACGTATCTTCCTAGCACGAGGCCTTTTGGGAGCTTACGGCTTGATTCTTCAACTCCAAAGTTAAGCGAGTTAGGGCTAGAGCAATCCCGGGATAGGTGACCGCTGGGAAGTTGCTCGTGAGTTCCCGAAAACAAAACCGTGAGGGCTAGAGAGGGCCCAAAGCGGACAATATCGTCTTAGAGGAGTCGGGTCGTGACATATGAGATAGGATTTACAAAGATTAGTTATGAATGAGGTGTAGTAAGGGCAATTTAGGAAGAAATATTGGGTGTAGTGAGTATTTTTAAATTTGACTAAAATTTAGTAGTGTGTAAAGAAAATATAGGGTATAAATAAATAATAAAGTGTAAATAAAATCATCCTAAAAATAATAAAGAACCTTGGAATTAATACTGGCAACCCATCCTGGCATTTGGACCCAAAAATCAATTTTATAGGTTACTTTATGCAACCAACCAGAATCAATTGAAGTGTTGCAATTTTTGACCTCCCAAAAGCCCATACTTCGATAATTTGTTTTCGAGTCAAAATATTACGCACACACGCTGACACCAATATGAATGGAATATATAGTTCAATATTATGCATTCAACAACAAAAAATCTGGTTTTTTTCTTTTTTTAAGGGGAAATGAATGTCGAAAGAGTTGTATACGATTATTATTTTTAATTAAGAGTTTATTTGTTAGCACTTTATTTTCGTCAGCACACTCTCAAAACTCAAACTATTATTTTTGTTGTGCATTAAAAATAATAGTAGTAGGTCACAAGTGTTGTCATTGACTTATTGCCCAACGGAAGTGATCATCTTTCTCATTTATATACTTAAGCAGATTCAGATTCTAAACCCTACAACCCATAAACAACTAGGTTGAATTGAAGTGGTCAACACAAAACGCTATTACTTGGGAATTAAGAAAACTTCGCCCTCAGAATTATATCAACCATTAAAAAACTATACATACATACAGTTAAGATGGTAGTTGATGAGGCTCTGCCTCTGCAGGCTGCAACTGTTTTTTTTTAATACAAAACGGAACTTTTCATCTAACCTTTCGTGTTACTCTTCAGTCATTTGACAACAACAAAGAAAAAGCCCGGAAACCAACATGGTCAGTCCAATGGAAATGAGCATTGACTTACAGATCAAATGTCTCATGTTCGAATCCCCACAGCGTCATAGTAGTGTGTGTATGAGAAATCTCACTTCTCTCTAGTTTAGACTATTTTTTGTACTTAAAAAAAGCCTAGAAGATTGTATAATTTAATTAGGTCACGCCATTATGTTATGTAATTAATGTGACTTTATGGCTTTTTATTATTATTTACTGTTAGGGTTTCCATTTTGTCGAAGGCCATGCGCACACGTTTCATTGCTTCTGCCATTATTTCAACCAGTTTCCAGGAAAACTCACAATCTTTTAATCTATTATTCGTTGGCATAAACTTGTGAAAACAGCAACACTCGGTTTGTACACGAATAGAAAAGGAACATGTAGCAACGACGAAGAAGCTACGAAATTGTTGTTCTTCTTACAATTATTTGTTGGTTGTCTACAACAAAAAGTCACCAAGTCTTCTAGAACTCGGTTTGTTTGTTTACACCAATCGGACTAGTTTGTTTTCGGAATTTATGCCGCCCAATTCACTAGAAGAAAAAGAGAAAAAAAGTCGGCAAGAGAAAAAGTCAGCAAGACTTTAGTTATACTCCCATCCGAATCTTCCACAAAAGAAACTTACATATTATAAGTATGAACACTTCACTATATTCTGAAGACTATATGTGTCTTCAAGCACGAAATAACAATTCATGGGCAATAAAAACAAGATCCAATAAAAATTAAATTGAAGTTTTCAACTTATCATCATATTTTGAACTTCCAAGTTCTCAAACAAATTGAAAAATAACGTAATTCTCTATCACAAACACGAAAAATTAGATTAAATAAAATTCGCTAAATTTAACAATGTCTTTTGTTTCTAGATTAAATAAAATTCACTAAGTTTAAAGTATCAAATTAAAGGGGAAAAATGTTTTTAAAATAGTAAAAACTAGAAAATCCCAGGTCTTAGAGCATCCACAATGAGCTTCCTAAACCACATTCTTAGACAAATTTTAGGGAGAAATTGGAAAAATACAACTCCAATCATACTCCCTATCCACCTCCTAAAATAGGGAGACCTTTAGGAGCTCCTAAATCTGAGGAGAGAGAAATCAATCACTCTTAGTGGCTCATTATAATTTAATGCTGCTTTATTTAATGAGTATTTCAAACCTTTAATTAATTATAACTATTTTTTAATATCATTTTTTAATTGAGATTGACCAATTAAAAAAGAATTATAACATTTATGACTCCCTAAATTAAAGAGCATAATTGTAGTTTAATTTTTATAAAGAGCTCCTAAAATAACTTTTATATATTTTTAGCTAAAATTTAATTAAAAAATAGAGAGTATAATTGTGGATGCTCTTACTATTTAAACCGCATCTCACGGTGTTGAAAATGAGATTCCGTCATCGCTCGAGACTATCAAGTACTAATTGCCACGTGGCCCCACCCTGCCCTTTTAATAAAATCATTCATAAATTACCTACTTAGAAAATAGTTAGTCTTTTTTTTTTTTGGGTCGAAATAGAAAATAGTTAGTCAAACCTCTGGGAAAGGCAACTTTCACTTTATAAAAAAAAAAAAAAAAAAAAATTCTAACAATCTTCCTCGTAGTTTCCATTTAGTTTTCTGCTGTCACTGTCTTTGACTAGTTAAAAAAATATGTGTCGCCAGCTCGGACTGGCCCCGCCCAATCCCACACGTGTGCCCAAGTCATTCATAGTACAACTTGTTTTTTCTTCTTCCAAGTGGACATTAGAAATGAGACTAGACGAGTGTGGTCTTGTATCTTGTATTGTAAACCTATGAAGTTAATGGTTTTCTATGCGACAAGCAGAGCTACAGTGGGGTAGCACCACCTCTTGAAAGTCATGAAAATAAGGTTGAAGGTTTTCTTTGAGCTGGTGGTGAGACCCCTTGCAGCTATACACCAATAGCTCGACAGAATGTCGCTGCAATTCCATCGTTGTGCTGTGTATGTTGCGTGCAACTCCTTTAAAAAATAAATAAAAACAGCCTAGCCAAAACGATGTCATTTTGGACTAGGCCTTTAAAATATATATATATAAGACTCAAGCATTTCCCCCTCCAACTCCCACCCGATAGTTAACTTTCCCAAACCCCTTCCCCTAATTGGATTACTCTCCAACTCTAACTCCAAACCCTTAATTTGTGTTTCTAGGAGGTGGAGATTTACGATTCTAGCTGGATGAATATTAATGATTTTGTGTGTAGATGATTTATTGGATTGGATGACTATATATGATTATTTGATTTGTTGGAATTTAGGGTTTATGATTTGTTGATTAAATTTTGTGATGGATTTCTTGTCCTCTCTTTGTTTGTTCATTTGTCTTAATAAAATTTGTTTCTTTTAAAAAAATGAATTGTTGATTAATTGATATGACATTTTGGTTTTGATTAATTCAACTATAGAATTATGGAACTATAAGAGAAAAGTAATAGAAAATTATCTTTTAGAGCTTATGCTACTGTTGTAAGCCCATACGACTAGCATTTAAGCTAATGTATAAGTTTTTAATACTTTTTTGGAATCATACGAAAAATAAGGAACAAGCATAACAAAACGTAACAAATGAACATCCATGAAGACTATACATCTTCTTTGGGTAGATTGTTGGATGAAGCTCCAAATATTTCTTCGTCGTTGATTAGATATTAGGAAAAGTAAACTGCATGGTTCATAATTTTGCTCGTTTGTTCTTTGAATATGAGCTTCAAATATTTTATTATTTGAAGAGCCTAAATTGATTATATTCTTAAATAAAAGACAAACTCTCTCTTTAAAACTGCCATATTTTGTTGCCCACAAGCTTTCGATCAATCAAGTTGCTATTGAGGGTAAAACACAAGTGCCCAAATCTTTGTTTGAAGCCAAAAATAAAAGGCCATAATCTCTCTCTCTCAAGCACATGCAGATATACGCATCAAGCAATGTCGTTTTGCCATACATATCATCCTCGTCTTTCTCGCTCATCGGGTCCACAGCTGCCACGCAATTCAATTGTGTGGCCAATGAAAGACGTGTAGGCCCGTCATCTCCCTCTCAGCGCCACGTGGGACCAACCTGTTTTGGGTATTATTATTGTCAACGACACCGACGACCCACCGCCACCGATGACCACCAACTTGCCCGTGAAAGCGACGACACGTTCCATACACCTCCAGCACTTACGTGGCGGGCCCCGCTTTACAACGTGGCCACGTCAGCTCCGACGCGATCACAAGTGTCCTCAAGCGCTTTGCCACGAAACTCCCACCGTACGTGACCCGTTGGATCCTCGGGCCCCCACTAACTCCCTTTCCTTTTTCAAGTATTTTATATTTTCCTTTTTCTGTTACAAACCGAAGCTACCCGCCACCAAAATCCACTCTCCGTACCCGTCAAGGCAACGGCCACGCGCGCCCTCCATAGTCGCGTCTGTTACACGAGCGGAGCTGCGACGGCGTCTCGGGTCTTTTTCGGGTTTTGCGGGTTGGATTGTGGAGCACGTTTCTCGTGGGTGACCCGAAACGCTATAAATACAAAGCCTCTAAAAGTGAGGGCTTTCTTTCTTCCCTCTCTCTTTCTTCGCTGGCTCATTGCCTTTTCATTGATTTCTGTTTCTATACGTTTTTGCCCTTTTTATTAATTTCTTTTCTAATTGGGCCCTTGATTCGCGATTCTCCTCCAAATTTTTTTCCTATTATTTTCGATTTTCTACGCAGCTTGTTGCTTGCGGATTAAAGGTGAATGTTTACAATCGTTGTAGTTATTGTCATTTTCTTTTAAAGCGCCAACCTTTCTAAGTCATCTGTTTGGCCGCCGAGAAAATAATACCTTTTGTTATTTTTTTCAAAGCTGAGGCTGTGTCATTTGTTTTAAGGAGCTGCTGCCGAAGAATGCTTCTTTCTTTCTTGTTTTCCCTTTTGTTTTCCTCTGTTTTCTTGGCTGCCAAACAGAGCATTTTGCATTTTTCCATCTGCCTCACCAGTTGTTATATTTGGCTCCTACTTAATTTGGTCGTTTGGTTTTGAAGGTTTCGGAATCCGCCCCTGCATTTCGAAGACTGCCTAGCATTTCGGATTGAAATTCCTCAAATTGGGTACGTCGTCGTTTCCTCATCTTATTCTTCTTATTCTTCTCTTCTTCATGTTAAGCTTTCGCACGTAATATTATTTGAAAATGAATTTGGGTGAGTGCTTGTTGTCTGGTTAAGAAAAGAGAAACCTTTCAGCTCTTAAGAGCTTATTAGTTAATAAAGTTTTGATTTTTATCACTCATGAGAATTGGGTTCTCTTAATAATTCAGATTTATGAATATGAAATTAATATCCCAGTGCCCCCTGTGTTAGTTAATTAAGGTTTTATTTCCAAATTAAGTTTTTCTAACCGCCAAAACGGATTATGTCAACATTGTCTCCCATTGAGTTGTTTTCGGTTGAGCTGATGTGATATGGTTCTCTGTTGTCATCTTTGATTTTTTACTCCAATTCCTTTTTTTTTTTCTTCGCTTCTGTGCAAATGATTGGTCAAATGTCGATTCATGTCGTAATCGCGTAAATTATTCTAAAGCGGGGGAAAATAAAAAAAAGAAAAGAAAAGTCATAATGTTTCCTTGGGCAATCTAGACCTTAGACTACAACCTCTCCTGTTAGTGGCCACGCGTCTGTCTATTTCAAAGCTAAACGATACGAAGTTTCATGTGGGCCCTTTTTTTTTTTTCTGTGGTTGTACATGATATGTTTTCCCCCAACTATGTGGGACATGCGAGCTTCTTATAGTATGCAGCTACCGATCACATATTTTTCTCTACCAAATATCAGCTGTACCAAACACTTCCAAATATTCGGTGTCATATCCATTGCTGTAGAATCTGCCATTATTTTTTGTGTTCCCCTGTGTCTGCGTATAATAATGTAGGTGATTTATGCATTAACACAGTTGGTTTGTTCTACAAGTTGATCAAGTTCAATCATACACATGTATTTCTGACTTAGGTTCTGTATCTCTGACTATTCGGCAGACTTTAGAGCAATATTGTAAATTTGTGAAAATACTACTGCTTGAAACCTCTGATCCATGTTATGCTGGACGTTTCTATGCTTTGTAATACAATAGCACTAGTACAAGTAGTTTGGCAAGCCTTCAAGTTCTAGTTTTTCCCCTTGAGCTAATTTCTGAGTTCCCTATTTGTCTGGTTCGATTTAGGAAACTGAGAAGAGAACTGAATCTGGATCCGATGGACCTGAAATCAAATCATGCTGCTCCTGTTCTCACTGATCCTACACCCTTGAGCAAGTCAAGACTTGGTGTACATTCCAGCCTGTTACCATATTCACCTCCTGGAGCAGCTTTTTCTCCAGGTCTATTCCTAACAATCCCTAGGAGAAGGGCTGGATTACTTGATGATGTCCGCTCTAACTCTTGGCTTGATGCTATGAAATCTTCGTCGCCTCCTCACAGAAAGATAACAAAGGATGTTAACAACGAGCCTGTGGCAAATGAGGCTGATATTGCTTATCACACTTGGATGGTAATTATTATGTCTACCTGTGTGTTTCACCCCTGATTGGTTTTGACAAGTTTCTAAGTTATTTATGCAGTACTCCACATCTTTCTTTCTAATCTTGCAGGTTAAGTATCCATCAGCACGTACATACTTTGAACAAATCACCAATTATGCCAAGGGCAAGAGAATAGCATTATTTCTGGATTATGATGGGACTCTTTCACCAATTGTAGATAACCCTGACTGTGCCTTTATGTCGGATGCTGTAAGAATATCTAAATAGTGTATATTTTTCCTCTAAAACTTAACCCTCTTTCTTCTTTTACTCCACTTACTCATCAAAGATGTGTTAATCTTTGTAGATGCGCGAAGCTGTAAAAAGGTGGCAAAACATTTCCCGACAGCAATTATTAGTGGAAGAAGCCATGACAAGGTAATTTTTAGGTTATGTCTTAAATATCATGACATACTCTTTGGCAATCATCTGTTTGTTTATCTTTCAACCATATTTCTTGGTGCTCTCTGAATTTGATCACTGCATGTCCTATGCCTTTTGTTTCAGGTATACGAGTTTGTAGGACTAAAAGAACTCTATTATGCGGGTAGTCATGGGATGGACATAATGGGCCCTGTTAGACAATCTATCGCCGATGACCACAGAAATGGTTTTAGGACTACTGACAAACAGGTAATTGACTACAAGCTCTATCTCTCTCATGCTCACACACATACACATACAATCTACACTTGGTTGTGTTTTTTTATTTATTCCGTCCTTTTATCTTATTTGTTTGGTGAATGCAGGGTAAGGATGTTAATTTGTTCCAGCCTGCAGCTGAATTTTTACCTATGATTGGCGAGGTTCGTAAGTTTCCCCTCTGCAATAGCATACACAAGTTCCCTTTTCTTCTCTGTAGAAAATGACAAGATAGCGTTCTTGTTTATATGCTTGACCAGGTTTATAACTCCCTCGTTGAAAGTACCAAAGACATTGAAGGAGCTAAAGTTGAGAATAATAAGTTCTGTGTCTCTGTACATTACCGCAAAGTAGATGAGAAGGTAGTCTTTTTAAGAGTAGTAACTTTGATTCATTCTGATTTTTTTTTTAAAGAAAAATAAACTTAGCAGAGGTAGCCTTTTCTTTTGTTGTTCATTTCACTTTCGTTTTATGTTTACTTATTTTACACTTTGTGTTCAGAGTTGGCCTGCAGTTGCACAGTGTGTCCATGACATTCTTAAAGACTACCCACGTCTGCGTTTGACTCATGGGCGGAAGGTATTCTTTTAAAGCCAGAATGCAAGCTGATGTATCTTAGTTTCGGGCTTTCATATTAATGTACTCTGTTTATGCTATGGTAATTCTTATTCAATCTATTTTTGTTATGTTTCTGTGTTTGTAGGTTTTAGAGGTCCGACCTACGATAAACTGGGACAAAGGGAAGGCCGTCACATTTTTACTTGAATCTCTTGGTGAGTATTTCTTTCGGTATTTCATATGTCTTGCTCTTATTAAAGTATTTATGAGGAAATCATTGAATTCCATCTTATTCTGTGCTACAATGAAATTTTTGTATTAGGGCTAAGCGATTGCGAAGATGTGCTCCCAATATATATTGGAGATGACCGCACGGATGAAGATGCGTTCAAGGTAAAATCTGGAAATGTCATTATGGAGGTGTTTTGATGGACTTGTACCAAATAAATTGAACTAACTTAATGGGACTGTAACAGGTATTGAGGGAAGGAAACAGAGGTTATGGCATTTTAGTCTCTGCTGTGCCCAAGGAAAGCAATGCATTTTACTCTCTCAGGGACCCCTCAGAGGTATAGCTCCCTTTACACAGAATTTCTGAGTAATTTTGAAGTTAAAGTAACACACAGCCCCTAAATTTGATTAATTTGTGCAATTTGTGTAGGTGATGGAGTTTCTCAAGTCACTGGTGATGTGGAGGAAGTCAATTGCTCTATAAAATACTGCATAGATTTTACATAGAAGAGATAATCTTGACATGCTTATACGATGAAAGCAACCTACTTATTTTAAGTTGTCTAGAAAGATAAAAAAAGTATACCAACAACAGGGTTTTGGGGAGCAGGCTTTGCTTGGAAGAAGACCCGCTTAGTCTGTGTGCTCATAGCTTCTTGCCTTTTTTGGTCGTGAAAAGCTTTGTGCCTCAATTGTAAATTCCTTTTGCTTAATTTATCTTCTGGTTTTTACTGAGGGAGGTGCCTTCATTCTTTTCTTCTTTCTTTCTGGAATGTATTAATTATTAATTTCTTCTTTTTATTTTTATTGTTCCCCACTCCTCTTGGATTTTGATTTTTCTTTTCTTAAAACTAGCCTCTCCGCACAAGCGTATGCAAGAGGCTTTTTTTAAAAAAATTTAAATTTATTTTAGAATTGAAAAAGATAATGGGTTCTATAAAAATATGATCCATTATCTGATATTTCTTTTAATTTTAATTTTTTTTAATATGAAAAAGTGTGAACCATATTATCCTCACTTAATTAATAATTTCAACTCTTAATGTTTGCATTAACTAAGGACATTTTCTGATATTTTGAATGTTTCTCTGCTTTTTGCTTTATATATATATAGATATACAAATATAATATATACATTACCTTGCATGAGGAAGTAAATACTTCAAATTACTACACTAGTTGGTTCTTTGTGCATGTCCGTTATTCTTACTTGTTGGACTTCTTGTGAAATGGGTCATTTGATTCTATGAGGCCCAAGGGAATTGTCGTCTTCTTTTTCTTTTTGGGCCCAACCAGAAAGTTTCTCTTTTTTTTCCTTATCCGTAATTATGTCAGGGATGAAGGCTGAAGGTGAAGAAGCACTTGTAATCGGATTCAGAAGCATGAATTTGATGGCTAGTTAGTAGTATTTTATTGTAAATGCGTAGGCCATTCTTAGGAATGATCCCAAAAGAAACCAGAAACAGTTGATCTACTAAAGTTTCTAGCACGATCCAAAAAGAAACAAATGGTATATATTAAAAAGTCTAGACATCCAAGATGACCAAATTTGTGAACGCAGCACTAGAAGGCATGAACCAGGAGTTCCATTTGTTCCATTAAGCACGTTGGGAGTTCATACAAGATGTTTCTTTAACAACAATGATCAATCTCTAATTGCTGTTGCCCTTGAAACTTTTATGCTTTTTGCACCTAATTTTGTGGTTAAATGAAACCGAATCCATCGACGCATCCCTCTAAAACCTTTTACATGACGGGATAAAAATAGAGACAGGGGACATTGCAAACAGGTACAGGGATGGGAAAAGTCCCTCCCCTCATGCACACTGTCACAACTCTTGGAACTACAAGGTAAAAATAAGTTGAGGATACTGCAGAGAATCCTAATAGCTGAGGTAGTGCTATTTGTACCATAATCAATTGAGCATATCTAGCACTAAGGAATTAACGCATTACTAATCCCACAATATGCCAAAGGTAAAACACTTCTGGAAAATCCATAAGACTCTGATGACGTCATCATGACCTCAGCTACTGAAGACATCTTCCTCCGATGTGGTGATAGCTTATCGAAGGTGATTGCCAAAGCTCTAGATGGCAGAACCTAAGCTTTGGACACGTGTCACTCCCAGAGTGATTTGCACAAAGTCCCAAATCCAAACTTTGTGCAAAACTCTCACCATCATCCCTCTATAAAAGGGAAAAGTGCTCAAGTAAAAAGGTAACTACTATTCAACTGTAATGTTACTCTACTAAAATTAATGTTTACTTCACTTGCTGACTTAAGCATGGGAGAACATTCGGTTAGTACCACACTGGTACCCCAAGCTTGACAATTGTTCTTTATGTCTCTTCTTTCTCCATGCTGAAGGTGCCATTTACCGAAAATCTACCATATCCAATCCCCTGCTGAAGATGCTACACATCATCCGTTTATGTTGAATCCAATTTTATATGTCAACAAGTGCCATATTCTTTTTGGGCCTACCATTCCTTCCTTCCTCATGCAATTTTCAACACTTCCAGAAATCCAATAAACAATGACTCCGAATGTTAGATAAAGGGTTTTGTGAGATTTGGAACAAAAGGGTTGGTTTAACACATGATCAAGATCCGATGATTGATAGATAGATAGATAGATACTGTTATATATTTAAGTAAGATATATGTTTAAGCTTAATGTTATCGCTTTTTATCACAAATGGTCCATGTCGTTAGAAATTCTGTTAAGTGTGACGTGAAAGATAAGTAGAGCCCACATGTCCAATCACATTGTGACAGGTGGATTAAATAAATAAATAAATATTTTTTAAATGAAAATCCATTTTTTTTTCTGCAACTTCCCATCCCCCTCCCTCTATTATTCTATCTGGTATCCCAAACTGTGTGATTCTCTGGTAGCCACGTTTTTTTTATGCGGACCCTTGGACCAAACCCTCTTTTGTACGATTGTTTCCACCCTTTTTCTATCTTCCATCAATTTCCTTTTTGTTTTGCTATTGCATTATTCATCACTTTATTTTAATATTATTTTATAAAGCAATCACTCATGTCTTAAATTGGAGCATGTTTTTTGAGTTAAAATTCCATAAAGTTTTGTTGACACCATCATCATCATGCTTAAGCTTAAACAAATTACTCACGTTTTTCTTATCTTAATTTCCTGGTCCCCATCACATTTTGGTTCGAACAACCCAAATTAGCGGGTCAAGTTTTCTAATTTGATTTGAGATTATCCCAATTAACTCCCCATGTTGACATTCTTTTTTATTTTTTTAATCCACACGTAGAATTTCATTAAAGAAATCAAACCAAACAAGTACATCAGCTTCGAAACAAAATGGAGGAGTCAAATTGTGACCTCGTTAAAACATTCTCTTAAAAAAAAAACCTCAAAATAAGGAAAATTCAGTAAAGGAAAAAAAGTACCACGACTCATCCCTCCCATGTTGACATTCATGTAATCTGATACAACAAGAATAGCAAGTTGCCCCATAAAATAAAATGGCTAAATGAAACGGTCGAATTACTTTTCCAAGGAACAAATAATAAATTATATGCATCACCAATAAAAATCGCATCAAAATGGAAGTGAATGTATGGGTGAGACAGATCAAAGTTTTTGGTGTGCACTTGGCCACCATGTCATGTGATCTCCATACTCCATGTGCAGTGCACGTCTCTTTTATGCAAAAGGATTGTCACAATTCGTTGTCGTATTTATGAAATGTACGACACCAAGTGCAGAGACATTTTAGAGTGTCCATGACCCAAAGTCAAGACTCAAGACTGAATATATTATTACAAGAATATTTAGCTTTACGTACAATTTTCATCTTCGAATTTGTGTGATCTCCAACATCTTAAATCTCCTGTTTAGCATGACTAACCTAACTAATTAATAAAAAGTTTGAGATGACACCTTTTCTGGAAGCCCAACTAATAATTTTCACATGCCCAACTAATTTCTCAAAGTCCACATCTGGGGGGCAAACCTTCCCCTCTTGCAAGGGACCCCCAAAAAAAAAACAAATTTCCTGTATATTTACAAAAGGCTAAGAACGACATGCCTAAATTGACTCCTCTTGCTATAGTAATTACAAATAAGTTAATTTACAATTTCCCGGTCACACAAGGATCATTCCCAAATTAATATAGGCAAACGCTTTGTTTGTTAAACCCTCCTTTAGGTTAATTATACGAAACTTACTAACTTGATTGTCACATTGATACCTCTTTATTTTAAGAATTTGCTTTCCTGTTTCGACACAAAATACTTATAAAATAATAAAATTTCTTTTATTTTCGGACTGTTGAAAGATGTTTCAAGTTTTAATCCTCCACAATAAATTTAAAAAAACAAAACAAAAAAGGGTTGGATGATTAGGGTTTCTATATAGAGAATGTAACCCGTTAACCCTTGTATTGTACTTGCATTAATAAATTACTCTCTCTCTCTCTCTTTCTCTCTCTCTAAGTTGGACAACCACCAATCTCTCTCCGCCATGCTTATATCTCAATACCAATAACGCAGCCTACAAGCCTTTGCTGAGATCTACACCTTAGATGTGCTTCTGATTCTCCCTCGCTCTCTATTTAAACCCCATTTAATTTATTTCTCAACACACTCATCTCTCTCACACCAGAGACCACTATGGACACCAACACTACTTCCTACACTCCCTTGCCCGGAGACCCCTTCCTCGCCGGACCTCCGTCTACTCCACGGAGACCCTTGAAGGGTTTTGCCGTGATCTTTGCCTCCGTCATTTTTCTCATGTCCTTGGTCGCATTAGTCATCAATCAAGGCCCACAAGTAGCGCCCCAACAAGATGGTCACCACCATAAAAAACAGTCAGCCTCTACTTCTTCATCACAGCCGACGTCCTTTTCAAGACTGCCTAGAGGAAAAGCAGAAGGAGTCTCAGCCAAATCCAACCCATCTTTTTCCGACGAAGCGTCTTATAATTGGACCAATGCTATGTTTTCTTGGCAAAGAACAGCCTTCCACTTTCAACCAGAACATAATTTTATGAATGGTAGGTACACTCACACTTTTACTTTCTTTTTCTAGCACAAGGTCTCAATTAAGTAATAACCTCAATGATTTATTTCATATTTTTGAATTTCTTTTTACTAATATAATCAATGGTGGGTTAGATTTGTCTCCATGATTAACTTTCTGAATTTGACATCATTCCAAATTTGCTTTTGGATTTGTTTCTTTTAAATACCAATATTTGATGTTATGTTCCTTATTATTGTTTTATATGAGACTAATCAAATTTCGTTTCATCTTCCAACATTGTTCTGTCTTTGGTTGGGGGGACTACTCTGCTGCTTTCTCCTACTTCAGATCCTGATGGTAAGTTCTTATGAAAACTCATTATTTACTCTTTTTTTTCTTTATATTTACAGCACTTGAGTTTTGTGTAACCGTCTTTTTTGGGGGTTAGTGATTCTGATTTAACCATCTTCTAAATTTGCCAACTAGTCTAATCCAGTGAAAAATGACCTTGAGTTGAATTGTATATCATAAGTCTTAGGTTTGAACCACCATGACATCTTCGTTGTATGTGTGAGAAACCCCTTGTAATTTAGACTATCACTTATACTCAAAAAAACATTTTCTAAATTTACTCCTTTTTGTTTCCTACTTTATATCAAACTAAATAGGAGAGATATATCAAAACATAAACTAATACAAATTGCATGGCTCATGTGTTTTATTGCTGTCCATTAGGTTGCTTTTTTCTGCAAAGGCCTCTTGACCATATTATCCACAATAATAAATCAAATAATTTTTATTTATTTTTTCGCATTGCCATAAATTTGTGATGCATACAGCTTATGTATAACTAAATATATAATAAATTCGTATGATTTCTGTCCCAAAAAAAATTTTCGTATGATAAACTAAAAACTAAATACCATTTACCAAAAAAGGTAAAAACTAAGCATTAATAGTAGAATGGTCACACCAAAAACAATGGAATCCCAGCAAAACAGTGTTGCTTTATGTTTATGAGTTGTGGCCAATCAAGATGGACAATGGACTGCACAGTCAGGGGCCCACCTTTACCCACCTAATCCCCAATCAAACTTCGCCACTTGGCACACATAAGGGCCACAATGATTTTAGACAGATGTGGCTCTATCTAGATGTGATTTTTTTTAAAATTTAATTTATTGGTCCTTTTTTGGGTCAAAGTAATTTTTTTTGGTTTGATTGATGTGATTTGTCGAATAAATTTAGCAATGTGCCCCCAAAGAGCAATTTTTGGGTGTTACACCACGCTAGCGTGGTATCATCCACTAGGTGTAGGGCGTGTGGAATGTTTCGTCTGCATTTCAGTGTCGTAAAAATTAATGCGAATAAATTATAAAGTAATTACAAATGTCAAGAGATTGGATGGTGCAGACATGGCGTGGTGTCTACATTTAAAAATTTCTCCCCCATCTGCCCCCGGTCTACGTGGAACATACGGTACACCCACCATTCAAAGCATGGATGATTGGAGTTAGGTGCTTGTTGTGGGCCCATATGCTTGCTGACGTCATCTACCACGTGCTCCTTCGGTGTTGATCTTATTATAATTTAATTACAATCAATTAATCAAATTAATTATTTGTGTAGGTCCATTGTTTTACAAGGGATGGTATCACCTGTTCTACCAGTACAACCCGGACTCTGCTGTGTGGGGCAACATCACGTGGGGCCACGCTGTATCAACGGACTTGATCCACTGGCTCTACCTCCCTCTCGCGATGGTCCCCGATCGATGGTTCGATGCGAATGGCGTGTGGACGGGGTCCGCAACCCTCCTACCCGATGGCCAAATCGTAATGCTATACACTGGCAGCACCAATGAGTCTGTGCAAGTACAAAATCTTGCCTACCCTGCCAACCTATCCGATCCCCTCCTCCTCGATTGGGTCAAGTACTCGGGTAACCCAGTCTTAACTCCCCCATCCGGAATTGGATCCACTGATTTCCGTGACCCGACAACCGCCTGGATCGGGCCCGATGGCCTATGGCGAATTACCATCGGGTCAAAGGTCAATAAAACTGGCATTTCAATTGTCTACACCACCACTAATTTTATAGACTACGAGCTATTGGACGGGGTTTTGCATGCGGTCCCGGGTACGGGTATGTGGGAGTGCGTGGATTTTTACCCGGTTTCTATAAACGGGTCCACGGGTGTGGAGACGTCCGTGAATGGCCCGGGAGTTAAGCACGTGCTGAAGTCCAGTTTGGACGATACGAAAATGGATCACTACGCAATTGGGACCTACTTTGTGGAGAACGATACATGGATACCCGATGACCCGAAAATAGATGTGGGTATCGGGTTGAAGTATGACTATGGGAGATACTATGCATCAAAGACATTTTATGACCAGAACAAGGAGAGAAGGATCCTGTTTGGTTGGATCAATGAAACTGATACTGAAACTGATGACTTGGAAAAAGGCTGGTCCTCCCTTCAGGTACATATATATGTATATTATGAACCATTTCTCAAAACCAATATTTTTCTTGGGCCTCACATTTTAAAAAAAACAAAATTGAATCAAACCCAATAATTATTTGCAAAATTGAATAAAACCCACATGATTAATTTGTGTGCAGACCATTCCAAGGACTGTGCTGTTCGACAATGAAACTGGAACCAATTTGCTTCAATGGCCAGTGGAAGAGATTGAAGACTTGAGATTAAACAGTACAGAGTTTAGCGATGTCTTGGTTGAGGCAGGGGCGGTGGTGCCTCTTGATATTGGAACAGCTACACAGGTTTGTCTAAGCAGATGTAATCTTTGTTATATTCATAATAATAACCATATTTTCCTAATTTCGAACGTATCTTTTTCTTGCTTGAAAATGCGGACAGTTGGACATATTCGTCGACTTTGAAATACAAGTATTGGGAACAGAGAGTGTAAATGGCAGTGTAGGTTGCGGTGATGGGGCTACAGATAGGAGCACATTCGGACCATTTGGCATTTTGGTCATTGCAGATGACACTCTTTCTGAGCTAACCCCTGTTTATTTCCGAGTTTCCAACTCCACTGATGGGGATGTCACGACTCATTTCTGCGCCGACGAAAAAGGTTTGCATCTTTAATCAATGTTAAGATTGCCCATCAAATTAATTTTCACTATGAAGTTAATCTTACAATGCATGTTGCCTTTTGATGCAGATCTTCTAAGGCTCCTGAAGTCTACAAAACAGTTTATGGAGGCCAAGTTCCTGTATTGGATGGTGAAACATATTCTGCCAGAGTATTGGTAACAATTTCTCTGCCTACCAAGTTTATATTTGTTGAAATTGTGATCATTTTCTAAATTGTTGGGTGTTGAATGTGCATGCAGGTTGATCATTCAATTGTGGAGAGCTTTGCACAAGGAGGTAGGACAGTGATTGCGTCGCGGGTTTACCCGACGGAAGCAATCTATGGAGCAGCAAGGCTGTTTTTGTTCAACAATGCAACTGGAGTGAATGTCAAGGCCACCCTCAAGATTTGGCAACTCAATTCAGCCTTCATTCATCCTTTCCCATTGGACCAGATTTGATCAGTGACATTAAATTAATTATTGTAGCAGAGATCTCCTTCATTAGGAGCTACCATTCACCATTTGGCTGCCAAAGAAGAACATAAATTTTGTGGCAAGCATTAAGTGAGCGTCATTGTTATTTAAGCCTTTTTATTTTTCCTTGTTTGGGTTGTACCGTTCAGTTTGTAGATAGGCGTGCCCTTCAGCTATATCTGTTGATTCAAGTTCCAATAATAATAAATTAATAATTTTGCTCATTGAACTAATTATTCATCTTGATTTTCCGTGTCCTACAAAATTAAGGGCAAAAGAAATCGTTAACGGGTGATTTAGCACACGGATATGACAATCACACATTACACAAATTTAGAGTGGTTCACCCATGAATAGGCCTATATCCACTGGAGAGCTTTGGTATTTATGATGGATGAGTATTACAATATACATAGAGATGCTTGAGAGCCTGAATACAAGAGAAAGAGGGAGAGCTTGGGTGTCTCTGGACATGCCCATGGAGGGGAGAATGGGAGAGTCTGGATCTCTCATGGAGAGGAGAGTCGGAGAGCCCTTGCTGGAGAGGGGTCTCTTCCCTTATATAGGCAAGAGAGGAGGGCCACTTGCCATTGTTTAATGGGCAAGTGGCAGAGGCGTGGGAGACCAGCTAGGAGGAGGCATGGGCCTGTCTTCTTGGTTCTCGTGGCACGTGGGGGACCAGACTTAGTGGTCCCTCTTTTGGGGAGTGAGGCCAGCCCGAAGAACGAGGGCAGTGGACTGATGGAATGTCAGGATGCACGTGGTGATCTGTTATCAAAGGCATGCGTGGTGATCAGCACATAGCGGAGGCATTAGGGGTCGGCTAGCACATATTGATCGTGTGTGACATATTGGGGTCGGGTGTAGGACACCCCGGGTAGGGTGCTTCGGCTCGGGTGTAGGATACCCCAGGTGGGGTACTTCGGCTCGAGTGTTTTGGCTAGGACATCAGGTAGGACATAGTGGCTAGGCTATCTCTGGTAGGCCATTCCTGATATAGGCGAGGCCATTTGCTGCCAACCATATATGTATACCAACAGAAATCATTCCAACTTGTTATCAATGTACATTATTGTTCTTTCAAGTGTCCACAACAAGTACTTGTTACTATGTCTGATTTCAAAGTATGTAGATATATTGTGAGTCTAGTTATGGAGAAACACTTGTGTGCAACTAATATAGAACTGTTTTAGTATCCCTATCAATCACTCTATACCATGCGCGATAACTTTTTCATTTGGTATAGTGTGATTGGTTGGGATATCAAAACAGTGATATTCTTGTTTCATTCAATTTTTTTCTGCTAGTAATTGGATTCAAATACATTAACGACTATGAATCAATAACGTACCCAAGTCCCAACTGACCCTAACATCTTCCGTTGTAAACTTGTAATTCTAAGTTAGTTTTGCAAATTTTGGGCCATGATAGCCAGATTGGGCCTATGCATGTTGTATTGGGCTAGAAAAGGCCACACTGGAGTCGAAATGAGAGCGTTTCCTTTTGGACTGAGGAACCAACCAAGCCAATCACATGTGCTGTTGCTTACTTTAGTTCAATTTTACTACTCTCCTACACAGAGGTGACTAGCCATTCGACCGTTAGTCATAATATATATATATATATATATATATATATTTTAACTCCTGATGTAAAGTTTTTAAATTGTGAAGCATATTTGACTTTTATTTCCAATGGTGCATCTTTTTGGCCGCATCAATGCAGCCAAATACTCATCCCTGAAAAAGAAAGATGCAGCCAGTTTCTGCTTAGTTTATGGATCATGGCTAATTCTAAAGTATCATTAATTAATCTTTTAGGTTTTTGAATAGAAGCCAGCCCCTACGTATGAATTTGTTAATATAATACTCTGTCTTCTACGTTGTCGTTTCATGCTTATCCGTAAGCTTTTATCTTTTTTTCTTTTATAATTTTGTATTGGTTCCATGTTCTTATTTTACCAGGAGTTTTGTTCTGGAGTATAATTTCAATGTCCATATGGAAGATAGACTTCCATTTAATTTCAACGAACTAGCACAAATTTGAATCGAGCAACCGGATTCAGATAATGTGTAAAAGAGGATGTATAAAAAGTTGGTGAAGTCTACTCCACAATGTAGTTCAACGATTGTAACTGTGTATATTCAGATAATGTGTCAAGGGTCTTTCTTTCAAGACATCATTTATATTCGAAGTGGTTATGTGCAAAACACTAGTTAGTTATATAAAACTTAAACGAAAAATGTGAATAATAAAATGAGTAAATAGCCTCACTGGTGGAACCACTGCAAAGGTTGCAGTGGGCTGTAGCCCGGGGAGATTTTTGGGAAAAAAAAAAATCAAACTTATATATTTGCCTTGTTTTAAATACAAGTCAGTATGTATTAACCTATTAGAGTTCAAAAAAGTCCAATTCTTTATAAATTTAGTTGCATGACAACAATAAAAATACACATTAAAATAGATACCTTTTCAATTATATTGTTGAATATATTTTCATTTTGGTCCGATTGCATTTAATATGTATTTGTTTTATGCTAAAGCTTATTGAAAATTGCAAGGAATTTGTAACTCAAATAGTTAAATATTCTTTATAACAAGGGTCATCTAACTTGTAAAAGCTGAGAGACATGTCCATTTTCATTTTATTATTTATATGTTTACTATTACTGGCTTTTTATTGAAAGATTGAGCTCATCTTTATTATTTGTCCTTGTACTATCTTTTATTCAAAATGTCCCAGTACTTTGTGTTAATGTCATTTTATGCTCTGCCAGATGCCTGCAGGCTTCTTTTGTTTTTCATTATTATTTTCTTAAACTTGCACTTAGGATTTGATTTGAGAATATATATATATATAAAAAGATGTTTAGCAAGTTAAAAGAAGCCACTAATTATTATTATTTTTATCAGGCCATGTGCAAGTTAGTTGCTTCCTGCCAACGTCCAGGATATAAAAATTAGACAAGTTTTCTTGGTCTTTATATTATCTTATATTTAAAAAATAAAATAAAATAAGAGAAAATGCGAGAATTAAATTACTATTGGCCCACTTGCCTATTTCGTGTGTCGATGCACATGGTTAGTAAGACTTGATCACAAATTATTTAGTGGCACACATCAACACTCTCATTCAATTGGACCCACCGATAAAAATATATCCATTGGCAGTTGATATCCATCGGCTCTTCTTTGGTCGGTTGACGATAATTAATTTCTGAAATGAGTGAGATTTTAAAGTAAAACAGATACAAATGTGATACAAAGGAAGGGGAGTGCGTGCGCAATGTGCATGGAAGAAGCCACTCCATATCAATTTTGGATTCTATTGCCACAAAACCTTAACCCTCACGACAACTCCACCAACCTCTATTTTTCACCACATATAATAAATATCTACGTGACACACAAATTTGAAGTGAAATTCAAGTTTAAGCATGCACATTAATGCCCGCTTTCAATATACGCAACCTATGTCATAAATAAATAAATAAATAACCGGATTCAAATTATTTGTTTTGATTTTCTCTGTCATGATATATTTGATTTTTGCTTATCATATGTCACCTCATTTAAATTTCATCTAATAGTGTTGAGAATTGCCACATCACATTTTTTATTTAAAAAAATTAATTTGCTTAAAATATAAAATAAAAAAATTAAATTATGAAAAAGAAAATCCAAACAAAGATCCAGACTAATCTTTGAATATAGAAGATTATAATTTGTAAATTATGAAATTTGATGACCCCATTAATGTCACGCTACGGACAACCAGTCATACTAGGAAATGGATGACGCGCAGAATAAGTTGCCGTATCAACCAGATTATGCCACCTCAGCAATGAGTGGTCCAAATAATATATTACTTTAGTTTTTAGAAAATCATTCAAATGAAGAAAAACAAACAACTGTGGAATTAGTAAACCGTGTAATCTGCGCGTTCTGCTCCCCGGTGGGGACGTGGACAACCAATACGAATATGCAAGAATAAAAAAAAGGAAAATAATCGCGGTCAATTAAAAAAGAAGAAGGAAAAATGTATTTATTTAATAAATAAAATCACAGTCAGCAAATTAGGGTGGGGCCCCAAGCCGTGCATGTGGTGGCTTTTTCAGAAAATGAGAACGTTAAAAAATCCGGGCGAGCGCAAGGCGCCGAAATTTGTGCCTTTCGTGTTAGTGGGCCAGCTGCTCTGTGGACTCTACGTCGCTGTCAACTCTTTTGATTCGCCGTCCTGCTGGTCACCGCCAACACCCGGTAAATCAGATGATATTATATATATAATATATGTCAATTTTGTTTTTTATGTCTAAATATTTTCTTCAAAATGAAATAATATTCGTTTGTGATTCTGTTTTCCAGAAGGGAAAAAATTAAATCAATACTAGGAAATGAATTAGCCTTTCCCATCATCTTGTTAAATTTTGCCCTATCAAAATAAATCTTTTTAAATTTTCCCCGTTAAACATATTCTAATAGAAGGTCCTCGCGTTCCTTAAGGATTTGGAATCTTATATTTTTATATGAGATTTTTGTTTCCAGTCAGGAAGAAGTTTGCATTTTAGAATTTGATAAGAAAAAGACTGTTACATAACATAACCTTTTGTTATATGCCAACTCCCGTGTTTTATAACAAAAAAATGTCACCACCCTGTCAAATTATTTGGTTAAATTCAAAGGTTATAGTAAATCCGAAAATATTTTTATTTTTGGTAATTTTGAGCAAGAACGATTTTGTTTTTATGGTCTGAAAAAATAAAATAAAATAGATAAATAAATAGACACTGAACCGGTTGAGGCAGTCACCTGTCACCGTCCTTAGTATATGCGTTCGATCCGATGAACGGAGTGGTTGTAGCATGATACAGTGCGTGACTCGTAGCCTTCTCCATTCTTCTCTTACTTACAGACTAAGAAGAAGAAAAAACTTCCTTCCTCCCTCTCTTCGTTTTCACACTCAACCTTCGTTTTTGCTCCTTCTATTTCTCTCTCCTGCTTTGATAATGTAAAAGAAGTTCGCCAAATCCCAGAAAAATCTTCTTTGATTTCATAGAAGCTTACACTTATACATATAGTTTTCTGTTTCAGACGCTCATGGCTCTGTTTGGGCTCTCTCTGCTCACTCTGTTTTCTTTGACCCACATTGCTCTGCTTTCAACTCTCTGTTCCGCTGCAGACCCCTACGTCTCCTATGACTTCCGCGTCTCTTACATCACCGCCTCCCCACTCGGCGTTCCTCAGCAGGTACGCTTCTCATGGCGCTCTCTTTTATTTTATTTGGGTTTACTTTGTTTTTACTGCTGTGTGAGAAGGCGGGCGATTTTTGGTCTACATTTTGGCTTGGGATCTATTGAAAAATGCCTTTATAGACTTTTTTCTTTCTTTATGGGTTTCGTATTTTTATGTGAATTTTTCAGTAAATCTATGGTTTATGTTGTGTGTGGTATTCTATCAGAATCGAGGGTTTTAGTGGCAGTGAAGGATGTTGGGGTTTTCATAAGAGTGGGTATAAGTCAGTTTCTATGTGGGGTTTGGGTTTTTCAACGATATTTGCTTTAATTTGCAGTACATATTCATGGATATATTTGGTCCTGATGACGAAAATTGTTTGTTCTAAACCCGTCTACGCGAGGGTTTTCAGCCCCCCTTTTTGTAATCCATTCATATATTTTAGGCTATGTTTGGATGATACAGTTCTAGTATAGTTTGTAGGCTTTGTTTTGTATCTTACATGATTAGGGAGTTTGACTCTTCTGACATAGATCAAAATTTGACTTGTAGTACTTGTTTTTATTGGAATTTTTGACTGCAGGTTATAGCAGTTAATGACAAGTTTCCTGGTCCTCCTATCAATGCTACTACGAATAACAATGTTGTTGTTAATGTACACAATGATTTGGACGAACAGCTCCTATTGACTTGGTAGGCTTCACTACAACATTCATTTTATTTCATGAAATGGAGCGTTTTTGAGATGCTTGAGAATTGACATGAATGTCTGTGACAGGTCTGGGATTCAAATGCGGCGCAATTCATGGCAGGATGGTGTTCTTGGCACAAATTGTCCAATCCCTCCTAAATGGAATTGGACTTATCAGTTTCAAGTTAAGGATCAGATCGGGAGCTTCTTCTACTTCCCATCTTTAAATTTTCAGAGAGCAGCAGGGGGTTTTGGATCCTTTCATATTAATAACAGGGAAATTATTGCAATTCCTTTTAATAAGCCTGATGGGGATATCTTCATTACTATTGGTGACTGGTATACACGAAACCATACGGTCAGTATTTGTTGCTGTTTTGGTTTTTTCATGTGAACAATGAAGGTACAGAAATGACTCCCCCCAACCCCCTTTCTCTTTTTTTAGGCACTGAGAACTGCTCTTGATGCTGGAAAAGACCTCGGGATGCCAGATGGAGTTCTTATCAATGGGAAGGGGCCTTATCAATATAACAATACCCTAGTACCTGATGGGATTCAGTTTGAAACCATCAACGTTGATCCAGGTATTTTTTTCAGCCTCCTTTTTAATATTCACTTTGTTTTCACAGGTTGTCTAGTTTCTGATCATTTGAGTAGATAAATGTTGATTCCTTTGTTGTTGTAGCTTTGGTTCCTCTATATATGGTATCATTATAAGTATGATTATTTTTTAATAACTCCATTCTACTGTCATGGAGCTTAATTATTTCACTTGATTTGGTTCTCAATGCCCTAAGTAATTTCAGTTTATATAGCTGTGCTGCTATGAAGCATATTTCTGCCCCTAAATAACACTAATTTCAAATTAGGACTGTGCTAGGACATCTCATACATCTGTTATGTGTGTTGAATTTCTCTTGGAAAGACTTATATCACATGACATTCTACTTTGCAGGAAAGACTTATCGATTACGTGTGCACAATGTTGGTATTTCAACAAGTTTGAACTTCAGAATTCAGAGTCACAATCTGCTTCTAGCTGAAACAGAGGGATATTATACAATGCAGCAAAACTATACAAACTTTGATATTCATGTAGGACAGTCATATTCATTTCTGATTACCACGGATCAGAATGCCAGTAGTGACTACTACATTGTTGCAAGTGCAAGGTTTGTGAATGAGTCACTTTGGCAAAGGGTTACAGGTGTTGCTGTCTTACACTATTCCAATTCTAAAGGTCCAGCAAGTGGTGCTCTCCCTGACCCGCCCAATGATGTTTTTGACAAGACGTGGTCGATGAACCAGGCATTGAGTATCAGGTTTGTCTTTTAAGATATATGTTCATTCAAAAGGTTGATTTCTTGTGGTAGTGAGATGTTAAAAGTTCGCTTATGAGGACTCATCGGTTCTCTAATATTGAACAAAATAGAACGAAGATATCGACTTAAATTATGCCCTGTTTTCGTGCATGCATATATTGGATTTCCACATCCTTTCCCCTATATTGTTCAGCTTTGGGTGAGTCTGAGAGTATTTGTTACTAGTTCATTTCACTCGAGAGTGTTTGTTGCTAGTTTATTTCACTTGAGAGTATTTGTTACTAGTTCACTTCTCTCAAGTCATTGGCTTTGTCATTGTCAGGCAAAATGGATCTGCAAGTGGAGCTCGCCCTAATCCTCAGGGATCATTTCACTATGGTTCAATTAATATCACCGATACATACGTGTTAAAGACAGCGCCACCACAGATAATCAATGGAAAACTGCGAGCTACACTAAATGGCATCTCATTTTCCAATCTTACTACACCAATCAGGCTTGCTGATCAGCATAAAGTTAGAGGAGCCTATAAGCTTGATTTCCCCAATAAGCCACTTAATAGATCCATCCGAAACGACATATCTGTTATCAATGCTACATATAAGGGTTTTATTGAAATCATTTTCCAGAACAATGACACCACAATGCAGAGTTTTCATTTGGATGGATATGCCTTTTTTGTGGTTGGGTAAGTTTTATTTTCATTTAAATTGCTTTATATCATTCACTTTAAAAACATGGGTGTTTAGAGAGACTGATTTGTTGTGCACAGAATGGATTATGGTGAGTGGACTGAAGACAGCAGAAATAGATATAATAAGTGGGATGGAATCTCTCGCTCCACTGCACAGGTTTGTCTTCTTATTGGAGCTTCTGCATTTCTTACCCCCAAAAGGGAACAAAATTTATGTGGAATAAGCCTATATGATGTTGTGTTACAACTTACAATACGAATGATTCGATGTTGATTGAGGTTGCTTTTGTTTCTCTTGTGACAGTTTTAGAATGTGATTTTTTGAAACGAATGCCCACGTATCTATTGTCCTGGATCATCTTATTGTTCATGCATTCGTGTTATGAAGTTACAAGGATGACTTTGCAATGCTTATTTTTTATTATCTTGCATTAAGTGCTTCTCTTTTGCGAATGTGTAGGTTTTCCCTGGTGCATGGACAGCAGTGCTTGTGTCGCTTGACAACCCTGGGGCATGGAATCTTAGATCACAAAACCTTGATAGATGGTATCTGGGCCAAGAGACATATTTGAGAATTGTCAATCCGGAGGAGAATGGTGAAACAGAGTTTGGTGTGCCCGATAATGTTCTGTATTGTGGTGCCCTAGCCTACTTGCAGAAGTATGCTAACAATCCAATTAACTCAATTCTCTCTCTCTCTCTCCACTCTCTCTAGATGAATGTTTTCATTCTAACTTTTCTTTCTTTGTCATCTTCAGGGACCAGCAGCACTCTTCTGCAGCATCAATTTCGGGGGAAATATCAAGCTCTTCTCCCTGCTAATGGCATTCTTCACTTTTGTTTTGTACTTTTAGATGATGAATTTATTGGCAGCTGTTGAGAGGTCCTACGGTTCCAAGCAGCAGCAGCATTTTCCTGCTTGCTGGTGTGGTTCCAATACATATCTTAGAGTTTAGGTGTGCAAATCAAGTCAATCGTGGTACATTTTGTGTGTGGTGGTTTTAGCGACATTTGCTTCTTTTTTGGAATTTTCTGGAAGCAATAGCCATACAATCCCGTGTAATAGGTCTTTTCCGGACTCAACATTCTTTTGTGCGTTTATGTGTACTTATGAAGTCTCCTGATGATGACTATTTAACCCATTCTCAATCAATCAATCCAATACCATTTAACTTCCTTTTAACTCAACTTGGCATGTCTTTGATTTGATGTCCATTTCTTATCATTAATTGTGGGTATTGATAAGTGTTTCTTAATTTTGCAATGATATGAGAATTTATTTAAGCTTTACAAAAATATTAATTCGTTGAGTCCAGCCCTTGGGAATGTGCATCTTTACCGGCCCTAGAGTTTCATGAAGCTTTAAGGCCCGCTGGTGGCCCATATACAATCAAAATTTGCACCAATATGTGAGGCTATAATAGGGAGAGGCTAGAATGAGGGTTTAAAGTGAGGAGAAAGAATCTCACCAATTAAAATGACGGTGAACCCCCAATGCAACCCCACCCCCCAACCCCCCACCGCCGGTACTTTGTGATGGTTAGATTGCCCCTCACTTTGGCCTCATTCTAGCCTTTCTCTCCAGGCTATAATAACATTACGAGTGAGTCCTTAAAATGTTATTAGTACACGGCTAGACTTCAGAATTTCTCTAACATAACCTCTCATTATGGAAGCTTGCCTCCTCCACATATGATCCATAAAATTTGTTGAGACGCAGATCAAACAAATTTTACGATATGATCAAGGACACTTGCAAAAGCATGTCTAAAGATAGGGTGGGGACCGAAAATAGAAAGGGTTGAATTTGTGGGTTTGATTGAAGAACAACATGATAGCACCAGTCACATGGTGTGCTTGTTTGCTATTATGCATACTTATGATTACATTGATATCTTCCTTCTTCCACAAACAACAATTTGGGATAAATTAATGCAGTAAACCTTAATTATCAATCATAATTACCCCTCTAATCTAAACTTCCGTTTTGTTCATGTCATGTCATGTGTATGGGCAACGTTCTCTTCTTGGTCAGAAACTTTTTGTTTTTGTTTTTCCATCTTAGCAGGATTCCTACTCGTCCTCTAAATTAACTTCTCCCCTGTTTGCTGCTCTCTTGGAACAAGAACATGTTACATGCCTAATGAGTATGTCGCTGGCTCCATAACTTTATTTCATTGCTTGACTTGTCCACAAGCAAATCCCAATGGTCTATAATATATATTTATCCCACCTATTATATATATAGCAAGTCAATGTTCTCAATTGAATTTCACTTCCAACCTCTTATTAGTTTCTCTCCAAAATTCAAAGTTGGTGCTCATTGCCTTCACCATATCCCTCACTGCAACTTCCACTGCAACATCTCCATCTTGGAAACTCGGAGCACGTACGTTCATGTGTTTGGTAGTTACCTTACTCTTATATTCAGCTTCATCATGATTAAGTGCCGCCGCCGCCACCATAGGTTAGTAATTATTCAAGTATTTTTCTTTTTATTTTCTTCAACAAATTCAGCATGACATTCTGCTACTATCAATCTAGCTAGGGTTGGTTTCGGTAGCATGTTTTTGGTTTTCAAGTTGGAAATAGAATTTTTATTTTTTAACGATTCATGGTGCCAATATTTAAGAGAAGGAGTATAAAATGTTGCTAAACTTTTCTTTGCTAATAGCTTTTGATTGAAACTTAACCTATTTAAATGGTTGACAGTGAAATTTTCACTTGGTTTCCTCAACCTCTCTACATCATCAGGCCACTTCTTTACGTGAATCTGTCCTATTTTTTTAACTGTGGCAGAGAACAAATCGAAGCATAATCTGCAAACACATAAATGTTTCCGAACCCTCCTCCTCATGTTGGTGTCAAAAATATATTATATATCTATGCTAAATGTATGGCCTTGCTGAGTGACTTACATATGCTTGCCTTCTACGCTTTGAAAAGAATGGTATGTATAACTGCATTTGCCAGGCTTCGCAGCAAAGCAATATTCAAGTTGTTATTATAAATTTGTTCCCTCAGAAATTCACATCATGACATCGATCGATAGTAATTCTTCATTCTCTCGTCTTGCTTAACGTTTTGGGTGGTATAGGTCGGCTTAATTATTATGACGTGAAATTCACATCATTCTCTCTTCTTTAGTTAGGAGATTAGAGAAGAAGAACCATTCTTTTGACAGGCAGAAACATATTATTGAAAAGAATAAGATATACAAACATTTCTACAAATCGATATCGACCACCTGGTATGGGTCGATATACAAACATTTCTACAAATCGATATCGTGATGTTGTGGTTTTATTATGTACAGGGAATTTTGAGTTCAATAAACTCCTCCGCCTTACCTTTTATATATGGATTTAAAACCTATGATCAGTATATACTAGTAAATAATTAATTTCAAGGTGTCACTTTCCGTAGTTCGATGATTGGACAACTACTGGTTGTCGTGTGCTTCTATCTGAATGTCATTATATATATATAGACATTATCAATAGGGCATATATATAATATCATGAGTAGCTATGTCCCTTAGAAGCATCATCCTGGCTGAGCTGTGAAGCTACAAACTTGTCAAGCATTCGCCAATCGGTCAGTTGATCTACGGCTTGCGGATGATCCTCATTACTGTTATTACCATACGCTGCTCCCTGAAAGTTTTGGTCTTGATCCGACGGCTGAAAAGTGCAAGCGTGGTTAATGTCAATGCTATATGCATGAGCTGCCATGGAGTTGGAGCTGCTTACACCTGTGGCTGGTGATTGGAGTAGTTTTGGCTCCCCAGAAGGGGGAGCTGGAAGAAGTGCTCATAGGGAACCTGGAAAGCTGGCAAGTGATCCAGCTCCTTCTTGCAAGGATAAGGAAGGTGGTGGTATGGTGCCATATTAATATTGGAGTTTGAGTTTTGGTTTGGTGAGTCCAAGTCCGGCATGAAGGAGACTTGGTCATCATACCAACATGGTGACTCATGTTCACTCATTTTAATTCTCATGCTTGCAATTTTCTTCTTGAAAACCCTACACACAACCCAGCCTTCTTCCTGCTTCAATTGCAAAAGAAATCGAGTTTGAATGCAATGTAATAAGAAGAATCAAACTATTTGTTCTATCTCAACCGACACGCTATATGACCAGTTGAAATGGTACAAATAACAGCCTCTACATAATGCACGAAAGTCGTAATATCAGTGAATTGAGTTCTTACCTGTGGAGTTCCATTTTCATCGGTTTCAAGACGGTATTCGTGCATAATCCAATCTGACTTTTGTCCATTTGGGGCTCGCCCTTTATAGAATACTAAGGTCTTCCTCATGCCAATTAAGTCATGCTTTGAATAAATGGCCTTGTCTCTACCTGTGGCTTTCCAGAAGCCTGCAGCGGTGGCTCTATTTGTTCGAGTTCCAGTGGGATACTTCTTATCTTTATGGCTAAAAAAGTACCATTCGTTTTGCTCTTCTGCCCCTATTCTGCATAATTCTGTATGTCCAAATTCATGTAAGTCATATTAGTATATGTATTCTTGTGAACTGACTCCAATATACTGGTTGTGAGAGTATACATACCGTGAAGATCCCATGGCTCAATTTTATAGAGGTCTACATCTTTGATGACATCAAGGTCAATCCTTCTTGAACTAACCTTTTTCCTGAGGTAGTAATCAACAAGTTCTTCATCCGTCGGATGGAATCGGAAACCAGGGGGAACATGTGAAAAAGTATTCATATTATCCAGCTTAGCTTCTTGTTCTTCAATCCTGATGAAATTCATTTGTCAGACTGATTATATATAGGAATGCATGTAAAGGTTTAATCTGGATTAATAATATATTCAATCAAGTGGAATTGTCTAGCTAACACAACTCTACATCAACATAATGTAATCACCTCTTTTGATTTTAGTTAAGTTCAACTCTAACCAAATGTGAAAGTCTGCATGTCAAACCTGTCTCTGCCATACAAGGAAAGAACTCAGACTAATATGTACATTATATGGTTGAGCTTTTCTTATACGCACCACAAATTAAATCTTTCACATTCGTTAAATATATACGAGAAAGGTGAAGAAGAAAACCGTTTTGAAGTTATACTAATCTGTACTTCATATTGCAATCAAAGGCCTGTGAAGTTCAAAACTTTCAAAGTTGCAGGAACCAGGTGATGCCCTATATAACATATATGTAAGATTTTGCATCAATATAATTAATGAATGATGACTGATTCTGTCTGGTGTTATAAACAAAATGAGCTCTGATGAGTGATGGCTGAGATTGTTTCGTGTTCCTGAAACTTAATTATTTTGTCTAACTAATTAAAAGACTATTTGACCTAATTAATTAATGTGGGAACATATCCATTGTGAAGGTGATAATGAAAAGTGGCATTTAATCATGAATATTCGATTAGTTGAACGAACTCGTGAAGAAAACGTTCTTTTTGGGGAGTTCATTGTCAATGCTATAACACAGAACAAATTTCACAATATATAACATCTGGGAGAAAACTTTTCCTAAATGATTATGCGTGTGATATGCTCAATCTTCCTACAGTCTCACGATGATATCAAAACCAGCATATGTCATCGATTACTACCATTTATACATGAAAAATACAAATTAATGATATCCAATTATGATCAGATGCCACTTGTAGTTCTCATGTGATTTTTAATGATCACTAGAATTATAGAACATCATTAAAAAGAAACCAAAAAGATAAGAGCTGATCTTTTCACTTAAATTGTACGTTAGTGTTGATATCGTTGTTAGGTTTACAAGTTCAATGACAAGTCCAGATCATGTACAAAGGAAAGTAAAATCTTTTGAGATGGTTGATGAAGAACAAGCTACTACCCTAAGCTAACCCACCCTCTAACTTCAAGATTCATACAATATATTGAAAAGATATCCCACAAAGTATTCAACCCATGAACACATCGAAGAGCAAAGAAGCAGAATTACATGAAGCGCAAGAAAATTATAAGGAGAGAGAGAGAGAGAGCTTACAGATAAGCAACAAAACCTCGAGCCTTGCAATCCCACACAGATCTGATCGGTTGTGTGACAATCTTCCTTTCACATAAAATTCCTTCTTCTCCCAAGAACTGGTTATATATCAGGCAAGCTAACTTCACTTGCTTGCTATATATGATGTGCTTCTCAAACCCTCACTATGCCAAAGTATAGAGGGAGCTCATATATATGAGACAAAGAAACAAACTGAAACGGTAAAACAGAACATGTAAACACTGTGACATATATAAGAATATGAGTACTGCCCTCGGGAGTTGAACACCAACTTGTTCTCCAGTCCCCCAAAAACTGCTGTGTCGAGTTGTCGGGACTGGATCCTCAGAAATGATGAAAGACAGGCCAAGACAGACGAAAAAGTTGAGGAATGGAAGAATAGAGGCCAAGTAGGTTTAATTAAGAAGCTGCAATACCCTAAAAGGAAAAAAAAACAAAGGGGAGGGGGAAGCAAATTAAGTAGCGTCTTGATAATGTCTTAAGCACTCGTTGTCTTGTCTTTCATTGTCGACATAAGCTAGATTGCTGGGAAAGATTATAGGGCGGGAAAAAAGGTTGGCGCAAAATTTGCTCAAGCAGAGGAAGCAAAGCGAGGAAGCAAAGCTCTCTCTGTCTCTACTGCCACCTCTACCCGCAACTGATAGTGATAGAGACCCACCCTATTCAAATATTCAATATTTCCTTTTCTGAGCTAGCTAGGTCTCTCCCTGCCACTGACCAAGAGAACTTGTCGAAGAGAGAGAGAGATGAAGAAGATGAAGAAGAAGAAGAATAAAAATATCTGAGCTTTATTGGTTGGGATATATTGGTGACGTAATGGAACAGCCACCAGCCAAAAAGTTTCACAAATGTGGTTCCTAGTCCCTACCATTTACTTACACCCCCATGCCCCTTCCTTCTTCAACTCTCTTAACTGCAATGACTATTGAGGATATAATATATGATGATGTTTGCTGTGTTCCATGTGAGTTTGTCCTATGGTTTCATGGATGTTCCATCAAATTCTACCAGGGCAACGACACGTGGAATTCTGATGGATGATCAGACATTGTACTAGGGGATTATTGTGAATTTGTGATGTCAGTGTTTGTTTACACAATTAGGTTAATATGTGCAGTAAGTAACATAAACAGTTGGGTTCAGTTGTATTAATTATTAGTCTCATAATTAAAGTAGAAACTAAATGGGACTAGATTCAGTTGGTTTTCACTTTGCAACAATTATGCACGATTCAAGTGTTTTTGAAGAAAATACTAATTTGGTTCGGTAGATATGGTTCTCTATCACAAACCCAATTAAAACTAACCATTATGTTTTGGTGATTATTATCCAACATTATTGTACTTAATTAAGAACCAAACAAACATACATCTGATGTTGATGTGTACTTTGTTTGGCTGCTGCTGATCAACTTAGTGAAACGAAAAGTTCAAGGAATTGGTGGTGAATAAATTATCAAAAATTAATATTGTACATAGTTATAAAATAATATTAATATTGTATTTGAATGAGCTCAACTCAGCAAACTTGCTCGTGACAAATACGTTTCCATTGTCATCATGAATCATGATACGCGGTTTCCAAATATCTATCTTCTTCTTTATCAGCTGAGCTGAGTCGACTGTTACGGAGCTCAAGCCCCGTTCTAACAGCTAACGGGTTTCCGTTTCGTCCTGGTTTGAAAGTCTGCCATGCCACACGTGGCATCGTCCTATTAATTAACATTGTATCTATAGTCTTTATTATCCTTTGTGTTGGCATGACTTGTTTGGAATGCTTCAACCAAACTTGTTAGGAAAGCTTCTATAATGAGAAACACAAATGTTGACTTGTGTTGTGAATGCATTTATTAAGCTTGACTTTGTTAGCTAGAGGTGTGAAATCATTTATGACACAGGGAAGTGCGATTGTAATTAATGTTGAACTTGGTTAGCAAGTTCTCTACTTTTATAAATAGGTTTGTAATGCAAAGGAAATATAAGAAGTTGAAAACCAGAAAATATTTTCTCTTATTCTCAGATTTTATCACTTTGCCGCTAGTTAGTTAACTTAGCTTAAATTTGCACGAGTGGTTCGCGCAAAAAGTGTGGGGGCCAGTAACCGACGTTTAACATCCCGAAAGAGACAGTCCTCCAAATTGGCTTGATTGATAAAAATGAGCCTAGTCGCGGCTCAGCCGATCCGGGAGTGTTGAAGAAGGTTTGGATTGCTAAAGTATGACAAGTGTGGTGGAATGCGGGACCCACAGGAAGGAATGATGGCCCGAACGGCTTGGAATGGATCCGGCTTGGGCTAGACACTATCATTGAGCTCGCAAGTTGAGGAAGGTAGGGAGGGAGAGAGGGGAGTTGTCTTTTGCTGGGTTGTGTCTGTGGATCCCCAGCCTGCGATCCCTTGTTGGGCCCTCCAGAATGTCCCAAAACAACTCTGAGTGGGCCCTACATGTAGGTTTTAGGATTAAGCCCACTTCTTCTCACTCGGACTAAGCAGTCGGTAGTTGCTGCCGTCGATAGGCAGCCCAAAGGCAAGAGAAAATTAAGATCAGCCACATGCGTCCATTAGCTCTGGTCAGGTTAGCATGTGGGAAATTGTTGTATGGTATCATAATATAGTCATGATATAATATTGATGAAGAGTAAAGTTGATAAATTCCAATTTTTAGAGTATAACTTCAATAAATATTCACTTGAATTATAAAACATAAGTGAATTATACCGCATAAACGAGTAATGCCTCGACCTTACTCCAGTAGCACATTATAATTACTCGAGTGTAGTGACCAAGAAATTGGTGTATGATTTTGATCTTTACCCAAAAAAATAAGACAATGTGTAGGTGTTTAATTTATGTATGAGATGTATTGTAGGTCCCATAATTTTCATGATGACGGATATGAAACATCATTGTTCCCGCCCGAACATTTCGGTTGGGTGAACGGTGGGACTCCGTTGTTACATTGCCGTGTCGTCATATCGCAACCAATAAATAAGGATGCGGCTGCCCTAATACTCATTGGGCCCCACCCAAATGTCATTGTTTTTATTTTATGTAATCATATATTTGATGTCCCTACTTCTACTCTCCTCTTTTCGCTAGGTCCACATCTCGTAATCTTATCGTCTACAGATTTGGAGAATGATTTATTTTATTTTTTCTTTATCGTTTTTCTTGGGTTGGGTCCATCATCCATGAGGTTTTTCTGTTCTTAAACTAATTTGTAAAGACAATATTTCAAAAATACCTCTTTTCCCCTAATTCCAATTTCAACTAAATTAAGAATTAACTTATTTATTAATTGTTTAATCCTATTTTGTTTCCCTTCTCAGTGCAAGGAAATGTCATTTAATTATTTAAGACAATATGGCATCCAAATTTCATGTAATTGTGAGGTTACTTCCTCTGCAAAAATACACATCATATTGATTTTTGTTTTTGGTCACATTGGGGGAAGTGTTTTTCGATCCTGGGTGCCAAACTGGGGGAAGGAGAAGGGTCACAACTAGTATGATAACCACGCTTGACTCGTCATATTGGTATTTGGTTGCAACGTGTGGTCCATATATTTGGTCCCATACGCATACGCTGTTTCTCTCAATGTTGACAAATATGTCTAATCAAAGAGCTAAAACACAATTTGAGGCCGAAAAATGAGCCAGAAAAACGAAAGATGAGGGCACAAGTTTGTCAAGGTTGACAATTTGTGCGCACGGCACCAAGACACAATAGTCTATTAAGGTGGTTTTTTAATGTTTAGTTGTCACTTCAAATATAGAAATGCACAAGTCTTACCTAAAATCGGATTATTACAAAACAGGAGAATATATGATTGCATTTTTTGGTTTATATGTCACCTCGAAAATTGTGATAACGATTATTATTACCATGATGATGATGAATAAGATATCAGAACAAATAAAGCTGGAAACAGTGAAACCCTAAATCATTAGGAGACTATAACTCACAGTCGGCAGCCCCTTTTACTAATATCCACTCTATGACCACGTCACAAATCTAAAGTGGGTTTTATCCACTCTATGACTAATAACCACGTCACAAATCTAAAGTGGGTTTTCAAGACGGGTGTCTTTATCAGATTTTAGGGTGCCTCCTACAATCTCTTTTAAATCCAACGGTGGTTTTTGAGTTGGGTGTGTTGATTAGATTTTAGGGTGCAGCCACAATCTCCCTTAAATCTTAAAAAGGTTTTGGGCCTCTCAAAGCCCTATCTGAATTATCTCAACTACACCGTAATTTTACAAGAATAAAAAGTTTTTATTTGCATATTAAAGAGTCTTCAATACAATAATGATAGAACAAATTGAACAATTGTTTTCAGACAAGTACATACATGATTGTACAACAATGGCAGAATGTTAAAATAATCAGAGCCCAGCAGTAAATGGCACATTTGTGGCGGGCAACCATGAGCTTCCAGCAATGAAATTATCCACATTAAATTTCGATGCCTCTGACGAGCTAGTTATCACATGATAACCACCCCATTTAACCCGGCCACTCGTAGATGAACCCGGTCCACTGTTCTTGTACTCTCCATAGTACAGAGTCTTGAGGGCAAAATTGCCATCCCACTCGAGCCACCCAGCTGGGTCAACCAAAGTGTCCAGGTTACTTCGCAAAAAAACCGTGCGTGAATACTCCTTCCACGGTCTACCCAAGTATGTCTTTACCGAGCTGAGGACCGGCTTGAGGTCCGACCCGGCCATGACACGGGAGTCGTGAATTGAAATTCCCGTATTCTGATTCGGGTCGGTCCTGCCTTGGGCAGTGATGGTGTTTTTGGCCGTTCATGGGCCTTCTTGCGTAGATCATGCAGTTTTGGAGGACGACCGCGGCGTTGCCGAAGATGAAGTCAACAGTACCGTACACGTAGCAGTCTTTGTAGAATTGTCGTTGAGAGTGGACGTAGAGGGTGTCTTGGTAGCCTTCGAAGCCGCAACTGTAGAAAACTGAGAGGTCAGCGCCTGATCGGAGAGCTACCGCTTGATGGTTCTCTGGACCAGCTGTGTTGCGGAATGTGATGCCACGAGCAATGAAGCCATCTCCAGTTACCGCTGTAATTAATTAATTACACAATTAGAAACAAAATTCAATAATTAAAAATATGAAATTTTAAGGGGCCCTATGTCGTTTAAGGGGAACTATCGTGCAGTAGTTAAACATTAAGTTGATATGTCAACTCATGATTTATAAATTGTCAACGCTTGTTAAAACTTGTATTCTCTCACACTTTTTCTCTATCGAGACATTTTCAACATATATGGCACATACATTTTGACATTTAATACAGCATAAGTGACTTGTGTGAGAGAAAGATAAGAGAGAGAGACTTACCAACAGTTGCAGAGTTGAAAGTTGTAGAACCACCTACAACACTACGGCTACCGGTGATAATAGTATATCTCAGCCCATCACCAAGCAGCATAATGTTCTTCAATTTAATCTCAAGGTTCTCCTTATAAACCCCACGCTTCACATGTATCACAAACCTCTTGCTCCCACTCCTCTTCGCCGCGGCAGCCAACGCCTCTTTGATCGTCTTGTAGTTACCCGACCCGTCTTGGGCAACAACTAGGTCCGCGGCCGGCGACGACTGGAGCAGTTTCCTGTCGCCGGGAGAAACCCAAGTAGGAAAACCCTCGCTGTACCTATTTGTCACAGCCTGAACATTTGAGCCATTGCCAATGGACAAAGTATTACTTATGAGCTTGGACACATTGTTGGACATAAGTGGCAGCACAAAATCCGAGACCCCGAGCTCCACAAACCCAGCCCGGCATGTGTCGAGGTTAGTGAGAGCAGTGCTGAGCCAAGTCTGTGAGTCGTAGTCGGTGCATTTGGTGACAGGGTCTATGGTCTGGTTGAGGAGCATGATGGTGTCTTGGTACAGGCTCAAGCAATCAGCCCAAGCAGCCTTTTCAATCTTGTTTCTGCACTTGGGGCCTAGCCACTTGTTGTGGCTTTGGGCTTTGAGTGCCTGCTGCATTGTGACTTGCACCGCAAGTTTCTTGAAATCGGACATGCGTGTCGGGACAGAGTATTTTTGGCATGGGTCAAGGTGTATTTGCAGGTTTCAGGGTAGGGGGTTTTGCTGCACCAAGAGTTTATGCCAGTGTTGAGTATGTTAGAGAGGGCCGGTGAGAATAGTAAAGCGAAGGAGAAGCATAGAAGGAATGAACTTATTCTTGTCGCCATGGATAGGCTTCTTGTTGATTGGCTTGTGGTTTTGGGAGTGTGAGGGTAGGGTGGTAGTGATCAGAAGTTTGGTTTTTATATAGGGAAAAATTTGAGAGATGAGAAATGGGTTACGGTGGTGATGACAGCTGGTTTGGCTTATAGTTCGAACATGGAGGGTTGATGTGATGGAGGCAATAAGATAATAAAATAATGCAGAATAATTAGAATACAGAGATTCTCTCAATGGATCCTTGTCTTATCATTCATTTGTAGCCAATGATGAAATGATGTAAAGCATGGATATCATATATATGTAAAAGGAGAAGAACATGTCAAGCAATGGACTGCATGTCATATATATAATTTGTGCAATATTCTCTTAAACCAAGAACACAGATTATAGAGAGTGAAACGAAATTGGAATTGGCTAGCTCATGCTCTCTCTCTCTCTCTCTCTCTCTCTCTCTGTTCAAAGTTCAAACAAATTGAGTCAAACATGAATAATTAAATGGCAAATACTAATTAAGCTTTAGGAAATCATCAGGCTCCTAATTATTGTTTAGTGAATCTAGTAACCCTATCTCATTTCATAACACATGTACAATTGGCAATAACAAGCTGGAAGTCTCTGACTATTTCCTTTAAGCTGTTGACTTTGAACATAAGCAGCTAAGAGAGCCAGTCCAGAACGCGTTACGCACACCCACCACTTTTTTATTTATTTATTTTTTATTTTGCTTCGATTAATTTTAATTAGGTTGATGGTTTCAACCGGCGATGACTCAGTTTTAATTCAATATTCAGAACATTAATGACAATTCATAGAATTTTTGGGTTGATTTAATAGTCATAGAACATTAATGACTATTAAATTAGCTGGACAAAATAATTGAATAGTATTAGTTGGCTACCCTCACCAAGACACGATTTTCCTCCTCAACAAATATGCTTTGCTTGCTACATTGTTTATTTTTTATTTTTTATTTTTATAATGGAAATATGCTTTGCAGCATATTGCTTATCATGGATTATGACTTTCTAATTAATACCTCTTAATTTAATCAGTCCACCTCTGTCAGATGCATTCTGTAACGTTACATGAAATGTATTAATAACGGGATATTCATGCCACTTTATTCTGCTTCTCCTTAGTATTTACATGTTTATGAACAATTATTGGGTGTAGTTGTTGACTATGTCCGCTAGCGGTTTGGGTGGAGAGAATTGCCCCTTGCTGCAGGCTCACCCTGCTTACAAAGTAATTTAATCGGTATGATTATAAATCAAGCTATTTTTTCTTAATTAACTATCTTTTATAGTCTACAATTTCGGCATGAGACATGCAAATCAACTATGAATGAATAAATATTAAGGTTCACATGAATTCGGTGGACAAAAATTCTGGCTTAATTCCATTAATTTATATATGCATACTACTACTTTTGCATTTTTTAGGTTAATTGTATTGTATGAGCCAATTATGAGGTTGATGCTAATACATAGTTATTAAATGTAATCCAAATTATATATGTAAATTAAGTTCCCTTCTGCTCCTAAATTTTCCTTAACCTAAGTAACATTATTAAGAAATAATTAATCATATTCATTCCCTGTGAAAATGTACCATATATGACAGTATAATGTACAAACATCCAATACCAATCCACTAGACATAAATAAATTTGTTTTAAAGTTCTCCCAAATAAACAAATCAAATACAATCAATTCACAATCATAACATATAGGACCTGATCATAACCCCGCTGTGTATGGAACCCCTGTGGCCGGCAACCAGGACCGACCGGCGATAAGGCTGCTGACGGTGAACTGTGACGCCACATTTGCACTGGTGATGACATGAAAACCAGGCCACTTCACTCTGTACCTGGTAGACGAAGCAGGACCAGAATTCTTATACTCCCCATAATACAAAGTGCTAAGCGCAAAATTACTTCTTTGCCACTCCAACCAGCCCACTGGGTTGACCAAGCTGTCCAGATAACATTTCATAAAGACAACCCTAGAGTATTTCATCCAGGGCCGACCCAAGTAGGTTTTGAAAGCACTAATCACGGGCTTGAGATCTGCAGCGGCCCGAACCTGAGAATTATGGATCGAAATTGCTGTGTTTTGATATGGGTCGTTTCGAGCTTGGGCCGTGATGACGTTCACTTGGCCCTTCAATGGCCTTCTCACGTAAATCATGCAACTTTGGAAAACCGCAGCTGCGTTACCAAAGATGAAGTCTATGGTGCCATAGATGTAGCATTCTCTGTAGAATTGGCGCTGAGAGTGCACCATGAGGGTGTCTTGGTAGCCTTGGAAGGCACACCGGTAGAAGACCGAGAGGTCGGAGGCTGACCGCAGTGCCACGGCTTGGCCCTTTAGTGGGCCGGCTGTGTTGCTAAATGTGATGCCACGAGCAATGAAGCCTGGACCGTCTATCCCTATAACAAATCACATTTTGTAACAAACAAAAAAAAGTTAATCACACTCATACTTTGGAAATTAAGTTAAATCAAATTAAGCAAACAATTAGAGATGGAGAGAAATTATATATGTACCAGCAGTTGCGGAATTATAGGTCGTGGAACCTCCATTGACACTTCGGCTAGCTGTGATTATTGTATATCTCATGCTATCCCCAACCAGCATGATGTTATTGTTAGTGTTGCTAACTTCAATGTTCTCTCTATAAACACCTTTCTTCACATAGATAATAAACCTACTAGTTCTTTTCCTCTTAGCCGCTGCATCTATGGCCGCTTGAACCGTCCGAAAATGCCCCGATCCATCTTTGGCAACCACAAGATTAGCCTTAATTTTTGAAGCTTGCAACAGCCTCCGATTGTACTTCGAAACCCAATTCGGATACTCTTCGTCTGCGTAACTTTCTTCCGTGCCTAAAAGTTGTGAACCAATTGCCAAACCATTGCTAATTAGCTCAGACACATTGTTATTGGACGTGTAAATTGGGGTTATGAAATCCGAAACGTTCAGCTCCACAGACCCAACTTGGCACGTGTGAATGTTGGTGAGGGCAGCGCTGAGCCAAGTCTGCGCATCAAAGTTGGAGCAATTGCGTTTGGTGCCTAAGCCTTCAAGGGTAATGTTGAGCTGGTGGACGGTGTCGTCGAAAAGTTTCAAGCAATCGGCCCATGCGGCTTTTTGTTGATTGTTTTGAAAGTTTTGGCCAAATTGGGAGGCGTATGATTTTGCATTGAGAGCCCTCTCCAAGGCCACTTGGACCATCATTTTTCGAAAATCGGAGGTGTGTTTCGGCATGAGACGGTGACGGCTATGTGACATGTAGTAGTTGCATGGCTTGGGGTGAGGGGTTTTTTGGCACCACGTACGTATACGGCTAGAGTGGTGATGGCTTCTTGAGAGGGCTGTTTGGAAGAAGAAAGAGAAAATGAGTATGGAGAGAAGTAGGTTTGGTTTCGAGGCCATGTTTGATGAGCTTTGAAATGAATGTGTTTTGGGTTTTGAGGGTCATATCTTGAGGGATTATTTATCTTTTATGCGGGTAGGGGAAGGAAGAGGTGGGGGTGGATAGATCATAGATAGGCTGGCTTGGCTTGTTTGATATATTATATAAAAGATGGCAAGATGTGTGTAAATGCACGATGAGTAGGATTGCAACACAAGATATACCATGTTGGCTTTGCGTAGAATTGAGTGCAAATGATAATATAATATTCCAAATACTTCGCAGATGATGCAACAGCAACATGCATAGTAACTACATATTTCGGATCTTAGTAGAGCTAAGTACAATATTATTGTTTTGGAAATTTGGAGTATATTGAGTTATTGAGCTGCCTAAGCCATACTGTTCTTTTCCTTACTGTTTTGTTATCATAACATGCTCGTTTAGTGGTATAAATACTATACTTGATTAGTTATTCAATTTAATACTTTTTTTTTAACACGCAACTCAAATTAATAGTCGAACAACATAATATATGTAGTATATATTTTGTGGACCAAAAACATCAGTACCACACTCTCTTTCTTGTGCTTGAGGTAATTACAAAGAAATTTCCAGTCATGATTGCTTGAATTTCTCAACAACTTATTAACGGTTTCGGACCAAGAAAATCAAATGTAGGTATATGATTTTGTGATGCATACACCTCTCTGTCCGACATGTTTTTGGTCAACCCCTGTGACTTTATACAGGCCGCATTTATTTAAGGCAGTGCCTAATTGAAAAAACATGTAACATGCTCCGTACTGCATGTTACAATGTAGTATGAAATTAGATATAATAATGGGAAGAGTAGTGTTTCTTGGTAGCACCTAGTGACTAAGGAATCCGTGGTCACCCACCGTTGGATTTAAATCCAAAGACCCACCTCTTTTGCACTCATTTTAAGAAACTGTTATCAGTTGGATTTAAATCCAACGGTGGTGACTGAGGATCCTTGGTCACTTGGTGACCAAGAGATCACTACTCATAATGGGAATTACAAATTAGGTTGAGTAATTTGATCATGTACGTTGAAAGTAACAGTTTCTTGAACGAAATGAGTGATGTTCTTGTATTACTAGGTACTCAATGTCGAATATCCTGCCCTTAAGTTTAGGGTTACCCCACGTGTCACTTTATTAGTTTGTAAACTAAGCAAAACCATCTTCTTCATGCTTCACATTCAACGATGAATTAAGTAGAAAGAGGCTTAGCCTAAAGACTAATTCAACTTTTGCCCAATTAATCCTTTGATTTTTTCCAATTACGCCACTTTGCTTTTCTTAATCCATATTCCAGATTGAGATTCTACAAGGAGATTGAACATCTATATTCTATTGGATGATAGATGAAATACACAAGAGTTAGTATATTCATAATGAAGCAAAAATATGTCTTGTTGGGTTTTCCATTGGGCCATCATTGGCAATTTCAACTCGGCTTGGTGCCAAACAAACCACCATCAAACTATTTAAAATATTTAAGTTCATTTATTTGCTCACATTTGTTGATGGTGGGATTGAATCCCTCAAATAAGCTCCTCACTCTAAACTTCTCATTATAGCCTTACCATCGCATGTCGTTGTATGTTGATTTCGAATGACACAAAAATTTCAAGTTTTCAACTCCATGCATGCCACAACAGGTGAAAAGAGTCTTCCTAAAACGATCACCTTCTATTTTATCCTAATATGTCCTCTTCCATCCACCAGCTTTGCACAAGTCTGGTTTTTCCTACAAGTAGAAGAACTTGAGCCTTATTCATATTTGCAATCACCAAGCCTTCAATTAAAAGTTAAAACAAAAGAAAGCTGGTTTGATTGTAAATCATAAGTGTCCAATTGACACGGGGGTTGGGGTTGGCATGTTCTCAAATTCAAATACATGAAGGCAGGCAGGCAGGCAGGCACACATTTGAAACAATTTTTGTCCTGCATTTTTGGTTAAATCATACTTCATTGAACCCACTAAAGGGCAAACAAAACACTCTTGACTGGGTAAGTAATGCTAAGCCAACGACAGCAGCTCAGCATCAGCAATTCAACTGGTGGGTGCCGAGGAACATTACACTGCTTTCAGCATCAGCAATTCAACTAAGAAATATCTGCTTCATTTCATCCAACTTGCAAGAATAATATTTAGGAAAAACTGCTTCATATTTGATTATTTTTGGCAACTCAATAGTCAATACCAACACACACAACACATAGAGACGAGACACAAACAAAATACAAGGACAATAATAAACTATCCAAAAAATTAAGCATCGTAATCCGGTTGATCAGAATCAATTAATTTCTTCTTATTCTTCTGTGCATGAATCGGGAATATTTTCATCATCAATGGTCTTCAATTAAAAGAAAAGCAAGCTTGTATGATCAAAATTCAGAAATGTACAATCGACAAGGGGTCTGTTGGCATGTTCACAAATTCAAATACATGATGAAGGCAGGCACACATTTGAAACATCAAAGGACTATCACAATGCTTTGGCCATCCATCAGCAATTCAACTAAGAAAAATCTGCTTCATGCAAGATTGATGACAGGAACAACAACAACACTTCATATTTGATCATTTTGGCAACTCAATACAAGCAAACACAGAGCATAGAGATGCGACAGAAACCAAACAAACACAAGTTCATTCAAATTACCAGAGTCCTCTCCAAATTAAGCATCAAAATCCAAATTGCCAGAGTCCTCTCCATGGTCAGTCTTAATCATGGATCAAAATATCCATAATATCCTGATATTTCCATAGAAATTTCCGTATTTTTGGACTACCGATATTTCCGATACCATCGATATTTTAGACCTCCATGGACCAAAATATCGATAATATCGACGACATGCACCGAAATATCGATAATATCCCAATATTTCCATTGAAATTTTCGTATTTTTAAACTACCGATATTTCCGATACCATCGATATTTTAGACCTTGGTCTTAGTTAGGTACTGAAAGCAGAGTCTCATTGTATTTCATCACGTCATACACTGCCCCATCCCCATCATCCCCATTATTAAAATTGAATGAGGTACTGCAAACTGGCTCCGCTTCTCTGTGGCATTCAATCCTCACCACCATGTCCCCATCCCACCTTAGCCTGAATATAACTGTACCACCTTCGGTAACGAAAATGGCTTCATAACCGTGCAAATTCCCACCCAACGATTTAGATACATCATTCGTGCCAAATTTAAAGAGTACATTCCAAGATTCACGCACCCCATAGTCTCTCATAACCCAGAATTCCATCAAATTAACACCACCACCTCTCCTAGTAATCGAAACACAGAGGCATTCTCCTCCTCCTCCTCCTCCTCTTGAAACTACTTGAACACCCATCTTATTAACATCAATGTCATCGGCATCACCATCAAAAGTAGGGAATGAAACTTCCCTGAACTCATCATTTGCCAGATCAAAAGCAAGGATCGCTGGCTCCTCCTCACCGACTTTGCGGCAGAACAATGCAGTGCTTCATTTGTAAGGGCCCCCACGGTACTGTTGGTGGGGCTTCTGAACCAGGACGGTGGGACGTGCCCACAGACTTGAATACGTTTCCAAGAGTCCAATCTGGATAAGAAAATCTCCATAAACGTTTGGGAAGGTTCAGAATGAATAGAAGCATCTATGAAGATTTTGTAGTCATCAGTGGATGACACATAACCCAGGCCAGTACGATCAAATTCAGATATAACCTTTTCTGTATTCGCCACAGACACAAAATATGGGTCATGCAATTTGCGGTCGAATCTGGTTGATAGGTTCCAAAGAAACAAGCTATGATTTTCATAACCATCAACATCTACAAATATCAAACCATTACAGGAGCCCAGTAGGTTACTATAGGTGTGGAATGTGAGATTACTGAGCGAAGAATCGTTGTCTGTGAACAACGGCGTTTCCGGGTCCAAGGATCGGAGTTGATAGTTGGTGGAGATGAGGAGTCTCTGGGTGAGGGTTTTGCGATATGAGGCTAGCTTGAAGTAGGATTGGGTAAACTGTTGGTCTTTTAATATGAGAGAATGCCACCGTTTCGAAATGGAACTGAATGAATAAGAGGTTTCACCGGCAACCGGCACAAAATTTGGAGTATAATTTCTTCAGGGAGGTGGCGGAGCTTCTTCGTTGACATTGGAACCTTGGAAATGAATAGCCCACAGCCATAGCCAAAGCCAATGGAAGAGTTTTGGGAGCTGATTTTCCTTTTTCAGAGCATTTCTCACAACAAAGGCATGAGCTTGACCGCTTTTGACTTGAGATTTTCATTCATTTTCTTTTTTTCAAATTCATAAAATGAGGACGGTACATACATACATGTGGTCATAATCGTAGATGCAGTGGTGCTGAATTTGTACAGAGAATCGCTGATGCCCAACACATGGAATTAGATTTGGCAGGTTCTCATTGCCGATTGGACTTGGGCTCTTTGGGCTCGTTTGCTATAAGGGATTCGCTTGGACTAGATTGGCCAAACTTTAATCCCATGTTTGTTTCCAATGGTTCTAATCTTAAATAGGATTAACTAAGAGCTCGTTTGGGACTTCTTCTTTAAGAAGCACTTCTGCTTATAAGGGCTTTTAGCAAAAACGCTTTTATTATAAAGATGTTGAAATTTTCATAAGAAATCAAAGTGCTTCTTGGAAAATCACTTGGAAGTGTTTCATGAAGAAGCACATTGCAGGTGCTTCTCCCGAAAACACTTCTATGTCCCAGAAGCGCTTCTAAACTTTTCTATCAAACGCTGTCAGAAGCGCTTTTGGTTGTCATAAATCGATTTTAACTGTTCCAGAGGCACTCCCAAACGGGCCCCAATACTGGGCCCACTAAAAACACCTCCTTAGGTGTTCTTACGGAAGCTTGTGTGGAAAGGACGAACAAATTGTCCTAAGCCTTTCACTAGCGACATCGCATCACAGTGCCCCACTCCTTCAACGAGCAACGTCGCCTGCAACCAACCACAACTAACAACCAAGAGCCAACAGACCCACCCACCCCCACTGCTTTCTCTCTCCTCCAGCCGTAACATAGATTCACCATATCCACCATAGCCATTGCATCGTCGTCCCAAGCCATAACCTGTTCGAAATTCAAAGAAAAAAAACACCACACAAACCCACTGCATCAACATCCCAATCTTCCCCCACCCCAGCAACATTGATATTCCCCTCTCCCTTAACTCTCTTCTCAACCCCTCTGCAAATCCAAATAAAAATTATAGAACAAAAAAGAACATAAATGGTTTCAATTTTGGCTCAGAAAAGAATGAAACATGAGTTTTTTGGGGTTTAGGGAAGGGATTTTGTGAGATGATGCCGAATTTGAGGGTACAAAAGCGGAGTGGCAGCTTGGGTTCTTTGCTTGTTTTTTGTTTGAAAATTTTCGAAGAGAAAAAGAGGAGAAGGGGAAGACATAATAGAAGAGGAAGAAGAGAGAAGATAAAATTTTTGAAAAAAAATAACGAGAAAAATAGACGGAAGAAGAGGAGAAGGAGAGAGGATGGAGAAGAAGAAGATGATGAAAAAGAAGCCAGCCACGGAAGAAAAGAATGAAATGTAGAGAGAGAAGAAAAGTAAAAATAATAGTAAGAGGAAGATGAAGAAAGAGATGCAGAGATAAGATATAATTTTTTTTTAAAAAAATCCACATGTCGTGTTTCTAAATATTAAAACAAAATTACTTTTCAAAAAAAAAATTTAAAATATTTTAGTCCTAGTTCGATCAACCATACACCAAACGCAGTATAAGTGTTATTCAGCTTAGACCAGGCCAAGCCAATTCAAGACAGTCCACCATACCAAACTACCTCTTTAAATCTTTTTGCTAATATCTGAAAAGGAATTTGCTTTGGGTGTCTAGAGACTAAAACTGAGTGTGTTGTGTGTGTGCATAGATAGAATCACGAAAAGAAAAAGAAAAATAGTTGGCCTTTTTCATTTGTTATTTGAACTCCTTAAGGGTTGTTTGTTGCGCAGGCTTGGCTTGGCACTGACCTGGACTAAATTTAGTACCATATTTGTTTCATCTAATTCTAGTCTTAGATGGGATTGCTAATACCGGGCCCACCAAAAACACCTCCTTAGGAAGGCTTAACTAAACCCATGTGAAAAAGAAGGCTTAACTAGTCTCATGCTCACTCATGTATAAGATGAATATATTATATTGTAATAATAATAACATATATTACTATTATACATATATAATATATATAATATACATATACATATATACATGTATATTATTATTATAATATACCCATATACACATATACATATTAATATTATAATAATAGTATACATGTATATATGTAACATATATTATATATTATAATACATATATATACGTATATATACATACACATATACATTATACATGTATAATATATAATATATACATATACATATATACATGTATATTATTATTATTATTATTATTATTATTATTATTATTATAATATACCCATATACACATATACATATTAATATTATAATAATAGTATACGTGTATATATGTAACATATATATCATATATTATAATACATATGTATACATACACATATATATTATACATGTATAATATATAATATATATACATATACATATATACATGTATATTATTATTATTATAATATACCCATATACACATACATATTAATATTATAATAATAGTATACGTGTATATATGTAATAAATATTATATATTATAATACATATATACATATATATTATACATATGTATTATACATATATATACATATGTATTATACCCATGTATATATTATAATATACATATATACACCTATATACACATATATATATATATATATATATGTTTATATTATTTATAATATACATGTATTCATGTACATACACATATAGGTTATATTATATATATTTATATATACATATTATAAAATACATATATACACGTACATAATATATGTATTATACATATATACATATATATATATATATATATATATATTTGAAAAAATAAAAATTCTAGTCCTAGTCCAGGCATACACCAAACGCAAGAATAGTATTATCCAACTTAGACTAAGCCAAGCCAAGCCAAGACAGTCCCTAAGCATAGTCCAAGCCAAGACAGTCCTGTGTAACAAACGAGCCCTAAGAGCATTTTCACTCATTTGCCATGGTAAAAGGCAAGGGGAGGCAATGACTATTACTATTCACGGCAATGGCGGATTCATGAATTTTCATTTCGAGGGTCAGCGTGTAAAAGGTTAAAAATTTCTATACAAAATACACCCATCGAAATGAAACGATAATAATATAATTCATAGTTAATAGAGAGAGAGAAAGATTTGGGTTGGGGTGGATTGGAGTTGCATGGCTTGGGGAATTGGGGCATTGAGGTCAGTGGCGGACTTAGAAATTTTCCAAGGAAGGTGCAATATTTAAAAGGCAAAAATTCTATTTAAAAAAAAGCTAAACAACCAAATACCCTTATAATTTAAATAATACTAATGACATTCATAAGTAATGGAAAAAATAAAATTATAAATGAAAATGCAAAGAGCCGAGACGTTTTTGGCCAAGCATAAGCATCAAAGCGTTAAGGAGTAAGCTTTTTGAGACATAAATTGTTTTGACAAGAAAATTTATAAATCTACTAATTATTATTGAAGCATATCATGACTAGCCTTTATAAGGCATATATAATGTGGGTCATGTCTTTGTTCTCCACTTTAGCGCGTTCTAGACCTGCATTTTATTAGAAATATTTCCTACAAAATCTTGCACACAAATGATTAGTAGATTTCATCTCAATATAATTGAAAATTACATACGCATCGGTATACATTAAAATATAACAGAAATCCCACTATATATAAATTCATATAATCATGAATACATCTCAAATATTGGTACTCAAATATGGGTCTGCAATAGTCTATGAAATTTGAGTGCACCTAATGAAGCTATGAACAAACAGTGCAACGCTTAATTCATTAAATGAATTAGGGGTGCACATCGAGACCAGAAAACCGGAACACCTAGCCAGACAGGATGGAAAAAACAGGAAAAAAAAATTGGTTGACTAAAAAAATCAACAAACCAACACCGAACTGGACTGGACCAGTTCCAACCAGTTCTGGTTTTGGTTTCACACCTTACAAGACTGGACCAAACCAGCTGCGTTATTTTTTTTATTTTAAAACATCTCATACTTAAGCCAAATTTTCATTAACCCAAATAAATAGCTCAATTCTCCTTAACTTTAAAGCTCATATACGTTTTTAGCCCAATTAATTTTTCTCTTGTCCAAGGCCTCTCTCTCTCCCTTTGTTTTTTCTTCTCGAAGCTCACTCTATTTTTGGTCTTTCTTTTTCTTTTTATCCTTCTCTCTCTCTCTCTCTCTCTCTCTCTCTCTCTCTCTATCTCTCTCTTCCCCCTTTCCTTTTTCTTCTTTCTTCTTCTTCTCTGAGACTTCTCTCTCTCCCCTTCCATTTTATTTTATTTTCTTCTTTCTTCTTATTCTTTGTGACTTCACTCTCTCTCTCTCTCTCTCTCTCTCTCTCTATGATATAATGAAGAGGATGAAAGGGGTTCTTGCTATGGAGCCTTCTTCATATGCTGGTTACAAAGATCCAAGGACTAGATTCAAGCATTAGAGTCTCATGCAAGGAGAAATATGGTGTGTTGTATGCATTTTTTTGTGGGTGTCATTAGATCTGGTGCGTTGTATTCATCTTTTGTGGGTTTAATTAGATCTGGTGTGTTGTATTTTTATTTTTTTTGGGTTTTGTTTATGATTTCTGGTTTACCTAGCTTTGGATTGTTTATGGTTATTTTGCTGCTGAGCGATTTGAGAATGAAATGAGAAATCAAATATTTTAGATCTCATTTATGTGTATTATGTGACTTGCCTACTGTTTATGTGACTTGCCAGAGAACCGGCCCAAACCGAAAAATAGGACCGAAAATAGCCAGTTCTACTTGGTCCGATTTCCCTCGTGTTTTTCCCAAAAACGGGACCGGACCGTGCCACCCCTAGTGGGACTTAATCGCCTCAAATCTGTAATAACCAAGTACAGCACCCATAACGCATCTTACAAACCTAAATTCTCCCAAAGAGAAACCATAACCACGCATCAAACACAACAAAGTTGATGTGCTTATTGGGCAAATACAAAAACTGAAAATAAACAACAGCCAACCCCAGCCCATGACTATGGCTTTAAAGAAGGCAGACCCTAAAAGGAGGCCCATAAAGTTGTTGGTGTCGGTGCCGTCGATGTCGCCGCTACCGCCACTGTCACAGCCAAACCAAGTACCTACACAAGAACACACAAAAAACAACCTAACAAACCCAAGTTCTAACCGGATCTGGCCAGAAAATTACAGATCTAAATTCCTCACCCCCTATACCCGGCCCGTTGCCATCTCTACTGCCACCTCAAGTCAAGCAAAGGTGTGTTTCCATATGGTGACGTCACCTTTATTTTTGGCTTCAAATTCATTTCCAGGTTCATATGCTTCTGGTTTTTTGGGGAGATGAATCAATTAAGTCCTTGTTAATAACCGTTATTCTTTCCCTAAATTCACACCGGCAAAACAAAAACCCTAATCACCTGTTTTACTTGTTAATCAATATGATAAGAACATATTTACTCCAATAATAATTGGGTTTCCTTAAGCAATTATGTCACACATGGGCTTTGTTATTGTTATTAATGAGGTTGCCATTCATACTTTTAAGTGTGCTTGAAATGAAGTGAAAATGTATGAGAAACATTCCACATTATCCCCCGCTTGGTTAGGGATTGATAACATATCAAAAAACCTATCAAAGAATTCAAAATAGTTTGGTCAAAGAAGTTACAAGTATAATCCAATCCAATCCAAGTGGGTACGTAGTTTTGCACACTAGAGCCGTCAATCAAAACTCAAAATACATTGAAACAAAACAAACTATATGTAACCCAAACATATATACAAGATTCATTCACCGCTTCACTCGGATGCTCCGCAAGTGCCTCCCTTCTTTAAGACTTGGTTTGTGTCAATTGTCAACAAACTCTCTCTCTCTCTCTTCCCTTTAATTTCTTGGTAAAGGCAACTCACACTTCCATCCTAAGTGATCAGCAGCCATCCCTACCATTACTCTTGCTTTTCTTCATTTCATCTTTTCTATCAATAATATTTTTAGGCCCCTATATATATACACACACACAAATATAGAGAGAGAGGGTCACAAGTTACAAGTAGTGTCAAATAAGTGGTGGGTTTTGAGAGAGAGAGAGAGAGAGAGTGTGTGTGTGCGCAGTTGAGAGGATGGTAGGTTTAGTGCTGGCGGTTATGGCGGCAATGGTGATGAGGGTGGCTTGTTCACAGTCACATGACTATGGAGATGCTTTGAGCAAGAGCATTTTGTTCTTTGAAGGCCAGAGGTCGGGGAAGTTACCCTCTTCTCAGAGAATGACTTGGAGGAAGGATTCTGCACTTCGTGATGGCTATGAGATTGGTGTAAGTTTCTCTTTCTCTCTTATTTATGTGGGTTCATTCTTGAATTTTACACATTCTGATTATTACACAAATCATTTGGAACTTTTTAGGATCTTCATTATCATCAAGTAGAACCCAAACCTAAACTTTTCAAGTCGCTTTCAGATGGTGTCATTCGGAATGCGAAAGAATGCAAAGCTAAAAATAAAATAAAAAATTGTAGTTTACATAAAATCTCATAATTTAGATGTGACAACATTAGCTCATCGGATTCAATGTTATTTATTTAGCAAAAAGTTGAAACCGCTACTTTGTTGCTTAGGAGAGAGAAAGTGTTCGATAAATGTGACTTTCCTTTGCTTCTCATTTCTCATTTGAACCCTTTTATAAACGAGATTTTCCTTTCTTTTAAGTACTCGCAAAACATGTGAAGCCATATGCATTAATTGTAATCAGTGGAGTTTTTAGTTAGTAATTAGTGGGATTCAATTGAAGGTTATGAACAACTTATAATTATGGACCAACCATCAATATGTTTTTGTGTGACCAGGTTGATTTGGTAGGGGGCTACTACGATGCCGGCGACAACGTTAAGTTCAACTTTCCGATGGCATTCTCAACAACAATGCTGGCATGGAGCGTTTTAGAGTTTGGGAAGGGCATGAGCTCAGACTTGCCACATGCACTGGACGCCATCCGATGGGCCACTGACTACTTTCTCAAAGCCACAAGCATTCCTGGCTTTGTCTTTGTCCAAGTTGGCGACCCTTACGGTGACCACAATTGCTGGGAGAGGCCTGAGGACATGGACACCCCTAGGACACCCTTTGCCGTGAGCAAACAGTTCCCGGGCTCCGAAGTTTCAGCTGAGATAGCAGCAGCACTTGCAGCTTCTGCCATGGTGTTTAGACCAATTGATTTAAAATACTCTGCCAGGCTTCTCAAAAGAGCTAGAATGGTACGAATTGGCGCATCACGAGATTAATCAATTATTTCAAACTCTATATATAGAGCTACATTATGCTTATTTTGTGCAATCTGGACCAGGTGTTTGATTTTGCAGATAGATACCAGGGATCCTATAATGACAGCCTTGGACCATGGGTTTGTCCATTTTATTGTGATTTCAGTGGCTATGAGGTAACGTACACATAATATGCTCATACCAATTTCTAAAACAAGATGTTTGATAGAATGTCTAGTGTTTGTTATGTGACAATTTCTAATATGCAGGACGAATTGGTTTGGGGAGCAGCTTGGTTATTTAAGGCAACTAAGCAACCTTTCTACTGGAGCTATGTGTTACAAAACATAAACAAGTTGGAAAGTTCTGCTACTGTTAAATATATAAACGGCGTCTCGTATCTTGGTGGAAGCTTTGCAGAATTCGGATGGGATTCGAAGCACGCAGGCATCAACGTGCTAATTTCGGAGGTACGTACTACTTAAATTTCCTTAATTCTGATTAAGCACATTAATTTGCTTCTAATTAATGAAATCGATTTGCCTACCTAATACGAAAATCAATTCGATCCGTTGCGTGTTTTTGTAACAGTTGATCATGTCAATGCCTGGTACTGGTTCTACCCCTTTCATTCCAAATGCAGACAAGTTCATATGCACCTTGTTGCCTGAATCACCAACCATTTCAGTCTCATATTCTCCAGGTAGCTACTTCTCTAATGACTGAATAATTAATAATCACCATTAGTATGAATCAGTGCGGTAATATAATGTTAATTAATTAAAATTAACAGGTGGGCTTTTATTTAAACCTGGAGGAAGCAATATGCAGCATGCAACAACTCTGTCATTTCTTCTAGTTGTTTATGCTCGTTATATGAAACAATCCAGTAGAGTTGTCCATTGTGGCAATGTTGTTGCCAGTCCTGCTCGACTTGTAAAACTTGCAAAAGGCCAGGTAACTTATACTTTTATAGCATGTTTACTTATCGGGAATGAATATTGTAAAATTACGTAGATATACATTAATTAATATAAATTTGGACCGACGGGTCGATGATGCAGGTGGATTACATTCTAGGAAGTAACCCATTGGGCATGTCGTATATGGTGGGATATGGTAAAAAATTTCCTCAGAGAATTCACCACCGTGGGTCGTCTTTACCGTCAGTTGGTCAACATCTGAAACAGATTGACTGCAAAGGTGGAACCGATTATTATTACAGCAAGAACCCAAACCCAAATTTGCTAATTGGGGCTCTTGTTGGAGGACCAGATATCAAAGACTCGTATGCTGATTCTCGAGAGGATTTTGTGCAGTCTGAGCCAACCACGTACATCAACGCACCTTTTGTGGGGGTCTTGGCTTACTTCAATTCTCGTTCATCCTAGCTAGTTAGCTTGTTGATAAATTCATCTCTCTTTCAATTTATCTTTTGTTTATAACTTGCAATTGCAAAGTAAAGAAAAGGTAAAGGGTTGATTTTTTTAATTTTAATTTTATACAAGCGATATTGTGAATGAGAAATTAAACGTAAAACTTCAAATGCATATTATGGTAAAAGGTCGGAGAGCTATGACTTCTGCAAAATATTTCATTGACCAGCAACCATGCTCCTTCCTATGTCTTTATACTTGATTTTTATTCACATTTTAAAAGTCAATTGAATTTAAAAAAAACCTATACAAGAAGGATCATTATTATATATAAGTTGGGTAAATTATTTTTCTTTAAAGGTGAGCACAATTGTACATTAAATCAATGTCAAAAAAAAAATTCTTAAAATTGAGGAAAGAAATTTTAGTCAACGTTATTAATTAAGGTTAGTGGCAAATTTTTTAGTAGAAAAATTCAGGATTAAAAAATTTCTTAAAACTAGAAACCACTTCCCCCATCTTGAGGAAAATTAGCCCGGCTTTGTCCCACCCCTCTGTAAGCCACCTCTAGAAAGAACTGACCTGTATAAGCAACCCTCACCGGAGCATACAGGTAGACGTCAGAGACAAGTGTGTGACGGTGGTAAGGGGACTCTCCTAGGAAGCACTGGAACCAGAGCAAACCTTAGAGAGAAAAGATATATCGTCCTTTTAGGAATCAAACACTTTTATGGGTATGGGATGAAAGGGAATGATTTTCATTCATGACTTTCCTGTGTTTACTTGCAATCAGGAATGCTTACCTCAAAATCCGTAATCACATCCCCTCAAAACCAACCAAGATTGATTTAATGTATATGATTGATTTAAGATTTTACTCGTGCCACACTTTTAACCCCAGAGCAAACAGAATTAAATTTGCCACTAACCTAATAGGAAATCCATGAAAACGGACAATCCACTGAAAAGGAAATAAACAAAATTAAATTAATAGCGGAAAAGGAAAGAAAACAAATCCCTATTTGTTCTTGGTATAAACTACCAGGCATAATGTTAGGCAATTCTGGAATGTCTTAAATGTGATTAAGTATCATTCCTAATAAAATTTTACGTTTTGTATTTAATAATTAGCTATTGCCATAATCTGAATATGGCCGCCTATAGGAACCCAGAACACGGATTCTTAAGACCTTCTTTGGGCCTTTGTTTCCTAGTTACGGTTGAGCAAAAAAATAACCCTAGGGACAAAGGGAAATTGCATGACCACTATATATATGTAGTGATCTTGGACACAAGACAAAAGCATGCATACTCCTGATTAAACAGATTATAATTAGTTTCATCTCTCTAATTAACAAGAGAGAATGAGGAACATAATCATGTGTAGTATCAATATTTCCCTTTTGATATTAACAGCAGCAGGGATTTCGGCAATGGCAACAGCCGGTACAACCGCAGCTTCTTCACGTTTTGACTACGCCGATGCCTTGTCCAAGAGCATCTTGTTCTTTGAAGGCCAGAGGTCTGGAAGATTACCACCTTCCCAACGTATGACTTGGAGGAAAAGTTCTGCCCTACATGATGGCTTTGATGTTCATGTGAGTCACATTCTCTCTCTCTCTCTCTCTCTCTCTCAAAATTAACATATAAATTGTCTTGGGATTTGACTTCTTCGTTTCATGCTAACCCTCGATTTTGAGTTCTTTCTACCTTGAGACTTGGTTTATCACTTGACTAAGTTCTCCGAAATTTTTGTTTGAAATTGTAACGCCGTCATAGAGTAGAGTAATTTTGGGTGTTCGGCGTGGTGTGTCATCCACTAAATATAGGACATATGGAATATTTCCAATGCGCCGCTTCATGTGTCATAAAAATAATGCAATAAATTGGAAAATAATTCCAAATGTCCCAGGTCTATTGGATGACACCAACCACGTGGTGCAGACATTAAAAATCTCTCCATAGAGTGTTACTCTAATCCTCGTGTACAATCTAAGTCCACCCCTCCTACGTTTTCCAAGACCGAACTTTTTCCTCCACTCTCACTTGCCACATGGACTAAATTAACTCTAAGACTTGCTTAATTTTGCATTATTATCATGCATAATAATGTATTAATGTCCAGAATTTTTTTTTATTTATTTATAAAAGAGCGATAGTAAATAATGTCCATATCTTAAAACCGCACCCTATAAGTGATAATTAATTAATAAAATTCATCTTTAATGTTCAAGCAAAATGTTACATATAATAGACTGGATATTGTACAACATTGACAAGTATTTCTCCTCAGAGGGATCTGGTAGGGGGATATTATGACGCAGGTGACAATGTGAAGTTCAACTTTCCTATGGCCTTCACAACAACAATGCTGTCGTGGAGCGTTATCGAGTTCGGGCAATTAATGGGGCCGGAGCTTCAACATGCTCTGGAAGCCATAAGATGGGGGACTGATTATTTGCTTAAAGCCACAAGAGTTCCTGATTCTGTTGTTGGTGCAGTTGGTGACCCAAATGCCGATCACGGTTGTTGGCAAAGGCCTGAAGACATGGACACCCCTCGAACCTCTTATGTAGTCAATAAACAAAAGCCCGGTTCAGAGGTTTCGGCCGAAATTGCAGCTGCACTTGCAGCTTCTTCCATGGTGTTTAGACACTCAGACAGGGCATACGCTGCTGTACTTCTAAGAAGAGCTATCCAGGTGTGTATATATAGCTTCTTCTTTTTTTTCTTTTTGCTTTTTCATATATTTTAACTTTTGGGTTAATGGGTTTTTCTTTGTTGGATGTTTAGGTGTTTGCATTTGCAGATAAGTACAGGGGATCTTACAATGATAGTATTGCGGCAGGAGTCTGCCCTTTCTATTGTGATTTCAACGGATACATGGTATGTTATGTGTGGCATCAGTTGATATCGAAAAATTAGGATAAAAGTTGGCTTTCTCGTGGCATCACTAACCTTAATTTCGGTTCCCGAGTTTAATGTATATGTTTTTTGTGTGTGTTGCAGGATGAATTGATTTGGGGAGCTTCATGGTTATACAAGGCGACTAAGGCCCTTAATTATTGGAACTACGTGAAAAACAACATAAACTATTTGGAGTCGAATGATATTGTTGTAAGAAATGTGAATGGGAACCCTGTTCTATCATCTCAAGGTGGTAGTATCACTGAATTTGGATGGGATGCAAAGCATGCCGGTATTAACATACTTGTTTCTCAAGTAAGCCTCTCTTTTTCTAATTAACATTCTTGTACTCAACCTCAATTATGCTCCACCTAAATTAAGCTTTAATATTCTTTCATCATTTGTTTGCAGTGGGTAATGAAAGATCCCCACAATTCTAATCCCTTCGTTCCCAAAGCCGATCAATTCATATGCTCCATTTTGCCCGAATCACCTGCCCCAAAATCGGTCTCATACTCAAGAGGTAGTTATTCTTTGAACATAATATTTAGACATACGATGAATCTAGATCGCATATTCACACGAAAACTCTTTTTGTTTTTGTTTTTTGGTTTGAATTATTAGGTGGGCTGTTGTTTAAACCTGGAGGAAGTAACTTGCAACATGCAACGTCCGTATCATTTCTTCTTCTAGTTTATGGTCGCTACATGAAACTTGCCAACAAGGTTGTCGATTGCGGCAACAATGTTCATATCACTCCAGCCAGGCTAGTGAGTTTCACCAGAGGGCAGGTACATATATTCAAATATTAATTATACATTTTAAATAAATGGGGTGGATTAAATTACAATGAAAACTGGTGGTTTAAATTTAATTAGTAATTAATGTAAATGCAGGTTGATTATATACTCGGAAGCAACCCATTGGGCATGTCATACATGGTGGGATTTGGGCAAAAGTTTCCTCATAACGTACATCATCGTGGTTCCGTGTTGCCTAGCGTGGTTAAGCACCCACAGCACATCGACTGCCACGTGGGATACTCCTACTTCAACGGCCACGATCCTAACCAGAACGTGCTCACTGGTGCTATCGTGGGAGGGCCTGCTGAGGATGATACCTTCAAAGACTCTCGATTCGATGCTCCCCAATCAGAGCCGACCACGTACATCAATGCGCCTTTTGTTGGTGTATTGGCTTTCTTCAAAGCTCTATATCACTAATTTTGTTAGATCAAAGTCATTAGTATTTAGTTAAAGGATAAGCGATTTCAGTGGAAACTTCCAAAATTGCATTAAGTCCTCAATTAACATCCTGAATAATATCAGGAATTAATGACTCCATAACACGAAGAGATATGCTTCAGTGAAAGATAAAACAAAATAAGCTAATCTATTAACTTCACGAAACACAAAACAAATAAGTAACATTAGACCAGCATCAATCTGAACATCAAAATAAAGCAAATCATCATTATTGTTACATCAAAATAAAGCTAATGATTCTTTGTCTTTCGTTGAATATTATTGAAATCTAAATAAAGTTGTATTACCCCTTTATTCTTTTCTTTTTTTTTGTTGCTAAATCCCTTAATCAATGTTGCTATAGCACTCAAACTCATGGACTTAGCTAGTGTAAAATTATTTATTCTCTAGCGAATGATGTTTTTCTTTTTTCTTTTTATTGAATAAAGGTAAATGTGGTATTTTTCCAATGAAGGCAAGATAATGTTGAAAGATGTCTAAAGTCATTACAATAATAAATTATATATATAAAGTTTAAGCCATTTTATAAACCTGGTCTTATTCATATGCAAATTTTTTTTTTCGCTTATTAATAAATTGCAGCTCTAGAAATGAATACGTTGTCAATGAAAGTCAAATGATCCTAGTTTTGTTTCCATTTTGGTAAGGACAAACCTTCTCATAATTTCAAAAAGGCTTTATATCACAAAACGTCCAGATTCACGAAAATGATCAAATTGCGTTCTTGTTTTTTTTGGTGTTATTTGTGTTCCTCAAGGTTAATATGTGTGCTCACAAATAGTCAATGCCGTAAAAATTCCCGTTAGTTTGCTGATGTGGTGTCTTAAAATAATTTAAATTTGAAAATTTATAAAAATTAAAAATGAAAAAAAAGGTTGTATTTTAGAATATAAATTATATATATATATATATATTGTATTTTAAATACACATGACACTATATTATTGGATATGTATGCTCCACATATATGCTACATCAGTAAACTAACGGAGTTTTTGATGAAACATGACGCAATGACTATTTTTGGTAAATACCACGAGGTGTCCCCACATCCGAAGGATGGGATTAATCCTCGCTCGGGTTCGGCTTGCCCTGGCCACAAAGTGCTTCCAACGGGTTTCGAACCCCTAGACGGCAATGACTATTTGTGAGCACCCATATCAATCTTGAGGACCACGAATAACAAAAAAAAAAAACAAGAATGACGCAATCTAATAGTTTTGTAATAAAAAGCCTTTCAAGAATGAAAATTAAATATAATTAAAAAAAATTGAAAATGATATATAACAAAAAAGAAATTAGAAAAATAAGAGTGGGCCCCTCATCTTTCCAAAGGTTTTAACATCGAAATTTCAAAACCTCTCCATTTCAAGATCGAAGAAGAAGAAGAAGAAGATGCAGAGAAGATCAGCGTCAGGGAGGCCTACAGGAACGGATGGCTCAGATTTCAACTACCGCATGGTTGTTGACTCTCGTAAGCTTCTATCATGTACACTGTAAAATCATATTATTTCCCCTTGTTTTATTTTTTATTTTTTTACTTTTGGTTTCTATCATTTTCTCAGCAACCAAACAGATCTCTAGGTCCCTGAACTCTTTATATTGGGTATTTTAAAGTTTGTTTCGGGGTTATCGAATTTCAAGTTACCATAAGGTAGCTAAAGGAAAATCTGGTCTCTCCATACTTATTTTCTCACTCAGGTATTCACTGTCTCTCGCAATTGAATCAGGCTCTGTAATTTCCGGATGTAAAGTTTGGATTTTTTTCACTGAATTTGCATTACTTTTTCACGCAACTAATTATAAAACTTTTTTCTTTTGTGTAAAAAACCTAATTCGTTTATTGGGTCAACCAGTCTCTTATTTGGATTGCGTTACTGTTTAAATATAATATTTTAAGTACAGCCGCGCGGCTTTACTCTATAAATAGAATATTAAGTATAGCCGCTCGGCTATACTTTTTAAATAGAATATTTTCAGTATAGCCGCGCGTCTCTACTTCAAAAATAGAATATTAAAAGTATAGCCGAGCGGCTATACTGTCTCTAAATAGAATATTTTAAAAGTATAGCCGCTCGGCTATACGTTATCCATTTTGGTGATAATAGGTTCGTCAAAGCTTCAAAGACCTGTTTTACAATCCAATGATTTCACAGGAGAGATGCCTCCTTCCTTGGGGAACCTTTCGTCTCTTGAGATACGTGGTGCTACTTATAATAACTTGTTGGGAAGCATCCCTACCTCTCTAGGCCAGCTGAAAAAATTGAAAATGTTGGCAATGGATTCAAATAACTTGTCAGGTACTATCCCTCCTTCCTTGTATAACCTCTCTGCTCTCTTCCTTGTATAAAAACCATATGGATGTAAAGCGTGTTCATACTTTACATAAACTCAGGTTTCATGTGGGGTTCGAGTACATGATAGCTGGCGCGTGAATAACAGTAGCATTTTCCAAGTAGGCACCAAAGACACCCCAGATCAATGCAATGTGATGCTGTTTCATCGGAATTGCAATCCATTAGGGACATTCTTCTTGGATAGAAACTTCTGCTATTGTTGCTGCTACACTAGATTTGGAAATCACCTTGAGGGAATCAAGTGCTTCCTGTCATCAGCCCTTGTTGGCAAGTTTTTTTCTTTCTTCTTCTTAATTTCTGTATCTCCACACATAGGCAATCTAAGCTTCCTAAGAAATCTATTGCTCCAAAACAATAGCTTTAACCATCAAATCCCTCCAGAAATCGGGCGTTTGCGTCGATTACAAGTATTACGTCTGGAGAATAACACACTCAATGGCTCTGTTCCTGCCAACATATCCCATTGCTTCAACCTCATCACTCTCAAGTTGGGTTACAACGGGTTGGTGGGTAGAATTCCTTCACAGCTTGGCTCCTTGTCACAACTTAAAACACTTGCTTTACAAACTAACCAATTCACAGGAGAGATTCCTCCTTCCTTGGGGAACCTTTCGTCTCTCGAAGGATTTTCTGTTGTTTATAATTACTTGTTTGGAAGCATCCCTAGGTACTCACTGTCTCTCTCAATTGAATCTGGCTCTGTAATTTCCGGATGTAAAGTTTGGATTTTTTTCACTGAATATGCATTACTTTATCTAAATGGGAATTTGCATTTACCTGAGCTACCCCCATAGCATAGGCTGGTAATAGTATTGTGCATTACTTTTTCAAGCAACTAATTATAGAACTTTTTTCTTTTGTGTAAAAAACCTAATTCGTTTATTGGGTCAAGTAACCTCTTATTTGGACTGTGTTAGATAGGGAAAATCTGTATTTGGTGACTCTCAACAGATACCTTGGAAAAGTGGGTTGAATTCAAACCACACTCAAACAATTTTGAGTAGATTTTTTGTGGGTTACCTGGCAGGTGGATGGTTCAGTTATGACTAAACTTGTCTTGGTGATCTAAGTTAACATTTACATTTAAAGCCAATTGGACGAATGCTGCATTGTTAAAGGTTTTGAACAAATTATACACGGCAGCAATAACGGAACATATTTTTATGAGACGGTAGAGGTTGGCGCCATAGTATATTACAATCCAACTATCATATGTAGTTGTTGTTGACGTTTCAATTTATTCATGAAGTCTAATTTTCAATCCATCAGTTTCAAAAGGTTCCTCTTTTGATAGCTTGCTCTGCAGGCTGTAATTCAATTGATAGGAGTCCTACACACATTTCTATTTACATCAAATGGGGAAGGTCCCAATGTGATTGCTATTTCATCTGTTGCTATTGGTTCTATTTCTTTGAGCATTGGGGAGTTAGGTAAGCTGTTACTAATCTGCATTTTTCGTTCAAGTCACTTCAGCGTTCCTGGTACAAATATTTACCATCAGCACAACTACTTCTCTCATCAGTAACATGTCTCCACCAAAAAGGGCCTCTTAGCTGCTGTGGGGGTCTTTTTATTTTTTGGGCCTCAACAGCTGCATCCTCTAGCCACAATCATGTCAATGATCGAATAGAATTTTCATTTTCAATTTCATCCTGGGGGTCCCAATTTTGTAATTGGAGGAAGATAGTTTGATTCCTCTCTAGTTTAAGGACTATTTTGACAGGACACACACCCCTAGTGAACTTTTACATGTTTTAGAAACAAAACAGTGATGGTAGGCATGTAATTTGATCCATTAATACAAATTGGATGTCATATTTTTAAATCTCCGTACCTAGTTTGGTTTGGGGCTTTGAACCACCAAAAAAAAGAAAAGAAAAGAAAAGAAGACAGTCAAATTATTCTTACAAATTATACGTCTTGGATATGCTCTTCTTTTTTTTGGATAGAACGGCTTAGATAAGTTGTTGAACCAAGGTGTTTGATGAAGTTGTTTCAGTGTTTGACCGTTGATGAACCAAGTTTCAGGCTGAACTTATAACAGCAAACATCAGCCACATGAACTTTGAAGAACAGTAGACAAACCAAGTGAACCGCCATTACCCATCACTTGGACCTCGTCCTACACCATATTTAAATATTCAAGAACCCAAAAATGTTATATTTAGGTTCTTCCTCTCTGTGAAAAAGTGAGTTTATTAAGATCAATCTCACGGCCAAAACCCCCACCTTGAATTTTGGGTATGTAGAGATTGTGAGATGAACGACAGTTGATCTTAATAAACTCAAGAAATCCAAGGAAACCTGCATCTCCAATTCCCAACTAGTTTTCTTAGTATGAAAATATTGGTATCTGAATACTCATAACATCTTTTTTTATTCCCAATCAAAATAGTTGTGGTCTTTGCACTACCTGTAGAAAGCAGTGTATTTTTCTTGTTAGGTAGTGTAGTGATTCGAAATGTATATATTTAAACAAAGAGTCTAAACTAGACGACATGTTTATTGTTTTGCTAAAGGAAAACATATGATCCACCGAGGCAGAGTGATCCTTCTCACTGTCCTGTTTCCATATAAATCTTGCAAGATTTGTCGGGTTTTCTATCATTTTCTTCCGTAATTTCGCCTTGTATTGCTATGTCTTTCAATAAAAAAGTACTCAAAAACAAAAATAAAATATATATATATATATATATATTTAAAGAGTGTACAGCCGTTCGGCTATAAAATATAAAAAGAATATATTAAAGGTATAGCCGGGCGGCTATACTATATAAATATAATATTTTAAAAGTATAGCCGCACGACTATACTATATAAATAGAATATTCTAAAAGTATAGCCGAACGGCTGTACTCTTTAAATAGAATATTTTATTGAAATAAATTAGAAAAATAAGAGTGGGCCCCCATCTTTCCAAAGGTTTTACCATCGAAAGTTCAAAACCTCTCCATTTCAAGATCGAAGAGGAAGAAGATGGAGTAGAGAATATCAGCGTCAGGGAGGCCTACTGGAACGGATGGCTCAGATTTCAACTACCGCATGGTCGTTGACTCTCGTAAGCTTCTATCATCTACACCTCTAAAATCATATTATTTCCCCCTCTGTTTTGTTTTTTCTTTTTTAAACTTTTGGTTTCTATCATTTTCTCAGCAACCAAACAGATCTCTAGGTCCCTGAATTCTTTATACTGGGTATTTTAAAGTTTGTTTTGGGGTTATCGAATTTCAGGTTACCAGAAGGTAGCTAAAGGAAAATCTGGTCTCTCCGCGCTTATTCTCACTCAGGTACTCACTTTCTCTCGCAAATTAATCTGGCACTGTAATTTCCGGATGTAAAGTTTGGACTTTTTTTCACTGAATTTCCATTACTTTTTCACGCAACGAATTATAGAACTTTTTTCTTTTGTGTAAAAATCCTAATTCGTTTATTGGGTCAAGTAGCCTCTTATTTGGATTGTGTTATTGTTTAAGTAGAATATTTTAAAAAGTATAGCCGCTCGGCTATAGGCTTTAAATAGAATGTTTTAAGTATAGCCGGGCGGCTATACTATATAAATAGACTATTTAAAAGTATAGCCGACCGGCTATACTTTATAAATAGATTATTTTATGTTTTAAAAGTATAGCCGGGCGGCTATACTGTTTAAATAGCATAATCTTCTTGATTTCTTTTTTTTAATTACTTTAATTAGTAGTTATGTTTTAAATATTATTTACTTAGTGAATAATTAGTATTTAAATATTTTATTGAAGAACAAAATTTAAAAAATAATAATTACTATTTATTAAATAATATAATTTATGAAGTTAATTAAAACATAGCAATACTAATTATTCACTAAAGAAATAATAATTAAAACATAATTACTAATGAAAGTAATTAAATAAGGCTCAGAGATTATTTAATTAGCAAAAAGAAACAGTAGCTTTACTCATGAAATCCCTTCAGAAATTGGGCTAAAGATTTTACGTTTAGACCAAAACTTACTTAGTGGCCCTGTTCCTGCCAAAATATCCAATTGCATCAACCTCATCTTTATCTATTTTGGTGATAACAGACTGGTGGGTAAGTTCCTTCAGAAATCAGCACCTTGTCAAAGCTTCAAAAACTTGTTTTACAATCCAATGATTTCACAGGAGAGATCCCTCCTTCCTTGGGGAACCTTTCGTCTCTCGAGATGCTTGGTGCTACTTATAATAACTTGTTGGGACGCATCCCTACCACTCTAGGCCAGTTGAAAAAATTAACAAGGTTCGCAATGGATTCAAATAACTTGTCAGGTACTATCGCATCTTCCTTGTATAACCTCTCTGCTCTCCTTACTTTTGCCATAGCAATAAACCCATTTCAAGGGACTATTCCCTCGGACTTGGCTAAAACTCTTCCTAATCTTCAAACATTTGAATTTCACACAAACCAGTTTACGGGATCAATTCTTTCATCAATATCCAATGCCACAAGTCTAGTGGCATTTGAAGTTTCAAATAACGAACTGACCGGACAGGTTCCAAATTTGCAAAGGCTTCATAACCTTGTGAATTTTAACATCCAATTTAATCATCTTGGAAGCGGTTAACATGGTGACTTGAGATTTGTCTCAGACTTGTGCAATGCCACAAGGTTATGGAGGTTGATAATAAGCTCTAATAATTTTGGCGGGACATTACCCGCTTCAATAGCTAACCTCTCAACCACGCTTGAAGTTGTTGTGGTTCAAAGAAACAAGCTACATGGAAGCATACCAGCTGGGATAGGGAACCTGGTCAACTTGGAATTGTTGGCTCTGGGGGAAAACTCCTTCACAGGTAGCATCCCCGCATACTTTGGGAACCTTTCAATGGTTGAGGAAATAGATCTTCAAGTCAACCAGGTATCAGGAACCATTCCATCCTCTTTTGGAAACTTAACCAAGTTAACCGCACTGGGAATGCAAGGGAATAATCTTCAGGGAAGCATCCAGGTGCTAAGGGGATGCATTGGACTCCAAGAATTGTATGCTTCTCAAAATAACTTTAGTGGCCCAATACCTCAACAACTTCTTGGCCTCCCTTCCTTATCAATCAATTTGGACTTGTCTAAAAACCACTTTACTGGTTCCCTTCCCATGGAGGTTGGGAAGTTGAACAATCTAGGTACATTGGATGTTTCTGATAACTTGTTATCAGGAGAACTTCCCAATAGCCTTGGTAGTTGTACACATTTAGAAGTCCTACACTTGCAGGGTAACTTCTTCAAGGGGCTCATTCCTTCATCTATGATTTCGGTTAAAGGGATTCAAGATTTAGACATTTCTCGTAACAATTTTTCGGGTGAAATTCCACGATTTTTAGAGAGCTTTGCCTTGTTGAAGAATCTGAACCTATCTTTCAATCATTTTTGGGGAGCAGTAACAACGGGAGGTGTTTTTAAAAATGCAAGTGCTACTTCAATTGTTGGAAACACCAGGCTCTGCGGCGGTGTTCCTAATCTCCAACTGGCCAAGTGCAAGTCTAAAGAGTCCAAGGGAGGCGGATTGTCTCGTGGCCTGAAAATACTTGTCTCTATAGTTGTTGGGTTTGCTCTTCTAGGAATAGCTGTGGTGTTGTATTTTCTGTTTCTCAAGAACGGAAAACAAAGAAACTGCATTGAGCACTTCAATGAGCTCTGTTTTGCAAGTGTCATATAGTACTCTTCTCAAAGCTACAAATGGGTTCTCTTCAGCTAATTTGATTGGTGTGGGTAGTTTTGGGTCTGTGTATAAAGGAGTTCTTGATTTTGGTGGAGCTCAGCTTGTTGCCATCAAGGTGTTTAACATGTTACATCATGGAGCATCTAAGAGTTTCATGGCCGAATGTGAGGCGTTAAGAAATATCAGGCATCGAAATCTCGTCAAGATTATAACTGCATGTTCAAGTGTTGATTATCAAGGTAATGATTTCAAGGCTCTCGTGTATGAGTTAATGGACAATGGGAGCTTAGAAGAGAGGTTGCATTCGACTATTGAAACGAAAGAGGAAACAGATGCACCCAAGAATTTAAATCTTCTTCAGAGGCTAAACATCACCATTGACGTTGCTTGTGCACTTGATTATCTTCATAACGATTGCGAAACACCAATAGTCCATTGTGATCTCAAGCCAAGCAATGTTCTCTTGGACGCAGAGTTCACTGGACATGTTTCTGACTTTGGACTTGCAAGATTCCTTGCAAAATTAGCCGATAAGGGTTCAGCAAATCAAGCAAGTTCCATTGGCATAAGGGGATCGGTTGGCTATGCTGCTCCAGGTAAATATTCCTATATGCTTCACTGTTGCCTTTCTCTATCGTTTAACTTGGTGTAAATGATAATTTGCGTAGACAGTTCATGTTGCATGCCCTCATAATTCAAGAGAGTCATTTTATTTAGAAATGTGGTTTTAATGTTCTGTGATGCTTGAACTGCAGAGTATGGTATGGAAAGTGAAGTGTCGAAAAGTGGAGATGTCTACAGCTTTGGCATTCTCTTGTTAGAGATGTTTACGGGAAGGAGACCCACTGACCACATGTTTAGTGATGGGTTGAACCTTCATAATTTTGTGAAGACGGCTTTTCCCCATCGAGTCACAGAGATTGCAGATTTACTTCTTCAAGAAGGTAGCAGCAAATCTCCCAAACAATACAGCATGAATGCTCAAAGAGTGGAGGAGTGCTTGAGTTTGATATTTAAACTTGGAATTGCATGTTCTGTTGAATCCCCCGCGAACCGAAAGGATATCAGTGATGTTGCATCTGAATTACATTCCATCAGGGATATGCTTCTTGGTTAGAAACTTTTCCTACTTTCCTACTCTACATATCGAGGAAATAATCAGTGGCGCCTGCTGCTTAAGGCTTGGTCATCTTCTTCTTTTTTCTTCTCTCATACTCTACTTGTTTGTTCTTACAGTTTCTTGTTAGGGATTTCACTGTGTTTGTTCAGCATATTATTATTATTTTCTACTTGTGTAAATGAAATTATGAGGAAATCAAGAATCCTTGCAACCATGTGGGAGCTGAGCTGCCCATTGGCCAAGTTGATGAACCCGACTTGTGTTAGTTTGGACCACATTTTAATTCATGAAAATAACATTATCATTGGCAGCCAAAAGTGGTTTTTTCACGTGGATCCTAATTTTTGTAAATTGTTGGGATTTTGTTTTCTTGCAATCAAAGGTTTTTTTATGATATCATCTTGGCACAATTTAGTTGTTCTTGTTCCCTATCTTTTCACCATGATGGAAAATGTGCTCTTCCTAGCAAATAAGACAACCGAGCGCTGAGGACAGCATGTCACCATCTCATAAAACTTTTTTGGTTTCACGGTTTCATGCCATTTTCTCTCCCTTTCACTCCTCAGTTACCTGTTACCTGTCGGGTTCAATCTATGTATTTTATTAGGCTTTATATCACAAAAGGTCTCTGAGGTTTACGAAATTATCAGTTGCGTTCTTGTTTTTTGTATCGTTCGTGGTCGCCGAGAGTTAATATGCGTCTTTCGCGAAATAGTCAGCTGCCGTTTGTTTGTCAAAAACTTTGTTAGTTTCTTTGATGTGGCGTATATGAGGAAGCTCGCATATCCAATAATATAGTCACATGTATTTAAAACACAATATATATTCTAAAAATAATTTTAAAATTCATAAAAATTAAAAATTAAAAAACCAAAAGAAAAGTTGTATTGTAAAATTTAAATTATTTAATATATATATATATATATATTGTATTTTAAATATATGTGGCACTATATTATTGAATATATGGACTCCACATATATACCCACAACAAAGAAACTAACGGAGTTTTTGATGAATGACTATTTGTAAAGACGCATATCAACCTCGGCGACCACGAATGACATAAAAAAAAGACGCAATCTGATAGTTTCGTGAACCTGGATGTTTTATGATAAAAAACTATTCCATTATAAGGTACCGAAAAACCGTTACGTTACACACGACTAACGATAGCATTTTTCTACTTGTTCATACAACATATATATGCAAAGGCAAAAACCACCTAAAATACAAGCAGATGGTTACAAGTTACTTGCTGGGTTTTAATTTAATTTATATATTCGAGTTACCATACAACATATACAAAGGCAAACAAACACCATCTAAGTTCTAAAACAAATAGATTCGTAGATCAATCATTTAAAATGTACAATTACAAGACCACCTTCACAACACTATATATATATATATATATATATATATATATATATATATATGTAATACAGTCTGAGCATCTAAGAACCACACATCAAAATTATAAAACAATTGCAAGCGCATCTTCCTCAACATTATCTTAACAGAGCAGAGTATATCATTTTAACCATGAACAGAGGCGTATCGGTTGATCAAAGCCAATGCATTGCTGGTCAATTGTGCTACTTTCACAATCCGGCCTCTCACATCAGTCTTCAAATTCCCATTCATTCCGTTTCCACTAAACCCCTCAGAACATGTGTTCTCATCTGTCAAAGCAGCACTAACCCAAGTTTGAACATCACTTATCATGAGCTGAAAATCATAGTTTTTGAAGTTACCCATCTCAGCTATAGACCTCCGGAGCTCGTCGACTGAGTCACTTAACTCTTCCACGCAGTCTCTCATGGCACCAACTTCTCTAGGCTTCAACCCATGGATTTGGGAGAGTTTTAGCATCATGGCAGAGGTGGATTTGGCAGAGGAAAGTGTCACATTAAGGGCTGCACCAGCCATGAGCTTAGGACTTGTCTGGATTGTGCTTGCATGGCTTGAGAGAGAGGTGCGGCAGAGTTTTGGGTATCTTGTGGCACTGCAAGATGTTTTCATGAATTCATCGTTGTTGGTTTTTGGTGCAAGGTCTCTGGCTGCTGAGGTTGAGGAGATTATGCAAAAACTAATGGAAAGTGCTGTGAGAAAGTATGTGGCAAAATGTGTAGAAGATGAAGAAGATTCCATCTTGATATTTTTGTGTCTCTGAATTTTGGAGGCAGTGGAGGGAGTGATGGGAGTAGGGAGGGAAATGTGCCAATTTATAGAATCCAAGTTCCAAAAAAAAAATCCTTAAAAAAAAATAATATTGATGGATAATAATAAAAATTGAAGTTGATAATTCATAAGTCTAGCAGCCTCAAAAGGAATGGGAAAAATCTTTTTTGAGGGGGCCAAAAGCCGATATACATCTATTCTTGATTTGTAAAGGAAAAAGAAGTATTTCCTTACAAGTAATGAGAGAAGTAGTATCCAATCCTTACACGTAATGATATCAAATCGATCCCAAAGTTGATGGGTTGAGCCAGTCAACTTGTGTATATCTGTATTTCTGCAACTTGAGCGTTTTTGGTCGACATGCAATAACAACAAAAATCTCTCCCCTTAAAAGAAACACTCCAAAAGGGATTCAATGCATGCAAGATTCCAAAGGGATATTTAAAGCACATGAAGATTTTTATTTGGAGGAGAGGAAACATATCACAATTGTTCAAGTGGCCAATCAGTGGAGATTGTTTGGCTTGGAGTGGGGAAGGCTCCAAATGGGATTTCAGAAACGTTTGGCCCAAACAAAAACAAAGCTAAAATATTGACATCTTTGGGCCTACACGTATAACTAAGCTTCATGATTCATGAATCGTGATACAGCACACGTCAACGTGATGGTCCAAAATTAAAATAATAACCAAAATAAAGTAAAAAATAAAAAATTGGACTATCTCCATCCTCCCTTTGACGTAATACAGTTCAACAGTTGGAACTTGGTAAAGAGCCCATATAACCGGAAATTTAAACACATGCATTTCTGGTAACTTAGTTGAATGTTATCTACTAATTCACCACAAATCATGGGGATGTGAATTGGGAACATTAAGAGGAGGGTAGCATAACTTGTTTTTTTTTATTTTTCCCGAATAAAAAAAATTGCGAAGCACAATTTGTTTCGCCAATAGTCTTATCTAATTGTTGAGTAATTTTTGGGTGTTTCCGGTAAACCACGTAGCTGGTGTACCATCCACTAAACGTAAGATATGTGGAATATTTTCAATGCAGTCCGCTCACATGTCATAAAAAACAATGTAGTAAGTTTGAGAGTAAGTCCATCCTAGGTCTATTGGATGGTACACTAGCCACGTGGTGTACCCGGAACATTTAAAAAATTCTCCTAATTATGGCTAGCCTCTTTGAAATGATATAAGTTTTCTGAATACAAGAGATAGTCTAAGTTAAAATATGGAATGTGATTTCTCACACGACACTACTAATGGGTTAGACTCCGTTGATTGTGATGGTTAATTTTGTTGTAGTTAGATTGGGCTTAATATTTAATTAATATTCTATCATTTGTCCCAAAAAAAAAAATTAACTAAATTTTATGTGTTTTTAGCTCAATTTTAACTAAAAAATATAGAGCATGATTATGGATGCTCTCTTAAAGCACATGAAGATTTTAATATGGAGGAGAGGAAAGGGTTTTTAGGTCTAATGGTCCCCGAACTTTGACCCGATTCGCATTTTGGTCCCTCAATTTCCAAAATCGTTCCCATGGTCCTTCAACTTCAGTTTCGTTAAGACAAATGGTCATGCCGTTAATTTTGTTAACTTTTCTGTTAAATGCAGGGGTAAAAAGGTATAATACTAATAAAATTATATATATATATATATCTCTATTTATCTTTTTATACCTCATGAATCCTCTCTCCAATCCATGGCTTTACCTCTGGGATCTCACTGTCAGGCAAGTTTTGGTGAGCAAGAACAGGCTTCACAAAATTGAAAATGGGAGAGGCTGGCATTGCTCACATAAAACGGGTAATCGAAATAGGCCATGGACTGTTCACCAATGGAGTCCCAATTTGGAATTGGGTTGGGGTTTCTAGAGGTTGGGGATGAGAGCGGTGGTGTCACGACCAGGCTCCTTTAGCACGATATTGTCCGCTTTGGGCCCCCTCTCGGCCCTCACGGTTTTGTTTACGGGAACTCACGAACAACTTCCCAGGTAGATCACCCATCACGGGATTGCTCTAGCCGAACTCGCTTAACCGGAGTTCAAGGAATCAGAAGCGGTGAACTTCCAAAAGGTCTTGAGCTAGGAAGATACGTGCCCACATATATAAACACTTCACCTTTCCTCCCCAAGCGATGTAGGATTGCTCACCGTTCTTGCTTCCCAAGCTCACGGGTCTTACAATCCACCCCATTTGGGGCCAGCGTCTTCAGCGGCACACTTCCGGTCGGGGTCAGCTCGATACCATTATGTCACGACCCGACTCCTCTAGCACGATATTGTCCGCTTTGGGACCCCATCTCTGGCCCTCACGGTTTTGTTTACGGGAACTCACGAGCAACTTCCCAAAGAGGTCACTCATCCTGGGATTGCTCTAGCCCCAACTCGCTTAACCCGGAGTTTCAAGGAATTGGCCGGTGAGCTCCCAAAAGGCCTTGTGCTAGGAAGATACGTGTCCACACATATAAGCACTTCACCTTTCCCTCCCCGAGCGATGTGGGATTGCTCACCGTTCTTGCTTCCCCAAGCTCACGGGTCTTACAAGTGGGGTTACATGGGCATTATTGGAAATTCATAGAGGAAGAAGAGACGAAGGAATTGTAAAGCACAAATAGTGAATGAGATTAGATGAATTAGTGATGGGATCGAAATGACTTAGGCTTGGATAGGAAGATGACGAAGGACTAGCTTGGTAGGATGGGATTGGACTAGGATTTAGAGAAAAGTAAGGGTTGATCATGGTTGGTGTTCATGGTGTATCAATTGAGGTTGGTTTCAATCCCTGTACAACAACACCACCATCACATTATTATAATTCATCAGTAAATTAATTTTCAAGTGGATTTTTCCTTTGGATATGAGCTATGACAATTATGGGAAAAATAATTAGAAATTAAAAAAGAAATCGAAGAATTTGGACAATTAAAGTGAATTGAAGAAGAGAAGGGAAGAGGTATGTTGCAATAGGTGGTGCCGTCGTCTTTGACGATCCAGCCAGCTTGGAAGCAGAGAGCTTTCAACACCTCATTGTTGTCGTAGTGCTTGGGCAAATTGAAGCTGCCTTGAGCTCGGAGCCCTGTGAATATCTTCGCAGCTATGGCTCACTCTCCTCTGGTTGTTCTCTCTCTCCCTCTAAGACAACTTCCTCTGCGTCATCGTTGCCGTAGACGTGGCTCCATCCGACGTTATTCTCTGATCAATTGTCTTCCCTCTATCTCTTGCTCTATCCTTTCCCTTTCAGTATCATGCGCTGAGAGAGAGAGAGAGAGAGAATGTTATTAATATTTTCAATTAGTTATTTTAATATTTTTAATACAAAAATACCATTTTGCCCCTACATTTAACGAGAAAAGTTAACAAATTTGTGGCAGGATCGTTTATGTCTTATGGCTGAAGTTGAAGGGGCAGCGGGAGCGATTTTGAAAATTGAGGGGCCAAAATATGAATCGGATCAAAGTTTGGGGACCATTATACCTAAAAACCCGAGAGAAAACATATCACAATTGTTCAAGTGGCCAATCAGTGGAGATTGTTTGGCTTGGAGTGGGGAAGGCTCCAAATGGGACTTCAGAAACGTTTGGCCCAAACAAAAACAAAGCTAAAATATTGACATCTTTGGGCCTACACGTATAACTAAGCTTCATGATTTGTATTCATGAATCATGATACAGCACACGTGAACGTGATGGTCCAAAATTAAAATAATAAACAAAATAAAGTAAAAAAATCAAAAATTAGACTATCTCCATCCTCATTTTGACGTAATACAGTTCAACAGTTGGAACTTGGTACAGTGCCCATATAACCGGAAATTTAAACACATGCATTTCTGGTAAATCATGGTGATGTGAATTGGGAACATTAAGAGGAGGGTAACATGACTTGTTTTTGTTTTCCCATAATTAAAAAAAAAATGCAAAACACAATTTGTTTCGCCAATAGTCTATCATTTGATATCTAATTATGACTAACTTCTTTGAGATGATATAAGTTTTCTGAATACAAAACATAATCTAAGGGGGTGTATTCAATTGAGATTTTAAAAGACTATTTATGGATAAATAAGTCAGTGGATTTTAAAAGACTATTTAGGAATGTAATGACTTATAAGATTTTATTAAAGATTTTTAATCATGATTTTTACTTATTGGATTTTAAAAGATTTATATCATAAGAATTTATAAGATTTGAAAGAATGCATAGATTTTTTACTTTTATGATGCTAACCAACCAACTTTTAGTCGGATGATGGCTTGAATATCAGTTGATAGACATTCGTTTCGTGGGTCATTCCCGTCCAAGTCACCCTCATCTTCTGTAATTTGCATAGTGTAATAAATTAGTCAAATTATTTACACATGCCATAGACTATATTAATTCAAACACAATATATCACATGCCTTGGATGGCATTCTTCACTTTTGCTGTCTAGCACCAAGTCCCCTCAGAATCGGAAAAATAAACAGCAATTTGTTGATTCCTCCGCCTAGTCCAGTGCAGATCTCATGTGCAAGCAGCTGTTTATTTCGTTAGTTTTATTTTCTTTTACAGAAAACTTGCATTTGAGAAGGAAGATAGGTTTGAAGCCTTATTGGTATGTGTAGAAGGGTCAACAATAACATCACATGCGCCCTCATATATTTGACTTATAGGACGACTTACTAACCAAGTTGGCAAACTGCAAGCCATCTAGCCAAGAAGTATATCAAGAAACCATTCATTATTCATATTTTTTAATTTATCAGCACCCTTTTCCTAGTCCTTGTGTTTTCTGTTTTTCATTCCTTCCTCCAAACCCCATACAATCACCATTTGATTTGAACAAAAACACGCAGCATCAAGAAATCGTCAAATAATGAGAAAAATAACTTGCCTTGAAATCGGTTGAGCATACATAAGATATATACAAAGCAAAGGTAGCTGCAGCCTGCAGGTTCACTAGTAGCAAAGCTAACTGGAATAGTTTTCTATGTTGCTTGCTCTACTAGACAGAGCAAAGAGTGCACCTACTAATTACATTCCAAAAATACATTTGTTCTCTTTTCATGAATCATGATCGAACACAACCAAAAAGGAAGCACTATTCAAAATACAAGGAACCTGGGTCATTGGGACATAATCACAAACACCTACCATGCCAAATTTTCGGGTCAAATGTCTGCTTGTTCATTTTTGTTTCTGATTTTTGTTGGAATATTGGGTTTTTGGGTTTCTTGGCGGGGAAACATGTGCTTTGGCTTGGCGCCAAGGAGTTTAACAATTCCCCGTTGTTATTTTTAGCATCTGAAGTTGGTGGGTGTCTGGGAAAAGCTCGGCTTGGGCTTACTGCTTGCTTTGTTGTTCATCTTCTTTAGCAGGTAGAGAGAGAAAAAAATCCCACATGAAAAATCCGATGGGTTAGGGTGGGATTTGAGATAAGGCTTGGTATTTATACCTCCCACTAAAAATCTCACACAATCTCACATTTAAAAAATCCGTCGAAATTAGCGAGTTTTTGAATACCATAAAAGCTTTTTATTCTTATTTTAAGTCTTGATTGAATCCACTAAATTTCGACACTCGTTTAAAAATCACAATAGTCTTGTGGAATCTGAGAGCATTTAGATTATTTAAAGTCTTAATTGAATACCACAAGACTTATTTATTCCAAAATAATCTTTTAAAATCCTAATTGAATACATCCCTCTAAATTAAAATATCGAGTGTGGTTTCTCACACAACACTATTAATGGGTTAGACTCGGTTGACTGTGATGGTTAATGGAAAAACATAATCCTTGCTCTCTTCCGTAAATTATGGGATTTGGAAGTTAACAACGGGTACGTAGTGTAGCCGTCTTGATCACTTGCACGTTGAAGTGAGATTCTTATTCAATTATTTTCCTTTAATTAGCAAATAATGCAACATACACGTGGCAAATGAGAAGTGCCCAGACGAAATGTTGAAGTTGGCAGGGTCGTAGAGGATCAAGACCGTAGCCAAGTCCACCACATCTCTCAACCGTCCAGAAACACCGCCTATCGTCCAGCAGCGTTTCACGCTACACTACAACGCATGCGGACATGCGTATGTGCTATGCCCCGCACGTTCTTATTCGGTTTTGACTTTTGAAATCAACGTGTATGATTCGTGTCCATATCTGATAGGGTGGCCACATGACACACCGTAGGCCCATGCTGCCGTATATCCTCACTTCCGGTAAACAAGCAAACGACTATATCCGTAATATTCAATACTCCTTCTTTTCCGTATATCCTTCACGTATTTCATCTTCTTTTTTCCTAGCATTTACATTAACCTCAAATGCTTCTTGATAGTTTTTTTTTAATTTAAGTGATATTCTACTTTAATATAATTTAAACTACGGGAGGAAAATTCAAACTCGAGTGCAAAGTGGGGAACACATCTGCTATAACCAACTTGGCTAAATCCATGTATGCGCTTATTTGATAGTTAAATCAATTTCAAACATTAACAATATTAAAATTAAAGCAAAGTCTACCAATTAAGTATTCTAAGCCGGCATAGTGAGAATGTATTTTTTTTATTGTCAATGATGTAATTTTTTATTTCAAAAGTGCAAAGGTGGCTATTGTTGTAAGCCTTTTAATTAAGTATGTTTGACAAGAATTACCAATTTAACACCCATTTATATGCACATAGGTTATTTGGTCTCCAAGATATTGTCCCTTGTTTTTATTCATATGTTTTTATCTACATTATTAGCTCTTATAATTTAATTATTTTTTACCTGTCGCGAGTTCTAAAACGTACACTCAACTCAAGCTAGCAAATGAACATGTACCATATCATCTATTGCTTATACTTTATCAAAAAATAGAGGCGCCATTATAATTTGGATTTATAAGATGGCTAGCTTGGACTTTTTTATTTTTATTTTTTATTTTTTATTTTTTAAGACCCTTGGAGTTTCAAAGTCACCTGAGAGTTGCCTATAAATTGGCAATTGGCATCCCATCAACACACAAACACACCCTTCAATCCAAGAAAATAAAAATGGGAGCTCAAACTTTCACAACCCCAACCTCAAAATCACACAATGCTCTCACATTTCTCCTCCCAATTCTCCTATTGATCTTCATGCCAAACATGCACACTACCTTGGCAACCTCTTCTTCTTCTCAAACCTACGTCAAAACTGCCTGCAACACAACCACATACCCACTAATTTGCTACAAATCTCTCTCCTCATACGCCTCCAAAGTCAAATTCGATCCTCATAAACTTTGTACCTATGCCCTCTCCGTTACCCTAAAAGCAGCAAAAATGCATCTTCCATAGTCTCAAAGCTGTCTAAAAACATAGGGCTAACCCCATCGGAGAAAGGGGTCGTCAAGGATTGTATAGACAATATTAAGGACTCCATCGACGAGCTCAAACAGTCGGTGAGTTCCATGAGCAATTTGGGGGTTTCGGGTTCTGATGTACAATTACAATTGGATGATATAAAGACTTGGGTTAGCGCTGTCATCACGGATGACGCTACTTGCACGGATGGATTTGATGGTGTGAAGGTAAGCACCGTGGTTAAGACCGCCATCAAGAACAGCTTTGTGAATGCGGCTAGGTTGGCTAGCAATGCCCTTTCTCTCATAGACAGCCTCAGTTACTAGCTCAACCTATACCCTTGTATTTCCTTCACGTTTTTCTTTTTTCTTTTTTCTTTTATTTTACTTTGATTGATATAAGTTTATAGATTTTCTAATTTGTGTGTGTGTTTAATGTAATTAAAAATTGTGTGAAATGGTTTTGTGACAATTGGAAGATTTTCTATATGATAATACGTATTATGTAATGTGTTAACAACAGGGAGTTTTGAACTATTTGATAACAAATAAGCAAACCCCATGTTGAAGATCCCATAAATAATACTATATAAATAGTTATCTTTTAACATTTTTATTTCCGGTGTATAAGAGCTTCATATGTGTATTCTCAAAACAAAGAAGAAGAAAAATGAAGAGCTTCCCATTCCCATCCCATGTGAGTTTCACATTTATGCATATATGAATGATTCCAAAACCTGTTTATAATAATCCAATCCATGTGATACTCACTAAAAGATGCGGGATTGGATGCGGGATGGCAGCCCAGGGTCGAACTCCAATGTAACCAAAAAAAAAAGCCCCTTACCAGATATATGTTTTTGTACCAGAATTTTTGTTTATACAAGCGCAAGTGTGTTATTTCATTCATGCCAATAATCATATACGTCATTTATAAGTCAAATTTTAAATTGATATACTCTGCATTAATTCAGGCATGGGAATGAGGATGATCACATGGAGAATACATGATCTGATCATTCGATATCTTTTTGACTCCTTTCGATCTTGTTCTCTTATTATTAATTGAAATTAGAATCTCTAGTATCATTTTTTTTTTATCAAATATAAATTTTCATTAGATAAACTTCAATACTACAATCAAAGACATCAACATGACATCTAAAATATCAGTCACAATAAGGCAACAAACTAACATGTTAAAAACAAAACTAAAGCAGACAAAAACCGCACTAAAACTACTAGCCCACATCACCAAAGTTAACCATACGCCCAAATAAAGCCCACATACCCAACATAACCGAAATCCTAAAGCAACTGATAAGCCTAAACAAACCCTACCACCACTACCTGAAGAAGCGTCGTCGCGGCCACACCCACCACCGCATCCGTAACAGATTTGGAAAAAACACGATTTCCAGCAATTTACCTAGACATAAGAGCGAACAAATAAACGAAAATAACTTCCTTGACAAAGAACAATTAGGTGATTTACATCAACCTCCGTCGAAGACAATGTAGACCCAAGTTTAGAAAACATGAGCAGTATTTTAGAGAACGGGTTTTGGGAGAATGATTTGTTTCAATCGGAGCATGGCTCAGAATAAATCATCACAAATAGCTTTTTATTCAAAATGCCCCAGTGACTTATTCAATAACCCTAACAACAAAAATGGCAACAAGAGAGGAGGGGAGGAGGGGCAATGACGCTTCTTCCTCCTCCCCCTCTATGAAGTTTTTATTTGGGACTTACAGAATCTCTAGTAATTAATTAATTAGAATTTATAATATGAGTTTTTGGAAAATTTAATTAAAATATGCTTGCATTAGGTGAATGGCACTACCCAACCTTCCTTCACAAACGTCCTTGCTCCTTGGAACCATGTGTTAAGGTTTCAACCCACTACTACCACCATTATTGATACCACCTCTAATTTAACCCCCACATTCTGACATGTGAATGTGTGAGATTTTATACAAAATGTGTCGAACTATTAGCAGTTTTATTTTGAGAAATTTTCAATATGGAACTTTGTATTCTTCAACACTATGACCAGTCAAATATCATGAATCTCTTATATCTTGAAATATTCAAATAATATATTGTGACTGTGGCCTGACAAGTGTCATCATAAGTGATGGGTCCCCATGCCATTGCGACTTGCCTACGTACGTACAGCATGCCTAATAAAATCCATTCTGAAATCATGAATTGAAAACTTTATTGTTCTTTTAGGTATAAACTAAAATTCCAGAGATGCGGTTGTGGTAAGCATCACACACACAAATATATCTAAACTTTGCACCACCACCCATTAATTATTTACTCATGAATTTCTCTGTTTTTAACATGAAGGGCATGAAAGGAACAAGATGATATGTCGTCTTGATTTTTTTGTTCTTTCTTTTTGGTTAAGAGATATATATATCAACTTGCTTTTTGATTCATATGCTAAAAGGAAAAGCTCAAGGACTGGATAAAGACGGAAAATTTGTTGGGGATGCCCTAATCCCCAATCCCCAATCCTCAATCCTCAATCCATCCATTTGATATTTTGTTGGCCAAACCAAATGCATGTGAAGTCACCGTGTAGATAGTTGAGTTTTCACGTGGTCTTCTTCATCTTCATCTTCAAAGCCTCACTCTCTCACGTGGTCACCACCGTCACCTCGCAAGTCCCCACAAACGTCCTCTTTGTCCGCTCCCAACAGTTCTACCCTTTCACCTTTCACACTCTCCAATTTTCTTTTCCTACGAAATCAGTACTACTCATCCAAATCTGTTTTTAGTTATTGAATGGTTGATGCGTATAAGTAGACAATTGTGAGTCATTGATGCACTAGAATTGTGTTGCGTACAATTAAGACTCACAGTTGCGGACGCGATGCATCAATGACTCACACTTGCGTACGCGATGCATCAATGACTCACACTTGCATACGCGTCCTCGCGTGCATTTCAGCATAATTTGGAAAAAATCATGGCCAAAGTTCAATTGTTGTTATTTTACCAAAAGAAGAAGAAAGTTGTTGTACGGACATATGGTTTCCTCATGCCTATCACTTGAAATAGTCTTAAATTGATATTTTGCCCCTTCAATCAAGGATGTCATCATGAATAATTTAAGCTCTAAAACAGTTCAAAGTTCCAAAATTCAGATGCCAAAACAAGCAGCCTTCATTCATAGCTTCACACATACAGAGGATTCAGAACACTTTATTTTCCGTATATCCTTCACATATTTCATCTTCCTTTTTCCTTGCAATTAGATTAACCTCAAATGCTTTTGGATAGTTTTTTTTAAAAAAATATAAGCGATATTCTACTTTAATCTAATCTAAGCTATGAGGATGGAGATTCAAACTCGAGTGCAAAGTGGGGAGCACATTTTCTCTAGCTTACTTGGCTATACCTATGTATGCGCTTCTTTGATAGTGGAATCAATTTCATGTAAGACAATTTATTGTCTTAGTCCGGTAAATATAATCTTCTAACACTAAGAGGACTCCTCGAGTATTTTAGTTGATTATGGAATAGAACTCCAACTTTTCGAATATACACTTGTACATAGCTTAATAAAGTAAAACATAACTGTTAATAGAACTCCTAATACAATATGGATTGAAACAAACCTAGTATGATGTGAATAGAACACTTGGATGCTTCTTGATAGGCAAGGCATTCGAGTAACGCATATATATAGGGGTCCCTTCCCTTGCAGCGATTACTCTCGATATACAGACTCTCACCCTATCTAGAGAAAACAGAGAACTAAGGAGCTGCGTAGGGGAAGAAGATTTCCTACAAATTGCCATGGCTGAGCAAGGTTAGTCTTCTGTTCATGTTTGATGTCAGTTGGCCATGTCCGATGTGCGATGGTCATGTCCGATGTGGTTACTGTTCATGTCCGATGTGACTACTGTTAATGTCCAATGTGATTACTATTCATGTCCAACGCTTGTGTCTGATAGTCATGTCCTAAGTGGAATTTTGTATTCTAGAATAAAAGCCTATTAAGGTTTTACATTTCAAACATTAACAATATTAAAATTGAAGCAAAGTCTACCAATTAAGTATTCTAAGCCGGCAGAGTGAGAATGTTTTTTTTTTTTTTGTCAATGATTTAATTTTGATTTCAAAAGTGCAAAAGTGCAAAGGTGGCTATTGTTGTAAGCCTTTGAATTAAGTATGTTTGACAAGAATTACCAATTTAACACCCGTTTATATGCACATAGGTTTTTGGTCCTTTGGGATGAATCTCCTCCATATATGTCCACGAACATTTCTTACCATTCTCCAAAGATATTCCCCCTTGTTTTTATTCATATATGCTTATTTGATACGATTTTTATTCATATGTTTTTATCTACATTATTAGCTCTTATAATTTAATTATTTTTTATCTGTCGGGTCTGGTCAAGTTCTAAAACGTACACTCAAGCTAGCAAATGAACATGTGCCATATCATCTATTGCTTATACTTTATCAAAAAATAGAGGGGCCATTATAATTTGGATTTATAAGATGAATAGCTTGGACTTTTGTTTTAATTTTTAAGACCAATGGAGTTTCAAAGTCACCTGAGAGTTTACTATAAATTGGCAATTGGCATCCCACACACAAACACACACATCAATCCAAGAAAATAAAAAATGGGAGCTCAAACCTTCACAACCCCAACCTCAAAATCACACAATGCTCTCACATTTCTCCTCCAAATTCTCCTATTGATCTTCATGCCAAACATGAACACAACCTTGGCAACCACTTCTTCTTCTCAAACCTACAAAACCTACGTCAAAACTGCTTGCAACACAATCACATACCCACTAATTTGCTACAAATCTCTCTCCTCATATGCCTCCAAAGTCAAATCCGATCCTCATAAACTTTGTACCTATGCCCTCTCCGTTACCCTAAAAGCGGCAAAAAATGCATCTTCCATAGTCTCAAAGCTATCTAAAAACACAGGGCTAACCCCATCGGAGATCGTCAAGGATTGTATAGACAATATTAAGGACTCTATCGACGAGCTTAAACAATCAGTGAGTTCCATGAGCATTTTGAGGGTTTCGGGTTCCGACGTGCAATTACAATTGGATGATATAAAGACTTGGGTTAGCGCCGTCATCACGGATGACGCTACTTGCACGGATGGATTTGATGGTGTGAAGGTAAGCACCGCGGTTAAGACCGCCATCAAGAACAGCATTGTGAATGCGGCTAGGTTGGCTAGCAATGCTCTTTCTCTCATAGACAGCCTCACTTACTAGTTCAACCTATACCCTTGTATTTCCTTGACTTTTTCTTTTTTCTTTTATTTTACTTTGATTGATATAAGTTTATAGATTTTCTAATTTATGTGTTTTAATGTAACTAAAAATTGTGTGAAATGGTTTTGTGACAATTGGAAGATTTTCTATATGATAATATGTATTATGTAATGTGTTTACAACAGGGAGTTTTGAGCAATTTGGTAACAAATAAGCAAAACCCATGTTGAAGATCCCATCTATAATAATTGGCGACCCACATAACTTTTATTAATTCTATTCTAGCCCCTTCACACACGTGTACCAATTAGTTTTCTTTTTTGTTTTTAAATTTATTTATTTATTTTATATTTAAGAAAAAATAAAATAGGTAGTTATGTTCCATAAAAATATGACCCATTATCTGATTTTATTTTTCATTTTAATTTTTTAATAGGAAAAATATAAATTGACTATATTATCCTCATTTATTTAATAATTTAAAAAATTCAGTATAAGTCCAATTCTTATGACAGAATTTGGGTGCAATCCACACATTTGTTGTTAGTAATTCAAGTCCTCTAACTTTTGTGCCATGTAGGATTAGTAACATTTTTTAAATTTCTGACGTTTATATTTTATTTTCGTAATTTTTTAATTTATGTTGTGGTTCAAATTTTGCCCTTAAGATATAAATGAGGTAACTAATTGCAAAAATCCTCAGACGGCAAGAACAGCAAATCCCATAAATCACGTATTCCACAATCAATCAAGTTCCTGTCAAAGTCAATTTCTGCATATTTTCATGCTTCTTAATTGCATAGGTTCTTGAGTTTCAATTTAGGGTTGATTGTTATAAGTATGGAAGGAACTTGGCTTTGGGGTTTTTTTTACTTTCCTTCTTCGTCAATTGCAGCCTGTGGAATTTGTTGTCGTTTGGGGGTTTCTCACCTTGCGTCTCCATCAATTGAAGTGCCTGTATTTCAGGAATTTGACTATTTGTTTCTCTCCTCCAGATAGTTGAACTCCTCTTTCCCCAACAAATGTTTTGTACCCTTCCGGCAATGCAGATATGAACTTGTGAGCATTGGCCATATTTGCAGCTTCAATGATCTCAGCCTCAGTTGCTGACTCGTGCCCATAAGCTATTTTTCATAAATGGTTGTAGCAAAGAGGCATGGCTCATGAGTAATTAGGTACATTATTTTATATTTATCTAGTATTTATGTACATTATCTTAGATTTACCTCGTATTTAGGTATATTATCTTATATTTACCTAGTAATTAGGTACATTATTTTATCTTTGCCTAATAATTAGGTATAATATTATATCATATTTACCTAGTAGTCATGTAAATATTTGTTGGGAAGACATCATCAATAATACTCCTCCTTCCATTGTTTTATATGAGCTTCTTTTATTTGTTGCCTGATGGATAGATAAAATATGTGGGTCATTACTTTCATTACTTAAATTGTATTTTATCTAGATATTAGATAAATATTGCAATTGTTAATTTGTTAAAGTATTTTATTTGACGAAACTTTTTTTTTTTGGTACCGATGTGTCATTGCGGCAATAGAAGGAATCAAAATTCAAAATCTAAAATCTATTTAGAAGGAAAGAATCAACACATTAATTTGGATTTTCAATTAATGTTCGTTCCTTATTTACCTCAAAGGGTAAAATTGACACAAGAAAAAAATTAATAAAAGTCAATGGACCCAAATCTACAACAAAAAAAGTGTGGACTAATCCCAATGACAGCTAGGAATTTTGGACTTAGATCGAAGAACCCCTTAATCATTTTAATTTTTAATGTTTGCATTAACCAATGTCAATTTCTGGTATTTTGAATGTTTCACAATTCTCTACCTTTTGCTTTATACAGGGACTGATTTACAGAGGAGCAAGGGTGGTCAAGTGACCCCAGCAACCTCTGGAATCCTCCATTAAAGGGAAGAAAATTGACCCCTGCAAAGGTGTTCGACGAAAGTCCTCAAAGAGAGAGGAAGAGAGCTGAGCCTGCGCGTAACGCACCTTGCGCGCAGCGCTGCTTGCGTGGTTTTTTTCCTGACGTCAAAAAGACGTCGTCCTACTAAAGGGTTTTTTTATAAAAAACCTTGCCAAAACGACGTTGTTTTGGCTCAAGTTTAAAAACAAAACAAATGATGTAGTTCCTTCCCTCTCCCCGATATTTCCCTCCCCTTCCCGGAATTTTATAACCTAAATCCTCCCAAAAGAGCCAGCCAATCCCCAAACCAAACCCCTAATCCTATTGAACCAAGTACCAACCTCACCCAATCCGATGGCGGCAGCGACAACAGAGCAATGGTGCCGCCAGCAGGCAGTAAAGGAAAAAAATCACCCTCCAATTTCCAAATTCAATTTGATTTCAAAGGTGGATTTGTCATTGTCCCTCAAATTTGAAAGTATGTTATCATAATTTTTAATCTCTTTATGCTTTAATTAAATAGTTTGAAAGTATGTTATCATAAATGTGAGTTTTTATTTTGGAGTTTTGGTTAGTTTAGTTTGAATAAATTAGGGGTTTTTTTAATATTAGATTGTATATGCTTTAGTTAGTTAGATTGGATTAGTTTTTGTGTTTTTTAATTGTAGGTGCAGGTTTGTTAATTGTAAATTGGATTACTTAGTTAGATGTGCAGGTTTGTTATATGTGTTTGTTAATTAGTTTTGGTTAGTATGAATAAATTAGGGCTTTTTAAATAGATTATATTTGTTTGTTTGTATACTTTATTGATTATTTCTACCAATACATACAGTTTATGGAACGATTCTATAAGAGAATGAGACAAGTCTCATCAACTACTTCTAGTTCGAATAATGTGGGTAGTTCGAGTTCGAGAGATGTGGATATTTTGAGAGATGTGGTGGGTAGTTCGAAAGAAAATGAGTTACAAGATGTCTTGGCTAATTTTCCTGCAGACCCTAGACTTCGACCTCAAATGTTGGATTATGATCCTAACATTCGAGACGAAGTTCGAAGGGCATATCTACAAAAGGGTCCATGTCAACCTAAGGATCACACATTTCCACAATCCAAATGGCAACTTTATCGTGTGGACATCTTTATTCAAATCATTGAATGACAACTTGCAGAATTAAATCATCGCTTCAGGGAGGTAAATACTGAGTTGCTTCTTTGTTTGACATGTTTGAGCCCGAGCGATTCATTCATAGCTTTTGACAAACAAACGCTACTTCGTTTTGCTGAATTTTATCCTCAAAACTTTACTCCTCAAGAGGGTTGCATAGAACATTTAATTATGTATACTTGCTTCTGACATTAGTATTAACTTTACCGGTTGCCACTACTTCGGTGGAGAGAGCATTTTCTGCTATGAATGTTGTGAAAGGTCCACTTCGCAACTAAATGGAAGATCAATGGTTGAGTGATAGTTTACTTGTTTATATTGAGAAAGATGTGTTTAACGTTTTCAAAATATGAAAACTCGTCATGGACAATTGTAATGATGTCTTTTCTATTAATTATTAATTATAAATTATCGTTTCATTTTTATGGGTATATTTTTTGTATAAATTTTTTAAAACCTTTTAGACGTTGACCCCTGCAATGTAAATTCATGGATCCGTCCCTGTCTTTATATATATAGATATAGATATATAGTTGTCTTTTAACAATTTTATTTCCGGTGTATAAGAGCTTCATATTTGTATTCTCAAAACAAAGAAAAAACAATGAAGAGCTTCCCATTCCCATCCCATGTGAGTTTCACATTGATACATATATGAATGATTCCAAAACCTGTTTATAGTAATCCAATCCATGTGATACTCACTGAAAGATCGATGCGGGATTGCCCAACTATAATTATTTGCCAAACTTACCTTGAAATTAAAAGTCAAAGACGACATGTAAGACATGCATGCAAGTTAATATGGGGCATTTACATGTTTGATAAGGAGGATTAGCTTGACCAGTAAAATACTTAGATTTCATGTGCAATTAAAGAAAGAATGTGGGTATTTTCTTCTAATTTGGAGGATTAAGGTGGACTATTCATATGAGATTGATGTCTAGAACTTATCCCCACTAATCCTTTTGAAAATGGTGGAATTAGTAGGGACAAGTTTTAGACATGAACCTCTTATGAATAGTCCATCCTAATCCTCCGAGTTAGAAAACAACACCTATACTACTCATTGATTGCACATGAATCTAAGCATTTTACTAGTCCAAGCTAGTCCAATCTAATCCTCCCTATCAAACATAGTGAACAATTTTTTTGGGCAGTGACGGTTTTAATTTTTTTGTGTAATTAGATTACCCATAATTATTTTGTAAAATTATATATTAATTAGAGTTACAATAGAAGCATGTATAGTTGGTCATAGAAGTAATAGTGAAGGCTTAAATTATACACAAACACGTGCTTATAATTAAGTATGAACTAAAGCAATGGTTAATCTTGCATAATTAAGTAGTGTTTTTACTTTGCGAAAAAAACAGCTATGCAAACGTAAGAATTGAAATGTAGTTTTCCTTGTTGGTAAACAGTAGAGAAAAGTTTCCCACACGGCATCTCGGGTTTGTGATGTACAGTAGAAAGATGGGAACATGCCGGCCAAACAAAGCCCCTTACCGTCAATGGGTTCCCACCACAGTGGTGGTGGCTTTCCCATGGCACCCCATTTCGAACCTCAGGGTTGAACTCCAATATAACAACAGTCATATACCTCATTTATAAGTCAAATTTTAAATTGATATACTCTGCATTAATTCAGGCGTGGGAATGGGAATGATCACATGGAGAATACATGATCTGATCATTCTATATATTTTTGAGTCCTTTGGAACTTGTTCTCTTATTATTAATTGAAATTAGAATCTCTAGTAATTAATTAATTAATTAGAATCTGTAATATGAGTTTTGGGAAATTTAATTAAAATATTTTTGCATTAGGTCAGTGGCACTACCCAACCTTCCTTCACAAATGTCATTGGAACCATGTGTTAAGGTTTCAACCCACTATTACCAATAGCGATGAAACCTTATATTTTATTTTGTGAAGTTTCCAATATGAAATTTTGTATTCTTAGTCAAACATTGTGAATCTCTTATATCTTGAAATATTCAAATAATATATTGACTGTGGCCTGACAAGTGTCATCATATAAGTGATGGGTGCCTATGCCATTGCGGGTGGTAATAGGGTTGGAGTGCAGAGATGATATGAGTGGGTTGACGAAGAGAGAGAGAGAGAGAGAGAGAGAGAGAGAGAGAGAGAGAACCGGTATGGGAGGGCATATGATCAATTGTTGGGGGAGGGAGATAGGGGGTTGCTAGGATTTGGTCACTTTTACCACTTTGGGGATGGCTGGGTTGGGGTGAAGGTTGGGAAGGAAGGGGGTTTAGGTTTTATTTTTAAATTTTTATTTTATATATTTGATTTTAAAATTTTAAATTATTTTTAAAGAAAATAATAATTTGTTGACCGAATTGCCTCTCCATAACTAACAGAAGTTAAAAAAAATTGACAGAAATTAAGGATCGGACTTGAAGTGCTTCAAATTGAAACCACATGGACAAAATTGACCAAATTGAAACCACATGGACCAAAGTGGTAAAAATGGCAAACTACAGGGACCAAAAGTGACTTTTTGCCAATTTTTTTCGCAGCCGCTTTCAAAAGCAGGGTCTTGCCTGCTTTGAGTAACTGCTTCCACAGACCCCAATTTTTTTAATAAGCGGCTTTCTCTTGTTTTACCAAACACGTTGGATGTTGAAATATTTTTATAAAGCTGCTTTTATTTTAATTTAAGCGGTCCCAAACGCTACCTAAGACTCAGTTGTACAATTAAGACTCACAGTTGCGGACGTCCATCATCAATGACTCACAATTGGGAAAAAATTATAGCCAAATAGTTCAATTGCTGTTCGGACGTATGGTTTCCACATGCCTGTCACTTGAAATAGTCTTAAATTGATATTTTGCCACTTCAATCAAGGATCTCATCATGAATAATTTAAGCTCTTAAACAGTTCAAAGTTCCAAAATCCAGATGCCAAAACAAGCAGCCTTCATAGCTACACACATACAGAGGATTCAGAACACTTAAGCATATATTATATCTCTTAATATAGCACATATTGACTGAACTATATATACATATAAAAACCAAACCACATCAAAATATATCTCTTAATATATCACATATTGACTGAACTCAGCATCAGGATCTGCAGTTGTCATCAGTGCTCGGAGGCAAACCTGTTACACAAGGCCAGAGCATTGCTAGTGCACTGTGCAACATTAATCACCTGAGCTTTGATTGAGGCCTTGATTTTGCCATCCAAGGCCTTGCCAGAGAACCCATCAAGGCAAGAATTGTCATCAGTCAAAGCAGCACTAACCCAAGTCTCCACATTGCTCATGTGCCACACGAAATCCTGGCCCTTGTATTTGGCCATGTTCTTCAGCTCCTGGATTGATTTGTTGAGCCTGTCCACGGTATCACCTATCTCCTCTAAGCAGTCCTTGATAGCACCATACTCCCTAGCCTTCAGCCCCTTAAATTTGGCCAACTTGGTCACAAATGTATTGGCATTTTGAGCCCTGGTTAGGCTCACGGACAGGGCAGCCTGGGTCAGCTGCCGAGGGCTTTGCTGGATTGTAGTGGCGTAGGAAGAGAGGGATTGGATGCAGACTTGTGGGTAGGTGGTGGCGCGGCATGAGCTCTTTATGAAATTTGTAGCACTTGTTGTGGCTGCAGAGTTGGCTGCGCTTGCAAAGTAGAAAATGGGAAGAAGCAGCAAAAAAACAGAGGCTCTAGCCATTGAAGAAAGTTTTAAGCTTTGGACTGAGATTTGAGATTTGAGATTTGAGAGTGAGAGAAGAGAGAGTGAGGAGATTGTTTATTTATAGAGGGTTTTACGCTGAATGAATGTACACCGTGAACCAATCCGTGTATTGCGTTAATTTGCGTCTTGGCAAGTGGAAAGGATAAGATAAATAAATAGATAGAGGGCGTTGGTAGAAATAAAGGACCATTGAAATCTTTGTCAACTTAATGCAAAAACTTAAGGCACATGCCAGCCACTCTGTATTTTTCAACCTTAAGTTAGTAAATTACCTAACTCTTTGCAACCGACGTGACTTAATTTACATTTTAATGATTTTATGGGCAAAAATTGAAGAGAAATCTTGAGCCTTCTCTACAACTTTCTCTTTGGGCGTACCTTCTCGCCGTGGCGTGTTATTTTTTACAAAAAAAAATGGAGATTTTAGCGTAAATGTTATGCAATGTAATAATGATATTGTTTTAAGTGTAAAAATCGACACGCGTGAAGAGAAGAAGGTCCAAAAGAGAAAGTTAGAGAAAAAGTTGCTATCATTCTCCAAAATTGAAATCAATGAGCTTTGCTAGTAATGTGGGATCCACATATTGGGAGGCTGTTGATTGGGGACAGAAAACGTGGCCAGGAAATTAACGTCTCCTCATGTGATGTGATGTGATCATGTGATATGATCATGACATGTGATACACAAATCTTAACACGAATCACGGATTATGGAATATATTATGTTTGAATTCCTTTAATTATGCAACAAGATTTAGGGAGGGAGTTGTTTAAAACATAAGCTGCCAAAGTGACAATGTCTGCCTGCCTGTGCCCTGTGTTATATGACTTTTCCTTAATCACTGCGCTTCATCTCCTCAACCAATGCCTCTTAACTTGCAAACAATTTGGGTTCAATTTGACCTATAATTCAAAGTCCTCCATCTCCATGGGAAAGCAATGTGAAGGGAGGGGTCAAAACAACAGAGCTTTTTATACAAGCGATGTTAGGAAACGAGGAATCGAACCAACCAAAACCACAAAGTTTATACGAGGAGAAATGGTGTAAAAGAAGAACAAAGGTAGCAAAACCCTTTAAAACCCTAAAAAGGAGATGTGAAACCCATAATTATTAAAGACTGTCCAAAGTAATGTGAAGGGAACATAAACTGCAAGGAATGCTTTTCTTTTGTTTGCCTTCAGTTTTTGTTTCACCTTTGAATTAAATTTCATCAACTACCAAAGAGAAAGAAAAGGTTAGCAGTAGTCAGTTCATACTGAACGAGGTCAGTTGAAGGAAGACAAAGGCCTCCGCAGCTCTGCCCCACCCCTTATCTCTATTATTTGTGGCCTCTGTCTGCTCTCAAATCCCCTGCCGACATGGTATTTTTGAGTCACTGGATTATCAAAAGGGTAAACTGCCGAATACCTCCTGAACTATAACACTTGTTGAAATGTCCACCCTAAATTATTTTCTCAGCCAATTTAGCCCTCATATTATTTTAAATGGTCAATTTAGCCACTGTCGTTAGTTTTCATCCAATTTCATCCAATTTTTTGTCTAAATGTCACATGGTAGGCACATGACTCACTGTTGAATTAAAATTTAATTTTTTTAAGTTTAAAATAATTAAATTGTTAAAGCACTTCAGGCTCACTAGGCCCCAGCGAGCTCGACCCAACCTAGGCCTTCTTCATGCCCATCTCCGGTGCCGCCTCTCCCTCCTCCACCAAGCACCACACCAAGATCTCCGTCATCGGCGTCGGCAACATGGGCATGACCATCGCCCAGACCATTCTCACCCAGGACCTCGTCGACGAGCTCGACCTCCAGCACGCCGCCGCCTTCCTCCCCCGCAACAAAATCATAGCCAACGTCGACTACACCATAACAGTCGGATCCGACCTATGCATCGTCACCGGGGCCCACCAGATCCTCGACTAGTTCAAGCTCAACCTGCTCCACCAAAACATCGGCCTCTTCCGCAATGTCATCCCACCGCTCGCCAAGTACTCGCCTAACAAGATCCTACTGATCGTGTCGAACTCGGTCGACATCTTGACCTACGTGGCCTGGAAGCTATCTGGGTTCCCCAGCAATCGGGTTGTCGGGCGGGTGTACTCTTCGCAGTTTCGATTCCTCATTGCTGATCATCTTGATGTCAAAGCTCAGGATGTGCAAGTGGGTTTTGATATGAAATTTCTTAGATGGTTTTTTGGTTTATGAGTATCAATTTTGGATAAAACATGGTTCTGTTTTTTCGTTTAGGGAAGAGAGGGATGAAGAAGACTGGTAATAGGTTTTTTTGGAAAAATAGATCTAAGTTTAGCCTTTGTTTATTTTTACATTTTTAAATATTTTTATTAATATTGTACTTTGTAAAATGACAAACTTACCCTTATAATTAACAGAAAATTGGATGGAAGTGTAGAAACTTGACAGTAGGTGTTAAATTGGTGATAAAATTTATTATAAGGGCTAAATTGGCTGAAAAAATAATTCATGGTGGACATTTCAACAAGCGTTATAGTGCAGGGGGGTTTTTGACACTTTACCCTTATCAAAAAGGCCAAAAACTAAGAAAATTACTATTTTTTAAAACCTCTCTCTCTCTCAGCCCCACGAACCCAGCCAACAACCCCCTTTCCCAGATCAAACCCTCCATTTCTCTCTCTTAGTCCCTTTCTCTCTCTCAGCCCCTTTCTCTTAGATTAAACCCTCAACAAAAATACAGATCAAACCCTCAATTTCTCTCTCTCAGTCCCTTTCTCTCTCTCAACCCCCTTCCCCAGTTACCCAGATCAAACCCTTCATTTCTCTTTAAGTCCCTTTCTTTGTCTTAGCCCCACGAACCCAGCCAGCAACCCCCTTCCCCAACTACCCAAATCAAACCCTCAATTTCTCTCTCTCACCCTACGAACCCAACCAGCAACCCCTTCCCCAGATCAAACCCTCAATTTCTCTCTCTCTCTCTCTCTCTCTCTCTCTCTCTCAGCCTCCTTCTCTCTTATCAAACCCTCAACAAAAATCCAGATCAAACCCTCAATTTCTCTCTCTCTCTCTCTCTCTCTCTCTCTCTCTCTCTCTCTCAGCCTCCTTCTCTCTTATCAAACCCTCAACAAAAATCCAGATCAAACCCTCCATTTCTCTTTCTCAGTCCCTTTCTCTCTCTAAACCCCCTTCCCCAGCTACCCAGACCAAACCCTCCATTTCAACTATGGAGCTACCCAGATCAAACCCTCCATTTCTCTCCCAGATCTTTTGAAAGGTTCCGTGAAGTTTGTGCATTGGTCAAACGGGTCAACAAAAGTTGGGTATGAGTTTGTAATGACCCCCATAGTTTGGGGGTTTACTGTAGTTAATCCTTAATTTTATATTACTCCATTTACTTAAATTCTACAATGTAAATAAGGAAGACTTCATTTGGATTCAAATAAAAATACTTAGAAAATCAAATTCGCACCAAATCAAAATATGAAAAATCAGTTTTAGTGCAAAATACGATTTAGGCTAAAAATGATGTCATTAAGTCAATATATACTTCATACTAAAATCCCATAAAATCAAGTTTTCTTATTTGATGTGTGAGGAATAAAAGCGCCAAAAATTATCTTGAGAAAATGATTATTAGAAAAACTATTTTTCATATTTAGTCAATATTTTTACACAAAACAATTTTTCATGTATGATATGAATGCGTGAAGGGACCTGGGTCAATCTAGGTAAAAAGTTCTTTATATGTTCAATCCACTATGGTGTTAAACCCTATTTGGTTTATGTTAAAGCTTGTTGAAAATTAGTCTATGGGTATGAACTAACATGGTTTATATAATTTAATGTTTACTTTTACTTCTAGAAAGACTATAGAAATTGGAAGTACCAAAAAAAATAATCATTAAATTTTAAGTTAATAACTTTAATTAACCCACCCGTTGAAAAATTCATGGTTCCGTCACCAAGCTGCATCATTGGCTAATTTGTTACTCATTTGACCAACATGAGATATGAACGTAAACATTTCAAAGCCTCCTCACAGCACGAGCTTATGACAATTTGCAGCCGACATGCCCCTATCAAGGTTCTGGGCCTTCTGAAAAAATTGGTATAGGTATTAATTGTACATGCATATAAACGAATGATTTTTTATTATTTTATTTATTTTGAAGAGATATTTAAACTTATGATTTATAATTTTGTTTGTTTGTCCCATATCAAGGGTTAAGAAGAAACACAAATTTTGCAGCTAAATAAAGATGTAATAAGCATATGTGTATTATTAATGCAGACTTATTCTGCAATAATCATTTGAGCTGTCCCTATCAATAAAGCAAGCTATTGCTATGTTTATGAACAATTTATTGGATTAACATTATAATTCCAACCTTAATGAGTTGAGCATGATTATGCCAAAGAGAAGAGAATGTCATTGATTGATCATGATCATTGAACAACGAGGACCAATTGTTTGTTGAGCTCAATAATGCCAGGTAATAATACAAGAGATTGAAAAAAAAACAAAGAAAATAAATAAATAATAGGGTTAATTGGTGATTTGCCCCCAGAACTTGTACATAATTTTCAATTTATCCCCTATCCTTTTATTTTAGAAAATTAAGGATATAAAAGTCTTTTTTCCAATTTCTCTACCGTCTAAATCCTCAACATTTCATCCAATTTTCAGTTAAATCATTTTTGGAAAAAAATTGAAGAAAAAGAGGAAAATTGACAACAACAAAAAGACACTAAAGAAAAAAATCATGAGAACCTAGCCGCGCCCCCTTCGATTTCTTTCTCCCCCAATTCTCCCATGACCATTCCTTACCCCTACCACCCCTCCCCACAAACCCAGAAACCCAAAAACCCCTTTGGTTTTTCACCCCTCCCCACAAACCCAAAAACCCCCTCGATTTCTAGCTTTTCACCCCACTTCTCCCATGACCACCCCTTACCCCTACCACCCCTCCCCCACAAACCCAGAAACCCCAGCTAGCAACCACAAAACCAGAACCCCAGAAACCCCTTCTAGTTTTTCACCCCTCCCCACAAACCCAAAAACCCCCTCGATTTCTGGTTTTTCACCCCAATTCTCCCATGACCACCCCTTACCCCTACCACCCTTCCCCGCAAACCCAGAAACCCCTTATGGTTTTTCACCCCTCCCCACAAACCCAGAAACCCCCTCGATTTTTTATCCGCCCCAACCTCAAACTCCAGTCCCTACCCACCAACCCCAACCTCGCCGACCACTCACTCGCCATCCTCTAAGCCACTACCAAATGACGTACCCCCATCCCCACACGAGCCTGCAAAAAGAGAGAGAGAGAGAGAGAGTATTTCAATGTTCTATTTTTTTCATTTTTCATTTTTTATTTATTTTTAATGTATAAAATGACCATTTTGCTCTCATTTTTAACGGCAAATTGGATTAAATGTTGTGGATTTAGAAAGAGCGGGAAAATTGGTGAAAAAATGAAGTTCATATCCTTAATTTTCTATATTAAAAAAAAGAGATATTGAGTAAATTGAAAGTTAAGTACAAGTTCAGGGGGCAAATCACCACTTAACCGTAAATAATAATAATAATAATAATAATAGTGGAAGAGAAGCACCTAGTGGAAAAAGATACTCCGATTCGAATAATAGAGAAGTAGGCTTGCAGCTAGCATGGAGTTTTTAATCAGCACATGTGCAATTATAGTATATTTATACACAAATGAATTGAAATATTATTGCATGGTAGCTGGGATTTTGGGTTAATATTAACTTAATCATCTCTCCTTTGACATTACAATGTCAAGCACTGCTGGCTGGAGCTTGTGGACTAATGGTTTCTTCAGTTAAGAAAAATGAATGATTTTATTTTTTCTTATGCTGGAAATTTACAAGTTCTACATTTTATCAACTGAACAATAATCTTAATCACATTTCCTCTGAAGCCTTTTTGCAGACAAATGCATGTGTCCTCTCTTCTCTGTCATAATCAAGGCACGAAGAGATGAACAGGTGGGGTTTTGCAGCCACATTCACTTGTCTGCTGGAAGGATCCAAGGCCATTTAAGATCCAGGTTGGCCAAGAAGGACGGACAAGGACCCAAGGCCAGCTAGAACTAGGGGCAAGCCAACCAGGAGATTTTAATTTTGTCGAATTAAACCTCAACGCTACAGATAGGACTATTAGTCCAATCCTCTCTCCACCATCATCAATCTCACTCTCTCCACATCTTCCAATCTACCCACATTGCCATAAATCTTCATCAACAGCTCAAAATTGTATTCATTATCAGGCTCCAGCTCGAAAAGCCTTTCAGCTGCAACCTCTCCAATATCTACATTGCCATGAAGGTAGCAAGCATACAGCAATGCACCCCACACAGTTGGACCAGCCTCGAACTCCATTCCATCCACTATGATACCATAAGCTTCTCTGATTCGACCGGCCCTTCCGTAAAGATTCACCACACAAGCATAATGTTCCATAATTGGGCTAATTCTATATCTATTTTTCATGACAGAATACAATCTCTCACCATCCTTCACCAAACCTAAATGTGCGCAAGCCGATAATATTGACACGAATGTGATACTGTCTGGCAAGGCACCAGAACTCTCCATCTGCTCAAAATACAGCAAGGCTTCCGGGCTTTTAGAATGAGCTGAAATCATAGTATTCCATGTTATGACATCCCTCTCAGGCATATGACAAAATAACCACCGTGCTCGATTCAACTTGCCATGATTAGAATAAGCGGCAATCAAGGCATTGGCAATAGACAAGTTCCACTCAACTCCTTGCCGAATTACCCATCCATGGATTTGAACTACAAGCTCCAATGATGACTCTGCAGCTGCAAGAATTGTGGATATGGCAACAGAGTCTGCCTGGTGCCCTTCATGAAGCATTACATGAAAGAGGTCTAAAGCCTGCAACAGAAGCCCATGACGCATATAACTCGTGAGCATGGTGTTCCAAGAGACGTGGTCCCGACTAGTAATCTTATCAAACACTTTCCGAGCCTTCACAATGTCACCGCATTTGGCATACATGTCCACCAACGCATTCAGGACAAACCTATCATTCAATAAACCCAATCTTACTACATGGCGATGCACAGCCTCGCCTATTTGAATGAACCCTATTCCCCCGCAAGCTTTCAAAACTCGAGGGAACGTGAACCGGTCCGGTTCCACTCCCTCTTCCTCCATTTGGAAGTATAACGCCATAGCATCCTCATACAAACCCAGTTCTGCATACCCCGAGATAAGTGAATTCCAGGCGAAAGCCGACACGTCTCTCTTGGGCATTTCATCAAACACCTGGTGAGCCTCCTCGATATACCCATGTGAGGCATAGAGCCGAAGAAGCTTCGACGAGATGCCTGCATTTCTACGTAAAAGGCTTCTTGGGATAAGACGGTGAACTCGGAGACCGTAGTCCATGGCTTGTAATTGATAGCATGTTTCTAACAGGGAAGCAAAAGTTTCGGTATCGACGTTTATGCCTTTCCCAATGGCCGCTTCAAGGTCGTTGACGACGGCGTCGAGGGCTTGGAGCTTGGTCTGGGTATGGGGTTTATGGTAGATAATGAGGGGGGTTGGGGTTGTTTTCGGGAAAGAGAGGGAGTTGGTGCTTTGATTTTGGTTAACTTGTTTTTGCTGCTTGTTTTTCTTGCTTTTGGAAGAGCAGATGCTCAGTTTTGATGTGTGGAAACTTAGCGGTTGTAAAGAGGTCACCATTTGTGAAAGAATTGTTGGACCAACCAGATGATGGTCATGGAAAGAAACTAAAAACAAATTTTTATGAGTTGCTTGCTTGCTAGTAGGTATGGGCCTATGAAAACTAGCCCAATTGCAGATCTCGAAAACCAGATAATCTTTTTTTTTTTAAATGTGAGAAAAAGGGGGTTAAAGAACCCCGAAAAAAAACCACATAAACTACACTACATTAATCAAACGGGCCTTAGCAGCCCCCATCGAATCATCAATCAACAAGTTGCCAAGCCAATCAGGATTTTCATCAAGGTACCAATATCCCAGGTCAAGGTTGTGACTCCAAGCAGCTAAACAATCTGCAACATAATTCCACTCTCTATAAATGTGCTGAATTTCAATCATTCTAAACTGGTTCATGATTCTTTTATACTTATTAACCAGCCCAACAGTAGGATGATATTTATCTACCTCAACATTCTGTATCAGTTTCACAGCAATGGCGAGTCCATTTCAATAACAACATCCTCAACCAGATAATCTTTACATGCTCTGCTATTTTTTACTCAAACGTTTGATTTGCTGCAGAAAGAAAAACAAGTTATTGCATCATTGGCCCAAAATAAAATTATCAAAGAAAAAGCGGCCCACAAAGTTAACCCATACAACAAAAATCCAGAACGCATAATAAAGCCCAAAGTTATGTATCATCCATCGAGTCGTTCTATGGTGAAAATATCATATATGGACCATAATATAAACTTTCGTATTGGCCACATAATTTATCTGAATAATAACTTCACTTAAGTTTAATGAAATGAAATTATCCTATGACTAATATGAAGGTCCACATGAAGGGTATATATAGCATCCTCACTATAGAATTTCGCATCATCCATCATCATTACAAAACACGCTCTGCATTCATCTAATTAATCACACCCAAATCAAAACTCACGATTGGCCTATCCATTATACCATCAATCAAAGCCAAACTCTACTCTGAATCAAAGAAAACGGTCAAAATAAGAAGAAGAAAAAACTCAAAAACACTTGATAATTTGGGCTTTTTTATGTGATTAAAGATGGTATATTGCTCTCCTTTAAAAATGGATTGCATGGCCAAAAGGGATGTTGCTTTGCTTTGCTGCCTCAACTCTCAAAGTTTATTATGACTAATACAAAAGAGTTGATTGGTTATTAGCAGCAAACAACTCTACCAGACCAACCAACACCCTTGAAAATTTACAACACACGTTGGATTAATGGAGAAAAGTTGAACTCCAATTTTGTTTTTTTGTTTTTTCATTTTGGCAGTTTAATAATTGATTATGATTGGTAATAGCTTAATGACGGCAGATGAACTCACGCATTACATCACTAATTTGGATAATGATTTCGTAAGTTTTAGAATACAAAACCAAGTTTTGGTTCCTTTTCTAGGTTTTATTATTTTCTGTTTGGTGGGTCTTCACAATCAGAGTGTTTCAGATTTTCTAAACCTGCAAAAACAAGTGCGGTTGTTTGGTTGTAACACTGTACACACATTTCACAATCAACATTACATTTGTATATTGGCATGTGATTTACAAAGGAAAAAAATTATTCTTTCTCACATGTATTTATTCATATTGTACGGTGGTTTGGCTTGAACTGAATCGAAATTGAGTTCAAGCCAATTCTTATGAGTTAATACTTATTCACTAAATAACAACATGAATATTGAGTCAATTTTAATCAAAATAATTCAATGAGACCGAGCCATTAAAGGTGAAATTTACAAAACTCCAACTTGTAAAATGCAAAAAAGCACAAAAATAAGATGGGCAAAACCAGAAACACACACATGAAATTTTCAAAGTGACCAAGATTGTGAAGCACGGAAAGGCTTGGATTGGAATTGGATCATAGAGAGAGAGAGAGAGAGAGAGGGTGTGTGCTGACGATATGGATGATGAAGTGCTTAAGTAAGAGTGAGATGAAGATTGACGAAAGGTGGAGAAATTGTAGTACAATTTTTTTGGTCGAAAATTGTATTGTACAATTTGAAAAAGAAAAGAGATGGAAAGGCAATAGGCTGATGCTTAGGTGTAGCTTTATGATTGGCTGCAGAATTTGCCAACTGAAATCCCCCACATGGATGAGAACCAGTGGAATATAATCAAGCGATCTCTCTCGAAGGCCAAAAATGAATTTGAGGACCCATGAGGAGCACGCAGGCGCTTTTCATAAGCTCAGAGAAAGAATGGTGCGCTCCTATATTAATATTTGGCCTCACTCACTCTTTACATCAAGCAAGTGCCTTCACGCGTCTGTAAAATTAACCCTAAATTATTTATTTCCATTTATAATTTTATATTATAATATAGAATCCTTGGACTGAGGCATGCACTTATACAAAGTCATTTTCTTGTCATGAATTTATCACCGCAATGCAACTGGAATGATACCCTTGGAAAGGACCTTTTTTTTGGGTTTTTTTAGTTTCAACCAGGGAAAAAAAAGTTGGGTTTGGTAAATGCAATATTTCTCAACCAAAAGCGTGGGAAGGAAGGAAGAGGAGGAACATGTTTTCATTTCCACTTTATTATTATTAATATTAATTTGAGCCTGGGCCCGAGTTCATAGTTTCATTGAGGGCAAAACCGCTTTTTCTTTGATTTTTTTTTTTAAGAATAGGAATCCTTTTTTAAATAACGGGCATCCCCAATGCCCCGTGTGTGAGACGAAAAGTTTTGATTGCCAATTTGGTACCCAGATAAACATCATATCCAAATATTTGTCACCAAATTTTTTTAAAAAAAGGCTAAATGTAAATTGCATGGCAAGTGTCAATTTTAATTTGGTCCAAAATTTAGTTGTGGCATACACGCATACAAGTCAAGAGCGTGAGACTTTAGTGTACAATATATATATATTTTTTCTTCTTCTTCTTGATTTCCCCTAAAAGCAAGGCAGCCACTACTCACTTTAGTATATAAAGGAAGGTGAGTGGGGCTTTGGCGTAGCAAGTACTACACTAACATTTAGCAGCATAAACAAAGTGATGGGAAGGCAACCTTGTTGTGACAAGCTTGGTGTGAAGAAAGGGCCATGGACTGCTGAGGAGGACAAGAAATTGGTGAATTTTCTCCTCGCACACGGCCAATGCTGTTGGCGAGCAGTCCCCAAGCTCGCCGGCCTCCTGCGTTGCGGCAAGAGCTGCCGCCTCCGGTGGACTAATTACCTCCGGCCTGACTTGAAAAGAGGCCTCCTTAATGAAGCTGAGGAGCAACTTGTCATTGACCTCCACTCCCGTATTGGCAATAGGTTCGCTTCTGTTCTTTGATATACTTTACGCTTTTGTCACCAACCATTTTCTAGTTTCTTCGGCTTTTAGGACCCATAAATCATATATAACATTATAATCAAACTTTTTTGAACATCACACTGATTAAAGAGCTTCAGCCTAGCTTAAAATTCTAATAGGGTTTTAAAAACAGCACTTGCTATGCTTACTCTAAGCATAAAGATAACTTCTTTTAGGTAACCTTTTTTTTTTTTTACTTGAGATGTAATTAGCATAATTTGAGCTGTGATTTTGTACAGGTGGTCTAAAATTGCAGCACGATTGCCTGGAAGAACCGACAATGAGATCAAGAACCACTGGAACACACACATCAAGAAGAAGCTTATCAAGATGGGCGTTGATCCAATCACCCATGAGCCTCTCCACAAGCAAGTCACTCCACAAGAAGTGCCTTGTCAACCAAACAATCCACCTGCAGATTTAGACACGAATCAGCAGAATGTGAAGATCCCAGAACATGGAATCTCTTCTGCAGCTGAAAGTTCCTCAAGCAAAGAATCTCAGCCATTGGAGCCTAGCCCTAAGAGTGAAGATGACCCACTGATGAGCTTCATATTATCCGATACATTCCTCGAAGATTTGACATGGGATTTTTCAGCCTCATCAGAAGATAGCTCACCAGCTGATAATCCAGCGGAGGATAATAGCTTAGCATGGTTCTTGGACTGTAAGGATTTTGGAGTTGAAGATTTCGAGCTTGGTTGCATCAATTAGTGACACACGGTCATATATTTTCAGTACCAGAATCCACAAAAAAGTTACCTACCAAGCTCTCTCTCTCTGTCTCTAAGTACATAGCCAAACAAAGTAACCACAAAAAAAAAAAGAAAAAAAAAAAAAGAAAAAGACGACTTTGTATGTTGGACACTGTTATCATTCTATCTGAAAAATGATGAGGCAGAGGAACGAAAAGACCAAAAAGTTGATCTGTTTATTCTCTTCAGCATTTTGATTCCCACTAACACTATTAAGTGTGGAATATCTGTAATTTAAAAATGTAGAACTAGTTTTTAAATTAGCCAATGGCCAATGCCATCAAAATATATGGGTTGGTATGGTGTCCTTTTGCAAAAAGTCATTCACTTTTGTGGCTTCTAGTATGATAGTATGACATGACAACAAAAACTACCACACACCAATTGAAAATTATTATTATTTTTAAAAATAGAAATAAAAACAAAGTGAATTAGATTTTATATAACTTTTGATTTTCCTGGAGAGTGATATTTCGTTCTCATTTTCATGTCTTTTTGGCTAATAAATAAATAAGCATAGATTATAAAACATTCTTTAGTTTTAACTCTTCTGCGGATTGAATAGTTGGGTATTTTTTATTTTGTTTTGCATTATATATGATAAGTAAAGAAATGACAAGTGAAATGAGACACATCATCACGCACCAGAAGCTAGAGCACCATTGTGATTAGAGCACTTCCACCCCAAAGGGCAAGGGCAAGGGCAAGGGCAAGGGTAAGGCAAGACAAGGCCAGGGTGCCACTATTTACACTATTTATGTGAATAATGGCAGCCTTGCATTTTTTGGTTCCACCCCAAAGGGCAAGGGCAATTACTATTCATTTTAATTATTTTTCTCTATTTTTTATACTTAAACAATTAATTTGGGTAAGATTTTCTGTTGTCACGTGTCATTATTTATTATAAAATTCTCAAATCAAATTTCGGAAAAAAATTTCGAGTAAAATTTTATGTATGAGACTTTCACATGGGATTAATTTTATTTATATGTATGAGATTAATAATAATAAAATTGCTAGTTATGTATAAAAAAAAATGTTTCAGATTTTTTTTGGTTGTTTACGTCAGCAAATCCAGGCAGATCTTGCCCTTGGGCCTGCCCGGGCTGGACTTTGTGAGGTGGAAAATTTTTTGGGGCAAAAGGGGCCTTTTGCCTGCCTTTGCCCCTTGCGCTGGAGGTGCTCTTATAACACTTTTCCCAGCACTTTCTTGCCTTCCAAACACCGTACTTTATGACGCACCAGAAGCTAGAGCACCATTGTTATTATAACATTTTGCCGAGCAGTTTCTTGCCTTCCAAACACTTACTTTTGGCTTTTATAAACACCAAATTATTGTATATCTTCCAAAGGGAGAATGTGTTTTTAAGTGTGGACTTAAAAGATGAAACCCTAATTTAAAATCCACATTCTTTTACATAAGAAAAACCCCAGCATCATTCCAATATCCACTATTAGTTTAGATGTGGCAGTGCAGTTATATTGTCTGACATAAGCGTATCCACTATTAGGTTTATAGATTAAACTAGTTTGGCTACAATTTATAAGCAAAACGGTTTCAGTTTTTCATCCCAGTCCTGTTTCTGGATGAATATTTCTTCAAAACAAACACCGGATTCGCCACATATAACATAAACGGAGCTCATCCATCTTTTAATTGCTGCCAAATCTCCTATATTTGTAGAAATTTTTTACTTGTTCCTTCCTAATCCAAAGTGAAAAGAACCACATGTTAAGTTTAATCTAACTTTCCAACTAGCCAGTTGCTCTTGAAGACAATAAGGTTACATAGTACATCCAACTATATCCAAGAGACCATGAATATATTGCCCAAGTCTAATTTTTACCCCGCAGATTTTAAACAGCTCACTAAAATAAAATAAAAAGGGAACAAAATTTTCTACTGAAAAGATATATACAAGAAACTCATCGCGTAATCAAGACCAAAAGATCTAAACAAGGCCTTTTGCAGTGATAATCCATTTTTAGAATGGAAAATTAATGAAACAGTCAAGTGAGATTAACTAGACCAGCTTCAGTAGCAGCCTACCTTTGCCCTTCAGGAAGAACAACTGCTATCACTGAATTGATGAGGCACTTCCTGAACTATTCATGCTGATGACTTTTCTCCAACGGGCTGCATTTGAAGGGACAGTAAGCTTGGAGCACTAGGTCTAGGTCAGAGAATAGATATGTTAAAGGCTTAAAGCAGCAACGTCTACTGTCATGGAACGGATGACTTTGAGGCATCTGGGGACTCCTTGGCGCTCTTCACGACAAGATCATAATTCATAGAAGCCAGCTGCGACAAGTTCTGAAAACAGAAATAACACATGAATGATGCTAAATCCCTAGAACAAGAACCACCATCATTCATTTTCATCTAGCATCTAAAGTCCCTTCCAATGGAGAAAATATGTTCAGGTTCACAGGCCTTACCTTAAATGAAAAATTACTAAATGAGTAATGCACATCAAGGGTTGGAGCACTAAATTCCACCAAACTGCCAAATTCATCCCCCTGAATCACAGACATACAATGGTCAGGTGGCTAAAATAATAGTCCCACTAGAATGCACCAGGGTCAACAAATTTATGAATTCAAGTATAATTGTTAACGGATGTCAAGCACACTTCGAAATTAGATCTTTGGTACATCCTTGTAGTCCATATACTTTCATATCAACTTGGATGCAGTAAGAGCATGGTCTGGCCTTTAACAGCTCTATGTCAATAAAGACTGGAAAAAGAAAAAAGAAAAAAAAAGAGATCATATGTAGGAGGATGCATACATCTTCATCTTGTATATTGCTACATGAACCACTGCTGCATGTTTCAGTCATGTCATCAAAATCGCTGGCGCCATTAACATGCTCATCTTCTGGATTCCATATGTACCGGCTCATGAAATAACTTGTATCATGTACATCTGTTGATGGTATGAACATTGCCTGCAGCCAATACGGATACTCTTGACTATCACAGATATGCCAACAATCATTGTAAAACTTGAATAAATATAACTTGAAATGACCTTCTGCCTCGCAAGTGTATCCCAGTTAATATCCTTGAAGAAAAGATGCTGCTTCACCTGCCAGAAAAGACACAAAACTTAACTCTATCTTCACTCTGACTTACAAATGAATTTTCGTCGGTAGTCAATAAATTACCTCCCTAGCACCTGTTGCTCCAAGTCTTTGAACTGGGTTTTCGGTCATCAATCTGACAGGAGTGCAAAGGAAATGTAAGTAAGATGAAGGCTTGCTGTCTTCAAATTCTAAATTAGAGGACTTCAGATATCTTAGTCTGATAGACTTCTCTTCAAAAATAGAGGCGCATTAGAAATCTACATAACAGTCACAATAACATTGTAATTAATACATCCAGAAAATGCACATATCTCTTGTAATCATTCTTACTTGTCAATCAAATCGTATGCTTCATGGCTCATCTCCTCAGGTACCTTAGGCCAGAGAATATCTCTGTTTATTATATTGTTGAAAATTTGCTGCAATAAGTAGGATCTATAAGCAACAATGTCAAAATTTTCATCCAAGACTCTCACATGATCTGACATTGAAAGATGTTACAATTCCCGGTTATAAGGATCAGAAAAAACCATTCAGATGTTAAGGATGCTATAAAAGACTTGGAGCAATGTTAAGTAGAAATAAGAGCAATAGAGAAATACGTAGTGAAGAAAATATACAACGAAATGTAAAACCAGTAAATGATAAATTCAATAAAATTTTGGTGAAGAGTTGAACTTAATCCTTTATGAACATTAATTAAGTTCATGAACAAACTGTTGTGCCAATGAAAAGGAGGAGAAAGATTAATGCTCATAAGATATTCACGAGTTTACTGAAGAGTGTATATAGAATTTATGCATATATATACACAAAATCCGCTCTTAAGTTCCTTAAGTGAGGACCTGTTTGATGACAGAAGATAATTACATTCAATAAAGAGGGAAAAGAAGAGAACGAAAAAAAATAACAAAATACGCCCAGCAGTCCAAAACCAATTTAAAGCCCACCATAGTTAGACTGCATACCTGTGGATGTTCTGCATTGAACGGTGGAAGACCAACAAGCAGCTCAAAAAGAATAACGCCCACAGACCACCAATCAGCAGTTGCACTATGCCCCATGCCAAGAAGTATTTCAGGTGCCAAATAATCAGGGGTGCCAACAACTGAATGTTTCTGGCGCTGTGACCTTTCTGATGAAGGCTGAGTTTTTGGTTCATCATCTCGAAGAAAACCAGTATCACTAACCGATGGAGCTGATAAGTCATCAGTGCTGCTGATTAGACCAACCTTGGAGAGCCCAAAATCTGTCAACTGTAACATAAGGGATTAGACATCTGTGAGAAGTGACAAGTAAACACTTTATGGCAGAACCTACGCAGATGATACAAAAATAGCAGATGCATGATATAATACCAGAATGCTTTTACTATGGCCAAACTTATCTCCAACTATATAAAAGAGGGGGATTATGTAAAAGAACTAAGACCGCAAGATATTGACCTTGATGTGACCATCTTGACCAATCAACAGGTTGTCTGGCTTCAAGTCTCTATGGATAACATTTAATGAATGCAAATACTCCAAAGCAAGAACCTTTAAAAAGAAAAGAGAAAACAAAAGATTACTTAGACTGTTATACCATCTATGAGAAAAAAATTAGAGAGAGAAATGAAAAAGTGAATCTGGAGAGGAAAATGGAACAAAAGATATTAGTATTCCCTTACAACTTCTGCAATATATACGCGGGCCATATCTTCATCTAAGCAGCCTAGATTTCGTAGTAAAGAGTAAAGATCTCCACCATTCAAGTACTCCATGACCAGATAAAGGTTTTCCCTGCATGTGAACGAATAGAAAAATCGGACCTGGTCATCATCAGAAGTACGTGTTAGAAAGTATTTCCAAATGCAATGCACTCTTGAAGTGAACTGTACATTTTGGGGGCCCACTCACCACAAAAGGATTGCGGACCAATATAAGGATGTTACGCTCCGCCAAAATACTTTCAACAGCATTTTTACGAATCATATCAGCCTTCTTTAATACCTTCAGAAATGTACTACCAGAATCAGTTCTGAAAACAGACTTATCTTGAAACATTTACTTGCAATTAAAATATGGAAGCATTTTCCATGGCTTAAAACACATAGAAACAAACAGACCTTTATAGCAAATAAGTCACCAGTCGCTCTTTTTCTGGAAAGAAAAACTCGCCCAAATGCACCCCTGCTTATTGGTTTTATTATTTCAAAATCTTCAATAGATGTTCGATCCCTAGAACATGGATTGATGGGGCTGGCACGCAGACTACGAACTGCTTCATCTTCAACTGAACTTTCTTCGTCAGCCATAACATTTGATGAATCCACTTTCTCATCTTCTATCTGCCCACAAAGATGTACATATTTTTCCCTGTAAATTTCAGAATTATCATTATAATCAGAGATACTTTTATTGGACTTTAAATAATTAACCAATCATTTGAAGAAATATGAAAAATATAATGACGACAAAAGATAAAAATTAGACAATTTTGTTAATGCTCGAATCAGGAAAATCTTTTGAGGGGATTCACAATTGTACAAACCACAAGGGACATGCAGTAATCAATTTTGGCTTCCACTCACTGCAACAATTTTTCTATACACCTTCCAAAAGTCTCTACAACAAGGGCATCGACCTTCCTATCCTGGATGGTGTATTTTAGGTCTTCCAGTCGTTCAAGCATATACTCCAATGCACTGTATTCACAATTGCTAACATTTGCGATGGAACGGGCTATATCCAGTAGCTTATGAATCTGTCAATCCATGCTCTAATCAAAATATGAATATGAAAGGAGCAGAGTGTCTATAGCAACCAAGATGAACCAAAAATGCATTCAACAAGACTTTCAGTTGCAGAACAATAATTCAAACTTAAAACAAAGTACACTGACTTCATCTTTGAGAGAAAAAGAAGTAAAAGCAGAATTCTGGTCAGAAGGAAAATACAAGCGGGGCACCTGCCGATAACTCTCAAGTTCTGGTATTGCTCTCCATCCACTCAACAGCATTTCGATCTGACTGGTTCTTGGTGTTAATAGTGGTGATCTTGGTGTCGAGCTTCCTGCCGACGAGGTTCTGGTACCTTGTTCAGGTGTCAAAGCAGAACGCATGTCACATGGCATGTCAGGCAAAACATTCAGATCCTCCATGACAAAAGAATTGTCAGCATCAGGAACGCAATCAAGAATGCCTTCAGAGAAACGAGGAGACAAGTCATTTCGTTTTGGTGGTGACAACTCATCTAAATCTTCATGCATCCTTGTTGTATACACTCCTGAAACATCAAAACTTCCTCGAGTATCAGTGCCTTTTAATGTCCAAGATTCCATTATCCTTTCAAGAGCTTCAGCAACTCTTTCAAGTCGTTCATTCACAGTTAAACCCTTTAAGTCACACCTATCAGCAATCGTACATATTCGGGAGTGCTCCTCTACATGTACAGTTGGTATTTCAACTTCACATATGCGACAGATCATCAAATTCTCATATGAAACATTCTGCTGATCCATCCATAATCCCCAAGAGACTCTTTGTGCACTTGCAGACACCTCTGGGGGTTCAGGTCGGCATGATGGAGTATCCACATTGTCAGTACTGTAGTCCCCACAAGTTTTTGTGTCATCTTTGGCATGCAAACGGTCTGATTTGTCCTTTGGCAGTGTATCAGCAGCCTCATGGCCTTTCTGATTCTTCTCAGCAGCAGATGGAAGTTTTTTCCAAGATGACATCTTATAGCTGCCTGTAGATTCAACGCTTTTGGCAGTGCCAACCTCCACATCATCCGCACCACTAGCTTTTTCCTGCTCATGGGACTTCTTCATGTGCTTCTCATTTGCATCCTTACCACTCAGTTGGCCACTAATGCTCTGCTGTGCAGCCTCCAAAATTTGTTCAGGGTAAACACCAAGATCACTGAGCTGGTGAAGACTGAGAATGTGCTCCTCCTCATAACCACTCTCCTTTTGGAACTGCACAAGCCGTGTGCACCGAGTGAGGATAAAAAGAAGACGGGTGTGGGCTTGTTTGAGGGCCCCCATTGGTAGCTCTTGACGCCGGTCATCCAATTTCTGAACAATGGCTTCGCACTTCACCCAAAATTCACCAGGCGGCATCTTTGCACACCGCTGGGCAACAACCAACAAATCCTCAAAGTTCTCTTTCCATTCAGGGTGAGACTTTGAAGACTTTTCAAGTATTCCCACCAAATCACCAGCAAATGCACCTAAATCAAAGTCAACATCTTCCTTTAACTTCTCAAATCTTGCCCTGATCGCCACCATAATCTCCTAAACAATTTTACAACAGCGACACAGTTTAATGAGATCGGGCAAAGAATAAAATAAAATACTAAAAGACATAAAAATTTATATAATATAAATATAAATTTACCTCCATATGCCCAAATGCACGAGACTTCCACACGGGAAATGGTCGAACTCCTTTGGAGTTGAGCTCATGAGAGAAACTTTTAATGTCAGGTGTTCTCTTCTTTCGCCCACTCGTAACACGCAGTATTGCCTGAAAACGCGGCGACTGCATTTCCTTTGAAAAGGCTGCATAGTTACCCTACCAATATATTCAATTACATACAAACCACATCATTGTCAAGCTTGTGAGCTACCTACATTTCTCCAACTAACTAACTAACTATATATATTCATTGGCAATTTATTTACCTCCGAGACTGGATTGAGTAGTGAAGGATTTCTGAGCGATTTTGATTGATTCCAGTGCACAGGTTTCACTATAAAGAAATTGAAAATTAGAAATTAACACAAAAAAATTGCACTCACAAATACCTGATGATCGAATTCATTATTAGACGGAAAAGAACGAATTATAATCCAATAAAATACCTGGTTGTATGGGCGTGAATATGGGTTTTGGCTTGACCGTGTACTTGACCTTATTCGATTCGTCACCGAAATTCAAGGGCGCGCAGACCGACGAAGAAAATCGAAGCGGCGATGGAGCCGATCGAGTCCGAATGTGATTGAGGCCGAGCGACGATGCCAATATGATAGCCGCATCATCTGTTTTACGTTCCGTACGAACCTCGTCCTCATACTCTTCGTCGTCGTCGTCGTCATCTTCTTCTTCGAGTTCTTCAAATTCTTCGTCTTCGTGGATCGTGTGCCTGGGGCTTCGTCGAATCGGGATGGGAGGGATTTTGAGGAGCTTAGCTCTGGAGGGAGAGGGTTGAGTTGGGGAGGACACGGACGACGTCGTTGCGAGGTCTGATTTGTCGTCGGGGTCGGAAATCAGGGGTGGCTTTGAAGAAGGTGGAGGAGCGCTCGACATGGGGGAGAAAACAGTTCCGGTTTAGATTCGGATTCGGATTCGTCATGGGATTGAGAGAGAGAGGGGGTTGCTGAGGGAGATTATCTCGCGGGAAGAAAGAGCGTTAGAGAGTGACACGAATTTATGTGTGTTTTCGGTTGTGGGTTTGAAACGTGCTTCCCGCTAAGCGTGTAATGGGCGCCGTTCCCCTGCAGACGGGACTACCGTAAGTTAAAACTAAAAGATCCTTCTAAAAATCGTAAAAAGTCACTTTTGGTCCTGTAGTTTGTCACTTTTACCACTTTGGTCTATGTTGTTTTGATTTGGTTAATTTTGTCAATGTGATTTCAATGTAAAACAATTAAGGACAATTCTTAGGGCATGTTTGGTATCCTACTTAGATCCCATATTATAAACTCAAAAATAAATTTGCCCAAAAAACCTGTTTGGTATGCTCATTTTTAAAAACTCAAACACAAAATAATTTCAAAAACACCATATTATAAAAAACAAAAAAAATGAGGTTTATAGTTTTTTTTTCTCTCTCTCGTCGCTCTCTCTCTCTCTCTCTCATACCGATCGAGTGTGTCTTTGCGAACCAATAACCACTAAAACCAACGAATTAAGTTCAGTGTCGAGGAGTTCAATTTGGAGTTGTTGTGCACCACCAAAATTATTCAAGTTTATGCCTCACATCGTTTTCCTTTTCTTTTGTTAATTTCAATTTGAGGATTATAGTTTCTGATTTTTTTTAAATATATTTTTTTAATATCTTAAAAATAGTTTGGAGTTTAATACCAGACAAGTTTTTAGATCTTAAAATCACTATTTGAAAACTCATGTTTTTAAAAAGAATCATAATTTTTTAGTTTGCTTTTTTGAGTATGATAGCAAACATGACCTTAATTTCAGTCAAAGGTTTTACTTGCGGAGGGGCAATTTGGTCAACAAATTATTAAAATTTCATTCATTTTAAAAATAAATATTAAAGACATCACATCAAGCCATTTTGATTCAAAAGACTAGTGGGTCAAGAAAGACAAGCAATTGATAATATTATGATGCAAAAAAGTACTCTTTCGAGGCCGCTAAAGCGCCCGAAGATGACGTAGAGAGGAATTACGGCAGAGTAGTCATCTCTGTGCTGTTTACCGGAAATTGAGCTTGGATTGAAATGGCAGCATTTCGGTTGGAAGCAAAGAGCGTTTGGGGAGAAGGAAAGTGGGGGGAAGTGCAGGAAAGTGAGGAGTGAGGCCATACGGTATGCGACAGGGAGAGAGAGGATAAGAGAAATTTGGGGGATTTTGAGAGAATATTAGGGGAATGTTGGATTGGGGAAGAAGAAGCCCTAACCCAATTGCTAACCGACACGTCGTTTGGACTCCCGAAACAAAACAGAAGGCGCGATACCCAACAAAAAAAAAATCTACCGTGCCTCCTCAACAGCATCTCCTTTCCTCACATTCCTCGCTCTGCTACTCTTCTTATTAGGAATTCCTCCTATTCTTATAGATTTTTATTGAATGTAAAAGGTAAAACTCTTTCAATTCCTCCTATTCTTATTAGGAATTACGAGGACTTGTATATTAATAAAGGGTTCTTTTCTTTCTTTAGGCAATTGCTTTACATTCAAAGGCAGCAAAAAGATCTCGTTTGTGTTTTGAATCCATGGAATCACGAATCCTTGGGAAAGTGCCCCCTCCCCAATGCCATGTATCGCTAATTATAAATTCATATGGAAAGTCAAAGATTTATAACCACTATTAAAATAATAGCGTATTAGGGTGTATCAAGAATATTTTTTTATAGTTAAATAAGGTGTACTTAGTTAATTTTACATTTTAATTAAAATGTTATGGTGTACTTAGATCATATGGTGTATTCGGTTAATTTTATGGTTCGTTTAGCATTACTCCTAATGAATGACATGCCCTTTTTTTAAAGACATTTTCTATTAAGAGGGGCGATAATATATTAAACTCACACACAACACCTCAGGACCTTGCTTGGGGGAAGAATTACTCCAAACCACTACACTAGTAAGTCATTTGCATGAATGACGCGCCCTAAAAAGCCCTAAGTGGCCATCTTAAATACTTCTATTTGAATCAGTTTTTAGGATTTTGTTTATTTATATGTATTGTTTTATATCACTGTTTGTGTAGGATTACATCCTTCTAGATTTTTCTTTATATTTTTTGTTCTCTGTTTGCTTCTGTAATTTGATCGTTTTTTAGTTATAACATTCCTATCTTCTAATAAAAGAAAAATAGGACTTAACCTTTTTAGTTTAAAATTCCTTTAGTTTGCTTACCTTCTTCTTCATCATCTCTCATTGATTTTTGTTTTCTTTTGTATTTTCAGATTGGAAAAATTTGCCTAAGAAGGTTTTAGATTTAGTTTTCAAGAGACTATTGTTACATTTAGATTCTTTACTATTCGCAACCGTTTGCAAGTCATGGTATTGGGTATCGAAGAATAAACAAATCAACTGTGTTCCAATACTCTTGATTCCGGGTAGACAAGATACATGGAATTTATGTGATGTGATGAATGATAAGGTGAAAAAGCGATTTTGTGGGTCTTTAAAAGGGTCGTCAATAGTATGTGATGAAAATTTTGTGGTAACCTTAATAAATCCATCATTCGGAGTTAAAGGGAGAAAAGATAAAGAAAATTCAATAATTTGTTTGCCTCCACTAAATCCTCCAAGTCAATAACGCAGAAGTACTCATGCTAAATATTGTGAATATTTTACGAGGTGACAATTTCAGCATATCCAATATCAAATGCAAATGAATGCATTGTTGTGGTTATATATGAGGCAAATTGTCAACTGGCTATTATTAGACTTGGAGACAATGGACATACTTTGATAAAAGTGGTGATGAAATATGGTCCCCTTTGAAGATATTGCTCAAATTGGAGATAAAAGTTATGTTACAACCTACGCGAGCCGACTTCTTGCTTTTGAATATACTACTCAGCGCATCTTAAATATCAAGAGTGCTGCTAAATGAACCCTAAAATTAACTGAGTACACCCTACTATAAAAGTATTTATTGAATTACTAATTTACTCTGATATAAAATGACCAAAAAAGGATATATGGAATTGGAAACAAAACTACAACAGAGAAGCTATCCTATAGCTACCTCCAATCTAGCGAATTAATGGACAAAGAAACGTCGTTGACATCTGATGAAACGGAAGCCCACAACACCCTAGCCTTCTCTCATCTACCAAAAGCGGCAAGTCTTTCACTAAGCAATGAATGGCACCCTTCTGGAATTACACGGCTCACTCCGACCTCCTTGAATAATAGATACCACAAACTTAGAGCTACTGGACAATGAACAAACAGATGATCTACACTCCCCTTTTCATTTTACACATAATACACCAACTAGGAGAAAGACAGTATGAAGTTATGATAACTTGAACAAACCTAAGATATTATTGCAGAGTCATGCGACATTGTAAGCAATCACAAACATCTTATGTTCAAACAGGAAGATTTGCACACATAAAAAAAATGGTCCAAAGTAGCGTACCATAAAGTTGTAAGTACTTTCATCCAAATTTGAAGAATAATATAGTGGTATGAGTTAAACAATAAAAGGGATAGAGCTTGCCAGACCTTAATTGTTTTGGAGTCATTTGTTTTCATTTCTTGAAGCTCCAAAGTCGTACTTGTACATCTTTCTCCCTTAGTAATGCCAATTTCACCACGTTCCTCATTTACAAAACTATGTGAGTCAGATTTATTCAAGTCTTTGTGCCCATGCAAAAGTCCAGTAGCATGTACTGAAGAATCTGAGCTTGAGTTTAAGGCAATGACTTATGGAGTTTGCTTTTGTAGAAAGAAAAATATAAATTGATTATATCAGTTCATTATAAAATTGTTAAAGGATCAAATTTCAAAAGGGTATTGTTAAACGAACCCTAAAATTAACTGAGTACACCCTACTGCCAAACTGTTTATTGAATTACTAATTTACCCTAATATAAAATGACAAAACAAGATATATTGAATATTGAAACAAAAGTAATTTTAATAAGTACACCCTACTCAACATATTAAACCCTAATTAAATTAGAATTTCAGAATTTGATTCCAATCCATCCAGGTTTTCTTTATGAGTTTTTACTAATTTGTTTCTTTTCCATTGCAGACAGTTTCGTTTCTAGAAATTCTATGAATTTGGGCCATGCCTAACTATGAAATAAGAATACGTTCTTGAACTGCTGATCTCATTGATGCATGGAGCTGTTTCAACAATGAGATAAGAAGGATTCATTGGATTTTCACAGCTCAGGAAAATTATAGTCACTGATGTTTCAGATGGATCATCGAAACTGATGTCATTGCGATCAGAAAAGTTGAAGGGTGTCAAAGAGTATCATGGGTCGGAGAAGTAGTTGTCCTTGATCTTGTGAACAGCAGCATCCACAAGTCGGATTCTGAAGTTATTATAATTGATTTCTTGTACGTAGTACTTTCCTGAGTACAAGTATAGTACAACATGGTGAGTAGTACCATTTTCATTTGCCTCACAAGATAGCTCTAAGCTTTTGTTGCCGCAGCGTTTAGAGTCTTCTTTTCCATTGCAACCCATATACAAGACAGAAAATGACTCAATATTCAGCAATGGAAATAGTTCAGCTAAGGAATTAAAGTCTGCAACAAAGTTCAGAAAAATGGACTTTCCCCCCAAATCAATGAATCTGAAGATGTTCAACATTATTGTCAATTCATTTGAAGTCATTCAATACCTTTGCTAAACAAATTCGAAAGCAGTACCTTTGCTAAACAAATTCTGGATTTTCACTTTCTTTCTTCCAAATTTCTCAATAACCAAACAAACAGATGAATAAGTTACCATCAAACAACAACACTACCTCACAATTTTGTAATTCAAACTGAGGATCCAAAGAAATAAAAGAAGAGCAAGACTTACGGTTTTGGCAATCACAGCACCCCACCCTTCATCAAACGCCCTCTTCATAACCGTATAGTTAGTATAATAGGGTGTACTTAGTATTAGGGTGTTGTGTGATAGGGTGTATTAGGGTGTATCATGAGTATTTTGGTAGTTAAATAGGGTGTACTTAGTTAATTTTACATTTTGATTTAATTATTATGGTGTACTTATATCATAGAGTGTACTCAATTAATTTTAGAGTTTGTTTAACAGCACCCTTTCAAAATTAGGATTGTTACGAGCATTAAAAGCACTAGATTCAAAAACAACAAACAAAAATCATGCGGAACCATTTCTCTAGATAGGCCCCATCAAATACCATTCATTCCAAAGGTAACCAGATAATGTTTGGATCCCCAAAAATGTAGAACCAACAAGCAACAAACTGGAGAAGAAAGTTTGGGCAGATAAAGAAACTACAACAGAAGAATTTCTTGATTGATGAAAAATAAAAACAAAAATCTTGAATTTGTGACAACCCATATAACAAAAAAACCAATTTATGAAGTAAAAGTTGCAAACACAGAGCAGAAGCATGAGGTGTACTCAGTTAATTAGGGTGTTATGCAGTGACGGATCCAGGAATTTTCATTCCGAGGGTCAACATATAAAAGGTTAAAAAAAATTATATACAAAATAGACCTTTCAAATAAAACGATAATATTTTAATTCATAGTTAATATATAAAACCATACAAAATATTCATGTTCATTATCAAAGAGAACTGCATCAACTTCAAAAAAATAGACACACACACTGAAATAAAACCAGAAATATCTCTAAGAATGTGATAATAAACCAAAAAATTAGCATAATCTTCTTCGCCTCCCAAGGCGTCTCGTCCTATTTAACGTAAAAGCTTGTATATATTAGCGCAATCCTACTCATTTTAGGGCATTTATGTCATTTTTTAGGTCCGTCATCGTTTTGATTTTGGGCTTTATCTGCATTTCTTTTGGGCTCTAGCTCTCAAACTTTGGACCCTTACGAGTACTGTCGTATGGGGAGCTTATTCAAGCAAATATTTTTTCAATACGTAAGAGTTAGGTTATTCTAGTAAAACTATTTATGGATTGAACATCTAAGGCTTTTTACATCGACCTTAGGTCCCTTCATGCATTCATATCATACATGAAAAATGGTTTTATGTAAATTATTGGCTAAGTATGAAAAATGGTTTTTTGGAATAATCATTTTCTCAAGGTAATTTTTGGCAGCTTTTATTCCTTACACATCATATAAGAAAACTTGATTTTATGAGATTTTAGTATGAAGTATATATTGATTTAATAAGCCATCATTTTTATCCTAAATCATATTTTGCACTAAAATTGATTTTTCATATATATTTTGATTTGGTGGGAATTTTATTTTCTAGTATTTTTATTTGAATCCAAATGGGGGGTACTTCCTTATTTACATTGTAAACTTAAGTAAATTGAGTAATATAAAAATAAATGAAAGTAAAAGAACAAAGACATTTACTTCAATGCTGAAAATGGAAATAAGGTAATATGCACCTTTTCTTTGTCTTTGGTGTCTTGCGCTCTGGAGCATTTCATCAAGCAGTTTGTGGGCAATTTGCAGGGGTCAACATCTTTGCCTCCAATTGTGGATTCCGGGCTTGCAGGGGTCAATTGACCCTCCTTGCCCCTATGTGGATCCGCCCCTGGTGTTGTGTGATAGAGTATATTATGGTGTATCAAATGTATTTTTGTAGTTAAATAGAGTGTACTTAGTTAATTTTATATTTTAATTAAAATATTATGGTGTATTTAGATCATAGGGTGTACTCAGTTAATTTTAGGGTTCGTTTAGCACCGCTCAATATAAAAGAGGTGGCACCTGGTTTTGAAACATAAGAATATATGAAGTCATACCTTGTTGGTTCAAATGAGGAAGAGTTATTGTTGGTTCACCCCTATGCTACTTTTAAGTTTCATAGTCCTGTGACAAATGGATTTAGAATTTTCAAACTGAATTATGATAAGCATGAGTGGATTGAAAAAAAACGACTTATGTGATGTTGCTTTGTTTGTGGGTGATAACTCTTCAATATCTGTCATGGCTTCAAAAATCCAAGGATGTGAGTCGAATTGCATATACATCCATTGTGATCATGTGGTAAGATATCGTCCATTTACAGATTTTTTACTTCCATTGTGATCAAAAATCCAAGGATGTGAGTCGAATTGCATATACATCCATTGTGAATCATGGAGCGGCGTCTCGTTCAACACGACGACTGGGCCCGTGGGAATAATTTTGAATCTTTTACAATTTTTCACCACCTCCCAACATTGTTGATGGTTGAAAGATTTTTTCCCTATCCCAATGGCACCGAACGGCATTTATGCTTGTATAATCTATTTAAAAAATAGTGGAAATGCAAGAAACATTAAAAAAAAAAATGGAAATGCAAGAAACATTAAAATAAAAATTGAAAATGCAAGAAACATTACAAATATAGTGGATATGTAAGAAACATTATAAAAAATTAGGGTTGCAACATACATTAAAAAAAGTATTAGAATTGCAAGAAACATTAAAAAAAAAATATTAGGGTTGCAACATGCATTAAAAAATATTAGGATTACAGCATACATTAAAAAAAAGTTTTAGAAATGCATGAAACATTAAAAAAATTAGGACATTAAATTTAATCAAATTGAAATTACAAATAATTTACCTCATCGCCAAGATTTTGGCCGCTTCGATGGTTGTCCCTCGCTTTTGACAACACATCTCTTCATTTCCCCAACTCTTTATTCAAAATTTTCCATATACTACCCAAGACCATTTCCGCATTTAGCGAACCCGATCTTTCACAAAATTCAGCATGAATTTTTCTCCACATATGAGATAACTTTATCTCATTGCCCATAACCGGACAATGACCAACGTGGACCCAACACTAACACAACAGAACATCTTCGATGGTTAACCACGTCCCTGGCTTCAACGGAAGATGCCATAAGATGGTGAATAAAAATTATAATTGAAAGTGAAGAAAATTTTGTGTAGAAAGTGAAGAGTATTGGTAGGTATTTGGTGTTGAAAATGAAGAGTATTGGTAGGTATTTATAGGAAAAAATTACAGAAATTTTTTCATAATTTTTTAGGAAAAAAACGCCACAGCCGTTGGATTGAAACAAAAAAGGGATCGGAGAGCCCAGCGTGCGCCACGTGGCGACTAGACGTTGGCACATGCAATTTCAAATTTTTTTTACCGTTGGCGCGTGCAATTTTTAAAAAATTTACAAATGCGCGATGACGTCACCGTGGCCTGCGGGCTTTCCCTCGGACTGGACCATGTTGGTGGGTCCCGCGTGTTGCCCCGGCTGCCTGCCCTGCTGGAAACGCGAAAAGGGCCTCAGGCCCTGTCCTGCCCGGGCTCCAGTCCACCGCTGGAGTTGCTCTAAGTGGACAAAAAAATAGTAGGAAAATAAACTCCCATTTGATGAAAATATTAGCACGTGGGTGATACAGTACAATTCTATAATTATACTATAATTTCTCGGATTTGTGGTCCGTCGGACACATACTTCGCGCATAATTATATTACTGAACATAGAAAACCTCCGCAGACCTACCTCACTAAACCGCCACCGGAAAAACAATGCTCAGCCTCCTCCGCCGGGCTTGCCCAAATTTCCTGTTCAAACCCAGTTATATATTCGGCTATCCGGGCCCTCTTACGACCCGTCGCCAGTACGCCTTCTCCACAGCCACCGGTCTTTATGGCTTCGACCACTTAAAGACCCCCAAAGGCTTTCAACGTTTCGTCGACGATGCTATCGAAAGGTCCAAACTTAAAAAATCCCAATATTCATGGCATTTTGATTTCCATCAATCTCCAAATTTTCATTCTTTTTGTTTTTGTTTTTTTTTAAAGGTCCGGAGAGCTGGTTGCATACATTTCAGGGATGCCTTCCTCAGCGGAAATAATAAGAGCCATGGATGAGATTTCTGACACAGTAAGGTCTCACAGTTTGTCTAATTCACTTTTTGTAAGAGTTGTTGGACTAATTCTTTGTTATACTCTCTAATTGCATAGGTCTGTTCCGTCATTGACTCCGCGGAGCTTTGCAGACAAACTCATCCTGACAGGTTATTATTCTCCGAAATTTTCGACTTTTTGTAGTTTTCGATGTTTCGGTGTTTCATTGTCAATTTTCACTTGATTCTGTATTAGGGAATTTGTTGAGGAGGCGATCAAAGCTTCAATAAGAGTTAATGAATATCTACATGTGAGGTGACGGTGAATCGTCTTTGCAAGTGTTATTAACTTTTTGCTCACGGTTTTGTTGTGTATATGAATTGTATTGTAGTCATGAGCCATTTCCAGTGTCTGATTTGAAAATTTGCATCACCGCCTTACAGTATCTAAATACAAACCATACTTTGTATAATGCTGTGATTAAAGCCGAGCAAGAGAGCAACTTGCTCACCCACGAAGCTCATAGGGTCGCACATTACCTCCGCCTTGACTTTGAGAGGAGTGGAATTCATTTTTCTGCTGGTACTTGCTCTCTTCTTGTCATTTTATGCTGCTGTTACATCAGGGATTTTGTTGCAGCTAAATAACTCCTCACTTTTGCTTTGCAGAAAAAGTGGATAGAGTGAACCGGCTGAATATAGAAATTTCCCAATTGTGCAGACAGTAAGTACACTAATTCATTTAAATTCTTTCACATTTTGTTTAAAGTGACACTCATTCTACTAATCTTATTGTTTTTATTGCGTTCCTCTGTGCCTATTGTTAACTGCAAGTTAGAACTTTTAGGGCTCCTACCAGGTTTAGGAAAATAAGTTATTTTCTACTGGTTTGTTTGACTAATGCTGCCGCACAATTATTGTGCTTGTAAGATTTGAACCGAAAGACATAGCTTAGGGCCCACACTGCCCATTTTCCATGAGAGCCTAGGGCCAAAAGTATCTTATTCAAGTTTTGCAATGTTGTGGAGATATAATTTTAACTGCTTGCTGATGCTGTACCATGCTTTTCATTTTTGCTTTTAAATCAAGAGCTTGTCTAATTGACTTTACTTTTGCTTCAAATGCATTTGTTTTTGGTTTAGGTTCAATCAAAATATCGTCAATGACCCGGGTACTGTGGATATTTTCCCGGCATCACATATGCCTCGAAATTTGCACCATCTTCTTAAGCCCATCTATCGTTCTACATCTATAGTTTCAAAGGACTCGTTGAGGCCCAGGGATACCATGAACGAGAAGGGGTTTCGTATAACAACAGACCCGCACACTCTATCTTGTGTTCTGCAAGGGGCACCAAATGATGAGGTAACTTGATTGTTGTTTGTTGAAACTTGACTTTCCTGTTTTCTGAATCTTTTCTGCAGTAGGGAGTTAGGGCCATACGTTCTGAATGCCAGAATATGGAAACTAAGTTTACACTATGGATGCACTTTCTTTGTTTTTCTCATTTGCTTTGCAAATGAAATTGAGCTTTGTTATATTGTATGTCACTTAAATTTCTTTCTCATTTGCATTTATTGTGTTTATGCTTGTCTTTTGGTTGATTAACTAAACTATAGTTTCAGGTCCGGAAAATGGCATATATCAAAGGAAATTCTGTTCCTCATGCAAACCTTGGTGTTCTTGATCAACTTATAGCTTCCCGCCATGAGCTTGCTCAGGTTAGTTAAGTTTAGTACCTGACAAATATTTATTATTTGATGCAGTTTGATTCTCTCTCTCTCTGTAGTATTATAAGATGTAGAGGAAGCTTTCCAAACCTGTATGGAATCAGGTTATAGTTACTGCTCACAAGAACGTTTTCCCATCTAGACTTATATGTCATTTGATGAGTTACTTTAATGCAGATCTCTTGTGATGAAACAGTAGTGGATATGGATTGATGTAGGGTCTTTTTCTGCTGTATTTGTACTTATGGTTATGCTTTGCTCTTATTGTTGATTGCAGATAATGGGTTATAGATCTTATGCTGAATTCACTGTGAAGCCTAATATGGCTTCATCACCAGAAGTTGTGATGTCTTTTTTGCTAGAGATGAGCAAGATGGTCAAACCCAGCGCTGATGAGGTATTATGTCCTTTGGAAGACATTTGTAGTGTTTAAAAGAATTGCTACTCTTTCATTTTGACTGTAGATCACACTGCAGGTTTTGTCTGTTAATGATGTTACTTTTACTTCAGGAGTTTAAAAAAATTAGGGATTTTAAAAGAGAAAAATGTGGTCAGCAATATGGAGATTTAGAGCCATGGGATGAGGCATATTATACCGCAATGATGAAGTCTTCTGCCTATGACTTGGACTCTTCGGTATGCGATGCTCCCATGTTTGCTCTGCCTATGCTTTTGAAGTAAAGAACTGATAACTGCAAAGTTTACTTTCTATGATGCTTGGGGAATACCATATCTTTGATTTACTTGTTAACGCATCATATTGACGGCAAGGGAAGTTTTCTTGACTCTGTCTCTCTTATGCAGGTTGTAGCATCATATTTTCCTCTGGCTCAATGTATTAAGGGTTTGAAAGTGCTGGTGGAGTCATTGTTTGGTGCCACGTTTCATAGCATCCCCCTAGCACCAGGTGAATCATGGCACCCAGATGTGCTTAAAATGTCTCTTCATCATCCTGAAGAGGTATTTACATGGATGATAATACGTGTGAATGTCTTCTGTATATGTTATACACTTTAAGAGAATTCCTTGCAGCATTGGGAATGCTTCAATTACATGTTTAATTAAACCCTTGTGCATGCCCAAATATGATTGTACTGATTTTGTTTTCTGTGATTTTCACGTATATTGATTAGAATCTATGCACTTGTTACAGGGTGATTTGGGGTATCTCTACCTTGATTTGTACTCAAGGAAGGGCAAGTATCCTGGTTGTGCTCATTTTGCAATTAAAGGTGGCCGCAGGGTTTCTGAAACAGAATATCAACTTCCTGTATGTAAATAGACATGTTTGCTCCTGTCAAATTTTATGTTGCACATTATACGCCTTTTAAAGAGTAGACTTTATAATTCTTACCTAGTTAGATTCTTCAAAATGGAACGAAAAGCAAATTAGGGCTTGCAAATGCTTATTTTGGACACTAAAAACCTTCGACACTCTGATGGGTTTGCATTTTTGGTGGAGAAACGCTCTAATTAAATATCAGAACATAGTATTTTGGAATCCTCTTTGTGAGAACATGTCTGACTTGCGTTGCAGACTATATTACAAAAAAGTTAAATACTCATTCGATGACTTTCTGCATCATGTATTATTTCATTGACTTCAACTCTGGTTTGGAGCGCAGGTTGTTGCTCTTGTCTGCAATTTTTCTGCTTCACATAATTCATCAACTGCAAGGCTGAATCATTGGGAATTGGAAACTCTGTTTCATGAGTTTGGACATGCTCTTCATTCATTGCTTTCAAGAACGGTATTCTAGAAATACCGTATGACTCGGAAGACAAGCTATATCACCTCCTCTTCCTTGCCACAAATTTATAATACATTTTTTAAATTTTCTTGTAGGATTACCAACACTTTTCAGGTACCAGGGTGGCTCTTGATTTAGCGGAAGCACCTTCAAACCTTTTTGAGTGAGTTGAATGCTATGATTTTTATTCCGTCATCCTTTCATCTGATGAAGATCGTTGTAGAAATATATGAAAAACAATGTAGTTGAATGAATATGTTTGACATGATACTTCTTAATTATGTGCAACTGTCTGAATTATCACTGTTAGAAATAGCAGTCTATTTTTGGGATATTGATGAGAAAATGTTTTTTGTTGATATGTCAAGGTACTATTCATGGGATTACCGAGTTTTGAGGACATTTGCCAAACACTATTCAACTGGTGAAAGCATCCCAGAGAAACTGGTAGAATCGATGCAGGGTGCCAGAAAGATGTTTGCTGCAACTGAATTGCAACGTCAGGTTATTATCCAAGGACCTTCCTGGATAAATCAATAATGATCACTTTATGTGTTTAGAAGAGAAGACAAGAAAACCAACAAAGAAGGAATACTGACCAATGTTTGCGTGCTTGTTTCCTGTTCTCAGATTTTTTATGCTGTTATTGACCAAACATTCTTTGGGGAACAGCCAACTCCACCAACAAGTTCTATTGTTGCAGATCTGAAAAGACAATATACTAGTTGGAAGCACGTGGATGGTACACACTGGGAGGCCCGATTCAATCACCTCCTGAATTATGGTGCAGGTAACTTCAAAATATCAGCCTCATCCAAAAACCTGAACCTCTTTGAGCTTCAAAAGTATCTCAAATGTGGAATTTAGAAACATTATTATTAATAATATCCTTTTTGTGTACGATTTCGTTTTCATGGCTGATAAAATGTACTTGTCTTGCAGGTTATTATAGCTACTTGTATGCCAAATGTTTTGCCGCAACAATATGGCAGAAACTTTGCCAGGAGGATCCACTATCATTAACTACAGGAACTGCTTTAAGAACAAAATTCTTACAGCATGGGGGAGCTAAAGAACCGTCTGATTTGTTAAATGGTCTTGTAGGAGATGGGATCCTAAGGGATTTTAATGGAGGAATGGTTCCTGATATTACCTGTCTTTGTAATGAAATGAAGTTGGAAAAGGTGTAGAGAACAGACCCTGTTGTGTTCCATTTGAGTTAACAAGAACTAGCCAACTAAATAGCAAAGGAAAGGAATGGAGGGGTTTGAAGAAAAGGTGGCCGAAGAGGCGAAACTACGGCACGGCTCTTGTCGGAGGCAACATAGGACGCAAATGTCAAACGTGGCCTAACAACTGCAGAGATTTCACTCTGGAGCTGGCGAGGCAAATGTTGGAGTAGCAATTTTAATTCATTTTCTGAGGGATATTGATAAGTTTCCTTGAACTGTTATTCTTACACATCCATGTGAATTTTGTAGCATATGCTGAATAATCAATGAAGCCATTTGATTTGAATAAACGTCTCTATTTCCTAGAATAATAATAGATTGTTGAGGCAAAAGAATTAACGTACTTATTTCTTTTCTACTAATAAATGAATTTTACAAGAAATAGAAAACAAAATTTATAAAATAATCCCCATGTACTACTTAAAGCTGCCAACCGGAAGTTTGTTGCTAAGAGACGCAATCCATTCACGAATAATAGAGTTCACTTCATCAGGCAGTTCGTCGTGTGGGCAATGGCCTGGATTTTAAAAAATATAAAATAAAATAAAAAGTAAACTTCCATGAAACTTTTGAGTCTAAATGGAGCAAGATTATGCAAGTATTTTACCCACCGGCATCCAATTCCTTGATTATTAACCCAGCACTATGCTCTTTAAGCATAGCCACTTTTGACTTGGAATCAGATATTGGATCTCTCATTCCCTACATGACAGAACTTGATTAAGCGGCCAAAAAACAAGAAGATGATCAAATGATGGAAGAGAGAGAGAGATTATCTCTGCTTGTTAAGATGTTACCTGTATAATCAAAACCCTGTCCTTGAATCCATCCAAGAGATAATTTAGAGGGACTGATAGATTGAAGCTAAAAACGCTTTCTAGGACCACTGCCACCCCAGGATCATATGACTTTCAAGTTATGTTAAGGAGATAATTTTTGACAAATTAGACATGTTCTGGTGGCTCCAAAAGAAAATTCAGCAGTGACTGCTAGTTGCTAGAGAAACAATAAATATACTTGACATGAAAGAGGATACTGCTCTTAGCATTTCATCAATAAGCCAATTGTCGACTCGCTCTGTTTTCTGCAGAGCAAAGGTAGTAAAAACACAAATCAATACTATAAACGTGAACCATATTCGAAATATAGAGCAATAGAGATACTTACAGTTGGATAGCAATTCTTCACTATGTCCTTGAGAGTCAACCTTAAGTAAAACAAAAGGAATCTAGCACCTAGCCATGAAGCACCTGAAGTTCTTCTCTCCTGAAACAGAAAACTATAATATGAGGCTGTCTTACATATGAAAGATAGGGATCTCGAACAGTTTTAATCAAACTTACTTTGGTGAATGGCGCAGAGGAATATCCTGGAATAACATTCCCACCACTGTTGATAAGAACAACAGATTTGGCCAAAGCAGGCCAAAGACGAGCGACAATTGCAATAATATAACCTGGATATAGAAAATAGTACGGATAAGATTAAAAATAGATATGTTTTTGTTTTTCAAAGATTGCCTCTGGATAGTGACTGTTGAAAACTAAGTAGATAAGCCACCTAAAGAAAATATTGTAAGAGGTTGTTTAGGTAAGTTGCTCATCTTGTTTGTAGTTTAAAACGTACCACCAATTGAGTTCCCAACAAGATGCACTGGTTCACCCACAACTTCAATAATGAAATCTCTAAGCATTTCAGCCCACATGAGTTCAGTGTATACAACATTTGGCTTTTCTGATTTGCCAAATCCTAAAATTGTTATGGCCCAAACTCTGTTTCCACCTTCAGCAATGCTACATATGTTGTCACGGTAATGCTCCAAGAAGGCTCCAAAACCATGAACAAGAAGAGTAGCAGGACCTTCATGACCGACAACCGTATACTGACAAAAGGATAATATCATAGTGAAAGAGGATATACACAAATTTAAAACGTAACCCAGCTAAGTATTTCTTTCAGATTACAAGCCATGGAAAGTCTTTGAATGAGCAGAAGATCAGTTTTGAACAGAATACCTGAATTAGATAGCCTTTCCATCTCCAAATACGAATATGATACCTTCTGTCATCATTTATCTGACTTTTTAGAGCCACAAGCAAATACCACTGCCACAAAAATAACTCAGTTGCTTAGAAATATACTATGCAAAAATAATGATTTTCACAAAGCTCGCAACCTCACAAGGTAAGTCTCCAAAGAACCACTTCAATCAGAACATAAATATAATTTGTGCATAACTGGTATAGCACCTCCATTGAGCGCACTGAATCAACAGTTGCAGCAACCGTAGCGGATGAATATCCAAAAGGAGACAGAAATCCAGAATCTTGTTCTTTCTCATACTTGAGAGCTTCAAAATGTACTCTCCTTCTGGATAGGATGCCAAGAGAAAGGGCAGGACCAAAGAGCATAGTAAATGAAGCCCCATCCCGACTTTCAGCATAAGGCATCCTTTTATGTACCCTGCAACAAAATAATGCCGAAATACCCTCTCTTTTTTTGTTAATGCAGATACGAAGTGAAAGGAATATATGACTATTTAATGTTTTTTTCTCTAAATAACATTGTAAACTATGACTACATACTCCTTCCAGTAGTGATCCCGTTCTGTTCCCTCTAAATATCGCAAGTATGCAGCCAAAGCTTTCAATACGTTGCTCGTCCCCCCTCCCACCGAATGTCCTTTTTTTGACAGAAAGACAGAATTCTCGTGGCTCTTTGACTGGACCTGGACATGTCTAAAACTCGAATTGATTATATTTCTTCCCCCAGGCTTCAAAATTTCCTTCATGAGAATTGTTTCAGTCAACATCTCCTTCATTGAAGCCCAACTCTCTTCGACTTTGCATGGATTTGCTTTCACAAAGTCCTTCAAATCATCAAATGTGGGGATAGCACCTAAAATCACAGTACAGTTATCCTTGTCACTAGTACACATATTACAAAATATAACTTTGCTAAATTTTACTAGCAAAACAAATCAAGTATAAGTATAAGCAGAAACATGAACAATCTTGGAACTTTACCCCAGTCCAATTCCATTTCACCACCAGTTAATGTTGCCGGCGGAAGTGGCAAAGTTATCGGTAATTGAAGCTTGGTAAAGTCATTGTACGAATCAGGAATATCTTTCAAACTCTACACATTATACACATTCATACAATAATTAAAATAACTACAACCACTCAATTATAAATTAACTTCATGAACAACCAGAATTCTCAAACATAAATAAAAAAACTAGTCAAGAAAAACAAAACTACCTCCACATCATAAAACGGAGTCCTCCACAGCACAAAGTTGGGCGCAGAAGGCATTGCTTCCAAGGTGCCCTTGACACTACCAGTCATCTGCCTTAAACCATACTCCACCTCCTCCTCAGCATAGACAGTGGTGACAAGCCGAACCTGTTCCAATCCTCTGTGATAATGAGTGGTTCAACTAGTCTCTCATACACAGTAAGCAAAGCTAATATTTTTATCTAACAACCTCTTTTACAAGCTCTTGTATCGCACTCTCAGCACTCCCCAGCCTGATCATCAAGTTCGAACCTTTATCTCTCAACGAGCTTCTCAAATCTTGTAAAGCAAGAACAAGCAATTCTATCATTTTCTCGGGAAAACCTGCACAATTTATTCCAACCCGTTCATCTATGTGCATATTTGTACATCAGTGTGTGTGTATATATATACATATATATATATATATACATACATATAATATATATATACATACATATATATATATATATATGAGACTTACGGGAGATGATGCGGTGATCGAAGACGTAGAGAGGAACTATGGCGTTGTGGTTAGAGGCGGCGAGGAGGAGGGCTGGGTGATCGTCGATTCGGAGGTCGTGCTTTAACCAAACTACGGCTACGCCGGCCTTCTCTGCATAGTTGACCGCAATTTGAGCTTTGAAACGGCACCGTGTGGGTGATAAGCGGAGGGTGTTTGGGGAGAAGGAAAGCGAGGGAAAGTGCAGGAAAGTGAGGAGTGAGGCCATGTGGGAGAGGAAGAGTAGACTGTGGAATGTTGATGCGGATGTTCATGTCCATCAAAGGAAAGCAGGGAGCAAAGGTGTTATTGAGGATAAAGCAGAAAACTTTGAGAGTTTGGCATTGTTTGAAAAATGCAGAAACAGGATTCAAAAACTATTTTTGTGGTGCAGAAAATTGAAATTGGGATTTTGTGGAGGAGAAGAACCCAATGCTCCACACTGAGTAAACGACATGTCGTTCTCTTACAGGCCAAAAAACACAAAAAGGAGCCAAAGAAAGAAAATTTCTACTGACCAACTAAACTGAAAATGGCGCTACAAATCCACAGTCCCTCATCCTTCACCAGCAAACCCTATCATCATCTTCCTCACACTCCTCTGCTCCAGTTTTCAGTCAGAACCCAATTCATAGTCAAGTCAGAGACACCATCGGAGCCGCCCAAGCCCAAAGCTGAGGCCACTCATGCCCCACCCAAGAAACCCACCTCAGCTGGGCTCGGCTTTGGTTCATCTCCTCCTTCTCCGACCACGCAAAATGTGACTTCCGTTCCTAATAAGAAGAAAAGGGTAATTCGGAGGTCACCGGTGGAAAAGCCCCTACTTTATTCGGAAGAAGATGAGGCTAAGGCCAAAGAGATGGGCACAAATGAGAGCGCTTTTGTTCTTACTTGGTTGGGGCTCGGCGGTGTCATTCTAGCTCAAGGACTTCTTCTCGCTGCATCGGGTACGATTACTCATCCCTCCATTAATTGTGATTGCATTGATGTGAATCATATGAAATTTTTATTGGGTATTGTCTAAAGAATAGAATTTTGTTCAGCATTTGGTTGAATTATAGGAGTTAATAGGTTTGAATCATTTGAATGTGGCTGAGAGTTAAGTTAACCAGTATAGTTGTGGGATTGTTTGCTTTGATGGCTTTCAAACTGTGTTGTCAGTTATCTAACCTTGTCTTGCTATGGAAGCAGAATTTTGTTTGCAAAAATGTTTTTGTGTAGCAGCAACAAACACTTTGACAATAAACAACATAGCAAGCCAGTTGGCCCAAATCTGCCATTGAGACTGTTCTGGTCCAAAGAGAAATGAGGTTTAGTTAAGGGTTTTACTCATAGGTTGCATCTTTATTATCTCAGTCTAGCATGTTGGCCAGTTAGCACTCAATTTTCATCATTTAGAATCCAATTCAGTATCTTGAGCTCATCTTCGGTCATTCTTTCAGTCTAATCTATATAGAAACCCCTTGTTGGTCCCAACCATTCCTGCCCCTTTTTCGTGTCCACTAGATATATCAATTATGGATACTGCACAATTGTTTAAGTTCTAGAACGTTTGTCCAAACAGGCTGCTTAATGTGAGACAAGAACTGAATAATATTCCACTCCAAATGACTATCACCGTCCTATGACATAATTGGAAAAATCAAGACAGAAACACCATTTTGATCTTCTTCCTGGAAGCTCAACACCAACTATCAAACATTGATCACATTCAGCTCACAAACCATTCCTTTTAAGAGCCTAACATATTCAGCTGACCCCCTGATTATTGGAGTATTTCTTCACATATCTGAAAAGGCAGTACATTGTCCATAATGATTGATTACTTTAATGTAAAGCAAAAGTTGTATGCGATAAGTCATGGAAGTTATTTCATTAATCGATTTGATAAATTACGCTTTTCATTCTCTTCACATTGCAGATGATTAGTTAATTTTCATTTCAGGCTTCCTGCCAGAAGAATGGGACAAGTTCTTTGTGAAGTATTTATATCCATCTTTTACACCAACAGTCGGCTTGTTTGTTGCTGGAAGTGTTGTGTACGGAGTTCTGAAGTATCTGCAGAATGAGGAACTTAAAAGTCAGAAATGAAATTTATTTGTATAGATAGTACATGAGGAGCCTATTCAGTAGTATTTCAAGCTGTACTTGTACTGCTTTCATGCTTGATAGAAAGATGAATCAGCTGAGAAATTGCAAACCACCTCCATTGGATCCGTTCAGCACAATGTGCCATCCCTTGATTAATTTCTACAAGCTATACTTGAAGCCATGTTATTTTTAAAAGTCACATGGCAAAAGTTCAGTAACAGGCAGACCGTTGGATCTCACATGTGTCCCAGGCCCCATTGAAGAGAACCCTCATGATCTAATGGTCTATCCTGTCACTGAACTATCCAGGTCAAGAGAGAATCCATACACAATCGTATGCTACACTGTTTTTGCCCTGTGCTCTTGGCCTTCATCCTTTTACTTATATTGCTTTATATACCATAGTATTGCACCCATCAGTCATTGTTAGAATTAGAAAGAAGCAGATTATCTCATGCAACATTCATCCTGTCATCCTTAGTTGGCAGTGGTGTACTATAACAAGCTTGTCGTGATTGGATTACTTGTTTGTGTTCTGCTTTGAATTTTTTCTTTTCTATACTTCCATTTTTTGCTTTTCTATTGCAGTCCAGTTGCCCTGCCATCTCACCTATCTCTTGCCCTCTTCTTAGATATTGTTAAGTTCATTCTGGCCTCGTGACTGAAAAGTGCACTTTTCTCACCATTGAACTGTTGTGCTCTTATTTCATCAACTTAGTCCACCTTTCTCGCCATGAGATCTGCGATCACATCAACTTAATTTTTATTTTATTAACCCTTGAACAGACACCCTACATTATTTTCTATTTCTAGGTTTGGAACCTGTAAGGGTGGTCTGCAATCTTTTTGTACAAGTTATAACCAATCAGTCAATCACATAAGTGAGAAACTTCATTAATCTCTTATTGCATCCCTATCTAAGGTTAGATAAAGATAAGAAACCCTTAAAGATTCCACGATGTCCACTGCTGCCCCAGCACAGAAACGATTGAAAAGGAGGAGAAAGTCCCTTGCTGGCTTAATTGCTAGCTGTCGAAACCTCATGAATATGTTGAATGTCTGTGACATCATTCATATTTATAGGTAGAAGAATCGTTTGGCGGACTACCTGGCTAATTGGAGTTATAATGTGAACTTGGGATTGTGCTTATTTGATACTGTGCCCCCATGGGCTGGTCCAATCCTAATGGATGATATTGTAGGGGTTGCTAAACCTCGTTTAATTTGTTTGTTGTTCTTCTCTGTTCCTGGACCCTTTGCCCCCGCTCTTCACCAAAAAAAGGAGGAGAAAGTCTTGGCCTGGGTGAGGCGGTCAGACCACATCGCCTGTACAACCGCTCTCACAAGCAAGGGGAAACCTTGTGCTGGGACCCTACCCAGCCCCACGATGGTCCTACCTCGAATGCAGCTTGTGAGTGAGTGAGTGTGATTGTAAGGATGACGTGGTCCGACCGCCTCATCGAAGACCTTCTCGAAAAGGAAAAGGAGAGGCCTATTTGTACTGACTGAATTTAATTACAATGGTTGCTTTGATGGTATAATCTCTAGGAGGAGTAGGGCTTGCAGTCGTTCTAACATTAAGTCCATCTTTCCTTCATTTATTTGACCATGAATGCTACAGTTGGTGTATTTGGCCCGAAGATCCTAACAGTTGGCACCAGAAACACTTATAACCGCTGATCAATCAATCTGAATATTTGTAATTTATGTGAATTTTTTTGGGGGCTCATTATTCATTTCTGGCTGCCTTTGAGGAGGATGAAGTGTCAATTTTCCCAAAGGACCACCCAATCATTGATTAGCCGCGTAGCAGTTGGCTTCCTTCTCCCAATCCATTCTCTGTCGCTGACTCCGAGTGCCTTTGTGTGGGAATTAGATGACAATGAGCATGAGTGATGAGAGGTCCCCTCTCCTCTCCCTTTGCATTTTCTCATTAGATGTCAATCAATTTGGACAACTCAACTCATTGCTCTAAATGATAACCAGAGGAGATGGCTTCCCTTCCCTTGCAATAACAACTGAAGAAAACCCAATTCACTAGAGTTAAAATTTTGCGACATGCAACTCGTTAAATGGTCTTTCAAATACTTATGCATTGGGTTTGGGACCCAGAAAGCTAGAATAGTAATTACGATACATGTCAAGGAAAACAAAACAAAACAAAAGCTAGCATATGCAAACGTCAAAGTTGGGGCTTCAGGCGCCGCTGCCACTTTATAATTATGTTTGTTTTCAACACTGATTACATTAAAATATTCAAAGTGCTAAAGATTTGAGTGACACTCCTACTACTAGTCCTATTCTTCTCCTCCATTTTCAGGTCAAAACTTATGACCTAAAGTTGATGGAGTGAGAGCCAGCTGGGTTTTCCTCTTGTATGTGTAATGCATTTTTGACCTTTAAGACTTGAAATTGTCTTTTAATACTTTCGATGGGGTAACCCAAATTGGCCAACCATTGAACTAAACAACAAAATTCTTGCCCAAGAAGTCTTTCTATGGATCCGTATGATTATGAGTCTGTTATTAAGTAAATGAGCTCTTATTATTATTACTTTTTACACAAACGATATTGGAGAGGAGAGATTCGAACATCTGACATTGAATGCAAGAGTAACTGCTCTTATTATTATTGGTTCGGGTAAAATAAGTCATTTGAACGTACCCAACACAAGAGAACAGTTGGTGGCCATTTCTTCAAGTTTTAAAGACAAATCTATGAGAGCTCCAGATGAATTTGGAGACCTTGCTGGCCAAGTTATTACTGTGGAAACACACAAAAACAGTTGGTGGCCTTCTTGTTGTGCTTTTCGGCAGGGTTGTCAATCAGCAGGCAGCTTGGTTGGTGCCTCTTTTCATAAAAAGTAAAACTGAAAAAGCATTCAAGATTTGATAACACAAAATAAAATAAAAGTTGTAGTATCTCGTAAGCCATACGGCCCAAATCCCAGTAAAGTTACCCTAAGAAATTTGAGAAGATTTCAGACCCAAAAAAAAAAGAAATTTGAGAAGATAAGGGGGGAAAAAAGAGAGGAACAAGTGGGGAACAAGGTACGGAGAGACGGAGAGGCAGAGTTGTTTGATGAAATGCACAGGAAATCTGACATTGACATTTGATCCAGCGTCCTAATGGCAAACATTACGATGCAACAGAATTTTCATTTCATTACCAAAACAATCAATTGGAGTCTCGTGGTGGATGGCAATGAAATCTTACCAGTATGTTTTGAAGGGACTCATCTTACAAGTTACAAGCATGTTTTGTTGGTATGATATTAGGTGGAAACTTTCAATATTGGCCAAACCCACATAACTGTGAGATTATGGTGAAAACTACATGTTAATATTTAGGCGGACAAATTCCATATTACATCGATAGATATTATCGAAAACTTAATCATTTTTGTAAAGTTTAATGTTGAACATATTAAATGTGAGATAATTATATTTTAATTCACAATCACAATCAAGCGTAGAGTTAAGTGTAGACATGAAGTTGTCATGGCCCTCCAGCCTACATATATAGATTTTTTATCATTTAACATCTATTATGTCATAATTCTGACAAATTGGAAAATTTATGCCGAATTGGGCCCCGAAATAATGTACCTCGAGCACAATGTGCGTCCATGATCGGACAACTAAAGCAAAGGAACAGGAGAGGTTCCTCTTTGTAAATCAATGTCTACATAGGAAAAATCATGAATGTAGGACCTATAATCCTGTCATTTTCAATTTGTGAAATCACCAAGGCTATATGATGATATGGGAAAACAAGTTTAACCTCTTTAATAATGAAAGTGGAATTAAAGGAGGCATATCATTTTAAAAAATAATAATTTGGAAAGAGAAAGAAAAAGAGTGAGATGAACAATTTCCCCTAGTCAAATCTTCTGTTGTAGACTAGTTAAATCACAATGACCTTCATGACAGAGCCATTGAAAATTGGAAGTAAAAACAATGGACCACACAGAAAAGCCCCTAACAACAACAAGAATCAGATGCTTGTCAATCTTTCTCCATATCAAAACAAATTCTAATAAGATTGAATTTCGAAACCAAATCATAATAATGTAAGGGACACGACCACATTTTGTTCATGCTAGAGGAATTAATAAGGAACACGACCACGCTTGTCGCTCAGCCTGAGACGCACTGCCCTAGTGCATATAGCGAAAGGTCAAGGGGGCAAATGGGAACAGAATTTGGACCATCTCCCCGATGATACAGGAGATAAGGAAAGTACCCTCCCTCGGGTTTTAATCGAATTGACTGGAGTTGGGTTCCATGTCACGGGTTCGATTGGTGCAAGAGCGGTGGAACTGGAAAGTCGGGTCAATCGACCACCTCCGTCTCTGATGCGGGTTCTTGTTTTGTTTCTGATGGGCTGCCTTAATTGTTTCCTTTGTCTGGTTTAGGAGCTCGGTTCTAGACTTGCCCTTGACTCCTACTCCTAGCTGCTTCTTTTCCCGGGTCTTGGCTATCTTCTTGTTTCTCTGGCTTTGTAATTTTGATCCCATTTGGGTTCTTTAATGACATCAGATTTCGAACCCATATAAAGAATAAAAAAATAAAAATAAAATAAAAAATAAAAGCAAAAGGTCGATTCAGGTCCACCAAACGTAACAGTCGCGAGTAAATGAGCACTAAATTCTTCAAGCGAGTACAGATAGCCATAGTGCCGTTCCTTTATTAATCTCTGCTGCACTCTATCATTGCTCTTGCTCACCAAAAGAAAAGAAATATATATATATATATATATAACTTTTTTTTGCAATAATATCTAATTAGATTAGGATACATTTAATAGTTTTTTTTTGTTTGTTACAATGAAGATATTCCAAAAGAGTCTTCGAACCCGAATGCAATAGAGCGGATACATTAACTTAACTAATTAGCTCGAGTGCAATAGAGCGGATACATTGACTTAACCAATTAGCCTGACCCACATTTACAGCTACATTAAATAGCTTCAGCTGCTCCTAATCCTTACTCTCACACTTCAAATAAGGCGGGAAAGACAGCTATTTGTATACAAAACCAGTATACAATAAATATCATTATTACAATAATTAACAAGCTTAACTTAACTACCTTAACTAATCATGCACTTAACAAACGGACAAGCTTCTCAACAGCCCAGACCCAAAGACCCAAAAAAAACCAGGAAAAAGAAGCAGCAAAATAACCCAGAAATAGAAACAACAGATAAAAGTAATAAAATAGTAATAAACATCCGAATTTTACTGGTCAAGTGCATTCGGACCGGTACAGTAATTTAAAATGTGGCTCCAAACCCACTGAACCAAGAACTTCCGTCGGATCCCATTCATATTGTACGTGGCACCATCGTGGTCGTCCAACAGCTGACCAGTGTACGACCCGCCCCCTCCGGTACCGTAGATGCCCTCGCAGAGATCAGCAATCTCAACTGGGAAACTCGGGTCCTGACCCGCATACCAGGCGTTCACTAACGGGTTGCTTGCCAGCTCAGCAATCTCGTGTGCGATAACGCTTATCATCCCCTCCACTCCTACGTCACCGTTCGGTGACTTTAACGGCTTCAACCCGAGCATAAAATCGGGTACGGCGAATGGGTATGCGCACACACCTGGGCACAGTTTGGCTGAGTTGCCAATCCAAGCGTACGGCAACGTGTATCCGACGATGGACGGGAAAGTGAAGTAGTGGAACCCACAGACCTGTCTGCAGAAATCCTGAACGTACACGTCATCAGATGTGAGCAAGAGGTACAGCCCACTCTGTGGATTGACAGGCAACGGCCTCGTTTTGGCTGTGACGGCGCTTTTGATCACAGACTGTATGGATAACCGGGTTAGGGTTTTGCCGTGGGAGTAAAAGCGGTCGTTTTTCTCTGCGCCGAGGCGCACCGTACGGGAAATGTTCGCGCCGGTTTGGTCCGTGTACAGCTGTACAGTCTTCCACCATCCGGCAACGGAGGGGCGTTTGGAACCGCCGGCGGAGATTGAGTTGATGAACTCGCGGATAATCTTCTTCTGGCCCCGCTGCCACGTGCCGTACCAGATTGTGTGGATGGTTATATTGGCGGTTAGGACAGGGCCCATGTGGTATTTCAAGTGGACGAACTCAGATGAGCCCTCGAATTTTTTGTTGTCTCCGAGGGCGAGATCGGTGGCGTTGGATTTCAGGTGGGGCCAGGGGCGCCATCCAATCACTGGCGCGGTAGAGAAGAGCACGGTAAGTGCGGTGAGGAGAAGGAGCACCGGAGCCGGTGGCTGAGAAAACCGGCTGGTACAGCCCTGACGCATTTTAAAATTTCTGGGAAGTGGGTGAGTGAGTGTGTGTGTGTGTGAAGTGGGAAGAAAGTCACAAGTGTTTGATATTTTTGCGGTGGGTGTATATATAGAAATAAATAAATAAATAGTTTTTTTCTTCTTTAATTTGGAAAGCCAAAACAAAAATGTTGGGAGAGTGACGCATTGGTTTGCGGGTAATGGAGATAGATTCTCAATGAAATATTATTGTTCGCCATTTTAACATACTGTCCTGATCTCTAGGATCACATGATTCAAAAGATTTGTGATCATTTATCGTTGAATTTAAATCCAACGATTTAAAAAAATCTCTTTAAAAAAGTGCAAGAGTGGATGAACGATTTGATTTAAATCCAACGGTGGATGACTACAATCTCTTGGACTCTTGTGATTCAAGAGATCGGGACTACTTTAACCTAATGTATATTATAATTATTATTATTTTCAATACTTGATACGTATTTATAAGCATAATCATAATTAACTTTTATAGAACCATAATTATGTATGTAAATATGCGTCAAGTGTTGAGAATTGTACTGAGAGTACACATTTGGTTAAAGAAGTGAGATTCTTAAAGCCTGAGAGACGGTGGTGGGGCCGCTAAGTCAGACGTGGCAGCATCATCATCATGGTCTATGTCATCATCTGATCAGATTTGATCTCAGCCCTTTATGTGTGCGTGTGTTCTTTTATTTGTTTATTTTATTTTGCCGAGCGCGGGAAAATAGGTCTAAATGGAAAAGCACCAATAAAAAATGTTTTGTTTTGTCCGAAAAATAAAAAATGTTAGGAGGTCACGCTCTCAACATTATTTATCGCCTCTCTAATTGTAGAGAAATGAATTCTGTTTCTATTATTGGGAAAATATATATATATATTTTTTATTAGAAAAACAATACTATGCCTATATAGTCCAACCACGCGGGCTATATAAGCATAGTATTGTTCAACCAAGCCAAACTGCTTTCGGTAGATTTTGGTCCAATACCCTTGTAATTTCTTCCTGGTCAAGACCCTATCGACATAAGCTATAGCTCTTCATGTTAGAGTTTCACTCTTTGAAATTTATTAATTCCTACTCAATATTCATCTAACAAGCATCAAATTCGCACACCTGAGTTAGACATGTTGTTTAAGTCAATGTGTTCGTTCCTTTGCATCCGAGTTCGGTCCTCTTTCATATACATTAGAGTAGCATTGCTTTGTCAAAAAGAAAAACACTCGTCGAATTCTTCCACATATTATCTCAGACAGCCAGCTAGGGTTATATGATAGCGTTCTTCAAATTTCGGATTTTTTTATTATAAGAAACTATATACTCTGATATTCATGATCAGTGAGGACCACGAACCCATCAAAAGATCAAACAATGTCCATTTTCCTTTACAAAACTTGTACGCAAACCACTGTGGCTTTTACCAAAGGACAATCCTTTCGATTGGCTTTTTCATCTAAATTTACCACAATAACCTTTCTTGTCCCCCAAAAAAAAAAAATCCGAGTCTCTGGACTGACTGGACCCCGCCTTGATTCTCTTATTTTAGCAGCATGATATTTATAACCAGGCCATTCTTGAATTCACTTGAGGCAAGATAAAATATCATATCTTTTCATGCTCTGTTGAAATAATGACAAATCAAGCACACGAATAAACTTATATATACATCTTATGATTATTGCATGGTGTTTGCATAATATATTTAGAATGTAGGACCTTTCGTATATAAAATTTGTTACCATATCATATTGCATAAATTCTCACATTTTGAATGTCAGTTATATTAAGTTTATATTTATTTTAGCTTACCCTATGTTTATTTTTATGATAAAGATCTTTCTTGTATATTGAGATATTGTTAGTCGTGCATATATTTCACATTAAGTAAATTCTTCATATAAAGGGATTGAACTCAAGTGTGCCAGAGAACGGACATACTATCTTGATCTACATTTGTAATTTGGGTTTTATCTATAATAAAATGAAAATAAAATTGACCGTTCATTTGAAGGTATTATGATGGTATATATCTAAGCATAAGTTGAAGAAACAAGTCAAAAGTATACAATCATACACTACAAAAAGATTGTATTACGTAAGTTCTTCATATAATAAGTTTTTATTTATTTATACAAAGTAATATATATTCTAAACTACTATAATGAATGAAAAGTTAGATCGAACTCAAGTGTCAGAGAGCGGACATATTGTCTTGATGAATTAACTTGACCAACATTCGTAGTTTGGGTTATATATATATTTTTTCTAATAATTAAATAAAATTGATCGATAATTTGAAGGTATTATGGTTAGTAGTGTTCTCTTGGTAACAGTGATCGAGAATTAAGTAATCGCGTCGTTGGATTTAAATTCAAAGACCCACCTACTTTTGCACGCCTTTTAAGCAACTCTATTGGACCGTTGATTAATCCAACGATGGATTACCACAAATCCTTAATCACTAAGTGACCAAAAGATCACTACTTGTATTATTATGGTATATGTCTAGCATAAGTTTAAAAAACAGCTCAAAAGTATACAATCACACACTACACAAGTTGGGTGTTGCAATTTGCAAATCACGGAGTAAATTGCGCAGCTTCCTAATGATGAGTCAGACTAAATCGTACAGCTGAGATTGAGAGCGATGGAAGGGTGGGGCCCCGGAGTAGGTGGGTCTGAGAGCTCTAATCACTAATCAATCACACAAACTGTGAGGAAGGAAGGAGGAGGAGGAGATGAGAGGCCCCCACCGTTGAATGTGATGTGACGCTCAGCTCAAGAGCCACGCCGAACAAACACCGAACCGAAGCAGCGCATGCGCCGAGAGTGTGTATCTCAGTCTCTCTCTGCGTTCCACCAGGCGCGTACTGTGTACCGTCAAGACAGAGTTGCGTAAACTTTGGGGTCTATAACAGTCTCGGTCTGCATCCCGAGTTAAACTTTCGTGTGCCCGCGTTTAGTGAACGCGCGTTTCTACTGGGCGAAAGGTTGGTTTTTGGACTTTCAAGGTGGATGTTGGTCCAATCCGATAGAGCCGATAGTATAGTAAACTCACCGTATAGCATGCATTGATTGGACCTACTACTAGAACTAATCCATTCCATCCGTTTCCCTCCATCTTTTTCATCAGCCTTTTTTGTATTTGCCACTTGTGAACAAAACGACAGTTTCTCCATTCAACTCATCTCTTTTTTTCTTTTCTTTTTTAAATATTAGTATTTTTTGCTTTTTTTTTTTTTTGGGTATTGAAATAAGGTGTATTTCATGATAGTTATAGGAAGGTAATTAATTCTAGCTAATCCCACTTAGGCTAAATCATATTGTGCTGATGATTCTGAACCGTTGATTGAATAGACTTAATTATAGCACAAAGCTCGTGTGATTAAATTGAAGACATTTAACGTTGGAGACAAATTACAATAGTAGTTTGTCACGTCGTGGATGCATGATTGAGTACCATGTACATCACGTACGAAGCCAGGCGATAGACCGCAGAGACAGAGAGCATGCATGCATGGCATTGCCATGTTTCAGGTATTAGCAAATTCAAATCCAAAGTCAATACTATAGGACGAGGGTGAGACTTGAGAGGAGCTAGCGTCTATGCTGTCACCAAAATCGATGGGCTTGGCCTTGGCCTTTGAGAAGGACATGAGAGATGAGAATTGCTTTTTAATTTGCCGATGGTGGCATTCGCATGACCTGATCAACTGCTTGATATGAAGAAGAGGTTTGGAAGTATATGTGATTTTTGTTGTATATCTTGTATTTTCTGCACCACCTTCCCGACAACTTCAGGATAGACATTATACCTGTTTTTGTACCTTTCTTGGTAAAAGTAAGTAACTTATAAGTTACAGTCGACAAACACAGTTCGAGAGGTGGTACGTACTGCGTAGCATCTTTTGCTTGCTCCATCCTCAAATTTTTTCTTAGGTTAACAAAATCATTAGCTAGTTATTTACTTAACTATATGTGCTTGTTCTTGTTTCAAATCATGCTTTGAAAATATATATATATGTATATTCCCTGTAATCGAAGTGCATATGTAGTAGTAGGTGAATAACTTATACTCGATGGCATGGGATCAAGTATGTAGATTTTAAAGTATCGAACACAAAATCAATTGAAAATGGATGAACAAACTCACGATACATGTACTGTAAATAAAAGGACTGAAGGAAGAGTGCTTCACTACTTGCATTATTGGAAACTAAGATGTACACAAGCATGCTCGGTGCATATATAATATATGCCTATAGCTAGGCTTGGCTTGGTGGTTGATTGAATGTAGGGGTGGGCATCTCATTCAAATTATCCGCATACCGATCATACTGTACCGACGGTTGGTTTGGTTTGGTTAAATAATTAATTTTTCATTTTAATTATTCCAATCCATACCGAAATATTTGGTTTGGTAATGGTAACAATATCCTTAACCCGACAGAAACCCGTACCGATATGATATTTATAATTATTTTATTTTTTAAATAATAATATACACATGTCAACTTACTAATGGCTTGTTGACTTGTAAAACTGGTGAAATGTGTTAATGCAGCAAGAATTTGTGACAGGTTATTTAAATTTTGAAAATAATAAATAAAAACAAAGTTGTGATTGGCATAAAGTCAATTGCTCATTTGCTTTGGCCTCATTGCCAAGTTATGTGAATCTTCTATAAAATTAGACAATGTATATTCGTTGATCATGGCTTCAAATTTTTTGAGGTAAACAAGGAAGAAAGCCATTGCAAGACAAAATAAGCGGCTTCTAGAATTTTAAAAGAGACCTAAAAACCATAAGTTCGTTCACTTACGTGAAAGCAACTTATGGTTTTCACTCACGATTCAAGTACTGTAAATAAAATGACTCAAGGAAGAGTACTTCACTACTTGCATTATTGGAAATTAAGATGTACACAAGCATGCTTGGTGCATATATAATATATGCCTATAGCTAGGCTTAGCTTGGTGGTTGATTGAATGTAGGGGTGGGCATACTCATGATACATGTACTGTAAATAAAAGGACTGAAGGAAAGGAAGAGTGCTTCACTACTTGCATTATTGGAAATTAAGATGTACACAAGCATGCTTGGTGCATATATAATATATGCATATACCTAGGCTTAGCTTGGTGGTTGATTTGAATGTAGGGGTGGGCATCTCATCCGATTATCCGTGTTCTGACCGTATCGTACCGACGGTTGGTTTGGTTTAGTTAAATAATTAATTTTTCATTTAATTATTCCGATTCGTACATAAATATTTAGTGGAGTAACGGTAACAATATCCCTAATCCGACGGAAACTCGTATCGATATGATATTTATAATTATTTTATTTTTTAAATACTAATATACACATGTCAACTTACTAATGGCTTATTGACTTGTAAAACTGGTGAAATGTGTTAATGCAACATGAATTTGTGACAGGTTATTTAAATTTTGAAAACAATAAATAAAAACAAAGTTGTGATTGGCATGAAGTCAATTGCTTATTTGCTATGGCCTCATTGCCAGGTTCTGAAGCACATGAATCTTCTATAATATTAGACAATGTATATTCGTTGATCATGACTTCAAATTTTTTGAGGTAAACATGGAAGAAAGGCATTGTAAGACAAAATAGGTTGTTTCTGAAATTTTGAAAGAGACCTAAAAACCATAAGTTCGTTCACTTACATGAAAGCAACTTTGTGCCATTGCATCCCAGCATGTCAATCAAGTCATTAGAAAATGAATTAGACTATTGGATCTTTAAAATTAAGTTATTTAATTTCCCACTTGGATGAATTAGACTATTGGATTTTTATATGTTACAAGGATAATTTGGTGTATTTGTTCAAGAACTTATGTTATGTGAAATTATTATAAATTGAATTTTTATTAGTATGTTATTATTACGGTATTACTGGCCTACCGAACCAATCCGAATTGAATATTAGGTTAACCGATCTGAAGTCTACCGAAGTCTTTGGTTTGGTTAATGAAAGAGAAAATGGTCTACCAAAATCTTTAATTTTAACAGAAAAGCTTTTTACCGTTCCGAACCGATTTGCGCCTAGACCTAATTGAATGAAATAAGCCAAAGGAAAACTATATAATAATGTGAAAGATGAGAGGTGAGTGGAATGTAAAGTCAGAAATTAATATGTACGTTGCTCTGGTGGTTGAAATTAATCTCTTATATATTTAGTTTGTTATACTGAGAGAGAAGAAGGGTGTATGGATGTGCAAAGTCATGCATGAGTTTTTCTCTTCTCACCTAACCAAATCGACAATATATATTTTTCACGATCCATCCATTTGTATGCAAATTAAATTGCTCTATCACCACATTGCACATGAAAATGATTAAGGCCACCTTCCATGGTGGCTAGCTCATTCGAGCTGTAATATTTAATAGGTTCTATACAGTACTTGTGGGTGCAAATTAGTTAAACTTTACGTAGAGACAATAAAAACCATGTAAAATTGTAACAATAACGAGTCATGTCATAGTTCCATTATGGGGAACAAGTTATGAAAAAGCTTAAATTGAATTTATGATATGATTTTATAGAAAAAGCTCGCGCCCGCAGAATGATGGTGTGGGCACAACAAATGAGTAAAGTGGCTGGAGTTTTTATGAATGAAAAAGATTCAAAGAACCGAAAGAAGCCACACAGGTGATGATGAAATGAAAATGGTGTTGTGCTTGTGGTTGTGGGTAATAAAACAAAAGCATGCACAGAAATGAATGATTGCTAAGATCACAAGTGTTGAAAATGAGCAAAATAAAATCTATGAAATCCATGTTCTTATGTATGTGATTGCAAATGATTTCAAGTTTCGACCAACAGCTGTTTCTGTTAATTAATCTTTGGATAGGATTTTGGATTTGATTAGAAAAACAAATCATGAATTTCAATGCATGTTTTTGGATGCTTAATAAAGAGGTAAAAGAGCCGAAAGCTTACCAACAATATTCGTCTTTTTTTTGGTTTTGTTTTTTTTCAAAAGGAAAAAATAGAAGTGATTGAAGAGACCATGAACATGTAACTTGTAAGAAGGAACCAAAAATGAGATTAACCATGATTTTATAGATTTGACAGAAGCAAGCAGCTTTGTTGCTTGATTTGTTCAAAAAATGCGTCTAATCAGACATATCAGTGTTCGTGTTTAATGGGAGAATTTATGCTTTGGTTGAAAGTCAAGTGATATGACCTCCTCTTTGTCCCTTCCCATCCCATAATCAGCTCACCAAAAATATCTTCAACAGTTGGGAAATTGAAATTTCAGTCCAATTTCTGAACTATTTTCTTTGATCCAGCAAAAGGTGTTTGTTTTCAGGCGTTAAGATTCCTGTTCATCAGAAATGGGCTGGCTTCTTGATAAAATTCTGAAGCTCTTCTTCCGGTTGCGGAAAGGCTTATAATGAAGAGCTTATTTGATTGGTTCAATCTCATCGTCAGCAAATATGAGGAAATCAATGAACTTAAATATTTCAAATGATTTGATGGTGGAATTGAACCCCTCAAATAAACTCATAACTATAAACTCCTCATTATAACATTTCTGGTATAAAAGCTCCCCTTCTGTTTGGGGAGTCATAATATGAAAGAAAAGCCCATTATTCAGGGTCAAACCATCAAGACTTCAGATCACCTGGACCCAAATTGCATGTGCCCTCCCTGTCCGTCTCCTTGCATCATTTGTTGACATGTGCCCTTGACTTAGCAGAGCCAAACGTTATTAACTCCCGTGAGAGAACAAAAAAGAGCAACTCTTCTTCTTCGATTCATCGAGTCATGTCATACTCTCAAATCTCACCACCCACCAATCAAAACATGCTCTCAAATACTCAAAATCTTTTTTGTTTTGTTTCGTTTGCTCTTATTTTCTCTATTGCTTTCAATTTCACTGCTTGAGTAGATTTTATATGATTTTTTTTTCTTCTCTATTTCATATATTTTGATTTGATTTTGTATATATTTAGAGTGGGTTATTCATCCATCTCGTTGTTCATTCATCTATCAACAACTTTTTAGAAATCGCAAGACCAATTAGCAAATAAATCTAAGGGGTGCATTTAGAGGCTTAAAGAGAGAAGAAAATAACTTGATTTTTTGTTTAAATAAGAAATTATGAGAAACAAGATTTGATGATTGGTCAGATTGTAAAAAAGGCGAGAAGATGAAGAATATTTTTTTTTTTTTGGTCGATAGAGATGAAGAAGATAGAGTCCATATGTGAAATAAGTTGTATTTATAACTTATTTGTGAAAGCAATCCTTTCCTTTCAAATTCTATTTCTATTAATTAACAGTTTAATAGAGTGTTTAGGTATAATTAGAATCCTTTGCAAACTTTGTTTCCCTCCCTTATCCAGTTTTCCTTTATCCCTTATCCAGTTTTCCTTTATCTCTGTATCTTTCTATCTTTCTAGCTTTCTATCTTTGGCACACAGAAAACTTGAGCTTTCCACACAAGAAAGCCAGAATCTTCAATCATTTGGCATTCTTTTTTTGTTTTGTTTGATTCTCTGTTGGGTTCCTTACACTTTGTACATAGATAGGAGCCATTAAGATGACTACACCAACCAAAAGGCAAAAAGTAACCAAACAACACATAATTCAGTTACACTTGGACCATCAAGGAAGATGAGGAAGCCCAAACCCTCGCTCACCCAAAAACCCAAACTTTTATTTTTGAATTCAAAGTCTTCAATTCACATGCAAACTCCCTCTGTCCCCACAAACCCAAAACTCTTCCCATTTAAAAACCAGTGGCCAAAGATTAAAATCCCAAAACAAAAAACAAGCCAAAGAGAAATTTTCCCGGGAAATTTTCGTCAATGGACAAACCCATACACACTCATCGGTTTCGCTACCGCTGCTCCATAACCAAGCTCATCTTCTGCTGGTTCACCATCCTGCTCGCCTTCCTCTTCTTCTTCCTCCTCAAAGCCCCATCTTCCAATGCCAACCGCCGAGTCCTCCCAAGCCTATCCAACTGGGAAAGCGTCGTCGTCCAATCCGCCAAGCCACGTGATAATTCCACCGGCCACTCGGTTCTCGTCACCGGCGCCGCCGGGTTCGTCGGAACCCACGTTTCGCTCGCGCTCAAAGAACGAGGCGACGGCGTCGTCGGAATAGACAACTTCAACAAGTACTACGACCCGTCGCTGAAACGCCGTCGTTCGGATCTGCTACTTCGCAATGGGGTCTTCGTACTGGAAGCAGACATCAACGACTCTGAGAAACTCGCGAAGCTTTTCCGGCTGGTGAAGTTTACCCATGTCGTCCACTTGGCTGCTCAGGCCGGCGTTCGCTACGCTCTGAAAAACCCAGCTTCTTATGTCCACAGCAACATCGCCGGACTCGTGAATGTCTTCGAGGCCTGTAAATCAGCGAACCCACAACCTTCCATTGTTTGGGCTTCGTCTAGCTCTGTCTATGGACTCAATTCTAAGGTACCCTTTTCGGAAGAAGACCGTACGGACCAACCAGCTAGCTTATACGCTGCCACGAAGAAAGCTGGGGAAGAAATAGCACACGCTTATAACCATATCCATGGGCTGTCCATTACTGGGTTGAGATTTTTCACTGTGTATGGGCCTTGGGGCAGGCCTGATATGATCTACTTTTCTTTTACTAAGAACCTGTTGAGAGGGAAGCCTATTGTGGTTTTTGAAGGCCCAGATCATGGCTCTGTTGCCAGGGACTTCACGTACATTGATGATGTTGTGAAGGGTTGCTTGGCTGCGTTGGACACGGCTGAGAAGAGCACCGGGAGCGGCGGCAGGGTTGAGAGGCCGGCGCAGTTGAGGGTTTTTAATCTCGGGAACACTTCGCCTGTGCCGGTGAGTGAGGTGGTGAGTATTATGGAGAGGTTGCTGAGGGTGAAGGCTAAGAAGGTTGTGGTGCCAATGCCGAGAAATGGGGATGTTTTGTTTACTCATGCTAACATAAGCTTGGCGCAGAGGGAGCTTGGCTATATGCCCACAACAGATTTGAAGACGGGGTTGAGGAAGTTTGTAAATTGGTATCTTGATTATTATTCGGAATCGAAGAGGAAGAGTGTTTGATAAATGAAATCCTGTTTCTTGATGGAGTTTCTAAATTATATACAGGTCAATCTTAATAGTGTTTAATTTCTTGTTTCAATTTGATGCGCATATAGCGTCTCAGTTTAGTGTTCATTGACAATTTTGTTCAGTCTAGTGACATTTTTCTTAATCAACAGGACAATAATGTGTCTGAGAGCTTATTTTTTAAAGAATTTTGGCAGTGTTGTCAAATTAAAGCATGGTCTTTTACGAGTTCATTAGCAGTATGCAATCAGCTGAATTATGCCTAGGATCTAAAACATTCTACTTCAAAGAAAACATCGTAAACATTCATCGTACTCGTGACCAAGAGGCAAGCACATAAGAAACAAAAATTTTGAAACAGGTTTAGGTTGAGGGGTGAAGACACATCCCTGTTTTGACCTCAATGACAACAATCAGAAACTCAATTCAACCAGAATAAAGTATAACAGGAGAACATTTCTCCGTTCCACAGTGAGCATCTATGGGAAGGAAACAAAGCTAAAGTACTTCTATTTAATATCAAAACATGGTTCTATTCATATCAAAACATCGGCTCAAGAAAATTGGAAACGACACTACCAAGTCTTTAAATTCAAAATTAGAACACAACAAACAAGCTTATTTTAAAGTAGGACGGCTACACTGAAAACGGGTCCAGTTTAAGAGTCTGCGATTGTAACCTCCACTTCCACACCAGGTTCAATTGTAATGGAAGTAATTTGCTTGACGACATCAGGAGAGCTGAAGAGGTCAATCACCCTCTTGTGGACACGCAACTCAAATCTGTCCCATGTGTTGGTACCTGTAAATCACAAACAAAATTTTAAAGATACATAACCCTTTAAAATGCAAATGCAGAGACACTGTACTTCAATAACTGATGAGTTATGAATAGGCCACAGTAAGCAACAAATTTTACTTATGTAACTTGGCACAAACAAGAAAACTCCCAACTCTGAGTAAATGGCCATAAAAGCCATAAGCCTTGCCTTGCCCATAAAGCATCAAGCCATAAGTTAACAACAAGAACATTTCACAGTGAAACATACCTTCACCACAAGGGGACTTCCTGGTGGTAATGTTCAGAACCTTGGTCGGCATTCTCACGGGTCCCTTAACCCGGAGCCTCTTGTCCTTTGCACCACGAACCAGATCAGTGCAAACTATCAATACAACAGATGTCAATCCAGCAGGCTAAAGAAATAATACAAGAAAAATCTGAATTCTTAATAATCTAAACAAACTTAAAAACTTTATGTAGAGGCAATGGTGGATAAACCCATTTCAACCAAGTCACACAGCAATTAAGTACAAATGAAACTGAACAATATTGAAGCTCATAAAAACCAGAACAATCATGCAGATTAAGAAGATAATTTATTGAAAAGTTCTTGCAGTGATTTCATGTTATATGCACAAACATTTCTCCAAAGTTCAATTTACACTAACAGAAATCCTCCAGCTATCAAATGGGTCTTAGTCTTTAGACAACTGAAAATTGGAATATGGTAAAACTACTACACAAACGCGCCCCACGCTAAGAGAAAGTAATTAATTCCAATTAAAAATAAATAAAAATAAAGACATGGGCAAAAATAAAATAAGACCGATGATTGATAAGCAAAAGGAGAGACCTTTCTCGAGGTTCTTGACGTTCTTGGAGGAGAGAGTGATCCTGATCTTGTGGATCTGCTCCTGAGGCTCCTCCAGACCTGCCTTGCTTGGTTTCATCGCTGCATAAGCCATTTTCTTCAACCAAGCTACTCGTTTGCTTTCCTATACATCAAAATAGCAATACAACCATTAATCACAGATATCATATCTAATCTATCATAAATAAGACAAAAGATTACTCTGTTTCACTCAGTTTTGCTAGAAATTATTAAAATAAGTATAATCTAAACTCTGAGAGAGACGAAGAAGAACACAGACCTGACCTGGGCGACGGTTTAGAGCAAGGGATTTATCCAAAAGAAGCAAAATATCTATTTTAACAACCAAAGTGACAATGTTGTTGCCTACCTATTTGTTCCAGGACGGGTCGGGTCGGGTCGTTTATATGTGCCAGGTATGTGAAAAAGTTATGGACGTGTCGGGTTGAAGATTTTTGAAGTTGGGTTCAACTTATGAGCCTAGCCCAAATAATAATCGGGTTAGGTGGGCTTCTTCAGTCAAATTACACCGAAATTGCTTTTTCTTTTTACATGTTTTACCTTTTGTCAGGGGGCGAGCACATTGTCGTGATGAATTGACGTAACCCATATTTTCGAATTTCTCCTACTTTTAATTATTAATGATGATAATAGGGTTCATTTTGTTGCCAAAATTGCTTTGGATTTGGAAACTATTCTTATAAATTTTTGGTCAACATGCTTTTGAAATTAGGTTATTCTTATATATATATTCTTCCCTACTTATTTATTTTTGGTGAGGTAGTATTGAACATGGAACAAAATATAATATCCCGATATTTCCATCGAAATTTCCGTATTTTTAGACTACCGATATTTCCGATACCATCGATATTTTAGACCTCCATGGACCAAAATATCGATAATATCGACAATATGGACCGAAATATCAATAATATCCCGATATTTCCATCGAAATTTCCATATTTTTGGACTACCGATATTTCCGATACCATCGATATTTTATTCCTTGGTGTTGAAAAGGTTGAACCACAAATAATGCTTAAGAACATATAATGACCTTGATAATTGGTGGTATTGGATTCTTTGAAGATGATAATGATGATAGGCTAACAAGACTCACAACTACCAATGGTTTTGTTAAAGTCGGACAATTTAAGGATTTTGAGTGGACATTTAAATCCACAGCCCACCACAGATAGAGATATGTTCATTAAAATCGATATAGGCATATGGCAAGCTAAAATCACTAGTTTAAATTAAGGGTAAAGTGCGGTTTCTTTTTGAATTATAAAGCGATTGAAACTACATAGGCTATTCGTTTGCGATTTAGTCACTATTTCGTAATAAATAGTCGATTTCACTATAGTTAAGTTTATCTAATTTCATCCATTTTCTGTTAATAACAAGGGCAAATTTGTAATTCTAACTTAAAATTCATGAAAATATTGTAAATAATTAACTTTTAGAAGCAAAAAAATCTTTGGGGAGAAGAAATCGGTGGGGTGGGGGTTTTGTGGGGAGAATAAATTTTTTTCTTCTAAAAGTTAATTATTTACAATATTTTTATGAATTTTAAGTTAAAATTACAAATTTGCCCTTATTATTAACAGAAAAGTTGATGGAATTAGATAAACTTAACTGCAGTGGAAATTGACTATTTATTACTAGTTGAGGGACTAAATCGGCAGATGAAATAATTCGAGGGTAAGTTCGAAATGCCTAATAGTTCGAAAAGAAATGGCTAAAAATCCTTAAATTAAAGATTAGTTTAGACCCCAAAAAAATAAATTAAAGATTAGTTCATCTTGGTTTTATGAGTTCATTAGCAGCAGTATGCAATGAGCTGAATTATGACATTGCTGCCAAGCATCGTAAACATTCATGGTTCACATGACCAAGAGGCAAGATCATAAGAAACTCTGAAATATGCTAACTTGTTTGTGACCATTTTAGCTATAGGTTTAGGTTTTGGGGGTGCAGGCAAATCCCTGTCCAGGAATGCAATAAAGTTTCACAAGGCAATCCACGACAACCATTAAAAACTCAATTGACGCAGAATGAAGTAGATGAACAAGTCGAAGATTAAACAAATTAAAATAGCAGAATACCAGGAAGAAAACATTTGAACGCCTCACAAAGGCCATCAACACCAAAATTCAATTTAAGAATTTCAATTTCTCTTAATTCTCTCTCATGATGTACTTGACATATATATGATATAAACGCAAAGGAAACAAAGCTAAAGCATTTGCAAAACGTACTTCTATTCAATATCAAAATATGCACTGACGTACATATCCATAACAAAACATCAGGGTCAAGAAAATTGCAAACGACACTACCGAATCTTTAAATTCAAAATTAGAACAGAAAAAACAAGCTCATTGTCCAACTAATTGGGAAGTCTACGCGGAAAACTGGTCCAGTTTTTAAGAGTCGGCAATTGTAACCTCCACTTCCACACCAGGTTCAATTGTAATGGATGTAATTTGCTTCACAACATCAGGAGAGCTGAAAAGGTCAATGACCCTCTTGTGGACACGCAACTCAAATCTGTCCCATGTGTTAGTACCTGTAAATCACAAACAAAATTTTAAAGATACATGCATAACCCTTTAAAATGCAAATGCAGACAATGTATTTCAGTAACTGGTCGGGTATGAACAGGCCACAGTAAGTTACAAAATTTACTTAGGTAACCTAGCACAAACAAGGGAGCTACCAACTCTACAAATGACCACAAAAGCCATAACCCTTGTCCATAAAATAGCCCATAAGGCATTCATATATACACTAAAATAACGATAGAAACATAACAATGTCATTTCTCAAGGCAAAAATTAAGAGCAAGCACATTTCACAAAGAAACATACCTTCACCACAAGGAGCCTTCCTGGTGGTAATGTGCAAAACCTTGGTTGGCATTCTCACGGGTCCCTTAACCCTGAGCCTCTTGTCCTTCGCACCACGAACAAGATCAGTGCAAACTATCAATAAAACAGATGTCAATCCAACTGGCTAAAGAAATATTCAAACAAGAAAACGTAAATGCTTATAATCTAAACAAACTTGTGTAGAAACAATGGTGGATAAACCGATTTGGACCATCAAGATCATAAAACCAGCAAAATCTAAGAGATTACGAAGATAATTCGGTATGACAAACCAAATTTATCGAAAAAGGCATTGCACTGGTTTCATGTTATATGCACACAATATTATACTGCAAGCACAAAGTTTTCTCCAAAGTTCAATTCGCACTAACAAATATGCAGGTACTGAACGAGTCTAGCGACAATAGAAAATGGGAAGATGGTAAAACTATTAAACAAACGTGACCCTAAGAGATACTAATTACTAATAAAATAGTCCATTTTAAATGAAAAATAAAGAAACAGGACGTATTACAAGTAATGCTAATCGGGCAAAACTTAAATAAAAATAATAAGCAAAAGCAGAGACCTTTCTCGAGGTTCTTCACGTTCTTGGAAGAGAGAGTGATCCTGATCTTGTGGATCTGCTCCAGAGGGTCCTCCAGCCCTGGCTTGGGTTTCATCGCTGCGTAAGCCATTGTGTTCAAGCTACTTGTTTGCTTTCCTACAAATCGAGATCAAAACACAAGGATTAATCACAGATATCATATCCAATCTATCAGAAATAAGAAACGAAATCAACTTGGTTTCACACTGAGAAAAGCACAGACCTGAGTGCGGGTATGGAGGGGAGGAAGGAGGTCTCGACTCTGCAGCCGCGGCTTCTTCAATACCTAGTGATGGAAGGAGCAGCCAAGTCTTGCGAGTTTATATATCATGGGTTATTAGGGTTTTTTTTTAAATATTTTATTTTATTTTATCGAAAGGGTTATTAGGGTTTTGCCACAATGCGAAAGTTAAGGACGGGTCTGGTTTTTTGAACGTGGGTGAGTCTGGCCCAAATACTTTGGGTTGGTTGGGCCTCATCAGACAAGTTATATTTTTTACTTTTTGTGTTTCCATACTACCTGTTAGCGAAATTTTTTATTAACCACATCATGGGTTATTAGGGTTTTTTTAAAATTTTATCGAAAGGGTTATTAGGGTTTTGCCACCATGCGAAAGTTAAGGACGGGTCGGGTTTTTTGAACGGGGTGAGTCTGGCCCAAATACTTTGGGTTGGTTGGGCTTCATCGGACAAATTATATTTTTTACTTTCAGTGTTTCCATACTACATGTTAGCGAAATTTTATATTAGCCACATGATCATTTCATTAAACTTAACTGAAGTTACTATTCAGATGAATCTATGGCTAATAAGAAGGTCCACATCTATAGTCTATATATTGCACCCTCACAATAGAATGACTCTTGTTTGTTATTAATCATGATAATAGGGTTTCGACCCTGAAAAAAAAAAGTGATAATAGGGTTCATTTGTTGCCAAATTTGGTTTTGGAAAATCTACTTAGAAATTTTTGTTCCCATTTTGTTCTATGGTACCTCTTCCAAAAACAAAATTATAGACATAAACATTTATTTTTGCCTGCTAGTGCCGTGCCGCCCCGCCCTCAAATTAACAGGAGAAATTGTACTTATATACTAAACATCTAATGACCTTGATTATTGGTTGTATACAAACCCAAAACTAGAAGTAGTTTCGTACTCAAAACACTGAAAAGAGACGTAGCATTCTATAACACCATTCTCCTTTTTATGTTCTTCTCTTATTTTGTTAGAAAAACAGGAAACAAAGCACACAAATTTTACCAAAAGAATCCTTTATCTTTCCATAAAAGATACCAGTAAACCAATATATAGAAAGAAAGGCCTAAAGGTACTCCTCACAAAGTTACCAATCCTTGTGTCATGAGACTAATGACTAATAGACAATTTGTTCACGTATACACCAAGATCCAGTGCATCACGAGAAAGGGCCATGGGTTAAAGGCAACACTTGAACATTGAAAGGAGAGAGAACTTCAATGGCGGCTGTCATTCTCATGCTGCATTTCTTCAGCATCCTCAAAGCGTTTATCATTGATCTGAAGCTGCAAAGGAGATAAAAAAAATGTGCTCAATGTCATATGCTGCTCTCAATTTAAAAACGAAAAGCCCATACAAAACAAAGGCAACAACTCCATAGCAGCATTAAATGGATATTCAAAGGCCTACCTCAAGCACAGTACGAGCTAGGTCATGATCCCCATTAGATTGACCAATTGAAGGATTTTCAGAAACATGCCACTCAGAATCTTCCCCTGAAAATACCGTCGTATTTAAAACAACGACATCAGACAACAATAGATTTTTTATCACATACATTGACACATAAACTGATACATATTGTTACATGGTGCATCCCATACCCGTTGCCTCATCTTCCAACTGATCAGCACTAAAAATCCAATTATGCTCTTCTTCTTCTTCTAGAAAAAGATAAAAACAATTGTATGATATTAGGATGCAACTCATGAAGCAAACATAATACATTAGCATTCAAATAGATAAAATAAGAAATAAAATAAACCATGACATTAAGAAATTCTACTAACCTTCAATCGGTTCAGGATTAAGCTCAGCACACTCGCAAAATACCTCAAACAGAGAATCCACTGCCACATAGAAATCAATATGCTAGTTACACTTCACCAGGAAAATACTAAGAGAGAGAGAGAGAGAGAGAGAGAGAGAGAGAGAGAGAGAGAGAGAGAGAGAGAGAGAGAGAGAGAGGTACATTGGTTAGGATCTGAAGGAACAAGCCTCATTTCTGTGATCTTGGACAAATCTAAGACACCATTGCATTCTGAATCTGAGCCATCGGACTCATGCTCGTCATCCTCAGTTTCAATCTATAAACATAAAAACATTAATCAGAAAAGCCACCCACAAAAAGGCCTGATCACATGACCAAGGGGCAAGATCATAAGAAACTATGAAATCCCTGTTCAGGAATGCAATAAGTTGCACACGGCAATCCACGACAACCATTAAAAACTCAATTGACACAGAATGAAGTAGATGAACAAGTAGAAGATTAAACAAATTAAAATAGCAGAATACCAGGAAGAAAACATTTGAACGCCTCACAGAGGCCATCAACACCAAAATTCAATTTACGAATTTCAATTTCTCTTAATTCTCTCTCATGATGTACTAGAAATATATAGGATATAGGACCAACAATCCTAAACCCAGCACGGCATATGGTAAGGACACAAACCTTGAATACAAAATAAGTAAACAAGTGATTCTTGTGTACTGTAGAAAAACACTAAAAATATCTGAATTTCAATGAGATACAGTTCCACACACAGAAATATCTTATTCGCACAATGGGTCACTTTTCTCTTTAATGTTTGCCGAATTATTATAAGAACATGATTCTAAAGCTCATGAAAACAACAAAAACTTTTTAACTTATTAAGAGTTCATATAGCACAAGCAACAAGAGCTGACAAAAAAATTTGAAAGAACGAAGGAAGGGGTTATAGATTCAGTGAGTCAAATAAAATTGCCATACAACTTTGACACCACACAATTGGAAGAACGGTTTTGCGACCAAGTACATTTCATACAAGATAAAGATTTAATCCTATATTATTGCTGGAGTGCCTTGATGAATATGAAAGCAAATACCTGAGTGTATATACAAGGAGAGGTGTAGGCCTCTGGGTCCCTGGATACAGCATGCAGTGATATAGACAAGAAGTCCACAGCATAACCTTTCGCCCTGTCAATGTCACTCAACCAGACCACTTTCCTACAAAATCCCAACTAACTGTTTGAATGGATGCTATTTTGGTAGAAGGACAAAAAAAAGTTTGCCCATCCCTTCAGATATTGTTTTCTTTACTCTATCCCCTTAATTTTCATCCAAACACAAACACATAAAATCATCAGAGATATCATGGCGTACTTGGTGGAGATGTAGAGAGTGCCAGGGGACTCAGGGGGCGATTACCAAGGACGATAGAAACACAAGGCTGAACGTGCATCAGCTCCTCACCATTCTCCGCATCCAGAACTGGTTCGTCAACACCATTTCTTTCAACTCTTGCAGTGAATTCTCTAAGCCCTGCCACCATTTTGCTAGCTGACTAAGGCTTCTTCCTTTTCTTTCACAAAAGAAAAATATGGTTATGGACATCCCATGATCACTAGATTGCTCCAATTAATTTACTAAACAAACTAATTTGCAAAATATATGAGTATATTTGAAGTTAACAAATTAAATGGGAGGGTCAAGCCTCAAATTTGATGAGGAAAACAGCCCTAATAAAATTTGATATCTTTTTGTAAGTCATAACCAGTGATGAGCTCTCTCTCCCATTTTGATAAAGAAAGAAGGGCCATTAATAAACTATTTAAACAATACAACATTTTCTCAGAAAACAAACAATCCTTTAAGCTGAAAAGTATCGATAACGTTATCAAAGCCCAACGGTTGAAGAATTATCAAAGTTATCGAAACCATGAACTGGATAAAATGAACCAACAGCAATATATACCATTTTTTAAAAACAAATACAGAAAAATTAATCAGGAAACACATTCAAAGAAAAGATAAACAAATCGGCGTTTAGGATTTGATACCTCGATTCTGATGTTGGAGAGCCAAGTATGTGAGCGATACCACTCTTTCCTTTTCTTCTATCTACTGCAAAACATGCAAGAGCTAGCTAGGTAGAGCTCTCGTAGTCCACACAGAAGACACTGACTTTGCTTTCTGTGGTTTTCTAGGGTTTTAAAGCGCCATTTTCCTTTTTCTCGGACCCCAAAAAACAACCGCCAATTTGTTTTTCATTTAGCGACGTGGGCTTCTACGTTTAAGAAGGTGGCTCGGGCAAAATAACCATCGCGGCCCAAAAAAATTCAATTTTTTTGGTACGATCAATTAATAATTTAACAAAAATAGTTGAGATTTTATTCTAACTAGCCTCTTCGCACACGCTTCCGCGCATACGAGAGATTTTTAAAAAAAATTTTTAATTTATTTTAGAATTAAAAAAGATAATGGGTAGTTGTGTTCCATAAAAATATGATCCATTATCTGATTTTTCTTTTATTTTAATTTTTTTAAATATGAAAAAGTATGAATTTATCATATTATCCTCATTTAATTAATAATTTCAATTCTTAATATTTGCATTAACCAATGACATTTTTTGGTATTTGAAATGTTTTACCATTCTCTACCTTTTGCTTTATGTATATAGATAGATTATAGCAAAATGTTTACCATGTTCATCTATCTCAGTCGCTAGGATGTTTTTTTTGTTCTTTTTTTACGTTGTCCATCGTCCAAATAATAGTATAATTTTCAGACGAAAATAATAATCGTATAATACTGGCGACCGTGAATGTTTTGGTCAAGAAATAAAAAGGAGGAACCAAAATGAAACATGAGGGAAATTGCGCTCATCTGGCACATAAGAAGGTCGATACCTCAACTGCTAAATGGTTAATTTCCAAAACATGGTATCGCAGCGTTAATAAATTGAAATTTTAAACATACGATTAATGCAAAAAGTCGATACAAAATCTGATTTCCACAAGTAACGTCCACAACAAGAAATACTTGAACTGATCAAATAAAACATCCAAGACACACACAGTAGTAAGATTAATGCAAAAGTTGATACAAAATATGAAGAGCACAAAAGCCAGCAATTATAATCTCTAGGCTTCTCTGTCCTTCCATGTAAATAATACCAAAACCTTCCACCTTGCTTTCCTAACCTAAGCAACCAGAGTGCTGGCAGTGGTTGACTCGCTGTAAAACAAAGCAGAATTCACAGCATTATTATACAGAAACAGAGAACAAATCTGTAAGCAATGAATCTAATTTCTAAACATCGGCGGCACATACACATAAATAAATGAGACTAAACATCTGCTTAATTTGATGCTCTACATCATTTAAGATAAAGCCCTTTCTGAATTGCTGACCAAATATACAAACTGAGAAGACTCATATGCTTATGCTGTTGTGTGATATACAGATTTCAGCCCCACAAACAAATTAGAAAAGCATATTGCCCCATCAGATTAAGATACAACTCGGCAGTTGATAAGCAAAGAACCCTATTTGTTCTACTTCCTTACACATGCAAAGCAACACGGCAAGCAACATACCCCTAACAGCAATGCCAGAACCATACAAATTGTGAAGTTGGAAAAGAAGTGATAAAGAATACTTACTATTTCCAGACAGGAGGAAGCTTCTTTGTTTTCTTGTAGTAACGAGAGAGCCTGTGGATCCTGCTCTCAACCAAAATCAACCGAAACTTTGAATCCTTATCCTTCCTATTCCTCTCCAAATGCTTCCTAATTGACACTGCCTTCTTGATAAGATGGTAAAGATCCTCAGGAATTTCAGGAGCAAGACCTAGCCAACAACAAATGGAAATTATAAATTTTTTACACAAATACTTTTTTAAGGAAAACAAAAACAAAAAGTAGGCTGTCATTTAGTTAGTAAGAAGGAAACGAAAAAGCGACAACGCCACCGACTTGTTTGAGAACAAAACCAAACTCTTAATCTTCTTTACGTTTTCAGTGAAGATGAAATATACAAAATGAAGACAGAATGATCATCTTATCGAGCTAGCCTAATCATACAATCAATTAGTGCTTAGATCAATGGATAAATGGGTTTCAATCCCACAAGTCCCACTAAACATCAAAACCTTCTAACATCATTTTTAGAGCAACTAAACAGTGCAATAAAACTCATATAGAAAAATATTATTAAAAAAGGCATACCATGAGCTTTAAGAACACGCAAGATCTTGCTTCCAGTAACGCTCTTAACCTGAGCAATGCCATGAGAGTCACGAAGAATCACACCGATCTGAGATGGAGTCATACCCTTCTTTGCAAATTTGCAGATGTTGTCTTCAACCTTAATCACAGATAAAGCCCACTCAAATTAACATCAACAATTACATACTTAAATATAAATCTAGGGTTTTTCATTTACTTACATCTGGAGCAGTGACCTTCAACCAGCTAGGCGAACTTCTCTTGTATGGCAGAGCTGAGGCTGACATGCCCTTTCTGCAAGCCCCCAGATAAAATTAAAAAGATAAATAAATAAAAATGGAAACTGGTAGTATGAACAGAAATACATAGAGAGAGAGAGAGAAGGAGAAGCAGTACCCATGACTGTGCATACGACCCATGATGGGAAAGATGGAAGTGGAGGTTGTTCTGTCCTTAGGTTCTCTGAGACGAGCCGCAAATGGTTTTCCTCTCCTTCCTCAGTTCAGGTTTTCTAACTAGGGTTTATATGTGCATGCCAATTTGGGTTTGAGAAGCCCACTTGGTGGGTTGGATCAGAGTTCGGCCATTGCCCAGTAGAAAGGACCAATTGGCCATAACTAGGGATAACTTTGATTTTGGGTACAATGAGCCAAAGGCCCAATAAAAGAAGACAAAAGGCACTGTTTTTGTGCATTGGATGAAGTGGAGGTGAGATAGAGAGATATATATAATTATTTTTAAATGGCTTAAATGCAAAAATATGTGCCGACAAAATTTTTGTATCCCGATGAACTTTGACAGGATAAATTTGTCTCGGTAAATATGTGCCGCGATAGATCTTTTATGGTGAAATTTTGTCGGGATTCTGACAACAAACCACTTGTTAAAATCTATCTCAAGGCATAATCAACTAACTAGGGTTAGGTCCAATTATGTCGTACAAAATGTATATTGAGATCGAAATTCTAACCGTAAAATCCTAGGTCAAGTTACATGAGCATCCAATCCTAATCAAGTCATAAGTGCCCATAATAGGCTTGTGGTTAGGGTTCGAGGCTTGAGAAAGTTTTTGGAACAAGTTCGGAAACCAGGCTTGTTGGTTCGAGACTTGGATGTAGGGTTTGGAGGCTCAAATCCATTTTCAGAATACTAAAATAATTTTCTAGGATTTTGAAATAATTGAAACTATTTAAAAAATATATTCATAAATTAAAAATAATTTTAAAGTCAAAAAATTATTTAAGATATGTAAATATAACTAATTAGTATTTATTAAGTCATTTATGAAATTAATTAAAATAGTTAACTACTAATTAATTAAATAAGGCTAAGATACTTAGTTGCAAATATTAAAGTTGTATAAATAAGGCTAATTTTGTATAAATAAACAATAAAAAACAAAGTCCACAAAAGAATTTAAAATAATTAATTACTAGTGAATTATGACACATTTATCACCTCAAAGTTGTGCCTGCATGTTGTACAATGTCACATATAATTGTAAATGCCGCTGTGTAAAATCTAGAAGATGAATGTTGTTTCTTGTCTTTGTTTAGCATTGTTGTGCTGTGGAAATAATCACTGTCAGATTTTTTGTGAGAGAAATCAACTGTAAGAAAAAACAGCTTGGAGTTTGGTAAACTTTTTGTTAAAAGTGATGTTTGTACAATAATCAGTTTTTTAATATTTTATAAATTTTTGTGTGAAAGTGATGTGAGTTGTGTATAATGATTAAAAATGGCATTATGCTGAAATGACTTTTATGTTCAAGTGTTTGGTGAAAGGAAAAGCACTTTAACAAGGGAGGGGGAACATCAAAAGCAGTAGATCCCATGTTAAAAGCAAGACCAAATTTGCCAAGAGCATCATCATGCACCTCTTAGAGCAACTCCAGCGGGAGGGGCTAGCTGGGCAAGAGGTCCCCAAGGCCCCAAATCCCGTTTCTAACGGCCAAGGCTTGCCAAGGCAAGCGTTGGGCTCCACCAGCCAAGGCAATGCCCAAGGCAAGACTTGCTTGGACTGCTACATGGGCAAGATGACTTAACGTCATCAGCCAATTTAAATAACAAAAAAATTGAAAAAAAAAACAGGAAGACATGATTTTTAAAAAAATAACTATAAACTTATGTATTTTTCATGTTTAATACAAGTGTTTTTTCACAAAATTTTCAATAATACACACAAAGTCCACAAAATAATTTAAAATAATTAATTACTATTTATAAATTATTTATGAAATCAGTAAAATATTTAAATATTCACTAAAGAAATAATAATTAAAACATAATTGCTAATTAAAGTAATTAAAGAAGGAAAATATATTACTTAATTACGTATATTAAATTAAAGAAGTTTGCCCAAAAAAGTACATAAATTTATTTTTGTTATAAAAAATTAGTCAGGAAAAGTGCCGCACGGCTATACTCGTTATTTAAAAAAAAAATAGTACAGTCACGCTGCTATACTATTTTAATATAATATTTAATAGGTATAGCTGCACGGCTATACTTTGAGGGTCGCCGAGAGATACCTTTCATGACGAACTTTAGTAAGTACAAGATTTGTTTATATAAAAAAGATATAAACTTTTGTATTTTTAATGGTTATATATTTTTAAAGTTAAAAAAAGAAGCAAGAAAACCTTTGACGACGAAATTTTGTCAGGACAGGTATAGCCGCCTGGTTAGTCTTTAATTTATTTATTTTTAAACGGGCCACCTAGGCGCTAGGTGGGTTTCTTTTTTATTTATTTATTATAAATAATTATTATAGCCGTGCGACTATAGTATTTAAATATAATATTTAACGAGTATAGTCGTGTGGTTGTATTTGGGTTGTCGTTGGAAAAGACCTTTCTCAACGAAATTAAATTTTATATATTATATAAATACATTGTCATATTCTTCACTTCCCAAACCAGAATTCTATACAAATTCATCTTCTCATATCCCATGTGAATAGTAGTTGACATGACAATGGGTGGAAAAATAAAAATAAAAATCCGACACTATTCATGTGAATAGTAACAACCATGGCCTCCCCTTGCCTTTTGTCATGGCAAATTGGTGGAATTGCTCTTAAGGAAATCAAGGAAACTGGACAACAACAAAAGGAGACACAAACACATTCATTGCACATGTACCTGGTAGATAATTTGTTGTGATCTTAAGGAAATTGATATGAATAAAATAGAAATATTAAAATCCTAGAAATTAAAGAGAAAGAGGAAGAATGAAATTGATAAGAAATCAACCTAATATTAAACTTACCTGAGTCTTATGGTTTCTAAAGAGTGTTTCAGTTGATCAAAGAATGGAAGAGAAAAAGGATAAACTGAGCTATGCACTGGAGATAACGAGGAAGAGAACGTGATAAAGAGGCAACGTGAAGAGCTAACAAGGAAGAGAACGTGAAAATACTTTTAGGCAATTGATGTAAATTCCAAAATTGGTCAAAGCTATTTTCGGTAGTATAAAAATTCATTAAACACATGTGCCTCTCCCAAACTGATTTCCTTAAAATCAGAAATTGAAAGCAGATGTGCTTCCGCTTCTCGTTTCTGCTTTCACTGACAGCAATGTAGACCAAAAAGTGATTTCAATATGTATTACCAAACGGTACGCTTTCAGAACTTTTAAAATAATCACTAATCACTCCAAATAAGCAATGTCAAACGGGGCACAGCTTGAAATTGCATCATCTCCATCCTATGTCTAGTTTGATTGCATACAGACCAATTTGGAATGTGAAACGCCGCCTTTCTCTTTACCGAATTTTATTTAATTTTTCATTTTCCTAAATTTGAGATTAATACAACATTGAGAAATTTAAATAAATAAATAGATTTTTTGTTTTTTTTGTGGGAAAGAAGTAAAGAAGTGTTCTGACAAAAAAAAAAGTAAAGAAGTGGGCTTCTTTTTTATTTTTTGGTCAAAATAAAGAAGTGGGCTTCTTTCATTAGTAAAATATTTAAATACTAATTATTTACTAAATAAATAATAATTAAAACATATTTATTAATTAAAGTAATTACAAAATAATGTTACTTAAAAAAAAGCAAAGAAACAAATTTTATATTTTAAAAAAAGATATAAAAAAAAAGTAAAATCCGCCTAGGCGGCCTGGTTTTTAAATTTTTTTTTTCCCTGACTTTAAAGAAAACACGCTGCCTCCTTCTCTCTCACACGACAGACCACCACCACCAGGCCTCCACCCGCGACGACCACCACCAGGCTGCGACCGCCACTCCCGTAAAGAATTTGGGTTGTCCTCTTCGGCCGAAACAAGTGCATTTGCTGAAGACATGTTCGCAAAGAATCTGGTTTGAATGTGAGTTGTTATTCCAACTTAAATGAATGTGTAGACTTAGGATTTTAGCCTCCAGTTTTATCTGTCTATGACATCGTGTCTTTCCTGCTTGTTACTCGTGTATATCAGCTATATCAGAAACAAGAGAGGGAAGCTGCGATGTTAGTCAAGAAGCAGAAGATATATTCTCTCCTGGATGCAGATGACGAAGATGACGATGATGGCGACAGATCTTCTGCCCAGGTTGTTTCTGAGTCCAGGAAAGGTGATTCCCATAAGAAACGATTCAGGAAGAAGAATGAAGATGATGAGGTTAATTCTTTTAACTTTTGAAAGGTAATATTCTGTATTTGTTTCTCATGGTAACTGTTGTTTTAACTGAGTGCAATGCTGCAGGTGATTGCACAAGAGGAAGAAGAGAGACGAGTTAAAAGACGAATTTCCCCAGATGACGATGATGGTTCAGAGGTTTTCTTCTTTTATTTTTATATATAATTTAAAATTTATCCATAGGTACGTAGTGCTTCAATACTTGGCTAGGCTTTCACTTTGTGGTCGGATTGGTTAATTATCTTGTTATCTGATGACAGAATCTGTATGGTTCACTAATCATACCATTATGTTCATTATAATTATATATATTTTTTGCTATGTCTCATATATACATTGAGGAACATGTTTGCATTCCTTTTCTGTTATACGTTTTACTATGTCTCATATATGAAGGAAAAGGATTCAGGTCTCTCTCTCTCTCTCTCTCTCTCTCTCTCTTCATAATATGCATGTGCATGTTAATTCCTTATTTAAAAACCATTTTAGTCAAGTTTGGTACGAAGGGTATATGATTGAATTTTAGTCTAGGTGATTGCCTATTTAGGAAACCGAGAATGCTTGCATTAGGAAGTGAGGCTTCTCTGCTCACATATCTTCATCTTCGTTTGCTTTTTAGCAATATAATATGTCAGAATGGTGGCATCTGATATCTTCTGTTTTGAGTGGTGGTAATTCATTCTGGTCTCATTTTTTAAGTCTTTATAGGAAAGAGCGGATTCTCCTTGTGATTGTTATCAAAGCTCTGCGGGAGATATAACGTTGGAAAGGAATTCTGGATAGGTAATTAGAAGGATTTCCAATAAGTGGATAAATATATTATACCACCTATTTCCTCTATGCGGGAGATATGACGTTGGATACCGCCCTAGAGTGTCGATGTCAACAAAAACCATATTCAAATGTTATGGGAGCGATTACCTTCTTATTATCATACTTCTTCTGGAATGTGGATAGTTACTTTTTCCCGCTTGTATCATTTGTTTATTTGTTCTTCATAACAGTTTCTCTTAAGTATGCATCTACATGTGAGCAAGTTAGCTTATATTTGACGTCTGTGTTTGTGTAGGAGGCAAAAGCTTGGCAAAGAAGAAAGAAGATGGGGTATGTTTGTGTCTGGTGTGATATGTGTTTCTCTTTGTACTATACTATGGTCATTACTGTTTCAGTTTCCCAGTTTTTAAAATTTAATTTCATTTATCAGAACTTATATTTTGTGATTGTTATCAAAGCTCTGCTCTAATTTATCCTCCAAAAGAAGCTCTACTGTAATCAAAATGTATTTCTCAGTGTAAATGTAAGATTGTTGATTCCTGTGATTCTTTTATATTTGGAAATTGGAGGATGGAGGTGGAAAGAAGAGGGAATTGGTTTATTAGAGTGGATCTCTAGCCCCACTCTTGCTTGAATATGATCAGGTGGATAGTGCTCTTTGAATGAAAACTAACAAACCACCCAGAAAGAAGTGTTTTAGAGCATTATTTTATATACAAGTATGCTTCGTATGCTTCATTAGTGATGAAATATATTCTATTGACCATAAATTAGGTTGTTGCGACTTCATAAAATATTTTTCGTAAACAGGAAATTCTCACAACACCCAATTGTGAGATCTTTCAATTGTTCACTAGTATGAATCTTTTTGTATTAGTGCAATTTTGGAGGTGATTTATATTGCAGCTTGAGTTTTACTTTCAAGCACGGCCTCTTAAGTGGTAATTGAAATCATACATGAACATGTAGGTTGAAGAGGATGATATTGAAGAATTCTCAAGTAGCTCACAGGTAATTTATAGTTTATTTAAATATATCTCTCTTCTACTGTTTTGGAGATGGATATATATAATTTGCAATTCCTTGAAGATCGCACAGAGGTGATTGGTAATTCAATGGTGATGGTATATATCAGATCAGATGGGTGGGTGCGTTGGGTGCTGATCACTGGAAATTGGCATGTAAAGCCAGATGATAATGATTTGTTTCAAGATGTCATTTCCAAGTTGAGACTGTGATTGATATTTGCTCGTATGATCCTCCCATGCATGAGATACACCAATCATGTGCATAATGCATGTAGCGCTCTAGCAAAATACCATTTCCTTTACGTTTGTTATTTTTACTGGAAGTAAACCTTAATTGTTGCTCTTGGTAGCCATTGATGGTGATGGCACAACATTTGTATGGAAAAGGCTGAGTTTTTTAGCATATGCGTTGTGCAGGACACTGATCTTAGTGATGAGGATTGGGCTGCTTGAGATGGTAATGACACAGGGTGTATAGAGAATTAGAGATGCACCTGTTTCAAGCAAAATGATGTGATATTACTCCCCTGTGCAAGCGCAAGGGATGATGAGAGTGTTGAAGAGCTTGCTCGCTCGCTCCATTAGTGTTACAAGAAGAGCTCCCAAAAAATTGACACATTGCATGCCTGCCTGCCGCATACCGTAATATTCACTTTCTTATTATTGGCAGGCATATATTGTTTTCATAAATGTTTTAAGATGACATATCTGCCCTCTTGTTACTCTTTCTTCTTTATATATGTTTTTATCCCAAACTAATAAACAGAGCATTTGACATCTTAAATTTTAATATGAACAAGGTAAAGGTATAGCCATGGTGCTGACTATTTGAGTTGAAATGCTACAAAGCCCTTGAGGCTTGAAATTTGGATGCGATTCAATTTAGTTTCTGAGTATATTTCTTAGCTAATTATCTTTGTTTAAATTTTCGAATATATTTAAAAGGTATAGCCGTGCGGCTATACTATTTAAATATAAGAATATTTATAAAACGTATAGCCGCGCGGCTATACTATTTAAATATCCGAATGTATATAAAGAGTATAGCCGTGCGGCTGTATGATTTAAATATTCGAATATATATATATGAAGAGTATAGCCGTGCGGCTGTATGATTTAAATATTCGAATATATATATGAAGAGTATAGCCGCGCGGCTATACTATTCAAATATTATAATATATATAAAGAGTATAGCCGCTCGGCTATACTATTCAAATATTAGAATATATGTCAAGAGTATAGCCGCGCGGCTATACTATTTATACATATTCGAATATATAAATAGTATAGCCGCGCGGCTGTACTATTTAAATATTCGAATATATTTAAAAGTATAGCCGCTCGGCTATACTAATTAATTATATTTTTTTGTTTTTCGCCCAAAAAAAATCATAAGTGTTTCATTCCGAAACCACAAAACCCTACAAATCAATATCAAATGCGGCGATAGAAATGTTGCAATAAAATAATAGTCGGAGGAACATACAGAGAAAAAGAAAAAATCCAGTGGAATAAAAATGGCGTGAATCTTGTCAACGAAGAATAAACTTTTCCAAATTGTTGATCATAATCTGCCAAAGTCATTAGCTAGTTGTGATGCACATAATCTCACAGTTTTCTACTATTAATTGTGTGGCTTTCACTAGAAGTGAAAAATGATTAAATGGGCATACGCATCAAAGATAAAGAATTCGAGCCCGTAAGCCCCCACTCAAACTGTAATATCTAGACTCCAATTTAATGAAAATGATGCAGTTTGTTCTGTTTTATGCAGTAAAAAGGCTCAGCATCTTGTTGGCACCGAATGGATTTTGAAAGGTCATGGCCATTGGCCATTATCAACAAAGCCAAAGGTAATGATACCTTGTTGTGTAAAAGAACTCCAAAGGCAAAGCTAAAGGCCAATTATGGTGAGCAAAAAAGCCACCCACGAAACCAAACTTTTGGTGGAAATTTCTTGGAAAATTGCCATTTCCGTGATTCATGTTTTTTCATGTGTTTGTTGGGTTGGGACAAATGTGAGCTATATGCCATCATCATTTACATTTAGGTTGTCTTGTATTGCATGATTACAGAGACGACTAATGCAGAGGAAGTTGTGCTGAAAACTCATTATCTTTGTCTCTTTTTAATTATGAGTGATGAGTGGCTCGGTTTGATTAGCTTAGAACTCAATGTTCTATATTTGTATATATAATATATTCTCTGTATAGCCTTCAAGGTCAAGGGGTTTTCATTATAATTATCTCTCAAACTGTAATTATATAGCTGGCTGGGCCATGGGCATTATATACAACTTTATACCCCAAAGGCAGCTTTTTAAAGTTGATTATTTGTGTGGTAAATATGCTTGACGGTGAGCTGGTGTTTAAGCTTTTGGCATGTCCTACAACAAAAAACAGATGCTATCATCATTTGATGTTGACCTTAACCATCTTCAAGGAGCCTGATTTCTTTAAGCAACGTCCATACAAAGAAATACTTGAGTTGATGAAGAAAACACATCCAAGACCAAGACAAGAAACACACAGACTGTACGTCCCAAAATTAGATTTTGCAATGAATGCAAACATTCAAATTAAACAGATAGTGCTAAAATGGAATTTGAGAACAAATATTCAAGCAGAAGAAGAAGAAGAACATGCTTTTTTTTGGGTCTGAAGAAGAAGATGCTTTGGAGGACAAAAACACACAACCCCATACTCTTTTGAGTGCAGTGAGGCTAGTACCATCGTTTCTAAGAAAACTTGTCTCTTCTAGGCCAGACACAAGATTGAAATAGCTTTCAGATAATTCAGTTTTCATATTTTCCATAAACCATTCATCTTTACAGAAATCATAACATGAATTTAATTTAGGCATATAATTTAATTTAAGGAAGATAGCTCCTACAAGTCAAAAACAAATGCATCACTATCATTTTAAGAGATTGCCTGGAACAGATTAAGGATGAGAATTTGGTCAATGCACAGTCTGCACAAGAAAAAATAGCTTAAAATGTTAAAGAATGTGTGGAAAAAAGTGACTCATGCCATTGCAGTTGCAGAAATATTAAGAGATGCCTTGTCCCTCTGCAAAGGAACTTGGAAAAGTTTCATATGGATGAAGAATCTATCTTCAACAAGTTTCATATTTATTTATAAAATAGCATTAAGTATAATTAAAAAATCAATTCTTCCATCCATGCTTTCTATCCCCAACACCACACCACCGCACCAAGATTAATACCTCAAAAGCAGCACAGTAGAATATTTTATATATATATATATATATATAATGTGACAAACCTTCCTTCCTTTTTGGTTGACTGTGTGGTGAGACTTTTATTCAGTTGATCAAATGAAAGATGAAGTTAAACAGAGGCTTTTCTTAACACACACACACACACATATATATATATATAACATGTTGTGGGTTTACAGCTACGTTAATTGTGCAGTTCTAGATATTCCAATCTCAAGAAGACCACTTTATTATTATATATGAAATGAAAGGTGCTGTTCCTGCTGCAACTCTTGTCTGAGAAGTCCATGATGTTAGATTCTGTTGGGGCTTTCAATCTCAACAGAGATCGGTTTGTGTTAAGCTAGTGTGGTCCTGTTCTCACCAACACCAAACTCATCAGTTGCTTTCATCAAATTACAAGCACAAAATACAACAATATATATACACATTACATACATACCATCTTTCATTTCTGTCAGCTTATTCACAAATTCAAAACATGTCTTCTCTTCAGTGCCTGTTTGGTTTGGTGGGGTGTAGCTTTTCCACCGTTATTAGAATAGAAAAGTCTTTTTCTTCAGAGCAAAAGCATTTTTTTATGCGTTTTTCCAAGCTGTATAAAAGAAAGTGCTTTTCGAATATTTTGGCACAATTGTTGAAAGACACAACTTTTAACCAAGTTTCTTTTCAATACAAAAAAAAACACTAAAACTTCTTAAGCACTTCCGTTCTATGACCACCTACCGCCTGAATGAACAGCAGCACAATACATATGAATCGCTTTTTTACCAAAAGGAGGCAGTCAAAGAGTAAAAGAGGCCAGTACTAATTTTGAAATGCATGCCATCCTATGCAATCAGAAATGGTCCAACTGCATGGGCTGCCAAATCCCTCAAGAATAGGGAGGAGAGAGAAAACAAAAACTATTATCACTCAATGAACAGGGCAAATGATGTTATTCAATCTCTCTCTCTCTCTCTCTCTCCAATTGGGACCAATATCATATATTCGACCTTGGACCATCTTATTATCTCTCTATTATTTTCTCTGGTCAGTCAAAATTATAAAAATCTCAACTTTTGAATGTGATGAGTATTGGGTAGATCAATGATCATGATAAATGAATGTGTTAGAAACTGCAAATTCAAATGGAAACAAATAAGAAGAAACCAAATGAATAAAGAATGGAATAGTGAGAGAGAGCTAGGACAATGACTAATGGACATTAGAGTGAAGGCAGTGGTGCTGTCAGAGTTTCTGGCATGGCAGGCACAAGCAAAGAGACTGAGAGAGACAACGGTAGAAAAATAGAAGCACAAACTACTCTTCTTACCAATAAACACTATCTCTCAAGTCTCAACCAATCCAAACCCAAGTTTAGTAAATGTCCATTTTATTTGAATTTTGGTTATTCAGCCACGGCTTCATCTATGGAGCACGGGACACGTGGAGTTTCGAGGATATTTTATTAAGATTCGACCAATTATGTTATTGGGTTTCTGGGGTTAGTATGAGATTGCATGCACAGGATCCTTGCAATTTGAATTCGAAACTGCGTATTTATGCGAGGGAATCTCCGTTCCGAGGACGACAGTGCCTCAGTGCCTCAACCCCACCGTAGCTCACCGCCTGTGGTTGACCACGTGGCAGACGTAAGTGTACGAACATAGACCCCACTTATATAATAATTTCTTTCTGACTATAAATAAATTTGAATTGATTCTATTGGATTAATTGTTTGCTCTCTATTCAAGTTTCTTTGTTCGAGTCCTAATATCAATATATGTGCGAGTTTAATATATTATCGGCCATCTCAATAGGAAATGTCCTAAATATAAAAAAAAATGTGATTCCCTTAATTTTTAAGCTAGACCTCATGAATCATTTTCTAATTGAATAATTAAAAAATGAGAATCAAATATATGATTTCGGATGAATGGATACAAACTTCTGGTTACTTGATTTGTTAAGCCAATCATGAATCTTTATTGCATAATCACTTTAAAACCATTCAAGTGCTTCTCAAAAAAGTTATAATCTCTCTATTTCAGCAAAAATGCTATAAAAGATGTCTTCAGTTTTACGAAAGTTGTTTTGAATGGTACATATTCAACATCTTGATTATTTTGTAGCTAGCTTCAAGAATATCAAAATAAATCAATGTTAATGGGAGCTAATCTACAAAACTCATTTTAACAAAAAAACAAATGTTTCCAGTAAGTTTTTGGATTCTTGTTCTCTAAAATCCACTTGCATAAGTTAAAGCTTGGATTTTTCGTAATTTAGAAACAAGAAGAAAAAGGCAGGAAAGCTTCCTTTGTTTATTCTTGTTTGCAGGTACTAGCTTTACGAACAAAAACAAGGAATGTGGAGTTTCTGAGAGAGAAACTCTCATATAACATGGATAACATTTTTTGCTATTTTTAAATAATGCAATGACACGTAAGATAATTTTTTCACATATTATTGTGTGAGTCATGATCTATTGGACCAAGATTTCATTTCATCGTTTGGATTTAAGTTCAACTACCATCTACTTTCGTGACTCTTTTAAGAAAATATATTGGCGATTGGATTTAAATCCAACGACGATGAATCAGCGAATCCTGGATCATAAGTCAAAAGATCAAGACGTGTTATTGACCGAAAATAACAATACAATGAATATTCCATTTACATGTAAGTTGTTTTCAGTTACTAAAGTAGCTCAGTTGGCAATCACATTTCCCATGCCACGGCATGAACTTTAAAATACTAACATGCAACTGTACCCACACCTGGTCTTGTACTAGAATCTAGATCAATGAACAGTCAACCAATCCAACGGTCAAAACTCCAAAGCCCTTCTCTTTTTCTTTACCTCTGTTTCTGATTCCACCCCATAGCTTTGTTACACACTTCCACTGAAGAAAGTTAGGCACACCTTCTGTGACCTTGTCTCTTTCTTCTCACGGTCACCACCTTCTCTTTGCTCAAGAGAGAGAGTGAGAACTACCTTGGTTCTCTGCAGGGCTTAAAACAGAGAAGAAAATCCCAGTTACAAAAATAACAGTCAGAGATTGAGTCTCGGAGAGAAAAAATTAACCAACTTCTACCATTTTGAGCCTCAACCAAAACATGGGTGTCACAGTTTTTCTTTTCTTCTTCCTAATTTTCTTCACAAACCCGTTATGGGTTTGTGGAAATGCAGAGCTCAGAGCACTTTTGGACATGAAAGCCGTTTTGGACCCGCAACGCTTGTACCTTTCTTCGTGGACCGTCAATGGAGACCCATGTGATGGGTCGTTTGAAGGTATCGGGTGCAATGAAGCGGGTCAAGTTGCTAATGTTTCGTTGCAAGGAAAGGGGCTCTCTGGGAAGCTCTCTCCCGCCATTGCAGGGCTCAAGCATTTGACTGGTCTGTACATGCATTATAACTCTCTGTACGGGGAGATACCCAGAGAAATTTCCAACTTGACTGAGCTCAGTGATTTGTATTTGAATGTGAATAATCTCTCTGGAGATATTCCTCCTGAGATCGGAAGCATGGGCAGCTTACAAGGTCAGCTAAAGATTTTTGTTCTGTATAACTTCTAGTCTCTTGATTCTTTATTTTATTTAAGTATATTATATATATATTGGTTTGCTTTCTTTCTGTAATATTGCTAGCTTGGTTGTTGGTTCTGTAGAAAGATGTGAACTTTGAGCACCTTGATTGGGAATGTGTGTGTGTGTGTCCGTTTTCGAAAGTATGGGTTTTCTCTCTTTTGGGATTATTACTAGTTTGTTAAGTTTAATGGTGGGGTTGTTGAAAGATTTGAACTTTGTTTGTGTATGTTTTGTTTCTAGATTTCCACACGCAACGATCAATAAGAAAAAGAAACTATTTCCTTCACTGCCTTCCGCATGGGTTTTCTTTTTAACAATGAAAATAGTAAAGAAGAGTCTCTATTTCATGTGTTTTGATTGATGTATGTAAACTTTTGGTTTTTATTTCTCAGCAAACTAATCCATCATTCTGTATTTATGTAAGCATTTTCTTATTTCATGTGGCTTGCACCGATTCCGCATGTGGTAGTTGGCTAGTTGCCAACTCTAGATGAAAATGCCCTTATTTTGTTGGCTGATTTATGCGCTTCTTGCCTTTTCCTAATTTATATCAAGTGAGGCTCTGCTTATCTTGTTCTGTTTTGGCTTTTCAGTCTTGCAGCTTTGCTATAACCAGCTCACTGGAAGCATACCCACGGAGCTGGGGTCTTTGAAAAACCTTACTGTTCTCGCGCTGCAATCTAATCGCTTAGCCGGCACAATACCGGCAAGTTTAGGAGACTTAGAAACGTTAATGAGATTGGATTTGAGTGTCAATCATCTTTTTGGTTCTATTCCCACCAAACTAGCTGATGCGCCTGTGCTTGAAGTTCTAGACGTTAGGAATAATACTCTTTCCGGCAATGTACCTCTTGGTAAGAATAGTCTTAACACCAAATATTTGATCTTTAAAATAAGAATTTGCAAAAGTTATTACTCATGTTAAATTGTTGAAAAAAATATATTATCCCCTGATTGAATTCATTTTTACTATATTTGATGAAGCTTTGAAGAGGCTTAATGAAGGATTCTCTTATGAAAACAATCTGGGATTGTGTGGGGCTGGATTTATGTCCTTAACAGCCTGCAGTGCTTCTGGTCATCTCAATGCAAGTAGACCCGAACCCTTTGGAGCTGGGGCACCAACAAGAGACATTCCAGAGACTGCAAATGTGCCTTTGCTCTGCAATCAAACGCGTTGCACAAATTTGTCAAAATCCCATCAAGCATCTGTTGCTGTTGTTGCTGGTGTCCTTGTAGTAACTATTGCATTATCAGCTATAGGAGTTCTATTCTTCACCCAACACCGTCGCCAGAAACAGAAGCTTGGGAGCTCCTTTGATATTTCTGATGGCCGTCGAAGTACTGACGAAGCCAAGGGCAAGGGAATTTACAGGAAAAATGGCTCTCCTCTCATCAGCCTCGAGTATTCAAACGGGTGGGACCCTTTAGCTGATTGGCGGGATTTAAGTTTGTTTGCTCAAGAAGTGTTCCATAGCTTTAGGTTGAACTTAGAAGAGGTGGAGACAGCTACTCAGTACTTCTCCGAGATGAATTTATTGGGTAAGAGTAACTTCTCAGCAACTTATAAAGGAGTATTACGAGATGGGTCTGTTGTGGCCATTAAGAGCATTGGTAAATCATGCTGCAAGACAGAGGAAGCTGAGTTCTTGAAGGGATTGAACATGCTAACCTCATTGAGGCATGAGAATTTAGTGAGATTGAGAGGATTTTGTTGTTCAAAGGGCCGTGGAGAATGCTTTCTCATTTGTGACTTTGTTCCTAATGGAAATTTGCTGCAGTATCTTGATGTCAAGGATGGCAACAGCCATGTTCTTGAATGGACAACTAGAGTTTCGATTGTGAAGGGCATTGCCAAAGGTCAGTATATGTTTCATGTCATTTTGGAGGCTTAAGAGACAATATAACTCATACTTATTAAGACTTTGGAAGCTTAATTTCCTCTTTATAAACTCGCATTAAACTCATTCCATTTCTAAGGACAAGTTTGTGTGTACATGTTTGCCTGTTATAGCTTATGTTACTAAAAATTATGTCTTTGAGAGATGCATAACCAACCATCAATGTGTGAATTCAAGGGGAGGGAGGTTATGATTTATCTATACTGAGCTTTGTTTTTTTAACCAGGTCTGTCTTATTTGCACGGATACAAGCCAAACAAACCTGCTCTTGTTCACCAAAACATCTCAGCTGAAAAGGTGCTGATTGACCAGAGATACAACCCCTTGCTCTCAGATTCTGGCCTGCACAAGCTTCTCACCAATGACGTCGTCTTCTCGGCACTCAAGGCCAGTGCAGCCATGGGCTACCTAGCTCCCGAGTACACCAATACAGGACGGTTCACAGAGAAAAGTGATGTCTATGCATTCGGGGTGCTCGTTTTCCAAGTCCTATCAGGGAAGCGGAAAGTCACTAGCTCAATGCGTCTTGGTGCTGAGTCAGGCAGATTCCAAGATTTTATCGACCAAAACCTCAACGGCAGGTTCTTTGAATACGAAGCATCCAAGCTTGCAAAGACTGCTTTGCTTTGCACCCATGAGTCTCCAATTGAGAGACCATCCATGGATGAAGTTGTTCAGGAGTTAAGTAATTGTAATAGTTGTGTCTGATGCCTAAGTGCTCTATTTTTTTACCAACTATCACCTCAAAACTGTTCAAATTGGTGATGGACTAACTGCTAACTTCGAATGTAATTCTAGGACTTCGTATGTTGTAATTTTCTGTGTCCTTTTCCTGAGGACATGTTTCTAGACTAGTGTGTTAGGTGAATATTTGCTATCTCAAGGTGACTTCCCTGGGTTGAATGACTCAGTGATTTATGTTGACCTTCAATGTTTATACCTCCTTTTACTTTTTCACTCTCGTACATTATCATTTTCGTGACTCATGATTCTGTTTTGCGTGCTAGAAAATAAATGAGTATCATTTTGAAAGATTTCTGTCTCCTCCTAATCATACAGAAAGTAGTAAGGATTGGTATGAATTTGGAAGAATTGAAGACTGATATTTCTTTTTACCTTCTACTTACCCACTTTCGCATGTCAACAAAGACGGGCATGAACCTAATCATATAGAGTAGAGACATTATTATATCAACAAATTAATCTAGCTACGAGCGGTGGCATTACTAGTCTAGGTCGTCACTAGGATTAGGCTTTGTAAATGACTATGATGACCAAGTAGTTCATTACTCTAAGTTTTGGATTCTCTTTCCTTAGTTAATTTTTGTTTGTCAAATTAGGAAATGGAGGGGATTTTCACACACTTTCAAAGCGTTATAGAGGTTCAAATTTGATACTACTAGTCTGCAAGTCCTATTGGCCTCTTTCCTAATTAATAGTTCCATATTATAGAAGCGGAAATTTTTAATAGGAATCAAACCCCGTAATACTTGAGCTATCGACCCATTAGATGCCACTTTGGGCCAATAAGCAGGAAGGAGAATCCAAAATTATTAATGGGCTTTCAGCATAAGAAGCCTCCTAGCCCTTTGACAAGCGAAAGGTTTTTATCTTCTCCAACTTTATCTGCTTCAGGCCGAAGGTACCTGTAGCCCAACTGCAAAGCAAAACTGAGACAAGAAAGAAATAGAGAAAGAGATCTCATAATCCACTACTTTTTTCTCTATTAGGAAATTTACTATTTTGAAAACATAAATTGAAGAAGAAAAAGAAAGACTATGACAGAAATCGAGTTAGAAAATCAAAGTCTAAACTCTTATAATAAGAATTCAATGATGAGATATACAAGGGGGGTATAGCTCCTGTGACCTGTTTTTGTCCTCAGAAACCCAACAGAAAGATGTAAGATCCAGTCAATTATTTCCGCAGCAAACACATTGATCATAGCAACTTTTTCTTTTCAATTTTCTCATAAATGTGATTGGATTCTAAGAAACTATAAGATAATAAGGGGAACGTGCGGGTGAGAAGGTGATGAGAAATGAGGTGCAATCATACAAATGCAATATATATAATATTTTAGAGGGGACAGAGTCTGCATGGACAAACTGATCTTCTCAAACTATGTATGTATGCATGTGTTTGCTTGTGCAATAGGAAGCGTATGCTGGTTGGGCAGAGAGCTGATCTGCAGATTCTGCATAACCTTTTAATCTTTTAATCAAAACTTGCTCTTCATCCCTGTTCTTCAATTCAAACAAACTAAACCATTAATTATAAATAGACTTAATATAACCTTTACATGTACCTCACTTGATATATACATTTCAGACGAAACTTATAACTCTCCAAAAAAGGAACTAATAATATCTATCCAATGCTAATGCTTCATTTTTGTTCTGAGAGAAGAAACACGAGGGAAAATTAAGCCTATGCTGCGATCCCCTTCTCTTGTGGAAATGATGATCTGACCCTAAACACATGCTCTTCACCTGTGCCCTTATCTACCTTGACAATCCAATGGCTCCTTTTTCCACTACCACAACCATTGATCCCAACCATTTTGCTGCTTTCATTCTTCGGTGCTGCAATTCTTGTCACCAACAATCCACCTCCTATAGGCAGCAGCTGAGTTCTCGATCCGCCTGATCTCCACGACCCTTTGCCAAAAGCGTTATGCCCCACAATAATAGCTCCACTTTGCTTCTTCCCCATCTGCACTGCTCTAAGAATGGCTTCATGGTTCTTGAGGTTGCAATCAATGAGCACAAAATCAGCCTCCTTGTAGTAGTTTAGAAGAAGATTTTGGGCCTCCCCAATCACAAACTCAATGTGACATACATTGATGCCAAGGATTTTCTCAGATAAATGCAACTCTTCGTTCCCACGAAGGATACAAACCACTCTGCCACCTGTTTGCTGAGCAGCAGCAACAAGGGCTAGAATGGTGGAGTCAGCAGCGCCTGCACAAGCCATAACCATTAGCTGTGCATTGTTCCCTGCTGCTAGAGCTGAAATGAACTCAACCACATCTGGCTCGTTTGCCTTCTGGCCCTGAATTAAGATCACAACAAAAACCAAGTTAGAAATGATTGATAATTTGATACATAGAAATTTGAAATCAATGCAAATAAAATAAAAAAAAATAAAAAAAAGGAAACTCACCATTTTTAAGGTTTTGAGGTAGGCCTTTGTGGCATTCTCAGCAGACCAGCAAGCCATTCTTGTTCTTCTATGTGTTTCTAGGTAGCTCTCTTTTCTCTTTTTTTTTTGGGTTTCTCAAATCTCAATATGAAGCTTCAACTTTGGGTTTGGATAGAACATAGAAGCACTCACATATATATATAGGGGCACTCTACCCGGGTTGCTTTTTAATGAAAGACACTGTGGCAATCCAACTGGCCATGTTAGAAAATGAGATAAAACTAACAAGTACCAACTAGGAGATATAATTATGGTCCTTTAGTACTAGTTTGTCTGCCCAAATCATTGGCTAAATCATGGTATAGTTAAAGAAATCTCGTGCGTGCATTCACTCATTCTATTATCAAATTGTAAATTAGCTATTTTTAAAGGCGATGGCTTATAGCTACATCGAAGCACCTATTTTTACCTACAACAAGAGTTTGATTCTCGCCTTTATCCAAATCCATTCTCAATATGAAAACAAACAAAAAAACAAAAAATGCCAACAAACCTCTTAATTATAAGGAAAAAAGGAAATTATGAACAAAGGAGTCGATAGGAAGGATCCTAGGAATCGGATTCTTAATCTTACCGTTGACACAAATTAAAAGAACTTAATAGATCATTAGCTTCAGGAAGGCAACTCCTTAACGTTTAATTATATATTTTAATACATGATACAATATATAAGATTCTACTTGCACGACGCTAATTATTTGGCTCTTGAAATATTTTCCAAATCTCCATTGATTAGCTGTGATGTCCTATATTGTAAAGACAACATAACATAGGTGGATTATAAGCGCCCATGTTACCTGAGGCAAAAACCAGCAAACTTAATAAATAAAAACTCTATAGACCATCTCATGAGCAATACACGCATGCAGTCCTCTTGTGTACGGGCTGAACGTACAAAACTCTTGACCAAAACTTGTCCAATTTTACTCAATTTAAACATAATCCTTCATAGTAGGGGTGGTTGAAAATAATTTTTTTCGTAAAAAAGAGGGTTAGTATTAATATATGTTTATCGACCCTAAATCCTGTTTATATATACGAGCAACATGTGGTTAGGTATAAATATATTGCAAGAGGGTCTCGTCCTTGCCCCCAGAAAGGCCAACAGAGATCTTAGATCCGATCGAGTGGTTTCCCTAACAAAACACATCCATAACAGAGCAACACAGAACATAAATTTTCATGTCTCGTGGTCTATCTCTTGCAGTGTAAGATGCCCCATCCTTTGTCCAATCCTGCTAGAGAGATCAGAGGACAGAGATGATGCCTGAACTGAATGAATGCTTCTGTGTGGTCGAACCAGATTGACTTGATTTTTTATTTTGTTGTTGTCTGTAATTTTCAGAGTTTATTTTCCTTTCCATGATTGGCTTCCAGGAAACTATCTCGTGAAGAAGTTAAAGGAGCATGGAAGAAGCACTGAGACAGTGATGACAAATGGGGAGTGGGTTCTGCATTGTGTAGACAAACAAGTTGTGGGTCTGAAGGGTTCTTTGGTTGGATGCTATCTATGCATCCTTGGAAGGGGACATGGTATGTGTGGCATGGTACCTTCAACTTTGTACCATGTCTTCTTTGTCTTGCTTTCTAGTCTAAAAGGTTCGAAATAAGAAAAATGACAAGAATCTATAATATGTATGCATGCATGTATTCATAAGCGGCTAGAGACTGGAGTATGGAGTGGTTTTGTGCCCATGTATTGTTTATCTTTGATGAGAGTCATTGCACTTTCTTCGTTTCACAGACCACATTATACCTGTATCCATAAATTTTATTTACATTTTGATAATATGATGTACAATGTGGTCTATTGTGTATGCGGTATTATTACCATTTCTAAAAACACTCAAGAATTGTCTAAGAGACACCTAACTCCAGAGACAATTCTTGGAGTAATTTTGAATGTTACACCACGTGGTGGTGTCCATCCACTAGTGTGGGGACATGTGGAATGTTTCGTCTGCCATGTGTCATAAAAAATAATGTAATAAATTAGAAAGTAATTCCAAATGTCACAGGTACATTGGATGATGCCACGTGGTGTGCGTACATTTAAAAGTTTCTTGGGTGTCTCCAAAATCCCGCAAAATTAAATAAATAATTGTCTATCGTTGTTTCTAGGAGCTGGATGTGAAGATCAAATATGAGTTAGAGGCCTTCAAGTAGAGAATATAAAATTGTAGCCCAAAGTAGAGGTGTCCCGGCCCAGTCCATTTAAATTTGTGTCTTTAAGGTATTCGTGTTGGGCAAGTACCATTTAATTTATCAGTCTTAGTTTTGCCCATTAGTAAAACCATTGATCCCAGCCCAACCTAAAGCACAAGTCCACATTGAAACAGTCGGGCCAGGCTCGGGCAAGGCTCGTGCTCGTGCTCTGGCCGTACTCGCCCAACCATCGGCCCATTTAATTTGAATTTTTTTTCACTTGATTTTTTTTTCCAACTTATGTTAGTTGTTGTGGCATAAAACTGTATTTTGGTCTTTGATATATTATCTTCAGTGAAATGGATTGGATGATATTTTCTCTTTAAATAAAAATAAAATAATCAAATGTAACAAAATATTTGCAGTTTAAAAATCCCCTTCGCAAGAGCTTTGGCGTGTACATAGAGTTTAGTCATTTGTAAACAAAATATATGAATTTCCAGGAAAGTGATTATAATAAATTTAATAGTCAAACGATTAGGTCATCAAAAAGAATAAAATTTAATTGAAAGGATAAATTTCATATGGAGTTGGTGGAAAATAGGATTCTCAACGAGGCACCCGGTATATGATTATTTTTCTAAGGTTTAGAGGGTAGGAGAGGAAAGGAAAAGGGGAAATGAGACTTGTGATTTTTTTCTTGTGATTTTTTTAAAAAATGTGTTTTAATTTTGGTAATGCAAAACTTCATTTAAGTGGGTTTTGAGACAAAACAAAAAGGATTAAGTGGGCCCGGCTCGGGCTGTGCTTGAAGCGAGTGGGCCAAGCCACTGCCATGTTGGGCTTATGGCCCGATCCATTGGATCTAATTTTTATCCCAACTTTCTTGTCCATTTAAATTGACGTCTTAAGTCTACTCATCTGTTTGACACCTCTAACCCAAAGGCTGCCCATTTGTTTCTGAAATTTAAAGCACACCAAGACTTTGGATAAGAAGCTGGAAACCCAAATTAAACTTCTAAATATTGGGCTTAACTCCCAACCGAACCCAATCTTAATCTGGATAATCTTTAGAACCCGGACTACTAGCACTTTGGACTACAATTGGACAAGCAGAATACTAGTACTATTCAGTTTGGACTATGATTGGATAAGGCTTTCTTATCCAAAGCCCAACCACGCAAAAGTCGGTTTCTCTTCCCGTAGCGTATAAATAGTCGCCGTCGGTCGTCAGCTTTTTCTGTTAACATTTCCTCTGCAGTTTCCAAATTCTCAGCAAAAACCTAACCAAAGTCTAGTTCCAGTTCCAGATGGGCAATTCTTGCTTTGGCCTTTTTACCTGCATAGACCAAGCAAGCGTAGGCGTCTTGGAGAGGTGGGGCCGGTTCGAGAAGCTGGCCGAACCCGGTTTCCATTTCCTGAACCCGTGCGCTGGTCAATGGGTCGCCGGTGTCCTCTCCACCAGGATTTCCTCTCTCGATGTCCGCATCGAGACCAAAACCAAGGTCTGTTTCAAATTCATAAAGAAAATGCAAGAATTGGGGTAATTATACAATAGCATCCGCACGTTCTGCACTTAATACATCCGGATAAGAGAATAACTATATATATATGTGTATATTTTGTTGGTGTTTGAAATGTTTGTACAATTTGGCAGGATAATGTGTTTGTGCAATTAGTGTGTTCCATTCAATACCGGGTGGTGAAAGAGAATGCTGATGATGCTTTTTATGAGTTGCAAAACCCCAAAGAGCAGATTCAAGCTTATGTCTTTGATGGTAAGTCGTAATTAACATTTGTTTTATTAGTTTTTAATTTTTATTTAGTTACATATGTTGAGGAGGGAGGGATGGTGGTTTGGCTTGTTTTTTATATAGTGGTTAGAGCTCTGGTGCCGAGAATGACATTGGATGACCTCTTTGAACAGAAGGGTGAGGTTGCTAAAGCTGTCTTGGAGGAACTTGAGAAGGTAACCAGATTCTTGGAAGTCTTTTGTATTTTTAACATATGACATTATGAGATGTTCTTGAATTACTATCTTATCATCGCAATGCTCAATGAGTTGTTCTTGAATTAGGTTTGGTTATTGTGGTTGCTTCTTACTCTTTTGTTTCAGACAAAATTTTGTTGATCTATTCTTTAGTTCCTTACAAATTTGTTTATTCTATATGTTTTATTAAATCTTATGCTGAAATTGCTGATCAGGTTATGAGAGAATATGGATACAGCATAGAGCACATACTGATGGTTGACATTATACCTGATGCCTCTGTGCGCAAGGCAATGAATGAGATTAATGCAGGTAATTTGTCTTTTTTGGTAATCTTACACCTGGGCGTTGTTTCTATTTGTATCTGCAGTAGGAAGACACATTTTCGGACTCGTTATTTTGTAGGACTTAAAAGTTTTTATTAGCCCCAAGTCTTGTAAACAAGCTTTTGGGAATGTGTTACAGATAGACGAGATAACCTTTTAGAGAAATCAAGGGTTTGAATGACTGTTATAAAGTAATCGTAGCTCACTTCCCAAAAGAAAACAAAACAATGACAGCAACAATAGTACTAACTCCTGATTGCTCATAATACTGAGAAATCTCTCACTCTACTTGAAGAAGCCTGTTAAGGAATGGCAACTAGCCACTAGGCGCTTGCTTTTGCAATAAAAGATTAGATTTTGTCCTATGTGCTATGGTTTACTCAGTTATGTCTCTTCTGTTTTCCTATCTGTTATATAACAGTTATTTTGTGACTCCATGAGTTTATATGTTCTTGACAAGTTATTCTTCATGACATCTGGCACATGATGCTTAGTTTCTGTTGTTATGCCAAGCTATAAATCAACTTTTGGCTTGATTCATTATATTTCTGTATATGTTCAAGTGGCCAAACTTTGTTTTATTATCTGATGGAATCAAAATGTAAAGATATAACGTTGCTTCTCTTAACTTTGGACCATTATAAACCACGACTCAATGTCATAAAAAAACTCTACTTATTTGTTATATATCTATACTTAGTTCCAAAAGTCAAAGAGTTGCTGCAGTCTTTATATTTGTTAAGGGCTGGTAATTAAAGGAGTCTAGCCTATATGCTTGTGTTTGTTTGTTACTGAAAAATCAAGCATCTGTACTGCAGCTCAAAGGCTCCAGCTTGCTAATGTATACAAAGGAGAAGCTGAGAAGGTGCTTCAGGTGAAAAGGGCAGAAGCAGAAGCTGAGGCCAAGTACCTTGGAGGAGTTGGTGTTGCCAGGCAGAGGCAGGCAATCACTGATGGGCTAAGAGAGAACATCTTGAATTTCTCAGGCAAGGTGGAAGGAACCTCAGCAAAGGAGGTGATGGATCTGATCATGATCACTCAGTACTTTGACACAATCAAAGACCTTGGCAACAACTCAAAGAACACTACTGTTTTTATACCCCATGCTCCTGGTCACGTTAGAGACATCTGTGATCAGATACGCAATGGACAACTGGAGGCATCTAGTGCTCAAGTAAATGGCCCCGAGTAAATATACCCTTTTGTATACGATCCTGATCTCAGTACTTTTTGTTGAATTCAAAACGACACGAACAGGTTAGGGTCTTTATATAGAACATAGTGTGCAATCCCATTTGTTTAACTTGAGTGCATTTGTTTTTTAACATGTAGAGCATGGTGTGCTTAGGCCATGTAGATGATGTATCTATATAAAGAAATAGTAATGCAGCCCAATATACAGAGGTCTGGTCTGAATAAAAGTTTTGCTATTGATCAAGGATGTTGTGTTTGAGTTATGAATTGTTTAAATTATGGCCCATGAGAAAGCTGTGCCTCCCAGGGGTCCAGTATATTATGGACTTGCCTGGGTCATTGGGTTAAGGCACCCAAAGGCCCCAATTGGATATTGGTCATAGACGCGAAATGCTGATGGGGTATGTTGTCGGGTTCAATCCAGCAATTCAATAATAGCTCTTCAATTAATCGGATGACTATTAAGGATCCAGTCAGAGCAGCACAAAGATGAAAGATGAAAGATGAAATTGTGTTGGAAAAATTGGTGGCATTTACCAATAGGACCGTCCATGACTAGTCTAGCTTGTAGACCTTACTTGGCTTAAGACCTAATATTTTTGGATTCAAATGTTGTACTCAATAAAGTGGACATTTACCCCTCCCTTCCTCCCTCCCTAGCCCACAAACAAAGAAAAAGGCAAACCTAACGGTTATAATCATTCACCCTACTGATTTTAGAAGCCTTGGCGTTAAACGTGGACCAATGCGAAAAACCTGCCTGCCCAAAAATCAAGTACAATAATATGTTTAGGTGGCCAACTTTAAAGTCGTACAAAAATGTAATCATAAAATTGGAGGAGGAATATTAGAGTGAGAGTATATAAAGGAGGTTTTGGTAATGATCATGTATCTTGACTAATTTTATGAGATAATTGGAGATTTGATGGCTGCACTAATTTTGTTTTCTTCGTTTGGGGGTATTTACTGAATCACAAGAATTATATAATCACTACAGGTGGGGGCTGGTCAGATGGATTATTCTAACTTTATTCTATTTTATTGGGAAGGCAAAAAACAAATCAGTCTTAATAATAAGATACACAACCAGTGGTTTTAGTATGATTTCATTTTAAAACAATAATGGGAAGCCGAGTAGATTTTTTTGTTTTTCGTTCTAGTTATTTTTACTAATTCATGGGAGGTGAGAGATTCGAATTTGAGTGCGATTTTTTCCATCATTGAAAAGATAAATATCATCACACGAAGCTTATCAATGGGTTATTTTAGGTTTTGCCTTAGATGCAAATTTTTGTTGATATTTTGGTTATCCAAACGACAAGAAAAAGTTTTCATAATTTATTTCTCTATAGGGGCCACTTTCATGAGTTATACCAATTTAGTCACGGATTGGGAGGAAAAAAACTACATCGATGATGATAGGCCTTTTGTAAACAAAGTCATTTGAAAAGGGGCCAAAATGCACCCGAACAAACTAGAATACCATACGAAAAAATAGTAATACAATTCAAGGAGGAGACTAGCAAGACAAGAACATCCAAGCATTTTCATTAATTTTTTTTCATTTCAAATATTGCTAGCATCAGTTGCGCACTATGCATCAATGACTCAAAGTTAGAGCCTAGCATTTCTCTTCTCTTCTAGTACATGACTTTGCAGGCCATAAATTTCACCTCATGTCAATTTTAGGTCAATTTTAAGTATTGGATGATATGGGCTGCATAATTTTAGTGTGTCTCTTCAATTGGTTAGGCTGTGATAAAGTAGATAGCTCAGTCATTATAATCAAAAACTCAAGGGCCACAACTTTTAGGTGCTTGCTTGCTGGCTCAGTGGTTAGAGATACTACAATTTGTGAATCAAATTGATTAGAGTACTATCATTGTCATAATAACAAATCATATATATGGTTGAAGTTCATGTGGTTGAAATCATAGAGAAACACTGTAGTTATATACCAAATAAAGACAACACCAAGGCTGGTACATATAATCCTTCCCCTACCCCACCATCAATAGCCAATTTAACCTTTTACTTTCACCAAGCCATGTGCAAAAACCACTACATTTCAATTATCAACTACAAAAAAGACAAGTTGGATTCATTAAAAAATGATCTGTATCTCTGCATAAATCGAAATTGAATGATCAATATTATATTATGATGACCAAGTTTCTCACTTTTGTGTGTGAGCTTTCTCAAATTATTGATGAACAGCAAAATGTAACACAAACAAAGAAAGAACACTCTTCTTGTTTCCTCATGTAAGTGAGGTACCAAAAATACAAAAAATACAAGGCAAAGAAGGGCCACAAGCAATAAATACCTACCAAAATTCATCTCATAAATCAACTCACCTCACCTCACCTCAGCTCACGTACGTGGGTTGGATCATATGGGGTTCAAAAATTCAAAAACAATCAAGAGCAATATTAAGTGGAAAGATAAAAAGAGAGAGGGAGAAGAGATATAAAGAAAACTAATTATGGAGGAGCATTGAAAGTGTGAAGATTCTTGTAGAAAAGAGTGTTGTCCTATACTAATCATTCTATCTACTTTACCTTTAACAAAAACATGAGTGGAGTGAACAATGAATCCCATACTATACAAGTGAAAAAGGCCTTCCCTTTCCCTTCTAGTTGGTGAGCAGTCAGTATTGCCTGGCCTTGCCGACAGGATCCGCTGTGTTTCCACCAAATTGAGTAGCAAACCAAAATCAATGGTAAAATTAGAAAAATCTACTCCTCCACTAACTACACTCAACCATAAAAGTGAAAACCCTACTTCATTTACATACCAACTTGGTATTTTCCACATTTTTATGCTCATTCACTTCAAACTACTACTTTTTGAAAACTCAACTAAGTTTACAAGTTGAAAGTGCATCATCAAGTTCAAGTGTAATACTTCTTCAGAACTTGGAACACTTGTGTTTTTGCATATATCTCCCATGCATTATCATTTCCCATAATTCACGAAAAGCATGAGTAATTAAATTTGAATGTATCACCTGCTAGAGCCAAGAACCAGGTTGCCTGAATCCACTTTGCAGAATTCTGCAAACAAATAATATTAATGTGTAAATGTACATACTACATAGTGAAAAGAATAGAATGTACATGTTCTCTCACTTTCAAGCTATTACGACAAGGCTAGTCTCTTTCTCACCATCAACCACTAATGAAATTCATACATGTATATACAAACACAGCTCATATCAGTTCCCTGCAGAAAGAAAGGTCTTGTATTAAGCAACAGCTAGTGTAAATCTTTCAGCAGAAACTCAAATATGATTTGTTTTCTTAAGTTGGCATTTTTTGTAAAATATGGGCCCTGGTGGAGCCATTGTTAAAGGGGATGGGGATTAAGTGTATAAGTAACAAGTGAAAGAATAATGTAATATATAACATCACCACCAATAAAACCACCAACCTATTTTTTGTAGTCAACATTACTAGCTGAGATTACATGCAAATTCAGTTCAAGTTCGTTGCAAAATCCCTTTCAGCCATCTTATGCACCTCCTCTTGGCGACAACCCTACTTGCTTCCATTTTGCTCAAGACTTTTTAGCAATCATGGCAGGCCTAACTGATAACTGTGCAAAATTTAAATCTTCAACGTTGAGAAATGAAGTTTGTAAGGGCCCAGTTGGAGATTAAGAATTGGAATGTTTAAAAGTTTAAACAACAAGTTACCGACGATGATGGGAAATAACTGAGTACAAAATTCAAAACATATCAATAAACGCGCAGAGAGAGAGAGAGAGAAAAACAAAGATAGAGAGACATAGACATACAGAGAGAGAGAGGAATGATGGGAAATAAGGCCCCTTATACCTTACTTTTCGTTGACCATGACAACTAAAGCACTGAGATGGATTCCCACTTCTCACGGTGGGCTCTTCAATTTCAGAAACTGATATACCAGCAGATATGCCTAGTTTAATCCGTGAGAAGTGCGTCTTTGGCTACAAAGATTCGCTCTCATGTTCTTACAAGGTTGACCCATGTGATGACTCAAGCCTCGTTTGCCATCCACACAACCGGTTCAATCAACCCCATTCTGCAGCAGAAAGGAAGTGTCAAAGATTTCAAACAAATGCCACTTTTGTGTCCTTTTGGAATTTCTTTTCTCAAGCAAACACAAGTTCTATACTAAACCAAGCATGTATGGTGGCACTCATCTCAAACATTAAGTTTTGCTACATAGTTCCATAGGTCTGGTACATAAGTATAATTCGGAAAACAACCTGAGTCCATACGATAGTTATACATTTCATAAGGGAAAAACACAAACAGACTACCTTAAGCAGTTAAAAGATTGAAAACACTAGATTTGAGCTGAAGTCAAACAGTGAATATATTTCTAAAAAATGTTAAGATTGTCAAATCAAAACAACTAGAAGATGCACATTGCCACTTTCTTAACAGTCACGCACAAGAGAATAAATCATGGCAAGACACTGAGGCCGCAGAGTGCTAATTCTATGTTATTAAGCACAGGTTTGCTATCTTATATTATATGGGTGCTTGTCTATATGTGAAACGTATCTGATTCTGAGATCTTAGGACACCAGAAATGGAACTTCCTACGTATCAAATTGTCTTTATAATATAGTTTTCAGCATGGTACTTCACTTGTCTTCAAACACATTTAGCATAGAAGCCAAAATTGGCATCTCTTTGTGAAAACTTAACTCTACCTCATCAGGAAGGCCAATTAAGTCAGAATTTGACTGCACGTTCAGCACATACACAATGCACTACGCAATCGTATTTACCTACAAGTAGAGAATCTTCCATAAGAAGTGGCACACTGCCTTCCTATTTTCCTAAAAGCAGAGAAAACTAACAATTGTACATGAAAGTTTAACGATGGGCACTTCAACCAATGTTAGACTTTGGGTCCACTCATTGTTAAGTTGAACTTGTGTGATGAAAAATAACTAAAACAAACATTGAAAGTTGAAAAATTGAGGAACAGAAAGGGCTGGATGTAATGAGCCATCAAAAGGCTTCGGTATTCATTTCTCACAGATTCATAACATTATTTATTATGGTAACTCTAATCCACATTATTACTGCAACATCTAGGCATCACTTCAACAATGGCGCTCCCATCCCATGTCGATTTTCTACTAAACTTGCATATACTTCTTTCATTTTCCCTCATCTTCCGAGTCAGACAAAATAGCATGTATATATGTCCATATCACTGTCCAATTTGTTTTGATGTAATTATGTTGGGCATCCTGCAACATTGTTTTAACACTAAAACCACTATATACATCTTTAATGCATAAACTGTCAAGAAGAATGAAAAAGTTAAATTTGCACGCTAGTCCATATATTCGCCAATTTTTTTCCCAAAAACTCATCTAATTCTCTAAATATTAGATTAGGAGCTAAACTAGGAGCAATAAAATAGAAGGTGTTAAATAGGAGGACTAATTCAAATTTACAATCGAGGCTTCTTACCAAAAGAAAATTACAAGCCAACAAAGCAAACATCTCATACACAAGGAGGAGAACAACAACCAACAATTAATATTAACAATGGAAAAAGCTTTCCGTTTTCTTTAACTATGATTATAATGGAAAAAAGTTTTGGGCTTTGATGGACTCCATATTAAACATAAAGTGATACATATATATACATATATATTTCAAATTACTCTTGAAAGATGTTACAACATATATTCAATCATTTTCCTGGACCACTTTTATGATTAAAAGATGAAAGGGCTTCTTCTTTACAAAGTACAAACTCAAGAAACCCACAATCATATTATGGCAAGAGATTGACTATTTCAGTAGAATCATGAAGATATGCCAGCTCCAGTAATACAATGTTCAAACCACATTATCCTTCCCTACCAGCAATATCGCTGAATTTTTTAAAACTAGACACGAAGTATAAATGGAAGAAAAAAGAAAGAGGAAAGAATTCAATAAATCCTACAATTACAGATTCCTAGAGGAGTCAAAAAGAAAAACATTACACTGTGGGTGCATCCGAAAAGACCTCAGTCAGCATGTCATCCTCAACGTCTGCAGTTGCAAACAGCTCTGCTTCCTTTTCTTCCTCATTAGAGAGATCCCTTCTTTCAAGTTTGGCATGAGCTGCAATGAATATCATCTTCTGTACCCTTTCCAGGCCTACCCTTGAGTGCCTATGTACACACATCCATTTCATGAAAGACCAATTGCACTTAAATCCACATGAGGTTGCATGGAGGAAGATAAGTCTCACTGCAACTCTCCCCAGTGTCTTTAACTCACTTAGACAAGTTTCCCACACAAGTCTACTGCTCTGCGGGTTTGCCATTTTCATCTTTCCAGTTACAGGATCTCGCTGTTTAACCTGAACAGCCTGAGCATAAAGCGGGTCCATTCCTTCTGTTCTCCATTTCATGAGCTCCATTAATGCAACATGAGCTTCTTCCCTGGAAACCAACCTGGTAATGAGCTTATCTACATCCTTCTCCTGCTCATGTGTCAAGCACTTGAATGGTGGAAGGTACTTTCCACTAGTGTCCCTCATCAAATATTGTGGGTCAAGTATAAATGCAGCTGACCATGCTGGGTGGTAGTTCTTTCTGAATCGTTTTTCAACTATTTTCTCAATAGGCCCTTCAGCAATGCTGAACTTGGCACACCAATCCTTTACTTTTGTTCTCAACTCTTCCCAAAGGGGTAGGCATCGCCCAATTAATGGCCTCTCAGCCTCAATCTCCTGAGCCATCCCTCTGATTAGCTTAACAAGTGAATAAACTGCCTCTAATTCATTCCAAAATCCTTCACTTTGAATTATCCCTCCAACTTCCTTGGCAATTGGATCCTCCACACATATAACCTTATAGCAATCATCCAAGACGACCATTTGGAGTATGCGGGCACAGCTCAATATATCCTCCAGCATTGCATAAACAGGTGCAAAGTTCTTTGAAGTATCACATTTGGGTGAAGGAACTTGGAGCAACCCAGCACACTCAAGTTCCTGCATCTTGTACTTCTCAAAAGCATGCCTAACCTCAGAGGTGCTATTTACAAAATTCGCAACCTTTAAACAATTTTCAGTGACAGCCCTGAAGAGTGGAAGCTCTTTGTTAAAATCCTTAATCAAAGTAATGAACCCCTGAAGCTGACAGGAGACGTTCACCATCCAATGATTCTGAATCTCCAAGTTCCTCAATGCCTTGGCCTTATACTTGTCTGCAACTATCCCCGCGCAACGCTGCACAGCATTCCCACATATACCAGTAACTGAGTCCCACAATACCTCCTCTGCATATTTTGACGAAACTGACCCACCAGTAAATACTGCCTTTTGGAAAACACTAATCCCATTGGGAAGATTAACCATGAACTTAACCATGTTTTCTTCCCCACAAGGATTTTTGCTTTTCCACCCATCAGAAGCAACTTGAAAAAACATTGCATCTCTGATTCTAGCTTCTGACTCAGCTTTGACCTCATCAAACTTGGCATCAAGCCTAGCACCCGAGAGCTCACGCTGTAACAGTGCAGGCAAGCCCACCTGGTTAAGGAAAGCCCTGAACTTGGGATGCTCGAGGCTCGAAAATGAAACCGACCCACACGACTCGTAGAACCACTCAGACAGTAATTCAAGTGCAGAATCAATCTGCTCCTTACTAAGCATGGCACCAGGAGACGTTTTGGGGCTCTTAAGTTTCTTCACACTATTTTCTAGCATTGCCAAAGCACCCAAATCACGTTTCCCACCCGATAACCCCACATGCTGCTGATTTGGCCCCGTACTAATTGCAATCCCAACTGGGTTTGGAGATTGTGAGTAATTAATTTCACCGCAATAGTGGGAAGACTCGATCATAGCTAAAGAATGAACCTGTATCGAAGTAGAACTGGTATGAGGAGGAGCATGAGAAATAGGAGAAGGAACAGTACCCATTTGAGAGCTTCGCTTTCTGTGATTATGCGAAGACGGAGAAGGTAAGGAAGATATCGGAACCGGCGAAACCGATGAATTGGGTCTCAAAACAGAGGCGAAATTCGGACAAGTACCCCGTTTGAGATGCTCAGAGGCGGTTCTGGACGGGTTTGAAGCGGAGAAAACGGCCTCGCAGAGCGAGCACTTTAGCTTGACAGCCTTGGGGAGGTTGGTGTTGGGGTTGCGAATGAGAATGGGCTCCAAATGTGCCCAGTACCAAGCTCCTTTGCCCTTTATGGCCTTTGTTCGAACAGTGACCAGACTTTCGTAGCGCTTGTTGAGGGCCCTGGTGGCTATGTCGTCTGGGGAGAGAGATGGGTCTGTTGGGGTTGAATTTGTGGAGGCCATTGACTCAAAAGTGTGGAAATTGGAGAGTGAGGGCGAGTGAGTGAGAGAGTGAAGTGATGGGTTTTCAGTGAAAGAAGCAAGCGGGTGAAACTGAAGCAGTGTGGGGTTGGTGAGGTTGGCCTATCATGGTGGTGGGTTTGGGGCATTTAGCGGGAAAGTGAGAGCGGAGGTGAAATGGGTTTTGGGTTTGGATTGAAACAGAGTTCCATGCCGATCTTGGTGAGTGAAAAAGATGAGAGCTTGAAGTTTGAAATGGGTTTTGAAGGGTGTGATGTGAGGTTTGTGAAATTCTCTGCAACTCACCTGCACAACTGCTCAACTGCACGTTCAACACAGAACACACAACAGAAATGAGGGAGTAACGGAGACATACATATAGTGCAGACTCTGCATACTCCAGAGAGAGAGATAGAGATAGAGAGAGAGAGAAAGAGAGGAATTTTATTCGACATAATCAAAATATGAGCTTTTTTCTATTTTATATTCTTCTGACCAACAATTTTTCCTTTCTTTTTTTTTTCCAATCCTGCCTCTCTATGATAACTTTTGTCCAAGATTTCAAGTCTGTCAAATGTCAACAGTGTTCAGTATTTTCACCTTCTTTTTTTTATTTTGCCAAAATTTTCACCTTCTATTCAACTTTCTCACATCTGTTAAATCGGAGTGGTCTATTTTTAGGTCATCGTTAGTTATTTAAATGTTAATTATCACATTATTAATCAAATGGCTATGCAATTTCTAATTTGAATGTTTTTTGCATGAATAATCCTTGAATGATCTCGGAACTAAAATGTTTTAATCTATCCTACATTGTATAATGGAAAGAAGAAAGTATAACGCTTAACTTAAAAGAAATGTAGTTATAGCATTCATCTTCTTGGTGTTGAACAAAAATGGAACAAAACGTTTTTGCGGGATTACCAAAAGCAGTATGACTGCAAATCTTTATCACATACGTTTAATGCATTTTTATTTGTGTTTTTTTTATAAGTGAAATGGAGAATCTCTTGATTTTTTAATGTGATTTTTTGTACTTTCTAAGACGTCGTTAATTGAAACTTATAAGCTTAGTAGTAGAACACTTATCTTCACATTTCTAATTCAACAATAACTATCCTCTTCGACGAAAAATAATGTCCAATAAATATGAGATTGAAATAGTTCCAATAATAGAGTATTTATCCTTGGTGTTGAATCGTATTTCTCTTATATTCATCAGCATAAAAACAAATAATTAAACGCAACTCCTACATAATTCGGAGATTGAGGATGTTGTTTGCCTAATTGTGTCACAGATACAATGTAGTGTTCGTATTTTTTATTTTACATGTCAGATTCTAGATAAGTTTAAATTTCCCTCTCTTTTTTTCCTACTTTCAAATAATAAATTTGTTGCTCTAAAAAGCACTATTTTTTAAGTATAATCAAATTAGGTAGTTTATGATTGCTCCAATTCATTTTTAAGTATGAGCTAATTTCCATTTGTACGTAGATTCATGTACTATATAGTATATATAGTATCTTTATATACTAGATACATAGTACATATCTTGTATGCAAATGAATAGGTGCAAATGCATGTTAGGTTAATTGACGAAGACAGTTTGCTCGTCTCTTTGCTATGAGTTTGAATCTCCTTCCCGCAATTTTTATAATGGTTTTGAATTTTTTGTTGTCAAATAGTACATAAATAAATATGTTGTTTAAGGCCTTTTTTTCTCTCTTTCATTTTGTCATATTTTTTGTCTTCTACCTTTTATCAAATGTGACACTTTTTTTCATATACAGTGGACTACACGTCGTACATGATTTCAATAAGCTCTTGTCTTTAAGGTAGTTGGAAAATCATATCGTATCAATAATAAACATAATCTCACAGTACTCTGTATGTATTATGTTTATATATCCACATTAACCATTTAAATAATGCGATTGAAATTACCGCTCGATTAGCTAAAATAATCCACAGCTTTCGTTTTTTTAAACTGAAATACATTAAAAGTTGGATCCCCTATGAATCTTAAGACCATACAAATCAAAATAAAATCTAGCAAGGACATCAAAAGGCAAATGACTAAACCAAACACATGAGTTGTTATAACTGTGTCTTTTTTTTTTTGCCAACTAGTCCGCAACCATATTAGCCTCTCTGTAGGTATTGAGTAATAGTGACTTGGTTAAATTTCCCAAGAAGCTGCCAAATTGGTTATGTAATTGATCGTAATATCCACGGTAGATTACTTCGTTTCGTAATAATTTGTATGAGTATTTTAGAATCGCCCTCAATTTCCACCTTCGACATCTTCAAATGGTTAGCCCATATCAAAGCTTGCTCGATCATTATCGTAATGGAAAATGCTAGGCTTACCACATTTTCCTACCACATCTCTAATAGAAGTGGGCTCCATTGTATTTGTGGTATCCACCTCTATTAGAGATGTGATATACAAAATATGATAAGCCTAACATTACCTTATGGTAATATATAACAAGACTATTAGTTATCGGAACTTATGAAATTTGTAAAACTAATATATAAGGATGGATGCCGGAACCTAAACCTTGTGTTTTCATTTTATTTGTTTAACTATTTGATGATCATGCTTAGGAGTTTGGGTGGAGTGGTTACAAATGTGACCCATAAAGTTTCACTATTTTAGGTTTGTTTCACATGGGATGTTTTCCAACAAAAAGGAGAAAAAATTGGAAAACAAGTAATTTATGGAAGAAATTATTGGGACAGATTTTTTAAATTTTTTTAAAAGTTCATGAAAAAATATAGCATTTATACAGAGACAAAAGATACAAGTATGACTGCAGATAGCAGGTATGTGGTGGATGTGTGGGAAAGTCAACAAAGTAGCCCTAATGGCATTTTCACCTAAAGCATATGGTGCTGTCCAACCTAAAGATTTACACAATTTTAAGATCTAGGGTCTATTTCAAATTTCCAAAATAGAAAGGTTTTGGAAATATTGACAAGAACCGATAATCATCATGACCAGCATTTGAATTTGAAGCTTGGATCCATCCATGGACCCTTAACCCATTAAAAAAATCAGAGAATTTTTCTTTTTCAGCAACAGAATCTGAACCATTGAACCGAACCATATCAAAACCAAACAATCATCTGAATATGGGTAATTATATTATGACTTTGGTTTGGCTCGACTTGGGTTGAGAAAATGATACGTGGGTTGTGGGCTACTTTCAAGTGTTGCATTGCATGCATATTTTTATTTTGGGCCAAAAAATAAATGGAGAAAAGTAGCATTATATATGTATTGAGAAATATCATTCTTATAATAATTTCCCACTAGCATTATTTTTTACTCATTATTTTGCACACGTGTTTCATATGTCTTCAGTGGCAACACAACCATATGGAATAATACACTTTTTGATAAAATTTTAATAATTGGAATACCTTTTACTCTACGTTATCGGCCTCCTTTATTTTGTTTTCTTCATATTTTATTTTATTGGGCTACTTACAAAAAAGTCTATGAATGGCTCAGAGGGAGCCCACTCAGAAAGCCTGCATATTTTTATCACTTTGGACGAACTGGCCCATTTTTTCAACTCATTACACTGCTTCCTTTCATGGGCCACTTGCAAATTTTACACCTCACAATTTTTTTCGAGTGGGTAAAAATCTCCCTAAGCCGACAACAAAAAGAAGAAAAAGACAAAAGTTTTCCTTCTTTTTTTGGGGTCAAAATTAACAACTCTAAATAACTTCTCCAATCTATCTAATATTGATTTAGAATTCAGATTGGTTTTCAATGTGTTTGCCAAAAAAAATTGAATTCCTTTGCACTCGGGGTTGATAGTTTCGATTCATTCTTCTTTCAATATCGCTTATATCAAACCAAAATGTTTGAACTTTGGATCCAACCCTCTATAATGGAATTTTTCTAGGCCTCAAATTTTACAAACAAAAACAAAGGCCGAGTGCAATATGGCAGGCAATATGAGAGTTGGTGAGCATGTTGTATGGGTAAGATCAATATATTATTTTTTAAATTTTTTGGAAAGTAAGATTAATATATTATTGAGGAAACAAGATGAATGTGTAGATATTATACAACGTGATGTATATTGTGGATTTGATCCAGGCAGGAAGGCCAATATGAATGTGTACATTGGATTTTTAATTTTTGATCTGTTATCCACCATCCAATTACATTGGATTATTAATTAAGTTGTTTTTATCAGTCTTTGTGGGTTCAACCTCGTACTTGCATATCTCTATAATATTATTGATTCGTGCGCGTGCAAGTAATTTAATTTGCGATTTTTTGATATTCTTTTTCAAGTGTTCGAAAATCTACATCAATACGAAACAAAAGTTTGTTTGTGTATAAATAAGGGGGTTGAGGAGGGTAAGCCCTCTTTCATAAAAAAAAGCCTAACAAGGCAAACTTCAATTTCTTATATCTTCTCTTCTTGTAGATTCGTATCTACTATGAATTCAGGTGTATAATTTAGTTTGCTAATGTAGAAGGAAGGATGTAACCTTAAAAATTGATTTTGTAATATATATAAGAAAGAAGCCTAAAAACAAATAGATGAAATACATAATAGGAGCCAAATTCACAGTTGAAATGGATTGAGTAGTAATATCAAAAGAGAAAAAAATAATTCAACGACTCAGTGGATATGGCCTTAAGACATATCTCATGGTTTCCAATGAGAAAAAAATATTGATGGTTCAAAAGTAGTTCCGTAATATCCACAGATGCATCACAAGTAAATTTAGAATATTTGAATTAAACTTCAAAATGCTTGAGTGGGTCGAGAAAAAGACTTTATGTGATACTGCTCTTTTTTGGGGTGATAATTCTTCAATATGCATCTTGGCTTCAAAGTTGGGGTGTCGGCCGAATTGCATTTACTTCAATCATGATAATATTCGAATGGGACTCGATGAACCTTATGATTATGGTGTGTACAACGTGGAAGACGAGAGCATTTTAAAACCTTACATTGAAGAGGCGAAGATCTTACTAAAGAAGAGCAGACTACCTTCAATTTGGGTTGTACCAACTTGTGCTATGTAAAATACTTTTTACAAGATTTCTTGTTTTTCATTGCACACAATTTAATGTTTGGTATTTATGTTTTTGTAACTCTGTTTATGGGTTCCTCTCAAATAGTTCTGTAGCAGTTGTGTTGTTTTTGTTAAATTGAGAGGTCTTTAAATCTTCTTTTGCCATTGATTCCATATCACTGCATTTCAGTTTTCTTCAACTTGCATTTTGGTTGGCCTCTTGGATTATTAGTTTGTCTTGTGAAGAAATTTATGAGTACCATTCAAGAAATTTCAGGTTTCATTGTTAAAAAATTACCCTCATATGCAAAAGATTATTATAGAAAATACAGGTTTATCAACTTGACCTTCATGAAAGCCCCCCATATAATATTGTGGCTGGCTCCAAAGGCCCAACCTGCGGGCTGCGCCTACATTACATACAAGGCCAACCCGCGTAAGATGGACGGTGCACTCCCCATTTTTAACCCGGTTGTTTCTTCTACCTGATCGGCGTCCGCGTTCGAATAAACATTTCGCGCGTCTAGTCTCCTCATGACACGTGTCTAAATGATTCAAAGGGGCATCAAACGGCCCGGGAAACATTAATAAGGAGGCGCCACCTGTGCTTTCCTAATACGGGTGCATATAATGGCCGTGTTACCATGCGTGACCTAAACTCGAGGGGAGAATTAGGGTTTTAAGAGCCGAAGCGAGTGGCCTTGCCCGGGGTTTTAGACAAAGTTCTGATCATCGCTGTGCTGTGTGAGCCAACCATACAGTAACAATGGGATTCTGGGGTCAGTCTTTTTCATTTTGTTTCATTATTGAATTTTCATCATGTCTTTAATGTTAGCATGTTAATGTTCTATGAATTTCATAATATTTCTTGAAATCGGAATAAAATAAAATGAAAATTCTTCGATTTCTCAGAAACTGAAAATTTTGATAATATGGGTAACTCTAGTCCCTGTTTGGCTTGTGAGAAATCGTAGGCAAAAAATTGAAAGCTAGAATTTGGGGTTGGGATAGAATGGGGGATGTGTGATTCTAAGTTCTACTTGCATAAACTTGGTTCCTTTAGCTATCGAATGCAGCATCACATATTTATATTTTTTGGGTTGAATTTGAACTATAGGAATTGAAGTAAAACCGGGCGAACCGTATGGTTATCAATCCGATGAATTTCAACGAAGGCTTCACATTACTCAGGTACTTAGTTTTTTTTTAAAATTGTAAATTTTCGAAATTTTTGGTTGTTGCGAGACTCTAATAATTTTGTATCATCATGAATTGGGTGTGGTATAATGGTCAAATTGCTTGTTAACTCTGTGTATTTAAAATTATCAGGCGACTTTAGGCCTTGGTGAATCGAAGGAGAGGAGCATAGTTCAGTGCTCCATGGGATATAAGAGTCCAATCTTTTTGTGTTCCTTGTTACCAAATAAGAATGAATCATGTCCGTTGGATCTTGAATTTGAGGGTGTTGATGGTTTGGTAGACTTCTCGGTGATTGGCAAGCGGAGTGTCCATCTCTCTGGTTACTTTGTGGATGATGACAGAGATGTCAGAGATGGCTATGAACCGTATGTACTTACTTTACTACTGATAATTGTTTCTATGTAGGGGTTTTCTCATTTTTAACGGTTATTTTAATCTCTCCTACAACATTTTCAGGGATTCTTTTGGGGAGGATATTGCTGAAACTGAGTCGGAGTCATCAGAATACAGTAGTGACAATGCTTATGATGATGGCTTTATTGACGAAGAAGAACTGGACATTTACCCGCCTTCACCTGTTCCCAATAGCGGAGGTACGTAGGCCTGTTGGATACCACTTTCTATTTCACTAGCATAGGATTCTAAGGTTCTTTTTTTCTTTTTGTTTTCATCACAGCCACATCTGTCTGTTGGAAGTGTAGGCTCAATTAAATTTGTTTTGAATGACTTGGCCTGGCGCTTTTTAATGACTTTTGCTACTGGTTTTGCTTGTTGGATCTGATATGAGAGGAATCATAAAATAATAAAAATTTCTTTGTCAAAAGTTTGATTATTCTCAAGATGTTAAACTTAAGCTAGATCTTAATTTTCACTAGCATTTTTGTGTACGCTAAACCATTCTGCACTATGTTATCCTTTAAAATCTGGTCTTTTTGTTTTAAAAAGTAGTATTGCACTGCTGGGATAGTGTGTATCTGTGCTTTATTCATGGTTGTCACTTATTCAGTGCACCAGACTGTTGGATCTGATGTCAGGTCAGTATTATGATGTAATATAGTGCTTGACTCGAGGTTTTATTTGGCTTAAATTTTAGTTGTAATTGAGGAGATAGAGGATGATGAGAAACCTACGAATGGAAACATCCAGTCCAAACGACTACTAAAAAAGAATAAATCAAGTTGCTTGGAGGACAAAAACTCTCAACATCAAATTGATGCCAAGAGAAATGCTGACATCCCTGTTCTGGAGAGTGAAGATGAAGATGGCTTTCCAATATCCACCAAGGAGAAAAGCAACTCCAATATTGAGAAGCCTGAAGCGGCAACAGAACAGAAAGATAACAAAATAACTGAGAAGAGCAAGAAAAAGAAAGTGAAAGATGGTGATGATACTGCTGGGTTAAAAAGGAAAGTTGAAGATGTTGACCAAGATGGTCAGCCAAAAAGGTGGGCAATTCAATTTATCCATTTCACGAATTAGTTGTTTGTTAGCGGTAAGCATGGAAGTCGAACAATGATTTAAGAACTTTGTTTTTGTTGTCTTTTTCCTGAGGTGCTCGCCAAATTCTCAGTTTTTAAAAAGTATTTCCTTAAATGATGTCAGGCAAAAGAAAAATAAGAAGAAGAAGAAGCTGAAAGAGCAAGCTAAAGAGGGAAATGCAGATGAAGTCGATGCTTGCACTGACAATGAAAAGCAACCTGAGATCTACAAGAGCCAAGACATTAACCAGGCTTTGCCGGTTAAGAAGTGAGTTTTGCTACATCATCTTTTTCGGTTTCAAGTTGCATTTATACTTTTATTTCATTAATCCAGGAATTGAAATTACCCATCCCCTCTAATATATTGATTCTTTAGATTTGAATGTCAACCTGTTGAAGGAATGAGGCTTTGAACAATCAGACATTGGCTTTATGCTTCGTTTTCTATCCATAACTTGGGCTTTTATTTTTATTTTTATTTTATTTTATCTTCGTTTTAATCATATCTTGCATGTCCAACTCACTATATCCTTTCCTAAGAAATCCAGTCAATTTCTACCAGAGAGATTGAATGCTTGGATAATTCCCTTACTAATGGCTTAGACTTGCTATCCACTATTATTTCTCTTGTGCATGCACACATTTGCTTTATTGTTCCTACATTGATCAATAAGTTTATTGCCTGTTTGCATGGACAGGAGCTCTGACATCAACATGGATTCTTTTCCTGGTGAAAATCACACAGAGGAGAAAAAGAAGAAGAAAAAGAAGAAAATAGCCCAGGAGAGTGGAACAAAAGTGGATCAAACTGTTGCTAACAAGGAAGATCCAAATGAACCTACTTGGGAGAAAACCAATGGCAAGCCATCTAAAGTAAGAACCTTTGGAAATGGATTGGTTATTGAGGACCTATCTATGGGCCAACCAGATGGCAAAAGAGCTTCTCCTGGACAAAAGGTAAGTTTTAGCCCTTAGGCATGTTTACATTTACCTTTTAATGGATTCATGATACGAATATTTATTGGTTTACAGGTCAGTGTTCGCTACATTGGCAAGCTAAGGAATGGAAAAATATTTGACTCAAACGTGGGAGGACCACCCTTCAAATTCCGCTTAGGTACCATTAATTCCAATTGATAGATATCAAGAAAGAACTCGACTTCAGTATGTGTGTTACCTTATTGTCATTTGGTTGTGCAGGTATAGGTCAAGTTATATCAGGATGGGATGTTGGGGTTAATGGTAATTCTTAAGATGTCAAAATCTTTACTTAAATCTGATTTTCGGTTTTAACTAAGCAGTTAATTGTTGCATCTTATAATGCATATCTACCTCCCTCCAGGTATGCGTGTTGGGGACAAAAGAAGACTCACTATTCCACCAGAAATGGGGTATGGCATGATCATAATTTTGTCAGTCGAGCTTGTTTTCCACTTTTCCATTTCTGCCAATTTACATGTTTCTTTTTTATGCAGTTATGGACATGAACGTGATGGAAAAATACCACCAAACTCATGGCTTGTGTTTGATGTTGAGTTGGTTGCTGTTAATTGATTCAGCTGTAGAGATGTTCGTTCCCCTTCCAATTTTGAATATCTTTTTGTCCTGCTGGGAAAACCAGTCTTGAAAACTACAATCTGCTCTGTTTCTGTCTTAGGGAGTTGCATCTCCCTAGGTCTCGGTTTCCAACTTGGCCGTTATTAGCATATTTAAGTATATGTCGATTTTGGAATTGTTCACAAGAGCAGTTGATGCGGCAAAGAACATTTCATGATTTCCATGTTTGTACTTTGCCCTTTTTAGTTTTCTTCAATGGTTTTAATCATAAACTATAATTTCTTATTGAAAATGCTTTTAAAATATTTCTAAGGATGCCCAGTACCGCATTTTGACTTAAGCGGGCAAGGAAAGCTTTCCAAATCAGAAGTATTTCCTGCCTGTTTTTATTTTTGTTTTCTCCATTCATATTTTGACAAGAATAAAATTAATACGTTTTTGGTGACTAATCCTATTTTTTCTGTTAGAAAAAAGGACTAATCCTATTGGTAAATACTTGTTTGGCACGGAGGTTTTCTTTAAAGTCATGACAAAAAAGGATCCAACCCGCCCAGTAGGGGTGGACACAATTTTGGGTCAACCCGACTGACTTGTCTAACCCCATTATAATGGGATGAGTTGGGTTGGCCTAAAAATAAGCTGGTCTTGGGTTTAAAAAATCATAAACTGTTATGTACGAGTTGGGTTATGGGTTGGAACCAAAACTTAAAAGTATGCTTAATTTTGAGTAAACCCGACCAAATTGCTCAGCTCGATCACACAAAGTTTGGGTTGAGTTGGGTTGACCTAATAATGAGCGAGACTTAGGTCTAAGAAATTATAAACAGGTATATATTGGGTTTGGATCAAAATCGACCCAACCCAACCCATGCCCATACCTACCGCATAGGTAGTGAAGCACAAGACAAATACATATAAAAAAAAAGTATATATACAAAATACTTCAAAAAAGTACTTGAATTTCAATAATTTAATTGAGCTATCAAGTAATATTGAATTCAAGTGATTTTTTTATAGAGATGATCTTTGATGGATTAATGAAATACATTGTGGAGTGGGCCCTACAGAGGTTATTTGAGGGATCTCAATGGAAGCTATATATATAGTAGTTCTCTAATGCGGATGTCCGTGTTCTCTTATTGTCCAGACTTGTTTTTTTTTCTTTTTCTTTTTGCATTATGCTGCTAGTCAGAATTCATTCATTCATTCAAATGCAAGGCAGTCATTGCCATGTCATTTTGTGTAACTTTCTTTCTTCAAAAAAACCTTAAAACACATAAGAAGCCTCCAGGTGTTCTGTATATGTCACCAATCAAATCTTCTGCTGAACTACCCACACATTAACATAGAACACCTCCTCCAGGTAGTTAGGGATCTTTTTCCTGACTTTTTGTATTGGCAATGCATGGTTTCCATTCTGATCAGCATAGGATGAGCAGCATAATGCAGAAAAAACAAACAAGTCCGGACAATAAGAAAGAATGGACATCCGCACTAGAGAACTACTCCATATATATATATAAATTTGAAAAGTGTAGCCGCTATACTATTTTACAATATATCCGGGTGGCTATACTATTTAAATAGGGTGATGTTAAACGAACCCTAAAATTAACTGAGTACATCATACTATCAAATTATTTATTGAATTACTAATTTAACCTAATATAAAATGATAAAAAAGGATATATTGAATCAAAAACCACAAGGTGTGGTGCGGTTGTAAGAATCACACCTCCAAATTTGAGCTACGCAGTGCCTCAATGAGGGTTCAAAACCCGTTGAAAGCACTTTGTGACGAAGGGTAAGCCGAACCCTAAACGGGGATTAATCCCACCTTTCGAGTGTGGGGACACCTCGTGATATTTACTGAAAAAATATTGAATTAAAATTAAATTTTAATAAGTATACCATACATAACATATTGAATCCTAATCAAATTAGAATTTAAGAGTTTGATTCAAAATAGATTTGATATATTGAAACAGATTTGCTAGAACTCCCTAACATTTGACACGGTAGCTTACTAGATATTGAATTCATGATAGTGACAAACTTCAGAAATCACTTATGGATATATCTGCCTAGAAGATACAAGAAATAAGAAAGGAAGGGGGAATAATGGAGTCAATTAAAGGCAGATTCTGTATTGTAGAAGGTCGTGTGTGGGGCCGACTGTTGCAACATCATCTGAATCAACAAATTCATTTCCTACCAACTGGTTTATTAATATCATACACATGCATATGCTGCTAGTGTTCGAAATCGGCCTAGGCGGCCGCCTGGGCGGATCCTTCATTTCCGAGAGCTTTAGGAGGCACCATGTGGTAAACTAAGCGAAGAAGATTTGGCTGGATCTGCTCCACGAGCTTGCAGCGGCAGCACCGGGTGGTAAACGCGAAGAAGATGACCTAATGGAATACGCTGTACGCATCGGTTTGTTGGGTAGGAGTTATTAAGCTAAACGTATTGTTTGGGTGGGTAGGAGTTATGGGCCCAACAAACAGAACCCCCTTTCGGTCTATACCCAAAAATTGCAATGTAATATTTTAAACTAATATGTTAATTGAATAATAGAGTATTATTATATGCTTTATGCTTAACTTTTTCCCCATGTTTTATATCAATTATGGTACTTTCTAATTTATATATCATTTTATTTTGCATGATTTTGGTATAAATTTATAATTTATAATACAAAATAATTATAAATAATAAAAAAATTACTCCTCTAGGCACTAGGCCCCTGCCTGTCGTCCGACTACCGCCTAGCGATTTTTCGAACATTGGCATTTTCTTGTTCTTTTTCCCTAGATGAAATGCGTCTTGCTTTATCATACGACGCATTCCAGACACGAAATGAAGGACTCAAAATGACAAACGTTATTGCTTGGGTTTTAATTAAATTTTTAACAGCAATAGTGGTGGTGAATGATTTTAATTTTAATTTTGTTGTAGTTTTCTCTATACATTAGGATAGTATTTTGTAAAATTTTATTTATCAATTGGATATGATTTACAAATCTATATTTCATTCATGCATCTGATAATGAGAAATTTGTTGCTATCAAAAGATTGGACTGTATGGTCGGAGAAAATGATTTCGAATTCGAGGCTGAAGTGAGCGCAATTGGTGGCACAAATCACAAAAATTTAGTCAAGCTACTAGGATATTGTTGAGAGAATTAGAGTACACAACTCTAATGTAGACTTGTTGGAGTCATAACAAGTAAACAAATTACTTGTATTACACTCACAAAATATTACAACAAGACAATACGCAAGGGAAACACCAACTCTTACAAGCACTCTTTCTCACTTATAGAAACAAACTCTAGAACACAAACTTCTCGCAAGGATTACTTTCACTCTTCTTATTGTTACTTTATTCTCACACACATAACTTCCTGATTCTTCACTTGATTAATTATACAATGCATGGCTTGTATGCCTATTTATACATGTGTGTTGCCGACTTAGATAAGTCGGTTTTATAGCTAACCGACCTTACAACAATATCCCAGACACATGTTCAACCGCCACTGATTTTTAACTTCAGCCACATAGCCACATGAGTGTCTTGCACTCAAAGCTATCTTTGTGATTATCATGTAGCTGGCTTTTTCTCCTTATCTCAAATGATTATTATCATTTCAATGAGCTGTGTTGGGCTGGTGGTGATCTTTAACAGATATCACCATGACATTCTCTTGGATGAAACTTTCAATTCCAAAGTTTAATGAGGATGGATTTAGTCCCACCAAATCCATCCTCATTATATGTTCTATCTAGGTGATCACAATTATAATTGATTGATACCAAATTTTTGTATTTTTTTAATGCGTTTGATCATGATGGATTCAAAGCCAGCAACTTGGTGTTATGACTTGGGTTTTCATTAGATTTTTAAAGTGAACATTTCATTCTAGATGTTTGCTTAATGGTGGTGATCGTGATTTCAGTTTTTTGTATTGTTTCTTTTCTTCTTGCATGTATTAAGATAATGGTTTCTATATGTTATTTTTCCATTGGATAAATTTGATTTAGAAAGTCTATATTTGATTTAGGACATCTTGCAGCTTAACTGTTGTGTTGTGAATGCATACTTGTACGCCTCAGAAAGACACAAGTTTCAAGATATGTCTTGTTCTTACTTTAGACATCTTAAAAGTATGAAAACACATCACACAACAACACCTATGCTTATACACAACAACACATCACACACAAAATCCAGTAGTAAAACAAAGTTCATATTGTACATGAAAAAGTCTTAATGAGTGCAGTGACAGATAAAAGCATTAAAAAGTACACGAAAAGAACCTGCCCGGAGATCCTTTTACTATGAGTACTACTATTTTTACCATCTCAACTTACCATCTGGTGGTCTATTTCAAAGTATCCAACTTCATGGTGATTTTATAAGCAAGACTCGTATTTTTTATTTTATTTAACGAATCTTCTGTTGTTATTATGGATACAATTAAATAAATTAAGCTTACCAAATATTTGCATAAAGAATATTAGGTTTAACGAGTTCCAAATTGAAGACTGCAGCACCATTTTTGTGTGTGGATCAAACCCTTGTTCTCAATATAGCTGGGACTTTTTCACGGCATAGCTTTCACTTTTTATGCTTTTCTATATTAAAATACATCACACAAGACTCTTGTAGAACTCAAACAAGCCAATACTGACATAGATCATTGTATCAAGAAACATCAATTGCCACATACACACAAACAAGAAATTGCCGTTAACATGTCCAACAAAAAGTCATCAAGCGTTGTTCTTTTAGTTAAACATGTTGTCTTTCAAAGTGATAAGAAACAAAGAGTATAAAAATAAGAAGCCTTCGAATGATTTGAATGAAAAGTCGATGATTTTGATGTATAACAGGCATGTATATGTCTATAAAACAATGCAAATGAGAAGTATGTTTGCTCCTTGCTAGAATGGCTTTTGAACTACCGTATGCTTTATGCTTTCTACTTATCCATCTACAGCTTCCAATTTCCACCACTTCTCAAACTTACCAGAATATATCTTTAGGCTCCTCCCTCACTGCTCTGGATGATAACTCTTCTGGCCTTCCCCGTCTGGGGAGTTTGCTTTCGGTTTCCAAAAAGTTGGTAAAGATGGTCGTTTCATACTAGCCATCTGGTTTAACAAAATACCAGAAAAAACCATTCTCTGGTCATTCAATGGACACAATCTTGTGCAAAAAGGATCCACAGTTGAACTCAATGCAGATGGCCAGTTGTTGCTCAATGACAAAGCAGGGGACCGAGCAAAGGTCGCTGAGGAGTATGATGCTACTGCAGTTGCCCATGCAGCCATGCTTGACACAGGAAATTTCGTGCTGGCCAACTGAAATTCAATCAATGTGTGGGAGAGTTTTCATCATCCGACTGATACAATCCTCCCCACACAAACACTTAATCAAAACAGTACACTCTTTGCCCGCCATACACCAACAAGTTACTCTAAAGGAAGATTCATGTTTACACTAGAGTCTAATGGAACTCCTGCAATTTATACAACCAATTTCCCACTTGATTCTCCTAACTTTCCTTACTGGTCAATCCAAACTGTGGGTAACTTTCAGGTATTCTTCAACCAAACTCTTGAATATAATGGAGTTTTAAAGCAGTATGTCTACCCTAAAAGTGGTGGGGCTTGGTACAGTGTGGCCTCCACACCTCCAGATATCTGATTTGAAATTATAGAAACAACAGGCGGGGGTGCATGCGGATTCAACAGCTTCTGTCAGATGGATGAGGAAGGACCAAGTTGCAAGTGCGCCGAGGGTTACACCTTAGTTGATCCAAATGATGTGCTGAAAGGATGCAGACAGAACTTCACTGCACAAAGCAGTGATGAACCCTTGCCAGACACAGATCTTTTCGAATTGAAAGAGATGCAAAACACAGACCGGCCTAATGGTGATTATATGCATTTTCAGCCAGTAACTGAGGTTTGGTGCAGGCAAAGTTGCCTAGCTGATTGTTTTTGTGCCATTGCCATCTTCTTAGAACGAAATGGGGATTGTTGAAAGAAGGGATACCCTCTTTCGAATGGGAGGATCCACATCGGTGTTGGTTGGAAATCTCTTGTCAAAGTAAGGAAGGACATCAATTCTACTTTGACAACCGGAGTTCCTTGCCCAAACAAGAAATACAATTCAGGTCTCATCCTTCTTGGATCAGTCCTCATGCTAACAATAACCCATTTGGTTATTTCTAGCTTAATTATAGAAAAGCAAAGGTGAATAAACGGTACCCTGTCCTTCAAAGGATTAATTTGAAATGTTTCACTTACATGGAGCTAAAACAAGCTACCAACGGATTCAAGGAAGAACTAGGTCGTGGTGCTTTTGCAACTGTTTTCAAAGGAGTTTTAGCATCTGATAATGGGAGATGTGTTGCTGTTAAAAGATTGGACAGTATGGTCAGAGAAAACGATTTGGAATTCAAAACTGAAGTGAGCGCGATTGGCAGAACAAATCACAGGAATTTAGTCCAACTACTAGGATTCTGCAACGAAGGGCAGTACCGAATTCTTGTATATGAGTTTATGACCAATGGCTCTTTAGCAAGCTTCCTCTTTGGAGAGTCAATGCCAAGCTAGGATCAAAGAAGGGAAATTTCCTTAGGAACTGCAAGAGGGCTCTTGTTTTTGCATGAAGAGTGTAACAGCCAAATCATACATTGTGACATTAAGCCTCAAAACATTCTTCTAGACGACTCCTTCACTCCAAGAATTGCTGACTTTGGAGTAGCCAAGCTTTTGAAAACGGATCAAACTCGAACAACTACTAGATTCAGGGGAACAAAAGGGTATGTGGCTCTTGAATGGTTCAAAAGCTCTCCTGTCACAGTGAAGGCGGATGTTTATAGCTTTGGCATTGTGTTATTAGAGATAATTTGCTGCAGGAAGCATTATGAAGCAAATATAGAGGATGAAGATAAAATGATACTAGCTGATTGGGCATATGGTTGCTATAAGAAAAATAAAGTGCAGATGTTATTGGAGAATGATAATGTTGAGGCAATGGATGACATCAAAATGATGGAGAAGTTTGTGATGATCGCGTTTTGGTGCATTCAAGAAGATCCATCACTTAGACCGACCATGAAGAATGTCACACAGATGCTTGAAGGAACTACTGAAGTCTTAGTCCCACCAAATCCATCCTCATTTTATGTTTTATCTAAGTAATCACAATTATACGTGATTAATGTTCAAAAAATCGCTAGACGGTAGGTATTGGAGGTGCCTAGGCGTTTTTTTATTTTTAAAATAATTATTTTGTATTATAAATTATAAATTTATACCAAAATTAATGTAAAAAATGTAATATATATATATATATATACATACATGTGTGTGTGTGAATCATATGATATATGCTTTAATATAAAGCAAAGGGTTGAAATAAAAACACAATTAAGTTATGTTTTAGTATATGGGCCCAAGCCCATAAGAGAACCTCGTTAAATTACCAGCCCATAAGTGAAACACAGCGTTTCACTAACACTAGGCATCACCTTTTTTTGGACGAGCCCTATCCTCACTCATCTCTCATCTCTCCGCCTCCATCACCTCCCATCTCTCTCTACCTCCATCGTCTCTCCTCTTTCTCTGACGAGTGGATAAGAAGCCGTCGTTGCCACTGGTTGGGTCGAGAAGAGTAGAGAAGCAGCCACCCGACCCGCCCAGGAGCTCAGACCAGCCCAGACCCGCCTAGACCCGCCTAGGAGCCGCCTAGGCCGATTTTTCCATGCTGCCATGCAAAATATAATGCAAATGGTCATGTTCATAAACTGTTTGCCATGAAGTACTCCTCTAAACACTGGAGACATATGCTCCTTGCTCCCATGGCATTTGAAACTAGCATATCCTTTATGCTTTCTACTTCTCCTTCTTCAACTCGCATATATCTTCGGGTTCGTCCCTCATTGCACAGGACGATACATCTTTCTGGGCCTCACCATCTGGAGTATTTGCTTTCGTTTCTTCTCAATGATGCAGCAGGCAAACAGATATGGAGTGTTGATTCTGTAGTGAATTAGAACCAACTCACTCCCTTCAAGACCTTGTTGTTGATGGACTTTGGACAAGCTCAAGGATGAACTTGTTGCACACACACACACTCAGAAAATAACCAAGAACAATGAACACAAGTATTTATAGAGGTTCAGCAATTTGCCTACGTCCTCTTTGGTGATCCCCTTGAGAAATATCAATAATGAAGAAGGAGTTACAGATTTAGTTTCAATGGAAACCCCCTTAGAACCCAAGCTCACTATCTGTTTTTCTCTCTCACCCCTTAGCTCACTCACTTGATACAAGATGCTCTCTCTTTCTCTCTTGGCTTCCCAAATCTGAATACAACACTTACACAAGCTCCAGCTCCTTTGCATCTACTTAAAGATAGAGAAAAGAAGCCACTCACATGCACCAAACCAGCTTACCTCAAAACATGGATCCCTAATTTCAGGAAACCATAATGATGTAGGCTCAAAGCAACCCACTAGTCTCCCTAATCAATGTTTAGGACTTTTCTGGTGGTTTGCCAACTGTCTTGGACTTATACCAACGTTGGGGTTGCATGTGAATTGGTAGGGACCAATTAGCATCCAAAGAGAGGGCAGAAAACGTGCTGAAAAAACAGCACAGCACGAGGTGTGCGACCGGTCGCTCAAAACCTGCGACCGGTCGCTTTTATACCGTAGCATAGCTTAACGGTCCTGCCTTCATGCGACCAGTCGCCCAGAACATGCGACCGGTCGCTTTTATACCGAAGCTACCTCTTTGAATCTGTCTGCATGCGACCGGTCACCCAAAACCTGCGACCGGTCGCTTCCTTCGATCCTTGTAACCTTAGGTGAGCCATTTTTCCAACAGATTCTGCTGGCACTGGAGTTTCCTATGCAGCCATGCTTGACACAGGAAATTTTATGCTGGCTAACAGAAATTCAATCAATTCTTGGGAGATCATTTGCTGCCGAAAGAATTATGAGGCAGAGACAGAGGATGAGATCAAATGATACTAGCTGATTGGGCATATGATTGCTATAAGCAAAAGAAACTGCACATGCTATTGGAGAATGATGATGAGTGCTGATTGGGCATATATGAGTGCTGGCCAACCAAAATTCAGTCAACTTGTGGGAGAGTTTTGCTCTACCAACTGACACAATCCTACCCACACAGACTCTTAATCAAATCAACAAACTCTTTGCTCGCCACACGGCATCAAATTACTCACAAGGAAGATTCCAGTTCACATTATAGACAGATGGAAGACTCTTTCTTTATACAATGCATTTCCCACTGGATTTTGTTAATTATGGTTACTGGTCAACCGAAACTCTGGATAGTGGCTTTCAGGTCTTCTTCAACCAGTCTGGCTCTATATAACTTACAGCAAGGATCGGAAGCATACTTAATATGGTTTCAAACAATATAGTTTCCCCGCAAGATTTCTACCAGAGAGCTACTCTTGATTATATATTACATGGCCTAGAAAATTTACCTACAACTGTCATGAAAATTACCTTTCCAATATCAACTTCATGATATATATGTATATGAAAAAGTTTATACAAGTACTAATCATGTGATTTTAACTTAGGGTCCTTCATACACAGATGATTCTGTGGACAGCATTATATGCCCAATGGAAGGCATATTTAGAGGTAAAAAGAAATTAATTTTTTACTTTTCCTTCACAATTTCTTTTTACTTTTCCTTCACAGCGGCATAGGTTGCTCCAAATAGGAATAACAATCTCTTTGCTGCATAACCACAATACCAAATGCTGGTAGCAACCTCCCTGAAATAGGAGAGGTAAAAGGACAACGAAGAAAATAGAGAAACTTACAATTGAGCTGACAGTTTTTTCTAATTCATTTATAATCAAGATAACAAACTTGTTCATGCAGGAAGCAGATTTAGATGAAAAGTCAAATGGTACAAGGGGTTTGTCAAGATCAATCTTAAACAGAAAGCTACCGCAGCATTGCTGTAGTTAAAGCAACCAAAGAGAATAATATACCCCATGCATACCTTGTACTTCATTTGGATTATTTGAAGACTAACTTCAGTCTCCATGACTTCCCTCTTTTTCTCTTCTCTCTGCATACATTTGTACACAAAGCAATCAGTAGCATTGAGGAGAATTTCATTCCCAGATGAATATAATGACACCCAAGGAAACTTTAAACACTTCAATTGAAGCACCTTGATTAAAGCCTCCAGTATGGTCTTGGCTTGGTCCAGAAACAGATTTGATGAAGACGACCAATTCATGTAAAATAGGGTGTACTTAGTATTAGAGTGTTGTGTGATAGAGTGTATTAGGATGTATCAGGGGTACTTTTGATAGTTAAATAGGATGTACTTAGTTAATTTTACATTTTGATTTAATTATTTGGGTGTACTTATATACTCAGTTAATTTTAGGGTTCGTTTAACAGCACCCTTTAAATATTCGAATATATTTAAAAAGTAAAGCCGTGCGGCTATACTTTTCTGTTTGGGACCTATACTTGGCTATCTCCCAAACGACATGTTCACCTCACACCACACCAACAATTCCTCCCTCTGCCAACTCCATCAATTCCAGCTCAAGATCGCTCACTTAGCAACCAGTTTTAAGGGTGATGATTTCCCCACTCCCCCCTTTTATCCACCTACACTCATTTTGTGCACAACTTTTTATTTCACAAAATGGAGTGTAAGTGGATAAAAGAGGAGTGGGGAAATCATTACTCTTTAAAAATTGCATAGTGATCACAAGAGCATAAATTTTATATTTATTAATGTACTCTCTTTCTTTTTCGTTTCAGAAACCTAGATCCAGTAAAATACACATAAAAGAATTACATGGACATTAATAATATCAAAGTTATTACTGGCAAGGACAAATAATGACAGATGCACCTGTAGAAGTTTTGAATCTGATATTTCATATGTGGGAAAGGTTACAATATTTATATGAGTGTTGCTAAATGAACCCTAAAATTAACTGAGTACACCCTACTTCTAAACTATTTATTGAATTACTAATTTACCCTAATATAAAATGACCAAAAAGGATATATTGAATTGTGAAACTAAAATAATTGCATTATGTAATATTATATAGAACTGGTGGAGGGGCAGCGAGCACTAGTGAGACGACTTGCAAGTTACAACTTTTTAATGGATTTTAACACACAGACGACTGACATACACACACCAATCACTATCCATAGATTAAAGAAATGGGATATAGGCAATCACAGGAGCAGTGAGATCAAACCAAACAAACTCGTCCTCACAACAGTAGAACTCTTGCAATGCAAAACCAATCGAGCCATTCAATTCAAAATCCAAAACAAAGCTACTCTAATATTGATCCTCTTGAATCCCACTAAGGGGTCGAAGTTCTAAAAGAAAACCCAGATGCCCAAAACCCAATATAATCCACCGGAGGCTGCAAGAGGCCCTTAAAACCCTAGATCAAAATAACCTAGATGAAAAAAAACAAATCCCATGTGCTCCTCTTAATAAAGGATATATGGATAAAGCAAATTATGGACACCAAACTTCAATAAAATAATAAACAATAAAAAATATTCCTGGGTTCAAAGAAATCTGCAAACGATTGATTGAAGAACTTTGAGAGAGAAATTGAATGGTGTATTAGGGTGTACTAGGGTATTTTTAGTAGTTAAATAGGGTGTACTGAGTTAATTTTATATTTTGATTAAAATATTAGGGTGTACTTAGATGATAGGGTGTACTTAGTTAATTTTAGGGTTCATTTAGCAGCACTCTATTTATATTTGTACAATGGAGATATAAATGGTAATAGCCTTAAATGATAGTAAATACAAATATTTGCACAGCAGGTCAATGGTTAGGTGTGAGAAGAATCAGATCCTGATTCTTCTCCCTTGATGAGTGCATGTGCGTTGACACCCCCGCAAACCGAGCGGCCTAGGACGAACAAGTTTGTTACAGAGGAGATGATGGTAATAGCCTTAAATGATAGTAAATACAAATATTTGCACAGCAGGTCAATGGTTAGGTGTGAGAAGAATCAGATCCTGATTCTCCCTTGATGAGTGCATGTGCGTTGACACCCCCCCGCAAACTGAGCGGCCTAGGACGAACAAGTTTGTTACAGAGGAGATGATGACGCGGTTTGTGAAGAGGCTTAGTAAGGAGATCAGCCGGTTGATCCCAAGATTGATTTTAGGAGTAACATAATCATACAGTAGAGGAAAAAGAATTCTGAGGAAATGGAGAGGAAGAAAGAATTGATACTGGCAAACTTCACTAGAATATGTAATTGGACTTACAAAAATATTTATGTTGACAAAATTTCTTTTTAACTTAAACCGAAAATAAAAAAGAAACTATATGAACGAATCACAAGAAATAAATTATCCAATTATCTTTTTGTTGGCCCAAACAATGCTTTGCTTCAGTGCTCTCTGTACCCATCACATGAGAGAGAGAGAGAGAGAGAGAGAGAGAGAGAGAGAGGATTGGATTGTATTGGACTGGACTGTATTTGATGCTTCGGAAGAAAACAATTGTGTACTCTTTAACAACATTTCAAGAATTTGTCTTAACCCATAAAGACTCGAGCAATATAGAGAAGATTCAACATTGCATTGCATCACCAAGAAAGCTGAAATAGAAACAAACCTAGACAACACACTCATTAATAGTTGCTGATTTCCTCACCAAGATCCTATAGTAACTAGTATTAAGGATGTTTTGACTATGCAAAATTACATGCTTGGCTGGTAATACCAAAAACCAGAAAGGCTTATTTAACAACTAGGGTTTTAAGATTCCAGCACTCCAATTAGTATGGTTCCACTGGTACTCTGAATTTCGATCCAGCATAGACTGCTGCAGATCCAAGCTCCTCTTCTATCCTAAGAAGCTGCAAAACACCCAACAAGAAAAGCAGAAAATAGTTAGAGGAGAACTTAGAAGCAAGTTAACAAGAAGATGGGCGCACAAAGTTTTACCTGGTTGTATTTAGCAAGCCGCTCTGATCTGCAAGGAGCTCCAGTCTTAATTTGGCCCTGTTTGATCAAAAGAGGATGCATAGGCCAAATCAGTTTAAGTAACAGCCTAGTCCAAAGCTTGGACGACACTACACCAATACAATTCTAACACTCAAATTATAAAGTACAAGGTAGACTTATCCAGGTAAGACCCTAGGCACTTACCGTTGACAGCCCAACAGAAAGGTCAGCAATGAAAGTATCCTCAGTTTCACCACTGTAAAAGTAAACAGATACACCAAATTAGCAAAAGATTATGCGTGTCAAGAGATAAATGAAAATAATAAAAATGGGATACCTTCGGTGACTTGCCATGACACCCCAGCCAGCATGTTTTGACATTTTCACGGCTTCAATACTTTCAGTTACTGAACCAATTTGATTCACCTAAACAAACATAAAATAAAGAGATGAGTGTCATCACTAGTCAGTCACTAATCATCCACAGAAATCCATAAACTATAACAACTTGGACAAAAGACGAAAGTAGCAGCATTAGCCACCTATAAATCATGAAATACTGGATCCAATATCAAGGAAAGAAAGGGACCAAATTACTACCTTCAAAAGAAGCGCATTGCAGGTCTTCTCCTTGATTGCTTTCTCCACTCGCTGCAGCAGGCACAAACAAAGAAATGACAATACCACCTTTTCTATCATTCATCACACATAATGTGATACACGTAGCAGTATAATAATAAAATCTACTTGCCTTTGGATTTGTGACAAGGAGATCATCGCCAACAATTTGCACTTGCTCACCAATTTCACCGGTCATCTTTGCATAGTGTTCCCAATCATCCTGATCAAAGGGATCTTCAATTGACACAATTGGATATTCAGTAACAAATGACTTGTAAACATTCTTCAGACTATCTCCTGATATTTTTTGTGTTCCATCATTTTTCTGCAGCAGAAAACCAAGTAGTTCAGCCATCTAACCAAACATAAGAGATAATAAACCCGTAGAAATAGTATATGGAAAAGATAATTATCCAAGTGTAGCCAAATATGTTGTAATTTAGTTACCTCTTCCTTGAAATTCAAGTCATAAGTCTTATCCTTGTTATCATAGAATTCTGAAGCAGCAACATCCATCCCAATGACAACCTTTCCAGTATATCCAGCTTTAGCTATGGCTGTCTTCAGCAGTTCAAGACCCTCTTTGTTTTCCTATAAGGGGAAACATCAAAAGAATGAATTATTCCACTGTCTAGCCAAAATTCACTAAGGAAGAAAACAATTGTCATTTTCTACATAAGAAGAAGTTAATCTGTTATACTATTGGAAGACATGTCTCTGGAAACTTAGTAAATTAAATTACCACCATTCAAGGAATTAAGCTAGTAAGGAACACAAGAAAGCTCTGCTTCCAGACCAACGATATCAAAAGGACACTCTAAGTTGTCTTGTTTTGTTAATATTTTACAGACCTGAATATTAGGTGCAAAGCCGCCTTCATCCCCAACATTCGTGGCATCTTGTCCATACTTTTTCTTAATTACGGCCTGGAAGAGAAACCAAGTGGAAACTTGATGAGGCATGCAAAGGAGGTCATTCTACTATGCAAAAGCTGCAAAAGAAAATAGTAATACCTTCAGGTGATGATATACTTCTACACCCATCTTCATGGCTTCCTTGAAAGAAGATGCTCCAACAGGAAGAATCATGAATTCCTGTTACAGAAGAAATAATAAGAATAAAAATTGCAAGGGCACTAATTTCTCATAACATAAGATAAAATACTAACAGATTATTCAAAAACAAAACGAGAAACACGAAATCAACATTAACCTGCATTGCTAGTTTATTGCCTGCATGAGAACCTCCATTAATGACATTAAATGCAGGTACAGGTAGCACCAAGGTCTTGTTTCCAGCAAGATTGGCAATGTGCTGCAATGTAAAAAGTAAAAGCACCATTAAGAGTGAACCTGAGACGTGCCTTTAACTAAATAAAATGGCAGGGTACTATGCTCCCTGGAAACAAACCTTGTAAAGAGGGATCTTGTTCACAATGGCACCCGCTTTGCAGACAGCAAGAGACACTGCCAGTATAGCATTTGCTCCAAGCTGAAATAATAAAAATGAGAAGAAACCAGAATTAGCATGCAACAAATTAGACCCAAGTGTGGCAAAATAACAAAGGTAAAAAAATTAATATACCTTCTGTTTGCACCAACCCCATTCGTTAACAGTTCCATCAAGCTGTTGTACAATATAATTGTCAATTTTGGTCTGCTCTGTTGGGTCCTGCAATGCACACAACAAGCACAGAGAAAATTATTAACCAATTGCCTTTCATTTGAATAGGTATATAATACAACCCATACTTCTCTCTATGGTACCTTTCCAATCAAAGCAGGTCCAATGATCGAATTCACATTCTCCACGGCCTAAACCAACACAAGATTAAATTGCAATGATCAACTTTGCTCCATTTAAACGAAAAACGAAATCAAAATGATGTAGAGTAACACATTATACAGAAATCGCAGAGTCAAAATCTATTACTGAACAATAACCACATACTTTAAGGACACCTTTCCCAAGATAATCCGATCCACCATCTCTCAACTCCAGGGCTTCATAGATACCTTTTCAATCACATAACAATAAAATATTAGCGAGAAATAACTACACCTAGAACCATGATGATCCTCGCTCAAATAAGTTCAAATTAAACATTCTTCACAGCATAAATAGAAAAATGTAAAAAATGCAGTGTAAACACCTCACTAATAATATATAAAGATATATAGTTCCTAAAAGCTAACTCTCCAACATAACCAGTGAACTCAGGAACAATCTAAACATAAGACTAAAACAAATGAAGAGGAAGGGGAACACTCTATGGTTTTTACCTGTGGAAGCTCCACTTGGAACAGCTGCTCTTGCGTAGGTTCCATCGGAGAGTGTAACATCAACCTTAAATAGACACACATTCAGTCATCAGTCTTACATTTGAATCCAACGGAAAAAAAGAAAAGAAAATAACATGTTTGGTTGCTCAGAAATCCAGCCTCTTAATAAAATTAAAATTTATTTTAGTGATGGTGTTTCTTTGTTTTCTCACATTTTCTCATAAACCAAACAGACAGTTAAGAGGGAAAAAAAGAAAAAGAAAACAGAGAACTTAAAATGAGATGGAAAATAAGCAAATCGGACGGCGGAGAATGAGAGACACTCACTTCGACGGTCGGATTTCCACGGCTGTCGAAGATTTGACGTGCTTTAACAAGCTTGATCGTCGTGGTCGTGGCCATTGTAACTTCAACTGCAACTGCAACTGCAACTGTCTCACTCTTTTTCACTCTTTTTTGTATTTATCGAAGGCTTTCTCGAGAAAGTGATGAGATGTGGTAAATATAGAGATGGGATCACGTGGGCGTGAAGCGCGGGCAATGAAATCGCTGCCGTTGATCGTTGAAAAAGTGCCAAGTGATATGTACGGTGGGTGATTTCTTTCTTGCGAATCACGGACTGCCTGCTTAGTCTCTGTGGGCCCGGAGTGGCATATTGAAAAGGTATATGCGGTTGCCCACTGCCCCTTGCCAAAGAAATTACATTACTCAATGTCATGATGAAAAAGAAGGGTAGATTTGGAATTTGAGGGTGGCTTTTTGTCAAAAGGAGCGCCCAGATTTGATAAACCGGGGCCAGTTAAATGGTTTTTTTACAAATTGTAGTTTTGGATCCTTAAAGTTCCACATTAATCTCTTTAGTCTCATTGTCACAAATTAATCTTTAAAGTTACTAATTGATACAATTTACTAATAATACTTTAGTCAAAATTTTTGACATAATTAACACATGAGTGACATTTGCGGCCGTAAATCCGACTCTTTGGAAGTGTAAAATCACTACATATATAGCTCTCTCTCATGTGCCAATTTTTTGAGTTAGTGACAAAATTAAGTCATTATTCTTAAATTGCAACACTTCAATCCTGATTCGGGAGAATTAAAACTACATAGACTAAACTCGAACTTTGACCGAGTTGTAGACTAAAATCTTAATTTAGTTTTAGTTTTTGTTAAGTGGGCCGCCCAGGCACGTTCAGAAGATGGACCATTGAAATTCGCTAAGAAGAAGATGAGGGCAAGGTACTAGCCCAAATTCTCAGTGTGGGTTAAGCTAAGCCCACTATGCTGTATGTGTCTCAATTTTTTCCATGGTAGCCCAAAGCTAAGCCCCCTATAAGCCGAGGTCCTGCAAACGCTTCTTTGTGCAGTTCACAGCTCGACCTAAACCCTAAACCAAAATTATTGGAAGGAGGGTTTTATCAAGGTTTCAGAGGCCACAGGGGAAAGGTAAGCATTTTTCATTGCCAGTCTCCTAAGTTTCAATCTTGAAGCAAACTGATTTAAGCTCTATACAACCGTAATCTTTTAATTTAGGCGTAAGATGTAATTCTTCGTTCTTCCTTTTCCCTTTTCTGCTTGGCTGCCGAGAAAATTTATGTATAAGAGGATGAAAAGATATCGCCTTCTCGTATTTTTTTTGTAATTTCCTGAAATCCCAACTGTAGGTTTTTGTGCATGAATCTGTTCTTCATAGGCTGTGGTGTGTTAATCTGATATTTCAACTTTGATTGATTTGAGCTGGAAATAAAAGAAATATATTGGAATTTGAAATGATTCTGTGTTTATTAACATTAAGATATGTGATATTGTTAGTTAGGTTATAAATTTTAGTCGTGCAGCATAGATTTATTTCTATTTTGTTTCCTGAATGCATTAATCTGTTTTTGGTACAAATCTTTTCACATGTATGAACTGATATGAAGTGATTTCTCCTCTTCATTAGTCTAAACAACTTGCATCTTTTCCTAATAGATTTCCTAAATGGTTGTATCCAATAAAGAGTCCAGACGGTTTAATGAGGATTCCATGGAAGAGGATGATTTCGAAGATGTGTCTGAGCCAGAATCTGAAGATGAGGAAGATGTGAAATTGGCTGAACCATCAAAGAAAGCCATATTCAACAGAGATGGTCTCCTTGATAAACTTGGAGATATGAGCTGGCCAGAGAATGCTGGATGGGTGCACAAACTTTCTGTCGATATTGATCAAGAGCAACAGGTGGACGTGAATGATGACCTAACTCGGGAGCTTGCGTTTTATACACAGGCTCTAGAGGGAACGAGGAAGGCGTTTGAGAAGCTTGAGTCAATGGGGCTTCCTTTTCTCAGGCCTGAGGACTACTATGCGGAAATGGTGAAGACAGATTCCCACATGGAGAGAGTGAAGAGTCGGCTTTTGGTAGAGAAGAAGAATATTGAGGAAGCCGATGAGAGAAGGAAAGCTAGGGAGGCCAAGAAATTATCAAAAGAGATTCAGGCTCAGAAGTTGAAGGAGAGAGCTAAGCAGAAAAAGGAGGACATTGAGTCTGTGAAGAAGTGGAGGAAGCAGAGGCAGCAGAGTGGGTTTGCCGGGGGTGACAAAGGCAGCGAGTTGGATTTGGCATTCGAAGATGGGAAACCATTTGAGAAGTCAAGTAATAAGAGGCCAGGTGTAGCTCCAGGAGATCGGTCCGGAGGGAAGGCAAGACAAGGTGGGAAGGTGGGGAAGAAACCAAAGAAGAGGGAAATCAAGGATTCCAAGTTTGGATATGGAGGGAGGAAAGGTTCCAAGAAGCAAAATGTGGCTGAAACCACCAATGATCTGAAAGGCTTCAATAAAGATTCTCTCTCAGGAAATAAGAAAAGGAAGAGGTGATACCATCTTAGGATTTTGTTTTTTAACTAGTCTTTCTTTCTGGTAAGGGCTTGCCTGTGTAGCCTATTAATTTTTGCTGGTGATTTTAATACATGTGAACTTTTTAAGTGTGTTGAGCTTTGCTCCAACGCTACTGACCTTGAAAGTGGTTGTTGTGCTTCTTGGTGGATGATCATAGTATGAAGTAATATTTCTATTGATGCAAAGTTTTAGTTGGTCCTTATGAAGCCAAACACTACAACCAATTTGTAGCTTTCTTCATATGAAGAATTATGATTTACAAACAAATTTTAGAGTTATCTGATATTTGTGTTCATCCATTCTATTTCATGAACTGTAGCTTCTTCCAACTACTAAGAATTTTTAGTGTTCATATGCTCCTGGTTTCACTTTGCGTTTAATAACTAAATGTGCAAGCAGATCCATTCAAATGCATTTCAATATCCATCTGCTTTGCCTAAACTGTTGGGAAAGCCGATAACATTTCGTTTTTAAGCTGCACTTGTTCTTTATGAAACCAGTTCTGTGCTCTACCAATGCAAAGGCCCTTCAACATAGATGCCAGATTCAGATCAGCAGGTCTTTGGTACCCATAACCAGCTCCATGTTTTTATATATATTTTTTCTGGTAACGAAAACATCGAAATATTGATTGGACTTTTCTTTGGTAAAAATAAAAAACTCTGGGATTTGCTCAACACATACTCAAAAATAAAATTTGTGGTTCTATGATGTCAACGTTTGGTAGCATAGCATATAGAGTGCATAAGAAAGAAAGTTCCATGTGTGTGAGGTTCTTGGGAGGTACGTGTGAACTGTTTTTTGACGAAGTTACGTGTGAACTTTTTTGATTGAACAAAAGAGGGAAGACCCACTAAACAGTGAGTCATTTGGGAAGTTTCATCTCAACTACAATTGATTTATGTCGTTTTCTATGTAGCTTTCACACCACACCTCACCATCTACTCGTTTTAACATGATCTCCTACAAAAAGCTTCTCGCCTACACTTCTTTGAATCCATAGTACCAGTAGTTATAAATAGTTTATTTTCGTTCTTCTTCTAACACCCTACCCCTTCTCCTCCTTGCTTTTGTTCATCAAAATATATCCAGTCCAGTCCAATCCAATCTGCTCAACCATGTTGGATTCTACACTGGCCTTGCTCACTCAGGCTGCTTCCAATTCTCTGCTTGTTTTCTGCTTCTGCAATTTGATCATTGCCATGATCGTCATGGGGTTGAAACCGGGCTCTTACTTTGAGCAAGAAAGTGAAATTCCAGTCTCAATGGTCACGAATTGTAAACAAGTTGATGATGCTAAATGTAAGCAGGAGGAGGGTACTATGGTCAATCCATCAGATACTGTTTTCCGCCAAGTTTCATCAAATGCCAAGAAAGAACTTGCCTCTGCCAGTGATGAAAAGGACAGCATCATCAGCCATCACAATGACTGCAAGAAGTGCGACAATGACGATGAGCTGAGAAGAAGAGCGGAAGAGTTTATTGAAAAAATGAACAAAGGATGGAGGGCAGAGTAGTTGAGAACTTCACATGTAATCTAAAGGCCTTGCATAATAAATTTGTATTAGCTTGGTTTTTGGTGATGAAGCTTAAAATTTTGTACATTAATTGTAACTCTGATGTGGTTTACTGTGGAAAATTTAATTTTAATCATTAGAAATAGAAACGTTCTTAGAATTTTCGGTCCGGAAATGAAGTCTTCAACCTTCATGTTTTGGAGGGCAACTTGTTTAGACATGAAGGACTAACAAAACAGAAGCAAAGCCTCATATGCCTTGCTTCTGTTCTCACATGGATAAAGAGGGAAAGTGTTTGAAAAGTTACAAAAGGGCCTGTTCATTTGGTAATGTAAGCTGCATGATATAAAGCTATTCAACTTTTCTTATCTTCTTTTGTATTTTTGTCTATCGTTCAACTTTTTATCACTTCCCCTACTTGAGAGAATAATAATAATTTTCTTAAATGGATTTAATAATAAAGAATCTCATTATCTCATATCAGTTGCGCTTGCGGGAGGATAAGACAGTGATAGGTTTTCAATTATAAGCTTATACTATGAATTTGGAGGCAGTGGCGGAGCTAGGATTTTGCATTAGAGGGGGCTCTTCACCAAAATTTTATAAAATAATTTGAATAGGAGTGCTAATCGGTTAATAAGTTAGTACGATACTAAACGCGGTTTAGTCCACTTCATAATATCATTTCGTATTGATTAATAATTTATCTGTTCATTACAATCATAATTGTCCTTAATTTCATATTATAAAATTGTTGAATATTAATCTCATCATCTACACTATTAAAGACTCATAAGTTAATAATTTATATTCCAACAACAAAGAGAAGAAATACAAAAAAAGTTCATAAATCCCAATATTAAAGTACCCTACTCATACAGGTAAAAATGGAGGGAAAAAATCACAAAGCTTAGGCTTAAGTTAAACAAAAGAGGAAAAGAAATAGAAGGAAAAAAAATTAGGAGTAAACATATTGAGGAGGGGCATGGGACCACACTGGTCCCTACATGGCTCCACCCCTGTTTGGAGGTAGGCCTCGTTAATGGGCCGGGCCGGGCTTTTCCATACAATTCAAAGCCCAGGTCCGGTCCATGAACAGGGCTTGAAAAAGCCCATTGGGTTGGGTGTCTCAACCCATTGAGTCGAAATGGGCCAACTTTTTTTTTTTTTTATGGATATTTTTGTCAATTATTTATTTATTTTTCTATGTTTTGTTGTATTTCTATGTTTCCATTTTTTCCATAATTCTCTTTTTATATATGTCTATGTGTTTATGTCTCCATTTTTTTCTTTGTTCATAACTTCATAGTTCTTTTTTTTTTCCATAAATATGAAGATATAGTTATACAACCGCCATATTAACAAAATCACATTTTATCCCCTAATTCATATTTTTATTTCTTACAATGATAATAGATAATAATTTTCTCTATCTTTTATTTAACTTGGGTTTTTAAATATTTATTTATATGTATGTGGGCACGAGGACTGGGCTTTTTTGAACTCAAACGGGCCGGGCTAGGCTTTAGACACCAAAACCCAAATCTAGTCTCCTCAACAACGGGCCAGACCGGAGTTTTTCTTGATGGGCCAGGTGGGCCCCGTCAGCCCATGAGCTTGCGGGGCTAATGATGACCCCTATTTGGAGGGCCGGGTCAACGTTTTGCCTAACTTGTACGTGTTGGTCTGATGTCAACGTCGAAATAAGTTGGCAAGTCAAGATCTTTTAATATAAATAACCCATTTTCAAATAATTTTCTTTAATTTAAGCTATACTAATTAGTAGCCTTCACATAATTACCTAACTAATAGTTTTCTAATATCTTGCAAGCAAACCAGTTGTAGTCAAATTTAATGAGATGATCAGGTACATGTTCTGTTCTGTTTTGCATAAGAAAAAAGAGACAACAGACAAAGTACCATGAAAACGGGCTTGGTGAGTGGGTGGTGTTTTTGTGATGACGCAGACGGAAGGAGAGGCTGAGAAGGATCCATGTGAGGTTCTTGGTTGGTACAATGGACTTTGAATAAAAATAATGAAAAAGAGGCCCCATCCCCATAATTTTAATTGGGGATAAGCTTTTCCATTCCAATGCATGATAAATAAAGACATTTTTTATGCCATTTATCATTAGCTTTCACAATACAGAACATCTTCTTCTCCTTAACTTCTGCTACATAAAGCTTCCCATCCACTCTTTCCTTCAACCATACAAGCTTTTAAATGGGCTAACCTCTCTCTCTCTCTCTCTCTCTCTCTCTCTCTCTCATATTGTTAACAACGTTTTTGCCCTTCCAACGTCCACAACTATGCTTGTTTCTACCCTAGATTTAATCACTCAGGCTGCTTCCAACTCCCTATTCATCTTCTGCTTCTGCAACTTGATCATAGTCATTATCCTCGTGGGCTCGAAAGCCATCTCCAAGTCCAACAACGATGAAGAAAGCGCAATTCACTTCGCAATGCTCACCAGCAAGCATGTGGATGATGAACAAGGCACAAGGGCTAAACAAGTGTCCAGGAAGAACAATGCCTTGATGGAAGTCAGTCAAGTGTCAAATGCCCAGACTGCAATATCTGATAACAGTAAAGTCAGCAGTGCCAATAGTGACGATGGTGAAACTGAGGGTGATGATGAGCTGAGGACAAGAGCAGAAGAATTTATAGAAAAGGTTAACAAAGCATGGAAAGCAGAATTGCTAAGAAATTCACGTTTATTCTAGGCAGGCAGGCATGGTCTAAAGCCAGCAATTTTTTGCTGCAGTGATGAGGCTTTGCTGTAGCTATGTTGATAACATCTTTAAAAGGATTGTGATAAATTGGCTTCTATTATTCCTTTTAACTTTATGACTTTTTGTCTCTCTGTTTTTTGGAGTTATGGACTATAATGTTCTGTCATATGGAAATGGATAAAGAGTACCGATTTGAGAGAATGAAAGATCTGCAATTTTGTTTACTTTTTAAACACTCATAAGTTCATAACCAAGAGAGCATCCATTCAAATTCCAACTTTCAGATACTAACAAGTTTTTGGGACAAATCACTAATCATGTTTCATACATCTAAAAATGCTACACCATACAACACTAGAAATACATGAATACAACAGCCATGTGCTAAGCCTCGTGCTCGAGAGACCGTCCTAAAACCTAATAAGAACGACTACAATCCTGAGTTAAAACCAACATGAGGTACGTTAAGCCTAGTTTGTCCTTCACAAAGGAGCCAATGAGTTTGCATATTGGTGTCAGACAAGGTTGAGTGAGCCTAGATGTCACTGATTCTGGATAAAATAATTAAGATACAACCATCACACAGGGAGCAAACATGATCAATAAGAAACTTCACAGTTTGGTTGACCAGGGCCTTTAGATTCCTCTTCCGACAACGATTTACTCTCAGGAGCTGAGTTCTTAAAGCTGTGCATGGGGTTCACAGAAGTTGAATTGTTTCCATGGAAGGAAGGAGAAGTCAGAATGGGCTTTACTCCACCATAGACCTTCATTTCTTCACCAGACACAGCATTGACAATAATAGGGACAATTGACGATGATACAGGCTCGAGTCTCTGCTTCTTGGGCTTCTGTTCCTGCTGGTGACCTGGTAGAAAACTCCCCACCACAACCTGATGTAGTTAAAACATTAACTGCACAACTCTTGATATATACAGGTGGAACATGCAAAAAAGAAAAATTCACTGTTATAGAGTAACCTACAATACATTACAACAATTAATTTCTAACGTATTAACAAAATATTGGATTATTTGATAAAGAAATAGTAAAATTAACATTTTAAACGTGTCAGAAATTAATCAATTATATAATGACTGACTATTAATCTTCTTTTACTTCATCTTTTGTTCTCTCTTCCTAGGAAATGATGTTACCTGCACAGGGCCAGCAGCTATCAACATACCAGCAAGTCCTCCCCCAACCACTCTACCGTCTGGACCTGCCAAAGCGACACTCATGCCACCAGATCTGCTCTTTGTTCCTGCGTTCTCAATTGCAATATATGATCCAGACAAGGAAAGTATCTCAAAACGGCCCTGTAAAATTTAAAAGAAAAAAAACCACTGTCAAACTTTCTCCCGATCAACAATGTCAGGAAACTGAGTATGATAACAGTTTAACTACATCATGTCGGACAACTTACAAACTTGAAACTTTTTGGGTCAGCATAAATATAAGAACTCATACAAGTGATTTACTAAAACAGTTATAGAGTTAATCAATCTTCCAAATTAATGTTGTCTTCTGAGGGAAGAGATGGAGTAAAAAATTGCTGTATTTTCTTTTGATTTAATGTGTTGTTCACTAGCTTTAAGTAGCAGAATAAATAACAATAATACTGAAAGGTTATACTCTTAAATATAGAGCATTTAAACATAAATAACATATGATATACACAACACCAAGTATGTAAATCGCTTGCAACTAAGAAGTTACATTGTATAGTAATAACACACAATCTGAAAGGAGGACGAAAGGCCATACCTCATATGTTAAAGTACCCCCAGAAGAACTGGGCTGCCGAAGTGTAACATTTGAAATTGTACCATTTGCAGAAAGTATGCAAATAGCTCGAGACCCTTGTTGAGAGAATGACATGATCTTCATCGTAACATCCTACGACAACCAGAAGAAATATCAGAAATCAGGTAAAGAACAACATAGATCAAAGCACTAATTTTTGGAATATGCAAACTCATCCTTCACAAATCTTGAGATGAAAACTTCCATTATCGATTAGGAATAGTTGGCATGAGATTGCTGTAGTGACGTGAAAATTTGTTTCACATATAACTTTTCAATGCATACCTCGCCAGCATGGACAGTGAGGACATGAGGTGTAAAGTTTGCACCAACAGAGTATGCAATTTTCTCACCTACAAAAAACAAAAACAAAACCCTCAGTGAATTGAAAATAAAACGAACAAATAAATTCTCATCTAAAGTATACAATGCCCATAATCCTGAAAATGACAATGCAAGGAGATATTAGATGATTATTGATTATAATAGATGGAAAAATGAACAAAGCCTGGAAATGGTAGCCTAGTTCACCAGCAGAAGGAGGCAACCCTAGCTAATTGATGAACTTGAGAAGGAAATAAATAAAAAGCGAATGAATAACTACGAATAGAGATTTAAAATTTGTAGAAACGAACTCCCATTAATTTTATAATAAAGGTCATAGTTTATGCCTTCGGGTCACTCAAAAACCATTCAGTGACTAGACTGCCCATAATCCTCAGGAGACAGTAGCTCTTGAACCAAATATGAGGTTTCTTTCTAGTACAGTGGTTAAGGTCAAAACTTGCCCAGAAAATATTAAATTTATAACCCGAACTGTATAAACCCGGTGTTTGTGTGCATAATTCTCATGCACAGATGGAGTTTTAACTCTTGCAAGCCAACCCATATCATTTTCTTCCACCACATTTTCTGCTTGTGCTGCCTTTATTTTTCTCTTTCTTCCTTATCTTGTGCAGCTTAGCCAGTTCTTTCCACAGAACCCCACCAGAGCCAGCAGGTTTTTAAGAGATAATCACGTAATTAGACAAGTCTAATCCAGGCACGTCAGCCCATTAGTGGACTCTACCTATTGAACAAGCTGGCACCTTCAATCATTCTCATCCTGTTTCCTCGTAAGCTTTAGCTATCTTCCCACACAAAAAGGCGAAGGACTAGTATAATATAATTGTAGGCGGCCAGCAGAAAAACTCCACATCTTCACCACATATATCATTTGCTTCCAGATCTGACAGGGAATCTGATACAAAAAGGGTCCACTCCCACACCAAATCCAACAAACATTCCCTCAAAATCTTACTTATCCAATTCCAAAATTCAATCTTTTCACCACCGGCACATGCCGTCAACGATTTTGTACCAAAATTTACACACAGCAATAAACATGCCCTTCAACGCTACCATAACAGATCATGATCATCCCAAATGTAACAGTAAAAACGGTAACCAACAATAACTGAAAGTCAAAATTTTCTAAGCTTATAATTTTTAAAAGGTTCTTAGATCCTAGAACACTACATATGAGAGTCGTTTTATTACCTGAGCTCTCATAAACGTCATGCTTGTGAGACTTCCTGACTGAGTCAACGGGCCGCCCTCTGCCCCTTTTCCAAGCCGAGAACTCTCCGGTGAGCGGAATCGAAGACGAAATCGGCATCGGCGACAATGCCGACGAGACGGTCTTGTCAGGTCCGTACTTCCTAGGCCTGCCCCTCTTCTTCTTCACTTCCGTACCGGTCATGGCCAAGCTCATAGGCGAGGCCGTTGCAGCTGCCGCCATTGTGGGATCCCCAGATGGGCTGGCGTTTTCATTTCTCGGGGCAATTCTGTAGGTATCTGGAGCTTCTTCACCGCTCACTGCTACCCCAGAAACCAAGTTGTCTTTCTCCTCCATATTTGTATGTAATTTTCAGACAACAAAACCACCCAAAACCCTAGTAAGCTTAAACCCTACAAACTCTTACAAATTTAGAACCTACCAATTAAAGCCCCCAACTTTAGGAAGCAAGAATACCTAGAAAATGTGATCTCTAAGGACAAAAAAAAAAGTTGATTGAAATACAACACAAGAACCCAGAAGATTTTCTGTGAAACTGAGCTAGAAAAGTCCAATTTTTCAAGGAAAATTTGGAACTCTAGAAACCAAAACTCGTCTTTAAATGCTGAAAGCTAGAGAACCCAGCGCTGCAACTCCTCCAGCTCTGAGGTTTGTCTCCACCATTGTAGAGAAAGCACAGAGCTTCAATGGCAGAAACTAAATTTCAGTAATAAAAAAATTGTAAACAACTTCCCAGAATTACAAGGAACTAGAAGCACAAATTCTTCTTGTGATTTCAGAAATACTTCGAAGAAATGTAAATTTAGGGTTTTGCAGGAAAAGGAGTAGAAATAAATAAACTATAAAAATTGGAAAATTATAATTAAAAAATAAATTGTATATTTAAATATTAATGAATTTGATTAAAAATTAATATTCTAATAGCAAATTCAAAGTATAAATTTTAGTTAAGAAATTGGTTCGCGTCCGTCTCGGAAATTTAATAAAGGTGATTTAATAAATGTACAATGATACTGAATTTGAATATTTAAAAAAACAATCAAGTTTAGTTTGAGAAAAGAAAAGGGCTTTTCTATTTTATATTACCTTTTATTTATTTAAAGTTCTATAAAGAAATATAAATCAAAGCTGTAAAGCTAACGTTAGAGCTATGCCAATTTCCCAACTACTGACAACTCCTTTGTCTTTTCAGAAAATTAAAGTTGACTAGAAGGTTTTAATTTGAACTAAACGCCCTTTTAGTTTCAGGTATCTACTGTTAATGCCACTGTAAAATAACATGCCCTTCAAAAAAAAGAAATATGAAAAAGGAAGGTCTATGTATGATTATGAATTTGCTAGGAGAAAGAAGATTGCTTACCCAGAAAAGGAAGAAAAAGCAAAACTTGTGCTTGGATTGTTTAGCATTTTATGATTGGAAAGAGATCATGTTTCTAGCCAGAGCAAGATCTGTCTGAAGAAAGCATACATTTGGTTGGTTGATATATAAATAATGCAGATGATCTTAGAGAAGGCTCACGAAATCTAAAGAGCACAGGCAAAGCAACAAGTAAACCTTGTTAAACAGAAACACAGCAAACCACCTCATGCAGGCAGTCTTCTTAACCCAATCAATCAATTTCCATAGATAAATTGGAACAAAGGAGCACAGAAAACTTAATGATCACGTTGATTAATCAAGAGGGAACAGGTTCAGACACCTTAGTCCACGTTCACTGGTCGTTCGTAGACTATGTACATCAGATCAGGGAAGCCAATTACAATTGACTTAAAAATCAGAAAACCAAAATACAAAAACAAAAAACAAATGCTAAAACAACACTTAATCCAAGTTCACCAGAAATTAACTAATCTATCAAACTTGTATCATGGACTTGATATGTGCTTTTGGGAGCACAAAACCAGCTCTTCTTTCCTCAAAAGAGTATTCAATCTCTTCAGGGATTTCTTCGACTACATTGGCAGCAAAAGGAATTGGTGGATAAGCTGGGGTCATAGCTGTCTGCATGGGTACTGACACTGTTGATGGCGTCGGCACAAAAATTGGCATCACCTTGGGAGTCTTATTCTCTTCATCTGCAAGATTGTTTGACTTCAAAGGAGTAGCCATTGCGCCATTTTCAGTTGGAATAGAAATGGGTGAGAAGGGTTTCCGCATCGTGGGTGTCTCCACTTCAGAAGCATTTGTGGCACCAAAAGAGTGCTTTTTAACAGGAAGACCAGCAACGTCCAAGCCTCTCCTGCCTGCATAAACAGAGAAAAAGATAAAGATCTATAATTTGATTGTTTAAAAAAGTTTTGTTTTGTGTCTGGATGGCAATGTAAGACACTAGACAGCAACAGAGATGGTGTTCCAGTGTCATGCCTCATTTTTTGTTTAAAATGAAATCACTGTGTTTAAGTTTTGTGTACAGCAACAGATGCTTCTGGAACACTGACCAATGAAGAATAAAACAAACATGTTTCTAGGTACTACTAGCAGAGTCCTCCCCTGCAAGGAAATAGAGGGTGAATAACCTTCGAAAATTACTAGAATACTATGTTCAATCTTCTCATTTGTCAACCAAACACAAATGAGAACAATTGAAGAAGAGATTTACCTGAGGACAAAGCTGAAAAACCATCATCCAGATGATTACTTAATTGCTCATTCTGGTGGATTCGGTCAGCCTTCCTTGGGGTTGGACGTGAATGAGGAGTAGCTTTGATCGAGTGAAGTGGATCAGGTTTAGGAGCTTGCATCGAAAGTCTTCTATTGCTTGCACCTCCAGTTGACATTCTGGGACCTTTCTTTACACTCTGAGGTTTGGAAGGACTTGGTTTTGACCCATAAAGTGCCTCTTGTTCAGCTATGAGCTGACCCTGAATTTTTTTCTGGTCCTGAAATGGAGATTTAATTGTTAAAAGGATAATCTTACTCGATCTGATTCAATAAATAAAAACCACGATATGGATGCATGGTCAAACCAAGTCCATCAATGAGTAAAATGAAGATGTTCAAGTGAAACTACATAACCATACCCGCTGCCTTCGGCGTTCTTGCTCCTTCTCCTCCCGTAAAATAGTATACTCTTCAAGCATGGAAAGAAGACGGATCTGAACAAAAGTAGATAACAAGAAAAATTGTGAATTTGCATATATGAAAACAAACAAAATAAACTTAAGCTGGAATACCTCCTAGAGAATTCAAAAATACAAGGAAAATTACTTACACCGTCATATGTGAAATCAATGCCTCTCTCCTTCTCCCATGCTATGGTTTTTGAAGCCAATGCATCCACCATTGCTGTATAAACACATATGGGAAGAAAACCATAAGGAGGAGGAGGGGTGAAGAAGAAGAACTTATGAACAAACACAGCAGAAATGATAACTGAGACCAGCAGACATAAAAGAATATCTACTACTGGAGAAACTCAAGCACTTTAAAAGGATCAGTTACATTCCAACAAGCCAATGTAACTGAGACCAGCATAAATATAAATCAATATTATATTCTTGAATTTCAAGGGGTTCTGTAACAGTCAGCAGTATTAACCAAGGGTGCCATTCTACAAAATGTGGTCTCTACCTGGAAGTTTATTAACCAGAGCACGTGCTTTCTCAGCACGTTTGAGAGTAAGATGAGCTCCTCTTCCAGCATTGTATCGGTTTTCATCCTAAACGATCACAGAATAGGACAAGTAAGCAAAGGGGTATGAATGTGATGAAATAATCAACATGCAAAATTATGGAAACAACTAACCCTGTTATACTCCTCCAGCCAGCACTCCTCATCACACGCAAACAACCATTTGTCAACTTTTTCAAGTATTTCTTTCCTGCTAAAAGCTTCCTCTTTAACCTTTGCAACCTGCAGCTCAATTTGATCGAGGACACAAGCAGGGTCCACATCTCCTGCAAACGTAAGAATGAGGCAGACATTCAAAGACAAATATGTAGGTATTTTCTGTTACACTATGATATGCTATTAAGAATTTAAAATGTACCTGAATCTATAGCTTCAATGACGTAATCAATTGCACTATCTGCTTCTAGGACCATATGTGTCTTTCTACAGATTTCCTCTAGCTCAGACCTCTTCTTAAGAACAAGCTCTTTCATTTTACTTGATTTCAACTCTTCCAACCGAGACACTTCTGCCTCAACCTGCACAATACATTTAGTCTTCATGAGTCCTTGAAAAATATACTGATCCAAATTTTGAAAAATACAGAATTATTGTCAAAGACTCACGTAATTGATGAAGTCCACAGACAGTGTATTCGGTTCAGTTATCTCATCTTCTGAAGCAGCAATATTACAGGTTATATTCTGAAACATCTGTTGCTCCTCAATTGGCGTATCCATCAAGTTCCATAGCTCTAACATGGTAGATGCAAGATCTTGAAGCTGCCAAAGATTATAAAAGTTCACTAAGATCATTAAGTTAAATGCATAAAACTTTGACTAGAAACTAAAAATTGACGGACAACATTCTTTACCCTCTGCATCCTCTGTAGTTTAACCTCCCGTAATTTCTGTATTGCAGCAGCCAGCCGCTCAATTGTATCATTACTTATATTCTTGCATCCTTCTGAATCATCTAAACTGGGATGAACCTCACTAATTGTCTGTTTGAAATCCATACCCAGAACTAAGCAAAGTGAGTTCAATGTACACAGGTGGTCCTGTATCTGCTTCAGCCGATCACTCTGCAAAAGAAGAAAGAACAGATAAATGAGGAAGGGCATCTAAGAACACAAAATTAGATTATGATGATATGCAGACAGAGGAAATAGAAAAATAACACTCAACCTTCTCAGTTTGGAGTGCATGCAGCTGTCTGTGCAATTCTTCAAGCCTTCTTAATGACAAATCAGTTTCATCAACAACCGTCTTAGAAGAACTATACTCTGTGCTCCCATTAATCTCACTTGAAATAATTTGTATCTCCTCCAGAACTTCCAGAAAGTTATTTTTTCTGTCCAATTTTCTTTTCTTCATCTCCTCCAGCTGTGGAACTATTTTGCTGAGCTCTTCCTTCAAGCTTCCAGCATTTTGATCACACTGGAATGACAAAGAAAATCGTAAATAATGCTGATTTAATACAATAGTCCTCTCAAGCTCAAGTGAAATAGGACATTTGAATTAGTTGTCTGCTAAACAATCACAATTTTTTTCTTTAAACATTGAAATTGTGCATATATCTCAGTTCAATTTAGGGTAGCAAATGCCATTTAGTTATTCATCTTTTCAAAGATCACCATTCAATTCAAAGTTTTAACATCAAGTTATAATTCTGTAGGTATAATTAAGCCTTTGTACATTGTTTATTGCCTTTTGGAAAGAAATCGATGCCACAGTGGCTCCTGACCTGTCTAATATGTACTGGTCGCTCCCCCATTGCAGAACAGATTGCTGCTAGTTCTGCTTCAGAATCAGCAATTGCTTGCCTTAGCTGTGCCCTACACCGATTTGCATGATCTACCTTTCTTCTGTATACTTCTAGACACTCCTGCTCAAGCTCAAGCAACGTCTTATCCCTGTCTTTGTCAGACTCCCCAACTTCATTCCAAATTATCTACATTGTTAGAAACAAGAAAGAAAATGAGTTTAGTAATTTTGTGTACTTCAACTTACCATATATACAGGAAGCTAGACAAATTTCCTTCTATATATTCATAGATTCGTGAGATACCTGAAGTTCATATAAAAGTGATCCACATGTTGTTTCCATTTGCAGAAGCTGCTCACTTTGGAGATTAGACATATTGAAGAAGTTCTACCTGCCACAAATAAGTTCCACACTTAAACCCTAACTATATGCATTGCGTAAATTGACCATCAAATTCTAAAAGTTATCTTCCTGTTCTGTGATTTATCAAATAAAAATACAAAATTTTCTGTTCAAACATTGATACTCTCAGCTCTTTCTCATTCCCAATATGGTTTACCATCTAAGCCAATTCAATTCAACTCAAATACTCAGACATTTCAGGAAAATGAAAATATGGAAAGCTTGGCAACTAAACCCTAGATCCCTCAAAAGCCCAACCACAAAATATAAACTTTCAGGTTTCTCACCAAAACTTTGGAGAAATTAGGACAAATTCCATATCCGGTCGGAATCACCCCAAATTCCGACTTCGGAAGGAAAATTATATTTTCAAAAATATTTCCCATGCAATTTAGCTCAAAGAAATTGAATTGAAAAACATCATTCAGATCAAAAGCCGGAAATCAACTAGAAGCATTCCGTTAGGCAGTGAAGAAAGCTGAGCAAAAAATTTCAACAATAAAAGATTTTATCATTTTTGTTGGTCCAAAAAGTTAACAGAAAATTCAAAAATTATAAACTTGGATGTTTCTGTTACTTCCGTGCTTCTTTCTCGAGAACCAGACGGGGAATTGGGAAAAAAGGGAAGAAAATAAGGAAAATGGGACGAAGAAGATCCAGAGGCAAACCTGAGAGAGCGAATTAACGAACGTTAATGATCTGCTGTACGGATTTTCTTGCTACAGCAGAGGCTGGTGATTTTGAGATTTTCCTGAGAAAGAGAACGTGGGCTTCGCTTTTCTTTTCTTGGAAAGCTTGGGAAAAAAGTAGGAATTGGGGTTTGAATTTTGATGGAGAAATATGGATGGAGGCTGGAGATGTATTGTGTAACAGAAATGTGAAATGTTTAGAGAGAGAGAGAGAAAGTAGTAGCCGTTTGAAGAAAAAAGAGGACCGTTGAAGAGGCAGAGCGCTTGTTAAGGATTTGTTTTTTAATGATCTCCAGGAAGCAACAGGTACGCACCAACGGCATTTGAATTTCAAATCCTCACGAGATGAGTTGGAACTTGGATTTGCCGCAGTGGATTTATGGTTGCTCTCATCTATGCATCCAATAGTATTTCGCCATGTCAGCAGAAAAGTCAACTTATGTGCTCCCTTGTTTTCTAATTTGCAACGATTGCATGGAAATGGAATTTAATTTCTCACCAAAAAAGAAAAAGAAAAGTATTATTTGAGATCTATCAAGTTCTGAACTTCGGATATTTCCCAAATATTCTAAACTCTCCACCTTGTTGCAGGACATATTACAAATTTGAAATTCTTTTAATTGCGAAATTTTAATGTTTATTGAATCAATGGAGTTGATCAATATGCCAATAATGCGCGTTACTAATCCGTAATCAAATTGAGAGGAATTGAATCGGCGGAGGAATCAATTGAGGAGGAATTGAAATGAGACGGAATCGAAATTAGATTCTGAAGTTGTTTACTAAAATTGTCTGAATCTAATAGAATTCCATAAAGTTCGTTACTAATTCAGAATCCTAATATAAACTAGTACGATTACTAAAATGCCCTTGTCCCAAATCAAATATTTTATATACTTTTTTAATAAAATTTGATATAGTATATAATAGTAAGAAAAATTAAATTGTTTTTTTATTTCATAGACACACTAAAATGATTTTGTTTATTTTATTTTTTAAAATTAAGTATTTCTATTAAGTATTTTTTATTTTTATAAATGCAAGTATTTCTATTAATAAGTATTTTTTATTATTATAAATGTAAGTATTTCTATTAGTTAATCCTTAACACTAAAATGATTTTGTTTTTATTTATAGGGTTAAGGATAATCTTGGAAATAATGAAAGTAAGTGAGGGCATAAAGGGAAAAAAATTAGCATTCCGATTACGGATGAAATCCGAAATCCAAATCACCCAAATTTTGGAATTCAATTCCATTTTTCGTGGGTCCCACGCACTTTTGATTCCTCCCAATTTTAGTAAACACATGTATAATCCGTAATCGAATCGGATTCAATTCTCATTCCGATTACGGATTAGTAAAACGCGCCATAAATGTAGAATTAAATATTCGTATAACATATTTTATTTCATTTCCTCTATGAAAAAAAATAGATTTTAATTAGCGCACACAATTTTTTTTCCCCATGATGAAAACCATATCTTTGACAAATGTGAGTTAAACTAGTTGGCCGGGATGGTGACCACAAAATTGTTGGTGGAGAAAACACATATAGAAACACAGATTCAAAGCTTAAACGAATTTTCCTAGAAACAAATATAGAAAGCTTATTAAAAAACTCTGCTCAGCTTGAGACTTACTTACAAGTTACCAAAACCATCGTGTGTTTCACATACAACAGTTGTATTTTACAACACAACTAAATAAGGAATTTCTTGAGTACATAACCATTTTGATAACTAGACTGAAATTACATACTTAGCCGCTAATCCGCCCATCTGTTACAATAGATAGCATCTACAATCTATTTAAAATAATTTTAAAAAATGTTAATATGTAAGCTTGGCCCCAATCTGGAAATAAGATAAATATCACTGACTAGTTACCTTTCCACTTTGAGAACACAAGAAGGCACATTATATATTTCATGTGGAAGAGTTGTTGCTGGCCTCATATTCTCTCCTTATGATTTCGAGCACAAATTCGTTCCATGTATCAACGGGACCTGGCATGCACCAGTGTAAGCAATCCTGCGGTGGAGGCCTTCCATCAGGGCCACGTTTTGTTTTCTTATTCGGGTCCCGGCTTCTGTAAGGGCCCGGATGCCCGTCATGGCGGTACTCAAAAGGTTTAGTGATATCCATCAATTTCAACTTTGATTTGTTTGTCACTCCTTTCTCAATCGCGCGGTTAAAACCCATAATCTGTTTTTGATGCATTATATTTGTGAAGCCATTTTCCACTACTTCACCAACTGCAAGAGGTCTCACCTTCCCAGTGCACGATCCGCCTGTATTCCAAGCCCCACCCTCATAATGGTCAGGTGAATAGGAACGAACAATGGCAATCCCTGTATAGTTTGGATGTGTAGCAACAGCACTGAGAATTGTCTCAACGGATATTCCAAATGCATCAATATTGTTGATCTTCAAAGGCCTGGATTTGTCTGGCCACCATAACTGCCCTCCCACAATCTCATTGTTTAAGATATAGACCGACTGCTTGGCAAACCAATGGCCAGAAGAGAAAATAATCACATCAAACTGTGGGATGAGATCCATGAAGCGGTCATCAGGGGCATCAAGGTGGAGCTTCGCCACACCCTCTGGAGCAAAATCAAATGCCTCGGATGTTTGCTTGACAAGCCACGAGGACCAAATCCGGACTACAAACGTAGATGTCGACTTGAAGAAAAATCGTTGCATTCTCTTGTTGCCCCGATTTTTTGGAACTTCTACCTGCAAGCACCACACCAAGATGTAAGAACCACCATTAAGTTAGGTAGAGATATATAATACTAGCAGGGTTAGCAATCATGAGTTGTGAACAAGTCAGCCAAGTCAAGGTCAGGCATGGACGAAGCTACTAAATTAGGGACATGCAAATGATAACTGTCTTACTATAAGAGAAGTCGAGCTGACAAGCCTGTGATTCAAAGCGCAAAGAATAAATTTTTTTTTAAAAAAAAAAATTCAGGAATGAGAATGCATTAAAATAAGAATAATGAGAATGGACTGAAAATTGGATCAACAAAGGAGAAGGACAAAATGATCAAGGCCACAAAATTTAGCCCCTAAAAGGAAAGGAGCAAAAATCTCCAACGACTTGTTTGTTGGCAAAACCAAAGAAATACCTTGTCAATTATACTGACAAGTACAAGCGTTCTACAAGATGCTCAATCCCTAATCAGGACATGACTGGCCATAACCTTTAATTTGAGTTTGTAATTTAATGAGAAAAAAGTGTAGATAATTGCCTGCCAGAGAATGCACAACAATGATTCCATATGGTTTCGAGCAACTGAATCACCAATGAAAGCTATTGTCTTCCCCCTCATAAACTCTAGAAATTTCCTGGCATCAAAACGTGGCAGGTCACACTGAAGGGGCTTCCATCGCCAATTCTCATACTCCTTGTCAGGTCTCCCATTTCCCTGGCAATTTTGCATCTGTGTCAGGACAGGGCATGTATTGTTCGTATACAATGGTCCTGATGAATCATAAATCCAACTTCCACTGTACAGATCACAGCCTACATATAATACCAATAAAATGTAAGTCAAAATCTTAGAAAGAAGTACTGAGAACAAAAATTCCAATTGAAATGGAATATATTAACTCAAGCCATGGAATTTGGCATTCATTTTATAAATACAGGATCTGAAACTAACTAGAGTACTGGGACTGAAAAAATCTGTTCTCTAAGAAATTTCAAGCCAAAGTTTATAAAAAAATTCAATCACAAAAGATTACAGGAACAAGTCAAATTTCAGCCAACGTGAAAACATAATGAAAGAACGCGAAGACTACCTGAATCAACCGAACCACCAGTGCTTGCATTGCTGGGCAGAGGAGAAGAAGCTGGCATGCTTCCAGATTTTGAATCAGAAGGATCTGAAGCAGTGTCATTTGGCTTGATCTGTAAGAAGTTTGAGTTGTTGAAAAGACCAACAGAAACAGGTTTTACAGTTTCATCAATTTCTGTAACATTGGACGAACCAGAAACCACCTTAGCCTCATCTTCTTGCATTGAGCTATTAGACGGTCCAAGAGCAGGTTCTGCTATATCCTTTGTCTCCTTGGTCTCTGAAACTATTGATGGACCAACCGAACTCGAGGACAGCTGGGGATTGGACTCATATGACAAATTCTTATTAGTTATTTTCATATCGTCATCAATCGAAGAGCCAGTTGAACCAGCAGTCACTGATGGACCAGCTGAGTCTACTGATGCAACATTTTCTATAACTGATGGACCAGTTAAATTCGACTGCAGAGCTGCTAGATCTTTGATATCTTTAGTTTCTGAAACAACCACTGAACCATCTGAACTCGGGGAAATTGTGAATTGGAATCAGAGGGCAAATCCTTATCAACCACTTTTGTATGTGCACCATCTGAACTCTCGGGAACTTCTATATTAGACTCAGATTTCGCATTCTTATTGAAATTATCTACATCGTTAGGAAGGGGAGAATCGTGGGAAGCTTGACTGCCTATAGAGCTCGAATAATCCAGTTTCTGCAAATTATCAACACCATAGAAATACCAGCTAACCGTGGAACCAACTGGGTAAGTCACTAAAACCCAGGAAGCAAAAAGTAGGAACAAAGCCAATCCCACCACCGAAACTACAATCCATGAAAGAGCTTTCGGATAGTGAGTCATTGAAATGGAACCTTTGGGCGAAGCCCAAGTCATGGCTTTCCAAATCAAGTAAGTCGTGTGGAAAAAAACTACCTAAACTAGATTAACTACCAAGGCAACCCAAAAATCATGCGTACAAATGGGTAAAGGAACTACCCAAGTTTGAATTTTCTTTCCAAATTAAGAGAAAAGCCAATAACCGAAGCTTGTCATAGCGGTTATTGGTGATCGAGCTCAGCCTCCTCCAGCAACACTGAAAAATATATAAAACAATAACTCAAGATTTTACATGTAATTAAGGTAACATAATGGCAAAGATAGAATCTTTATAATCATGCTTAATGATGAATACGTATCCAAGTCTAAAAACGAACAAATAACAATGCAATTCTTGTTTCCAAAGGGGTTTGAAGATCTAAAGAATATACCTTGATCGACACTCGAGCAACCCAAGATCTAGGAGCACTGAAAAGCACCGAAATTGATTGATTTCCAAGAAGGAAACAACGAAAGGAAACCTGATGGATTTGTTTTTCAGGTGAAATGAGATTCTGAAAGACGAATGCTTTTATATACGGAACGTGGAAATGAAAGCAGTGCGTGAAGATCTGGGATTAGGGACTTGTAATTAAAGAATAATTACGAGAAAACCAAAGAAAGAACGATTTACAAGGGAAATGTATCTTGTTTTATTTGAGTGATTTGCGGTAGATTAAGCGACTTTCCATTCTTCTTCTTCTTTTCTGGACTTGTTTATAGTTTGGAGAGAGAGTCATTAATGGAAGTCGGTAGTTACCATAATGCCCCTGGTTCCGCCATGAGATATTGTGCCGTGAGGCCGACCTCATTGTTTTGGTGTGGCGTGGGTTGTTGAGGACGTTACAGCTTGACAGCGTTAAGCACGATCGTCAATTTGCTCATGGATTATGAAATGTCAAACAAAATGATGAACGATGATACGTACTGGTTTTGAATACACTCAATCAAATTTAACAATTAATTGGGAAACGTCAACTCATTTTCGTATTACATTTTGATGGAACGCCCCATTGAATGAGATCGTTATGGCCAAATATAGAACTTGAAGGCTTATTAGTTTATATCAGTGTAACTACTAAGTCCCAAGATGGCAAGATGATCATTTGATGAAGGGAAATTACATGCTTAGGCCGTTTGGTTCACATAAAGGAATTGATATAAAATTTTCTCATGTTATTTCTCAAGGGATAAAAAATGGAATATTCATTTCCATGTTTGGCAATGTTGGAAAAGTAACTGGCAATGTTGACAATGTTGGAATATTCATCTCCTCAACAATCATCTCCACCATCGTTCATCCATGGAGCCCAGCCACGACCTATGAATGGTACGCCCTCCATTGCCATTGAGAATACCTGATTGATAAAAAGATTTCTAAGCAACCAAAATGATTTAGAAAATCAAGGGAATGTTAAAACATGAAAGTAGGAGAATCAAATTGATTTGGGCCAAAATTGCCTAAATGAGATGCGCTCATAATGGGATTCTAATTGATTAAAACATAAGAAAATAAAATCATATTAAATGCCAAAAACGTTCCTATCATGTATGCATGTGAAATGACATGTCTTACTCTTCGAATGAATGTATCATACGTGTTAAGTCACAATTATGGAATTCGGGGATTACTGAGCTGTCTCAATTCTGCAGTTTATGGAAATCAGAAACAACAATTTTGCTTCAACCCTCTAGCTAAATGACACTTCCAAACCTATACTAAGTTCTAGGAAATATCAACACAATTTCATACTAACAGCCACTCCACAGCTCCTCCATAGCCTCCTTAGTAGTCACCACCATCACGTAAATTTAGGGAGAAAAAATCCAGATGTGAGAATGCCATTAATTTTTTTATTACATGAAAGAAAAGAAAATATCCTTTGCATGGAATATACACCACCACCTCACCTCATTCTCCACCACCATCCACCTTCACCACTTCATCACCATCACTACCACCACCACTTTACCTACACTTCCATCACCATCACCACCACCACCACCACCTCCTTCACCTCCACCTCCACCTCCACCTCCACCACCACCACATAGTTAGCACATAACACTTTTAACATCATATCCGTTTTAGTCACTATTAGCATTAACAATAGTTTTATATTAAAATTTACCAACAACATAATATTTATTTTAGTCATTATGAATGGTTACAACAATTTTATATTAAAATTTACCAAACAGGTTTTACACTAATTTAGCACTTTAAAAATATTGCAGCAGCATAACCAGCTTTTTCAAAAATTAACCGCAATCCCAAACTGTCCCTCTCTCCTATCAAATATTTCATTTTATGGTCGTAAATCTTCATTTTATTTGGGATCCAACGTCCTCCCGCCAAACGCAGATTCACCCCAAAAGGTTTAAGCTCCCACTCACGGGGCGAGTTTGGCATTGTTGTGCTGACTCACTCCATGCCGCTCTAAAATCCTAAACCTCTCTTCAGACCTCCTCATAGCCTTTCTCATCTCTCGCTCTAGAATTCCAAACCCTAGGCTTCTCACACACCAGCCTTCTCCGAAAATGAGCTTCGCGGCATACAAGATGATGCACTGGCCGACGGGCATTGAGAACTGTTCATCGGGGTTCATCTCTCACTCACGCTCCGACTTCGTGCCTCGAATTCCTCCGATTCAGACGGAGGACCTCGAGTCTGAATGGCCCACCTCGCGCCGAGAAATCGGCCCCATTCCAGACCTCGTCGTCACCGCTGGGAATGTCCTTGAAGTGTACGTCGTCAGAGTTCAAGAGGAAGATGGCACCAGAGGCCCTAGGGCTTCAGGAGAACCCAAACGTGGTGGTCTCATGGACGGCGTCTCTGGGGCTTCGCTTGAACTCGTTTGCCATTACAGGTATGTTGCCCTAGTTAAACCTCGCTTTACTGTTTCTTCCACTGTCTTGGCATTTTGCCTGGAACTTAGTCGAAGTCGCTTAATTAGTTATTCGTAATACTTATTCAAATTAATTACACAATTCCATGCTTGTTTGCTTTTAATTGCATTGCAGATTGCACGGTAATGTGGTAACAATGGCGGTATTATCTAGTGGAGGTGGAGATGGTTCCAGAAGAAGAGATTCTATTATTTTAACCTTTGAAGATGCAAAAATTTCAGTTCTAGAGTTTGATGATTCAATTCATGGACTTCGTAGTAGGTGCGTTGTTATTTTTTGTTCACTGTTCCTGGTATTTTGGTCAATGTTATGTTAATTATGCCTTAATTTAATTCCAATTTGGAACACACCCGACTGTTTTGAAAAGTATTATATTTGTTGAATGTTTGTAAGTCGCGAATATTAAACCCTGAATACCTCTGAGAATTAAATGAGTTTTATGAACTTGCAAACTGGATACTTGATCTCATCTAGCAGGCATCTGTGCAGCAACTGCGTTAACTTGAATTTGGTTGTGTAATTTAGTGATTGAAGGCCTTAAAGTCCGTAATATGTATTATGGACATGATTCACCAGTTGTCCCCATTATTACTTTAGTTGTCTTGGAATTTGGGTTTGTATTTGGCTGAAAATGATTTTTGAATGTATGAAAACACTCATGATCTAAGAAAATACTTGCAATTATAAGAACAACATATTTTTCATCATTTGTTTACTGTGTTGCAAGGTGATACTTATTCATTGATGTTGACCTTCTTTCAGCTCTATGCACTGTTTTGAGGGCCCAGAATGGCTTCATTTGAGAAGAGGTAGAGAGTCATTTGCAAGAGGCCCATTGGTTAAGGTTGATCCTCAAGGAAGGTGTGGAAGTGTTCTTGTTTATGGTCTGCAAATGATAATACTTAAACCTTCTCAGGTCTCTTCTCCTCCTAAACTTTGTATTTTAGTCATTGTGGTACTGGAACTCTCACGGCATCTTGTGTTGAAATGATATAATACAAAAAGTTAATTTTGAATCCTGCTATATGTACTATAGGATTTCGAGGGAAATATGGAAGCATTGTTGGCTTAGCAACAGTTTTAAGTATTGGCTTGTATGTCTCTATTAGGAGCATATTCAAGTTGGTCTAGGTCATTGTGTCAACAATGTATTGGCTCTCATAATCAACAAGGTATTGCTTGAAGTACTGGCTCTCATGGCATCTTATGCCAAAAAATATAATACAAGAAGTTAATTTAGATTCATGCTTTATGAATTGTAGGATTTGGAGGGAAAAAGGGAAACCTTGTTGGCTTAGTAACAGCTCTAAGTATTGGCTTGAATGCAGTATTAGCACATTCAAGTATTGGTCCTGGTCATTACGACTCAAGGTCCTAAAGTAGAGGTGTGCTTTAAAAATGGGTCCTCCAATACAATTATACAATTTTAGATGACATCATGAACTGTCAAAAGCAAACACAATAGACTTTCTTTTACCAACATTTCAATTTTCCCTCTGTTTTAATTTGAATTTTTGTTTCAGGGCGGCTCTGGTTTGGTTGGAGATGATGATAGTTTTGGTTCTGGAGGTGCAATTTCTGCTCGTATTGAGTCATCTTACATTGTTAATCTACGAGATATGGACATGAAGCATGTAAAGGATTTTACATTTTTACATGGTGAGTTTGAATGCTTACTGTAAATTATTTAACGAGACTTTAGAAATATTAAATATTCTATGATAATGAAATCCACATGTGAATTTGAGTATTTGTAATTGGCTGAATTTCGAATATGTAAGATAAATGCATTATTTTAAATTTTCTCCATAATAGTATTAAAACTATTTTGTTTCGTATGACAAAATAGGTCATTTCTAATAAATTTTGGTTTATATCTCTAAAGATTGACACAATATATATTGTATAGGTTATATCGAGCCTGTGATGGTTATCCTTCATGAGCAGGAGCTTACCTGGGCTGGGCGTGTCTCATGGAAGCACCACACTTGTATGATTTCTGCACTTAGTATCAGTACAACTTTGAAGCAGCATCCTCTCATATGGTCAGCTGTTGTAAGTTCTAGAAAAAGTGAAACTACCTGCTGAAAAGTTCTGTGTTTTTCTCGAACTTTGTATTTAGTATATGTAGTTTAGACTCATTGTGATCTAAGAAATTAATGTTTCAGCATTCAGCTGAACATGAAAATATGAACAAATATTTCTTCAAGCTCTTGCATCCTTTTGCTATACTAGAGAATGCATATACTCAATACAATTCAGGTGACCTGAAAGATTAGCTCTCTTGCATTCACTGTATTTCTTCTTATATTCTTGCCAGAATCTCCCACATGATGCCTACAAGCTACTTGCTGTACCATCTCCAATTGGCGGTGTTCTTGTGATTAGTGCAAATTCTATTCATTACCATAGCCAGGTAATTTTATTTCTAGAGTCGAATTCTAATAGCTAGCTGAAGCAAAATTTTATGGGCTTTTTTTCCTACTTCATGCAGTCAGCCTCTTGCGCATTGGCATTGAACAGTTACGCTGTTTCTGCTGATAACAGGTCCCAACTCTCTCTCTCTCTCTCTCTCTCTCTCTCTCTCTCCATTTTACACTCCACACACCCCTGTCCTCCCTCCCTCTCATCTCATTGGCTGCTTTCTTTCCTCCAAACTTTGTGTTTGGATGATTATTGACTTTAGCTGGCATATCATTTTGAGTTTGAGAACTGTAGTTGGGTGAGGCCCCATATTTTTTTCCCATAACTTAATTTATTTTCTGTTTCATTCAGTCAAGAGATGCCAAGATCTAGTTTCACCGTGGAGCTTGATGCTGCCAATGCAACTTGGTTATTGAACGATGTAGCCTTGCTGTCTACAAAAACTGGAGAGCTACTATTGCTTACCCTTGTTTATGACGGACGGTCAGTAATTGCAATTCGATTTATTCTATGTTTTTACTTATTTTGATTTCCTTTGAGCCTGGGATGATTCTCGAGCATGTCAGTAATCCTACAAGAAGTTGGAATGTGACACCGCCTAGGTTGATTCTTGCGCAGTTTATTTTTTCCTCTGCCCACATTTATAGGACATGCATATGCATTCGTCTGCTCAAAGTATTTTGCTAGCTAATGATCCTATTTTTACAATCTGCAGGGTTGTGCAGAGACTTGACCTTTCAAAGTCTAAAGCTTCAGTACTTACGTCGGTTAGTTAAATTTTGATTTTGTTTTGCTCTAATTTATTTTTAGATATTCATTTAACAGATCTTCAGTTCCATGCATGCAATTTAATTGTCGCTTTTGTGAAAAATCTGCTAAATTTTGCTGTAGGGTATTACGAAAGTTGGAAATTCGTTATTTTTTCTGGGCAGTCAGTTGGGGGACAGTTTGCTTGTGCAGTTCACTTGTGGTGTAGGGGGCTCAATGTTGTCATCTGATATGAAGGATGAGGTTTGTGTTGGATGTCGTCAATTTTCCACTTAGTTGCACTTTGTGAAAAATTTGGTCCAGTGTTTTTTTCAAATTGTTATTCTCCTTAATAGCTTTTTTCTTTAATGAGATTTTGAATTCCGCTCCCATATTTGATGTTTACTCAATCTTAAGAGTCTTTAACTGGTGTAATCTTTTTCAACATTATCTTGATAGTCCTGGTGCTTCAATTTTACAGGTAGGAGATATTGAAGGTGATGGCCCATCGGCAAAGCGATTGCGAATGTCATCTTCTGATGCATTGCAAGATACGGTTAGTGGCGAGGAGCTCTCTTTGTATGGGTCAGCTCCAAATAATGCAGAATCAGCTCAGGTTGGTTAACTTTCTGGGAATGCATTTCTGATCCGTTTTTAACCTGCTTAATTTGTTCAATATGTGGAGTGAGGGGATCCCTCCCCATAGTAGGAAGAGAAGTTGAAAACAGGAAAAAGTAGTCTCAGCCTTAATTTATGTCATTTTATTGGGTTATTGATGAGGACGTCTTTGATTCTAACTCGTCGGAGTCGAGTTCTTCTCAACCAGGGAGAATTGATGAGGACATCTTTGTCAAACCCATTAGGGTTTACAAACGAAAGAGATGGAAGAGGGAATTATTAATTAGTTTCCTAATTTATTTTGTTAGTTCCTAGACTCTTTAGTTTTCCAGATTTCACTAGGATTTTAATTTCCAGATTTTAGTAGGATTTGATTTAAGTTTCCTAGTTTATTTGGATTGGTTCCTTTGTGGATTAGGATTTCTTTTTTAGTAAGGGATTTTTATCCTATTATCTCTAGGTTTTAGTTTGCTATAAATACCCCCCATGTAATTCTTTAAAATTCAGAGTTGAGATATAAAGAAAAGTTTATTTTCCAGAGATTGGAGACTACTTGGTGTGAAGCCAAACCCCTGGAGTGATTCCAGACCTATCCCTTTTGCTCTATTTTCTGTTTTTCCACTGTTCTCACTTCCGCTAAATTACCCAAATACTCAATTCACCCATATCCTACATCAGTTATGCTTTAGGCTTTGTAATCACAGTAGTTACAACCTTGACTTTTCTAGTAGGTCTATAGTTTAATCACAGCGGTTTCCTTATTTTGTTTGTCTAGTTATTATAATGATTTGCGTTTTGATATTTGCATGTGTAGTTGGTGGGAGAAATTGATTGTTCAATATTGCAAATGAGTTCACATCGTAAAGTATCTTGACGTTTATTTGACTTATGAATTGTTTTCGTTGCTCATCATATTTTTTTCCTTTTATGCAATATAATGACCTTTCTTTTCTTCCTTTGGGTGCATGCAGAAGTCTTTTTCATTTGCTGTAAGGGACTCTTTGATTAATGTTGGTCCTTTGAAGGACTTCTCCTATGGTTTAAGGATTAATGCAGATGCAAATGCTACTGGAATTGCTAAACAGAGTAATTATGAACTGGTTAGTCTGATGATTACTTTTTCTCCCTTCTATAGTATTCGTCCTCTTCCTTATTTGCTTAATCATATTTTACTTTAGAATATTGTGGCTTTTTTTCTTTCTGTTATTTGAAAATCGGGGGATTTTATGTTATTACTGTTTTTATTGTTTTATAAAATGATCTCTATATTCTCTCGGATAATTTTTAGGTGTGCTGTTCGGGTCATGGAAAGAATGGTGCTCTCTGTGTTCTTCGTCAATCAATTCGTCCAGAAATGATTACTGAGGTCCGTGGTAGTCTATTTTTCTGTTGAATGCATTAGGCCCCTAACTTCGTATGTCCTGCTGCTGTTTTAATATCTTTTCACATAGTGTTACATAGCTATACTCTTGGGGTTTTAAATTGATTTTTCTTGCTAAAATGCATTGTCCTGTAGCCAAGATTAGTTAAAATGACCCAACTTCTCTCCCTCCTCCCATTTTTGACGTAGCAGGTTGAACTACCAGGCTGCAAGGGAATTTGGACTGTTTACCACAAGAATGCACGTGGTCATAATGCTGACTCTTCTAAAATTGCTGCTTCTGATGACGAGTATCATGCATATTTAATTATAAGTCTGGAGGCTCGTACAATGGTAAGTCGTCTACTTTCTTGTGTTAGATTATAGTTGGAAGTATCTTTCAAGACTTAATTATTTGTAAATTATTTTCTTGTTTATAGAGCTACATGCTTTTCATAATGAAATCATTCCTTGTGACATGCAATGCTAGAAACGTGTGCGACGTTTTTTAAATCATACCAAAATTAGCTACTTGCAAAGCCAATTTACATTGTACAAAATCAGCCTGTGCTGGAGAGGGAGTATGGTTTGGGCCTTCTAGCAGATGATTTGTAGCTTTTGGATTAGTAATCAGTTGAAGCCTTTAATGATTCTCTCCTTCCCTTCCCTGTCTGCCTCCCACCTGAATCTCCTTGTCCCTCCGCTGGATACTGCATCTAGGATTTCTTTGTTCAAATGGTTCAATATCTTCTGCTGATCTGAGTGAGAATTGCTTCTTTCATAATCTGTAGTTTTCATCAGAGTCTGCATGTTACATTTTATATTAATTCAACGTGATTATCATTTGTCAGGTCATATGAGTGAGTGTCTATATGACTGCAAATGTGTCAAGTAGCTGGTTTTTGGGATAGATGCTGTCTCAGTCTGATAACTGTTCTGGAACTAAATATTTCAACATTAGGAAGATAAAAAAGAAGCGACTTTCTGTTTTAATGTGTTGGCAATCCACACAAGCAAGTGTGTTGTCTTTTTATTTTGATATTTTCAATTGGCATCAGAGTTTCTTTCCAATTATTTTGACCCCTCCTCAAAACGAAAATGATGGCTAGGTACTTGAAACAGCTGATCTTCTGAGTGAAGTCACAGAAAGTGTTGACTATTTCGTGCAAGGGAGAACAATTGCTGCAGGGAATTTGTTTGGAAGGTAAACTTGTATCTGTTATAGATTCATTCGTTTCTCCTTGCCCAGCCTTGGCATATCTTCTTCATGGGTAGTTTAACTCTCTTTAAGATTCTTTCCCACCTGTCTTTTTTGTAAATAGCTTTATGTTTCCTCTTCAGTATGCGTTTACAACTATACTATATAGTTTGTTTTGAGTGTTCTGAATCTTTTTCATAATAATCCTTTTTTGTTTCGAAGGTGTCGAGTTGTGCAGGTTTATGAACGTGGTGCTCGAATTCTAGATGGTTCTTTTATGACTCAGGATTTAAGCTTTGGAACTTCAAACTCTGAAATGGGTACTGGTTCAGAGAGCTCCACAGTGTTATCAGTTTCTATTGTTGATCCCTATGTTTTACTGAGAATGTCTGATGGTGGTATCCGGCTCCTTGTTGGAGGTATGTTTTGTCAGAAAAATGTTGTATGCATAATTCATAAAAGATTTTGAGTGTACTGCTGATCTTCTTGACATGTCACTTATAGTTGTTTCTCTTGTCGGAATTTTCTGTTTCATTATGATAAACTTGGATCGGCTCATTATGATTTTGATTTGCAGATCCTTCTTTGTGCACTGTTTCTATAAGCATTCCAGCTGCCTTTGAGAGCTCAAAGAAATTGATATCTGCCTGCACACTGTATCATGATAAAGGACCTGAGCCATGGCTCCGGAAGACAAGTACAGATGCTTGGCTTTCCACAGGAATTGACGAGGCCATTGATGGTGCTGATGGTGTCTCACATGATCAGGGTGATGTATATTGTGTTGTTTGTTATGAAAGTGGTTCCCTTGAAATATTTGATGTGCCCAATTTCAATTGTGTTTTCTCTGTGGATAAGTTTGTATCGGGAAATGCACACCTAGTAGATACATTAATGCGAGACCCACCAAAAGATTCCCAAAAACTGATCAACAAAAGTTCTGAAGAAGTGAGTGGCCAGGGTCGGAAAGAAAATATACAGAATATGAAAGTTGTAGAGCTGGCTATGCAGAGATGGTCGGGACAGCATAGCCGTCCTTTTCTTTTCGGGATATTGAATGATGGGATGATTCTTTGTTACCATGCTTACTTGTTTGAAGGTCCAGAGACTGCCTCTAAAACTGAGGATTCAGCTTCTGTTCAGAATACTGCTGGTGTAAGCAATCTTAGTGCTTCCAGGCTCAGAAATTTGAGATTTGTTCGTGTCCCCTTGGACACATATGCTAAAAAGGACACATCAAATGAGACATCGGGCCAAAGAATGACAATTTTTAAAAACATTGCTGGCTATCAGGGGTTGTTCCTTTCCGGGTCAAGACCAGCTTGGTTTATGGTGTTCAGAGAACGTGTACGCATTCATCCACAGGTGAGAAATCTGAGTATCTTTTTAAAATGAAGGAAACAATTGAGACAACCTAAATTTATATGCATTTTAGTAACCATATAACATAATTTTCCTGAAAGGATGACTTTAAAAGATATTTTCCCCCTCTTCTGTCATGTTATTCAAGAATCTGGCTTTTCAGAATGGAAGTTATTTTCTTTGAGATTGAATTGGATAGAGTTATTTTGTATGAGATTTGATCTCATCTCCCTCAGGGTTATTATTGCCCATATGTGCAAATTCAAAGTTTTAATGGATGCTATCTATGCAGGTGGGCTACTTATTAAATTTTTTTTTTTGGGCAGCTTTGTGATGGTTCAGTCGTTGCCGTCACTGTTCTTCACAATGTTAACTGTAACCATGGACTCATATATGTTACATCACAGGTTTGAAAACAGTATGTTTCCATTCTCTGTGTAATTGTCTCCACAACTCACAATGTTATGGCTAATCCTTTCTACTTCTATCCCCAATTTCTAGGGTATTTTGAAGATTTGCCAACTGCCGCCTATCACAAGTTATGACAATTATTGGCCAGTACAAAAGGTGGGTACTTCTGTTTAAGTCAATGTATACTTAAGTCCAACAGGTGTATCATGCCATCTATATTCGAAGTTACGTTTATGCGTAGTTAAAAGTTTTGGCATTAATGTTTTTTATTTTATGATTTGATTAGATTCCGTTGAAAGGAACTCCTCATCAGGTCACTTACTTTGCTGAGAAGAATTTATACCCGCTTATAGTTTCAGTACCCGTGAGTATATATAAACCCTCAACAGTTTTTGGCCTAAACAGTATTAGCTATTTTGTTACGCTTTTCGTTTTATAAGTTGGTCTAGTATGCATGCATCCAGATATGCACACATTATATATCAATAGTGCGATATACAATACACAAATATATGTCAAGAGACATTTGCCAATGTCTTACTCAGTATTTGGTTATTCCATATGCACAAATCCTTTTTAATCTGAGTTTTCTGTCAACTTTTGTTCAGCTCTGTCTCTAGAATTTGTTTTCTTTCTTGTCCATACACACTATGTACTCATTTTGAGTAATGTACATCAATTACTTCAGGTTCATAAGCCACTGAATCAAGTTCTTTCATCTCTGGTTGATCAAGAAGTTGGCCATCAGGTTGAAAATCATAACTTGAGTTTTGATGAACTACACCGAACTTATAGTGTTGATGAATTTGAGATTCGGATTATGGAGCCGGACAAATCTGGTGGCCCTTGGCAAACTAAAGCTACCATTCCAATGCAAACTTCAGAGAATGCTCTAACTGTTCGAGTGGTTACACTTTTTGTAAGTTTGCTGTTTTATTCATCTGCCTAATTTTGGGTGTTAGACTATGATTTCTGTATCCTTTTGTTCCACCTTTCCTCTCTGTATTTCTGAGAGAGGTGTTGGATGGAATAAAGTATGTATCATAGAAAGTACGCTGGTGTATGCATAATCTCATTGTCTTTTGTTTTTCAAAATAATTGACGTGGTACTTCATTGCAGAATACAACCACAAAAGAGAATGAAACACTTTTAGCAATTGGGACTGCTTATGTGCAAGGGGAGGATGTTGCTGGGAGAGGACGGGTTCTTTTATTTTCAGCTGGAAAAAGTGCTGACAATACCCAGACCTTGGTATTTTTCTGGATCATTTAAATCTTTACCTTCTTAACTGTCTATTATAATTTCCCACAATATCTATTGCTATACAAAGTTTATAGGTCACTTTCAGTTTCACCTTTTGGGATTCTTTAAAGTCCACTCTATGAGATAAAGTCAGTTATTTCTGTTTTCAGGTTTCAGAAGTTTACTCCAAAGAATTGAAGGGTGCCATATCTGCATTAGCCTCACTTCAAGGTCATCTGTTGATAGCTTCTGGCCCTAAAATTATTTTACACAAGTGGAATGGTACTGAACTGAATGGTGTGGCATTTTTTGATGTTCCACCATTATATGTTGTGAGCCTAAATATTGTACGTATACTTTCTTTATTCAGTTGTCTCTTTTAATTTATTCTTTTCTTTGTATGCAAACCTGGATATCAGTACTTGAATATATGAATAAATGTTGTGATGTGAAATCTGAGGGTGTCTTGAAATGTATCAGAAAAGAGGAATCATAAGTTTGTTAAAGTCATGCCAAATTTTGTTTTGTTTATATAGTTGTGCATGCACATGTGTATAATGTTTGCTATTGCTGAATTTATTAAGATTTACATGTTTCTGAGCAATATGTGACAATTTTTGATGACTAAATTTGTTCTTGCAGGTCAAGAATTTTATCCTCCTTGGTGACGTTCACAAAAGCATTTACTTTCTCAGTTGGAAGGAGCAGGGAGCTCAGCTCAGTTTATTGGCCAAGGATTTTGGTAACCTTGATTGTTTTGCAACGGAGTTTTTGATTGATGGAAGTACACTGAGCCTTGTAGTTGCAGATGAGCAAAAGAACATTCAGGTTAGTGCTTTGTAGTTTGGATGCACGTTAGTCCTCTTTCGGTCTCTCTTTTACCCCTGCCCCCATGCATAAACATACTGGGGGTTCACCATCTTCTTCTCAATAAAATTTTCTTTTATTGTGAAGTTACAGTTCTCTTTTTGTACTGTTTTAACAATGTTGGACAGTGTTGGCTTACTTTAGTTTGAATGAATACATTTGTTATGCCAAAACAGATCTTTTACTATGCACCAAAGATGTCTGAGAGTTGGAAAGGCCAGAAGCTTCTCTCAAGGGCTGAGTTTCATGTTGGTACCCATGTGACTAAGTTCCTGCGGTTGCAGATGCTCTCTACTTCATCTGACCGAACAGGGACCAATCCGGGCTCTGATAAAACCAATCGCTTTGCTCTGTTATTCGGTACCCTGGATGGGAGCATTGGCTGTATTGCACCTCTTGATGAACTGACATTTCGTAGGTTGCAGTCATTACAGAAAAAGCTTGTGGATGCTGTTCCCCATGTTGCTGGTCTGAATCCAAGAGCTTTCCGCCAGTTTCGGTCAAATGGAAAGGCTCATCGGCCTGGCCCTGACACCATAGTTGACTGTGAGCTTCTAAGCCAGTAAGTTCTGTGCTCCTTCTAACGTACTTAGATGACAGTTTTTGATGTCTTTCAAGATGCAGATGATCTTGTCCTGGTGCTGGATATTATTTGCTTTTCTTGTTTACATCATTAGAGGTATTAGTATGCTCATATTTTCTTAGCGGAGCCTTGTCTCGGGAGAGAAATTAGTATGCTAATATGGAATGATGCACCCTAGTTACAGACTACAGTATAGAGCTCTAATTGTTATGCAACACATTTAACAGTATTTAATGCCAGGATAATTAATACTGGGCGCTAACAACTGTAATATAATTTCTATCCTTGCAGTTATGAGATGCTTCCATTGGAGGAACAGCTTGAAATTGCAAACCAGATAGGGACTACTCGTTCACAAATTTTCTCAAACTTAAATGACCTCTCCATAGGAACGAGCTTCTTGTGAGTGAGTGCATCACATCTGAAAACGAGCTTTGAGAGAGGGTGCACATCATTATATTTGGATTGCCGTATTCCTGGTAAGTTGGTATTACTATGTTCATTCGTGATTGTTGGTGTGGTCTGCTGAATTGAGAGAAAATTCGGTTAAGGGGTAGGAGAGAATTGGGAAATGTTGTAACTCCTATGTTGTATGTATTAATTTGTGCTAGACAAATGATGACTGGTCATTACTTTGGGGTGACAAGCATCAAGAGGTGCTAGCTAACCATACTTCTAGGGTTAGAACTTTGTTCAGTTTTGCCATGACGAGTATAACAGACTAGCAACCTAGTGAGTCGTTACCTCTGAAGAGTGTATTTAGTTTTGTTCACATGAAATAACATATTGATGAAATTACCATGAGTTTGCATCCGTCTCAAATTCAAAAAAAATTATTTAAAATTATTTAAAAAACTTGTTTTGAAGAGTGTAAATGACGAACCATCATTGGCCTATAAGCCATGTTTGGTGACTGTGATTGGATTGGATTATGAGTTACAATTGAACTGGAAATGATAACACTAATCCAATGATATGTTTGGTACTACAAATGATTATGGGGTATTGAAATGTGCTATTGCATGGCTTAGTAGGATTAGACATACTCCAATCCAACTTAATCTCAACATTTTGGTGGGATTCATAATCCTACTACATTTGGCTTTAGTAGGATTAGATATAATCAAATACATGTTGTTTTTAGGCAACCAAACATTTGACTAGAATTATGAATCCTATCCAATTACATAATCCAAACTCACCAAATGGTGCCATATAGAACAGACAAGGTGGGCCATAGGAGATATGATGGGCATTTCTTTAATAATTCGAAGAAGAATGCAATTTTTGTAACAATTCAGATACACTGGGAAGTGGTAATTGGGCCAAAAAAAATTTGTTTGTTTGTTTTTAATCTCAATCTTGGGGTGATTTTTCTATGAAGTAAAACCGCAGTGCAAGGCCTCGTTTCGTTCTGAAAACAATTTATTAACAGAGTTTAAACTCCTGCCAGGAATTTATTAAGAGGGGATAGTTATGCCTCGTGACTCAGACTCCTCTTTCGCTTTTGTGTTGGCTCAGCAGTGTATTATTGTTGGCAAACAGTCAGTAAGACTCCCATGAATATAGTTTACCACTTAGATTGCAAAAATCTAGTAAATTTGATATGTAATCATTAATCCCGAAACATTTCCACGTGCCTCGTGTGTGACTTCAGTTGTCCTGTCGACAAACTACGGGGTACCTGCAGTTATATGCGGTGGAATGTATATTTACTGGTTTATTTCGAGCAGTCCTGTCCAGTCCAGTCTCTAGTGCATTAACTCATTCGATTCCGATGTGTTAATAATACTTTTCCAAACCCCATCTAAAGTACTCCATGCAGGAATGTTAATTACAATTTACAAACTTAAGAATTTGTGATTGTTTGGTTAAAAACAAACCTCCTTTCCCCCACAAAGGAAAAGAAAAGAACAGTGCTAATGAGAGGAATATGAAAAGGGTAAATGCACGAGGTAAAGAAAAAGGCAAATACGAGTTAATGATTTTTACTTTTTTACTTTGACACAATGCCAAATGGAGACACAAAATGACCAAAATAATGAAGTGGGGGTGTTCAACAACACACACACACTCTCTCTCCCTCTCTCTATGATGCATTCATTCATGTACATTAGAAATTTAGAATCAAGATGACTCTCTCTCTCTCTCTCCATGATGCATTCATTCATGTACATTAGAAATTTAGAATCATGATGACTCACGTGCACATAATTCTATCCATCCATCTCTTTGGGCAAAGGGAATGAATGAAAACAAACGAGAGAGAGAGAGAGAGAGAGAGAGAGAGAGAGAGAGAGAGAGAGAGAGAGAGAGAGAGAGAGAGAGAGATGAGAAGAAGAAAGAAGAGCATCTAATTAAGTGTGAGGGAGGGAAGGAGGTTTCTAAAGTCTAAAGTGCATGTGGTGTTTATGCATGCATGGGACCATTGGCTTCAAAGAATGTCAAGCTAAAGCACAACACAAGTCCTTCGACTGCGATGAATAAGAGAGGCCATGGAGTGTCCCCTCTCATGCGCAATACATCCACCACTTTTCTTATCTCTTTCTGTTTGCACTTAATTTTTTTGTTCATTTCGTCAATTTTTTGTCACTTAAATTTTATAGAGGTGGAATCTTACCAATGCACACTAATGACTAATGTTTTGAGGTCCCTATCAAATATGAATATCATCAATTGAGCTCTCTCTCTCTCTCTCTCTCTCTCTCTCTCTCTCTCTCTCTCTCTCCACATTATAAGTGTGTACGTCTTGTGTTTGTGTGCTTTGACAATGACCAAAGGTGAGAGGTGAGGTGAGGTTTTGGCTTTCATTCTTTCTTTTTCAAAGGGGACTTTGAATTTCTGCTCTCTACATGTACATGGGGTCCAATTCCATAGTCCAAAAGCAATGGTGCGCTACTCTTGGTCTCTTCCCAAATCAAAACTTGGCCACCCTATCCTCATTCACTGCTTCTTGCCACAAAGACAAAACCCAAATTAGCTTTTGATTTCCCCTTTTATCTTTACCTTTTTAATCATTTTGGCCTGGTCTCTTTTACTCTCCTTCACTGTCAAAGCGACAGATCCCCCCCATTGATGACGGTGAACAAAACAGCAACGGAGTGAGTCGTTTCTGGAACCACAGGGAACATTCAAAACAGCACGGGCCATGGCAGTGAGTGAGGAAAATGAAACAATGGTTTTACAATGTCGTTTAGTTCATTAGCATATCTCACGTTTCCTTCCCTCTCGTTTTGGGGCTAAACCACAATATAATGTCGTTTGGAGCTCAAGAAATTCTCAGTTCTCAAGTTTGCTGGTACATCATATTAGGGTATTTTTTTAGTGGTTCAACCTCTCTAACTTTTTGCAAGCCAAAAAAACCCTTATCCGAAATTACCCAATTAAGTAAAAATGGATTTCATGTCATTATTCCGATCGAATTTTAGATAGAATGAGACTTGCACTAAATATTCATTCAAATCCAATCACACACACACACACACATATATATATATATATAGTCAAACCAATCATACTAGTTTAGAAATTATCACACTTTGACTCAGAGAAGTGTGGCTTAGATGCTTCCAACATGCCCCTTCAACTGGAAGGAGAGACACATATTATCCAAATTTTCCAACCCCTTTTACTTGACAAGTGGAAGAAACTATGTATGTTAGCCTTTGGTGGAATATATCATCACCCACCATGGATGATGGCATCAAAACCACTTAGACTTATAAGTTGCTCTGATCATATATATTCCAAGTCCATGCTGATCATGATTTCTTTCTTGAATGATGTTTGGGTGGTTTGCGTGGCAGCGTGCAAGCAAAGCCAGCATGCTAGCTCTGCCCACACTCCCCTTGGGGGCCTTGGATATCAGATTAAGACTCCGCATGATGCAACACACTTGATTATCGTCAAATATTTGAATATTCTCTCTCTCTCTCTCTCTCTCTCTCTCTCTCTCTCTAATCATTTGCTAATTAAATAATTTAATTTAATTTTGCCTATGTATATAGTTCTCATATATAATAACTAGTGTACTTAGCTAGCATAATGCACCTAATTGGAGCCCTGCAACCCTAAACTGTTAGTCAACTTGTATTATATTATATAGATTTCAATATTAATTAAGTTGTCTCCCATGCAGATGCAGTGCTGCCTGTTTCGGATTAAAGACTTCAAATTTATACATATATATTGTTTGTTACTTTAATTTCAATTATGTTAGAAATAAAGTCGATCATCGAACATTAATTTCAAACAAACTTCCTCGACCACACAGCTAGTCAAATGCGTGTTACTATAGATTGTACGTATTTGCATGTTCCCATCTTTTTCGGCTTAGTCGGCAGATAGACATAGAATCTAAGATCTAAGATCTTCTTTGAGTTTTGCAGATTATTGGTTCATTGAATTCATAACAAAAAGACATCTGCTGCATGTCAAAACCTTCTTCTTAATTTATTGTATTTATATTAATTATATCTGATCAATCACAATCTTGGATATTTGCAACTTGGGTCACTGCTTGCTTGTTTGACCAATTAATTGTAATCATTTTAACTTATAACAACACTATCAGATTTAGGGTTACGATGGAGCTGTTTAATCTGCTTGTTGACGTACTGTACTGGATCTAGTTTTCAACAAATTAGCCATTCACATGTTGCCAAGTGTTGGTCCTGCCAATGCAGCCATCCATGCATGACCCAGAATATATATGCTGGACTGTGAGCTAGTACTTTGTGGGGCTTCCTTTTCCAACAATTCTTGAAAAGCTAGCTTTTCCATCAAAACAAACAAGCAGTGCGTATTAGTTGCTGAGTTTTCTGATCTTATTCATCACTGCAAATCCCGTTGCCTCTGGATTTTAGCAACGAAACAGACAGAGACAAGAAAAAAGGTGTTTGCCTTTAACAAATAGTGCATATATATATATTTCCCTCAATTTCATATCATCTTAAAACCCCCGCAGTGCATACAATAAGAATGGAAAGCTCTTCACCATTCTATTCTATATATAAATTATGCATTTATATGTATGGATGTTCTCAACCCTTCTACCCAATATCCTATGAGAAAAAAAGAAAGAAAAAAAAAAAAGCAGAATGAAATAGCACACAACTTGGCAGTTGGCAATGCCCCTTTTGATCTGTGACAGGATGGAGATTATAATAGAACAACATGCACTTGTTGTACGTATGTGTTGAGAGAGAGAGAGAGAGAGAGAGAGAGAGAGAGAGAGGCACTTTCTTCAAGACATGGAGATGTAGGAAGGGGTGATGGTTTTGCCTTTTCATTTTCCGACAAGTAAACAAAGGAAATCGTCTCTGCCGTTCCATTGGTAGGCAAAAGCTAACCCAAAGTAAAAAAGAAACAACTTTGAACATCATGTGTAATATTGCAAAACCCTCTCTCTCTCTCTGTCGACCCAATTCTTTGAATTTTTTAAGTAACCCCCAACTCCACCAACCCAACAAGCCAAGAACACCACTCTTGCCGCGCGCTAACCATGTGATATGAATGAGTAACCTTAGTGTGCCTTCTTTTTTCCCTTTTTAAATTCATAATATTCTCCATTTGCTGTACTCCCAAAAATTGCATTATCTTTTTGCTACCTATAACTTATAAGCTTAGGCATATGGTGAAGCTAGCATCTCCTCCACCACAAGTGCCTCTCTTCCAAGTCAACCCTGACCCTTGGTCGACTTATAAATTAAAGGCCTGCTCTCGCTGAATTCTAACTACATTAACTTTTTAAGGGTTAATAAAGGGTACACTTAGAAATATCACTGCTGTTAGCTAGCTAGCTACAATCTAATCACATCTAAAAAATAATGTGGTTTACACGTGTACAAGATATACTACGCATGCCCATACTAAAGTAGTATTCTTATTTCGTGCTTCATTCAATCTGTTAAAAGTTAAGACCGGCTCCATTTTTTGAATCTTATTAATCGATTATAATTTTAAATTATGGTAATTAATAACTAAAACATAAATTATTTATTTTTGGATCAACATTGAGTTTGGGAGATGCTCATTACCTTTTTAAAACTGTTTATTTTCCTTGTTAAACTGGAACTTTAACATTGGGCACGTATCTTTCTTTCCTCCTTGAGTTAAAAGTTGCTGGATGAAATAATAATACACGCCAACACAAATCAATTCGTGAGAAAGTTTCAATTCTAATCCTCGCAACGCAACAATCAAAAGGAAAAAACCAATAATGGCATGGCCCTCCTCCATTTTACAAAAACAAACAGCATCTAAGAAAAAAGTATTTTCCGCATCCAAACACCCCCGTAAACACTTTCTCTTACCGACTGTGCCATCACAAAAATAATTTTAATTATAGGGCACCGAAAAAAATGAACAAGAAAAAGAACATTTAAAATAAAAACGCGCGTCTGAGGCTTCAACCCAATGCTTTAGCTACAAAATGAACCACGCGTTCTCAGTGCATTTGGGCATGACATTTTATTTTATTTTCATATTTTCATATTTTCATAATTTTATTATTAGACCTATATGTAACGCCCACAACACCCCCACGAGCTTAATTTACATTGACAAAGCTTAGCTGCTGAGCTGCAGTTCTTCTTCTTCTTCTTCTTCTTCCACCTCCCTCCATTACTCCCATAATCCTTTTCGGCGCTCTCTCTCTCTCTGCAACTCCCACGCTTCAATTATATCTTCTTCCTCTTCTTCTTTGAATTTGAACATTTTGTTTAATTCACATGGCACTTGAGACTTTGCTACTCAAGGTAAAGACAGCCATATCCCACAGCTTCGACGCTGTGCGGACGTCAAGCCACCCGCACCCAAACAAACCCATACGCAAATCAAACGTCGGCGTTTTGTCCTTCGAGATCGCCGGCCTCATGTCAAAGCTCATCCACCTCTGGCAGGCCCTCTCCGACAAGAACATGATCCGCCTCCACAACGACTCCATCTCCCTCGAAGGTGTTCTCAAAATTGTCTCAAACGACGACGCTTTCCTCCTCTCCCTCGCCTGCGCCGAGCTCGTCGAGAATCTCCGCCTCCTCGCCACCGCCATCTCCAGCCTAAGCACCAAATGCCAGGACCCCAACCTCCGCGCCTTCCACCGTCTCTTCCTCGACTTCGCCGACTCGGGTCGCGATCCGCACAATTGGGTAATCGGGTTCAAGGAAATGGATACTAAAAACGTCAAGAAACTCGAGAGGTACGTCACCGTGACGTCCACTCTGTACAGAGAGATGGACGAGCTTTCTGTGCTCGAAAGCGGGCTGAGCAAAGCTTGGAAATACAATGAGTGCGAGAACAATCATTCGTCGTCTTCGATGAGCAGCAAAGAGCAGAAGATCATCGATCTCCAACAGAAGATCGTGTGGCAGAGGCAAGAGGTGAAGTATTTGAAGGACAGATCTTTGTGGAGCCGGAGCTTTGACACGGTCACTTGGGTTCTTGCGAGGTCCATTTTCACTGCTCTTGCGAGGACAAAGCTTGTTTTCGGCATAGGACAATGCCCGCCTTCATCTTTGCCTCGCAGTCTTTCAGCTTCCGCTACCGTCCACCCATCCGATCAAACGGCGTGTCGTTTCGTGTCGGGGCCATTGAAGCCCGCAAAATCTCATCACCATCAAGAGAAGAACGTTATTGATAATCTTAAGGATTTGGAAAATATTGGGTTTTTCGAGACCAACTCGAAACTCCTAAAGCCTCCACCAACTACTTTAGGCGCGGCGGCTTTGGCGCTTCACTACGCCAACTTGATCATGGTGATGGAGAAGATGATCAAGTTTCCACAAATGGTTGGTGTGGATGCGAGGGACGATTTGTATTCCATGCTACCGAGTAGTATCCGATCGTCGTTGAGGGCCCGATTGAGAGGGGTCGGGTTTTCGGCCAGTGATCCGGTGCTGGCCGGAGAGTGGAGGGAGGCTCTGGGGATGATCTTGGGGTGGTTGTCTCCATTGGCACATAATATGATAAAGTGGCAAAGTGAGAGGAGCTTTGAGCAACAAAACTTGGTGCCTAAAACAAACGTGATGCTTCTTCAAACTCTGTTTTTCGCAAACAAGGACAAGACTGAAGCTGCCATAACTGAGCTGCTCGTGGGGTTGAATTATATTTGCAGGTTTGAGAGGGAGATGACCGCTAAGGCCCTGTTTGAATGCAACAACTCCATTAATGGGTTGCTCAATTCGCAGAGTTCTAGCTAGCTAGCAAATTAAGCAGAAAGTACACCCAGCATACTCTTTTTTCTCTTTTTGGGTTCACGTCTAGTTTCTATTTTGGATTTCAATTTTGATTTCTGAAAGTTTTCATCATGGTTGATTTTGAATTGAGCTGAGAGTTTTAGATCTTCGGGGTTTGTTTTGTATCCAACCCTCGTTTGTATATGTGAAATAAATAGATACATGTAAATGATTTGTTTCTTCAAGAAATTTGTCCAAAACAAAAGCAGGGCCTTCTTCTGAGTTATATACATGCTGATGGATATTGCTTGTCTCCTCCTTCCTCTAAGGCAATACTCTTCCTGTCTACGGATAACAGTTTAATACATATGCAAAAATAATTCATCAATGACACAAAAAGAAAAACTTATGCACACATTTTACACTGGTATTGATTTTCCTACTGATGATTGTTCATACATGATATAATGTGAATATTGAGTAGATTGGGTCCTTGAATTAATTAGCACACAGGGAATCTTGTAACACTATTTTATCATCATTATTGGCCAAGAATATACGTTTTTCTACTTAAATTCAAATCAAATTTATTCAAATGAATGCTAATGGGACACTTGCATTGCATAGTTTATTATATAAAACCTCCACTTAAACTCATGAATTAATAATAATCTAGCCTTTTTAATCTTCGGTTACAGAATAATATCTAGCCTTTTTAATCTTACATATATTGGCAATGCCAATGGGGCCCAGCAACAAACAACCATTAATTTGAACCGTGTAAATCCAGACCAGAAGGGCTTTTTCATGGGTGAATCATGATCACCTGACTGAAATGAACCACTCTAAATCTAATGGACAATATATTATATATGCCTTTCGCTTTCGGCCAGGCCTAGACAATATACAACTAAAACCCAAACGCACAAATTCAAACAACACTTTGGTCCTCCACCACCACTCAAATTATTTGTAGCTACTGCTGCCCGCTTGTTTGTAATACGCTAATGGCATCTTGCTTATAAATAAATTATAATAGATAGTGAAATTCATAATGCATGGCCCCACATAATAAAAATATTAAGATTCTTCGTTGACATGCCTATGAGGATCATTTATTGGGTATTAAGTGAGAGTATTTTAGTATTAAAATACATGATTAAAAACAAGAAAAATAAAAAATTATTACATGATTACAAAGAAGAAAAAGAAAAAAGAAATGTATATATAACAAACAAACATGGTGGGCTGCTGAGGGACGTGGCCCCAAGGTTATAGGCCACTTGTTATCTAAAAGCCCATTAGCTTCAGGCCCAATTGTTACTTAAAAGCCCATTGACTTCAGGCCCAATATATTTTCAGTATTAAATACTAATTATAATTTTTACTAGTGATAAAATCAGATTTTAGTATTTTCAATCATCCCATCCAATTAATTAGAACAAGTTTGTTTGTCTCAAATAATTAACGACATGAAATCAAAAGGAAAATAATTACAAGACATGAGCGGAGTTACTGAACTAATCCACGAGGACATGAAAATGGGGAGGGAGGGAAGGGAGCAGGTGCGCCTAATCTATTTGAAGATGGTACAGTTAGAATGAAAATGTTGGTTGCAAGTTTCTAACCCACCAACGCATCCATCAAACCTCAATATAAAGACACGGTGCAACAGCCGAAATGGTAGACAAGGAATTGATGGCGGCAAACTCCAACAAGAAGCATGCAAGGGAACCGCCGGCGGTTCCATTTCTATGGGAAGAAAGGCCGGGAATACCTAAAAAAGACTGGAAACCACCAGTGGTTTCTTCAAATAGTATATTTCCGGCACTCCCCGTCGTCAAGCTTGTTGCCTCGGTTCCATTCAAATGGGAAGAAAAGCCAGGAACTCCACTACCATCTTTCTCGGTAACAACATTAGAATCAGCATCTCCTTCCTCCCTACCACTGAATCTTATCACTTTTCCATCACCTCCAATTAGCTCTCACCAGTATGATTATGATGGTGAGAACGAAGATTATGGTGATGATATTCGTGGAAATGGTGATGGGGAAGATGGAGCACCAAGTCTGTTTGATTTGGAGCTTGAAGCATTCGATTTCGAAACAGATGATTCATTTAGCTCAGCTCCTGCTCTCCTAGCAAACTGTCTTGTTTCATCAATGGCAATTTCCACTGCCGTTCCAGCAGACAAAACCACACCAACAGATGATAAGAGTGGTTGGACTGAGACAGCTTCCTCACCGGCCTCAGAAACAAGCAGCAGTACAAGCAGCTATGCAACTGGAGCTTCAAGCCTGGTGGGGGCTTCATTTTTGGAATGCCTCTTTCCATTGATTCCTGCCAATTCCGGATTTCTTGAAAAAATTGGCCAATCAGGCAACAGCTCTCTTACTCCACCAGAACCAAAGAGTGCATACTTTGATCGTGAAAGTAATGGCAGTGCCATTGTATGGAGGCCAAAAACACTCGGAGATCTTATAATGATGAGTCGTAAGGGTAGTTACAGGAGGAAAGCTGTTCAAATGAGAAAACACAATCTATCAAAGGTAAATCTCCCTTCTTCCTCCTACTTTCACTTTGTTTCCCAAAATATTTCGGTTACCAAGCTACTACAGAACAAATGATTCTACCAAACATTAGTTTGATATAGATTGAAAACAGGAAAGGGAAAAATTATATATATGAACTGTAGGTCATTCCTTTTGACAGCACAAAGATTTCATAAACAACAGTTATTCTTGCTTGAATGCATGATGACAGGAACTCGTGGAGAATAGAGCTTTTGGATGCTGCATCTTTGGAACTGGCATCAAGATGAAAGAAGGATTGTACAGCAAGAGGAAGAACTTGCCGACACTTAAACTGGTCTGAAGAAAAATTGTTGCTTAAAGTTGAAACTCAACTTGCACTCAGTCCTCTCCATCTAGTCTGTCCTCCAGATGATTTTAGTTTTCACATTGGGTTTGAGCATATAGATTACTCAACAACTATAAGTCCAAAATGTACCAAATATCATATTATGCAAATACCTCAAGAGAGATACGCTTGAATGTATGTTTAACCTCAATATCTAATCTGTGATTATCCCCAGCATACCCCTCTTCTCGAGTGCTATAACAGCTTCTTCTTATACAGCAACGCCATACGTGCCCAAAAAGCTATAATGCCACAAAATTTTGTAGTATTTCAACTAACTGGACGACTTAATTGTTTCAGTAACTTTTCGGATTCGGTCTATAACTAGAGAAACATCCTCTGGAGTCAAAGTAGTAAAACAACATCTGAACCATCCTGGTTCTATGCAGTGGCAGGCTGACCCAGGAGTCACATTGATCTTGGCAATGTTCAACAGCTTATCCCATAACTCGAGTTCCCCTTTCTCACCATATGAGCGAATTAATCCACTCATATCAGCCCAACAGTATAAGCCAGCACTGCTCTTTGCACACTTGATTCCTAATTGTTGCAAACCAGCCACAAATAATTCATATAGACTTTGTATCCTCCTTTTGTTGATCTCTAGGTATTCCTGAATGAATCTTGCATCTAAAAGCATTGAAATAATAAGCCGCTGGGTCAGAGAAGAAATGGGAGAAAACCTTGTTAACCTTTTAGCAGCAGTCAAAACACTCTCATTATATGAATATAAAACCCCAATCCTAAAGCCTGGAATAGATAGGTCTTTTGATAGCCCATATATTATGTGAACCCTGTTCTTGTCAAAATCTTCCGTGTCAATAATTTCTGCCATGCTTACAAACTCCTCACTTCCATACATAGACCCAGCAAATATTTCATCAGAAATGATATGGATGTTCTTCTCTTGGGCAAAGTCTAAAAGACTGCACAGTGTTTCCCGTGAAAGTAAATTACCAACGGGATTTGAAGGGTTGGAAATGAGAACTCCCTGCACTTTTACTCCTCGTTTTCTAGCCTGATTGTATGCTTGTTCAAGAACAGTTATATTTAAAGCAAAGTTGTCAGTGCTGCGACAGTGAACGGGAATCAGCTCCACTCCTGCTCGCCATCTTATATCCCTGTGAAAACTGCAGATTGTTTTTCTAATTAACTACCACAGAACATTTGTTAACATGATTATGACATTAGAATTTAATTTTCTCCAGTAATTAAAACAATTAGCTCTAGCAATATAAAATTTCAACATGGGAATGACAAATATTACCCAGGATAATAAGGTGTAGGAACGAGAAATGCATTTCCATGGTCTGCTAAACAGAAGCTTAATATCTCAACTGCAGGGGTTGCACCAGATGTCAATACTATTTGGGATGGGTCAAATGGCACTGATCTTTGCAAGACCTGAGACATGAAACTTGCCATAACCTGCAAAGTCGAAAACGAAAAGAAAAGAAATACAAACATTAGAAACACCGCAACTCTTCTGAAATACAACACACAATTACAATTGCAACACAGATTACAAATTAACCAACTGAGCTAAAATCAAAAGAGAGATTATAACATATTATGTTTTATCATAAAATTTGACTAAATCATCAAACAATGTTCTAGAAACAGCCATACCACTTTCAGCTCAATCATTCCATCGAACGGCTGGTACCCCGCAATCGCACTTATGCTCAAATCACCACCTTCGTCTCCGAAAATTGATTGCGTCAAATTCTCCGTAATCCATTTCTCGATCAAATCCAAACAAAGCTACAACCACACACACAGACAGAAAACAAAAACAAAAAAGAAACAAAATTTACATAAACTCCATTCTGAAAGCATAAATTAGTATAACACCCAAGAACACACAAGCAACCAAAACTCTTACCCTGTTCTCGGACAACCCGAGCTGAATAACCCCATTCGGATTGTCCACCCTATCGTACGGGTCATCCAGAACCCTATCCAAACCGATATAATACGGGGAGTCGTTTGGCTTCGCAATCCAACTCGCCCGGGAGGATAACCGTACCCGGCCCATGGATCCACGGGTGGACGACGACGTTCTCTGGAGCTCGGCGAGGTTGGAGGAGGACTGGGACGGGGAAGGAGGGTTGGATGGGGGTTTGGAGGGACGGTTTCGTTTTAGGTAGAGCTGGAGGAAGTAGAAGAGAGCACAGGGGATGAGAGAGCCCAGGATAAGGCCACCTCTGCCTTGGACGACGCCTTGGAGTGGCACTATCAGTCTCATTGCGGTGGCTCCGGAGGGCTTCTTTTGGGTCGGCGTCGGGTTCGCGGGGTTGGGTCATGGGCTATGGCGTTGGGCGTTGGGCGTTGGGCGTTGGGCGTTGGGCGTTGGGCGTTGGGCGTTGGTTGGTGTGGTTTGGTTACTTGGAGGGAGTAAGCTGCGGGGGAAGAAGTGTGTTTTGCTTCCAGAAACTTTGGTTTGTTTATCATTGCATTGGCACCTGGCACTGGCAGGTGTGTGAGTTTTACTAGAATACCCTCGTCAAATAATGATAGAAAGGAATTAGGCATTTCATTTTTTTAGGCATGCGCAAAATTCAATTCAAATTTGATTGAATTTCAGATTAGGTTGATAGCTAATTTCAGAAATTCAAATTAATTGGGTTAGATGGTTTTATGTTGTTGAACTTGAACTGTACATACATTGATCATAAGTTCATAACCATCAACTTTGGGTATTTTTGCTTTGAATTGTTGTTAGCTATGTTGCAATGATTTTATATATAAATCTTAGATGGACATTAAGTACAATATGAAATTGATCCTTTAGTTTCTTTCTGGGGTATTTTTATTTCATTCATTTTATATGTTTGATTGAACCGATTCGGTCTAGTTATAATTGAATCAGACTTACATATTTAATTGGATCGGATTAGGTTATCAATTGTAATTGAATTGAACTCAGATCCTTCAAAATAGGTTGGATTGGAATCGATGCACACCCCTAATTTTTATAGTAAAGATGTAATTTTATATTAGGGTTAATCGTTTTATTAGTCCCTCAAATTACACCCGATTCGCATTTTCGTCCCTCAATTTCCAAAATCGTTCTACTCGTCCTCTAACTTTAGTCAATTTTGTTAACTTTTTCTGTTAAATGCAGGGGCAAAATAGTCTTTTTGTATTAAAACAAAAAAAAAATAGTTTTTTTATATTTAAAAAATCAAAATAAAAATAATCCCTTTCACTAAAAATAAATAAAAATAATCCCTTTCACCATAGATTTATATATTTTAGTGAAAGGGATTATTTTTATTTTTATTTTTTTGGTTTTTTAAATATAAAAATACTATTTTTTTGTTTTAATACAAAAAGACTATTTTTCCTCGTATTTAATGTAAAAAGCTTAACAAAATCGATTTAGAGACTATTCATTCCCACCGAAACTAAAGCTAGTATGACGAGCAGAACGATTTTTAAATCGGCGACGAAACGCAAATCGGCCCAAGTCGGCGACTAATAGACCTAATAACCCTTTATATTACTACAGAACATTTAATTTCATGTAATTTTGTATTGAAGGGGGTGGAATAATTTTTCAATTGGCATGCAGGGGTTCTGGTTCATGGCATGGTAGCACATATAAATGGTGGTAGTTTGTTTGTTAGTTTTAAGGAGAGTTGGGTAGGTGTTGATGGAAAACTAGAGGCAACCAGTTGGCTTTCTTTCTTAAGGCTAAGTCTTATCCTAGTTGGTGAAAATGGTTGGCTGTTCTTACTCGTTGACAACAAGTCATGAATTAATGACTGAAAATGAAATAGAATAGAGAGGACGCTTACGCTTAGTCAATGGAATGGAATAGATGACCCAAAACGCAGCCTTATCATACCACTTTCAATAAGCATGTTCATTATCAAATTGAACATTATACTATTATTTCAACAAAGCCAAACGACAAGGTTGAAATGTTATTGGGTTAAGACTAAGTTAAGATAGCTGATGCAAGCCAGAAAGTCGTCTGCAACCTAACGAAAAACAATGCAAAGAGAACGTTGTTTTTGCTGTTGGCTTTTGGCATGATTTGATACTTGGCCAATAAGGCAGGAAAGAAATGGCAGAATCAGTTGTATGCTTTGTGATCGAGAAACTAGTTTCACTACTCATCAGCACAGAAGCAAAACTTTCGAGAGACGTACGGAAAGAAGTTGGCTGCATAAAGGATGAGCTGGAGAGCATCCGGTCATTCCTCAAGGATGCAGATGCTAAGGCCGCGGTAGGAGGAGAGATAGTATCAAAACTTGGGTTAGACAAGTAAGGGAGGCAGCTTTTTTACATAGAAGATGCAATTGATGAATATTTGCTTCGCATCACACAGCACCATCAAGATGGTGGTTTTCTACATAAAATTACTTGGTTGGTGAAGAAAATGAAACCACAGGATGAGATAGCCTCCAAAATGACCCTAGAGTGGCTTCTCTTTTCATTGAGGAAGCTGAAGTTGTGGGTGTTGAATCTGCCAGAGATGAGCTGATTAGTTGGTTGGTTGGTTGGTTGAAGGAGCATATCGCCGTGCAGCGGTATCAGTGGTTGGCATGGGAGGACTTGGCAAGACTACACTTGCCAAGAAAGTCTATGACAACCAGATTGTGATGGCACACTTTGATTGCTGTGCTTGGATTACAGTTTCTCAGAGATGGAGGATCTTCTAAGGATGATGATCAGGCAGTTCTGCAAGTCAAGGAAGGAGAACATCTCTTAACATTGTTAAAAAATGTGAAGGTCTGCCTTTGGCAATTGTTTCCATTGGTGGTTCTCTGTCAACCAAGGTTAAAGGTCTGTCTGAATGGCAAAAACTATATAATAGCATGAGTTCAGAGTTAGAAAGAAATCCACATCTAACAAGCCTCATGAGAATCCTATCCCTCAGCTATCATCATCTACCATATTACCTTAAATCCTGTGTCTTATACTTTGGCATCTTTCCTGAGGATTATTCTATTAGTTGCATAAGATTAATTAAGTTGTGGATAGCCGAAGGCTTTGTAAAACTGAAGAAGGGTAAGACATTGGAAGAGGTTGGAGAGGAATACTTGACTGAGTTAATTCATAGAAGCCTGGTTCAAGTATCAAAAGTTTACATTGATGGAAAAGCTAGAAGCTGTCGAGTTCATGATCTTTTGCGCGAAGTCCTCCTTAAAAAGGGCAGGGATTCGAGTTTCTGTCATGTTTTATCAGAAGATGAGTCATCTTCTAAGCAAATAACTCGACGTCTCTCGAGCAGTAGCAGTCCCTCTGGTGCCTTGGGAAGCATTGAACACTCTCATATTCGTTCTGTATTTACTTTCAACCAAGAAGAATGGCCTGAGTCTTTTCTCAATACATTGAGTGGAAACTTTAAACTTTCGAAAGTGTTGGATTTCACGGATGCTCCACTAAACCATCTTCTGAAATATGTTGGGGATTTGTATCTCTTGAAGTACTTAAGCCTAAGGAATACAAAGGTGAAGTTTCTTCCAGAGTCCATAGGTGATCTGCAAAACTTAGAAACCTTGGATCTAAAACAGTCTCTTGGTGTAAGAAATAGCAGCCAAGATCAATAAGCTCGTTAAGTTGAGACATCTTTTGGCCTACTATTGTGACTACAACATAGAGTTTAGCATGACATTCGAGCGGGGAGTGAAGATACATGACGGTATTGGATGTTTACAAGCATTGCAAAAGCTATACCATGTGGAGGCAAATCATGGAGGGATCAACCTAATCAAAGCATTGGGAAAGTTAAGGCAGCTGAGGAAGTTGGGCCTAAAAACTTGAAAAGTGAAGATGGAAGGGCTCTATGTGCTTCTGTGGAAAACATGAACCACCTTGAATCTCTAGAAGTAAGTACAATAAATGAAGATGAGGTGATGCATAGCTAGAAAAACGCCAGTCACTATCTGAATGACTAAACAAATACCAGCTAACGGACCGAACCCCCCACCAATTCCTTGATCTACAATCCATTTCAACTCCACCCCAATTTATCCGGATTCTCTACTTGAAGGGGCATCTAGAGAAGTTGCCAAGCTGGATTCCGCAGCTTCAGCACCTCGTCAAGCTACGGATTTTTTGGTCAAGGTTGAGAGATTCCCCACTGAAAGCCCTTCAAAATCTACCTCATTTGTTGGAGCTTGGGATCTCATACAAGGCAAATGATGGTGCTCAACTGCATTTTGAAGAAGGCTTTCAAAAACTCAAGGTGCTGCAACTCAGGGACTTGGAGGGACTAAACTCTTTGATTATAGACAATGGGGTTATGCCTCTTCTCAAAGAGCGGCATATAGGGCCTTCCCCACAACTGAAGGAGGTACCCTCCAGCATCCACCATCTGAGAAATCTAACAACTCTTAGATTTATCAACATGCCAAAAGAATTCCAAAGGGATGTGGATACAAAAATGGCCAACATTTTTGGATTGTTGAGCACATAAGAGATGTTATCTTCAGCTACGAGTCTGGGACAAAATGTGGCATATATGAGACTTTCTTCATAATTCCAAAATTGTTGACAATAGGCTCTCTTCTTCTTCATTATTGTTAATTGTTGTTAATTATTATTGTTAATAATAATTGTTCTTGTTTATGATTAAGTATATGAGAATGAATCAAAATGTTGATATGTTTAAGCAAGAACAACTATCAACAAAGAAAAGAAAAGGACAGTGTTTGGCTCTTCATGCAGCTGCCATCATCTATTCAATCAATTCCATTTTTCATCACAGAAGAGCCAAGCATTCTTCTTGTTTGTTGGACTGTTGGACAAGACCTCTTTTGAACCATTCCCCTTCAAGCTATCAAATTTACAGTGCGGCAAAAATCGAATCTCCTCAAGTTACTCTCTTTGATTTTTTTAAATGAGAAAGTATATATGAATTTCTTAAATTTAAAAAAAAAATTAGGAACTCTAAGTGATTATATTTTTCTCTCCAGCCACGTATATTCAATATATAATACTATAAAAATTGAGATATTTATTTATTTGGTACAAGTGCGGAGGGTTTCATCTGTAAAGTGATGTTATGTGAGTTCAAATGTCTGAGCACTTCCACCCATTTGTATGGCAATAAAAAAAATTCTTATCACGTGAATCATTAAAAAAGTGTGGTGTTTACTCATGTAATAAAGAAATACTATTCACTTTAACTTCTTCTTTTTTGGATATTTTTTTACTTAAACGATTAATTTGGAGAAGATTTTCAGTTGCCATGTGTAAATATTTTTATAAAAATTGAATGAATTTTGGATAAGATTCGTATGAGATTTTCAAATGGGATTAATTTTATTTGTATGTATGAAATTAATAATAATAAAATTCTAGGTATGTATAAAAATATTTCTGAATTTTTGGATTTTTTCAGATTTTTGTTTTTTTAAAAAATATTTTATGTCGCTAACGTCATATAGCATACTATAAAAATTTAGCTTTTATTTATTTATGATGGAGCCCACATGCAGCGGGTAGCTTTCCACTGCTGGAGTTGGTTTTGTGAATTTGAGACCCAACTCTAATATGCAATTTAAGACCCTTTTCTCTGGGCTAAACTCGTTGGCAAGATATTTATCTGTTGAAATAAAAGGATAGTTACTAAAAACAAGAAAATAGGAAATACATTTTTAAAACGATTATTGAAAATTGGCTTACCAGTTAGTAACTTAGTAGGAGGCACGAAGGTTAAGGTGGGGGCCCATGATAACCAAGTGAGTTTGGGCCTGGAGCCCACAAGTTCAAAATTTTGGACCGTAGCATGTCCCAAACTTCGGCGCTAAAAAAAGGTTCGTCCTCAACCTCCTCCTGTCATCGTCTCTTTCCTTTCTTGCTGCTGAGTTTGATTTCTTAAACCAGCCCGAAATTTTCGCACCAAAACAAAAAAGTCAAGAAATCCAATTTCTTCCTTCACAAAGCACAGCAGTCAATTAGGGTTTCAAATTTCATAATCAAACATTACATATATAACTCCATCTCTCTCTCTCTCTCTCTCTCTCTCTCTAAATTCTGATTTCCCGGGAAATTTTTCAACCCAAACATCACAAGTCCTCTGTCTAAGTTTCCGAGAAAAGGAGAATAAAAATTATATCTTTGTAATATCAAAGTAATTAAATTTTAAATTACGCATGGAATTCATTGGTTCATTTGTCTGAAACGAGGTTTAGAGAGAGAGGGAGAGGGAGAGAGAGATGGACGAAGGAAGGAAGGAGTTTATTAGGGAAGCTTACGAGGACGATGAAATTGATTTGGACTACGAGTTCGATGCTCCTAAGTTCTACGATTTCACTCAGCCCGATTCGGATTTGGAGGCCACGGAAGCCGAAGATTGGTTCCGATCCGCCGGAAATTATCCGCCTTCGCGTAAGCGATTTAGAGAAACATTTGTTTGTTATTTTGCTTCATCATATTCCCAAGCAATGAATTTGGATCATCTTCAATCACGACCGTTTCAATTGACGATCGTTTTCTGCTATTTGATTTCAATATCTGCGTGTTTAGTTAATTATGGATTTTAATTAGTATTAATATTGTATTGTTTTCTTTGGACCAATTGTGGATGCAAGTAGATTAATTTCTTACTTGTATTTGATTCAGTGCTTTACAAAAGTCTACCACTAACTCTCTGTTTTTCTTTCTTAATTTTTTGTTAATTTTTTTAGCTTTCATTATAAAATTGTTGATGAATTGGCAAAAGGCCATTCCTGTGGAACCTGTAAAAACATCTGCTGAATCCAAAGATGTTGAAGGCATCAGAGACAGTGATTCAAATAATTCCATGGAAGCTGAGGTCTCTGCAGCAGTAGATGATAATAACAGAGGTACATTTTAATTTTAATATTACTAAATAGCAATTTTATTCTTCCTTATGATCTCATTTCTTATTATTAACAAGGCATGAAGTTGTTTCTTACTGTTCTTTTATGTGTTCATGTTTCCACATGATTAGAATTTTCTAATCACATGGCTCAAGATCCTCAAAACCCTAAAACAAACTCCCCAGCCAAGTCACCGCCTCTATCAAGGATTTCAACTTTGATGAAACCCACAGCAAGTCAGTTGGCCAAGCAAAATCATCGTCGACAACCTCACTTGAACCGGTTATCGAGGAGGTGCTAATTTTGTATTCCTTCTAGTGTCATCTTAATTGGCAAAATTGCCTTGCCTTTTCTTTATTTATAAATCACATTTTGCAGTATTCAAAGGTGTCACTGTGTCATCATGTCCTACTAAAGATTGGTAAGACAAGATTGCCATTGACCAGGTTGTACAAAAAGCTGGTGAAGCATTTTTCGTTTCGTTTACTGGGGACACGTACTTTTTCAAATTTGATGATGTTTCTTTTTGTGGATGCATCTCTTATTCTTATTGATTGGTGTTTTATTTCTCTATTTCTTCCATTTTCAACTCTTGATTACACAGGTTTGGGAAGAAGCTTGGGAAAGCTGATGTTAATTCACAGAAATCTCCTTCTAGTGATAGCCATTGTCCTAAAAGACAGAAGTTGGAGGCTGGCTATTTACGCAAGGTGCACTTAACTCTTTTTTATTTGGTAGTTGACATATTTGATCTGTTTGATTGTTGTTGAGATCTGGAGAACGTACATGTAGTCTTTTTCCTCAAATTGGTTCTTTATCTTCTGTATACCAGAGGCGTATATGCATGCAATTATGATACATATGAAGTTCAATAGTTATCAATCTTCTAAATGAATTTCTGAAGGGCCCTTATAATTTTGTGAAGCAGGTTGCTGAACTTAAGCATCAACCTCTTTGGTTGCACAAGGTGCCAATAAAGGTAATATACATACATACTGCATTGAGGTGTTTTCTGTTCGTAATAAAAAAATAAAAAAGCAGAAGATTCTGTGCTTGGAATCATACAAAGAGATTTTGTTTTCATACCAAATAAGAAAAATATAGTTTTTATGGTGCAATGCAGGTTGGAGGTGATGTTATCACAGTAAATGCTAGACCTAAAGTAACCATTCCTAGAGAACCGAATTTGGAAACGGCACATAGAGCACAAAGACGTAGGTACATTCACTTCTTGCTCGATTTTTCGTAAAATATTTGGGTTTGATACATGAAGGTCTCCCTAATGTTCTGTTGGGCCATCTTATACATTATGATTTTCAGGTATAAGGTTAATGCCAAACCAGGAGAACAAGCAAAAGCAAGTTCCTATTCCTTTGAACTCCTCTTGAACAGAAAAAGAAAGTTTGTGCTTCAAGTGAATAGTATTTGAACGAAAAATCAGTACTCTTTTGTGATCTTTCGTTTCTTTGATATTGGCCTCTGCAGATTCTCAAGGCTCCTCCATTGCCTACCCCTAAAAAGAGCACGGTACCAGCAACAGAGTTTCAGGTAATCATAAAACATTTTACTAAGTGACTTGAGGTATCAAATTCCTTTCATAAGATTCTTAACAGTTCTTTATTTGATTGCTATCAGGTATTTAACCTCAGGACATCTGCCAGAGCTTATGCAATGCAACAGACATTTAATAACGTAAGCCTCCCAAACTTGTTCCATTATTTGGATGTGAACTTTCTTTCTCCACTCTCTCGTCATGACTCATGACATAATAATCTTTTAATTGCAGGTGACAAATGCACCTAATTCTAATGAAAATACAGAGATTAAAGGGTAACTATCTTTGCTTTCAGAGCTTGTCAATTTTGAAGCTAAAACCTATAAACGAATGTAACCTCTCTGTATGTAGTTTTACCTTGCACTCATAAATTTTTCCCATGTTCAACACTTGATCCAAGAGTTTTATTAAGTTTAGTTTCGAACACACGATTAGGTATTGGTTTTACCACCTTAATGAATTGCAAATTCCATTCTTTATCATCTTCAAGCAGCTATTATTAGAAACTTTACTGAGTAATCTTGATTTAGATGTATCGTTGCCATCTTAATGTTGTTACAGGCCAACCTTTGGCTATGCCTTAACGCAAGAGAAAAGCGGAACGGCTTACAAATGCACAGCTTGCTCTCTTAAAAAGAAGGTAATCTAAATCGGTGTATACATTACAGGCTTTGAATTAAGCTTGTCATTGCCAAGGGTAATGTACTGATAAAGTCTTTACGCATATGAGCAAAACTCAAACATAAAAGACAAACCTTGCTTTGAACTAAGTTTTAAAACCATGCTTTAACTGTTCCTTAGGAATTCAAGTTTGCAATTGACAAGAGGTTTCTGAAGGAGCCACCAACAGATTTATTTAGTAAGGTACGATCTGATCTAAATGTTGGAAAAAATTAGCATAAATGTTTGAGATATCCATTTTAACTGTGTCTCTTCTATCTTGACATGATTGCCAGCTCTCCCTTGCATCTGAAGCCCAGAACAATGCAAAACCTCAGTCAAAAAGTGCCTTTGCCTGCTAAGGTTTTACCCTCTTCGAAAACGTCGTCTGAAACAAAAAGAAAACAGACCAAGCTCCTTCCATCGACAACTTTTGAGGTACAATATCAGCCTCTCACAACGTTCCTAATCGATGTAGTTTCTGGCTCATTAAATTTTCTGAAGAAGCAAAAGACTAGCCAAGTTTTAGATATATCAAAATAATATATCTGACTTAATTGAATGCTTCTTTCTACACAGCGCTCATAGACTATCAAATTGTTGAAGATGGCAAATGTGGTCAAAGAAGCATCATTTTGGCATGATTTGAAGTTGGGTATTCTATTTTCTGCTGTTATGTTGTGAACATTACGAGCATGTACTTACAGGTTCACTTTGTTATGAAAATATGAAAAGAGACAAAAAGGAAGAAAAATATTGAACATCTTAAATTCCCAGTTCATGAAAAGAAATCTTTTTGTTCATTTTCGAGGGAGATAGGGCCCTCTTATCTTTTGGTTCTAGTGCTGAAACCAAGAAATAGAGATTCACCTGTGACCTTGAAAAACCCCACGATATTTTGTGTAAAAATTAATTTGGATGTTTTTTCAGCTCAGACTGAATGCTCTGAGCGAACCATAAATTCTCGTGAACTCGTTTTCAGATAGCAAATGGCTTCAGACATTCAACCAAATCTTTGTGGATACTTTCATGACAGTGAAATAATTAACCAACACGTGGTGGGTACACCAGAACACAATCTGACAGCAGGGTTTTCTTTTCTTTTCCCTTGTCCGACAATGAGCATATCAACAAAATAAGTCATTACAAAACTACAGTTTTTCTTGTCTCAATCTTCTTATACGATATCGTTACAAAAAGACCTATGCGACAGTTGCGTCTTCCAAAAGATGTCACCTTATCTAAAATATATATTCATCTACTAGAGCAAGGCACTTTAGCCCATCTGAACCAAAATTGGGACTTTCCTTATCCCACTTCAACGCGTTGCAAAACAAGAGGGGCAAGAAACTTCAAAGCGTGTTCTTAGATATAACTTCACCAAACCGTTCAAACCACTGGGCATCAGATGAATTACTCTCTTGCTGAACGGGATGCTGTTGTTGTGGCTGCGGTTGCTGCTGCAATTTTGGTTGCTGTTGTCCCTTGTCAGCTGCAAATTTAGCATAGTCAATGCCCTTTGAAACGGAACAATGTTTTGTGGGAGGTGCAGGAAGGAGGGAGACCAAAACCCGTGCAACCTCGTGCATGGTTGGTCTCTCAGTAGGGTTTCGCTTGAGGCACAGCAGAGCAAGTTGGAAGGTCTTCCTGACATGAGATAAATCCATGCAAGTAACAGAGACCTCTGGGTCAACAGTCTCCATTACCGTATTCGTATCCGCCTTCGACATTATCTGAGACAAAACATATCTCAATGTTAGTTTAGTAAAAATGTCACCTACATAGAACCATCAATCACATAGTAATAGAGAAACATACCAATTGATGCAAGTTGGATTCCTTTTCCACAGCCTTTTTCCCAGTGAGTAGCTCAAGAAGCACAACCCCAAAGCTATACACATCAGATTTTTCAGTGAGCCGAGAAGTTCGAGCATATTCGGGATCAATGTAGCCAATTGTTCCAAGAACATAAGTAGATGCGTGGGTCTCTGCAGCCGGGATGCTTTTAGCAATTCCAAAATCAGAGAGATGTGCCACGAAATTCTCATCCAGCAAGATGTTAGAAGATTTAACATCCCTGTGAATAATTCGGGGGTTGCAATCATGATGAAGATAAGCAAGTCCCTGTGCAGCTCCAACTGCTATTTTCAACCGTGTTTCCCAATCAAGTTTAACCTTCTTTGCTGGTCCTGTCACGAACGTCGGCAAAAGAATCAGAAATTGACAATTAATCTCAGCATATTCTAGACTTACATTGTGCTTGGAGATATGACACGACAATATAACCATAAATAAACTTAAAAAGTATTCCCTCCGACAGAAATAAGTAACAAGGGCAGTTAAGCAAGGCTAACCATGAAGCAGATCCCACAGAGATCCGTTCTCCATATAGTCATAGAAGAGGAGATTTCCATGTGGTGACAGTGAGTACCCATGCAAGCTAACAAGATTTCTATGCTTGATACTGCCAATGGTTTCAAGTTCAGTCTCAAACTCCCGCATGTTGTCTGGATACCGATTGTAGAGTCGCTTAATTGCCATTGGTCGGGAATTCTTGAGTACACACTTGTACACTGTGCTAGAAGCACCATGCCCTATAATATACTTCTCATTGAGATTCTCAGTAATTCTCATTATATCATCAAAGGTGTGTATGGCCATATCCATGTGAAGGATTACAAGTGTAGGAGGACCTGGAAAGAAAATAACATGTTAATTAGGTTGGAGAATGAAAATTCAAACAGCAAGGTTACTTTAAAAATACAAAGGGTGTACATGCCTTGCCCACTCTTGCTAGATCCCATGACTAACTCCTTTGCTTGTTTGGATTTGTAAACCGCAACTATTACCATGGATAATAATGTGATGAAGCCCAACATCATACAAACAACTGCTGTTCTGGAGAATATAGCTGAAAGTAGAAGTCAGAAGGATAATTTGTTAAATTTGGATGAAACCCAGATGATCGTGACATCCCATAGATTCCATTAGCACAAAATGACTGGAAATAGTTAAATTTTTTCCCTGGATTTTGCAGCACAAGGTCTGCATATTGATCCCAACCAGTCGCCACACAACAATGGGTTTCCAATAAAGCTGAAACACACAAAACATGATTACCACAAGAAAATATTTTAAAAAGGAATTAACCTCAGATTTTCCCCTGTGAACCTGTCTGGTGAAAAACGTGAAAAGTTCCTCATGGGAGGTATAACACCAGATAAATTGTTGTATGAGAAATTCCTGAAATAGTGATGAAACAGCATTCAAGAAGGGTTTAGGAAATACAATAATAAAAATGGGCAAGATTCAAGAAACAGAACTCACAAGGTGGCAAGACTGAAACAGTTGGTTAGCTGATCAGGTATCTTTCCATGCAAGTTGTTGTTATTAAGTATCCTACCATAATATGGCACAAAATATAATTAATATGACAAAATATGTGACGCATGAAAATTGGGACATGACATGATGAAGCGGGGAAAGAGCTTACAATGCTGCAAGGTTCTGCAACTGACCCAATTCTGCTGGGATACTTCCAGAAAGATTGTTGAAAGACACATCACTGTAAGACATTCATTAAGGTACGGACAAATCAGGAGGGGTAAGTTTCATCTATAAAAGTCATAATTACAAAAGTAGTCCTAATAGAAACTTACATAATTTGAACACTCCTAAGGTTCCCAAATTCTGCTGGCAAAGAACCATCAAGATGATTATCACTCAAATTTCTGCAAGTAAACATATCAGAGTCAGGTGCCACAAACAATGAACCTATATAGCAAGTACCTAATGAAGTAGACTTACAAGGGGAGAAGGTGCTCAATATAGCTAGTACTTAATGAAGTGGACTTACAAGGTGAGAAGATGCTCAAGATCACCAACAGAAGCTGGAACAGGGCCTGAAAAATTATTCCTAGACAGATCCCTGGAAAAATGTGACAATACAGTCACTCAAATGTGCATAAAAAGCTTCAGGCAACCAAATACGACACCTAGAAACTTACAGTGTGTCTAGATTGATGATGCGTCCCAACTCAATAGCTATTCTACTACTAAAATAGTTCGATGACAAATTCCTGCAGGTCCAATAAATTTAATACTATCAATTTACAAGCAAGATCAATTGAACCCCAAGTGATAAACAAAGTTCAAAACAGCAGAACTCACAGATAAGTTAAACTCTGCAGATTGCGGAATGTCAGAGGGATAGACCCAGTCAAGTGGTTTCCATGTACATTGCTGAAATAAAATCAACAATCAATGAACATGAAACTCAATCAATATGCATAACATCACTGAAGCTCTATTAAACGAAGCTGGTAGTCAGAAATCAGATATCATACAATTGATTCAACGCCATGCAGGAACTGATTTCATGAGGAATGGGACCTTCCAGTGCATTGTTGGCAAGATTCCTGACGCACAACATGCATGTAAGTAAAACTAACACTAGGATTACCAGCAGGAATGGTGGCACAATAAATACTCACAACTCAAACAACTGCTGCAGCTTCCCAAGTTCAGCAGGAATTATACCAACCAATTTGTTGTCATTCAATTGCCTGCAAAAAAAAGTTGAAAAGCAAATTCAGTCACAGAGATTTAACTATTACATCCATAGGTTTGTATTATATAAGGCTACTTACAAATAGCTAAGTTTGGACATATTGCCAAGCTCAGGAGGAATTGGCCCAGTCAACTTGTTGCCATGAAGGTATCTGGAATAACAAACGTGTTAAGACACAATACTGAAACATTCAAGGTGAAATTATCCATTAAAGTAAGCCGAGCTTACAGTTTCCCTGTGTAGGATAAGTTGCCAAGTACTGGTGGGATTGGCCCTACCAGTTCATTCTCACTCAAATCCCTGCAAGACACATGGGAAATTAAAAGGCAAATTAACCCTTTAGTCTCTACTAAGGAAAAAGAATACTGCTGCAAAAATCCTACTGGAATAAAATTCCAAAAGTTCAATTCAGCTCACTTACAGAACAGCTAGGGCCTGCATTAGACCAATCACTTCAGGGATTTTTCCCGTCAATCTATTCCCTTGAAGCGACCTAACAAAAGTACCATAACCTTAATACCCAAACAAAAAAGGCTCTATAACCTGGTCATCACATGAAGTCCACAATAACAAAAACTGTCAAAAGCCATAAAACTTACAGCGTAGCCACTTGTAAAAATCCAATGTTATATGGGATTCCACCGGTTATCTGATTATATGATATATCCCTGTAAGTTCCAAAACATACCCATTATGAAAATTTCTTACAAAAGCTTCAGTTATTTTGTGTAGGCGAGGGGGTACTTAAAGTTTTTATAGACAACATACAGGATCTCAAAGCTTGTACAGTTGCCAATGTTGTCGGGTATTGGGCCAGTCAAATTATTGCCTCTAACATCACTGTTGGGCAAATCAAGAAGAAAAAAAGATGTTAATACCAGAAAAATATAATGAATCACACAAAGAACAGTTGAATTTAGAATTTATGATCACTTACAAGTACCACAAGCCCGTCAATTGACACATATCAGGAGACAGTGATCCAGTCAAAGAGTTTCCACGCAATCCACTGTTCAATTTCAACCAAAAGAATCAGAAATGTGGAGGCTTCTGTGGCATATATACTACAGCCTTGCTACAACCAATGAAATGTTAATCCTTACTGAATGATAGAAAATGAGAATGATAAATGCTAATCACGATAAAGTGAAATCTTGTTTTTATACAAGGCTTAAGGCACTTACAGGTACTGCAGCACTTCATTCCAATATATTAGCCTTGGAATCTCACCAGTAAGCTGATTCCGAGCAAGATCACTTCAAATACCAAACCATCGTACCAAAATAGAACAAATATTGTTAGTGCAAAACATTATGTTAAAACATATCGAAACACAAGAAGTCTAAGAAACTGAATTTTACTATTTAATATAACAAGCTTTTAAACCAAACTGTCATAAGAGCAGAGCAGAGGACCCACAGAGTTTTTAGGTTTGGAATTTGGGTTAGAGTTGTAGGGATGGGCCCAGTCAACTGATTGTTCTTCAAATTCCTGCGTAAATAGAATCAGATTAGTTTGTAGGAACTTGTATGAATCTTACTGGCACTCCATGATTAAAGCACTTACAAAAGCTCCAGCTTCTTAAGCTTGGAAACAGAGAAAGGTACGTCTCCATACAGGAAATTATCAGATAAATCCCTGCAGTTTCAACACAATCTACTCAGCGAAACCATAACAGAAACCAACTCCAAGGACGAATAGAGAAAAGCTAAAACATCAAGAAGAAATCTTACAAATGTATAAGAGAAGCACAGTTGCCAATCTCATCCGGTATTTGACCAGTTAGCTTATTCCCCTGCAAGTCTCTACCATTTACAAATACAATAACGTCAAACAAAAACAGTTCAATGAAAGGAACCAAAAAAACAAAAGATACAGATGGTATCAAAAGAATTAAAACATACATGGATTGTAAGTTCCCCAAGTCTCCAATGGCTGGTGAAATCTCTCCACCCAGGTTCAAATTGGACAGGTTCCTTCAAACAACAAACAAAACAAAATTAAACCCATCAAATATGCAAAACCAAATACTGCAGCAAACCATAAATGGGTTCAGAGAGAGGGAGAGAGAGAACCCACAAGGAGGCCACAGAGAGGGTGACATTGTCACAGAAAACTCCACGCCAAGAACAGAAATCTTCATCATGGGCATCGTTCCAGTCGAGTAACACGTTCGCTACATTACTGAATGAAGCCTTAATTGACATCAACGCTTTTCCTGTGAACCCAATTAAAATATTCCAGGGAATTGAATAAGGCTATTAAATAATACCCAGCTACAGGATAAAAATAAAATAATTCCAATTTAAATAGTAAAATAATTCAGACGCTAGAGTTGAGGATTCCAAGTTCAACCCAAAACACAAAAATTGAAACTTGGAAGCACTGATAGGGTGTGCCTTGTTTGGTATGGCGTTTGGCTGCTGAGAAAATGTGGGAACAGAATAGCATAACTCAACGGACTAAAATAGAGTGCAACGCTGACCAGAGTCCATTTTCCGAACAGCATAACGTTCAAAAAACATAAAAACACAGTTTTTCATGTGTTCAGTTCTGGTTGTTTCCTCCGTTTTCTCGGCAACCAAACGAAAATCCAAGGAAAAGAGAGACTTTGAGCATGAAAGCCGAAGGAGAAGCGGCAGGCGACAGAGAGAGAGAGTTACCTTCATCGTTGAGTGGGGAAGCAAAGGGAAAGAGAAGCGGAAGCAAAGCTAGTCCGAAGCAGAAGACAACCCTTTCCTCCATCCTCCACAAACACTAAAGCTCCAATGGCAAAACCACACTACAGAGAGACGTAAAAGAAAGAAAAAGGAAAATGGGGACTGAACAGAAGAGGAAGAGATGAGCTAATAAGCTCTGGGTTCTTCAACCTCACACATAATACCCACCAACAGAGAGAGAGAAGCAGAGACAGCAGACGTTTGGCGTGAAGTGTAAGGCTGAGGGAGTGTTATGAAGAGAGAGAATTGAATTCTTCAGTCTCTCTCTTCTCTTTCTGCTGGCTCACTCTGCGTGTTTTGAGAAAGAGGTCTGTGTCTGCGTGTTTTGAGAAAGAGGCCTGTGTATGTATGTAGTGTACAAACGGCGGTGAAGCGACGTTAGTGATGAGAGTCTGAGACTGTAAAAAGCAAACGGCAGCGGCCGTCATTCGTACCAAGCGTTTTCCAAAGCTCATGCATTTTTCGACACCTATTTCTATTATCACTGTATATATTTATGACACATTTGTGAATTGACCAACTTACCCTCCTCCCTCTCACTCTTCTTCCTTCCCACTCTCTGCCCATGGAGCGTGCGATGAAGGGCTGCGAAGACTGGGTCATATGGTTTGGTTTTGTTTTTGGTGTTTCTGGTTTTGGTTTTTCAGACGAAAGAGGAAGAAGAGTATTATTGCCACTCTGGTGTCTTTCATGCTTCCAGGGAATTTTGGCTTTTTGTCTTGTTTGTTGCTTTGTCTCATAAAGAAAGAAATGACTTGCTTCTTTCTTCTTGGTTTTGAGTTTAGTTGTTTTCTCTTTCTTTTTTAGGTTTTGCTGTTGGGTCAAAACTTTGTAATTGTTTAAGTGCATGTATACAATCAAATCAATAGCCAAGATGACAAAGGAAAATCCTCTTTGGGTTTCCAGCTTTTTTCAGCCTTTTGTGCAACAAAACCAGCTTCAAACAATGACAACTTCCTTTCCAAGAAATCCCAGTTTATTTATATATATTTGGTCTACTTACCATTGCAATCTGCCCTTGACCCAAATTGATGACATATAGATTTGGTTTGGGTTGGGCCAGTCCAATCCAGTTGACCACCCAAAGCCAAAACCTTCTTCTCCTCAATAATGAAGATGATGATGATGGTAGGCACAAAAAGCTTACCTAATTATTATGTTTTGTAAAATTAGCAAGATACATTATCAAGTGGCGCGTGGACTCTTAAACTTGAAGGTTTTTTATCATATAAAGATTCTATTTTTAATGGGTTTCTCAGCTTTGCAAAGTTCGATATACTTAGAAACCATAATCAATGAATAAGCGCACAAAAAGAGTTGTTGTTGGATATAAAGCGGTGGCAACAGCATCTGCAGCTTTGCAGCAGCATTCACCCCATAAGTACAAACAAACGAACAGGCTTCCTTCGTTTAAAGCTGGGAATTGCTCCCATTTGAATTATGTTTTTAAGTTTCTTCCTCTGTGGTCTTCACTGGGATTGGGACCTGTTGGTATTTGATGGTTTAAGATCCAAAACTTAATCTGCTAATGTTGGCTTCGAGAAACGTGCCTACCATTGCTCATTGGTTAATCAAAAACCCCAACAGTATGTTTCGGTCATTTAAAACCCAATAGTTATATAGGTTAGATCAGTCGGCGAAGACTTAAAATATCCCTAAATAATAAAAACAAAGCGTTAAAAAATATGAAAAGTGACAGCTAAGATGGTAGATTAGAGCCAGACAGACTGCCCTCTGAGCCTGAGAGGCTAAAGCCAAAGACAAGACCGGCGTAGAAGCAGCCGGTGACCCGCCGTCAGCAATTGTACTACTAGCGTGACATTGCTGAGTGTCCCACTTTTAAACCATTGGTGGGGACTTTGGGACCCACCTCTCATCACCATGCATTCAATTTTCCATGTGTTATTATTATTATTATTATTTCACTTGGGTTTTTTTTTGGGGGCCCTCCTCCCTCTTCACTCCACTCAAGTGGATTCAGATTTTTCTTGATTTACATTTATGAGGGTTTTTCCATTGGTCAAATTCAACGGAACAAAACTAATTGTAATTTGGTTTAATTCAATTAAATTTTTTAAAATACCAGTGATATTGAGAAATGAGGAATATAACCTAGAGTCTCAGTGTACGGATATATATTGTTAATCACTTGAGTTATAAATTTGATATTGGAAAAAATGAGATTTGAATACAATAACTCAATGTAGAAGTAAACACAAAACCTTGAATACACGAAATAACTACTCTTAACCAGTTGAGCTTTTGATTTTGTTCTGTTGAAAAAAATATAGTGAATAATAATATTTAACATATTTGATAAAGTAGCATAAATGTACACATAGTTATGAAAAATTGGGAGTTTGGCAAGGTAAAAAAAAGGGCTCAAATCAAACCAACCATCAGAAAAGCAACGAAAGTAAATAAGAGCTTGTTGGCTTGTGGGACATGCAATGCAACGAGGAAATGTGGGACCGTGGGATTTGGTTGGGGGTATAAAGAAGGGGGTACAGGGGGATTGATTATACCCATCATAAGACACGTGATAAGTTCTCCCTCCATAATTATAATTCTCATCTCTCAGTCTTACTTTTCGTCCTCTCATTATTATTGTATCATGCCGAATTTTTTTTTTCTTTAATCATATACTTTTGGAGTACACAGCTCCAAAAATCCGAGTAAAATAGAATATAGAAACAGAATTTGTAATATTCATTTTCAGTCAAAATAGGAAATACAAGATAAGTGGTCCTTCCTCATCTAGATTGGGTTTTAATTAATTGTTCTAAAAGCCCAACCATGATCCAATCTGAGAGCCACACAGGCGCAGGCAGGCCTGGCTCATAAGACTCTAATTGCACAACATGTAATGCCTTAATAAGTTCAACAAAAATACAGGGCATGACAAATTGACAACTATATATCTAAAGTTGATTAGAAACAGAAAAGCTCAATGTTCCTGGATGAGAGATGACATTGAATAAACAAAATGTTGGACCAAACAGAGAGCAAAAACCACTTCATCCTTCCCTGTATGTATCTGCTGTGTTTAAGATACTGGGTCAGCATTGTGCCACCCCTTGGTGCATGGGGGGATGCTCATGAACTCATCAAATTCCTTTACATGAACGTCGCAGCACTTCCACTGCAAAATTAAAAAGAAAATAATCATTGTTACTTAAAATTATACAGATCTAGATATAAGACACTATATATACGACTGAATTGACTATTGCAGGACACTCACCCCCCTCACTCGGTCGTGGAAAATAGCAGGCCCCGGATGGTAACTGCATGCAGCCTCATGGTTATCCTTCTCTTTGAAAGTTTTACCACACCCTTTATTTTTGCAAATTTGGGGCTCATTTATGCCAACAATCTTTTTAGATGGAGCAGAAGTGTCTTCAACATCCGTAATGCTTTCAGCAAGTGGAGTTGTGGCCACATTTGCAGGCTTTGAATTCATTTCTTTGGCTTGTGAACCTGGGAAAAGCAATCACTTGCTTCAGCTTAAAATGCAAAACAAACAGCTAGAAAATGGATAAGTTAGGCAATATGGAGCTTTTTTTCTGGTTACAATGTAAAGAGGGAATAAATAATGACATAGTGAGAGAATCAGCTGCCACAGAGGGCACTCCCCAGTCATTGAGAAGATACTAGAAGAGAATGAGAACAATTCATATCACTGGTCCTGTTTTGCACCTTCTCAGATTCCAAAACCTGAAGAAGGGAATATTCACTGTTTCCCCCAAGTCGTGTTCCCCACTTACATAATGAAGGATAAGTGTTCAGTGTATTCAAACTTAACAAATCACCATCCTAATATTTTTATTTTCTTCAAATATCCATATTACTGATATGTTTATCTGTCAACTTCAGAGAATGAATCGCTACCACCTTTCACCAAAATAACAATGAGAAGGCAATATTCTCTCATAGTCATATCAAACTTAAAATTTGTGTGCACATAGATTCATCCACCTATTCTAAGCAACTAAATTATATCATTTCCATGAAAGAACCAACCAACCTCTCCTGTACACCAAGTATGAAGAACGGACATGTTCAAATGCTTAACGCAAAAGGGATCCAAATGAAATTACCATGATCCGAACAGAAGAAACCCTGCCGGCACCTAGAGCAGGATTCTTTTGACGATGCATCAGTTGCAGGAGCAGCGGTAGGAGCAGAAACAGGAGTCTTAGGCTTCGCCTTTAGCAACACTGGCTTCTCTGTTGTGTGTTTACCTGTCTTGCAACTTCATTCACACAAACAAACAAAAAACGACAGAAAAGGACAGTTAAATAACTTATACTGACAAAAGTTTAAATCCATAATGAATTTAGGAAGACTAAAAATTTTGATGAACAATAAACTCTGTTTCAAGTTCTAGTGAGCGTCTTATAGGCAAATCTTAAATCCTAGTGGAAAAAATTCAGCACTTACCCTTTAATTTCTAAAAATAAGCTGAAATCATGACTTCTTTTCTTGCAACAACTCCACTCTTTAATCCCATCATGAAATATAGGCTGGAAAAATAAAGATATTGAGCTTAAGTCATGGCATTGAACTAAAAGAGAAAATATAAAAGAAAATTTCAAAAACTTCAAAAGATAACTAAATAAAGGAACGCCATTTAACCACTAAATCAATAGGCATATACTTACTCCCTGAAAAATTTGAAGATGCCCATGCAATCAACCAAGCCCAACATGCAAGACAATAAGCTGAATTACTAATCAATAACAAGATCTCACAAGGCACAATAATTAAAAGTTTCATCATTTATAATCAGAGCATGCACGCCAACTCCCCTTTTAGATACAAAATGTGCAGCATTTGGATCAAAGAATTAATTAAATTTTAATGGAGTCATATAAAGAAATAATTTACACAGAGATAGATATACTGATCAATGCAGCAAATCGATACACACAGTCCTCCTATACACGGGGACCAACTTTCAAATTTCAATTGTAAAAGCTCTTACAATAATTGATTGAACTTCCAAATACTCAATTAGCAAAATCTCCAGTAGAAAATAAGCATTCAAGAAAAAAATAAAAAAGAATTTGAGGGCTGCAGCTGCACCACACTAATCTCAGTGGATATTAAATTTATGTAATTGAACTCGGGCAAAAGAGTAGGTGTCTTTAGTGGAATTTTTTTTTTTGGTGGAAACAACCAGAAAAATAAAATAAAATAAAATAAAATAAAAAAGGAAAACAAGAATTTGCTTAGCTTCTTTCACATCAAAACCAGAGCCTGGCAAGATGATTTTTCTTTGTTTTTTCTAAAACCGAAAAAGAAAAAGGAAGGAGCTTGAAAGATAGAGAGAGAGTACCGAATCATGGTATTGACAGGAACCTTCGGGATTGTCGTCCTCGGAAAACTTGGCGCTACAGCCAATTCGCTGGCATTGAAACAGAGCTGCCTGCTGACCCTCCATTATCTCTCTTGGTCTGCCTGTAAAGAAAAACAAGAAAGAGGAGAAGGGAAACTAGGGAGGAGGAGGAAGGAAGACCAAAAGAGAAAGACCGCTAGTCCAACAAAGCTCAAGACAGATTCGTACTGGATTTCGATTTATTAATATTCCACTCTCTTTTCTAGAAAGTGCGCCTCGGTGTCCCTCTTCGGCTCTACTTTCATGGCACGTTTACTAAGCCGTAATCGGAATGAGAATACAGAATCCGATTTCGATTATGAATTATACCCGTGTTTATTAAAATCGGGAGAAATCAAAAGTGCGTGAAGCCCACACAACAAATGGAATTCAATTCTAATATTTGGGTGATTTGGATTCCCTACATTGATGAGGTATTTGGATTAGTGTTTAGGAGTAATCGGAATGCTAATTTTTTTCCTTTATGCCATTACTTACTTTCATTATTTAAAAGATTATATAATTAAAAACTTAATAGAAATACTTACATTTATAAATAAAAAAATACTTAATAGAAATACTTACATTTATAAATAAAAAATAAAAAATAAAAACAAAATCATTTTAGTGTGTCTATGAAATAAAAAAGCAATATAATTTTTTCTTACTATTAGATACTATATCAAATTTTATTAAAAAAAAGTATATAAAATATTTGATTTGGGACAATGGCATTTTAGTAATCATACTGATTTATATTCCGATTCTGCTGAATTAGTAAACAACTTTATGGAATTCTATTCCGATTCTAGACAATTTTAGTAAACTACATCAACAGGAATCTGATTCTGATTCCGCCTCATTTCAATTCCTCCTCAATTCAATTCCTCTCAATTTGATTACGGATTAGTAAACGTGTCATCAGAGTCCACCCCAAAGGGTAAGGGGAGGAAGGGCTACCACTATTCACATGAATAGTGGCAGCCTTGCATTTTTCGGTTCCACCCCAAAGGGCAAGGGCAATTACTATTCATTTTAATTATTTTTTCCTATTTTTTATACTTAAACAATTATTTTGGATAAGATTTTATGTTGCCACATGTCATTATTTATTATAAAATTCTCATGTCAAATTTCGGATAAAATTTTCAGATAAAATTTTATGTATGAGATTTTTACATGGGATTAATTTTATTTATTAATAATAATAAAATTGCTATGTATGTATAAAAAAAAATGTTTCTGAATTTTTTGGAATTTTTCAGATTTTTTTCCAATTTTTTTATAAAAAAATATTTGGTTGATGACGTCAGCAAATGCAGGCTAACCCAGGCAAGAGCCCAAGCAGATCTTGCCCTTGGGCCTGCCCAGGCTGGTGGGTCCAGCCCTTGCCCGAGTTGGACTTTGTGCGCTGCAAAATTATTTGGGGCAAAAGGATGCCTTTTGCCTGCCAGGGCCTCTTCCGGTGGAACCGCTCTTAGCCCAATTATTTCTGCTTACAGGCCGGCCCGTACAGAAAGTTTCGTAATTATCCTCTCTTTTTTCTAATTCAAAGACTTTGCATTAATAAAGTCCGTTTAAATATGACGGAGAATGAGATAACGAGTTACGATTAAGATAACATAGGGTTCTATTTCCCCAACATGTTAATCATCTGCATTGATCTAGTATGTGCTAAAGCTCTATACCATAATGAAAGCAAATTTTCAACATAAATGTAGCAAGGTAAAAAATGTTTCAGTTAGTAGTATTTCATCAAAAAATGCTTCTGAAGTTAATTTTTGGGTACGATACAATTTCCTAAATCTGTAGTATTTGCAGTAACTTTCTCCAAATAGACTAAGCATGCACACTTGAAGAGGAGCCCTACATACATTCCTATTTACAGAATACTCGAAATAATACAAAAAATATTTATATACATCAGAGCTCCAAGCTGGAAATTGAATATCCGGAAATGTCATCTGCAGCCTCTACAACGGAATTGGCAGCGAAATTGAAACCTGATATTCACAAATCATACAACTGAATCTTCACTTGATAAGAGACTCGATAGACAGGGAAGGTCACAATATTCTGTTGTGTTCTACTTCAATCATCAAAGCTTTCTCCTGTAAAGTGGAGGAAAAAAGAAATGAGCTAATACTGAAAACTCTGGATAGCTTTCAGAAACCAATTATACTTTTCAAGTTTTGAATGCATATCCAGCCCTGGGCACACATATTCATTTTAAATGAGAGATGAGAAGAGCCACGGGCAATATCCACTGCATGGTTCATTCAAACTTCAAAAGTATACCATGCTTGCAAGTGTGTCAGCATGCATGCATGTGCTTCAGAGAGGAGGAAAGAGAGAGACCTCGCTATATGGGGTGCCCTCGGAAGGAAACCAGTGCATAAGAACTCCTAAGTTCATTATTGCAGGAATCAACTTAAACAAGAGTGGAGTTGTAACCTGTAACATCATTTACAAGGGTAAGTATTTTGAGAGAGAGAGTGAGAATTGAAGTCACTTTCGATGACAAGGAAAAATAAAATAAAATAAAATTACCAGGCTTAGTGCTGTTGTTCCGAGAAGAAGCAGGTACATCTTCCCCTGTAAAGAATAGTTTGAAAAGACAATGATAATAAGAAAATGAAGATGAAATCAAAGGATAATATGCGGATAAGAAAATGAAGAAGTTCAATAGTTTAACCAATTCTACTTTTCTCACCTGATTCCTATGTTTTTATTCAAAAAGCAAATTTAAAACTGCACAACTTGCAAATGCCAGCATATAGTCCATTCCTAGATTACTATGACTAACCATAAAGAGAGATAAGTTACCTCAACAAGATTAAGATTCGACGCCCGACTTAAGAGGACAAAAGCAAATTCTCCAATTTGAGCAAGTGAGACTCCAACCTATAAAAAGTAATCAAGTTTTAAAAATTAGGAAGCTACTAATTTAGTTTATCTGCTGCAGATAAGATATGACTCAAATCTTATAAATCAACTTACCACAAATGATGTCCTAAAGCTATATCCGAAGGCCTTAGTAACAATAGCAGCAACGGCAGTCTTTACAACTATAACTAGAATAACAGATGCTAACAGTATGTCCACATGGCTCCACAAGAAATGTACATGTATGAGCATTCCAATACTTGAAAGGAAGAGAGCTGCAAATAGGTTACGAATTGGTTCCACCTACAATGCAAAAAAACATCGAATGCAATCATTAATGTTAACACTGTCTTATGAAAATAAAAAATTATTCATAAGTGATGTCCATGCATCTGCTTTTACTTTTCTTTTCTGAAAAACAAAAAGAATATTAATACATGACCTTACACTTACAACATAAAAATGCATTTACAACAATGCAAGCTACTAAGTTTATTAACCACGTAGTTAAAGAAGCCCCAAAAATAAAGTCCAGCGAGTTTATAACTTAAGAAGGGGGAAAAACAAAAGTAAACAAATGAACATGACAACAATAAATTAGGTAACAAGTGGAAATCCAGAAGAGTACCTGGTCTAAAGTATGTTGTGCAAGGTCAGTGGTTGATATCATAACTCCAGCCACAAATGAACCCAACTCAAGGCTAAGGCCCAGCTTATCACTACACTGAAAAGGTTACAAGAAATTCAATAGTATTAAAACAGTGTTGAGAATTACAAATATGTAGCAAGATCCATGCATTGGAACCATATTACTGTTATTCCGTGATCCACAAACTGAAAAGGTAATTCACCATCTTAGCTTCAGAGTAAGTTCATGAAGGGAAACTTATTACATAACAAAGGCTTATATTTCCTTCTTTTCTCAAGGTACTTAGAATATCCAATTTAAGTCAGGCATTTCAACTTCCAAGTTTAAAGCATTCATCTTGCCATCCATCAATTCATTCCCATCCAACTGAGCAGATTCAAGTCCTATTTTAGAAATGTATCATAAAAACTGTATTCTCCAGAAATTCTGGAAAACCAAGTTGTGCAACAGCTCAGTAGCCAATACTCGGCCAACATTGGACCAATAATGAAGCATGGTGGTTATAATGTGTCAAAAGCGGCTCAGCACTCAAAAGCATGCAGATGGAGCAGGAAATAGATATGCATAGATTTAAGGATAAACATGATGAGTAGTAATTAGCCTTGATATAAAATGAATAAAAAATGTTCACTTACCCAAGCAGATAATAAGCAGAAAGCCACAACAGCAAGCTGATAAAGCTCATTTGTCTGATTCAACATAAAAATTATAGATTAGCCAAGTTAGTTATTAAAAGTCAGTACAGAAACGTAACTAGCTCATTCTACTAAGAAATCAAACTTACTTGAGAGGACAAGTGCATCATCAATTTGAGAAAACGAGGAACAAATGACCAACACAATACAGAGGCAGCAGCAAGATATAGAGACAACACTAGCAGCCTGAAGACACAACAAATTACAAATTATAATTTGCAACAAGCTCTTTATTAGGATGTTGGACTGCAAAAGGACCACTTCAAAGGGAAAAAAATGGTAAACTCGAGCAAGGCAAAAAAAATGATTAAAATGACTCAGTTTCATTATAAGAAAAGAAAATTTTGGAATATGAACAAATAAAAGGAAAAAGGACGTTACAACATGGGGAAAGAAAATAAAAATGCCATAAAAGAAGGCACAGAAGCAGAGACTTACAGCTTCCCCACTGATACCATTCCTTGGAAAAGGCCGCTATGACCACCCAAAACTGGGAGCAAAGCAAACAGTAAACCAACAGCACAATCCTGAAATAATCCACAGTTAATGAATGTCGCATCATAAACCAATCTTATTGCATAAAATGCCATCTAGTTATCAGTAAGCATACCATCTGAATTTTAAGAGTTCAAAAGCTACCTGGAAAATGAGTGTTCCAATTGTTACTTGACCATGAAGAGCACTACTACTATTCCGTTCTCCAAGAAATTTTACCACCTGGTAAAAAGGAAATGAGAAAGGAATGTGCACTCAAATTTCAGAAAGAAACAACCAAGGAGGAAAAGTGACATCATATTATTAAGGCTTCAAAAACATACCACGGCTGTTGAAGACATTGACAAGAAGGAACCAACAAAAACTCCCTCAGACAACTTTGCTCCGCACAACTGCAAAATAAGCAAAACGGCAAGCTTATTGTTTATTTTGACAGGAATTAACTAGTTACTTGTAAGAAAAATCTGGTTATCAAGATTGAATACAATACCACAGCAGTTATGGCACACAAGAACATAAATGTTAAGATTTGAAGAAGGCCTCCAAGAACAGCTACAGGGCCCACAGCTTTTAACTGCACAAACAACAAGTTAAATGGCTTCCTTAAACAAAGGTGATTTTCATTCTCACCCTCCCCCTCAGGATATGAATTAGAAAATTTCATAACTTTACTGCATAAACAGACAGTAAACTAAAATTTCCCAAGTCTAACATACCTTAGCCAAAGAAAACTCCAAACCCAGAGCAAAAAGAAGAAATACAACACCAAATTGTGCAACAGTTTCAACCTGTAACATAAGTAGAAGATTTGAGGATAAACTACAAAGAAACTAGAACTCTAGAATCAGCAAAATATAACTTTTAGCTGATCACAATTCACAACGTACCTGTACCATCTCACTGATGAACTCCAGACCCCCTGGTCCAATGAGAGAACCCGCAAGAAGGTAGCCCACAATAACCTATCGTATGCATATAAATTAGAAAAGATAGCAACACAGCTGCATCATTTAAATCGCTATATGTAGCTGAAAGTTTATAATGTTGGGTCATATAGACCATTAAATATAGTGGAAGATTAAATTAGAGATAAGAAAAAACTATGAATGAAAGCAAAAGAGTGGCTAAAATTTAAAGACAAACCGGTTGTCCCAAACAAGAAAACAAAATTCCACCGATGGCAGCAGAAACTATGATAACCACCAAATCAGAAATTAACCTGCCAAAATGTCAAGTGCTAACCATAAATCATACATGTATCAAGAAGTAAAATCAAACTTAGAAACTGCAATAACTGTTCTTAAGGCAGGGGAATGCAGTATCACAAGTTTGTTATAAAAAAGGAAAACCTTTAGGGCTATTTGAGGGATAACATACTGTTTCACAGGCATTAGATTATATCCATAATCAATTAAAAACAACCAAAGACAAAAGTTTATGCCACACGTAAATTCATTCTAAAAACATTTGAGAAAATGGGCCCTGAATTTGTCCATGTATGATAGTCAGGGAAGGAATACATAAAAATACCTCAAATCTACTTGAAGTACTGGATATTTGGATTTCTTGTTTGACATCACAAACACATTATCCTATCATTAAATAAGTGAAATAAGTTAATATGGTTAAAATGAAGCTAAATTCAATTATAACAATGCCTGGGAATCTCTGCCAACATCTTTCAAAGCACCTTTTTGTCAATCAAGGTTGTTGTTTCTTCGGAATCTTCATTCTCCAGGGAAAAAACACCTTGAAACTGAAATGATTTTGTAGCACTGAAGCAAAAACAAACACAAAATGGCATATAATACTACATAAAAGAAAAATCGCACATCTTATTCCACTGGGAATTTAATATCTTGTCACAGAACAAATCTTAACATCGAAAAACAATTTTAACATTCACATACTTTGCCTCTTGTGTATCATTTCTCTTCTCATGAGTGATTTTAGCCACAGTCTCCAGTACAGCCTGTAAAACACAATCGGTATTTGCCTTTAACATTATAACAAACATGACAAACGAAAAGAAACAACGACAATCACACAATTACATATGCACACTCAATCTACAAAGCAGAAGTTTGTAAGATGAAATGAGACAAAAAAAATCAAAGTAAGGATTGATTTTGTATGTTAAACTAAAGCAGTGAAAAGCTTTCGCCACAAAATTGTTTCGGCATAAAAACAAATCCAATTATTCCAATTTTTATTGTTACAACCACAATATTGCATATTGGAACACGAAGATGAGAATAATAACAAAAACCTACTTGTTGATCAGCCACACTGTTGTTGAAGCTGCTTCCATCGGATCCTAGACAAAGTTAAAAGCAAAATGAAATGTTAAGTTAACTAACTAGAATTAAGATGATAAACCAAACAATAACTACAAAATGCAAAATGTTAAGTTAAAACAAAATTCCAAAAACACAAGTAACCTTCGGGCTGATCATTCTCAGAGAACTCTTTCTCGAGAACCCGATCGAACATTTTCGCAATTGTGCCGTCACCCGAATCCGGTGCGGACGAGTTCATCATATTCCCGTAAAACCTCTCCCTAATTTCTTTATCAGATCTCGCGGAAAACGAAACCCTCGCGTAAATCAAAATCGTCAGAAGACAATAACAGAACCCAAACACCACTCGTTTTCTCTTCGCCATCAAATGTGGAAAGCTGAACCAATCCAATATCTCTCACAATTTTATGAGATTTGAATTTCAAAAGGAATAGAGTTTGAGAGGAATTGAATTGAATTTCAAAGCGTGGGAGAAGAAAGAGAAGACGTTATCAGATTGCGAAAGAGAAAGACTTGGTCTGTGTATTGTTTTCGCAGTTTTTGGTGGATAATTGGGAATTTTTTTAGTTGTTCAGGGCGGGATTGCACACCTGAAAATTTATTTGGCGTTTTTTTCTCTCTTTTGTTTTTACCTCATGAAAAACGTATGCGCTGGGGGTAATTTCGTCTTATCAGCCTTACAGACGTCAGTTTCCCATGTGGGCGTTACGACCTTTCTCTGTCCGTGAACTTTCAGGGCCCATTTTGGTGCCGAAATCACTTTTAATTATTAATGTGGAGGTAAAGTATCATACTTTAGTTTCTATTTTTATGAAAAAAGTGTGCATTTGATTTGTTGTGGTTGTTATGTTACATCATCACCATGGTAAGGAACAACAATGGTATAACATAATTATAAAATATTGTTCACTTCGATATGTTAGTTTGACTAATATGCCACTCCCATGTTACTGGACTTTTGTTCCATTCAACTGGTAGGCTATTGGCTACTGGCTTCAGCCGCTGCGATTTTCTCATCGTTGTCATTCATGAAGCTCCCATCAATATTTGGTAATTTGTCAAACTTAGAAGCATCTCCAAGTAAGCCTCTTGACAACACTTTGGAATTAAAAATAAAGGTGGTCACATCGTGAGAAAACTTTCTCTCAATGATCTTCAACCTCGCCATCAAAAGCTTGCAACCTCTTTCTCTTGGGGTAGGTAAGTTGTTTCACTTTTCTTGAATATTTAATTTTACTTTGGAAAAGCAAAACCTATCTTGAAAATGTTAAAAACATGCATTTTTCTTTTCATATAATAAATACATGTAGACATTTTCACGTTTTTCATATTTTTCATTCTTTTCCACGATATTCGCATTAATTGAATCGACGAAGGTGCATTGGAGCAAAAATTATTCAAGTAGCAAATAAGGCTTTTCAAATTGCGTACACAGGTCAACAAACTTGATTTGAAGAGTTTTATTTCTTCTTCTACTGCTTGGAGATCTCTTATACTCCAAATCTGTTCACATTGAACAAGTAATTATGAGTTTAACTATGATTTGTTGAACCACAAAAATTCGCGGGAAAAAAATTACAAACATGAGAATGGATAAGCCTCATACGTTGGATAAGTATATGAAGTTCGGTTCAAAAGCTGGGTCAAATGCCCACGTGTTTGGAAACAGCAAAAAAATTCAAATTGGCTAATCTTTTCCCTAACGAAAAGGAAGGGATCATGATGGCTTTTGAAATGGGAGTTTATCTCATCCTCAGTCTCTAACAACTCTATAAAAAGAGAGGAAGAGGAGAAAAAAAAAAAGGGTGGGGAGAAAAGGAGAAGCAGCCGGCAGGCTGCAAAGATACAAAAAATGAGGCTCAATACCTCATCTGCAACAAGGCTCCTCTCTTTAAGTCCTCCGTGCTTGGGACCAAATTCTCTGGATGATGAATCCAATTTGGGGTCAAAACCCACTCTCTTTGGAGGAAAAATCAACTTGGGGTCAAACCCACTCTATGGATGATGAATCCAACTTGGGGTCAAAATCCACTCTCTATGGATGATGAATCCAATTTGGGGTCAAAACCCATTTTTCTATGGATGATGAATCCATTTGGGGCAAACTCGTACACTTCCTGGATGATGAATTTCTACATGACAAAGGTCCAAACAAACCAAAATTTGTTTTCGGGCCTTATGGGTCATTTTTCACAATGAGGAAAAAAAAAAAGCACGGTTTCATCAAGCTCTGTTGCCATCTTGCTGAGTCAAAGAGATTTTGTTTGTCAAACAGATCAAAGCAAGTGAATTTCTGCCTTGTGTTCGTGTGTGCAAACAATCAAAACAAAAGCATGTGTGTTTGTGTGCAAATAGTCAAGGCAAAAGAAAATGGGCTGACTGATAACAAATGCAAAAGCCTGAGAGCAAGATAATGGGTTGTCTAAAATCGCCCATTGGTCCTCAAAAGCGCAAAATGTTTAGTGGGTTGTTTAAATAATTGCCCACTAAATTTGAAGCATCCCAAATACCTATTATATGGATTAATGGATCGAATTTTAAATCGCCAAAGTCGTATTTGAGTCGAAATACGAATGTCGATGGTGGAAAATTAGTGGGTTAATCAAAATTCTTCATTATTTTTATTGGACGTTGACAACGAAAATGATACAAAACCATCCAGTTTGTCCATGGGTCATTTACCCACGTAAATTTGATGAGATTAAATCAAATTTCTCATACATAAATTTTAAGTTAGTGAGCCACACTACGTTATTTTCCAATTTTCCTGTGGCTCATCTAATGAAAATCTCCAGAATTATCACAAAGAACCACTGGATTAAGTTAGTGGTACCACACTTACCATTAATTTCCAACTTGTGGAACTACGCGATTTGATCCCATTAAGCAAGCAGTCTAACATACCAACAGACGCAACCGCCCCAGAATTCAAATCCTCAAAATACAAATTCTTAATTAGTGGGCCACACTTACCCATTTCCAAATTTCTCAAACACAGTCTAATTATTGGGCCACACTTATCCATTAATTTTCAAAATTTCGAACTACGTTGGTTTGATCCCATCCAGTACGTGAGCGTCTAACATATCAATAGGCAACCGCAACCAAATTTGAATCTCTGGTTTATTCTTAACCAAATTCGCTGAAACACAATTCCATATCGAATCCACGGCTTATTAAGCTAAATTCACCCAAACAACTTTTTCAATCAAATTCATTGAAATTCCTCTTTGCAATGAGTCATTTATTCATTGCAATTCTTTGAATTACAAGTGACTTGATTCCCAAGGTGAGGATACGTAGGCACCAGGAGTTCGACTTGGGGCCAGTACCGCAAAACCAAACACACACGTTCGTTTCTTTATGATGGAATCAAAGGGTGTTCCTTAAAGCAAGGATTGTAATTAAGAACACCGCGTCTTGAATGGGTCGAACCTAAAATAATAAAACTTCATTATTTAATTAGTGATGGTGAAATTATGTCAACATGATTATCGATAGAATTAAGCTTAAAATCAGGTAATTTGGCAAACTCGAACCCTAATACCCATTCTTTCTTTCTTGCATGAAAGTTCCATCTCCCTCCTTATATATTAGAGTCAATGGCAGACTCACAGATGGGTAAGGAGGTGCATTGCACCTCCCCTCGCTGGAATTTTTTTTTTAAGGTGTCGGAAAAAGCTCTAGTTATGCCCCTTTGCAAAAGCCAGATAGGTGTGTTAGGAATTATATGACGTGATTATTGGGATTGCACTTAACTATGATTATTTGATTTTTATGAAGGTGTTTCTCTATATATTCACTTTAAATAATTTTAAACGATTATGAGGAGAAATACCTTTCATGTGCTTTTTCGCAATAAATTCACTTAAGTCGTTATGTGAATAAGTGATTATTAGTCTATTAAGAATTACTCATAAACGAGCCCTACTAAAATTTGTTTTTTCGGCTATGAGAAATTTCTTATTTGGCAGCTATGTAACAAGCCCAAAGGTCAAGGGCCTCAACTTGAACCTGTGTTTTGACATGAAAAAAATAAAAAGAAAAAGATTGAGGGCTCAAAAGCCCAAGTTACCGGAAGACAAATGACGTGTCTAGCCCAGTGCCACCCAACCCAATCATAGAAATTAGGGGTGGGCATGCAAATCGAAAATCCGGTCAAATCGTCCAAATTAAACCATTGGTGCAGTTTGGTTGAGTTTTTTTTTGGTGTCATCGGTTTGAAACTAAACCAAACCATTGTCTATAATTCAGAGTGCTTGGCGCTGGATATTGAAAACTCACGGTTTAACCAAACCAAACCTATGGTATTTACACATGCTAAATAAAATACTATTATAAGCAATACATAATATATAAGAAGTAAAAAATAAAAGTAAAAACCTTTGTCCTGCCACCAACACACATGCTTCTGACAAAACAAAAAAAACACGCATACCTCTCCATCAGTCTCCTCTCTCCTCTCTATATTTTTTTCTTTTTCTTTTTTTTGTCTTATTCTTTCTCTCTTTTCGTATGTTTGATTAAACCTAGAAATATCGAGACCACGACTGTTAACACAACACGAATTCACATAAAAATAACACTATTTGGGTTGAGCTTAATGAGTCGGATTAAAAGCGAATGAACACGTTAGTCACCCGTTAAACTAACGGATCGCGAATGGTATTCGCGAATCTTGTTAACGATTAAGAGAAATGACAATTTTTATAAATTATATATATACTAAAAGCAAATGCAACTAAACAACATTACTAATCACGGTGTAATGAAGAAAATGCCCCTCATTTAATCAAGCTTTTTGCAGCTTCAGTTTTCCCAGCAATCGCGATCGAATGTCGTTTGCCTTGACTAACTCTTTTCTTCCGTTCCGTTTTGCCCTTCTCTCTTTCCATTCCAACTAGGTCGACTATGTCGGTTTCTACGAGTTCGGCGTCCGCTTCGAACCAGCTTGGTAAGGTGGTTGGAGGCAGCCATGGAAACGCGCTCCTCGCATCGGGAATCTCGGTCCACTGAAACGGCGCCATGTAACATGGTTTCACAAGGCACAATAATAAAAGTTTCATCATTTATAATCAGGGCATACACGTAACGCCCTTTTAGATACAAAATGTGCATTATTTGGATCAAAGAATTAAGTAAATTTTAATGGAGTCATATAACTTGAAATAATTTACACAAAGATAGATATCTTGATCAATGCAGCAATCGATACACACAGTCCTCCTATACACGGGGCCAACTTTGAAGCTTAAAATCAAGTAATTTGGCAAACTCGAACCCTAATACCCATTCTTTCTTTCTTATATGAAAGTTCCATCTCCTCTCCTATATATAAGAGTCGGTGACGGACACGAGTCTCAAGTGCACCTCGCAAGAAAAAGATTTGAAGGTGCTAGAAAAAGCTCATGCTATGCACCTCTGGGAGAGATGTTTCTCACGTATATTTACTTTAAGGAGCTAGTTTGGCATTCTTTGTCTTTGTGAAAATAATTGTCGAAATTTAATTGTGAGAGAAATCATGTGACGGTTTAGGCGTTTGGTAAACTTTTTGTTATAAGTCTTTGTTTGTACAATCGGTTTACGAGTGTTTGGTAAATTTTTTGTAAAAGTGTTACGAGTGTGTATAATGACTAAAAGGGCATTATGTTGAAATGAATTTTCTGTTCAAGTGTTTGGTAAAAGGAAAAGCACTTTCACTTTAGCTTATATAATTTTTTTTGTATTAAATATGTTTCCATCACACCCTAAAAATATTTTAATTATAAAATAAATAAAGTATTCCATTAAAAATAAATATGTTGTCAATAATATGGTCATAACAAAAATTAAACTAATGATAAACAAGTAATTATATACATTTTTAAGCGAGATGAACTCATTAAACTTGCAGCTATATGATTTCTTAATGCCTCCATTTCTTGTGTTCTGAGACCATCTTCTTGTTGTGCATCAACCTCTCTCTCAATCTCTTCATCTTGAATACCATTTAGGTCATCTTCACTTTCATCAAAATGACAATCACGTTTGGCATGTCTTCTTATATAGTTATGAAGTGCCATGGTTGCAATAACTATTTTGACTTGTTTTGCAAAAGGATAACTAGGCATGTCTCGTAAAATACTCCATCTCTTTTTCCATATTCCAAAAGTGCGTTCAATAACACTTCTAAGGAAGAGTGTGCATGATTGAATACCTCACACATGAAAATAAAACAAGCTTTCCTCAACAGTTTCAACGATATGATGAAAGCACATTAACTATTAATGACCCAAATATCTTTCAATCAAATATTATATATATCGTATGGGGAAATGTTTGGGATAGGAATATTTCAATTGTTGAGCTTGCAAAGTCGATATTCACTAGGAAAGTTTGTATGGACCCCTATATTAACCAGAAATAGAAAGCCTCTTGAACTGGGCAACACTTGACTTTCTTTATCTCTATCTCTAAACTAATAAAAAGAATTCACCTAACCAACTAGCAACTCAATAAGATACCAAATAATTATGGCTAACAAATTATTGATACAAAATTCATCTAGAACCCAAAATTCCAAAATGAAAACATAACCAATGAATCAATGATAGTTTTTCGGGATACGTAGATTAGGGAGAGAAACAAAATAAGACCATAACAAAATCATGTCATATTAACACGAATGCAAGCATTTCGAGGGCCATTACAATGAAATATAAAAAGATTTAAAACCACTGAGAGGTTCTTTAGAGCTTTATGCTTTTGAGGTTATGAACAAGATAATATAGAAAATTCAAAGTAAAAATACTTATGGCCAAGATAATATAGAAAATTCAAAGTAAAAATTAGAGCTTTATGCTTTGGAGGTTTGACCTCCTCAAAATCTATTTGCCCACAACCGAATAGAGAGAAGTAGCAAGAGAGTGAGTCAGTGAGGAAGGCTCGGATATTTTTAGCAAGCAAGACAAAGCAGATAATAGAGCAACGAGACAAAGACAACGAGGATATTTTTTTGCAAGTAAAGGCGGGAGTGACTTTCTAATCTAAACCCATTTTCTTTGGGTCGGTGGTGATGTGCGTTTTTGCTGTTGGTTTTCTATATCACGTCGGCATGAGAATGGCATTTTCCATTTGGGAAGATAGTTAAAACCCTAGAAATTACAAAGAAAGAGGGAAGAATGAAATTGAAAAGAAATAAACATAATATGCGCCTCTTACACGAGTCTTGTGGCTCGTGAGTGCACTTCAATTGATCCAACAAGAAAAAACTGTAGGAAGAATAGAAGAGAAGGAGAGGAGCGGGCTCAAGAGAGATTGTGTGAAGAAGCAATGTGATGTGAGGGAAGAAGGAAGAGAAGCGTGAAAATAGATTGGGGTATTTTCGGAAGTTTGTAAAATTCATTAAAACCTGCGCTCCTCAAATCTGATTACAATATAATCAGAAAATGAAAGCCAGGTCATTAGCTGATTTCTAAAATAGCTTTCTCTCGAATTTTTAACATGATAAGTGATTTTCGCATGCTTTACCAAAGAGAGACATAAATTTTTAAAAATCACTTATTACCCCACGAATAAGCAATGCCAAACGGACACTAAGTAATTTTAAGCGATTATGGGAAAGAAATACATTTCATGTGTTGTTCCGTGTATATGGAGAAGTGATTATTGACTTGTCAAGAATCATTTTCAAATCAGCCCTAATAAAATTTGTTTTTTCATCTTTGAGAAATTTCTGATTCAGCAGCTATGTAATAAGCCCATAGGGATAATCACTCGGGTCCACCCCAAAGGTAAAGGGCCTCAACGTGAACCTGTGTTGTGACATGAAAAAAATAAAAATAAAAAGATTGAGGGCTCAAAAAAGCCCAAGTTACCAGACGACAGATGACGTGTCTCGCCCAGCGCCACCCACCCTACCCAACCATAGAAATAGACTGGAGTGTGCCATCCACAAGTCTCCCAACCCAGGCACCACCAACCTTCCGCCTAACTAACCCATCCGTCGTTTGAGAGCCAGAGAGCTAGAAATCTCCAGACCCATTTCAATGGCGTCGATTGTGAGCACGGCCGGATTAGCTTCTTGCGGTCACAGCAAACCATCAATGGAGGGTTTGAAACTGAGTAGCAGAAAAGCTATCACTTTCGGGACCCAATTGGCCTACCCTGTTTCCTGTTCTTCTGGTTGTGGTTATAGCAGGAGGATGAAGCCCATGGTGGTGGTGAAAGCAGAGGCTCAACACATAAACCCTGAAATTAGGAAGAGCGAGGAAAAGGTTGTGGACTCTGTTGTGGTCACTGAGCTCTCTAAGCCCCTCACTGTTTATTGCAGGTAAGTTCCAATTTCATGTTCCTACTGTTTGAACTTTTGATCATATTAGTTATGGAAATATCAAACCTTAAAGACTGATTGTATTGTGTAATCAATATTTGAAATGTGTCATGGTTGTCTTGTCTGTTGCATATGCACTTGGTAAGTGCAGGGAGGGCTCAGTAATTTGGTTGTTGTGGTTGTTTGGAAATAGGTGTTGGAGGTCAGGGACTTTCCCTCTGTGCGATGGAAGCCATGTAAAGCACAATAAAGCTACGGGTGACAATGTTGGACCATTGCTCCTCAAGAAGCAGTAAGCGGCATTTCGATGTTAGAAGAGGTATTTATTCGGATGTTTGGAATGTATTTGAAATGGTTAGATCTCAGTAGTATTGTTTTGAAATGAAAATGACTGTGTTTAGTGTATTATTTGAGATCTGAACAATATGTGTATTATAGAATACTGGTCAACCAGAGCTCCTCCTTGCTATCAGAATGTGGATGTTGAACCTTGCACACCTAATTGGTTTTGCATTCCATTTCTTGTGGAATAATATGCACCTTCTTGAGGATTTTCTAGGTTTAACTCGTTCCCGACATAAGCTTTCTCTCTTGTTCTCCGTTCAAGAAAGCTACTTATACCCTATTAACATGTAGGTGACAACCTTCTTGCAACATCGATGTTGCTTCCAACTTAACCACATGTTTGGTAGGTATGCGGTTTTATACGTAAGGTTTCGATGTTATTAGGAGTGTAGCCATTTATTTAATGAGACTTTTTATTTTGTTAAGTATCCGATGTGGTACTCTGTGTATTCGTAAACTTGCCATTGCACATAAATGACGCATTCATAATGCACTTTAAACTTACTTTCTTACCAAAGACAGATGATTAAGAACGATCATTAAAGCAAGTGACCATGTTTTTATTTTTCCGAGAGAAAAGCAAGTGACCATGTTAAACAAGAAAAAAATATGTTAGTTTATGACAATCTGTTCAAAAGCGAAAGAAAAAGAGAGCAATTAATCATTTCTAATCATCCCATGATTCCAAAACCAGTGAGTGGACTTAGAATTTTCCAAGTGAATGGTCGCGCTTAAAAACTGGTCAAATCAGCCCGTGCAAAGGCAAGATGGAACAGAGTCACGTTGTTGAATTAAAGCAATTTTTTCAGAAATTGAAGAGGTTACATCTAGGAAGGAATTTGAAGGGAAAGAAAAATGGTTTTTTTTACTAGTGTTTTCATTGCATTTAATTTGGCCGTACTAAACCCCTGTTTTGCTTCAAAATTTAGTGTCATTCGGTCGGTGCAATTGAGTTATGCCAAACAAATAAAAATAGATTAAATATTATTATTCAACATCAGTCGTGTTTTTCAAAATCGCATATATTGGAGTAGTTGTTAACTCTGTTTCGTTTGTTATAATCTTGAAAACTGGCTACCAATGATAGGAAGACATGAAAGTTGTTCCACATGCAAACACTATTTTACACAACTATGGTGCCTCCGTGTCCTGCGGTCCAATCTTAAGCAATTAAATTTTAATTCATAAATCTATGTAATGTGTGAGAGTTTTGTTTGTTATCGTATCGCTTAATAGGTCAAATGACTTACTAATATAGTGGTTTGAAGCAATTGGCTCTCCCAATAAAGATCACAGGTTTGAGTCCTAACATCTTTGTTATCGTCTCTCTCAATAGGGCAAATAACTCACCTACTAGAGTAGTGGTTCGGAGAAAATTGCTAACCCAAGAAATATCATAGGTTCGAGCCCTAACATTTAGTGTGTGTTTTTAGTTTATTATCATCCATTTCAATAAAAAATATCCGTAACAAAAATTAGTTCATAGATTAATCATCAAATTACAATCACGGCTATACACATAACTATCTATAGGTGACAAATTAAGATCATACTTTGGTATTAAACTTTTAATGTTAAAAAATGCCATAAGTTGGAATCTCATTTATTTATTAATTAACTGAAAAATAAAAATACAGAGCAGAAAAGCGAGGCACCGTCATAAGTTCATAACGTGTGCTGGTTCATTCATGTTTGTAGGCTTCCTCATTAAGCAGCTTCACTCTGCACCGTCATAAGTTCATAAGCATCCCACCCGTATGCTCTTCACTCACTATAAAATATTGTTAACGAATTTCGATAACTGGTTAATTAGTATAGTGATTCGCAAAGAGACATTAAAAACGTTAAGTTTTACTTATGGTGAAGAATCACATTGTTCCAACAATTTTTATTAAAAAAAACACTGAAAAAATATGCTACGCCTAGAACTCATTCCAATTTTCCATTTCTGCCACTAGATTCCTTTGAAAAAGATAATGAGCTTTGTTATTACTATTTAATATGCATTAACATGACCACATGGTATGTATTTAGTTAAGTTAGTTTGAAGAAAAATAAGATATTGTAACATAAGTAAGTGACCATATTATGTAGACATTAACAAATGCTATGTACTTGGTTGGTTGTGTTTAAAGAAAAATCAGATATAAATAGTAACATAATATAATATAATGCGTAGCAACATTAATACATACTATGTATTTCGTCAATTTCATTTAAAGAAAACTCAGATATAGTAACATAATCATAAATTCTCTCATGGACATTCAAATGTTATTATTGTGCGTACACTGTGTATTTTGTACTACTCCTCCTTATTTTCATTTTAGTTTATTATAACATCCGCACAATAATAACTGCAGACATCCGGATGAGAGAGAGAACAACTAATAACACAATATAACATAAATTTTATCATGTATCATACATGCATTAACATTGCTAAGTATTTCGTTTAAAGAAAAATCAGATGTAAGATAATTTAACAGTAACCATATTATGTGTGACATTATACATTGAATTTTGTATACACATAATCGTGCAACCACAAGCTTATACTAAATTATGGAACCCTCCGCATAAAGTTGCATACATTCAATCAAATTGACCACATGGGAATTGGTACCCACGTAGACCTCCTCCACCGTTGATAATTCGCCACGTGTGTAATCATTAGAAAATGTTTCAACATCCGGGGCCCTCAACGCAGCTGACAATTTATATTTGCATACGAGCCCTCAGCCGTGTATAAAAACTGTTTGCAGAAATGACCACCAGAACGACTGTTTTGTCGGCTGTCAGCCCCCATCAACAAGGGCCACATCTCTCCATTGGTACAGCTGCTCTGCCCAACAACACCCCGACGTCACCCAATCTCAACACGCCAACCAACCGTATCCTCACACCGATTGTATTTTGTATTCGTTTGAGAATACTTGGTAAGCACGAAGCACTTCCGTTAATAAGCACTTTCGTTTGAAAATTTAAGCACTAATGCTAAAACAGAATCATAAGCGCTTTTAAGTTTGTACACATGGTTGTCAAAAAGCACTTTTACGACCGAAACAGACCCTTAGTATTATACAAGGGTACGTTAACTGTACAAATGTACAAGTACAACCAAATAAGTGAAGCCAGAACCGACGGCGTACGCTGCCCTCGTCCAAGATATTAATCTAACAGGTGCTCAGATCTCCGTCTTAGGCGCGCATCTCACCCACCACGAGCCGTGATTGCGTCACGAGTTAACTTCTGAAAAATGTATTCAGGAGCCTCCTCACTTCCACCGTCTTCAACTAAGAAATACTTCCACGATACGGACTGCCACGTGCCGGTCTGCACTCTGTCGGTTCCCGTAGCAGCCGGTCATCACACCGCACACGTGTCCTTGCCTCACCTCCTCCTTCAAACAGCTCTACACAGCTCAACTCGAAACAAACAAAACAGCACACCACTTTCCTCTCTATCTCTCTCTCTCTCTCTGTGAAAACTCCACCATTTTTCCGGTTAAACCTGCCGGGCAAAGCCTATCAGCTCTGCCGTTCTCTTCCTCTTTCTCTGATGCTTTCGATTTCGGAGCATCCGTCTAAAGAGCCCCAACTCAAAAGGCCCAAAAGCCCGGACCCGCTCAACTCCTTCAACTTACTCCTCCAGCGCATCCACCACCCTCGCACATGTCTACTCTTCGCCATACTCGCCCTCCAGGTCCTGCTCCTCTTCACTCTTCGCTCTCTCCCTTTCTCGCGCCAACATTTTTCTCCTCCGAACTCTCCTAAACCCGAACCCTTACCGGTATCCGAACCTGAAGACCGATGCGGCTCGGGCCGGGTCTTCGTCTACGACCTCCCCAAAACCCTAAACCAAGAGATTTTACAAAATTGCGACGACCTCAACCCGTGGAGCTCGCGCTGCAAAGCCTTGGCGAACGAGGGGCTTGGTCAGCAGGCGACGGGAATCGCCGGAGTCGTGCCAGAGAATCTCGCTCCGGCGTGGTACTGGACGGACCAGTTCGTTTCGGAGGTGATTTTCCACAATCGGATCCTGAACCATAAATGCCGGGTCATGGAGCCAGAATCGGCCACGGCGTTCTACATTCCCTTCTACGCTGGACTCGCGGTGGGCAAGTACTTGTGGTCGAACTCCAGTACCGCACAGGACCGTGACCGCCACTGCGAGATGATGCTTAGGTGGGTCCAGGACCAGCCGTACTACAAAAGATCCGACGGCTGGGATCATTTCATCACGATGGGGCGGATCACGTGGGACTTTCGACGGTCCAACAACCAAGATTGGGGGTCACGCTGCATTTACCTCCCCGGAATGAGAAACATCACGCGTCTCCTGATTGAGCGAAACCCGTGGGACTATTTCGACGTCGGTGTTCCCTACCCCACCGGATTCCACCCCAGGTCAGACTCCGACGTCGCCGAGTGGCAGAGCTTCGTCCGTACGCGCAACCGCACGAAGCTCTTCTGCTTCGCCGGAGCGAAACGCGGCGCGATAAAGAACGACTTCAGAGGGCTTCTGCTGAGTCACTGCCAGAGCGAGTCGGAGTCGTGCCGAGTCGTGGACTGCGCGGGGACCAAGTGCTCGAACGGCACCTCCGCGATTCTCGAAACGTTTCTCGACTCGGATTTTTGTTTGCAGCCGAGAGGCGATAGCTTCACGCGGAGGTCGATTTTCGACTGCATGGTGGCCGGTTCGATCCCGGTCTTTTTCTGGAAGCGAACCGCTTACATCCAGTACGAGTGGTTTTTACCGGGCGAACGGGAGAGTTACTCCGTTTACATAGATCGTAACGCCGTTAAAAACGGGACGTCGATAAAGAACGTGCTTCAGGGGTTCAGCAGAGAGGAGGTTGAAAAAATGAGAGGGAAAGTGATCGATTATATACCCAAGTTTTTGTATGCGAAACCTCAGGAGGGTTTGGAGAGAGTGAAAGATGCTTTCGATATTGCGCTGGAAGGGGTGTTGAGGAGGTTCAAGGAGCACGGTGAATGGGGGTTCAGATGGAAATGAAAGAATTGGCGGGGGAAGGGGTAAGTTAGGGCGGTAAATTTATTATTTTATTTATTTGCACTTTTTTATTTTTTATAGCTAATAATTTTATTTGGGTCACATAAATTGGATGGATAAGGATTTTCCCAGATTGTAGGGGAAAAGGGTTATAATGGGCATTGGGAAGTAGTTAGTTGTTACAATTTGTATCAAATTCTTTTACTACATTATAGCTTGTTTGTATAAAGTTGAGTGATATATTTAGTCACTACCGAGTTCAATTTAATGAGTGGCTGTAGCTGGTGAAGTGATAATGTAGTGCCACAGACAGACTGGTGTGGTCCATATTGTTCGGTTGGAGGTGGATGGGCATGGATAGAGAAAGAGAATAAATTGTTATCAGATAATTGGCTTTTTTATTTTATTTTTGGCCCATATATAGCATGCCATGAATGACAAGTATCAATGTATTTGATTTCTATCAAAGTCTAGTTTGATAAGACTTAATTTAGCAGTCTCGTTCTTCTGGATTCTATAGTTTAAGTTTAAGGATGTTATGATCACCCACCGTAAGATCGGTATAATGGGATGGGAGTGCTGCATTAGTAGTGAACTGCATTATTGGTGAGAAGAGTAGGGTGGTGATGCCTTATTCTCTCCTTTAAAGATGATAAAGAAAGGAACCCAAAATCGTCTCTTTATATTTTTACCTTACAACTCCAAGGAGGGGAAAATAAAAGATGAAAAAGCTCAAATGGAATCTATCCATCTTTTTGTCCTTTTTCCTAGGGTGGAACTGCGGAACCGCACTACAAAGCTAACTCACCTTTCTCATACAGTTTCAATACAGGGACAAATCTTTTCTCACCTTTAAATGTGGGAGCAAAACTTAAGTTCCAAATAACAAGCCATTTTTTATTAACTCTAAATTTGAGGGAATTAAATAATATGATATTAACTATCTAGAAACATGGAGATAAGTAAGGGATATGGGACTTAAAGCCCAAGAGTTCCTTGCCTATAAAAAGCCAACTAATCACCCAACATAAAGGGGAGGTATGGGATTATTATGACTCTATTGCAATATTTCTGAAAGAACAATAATTTGAGCATCGGAGTACCTTTTGCGGGTACCCCACCCCCCTCTCTTATTCTCTTATTTGGTGCCTTCTGTGGAAAACTGAACAAAAAGCCATGGATACTGTCAAATCAACAATAGGGCCATGAGTTGAAACCTAAAATCAGAGAAGAATTTCTAACTCTTTATTTCTCACAATTCAACGATTGATGAAAATATTGCATTCTATGATTGCACTTCTTCATACACAGTTCTGAAAGTTTTACGTGGGCGTTATCAAAGTCTTTTACTAAGATTGCTTATTGCATCATGTAACAAACGGATATTTCATTCCCACTTGATTATCTACATAGCGTAATACATTGTGGGTGCCAGATTTTAATCTGTATGTTATTATTTCAAAAACATTAATCATCACAAGGATATACTCCATTGTCATTCTCATGGTCGTACTCATGACAACCCAATTCTTTTGTGGTGATGAGATGGGGGCAGGCGGTTAAATGCTTCAAATGATATCTTTTCTTATCTCACTTGATTCTCTACTAAAAACCGGGGCATAATGAACATGTTTTGGCTGCCCAGATTCTTTATTATCTCAAAATACATGATGCAATTGTTGGTTGAAATGTTGTCCCCGTATGTGCACATTTGTCCGACTACAAGGGGGTGTTGTGATTTCTAAAAGAACAAAGATGCCAGGAGAAGAGGGAAACTCAAAGGAAGAGGAATAGCAGCAGACTCCAAACTGCATCTCTTGAAAAAGAGGAGCCAGAATGCCAAATTTATACTTTGGATGTGGACTACACAGATAAGAACCATCTCATTCATTTTGATCAGTTTAGAATCAAATGGACTTATTAGTTCCTCTTTGACAAAAAGAGAAAAACGTTGAGCCACTAATTTACATGGTGCACAGAATCTGTTTCTTTGAGACAACGGTTTCGTGGACTAGGCTACATCATTGATTTTGAGGCATGTCACATGTGAGTAACAAACTTATATGCCTATCACAAAGTTGCACTGGACTTGCTAGGTAATCCAGATGGTTGTATTAGGAGATATACTTGTAGATGTGCGTTCAAAGCTTACTTCGCCGAGGAAGATATTCAAAATTTCATTTCGGAGTGAAGATACAGATAAGATCTTTCTCATTCCTCTGACGTAGTTTTTAAAAAAAAAATGCAATCCGTTCTTTGGCAAAGAAAGAAAAGACGATATATTATGTTTGTTTGGAATCCAGAGAAAGTATTAATCATGGTATTACTTGCTGTCCAATATATACCAGCACCTCATCTGATCGTTTAAGGCAGGTGTACACAATGAACTTGCAATGGGGGAATCTTTGCTTCCCGGTGGTTGTGACTAAAATGGCTTCTAATTGTTACAAATTACAATCAATGGATTGCAATGGGGGCATCCTCCTCTCCATATCCCTCCAAGACTCTCTCGTTATCGGACTGAAACTCAACATCCTCTCCATATGCGGGTCGCAGGTCGTGGCCTGGTGGTCGTCCTCGTGGGTGGAGGCCTGGTGGTGGTGGTCTGTCGTGAGAGAGAGAGAGAGAGAGAGAGGGAGGGAGGGAGAGAGAGAAGGAGGCGACGGCTCAGGGGGAGTTTTAGTTTATTGCGGTTTTTTATTTTTTATTTTTAAATAGTATAGCCGGGCGGCTATACTCGGTTTTGTTAATGTTTCTTAAAATAGTATAGCCGCGCGGCTATACTCGGTTTTTTTAAAAAATAGTATAGCCGCCAGGCTATACTCGGTTTATTAATGTTTCTATAGTATAGCCGTGCGGCTATACTTATTTTGACACGTGGCCACCTATTCGCTGGGCTCTCTTTTTAAAAAAACTGAGGTTATACTTGGTTTTTCCTATTTTTGTTTTAAAAAATAGTATAGCCGCCCGGCTATACTCGGTTTTTCATATTTTTGTTAAAAAATAGTATAGCCGCTCGGCTATACTCGATTTTAAAAAAGAGTATAGCCGCGCGGCTATACTCTGTTTTATTAATAGCCGCGCCTAGGCCCATTTTTCGGAGACAGTTTTAGACAATAAACTACTAACTGCTAATCAAAAACTCCATTGACAGACTAATGTTAAAACATCTGAGATCGTCCAAATTGAATTTGAGGGAGAATCTGTCAAAATAGTATCGACAGAGTATCATAAAAGTATCATAAGGAAGGTTTCTGGTTTCGGTAGAACAAGTGAGAAGTGTAGAGAATGAGAACAACACAAAAACGATTTTCAGATTTCTTCCAACATTATTCATTCCATTTCTCTTGATTCATTTATACAGAAGGTGCTTTACATTAAAGACACACCTACCACCTAGGACTCCACTTTCCTCTATGCTAATCATGAAACAAGGCTCCATGAAACAAGGTTCCATGATGACAAGATTCCATGATGACCCATGATGACAACTAATTATGGTAAAGTAATGATGACTACTAATGATGTTTGGTCTTTGGTCTTTCACATGATGACAGCTACACTAATTATAGAAAGGTACATGCACATGCTAACATGACAACTACACTAATTATAGAAAGGTATATGCACATGCTAACAGAATCAATCAAAGATGTGATTTGGGAAAATGGGCTAAGATTAATATGCATGCAGATGCATATGAGCCTGACCTGAGAGATGCCATGGACTCGGTCGTCGGAGGGATTTGGGCCAGAGCGACTTGAGCAAAGCTCAACGCAAAATAGTACAGGTATTCAATAAAGCCAAATGTTGTGCTGAATTGGTAATTAACTCTCAGATACGAAAAACGACTCTGCGCAATATTCGTGAATATGAAGAATGTAGAAAGCGACGTTTCAAACGTTAATGCCATGAATCGCTCAATTTTACGAAGGCCCCCAAAAAATCCCCTCCGATTTTGGTCGTCACTCAGTGGTGACTGAACTCTGCCAGTTCGTCGACTCGCAAAACCGAAACAACTGATACGAGACGGTTTTTCGGCTATTTATCAGCTGAGAATTTGACTTGGGCATGAGTCGGCTGAGCTCGGCATCTCGGACGAAATTGAAGTTGGGGCGCCGAGTTTCGCTGAGTTTATCACTCGGACTCTGTAAATGCAGACGGTGTTGTGATGTGAAATAAAAAGGCAGCTCCTTTCGTATCGCTTGGGATTTCGAATGTACTCTCAAACTTTTGGAGGTGAAACAAAAGACAGCTTCTTTCTAATTTACTTTGAATACCATTACTTTCGCTTTTACTGGAGGATTGATTGGTTAATTGATTTCATTCTTATGAGTAATTCTTGTGGACAGGTCATCGATGGCTTTGGTCCTTCACCTTCAAATCAAATGAGCCTGCTGTGTGTATATGCATGCATGATAAAAGTAAGTAACACCTATTTGCCTATCTGCCTATTGCCTAATTGCCTGTTGGTCGTAAATTCTATATTTTTTATCTATGGACTATGAACTTCTGAAAAAGCTATAGGATTGTTGCATCCAAAGGCTGCAGACTGCAGTCTTACTTTCACAGTTTGAGTTCAAGTCCAACAAGAAAGACTTTTTTCAGTCAGCTGATTCTTAATTTCTGGACCCAAGAATTTTTACAAGAATGTCTCCTACTCTCAGCCAGTCTGCCCTCAGAACAGACGCAGGGGCCTTACCTTGTGCAATATATAATATTAATTCCATGTTGCGACATACAGACAGCTTGTTGGTTTACAGTTTAGCATTCTAGTCTAAAGTCTAAACTGACTCGTTCAAATTCTTAGTGGTGTTAAATAAAAAGGAAAATCCTAGGACTGCTTAGATTCAGTTTAGAATTATATGGGTTTGGGTTGAAGAGAATGAGTTTAGACTTTAGTTAACTTGTCTTGATTCGCAGACTTTTGCAATGTCCGCAGGTCCTCACTGTTTGCATTGCACTTGATAGTTGTATATTTGATAAGCTATGATATTAGTAGTATATATGTCATTCAACACCTAGTTAGGGACAAAAAAAATAAGATTGTCAATTATCAAGGTCTAGTTTAATAGAAAGTGGGTTCATGGTCAGACCATCATCAAATTTCTCAGCAAATTTACTAGGAGGAGAAACTGAAGACTGCAAATGAGCCCGGCCATTAGATTACTAGATAAATCCATCTATTAAAGGGCACCACATTATCTCTAAGCTTCAAGCTCCAGAAAATTATTCTCACAAATTACATTTGCTCACCAATGGATTCTAAAACCCAATCAGTACTTTGCTTCTCGGCTTCCCTGTTTCTCCTTGTCCTAGTAGTAGTCCACGTTTCTGCAGCTCACACCAATGTTATTAAAGCAGCTTACTGGTACAGTGCCATCCCATTTCTGGCTTCTGCTGTAGACTCCACCTTATTCACTCACTTATTCTGTGCTTTTGCTTATATTGACTCCCTAACCTACCAAGTTATCATTTCCTCTGAAGACCAACTCATTTTCTCCAACTTCACACGTACCGTCCAACAAAAAAACCCTTCAGTCAAAACCCTTCCATCAATAGGAGCAACATCTTTAAGTAAGGTAGCTTTTGCATCAATGGCTAGCCAACCAAGCACCCGTAAAATATTCATTGATTCCTCAATAAACATTTCCAGGTCTTATAACTTCCATGGCCTGGACATTGACTGGGAGTTCCCAGCCACAGCCACTGACATGTCCAATTTTGGCACTCTCCTCGCAGAGTGGCGAGCCTCCATTTCCAATGTGTCCTTTGCAACTGGCAAGTCCCCATTGCTTCTAGTGGCAGCAGTCTACTACTCTGCAACTTATCACTCATTGTTACACCCCATTCAGTCCATAACAAACAATTTGGACTGGATCAATGCGATGGCATATAGCTTTTGCCCCCGGTTGGTCACCCAATGTAACTGGACCCCCTGCTTCCTTATACAACAGTCCATTAGTGGGGATTCTGGGATCACTGCTTGGCTTCAGGCAGGTGTGCCTCCAAAAAAGATTGCATTTGGTCTTCCATTTTATGGCTATGCATGAACCTAACAGATCCAAATCAGCATGGTATTTTTGCACCAGCCAGTGGAATGGCAGTACCGCCGGATGGATAAGCAGGTTACAACCTAATCAAGGCATATATAGCTGAGAATGGTGCACCAACTGTGTTTAATTCTACACTTGTTATGGACTATTCCTATACTGGGAAGACTTGGACTGGTTATGATGATAGGCAGAGTATCACTAGCAAAGTTTTGTATGCTAAGCGAAAAGGACTACTGGGCTACTTTGCATGGAATGTTGGCATCGATGTCAATTGGACTCTTTCAGATGCAGGTATGTATCCAACTAAGCATGTAAAAGCTTCCCAATCTTGTTTTTCATCATTAATTAATTGTACTGATGATGCCTAATGTGAGTGTTAAATTTGTTTGCAGCTTCATGCGCATGGGGAGCATAGGGACACTACTTTTCCTACCACAAGATGATGTGATTTGCATTCTCCACAATAACACCAATATGCTGATGCTAATTAAGCAGAAAGAAGACATTTCATTGATTTGGTATTCAACCAAATCAGGCCAGTTACCTATTGTTCTCCATCAATAAACACATTAATGATAAAGTTGTAATCCCATTTGTATTTGTTTTTCTTTCTTCTTTTCCTTTTTTGTGATAATGAGTAATGAAAAATAGCAGAACGTGGCCGAAAAATATCCTCGTGTGATGAAAAAATGATTTGAGATGGATCAACAATTACTTGAATGAGTTTTGGTTTTGCACTTGCATCAACTAGGTTGATATAATTCTGATTCTGAGCCCAAGATAGTGTGTTTAATTTGATATTTGATATTGAATTTCCGGAGAAAACTCGGCTAGGCTAGCAGCATGTATTTTTGAAGTTGGAATGGACGTCTACATGACATTAATGGAAGAATAAACAGAAATTGGAAATGTTATTGTTTATCTGGTCGCTTAGTCTTATTGCAAGTAACAGCTCTATCTGGATACAGAGCGTGTGCTTATTTTAGGTAATTAACCAACCCTAAAATGTAGATGTATCATATCAGCAGTAACTGTAATCTTTGTGCTCATCCCCATGTGCTTGAAGCGGCAAGAAGGAAAAGAAAAAAACAAATCATATAGTTAAATCAATCAACAGTAATTAGTGCTACTAAACAAATAGAATGCCAGATGGTGTTTTTCTAATTATTTATCCTCTAGCGAATGGTGTTTTTCTAATTATTTATTGAATAAAGGTAAATGTGATATTTTTCCAATGAAGGCAGGATAAATAAGAGTGGGCCCCCCCATCTTTCCAAAGGTTTTAACATCGAAAGTTCAAAACCTCTCCATTTGAAGATCGAAGAAGAAGAAGATGCAGCAGAGAAGATCAGCGTCAGGGGGCCTACTGGAACGGATGGCTCAGATTTCAACTACCTCATGGTCGTTGACTCTCGTAAGCTTCTATCATCTACACCTCTAAAATCAAGATTATTTCCCCCTCTGTTTTCTTTTTTCTTTTTTCACTTTTGGTTTCTATCATTTTCTCTGCAACCAAACAGATCTCTAGGTCCCTGAACTCTTTATACTGGGAATTTTAAAATTTGTTTCAGGGTTATCGAATTTCAGGTTACCAGAAGGTAGCTAAAGGAAAATCTCGTCTCTCCGCGCTTATTCTCACTCAGGTACTCACTGTCTCTCGCAATTGAATCTGGCTCTGTAATTTCTGGAGGTAAACTTTGGATTTTTTTCACTGAATTTGCATTACTTTTTCACGCAACTAATTATAGAACTTTTTTCTTTTGTGTAAAAAACCTAATTTGTTTATTGGGTCAAGTAGCCTTTTATTTGGATTGTGTTACTGTTTAAATAGAATATTTTAAGTACAGCCGCGCGGCTATACTCTATAAATAGAATATTTTAAAAAGTATGGCCGTTCGGCTATACTCTTTAAATAGAATATTTTCAGTATAGCCGGGCGGCTATACTTCATAAATAGAATATTTAAAAGTATAGCTTTGCGGCTATACGTTTAATATATTCTATTTATAAAGTATACTTTTAAAATATTCTATTTATATAGTATAGCCGTGCGGCTATACGTTTAAATATTCTATTTATATAGTATAGCCGCACGGCTATACTTTTAAATATTCTATTTATAAAGTATAGCCGCGTAGCTATACTCTATAAATAAAATATTTAAAAGTATAGCCGTGCGGCTATACTATATAAATAGAATATTTTAAAACTATACACACGCGGCTATACTTTTTAAATAGCATAATTTTGATTTCTCTTTTTTAATTACTTTAATTAGTAGCTATTTTTCAATTATTATTTACTTAGTGAATAATTAGTATTTAAATATTTTATTGAAGAAAAAAAATTAAAAAAATAATAATTACTATTTATTAAGTAATATAATTTATGAAGTTAATTAAAACATAGCAATACTAATTATTCACTAAAGATATAATAATTAAAACATAATTACTAATGAAAGTAATTAAATAAGGCTAAGAGATTATTTAATTAGCAAAAAGAAACAATAGCTTTACGCATGAAATCCCTTTAGAAATTGGGCTAGAGATTTTACGTCTAGACCAAAACTTACTTAGTGGCCCTGTTCCTGCCAAAATATCCAATTGCATCAACCTCATCTTTATCCATTTTGGTGATAATAGGTTGGTCAAAGCTTCAAAGACTTGTTTTACAATCCAATGATTTCACAAGAGAGACGCCTCCTTCCTTGGGGAACCTTTCGTCTCTCGAGATACTTGGTGCTACTTATAATAACTTGTTGGGAAGCATGAGCATCCCTACCTCTCTAGGCCAGTTGAAAAAATTGAAAATGTTGGCAATGGATTCAAATAACTTGTCAGGTTCCTTCCTTATATAGCCTCTCTGCTCTCTTCCTTGTATAAAAACCATATGGATGTAAAGCGTGTTCATACTTTACATAAACTCAGTTTTCATGTGGGGATCGAGTACATGATAGCTGGCACGTGACTAACAGTAGCATTTTCCAAGTAGGCACCAAAGACACCCCAGATCAATGCAATTTGATGCTGTTTCATCGGAATTGCAATCCATTAGGGACATTCTTCTTGGATAGAAACTTCTGCTATTGTTGCTGCTACACTAGATGAGGAAATCACCTTGAGGGAATCAAGTTCTTCCTGTCATCAGCCCTTGTTGGCAAGATTTTTTTTTTCTTCTTAATTTCTGTATCTTTATTTGCTTTGTTGTACTGCACCAACCAGACTTGCAGCAAATGGCAATGTGATTACAATATCTAATCCAAAGACAGTTTCATCAAAATCAAGCATTCTAGCTTGATGCTTCTTTGGGTAGCCAACTTGTGCAGGGGAAGATATATTGAGTTGTCCCACAGCATCTTTGATTCCATTCATACAATGTGAAACAAGAGGATGTGCCATGCATTGACCAATCAAGGTCTGCAATGACTTTGGACCTTCTACCAAATAAGACAACCAACCAAGACTGCAAATTGTCCATTTTTTATTATTTACTAGCAAATGTGCCCGCGCGATGCCGCAGGTATAAAAACTGTTTGTAAAAAGTTGTAAAAACATATATGAAACACAATATTATGCCACCCCATTATCATTCACTCAGCATAATAGATAAACTGATTGCGATTATGATTAATATTTATATTCACCCATCTCCTAGGTTAAAGTAGTGACCTTTAAATAGGATGAAATAAACACTCCTTCATATATCCATCTAAAGGGATAACATCATTTCAAATGCGTGACCTTAAGTAAGTTTTGCAACAATAGTTCAATAAGCCAGTTCCCTTGAGAAGACCTTCACTAGTCAAGAGTTCAAAATCTAACAACAATAAGAACCCAATCACAGCTGCCTTCCCATTTATGAAAACATAACACACATAGATATACAAAGGTACAAAATTGGACTGAAATAACACACAAAGATGCATAATTTCACTCGCACAACTGAACCCAATTCCCTCCACAGTCAAATAACATGATATCCACTACCTTGGAGCTTAAGAGTTCAGTGTCTATAAAAGGCCAACTAATGCCCCAACATAAAGAGCCCGGGGGGGATATGTACTTGAGCATTAGAGTACCTTTTGCAAGTACTCAGAACTTCACCAATTTGAGTCCAAAAATATTATTTTTCATGCAGATGGCTCCAATTAAAAATACAAATATTTTCAAGAGCTCACAATACCCATGAAATTTCACATGCTCATGATCAAATATCATAGATATGAGATTATTCTGACTATACTGCAATATACTTGAGCATCAGAGTACCTTTTGCAAGTACTCCGAACTTCACCAATTTGAGTCCAAAAATATTATTTTTCATGCAGATGGCTCCAATTAAAAATACAAATATTTTCAAGAGCTCACAATACCCATGAAATTTCACATGCTCATGATCAAATATCATACATATGACACCACGTGGAATGTTCCTCCCACAAAGAATATTTTCTCTCTACATCGTAGACACGTGTCTAGAGAGAGAAAATGTGGCATGTGTGGAAGAACACTAACTTGAGCATCGGAGTACCTTTTGCAGGCACCCCATTTTACCCATCCTGAGTGCAGAGTAAAGCTGATAACCTGTGGAAGATTAAGAATTTATGCTCCAACATTAAACATCTATTAAATGCAAGATGTTTATAACTCAAGTCAAGTGGTTAAGAGCATTACTCATGCATCCGAGTTCCCCACGCCATATCGCTTGTAAAAAAAAACCATCTATTAAATGATTTGGGCCTATAACTGCTCACAATTGCTTTTGGGCCGATAACTGGGTACAATTGCTTTTGGGCTGATAGCTATGTTGGGTTTGTTGGTCTTGGACATGTATTTGTTCACGACCAAATGCGCCCATGGGCCCATTGGCGGAAACGAAATTTGTCCGGTTTAAACTAAACTTGTGAGGGAAAAAAGAGTTCAGAGATGCCTAATTGTTGTGACACACATGAAAACTTATGGGCAATGGCAAGTTGCATAGAGCTTTCTCAGTTTTCCATTTTGCATATCAAATTTAAGAGGAATATTTTTTCAATGAAAAAGGATATGCCACTAGAACAAGTTTCAGTTGGTAATTTGTCCATGTTTTAGAATAGAAAATAAAATGAAGAAAACATAGAAATTAATTTTAAAGACGGATTTGCCCTTATTTGTCTTGACGGATATAAATGATTTATTCTACTCTTTTCGTGGAAGACGCCGTCTCCACAAAATTATCTTCTTCACAAGACGCTTGCTTTTCTTTGACTCCTGCGCATTCCGCAAGTCATATTCTTTCTGATAGGAAAACAATCAAACATGATCAAAGCGCTCTCTTTGCTTCTCCTCCAAGTTGTCTTCCTCTTCACGCTCTCTGAAGCCAAATCAAGCATCATACAGCCTGAACCCGCCAAAGACTTCAATATCAGCCAGATACAGGTAAATACAACAATCGGCAAATTAACAAACTTTCGTTTAATTTGATATATTTTCAACTTCTGCTAACATTTCATTTTTTATTTGTTCATACAAAAGAATGCGGGGACTTGTTCTTATACGGCGATTATAACCACAAGCTGCTCGTCAACGAGATACACAAGGGACCAGATTAGTATCTCCTTTGGGGATGCTTATGGCAATCAGGTTTTCTCTCTCTACTTACTATAATTTGCCTGTTAAATTTCTCAGAAAAGAGGGTTAATCGTAATATATGATAGGATTGTGTTTAGAAAACAAGCGTACATCAACATGGTTATTTCAAAGAACAGAGCACAAATTGACCCTGATTGCAATTTAAGACCAACCCATGTCTTGAAATTGAAACCCTTGTAATTGGTATTAACTTCTAATCAAAAGTTATTAGGATTGTTAAAAGTATTATCTTGCTTGGTTCTAGTTTCTGGAACATGGAGAAACCAATGGAAGGAAGTTAGGTTCCAATTTTTCTTGTAAATTTAGCAAGAAACAAACAAAAAATAAAGTATTTTCTTAGTCCACCCCCACATGAATTGTATTATGCTGTTTTAGTAGTGCAAGTTGCACTTTTTTATTTTATAAATATTTTATTTTATTTTAAAGTTTGGGTTTAATGTGTTGAATGTAAAACTAATGTATTAGCACTTAGATTTGGTTGCAGATACACCCAAGCTTAATCAATCTAATGTGTTAAAATGGAAAACCAAATGCATTAGCATTAGATATGGTTGCATATACATCTTAACTTGTTAGAAAACTTAGAATCAAGTTGATGTGTTAAATGCTAAACACCAATGTATTAGTATTTACATTTGGCTCCATATGTAACTTAACAGGATCATTTTTCTCTGGGCAGATTTATGCACCGCGACTAGACGATCCATCTTCAAGAACATTCGAACGGTGTTCTACAGACACATTCGAGATATACGGACCCTGTGCATACCAAATCTGTTATCTGTATGTCTATAGAACAGGACCAGATGGTTGGAAACCTGAGAATGTGAAAATCTATGGCCACAATTCCAGGGCTGTTACCTTTTCCTACAACACCTTCATTCCCAGTGACCTTTGGTACGGCTTTAACTTGTGCAACACCGCCTCCTCTTCAGTCCAGCTATCTGCTCAGAAATGGCTTATATATCTAATTGTTGGGCTTCTTGTTTTTCTTCAATTGTAATCTTGTATTTTCCCTATGCTCCTAGCCTCTTACATAGTTGTACTTTTATGTCAGTGTTTAGAAGAAACAGAAGGTTGTATTTTACTTACGGATTGGGCGATGTATGAATGAATATGAATCCCCCTCTTTACTAGATTACTACTATGAGTTTCTTTTATGTTAAGAGCACAATTGACGACGGTACCTTCGCAAACAAACAACACAATTGTTCTTAATCAACCACAGTACATTATCCTTAGCGGATGACAACATATAATATAGCAATGTCCAGCGGGAAATTAATGTCCTAACTCTCACGTCTGGGAATTTGGGAAGAACACTTCCAATACTTGTTTAAAAGCCGCCTCACATTAACTGTTTAAAAACCAGTTTAGAAGTCATCTAAGGGCCAGTTCGGCATTTCTGTGCTGTGAAAATAATCGCTGTCAGATTTGCTATGAGAGAAATCAGCTGTGAGAGAAAGCAGTTTGGCGTTTGGTAAACTTTTTGTTAAAAGTGTTGTTGGTACTAATTCCCACATAATCAGAAAAATAATTCCCACATAATCATTAAACTCAGCGCCTCTTCGAAACTGATTCCTGCATAATCAGAAAATGAAAGCACCTCATTAGCTGCTTTCCCTTATAGCTTTCTCTCACAGCAATTTTTAATAATAAGTGATTTTCTCATAGTTTACCAAACGGGTTGGGCTTTCCAAAATTTTTAAAAAATCACTTATCATCCCAAATAAGCAATGCCAAACTGGCACTAACACTTGTTCATTCACGATCGAAGATAACACTTCTTTTTATATGGTAGAGTTTTATCATTCAATTTTTCCCCATCAAGGTTGAATCAAATAAACTTCACTCAAACTTTGGTTTAAACAAGAATAAATCAACCAAATTCAAAGTCTCCAACAATTGTTCTCAACTGACCTCCCAAAAAAAAAAGCGATTGTTTGTTCTACAAAAAATATTGGTGCTACTACTGCTACACAAGAAAATAGCAAATAGTGGACGGCAACGTAGTCGTTTTGAGCTATTTTACATGGGCTGCCACGTTTTGTTTGTGTGTGCATTGACCGGGCTATGCCTTCTTTTGCGCTAGATATTTTACAAACGACGAGCACATGGCAATCAAACGGCAGGAAACCAAAATTCGTAGCGGTACATGATCTAACGGCACAAGAAGCCTTAACCGCTACAACCATAAAAGCCGCGAAACCCTAATTTAGTTTCTCCTCTCTCTTTCTCCTGCTAACGCACCTCACTGCCACAACTTTCTGTAGCAGGAGAAACCCTAAATCCCGACAGCTCCGCCTCTCTCTCGTTTGGTCTCTCTATTTACACAGACGTATACACACGTTTTCTCTCCTTAGAAATTCATGCCTTCGTTAGATATATCTGATTATCTACTTGCCGAGACCACTCCAAAGCAGAAAAAGGAGAAGATGAAAAAGTCGAAAAGCGAAACCTTAGAAGCCGACTCTCCGAGTACTGAGAAGAAGGCGAAGCTCAAAAAGCGTAAGGCTTTGGATGTCGAAGCCGACGAAGATATGAGCGAGACTAGCTCGGAGCTCGGCGAGGCCGTGAATGCCAAGTCCAAAGGCGAGGAGAAGACCAAGAAGAAGTCAAAGAAAGCCAAGGTGAAACAAGAGGAGGAGCCCAAGATTGAGGAGAAAAAGGCTGAAGAGGATCCTAGTGCGGTCTCGCGGTTTCGGATTTCCGAGCCGTTGAAGGCCAAATTGAAGGAGAAGGGGATTGAGTCCTTGTTTTCCATTCAGGCAATGACCTTCGATACCATTTTAGATGGTTCTGATTTGGTGGGTCGGGCTCGCACTGGCCAGGTAATTTAATTTACTAGTAAGGGCATTTTTTTCAGTGTATTTTGGTTTGTTTATTCGGATTGAAATATATTCTTCAGTAGAATTGGATTGAAATAGTTCGCTTGTTTTGTTTTCATTCAGTTTCTAAATTGTATACTTATTGTTTTGCAATATTGCAGGGTAAAACTCTGGCTTTTGTGTTACCCATTTTGGAGTCTTTAATAAATGGTCCTGCAAAAGCATTTAGAAAGACTGGGTATGGTAGAGTTCCAACTGTTATCGTACTTTTACCCACTAGGGAACTAGCCAAACAGGTATTTTTAATTTCTCCGGACCTAATGCTTGCAATGTTGTTGCTTTGAGAGTATCCACTTTGACAATTTTTGGTTCATTCAGGTTTTTGCCGACTTTGAGTTTTATGGTGGTGCTATGGGGTTAGCAGCATGTTGTGTATACGGTGGATCTCCCTACCAGCCGCAAGAATATAAGTTGAAGAGAGGGGTTGATATTGTTATTGGAACACCTGGACGTATAAAGGTATTGTCTATTGTCCATTATAGTTGAGTTCTTGTGCTAGCTCTAGCACTTTGCTGTATACTTGTAATTATAAATTAATATTTCGGAAATTTGTAGGATCATATAGAGAAGGGAAATATCGACTTAAGTACCTTGAAGTTCCGGGTCCTTGATGAAGCTGATGAAATGCTGAGGATGGGGTTTGTTGATGATGTTGAACTCATTCTAGGTATGCGTTTGCAGTAACGTCAACATCCATTTTTGGTAGCATGTTTGATTATTTCTGTTACTGCTGTATATCTTCCATATAGTATTTTGTATCCATGCTTGTGGTTAGTGTAAACTATGAGTATTTTTTTAAAATTGTACATGTCCATCTGAAACATGGGATTATCTTATCTTTGTGTTTTGCAAAGACTACTCTTGCTATTTGACTGCTGTCAAATCATGTTCTTTTGACATTAGACTGTCCAAGTTTCTTTTGTTGACAGGGGATAAATGGATTTTCAAAATTTTCAACAAGGGTACTTATTCGTGCAAAATTTATGTGTCAAAGTCGAACTATGTTGCAGATAAACATTTTCAAAGTGCTATGATCTGTGTGTTGTGTCACTACTCTTTAATTTGGTTGGTGGTAAATGGCAATTAATATCTCTTCGTTGGGTTTGCAGGAAAGGTGGGGGATGTAAGTAAAGTTCAAACGCTTCTCTTCAGTGCAACCTTGCCGGATTGGGTGAAAGGCGTAAGTATCTTAACTGAGATCCTGAATTTGGATGTCCTTCTGAATTCAGTTTGTATACCTGAAACTTGTTTTGGTTATAGATGGATTTTGTTCTGATATTAGACCTTGCTTCCATCCTTGGCACATGAATGATATTTTACTTTTCTTGTTTTCAGATTTCTTCTAGGTTTCTTAAACCAAATAAGAAAACTGCTGATCTGGTTGGTAATGAAAAAATGAAGGCCAGTCATAATGTTAGGCATATTGTTCTTCCTTGCTCCAGTTCAGCAAGATCACAACTTATTCCTGATATCATTCGTTGTTATAGCAGGTTTGTTTTTGTTTTTGTTTTTCTAGTGAACAATAACCGTATGCTTTCTATTTTTAGTTTTGGGTATAAATTGTTTGTTAATCTTTTTTCATGTACTAAAATGTATGTTTCTGACTCAGTGGAGGCCGCACAATCATTTTCACTGAGACTAAGGAAGCTGCTTCTGAACTTGCTGGGTTGCTGCCTGGAGCACGTGCTTTGCATGGGGACATACAGCAGGGTCAACGAGAGGTAAGTTGTTTAAGTACATGCCTTTTCCCCCTCGTGTCTGTTCAATTTTACTGAATTATGTAATTTCAGGGTCCTTTCCTTTGACATTAACATTTTTTTTTTCTAATAAAGCTAAATATTTTTGTTTTTCTAATCCGAGGATCTATTTTTTCCTTTCTGTGGTCTGGTACTTTCAGGTCACACTTTCTGGTTTCAGGTCTGGCAAGTTTATGACATTAGTGGCCACAAATGTGGCAGCACGTGGATTGGATATCAATGATGTTCAATTAATTATCCAGGTTTGTCTTTGTGCTATTGGTAAGCTTTGTAATGTTTATCAATCTCTGATACTTACTTTTAATGTTTATTTTTCAGTGTGAACCTCCACGTGATGTAGAAGACTATATCCATCGATCTGGACGCACAGGCAGAGCTGGTAAATCTTGAAAAATTTGGCATTTCTTGTTTTCTTGTATTTTATTATTTAATGGCTGTACTTTTATGTGGTACTTAGCCGCGTGTCCATATTTTCAGGCAATACTGGAGTTGCTGTAATGCTTTATGATCCCAGAAGGTCAAATGTTTCAAAAATTGAAAGAGAGTCGGGGGTGAAGTTCGAACACATAAGTGCTCCTAAACCAGTTGATGTTGCCAAAGCAGTAGGTCAAGATGCAGCAGAAATGATAACCCGAATCTCTGATAGGTATAGTTGATTGCGATGCTTGTGACACTTTGATGTGATCGGGTTCATATATTAATACTTTTTTAATTTCAGTGTAATTCCTGCTTTCAAGTCTGTTGCCGAGGAGCTACTTGAGACCTCTGAACTATCTGCCGTAGAACTACTGGCAAAAGCACTTGCCAAGGCTGCTGTGAGCTTTTCTGTTTCTTCCTTATTTGATGTGCTTTAAATAAAAAGTGATTTTATTTCATGTTCTTTATTTATCAGCTTATAACTTATATGTTGCTTATTGTATTGTGTGCAGGGCTACACCGAGATAAAGAAGAGATCACTTTTATCCTCTATGGAGAACCATGTCACAGTACTCCTCGAGGCTGGAAAACCTATTTATTCACCGTCGTAAGCACTTATCACTTTTTGTCTTGTGTTTAAATTTATGTCTCATGCATAATCACTAAAAGAAGGATGTGCACTCACCGCTGTCTCGTTCTTCTGTTTTAGTTTCACATGTGGATACAAGTACTTGCTAATGTTTTTTTGGGTCGAAAAGTACTTGCTAATGTTTTTGTGCACTTTTAGTAAAATGGTTTTTTAAAGTACTTCAGATTGCCAGTTAGTGGTTTTTCTGGTTAACCCACCCTTTGTATATTTTTTAGTGTTGGCGTTTCAATCTGTTGATCATGTTTGACTCCTGATTTGCACCAACCTTGTTTCAGTTTTGCTTATGGGGTCTTGAGGAGGTTCTTGTCTGAGGAGAAGGTTGAGTCAGTTAAGGGGATGGCGCTAACAGCTGATGGAAAAGGTGCAGTGTTCGATGTAGCAGCGGAAGATTTAGATATTTTTCTTTCTGGTATTATTCTTTTCATATCTCAATGTGATTATCATGGGTGTACAAAATTGGCTCGTGCATACAAATGTACCATGAACTTGCCTTATTAAATTCTTTCCTTTTAGACATGGGACATCTCGTCGTGACAGATTTGTCTTGTAGTTGGTTGGTTTTCTTGTCTTACAATTCTGATACTTGTATAACATCTGTATTTTGGGTGCAGGTCCGGAAAATGCGGCTAATGTGAGCATAGAGGTATTGGAATCACTGCCGAATTTACAAGAAAAAGAAGCAAGGGGAGGAAGATTTGGCGGTGGTGGTGGCTTCCGTGGTGGAAGGTTTGGCAGGGGTGGTGGTTCTTCTGATAGAAGAAATGATAGGTTTTCAAACCGATCCGGCGGTGGTGGGAGAGGTCGCAGCAACTATGGCAACAAATGGTGATACCCTTTTATCAACATTCCTCAACAACTAATCTGTTGTGAGCAACTCATAATAATAAAGGTTGCATTTACAATGGTTTCAAGCGGTGGAGGGACGAGAAGCCAGTTGATCTGATGAGTGGGGGGGTAGAGCATATTTTGACAATGAATAAAATATTCGGTAGAGAGCCTTGGCTTGGCTCATCAAGGGATCATTTTTTTGTTCGTTTTGCGTATAGCCTATTATTCTGTCAACCCCTTTCTCTATTTTATTCTACAATTTTGTTCTTGTTTATTAGGTCTTAGTTTGTGTTTTTTTTCTTTTTGACCTTTTACTAGCGGATGAGATTTTCCTTATTTCCTATCAGCTCAAGTTCGTGGAATGTAAGAACGCTTTCTACTTTTGAACTTTTTCTATTTACCAGTTATAAACAAAGATGAGTAGGCTTGTCGATGGGTCCGATCTTGATGGATCTAGTTGAAGGAGGTGATGATCCGATTATGTACCGAATTCGTTAACTCGATAAGTTAACAGGACGGATCTAGGTCTAAGCTGATCCGCTGCATCTTTGACCCCATTATAGCTTTAAAGATGAGTGTTGTGTTTTAGTTGTTTTGTTCTTCACATCTTATTTCCATTCGGGACAATTTCTTTGAACTTGTGACCTCCTCTGATGGTAAAGTATTAATATAACTCGCTTTCAACTCCAAAAATAATTTTTCTAATGGGAATTTTAACTTGTCAATTGAGAAGATTTAGTTTTGCTCTTAAAAATCTTTTTTAGACCTGGACCATTTGGTATTAGGATTAATTATTACAATTTGTTTGTTCCAAGCTTTATATTATGAGAAACACTTGTATGTAACGGGCATAACACTATTATGCTATTCCCGGTCAATTATGCTATGCCACGCTGAATAATTTTTCCATTTGGTATTACGTGTTTTGCGCCCGTTGTTATTCTTACTCTGTCCTTCTTACCCTTTGCCGCTACAGATTGCTTACTACCGCATCTTACTTTGCCACCATAATTTGCTGCAGTTACCTGTTGTCTTATTTTTGTTGCCGCCGTATTGTCTTGTTGCTGCTATATCATGCTGTCACTATTGATGCCGTACCATGCAACCCTATTTTTCAACCCTTGTTATGTTCTATCTTACCCTAATTCACCTTTATGGCTCTCCTTGCTACTGATTCTAAAAAGGATTATGGTTTGATTCTTGATTTTGAAGATACTGATCGTATGACGTTTGATGCGTCTCTTCTTCACCATCATTGTTCTCCTACTTGTTCTACTGTTGGTAATGCTAATGATGTGCCTTCTCCAATTACTAGTGCTGGAAGTGTTGATTTAACTCCTTTGACATTGAAACATACTTTATTGGTTCCTACGCTCTCTAATAATTTATTATATATTCCGCAAATAACAAAACAATTAAATTGTTTAGTATTGATCTATCATACTTTCTGTCTTCTTCAGGATCTCAGCAACGGGGAGATTATTGGGCGTGGTACTAAGAGAAGGGGCTTATACTATGTGGACGACGTGTGTGGGGGCAAATATCTATCTGTCAGTGGTTTGGACCATGCATCTGAGGATCAAGTGTGGTTATGTCATCTTCGTTTGTGTCATGCTTCATTTGGCTATTTAGAGCACTTGTTTCCTTCTTTATTTTCAGGTTGTAAACCTTTGGATTTTAAGTGTGACACCTGTATTTTGGCCAAAAGTCACTGTGCAACTTAATTATCATATTAGTTCTAATAAAAGATTTGTGTCTTTTGCCTTGGTACATTCTGATGTTTGGGGTTCTGCTCCAGTTACTACTACTTCTAGCTTTCGTTGGTTTGTTATTTTTGTGTATGATTGCACCCGCATGACGTGGTTGTATTTGTTGAAAAATAAGAGTGATGTTTCTGAGTGCTTTTGGATTTTTCACAAGATGATTGAAACTCAATTTTCTGCTACTTTAAAGGTATTTCGTTCTAATAATTGTGGTTATTATGTTAATCAGGTCCTACAAAGTTATTTTCAAGAACATGGAATTCTTCATGAGACTACTTGTCCTTACACTCCTCAACCAAATGGTGTGGCTAAAAGGAAGAATAGACAACTTCTTGAAATTACTCGTGTCAATCTTATTGGTGCTCACATGCCACCACGATTTTGGGAAGAAGCAATCACCTGTGCAGTATATCTTCTTAATCGTGTTCCTACTAGTGTCCTGCAATTCAAGACACCCTTGGCTAAATTGGAGGCTTATGTTTCTATCCCCTCTTATCTCATTCTCTTATCTCGTGTTTTTGGGAGCGTTGCTTAGTGCACTTGCAAAAACACCAACACACGAAATTGGATCATTGTGCTGTGAAGTGTGTTTTCATTAGTTATCACCCTCATTAGAAGAGTTATCGGTGCTTTCATCTGCGTACTCGGCGTTTTTATGTTACTATGAATGTTACATTTTCTGAGCATGAGTTGTATTTTGTTCATCCAGTATCCTATTCTCCTTTTCTGGGGGAGAGTAGTGTTGAAGAGTTAAAGTGGATGAAGATATTTCAGGATAACATTGAGGTTAATTGGCTAGCAATGCGTGACGTGAAAGCTAATACAGAACCTACTGCACGTGCAGCTAAACCACTCAGAGCCGTCGCCCCTCCGACAGCTAAACCAGTTAGCACCGTCACCCTTCTGGCAACTGAACCAGTCAGCGCCATTCTTCCAGCAGCTGAACTAGTCACCGCCGTCCTTCCTGTAAGTGAACCAATCAGTATCGCTCCTCTCTCTACTACCTCTCCAATACCTGGTCCCAATTCTCCTCATGCTGACATCCCTGAGGTAAGTATAGAATCTTTGATTAATACTAACAATGATTATGAAATTATTGAGAGTATTGTGTATCAGTTACCACCAAGGAGTAATTGTGGGAAGCCGCCATATAGATATTCACCAGAACTTGTGACAAATATATAATATCATATTGCTCGTTACATGTCTACCCACAGATTATCTGAAGCTTGCCAGGCATTTGTAAATCAAATGTCTATGGTGACTATTCCAAGTAAAATTCATGATGCGTTATTTGATTCAAAACGGGCTAGTGCTATGACTGATGAGATGGAAGCTTTTGAGAAAAATCAAACACGAGAATTGGTGCAATTGCCATAAGGGAAGAAACTTGTTGGCTGTAAATAAGTTTATACCATTAAACACAAACTGGATGGTTCTATTGATAGGGTATAAAGCCAGACTTGTGGCCCGAGGTTTTACTCAGACTTATGATATTGATTATTATGAGACATTTGCGCATGTGGCTAAGATCAATATTATTCGAGTCTTATTATCTCTAGCTGCAAACTTTGACTGTCCATTGGAGCCATATGATGTAAAAAATGCATTTTTACATGGAGACTTATAGGAAGAAGCCTACATGTCATTGCCGCCAGATTACAATGCTCATAATTATGCTAGTGTTGTGTGTAAATTGAAGAAGGCATTGTATGGATTGAAGCATTCTTCAAGAGCTTGGTTTGCTAGTTGGGCATCCTAGGTCAAAAAGGAATCACAAGCCTATTCCTACTGGAAACCCAACTCCAACAACAGTCAAAAGCCCACTCCAATTGGGAATCTAATATGCAAAATGAGTCCAACTCATTGAAGGAAGCCCAGACACAATTGGAGAGCCCGAAAAAATAAATTCATCTCATACATGCCACACAAGCACCATGTAAAAACTGGGGGCATTTGTGGGAGCAAATATTTTCGTCTTCAATTACGGCACGCCACGTGGAAAAGAAGAATATCCCTTAAATTAATTAAGTGTGCCCATTTATTTGGCCAATTAATTAATTCCAGAAAATTGAGATAATATCTTAATTATGTGATATTATCTTCATTTAATAAGATAATATCATTAATTTAGATATTATCCAAATAAGGAGATATTATCATCTTCAAATAAAGGGATATTATCAGACTCAATCTCTACAATTTGGGTAAAGAATAAACTCCTTCATAATAAGAGTTTTATTCTCTACGAAACCCTAGCCCCGAGGCTCCTATAAATAGATGACTTCATTCATCATTCAAGGTACTTCTAAACCTACTTCTAAAACCCGAGAAAAATATCCGAAGCTCTCTCCCTCTCTCTCCATAGGTGACGGCAACACCCCATTGCCGCCACCAATATTGCTCTCCTATCTCCATATTTTCTCCACACGGCTCCGACCACCCAAATCATCCTAGAGAAATCTTTGTACCCTTTTTAGCTATTGTTTCACCAAGATTCAATCGAACTAACTTAGACATCGGAGGGCCTTTGGCCAACACCCCCCGGCGTGTGGTTTATTTACTCCGGTCTTTTTTACAGGAATCGAGGAAGAGAGAGAAGGTAGATCGAAGGTTGAAGAAGAGTGCTGCTATTTCCATCCACCTGTCCTATTTCCCCACTCACCTTATCTTCAAAATTTTAAAAATAAATTTATCCTTTTATAAAATGACTTATAAGGACTTTGAAAAAACCTCAATCGTTTAAAAAATAAAAAACGAGAAGGCGACTCCTCAATTGCTTTTGCTGGCTTTGCAGAACCCTCCGTCTCACAGCTTTGACCTACAACCAAACACAAGAAATCATTTCATCCAAAACCCAATAAAGTAAGGATTCCCCATAACAGAAGAGACCCAATTGCGTTTCCAGCATGAATTAATACCAGCACTTCCAATTTTCAACAAACTCACAATTTGAAGAGCTGGGTTGTCTTGGGGAAGGCCAGCTTTGGCTTTCTTCACTTTTCGAACTCCAGCTTTAACTGCAAACCCCTTAGCTATTAGTTGCTCAACAATTCTTTGACCAGTACTTCCAGTAGCACCAGCTACAATAATTTTCTTCTTCCCAACTACATTTAACTTCCTTTGTAATTTCACCCCCTTCCATCTAAAACAGAGTTGAACTTATTGATACTAACATTAAGATCATTCTTCAACTCTCAGAAATAGACTATATTAGAAAATAAACAAAAGGGTATAGTAGAGAGAGAGAGAAAGATACCTGAGTGGAATTAAGGATAGGAAAAGACCTGGTGTTGGTGGGAGAGTAGGAAATTCGAGAGAAGAAAAAAATAGAACTTGACGTGTCTCCAGACACTGTTGGATGCTATATTGTTCTTTCTAACATGTATGCTGCAGCTGATAAGTGGGAGACAGTTTCACATGTAATGTAAGAGAAATGATGAGAAAGGGAGGAGTAAAAAAGGATCGAGGATGCAGTTCCATAAAGCACAGAGGTGTGCTTCATGAGTTGAGTGATATATTTTAAGTTGACTGAGATGAGAGAGAAATTGAAATCCCTAGGACATGTTCCTGAGTCCTAACACAAGTCAAGTTATATTATGTCTTGAATAGGAAAAAAAGAAGGAAGCTGAATTGGAAAACCATAGCGAGAGATTGGCTATTACATATTTTGTATTTTAAATTGTATTTTAGGAACAATGGTGGGTGGAAAGATAGGATTGAATTTTTTTCAAATGTACATAGTGGGTGGAAAGATAAAGTGGGTGGGAAAATAGGACAAGGGGGTGGAAATAGCAGCACTCTTAAATAATCTCAAACGAATATTCTTCTGCGAGGATTTTTGCACAAACAATACCCACACTTTAAGACTATAGAAGCTTCAAAATTGGGGGCAGGTAGACCATACCTGGACAAAACTGAAACCTGAGGGAGGGAGGTGGCTCCAGGTTTTGGGTTCTAACAAACCCAGTCGGAGAGAGAGAGGGGGAAGAGACGGAAAGAGAAAAGAGAGAGAAAGGGGTGGGCACGTGAGTTATGTTCTTTTTTTAATACAATAAATTTTTAATTATTTAATTAATAGAAACTGATGGAATTAAAACATTTGACAAGATTTGTTAAGGGCTGCCTGCAAAGACGGTAATCAAAATTGAGAAATTGAAATTTCGATGTGCAAAATTAAATTCGAAACTAAATTACCCAAAAAATAAAACATTTGTGCTTGGGGCTCACGACACGTCGTCGTATACGCACCCCTCTCGCCGAATTTCATTTCGTTCCCCCGATTCTTCCAGCCCTTTCTTTCGGCGTTAGGCATAGTTCTTTGCTTCTTCTTCAACTTCTTCGGTTCCCGCTACTAAACCCAGAAGAGCCGGTGATCCAAAACAAATTTTCTCGCTGAAATTTCAAATCGGTGTTAGAAGTTTTTTCATTTTTAAAAGTTGAGACCTTGTCCATCATGGGATGCTACAGAAGAGCAAAGCTTGCACTCGATGCCTTTCGCGGTTTCACAGCCAGGATTGTACCCAAAGTTGTAGCTAAAGAGCCCATTTCGAGAGCTTTCTCGACCGAGTCTTCCAATTTGGCCTCCAACAAAGATAAGTTTACTGGGTTTTCTTGGTATTCTTCTCTTTCACAAAAATCAATTCCACAACTTGGATTTACCAGAAGAACACAGTACACTAGTCCCTTTCTTGATTCTGCCAAGAGATATTACTATGTCGATCGGAACAGCGTGCAGCATTTTAAGCCGAGAGGTCCCCGTAAGTGGTTTCAGAGTTCTAGGAACGTGTTCATTGTGGTTCTGGTGGGTTCTGGGGTTTTCATCACTGTGTATTTTGGGAATTTGGAGACTATTCCATACACGAAGCGAACCCATTTTGTGATTTTGTCGAAAGCCTTGGAGAAGAAGATGGGAGAGTCCCAGTTTGAGCAATTGAAAGCCAGTTTCAAAGGGAAAATATTGCCTGCTATACACCCAGACAGCGTCCGTGTTAGGCTGATTGCCAAGGATATAATTGAGGCTTTGCAGAGAGGGTTAAGGCATGAGGTGGGCTGGACTGACTTGGAGTATGCCTCTGATAGATTTGATCCGGCACATGAAGGTAGTGGGCATGACACTTTGATGGCACTGAAGGACGTTGGAGAAGAGGGGAAGAAGTGGTCCCGTGAAGATGAGATTCTTGATGATGAATGGATTCAGAAGAGTAGGAAGACGGGTCAGGAAAAAGGTTCTAAAACTGCTACTTCGCATTTGGATCATTTGAATTGGGAGGTTTTGGTGGTGGATCAACCTGTTGTCAATGCATTTTGCTTGCCTGGCGGGAAGATTGTTGTCTTCACGGGGTTGCTGGAACATTTTAGAAGTGATGCTGAGATAGCTACGATCATTGGTCATGAGGTATGAAGATTTCATTGTTTGGTTTTGTTTACTTCTTTAGAGCTGTTATATGATTTGATTGGTTAATTAGTTGAACAATTGGGTGACGATAAGATGATAAAGTTCTGTTTTTGGGCCGTGATAGGTTGGGCATGCCGTTGCTCGACATTCTGCAGAGGGCATTACAAAGAACCTGTGGTTTGCAATCCTGCAACTGATACTTTATCAGTTTGTTATGCCTGATGTTGTCAACACAATGTCCAATCTTTTCTTAAAGCTTCCTTTTTCTCGAAGGTACGGTACAGTTCATCTCCTTCCTACCTTTTCAGTAATAACATCATGATTAATTCTTGTTAGTGTTGGTTCATTCTGATGGCATTCCTGGTTTGGTTGCAAAGAATGGTGTCTTCTTTATTTATTTCTCCAAAAGGTTTCAGCTTAGTGTACTGGTATGATATTTTAGGGTCATTGATCACTAATACTTCCCCGGGAAAGATGAGAGAGTTCTTCCACTGTTCTGGTTGACCTCCAATATTACCTTACTGGACGATCCATTAGATGCACTGTGAAATGTGATTCCGTTGGGATTTGTCTTGTTGATTCTTACCAAAAGATCCATTAGATTCATCGTTATATCATTGGTGGTGAATTCTTGTTCGTTCTTTTACTCCTTTATGTTTTGACTGTAAAACCATTGTTTTTTTAAATATTTATTTTTAACATCAGTATTCATTTCAGCGTTTTCACTTGCTAAATGTAATTTCATCTCTTGCTTCTGACCATTAGGAACTTTGTTTGGTTTCTATAAGGATTTTCAGTTTTTTGTAAAATGAACCTCATTGCACCTATAATGTTTCACACTATATAATGGTTTGTTTATCTGGGATTTAATTTTGGAAAATCTGTATAACTAAATCTTGTGGACAGATGATGATTTGTTGGTCTATAATTGTGTCCACTGTAATATTGAGCAAAAGAAGAATAAAAATGGTATTTTTACGTACTGCAGCGGTAACATTTTCATAATCTAATGTGTATGTCGTTTTGAATGTTGTAGGATTAGTGTTTCTGGACTTACTGTAGAGCTTTTGACTAACATATCAGAATTTTTGGATTCACGATTGGATGTTTATATAAATTTGCTCTTTATATTTTGTTTTTCTCATCATTATTACGTCATTGTGCTTGCGTAGCAGCTGATGGGTTGACACAATTGTGAGCAGCACAAACATATCGTTTTCCATGTTCTAGTGCTCATGCTCTTTCTCTTGATTAGGATGGAAATTGAAGCGGATCACATTGGGCTGCTGTTGGTTGCTTCTGCGGGATATGATCCTAGAGTGGCTCCGACTGTGTATGAGAAGTTGGGCAAAATTTCTGGTGAATCTGCACTTAGAGATTATCTTTCAACCCATCCATCCGGGAAAAAGAGAGCTCAGTTGCTTGCTCAAGCTAAGATAATGGAAGAAGCACTTGCCATATACAGGGATGTAAGAGCTGGACGTGGGGTTGAAGGCTTTCTTTAGGACGGTCCCTACATTGATCACCATGTAACTCCTGACTCCTTCCTGCCACAGTTCCATTTTTTGATTTTTAACTTTTGGAGGAGATCTGCATGTTTCCGGCTGCAAGATCCTTTCCAACTGAGTTTTGTCTTTGGTTCTAACTTTGAAGTGTAAATCAGAAATTTCGGCAGCCTTAAAAATATGCACAGAAATTTATGCTAAAGAGATACAAAGAAATGTGATTTGTGGTGTTTTCTTTTAAAACGTTAGTATTTCTTGAGTACGTGAAGTCTTGTTGACGCATTGAATCTGTTTGGTAAGATGAATAGGAAAAACTTTATTATTTGGGATTCCATTATAACTGGGTTTGTTCAAGGTGGTTGGCCAGAGGAGGTCTAGGATTATGAGCTGTTATTAGATGATGACCACATTGAGCTAGGTGTAGGATTCGGTTAATTCCACCAAACTATTATACTCAACCCAAGCAGGCGTGTTTGATAGAGACGATTAGATTAGACTGGACTCGACTAGCAAAATGTATATTTCATGTGCATTTTGGAGGAAGAATGAGGACTATCTATAAGAGGTTAATGACTAAAACTTCATGACTCCTAGTATGGTACGCCATTTGCTTATTAATTAATAGCTAGTAAACAAGATTATAATAAGAATGGTGGATAAAATAAATCAGCTTATTTATTTATTATTTCCTTTTGCTTGTATTTTCCTGGGCATCTTTTGACGCTCTCTTAATTGGTATTATAAAAAAGGGCCTCCGCTTATGTACCCACTGCCGCCGCCGCTTCAATATCCGCCTACTTATCATATCATCTACATGTGGACTCCACACTCGTAGCTCCATATAATCGCATCATTTAATAAATGGCCCAATTGTAGCAAAAAAATTTACTTGTAACGAGGATAACATTGTTTTGTCACGTGTCATTGCGTTATTAGTTGGAGATAGTAAAATAGTGTTATCTCCGTTGCATGAGAGTTTCTCTCCAATTGTAGGCATTGAGCTCAATGCTAGATTGCCCACATGCTATAGTTAGCTTTCTCTAAACCATTACACTAGTGGGTTTATGACAAGAGAAATAAGTTCTCTACATATAAATATATGTTAGGATATTTTTGGAAAAATCACCCATATTCGAAGGTGTTTTATATGAAATGATAAAGGGTTTCTTTTCTTCATCATCCCCGGCCATGAGTTCTGTCATGGACTTTCTTTCCACTCCTTTACCTCCCATTGCAATAAGTTTAGCAGTCATAGTAGCTATACTTATGATCAGAGCCCATTTGGGTACTGAGAAGAACAAGAAGAGATACCATCCTGTTGTCGCAACCTTCTTAAGTGTCCTCATCAACTTCTCTAGGCTGCACGATTACATGATTGAGTTAGCATGCAAACACAAAACTTATCGGGTGCTTAACTTGTTCACAAATTTTGTTTTCACCACAGATCCTGCAAATGTGGAATATATCCTCAAAACAAACTTTGCAAACTATGGCAGGGTATGTGTTCAATTGTTCTTAAGTAACTACTATATCAATGCAATTACATCTTGTCCTAAAGAGAATTAAAGGTAGCAGAACATGCATATTTCCTTCCTTACTTTTATCTAAGATATTTTATATACTAAAACTATAGAAGAAAATTAACATGCCAAAGATTTCAAACATGATTAGCTCCAAATCCTGACCATGCTGCTGCAGGGGTTGTACCTCTACAACATTTTGTCAGATTGTTTGGGTAATGGGATCTTCGCCGTGGATGGTGAAAAATGGGTACATCAAAGGAAGGTAGCAGGCAATGAATTATCAACCAAAGCAGTGAGAGACTTCAGCGGGGCTGTTTTCAAAAGCAATGGTGTAAAACTTGCTCGGATAATTTCTGAAGCTGCAACCTCCAACCAAGAAATAGAGATCCAAGTAAGCTGCATATAATGCTTGAATGATTACGTAGCATTGCATTGTTAATTGATTTCTTTAGCAGATATTTTAGTCTTGATGTTTTGTTGGTTTTTGGGAAGGATTTGTTTATGAAAGCAGCCTTAGATTCAAGGTTCTCCTTGGTATCGAACTAGACACCATGTATGGGACAAATGAAGAACCTACCCGGTTTTCCAATGCTTTTGATGTAGTAAATGAGATGACCTTGTATCGTGTCGTTGATTTCTCCTGGAAGATTAAAAAGTTGTTAAACATTGGATCAGAAGCCGTGCTAAGGAAGAATTTAAAAGTGGTAGATGAGTTTGTCTATAACTTAATCAAAAGAAACACTGAAACAGTTCCTAATTCAGGAGATGATCTACATGTGAGTTATCTTCTGTCTTCCAGTCCATAATATCTGTTTTGTTCTTGATTAATTGAATTAAATTAGTATTATTATTATTAATGCAACTGAATGAGTGGCAGTTGAAGAGAAGAGACATTGTTTCGAGGCTTCTGGAATTGAGGGAGAGTGATCCAAAGTACTTGAGAGATATGATCTTCAGTCTGATTGTTGCCGGAAAAGACACCACGGCTAGCACTCTTTCATGGTTTATTTATATGCTATGCAAGCATCCTGATATACAAGAAAAGATTGCACAGGAAGTTAGAGAAGCAACAAATGTGAAAGATAATTCAAGTATTGATGAGCTTACAGACAACCTTACTGAAGCAGCCCTTGACAAAATGCGATATCTGGTTGCAGCTTTGACTGAGACAACCAGGCTCTACCCTGCAGTTCCATTGGTAATTTTATCTTTTAGCATATGAAATCTAATGCCTGAATTTGGATCCTTTCTTTATTTTTTTTTACTCATCAACTAACAAATTAACGAGTTTGTGTCATGGTGTCATAGAATGCGAAGATTTGTTCATGTGATGATACTTGGCCAGATGGATTTAGTGTCAAAAAAGGGGATATGGTGGGATACTACGCTTATGGCATGGGGAGGATGAAATTTCTATGGGGTGATGATGCAGAAGAATTTCGGCCAGAGAGATGGCTCGACGAAAATGGCCTTTTCCATGAACAAAGCCCTTTCAAACTCACAGCCTTCGGTGTAAGGCAAAAATTAATGTTGAGATTGAGATGTCATCAGTGACACATTACATATTACTCATGTCACATTTTTTGTTTCTTGTAATTAATTATTGGCATTTTGAAGAAATGTGATTTATGATTTTCACAGGCGGGTCCAAGGATTTGCGTAGGGAAGGACTTTGCTTATAGAGAGGCAACCATCTTTTCCGCTGTGCTTATAGGCAGCTATACATTCAAGCTTAGGGATGAGAACAAAGTGGCCAACTACAGGACCAAGGTCACGCACCATATTGATGGGGGCCTTTATGTGCAAGCCTCTCCAAGATTTGCGAATGCAAGACCTTAATTAGATGCCTTAAACTTAAACATGCATACTTTTCTAGATATATTGCTTAATTATCACAGTAAAAGAAGCAGCCTAGTACTTTACGTATCTGTTGTAAGCATTATTGTTTTTTCCATTGGAACATTGCTTCACAACCTTATTACTATACTATGAATAATTGATCTCCAATATAATTAGTTATCTTCTTTTATAATATTGTTAATGAATTATATGTTTTCTTCTACCTTCTCATTCATTTTGATACACTGTGAAATCAAGGGTGATATCCTGTTAATACTAATTACCTTAAAATAGTTGAACGGGTAAGCTATGCTAATAGTAATAACCAGCTCTTTCCTTTAAGAAAAAAAAATCAATGAAAATAAAGAGTAAGTTGGGATAGCCAGCTCATTTTGATGGTGATAACGGCTCAGCCAGAGATATAGAATCTGGCGACATTATTGATCCGTAATGGGAATCAAAATAAGGAGTTGAATTTTAATGGATTACTCTTGTGTTTACTTCTCATAAAGGATTGAAAAAGCTAGTGGGCCCCACACAAAATGAGGAATTCAACTCATTATTTTAGAGTAATTGGACTCTTAAGTGAGAGGTTGTATTCTAATTCTTAGAGAACTAGCTCATCAGGAATCCTTTTTTTTTTAATCAATTATATCCACACACAAATTTTAAAATTCCAAATTTGCCATTCACTTTAACCCAATAATTTATTGGGAGCTTTAGTAATATACCGAAAATTGGACCTGAAATTATATTTTTTTAAAACCCTGTATGTAATTCAATTTATAAACATACCCAAAAACCATTTACTTCATAACAAATAAGTGTTGAACTTCCTATAAATTACATATATGCCATTGATTAACTTAAAATAGGCCCAATACAAAAAACACAAAAAAACCCAAAACAAGCCTAGCCCAGCCCAGATGTTTTTAAAAAACCCAAACTTTAAAAAAAAAAATCACAAGAACCAAGGGCCTATCCCCACGACCCTTCTCTCTCCACCGAACCTCCGCAAACCATTTCATAGAAGTACATTGTTAATACCATGTTATAGAAGTACATTGTTAATATCATGTCATAAAATTACATTGTTAATACCATGTCATAAAAGTACATTGTTAATGTCACGTCATAAAAGTACATTGTTAATACCATGATAAAAGTACATTGTTAATACCATGTCATAGAAGTACATTGTTAATACTATGTTATAAAAGTACATTGTTAATACAATTTCATAGAAAAATATTGTTAATACCATTTCACACAACAAAAAAACCCAAAAAAGTCCAGCAAGACATCCGATATTCTTTGCAGAAACCACCTCCAATTGTCGACAGTTTCACCAGAGACAATTGCAAGGCAAAAGGAAATACCCCTACAAGGAAAAAAAAAGTACAATGTTAATACTATGTTATAGAAGTACACTGTTAATACTATGTCAAAAAACTATATTCCTAGTAAAAAATCACATTATGCATATCATAAACTTCAAGTGCACTGCTATATATAGAGTAAAATATAGAGCATGGTTTGTTACTGAAAATCTGTTATACTATGTCATAGAAATCAACTCAATTGCAGGGTATGAACAGTATAACAACTGTTAATACCACTTACTGGAAGTTAACAAATATATCATTTCATTTGCATAATAGGTATGATAAAAATGTACAACTACAAAAACCCCATGTTCGTAAACTAGCAATCTTGAAAAACATATTGGACAACACAACCCACCTAGTGTTATCCCACAGAGCTGAACTTTCTGTATTTTTTTTTCTCTTGATGTGATGCATCCAAATGAAAATCTAATCATGTCCGTATGCACAGGACTTAGGGCGAATAACTTAACTCATCCATAATTGTTAGATGAATAGATATCAATGTGTCTTCTCTCTATGTCAAAGGCATGAACCTAAGCAACTTCTAAGAACATCGTAAAATCTACTAGTAAGAAGGAAAAAATTTATATGATATGAAAGACATATATACTAAACCAAGAATTTGACTAAGGTGCATACTAAATAAAAAAGCGTCATAAAATTAAATCTTATACCTCAGTGGCCAGGCAAAGTTCAGGGCATTTACTTCCCCCGCACCTATCGCTACAGGGCATATAACCAGCACAGCATACATGTCTATGGAGAGCAAAAGCACAATTATCAGAGAAATGGCGACATAGCTAATTTTAGATTTAGAGTCGAGGAAATTCAAAGTATAAATTACCTTGACATGTCATTATAAAGAGCTCGTTTGCGGAGCAAGTATGATGCACATGGCGCACTACAGGGAAACAAAAGTAAAGTTAATCTCCACAAAACATTAGCATAGTACTCAACAGATGATGGATCCATGCAATTAACTAGATAATTTTGCGAAACAAGAAAAGATACTATAACTGAAACAAGATCGCACAGCTACACCAAGCAAAATGGTATCTTTCCTTAACTTCTGTCTAATAATCAAAATTAAATTCTAACGCTAGACAGGGAGCGGGAGGTAAAAAACTAGAATGAAGAACCACCAAGAAAAAAAAGTCAGGCTAGCAACCATTGTATCATTGTAGATACTCATACCAACACCAATATAACTCTCAAGTAGCACTTGGTACTACAAAATTCAGGGTGAAAGAAGTGAGAAATTATGCCAGACAATTATATTTTGAATTTCTAATGTAACATGTGGTCATCATTACTAAAATAAATGTGATGCCTAATATCTTAATATGTCCAATTCCAAATGAAGTCCATGGTAAGTAATCAGTAAGACAAATGGAACTATTATCCAGAGGCAATTGCAGGACCAAATGGATCAGGTATCCACTAATTGAAAAAGGAGTGCAAGTTAGAAGAGTAACCAAAAGCCTCATATAAACTTAAGAACTAAACCTTACATTGAAAAAGATGTTTTACAAGTGTTTCATTGGGCATGTATTCGGCCACAAGCAATCTCTCATCACCTTCACACTAGCAACCAAGAAAATTGACCAATCTTTGCTTGCGGAGCTGACCAACCAATCTTGCTTCCTCCTGAAATTTTGCAAAACAAAATTGTCTCACAAAAGTGGTCATAGAATAGAGAAGACAGAAAATGTCTTCCTTCAATGGAGCTGATAAAACGATATGATGGGGGTAATATATGGTCCAAGAGAAATGGACTTCACAGTTAGAGAAATACAGCATTGCATTTTGTGAACACTATCTGCCAAAAGTAGTCTATGACCCAAATTTCAAACCACCTTAGACCTCAATAGAAAATTACATCGGTTTAGAACATAAAGATAAAAACAATAGTTGTGCAGACAACAAACACCAATTCTGGTCATCTAAGTGCTGACTAAGAGTTTTATGAAATAGAAAAATATCATGTTAATGGTTTGGAGGAAAGTAAAATTCGAGAAACCTTGGAAGAAAAAGAAATCAAGTTAAAAGCTATCTACCAAAAATATTTGATCGTGTCCCTCATAGCCTTCTCGTTGCTAAAGGTGACGAAGTTGAAGCCCCTAGACCTCCCGGTCTCACGGTTGTTAATGATCTGGAAACATAAAAAGAAACCAAATCAAATCGGATCCGTCCATCAAAACCAAAACGCCGGAGTATAATCAAACAAATACACAATAATAAACAAAAATCAAAAGGAACCGATCGATCTTCAATCTTTGGGAGAGAAAGATCAAGTAACATAGAGAAACAGAAGATCAAGTAGCATAGAGAGAGCATGCGTCAAACATACCTTCGATTCGATGATCTCACCAAACAGAGAAAAGGCCCTCTCCAGCGCATCATTATCGGTGGCCCAGGCGCCCTTCGACGAAGCTTAGAATGATGAGGTTGAAAAAAAAACTGAAATGGAAGAACAAAAACTGAAAATTGGGGTTGAAGATGAAGACGAGAGACTGGAGCTCGTGAAATGAGTTCTGCGCTTCAACCCCAGATAAAGGGATAAGAATTCTAATTTTATGTTAAAAGGGTGATAAAGGTATTTCATCTTATTAATTAAATTAAAACATGCACAGTTATCGATTTTTGGGTTTATTTTGGGTATGTTTATAAACATTAAATGATATAGGGTTTTGTAATAGGACTAGGTGTAGGAATGGGTATTTTACTAAAATTGTATAATTTATTTAGATTAAGTTTATTATAGTAATCAAACTAGTTTCAATTCCCATTCATGAATTTAGGGCATGTTTTCGTATCAGTAATGGGTATGGGAAGAAAGTAAATGATTTCCAATCCTGACTTCCCCCGCATTTACTTGCAATCAAGAATGAAAAAATGTGTGGGCCCATCCTAAAAATCCGTAATCGCATCCCCTCAAAACTATGAATCGGATAAACTAGAGGGAGTAGTTGATCCAATTCCCATTCCTTTTTCCCTTACTACCTTCCAAAAATACCCTTATCATGTTACGATAATTCCAAAACACCCCATAAAACAAAAACTATTGATACTTATTATGTTCTTCCATCCCATAAAATGAAGAGACCAAACAAAAACTATTGATATTGGTTAGTAAACAGCTTAATGGGAATTATTCTTCTCATACCGATTCATCACTTCCCCATTCTTCTCCTTCGAAGCTGTTTATCTGAAACTATGTGGAATCGGTTATGAATGGTATTGATTTCTTTTAAGTTGTATACTAAGGGGCTGTTTACTTACCAAGAATGGAGGAAGTAAGCAACTTATAATGAAACGTGAACAGCTTCACTAAGCAAAACTGACCTGATTACATGGCTGAAATTGCATGCAAATTCAAAACTTACAGGTCCCTTAACTTGTTCATAAATTACGTTTATCACCACAGATCCTCCAAATGTTGAATACATCATCAAAACAAACTTTGCAAACTATAGCAAGGTAATCAGACTTGAGGAAGAAGTTTATGTTATTTATAAAATTTGAAAATAGTTTTTCTTCACGTCTACAGTTCAAGAGATAATAGTTTAATGAGTGTATAAACTTGTTCATGTATACCATAGTTATCTAATGACAGAAGTTCCAATTTCTGACCTGCTGCAGGGGTTGTACCAATACAGCATTTTATCAGATTTTATGGGCGATGGGATCTTCACTGTGGCTGGCGAAAGATGGGTGCATCAAAGGAAGGTCTCGAGTTATATGAATTATATCAACCAAAGAAAGGAGAGACTTCAGCAGTGGAGTCTCCAAACTAATGCAGTAAAACTTACTCGGATAATTTCTGAAGCTGCAACTTGTGACCAAGCAATTGAGAAAATTTTCAAAAAAAATACAAAAAAATAAAAATATACAAGTGATCATTTTATTTTGGTAGATAGAAAAAGATGAAGAAGGCTAGGTGTGGAAACCGTTTTATTCCCTCAATAATTCCCTAGGTCAAATTGATTTCTTTCTATTTAGGGATTTATTTGATTAATTAATTGGGGATTTATGCTATTCAATTGGGGATTACCAAATCAAATCCCTAATTGACTAGATCTTGCCAATTTGGGGGAAGAATAATTCCCTTCCATGTGGGGAATTATTCCTCCTAAAACCCTAGCTCCCGATAGCTCTATATATTCGAGGCTACACCAAGAGTTGAGGTAATTCTAAACTTTTGTCTGAAACTCTGCAGAAATCCTCTCTCATAAACCTTAGCCACCATACTCTTTCTTTCTCTCACACAAGGCTCCGGCCACCACACACGGCTCCGGCCACCCGGTTCTCACCCTAGAGAAATCTCTATCCTTTTGTTAGCTATTGTTTTCCTACAAACACTCAAACTAACTTAGGCATCAGAGGTCCTTTGGCTAACACCCCCCGGGTGTGGTCTATTACTCCATATTGTTTTGCAGGGAGAAAGAGAAGCGAAGAGGAAGAAGGGATCTTCAGATGAATATTCTTTGGGGACGAAAATCACTCCCACATTGGGTATCTTGGTAGAAGAACATCTGCTGCAAACTCTAAGACCAAGGTTTCCTTGAAGGAAGACGAATCATTATATGCCAATTAAAGATGAATCCTAGTTTACTTTTTTTTTTTCCAGCTTGTAATAAAAGATTTTGCAGTGGTGCCCATTCTGATAAGGCTAAGGAGACCGGTCTTGTGGGGTCTCCTGGGGGCCACATTTAGAACACAACTGGCGCTTTCGTGGGGTTGGCATCTGACGAATGCTCTGTGACCTGAAGTCTCTTTTCTTCAAGTTAAGTGGCCGAATCTGGGTTTTGCTTTGTGTGGTGTCTCTCTCTGTCATCTTCCTCTCTCACATAAAGCCTTCCCAAGCCTCGCTTCAAGTTTCTTACATCCAAGTTATTGCTTCCAATCCCAGCATTAGCTTGTGGGGGGATAATGTTGTACAAATTAATGTACTCCCTAATGATCTTGTTGTCACGACCCGACTCTCCTAGCACCTCACAGTTTTGTTTCTGGGAACTCACGAGCAACTTCCCAGTGGGTCACCCATCCTGGGATTGCTCTAGCGCCAACTCGCTTAACTTCGGAGTTCCAAGGAATCCGAAGCCAGTGAGCTCCCAAAATGCCTCATGCTAGGAAGAGAAGTGCCCACACATATAAGCACTTCACCTTTCCCTCCCCGAGCGATGTGGGATTGCTCACCGTTCTTGCTTCCTCAAGCTCACGGGTCTCACACTTGTTGTTGATGGACTTTGGACAAACACAATGATGGATATGTCACACACTCACACACACAGAAAATAACCAAGCTCAAATGACACAAGTGTTTATAGAGGTTCAACAATTGCCTACATCCTCTTTGGTGATCCCCTTGAGAAATTTCACTTATAAAGATAAGTTACAACTTTGGTTTACCAATGGAAACCCCCTTAGAACACTACCCTCACAATCTGTTTCTCTCACACCCCTAGCTCAACACTTTGATACACTTGTGAACTCTCTTACACTTAGTTTACCCTCCTTTGGTTTCTAGACTTACAAGACTCCTACTCTTGAACTCACTTCTCTTGGATTTCTTGGCTTACTCACTAGCCCTTAGCCCTCAAGCTCTTGCTCTTTTCAGCCCCTCAAAAGCACACTTGTTGTCCCTGCACTTCCCACTTAAGTAGACAAGTAGGAAACTTCCCTTCAACATCAGCCACCCTACATTGACCCATGATTTGGGGAAACCATGAAACAAGCCAACCAACATCCTTAAGTGGTGTTCCAGCTTTCCCAGTAGCTTGCCAAACTTCCTAAGACCCATAAAAGACTTTGGAGGCACTTGGAGTTAAGTAGGGAACCAACACACATGGAAAAAGATCTTGAAAACTCGTGGAAAACAGAAACAACACATTTCAGCACTTGAGGCAACAAACAGAGATGTGCTCCCGGCTTGAAAACGACCTGTCGCAATTTCCTGGCGACCGGTCGCTTTCTGCGATTTTCCAGAATTCCTTCTCTGCTTCAAAACGACCAATCGCGCCTATCTGGTGACCGGTCGCCTCCTCCGAAACTTGCATCCTTAATGTGAGCCAAATTCCAACAGATAATAGCACCACTAATCTGTCCTCAACCTCTCAGCACACCCAACATACCTTACAGTCCTCTCAGCACACCCAAACTCACTCCAAGACAAAGCCAAAGCACACCCAAACTCACACCAACTGTCATCTCTCTTGTGCTAACGTGTATAGATAAGATAGAATTATAGAATATACATTTCTACCTTTTTGCCCTAGCTCTCTCTAGGGTTTTCCTTTTCTGTACCAGCAATATCTCAGGAATTGTAAAGGCACGCTGGGCCATTCTGAATATATGAAATACATTTTGATCTCAACTTTCCTCTTCTGTAAAACCTTCTCAAAAACTTTCATAAGTTACGCTAGCAACCACCTGGTCAGAGCATAAATTGGCTGTAAGGTCGTCATAAAGAAAAACATTATTATTTGGAATTCCATTATAACCTTGTGGTTGGCCAAACGAGGCCTTGGATTTTGAATTTGATGTCAGTTACTTCAGCCATGAATTTTGGGACAGTGGAGAAACCACGTACACACACAAGGGAAAAAAAAGAAAAAGAAAAAGGTTTCCTGTATTCTATATAATATGTAACAAGTGTTTCTTTTGTTCATCATCAGATGAGTATCATGGATTTTCTTTCCATTTCCTTACCTCACATTGCAATAAGTTTTGCAGTAATTTTAGCTATACTTACAATCAGAGTCCATTTGGGTACTGAGAAGAACAAGAAGAGATACCATCCTGTTGTCGCAACCTTCTTAAGTGCCCTCATCAACTTCTCTACGCTACACGATTACATGACTGAGTTAGCATGCAAACACAAAACTTATCGGGTGCTTAACTTGTTCACAAATTTTGTTTTCACCACAGATCCTGCAAATGTGGAATATATCCTCAAAACAAACTTTGCAAACTATGGCAGGGTATGTGTTCAATTGTTCTTAAGTAACTAATATATCAATGCAATTACACCTTGTCCTAAATAGAATAAAAGGTCGCAGAACATGCATATTTCCTTCCTTACTTTTATCTAAGATATTTTATATATACTAAAACTATAGAAGCAAATTAACATGCCAAAGATCTCAAACATGATTAGCTCCAAATTCTGACCTGCTGCTGCAGGGGTTGTACCTCTACAACATTTTGTCAGATGGTTTCGGTAGTGGGATCTTCACCGCGGATGGCGAAAAATGGGTACATCTAAGGAAGGTAGCAAGCAATGAATTATCAACCAAAGCAGTGAGAGACTTCAGCGGTACTGTTTTCAAAAGCAATGGTGTAAAACTTGCTCGGATAATTTCTGAAGCTGCAACCTCCGACCAAGCAATAGACATCCAAGTAAGCTTGCATAAATAATGCTTCAATGATAACATATATTGCATTGCATTGTTATTTGATTTCTTTAGCAGATATTTTAATCTTGACGTTTTGTTTGTTCATGGGAAGGATTTGTTTACGAAAGCAGCCTTAGATTCAATCGTCAAGGTTCTCCTTGGGATCGAAGTAGACACCATGTATGGGACAAATGAAGAAGCTACCCGGTTTTCCAATGCTTTTGATGTAGTAAATGAGATGACCTTGTATCGTGTCGTTGATTTCTCCTGGAAGATTAAAAAGTTGTTAAACATTGGATCAGAAGCCGTGCTAAGGAAGAATTTAAAAGTGGTAGATGAGTTTGTTTATAACTTAATTAAAAGCAAGACTGAAACAGTTCCTAATTCAGGAGATGATCCACAGGTGAGTTATATTCTGGCTTTCAGTCCATATCTGTTTTGTTATAGATTAATTGAATTACTTTGACCCAAAAAATAAATAGATTAATTGAATTAAATTAGTATTATTATTATTATTATTAATGCAACTGAATGAGTGGCAGTTGAAGAGAAGAGACACTGTTTCGAGGCTTTTGGAGTCGAGGGAGAGTGATCCAAAGTACTTGAGAGACATGATCTTCAGTCTGGTTGTTGCCGGAAAAGACACAACGGCTAGCACTCTTTCATGGTTTATTTATATGCTCTGCAAGCATCCTCATATACAAGAGAAGATTGCACAGGAAGTTAGAGAAGCAACAAATATGAAAGATAATTCAAGTATTGATGAGCTTGCAGCCAACCTCACAGAAGAAGCCCTTGACAAAATGCGAAGTCTGGTTGCAGCTTTGACTGAGACAACCAGGCTCTACCCTGCAGTTCCATTGGTAATTTTATCTTTTAGCATCTGAAATCTAATGCCTGAATGCCATGTTAATTTTTTGAATTTGGAGCCTGCCTTTATTTTTTTACTTGACAATTAACAAATTAACAAGTTTGTGTGGTGTCATAGAATGCGAGGATTTGTTCATGTGATGATACTTGGCCAGATGGATTTAGTGTCAAAAAAGGGGATATGGTGGGATACAACGCTTATGGCATGGGCAGGATGAAATTTCTATGGGGTGATGATGCAGAAGAATTTCGGCCAGAGAGATGGCTCGACAAAAATGGGATTTTCAAGCAAGAAAGGTCTTTCAAATTCACAGCCTTCAGTGTAAGGAAAGAATGTTGAGATATCTTCACTGACACATATTACACATGTTTTCTTGTTTGCTGGAGAGAAATTATTGTAATTCTGACGAAATTTAAATTATGATATACACAGGCGGGTCCAAGGATTTGTCTAGGGAAGGACTTTGCTCATAGAGAGATGACGATGTTTTCTGCTGTGCTTGTTGGTAGCTACATATTCAAGCTGAGGGATGAGAACGAAGTGGCCAACTACAAGACCAAGGTCACCCACCATATTGATGGAGGCCTTTATGTGCAAGCGTCTCCAAGATTTGCCCATGCAAGAGCTCAATTAGATATATGTATGCCTTAAATTAACTTCCAGTATTTCTATATATTTATTGTATTGCTTCTTAATTATCATTAAGAGAGAAAAAGCAGCCTATAGTTCATTACGTATTTGATGACACAAATGCGTTCTGTTTGCATTGGACTATTGCTTCACAACCTTATCAGTACTATATCATGTTATCTTCCCTTATGTTGTGAAATGAATGATATTTATTTCTTTCATCTGATTGATTGAAATCAAATGTGATACGGTTGAAAATAGAACTTGGACATTTTCTAACTTTAAAGATAGAATACCACGAAATTAGAAGGTGCTTGAGATAGATAATTCACTTTTACAGTTTACCGGAAGTTGTATTATTTACTCAACAATCTGCAGCACGCACCCTAGTAACAGCTCAGCCAGAGATAGGCTCGCATGATCGCATCGGCCCTTGGAAATTCGGTGTCATTTACTTCCGGTCATACCTGGGTTTAGGATTCTACTAAACACAGGAGTAACCCATAATTGGAATCCAACTCCTTATTTTGATTCCGATTATGAATTAGTAAACATGCCATAAACGTCGTGCTTGGAGGATTACCATTTGCTTCTATTGGGCCCAGTCTCACGATCCACGAGCCTTCCATGTGTTGAACAGAAAAGCCCATGCCATTGTTTTGGGTTTTGTTGGCCTTGGGCCCAACCGCGGTTGCAATACCGCCAAAGCGGCAAAGATGAAATCGATGCAAAGAGTCCCTTCTCGATAGTCGATACAACCATTCTCAGTCACTGAATTGTTGAGAGGGAAGCTGTTCACGTTACAAATAAACAACTTCGATGGGCATGGCCGAGTTCGTATTGTTGTGCCTAAACAGCTCAACTATAAGCCTCCTATTATTACCACATGTGGGTGCAAAAATTACTCGTCAATATATTATCTACTAGCATCCTAAATTTGGGGAAGTGGATGTACACATGCTTTATTTTCTATCAATGACTACACATGAAGGATATCATGGAATTAGTGAGACTTGATGACCACGGCCTATCAAGGCAAACATGTTATATGCCCATGATCAAAGGCTAGTATGTTTCATGCCACATGGCAAAGCCCATATGATCACCCATTACCATGCTCATGATGAAGTAATTATGGATCATGGAGCAAACCATGGAACATGGGACTTGGAGCCCAATACTCAAATGCCTATAAAAGGCCAATTAACCCAATAGTCCAAACGGGGAGAAAAAGGGGAAATGAGGTACAATACTATTCTAACTCTCCTGCAATTATACTCTTACTGACTTGAGCATCGGAGTGTTTTCTTGCAAGTACGTACCTTGTCCTCCTTCACTGGTGGCAGTCGAAGATGGTGTCTGGCTTCTCAACATGGAAATCAAATTACTTGTTGGAGGACCCGAAATTTTCCGCTCCAACATCACATATTTTATTTCGAAGAAATTAATTGTTGCTAATTTATCAAGGATAAATATCTGCAAAGAAAAAAGAAACTCTTGTTTGCGGTTGGAGGGTTCTTTCCAATGAAACTTATGCTGAAGATATACAAACAGATGTGAAATATGGGGTTCTCTTTTAATTTAAATTATAATCGCTTGCTTTCTGTGCTTGCTGCTTTTGATGGTGGTTAAGATTTAAAACATGGGTTTCCTTTATAAAGTTCTATAAATCTCAAATGCAAGTCATACACTTGTTTACACTGGCTCGAAGAATGCAAGAACATGAGATGAGAGATGACTCTGTCTCCTATTCTTCTCTGCCACTTCTCGTTTTGGGTTCCTACAGCTATGCCACCGACATTTTTGGAGTGATAAAGATTATGAACCACTATGTTGTAAGGTCGTGATCAGAAGCAGAAATTGACTGTAAGGTCGACATTTTTCCTTGCATTATGAATATATGATTGAATAGCATGTCACCTTTAAAAAACTATCCAAATATCGGTTGGAGATATTGAAATAATTAGTTGGTCAGCTTGTTTGTTGTCAGTCAATTCAGACTTGAATTGTGGGACGGTGGCAAAAACACACACAAAAAACAAAAGTCTCTTGTACATAATGATACTACAAGTGTTTCTTTTCTTCATCATCCCCCGCCATGAGTTCTTTCATGGAATTTCTTTCCACTCTTTTACATCCCATAGCAATAAGTTTAGCTGTTATTTTAACTATATTTATGATTAGATCCCATGCTAGAAGATCGAGTGAGGAAAAAGAGGTACCATCCTGTTGTCTCGAACTTATTAAGCCACTTGATCAAACTTCCATAGGCTGTATGATTAAATGATTGAGTTTGCACGCAAAAGAAAAACTAACAGGTCGCTAAACTTGTCCACGAAGTATGTCATCACCACAGATCCTGCAAATGTTGAATACTTCCGTAAAACAAACTTTCCAAACTATGGCAAGGTATGTTATCAGACTTGAGGAAAAAGTTCATGGTATTAGAAAATTTCAAAATGGTTTTTTTATTTTTATTTTAAGAACAGTTTAATGAGTCTATTCCTGTTCATTAAGCTGTCAACTACTAGTGGAGCACACTTTGAGTAGAGTATCAAGTGAGGTCCAGTATTGCATATAATCTTTTGTATCACTACAAGAAAAATGGTCACAAATACAGTGAATTTAATGACCAATAATACTACATGGTCAGTAATTTGATTGATACATATTTTTTAATTTTTAATGACTAAATTTTCTGACCAGGATTTAAATTAATCACTAAATTTTCTGATAGATCATGAACAACAATACCATGAAAAAATATTTTCGATGATAGATAACTTGAACAACGTGACGATTGAGGTGTTAAGTGTCACGAAGAGATTCTGTGGCTCTGCACTTCATAAATCTAAATCTACTATGTTTTAATATGCTTACAATATGTTCCATTCATGTTAATCACCGTAGTTAGCTAAGTTCCAATTCCTGACCTGCTTCAGGGGTTGTACCACTACGTACGGCGACTTTGTCAGATGTGTTGGGTGATGGGGTCTTCACTGTGGATGCCGAAGGATGGGTGTGTTGAAAATTGGCTCAAATGTAGTTGCCCATGTGATAAATGTTGGCACACCATTGTTGAGGTTGGTAGCACACCATGGTTGAAGTTTGGTAGCCAACAATTGTAGTTGCCCATGTGGTAAATGTTGGCACACCATTGACTAGTTTGGTAGCCACCATTTGAATAGGTTGTGGTTGCATTCACACTCTTGATCTTTGGCTATAAATTGGGAGCAAATGGTTCTCATTTGTAGATCACCACCAAGTGTAGGAAGAGAGGAAAAATAGCAAGAAAGGCACTTTGCCAAAGAGAGGAAGAATTCTCTCAAGTTGTTCTTTGCTTTGTATCTTTGGTTTTCTCTTTTCAATTGTTGTGAGAGTGTGACTTGGGTGTATTTGGGTCTTTGGGAAATTGAGTGATAAACACTATTTGTATGTTCTCATTGATTATAGTGGAATACTCCGTCGTCTCCAAACTGGATGTAGGCATTGCCGAACCAGTATAAATCTTGGTGTTCTTGTTGGTGTTGTTTTGGTCCATTTATCTCCTGCTAGTTGTTGTTAGATTTTCACTCACCGCACTTGGTTGACGCTTCCGCACAACAAGTGGTATCAGAGCTCCAGTTTTCGACTGGGGTTGTTCGGGGGAGAGAAAATCTGTCGAGCTACAGTGCCGTGAATAGTGCTGTGCTACAGGGTCGGTGCTACAGTTCAGTGAACAGTGAACTGCTACAGTACCGAGTAGATGGCTGGAGATAAAGACACGGAGAAGGAGTCGGCATCGTCTTCGTCGGCACCTTCATCCAATAGACATCCAATTGCTACTACGAGGTTAGAGGTTGATAAATTCAATGGCTCTAATAATTTTGGTATGTGGCAATGTGAAGTTATGGATGTGTTGTATCAACAAGAGTTGGATATTGTTCTGGAGAATAAACCAGAAGAAATTGATGATAAGCAGTGGAAGAGACTTAATCTTCATGCTTGTGGCTCTATTCGATCGTTCCTTGATAAAGAGTTGAAATACCCGTATATGAAGGAAACTTCTGCAAAGGAGTTATGGAGGAAATTGGAGGAGAAGTACATGACCAAGAGTGCAGAAAATCGGCTCTTCTTGAAGAAGCGACTCTTCCAATTTCAATATCGTTCAGGTATTTCTATGCATGAACACCTCAATGATTATAGTAAAATACTTGCTGATTTAGCAAACCTTGATGTGAAAATTCCTGACGAGGACAAGGCACTATGTTTGTTAAATTCATTGCCCGATGATTATGATCATTTGACAACTACTTTGTTGTATGGAAAATCCGAGGTGAATCTGGATGAGGTGTCTGCGGCATTGGTGAATCATGAGTGTCGAAAGAAGGAACAGAAGACTCAAAATTCACACACCGAGGCACTAGTTGCAAGGGGTCGAACAGAAGAGAGAAAATATGGGAAGCGGGGAAAATCTCGTTCAAAGTCACGAGGAAAGTTTCCTGCTAAAGATGAATGTGCCTTTTGTCGCCAAAAGGGTCATTGGAAGAAAGACTGCCCCAAATTGAAGAACAAAGAGAAGGAGAAAGCGGGTTCTGAAGCAAATGTTGCAAAATCTGGAGATGATGATTTCGAGTTTGCTTTGGCTAGTTTATATGCTGATGGTCACTCAAATGAGTGGATTTTGGATTCAGGTTACACCTATCATATGTGTCCCATTCGAATGGTTTTCTAGCTTCGAGAAGCTGGATGGTGGAGTTGTTTTGATGGGCAACAATAATGCCCGCAAAACACAAGGGATAGGCGAAATCTGTTTGAAGATGCATGATGGAACAACAGAGAATTGAGCGATGTTCGGTATGTATCGGATATGAAGAAGAATCTTATCTCATTGGGCGCTTTGGAATCCAAGGGTCTCAAGATCACCATGGATGGTGGAGTTCTTAAAGTTGTGTACGGGGCACGAGTGGTGATGAAAGGTACAAGACGGAATAACTTGTATTTCTTGCGGGGAGTACGATTATTGGTGGAGCAGTATCACCGAAGCCGCTTGCGCAGATAGCTCGGACACTACAAGGTTATGGCATATGCGTCTTGGGCATGCTGGGAAAAAGCGTTGCAAGGATTGGTGAAGCAAGGCTTATTGAAAGGTGCAAAGGCATGCAAATTGGAATTCTGTGAACACTGTGTGCTAGGTAAGCAAACTAGAGTGAAATTTGGCACCGCTATTTGTCACACTAAAGGCACTCTAGATTATGTTCACACTGATGTTTGGGGACCTTCCAAGAATGAATCTTGGGGAGGTAGCCATTATTTTGTCTCCTTTGTTGATGACTTCTCTAGAAGAGTATGGGTGTACACCATGAAGCGTAAAGATGAAGTCTTAGAGATATTCCTGAAGTGGAAAAAGATGATTGAAACGCAAAGCGGTCGAAAGATCAAGACTCTCAGGTCAGACAATGGTGGAGAATACAAGTCTGATCCTTTCTTGAAAGTGTGTCAAGATGAGGGTATTGTGAGGCACTTCACGGTTAGGGAGACACCGCAACAGAATGGGGTGGCAGAGCGCATGAACCGTACTTTGCTGGAGAAAGTTCGGTGTATGTTGTCTAATGCTGGTTTAGGCAAGGCGTTTTGGGCTGAGGCGATTACTTATGCAAGCCATCTCATTAATCGGTTGCCTCTTTGCTGCGAACGAGGGCAAAACGCCCATGGAGGTATGGTGCAGTAAACCTTGTACTGATTACAAGTATTTACACATATTTGGTTGTCCCGCTTACTACCATGTCGTGGAAAGCAAGTTGGATCCAAGAGCAAATAAAGCTCTATTTGTTGGCTTTAGTAATGGCGTGAAGGGATACCGACTGTGGTGTCCAGATGAGAAGAAATTTGTTGTAAGCAGATATGTGACTTTTGATGAGGCTGCTATGGTTAATCGTAACAAGCATGAAGGTGAAGCGACCAAGACCATGAGAAGTTCAAAGCGGTGGAGTTATTGAAGGCTCCAATTGTTCCAAAGAAGGTCCGATGTTACGGACACTAGTCCTACTGATTGATTCTCGATGATGAGGACGAGGATGATGAAGAGGAGGTATCTACCCAAGAGCCTCCACAGCAACAAGATTCCATTGCAACCAGGAGATCGAGAAGAGAAATTCGAAAGCCTGCTTCGGTTTCGATATTGTGGCATATGCACTTCCAAATCATTGAAGATGATATTCCATCCACTTTCAAAGAAGTCAGCGAAGTTCGTAAAGCGTGGAGTGGAAGAAATCTATGGATGAGGAGATGAAATCTCTTCATAAAAATGAGACTTGGAAGTGGTTCAACTACCAAAGGGGAAGAAACCAATTGGGTGCAAATGGGTGTATGCCAAGAAGATGGAATCATTGGGAAAAAGCAATGTAAGATTCAAAGCCAGATTGGTAGCTAAAGGCTATGCTCAGAAGGAAGGCATTGACTACAATGAGGTATTTTCTCCTGTAGTAAAACATTCTTCCATTCGTATTTTGTTGGCTTTGGTTGCGCAGTTTGACCTTGAGTTGGCCCAACTTAATGTCAAGACGAAATTCTTACATGGTGATTTGGAGGAAGAGATCTATATGTCTCAGCCAGAAGGTTTTAGTGTTGCTGGAAAGAAAAATTGGGTTTGCAAATTGCAAAAATCATTGTATGGCTTGAAGCAGTCTCCAAGACAGTGGTACAAGCAATTTGATATGTTGACGAAGCCAGTTTCGTTGCTCAAGTTTAAGCATTGCTTAGACTTGATTGGAATTTGTAAAGTTTGATGATTGCCCCGTGGGGGATTGGGAGACGACTATTGGGAGTGTTACTATGAGAGTTTGCTACATTTGATCCAAGGTGGAGATTGTTGAAAATTGGCTCAAATGTAGTTGCCCATGTGATAAATGTTGGCACACCATTGTTGAGGTTGGTAGCACACCATGGTTGAAGTTTGGTAGCCAACAATTGTAGTTGCCCATGTGGTAAATGTTGGCACACCATTGACTAGTTTGGTAGCCACCATTTGAATAGGTTGTGGTTGCATTCACACTCTTGATCTTTGGCTATAAATTGGGAGCAAATGGTTCTCATTTGTAGATCACCACCAAGTGTAGGAAGAGAGGAAAAATAGCAAGAAAGGCACTTTGCCAAAGAGAGGAAGAATTCTCTCAAGTTGTTCTTTGCTTTGTATCTTTGGTTTTCTCTTTTCAATTGTTGTGAGAGTGTGACTTGGGTGTATTTGGGTCTTTGGGAAATTGAGTGATAAACACTATTTGTATGTTCTCATTGATTATAGTGGAATACTCCGTCGTCTCCAAACTGGATGTAGGCATTGCCGAACCAGTATAAATCTTGGTGTTCTTGTTGGTGTTGTTTTGGTCCATTTATCTCCTGCTAGTTGTTGTTAGATTTTCACTCACCGCACTTGGTTGACGCTTCCGCACAACAGGGTGCATCAAAGGAAGGTAGCGAGCGAGCTATGAATTATCGACCAAAGCAGTGAAAGACTTCAGCTGTGCAGTTTTCAAAACCCATGCAGTTAAACTTGCTCAGATAATTTCTGAAGCTGCAACCTGCAACCAAGGAATAGAGATCCAAGTAAGAATGCAATGCTACAATAATCACTTAGCTGCTGACCTTTATCAATTTGAATCTTTATAATTAATTTTAACAAGTTTGTTTGATGCTGTCGTAGAATGGGAAGGTTTGTTTTTCTGATGATACCTGGCCGTCAAAAAAGGTGGTGTGGTGGCATACCATGCTTATGGCATGGGCAGGATGAAATATATATATGGGGTGATGATGCAGAAGAATTTCGGCCAGAGAGATGGCTTGATGAAAATGGTCTTTTCCAAATTCCAACAAGAAAGCCCTTTCAAATTCACAGCCTTCAAAAATTAATGTTGATATGATCAATAACACATGCCACATTTTATTAAAACATGCACAAAGGATGAGTAGACTTATAAATTATGGAGAATTGCAAATAGATTTGTTGATTTAAACAGGTTTGGTCCAAGGATTTGTGTGAGGAAAAGGCCTTTGCTTATACAGAGGCTTTGATATTTTCTGCTGTGCTTTGCGGCCGCCACATGTTCAAGCTGAGTGATGACAACAAAGTAGCCTGTTGCAAGACCATACTCACCCTCCATTTTGAAAGGGGGCCTTTATGTCCAAGCCTTTCCAAGATTGGTGCATGCAAAATCTTAATTAAACTATATATTATTAGTTTTTTTTATATGTTAACTTATTAATTAAACTATTCTGTATAATATTAGTTTTTTCGTTTTGTTTTGTCAAACTATATATTATTAATTTATTAGTATTGAATCTGTTATTATAATATTGCTTATATCCTCTTTATTTGTAATACCATATGATTTTATTTGTATTAGAGCACTTCCAGCGCTCGGACCCAGTTTGGGCAGCAGCGGGCTTAGGCCTCGCGAGGAGCTCCACCACTGAAGAACAAATCTGGGCAAGGAGTGGGACCCACTAACCCAGGCAAGCCCAGGGGAAAATTCAGCCCGTGCTGCCTAGGCAAGTGACGCAAAAGCAACCAATTTAAATAACGAAAATTTTGATAAAAACTTGAAAAAAATACCAAAAAATTCATATATTTTTTTAAATACTTAGTCATATTCTTTACTTCCCACACTAGAACTCCATATAAATTCATCTCCTCATATCTTATTTGAATAGTAATTGCCATTGCCGGAAACACAATTGCAAGGGCTTGCTTTGCTTCCCCCTAGGGTGGAAATGCTCAGTGTGTGACTTGGGCTTCCTTCAAAAAGATATATAAATCTCGCGCCCACATTTAAATCTACAGAGAATGAATGGTTAAATCCAAATGCCAAGTCTTAGGAGCACACTACTACACTTGCTCGAGGAATTCAAGAACATTAGAGAGCTTAAGCAAATTCATACCCAAATCATAAAGTCTCCATTTTTACCCACAGATAACCAAGCTTTCCTCATTACCCGTCTCCTATTCTTCTCCGCCATTTCTGATTCTGATTCGGGTTCTCACAGATACGCTGCCCATGTCTTTCGGGCCATAAAGGATCCGAATCTCTACGTCTATAACGTCATGATCAGAGCATATGCGTGTACGAAAATCAGTGGTGGGGACGAAACTCTATCTTCGTTTGGGTCGTTGTTGCTGTATAAGCAAATGCTCTGCGATGGCATTTCCCCTAATTGTCTCACTTTTCCATTCCTTGTAAAAGAATGCACGAGCAGGCTTGATGGAGGCACAGGCCGGAGCTTCCATGCACAAGTCGTTAAGTATGGGCTCGACAATGATGTTTTTGTTCAAAATTCGTTGATAAGTATGTACTCTGCATGTGGGTTTATGAATAGTGCACGTATGTTGTTTGATGAAATGTTGGAAAGGGATGTTGTTTCGTGGAACTCAATGATTAAGGGGTATTTGAGAAGTGGGAATCTTGATGAGGCATTGAATCTGTTTGGGAAGATTAGCAAGAGAAACATTATTACTTGGAATTCCATGATTACTGGGTTTGTTCAAGGTGGTCGGCCAAAGGAGGCCTTGGAACTTTTCCATGAAATGCAGATCACCAGTTGTGATATGGTTAGACCGGATAAGATCACAATTTCCAGTGTCCTTGCAGCTTGTGCTCATCTTGGTGCAATTGATCATGGTATATGGGTGCATGGGTACCTGAGGAGAAGTGGCCTGGAGAGTGATGTGGTCATTGGGACAGCTCTGGTTGACATGTATGGTAAGTGCGGATGTGTGGACAAAGCGTATGAGGTCTTTCAGGCAATGCCCAAGAAGGATACTTTGGCATGGACAGCTATGATTTCAGTGTTGGCTCTCCATGGGTTTGGCAATGACGCTTTTGATATTTTTAGACAGATGGAAACAACTGGGGTGAAACCGAACCATGTGACATTTGTTGGGCTCTTGTCAGCTTGTGCTCATTCTGGTTTAGTAGAGAAAGGTCACTGGTGTTTTGATGTGATGAAGCGCGTTTACTTAATTGAACCGCAGCTCTATCACTATGCAAGCATGGTTGATATGCTTAGTCGTGCCGGGCTGATTGAAGAGGCAGAACGGTTTATAAGAAGCATGCCAATGAAGCCGGATGCATTTGTTTGGGGTGCATTACTCGGAGGCTGTCAAATACATGGAAAGGTCGAGTTAGGAGAAAGGGTGGCGCAATATTTAATTGATTTGGAACCTCTGAACCATGCTTTTTATGTGAACTTGTGTGATATATATGCCAAAGCTAGTAGATTTGATGACGTAAAGAGAATCAAATCCTTAATGAAAGAAAGAGAGATCAAAAAGGAGGTCCCAGGCTGTAGCATGATTGAAATCGATGGGGTTGTTCTTGAATTCTCTGTGAGAGGATCACCAGATGTTGTAATGGAGGAAGTATTGTTGGTCTTGTATCAGTTGAATAACGATATCTAGATAGAAAAGCGTCCGCTTTACAGAATCACTCTAATGAGAATCATGAAAAGACTGATGGGGTGTAGTTTTCATGAGGAAATGCAGGTGTCTATTTGTTTTCAATGACATGTTTCATGTGTAAGACCATGAGAGCTGTAATTTTGAGATCTGAGAAGTTAAGCACCATCATCGAGCAAGCACCCTTATATGAACTCACTTTCTGGAAGAAATTCACCCAGGTGCGCTCTAATATTCAGTCTGTTCTCAGCATTTGTCTTCAGTGTCATGGATTTTCATCATCCCTATGAGTGTCATGGATTTTCTTTCCACTCCGATACCTCCTATAGCAATAAGTTTAGCAGTAATTTTAGCTACACTTATGATCAGTCCCATGCTAGAAGATTGGGTTCTGAGAAAAAAGAGATACCAGCCTATTGTCACAAACTTCTTAAACACTCTGATGAACTTCTCTAGGCTACACGATTAAATGACGGAGTTTGCATACAAACACAAAACTTATAGGGCGCTTAACTTGTTCATGAATTATGTTATCACCACAGATCCTGCAAATGTTGAGTACATCCACAAAACAAACTTTGAAAACTATGGCAAGGTAATCAGACTTAAGCAAGAAGTTTGTGTTATTAGAAAGTCTCAAAATAGCTTGATTTTTATTTTTTTCACATCTACTTCTGAAGAGAGAACAGTTTAGTGAGTTTTTAAGTGTGTTCATGTATACCATGGTTATCCAATAAGAGAAGTTCCAAATCCTGACCCGCTGCAGGCGTTGTACCACAACAGCATTTTGTCAGATGTTTTGGGGAATGGGATCTTCACTGTGGATGGCAAAAGATGGGTGCATGGATCGAGCTATGAATTATCAACCAAAGAAATGAGAGACTTCAGCCGTGCTGTAAAACTTGCTCGGATAATTTCTGAAGCTGCAACCTATAACCAAGCAATAGAGATCCAAGTAAGTTTGCAATGCTTTCAATAATCACTTATATAGCATTATTATTTCATTTGCTTTGCAGATATTTTAGTCTTTGTGTTTTTTCTTTGGAAGGATTTGTTTATGAAAGCAGCATTAGATTCAATCATCAAGGTTCTCCTTGGAATCGAACTAGACACCTTGTGTGGGACAAATGATTAAGCTAGGTTTTCCAATGCTTTTGATGTAGCAAATGAAATGACCATGTATCGTTATGCTGATTTCTCCTGGAAGATCAAAAAGTTCTTAAACATTGGATCAGAAGCCGTGCTAAGGAATATGAAAGTGGTAGATCAATTTATTTTATAACTTAATCAAAAGCAAGATTGAAACATCCCATAACTCAGAAGATGAGCTACCTGTGAGTTATCTTCCAGGCCATCTGTTTTGTTCTAGAACGAATTAATTTGGTATTATTATTAATGATGCAATTGAATGAATTGCAGTTGAAGAAAAGAGACATTATTTCAACACTTTTGGAATGGAGACAGACTCATCCAAAGCACTTGGGATTGAGAGATATGATCCTCAGTCTCATTGTTGCTGGAAGAGATACAACTGGTAGCACTCTTTCATGGTTTATTTATATGCTCTGCAAGCATCCTCACACACAAGAAAAGGTTGCAAAGGAAGTTAGAGAAGCAACAAATGTGAAAGATAATTCAAGCATTGATGAGCTTGCAGCCAGCCTTACTGAAGAAACCCTTGACAAAATTCATTTCTGCTTTAACTGAGACAAGCAGGCTCTATCCTGCAGTTCCATTGGTAAGTTAACATCTTAAATCTAAAGCATGAATACAATTAATGTCCAAGCACAATTGTTATTTCAAGTTAATGTAAGTAGCACTCCCTAGTTTTTCTGAATTTGAATCGTTGATTACTTTGTAACAAGTTTTGGTGATGCTGTCATACAATGTGAAGGTTTGCTTATCTGATGATACCTGGCCAGATGGATATAGTGTCAAGAAAGGGGATATGGTGGGATACCACGCTTATGGCATGGCAAGGGTGAAATTTCTGTGGGGATGATGCAGAAGAATTTCGGCCAGAGATGGCTTGACGAAAATGGCCTTTTCCAGCAAGAAAGCCCTTTCAAATTCATAGTCTTTGATGTAAGAGAAAATACTGTTGGCATGATAACTAACACATGTGACATTTTATTAGAAGTTAGAACACAACACAAAGGATGAGAAGCCTAGATCATTTAAATTCTGAAGAAACTTTGTGATTTACACAGGCGGGTCCAAGTATTTGTCTAGGGAAGGACTCTGCTTATAGGGAGACGAAAATCTTTTGTGCTGTGCTTTTAGGCAGCTACAAATTGAAGCTGTGTGCTGAGAACAAAGTTGCCCATTACATGCTCTCTAGTCTCTATATAATGCTATTCTATTAATTTCGTATCGGTGATAAATAAGCATTGTTGTTTTCGATTTGACCATTGCTTGTTGGTTGATAATTAAAGCTGGGGTCTATATATGTAGGCCTGTATTCCATTCTATCAGAAAATTAAATTCAAGAATCCAACTGTTGAGTGTATTGGATGGAACTGTTTTGTTAAAAATTGCCATTTATTGATCTGAAGATTAAGACTGTGTTTTTTGAGTCATAAAGAATCCAAATCTATGTCTGTAAAGTCATGATCAGAGCATATATGGGTAAAATTCGTGTTTTTATTTATTTATAAATAAAATAAACCAATCCTGGCGATGAACCCTAAAGAATGTACAAGTAGTGTTGGTGGCTTTCTGGGCCGGAGCTTCAATGTGCAAGTAAATGTTAAAAGAATGTACGAGAAGGGGAGGGTTGATTTTTTTGTTCAAAATTCATTGACGAGTATGCATTCAGCATGCGGGGTTTTTGGGAGTGCACGATTGTTTGATGAAATGATTGATAGGGATGGATGTCGTTTCCTGTTGGGAAATCTTGATGAGGCATTGAATCTGTTTGGGAAGATGAACAAGAGAAACCTTATTACTTAGAATTCCACTATTAGTCACAGTATTCATTCATTTCTTACAAAACTTAATTCTTTTTTTAGAAAGCTAAGGAACCCAATAATGTTTGGATAAGGGCATGTCCCACATAATTTTGGTCAGCCAATGTGATCTCCTTCCAATCTTCTGCACACCATGCACCGCAGAGCTTGCGGCAAACTTTAGATTGTAGCAAGCAATCATAGCCTGTTTGTTTTATGCAGAATTTATAAGATAAGGCAACCACTTGAACTATATGTCCTAATTCTTTAGTAGAACACTTGTTTATTGTTCAACCCCTTCAAACACACTCTTCCTCCTGCTAATACATTAATTCTTCATCATCCCCGTGAGTGTTATGGATTTTCTTTCCAATTCCTTTTCTCCAATAGCAATAGGCTTAGCGGTAGTAATTTTAGTTATGTTTATGATTAGACCCCATGCCAGGAGGAGATTTAATGAGAAGAAGAAGAGATACCATCCTGTTGCTGGAACCGTCCTAAACCAACTGATCAACTTCTCTAGGGTGCACCATTACATGACAAAGATTGGACGCAAACATAAAACTTACAGGTTGCTTGGCTTGTTCAGAAGTGATGTTTATACCACAGATCCTGCAAATGTTGAATACATCCTCAAAACAAACTTTGCAAATTACGGCAAGGTACGTTACCAGGCTAAAGGAAGAAATAAGTGTTAGTAGGAAATTTAATGAGTTTATAAATGCTCATTGAACTATCAATACTAGCGTTATGTTATATATAGTCATAGGGGTAATGTAATATATCTAATAACAGAAGTCCCAATTCTTTACCCGTTGCAGGGGTTTTACCACCACAGCATTTTGTCAGATGTTCTAGGTGATGGGATCTTTGCTGTGGACGGGGAAAGATGGCGGCACCAAAGGAAGGTAGCGAGCTATGAATTATCAACCAAAGTAATGAGAGACTTCAGCAGTGCAGTCTTCAAAACCAATGCAGTCAAACTTGCTCAGATAATTTCTGAAGCTGCAACCTGCGACCAAGCAATAGAGATTCAAGTAAGTTTGCAACGTTTCAATAATCGCTTCAAGTTATTAATTCATTACTTCTGAAAATATATTAATCTTGGTGCTTCCGGAAAGGGTTTGTTTATGAAAGCATCCTTAGATTCTGCCGTCAAGATTTTCCTCGGTATTGAACTCGACACCATGTGTGGGACAAATGAAGAAGGTACCCGGTTTTCCAATGCTTTTGATGAAGCAAATGCAAATACCCTGTATCGTTATGTTGATTTCTCCTGGAAGATCAGACGGTTCTTAAACATTGGTTCAGAAGCAGTGCTAAAGAATAATATCAAAGTGATGGATCATTTCGTTTATAAATTAATCAAAAGCAAGATTAATACAGTCCATAATTCAGAAGATGAGCTACCTGTAAGTTATCTTCCAGGCCATCTGTTTGTTCAGGGTTAGATTAATTTAGTATGATTAGTACTAATATAATGTGGATGACTGGCAGTTAAAGAAACGAGACATTATTTCAAGACTTTTGGAATTGAGAGAGATTGATCCAAAGTACTTGAGAGACATGATCCTCAGTCTCATTGTTGCGGGCAAAGATACAACGGCTAGCACTCTTTCATGGCTTCTTTATATGCTCTGCAAACATCTTCATGTACAAGAGAAGATTGCACAAGAAGTTAAAGAAGCAACAAATATGAAAGATAATTCGAGCGTTGATGAACTTGTAGCCAGCCTTAGTGAAGAAGTGCTTGACAAAATGCAATATCTCCATGCAACTTTGACTGAGACACTCAGGCTTTACCCTGCAGTTCCACTGGTAATTTATCATCTTAAATCTAATGCATGAAACAATATGCAAGCACAATTGCAATGTTAAGCTGGTACACATAACACTCTCTGGATTTTCTGAATTTTAATCACATTTTTCTAACAAGTTTGTGTGATGCTGTCTTAGGATGCAAAGGTTTGTTTATCAGATGATACCTGGCCAGATGGATTTAGTGTCAAAAAAGGGAATATGGTTGGATACCATATTTATGGCATGGGGAGGATGAAATTTCTATGGGGTGATGATGCAGAAGAATTTAGGCCGGAGAGATGGCTCCACGAAAATGGCCATTTCCAACAAGAAAGCCCCTTCAAATTCACAGCCTTCCAGGTAAGTAAAAAAAAGGGCCATATAATGATAGGCCCTTGCAAATTAAAAACCCTAGACATTAACCCGCCTAAATTAGAACTTCTAAACAAAACCCAATTTTGAAATTGGATAGTATGTAGGACAAACTATGTCCATGTAATTTAATTTAATTACAAATTATGCCATTGAATCCTCTCTTTAATGGGCAACCGTTTTTCCCCCTCATAATTTCTTTAATTGAATCCTCTCTTTAATAGGCAACCGTTTTTTCCCCCTCATAATTTCTTTAATTGAATCCTCTCTTTAATGGGCAACTGTATTTTCCCCTCATAATTTCTTTAATTGAATCCTCTCTTTAAATTTCTTTAATTGAATCCTCTCTTTAATGGGCAACTGTATTTTCCCCTCATAATTTCTTTAATTGAATCCTCTCTTTAATGGGCAACCATTTTTTCCCCCTCATTACCTATCTTTTTAATATTGACATTGACAAATTTTTACCTAATATACTAAGTATAATATTGTGTGTATATATATATTATATGCTAAGTAGGTACGTAGATGTCCTTATAGACAAATTTTTTTTAATATAGAGAAACATATATACTAGGGTGGTGATCTGCACGTATTGGCTTAGTTGTTTTCCTCTTTGTAATAAATAATGTACCTATAAATATACTCATATCAAGAAAAAAATAATTTTCCTTTTGCTCATTGTGTACGGGATAGGTAATAGGTACATTACCTATCCCATTGTTTTCCTCTTTGTAATACGTTATTTACAAAAATAAAAAAGTAAGTTATATATCCCTTATAACGCTTATATGCTAGACATAAATCCACCTACAATTAAACTTCTAATTAAAACCCAAATTTGAAATATGTTGCCATGTAAGATATATATGTCCAAGTATTATTAACTAAATTACATTATATGCCATTTATCTTTATATATATTTTGTAATTATAATTTATTTTGAAGCATGTCATTAACTCCTTGATTTCTCATTAATACTCCTTATTTCTAGCATAGCAATATTCATAAAATCCCTAAAATTTCAACAAAAACAAATCCATAAATTATTTTATAATAGATTAATCCTACAAATTTTCCACTTAGTTAATAAAGTTAACTTAAAGGAACATTATTTATATTTTAAAAAATAGGTAGATTATTCACACACACAAAAATTGGTATGTAGATTATAGGTAGATTATTAAAAACAGGTAGATTATTCACAAAAAATAGGTATTTATTTATATAAAAACACAGGTAGATTATTCATAAAAAAAAAGTAGGTACAGTATTTAGGTAACAAAAAAATCGGTATGTTATTTATAGGTATAGTTACAAAAGATATGTCGATTATTCATAAAAAAAATAGGTACATTATTTCCATACAAAAATAGGTACATTAGTTTATGCAAAAACATGATAGGTATATTATAAAAAATAGGTACATTAGTTTATGCAAAAATAATTTACCTATACTTTGTAGGTATACTAATTTGAAGGAGAAGTGGAAGGAAAAAGAACGTCATTAAGTTTTTTTTTTTTTTTTTTAAGGAAAAAGCATACCCAAATTTGATTTTTTTTTTTAAAGGAAAAAGCTAGCCCAACAAATCCCTAAATCGATGCAAAATTTGAAAACCACTAATGTACATTGAATTGCAAAATAAATTGTTGAAAAAAAAAATCGAATACAGTAAACTGAGTTATAGGTTGGTGGGATCAAAGGTTTATGATTTGGGGTTTTGGTGTTGGCCTATAGTGAAGCTGCCTAGATTAGATATATGGGACAAATTTTAGGGTAACATTAATTAAAATAAGCAGCCTATATATATATGGGAATCACCACATAAATTTGGGGAACCAAAAATTAAAGCACCACCTCATTACACAGTGAATTGTAAATAGGGGTATTTTGGAAACATAAATATTATAATAAATCAGATATTGAGCTTAATAAGGTAACTTGATGAGTTGGATCCTAGTTATGGGTTTTGGTTGAAAAAAGTTGGGTATTATTTATAGGAACAAAAAGTGAAGGATTGCAAGTAAGACAAATTGAATTTGAAGGGGGTAAGCCAAATTTGCTATAAAAAAAATGATATCACTAGTAACACATGCCAAATTTTGTTAAAAGACAAAGGGAACCCTGTTATCATTATGGGAATTCTGAAGAGATTTTTGTGATTTACACAGGCGGGTCCAAGAATTTGTCTAGGCAAGGAATTTGCATATAGGAAGATGAAGATCTTCTCTGCTGTGCTTTTAGGCAGCCACAAATTTAAGCTGAGTGATGAGAACAAAGTGGCCAATTACTGGACCAAGGTCACCCTCCATATTGAAGGGGGACTTCATGTGCTAGCCTCTCCAAGATTGGGGCATGCATGACCGCGACCTTAAACATGGCCCCTTGTACTGGTCTGTTACTGAATGTATTCTTATTGTATTGGCTGTTTTTTTTTTTGGTCGAAAATTATATTGGTTGTTATCGACGTGAAAGAAGCCTAGCCCTTTACGTATTTGATCACTAAATTTGCAACACAACTTGTGGCCTAATCAAAGCTAATTGTTCTTTTCTTCTGTACAGTGTACTGGCTGCCTCCCCCAAAGGAGTTCTCTCATTCCAGTCTCGTCTTACTCAAGAGATAAATTCATCCCACTGAACTCACCAACCATAGTCCATATATAGCTTTTCACTTTCCAATGTGAAATTGACATTTGTTTCCTTTGTGTTTTGAAAAGTGCCTTAAGTTTGTCTGACTTTCACTTCTTGAACAGAAAACAGAGAACACAGTTTCGAACTCTCATGACACATTGGTAGTGTGTGTGTGTGAGAAACACCCATCCCCTTGTAGTTTAGACTATTAAAACAAAAACAAAACCAGGGTTTTCTCTTCTATAGATACATGTAAGAAGTGTTTCTTTTCTTCATCATCCCCATGAGTGTCATGGATTTCCTTTCCACTCCGTTACCTCCCATAGCAACAAGTTTAGCAGTAATTTTATCTATGCTTAACAAGATTGGGTACAGAGAGCAAAAAGGGATACCATCATGTTGTCACAAACTTCTTAAACACCATGATGACCTTCTCTAGACTACACGATTACATGACTGAGTTTGCATACAAACACAAAACTTGGAGGGCGCTTAACGCGTTCATCAATTATGTTATCACCACAGATCCCTCAAATGTTGAATACATCCTTCCCGAACAAAAGTCAACCTTAAACCCTTAAGAAACCCTAAGGGTGAAATCGTCCTTTTACTTTAGAATTTCGAAAATTAAATTAAATTTCGGGGCAGGATGTTACATCGTAGCCCCGGCAAAAGGAAATTAGAACATGATAAACTTATTGAGAATCATGGGGTGGTTGATGGTAGACATGAAGACGAACTCAAAAACTTCCAAGAAGCTCCAAGATGTCTGCAGCAGCAAGGCTTCTCTTCACAAAAGTTGGGTATTTTCGGGTAGTGAAAATTATGGTCCCCCTCTATGAGGCCAGCACTATGCTATTTATAATATACCAATCATTAACCCTAGTTACAATCAAATACTACTGAAAATAGGTTTCACAATATCTCTTTGATTTCTTCTCCAAATTCCGCAACGATTTGATCAAACTTCCTCTTTTAAGCTTTGACCGGTTGCTTGGCTTCTAAGAAACCTCTTCTTTGTCTCCAATTAATTTTTGCTGCACATCCCAATAGGTTTTGGGTCCAATTTGACAATTTTTCGTCCAATTCATCTAATTAGGAATCAACTACAAAATTCTCACAAAATACATTAAACTCAACAATTTAATCCAAGAAAATCAACAAATAAATAAGTAAATAGGAACATATAGACTTATCAGTTGCAAAAAGTGCTTTAGTTTTCTGTCTTGTAGAGCAGACAACAAGGTATTTCAAACAGAGCAGGGCCCGGGCAAAGGGAGAGAAATCAGCGCTGTTTTATTGTCATTGTCTTCTTTCTGGGATAGAAAACAAGGTATTTCAAACAGAAAAAGCAGAGCATGGGCATTAAAAAAAATGCTTTAACAAAAATATTAATAGACCACGAGATCAGTGCTCGGTTTATTTTATTTCATCCCTTTTTATTGAGGTCTCTGCCCATTTGGGTGCCAAAAGGGATCAAAATGCAGACCAATGGAAGAAATTAAAGGCAATCCCCTTGAGTCTTCAATTCTAATTTTTACAATTTTGCCATGGATCACTCCCTCTTCAAGCCTGTGAAGCCTCTTGTACCCCACTGTGGTTCCATTTGCCACTCTTTTACCGTCCACATAAATTTCATGCCTTTTGATCCTCTGACCAAGCCCAATTGCCTCTTGAATCCTAATCACATTGAATCTCAGCCCTCCATCTGTACCTGTACCTCTGATTTCAATCCAATGGCCCTCTTTGTCATCATCCCTTGGAGCCCAGTATGTCCACAAATGGTCACTATCTAGCACATTTTCAGGTCCAAAGCCTCCTCCTTTGCCTCCTCTTTGGCTACTAACTTTGACAGAACACTTGTCTGCTAAATTGGTAGAAAATATTGTATCAATTGCCCTTCTAAATTCTCTCAGTATTTGAACATCTACTTCTGATATAAGCCCGGTTGAGTTAGGAGGCACATTGAGTAGCAGCACACAATTTCGTCCCACTGAGTTGTAGTAAATTTCAAGTAGCTGGCTTAGCCTCTTAGGTGATTGTGATTTATGCCAAAACCATCCTTCTCGGATCGAAACGTCGCACTCTGCCGGCAACCAATCTGTCCCTTTTGGATCGCCATTGTTGAGATAACTGCATTCAATTACAAGATATCGATTAGATGGTGGTTAATATGTCATTTTCCTACATTAACAACAAAGTCATCAACCACTGCTCATGTTGCAGCCGTTAAGCTAAATGAGCCACAGCTGTCAATTAATCATTAACAAAATGAGGGAATATTAGCATGGTTTGATTATATACAGAAAAAGCACCTTGAATCTGATCAACAAAGAGAAGAAAAATGAACTTCCTTGAACTATTAGAAAAAAATAACTGAAGTTTGGCTTGCACAGTACAAATCAGATATAGCAGATTCCACCTGACCTTAGGCACAGAAAAAAAGAAAATGGTACTTACTCTTCAATGCTTGCATTTCCGATTGATAGAGAGGTCCGGTTAATGGTGGACCAACATGTACTCCCAGCAAAGCCTTTCTCATTTCCAACCCATCTAACATCCGGACCAGCATCAGAAAATATGTTAATGGAGCTCTGCAACTCCTTCACCATGGAGAACCAATCTGTAAAATAATAGGACATGTTTGGTGCATTCTTACCCTTACTTCCATCAAACCAAATTTCTCTTACACTGCCATATCTATCAGGAAAAAGAAAATCAATTAACACTGAACTTTAATCACTAAAGTTAATTACTTTGGCATTTTTAATGTCTCTGGCTCTTACCTGTTGAGTAGCTCTTGCAATTGAGCTAAGTAGTACTGGTTGTATGCAATCTCATGCCCATATCTCTGATCATGCCTGTCCCAAGGTGAGAGATAGAGCCCAACATCAACCCCAAGGGACTTGGCTGCATTGACAAGCTCCTGCACAACATCCCCATGACCATGTTTCCAAGGACTTTTTTCCACAGAGTGGTCAGTGTACTTAGAAGGCCACAAGCAAAACCCATCATGGTGTTTTGCAGTAAGTATGACTAATGATATGCCTGCATCTGCTGCTGTGCTCAGCCATTGGTTTGCATTGAGCCCAACTGGATTGAAGATTGCTGGGTTTTCATGCCCTGTGCCCCACTCAGAGTCAGTGAATGTGTTCACTCCAAAATGGAGGAACATGATGAGCTCCCTTTGTTGCCATTTCAGCTGGGCATATGAGGGAAGGGGCAGAATTGGCAATGGTGGTGTTGGCACCAGCTCAAGCCTGGAGAAGGTGAAAGTGCATAGTTGAAAGAATGTGATTGTGGACAAAAAGCACCATAGTTTAGGCATAATGCCCTTTGGTTCTTTTAGTTCTATTCTTAGTTATGTATTTAACATGCAAGAAATAGTATTATATAGGAATGTGGGATTACAGTCATGTAAAGCTTAAAGCATTTTTTAGGAATAACCTATATGTTTTTCTTTTATGGATTGCTGATGAGTCACCGATTGTTTAGGTAGGGTTTTGTGGCCCTAAGCTGATAAGTTTCACCTGTTTTGAAGAAAAAGCATGCATCAAACTGAATGTAATGGGACGGAGTGAAATTTCCCAGAAAATCAGGTATGAGCTGATGAACACTCCTTAAAAAAGATGTGGCTGAGGAGCAAGCATGATAAGGTCAAGATTCTCCCACATGGGGCAATCCCTACATGATTTGGATTGAATCTTACAGAGGATGAATTAGTTTTAGGGGGAGATCAAAGACACAGCAAACAACCGACTGTTGATGGAACAAACATCATGTAAAGAATAATCTCCACATAGAGGTCAAAGTGACGTCACATCCAAGCAACCTTTTTGCATCAAGTTTTGTTTGCTTCACTTTATTCTCTGCAAATCCTTTGTTGTATATGCAATCATTCATTCACGGGGTTTTGTTTCTTTTTTTGGGTCTGGACATTTATTCACGGGTTAGTTTGCCTTTTCATGTGAGCCTTTAGGCCTGAAAAAATAAAAATAAAAAAAAGGCCATTACGTGGCTTGTCTGAGTTGATATGGCCGGTTTTGTGACTCAGTTTCTTGAAGAAAGGAATAGGGCCGGTTTAGTGCATAACATGCGCAAGTTTAATACCTTAACATAATGGGTTGTGTACAAACCAACAAAAAAGAAAACATAATGGGTTGTGCTGAATTGTGAAGGACGAAGGACAAAATGTCACCATAATTAGGGTTTTGACACTTCATCTAACCTATCTTATGTATGAAATTTCAAGCACTTCCTATGCAAAGGAACGGATTGGGAAGCAAGATTTCCAAAACATGTACTAATTAGTCACAAGAAAATGCTATAATGAGTGGGTTTAGGTGAGGGGTTCAATCCCACTATCTAATCATATAAAGAAAATGTTGAAATCTTTTTTTTAATAATTGGATTGTTGGATTGAAATTGAACCCCTCCCTCAACTCACATCCCCTCATTGTAGCATCTCCCCTAGTCACAGGCGTCAGTTTCCCAGAAAAGAAATTCTTGTATAGAGCTGCCGCGCGGCACAACAAGGCCGTGCCAAATTTAGCAGGCCAGCCCATAAATCCTGGGCTATTTACATGCCTTTAGTGGATCATCTCATGGTTTATAGGACGTAAGCTTCAGATAAGGGCCCAACTCACTGACACACTAATTCTTTTAGGGGTCGTTTAGAGAACTGGTTTGGCTGACGGACTAAATTTAAGATCATTTGTTTGTTTCATCTAATGTCTTAGATGAGATTATTAATAGGGCCCACCAAAAACACCTTCTTAGGAAGGCTTAACTAAACCCGTGAAAAGGGCTTAACTAGTCTATGCTCACCAATGTATAAGAAGAATAAATTATATTGTAATAATCATAACAAATATTACTATTATTATTATATACACATATTTATTTATTATATTATACTTACATACACATATACTATAATGTACATATATACACGTATATATATGTATATATGTATATATCGATACACATATATACATATATAATATATATAATATACATATACATATATACATGTATATTATTATTATAATATACCCATATACACATATACATATTAATATTATAATAATAGTATACGTGTATATATGTAATATATATTATATATTATAATACATATATATATGTATATATACATACATATACATTACACATGTATAATATATATTATAATATATATAATATACATATACATATACACATGTATATTATTATTATAATATACCCATATACACTTATACATATTAATATTATAATAATAGTATACGTGTATATATGTAACATATATTATATATTATAATGTATATATACGTATATATACATACACATATACATTATACATGTATAATATATATAATATACATATACATATATATATGTATATTATTATTATTATAATATAACCATATACACATATACGTATTAATATTATAATAATAGTATACATGTATATATGTAATAAATATTATATATTATAAACATATATACGTATATATACATATACGTGTATATATATTATACCCATGTATGTATTATAATATACATATACACACATATATACACATATACATTATACATTTATAATATATATATATATTATATTTACACGTATATATATATATATATGTGTATATGTATTATACCCATGTATATATTATAAAATACATATATACACATATATATATGTATATTATTATTACAACATACCCTTATATTATATATATATATATATATATTATAATATACATATATACACATATATATGTATATATGTATATATATATATATGTTTATATTATTTATAATATACATGTATTCATGTACATACACATATATGTTATATTTTATATATTTATATATACATATTATAAAATACATATATACACGTACATTATACATATTCACATATATATAGATATTTTTGAAAAAATAAAAAATGTAGTCCTAGTCCAGATACACCAAACGCAGGATAAGTACTTATCCAACTTAGACCAAGTCAAGCCAAGACACCCCTAAGCATAGTCCATGCCAAGACACTGTGTACCAAACGAGCCCTTAACGAAAGAGAGGGCAAATAACCCAAGCTGATATAACAAGACCTAGCATATTACCAAGCAGCACACGCTGACCCACAATTTTTAAAATATATATATAGTAAAAAAATATTTAAACTAGGAAAATATTAGTCTTATCATATTTTTCATACCACATTTATATTAGCTCTCTAATAAAGGTGGGTTCCATTGTATTTGTTCGGTGAACCCATTATATTGGTGGGCTCCACCTCTATTAAAGAGATTATATAAATGTGGTATGAAAAATGAGCATTTTGCTCACAACTTTAACCATAGGTGTCTTATCACCACCATCTCCAATACTTGACACGTGTCCATAGACCTAATCATATTTAACTTTGCTTTGTATTTATGGAACCTTAGTAAGCCTAATATTACCCTTTAAAATATTATCCACAACTCCAATTTCCGAGAGCAAAAGGTAATGTGATAAGTCGAAGTCTGTATATCATCTCGGTCCTCACCATAGCATTGTATAGATAAATGCAAAAAAGTGATGTACCACTAGTAGAAATGCCAGCTTTACCTTTATAGTACTTTTTTTTTTGGACGAAATGCATCTTCATTCATACCTTTATAGTACATAATACAAGAAAGATAGGCATCGATCTTTCATGTCATGTTTCTGCATTTTGCTGTCTTAAGCCCTCACCCCATTGACCGTTGAGTTTTTTTTTTAAAGATATTTCTTATTGAGAATGGTAATAGACATTAAACTCATATGCGGATGTTAGACTAACTTTGACGGTTGAGTTATTCTAATTTTAACATAGATGAAGCAATTACCTTGAACTAATTTCATTGGTTGTCTCAAAACCAAGTTATTAATAAACTTATTAATGGCCGCTTCACAAAATCTTGAAATTAATCATGTTTGCATTTTCCTGACACATGATGAAATAACATTTTGACTAAACCACCACCACCATAAAGGACGGCCAAACTGTTTTCTGGTTATTATTGCAATACAATGAGCCTCACCTGCTAACTGTAATTCGCTCTCGCTATCCAAGACCCTCATTACTTGCACTGTCCCTCCATTTATAAGCTTCTGCAGCTCTAGACTTTAACATCAACCTCGTCTCCACTACCAACCAAATCTCTCTCTCTCTCCCATGGAACCTCCTTCTAAGCAATCCCATGATCCTCTGCTCAATACCATTGAACCCGATATCCCCTCCACTCTTCTGTCAAAGCAGCTCCATTTCCCTTTCTGGGAACTTCAAAGACTTTTGGTCCTCGTCCTAGTAGCATCAATTGAAGCCTTACTTATCCTACAAAACAAGGAACCCATTGTCCATTTCATTTATCTTTCTTGTCTTATCGTTTTCTTCATCCTCAAGCACTGCTTCTCCAATTCTGGTCAAGTCTATTTGGTAGACTTCTTGTGTTTGAAGCCACCAAGCTCATGCAGAGTCCCCTTCTCCATCTTTCTTGGAAATGCCTCCAAGATTGAATCTTTTGATGCTCAAAGTCTAGCTTTCATGGCCAAAGTCCTTACTTCTTCAGGACAAGGCCAAGAAACCTATCTCCCTCCAGCCTTACATCACATTCCACCAAAATCCCATCACCAAGAATCCATCAAAGAAGTCCATATGGTGCTCTTCCCCATCATGGATGACCTGTTGGCCAAAACTAAACTCTCTCCCCAAGACATTGACATTCTGATAGTAAACTGTAGTGGTTTCTGTCCCTCTCCTTCTCTCTGCACCATTGTGATCAACAAATACCCAATGAGAAGTGACATCAAGAGCTACAATCTCTCTGGCATGGGGTGTAGCGCAAGTGCCCTAGCCATTGATTTAGCTCAAAATCTTCTACAAGTTCACAACAACTCCTATGCCATTGTTCTTAGCACAGAAATTTTATCAACAGGTTGGTATGCAGGGCATGAGCAGCCCAAGTTGATCCTTAAACTGCCTCTTCCGAATGGGTAGTGCAGCAATCTTGCTTACAAACAAAAAACAAGATAATAAGTCTTCAAAATATCAACTTTTCCGGACACTAAGAACCCAGAAAGCCTTTGATGACAGAGCTTATCTTTCAACAATACGTGAAGAGGACTCAAATGGAAAACTTGGCGTCACCATCAAGCGAGATATACTAGAGGCATGGTCTGAAATTTCGTTAATATTTCTTCAAATTTCAAAGCTCAAATATTTCCGTTAACATGGATATTTAATACTTTACTACAGGTGGCTGGGGAGATCCTCCGTTGGAACGTGACCGTTCTCGGCTCCTCAATCTTACCATTTCCGGAGAAATTTAGGCACGGGGTTTCGAAAATCCGTAAGAGGTTCATTGACAAGTCTGCTGAGATTTACGTGCCGAATTTCAAGAGTGCGATAGAGCATTTTTGTTTGCCGACGTCGGGGAGGCAGTTGGTGAGGGAATTGGGAAAAGGGTTGAAGCTTGGTGATGGGGAGATGGAGGCTGCTTTGATGACGCTGCACAGGTTTGGGAACCAGTCATCTTCTTCACTGTGGTATGAACTAGCATACTTGGAGGCCAAACCGAAGGTAAAGAAATGTGACAAGGTTTGGCAGCTTGGAATGGGGACTGGCCCAAAGTGCACTAGCTTGGTCTGGAAATGTATAAGGCCCATAGATGATGATGAGGCCATTAAGGGCCCATGGGCCGATAGCATCCATCAGTATCCAAATGTAGCCGTTGATCAATGAATTTAAATGGTAACCGTTAATCATCATGATCAGAAAGCCATTGATTATCGCTCACCCATTTTCCAACTTTATCACGGTGTCATCTTTCCTCTTTCCTTCTTGGGCCGACCCAAAATGGTAAAGTTCGTGGATCTTTTTTACTGTCGTGTTTTAAAGAGCAAAGATGTGACATATATAATAATAATATGAAAGCAAATATATAGTTATGTTAAAAAAGGAAAATGCTAAACTTACCACATTTTTCATATCACATTTCTAATAGAGTTGAGTCCGTATTAGTGGACTCCATTTTATTAGATATATAATATGAAAAATGTGGCAAGCCTAGCATTATCCTTTAACAAATTAAACTATGTAGGCTTCTAGCTCCATTAGATATAACTTTTTCGTGTACCCACATATAAAGGTAAGAGCTTGATTCTTACCATCGTCATAAAATTAAACAAACAAAGTTTTGAAAAAACAAGTTTGTAATTTTATTTATTTATTTTTAGTATAAGTGATAGTCTAAATTAGCGAGAATTGAGATTTATCACACATACTAATATGATGTCATAGAGATTTGAAGCTGAAACCTCTGATTTACTAGTCAATGTCATTTTTCACTGGTTAGACCTGTTGGCAAATTGTTTAAAACTTGAAGAACATGAACTTCTGTAAATAACATTCATGTAAATTATTTACTCATACTTCCAAGTTCCATACCAGTATTTTTCTTTTCCCCCCAAAAAACAAAAAAATTGATAGCCTTGAATGCTGGACGAAGAGAGTTTAATGCTGGCGTTGAGAGCAGTAAATATGCCGCAAATATTTTACATTTTTAGCAGGGTACATACATAACCTGTTAACTTTTCTTCCCCTCGTAAAAACCAAATATAGCGCCACTGTAACCTGCAATTTTACCGCTGCCACTGCAAATACTGGCGGTGATAATAAGAAGACATTAATGTCTTACACGGTTTAGGCAATGAGTTTGGTGTAGAGGAGGATGAAGCTATTAATTGCTGACCAAAATGATCAATTATTATTAGCAACTATCAGTTTAGGCAGCTAAAAGTAAAACCCAATGCTAGATATTACACATCCTAAATCTAAACCTAGTTTAAATTTGTAGCATTTACTGGTAGGTACCATGCACCATGGCTGCTAAAACCACCACCGCCACCTCTATAGTTAAAGACTGGAAGCTACTTTATGGAGATCACCGTCCAAAACACCCAAGTGGGTGGCTGAGGTTGCCGTATGGGGTTTCTAAAATATCCTCTCCACTTTACAATCTACAAAAATATAAAGCTGGCCATTTTTATGACCCCCATGTGTGTATTTACTGTTCTCATAATGCATCTTTTTGATATGGACTTTTTGGCCATTGAGCTGTCATACATGCTCGCCATCCAACCTCATCTTCCACCCCAACCAACAATAATAATTGAATTGGGTTTACTATTGAAATACTCCCTGAATTTGTACCTCACTTTCAATTAGCCCCCTATCCTTTTTTTTTAGAAAATTAAGGATATAAACTTCTTCTTTTTTCGCCAATTTCCTCCTGCCATCTAAATCCTCAACATTTCATCCAATTTTCCGTTAAATATGAGGGTAAATTGGTCATTTCTATGTGAAAATAAAATAAAATAATTTAAATTTTGAAATAATAATAATAGAAATAAAGTTATAAAAATAAAATAAAAATAAAAACCTCACCTATCATATCTCTCTTTGTCTCTCTACCTCTCTCTGCAATCCCTTCTTCCCCAAATCAACCACAGCCCTGAAAACCAACCTTAAGACGACGCCATTCCCGACGACAAACGCATACCCGAAACCTTCTGCCATTCCCGACGACAAACGCAAACGCAATAGTTGGAGGAGGAGGGCGGAGCGAATGGGATTGGGTCCGTGTGTGGGGATAAGGCTTTCTTTTGGATGTGGGGGTGGGTTGCATTCGGGGAAGGGGGTGGGTCACTGGCTGCTGTGATGGCATTGGAATGGTTGGCAGCCACACCCAGCCCTACCATCATCTTCCCTAATCCCTCTCACAAATACAACACCCAAACCACCACAACCACTGTCATCTTCCCAACCCCCTTCTTCGCCTAAACTTCCATAGGTGTCTTGATAAGTTTTGGGATGAGAGAGAGAAAGAGTCGGGCATGGGGTGGCTGGGGCTGGGGCTGGAGTTGGTTTTGATGGAAATCAAAATTAGAATTTTCATGTGGGAGAGAGAGTTGTTGTCGGCACTGGGTGGGTTGGGACTTTGGGTACCTCCTTCGGTTTCTCTTCCATTTTTATTTTTATTTTTCATACTTTTTAAGAGTAAAAAGTTTGAATAATGTGGATTTGTATTTCCAGATTCAGTGAGCTTGGGGTTTGACAGAGGATGGAGTAAGAGAGATAGAGATGAGCTGGGCCATATATTTTTTTCTTCTCTTTTTTTTATTTATAATTTTTTCAAAAAAAAAAAGAAATTGATTTTTAATGATTTAACAGAAAATTAGATGAAATGTTGAGAATTTAGACAAAGGGGGGAAATTGGCGAAAAAAAATAATTCATATATTTAATTTTCTAAAAAAAGGATAGGGGCTAATTGAAAGTGAGGTACAAGTTCAGGTATTTCAGTAGTAAACCCAATTGAATTTTATGTACTACAAATATATATATTCTCTTCCAAATAATGCTCTCTTTTTCTGGTCCTTTCTCCTTTCCCCTTCTGATATGAGTAATATCATGCACATTATATCTGCTACATTGATCACCAAACTAATCATATCCTAGTTATATTGAGACAGATCAATTAGATGTGTTAGATAATCTCCAATAGCCTCTTCAACGGCTATGGAATTCTAAAATAGATGAGTCACATCACAAAAATTATCTTCAACAACATCTTCAACCTCAGTCATCAAAGATACAACATCTTTCTCTCTCTTCAGAACTAGCAAGTTGACTTTGGCTCTTCAAACATTTAATTTTACTTTGAAAAAATAAAACATACTTTGAAAATGTTAAAAACATGCATTTTTCTTTTCATATAATAAATAAAGTCATTTTTCACATGTTTTTATATTTTTCATTTTTTTCATGATATTACATTAATTGAATTGAAGAGTTTGTTGAAACAAAAATTATTCAAATAGCAAATAAGGCTTTTCAAATTACTACGTAAGTCAACAAACTTTAATTTGAAAAATTTTATTTGCTGTTATTGTTGGAGATGCTCTTAGATTTGCTAGCATAATTTGGTAAGATTCTGCAACGTCTTGGAAATTTGAGTTTGACCTGGAAAAGTTGAGAATAAAGCCGTGCATTGTCTGAAACAAAACCATTCATTTATTTCATTTTCCCAACGCAAGTAGGCTTGTAGGCAATAGTTTGACTATATTAAAGAGGTATGATCACCTGCATTACCAGGCTTATTAGCTTTGTTTGAAACAAAAACATACAAAAAAATTCATTCATATGTGATATGCATGCAGCTTCATTGATCCAGACATGGCCATATGTTATTTTTCACATATCAATTGCAGAGAAAACAAAGGACATATTTTGTTCCATCTTTGCGGTGCTCAGATCATGCGTCTACCAGCATCTTGTGACCGTTGTAGGACCGGATGACTCATTTCTCAGTACCACTATTAAAGGAATTTCTGTACAAGTCATTTCTCACTCTTACCTAGTGAAGCTACCTTACAATATTCTAATAAGCCCTTTTGATCACCACCAGTAGATGGCAATGTAGCTTTTACTGACTAAACCCTTTTCTTAGAATGAAGATCAGAGACTAAATTATAATGTTTTCTGGTATAATAATTTAGTGTTCAGAAAAGAAATATATGATTTATATTGGTTTAATTATTAACTCTTGTTTTTGTTTACGATCGAAATGAATGTACCTTGTGGCTTGTACCATGACAACCACAAGCCAGCTCTTCAAAATCTACTCGCCCGTTGTGCATTCATGAAACAACCAACCATCTTTATTGCCTGCACAAGATGCCACAACAGTAAAGGCCCCTCCCTTCTCTCTGATATTTCAAGCCTCGAAATTTCATTTTCATAAGCCTCCTCGCTCCCCACTCTACTGTGTCTTCCTTGCTTCATTCTTCAAGGAAGAAGAACTGTTCTTCCTTGCCTGGTGAAAATGGCTGATCAAAAACCAGTAAAATGGCTGCTTTTGATCCTAACAAGCTGCCTGTTCTTCAGCATTGCCATTTCTGCCAAAACCCAATTTGCACACAAGACTTACATTGTCCAAATGGACAAGTCAGCCAAGCCAGAATCTTTCACCAATCATGTAGACTGGTACTCGTCTAAAGTAAACTCAATTGTCTTCAATCCAGAAAATGAAGAAGATGGAGGTCGTGATCAAGAAAGGGTAATTTACACTTACCAGAATGCTTTTCATGGAGTTGCTGCTCGGTTGAGTGAAGAAGAGGCTGAGCGGCTAGAGGAGCAAGATGGAGTCTTGGCTATTTTCCCAGAGACAAAGTACCAACTCCACACTACAAGGAGCCCTCTGTTCCTTGGGCTTGAACCACATGACAGCACCACCAATGTATGGTCTCAAAGAGCCACTGACCATGATGTCATAGTGGGGGTGCTTGACACAGGGGTCTGGCCTGAGAGCAAGAGCTTCAACGACACCGGCATGTCGCCGGTGCCGGCTCACTGGAAAGGAGCTTGTGAAACTGGCCGAGGCTTCACCAAACACAACTGCAACAAAAAAATTGTGGGAGCAAGGATCTTCTACCGTGGTTATGAAGCTGCAACTGGGAAGATCAATGAGCAAACAGAGTTCAAATCACCTAGAGATCAAGATGGGCATGGCACACACACTGCAGCTACTGTTGCTGGCTTTCCAGTGCGCGGTGCTAATCTTCTTGGCTATGCTTATGGGACAGCCAGAGGAATGGCACCTGGTGCGAGAATTGCAGCTTATAAGGTTTGTTGGGTTGGCGGTTGCTTCAGCTCTGATATTCTATCAGCAGTTGATAGAGCTGTGGCTGATGGGGTCAATGTGTTGTCTATTTCTTTGGGTGGTGGAATGTCAGCTTATTACAGGGACAGTTTGTCCATAGCTGCTTTTGGGGCTATGGAGATGGGGGTTTTCGTGTCGTGCTCAGCTGGAAATGGAGGACCAGACCCTGTTAGCCTCACCAATGTGTCCCCTTGGATAACCACAGTTGGTGCTAGCACCATGGATAGAGATTTCCCATCTACTGTTAAGCTTGGAAATGGCAGAATTGTTACTGGAGTTTCACTCTACAAAGGCAGAATGATGCTGTCAACAAATAAGCAATACCCTGTTGTGTACATGGGAAGTAATTCAACAAGCCCTGACCCCAACTCATTGTGCTTGGAAGGAACTCTGGATCGGCGTGTTGTTGCTGGGAAGATTGTGATTTGTGACCGTGGGATTAGCCCCAGAGTGCAGAAGGGACAGGTGGTGAAAGATGCAGGAGGAGTAGGCATGATTTTGGCAAACACAGCTGCAAATGGAGAGGAGCTTGTTGCAGATTGTCACCTTGTTCCAGCAGTAGCTGTGGGAGAAACTGAAGCAAAAGCAATAAAGCATTATGCTTTAACAAGTCCAAGACCCACTGCATCTCTGGCATTTCTCGGGACGAGAACTGGGGTTAGGCCATCTCCAGTTGTGGCAGCATTTTCATCCAGAGGACCCAATTTTGTGAGCCTCGAAATTCTCAAGCCGGATATGGTGGCTCCAGGGGTCAACATTCTTGCTGCTTGGACTGGAGCCTTAGCTCCTTCAAGCTTGCCAACAGATCGCCGCAGAGTGAAGTTCAATATATTGTCCGGGACTTCAATGTCATGCCCTCATGTGAGCGGCATTGCTGCTTTGCTCAAGGCTAGGCACCCTGAATGGAGCCCGGCAGCAATAAAATCTGCCTTGATGACAACTGCATATGTTCACGACAACACGCATAAGCCTCTGCAAGATGCCGAAGCAGCCGAAGCATCAACGCCGTATGATCACGGCGCTGGACACATAAACCCAAGTAGAGCTCTTGACCCAGGTTTGGTTTATGACATTGAGGCTCAGGATTATCTTGAATTTCTGTGTACACAAAGGCTAACCCCAATGCAGCTCAAAGTTTTCACCAAGTACTCAAACAGAAGCTGCAAGCACTCTCTGGCCAGCCCAGGGGACTTGAACTATCCAGCAATCTCTGTTGTGTTCCCAGAGAGAACCAATATTTCTCTTTTGACCCTTCACAGAACAGTCACTAATGTTGGCCCTCCGGTGTCGAATTACCATGCCATAGTTTCACCGTTCAAAGGTGCTTATGTTAAAGTGGAGCCACGGACCCTGAAGTTCACCAGAGCCAATCAAAAGCTGTCTTATAAAATTACCTTCACTACAAAATCTCGGCAAGCAACTCCTGAGTTTGGAGGGTTGATGTGGAAGGATGGAGTGCACAGAGTGAGAAGCCCAATTGTTATCGTGTGGCTGCCTCCACTGTGAATCTTTCCTGGAAATTTTTTCTTTTCTTGACATGAATGAATCTGAATGTGGGTTTTAGCGCTTTTGAATAAACAAATTTTCTGTAAAAGAGCCAAGAAGTTCACTCATCTGTAGCTCTTCAAGCCTCCTCTGCTTCTTACAATGATAATCTAGCTAGCTAGATAGTGATCAACATTAGAACACAAGCAGAACAACCACATGTAATGATGCAATGTAGAATTCGTATGCAAATTCAAATCACGTTTACTTTGTTGTTCAGAACTAGTTGCATTTTAGCATATAAATCTAAAAAGTATTCAGAAAAACCATCTTCATTCCAACTTTCTTTCCATAAACTGCTTTTTTTAAATATTCCACAACTTTTATGATTTTTTTTATATAATAGGAAGGGGAAATTCGAACACAACTACAAATCTCGTCGCAAACCTCTGTGAATTATGAAAACCATCGAATTGCACGTGGGGGAGCCAGAGGAATTGGTGGATTGGTGGTTGATTCAGCTTTGATATTCTGTCAGCTGTTGATAGGGCTGTCCTGTGCCTGATGGGGTCAATATGTCTTGTCCCTTACGATGATCAGATTAAGCGTTGCCAATTAAACTCCTTCATTGATGGCCGTGTTTGAATACCGATGGATGCTGAAGACCCATGGCCCATTTTCGACCCATTTTATATGGGCCTTATACATTTTCAAACTACACCAGTGCATTTTGGTACTTTGGCCCAGTCAAATATGCTTTTTCTTTTTCTTTTTCTTTTTTGTCAAAAAATGCCTTTCTTCACACTTTTCTTTTTATTTTTCACAGTAAAAAAAAAAAAAAAAGGAATTTCAGAAATTTAAGATTATCTCTGTCATTCAGTTCAGTGCCACAAAAGAATGACGTGGACACAACTGGTCACTGACATCGACGGTTGCAGCAAGAGTAACAAGGCCCCACGTAGTGGCTTCATGGCTCATGCAGAGCATTCTCGTGGCGCTTCCCAACCTTGATCTCCTTCCACGAGTCACCAAGTTCCTCCTTCCAGGACCTTCACCTTCACGTTTCTCTCGTCAATCCCCTCATCCCTATCTTTATATCTTCTCTCTGAGTCTCTCCAGTCCAGACCACGCTCTCGGACCATAATCAAGCAAACTAGCTACTGGGTAGGTAGGTAGCTAGCAGTGATATGACAAGGCAGCGAGCTGAGCTTGTTTCTTCCAAGATGGTGCTGAGGAAGGAGTGGGAGTTTGACACACAGGAGCAATGCCGACAGCGCCGTCGCCGGAGAATTGAGATCAGGCGGGCACGGTGGTCCTACTCCGGCCACTACTACCTCCCTGTACGCCATGATCAGTTCAATTCAGACGAGCATGAGCAGACTTGTCTGTTATCTGATTATGTACAACGCAGGCAACATTATAATAATAATAATATCAATCTGAATTTTGAGGAGGAGGAGGATGGGACGGAGGCAGAGACGGAGGCAGTGGACCCAACGGATGATCATCATGTGGTGGTGCTGCGGCCAGCTGTCCTGGTTCCACGCTATTGGCTTCATCATAATCCGATGCCTGAGTTTGGGACCATTTCGCTGACTAGGCGTCCAGATCAGATTCAGATCAGTACGGATGTCTACGATACGGTGTTCGTCAAGGAGGACTTTTGTCGGCTCGATTTCGATGATGTTCCGTGCGGTGGTCGGCCTATGCATTTCTTCGCTGTCTACGATGGTCATGGACACCCTCATGTACGTTTTTTCTTTTACTTTCTCAAAAATCACCCAATTTTCATTAATCTCATTTTATGATGTGATTAATTGAATTAATCATGTGCTGACTTTCAGGTCTCCGCGCTTTGCAAACAACAGATGCACGAATTCGTAGCAGAGGAGCTAAGGCGCGTGTTCTACGCGGCAGGGAGTGCGAATGGTGATGAAAACTTGAGCTTGGGTTCTTCGCAGGAGGAAGAGGCGAAGTGGCCGGTTCTGGTACGGACGGCCCTAGAGAGGAGCTTCCAGAGGATGCACCACCTGGCCCAGGACGCCTGCTCTTGTGGGAATATCGGGCACACGTGCGGGTGCAAGCCCAATATCAACGCGCTGCCCGTTACGGGATCAACTGCTGTCGTGGCTATTTTGACAGCTCAGCATATTGTGATTGCCAACTGCGGTTCCACACACGCCGTTCTTGGCCGCGCCGGGAGTCCTTTCCCAATCTCCCATGATCACAAGGTTCACTTTGTAACACAAATTGCCTCTAATTAACTCACATCAACAAAATTTCTAAATAGTACCAAAAATTATACTTCTACATCTCAATTTAATTTTAATTTAATTGGTCACAGCGTGAAAGGTTATTTTATAACAGCGGTGTGCGTGTATATGGAATTCTCAATATGTCTCATTCCCCAAGTCCAGGTAAGTAAATCTTCAGGGCCTGTTTGGCGAGTTGAATTATGTAGTATGATTCATAATCCTAGTCAAATGTTTGGTGTCTTAAAAACAATATGAATTGGATTATGTCTGATCCTACTAGAGTCAAATGTAGTATAGGATTATGAATCCTATTAAGAGTTTGGGATTAAGTTGGATTGGATTATACTAAGCCATGTAATATCACATTTCAATTAATTCAACCCATTAATCATGTATAGTATCAAACACATCATTGGATTAGTGGTATCATATCCAATCCAATGTAATCCAATTCTACCTCATAATCCAATATAATCTCAGTCATCAAGCATGCCCCTAATGTTTAGTGACGGGGTTTGGATTGTATTGGAAAGAATAAGTATCATTCATTGGCACTAGTTGGATTGTTACGGAGTTTGGAATAGTTGGATTATGCATCTTCTTGCCTTTATCTTAGGATAAATTATCCTACTAAAATGAACACGATAGGATTATGGTGGGATTATCTTTTATTCTATCCACATTCATTTTCGAGCACCAACCATGGTATTAGATTAAGCTAATCTAATCCAAACGATTAAGCATTGATCTAAGTACATGTTTGTTGATGCGAATTATTTGATTAATTGATTGGGAATTAATGAACAGGTGATGAGCGACACGTTTTGAAACCAGTGGTGACATTGGAACCTGAGATTTCCATCATAAAAAGATATGCAGAGCGAGACGAGTGCTTGATTTTGGCTGACGACGGCGTTTGGGATGTGATGACGGATGACATGGTTTGTAGGGTGGCTTGCAGGTGTCTTAGAGATGACAGCCCTATTAGTCCTATTGCTGCTATAGTTGATTCTCGTCCAAACGACCCTCTGCTTCTCTCTTCTAAAAGCCACTTAACGGCTTCACTACTCTGCCGCCTCGCCTTTGCTCGTGGAAGCCTTGACGATATGAGTGTCCTGGTTGTCGATTTGAAAAGTGGCTAAATTGAACAACACTCGGAAGATAATATGTGGGAATTTGTATTTGTCTTATTTTTCATGAAGGTTGCATTGGGAGAATATAATTGCGGTTGTTCAATTGGACAAACGATTTATTTTTAATCCAAATGTTCAGGAAAATACTTCAATGTTCTCTAATCTAACGGCAAATGTGATGAAAAGTTCAAATAGCAAAATAACATAGCAAGAGAGCCTAAATATTAAGGTACATAGTATAAGGTTTCAAGAGCCGAGTATTAAAGTGAAATGTGACTTATAATTGACGAACGAAATATGTTATTGTTCAATCGTTAGATATTATGAGTTTACGATTTTTGACAGTTGATGCATGTGCTATTTATATTGTAGTTGTAGTGTATAATTCTAGATTGTTAATGCATGTGAATGCTACCATTTGTTCAATCGTTAGACATTATGAGTTTACGATTTTTGACAGTTGATGCATGTGCTATTTATATTGTAGTTGTAGTGTATAATATTGTTAATGCATGTGAAGTTTACAATGTATTTGGAGGTTTATAATTTTCACTTTGTTGATATATACGAATGAAGTTTACTAAAAATTGAGAATTTTCATTTTCAAAGAGAAAGAGAGGTTTTAATTAGGATTTTCAGCCGTTTTATTCTCTGAACTATGACATTTGTATAAATTAACCACCTCGTTAAGTTTTGTGAATTTCATCTAATTCTATGTTAACTATAAGAGTAAATTTACAATAAAATCTAGGATTTTCAGTCGTTTTACTCCTTAAACTATGACCCTTGTAGAAATTAACCCCCTTACATCAGCTTATAGTTAACGACAAAGGCTAAATTGGCCATTTTAATATAATTTAAGGGTTAAATTGGCTGATGTTTTGGTTCAGATGATTAAGTTCAATTGGGGTCATAATTTGGAGGATACACAATTTCTTCTTTTAATTATCCAAGTCCATTTTTTCCTTGTTTGGGCTGTAGGCCAGCACCATTAAACTGCAGTTGGAGCCCAACTCACACCTCAAACGCACCGTTTGTCGCCAAATACACACTCATTTCTGAGATTCTGACACGTAGCATTCTCTTAACTGGAAAGTCCAGCTGGGGGAGTGGCCAAGTGCTCTCTCAACTGTCTTTGGTCTTCCCTCCATCTCTGCTCGCAGACCTTGACGAGATTCAATTGAATTCCATCCAATGTCCACGATCACTGGCATCCGTGACGCCGGGCCGACCGGTGCCATGGCCGCTGCCGACATGAACGGCGGAATCTACTCTCCGGCTAAGGAGAAAGCCGCAGCCAGAGGCGTCTACACCGGCCGCTCGCAGCTCATTCGGCGGCTCCGAAGCCTGGTCTGCGCGGCTAAGCTCAAGCTCGTTGTGTGCGTTGTCATCTTCTCCATCGTCGTTTTGGTCACCTCTAGGCTCGGTTCTGTGATGGGTTGGGTCCCTCTCCACCCTAACCCCACCAGTTCTAGGTAACCAAAGCTAATTTCATCCATAAATTCATAATTAAATTCGGAAAATTCTGAACTTTAACTAACCAAAAGAGAAATAATTTTCAGAGGTGGTGGATATACGGTGCTTGTAAACACATGGAAGCGAAGCTCTGCTTTGAAGCAATGGATTGGGCACTATGCGTCGTGTAGTGGCGTTGAAGCAATTCATGTGGTGTGGACGGACAGCGAACTGCCCTCAGAATCTATGAAATCCCATCTCGAAAAGATGGCATTTTCAAAGTCACAAGCAGCGAAAAAACCCAACTTTAAGTTTAGCATGAGCCAAGACGACGATTTGAACAATCGGTTTAAGCCAATTCAGGACCTTAGATCAGACGCCATATTCTCTGTTGATGATGATGTAATAGTCCCCTGTTCAACTTTGGATTTTGCTTTCACAGTCTGGCAATCTGCACCCAACACTATGGTTGGGTTTGTTCCTCGCATGCATTGGCTTGATAAGGAGGTTAGCATTTTTGCTTTGTTTTAGGTGCCTCAGTTTGTGGTTGAGCTTTGTGCTGATTGAATCTCTTTTTGGTTAATGTTTGTGTTTGAAATGAAAACAGAAGAGTGGCGTAGAGAAATATAAGTATGGGGGGTGGTGGTCGGTTTGGTGGATGGGCACATATAGTCTGCTTCTTCCCAAAGCTGCGTTCTTTCATAGGAACTACTTGGATTTGTATACTAACAATATGCCCTCATCTATTCGAGATTATGTCACCAGGGAAAGGTAGGTATACACATGTGTTGCCTATATTTTCGTTTGGGTTTGGGGATTCATTTGCGTATGTGCTGCTTTTTATACTTAAGATTTTATGTGCTCGATTGTGCAGAAACTGTGAAGATATTGCTATGTCATTGCTTGTCGTTAATGCCACTGGTGCTCCTCCAATTTGGGTGAAAGGTATTTTGGATTTTCTTTTCTTAACATTTATATAAGTGCAATGCAAACTACGTTGTGTGAGCCTCAGGATTTTTGTTAGTTTTCCAAATGACTATAACTAGTATAAAGTTTCACAACAGCTTGTCTTCTGCATAGTCAATACACCCTGCATCCATCAATAGCTTTGGTAATTATTGACGGAGGCTCTTGTATGATGTGCACTCTAATTGACAACTTTCTGCTTGTGTGAATACAAATTTGAGTACTCTGCTTGACAACCTTCCCCTTGTTTGAAAACTTCCTCATTCATATTTTAAGCACCTTCACCTGTGAAGGAAGTTAGAGAGAAGTGAAGTCGTTCTCAGTCAATAAGAATATGGATTTCAATACAATGAACAAAAGCTGATATGCAGCATTTTAAGTACTACAGAGCTTTGCATGATTGACATCCACCTCCTCTTTGCAAATAGAACAGTAAGGCTAACAACTCAGACTGTCAAAATTAACACTAATTCACTAATTAAACCCTCCAAATAACAACCTGTATATCTGACGGTCTGACCTGACAAGCGTGTGTCAGAGAGTTTGGTTAAAGATTTATATCATACAAATTTCAGATTGCAGAGATCAGGACTGAAAGACCATTACCATGATATACCTAAGTTTTTATACGATCTGTCATCAAATTAGCCACAAAACTGGAGAGGGGGCCTATTGGTTTTAGACAAGAAACCACTAAGAGTAAGGTTTTTTTTTTTCCAATTGAAAACTTTTTTTTAAAGGAATCTTGATTCTTGAGTGCACTATAAGTTATAACAAGGTGCAATCTATGTATGAATTTCAGAGGCGTGTTTTGGACAAATTCCTTAATAAATGCTGTTTAGTTGTAACTGCTCCTCTTTACATTTCTCCTCTATATATCTAAAACTGATGATACTGATGTTAGTTTTTTGGGTTCAAATAACATTTTCTGCTCAGCAAAATTGCTCGGATATTCGCATTTCAAATCCCTTTACTGCACCAACCCAACTACAACTTTGTGTTTTTCCACTATGATGGCCATCCCTTGTTGATTCTCCTAAACTTTGTCGTTGTACTCTTTAGCTTTTGGTCGTCTTCAATCAAAGAAATTTTATCTTGAAGGCTTTTGTTGTTGGAAAATTTTGATGTTGAAGCTGGGGCCACAAACTATGCAGGGAAGACATATGAGATTGGATCATCTGGAACGAGCAGCATGAAAGGGCACAGCAAGAGGAGGAACAAGTGCCTCAATGATTTCATCTCCCTGTTCGGAAGAATGCCGCTTGTACCAACCAACGTTAAAGCTGTAGACACGAGGCTTGAATGGTTCTGGTAACTTGAGTCGTATAATTTGCTTTCTCCACCTGCATTGCTCCACAACCAGAATCCAGAATCCATAATCCAGAATGTTTGTTTGATGAGCGAGCACTCTCTTTGTTGACCATCCCATCAAAATGCAATAGCATTGATTGTCGGTCTGTTTTGTACAGACAGAACACATATTGGGGTAGAAGTTCAATTGTTTGCTTGTTCATCATTTATCATCTTTAGTGGATTAATCATTCATGGCATATAGTCTAAACTATTCTAAATTAATCTAATTTATAAGGAAGGGGATTCAAACTTAGGTGTAAAGGGGCAGACACATTGCTCGGACTAACTGACCTACCTTACGTCTGCAATCATTCCGATCATTTAAGAAACAATTATTAGTGTAAATTAATGGGGTGGGTGGTTGGAAACTTGGAGAGGACCCTCAGTTTAGTTGACTTTAGGTAGACGCTAGGGCCACATTGCTTATGGAGGAGGGCCGGCTTTCTTTAAATGGGCTTGTAATTTTCTCAAGATACGCAAGAGAAGTATACAAGCAAACCTCTCATGTGATGTGATCAATTCTAAACGAGCTATACCTTTTTTTTGTGGTCTGAAAAAACGAGCTATACCTTATCTCAAACAATTCATCACAAGGACCAGACTAAAGGCCCATTCTTCTGATCATTATTGATTCTTTGCACGTGTGATCATCTCATCAACAGTCAACATCGTTGACTGGATGAAGAGGATGCCCAGCTAGCCACGTGGAATATATATTATTTTTTGTGTTTGTGTATGTGTGTGTGCACTGCGCGTTGCTGGTTTTCACGTGTACTCTTTTGTTTTTACTTTTTAGGCAGTGACAGACAGGTCGGTTGTTGTTGTATAACACTTTTCTTTTAGATTTACACATCTCTATATTTTTTGTCAAAGATATTTTAAATTGTTATATTCTTCATCTTTCTGTATTTAATATTTATTTTCTTTGGATTTAAGTTTGGCGGCTTGTTTGGGTTTTGTGAAACGAATTTCCACTAGGACCGACCGAATACTGCAAGTGGGAAGCACACGCGGAACCTGATAATTACGTTGAAAAAGTCTACAATATGGTTGACTTTTCTTTATTTTGGCCAAGTTTTTCTCTGCATACGATGTGACAGACACTCTATCACTCCTAGGACTGGGCATTTGAACCCGAAACCCGGTCAATTCGCCCAAACTAAATCGATCGGGTCGGTTTGGTTTGGTTTTTTCAATTTTTTTATTATCGGTTTGAATCCAAACTAAACCGAGATTTATGGTTCGGTTTACGATTTGTAATATCCAAAATCACTTCGCTTAACCAAACCAAATCGATGATATTAAAAAATAATATATATAATATTATAATTAATATATATATATATATAATACATAGTTTTAAGAAGTTTATATATGTATATAATATATAGTTTAAATAAATTTATATATTTATAAAATACATAGTTTATACTTTATATATATATAATACAAGTACTTTATACTTTATATATATATATATATAAAATACAAGTATATATATATAATACATCTTTTTTCCCTTTTCTTCTTCTCTCTCTCTTCTTTTTCTCTTCTTCTTCTTCTCCATCTCTCCCTCTCTTTTTCCTTCTTCTTCTTCTTCTTCTTCCTCTCTCTCTCTCCAAAAGCCAAAAACCGAAACCGAACCAAACCAAACCACCAATCCGGTTAACCAAGTGATCGGTTTTCATCTATTATGGTTTGGTTCCGGTTTCCAAAATAGTCAAACCGAAGACTTATGGTTCGGTTTCGGGTTGAGCCCAAAACCGAACCAACCCAAACCGAGCCCACCCCTAATCACTCTATTCTTTTTTTTTTCTTTAAAATATGATGGAAATTCTTCAAATATGAAAATACAAATCCGCTCCCCCTTATATCAATTTATCTTTCATTCAAAAAGTCCGTTATATTGTTCGTCTCTCAATCTCTCTCCTCATGGTGATGAGCTTACTGAATAAATCTCAAAAGAAAATAAAAAGGAATAAAAGGATTGTGTTTAAGAAACAAAAATACTTGCACGTGCGAAGAGAAAACATAAATGAATAGAGAGATTTGGGTCACGTGAGGTGAGTAGCAAGCACTCCACGTTGATTTTCCTGGTTTTCCCAATTTTGACCCAAGAACAAAAAGTCTAGAAAAGTCTAAATAGTATTTAAGAATTTTAAAATAGCAGACGTCCAGAAGAGAAGATGTGGGTTAAATAGTATTTACTGAGTAATGAACAGAGATATTGAAATTAAAATAATTGAATTAAAAATGTTGAGTACGGCAGCCTGTAAGATGAAAAGTCAAACATAACAAAAGAAACCAAAGACTTTGGAAGTGGGTTGTTTGGTACTCTCCCATTTTATTTGTATTTTACGGTGGGCCCAAAGTGTGTCATTTTTATTATTACCATTATTGTGCGTTAATTACAAATTTAATTGGCAACCATCATTTTTTAAAAGTTTATAGTCTTTAAGGGCGTTTCGTAGAAGAAAACCAAAACAGGAAAATGACCTGCTTCCATTTTCTCTCTTTATTTCTTTCCTCTTTTTCCCAAGGCATTTCAACGTCTATTTAGTTTTGATGTTTCTTTCACGATAAAAGCATGCTTATCGCAAATGACTCACTAATGTAGTGGTTTAGAGCAATTACTTCTCCAGAAAAGGTCCTGAGTTCGAGTCATAACATCCGTATAGTGTGTGTGAGTTTAATATACTATCGCCATTCTCAACATGAAAGGTCTTAAAAAGAAAGCATACTTACCAAATGAGCCTAGCTATTAATCATCTATCTTTTTTTTTTTTTTAATACAAACGATAGTCTACTTTAATCTAATCTAAAATATGAGGAGGATTCGAACTTGGGTGCAGAGTGGGGAGCAAATCCACTCTAACCAACTTGACTAAGCCCATATCTACTTAAATTACCTAAAAATGCATTTTATATTTTGTAACATGAATAGGGGGAGAGAGCGTGGATGACAACTAGGGATGGGTATAATTTCGAGTCAACCCGACCGAATTTCCCAACCTAATCATAGTGGTTGGGTTGGCTTAAAAATGATTGGGTATTGGGTTAAAAAATTCTAAACTACTATGTACGGGGTTATGGGTTTGAAACAAAACTTAAAAATAAGCTTAATTTTGAGTTAACTTGACCGAACTGACCAACCAAATCACAAAAAGTTTGGGTTGAGTTGAATTGGCCTAATAATGAGTGAGTCTTGAGTTTAAAAAATCATAAACCGCTACATATCGAGTTGGGACTAAAACCAATCCAACCCAACCCATGCTCACCCCTAATGACAAGATAATAACATCAATTGCTTCTTAAATTCTCTTATGTGATGATTCAGAATAAAACCTAATTATGGAGTTTTCTTTTTTCTTTTTCTTAGAAAGTCTCAACTTTTTCCTTTTCACATGCATTATTGTTTGGGATGGAAGTAACCACACCTCAATAATGATGAGGTATATAGAAGAAAATAAAAAATATTAATCAGCATTCATGACGTGCATGTTAAAGTTGATTTTGCCAATACAATAATTTGTCTAATTGAATTAAACAATCCTATGTATTATCAGTCAACCATAAGATTCATTTCAGTCAATTTAAAGAATTAGATTCAAATGCATAATCCATCATGTTCTAATTTAACATAATCTATATCTTCAATCTTCATATAATATTTCTGTTAATATTATCAAAACAAGAAAATACAATCCCATTTGTGAAACAGAGAATACACGAATCCATTTTTTTATTTTATTTTTGCCAGAACGAATCAATAATTCTCTCGTCATAATTAGATTATGAGCATTGCGAGTTTCTGTTAAAATTATTATTTTGCCACAAATTAGTAGGAAAACGCAAATTTACAGAAAAATAAAATGAGAAACACTATACAACGCAGAAACTCAACGGCGCCCAGGCGCCAAATACGCAGCAAGGTAAAAAGTAAAAAGTGACAAGTGACGACAGCGAAAGAAAAAGAACAGTAAAAGGAAAAAAATTTATTTATAACAAATAAATAAATAAATAAGCGAAATTAATACCCTAAAAAAACAAGGAAAGCGCCACCAAAACAAAACACACCAAAAATAAGAAAAAGGAAACACATCATCACAATTCAGTGATTCACGGCACAAAATACAGAGACGAACTGCTCAACAACTCAAAAGACTAACACAAAACTCCCACTTTCTTCTTCTTCCTCCTCCCTCCCAACTGCCACTAAATTGTCGCAAGATTCACTGTTAGCAATTCAGAAAGTTTCAATCTTTATGTCTTTTTGGTGCACAAGATGCGCCAAATCCCTCCATCCCCATCCCCGCAGCTCCCCAGCCCCAACCCCTCGGCACCAGCCACCTCCTTCAACCTCTCTCCGCCGCTACCGCCACCGCCTTTTCGTTTCTCGTCTTCCTTGTAGTTTGCTGTCGCAAGATCATCCGGAAGCGAACCGCCCCTGAATCCGACTCCAAGCCCCCACCGCCTCTCCTACTCCGTCCTCCGCCGCGCCACCGATTCTTTCTCCCCCGAGCGTCGCCTCGGCCAAGGCGGCTTTGGCTCCGTCTTCTTTGGAACCCTCCCCCACACCCGCCAAGACGTCGCCGTCAAGCTCATGGACTCTGGTTCGCTCCAGGGCGAGCGCGAGTTCCAGAACGAGCTCTTCTTGGCCTCCAAGCTCGACTCACCGCTCATCGTTCCCGTCATCGGATTCTCCTCCGACCCCAAACGACGCCGTATGCTGCTGGTGTACGAGTTCATGAGTAACGGGAATTTGCAGGATGCTCTCTTGCATCGGAAGTGCCCTGAATTGATGGACTGGCGAAAAAGGTTCTCGATTGCGGTTGATATAGCCAAAGGGTTGACGTATCTTCATGGGTTGGACCCGCCCGTTATTCATGGTGATGTGAAGCCCAGTAATGTTCTGCTGGACCGCAACTTCTCCGTCAAGATTGCCGATTTTGGGCTTGCCAGGTTGAAATCGGAGAGTCAGGTAGTGATTGATGTGTGCAAGATCAATAATGGGGTAGAGGGGAAGAAGGAGGAGCTGGAGACTAATGGTGGATGTGACTCTGGGTCTGTGGTTGAGGAAACTGAGAGTGTGGCAACTACTGGGTTTGAGGAGTTCAATGTCGGTGTTGATCAGTCGCCGGAGAATCTAGCTAAGCTTCCAATTTCCCCGGAGACGTCGGTGACGCCACCGTCTCTGTTGTCACCAGAAGGGGATTTTGATCAGGGTAGTTTGGCTGACGGAGGGAAACAGAGAGTGAATAAAGATTGGTGGTGGAGACAGGACAGTGGGAGACAGGACAGTGGGGCTGTCAAGGACTATGTGATGGAGTGGATTGGAAAAGAGATTGGGAATGATAGGCCTATTGGAACCACCGCTTCGTCCAGCAGTGAAATGGTTGGGAATTGCGAGAAGAAGAAGAAGAAGAAGGATCGAAAGAGATTGGAGTGGTGGATATCAATGGACGAGGAAAAGATTGCAAAAAATTCAAACAAGGAGAAGAGAAGGCCTGCCAGGGAATGGTGGAAGGAGGAGTATTGTGATGAGCTCGCAAAGAAGAAGAAAAAGAAGGACAAGAAGCAACCAAAAGGAATGAGCTTTGATGAGAATGAGGATCACTATTGGCCGCGCGACGAGGAATTGTATGTGGAGAGTAAGAAGAAGAAGAGTAGGAGCAAGAGTTGGGGCAGTATGAGTAGTATTGATTGGTGGTTGGATGGAATGCGTCGAAACACTAGCCATGATTCTGGGGAAATTCCCAAGAGTGGTGGCATTAGTAGTACTCCGAGCATGAGAGGGACAGTGTGTTATGTTGCCCCTGAATATGGTTATGGTGGTGATCCTTCTGAGAAGTGTGATGTTTATAGTTTTGGGGTCTTATTATTGGTTCTTATAGCCGGAAGGCGGCCACTGCAGGTAACCAATTCGCCTCTATCCGAGTTCCAAAGGGCGAATTTGTTGTCGTGGGCTCGCCATCTTGCCCGTGCAGGGAAGCTTGTTGATCTTGTAGATAAGTCCATTCATTCTTTGGATCGAGAACAAGCGATCCTTTGCATCACTGTGGCATTGGTTTGCCTGCAAAAGGTGCCTTCTCGCCGGCCTTCAATGAATGTGGTTGTGGGGATGCTGACGGGTGAGTTGGAACCACCCAAACTACCGCCTGAATTAACCACTTCAGCTAAGTCACGCTTCCCATTTAAGTCCCATACAAACGTCCGGTGAGTTTCCAATGTATGATGTTGTTTTTTCATTAACAATAGGTGGTATACTGCTATAGATCATTACGTCGTCATCTTTGTGGATGATTTGTGCATTGAAAGGAAGGAAAAGGAATAGTTTTTATTTGTATTATTAACTTATTAATGAATTGTGATGATTGGAATTTCTTTCATTTGCTCATCTCTTTACTGACTGGTATGGCCTACAAATCGGAAAGATTATTCATCTTCTTGTGTAATCATTATTTGAGGTAAAGTTGGAAATTTGAGGTAAAGATGAAAACATTGTGTGACTTTGTCATATTCCTCTTGCACTGACTTTCAGGAATTCCACGTTTGCTTTTTTGGAGTTGGCCCATCCTCTTAGCGATAAGGCCAGGTTACTCATTTGAATCGGTTTTGTAGAAGTTGAACCACAACTTGCTTAATGAAGTTCTTTTAGTTGACTCTCCTTCCCTTAAAGAAAAAGAAAAGAGGAAAAAGAAAGCAACTTGCTTTTCATCATTTGAACATTTTGGCCAGGGTGGTTGTTCATCTCTGTCTGCCGCTTGGCCTAGGTTCACTGTGCCTTTTATGTTCTTTTCACTTTGGTAATGATAGAGAGGGAAAAAAATTCATATAAACCAGGTTTGGAAAAGGGTAAGATGATTCAGTAAATAGGTATTTTTTCCTGGGCAGCTTGATCAGTTGTGCAGAAGGGGGCATGTCACTTATGCACTTGATTCCCAAATTCTTAAGGCATGCTCTAGTTTGGGGATTTGGCATGATATTTTGTTGTCTGTACGTTTAGAGGTGATGTCCATTCGAAGTAATGTCTTTTAGTGCCAGCCAAGGCATGCTTGTTGAAGATGCTTCCTTTAGCTTATTGAGTGGTATAAAATTGAAAGAAATCTGCTTATAACTTGATCCAGTAGGCTAGCAAATAAGGTCGGTCAACTCAACCTTGCCAGCTTTCAGCCTATAATGTGATATTTTAATGGTATAAATAAAGACCTCTTGGGTGAAGTTGTCCCTTCTCTCAGCCTTAGCAGAAAAATTGATGCTTGCATTTTCAGAACTTTTGTGCTGGTCTAGAAGAAATGTTACAGATAATTGCTGACTAGTTTGTGTCGTTGTGGAAGAAAAGTAATGTTTTAGTGCTACAATAGTTGGTAATGAGTAACGAGTGAAAAAAGGAAAGAAAAGAAAAAAAGAGTAGAGGGTAAATGAAAGCCCAAGATTTAGGCCCAAGGTTTGCAATAGTTGGACTCCGAGCCCAGTCTATAAATGAACCCTACTTTTAAAACATCACAGAATTGGCCTTTTGGCATAGCCAAAAATCACACACGACATGTCGCTGAAGCTCTCCACCATATGGCTTATTCTGACTTTTTGTTTCCAGCCAAACAACTATTATAATTATAGGGAGACGACGAAAGCCTGATAATCCTACACATGTGCCTTCAAGAAAGAAACAATATGAGAAGTAAACTGCTACTAACTATTTCTATACCGACTGAAACAGCAGAAAATTTTCTTTTGGTAAATTGGGGGTTGACCCCAAATATAATTAAATCCTTACAATTCTAGGCTTAGAAAGATCATCATCGCCAATACTAAGGACATCAAAAAAAGACTCATAGAAAAAGAAAAAGAAGAAGCAGAAATATTGGAACAAATGCATCATTTACTATTTGTAATTCGGATTGAAGCCTCAAGGGGCAAGGCCCATCCATCATTTACCACTAAACTAATTGCATGGCTGAGCAGAGGCAGCACTTCCTCTGCTCTCAACTTAGTATTAATATCTACAATAGAAAACCATAACAGGATCCACATTGACATCATGAAATAGACAGGAAAGTAGGGAGATGTAGAAAAATACATGGTGTCACACGATAATAACGTCAGGATGTCGCATAGAATAATTTATATATATATATATATATATATATATATGTTACCAATACAAGAACTATATAATATCTAATATGATCATATATATATATATATATATATATATATATTCCATATAAGTCATATAAAAGTCTATATATGATATAATTTGCTTCCCCACATATAAATAAACGATATCATCTTCCTAATAACTGCACAAAATTAATGCCAGTTCAATTCATGACTTCAACTGCACAAGGATCCCATGGAGGATGAAAAAAGAAAAGAAGAATCAATTTAACTGACCAACTCCTTTCTCAAAAACTATGGAAGGCACAATAGAGAAAATCCTAAAATTAAGCTCAATTACAGAAGTTGTACATAAAAAGAGAGATTTGGCATTCCTTCCTTTCCTTTATCTTACAGAAACATTTGAGAAAGGCTTCGCAAAATCAGCAAGCACTTAACCTAATTTCACAAGGGAAAATGTAATTAAGAAGTCACTCTTGAGAGTCATTAAACCATGTTCAATTCTAGCTATAATAACGAAAGATAAGATCGAGGCAGCATACTCCACGCGAATGAATATACTAAAATTAAGTTACTCGGATATACATCTGGATGAATATGGAGACACTAGTTCGGCTAGTTTCTGCTCCAGGCCAGAAAGATCAATACTTTCAAGATCATTTACCTGAGAAGAAAAAATTGATTATATGCAGGAAAAACTATATCAATGTTGGAAACTCCAAACATACATACACACAAACCCTAAACCCTAAACATATCAAGAAATTACTAAGAGTTTAGAGTAGGACGAACCTCGCACTGGATGGTATGAAGAAGTCTGTCATTTCCTTTGGAAGAAACACAGCTAACAACACCAAGCCCTTGTTCAAGCAGCACTTGCAAAACCCTTGAGACTGAAAAGGATAAGGATAAGCCATCTTCCGTAGATCTGAAGCCCCTAGAACTGATCACGATTTGCACTCCACCACAACATGGGTGGACCGTCAAACAGCTTGGCGAATGCCCATCTGAGCTTCCAGTAGTATCCATTATATTGGAACATTTCTTCAGTTCAGCTCTCGTGGCATCTAATCTCTTGATCCTATTCTGGAGATGTTCTATATAGTTTACAGCCTCGTTCATGTGGTCACATATCGAACGCTTTCCCTGCTTAATTTCCCAACCAATAGTCATATTAGCCATGAGAGACGCTAGAGGAATTGATGTCAAATCTATTCATATAATTGTACAAAATCACGATGTAAAAAATTAAAATAATTTGTACAAAGAGTAAAAATAAAATAAAATCATATTGGTTCTGGAGGACCTTGATGCATATAGTGGCAGGGTGCTTCACCTTGATAAATTCAAGAGGAAGTAGGGATCTGAGTGAGGCATGTAGGGTACCCATTTCTTGCCTTCTTTGTCTTTCGTTTTCCCTATGCATCATCATCTTCTTCTTCTTGTTATGATCATTCGAATTCTGATCAATCATGTCATAGTCGAAAGCAGCTACCAATTTCCGCCGCCGGCTTTTCCCCGTGCTAATGGTATGTCCAAGAATCCGATCTTCTGAAATTGTGTGCTTTTGGGGTGGATTAGATGAAGTCTGGAAGACCAGCTTCTTGCCTTGGTGTAAAGGAAACATCATATATTGCACAAGTTGAGAATTATTGAACAGCTAACTAGCTTCAGCCTTCTCTCTAAATTGGGTATGAAGGATTAATATAAAGAACTAGATATGATCAATCTTTGATGGGCCTAAGATCCCATCCCCGAAGATTCCTTCAAGTTTGACATCTCTCTTCAGATGCAAGATGACTGATGACTGTGTGTGTGAGAGAGAGAGAGAGAGAGAGAGAGAGAGAGAGAGAGAGAGAGAGACAAAGTGACCTCACCGGCCACTTTAAAGTTTTTTTAATATGCCCGTTTCGTTTGCCCTGTTCCTATGTACAAAAGTTAATTGCATTCACATTAGATGGTGGAGCACATACCTAAATTAATTATCCATTTAATAATTGTATCGAATCAGTATATATTGATCAGTGATGATTGTTTCTCAATTCTTCTAATTGATGAGAAGGAATTTTAACAGAAAGACATTCTTTCTGGAAGAGAAAATTAATATATATGTAGTAGGGCAAAGGTGTCTGTGCAGCAGGACCCTAAAAACAGGAAGCGTATAACCACCAACAGTATCAAGAAGATCTCTTAGGAAATAGCCTGTGCGCTTTATGAGTTGGACAAGGAGTTGTTGATAATGTTGCATTTCTGAAACAAACATTGTAAAGGTCAAAGAAACAGCTAAGCCTACTTCCTAATTGTTTTTCCTGACAAAATCAAGTAGCGAATCTATTATAATATTACTAGTAGTGGTTGTTAAACCTATCTATATGTGATGGAATAATTATGGTACTTCTTAGCTTATATGAAGGACTAGTATCACATCAGACTGTGATCAATTTTTAATTAGTTTCTTAATTTCATCCCTCATTCTACAATTGACAATCATATGGGACTGCAAGACAGTAGGTTTGAATGATCAGAAGAGGAAGAAAGTAAAACATGGTAGAACTATTTACTATAATATAAATATATACGTGTGTGTGTAAAAACCACGAGTCCCACGATCCAAAATATTTATATAATCTACACCATGCAACTTGTATACCCTTACCAACTATCAATTGATGACCATGTTAATTACATTCTGTACCATATATAATTAAAGTCAAGTTGGGTCTAAATTAATGGATAGATGTACACTGAGCATCTACAATCATGCTCTCTATTTTTTAGTTAAAATTTAGCTAAAAACACACAAAAGTTATTTTAGGAGCTCTCTATAAAATTTCAACTTCAATCATACTCTCTAGTTTAGGGAGTCATAAATGCTAAAATTATATTTTAATTCAACATAAATGGTCCATCTCTATGAAAAAATAATATAAAAATAGACAATATTGATTAAAGGTTTAAAAATATTCATTAAATAGGGTAGCATTAAATTATAGGGAGCCACTAGGAGTCTATTCTCTCTCCTCAGATTTAGGAGCTCCTAGATGTCTCCCTATTTTAGGAGCTGGATAGGGAGCATGGTTGGAGGTGAGTTTTCTTACTTTCTCCCTAAATTTTATCTAAGGAGGTGGTTTAGGGAGTCCATTGTGGATGCTCTAAAAGCTTAAACCGTTTAGACCATTAATTTCATCATGCAAGTCTATCACATGGGTTGAAATTGATTTTCAAGTCCTTCAATCAATTAATGGTAGAGGCCGCCTTGTAGGAATTTACTGATCCGAATCATCCATCTATAAGTTTTTATTCCAAGATTATATTTGTAATTATAAAAAAAAAATATGAACAATTAGAATTCATTAAGACATGTACTTATAACTAACAAAATAGACGACAAAGATGTTTCAAGGAAACACAAAAATAATTGAGTGGTTAAACGATTTGGATTTGAGTGATTTTGAGCGTTGATAATCTTTGAGGAAAGGCATAAAAACTTATGGTTCAGATTATTAAAATAAAATTTGAAGTGGGATCTACAAAGATGTCTTATTTGAGGGATTTCACAATTGAAACTCTGTTTATATACGCCAGCTTGGTAACATATAAGAGAATTCACTATTGGCAGCAGTACAAAAGCTTGTTATGTGTCCAATTATTTTATGTTATTTATTTTGGGCATAAACTTTTGGCCATTTTCTATGAAAGAAAAAAGATTTCAATCAGGTTATATATTGCAAAATAATAATCTCCAAAAGTAAAGAAAAAGAAAGTAAAAGAAACAAATGGCATGGGAAGCGTTTAAGCACAGTGCAATATTTTAATACAGCTAGCGAGGCCAGAGAAGAGACTTTTGGGAATCTTGAGATTTTAATTTGGTCCATATGCAAGATCTAAAACCCTAACTACTATTTTGCCTTCTTTGCCACTCTGAGAAAAAGAAAATAAAACTTGAAGAGAGTTCTGAGTATTCTACGATACAATGTTTCGTTCGCAGCAAAGAAATTTAAGTTGGTATTGTCCGTATTTCATCCATTTATTCCTTCGAACAAAATAGAATCTCAGAAGATCTGATTTTGTCAAATATAGGCTTCAATGGATGTCGGCAAGTTCAATAACATTAATACCGGAGGCCAGCAGAGAAAATCATCATTAGCATTGACTTTAGATAGTGCAGAAAATCAAGACAAGTCTAAATCTATTGATGATGAAAAAAGAAGATGATGCACAGAGAAATTGAAAAGAAGCGAAGGCAAGAAATGGCCGCCCTATATGCATCACTTAGATCCATACTCCCTCTCGAATATATCAAGGTAATTAAAGATCTTGTACTTTATATATTTCTTCCTACTTAGCTCATCTGCCTTGTGTATTCACTGCAATTGGTTTATAGAAAAATGGTCTAATTATTGCTTTGTCAGTTTTTGTTGGGTTTTATTTGATTATTTTGCCAAATATTTTAGGCTTCACAAATTTCTTGGATAATATATGAACCCCTTCTCTCTCTCTCTCTCTCTCTCTCTCTCTCTCTCTCTCTCTCTCTGTAGATTTTTGATCTATATATGTGCTTTGGATTATATTATGTGGATGGAATATTTCAGGGAAAGCGTTCGTTGGCGGAACATATGAACGAGGCTGTGAATTATATCAAACACCTACAAACGAGGATCGAAATACTTGGCCGCCGAAGAGATGAGCTAAAGATCGGGACTTTGTCGTTGCCCAGTTTGAGTGCTAGCTCATCAACTTCAACAAGCCATCGAGTTGCAGTGCACCCTTGCTTTGGTGGCGTTGAGATTGTGATAAGTAGATGTGGCTCTGTGGAGCAAGGTTTGGTCCTATCAAGATTGTTAAAAATACTGCTTGGACAAGGGCTTACTGTAATCAGCTGCGCTACCAACCAAGTTAACGAAAGGCTTGTCTACTACACCATCCAATCTGAGGTACTTAATTACATTTTTCTCATCAACCACTAAACCGTCTAAATTAAGCTGTTTAATTAGTTTAGGTTTTTATGTATGAGTTATGTATATGATTAGTTAGTGCTTTGATTACTTCTTTTCCATGTATAACTTCACAGGTTAGCGATCCGGCGTGGGGAGACTTTTCTGGGTTGCAGCAGATCCTGACTGAATTATTGACTAGATTTTCTGATTAAATAACAACACATATGTTTAGTTAGCTGCTTTTCTTCTCCTGGATATGTTTATATGGTTCACAGAAAGCGTAATAACTGTTTGTGGGTTTTTGTTTATGAGCGACTTTTACAAACAATCGTAGTAAACTGATCAGCTGCATTTGGTTTGTTTAATTTTATCTCTCAATCTTCTTCACCCATGCATATATCCACTGCAATCCTGAGTCATGTTTGGTTTGCAGTCATATGGGTATATATTGAAATTCTTACATATACAACTGAGCTCATTCTAGCTAGTCTAATTTCTAATGGAAGTTTTTTGCATCAATTGGGAGCTGTTGCTGTGCTGTAATGCTGCTCGTGTCATTCGTTTCATTAGTTAGATTATAATGAGGAGCCTGATTGGTTATCAAATAAAGAGCTAAGCCAAGAACAATTTATACCATTACTGATTTCATGCTGTGGTATTAATCTTGCATGTTGTCTTGGACAAGCAGACATGACCTCAAAATTCTGAGCTCTCAGCCGTTCACAAGCTGAACATGGCTACTTAAACTACGGGTTGGCTGACCGTGATAACAAATACAGAGACTAACTTCACTTTCACTAACAACTTTAGAATCTCCTACCTTTACAAAGCAAATGTTTAATCTCCTAAACACAAAAAAGAGAACAATTTTAATCTTCACTACATTACTTTTCGCCTCCTTTCTCTCTTATTCACTAAAGCGAATAAACTCTTTAGGCTATAGTTATGTTATCTTTGCCAATATATATAGATCGATGAATGGTTCTAACCGTTATAACCCAAAAAACACGTACCTTAATGGCACCTACATTAGTGATTGATGATCATGAGTGTGCTAAAAAGGATCAATTTTTGCTTCAATAACCTTGCATGAAACTTTAAAATTAATGAATATACAAGGAGATATGTATGACAACCAAATGTGTCATTGATGACGTTGATACAATTATAAATGTATATAGTTATAAAAATAAAATTCTGTAAAAAAGAAGGGACGGTACAAACTAGACAGCGAAGCTGATCTTGGGTTCTGTATGATATTTGCTTTCATTCTGCTAACAACCATTTATGCATATTGCTTTAGAAGTAATTGTAAAGCAAGTTTTGGTTCAATTATGTAAGGACTAGCTACAATAAAATAAAGGAGGAAGACTTTCTGTCATATCTTTGCCTTGATACTGTTGGCATTGCGGCTCCCCCTAATCTTTGGTTATTATAATATGAAAACCGTCCTTATAGGAACACATGGTCAAGCTTTTCAATAAAAAATGGTGGCCCAATAACTTGTATGCCATTTTCTACTATTAAGTGCACCTCTTGTATTGTGCTTGCTTGTTACCACCAATTCTCGGATATAGCGATAATTCACTATAATAAGTTCAGTCCTGGGAAGAAAGAGGATTAGGATGCTAGGGCAGTGGCCCTTCAATATATATTGTTTAGTTAGCCCTAGTTTGATCTGGATATATAATTGTTGCATTTGCCAAGTTAAATATTGTTTGGCACGCATTGGAGGCTCTCGATAAATTAATATGTATAGTTAATTTATGCTGGTTATGTTTTCTGGATACGAGAAATTATTGTATGATACATGAATGAAGTAAGTACAAATACAATTGTTCCGTTAAAGGAATTAAATTAATAAACATTTATGTGTGGAAAAAATCGAAAATTATGTTTAAGGGGCAGTATAATTGATTTGCTTTTGGGTCTTGTACTACCGGATACATTGAGGTTGGTCGCCCATGGTCTGAACCCATTTGATGCGCCGACTGCCGACTTTCCGACAGATGGTGGTCCACCAAAATGTGTGAAAGTAAATGGGCAAGCAAGCAGTAATTGGTTTAGTCCTAAAGTGAAAAGATTATTGATTATTCCTTCACATAGAATATATAAAGCTTTATACTGCGGTCCAATGCCACGTTTGCAGCTCCTCAGCAAGCAATTAAGGAAAGAGATTTCGGAGAATCTTAAGAACACTAATTAAGTCCCTCCAGTACAACCTCCACTCTTACTCTGAACAATCTTGGAGCTCAAATATTTGCATGTACATGTCTTTGTTCAATGTTTCCTCATTTTTATCATCCTAATGATCAAAGCAAGGAATTGGTATTTCAAATCTATTCCAATGATCCCCACCAAGAAGATACGATGCAAATAGAAGATCTGATGCCGGGTCATGAGGTTTTGCCAGAGGGAAGCGATCCATCCCATAATAATGATAAGAAAATGGGAAAAGGCAAGCAGCAACAGCAACATATGATATTATTTGCTGATCCGGACAATAATGAAGCAGATCCTAGTGATGTTAAGGTCAAAAGGAAGATCGTGCGTAGGGACGACGAGCGCCAAAGAAGACAACTTATGGCAGTTCTAAATGTATCTCTTCGATCCCTCCTCCCTCATGAATTGATCAAGGTCAAGAATCAAGAGCAACCTCTCTCAATATATGCACATAACTTTTTTAAGCCACGCTTAATTTCTTAATTTTCTATTGGGGATTGAATTTGAATGTTTTGATTTAGATAATTAATGTTTCTAGGGTTTTTTTTATTATGGGATTTTAGGGAAAGCGTTCAATCTCGGAGCACATGAACGAGGCGGTGAATTATATAAATCAAATGAAGAGGAAGATCCAAGAATTGAATTCTAAGAAAGGAAAGCTTAGAAGGTTAAATGAATATGATTCTAGTGCACAAGAGTTTGGTCTAGAAAATGAAACTTTGGGTCATGATTTGGTTAACTCCGTGACCAATATCATGGTTCGGCCAACTTGTGGGGGGAGTGGAGGTTGTGATAAGAAGTAGCTGCAGCGAGGATGAAGGGTTGCCTCTTTCAAGAGTGCTGAAATTGTTGCTTGCTGAAGGCCTTTGTGTTGTTGAGTGTTCTTCCACCAGAGTAAACGAAAGGTTCTTTCATACTATTCACTGTGAGGTATATAATGGTCGTTCCTCTCAACACTATTCACTTTAGATACTGATTTTATATATACCTATCCAAGAAAGTTTATTCACAGTTTTTGTGCAATCCACAGGTCGACGATTTGGAATGTGTGAATTTGTCTGAGTTGCAACTGAAACTAAATTTGCAAATCTGAGTGGCAGGCATATCTTTAATTGTTAGGAGGTATTCCCTTCCCTAGCTACGTGAATTAGTTATCCCTTTTGATATATCAAAACCCTAGATTTTTTTGTTGTAATTGTGATTTGTCAAATGTTTGATGTTTCATTACTTGTAGAAGTAGTGCCTTCTTTTAAGAAAACTAATTACCAGCAGATGAATTAAGAAATCTAATAAAAAATCTCTGGAAACTTCAAATTTGTGTGAAATTAATGGGCTTTTTATCAAGAAAAATACAAGTACGTACATTTTGATACTGTGAACTCATTAGCTCATGCAATAACAGAAAGCAACAAATATTATTTGTGATGTTCATGTTGTCAACCTCATATATTATCCTAATTTTGTAGATTATTCAGCATATATAATTGATGCATTAAATATCGTACCACCTATACATCAGCATATCAAACTGTGCGAATTATGCTGATATGATTAGTAACATATTATGAAGTTTATTGGTGCTGCATAAAATTTTAATATTGATCATGCAACCTAATTAATCTTAAACTCGCATGCTAAGATAATCTTATATTCTCATGGTGCTCTATAAGATAGTTCGAATTCGAGTGCATATTGATGTATTCAAAGTTGTTTAATTTGCTGCTGAGTGCTTCTTGTTATAATTGATCTATATTATATATATATATATATATAGTTATTCTCTTATCCAGATGTCCGCACGTTATTAACGTGCAGATACTATCAGAAACTAGCGAAAGCGAGGAAGGATAAAGACAAAATACATGGCGTCCGCACAATAATAACATCCAGATGTCCACATATGAAAATTTATGTGTGTGTGTATATATATATATCACTAGCCAAGTTAGAGGATTTTTCATTTTCCTTGTGATTACATCTATTGCAAGCAAATCATAGTTGGATAGAGTTGTTGGCAAGAATCAAAACTCATGATTTTTTAATAAAATTAATGTAGAGATTCTTCTTCCCGAACGAAACACCAGGACTGAATAGATACTTGACCTAGAGTTGTAGACCATGATCCTACCAACTCCAATTTATTGGTTTTCTATGTAAATGCATGCATGATGAATGGATAACTACAAGATTTAATTCTTTTTATGTTGGCATGGAAAAACTAGAGACCACCTAACGGCTTATGTACATATCTTGGAAATTAATATCAATCTCAAGTTCCAATCCATGGATGTATATATATAGTTACAGCTGGAATATTCGTATACGTTCAAAAGGGTAATTGCTTTTGTTGATGATATTGATTTCACGTATTCATAACTTAACTTTGCTCCACCAGCATGAAGCGATTTCTGCAACCACCATCAACTTTGGTGAATTCGAATTTTATGAACAAAAGCGAAGGATTAATGTTAAGTCTAGTGTTAGTAGTTGTTCGCTTTTCAATTGTTGAAGCCGCTAGTTTTCTTTCTCAGCGCTTGTGCAAAGAATTTTCCTCTGGCTTTGAACAAGCCAACTATCAGATAAGCATATGCAGAATTTTGTGTATAAATCATTTGAAGCGCTAATGAGCATAAATGTTTTTTTAAAGAAGCAGTCTTAAACAAACAAAGAAGCAGTCTTAAACAAGCCCTAACACTAGTGGTTTCTAACTTTTTAATGCAGAACCTTTGGTGTTTTCTTCGTTTTAGCCATTGCATGCCCATATTATTGGTGAACTTCACATCGTCTTCTCTGTTTTCTACTATAGTAGCAAGTATAGTAGAAAGCAAGCACCCCATAATGCAAGTCGATTGTATTTATACTTGTTTAGAATAGAAGCCCAAAGGGCCAAAAACGTGTAAAGCAAGCACAAAACAAAACGGGCCAAAAATAGCCCAATGAGTTTTCGATTTTTCTGACAAAGAGAGATGGCAGAGATAAGCCCAACTCCAGACTAAGCCCCAATCTCCCCTAATTAGATATTATCATTAACAATGTTCTTTCATGGCAGCTAAGCTAAGCTAAGCTTTCTGCATGTAATTAAATATACGCAAGAACAATATTAATTATATACAGCTAGAGCCTAGTGGCTCAAACAGTGGTTAAAAGTGGAAATCACTTTCGATGATATTGTTTATCACTTTGTGATATTGGATGGCAACCAAAAGAATTGTTTACATTATGTTTTGGTTTCTGCGTGAACCATTTTAGATTAGGGTTATATGCCGATTTACCCCCCAAACTTATACCATATGTTCGATTTACCCCCCAAACTTTTTTTTTGGAAAATTAAGGATATGAACTAAATTTTATTGCCAATTTACCCCCTACTGTCTAATTTGAGGTTAAATATGAGGGTAAATTGGTCATTTTATATGTTAAAAATAAAATAATGTTTCTTTCTTCCTTTTTTTCTTTTTTTCTTCTTTTCTCTTTTCTTCTTTTCTTCTTTTCTCCTTTTCTTCCTTTTCTTCTTTTCTTTTCCGTGCCAGTCACGAACCAGCTCTTCTTTTCTTCTTTTCCTTTTCCTCTTCTTTTCTTCTTCTTCTTTTCCTCTTCCTCTTCTTTTCTTCTTCTTCTTTCCTCCCTTAACCTTCCTTATTTTTTTCTGGTTCTTCTTTTCTTCTCTCTCTCTCTCTCTCTCTCTCTCTCTCTCTCTCTCTCTCTCTCTCTCTCTGCAAATGGCGTGGGGTGGGGTGGCTGTGTGGGGGTGAAAAAAACAGAAGGAGGGGAGGGGTGGGGGAGAGGGCTATGTTGGTGGGGATTGGTCTGGGGTGGTGTGGGTAGAGGGAAAAACAGAGGGTGAGAGAGAGGAAGAAAGGAAGAGAGGGAGAGAATGAGGGTCGGGTGGGGGAGGGGATGAAGGAGAAGTGGGTGGGTCCCACGATTTTTAAAAATGATATTTTAATTATTTTAATTATTTTAACATATAAAATGACCAATTTGCCCTCATATAAAATGGAGATTTACATAGTAGGGGTAAATTGGCAATAAAATTTAATTCATATCCTTAATTTTCCAAAAAAAAAGTTTGGGGGTAAATCGAACATATGGTATAAGTTGGGGGTAAATCGGCATATAACCCTTTAGATTATTATATTAACTTATAATAAAATTGTCTTAACAATGCTTGGTTATATATTGTGGCTCCATTTGCTCCAGCAGTAAGAGAGACGAAGAAGATAGGAGAGAAAGCAGACAAAAAGCAGAGAAGCTGCTGCCGTAGGAGAAAGAAAGAAACTCGAACTGTTTCTTTTTTCTTCTTTAGTTCGTGTTGTACAAGAGCTTTGTAGTTGAGACAAATTTGTCTCTCATTTTTTTTTCGTTTGTTGTATTTGTGAGTGCGAGATTGAGTTATGCGGGTCTTTGGGAAATTGAGTGATAAACACTACTTGTATATTCTCATTGATTATAGTTGAATACTATGTCGTCTCCAAACTGGATGTAGGCATAGCTGAACCCGTATAAATCTGGGTGTTCTTGTTGGTTGTTGTTTTTGCTCATTTTATCTCATGTCAGTTCTTGTTTTATTTTCACTTACAGTTAGCTGTCGCTTCAGCACAACAAGTGGTATCAGAGCACCAATTTTTCGACTGGGGTTTCATGATAGTGAAAATTTGTCGGAGACACAGTTTTGTGAATAGGGTTGGTGCTACAATCCAGTGAACAATGAACTGCTATAATGCCGAGTAGATGGCTGGAGATAAAGACAAACCTGTTAAGGAGAATGAGTCGATGTCGTCTTTGTCGGCACCTACATCCAATAGACATCCAATCACTTCTACAAGGTTAGAGGTTGATAAATTCAACGGCTCTAATAATTTTGGTATGTGGCAATGTGAAGTTATGGATGTGTTGTATCAACAAGAGTTGGATATGGTTCTGGAGGATAAACTCAAAGATATTGATGACAAGCAGTGGACGAGAATTAATCTTCATGTTTGTGCCTCTATTCTATCTTTCATATAATGAGCCGTTTTTACTTAAACTAACCTACTTACCACCTAAGTTTGAAACTTTTTATTACAATTTTTGTTCAAAATGAGGTAAGTGTTAAACAAAAATTGCCTCAATTTTCATTTTTGCCCAGGGCTTCCAAAATCAATGTATTGGATCTGTGTGTGTGAAAAACCCTCATGCCCTTATAATTTAGACTATCACTCGTATTATAATTAGGGTGCTGTTAAATGAACCCTAAAATTAATTGAGTACACCCTATGGTATAAGTACACCCTAATAATTAAATCAAAATATAAAATTAACTAAGTATACCCTATTTAACTACCAAAAATACCCTTGATACACCCTAATACACTCTATCACACAACTCTAAACCCTAAAGAACATTAGAAACTATGAATAACCATAAATTAGGAAAAAGTAACATCTTTTTGGTGGAAAAAGTAAGTGGAGACTTGAGCTCAAACAGTTGAATGTTCATTCAATCATCAGTCGGGATGTCCTCGTCTGAAGCACTCTCCAGAAATGAACCAAGAGTCTTTCTCATAACGCTGAAAGTTCTGTCATCCTGAGATTATAAACAGAAAATGTAGTTTTGGGACATGTTTGCACAAATATATATACATGGCGATGTAAGTACAAGCTTCTTCTTCTTTTTATTTTTAAAGGGAAAGAGAAGGGGGGGGGGGTACTTGCTTCTTCTTTAGCAATTTTATCAGTACAAGCTTTCTCATGCTCAGATATCAGACTCTTTTCTTTTTTTCCTGACATGACATTTCACTATAAGGAGTAAAGGAGTTTTGTTGCTTACTCAGTTGTTCATATCGTGTGCAGAGCCTTTCCTTCTCTTCTTCATACTTGGAAATGATGCCTGTCAAATAGAACAGCAATGCTTAATAGAGTGGATGGGTTATATTAGCTAATAACTGCAAGGCATGTTCTCTAGTTTTCATATGATGCTCTTAAATTTTACTTGTTAATGGAAAATGGAGCCAAACTAAAGGAGCTTGACAATGTCATGTTCTGTGTGCAGAGTATGAAAAAGCAGGCTTCCTATCCATAAAAATCCGAAACCAAAAGTGTGCAGACAAAAAAGCTAGTTACTGATACGAAACTTGGCAAAAGCAGTCTTTCTAAACCCTGAAGAAAATCTGGGCAGATTGAAATCAAACTCGGAAATTCTAATTTGATTAGAGTTCAATATGTTGAGTAGTGTATTTATTAAAATTACTTTTGTTTTAATATTCAATATATCATTTTTTGTCACTTTATATTAGGGTAAATTAGTAATTCAATTAATAGTTTGGTAATATGGTGTACTCAGTTAATTTTAGGGTTCGTTTAACAGCACCCCATAATTATAGTTCTCCATACATACTTAGAATTTTAACTCTTTTTACTCCCCAACTGCCCAAAATTAAACAGAGGACTAGAGTTTCAATCGGATCTCTTAAAGAGATGGGCCATTAGTTGAGGCCCGACGAGTGTATGGCCCAAAGTACTCTTTTTGTTTTGGCGAGCTTCTATAATGACGAATTTAGTAGTTAAATCAGCTTTAGAACGGCTAGAATAAGCACAACAAATGAGAGTTGGTAAGATCCCATCCGCTTATTTAATAACAACTGAGATGCAAGTTCTCAATCTAATCCTCATCACGACGTCACTGATTAACAAGAATCGATTATATATGTATATATATATTTACCATGCATCAAGCAATAAAATTGCAATTCTCTGTTTGAAAGGTGAAAAAGGGATTATTTTATCCTAATCATTGAACCAACTGTTAAAAAACAAATAATAACAATTAGACCAGCTTGGACTCAATTTCTTCCCTTCTACCACCAACACCCAAATAAGTGGATTTGTGACAATCCTAGGATTAGCTTCAGCATACCTTTTTTCGTAATTTTTTTTAAAAATTCTTTTGGAATAATTGGTGGAGCATAATAAGACAAACCAATGATTTCATCTTGTGCTCTTGGATCTGAAAGAAACGAGGGGTACGTGCCATCAGCTTAAAGGTCATTGGCATTTGCTTAATTAAAGTATAGTCTAAATTCAATTCAATTTGTTAATTACAGCTAATTATTAAAACATAGCTGACTGTGACCTATTCTTAGCTGGTTTTAGCCCACAATTTATTTTTATCGCAAAATCAATAGCTTCTTTGTCTAGATAATTTGTGGTGCGTCAAAACTTTGAAAGTCCACGATTGATGGTAACATAGGCTAGCCAACTTCATCGCGGGTGATGGTGTCTCACTTTCAACTCTATAGAAAAAAGGTTACACATATCATCAAAAATTATTTTACTAAACCTTAATTAGTATTTTATAACACGTATTATTAATAAAATAACTTTGTCCAATGAAAACCTATAGCTTGGGAAAAAGCTAACAAGCACTAGAATACATGAGGTTGAAGGCTGCTTGTGAGTAGAGAATAACATTTTGTTCTCACCATTGAACATCAAATTCCTTGACTTCCAAGGCTGGCGTTTGTCTTCACCATAAGACTCCTTCTCCCTTTTGCTTCAAACTCTCCGAGATATTTGCCCTCTCATCTTCTTGCTTTGATCAACCTTTCGTACTCTTCTCCATCCTTCACAGACACAGTCCATTTTATTATTAATCCACTGCCCCCCATATATACCTCAGTTATGAAGGCTTGTTCTTTCTTTCCAAGGACCAAAATGCCCTGGAACTGCTTTTGCTGCGTCTCTCAAGATCAAGAGGAACCAGCTGAGACCAGGTACACATAATTAAACTCAATTTTGGGGCTACCTATGTATGTTAATTGTTGATTAATTATCTTTAATTGTGACCAATTTTCATGTATTATTCATTTATTTTTGGGTGGTTTGATGAATTACCAGGGTGCTCAAGAATAGGGATTACCCGTGGGATATATATTCCCTCAAGGAGCTTCTTCATGCGACAAACAGCTTCCACCATGACAACAAAATTGGAGAAGGAGGGTTTGGAAGTGTTTATTGGGGTCGAACAAGTAAAGGCGTCGAGGCAAGGCCATCAAGTCCATCTTTTTCCTTTGAAAAATTTCAATTCCTTCTGATTATACAACTGTTCGTCTATTTGGTTTCCTTCTTTCTCTAGTTGATTTTTTGTCACACTTTTGTCACATGTGTATGTGCAGATAGCTGTGAAACGACTAAAGACGATGAGTGCAAAGGCAGAGATGGAGTTTGCGGTGGAAGTTGAAATACTGGGAAGGGTGAGGCATAGAAACTTGTTAGGCCTGCGGGGATTTTATGCCGGCGGTGAGGAAAGGCTCATAGTGTACGATTACATGCCTAATCATAGCTTGATCACCCATTTGCATGGCCAACTTGCTGCAGATTGCCTTCTTGATTGGCCAAGACGAATAAGCATCGCCATTGGATCAGCTGAAGGTCTATCGTAAGTACATAAACTAATCGCCAATTTGCCTAACAAAAAATGTTATAAAATATGAAAGTAAACCCTTGATTAGGTCAACTAAATATGTATGTTGCTTCAATGCCAAAGTCATTCAGATAACTCTTCTGAAATTCAAAGGTCCTTCTTAAATAGAATACGTTAAAGATGCTTCACCTATCTAAGCCTCTCATTCATTACCAGTAAGATGTAGCTAGATAATGTTACTATTGGCTTCTTCAAATTGCTATGATTAGCTTCATTAGAAAATTAGATTGATCAGAAATCCTTAATTATATACATAACAGATGTCAATATCTAATTGTCACTAAACCTTATGTTAAATTAGATTCTAATTTTGGTCCTTTAACTTTAGATACTTCTAAGTAGAAAACCGTGAACATATGCGTACATTATGATTTCTAAACACAATAAAACGAAAACTGTATGCACATTGTAGGTATATATTGATGTATGTCTATGTTCACTTAATCTCATCCATGTATGAAAATCCAAGTATTACTCTTAATTCATAGATTAAGTTTTAGTATTATCTAGAGCATTTTTTCGATCTTCTTTGTCTGTTTGATTGTTAAGGTACCTGCACCATGAGGCCAATCCTCATATAATTCACAGAGACATAAAGGCCAGCAACGTGCTTCTAGACACTGAATTTGAAGCAAAAGTCGCTGATTTTGGATTTGCAAAGCTGATCCCGGATGGTGTTACTCATCTGACTACTAGGGTAAAGGGAACTCTTGGATATCTAGCTCCTGAATACGCAATGTGGGGTAAAGTTTCTGAGAGCTGTGATGTTTACAGCTTTGGGATTTTGCTCTTAGAAATAATTAGCGGAAAAAAGCCGATAGAGAAACTCCCGGGCGGAGTGAAACGTGACATTGTTCAATGGGTCACCCCTTATGTCCAAAAGGGTTTATTTAATCAAATTGCAGATTCAAGGTTGAAGGGTAAGTTTGATCGAGAACAAGTTAAGTCCACAGTCTTGATTGCCATGAAATGCACTGATAACAGCCCTGATAATCGACCCACCATGGTAGAAGTGGTGGATTGGCTTAAGGGTGGTATAGGAAGAAGGAAAAAAGAGATCACAAATCATGTGGAGGAGACTGATGATGAAGAAGAAGTAGATGACGAAATCGATACCGATCATGAAACTTATGGTATGGAGCTATCTGATGCTAGAAATATGACAAGGGCTAGATCACAAAGGAAATGACTTCAAATTTCAATCTTCTTTTATTTTGTGAGACTGAAATTAATGTATCTTTTTGACCTTTGGTTTTTTGGTTTTTTAAATATATATATATAATTTTTTCGTTTGTGAAATCGAAATGTTAATGTATCTTCCTGACCTTGTTTCTTTTTAAGCCATATCCTCAGTCATGTAACTTGATGGAGAAACTAGAAAACATGACTTGGTCTTAGAGCGTGTACAGGTTTTTAAGAGAGTCTTCACACTTTATTTTGAAAGATACTGAATATTGTACTAAGTCTACAAGTATTATTCCTTTCTGGCTCATCTGTTTGTCTTGGTATTTTGTGACTTTTGTATATGTTAAGTTCAATGTTTTTTGAATAATTAATCCCTTTATTTATATGTACTAATTTATTTGGAAATTCTGTCCGGCGGTTCATGCATTCAGAAATTAACGTTAAGCACTAATTAAGGTTTCATGCTCGAAAATATAATATACAACTTTGGAATGATGAACTCTCTTCGACCAAAAGTTATTTATTTATTTATTTTGGTTTGGAAGTTTGCTATACTTTCGATCGACAATTGTTTTACCTGCCCTAATGTGAAGGGGACAATTGAATACCTATAGTGTAGTTTTTGTTATTATTTTCAAATGAAAATTTGAAAGCTTGAAAGCAACGACATATTATTATTATAATTCATATTCATCTTAAAATTAATAACATAAACAAATATGTCTTCGCTTTGCATGTTGGAAAGCATGCCATTCATTATATTTGTTGTTCTACCGGACGAGTCGTTGTGTGTTTTCTAAGAAAACCACAAATGAATCCCTTCAAAATTGGTAATCAAAATCTCGAATAGTTCCAAACTTGATCAAGACAAAAAATCCATCTCACACTTCAGCAAGAAAAGAGGCCCAAAAGGCAGAGATTAGAGGAGTGATTCTATAATAAGAAAAGAGACCCTATTTTTTAACCGTTGGATCAAACTAATAAATTTGATCCAACAGTTAAGAGATAAGGTCTCATATAAAGGCCTTAGATATGACCATCACTATAGAATTCTACGAGATTAGAGAGCCGAAAAATGACACAAAGCTTTATGTCGTTAGAGTCATTATATATAGAAAATATCCTTAGATGATGCCCTATCTCTCAGTAATTGGATCCAATGATTAAAAGATAAGACATCATAAGGGCGCTCACTATTCCTTTTTTAGTCCATCATTTATACGGGCTTAAAGATTAATCCTTGTTCAGAAAAGGGCTTTGCAAAATCGAATATGGCAAAATAGAGAATTAAATTAAATTTTACCAAATTAAGGAATATATTTGCAAGCGAGCTATACAAATTTGTGTCTTGCCCAGGACATCTGTGTCCACCCCTTTATGTTGGTCCCCAGCATTCACATCCAGGAAAAAAATAAAGTCCAAGTAAAACACGTACACCCTATAAAGTCCAAGTAGCCCAACAATTAGTATTATATATGCAAAGTTTCCCTCCCTAGAGCTAGAGGTAAGCAATCAATATTTTCAAAGTTGAATGTACCGTCCAGTTGAATTGCTGGATCATCGTTTAATAATGGTCTTAATTTCTACATTGATCACAACAGTTAATACAGTCAATTCATGAATTCAATTATGTAGAGGTTTAATTATCTGATAACAACAATTATAATTAGTTGAATTATTCTGTGCTCAAACTTTGACGACAAAAAAGAGAGTGGACTTTGTCTTTGACTCTAAAATCGACGTTGTATAAACCATGCATCCACACAAAAGTATTAGCCCAGAGGACACCAGCAATGCTTTAGGTGCTCACTCAAATTGAGGAAGGAAGAAGGCAGCGAAAATGGAAATGGATGGGAGCAGCTTTTAGCATCCCAAATCCCAACAAAACATGTTTTCTAGTTTAAAGGAGCTGAAACCTAGTGCTAGCTACATGCCCAAGTGTAGAGTAGCTTTGGTTGTTGTTGACACTAATATCATAGCTAGTACACAACACATACATACAAATAAAGCTATGGTAGCTAATATATAGCCATAGCAGGACTGTGAACTTTGATCAAAGGCATCTGTGAAAAGCACACACACACTACATATAATGCTTGTGAACGCATTTGCTTCGTGTACCCTTTGAAAGGAACATTTAAATGAGCTGGAGCCTGAGCCTCTCAGCCGGCCTAGCTACAAGCAGAGAGGTATCAACATAGGGTGTGCATGGAGCATCGATAGGGCTTCCTCTTATGCCATTTACGTTCTTGTCACTCTGTGCTTTTTAAGGCTAACGGTTGAGAAATTTAAACAATACCAGCGAGGCCTGCAGTGATATATGTGAATGACGAGAGAGAAACTTCCTCCTTATTCCGGTTTCATTGCTCTCATGTATCTATCTCTAGAGAGATAGAAAGTGGAGAACAATGAAACCGGAACATAGAAGCCTTATATTTTGGTGACAAGAATAGAGAAATATAGCTATCTACTCATGTACATTTATATACATATATACGTATAATGTTATTTATAGGGTATGGTGGTGGTCCATGGATTCATCTTTGCAGCCTTGTATTGTGGACGACAGAGCATACTATCATAGAGATAGAGATATATAGTTGCAATCACGAGTGGCAATGGCAAATTGGCAATAGGGTCAAAAACCCCAAAATTCATGTTGATTTTAGCATGGTCAAGTAGAATTTCCAAACTTGAAAATTGTTCCTGGGTTCTCTTTCAGTCTATTGGCTGTTCCAGAGCGGCAATTTCAAGAGCTTCACATGAGTTAATTATAATGACAATTATGCAGCAGCAGCAGCAGCGCAGCAGCCTCACAGGCTGGTAGTGCATCAATTGTGCACAGCTAGCTAGCTATGCAGTGAGTGCAGCTATTGTTATTGTAATTATTAAATATTAATCAAGTATATGATCAATCATAAAACGAAATTCTGGTATTTCTTTCTTTGCGTGAGGAGTTATTGTTATTATTAAATATTAATCAAGAATACGACCCTACTATATAGTATATATGCAATCCCTCTCATAAATGGTTACACTTTTACCCAGGCATTTGCTGCATTTCCACAAAAGCCCAAGCAGCAAAGGAAAAACAAGTAGAAAAGAAAGGATGGATAGTAAAAAATACGTAGGCGTTCGTGACAATAATAATGTCCTGGATATCCGCATAAGAGAATTTATATATATATTGCCAAAACACAAGATTGGGTAAGCAACAAGAACGCTACTGTTTCACACAAGATTTGGGTGAGCAAGAATGATATATATATATATATATATATATATATATATATATATATATATATATATATATTCATAGGAATAATTATAAGAAAAAGGAAAATAATGCGCAATAAGACAAGGGTAGGCATTGAAATAGCAAGGATATGGTGGCTGACCCTGAGGGGAGTGATCAGTGAGTGTGTTTGTTACAGCTCTGCGCCGGCCTGCTGTATCATTACTACTTGTTGTAACTTGTCAATGCCAGGCCTCCTGTTTTTGTATCTCCTTGGCAGTTGGCATTTTGAGGTAGAAAGAGACACATGGGTTCTTAACGCAAATTGCCGTAGACATCCAAATTAGGACCCCAATCGAATTTAACTTACTGAATTAAAAAATCAGTAAATTTAACACATTAATTAATTAAAAATGGCCAACTACACACCTGCCGTTAGATTTTAGATGATTTCATCCAATTCTCCTTTAATACTAAAGGTATATTTGTATTTTCAAATAAAATAAAAGTTATATACATAAAATAATAAATAATAAAGTTAAAATTTTAAAATTAAAGGTAAAAAAAATAAAATTAGAAAATGTAACAAAAACAAGAATATTCAAACCAAACCCAGAATACCCCACCCCCATTCATCTTCCCCAACCGCCGATCTCATATTCCCCAACCTCCATCCCCACCTCCCCATACCCACAGCCATCAACTTCTTGCCGTCGCAGCAACCTTGTGTTGCCGCCACCGCCTCTCCCATAACCCCATAAATTCCCAATCATATTCACACATCCTCTCAAACCCTAAGCCCCAACCCAAATCCCACCAATAATAGGATATGTGAATAATGCAACAAAACAACATCAAGATACATCAGGAGTCATTATCCTCTCAACAAGTTGAAGGCCTTCACCTTTTCATAAATGGTACATGGGGAGAGAGGAGAGAAAGAGATGGGGGGAGATGGGAAGAGATGGTGAGAGAGAGAGAAAGAGTAAGTCACTTTTTTCCCTTTATTTTTCTATTTTATAATTAAAAACAACAACAAAAAACAAACAATAAGTCAGGTGGATGACACTTGACTTTTTGAACGGAAAAATTGATGAAATTCAGAAAAATTAACAACAATGGCTAAATTGGCGATTTAATTACTTCGGGGGTTAAATTTGCTGATTTTTTAGTTCATGGGGTTAATTTTTACAATGGTCAAATTTCATAGGGTAAAACGGCTGAAAATTTTAATTTTAATAAAGGCAGATCTACACATATAAATTAAACAACAGCTTCACCATCATAATTGAACATCTACCTTAGAGACAATGGCTCTATGGTACTTACTTGCCTTGCTTGCTTGTTATATGAAAATCATTTCTCAACTTAATTACCTTGGAAACCTTTGATCCACCATGAAAATCATATAATATGTTAGAGTTGTATATCTTCTTAACCAAAGGAGTTTAATTTGGGCCTATAAACAAAAACAACAAAAGTTGGGTCGTATTCTTTGAGGAATAAGGCTAAACCAATATAAGATCACAAATTTTAGGGTTAATCGTTTTATTAGTCCCTGAATTTAGATTCGATTTGCATTTAAGTACCTCAATTTTCAAAATGGTTCCCGTGGTCCTTTAACTTTAGTTTCGTTTGGACAACTAGTCCCACCATTACTTCTGTCAATTTTTTCTGTTAAATGCAGGGGCAAAATGATATTTTTATATTAAAACAAAAAACATGAATAAAAAATCATATCTTTAAAATCACATTAAAAACCCAACAAAAAAAGAAAAATCAAGTTTGGGGGGAGTAGAAATCGGGATAGAGGGGGAGAGAGAGTTTAATTTTAATTTTTTATTCATATTTTAATCAATTTTGATACAAAAATATCATTTTACCCCTGCATTTAACAGAAAAGTTAACAAAATTGACGGCATGACCATTTGTCATAACAAAAGTTAAGTTAAGGGACCACGGGAACCATTTTGGAAATTGAGGTACTCAAATGCAAATCGGGTCTAAGTTCAGGAACTAATAAAACCATTAACCCCAAATTTTATCTAATGTACGTATATACAAAGTTAAGTGTTTCATATATGTGAATGTATAACATCCGTTAGTTAATTCCCAATAATGATCCTTCATGTCACACAACTAGTCATACATTCGAAATTAGGTAGTTCATACCCTCGTTAGGTATGTGTTTTCATTTGTCGCTCGTATAGTTCGGATTGAACATGGCCCAAATTAGGTCTTTTTCTTGACACTCTGTAATGTACTAATGAAAAGATCTTAATTTACACACACGCACAAGAAAAAGCACAATGAGTTTTTTTTGAGTGAATCAGTTAAACCCTCCCTAAAAATATACATCTCTAATGAAAATCAACTTGCGTTCCTCGATTTGAACTAAATTTCCTCACAATTTCGCCTATGAATAATTCACATTGGATTGGAAACTAGTGGTTGATTGCTAGATAGATCATAGATATCCATGGTGGTGGTCCTGTCAGAATATGTGATATCCATCGAATCTAAGGCGTAATCTCTGAACACACTCGACATTTGAAATGGCATAAAGAAGTTTGTGCTCCAGCCTCGGACGCACTTGCTCTGCTGCATGACCCAATAATACGTATAACATTAACCAATAATTATTAATCGCAACCAAGCAAGCCAGAAGCACTTTCTTTTTGAAAAATTCATACGTACACACACATGAACTGTGAATTAACTTAAAGCATGCGGACTCAAAAATTAAAGGCAAATGTTGCCTCCAATCTTCATCAAAGTGGTCATCCGACTCATGACTTTCATAGATAGAGAGTGCTTAAGATTAGGAAGCAGCAGGCTTTTATCAACAAATAAAAAAGGCACACACACAATTAACACTGCATGTCGATATTGATATTGAAAGGGGCTCAAAAAACGTGCTACCAATTAAAAGCTTTATGCAGGCACTATTGCAGTAAAAACCCGTAAGAATAAAAAAGCAGCATGTATCTTGGTAGGTACCATGGAAACCAATTAAGTTGAACCCAAAAGAATGAAAAGCTTTTTATGATAAGAAAAAGTTGCATGTATTAAATGATATGTTATTTTATGTTCTGGTGTGCTTTTGAGCTCCCTGCATTAACTAGTGTGTTTCAAATTAAAAGGAAACAAATGATTAAAAGAAACAGAGAATCTGTACTAATAAGCTTGCTCAACAAAGATAGATCTTTATGTATAAATATGAGTGAGAGGGAGAAAGAGAGAGAGAGTGGGGCTGAAACAAAAATAAGGCGGAATATTTTTGCTTACTATTTTAATTCAATGTGTATTTATATTATAATTCTCAATATTTGATATGTATTTATAGTGATAATTATAATTAATTTTTATTTTGTATTTATGAAATTATAATTATATTTATGGATATGTGTCAAATATTTAAGATGATAGTGAAAGCACACTTTGAATTAAAATTATAAGTAAAAATGCTCCCAAAATAAGACTGTGAAAGAAAGAGTCATACGAGTCACTCACTGGAGCAGAGCCATCGATTCGTTCGGTCCCCATCGCTCTGCCGTGCCGTACCTCTCCCACTCACTTTCTCCCTCACTCTGCGCGGGAACTCTCTCTCTCTCTTGGACAATACAACAAACACATTAAAAGCGCTTTGCACAAAAGCAAAGTTAGAGCCGCGTTTCAGTCCCAGTACAATGATGACCTTTCCCTAATCACGCACGTATAGTTGTCAAATGTGACAAATCAAGAATTATCATTTTGTGGTTGTCTTAATTAAGTGATTAATGGACTGAAGGGTCATACTCAATTGCAGTTCCACAACCGCGACTTTTTTGTTCTGCTTTTTCTCTGTTTCTTCTGCTTTTAACCGGGGGCTATGATCCCTATACTTTCTTTTGTGACTCTCTTTCTTTCCCTGTTGGAGAGATATGGCTTCAACGTTACCTAAGTAAGTGCCCAAGTCCAAAAAAAACCCCCTTCCCTTCCCTTGTGATCATCAAGTTTCAACTCTTTTTTCTAGTTCAAAGCAACAATAGAACCAAACTAGTTCTACTTCTACAGCCCTACACTAAATGGTAGAGCTTTCTTCTCTCTTGTTCTAGTTCTTCTCTAAGTCTAAGCTTTCTCTTTGCCTAAACTCATTTTAGTGTTTTTAAAAATAATACTTTGGGCCCATTCGAGATGGGTGACAACAAAGGGGATACAAGCAAGAAGCAGCCACAACAACAACAAACACAGCAACAGCAACAAATTTCACCTTCTCCAAACGACCCCCTTGAAGATCAATTACTACCAACAGAAATTACAAGACCACGCCACCACCAACCGCAGCCTCCACCGGCTGCTGCCCCATTCAATATTCCTGCTCCTTTGTTTGTTCCAAGTGGTGCAGCTACTTCATCTTCGTCACCCTTTGATCAGCAACAGTTTGAGGCGGCTGTGAACCCCAAGAGACCTAGATATACAACAGGGCAATGGAAGCTCCTACCGTCTCCTTCTTCCCAAACAAAACAAACCCATATACCAATTCTCGCCAAAGAATCAACCCCATCCCCAAACCCAAAGCGTACCCAATTACCCCAACCACATGTTACACCTACCGGAGCAGCTTCCTCCTCAGACACTGCCTCATCACCACCGCCCCACTCTCCTCTGCCTTCACTATCCGCAACCTCAGGGCACGACACAAACAAGACAGAGGGAGATCTTCAAAACACAGTGCACAACCATCAATTCAGAAAGGGAAAGTATGTGAGCCCAGTTTGGAAACCAAATGAGATGTTGTGGTTGGCCAGGGGATGGAGGATTCAATATCAAGGTGGGCCAGCTGGTGGGTCTTCAGATCATGGGTCCGGCTCATCTTCGAGAACAGAGCAAATACCAACAGAGACAGGTACCGCTCACACCAGAAGCAAAACAAGAGCTGATAAGGATAGGGAAGTAGCTGAATTTCTTCAACAGCATGGGGTCAACAGAGACGCCAAAACAACAGGTACCAAGTGGGATAATATGCTGGGAGAGTTTAGAAAAGTCTACGAGTGGGAGAGAGGGGCTGAGAGAGAACAAGTTGGGAAGAGTTATTTTAGGCTTTCACCCTACGAGAGAAAGATGCATAGGTTGCCTGCCTCTTTTGATGAAGAGGTTTTTGAGGAACTTTCACAGTTCATGGGGTCTAGAATGAGAACACCTCAGAGCAGATTAGCCTCAGTTGGGGACGATAGTCGGTCGGCTTTTGTTGTTACAAGAAGTCAAACCCAACCGCCTTCTTTCAAAGAAGACGAGTTCCCTCTCTCAGGTATATATCATCCTATAGTATATTATGTCCATTGTCCACAAACATATATATTTATATGTACGCTGTGTTAACATAAAAGAAACAAAATTTTAAGGCCAATATCCATTATCATTTTATTTTTACTTTTGGTTTTGTTTTTGTTTTTATCTCTTCTTCTTTTTAAACAATGGGTTGATATAATAGTTCTCTTATCATATATGCAGGTAGGACGAAGCAGCTAGTGATCATGAGCGGTGGAGGGGAACCATTTTACCATGGAGGAAGAGGGACCTTGCTAGGGTTTCATCATCATGATCAGTCTTCCCTAGACTTCACTGCAGGCCTCTCTTCGTCTTCTGCTTCCAAGGAGCTTCGTCGAATTGGAAAGATTCGAATGACATGGGAAGAATCAGTGAGTTTGTGGGCTGAAGAAGGTGAGCACCACCGAGGGAGAGTGAGGCTCCAAGGCTCGAGATTCTTGAATGCCGACGAGCTCACTTTCTTTGATGATTCCATGGTTGCTTGCACCATGGAAGCCTTTGAAGATGGACCTCTTCGAGGCTTTTCCGTTGACCGGTTTTTGTCTGGACAACAAGTCAAAGTCTTTGGCAGAAGAAACCCTTCATCATCTACTTCTGGTAAAATTGATAGCATCTCTTAATTTGATATTCCCATGTCAAAAAATCTTTTTGCTTAATTCCACATCTAACACTTCATTTTTATTTAATGTCAATTAGGCTTCAATGAAAAAGTCCAGCTTTCCTTACCAGAATCCTCTTCAAGATGTAAGTCCTAAAACCAAATTGAATTAGTTTGATCATTTTATGTAATGTTCAACTTTTATATTGCACATTAGTTTGGTTAATGTTACTATTATTATCACCATGCCATATATGCATGTGCTTTGTTGCAGCTATTCCTCCAACGGAATTTCAAGACCCAACTGCGTACTACGTGGGGTGTCTTGGAGCCCCGCCGCCATCGCTTCCGAGGTTGCCCGAGCTCCAATGGTACTTACAAGAGCCGCCGCCGGAGGAGCTCCGCTTCCCACTCCGAAAAGACGTCTACTGCGACTTACCACAAGGAAAAGAAATTTTCTTCACCACCTCAACCGATTTGCTAGACTGTAGAGCCATCACATACGACATCCTAAGCCCCATCATACGAACAAACCCCAGTCTCAGTGTGTCCACTGCCACAAGTAGAGACTCTTTCATTCCCATTTGGGACGACTGCATCAATAGGCTCGTCTCCAAATTTTGTTCACTCGAAATGGTCTTCATCCGCAGGCCTAACACTTCATCACCAACCGAACCCTTACAAGATCAATGGCCGAACGTGACGGGGTTTGTTCGAAATTTTTGTTTATGGAGAGGAGAAGAAACCGATCAACTAAGAGACGGCGATGACATGAACCCCTCTAGCTCAATCGTTGAGAAAATCTTATGGACCTACATGGACCTTCCTTACATATTCGGCTACTATGCAATTGGTTATGTGGTAACATTTTGTGCATTAAGCCGATCTCAAGATCGAATAATTCGTACTGATTTAGCTACCATTGATCTGTCCTCACCCGCAGAGAGACTCAAAGCCCTAGTCCCATGTTATCGAATTGCAGGGTTATTGCCATTGCTAGCCGATCGGTGCTTCAACAACACTAATTGCAACAAAATACTTCCCCATAGTGATTTCGAGAGACTTGACTTGGGCAATGGAAGAAACAGAGTCGAAATGACACCAACCACGGTGACTCGATTTTTCTCCAACGTTCGAAAATGGACCGCGGTCAAAGAAATCTACGATTTTCTCGACCACAGAATACCCCATGCAGAATTTATCCACAGGTCGTTGGAAAAAGAATTGGGTTTGGTGTTCAAGCCAAGAGGGTGCAAGTGCAAGCCTACAAACTGTGAGCAGCTTGTGGAGGCGCTCAAGTACGTGACCAAAGCTTTAGTGGCACTGCACGACTTGTCGTTCATGCACAGGGACATAAGCTGGGAGAAGGTGATGAGGAGAACGGTCAGGGAGAACGAGTGGTTTGTTTGCGGGTTTGAGGAGGCGGTGGGGGCTCCACAGATATACCCGCGAAGAGCGGTGGCGGCAGGGGAGTCGGAGGCGCCTGTGAGGCACGCGCCGGAGATGGAGAGAGGGTTGCATGGGGTGAAAGTGGACGTGTGGGGAGTGGGGTATTTGGTGAGGAGCTGTGGGTTGACAGGCGTGCCGAAGATGCTGAGGGAGCTTCAAAATCGGTGTTTGGAACAAAACCCGGAGCAGAGGCCGACCGCAGCCGATTGTTACCACCACCTGCTGCAGCTGCAGTCTTCTCTGCTGTCGGCAACAGCTGGTGGCGCTTTGATGTGACCCTTTCTGTCTCTCTCTCTATTCTATATTTATTATTATGATTAATTGATTGAGGGTCAAAGTTTCTGTACAAGTCCAAAATCGAAATTAGAAGTTGAATGCAATCCTCATATTTATTGTTGATATAAGTTTTTTGACCTTTGTGTCACGTATGTTTACATTCTTTTTTTTATTTTTTTATTTTTTGATATTTACATATTATTATTTTTTTAAAAATTACTTCCATTGTGCCCTTAAAAAATTAAATCAGGTAAGAAATTCATTTTTATCATAATAATTATGATATTGTCAAAATGATATAAACGGCAAATACTGCCACAAATCACGTCTCCTATCTTCTCTCTCTGACGACGACTGTTCTAAGTAGTGAATAGGAACAGTGTGCATGATGGTATTATGGTATTATTACGAAGACTCTTCCCTTTTGATGGGACTGAGCATCTCGCTTTGAAACAAACACCGGCGTTCCCGTGGATCTGACCCGCTGGCATTTCGGGCTTTAGAAAAATCAAATGACGCAGTAAGTTTCAAATTCAGTTACTTTACACTAGTTTTTCAATTCCTTTCTCAATTTCAGTCACTTATATTGAAAAATCAAATCAAATCAAATCTTTTTTTTTTTTTTTGAGTATCCCAGTTACACTGGGATTCGAACAGGTGACCAAGGGGGAATGGGGGACCTCACCACTGAGGTAAACCCCTCGGTCAAATCAAATCAAATCATTGATCTTGATTGTCTGTGAATTGGGTTTTCCAATTTCCTTTTAGTTTCTGGGTGCGACTTTGGTTTTTTTACTGGTTATGAATTCCTCTGATACTGATTATAGAAAAAAGAACATTTTGCATTGCACTAGCCACTAGGATCCTCAAGATTGATTCCATGAATTTTATGTTGCAATGAATTCTAAACTTGATATAAATATTAAGGTTTAATATTACAAAACGCCCCTAAGGTTTTACGAAATTATCATATTACATCCTTAATGTTTTTTTTGTCATTTGTAGTCGCCGAGGTTAATATGTGTGATCACAAATGGTCCATACCGTTAGATTCGTAAAAAACTCCATTAGTTTCCGACGTGGCATATATATATATATATATATCACAAAACATCCTTAAGATTCACGCACTTATCACAAATGGTCTTTGAGAATTTTTTTCATTTAAAATTCATAAAATTTTGATTTTCATTTTTAAATTATTTCAAAATATATTTTGTATTTTAAATACACATGACACTATATTTTTGAAAATGTGGGCTCCACATATATGCCACATCAATAAACTAATGAAGTTTTTTTAAAATTTAAAATTCATAAAATTTAAAAATGAAAAAACCATTTATAGAATGATTTTAACCTTGCGGACAATTTATGAACCCTAAACCCTTGGTTTTTTCATTTTTAAATTTTATAAAATTTAAATTATTTTTTTAAAACTCCATTAGTTTGTTGATGTGACATATATGTGGAGCCCACATCTCCAATAATATAATGTCACCTGTATTTAAAATACAATATATATTTTTAAATAATTTAAAATTCATAAAATTTAAAAATGAAAACTAAAATTTTATGAATTTTAAATTAAAAATTAAAAAATTTATCATGGACCATTAGTGACAGTGCGTGAACCTCAGGGATGTTTTGTGATATATATATATATATATATATATGCCACGTCGAAACTAACGTAGTTTTTGACGGAACCTAACGGCATGAACCATTTGTGATAACACATACTAACCTTGAGGACCACGAATGACACAAAAACATTAATAATACAATCTAATAGTTTCTTAAACCTTATGGACATTTTGTGATATTATGCCTAAATATTAATGATTAGGTGTTAAATGATTCAAGTGATGCCGAATATTTAGGTATGAAAGGAAATAGTAGTGGTAAGGTTGTCAAGATGAATAGAAGATTATATGAATACTTGAAAAAAACATAGCGCTTTTGAATTGGACATGATGCTATATTTACCCAGTAATTAGGTACATGATGTTATATTTACCTAGTAATTAGGTACATTATTTTATATTTACCTAGTAATTAGGTAAGTATTTTATATTTACCTAGTAATTAGGTATATTATTTTATATTTACCTAGTAATTAGGTACATTATCTTATATTTACCTAATAATTAGGTATATTATCTCATATTTACCTAGTAGTCGTGTAAATATTTTTGGGAAGACATCATCAAATACTCCTAATTTCATTGTTTTATATGAACTTTTTGTTCTTATGCTTGAAACTCCACAAATCAATCTTATTGATAGGTACAATAGTTTTATGTTGGTGCTTGTCTATGACTCTTTACTTTCATTGTAATTGCCTAATCGATAGATAAAATATGTGGGTTATTACTTTCATGATTTAAATTGTATTATATCTATATATTAAGTAAATATTGCAATAGTTAATTGTTAAAGTATTTTACTTCACGAAACTTTTTTTTTGTACAGATGTGTCATGGCAACAATAGAAAGATTCAAAAATTAAAATATGAAATCCATTTAGAAAGAATCGATACATTAATTTGGATGTTCAATTAACGTTCTTTCCTTATTTATCTCAAAGCATAAAATGGACACAAGAAAAAATTAATAAAAGTCAATGGACCCATATCTAGAGCAAAAAAATGTGTGGACTAAATCCAATAACAGTTATAAATTTTGGACTTAGATTGAAGAATCCATTTTTAATTTGATACCTTAAAATGAAACTCTAATGCAATTGGGATAAAAAATTTTGCAAATATTTTCAAATGTTAATGTGTTATTGACCGGTTTAAGTTTTTTTGGTGTTGTTGGGGAGGTAAAATGGCGGCAGTGGGTGCAGAGGCAGCTCCTACGGTTAGTTCCATCAAATCAAAGGTCAGGAAATGCAGTTGTGAAGACGATGGGTATCATTGACAACATGTTCAGAGGTAGCAGTGGGTTTATTTACAGTTTTGATTGGTACGTACTACGTACGTCTGGGAAGTGCGCTTGGTAGGATTACATAGGATAAGGCATATTGTTTGGTTCTCTTAAAAATCTTTAGCCTAGACTATTGCGGAATCTTTAATTTCTCTCTTTTTTATTTTGTATTTAATTTTGCATAAACAAATCAATAATTCTCGAAAAATTTCCCACCAAGATTTCCATGTTTAGATTATGAATAGCAAGCCTAACCCTTTTACCTTTGGGAAAGACCAAAAAAAAAAAACCTAGCATTTTTCAGGTTCATAAAGTAAAGAAACATATGAAAGTTGGCGTTCTTGTTGTGTATCATTTCTAAGCTCATTTACCATTTGAAATTTCCTGTGACATGAAAGGAAAACCTCCATTATGATTGTCCTCGATCCAAACCCTTCATATAATAATACCAAATACTGAAACGAGACAACAATTTGTTACAATATTGAAGCATGTCATCACTAGTCTTGCTACAGAATGAGTGCAAATGTGTATCCATGTTTCTTTTGTGGGAGAACCATAGGTACATTTCCGCAAATGCAAAACCTAGTTGCTCTGCCCTGTGGGGCCAATGTGTCCATTTTACCTTCATTATTGCCCCAATATAAACCCAACTATTGCAAACTTTCCAATATGTGTGTGTGTGTCATCAACATTTCACGTTTGGGGTTTTTACTTTTATTAAATATAAATTTAGTGTATAGTTGCTGTCGTTTCTGACCTTTTTGCAACTTAATTTTATCAGCCAATTACGAGCCTTGAGTCGCATGAACCGTACACAGCTCCAAGATTGTGTCTCTTTGTGGACCGACAATGACACACAGCTTTAATAATATTCTACGATTTGTTTATTAAAACAGAAGCCACCTCGGTCCATCTGTAAGCCCAGACCCAACAAACCTTACCTATAAATAACGAGGCCCACATAAGCTCTTTCGCGCCCAGATTCTATGCACCAAAGGAAGTTGCAAACGCTAGTTGCCAAAATTTGTGTTCCTCAAAAGACTTTTAACCAACATATATATATATATATATATATATAGTTATTTTTATCAGGATGTCATTGTAATAGGCAGGAACGTAAGGATGCAGCGATAAAAACGTGATTCAGCGAGATATAAGGGATAGGGAAATTGAACGATAACCCTACAAGTAACAATGTCGGAATCCACCAACAAATTGGAATCCACCAGAGAAATTGAGTAAACCTCAATTATATTGATTGAAAATAAGATGAATAAACTTACAAATACAACGCCATGAGTTGGCTTAAATAGAAAACAAAGAAACCCTAAAACCGTAGGAAACCCTAGGTTCTATAATATTCCTAAACTTAGCTAATAAGAAAATAATAAAAATCATATTAGGAAAATAATATCCTAATAGATAACTTATTCTTCAAAATATAAGTAAAATTAAACATTAAATTAAATACAAATCTTGACAGAATCATAATTGCTTCAGACTTCCTCAATCAATTAGAAAATCCCAACAATACGCCTTCTTTCTTTTCCTAGCGCCATAATTGACATTTAATTGAGATTTTCCTCTCTTGCACGATTTCCTTCCAACTTTAAGCCATTTTATTTTAATTAATTTTTCACACCATAATTGACCCATATTTCGTCTTACATCATAACGTCCGGATGTTTGTATAGGAGAATATATATAGCTATTCTCTTATCCGAATTTCCGCACGTTATTACCGTGCGGATGTCATTGTAAGGCCATCTCCAGTCATAGGGCTAAATGTAGTCCATAGCTAAAAATTTAGCCATCCAAAATATTAATTTTTTAAAGAATAGTGTAAGGCTAAAATTTTCCATCTCCAGCCATGCATGGCTATATTTTAGAATCCTTCATATTTTATTATTTTGAGAAGCATGGGACCCACAAAAAAGTGGATGGATTTCAATGTGTAATATGAAAAGCACATGCATGGGGCCCACAAAAAATTTGGCATAGGCCAAAGCTAGGCTAAATGTGGCCTAGTTGGAGGGCTAAAGGGCCAAATGTGGCCCTCCAAATTTGGCTAAATTTTTATTTAGCCCATGGTTGGAGATGGTTTTTGCATTATGTTAGGGCTATATTTGGGATATAGCCCATGACTGGAGATGACCTAAACAAAGAGGAAAGCAAGGAGATGCAGTAAAAAATATATGGCATCTGCACGATAATAACGTCTGGATGTGCGCATAGGGGAATTTATATATATATATATATATAAATTCTTAAAATTATAACATAAAAGTAGATGTGAAATTACTGAATTACCCTTGACATCTTATTAATTAGTTGCACTAACATGACGCTAATAGGAAATTGATGTTTTTATAAATTATGTGGTAAACAGACGTCATTGTATAGTGTGAATTTGTTTGGACCTGATAAGCAATTTCCGAACTTTATTTTCAAGGATATATCAACATCTGAATAAATAATGTTAGGATACAATTAATTTAAATCAAACCACCAAAAAATAAGAAAAAAAATACCCATGTTGTTGGGTAACTGCTAGGCAACTCCTATAAGAAGAAGAAGAAATCCAAACTACAAGGAAAAGATTTTATGTTGTACTATGTCCAATTTGATTGCCATCCAAGACGGCACATACACCCGTCTCATACAACTGCCAATCGTACCAGCCCAGCCTAACCCGACCTCTTCTACCACTCGGGTCCTCTCCAAAGACATCTCGATAAACCCGAAAATCGAAACCATGGTCCAACTATTCCTCCCCCGTGAGGTCCTCCGTTTACCCGCCCTTAGAATCCCTATCATTTTTTACTACCAAGGGGGCCCCTTTATTTTCCTTAGTGCCACGTCATCCATTTTCCTCGAATTCTGTTCAACCATGGCTCTCCAACTCCGAGTCATCATCGTCTCCCTAGAGTACCGCCTTGCACCCGAACATCGCCTCCCTGTGGCTTACGACGATGCCATGGATGCACTGCACTGGATTAAAACTGTTTAAACCACAATATTCCTGGAGTTTAACGTATGAAATGTTTTAGATGCTTTGCATGTTAGAAAATGACAAGGGTTGGGTCATTGCCCATGAGATGGATATATGTGTTCAAGGTGAGGACTTGTACATATCTCGTGTATTGCAATCTGTCTTTTTACCAAAGGGGGAGTAGTCCCTTTTTACAAAGATGGCTACTTCTATATATAGGGGTCTTTACAACAGAATTTAAGAGCTGCTTCCCATTCGGCGGTAGTCTTGTCAGGTTAGGTGGCGGATTGAGCGATTTTTTGCGAGGACATAGGCTCTCTTCTTGAGGAGCGATGGTCTGTGTCAGGAGGTCTTGTCATCGACGTGGTTCCGAGGGGTTTTGTCGATGTGGTTGATTTATGTCCTCGTGTTTCTAAGTAATCCCGAGGCCGAGGTGGAGGATACGTGTCTTGTTCTTATTTGGCAGAAGGGCTCGGTAAATGCTGAGCGTCAACAAAAACCACCAAAGAAGATTGGATCACACGATTTGCTGACTTTTCGAACTGTTTTTTAATGGGTACTAGTTCTGGTGGGAACCTGGCTGACCATGCTGGGCTTCGCGCTTGTGAAGTGAGTGATCATCTTGATCCTCTGAAAATCAAAAGGCTCATATTGCACAATATGTTCTTTGGTGGGTCCGAGAGGACCGGGTCGGAGCTGGCCATAGTGGATGACCCGATTTTGCCACCTCGTGCCTATGATGATGCGTGGAAATGGGTGTTGCCTGTGGGCACAAACCGTGACCATGAGTATTGCAATTCATTGGTGAGTAACGAATCCGAACGTTGCACTTCGATTCGGGTAATGGGTTGTCGTGTCTTGGTTGCGGGTTGTTTAGGGAACCCGTTGATTGACCATCAGATGTTGTTGGGGAAGATGTTAAAGGGAAAAGGTGTACGGACAATGACCCATTTTGGCGATGGTTTTCATGGTTTGGAGGTATCTGACCCGTCCAAAGCCCCAGCCTTGTTTGTCGTCTTGAAAAACTTCATATATGAATTATAATTAATTGCTTTATTTTCATGATTAGAAAATTTATAATTAATTTATTGAACCCATAAAAATTAGATAGCCATAATATCGCAATCATACAAGTAGAACGAAGAGATAGAGTGGTTCACCCATAAACTTGGGCTATATCCACTGATTTTGTATTTGTATATATGTGTAGATATTACATTGAGATAGGCTTGAGAGCCTTTGTAAATGGGCGAAGGGATATAGAGAGAGATCTCGAGAAAAGGAGAGAGTTGCCAAGAGCATTCTTGCTCTCTCACCGAGTGTCTTGGAGAGAGAGAGAGAGAGAGAGAGAGAGAGATATATATATATATATATATATATATATATATATATATATATATATATATATAGGAAGCCCTCTTGCCTCTTATAGGCATTTCCCAACCGTCCTTGGAAGTGGGCTAGGCATAGTGAGACCCTTGGGCCCATAATGGTGAGGCCTAGACGCAATGTCTGCCTTGGTCATAACCGTGCGTCAACAAGCCCCCAAGTCCTCAATCTAAGAGTAGCTTCTTGGCTGAGGACTTTACAAGTCCATGAAAGGGTTTGGCCAAGCCGAGCAGTTGTCGTGTGTTGATATCTTGATCAAGCCATGTTTACAAGCCAGTCGTGCTTGGTGTTATGCGGTATTTGGTGTCGGGCACACGAAGAGCAGTCATGGAGAATATTTGTTTATGCCGAGCAGAGCACCGTGAAGTTTGAGATAGTCATAACTGAGCAATAATGGCCTCAGTGGTGTCCGAGCCGGTGGCGTAAGATTCATAATGGAGTTTGTGCATGTGATGTTACATTTATAATATGATGAGGATGTTCATGATGATGACATGATGAGAATGTATGTGATGATGACATGATGAGAATGTATGTGATGATAACCCGTAAAAATCAAATAGCCATAATATCGCCAGTGGCGGATCCAGGATTTAAAAGTCAAGTAGGCGAAACTTACCTTAAAAACTCGAAGGTACGAGTGAATTTCATTCATAAAAATAAAAAGATACACCTAGTCAGGGGGGACGGAATGAGCCTTACCCTCAAATATGCATATCTATACATAAATAAAAGCTTTTAAAAAAACAAGAAGTAAATACAATGCAACACAAAACTAAACTATTTAAATCTAAAACTTTACCCTACAAGGCTTAGAAATCCTAAATTCCTCAATTATCTCTTTATTATCGATAGTATTAGCAAACTCTATTTCAATGTGTAGAATCATGCAATCAGCAAGGAATTCATCAGCTATGGTGCTCCGAAGTCTATTATTAATAATTCTCATACATGAAAAGGCTCGTTCCGTTGTTGCTATAGAAACAGGAAGAGTCAACAACAACTGAATCAACCTGTAAAGCAAATGGTAGTTTTCTGCCAAAGTTGTTTCCACCAATTGTTGACATAACTGAGGAAGAGAGGTAATTTCCTTAAAGCAGGGAAGGCGATGCATATCATTTTGAAAATACCTCAACTCAATTTCTAAAGCTTTCAAGTCACTTGGAATGAAATCAGCAAGATAGAATTTCTCAGCAAGTTTACATATATGACCAATATTGAATGATTTGAAGGAATTACGAGGATCCAATGCTGAGCTAAGAATAAGAAGTTAAACTATTTGCTCTGGAAATCTGTCATTTAACTCCCTCAACATGCAATCTATCACATCATTAAATACATAAACACGATAGTAGTGTTCAACTATAATAAAATCCTTTTGTTGACAAGAACGACGTGTGCCCATCATATAACGAGAACCCATATCAAGAACATCAATATCATGTTGTTCACAAAATGATACCACACTCATGAATAAATCATCCTAACCATGTGCCCTCATATCTTGGAACTGTAATTTTGTGTTTTCAACAAAATTTAAAGCACTTACAATATCTTGAGTTTTTGTTTGAAACACTTGACAAAGAAAGTTGGTCAATTCCATAATTTTATCCATCAAAAGCAATGAAAACACAAACTCAAAAGACATCATAGCAATATAGTTACTCTCTGCATCGCCACGAAATTGTTGGTTAGGTCCATTATCACTGATTTCCTGAAGAAGTAATTTGCAGTCAGATTTGTTAAAGGGGATAAGATGGGACCGTCACTTAGCAATAGGTTTCTTCTTTTGTTTTTTAAAGTATGAGTGGCTTTTTAAAAAAAAGTATAAGTGGAGTGGGCATGGCCCATGGGACTAGAATGTTTTGTTAAGTGGGCATGGCCATGAGATTGGGAATGTCGGCTCGCTGGGACATTAGTTTAGGGCCTTGAGTTTATATTTGTTTTTGTTAAAGGAGAAAGTGGGCTGGGGTTTTGTTTCTGTTAGAGTAGAAAATTTGAGTAGGCAAGAGTCAAGGGTTTGAGTAGGCAAGAGAAATATGACTCTATTGGGTAATGGGTAATTTTTACTTTGGGAAAAAATGGAGTAGGCAGGTGCCTACCTTGCCCTTAAGGTAGGACCGCCCCTGAATATCGCAATCATACAAGTAGAACGAAGAGATAGAGTGGTTCACCTATAAACTTGGGCTACATCCACTGGTTTTGTATTTGTATATATGTGTAGAGATTGCATTGAGATAAACTTGAGAGCCTTTGTAAATGGGAGAAGGGAAAGAGAGATTTGGAGAAAATGAGAGAGTTGCAGAGAGCATTCTTGCTCTCTTAGCCAAGTGTCTTGGGGAGAGAGAGAGAGAGAGAGAGAGAGAGGCCCTCCTAACCAACCTTGGCAGTGGGATGGGCATAATGAGATCCTTTGGCCCATAATGATGAAGCCCAGATGTCAGCCTTGTCATAACCGTGGGTCAACATAATTGTTGAATGCTGAGAGCTGAATCAGTGACTGCTACGTTTGTAATATTCTATTCAAAAATTAATTAACTTAATTAAAATATTAACAATTGTATCATCAGTAAGCACATTAAAAAAGAATAAAAAGATAGATCCTTTTTGCGTCAACTTCGCGACCGAAGTCTCCGTGATCATCGCGTCCGTCGAGTACAGGCTCGCTCCGGATCATGGGAGCGGATCCGCCGTCCCAAAATTGGTGTCCCTCCGTGTCCCTTTCATATTTGTCTGACACGTGTCCACCCACATAACATAAACTTAACTCTGTTAAATTCAATTTTTTTACCAAATAAATAAGTTAATATAAACCATAAAATACTCGGCAGTGCATCTTGCAAAACCTAGCCTCCTAGATCAATACAAAGTTCATAAACGTAATAACAGATTGAAATATTTAGAAAGATCCATACGAGTCAATTACAAAAATTAAGACCAAATACACCACATTCATTCAAAACCCAATACTGGTTAACTAAAAAGATAAATAAAAAATTGAAATTTACAAGATGAGTATGCATCAGAGAGATCATTCTCGCACTTTTCGATCAATGGTGGGTCTTTGATGGTGCGGTCAAACTTGGAGCGGCTAAAAGGCCCGAGCTTGGAAGGTAAGAATGAGTTCTTGATGGCCACCAAACAAACTTTGCCATTGCTATCGTGTAAGAAAAAGCCTTCTCTGTTGGCTTCACAGAGCATTGGAGAAGAAAGACAAGACGAAATTGACGTTGTCATTGTTGTTTTCTCTCAGATTTGCTTTGTTTCTGGTTTTTCTTCTCAAAATTTCGTTATGCTTGGCTTTTGCAATTTGCTAGTATATGGTTTTACTCCGTGATCTTTCAATTAGGTTTCTGATTCAATTGTATACTGGTTTTTCAATTGGGTTTCGAATTCACAAATTGTGTTTTTCAATTGAGAGTACTGGTATATGGTGAGGTTGTGGCTGAGGGAGGTGGTCAGGGAAGGGGCATTGAGGTCACGAGGCTGCTATGGTGTTGGTTTTCTATTTCATTTTTAGGTTTTTTTAAAAATAAAATTATTTAGTTAACAGTGTTAATTCAAGGTTAAGTATGTGGACATGTGTCAAAAAATTACGCAAGAGACACAAAGGGACATGAAAAATGGGGACAGCGGATCCCGTCCCCCGGATCATTGGCTGCCTGCAGCTTATGACGATGCGATGGGCAGCACTTCGATATAAGAAGTTGCTGTAACGTATTGCTTTAATGTGATTGCTATGCTGCTTGCACTAAAAATATAATATAATGTTTAAGAAACTTACTCATTATGTAATTTTCTACTACAAAGTACACAACACAACATCAGCGACACACTCGGCTGGAGTCTGGACAAAATTCTTGAGTTGAGGTTAGCGAACAACCCCGCGTTCCCGCTGAGCTGTTCGGATCTGATGTGGGACTTGTCGTTGCCGATTGGAGCTGGTCGTGACCACGAGTATTGCAATCCGACGGTGGGGGACGGTTGTAAGAAGTTAGATAGAACGGCGGTTGGGTGTGGGTGGAGAGTTTTGGTGACTGGCTGGGATGGGGACCCACTGGTCGACCGTGAGATTGAGGTGGCAAAGATGTTGGAGGAAAAGGTATTGAGGCCTCCACGGCCAAGGCAATGTTTGTGGTTCTTCAGAATTTCATATTTTCTCAATCGGCTAGTTAGAAAATGGTGGTTGCTTGCTTTTTCACTTCTGAACGTTGCAAAATAAACAATCAAAATATCTTTTTAATGATGTAAGAAAACTTGTAAGAATGTCATCTATAACGTAAGTCAATAAAATGAACCAAAATGTTATCGATATATGTTTCAAAAATATTGATGCACATCCATACCTCAGATACATACATGTATAAATATTCTTAATCACTTCACGGAACATATTTTATGAGAATGTTACCATGCAAGTCTCAAAACGTTGGGCTACTGAAGCAATCCATACTTTTGGATATGTGGTCGGCCTTCCGTGAGAATCTTGGTGGGTTGGCCCAGCCTAAGAATATTGAGATGGCATGTCTCCTTTGTAGACTGTCCATTTGTATGTGAAAGCTCAGATATTCAGTGGACGGGAAAATCATATAAAAGTAAAGATAAATGAAAAGCACTTGCAGACTTGATATTCGAAACTCCAAACATCGCATGAATATTTGTGTGTTGCATGCTTTTCTAATTTCCAAATATTCCGAAAAGGCTTTACCACTCACTCCCAATTCCCAAAGTAACTCGAAACCACACAGATTGAACCCAACAGAGGCTACAGCTGATGGGCTTAAACGTATGGTTGTTAATTTTAGACTGAATGTAGTAACAAAATACCGAAAATCTAATTCATGGTGGTGATTGGTCTACCATATTCGAAGACAGAACAAAATGTAATATTGTCATGTACGATACCAGTGGGGCACCAGAATCATGCTCTAGAGATTTGGGGGGCAGTCTCCACTGTTCACATATCATAAACCCAACAGTTTATTTGCTGTTGGCCATGACCCCATAACATCAAATCCTTTAGTATCTGCCCTCAAGGCTGGACTGGCCAATTATTCAACGCATAATCCAAAAGGAATAAGTACAATTTTTTAAGAATTAGCAATATCACTTTTAGTGTTCCTCCTAATTTAAGCTTCACTATATTCTTTTTATTAATAAATAAATTGTACCAAATGTGGGTTACGTCGTTTGGTCAGGCGAATGTATTTGTTTTGAGTTCGAATCTCACTCTCTTGGATTATATTATGGTAGTTTAGAATGTCATATTATAAGAAAAAAAAACATATAACACACTCCAAAATAGAAATTTGTTAACTAAAATATATAATAAGAAACATTGTACGTACTAAATGGAATAAGTAAGTTGTGTATATTATATATAAATAAAATTGAGAAGACATTGGTTTGACTTGAACTTTGGTTGGTATTGTGGAAGAGGGGCCAGAGGTATAGATGGCGTAGCAGGCAGGCAGGCAAGCGAAGGGGTTTTGAAATTTTTGGCAAGGAGAAAGTGGGGCAAGGCCGCCGTTTGCCCACGCCGCCACTGGCCATACATACATGTAACAAATGGTGGCCCGATATATATATAGACATTGGTTTGACTTGAACTTTAGTTGGTATTGTGGGAGAGGGGCAGAGGTATAGATGGCGTAGCAGGCAGGCAGGCAAGCGAAGGGGTTTTGAAATTTTGGCTGGGAGAAAGTGGGGCAAGGCCGCCGTTTGCCCTCGCCGCCACTGGCCATACATACATGTAACAAATGGTGGTGGCACAATATATATATATATATATATATATATATATATATATATATATATGGTGAAACATTCAAAATACCATAAAATGTCATTGATTAATGCAATTATTAAGAGTTAAAATTATTAATTAAATAAGGATAATATAGTAAATTCACACTCTTTCATATATAAAAAATTAAAATTAGAAGTAAAATAAGATAATATGTCATATACAACTACCTATTATCTTTTTTTAATTCTAAAATAGAATAAAGAAATTTAAAAAAACCAATTGGCACACGCGTGGGCGTGTGCCGAGAGACTAGTATCTATATAATGCCACGCTTTATCTGAAAGATAAAGAAAAATGCCTTAGAAAACCCAAATTAAACTTTGGATTATTTCTATATCAAATAAATTATAAACATAGTCAAGATGATGAGAGAAAAATAAACTATTTAAATTGAATTTAGGGATTTTGACAATGTTAATATGTTATGTTGTGAATAAATAAAAAGGAAAAAGATAAAGATAAAAAGAAAAGGAATGGGATATGTGACATTAAGAGGAGAGAGTCTAGACTTTATAGACGCCTAAAGATGCAGACAAAACGTACTCAAATGATGACAAATTGATCTTCCTATAAAAAGGCCCCATATGTTTATATTTGCCATATAGTTTGGGTTTGGATGTAACAATTAAACCTCATGTCATTGTAACAAGACAAGGTACGTAGCATTGTGCCACGAATATGTAAAGTACAAAAGTTCTTGAAAACAAAACAATGATGTGAGTCGACTCTTCCAGCCATATGTTTCATTTTCTTATGTGACGTTATCTCTACATGTATCGACGTGTAGGATATGGACTTGAGTCGTTTTTATGCATTCAAATCCTGTCATGTGACAAACAATACAAACAAATTCTAAAAGAAACAAAACTAGGTCACGTAACAAAATCACCAAACCCTAATTTTCAATTTGTGATTACGACGTGGGAAAATCTCCTCCTACCATTTACACACCAAGCAACTACTATTATATAATTTTGGATTATTGATCACATGCATTTCTTGGAAACTTAATTATGTAAGCTACGACGTCATTTCTTAGATACATGTAAAATACGTACATGTAACATGCCTGCATGTGTGAAGGCGTACAAGTGCCGTATGATGTAGATGTATAGCAAAAAGAAGATAAGAAATCTGAGGGGAGCATTGCATATGTATGATGTATGAGGGCTTCGGCTTCGTCGTCTTCCCATATATATATATCCCAATCGATATCAGATATCAGATATCGATCACTGCATGCATGCTCTTTTCATTGTATATATCACACAGTCGCAGTATATACTGCTCGAGGAAAAGACAAAGACATGGAAGAAATAGGATTTTGTGTGATTGATTAAAGCGTTCTCTTTGTTGGACATCCTGGCACGTAATTGTAATATCCTCATGGAAAATATCAGTTGATTAATTATTATTCAAAGAAACGACGTAGTATCCGAACTCCATCTGCTCTTTGTCGACATGTGGGTTCATGTACTGGCCATAGCCGCTCAAAACTCAAAATAAAGCAAACTTCAACAAAGTTAAGATTAAGACCGAGCTCGTCTGGCAATTTGATATTCAATATTATCAGTGGCGGTTTGAGGATTCAAAATTAAATTGAGCAAAACTTACATACTAAATTTAATCTGCATTTGAATTTCATTAATAAATATAAAAAGATACATTTAGTCACAAGGGACATAATGAGTCTTATCCTCAAATGCATATTTATCCATAAATAAATGTTTAATAAATACAAAAGCTAAAATTAAAACCAAAAGTAAATGCAATGCAATACAAAACAACACTATTTAAATATAAAATTTAACCATGCGATGCTTGCAACTCTTAAATTCCTCAATTATCGATATTATTAGTAAACTCTCTTTCGATGTGGAGGATCATACAATTAGCAAGAAATTCATTAGTTATGGTGTTTCAAGTTGATTCTTAACAGTGGCGGAGGTGTGCTTAGGCCTGCGGGGGCCTTGGCCCTCCCAAAATTTTGAAATATTATATATTTTGGGCTTTGTATTGGAGAATTTAGGATAATATATATATTAAAATAATGCTTGTGCCCCCACAATGAAGAGAATGAGGGATGTAATATTCCCCCTTCAACTAAAAGGCTATTTCCTTAGCAAAATGGCTAAGTTACTCTTGGATCCCACCAACATAATTAATAAAAATTAAAAGAAACAGCCAATCAAATCTTTCTCCCCCCCACAATGAAGAGAATGAGGATGTAATATTCCCCCTTCAACTAAAAGGCTATTTCCTTAGCAAAATGGCTAAGTTACTCTTGGATCCCACCAACATAATTAATAAAAATTAAAAGAAACAGCCAATCAAATCTTTCTTTCACAATTATATTTAAGAAAATAGGAAATCAAAGATAACCAGTTATTTATTTATTTACTTATTTACAAGCTTCACACTGGGAAAGGAATCAATCCTAAACCCTAATATATTGGCCCCCTCACACATAAAATCATGGCTCCTCCACTGATTCTTAATAATTCCCATCAACTCTTTGAGATTCAACTTTTTCAACTGGAAGCTCGATAATGGGAGACTCGGGAAGATTTTACTCATTACATATTAGAGTAGATAAAGAAGTGCTAGAAGGCAATGTACTAGATGATGACCCATCATTCTTTTTCTTGAAAAAGACAACAAATTCTTTGTTCTATTGGGATTCCGATTGTGACCAACATAATAAAAAGATAGCCTATGAATAATATGTAGAAAGAATTTTAATCAAACATACCAACAAAAAATCAAACAAATTCTCATAATGGCATCTCAACAATACCAAACCAAAAATTAGAATTCATCCATAATTAAACCATAGAATACTCCATTTTAACAAAATCCCAAATCAAAGCTCAAGAATAATTCATCCCTAATCAAAGCCCTAATTAATTTCAACAAAATCTAAAAATGATAATTCATCCCTAATTAAAACCCTAGAATATTCAATTTTAAATTAAAACTATAATTAAAGATATATAGCAAATGAGAGAATGAGAATAATACTTGTTATTGACAAAAGGAGAGGAGAATATGTTGTTGACAAGTTGTCAATCCAAGATAATAGAAGATGTAGCCAATAGATGGTAGAATTTGACCCAAAAAGAAGAAAAAAAAAAAGGAAGAAACTTGCTGTTGTATGGTAGCAAAGATAGAGAGAGATGAACAAAAAGACTAATAGACAAAAGATGAGAGAGAAGATATGGAACCACTTGAATGGGCAACATATATGTAGGGTTTGCTTTTAATTTTGAGCTGAACTTATAACACATGTAGGTATGTTTTTAAAAAAATTGGGCTGCCCTGCCTGCCCTGTGCACAGCACCTGAATATTATCATCTTGTGATCAATTAATCAAGTTGGTTTCCTATTCATATATACAAATTGATATTTTTAGTAGGAGTTAAAATTATTGTTCCTACCAACCAACGAGATTTAGCTCAATAAAAAATGGCATTGACTTGCATATTAATGGTTTAATTTAGATTATCACTTATACTCAAAAAAAACATTATTATTCCTTGTCGTACATGAAGAAAATGACACAAGACAAATTTATACAAAAATGAGCCGGGCAGCCCTAAAGCTCTGTTAGATAGAGATGGAGGAGCTAAACGTATCTGATGATTAAACCTCGAGCCTTTTCGATTTGATTATATAAAAAGTAAGCTTAGTTTTCTTTTGTTGTTTCTTGTCCTTTTTTGTCATGGGGGTCTACTTTATTATATGTGCCAACTAAAATTTATCTTTTGTGATTTACTTGTTGATTTTTTTGCAATATATTATTGCGAAATTTGCAGTAAAAACAAGAATGTTTCCCTTTCCAATTTGAAAAAAGGGAAAAGAGAAAAGAGAAAACATGACTCACGTTCCCTAATTAATGCACTCTCTTATCATTCGTGTTTGGGAGTGTAACGCAAACAGCTTCATCTTCATGGGAAAAGAGAACAAAAACGTTCTGATTGTAATGTAAATGCATGCGGCCCGGGTATTGATGTTATATGGATCGGGTTATAGGGAGGGAGGGATCGGAGATGGAGTAGCACGTGGTCAGGAAGGGTAAGGCACGTGTTGAAGAGGTTCTCCTCATGCAGGGAGTTGCACTTGCTTGCACCATGACCATTGCATGTAATTTTGTAACTACACTGACTTTGTTTCGCGACACGTCGTTTTGGTCCATTGTTTGAGTGAGTGACGCTCATTATTTCTCGAAGTCAGGGTCATGGTGTGAGGTGAGCCACGTGTGGAGGAGCTTCTTCTCATGCAGGCAGCAGGGGTTTGCAAGAAACGTATTGGCTTCGCTCTGCGACACGTCGTTTGAGTCCATATATTTTATTCGAGTAATTAGTTGAAGACAGAGTGTGTTTAAGGAGCAATTAAGAAGGGGATTAGGGGGTTAAGTGAGAAAGAGGAAGAAGACAAAGAAAGGAACAGATAGACAGGGCAAAAAGGGAGGGCCCAAGGGCAGGTGGGTATCCATGAGAGAAATCCAAAGAGTTGTCGTTTAAGGGGTCAGAGAGAATAGTTGTGTGTTGTGCACAAAATGTTTGTGTTTGAGAGTTGGATTAGAAATTTAGAAAGAAAATGGAAGAGAGAGAGATGAGAGAGAGTGTGGTGCCAGAACAAACTACAGATGGTTTCCACGTGATGCGGGCCTTTTGGAAGCGAGTACGGCCGGGAATGGGACTGTCATTGTCCTTACCTGTGGCGGCTGTGCCTCTCTTGCCTTTCCTCCCTTTGATTTCATTTTGTTTTTCCTAAAGCAAATCTCATCAAATTCCTTCTCATATAACCTAGCTACCTATACTTGTTGCTTGTCACGTAATATAATATTGGAGAATGCGAGGTAGTTTTACTTTGACTAGGCATAGTATTTTCCAAAAATGTTAACAAAACTTGTGATAAACAATAATTATGTGATCAACGCGAGCTTCATGTGATGTGGGGGCAGACGCATTCCACCCTTATCTCTCATGTTCAAAATTAATGTTGTAATATGTTTATAATATCATCGGAAGAATGTTGCAGCATTTGAAGACAAACACCAAAGACAATTTTTGCTAGTATTCCTTGCTTTCTTTTATATATATATATATATATATTGCCACACATGCCTCCAAATCTCCAGGTATTAAAAAGAATACACGAATAAATCCAAGAAAACTTGCATTTAATTAAAAAATTTCTTGCAGATGAATACACAACAAAGAAAGCTCTGTCAATCCTCAATGGATTCTAGCATCCTTTACTCTGAATCATCCATAAGGGTGGGCCATGTCTTCCATTGGATTTTTCTCCACCTTTTAACCCAACCCATGTATTGCTTTTTGGTTATAGTGCGTCCCACTGGCCTTTGGATTTAGTGATGGACGGTCACGATCAAATCAATCGTTTGCAAAATGATTAATTATGTTCTAATTTAATTTTTGTTCTTCTTCCTCTTAACCACCTGAATTACAATTTAATCAAACTATTAATTAATTTATTATGATTAACTTAATAAATTAAGCTGCTTAATTAATTATGGCAGCATGTACATGGTAGTTGTAACTTGTAGCTAGCTACTAGAGAGAGAAAGAGAGTGAAAGGTAAAGCTGCATATATATATATTTCTTCTACATTATAAAAGTAAAAAGAGTACACAAAAAAAAAGAGTGAAACCAGCTCTTAGTTTATTGGGTTCCTTATTGTGTCACTTTTTTTGTCTGGCTTTTTGTTGGTCACTAAGAAAAACTAGCTAGCTACTTACAAGACCCTCCGGAAACAGTAGAAAAAAAAAAAAGGCTTTTCCTCTAACTTTGCCTTTGTCCGACTCCTAACTCTTTTCAAGTATTCAACTCTTAGCAAAACTCTCAGGCCTACCGCCTCTGTTCATCTCCTTCAATGATGTCATTTTCTCATAGTTTTGGCAGGAAGAAGACCCCATACCCCATACCCTTTTGGTAAAAATTCAGCTGCTTTTCTGTTGAAGCCAAGTTGAGAAGACTTGGAGGGTCTTCATGTCTGCTCTGTAATGCTTCTGTGTGAACTCAAGCAGCATAGACCATGTGAAATCTGGATATATTCTTGGGGACGAAGTATCATCAACCAACCCTTTTGGTGGCTTCACTACCTTATCACCTCTGGGACACAAGAAGAATGCAAGAGACTTCCTTGGTGTTTGGCTGTTTACCACTGCCCTGTGCAAGCAGCTCTTGTACCTCCCGTTTGAAAGAGCCTATCAATTAAATTAATCAGTAACAAATTATTCAGAAAATTTAATAAAGTCAAAGAACGATTACAAATGCTGCTCACCATGAAAGTGTCCCCAATGTTGACAACAAAGGCATTTAAATTTGGGCTAATGGAGTGCCATTTATCATCCACAAACACCTCAAGCCCTCCAACTTGGTCTTGGTGGAGAATGGTTAAAGATGTTGGATCGCAATGAGGACCCGTGCCTAAAGTCTGATCAGGTTTCTGGCATGGTGGGTAGTAATTCAGCCTCATTATCGAATCATTGTCTTCGAAAAATTCCTTAAAATGGGCTCTGTCAACTCCAAGGCTCAACCCCAGAAGCTCCATGATCCCAATAGAAAGAGTGCTCATAGCCTCACCGTAGTCTTGGTACACCCTCCTGAACAAAACAGAAGAAAATATTATTATGGTGAGAAGCATTTAAGGAAATGAATCAATTAATGGGAAATTAAAGTAGCATTGTGCCTACCCGAATTCCTTGAATTCTTCTCCCATTTTACCGCAGAGATAATCTTGGACGATACTGGATGAGCTTGCAGAGTAGCGAAAAGAAAGAGTCTCCTTCCATGGAAGTTTTGACGAGAATCTACCAGTGAAGCTGCTGGCATAGCCACAGTGCTCCCCTGCTAGCCTCTGCGCTCTCTGTTTCTCAGACAGAGCCAACTCGAAGAAATCGTCCATGTAGCCATGAGCATCGGCTATGAGTTGATTGTCAACACCATGATTCACAACAAGGAAAAAGCCATGCTTTTGGCAGGCCTCGCCTACAATCCTGGAGGCTTTCATTGAAGCTTCTTTGTTGCCAGCGAGAAAACCCCCAAGTCTATGAGAGGGACTTGGAGCTCAGGGGTGTTTGCGCAGGGCTTTTCCTCATCAGGCCATATGAACTGGCTTGGTATTTCTGTCTGGTACCTGAGCACTGAGGCATCAAAAACTAATGGTTTTTGGTCATCTTGTTTGTACTCTGTTTTTGGGGCGGGGGGTTGAGCCATGGATTGCATGCTTCTTGTTGTTCTGATCATGCACTCAACTGCCATTGCATTAACTTAACAGAGAAATTAAGAATGGGATGAACTGGGAGAGAGGGTTTGGTTTCTGAGGCTGACTGATATACAGGGAGAAGGAGGGAGTGAAATAAGTTTGAGAAGTGTGATGAGAGAAAGCCAAGGCCGGTTATTGGGTGGATGAGTGAACAAAAATTGGAATCTTATAGCTAGCCCTCTCTTCATTGACATTATATTTGTTTGCAGGAAAGGACTTTTAAAAGAGGGGAAATTTGCAGGGTGAGGGGCCTGTCCTTAGGCAAAATTGGGAATTGGAACCCTCTTCAAGGAAGTTTATTGTCTTTATTGTTGTTGCCAGAAAGCGTTTCCCAATGGTGTTTTGGCATTTCCTTCTGTGGAGGAAAAATGCTAATGTCACCCACTAAATCGTACAAAGGTTTTAGTGCCATTACTAGACCAGCAAATAATACTGTGTATGTACTATTTTAATAGTTTTCTTTCTAAATGATTTGTGAGTGTGTATATGTAAATTATGTTTCGATGTAGTCTTAAATTATATATATAATTGGACCACCAACAATTTTCAGGACACTATGACTTTATGACAGAGGTATCAAACTTGAGTAACCAGTTCCCCACATTTCCTGAGTCATTAACTTCACACTGCTTCAAAATTTGATCAATAGTAAAGTAATTCTGACACAAATATTTAAGGTCCTGAGGAAGTTCTGCAGTCAGCAGCGGCCATAATGGTCATGGCTGCAAATCTAACGTTAGGATTTAGGAAATGACAAACAAATGCAGAGGAAGAAAATGACAGACACATTGGAACGTGTCGACTTATCCACGTTTACATAAAAAAGAATTGTGTTGCGGATTGTTTGGTAAATTGAAGCTACAATCTAGCAATCTAGATTTGGGAATTAGCTTGTCTGATGAGGCTGTGTCTGGTCTAGTTTTTGGTGGATGACTTGATTGGTCTCGCTGGACTTGGCCTGATGTGAGGTGTTTTGTTGTTGTGTTCTGGGGTTTTCCCCCACTATTGCAACCAAAAAAAAAAATTGACAGACACAGAGGGTGACGAATTAGGGGATTGCATTGCAATTTGCATGCCATTGCAACTTGGCAAGTTATAGCGGTTTGCATGCCTCTGTAATTTGGCAGACGAACAACATGCAGAGGCAAATTCAGGTATCTAGGGGGCTTGCATGTCAGTAGAATTTGCCAGATGGACAACAAGCAGAGGCTAATTCAGGTACCTATGGCTCACTTGTCACATGGAAATGTGAAAGGGTTTTGCATGTATAATCTGGCAACTGGCAAGCGGTGAAAAATAGATTTTAGGGAGTTGCATTGCGTGACACAAGGATTTGCCAGATGAGCAACATGCAGAGACTAATTCAGGTTTGCATGTCATGGAAATAGGTGACCAAATGGTGGCCTTAATTAACACTCACCTTCTGTACTCTGTAGAGTCAAATATAGTTTTAAAATCTAAATTTCCATTGACTTCTTGAATGTGGAAAAAGTTAGAACTTGACCCGTTTGTGAGTGAGTGGTTGTTGTGGGGGAGAATACTTTGATTGTTTAATAAAAAGTTGAAAACAAATTCATTAATTAACAAGTTAAGGGATTAATAGCTTGCCACGATTCTAATAGTGTGTTTATTTAAATCTTATATATTAGGTGGGTACAGTAAATGAGTTGGCAATCAAGGTCAAGTGATTAAAGGCAACTAGACAGCATAATATTGGTGGTGTGGTGGTGTGGTGGTGTGGTGGTTTGGTGGTGGGTTTGAAACACACTGTCATGCGTATATATAAGCACCAGCCTATTAGTTTTGCACCAAAACTTAAGTCCCTCAGAAACTTGATTGCCTTCAACAACTGTAGCTAGAAAAGTGACTGTTAGTGCCATGTCGTCGGCAACAGACTCTTGAGCTCCTTTTCTTTCATTTTCCACTAAAAGATTGGCTTTTTTTCGCCCCATATATGCCATCTCATCAGACATCTCCTGGTGGACCTTTTCGGATTCGGGTTTCTAAGACAAATTGGGGGTGCATTGACAAAATCCCAATTGATATTATAGGTCAAGAATTAATATTCCAGAGTGCATTGACAAAATGGCCTCCAAAGGACATCATTTTGCAGCAAAAATGTCAAACTTGAACTGGTCTCAGTCACTCACAAGTATCGTGATTTCTTTCTGCTATGCTTAGGGGAAAAAAAACCCAAAATTATACTTTTGTTTTTGTTTTTTTTGGGTGTCGAGTGTGTTTGTGTTTATATTTTTATATTTTGTTAGAAAAGAAAAATGGTGAACTACATTTGTCACACTTGCAACAAGAAGCAGAAGCTCCAACGAATCATACAAAAGAAGGGACAAAAAGTTATGTGGCAATAGAAATATAATCTTATTCGTTTCTATGCAATCTTTACTCTCCTTTTTTTACCTTTGTAAATTGTGACAAAAGAAAGTATAACCACAGCCACAAACATGCGTCTTTCTAAGTAATATCCTCTTCATGTGTCCACTAGCTACTTGTGGTTTCCATTTCCACAGACACCAAAAGCTAGCAACTGCAGAATATATGTATACAATTATTGCTGTTCCAACACAGTTCAGGACTACAGCAAATCCAACTGTGAAATGCTACCGATAGTCATTCATATAGATGACCGTCACTTGTGCCATTGATAATCAATTAATAGCTGACAATCACAAATACCATTAATAATCAATCACTAGTTGACAATCACTTGTGCGTCCGTAATTCTTAATAACATTATAATCAATCAAATAAATGACAGTCACTTGTGGTATTGATAATCAATTAATAGCTGACAATAACTAATGCCATTAGTAATCAATCAATGGTTGACAATCACTTGTGCGTCCGTAATTCTTAATAACATTATAATATAATCAGATATTGTAATATAATAAGATATTATAATATAATCAAATGGACACTCCAAGAAACAATGAGCCAGTAATTGACCAAAGTTGTGGAAATGCAATATAAAATTGATGCTTTTTTCACATGTAATTTATGTGTTCCTGTGACTCTGTCCCTTTGATTGAGTGTGATAGAAACAGTTCATAACAAGAAAAGCGTGTTGTATATATAACACTATGCAGGTGGCTCAGTTTTCACATCACTTGCATGTATAACCACTATTTTTGTGTGTGTTGGGGGAGGAAAGTATAACCACTAATTCAATGGGACAAAAATGGTTGAACAAGTAGCTTGTTTGTATAGCCATTTTGGTCCCAAGAGCAATGCAAAGTTAATATATACATAAATCGATTAAAATTGGATTGAATTAAATTGAATTGAATTGAAGCGTATTAAATCGGATCTTGAACAGTCCTATTATATGTGCTACCCACTAATTTAAAAATGTAGGTGCACTTAAAAAAGTTACGTCAGTTTAGAGGGTCCAGTGATTGCTTATTGCGGCAATTGGCACAATTATCAGTTTCCATGGCCCCTTGTTGTAAGTTGTAAGTGCAAAGTCATATCAATTAAGTGTTGAATGCATATCTAAGTCATTAAACATCCACCGCATCAAGCTCTCTTCTCCTTTGGCCTTTTCCCTATGCAACAATATATAAATAATGTAAATTTGGGTAGAGATATACAGACAAACATAATCACATGTACAAACACTGCCTAATTACAGAACACTACAGATTGAGATCTTGCCCTTGCTATTCTTTCCGTAAATAACAATTGTTATTTCATCCGAATTTCAGAAACAGCCCAAATCTGGCTGTGAATCTATGGTAGCAGCAGCTACACAACATGCATGCATGTACTCGTCGGAAGTTACCCTAATGGTTATGGTGGGCTATAGTCTAGGGAAGTTTTTGGGGGACAAGATCCAAAATAAATGAGTTGAAATTAATCTTAATTGTACCATCTAGATATTGTTGGATATAATCTAAATTTTGCATATTATTTTGAATGGAAGTGGGTTGACTTTCAGTTGTTAATATCCAATATGAGGGTAGAGTTATTTCTGACCATTTGATTGTGTGGGGGACTCTTATATTAGCATTTGCATGACTGCTTTGGATTAACAAAGTGTGATTTTTTGGACTTTTATTAAGGGCTTGAAAAGTCATTAGTTCTTGTAACTTTGTAGTAGATTCTGTAAACTCCGACAATGCAGAAAATAGAGCAAATGTTTAAAGAATTAACTCCAGTTAAGTCAACCCCGCCCTCATCATCATTGAATGTCATAGTGTTTTGTCGGATTTATTGTTTTGGCTTTGTCTTTAGATGAATAGTAATCGGGAACAATTGTCTTTAGTCTTCATTGAGGTCATAAGGGTCTTGGGAGTCTTGGTAGTCTGCCCATCGTTTTGAAGGACTAATCTTATGACTTGAGGAAGAGGCTTGCGAGGAGCAATATTCATCCCCATCATTTAACTGCGAGACTTGGATTAATAATTGTCTTACTAACTCTTGAATCCCTGACTTAAGACTTTCCTTCAATGGTGAAAGAGGAAGTAGATCTCCAATTTGGCCTAACATGCAAATGTATCTTAAACAGGGTTTTTTTTTCCTGGAAAAGTGAATGGAGTGTGTGTTGGAGCACTGAGATCGAATCACGTCTTCAAGTAACAAAAATAGTAATGTTTAACTTGCTTGTCTAGTTGACTTGCATGAAGTCTCTGCCTTTTCTCCCATTGTTTCATGGATTATTTGATAAGTGGGAAGGCAGGGCCGGTCAAATATGTACGGGTTAGCTAATTATGTTGGAGCATAACAAAATATCTCAAATGCATATATATATATAAAAGGGGTGGGTATGAGTTGGGTCGGTTTGATTCTAATCCGTAATCCAATCCGATATATAACGGTTTATGATTTCTGAGACCCAAGACTCACTCATTATTAGGTTAACTCAACTCAACCCAAACTTTTTGTGATCGGATTGAGCGGTTTGATCGAGTTTACTCAAAATTAAGCATACTTTTAAGTTTTGGTTCTAACTCATAACACAACTCATACATAACAGTTTATTATTCTTTAAACCCAAGATCTGCATTTTTAGGCCAACCCAACCTAACTCAACTAACTATGATCGGGTTGAGCGAGTCGGTCGGGTTGACCTGAAATTGTGCCCACCCAACTTCGAATGTGTAAAGTGGTTTCAAGAGTTTGGACAAAAAAGAAGGGAATGGATGTTAGTGGAAATTTTAATCTTCTTTCCTTTGTTTTGTTTTTGGTTTGATGTTTCAAATCACCGAGTCAATGACTGAATGACATTCTTAAAGCAAGATGTTGAAAACAAAACTTGAGAAATAACTCTCATTTGATTCTTTATTTTCATCATTTAGCTTCTATTTTTGATTAGATGACCACTATTAGCAGAAGTGGTGTTCCTTAATTCATTGTCTGTGTAAATGGGGGATCACACTAAACAGTTGATCAAATATTTGACTCTTTAAATATCTTTGAAGTGTGGTCTTCAGTGGACATAATATTCAGCAAAGCTTAACAGTCATAATCAGTAATTATACCGATAATCATCAGTGTGTTTAACTCACAGTTTTCTCAAGAAACAGGTCAAACATTGTCAGGTTGTGCTCTCAAATAGTGTTTCTATTCATTTAATCCATAAATGTTTGTAGAATTATTTAAAAAGAGTATATATATATATTTATAGTTATTTTTGTAAAGATGATCTTTGAATGAATATCTACAAAATGACGGTTTGAATGATTGAAATATAATGCTCAGTGGACTCTATAAGGGTGTCCCTCAAATAAGCTTAATTAGGGGATTCCTCAATAGAAGTTCTCAGTGTGTGTATATATATAATTGGAAGCACCAGAACTTATAATTTGTCCCAACAGTTTCAAATACTTCCTATACATCCCAAAACCCTCACTAGAGGACAGGAGACAGTAGGTGGGAGAGAGAGAGAGAGAGAGAGGGTTGTTGGGGACATGAGTGAGGCAACTAACATGATGGTGGAGTTGTCACAATGTCATGCAGATAAAAAGTAGGGCAAATGAGTTTCTCTTTCAAGTTGAAGAGCAAGATCCCATGAAACTGATAGACCAAACAAGGCAGGATCTATTTACAACTATACTTTTAAGTGTGTCACAATTAGGACAAACACAGTTCCATCCGCTTACTATATCCCACTAAAAGGTTGCTTGCTTTTCTCATTGTCTGTACCATTATTTTGCTGGTGGGTCTGGAGGGACATTTAGATCATATTGGAAATGGGGGGCAAAGACAATCTGGTGCTGATTTTGGTTTTGGACTTTTGAAAGAGAGAAAAGCCGGTTGGCTCTATTCTATGTTCGCTTTGGTTGAGAAAATGCTATGGATCGATGGATGTGGTTTAGCTCTAGTGTCATCTTCAAAAATCTAGAATAGAAATGGGGACCGGACCTTTCAGAACATAGAACTAAAGTTGGAACTTTATCCTCTTCCTCCTATAGCAGTTTTGTCCTCAGATCCAATAGTACAAACAACTACAGTAACAACAAAGGGGACCCAATTCCTGTCATTCTTGGTTCCTGCTATTAACACCCAAATGCACAACTTTGCTTTAGGTGAAATGGATTGTATTGTATCAGTGGGAAAAATGGAAGAAATCATGAAACCAACCATGAGATCAGTTGATATGATAAGAAACACCCAGCAAGTAGAAGCAACCAGAAGACTGTCACATCCCTATAAAGTGAAGATTGAGTTTTGAAGTAGTGGCTGGTATATCATATACTGTCTAGTAGATCTGAAGATGGATGGAAGAGTTGAGTAGAAGAAGCAAAGAAATTAAATAATATCCCATTTCCCATGTAGAGTGCGTACGTGCTGTGCCATTATGTCACTTTAAGAGAGATATTACTCTAGGCTGCTATTGGATGCTATAAGTCTAAGTCTTGCTTGTCTAAGCTGTACAGTCAGCCCCCATATAGGAGGGTCGGGAACCTGCTATTGGATGTTTCATGTTATGGACATCCGATCAGCTTCAGATGAACCAATACGATCCATCCATCTCACAGTAGTTCTTGTTTCTTGGTCGTCAGACTCAGATCAGAAGAATATTATCAAATCTCCCACCTGATCATGCATCCGAAATGGACGACCGTGATGACATATTGGGACAAGCGAGCACCAATCTTAATCGTGTTCTGTTCGAAATGCAACGTCCAGCAAATGATCATTACCCTTATCATGGTTTCTATGCTAATCTTAATCGTGTCGTAACGGAGGGTTAAAGAGAGATTCAGTTCAGATGAGATTGTGTTTCAATACTAGGTAAAACATGTCTCCAAAGGTCCCCTGTTTTCCCCTGTTTTGGCATCGCATTGTATAGCTTGGAAACTTTATTGAGAACCTGTTTGCTCTGTGTACAGTTTAGGAGTTGAGTATTATTCAATTCAGGTGCTTTTGAAGGCAATAACAAGAAGAAAATGGCATCACCTCTTGAACAAGGAATCGATATCTTTATTCTCACATCCATATATATATATATAACCATATTATGCAAGAATTAGGCCTTATTTTTCCAGAAATCTGGAACTACCCACCGTAGACCAAAACTGAAGATGTGGAATATGTTCCCCAAATTCACTGCCTCGGGCATGGCTTAGATAACACTTTGGCAGATGAAACCAGTCATGGTGTTATTGGTGCTTATGTGATGACTGTGGGCTTCTCCCTTCCAGTGAAGTCCTTCAGCTTCGATACGGATAACGCCAAATCTAAAGCACAACCCAGAAAATGAATAAGTAACGGTCCATGTAAGCCTTTGTTATAGAACATCAGTACACTAACCTATTAAAGGCTTCAGAGCCGTTTGGGCATCCGCATCATGTTTAGAGGCATCTGGCTCATATTGTTCGATGTAAATTCGAACAGTTGCTCCTGCTGAACCAGTTCCCTATATATACGAAATTAAATGTTACTTCCACTGAATAGAAAATAAGGTCTCGAAATTAAAGGATAAATAAGTCACAATCAAAGAAAAATAAAGGAAGAAAGGTTAATTACTGATAAGCGATATATGATCCTTGATCCATCTGTAAAAACAAACCGAACACCTTGCTTTGACGCCACACTTCCATCAACCTGCAAGATTGTATGAGATTGAATTTAAACAAGTTGATCTAGAAAACTGGAATTTAGTTGCTTGAAGTCACATTTGAAGGAAGATGGAAAACATGTAATGGAACTTACAGGATCAGTGTACGTAAAGTCATCGGCAAATTGGAGAACATAATTCCCTGTGGGATGATAACTTTCAGCATCCAAAGGTCATGGTAGTATCAAGAGATGTAGAAGTACAAACTTACCATACTTGTCACCGGGCTTGCTGCTAGAGATCAATTCTCTAAGATAATCTACCATTTTGTTGGCACCTGCAGACTCGCATTCCTGGATAAAGGGTACACTTAATAATAAAAACTGCACTTATCCCAATAACATACAAATTGATCTGGTTTGTAGATTTAAAAAGTTCCAAAACTGAAACTGAAGTAGAGACTGTGATTGTGCATCAGATTTAAAAATGCAGTTGAGATGCTTACTTCATAGTCATATCGAGAAAAGAAATTTCTTCCATAGGTTGCCCAGTGTTCCTTCACGACATCTGAGACAGAGACCAATTTCTCCCCAGGCTTTTTGTCTTTGTTTCGATATGCAATGATTGAAAGCCAAGCTAAAACAGCCCTGTCATTTGTAAATACACGAGTCATTTCACACAAGAAGTAACAATTGATTGCGATAGAATGGTGAAAAATATATGCCCATGAACCAGAAAAACTTGTCACATTATAAAATGTTTAAGGATCAGGTGTGTCATTACCAAAATAGCAGTACTGAAACGGATAGTATGGTGATTATATAAAACTAGAAACAGAGCAAGATATCAAGTATGCCAAGAAGTTTTTTTATAAAATAAACTAAAATTACTAAATTAAAAGAGGGCATATCTCTGGGCAGAACTGTAATAATACTATACACTATTCAATTATGACGGGGCTGTTTCACTAAAAAAAAGGGCGGGAAATCACAAGGGAACAAAAGTGAGAAATCCCATGATGCATAAAAAGATTCAAGAAGCTAAACTTAAGCACAGAATTTGCTCATAAGCAGCCCAGATAGTAAAAATCTTATTTAATGTAGGCAAACTGTGGACCACTGTGACTGCTGTAAATTATAGATTTAGACACATACCATATGCCATCCTTCTCCCGGATATGATCAGAACCTGTTCCAAAACTCTCTTCCCCACAAATAGATAACTTCCCAGCATCCATAAGATTCCCAAAGAACTTCCAACCAGTGGGAACCTGAGCCCAAGAAGGTACATCATGTTACTAGAGGAGTATCTCGTAGTAATAAACCACTGCAAGAAATAAATTATGATTTCTGCGCTTTTATGAATACAATAATCAAAGAGAGCTAAACCTCAAAGAAAGGAAGATTCAATTTTTCAGCAACACGATCAAGTGCACCACTTGTTGGCATGGATCGAGCTAATCCCTATATAATTTTAAAGGAAAGAAACAGAGTCATTTCTGGTTGCTTTGAAACAAAAATTCACAGCAGACAAATAAAGCTGGAAACATAGGTGCCTGACCTTGGGGCCACTCTGGAAGTATGGAATAGCTTCTTGTGCATTGGCTGCAATAATTGCAACAGAGTCTGAAGGAGTAACGAAAAAGCCTCTACCAAGAATCATGTTTCTATCACCATCCCCTAATCAAAAATGAAATTTGTATGTTATTCAGCAAAATGATATGTCCATTGAAACTTCTGAAACAACTGTTAAAAAATTGTATAATTTATGAATTCAGCATTTCCATGCTTTCTTGGTTTCTCTTGCTATATCAGCACAACAAAGTCTAGAACATCAACAGGATATACTAAATAAACCTATATGGTTCTTTAGTCATGAAGCCAATAACACAAATTCTACCTCCTTAGTCAGTTAACATACCATCACTAGCTGCCCCAAAGTCAGGTCCATTTTCACTATACAGAATGGTCACCAAATCCTTGGCATATCTATTTCACAACACAAGTCAAAATTAGCAATGCCCAGCCATAATAGCAAGGTAGCATCAATTTAATTTTTAAACTCTTACGTAAGATTAGGATCCGGATGACCATGACCAAAATCCTCCAGAGGCACCCCATTTGAAATTGAATCCTACACATGACATGCCAGACATCTCTCATCGGGAATACAGATTTTAGACAATATACAGAGTATAACCACTTTTGTGTTCTCTTCTCCTATTTGTCTAACATACCGGACTGGCTCCCAGCTTATCCACAAAGATGGGTTTTGCATAAGCACCAGTAACAGCATGCATTGCGTCAAACAGAAACCTGAAAAGTTCCAGTCATTAAGAAATATCGCAAAATCATGAAATTATCCTCTACCCTATTGGAAATTTTACACTCAAGCATGACATGAATGAATAGGAAGTGATTCCCAATTACTAACAAATTAACGGTTATAAACCTATATCCAGACTGAAAGTAAACTCAAATACCATAAAAATCCTTGGTAGAGGGCAGGTGAATATACCTAAATTCTAATTGTAGAAGACTTTTGATAAGCTGGAAATCAAACACGTTCTGCACAAAATCTCATACAATTAGTGGTATTCAAACTGGATTAATTGTCATAAAAATTTCTAAAGTAGCTTTATTTTTGCTTCCCACCTCCAATAGTTCCAAATAGTCAGAAACAGGATCTACAACTTCAACACTGAAGTTTCCATACTTTATAACTCCAAGAGTAGATAGGTCAACATCCGCAATATCTGCTATCTTTATTTCAGAGATCTGCATTGCACTTATATGATTCAAACTCAAATCAAATAGAGAACCGTATGGAAAGAGCACATGAAAGTTGATGCATAGTTATAACTTATAAGTTTTGGAGCTTATGCTTCAAGAATATATAACTCGAGGTCAACTTCTCCTACTGGAGATTGTTATCTGTCAACTAGCTGTTTTTCAAATTGTTAATTTTGATACTGGAGCTTTTGCTGCACTGAACTCCAGAAGAAGACATGAAAGCAGGAAAAAAATAAACTAACAACATTTAACAAGTACGAGTAGCAGAATATAAATGTAGCAAATATGCATATAAAACCAGATACTTACAGAAAGGGTGTTTCCATAAATCTTATCAGTTATGGACTCAGGTGCAGGTTGACCACTACTGTAATTAAACTGGAAAGTGAACATGAGTCAGTCAGATACCAGGAAGAAGTGGATTTGAAGAAATTGCAAATCATAAATAAAAAAACTGAAAGATATTCAGGGACAAAAAAATTTGAAACTTGGAAACTTTGAAGACTAGATCCTATCAGATTATATATTGCAGCATCCATTCTTTATATTATGTGTGCATAAGAACTCACCTTAATACCCCAATCATAATCAGGTCCACCAGGATTGTGGCTTGCACTCATTATAAAGCCCCCATTGGCCTATAAAATGTATTGATTAATTAGAAAGAAGACAAAGGGCAAATGACTTCAATAATACATGATGTTCCAAGATGCTGAAATTAAGAAAGTATATTGCCGCTTGCCTTCCTCTTTCGGATTACAGCAGAAACTGCAGGTGTTGACAAAATTCCTTCCCTGCATTAACAAAAGTTCTTCATTAACTCATATATTTGAAGCCTCAAGCATTACTTGAGAAGGGAATCAAAAGAACCACAAGATGTAAACAAACATATAAAGGCACTACCACTGGAAATATCAGCCAAACACACTTACTTGCCAACCAAAATTTTCCCAACACCATTCCCTGCGGCAATTTTGATAATAATCTGCAGTACAAATCCACAAAGACTTATAAACACGGAAAGTGGGATTTCTTTTTAAATGAACGAGACGGAAAGTAGCATAATTTAATGCAGCATTGAGAGTTCAAGAAAATAAAGGATGAAACATTGAAAAAGCACCTGTGCAGCTTCACGATTAAAGTAACGACCATCACCTCCCAAAACCAATAGCCCATTCTTGTAATCCTCGGGCGGCAATGAATTAAATAACGCCTACAGAGCAGAAAATTCTAAATCAAGTTCAAAACCACAATGCACTCTAAAGAACAAGAGATGAATTCAACACCATAAAGAAGTGCAAGTATTCAAACCTGAATCCAATTTGCAAGATAATTGTCTTGCTGAAAAACTTTCACCTATAAACCAAACATTGTGCGGGAAGATAATCAGGCATCATTCAGTTGCCAAAGTGCTCTTTTGTTTCATTGCAAAGACAATGTAGGAAGAAAAGTATTCAATTTTGATTTCCTTTAGATGATATTAAGTCCATTCAAATAAACAAAAGAGAGTAACCAAAAGATTAAAGAAGCAACCTTCTTTCGGAGGCCACTGGTTCCAGTCTTCTGGCCTTCGATTGGTTTAGTGGGAACCAGATTAATCTGAAACAAAAAGGAAACCCATTTGTTAAATCAAGCCAAAATTCAAAACGAAGACGCATTAACAGAGAAAAACACATTCATGTATGCATGATACAACAAACACATAGATTATAGAATATACAAAATATAATAGACTGATGAGACCTTGATGCCCTGTTGATCAGCAACCGTTGTTGGAGAAGAAGGGGAGGAGGAGGTGGCTTTAATGGTGAGGGAGTGTGAGGTTCTGAGAGGCAGGTGTGGGAGAGGAGAGGAGAGGAGAGCAAGAGATGGGTTTGGAGGAGAGAGAGAGGCATTTGAAACTGATGATGGTTTGGGTCTGAAGGTGGGTGAGAGAAGGTTGTGCAATCTAAGAGAAAGTGCCATTCTTGAGAGTGTTTGTTTGCAGAGCAGGGAGGCAGAGTGAGAGAGAGAGAGAGTGAGTGATAAAGAATGGAAGAAGTAGGGGAAGATCTAGGCCTGAATGCTGACAGATTCATACAAGTTTGGAAAATCCATGGCTGCCACATGTACGTTGGGTATCACTTATCTTTAGTTTTATGTCATCATGTGAATTTGACCCAAAAAAAATGTTATCATGTGAATTGCTTTTCCCTCCCCTGTTTTCCATACTTTCTCGGGAAAATCTTTTTATTATTATTATTTGTTTAATCACTTTCCTAGTCACGTATAAATTAAGCATTTGATGACTTTCCCAGTTTTAGATTGTGACAGCTACGTAGTATATGCTTTTGAGAGTCTTTATCGTTTGATTAAAAAGATACACAAAAAGTATGGGCCTAGGCCTAGAGGCACACAAAAAGACTTCCAAGAGCAAGCGCCCAGTATGGTCTTGGTTTGTGGGGGTTGTACCCAACCAACACACAGCAACTCAAATGAAGGCCCAACCCAGACATGTGGGGTGTACCCTACACCCATCAACCTAGCAACTGCCAACTCAACGCAATCCCTTTACAACTAGGGTTTAATTTTGTAGGTTTAGTTTTGGTTGGTTTTCTTTTCTAGTGGACGACTGTAGGTTGCTGCTGTCACAATTGGGCAGTACTTGTCTTCATTTTGTTTCTCGTCAGACTAATTAGTGGTTCATAGATTTGCTAAATTTACTCTTTCGGAAGTATCTTCCTGGTATCGGTCATCCAAGGTACTTTGGATTGTGTAATGTTTTTCTTTTAAAATCATCGCCTTTTCATAAATAAATAAAAAGGGTTTAATTTTTTAAGATGAATATAGCAACTGATATCATTAAGAACCGCCTTAGAGCATCTCCAACAGTAGTATCAAATAAAACTCTTCAAATTGAAGTTTGTTGACTTACGTGGCAATTTGAAAAGCCTTATTTGCTACTTGAATAATTTTGCTCAAACAGACTCTTTAATTTAATTAATGCAATATCATATAAAAGAATGAAAAATATGAAAACATGTGAAAAAATGTCTATGTATTTATTATATGAAAAGAAAAAAAAATTCATGTTTTTAACATTTTCAATATAGGTTTTGTTTTTCAAAGTAAAATTAAATGTTTGAATAGCCAAAGTCAACTTATCAGTCATGAAGAGAGAGAAAGAGATTGCAGCTTTGATGACTGAGGTTGAAGAAGATGTTGGAAATGCTCTACAAACTTTGGAAAAAAATAAAATAAAACTACCACTTGACAAAAAAGGTTATTAATCATGAAGCTAATGACCAATTGGGAAAAAGATGGACTTGGGGATGGATGAAACATTAGAAAACCAACTATATCGTATGAGAAATGGTGCGCGCTCAATGTTTCAGGAGCTTCAGATACGTGTTATAAGATACTATTGGCGGACTAGTTAAAGTAGTCTTAGTAATAAAACTGTTCACTGGTAATGGGATTGAGAGCCACATCTGATTCGTCTTCTTCGAGCTACAGGAGGTTGTATAAATAGAGAGCAAAAATTAACTATACTTATATGTGTTAAAAATGGTAACGAGAATGCACCTTAAGTTAAAGTAATGGTTAAAAATATTTCATCTTTTTATAATGTTGTTCATCACTGAAAAGAAGCACTATCCGATGCCCGTTGGCCGACACGTGTTTCTGTCACTTCCCTCCCTAACTCTCAGTCTCTCAGAAAGTGACGTAGATAGATAGGGCCACAAACCATAAAACACATATGCATATATAATATATGTTTATATAATTAGAGTGAGAAAGAAAGAAGGAAAATATTATCTCTATCATCAATGGGGAGAGGGAGAGTGGTGTTGGAGAGAATAGAGAACAAGATCAACCGGCAAGTGACCTTCTCAAAACGAAGGAATGGTCTGCTCAAGAAGGCCTGCGAGCTCTCTGTGCTCTGCGATGCCCAAGTTGCCCTCATCATCTCCTCCAGCTGTGGCAAACTCTATGAGTTTGGCAGCACTGAGTATAATTATTAATTCCATTGTTCTTTATTTTTTAACAAGTTCTGTTTCATTTTATTCCTAATTAAAACATCATAAATAAGTTTGTGTGGATATAATAGAATTCTTAGTTTATATATGATTATTTGGTTTGCTTTTTGTTTTTGGTGAACCTAAATGCTTTGTTTTGGGTTACAAGTGAACATAAATTATGTTTCCTCCGATGGGGAGAGATTTTGTATTGACATCCTATGCTACTCCGATGGGTCTTATCGTACTTGTTTTTCTCTCGCTGACTGGAGGTACTGAAGGTCGTCGTCCTAGCCAGGGTTTCTCTCTCCTCTCAGTTTTATTCTTTTATATATCTAGGGTTTCTTTCTTTTTATCTACCTCAGTACCTGCTTTGCTTTCGTCTGGGCTTCAAGCCGTGAACAACTTAGAGAGAGAGAATTCAAGAGTCGAGATTTATTGGTTTTTGCTAAGGAGGTAGAATGCATGACCTGTCGGTTGTGGCTCAACCTATCACATCATTTTTTTTCTTTTCTGATAAGGAAAATTTAGGTACAGTTCTGTTAGCTTTCATTTTGCAGACTGCAGTACTATAGGTAGTTTAAATATTCTTCATTTTTTGCTTTTCTTTTGGTCTTAATTAGCTTTTTGTGGATCCTGTTTTTTATTAATAATAAAAAGAGTATATTTATAAGTTCCTCCTCTTCATGTGTTTCCTTATTCAAATTTTTTTTCTAAATTAAGATTTAATCAAATTAAGTTCTTGGCGGAGTAATCAAGATCTCTCTCTCTCTATAATACGTTTGTATTCGATATTGATTGATTTTCCTTCTTTGATCAGCTTGAGCAAGATTCTTGAGCGGTACCGTGGCTACTCCTTACAAGGCAATGTTGCTGAGAATGAAACACAGGTTCTATTCTATCTCAAAATTTTAACTTAATTAGTGTGGTTTGCATGTTCTGGTATGATTGTCTGCTGACTGAGTTATATTTGTAGTTCCTAAGAATCAAGTGTCTGCCAAGCAAATTTATAAGATCCTTAAATTAGCCTAGAAAAAACAATAGTTCGTTTACACTTGCAACACATAACTATATCATTTTCAAACTAATAATATAGAATGTAGCATTATTCTAATAAGATGGATTAGTTAATTAAGCTTCAAATGATTCATGTAATACCTAGATCTAGGGACGTATACTGACGCAGACTGTTGTTATTACTTACATTTATGGAATGAGAGGGCATTCTTTCTTGGTCTTATCTCTATTTTCTTCATCTTTTTGTTGTTTTATGCAGAACTTATACCAAGAGGTCTCAAAATTAAAGGTCAAATACAGGTCTCTTCAACTTTCACAGAGGTATGGAATATCATAATTCCATTTTTCAATCAGCCCATAGCTTTTTAATCACTCTTTCGAACATGTAATGAATTCTCTTAGTCTCATATATTTAGGCATTTGCTTGGAGAAGATCTTGAAAAGCTTCGCTGAAAGAACTGATGAATCTTGAGAAACAACTTGATAGAACTCTCTCACGAGCTAGACAACGAAAGGTATTAGTAATATGTGTTATATGGTCTCACACGTTATGTTGTCAAATACTCAAAGGTCCCTAACCATGACGTCTTAATTACCATGGCCAAAGAGAGAGAATGGAGACACCACTGTGGTAACCGAATTCTTCCCTCAATAAAACACTAGGTCAAATTGATTTCCTTCCATTTGGGAATTATCTGACCTAATATGGGATTACTCAATTTAATTGGGAGTTATTTGATTCCTGCCTTAATTAGGGATTTGATTTAAATCCCTAATAAATCAAATCCCTAAATACACCAACCTCACCAACCTCACCAACCTCGTCAAGGCCCTCTATAAATAGATGGCTACGCACAAGGGTGAAGGTACGTCTAAATTCCCACCGAAACTCTGCAGAAATTATTCCACACAAACCCTAGCCACCTTATTCTTTCTCTCTCTCACACTAGGCTCCGGCCACCACACACGGCTCCGGCCACCCGGTTTTCCTTCAAACACCCAACCTAACTTAGGCATCGGAGGGCCTTTGGCCTACACCCCCGGTGTGGTCTTTCACTCCGTGCTATTTTTGCAGGGACAGAGAGAAGAGGAAGAAGACGAAGGAATCTTAGGCAAATATTCTAGTGGGACGAAAATCGCTCCCACACCAGCCATGGCCGATCGGATGATGAGTGAAGGAAAGGGAAAGGAGTGTATTTTCTAAATTCTTTTGAAGGACTTAGGATAGTGCACTTTTAGATTTTTATAAACGAATAGAAAAATGTTACGGATAGTGAGATTTTGCTTGGAACCCTTACAAGAATTCCAGCCTGCATAACGATCATTAGCAAAATCATCAATAAGCAAAAACTATCCATTTTTCGCCTAAAATAAGAAACAGTAATATAGAGCCAAAATGAAGTGCCACCTATATATTCACAACCATAACATGTTTCACATAATTATCATATTCTATCTTGGATGCCAAGATTATTGATTCGTATAATATTCATTCTTGCTTTTGTATTATATATATATATATGCAGACGGAGATGATGTATGATGGATTAGAAGAACTGCGCAAAAAGGTATGTATAAGGTGTGGAGTTTTATACAAAATGCATCGATGATATTAGTAGTGGAACCATTCATTATATATTGTATTTTGTTTTGTCAAGTTTACATTGTGGGACTTATATTCTTCAACATGCCCCCTCACGTGGGACCACCATGTAGTGGGCCACACGTAGAGCCAAGTCCAAATCGAGTCAAACATTCAAGCCCAACACGTGAACACCACGTATTAGATAAAGGATAAGGGTAAATATTCAAGCCCAACATGTGAACACCACATATTGGGTAATAGGTAAGGGTAAATGCCCAATATTTTAAGCTCGAGTCAATCAACCCGCTCTAATACCATCCTGAACCAAATCAAGTTGAAGCTACATTCAATTAAGATACATATTTTCTTCGCATTCTGATCTGTTTTGGAATTTGGCCAGAACTGTGTACATGTAATTCCTTAAAGAGTAGTAGATAGATATGCTGGAGGGTACAGTGTGTTTGATTTCCTAATGTTTAGAAAGGGGATGGAATTTTAAACTTAATAGAAAAAATGAAATACTTTTTATAGGGGTTTATATATATTCTTCATTTATTTCTTTTTAAAGTACAAACAATACTCTAAACTAGAGGAGGGGCACGCACACAATTGTGATACTATGGGAGTTTGGATCTAAGAGCTCGATATGCAAGTCAATGTCCTTTTTGACTGGGCTATTCCCCTTCTAAGTTGACATCATATAATAATTTCTGTGAATTGACAGGAGAATGATCTTGGAGAGATAAATAAGCAGCTCAAATCTGAGGTACTTTAACAATATTATTATTGAATTCCCAGAGCCCCGCCATGTGATGATTTTCAATGTTCCACATCCAAATTTCTAATTTGAAATTTCAGCTTGAAAAAGTAGAAGGACATGCTCAAGCAATATTGCAAGGTCCGGGAGAGCTTACCCCTACAAAAGGCAATCGCATTGAATCAGAGCATCCCACCTTACGCTTACAGATATGGTAAACATTCGATCATCCTTTTCCTCTCATATATGCTCTCCCCAACAATAATATTTGATAAATGTGGTTGTGGATATAATTAAAATTGCAATATATATATAACAGGCATCACCAACCAGTCTTAAGGTGTATATTTATAGATAGTTTTGAAAAAGTATCTATACATTGGACCTTAAGGTGTATATCAGTAAATGTTCGAATATATTTAAAAAGTATAGCCGCGCGGCTATACAGTTTAAATATATATATTTCCTTCTTTATGTATTTGAGTGTGATTTAGTAGTTAGTGAGTTGATATTGGGGAATGAGATTTTAAATTCTTAGTTGCTCTATATATAAAATCATACACTCGCTCAGGCCGATGTCAGCGGGTATTCATATATATAGTGTCTCACTCTCAACAACACAGAGGCATATATATATATATATATATATATATATATATATATATATATATATATATATATATATATATACTATAGTAAATAAAGATGGTGAGCTCCTCAAACTCAAACAGTGGCACACATGTACAATTTGGTGACGCAAGCCACACCAAGATATTTGTGGGCGGGATAAGTGTTATTCAACTTAGACTGCGGCCAAGGCAGTCCCTGCAAGATAGTCAAATGCCAAGACAGTCATGAATAACAAACGAGCCCTGAGTGTCCTAAAGTGAAAGGACACTCTTCCATATATAAAGGCGTACACATGTTCAATTACTTAGGGATTTGGCTGATTGGTTGGTTGTTGGGGAAATCGGACTCTTCAATTTCAAACTAAGCGTGAGACCTGTACTGTACCTCTCTAGTATGGTAGTTATTTTTAGATGCAGAGTTAATTGTGAGATTTTTCTCATCATGGTCAGCAATCCTTTGCATTAATATTAGCTGTTAGATTTGGATCTCACTGGACACTTAGTCCTATTTAATTGTTTCTTTTCTCAATAGTACATACACCTGTTGCCACTAGATATACAAAGGTATTTAAAATTAGATTACCTATTATTATGCTAGTGATGATGTGCACTAGACATGTGGAGGAGCTGTGTCTCCTTGTTGATGTGTGCCTTTTTCATGTTGAGATGAAAGTAGATAAGGGCCTCGTCTCGTATATATTTACTTCATAGCAGTAATATGTCAGTTTTTGAACAGGGATACCCTGGAAAGTTCTATTGCCCAAGGATGAATAGCATAAATAAACAAGCCAGCACATGCTGCAATAGGCACCCATTCACCTACGAAACCAGTTTTAATATTTGTTTCCTCTCGTCGACAGAAAAGGCTTACTGCATTCAGGAAGCATCCAAGGTCATACTGGGATTATGAAGCATTCTATAACCGTTGACTAATTTTTTTGTTGTGCTTTTCTGTTATTGAAGTTTGCGACGTCAGATGAACATCCAAGGCAGTTTCTTAGTATGCCAGAAGAAGCCCTGCAGATGGTTCTTTATCAGGTCACAGATATCTTGCAAATGATGGGTCGTGCTGGCCGCCCACAATTTGAACTTTGTATAGTTAGTTGAATGCTATATTTCACAAGGTGCTGGAATAATTTGTGGTTGCCTTTTACGAATTGCAGTTTTGATATGAACCATTTCCCGTTGAGAGCCGTCTGATGGAACAATTGCTTGCACAATCACATCAATGCTGAGATATGCGTTAGATAGTCTAGTCAAGTGACAACCACATCTCACCCGTCCGCAGCCCTACTTCAGCCCGATACAGACTGATATAATTCCAACAGCTAGCGTGAACGTTATTTCATTCATTTAATATTACATTTATGTAAGAAATTGTGAATGTTGACTGGTAACCAACAACCGTTATAACATTTTTATATACAAATGGAAGCAATGAATATTAGACGCTTGTTATACGCCTTGTGGTCCAATGGTAAGCAAAGCAACCATCCCTTTTTCTCTTTAATTTCTCCAGCACTTACCATTCATTCAAGTCGTTTGCTTTGCAATTGATTTCACACGCAATCACATTCGTCCATTTTTATTTATATTTATTTTGAATGTGATGTGAGCCAATGCGCCCCCAATGGTAATAAGTTGCCTCCTTCCTTCCACAACTTGAAGAGTTGTAGCTTGTCTCCTTGCACATGGCAGCAACCTATGCATGCTACTACCATCAAACTCATAAAAATTTAACTTGAGATTTCTTTACCAATTACCATACATATCATTTGGAATATCAGAGGGGGTAAATCGGTGCTAGTTTATCTTAGGAGAGTTTTCAAGTTGAGGCAGTTTCAACTTTCAACTACAACTGGAAATTAACAAAGGATTAATGACAAATTTTCTTTTTACCAAAAGAGATGGACGCCTGAGAGCTGTATCACCACATCAAATAGTCAAAAATTTGTATACGTGACAAATTTTAGGTGAAAATAAATATCACCAGTTGATGCGGTAATATGGTACCACTCAAGAACTTCTGGATGAGTCATTTGATTAGTTGATCAATTCAATGCTTCTCTTAATCCTCAAACTCAAAACGCATATTTCCTGCTTTCAAATTTGGATCTTTGTACTTGGAGAGCACAAAGTCAATTATATGAGATTTTTTCTTTTGCGTACATGACCGTCAATAACAAAATCTTTGTATGACTCTTTCGCATCGCATCAAAATGTATTATTTAAAGGCGGGCATAGAAATCATCAGGAACTGGAACGATGAAATTAGATGAGGTGTGAACCGTGCGATCAGCCTGTTGTTTCCTTGTTTCTTTATCTTTATCTTTTTCTCTTTTGAATTTTTCCTCGTTCCAAAACATCAAGGACGCTTCCAACTACTGGCTTTCTCTTTTTCCAGTTTGAGCTTTTCTCCCTTCACTATGTAAAGAATGGCTCCTTCCTGCGCTCCACGTTTTTTTGGCACATAATTTGAATTTAAAAACCCAACAATTATTCAGCAGTTTATCTTAAATATTCTAAATTTTAAACAAGTTTTTATAAAAAAAGAAAGAAAGAAGAAGTTAGCTGTAGAGGTTTTTTCTTCTAGAACGACCTGCAGATGTAACATTAGAGTGTTCAAGTAATGTTCACTGTCATCATGCCTCCAATAATTTTGGCTCGAAAATGATGTTTTATAATTATTCATTATGTTTCCATTCAATTTGGACCTATCGTTACAAATTGTAGATAAAGATGAAACCATTGTCTGGTTGAGAACTTGAGACATGAATGCTGATTGCCGACACCAATATTCTTAATCCAATGTCTAATTTTTGTTTTATCGAATCTTCTTCTCATTTACATTTACATCATCTTCGTCACTTTGTATTAATTTATTGGTGTATTGCTTGGGCATTAAAACCCTGCATATGCAAAAATCTTACTAGTGTAGTGGTTTGGAGTAATTGCTCCCTTATGCAAGGTCCTGGGTTCGAATACTAGCATCTGTGTTGTATGTATGAGTTTAGTGTATTATCATCCCTAGGAAAAGTTCTTTAAAAAAATACCCTGCACATAATAAGCTGTTATATTACAATTTTAGCGCAAATTATACTGGAGCGCTACACAATAATAAGAAGGCAAAGACAGTTGGTATATATAAAATAAAAAAGATAAAATTGGAGTACAATTGGCATGCATAATTTATATAGCGGCACAATCAATGGGGCTTTAAAGAAAACTTCAAACTTAAGCCTGAGGCAAGTTGGAAGCATTCATAGAAATTACAGAAGCAATGTTGGCAAGCACCGATAATGCCGGCCACAATGAAAAAACCCTCTTTGTCGTCCACTTTTGCCTGATGCCATGCTCCTGCACATGTTCATCACGACCTTTCCCTCCCAGAGTCTCTGCAATTGGTGCTTCAATTCACACCTAGTTGACTGAGTGACTGGTCCAAATCAATTGACCCCCAATGACAAGTTTGCAAAGTAAATCATGCTGCTTAATGATAGAAAATGTCAACTAAGCCACCTGGTTAAGCAGGGAATTTTATACTCATCTGACCTGTTCAAACAAATCATACCATGTCCATAAACCAACCCGGCCCAAAACATACATGTAAGACAAAGTAAAACTTTTGCAATTTCTTTGTTTCTAACAAGAACAGTCGTTATAAATATAAACCCTTGCTTGATGGTTGAACCAAAACCACAAAAATACCACAGAAAACAGAGAGATGCAGTTACCTTGTTTGAAAGAGGTCTCAGAAGTCTGCCTTAGCAGCTGCTGCCCCTCCCCCTTGTTTAAGTTGTCGGCGCATCACGATGCCACGTCCAAGTCCAGAAGCACTTCTGCGGCTTGCCGCCGTGACTTTGCAGCCACAACTTCATCATCCATCTTCCCAAACACCCACTTCACCAACCATGAGTCTCTCCCGTCATTGCAAGAGTCTTTCTCTGACTTCACCGAAGTTTATCCTCGATACCAGGAGACTGCCCAAGTGGACCAAATAAGAGCTCAAGAATACTACCATCTCTCACAGTCAAACCACACCTGCCTTGATTATATTGGCATCGGCCTCTTCTCCTCTTCCCAGCTGCACAAACAGGAATCTTCTTCCCAACTGAATTCAGATTTTCCCTTCTTTAGTACATCCTACAAGACGGGGAATCTGAAGACACAGCTACTTCATGGTGGCCAAGAATCAGAACTGGAATCTGCAATGAGAAATAGAATCATGGATTTTCTCAATATTTCTGCAAATGATTACAGCATGGTTTTCACCGCCAACAGAACATCAGCTTTTAAACTTGTGGCAGAATCTTACCCGTACAAGACTAGTAGAAAGCTTCTGACAGTTTATGACCACGAGAGTGAGGCAGTGGAAGGAATAATTAATAGCTCAGAAAAGAGAGGAGCCAACGTCATGTCAGCAGAGTTTTTGTGGCCGAGGCTGAGGATTAATTCGGCGAAGTTGAGGAAGATGGTTGTGAGTAAGAGGAAGAAGAAAAAGAAAAGGGGTCTTTTTGTCTTTCCAGTGCATTCTAGGATAACTGGTTCCAGATATCCTTATGTATGGATGACCATGGCTCAGGAAAATGGGTGGCATGTCTTAGTTGATGCTTGTGCATTGGGGCCAAAGGATATGGATAGCTTTGGCCTCTCTCTCTTTCAACCAGATTTCCTCATTTCTTCTTTCTACAAGATATATGGGGAAAACCCATCTGGCTTTGCGTGTCTCTTTGTCAAGAAATCTGCTATTTCAGCTCTAGAATCTTCTACAAGTACAGGAATTGTAAATCTTGTCCCAGCAAAGCAATTGCTTCAGATAGCAGGGGATTCTTCTGGTACCGACACAGAGCTTGAACAGATATCTAGACTTGGCTTGCAACTAGATGCATTGGGCACAGCAAGTTCTTTCTCTGGTCTGATATCCAATCACACAACACAGACAAGAAGATTGGAACGAGAAGGCTATGAGAGTGCACAAGAAGCTGCAAACCGGGAAGGACTAGAAACTTCAGAGATATGGGAATCAGAAACACACGCCAATTTAATAAAGGATGAAAATTCCAGAAGCAGCAGAAATGGGAACAACCTAGAGGTTGTATGCAGGGGCTTGGATCAAGTGGATTCACTGGGGCTAATGATGATCACTAACAGGGCAAGGTACCTCATCAATTGGCTGGTGAGCTCACTGAGAAAGCTTAAACATCCTAACATGGAGGGATTTCCTTTGGTCAAAATATATGGGCCAAAGATCAAATTTGACAGGGGACCAGCTCTGGCATTCAATGTATTTGATTGGAAAGGAGAAAAGGTTGAGCCTGTTCTTGTACAGAAACTTGCTGATAGAAACAATATTTCTCTTAGCTATGGATTCTTACATCATATCTGGTTCTCGGATAAGTATGCAGAAGAGAAAGTGAGAATCCTTGAGAGAAGAGAAAGTGGAGTGAAAGGAATGGATGGAAACAAGTTGAAGGCCAAATCTGATATAGGTATATCCGTGGTTACAGCTGCACTTGGATTCCTGGCCAGTTTTGAAGACACATACAGGCTTTGGGCTTTTGTTGCACAGTTCCTGGATGCAGACTTTGTGGAGAAGGAGAGATGGAGATATACAGGTCTTAATCAGACAACCATTGAAGTTTAAGTAACAGATATTTCTATATTTGTTTATTCTCTAATTGATCCCCAAGTATAGAAAATTAAGCATCCTTGCAGACAAGATTCTGTACATGTGGAATTTAAACTGTAAGAGGAAAACAAAAATGTAGCACCGTTTCATTCATTCTTTCAGAGATAAGAGTTTCAGAACCATTGACCAAAAAAGAGAGTTTCAGAACCTTTCAAAACATTTCATTAGCTTGTTATGCAATCTTATATTTTGTTACCTAAATTTTATCCATGCACAAATTTAAGTTTATTACAGCTATGAGTTGGAATGAATTAAATTATCTTCATAAGTTCAGATAGAGGGGAAATCTAAGTTACAACTTATAAGAGGAGGAGGTTCAATCGGTGGTGAGATCAAAGCCCAGATAGACACCTTTCCTCTAAAGAGCATATTCTAAGTTCGAACTGTCGAATCCACACTCACCAAAATATCAGAATTAATAACATAAAGAATAGTAGCATAAATTTGAAGCATCTATTATTGCCCAAATCTACTTCTTGTAAAAATGATAAATGGCTATTTAGGATACCACAATTACGATATCAGGACTGTTCGTTGTCCTGATTTAAAGAGTAATATTCAAAAAAGTATGAAATGGGCTCGACTGAGAACAACATGAAGGATATACTTATCTTATCAGGAATGGATGGGGAATATCCCTTCAAGATAGACTTGATTAGCAAGGATGTTCAATAGTACATGGATATCCTCATGTTGAGGGTGGCTAGTATCCCCAACTAAAAATTCATGCGCCTTACCATCCACCTCTATAACACTAGATCCAGGGGACTTTTGTATACCTTTCTTCTTCATCAACCTCCTTACCCTTGTTACATCAGCCCATCTTTCATTAGTGGCATATATGTTTGATAGGAGCACATAAACCCCACTATCTTGCAACTTGAGTTGCAGGAGACGGTCTAGTATTTCTTGAGAGAGCTCAACATCACCTTTGGCCTTGTAAGCACTTAGAAGAGCTCCCCATATCAGCACATCAGGTTGCATGGGCATAGTGTTTATCAATTCCCGAGCTTCATCCACGAGTCCAGCCCTACATAGCAGATCAACCATGCATCCATAGTGTTCTAACCTCGGAGAAAGATTGTAAGGTTGACTTATCATCTGATAAAAGTACCCACGGCCTTCATCAACCAAACCAGAATGACAGCAAGCTGTCAAAATAGCTAGAAATGTCACTGCATTTGGCCTGGTGCCAGACCTAGTCATTTCTTCAAATTTTTGGAGTGCCTCATGCCCGTTTCCATGCATTGCTAAACCACCTAGTAACGCATTCCATGTAGAGACATTCCCACAAGGCAATTCATTGAAAGTCTGCAATGCCATCTTTATACAACCACACTTCGCATACATATCAATCAGAGATGTTCCAATATGGATATCCCATTTGATTCCTCTACGATCAATATACTCGTGGACCCATCTACCATAATCAAGAGCCCCAAGACTGGCACACGTTGAAAGCACACTAGCAAGTATAATTTTATCAGGCTCGATGCCTAAGCTTTGCATGTTGCAGAACAATTCCAGTGACTCCCTTGGACGTTTACATTGCATCAATCCACTTATCATGCTAGTCCAAGATACAATGTCTCTTTCAGGGAGCTCATCAAATATTTTCTTTGCATCACATAAACTCTCACACTTAACATACATATCCACAATGCAATTGCCTACCACCAAATCTGTACCCAATGAACGCTTGAAGATCAATCCGTGAATCCCCTTCCCCACCCTCAAATATCCCATTCGCCCACAAGCCACAAGTACACTAACAAAAGTTGCCACATTCGGCTTCACATCCATCCTCAAAAACAAAATAATAGCCTCGTCAAACAACCCTGCTTTAACATGGCCAGATATCAGACCAGTCCAAGAGACCACATCTTTCACAGGCATCTCATCAAACACTCGGATGGCACCACCACAAACACCACAAACGCTATAGAAATGCACAAGCGAGTTCTGAGCATAGATATCACACTGAAAGCCCATCTTAACAACCACCCCATGAACCTGTCTTCCCTCTCCCTTCCCCAAAAACTTAACACAAGATTTCAAAACCGCCGTGACAGTGTACATGTCAGGCATAAACCCATCTCTCACTATCCTTCTATAGACCGAAACCGCCGCCCCTGGCTTGTCACCATTGGCATAGCCAGAGATCAGCGTATTAAATGGAAAAGAGCTGACGCGCCAATCAACTTGTTTCAAAAAGTCACAAGCGTAATCCACAGAATTAACATTTTTTCCTAGAAAACCAACAACATTGTTAGCAACCAAGTCATTGCAAGCTAGGCCAGAAGTTACTATTTGTGCATGTATTTGCTTGAAACACCTCAAGCTGCGGCACCTATCAATCAAATCCAAGAGAACCCATTTAAGAGAATGCATAGTACTACTCATCATATCAGCTACACAATGTCCATTTCGAGAAAGAGCACTCTGAATTCCCCATTACCAAAGCTCCCATCCATACAAATGATAGGAAAAGAGAACCTCTTTATTTATTATTTGGCCCAAATTGAAAGGCGAAACATAGAAAATTCCATTGTTAACCACAAGCTTGCTCATAAAGAGAAAGCATTCATGATGCATCCAGCTCAAAAGCATACATTGATGCATCCAGCTCGAAAGCATTCATTGATGCATCCAGCTCAATTGTAGTTTCGACTTGAGAGAGACTTCAAAACTGGAAAAAAGAAAAAGAAAAAACAAGGTGAACTGAGCATTTGCAGAGGAACATAAACTTGACCGAAGTATCCAACTCAATTGTAGTTTCGAGTGAGTTCCAAACGCCAGACTTGTGATCAGACCCTTCCTTTGGTGCTTTGAGAGCCCAAGTACTGCTTTGAATTTGAGCACGAGCAACATCGAACATCCTCGGATCGGATTGTCATCCAAACGACGTCGCTCTTTTCTTTATTTTTTGTTTGGGCTTCTGAACACACGCTTCGTCACACATGTTTTGGTCTTGTTTGTAAACCCACAAAAAACATGTTCTGGGCTTGACATAGTACGGTCTATGTTGTCTTGTATTAGGACCGGACTGGACTACGTTTATGAGCTCTATAAGACGTCTAATAAATTGGGCTAGGATATCTACAAAATTACAATCACAAGAACAGCTACACATGAGCCGCGTGTAACGAGGGCCAGCCTGGAATTCAAAAAGGTAATGACCTAAAAGGATGGGCGGGGACCACCACGAGGGGTCAGCGTAAAAATAGAACCAGCCGGACCCGCATACCTATGGACACGTGCCTTCATCGCATGGACATGACCGCACTTCGTGGCCCACACTGAGCCACTCGGCTTGGTCCACCAAGCCCCACCAAAACTTTCTCTTGTTGACCCACTACGATCGTGGAACCCACCAGAGCACCACCTTGCACGTGCGCAAAGCTACCTTCAACCTCAAATCAAATGGACTTCTTCGCTTCCTTTTAGCCCTATCCTATATCCCGAAACGGGTCCCACATGACACGTGCAACACAACTTGACGTGACCAGGAGCTTGCAAAAGGTAAGCCTAAACTAAAGATTATTATCCAACTGTGAAAGATTAAAGTTTTAAATAAAAAATTGAATAGTAATGCAACTTGCTTGCGAGCAAAACAGAAGCAAAGTAAAAGCCGGAAAGGGGGCTCTTGCATTAGTAAAACCCAGATTAAACAAAACCAACAGGATGAGGTTTTTCCTTTTCTTTTGCGCATTACAAAGAGGCCTAAAACGCTAAAAACACCTAACCAAACCCTAAAACTAACACTAGACTCAATCTTAAGGCTTAGTGTATGGTGTTTGTGAATTTGCACCCATGAACTGAAGCTCTCTCTTATCATAAATCTCCAAAGAAAAATCCCTCAACATCTGAGTTGTTGTGGTACTAGCAGCAGCAGCAGTAGCACCACCAGTCCCACTGCTAGTAGAAATGGTGTTCTTACTAGCTCTGGTTCCTGAGGCTGAACCCAAACTGGGTCCCAAACTAGACGAACAGCTCCCGCCCGAACCCGAAGTTGCACCGCTCGAAATCGAACCCGAAGAGGCCTGCAACTGCACATCCCCTCCAACAACTTGAACCCCTGGTTGAAAAGCCGAAACGAAATTGGAGATGGGTCTTGCTTGGAAATTGAAAATCGGGGTTGCAGCATCCCCAGCTGGGATTGCCCAAAGCTGTGCCTGGTTTGGGTTCATAGCCCCGTTGTTTGGGAACATGAAGAACGGCCCAGCTGCACCAGTTGCCCCAACTTGCCACATAGGCACCAACCCATGTGCCCCACCGCCACCGCTGCATCCACCGCCATAGCTCATTGGGGCTAGGGGCGCCAACCCGCTAGACACAGTGCTCTGCTCGTGCACATCAACGAACTCACTGTTCGACCCTCTCTTCCTTCTCTTTCTGGGTATTTCAGTAATTTCACCGTTGGGTCTCGCCGGTGAAGTTGTGGGTATCTTTAGAGTGCCACCGACGGAGACGGCAATGGCGGGTACTGTGCCCGTGCCCGTGGCTTGTATAATAGCAGGCTCGGCGTGCTCAAGCAGCCACCTTATGGTTTCGCCGTCGGACTTGTGGCCAAGTTCTCGGGTCAGTTGGAAAATCCTCGCCGCACACGTGGCTGGCATTCGGATCCTCCGGCCCCGGCCCTCCACCTTCGTGTGGCGGTCCTTCGACGACCTCTTTGCAGCCACCACTTGTTTCTCCGACGACGTAGGAACCGGCACCTGAATAAGACCCATAGTCAGAGATCCTTCGTCCAGGTCTTGCACCGTGTCCGTCAGCTCTTCTTTCATCGTCGGCGCCGTCAACGAAAATATTTGCTCCGGCGGATCCGCCACTGATGTGTCGGACGCTGAGCTGGTGTTGTCGTTGCTACTGTTATTGCTGTGCTGTTCAAGCTCGTTGCTTTCTTCAAGGCTCTGCCTTTGATTCGGTTCCATCTTCAACGAAAGTCTCAGAAAAAATCTGTTGGATTTCAAGAGTCGCAGCGACACTCAAAAAATTTTGGAAAGCAGAAGGAAACCCAGAAAAAATCACACAAAAACAAGCTAAAAGAACGAGGAAATTTCACGAATTTAAAAGCAGTAAATCGGGTTAGCTGCAGAAGCAGAACCAGAACAGGGCATGATACTTTGACTGGGTTTTGAATCTCTGTTCATACCATGGGGAGGATTAGAGCAGGAGACGAATTGAACATATGGAAAGTAAAAAAAAAACCAAAATTTGTTGGTAATGTAGAACAATTATGAAACCAAGGAACAGAGAAAGGAGAGAGAGAAACAAACCCTAGAGAATCAGACGAGCCCCACTTATCCTCTTTTCTCTTGCGAGCCCTACCAACACCAAGAGGGACCCTCAAGCGCTTTATTTATTTATTTATAGGGTATGCGGGTTTTATCAACGGTTCGAGACTCTTCTCACACATCCTAGGCCATGGAGATGGTGACACGTGATGGGTTCTATTTTGTTTAAGAAGGTGCGTTTCGTAAAACTTGGTGATTTGCTCTCTCGGTGTGATTTTCTGTGGATTCGGAACGTACGGATTGGGCCTTACATAGAGGTGATCGCCTGCAACGCGGTCCACTTTGATGAAGAGTATTACGAATCATGTCATGCCACGTAATCATCATCTAGAACCCTCAAAAGTCATCCTTATCCACTTGTAGGCCCCACACATCACACGCATCTTATAGTTGTCGTGGTGAAATCCACTTACATCAACGGTTGACAACTGTTAACACACGATCGTGAATAACGGTCGTATTTTTGAATTATATCATATTTTGTCACATATTAGTTCATGTTTCCAACAATTTTATTTCCTTTATTTTCTTTTAAATTTCTTGATTTGTAATGTAGCAATTAACACACAATAAATTTGCTTGAGAAAAGGGTATTTGTAGGTATGGAATTTGACAAGTCATGATACAAACATTTTTTTGTCTTGAGGCTCCTAGAAGAGAAAAACTTTCCTGGCACGGAGATGTCAGGTCAGCCATCCACATCAGTATCCCCAACCAATTAACTCTTGACAACTGTCAAACACTTTCGACAATTCCCTCTTTTTTTTTCACGCCTACTCCATGGTTCTTTTTCCCCTCTACAACTCAAAGTCTTCTTCTTCTCTCTTTTCTCTCCCTCTCTTTCTCTCTCTTCTAACCAAGTCTCCCTTTCATCTCTACCTCTCTTCCCTGCAACTAAAATCCCCTTTCTCTCTCTCTCACTCAAAATGTTTTTTTTTTCATGTATGCTCCATCTGTCCAATTTCTACAAAATCCCAAAAATAAAAATGAAAATCATGAGAAATGGGAGGAAGATAGTGACCAGGAAACTTGTAGAGCTTGACAGAGTGGTCTTTGGAGTCAGAAGTGAGGCAGGTGGAGTTGGGGCTGAGAGCGAGGGCAGTAACGCCGTCGAGGTGGTGGTGAAGGAGCTTCGGATGACTGGAGGGGAGAAGAGAGTCGTCGATTGTGGGGTCGGTGGAGGAGGCGTGGTTAGAAGAGAGAGAGAAAGAGAGGGAGAGATGAGAGAGAAGAAGAGGACTTTGAGTTGCAGAGGGGAAAAGAACCATGGAGTAGGCATGAAATTTTTTTTTGGAATTGTCAAAGTGTTTGACAGCTGTTAAGAGTTAATTGGTCGGGGATACTGATGTGGATGACTGACCTGGCATCCTCGTGCCAGGAAAGTTTTTCTCCTCCTAAAACGGGCTTTGTTCCAGGGATACAAAGCTCTAATGATTCCACAAGTCTCCAAAATGACTGGACCTTTGTACCATTCCCTAGCTGAGTGCCACAAGACAAGAGCTCGATAATATTGTCTTTGATATGAAAAAATGTATCTCAAGTCCAACTTCAACCTCTTCAATATCTTATTTTATTTTTTGCAAAAAACTCACTAGTGTAACGGTTTAGAGTAATTGCTTTTTCAGGTAAGATTCTGGGTTCAAATCTTAGCATCCATGTTGCGTGTATAAGTTTAATGTATTATTACCCCTCTCAATAAAAAAGTCCTAAAAAAATCTTATTTTCCTTTTAAACTTATTTGCATTTTAATTAGGATAGTTATGTGAGTCTCAAGAAATTAATAAGAACGTTCCCAATTCCCATCCAAAAAGAGAAAAGAGAAAAAAGAATAGTTTAGTATATAATGTAATTTGCAGTACCAAAATGTTGTACTCTCACCAACCCCACGCATGACATAACCAAACTTGATAGAGATAAGCCAACAGCCACTTTAACATTAATGGTAACAGTGTGAGTTTTGCTTCTTTCTTCTCTTATATTTATAAATTGGAATACTTCAATTTTAATGAATTCAACTAGACGTTGATCCCATCCTACTAGAAAAATAGCTTAGGTAGCCCTAATGATTAGGTGGATATACTTGCTCTCAAAGCACACACAGGTGAGGTGATCACAGGCCAAAAGGTCTGGGTCAAAGTTGTAGTACATACAGGTTGAGGTTGTTCCTCCATTGAGTAGCTTGAAAGTACGATCAATATATAATGTACAGAAAATATTCCTGAAATGTGTGTATATATACTGGTTCCATTGAATTTCTCAGCACACTCGAATTAACATCTCTTGGTTTTGTGAATGTTGTCCTTCCTCTCTTTCATGTATCTTTGTTCTAGCAAAATGGCAATGTATGCACCAAAAACAATCTTGTTACACACATTAATCTGTCTTATATTAACTATGTCTTCACAATCAAAAACAGCGCTCAATTCCAACTATTATCATCAAACGTGTCCACAAGCTGAGAAAATCATATTACATACGGTATATAATGCTTCCATGCATGACCCTAAAGTCCCAGCTCGTATCTTAAGGATGTTCTTTCATGATTGTTTCATAAGGGTATAATCTCTCTCTCTCTCTCTCTCTCTCTCTCTCTCTCTCTCTCTCTCTCTCTCCATATGAATATTAATCTAGGGGTTAGGTGTATAATTAGCTTGTGTTTGTACGTTGCTTATTGGTTAATTAGGGATGTGATGCATCGTTGCTGCTAGACTCAACCCCAGCGAACCAAGCAGAAAAAGATGGTCCTCCCAATATCTCAGTCCGATCATTCTACGTGATCGACGATGCCAAAGCTAAGCTAGAAATGGCATGTCCACGCATTGTTTCTTGTGCAGATATCATTGGCATTGCCGCAAGAGACGTAGTTACCATGGTACGTCCCCTATGTTTATGTTACCAAATTTATGTTGCCTGACAAATGTTTATGTTATGTATACGAGAATAATATGTACATTATTTATTTCTTGATAGTCCGGAGGTCCGTACTGGAATGTGCTAAAGGGGAGGAAAGATGGAAGGGTTTCAAGAGCTAACGAGACAATCAACTTACCAGCTCCAACTTTCAACGTATCCCAATTGATCCAAAGCTTTGGTAAAAGAGGTTTGGGTGTTAAAGAATTGGTTGCCCTATCTGGCGGCCACACTCTTGGGTTCTCACATTGTTCTTCTTTCGAATCCCGGCTTCGAAATTTTAGTTCAGTGCATGACGTTGATCCACGCATGAACAATGAATTTGCTCAAAAGCTAAGAAAGAAATGCCCAAAACCAAACAGGGATCGCACTGCCGGAGAGGTGTTGGACTCAACTTCCTCAACTTTTGATAATGACTATTACAAGCAATTAGTGGCAGGAAAGGGCGTGTTTGGATCGGATCAAGCGTTGTTTAGTGATTACAGGACTAGATGGATTGTTGAATCATTTGCTAAGCATCAAAGTTTGTTCTTTAAGGAGTTTGCAGCTTCTATGGTGAAACTTGGAAATGTTGGCGTTATTGAGGATGGTGAAGTGAGACTGAATTGCCGAAGGGTGAACTGATCAGAGAGAGAGAGAGTAATAACCCCAAAGATTTTTCTCTTACTATTTTTCCCGATTTGATAACCAATGATGTAACTTTGATTTCTTGTTTTAAAAACAAAATAAATGGAAAATGCTTAGTAACCCAACAATGGTTAGTGACACGAAACCCTCTTCAAGAATGTTATTTATTTACCTTATACTATATGGGTAAGCCTTTGATATATTCTTGAATGTAGAGAGAGAAAAGGAAGGTTTTTCGGTATGACTTTCTTTTTTTATACAACTTATAAATTACTCTAAACTGAGATCTTTAAATTTTTAATCAATTAAGTTCCCATCAAGTTTGATTTGCTATTTGTTCATGTATAGATCCAAAGTTTTGACAAATATTGTAAAAGGCCAAATTTTTTTTTTAAGTATCAAATTTTCTTATGAAAGAAATAATCACGAATTCACTTTGTTAGTGTTTCCTTTCATGAAATTAAGGCAAAATTAATGATTAAAAAAAAAGAGATAGGCAAGTTCCCCTAGTATCTATACTGAGCGATCGCAGTTTTTCCTTTTTCTTTTTGTTTGGTCAAATACTGATCGCGATCACTTCAATACACATAGTTCGTACACATTTATGTATACCAACTAATTAAAATAATTATACATACGATCTCAGCTTGATTAGAGTAGTAGAAGATCCAGAGCAATATTATTTGTTCTCCAGTCTAATAATAAACTAAATTGGGTCGTCAAAGGCCCGGCCCAGAAAAATCACGTGGGGCTTAAACCGTAGTGCCCTTATTAATTGGAGGGAAATACTGATAAAACACAAAACCTTTGGTATATTTGAAAAAGGAGAATATATCATATATGTAGTAGTAGTGATGAAGTGTTTAAATGGTGAAGTCAATTGGTTTAAGGGTTAATGACCTAAATGGTCCCCCAACTATTGCTCCAATTTTATTTTGGTCCACGAACTAAATTTTTCATTTGAAACGTCCTTAAACTTTTTATTTTGTACCAACATGGTCCATCCGTCAAAGTTTGTGTATTATTCCGTGAAATCGAGGGACAAAACCGTATTTTTAGGTGAGTATCCTCCTCTAAAAGGGTTATTGATACTAATGGTCCCCCAACTATTGCTCCAGTATTATTTTGGTCCACTAACTAAATTTTTCATTTGAACCGTCCTTCAACTCTTTTTTTTTTTGGTATCAAGATGGTCCTACCATCAAAGTCCATCAATTTTATTGTTATTTATTTTTGTATTTATCTCATTTAAATTTTTTTAATTAATTTAAACAATAGAGAAAAAAGATTATCACTTTTTAAGTCCATGTCAGCAAAAAAAAGCCATGTTGGTGGTGAGATTCAATTTTTTCAATTTTAAAATTAGGTACAAGTTTCTATAATAGTTTCTTTTAATTTTTAATTATTGTTTACTCTTTTAAAAAATTTGTTATTTTATTTTTATATTTATGTGATTTTAATTAATTTAAACAATAGATAATTTTTTATTATTAATTGTTAGGTCAGTCTCACGAAAAAAAAAGGCATGTGGCTGGTGAGTTTCAATTTTTTAAAATTTTCTAAGTTTTCTAATAGTTTCCTTTAATTTTTAATTATATATTACTATTTTAATTCATAGAGACATTTTTACCCCTCAATTTAACAATAAAATTGACAGACTTTAACAGTAGGACCATCTTGATACAAAAAAAAAGAGTTGAAGGACGGTTCCAATGAAAAATTTAGTTGATGGACCAAAATGATAGTGGAGCAATAGTTAGGGGAACATTAGGATCAATAACCCTTTTAGAGGAGGATACTCACCTAAAAATATGGTTTTGTCCCTCGATTTCACATAATAATACACAGACTTTGACGGTTGGACCATGTTGGTACAAAATAAAAGTTTAAGGACGTTTCAAATGAAAATTTTAGTTGATGGACCAAAATGATCTTTGGAGCAATAGTTGAGGGATCATTTAGGTCATTAACCCATTGGTTTAAATTATGAGAGAGAGAGAGAGAGAGAGAGAGAGAGAGAGAGAGAGCGCCCTTAATAATGACCGTAAACTTAAAGTAATTGTGTGTGGCAAAAAGAAAAAGGGCTAACGTCAAAAGACTTCTATAGGTTTGGGGTCATTCTCAATATGGATAGGGTATCAATTTCATCAATTTACACCATAATGTTTTCAAACTTGTCCAATTTTATCATTCCGTTAAGTTGATCGTTTGGTCAATCGTTATTTGTTGACGTGACAGTCGTGGGACCCACCCCAACTGACAATTTAGAAAAAAAAACCCAAAAAAAAAAAGAAAAGAAAAGAAAATTAAAAAATAAAACCCCATCATCTCTCTCTCTCTCCTCTGTGCGCGCCCTCTCCCTCTCCCTTTTGATGAAATGCAAACGCTACCCAGCCTCCACTTTCCTCAGCATCGTAATCAACCTGCACCAACAACCTGTAGCCACCTTCTTCTCTAATATCATCTTTTGATCTAACCCAACAGCCCCAACAACCCATCATAATTTCACCTACCAAATACACGATTCACATAGCCAAAACTCATCACAATTTCATAGGCCAGCATCTAAATTAAATTTAAAGAAGGAATAATTTTTGAAATAAAATTCAAATTTACAGATCCATAGAATCGTAGAACAAGCAAGAAATGAACCAAGGGTGTGGATCTTAGACTTGAGCTAATCCAACTCGATCTTCGATACGGACGAATCAGGGCTGCCCGATTGGACGGGCTTCAGTGGCTCGTCTTCTTCTCCTTGCACTGAAACATCATCCCTAATTGAGATAAAATTAGGGCTAGAAAAATTGACAAAATCGTGAGCTTTTGAGGCCGTCATGGAGCATGAAATTACAGATCCCATCATCTTCATGAAAAAAACTAGTGCAACCCTTGCGCTTCCGAATCGTCCCCTATAATCTGCCCCTCTCCGATCGACCGTCTCCAGTAGGAAACGCGCGACACCGTCCACTCCCTTGGACCCAGAAACCTCCGATCTGCAAAACCCAGGCGTTTGGGTCATCGCCGGCCTCGAAAATTTAGCGATGCGCCACGGGGGACATCACCGATGGCTATGGTGGCTATGGTCAAGGATGGCGTCGAAGGTGGGAAGGGGGGTTGGAGAGTATGTGCTGAGTGGTGGTGGAGGGTGGATATGGTAGAGTAGAGAGAAAGGGAGAGGGAGAAGGAGAGTGAGCGTGCAGAAGAGAGGGAGAGGGAGAGTGAGCGTGTAGAGGAGAGGGAGAGGGAGGGAGAGAGAGAGAGAGAGAGAGAGAGAGAGAGAGATGATGATGATGATGAGGTTTTATTTTTTTATTTTTCTTTTATTTTTCTTTTTTAAAAAAATTTTCAGTTGAAGTGGGTCCCACGACTGCCACGTCAGCAAATAACGATTGACCAAACAGTCAATTTAATGGAAGGATAAAATTGGACAAGTTTGAAAATATTATGGTGTAAATTGGTGAAATTGATACCATGGGGCCCATATTGAGAATGACCCCAAACCTATAGGGGGTCTTTTGACGTTAGCCCAAAGAAAAAAGAAAGTATATATATGTAAATGAAGGAGAGTAAATTTCGTTGAATTATTTAGTCTCACAAGTTGAGTATTTTTGGACAACATTATCAGCCTGATCTCATTGCACCTGGTTTAAGCATCCTGGCGGCCTGGTCACCCATTTCATTCACTCTCCAAGAGGGTGCAAAGAGTGTCAAATACAATGTAGCCTCTGGAACCTCAACGTCTTGCCACGTGTGACTGGTGCAGCAGCCATTGTCAAAGCTACTCACCCAAGCTGGTCCCCTGTAGCAATTAAATCTGCACTCATGACCACTGGTATATCATTATATATATGTAAAACCTTCTACATTGTTCTCTAAAATTATTTTCGCAATAATTTTTTTGCTCAATATATATAATGTATCATACAGCATATGTTATCGACCCGATGAAACACGAAAATGAAAGAGAATTTGCTTATGGGTCTGGTCTCCTCAACCCGGCAAAGGCAACTGATCCAGGGCTAGGTTTTGATGAAACTGAGAAAGACTATGTTAACTTCCTATGCTTCCATCAGTGTTTCTTAACAATCCCAAGTCCCTCTACAAACCCTTATCAGATTTTCTAATGCTTCCGTGGGTGTAGGGTTTCTTGTTCTTGATCTTGTAGTAGTATGTATTTTTGTTTTGTTTTTTGGTTTGTTTTGGGGGCAGTTGATGTAGCACTAAATAAACCAAATAATATCGAATATTTGTCATTATCAATATGGATAAACATGTAGTAGTCTTGTCATGTACTATCTAGCTAGCTAGGCATTTTGAATTGAAGCAGATCAGATCCCTTGTTATTCCAATTATTGAAGTTATTTGAAGCAGATTATTATTATTATTTTGGTCGAATTAACTCCCTCTCGAGTTTTTACGTAATTTAGTTTTCAAGATGAGCAATTTACAATAGAGGCAATATCAAATGAAACCATGAAATTAGTACCAAAAGAAAGAAGAGAACAGAAGTGTTTGTTACTTAGCCGAAAAGAGGGAAAATTACTACATTTCTAGTTTTGGAAGAAAAAAAAAGGGAAAATACAAGATGTAAAACTTAGATGATTCCGAGATAAATCAATCACTACAAAGTCGGAAGAGGAAATACAAATTGAAGCAATAAAGATAGAGACCAACTAGGGCTAGTTTTCAGATAGAATGGATCGAAATTAGGGCATTCCAATTCCAATATCAAAAAAGTTTCGGAATTTTATAATCCATTCCGATTCGGAAAACTCGAAATTTTTCGAAACTTACATATTTCGGAAAATAGTTGAAAATTTTAAACATGTCCAATGATTTGAAGGTTAAAATTGGCTCAAAATTGAAAAATCACACAAAAAATTCGAAAAACTATTATATGTTATTACATAGATGTTGTTATCCTTTATGAAATTACTCAACAATTTGGTCATTAACTCATTTTTAGTTCAACATGAAATTAGTCATTATTTGTAGTCTAAGGCTTGAAACCCCAATATATTTTGGAATTGTTTTTGGAATTTTAAGATACATTTCAATTCCAATCATTTTATTAAAAAAAACACTTTTGGATTTCGGAACTTTCAGAGGTCGAAATTGATTTGGACTCGCCAAAATCGAAAATTTTTGGATCGTCATTTGAATTTCCAATCCAACTGGCACCCTTAAGACCAACATACACCAACCCAATTGAAAATTAAATGAGCTAGAGCATGGACTTCTGGGTGTGGGAACTTGGGCCTGGAATCTGGATGAAGAGGTTTAGTGGGCTGGTTTATTTTAAGCTTCAGAACTTACTTGAAATTCTATAAGAGCATTTTTGCTCACCACTCTTCTCAAAACTTGACACGTGTCCATAAGCATAATCATGGTTAATTTTTTACTTTGATTTATGTAACCATGATTATGCTTATAAACATGTGTCAAGTGTTGAGAAGGGTAGTGAGCAAAAATATTTATATAGTGAGGGTGCCATATATGGACCCCTCATGTGGATCTTCATATTAGCCACATATCATTTCATTAAACTTAAGTGAGGGTGCCTGACAAAAAAAAAAACTTAAGTGAAGTTACTATTCATATGAATCATGTGGCTAATATGGAGGTCCACATCTATGGTTCATATATGACACTCTCACTATAGAACGACTCCATAACTTACATATGACTTTATTCTTGTATGGGCTCAAATAAACTACAGCCCTCAGCCCAGGCTGCCTTCCACCTAGTATCGTCCTGAAATTTATTTATTTATTATGATACAAGCGATATTGGAGAGTGGGAAATCGAACCTAGGACTTTGGATGCATGATAAATGCTCTTAATCATTTGAGGTACAAGGCCTTTGTGTCTCATCCTGAAATTTAATCATACTAATCTATGATGAATAGTATTTTTGGTTGCTATAAGAGATTTATCCAAATAAAAATCACCAAAAAAGAAAGAAATTGAGAGTAAAAATTAATTAATTAAATTTTGTTTAGCTCAATAAAATTGGAGTCGAATCGAACTGGAAACTGATGAGCCAATATCAATGCAATGCGAATCATGAGCTAGTTCTCCCAGCTAAAGGGATTCTGCCTATTTCGTCATATTCATAGGATTTCTTTAAGCTATGTTAAAATCACCAACTAGCTCTCTTGTATTTTTTTTCGTCATATGTCATGGCTTATTATATTTATGTTATCTATACATTGGATTGGTTTCATTTCAATTTCATGGTTCTTTTTATTAAAATAATAAATAATTGTATTATTATTTAGAGAAATGATAATGAAATAGACAAGATCGGCTATAAATAGTCACATATGAAACTTGAGAGATGCACTCATGGCTAAACATGGCCAAGCCGCTTATTATCACTTTTCTCTACCCTTCATTTGCAGCCCTCCTCCTAATAATCAATTGTGATTCTGAGGAAAGAAATGTATAAATAAATAAATTATCCTCTTCTCTTCAGTTCCTGTGTTTATTAGTGGTTGCCATTGATTTCAAACCTTTTTTCTTGTGTAAATGAGCTGAAGTTGAGTTGTTGCAAATCAATGCAGGTCTATCTAGTATGCATTGGAGAAAAACCAACTTCTTATGAGGCATCAGACCAACAATCTGCTGCCCATTGTTCCATCCATGCTAGAAACTGCTCTTGGAAGGTTATTCAAACCACATGTTAACATGCTGGTTCTCACTCTGTACTGTTTCATGGTTTTTTTAATGGAATATCTTTTCGTATACCCAAAAAAAAAGGGCATATATTTAGACTTATAATGTACTTGTTTCGTCGTGCAGTACTCTAGCTGTAAAGGAATCGCTGCTGTATAGCTATGGCAGGAGTTTTAATGGATTTGTAGCTAAATTATCAGATGAAGAACCTACAATACTAGGAGGTGAAGTAAATAAAAACAATTAACAGACTCACTACTTGTGAATTTTATTTTGAGTTTTGATAAAATTACATTCATTTACAGAGATGGAAGACGTTGCCTCAGTACTTCCTAACGCACCGCTACAGCTTCACACAACAAGATCATGGGACTTCCTTGGATTACCTCGGTCCCATGTCAAGCGTAGAAAAGGTAGAGATGTGATCATTAGAATGATGGATTCAGGTGATGATCACCAACAGCAAACAAAACTCTTAGTACATAATAATCATTTCGAGGCTCAGGTTTTCTGTGTTCATCAATCACAAATTCTAAGGCTTAGAGTTAATTTTCAGGAATTTGGCCAGAATCAGAGTTTCAGTGACAAAGGATTTGGCCCTCCACCAAGAAATTGGAAAGGAACGTGCAATACGAATAAAACTTTCACATGCAACAAGTGAGAAACAAACCCGTTTTTCCAGTCTGGCCTTCTTACTAACTGTCCTTATGTTTGAAACTAATCTAATGTACAACATTTTGACAAAAATCATGGGAGCCCAATACTATAATAGCCGGAATTGATGCGGACATCATATCCTACATCAGGAACTTTTACGATACTACAGACATCGTATCTCCAAGGGACTCAGACTCGGTCGGACATGGGACTCACACAGTCTCCATTGCAGCAGGTAGAGAAGTGGCAGGAGCAAGTGTCTTTGGCTTGGCTCAAGGAGTTGCAAGAGGTGCAATTCCTAATGCAAGAATTGCTGTGTACAAAGTTTGCTGGCCAATGGGATGTAGCATTGCAGATATCTTGGCTGCTTTTGATGATGCAATTGCTGATGGAGTTGATATCATATCAGCTTCTTTTGGGATGCCTGCAGCTTACACCTTCATAGAGGACCCAGTTGCAATTGGATCCTTTCATGCATTAAGGAATGGGATTTTGACCATAACTGCTGCAGGGAACTATGGACCTATGCGTGCTTCTATCAGTAATGTCTCACCATGGCTACTTACTGTGGGGGCTAGCACTATTGACAGGAAGTTTGTGACTCAATTGGCTCTCGGAAATGGAAGAACCTTCATGGTGAGCAATTCTTACCTACCCTATTCTATAACTTTTATCGTCCAAGAAACTTTCATCTCTAAAACTTTTTTCTCAAGCTAACAAGCCCTTGATTTCTTGATGATACAAAGGGGAGTGCTATCAATAACTTTGATCTTAAAGGCAACATGTTTCCCTTGATTTGGGGAGGAGATGCTTCAAACTATTCAACCAATGCAAACTCCGAAACATCAAAATACTGCTATGCTGGAGATTTGGATTCACAGAAAATAAAGGGCAAAATTGTTCTCTGTAATTACCGATCAAATGGTGCTGGCATTCTCCATACAGATGGAGTCGGGGTTATAATGCCTTTTCAATCTGTTGAGGATCCTGCCTTCTCTTTTCCCATTGCAACAACACTCATCAGTCCAGAAAAAATTCCCGAAGTACTGGACTACATTAAGACTTCCAAGTAAATAACCAACAAACCGACCAATGGAAAGTTTTATAAACATATATAACTTGGTACTCGTTCTTAGTTTGTACCACTAAAACCTCAGGAATCCAGAGGCAACTATTCTAGTTAGCGAAACATGGAAGGGTCTATATGCACCATATGTACCCTCTTTTTCATCCAGAGGACCTAACCTAATGGTGTCTGATATTCTGAAGGTAAAGTATTGCTTTGTTTTGCCCTATAAACTACTTTCAATTTATATCTACTATCACAATTTGATCTCTGGAATCAAATTAATAGCCTGATCTGATTGCTCCGGGTGTAAATATCCTTGCGGCTTGGTCACCGGTTGGAAGAGTTTCAGTTTACAGTAAGGACACAAGGAGTGTCAAATACTATGTAGACTCTGGAACCTCAATGTCTTGCCCACACGTAACTGGAGCAGCAGCCATTGTGAAGGCTGCTCACCCACGCTGGTCTCCTACAGCAATTAAATCTGCACTTATGACCACAGGTATGTCAAACAATCTACTCTTTGATTTCCTAAATTCTTTACACACCTTAATGTTTTTCCCATACAGCATACGTTTTGGACCCACAAAAGCACGAAAATGAAAGAGAACTTGGTTACAGGTCGGGTCTCCTCAACCCAACCAAGCCAGTTGATCCTGGGCTAGTTTTTTATGCATCTGAGAAAGATTATGTTGACTTTCTTTGCAAACAAAGCTACAACACCACCACGGTAAGAAAAATTACAGGTGACAAAAGTGTTTGCAGGGGCATCAAACCTGCTAGGGCATGGGTCCTCAACTACCCCTCCTCTCTAGCTGTAGAAGATGGCCATGAGATCAAGGGAAATTTCCATAGGACTGTTACAAATGTTGGTAATCCCAATTCAACCTACAATGTCAGCATTGTCATGCCTGATTCTATAAAGGTTAATGTGGAACCATCTGTACTTCCATTCACTGATGTTGGGGAGAAGAAATCGTTCTGTGTGGATGTCAATGGACCACACATAACTCAGGTTCCAATCATATCGGGTTCCATCACATGGAAAAATGGAAAACATGCAGTGAGATCCCCATTGGTAATTTACAATGTGCTTCCATCTGTATTCCTTACCAATCCACTATATCGCACACAGAGATTATCCACCCATCAGACACATATATCACCAGGGGAGAGAAGTTCTTTCCTACCTCACTAAAATAAGAATTGTCAAAAGAAAAGAAAACTAAGCCTATATTGCCCAGACGAGGTGCAGAGGTTCTGGTGCTCTGGTTCTATCATCTCTTAATGTAGTAAGAAAACAGAAATAACAATTTCTTCTATAGTGAAGAATGTACTTACATTTATTTCTCTTTCTGGTTTATCAGCCAGAAGACAAATGGTATTCCGATAGATATATCCTATCATTTAAATTTTTTTCTTTTTATATTTGCTTCTTGGTATTCCAAGTGAATTTCTTTGCAAGCATGTAATATCTTAAGAACAAAGAAATCCAGATAAAAAATGAAGCAGTGTTCGTGAAGAGAATACACATTTCTGCTACCACATTTTTCAGTTATGGTGAAACCTTAAGAAGGCTTTCAGCTTTTACATGCTTATATCAGATAACGATCATGCACTTAGCACATCAAGAAAATACTACATCCGAACGAAATACATACTTGATACCCTTAGTAAGGTTTCGGGCTTCATGCAACAAACATTTGTCTCCATGAATGTGTAGAAGAGCCATTCCTTCAGTGGGAGGCACCTACAGAATTTTTAAGTAGGATTAACGGGCGCTGCATATTCCATAATAAAACTAATTCAAGAAGAGAGAAGAGTTTACATCATGAAAAAGTTGAAGATAAAAATGAAAGGGAATAATAGAGAATAAAAGCCATATGGTATGAACAAAAACAGAACCCACCTCTGTCACAACAGTATTCCTCGAACCGTAGAAGACAGTTTCGCCGCCAACCAGAGGCTCTGAGGAAGAATCCTTAGGACTGCTCTTATCATTTGTAGCTTTTGGTTTGAAACCGCCACTCAAGTATATTAACAAAGTATAATGGGTGCGTTTTCCGTCTCCAAGATCATTACTTTCATCAATATGCCTTCCAAAGCGCTGCCCAACCTTGTACCTGAAAACACATGGCAACCAAATAATTAAGTTGCAAGGTGCACAAGCCAACCAAATTCGATCTTTTTTTGTTTGTAAGCAGAGAAGAATTTCTCTAAGAACAAGTAAAAGCCACGTCCCTTAATGAATGAAATCAGATAATGGAACAGCTCAAGGTTACAGATAGCTTTTGAATTGGTTCGATAACATTCACAGAATGAGATTACCAACCTATAGAATCTGATATTTGGGTTTAGGCCAACGGCAGCCTTCCCTCGAATTTTGATATCAGAAAATAATTTGTTCAGACCAGACTCCCATATTGTGTCTGCAAGAACAGGATCATTCACAGAGATTCTATCATTGTCTCTATAAGCTTCGCCTTTTGTTGGGCCAAGACTCCCTTGGTGTACAAACCCAATAGATTCTGCAGCTTTAACGAAAGCCTTTGATTCTGCAGATGTGAGGAAATTCTGCACCTGAATACATTGCCTAACTATTAACAATAATGACTCAATTGATATCTTGCGGACCCGTAACTGTTCAATGGTTAGAGAAAATGTATACATCTAAGAAGAACCCATATGTCAAAATACCAGAAGAAAAACTGAATTTCGAAAAAGATGCAATCTTTTTGCAGTTCTTACAGTAAAGAGATGAGTATCTTTAAGACAAGTTATCTGAAGATTTGGTTTTGTTTTGATGGTTGGCCACTTCGACGCTGTTTTGCTGGAATCAGCTTCTCTTCTGTCTCCCATTTTCCTCTTGTTTGTTCGTGTTTCAGCCATATACGAGTATGGCTCTCTCTCACCCTTCTTTTTTTCTCGCCTACTCTGTTTTATGGGTTTGTCAAGACCTATATTCTCGAGTCGTGGCCTGTCAAGGTTTTGGTGTAATTGGGCTGAAAATAAAACAGTCCATTGGTCTATTGCTATTCTTTTTACACAGTGTCGACCCAAAGGAAAAAAAAAAAGAACAAAAATAAGCACACCACCATGCAATGGAACTGGAACTGGATCCATTCCTTTAATTTTGTTCATATTTCTCTAAGTGGTTTACTAAATATAAAACATTGATTATAGCTAGAGAATAGAAAACCCAGGAGTTATTATTATTAATTTTTTTGGCCAAAAAGGAATTAATTTTCAAGGCTAGTATATTTCAACCCAGTTAAGTAAATATTGGGTAATTTTCATTTTACTACAGTAAAATTTACCCATTTTTAGAATTCGATACATCATTTTTTTTTTGTCTCAGTCGCATACATAAAATTAATTTTCTTATCACTTTCATACATACCGTCAGTTTATCCGTTAACAAATCTGTTAATCACGACGCGACAACAAATACGCCACGTAATTCACTCGTATGCCACGTGGTCCACATATATTATTACTTAATTAAATAAATAAACTTAAAATTAAAAATTAAAAATTAAAAAAAAAAAACCTCTCTCTCTTTCGCCCTCTCTCAGCTCTCTCTCTCTCCCTCTCTGCTTGCTCTCTCCAACAACCCACCCTTCTCATCTTCATCTCCATCTCCCTCTCTCTCTTGCGTGAACCCCTTCCTCCTCCTTTCTCCCTCTTTCTTTCTCTTCCACAACCACAGCTCTGCAATCAACACTCGATTCAGAAAGCAATCAAAATCCAAAAAGAATTTTGACAAGAAAACATTTGCAAAGATCCAATTTTTGAAAGAAATCAAAACCCCATATCAGAGGGGTGGTTATTGCATAGGGGGAGAAGAAAATCACAGGGGGGTGATGGGTGGTTGCCGGCTGGGGCCGAAGACCAGCCCGCTTTCTTCTTCCCCGTTAAGAAACACTTTTGAGTCTGTCCAACACTGTCCATTCCCTCAGGCAAAAAGTGCAAAAATTTTGTTCGCAGATTTCTGAGAATTTCCTGGTACAAAACCCAGATATATTCTTCAGGCATACATGCAAGAGAGCTAATTGGTGGGCGGAGGAAACGAAGTTTGCTTGGTTTCTCTCAGCCCACTTCTTTGTTCCGTTAAAAACCCAAAACACTGCACTTTACTGCATTCCATTTCCAACCCAGCTACAGATTCTCACATAGTTGACTGTACCATTTTACTTCCTCTTTCTTCAATCCCTTCCTCTCTCGCACCCTATATTTTTCTCTATACCCAGAACACCCCCAAGCCCAACGCCACTGAAGGCAATCTCCTTCTCTTGCGTAGATCACTCCCATCCAGTTCTCTCTTTATCACTCTCTTATGCATTAGATGCTGGACAATGGTTGGATTTGTGGCTGTTTTGGTGAGGAAAAAGAGCATCCTTTGGTTCTTAAACTCCGAATTTCGAATTCGTTGTTCAACACCAGTCAGTTGATGCTGTGAGTATTTTTGTTGTATGAGATTCATGATTTCCAATTTCAAAAAGTCTTAGTCTTTCTTTAGACTTTCAATTTCGGCTTCTAACCCAATTTTGGTTGAATCGGCAGAGCCTACAGTTGGTTGCTTGTTATATTTGATTCTTCTCTTGATGTTCTTCAGCAAGTGCTTCTTCCCTCCCTGAAACCCTTCATTTGCAAACTCCCACCTGTCCGGATCAACCTTCTTGAAGCCCTGAATGCATTATAAGATCCATTAAGAACTCAATGACCAGGAAGATTTAAGCATAACAAACTTACCCGAGATCCACCCCAGCGGTCAGGGTCATCAGGGCCAGGAGGTGGAAAGTGGGGTTGCACAAAACTGGGAGCATTGGGGTTAGGAATTTGGGAAAAAGGAAAAGTATTTTCACAAAACTTGACATCACGACTGACGAGAAATTTCTTGGTCTCTAAATTGTAAAGTTTGTAACCTTTTTGACCAGTGGGGTATCCAACAAAGATGCAACGCTGAGCATGAGGGTCAAATTTATGTGTAGGCTGCACAACCGTTGCATAACAGAGGCAACCAAAAACTCTCAAGTGATCGAATGATGGTGGATGATTGTATAGTAGTTCAAAAGGGGATTTGGTGGATAATAGTGGGGAGGGTAAGCGGTTAATGAGATAGACAGCGGTCAAGACACATTCACCCCAGAAAGTAAGAGGTAAGTGGGATTAGAAACGCAAGGCGCGCGCTACAATGAGAATATGGCGATGCTTGCGTTCAACAACTCCATTTTGTTGTGGAGTGTAAACACAAGAGCGTTGATAAACCATTGTCTACTCGGATGGCCTTAACGGTGGCATGAAACTGAGTATGAACAAAAGTGACAAAGGATTTGAGAATATTTTGTGCCTCAGACTTGTGTTGCATCAGAAACAGCCATATGCATCTAGTAAAATCATCTACAATGGTAAGGAAGAAACGTGCCCCTGAATGTGTGGGAACTTTGTGTGGACCCCAGATATCACAATGTAACAAATCAAAAGGAGCATGAGTTTTTATTGAACTTAAAGGAAACGGAAGTCTCGTTTGCTTGGCCATGGGACAAACACTACAATTATCATCAAAAGAAAGATTACTGGAAGACAAGAATGACGAAATTAATTTAAGGCGAGAAGGTGACGGGTGTCCAAGGCGCATGTGACACAAGTTGGAGGGATGCGAAACTTGATAAGTGACAGGTGTTCGTTGCAATGGAGACATGCAATAGAGACCACCACGCTGCTTACCCGAGCCAATCATCTTCCCCGTAGCCAAGTCCTGCAAGACACAGAAAGTGGGAAACAAAATAGCACAACAGTTTAGAGAAGTGGTAGCCTTGCTAGCAGACATAAGATTTAAGCGAAAAGAGGGAACACATAAGACATTGTCTAAAGTGATATTTGAATTGAACGGGACGGTCCCTGTGGAAGTGATTTGGGCAGAAGACCCAGTGGGTAAATTGATGATTGGTATTTGTGAAGACTTTGTTTGTGTAAATATTGTTGGGTTGGAAGTGATGTGATCAGTAGCTCCGCTATCCAAAATCCAAGGTTTGGTAAATACAGAATTAATTGAGGCAACGGAAAAAGAAGACAGACCTGCGGCATTAGCATAGGCATTGCTATTACCAGAAGCATTATTCGAATGTATTAGAGACGGCATGGGCTAGTTGTTGAAGTTGGTATGCAGAGAGCCCATGGAGAGGGTTCTGTGGAGAGGCTGGCGGATGGGACAATGGGGCTGGCTGTTGTGCCCAATTATTTAAACTAGGGAACTGGGCCGGTGCGGCTGTGCATTGTTGCTGGACCCCAACTTGGGCTGCGTCTGCTGCGTTGGCAGCAGGAAAGGATCCACGCTGATTGCGATGGCCTTGTCTATGTTGCTGTTGATTTCCTCTATGTCCTTGGTTTTGCCGATTGCTTTGGGTTCCTGTATGGTTGGGAACCCATGTGCCATTTTTGAATTTGCATCGATCCTCAGTGTGGCCTTTCTTATCACAATATGGGCAATAAAATTTTAGGGTCCGACATTCTTCAATTGTATGGCCGTTCCTGTCACAGTGATCACAGTGTTTAGAATTATTTGGGAAATTGTGAGATCGGTTCTGTATCGCAGCGGCAATGGAAAAATTCTCGGTTGATCCTGAGGTCATTTGTCGTTGTGTTTCATCTTGAATGACAAGTGAGTAGGCTTGACGAACATTAGGCAATGGTGTCATCATGAGGATGTGGCTACGAACACCGTTGTAGGTGTCGTTAAGACCCATGAGAAATTGCATCATCCGATCTTCTTCTTTTTGTGCATTATGTGCTTGCATCTGGTTACAAGTGAGCGAGGTTTGATATGTCTCTAATTCATCCCAAAGATCTTTTAGTTTTGTGTAATAGTCTGAGACTGTCATGGTGCCTTGTGAGAGAGTGGCGATGGACTTCTGTATCTGATATATTGTTGGTGCGTTCTTTTGTGAGAATTGGTCTTTGAAATCTTGCCACACTTGATGGACAGTAGTGGCATGAACGACTGATTTGGCCAAATCAGGCTCCACCGAGTGAGCAAACCAGGATAAAATCATACTGTTGCATCGATTCCATAGAGCATATTCTGTCGACTGTTTGGTTTCTGAAGGAGGCTTAATGGATCCATTGACAAAGCCAATTTTGTTCTTGGCTGTGAGAGCATGAATCATGGACTTGCTCCAAGATGGGTAATTGGTGCCGTTCAATTTTATTGGAACGAGCATGAGGCCGGGGTGATCTGAATGAGGAACAAAGTATGGATGTGATGAATCCATACTGGGATTTGTGTTGCTGGTGCTTGAATGTTTGGAATCGATTTTTGGTGATGTTTGCTCTCCACCTGTCATGATGGAGGCGTGCTAGGGTTTGAACAAAAGGTCAAGTACCAGGATGCTCTGATACCATCTAAAGAAATAAGAGATTTGCTTGAATATTCTCGTTGTATTGACAAAGGTCTACAGACCAAGATATATATACATGTACAATTCCTATTTCCTAGGCTTAGAAGCCGTGATCCACTTTAGGTGGGATTTGATATAGGATAATACAGGAAAGTAAAATATATTACAGTAATCTTTCCTAATACAACAATATTTCGTAATAATACCCAGAACACCCCCAAGTCCAACGCCACTGAAGGCAATCTCCTTCTCTTGCGTAGATCACTCTCATCCAGTTCTCTATTTATCACTCTCTTCTGCATTAGATGCTGGACAATGGTTGGATTTGTGGCTATTTTGGTGAGGAAAAAGAGCATCCTTTGGTTCTTAAACTCCGACTTTCGAATTCGTTGTTCAACACCAGTCAGTTGATGCTGTGAGTATTTTTGTTGTTGTATGAGATTCATGATTTCCAATTTCAAAAAGTCCTAGTCTTTCTTTAGACTTTCAATTTCGGCTTCTAACCCAATTTTGGTTGAATCGGCAGAGCCTACAGTTGGTTGCTTGTTATATTTGATTCTTCTCTTGATGTTCTTGACAAGTGCTTCTTCCCTCCCGAAACCCTTCATTTGCAAACTCCCACCGTCCGAATCAACCTTCTTGAAGCCCTGAATGCATTATAAGATCCATTAAGAACTCAATGACCAGGAAGATTTAAGCATAACAAACTTACCGAGATCCACCCCACCTCACTCTCTCTTTGCAATTCAAAAATTAAAAAAGAAAAAAAAATTCGAACATTTTGCCTCTTGGGGAGTGGGGTTGGGGGTTGGGGGATGGGGGTGGGTTGCAGGTTGGGTTGGGATCTGGGTTTTGAGGGCGTGGGATAAGGAGGAGAAGGGTGGGTTGTTGGAGAGAGCAAGCAAAGAGGGGGAGAGAGAGAGAGCTGTGAGAGGGCGAAATAGAGAGAGGTTTTATTTTTATTATTTATTATTTATTTTAAGTTTATTTATTTATTTTATTTTATTAAATATTATTTATTTAATTAATAATATATGTGGACCACGTAGCACATTTGTTGCTACATCAGCAGTTAACAGATTTATTAACGGATAAACTGACGGTATGTATGAAAGTGATAAGAAAATCAATTTTATGTATGCGATTGAGACGAAAAATTTTGATGTATCGAACTCTAAAAGTGGGTAAACTTTACTGTAGTAAAATGAAAATTACCCTAAATATTTAATCCAGCCAATGGGGTTGTACCGCAGTGGTCAAGTGGTTCCCGTCCCCTTTCCCCCCATATGGCACCTGGTTTGAAACCATAGCCATGCAATCCTAAGGAAACCCACTAATATATAATTCCCCACCCCATCCCCCTTCTTACCTCTGACAAAAATAAAATAAAATAAAATAATAATCCATAAAGTATTGCATTTCCAGTAGCAAATATAATTAAAAGGATTTTTGACTTGATAGAAACCTAGCTGCATTGATCACCACCAGCTAGGGGTGATAATTTCCGACACGACTCGAAACCCACACGAAAAATTAGTCGGTCAATCTGCACAATTACATTTTCGAGTCAACCCGTCATTGACCCGTTAATAAACGAGTGAATTTCGGGTCAACCCACTAAAATACTCATGTAAGTGTAACCCGTTTATTAAACAAGTCAACCCGCTAAAATACATATGTAACCTGTCAACCCCTTCTTTGTTTCTTATTCATTTTCTTATTATTATTTTTATCTCTTTCTCAATCTTCATGCATAGAGAGGGGCAAAATGTAATCACTATTTTATATATAAATGCAATTACTTGATTAAATTATCAAAATTCAAGATTTTTTATTTGCTACCACTTAGCGCAACCGACATGACTTGAAACCCACACTAGAAATTAGCGGGTCAACCCGTACACGACACATTTATTAAATGGGTCGGGTTTGCGTTGAATATTCTTGACACGTATATAATCATGACATGACTCGAACTCGACACGACTCGACCCATTGCCAGCCCTTCCACCAGTAGCACATTCATCAAATCCCATATCACATATTCACAGCCTCGTGTTTCTCTATTTTTTATTATTTTTCTTTCCCACCGAGATAGCTAGGAAATCTTCCTATATCATTTTTATATGGGTTAATTTCATTTTAGTAAGAGCATTTACAATGGTTAGGATCAATGCAATTTTATTGCATGAAATTGAACTAAAACAGTAAAATCTCATTTGCAATGATGTGATTTAGTTCATTGCAACTCAATAGAGGGTGTTATGTGATGAACCCTCTATTAAATTGCAATAGGTCCACCGAAAGCTGAAGAACATTGAAGATCCGACGGAATCCAAGGGAACCCCTAGAATTTGAAGCTTTCTCTCTTTTTCTTTCTCTCTATTAGCGGCTAGGGTTTTGTGTGTAACATATATATATATTTTTTCAATATTAGGATTTAGGAATTGATCATCAAACACTCAAAATGTTTGGAACTTAATGACACACATTTTGTTCTATAAAAAAAATCAAAACATAACGACTTTATTTAAAAAAAACAAATATGTAACACAATAGTCTAGTAAAATATAAATATATTTATAAAAAGGTGATAGAAAAATAAATGAAGCATTTTTTCTCACCACTTTAATTCAAGGTGTACATTTACCACAATTCTCAACATTTGACACGTGTCCATAAGCATAACCATAATTCCATAAGTACAAAGCAAAAGTTAACTACGGTTATGCCTATAAACACATGTCAAGTGTTAAGAATGATTATGAGAATGCACTTTGGGTTAAACTAGTGAACAAAAATATTTCTAAAAGAAATACGGATTTGTTCACAAGTTTGAAAAGGCTACAAGGGCGGAATTAGGAATTTTTCAATGGGTGGGCTAGCTAAATTTATTAGCTTAAAATCTAAGGACCAAGTTTTGTTTGGGTACTTACTGTTTCTATAGTTTTTCTAGAAATAAAAGTATACATTGTGATAAAATAGTAAAAGGTTGAGAGTTCAAATCATGAGTGTTTATTAAGAGATTATGTTTCTTAATTGAGCAAACAAATTAAATATAAGATTATTATAGGCCTACAAAATTGAGTGGATAATGGGTTACAAGGCTACATTTGAGTGGGCTACTAAGTTTTTATGGAATAAATAACATTAAAATATATTTAATATATTTAAATTTCATAAAAAGGTTACCTAGGCTAAAGCCCATAGTAGCCCTCTACCTAGTTCCGCCACTGAAAGGCTAGTACATAATAAAAAGAGCTAATCTGCGTGTCAAGAAACTATGAATTAACTACAGCCGTTGGGGGGGTATTCCAAGCCAGTATTTTTTTTGGTTGATTAGCCAAATGCTAATCCTTCCAGCCGGGGGAATTATTTTGTTTCCAACCTATACGCGAGCTTCATTAACTAATAAGCACCCAAAAACTACACAAATTTAAATATAAGTAAATGAAAAAAGTTTGACCAAAAAAAAAAGAAAAAGAAAAAAGTTTGACTCGCCACTCAAGGTTAGCCACGTGACACTGTCGTCTCGACAGGATGCTGACAACAGCTGATGTGCTGTCTCGTTCTTATTGGCCCGTCACGCAAAGTCTTTGTACGATGATGTTGACATTGTTGCATGTTGAGACAATGAAAGATGAATAAAAATGCCATTTCTTTATTGGGGAAACATAACATCAGTTCAGTAGTAAAAAATCTATTCCCTGTTTTCTTAATTTGTTTCTTAATTTTGCCAAATAAGAGAAGCCATGAGCATTTAAGTATTGTTTTTATCGAATATTTTCACTTCCTCGAATTATTATCCCTTTCTTTTTTAGTGGGGTAAACTTTTAAAGACCAAAAAGACAGAGAGAATAATGGAATGGAAGTGAGCTATCGATCAATATGGAAAAAAGGGGTCGGGTGGCCTGAGGATAAAGAAATTAGAACATCCACACAATCGGATATTAAAAAGGAACTTCTTCCTTGCGTTCCTTGTTGCACTGTAGACTATTTCTAGGGTTTCTGATCTATTTTTCATATTTGTATTCTATCATCCTTCCATACCCTTGTGTCCTTGTTGCTCTTTTTGGGTGTGTCTTCCTGTAATTAATATCTATGGATGGGCTCTCTCTCTCTCTCTCTGGGTTCTATTTTTAGAAACCTAATTTAAGATCTCTTTGGGGGCTTTCTTTTATAAATCCTCCTGGGGTTTCATCTGGTAATTGCTTCTTCAGAGCCAAAGTTTGATACTTTGTCGGGATTTTTAAAGTAAACCTCTCCTGGGTTTGCTTTGTTGTCAAGAGTCCTTCACAAAATTTGACATTTTTCTCTACTAGTGTTCGAGCACTTCAAATCTTCGAGGGGTTTCCAGGTGTAACTCATCTCTTCTAAGCTTATTCTTGAGCTATATATGTATAGCGCATCTTTACCAATTTCATAAGATTTTTTTTTCGTATTATTATTATTATCTCATGATGATCTTGTAGTTAATTTTTTTGAAAAGAGATGATCTTGTAATTAATGATGGTGATGATCTAGGCTAGGCCATGGTGAGAGGGAAGATTGAGATGAAAAGAATTGAAAATGCCTCAAGCCGGCAAGTGACCTTCTCGAAACGTCGAAATGGGTTGTTGAAGAAAGCCTTTGAGCTTTCAGTTCTTTGCGATGCTCAAGTTTCCGTCATCGTCTTCTCTCAGAAAGGCAGGCTATATGAGTTCTCCAGCTCTGAGTATGTTTCTCTTCTTTTATACCTCATATAAGTTTGAAGCCCCATTTATTCTTTGTCTATATATGCTTTGCTTCTTTTATAAAAAAAAAAATTTGCTTCTCTGGAAACATCAGTTACTTTTTTCGTGTTGAGAAGGTATGGGTTGGTGTGCTGGTATTGAGGCTAGTGTGTACGATGATACATAAATATAATACAGATTTCTCGCTTTATATCGACTCTGGTCTTAATCAAAACTTGACCTTCTATTTTATGTTATATTTGTACCTTCCGCATTCCGCATCTTACAAGTTACAGTGGTGATAATCGACTCTGGTCTTAATCTGCTCGTTTACAATCTAATCGAATTGTGGTTTCTTTTCTTTTTAGAAAACAATATGTACAACTACATCCCAGAGATAATTTGTTTGTTTATAACTCTTTTTTTTTTTTTTTTTTACAGTTTTTGTTTTTAACTTTTAATTCTTCCCCTTTTTAAGTTTTGATTTTTAATTTTTGCCCCATTTGTACAACCATGCCGTTTGTATATACTTACTAATCTGTAAATGATTGCATGGAAGATGAATACATGAAATTTCATTGGATAACGTTTGTTTCTGTGGTTGTTAATATGGTGCATGCATGAGATTTTTTTTGAGGGAGCAATATTATGTATTTTATAACAATTTATGTACATTTTATTTAGTGCATTAAATTTGAATGAGATTTCATGGGGCTTTTCAAGTTTCAACTTAAGTAGTGGTTCTTTGTTTTAATGCCTTTGTGCTTAAGTTCTGGCAATTCAAGTTCTCATTAACTATACATCAACTAACTAATGATTTGTCCAATATTTCATCATTTCATGGAGTACTTGTCTGTGCTCGCAACCCTTATGCTGAAACTTCAAACTTGCACAATAGATACCATGTTCATTTGCTTTTGCCACATCAAGAACTGTAACAATTGAACCTAGGCCGTAACTTATATTATGTTGTTTAAATTTTAGAGGGACGGATCAATATATATATCCACTACTAGTTGGTTCAATACCGATATTTTCTTCAACTTAACCACATGTGTAACTCAGCATGTGTATGAGGTTTTATCATACTAGGACTCGATGCTATTAGTATAGAACCACTCACTTATGTATTGTATTTTATTTTGTCAAATTCCCAATATGGAGATTTATCATGACGAAAAGCTCTCATTCATCATGGAGTTTTTCCACTATAATGGTATAACAACTGAAAAAACAGCTACAATTAATTCTAAAACTTCTTCAGATTTGTAGGTATTTATGTGGAAGTTCATCATCACTTTATGTATGTATTTTAAGTTATGTAAAATAAAGGGGTAGAAGTTTCATAAATTTTTTTAAAAAAAGGAGTAGAATGAATTCAACCCAAAAATGGTGAAGAAGTCAAGTCTTGCACACATAGCAAGGACAATATCTATAGAGGGACGGAGCTACAGTAGAGGTCCCCAAAGATGAAAACTGCTATCATGAGCATGGTCATTGGGGTAAAGAACATGGTTTAAACCATATTTATTTGGTCAGAATGAGCTATATTTTGAATTGGGGAGCATGTTTACATCTTTATGCATAATCGTTCTTATCTGCAGCTTCAAATTGAGGGGGTGTATTTCATTCATTTCTATTTCCAAATACAAATCTTCCTAGAGGTTCTATGTGGGGTGAACAAAACTTTTGAGTTCCTATTTGGTTATACTTGTTGAGCTACTTGATATGATCATCTTTCTGTGTTTGCCGGCCATTGGAAAAATAGCATATTCTTAGAGTGGTTTAAGAACTCTTAGGCACCCTTCCCTTACATGCCAGTTACCACACAACTGAGCGGTTTAGGACACGTTGCGTGGTTAAAATTAGGCTATGATACCAATTGTTAATTGCACACGGGTAGAACTTATCCTTAAAAACAGACTTGTAAGGGAAGGGTGTCCAAGAGCTCTTAAGCCACTCTAGAGCCACTCTAGGATATGTTATTTTTCCAATGTGGGATCTTGAGTCCTAACATCTAGCCCCTCTTTGATTTATAAAGTGTAATGGGGTTTCTTAGCAAACTATCCCTCAGTCAAAAACAAAATTATTGTTCTTATTAGTTCTTTCTTTCTGGCCACCAGTACTGTTAAGATCATAGACGCATAGTACATGTGCCTAGTAGTTTATCATATATACCATATCTTTTGGCATCGAGCATAACACAATTAATCGTCTTGTTATATGCACTTCAATTTTAAATATTTTTAGGGGCCTTTTCTTCCACTTTTCAACAACTACGAATTTGGAATCCGTTGATAATTAATGAAAAATGGGAAACCTGAATAATCCCATAACACCATGTCACCATCATTGATGACCAAAAAAAAAAAGGTTTAATTTGGTGACAATATCATGTTAGAGATTTTGTGATTGCAGTACTATATATATTTAATTTCATTAATGTTCATTGTTTGATTTTGACCTTTTTTTGTATTCTGATACAGCATGCAAGATACTATAAAACGATACCGCAAATATACAAAAGCTGGGCAAACCAACAATATTGAAGTGGAAGAATATGAGGAGGTTAGAAGCTCTATCTTGGAACTTGGATTAATCCATCTTTGAGAGGTTGTTACAAAACAGATGGGTGAAGAATCTTTGGCCATGTTTGATGATTGGGATTAGACTGGATTATGAGGTAGAATTAGATTTTATTGGATTGGAAATGATAACACTAATCCAATGATGTGTTCGGTACTTCACATGATTAAGGGGTTGGATAAATTGAAATGTGCTATGACATGGCCTAGTATTAGACATAATCCAACCTAACTTAATCTCAACCTTTTGGCCCTAATAGAATTAGACATTAAAGCCGTTTCTCAGCCCTCCACAGTTACATCTCTAGAGCAATCGTTACCGTTGGATCATAGGCTCAATCAACATACACATGACCAGTCTGGCTGTTAATACACACGTGAATGTTTAACTGATTAGAGTTAAGTTGTTCGTTAGTTTGAAGACACTCCTTTTAGTTATTAATGTAAGCTTCCCTCATTGGCTATATAGGAGCCTCGTTGTAATGATTATTGCATAATGAGAAATTCAGTTTTTACAATTCTCTTTAGACATAACCCAATCCCTGTTATTTTTAGGCTGCCAAACATTTTGACTAGGATTATGAATCATATCCAACTCACCAAACGGGCTCTTAGTAATTTAGATAGAAACAAGTATATTAGTCTTATTGATATTAGGGGTAAAAACAAAACTTCTACATTTTTTTACTTTTTCAGATGAGTAACTTTATTAAATATAAACGAGTATGTAACTTTACAACTTATTTTTCATGACAATGACCCCTTTTAGCGGAATTGATTTATTTCAGCCTAGAAGCTTACAGACGTAAAGTTTAGAGTTCTACACCTATGATAAAGGGATCCTAGTCGGCCTTTTAGATTCACAAAAATTAATTTGGAATCCTTTGATAGATAGAGAAAAGGGTTGTAAATGGTGTGTCAAAGCATGGTGTAAAGAAGAATAATATATACATGAGTTAAAGAGTGAAAACTTAGAGCATTCCACTCAGTGCGACCAAGTAGTGTTTCCCAAAAGTAATGGAGTTTGGATATAAAAGCAAATGGGATAATTTTGATGGTGATCCGGTTGAGTATATGAACAAGATGCTAGATTGTTTGATAGGAAGGATTAGACTAGACTAGACTAGTAAAATGCATGTGCATTCAAGGCATAATATGAATATTATTGTCTAACTTGGAGGATGAAGGGTGACTATCTATAAGTGGTTGATGACTAAAACTTATCCCCCTAATCCCCTTGAAAATTGTGGGATTAGGAGGGATAAATTTTAGTCATCAATCTCATATGAATAGTCCTCCTTAATTATCCAAGTTAGACAACAATATTCATATTATACCTTGAATGCACATGAAATATAGGAATTTGCAAGTCTAATCCAGTCCAGTCTAGTCCTCTCCCTAACAAACGAGGAATGTCAAAATCTGTTAAAATTAGGCACAATTGAACAAGTTGCAAGTATTTTGGCTATGGGAGTCATGTATTGCCAAAGGTAAGCATGAAAGAGGCTATGTCAATGAGTTTCTGGGGTTCTTTGATGCAGCGGAAGAAAACAAAGGACAACTTCAAATAAATTTAACTCCGTTGATTCTAAGAATACCTAGAATTAAAACTTTAATATATTAATTCTGAGACTAAACAGTAAAATAGATGTGAGAAAAATATCAATTCTCACTCAATAAACAAAACATAAACTGCTTAGAGTCTACTAGCCAACCAGTATTTATAGGCAAAAGAAAACGTTGAACCTATAGTCCCAATTTAATATGGATTAGGACCCTTGGACTCCTAAAACATTGATGCAATACATAAAATAGTAATTAAAATAAATGTGGACTGAATTTATTTATTAGGATAGACTTTATTCATCATGCACGGATCATTCATATGCATGAATCAATCTTAACTCCATGATTCTTGCTTTTTCTTCCTACTTGGTTCTGATACATAGTTATTAGTCGAGACACATGAAGTGTTAAAAACATGCAGACACATCTGTTTATGTAGAAATATGGACTTGTTGCTTCGTGAAATACAATTTATTGGCACTTGGTACATGTATAAATGATCATCAAATCAAATAGGGTAAAAGAAGAGAAGTCATGAAGGGAAGAAGGGGGCTTCAAGTAGTTTTTTTATTTTTTTATTTTTACAAGAGGGCTTCAAGTAGTTGACTAGGTTAACTTTTAGCAAGTCCTATTACATGTTAAGCACGTCATTCTTGTGACATTTTATTTTTGGAAAATGATAGAGGGATCAACTTTAGATACCAACTTGTGTACCATCTTTATAATAAAGCGTGAGACCCATTGTGTTGGTGGGCTCCACCTCTATTAGAGAGATGGTACACAAGTTGGTATCTAAAGTTAGTCTCCCTAGCATGACCCTTAATTTGTTTACAGTACAGTTGACAAGTTAAACCTATTTGCATGCAGCAATTGAAGCATGAATCGACTATTATGGCCAAGAAGATAGAGAACCTAGAAGCTTCTCAACGGTTTATGGCTTAGTTTGATTCTTCTCCTGTACTTTTTAACTCATCTAGCATTTCACTAGATAGGTCTTCCTAAACCCTGAAATTTGTCTATGTTAATTAGGAAGCTTTTGGGACATGGCTTGGACTCTTGCTCTGTCGAGGAGCTCCAAGAGATCAGTGGCCAGCTGGAGCGAAGCGTACGCACCATAAGAGAGAGAAAGGTATATATATTTCACCTCTTCACTTATTTCCTGCCAATTTTATCGGTTAAATAGGAGGAGAGGTTAAATTGAAGTGATTTCCATTCCAGGCTCATTTATTTGCGGAGCAGATGGAACAACTAAGGGCACAGGTATTTATTTCAAGTGCCACAGACTATTAACAGTAATTTGTACGTATAGCTCAAGTACTTGACTGGTTCTAATTAACACCATCTTTATCTCCTTGAAAATCAGGAGAGGCGCCTCTTAGAAGAGAATGCAAAGTTAAGTCAACAGGTTAGCCTTTAAATCCTTTGAATTTGAACCCTTGTTTTACATTACTGCTACCCTCACCACCATGCTGCCTTGTGAGTTTTTGGTTTTTGTCTTATATTTCTCTGCATTATTATGATAGTTTGGTGCAATGCCGAGGCTGCAGCAGCTTTCAGTTGAAGAAAGAGGAGCTGTGAGCTACTGGAGTCAAAGTAGCCTGAGTTCTGAGGTGGAGACTGAATTGTTCATTGGACCGCCGGTCACGCGCTGTTGAGAGATCACCGCCGCCCAATCGTCGTCTAAGACAACATCAGATATAATAATAATGCTCGGCAATTATCTCTAGATAGTGCCATCAAAATTACAAATAAACAAGGAAATAATGTAATATGGATCACCTGTCTTTGTTAGGACGTGCTCACAAATAATAAGGTCAAACAATGAGAGATATAGGAATTGATTTCCTCGTACTCTTTTTTCACCTTGTATCTGTATGTATATACTGCAAAATTTCACGTTGTAACGCTATATATAACTGTATTCACAGCATTTAATTACCAATTGCTTCAACTTCATGACAATGATTTGCCTAGCTAGTTATTTATAGTGAAGGATGAGTAATGACTTTGTACGTACCCCACCCAAAAAATAAAAAGAGGATTGGTTGGGTTGTATAACTTGGGCTGGCCCAAAATCTAGTTGTAGAAATTCATTCAAATTGGGCTCCATGCATAATTCCAATTGCACTGAGGTTCATCTATGGATATTTACAGATCCATCCAAACTACAACAGATAAGAACTATTTTTTGGGCTTTTTCTTTTTCTCTTTCGTAATTAGCACTATTTGTATGCAGTTTGTGTTTATGTAAAGCGCGCTTTTTTCCTATCCCATGCACAAATACAGTTGAAAATTGGTTGTTTGCAGTATGATAATATTGGTCATAGAAAGTAATTTCATATATCCAAGTCTTAATAATGGTTCTCTCTCTCTCTCTCTCTCTCTCTCTCTCTCTCTTAATAATGGTTGCCTGCTGCAACATGACTTAGGCATGCACAAAAATTAAAAATGGAATGGGACCTCTTTCTATCCAAGTCTCTATCACAGTATCCTTCTCCTTGTTTTCCCATCTTCAATAATTAGCATCTTCTTTTTTTCTCATGTCTCTATAGAAACCTCATAATATGTCCAAACAACCCTAGAAAAGTCCCTACAACTCTCTCCAGCTAGCTACCCTGTCTAACTCTAAGCCCACCATCACCATCACCATCACCATCAACACCCCCGCTCCTCTCTTTCTCTTTCCCTATTGTCAAATTGTTACTTACGAAACGCAGAAAAAAAAACCCCCATAAGGAAAAAAAGAGTGACATAAAAATTCAAAAATTCAAAAACAAAAAAGAGCGAGAGAATATATGGACATAGTTGATAATCATATGGCCTAGGCACTGAATATGGTTTTTTCTGAGTTAAATGAGACGGAGACTGAGTTGTTTTATTATATTTGTGGATTCCCGGGAAGAGCACCACTTTGAATTTGAAATAGCTCTCTCTCATCTCTCTCTCTGATGGATTCAACTTGGAATTTAGAGCAAATGTAAGTCGTCAGGAATATGATGTAGATAAGGAATCTGCCAAGTTTTGCGCAAAATCTGAATCAGATGACCTCATCCCTTTATCAGATACTCTTATAAAATTTAGATAGGATAAGGTAATATTCATAATCTTTATAAAAAAATGATTTTTCCCACTACTAAATATACTATTATATCATTGTGCTAATCATGTTACCATCAGCATGTGAGCCTGAAATTGGTCGAAAACCCATTTCTTTAAACACAACTGTCATTTCGATCCCAAAAAAAAAAAAACACAACTGTCATTGATACTAGTGTAATTTTAATATTTTTTTTGTTAAATAGAGCTTCCCATGTCGGGTAAGATTTCTGTGCTCACGCAGTGGCCATAGCAAAAACACACTGCATGATTTTAATTTCAAACCAAACTTAGCAAATGGTACGTATAAAAAAAAAAGGTGCTGTTAAATGAATCCTAAAATTAATTGAATGCATCTTATGATATAAGTATATTATAATAATTAAATTAAAATATAAAATTAACTAAATACACCCTATTTAACTACTAAAAATGCCCATAATACATTCTATCACACAACACCATAATACTAAGTACACCATATTTTACATTGTAGCTTCAGTAAAGTATTCATCTTGCAAAGCAGATAGAAATTCCTTTGTATTCATCTTGGTAGCCTTGTCTTACCTTGCCCAAGCCGGCCTCTCCGTCATCGTCCTCGAGCGCCACCACATCATCGGCGACGGCGCCATCACTGAGGAGATCATCCCCGACTTCAAGTTCACTTGCTGCAGCTACCTTTACGGCCTCTTCCGACCCTTCATCCCCAGGTAGGGTCTGGTGCCTGCGTGGGTCCCGCATTCAACGAATTAATTGAACATTGATATTATGATTTGGTATTATTGTTTGAATTTAATTGAATTTTGCTATTAATTTGATTTATTGAAGGGAACTGGAATTGACGAGACATGGATTGAAGCTGTTGAAGCGTTTGGCTTCATCGTTCACACCATGTCTTGATGGGCGTTATCTGCTTTTGGGCCTCAATCTTATGATCAATTTATGTTAGCTTCATTCAAAAATTTTGTAGAGCTCATAAATCAATCTATTGTTTCAATTTTCAATATATTTTTTTTGTCATTTTATATTAGGGTAAATTAGTAATTCAATAAATAGTTTGATAGTCATGTGTACTCGGTTAATTTTAGAGTTCGTTTAACAGCACCCTAAAAAACAGTTAAAGATTGGCCAACACCTCTTAATTACTCTATGAATTTCATACATGCAAATTAGGAAAGGAAATCAAATTCTTAAATTGATCTTTTTAAATCCCAATCCCTGTGTGAGAAAAGTAAAATAATAAAAAAATTGGGTTGAATAGTGTTTTTCTATGTAAATGTAATATACTGACAATCGTTGCAGTAACCATAATTAGTATTTATGGTGCATATGGCTTCAAACTTATGAAAATTACTGTTCACGACTATTTATCCCTCCCATAAAAAGAAAAGAAAAGAAAAAGAACGCTGTCTAGGATTGTGTATACAGTATTCTGATCCATGATGGTTTAAAGTTTAACATATATATAGAAACTCCACACACATATGTATGTTTTGAGTATATCACGTGGCTGGTGTACTATATAATACACATAGAATGTGTGACATTATTCTCCAACTTACAACATTACTTTTTATGACATGTGACTGGCTGCATTGGAAATATTTCACATGTACTACGTCAATTGGATGTCAAAGCATCACGACAACATTCAAAAGTGACCCTTGGATGGAGGCAAGGAGGAGCGCGTAGGAATGCCGACCACTACATAAGCCACTAGTGGCTGAGAGAAAGCGAGCAGCACCTTGTATAGAGGTTTGCACTCCTAGATTTAATAGACTGAAAGGAGCCTCGCTACGCTCGGGGGATCCGTTGCCCCAAAAATTACTGATATTGTGGTTTGATCCAAGAGAGGTATATAGGTTAATGAAAATTTCAAAAAAAATTGTTATAATTATTAGTACTTGTGAAAGGGAGAAGGTGGAATGGTACTCCGTCAATTATTGAAATCAATGACACCTTTGAGTTTGACCCATTATTATGGGACACATTTGTACTGTCCTTGAGGCTTGGGTTAAGCCTATAACCATGGTTAGTTGGCTAGCATCAGAGAATCAAACTATATAGTAACTGAAACTGAAAAAATGTGATTAAATTAATATTAAAACAAAAGGGTTGGATTAGATGCTCGCAGATCCCCAATACACCTCCTCGTATATCAAAAACCCATCAGGGGCTGTGCTGTGTGGGAATCACTTTGCCACTACACTCAAATATATATAAGAGAGAGAGTGAAGCATGCTAAAGAGGTGCGTGGCCGTATCGTCATCTTTTTCATTTCTTTGCATATAAGTTTCATTTCCCAATGAGAGAGAGAGAGAGAGAGGGCACAAGTAGTTGTTTTCTTGGTTTTGGTCTGGTAAAAGCTTGTGAGTGAGTGTTAAAAAAACAACACCAAGATAAAAAGAGATAAAAGGAGCTAGTGAGAGAGAGAGATATATATATACCCAAAAACTCACACTGACCCTTTTGCAGTTTTTGCTATACTTGTTGATTTCCTCAAATCAAATTGTAGCTCTCTCTCTCTCTCTCTCTCTCTCTCTCTCTCTCTCTCTATGTTTATGCTTCATGGATCAGCTTTTCTCGCTTCTTCATGATGATCGCAGCATCCTCCCCAGTCCCACAAGCTTTTCTTCCGCTCCAAACTCTCACAAACCATGACCAGTCCTGGTCTATCTTTCTCTCTGCAGCTGCTCTAAAGTCCTACTTCACACTACTGGCTGCTTGCTACCTTCTGTCCCTTTCATAATTTCATTCCTGTCTTCCCATTGTTGGAGAAGCAAGCTTTTCATACAGACCCACCATCAATCTTTCTGGTTCTTGTTGAAAAAGCAAAGAGAGTTTTTCTTTTTCTTCTTTTGGTTTACTAGTTATGGGCATGAGGGAGTGGTATTGGGGTTCTGGAAGATCCTCAAAGAGAGGTAGAGGTGGTGGAGGAGGACCAGCTGAGAAAGACATGACCACCTCTTCTGGTTGCATGTGTGCTGTCTTTCAGCTCTTTGACTTCCAACAACTTCAGCTTGCCAACTTACACCACCCACAACAACCTTCTTTCAACACTTTCCACCTAGAAGATCTCACTGTCCCCAAAGGTCCTCTATCTCTCTCTCTCTCTCTCTCTCTCTCTCTCAATGTTTTCTTTTTAAGAATGTATATTTTTGAGTAATTAACAATGAAGTTTTGTGGAATTCATCAGGTGTTGAAGCACCTAGGAACAGCTTGGATTCATCAGAAGGGACTGCACTGTCATCTACCACAAAAGAAGAAGAAAATTTAAATAGTCCAGTAAGTTTCACTACTAGTACCAATGCTGATATATATATATATATATTTCTCTTTAATTTGTTTCCTCTTTTTGGTGTTTTTAAAAAGTAAGTAATGATGATATAATAATGATGGAACTGGACCCTTTTGTGTTGTTCAGATTTTGAAATTCCAGATGGGTATGCAGATCAAAACAAGTGGAGGAGGAGGAGGAAGAACATCTTCAACTGATTTTTCATCAGATATTAGCTCACCAGGGACAAAGACACCAAATTTAGTAGCAAGGTTAATGGGTCTTGAACTTCTTCCTGATCAAATCCAATCACCCTCTTCCACTTCATCATGTAGCACCATCACTCATACAACTTCAAAGTCAAAAGTTCGAACTCGGAAAGCCCTCCAAAGTAGACCAAGACGACATCTCGTGGATATGAGCGACGCTACTAGTATTGCAGCAGCCGGTACTCGTTCACTGCCTGAGACTCCAAGAATCTCATCAGCGAGAAGATCAGACGTTGATCTTCATCACCGCCTTTCGCTTCAAATCAACAAAGAGAATGTTGGGGTGGGGGGTGGTGAGGAACTGGATTTTTGCAGGTCTTCATCTTACAAAAGGAGGGACCTAAAGCTGATTAATTTTGGAGACCATGAGAATGTTAAAACCCCAAGCCACTACGCTAGGCAGATTGTGAACCAGGTGAGAGAAAGTGTTAGCAGGAAAGTTGGTTTGGACATCACAAACATCACAAGACCAGTTAACAAAGACAAGCAAGGCAGAGATGAGCTCCTTCACCAGCTTAAATCCAAGAATGGTTATGCTGCTTCCAAGAGTTTAATCAGCAAGGAAGAAAGTTCAGCTTCTTGCTCTCCCAGGCTCAGATTCTTGGAGCCCAAGACTACTACTATAACACCAGCAGCATTGACAGCCAAGGATCAAATTCAAGTACTTCCTCCAAAACCCAAATCACCTCTCTCAGCTTTACCTACCAAGCCAAAGCCTGTGCAGCAGCCACTGAAAGAAGAAGAAGAGCAGCAGCAGAAAATCCAGACATCAATTCAAAGGCGTAGAAAAGCTGCTCATAAGCAACAGGAGGAAGCATTTGTTAGTCCATCAACAGCTACAAGAGCTATCCATAACAATATTCCAGCTGACAAGAAATGCAAGAAAACCCAATTATTGTCAAGCAACAATGTCCCTACCCTTCTTCCAATCAAGAAAGATCCTTCACCTCCAGCAACCAAAATCCCCCAGAAACAGGTAGATGTTTGTCGAATTTTTATTAATCTAACTGGGTTGAAATTTAATCAAAGATCAAATATTCCAATGTTGCAAAATTATTCTTGGTAGCTAGCAAGCTAGAGTTAGTACTTTTACCGTTTATTCTCTCAACTTAAACTTATTATAATTATTGTTTTGTTGCAATGCGTTATGCAAAATAAAGCAGGCACAACAAGTATCTGAATCTGACGCCCAACAATCGAAACGTAGGTGGTCACAGTTATCTAGTTCCACGCGCCAAACGTACAAACAACATCAGCAGCAGCAACAAGTGAGCCGGAGGACCCCCCATGATCTCGCCACCCAAGACATCATCAACATGCCTGACGGTGGCGCCACCAGTTCAGCCACCGCTGCCGGCTCTGCTGGTGGAGCAGCAGCAGAGGCAGAGCTGCCCCAGTACGTCACAAGAATATTAAGCCGTACTGGCATTGATAAAGACACCCACGTTTCCTTCACCAACTGGTTCTCTCCATCCCATCCACTAGACCCTTCCATTTTTCACTGCCTTGAAAATTCTAACGTTTTTGATGTTACTGGTCAACTTGGTCAAAGATGCAACAGGAAGTTAATGTTCCATGTGGTGGATGAAATTTTGGTCGAAATTTTGAGGCCCTATATCAACATGAAGCCATGGGTTGCTACTAGCTCAAATAATGTTATTGGCATGTGGAATAATATCAGTGGGTCACAGTTGGTTAACATTTTGTGCCACAAAATCCAGAGGTTTCCGTGTGCCGACTGTCAGGTTCTTGAAGACATTGACGCTTTAATTGACAAGGATATGCCTGCACAGTCGAAGGTGCAAAGTGGGAATGGGATGGCGTTTGAGGAAGAAGGAGAAGGGATCGTTAGGGAGGTAGAGAAGGACATATTGGACACACTCATACATGAAACGGCTAGGGTCCTATGGTTTTGAATTCTTTTGATCAATTGCGTGCCAAAACGGCGCCGTAGGGTGCATGCAGAAAAGGGTCAGAGAGTGGACTGGGGTCACATGGCATGGGGTGGTTCACGTGATGAGATGCTATTGGTCCGGGGGGGTGGGGGTGACGTGGCAGATTGGGAGCTGTAAAAAAGTGGGGTGGGTGACACGTAAGGGCTTGACAGCCCCGACAGCGGTGACAGAGGACCCTCAGAGAGCTCAGAGGAGGGAATCCATTGCCTTCTCTCCAGCCTTTTGTAATTTGTAAATTTTTGCTCACATACTCTCTCTGTTTCTTTCTCTTTTTCAAAATTTATTTTGCTTACTACAAAGTTCAACGTTATATATAAGTACATCTTGTTTTGTTCTGGTACGGATGTCTAATTAATCATGTAACATATATATATATATGGTGATATATGGTCTACCACTACCACCCACTGTTGTATCCGTTATAGTTGCAGACTTGCAGTTGCAGGTACCCTCCACCATTTTTTATTATTTAAACACAATTATCAATGCCAATTTGTTACCATTTGGGATTGCGAAGAGGTATATGCCATGGAGAATCCAAAAGGATTTGGTTCTCATATTGGGAGCTGAGCTTTTTGCTGTGCTCCAAATTAGGTTCGGTTTTCCCCCAAAAGATGGTTAATTTGCACAACCAGTGGCAGTACATGAATGAACGTGGCTTCTGATTTCCTCAAAAGAAAAAGCTAATATACAAAAAAGTAAATTCTGAAAAAGCCAACCTAAAGTTGTGCATGCAATCAAACTTTATGCATATATGCGTATGCATGCATGATGCATATATGATTGGAAACCTTTAAACTAGGAGGAACCACTCTCTCTCTCTCTCTCTCTCTCTTTTGTTAGAATTCTCAGTCTATAATCTGAATTAGATTTGGATTTTATCTGTATTGGGAGCTCAGAAACTAAAGGAAGAAAAAAATGAAATTCAGAAAGAAACTTGAGAGAGACGAAAGCACAGAAAAATGAGACTGTTATCTCACACTTGCATTACTCAGCTCATGCACACAACGTGCTTGATATAGAAACCGTTAGGAATAGAGAATATTCCAGTACATCAGCTCAATCTAGCTAACACACTACTACCCTATGAGATAGAGACACGTGTCACAAACTATCACTTACTCTAAGCATTACATCTTAGCTGTCCATTGGACCATAATCCAAAGGCTTACATCTTAAGCATGCCGATAATCATACTTAATGAACCTAAACGCATATTTCAGCTAAATACACTTATATTTCAACACTCCCTTCTAAGTGTTTAGCTGAAATAACACCAAGCTTGCTTCTCAAATATTCGAACCTATCTCTGGCTAAGGCCTTGGTAAAAATGTCTGCAGTCTGCTCCTCAGTTTTGCAATACAACAAATCAATTTCTCCATCTTGTAAAGCATCACGAATGAAATGAAACCGCCTGTTTATATGCCTTGTCTTGTGATGATGCACATGATTCTTCGTTATAGCTATGGCTGAGGTATTATCACACAAGAGTGGTGTTGCACTGACATGTTCTTCACCAAAATCAGAAAGCACAAACCTTAACCATATTGCTTGTGCAGTTGCTTCAGCTGCACTCACATATTCGCCTTCAAAGATGGAGAGAGCTACACCGCTTGCTTGACTCGATGCCCAAGAGAAGACACCTGATCCAAGATGAAACGCATAGCCAGAGGTGCTCTTCATATCATCTTCACTTCACGACCAATCGCTATCACAATAGCCAATTAGCACTCGCTTCCTTTCCTCTTTCATAGACTATGCCATAATCAAGTGTACCTTGGATGTACCTAAGCACTCTCTTTGCAGTTCCCATGTGTTTCCCTGGTAGGACCATGCATAAATCTTGCTAAGAGACTGGCTGCAAACATAATATCAGGTCTTGTTGCAGTCAGATACAACAAGCTTCCAACCACTTGCCTGTATAAGCTTTCATCAGCTTGCTCACTACCATCCTGCTTAGACAGTTTCTCATTCACTGCAAGAGGAGTTGCAATTGACTTGCAATCCTTGAAACCAAACCTATCCAGAAGAGACCTTGCATATTTCTTCTGATGCAAGAAAATATAGCTTTCAGTCTGTATTACCCCTAATCCCAGAAAATGATGCAACAGACCAAGATCTGTCATTTCATACTGCTTCATCATTTCAGCTTTGAAGTCCAACATCAATTCTCTAGAACTTCCAGTGTATATGATATCATCTACATAAAGTGATACAATAAGAACCCCACTTTCTGCAGCCTTCACATATAGAGTTGCTTCACTAAGGCTTCTCTTGAAACCAGCCTTCTCAAAATAAGAATTGATCTCATCATACCAAGCTCTTGGAGCTTGTTTAAGACCATACAAGGCCTTCTTCAGTCTATACACTCCATCTTCCTTGTTTTTAACCACAAAACCAGGTGGTTGATCAACATAAACTTCTTCATGTAGCACCCCATTCAGAAATGCTGACTTCACATCCAACTGAAACAGTTTCCATCCTTTCTGTGCAGCCAAAGCTACAAGAATTCGAATTGTATCAAGCCTTGCCACAGGTGCAAAGGTCTCATTGAAGTCAATTCCAGGTTTTTGAGAGTAACCTTTTGCTACCAGCCTTGCTTTATTCTTCTGCACAGATCCATCCAAGTTTAACTTGGTTTTATACACCCACTTAACTCCAATGATTGGTTTATCAGATGGTCTATCAACCAAATCCCAAGTATCATTCTTCTCTATCATGTTGATCTCATTCTCCATTGCTTTCTGCCAAGCATCATCTTTGACAGCTTCTTCAAAAGACTCAGGCTCAATGATACACACATTGCATCTTTCATAAACTTCAGCTATGCTTTTAAATTTCTTAGGAGTGTGATCAAAGTCCTGAGGACCTGTGATCCCTTTATCAAAATCTGCTTCATTAAATCCTGACATTTCTGCTTGAGTTTCATGTGACTGATCAATCTCTTGACCAGTCTCAGTAACAACATCAGTAAGTGGAAATGAAATGCTACACTCTTTTTGTGCATTCCAGTCCCAACTGCCTTCCTCATTAAAAATGACATCCCTAGAGATAATCACCTTGCCTGATTCAAGATTGTATAACCTGTAACCCTTTTCACAACTGCCATAACCAAGAAACACACACTTGATGCTAGTTTGATCAAGTTTTTGTCTCTGCGCTCTAGAATTTGAGCATAACATAAGGAACCAAACACTTTTAGATGCTTAATCCCAGGTTTCCTTCCACTATAAGCCTCAAAAGGTGTTTTCTTATCTAAAGCTTTAGTAGGACATCTGTTTAAGACATACACAGCAATGTTGACTGCTTCAGCCCAAAATTCTAGTGGCATCTTCTTCTCAAACAAGATACACTTTGCCATTTCAACAATCGATCTATTTTTCCTTTCAGCTACCCCATTCTGCTGTGGGGAATAAGCAACTGTCAATTGTCTCTCCATTCCCATGTCCTCACAAAACTTGCTGAATTCAGAAGATGTATACTCACCTCCTCTATCACTTCTCAATTTCTTCAGTTTATAACCACTTTGCAATTCAATCATGGCTTTAAACTTCTTGAACACAGTGAATACTTCAGATTTATACCTCAGAAAATAGATCCAGCACATTCGAGTACTGTCATCTATAAAAGTAAGAAAATACTTATTTCCTGACTTTGTAACAGTTTGCATTGGTCCACAGACATCTGTGTGTACCAGTTCAAGTGGAGTTACAGCTCTGCTAGTTGCTTCTTTTGGAAAAGACTCCCTGCAGTGCTTTCCAAAAGTGCACCCTTCACACACATTACTTGTAGCTTTAATTTCTGGCAGTCCTAGCACCATTCCTTCATTTTGCAACAATTTCAAACTGTTGAAGTTTAAATGTCCCAATCGTCTATGCCAAATTAATGTGGATTGACATATACTTGCCTTTAGTGCCAAATGAAACTCAGTATGAAGATTCAAAGGAAAGCTCCTATTTCCTTTCATTTGCACTCTAGCCACCAGATTAGAGAGAGAACTGTCATCATAGATATCTGCTTTGTTATCACCAAAAATCAGAAAGTATCCATGCTCCATCATCTGTCCAACACTGAGTAAATTCTCCTTCAGACCAGATACAAGCATCACTTCTTTGATATACCTCTTTCCAATCTTTGTCTCAACAACCAGACTTCCTTTTCCTAAAACATCAACCAACTGTCCTGTTCCCATTGCAACCTTTGTAGTTATATTTCTATCAATGTCAACCAACACATCCTCCCTGCCAGTCATATGGTTGCTACAGCCACTGTCTAAGTACCACACATCTTGCATAGGTCTTTTATCAGCTGCATTATTGACAAAAAACATAGTTGGTGAAGCAGGAGCTTGAGTTGCAAAATTCAGTTGTTGTTGTGCAGGCCTCTTGCTATAGCAGTCCTTTGCCATATGTCCAGGCTTGTCACAGTTATAACACTTTGGTTTGCCTTTGAATCGACACTCACCAAAGTGCAATTTCCCACAGTGTTTGCAAGTATTCTTAGCTCCATCAGTAGGATAATGTCTGCCAGCATTATTCTCCCACTTCTTGCCTTTATCTTTCCAATTCTTCGATTGCTTATTAGTCTGATTTCCAACAGCCTTAGCTGACTTAGAATCTACACTTAGACCAGCAAAAGCTTTCTCAGTCTTATGCTCAGTGTGCCTCTCCAACCTTTGTGAAAAACCTTTCAATGAGGCCACAACCTCTTGAACCTCAATTTTGTCTATGTCCCTTGAATGCTCAATCACAGAACATATAGGATCATACATAGCAGGCAAGCTAATCAACAATTTCTGTACTATTCTTTCCTTAGATAAATCTTCTCCATAACTTCTCATTTGGTTGATAAGATCAAATAATTTTGCAAGATAAGCAGACAAGGATTCATCATCTCTCATTCTAGTATATTCAAAATCCCTACGCAAACTTTGTAATTTCACACCTCTTACTGTTTATCTCCATGAAATTCTCGCATCAAGAGATTCCATGCTCCCTTTCTTTGTCTCTTCATGAGCAATCCTTGGAAAAATTTCCTCGTAGATCGCTCCTTGGATCAGTCCAAGAGCTTTAGCATCCTTCATAAGTGCCTCTGTGGGAGATAGCTCAGCTCCACTTGATTCCTCCTTGTCCTTCTTCGTCTTATCAGATCCATCAGCTCCCTTCGAAACTGAGATCTCCAATCCTTTATCAACAAGATCCCACAATCCATGAGACTTGAATATGGTTTTCATCCTTATGCTCAAGAACTCATAATTCTCTCCATTGAAAATCGGTGCTCGCAGCTCACCACCACTTGATCCAGCCATATTAGACACAGATCTAGAAATCCCAAGCTCAGTGCCAAGAACTTCAACTCACACAGCTCACAGATCAAAACGCCCAGTAGAAGATGATCAAACCTGGCTCTGAGGCCATGTTAGAATTCTCAGTCTATGATCTGAGTTAGATTTGGATTTTATACGTATTGGGAGCTCGAGAAACTAAAGGAAGAAAAAAATGAAATTCAGAAAGAAACTTGAGAGAGACGAAAGCACAGAAAAATGAGATCGTTATCTCACACTTGCATTACTCACTCATGCACACAACGTGCTTGATATAGAAACCGTTAGGAATAGAGAATATTCCAAAGACATCACCAATCTAGCTAACACACTACTACCCTATGAGATAGAGACACGTGTCACAAACTATCACTTACTCTAAGCATTACATCTTAGCTGTCCATTGGACCATAATCCAAAGGCTTACATCTTAAGCATGCCGATAATCATACTTAATGAACCTAAACGCATATTTCAGCTAAATACACTTATATTTCAACATCTCTCTCTCTCTCTCTCTCTGGGGCAGCGGAAGGCTGTATGAAAGAGGAGGAGGATTAATTTGATAATAAATTAATCATTATATTAAGGTAGGGTAAAGCTGAAGAAGGAGAAGGGATATGCATAATGCAAACTTTTATAGCATACATCTCTGCTCTTTTCATATATACTAGCGTAGCTAGGGACACTTAGGTCAAACAACCTAGAGGAAGTGTGAAAAAAGCAATAATCAAGCTTATAGGGGGCATAATCGCAAAGTAGGGCTGGGCATTTGAACCCGAAACCCGGCCATCTCGCAAACCAAACCGATCGGGTCGGTTTGGTTTGATTTTTTCAATTTTTTTATTATCGGTTTGAACCCAAACCAAACCGAAACTTATGGTTCGGTTTACGGTTTGTAATATCTAAAACCACGGTTTAACCAAACCAAACCGATGATATTAAAAAAATAATATATATAATATTATAATTAAAAAATATATGTATAATACATAGTTTTAAGAAGTTTATATATATATATATATATCATATATAGTTTAAAGAAATTTATATATTTATAAAATACATAGTTTATATATATATATATATTACATAGTTTATACTTTATATATATATAATACAAGTATATATATATATATATATAATACATCTTTTTCCCTTTTCTTCTTCTCTCTCTTCTTTTTCTCTTCTTCTTCTTCTCCATCTCTCACTCTTTTTTTCCTTCTTCTTCTTCTTCTTCTTCTCTCTCTCTCTCTCTCTCTCTCTCTCTCTCTCTCTCCAAGAAAGCCAAAAACCGAAACCAAACCAAACCAAACCACCAATCCGGTTAACCGAAGTGATCGGTTTTCATCTATTATGGTTCGGTTCCGGTTTCCAAAATAGCCAAACCGAAGGCTTATGGTTCGGTTCCGGGTTGAGCCCAAAACCGAACCAACCCAAACCGAGCCCACCCCTACCGCAAAGATTCCTACACAATTTTTAAATCCAAGTGATGAGTTCATTACAGTATATTTATATGTAGTATGCTAGGCATTTAGTTTAGTAGGTCTCTAAACATTGTGACAAGCCTCATAAATTAATCATTGAGAAAAAGACAGCTTCTGAGAAGGGTGTTTTAGTTGCCATTTAATGTTTCCAATAATAATCTTGCATAAAGCAAAAAAGCGTGGCAGCCAGTGTTGACTAGTGAGCTAATAAAACGCTACAGATATGGAAACTGAGCGGGAAATTCAAATCAAATGACATAATAATATATATGCATTTGGGTTGGTGCATATAGGAGGGAAGGGTGGGGCTTAATTATTGGTGTTGTTGATGAATGCAGAAATAGCAGGGTGGAGATCTGAGGGCTGACTGCGTCCAATTAATGATGATTGAGGCGTTTGGGGTAAGAGCTGAAGCTACCTGTAGCTTATGGATCTGTATTTTTCTAAGCTTTCCGTCCCTTCCTTGAGATGTGTGATGTATATGAGTTTGGCACCTCTGAACATTAACTTTAAAGGGTATATATGAAATTCATACGTTTTTGTTGTGCAAGTATTTACTCATTTATATATGCCACCAGAGAGAGAGATAGAGGGGATTTGCTTTCCTTGACTCAAATGGGCGGCTATAAGAGGAGAGCTCTTACATGAAATCGATCCATGTGCATTTCCCTCTGACGTGATAAGTAAATGAAAGAGGAGCGGTGACCAGTGAAAAGGATGGAAACTTTGAGTTTGGTTGGGTTTGCAGGCACAAATTTAAAGAATTGCCTAACTTTCCACAGAGTTGCCTAACTTTCCACAACATCTTAATGCAGAAATTAAATAAATGGACAACAGCACAGGGCTTGACCAACTACTGTCCTGAATACGCCAAAATCATTTTTGGGGAAAAATACCTTATTTATATAATCAAGTGATTTTAAGTGATTCTAGAGAGAAGCATCTCCCATATGTTTCTGTATAAAATCACTTGAAATAGAGAAGTGATTTTCCATAGAAGTGATATTTGACCTATCTAGAATTGAGACAAACGAATCATTAATCGCAACGAAAATAACACTATTTTACTATTTTCGACCAATAATATTATGTTACCTGTAAGTATTATCGCGTATGACATACCTCAAAGCTTCATAAAAGTCTTTCTCCACGCACTGAGCATCTTCATCAAAGCTACTTTACTCTACTCAATCAATGTTATGATTATACCTGCACGTATATGAGAGCCTATGAGACTAGTTGAGTAGCTTAGCAGTTAGGTTACGTAGGACCAAGGGGCTAGCCCACAAACAGCCAAGTGGTCCTTGTTGGTTTTGTTGCTAAATCAGCTACTTATTCTCAATCAATATTCCAAAGTTTAATCTTGGATTTATTTACCCACTTCTTTTAAATTAAGCTTGAGACATTTTAAGTAGGTGCACCAATTTATTGAACAAACGTTTACATACAAGTGATGGTTCAAACTACGAGGAGAGAGGGGTTTTTCACAAATACACTATCAAGAGTTTGTACTTAAGACCACTGATATGCAAGTTAAGACAATTTCTCCACACAGCTAGACTGCATTGGCTTATTGAATAAATGTTTAAAACATCAGCTTATCCAACAATGTTTCATTTGTATCCTATATGAGTTTATTCACAGTAAATTAGAAATTATTGTATTAATTAATGACGCCAACATGGTGGAAGGAAGGTGCTGTTTTTATCACTAATCTGCCCCAACAAAAAAGCCCGGGGTCCATGAGCGGCCTTTATTTTTGTCAAAAGGATAAAATAATTCAGAGACAAGAGAAGACGTGATGGCACTAGAAAGACTTGCACCTACTTCACTTTTGTTATATGAAAATGGGCTCTGGCTGGCAATAATTTTTTCAAATCAGAACTCTTTCGTATCATGAGTGTGTGTGTGTGGTGTGGCAAACGTAGCATTGTGTGACACCACTAGCAAGTAGCAACAAAATTACCTGCCATTTTAGTTTATATTTTGGTGTACCTTGTGAGTAACGGACTTAAAAAATAACCTACTTTTGGAATGTTAGACAATTCCACGAACCCTATACCCCATTGAAATTCGACACATAACTTAATTGCTTCTACATGAACATGGATCATAATCATGTTATATAATATGATAACGATGATGAACAATTAACGACTTTCTTGATTTTTGCTTAGTAAGATTATATTGGTAAAATACACGGGTGGGTGGGTAGAAGCAATCATAAGTCAGAAAGGTCAGCTTGCATTTCTCATAGGAAATGCAAAACACAATTAAAGAATACAGGGGAAGAAAGATGGACGAAACAATATATTCAGTGATTGAGCAGAAGTAATGCTGCTGCTTATCACCCAAGACCTTCCAGCACAGAGAGAATCCGGAATACTGCTCCTAAGCATCAAACCCAGCCCCTGTCCAGCCAGGCGCGGGAGGTCCCCTGCCCTTGGGCACAGCTCCAATTCCCCTCCCTTTTCCATGGAATTGACTTTTCTTCTTCAGTCTTCCTTCTCCCTCAGCAGAAGGCTGCTGATTGTGCCCATTTGTGACCGAAACATTTCCACCATTTCCTTGATTAGGGATGTTTTCAGTGACTCCGCCTGATTCTGTTGATCGAGGAACTGTAGAAGCATCTGGCACCGTGCCACTTTGAGCAACTCCCATTGATTTCCCATCCTAAACACAGTTCCAAGTTCAAGCTATTAGCATTTCTGTACGAATGATTATATATATATATATATATATATATATATGTGACAATAGTTGGTGTCGAAGTATAAGATTTCCAAAATACAAATGTTCCCTAGGCATGTAATTGTTAATGAAAAGAAGCAACTTGATTTGGCTCCTACGGTAGGCACACTTGGTGAAAATGCCCCACCCCATCTTTTACCTTTCCCTGTGAATACCCATAGCTCAAACTTACAATGAAATTGGTATCTTTCAACTAACTCCACTGCATAGTGCATACAGGTAATGCAATCTGTCTGACACCAACATGAAGCAAAAACAATTTCTTGGGAGATAATGAGAAGAAAAAACATTTACAATCTCCAAACTATACTGAAACATAACCTTTCCTTCATCTGATAAACATGCCAGATGCAGTACAATGTTGCATGCTTATGAATGTCTCACACACACATACCATGAGTAAAATGCATTCCTATTGCGGATTCTCAGACAACATGAAATTCACTCCAATCAATAACCACGATGACAATGCCATCACACCCATCCATGATATAAATATGATCCTCAAATATGAAAAGATAACATACATAAGTAACAGAGGTCGATGATCTGCTTGGGTTCAAAGCTTCAAGTCGTCTTTTTAACTCCTCCAGTCTTGTAAACTGAGAACTGCTGCTTTCTTGTACCTTTTAAACCAACAGTGTCAGAACCAATTTTTCAAGACAGTAACCTAAAGGATGAATTTAACAAAGATATGTACCAGTTGGTTTAAGTCTTCACACAGATTCTGCTTGATAGCTTCCTCGTCCTTTACAACCTGTACTGCTGCTTCCCACGCCTGAAATACATGAAAACAAATCAGACTGCATAGAGAATAAAATTCATGCACTATTGGAAATGATTTGACAATAACCATATTCAGCTGAGTGTATACAAGCATCAAATCTCTATCCATTCGTTGCAGCTATGAGTTTTGCGATGAATCTGCATTCATGTGTCTTCATCCATCCCTGATAAAATGTGTATGGTTGGTGTAACTCTTAGCTTTTCAACTTTAACTCCACCACATCACCCAATTCAATCTTGCTTGATTATAATAATTAGACAAAAGCAGACCAATTTTATTCAAAAACTTTGATCTTTAACTATACTAGGTCATCTTGCTCAAGTTGAATCAAATGTATCAATTTTCATGAGCATTTGGGAAACATGCAGGAGAGTTTTGTTCAATATTTGATGAATGCCAAACAGAGCGTTACTATGTAAGGATGAAGACAACCCTTTTCTATAATTAAAAGGAATGAACCTTTCGTGCTTGTTCTTCCTTCAGCTTGGCAGCATGAATTCTCTCTGTTGACATCTCTATTTTCTTCCTCAAATGTTCAAGAGCTTAAGAAGATGTACCATACACAAAAAGTAAGGAAAAATACAACTTTTAATATACATGAAGAAAAAAAAATTCATCAAACTGCAGCATGAGAGTAACTAACAAAGATAAGGCAGCAACCTGATTTTTTTGGCCCAGCCGTGAGTTTCATCTCCATTGAAAGATTTGCCAGCTCTCGCTCGACATCACGAATTTTAGTATAATTTTCTTGAATGTATCTGAAGGGATTCATCAGTTTCAAATCATAAATAAATTAATATTCCTGAATATGGGTAATTACAATAAAGCAATGCCCGTTGAAAAACTCCAAGAAACATAAAAACATTTAAGGACAAAAAAGATAGAATCAACAACTGAAGTTTGTCTTGATGATCCCGTATTCTAAATTAAAGCATTACAGAATTCATGACTCGAACACAGGAGAACAAAAACCAGAGAAAGCTTCCAATTTTAAACGTATGTTGACTTCCCACACCTCTTGACCACAATTGTTCACATCCTCGAACCGATTACAAAACATTTTTTCCATTGCCATTATTTCCAACTATTGAACTAAGCTAAAGAATCTCCCTTAAGTTCCGGTTTAACCCTAAACTTCTTGTTTTCCCGGATCCCTAATTCTCAAGTAAATTTCATTTCTAAGGAACCAATCACAGCATCAGCGAATCACTAAATGCAGAATGCAAAGATCATCTGATTCATTTCTGTCATAGATTGGAGCAATCATTCAAGTGTAATTACTGCATTAATGCTTCAACACACAATTCAAGCAATTAAAATTCCCTAAAATGATACATATAAATATTGGCGCATAGTAGAGTGAATAAAAATGTGTGTTCAAACGAAGCCTACTTACTTCCTTAATTGATTCTGTTCTTCCTCGATGACCTGCCACAAAAACGAAACAAATACACATACCGAAACAAATCACCAAAAACAGAAAGAAAACAAAAAGAAGAAGAAGAAGAAAGACGAAATAGAGAAATTGATATAGAGAGAGACCTTCTCAGTGTAGGTTATGACAGAAGCCTCTCGAGCAAGGCCATCGGCTCCGATCTCAGGCAGCAGCGAAGGATTCGAATTCGAAGCCATTGTGTTTCTTATTCGAATTTGAACCAGAAGGGCAATGGCTTCTGATTCAAACTCTCAAACCTACAAAAACCCAACCCATTTTATTTTCTTTTGTTTTCTTCGCTAAATATATTCTATTCGTAAATACGTCTTCTTCCCTTCTCTCGTTTCTCTTTCAGCTCAAAAGAAACGTGATTATCCTTTTTCTTAAAATTTAGAAAAACATGCATTTTGCTGGAGATTAATTAGTTATTTATTTGAAAATTATTATACAGTCTGATGGATTTAATTCGGTGGGCTTAGTCGGGTTTGGGTTTGTTTCGACGTGCGGGTCAGTTCCCGCGAGATTATTGATAATGACTAAACTGCCCTTCTGAACTGGATCCACCTCATCATGCACGGATCATTGGATCTTGTGGGCTATCATGCACTGTGCCTACCGCACATGCAAACTTCGCGGTAAAAGTCCAACTGTTACGTATTAGATGCCAAAAGTCCAACGAATTGTGTAAAACCGTCGTTAATCATTTTACTTTTTTAATTTTATAAATCTATTTTTCATATGTTTTTCACATCAGGAGTACTAGAGAAGGGGCGTTCGCACATAGGAGTTCGAGTGCATAATAACTACTTTTGACCACTTGAGTTACAAGAATTTATTTTTAATACGTTGGGATCCAGAAAATTAAGCGAGAAAAATAAAATTCGTTTCAAAAAACAGAAAAAAAAAATGATCACTCACAAATGCAACTAACATTTTGGACTTGAAAATTTATTGGCTGGCAGTGGATTACATTTAATAAAACCACAACATCAGTGTACACTTTCAAAGCGGAGAGACGCCTCCTGAGTGCTCAAGTGTAATAAAACAAGCCAGGGTGGGGCTAATGCGAAACTTCATAGTAGGGAGGTCCTCCTGGAGCAAAAAGCTCAAAGGAATATCAGCAGGGGAAATGAAACTCAAATTACACTAAGGTTGATGGGTGATGCATGAATACACTGACTGTCGTCTCTACTTTTTATCAGCAACCTGAGCTAAGCACTGAAGCACAGCTTCTGTTGTTGGCATTGCAGGAATGGCTCCTCTTTCTGTTACTGTGAGTGCACCACATGCATTCGCAAAGAGTAGAGCTTCTCGTAGCCTCTGCTCATTCTGCAAGTGAAATTTTATGGGTGAGATTCAGATGCAGGAAATATATGAAAGTATTCAATGGGGGAATGATTTTCTCAATCCCTAGCAAGAACTTTATATACCTGAAAAAGACTCAAGTCAGAAGCTAAGCTGTTCAGTACCCCGCTGACGAATGCATCACCGGCACCAGTTGTATCAACAGGTTTAACTTTAACACCAGCAACCCGGCCCCGAAATTTCTGAGGATTATTGGTTCGTGTCAATTTTCTTATAAGTTATAACCAATCAATGTGATACAGAGAGTAAAGTGGAAAAAGGCAAACCACATTCCTTTTGTTCCACAATTTTTTCTTATAACAAAAATATGAATGCCTCTTCACTACCAGATGAGCCATAACATGGTGTTGAGGCCACTGACTTCCGTAAAGGGGCCAAGTTATGCCAAATTCAGAACAATGCGATGACAAACTTTTACAGTTTCTATTTTACATGGTGTCGAAAGGACAATGACATGATTGTTCTCAAATTAACTCTCTGAAGTCAGAAGTAACATGGTTTAGTGAGCTTTTTCCCACGAGAGGAGAAAGACAATGAACATAGAAAAATAAAAGAAATTTCACAAACTTACCTGAGTGTAATACCTGCAACCCTCTGATCCTTCAGTTACTACCAACAGTTTAAGATTGGGATGAAAAAGCTTGGTTAACACCACATTATCATCATTAGGATCATCACCACCAGTCAGGAAAGTGATTTCATCCTCACTCATCTGCAAGTTTGTATATAAGAAAACACCTGATGAACACCAAGGCTACAGATACAAACAGAAGATTTGCACCTATGCAACAGCTATACATGAATTTTGTATCTTCAGGTATTATACCTTGATTATATCTGCTTGATCCCATATACTCATTATGCCATTCCGTGCAGCCTCTTCTGATGGCCACAATGGCAATCTTAAATTTGGATCATAAGAAAGGATGCAACCAGACTTCTTGGCAATCCTCATCGCAGCATGATGGGTTGACCTGCATGGTTCGTCAATCAAACTAATTGAACCATAATGGAAGATTTTTGCCTGCAGTCAATATCATCTGGATCAGTAAACTTCTGAAAAATGGGTAACCTTCGTATATTTTATGCACAGTTTCCTAATTCAAATGAAAAAGAAAGGCACACCTGTTGAATGAGATTTATGTCCAGTTCTGATTCAAGTAGAAGCATATCAGCACTTGGATTACGGAAAAACAGGAATTCACGCTCTCCGTCAGCTCTGAGCGTAACAAATGCCAATGCAGTTCTTGCACTGGGATCAAATCGCACCCCAGAATTGTTAACATTGTTTTGCTTTAAAATGTTAGCCAACATGTAGCCAAATTCATCATCACCTACCTGTAATGCAAGTATATATTAAGTTAAAACAAGGTCAAAATATCATCCAGAAAACTAAGGCAGTTTTAAGATTATGCAATGGATGGAGCCACTAAAAACCACTAGGTTCCATAAGAAGATAGGGTCGTTATTATATTGGGGAAAAGGGTAGTAGGATAACATATATATTAAAGAAAAAAGTTTCAGAGTGCAAACATGTCAAATCTAAAGGAGGTCCCCTGAAACTGTGAAAAAACATCGTTTGAATTACACTTCTAGAGATTGTGAAATGGGGTATATACAAAGAGTTGAGAAAGATGCATACTTTGAACCATCTAATACTAAAAAGACTCAATATACAGTTGACAAAGGGCGGAGAAGGGGATTCAGTAAACAGGTTGAAAGTGACATTCTATTTGTCATAGTTCTTACATTTACAACAAAAGGTGACTATAAAATCTTTCTACATAACACAGATCCCAGGAGAAAAGGTAAAAGCTAAAGGAAACGTGATAAAACTAACTTAGACACATGCAAGATACAGAGGAGAGAAATACTCTAATGCACCTTGCCTATAAAACCTGATGAACCACCCAGTCTGGAGATGCCAACAGCCACATTAGCAGGAGCACCACCAGGAGCCTTTTTAAAAGCAGGTGCTTCAGCAAGTGAAACTCCACCGACTGTGGGCACAAAGTCAATCAGCATTTCCCCAAAGCAAACAACCAGGGACTTGTCATCTTTCGACCCTCCTTTTGCATCTGAGGAAGGATCTTTAGAATCTTCACGCAGAACCATTTTTTATCAAGAGTGCAGTCACATAATTTGAGCATTATTAATCAAACAACAAAATAGGAAAAAAATTTGTCTTTCAACATGCTATTTCTCGTCCACCATGTTGCATATTTAGCTGTCCCGGTTTGGATATATGCTTAAGGTTAATTAATACCCAAAATTTCTTAATTTCGAAACATATATTGGGGAAAAGAATTAGCAGCTACAAGATAAAGCTATAAACTGCAAGCCAACTGGTTCAAAATCAAAATCACACAGTTGCACCAAGAAAATACAGATGATATGATTCGGCATGTTTAGTAAACTAAAAAGGTTGGTCTTTACAGAACAACTGTTTCCCAACTAATCTTCTACTGTTCATTCAGTAATTTTTCAAACAGCTTCAAGACAGATCACAGATCAACAACCAAACTCATGTTCCGTATAAAGCTTAACATATAATGAATCCATATAAAAGCAAGGAATTTTTTCCCAAATATATTAAGATTCTGGATCAACTGCTAGAAAGCAGATATACCCTTGACATGATTGTAACAGAGATGCAATCAAACATTAAGAGAATAAGATTCATTGCTGCGAAAGGAAATTGAACAAAACAGAAACCCAATACAAAGAAAAGCCCAAGAAGAAAGAAATCAGAAATCTTTTTTGCAAATAAGCAATCTTCAACTAACAAAACTAGCTCGAACCCAGATTATGAAAGTTCCCAATGAGATACTAAATGGAATCAAAAAGCAGTGTACATGTGAAAAACAGGGAAATAAGTGGTAACTAACCTGATGTGAGATTATTAGCCATTGTAGGAATGGAATTGAAGATACTGAACTTTAACCAGAGAGCAGAGTATGCAACAAGAAATGGAGAGAGAGAGAGAAGGTTTGGTGTTGGTGGCTTGGTGAAGTGTGGTTGGTGTTGTTAACAAGGAGAAGGAAACAAAAATAAAGGAAGTACAGGCTTAATAGGAGGGTCAATTTGCGATCTTGAAGTCGTCTGAGAGAGTCGAAGCTGTTATAAAAAGAGAAAGGACCAACACACCTGCAGCCATGGCAATCTCGCAATTTTATGGCCCAGATCCTCAACCTATTCTTTACCTGTCTTGGCCTAAATCTTGCCTGTCTTTTCTGACCCATAAAATAAATAAAAATTATATTCCCTTTTCCTCCAGCTATTTTTTCTTTTTGCTTATTTATTTATTTCTAATTTTAAGTCGTCAGGGCTACGTGTAAAGCATTTTATATTAGAAAATAACCAATATGAAACAAACAAAAAAACTAATGTAATTTATATATTATATAAAATTGTAGAATTTTTGTTTTTATATTAGGAAAAAATTTGCATCACATTTTTGATACAAATGGGTCATCCATGTAGCTCAATTGGTAAGAACATTTACTCCTACAACAAGGTCCTATGTCCCATAATCCCCTCTTTCAATATCATTTGTATAAAAATAAAAAACTTGAAATATTTTAGTATTTATTTGTCTTTGGGCAACATTTGTCTTGAAGGGTCCGAGTGGAGGAACTGTTTTTCCGATAAAACTTTGAATCTTTATTTACAACACTTTACGAACAATCACACTAGGCAGGTGGTCAATTGTCCATACATTTTAAAATAAAAATTATTTATCAATGAAAAAGCGACAAATTGAATTTCGTGTTTGTAAAAATATTTTAAAAAATGGTTAGAAGTAAGCAGCATGTCGAGCGCAGGTGTTGGACAATTTTGGCCAGCATCTTTAGAGCAACTCCACCCGTTAGTTAGGGTTACTATTCACATAAATAGTGGCTGCCCTTTGCAAATAATAATTTGCACTTCCACCCGTTGCCATGGCAAATGGCTATTACTATTCATTTTTATTTTTATTTTATTTTTTTACATGGGATTAATTTTAGTGTATGTATGAAATTAATAATAATAAAATTGATAGGTATGTATTAAAAAATATTTTTGAATTTTTTGGATTTTATCAGATTTTTGATTTTTTAAATATTTTTTTACGTCGCTGACGTCAGCAAAAATATCGCTGACGTCAGCTTGCCTGGGCAGCAGGCCAGACAAGACTTGCCCAAGGCCCAGCCCAGTCTGCTGGGCTCCACAGCTTGCCCGGGCAAACTTTTGCCGCTGGAAACTCAATTTGGGCTCAGGCCCGTTGGACCCCCAGCCTGCCCCCCCCAACCCGTGCCGCTGGAGTTGCTCTTAAATTGTGACTACAGGACTATGCCGCATCTTAAATTTGGAGTGTTTGGGTACTTTTATTGATTTAAAAAATTCATAATTACTTTAGAATTGATTGTAGGGACCACTTTTCAGATAAAAAATAATAATTTGATTAAAATTTGAGACCAATATTAACGTCAAAACTTTGATTTACAAGCTTAAAATAATAATTTGAATTGCAGTAAGAGCAACTCCACCCATTTTCCCTTTGCCATGGCAAGGGGGAGAGGGAGGGAGCTAGGGTAGCTACTATTCAGGTGAATAGTAGCTGTCCTTGCAAAAAGCAATGTGTGTTTCCACCAATTGTCATGGCAAAGGGCAACTACTATTCATTTTTACTTTTATTTTTTACATGTGATTAATTTTAGTTGTATGTATAAAATTAATAATAATAAAATTGCTAGGTATGTATTAAAAAATATTTCTGAATATTTCAGATTTTTTCCAGATTTTTTTCGATTTTTTTTTTTTGTTGCTGACGTCAGCTTGCCCGAGTTGGGCCTCAGACTTCTTCCCCCCGCGGGCTTGCCCAGTGTGCGTGGGTCCTGCTCCTTGTCTAGGCTGCCCCTACCGCTGGAAGCTCTATTTTGGGCTCGGGCCCATGGGTCCCGCCCCCCTGCCTGGGCTGCAACCGGTGGAGTTGCTCTAAGAATCCAAATCCCAAATACAGTCAGATTAGGGAAAAAGCTTTTGTTTTTTTTCTTTCCGTGAAAGCCACATGCGTATACAATCTCAGTAATTAGCAATAATATCAAAATAAATACACAATACTTTCGGCTTTTTAGGCCATCTCCAGTCATGGGCTATATCCCAAATATAGCCCTAAAATAATGCAAAAACCATCTCCAACCATGGGCTAAATAAAATTTTGGCCAAATTTGGAGGGCCACATTTGGCCCTTTAGCCCTCCAACTAGGCCACATTTTGTGGGCCCCATGCATGTGCTTTTCATATTGCACATTGAAATCCATCCACTTTTTTGTGGGTCCCATGCTTCTCAAAATAATAAAATATGAAGGATCCTAAAATATAGCCATACATGGTTGGAGATGGAAAATTTTAGCCCTGCATTATTCTTTAAAAAATTAATATTTTGAAAGGCTAAATATTTAGTCATGGACTACATTTAGCCCTATGACTGAAGATGACCTTACATATTTTGACTTAATCTCTAATTTTCTGTCCAAAAATATATACGATTATATATATATTAAGTACAATTTTTTTATTTTAAAGATTAATCTGATTTGACTTGAACCCATCATATCATAATTGCACCTATTAACATCCTCCGAGCTCCATCCTATCAACAATGGCTGCATTTGGAACCCATCTTTTTCGTCCCCGCGATTAATTATTCTATCCTTTATTTTTTTAGTATAATTGAAATCGGAACTGCACATTGACCAAAGGTTAATTAGAGCACTTCCACCTATTTGTTATGGCAAAAGATTAGGGGAGGCAAGGGCAATGTAAGGGCTGTTACTATTTATGTGAATAGTGGCAGCCCTTGCAAAAAGCTTGTGTGTTTCCACCCATTGCCATGACAACCACTATTCACATGAGATATAATGAGAGAAATTTATATAGAGTTTTTGTATGGGGAGTGAAGAATATGACTAGGTATTTATTTTTAAAAAAATTATGAAAATTCTAAAAATTTTGGTTTTTTTTCTTATTTTTATTTATTTTTTAAAAATTTTCGTTATTGACGTCAGTAAACTCAGGCTATTATTGCATTTGGGCTGGCCTGGTTTGGTGGGCCCTTGACTGCCCTTGCTTGGGCAAGTGGGTGGAAGCTGCAAACCTAACTTGGGCCCCTAAACTGCCCTTGCCTGGGCTGAACGGTGGAAACGCTCTTACCAAAACAGATTAATTAAATAAAGGACAAATTACGTATTAGTATCCAAACTTTAGGGGTCGTTACATGCAAGTAAGAGTAACCAATCTTCTAAAATTTTCAAGTGCATACCTGAACTCTTGGAAAACCTATAAATCAGTCACTTTTTCTAATATTTTTGTTATTTTATTATTTTATATATTTGATTTTAAATGTTTTAATTAATTTAAACAATTAAGAATTTTTATTAATTTTTAAATCCATGTGGTATCCATCTCAGCAAAAAAAGCCACGTCAGAGAAGACACAACTCGATATATGACCAATTTTATGTTGTTTGATGGTTTTGTAATGTTGTAAAAATGTTCCAACTATTGGCGGACTCATGAATTTTTTAGTGGATGTGCAATTTAGAAAGGTTAAAAGCTTTTAAATTTAATAAAATAAACAAATTATAATTGATCATATATCGAGTTGTGTCGAATTTACTACTAAATACTGATCATAAGAATCAAATCAGAAAAAATAAAATAAGAAACAGAAACAACTAAGAATCGCTTGTATCAAAAGAAAATGAAACTCAAAAATAGAATGTAAATAGATAGGTAGGAATATTATGTTTGTGGATAGATGTCGATATCGGTGGGGGAGGAGACCGACTAAACCACCCAATGAAGAGCCAAAGCACAATCCTCGTGGCGGCACGCATGCCGTGAGGTTGAAAGCCAATTCGAAAGCCAATAAGGAACATGGGGGAAAAAAGAAAAAAAAAAGTAAATGCCGTCGCCTGCCTAATTATGCATTCATTGGAATAAAACAATGCACGATCAACCATTTGAGAGATTAAATCATGCAGCAGAACATAACATATCCTTCATTTTACACACACACAGAGGGCCGGTGCTGATTTTTTCAGGCCAGGGTTAATGTAAAAAATTAAGCCGTTATATATATATAATATATTTTTTTCACTTAAGTGTTAGACTTACTCTCATTTTTCAATCAAGATTGAACTTATTCAAATTAACTAAAAATTTAACATTCAAGACAAATAAATTATATAAATTCAAACTTCAATATATAAAAATCTAAAATAAGAGGTTATGCTTGATACATTCAAATCTAATGCATAAACAAGATAAATACTCGTAACAATTCAATTATTTCTTTTTCTTTTTTGACTTCCAGATTGTTGTTTTTTCAGAAATCATTGCTACTTGAAATTAGAAATAGGACAAGGAAATCCAATGAAATTTGAATACTTCAAATAATAAACAAAGAACAACATTACTTGAAATTTGAGAAATCGCCCTCCACAACAACAAACTTAAAACTTTCAAATTTGCAATCAAGTACATAGGTTTTTTTAATATAATACAAGCGATAATCTAAATTAGAGGGGAGGGGGATTTCTCACACACACACACAACTATGATATTGTGGGGACATGAGACTTTTGATCTGCAAGTCAATGCCCTTTTTACATTGGGTTAGACCCCGTTGGCTCAATTAGAGAGCTTAAAAGAGTTGAAACACCTCATGTTACTTTTTTTAAATTAAAAATATTAAAATAATATATAATATACCTCTTTATAAAAATAAAATAAAAAAATTTGGGCCCCCTTGGACATTGGGCAATGCCCCTGTCCAGGCCGGCACTGAACACACACACATATATTATTGTTTGGCTTTCTATAATAGGAGAAAAACTTAATTGCAATGGGGATAACAATATCCTTCATTTTACACACACACATATTATTGTTTGGCTTTCTACAATAGGAGAAAATTTTAGTTGCAACAGGGATAGCACTGGTTTGCTATCCCTGACTAATAATGTTATGTCACGTGAAAGTGATCACGTGTGTCATACCGTTATTAGCCAAAAATATCAAAATAGTGTTATTCCATTTTCATGAAAGCCTTTCTCCTAAAATAGCTATGGACAAATCTTTTGATTGCTAAATAAATAATGAAATTATATTTGAGAGCCGAAATTGAATGGAATACGTAAGTAACAGATATTCCTCCAATAGATACGTGTGTAATAAGTTCACCTTGGTGTTTTCAAGCCACAAAAAATCCTCTAATATTAACGAAAGTTCATAGCTAGTTAAGCTCAAGTCGTTTATATTTTATATACAAGTGAGAAGCTTCAAATTTATAATAAAAGTAAGAATTATAACATCTGAAATTCTATAGCTATCTATGTTGACACATGGTTTGACCTCATTTAGGTGAGCCTCTAATAGGCTGCCACATGGACAGGCCCAAGGAGAGAAGTCTGTTGTCTTTCTCCTATAAAAGGGACTCTCTCCCCCTTCTCTCCGGATCTGACTCCTCTCCCATTTGTAAAAGCTCTCTCTCCCTTCCTATTTGTAAAGGCTCTCAAGCCTCTCATTGTAATCTCTACATATATATATACAAATACAACAACCAGTGGATGTAGCCTAAATTTATGGGTGAACCACTCAATCTCTTAGTTCTTCCTCTGTACCATTACGTTTTACTTGTATGATGGCGGTTATTACGGCTATCCCCAAATTACGGGTAAACAATCTATATGATGATTTCTAAGGAAAGTTAGGTAATAAAAAGATAATTTTTTTGGGGGATAACAAAACAAAAGGAAAAACAATTAACTAAACTGGAAGAATGTTTCAATAATTAAACATGTCTTGAAAGTACTAGTTATGCAGGCAAATCAATCGCTTGCTTCGCTTGAACAATTAATACACAGACACACACACACATATATATATATTATACATACAATGTGATGAACTTCAAAGAAGCCAACCCTGCTGGTTGCAGTTGCTCTTGCTCCCACCCACCATGGTCCTCTCTTGGTCATCAACAGCTGCTTTTTCTTGGGGGACTGGTTGGTGATGCCTGTTATATATATTGCAATTTTAATTATATCCACAACCACATTTATCAAATATTATTGTTGGGGAGAGCATATATGAGAGGAAAAGGATGATCGAATGTTTACCATATCTGTAAGCGTAAGGTGGGATGCTCTGATTCAATGCGATTGCCTTTTGTAGGGGTAAGCTCTCCCGGACCTTGCAATATTGCTTGAGCATGTCCTTCTACTTTTTCAAGCTGAAATTTCAAATTAGAAATTTGGATGTGGAACATTGAAAATCATCACATGGCGGGGCTCTGGGAATTCAATAATAATATTGTTAAAGTACCTCAGATTTGAGCTGCTTATTTATCTCTCCAAGATCATTCTCCTGTCAATTCACAGAAATTATTATATGATGTCAACTTAGAAGGGGAATAGCCCAGTCAAAAAGGACATTGACTTGCATATCAGAGCTCTTAGATCCAAACTCCCATAGTATCACAATTGTGTGCGTGCCCCTCCCCTCTAGTTTAGAGTATTGTTTGTACTTTAAAAAAGAAATAAATGAAGAATATATATAAACCCCTATAAAAAGTATTTCATTTTTTCTATTAAGTTTAAAATTCCATCCCCTTTCTAAACATTAGGGAAATCAAACACACTGTACCCTCCAGCATATCTATCTACTACTCTTTAAGGAATTACATGTACACAGTTCTGGCCAAATTCCAAAACAGATCAGAATGCGAAGAAAATATGAATCTTAATTGAATGTAGCTTCAACTTGATTTGGTTCAGGATGGTATTAGAGCGGGTTGATTGACTGAGCTTAAAATATTGGGCATTTACCCTTACCTATTACCCAATATGTGGTGTTCACATGTTGGGCTTGAATATTTACCCTTATCCCTTACCTAATACGTGGTGTTCACGTGTTGAGGTGAATGTTTGACTCCGATTTGGACTTGGCTCTACGTGTGGCCCACTACATGGTGGTCCCACGTGAGGGGGCATGTTGAAGAATATAAGTCCCACAACAGAAACTTGACAAAACAAAATACAATATATAATGAATGGTTCCACTACTAATATCATCGATGCATTTTGTATAAAACTCCACACCTTATACATACCTTTTTGCGCAGTTCTTCTAATCCATCATACATCATCTCCGTCTGCATATATATATATATAATACAAAAGCAAGAATGAATATTATACGAATCAATAATCTTGGCATCCAAGATAGAATATGATCATTATGTGAAACATGTTATGGTTGTGAATATATAGGTGGCACTTCATTTTGGCTCTATATTACTGTTTCTTATTTTAGGCGAAAAATGGATAGTTTTTGCTTATTGATGATTTTGCTAATGATCGTTATGCAGGCTGGAATTCTTGTAAGGGTTCCAAGCAAAATCTCACTATCCGTAACATTTTTCTATTCGTTTATAAAAATCTAAAAGTGCACTATCCTAAGTCCTTCAAAAGAATTTAGAAAATACACTCCTTTCCCTTTCCTTCACTCATCATCTGATCGGCCATGGCTGGTGTGGGAGCGATTTTCGTCCCACTAGAATATTTGCCTAAGATTCCTTCGTCTTCTTCCTCTTCTCTCTGTCCCTGCAAAAATAGCACGGAGTGAAAGACCACACCCGGGGGGTGTAGGCCAAAGGCCCTCCGATGCCTAAGTTAGGTTGGGTGTTTGAAGGAAAACCGGGTGGCCGGAGCCGTGTGTGGTGGCCGGAGCCTAGTGTGAGAGAGAGAAAGAATAAGGTGGCTAGGGTTTGTGTGGAATAATTTCTGCAGAGTTTCAGTGGGAATTTAGACGTACCTTCACCCTTGTGCGTAGCCATCTATTTATAGAGGGCCTTGACGAGGTTGGTGAGGTTGGTGAGGTTGGTGTATTTAGGGATTTGATTTATTAGGGATTTAAATCAAATCCCTAATTAAGGCAGGAATCAAATAACTCCCAATTAAATTGAGTAATCCCATATTAGGTCAGATAATTCCCAAATGGAAGGAAATCAATTTGACCTAGTGTTTTATTGAGGGAAGAATTCGGTTACCACAGCTGGTGTCTCCATTCTCTCTCTTTGGCCATGGTAATTAAGACGTCATGGTTAGGGACCTTTGAGTATTTGACAACATAACGTGTGAGACCATATAACACATATTACTAATACCTTTCGTTGTCTAGCTCGTGAGAGAGTTCTATCAAGTTGTTTCTCAAGATTCATCAGTTCTTTCAGGCGAAGCTTTTCAAGATCTTCTCCAAGCAAATGCCTAAATATATGAGACTAAGAGAATTCATTACATGTTCGAAAGAGTGATTAAAAAAGCTATGGGCTGATTGAAAAATGGAATTATGATATTCCATACCTCTGTGAAAGTTGAAGAGACCTGTATTTGACCTTTAATTTTGAGACCTCTTGGTATAAGTTCTGCATAAAACAACAAAAAGATGAAGAAAATAGAGATAAGACCAAGAAAGAATGCCCTCTCATTCCATAAATGTAAGTAATAACAACAGTCTGCGTCAGTATACGTCCCTAGATCTAGGTATTACATGAATCATTTGAAGCTTAATTAACTAATCCATCTTATTAGAATAATGCTACATTCTATATTATTAGTTGAAAATGATATAGTTATGTGTTGCAAGTGTAAACGAACTATTGTTTTTTCAAGGCTAATTTAAGGATCTTATAAATTTGCTTGGCAGACACTTGATTCTTAGGAACTACAAATATAACTCAGTCAGCAGACAATCATACCAGAACATGCAAACCACACTAATTAAGTTAAAATTTTGAGATAGAATAGAACCTGTGTTTCATTCTCAGCAACATTGCCTTGTAAGGAGTAGCCACGGTACCGCTCAAGAATCTTGCTCAAGCTGATCAAAGAAGGAAAATCAATCAATATCGAATACAAACGTATTATAGAGAGAGAGATCTTGATTACTCCGCCAAGAACTTAATTTGATTAAATCTTAATTTAGAAAAAAATTTGAAGAAGGAAACACATGAAGAGGAGGAACTTATAAATATACTCTTTTTATTATTAATAAAAAACAGGATCCACAAAAAGCTAATTAAGACCAAAAGAAAAGCAAAAAATGAAGAATATTTAAACTACCTATAGTACTGCAGTCTGCAAAATGAAAGCTAAGCTAATAAGTAACAGAACTGTACCTAAATTTTCCATATCAGAAAAAAATGATGTGATAGGTCGAGCCACAACCGACAGGTCATGCATTCTACCTCCTTGGCAAAAACCAATAAATCTCTCTCTCTCAGCCCAGACATAATCAAAGCAGGTACTGAGGTAGATAAAAAGAAAGAAACCCTAGATATATAAAAGAATAAAACTGAGAGGAGAGAGAAACCCTGGCTAGGACGACGACCTTCAGTACCTCCAGTCAGCGAGAGAAAAACAAGTACGATAAGACCCATCGGAGTAGCATAGGATGTCAATACAAAATCTCTCCCCATCGGAGGAAACATAATTTATGTTCACTTGTAACCCAAAACAAAGCATTTAGGTTCACCAAAAACAAAAAGCAAACCAAATAATCATATATAAACTAAGAATTCTTATATACACACAAACTTATTTATGATGTTTTAGGAATCAAATGAAACAGAACCTGCTAAAAAAATCAAGAACAAGGGAATTAAAAATTATACTCAGTGCTGCCAAACTCATAGAGCTTGCCACGGCTGCAGGAGATGATGAGGGCAACTTGGGCATCGCAGAGCACAGAGAGCTCGTAGGCTTTCTTGAGCAGACCATTTCTTCGTTTTGAGAAGGTCACTTGACGGTTGATCTTGTTTTCTATTCTCTCCAACACCACTCTCCCTCTCCCCATTGATGATAGAGATAATATTTTCCTTCTTTCTTTCTCACTCTAATTATATAAACATATATTATATATGCATATGTGTTTTATGGTTTGTGGCCCTATCTATCTACGTCACTTTCTGAGAGACTGAGAGTTAGGGAGGGAAGTGACAGAAACACGTGTCGGCCAACGGGCATCGGATAGTGCTTCTTTTCAGTGATGAACAACATTATAAAAAGATGAAATATTTTTAACCATTACTTTAACGAGATTAAGCCGGGTAAATCCGAGCTCTTGTATTGAAATCGAATGAGTAAAAACTTCTGCTTTACTTGGCTCTTTTATGAAATTACTGTTGGGTCATTGGATTTGAATCCAAGAGTGGATCATGACTTAATCAATGAATATATTTCAATAGTACGGCCGCGGCTATACTCTATAAATATATTTAATATTCAAATATATTCAAAAGGTATAGCCGCGCGGCTATACTATTTAAATATTCAAAGGGTATAGCCGCACGGCTATACTATTTAAATATTGAAATATATTCCTATATTATAGCCGCACGGCTATACTCTTTAAATTTTTTTTTCCTTCTTTTTATATAACCTTCCCGAACTATATCACTTTAATATTGAGCATTATTTAAGTTGTTTCTCACTTGCTACATTCATCCATTATTTTTATTCAACAAAAGCATATGTATCTAAACTTATTCGATCACCTATATTAAAGAAAAATCTAACATTGGAAATTCTACAAATCATACATCACCAATTTGAAGGATGATAGTCCTATTTAAGCAAACTCAACCTCAACAAGCCTATTACTAATTTGTGTATGTGTTTTTATCAAGCATATCAAGAAATAGATCACCAAACACTAATGCCGAACTTCATTTTCACCTTCACTACTTACCTTTTTCACATCATATCAAACCAAACACTAAAGAAATTAAATAAGGCTCAGGTATTGCTTAATAACAAAGATTAAACAAACAAAAACTAATAAAAAAATCAAATAGGCATATTCAAATAAATAAAATTAAAAATTAAAAATAAATATATTTAAAGAGTATAGCAAAGTGGCTATACTTTTAAAAGGAAAGGTCTATGCCGGCAAATAATTTACCTAAGCCAACAAACTCTCGTCGGGAAAAATCAAATCCAGCAAATTTCGTCGGGATATGTAAATATCGACGCAAATTCGTCAGGGAAGGTTTTTTTAAAAATAAATATAAACTTAGTATCTTTAGGTAAATACATTTTTTTTTAAATCTTCATTTCAGTAATTAAATAGTATCTCAGCCTGATTTAATTACTTTAATAAGTAATTATGTTATTATTATTATTTATTTAGTGAATAATAATATTAAATATTTTAATTACTCATTGAAAATAATCAGCACAAGGACAATATATCTGAGAAATAGCTTTCGATGATATAGTATAGAAAGATATTAACTCTTGGTTTGGTTCACTTTTCACTTGAGAAAATAAATGGCACATAAGGTTTAATATTATTCTTTGTTTTTTGTTATGCGAAGAATAGAAAGAGAAAATACAATTCTGGCAACCACTGTTCCTATAGACCAACTTTCTTTTCAAATCTCACCAATTCAGAAGAGAGAGTTTGAGAGGAAAACTTTAGAGTTATTTCTCCACCTTTTCTTGTTCATTTCCATTTAATAATTAAACAACGAAAAGGCAAAAGAACTTATTGAATGGCAAATAAAATGGTATCTTTGAAATATTTGACAAACCTATTGAATTTAAAATTTGATGCTTCTTTAAAAAAAACCTACCGTTTGAAGCCCCTCCCTTTCAAGCATCAACATTGATTGAACATGAAATTGAACTGCAGCATAATACTGCTTTTCGTCAATCAGCTTTGTGTGGTATATTTGTGGGCTAATATTTAATTATAGTATATTTTATTCATACATTCCAGCCTAAATGAAAACTTAGCACTAGGCTGCAGCACATCTGAGCCCCTTCCTAGTTCCGCCCCTGCCGGTGGCAGTTGGCAGTTGGGTGCCACACGTAGGTCCTTCCGGCTCGAAATTGTGGGTATACTCTGGTGCGTGCTTGCTTACTTAGTCACAAAGCAGAACAACTTTGTACAACAAAAATAACTTCAGTATTATAGCTCTACCTCTACCATTATTTTCAAATATGACAAAACCTACGTATATCCTTGGCTACCCTAGCTAGCCTAATAATATACGGTACCTTGCTGTATATGTTTTGCATAACAGGGCTTCTACTGCATGATTAGACAGGCTGCAAATTTCATTAAGCCAAAGCAATCGTAGGGCAACTCTTCTTTGGCAGGTCAATGAAAGTGATTGTACAGTTGTAGCTGCATCAGTCACCAGTGCCTGCCAAGAAAGAGGAGCCCTATGACTGCTTTGCTTATTTGACAAGTACTTCTTCTAGCCTGTATAGCTGCTTCTGCTTGTGTTTCAATGATGGCCCGGCACAAGTTATATAAGGGCTCAAAGACTCCAAGAGATGGAATAAACCAGTAAGCAGAAATGGCATATCCTAAGGATTATGCTGTGAACATCCTACCATCAAGGGCTGCTTTTCAGGGGTTTTGTTGGGGCCAGGGCTCACTCTGCTACTAGATTTTTCTCCTCCTTATCCGAGCCTTGAAAGCGCTCTTTCTTAGCATATGAGATTCTTCCACTCTCGGTGTCCATGAAAATGTGCAATTAAGTAGAAAGCAGGAAAAAAGTAGATGAAAGGAGATGCCTCTCCATATTATTAGAAAGAAGGGCTAACGGCATATCCCCATCTTATTCGTCTCTTCTTTTCTTTTTTGGCTATCAATGTTGGCTTTTTGGTGTTTCCAACTTCAGAATGGTCTTGCGTACGTCTGTTCTGTATATTAGTATTTTCTGTCTTGAGCTTCAATACAAAAGAGTCTCACTTTTATGGTGAGCCATCATTATAGGATCTCTAAATTAGTTTGAGTTTGAGTTTAGTTGATTGTGCGCAATGCCTCATTCGTTTATTTGGTAATCATTTTTCAAATCTTTCTTTTGCCAACCATGTACAAAAAAATATCATCACGACTAAAGAAAAATAAGGCCTACTACCTGAAGGACTTGATGAAGTTAGAGCAGCAGGAGCCCATGTGGTCAAAAGCTCTAAAAGTGCTTGCACTTGTGTTGTGTCATCCTCACCTCCTTACTAGTTTCCTTCCTAATTACGCTCTTAACAAAGGAAACAAAAACTAACTAATTATTTTTTAAGAGCTGATTTAGTTTTAATAGTAAGGGAGTCGTATATTTAATCACAGGAAGGCTAATCTAGTGATTCTAGTCAAGCAGAGTATAGACAGTTTTGCCTCAACTACACCAAATGTGACGATAGGTAAATAAACATGACATCAATTATATAGATTTTCAAATTTTAGGTTCCAATCTCTACAATATTAATCAAATGTCTCAGAGACATATATTCCAGTTATCACTAATTGACTTTATGTTTGGGAAACATAAGTGACCAGATCAATTTTTCTTTTTTGATCCATGGACTGATCTGTCATGCAAAATCCTTTGCCCCATGTACCTGCACCACATGCACAACAAACAAAACCAAAATGCAGGTTTAATGAGCAATCAGTATATGATTTTCGTGAAGATTATGTATAAGATGTTTTCCAACTATACTTGCCTTCCAAGCATCATGACAGTAGCTTGAGGATTAGCACCTGGGGTGTGATAAAAAGTTGAACCATCAATAACCCTCAGAGAATCAATACCAAGAACTCTATATCCTTTATCAACAACCCTCCCAACTTGACACCCTCCATGATAGTGCCATATGGTCATCACAGTGTCTATGCAAAATTGTTCCAGAGAAAACGTGGCATTCGCGTGCTTTCGCCTCCTGTTCACCGGCAAAGTCAGCATCAGGTCAATGAGTGCTTCCACGGGCATGTTTCTATAACGGAACTTTGAGTAGGCTTTTGAGTTCACAACATCTATAATGGTCCTCATGCCCTCAATGCACTTCCTTAGGTCCTCTGGTTCTTTGAAGTAGTTAAATGTGACAAAGGGATTGTCATCAGGGTTTGTGTTCCTCAAAGCAAGATGACCTGTGGAGAGTGGGCCCATGATTTTTTCAAGTATGACTCCGGCTCTGAGTGTTCTGTTGGCAATTCCATTTACCATCTCAGCAGCTCTGGCTATGGCTTCTGGTAAAATTCTGAAAGGCTGGTGCTCAGTCTGCAAATGTAAAAATCAAACCCTTGTTGATTAATTAGTTCCCTTTTTGCATATCTGTGCACCTCAAATAACCCACATGGTTAACTAGGTCTAGGATCATGAAATTCATATGCGACCTGACCACATAGTTAAGTTAACAACTATTACATGTGTGATGTGCCAAACATGCATATGGTGGCAGAGAATGAGAGAAGTAAGAAATAGGAACCTGGCTCAAGAAGCGCTTGAAGTTATTGGAAAGCCTATGAGCCAAAGAAATAGAAAGGCTCAGTCCGCTAGCTCCTTCAATGTAGCTATTGAACCTTGTGATGCCCACAACTTGAACGAGTGAGACCTCAACTGGGATTGGTGATGGAATGAGCAAAACATTCATTGGGTTATCAGCCATCCCCTGGCCCACCATGGGGTGGTCCACCACCACCTTGATACCGTGGGCCCCGAGATGGTAAGCGGGCCCCACGCCACTCAGCATCAACAGCTGTGGGCTCCCAATAGCACCAGCTGATGAGATTATCTCATTCTTATTGGAGTTCCTCTTTAGGTATGCTTGGTGCCTAACCCCATATGCATCTTTATATATCACACCATAAGCTTGTGGCCTTGCTCTTCCTGCACCAAAAATAGATGCACATATATATCTTAACAAGTCACGCCATAATTAAGCTCATAAATATTAAACCCATCAAAAATTCAAAACCAATGGTAACTAGCTAGCTACTAAACAATAAATAAACATATTTCTACTTTCTTCTCAATTAAAAATGTGATTTTTCTAGCATTACTCATGAGTAAAAATTCGCTCACCAGGAATTTGTCTAAACAAAATTTTCTGCACAATTGCATGCAAATAGACAGTGATCTTTCTTGGGTCTGCATAATGAAGCAAATCTGCAGCAGTGTGTCTATGACCCTCTGCATCAAAAATAGTCCCTCCAACTTTAGTCCCATACAAATGATCATAGGTAAACTCATTATTGGGCAACACTCCCACTTCAAGCAAACCATCTCTCAAGGCATTCTCCCACTGCAGAATCTCTGCTTTGAAGGCCACCACTTTCTCAACCCATTCATAAGACTGGTTGACCAAATTATGGTTCCAACCCACCTCCTTGACATAATGTGTGCTGGCACGCGTGTAGAAACCGGCGTTCACGGCTGAGCCGCCGCCTAGCACTCGTGCCCGGACGTTGTAAACGCCGTCCTCGGAGGTGAACTGCTGGGCTGGGGATGAGGGAGAGGTGTCCAAAAGGGTGGGGCCAAAGTTGGCAATGTTGGTTATGTTTGGATTGCCGTAAGGCGAGCCACCTCGTTCAAGGACTAAAATGGTTGCACCATGGGACAGAGTTGCGGCCAATGGACACCCGGCGGTGCCTCCACCAATGATTATGTAGTCATAGTAAACCACTGCTGGAGCTGATGTTCCCTCTTTCACAAATGCGTAGTCTGGGGCTGCATAAATCCACTTAATCAAACTGGTGATAATTAATTAACAGTCTCTAATTAAACATTTTATCTGAACAACACAAATATGATCATGTTTACCTTTATGTGAATAACAAATGGGAAGAAAGAAGAGAAACCCATAAAGAAAAGCTACAAAGAATGTGATGATGCACCATCCCCAACCCATTGTGTGTGTTTTCCAATTTAACCACCTTCCCCAAAGACAATACAATTCATTTTTGCAATATATCTGTGATTCCGAATTAATTATCCAAAACCACACCAGCTACTCTCCTTTAAATAACCCCAAACCCTAAGGCCTAGTGGCCTAACGTTCTTTGTGCACACAAAAAAAGACCTAATTAAAGAGGTCATACATTTGTAGTTGAACAACATTAATTTTCACCCACTCATGTAAAGATACAATGTCCTTCATGAACTTTGATAATACGCACCATTTCCATTTGTGCTCACTAATTAGGGATTAGCTAGCTAATCGTATCTAATTAGTAGAAATATCAATATCATTGTTTTTTATTTAGGAATTTTACAAGGGTTTATTGCTAGCTAGCTACTAGTGGCAGTGGCAGATACTTGTTTTCAAGTAGCTCAACTGCCCATACAATACAAGTATTGGTTGAATCCAATTAATTTAAAGAAGCATAAATGGAGGTCTTTTTGCGTGCTCAATTGCCTTGAGTTGATTCCAATGGCAATGGAGGTCTTTCTACTTGTGGGAAAAACATAAAAGAAACCTTCCTTTTCCTCTGGCCGGGTCGAAAACTTTATTGGATAATTTAATGATTTACATATATGAGAATTAATCAACATTATTTATCAAGAATCTAGTTAATATTACTTCTGTCCTTAGGTTAGGTAGGTGACATTTGCATCTTTCTGGTGGTTGAATGAAACAAGCATTCAAAATCAAATACTAGTGTTAACTTATAGCATCATCCAAGCCAAGCTCATATGTTGAAGGCTTTCCTATATCACAGAATTCAACTCTTCTTATATCTATCAGTGTTCAGTATTAGCTATTAGCTACTAGGATTTAGGTCGGACACTGAACAAAATGGCCTGGCCGAACAAGTCTTCTTTCAGCTGTTCTCAAATGATCCATAACTCTAATAACAAGAACAAAATGACATACATATATATATACATATGCATAGTTTGAGTATGAAATTACCAAAATGGCATCGATGTCATCCTCAGGTGAGAGCTTCTTGGTCTCTCTGCGAACTCTCTTTTCCTTAGCTTTCGCTGTCTTTGCCTTTTCCTAGCTTCTTCGTCTTCTTCCCCATGTCTAGAAACACAGCCAAAGATGCTCAAGGCAGACTGGGCCTGAAGAAGAAGAGATAGAGCTATATGGACGACGCTAATGATTACTGCATTGCTTTCGGCGCCACGTCGTTTATTTGGGGTAGTAATCCGCTGGCAGTTGGGTCACTGGGTCACGCACGCACGTTGTCGTTTGAAAGTTGTAGCTGACTGTACATAAGGCCCAACGTTTAAAGTATGTCCGACCGGATTTGTCCGGTACGGGTCTAAACCATGTCCGAGTTTCTGGACTATGCTTTGTTCGTTTGTAATGGGCCAAACCAATTTTTATTTTATTTTATTTTAATTTTATGACATTTTCTATTGAGATGAGTGATAATATACTAAACTCACATACACTACACGAATGCTATGACTCAAACCCATGACTTTGCCTGGGAAAGCAATTACTCAAAACCATTACTACACTAGTGGATCCTTTGTCAATGGCCAATTCGTAATATTTTCGTTGAAGACTTTGATTTAGGAGACCTTATTGTTCATTTAGCAAATGGCTCCTAAATTATCAGAGCCGCCCTTGATATTTTTTAGGATTTTTTCTATTGACGGATGTCTAATTCTTTCTTTTTAAAAAATTTATTTTAATGGATTTTCATATCTATTTTTGCTTGCTTGTTTGCTTGAGCCAGTCAACTTTATCCCTAGTGTACGTGGAAGTTTGAAGCACATAGCACGTCGTTGGTTTTTGTTGGGATTGAGCCATCATCAAACATGTAACATGTTCACCTACCTAAACTGGATAAGAGAGAACAAAATCATCCCAACATCCCACATACTCCACCCAAATTTAAATGTATTATTGGGTATGTATAATGTTTGCCATACCCACTAAACTAATCAATCCACGTTTAACACGATAGCGTACGTATACTCAAAATATTGGAGATAGAGGGAAACCATTTAAAGACTATATATATTTTCTTCTCTCTTTTTCTTTTCTAATAGCATTTAGATTATTATGCATGTAAATGTACTTGTTTGATTTTTCTTACGGGGTAGACTTTTTGAACAAACTATGGTGCTTGAATATGACTATCTTTTTCTGTGTTGTGGCTATTTTTTTTTTTGGGGGGGGGGTTGTCAAAAGGTATAAAAAGTTTCACAAAAAGATTGTCAACCATGCTAATAAATTATTAATGTTGAAGTCTCCATTCTTCTGACCCAATTTGAACGTTTTCCTGATCATCATCCATCGTTTTAATTTCATAATTACATAATTAAAAAGAAATTTGAAAGAAACATTTCGCCGTAATGAAAATAGTCCAATCAATTTTGATGAACATGTCAAGTCACGGAGTAATTTTTGGGTGTTCCGAGTACACCACGTGGTTGGTGTACTATCCACTAGATATAGGACATGTGGAATATTTCCAATGTAGTCCGCTCATGTGTCATAAAAAATAATGCAATAAATTGGAGAATAATTACACATGTTCTAAGTCTATTGAATGGTACACCAGTCACTTGGTGATGACTGTTAACTTGAAAAACAAAAAGCATACGGCAAACATGTAAGGGGATTACAAACAACGTAAAACGAAAATTTGTAAAAGTATTAGAAGTTAATTATTGTTTTCAATTTCTTGAAAGGGGTTGAATTCTTTCTTGGTTTTTTTTTTTTTTTTTTTTGGTCAAAGAATTCTTTCTTGGTTTAGACAACAAAGTTGATGGCTGGTGGTCAGCCTACCCTAACCCTACTGTCGTCTTCCCAACTGCATGACAGACCGTTTTCGTTGTTGTTTGTTACTTTACTTACCTAATTTCGAACTGTTTTTTTAGTTGTGTAAATTATTTTCTTATTCATAAATTTGGTTCTTTCTTCTCCGAAAGATTACTCAAAAACGTGTCCCAGGCACAAAGAGCCAAGAGACAAAGGAATTAACAGGAAGGAAACAAAAAGTCGTTGCTCAAGTAATTAAACTTTGGACATGAGATTTCCTTATCAATAAGGAATCAAAAACGCTAAAATGTAAAACTGAAAAGCCAAAATATATTTATATGTCAAGCAAGGATAAGGATAAGAATAAAGGCAAATACAAAGAGCTTTAATTTCCTGTAGATTTCATTCTTACATTATATAAATATATTACAAAAGCTAGCTGGGCTCATAGGTCTGAGCCTCTAACATTAAGCCGTACGTCAAGGGAAAAAAAGAAAGAAAAAAAGTGTATCTGTTTATTTGAAAATTGAGAAGAAGAAAAAGGCAGTAAATTTCGCTTCCTAGCTATCTCTGAAATGAAATTCATGATTGATCTCTATATATGTTACAACTTACAAGCTGATAGCTAATGCTATAGAAGAAGAGACTCTCTCAAAATAACTACTACTGCCTGAGGAAATTGATCAAGGAAGGCTTGAGCTTGACTTGAATTGAATATATATCATCTATGAAGGTGTGGAAGGAGTGATCTTGATGACGAGGCCAGGGAAAACATCATCCGGGTCATGGATATGCGGGTTGCGCTCCACGATAAAGGGGTCGCCGCACTTGTCACTGATGGTGTGGAGGGTCTCGCCTTCTCCGACCAAATAAATTTCATCACAGGGCCGGTTGATCACAAAGTGTTTAGCCCCTCGAACCGGGTCGTTGCCCGGCATAGAATTGTTCTCTCGGATGGAAGCAAACAAGATCAAGGCCAATAGGATTGTGGCGCAGTACCAAGAAGCTGCATCAGCCATAGGCTTTGATGCCATAAGATATATATAAAAAATGAGAGCTGATGAGGTTATGGGGTTTTGGAGATGAAACAGAAAGAAGGCTGAGTCTTTGTATATATAGGTACATGCGTATGTGTGTAGCAAGCAAAGATATATGTTTGCATTTATGTGAGAAAGAAAGGGAGGTATTTGGTTGTTTGCGTTGGAGGGGAGTTGGGTTCAACGAGGACTTGGCTCATAGAGAGACTACTACTATATTGAATTACTGAAAAGGACAGGTTTAGTTTCTAAGGTTTTATTATATATGAATTATTTTATAGTTTAATTTCATGAATGGTGTTCTGTTTAGTTATTAGGACAATCAATCAATATATATTTTTCAAATATGGCAGGTGGGTGGGATTTGTCTATCAGTCACAGAGAGAAGCTGCAACTTAGGTGTTGAACTTGAACATGAACACTACTAATTAAAATTAGATATTCATGCTGCTACTAGAAGATATATATAGGAGATATACCAAAACTTTATATTAACATAGAATTTCTTTATGTTGTAGGGGAATATCAATTTGGACATGAAGGTTTTGATTAATTACTAGACTAGAAATATTATGCTGCTGATCGTGATCATGGGTTTTGATGGTAACTGAAAAGAACCCAAAAGATCAACAACAGAAAGATAGGTAGTGGCGGAAAATGTGGGGTGGCAATTTGTGTGATGGGGAAAGTGGCAAATTGCGTGAGGAAATAGAGGCCTCCATTCCTCCCCCACCCACCACCTACAAGAAGCAGAAAAAAAAAACCTGTAACTATCATCTAAGGACTAACGCAAGCAACTAAAGTTGTGTTTGCCATTCCTTGGAGCCTTTGACATATTCTTCTGCCAAATGGTTCTAGATAACTTTTTGGACTTTTGCCTCCTGCCGTGCTCTGAATGCTTGCCTTTATCGTTACGAACCAGCTGACCCAGTCATCAACCATCTACATTGGCAACATAGAGGGACCAAATTATTAGCTCGTGTTTTTTTCTTTTCTTTTTTCGGTGTAGGGGTGGACCAACTTTACTAGACAAGTCGGGAATGTGTTCATCGGAATACATTTAATCAGTCGGCGGAGAGTGTCCAAATTGGTAAAGAGTAGAGATGTGATCAGATCAATGGATATGGAGGTGGCTTTATTATTTTATTATACCTTTTTTTTTTCCCGAAAATTGACTTTATAATTACTAGAAAACTATGTATGAAGTATGATTGACACTGATAGAAGATAAGTAAATTATTATACAAAAGTAGCCTATTGAATCAATAATTCATTTTTGTCTAAGGGATAGTGCCTTTCTTTTTGGATGTTAATAGACTAATACAAACATTAATCCTGATTAGCAATGGTCCCACACTGCATGCTTTCAATGTTTTGTCACATAAAGTGTGATTATACTGTTTGACATATGATTAAAGCGGTTGTCATATAACATTCAAAGGTTGATGTATATATTATTATTATTACTATCTATTGCTATTATTATTGGCTGCTTCGGCATATAAATATAATATCTGGTACAATTTTAGACAGTTGCGTGAGCCTCTATATATATATATATATTCAAAAAAAAATGCACACCTATTCCTCAGTCAAATCTGTAAACCATAACTCAGGTAGGCGGCTTGTAAGTTGTGGTGTAATGTGGTTTAAATTTGTTTGGTACAAGTGGCAATGCCTAATTGCCCATCCTATCTGAATTTGATTCCCCCTTTTCTGTTCTTTTTTCAATGTTGGTAAAACATTAGTTTGGATATGTACCCACCATAATAGGACCTATTAATAAATGTTCAATCCGGGGTCATGCCATCTCTAGGGAATTCGGTTACTTTGTGATTGGTGGTAGGCATATCGATATGAACTAATTTCATAGAAAATTAGTATACTATATGCAAAATACGATATATATATATATATATATGTAGCTTTTCCTCCCAAACAACATGCTATATACTTATAGAACATAGACGATATCTGTTATAAATTCGTTTGTCAAATCTAACTCCATGGAAATCATAACACTTCCAAGCAAAAAACCTATATTTTATTTTTACCAAAAAAGCGATAGTGGTTTATTAGATCAATTGAAAAAGTACAAAAAGAGTTATTTCAATTATCAATACGACCAATATGGATAAAGCTTCCCCAATGACTAAAGTCAGCTCTATAGCAAAAGTCCTATATACATAACTACCCAATGTTAATTTATAATATCTCTAAGAAGGGCATGCTAATTTCTTTTGTGTAGATAAGAGCAGCACCAGCGCAAGAGCCCAGGCAAGCAGGAGGGAGCTCAGGCTCCCACGCGGATGCTCCAGCGCAAGCAAAATAGCCCGGGCAAGAGGTGGGCCCTAGCAACCCAAGCAAGCCCACAGGCAAAAATAGCCCACCTTGCTGTTGACGTCAACAACATTAAAAAAAATTAAAAATCGAAAAAAAATCTGAACAATTCCAAAAATTTCAGAAACATTTTTGTATACGTACCTAGCAATTTTATTATTATTATTAATCTCATACATATAAATAAAATTAATCCCATGAGAAAATCTCATACAGAAAATCGTATTCGAAATTTGAGATGAGAATTTTATAATAAATAATGACACGTGGCAACCGAAAATCTTATCCAAATTAATCGTTTAAGTATAAAAAAATAGGAAAAAAAATTAAAGTGAATAGTAATTGCCCTTGCCCTTGCGCATAGAGGTGGAAACAAAATTTCAATGGTTACCACTATTCACGTGAATAGTGACAGTCATTGCCTTGCCCTTGCCCATATAGGGAGTGAAGTGCTCTAAGATTCATAATAATATCCTTCTGACTAAGCTTATGCCATTAATTAGCCAAAACCCGTCATCATCTCCGCCATTTTTCAGAGAAAAAACATCTAAAACATGGTCATCCAATCGAGTGATGGGAAACAGAATTAAGATTCATTTATTTTAATTGGTGGACATAGTCGTAATGTCAATTATCTTGAAACATATTTCAACCACATTTGAGCACTAAACCCCTTGGAAGTGACAGCACGGTAATAGACTTATCACTCCAATCCTATTCTCCACGACAGTGTCACAGTGTGACACAAATTTCCCATTAGCGCATAATCACCACCATCCGTCTGTGCTGTGGAAGACCTAAAAGAAAGAAAGAAATTGTGAAAGCACAAGCCACAATGCCTTCCTTTCCATAAATAAACATTTGTACGTGCTTCCTGGAAGATGGAACTTTGGATTAAGTTGGTGGCATGGCAGCAGAGAGGCCCATCCCATCAAGCAAGTCTATGCCAAGCTTGGACCCAAACCAAAACTAGGGCTTTTGCCCTGGGACAAGCAAAGGGACCCAAAAGAAAAGGCCCATATTGAAATGCTCAAACCAGAACAAAGCAAACAAACAGGCACAAGTTAGGCCAGTGGCGGGAAAGTCGATGGGCACATATGCATTTTGATCTTTCTCCTATGGTGAGCTGAGAACTTCACTTTCTGCCCCAAATCCAATTCAAAATTTAACCAAAACCAACGCCGCTCATTATGAAACTTGCAAGACCCATTAGGTTTAGGCGCCACTTCAGCACCTCCACAGCCAGCCAAAAATCAGAGCGAGTGGCCAACAACAAACCAATCTCCTTGACTCAAATCAAAGAGCTTCACGCACACCTTCTCAGAACCCAGCTCCACAAAGACCCGTCTTCGATCTCCAAGGTTATTAGATATTACGCACTATCTCCTCTGTTTTTGGAGAAAGCCCTTTTAGTCTTCAATCAAAGTGAGCATCCCACACTGTTGATTTGGAACCATATGATCCGTGGACTATCACAGAGTGGCGAATTCAGTCAAGCAATTCACGTGTATAATCGTATGTACCGCCAAGGATTGGCTGGGAATCATTTGACCTTTATATTCATTTTCAAGGCTTGTGCTCGAGCTCCTGATATTGTACATGGCCGAACGGTCCATGCCCATGCACTGAAACTTGGCTTTGAACCGTATCTTTTTGTTTCGAATGCCTTAATTCACATGTATGCATCCTGTGGTTATTTGGGTTTTGCTCAGAAAGTATTTGATGGAATGCGGGAAAGAGATTTGGTCTCTTGGAATTCTTTGATATGTGGATATAGTCAGTGCAACAGGTTTGAGGATGTTTTGGGTCTTTTTAAGGCAATGCAGGCAGCGAATGTAAGGGCTGATGCGGTCACAATGATGAAAATTATTTTGGCGTGTAATTACTTGGGTGAATGGGAAATTGCAGACTCTATGGTTAACTATGTTGAAGAAAATCATGTTGACATTGATGTTTACTTGGGAAACACTATGATAGATATGTATGGACGTCGTGGTTTGGCGAATTTGGCTCGGGAAGTATTTGATCGGATGCATGAAAGAAACATAGTTTCATGGAATTCCATGATAAAGGGATATGCAAAAGCGGGAAACTTTGTCAATGCAAGAAAGCTTTTCAATGAGATGCCGAAGAGAAATGTCGTCTCTTGGACTTCCATGATCACCGGTTACTCTCAAGCTAACCAACATGCTGAGGCGGTGAGCCTTTTTCAAGAAATGATGGGAGCTAATGTGAGAGCAGATAAAATAACGGTTGCTAGTGTGCTTTCTGCTTGTGCCCATGTGGGATCACTTGATGTGGGAGAGGCTGTCCACCGCTACATAAGGAAGTACGGTGTGAAAGCAGATATATATGTAGGAAATGCTTTGATAGATATGTATTGCAAATGTGGGGTGGCTGAGAAGGCATTGGAGGTGTTTCAATGGATGGAAGAGAAAGACCGTGTGTCATGGACTTCAGTAATTTCAGGCCTTGCTGTGAATGGTTTTGCAGATTCTGCACTTGAACTCTTCTCGCGGATGTTGAGAGAAGGTATACGACCAACTCATGGAACGTTCGTTGGGATTTTATTAGCTTGCGCTCATGCTGGGTTGACAGAAAAAGGATTGGAATATTTTGAAAGCATGGAAAAGATTCATGGACTAATGCCAGAAATGAAACACTATGGATGTGTTGTGGATCTATTGAGCCGCTCTGGAGAGCTAGACAAGGCCTATGAGTTCATACAAAGTCTGCCTTTTGTTCCCGACGTTGTAGTGTGGAGGATATTGCTGAGTGCTTGTAAGGTTCACGGAAATGTGGCCCTAGCTGAAGTTGTCACAAACATGCTTCTTGAATTGGATCCTTCTAACAGTGGGAATTATGTTCTCTCATCAAATACTTATGCAGCTTCAGATAGATGGGAAGATGTTATAAGAATAAGAGAACTGATGGATGAGAGCAATGTGCAGAAGCCATTTGGCCGTAGTTCCATTGAAATGAATGGTAAATTGTCAAATAACTCTCAGGAGCCAGGATTCACTTGTAAGAAGAATCGATGAATTTATCTCAAATTGATCTTAGCAGACCAATTCTTTTAGTGCACGGGCTTATAAAATTGAATGGATATATGAACAGTAATACTTGCTTATCTGAAGCTCGAGATCACATTGACCCAGCTGGTCTTATATGCAGTTGTGGAACTGCTTCTATAATTGGGATAAACCTTGTGATGAGATGCAAGCTTTGCTGATGTACAGATCACCATGATAGACCTCTATAACCTAGTAACATATACACAAAATAATAAGGTGGCGTTCAGTAACGTTTTCGGAGGTTGTTTTCATTTTCAGAAAACAAAAATGAGTCAAAAACACATTCGATAGAATGTTTTCGTTTTCGTAAAATGAAAACAACTTCATGTATACTTGTAGATAACTGAAAAAAAAAAGTTGTTTTCATTCTCGTGGAAAACGTTTTCTCATAAAACATTATAAAAATGAGTCAAAAACACGTTCGGTAGCATGCTTTCATTCTCGTGTAGAAAACAGAAAAAAGTTGTTTTCATTCTCGTGAAAAACGTTTTCTCATAAAACATTCTCCGAAAACGTTACGGGCCCTAATTCTCTCAAATTGAGAGGCATTCAAAAATAATATATTTATCTTAAATTGTCATTATAATTTATATGTTTCTGTTTACCAATTGAAAAATGTGTGAAGCCTACGATAAGAGTGGCATATTCCACTTCATGAATCTCATCATTGTCATTTGAGCAAAAACAAAAAGAATTGCATCATTGTATGCTATTATTTTGGCTTAAATTTTCGCAACAACGCATTTCATACAAAAAAAAAACTTAATTATAATAGGGATATCATTGTTTTATTATTTTGATTAATAATACAATGACACGTGGAATAAACAAAAATGGGAAAAGGTGATATCGCAATCAGAGTTCTCCCTTTCATGAACACAAATAGATGTTGGTAAAAATCATTAAGAAGACACTTTTCACGAGAATAATATTTCTTTAACAAAGGGGGCAGTTGTTGCCAACGCGAATCTGAGTGTACCTGACGTGGAAACTAGTCACCGATTTGAGGCGTGCCAGAATAAAGGCTGGCAACAGAGAGCCCATCAAATTTCTAAAGCTGACAACATGGAACCCACCCCATCTAATTCATATTTGATTTTGAGTTCAAATCCGGATATTTATAAATATCTTACTGATTAAATGTTTGATTATCAAGTTTTTACTCAATCGGGAAAATTATATACTGATTATCCAATTAACCCTATACCATACAAGTTAACTACATCAGATTCAGATCAAATGTCTGATTTTATCAATCAATTACTTAAACTGTATCTAAATTAGATCAAATGTCTGATTAACATAACTATATATCAAATCAAATCAATTATCTCATTATCACTCACCTAAAAAAGTATCAGATCAAATGTCTGATTTTATCTCTCACCTAAAACAAGTACCTAATTATGTCCCCCCATATGATCTCAAATGGCAAAACAAGTAAATACTCTACTTGGATCCCGAAACAAAAGTATAGGTAAACTATCCTTTTTTTCTTTCTCCAAAGTTAGAGAGAGGAGGGAAGAAACTCAATACCATGCCATCAGGGTTTGAACCCATTACAACTTAAGAGCACATCAAAAGACGCTGAGTTAATCTAACTAACACTCTACTAGTATTAGGTAAATTATCTTCAACGCTACTATATGATCTAGTCAAAAGTAAATTAACTTGACTAATGTCGACCATTTATGCAAACTAGACAAGGCATGTAAGTTGCTACAAAATAAAATATGCGATTGAGGTTCATGTGGCTCTGGCGAGAAACGCTTGTGTGGAACAATTGTTTTGTATTTTCGATTACGGGATGCTAAGTGAAAAAATTATCTCACATGGCATAACGTGAATGGCAGACTAGCACACAGGTTTTTCTGCTGGCTGAGACTGTAACAAGCAATAGCTTCTGGAGTTGGATCCATCAAATACTTAGGCAGGTTCAGATGAAATGATGGGATGCAATGATGTTTATAGAAATGAGAGCAGAGCAACGTGCAGAAACCATTTGGTCGTACTTCCATTGAAATATATTAAGTGGCATATTATGAAATAACTCTCACTTGCAAGAAGAAATGATAAATCTATCTAAAATTGATCTCACCAGACCAAACCAGAACAGAACATACCAGGCCAAATGTTTCAGTGCTTGTGCATGGCCATATAATAAAGTTGAATGTGGAGAGGTATATGAGCAGTAGCAGGAAGTGCTTATCTGAACCTCAACATCATCAGCTGGTCCTTCAACAGAAAAGAGGCATTTCAACTGAGGTGCATGTAAAATGTTGCCAGCAAAGCTTTTGCTTTTTCAGAATCCCCGGAGAGAGTACAAGTTGTGATGATACCAGCTCAGATGAAAAAGCGCAGCTTCTACAGTTTGGGGAAGCTGTTGATGGAGATGCAAGTTAGCTTGCTGACTATTCTATGCCTTATATAAGCTATTACAAAATAAAAATCAACCCAAAAAAGTCATTGAAAAAAAAAACGCATAACCCATATCTTATCTTAAACATAGTCTACATTTTTTATTTTTCAATTTTCAATTTGATTTTTGTGCTTAATTTGACAAATTTAGTCTGTTTAAACGTAGACATCAAATGTGAGTTAAGTCAGTTGATTAGGACAATGACGGTAACATGTTGCATCCCACCTAAACTGAAATCCCCGTTCCTGTCTCTGTTAGATTTCCACTTGCAGAGTCTCATCATTCTTGGTTAACTCTTGTCATGAACAGTTTTCACTCTAGACAAGCAGATATTTTGTGGGAAAAGTATCAGTTGTTGAGAAATGTCCCAAAATTTCATCATTCCACAAAGATGGTCCAGGGAGAATATACTTGTTTTATCTAAGAGACAGTTGTCTCCCACCCGAAGCTGACTATACATGTCGTGGCGTCCAATTATTATCCTCTGCATTGGGATCCATTTATAATCCGTACCACGACTCTCTCCTCCCTCCTCCTCCTCCCTCCTCCTTCCTTCTTTCACACATACATACAGAGATACACTGTACTTTTTTAAGTTCAAACTGTATCTGTCTGTATGCGACATTTCTTCTAGCCAACGTCCCAAATTAATCCCACCATTTTTCTGACGTGGAAATTAGTCAGTGCCGGCCTGTACCAGATACCAAACGCTGGCAACACAGAACCCATCTAACTTCTAAGGCTGGCAACAGAGAGAGCCCATCTAAATGACATTTGATCTTTATTTTATTAGATGATTTAATTTACGGGGTAATGGTAATTATGTTACTGATTAAATTTTAAATTCTTCTTCTTCTCATTTTTGAAACATTAATATATGGATTCGATAAATCACACACGTGGTTTGAATTTGACACACGTGATTTTGAATTTGAGACAGTTATGTTATGTCATTGATTGACAAAAAAAAGGTTGATTGGATAATATCAGCTTATATCTGAATTATCCTATTGAGTGCTAAATACTTAACGGAGAATATTAACAACTAAAAGCATCTTCAGCAGAGTTGTTATATGACTAAATGCAACTTCAGCAGATTTATTATATGACTCTCTATTTTGAAGAACTCCCTCTACATTTAGAAAAGATGAGAGAAAAATTGAGGGTTCTTCATTTTTTCATGGAGGAAACACCTTTAAAGACTTTCCTGGAGATGCTCTAACATCCTTTTTTATGCATTCGTGTTCAACCTTCTGATTCTCACCATCTAACTTGGTGCACTTATCCAAATAAATTGTCTATCTTTTAGGCTATCCATTCAAAGTCATCACTAAAGAAAAACAACCAAATAAGGGAATATTTAGTCATTTAATGTTTATGAATTTTTTTTTTATTATAAAAAATCAATGTTTCGATTAAGCCCTAACTTAAAGGGAATGATTTTCTGTTAAACATTGATTAAGGATAAATAAAAGAATCAATATTTCGATTAAATCCTAACCTACCAGGAAGCATTTTATGTTAAAGATTGGTTAAGAATAAATAAAAGAATCAATGTTCAGATTAAACACTAATCTAACGGGAGTGATTTTAAGTTAAGAACTGGATAAAGACTTCTCCTTCTTTTTTGAGAGGATAAAGACTTCTAATCTCGACTAACATATAATTGGTTAACTAGTCCTTAACACAAATATCCGTATTAGAGAAGAGCCCAAATAAATGGCAAAACAATTGCAACTTAATTGACTTTTTGTACCACTTTCACAGTTTTGGTTGTATGTAACATCGAAGAATTGGAAGATAAAACCGAAAAGAATAAAGTAAAAGGAGAAGATACAAAAAGAACGTAGCTGGCGAGCGTTCCCCATATTTGATAATCAAACAGCTTGCGGTCCCCCGTTATTTGATAATCAAATAGCTTGCGGTCCCCCGTTATTTGATAATCAAATAGCTTGCGGTCCCCCGTTATCTGATAATCAAATCGCTTGCGTTCCCAATATTTGATATTCAGCTGATGGAATAAGATAATTAGATAATTAGATAGTGATTATGATTTCCAAATAACAAATTAGGTAATAATCTCAACTTGCTCAACTCATTATAGTACTTATTAATCAGCATTAAATGTGGACCGTAGACAGGATAATGAGGACGGTCGGCCTACGTGAATCTGACTGTGCATGTCGTGGCATCCATTCACCAATTCATAATAGCCGTTGACGGTTCCCAATTTTTAGGCATACTTTTATTCGGATACTTCCAGAGTCCGAAATTCTATCCCGTAATTTTTGTACTGTAGAAAAACTAGTTACTGTGTTTGAGGCGTGAGAAATTAAGCTAAGAATATACCCAGCCATAAAAAATATAATTTTAAAAAAAGCAAAAGCTAAAAAAAAGAAAAAGGGAAAAAAAGAAGAAGATATCCAAAAGTGCTGGGTGATTCTAAGCAGGCAAAACCGTGCATGAGATGAGAACAAATCACCCACGTACAAAATTCCAAATCATTTCTGGATTTTTCCTGGATATAAATAAATAAAATATTAAAAAATGTGGCCAGATATCATATTTCGCTGTTGCCGCAACCAACTTGACCAAAATCATAGTATTTTTCTCCATCTACATCTCTTGTTCCCCTCCACACCCTTTTCCCAAAAACTAATATAAATACTACACCGTAGACACACTCTCCTCATTCAGAAAGTACTCATTGTTTGTCTTTCTTACCTTCAGGCCTTCCAACACCCGTTCTCTCCGTTCTCTCTCTCTCTCTTTGTGTTTCAAGTTCTTGTCTTTCAAGTTCTTGTTTTTCAATTTCTTGCCTTTCAAACACCCAAATTCTCTTGTTTCTCTTGTCTCTCAACCTCAAAACAGAGCAAGTAAAAAATGGGTAAGGGAGGGATGTCTTCTCAGGGAGGGGCTCTAGAAGCCAGGGATGGTGAACAAGAAAACATGGCTGCTTGGCTTGTGGGTGTGAACACCCTCAAGATTCAACCTTTCAAGCTCCCCACTGTTGGTATGATTTTGATCTCTCTTTATGATATCAAAACCTTATACATGCATGACATTCTTTCACTGGTTCTGTCAAATTGTTCTCAATGACGCTCTTGCCTAACATTTTGTTTACTTTTTTTTCTTGGGATATCTTAATTTTAGGTCCCAATGATGTCAGAGTCAAAATAAAGGCTGTTGGGATATGTGGAAGTGATGTCCACTACCTCAAGGTTCGCCTCCCTCTCCTCTCTTTTTCCCCTAGTTCTGAATCTGATGCATATTCATTGTTCCGTTTTGGTTTGGTTTTGAAAACCCATATGGTTTTAGAACCAAAACTGGGTTTTATCCAACAGATCAGTACTTATTCCCCTGTTTTAATTCTTTTATTTTTTTGGCCATTTTTCAGACTATGAAATGTGCAGACTTTGTTGTTCAAGAGCCAATGGTAATTGGGCATGAATGTGCCGGGATCGTTGACGAAGTTGGTGACTTGGTGAAGAATCTGGTGCCAGGAGATCGCGTGGCTCTAGAGCCCGGCATCAGCTGCTGGAGATGCGAGCAGTGCAAGGGCGGGCGATACAATCTGTGCCCAGAGATGAAATTCTTCGCCACCCCACCAGTCCACGGCTCATTGGCAAACCAGGTAACAAAAACCCACCCATAAAGTTTTCATCTTTCTATGATCTCTGTATTAAACTGGAGCCAATTATTGATGGGCATTTTTTCTTTTTTGGTTTTGGGTTCAGATTGTGCACCCTGCAGATCTGTGCTTCAAGCTCCCGGAGAATGTGAGTTTGGAGGAAGGCGCCATGTGCGAGCCTCTGAGTGTTGGTGTTCATGCCTGTCGGCGAGCCAATATCGGCCCAGAAACAAATGTCCTGGTGATCGGAGCAGGGCCAATCGGGCTTGTGTCGGTGCTCTCTGCTCGTGCTTTTGGGGCAGCCAGAATTGTCATTGTGGATGTAGATGACGAGCGCTTATCCATTGCAAAGTCTCTCGGCGCAGATGCCGCCGTCAAAGTCTCAACCAACCCCCAGGTTTCTATCTTTGCCACCGTCAAAGTCTCTTGCTTTCTTTTTTCATTCTTAGATATCATTTTTTTAAAGCCTTAATTTTACTTTATCTGAACAGGATTTAGAAGACGAAGTTTCCAAGATAAAGAAGGCCATGAAAGCTGGGGTTGATGTCAGCTTTGACTGTGTGGGTTTTAATAAAACTATGTCAACGGCGCTGAGCGCCACCCGTCCGGGCGGCAAAGTTTGCCTGGTGGGCATGGGTCATGGCGTCATGACTGTCCCCCTCACCCCTGCCGCTGCCAGGTAATTAATTAGTTTAATCCTCCTAATAACGACAATTAAACTAGTTAATTAGGCCCAATGGCCTTGTGGAATGGATGATGAATGAAGGTGTTTGATAAATGTCTTTTCTCTGAAACAGGGAGGTTGACGTGGTTGGAATCTTCCGGTACAAGAACACATGGCCGCTGTGCCTCGAGTTTTTGAGAACCGGTAAGATCGATGTGAAGCCCCTGATAACGCACCGTTTCGGATTCTCCCAGAAGGAGATTGAAGCCGCCTTCGAAACCAGCGCGCGTGGCGGAAATGCCATTAAAGTGATGTTTAATTTGTGAAGTGGGTGGGTGGCACTAGAAGTTTTCCCTTATCCAATTTCTTAATAGAAAGGTCGGCGAGAGGATTATCCGTTAACAAGGCATTGTTGAATAAGTGCCATTGTATGAATTAAACAATAATAATATTAATAGTTTTCTTTTCTTTTTTCTTTTTTATAAAAAAACTTGTATGAACTTGTGGTTTTGTAAGTTGACTTTTGGGATGCTTGGCCAATTGTTTTCTTGTGTATAGGGGTTGAATTTAATGTACCTATTGCAGAAAAAGGAGAAAGTTCTTGTTGTTATTGTTGAATGTCGTCATCATTAACTACCCGATATATTTGGAGATAACGTTTCTCTCTAATTAAGAAGATTTGGTAACACTCACCAAATCCAAATGTGCCCGTGGATGAGTGTGATCCAATCCACTTAATAAAATATCAGAAATTGCAACAACTCGAGTCAAACTCTAGCCACCTCTGAGAAATTGCCTCCTAAATACCTACATACCATCATAGGTGAGCAAAATTCTCACAAATTTATCACACCACAATTGTCATCAAGTCTCCATATGAAATGACGTATCGATGCATGTTTGAGTCAGAGATTCAAAGTTTTATTTTAAAATACTACGAAAATGCTACGAATGTAAAGGGACGAATACACTTACATAATACATTAACACCTATTTCAAAATAGACGGTTGAATATAATACACCTATGGAGAAAAAAATATACAAATTTCGTCTAGTCATGGTTGAATCTCGTCATCATCAACTAGCCAATAAATTTGGAGATTACTTTTCTCACCACGCTTAATTAGGGATGGGCCCATTCATGACTGTAATCTAATCCACTTAACAAATATAAGAAATCGTAACAATTTGAGTCAAACTCTATACATGTTAGTCTTTTTGTTTTGGGTCAAGTCTATACATGTTAGTCTTCCCTCTCTCTCTCTCTCTCTCTCTCTCTCTCTCTCTCTCTCTCTCTCTCTCTCTCTCTCTCTCTCTCTCTCTCTCTCTCTCTCTCTCTCTCCTTGAGAAAACACAAGGCCTAAAAATGGTGGTCGAAGACGAACCCAAGGCTTCAGCTTCAGAAGATCCGGCCAAGATCGAGATGAACCCTAAATCAAGGGAAGAGGACGATGAGCCTGAAGAAGGAGAGATTGTGGGCGACGAAGAATCGGAGAAAAAGCCATCCAAAGGAATAGCGCCACACCTCTTTTTCTTGATTTTTTGATTTGGGGATTAGGGTTTCTGATTTTTTTTTAATTTCAATTTTTCATAGATCTTAAAAATAGTTCGGAGTTCAATACCTATAATAACCTTAAACTGGGATTTTGTTGTTATTAATATTCTGAAAAATCATACAAGTTTAATTAAATGTGTGGGCAATTTTATGAAGTTGGTTTGGTTTGGAAATGATTGAATTAAGTGTGTTTAATATCAATTTGGACTAAAATGCCCTTACGTTTAATTGATTTTTCAAAGGACGTTCAAGAAATTAAAGTGAGAAAATTATGATTCTTGGATGGAAAGATAGTTTACGTCGCTACGAGCATGTGGTCATTTTTGGATAATTTTTCGAAGTCCAAATGAATTTTTAAGGAATTATTGAAGTTGAACAAAAAAAACAGCCGCCACTGCCAGTACTGTTCACGTGCACTGTTCACACGTGGAGGATGGCCCACATGACTTCTTCTTCTTCTTTCTGCGTGAACCTTCAATTTCCTTCTTCTGCAAATGAAGAAAAAAAAATTATCTTCTTAAAGAAAATCTTTGAAAATTCTTATATTAAGTTCTAGAGCTCGAATTGCTGAACCGTTTTTGCCTACATGATTGTGAGAATAAGGCCTACGATTTAAGGTAAATTTAGAAGCCTCTTTCTCAAATTTCAAAATTTCTCAAATAGTGGATTTTTGATGATTTAAGTTTCAAGTTCATAATTCGAGGTTATGTTAATGTCCTCAATGTCCTGAGCTCAGTGGTGTGCTCTGTTTTGCAAGATTTCGTTGTTTGACTGACGATCTGAGCCTCACAAATTTTGGACAGTTAGATTGGACTTTGGATCGTGTCCGATTTTATATATGTTATAGCTGGTGTTGTGAGGAGTCTGTAGGTACATACGGATTGGTGATCGGATGTTCCAATCTTAAGTTGTGTTTTGAAGTTTGTGGTGAGCGATCGCCGTTTGATCATGCGTGATCGTGCAATCAAGAATGATCCGATTATTGGATCGGGCCAAATTGATGTGGGGTGATTTCGGGACTATTTAGAGTCCCTTGGTGCAACCGGATGCGAAATATGAGGTCGTAGGTCCGATGTGTATTTTTTGTAATGTTAGTTGGACATGATGGACCCGCGGGACCCAAATAGTGACTTTTTGGACAATGGGTATCATTGGTCTTATTTTGACGTTGTCAGTGTGTACGTCACCGTTTTGAAGTGTTTTGGACTATAATTAATCACTTTAGACCCCCGGGTTGGTCTGAAGTACATTTTCATGACTTGTGAGCCGAATCTTGGATTTTGGATGCTAAGTTGAGTTACGTATTGTGTTTAGGTATTGTTGGAGCTTGAGTGGTTGTTGTGGACTAGTGAGTTGGTAAAGTTGCAGCAAGGACTAGAGGTGAGTAAAACCATCTGGATCGTGAGTGAAATCACGAATTATTATATTTATTATAATGTGGTTGGATAATGTTAATGGATATAATTAATATGATGTCGTGGTTTTTGAGAAACTGGTTTGGTGTGAGTTTAAAATCAATTAAAAATGTTTTGATTTTAAAAGAGTTTTTGCAGGGTTTTGAGAAATGTATGGTGTTCATGGAGAACAGCCTTGTTATTTTATAATTATATTATGATGTTCATAAGTGAATGACCATGTAGATATATATAATTAAATATATATTGTGGCGATGAATGTATCTTGGTAGAAAACAGTATTTAATGTGAAAATGACATTTATATTGTTTTTGAGTGGGTGGTGTTGTGATTGTAGGATAGATGTGAGAATGCACTGATTCCTTCAATGAGAAGATAATCTTTGAGAGGATTTGACCGTGGCAAGTAATTAGGGATTGTAACCCTGGGTTGCGAGGCCCTAAACCAGTTAGTGCTCTAGTTGTCGCCATTACAATGTTTATGAGGGTAACACATAGTTACTTTATATTTTTGTGGAATTGTGAACGCGCATCGTACTATTTCAGATGGTGTAAGTGTTTGTGCGTTGAGAGAGTCAAGCGTATTCTCACTTATGTTGTCCAAAAGTGACATTGATGGTTGGGTTTCTAATGAATTTTGAAACATATTTTGGGTCAGTTAAAGACCGGACAGTTCTTAAAAAAATTAAAAGAATTGCAATTGTGGTGAGTTGGTTGATTATGAGTACCTTGATTATACAAGGATTGTGGTATGCTAATGAAAGTGCATATGTTTGTATATTATGTGTAAAATGACATAATTATATTGGTTTTTGTGGTTTACTCATACGAGCTGTAGAAAGCTTACTAAGTTTGTTGGTGATGAACCCGGTACACTATTCAACGATGTAGGGGCTAATCCTGCAGGTGGTAGAGACCGTGAGCGGGGTAACTAAGGTTAGGAGCAAAAGGCTCTTTGGTGTACTTTGCGTACAAAGTGTGTAGACCTGGCAAGCGGGTTGAATTAACGGGTTTCAGTCGTGTTCGTGTTAACCCGTTAAGTTAACGGGTTGACACGACACGACCCGTTAAGTTAACGGGTGACAAATATTAGACCCAAACACGACCCGTTACAATTCGCGAATATCCGACACAACCCGTTAAGATTAAACCAAAAAAAAAAAAAAAAACTATTACACAGCATGCCCAGCCAACCAACATGCCTTTTGTCATTTTTTCCCCAAACTCCAACCCTAACTTTTCTTCCCTTTTTCCCTCTTCATTTCAATCTTCTCCACCCAAAACAATATATACCTCTCTCTCTAAGATATCTTAAAACCCAACAACAAAATAAATTGAGGAAGAAAGAAAATTCAAAATTGACTGAGAGAGAAGAAGATTCAATATATAACTCCTTGATCCATGGCTGGGCTTCGTTGAGTGGAGAGAAGAAGAGAAGGAAAAAAAAAAGGAGAGGAAGAAGAATGACACGGGAAGAGGAAGAAGAAAATGAAAAGAATGAAGAAGAAAAAGACAAAAATGAAAGAAGAAAAAGATAGAAAGAGGAAAAGGTGAAGAAGAAAGGGTAAAAAAAATTATTTTACAAAACTACCCTCCTTAACGGGTGGTAACGGGTTCACCCGTTTTCGACCCGGTACGACCCGTTAGCTTAACGAGTGGCTAACAGGTTCACCCGTTTTCAACCCGACCCATTAAGCTCAACCCAAATACTGATAATTTCATGCGAATTCGTGTCGTGTTAACGGGTCGTGTGCAATATTGCCAGGTCTAAAAGTGTGGTTTGAGATTGTTGGTGAGTTGAGACTTCCGCTGTGTGAAATAAACTCTGAGGAACATATATGTAATAGGTTGAAGTTTCAATTAATTATGTAATTGTTGAAATGTAATATTTGACTAAGAAGAGTTGAGTCTTCATTGACATTGGAGCTCGGAACATGTGATATTGTATTATGGAAAAAGAAAAAAATTACGTGTACATTTATTGAAGGTTCCGAGCTTCGCGTGACCGAGTTAGTTAGTTTGTATTAACTAAGTAGGTTAATTATTATTGAAAATTCAGGGTGTGACAATACCAAACAAGTTTTTAGATCTTAAAATAACTATTTGAATACTCATGTTTTTAAAAAGAATCATAATTTTTTAGTTTCCTTTTTTTGAGTATGATACTAAATAGGGCCTTAGGTTTAGATTCATTTTTTAAAACAATACGATATTTTAAACTATTTAAGGGGATAAAATTCAGGCGCAAGAAGTGAACACACAGACTAAACCAACTAACATAGCCCTTTTAAAAAAATAGAAATGATAGGAATATAGTTACAATATACTTGAATTATGTATCAAACTCATCACAAATATATATCGTTATCGTTATCCATGTGAGTCGAACCTAAAACCTCATCTAACCAATTATAGATAAATATGACTATATCAAAGGCTAGTTAGTGGTTTAGGAAAATTCAAAGTGGACTCAAATTTTAATAAGCAATGACGGATACATTATTTGGTAAAGAAAGCATGGCGAAGAGAGTTGGTACCATCGTACAAAAATGTAGTCATGCGAACGTGGACTTGGATTCTACTTGATACTTGAAGAAATAGCAAGAAAATAATATATATAAAAAAGCCCTAAATGCTTGGGGTCCCCCTATCCTTTAAATTCTTGGGCTCAAACTCTTATCTATATCTACCCACTCTCTCCTCTGAATGAACCCTTCCCTCACCTACTCTACTCGTTAGAGCTGACTTTTGTTAGGTATTTAGTGCTATCGGCTGAGGTTGACTCAGATTCTGGGGTGGGCACCGTGTGGGTAGGAGACTACGCAACAATATTAACATGGAGTTAGGCACGTGCAACACGACACCTTGGCCCATGATTTCCCCTAGACAATGTACTAAGACTGGCAGCACATGTTGACCACCAAAAAAAAAAAAAAAGAAGACTGGCAGCACATGAGCTTGCCGACCTTTGTTTGTTTTTAACCTTTGGCCCACAAACAAAAAAACAAATTAAATGAAAGGAAATACATGTACAGTACAGTATAGTCCTCTACGTTACAGAACATACGAATATACTTTTTATTCAAATCAAAAGTAATAGTATAAAAAATACACATTACAAAAAAATTTAACATTAACTTTTAGAGCCCACACACAAACTCATGGGAGTAAAATGAACTTGTCAACGTGCCAACTTTATTTATTTTTTCTTAAAAGACGACCAGAGAAACACTTGTCCAAAGTCTAAAACATTAACGCATGCAGATGATCCATAAAACTCGCTCTTTAGGGAGATTTGTCCCGCAGTCACAACTTTGCATGGGCCCAGAAGCTTTCTTTATGTCCATGGCACACAGTAAAGAGCTGACTACGAACAGTGCTGCTGATGCTGCTAATTCCTACCTCTATAAATCCAAAAGCTCCCCAACCCATCATTTCAGTCTGACCCAAAAAAGAAAAAAAGAAAAAAAGAAAAGAGAAGCTTAATCTCTTCCTCAGACCTACACTTACAAATTAACCCCAGAAAAATGAAAATCAAGATAAAAATTAATAATACATTGTGGCCCGTATAAATACTCTCCCTCCTTAGGCAGTCCGAGCCGGTTCAGCCACCCATTTCCATACTTTCACTTGACCGGTTCCATCACCCGTGAAAAACAAGCCACCAGGGCCTACCTGGATTGATCTTATCTCCTCTTTTGAAAATATTTTACCCCTCTCGGAAAACCTAGACCATATAAAACAATTAGAGCAAAATAAGATGCTTGAAAACTATGTTACCTAAAAAGGAAACGTAAAAGGATTAGAGCAGAGAGAGAATGTTGAAATCTCACGCTGGCAAATCATAGACACGGACAGTGTTGTCATTGCAAGCGCACAGCAAGACGGGCTTGGCTTCTGAATCATGCATCCCGCACAGTGTAATCAAACCCTGCATCAAGGTCATAAGCATTGTTAGACTTGACATTTCATGTTGGGAATTGAAATTCACAAATAACCTATAATGATAACAGGTCCAGGAAACTGAAAATTAAGCACCATGTGAAAGACTTTATAATGGGGAATAAAACTTATGATTATAGCTTTCAAATCAAACTACCTGCATAACACGCTTACAAAGATGGCTACATAATTCTAACTAAACAAACAGAACTTGCATTAGAGCTTCCAAATGGTAGGCCATGGAGTTTCAGCCTTCAATGTTCCTCCGCGGAAACTTAAAAATGCCTATCTTGTTCTTAATCAATGCAGGAATAGGAATATAACTGAAGAATGAAGACATATATTGAAACATAAACAACATACATGTTCTTCCTTGTGAGTATACGTTACTTCCAAGTTTCCACTTTGAGTAGCAACCCAGACCTGCACAAACCAAACAATTGGAACAACTAAATAAGTTTACAGTCCTAGTGCAACACTCAGTTACACATACACCCTCAAAAATCCTTATAAATCATAGAAGTGAGACAAACCTTTAATTGTTGATCCAAAGAACATGATAAAAGAAACTGATCCCAGCAAAGAACAGACATCACAACTGCAGTATGCTCTGTTAGCGTTTGTATACACTGCAAAGTTTCCAGACTCCAAACCTAAAAGAATACCACAAGAGCATGACATGACTGAACTACAGTTGTGGAGCAATTAAAGGTCTTCACGAGTGTTACACCAGCAAGAGTTTATGCTTATTGCAGAATACGTATGATATTAAATCCAACTTACCCTTATAGAATGGTCCATTGAACCAGAGTAAAGCCTATTTGCTCCAACTACTAATGAAACAACTGCAAGAGTGTGACCTTTCAGCGATGCAGCTGGTTCGAAGCAATTAGTACCTGCATTAAATTTCCATGCCAATATAGAACCATCCTGCATCAAAAGAAAATTTTCACTAAACATTAAAAAAATGCTGATTACACACATGCGCATACAAATGAAAATGGAGGGAGAGGAATGGAGGAAGTAGTAGATGCAAGCGCCTTTCAAGATTTAAAAATGACAAAGAAAACCAGCGTGCTTCCTAAATAATATGATTTATAATTGGATGGTTTACACAATGATGCTGCTGTGAGCATACAAAGGAAAATGGAGGGAGAGGAATGGAGGAAGTAGTAGATGCAAGCGCCTTTCAAGATTTAAAAATGAAAACGAAAACCAGCGTGCTTCCTAAATAATATGATTTATAATTGGATGGTTTACACAATGATGCTGCTGTGAGCACAGAAATACTCACTGCTGAAAGCCCTAACAAGGACGGGGACAAACATAAAATTAAACCATAAAAGTAGTCAAGGAATTACCTGCGTACCAGCAAAGAGCAAATCATTACCCACAACCAGGGCATAAACTTGTCCTACAGGCCCACTAAGACTCAGTTCAGAGTTAGTTTGGGTGTTCCATGCCTACAAAATCATATCCACAACCAAATGAGGCAAAATATCATTATAGTCTGCTGCTATAAGCTTAATTTTTAAGAGATTCCTCCTGCCTACCTTTACAACATCTGGTATACCAACAAATACCCAAGGACCTTCACTGATCATACAACCTACTTCACCGCCAAGATTAATTACTACCAGGCACTGCACAATAAACAAATACAAGCACGTGAATTATTTTCCTACCCCTCTGGATTGACAATGAGATGTGAAAAATATTATCCAACTAATCTAAACTGAGCAAAATGAACGTGTGATTTAAGAAAACGAAAAAACAATAAATGAGACACGAGGAAAAATCTCTAGAAAGCTCTCCAGTCCTGCCCAAAAACCTCTCAAGACTCTTATATGCATCCTATATTACAAGCCATGTTTCCCTTCTACCGTTTTTGTCATTGACACTCATAAGTCCACACAGTTTGCTCGCTGAAGTAATCTCTCCAATAATTTGACTACAATTTGACAAGGACTGTGGTCAGCTGCATTTTAGTGTTGTTGATTGGATACTACTTTCTACTTTCTTTACAGCGATATTATCTGGCATTGCAATTGTCACATTCCTGTAAGGGGATGACATCCTTATAATAATGATTGGTAGGAAATTCTCATGTCTAGTGCTCACAAATCAACAAAACTAAGCCCTCATCTAAAGTTTAGAAATGGGATAAGCTACAGGAGTTCTTTTGCCCATTCCAATTAAAGATTGAACTCTATCAAATAGAAGGGGAACAGAACTATATCTTACTTAACTATAAATTCTTAGGAACCAAACATAGAGTTGAAAATTAGAGTTGCCTAAAAGCAAACAAACCCAAAAGTGAATGACAACCTGACCAGACTGGCAATCCCAAACCCTCACAGTCTGATCCTTACTCCCAGTATAAAGCTTATCAGAGCCAGACGGCAGTGCAATCCCACTAACGACCTGTTCACAAAAAAACAAGAACCCGCATCAGTTCCCAAAACATAAAGACCAAGAAAAATCCAAAAGTACACAAAGTAACCCCATAAAAACAATGACAACCCGAGATATATAATATAATCACCTTCTGATGCCCATCAAGCTGTGTCAATAAGCTGAAGCTATCCCCCATACTCCAACAATGCAAGAACTTACACTTATCCCCATAGCTACAATTCCCCTGAACCCAATAATTACAGACTTTCTCCATCTTCCTAACAAAGACCCCAGTCCCTCCAGTGCGGCCCCACGTCGAAGAAGCCCCGCCATTGAAGTTATTTGGACCCCGGTTCCGGGCCGATGGACCGTCGGTAGAAGCAAAGGCGTGATGGCGCTTAGACGACGCCGTTCCGTTGAGACCTTGTTGTGACGGTGGTGGCGGTAGCTCTCTGTGGAGGAAAGGGCAAGGGTGACGATTGCACTTGCCTGCCCTCCAATGGAAGCATACCTTCTGGTTCTTGGATGGGTCGGATTGGGGCCCACCTAATCTGTGGAAGACCCGTTTGTTGCCCCCTCCATCTACATCCATTAGCTACGAATTTGAATCTCCCTGTAGCTAGACTTGAACTCAAAGCTTCGATTTTTCCCCTTTTTGTGTGTGTTTGTTTAAAGATTTTCAATATTGATTGGAGGGATTGGTCAGTTGTAATCTGATCATGGAGTTTGAGAGAATCGGAAACCCTAAATTCCTTGCTCTCTCTCTCTGTGGGTGAGGGATTGGGAGATTTGAATTTCAGAAACCCTAAAATGTTTAGATTTGTGAGACTTTCTCTTTCTCTCTCTCTCTCTCTCTCTCTCTCTCTCTGTGGGTGAGTGGGTGAGGGATTGGGAGATTTGAATTTCAGAAACCCTAAAATGTTTTGATTTGCGAGGCTATCTCTCTCTTTCTCTCAGTCCCTTCAGTCCCTCTCCCTCTCGGTAGGGACTAGACTGGGGAGGGAGGCGATGTACAAAACTGGAATTGCGTAATGTGTACGAGAAAGTCGAATTACTTAAATGCCCTGTTTGTGATTTCAAAGCACGCTGCCGTTTAAGTTTTCGCTGAGGGTTTTCTTCGTCTTTTTTCTTTTGGTCATGAATATGACTTAGGAACCACGTTTCATACTTTCTGTTTTCTTGGTTATCTATTGTTGTTATCATGTTCCAAATCTTATATATAGCAAATCAGATAAACTAATTAAAAATGCGATTTCATAAACGCATGTATTTGCTATTTGTTTCCAAACAATCTACATGAAATCACTCGTGAATTTTTAGGGCCTTTTGCCCTCTCCCTTTACCAATCCATGAATTCTATAGTTTGCCTTTGAATATGTGGATTAAATTCTAGTGTGTTTTTTAAATAGTGTTTAATCTCACCATTTGAGATATGTGGTCATGTCATACTATATAGTAAGATCAACATTATATTTGTTATTATACATCAAAATCTTATGGCCTTGCAAAAGTTGCATACCTCTCAACTCCCCCCTTTGAAAAGCCATGCACTTTTCCTTTGTATGCCTCAAAAGCCATGAACTAATTATACAGAATTGTTAATTGACATTTTAAAAATATCATCTACTCAAAAATTCTAAACACTCTTGAGAAATTATAAGGAAAATAAGTCTTCTTCCCTCCATTTTTAAAACAAGATTATTAGTTTATTTTGTGATATGGAAGCAGTTGTTGTGAAACGTTGTCAGCATCATGATATAGTCGCCATCTTTTCCCCCACGTGCATAAGGATTTTGCTCCCTTTTGATATGGTTTGGAGCTGCAAAGAGGGAAAAAAATTTAGTTGCGTAGGGTTTGGATTTAGTTGCTGTGGCACTATGGATTTAGCCGGTACATTATGATTTTCTCCGGATTGCCTAGAGAATAAGGAACGGTGGTCTTGCTTTTCAGTTTGGTTTAGTCTAATAATTTTCATAAATTCTTTAGGAGTTTTGTTGTGATTTGTTTTATATTTTTAATGTTTTGTTTTATTTTAGCTTTCTCCAGATCAATTCAACATGTTGTTGTGTTTGGTCACTAAAGAATATTTGTCATACTCAACACATAGTTGCTTTGTACTTCCGTTGATAAATAATAACTATCATTTATTCTATTTAAAACAATAAATTACGCAGAATTGTTCACCTCAAAGGCGAAAAGAGGTCATATTTTTTAAGACGAAGACAAATGAAAGTGGATTTCGGTTAACTTTGACGGATAAGATAAGAAAAAATTGACTGTTTCAACTTCCAAAGCCCAAGTAGTTTAGTATGCCATGTAGGAAGTATCATAAGGTTTGTCATTTGGGTTTTTACCAAATTAAGGAAAAGTCCGTAAAAACTTATTATGTATTTTCATCATCTGTCAATTCTATAACTCTTAACAAGTTGTCGTTTTCAGCTTCTACATTTCTATATCTGTGTTCCCAACAACCTGATCTTCATTTTTCTCTCATCGATGATAACAGAAAACAGGAACAAGAAGAAAGAGGAAGAAGAAAAAGAAAATTCATAGTTGATGACGTCCATAGAAGAATATAATTAAATAGGCATGAAGTTAAAACTTGCATGCACGTTGTAGCTGATGTTTCTTGTTGCCAAGACCAATTTATCATCATGCCTCAACACGTTTATTAAAGGGTTATGCAAAACTGTTTAGTTTTTATCGACATTAAAATTTGCCATTAAATTGGTTTGGTTATGAATTAATATCATCTCAAAAACCTCATTGATTTCTTAAATGAGCTTTCCTAACAATTACAAGTTTCCTCAGTATAATTGGATTGAAGTGTGTATATGTTCAAATGGAAATATTTGTGCTCACCACTTTAATCCAATGTGTAACATCAACACCATTCTCAATACTTGACACATGTCTATATGCATAACCATGGTTTTATTAATACAAAACAAAAGTTAACTATGGTTATGCATATGAACACGTGTCAAGTGTTGAGAATATTAGTAAAAGTACACATTGAATTAAAGTGGTCAGCAAAAATATTTCCATGCTCAAATTATCACAAGTTTCTTGAAAAATGAAAGTTAATTTTGTTTCCTTTTTGGTTGAGGTAAAGAAAAAGGAAAGTCGTTAGGAAGAGCGAGTACGCGGTATTTTAACTAGGCAAAAAGTCACTTTTAGTCCTTGTAGTTTGTCATTTTTACCACTTTGGTCCCTGTAGTTTCAATTTGGTCAATTTGGTCATTGTACTTTTAATTTCGAGCAATTCAAGTCCAATCGTGATTTTCTGTCAAATTCGTTTAACACCGTCATATTTTTGGTCATGTGCCCCTCACGTGGAGGGGCAATTTTGTCAAATCGTGCCCACCTAAAAGCTGCCCTCTCTCTTTCTCCTTCACTTCCTCAAACCCACCTCCAAGCCCAACCTCACATCCGCCTTCGTTATCCAGAACCAGCAAATTCAATCCCTGAAAACCCATAAACCATGGGTTTGTAATTTAAGATTGAATAAACTCAGGTATTATACAAATAATATAGTTGTGTTTTCTCTTTTGTTCCACCTGTCTGTAAAGGGTCACTCCTTTTTGTTTTTTCATGGTTAGGGAGGGTGCGATGAAGAAATCAGTCTCTTTTTGTACAGAGGCCAGGTGAATAAAGAGATTATTGAGCAGCTGCGAGGAAAAGAGACAGGTCTTCGAGAACATGGGGAACTGATCAGTGGCGAAGCCAGGATTTCATGTGTGTGGGGGTCTCTTACAAATTATAAAGAATAAAAAATGCGAACTCACAATACATACAAAAAATAGTATGTATATATATATCACATATGTCAAGAATTATATCGCTTATTGGTTGCAATCATAATTGTCCTCGACAAATGGATAGACAATTACATTCTAAGCATTGGCGTACCCATGAATTTTTTAGCGGATGTGCAATTTTGAAAGGCTAAAAACTCTTTGTGGATTGAACATCTAAGACTTTTTACCTATAGATTGACATTAGGTCCATTCATGCATTCATATCATACATGAAATTTTTTTATGTAAAAATATTGACTAAATATGAAAAATGATTTTTTCGGAATAATCATTTTCTCAAGATAATTTGCTTTTATTCCTTACACATCAAATAAGAAAACTTGATTTTATGAGATTTTAGTATGAAGTATATATTGACTTAATGAGCCAACATTTTTAGCCAAAATCGTATTTTCCACTAAAACCAATTTTTCATATTTTGATTTGGTGGGAATTTGATTTTCTAGTATTTTTATTTGAATCCAAATAGGGGGTACTTATTTACATTGTAAACTTAAGTAAATGAAGTAATATAAAAATAAATGAAAGTAAAGTGCAGACCACCACCAAATTGAAGAAAGGACATGTCAAAACGTAAATATGGATACACATATTTGAAATAAGATACGTAAATACATAACAAGATATTACTTTTAAAATATAAAAAAACTTGAGTGTAGGGACCACACTGGTCCCAGTGTGGCTCTGCCCCTGGAGCTGATTAAGGTTTGTGTGGTTCCCTATGAAAAGCCCTGGTGCATGACAGCCGATGCAAAGGTTTTAGCAGCTATTGCGCTCGTAATTAAAAGTACAGGGATAAAATTGACCAAATTAAAACTATAGGAACCAAATGATAAAAGTGACAAACTATAGGGACTAAAAGTCACTTTTGCCTTTTAACTAAGCCAGCGAGTAGAGAGACCTGTATTTGAAAAATTATATAAAAGAAGAAGATAAAAAAAGGGAAAAAGAGGCATCATAGACACAGTCACAGACATACATAAGAGTAGAAGTAAATAAACAAGGGGGAGAGCCAAACATCAGAAACAAGAAGAGTTTAAAGCCAAAGCCAAAGCCAAGGAGAGAGAGAGAGCCCACAGGACAGGACAGTTCTGTCTTGCGGAGCTCAGCTCAACCACTGCTCCAACGGACTCCTTCGTCGTTGCCTTTGTCTTTTGGTTTCTCTCTCTTTAAACAGGTACCTTTCCATCTCTCTCTCTCTCTCTCTCTCTCTCTCTCTCTCTCTCTCTGTATCTGTTTGAGTGTGTGTCAAGTTGGGGTTGTGGGTTCGCTTGTAACTACTTAAAAATATGGATCTGGGTCGATTTGTTTTCAACAGAAATTGGAGGGTTGAGTTGAATTTGGGTTTTGTTCGTGAAAGTTGGGAACTTTTTAGGCTGATGGGTTTGGGTGCTTCTGCTTTTGCGAGGTGGATAAGGAAAATTATGCTTGTTTTCAGATGACTAGAGCTTGTTACTGGAGATTCTTGATTGATCTGTTCATAAGCGTGGCGAAACTTTTTTTGTTTTTGTTTTTATTTTTGGGTGGTGAATGCAAAGAATGGGAGATTTTGTGTCTAAATTGAATTTGCATTCTGCTTTGTGCTTGATTTTGAAAGTTGACAAGTCCAAAAAGAAAGAAAATGTTAGTAGAATGCAAAGAGAGAGTTTTTCCTCTAAATAGAATTTGCTCCAATGGGTATTGTTTATAATTGCTTTTAGTTTTGAATTTAATGCGTGAGACTGAATTTTGGTAATTCTTACAGTTTGATTTCCACCCAGATCCACGTGATCCAGTCACGTTGAAAAGGAGTTCCCCGCTGAAAGTTTGAGCTTTGGTTGTTCTGATGGTTTAAGTTCTAGAAGCATCATTGCCAACTTCAATTACTATTTTGGAAGAAGCTTCTCTTCTGATTCTGAATCCAGGGAATACATATGCAAGCAAAATAATCAAGATATTGACTTCAGACTTCAAATTTTTCTTCTGTTGGAAAAAAGGGTTTTGAAATAAGCCACACAAAGCCGTGATAATAGAAACTTGTGGACCAAGCTTGTGAATAATATTCTGGGTGGTTGGGGGAGCAGAATACTGGTATGGCTGTTGCCAAGAGCAACAGCAGCAGTGCACCATCAACACGCCCATGCAATAGTTACGAAGTCCAAAGCTTGACTTCCTCCGTTTTGGATGCAAACCAGACCGCAAATCTAAAAGATCGGTACATTCTTGGAGAGCAATTAGGTTGGGGGCAGTTTGGTGTTATTAGGGCGTGCACAGATAAGTTGACCGGAGAGGTGTTGGCATGCAAATCAATTGCTAAAGATCGATTAGTGACCTCAGATGATGTGCGGAGCATCAAGCTTGAGATTGAAATTATGACCAGGTTATCTGGACACCCAAATGTTGTAGATCTCAAGGCCGTGTATGAGGAGGAAGAGTATGTTCATTTGGTGATGGAGCTTTGTGCAGGAGGGGAGCTTTTCCACCAGTTAGAGAAGCACGGAAGATTCTCTGAGTCTGATGCCAGGGTTCTCTTTAGGCATCTGATTCAGGTAGTTTTATATTGTCATGAAAATGGGGTTGTTCATAGAGATTTGAAGCCAGAGAACATCCTATTGGCCACAAAAGCCTCCTCATCTCCAATTAAACTGGCAGATTTTGGTCTTGCAACGTACATCAAACCTGGTACTTCCATATTTCTTTACTTTTTGATGATTTGCTTTTTTGTTTTGTATTTAAATTTTCTGCAAACTATGTTTGACAATATTTTGGTTGAAGCAGGGGAAAGTTTGCATGGGTTAGTAGGCAGTCCATTTTATATAGCTCCTGAGGTACTTGCAGGGAGCTATAACCAGGCTGCGGATGTTTGGAGTGCGGGGGTTATTCTTTACATTCTTCTAAGTGGAATGCCACCATTCTGGGGGAAGACAAAATCACGGATATTTGATGCTGTTAGGACAGCTGATCTGAGGTTCCCATCTGATCCCTGGGATTGCATTACTGAATCAGCTAAGGATTTGATTAGAGGAATGCTCTGTACAGATGCTTCACGAAGGCTCACTGCTCAGCAGGTTTTAGGTAGGTCAAATGTGACCACGTGCACACACACAAAGTTTACTGCAATGCTGTAACTGTCAAATCTGGACGTCCCATTTTTGTATTCTGGTTGGCATATTTGGAATGTGGAAGGTAATAATTGGATGATTGTTAATATATTATCAAATTCTCTAAGATGATCTTTATTAGAAGTACCAAATGAATTATCCATTTATATTGACTGTAACATTAACTAAGATGGTTGGTAGAGGGTTTGAAACTTTGGAGAAGGCCTGCCCTTAGGTTAATGCTTATATAAATATACATGTCATCTTTTTGTGGTCATTAATGACTACATGCAAAAATATAGTGGTTATAAATTGATACAAGATTGCAGTCAGATAGACCTTTGATCCTTGCTATTTATCTACACACTGTAATTCTTCTGAGAAAGCAACATATTATTATTATGGACAGATTTTGCATCAATGACTTTTCTCAACTCTGCACTCTGGTTGTGACTGGCGAAGTAATGCAGTTTATCTGTGTACTTGATTAATCTTGAAGGCTTCAAGTCCAAGAGATGCAACTCTTATGTTTCTTCTTTTGACTCATTATATAATTATTCTGTTTTTTTTAAATTCCTTATCTAATGACTCTGTGTTCTTTGTGAACTTTCCTTTTGTAGATCATCCTTGGATGAGTAGTCAACTGAGTCAGTGTGAAAGTGTAGGCTGTGAAAATGGTAGCTCATTCTCTACCTCATTTATGTCCAGGAGTCGGGACATCAGCTTTGGAACTGGATCACCTAGTATATGTGATGCCCAGTCACCTGCATTTACTTGCAGGTCATCTTTTTCTTCTTTCATGGCGGAACCATTTACTCACTGCGTAGCATCCAGTGGGTTTTCATTCTGTGGCAATGATGATTCTAATGGTTTGGAATTCTCCTCGCCTGTTCCCTCAATGCCAAGCTTTGCATTCTTCAGCCCTGGCTCTTTGGTTGAGGAAGGTAGTTGTGCGTTAGAGTTCTCAGCCAGCATTTCCAGAGTAGACGCAATTCACGGAGGTATTTTGAGTTACGTTTTCCTGCTCCCTGCACCAGTATCATAGAAATCCCGTCTCAATTGTATCAATGTATTGTGATGCAGAGACAATCTCAGGGAAGCTGCTCTTATTGCCAAATTCCCTTTCATTTGGACTTGAAGCTAGAGAAATGGCTAACAAACCAGCGGAAGCTAAAAGGACAGGTGGAACAACTGGATCCAGGGCGTCAGCTATCCACAGCAAGAGGAACCGTACAATCGGACTTGGTGAGCGTGAACAACTAGATTTCATGGTCACCGAATCAATCATTCGTTGGTCATCATGCACACATCTTCCTACTTCTCTGAGATCTTCTCTTGTCTGTTAATTGCTTGGACCTGAAACAGTAAAAGATAGGGTGGAGAGGGTCGTGATAAAATATTATGGTTTGCAGAAATCAAAGTGCTCATGCGAAGTTTTTGAGCCTCTGTATTGTATGAAGTCCACATGCCTCCATTCAGCTGTTTCCTAATGCTTAGTGCCAATTTTCATGTTAGTTTCAAGTAGCCGGGGGTATGATGATAGATGTCTTCCTGATACGGAGAGTGAATTTTGGATTTTACTGGTAGTTAGGAAGAGTAACAGATAAGGTGGAGGGTTATGGTGTGCAGAAATTAAGAGGCTCGTGTGAAGTTATGAGCTAATGTGTTGCATCATCTCTATGTGTTCCCATTCAGCTGATTCCTGATGTTGAGTGCCACTTTTCACACTGGTTGCAAGTAGGTGGTATGATGAGATTGATGTTTTCCTGATATGGAGAGTTAATTTTGTTTTTCAGCGGTAGGTAGGAAGAGTGCTGAGTTATGGCCAATGAGCTTTGCCCTTTTGTATAAAGTAATTGTTCACAGAATGCTTTATTGGGGGTTTGCTGTTCTTTTTTTCTTTCTTCCTATATATCAGTTTCATGTGTGAATAGTAAATTATTGATCTCTCTCTATGGTTGGTAGATTTCTGTTTTTTTTTCTTCTTTCTCTTGGCTAAGAATAACAATTTTCATGTTTGGGTTATTATTCTTCGGGATAAATTAAAGCCAAGTGATTTGGATGGAGTGTGATTGCTAGAATGAATGCGTCTGGGTCTGGCAAATTAAAAAGATATCTGCATTATCACCTGTCTTTTAGAGTGGAACACAACACTCATTTCATTTCATTAATTAAGCATGTAGTGCAGGCAAAGAAACAACATGTCAGATTGTTTATGCTCTGCTACCCCTACTTTAGGAGGCAGCAATCTACCATCTATTGGCTTGCCCCATAGAAAAGATGATTATTTTATCATCACCAAAAACTATTAAAATTTAGTCTTTGACTTTGAATCTTTCTTAATCCCAAATAAATTTGAAGGTATTGCATAAAGGATGTATAATAACTTGATGAGCATCCATTCCCAAATTTGATTTTTTTATTCTCTCTTTTCTTTGGACGGTCACCAAAATTGGTGAAGTGTACTTTAGAGAAAATCTCCAACAGATGACGATTGTCTATGCATGTGTCAATTTTACAACCAGTCATCATCAAGGATAAGGCTTAGACTCAAAACCAGCCCCAAGTTTTGCAATACATAAAAAAATTGGGGCAGAAAAAAAACGATTAAAAAGAAAAGGGACTAGCTTTCAGTTAATTCTACCTTCACAAAACAAAAAAGAGAAGTACCCGCCAAATGGGGTGCAGGATAAACAACTCAAATCCTCCTCCAATTCTTTGGAAATTCTCAACACAAAGGCAAAGGCCTAGAACAAAAACCATCTCATTATCTTCCCCTTCCAACAGTCAAAACCAACAAGAACTTGCTCCCATCACTGCAGCCACTCAAACCCAACACCCAAAATCGAAACTTTATACTGTTAAGTTCAGGACTTTGAGTGCCTGCAAACTCGGCATATCCATATATCCAGACTTTGAATACAATGCTGAAGGTGGGAAAGGAACTGGGTCTGGTACAAAGGTCGCAGAAAGCAACTTGACCCATGAAGTTTCGGTGTCATTTGATCTCGAAACACTCTACATCCCACCACTGAAGAGTGCAACAACAAAGTTCTTGGGATTGCCATTGCCACCATTTTTGAAGATTGACATTGTTCCTGAGCTCTTCAGTGGAAGCATCAATCAAGAATCTGGCAAGGTAAAAAAAAGAATGCTTCAACAAAAACCATTGTGACATCCTTCAAATCCAGCTATATATATATATGCACAAATGTACCAATTGCTTCATTTCATGACCACTGTATTTGGTATTTGGTATTTGGTACTGTCGTTGTTGCAGGTTGATCTTGAATTTAAGGCCAAGTTTTGGTTTTCTGTAGGGAGCATCTATCAGGCTCCTCCATTGCTGGTGAAAACGGTCTTGACATCTGAAGAATCAAAAGGATCAATGAATAGTGGAAAGGGGGGGAGGTTGGATGAACAAGGAAACTGCAGATTGGTTGGGGTGGCAACTGTTGATCGTATTGACGACTTTCTGATCAACTCCTTCCTTGGCCTACCCACTGAATGCCTTGCCGACCTTAATGCTATCATTTCCTTGTCCTAGTTCTTAGTGGTTTCAAGAGAGACAATCATTCCTTTTTCTGTTGTACTTTTGTATAATCAAAGCCAAAGAAAACAATATATATAGAATCAACAATGAAAATCACGCTTTTTCTCTACAAGGTTGCATACAGAATTCATACTGATTCCTCTAATGGTGATCATTAAAATTGATATATGTGAGTATTACATAGCTTTACACTAAAATGTAGCTAAATGTGTTTGTTACAATTGCTGATAACAAAAATTATACCTATGGTAACCGCTATGAAGTTTTTTTCTTTTTCCTGTGTTATCGTTCTCTTTCTGCAACTATATAAACATCATTTGCTTTAAGAAATGGTTCTGTGACTTCTGTCCCCTGCATGATGAAATGAAAACTCAGCATGGAAGTAAATATGCTGCCAGAACAGAGAAGCAGCGATACTATGTATACTGTATAGTTGTACAACTCACTTGTATGCTCCGTCATTGGGGAAATGTCTAGTATAAATCAAAATCATTCAAATGCCAGCCTTTGAGTGCCAACCAATGAAGCATATTGACCTTTCTTAGCCAATAATTCAGAGTGTTTACCAAGTTCAGCTATCCTCCCATCAGAACAAAGTGCAATTTGATGGGCATTCTGAACCGTGCTTAATCGGTGAGCAATCACCAATGTTGTCCTGCGCTTCATCAGATGGTTCAGTGCATCCTGGACTAGCCGCTCACTAATTGCATCCAATGCACTGGTGGCCTGTGGAAAATAACTTCAACAAATGAAGCCTAAATCCGGGTTTGGGCTTAGCAAATTCTAATGCCAAAACAAGAACTTTCAAAAAAACAGGGAAGAACGATGATGAGACTTTGATGTATCCAGATTCATTTGTTACCATGGTCAGGATCGGAATCAAGTTTGTTGTTTGGAACAAGAGTATAGAAGGAATAAAAGCAAACAATGCTTTACCTCATCAAGTATCAGGATTGGGGCATTCTTAAGCAGAGCTCTAGCAATAGCGACTCTCTGCAGATTGAAGAAAAGAACAGAAAAGTATCAAGTTTTGCCACCTCCCTAACTCTCTCCCTCTCTCTCAACTGATTTTTCATACCTGCCTCTGGCCACCACTAAGTAGGCCTCCACGTTCACCAACTAGTGTATCATAACCCTTCAAAATCAAATAAGCATTTTGTAAAAACACAGGAACAAGCACAGTAAACACAACATATTTCAAAGACGACCAACCTGTGGAAGCGAAATAATAAATTCATGAGCATTTGCAGCTTTTGCGGCCTTGATCACGTCATCCTTGGATACGTGATCATCTGGAAGCCCATAAGCAATATTTTCTCCAACAGACACCGAAAAGAGAACAGGTTCCTGTATCATTTGTAAATGAAGAAAATGGTTCCAAAGACTAATCAATATTCAGCATCTCTTAGCTCATATTCATCTTTGTTTTGGGTTGGATAGGTTTGACAACAATACCCAACTGAACCAAGAGCAAGCATTTCACTATATACCTACTCAACCAAACATCAAGCATCAAATGTAGTTGGGCTATGTTTGGACACAGAAAAGGAAGGCTACCAAGTTTGAACATAAGAAAATAAAAGCGTAGAATGCTTTAAGGAAACTATCATTGATCTAAATAGGTTCCTCATAAAAGAATCTCAATATGAAGTCATAAAGTATAGGTATGCAAAACATAGGTTAGTTCCTTGATTGGGTAGTACAATGACCAAAATCAGTCAAGACCACACCACAATTTGTCCCCCCAAAACTAATGAAAGACAAAGGGAACCCAAAAATACCAATCCAAGGAAACTTGGATTGTTACATGTGATCTACAATCTGCACAAGTAGTTTCACCACTAGAATTGGATGCTCAGGCTAATCAAGTACGAGAACAACAAATGGTAAGAAAATATAATGTGAGAATTATACATAGCGTAAAGTGTTATATCGGATGTATGGGGATTAGCCAAATTACTTGATTCACCATAGAGACAATCTGTGCCCATTCGCTCTTGTCAAATGTTCGGACATCCTCTCCTGCAATTGTTATACGACCACTATTTGGCTGCAGAAGTCAGACATTTAGTTATTTATAGGTTTCATCCGCTCAAGACAAGTAAAATGAAATTCATGCCTCAAACATATAAAGAGAACAAAAGTAAACCTCATAGAAACGTGCCAATAGCTGTACAATAGTACTTTTTCCTGCACCACTTGGGCCCACTAGAGCAGTTATGGTTCCACATTTCAGCGTTAGGTTTAGACCATTTAAAATTTCAACATCAGGTCTCAAGGGATAAGAGAAATGCACATCTGCATAACAAAATCAGGTTACTCATTAGCACATTGGAACACTATGTATGCATACTCGTACAGAGATAATTCCTCCCTCATGATAAAAATTCTCATGACAACTTAATTTACAATGCAGTTGGTATTAGAACCCATGAAGAGCAAGGAGTTCATGTTAATAACAACACGGGCTTATAAGATGGTATATATTATAAGTTATAACCAGAACTACAGTGAGGATTAAACAAAAATAAAGTTGGTAATCACTGCACTTTAAAGACAATGCATCCAAGATACCTTCGAGACAAACATCACCAGACCAAGCTAAGTGACTAACGTTACTAGCTGACTTGAGAGCTGACATGTAACGTGTATTTATTGACTGATTTTTCTCACTTGAACCATCAACGAGGAACAATCTGTAATTTTCATCGAGTAATTTCTTTTGTTGCATCTCCCTTTCTAAACCATAAGCTAGGGCTTCATCAATTTCCACCCCAGACAAAACAGAGTTAATCCTCTCCACAGCAGCAAAAGTTCCACGAAGATCTCCAAATGTATTAACCAGGCCTTGAACCTTAAAGGATGGTTAGGTCAGACACTTAGAAAAAGCATTGAGAGGATGGAAATAGTACTAAGGTATACATACAATAGAAACTGACTCACAGCGAAAGTTAATGTGAACGTGTAACCAATGAAAGAAGCCACAGTTCCAACAGAGAGTTCACCCTGCAAGCAGGAAAAATTTAGCAAAATATGAATTCAGAATCAATGATCAATCGTAGCTGAAACCATGAAATGGTCTGCCCAATTGATTGCTGACAAGATGAATACATGATGAATAAAAGGGACTGAATCTGAATTAAGCTTTAGAAGGGTCACAAGTGCTTACCGCCTTCACTTTGCTTCCTCCAAGACAATATAAGGCCATTAGAGATATATAAACAACAACTCTAGTCAAAGATTCATTAAGGGATTTAAAAGTCCCGAGCTTTATTCCACTGCTCTGGTAAGCTAGCACCTGCCAAGCTCATGAAGAAGAGGCTAAGTGCATTGAATGGCTTTCCTTTATAATAAAAAATATTCACTAGCTTCTATTACTTTACCTGTCTACCAAACATTAGCATCTGGCGCTTTTCCCCACCGAAGGATCTTACCTGCAACAGCATGTTGTTACCAATATAATGATCAAGTGCGCACACAATCTTAAACCACACTCAATTTTGAATTCTGAATGACAAAGATTGACTTCTGTGGTTGCTAAAGAAATTATTGAGGAGCCAAGAATTTCAGACAACTTACAGTGCGTATGGCAGAAAATGTCTCTGTCACACAATCAGATATGGATGCTTGAGCTAATCCATGAGCCTTGAAAACAGGCACAGTTGATCTCTTGTATACAGCTTCGGAAAATTGATAAGAGTCATAATCAGGGAAAAGAACATGTTTCAACACCAAATTTCCCACCTAAAGGCTACTATGAACATTAGGCAACCATCAAAAGGACGAATATTGGCAGTATTGGAAGATGTGAAGAACCTAATCTGATACAATTGGCAATTTCAGATACTAATATAAATAAACAACTACTATTTGGGAAACGTCACAAATTAGGAGCTGATTATGATGTATAAAGGATTCCTAATCCTAGGACAAACAGTCAATAACCCAACTTGTATTTCTGGTATATTTACCCCACTTCCAAAGGAAACTTAAAACATAACAAAAATTATGTTAATTCAACTGTGGTGCTTGTTACTTCTACTGTAACCTATGCAAGAATCAATTTCAAAACAATCATGCAAGTCATTGTAAAGCTCTATAGTTCCGTGAGATTTTCTACAATGAAAGCAGAGGAAGAGATCCACAACCATTCTCATGTGAGGAAAAGCATACAATATCAATTTCAAAACAGTCTTGAAGACAAGATAAATACCTACTAAAATAGACACGGTGAGCATCAGCACCGCCAGGATTGGTGCAAGTTGGGGAGCCAAAGCAAATAGTATGCATATTGTCCCGGTAACCTACAAGGCACAAAGAAAACAGGAGATGTGTACTTGAGAACATGAGTGATAAATGGAAAACGAATCCACCAATAAGATTCTGGTTACTTCTTAATTTCCATTTTGCAATACAACAATTTGATTCATATAACTGTAACAAACACATTTGGAAGCAATCTCATAATGTCAGTAAAGTAAATCTGAAAATCAGGAAATCTTTTAGTGCTCTGGTGGTGAAAACTGAGTGAATTTCAAGAGAATCAAAACCAGGTATCGCATGCTTAAATGGAGGCAACATAAAGCTCACTTGTACTTGGTGTAGAGTTGCTTGCCTCAGTAAGTGCCCTGAATCCACGGTCCCTTGAAATGTTTTCGCTCACAACACTTTTAATAGAGCCCAAATCGGATGTTAACAAACCCGTCAGTTCACCAACCTACATGGAGCAAATCCAACTCAATCAAAAAGTAGAAAATAGATGGTATCATATACAATCCTCAAATAAAAACGTGACCTGAACACACATAAGTAACACAAAATTTTAAAATAAAAATAATAACGATAAAGGTCAACATACATACCTTGTAACGGTCAAAAAACTCGACCTGCAAGGATGAACAAAAGAACAAACCAGTATCACAAATTAAGGAGAGAGAGTTCAAGTTTGTATTAATTAACACTACTGCAAATAAAATAACTGAACTTTACCTTTTGAATCAAAACCCTTCCGAAAATCTGAGCTCTGAGCGTGGACATAACCTTTTCCCAAACAGTATTCAGGTTAACAACGAAAACTACAGTTAAAATTGGCTCCAAAGCATACAAAACACCAACTTTACTCAGCAGTTTCCACAATGGCTCTGGCCTCTTCCCAATGAGTACTTCAAAAAACCGCCCTAAACAAAGAATACGTCAAATACATTGATTTCTTTCCTTTCCTTACATTCATTTTTCTCGCCAACCAAACAAAACATATAGAAAACTTGAAAATTTGAAGTGAAATTGTCTCTCTCTCGCTTTCGTTCTGTTAGTACCTAAAAATATGGGCATTGAGAGAGTGCAAGCGCTGCAGCCAATGAGGGCAAAAGCCGAGATGGCGAGCCTGAGCTTGTGCTTGAGCAGAAGGCTCAACAAGAGCCCCCAGCTAATCACACTCGGTGGCTGGCCCTTGGAGACCGGCCCGTCGATTTTAGGGTCGTGCTCGCTGACAATCGGGTCGGAGGCGGGCCCAGACACGTAGGCGAAGGAGGCGGTGATGGTCTTTGGCGGCGGCGGCTTCGGGAGACGATAGAGTGAGAACCGCGGGAAGGGATATGATTGGCGGAGAGAAGAAAGCGCGAGCTTGGGTTTGACTGTACGAGCGAGCGTCGAGATGAGAGTCAGGGGAAGAGGGAATGTAAGAGAGGTCATGGCTGTTGCTCTGTTGCTGCTGCTCTCTCAACTCGAGAGAGATTGTGTAAAGAATAGTTTGGTTGTGTTGTGTATTGATCAATGGACACAAATTAGGAAAGCTTGGGGGATACGCGGCTGATTGAGGGGAAGATGTACAAGTAGAAGTAGAAGAAGATTCATGCGCGATTTGGGAGACACTCTCAGGTGATAGCAAAATCCCCGCCAATAAAGCAGTCAAGCGCAAGGAATAAAATATCAATGATATCGGAAATATCGGTAGTCAAAAATACGGAAATTTCGATTAAATATCGGGATATTATCGATATTTGATCAGTATCGTCAATATTATCGATATTTTGGTTTGGGATATCTAAAATATCGATGATATCGGAAATATCGGTTAAAATACGGAAATTTCGTGAAAATTTCGATGATATTATGGATATTTTATTAAGCGTAAGATAATCTTTTTACCTGTACTTGTATAGCAAAACAGGATTATCCATCCGCGTTACATATGTAAAAAAATATTCCCCGAGTTGGAGCACCAACAGATTGCTTCTTGGCAAATGCGAGATAACGGTAAAAAATTTGGGAACAACATCTTTCATCCCCACGCGCGAAACTACCAAAGTATCTCTATCTGTAACAGGTCCAAAACATATATATATATATATATTTCTATTTTAAGAAATGTGAAATTAAAGAAACTCAATTTCATAATGGAAAAACAAAATCTTGGCTTAGGTCATACAATAATACAATATAAATTGATCGATTTTTATTTTACCACAAGTCTCATGTTTCAGTGCTTCACGAGCAAAACAGAGACTAGAAAAAGAAAAAGAAAATAAAAAAGAAAGCTGGGGGAGAGAGAGATAATAGAATAGAGGGAAAGACAGCATCAGCACGTCCAGTGTCACCCACGTGTCTTCTCGAGAATAGCCAAGAGTTGAGACCCTCACGAGATTCTGGTCTCCGCCCCATCGCCTCGATTCACCACCCCCAACCAAGCCCAACAAAACCACCACCACAACAACAACAAAAACTCCAACTCAACTCGCTCACTAACTCAGTCCCTCCTCAGTGGAGCTCTCTCCTCTCTCTCTCTCTCTCTCTCTGAGAACTGCTCGAGAGTCCATGGGAGGAAACCAGTCGCATCTCCACACGAACATTCCTTTCCGGCTCTAGAACCATCTAGAAGACCCCTTTCTCTGTTGACTTTCTGCTTCCCAGAATCAGATGGCTCTGCTTCGTTGCATTCTCTTCCTCGCTGCACTCTGCTCTCTGCTTCCTGCTCTTCACGCTAGCGCTGGCGATGCTGATCCGCTTTACCAGTATGTCGTTTTCTCATTTTTTTTGATTAATTTTAAAACTAATTTACTGATTGGAATTTCCCTTTCGTTGTCTTTGAGTCTTTCCGAGTTTGTATCAGTAGTATTTGATTTATTTATCCTATAATAATCGAACTCACTGAGTTGAGTATTTGAGTTCGATAGAATGCTCTCGCTGTTTGATTGATAAGCTAGGTTTTAGTTATAATCCGATAAAGTCTTCATCTTTAAGAGGTCGAAAACTCCAAAATCTGGAAAAGGTTTCGTATTTCCGTACAACGATTGGTGTCTTTGTACATGTGATGTTTTTGTTACTTTATGAAGATTATGATGAAAATTCTACAATCATTTAATGCTAGGAGAAAAATTTAAAACAAAATTTTAAATATTTTTAATGAAGATTAGTGACCAACGTTATTATCAGTGATTGGTATTGTTTAGATTAGAGTCATGCTCTGGTATTTATTAGAAGGAAAAAGATAAAAGTGTTGTGTCAGGAATTATATACCAGGAGCATATGAGTAAATTTATTCTGCTATTTGATGTGATTTCATAAGTACAAAATTTATATCTACAGGATTTCGTTTGTCCTGTTCTCTTTCTCATGGCTGTTAGAATATTAGTCATTATGATTTTTATGGGGTTTTCAGGTCTTGTGTGGTGCAGTGTGAAAAATCTGGATGTGTAGGAGAGAAATGCTTTCAACACTGTAAATTTTCATCTGATGGGAAACCTATTGATGGTCCATGGTACATGCAAGAACCGCTTTATTTGCGCTGGAAACAATGGGACTGCCGCAGTGACTGTAGGTACCACTGCATGCTTGCTAGGGAGGAAGAGAGAGAGAAACTTGGTGATAAGCCTGTCAAGTATCATGGAAAATGGCCACTTCAGCGGGTTTATGGCATCCAGGTTTTCCTCTCATATTTAGTAGAGCACATTGGTTATTCATCTGATTTAGCTAATTTTACTTGTGTATTGAATGAACTTGCTCATGTTTTCATGTTCGTAGGAACCTGTTGCTGTTGCTCTTTCTGCTCTCAATCTTGCCATGCAATTTCATGGTTGGATATCTTTTTTCATCCTTGTATACTACAAATTGCCTTTGAATCCAAATAAGAGGACTTACTACGAATGTACTGGCATGTGGCACATCTATGGGATCTTATCAATGAACTCTTGGTTTTGGAGTAGTGTATTTCACAGCCGGTAAGTGATTTTGAATTCCTTTTACATCATGAATGATTTCAACTTTTGGCCAAAAGAATATTGGTAGACCTTCCCTCTGCTATAATTTTTCTCTGTTTTCTGTCTTGACTTGATACCTTGCAACAGAAAAACTATGCTATAACTTATAGTACTGACACACAATTTTAATGCGGTGATTGTGCCTAGTGTGAGGAAGAACACAATTTTGATATGTTCATGTTAAACATAATGTCAATTATTTTCAGACAGTTTTTAACTTCTTTTTTATTATACAATGTAGAGATGTGGAGTTAACAGAGAAGCTAGATATTTCTTCTGCTGTAGCACTACTTGGATTTTCACTCATTCTAGCATTATTTCGAGCTTTTAAAGTGAGAGATGAGGTTGCCAGGGTCATGGTTTCTGCTCCGCTGATTGCATTTGTGACCACACACATATTGTACCTGAACTGCTATAAACTTGATTACGGTAATACATTTTCCAAAAACCTCCATTCATTGAACGACAAACTATAGTTTTTGTTGCTTTTAGTTCACTACTTGCTGTGGCATAGTAGTGGACTCAATACTTGGACAATGAGCTTATACAAGTTTTGCAGGTTTGAACATGAAAGTGTGCATGGCCATGGGCATTGCTCAGCTTCTTACATGGGCAGTTTGGTCAGGTGTTACTCGACATCCGTCACGCTGGAAGTTGTGGGTGGTGGTGGCAGGAGGAGGCCTTGCCATGGTCTTCCAAATATATGACTTCCCACCTTACCGGGGTTATATAGATGCGCATGCTCTCTGGAATGCAATCAACATACCTCTTACATACCTTTGGTGGAGTTTTGTCAGGGATGATGCTGAGTTTACGACATCGGCCCTCCTGAAGAAAGCAAAGTAGCAGTTCTGGATCTAAAGCATGAGTGATCGGATGGTGCATTGTATCGAAGTACATGACATGCTCACCCCTGTTAATTTATGAAGGTTCTCTTTTTTCTCATGCGTAATGCGTTTCTTCTTCGAAATGCTTATGATGATGTGGTTCCCTTCGTTTTTTCCATTTAATTGGTAATCCAATTGTTTCCACTGTATATGTGGGATGGGATCCAGATTTCCAGGTCCTTGTGTTGGTTTTTTTTTTTCCTGGAAAATCTCAGTTCGCAGATGTAAGAATCAAATAACCAAGTTACTGTATTTGGCTGTAAATCTTTGTGGAATACCATTTAGCATGTTGTCTGTATGGGCAAATAAGCTTTTAGCAGAAAGGGTCACAATGTGGGGTTTATTCTGCCAAAACATTTTACATACAATTCGGATATTAATCTTTAAATACAATGGCCGAAAATCTAACCAAAAAGTAAAATGGCGAAAATTCAATTTTTGCAATATCTTTTTTTGGTTGATACAAGCAATAATTTATTTTAAATTAATCTAAATTACAAGGAGGATGATTCAAACTCGGATGCATAGTGGGGAGCAGATTCGCTCGAGCCTTGGCTAAGCCTACTGACAGTATCATTTTTTTTTAATCAAGCAAATTCAATGTTGATGAATTATTTATTTTATGGTGTCCAATATCCACATCTTCGGGCAGGTTTGGGTAGGCGCTCCATCGCCAACACATACTCGAAAATTTCCCAAAATCCGACCACTTGATTTTTCCCCTTCATACTCAAGCCATTAAAGAAAAAATTCTAAAAATCTTTGACACTTAATTTGCTTTTTTTTTTGGTGTGTCAACACTTAATTTGCTCATCAATTAAACACTGAAAAGTAAAATTGAAATTAAATTTAAAATGCCTATAAAGCAGAGTCCTAATGGAAATTTTTGGCTCGAATTGAAAATAATTTTTCTTTAATAGTGTGTTTACTAATCAGAAATTGAATTCGGAGGATTTTGGGTTTAATTCACATCAAAGAATTAAAAAATAAGTATGACTCACACAAAATTAAGAATTGAATTCCTGATTTTAGAGGAATTCATTCTTGGTTGGGATGTGGTATTCTAATTCCTGAATAACTAACCTATTAGAAACTCATATTTTTTACCCATATATCATATCATCACATAATTTTCAAATTTTCAATTTGCCATCTAGTTTAAGGCAAGAAAGAGGACGTTTTAGTGTTATGAACGAAGACATTTTAGTAACCATAAAGGTGTTCTCTTGTGACGTGTGCGAGAGCATAAATTTTTGCACGTTGAGAACTGGCAAAGTGGCATCAAATTTAAAGAAGACAGTGGCAGAAAATAGCCAAATGCGCATATATGCTTGGAACCCGCTTTAGGGTTTTAGCGAAGCCGCAATCCTTTTACCACCTCATCAGCAACCCGATCAAACTTGCAGCGCCAAGCCTCCTCCGTCATTTTCACATTCAGACTCCTCTTCAATCTTCTCCGGCCAACAAAGCAGCGGTATGTAAACGCACCACAAACCCCCAGTCCAAGCGTTCCTCGCTTCCTCACTTTGTATCTCTATGTGTGTGTATGTATGGATAGTTGACAATGTTTGAAACAAGGAATGGCTTACGATTGTTCAATTCTCTTTCTTGAATGCCACAGATGGACGGTGGACATGAAGACCCAGAGAGAAAAAAGAAGAAGGAAGAAAAGGTTCTCTTATGAAAGATTGCTTCTTGTGAATTTGGGCTGAGATTTCTATGCTTCATGAACTATTTGTTTGCCGAAGAAAATTAATTTTGTTCTTTTGTTCTGTTGGGCAGGCAAGAGAGAAAGAATTGAAAAAGCAAAAAGCCTTAGAGAAAGCTGCCAAGTTTCAGGTAATGATGGTTCATGTATTTGTTTAGTTTTAGATTCAATTTCTGGTTTTTCAATCACAGTTTGTTGTGCTGTGTGCTGTCGCTACGTCATAGGCTATCAATGGCTCAGATAATGCTATGATGTTATTTATTTTTATTTTAAAAAATCTATTTGGTTTTAGGCGCAACAAGCATCCAGTTCTTGTAAGAAGAGTGAAAAGAAGAAAGTAAAGCGTTCCAATGAGGAAGAGGATAATCCAGAGGACTTCATCGATCCAGAGACTCCAATGGGCGAGAAGAAACGGATGTCTAGTCAAATGGCGAAAGGGTACAGCCCAAGTGCTGTAGAGAAGTCGTGAGTGTGATGTTTGCTTTTCATCATTACTCTCATCAATTTCACTTCTATTTTCTCCATAATGTATATGCTTTCTGATTTAGGTGGTATGCATGGTGGGAGAAAACAGGCTTCTTCGTGGCAGATGCTAACAGCTCCAAACCTCCATTTGTCATTGTGAGACTGAGTGTCATATTTGCTTCATCAAACTTGTTCTTGGGTTTGCATTGATTTGGTTGCCAAAAATAAAAACTGCTTTTCACATATATGACAGGTTTTGCCGCCTCCCAATGTGACTGGTGCCCTTCATATTGGCCATGCTCTTACTGCTTCCATTGAGGTAACATCCTTACAAAAATTCCTGAAATTGTGTTATTCATTGGTGGCTTCCTAAGGTTGTTTTAAAAAATTTAATCAAACTTTTATTTGATGTGATATTGTTATATGTAGGACACTATAATTCGTTGGCGGAGAATGTCTGGATACAATACCTTGTGGGTGCCTGGAATGGATCATGCCGGGATAGCAACACAGGTTGTGTTCCTTTTCTTTTAACAATTGTTGAATATTAACTTTAGTTACCCTCATCATCTCCACCATACATAGGCACGTATATACATTGAGTCTAGATTATGTTCATTTCATATGTTGCTTGTTTTCAGGCTATAACATTGTGTGCTATTTATAGGTTGTTGTAGAAAAGAAGCTAATGCGCGAAAGTCAGTTAACCAGGCATGATATTGGCCGCGAGAAATTTGTGTCTGAAGTGAGTTTGAACTGAAACTTGCTAGAATTAGGTCCATTAATAAATTTTGATGTTCTAAAGTTAACGATCCATTCATACTTATTCACACTGTTGGCTGGCTATCTTGGTTGTGAAAGGTTTGGAATTGGAAAAATAAGTATGGCGGCACCATTTTACAGCAGCTCCGCCGTCTCGGGGCTTCTTTGGATTGGTCCCGTGAGGTAAGCGTTTGAGTTTCCTGGAGCTTGGTTTGGAGCAAAATGTTAGTTGTCTTGTTAAATTGCTTCTTCTGTTTATTAGACCTAGTCATGAAGATCTCTCTCTTTCTTACATGTATATACTAATTATTTCTTTCATTTTGCCTATTTTTTTCTTCTTAATTTTAGTGCTTTACTATGGATGAGAAAAGATCAAGGGCTGTGACTGAAGCTTTTGTAAGGCTTCATAAGCAAGGGCTTATCTACAGGTATGCGTTTATCCCAATATTGAACCGCTTCTTTGATTATTTTGAGTTTTTCAGCTCAGAGCACTATGCTATAAACTTATAAGCTTCCTTGCTAAATACGATTTATGCGATAGCTTTCAGAAAAGTTAATTTGCTAAGTTCAGTAGGAGAAGATACAACTGTGCTGTTCTAGGTTTAACATTATATGATAGTGGACGCTAGCTTTATTTTTCTGGGTCTGGTTTGATTTCATACCTATACATATTATTTATTTACTTCGTCAGCTGGTATAATAAGGATTGGTTTATAATAGTAACCAGCAATCTACTTCATCAGTCATCTACACCCATAATTTCCTCCTCATGTCTATGTCCATTTATTCACCTTAGTTAGGACACATTCTGGATTTTTCTTTACAGGGATAATCGCCTAGTGAACTGGGATTGTGTCTTGCGGACAGCAATATCTGAAATTGAGGTTAGCCTTCTCCTTTCAGTGTGATACTTTCCTTAATATTTTCAGCATTTATTGACTTTCGTTGGTGTATGTAGGTGGACTATATTGATATAAAAGAAAGGACATTTCTAAAGGTCCCTGGATATCAGACCCCTGTTGAATTTGGCGTTTTAACATCATTTGCTTACCCTCTGGAAGAAGGTTTAGGGGAGATTATTGTGGCCACAACTAGAGTGGAAACTATGCTTGGTGATACAGCTATTGCTGTACATCCTAGTGATGAAAGGTATCAGCATCTTCATGGAAAGCATGCCATTCATCCTTTTAATGGAAGAAGGATTCGTATAATATGTGATGCAATTCTCGTTGACCCAGAGTTTGGGACTGGTGCTGTAAAGGTAAAGTTTAACTGATAAGTTGTGTGCTTACGTTAAAGTTTATTTTTCTGGTTTATGTTTCAGGTTAAATATATATTTGATCTCTCACTTTTGCCTCCTGCAGATTACCCCGGCTCATGATCCGAATGATTTTGATGTTGGAAAGCGTCATAATCTTGAGTTTATCAACATCTTTACTGATGATGGAAAAATAAACCAGGATGGTGGAGAATTTGCAGGGATGCCACGTTTCAAAGCCCGAGAGGCAGTGACTGAAGCACTAAAGAAGAAGGTATCTATTTATGGTACTGCATATATGTGTAACTCATATATCAACGTGGATTAAAAAGACACTTATGTTTATCAACATACCATATCATTGAATCTATGTGGTTGTTAAATGCTCATGCAAGAGATCAATATATTTGTTGGTGGTGGTGGTGACGTCCTGAGCTGACTCCCAATGTTATTCAAGTAGCACCTCTAACACTATCACTGACTCTCTCCTCCCACACTTCTTTAATATTATTTTCAACTTAATACTCATTCAAACAATGAATTTCGAAATGGAATTGTTTGCAATCCCTTCATTCCAGACACTCAATACAATTTGACATAACCGATTGTAATTGCGTAACTTGTCAACATCACCAGTTTTGCATTGCATGTGCATCAACCTTCCTTGTGTTGGAGGTACTGTCTATTTGTATCCATTTCTGTGGTTTATGGATGTTTCAGTGACCTTTCTCCTTGCATTTAGGGCCTCTTTAAAGAAGCTAAGGCCAATGAGATGCGCCTTGGAATTTGCTCTAGAAGCCAAGATGTTGTGGAGCCCATGATTAAACCCCAATGGTATGTTAAATGCAGTGGTATGGGAAAAGAAGCCCTTGATGCTGCCATAGATGAAAAAAAGAAGCTTGAGATCATCCCGACACAGTATACTGCTAATTGGAAGAGGTGCTCTTTTTTCATTCTTTACCTTCATGTTTGAAATTTCTTGTGTATGCATTGTAAGTAATAATAAGATCATAATTCCAGGAGGTATGTTGTATTTTCGAGCATTTCCAATAACAGAAGTTCTGGATTTGAACAAGATTTTAGTCGATGGGAAATCTAGTGGTTATCCTTGTATCTTGGCAATTTACTTAAATGGTTCTACATTATATGAAAACTCTGTTGTCATGTACTGCTACCAGTTTGTAAAAAGCGCATCAATTTTATTTACGGAAAGTGGAAAGTACTTGGAAATTCTTTGGGGGGTTTTTCTAGCTCTGGTTTTAATCTACTTGTTTGGCCAATTATTCTCCTACATGACTTCACTTTTCTTCTTTCGAACTTTATTTTGTTTATCTAGTATTTATTACTGCTAAATGAAATTAAACTACTTGTTTTGATTGTTTTTGTTTTGCGTGTTGCCTGGTTCTTTTGATATTTGATTATCAGCCTTTTATTGATCTCCTTCCCTTGTTTGACTGCTTTTTACATAGATAGCTGGTTCACTTTGTCTGTATTAGTTCCTTTTCTTTATATATACACTTACCAGTTTCTACGAAAGAAAAAGTTGAAAATTGTACTTAGTTCTTCTCTCAATTATCACAGATGGCTTGAGAACATTCGTGATTGGTGCATCTCAAGGCAACTCTGGTGGGGTCACCGTGTTCCTGCATGGTATGTTGTTTATGAGGGTGATAATCCAGACAATTTTGGTGCATCATATGAGCGGTGGGTGGTTTCAAGAAACGAGGAGGAGGCCCAAGCACAGGCTAGTAAAAAATATGACGGGAAGTTTCAATTAATTCAGGATCCTGATGTGCTGGATACATGGTTTTCTTCTGGTCTCTTCCCCCTGTCTGTGTTGGGCTGGCCGGATGATACAGAAGATCTGAAGGCATTTTATCCTACGTCAGTTCTTGAAACTGGGCATGATATCTTGTTTTTTTGGGTTGCTCGCATGGTGATGCTTGGAATTACATTGGGTGGCGACGTACCTTTTACAAAGGTGGGTAAGAATTTTACATTATAGATTTACATTGGGTGACAACGTACCTTTTGCCGAAAGTATAATTTACCAGTTGCCTGACTATGAAATGTAATAGCATATTTTACTTTAGGACACGGAGTGTTTTTCTGGTAAAAGTTTGAAGGAAAAGAAATTTTGTGGAATCTTACTACATTGTTTTTTTGAGATTCCAAATGTTACATGCCCATATTATATTAGCTTGTTAGAGCATCCACAATCATGCTCTCTATTTTTTAGTTAAATTTTAGCTAAAAACATATAAAAGTTATTTTAGGAGCTCTCTATAAAATTTAAACTCCAATACTGCTCTCTAGTTTAGGGAGTCATAAATGCTATAACTCTTTTTTAATTGGTCAATCTCTATTAAAAAATAATATAAAAAATAGTTAGCATTAATTAAAGGTTTGAAATACTCATTAAATAAAGCAGCATTAAATTATAGGGAGCCACTAGGAGTCCTTTCTCTCTCCTCAGATTTAGGAGCGCCTAGAGGTCTCCCTATCTTATGAGGTGGATAAGGAGCATGGTTGGAGTTGTATTTTTCCAATTCCTCCCTAAAATTTGTCTAAGGAGGTGGTTTAGGGAGCCCATTGTGGATGCTCTTAGGATGTCCAGTGGGTGCTTGTTAGAGACATGTGACTTAATCTACCATTTTTAATGTTTGCAAGATGGTTGTGAACACACAATTGAAGGATGTATGTACTAAAGTGACAGGTGGAATTTGGTCACTCTGCAGGTATATTTGCACCCAATGGTTCGTGATGCACATGGGCGTAAAATGTCGAAGTCCTTGGGGAATGTCATTGATCCACTCGAAGTAATAAATGGTATTTCCCTTGAAGACCTACACAAGAGGCTTTTGGAGGGGAATTTGGACCCCAATGAATTAGCTGTTGCCAAAGAAGGGCAAATAAAGGACTTTCCTAAGGGTATTGATGAATGTGGAGCAGATGCTCTACGTTTTGCTCTTGTCTCTTACACTGCTCAGGTTTAGGCTTCTATCTTTCTATTTTTTGCAGGTAACTGTTTTCTTCCATGGATCTTAGTAATATATCTGATTGTCTCGTCTTGTCTTTTCAGTCTGATAAGATAAATCTGGACATCCAAAGGGTTGTGGGTTATCGTCAATGGTGTAATAAATTGTGGAATGCAGTACTATTTGCTTTGAGCAGGCTTGGAGATGATTATGTTCCACCCCAAGATGTAAATCCAGATGTGCTACCATTTAGTTGCCAGTGGATTCTCTCAGTACTAAATAAAGTCATATCCAAAACTGTTTTGTCACTGGAATTGTACGAGTTCTCAGATGCAGCCACTGCAGTGTATGCTTGGTGGCAGTACGAGTTGTGCGATGTTTTTATTGAAGCTATCAAGCCTTACTTCTCTGGTAACGATCCAAAGTTTGAGTCTGAAAGGGGTTTTGCACAAGCCACACTATGGTTATGTCTTGACAATGGGCTGCGGTTGCTTCATCCGTTTATGCCATTCGTCACAGAAGAACTGTGGCAGCGCCTTCCATCGCCAAGGGATCACAAGAGGCCAATATCAATTATGATATCCGAATATCCATCCATTGTAGAGGTTAGTTTGGTCCTATAATAAAAGAGAAAGGCATGACTGGATAAACCATTAGGTAAATAGCTAGTTTCTCAGTAGGTGGACACAGCGTTGTGTCTGGATACTTAATGGGGTTCGGTTAACAAAACACAATTATGTTATTCTGAATCGCTGATGATATCAGATAACAGTGGACAGAAATCATTGGTTGATTTTACAGAGCCCATTCTTCATGACCCTGCATGTCTTGTCCCTCATAAATTGGGAATTGCTTAAGTACTTTGTCTTCAAAATGAAATATGATGATGGTGATCAACCTAAAGATAGAGGCAAATGGTCATGCAAAAAGTACTTGGATCATTGCTCTTCTTAGGCCATAAACGATTACTCATAGGAATGGTGGTTTTCATGCATGACCTTGTACCTTTGAAATAAGTTGCTGAGACAATTGTTTGGCTGTTGACCCTAACCTAGTATGCGTGTCTTTCTATCTTCTTATTCTTCCAGCGCTGGACAAATGAAAGGGTGGAATCAGAGATGAACCTTATAGATTCTGTTGTGAAATCTCTCCGTTCACTTGCAAAAGAAAGTCGTGAAAGGTATATCTTGCTAGTGCAATGTGACGTCTTTTGATTTCTAATGTTGTGAATTGATATAGCTAGTTTCTCATCCAATATGTATTGTTTCTTTTAGGCGGCCAGCTTTTGTGCTTTGTCGGACACCGTTTGATAGGGAAATACTATGCAGCCGTCAACTGGAGATTGAAACTCTGGCTAATTTGTCGTCTTTGATGGTAAGTGCTTTGATTATGAAAATCCTCTCTGTCATAATTTCTTTTTATCATATTTTCTTTTTCTTTTGGTACTGAACAAATGAGGGCCTTAGTGTTATGTGAATTTTGATCAATTTGTTCTGGGCACGGGAACAAAATTATCATAAGAAGGAAAGTGATTTCCTTTTGACTGCTCGTTGTGCTGTTGAGCTAAAGTTGTGTTTCACATAAATTTAGTAGTCGTGTGGAACTTGGATGAGTGTATTTTATGCATGATGTTCCTATTACATCATGTTAAACTTGGCGTTCCACTAGTTCATTAGATGTTTGGATATGATCCAAATTGTTGCCCCTACAGGTAATCAACGAGAACGATCCTGCTCCAACTGGATGTGCGGTGTCTGTTGTAAATGAAAACCTTTCTGTCTATCTCAAGCTCCAAGGAAGTCGTTCTATAGAAGAAGACCTGGAAAAGATCCGGAAAAAGATGGAAGACGTTACATTGTAAGCTCATCATCTAAATTACGTGGGGAGTGAAAGCTGAGATTACCAGTAATATAGTATCTGTAATATAAAATTTGATTCAGGTGAAACCCCTACATGTTTTTGAGTTCTGACAGCTGATATTTATACCTAACAGACAACAGGAGAAGCTATCTAAGGCGATGAATGTAGCTGGTTACAAAGAAAAGGTCCCTGAGAAGATTCAAAAAGCCAATGCCGAAAAGCTCGACTCGCTCGAGAAGGAAAAATTATCGCTTGAAGAAGCAAGCCAACACATGGAAGCACAGATATCTTCTGAGCAATGAGCACGAGTGACTTTCAATTTTGTCCAGTGACCTCACATACATGCAAGGATTAAATTTCGCTTTGCATTGTTGTTATGTAAGGTGTTATATATACTTGAATACATTTGAAGAATTAGACTAAAAATTCTTAAACAATAACACTGCAGAGATTTAATAAATTTAAAAATACTGCTTTTTTTCTTTCTCAATTATATCATTACATCTTTTTATGGTATATGTTTGTCCCCGTCGTACTGATCAAAAAGTTACTGGTACGGACAAAAAACTAGAACAAAAATATAAACAAAATTTAACAATTCTCTCACAATACAATATTTTTGCTCGCCATTTTAGCTCAATATGTGCTCTTATAACCATTGTCAGATGGTGACTTTGGTTAAAATGGTATGCAAAAATATTTTTTAAAAGCTGCTTTCTCTTTACATTGTAAACTAAAACTAAACTATTAAGTAAATTAAATGGAATAACTCCATAATGGCACGTCAGCATAAAATTCCGCGTCATCATCATCATCATCCCCAGTGTAATGAGGTGGAGGCAACAGCATCCCTTCAGCCATATTTGCGAGCAGTCCAGGCATCCCAAAGACAGCCTCCTCATCCATAAAAACACTTGTTCCGATGCTGACGTGGAATCTGACGCGGCCACCGCTGATGCTCCAGAAATCTCATCCGACCCCTCCGCAGGAGGCCGAAACGCCTCAGCCGCCTTGGACGCGGTGGTTTGAATATCCTTGGCGTTGGCGGAAGCCGGGACAGGCAGCCGCCACGCGGAGTCGGCAAAGTTCAAGCAAGCGGAACGACCTCTCAGCGCGATGGCCGCCACGTCATGAGCGCGCGCTGCCATTTCGGCGGTGGGGAAAGTCCCGAGCCAAATCCTGGTCTTCTTGTTGGGCTCGCGCACCTCGGAAACCCACTTCCCGGAGTTCCTTCTCCTGACACCCCGGAACACTGGGTGGCGAGTCTCCTTGAACTTCTTCCGCCCGGCCCGCTTCTTCGGATAAGTCGACGCCAGCAAGAGCTCCTCATCCGAAAAGTTCATGAATACAGGGCGATCTCTGCTGTTGTCAGAAGCAGAGGACGATTCCCGCACCTCCGAGGAGGAGGCGCCGCAAGGCTGTGGGTCCACATAGTAATGACAGAAACCATCCATTTGTAGGTACGACGTTGTTTTATCGAAGTAGTAGTAGAAGTAGTAGTAGTAGTAGAGAGCTTTCTGAGAAGTAATAAGCAGAGATGTGAATGGAAAATATGGGAAAGGTGGATAGTTTATAGTTGGACTTGGATTATCTGGTTGGAAACTTAGTACTGAAAAAGCAATGTGATTGTTTCTGTACTTTTCATAGCTGATTGATTTGGTATGATATATAATATATGTATCATATCACCTCATGTATAAAAGGTGACTTGTCATATCAAAAACGCGAACACGGAGTTGGGTGCGTGATAAGGAGCCAGGCTGGGTTTAAACGTACGACTCTATTTGAAAAACCAGCTGTAGTTTTGCCCTCAAGTTCAAGTTGTGTGTGCAAAGTGTGTGCGTTTTGAGTTTTGATTTGACTGAGTCTTGAGATATTATATTCAATATAATGGAATGAATCTTTCCTGCTGTTAGAGTCAAGGGGTCGGTCTCACTCCTCTTTTTTTATCTTTTATATCCGATCCCATTCACACCTGCTGCTCTTGAAGGAGACATTACTCGCCGATTTTTATTATTTTACGTTCAACACTATTTGTAAACATTTATGTGGCTCATAATTCAAATCTCTCTATTTTATTTTTTTCAAGAATTCAAATCTCTATTATGTATGTTTATTAAGTACACATAAATAATAAGCTTAATTAAGTCAATAGGGACGTTTACCTCAATGGAAAAGAACTTTGATTTGCAAACGTATAATTGTACCCTATTTGTATTTTTGTCATTGGATTTGTAAAATAGATTATGTAATCCCTAAACTTCACTTTTATTAGAGTATCTTCAACCGATGTGTCAAATTGCCACGTACATATGAAATAACAAAAATTAAATGTTAAAGTTGGTCTAATCAAATATTCAAATCCTACATGGATTTGAAGACAAAGAGATAAGTAAAAAATAACATATCAAAAATATTAATGTTAAATATTATTTTGGTCATGGACCATACTTTCATTTACTCTATTTTCAAACTTTATGCATTATATTATGGGTCCTTTTGTTTTAAAAATATGATAAAATAATATGATATTTAACATTTTGGATGGAGTTAAATTTTTCCCAAAACGTCAAATTGCTACATAAGCCATTAAATTCAAATTTAACATTTTGCATTTGACAGCTTCCTCGGAGACTCTCTTAGTAACATTAGTCCTTACATTTTCTATTAAATTTAGGGACAAAATTGTATTTTAATTTCTAATGGGCAAAACACCAGTAGCCTCACCCTCTTCCCAGCAGACCCAGTCCCTTCCCACCCAGCCACATCCGTCGACTACCACCCTTCTCCGACACATGCAACACCATCCAAGCTACCCCAAAGATGCACCGCAGCACCTCAAATCCACCAAATATTGGCAATCACCCCCAACCCACTGCACACTCTTCCCGTTGGGGTTGGAATTTTAGGTTGAAATTTATTGAAGTTTATGTGAGATTTGATGTGGGTTTTCGGTTTGGCTAAGGAATTTTAGGTCCAAAATCACGGTTTAACCAAACCAAACCGATAGTATTAAAAAATATTATATATAAATAATACATAATTTAAAGAAGTATATATATATAATACATCTTTTTTTTTCCTTCTTCTCTCTCTTCTTTTTCTCTTCTTCTTCTTCTCCATCTCTCCCTTTTTTTCTTCTTCTCCTCTCCATCTCTCCCTCTCTCCATCGCTTTTGTTTCTTCTTCTTCTTCTTCTTCTCTCTCTCTCTCTCTCTCTCGTAAAGCCAAAAACCGAAACCGAACCAAACCAACCCATCAAGTCTGATTAACCGAAGTTGTCGGTTTTCATCAATTATGGTTTGGTTCCGGTTTCCAAAATAGCCAAACCGAGGCTTATGGTTCGGTTTTGGGTTTAGCCCAAAACCAAACCAACCCAAACCAAGCCCACCCCTAGTACAAAGTGGTGGTTATAGTGGTGAAGCTGGTGTGAGTGATGAGAGGTGGACTTGAAATGACAATTTTACCCTAAAATTTAATAGAAAAATAGCATATATGACAATATGACCCATACTGCTAACGCAAGTGGAGTTGAGGGACTACTTCAATAATTTTGCGAATTCGAGAACCAAAATGTAAATTTGATCTAAATTCATGGATTATGATAACTAAAAAGCCCAAATAATATTATAGCTCATCGTTTAGCTAAGTTGGTTTTATTTTTAGAAATGTGATTTCCCCATTCCCCTTTTCTCTACTTACACTCCTTTTTGTTTTTTTTAATATACTTTTTAATCAATTTAGTTCTTTTTCTTTCATATTCTATCCTTACCCTACATTAATTTCTTTTTACTTCACTTTTATATTATTATTTTTTTAAACTTAATTTTCCAACTTGCACTCCATTTTCAGTATTTTTTTTTCCTTTAATCGAGTAAGAAATTAAGTTTTTTTTTTCTTTAATATTGAAAATGGAGTGCAAGTTGAAAATTTAAATATAAAGAAAAATTAATAATATAAAAGTGAAGTAAGCAGAAATTAATGTAGGAAAGTGTAGAGAATGGTAAAATAGGAAAGAGAAAGAACAAAAAAGAACAAAATTGATTAAAAAGTATTAAAAATCAAAAGGGAGTGTAAATGGATAAAAGGGGAGTGGGAAAATCAGCTCCCTATTTTTATCATGATGTATTTGAATTTGAGGAGCCTTACCCTAAATTTAATCTTGGATGCTCTTCTAATTTGTTAGTAAAATTCTATCCTCTTTCATTACAAAAAAGGAAAACAGAAAGAAAAGGGAAATAAATAATACAGTTAAATGAAAATAGACCAAAATAAGAATCTACGTAAGGAAAGATCGGCGAGTGAGATGTGGGTGGGAACTTCCAAGCAGGCAGAGAAGCCGGCTCCCAGGAAGCTGCTAGAGAGGGCAGGGGAGGAATGTGCGAGGGTCAGGGACAGGACAGGACAGGAGGCGGTGGTGACGTTGTGCAAAATGTGACGTCACACAATACCCAAAAAGAAGGGAGAAATCCAGTGGGTTTCCCGCGTTCTTGTTAAACGCGTGGACCACGTGGGCTATTAAATCAACATCAATCCCGGCCCTGGGCCGCACCCGCACGCACCCTGATTTTCTTCAACTAACGAGGGACTGAAGCTTATCCGGAAACAGTTTTTGGGCCCCCTCCACCTTTTTCTTCATCTAGTTGGTTTCAATCAGTGTGGCTCTGGAAGCAGGAAGCAGGAAGCAGGAGAGAGGAAGGTGAAGCTGTCAATGTCTATGTTGTCTTGGGCGGTGGAAAGTGCCACGAGAGCCCAATTGAATTAATATTATTCAAATTGAACTTGTAAACTATTATTTTTTTATTATTATTTATTCAATTGTTCCTTTCCTTCGCCTAGAAGAAAAGGCAAATATAACTTCTTGGGGTAATTGTTCCGTCTTCTTCTTCAAGTTTCAACCCTTCGCCTAGAAGAAAAGGCATATAAAAAATAATATTGGATATAAAAAGGACCTACCTACATGGTCAAAGGGTTGCGTGGACTTGACGGTTTGGGTCAGTTAAGTCAGTTTTGTAGATCACCTAGTGTTTTATTTTTCAATTATTATTATTTAAAAAAAAGAAAAGAAAAGAAATTAGCACAGGGTTTGGATAAAATTAGTGACCTACCTACTCAAAATCCCCATTCTCACTTTATCACTTGCCATGTTGAATTGCAGGAGGGCATGATTAAAGCAAGCACCTATATATACCTGTCTATACATTTGTTAGTTTTGCGGTCAAGCTTCTACAAAAGCTTCTTCAAACCTACGTACAAAGCTTGTACAGGGATGACGAACTATATTATATATCCCCAAGATGTCCATTGGATTTTGAAGGCCAACAACACCACTAGAGGTAGCTAGTGCTCTCTTCCTCCGAGCCAGCCGACATGGGAGACTCCATATCGAATCAACATCCATTTGAGTGCTCCCCTCCTTCTCTACTAAAAATCTAAGGGGTGATGATTTTGTCTCTATAAAGTTAAAGGTCAATAGTCTATGTCGTCTTGTATTATATTGATTGGTCACATGTTCAAAAAAGTTATCATGCACTTTTTACAGTGAAATTTATTATTTATATTATAATAATGAAAGACCATATCAATAATAGTGTCGTATCTTTAGTATTAGAAGAATAATAATACAAATCTTATGACAGAAACGGTAGGGTAAAGCTAATCCCGCAAGCTTTCTGTTCTTGGTTTTTTATATAATTTTTGTAGCCGCTTTTGTAACAGTCTTTCTCCTGATGAATTGAATCTATCCATTTCTATTATACGATCCGACAGCATTCGCAACTTTTTAAAAACAGATCTAAACAAATTTCCTATTTCTGCCCTCCCTTCCCTTCCCTTCCCTACCCTTTTCACTGTTGTTTTGAATGCAAAGCTAAAATATATAGGCTGCAAATAGGCCCTAAATAATGCATTTTGGTCTTGTGAACACAGAAACTTGTGTCTTAACTGGTTGCCGATTCTCATCATTCGATTAAGATATGTCATATTTAGCATCAAATTAAGGAATTTAAAAACTCTCTCTCTCTCTCTCTCTCTCTGACTTTCAGATATGTGTGTATATAATAATATATATGGTCCTACTCTTCTCTGACTAAGGCAAGTTGGGCAAGAGGATGAAAGCCGAGCGCTCAACCCTAGATGCTGCTTTGGTTTAAATATCAACCAGAAGGGACACACCGCTCAGAGGCTCAGAGTCTGATCGAGGCAGATGGAGAGGGAAGAGTTTCATTATTAAAAAGCAAATGCAGGCATCATTGTGTATGCATTTAGACGAACCGCAATAAGTTTTCTGTAAGTAGCAATTGATCGCTTCTTTTGTCAGAGAATTGAAAGAGATCATCACAGAGAGAGAGAGAGAGAGAGAGAGAGAGAGAGAGAGAGAGAGAGAGAGAGAGAGAGTTCCGGGAGAATTACTATTGCTATTTTTTGTGACACGCATTCTTATCTTTTGGATAAATTACGCTATTGACAGCAGGGGCTAGTGGTACATTTCGAGGTAATTTGTTCATGAATTTTATGTAAAATAGAAATTAGGTTCTTGAAGAAAAAGATAGTTTGACAGATACTTAAACTACCTCATGGCTCTCGCTACCTGCAGGCATGTGAGGCTTATTGACATACATTTTTACATATATAGGTATAGATTTGATTAATTAGCCTATAGAATTACAATCCTGAAGCAATAAATGTTGATTAATATCATGCGCAACCCCATTTCCCCCTTCTTTTTGGACTGAGTAATTGGTTTCTTTTGTGTCTAGAATTAATGGCCGAAAGTCATAAATGGTCCTTTGTGATTTATTGTATGGTCCTTTGTGATTTAATGTAATTATTGCTTTTAGAGCATCTCCAACAGTAGTAGCAAATAAAACTCTTCAAATTGAATTTTGTTGACATGCATGGCAATTTGAAAAGCCTTATTTGCTACTTAAATAATTTTTGCTCTAACAGACTCTTCAATTCAATTAATGCAATATCAAGAAAAAGAATGAAAAATACGAAAACATGTGAAAAATGTCTGTATTTATTATATGAAAAGAAAAATGCATGTTTTTAACATTTTCAAGGTAGGTTTTATTTTGCCAAAGTAAAATTAAATGTTTGAAGAGCCAAAGTCAACTTACCAATCCCGAAGAGAGAGAGAAAGAGGTTGCAACTTTGATAACTGAGGTTTAAGAGACTGTTGGAGAAAGTTTTTCTTATGTGGCTCACTTATTTTAGAATTCCAAAGTTGTTGAAGAGGTTGTTGGTACTCGAGTTTTAATTTTGCTCACATTCTTTACTCCCTTTATCACGTTTGGTTAAATATTGAATTCATCAGTTTGAATAACTTAAGGTCAACATGTAATATTTTTGTCCAATTTCTCTAACTCAATTGGAATATCACCAATTTCGCTATAAGTAAACTTAATGGCACGGTCAGTAATGGGTATGAGAAGAAATGGAATGATTTCCATTCATAACTTCCTCTGCATTTACTTGCAATCAGGAATGAAAAATATGTGGGCCTCACCTTAAAATCCGTAATCACATCCCCTCAAAACCAGGAATCGATCCACTAAGGGGGAGGGGAGGGTAGTCGATCTGATTCCCATTATTTTTATCTCTTAATACCTTCCAAAAATACCCTTATCACTTTACCATAATTTCAAACGCCCCATTACTTTTGTAATGAAATTATAATTTTGATTTTGATTCATAAGAATTAGTAAACAATAACAATGGGAATCAACCCTATTCTAGTGCTGATTTCATATGGTTAGTAAACAGCGTAATGAGAATGATTCTTCCCATACCGATTCATTACTTCCCCGATTCCTAAATTCGTTGATTCCTTACTTTCTTTATTCATGGTAAGTAAACATGTCCTAAAAGTCTTGGGTTGCATATCTCTAAGGTTTCACCAAAGTTGCGTTCTAAGGCTTGACGCTCCAACTTATTAAGTGAGATATTGCATACAAAAGTAATGTTACCTGCGCACGTGAGCACCAAGTTATAAAAAGAATGAAGAAAATTGAACATTTGTCTAATATTGATAAAGAAAATAAATAATAAAGGTAAAGTTAACCAAATAATATCTAAAGTGACAATTACGATAAACCACAAAGACCATTTGTGACTTTTGGTCTCTTAGAATTAACAGTGACAAAGAAGATTAATATATACGTTTATGTAATTAGTTTAAAAAATAATGTAAAAAGTTCATTTGCTTGTTTCACTACAGGCCAAGAAGAGTATAATCAATAATAATAATAATAGGAAAAGTTATTCCTTATAAACTACTTGCAAAAGTGATTATTGAAATCCCAATCTCAAATGCTCTAAACCGCATTGATGAAAACAAATTTCCAAAATTGCATGTTTTGTCTTAATTTGTTGGCACTGAAACTTCATTTATATATGCACCCTAACCTAAAAGATATCACTCAGAAGTTTTGACTGGAACCCTAGAAGTCTTTTATGATGTATGTGGAGAAGATACAAACCAGCTGAAACTAAAGTCCAATACATGTATGAGAAATGCTAACAACCTTCTCTCTAACCTTCTCTTTTGGACCTTCTCCATTATCTTCATGACATGTGTTAATTTCTACACTAAAAACAATGTCTAATGTATTAATGACATTGTTTTTAGTGTAGAAATTGACACATGTCATGAAGATAATGGAGAAGGTCCAAAAGAGAAGGTTGAAGAGAATGTTGCTAGCACTCCCCATACATGTATATATGTTGAATTTTGAGACTGATTCCATCGATTGCTTGCTTACATTCCAAACTAAGACCGATATGATGTTTGATTCCAAGAGAAAGAATCTTTGTACGAATCTTTCCATTTTTGGATGGATATGCGAGACAAGGACAAGGTCACGCTGATTGTTAGTTGACAGGGGCCGCCCCGCCACATAGAGCGTTGCCTTACACATGTAATTTCTTCTTCCTCTATCTCCGCCACTACTCTCTCTCTCTAAAACTAGTATTGAATTGTGTGCTTATTACCTATTACGTACGTCCGTAAGGCTAGGAGTATACTAGCTACTAGCTATATAGCTACATATGGGATTAATCAATTGTCCTTGCCTGCTTCTCATATCTCCTCCCTCTCCGGGATTTCATATTGACTAATTCTCATCTGAAAACCAAACCCAATTAATAATTATTATATTCTTCCCACTGTCTAGATATATCTGTCAGCTTCTGATATGTCTGTAGCCTATAACTGAACTGAATCCGGGTACTGGAACACTTTGAGTCAGTCAGTCAATTTACTTCTTTCAAAGGTTTCGATCAACAACAACAAACATGACCAAGAATTAGGGTTAAATTTGTTTTGGTTCGGGTGATATATGATCACCACAGCATGCCCTAAATCTTGGGCACAAATTTAGCCTATTATCTGGAACCCACTGAACACAAACAAGGAAATAAGAAAATTGAGGAGCAGATAGATTTTGGAAGATTTTATCCCATCCATCAACACGTAGACTAGTTCCAGCAAGCACCAAATTTTCTTCTTTTCTTCTTTCTTATACGGCTAATTAATATATACAACTCATTATTAACACTTATTATAAGATAGTAACAAAATCGATCACCTAACCATTGATTCCAAGAACACAAATCAGCTGCAGAAAAAGAAAAAAAAGATGAAGCATACCCTTAATCGATCACCTAAATGCATATATTAATTGTTGACCAATGACCAAAAATTATTCCAGAAAAATACACATAGACAGAGACAGTACAGAATCATACCCTTCATTTTCATCCGAATTAAGCTGAAATCACTGATATCCGTCACAATGCAAGACCAACAAATTTGCTTCTTGATTCCTCAATAATAATCAAAAAAGCAGTCAAAGAAAACTAATTTATTAATAGCTCCAGAGATTTTCTCCTACATCGGAATTCCCAGGCGAGTCGTCGGAAGATATTCTCGGGGGGCTCACCAGCATTCCCTCCGCCATGTCCACCAGCAAATTCGGCATATTCAAAAGCGCTTCCTCATCCATAAACTCCTCCTCCTCCTTCCCAACCCTACCCTCCTCATTTTCGACCCGACCTGGCTCCGATCTCCCTCCGCTCTCCCCGGGTGATATCATCTCCGCCCTCGACTGAGCTGCCCTAGCCGCCGCAGCGCGTATGTCACTGGCCGCCGAGGAAGCCGGTATCGGATACGTAAGAATCGAGTTGGGGAAGTTGAGCGCCGTATCGGGTCCTTTCAGAGCGATCGCCGCCACGTCGTACGCAGCCGCCGCCATCTCCGGCCTGGCGTACGTCCCAAGCCATATGCGAGTCGTCTTACGCGGCTCCCGAATCTCGGACACCCATTTCCCGCTCCGGGACCGGATTCCCCGGTATATAGGATGGCCCCTGGGCGAGGCCGATGCGGAGGCGCCAGAGGGACCGGGTCTGGGCGACGATGAGGAGTCTTGATTATGTGCTGGTGGAGGAGTAGGATGAGGAGGAGGAGGAGGAGGAGGAGGTGGAGAAGGAGGAAGTTGTATAAAGGGAGGGTTGGAAGAATTGGAGGTTGGAGTTGGTTGATCACTTTTGGGCACGTTAAGATACGGATCGGCCATAAATAATATATCTACTACACATACAATTTGTGCATGTATGTATTATATATATATTTTTATGAATTCATGACCATGGTCCCGTTATGCATATGCATATATAAATGGGGTTTTATTTTTGTAAGAAGCGTGGGGCAATCGCGGAGATAACCTAATTGCTTTTTTTGTTTTATTTTTTCTGACTTTTTTGGGTTTGTTTTTGTTAATGAATGTGAATGAGAGATGGTGGTGATGTGAGGTGAGGCTACAGAGCGCACACGCATTAATTAAGAGTAAAGTTAGCTAGCGATTAGCTGGTGGTACCGATCTGGTCCGGTCAGTCAAACTCACGTATCAATATCAAACTCGTTCTTCTTATTCTTCTTCATCTCCCTCTTTCTTTTTTGTAATTAAATCATGATTTGCTTTTGTGTTGTGTTGTGTTGTGGGCTTGTTGGGGTGATATTTATAATTTAATTGCATCATGCTCAGCACTCACTCAGTCAGCACCACCCTCTCCATCCATCTTTGTGTTTGGTGTTGACTTTACGGATCTCCTCTTTCTTGATTTTTCTTCTTTTTCCCCGATGGAGATTCGGATCCTTTTTCTTTTTCAGATTGCCAATATCCGTATTATTATAAGGGTTATACATATGCAGTGGGGGAATCAGAAATTTTTCAGGGAATGAGCAATATTTAAAATGCTAAAAGTATGTGAGGGAAATTCAAGTGCAATGAGTCCATGAACTTATCTACATTAGTCGATAGGGAATAAAGTATATCAGCACCAGCAGCTGCACAGCAAACAAAACTACAAAATATATTTCAGACATTTAATCGAACACATAATGAACACCGACAAATGGACAAATTCCGGCCACCCTAAAGGATTTTCCAACCAAAGTGCACCTCTTTCCACCTACATAGGTAGGCCAGTGTACATATGCCTTTAATCAAATAATATCTATAAATAGTAAATTCAACAGTTTTAGGGATTTTTAAGATTTCCTTTTAACACGGGTTAAATTTAGGTCATCCACAATCCAAACCAGAGTTTTTGTCTTGTCATGTTTCGTAAAAAAAGAAAAGTTTTCGGCTACTTTTTAATCTAGCAAGCCAAGTCCTTATCCACACTACTAAAATTGTAGTTACATTGTCTTTGTCATCGCTTTTGTTATTTTTTTTGGTTTATGAAAAAACAATAGAAAGAAAGAAAAAAGACATTTTAATTTTTCAAATGTTTTTTCCTCAAGTCTCTCTCTTAATCAAGGAATAAAATATCGATGGTATTGGAAATATCGGTAGTCTAAAAATATGGAAATTTCGATGGAAATATCGGGATATTATCGATATTTCGGTCAATGTTGTCAATATTATCGATATTTTGGTCAATGGAGGTCTAAAATATCGATGGCATCGGAAATATTAGTAGTCCAAAAATACGAAAATTTCGATGAAAATATCGGGATATTATGGATATTTTCTTCCTACTCTTAATCCACAAAAGACCCACATCCACTTTTTTATGGGCACAAAAGACCCAAATGTACTCTATACATAAATAAATAAATAAACAAACCATATTTTCTCTGTTTCTGAGTCTGACCGTTAAAAGTTAGTTTCCTTATCTAAAACACTAGAACTCTGAACATAAGCAAAGAGCAAACAACGCACGCTTCTCTCAGATCATCCATGGAGACCATTCGATCAACCTTCCCAATTTTCCACACCCACCCAGTTTTCCTCACCCCCAAGCCTCTTAAACCCTTCAAGGTTTCCATCAAACCTCCACCACCAGACTTCAATTTCAGGTCAGAAATTTCAGACCACTCAAAAGCCACAATAGCCAAAACTCACCCTGAATTGCTTGATTTGGCTGAAAATGGGACCTTATTCTTCATCGATAAGAGCCGGTTCGGTCCACTTCCGGCCTGGAGGTCCGAGTTCGTCGAGCCGGAGGTGATCTGGTTAGTTGGCACGACTCATATTTCTCAAGACTCTGCTCTAGAGGTTGAGCGCGTTGTCGGGGCAGTGAAGCCAGACAATGTGGTAGTTGAGCTCTGCAGAAGCAGGCAAGTTACTCGGAAATTAATGTTAAAGCGTCACATAATTATAAGACGACCAGTTTTTTTTTTGGGGTGATCTTAACTTAAATTGTTGCAGAGCCCGATTTCAGAGCTGGAATTATGTATGCTAATGCCGCCATGGATGGTGAGGCAGACCAACAATTAAGGTCCAATATGCTCTCTTTGACTGGAACTGGGTTTTTTGGGGCATAAACTTAGGTAACAAAACAAGTTTCGTAAAAATAAAAAAGAAAAACTTATTTCTTGTACATCATCAATCTATTTGACATGAAATCAAACTTACTGTACATTGAATTATACGTGACAGGGGGTCAAACTGCTCTGGCATGACGAGTACTTTTAGCGGTTTTCTCATCAAAGATCTCGTCTGACACCAATCGTCCTTTTGGTGATGAGGTGGTTGAATGCAATTAAATTTATTAAAGATGTATAATTTACTGCTGAAAATGAATGGCATTATGACATAATTTCATTCATTGCAGTTCCGCACTGCTCGAAAGGCCTCTGAAGCAGTTGGTGCTCAAAAAGTTCTGGGGGACCGGCCGATTGAAATAACTGTACCATGCTCAAATTTAGACCCTGCTGCTGCACCTGCAACAGAGGACTGTATTTGACTTGTACATTTCTTCATTTCGTTGAAAAATGATTAATTTGTGTTTGCAGCTTGAAAGGGCTTGGAATTCTCTGAATTGGACAGAGAGACTGAGCTTGGTGGCCTCAGTTGTTCGTGGCATAACCTCACCATCTGATATGTCCCAAAAGAATCTCAAGGTTTTCTTCGCTAATGGCTTTTGACATCTCTGAAATTATAACAGGATTAATGGAACTTAAATAATGTACAAGTTTTCAATAACTTCTAGATCACCATACGTTTATTCATTTAAACACAACATTTACAGTGTTCTGAAATTACATTTTATTGCAGGAATCAAATGCAAGTGATGATGGCACATTTCAGCTTTATGAGCAGCTAAGTTCTTCATATCCTTCACTCCTCCAGCCTCTGATACATGAACGAGACACCGTGAGTATCGTAATTTCAACCATACTATGATTTAAGCCTTAATTAGTTTACTGTCTATATAATCTTGAGTGACTTGAACTGTGCATGATGAGTGTCTAAAGTAGCTAGTAAAAATAAAGGCCCCAACTACCAAGTTATATTGTGGTTGCCTGCTGGTGTGTTTCAGTTTGCATGGTCTCTAAAGAGGAGCAAAGCTGTGAATAAGAGTAAGGGAGTGGTGGGGGTTATTGGAAAGGGACACATGAATGGTGTAATATATGCATTGCTAGCTGACCTGGGAGACCTGCGGTTTAGGGACCTTGTGGGACAGAGGCCTTCAAGTCAAGGTGCTGATGCTAATTCTAATGGCAGATGGGTTGTCAAATTGGTCCAGGACTTGGTTAGAGACACTGTCATTGGCACCCTCCTGTGGGCATTATATGAGCAGATAAAAGGTGGGTTATAGAGCAGAGTTGATTTGAAATCTCTCTATGGGATTGATCTTTCTTTTTGTATACAAATTTTTCAACAACTGATGTGAAGAGTGATATCAAAGATTATTTATGTATATAACTTGCTCAGTTGTTCAGAGGCACCTCAAGAAAATTACAACTGGTACTTTTACTTTGTTGTTAAGATTTACTGCTTGGATAAGGATGTCAATCCAGCCTTATCTGATGAACTAACTCAGGATTATGTTCAAATTAAACATGCCATTGCCAGCCTTTTTGTAATTAATTATGTGATAAGGATGTCATTAAACGAAATCCACGACAATTTAGCCAATCATATCTAAAGGAGGTGAAATTTTTGGAATGTAATAAATAGTCTTGGATTTTGATTTTCTTCCTTTAGTGGAAACCAACGAACCACTGAAAATGCTTCATCTGTGTGCGCTGTTGCAGATACATCATGCATGGCAGGGTGTGTGCTTGATGCATGAACACAGAGGCAATATTGTCATTTACATGACTTGCTTGTAAAACAATGGACTCAACTCAACCCAAGGATATTAGGGGTTTCAGAAACCAGGAGCCAATGCCTAATCCTGGTTTTGGTTCTGAGATTCTGTATTGATGACAGTAATTATATACTATGAGAATAAATTAACTTTAGTTTTAATGGTAACTTAAGCCAGCCCTATTAGGCCACCAATTGGCAGAGTTGCTCAGGTTCCAGCCAAGATTTGTCTGCCTTACATAAAAATCCCTTTCCCTCCAATTGAAACCAAAACCTGAGACTGTAAAGTGCCACAGTACAAAATCCAGCAACATTATATTCAAAAAAGAAGTGAAATTTGTCCACGTTTCTCCCGACGAATGCTGCTGTAACGGACCTCATTTTCAAATTTTCATTTTTGATCAGTAATATTCTGAAATTTATTTTTGAAATTAAGTTTCTTAATTTTTGAAATTAAACATAAGAGATTCTTACAACAAAGAGTTTTTAACTTTTCATGTTAGAGATCTTACATGAAGTTCTTAGTGAAACTAAAGAGGCCTAACTGTTTACTTATATTTTCGTTCCTCTGTCAAGCAATCAACATAGTAACACTTGAAAGAATTCCTTTTCCAAAATAAAATGCATTTGGTAGTGGTGACTGATGCTAGCACATTTGTATCAAACAAATGATTGGCCGTTAATCGTTAGGTTAACAAGCAGTTATTTGTTTGATCAGTTAATCGTTAGGTTAAAAACAGTTATTCGTTAGGCCGTTAATAGTTAGTTTATAATAAACAGTTTCTCGTTAAGTTGTTAGTTTGTTAAACAGTCAATTTTAAGATATCCTAGCCACCCTACATTCTTAAACATTTAAAACAAGTTAACATAAGCATTTGTAAACCCCTAAATACAAGTTAACTTAAACACATGGAAATAATTCTTCAATTAAACTTAGTAAATCTTCAATACAAACCCCTAAATCCTAGCCACCATACAATCTTAAACATTTAAAATAAAGATGGTTGTATCTTAACCACAAGCTAGAGATGAGAAAAAAGTCAACTTAAGGAGAAGCTATCTAGTTTGACATAAATTGGCTAGCTACTAGAAATGTAATAGAACATTTACACATATTAATTCAAGATGTGAGAAGTAACTTGTCTGACTATAAATTGGAGCATTCAAATATTGTAGAAGTTGAAACTAACAAACATGCTAACTGCATAAGTGTATGAAGCATCTTAAATTAACTCAACAATACTCTCTCGAAATCGAGCCAATTTTTAAAATTTTGAATTGCAAATAAAATGATATTCATCGCGTTTGAAAACTTGAAATTATAGTTCAAAATTGGAAAACAAACTTCCATGGCATGCTATTAAATTGAAAGATTGTGAAATCTTCTTCACTAAGAACTCCATGTAATTAGAACCTCCCATGTTTGGTAAAACAAAATAAATGTCTATTTCACTCTAGATATTTCCATTCATTAGTGGGAAATGAAATGTTAGAGGGCGGTGCATGTATGTCATCTTTGTAACTCACATTTCTGCACTGCATGCAATTGTCTGAGAAACTAGAGAGAGATGTAATTTTGATAAAGACAAGCTCCCTTTCTCTTTATTAAATTAAGCCGTTTTCTTACACATGTTGCTTCTTCATTTGTTGTTACTGCTGACTTAACCCAGCACCTGGTATTATATATACCCCCTCTCAGCGTGCTTCAAGACACTTCATTCATTCAAGCCATGGATGCTGCTACAGAGAGGTCTGAGTTTAGGCAATATTCTGCAAATACCAAACCCTCTTTCGTAGATATGATCAATATCTTGGTTGTGGACGACGATGCCACCACTCTAGCTATAGTTTCAGCAATGCTTAAAACATGGAGCTACCAAGGTATATAGATTCGTGCATGTCCTTTTTAGATCTCGTGTTTATGGTTAGGCTTATGACGAGACTTTCTATGCATTAATGTTTTATTGCTCAATTCCACGACAAGTTTCATTTTGATTAGTCAATTTCTTTACATTACAAGAGTGGAATTAGAAAGTTTTGCGTCCTTGCCCATGTTTTCGTATATAGCTAGCTAAATTCCTCTTCTTCTTGTTTTTTCTTCTAATTGGACTGAAAATTTGATTTGATTTCTTAGAGTGTTTGGTTAGTTCTTTTCATTTTAATTGTCATATAGTCAATTTGAAAAGTCTTTTTCTTAGACTTTTTTTGTTCTAAGACTTTAAATGCCTTTTTCACTATAAGTGAGAATTTAAGTTGCGCTTTGTTTTCTTAATTCCTTAATTACATAAATTGAAGTCTCAGTTATGTTTTTTTAATTATGGTGTTTTTTTTATTTATAAATCCAATATCCAAACCTTTTCCCTTTCACTAGATCTAGATCTCATCCTGTACTAGGTAAATTAGATCAGGTTTTCAGGTTTTCTTCTTTTGTTTCGATGGATCCAAGAGAATTCTTTGGACCTTCAGGTTTTCAGCAGCTTTTTCTGTAAGAATGGTTGATAAGAAAACTAAATATTAGACCTGACAATATCATATTACCTATTACATTACCCATACACGAATTCACACGAAATTATCAGTATTTGGGTTGGCCTTATCGGGTCGGGTTGATAACAGGTGAACTCGTTAAGTCAGTATTTTTCGCAAATGACCCGTTAACCCGTTAAGAGTAGGGGTATTTTTGTAAATTTATGTTATGAAATCCCTATCTAACCCCACCAATGGCATGCTCCTATCATTCCCAAATTATTATTTTATTTATGTTCTTACTATTTTATATTGTTGATTAATTACTTAAATCCATAAGATTATTTTACTCTTGATTACAAATACAATCTAACCCACCAATGACATACATCTCTCATTCCATATTATTATTTTGTTTATTTTCTTATTATTCTACATTGTTGATTAATTACTTAAATTCCTAGGATTATTTCGATATTGATTACAAATACAATCTAACCCCACCAATAGCATCCTCCTTTCACTCCATATTATTATTTTAATTATTCTCAAATACTTAATGTATTATTCTTTTATCACAAAGAATTGTCTAATTTGTGTTTTCATTTAACAATTTGTTAACAAATATAGTATTTTTTTTAAATAGGTAAAGCGCGTGAAATGAGCAAAAAAATAACTCATTATAGTCTTAACGGGTCGGGTCGGGTTTTCGCGAATTTGAACAGGTCGGGTTCGGGTTTAATATTTCCCACCCGTTAGCTTAACGGGTCGGGTCGGGTCGGGTCAATTTGCTTTTTTAACGGGTTGACACGAACACGATACGAAACCCGCAAACACGACACGTTTGCCAGGTCTACTAAATATATGTGTTATGCCATTAGGGTTTTTGTGTGTGTAACTTTCCCGACTCAAACAAAAGGGGATGACTGTGCATCCAGTTAGAGAATTTTATTATATCTTGTGTGGTGATGATTATTGATTTCCTTTGCAAATAAGCGTAGCATTATTTTTTCTTCTTCTTTTATAATAAGAATTAAAAGGGCCCTTATACTTATAAGTCACGATTTTACTCCTTTGTTGGGTTGGGTATATTGGTTTCCCTATTTGAAATCAAAGGGTTAGCAAAAAAATTTTGTTTTTTTTTGTTTTTATAATAAGAAAAGGACTTACGAGATCCACTCCTTCATCGTGTATATATAAGGTCTTAGAGTAAATCCTTGATTCATGCATAATATATGTGTGTGTGTGTGTGTGTGTTTGTGAGGGTCCAAATGTGATTTCATTAATCCATGCTATATATGCGTATGTATACATATAAGAACGTTAAATGCTTTACTACATCGTTCATTAATTTTCCAAGATTTAATTAATTGCTTTATTGAACTATATATATACTACACTAACATTTGGTTGCTCTACATTGATTTGCAGTTGTCTCGGTTAGAAACCCTATCGATGCTTTGGCTACCCTTCGAGCGGGGAAAGACATATTTGATCTAGTTGTTACAGATCTTCATATGCCTCAGATGAATGGGTTTGAATTGCAAAAGCATGTCCATGAAGAATTTAAGCTACCTGTTATTAGTGAGTGTTAATTTTAAGTACTAATTAAATAAACTAATCTCACACATATATCCTTAATAAAACTAACTTTGTTTAATTTTCTCAACGCAGTGATGTCCGCAGATGACAAAGAGAGTGTGATACTAAAGAGTTTAGAGGGTGGAGTTGTGTACTATATAGTAAAGCCTGTGAGCAAAGATGACATGAAGAATGTGTGGCAGTATGCTGTTGCAGCTAAAAAGGGTAAATCGGTTACCATAGAGGAAATAGAAAGTGCTCCAGGAGAAGCACCTGGTGAGGTCGAGGATGGAGGTTCTGAGACATCTTCCGATAGCGACGAAGAAAAACAGGAGAAAAAAGCCGAGGCCAAGGTCAAAAAGGCACGTAAGAGGCACAGGGAAGACGATAATGAAGAACGTATGGTTGCCCCAAAGAAGCCAAAAGTGGTGTGGACAAATTCACTTCACAATCAGTTTCTGCTGGCCATCAGACACATCGGCTTGGACAGTATGTGACGTGCCTAGCTATTTCCAATTATCTCATATTTTCTTTCCTTTCCAATTATATGTGTTTATGCATAGCTTTGTGTTGTACTCATTAGAACTAATAATATTTGTATGCTTTTTTCTTTCCTTTTCCTTTTGGGTTCGTGCAGAAGCTGTGCCAAAGAGGATTCTCGAGTTCATGAATGTGCCAGGCTTAACTAGAGAAAATGTAGCTAGTCATTTGCAGGTTTGTTATTATTCCATTAATCTATTAGAATTACTCAATTATTATTATTAGCTAATTTTATGTGATTTCCTTTTTCTATTAGGAATTTTTATAAATATTACGTTCTTGTTAGCAACGATTCATCACTTCATCACATTCCATGCAAAGAAAGAAAACGTTATTTTATATGAAGACACATCTTTTTGTAGCTAAATATATGGTATATTAATGATTATTCTAGTGTTTATTGAAAACTATATTATATGTATGCACTAAAAACTTTTTTTTTTTTCTTTTTAACCTTGATGATCATCTTGTTAACGATGGTTTGCATGAATTTGCAGAAGTATCGTATCTTCTTGAAACGAGTTGCGGAGAAAGCCAGGCTATCCAAGTGCTTGTCTGAGAGGGTGTTCAGGCCAAGCTTCGGACTTGGCCATCCAGCACTAGTCTTCAACAATGTCCAACGAGACCAATATTATTCACAACTCCTCAACCCACAGCAAATGGGAACAACAATTGCCTCTACATTTCAACCATCAGCTGGAATTGGAAGCACCCTAGCTCTCACTGCTGCTGCTTCCAATAACCTTGGCTCCATCCAATTCCCCAAATATCAGCAATCTTCAAGCAGCAACAGCAGCAGATCCATCCCTCAACTTATCGGTTCGGGCCAGTCGGGTCTATTGAGCAATAATCAAGGTAACATTATGTGCCAGCAACCAATGCTTGGTAATGGTAATGGTAATGGGGATCAGCTGCTTTACCAAGCAAACCGCCACAGGGCAGCTTTCGGGGTGCAGCAATTGATGAACACTTTTGGCAATGGAGGTAGGTCTTTTGGCCTAATGAACAATATTGGACTTACCAACAATAATATTGGTACAAGCAGTTTGATGCAAGTATATCCACAACAAAGTCAGCCAAGGCAGAATGGAGTTTTCACTTTCACCAATAACCCATTCAGCTACAACTTTGCTGCATCAGGAAACCAGAGTTCAAGTTATACTCCATTGTCTTCAAGTTTTGAGAACATGGGGTCTAATTTTAACAATGTGAACCAGCTGGTGCCAAACTCCAGTCACCAGCTGGTTAGTAACTTTGCCGGATCCCAGATTACGAGCAACAGTGGAAGAGAGCTAGTGGGATTAATGGGTAGTCAACCAGCTGGGATGCTCAATGATATTACTAACAATATTAATATTGGTGGTGGTGGTGGATATCCAAATGTGAGTCTCACTGGTGCACCAATGGGAAACAATAATGGGATTTTTAATTCTGGTTACATGGCTCAATTGGGAGCTTCTTCACAGTTGATGTCTTCTTCTGCTGGGTTTGAGATTAGTGGTTCTGCATACCAATTTCCACCCAGTTTGCTTGAGAACAATGGTGATGATCAGCAACAAAATGTTCCAGTGCTGCCACCGCCGGCAGGGAATATTAATGACCAATGTGGTCTGGCAAATATCAATGTTGGAGGAGGAAATGTTGAAAATTCTCATAGTGGTGTCATGGATAATACCAATACTACAGATGCTCCTCCTACCTTGATCAACAACAACAATATTTCTCATGAACAAGAATTGGTCGGTGACATTGATGACTTGATGCTCAGTAATCTGTTCATGGATCAGCAGAACAACTATGAACCTTTTCCTCCTCCTTCTCAGGTACATAAATATAAACCAGAAATTAGTGATTTTCCTTTCATCCTAGTTAATATATATTATTTCAGCTATGTTGGTCTCTCTCTTTCTCTCTTTCTCTCTCTCTCTCTCTCTCTCTCTCTCTCTCTCTCTCTCTCTCTCTCTCTCTTTGTTCCCCCACATAATTGTTTATTTCAATGTGTGCAGCAACAAGATGGAGATCAAGATCAACTTCCTCCCGACTTTGCCAGTTTCTTATATCAAGTTGAAGCTGCGGACCAAGTTCCAAACCCTTCTGCAGACCAAGTTCCAGACCCTGACTCTTACCATGTCGAAGATAATGCAACTAATGAACAATCTTGGAGCCAGGCATGCCTACTGATTGCATACTCTCTCTCTCTCTCTCTCTCTCACAGACACAAATATTATATTATCATGATACTAATTAATTATGGCAAATGTGTGACTGTGTGCAGCAGCAGGAGGGTGGTGATCAACAAGTTGTCAACCACGAATTCGGTGGCAGCGCCTTTGAATCAGAGGACTACAGCATATTATTTGACCCAGAGCACCCTTTCCAGGTAACTCAATTCATTTGTAGCAACCACGCAGTTATATGATATATGAAATGGCTCTTTGATGATTTTTGCTAATGAAGTAGTCATTTTGTTTTACTTATATTCTTGCAGGATTGTGACGATGATTTCTTAAATGCCATATTGGATGCTGATATGTAATTTGTATTGAAAGCAGTCAAAAACCGAGCAAGGATCGATCCGAATCCAGTCCTTTGAAAAGTTTCTTAACTTAATTAGTTTGATTGGATTTAGATTAGATAGATAGATGACTTGTTTCAATATAGTAGAGACTAATATTGGTACATAACTTTGGCTATCTAGCTAGTTTGTGTTTTGCAAATTAAAGACTTGCTATAAGGTTTCCTTCCTTCTAAGACATAAATTTGACATGTACAAGTTTGCTCTCTCTCTCTCTCTCTCTCTCTCATTAATTTGGGCCTGGGCAGCGCCTGCACCAAACAGCATTGAGTAAGGCCCTTGCATAAGTTCTTCAGAACAATTATAAAAAATCAGATTTAGTCAACTCTTGCAGCTTTAGCTTCCCAAAAATACCAAGCTTTCGAATGGAAATCTTGGGATAAGCAAAAAAATCTAAAATGAGAAACCAAACGCTAATTAAAAGTCCACCGTTCCATTACCATCCCAATCAAATTTCCTCAATTTCTTCAATTTGACAATAAAAAACTAGCCGTTGGAGAAAATCCTTTCCAAAGCTAAACACATGGCCCCAATACAAATAGATTTCTTCTTCCAAAAATATTTAGACACCACAAATCGAATCTTTTAATCTAAGATTTCTTCTTCCAAAACCACTGAGAAAATCTATTTGGGTTAGATTTTGGATCATGATTTCTGGTCGCTGTGCAGCTTGCAAGTATCTGAGAAGGAGATGTCCTTCAGATTGCATATTCTTTCCCTATTTTCCTCCCAATAATCCTGAAAGATTTGCCTCTGTTCATAGAATCTATGGTGCCAGCAATGTTGCCAAAATGCTCCAGGTAATAATCCTACAAGATCAAGGTTCAAATGATTTTTCACGACACTTTTCGATCCGTGAAGATTGAGTGTCACTAGACTAAATCTTTATCATAATGTAACTATATTATGTATAAGTAGATAAATGTGATATCGATACATCTTTTCTTCTTTAATTGCCAACTTTTGAGAAATTTATTTTGTATTTATATCATCTCTAACTATGATTTCTTCCCTACTTATGATTCTTCTTCAGCAACTACCACACCATTTGAGAGGTGAAGCAGCCGATACTTTGTGTTATGAAGCTGAATGTAGAACACATGATTGTGTGTATGGTTGTGTTAAGACTATTTCACAATTACATCAAGAAATAAACAAGGCAGAATGCCAATTAGCTAAAACACGAGCTGAGATTGCCTTCATTAGCTCTAGTGGCGGACAAGGAAGGACTACAACAACCTCAACCTCATTACCAACCACAAGTTCAACCCAACTTTAATTTCTTGCCCGACCAAATCAATGTTGGGGGCACCCAATTTGGTTCTTCCTCTGAAGCTCCTTGGTTTACTTGATTTGTTTTTGTATGGAAATATATATATATATATATATATATATATATATATATATATATATATATATATATATATTATTAAGAGTTTATTTGTGTATGATGTTGCTGGAGTAATACAGACAAGTGCGTAAAATAATAGTCAAGTAAAAGTTAATTATCTGTACAAACATTCCAATAATATTGGGGGAAGGAGCAGTGGCGAGCCAGGACTTGTGATGAAGGGCCCCTTCATAAAACTTGTATTCTCTTCATAAATTAATTATCATGATTTTCATATTTTAAATTGGTTAAATACTAATTTCATCATCTACACTATTAAAAACTTAAAACTTAATCATTTATATTCCAACCGAGAAAATAAATGAAACAAAGAGAGTTCATAAAAGCACAATATTAAGGTACCCAATTCAAACATGAAAAAAATGAGGAAAATAAAATATTCACAAAACTTTAAACAAAAGAGGAAGAGAAAGAAGAGGAAAAAAAGGTTAAAACTTTAGGAGTTTATATTGCAAATATCATGGTTTATTTGTAAACAAAAAGAACCTAATATATTATTTTATTTTAGGGTAAATATCCTAAAACTAATCTAATATATTATAATATTATATATCATATATAATATACAAATAAAAGAGATAAAAATGAAGTGAGGGCCTGGGACCACACTGGTCCCATGCTAGCTCCGCCCCTAGGAAGGAGAAATGAACGAACTTAAGACCTCGGATAAGGGAGAAAATATTTTTAATCACTCGAGTAACAAGCTCTTGCACATATTTTTAGATATATAATTTTTGATTTTTTTAATACTATTCAAATAGTAATGAACCCAAGACTCCCTAGTCCAAATTGGGCCGTCATGTTCAGCCCAGCCCAGACTTGTAAATGGCAAATATATTTTTGGAAAACCGACACGGCGCACGTGGTGGGTTCAGATGATAAAAATATATTATTTTCCCCCTATTTTTATTATTTATCAAAGTGACTCGTTAGTCAGAAAGGACCAATTGTACAAATATACTAAAATTAGGGTCCTTTTCAACAATATCCAAGACGTTGTTTTCTTGTACTATTTATTACACTCACGAGGGCTTCGGTTCGATCAAATCAAAGAAATATCACCCACTTCCCTCGCATCGCTAGGGTTCGAGGCTCCGTTGCTTTTCAATCGTCGTCTGAAAAAGAGAAGGTAAGAAACATTCTGAAACCTTATCCTCGTTTTCCTTATCTAAAAGCTTCTTAGGTTTCCGCTTGGTTCCCGAGAAAATTCGAAAGAAATGAAAATTGTGATCTGGTTACTTCTTGCGTTGCTGTTTCCCAAATTTTTTATTAGCTACCGTTTCTCGGCATCCGAATGGGGATCTGACCTTTAGGCTTTCTATAGCGGTAGATCTGACTGCTCTGCGGCTTTGGTCATTGTTTTCTGGTTTCTTTTCATTAAATTAATTTATAAATTTGTTGTGTATTAGCGGTATTTTACCAATTGGAAATTCTTTTGGTTATCAATTTTATTTTTGTATTCTTTTATATTCTTTTTTCGCTAAATTTGAATTGGAGATCTTGTTTTCGTGAAATGCATAGCCGAATTTTTTTTCGTTGGCTAAATTAGGTCCGAACTTCCGGTTTTAGTGAAATGCATAGCAGAATTGCACTTTTTTTTCCAGTAATAGTGATATTTCTTGTGATTTCTAGGTCTTAGTTTCTGGTTGAAGATAATGGTTTGAGACTAATGCTCCTTGTATGAAAAAAGGCCCGAGCTTTTTGTGAGTTTTGCCTATGAACGTAACATAGTTACCTTGCATTTAAGCGCCTTGTTGTTTTTGCTTTTGAAGAATGTTTGGTGTTCAGTGGTGTTTTCCAAACTGCTATGCTCGTTGTTTTCATGTGAGAATTTGGTGATGTTGGATTGTTAGTTGGTTCTTATTGCATTTTTACATAACCGTTCTATCGTTCTTATTTGAACAGTGTGAAAGATTATTTTGCATGTTTACTAATATCTTATTCTCACTTGTGCCAGAAAATGAGGCCCATTTTTTGTGGGAATTTTGAATATGATGCTCGACAAAATGAATTGGAGCGGCTTTTCGGTAGATATGGGAAAGTTGACAGAGTGGATATGAAGTCTGGTGAGTTATTTTGCTCACCTTGTGTTGATTGCATTTCTTTTGTTGTATCTGTATGAAGTTATTATTGCGTTAATCTTCCTCATCCCAAAGTTGTGCTTATTGCCCCAATGACACTAGTTATCCATCTCTTCTCCCCAAATACCTTCAAACATACTATCTTTCTCTATCAAATAGCCATTGCAGTACATCTACCCAATGCCACCCCCATCTTACTCTACCCAAAAACTTCTCATAGGGTAAAGCATGACAAAGCTGGAAGAGACCAACTCAAATGTTGTATTAGAATTCATCCTCCAATTTTGATCCCAAAAGAGTTATATTTAATTTCTTTTACAGAACCAGTTATGTGGGAATGCAAAATTGTGACTGAATTCACTAAATTAATTAAACACCTGTAAAACTGACTGCACAGTTCACAGCTTGTGTGTGGTAATATTTGGTGGAAAAGGGATTTTAGTGCATTTAGTCATCATTTTGTATTTCAGCTTATTTGCTTTGGTAAAATAAATGATTTATAGTTCTTTTGGAGTCTAAAATGAATGCTTTTCTAATACAATATTTTCAGAAATTAGAATTTCTTTATTTCTTGACTTAACAGAAATGATTATAAACATGAACTAGCTGCCCCAATCTAGCATTCCTTTCTCACACAGTTTTGGGTGCGCTACCTTGAAGGAACTTAGTGTAGAGTTGTTCAAATTATTATTTTAATAATCTGTCCGGGGAGTCTGTTCATGACCAGAACAGGAGATTAAAATTTGTGCATATATGCATGTAATTTGCATTGATTTTAAATTTGTAATAACAATCACATAAAAATTATTATACCCTCTGTGAGAATGCACTGGACCTTACAGCAGAAAAGGCAATTCAACTGCGGCACGTCTACATCTGTAGTGGTGACATTTACTATACGTTGTTTCATCGGCAGTCCCATTGAAGAATCATCCAGAAATCTCTCAGTGACAGCAGTCTTCCTTTGTTGAGTTCCTGTGGGGGTTCCGGATACGTTTAAGAATATATGCATGTAATTTGCATTGATTTTAAATTTGTAATAACAATCACATAAAAATTATTATACCCTCTGTGAGAATGCACTGGACCTTACAGCAGAAAAGGCAATTCAACTGCGGCACGTCTACATCTGTAGTGGTGACATTTACTATACGTTGTTTCATCGGCAGTCCCATTGAAGAATCATCCAGAAATCTCTCAGTGACAGCAGTCTTCCTTTGTTGAGTTCCTGTGGGGGTTTCGGATACGTTTAAGAAAAAAAGCATGTATATTTTGACGCATAAACCCCCATACTCAACATTTTCTTTGACGCAGGATTATCTTGGGATATCCATTCTCTTCCAGGCTAGTGGATGGGCTCTTCAGAATTCCATGTCTTGCCTGTGACGAGCTTCCTCTTCTTGTTTTCAAGAAGAGTCACTCTGATCTGCCATTGCACTACCGCCATCCCACATTTTCCACAGTCACAATTGCCTTTCATTCCTCATGACTTTCGCCCAGCCCTCAATTTCAGACATGTTTCAAGATTGAAACACTGCCAATCCCATGGCAGAGGCAGCAGATTAGATGGAGAAGGCACTATCTTTACATTGACCCACCATGAGACATCCACTTTTGGATTGTTGTCCCTTGACATCACTTAGTTCATAATACAAGGTCTGTTACTAATTTTACTGGTCACTTAGTTTGTAGATTTCCCGGAGGTTGCCAAACTGTTTAATTAGGATAGAATTTTAGGTGGTTTGTACATTGCTGAACGGAGGAATCCCGCCTCTTATTGAAGAATCCTTATACAGGGAATGCTTACCTTTGTTTGGTAAAAACACGTGGAATTTGTTTTCAATCTATTCAGAATATTTACTTCACATTTTTTACAGGGTTTGCTTTTATCTACATGGAAGATGAGAGAGATGCTGAGTATGCTATTCGGGGACTTGATCGGAAAGAATTTGGTAGAAAAGGACGCAGGCTTCGTGTTGAATGGACGAAGGTAGCAAATGTAGGCAATTTCTATCCTTATTTTGCTTTGTTGCTGTTTGTCAGGTTATTTTCCAGAGTGTACAGGTTTTAGCACTTTTGTGTTTCTATTGCAGCATGAACGTGGTACTAGAAGACCGGGTGCTTCAAGAAGATCTTCGACTAATACAAGACCTTCAAAGACCTTGTTTGTTATAAATTTTGATCCATATCACACTAGGACCAAGGATTTGGAGAGGCACTTTGATCAATATGGGAAAATTGTGAGTGTTAGGATCAGAAGAAATTTCGCATTTGTTCAGTATGAGTCACAGGAAGATGCTACTAGGGCATTGGAAGCTACGAACATGAGGTGGATATCTCTCTCTCTCTCTCTCTCTCTCTCTCTCTCTCTCTCTCTCTTGGAGCAAGCATTGTACTAGATTTTTAAATTTTGTGTGTCATGTTATTGGCTGATAATGTGTTTTTGCAGCAAGCTGATGGATCGAGTTATATCAGTGGAATATGCAGTTCGTGATGATGATGAAAGAAGAGACGGCTTTAGTCCTGATAGGAGAAGTCGTGATAGGTCACTAGACAGAGGCCGTGATAGAAGAAGATCCCCAAGTCCCTACAAAAGAGAGAGGGGTAGCCCTGATTATGGCCGTGGCCCTAGCCCTGGTCCCTACAGGAGAGAGAGGGGTAGTCCTGATTATGGCCGTGGCCCAAGTCCTTATCGAAGGGAGAGAGTAAGTCCAGACTATGGCCGAGGCCGCAGCCCAAGTCCCTATCGAAGGGAGAGATCTGATCATGGCCGGGTCTCTAGTCGTAGTCCCCGGAAAGTGAGGATGAGTGCTGACCGTATCCGTGATCGTAGCCGTAGCCGTAGTCCTTATGGAAGAGAGAGGCCTGGAGCTGACAATGGCCATGCTCCCATCCGTAGTCCATATAAGAGGGATAGGGACAGTCCTGAAAATGGTGCCATCGAGAGTCCATATAAGAGAGATAGGAGCAGTCCTGAAAATGGTGCCATCCAGAGTCCATATAAGAGAGATAGAGATAGTCCTGAAAATGGTCGTGGCCCCAGCAGCAGTCCTTATGAAAGAGAGAGGGTCAGCCCTGAAAATGGTCGCGGTCCAAGCCCCAATTCTGTGCCGGAAGCTAGGGTGGACAGCCCTACCTATGGTGGGCCTGAAAGCCCCATGCAGGAGAGATATAGCAGGTTTGAATTTCATTCTGACTCGCATGGGTTATTATTAACTGTGTTATTCATACGTGTAAATAAATTTATCTTGTCATTTGTTGTTGACACATCTCTTTCTGTTAACTGCAGCCGTTCACCACAAGCTGAGGAATGATGATGATCTTGATCAGTGGTTTGGATCTGTCCTGGTTGTGAGATGCTGCAGTTTGTGGTTCCCTTGAAAACTCCCTCCATTGAGTCGAATCATAATACAGCCAGCTTATGTAGTTTCTTGTAGCCTTATTTCTGAGTTGTAGCTTTTAGAGATACTTGTCTGCAGTAGTTTCTGCTCAAAACTTTATGGAACTTATTATTGCTATTGAACAAGCAACTTGATACAGAATTTTCCCCACCACCCCAAGTGGTTGTTTACTATTTTAATTTCTTGATTGATACATTCGTGAGGCAGGTTATTTTGTGTTTGGAATTTCCTCAATTGGTCTTTGATTTATCTCTAAATTTCTTGGCCGGCCTTGATCTCCGTCTGCTTACAGTGCTGTAGTCGTGTGGCATTCTTGTTTCCTGTGTCATTGATTTGTTAAGTGCTCAATGTCCATTTCCTAACAAATATACAGTGCCCGTGTTTGTTTTGTTCCTTTTTTTTTCGGTGTTTTTAAGCGAAAAGAGTCATTTAAAAAAATAATAATATGAAAAGTGATCTCATTTGGGCTAGTAGGTTGAGCTGTTGTTAGTGTATTTTTAGGGTGGTGTTAAACTAATTTTAAACTTAACTGAGTACACCATATGATATAAGTACGTCATAATAATTAAATTAAAATGTAAATTTGACTAAGTACACTCTATTTAACTATTAAAAATACACTTGATACACCTTAATACATTCTATCGCACAACATCCTAATACTAAGTACACCATATTTTACATGAATTGGTCGTCTTCGTCAAATATGTTCTTGTCAACTCCTTTTTCATTTATCAAATCAAAACTCTCAAGGATTCACCCACTCATTGAACCAAATTCATTAGCTCTTCCAAATTTGTGTAAAATTATTCATATACAAAAAGGAATTAATTTGAATGCGGTTGCTTTGTTTAGGTGCACATGAATTTCAGATTCAGGCATTTCAGCTGTTGCAAGTGATTGCCCTGGACTTGAGATGATTAATATAGCCTACTGTAAAGACATTACAGATAGTTCATTAATCTCATTGCCAAAATGTTCAAGTACATTACGGATAGTTCATTAATCTCATTGTCAAAATGTTCAAACTTGAACACCGTTGAAAGTCGAGGATGTCCTCTTATCACATATTTGGGTCTACCATCAATTGATGTGGGATGCAAGCAGCTGGACATAAAGAAGTGTTCCAGCATTGATGACGCTGGGATGATTCCGCTTGCACACTTTTCTCAAAACCTTAGACAGGTACTCTCTCTCATTTCTTGCTTTTCTGGAGCCAAACAGCTCGTTGGAGAACAACAGTTTTACCAGTCCATTCATACTTTCTTGCATATTAATTTGTCATATAGCTCTGTTACAGAAGTGGGGCTGTTATCCTTAGCCAGTATCAGTTGCCTACAAAGCTTAACCATCTTGCACTTTGAACTTTGAAGGTCTCCTTTATATATAACATTCAGTGACTAATTAGTTTTGTTAATTAAGATGGTCATTCATTGAAGCAACTGCCATAACGCGGAATATATATACTCTTCTCAATTCTCTATTGCCATCTTCTGTGGTGTCCATTGTATGTCTTTCAAGGCCTTGAGCAAGCTTTGTTTGATCAAAATATCCATCACTTGAAATTCAGCGTTTCAAATCTCTACAACGTTATACGAATTTGTTCCGCTCTTCCACTCTGGTGTACACCAACTTCGGGGTTGCTCAATGGTGCAGAGTTTGGGGAGGATTTTCTCAAATTGCTACAAAGCAATCACTTGTTCATTGCATGTTTCTGAAATTGAATGGGACCAAAAGATAGAAGTAGCCAATCTAGGCAAGGTTGAAGGGTATGTGGTCTATCTCAACCAGGCTGAAGAATTTCGACACGTGACCCCGAAATCTGATGCAATTGAAATCACCATCCAACCATCTTCATTCGAACTTTTCAGCTTTGTGCCAATTAAAAAGCTCGGAAGTAGCATCCAGTTCATGCCAATTGGACTTACAAACATGTTCAACAGTGGAGCCATTGTCCAAGGGTTGGAGTACAAAACTACTGCAGTTGAGTTTAGTACAAACAAAAAAAACTATGGCTTTTTGGCAAGGGGTTATGATTGACAGCTTCAATATGTCAAATCTGTTTCAAATCAAACTCTGAAATTCTAATTTGATTAGGGTTCAATATGTTGAGTATGATGTACTTATTAAAATTACTTTTGTTTCAGTATTCAATATATCTTTTTTTGTCATTTTATATTAGGGTAAATTAGTAATTCAATAAATATTTTGGTAGTATGATGTACTCAGTTAATTTTAGGATTCGTTTAACAACATACTTTTATTATTATTTATATTAACAAAAAAATTAATTTAAGAAAAAATAAACTACTGGTTAGTTACCCAAAAGAAATAGCATGCTTTGGTTAAGCCCCAGGATCGATGATGGAGTTTCACAGAAGAGGACTTGAGCCATGTGAAGTGATGATGAATGAATTCAAATTCGAATTCGATGATTATATTTGACAATAACGAATCCATAAACATAAATTAGGTGTTTGGGCATAAACACCGTAAAGTCCAATGGCCTTTGATTGAACGCGGTTTTTCTGAGACCAAAATTTGGGTTTTCTGAAATGCTCACTACCTAATATTTTCCCGACCGTTCAAAAGCAACACACAAGTGGTAACCAAAAGCATTCGTGTGTGTCTTTTTTTCTTGGGCAAACTTGATGATCCAAGTGGAATTGGAATCTCAGTTAACTGTCGTCTTTTTGCTTCCTCTTTTTTTGTCTGGTTCTAACTTTCGTACCATTCTGGATATTAACATTGTCCACATCAGCCCATTAGTAAGTTGAATATGACAAAGGAAAGACCATTTTTGACGCGTAAAAACATTTGGATAACTTAAAATATGACATATATGGAGGGCTGACACGTGTAAATTGATTTTCACACTTGCACACGTGTGAACATGCAGCTAATTAATCCCCTCACTAATCTCTAATTCAAAGTTCAAATCATGTTTGTGTCTCTTCCCACACTACCAACCAAATGGGAATGGCTTTCGGTGAAGCATACAATATGCAATGGCTTTTAGGGTGAAGACGAAGTCAAAAAAGGAATTTTAATATGCTTCCCTCAAAAGCGCTTTCTTAGTTAATAGCTAGCACACATCGACCGACTTTAGTTTTGAATTGATTAAATGGCGTGGGGGTGGTGTGGGGGACATTTAGACTGAAACTTTAAGAAGTTGATCTTAGCAAATATCCCTACTTCATTGACCAATCAATGTTCAACATATAACTACACCCTAATCAAAATCTTCTTGACTACAGCAAAGACTCATTGAATTTGGATCCCTAATTAGGTTTTGGGTTTGGGATTAGAATGTGAACGGGTGGATTATATATGGTAATAATGACTCATGACCCTCCATTAAGCTTATCATCATCTCATTTGGAACTATTAAGAGAGATATATATGTAACTTTTTTCACATTTTAGATGAAAAGACAAGACTAGGACATTGTAGTTAAAGGAAGTGGCGGGCGGTTTGTACAAGAGCTTATTTGTTTTCAAACTATTGGTCTAAATACATACAGCTTTGCAAAGCCAAATTAACTAGGTTTCCTTAACTTTTTTCTCCTTTTTGTTTTGTACTTGTTTTTATTTTATTTTATTTCCAAAGAAAAAGCAAGTCAAGATTACAAAGGGCTGAATTCACTATTGCAGATTTCTTTATTAGACTTTGTTAAACTTAGTCATTAGTATCAATGTCTGAGCTTTCTGCAATAAGGATCCTTTGTGGTAGATATTGTCTTGGAATTGTTTGATTGGGATTGATAATTTGGCTACGTCAAACCAACTAGTCAAAAGTACAAGATATACAACTAACTTTGAGTATATGCAAGTGCTTAATTCGAATATATAAACAATAAAGTTGTAAAAAAGTCTCTTCATTGTCAACACAGATTATAAAAGGAGTTAGAAATCTCGCCACAATCCCAACTTCAGTCCAATTGTGATTATGAACTTTTTCTTTGGGGGAGGGAGGGGGAGGAGTTTTAGAGTCGCACCTACAACATAGGCCAAATGCTTTTGTGGCCTGCATGTTAATTGTCGGCGAAGATTCATTCTGTTATGTATAACTTTGCATATCACTTTCAGCCCACATTAGAGATTTAGTCGGTGCTGGATCTTAGCCGTAATTATCACATAAAATTGCTTTATTCGGATTTCATTGAGTTCCACAATGAAAAATTTCATATCGTGATGAGCTTGATCAGTCAAGACTAAAGCAATTTTTTAATAGTGTAGTTCAAGTGGTTAAGAACAGTTATCCATGCACTCATAGTCATATGTTCGGATCTCTGATAAGTGCATTATTTTCTATATTTTTATACCTCTTATATTTGGTTTTTGTAGAGAAAGTTAATTAAAAAGAGCACTATTACTTTACTTTCCTTATTTACAGCTATTTTGTGCTTTTGGAAGGATTTCGACGGAAAATTGACTTTTCGAATGAATTTTAGCGCAATGCCAATTGGAGAAGAAAGCTAAGACATTGAAGATGATTGTGTCAAATTTTCATAATTTTCTATCATGCCAATTGCTCCAGACTTGCAAGTCAAGACAGCCTAAGTTGAAATCCCGTCAGAACTACGCTATTGTGGAAGATTGAAGAGTTGATGACTTTCCCGATTTTTCCTAGTGGCGTGTGATATATGCTTGGAAAGCTTAGAGATCAAGCTACGTTTCTCATATTTTTCCAGAATTTTATAGGAAGTGTAACGACCCCAAACCTTGTGCACAAGTTGTCTGACGTGTTTCCCAGTTAGAGAAAGATTCTTTTACTAGTTTGTTTCCTTAATTATTTAGGATTTTGTTTTGCTTTATGATAGTTTTTTCATACCTTTTTATAGTAGGGTTTAGTTGTTTTACACTATATAAGGTCACCCTAAGCTCTCTCTATGGGAGACCATATACGAGATACCAGATACTTTGACACCATATTTTTATACACCCATAGAAAATCAGAGAGAGCCAAGAGTTTATTGCTGCCGTGCTTGAGGAGCTTATGAAGGTGTTACTGTGGAGATTCCGGAGATCAAGTCCATCAGCCAAATTAGTTTTATGACAATAATTATCTTGTATAACTTTTCTTTTGTCATGAACTAATTTTCTTTGTTAGGGCTACGATGTAGCCTAACCATGAATACTTAATTTTTATAGTTATATTAATTTCTGATTATTATTCCATGTTGAGTATTTGTTATTGTTCTTAATGTTTTAAATATCTAGCTAATGTTTAATTAATGATCCAAGGGGACACCGAGAGGAGATGTTTGGTGTTTGCTTCTTGTAACAAATATCATGTCTTGAATGAGTGCACGAGAGGGACTAACATGACTCAGGCAATTTTCTTGTAGGTTCTCATAGAATTTAATGGGTTCTTGATTTTCTAAATTTGTTGCTCGAGAGAGAATGTGTTGTTAATTAAGAATACTTTTGGTTGAGCCCGAAAGGGGATATCGAATGAATTAGGAGAAACTAACTGTCAACATGGGTAGTAATTAGGGTTAATTAGCTATAAGAATTAAGTGGAATTGGTTATGGTGAAATCAGATGCTCTAGCGCCTCATCAACTTGATTTTCTAAATTGTTATTTAAATTGGTACTTTTTATATTTGTTTTAATTTAGTGTAATAAATCAATCACTCTCCTTAATCAATTGTTCAAATAAACTTTTGAATTAATTGTAATTGGTAATTAATAGGAAATTACAGTTTTTGTGGAAACGACGCTCTATTTACTTTTATATTACTTGTGCGGATTGCCAAAAGCTTGCAATAATTTCACAAGTTTTTGGCTCCGATGCCGGGGACTGTTTTATTTACTATTAATATCAATATATTTTAATTCTGAGTTTAATTTGAATATTTTTTTTCTTTTTGTTTCAAGTACTTTGATCCATGTATGCAACATTCTCATAACATAGCACTCATACCACTTGACCCAGAAATTGAACGTACATTTCATAAGTAGAACAGAGGAAACAAACAACACACTTTGGTGGAACCACCACCCTCACCTATGGCGGATGAAGCAGGACAAGAACTAAGGGAATTTGCCACCCCAATGGCAACTCCCTATGGGATCCAACATCCTGCTACCGCGACCAACAATTTTGTGATTAGACCTTCCATGATCACCATGCTGCAGAATTCATCCGTATTTTGTGGTATGCCGAATGAAGATCCAAATATACATCTTGCGATATTTTTGGAGATTTGTGACACATCAAAGTTCAATGGGGTGACTGATGATGCGATTCGTTTAAGGCTATTCCATTTCTTCTTAAAGGATAAAGCCAAGCTTTGGTTAATGTCACAACCACAAGACTCCATCCGAACTTCGGATGATTTATCCAAGAAATTCCTTGCTAAATATTTCCCTCCAGCCAAAACTGTAAAATTTCGGCAAGATATTATGTCGTTCTCTCAGTATGATAAGGAACCTTTTTATGAAGTTTGGGAACGATTTAAAGATTTATTGCGCAAGTGTCCTCACCAGCAGCTCCCAACCTGGATTCAAGTTCAGAATTTTTATAATGGATTAAGTCAAACAAGCAGGATATTAGTTGATGCGGCAGTTGGAGGCGCTTTAATGGCAAAAACAGCTAACGAAGCATTTGAACTATTGGAAACCATGGCTTCCAACAGTTACCAGTGACTGAGTGAAATAATGAATCCGAAACCAGCTGGGGTCTTGGAAGTCGATGCTTTGACTGTGTTAACAACACAAATTTCTAACCTTAATATATAAAAAATGATTCTTTGAGTGTTAATGTTGTGAACATTAATAGTAATGTTGGTTGTGATTTTTGTGCGGGCCCTCACCCAAGTTCTAAGTGCACCACAACAAACCCATTCGCATCCACTGAGCAATTAAATCAGGTTGCAGAATTTAATCGACAAAGGAATGATCCTTATTCAAACACATACAACCCTGGTTGGAGAAACCATCCAAATTTCTCATGGAGCAATAATTAGAATGTGCAAAAACCACTACCTAGTTTTCCGTCTCAAGAGAAGAAAATAAATTTGGAAGACGCTCTTATTCAGTTGACTATGTCTATCACCCAATTTATGATTGAAACAAAAACCCAATTCAGAATCAACAAGCTTCTATTAGGAATTTGGACTTGCAAGTAGGCCAATTAGCTACTGTATTGAGTGGAAGAAACCAGGAGTATTGCCAAGCCAACCCGAAATTAATCCGAAAAATCAAGAACAAGTAATGACAATCACTCTTCAAAAAGGGAAACAAGTGAATACAGTGATCGACTTGGAAAAAGAAAAATTAGAAAAAGAGGAAGAAGTTGAGAAATCCCAAAAATTAGACAAAGTTAACATGGTATTCGCTTCTTCTTTAGGCATATATTCACACGGTTGGGTTGATTACGACTCTTTTTGCCACATCAAAATATTATCTAGGCATATATTCACACGGGTGGGATTAGTAGCGCGCTAATTCCTCAGTTCCGAATGTGCTCGGTTGATTATGGTACAAACAAGTGTTGTTCAAGTGTTTAAGAACATGCATCCATGCACTCATAGTCATATGTTTGGATCCCCCTCTCCCATATCGCTTGTATAAACAAACAAAAAAGAATTTTATTCGAAGAGATTGTTTTTTCCCTAGTATTAAGAGTACAAATTTGCTTCTTCTTTAGACATATGTTCACACGGTTGGGTTGATTGCGACTCTTTTTGCCACATCTAAATATACAGTCAACAGTTTTTTATTTTATTTTATTCTGTTCTTTTCTCCCAACTTTGGCTTTTGCATATATTTTTTTTCTCTAAATATTTCTTTTTATATGTCACATTTTAATTTGATCTGTTTAACGTCTTTTCTTGGTTCTCATTTTAGGTATCTCACGTCGAAGGTTCCACCGAAAGTTGGACTGAAAATAAATGACAAAAAAAAGGTTTGGATGGCCAATTTGCTTAAGTTATAATCGAATAATCCAAAAGACAAGGAGAACTCGAATTGTTGGGTCAAAGCACATATTGTGAACCAAACTATCAAAGCATGCAGACTTATTTTTTGTGTAGAATTTTCTACACGTTTTTATGACTAAACCATTGTCTTTGTCTAAATAATTTGACTCAAAATGCGCCTTACCATGGGCTTACTTATTGGGTTATGACCTTTTGATATGGGTGGGAAGAGAGCTAAAAACAGTAAGGAGACCAACCCACTCATCCGTGTGGGAGTGTTGGAACCATGGCTGCCATCCACTTGGCAGTGTTTCTCTCAAATGAGCTGTGACTTGAAGCAACAGGACTTTCAACGGCTTACTAGAAGAATAAGATATTTTTTTTTTAAAAGGGACACATTCAAAGGAAAAATCCCAACAAAAGTTGACCTTTTCCTTTCCAAATTGATATACAAGTGAGAGTTTACATCATCTAGAGAAGAAACACTTTCATGCAACGGGTCTTTAGTCAATAACGCAATGATATATGGGATAACTTTTCCACGTATTATAGTATTATTGGTCGGAAATAAAACATTGCAAGTAAGTTTTTCTCATCCAGAGGGCTTCACTATTGGGCAATGGCCTAAGGAGTTTGAACCAAATGGTGCCCTTGGAGTTGAGAGAGTTGAACCCAAAAGACTTGTCTCCTACTCTCAAGAAAAGATGCCCAAAATTGGCAAGTTTTGAATGGAAAAGGTTCCGTAGGAGACCCAAGTACTTGTAGCGCCTGCCCTCGAAACATATGCCTGCTGCAGTTGAAACATGGTTGAATTTGAATTGATTGAATGCAAATTGCAATGCATGCGATCATGAACAAGAAGAACGATTTAATGACAGCTTCTTTTCTTTTCTTTGGACCTATCCATAAGCCACAAACTGTTGAAATAAACAAAAAGTTAAAGGCTTTGAGCCGTTTGTGTAATATCCATGAAGCAAACAAGTTTTTTTAGGCTGGCATTTGCAAAGGGTATCTTATATTTTAAATTAATCTTTCTCTTCTCTTCTCTGTCTGGCTTTAAGCTAAATGTTATTGAAAATTTCTTTATCAAAGACAGACAGCATAGGTGGGGTGGGGTGGGGTGGGCCCAAATGGATGGGCTTTTGGATGGATTGAAAAATTTGAGTCCATGTATAACTGGCCTAGATACTCCTAACAGCAAATTTGTCCTAGCCTCTGTCTATTATGGCCTCTCAACTGAAAACGTTATGAACTTTGACTGTCTTTATTATATTAATCCAGTTGTTAATCTGTATTTCCGTCTTCTCTTCTGTCTCGAGGCTTTCTTTAATTTCAGGTTTGGGGATAAATTTAGAAGAAGAAACAAAATTAAACCAAATCTTAGTTCTTGAGAATTGAAAGTGGATTTTACACCCATCTCTCACTAGGTTTTGCTGGCCGGTCATCACAAAGACACTCTAGTCCCTCCAAAAAAACTTTCCACTAAATTCTAAGCACCATAAACCCCTATAAAAACCTCTCCATCACCCCCTCACTTAAGACCCTCTCACAATCTCCCTCTCTCTCTCTCTCTCTCTCTCTCTCTCTCCGTACAAATTAACTTACAGTTGATTGATCCTTAAGTGCATATAATAATGTGCAAGCTGACATCTCCTTCTCCCTGCTGTAATGGCAATTCAGACCACCCTTACCTTGTCTCCATTAAAGACTCAGAAGAGCCCAAAACGCTCACTACCCCATTGATCTCCAAAAGCACAACATCCCAACCAGAACAAGTACAGAAGAAGCTACAACTAAACGCACACCACCAAACAGAGAAACCCCACCCAAAATCCCATTTCTCTTTGGCTCTAAAAGAAGCCAATTCCATAGCCAACATAGCTTTTCCCATGATACTCACTGGCCTTTTACTATACTCCAGGTCAATGATCTCCATGCTCTTCCTCGGCAGCCTAGGCGAGCTCGCCTTAGCCGGCGGGTCACTTGCCGTTGGCTTTGCTAACATCACCGGTTACTCGATTCTCTCTGGCCTCGCCATGGGAATGGAACCCATTTGTGGTCAAGCTTTTGGTGCCAAAAGGCATACTCTGCTTGGCCTCTCTTTGCAGAGAACGGTGCTTCTTCTGATATTTACATCCTTACCCATTTCTCTTCTGTGGCTAAACATGAAGAAACTCCTCCTCCTTTGTGGCCAAGATGAAGCAATTGCCTCTGAAGCTCAACTTTACCTCCTCTGTTCTCTCCCTGACCTTCTTGCTCAGTGTTTACTGCACCCTTTGAGAATTTACCTCAGAACTCAATCCATCACTCTGCCTCTAACATTTTGTGCCACTCTAGCAATCATCCTGCACATTCCCATCAATTACTTTCTTGTCTCGTACCTCAATTTAGGCATCAGAGGTGTGGCTCTAAGTGGGGTTTGGTCTAACTTCAATCTTGTAGTTTCTTTAATCATCTACATCATTATCTCTGGGGTCCACAAGAAAACCTGGGGAGGGATTTCAATGGACTGCTTCAGAGAATGGAGGACTCTTCTCAATTTGGCAGTGCCAAGCTGCATTTCTGTGTGCTTAGAATGGTGGTGGTATGAGATCATGATTTTGCTCTGCGGTTTGCTGTTAAACCCAAGAGCCACTGTTGCTTCAATGGGCATTTTGATCCAAACCACTTCTCTGATCTACATATTCCCCTCGTCTCTAAGCTTCAGCGTGTCCACCAGAGTTGGCAACGAAATAGGCGCAAACCAACCGAAAAAAGCAAAGTTTGCAGCCATTGTAGGCTTGTGTTGCAGCTTCATACTAGGCCTTGCAGCTCTGATCTTTGCAGTCATGGTGAGGAACATTTGGGCAAGCATGTTCACTCAGGACAAGGAGATTATAAAATTAACATCAATGGTGTTGCCTATAATTGGTCTCTGCGAGCTTGGAAATTGCCCCCAAACAACAGGGTGTGGAGTTCTGAGAGGCACAGCGAGGCCTAAAGTTGGAGCAAACATAAACTTGGGGTGCTTTTACCTTGTGGGAATGCCAGTGGCTGTGGGGTTGGGTTTCTTTCTTGGGTTGGATTTTCAGGGGCTGTGGTTAGGCCTGTTGGCTGCACAGGGCTGCTGTGCTCTGACCATGCTGGTGGTTTTGGGTGTTACAGATTGGGAGTTTGAAGCTCAGAAAGCCAAACAGCTGACCGGGGCTGATGAGGTGGTTGATGACAGCGAAGAGGTTGAGGAAGACAAGCCAAGCAAAGCTAAAATCAAGGAAGATTGTTCAGATTACGCTAATAATACTAATAATAATAACTCACATGTTTAGTTTAGTTTTTAATTACCTTTTTTTTTCTTTCATTTTTTTGTTTCTTTGGGTTTTGTCCTCAAGTTGTATAGTACTAGTGGGTGGGTAAGAAGAGTTAGTTTTGTTCTTTTTTGGATTTGGGAGGGTATTTCTATTGGCTTGGCAGGACTGTCTTTCTCTGTCCAGGAGTTTTTTTTCTGACACTTCCACTGAAATTCCACAGCAAAATTACAAAGCTGAATTTCAGAGGAAGTAGCAAAATTACAACATGGTCAGGAACAGACAATCCCACCCTTCTCTGTATTTTGTACTCGGATACAAAGAAATTGAAACAAATATTTATTTACCAGAGGCCCAAAGTTTTCCTTACTTTCTTTTTTTCATGATTTGCTATGTAAATATTGTTTCAAAGATCCATGTTATATGGTCCTTTAAGGTTACCAAACCCCCAATAAAAAAATTGCTAAAAGCGTTTTAAAAGGGTGAGTATTATCATATTCAATACTTGCTGAAATGTTAAAAAAATAAATCATGATTTAATTATCTGGGACCAGAAATTTGAGTGAGCGCATTGATTGTCCGGACCAAAGAAGCTACGACGGCTGGCTGGCCGGTGCAAAAGGCCGGCTGCAACTGCAAGTTCAAGTTCAAGACCCGGTCTTATATGCACGTTTTTGGGCAACATGGTGGATGTGTTAGTCACTTCTTTTGTGATTAGTGAGTTGATTATGAATGATCACATGCAATTAATTAGAATAACATGCAGAATTAATTGAGTATAAATTGAGACAACTAAGGAGGAGAACCGCTGCTCCTGGAATTGGGAATCTTACCATTCCTGTTGAATTGAAACAAAGAGAATAATTCTAATTATAGAGCATATGCTCTCACCACATAAAAACTGCAACTTGCACCTCAACTTGCATAAAATGATCCCTAAACCACCAGCCAATTTCACTCCCTTTAGGCAGTCAGTTTCAAAACTCTGAGCCTGACATGACCTATTTCTTTTAATAAGGGTTAATTTCAGTTTGGTACCATGTGGTTTTACTTATAAGGTATGTTTGCCCATATACTCTCAATTTTAACAATGAAATACCTCAACATTGAAAATTTGTTGCAATGTGGCTCCACTGTTTTTTTTTTTTTTTTTTAAAGTTTAGGGATAGATTGTCACTCTACCACCACCAAGGCAAGATACTCACAACCTCGGTAGAAAGAACTTATGCGACCCAATCGCCAACTGCCACCGGAGATTGGCTCCGCTATTAATTTAATGGTTAAAAATTTCGTTAAGTGATGAGTTGTCAATTTTGTGGCCCATTTTTTTGCCTAAATAGAATACAATATTAATAAAATAAAAATTAAAACCTTTCTTTTTCTCTCTCTCGACAGCCCCATTCACCCCACCTCAGCCCAGCCCATGGCAGCCCCTTCATCCATCCCCATCTCCACCTTCACAGCCACCACAACCCAACCGACAAGCATCACCCAACCACCACCCTTCTCTCTCTTCTCCCCCATCCAAAGCCAAAGAGAAGGTGAAAATCTCAGGCAGCACTGCTGCACTAGATCCAAAACCTCACCCCGCCATAGCCACAGTCACATCCACTGTCCAGACCCTCTGCAATTGTGCAATCTTAGTGTTTTTTACTGCAATCGTTCAGACCAAGGGTCATTCACAATTTTTAGTTTTTTACTCCTTTTTTTCTTTCCTTTTTAATCGGCAAGATTATGTTAATTTCTTTCCTTTTCATTCATTTTTGTTTGACTGATTTTGACTGTCGTTATTTGATTTTGGTTGGGGGGGGGGCCAAGGAGAAGTTGGTGGTGGTTGTGGTGGGTGAGGTGGCTGGAGAAGATGGCGGAGGGGAAAGGGGCTAGCGAGAGAAAAAATAAATGGTTTTAATTTTTATTTATTAATATTTTACTCTATTTAAACCAAAACATTGGGCTTCGAAATTAACAACTCATCACTTCAAGGAATTTTTAACAATCATGCTAAAGGCGGAGGCGGAGCACTTCATTGTTAGAGACAAACATGTTTTACGAGTGAAACTACATGATACCAAACTAAAATTAACCCTTCATTTAATTTCCAAGCTCTCTATTTATCTATATTGCACAAGAGATTTCAGAAATCAGAATTATATTGCAGAATTGGAATTTGGAAACTGCAAGGAATCATATCCCATTATTCCTTATAGTACCTTAGCTAAATTCATCATCATCATGAGCACATTATCACATGCCATTGCCAAGGTATGAGTAACAAGTAAAGGTTAATATTTTACATTAATTACCTCCAAATCCCCACACACCCCATCATAGAAAAGCTTATCATTAGATTTGGTTTTCTTTCTTTAATTTCTTTAGGTTTCATATTCCACTTATTATTCTATATGTTTGAACCCATATAATTTATTTAAAACAAAGTTATTCTATATGGAGCTGAGCCCGAGTGAGCAAATAACGACAACTCAGTTTGACTTTACATTACAAAAATAATGGGGCTTGTTTTGACTTTTGGTTTCGGTTATTTGCTTGCCGTTGACTTTTAACATCCGCTTAACTATTAATTAACTATAATTAAGCATATATTTTGTTGCAACAGATCAACATCAAAATGAAACTCATCGGATTGTGGAGGGGAATAAGGTCAAAATCTATGAATAAAAACAGTTGTTATTAAAATAAATTGGTTGAATATATATAAATGTTGGAATTAGGATGCATGCATCAAACTAAAATGATGAAAATTTGTAGCCCTTTAAGTAGAATTAGTTGTTGCAGATGCAATGCTTAATCGAGATTAAGCCAGCATGGGCACTCTGTCAAACCTCGTAACTAGCCACTTAACTAGCTAGATACAAATAACAAATGTATATTTAGTGCTTAATTATAAACAAATTATTAACTTAGGAGTTTTGAATTGCTGGAGTGCCCTTCACTTCTGGAAAATTAATTAAAATGAGACAAGGACAGACTTACGTGGTTGACACAAGTGCTTGAATTACGTGGTTGACTCAAGCGTTGAAGTCTTGAATTAAGTTCCTTGTTGGTTGGTCAAATGAATTATAGACATGATCCCCATGCAGATAAATGTGCCAGGATGCCACCAAATACATAAGACACTACTGTGTATAGCTGGAGGGAGGCCCTGCATCAAGAAGATGATGGTTGACCTTATTTTTTTTTATTCTACATTATTGCCCAACTTGTCTATATAGAGAACATAGAGATTATATATATACTTGATATTTTTATAAGATAATTTTTTTTCATTCATTGATATTGCGACATGTGTATTCATTTCGAGATTGCTTTAGTCTACATCGATCCCTGATGAATGAATTTTGTCTAAGGAAGCGACTAAAACCATTTACACTATTTGTATGTATAAGTTCAAGGTAATTTTCACTTTACTACGGTAAAGTTTATCGACTTTTAGAGTTTGGTATATCAAATGTTTTTCGTCTCAGTCGCATACACAAAGTTGATTTTCTTATCACTTTCATACATATCGATAAGAAAATCAACTTTGTGTATGAAAGTGATAAGAAAGTCACTTTCAGCAATTAAGTGAAAATTAACTTTGTGTATGCAACTGAGACGGAAAACAATTTTTTTGAAGGGGGAGAGAGAAATAATTTTTTTAGTCAGTCGCATACGCAAAGTTGAAATTTTTTTGAAGGGGGAGAGAGAGATATATATATATGTATATTATGTTTTTAATTTTAAGTTTTTTATTGAATATGTACCACATGGCATAATATGAGTGAGTCTACGTGGCACATTTGTTGCTACGTCAGCAGTTAAGAAGGGAAGAGACAATGCAGCTCTTAAAAGCCAACGAAGGTGAAGGGCATTGTCTATGGCGCAAGGGTAGAGATTGCATAAAAGACAGCTTATGAAAGACAATAGGGCTGAATTTAATGGGCAGTGCAGCTCTACACAGGCGTGGAAATGCAACAAGGATCCTATATAATTTAAGATTACTGATTGCATGCATGATCTGCAACTGCATGGTGTGGTGGTTAGGCCTTTGGGACTTAATTATATCCAATTTAAGATATATTTGCATGGCTTATGGGACTTATTAATCAATTATATCTTCCCTTCTTCCACTCTCTTATGAACAATTTTATTAGGCCGGCACTCTTTGCTGCATTGAATGCGCGGAAACGAAGCCTAAAATAATTATAATACTTGAGAGAGTCAAAAGAATCTGATTTAAAGAAAATTCTTAATATTCTTTAATTAATTACTTGATCAATTAAAAACTATAATATTAAGAGAATAGAAAATGACCAAACGAATATATGCCTGCCGAAATGTTAATTAAGAGTGTGCCTGCCGGCGGCCGCCCTCGCATGTGACATCTAGCCACCCATTTGTTTTTATGTGTGTGTTTGTGTTTGGGTTTTGTTTTCCCTTTCTACAATTTATATGGTAGCGAATTCCATTATATCATGTAAAATTGTTATTAATCCACATCGCCATTTTGAAGTTATGACAATCCAAAAATCTAATGTGCTCATTCTAATTGTGATTACATCTCCTTTAATTAACCTACCTCATCCGGTTAAAAATATCCTTAATTTTAAGCTTAACGAAGATCAAGTCAAGTACATATATAATTAATTAAGAAACCTTGTACATGAATCCAAAGACTGACGTCGATCCTGACATCATTTGGGTTTGTCCTTATTAACAGATGATTAGTTGTTCAATAATAATGCAATGCAATCATAAATTACGGGCAATAAACTAAAAATAATAATATTTTTTTCCATGACAATAATAGATTAATTATAAATTCATGCAAATTAGGCAATTCTCACATGTCATGATCCATGAACAGAGTAGAACATAAGCATGCGTGCATGTGCTAATCATATATATATGCTGACAAACTGGCCCAGCTCAATCCAAACAATCTATTGGTCATGCTGTTTATAATCACCATGCATTGCAGCAATATTCGTACGCAATTGTATATGAATGTACGTACAAGTATTAAATTAATTAATCTTCATTAATTTAACAAGACTCGAAAGTACACTCAGTTAGCCACTTCCCAGGTACATCCTAATATATATGCATTGTTTTATACTAAAATAAAACAGAATAATTGAGGTAACAAAACCATAATAAATAAATCAAGCACGAAAAGGGGGAAAAAAGTGCTGCCTCGAATGGGATCAGAATGGTATTTACAGCCTTCCAAACTACTTTTGCCTGGTTGAAGTCCATGTCATTCTCCATTGAGAAGTCTGTACGTAATATTTGAATTGTAAAGCTAACATTGACATTGTGCATTCGTACTCATCAACAGACAGATTGCCCGAGTTTTAGCAAACAAGAAAAGAAAGAAAATTTTAAAATAGAAAAAACCAAATGAACTGAACTTACCCCAGTTGTGATATTCTCATCGGAATTTAAAATTTCAAAAAAAGTAAAAGCTGACGTTTATGAAAGTAACATTTGATTTCCTTAGGAAAATTATTATGTGGTGCAAATTATATCTGGATAAGAACATTATATATTTGCGTATGGGGTCAATGGGGTCAATATCAATATGTCATGCTGCCCAACACATCCACAGTATGCAGTTTACAGACCGGAGGGTGAACCATTTTTCATTCATGAGTATTTTACCTCTTCATTGGACTTGTGGGGAGTTTTTTCTATGGAATTGATGCTCGTTAATTTGAGGCTGATAGGTAAATTGAATTATTAAGAGAATTGCTGTGGAATCCTTGACTTAATACAACCAAACCAACCACTTTGTAGTTGCATGTACTATATCTCATCCCCGTTAACGTTTTAACTAGATTATAGTTTAATTAGCTGGCTCCATTGTCGTTAATCAATCACTAATTAATACTCCATCGTGTGGGACGGTGGAAATATATGTGATGTCCATCATGAAGGTATATAAATGAACCAATTAAGCCCCAAGATGATGTCATATATGTTCATTCAACTTTTAAGATAATACAAAATCAAAATTTATAAAAGGAGAAGATGAGAGGAGAGGGGAGAGGGGAGACCACCGCCCCCCTTGTTACTGCGACCAAGGGAGAGGGCAAGGTTTGGATTTGGTTTGATAGTGTAATTTTTTTTTTTTGTTATAATGAAAAGTGATTATGGTTGTCAAAAGATATTTCCTCTTTGAAGATAATAATGTATCACCACTCACACGACGCAAGCATTTCACATTTTTGTATCCTTTATTTGGTACATACTTCATTGATTAACTCGATCGAACGTATCGCATAGACAGGCACAGGACTTCACTTTGAGTAGTGAAAGTCTCTATCAGTCTTTAATCAGCTGACATATGTATGTATAAATATATAGTTGCCTATAAGAAAAAGCATGCATGCTATCGCAATTAGCTTAACATTAAGCTTCATGCATCCTGATTCCTATCTATCTAAATCAACTTCAACTTGTCCCAATCCCAACTTCTTGTTGTAAGGTCATTGTGGTGGTAACTGCATGCTTCATTATTTCATTATTTTATTATTGTATATTCATTATGGTCACTGCCCATTAGCCAGTTCTTGCAGCTTAATTATTAATTATCTAACATAACATCATCCTTTTACTTTTATATATAATATCTGCGGAAATATATTGCACTTGATTCGATAATTTTTTCCGTACATTAGAGGAGTTTAGAATATTATTCTTCTTAATTTTTACAATGTTTTAATTATTGCAATTTTGGCTTCTTATTACTGAGCCATATCATTGAAGGGGTCAATGATGTAAAAGTTGGGCAATGACCCGATCAGAAGAAAAGATGGTGGAGCCCTTGGGAGGAGACAAGACGGCGAACAGCTCGAGCATGTAGGGTTTGGGGGATCGATCGTCATGCACAGGGTTCAGGAATAGGCTCCCTGAAACAGTATACAACTTAATTAGATTAACATCATCAAATCTTTATGTTTAATTAGTTTATTAATTAATTAGGATTATATTGGTACTTCTTCATAAATCTGAATGGCCACAATTCCGTGTCAACTTCAACTTGGACCTCTCTTGGAGGCCATGAAAAGGCAAAGGCCACTTGCTCTCTTTCCCCCGTTTTAGCTTCTTTAGACTAATTTCAGATTCCTTCCCCTTTTTGGCACAGATTCTTTATTTTTTATATGAATATAGTATAATTTTATAAGAGCTAAGTGGGTGCTGCTGCTGCCCCTTACTAATTTGGAGAAGAAAGTGGAGGATTAATGAAACAAATGGCTTAAGAAAAATAAATAAATAAATACAGGTGGAAGGCCCACCTAACTCATATATTCTAAACAATAACCCACCCATTTTTTAATCTCCAACCAAAACCCAAATTTAAAATAGACTACCATTTATCCTATTATTTTTAACTATTTTACAATTGATGCCATCCAACTATATATGGCATTAAAACGTAAATTTTTACCATCTTAATTTGTAATGGACTTAATCAATACTAATGCCAACCATGAAATTTGTAATAGACGTAAGCAGTAATTACATATAGAAGCAATAGCAATACACCTACAGAAATAAGATCATAATACACTTATTGCATACAAAAGATTTCACTAGTTTACCTATAGTAATTTGTAGGTATACTTAGGTTAATTTACCTACACTTGTAAAGATTGTTTACCTATATTTTGCAGCTATACTAAATACAAAATTCACCTACTAATTTACTTATATTTTGTAGGCATGCTAGTTTTAAAATTTCATACTAATTTACCTATATGTTATTTATTTAAAAAAAAAATAGGTATGTCAATTTAATGGTAAATTATTTAAAAAGTAGGTACACTATTTTTTATACAAAAAATAGGTAGTTACTAATTTCTTTGTAATAGCAAAATTCTGCACATTTTTTTATAAATGAAAAACATGTACATAATAATTTTGATTAGTATATATGCTATTTTTATTAAAACAAGATAATAGGTAAATTATTCATAAAAGATAATAGGTATATTATTATCGATAGAAATTAATAGGTACAGTAAAAAATTATGTTTCGTAATAGAAGTAATAGGTGGGTTATTTTATCAACATAAAATTGTATGTAGATTATTCTATTTGTAATGTAATAATATAATAGATAATTAATCACGTATACTTCATCAATAAATAAATAAAACATTTTTTGTTAAATAAACTGATTAGGTATGTTAAATATGAGTTTATTGTTAAATTTAAAAAAGTTTTCAAATTAATTACTACATCCATTTGGAGATCTTTCCAAATTCAAGTGTGTCATTAGTTACAATCCAATTAAAAATTATTTCTACATTGGTTCCTACATTAATATACAAATTACAATAATGACTTAGTTTGGGGTATTTTAGGAATAAAAAAAAGTACAATAAATTCGATTTTGCGCTTAGTTAGATAACTTGCAAAGTTTGATCCTAGTCATTGGGTTTTATTTAGAAAAAACAGAATTTTATTCAAACAAAAATTAAAAAAAAAGGGGTTATAGTTAAGGAAAAATGACTTTCAATGAGTTAAGCTAAATTTACTATACATTTTATAATTTAGTAAGAGGCGTATTACTTTTATGCTTCATGTGGGAATTGGGATATGGAGCTTTCTGCCTAGGGCCTAGCTACATTATATAACATTATATATATATATATATATATATATATGTATATCCATTGGCGGAGCCAATTAAGGCCCACAAGGGTCACTTGACCCTTCTCAACATTTTGAAAACCTTATATATATCTATGTTATATCCAAGTTGTTTTACAGCTATACTTATTATTGACCCTTCTCACAAATGTAAATTGTCTACAATGAACATGATCATGATCTATATTTGTTTTCATGTCTTCATATGTCATTTATATGTATGAGCCATGGATTTATTTGATTTTCTCATTCTATCTAAAATCAACTTTTGAAACTCTTTCATTATTTTTAGGTTGCTAGAATTTGGGTTATACTTACTAAGATATTAAATTTGTGTTATTGAAATTTAATCATTATAATGAATTCTTAAATATGTTTTTCTATAAAAACTAAGTTTATTATAATTATAAAGCTATTTAAAATGGACCCTCCTTGATAGAATTTCTGGCTACTCCATTATATGTAGCAAAGCAAGGCATACACTTCACACATTACTAATCTACATCATTTCTAAAAAGTGAGAGATAAATATATGAAATGGTGACTCGTGAGTCGCATAGCACTATTAATAAATGCGCCAACAAATCTCGTTCCCAATATTTCCATTTCTAGATGATACGAAAGGGATTGCGATCGGCAGTGTTTGAATACTTGTTTAACCTCAAACTTCTTGTGGTCAACGTATGAATATTGTATCTGTTTGGATGGGGAAGTATAGGAGAATGAGATTCGTAATCGTGTGGAACTTGTGGTGATATATGTGATCTTTCATTCGATATAGTAAAATGTATTGTGCAAAATGCTCTCTCTTTCTTTTTTTCCCTATATTCTTTACAGGAGATTACACCATATTTATAGGTGAATTACTAGATATTCTTTAAGCCAGACACCTCGACTTAGCGCTAAGCCGCTTACATCGTGTCAGTACGCCTGTCCTATCAAAGATGGGCGACTTTAACCACAACTCTCGGTTATGATAATCTTACGCGGTTTGCTAGGGGCGGGGGTGTATAGAGTAGCATGTTGGAGCTATTGGAGTCTCATCTAGTCAGGGAGCGAGTTAAGAGATCTACACGTGGAGTCGAAAATGACATGAAAGTCAGTCAAGGAGGCGGCAAACTATTCTTCTATCAGGAGAGGTCTTGTCATTGACGTGGTTTCTCCCCAGCCGTATCTTCCTATTCTGTCAGGTAGCATGGTAGGAGGTTGAGTGGATGTGGTCGGATAGGATGCTGAGCCGAGGTGATAACGATTAGATTTGTTCTGGTAGGTCTGGTAGCTGAGGTGATAGGGTGGCTATGTTTGTCAAGTGGTCCACATGTCCTGTTTTTATTGGGTAGATTGGGCTCAGTCTATACCGAGCGTCAACAAGTCCCCCAACTCTCTAGGCAAGAGCCATTCTTGGGTGGGGAGTTGTTTTTGCCTTATGAGTCTGCCCAATGAGGTTTTAATGGTACATAAAGCGATCGGTCCTGAAGGGTACAAGGTCGGGTAGTCCCCCAAGTCCCCGTGTATACACCTGAGGAGCAAACAAGAGTTCAAGGAAGAGAAGTGGAGATTGCGAAGCAACATGTGTTTGGGCACGAGAGGAGCAAAAAATCGAGTCGGAGTTTTCGAAGTCGTCATGGTGTAGCTAGGTGAGAGTTTCTGAGTAATGTCTCTGTTTATCTTTTTCGGGTGGGTCTAAGAATGGAGAAAAGAAAACAAATAGTGTGTTAGGTGTTTGGGCAATAGTGGATATTGCCGGTCGGGAGGGAGAAAACAGTGGGTCGAGCAGAGGTAGTGTGAACTTTGGGGACTTGGACGAGGCCAAGGATCAGTTAGGGAATGGGCTGCCAGCAGGGCTTGGGTTGGATGCCGATGGGCTACTTGTAGACCTGGAAAACGGGTCGTTTTAACTGGTTTCGGGTCGTGTTCGTGTTAACCCGTTAAGTTAACGGGTTAACAAGACACGACCCGTTAAGCTAACGGGTGAGAAATACTAAACCCAAACACGACCCGTTCCAATTTGCGAATACCCGACACAATCCGTTAAGAATAAACCAGAAGAAAAAAAAACCAAAAAAACTTTGACCCAACCAGCCAGCAACTCCCTCTCTCTGCCCTTTTATCTTTATGCAAGACTAATCCCGAACATGTAGACTTCTAAATGGTGTTTGCTTTCTCTCTCGCACCACGCCCCTTTTATTTTCCTTTCTATCACCTCGGAATCGATCTTGGTTGTAATTTGGATTTGTTTTCTTTCCCCATTTTGTTATTTCAAAGGACAAATAGGGAGAGAAGAAGAGAAGAAAAAATGGAGAGAAAAGAAAGAGATGGAGAGAATAAGAGGAAGATGGAGAGAAAAGCAAGAAATGGAGAGAAGAAGAAGAAGAAGAAGAAGAAGAAAAGGGAGAGATGGACAATTTCCGAAAGAGAGAAGAAATGGAAAAAAGTGAGAGATTGAGAGATATAGAGAAGAAAAAAAGGAAGGGGAGATGAGAAAGTCGACGGAGAGAGGAAGTGGAATGAAGGAAAAAAAATATTAAAAGAAGAGAGAAAGATGAAGAGATTGAGATAAGGAAAAGAAGAAAGAATTAAAAAAAAGGCATGCGTCTTTGTCTGTTGGTGTTAGGGATTTGAGATATTTTTTATAAAATATTTTACAAAATTACAGAATTACCCTCATTAACGGGTGGATGCGAATATTCGCGAATTGACCCGACACAACCTGTTAGCTTAACGGGTTCACCCGTTTTCAACCCGACCCATTAAGCTCAACTCAAATACTGATAATTTCGTGCAAATTCATGTCATGTTAATGGGTCGTGTGCAACATTGTCAGGTCTAGCTGCCTGGTGTAGTGGAACTCCCAAGTTCATCGGACGAGGTGGTGGAAGTGAGGGCGTCCGAGGAGGAGCAAGTGCTGGAGCCGTCGGAGGATGAGGGGTTGTCGTGTGGTTGTGCAGCCTTTTTGACATCGTCTGGGCCGAATATGATGGGGTCCCGGTGCTCTATTCGAGCCTTTTTGTCGTTTTGGTTAGTACTGCCAATGAAAAGTGTATGCCCTGCTGACTGACTGAACGACCGCGAATGCTGCTTCCTTGACCTGTTGGTGTCGCCACACAACGATGGGCCCCTTCTGATGGTCACTATCAGTTTCCTGGATGCAAATGCCTAACTTGATTCTCTAGACGGGTTTGTGGTTGTGGGTTCGGGATTGACCACAAAATCCCTCTCCTAACCAACACCTCGATTTCTTCTTTTAATTGATAGCAATCTTCAGTTGAGTGTTCGTACACTCGGTGGTATTTGCTGTATCGAGCTTTATCCCATTTCCCTTGGTATTTATTCCGACCACGCTGTGGTGTTGGTAGTTCATTCTCCATAATTTCTAGGATAGCCCATTTGGTGGAGCTCTGAGGCTCAGAAACATGCCAAGAAGGTTTTGTCCGTGCAGATGGCGTGTGTGATGCACTGGTGCGGCAGGTGTTTAGTTGCTTGGCTCGTCTATAACATGTTGCTTCTCGAATGAGATCCTTGTATGTTTTCGGGGAATTCCTAGTGAGATGTAATAATAATAAAAAATCCCCTCCGCGAAGCTTCCCATCAGGGCATTGTGAGTCGTGGCCTCATCACAACCCTCGTCGCGGGCATACTCATCATTGAAGCGAGTGATGTAGTCACGCAGTGACTCGTCTGCCCTCTGCCGCACAGCTGAAAGGTCGTTAGTGGTGTATAATCGGCTAGATATGATCATATGTCTATCTAGGAATACCCGGCACAATAATGAGCCAATGGACTCGGAGGTTAGGCGTTTAAACCATTTCAGGGCGGCCCCCTTCAAAGTGGTTGAAAAAAAGTCCGCACTTTGTTGCCGTGATGAACAACTCAACTTAATGACTCCCCGCAATCCTATAATAATAATATATTAGTAATCATACAAATTTAAAAATATTAAAAACCGAGTGTCGGAATGAATAAAGTGAGGGCAGCTAAGCGCTCTGCTGACACACTATTGTACGTCAGCAAGGAATGCCACGCAAGCAGAAGACCCTTAATTAAGATGTTTAACTAACTAATTAATTAAGAAGACCCAGTTAATAGTTAAGAGAGAAGACCGGTCTTTCAAACTCTCCAAAGCAAATGTTTGAAGCTGAAGCGGCTGCTGATGATGAAAGAAAGCCCCATGTATATGACTGAGACTGACGACTCATAAATCAGTCACTGACCGAGTCTGATTCAACTCACCCATTCATGCAAAGACACCGAACCCACAAGAAAACACAGTGATGAATCGTAGCGCCGAAGTTGTGTACTCTTTTTTTTATGAGTGAAAGGGATGGGTGGGTCAGAGTGGGTGCGCTATATACAGGCCTAGTTATGTTATAGTCATTGGCATGCTGCTGCTATATAGCTGGTAGCATGAAGGTCGTCGTTGCTTGCTAGCTAGTTTGCTGCTCACTGCTCAGCATGACTGGACTTTGATGAACCAAACCCCAAAAGTGCAGTGCACTGTGCACGCTTACTTTATTCATTATTATTTCGTCAATAAAAGAATTGAGAGTTGATAAGATTATGGGAGTTAAGTTAACACATAGAACTTTTACACGTTAGCAACACTCATCGGCTTTCTAATTAATTATATATTATTAGATATATGTGTTGGGAATTTGGATTTGCCTACCTAGCTCCATAGATTATACTATCCCTACTTGCATTCTATAATACTGTTTAGACTTAGAGGTCATCAAATACATATTTAGTTGTATTTATGTTGTGCAATTTACGTTTATTGTAATTAGGGTTTTTAAATTGTAATTGATGATGAGGTGTTTCAAACGAGAATTTACTTATCCATCTCTATTTCATTGCTTTTCTCTTTCTATCAATCTTCTCATCTGATGAGTAACATAACAAGAGACGAAATAAAAAGAAATGAGACAATAAAACAGGAATAACACAATGATAAGTAAGCCACTCAAGCACCACAAATGAGGTTATATTCAAAACCATGGAGACAAGTAACTAACCAATCAAACTAAAGCACAAATTACATATATATATATGAACAATCTGTCACATGAGATGAGACATAATTAAAAATGGGAATTTGGGAAATTAAACTAGCAATATCTTTCAGTTATATATTATGGTTATCCGTTTTCGTTCGGTTGGCATCAAATCTAGGAATCTGTCACATGACTTGCCTCCACTAAGGAGAACAACTACGAGCCGAAATTCTCTCTCTCAAGAGATGAGACACATAAGAAGATTAACCCAAATAATCTTTATCTTTTAGCCTTCACCTTTATCTGATTGATATCAGAATCACGGAATTAATGTGTATATCTTTTCAATTACTTGTATAATATTAATATTAATATTAATATTAATATTAATATTAATATACGAGAGAAAGTTTGAGTGATGATTTGTAAAGCAGAAACAGGATTTGCTCGTGAAAGAGGGGCGGCACTGGCGATAGAGAATCACACGATAATGGTCACTCTCAGTGACCACGTCACAGCGCGGACCACATTAAAAGGACCCAAAAAAAGATAAAGAAGAATATATAATTAATTAAAGAGCATAAACTACGGGGATAATGGCAATAACAGAGGTCGTGGCACCCTCCACGGAGACAATTCAAGGACAACGCACAGAGCGAGCGCATAGGCTTGGCATCCGAAGCAACCCGAACCCGAGGCTCCGAGATCCAGGCTGAGGCTCGGTCGGCATTCCCTCGCAACTTGCATTGCGTTGCATTTGAGTAATTTTTGGATGTTGCACACCACGGCGTGGTTGGTGTCATTTACTAGATGTAGGGACACGTGTGGAAGATTTCCAATGTAGCCACGCCCATGTCATAAAAATAATGCAATAAATTAGAAAGTAATTCCAAATGCCCTAAGTTTATTGGATGGACACCAAGTACGCGTGGTGTCTTAACATTTAAAAATTTCTCGTTGCATTTAGGCCTCATCTCTCCCTATAGAATATTTCTTTATTTTTTCAAATAAAATTTCAGTACTTAATTAGAAATTAGGATCAAGATAATTGGGACTTTTTTTTGGTGTGAAAATAAGTGGTAAATTGATGATAAAACGAGATTACATAACATTCAAAACATCTTGAATGATATCCTTATACCAAGAATATATAAAGAAAACCGAACTAATCTATACATCACAAGATTGGCATTACGGCCTACATGAACAATAGTACTTGTCAACTAAGCCAAAAGTGTTTTGGTTCAACAAGTTGATGATAGTATGCTGATCCATCTTAGATAGCCAAAAACTAAGTCAATTTATTTTATAGCTAAAGTAGTATGTTTGAACCAGATTTGTCACAGTCATACAAGTACAAATTTGAAGCGGTGTACAAAGAGATGGAGGTTGATTTTGAAATCTTCAATAAAGTATAAACTTGACTGTAAATGAAAGCTGGCTTCATCTTCATGCACGTTTAAAGTCCAAAAATGGACACCCACCCACCATCAACCTCTCTGTCTAACATTGTCTCTTTTGAAATTATATCATGTATGTTTACTGACTTTGGTGTTTGGGCATTTTCACCTTCTTTTTCATTTTTATGTTTTTTTTATAGAAGCCAACAACTTAAACAAAAAAAAGCAAGCTTACCTACTACAGCAATACTGTTTGTTTACATCCCAAAAGCAGTCAATAACTGGAATTAAAATGTGACTGACTCTCCAACCCAACAGCTCACCTATGAGGAAATTGAGGAAATTGAACTATGACTTTGAATACTCCATTAGGGCATGTTAGTCTAATTCCACGAGATGGGAATGAAAGATGTTCATTCCCACGTTTGGGAACGTTGGAAAATGAGGACTATGAAATGCAACTATCTCTCATTCTCATGTTTGATTAGTGCAGTATTATTAATGAAAAGTTATCAAGTTTCCAACAATACCTTTGATTTTTTTAATTATTAAAGGTTAATATATGAAGAGTTTTTTAAAGGTCAAAAATGGTATTTAAAAATAATAACATGAATAAATTTGTCAAAAAAAACTGCATTAAATGCTTTCCCAAAGTGGGAGCAGTTTGATTAAAAATAAAATAACTAGAGGAATGTTTTTCTCCGAGGAAATATTCAAATATGTGTGGCCATTACACACCTTCGCACGATTTGGGCTTTTTTCTTTCCTTCCCATTCGTTGACATAGTTGGGCTTATTTTGCTCAACAGATTTAAGAAAAACCCATTATTAATATGATATTTGGATCAAGGGTATCGGTATTGGCAGCGGACCTCAGCCCAGCCCAGCCCAGCCTATCCCATTTTCTTTGTGATTCTACCTAATCTTTTGTGGCCTTGTTGCTATCTCAGAATTGTTCTTAGCTTGTGAGCAGTAACTAGTTTCGGAGATGCTATTGCCAATAACTATGGTAAAGCCTGCTTTAAGGGAAGCAACAGCAGGGGATGACCCAGAAAACAGAACAAAACAGGGAAGTGATTGAGATATATTGAATTGTTTCTCAACTTAAAACCTTGGTTTTCATTTTAGTTTGCAGGAGTTTGTGTAGCAAAAGTGGAGCTTATATGCAAATGACTTTGTTTGCAAGCAATCAACGATGATAAGCTCTCCAAAACCAAGTTTCATTGGCCTATTTATTCTTATTATTATAAGTAGCACTATTATATTTTCTTACCATCTTATTTGTGTAGTAGTAGTAGTAGTAGTAGTGGTAGGCATCATAGCCTCCCAAGTTAAATTGGATTTTGAGGTCAAAAGAAAAGAGGAGGGATTCTGAAATTGAAAAAGGTGAAGTTTGTAAAATAATCATAGCAGAGGGACAAATCTTGTCTTAATTAATATTATTATTAGTATAAGGAATTCACTGAAATCATGACATATCCACACTTGTTTATCCACACTTGTTTTATCATTGGATGGGTTAGTTAGTCTGTTCGTTATAGATTATATTTTGAATAGCCTTTCATCAATGCTCTTCTTTTTGTCAGCTTGTAGCCTCTGCAGGAAGCAAGGTATAATTCATCAACTACCACATTTTCATATATAAAATTCAATCAACTGCTTTACCCTATTGGATTTGGAGGGAGGGAGAGAGAAGCTGTGGCAGCGGCAGCACAAATTTTAAATCACTGGCTTTGGAGACAGACAGAGATCTACATCTCAAAGTTTGGACACTAGCAATAATAATTCCTCTAGTAACAAATATACAGATACATAGCCAATTTTATAGTAGGAAAAAACCAGAACCACAGAAATGGAAAATGAATTCAAAGGGCAACCCAACTCAAGGAAAGAACATATTGATAATAAATCCCTATTGTAGTAAACCCCATTTATTTCTGGTGAACTGAATGGCAGATTAAAAGGGGTTGGAAACATTTTCATCTAAGTACAGAAAAGAATGTAGAAGAGATAGCAAGCACATTGGGGAGACAATATCACAACACATCCACACACACAAACAATACGTGGCGGCCGGCTTACTCGAACGATTCCCAATTAAACTTAGGATAGCCAGAATGATTGGTGGCTGACGCCGATTTGGATGTCGAAGAAGTTGGGATCAATGCAGGGGCAGAATCGAATGTCTCCCACTGTGTGGTGACAACTACTGGGCCTGAAGCTGAATGCCTTGATGGTTGTTGTTGTTGTTGTTGTTGCCCTTGCTGATGTAAAGGTGAATATCCAACTGAATGCCTTGGTTCATGCTCTTGAATTGGTGTTAGCAAATGCCCATTTCCATTGTAATGACTTTGAGGCTGTTGATGGATTGCTCCATGTCTATGCCCATTAGAATGCTTCTGCTGAACTTGTTTTGGAGTCTGACCCCCATTGCTACTAGGCATGGAGTTTTTAGCTTTCAATATATCCAGAGTTTCGACGAACTTCTGCACTCTCCTCACCTTCAAAACAAATTTATAATCACGTTAAAACTTGCACTTGAGATCTTCATCCAAAATCCAGGGCTTGTAATTACTAACATGAGACCATAGTAATTGAAATTACCTGCATTTTCCTCTGCAATTTCACATCTCCATCGCCCATGATTCCGTCTAGTTTAAGCAACTGGTTCATCAGTTGCTCAATCAGGGTAAGCACATCTTGTTCTGCAATTTTTACCTTTGGTGATTATTGATTCAAGAGCCGACACCTGCAATTACCAACGCCAAAACATTCAATGTTCCAAAACACGAAGAAAAATCTCTGCATACACTTCTGATATAGTACTTGTAAAGACCAAAAGACAATAAACTACCTGGCCAGCGAGCCTATCTACTTCCAAGCTGATTTCAGAGATGGACTTTGAAGCCTTCTCCATCTTTGCATTTCGTCGCATCTCAAGATATCGCTTTTCTTGGCTAATTGGGTCCTCAACTAACACCATCTTCGATCGGTCCTTCACCCCTGACATGTCAAGAAATGCCTTTGAGTCCCTCTCCTTGTCTTTGAATATCAGCTTCTGATCTTGATGATGCAAACCCGTCGGTCCAACCAACATTTTCTTCAAGTCCCCTGCACAACCAACATTACATAATGTAATCTGCTCATACTAAAATAGACCCATTTAGAGACATAATAAAGTAACGAAATTGAGAGTACATATTACCAAAGGAAGATTGAGCGCTAATATTGATTTCATGGTAAATGGACCCATATTTGACCCTAACTCTAATTGTCGGTGGAGGGGCCGTGTTGCGATCACAGTCTGGATTTCGCTTCTGAACCAACATTCCTCCTGGTCTAAGCTCCCACTCGGCTGGCCCCGACTCATTTCCACCACTGCCAGAACTTCCATTCAACTCTGACAGTGCCGCCCCTGTTGTCTTCGTCTTCATTCTCATCATCTTTTGCTCTCTAATTCTTGGAGAGATCTCTCAGATTTTTTCTTACTGTCGATCTGCGCCAAAAATTATAGATACCCAATTGAGAGAAAAGCTTGCTAGACCAGACCCTGCTTTGGAACTCTCTGATTCTAACCCCTGCATCACACCAACCGCCACGCGTAAACAGAGCATGTGGAGAGAAAAACCATTACTTTGATTTGTTTTACACAAAAATCAATGGCGTCTTGCAAAAGAAACAGACCCAACCCATTCACCTGTAAAGTTAAAGCCTTGTACTTGAAGGAAAAAGTACAGAAATCAATTAACCGGCTGCGGCCTAGAAAGCACAGACGACAGAACCTACCAGGCCGCAGATTATAGATCTCTTCAGCCAAATGCACTACTCAAGTCAAAGAGCTGACAAATATTTTCTAGGAAAAATACTTCCAAGCAAACAAAAACCCAACAAGCTCAAGCCTGAGATCTTCCCAAAGTGGGTGATCAATGTTAAATCAGAATCAAACAAGTCACAGCTTCTCTCTCTCTTTTTTCTTTGGTTCTGGAGAACTCGAGGAAGAAGAGGAGGAAGAAAATTAGAATAGAGTATAAAAAACAAGTGGCCAGCCAGCTAGCTAACTGAGCTGTTGGGACCTCATTATTATATATGTGAATGAATGATTAAATATAGGTACATAATAATTTCCAAAAATATATATATGGGTACATAATTATGCATAAATAATTATTTATCATGAATTTTTATAAGAATTTGTATGAAATTAAAAATTAAAAAGAAAGCGAAGAAAGTGAAAGAAAGAAACTACGAAAGCCGCCAAAGCTGTCTTAAAGGTTAAACAAACACGGAAACGAAATCAAACCAGGGTTAGTTCCGGTACTTGCAGACTTCGTATAGAAAAGTTTCGTACCTTCTTTGGTATCTCGACACGGGTCCAACCGGGACCGGGGGTAGTTTGGGAACTAAAAAGCGACGTAATCATTGTCCTGCTAATTAGGGAGGTTTACGTCACACACGTGGGAGATTAACGTGGAGGGTCGGCGCTAACTTTGCCTTGTGGTTTAACGGTGGTTGGGCAGTAAGCCCCGTCCCATACGTGTTTCATTTTCACTTTTCTTTTTTAAAAATGCTTTTGGTTAACCCTAAAATTTTTTTCTTTTTTTCTTTTCTTTCCGAAAAGTCGTTCTCTTCACTTGAATTGTAGCCTTCCACTATTAAATATTTTTTTCTAATTATTTTCCACTATTATAATCATGTATTGTTTATTTAAATTAACTTATTTATACGAATAATTAAATGATTGCGCTATGATGTTAGGGTGGCTCTTCTGATTATCACGAAAAAAACGTACTTATAACGGAGATATCACTATTTTGCTATCATCGACCAATAACATAATGACATCTGAAAAAGTTATCATGCGTGTCATTGCATTATTGGCCAAATATTAAAAAAAATATTATCCCATTTGTATGAGAGTTTCTCTCGATTATCACATTGATTCGTTAGACTTTATTAATCAAGTAAATTTCAGATTGAATTGTTTTTTAAAAAAAAAAAAACCTTTTCCATCTCCAAATTTCTTATATTTCCCATAATTATTCATAAAATTATAAAATTGGTACACATATTTTTTTTTGTCATATATTATTTGGCCCATCAGCTCAAGCTTGATTTTAGGTCATTAAACTAAGACTTAGGGCCTGTTCAAGGAAATATTTAGGAGATTATAAAATATCAAATAAAAATGTAATAAATTGGATATTCAAGATTTAAATGGCCCGAAATAAAATAATAATAATAATCAACTTCTTCCTAGAAAATCTGAAATGGTGAAGGAAAAAAAAAAGACAAAGGGGATTTTGGAGCAAATTGCTGAAGCTCAGCATAGTCTAGGAGTATCAAAATAAAATAATACTCTGTGGAGCCTAAATAATGTAGCCCAATAAATACGGTTCTTATTGAGAACAACTCGGCAAGACAAGAATAAAGCTTTTTTTTTCCCTTTCTGGGGTTTGCTTTGATGCTCTTTTTTTGCCACCCTAATTTGTGATAGCAATTGAAATCATCCCAAAAACACCTAAATTCCACTCAGCTTTAGAAGAAAAGAGACAAAGAATAATCCTAATAAAATAATACACCCGACCAGGTCAAAGTCGTTTTCTTTTTTTTTTTTTTTTTCTTTTTCCTTATTAAAAGGTTTTAGCCATTGAAATAACAAAAAGGGTAAAAACCAAGAAAATTAAACAATTATCTATATGCGTGCGTACGTCACAGGAGAAATTGTCCCCAGAAAAAGCAGACTTATTTACAAGCAAAACCCACCACCGCACCGACACTCCCATACGTGTAACCAAACAGGAGGGAACTTTGTGACACGTAGCGAATCGTGAGCCATAGGAACCGTGTGATTTGTTTAAAGCTGGGACTGTGTGCATGCGTGGTTGGATGGAGACGGTGCAACCTAAGATAGATTATGGAGGGCGGTTGTTGTTGTATACTTGTACTATTGCTTATGGAACAAATATTCATAATATTCCGATATTTTTATTGAAATTTTCATATTTTTGAATTACCGATATTTTTGATACCATTGATATTTTATTCCTTACTGCCCTTATCTAGCTAACTAGGAGGATTATCTTAAAATCTTTTTCATTAATTAATGTGTCTGCCCCAGATCGAAGCAATTAATAATTAATTTGGATTATTGTAATTTTCTTATTGTTTTTGGGTTAGGGAAGTAGCTAAGGAGCACAGTTTATTTATTTATTTTTAATGAAATATGTCTTGTCTTTGATTGGGGACAGGATACCGACCATTTGGTGTATAGAATTGGTCATCGGGTGAAGGCTTTTTTGCCTTTTTTTTTCTTTTTTTTTGGGGGGTTTTTGCTTCTTCTTTTTTGTGGTGGCAGCAAGGGGGCATTGCCTTGGCTTTACATCGCTGTGGTTTTATAGAATTTCTGTGGGAAACTTGGAATTATGAACCACGTGACAACATACACAATTCTTCTTTTCTTAGTTGTTGTTTGCGTCTATTTGTTTTTGAAGAAGATGATGAATTATATTTTTAACTTGCATGGCCCGCTTAAAAAAGTTTTTATGTCCAATGATTTCAGAAAGTTTACACAAGCAATTAATTGAGTTAAATTATCGGGGGTCATAATTTTGGAGTTTCGATGGTTAAGTAAGTTTGAGACAATATTAGAATAACAAATTTTAAAATATATAAATAAATAAAAAGAGGAAAAGAGGAAAAGGAACCAAAACCTACCTCTTTCTTTTCATCGAAAAACCTAACCCTAATAATTCATAGTTAGTGGTAAAGTTAAAAAAGTGAAAAAGTATAGTATAGAATATGCACGTACCGTACGGAAGAGCATGAGGTACGATAAATAGTGATAGTGGGTAATATTTGGTGTGGTAGCTAAAAAGTTAATCGATCTGAGGAGGTTACATTTGGAATTTTCCTCCACGAAATATTTTATCATCCTTTATTGTTCATTACAAAATTATCAAACTATTGAAAGCATGAATGCGTGTTGGTGACTTTTGGCAAACATGCAAAGGGAGGGAGGGAGGGGCTATAAATTTCCACCCGTATTTGGCAAGTCTTGGATCATTAGCAAAATAATCATACAAGATAAATGGACAAGTTTTTAGGTCCCACACCACACAACACACCACTGGCAACCCTAAACCCTAGGGTTGGTGGTGTTCCAAATTAGACGGAGGCACGTGGAAAGTGAAGGTGCCTAAAGTCTAAACTTCTAATCATTTTTGCTAATTAGAATGATTTGAGTCTTCATAAAAACCTGCTAATACAACAAATTAATTCAATCTTACCATTTAAGTGCACTTCCAGTTGTTGCTTGAGTATAAATATGTTGAAGAATACAAAAACTCTCACATCGGAAACTTAAAAAAATACAAAGTCTCATATAATGCATAAATTCACTCCTAATAATATTGAGGCATTTTGTATAAAACATCATACCTGCTAAACAACTGGTTAAGTTGGAGACAATATTGTTGCTTTGCTAGTAGTGAGTCACGGATTTGTCCCAATGAAATCTTAACATAATAAGCAATTAATGGCTTCGACTTGTAAAAATAAAAATTTATAATAGGAATCAAAGGGTGGTAGAAGGTCTCTTTAATGGTTAGTTATGTTTTAATCCGAAAACGAAAATCCAACTGCTGAGAATTAAACAATTCAAAGGCAAAGCTTGTTGTATCTTTAATTTACATTGAGGAAAGTATTTGTTTTTTATTTTGGAAAATGATGGGGCACTGGATTTGGACCTCATTCACAGTCGCCACTCACAAGCAGGCAGGCAGGCAGGCAGGCAGACAAGGCTGGCATGCCCAAAAATGCTTGCTAAAGAGGCAATCCCCCTTCATGCGTGCCATCCTCAACAAGCAATATGGGTTGCAAATTGTGACTGATTTTCTTTGCAATATATATTTGCCTGATTTTGACGTTGTGCAAGCTTTGTGGTGCGCTATCAAATTCTGACACCTCAAAAATCAATTTATAATTTTCCAATTTCAAAGATTAATGGTAAATAGAGAGGTTGGAAGCGACATCATCATTGAAGAATGAAGGTACGTATATGGGGTTTGGGCTTTTGGCGTTGGTGTCTGTCTCTCATTATAGATACTACTAAGTCAGAGGTTCATAATCATTTGCTTACTTTTGTTTAATTGCGTTGGATTATTATTATAATTATAATTATTTTGGGTAGCTTTGATCCACAAGACCCAAATCTTAATTCTCTGATAAAATAGTTAAATAATAAAAATAATAATTATTTGTCACTATCTTAATGGATTCTTATGGTCAATTAATTTGAGCTATAGCATAGGGTAACCCAAATATTTAATCTTTTACAGGAGGTCATAACAATTTCTTATATTTCAACATTATATTATACGTGCTTAAGAAGTCTTCGTCTGCATTATTAAAAAATAAAAACCAGCATCGCATGGGGCTTAAGTGCTTAATTCTTTGTATTGAGGACAAATCAAACTCCGTTAATCCAATCTAGAAATTCATAATTACGTGGGTGCGTTGACCGTGACACCTTTCACCCTTCGGTATGCATTATTAGTTTATGACCGGTCAGCAGTCAGCATCCAATCATCATTAGCTAGTGGGAGAAATTCGGAATTCACCACAAAAATAATAATAGGTGGAAATTCAAATAATTTGACAAAAGGAATGGAAGCATGTGAAAACCACAACAAAAAAAAGAAAAAAAAGGAATTAGAATTTGTTGCTTGGTTCCCAGGGACACATGGGCAACATAGACCAAAAACAAAAGCTCCAATTGAAACATGCATGCCTGTCGATGTGTCACAGATTTCCCTCCAAACAAAACCAACCAACAAAAAAACCTTATCTTAGACAACTTGCAAATGGTAAAGCTTATCTTGTGGGCAGAGACATTGCTGAGCTGAGAAAAAGCCATGGCGGTGCCCCTGAGCTGCCAATTTCACTCTGTGGCCTGCAAGACTTATCAACGTGCCAAAGCCAACGCAAGACCTTCCATCTTTTGCTCAATGCAACCTCCTCAGAACAACATCAAGGTCTAGTTAATTACTTGATTTAGATTTTCTTGAAATTCTTGTTTTTCTTCTTCCATTGATGGAAATTATTTTTGAATATCTAGGTAATTATAAATGGAGCAGCAAAGGAAATAGGAAGGGCAGCTGTAATAGCAGTGACTAGAGCCAGAGGGATGGAGGTGGCTGGTGCAGTGGATTCTTATCTAGTAGGAGAAGATATTGGCAAGGTAGTTATCTCTTTTTTTTTTCTTCTTATATATCTGAAGTAACACACTAATATATAATGGGGATGTATTGATCCTTCCTTCAAACAAAGTAGGTGTGTGACATGGAGGAGCCTCTGGAAATACCAATAACCAATGATCTCACAATGGTCTTAGGCTCCATTTCTCAGGTAACAAATCAAAATCAAAATCAAAATCAAAATGACCTCCTTTTCTATGTATGTGTGTGATCATTCTGTCAATGTTGTTTCTGTCAATCTTGCCATTGGTGACAATTGGCAGTCCAAATCATTAGGAGTAGTTGTTGATTTCACCGAGCCTTCCAAAGTCTATGACAATGTAAAACAGGTAAAAAGCCACATTCATGTAAATTTTGGCTTCACAGTTTCCATCCATAGTATGTGAAACATTAAAAATTTCTTTGTTACTAGGCAACAGCATTTGGGATGAGAAGTGTGGTTTATGTGCCTCAGATTAAGTTGGAAACAGTATCAGCATTATCTGCATTCTGTGAGAAAGCCAGCATGGTGAGCACAGGGTGAGATGTCATACAATAAGTTTTTCACAAGTTTCTGTGCTTTTCTTTTTCACTTCCTTGTAACATTGAGTTTCTCACTGATAATGGAGCTGCTACTTTGTTCAGGGTTGTCTTGTTGCACCAACTCTATCCATTGGATCCATACTCCTCCAACAAGCTGCAATTTCAGCTTCCTTCCACTACAACAATGTAGAAATCGTTGAATCAAGGGCAACTGCAACGGTAAACTCCGTTACTCTTTAAAAAATTTGCAAACTCGGTCATGAAGATATGCTAAAGCTGTGTTTGGGAAACAGGATTTTCCATCATCAGATGCAACCCAAATTGCCAACAACCTGTCTAACCTTGGACAGATCTACAACAGAGAAGATATTGGAACAGATGTTCAAGTAAGCTCAAGTCCAAAACTTGCTTTTATAGTTGCTGCCTTGGATTGGAATGGAACTCATTATTATTAATCTTATGGCACAAGGCAAGGGGCCAAGTTCTGGGAGAAGATGGAGTTCGTGTGCACAGCTTAGTCCTTCCAGGGCTTCCTGCCAGCACAACAGTTTACTTTTCTCGTCTAGGAGAGGTATGTTTCTGGGCTTACTCATTTCTTCTAATTTGAGTAAGTATTGGCTTGAACAACTTTGCTTTCCACAGGTTTACTCTCTGAAACATGACATCACAGATGTGCAATGTCTCATGCCAGGCCTTCTCCTAGCAATTAGAAAGATTGTGCGCATTAAGGTAACCGGTTACGCGCATCACATCTCCTAAATTTTTCAACCATCTTGCTTCAATCGATACTGATTTTCGTCGCTTCTTATTGCAGAACCTGGTCTATGGCTTGGAGAAATTTTTATAAGCATCCATGTTTAATTTCTCCAATCTCATTGATGTTAAACCTCAACCACATATTGGTCCTATAGAGAGTTCCTGTAATCCTCTAAATGCAAATTCAAAATAATATGGGTTTAATTTGAAAAGGAAACAGCAGAAGATAAACAAGGAAGATTTTTGTAGGGGCTTTTACCTCTAGTGCTCCCTCCCTTTGAACTCCCTTGTAACTAAAAGACAAAGAATTAATGAAAATTTTGTTAACCAACATTATAGTTGAATTGGCAATCTGAGTTGTTCTAAGTTGTCTTGTTCTTAGAGCATCTCCAGCGCTTGAGGCAAGCCCAGCCAGAAGCCAGTCCATGGAGAAGAAAAGGACTCCAGCGCGAGAGTCCGAGCAAACAGTGGGCCTCAGCAACCCGGGCAAGTTCACAGGCAAGTCCAGCCCGTGCTGCTGCCTGAGCAAAGTGATGTAATGCTAACGTCAAGAACCAAAAAAACCAAAAATTTAGATTTTATATAAATAAAAAAATTTACCTTGTCATATTCTTTACTTTCCACACCAAAACTCTATATAAATTCATCTCCTCATATCTCATGTGAATAGTAATTGCCATTGTCCTTGTCCATAAGAGCAACTCTAGCGGTAATGCACAGGGGGGCGGGGGGGGGCAAGCCCAAAAAATCGTTTCCAAAGAACAAGAAGTTGCCGGGCAGGAGGTGGAGCCAGCAGGCGGGCCTTCGGGCTCAAGTTGCCTGGTCTGCTGCCAGTGTGTGACGTCGGCGTTATTTTCTTGGCGTCGGCCATAAACAAATATTTAAAAATTCTGAAAAAAATATGAAAAAATCCAAAAATTCTGAAATATTTTTAATACATACCTATCAATTTTATTATTATTAATTTCACACATACAACTAAAATTAATCACATGTAAAAAAATAAAATAAAGATAAATGTGAATAGTAGTTGTCTTTTTGTGGCAACGGTGGAAACGAATCTTGCCTTTTGAAAAGGCAACTACTATTCACATGAATAGTAGCTTCTCCCCTCATGGCAAGAGAGGCAAGCGGTGGAGTTGCTCTAAAAGTGGAAACAAAAGTAAGGCTGCCACTATTCGCGTAAATAGTGACACTTCATTGCTCTTGAGTATATGAGTGGAAGTACTTTTATAGTTGAATTTAGATTGTACTTCCAGCCAGCTCCCTCTACCCTTGCCATTGGGCTGGGCTTTAGATGTGTTATCCATAAAATATACCAGAAATTGAGGAAGCAAAAAAAGAGTCAGCCCAAATTTACAAAGCCCGATTTGATTTCTTACAATGTAATATAATATGATGAGTTTTTGCCTTTATTTCTTTTTTGAGTATCAGTTTTTTCCTTTTTGGATGGTCGGAATTTTAAATTACTTTTAGTCAATATGAATAGTGCAAAGAAATAATCCAGTCAAAAAAGTACTAGGGCAACTAATAATAAGGAATCATAAAACATCAATTTAAGAATGATATATTCTTATTGATGAATAATTTAAGACCAAAACAATAAAATACTGATGACTACCTTCCATATGTATATGGCACATAGTATTACTATTCACCAATCCTTTTGAACCACACCTCCCTCCGATGTGTTTATTTCCACGGTCTCATTCTCTGTTATCCTAAATGGAAAACCTGGTTCTACCTTTTGCCCTTCCCGTGGTCTTAGACAAGGAGACCCTTTGTCGCCCTACTTGTTTCTCATTGTTGGTGAAGCTTTATCCAGAAATCTCACTAAGCTCGTGAATAAAGGTACAATAAGAGGCATACGGTTAGCCAGGGGCTGCCCAATTTTATCTCACCTCTTATTTGCAGATGATTCCTTATTTTTTGTGAAAGTGAATCATGAAAACTGTAGTGGTCTTAAGAAGCTTCTGCATGATTATTGTTTGGCGTCCGGGCAAGCCATTAACTATGATAAATCCTGTCTTTATTTTAGCCAGAATACTCCTACCTCTGTTATATCTGATATGAGTTCTATTCTGGGTATTCCACATGTGTCTAATCCTGGTGTGTACCTGGGCATCCCAACCTTATGGGGGAGGTCGAAAAATTCTGCATTGGGGTACATCAGAGAAAGAATTAAGGGGAAGTTGGAGGGCTGGAAAGCTCTTACTTTGTCTATGGCAGGGAAGGAAGTTTTACTCAAAGCTGTTGCAACTGCTATTCCGACCTATCCTATGGCCTGTTTTAAATTTCCTGCTAAACTTTGTCAAGAGATCAATGGCGATTTAGCTAGATTCTGGTGGGGGAACCAAGAGAATGAGAAGAAGATCCACTGGAAAGCCTGGGGAAAATTAAGTCTAAGTAAAGTTGATGGTGGTCTTGGGTTCAGAGATCTTTTAGACTTTAACCTGGCCCTCCTTGGTAAGCAATGTTGGAGGCTCCTTCATAATCAAAATGCGTTGTGGGTTTGCATTCTCAAAGCTAGATATTTTCCCCATTGTGATTTTTGGAAAGCTGAAAAAAAGAATAGATCCTCCTGGATCTGGGCTAGTCTTTTAGAAGGAAGAGATCATGCTCTTAATCATGCCCGTGTGCAAATCTTTAATGGGGCTGCTACTGATATTTGGAAGGATAAGTGGCTCCCTCCACCTCATCCTGGCCACATTGTTCCTAGGAGTTTAGTTCCAAGGGATGCCCCTTCCACTGTGGCTGAGATTTTGGACCCTGTCACTCATTCCTGGAGGCTTCATATGCTGAGAGACTATTTAGATTGGGACACTATCAGATGCATTCAATCTATTCCTATTGGGGCCACCACTGAGTTGGACCGTTGGGTTTGGCCTTTGAGTTCTGATGGAAACTACAGTGTGAAGTCGGGCTATTATGTAATTCATTATGCAAATATAAGGGGAAACAATGTTTTGCCTCAACCTTCTCACACCATCTCAAAGAAGATTTGGACAAGTATTTGGCAATTCAAAACTCTTCCAAAAATCAAACTCTTTTGCTGGCGCACCCTTTCAAATGCTTTGGCGACAAAGGTAAATTTTTTAAGCGCAAAGTCTGTGTATCCCCCCCTTTGTCCTATTTGTGAGTTGGAAAATGAATCTGTGGAACACTTGTTTCTCCTATGCCCTTGGACCATTACCATTTGGTTTGGATCTCCGCTGAACCTTAGAATCCAGCCTGAGAGAATAAGTACTTTTGACATTTGGCTAGAAAGTGTGCTCAATCTTCACCAGGCCCCAACACAGGACTTTGAGCGTCTCTGCACTATCATCAGCTTCCTTCTGTGGGGAATTTGGAAAGCTCGTTGCAAAGCAGTCATTGAAGGTTCCCTTATCCATCCTGAGCGAGTTCTGACTCATGCTATGGAAGCAATCAATGAGTTCTTATGTTCTACTGGCAGTGTGGTTGCTCATGTCCAAGCGCGGTCTCCCCCCTCTACCCTACAGATGATATGGACTCCTCCTAGACCTGGTTTCGTCAAAATTAATACTGATGCCGCCTGGAACAAAGCATCTAACAATGCCGGAGTTGGTGTTGTAATTCGTAATGAGGTTGGGATGGTGTGCGGAGGCTTGGCGACTCGGTTAACCGGCTCTTCTGCTCTCCATGTAGAAGCCGAGGCAGCCTTGAGAGGCTTGAAGTTGGCGAGGCGCGATGGGCATGATAATGTTATTGTGGAGATGGACTCAAAAGTTTTGAAGCAATGCATTGATGGCGATACCTGTAACCGAGGTTGGACTATTCTCCCCTTGATTTTGGAGATTAGGCAATTGGCAGTAAATTTTGGTTCGTTGGAGTGGAATTGGATCCCTCGTACAGCCAATAAAGCTGCTCATGAGGCAGCAAGGATCGGAAGTGGAGCGGTGGCGCAAGTTAGCTGGGTCAATAGACCACCACCGTCTCTGGTCAGCATTTTGGTAGCAGATGGTCTTCCTGGACCACCAGGTTTTTGAGTTTCTTTGTTTTGCTGTCAAGTTTAGATAATTTCTCCACCTAGCTGGCTTATGGTTAGGTGGTATCTTTCTTGGCTTTGTTGTAGTCTGTTGTTTGCCCATGGTGTTTTTCCCCTGTTCTTGAATGAAGATGCATTTCGTCCAAAAAAAAAAGACTTATCTAGAATCACTCCCAAACGAGAAATAAAAGCTAATTTAGGGCTCATTTGGGAGTAATTCTAGATAGGCCAATAATAACTTTTGTGGAGAATCACTTTAAGTGATTTGAAGTGATTTTATGAAAAAACACATGTGAGATACTTCTTTCTATAATCACTTAAAATCACTAAAAGTGATTATATGGAGAAGCACGGGAAATGTACTTCTCTCCAAGAGTGATTCTAGCATCTCCAGAATCACTCCCATACACGAGAAGGGAGACTTCAACTTTTTTTTTCATAGAGAAAAGTGATAATTGTATTCATAAATTAGGCACAAAAACCATCACCCACAAGGGCAAATACAAATACCTACAAAGGGGTAATACAAATATGGAAGCATAGTAATTACATATGGTTAATCCATATATAGGCCACAAAATGTCAGAGAAATTTCGGCATAAAAGCCACATGAATCGCAGCACCCAAATCTACCAATACAACTACAACTTTTAACTCTCATAATTACAAAATACAAGTATATACTATAAAACAATCAAACACCCAACTCCCAAGGAGTTGATGCAATTATTACACAAAGAAAACTGCAAAACAAACCACTAAAAACCAACAGGGTCACTACCACTGTTATTGCCACCACCACCACCATAAACGTCATTGCCACCTTGAAGACAGAGAACACCACTGAGATTGCAATCCGTCATCTTACAACAAAACCACAGATCCACCGATCTTGACCCAAATAACTTCCCCAACAAGTAAAACCTCAAATCCAATAGATGAGGAATGAGAAAAATAAGTAGAGAGGTAAGGAAAGAGAGAGGGAGAGAGGAGGACCTCCCCCTTCTAGGAACATACAACGTAAAGATGTTTGAGAGAGAGAGAGAGAATGAAGGGTGGGTTTTTTTTTAGACTCCAACTGATATGAAAGGGACTTGAACATAGATACAAAAGGATGAACTCATTGCCTTGACTGGCTGATTTTGCATCAGCATGACAAAAACAACCATTGAAACATGTTATTTAAACTCATCATAAGTTGATGTGTCCCTAGGTAAGTATAGGCATGGACAAGTTTTTAACGAAATTTAAGTAGTTTCTACTTTCTACTGCTTCTTGCTGAAGCCACACGAGGTGTTGTTCTATTGTGCGTGTTAGCCACACGTGTGAATCAGACGGCCTGTCTATATCCTTTAACTTCATAGGGAATGCTAGCAACTTTCACTCTAATATTTTCTTTTGGACCTTCTCCATTTTCCTAATGACATGTGTCACTTTACTTACACTTAAAACAATGTTATTAATACTTGAGACAAGTTAGCTTTTGTTTTCCTAATTTACCTTTATTAAATGTATTGACTTTTATGTTTCTTTCAATTTATCCATATTTTTTTTTTACAACTTTCTTATCATCTTGTTAAAAATTAAATAAGAACAAAAAAGTCAGTTTTTTTAAAAACATAAAAATAAAACTTACAATCAATCCAATTGCCGTAGGATTAGTCTTTTAACATAAATTTTTTATTAACAAAACAAATCAGCAGGAAACAACCTAAAAATTAGTTCTAGGTGGTGGAAATGGATGAGATGGTAAAAACAATTCTACATCATTCCAGCGAATTCAACATCAACAGACATCCAAGACCCAGGCATTTTCATACATGTTTGTTTCCACGTGAATTTGAATTTTTCACCACACGCACGGTTCTTCATCAATATATGATATATCACTTTTAAATTAATTTTTTAACAAGATAATAAGAAAATTGTAAAAAAATTGAAGGATATATTGAAGGAAACATGAAAGTCAATATATTTAAGGATAACTTTGGAAAACAAAAGTTAGCTTGTCTCAAGTATTAATTACATTGTTTTAAATGTAAAGAAAATGACATATGTCATTATAAAAAGGAAAAAAATTCAAAAAAAGATTAAAGAGAAAATTACTAGCATTCCTCTAAACTCTCTAGATGTTCTAAAATCTCAATCCCAAACTCGGTCTTTATAAAGGAATGAGACACCCAATACAGTAGGCCCACCTGTACGCTTTTTCTTCAAAGTACTATATTACCCTTCATAAATGTCATATTTATCCTCGTTTTCGTTACCGAGAAGGGTAAGACTGTAGACCTACTCCCATAGAACTGGATGCACTCAATCTGTTCTCTTACAGGCTAATCCAGGTACTATCCTCACTTGCCATCATAGGTAACCTAGAGATCAACTAATAACATTGCGCCACGTCGTCCTAGTCCTCGCGTCACCATCGCGCGATCTATCACCGACTTCTTTCTTTTACCGAAACCAGGACACGTGCCAGTAATATAGGGCAGAGGGTACCGATGCAGCCGGTCACTCCTCCTCTGCAATTCCCGCTAGGTATATAACCAGGGTCCTTCGTCTCTCTCTCTCTCTATCGCTCTCTGCAAATTTCGGTTTTCCAAATTAAGCGAGAAAAGGCTACGTTTCGCTTTTTACAGCTTCCGATTTCTAAGGTCAGTAGCGGCCGTACATTTATCAAATTCTATTTCTTTTAAAATGTTTGCTCCAATTTTTTCCCCACTAGTTAATTAATCGTTTTGGCTAATTATATTATGCTCTGATCGATCTTGGGACTGCAAAAAGCTCACTCTTTTTCTTTGTTAGCTGTCTTTCAAATTTCGTTGCTGCGTTTCGATCTTCTTGTTCTTGTGCTTAATTAAGACTTTTACTAGTGTTATTTTGTTTGTGGATTGTTCTAGTTTCTTCTTCAAATCGAGCTACTTTGGGTTCGATCTTTGTCTATGATTCTCAGTCTATTTGATAAAAATTAAGCTAAACCTGTCTCTCTTCCATCATTTTTATTATTAAAAATTGCCAGTTGAGTTGAACTGAGTTGCGTTTAGATCCTCTATAAATGATGGCTTCACGTCTCATAAGCTTATGACATTGTCTATTGGGTAGCTCGGTTAAAAATTAGGGTTTTGTGGGGCTAACTAGAAGATTAACACTTTGGAACCCTAGGGCTTGGGTTTGGGTCTATTTTGTGTTCTTTGATAGTTGTTAGTCTTTCCTTTACTTATCTGGTTAATCTTAGTTTGGAATTTAGTTTAGTTTCTGTTTTTAATTTTCTCGTTCTACTGCTGATAGTGTTGTTTCCTCTTGTTTATCTTAGATCCCCATGAGAAATTGTTCAAAGCTCATACAGAATATAAATATTGTGCGCCAATTTGGTCGCATATTTATCGAATAATTGGGGATATTAGTGACACAGTGAGGTGGGGATACTGAAATTGTCTGTATTTGTACTGGTGACACCGCCCGTATTATATTTGTGAGCTCTTGTTTTTTTAGAAGAATACTTATTTGTTCTGTTTTTGATTGAGTGGGTTGAGCATATTAATTATTGTAAAAATACCAAGTCAGGCCTGGCTCTGGAGAGCTACTTAGACTCTGGCCACCAAAGGGCGGTGCCTCCTATGGTGCCTTCTCAGGTGGCTGGAGGATTAGCACAATCTTCATCAAGTTCTGGAATTTTCTTCCAAGGGGATGGGCAGTCTCAGCTTGTAGTTAACTCTCACTTGAGCTCATCTTTCGGGAACTCTTCTAATTCCATTCCTGGAACTGGGCGTTCAAATCTGGGTCCGGTTTCTGGGGACATGAATAATGCAGTTTTGAGCAGTGTGGCAAACTCAGGTCCAAGTGTTGGGGCAAGTTCTTTGGTCACAGATGCGAACTCTGTACTTACAGGCGGTCCCCATTTGCAGAGAAGTGCAAGCTTCAATACAGAGTCATACTTACGCTTACCAGCATCGCCCATGTCATTCTCATCCAACAACATTAGCATGTCAGGGTCATCGATTATGGATGGGTCTTCTGTAGTGCAACAGAATTCTCAGCATGATCAGAACTCTCAACAAATCCAGCAGAATCAGCAGCACCAGCACCCGCGGCAGCAAGGGGCTTCGAGTGCTACTTCATTAGCCACGTCTCAAACTGGCCAGGTTTCCCTTCCCATGGGGGCGCGAGTCCCTGGAGCGTTCATTCAGGATCCAAATAATTTGGCTCACGTCCAGAAAAAACCCCGGTTGGATATCAAGCAGGAAGATATGCTGCCACAGCAGGTGTTACAGCAGCTACTGCAAAGGCAGGATTCCATGCAGTTCCAAGGCCGAAATCCACAAATACAAGCCTTGCTTCAGCAGCAGAGATTGCGGCAACAGCATCAGATTTTGCAGTCTATGCCTCAACTGCAGAGAGCCCAGTTGCAGCAGCAGCAGCAGCAGCAACAGCAACAGCAACAGCAGCAGTTGCAGTTGAGACAGCAACTTCAACAACAATCTTTGCAGCCAGTATCTTCCGTTAAGCGCCCCTATGATGGTGGTGTATGTGCTCGTAGACTGATGCAATATCTATATCATCAGCGGCAACGGCCTGCTGTGAGTTCCTTGTTTGTTTCATTTCATTTGGCAATTTTTTTCTCCAGTTCCTTACATTGTTTTTTTTCTTTTCATATATGCATTCCCTTTCTTAATAATATCTTATTCTCACATTCTTGTTCTTAGTGTATCTAAATTTGCAAATCGCAACGTTTACTTTTCTGTTCACTTGAGGTAATTCCATGAGTAACGTTTATCTAATTATGTGTGAATTTAAATTTTTTACAGGACAATAGTGTTGCCTATTGGAGGAAGTTTGTGACAGAGTATTACTCACCTCGTGCTAAAAAAAGATGGTGTTTGTCATTATATGATAATGTTGGGCATCATGCACTTGGTGTTTTCCCTCAGGCTGCTATGGTTAGTTTATGTGTTGGTTAATTCTTCCATTATAATTGAATCTTCGTAGCTTGAGTTTCTGATTTAATTTGTCTTTATGTTATCTGCCCTCCTTGAATATACGTTTGTGGTTCTCACATGTGAATCTTTTCTTCCTTTTTTGGCCAGGATGCTTGGCAATGCGACATTTGCGGTTCTAAATCTGGAAGGGGTTTTGGTAAGCAAGGGTTTTTGCTCCTTATTTTTCTTACGGTGCTTCATGCACCAGTTTTTGCTTTTTGCATGGATGGATACATCAAAGTCAAAGATTACACTCGTTTTATTTATTTAAGCTTCTACTATCTAGTCATCTTTACAATCTATATTCTTTTATTCTTTTTTCTCCTCATGGTTTTACTTTTTTTCCCACCAGTAACTTAGATATGCTTAGGGATATCATATGGCATTAGCTCTTCAAAATGGTTGAAATAGTTATATTTATGATGAATCCAACTAATTAGTTTTATGGACATGGTTACAGAGGCAACCTTTGAAGTGCTCCCTAGACTTAATGAGATCAAATTTGGTAGTGGAGTCATCGATGAACTTTTGTTTTTGGACTTGCCCGTGAATGTAGATTTCCTTCTGGTGTAATGATGTTGGAGTATGGGAAAGCAGTTCAAGAGAGTGTATACGAGCAACTTCGTGTTGTTCGGGAGGGTCAGCTTCGTATAATTTTTACGCAAGATTTAAAGGTAGGTAAAAATTCTTCATTTGATGGTTGGTGTTTATTCTTTGTATGCTTCTAACCTTCCACTTTATGCGTTTTCAGATATTGTCTTGGGAATTCTGTGCACGGCGCCATGAAGAACTTCTTCCTCGTAGGTTGGTTGCACCGCAGGTACTGTAGTGTCTTGTTAAGTTTTGCTTTTACTTGGTTGACCCATGCATTTTACTGGATGTATGTATAAGCAAATGGCACTATGCCCTTTCTTATCATTAATTTTGATTTGTACCGTTTGTTTCAAGTTTTGGTAATTGTGGAATACTGTGACTGGTAATGAAGACATTTGTTAACACTCAAGAGAGTAATAAATCTGGCCTTTTTTGTCAAAAGCTTTCATGGGAATGTAATAAGCTACTCTAAATTGTTAATACTGGTGTAATTTCTTTGTATGATTGTTTTCCATTGAGCTTGAGTCTACTTGTACGGCTGAGAACCTTTTCTAATATCTTTCTATTTTGTTCAGTGGTTCAATTATAATGTAATAGATCAAATTGTTAGCAGAAAATAAAAGTAGATAAGATTGGGTACAGACTTTATAACTTGAACTTATGAAGCTTCCTTTTCTCCAGGTGAATCAGTTGGTTCAAGTTGCTCAGAAATGCCAAAGCACAATTGCTGAAAGTGGATCTGATGGGATATCTCAGCAGGATCTACAGACAAACAGCAATATGTGAGTTTATGAAGGGATCAGTGAACTGCTTTTGTTGAGCAGTTGGGTATTTGACTTTAATTCCTCTTCGAAGTAGGGTTGCACTGATGTTTATTGCTTTCTTCAGGGTACTGACAGCTGGACGGCAGCTTGCAAAGAGTTTGGAGTTGCAGTCATTGAATGATTTGGGTTTTTCTAAAAGATATGTGAGGTGTTTGCAGGTATATGCTATTGAATTTATGGACATGTGTTCTAATTTAAGAAGTACCCTTCAGTTATATATATTTTTTGTAATTCTGAGTTTTATTTTAGTTGCTGACTGCCAACTTTTAACAGATCTCAGAGGTTGTCAATAGCATGAAAGACTTGATTGACTTCTGCAGGGAGAACAAAGTTGGCCCTATCGGTAATTTCCGTTTTTCCATTCTTGTCATTTTGTAACTCTGTGGTGCTGCTTTGCATGGATGTGGGCAATCATGTTCTTGATACTTTTTTCTGGGATTAATTCTGTGACAGTACTATCTTAGACAACTTCTTAACCATGATTATACAACTGATACCTACTTGCTAATTGAGTCATTCCTTGGGTTAAGCATCATCTTGTGGAATGAAAATGACCTTCAATTTCCAGATAAACCTGTATGATTCTTGAGCTTTATGTTAATTAAATTAAAGGAGATTTGAATCAAGTCTTGAGGATATAGGTTTGACCTTTGACTTCGTCCCTTGTCACCGCAGCTGTCGTTTCTAACCTATCCTTCCTGTAGGAAGTAGTTTCTCCATTTGTTTCAGTTTGGCCTTTATATTTCATTTAAGTCAACAAATTTAACGCAATGAAGAATTTGGTACTGTTGACCCCATTGATAGGGGTTTATTGTTGTGGTCTTTGTTTTTGTGAAGTTTAGTATGTCTGTTTGTTGGTTGTCTCATTTGCATATTAAATGATCTGGCTAGAAAGAACTATTATGACTGTTGTATTCATAATGATTCTGTCTACTTTGATCTTATGTTGACAATTGCAGAGGGCCTTAAGGTCTATCCTCGGCACGCCACTGCAGCCAAGCTCCAGATGCAAAAGATGCAGGAAATGGAGCAGTTAGCAAGTGCTCAGGGTGTGCCCACTGACAGGAACAATCTCAACAAGCTAATGGCATTGCATCCTGGGATGAATAACCAAATCAATAATAACCATCACATGGTCAGTCGTGGAGCTATGAGTGGTTCAGCACAAGCTGCTTTGCAGCTGACTAATTACCAGAATCTGCTCTTGAGGCAGAACTCAATGAATTCAAACTCTCTTCAGCAGGAGGCATCGTCTTCCTTCAATAATTCCAACCATAGCCCATCGTCAACATTCCAAGGTGCTGCTGCTTTAATACCTGGATCCATGCAGAACTTACCCGGTAGTGGGTTGTCAAGTCCCCATTTATCCTCACGGCAGCCGCATCAGATGCAGCAGCGCTCACTTAGTTCTAATAGCTTGCTACAACAAAACCATTCACCTAGCTCCCAAGGCAACCAGGCCTTGCATCAACAGATGATCCAGCAACTGCTACAGGAGATGTCCAATAACAGTGGGGGAGGTGGACAACAATCTCTTTCTGGTCCAAATGCAAATGGGAGTGTGGGAAGGAGTGGATTGAGTTTCGGAGGCAACAATCCAGCAGCAACTCCAGCCACCTCCAATGTCTCCGGAGGTCACGGCCCTGCTCCAAGCAGGAGTAACAGCTTCAAAGCTGCTGCAAACAGTGACTCTTCGGCAGGTGGTGGTAACAATGCATACAACCAGAGAGCATCTGATTTACCCACAAACCTTCACTTGCAGGAGGATATGGTACCAGACATCGCCCATGAATTCACAGAAAACGGTTTTTTTAACAACGATCTCGACGATAATATGGGCTATGGCTGGAAGGCGTGACTAACATAATTTGGCCTAATTGGCTCCCATTGGGTATGTGGCCAGCATATATCATTGTACAGGACAATTTAAAATAGCTGTTTTACCCCCTTCTATTTTTTCTCTTTTAAATTTTCCTTTTGTCTCATTATGGAATTTGTTGTGACGTCGCGCATTTGTACTTGAGTAGTTCAGTTGGGTAGGAGTTTAGTGTTTTTTTTATTTTTTTTTCCTGAGGGTTTTCTGTCTCCATGTCTTGCAAGTGTAATCTACTGGATAAAAAACTCCGAGAACAGCTTTAGTTTCCCAGTAATATGATATTCACATATTTCACTCCCGTGTTTCTGCATAGCTATTGCATTTAGTTTAGCTGGACAAACATGGTGATTACAAGCCGGTAACCCTGTCTTGGAATCACTGATTTGAACCATGTAACCCGTGTTTAGAATATAATTGGATGGATTAGAATACAAACAAATATGATTCTGTTTATCCTGTTGTCTCCATTGCAAAGATGGGTTCTTAACGGCAATCGAACTTTATTCTCTCGTGTTGTTTTGAAGAACCCCATTCACATTGAAAGACAAACGAACATGGAAAAGCCATGCACATTACTTTGCTTCAAATGTAAACATGCATCTGATTCTGATCCACCCACTCGCTATTTTAAGATTCCAAACCCAGCAAATTGCATGCTATCGGTTAGGGCTGCCTCCTCCTCCTCCGCAGTCCTCTCTTCATTTCAAGTGCTTATATTAATTACACATGTTACCCTACCCTAGCGATCTATATAGACTACCTACCTACCAACACTTTATATTAACTTTTCCCTAAACTTGCTTGGGTTGGGTAATATTAACACACAGTCTAAGCAGAGACCGCCTTTGGTGTGTGTACAATCAATCTGGACCATTGAAAATTTGATGTTCAAAGGCTTGTGGTTGTCGATGACAACAAAATCACCCACATGGTAATGAACCCAACTGCTCTGTTTATGCAAATAAGATTCTGATAAAGCGTGTTGGCCGTCTGATGTTGATAACTGGAAGCGGACGGGCTTGATGTGCCAGCCATGGACTTGATCGACGTTGCATACTCGTCGGCCAAATCTTTTTGGACAGGGTTTGCCCAGCTGAAGCCGGAAGTATAGGCTATATCTCCCTGGCGGAAACTCAAATTCTAGTTCACCTAGTGCTTCAACCCACCAAATTTGTTGAAGATAAGCAACCGTGTGGAACCTATATTACACATATCAGAAAGCAAAAACCTGTGTTACTTATTATTAATTACACATTTAACTAAGGTTCATTTCATATATAGTCATTATTATTAGGTACCTTGATTCCTCAGTTGGAATATGACTCCAATATCTTCGATCATCTATTCCTGTTATTCGCAATGCCTTGGATGAAATGGACAAGAAAACTTGCCCACAACTCTTGTCCAGCCAAACTTCCTGTAAGGAAAACAAAACCAGCAATATCATATATTACATACATCAACAAGTCTAAAAGAAAAAGAAAATGGTTTTTGGGGGGTACCTTGGTGCCACCATCGAAACGATTGGGCTGGCACAACCTAGCGTAAATCTCTTTCTTGGGCAAATTTTCATGATCAAGAATTTTGTCGACAAGAAACTTATAGTTTGATGGCAGCTTTGACTCCCAAACAAAATCAGCCAACGAAGCAGCACGGAAAGCCCTGTTAATCTGTGCCAATTTACAAATCTCCGTCGGATCCAAGTACATAAAGATGGATGAGATACAACTCTCTGGTAAGTCTCCAAGACCAGGTTTTGCTGGAGGAAAAGAAGAACCTAATAATCCACCAGTACTGGTTTCCCTTAGAAAGATAGAGAAACCAGTCCCCATGTACAACCAAGTTTATGAGTATGGTATATAGAGTAGTTTGATTCAAATTAAGGTAGAGGAGGATATGATAGTGGATATATTGATGATGAGGAGGAGGAAGGGGAGGAGATGAGATTGCTGAATTTGGAGCCACCATTTTCTTCATGTATAAGGAGGAGGGAAAGTCATTGGCATTGGCATTAGGCAACCTGTGAGTTTTCAGCAAAAGTATGAGATAGAGTGCATGGAATTAATAGGAATATAAATCTTTTTGTCACAAATTGGGAATTATTATATGTTATATACTGTATAAAAACTCCCATTTGATCCACTTACACATTTTTTGACAATTGTATGTTCTCACTCATTTTGTTCACTTACACTCACTTTTATCTTATAGTAAAAAGTATTAAAAAAAAAGTGGACAAAAGAGGAGTGGAAAAATCATCATCCTAAAAAAATTATAAAAAAATAAACATAGCCCAGTGCATGGTAGTGGAGCATCAGATTCATTCATATAGATGAGAGACTTCGATAGCACCAAATACACCAAGGAAAAACAAAGTTTGAGTTAAAAATGATTTTTAAAACCTAAGCCCAAGTGTTGTTGAGATATGTGACAAAACTGTAGTGGGACAATCTGGATACAATGGAAATATTTGGGATTAATTGATGAGTAATGCTATTTGGACACACAACATTGACACTGGCTTTGATGTGTTAATGTGTCATTCGCTCGTCTTGTTAGAAAGAAAGCAAGGGGAAAAAGACGAATGACAGCGTTGACATCGACAATGTCGCCTAAGTGTGTCAATGTTGTTCCAAATAGCATTACTCTTAATTGATTGGCTTGGCTTGGGCAACCTCTATATTATTATTAAGAAAAATTTGATAACACTCAATAAATTTGGTAAGCACCGTTATTATTATAAATTATAATCCACAAAATGCCCTAATGAGATTTGGTTGTTAAGAAGTGTGCAGCAAAAGCTGCTTAGCAGTCAGGATTCAAGAAGTTGCACATGGCCCAAATTAAATTAAAGTAAGTGTCATGTTTTATCTGCCCTACTTTCTCCTCGTGTGGTTTTCACGTACCATTAACAAAATGATTCAACTCCATTTATTTTCTTGTAATCCTTTTATTATTTTGATTTATTAATCGGAATTACGCGTGGCTAATCTGCACGTTATGTGATAATTAATTTTATGGACACCTCATGAGAGAGGATGCAAATGTTTTCCACATGGGTATGATTTTTATGCTTTTCGACCTTGATTGTGCTCCTATTAATTTACATTTATGTACCAACTGTGAACACTTGTGTTTTGGCCCTTGTACTATGAAAATAAAATTGGTGAATTGTGTGAATATAAATCAAACCCAATTATATGCTTTCATTGGAGAAAGGGAAATACTAGGAAGACTAACTTGAATATCATCTTTCTAATAAAGCGTGAGATCCATTGTATTCGTGAGCTCCATTTCTATTAGAGAGATGATATACAAGTTGGTATCTAAAGTTGATCTCCCCAGCATGATCCTTGAAATTATGTTCGTATAATGTTAGGTTAAGGAGATCCAAAGCCAGCGCCCCCCTCCCCAAAATCTTTAAATGAATCGTTGAGTTAGTAAACAAACGTTTTGTTGACCACTTGATTAATGTGCTAAACACATGCATTAATATAAATTTGTTTCCTAAAGGTAGGAACTGGTTGGTCCCTCATGCTCTGTCACTTAATTGTGTTTCAAGGCTGATAAAGAAAATCATAAAGCAACCAACAAGCATGCATTACAGAAATTCACATGAATCATGCTTCTATAAGTAGTAAGCAGTCTCCACCCTAGCTAGGTACGACTTGGCGATGAGTCAGCACCAGGACAGAGTACAGACCATCCATATTCATATACTCCTAATCCTAATTTCTAAAAATGATTTGGATAGGGAAAGCAAGAAAGAAAGAGAGTAGGTCTTGAAAATCAGTTGAAAAAAGAGAATTAGGCCAAGTCTCTGTGGCCTAATCTAATGTCCCCCTATAATATATATGTATGAAGATTGGTGTTTGACATCACGCACATGATTCTCAAGGTGGAGTTAATATTTCAAATTTGGAGAGCAAAAATATAAAGAACAAGCTTTAGTTGGATTGAATTTTACACAAATTTAACAAATTTCACATACCATATATATGTTTGAAGAGGTCGCTAATGTAAATCTGAGAGTTTTCTTGCACTGTTGATCCATGAGTGGCTCCGCTCATGATGATTCCAATACTATTCCACTAGGCGTATGTACAAATATAAAAACTTTTATTGATAGGATGAGTACATATCTATATATATAACAGCTACATAAAAATTGTACATAACAGCAGCTAAACCAAAGAGACCATTAATAATTTCTTTTGGTATTTATTAATTCTTTCATTTAACTTGCAAATGATTTCTTTTCTCTAGTAAAATGGTTTTGTCGTCTTCTAATGACAGGAGTAATATAGAATGGATTGAATCTAAAGTTCAGAGCACAAAAGTTTATTTAAAAAGTGGAAAAATAAATGTTTTTGGAGCGACCAGCGACTGTAATTTCCTCCATGCAAGCATCCATGGGTCAAGTCAAGGCATTACCTCCCTTTTGCAGATGCAGCAAGCCTTTAAAAGAGAGAATATATATTAGTTATTACTTAGTTATATAACAAAGGAGAGAGAGACACAGAAGAAGCATGAAATTAAAGACATTGGAAAAAGAAACCCTAAACACATATATACCTTCTCGTTTTCCAACCATGTTTTGATGTAGTTCTCATGATACTGGTGCGCGCAGGGCAAAATGACGAGCACTTCTCCCCTTTTATACTCCATCAAACATATTGCGCACCTATATATTCATTATTCAGCCAATACAAACAGCATCTATTATATTATCACAATAAAACACAGGAGTTAGAAACTCTTACTCTTTATTTGCATCTGTAGAATTTCCCTTTTTCTTTGGTAGTGGCTTGTACTTATGAGATGGTAACCGGGAAATAACGTCTTTTGGTAGCGCTTTGCTTACACTGCCACTTGATTCTTCTAATCTTCGCAATTCCTGGCAGTGACACACATATTTACGACTATTATTTATGTAAACAAAGATTTTCACAAGGAGGAGCCTTTGCTGGTGGAGGACCTAACTCATAACTCATCGCATCTGGATCCACATTATCTTGGTTTCCAGCCTGCATTTTTAGCACAGGGAAAAGAAACCAATTTTTACTATGTATAGAAAAGAAGAGCATCCTAATTAATTAAGAGAAAATAAAGTGATTAATATTACCCAATGGGGTGCTTCTTCCATGGACAAATTCTGAAAGTCATCCCCCATTTCCTCCAACTGCAGGGCTATAGCCAGAGCTTCATCGTCGGGAAATTGTGAGTTATACCTACTTGTGGGATGTGCTGGTACAAGGCGAACCATTCCTCTTGAGGTTGAAGATGATGACCCCATGTGCCAGTTGTCACTAGTACCAGTGCTATAATACGGTGGTGGAGGAAACTGACCAATAATTGGTACCTCCTATATATCGTATACATATATAATCAATCAAACAAATATCATCATCAGCAGCAGCAGCAGCATATACTTTCTGAATTATAATATCTAATTATTATCAGCTAATTAGTGATCATATTTTTTTATTTTGATTAAGTACCTGATTTGGAGGAGGAGCCTATATGGCAAAGGGAGAGTAGTGTTCACCATAACTGTACGTGTTAAAGTGTTCGTCTTCATCTGAACGGGCAGTTTGCATATTATTTCCCATCACCACGGTTTCATGCAGAATTTATTTACAGAGGAAAATACTCCGTTTCTCCCAGCTGCAGAGCATTTGCTGTTAGTGTATAAATTAGTGAGCGGATTTATAGTGTTAGATGTGGGTTGGGCCTCAGCTCATAGGCTGAGTTATAAAGGTTGACTTGTATCGGTTGGTTAAGTCTTATAGGGCTTGGCAATGGACAATTGTCCTAATTTAAGGGTTATGTAATGGATGGCTGAGATTGAAGTTAGGTGTGTGTCTAACTCTCTTTCTCCTCCAACGGTTATTTCACAGTGAGTGTGTGTGTGTGTGAGCTAATATGCTCTGACAATGTATGAGCTCAATACACATAGAAAATTTAAGAATTCTCCAATCATTTTTCTCTTCCATCACTGCTAAGATTCTATTTCTCTAACATGGCCTCAGAGCCAGGTTTGGTCTGAAACTTCTCGGCATCGTGTGGGTTAGTGTAAACTTGAATTCACAGCAACAGCTCATTGCAGTGATTTAAGCTCACATTGGCGATCGAGTCTAACATGGCTGGATTTGGAGGAGGAGAACTCAGAGCGCCAATCTTCAATGGCGAGAATTTTGATTTTTGGCAAATCAGAATGAAGACCATTTTCCGTTCGCATGAACTGTGGGATCTGGTTGAAAATGGGTACAAAACTCTTGAGCAGGAGGAGGAACTCACGGAGGCGGAGAGGAAGCTGTTGCGTGAGAATGTGGTGAAGGATGCTAGAGCTTTGGGCATTATCCAGGGTGCTGTTTCAGATCAGATTTTTTCGAGAATCGCAACCCAGGAAAGTGCGAAGGCTGCTTGGGATATTCTGAAACAAGAATTTGTTGGTGATAAGCAAGTAAGATCTGTGAAACTTCAAGGTCTTAGGCGTGATTTTGAATATACTCGAATGAATGATAATGAATCTCTTTCTGGATATATTGCTAAAATGTTTGATATGATCAATCAAATGAGAAGTTATGATGAGGATTTGAGTAACCAACCCATTTTCCAGAAATTGTTAATCAGTTTGCCTAAATCCTATGATAGTATTGCAGCTGTGATAGAGAATACTAAAGATCTAGATAGTATTGATGCTCAAGATGTGGTTGCAATTTTGAAAGGTTATGAGCAGAGACTTGATAGGCATGGTGAGAGTGGTACTGAGAAGGCATTTGCTAGCTTGAACATTGCATCTCAATCAAACAGGTTTAATGGTCAAGCAAACATCAACAAATCTCAAAAGAATTTTAAGCCAAAAGGAGCACAAGGGGGCAATAAGGCTGACTGGAATAACAAGGCTAGTCCTTCTGTGAGAAATGAGAATAGTAACACTGGGGATAAATGCAAATTCTGTGACAAACTGCACTATGCAGAATGTTGGCTTAAGAATAAGGTTAAATGCCATATGTGTAGTAAGATCGGACATATTGCAAGGTATTGTCATACAAACAAGCCAGTGCAACAAGGGCACTTTGCTAGTCAAGTAGAAGATCCTGGAAATTTGTTTTATGCTAATCACTCTGGTGAAAACAGAAGGATAAATGATGAATGGTATATTGACAGTGGTTGTAGCAACCACATGACATCCAGGGCAGATTTGCTTGTGGATATTGATAGAAGGGTGAAAGCTAAGGTTCAAGTAGGCACTGGTGTTTTGGTTGATGTGGTAGGAAAATGGACATTGATTATTGATACAAAGGCAGGAAAGAAAAGCATTAAGGGGGTTATGTTAGTACCTAGTCTTGCAGAGAATTTACTCAGTGTAGGATAGATGACTGAATATGGTTATTTTCTTGTATTTGGAGACTATAAGGTGGACATTTTCTAGGATAGATCGCTAAGTAATCTGGTTGTGAGTTTCAAGCAGAAAGGGAACATGTGTTTTCCTTTAATTTTCAGCACAATCAAGGAGTTAGCATTGAAAGCAAATGTGCAAGAGTGCTCCAAACTTTGGCACAAGCGATTTGGTCATTTGAATTTCAGAAGTCTCAAACTGCTGCAGGGTTAAGAAATGGTATTGGGGCTGCCTGAAATCCAAAATGGTGATGCAGTGTGTCAAGGATGTGTATTGGGGAAGAATAGCACATCTCAAGCATATCAGACTACGACATCCATGACCCTTATCAGCCACTACGAAATCCACGATCCTTAGTGCATAAATAATGCTCATACTTGTCAGTCCTCGTAAAGTATACCTTCCAACAAGAATTGGAAAAAACAAAATATAAATGTTCTTCACATCTCTCTCTCTCTCTCTCTCTCTCTTTCTCAGTTAGTCTCATTATGCCTCTGTTTATATGCAAGACATATGAAACAACTAATGTGATATAGAGAGACCTGCTGAGAGTCATAACTAATACTTAGTGGATGTGAAACTCACAACTTGAATCAAACGAAAAATGGAAAGAAGAAAAAAAGCCACATGGTCCACTCAGGAAAAACTACAAACATACTATTTCCAGGAAATTAGTTGCACAAGTTTTCCAGAAATGCAAAAAGATTTTATTGTGCAAAATCATAAATTAGGACAATTAAATGCATAGGTATAAATACACTTCAATATGTCTTCATTATATGCCACCACACTAAACTATCAACTTAAGAAAAACTTAGACAATGAATACTTACCCATCTCATGCCAGCCGGTTAACATTTGTGTTGATTTTTATCCACTTTGTTGAATAAGATTTTTTTGCAGCTTTTACACTCAAATTTCCTGTCATATCTTTCACGATGAACAGTTCTCCCATGGTCCAACAACCCATTCATTAACTGGAATGTGCTCTTACAAATATGGAGTCCTCCAAGCATATATGTTTCATTTGTAAGTTACAAATGTAAGATATATGCTTAGAGGACTCCATATATGTGAACATGAAAAATAAAGAGATGTTTCAATGTGTTTTTTGTCAACATGAAAAGAAAAGAGAGTTTGCAAAAAACAAAATATATATGTTCTTCACCTCTCTCTCTCTCTTTGCCTTTGCCTCTCTCGCTTTCTCCGCCTTTCTCTCTCTCTCTCTCAAATAAATAGGAGATAGCAAATATAAAAAAAAGTTATTCTTCTAATAAATTAACAAAGGTCCCATGAACAAACAAGATAATCAATGTTAACACATCCCAACCATTTATATACTACTTTACTTAAACCACTAGAACACCACCCCAATCACACCCTTACAACAACGCCACATCTTTCACATTATCTTATATCTCACCACACTAAACTATCAACTTAAGAAAAACTTAGACGACGAATACTTACCCATTTCATGCCAGCCGGCTAACATTTGTGTTGATTCTTGTCCACTTTGTTGAAGAATATTATTTTTGCAGCTTTTGCATTCAAATTTCCACTCATATCTTTCCCAATGAACAGTTCTCCCATGGTCCAGCAGCCCATTCATTGACTGAAACGTGCTCTTACAGATATGGAGTCCTCTAAGCAGATATGTTTAATTTGTAAGTTACAAATGTAACATATTTGCTTAAAGGACTTTATATCTGTGAACATGAAAAACAAAGATATATTTTACTGTGTTTTTGGTCAAAATGAAATGAAATGAGTGTTTGTAAAAACCAAAATATATATGTTCTTCACCTCTTTCTCAGCCTTTGCCTATCTCGCTTACTTAAACCACTAGAACACCACCCCAACCACACGCCTACAACAACACTTCATCTCTACCATTATCTTATATCTCACCACACTAAACTGTCAACCAAAGACAAACTTAGACAACGAATACTTACCCATCTTATGCTAGCCGGCTAACATTTGTGTTGATTCTTGTCCACTTTGTTGAAGAAGATTTTTTTGCAGCTTTTGCACTCAAATTACCTCTCATATCTTTCACGATGAATAGTTTTCTCATGGTCCAGCAACACATTCATGAACTGGAACGTGTTCTTACAGATATGAAGTACTCTAAGGAGATATGTTTCGTTTGTAAGTTACAAATGGTAAACAAAGATATGTTTCAGTGTGTTTTTGGTCAAAATGAAATGAAAAGAGAGTTTTTGAAAATCAAAATATATATTTTCTTCACCTCTCTCTCTCTGCCTTTGCCTCTCTCGCCTTCTATGCCCCTCTCTCTCTCACACACACAATTAGTCTCACTATGCCTCTATTTATAGGTACGAGAAAAAAAAGCCACATGGTCCACTCAATAAAAACTACAAACATACTATTTCGAGGAAAATAGTTGCACCAGTTTTTCAGAAATGCAAAAAGGTTTTGTTTTGCAAAATCATAAATTAGGACAATTAAATGCATAAGTATACATAGACTTCAATTTTCCTTCTCTCTGCCTTTGCCTCTCTCGCCTTCTATGCCCCTCTCTCTCACACACACAATTAGTCTCACTATGCCTCTATTTATAGGCACGAGAAAAAAAAGCCACATGGTCCACTCAATAAAAACTACAAACATACTATTTCGAGGAAAATAGTTGCACCAGTTTTTCAGAAATGCAAAAAGGTTTTGTTTTGCAAAATCATAAATTAGGACAATTAAATGCATAAGTATACATAGACTTCAATTTTCCTTCATCAGAACTTACCAACCTTCTGTCATGATTTGATAGTCAATTTTCGCACACCTAAATGGGTAATTAATAATTTTACACCAGTTTCATAGTTTCTATCCCTAGTTTCATCTTTGTTCATTAATTTCCTATTTGAAAATTGTATTCATAACTTTCAATTGCCTATATAAGTAAGGGTTATCTTGACAAACTGAGAATTGCCTACATTATATATTGCCTCAAACCACTAACAAAGTTATTCTTCTACTAAATTAACAAAGCTCCCATGAACAAACAAGACAATCAACGTTAAAACATCACAATCATTTATATACTGTTTTACTTAAACCACTAGAACACCACCCCAACCACACCCCTACAACAACGCCACATCTCTTCCATTAATTTATATCCGACCACACTAAACTATCAACCTAAGACAAACTTAGAGGATGAATACGTACCCATCTCATGCCATCCGGCTAACATTTGTGTTGATTCTTATCCTCTTTGTTGAAGAAGATTTTTTCGCAGCTTTTGCACTCAATTTCCTGTCATATCTTTTGTGTTTAATAGTTCTCCCATGGTTAAGCATCCCATTCATTAACCGGAATGTGCTCTTACAGATTTTGAGGCATCTAAGCAGATATGTTTCATTTGTAAGTTACAAATATAACATATATGCTTAAAGGAATCCATATCTTTGAAAATGAAAACAAAGAGATGTTTCAGTGTGTTGTAAAAAACAAAAAAACAAAAAAAAAAATATATATATATATATATATATATATATATATATATATGTTCTTTACCTCTCTCTCTCTCTCAGCCTTTGCCTCTCTCGCTAACTTAAACCACTAAAACACCACCTCAACCACACCCCTACAACAATGCCACATCTCTGCAATTATCTTATATCCCACTACACTAAACGATCAACCTAAGAAAAACTTAGACGACGAATACTTACTCATCTCATGCCAGTAGGCTAACATTTGTGTTGATTCTTGTCCACTTTATTGAAGAATTTTTTTTGCAGCTTTTGCACTCAAATTTCCTTTCATTTCTTTCGCGATGAACAGTTCTCCCATGGTCCAACAGCTCATGCATTAACTGGAACGTGCTCTTACAAATACACAGTCCTCTAAGCAAATATGTTTCATTTGTAAGTTACAAATGAAAAACAAAGATATGTTTCCGTGTGTTTTTGGTCAAAATGAAATGAAAATAGAGTTTTTGAAAAACAAAATATATATGTTCTTCACCTCTCTCTCTCTCTCTCTCTCTCTCTCTCTCTCACACAATTAGTCTCACTATGCCTCTGTTTATAGACACGAGAAAAAAAAAACCACATGGTCCAATCGGTAAAAACTTCAAACATATTATTTCCAGGAAATTAGCTGCACCGGTTTTCTAGAAATTCCAAAAGATTTTATTTTGCAAAATCATAAATTAGGACAATTAAATGCAAAAGTATAAATACACTTCAATATGCCTTCATCAGAACTTACCAACCTTCTGTCATGATTTAAAAGTCAATTTTCGCTCAACTAAATGGGTAATTAATAATTTTACAACAGTTTCGTAGTTTCTATCTCTAGTTTCATCTTTGTTCATAAATTTCCTAGTTGAAAATTGTATTTATAACTTTCAATTGCCTATATAAGTAAGGGCTATCTTGAAAAACAGAGAGCTGCCTATATTATATATTGCCTCAAACCACTAACAAAGTTATTCTTCTACTCAATTAACAAAGTTCCCATGAACAAACAAGACAATCAATGTTAACACATCCCATCTATTTATATACTACTTTACTTAAACCACTAGAACACCACCCCAACCACACCCTTACAACAACGCCACATCTCTTCCATTATCTTATATCCCACCGCACTAAATTATCAACCTAAGACAAACTTAGAAGACGAATACTTACCCATCTCATGCCATCCGACTAACATCTTTGTTGAAGAAGATTTTTTTGCAGCTTTTGCACTCAAATTTCCTGTCATATCTTTAGCGTTGGATAGTTTTCCCATGGTTCAGCATCCCATTCATTAATTGGAATGTGCTCTTACATATATCGAGTCATCTAAGCAGATATGTTTCATTTGTAAGTTACAAATGTAACATATATGTTTAGAGGACTCCATATCTGTGAACATGAAAAACAAAGAGACGTTTCAATGTGTTTTTGGTCAAAATGAAATGTAAAGAGAGTTTGTAAAAAACAAAATATATATGTTCTTCACCTCTCTCTCATCCTTTGCCTCTCTAGCTTACTTAAACCACTAGAGCTCTACCCCAACAACACCCCTACAACAATGCCACATATTTGCAATTATCTTATATCCCACCACACTAAACTATCAACCTAAGAAAAACTTAGACAACAAATATTTACCCATCTCATGCTATCTGGCTAACATTTGTATTGATTCTTGTCCACTTTGTTGAAGAATTTTTTTTTTGCAGCTTTTGCACTTAAATTTCCTCTCATATCTTTCGCGATGAACAGTTCTCCCATGGTCCAACAGCTCATTCATTAACTGGAACATGCTCGTACAGATATGCAGTCCTCTAAGCAAATATGTTTCATTTGTATGTTACAAATGAAAAACAAATATATGTTTCCGTGTTTTTTTAGTCAATATGCCTTCATCAGAACTTACCAACCTTCTGTCATGATTTGATAGTCAATTTTTGCTCAACTAAATGGGTAATTAATAATTTTACATCAGTTTCATAGTTTCTATCCGTAGTTTCATCTTAGTTCATTAATTTCCTAGTTGAAAATTGGATTCATAACTTTCAATTGCCTATATAAGTAAGGAGAAATTATACAATAGTACGGTACTACCACGTGGCACTTGCCAGGTTGTAGTACTCACCTATAATACTGCGACACTTGGATAACAACTACTGGAAAAAAGCGGAACTAAGTCCTTTTAATATTGGTCTAGACACTTCTACGGTCCGTCTTTTTTGCCTTAAATACTGCATAGCTTTCGTCCGTCTTTGGATCTCTCAAGAAGCCATGGCTATGGAGTTTTTCGTTCAACCCACTGGGATCTCTCGAGAAGTCATTAACTCTCATAATTTCTTTCTAAATTAGAAAAATCATCAAAATTTATTTTAGATTTTTAATTATACACCCATAAAATTGCAACCCATATTGTTTGAGCCTACCCATTTAACAAACACCAACCCAAGCAATTGCAAAAGACGATGGACTCAAGAACAAATTGGAAGCAAAGATCCTAAAATTAACCCCCGTTTGCCTAGAAAGAAAAAGAAATTCAATGTTTTCCTTTACTAACACCCAAAAACAAACTGGGGGAAGAGAATAATTTCTTAAAATATTATGAAATAAAAAAAAGTGAGAAGAAATTAAGAGGGTTTATGAAAATCTGATGGCACCAGCACCAACATAGCCGCTCCTCAAGGAGTGGAATGAATCTTGCAGAAATGGAAGTCGTTGGTAATGGATAAAGATGGGGAAGTTTCATGTCATGGACAGTGACTTTAACGTTGATATAAAACAAAACGTTAATTATCTTTGTTGGAGCTGTTGTCCATATGTCGTCGTCTTATAGGTGCGTACTACCACCTGGCAAGTGCCACGTGGTAGTACCATATTATTGTATAATTTCTCGTAAGTAAGGATTATCTTGACAAATTGAGAACTGTCTACATTATATATTGCCTTATGGAGCCTTTGCTGGTGGAGGACCATCCTGCATCTTGAGCACAGGAAAGAAAAAAAAAAGGAATTATTAATATCTGTAAATAACAAGCCAACTCATGAGCCAATACTTTTACCAATAATAATTTTACACCAGTTTCCTAATTTCATCTACATTATTATTATTGGTAAAATTCAATAAAAAGGAAAGCCAACGAATTATTAATATCTCTAACTTCACACTCGCACATATATAATACACATATATATTATATTAAGATTATAACATTGCTCAGATTATATCATCATGGTGCCTGCTTTGTAATGAAGCTATTGATTTTCTTAATTACAATTTATAATGCTAATTAGATTCTGATCTATCAAACAAAAAAAGTTATCACAAAAGATCGTGGACAATTGATTTCTGTTGTTAGGAAGATTTATTTCTTCCAGATGCGATAGTCATCAATTGCGGCTCACAATTTGATTGAGTTACTCATTTATGCGTTTTCTTTTGGGCCTTCAAAGCCAGACCAATGCAACAGAAGAAAGGCTAAGAAACACAAACTTACGGGTGAGGTTTTTTTTATTAGTCAATTTTACCTGCAAGCTTCAGTCTTCTTCTTCTTCTAGGCGGGCTTTGTCACCAAAACAACAAAAGCATCTTGTTTTGCAAGGTGGACCGAAGAAAAATTGCTTGTTTTAGGATGCGTCCATATATATTTTTTTATTTTATACTGTCCCATTAATTTGCTATTATTATTTATACATGGATTATTTAAATTGTTATTTCATAAACATGTGGTCAAGAATAAGGATATCTAGTTCATAATAATACTATGTTCTAATTGAACTTGTTTTCTCTTTTCTCTTATCCGATTGGGCAAATTTACCTCAAAATCTTTTAGATTCAGTTTTATAGAAATTAACGTTACTATCAAACTATTTGCGATTCAACATTGTTTGTGTATCATGGATTTCTATAGCAAAGCATAATAAAAGCCGACGTCCTAAGATGACAACCCCAATGCTCTTGATTTAGACTAGAAAAAGAGGTACATGGAGTTTGTACAACGTCGAGGAAGACAGGGTCCTAAATTTGAAACGAAAAATCCCGAATAAGCGATTTTGTGGTTCTTCAAAAGAATGGTTAATATTTGTGGATAAGGATCTTGTAGTAACCCTAGTAAATCCATTCTTTAGGGTTAAGGGGAGGATAAAGAAGGAAAATTCGATCATTTGTCTTCCTCCACTAAACCCTCAACCTATGAGTTGGGCATGGTTTTCAAAAACTAACTATTTCATCTTTAAGGCTACAGTTTCAGCATATCCAATATTAAATGCAAATGATTACATTGTTGCGGTCATATATGAGCAGTACTGTCGATTGGCTTTTATCAGACCTGGCAAAGACACGACATGAACTTATGTTGATCAAAAGTGGTCCTTAATTGATGAGGTTATTCCAATTAGAGATAAATTTTATCCCGTTGATAGGTGGAGAAATCTATTATCTTTTGACAGTATTGATCAACTCAAATGCACTTTGGAGTTAAATGCTAGCGATATGGAACAAGCGTTCGAGAAGAACTATCTCGTGGGTTTAAATGAGAAAGACTTTCTAATGGTTGAAAGGTATACTACATGGGACGATGACTATAAACGCCAGACAATGAAATTCAAAGTTTTCGAATTCAGTTTCGTGAAGTGTGAGTGGATTGAGACAAATAATTTGGGTGATGTTGCTATTTTCGTGGGTGACAATACCTCAATATATGTGGTGGCTTCAAACTATTGTGAATGTCAACCGAATTGCATATACTTCACGCATAATTATTATCGTATGGGCATGAATTTACAACCTTGGGGACCTAACTATATCAATGTGTACTACATCAAAACTCAAAAAATTTCACAACCTTTCACAAAAGATGCTATGACCATGATGAAGTTGACGAATCGACCCCCAATTTGGATTGTGCCAACTTTTTAATTTCCGTTGCAAAAGCTTGTTATCTTCTCTTATATTTTCTTCTTAATTTTGCACTCATTTTAACTCCATGCATATTTCCAGGCCCAATGCCCAGTCGACAAGGATTAGGACAAGGTAGGAATTGGAAGTACATCGTGACATATTTATTAATCCGTAATTAGATTATGAGGAATTAAATTGAGAATGAATTGAATTGAGGAGAAATTAGATTGAGGAGAATCAGATTCCGAATTCCTATTGAAGTTGTTTACTAAACCATATAGAATTGGGATAAGAGGTAGTATTTACTAAAATGTTCTTATTGTTGGATTAAAGTAGATGACAAATTTGAAATTTTTAAAATTGTGTGAGGATATAATTGATAAAAAATATGAATTCCTAATAGGTTAGTTCTCCAGAAATTAGAATACCACCAAGAATTGAATTCCTCCAAAATCAGGAATTTAATTCCTAATTTTGTGTGAGTACCACTTACTTTTTAATTCATTGATGTGAAGCAAACGCATGAATCCTCCATAAATGGAATTCAATTCATGATTAGTAAACACACCATTAATTCTAATGATAATCTACTTATTATTATAAAAACAAATTAAAATGTTAATGAATTATAATTATTGGGTACTCAAACTCTTCTCACGAATCTCACTTCCCTTTTTACACTCAATGCCATTCCCAAATTACATTCATTTTTAATTATGCATCATTATAATGGGAAAATGAAAAATCATATGAGAAACAAAAAAGGAGGAGCCCTAATAATAATATTAACTCGATGCACAGTGCAATTTGCAGATGAGATCTCCAATAGGATCCACCTAGATTAGGGACGTGGTAATAAAAAAGAACGCACACCGTATCCTCCAGCAAGAGCCTAGAAGAACCTGACCCCAAAACAGACACCCAAATTAACCTTCCCTAGCTGATCCATTAATTTCCATATAAAAAAAAAAAAAAAACCAACACCCTTCCCTTCCCTAGTAGGCAGTAGCTGGCGAGGCTAGCTTGCCAATTCTCAAAATTTGTAATCCATTTTTCATAAATATATGTATACATATAAAGGGTCCATTACACAAACTCATCGTCGCCCCCATGACATGACCAACTTGAATTATTTCTCTAACCCCCTCATCCCTCCCACTTCTCTCCAATTTTCTAAACCCTTTTAAATTCCAAACCATTTGTTTCTTGCGATTTATTTCTGTTTCCCAAGAAACAAATCATCAAACACTTAACCAGCATCATCCATGGCTTCCAACGACGACCATCCATACCACCCAACCTCCAAGCCCTCCAAGCCCTCTCTCTTCCCCTGGAAAAAACCCAACGTCTACACCTTACCCGTCGTCCTCTTCCTCTGCATCTGCTCCTACTTCTTCGGCCTCTGGCAACACGGTGGAACCGCCCGCATCACCTCCACACCCACCTTCAAACTCCCGTGTAAATCCTCCAATCAAATCCACACGTCAACGACACGTTCTCCAACGCTAGATTTCTCCTCCCACCACACCCCCAACCTCACCGCCGCCACGTCATCGAACGCCGTCAAACCCAAAGCGTACCCTCCCTGCGACGTCAAGTACAGCGAGTACACGCCGTGCGAGGACGCCAAGAGGTCGTTGAAATTCGACCGTGACAGGCTCATATACAGAGAGAGGCATTGTCCCGAGAAGAACGAGCTCCTCAAATGCCGCGTCCCGGCGCCGCACGGCTACAAGACGGTGTTCTCGTGGCCGATGAGCCGGGATCTGGCATGGTACGCCAATGTGCCGCACAAGGAGCTGACGGTGGAGAAGGCGGTCCAGAATTGGATCATTTACGAAGGCGACCGGGACCGGCTCAGATTCCCTGGTGGCGGCACCATGTTTCCTAATGGTGCGGACGCGTACATTGACGATATTGGGAAATTGATCAACCTCAAAGACGGGTCTATTCGGACGGCCATTGATACAGGCTGTGGGGTAAGCACAACGCAATTGACTGCTTCTTCCATATTTATTTATTTATTAATTAATTTAGATTCTGTCTTTCCTAAAAAAATAATTAGTAATTAATACTCTTTGGTCCACCCATCGTGCATCCAGTGATTACTTATTTTGGTCTGATTGATTTATTATTCAGGTATTTTTAAACATTTTGGATAATCTTGATTTAATACGGTTTTAGATGGAGACATATTCACAAAAATCTGAGATTTAAGACGATTGCAATTTTTAAGGGGGATGGCGTGAACTTGATCTGGTTGGATACGATGGGATCGTGCTTTTGAGCAAAGTCATCGTAGTGGACTTTGACACGTGGCAGCCATGTGATATTTTTCCTTATTTTCCTGTGCTGCAGGTTGCCAGTTGGGGAGCTTACCTATTGTCCCGAAACATCCTCACCATGTCATTCGCGCCAAGAGACACACACGTGTCACAAGTCCAATTTGCTCTGGAGCGAGGTGTACCAGCACTCATTGGAGTCATTGCATCAAAAGACTACCTTACCCTTCTAGGGCCTTCGACATGGCCCATTGCTCTCGCTGCCTCATTCCTTGGGGCCAACATGGTAGCTATCCACTATAACTTCAAATTGCATCTGGACACCCAATAATTGTTAATTCCTCACGCAATTTTGGTTTGATGGTGCAGATGGGGTTTACTTGACTGAGGTAGATAGAGTTCTGCGGCCTGGCGGGTACTGGATTCTGTCAGGCCCACCAATCCGCTGGCAAAAGTATTGGAAGGGCTGGGAAAGAACAAAAGAGGATTTGAATGCCGAGCAGACTTCCATAGAGGATGTAGCCAAGAGCCTTTGCTGGAAAAAGTTGGTGGAGAAGGATGACATTGCAATTTGGCAAAAACCCACCAACCATTTAACTTGCCAAAACAATCGCAAGCTTGGAAAGAGCCGCAATTTCTGCCCTACTAATGATCCTGATCAGGCCTGGTATATTTCTATCATCATGCATGCTTATAAAATTGAGTTGCTATTGATTTGTTTACTTACATTTTTTTTTTCCTTCAAAATGTTTCCAGGTACACAAAGTTGGACACTTGTTTGACCCCATTGCCAGAAGTTTCAGACAATGAACAAGTTGCAGGTGGGAAATTGGCAAAATGGCCACAGAGACTTAATGCAATCCCACCAAGAATTAATAAGGGAACCGTGAAGGGAGTGACGGCAGAAGTTTTCAAACAAGATTCAGAGCTATGGAAGAAGAGAGTTTCGTATTACAAATCGGTGAACAATCAGCTTGGGAACCCTGGAAGGTACAGAAACCTTTTGGATATGAATGCATACTTGGGTGGATTTGCTGCTGCCCTGGTTGATCTGCCTGTGTGGGTCATGAATGTGGTTCCTGTCGACGTCACGGCCAACACACTTGGAGTCATCTACGAACGGGGATTGATTGGAACATATCAGAATTGGTAAATTCAGTAACACTCTTGGCATATATTTGGTGTGACTGATACATGAGACTTTGTGGTTCATATAAATTAACTTTCTTTGTTTCTTGTTCTTTTTAATTTCCCAGGTGTGAGGCAATGTCTACATATCCAAGAACTTATGACCTCATTCATGCAGATTCAGTGTTTACCCTCTACGAGGACAGGTAAACCGTAGTCTAATACAGACTGTTATGACTAGCTAGCACATTTGATGTGACTGATAATATTAACATGTATCAAAATGTTTGTCCAAATTGTGTCGCAGATGCGAAATGGATGACATTTTGCTGGAGATGGACAGAATTCTTAGGCCGGAGGGGAGCGTGATCATTCGAGACGATGTCGATATGTTGGTGAAGATCAAGAGCATCATTGATGCAATGGAGTGGGATAGTCAAATTGTGGACCATGAAGACGGTCCTCATGAGAGGGAAAAACTGCTATTTGCCGTGAAAAAGTACTGGACAGCTCCTGCTGCACCTGAAGATGAAGAAGCATCTTCCTAGCAATAGCTATTTGTTTTGCTCTGCTTTGTACTTAACATTCATGATTCTTTTCGCCATGAATTTGATGTTCCAGCTGAAGCAGCTGTTTTTAACACATAATGGAGGGGCTTTATCCAAATCTGAATTTGTCTCACCAGATTTACTTGCACGAAATATTGGGAAAACATCGTTGGGTCGTGCTTTTCATTTAGCAGTGGGATTCTATATCTCAAAACTTTTCAATTTATAATGGTTTTTACACCAATTAAGTTATCCATGAAGTTTAAAAAAGAAGTAAGAAAAAAAATGGGGCATGAAATCTACATGATTTTTTGATCCCCATGAAAATTGTCTCATCTAACCTAATAGTAATTAGGTGATTCATACATGGAGCCACCTCTTGTGACCCAATCCCTCACTATAAATGGAAAACAATATCCTGCAAAATATGATCCACACTCAAATCAGAAAACACAAAACATATAATTAGTGTAAGTTATTAATTTACAGAAAAGGGAAGAGTAGCAGTAGCCATGGGAGCCTTCAAGTCTGCTATCAACTCTTTGAGTTGCTTCCAAGCTGCACTTGTGCTTGTGCTGTTGATTGCCACAGCAGAGACGCAGAGGGCTGAGGCACAGAGCAGCAGCAGCTGCTCAACTGAGCTGAGCAGCCTCAATGTTTGTGCACCATTTGTGGTGCCTGGCTCAACCAACACACACCCAAGCTCTGACTGCTGTGGTGCGCTCCAAGCCGTCCATCCTGACTGCCTCTGCAACACTCTCAGGGTCGCCGCTCGCCTTCCCACTCAATGCAACCTCTCCCCTATCACTTGTGGTTAGTCTATCAATTTCTTGCTCCATAAGTAATGTTTAATTCAATTTCATATATTACAAGAACTAATGTAATTGTTTTTTTGTTTTTTCACTTGCAGATACCAACTGATGTGCAACTACAAATGCTGCCGAGGGAATAATGTTGAAGTTTCACCATTTGGCTTATGTTGTGTTTTGTGTTTGTTTTTCCTTCCTCGAATGTGTATGTGTGCTCTGATCCGTAACGAAGCAATGTTGTGGGGATCAGAGAGAAAGGTTGATGTGATCGAATAAAATGGAAAAATGTTTTCTGCTTATGGAAAACCAGAGGCTTCTGGTTTTCAGATAATAAAATAGCATCGATCTTCTATCGAGTTATCAACAACACACGAGCATATATGCCTATTCCTCTAATATGTGAGTATAGGTGCAAAAAATCGAGGGGCATCGATTGCTTAGACATTTATTAAGAAATTACATCTAAATTCTTATAAAACACTGAAATTAAAAGAGAGAATTGACGCAAATTGGGTCTAACCTAGTGAAAAATGACATTAATTTGCAGACGAGTGCACCGGCTATACTGATTTCAATACCCCAAAAATATATATAACATCTAGTTCATAACATAATGTTCTAGCCCCTTTAAAAAAATATTAATAATGTCCTTAGCCTAAATAAATAAAGGTTGTTGTTAAACAAACCCTAAAATTAACTGAGTACACCTCATGATATAATTACACCCTAATAATTAAATCAAAATATAAAATTAACTAAGTACACCCTATTTAACTACCAAAAATACCTCCAATACACTCTATCTCACAATATCCTACTACTAAATACACCATATTAAACTAACTATGCGGTCATGAAGAGGGCGTTTGACGAAGGGTGGGGTGCTGTGATTGCCAAAACCTTAAGTCTTGCTCTTCTTTTATTTATGCGTTCCTCAGTTTGAATAACAAAATTGTGAGCTAGTGTTCCTGTTTGATGGTAGTTTGATTAAACAGAACCACAGTTTGCGCCTGATAACCTTGACACTGGGATTTCAAGATTCACTTTTGTGGTTAAAATGAGACTATTAATTTGTTTGTGAATTTGTGCCTCAGGCTAAATACTCAGGAGGATAACCGTGCAGGAAGTCATATTCATGTGATAAAAGGAAAGGTTTCAAGGGCAACACGAACTGGTTCTGTCACGAATATAGACTCATCCCCTAATGTTCACCCTTCTTCTGGAGCTTTTCAAGGTTTGGAACAGCCTACTGGTCAAAACAAAATCCAAGCAGCAAGTGTGATGAATAATCAAAAGTGTGCAACATCGAATGGTTTGATTAGAATCAAACTATGAAATTCTAATTTGATTAGGGTTTTAATATGTTGAGTTTGTTGTACTTATTAAAATTATTTTTGTTTCAATATTCAATATATCTTTTTGTCATTTTATATTATGATAAATTAGTAATTCAATAAATAGTTTAGTAGTATGGTGTACTCAGTTAATTTTAGGGTTCGTTTAACAGCACCCTAAATAAATTCAATATTCGGGTCGGAAATAAAAAAAATTGTAAATCTACCAACTTAATCTACAATGTGAATGCAAATAACCAAGTAACCAACGTACAAGTCATAAGTTTTCAGGCAAAGGACTCATTAGTGTAGTGGTTTGGAGTATTTACTCCCTCAGGTAAGGTCCTGGGTTCGAGTCATAGCATCCGTATAATGTGTGTGAGTTTAATATGCTATCGCCCCTCTCAATACGAAAAGTCCTAAAAATAAAAATAAAAATAATAAAGAAGTCACAAGTTTTCGGTAAATTAAACTAAACTCCATAAACATTCCGATAACTATACTTAACACCATCCATCTTTCTAAAATTACACTAATTTCTATTTTCCGAAAAACCAAAACCTACCGAGCCCAAAGCTCCCTCTTTGTTCTTGACTTCTTGACCCATAAAAAAAACTCCTTAAATGTTCCTCAGGAACAGGAAGAAGCAGCTTCATGACTACAAGCTGAGCTCAAATCTCACCGAATTGCGTAGTTCGTCTTAAAATTCGAAATTGGAATCGGAGAATTGGGGCTACTGCTTCAAGCTTCAGGCTGAAAGTGGACTTCGGGTAAGTAGATTTGGTACTGACCTTCACCTACATCTCTAAGAGCAATTTGGACTTTGAATTTCTAAACCCTCAGTCTCTTCTAGATGTGATATCGGGACAGCGTGGATTGGGCATTGGACATTTGGATGGGCCACTGTCAAAATCTGAGCTTGATGGTCCTTCGGTATGTAAATGCTATTTCTGTGAACTGAAGGCAATTGGGTGTGGTCAGTTGAAGTTCACCAGAAAGCACTTTTGTACAAGGTAATATTTCAATTTATCCAACGCAGTTTTACTCTCATGAAGCCCCCTGTTTTTAAGAAATTTAACGACTTTCTTCATGCATTATCCGGAGAACTAAGTATGAATACTTTCTGAAGTATAATCATCCAAGTGGAGAAATGGAGAAATAATTTGAACCACTTCGATACTTCTGGAGGCAGCTCAATTTTTCATGGTCAAAGTTTACATTTTTGTATCTGCTTGATTTGCTTGTCTTACAAACAAAATTATGCAGTAAGGCTAAAGCCATACCAGAAGTAATATATCATTGTGAAAATGGACCAACCCAATCTATATTTAGTTGTCAGGAAAGAAAGAGGTTAATCAACTATATTTGCCAGTTTCTGCGGCCAGTTTCTGTTGGACATAGAGTAAATTAATATTTTCTTCTTTTTACTTTTTTGTTTTGTTGCAATGTTCAATGTTTAATCCATGTAACAATGCAGGCCCATGGAAAGGGAGGATGATGATTTTGGTAGTCTTCATGAGGATAGCATGGATGTCGGACTTCAAGCAACAAATAGGTTGGACTTGAATGTAGAGCAGGACTCCCGCAGCCCAAAAGTTGTCTATGTCAACGGCACTCAGTCTAATCCTCCCTCCATAGGCGCATACAGTAAAGATTCAGTCTTAGAAGTTGGTACAGAGTTCGAGTCTGATGAACATGCCTACAAGTCTTACAATAAATATGCCAGGTTGGTGGGTTTTAATGTTAGGAAAGACTGGGTAAATAGGAGTAAGGTACATGGTCAGGTGGTATCTAGGAAGTTCACTTGTTCTAAAGAGGGGTATCGACGGAAAGACAAAAGAGATGTTAATGTAAAGAAACATCGAAAGGAAACAAGAACTGGTTGCCTGGCGCATATGATCATCACCCGTCAACCTGATGGTAAATATCGGGTTACACAATTTGAAGAACGACACAATCATGGCAATGTAAATTCAAGTATTGCTCAAGCATTACCAGAACAACACAATCATGACAATGTAAATCTAAGTATTGGTCAAGCATTACCACTACAAAGAGAATGCACTGTTCCTGAAGCTGCTGATGCTGACTCGATAAAAGAGTTAGGATCATTGTCAAAATCGGCACTGGACTCGATGAATAGGGGTTTAGGGTAAGGGAATCTGTTGATAGTTTTGCCTTAGATTTTGAAAGTTATCTTCAATCTGAAAGGACTCGAGATATGAAGGAAGGAGAGGTGGGACGTTTGCTGCATTACTTTCAAAGGCAGCACTTTGAAAACCCATTGTTCTTTTACGCAATACAGGTTGATACTGATGATAAAGTGAGTAACATACTTTGGGCTGATGATAATATGGTATCAGATTATGACCATTTTGGGGATGTGGTTTGTCTAGACACGCTTTGCAGAGCAGACAAGAATTGCCTGCCATTTGTACAGTTTGTAGGAGTAAATAATCATAAACAGGTAGTTATCTTTTCTGCCGCACTGTTGTATGATGACACTGTTCAATCTTATAAGTGGCTATTTCAAACTTTTTTGGAGTCGATGTCTGGGAAGAAACCGAAGGCCATTCTTACTGATCAAGATGCAGCAATTGTTGAGGCAATCAATTCAGTTTTACCTGAAACAGACCATCGGATATGCACATGGCAAATGTGCCAGAATGCTCTCAAGCACCTTAACCACGTAGTAAAAGATACCGAATCTTTTGCCAATGATTTCAAGACCTGTATATATGACCAAAAAGATGAGGATGGGTTTGTGCATGCTTGGGGGAATATGCTGGATAATTATGGTCTTCAGCAGAACGACTGGTTAAAATGGATGTTTAGGGAACGAGAGAAATGGGCTGTGGTATACGGCAGGAATACCTTTTTTGTTGACAGAAAAGGCTCACATCTGGTTGAAAGTTTGTTTCATGATTTGAGAAATTACCTATACTCTGACCTAGATATGCTTGATTTTGTTAAGTATTTCGAAAGGGTGGTAGATGAGCAACGTTACAAAGAAATAGAAGCCAATGATGAAATGAACCGGTGCATGCCAAGACTAATGGGGAATGTGATTGTGTTAAAGCATGCAAGTGATGTTTACACTCCTAGGGCATTTGAAGTATTCCAGCGAGGATATGAGAAGTGTTTGAATATTGTTGTTAACCAATGCAGTGAGAATGGGCCATTGTTTGAATACAAAACCAACATATTTGGTAAAAGTAGAGAACACACCGTTACATTCAACTCTTCTGATGACGCAGTTATTTGCAGCTGTAAGAAATTTGACTCTGTTGGGTTTCTATGTAGCCATGCTCTTAAAGTACTTGATCACATGAATATAAAGGTTGTCCCCTCCAAATATATCTTGAAGAGATGGACAAAAGATGCAAGGTTAGGGAGTGCAAGAGAGAGTGATGTGTCCTCCACTAGGGATAACCCTAAGCTTGTTGTGGCAAGCCGTTACAAAATTATGTGCTGCCGAATTCTTATGTTATCAGCCAAGGCTTCTGAATCCGAGGAAGCATTTCAATTTGCTGTTGGACAACTTGATGAAGTGATGGAAGGTGTGGAGAAAATCTTGACATTAAAACCTCAGGATGCTCAAGCTTTCACCTCAAGTAGCACCGCAAATGCTTCTGATAGTGAACGTGCAGTGATTTTTCCAGATGGAAATGCAATTGAAGATCAGGATGACAATGTAGTAAAAGGAGCAAGGGAAAAAGAGACGGCCGTTTCTGACAAAGATCAATTAACAAATGTGAATGGTGAATTCTCTAGTACAAAAAGAATTCAGAATGTAGATACATCCCTACAAAACACTGATTCCTGCATTTCAAGTCCGTCATTGTATGTTTCACCTGAAGGGACAACAGCAAATCACATTATGCAGGTGAGTCCTGGCTTGCATTTTATTGAAATTATGGCATGGTAGAGATGCCAAGACATGCAACTGTCGTGTTTGGTTTGCTTTGCTCTGATATTAAATATGTAAAGTTTTGATCCTTTCTGTTATTTTCTTTGTGGCCGGTTTTGATTGTTCCATGTTCATAACACAGGGTTTATACAATTTTGAAGCGAATCAGGTGGTTCAGTGTATGTACCAACAAGATAATCTGGTGATGGAAGAGCAAACCAATCCTAACATGTATCAACCACTCAACTTCTTTTCTAACCAACACGATTCACCTGGCCATTCTCAACTACTGCAGGTAGATCTTGTACACACTCAATTGTTCATCTTATTCTGAGCTATTGTTGTATGTGAGTTGTATACTCATTGACATGCAGGAACCTCTGATCAATGGCACATACCAAGAGCCCGTATCAAGCACCCCTGAATTGAGGCAGGTAATTAGAAGTAAAAGTCAGAGACTTGAATAAATTGATTCGTAAGTTTGTTGTTTAAATCATAACAAGTATATGGATGGTAATTATTTTGCTTCATGGTTTCCTGTAGGCAATGGATCTTGATGTCCAACATCCACATTCATCTCCATTCTTGCTTTTGGATCGTGGATAGAGAGCTTCTGACAGTCCATTTCTTGTGCTCAAGTAAAGGTGAACGACCATTGAAAGTCTCTCTCTCGTAAAGAATATATGTTAAATACATACTGTACAGTCTCAAAAGCCTATTGTTTTTTCATTTGAAATGCAATACTGGAGTGTGAAGAGGCACTCTTGATGTCATATAAAAATGCATTTGATATCTGCACCACCTGGTCAACTCCCATTTTTACAACACAAAATGAAGTTTATAACTTGATATACAGAAAACCCAAGTTGTATATATAAACTTGGCAGGGTTTCAATGGAGGCAACCTTTGGTCCTTGAAGGAGAAGCTTGAAAAGCATCCATATGCTCAGGGACCTCAAAAGTCAAGACAACCTTGCTCCATATTGTAACAAATGGAAGAGAACCACAACCACAATAGGTTGCTGCACTTGATCTTTTGATCCAGGGTTAACCTAACATTGTCAATTGTTAACCACAGTAAATTCAACAATTACAATTACAGCTGTGACCTTCTCCCAAACAACAACAAAAACTTATATGGGATAACACTGTTTTGTTATCCTCGATCAATAACACAATAACACGTGGAAAAATATTCTTATGTGTCATTGTGTTATTAGACGATAGTAGCAAAAAGTGATATTCCCGCGTTACATGAGATGAGAGTTTCTCTTGGGGGGAAAATGGGAAAGCATTTCAATGCGCGGGTCCTACTCGTCAATCACACAACTGTGCAACAAAGCTAATCTTTGTCCCTTTAAAATTAAAAAATCCCCAAACTTAAACTCAATCACTACATAATAAATCCTACTTTCATCTCTATCACTCACTCACTTGTCACCACAACAAACACACACCCGCTGGCACTGCCTGCCTAGTGCCTTCCCTCTCTCTCTCTCTCCCACAAAGTCCCCAACTTTGTTTTCTGTCTGTTTCTACTTAGAACGGCCCATTCCCCAGCAATGAGACATGGGCTTTTTCCGGCGACTTTTCGGCCCTAAAAGACCCAAAAACACCACTTCGCCGACGGCCAACTACAACAAGGAAAAGAGGACTACTTCTTCTGCCTCTAACAAACAAAAGCTCACCACCGCCTCCACATCATCAGCTGCTCAAGAATGGGCAGGCTTGGACGCCAACAAGCACGCCATAGCTGTAGCCACTGCTACGGCTGCTGTAGCTGAGGCCGCTCTCGCGGCGGCTCATGCGGCGGCCGAGGTCGTTCGCCTCACTAATGGCGCTGGACCCGGCACTTCCGCGCACGTTAGCTTACCCGCGGCGGTGTCGCCTAGCGTCAGCCGCCATCTGGCAGCCGTAAAGATACAGTCTGCTTTCCGGAGATACCTGGTTAGTGGTTTGTTTTGATTTTTGCCGTTTCTGCCCTGGATTTCAGCTGAAATTACGTTTTGTGATGCTTTGTTAATTGGTTCGGAAGTACAAAAAAGTTTCGAACTTTAAAGCATGATTGGTTTCACTTTTTATTTTAAAAGTTTGAATTTCTTTCCCTATAAAATTCTATTTGCTCGCAAATTACAAGGAAGGAAAATTAAATTAATTTGGTTTGGGATTTCAAATTCTACCTTCCTCTCTATCGAAAAAGTTTCTCGGGAAACAAACATGGGCTTAAAGGAATGGCTGTCTTTGAAGCTTCATAAAAAGTACTGTTCATAAACGTAGTTTTTCACAAAATAAAACAAAGGAATTAAATTAAAAATTAGAAGACCGCCGACACTGGTGCCAGTTGATGTGTCAACTCGCTGAGTCAGTGTGAGCGTCTGGGAGAAGTGATTCTCTGTGTTATCAACAGCATGTTTACTGTACTTTGACAAACAGTGGTTTCGTACGTGTAATCCGTACTTGACGACTTCCAGAGGCTTCTTCCTTCGTATATGGCTTACACAAAGGTTATTTTCGTATTTTCGCACCCATAGACTCGAACTTGTATGATGACGTGGGTGCAACTCATTTGGTAGAAGTTTGAGCTCTGTGTCTCTGACTACAAGCAAGCACAACCCACTGGCTTCCAGCTTGGCTGTTGGGGCCTGTTGCCTGTTTTGGTGATATGATTGGGTTCTACTTGGAGAAAACTGCTCCTGCTGTCCTAGTTTGTTTCTTTGCTTTCCCTTTTTCACTTCCAAGTTCAAATTCAAATTAGTGTAGCTTGTTTGGTGGTTGGTTGTCCATAATGAGTACTTGTTCTGTTCGAGCTGTGATTGCTTTTGGCAGTCTTTGATTAATTAAATAACTGGATGAAATGTGGCAATTGGGATGCTGTTCAATTAATTTTTGACTTTATTTTATGCCGGAAACGAGTTTTTGTATCCTTGTTCTTTCTTTTATTTGATTATTCAGTAGGGATGCCTGTGTGAGTGAGATCATGGTTTCATCCACAAGCCTCTCCCTTTTCTAAAAGTTTTGTGCCAGTCTGTTCCCTCTAATTTTAAATTCCTGGGCTCTTCTGCATTTGACAGGACATATTGTCATGGTTAAGAAAACTGTAATTGTTATGCACACTTGTTTCATCCATTTGATTTGTACTGAATTATGTTGGTTAGTATTCTGAGATGTCGATGACCTGATTCTCTAAACTTTGGCGAACTATGATAGGCAAGGAGGGCCTTAAGGGCACTTAAAGCACTGGTGAAGCTTCAAGCTTTGGTGAGAGGCCACATAGTGAGAAAACAATCGGCAGACATGCTCAGGCGTATGCAGACACTGGTCCGAGTACAAGCCCGAGCACGTGCAAGTCGAACACTCATGTCAGACTCACTACATTCTAGCAGAAAATCCTCCATATCTCACCACCCTGTAAGCAGACCTTTCCTTTTAAATCAAGCTTACTAGTTTCCATTTTCTAGTCAAATATGAGGGGTAAAAACACACTCTGTGCCAGGTTGGATTTGTATGCCATACTCTTAGTATTAATAATTCTCAACTTTTTACCTAGTTAGCTAAATTTTCTCGGGACAAATTTGATTACTATTTACTTTGTTGAGTCCAACTTTGCTTACTTTAACATAATTGGTAGTCATTTTCTATGATGTCTACTTGCAGCTCCCAGAAAGTCCTGACAAAATTGGATACCAACCTCGTTCTTATAGCAGCAAATTTGATGGGCCCTCAATACTGAAGGTATTTACTTCAATGGCTGTGTAGAATTTGATTAACCCCTCCTACTGCATATGATGCTTTACTTGTGGATGATATTCCGTAGCAAGTTTGAAACAGGGTCACAAATTTTTTTAATGGAAGCTAGAGAATGTTACTGTCAAAATTTGATCCCAAGACATTGTTGAACCTGTTTTCTGGAATACTGATCTTTATTTTATTCATAAAAACAAATGGATATTAATCAAATTCCTCTGTTCCATCAAACTCAGAGATGCGGTTCAAATTCAAACGCAAGGGATGTCGTAAATCTAGACAGAAGACGGCTGGCGTCAGGTTGGTTAGACCGGTGGATGGAAGAAAGTGCACGGAACAACCGCCGAGATGCTTCACTGAGATATGAGCAAGCAGATGATGTAAAGGGTGACAAGATACTTGAAGTAGATACTTGGAAGCCTCACTTGGGCTCCCAACGTAGACCCCAAACCTTTCAAACAGCACATCATGTTCTGACTTCAGATCGTTACAACCCAACCTTCATGACGTTTGACTCTCCATCAAAACATTCGTTAAAAGAACCAAACCTGATTCCAAACCAAGCTTCTGTGGGTGGCTTATCACTGAGCTCTCAGAAATATGCTATAGCAACGGATGAAGCAGCTTTTAGGACTGCTGAGAACAGCCCACAAGCATTTTCTGCCTCCTCTAGACCTGGAAGTAGTGGTAGAAGAGGTCATCACTTCACGCCAGCAAGGAGTGAATGCTCATGGGGTTTCTTTAATGGGTACGCAGGTTACCCTAACTACATGGCTAACACGGAATCATCCCGAGCTAAGGTCAGATCACAGAGTGCCCCAAGGCAAAGGCTTGAGTTTGAGAAATATGGTTTGACCAAAAAGTCTATTCAGGAGTCTTGGGATGCAGGAGCTTGTTCAGATACTAGTTTTGCTCAAGATTCCGACTGCCGGAATAAACCAGTTTTTAGCTCTAGCCGCTTGAACAGACTTGGGAGTGCCAGTCCACGGTGATGTTGCATTTTCTTCTTCTATGTATGTATTTCTGTGTATGGCAGGCGATGTTTTGAGTTTTAATTACTTGACCTTGAATCCTTGATGTACAAAGCTGTTGTTAGTTCTTAGGAAATCAAAGTTTGGCACTATGGATGTCAAAAGATGAACATAGTTTCAAAGTGTGAGTTTGTAATTTCGATTGTGCTTTGTTTACATATCAAACTTTTGATCTAGTGTTATTGTTTGTGCATTCTGTATGAGTCGCTAGAGTTTGCAATTGCAATTGCAATCACATCCCACCAAGTCATTTTCAACCCAACAACATTCTCTTTCCAAATCTCATTCACGGGATAGCATCTTTCACTTAATTGGCGGTGGCTATTGTGGGTTTGGATAAAACCACGAGAAGAGAAGGCACTCTTGTTTCATTCCATGCACCAAAAAAGTGCCACCAAAATCAAATCAACTGCTAACTGCATGCATTGGATCCCAACCACGGGTGATTTTGGATTATGTAGCAAAAGCCTCTCTTTTTGGGTCATGATGTACCCAATTTTGGCTGCTAGCACTTTTCATGGCAAACAAAAGCATTACAACTTTTTGATGCAGTAATCAAATCTTTATAGGGCAACTTTAAATGACCTAAAGTATGAGTATGATGGCTATAATAATTTCAGTTAGCAATCATGTTGAGAAAAATCATACCATATTTGAATTATTAACCATTTTACCTTAAAAGCAACAGTTTAACTAGCTTGCCAAGTATCGTCTAACATAATAATTTCCATAATTTGTACCATCAGATCATCACTTATTCAGATTTTCTTCAACCCAAAACTCGAACCTCCCTTCCTCTGCCCTGCAGCTCAACACATGAGATTGTTGATTTCGTCTTCCATTTGTCTAATTTTCCGGAACCTACTCCTCTTAAAGGTGGATACCCAAACTCATAGGATTCTGCACCATCACAAACCAAAACAATAAACATTGGTTGGAAAAAGACAATGAGGAGTTATAGTGAGGAGTCCTTAACAACCATTCGATCAAAGAATTTCACAACGCAGACAATTGGATACCCAAAATATGTGGGAGAGAGAGAGAGAGAGAGAGAGAGAGGTATAAACTTGAACTTACAAGTTGCAATCAGTGTTAGGATCGATGTTGAAGCCCAAAGAAACTTGACAAAAGTCGGGCAAAGTAGCAATTGCATAAGCATTTGGGTTGTATGTAGAAATGAGGCCCAATAAGCATCTACATGCAAATCTGCGATTCTCAATTGTGTCAGCAATAACCTTGAGATTGGCCATGGCATTGCAACATGGAGACCCCGGGAAAGGGTCTGGTGAGCCATACGTGATGAAGGTGTAGCAAGTGGAGACCAGTGTCGTCACCGCGGAGCATTCTATCGTGCTAGACACCAATGTCGCCGTGGATAACAACGCCATTATTGTTACTCCGATCATCAACTTCCGGCTGCCCATTTCGAAAAATTACATTTACTTACACCTTACTAGTTGTAACTTGTTCTGGTTTACGCAACAGCAACACCTATTTTTTATAGTGATGGTATAGTTGGGTTGGTGTAAAATAAATAACGTGTGGTCTTCTTCATGAAGGTTGAATGACCCATACAACTGTTGACCAAAATTTGTTTTTAAGTCAGACAACTGAACTGAGCCGGTGTCTACTATCTAGTTAGAAGAAATAAGACCTGCTTGTATGGGCTAACCCAGACCTAGCTTTTATTGTTTATACTATAAATTGTTATTCAGGAACGATATTGTCAAATTGGTTTCGTGGTGTAGTTGGTTATCACGTCAGTCTAACACACTGAAGGTCTCCGGTTCGAACCCGGGCGAAGCCATTGATTTCAATTTTTTGGTATTTTACATAAATTTCTTTTTCCCTTTTTCGTATTGTGTTTACAATTTAGTACTGAACTCAACATTGACAGACAAACCAATCGAATGAAGAATGATTGCAATTACATGTAGCAACATATCAAACATGCAAAAATTTGAGCATCCAAAACCCACCAACAATACAGTAATTGCCTATAGAATAACAGGTCGAGCAAACCAGTTTCTAAAACAACTAAACATTAACATAGTAGAAAAAGAACATATCCCTTTTCTTTTTTTTTTAAAGTGTCTGCTTTGAGTGTTAATTTTCTTCACAATGCCATCTAGATGTAGGGACACAGCTGAGGTAGTGACACCAATGACAATGGTCATTCCCATTCTCTCCACGGAAGAGCATCACCAATGCAACTGTAAACCTGCATATGATCAAAATAACAAACTCTTAAAATAACTGCAACCAGTTTGATTTAAACAGAAACAAACACACACTCAGAACGATAAGGGTAAATAACTTACCCAACAATCAGCAGAACAAGAGAAAGAAGCCATAGCATATATTGGTAAGCCTTGTATTTGGACTTGACATTGACACCAGCAGGAAGATTTGGTTGCTCCAACCACCCAAACCGAGGACGGGGCATCAAGACAAAGCCGATGAGGAAACCAGTAATAAACCCACCAATGTGGGCAAAATTATCAACATGTGGCAAAATTCCAATGCCAAGGTTAATGGCAATAATGACCAAAAGGGTGAGGAGGGCTGCAACCTGTGGAGGCAAGCAAATAAAGAGTGAATTAGTAAACATTATTTATTCAATACAGGGGGCAGTATCTTCTTGCTGCTAAGATTGAAATGTATAGCCTCATAACATATAGCAAACAGTAGCAAATATTTAATCTGGTTCTACCATAATGGTTAACAGTATCAGCATTTTTCTTTTCTTGAAAGCATTGCTTACCTTGTTGGTATAAATAGTCCAATTAGTAATTAGTTCTGAAAGCATTGCTCCAAGAAGCCCAAAAAGAGCACCAGAGGCACCCACAGAGATGTTCTTTCGAATAAAAAGAGAGGAAAGTATGCTCCCTCCGAATCCAGACAACAGGTATATAATTCCAACTCGCACTGCCAATTGTAACAACTCTTGAGTCTACTAGTATATAATGAGATTCTCTCTCCCAAACACACATTTGAAACTAAGATTATGTCTGATGCTTAGTAACCAAAATCAAATAATAATTAATAAGATCAGATTGTACACACAAAAGGTACAAGAAAATATATTCATGAGCTCCAGCAGCATTTAGAAACAGGAAGAAGAGAAACATACCAAAACCAAATTGCTGCTCTATACGAATTCCAATGAACACCAGGCTCAGCATGTTAGCAACCAGGTGGATTACGCCAGCATGCAACCAAATACAAGTGAAAAGCCTCCATCCCTGATGCTTATGCACAACTTTGGCCCAATCTAAAGCGCCCAACTTCTCTAATCTTCAAAAGTAGGAAAAGGTTATGCATTGTTCAAATTGCAAGACGTTTTGAAGGTCGGGGAAGGAATAAAAACACAAAAAGTAGCTAACAGAAAAGGCAATCTGACATAATAAGGCGAGTCAATGAAAAAGGCACACTTTCAAAGCATAGTTTAAGAATGGGATGCAAAAACATTTAAACATGTTATAAGAATAAGAAAGCCCGAGACTTTGGATGTTTGAAAGCTTTTCCGTTAGCTCGCACAAGCACTATGTTTAGTATCCAGTGGCTATTGTTTTGAGGAAAAAAAAAAGCTTTCAGCTCATACAGTTTGGTAGAACTTGTTATGACCCTTCAAGGATTGTACTTGTTTTCTTGGGGATTCCCAGCATTGATACTAAATATGCCTCTTCTGCTCTTCAAGAGGCAATCTGCCTGAGAGAACCCACCAAACAAAAGCAACTTCCTCTTCTTATATGCAGAGTAACCGGAATTCGTAGTGTCTCAGAAACTCAATCTAAATCATAATTATCCGGAAGGATATCCAATGAAACACCAATAGATCCTAGTTACAAAGAAACAAAATTTGCCCCAATACCATTAATATATCCTTGTTATCAAAATTACACATTCAATAGATCCTAGTTTCACTATCAAGGAAATGCAGTAACTACAATTCAACTCATTTTCTAAGTGAAACAAAGAAGTACGAATTTGAAGGCTGAAAATCTGTAATAAGCCCAATTTTCACCCATAATCAAATCACAAGTGCCCAGAAAACTTAACCCCCAACATATATCAAGTGCTTCAAAAGGAGCAACACCAAGATTTTAAGCACCAAAAACAGAAACACCGACAAACAAAAAACCGAAAATTGAGAAGTGGGTACGAGAGAAAACCAAAGATGTTTAATTACGTGGAAGAAGAAGGGCCAAAGAGAGGGTTCTCCTTCAAAGGTTGAAACGAGAACCTCCCAAGAAACCTTGCCTCACACTTGCCCTCAACCCGAGAATTGTGCTTTGGACAATTGTTCACAAACATGACCACAAGGAACACACCAACGTTAGCCACAACAACCATGGGAACCAACCAAGAAGTCCATTGGGCCTCTGAATCCTCTATCACATAAGAAGACGACGAGTAGCTCTGCCTTGCTCTGTCTTTCACTCCTCTGTTTTCCACATCTTCAGCTTCACCAGGCATTTTGTTCCTTCTTTGTTTTGTATGTTTATGGTGCTTTCTCTCTCTCTCTCTCTCTCTCTCTAGGAATTGGGTTTGTGGCAGAGCAGAGCCTTTGTGTAATTGTTCAGATGGAGTTGGTGGAAAGGTTTAATGGAATGGAGAGTGGCACAAACAAAGTGGGTTCAGCATTTTCAGGTTTCTAACTGCCACAGTCCCCATCATGGTGTTACATAATTGTTCTCTTCCACGTCAACAGGCACGTGTAATGTCACGTGAGTTTCTATCTGGCCAATTGGAAGGGTGGTGTCGTGGCTTGGAATGATTGGGTAGTCTGGTTTTTGGAGTGTGAGCTATGCAACACTGGACTGTTGCTAAATATGCGCAGACAGACTCTGTTTTCCGTTGTTTTCCACCAAGTCACAAACTAGAAGTTACCGTTTCGTTTTTGTCCTTGTACAGAAACGGACAATCTGCCTTTTAAATGTGATCTTTTTTCTTCTTTTTTTTCCATGCCTTTTAAATGTGATCGGTTGCTTGCTTCTACGCGTTTTTAACTTTAGAAACATGGAAGGAAAGGAAGGGAAGGGAACCAACCAAATAAACCCATAAAGCTGGATTTCTATTCCTGGGTTCCAAAGCAAAAGCTTAGGAGGTTCAAACTTAAAAGAATAATATTTGCAAAAGACTCAATTATTTTCTTGACTTTTTGGCTCAACCCGACATGAGATGAGACCATGATCTAGGCTTATTTCGAAAGTGACTAAGATTCATACCGTAAGAGCATTCACAATGGACTCCCTAAACCACTTCTTTAGACAAATTTTAAGGAGGAATTGGAAAAATACAACTCCAACCATGCTCTCTATCCACCTCCTAAAATAAGGAGACCTCTAGGAACTTCTAAATCTGAGGAGAGAGAAAGGACTCCTAGTGACTTCCTATAATTTAATGATATTTTATTTAATGAGTATTTCAAACCTTTAATTAATGCTAACTATTTTTTATATTATTTTTTAATAGCGATTGGCCAATTAAAAAAGAGTTATAGCATTTATGACTCTCTAAACTAGAGAGCATGATTGCAGTTTAAATTTTATAAAGAGCTCATAAAATAACTTTAATATGTTTTTAGCTAAAATTTAACTAAAAAATAAATAGAGCGATTATGGATGCTCTAAGAGAAGGAGATAATGCAACGGGGTAGGAAAGTTTTTCTCATAAAAAAGAGCCGGAAAAAGAAGAAGTTGAGTTCCATACATCTTTGATTTTCCCTTGGCATCTAATGTACTAAAACGAAACCCATAATCGTATTTAATTCTTGTTTTTTGTTTTATAATTATTCGTACTATATAAAGTTTCTTGCTTGCAAAATGGTCTCATCAAATTTATTCTAAAGTTCTTAACTTTATTCTATACCTCTGTACACATGAAACATAGAACCATGTTTGGTACGCCTAATTGGACTGGATTAGGTTAAATAGCACTTGAAACCCATGTTTGATAAGAGATATGACTAACTTAAATGAGATTGTATAGTCCAATACCAATAGTGAAAAAAACCCCTCACTCGCTCGTCTAATATAGTGAGCCTGAAAAGTGGTTCGCTAAATAGAACATGCGAGTCCGACGCCTCTCTTTAAAAAATATCGTAATTTTATTTGTTTTCTTTTTATTATTGTTTTAAATCTTTAAATGATTTTTTTGCAGCATTTATTTATTTTTAGGTCAAAATTCGTAATTAAATTTAAATATTACAAGAATTACTTTGATATTGCATTTGAACACATTTGCATTTGGTATTGAAATAAGTTTAATAATTCATGATGTGTTGCTTTCTTTATCGCAAGCAATTTTTACCTTGTCAAATTATATTTTTCAGTTTGAAGTCAAAAGTCAAATATACAAAAATTATACATATATATATATTCTTTTTTTAATTATTGTTTTACTTGGTCCATGAAAAACCTAGAATTATGCTTATACCATATCTTACCCGGCCCTTCAGACCAACAAGCCCAGTTGGCCCAATAAAGCCCTAAGACACGTGGCAGCCACACAGGCCATGCCCATGAGTCCCACATCGGAAAATGACAACAGGTTGCCTCTCCCATCTTCCTATAAATAGGGGACTTACCCCCACTACAAAGGTAATGACATTTTGAATACCATAGCTTCATCCATTTACTCCATACTTATCTGACTTAAGCTTCGGAGTGCCTACGGCCGGTACCACACCGGTGCCGAAGCGTTCACACTTGTCTTCTTCCCCTTTTTACAGGTCTTACCCTGTCTGCCGAAGATTCCCCGGTACCGAAGGCATCATCATCATCATCATCATCTAAGTTGGGCTCAAATTGGGCCCTCCCATTTTTGAGCGTCAACAAATTATATAGAGTGAGCTTAGCTCCTTAACAAGGTTTCAACAAAAAAAAAAATTGTAGTAGTCTTGGGGCAAGGCTAAAGAGCAACTAAGATTAATCTTGAGAAACAAAAAAAAAAATCTTAATTAAAGAATAGAATTTTATTTGTTTTCTTTTTATTATTGTTTGAACAGACCCCTTCTATTGAGGGATTATTTGAGGGACACCGTTTAGGGTGCCTACAAAAAAAAAATCAACAATCTAAACCATCTATTTTTCACATATTCATTTTGAGATGATCCTTGCAAAAAATAATGCAAATTTAAAATTATTGAGGCATTTAATTGAGACCAACAAAATCAATGAACACGGTGTTTCAAGAAAGTCATTGGATTTCAATCATTTAATTGAGTGGTCAAATGATATCGGATTCAAGTGATTTTTTGTAAAGATGATCATTGAATGAATATCTACAAAATAGAGGGTTTGGATTAGTCTTATTTGAGGGATTCCTCAATGGAAGCTCTCTGATTGTTTGAAATCTTTAAATTGGGTTTCTTTGTAGCAATTATTTATTTATTAGGTTAAAATCCTTAATTAAATTTAAATATTACAATAATTATTTTTTAATCTGTCACAACGCCAAACATAGGTTTTCACTATTTTTATAATCAAACTTCTTAATTTGACGTAGCACCAAACGTAGGTCAGTACTGAATCTAGCTTAGCCCAATCCAACCTAATTCAAGACAAATTTCAATTTAGTTCACCCATAAAGAATACCGTACCAAACCACCTCCATGATTCTTCTTTTCATTTAGTGACAGTTAATAGTTGATGGTAGAGAGAGGAAATAACAAAGAGGCATCGAAAGAAATAACGAATAGGATGGATTGACTTCATAATAAGAAACGTAGGTGTGGAAGGTGAAAACAACCAAATCAATCATAAATCATGAGTGCCTTTTAATCTTTGTCAGAATGCAGTAGTAAAGTTTGGTGGTTGGTCTAAGTGTCAGACAATCGAGTTGAGGTTCTTCTGTGTTGCTTAAACCCTACTCCTACAACTCTCCTTCCCCACTTTACTATCATGACAGTTCATAAACTTTCTATGGCTCAGCTGTGTTTCCTTTCTTTCTTCACTCTTCTAAAGACCTTTTGTTTGTGTCTGCCCATTTCTTCTAGAAGGGTTCAGAAGCAAGAAACCTAAAGCTGAGGAAGCTAGAAGATTAATCATTCACAAATTGGTTTTCCTTTATACGCATTGTAATCATTGTAAAGTAGATTTTACTTTTAATCTTTATAATCATTTTATGATACAAATCCTAAAGCAGAGAGACCTCAATCACAATCATGTGTTAGTCATATGCTACCTTGTGACTTGTGGGGAGGTAAAAGTAACACACAATCACAATACTAAATTCGCAGACAATTTGTCACCTCTCCTTTTATTTTTGTATCGAGCTGCAACAATGATCAGAATTTCATGAAATAACAAAATAATTGCTGAACAGAGAAAACCAAATTCAAGACAGTCAATTATCAACATCAACCCAATGACAACAAAAAAAGGGGAATCAGCAGCACAATCTGAGAGACGATGTGTTCAGCGCTTGCCCTTAGCGCCACCCCCACCAAAGTACTAGCACCAACTTTTGGTGGCGCGACGCCTCTTCTGAACAGTTTCTGCAGCAATGTCCTTGTATTTTTGTTTTTGGGCACAGATTAGCAAAGAGGAGATTATTAATGTTTTTTTCCTCTTCTTTTACTGGTCAGGAATTTCCTTCTTCTGTTGCTTTCTGTATACGGATGTCTAAGCAAAGTTTAGCTGGCTTCAGTCAGTTGTGGAAGTAAGTAACGCTTGCATTTAGAGTTGGCAAACAGGAACACCTTCATTGATCAAAAAATTAAAATAAAATGATAATCCAGTTTTACAAAAACAGCAGGGTTGCAGCAAATGAAGATTAAACTAAAACACTTATGCTTCTCCTTAATCTTAACTGCAAATCAGAGTGAACAAATCTGATACCCTCTGATACCCTTGCCACTGCCACTGCCACTGCCAGGGTATCTTACCCCCACTGAAGCAGGGGAGTTCAGTCCTGGCATCCCAATTTGGACAACACCCATCATTTTTCTCGACAGCCAAGCCAAGCCAACCAACCAACCAAAGTAATCAATAAAACAACACATGCAATGTAGATTGGCATCTAACCATCATGAATTCACTTAACGAGCACATCATTATGATCAGCTACGTGCGCATTCATCATATAACCATGAAAACCCACAAGCAAATTTCACTCTTTTTAAATAATAACAAGACAGAGTTTATACAAAAATAAATAAATTTTTATTTAAATAAACAGGGCAGTGTGCAGCAAACAAGGAACATACTTGTTGAGAACCATGGTCTGTATGTACTCTGTTTCTGAGAAATACCCCAAATGGGTAAGTATATAAAATTATTTTCGTTTCGTATATCGCTGAGGGTTTTGACTTTTGAGACCCAAAAACAAAACAGAATATATCGCGGAGGGTGGGCCATACTTGGACCGAAGAGGCCCACGTAATTATTTTCAAAAGCTAACAACTTTATGGGCACACGAACTCTCATTTTTTGTCACAGCAGCAACATCTGACAGGCGGTGCCAACTTTGAAACAGTGGGCTGGGCTTAAGGTTGCAAATAAGAAAATGTGAACGAATACTTTTACAACTTAGAACTAGTTTGATAATAATATGGAGAAATTTTGTGCTAACTATCATATTATTCTTAGTTTTTCAGATTATGTATATATATATATATTCTGGATTTTTAGATTTATTATTTAAAATGGATAAGAATAGGTCAACGGAGTCTAGTCTAGTTAAAAATAACATTGACTTACAGACTAATCGGTCTCATGTTCGAACTCCCATGACATCATAGTAGTGTGTGTGAGAAAATCTCTCTCTCATATAATTTAGATTATCACTTGTACAATACAAAATGAATAAAAATATAAGGGTATATTTGATATTTCCTATACAGTAATCAATAAAGAAAGAGTATCCTCGCGAAGGTCTTGCTAGATTATGGATTCAATTCAATTTGTGTAAGCTTAATCTTAATGAAGATGCAAACTGATTGAGTGACCAAATATGGCAATTTGTATACGAGATTTTATGTTTCTTTTTTCATTCCAAATAGGGAGAGCATACTAAATTACCAAGCATAGTATTGTGGGTGTTTCATTGATTTGTTGCATTAGTTCAATGAATTATGTAAGCCAGTCTTTCAAGTTTTTAACATGACAATTTAAACCCAATTATGCTCCACTGATGTGATTTGTAAACTTTTTTTTTTTTTTTTAAAGACTAATCTTTGGATCTATAACCAAGAAAACAAAAATGTGATACCATATTTGAACTAATTCAAACATATTTAAAGTAGGTTGTTCCCTTGGATCCGGGGTTCTTCCCATGGATCTCGTCGGACTTCTCTCTCCTCCTCAATGCAGATCTTTTTGTTTCTTTTGCTGGTATGGGTGCTTTGGTTGGGTATCCTCTCATGGAGTTGCTTTGAGATCGTGGATGGCCTGGCTGTGGATGTTGCTGTGGAGCTGCTTTGAGGTGTTGCAGCTCTCTTAGTTGTTGTTGTTTAGTTTTTTAGTTGGTGTGTTTGTTAATAATATCTCCATAAATTTGCTGTTGCTCGGTTGTGAGTTTGTGTCTTGAGTCCAGACTCTTGTTTGAGTTTGCTGGTGGTCTAGTCTCTTTGGAGTGGTTATGTCGTGGGTCCTGTTTTGTTCTTGATAAACTGCATTTGTCACTGATCATAAACAATTAGGACGGTAGGTAGGCGGTTTTAGACAGTAATTTTTTAGATTTTTCTCTTCAGATCGGTTTAGCTCTTGGCTGTTTCAGGTCACTGGAGAAGATTTACATATGTTCCATTTTCTGCTAATTAGGATGGCTCCCATTGTTCTATTCCAATTGTTTGAGTAAAATTTTATTGTTTGTTGTAAAAAAAAAAGGTTGTTCAATCAAACCCCCATTCGAAACCTTTGCTACACATTGGCTTTGAGCGCAACATCATAAGCACATTTTTTTAAAAGGAGATTACCTATTGATAAATGTGATAATATACTAAACTCACACACACCACACAAACACTAGGACTCGAACCTAAGACATTGCCTGAAGAATCAATTATTTTAAACCACTTCACCAGTGAATCATTTGACATAATACACTTTATATTGAATGTTACAATCAATAATAATATTGCCTTAAAATAGGAGACAAATCTTGTTCTTACTTACATTAAATCATAATATAACTATTATTTGAATAAGAATTATAATATAATGAGGAACATGATGGGATGATTGCATTCGTTAAAACCATGAATCAAATAGATAGATACAGGTCTTATTTCCAAGCTTAAATGTGTTGGATATAAATCTTATTAACCTGATATTTCAGTGAAGGCCAATGGCCATGATTATGAAGCTTTATACTATCATATTCAGCTGCGAATTAGCTGAAAGAGAGGATAAATAGTTTCTCTCCCAAGATAAATAATTTAATTCAGAGCTATAACCACAATAATAGTGAGCTTAATTATAAATAATTTATGACTCGCCCAAGATAAATAATTTAATTTATGCCACCCATGAAATCAAATGAGGCATAGCATTACTATGTGACAATTTAAACCTACATAATATATTTACGAACCAATTACCCTGATAAGTATCGATGACACATGAAACTTTAATATCTATTTTGTATACTTTTTTGTTTTTTTTTGGATGATTACATTATTTATACTCCCAATTTAATAGCATTTGAGTTATAATTGGCTCATGTCATCCACGCCAAAATGAATTATGGTTTTCTCTCGCATTGTAAATTTATAGTCTTAGGTTTATTTCTCCTAACAAAAATCCAAAATAATTTACAAAAATTCTAAATGGCTCTATAAATTGTAATAATATTTCACCAACTGTCATGCCACATAGAAGGTTATGTGCTCACTGTGGTAGATATATAGACCTACTACAAGTTTACAACTTTATACAATTTCCCAATCACAATGCACGTGCATCACATGTGCAATACGATAAGAATTAAGAATTAAAGTAGAAAATGAGAAAACGAAGTACATAAAATGAACTCGTGAAATTGATTGTATGACGAAAAATGGAAACCAATTAAAAAGCAAAACAATAGTGATTTTATACCATATTTAGGGAACGGTCTCTTAATAACATTAAAACACATAAATTTCTTTCGCATCCGCAATAACTGATTTACTTATTTTCCTATGTATAGATTGGATGTGACTTACTTATTACAAATTTTCTAATTCAGAATTTTTGTGTTTATTGATGAATTAATTGAAGAAAAAAAAGCTAATAGAAATGTTAGACAAGTTCAAATTTAATTAATTATTAGAAAAGTCTTTTAAATATTGTTCTTTAAAAAACACGAAAATAGAGGAAGTTGGACATGAGTGGATATTGTAATTTTTGAAAGATGAAGGGTATATTGTCAAATAACAAGAATACTAGGGGTGGCCATATCCAGTAATAAAAGGCAGTGATGTCATACATACAGGCTATAGCAACCAAAGTTCCAAAACCTGCAATCTAGGTGTAGGTGGGCGTAGAAGATTTAGGCCCTGTTTGGTTCATGGGAAATGAGGCTTGGGGTTGAGAAATCAATTGTTTTCCCATGTTTGAGAATCGGGCGTAGGAAATGGTTGCTCAGCACATGGGAAAGTAGGGGAAAGTGAAGCCTTCCTATCAACTTGGGTTTTTGATTTCCTCATAATGGGAAAGTTTGGGAAAATGGTAGAACATTCAACGACATTTTTATGACCATTTTGTCCTCATAACAATTTAGAATTACAATATATCATTAAATGCTTTCTTTTTTATTTGATTTAATATGAGTATAATTGGAAAATTATACGAACTTTGTTTCCATTCATACTCAAAACAAACATTGGAAAAGAAACAAAGTGAAATCTTCGGATTACTTTCCGACATTACCAAATGTGAAATGAATCTTCCATTCCCATCCTCGGCAATGTCGTGGGAAGTGATTTCTCAACCGCTCCGTGAACCAAACGGGACCTTAAGGAATCCGAAATACTTTCCTGCTAAATGACCATACTACCCTTCGAAAAGCAACCACCTAATTGGCCAAAATATCAGTCAATGTACCGACAGTGACGTTGTGTTCACACGGAATCAAAACTCCAGTGAGACAAGTACACAAATTGAGAACACCCGCACGCGCGTGAAAGTAGATTTGGGCGGATTTCACGAACCTAGTGGGTCCCGCCCTACGCCCTTTCGTTTTCTTTCTCTCTCTCCTTGTCTATATATAATATGCGTTTATTATGGCTTTCTGTGATTTTCTAATGAAATGAAAGAAAGAAAGAGAATTGGTTCGCATGAAGGAGGAAGAAGCCATTTTACCATTTGGGTCTGTAAATTATTCAATCAAGGCAAAAGTTAGAGAGAGGTTTGCGCCAAGAAAAAGACAGAAAAATTATTAACAAAAAAAGCTTCATTGACTCTTTGAATTTCCTCTCTGAGAGAGTCATTGTAAGTCAGCTGCAAAACCTTCCTCAAGTCCCTTTGTTTATTATCATTTATTGTTTTTTATTTATTTATATTTAATAGATTAACAGTACAAAGTTTTATACTTGTCAACAAAGATATATCTTCTGTTTGTCAATTACCCATATAATATTTGTCTGTCTTTTTCTCTTCCACAGATCCCATAAGAGAGAGAGAGAGAGAGAGGTTCTGAAAATCCTATTAACTTTGGTTGGCTGTGTGACATAGACAGAGGCTGCTTCCTTGGCCTCACTGTCAAAATTAAAAGGTAACCTTTTCCCCGTACTTCGGTTGGTTTGCATGCCATTGCCATCTAACTATCTATCTGTAACATTATAGAGAGAGAGAGAGAGGTCCATTGAGTCTTTTTGTTTGGATTTGGTGTTATGTATTCTAAAAGTCAAGAGTGGAATAGTGTGAATATGAGATAAGCTTTTTCCCTTCGCCCTTTTGTGTTTGTTTGTGTTCCTTTTTCCTCTGTCATATATTTTTTTGCGTTTACTTTCTGTCTTTTCTTTTCCTTTTAAATCTTTGGTCTTTTTCAATCCTGCCAAACAATTAGTCAAGCACATCAGAAAAGGATGGAGATTTAGGGTTTTCGTAACCACTGTATGCAAGGATGTGGTTATGTGGTTTTATAATATTCAGAGATTTGTTCTCATAATTTTATCAGAGAAAGAGATGGGAGGGAGGGAGTTGTGTGAACTGTGGATCATACAAAAAGGGCTTTTCTTGTCTTGTTGCTCTTTTTCTCCATTTATCTGATATATATTTTCTAGAGAGATAAAAGTGTTTTCTAGAGAGAGGGGACCTTGAGTCATCAGTCATGCATGGGCGTTGACAAGGAAACAGCTTTTTTTCTGTTCCTACTTAGAATGCATTCCCACTTTCTCAGTCTTAACTCAATCTGGCAATCGCTGGGTAAGGTCACACAATTAGAATAAAATAAAAAACAAATCATAAACATACCCTTGTGAAAGTGATAGTGACTCTATCTTTCTACAAAAACCTGCAGAGACGCAGAGTCATAGTCAAAGAAAATCAGAGAGACAGGGAGGAAGAGAAAAAGAGAGCCTAGACTCTAGAGGGGTTTCAAATTTCAATCTTGCCATTGTTTTTCCTCATTTCTTTTGATGAGTTTTGGAGGTTTGATCAGCGGTGGTAGTGGTAATAGTGGAGGTGGGGGTGCAAGAGTTGTGGCTGATATTGCTCCACATACCCCCTACATGCCCATTGGTGCCATTGCTCAACCACACTTTTTCACTTCCCCTGTTCCCAATTCAATGCAGAGTTCCTCTGCCTTCTCTCTTTCAATAGTATGCCTCTCTCCCTTGATTAGCTTTTCCCCTGATTCATGGCTTAAAACTTAAATCCTCACTCATTGTTGTTTTCTTTTTTTTAATATTGATGATCTTTTAATTTGAGTCTGTTATTGATCTTCCTCTTGATATGTGTTTGTGCAGAAGAACATGGATGCTCACAGTGAAATGGGCCTGATTGCTGAGAATTTTGATCCTGGGATTATTGGGAGGCTGAGGGATGATGAGTATGAGAGCAGGTCTGGGAGTGATAATTTTGAAGGCGCATCTGGTGATGATCAAGACGCCGGGGACGAGCAACGCCCCAGGAAAAAGAAATATCATAGGCATACCCCAAGCCAAATCCAAGAACTTGAAAAGTATGATCAATTTCTCAATTATATCTGAGCTATTTTACTGTTCTATTTGAGATTGGGGGACTTTGTAACATGGGGTTTGTTTTTCTCTTCTTGATGTGGTGCAGTTTCTTCAAAGAATGTCCTCATCCTGATGAGAAGCAGAGGCTTGAACTGAGCCGGAGACTTAGCTTAGAAACAAAGCAAGTGAAGTTTTGGTTTCAAAACAGAAGGACCCAGATGAAGGTCAGTGTCACATTACTTCTCTCCTTTTGTTCATTCAGTGTTTGCTAGATTTGGTTTTTAATTTTGTGATGAATGGAAATGTAAATTCGTAATTTTTGAATCAGACACAACTGGAACGCCATGAGAATATAATTCTTAGGCAAGAGAATGACAAGCTCCGTGCTGAGAATGGTGTGATGAAGGATGCTATGGCAAACCCAGTTTGCAATAGTTGTGGTGGCCCTGCCATTCTTGGTCAAATATCATTCGAGGAACACCAACTTAGGATTGAGAATGCTCGACTGAAGGATGAACTGAACCGGATATGTACTTTGGCGAACAAGTTCTTGGGCAGGCCAATCTCGTCCTTGGCCAGTCCCAACTCTCTTCCAAATTCAACCTCCGGTTTGGAACTTGGGGTAGGAAGAAATGGGATTGGTGGTTTGAGTGCTGGAGGCAGTGGGTTGCCAATGGGACTTAATTTAGGAGATGGAGTTTCGAGCTCTTCGCCAATGATGCCTCTAATTAAGACTTCTACAGGCATGCTGGGCAATGAAGTGCCATATGAAAGATCTATGTACATGGATCTTGCAATGGCAGCTATGGATGAATTGGTTAAGATGGCTCAGGCAGATAGCCCCTTGTGGATCAAAACTTCAGATGGTGGAACAGAAATATTGAACCATGAGGAGTACCGGGCATTTTCTTGTATTAGTACGAAAGCCAGCAACTTTGTAACTGAGGGCACAAGGGACACTTGTATGGTGATAATAAACAGCTTGGCTCTTGTAGAGACATTGATGGATGCGGTATGCTATCATACTCTTTAATAATTGTATCAGGATTTCTATTACTCTTAGTTTTTGCTTGTGTTTCATTCTATCTATTTTAATGTATCATGTTGTTAACATTTGATCTTGAGTGTTTGTATATTAAGATGATATTTAGTCTCTTGATTGATAGAATAATGCTTGAAGCTATGTATTTGGAACTTAATAATTTGTTTTTCCTTGAGCAGAATCGATGGGCAGAAATGTTTTCTTGTTTGGTTGCTAGAGCCTCCGTCATTGATAAGATATCCAGTGGCACGGGTGGGACCAGAAATGGTGCTCTTCAAGTGGTGTGTCTCTTTGCTTCTGTCTTATCCACCTTTCCTCTACCTCTCCTGCTGCAAATTTGGAACTCATGAGGATCTTATTTTGTAGATGCATGCTGAGCTTCAAGTGCTCTCCCCGTTGGTCCCTGTCCGTCCGCTGAAGTTCCTCCGTTTCTGCAAGCAACATCAAGAGGGTGTGTGGGCTGTGGTTGATGTTTCCATTGACATCAATCGAGACGGTTCCAATACAAACACATATTTGAACTGCCGGAGGTTTCCTTCTGGATGTATTGTGCAAGATATGCCTAATAATTACTCCAAGGTAATAGCTGACTCTTTACTTGTTGTGTTTTATCTTCCATGCAATGTTATGCTTCTTTATGATTGTCGAGTTAGCCTTGTTGGTGTAGTTTCCATTCTACCTTATTAATGAGGTTGTTGAGCTGCATAATTTGAGTTTGTTGAGAACACAACAAGGTATGGGCAGTTATATTCCCAGGCCTAGCCTTGGTCTGACTTGTGCTTCCAAGAATTTACTTACTTATTATCACCGAACAAAATTGCTTTCTGGTTGATGGGATTGCTCCTATTGTAATGTAGTAGGACTTCACCTAGAAATATGTACACATTATTATTATTTTACTGAAGAAGATGCTTCCTCATTTTGCTTATTATATAATCTTCAAATTTCGAAGCCAGGGTTTCTCATTGTCTGTATTTAATTAGTTTACTGCTTCTGTAAGAGATGAGAAAATCAAGGATAGTCACAGTTTGATATTAGCGTAAACCATTGTATCTGTTTCTGCTTCTGAACTATAATATTATTCATAATCTTTATGTGCAGGTGAAAGTAAAACCCTTGGAAATTTCAATCTCTGTTGCATAAACTATGTATTTGATGCTTCTATTCCTATCTCTGCTTCTGTATTAATGTTTTCTTTATTGTCCACGAGACTGAATGACCTGGATCCAGTCTTATATTGCTGTATTTTAAATTCCATGTAATGTGTTTTTCTGCACACAATTTTATTATATTGTTAGTTTCTCCACAAGCCTGAATTAATTTAGACTTTTCACTCTTTAACTTGTTTGGTGCACTCTTAGTTTATGATTGTCTTCAGTTCATGTCAACTCATCTCTAGGTTATATTGTCTTTCGCTGATACCTCTCTCTCTCTCTCTCTCACACACTAGTAATTTTTGGGTGTTCTTAGACACCACGTGGTGGTGTACCATCCACTAAACATGGGGACATGTGGAATATTTCCAATGCAGCCCGCCACGTGTCATAAAAAACAATGCAGTTAGGTGGAGAGTAATTACAGCGTCGTACGTCATTGGATGACACTAGCGTCTTAACATTTAAAAATTTCTCCACACACGCCCCCATACACGTGGCATTCTTTTTTGGCTTTTGATAAAATGTTTGTATGCGATGCTTTTTTTCTGAGTGAAAATTGGAAAGGGTCACTTTGGTAAATTCATAATGTATGTCAGCAGGCTGCATGGCCTGAACGACCAATAAGGGAACAACTAAAACTTGGTTCTGGGCGTACCTTTTGCCTTTTCTTAGGAAATTCCTTCTTCTATATATGAAGTAAATTTCTGGACAAAAAAAGAGATACAAATTAAATTTTGGGTGTGAAAGGAACCATCAAGATATAGCCTACAGGGAGCTTTTAAGTTTTTGTTGTTGTTGTTGTTGCATTTTTTATTTGAAAGAGGTAACTACTGGAACTCAATAGCAGTTCATGAGTTTGGAATAGATGCTATATGGGTGCCGCCAATTGATAGTACTTTGCAGGTGACTTGGATAGAACATTCCGAATACGATGAGAATACCGTGCACCACCTCTTCTGGCAATTACTACGTTCGGGAATGGGCTTTGGTGCACAGAGGTGGCTTGCCACTCTGCAAAGGCAATGTGAGTGCCTGGCATTCCTCATCTCCTCTACCAACTCAATTGAAGATCATACAGGTCAGTTCACTTGCCTTCTTTTACATTTTCTGACAAATATGAGAAGTTTTATGTTCTGACAAATACCTATATTCGACAGGGTTAGGTACCAATGGTAAAAAAAGCATGTTAAAGCTGGCACAGCGTATGATCGATAACTTCTGTGCTGGGGTTTCTGCCTCATCTGTGCGCAAGTGGGACAAACTGTGTGTTAAAAATGTTAGTGAAGATTTGAGGGTTATGGCCCGGAAGAGTGTGGATGACCCTGGTGAGCCTGCTGGGATCGTGTTGAGTGGCTCGACATCTGTTTGGCTACCAGTATCAAGGCATAGGCTGTTTGATTTTTTGCGAGATGAACAGTTAAGGAATCAATGGGACGTTTTGTCCAAAACTCATGAAATGCAACTCATGCTTCACATTGCCAAGTCCCAAGGAGGTGACAACTGTGTTTCTCTCCTTCGTGCCAATGTGAGTGGCTGCTAAGTTTCTACTCTTTCTCCTCCCCCTATGCACCATTTGTTTCATTGTGTGTGTGTGTATGTTACTTTGCTGATTTCAGGTGGTAGATGCCAATGAGAATACCATGCTGATGTTGCAAGAGTCGTGGAGCGACGCTTCAGGCTCACTTGTAGTGTATGCACCGGTTGACCCAGCATCAATGAGTGCCGTGATGCGTGGTGGAGATTCTGCCTATGTAGCTCTCCTATCATCAGGATTTGCAATCCTCCCTGGTGGTCCACCTGGCTATGGTATGGTCAAAACTGAAGGCAATGGCTGCGACGATGGTGGATGTTTTCTTACTGTTGGATTCCAAATTTTGGGGAGTAACTATCCTGCTGCCAAGCTCGATGTGCAGTCGATTAATACAGTTAACACCCTCGTCACGCACACAATTGAGAAGATAAAATCGGCTCTTCAAGTACCATAATGTTAGTGCTTGACAACCATGCTTTTATTTTGTCACCTTCTTTTTGCTTTTGATGGTTTGGGAAAAGAAAAAGAGAGATATGGGGAAACATAGAAGATTAGAATGGATAGTAAGGAGCTCGAGATGAAACGTTTTGCACACAGGGGTTTCGAGTCAAGAACGAACCGCATGTAGAGAATTATCATGTGGTATAAACTGCTTAATTAGGGGGTTCTGTCTGGTCTGGTTTTGAATTTAAAACAAGAGCTGATGAGTGGTGGTTCGGGTATTGACTCAGTGGACCTGCGGGGTAGGCTCAGCTCAGCTCTGCCTATTGTGTTTTGTTAAATTATCGATACCATGACCATACACAGTTGTGATGTTGAAAACAACCTTTTTGGCTAATGGACTTATTTTGAACTTGGATGTTGAAATGGCTGGGTGGTCCCTCTATTTCCTCAGTTAATTACAAAAAACTTCTATCCATGTCCATCCTTTTTTTCTGGGTTAAATAATTGTTTTGCTAAATTACTTGTCATATTTTATAAAAAAATTCCAAGATTTACTTAAAGTTGGTGCATTTTTCTCTCTCACTCACAAACAATTCAACTTGTAGTAAGAAATCTAGACATTATTTCATCTTGTTTGGGCTTTTCCTATCTCATCATCAAGCTGCAGCCCAAATTGGATCATACCATTACCATTTGCAGGCTTGCGGATCGTTTCGTTTTTGACAAATCTGAAGCCCACAAAATCCATTTTAGGATCTAATTTTGAAAAGTAGCCCGGTGGAAATATAGTCTTACACTTACGCCTTATAAATTCTGGGAATTCCATTTTTTTTACCTCAACATCTTGATCTTTCTTCAATTTAGATTTACACCAACGCGGGTCCCACTTAATTGTGTTTTCTTTCCGGTCGTCTCCTCCTCCGCAGCGACAAGCGCGCGCGCGCACACACACTTGTTAACTTCAGTTGCAAACTTACCATCTTCAACGCCAAAACCCTGCGCAAAACCCTAAACCCCCAGAAGAGCTAAAATGCACATATTCTTAGCTTATTCGTCCAATTTCTTCAAACCCAATTCCAAAACTCTGAAACCCATCACTTTCATCCTCTGCAATCTCACTTCCACAAGACCCAAGTCCCAGTCCACCTCCATACCCAAGAAGCAAGAAAGAGTCCGAGACCATGGCTACGACAATTACATGGAGGTTGAGAAGAAGACCCGCAAGGTCCTTAAATTCCAGGACCTCATTCTCTCCCAGCCTAACCAAGTCATCCAAATCTCTCGCCTCGACCTCCTCGCTCGCCGCTTCGGTTTCAAACAGAACGAAGCTGGTGCTTTCGTCCTCAAATTCCCTCATGTCTTTGAGATTTACGAGCACCCAGTTCAGAGAATCCTTTATTGTCGCTTAACCCGAAAAGCCCACCTCCAGATTGAGCAGGAAAAGCAGGCTCTCATTGGCCAAATCCCTGACGCCGTGATCTGTCTCAGAAAGCTCTTGATGATGTCTAACACTGGCCGGCTCCGCCTCGAGCATGTTCGGATTGCAAGGGCTGAATTTGGGCTGCCTGATGATTTCGAATACTCGGTAATTATCAAGTACCCTCAGTATTTTAGACTGTTTGATGCGCAGGAAACTAGGAATAAGTACATTGAGGTTGTTGAGAAAGACCCGAGTTTATCTGTGTGTGCTATAGAGAAGCTTAGGGAGATAGAGTATAGGGAAAAAGGAATTGATGCTGAGGATATAAGGTTCTCATTCATTGTGAATTTTCCACCCGGGTTTAAGATAGGAAAGTATTATAGGATTGCAGTGTGGAAATGGCAGCGAGTTCCTTATTGGTCACCGTATGAGGATGTTTCCGGTTATGACTTGAGGTCACTTGAGGCTCAGAAGAGAATGGAGAAGAGAGCAGTTGCTGTTATTCATGAGTTGTTGTCGTTGACGGTGGAGAAGAAGATTACATTGGAGAGGATTGCCCATTTTAGGATGGCTATGAACTTGCCAAATAAGTTGAAAGAATTTCTTCTTCAGCATCAGGGTATTTTCTATATTTCAACTAGAGGAAATCATGGGAAGCTTCATACAGTGTTTCTTAGGGAGGCTTATAAGAAGGGTGAGTTGATAGAGCCGAATGGTTTGTATTTGGCGAGAAGAAAATTGGCTGAGTTGGTTTTAATAAGCCCGAGGAAGGCAAAAGTGGATAGGGAATTGGTTAGTTACCACAGAGATTGGGAAGATGATGAGAGAGGGCATATTAGAAGAGACCATGTTGAGAATTCTTTTGAAGATTTTGGAGGCGGGGGGAACAATGTTGGGCAGGATAGGGGCGTGGATGATGATATGAACTCAGATATGGGTGGTGATTATGACTCCGATTGATGAGGATGATCATTGTTACGACAAAACTATGGATGCAAAGGATGTCCATGTGAGACGGAATTGGTATTTTCCACTTGAAGCGTCACAGTCATGGAAATTGCAATGAGTAGGTACTACATGGGGAATCGACAATAACATCATCTAACCTTCAGTGTCTTTGAAACACGATGATTGAGGGTATCATTTATGGCAAGCAGGATTTCTTATTCATGGACAACACCTCAGATGGAGTTGGATTCTTGAAAATTGGTGGGCAAAGTTTTGATGCCAGATAGCCTTTTGGTCATGTTCAGAACTCGAAGAGATCCGAGAAAGTTCGAGGTGAGTTAAAATTTTGGCCAAAGAACTTGCAAAATTTGATTTTCAAATGAATGTCAATAGTGTCATGATATGGATAACAGTTTTTGAGTTGCAATTGAAAAATATATTTGGATTCTTACTGGTAAAGTCATGTCTGTAACTTTCAGATGCGCACTTATTACCTGTTGAGCTACCAGAGATTATGTCCTTAACAAACAGGTAAACAGTAATCTTTTGTTGCTGTTTTTATATTCTCAATATTTTGATTGCTCTATGAGTGTTTGATCAACCATTTGTCATTTAATGGGCTTTCTTTATCAGAACTGTATTATATTGTTGCTTTGACAGAGTTAAGAGTTAATTGCAAAAGACATTTTTATTTGGCATGATTTCTTGATAAGTTGGATTTGGGAAGTGAGCTAATTGGATTTCTTTTTTTTTTTTTTTTTATTTTGATGGTATCCATGGTAATTTGCTGTAATTTATGGACTGTCTAGTAGCAGGGCCATCTGCCTTTATTTGGTAGTCTCTGGTGAAGTTAGTTTCTCAACATTTCTTTTCTGGAGTGCTTATAATGCTTGCAACATTAAAGCTGACTTCAATCTTTAGTGATCGACCCATCATCTTTACCATCCCTCGCAATACCATTACAGTGCTCAGTGTTGCCATGTAGGAGTACCCAAAGCCAATCAATTTGCTACTATTGCCTTCTGAAAACAAAAGAAAAAATGAAAAGGAAAGAGAAAAAAAAGTTACTAAAGCTGACACGATGATGCCATCCATATTGCCTGATTATATCCACGAGGAAATAAGTTGATATACAAGATTCCAATTTACATTCTTCTTCTGTTCCTCTCTCTTTCATAATTATGTTCCTGCCTTGTGCTTTCTGCTTCACATGGGACGTTACTAAAATTCTCCATGAGGATTGATCAGACTAAACAATCCTCAAACTAAGAATTGCAGAAAAGCTTTATAGTTTGCTATTTTAAATTACAGTTGCAGGTTAAAAACGTCAGCGTGGGTATTTTGCAATACATACTGCTTGTAAGTGGTAATATTTGCCCAAGAAAGTTCTGATATGTCTTTATTTCCTCCAGTCAGACCATTGAGAAGATAGCTTGGGATGCTTCAGGAGAGCGTTTGGCTGTATCATTTAAAGATGGTGATGAGTTATATAGAGGTCTTATTGCCATTTATGATGTTAGAAGGACTCTTCTAATATCTGCATCATTGATGTGAGTTGATTATACTATCTTTTTTTTTCTTTTTCTCTATTTTGGCCAAATGCTGAGTTTTGTTATCTAATCATTGATTTAATATTGTTGTTTGCTGACAAATGGAGAACTTGATATCAATTTATCTGTTACTTATGATTTATACCATATATGAATTCAGTGGATTTATTAGAGGACCTGGGGACAATCCAAAGCCGTTGGCATTTTCATTTCATGACAAGTTTAAACAAGGACCATTGCTTTTTGTGGTAAGTCCTAATCAATTTCAAATGTTCTGTTTATCTTCTCATGTACTTGGAATTTTTCTGTTAATTTTTGGATCTGTAAATGCATCCTTGCAATAACATGTATGATGTAGTTTCTAGTGTCTATAGATTCTTACCAAGTTGAGATATTATTGTGTTAAATTTCTCTTTCTATACATGCTTTGATTTTAGTTATTTTTACTTTTAATTGCAATGAGCAGTACCAATCATTTGTGGAAAACAAATTATGCAATTTTGGACTAACTCGGGCTTACTTTTGCAGTGTTGGAGTAGTGGATTTTGCTGTACTTATCCTCTCATATTTCGTTCCCATATTCTTCCCTAGTTTGTTCCCCATTTGCTCCATGCGGTACCAGCACTGAATTTTCCAGACCTGACAGATTTTGTAAAGTCGAACATTGTTGAACTAAGCATTCTAAAAATCTTTTTATTGATTTTAAAGGAAATTTTTGGTACTGCATGAGTTTAGTTATTGGTCCATGACTTTAGGAAACCAATTTTGTCAAATTCAAGTGCAGAGGCAGCTGATAAAATATGAAACTGGCAATTCATCTAGATGTCCCCGATATTCTTTCTTGTTTTACATTTTTTTATAAAAATGTTGATGCGTATTGCTCAGAAATTCAGAATAGTATTTTGTAAATCATGCGAGACTAGTTTTCTACATGGTAAAGCTCTCTACATAAGTAGTCCCGAAATCTTCATGTTATAGTTGTGAGTTGTATGGCAATTCAAAGATTTCTGGTTCTGGTTAATTAATAGAATATACTATTCATAATGATATTTACAAATCATTCGAGTTTAATTTGCTACATTTTACATTTGTATACGTAAATAGTACCAAGGTTTAGTGATTCACTTTACCTATACCGTCATCTCCTTCCATGATTCCATCAGTTTTGATGACGTTGCAAAGGTGTTTACGTCTTTTTATCCCATGTGGGCAATTTACCCCCAATCTGAATGGGTGATGTGGCCAAAGTGGAGTCCACCTCTAGTATAATTATTTAACATTTTTTTTTGGTGGAATAATTAAACAGTAAATAAGCCCTTCTTTTCATAAGAGCGATATAAGAAGGGGTAATTGAATCTAAGATCTCGGATGGAGAGGTAAATGCTCCTAAGTTCCTTGAGTTACAAGCCTCTTGCGAGGTGCTCATATATGTTTAAGTTTAATAAAACTCAAAAATAGAGGATAACCCTTAAGTTTGTAATACAATAGGGGTTTATTATTAAAGAATCAGAATCCAAAAACTAAAATCCCAGAAGTTTGTTATTTGTGCCAAGTCGCAAGGAACCCCATTAAGACTAGTGATCAATTAGTTTTCTTTGTTATTTGTGACCATCCACAAGGAACCCACTAAGACTACTAGTGATCAAATTAGTTTTCCTTACCTAAAACTGTTCGAATCAAAAATAGCACAGGCCTTGATCCACAGCCGCTAAGTTGCCAAAGTACAGCCTGCTCAGCGGCTAGGGGCATCACAAGGTGTTCAGAAACATTTCTAGACGAACAAAAACATTTAAAAACCAATTTAATATTTGGTCACTACCATGCTGTTCTACTTTATCAATCTGAAAGAAACAATTTGGAAGCATGAAAAGTTTTTGAGTGTATAAGAACTGGAAGAGATTTGCTTTAGGAGATTGCTCGTGCAACTTTCTGAAATTAACCGAGACCATTGCGACTAATACTTTGTCTAATGTTGTGTTTTGTAAAAGTTATACTTATTATAAACTGCAGTAGAATGGATATTATTCTGCAAACCCTTGATCCAAAAGTTAAGAAATCATCAACGTGGCAAGGAATAAAACATCGATGATATCGGAAATATCGATAGTCCAAAAATACGGAAATTTTGATGGAAATATCGGGATATTATTGATATTTGAATCTCAGTATAAATCGATATTATCGATATTTTGGTTCATGGATATCTAAAATATCGATGGTATCGGAAATATCGGTAGTCAAAAATATGAAAATTTCATGGAAATATCGAGGATATTATGGATATTTTATTCCTTGACGTGGACCATATGTTGCCAATATCCTTGACCGATGAAGTCTTGTATTTGCGTAATTGCATTCAAATGGTTCTGAAATCTCAGAATAAATAATACACTGCCAGTGCCAAGGCCAAGCCAATGGAGAGGCCTTGTGATATTCAGCAGAACCAGTTGGGCTTGGGGGGCATGCACAATGCACATCACTGGGTGTACCCAGCTACTTTGCAAAAATGAAATTGGGCTTTCCTTTTCCATTTGAGGTCAACTTTTAAAAAGCTGATATGCATTGGGGCTGGGTTTTTGTCATAAAACTTCAAAAAAGTCTAAACATTTGGTCCCCGTTTTCTTCATCTTCAAGAAAGGACCAACCCCAATCCCCAATCCAGTTGGGAATTAACAACAAAGAGTATTCTCAATCTCAACTACCGTATGTTTAATTTAAGGTTGACGAAATGAAATTGCATGCTGGAAGTACGTTATTTCAAAATTTGTAATCATCCATTTGTTCGAGCTAATTGAATAATAGGCTTTTGTGGTTTCGTATTAAAAAAAATAAATATGATGACAATGATTCCACCAACCATTGTTGACTGCCCGATCATAAAATACTATCGTAGATTGATCTATTAACGACGTTAACCTTAATGCATGTAGAATTTATTTTGTAAACCAATAGTTCCATGTTCGAATTCCATAGCACTTTGAAAGAAAAATATAATAATAATAATAATTAACCGCGTTAGCTTTAGAATCAGTAGCCCACAGCCCCACCAAACCTTCACCTAATTCCTTGCGTACAGCCCCCAGTTATTGATGAGAGAAATCTTAACTCTGACACTCACACCTTTCTCACGTGAAAGCTATCCCACCCTATTATTATTTCTCAATCAATGCCTCCTCAGTCGTCCGATCTTACTCGATTCGAGTGAACTTCAGCATCGACAACCTAGTATCTCCCACGTGTCCGTTTCCTACAAAGACATCAAAGTTGTCGTGAATTTTTTTCTTCTTATAATTTATTTTTGGCCTTGGTGACTTGGCACCATACTTGCTTACGCTTTCTCTTTTTGGTCGGCCTCCGCACTGCAAGCATGATTATCGTGATCTCTTTTGGCTCTTGTTTCCCTTAGTACCGTTGGATCTCTGATTTCTGAACGCGCAAGCGAATCTGAATGGGAGAATTTTTCAGTATGGAATTATTTGTTTGGAAGGGTATGAATATAATTTTCCTTTTATTTTAGAAACCATATGAACTGGGGACAACTAGCCAAGGAAAATGAAATTAAGTGATACCAAATAAGAAAATATTTGAACACAAATCTTTTTTTAAAATTAAAAATTAAAAAAAAAAACCCAAATCTAAATCCCCCATTGTTATTGCCATTGTTGTGGGCTCACTGAGTCTGGTAGTGTGATATTTTACTTATAGCTCTGCTATTGGTAACTGAGTAATGTTCCACGACGGTTGACCTAAATTATTGTTCTTTTTTATCTTTTCCATATTTACACATATATTTAGAGAGAGACAGATACACAGAGAGAGACAAAGACAGAGAGAGAGAGAGAGGGAAATGGGCAATTCATTTGGGTGCTCTGCCTCCGGAGAACGACTCGTTTCGGCTGCGAGAGATGGTGATTTAATAGAGGCAAAGATGCTTTTAGATTGCAACCCTTGCCTTGCCAAATACTCTACCTTTGGTGGCCTCAACTCCCCTCTCCATTTCGCCGCCGCTAAAGGCCACAACGAGGTCCTTTTCTTTTTCTATTCTGGGTTGTTTTTTGTTTTAATTTATTCTAGCTTGTGATTGTTCGTTTTTTATCCGCTATCCAATTTTTAGATTTGCTTTTTCTTTTTTGGGTTTGATTTAGATTGTTTCTTTGCTTCTCGAGAATGGAGCTGATGCCAATTCCAGAAATTACTGTGGGCAGGTGCGACAATTGGTGCTTTTCTCGTTAAATTTTGCTCTGTGTATCAGATAACATATAAATTTGCGTCTTTGAATCTCCATTAGAGTGAATTTTGGGATATGGGTATCGATTTGATTAGAAAGATTCGTGATTGCATAAATTGAACCTGAGGATTGCAAATGGAAGCTCATGAGGGGCTTCAATTGTCGTTCCGAGTTTGATACTAAATGCTGATTAAGTTATTTGATTTCTGTGTTTAAAGACAGCATTGATGCAAGCATGCCGATATGGACATTGGGAAGTTGTACAAACCCTCCTGCTCTTCAGATGCAATGTGAGTTACTAAGTTCTAATGCGCTTATGCAATTTCTAGACCATATCCAGACGGGCCTTGTAAACCTGCAAAGCCTTTTAACTTGATTCTAATATTTGAGTCATGAATCTTTTCTAGTGAAGCCGGATATAGCAGTTATGTTTTGACATATTCTAGTCCTTTTTTCACTAAGAAAAGGAACGGATTCTGCATCCACTTTTTGAATCATATATTCTTCCTGATGCTAGGTTACTAGAGCAGACTATCTTACTGGCCGGACAGCTCTTCATTTTGCTGCTGTAAATGGGCATGTAAGATGTATAAGACTTGTTGTGGCTGACTTTGTTCCAAGTGCTTCTTACGAATCTCTGAATACTCAGATAGATAGCAACAGAAGTGATGGTGTAAATGGCGTGGGCAAAAATGAGCAAAGGTATGTCGTAGTTTTTTTTTAAAATTTTTTTTATTTAAGGAGACTTATTGTACTCTTCCACGATTGGAATACAAATGGAAAAGAATAATGAAATGGGATTACTTTCCAAATTATTGATGGAGGTAATTTTGCTTAGATATTTATAGTTTAGTTAGGTTTCAAAGAAACCATTATCAGATAGATTATGTGTACAGGGGTGCCGTTAGATACACATTTCTTTCTTGTTATTTATTCGTTCTATTCCAGTGCAGTGCTCTGTCCAAATTTGTAAATAAGGCAGCAGATTGTGGTATCACTGCTCTTCATATGGCTGCATTGAATGGATATTTTGATTGCGTACAACTCCTACTTGATCTTCATGCGAATGTATCAGCTGTGACATTTCATTACGGAACTTCTATGGATTTGATAGGTTCGCTTGTTGTTTAGTAACTAGTACTTTAACTGAAGAGTTGCTTTCTGATCCTGCTTCAAACTGAAGTGAAATTTTATATTTGTAGGAGCTGGAAGTTCTCCATTGCACTATGCTGCTTGTGGGGGTAACTTAAAATGCTGTCAGGCAAGAATTATATCAATTTTGATGGCTTCTAAACAAAATAGTTGCTCTCTCTTGAATTTAAACTGATGTTGTCTGTATATTGCAGATCCTCCTTGCAAGAGGTGCCAGTAAGACGACTTTGAATTGCAATGGGTATGGTTCTTCTGGTTTTCACAATTGGTTTTCAAATACTATTGACATGAGCCATGACTAATGTGAAGAATATTCTTTCAGGTGGCTTCCTGCTGATGTTGCAAGAATGTGGGGGCGCCACTGGCTTGAACCACTGCTAGCACCCAATTCTGACTCAACAATACCATCATTCTGCCTTTCTAATTACCTGTCCTTGCCTCTGATGAGCATACTGAACATAGCAAGGTAACGCTTCAACTAAGTACATCTGTGGACACTAATACGATTAAGTCTCTGCATGCCTTATGGCTTTAGGAAAGATAAAACCCCTCTCTACAGAAGTTTTTACTTGAGAAACTTTAACAAGTATATCAATGTCACCACATAAACTCAAGTCCTTGGAATTTACTGCAGGGATTGTGGATTTAAGTCCGTGACATCCTCAACAGATGACACAGATATCTGTGCTGTGTGCTTGGAAAGAGCATGTTCTGTGGCTGCAGAAGGTTTGTCCCATAGTGGTGTTTTCATGTCTCAGTCATGTGTTTGTATCTTCCTGATATTTTACCAAATTACCTTTTTTCCACAATATAGTTTAATATTCATATTATGAGCTAGTCTTATAACCATTGTAGTTCCTTATGGATAATCCTTTACTGAGATTCTCAGTAGTCTCAAGAGGACTACCATGATAATGTATTCTGATATAGGATGTAAATCCGATTGTATGTTTGATTCATTGGACCTGTTTATTTCTTTCTAATACTGTCCAAAGATTTTTGGAGGAGTAAGTTAATCAGGGAAGTTATCACATAGTGTTCTTAAAATTGCAGAGGATCCAATCATTTCTTTTAATTTATGCATAAATATGAATAAGGCATTCCAGGCATATCGTTAAAACAACAAATGTAGGAGAAAGTCATGTATTTATAATTGTGGTGATTGATTGCTTACTTAATGGGTGAGCTTGATCTTTCATAAATTTATCCTTAATGGTACAAGTCTTTCTTTCTTTTTTTCTTCATTGATTATGGTTTCGGGAGGATTTGGAGGGAAGACCAGTTTATATTCCAATTTCTGTTGGATTGATATTGAATTAAAATGTTATGAGTTGTTCCATTATCACAGTTCATATACCAAGTGTCTAGAGTATAGAATTTCAATTATTTTCCTTACTAGATTATACTCACCCTCTAGTTACTTGTACTTTCAGGGTGTGGGCATGAGCTTTGTGTAAGATGTGCACTCTATCTTTGCTCAGCAAGCAACATACCTTCGGAAACGGCTGGCCCACCCGGTTCTATTCCATGCCCTTTTTGTAGACACGGAATCATCTCCTTTGTCAAATTGCCTGGCTCCCCAGCAAAGGAAAATAAACTACAGATGTCACTTGCCCTTTGTACCCCTTGTATACTTCACCCTCGTGTTCCAGACCGTCTATCTCCAGCTTGTGCACCAGAGATCCGAAAGAACCGTGTGGCTTCAGTTTCTTCGGATATGCTCTGCCCAGTCACCTGTAGTCCATTTCCATCTGTCACCATTCCCTTGTGCACGTGCAATGATGGTCCATGCCCGCCATTTGAATCCCGGGAGGCTGGAACTCAAGATGAATTGCCCAGACGACCACAAGCAACATCAGTAGACCAGGATAAAATGGAAGGGCCGAGACTTGAGAAAACAAGCTGTTCAAGCATGTTTTGGAGCAGAAGGAGCTGCAGTAGGGAGCATCAGTGCAATGCTGAAATAAATGCTTAACTTAGCTTGGTGATATGATGGTTAGTTACCTTGTCATGTTCCAGTGAAGGAATTTTTAATCAACAACAAACAGAATGTTTCATCATTCCTTGTGGGACAGGACACAAGTGTGAAATTATGCAAACCCGTGTTTGCCTCCGGTTTTTGTTCGGGGGCTACATGGATGATTTGGGTGGTGGCATCATATCATATGGCATTTACGACGGCTGTAAAACTTGTATGTTTGGCATTACACATTGGTTGTAATTGAATGTGAAGAAAGCAAAAGAAAATTCTTTTCACTACATATTATCCTTTTCATTTTCATCTCATGTGTTGGATTGTGTTTTTATTTTATACTTATTTTCAAATTACGGGGGCAAAGAAAGCCACTTGGGTTCGGTTGATTGTCATTCTGTTCCCTGGCTGAGACTTTAAACTCTTCTCTACCTAGTCGTGATTTTCTGTAGTGCTTTCCTGTATGTTCAAGATCGCACGCCATCCCTACAAATTACATCCACCTTATCTTACTTATCCTATCACAGCAATTCCTTTCCCACATTTTAGGGTGCGTACTGTAACTGTACTGTGATTCTAATTTTCTTTTTCTTTTTTGAACAGTTGTTGTACTACTAAAACTACGACAAGATTGGCGTTGGTCATATAATATTGTTAAAAGCACAACTATAATTAAGGTTTGCTAGGAAACATGCACAGTGTACTGCTTCAAAATGATCTTGCTAGGAAACATGGGCAGCTAGTCTATCTGCTTTTATGCTTGTCAAATTTTTTGTTGCACTCGAAAGCCTTCGGAAAAACCCTAGTGACATCAAACCGTATGATCATGGTATCCAAATAAATAAAACCAGTTACACATTGGTTTTATTTCTTTTGATTTAATCCAAGTTTCTATTTTTATAAAAAAAAATTTAAGACTGATCGACTCTTAGGGAGTTTGGCATTCTATCTTTGTGAAAATAATCATTATCCAGTTCTTTGTGAGAGAAAGCATTTTGCGTTTGGTAAACTTTTTGTTAAAAGTGTTGTTGGTACTAATTCCCACATAATCGGAAAATAATTCGCATAATCATTAAACTCAGCCTCTTGGAAATTAATTCATGCATAATCAGAAAATGAAAGCACCTCATTAGCTACTTTCCGTATAACTTTCTCTCACAAAGAATTTTTAACAATAAGTTATTTTCATAGTTTACCAAACGGACTGTACTTTCCCAAAAATTTTAAAAATCACTTATAACTCCAAATAAGTAATACCAAACTGACACTTAGTCTAATAATATTTCTCTTCTCAATTTTAAAAGAAAAAATTTCAAATTCGAATACTTGCTCTCTTCCCCCATTAGTCTTTCAAATCTCTTGATCCTAAGTAAGAAAAAAAATGATCATCTGTCTGTGTGTCTGACTAAAACTAGTTATATATCTTTGAAACCTTGGGGCTTCGAAATGGCACAACAACAATGCATTCGTATTTAGTATGATCGTGGAGGTACATGTTTTTCAACACTCAAATGAAAAAGAAAAAGAAAAAGAAAAAAGCAAGAAAGAATAAGAATAATAATAGCGGTCGCTTGGGCCCATCACTTTAAAAGGCAATTGCCTACGTACCCTTTTGAATGAATGTAGGCTATACAGCACAAGGTGACACGTAGCTATGATGCTACATGAATCGTATCACCAAAACACCAATCAGCATTCAGCATTCAGCATTCAGCATTCAGCAGAGCAGAAATTAAAAAGTTAACTTATGGGATGGGACCAACCCAACACAACACTGTTCCAAAACACAAGTACAACAACATAAACAGTGACCTACTACATGACCGTACGATCATAGAAATACAACAGCTTTCTCCCTCCCTCCAGCCTCCAGGTTTCATCGAAGACCAGGAGAGATCAATCCTTCATGGCATTAATTAATCTAATTTTATTGCTGGTTTATTTGGTATTATTAGTTAACTAATAATTGATCATCTTCTTCTAGCAGCAGTTTCTCTTTGTGCGTTGAAGTAGACAGCAGCCACAGGCAGGCCAAGTCCATTCTCTTGTGAAAATTTCCTTGTGTTGAAATTGTCCCTGCAACCTGGACCTCTCACTGTTTCTCTTCCCCTCATCTGCTTGAACAACAGGAACACGTATCTATGGATACCCACAACCGGCTTTGGACTTTCATACTCCATATTTGCCTTTCCTGTTAATTATATAATTAAACCAAAGTTTATATTAGCTTGGAATCAGTTATTTCTTGTCCTATATCGTATTGTCTATAAACTTACCAAAGGATGCATCAGTTGTACCTGGAATGTCTGTGACCATCCTGAAACATAAATGTCTACTTTTAGTGCTAGTTGAATTAAAACAAAATCTAAACTATGAATTAACTAAAATTAATGTACAAACCAATGGAGATGTTCTCTCAAGTAAGGGTCGCTGGGGCTTGGAAAATCTGGGTCCGTCATTATCTTTACAAGTTGACAACCAAAGCCAGAATTAATGGTTAGTTAGTATAAACTTATTTGAGGGGTTCCTTAGCTTTCTTTCTGTATATATATATATATATATATAAATTGGTGAAGCTGAAACTTACTAAGGTATAAGCAGCCCTCATGTCTTCACCACCGATCTCAACACGAGGTTTCGCAGAAATAGCAGAAGGCATGAGCTCATGTCCGTTGGCAACTTGCCTGTTGGGATTGTAAACTACTTTCATTTTCACACTTGGGGTGAAGCTGTCCACAACCTCTCCTATCACTCTTTCAAGAGTCAATGGCTCCACCATCCTTGACATACTGCGTACAATTAAGTAGAAGATGGAGTTAAGAAAAAGAGTGTTTTGTGCTACTAGCTAGTGTTGGTGCAATATATTTGAAGGTGAGATCAATATGTTGGCTTATATATAGGCACAACCAGAGGCCTAGGAATTAATATTCACGAGCTTGGCTTACAAATTAATTTAGTAAGAGATTGCGGGTGGTCTATTTGGGGAAAGAACATGTGTAAGAAGAACCCTACTAGTCACTAGAGAGATGTCAGTTTACTACTTGTTGAGTTGTGCTGCTAAGAGAAGAGATCCCCTTAAAAGCATAAAGTTGTTTATTTAATTGTAGAATCTAATGTCATTGCCTTATTGGGTAAATGAGAATGAAGAATATAAACTTTTTCCTACTTAATAACAATATCTTGGGCAAATGGGAATTCAGCTTTTTAAGGTGCTAAGTAATTCTTTGCATGCACATGCTTTCTAACATTAGACAGGAACAAAAAATTATCTTATCAACAAGCTCGGAAAAAGTGTTTTAATTTAATTTAATGCAGACACGCAACATTATGTCCTAAATGCTCAACACAAGAAAAATAAATAAATTTGGATAGGAGTCTTGAAGGAAGTTGAGGTTTCACCTCAAAATTAAATTCAGGCTAAAATTTAGGTTAAGTCCTTTAACTTTTTAATGTGAGACATGTTGTGCTTTTTCCACCTTTGATAAAATGAAATTCAGAAATACACACACCACAACACAAACCGCAGTTGAACAAATAATGTAAACAATGAATAAAATTAGTGCACAAGAGATTTAACGAGGTTCAGCAAATTCCTGCCTACATCCTCGGAGAGATGATTTCTTCACTATGAGAATAACAATAGTACAAGATACATTTGAGTTAAATCAACATAACCCAAACCCAACTACCCTTGTACACCACTCACAGTATTTCCCAAGAACCTAATCTTTCTCACCCACAAAGATCACTCTATGTTCTTCCTCTCACACCCGTGTATCAACTTTGCATGCTTTCCAAATGGACCAAATGCTGCCTTTTAATAACCAAAAGGAAAGCTACTGTATGCATGTGATATCTCCACATGCTGCAGCTTCACATGCCAAATAGAAGTGGGTTTAATACTATAATATTTTCACCACATTTTAACAAGACAAACACTATCAACACGCCCTCACACGTGTGATGAATTTTCAAGCCTAACACATGAACAACACATATTAAATGATGTGAGAACACATGTGGCTATTGGGTTCAACACGTAAAGCCTTGCTATAATATCATGAAGGAAGTTTAGATTCCACCCCTTAACCAATTGTTGGCTTTAAAGTGGAACCTCAACTTCCTTCAAAAGAGAAGAAAATAAAACAATTATTTACAAACGTGATGATTAGTTAGAAAGCATGCCAATTAATCAAGATTCAAAGGGTGACAGAGTCTTGAGATCTTGACACGATATAGTTTCAAAACGTGAAGTAAATTAAACATTGCTATTATTCCTAATTCAAACGTTTTGTACAAATATATATATATATATATAGTTTTTTAATGTAAAGCGGGGTATTAATTTCTTTTTTTTTTTTATTATATTGGGAGAAAATCAACCCATGAGATTTTGAACCTGGACGTCAAGCAGGAGGGAAGGGGAGGCCATCACTGTGTTACCTCCTCTGGACATTGGAGTTTGACATGACATCCACTCTCTAAGGTATGGGATATGGGGAATATATTAACGGTTGTGAAATTGGCATACAAAATAATTTAGCTCAAGAAAGAGGTCAGAAACCGTAACAAATATTCTTGGTATTTGGAAGGCGGCCAACTTAGACAGTACCATTCATACCAAGTATCATATTATAATTTCAAATATGAATCATATATATACACATTAAAGATGAGAATGATATTACAAGTATTTTATGTTGCCAATTATGGTTTTGTAAGAGCATTCATAATGGACTCTCTAAATCACTTTCTTAGACAAATTTTAGAAAGGAATTAGAAAAATACAACTCCAATCATGCTCCCTATCAACCTGCTAAAATAATAAGACATTTAGGAGCTCCTAAATCTGAGGAGAGAGAAAGAACTCTTAGTGGCTCCCTATAATTTAATGCTGCTTTATTTAATGAGTATTTCAAATCTTTAATTAATGCTAATTATTTTTTATATTATTTTTTAATTGGAATGGACCAATTAAAAAAGAGTTATAACATTTATGACTCTCAAAACTAGAAAGCATGATTGGAGTTTAAATTTTATAAAGAGCTCCTAAAATAACTTTTATATGCTTTTAGTTAAAATTTAACTAAAAAATAGAAAGCATGATTGTGAATGCTCTAAGAGAACATTTTCCCTCATCTCCTAAATAACCCATTTAATGTTATCGTTTGGGCTAGGATAGAGTAGCTTGGGATCAAGGTTAATGCAACCAGCAACTACGTAAACATGTTCATTATTTGGTACATACATTTTTTCCCTACAAATAATATCCTTATATACATACATATATACATACATAAATTGAATTGAGTCACAAAGTCTGAATTTGCAAAAAAGAAGCCTATCTGTGAATATATTATATATATCAACATGGAAAGAAAAAGAAGTAGCTACATGTTAAGAATCTGCAGCAGCAAGCAACGGTGTGGAAGGAAAGGCCAGGTCTCTTGCAACATGCACATTGCCACTTCATCGAATAGTCGAATAGTTTGAGAGTGAGTTGCTCAGCAGATATTAGCTAGGGAGGGTCACTTTCTAAGACTTATTAGACCTATAAAATTAATAAATAATAAACAAATATTATTGAAGAAGAGAGAGCACGATTTCAATTACTATTGACCATAGTTGTGGCTGCTGCCTGCTGCTGAAAAAGAATTTACATGTAACTAAGATAGCACTGTTTTACTATCCACGTGAAAAAATTATCCCATATATCATTGCGTTATTTATAAAAAAAAATAACAAAAATGATGTATTCCTGGTATGAGAGTTTCTCTCCTGCTCTGCTGCTGGCCATGGGTACTGAATGCCACGTTTTAAGCACAAAGCACTTTATTTGAAAGCCAAACAAAATGCCCCAAAGACAAAAACCAGAGGAATTTTGGAGGATGCAACCACTTACCCCATGACTATGATGCATGAATGGGAATTAACCACTCCAAGCTTGACACCTCATTCATTTGTCTGATCATGAAAAACTTTTTCATTTCATAACATTGACTCCTCATCGAACAAAAAACATTGACTCCTCCTTCCTTGTGATATTCACTCACTCAATTCTCCAATGATCAGCATCTCTGTGTGTTCTTTTCTTCGACATTAGACACGTTTCACAACAACTTTTGGGGCACCCTTCACTTTCTAGACAAATAGGCGCCAAGTGTCCTTTTCTTGGACGTTAATTGAATTGAATGGATGAATGAGAGCTTCTACTATAGAGATAGAGAATATATTATACAATAATAGAATAGAATGGAATCTCAGCCTTTTCTTGTTGGTTCTCTTTTGTTCCTCGCCTTGCAATATTTTCATTTCCACGGTAAATTTGGACCTAATAATATAATGTGTGCTTCCCTCTTCAATTAACCCAGAATTACCTAAAGTAAATTGACTGCTAGAATTGTTTGCGGGGTTGGGAAGGGATATTGACTTACAAATGTTCGAACTCTCATGACACTTTGATTGGTAGTATGTGTGAGTCAAAAACCCCATCCTCTTATAATTTAGACTATCACTTTAGAATTTAGGAAAAAATGAAAACCAAGATGCAATTATGGACTGAACCCAACAAAGCGCAATTTCAACAGAGTCATGCTCAAATTTATTGACCATTGGATTTAAAGTGTGTGCCAAATTGGTCCATTGACATTTGGATTTTGGAGAAGTTTACTTGGGCTTGACATGGTTCTTTGACCCACCAATGCATATGACTTGTCCCACTCACTCGTCATACGATCTTGGGCTATTTGTAGTGATTCCAATCAATCAAACGCAGAAAGAGGCCGAGTGAAGGCCTGTGGAGTATGTTTGTTTCGATGGATGGTCTTGTTTGAGGCTCAAAAACAATGGTCGAACAAAGTGTTTGATAAATTAACTAAACCCGGATTAAATAACATGTTATTTATGGCATAGCCAAACCAAACAAACCCAATGAATAATCAAATCTTTTCATTCATAATATGAATTTAAATACAATATATATATATATATATATATATATGTGTGTGTGTGTGAGTCATCCAAAACACACAGAGAGAGAGAGAGAGAGAGAGAGAGAAATCAAGGCCTATTATCAATCTATAACCCACACAACACAGAGCAGAAGAGAGCAGATCAGAGCAGTGCAGAGAAAAAAAGGGAATCTATATATGGTAATAGTTATCTGCTTCTCTCACAGTCGTCACCCACAGAGACATATACGTATGAGTTTTGATGATTTGAGTTTAGGGCACTGGCACTCGGAAGCTTTGCACTTAAAATGAGGCCCCGATGCCAAATTGCAATGCTAGTCAGTGCTGAGTAAATTTTGATCCACTCACTTGCCTTTGTCTCGCAAAGCCACTTCAGAAATCTTTCTCAATCTTCCATTTTTGGAATTCCTTCACGGATTCCAACACAACACCATCAGAAAAAGCTTTCCTTATTTAATCGCAAACTCTTAAATTTTTCCCATAAATCTTTCTCTTAAATTGTTTCCATATTATCATAAACACTCAACAACATGTGCCCCCCCAGCCCCCATCCAAAACTTATTGCCTTCACTTCATCTGTCTTGCTGTTATTAATACCTTGTTTACTTTGTTATGAAACTATCTGTTTATGTCCATCTATAACTGCAGGAACAGGAGGAAATGTTTCAATTTGCATGCAGCTCACATGCAATGTGCCTCTCTCAGTTGCTAATATTTAATTACTGCTGTTTACACAGTTACTCTACTCAGCAAAAAAAATTTAAATGACGTACCAAAACAAAAACAAAAAAGTTTAAAGGTCAAAGAAAAATCAAAACTGTGCGTAGCTTACAAATTTTGAAACATAACAAGTCTTGTGTGTTGTGTTTGTGCTGAAGAGAAGAGAAAAGCAGAGCATCAAAATGTAAATGTTTGATGCTTTTGGTACAGAAGATCTGCCTGCCAATGCCATGTGATATATATATGCAATGAACATCATCTCTGAATTTTTTTGCCTCTCAAACAACTTATGGCACGTACTACGCTGACACAAACGAGACCATACACTTCATTCAATAATAAAATGCTTGAATAAGACAAGGCAGATTGTACCTCCCTATCCAGTGTGTTAAAGCTTTCTGCCAATATCAGCTTTTCAAAATGGTATCAGCCCTTCTTTCTTAGTTTTTTTTTTTCTTTGTAATATTTCACATATCCATATATACTTTTGCACCCTATTATTTTACAGTATTTGACATTATAAAGAAAGATTATAGATGAAATGAAATGGTGTCAGGGCAAGGGTTGCATCAAAACAGAGGAAATTCCTGTTTTGAGCTTTGCTTCCTGTGAAGGGACAGCTCAGCCCCCACTGTATCTCCCTCACTTCCTTTCCTACTCTCATGTCTCATCATATATCACTATCCCAAGTGCAAATAAACTGCCATGTTTTATAAAGTAATCAGAAAAAATCGAAGATTATATATGTATATATCACAATGACGAAAATAACCATGATCCAATGCCCCCAAAGACCCCTGGCTCCATCACTCTCAATTCTCGAGGGCTTTTTTGTCGGTTCACTCAAGATTCCAGGCCCATATCTGGATCTTTGCATTATCTGATCAAGTTTGCCCATTTGTGTTATATTATAATTTTTTTTTGTTTTTCAAGTATAATTGATAGTCTGAATTAGTTTCAACCCTAGTTAAGCAGTAGTATAAACATATGTTTAGAAAATTGCATAATTCTTGTTCAATTGCAAACCCAAAATGGAGACTGATATAAATGTTCAACTTCTATCACTTGGTGTTTTCCAATGCATTTTAGCTCTCTTTCTTATTTTTGGTTACATTACATTAAGAGGAAAGAAACCTTGGAATGCCAAGCAAGGAAAAAGGGGGAGGACCACAATCACTGTAATAATCTCGCTCGACTTTTTTAGCACTGTTTTTTGTTTTTTGAAAACCCCAAACAAACAAAACAAACTAACACAAAATCAAACGGGGCATAGACACCCCTAACAAATCATCCACCAAAAAAGTCCCAACCCAACTTGGAGCCTCGTCAAAAACGCATATACCAATTTTTACCACTCTTAACATAGCATTTGCTGGGCTTTCCAATGTTGGCATTGAGAGAACTTATTGCTGATGGTTGGATTCAAAAAAGGGGTTTTTGTTTTCGCGAACCATATAGATTGTTTTTCAATAACCATAGAAAAAGTACATGCGGTCACATTTTATCTGCTGTTACTTTCATCCAACCTTTTTGGCGTTGAGCATCAAAGAAAGCTCCTTCCTTTGTCATTTTGTAAGAAGCCTCACACAACTCACGTTTCCAACCTCACTCCTCTATTTCAGTTATTTATACTTTTAACCCAAATCATGTGGACCCCCATACTGTAAGCGCATATCCAAGGTACAAATATTTGTGAATTTGCCCCTATCAATTCAATTGGATGAACAAATATAAAGATACTTCCACACTTTGACAAAAGAGGTAGAGTAGCATCAAAAGAAAGACCTACTTAACAACACCAATGTACCCCCAATTAAATTGAAAATACAAGCGATTTTAGGGATTCGAACACAAGACTTCGAGTGCATGAGTAACTACTAAAATTCCTAATCCTTGCAAATCAAATTGAAGTAAACAAACTAAATAAACAGCATGAAAGCAGCATAGTATAATCATAGTCTAATAATAATAATACCACTATGAAAGTAAGGATCCAATCCAACTACAAAAGGTCATGCTATACTTATTCTCACCAGCAATGTAATTGTATCCATACATAGTGCTAAAGCTGCAAAACCCACCAAGCCCACAGCTACAAAAACATTTCATATACATATCCAATCACAAAATAGAATAAGAGAAAAGAGAGAGGGACAGGACATGCATAAGAAACAGAGCCCCTAATTTCCGAAGCAGAAGAGCACACTTGAGAATTGAAAACGAAAAGAAAAGGAGACAGAAGCCGGATTCTCTGAAGTAGGGCAAAAGTAGGGCACTAGGGTGAATTTTGGAATACGAAGAGTATTTGGGTCGAAAGTATAAATTCGAGAAAGATATATTTTGGGTCAAAATAGGGGCGTTTTTGCAAATGAAACAGAATTGGCGTTATTATGACTATGAGAGTATACAAGTCACGTAAGCTGCGTGTCGCTCTCTGACCGATTTAATAACATCTTGTTTTGATGTTTATGGGGGCTTCTTGGCAAACACTCATCTCTCGCTTGCTACTCGCTCGAATGCAGCAGCTGCAATGACAATGAGCCCTTAGTTTTCTTCTACCTTCATTTCTTTGCAGCACAGCTTTGGGCCCTCTGTTTTATCTTTTGTTCAATATCTCTCTGTGTTTCATGGCGTCGAAAAAGCCACTGTTTTTCGTACTCTTAGCCTGTCAGTGTTTCTTCCTACTCGCCAATGCCATTGTTGACCAAAATGAGCAAAGCCCAGAAAGAGAAGCCCTGCTTTCTTTCAAAACTGCACTTGAAAACCCTGAAGTTCTCTCTTCATGGAGGCCATCCACCCCACACTGCAACTGGGTCGGCGTCTCTTGCCAACTCGGCCGAGTCACTTCACTCGCCCTCCCATCTCTGTCCCTCAGAGGCATACTCCCTCCCTCGCTTTTCTCTCTCCCTAACCTCACCGTCCTTGACCTCTCCTCGAACCTCCTCCACGGCAAAATCCCACCTCAGATTTCAAAGCTTCCATCTTTAGTTTCGTTGGACATATCCAACAACTCCCTCTCTGGTACTCTTCCACCTGAAATTGGTAGCTTGAAGAATCTGACTGACCTCTACATTGGCGTTAACCATTTTTCGGGTCCATTGCCTCGTGAAATCGGTGACCTTTCACGGCTCGAGAATCTTGATTCTCCTTCGTGTTCCATAACCGGTCCATTGCCTGACGAGTTGTCAAAGTTGGAATCACTGAGTAAACTTGACCTCTCATACAACCCATTGGGGTGTTCCATACCAAAAGCCATCGGGAAGTTGCAGAAGTTGATTTTTCTGAATTTAGTCTTTGCTGCACTTAATGGCTCTGTCCCTGCTGAGCTCGGAAACTGTAGGAATTTGAAGACTTTGATGCTTTCCTTCAATTCGCTTTCTGGGTCGTTACCTGAGGAGCTTTCTGAGCTTCACGTGTTGACGTTTTCTGCTGAGAAGAACCATCTTTCCGGACCATTGCCTCCTTGGCTTGGAAAGTGGCATCAGGTTGAATCCATTTTGCTTTCGAGCAATTCGTTTTCTGGGAAAATCCCACCTGAGATTGGGAATTGTTCTACGCTTAGTTCCCTTAGTTTGAGTAACAACAGGTTGTCGGGTCCAATTCCAGACGAGCTCTGTAATGCGGTCTCGCTCGTGGAGATTGATCTGGATGGTAATTTACTCTCAGGAACGATTGAGAACACGTTTGTGAAGTGTAGGAACCTTACTCAGTTGGTTTTGGTCGATAATCAGATTGCTGGGCCAATCCCTGGTTACCTTTCAGAGCTTCCACTGATGGTGCTCGACCTTGATTCAAACAATTTCACGGGTACAATACCTACAAGTCTTTGGAACTCAGTCAATTTGATGGAATTTTCAGCTTCTAATAACCAGTTGAGGGGTTCTCTATCAAAGGAGATTGGTAGGGCAGCTACATTGGAAAGGCTTGTTCTTAGTAACAATCAGTTGACAGGCACTATACCTAAGGAGATTGGAAATCTCAGTACCCTTTCTGTTCTTAATTTGAATTCAAATATTTTTGAAGGAAACATTCCTGCTGAGATTGGCCAGTGCACAGGACTTACGACATTGGAACTGGGAAACAACCAACTGAGTGGCTCTATTCCGGTGGAGATTGAGGACTTGGCTCAATTGCAATGCCTGGTGCTTTCTCATAATAAGCTGTCTGGATCAATTCCTTCAAAGCCATCCTCGTATTTTCGGCAAGTTACTATCCCTGATTTGAGCTTTGTTCAACATGTTGGAGTGCTTGATTTTTCCTACAATAGACTGTCTGGCACAATACCTGAAGATTTGGGTAACTGTGTTGTTCTGGTGGATCTGTTAATCAGCAACAACATGCTTTCTGGGGGAATTCCAAAATCCCTCTCTCGCTTAACAAATCTTACAACCTTGGATTTGTCCGGCAACATGCTCAGTGGTTCCATTCCTCCAGAATTTGGTGAATCCCCCAAGCTTCAAGGCTTGTATCTTGGAAATAACCAGCTTACAAGCACCATCCCTGGAAGCTTAGGTCGTTTGGAAAGTTTGGTAAAGCTTAATCTGACTGGCAATAAGTTATCTGGTGCTGTACCTATAAGCTTTGGGAACTTGAAAGGGCTAACCCACTTAGATTTAAGCTGTAACAAGCTGGATGGTGAGCTCCCTTCATCTCTTTCAAGCATGCAGAATCTTGTGGGGTTGTATGTTCAGCAGAACAGGCTTTCTGGTCGTGTTGATGAGCTCTTCTCAAATTCCATGGCTTGGAGGATTGAAAATATGAACTTGAGCAATAATTTCTTTAATGGGGAACTGCCCCTTTCTTTGGGAAATCTGTCATACTTGACATATTTGGATCTTCATGCAAATTTGTTTAGAGGAGAGATTCCGCCAGACCTGGGGAATCTGATGCAACTGGAGTATTTTGATGTTTCAAGTAACAAGCTCTCTGGGCAGATTCCAGAGAAAGTATGCAGCCTCAACAATCTGTTTTACTTGAACTTTGCAGAGAATAGGTTGGAAGGGCCGATTCCCAAGAGTGGTATTTGCCAGAATCTGTCGAAAATATCACTTGCTGGTAATAAAAGGTTGTGTGGGAGAATGATGAATTCGGATTGCCAAGCCAAAAGTTTTGATAAGTCAGCTTTGTTGAATGCTGGGGGAGTTGCAGCTATTGTAGTTGGAAGTGCTCTAATCATTGTTTTCGTAGCTTTAGCTCTAACAAGATGGGTTACCAGAAGCAGCCGCCATGATCCTGAAGAAACAGAGGAAAGCAAGTTAAGCAGTTTCTTAGATCATAATCTCTATTTCCTCAGTAGCAGCAGGTCAAAGGAACCTCTGAGCATCAATGTGGCCATGTTTCAGCAGCCACTTCTGAAGCTAACTTTAGTTGATATACTTGAAGCCACCAACAATTTCTGCAAGACAAACATAATTGGAGATGGAGGCTTTGGAACTGTGTACAAGGCCACTTTGTCCAATGGGAAAACAGTTGCAGTTAAGAAGCTAAGCGAGTATAAAACCCAGGGACATCGAGAATTCATTGCTGAAATGGAAACCTTGGGTAAGGTAAACCACCAAAATCTCGTTCCATTGCTTGGGTACTGCTCTCTTGGTGAGGAGAAGCTCCTTGTTTATGAGTATATGGTGAATGGGAGCCTAGACATTTGGCTGAGGAATCGGACTGGAGAACTTGAAGTCCTGGATTGGGACAGACGTTTTAAAATTGCTGTTGGTGCAGCCCGTGGCCTGGCGTTTCTTCATCATGGTTTTATCCCCACATCATTCACAGGGATATTAAAGCCAGCAACATCTTGCTCAATGAAGACTTTGAGCCAAAGGTTGCAGACTTTGGACTAGCAAGATTGATCAGTGCCTGTGAGACTCACATTTCAACAGATATTGCAGGAACCTTTGGCTACATTCCACCAGAGTATGGACAAAGTGGAAGATCTACGACAAAGGGAGATGTGTATAGCTTTGGTGTGATATTGCTTGAATTGGTGACAGGGAAAGAGCCCACTGGACCTGACTTCAAAGAGATGGAAGGCGGGAACTTGGTCGGTTGGGTTGTTCAAAAGATGAAAAAGGGGCAAGCTGCAGATGTTCTTGATCCAATCGTACTCAATGCGGATTCGAAGAGCAAGATGCTTCGAGTACTGGACATTGCCCGTGTTTGCCTTTCTGATAACCCTGCCAGCAGACCAACCATGCTTCAAGTGTTTAGTTCCTTGAAGGGATCAAAGACGAGTAAAATGTAGACCTGTCTATGTGGAGAGTGCAATAGGTTCGTTGTTGTTATGACGACAATGATGGTGATGTAAAGTAGTTAGCAAGTAGTAGGGACTTGTAAGTTGTAATGCTAATGCTATAATTGTCTGCTAACCGAATCACAAGCCAGAATTTCAATACTCGTGGTGACCATGTTCGGTTCATACTAAAGGTTCACTCAATCTAATTTTTGATTCAAGGGATTAGGAGACATTGGTTTTTTGGCCTTTTTAGAAGATATGCAATTGCTTGTCAACTTTAATGTGGGCTTGACAATATTGACATGCAAAATTATCATTTGGTTTTGATATGCATGTTTGAAGTTTGAACAGCTTCAAGTCCATCTCAGCCTCAACCCAATTTGGACAGGCCAGGATCAAAATGCTAAAGCAGTCAAACAGAGGCAGCTCTCTTATCCATATTTAGGGACGGCAAGCAAAAGAAAAGGAGTGCAAAACACTTTTCCAAGAGGACAGCCGCATAAATGCTATTTTAAAACAAAGACTTTGGAAACGAATAACCATCCGTCCTTCTAAGAAGATACCATGAAACTATGATCAAACCTACCTAGTCTTACTGGAAATTAACTAATTGCCACACAATTAGCAATAACAAAAGCACGTTCCATAAATTCCCTATTTCAACTTTTTTTTGGGGGGTCTAATAATTAACTATTCCCTTAATGGAAAGTGGGAAATATTTTATCAGATTACATGTGCTTTATTATGCAAAGCACCAAATCGCAATACCTAAAAAAACATAGGGAGTTTTTTTTGTCACAACTTTAATCCAAGATGTATATGAAGCATTTTTGCTCACCACTTTAATATAAAGTGTACATTCACCACCATTCTCAACACTTGACACATGTCTATAGGCATAACCATAGTTTCATAAATATAAAGCAAAAGTTAACTATTGTTATGCATATAGACACGTGTCAAGTGTTGAAAATTGTGGTGATAATACACCTTTGATTAAAGTGGTGAGCAAAAATAGTTATAGGTGTATGATCATTGCTCATTACTGTAGAAACTAATTTTCCCTTATTCATTCATATGATCATTATACAATATATATATATATATATATATATATATATATATATATATATATATATATATATATATATAGAAGTCTGTAGAGAACAATCTACTGATTACAACAAGCCATTATCATAAACATAAATATGGAGTTATGGCCGAATAACAACGTAATTGACAATTGACCATTTCCTATCACTAGTAGGAATAGGATTAACTATTGTAACTGAAATACTATTGTAATTCCCTAATACTCCCCGCAAATCGAGCGGGCACAACATAGCAAGATTTGAATGAAGAAACTACATAGTGATGAAGATGGCGGCGATGGTCGGCTATAGTAGTCGATAAAGGGAACCAAAAAAAGAACTCCAATATCTAGAGTTTCAACAGCGGCATGAGAGAAACAAAGTAAACATAACGTCCATTGAAAGGCAGCAAGTGAAGGAGCGCATGGGCTCATGGAAGGAAGTAATAAAATGACGGGCTGACAGACAAGACAAATGTACTTAGGAAACAACTCTAGGCACTTGAGAAACATAACTCTACCTAGGAATCACCCTCCATGTAGGATAAAGAGAAATAAACATGTTGTATAGAGGAAAGAAAGAAAAATAAGTCAGACAAGTGCATTTTTGTTTTTGTTTTTGTTTTTATAAATATAATACAAATGAGGAATGGAAACAAAAGAAAATTCATCACATGGAAAGCAGAAAGGGATGCATGCATAAATAGCAGAAAGATTATTTGAAGGGAATAATGGGGTTAAGAGTGGAGGCAGCACAACAGTAGATGATAGGAGGTTAAACCAACTTGGGACACAAGAAAACAGGGGCTGTGCAAAGGGAATAGAGTTAGTGTAGCACGACATAGAAGGCTCGGCGAACGTTGATAAGTCTCACTGAGGAAAGAGAGATGGCTAGGTGGACGACGATGGGCAGCATCAACAAACAAAAGGAAAATATGGAAACCGCAATAGAGAATCCATCCGAAAAACATGAGAGAGAGAGAAACTACGATCACATACTAGGATAAGGCTTGGCGAGCATTAACGAGGCTCGCGAAGGAAAGAGAGACGGCTTGGCGACCGAGACTGCGCGACAGAGACAAAGAAGTGGAGAGATTTCAAGAGAGAGAGAAACCAACGATACAGAGGTGTGGTATCTGAGGGAAAACAGAGAGATGACCATCATTTCAAGAGGGGACATGGATGAGAAGTGAGACTAGGTATCTAAGGAGTTGAAGAGGCACTATGCTGTGGAGTAGAGGAAAAAAAACATATTCATCTTTGAGAAGAGGAGAGGAAAAAAGACTATATAGAAACAAACACCCTTACGGGTGAGGAGTGCCAATGACTCTCAATGTTGGCAATTGGAGAATCGCTAATCGGCGTTAGCCATTACCACTGATACCATGTGGAAACTGATTTTCCCTTATTCATTCATATGATCATTATACAATATATATATATATAAGTATGTAGAGAACAATCTACAGTTACAGCAAGCTATTATCATAAATATAAATATGGAGTTATGGCCTAATAACAACATAACTGACAACTGATCATTTCCCTATCATTAGTAGGATTAACTATTGTAACTAAAATACTATTGTACTTCCCTAATAATTACCATTTTCAACACTGGACACGTGTCTATAAGCATAATCATGATTAACTTTTTACTTTGGTTTATGTAACTATAATTACAGATTCATTTTTGCTCACCACTTTAATCAAATGTGTACCTTCACTATCATTCTCAACACTTGACACGTGTCTATAGGTATAATCAAGATTCTATAAATATAAGGTAAAAGTTAACTATGACTATGTCTATAGACACATATCAAGTTTGAGAATAGTGATGATGATACACATTGAGTTAAAGTGGTGAGCAAAAATATTCCCTCATAATTATACTTATAAACACATATCAAATCAACTAAGGGTGGTGAGAGCAAAATATTTTCAAAAAGGAACAAAGTTGGTATTTCCAAAAGCAAAGAGTTTAGAAAGTCCAAGAAATTTCTTGAAATAGGTCCCTAAGGTTGACAGCGCACGTGAAGCCATTCTTAACACGTGCCTCAATTCTAGTAACAGAGTAATTTTTGGGTATTTTCGGTACACCACGTGGTTAGTATACTATCCACTAGATGTAGGACATGTAGAATATTTTCAATGCAGTCCACCCATGTGTCATAAAAATAATGCAATAAATTAGAGAGTTATTCAACATATCCTAGGTCTATTGGATGGTACACCAACCACGTGGTGTATCCGAAACATTTAAAAATTTCTCCTGCTGGGGTTTCAAACTCTAGCACTACTACTGTACTACATCTAACATCTAACATCTAACATCTAACGTAAATTCTAACTAATCAATAATCAATTACACACCCTCTGATTAGCCATGTGGCGCTGATTCAGCCATGGCGTTTCCTGACGATCCACATCCGACGGCTCTGATTTAACGTCGCCACCACCACTCGGTTGCTGCAGTCGTAAGCCGGTCTCATCCACCTCCACACCGTCGCCGACGGTCTCTCTTGCTCGCTTGGCTCCAATCGCCACACCGAAAAGCTTCGGGCTCACCTCCTTTTCTTCCTTCTCGCCGGAGAACCGCTTCTCAGGCATCAAATCCAGCGGTTTCACATCTGGGAAACCGCTTTCCGATTGTGCGTACCCGTAATTCGAGACCATGCTGAAGATGTTGTTGCAGAGAGACTTGACTTCCGCCAGTTCCTTGGTGAGCTGCACGTTCTCCTTTCTCAGCCTTTCGTTCTCTTCCATGAGCTCGGACGGAGCTCTGATCGGCGACGAGCTCGACGAAATCACCTGCTCCTCGCCGGAGTTCGTCGGAGATACCATCGGTTTCGCATTCGGAACCGCCGCTGCCGTCGCCATCGGCGAAACGGCCACCGACGGCGCCGGAGGAGTGATTCTTCGGCGCTGTATCTCGCAGAGAAGCCGCTTTTCGCCTCTTCGAAAGCAATCGTTCGAGAATTCCCAACGGTCTGGTATAACCTTTCTAAATCCCTAAAAATCCAAAAAGAATCAAATAAATTACTGAAATATTATTATTTTTATAAATTCAATCGGAAATTGAAGAAGATAAATAGGGGACTTACGTAGGTGTTGAGCTGCCTAACGAAGCTAGAGAAGTTGTTGTGCTTGAAATACTTGGGGAGCAAATCTCTGGCGAAGACGGTGGGGTTCCACACGACAAAGCTAGATCCGTCGTCGTTCCAGGAGATGACGTCGTCGATTGATGGATCATCGACCAGCTGATACGTCTTGGTCAGAAATGGCGTCGGTAAAGCTCTCTGGGATGACTCGCCGGATGTGGACTCGCCGCCGTTCAGCTCTACCGGCGTTGGAGCCATCTCGAAAGTCACGCCTCTACCAAACTAATTAAAACAGAATCTAATTAACAATAAAAGATGAAAAATAGAATCAAAATAAAAAATTTAGAAGATGAAAGAGGAAGGCTTTGGAGACGATGGAGCAAACCGGAGAACGAGTTGGAGGAATGAAGGTGAGGGTCGGTTTCGTAGTTCTAGAAGGTTCTTTGAGGAATTCAAAGGATTTCTACGATCGATCGTATGGCAGAGAGAAAGTGGGAAAAAACTGAGGAATCCACATGAAACTCTTATAATTTTCAAGAAACTTCCGGGTCAGATTTTCTCGGTTGTGTATGCGTGGCAATATATAAGACGCCGGTAGTATTGCAAGTTTTTGTATGTATTCAAGGCACCAGTTATATTTTAAATTTTTTTTCACAAAATGATATTCTAAATTACTTTTATTTACGAGTTTGAGGTTTCAGACTCAAATTAATTAGTGCGTGGTGTTTTTTTTTAAAAAAATTTTCCTTCAAGTAACCAATAACTTTAATGTCATGCTTATTACAAGTTACGTTAATAAGTTTGCCTAATGTGGTGTTTTGAACTTGTATAGAAATTGTAAATTACTTTCATTTATGAGTTTGAGGTTACAAATTCGGATTAATAAGTGAATATGGTGTTTTGAACTCAGGCGGGCGAGTATTTTTTTTACCAAACAATCGATAGTATTTTATTAGATCAATTTAAAAAGTACATAGAAAGCCATCTCGATTAGCAATACGATGAATATGAGTAAAGCTTCCTTAATTACCAGAGTCAACTCTAAAACTGAAAGGATTAGAGAGAATAAAGAACTTGTCTAAAAACTCTTATCTACCGCCTCAGTTATCCAAGATCAAGTTCGTTACATTAAGGACAAAACATGGCCACTAATCGGCATAACTCTCCTAGAGAAACTAGACCACCCAACAAATTCAACAAAAATTATCGAAATTACAAGAGAAAATCCGAAAACTCATGGAGTTTCTAATGCATAGACATCACTAGCGAAGTGGCCTAAAAGAACTAGCTGTTGTAGATGCATACGTGGGTTAGGCAAGTTGCCACGATAGTGAATCCCTTCTCTTGTATCTAAGTTCAAATCTCACTCTCTGTAAATTATATTAATTTAGATTCGTCTAGACTAGAGGTGGGCGTCAATCCGCCCAAACCAAATCATAATTACTAGTTCGGTTTGGTTTGGTTTTGACCAAGAAAAAGTCAAACGGTTTAATAACTCAACCAGACTATATATGGTTTGATTTGGTTTTGAACTTTTGTAAACCAATTTAAACCAAACCATACCGTTTATGTGTATATTTATTTATATTTTATTTTACATGTGTAATACTCTGATTAGTTAATAACTATATATGAATATTTGAATTGAGCTATATTAGTTAGTGAAATATGATGTTTTATGGCATTTTGAGATTTAGGATGGTTTCATACTCTAGAAAATGATTTATGTATTAAGCAAGTTGTGAATTTGTTGGCTATAATTGGGCTAACAATGTTATAAAAAAATGCAAAAAGAAGATAATTGGGCTTAGGCCCTAACCGGCCGAACCAAACAGTCTTAAATTGATTTGATTTGGTTCGATTTCCTTTATAACTTTTATCCAAACCGTTATATTATAACGTTATATTATAATTGATTAGGTTGTGATTTTGAGGTTAAACCGATCCAATTCGGACCATACCCACCCCTAGTTTAGCAAAAAAAACTTACATGTAACGGGAATAACACTGTTTTGCTATCCCCAACTAATAACACAATGACACATGAAAAAATTATCTTACATGTCATTGCGTTATTTAGGAATAGCAAAAGTGATATCCAGCTATCTGAGAGTTTCTCTCCTAATTTAGACCATCATTATATTTTTTAATTAAAAAATGTAACTCTTATTATACTATTCTAAAGAAAAGTATTGAATTACTAGCTAGCAAAACGTAAAAGATGCGGACAGTGTTGTCACATGGTCTGCTTTCATTCTCACGCGTGGGGCAAAACCAAGGAAAAAGTCGATAAAAGCGGGTAAAGAAGCAAAGAAGATAGACGTTTGGCATTAAAGTAGTGTACAATACTCTCTATTTAGTCCAATCTCGCTAATACTTGATGCCCGCACCTATAAGACAAATGGTAATTTACTGTGGAACACATCCTGCATAAGACACAAAAAATATGGCTTTACAGAAACTGGCCGGGTTTACCTTTTACCCGACTACGACATAGGATTGGTGGATTTACGACTTTAGCACATATGTATGTATGCATATCATATGTGATGGAAGAGACAAATAAACATCTTGTGTAAATTTGGCCTTTGTTTTGCACCGTGCAAGTGTACAAGTAAATAAGGTTAGCTGCCTGGTTTTATTGACGCTGTTGCCTTGAACAATTAACCTTTTGCTATGTATGACCATGAACTTCCAAGTCGGTTTCAAAATGGAAAAGACAACATAGTCCAATTTCAACACGACTAGTAAGTTAGTAAACTTAATAATACAACCAACTGTGGTGCAAAATCCAACATAAACTGAGAGCATTCTTGTAAAGACATCCTCAAACTTCAACTCATGGACTGCAAAAACAGTTCTTTAAAAATGGACATTTCCATTTTAACCCCCTACACTACAGCATGAGCATGACATGTCTGACCTCATGAGGATCATCACATGATTCAAGTAAATATAGACTGTTTCTAGAGCAAATCTACCGAATGAGAGTGCAAGACCTATTTTGGGAACAAAAATAGTTGACATTTAGGCAAACTTCCAAAAGAAAAACCATAGAATCTTACAGCTACAATATACTTCCAAGATGTATAATAGCAACCACCCTTCCTTAACAAGATTCTTAAAATATGGTTCTCTAAAAAGTACACGCCTAACACGTTTCATAGGATTCTTCACAAACATAGCATCAAAAAACCAAATCATCAAACACACGAAAGGCTCCCGAACAAATTTAAAGGCAGAGCAAACAAGAAGGGACTAAAGAGAAAAAAATAGAAAGCTTAAGCTTCCTTAATGATGTCCCTTCTTTTTTGCCAAGTTTCATGTAAATTGCAGTGGATTTTTTTGATGGAAAATAAACCAGGCTCCTCAACTTGATAATATGTTAGAGAAGAGATGAGTAACTTAACTTCTGATACAAAGAGGTGATTTACTAGTCTGAATAACACAAAAGTAAGAGTCCCAGTTATATGCGGAAATAGAATTTAATCTGTCATGAGCTATGACTTTGGTAGAAGAGAATACAATCATACAACTCTAGCATGTTTTCCTTTTTTGCTCCTGATATGTTAGATGGAAATTAAACTACTGCATACATTCTATGAGTGTGAAATTTATATGACGACAAAATCAACAGAGGAGGTCAAGGATATACCCGATAATGTTTTCGGTTCTCTCTTCCCCCTTTCCCCGGGATGCAGAATTGCACAGGTTAAGTAATGAAAATTCTGTTACACACACAACCACAACCACACTCTCACTCAAAATTCGTCAAAGATCCAACTCAAGGATCAATCTTGAAGGTTGAGACAACAGATCAAAGTCATCAAGACATATACAAAACGCAGCGACGATATAGAAGAATGGTTGCTGAACTATAAATCGCCCAAACAAACATAACCCACCAAGCCATAAAGAGAGCCACTTCTTTCACAAAGGCGGTGCAAGGCGCTAGACAACAAATGTATTGGTAATTCTCTGAAGAGATACCATCAATCTGAGATAGTCCAATAAAAAGGAGTAACACAATTGGTGGTGCAAGAAACTGCACTACTACAAGGCATAAGTAGTGATTGTGCAAAAACACCTTAGCCCTACTGAAATCCAAGTCTGGAACCCTGCTAGCATGTAGTCTTTGGTACCAAGATAACAGTGCCTCATTCAAATACATTTGTATGTTGGGGCGTAGAGCAACAATTTGCAGAAAACTCGAAAGCAGTAAGCAGCAAAGCCTAAATTTAGCAAAATCTGAAGGCGAAAATCCGACATTGCCAATCAACATCTCAGCATTTCCAACTTTTCCATTTATGTTCTTGTTCACGAGCATTCCAGCTAAGGGATTAATCCACAAAAGAACTGTGAATACAATCATCATATAATTTGCATACAGAACCACTCTACCAAACCAATCACATGATAGCATTACCAAATCAGACCTAATCTGATCAGTTCCAAGCCAAAAACACCTCGCACTCTTCACTGCGGGCATAAACAAGAAACCCGAAAAGCATCCCATTAAAACAGCAATAAATATCCTCCCAGACCCATCAATTGAGTCAAAATTGAAATCTAAAACCGAAGGACTAAATGTGAAGCAAACCATATATCCTAAAACCAACCCCACAACGCCGCAAAGCACACTCAGTTGCTTCTCTGACCTCCGCGACGCAGATTTCTCAGTCGAAACTTTGCCAAGCAACATTAACAACTTCGAAACACCCGCAAAGCCTAACAGAACCGGAACAAAAATCCCATTAACCAAAAACCCAGAATTGTCTGATTCGCTATTCAAGTACAATAACTGAAGCAAAAGACAAGATAGAGCTACAAATGAGAAAGTGAAAGCATTGCAATACTCATTGAAATAGAGCCTGGTTTGAAGATGGGCCTCGTCGAGCTTTAGGCGAAAGATCTGAGCATTGTTTTCATCGAATTCGGGCTTGTCCTTTGACTTGGACTTCTTCCTGAGCTCGGAATTGGATTTTGAAGGTAACCCAGAAGCCGAATCGGAGCCATCAGGCCTCCGAATGGCGGCTCGGACTCCACTTTGGACGTTGTCAGGGTGGATGTAGGTGTGGAGGCCACGGAGGAAGAAGATGGGGATTTTGAGGAAGGTGAGGAGGAGTGTGAGTGTGAGAGAGAGTGAGAGTTGAAGTATAAGATTCTTGTAGGTGATGAAGAATTGGAGCATGGTTCTCTTCTCTTCTCTTAGCTTCTTCACTTCTCTTTGCGTATTTCAACGACCAGAGAGTGTGGAGTTGTTGGGGACAGACAATGCTTAGAAGTTAAAGAGAGACACAATGTGGGGTTTGAGATCTTAAGGTTGGCTTGGCTTCTAATAAAGGTTGTTATTAGAAGTGGGCCTGTATGTACTTTGCTCTTGTTGCTCTTTGTGTTCTCTAAATTGTCTTTTGTGGGCCTGTGAGCCTATGGCCCTGTGGGTGCTCTTTTAATCGACTTGTTGTAGACAAACCCCTCATTTTTTTTGGGTCTGAAGTTCATGTTGTATTCAAAAGACCCAAAACAGGGAAAAGAGATACAAACAGCTAGCTAAGAAGCCACGAAGAAAAGAAAGCCAACAGAAACAAGAACAATTAACAATACAGGGCCAGACATAGCTAGATTCCATCGGAGTCTAGAACAAAAGTCCCCACCCAGCAAATTAGCTATTAAGAGACACTAACTAAAAGCAGATGTAGCATGAGGTGGACAAGGCAGACCATCAGAAGGTAGGACCCCAACGAGAGACAATGGTGGTCTGTCGACCCAACTTTGCAGTTCCATAGCTCTGTTACCTATCAACGCCATTGCATGAGCTGCACGATTGGCACTCCTAGGCACCCAGGACCAGGTCACTTCATCGAAGCTCAAACCACCTCTTGAATTTCATCAATAAGAGGAAGGATGGCCCAGGAGTTGTTACCATGTTTCCCAGATATGCTATCAAATAACACCTTGCAATCTGTCTCCATAATGACTCTCAGACAACCTCTGTTTTTGGCAAAAGATAAAGCACATAGAGCAGCAGCTCCTTCTGCACTAAGAGATGAGTCACATAATAGAGGGGAAGCAAGACCTCCACACCAGTCACCAGAGGAATTGCGAAACACAATGCCAATGCCGCCTTTCCTCGTGCCAGGAGACCAAGAACCATCCAAGTTGAATTTTACATAGTTTGGAATTGGCTTGGACCAACGGTTTCTTTGGACACGAAGGACATGAGAGAGATTCCCTCTTGCAACAATCTTGGAGACAACGACTAAGTATTCAGAGCAGGCATCTCTGGCAAGGGTGATCACACGCCTCGAATCAGGGAGAGACCCATTGAAGATGTAGTTGCACCTAGCTTTCCAAATTTCCCAGCTTAAGAAGCTAAGAAGCGATAATAGATAGTTGCATTCAGTCCTTGAGATGCCAGGAATCGCTATGATGCCTTCAATCCATCTGTCAAAAGTCTAGATTCTCCGAGGGTCAACTTTGTAGGAAAGGTCGGAGCCAAACCACACAAGTTGAGTCCACGGGCAAAGAAAGAGAATGTGCTCCACAGACTCCTCGAAACATTCGCAAATTGGGCAGGGGGGATCAATTACAATTTTCCTTTTAAAAAGGGCAAGTTTGGTTGAGATGGATCCAGAGAGCTCTCTAAAGAAAATGTTTTATTTTTGGGAGAGTCTCTACCTTCCATATGAGCTTCCAAACCATTTACGAGACATTGTGAGAGGAGTGATTATGGCTAACAATGTCGGTGTTGAGGCTACCATGAAAACGGTGGTATCCCGACTTGACAGTGTACAAGCCACTTGAATTCCATGGCCAAACAAGGCGATCAGGTCTGGAGGAGTGACCAATGGGGATGCATCTTATGCTTTGCACAATATCATTGTTGATGAAAGTAGAGATACTATCCAGCTTCCAAGTGTGGTTATGTTTATCCATTATTTCCTGGCAATAAAAGTTAGAGCACTTCCACCCATGGTGCCATGGCAAAGGGCAAAGGCAAGTAAGGGCAGACATTATTCATGTGAATAGTGATTGCCCTACCATTTTTTATTTTGTTTTTCCACCCATTGCTATGGCAATCCAAGGGCAATTACTATTCATATGAGATTAATTTTATTTATATGTATGAGGTTAATAATAATAAAATTGCTAGGTATGTATAAAAAAAATGTTTTTGAATATTTTGGAATATTTTAGATTTTTTTTAATTTTTTTTTACTTTGATGACTTTAGCGCTGACGTCATCGCCCTCATGCAACAGTTCGGGCTGTTCTTGCCTTTGAGCCTGCCTAGACTTGGGGAGCCCACATCTACCCGGGCTGGATTGCTGAGTTAAAAATGGTTTTTGAGGCCTAAGGGGCCTTTTGTCCTGGCAAGACTACTGGGTGAAAATACTCTTACATATCATGCTATGATTTGAATTGTCATGGGAGATTTTTCTGGGTCAAGTATAATATATTGTAATAAAAGAATACCACACATGAATGACCCACATGAAGTATATGTGGGTGAAGCCAGTTGACCCAAATAGTGTATCCACTCCTCTTTGCATTCAAGTTTAATATCCTTTGCCGTATATTAGAATAGTTAGCATACCGTTTTGTCAAAAAAAAAAAAAAAAAGAAGAGAATACCCTACATGAGTGGAGATTTTATTCAGTGACTTATGGAACAAAGGAAAATACAAAAATTGAGAACTTAATATTCATGACCAGATTAATTCCAATAATTACATAAAGGATTGAATTATGCAATGCTCCTCCTTGTGTTCATCAACCGAGAAAAACATCTAAATAAAAATCTCTCTGCCAAGTCAAATTCACCCCAACTAAGCCACAAACTCTATCCTATCCAAAAAGATAAGATTGCTGCCGGAAGTATCAAGATCGAGTAGTATTTATTGATCGATTTCTTATTATCTTTTTTCTGCTGTCTTCCTTGAAGGGTACATAAGCCAACCCAACCCATGACAGGGTCATTTTGGTGATTTGATCATGGATCGATCTTAGGCAAGAAATCTATTTGGCCAAAAAATAAAGATCTTAGGCAACAATCAATGTCAATCTTGCCTCCTAAAAATCAACTAGACCATCACAATCATTTTCCGCAAAGTCACAACTGCTGCATTTAGTACAAGGACTGAAATAAACTAGAAACGAAAAACCCTACAAACAGTAATGCTTCAATTAACATTAACAAGAACTGGATCATCTCAGTTGATTATGGCTGATCAGGTACATTTAGGTGGTGTGTCTCATCTTTTATCACCAACCGCTCTGATCTCAAACTGTGGGACCACCTGTGGGGGGATACAAAATTAATTACATTATTATTAACTCTTAACAAAAGATCAACCCACTTCTCTATAAATAAAAAAAAGTGCTGCTAAACGAACCTTAAAATTAACTGAGTACACCATATTACCAAACTATTTAATGAATTACTAATTTACCCTAATATAAAATGACCAAAAATGATATATTAAATTGTGAAACAAATATAATTTTAATAAGTACACCCTACTCACCGTATTCAATCCTAATCAAACGTAGAGAACTTTTCGTATTGTTTGGTTCCCACGAACAACGCAAGAATCAATTCAAGTTCAATGAAAAGTACAAAATTATCATTAGCCTTTTTTTTATTTATTTGAACTCATGGACTGCTTTAATAAAGTGGAGACTCAATTTATAAGATTATTAACATTTAATGATTACCTATAAGATGAGATAGTTCAAATCTATTTTGAACCCAGACAGCAGCAAAAGGCTAAGATTTAGATTGATGAAGAAACAATTACCCCGAACTTTAAAATATATATATATATATATATATGTTTGATAAAATAAAATTTAGAGGAAAATTGACTACTCTCACCACCAGCGTCAGGAATTTGATGAACTTAAATATATTGATTGATAAAAAGTAAAGCAAAAGTCTACCAGCCTGCGTAACTTTGTGTAGGAGATTCTCATCCATTGATTTCTATAGAGATCCTATGCTATCGTCCCACAAATAACTCAAAATTGTTTAAGATGAACTCTTTCTTCAACCCTCGTTCGTTGCATATAAAATGGAAACAATCAAATCCAAACACACCTTATATAAAACACATAATCTAAAACACAAACAGAATAAATTAAAGGCTATGGTGATGACAGTAATGGCCAAAATGATGTAATGAGAACAATTCAGAAATCACGGAAGCTCATTTTAGGATCCACCTTCTTCCCGGTACCCCGCCCTCTTCCCCTATATCCACCTCTCCTTAACCTTACAAGGATATGAATTCAAAAATTCACAGGAAAATCTTGTACTTGGCAATCCTAAAATCTAAGGGAGAATATCGGAACAATATGTACATTTGGATGACCCGAGGACCTAAGTGAACAATCTGTATTAGGGTGTTGTATAATAGAGTGTGTTAGGGTGTACCAGGGGTATTTTTGGTAGTTAAATAGGGTGTACTTAGTTAGTTTTACCTTTTGATTAAAATATTAGGGTGTACTTAGATCATATGGTGTACTCAGTTAATTTTAGGGTTCGTTTAGCAGCACTCAAAAAAAAAAAATCAACCTGATCTTGTGATGCATTGAACGGTTGAGATGAAAACCTCCTTAATCTTTTGTCAGCTCCGCCGTCCATTCTGCCACCTGGACAAAATATCATTAACAAGATAAGCTTGTAGTTTTAGAGAAAATTAACCTTTCTAATTCGAATAAAGTAAAACCACAGAAATATCTCAATGCATTTAAGATATATTGTTGTGTGTGAACAAGGTGATGGAGCCAAATTAAATGCACAATCTACACGTTAAGCACAGGACGAGATTAAATTATTCAAAGACTACGAAGAACTTTTGATTTTTTTTTAAAAGATTGTTCTAATATAGGCCCTTACAACTACCATATCCTAGACACATACCACCTACTTTTAAATCTTTACTTCAAACCTAAATTTAAATAGGTTGCCATGTAATATAGATTTGTCCTAGTATTATTAACTAAATTACAATACATGTCATTTACCTTCATATTTATTTTCAATCATGTCATTAATTGCCTTAATTATAATTCATTCTCCCTATTAATAGCAAATCAAACAGCTCAATTCTTTTGGTTGGCACTCCCTCTAACCCATCGGCAATTTCTAAAAAATTTTAAACCTACAAAAAAATCCATAAATTACAAATCCAATAAATAATGTACCGATATATATATAGGTACATTATTTTACTTGTATTTTGCGCACACACTAATTTACCTATATATAATAATGTACTTAATATACATTATTTTACCTGTATTTTGCGCACACACTAATTTGTATTATATGTACCTAATATGCAACTTACCATTCATAAGTACGTTAGTTCATTCAAATTCTCATTATAAAGCCTTCCATGTGTAGGTGACATTTCACCCATAGTATACCTACAAATGTACTCACCTTTAAAGAACAACAATTTACCTATCTTGTATATATCTCATATGAGATAGGTAGATTATTTTTTACAATATACCTATATATGTACAGAGTTTAATATACCTACAATATGCCATCAGGTCATTAGTTTTCCAAAACCAATATTATTCACACACAAAAAAATATATATACATTAATCTATTAGATAATTCATAAAATATTATATACTTTTATTATTATTATTAAATCAATAGAATAGCTATATTCAGCACAATGTAAGCCAATTTAAATTTGATTAAAAGAAGATAAATGAGACTGTTAAATTTGATTAAATGTAAGCCAAATTTTTTTTTTTATTAAAAAAAAACACCATTTGAATATAAAATACTTAATGGAATGGACATTAATGTCAATTAAGTTGCAACGAATATGTAACATATATTCAGCATAATAAATGGAGATACCAAAAAAATGCAAAGACAACACAAACTTTGAGTGGGGGTATTTTAGGGATATAAAAGGTACAATAAATTAGATTTCAAGGTTAATAGGTAAATTGCTGAGTTTGATTCTAGTTATGGATTTTACTTTATAAAAATTGAGTTTTATTTATAGAAAAATAAGTTAATGGTTTGCAGACAATGAAAATTTAATTTGAATGGGAAAAGCCAAATTTACTATATAAAAAAAAGACTTCGAAGAAGTTCCTTTCGGCCATGGAAATTAAGATCCAAAGTAATGAACTGAGCTGAGACAAAAATGTGCATCCATCCGTATTCCGTATACATGTTTGATATCTTTATCTATAACTCCATTAAATACATATAATTACCTTGTGTAGTGTTATGCTTTTTGTTTTTGGGGTGGGTTTTGAGATCTAGGGTTGAGTCTGAGGTGTCAGGCACGTAACGGTCGAGACGAAGAAGGCGATGATCCTTCTTCTCAAACATGGTTCGCACGAACGATGCCTCCATGCTGTTCAAGAACTGCACGTGCTTCTCGTCCGTCCACGACCTCTTTTTGCCGCTCTGTAAGTGCGCCTCCATTCTGATATCTTAGTTTCAATATCTACTCGCCGGACGGAGTTTGGAGCTTGGGAGAACAACCAGGACGGAGCTAGCCTGCGGCTGCGTATGTTTGAAAATTTGAAGGGTTTGATTGGTATGTTTAATGTATGTGCGCATTTAGTATTGGTTTTCTAATGATAACATTATATGGAGCATATATTATAATTTATATATATATATGCACCTTTTATTATAGGTAGGGTGACAATTTTTTGACGGAGTTAGTAGGAGAGTATTCAGAAGTACCTACTCGCTGTCTTCAGCTGACATGTGTTTGGCTCATCATAACATGTCAATTTCCAAATATCCCAACTCAATGAACTCCAATATAATAATCTTAACAAATCTTAGATTTTTCTTATCTCTACATCAGTTTGTGGGATATTATTATGTGGTTGATAAAAATGGAAGATATTATTCTTTGGCTAGATGGTTGAAATATGAATGAGTACGACCGTCGATTCAATTTCTACATTTATAAAAAGAGAAAATAAAAAACCAAAGACTCAATTTATTAAATAATATAAAACATCAAATAACTAATCTAATTAATAAGAGAATATTTATCTTAGCTTACATGGTTTGTGCGTGCGAATGATAGTCTAAATTATTATGATCTACAAAGAAGATAAATGAAACCCAGGGCAAAAGGTCGAACACTATCTTAGCAAACTAGCATAATGTGTTTGACCCAAAAAAAAAAACTAGTATAATGTCGGTGTCCTTAAGATTAGAACGGGAAGAGCAAGCACATTGAAAAGTTAAGGGACTTAGACTGGGTTTATAAGGAGTTGAGCTACTCCCCCTATTACCAATTGGTTTTGGGGTGGAACCTTAACTTCCTTCATGATATCAAACCCAAATTTCACGTGTTGGGCCCAACGGCCACAGGTGCTCCCACGTCACCCAATATGTATTATTCACGTATTGGACTTGAAAGTTCGTCACACGTGCGTGGACGTGTTGAAAATGTTTGTCCCACCTTTAAAAGTTAAGGGACCTAGCCTGAGTTTATAAGGAGTTGGACTACTCCCCCCATTGCCAATAGTGTGGTTCTAGGCCCCACTCCATTTTTACCTCTTCTATTTGTATATTATATATGATATATAATATTATAATATACCATATTAATTTTAGGATATTTACCCTAAAATAAAATAATATATTAGGTTCTTTTTGTTTACAAATTAACCATAAAATTTATTGATCTCTCTTCTACTCATCTCTCTTAAATCTTTTAGGTTAGTTTATGATATTTGCACTAAAAACTCCGGGGTCATTTGTTACATATGCTTGGCTTGACTAAATTTACTGTGTTTGTTTCATCAAATCCTAGTCTTAGATGAGATTGCTAATACCGGGCCCACCAAAAACACCTCCTTAGGAGGGGACTACTAAATCCATGTGAAAAGAGAGGATTAACTAGTCCCATACTCACCAATGTATAAAATGCATATATTATATTGTAATACTAATAACATATATTACTATTATTATTATTATATTATATTATATTATATTATACTTACATACACATATACTATAATGTACATATATACACATATATATAATATATGTACATATGTATATATATACATACATATATATATGTATATATATATGTGTATATATGTATATATATACACATATATGCATATATAATATATATATATAATATACATATACATATATACACGTATATTATTATTATAATATACCCATATACACATATACATATTAATATTATAATAATAGTATACGTGTATATATGTAATATATATTATATATTATATATTAATACATATATATATATATATATATGTATATATATACATATATGTGTATATATATTATACCCATGTATGTATTATAATATACATATACACACGTATATACACATATACATTATATATGTATATATATTATAATATACATATATACACGTATATACATGTATATTATTATTATAACATACCCATATATATATATATTATATATTATAATATACATACATATATATATGTATATGTATTATACCCATGTATATTATAATATACATGTATACATGTATATATATATATTATATGTATGTATATATACATACATATTATATATATTATAAAATACATATATACACATACATAATATATGTATTTATACATATATATATATATATATATATATATATAGATAATTTTGAAAAAATAAAAAATCTAGTCCTAGTTCAAGCATACACCAAAAGCAGGATAAATGTTATCTAACTTAGACCAAAGCCAAGTCAATCAAGACGGTCACTAAACATAAGACATTTCAAGACAGTCAACAAACGAGCCCATAAAGTTTTAACCTTTCCTTCTCTTCCTCTTTTGTTTAAAGCTTTGTGATTTTTGTTTTCCTAGTTTTTAATGTATGAATTGGGTACCTTAATATTGTGCGTTATGAACTATTTTATTTTATTTATTGTTTCTTTTCTCTGTTTGAATATAAATTATTAATTTTTAAGTCGTGTAGATGATGAAATTAGTATTTAACCAATTTAAAATATGAAATTCATGATAATTATAAAGATAAGACAAGTTTTATAAAGGATCCCTCTAACGTGAAATTCTGACTATGCCACTAACTAGAATAGTGGCTCACCTTTACCCTAGCGAGCTTAGTGCCTAACACTTAGATTATCAAAAACAAAAGTACCTAACAAGATTTTTTTTCAAGAGAAGGAAAAGAAAGGGTTTACCGTGAGTAGAAGGCGAGTATGGAAGTTTTTGCAGGCGAGGAGGTATAGAAAGTGAAGCATGAGGGGGAAAATATCTAAAGAGCTCTTTTTGATAAAACAAATATCTTAGAACTTTATGCGATTTTTTTTTTTCCCGGTCAAATGAACTTTATGCGATTAGCTTATAAGATCTGACAGATATTTTGGAACCAATGAAGAATCTTTGAGACGCGATACATAAAAAGAGTAGGAAGACTAAATACAAAAATATCTGCGCGAGTCTTTTAAGATATTTTTCGTGTCTTTTGTATACACTGTTTTTATTTATTTATTTAGATTAACTATATTTTACTCCATCTATATATTTATATTCTTCTTGGTTAAAATTTACAAAGTGAGCCATGGGCTTATTTTGTTTTGGGCGGAGAGCCGTAGGCCCAAATAACATTCAGCCCTAGTGGGCCCAATCTCATTCATTCATTCTAGATTGCTGTGGCGAGCTCGTATGGCCTCAGGGCTCTGACATAAGGCCTCACCCAACTTATACACCACCATCTCAAACAACACGAACAAAGCCCCCTCGTACACGCTCCCCATCGGAAGCAACGGCCGAGATTCCGTCACATCCCCATCATCCGAATCATTCGCCATGGTCTGCGCTGGCACGTAACCCACCACACTAGCGTGCGTCACACAGGACCCCGTCTCCGGCTGGGCAGTTGGCAGTAGGACTCTAGCACCGTGCGATCGTGCCACGGAGCAAATGGCTTCGACGGTGGAGAATCCACCGGGGCCCGCAGAGGCGATGAGTAGATCGGTGGTGGTGATTGGGGGAGTGGTCATGTCGAAGACCACGTGGGCGGAGAGACCGAGGTGGGCCAGGCGCATGCACAGAGCCTTCAGCATTAGGCCCTCTCGGCCCACTCCGTAGAGGAAGACGCTGCCGTTTCTGGCGGCTGCAGAAGATAGCTCGTTGACCAAAAGGTCTAAGACTGGCGGGTGTGGGTGGGTTGGTTTAGTGAAGATGGAGGCTATGTGATTGCAAATTTGGGAGGCAAGAGAGGCCATTGAAAAGCTCTGGGACTGTGAAGCCATTGCTCTCAGTCTCAAGGATAAGAGGGTTGTGAACAATTTAATGGCGCGTTTACTAACCCGTAATCGGAATGAATTCGAATCCGATTAGATTACGGATTATACGTGTGTTACTAAAATTGGGAGGAATCAGTGCGTGGGGACCATGAAAAATGGAATTGAATTCCAAGATTTGAGTGATTTGGATTACTACATACATAAGGTATTTGGATTCCTGATTTCATCCGTAATCTAATACTAATTTTTTCCTTTACGCCCTCACTTACTTTCATTATTTCCAAGATTATCCTTAACCCTATAAATAAAAACAAAATCATTTTAGTGTTTAGGATTAACTAATAGAAATACTTACATTTATAATAATAAAAATACTTATTAATAGAAATACTTGCATTTATAAAAATAAAATTAAAAAAAAAACTTAATAGAAATACTTAAATTTATTAAAAAAAATAAACAAAATCATTTTAGTGTGTCTATGAAATAAAAAAACAATTTAATTTTTCTTACTATTATATACTATATCAAATTTTATTAAAAAAGTATATAAAATATTTGATTTGGGACAAGGGCATTTTAGTAATCGTATTAATTTATATTCCAATCTTTGAATTAGTAAGCTTTATGGAATTCTATTCCGATTCCGCAGTTTTAGTAAACAACTTCAACGGGAATCTAATTCGATTCCGCCTCATTTCAATTCATCATCGATTCAATTCCTCCTCAATTCAATTCCTTTCAATTTGATTACGGATTAGAACGCGCCATGCAAGTGATATACGTGGGGTGCTTGGCAATAAGTGACACGTCAGCATTAGGCACAAATTTGAGCCTCATATTTCCTTTTCATTTGTTTCTGGACTTTTTATGGTTTTGTATGGTTTGAATGTACGCATGCAATGTATGTATCATACCATGAAACAGTGATGAAATAAACTCAAACTAACAGAAAAAATTGTTTATGGAAGGGGATACGAAATGGTTTGCGTAACGAACGACGTTACAGTGAAGGGGAAATAAAGTGAACTATTTACAAACAAAAAGCATAATGAAATTTGAAAGATACAAATAGCAGTTATATGAGCATTCTGTATCAACCACCAAAAAACTGTAATCCAATGTCAGAGAAATCATCAATGGAAGTCTTAGCTTGACTTTGATCTAAGCTCCATTAGCTGGAGGTCCGGAAGATTTTTTAGTCGAAGAGGCAGTACCATCTTCGTCGATATCTATTTCCTTCACACCAGCAGTTAACGAGGAACCGGATCTCTTCTCCTTATCCATCTCAACATCCTCGTCCTCATCTTCATCGTCGAGAAAGGAGCCTTTCCGCCTGAGTTCTTTTACTTTCTGGAATTCATCATAATGAGCTCTTCTGTGCTCCCTAAAACTCCTACCATTTTTATCTGTCTCAGAATCTGCAAAGTCCCAGCAGAACATGGCGGAACAGACAGTCAGATGAAAATAGTATAAATGTATGTGAGGGATAGAACAATTTGAATATATCCCAGTCTTTTTTTAACTGGGCAAAGGGGACGCGAGAACTAGAAGAGGATTAAACAACGAAGTTCTAAGCATTAACAGAATATAACGAGCGAAAGTTTAGACGCGATAATAACCCATGACTATGTTCATTAGGACCCAATCTCATGAGTCTTACATGAAGTAACAGCGTGAGATGATGCAACTTCAACATACCCCTCTACCAATTCATTGTATTTCATTGGTAGCACAAAACATATGACATCTACTCTCTTTATATACCTTCCATACAGAGGATAATATATGTAACAGAACTTAACACTAAATTTAAATTGGGGGGAAAAGCTTACTAAAGTTGAACAGTTTAAATAATAAGGTGACAAGTTTATATTTAATCAGCCAACTGCAAGGAAATAGAGCGAATAGTTGTAACAAAATCTGATTGAAAGGACTAACTTTGGGAAGAAAAAGAAAAGAGAATGAAAGAAGACCTTCATCATCTTGTTCCATAGCATCTGCCTCATCCTCAGATGATGTCCAGCCAGTAGATCTTGGGGTGTTCTTTCTACTTGATGAAGCCACATCGGTCAAAGCAGTTCGTATTGCTTCTGCATGAACTGCATCACCAACACAATCATTGAAGCTACCCCGTATAGGAGACAGAGATCCTGCCAAGATTAAAGTTGCCACACAAAATTTAAGATACATATATATTTTTCTTCTTGAAAACGAGTATTGAAAACCAACACAAAGGATTGAAAACCAACAAATCAAACATTAGCATATGAAAAGAAACAATCATTGAAACTCAAGACCGCTTTATGCGTAACACCAGTGACACTTTGTGTTTAAGGAAAAGAAGACAAACACATTAACGTTCATGCATATACAACTGACAGGCCTCCATAGAAAGGAAAATATGATAGAAACCAGTGTACCATCCTCATCATCGGTCATCATAGGGTGGTATGGCGTCTTCGGCTCAGTAATTTTCTGCCTTACAGGTTTATTTGCTTCGATTTCTCCCAGATTAGCCTCATCCCATCTAACTCGGCCCCTGCTACTCAATCAGCAAAATATAAAATCAGTATATCTATAAACTTCAAACATATGCTAATAAACAAAAAGTATACAAGATTTTACAAAACAGAAAAACCATCCATCTCCTAAATGCAATGCCTTAATAAACATTTCATTCTTAATATCCATTGTTAAGACAAAATGAATTTAACACAAGTATAAATCACACCCAAAAAATATAAAGACAATAGAAGAAGACAGATTGAATTACTTCATTTTGCTAAACAGCTGATCTCCGCAAAAGCAGCACAAGCAACTGCTCAATTGAATTGAATTCTCTGAAACAAATTGAAAAACTTATTAAATTCTCAACATTAAGCAGAATAAACCCAAAACAATTGCATTCTAGGTCCTCAACCCCTTATTAACGACAATGAATTATATTTACACAATAACCTAAGAACCTAAGAAAGAAAAAAATTTAAAAATAGGAAATTTCAATTCCATTTCTCCGAAATAAATCCAAAGCTCAAAGATGGGCCATAATATACTAATCAAAGACGCAGAATAAGAAAACTATCCAATAGAGCCGCAGATCAATAGCGCATTAAAACCCTAACGAACCTAATCTTCAAAAACGCAGAAGGTGCCCAAGAAAATATATGGATCACCTTGCTTACGCTTCGTTTGGTTGCTGAGAATATTCGAGAAAACAGAAGAAAATGAGCCACTGGAACCATAGAAATGGTCAATTAAACAGCGAGTTTGTTTACGGATCGGAACTTTCAATTTCTTTCATTTCCTGCCGTTTTCGGGATTTCATGGACAATTTTGAGCGTAAAAAAATGAAATTTATAAGTAGGAGAAAACAAGAAACAGAAAATTGGATTCGGTACCTCACTTCCTCTGGAGAAAATAAGCGTGCGAATCAATCGAAGAGCTGAATCCAATCTTCCTTTTTCGTTCTTATGTTGTCTTGTTTTACTAAATTACCCTACAGAATAAGATGTAATCGCAATTCAAGCCACCGAAGGATGTTTCATGCAGTGTGAATATAATAAAAAAATTCGATTATTTAAAGAGTATAGCCGCGCGGCTATACTTTTCAAATATGATAAATTCGAATATTTAAATGGTATAGCCGAGGGGCTATACTTTTCGAATATGATAAATTCGAATATTTAAACAGTATAGCCGCGCGGCTATACTCCTAAAATTTCAAATATTTAAATAGTATAGCCGCGCGGCTATAATCCTTTAATATATTAAATTCGAATATTTAAATACTGCTCAAATGTGATTAATTCGAATATTAAAGGATTATAGCCGCGCGGCTATACTTTTAGAATATGATTAATTCGAATATTAAAGGAGTATAGCCGCGCGGCTATACTGTTCGAATATGATAAATTCAAATATTTAAAAGGTATAGCCTCGCGGCTATACTCCTTAAATTCCGAATATTCAAATAGTATAGCCGCGCGGCTATACTCCTTAAATATATTAAATTCGAATATTTAAATTGTATAGCCGTTCGGCTATACGGCTCAAATGTGATTAATTCGAATATTTAAAGAGTATAGCCGCGCGGCTATACTTTTCAAATATGATAAATTCGAAACACCAAGCTTTCCATCCATATCACCACCAACCGGAGATGATGAAATTTTAAAACAGAAGCATCATGGTATGTACAAATCTCTGTTCTACAAGCTGAGAACAATTTGGCATAGTTGAGCAGAGAAAATGTTCCTGCCCAGAATATGGCTAGCATGCCCTGGAGAATCAGGATCCCTGTTAGGGTTTTGGTTTAATCTTCCAGCATCACTATCACAAACCGAGTGAGAAGCTAAATAACTCAGATTAAAAAGAACCATAATCAAAGAATCTGATATTTCAAGATAAAAACTTACATGCTTAGCTCCTTGGTCATGTCAGCATCCTTTATTACATAATCATCCGTATTTATGACTTCACCAAAGTCATCCCAGTCAGAATTATTTTCATAGAAGGGAAACATAGGGGCAACACTGGTAGAAGGGGGAGTGAACCCATCTATTAGCATGTCTGCTGTAACAAACAATAACAAAAGTTCATTATATACACTATAGATGAAATATAGTCTGCGTGCTTTAAAACTTCAAATGATCCATGGGAAAAAAAAAATATATCCTCCGAAGTAATTGCTTGTGTGTGAATAAATTGGTAAAAAAACAGATATATGCTACATTAACGACTCCGAAGTAAAACTTTATCCATAAATTACATACAAAAGTTATATACGCATATGAAACGAACTTGCTGGAAGGCTTCAGATTTTAAAGGTCCAAAGGACTAGTAATGCTTTGATGTTCATTCCAAAAAGAACATTTTCCTTTAAAGAAGGTTTCTTGGATGCTTAGAAATGTCCTTCAAAATATTAGCAGACAATTGCAATTTGTTTTCACACCTACCATCTAGCAAAGAATGTGTATTGCTAGCATCAACAACCATTGGATCACTAGTGCTGACATCAGCCCCTTGCGCAGATTTCGATTCCTCCTCTTTAATCAGACTAGCCTTTAGAGCTTCTTCCTTTCTTATTCTGTTCTGTTCTGTTCTTCTTCATAAGCAATTAGCTCCTCTCCGACCAAGGGCACCCTCCTGGACATGGTAACCTTAACAGCTTTTGGAGGTGGGTCTGCCTGAAGCATGCGAGCTAAAGTGCCAAACTACATAAACAGCTCAAGGTGTCAATGTGTGGTACATATTAATGAAAAAAGAAATGAATATGAGTCAAATATAGATTTTAATAATAACATTAAATGGCATACATGGATAGCTATGTCAAGAGCCTAGGTCCAAATTATACCTGGGCTCGTTCTGTAAAAAGCACAAGATTCTTGGGATCAGTTGCCCATTCGACAAATATATCGTGAGAGAAACCAGCTTCCAAGCTGGCCATGGATGCTAAAACAACCTGTATGTGATGTATATGTCAATGCCATTCAAACTAGTAGGCAAACTAAAGATAAAATACTCCAAAATGTATATATTGTAAACCTTCGGACCATCAGGAGCATTGTCGAGTTCGCTTTTGTTAACTAAAAGTGTTATACGCCTGCAAGGGTTAGCAAACATACCTAGTAAGTGATTGTTCAGCAACAGTAATTTGCAATAGTATCTGAAGTCAGTGACTCAAAATTTCAAATTGTCGTGAGTTAACATATATAGTAAATGAGACCACTTACTTCAAAATAAAAGCATTCACCCGTGTCGTCTCAAACGACTTTGCAATAGAATCACTCATCCACTCAAGGGAACTTTTAACATAATCAATTGTACTAGATGCAACATATTACATATGTTAGAAAGAAGACGGGATAGTTCAAATTTTCATCTGCCCAACACTGCAATTAATGGAAGAACCAATATAAATCATTGTAGTATACTAACCGATTCCAACATTTGAACAAGTTCCAAAGCTTGGCCAGCAGTAAGCTAAACAGACGGGTAATTTAGACGTGCAGCAAGCTAAACAGACGAATGCTTGAGGCGATTATTTGCCTCGGTCCGACGCGCGCACCCGGTCGCGATTAGGCATGCCTTTAAAAACACTGGTATCAACAGCTAGTAACACATTTCCATCAGATCGTAGAGTCTTCTTTTTGGTATCTAAATAATAACCAGAAAATAAAATACAGACTAAGAATAACAAAACCTCATTCATTCACAAAGTATAAATACTTGTTCATTCCATGCATGTTTCTTCAACAGGAAAAAGGAAAATAAAGAAGACAAGCAAATATGAATTTTACTGTAGATGGCAATTTTTAAGACAAAAATCTTGAGGTAGCTAAAATTCCTTGTCCATAAGGTACCTGTAAATTCCTTGTCCTTTTGGCGTCTATAAGGCTGATTGGTCAAAGCATTATAGGCATCTGTTATAAGAACAGCAGGACAATTTTGAGCGTAAAAAAATGAAATTTATAAGTACGTGAAAACAAGAAACAGAAAATTGGATTTAGTACCTCACTTCCTCTGGAGAAAATAAGCGTGCGAATCCATCGAAGAGCTGAATCCAATCTTTCTTTTTCGTTCTTATGTTGTCCTGTTTTACTAAATTACTCTACTGAATAAGATGTAATAGCAATTGAAGCCACCGAAGGATGTTTCTTGCAGTGTGAATATAATAAATTCGATTATTTAAAGAGTATAGCCGCGCGGCTATACTTTTTAAATATGATAAATTCGAATATTTAAAAGGTATAGCCGAACGGCTATACTTCTTAAATATAATAAATGCCATTATTTAAATAGTATAGCCGCACGGCTATACTCCTCAAATTTCGAATATTTAAATAGTAAAGCCGCCCGGCTATACCCCTTAAATATATTAAATTTGAATATTTAAATAGTATAGCCGTGCGGCTATACTGCTCAAATGTGATTAATTCGAATATTTAAAGAGTATAGCCGAGCGGCTATACTTTTCAAATATGATAAATTCAGAAATGTATAGCCGTTCGGCTATACTTTTATATTAATCTTAAAATTTTGTCAAGTTAACTTTACCAAAAAAAAAACGAAGGAAAAAGAAATTGCACCATGTAGGTCCCAGCCTATAGACCCGAAAACTTCGCCAAGGGTAATTTGGGCGAGGGAATGACAAATTTGTCAATTACAGATAACATAGTAATATGGAAAAAAATTTGGGAAGGAAAAATATGAAGAGAGTTTTGTAGCTTAAGAAGAAGCTTGTTCTTGGGGGCCCAATAGCTACACGGAGTAGCAGGAGTTCTTGATAACAGTGAAGACTTCGCCAGCATCCCACAAGAGTAAGAATTTGAGTTTTTCCAATCACATATATATATATATATATGTATATATGTATATCAATATAGTATGGATTCAACTTTGTTTTTCTCCGTCAATATCTGATTATCATGCGTGAAAATTCTTTGTCGATCTGGGTCTCTTACGGTTTCTTTGTTCTGTCTGAATTTTAGTGCTGAAAGGAAAATGGGTTATGTTAATTTTCATTTTTGTTTTTAGATCTAATGGTAATATTGTAACTTGATGATTGAGCTACTAAAGAAGGCTTGATGTAGTGTGCTGAAAATGAAAAGGGTGGTTTATGATTATAATTACTTCAAAAAGAGTTGGGATTTTACAATTGACAAAAGTTGAAGACTTAGAACCTCAATTGGTGAGGGCAATCGGAAGTTGAGCAAAATGTATTGAGTGCATGCGAATTCTGTTGAGATTGCCAAATGGATCCAAGTGTTTCAAATTTGCAGCAACATTGACCCTTTTTGTTCTGTTTCAGGTGGTAAAATTCACAAGGTTGAGGAAGATCAAGTTTGATAATGAAATTCTTTTGGTAGGGATAATATAGTAAAGAGATCAAGGGCAGAGATGTTTTCGTTGTTTTATGGACTCTGGAAATATATGTTCAGTAAAACAGAGTTTCATGTACTCATTCTTGGAATCGACAAGGCTGGGAAAACGGTAATACACCTGTGAAATCTTCTTTTACTTATTGGGCTTTATTTTGTGATTTTGAGCTGCTTTTATTTTTGGTGGAATTGTCTTCTTTTAACACATTTTCAGATACATTAGCTGTAATTATTATTCTGATATCAATTTGTAGACTTTGCTCGAGAAGTTGAAATCACTTTACTCAAACTTGGAAGGTCTCCCTCCTGATCGAATTGTTCCGACTGTGGGACTTAATATTGGTCGTATTGAAGCATCAAATACCAAACTTGTGTTCTGGGATCTGGGAGGTCAGGTATGTGAAATTCATCCGTGCCATTTATATTCTTTCATCTTTCTTATTCTTTATTTTAACATAGATTTGTTCTCCTTTTACTTGACTCTGGTTCCAAGTATTGTTCCACAAAATGTAGGATTGGGGAATACTATACGCTACTAGCATCATATGCAATTTTACATTTTCCAGAGAACATTATTATTGTTAATATTACTATCATTAGCTGGTTATCACATATCAGGATTGTTGTAGTCTCCAGCTGTTGCAAATCAATCCTTTCTGTAGTATCACATATCAGGATTGTCAGAATTATTGATGCAAGAGTTGTTTGTTTTTGCTGTCAGCCTGGTCTTCGCTCAATCTGGGAAAAATATTATGAAGAAGCACATGCCGTGGTCTATGTAATTGATGCCACTTGTCCATCACGTTTTGAAGATTCAAAATCTGCATTGGGTAGGTTATAATAATTGCTAAATCTTGTGAACATATTGTGCTGGGTTTGTAACCATGATTTCCTATGATCGTATAGCTATTAAAGTTGAGGAATAACAAAAATACTTGAGACGCTGATACTATTACTTTTAACTTTTTAAAACCAGAAAAAGTTCTTCGACATGAGGATTTGCAAGGAGCTCCTCTATTGATTTTGGCCAACAAGCAGGTGAGAGGCGAATATTGCATCCTTCCGAACCAAAAGAATAGTATCATTTCACACAAATTCATAAGCAACCTAATCATGAATTTTCATAAATTTGGGCTTCCATATGTCTGAAGTTATGGAACCACAGTTTTCACGTTTTGGTATTTTCTTCAAAATGCGCACACCCTGAAATCTATGTGCATAGTTCTCCTTAGGTGACATATCTTCTATAGAAGGGTTGTGATTTGTTGTGCATCCTTCTTTATGGAATTACTTCCTTCTATGTTTGATATGACGATCTGCTATGCCTCTGTCATCTCTCGTTTTCTATTGTAGCTACCTTCCATTTACCAAATTCTTTCTTTGAAGTCTTGTTGTACTCTGAAGTCTAGTTTTTGTGTGCCTGTGAGGAACCTTGGGTGCTGGCAGAAGCTTTGGCATGCATTGTGTTGTGTTAACCTGGTTCTTAATTAAGAGAAAAAAATTGCTCAATAAATCTCTGTCTTCACTCTATTGAAATATGTTGGCAATGGCAGGATCTTGCTGATAGTGTATCAGCTGAGGAACTTGCTCGATATCTAGATCTTAAAAAGTTGGATGAAAGGGTGTATATGTTTGAAGCCGTTTCAGCATATGATGGGTAAGTTGATCTTTTCTAAGCTACATTGCTTCGCTGTATATTTAACTATTTAATTGCTTCGATACATTTAGCGATATGGAAAAGAAATTTTGGCACCTGATGAACTACTACATAGTGGTTGAACCAGAGATCTGCAGTACACATTTCTGAGCACGGAGATGTGGTAGATTTACAAAATGCAGTAGCTCTTACAGTTTGATATTGGATTGCAGGATGGGGATTAAAGAAAGTGTGGAGTGGTTGGTGGAGGTAATGGAGAGAAGCAAGAGAACTGAAATGTTGAGAGCCCGTGCGGGAGCAACAGGGCCTGCTTCAAACTAGAATGGCGTTGGCATGTATCAACAACCGATACGGCAGTTGGGTTGCCCTGCTTCTTTCTGTAACGGTTGTGTAAATAAATCAGGCTTTTTGAATTCATTCTGATTAATTGATTACATGATTCTAAGTCAAAAATCAAAGTTTTCACATGTCTTCTTCAGGCTAGTGCTTCTAATTGTTCTTACTTTTTCAGCTGGAAATTCAGAATGTGATATAACTTATTATGTGAATCTTGTATTTTAAATTGCTGTTTCCTACATACGTATCCGGTTGCAGCCAGCCTAGGAATTTTATGCATCAACGTGGCCCTTGTTACAATTGTCTCGTACTCAATAAGAATCGGAAGCAAGATTCAAGGACTTGAATAATGATAATAATAACACATAATAGGGACATTGGATCATTTGAATACATTTGTTTCCATTCCTTGACATCCTTTGCAAGGAATACAGTACATTTGAAGAAGCGCCTTCAGTTTTTCAAGCCACCGCTGCCCTTATTCTTCTTCACTGCTGGTTGTGGTTCTTTGCAAATCAAAAGGAAAAAAGACAATATATGTGTCATGTTCAATAATTCTAGTATACCCAAAATCCAATTTATTATTATTATTTTCTTCCAAAAGTAATGTAAGAAAAGAGTGAAATACTTACTGGAAATGAGGGCCATAGGTCTGGTCTTGAACAGAATCCGGTGGCGAATAATTCCGATGACTTCCAATTCTACCCCTGCGTCTCGGGAGGGCTTGAGTTTCCTTAAGACCAAGAGTGGTTTCTTCAAGGGCAGTTTGGTCCCTGTCAATTCATGATACCCAATAGTAAATGTGTAGGTTTGGTCCTGGGAGGAGGCGGAAGGGCGGCAGAGGAGGCCGATGTGGAGGTTGTGGAGGCGATCTTGAAATTGGGACTGAACCTCCACCACCCCTTGCACTTCCACCACCGCCCATTCTGGGCAGTTGCTCTCTCCGCAACTGCACTTCACCCGAATCTGCATTCTCACTCTCTCTCTGCTCTTCTTCTTCACCTTCTTGTTTTTCCCTCACTTTTCAATTTAACCCTTTTTTTTGGCGGCTAACAACTCCCGCTCTCCAAACAAAGCCCTCACTTCTACCTGAATGTGAAATACCAGCAAAGCAAATTTTTTGGGCCTGAGTGCTTAGAGCCCATTACCCACAATTAAAAAAAAAGAAAAAAAGGGCCATGTATAGAGCCGAATCCTGAACTCATCAATCAATCCATACATCCATCCATCAGTAAAGGGCCCAACAATAAGAAGAAATACGAATATAATAATAATAATGGATTATAACGGCTTGAATGGATTGTAATATAAATTAATTCAAAATGTGTTATAATGTAATTGTATGAGATGGTCATTAATTCCACTTAACTCTAGATTAAACATATAAGAGACCTCTAGAAAGAATGACCATTAATTCCATTTAATTCAAATCTAGAAATTAATCTCAAGTGGAATTAATCTAGAGAGTCCTCTCACACCTTTTTTTTTTTTTTTTTTTTTTTTAAAGAATAAGCGATAATTGTATTTATAACTTAGGCACCAAGACCATCAGCCACATGGGCATAAACTACCCAAAAAGAGTTGATACAAATGTGGAAGCACAATAACCACGCAAGGTTATTCCAAATACAGAGAAATACACCACAAAGTATATCTCCACTAATAGTGTCATAAAGCCAAACAAATTTCGGCATGAAAGCCACAAGCCTAAACAAATCAAACATGGACCGTCGCGCTCAAAAATACCAATACAACTACAACTTTTAAACTATCATAAGTAAAAATACAATTAGAGACTCAACTACAAACAAAATACCCAACTTACAAGAGTTGATGTAATTATTACAACAACAAAAACTGCAAAACCAACTGAGATGGAAAATAAATAGTCGCCACCGACGCCATCACGAAAACAGGAACACTACCGTCGAAGCCAAGGTTGAGGGGAAAACCGCAACCACAAAAGAACTTTAAAAAAACACGCACAAAACCCGCATATATGCAAAAAGAACCCAAACAACACCAAGATAAGCCGCAAAACAAAAGGGCATCACAAGATGAGAGGGATTTAAGGAGATCTGGGGCAACAAGATAGTAGAGCAAACAGCACAACCAAACTCTCAAGGGGTCATAAATGACCACAAGCTCAACCAAAAAACTAAAAAGAAGGCAAGAGAAAAGAGCGAAGAAGGGGAGGAGAGAAGATAGGAAGGAGAAGGAAGGAGAGAGGAGGAAAGGCAGTGACCTTCCCTCCCCCTCCCCTACGATAGGAGTGGCAGCTAGGGTTTGAGAGGGAGAGAAGCGGAGAGTGTTTGAGAGAAAAAATGGGTGATTTTATTTTAGCCCTCTCACACGTTTAATCTACAATTATGTGTCACTACACAACCTTTAACCTTTAACATGAATATTACAGCATACACAGTTAATAAGAACATACATTAAAATTAAACATACACAGAGAAAACTTCGCCCCTGAAATCTCTTTCTAAAACAGATTGTCCTTATGGCTGCGTTGTGATAAACTAACACAAGAAGAGAAAAGAAAAGAAAAAAGGTTAGGGGCGTGGAACTAGGTTGGTACGAAGTGTTGTATAAGCTGTACAAGGATTGAAGTCAGTGCAACTGTGCAGATGCATTGCCCATGTTTCACATTGATTGCCTATCCATGCCCTTTTGGTTTTTATCTGATCCACCAGAACTAAGCAAACTTGCATTCCTGGTGTGTGCAGGCTCTGAAAATTGCTGGCACAAAACATCAGTTTGGCAGAAGTTATCTAGACCAACATTTTTCAAGGTCAAGTCACTGTTTCCTTGGGTTCTTGATGAGCTTAGTTGCTGCTGAAAATACTCCTCAATATGAGGATCATAGTCCAGTGGGATTGCACCTGTGAGAGTTTTTATAGCAAATTCAATGCATGGGTCTGGCCATAAACCCCCGAAAGGCAACTCGACTGGGGATCCTGACTTCTGTTCAGCCTTATCATCCTTTCCAACTTTTCCCCCATGCTGTTCTGGTATAAAAAGGTTGCCTGGAAGCAAAACAACATCGCTGCTCTTATTGTCTTCTTCTTTGTTTCCAGACCGATCTTTGGGAGTAGCGAAGTCACCTGAAGATTGCTCACTATTGCTCCTGGAATTGTCAAAAGCTACTCCAGTGAGAGTCTCTATTGCAAATGCAATGCATGGATCTGTCAAGAAATCCCCGAGAGGCAAGTCTGGTTGAAGTCCTGGCTTCTCTTCTGCCTTATCAGTGGTTTCAAGTTTTCCAGCATGTTCTTCTGGGAAAACAGAACCACACGTTTGCTTCTCATCACCATTAATCACTGTTTCCACATTTTGAACATGCTTTTCTGGCTCAACCTCAGGATAACCAGGCTGTCGGAATACAGAACCAGCGGAATTACCAGAGGAAGAACCTTCAGTTGTCCTATGTACTCCTTCCCCTGATTGTTTAATTGTAACTCGACGTGCTCGAGTACTTGTTTTCAGTTCTGGCACTGGATCAACTTCAACTCCAGCTAGTCGCTTTGAAGCACGACGAGGCAAGTTCAGCTCTTTCTTGTTCTTGGACTTGCCCAGGCCAAGTTGGGTCTTTTTACTTTCATGTTTAACGAGCCCACTTTCCAGCCATTGCTTATCTGCCAGGCCTCCACCTGCAGGAACTGAAATAAATTCACTTTTGTAAGAATCACCGTCCTGTTCTTTCTGCTCTGAACCTTTGGCTTCTGTTGGACTTAAGCTGCCTGATTCGGTGTCCACCTCAGCTGCAGTCAGTTGTGTGATTTCAAATTAGATAAAAGCTTAATTATATAGTAAAGTAGAATAAGGGTTGGCCCTTCGAAATCAATCTAACTTCCTAAATCATCACCAACACCACACCGCCCCCCCCCCCAATTATTTCCACATAAAAGAAACAGATAAGAGGAAGAAGGAAAATATCTATGAAAAGATGACGCAACAATACCAAGACAGTGTAAACAAGAGATGAAAGTTGCACATTACTCTGATCAGAAGTTTGTGCAGAAAAGGTCGGGCTTTCTGCATTACATGCTAGATTAAGTATCTGTCCATCCTTCATGATCTCATTCAAGTGCGAGCTCTGATTGAAGTTACAGACAATGAAATTTTTCCTAACAATCAAAGTTAATGGTAGGCATAATAAAGTACAAACCCAAACAATCCCTTTTCAGTATAATACTTACAGAGGCTTTTTCATCTTCCAATTCCTTATCACTGCCATGACTTGGCTCTTGAATTAGCCTTCTTGGCTCCTCATTTTCAAGATAGCGATTCACATCCTTCATAGAGCGGAATACTTTTTCACTTACAGGATCAATATAGTACTGCATACATTGAATATCCAGTCAAAGAATGTATTGATATTTCAGTGGCCAAATTGGAGTACAAATATCATGCAAATCCTCTGCAATGCAGCCAAGCAAATCAAGAAATAGTGAAAACTTTTGAGAGATTACCGAGTCTCTCCTGATCTTATGATCCTTTTTTGTCATCCGAATTTCTTTGATCCATCCTGGAGGTAGTCCTTCTGCTATAGTCTTATCAACCACAACCTAATTGCTTGAATAATTGAAGTTTCCATATCCAAATTAATAAAATCTGATAAAATCAAACATCTAAATGTAAATAATAAAGAGCAGTTGGTGTCAACGAACATCATTTGCTGATCGCTTCAGAGTCTCTTTAACTTTCTGTTTGACTTCATGGCTGATTTGAGAGGTGTTGAGATAGCGAGATACCTCTGCCTTGGAATTGAATTTATGTCCACTTGAGGTATTGTAATAATACTGCAATAAGCGCAAATTATATACATCTGAACTGAAGTATGCTGAGACACATCACAAAATATAATCAAGTTGATATTCTCTCCATATACAAGTGAAGAGGTGATCAAACAACAGATTCCCAGAACAATGAAGGGTAAGCAACTGTTTCAAATTTGGGCTTAAAATTAACACTTATCCCCAAACCCTCGCAGTCATTTTCTTATGTTTGCTATATGTCTTAAAGAAACAAAAGAAAATCCACGGAAATTTCGGGTACTGAGGCCCTATCTCATTATCCTACAATGTTCTCAAACGATTTCCACATCATCTTTCCTTTTTGGCAAGACTTGAAAATTGAAATGCAACATCTTTCCTTCTAGGACATACAAATTATGAGATAAACATCACTAATCAACATAACAATCACAATCAAATGAACCCTCTAACTTTAAAAAAAATATAAATTTTCAAGTTCACATCTTTTATCACAAGGCACAAGAATTAACAGTAACACAGACCACATTTCTACCCTATTGACTTCCAAAATCCACCCAAACTCACTGTAAGTTTAGAAAACTTATTAATCAGCTATGTGGATTACCATGTAATGCACTCCACTTAACATTAAAACTAATTTCCCAAACTTTGACCAACAAACAAAACAAAATTCCAAACTTGCCGATCAGTGAGAGCCTCTGTTAACTTGCACTAAGCATAAAAACTGGTTCTTCACCAAGTTCAGGAACATAAAGCTAAACAAGCCTATAACTTTAACATGTAAAATTTCTCAAGCTAAAGTTATAAAGATAGAAAGAGCTCAAAGACATAGCAACTTTTTACCTTGTCTCTTTTACCGTTATTTCTAACTTTGACCTCAACGGTCCAACCAGTTGGGAGCCAGTCCTCGGATTTTTGGTCCGTCATCTCGCCGGAATATGACCACACAGTCACTCTCTTTCTCTCTCTCCGTGAGTCAAAAGCTTGGAAATTTAGAGTGCTCTTGGACAAAAGGCTTCTCAGACCCACGTGTTGCCCAAACTCTCTTGCGATGCGAGGGACGCCTAGGAGAGGAGAGAACGTGTACATCTCCGATGAACATGATTGTTTAATCATCTGCTACGCTCTTTCAGTACGGCTCCGTAATGTGCTTAATCAAGTTGTACTTTTGGGATGAAAATACCCTCTCGTTTTTCACCAAATGACTCATTTAGCCCAGCGTACAATATTTAGAATCGAAAAGTTTGAAGAAGCTTCTGACCTGGGCTGCATAGGATTGAGTTTCATCAAGTGGAACGTGCACTTTCTGCTCACGGAGATTCCACTATTGCAGCAGCGAGTGTACCAACGGTTAACCTAACACTTCCACTTAGACGATGACACGTGGCTCAGTGTTTTTCTTATAGTTGCTTTGCTGCTCACTTTGCTCTTTAACTTTCTTGTGTTTGGAGTGGAGGTGACATGGGAGTAACTGGCTACAGAACCACTGGATTGTTGCTTTCTGAATCTCTGACACTTTAAAATTTGGGATTTTTCTAAGGTACCCCTGAACAGTTTAAAATTTAGCTGTGCCCCTTTATTTTTAGCCACACAGAATTGGCACTGTGTGTATTCTTTCATTTGTCTATGAATCCCACCTTTCAAATTTTCTTTCCTTAGAAGAAACGCAAACAAGAGTAAAGACAGAAAAGGAAACAAACTTCTGCCGATGGAAAAGTCGGAAAACTTCCTTTCCATTGTCATTGCATGTTCCCAAAGGATAAGGAAAAACTTTGTGCCAGCATAGAATAAGCTAAGCACGTATAATTGAGTTTGGTAATGAAAGGAAACTTGGGAATCTCATAACAATAATAATAATTATACATGTACAAAATTACAAAGAAACAGAAAGTTTTATATCTCATACAATATCCAAACTAGTATGTATTCTTCTGCATCAAGTGACTGCAGATTTATTGTATTAAATCAAGCTAATTGTGAAGCTGATTGGGTCCTTCATAGACAACACGGTGCGAAACTGCGTGGATTGCGTTGATCTTGTTCTTCCTCATGGACTCGATGGAGCTTCGAAACATTGGAGCATACCTTCTGCTGTATATTACCCTTTGTTCTGTATCTCCATTAGAAGCTTGATTAGTACTAACAATACTAATAGATCGACCACAACTGCAACTTTGAATTATTCCCAACAAGAGAATGAAAATAAGAATTGGGATTATGCCCTTTTGAGCCTGCATGATTTGTATCTGTATGATGAGATTATTATGAGCTAGAAAACAAGGCTTGTATATGTAGAAGAAGAGCAGAGGAAGTGGTATGTGTTTGCAACTTTGTGGTGTTGGCGTTTGTCAACAAGTACTTGAAAACTGCTCCATAAATAAAGGAGCTGGCTCGCTTTTGCCTGCAGGCTGCCTGCAGCGGCCAAAATATTCCTGAACTCATAATTAAAAATGCTACCACCAAGTCAAAATTCTTAATGAGATCGGCACTGTGTTACATACACGTTTATTCAAAATGACAAAAGTTGACTTTTCAAGCAAGCAAGTCGCTTTCTGCACTATATAACCATGTGTAGCTCTAGCTCAAATGTTCATTTGCACAGTTGACTTATCCTCATAGAGAGCTTTTTTTTTAAAAAAAATGCATAATCTAATCCATGTCTTGCTGGAATGGCTGGCAGGCATAGCTATGGCATGAATGGGGAAGTTTTCCTTCTCTTTCCTCTCAAGAATGCATTATTTATGCAACTGGTGTGAAATATCTGATCAGCCGTCAGTACTTTAATCTGTTTCTCTGTCATAGATTTGAACATTGGTATAGACGAAAATTATACGAAAAATGATGTTAGAACTTTCAAGCCAATTGGACTTTTTGTTGTTATGATTACGTTGTTTAAAGTATTAAATTCCAGAACTCTCATATGATAGCAGATGAAATTCTAGTATCTACTGTTTCCACGCATGAAGCCAACATTCAGGCAAGACTTCTAGCGTTCATGCACAGCACCATAAAACAGATGAATCTAAAAGGCTCATTGTAACTTAGCAATTTTATCGAAATTTTTAATTTTAATACAGCCAAATTCATGCTGTCAGCAAGCAGGCTACACCAGTAAACTAACATTATAAATGACACTAAAATTAATCAATCCGGAAAAACAAAGTCAATTGCCATTTCTATTGCATATGTATGAGATTTGACCTGCTCCACATTTTAAAATCATTTTTATACTTTCTTATTCAACATCTGCAGCAGTCTGGTATTGTTCATGTTATGAAATAAAAATATATACTTCGCATGGAATGACCAATAAAATAAGGCTTAATATCACAAAATATCCTTAAGGTTTAAGAAACTATCAAATTACATCCTTAATTTTAATTTTTATTTTTATTTTTCATTCGTGGTCCTCAAGGTTAGTATGTGTGATCACAAATGGTCTCTGCCGTTAGGTTCCCTCAAAAACTCCGTTAGTTTGCTAACGTGGCATATATATATATCACAAAACATCCCTAAGTTTCACGCACCTATCACAAATGGTTCCTGCGATTTTTTTTTAATTTTTTCATTTAAAATTCATAAAATTTTGGTTTTATTTTTTAAATTATTTAAAAATATATTTTGTATTTTAAATACATGTGACACTTTTTTAAGATGTGGATTCCATATTTATGTCACATCAACAAACTAATGAATTTTTTTAAAATAATTTAAAATTCATAATTTAAAAATGAAAAAACCATTTATAGAAGGATTTTAACCTTGAGGACCATTTATGAACCCTAAACCCTTGGTTTTTTTTTCATTTTTAAATTTTATGAATTTTAAATTATTTTTTAAAAACTCCATTTGTTTGTTGATGGGGCATATATGTGGAGCCCACATCTCCAATAATATATTGTCACGTGTATTTAAAATACAATATATATTTTTAAATAATTTAAAAATGAAAACCAAAATTTTATGAATTTTAAATGAAGAAATTACAAAAAAATTCGAAGGTACCATTTGTGATAGGTGCATGAACCTCATGGATGTTTTGTGATATATATATATATGCCACGTCAGCGATCTAACGGAGTTTTTTACGGAACCTAACGGCAGGGACCATTTGTAATCACACATACTAACCTTAAGGACCATGAATGACACAAAAAACATTAATGATGCAATTTGATAGTTTCGTAAACCTTATGAACATTTTGTGATCTTAAGCCATAAAATAAATATAAGAGGGTTGTGAAATTATGAGGCATGCACCATGTGTAGTTTGGAATCTTGACCAAGCATGAGGAAGAAAATTGATCAAGTTAACTTGTTTAGTGGTACAAGTATGTCTGTCAATAATATAGTCGTGAAAGGTTTGGTTTTGACAACTTAACAGTTTAGATGACATGACAGACATTGTTAGCTAGCCCCATTTTCATCCCAGACAAGTTTCTTCCTACAATCCGATAGGCTAATTTTCTTTGATTTTCTAAAGCAATGACCTTTGCAATCTAAAACTGTCGTGTAAATAACATCCAATTAATGTAAGTTGGATTGGATGATGGCTAGCTACAGGGGAGACAGAGTACTTGGAAATCTGGGAGCTTCCATTTTTTATATTCATTTTTTTTCCTGTGTCTTCCATCCAGCACATAATCAAATGCTCATCCAAATATTGAGCATTACAGTGATTCAGCAGAGTGGCTCTACTTTTAGCAGCTGTGAAGATCATGTTGCGTACATATTTACATAACAAAGAATCTTAATTATCATATTCCAGGTAAAACCCAACACCTTGAGATGTACATGTACTGGTTTAATTTTTCTGAGTTTGATGTAAACAAAATTATCAGACATTCGAAAAAGGTATGATATTTTACATCTCTGATTTACCACACTATGACATGACATGATTATGCGACAAACTAAACCACTAATTGGTTCATCAAAAGAACAAAGGAAAGAAGTAAATTTTCTTTGAATCCTTGAGTTTAGTGAAGCTGCATAATTTGGACCTTTTCTTTCATGTTCTTTTCCAAGAACCAACTGTGTCTCTCAGCCTTGAGAGTTGAGAAGAAAGTAGAATATATGTTTCATTGAAACAGATTGGTGTCTGGAAAATCCAACTCAGTTGTGAAGTGGATTTGGTCCACTAGGGACAGCTTGATGAGCAACAGCATTTATTTGGTGGTTGATCTTCTTATATTCAGATCCTGCAGAAGAATGAGCACCAGAAATAAGGCGCCGGGCAAACAGAGATGAAAACTTTGCTGTTAGTCTTGACGCCGAATCTTCACTTCTAGGACAACACCGGCTGATGCACCGGCAACTTGAAACACGAACCAGTGCTAGAGTAACAACAAAGCACAAAAACACAGGAGAGAGTTTATGAATTCTCATGACTGAAAACTTGGGTACAAGTGCATTCAGGTGGAGTTTTTATAGCAAAGGAATTAGGGAGGTTCTTTTGAGTTGTTTGTATGTGTTGGCAAGCAGGTTTCAACTAAAAGGTTTATTTATAGGGAAGGATCACCCACACCCATTTGCATTTTTCTCTTTTCTTTTCTTTTCCAAGGATAGGATCAAGGCAACCACTGCTGAGAAAGATCCAAAATTAGCAATCAATCAATTTTATCACACGACTGAACACTTCATTTCCTAATCATTGATAGGCTTAAATGAAAGAAAAATATACAAGTGAAATAACACATAATCCATTCATAAAGGACAAAACATTAGAAACAGGAAGCCAAACACATCTGATAGAAGTTGATTGAGGATGTTAAAGCACACATGAACATGATGGCATGATGCTGAGACATCAAGGGCCGTTCGCTATATGGCATTGGCAGCACCTAATCTAATTATCTCCCAACTATAATGCATAGCTTTCTTTCTGATGCTACATAACAAGCTGAGATTTCTAGGGTTTATATTTATCAAGTACTATATGAGAAAAGTTGAAACGTGTTATGAAGGCAAGTCAAAAATATTGTAGGGGCCAGGCCAAGGGACCAAGGCATTTAATTAATCGTACACACTGTTGTAAAACAGTGCACTGAAAAGATATCTCAATGCCCAACTTCAACTACTAGCAGGGGACAGCGAATGGTGCAGCTATAGAACCTGTCCTTTGTGGTCCAATATAAAGGAAAGGACGCCAATCTTGCATGGCCAATACTTGTAGGGCAACTTCTGTAATGAGGGGGCTATAATGAGGGGTTAAATCCAACCTTTCGACATTAAAAATGATCGAAGGGTTACTAAGGACCCCCTCACTATATTCTCTCTGTATTTTTAGGGACATATTGAATTTGTCTTATGAAACGATTTCCACTAAAAATATCCTAGTGTCTAATAGGTGCCTTTGATTTTCAAGATATGTATCACAATTGTCTCATGTAGAAGTAGCTTATGCTTTGTCCAAAGGGGGCATTGATTTTCAAGTGACATGAAGGGTAGAAAACTTGGAACCAATGAGTACAGAACACGTTCATCCTATCTTTTAAACACCCAAATCTCTATATGGACGTGATTTGATTCTGTGTTCCAAAGCGATGGGAAAGAATGGACTTCGAGAAAAAGATAGTATGCATGTGTTTTATATGGCATGCTTGTGAAGCTTGTAATGTTCCTAAACAAGGCGCTAAAGTGACAATTAACAATCTTTATCGAATCATTGATGATTAAAATTAATAAAAACGACTTCAATTTTGATGGGATTTTTCTTCATTTCTCCCTGACCTGACCTATATCGTTTCCCACATCAAACAACCCAGCATGCGATCTTATATTACCAAAAACTTGGCCATGATCATTTTTTCTGCTGGATCACTTCTCTTGCAGTCTTCAGTTCCATCGACCCACAAATTAAAAGATTGAACCAGAAAAACAGGCGTACCATCTGCCTGGCAACATTACAAGAGCAGAATTACAAAATTTCCAGTCTATGGGATGGGAAAATAAAATGTTATGGATCCAAAAAGCTGTTTCGCATGTATGAATACGAAACATCATCTATATATAATTCCTTAACCGCGTAAAGTACTCAAAGAAGTCTGACAGTGCTGATTTATTACATCACAAATTAAACATCCACGAAAATCTGATTATAACGGGAGTACTATGAATGCAGTAACTTATGAGTGCACAAGATTCACCAACTATGCGCAGCCAAACCCCAAACTTGCAAGTACCTCCAGAGAAATGGTTTACCCAGCATTTTACTCTTCCTTAGCTTCAGCACTAGATGAGGTTTCCTCAGATTTAACAGCTGAGCTTTCAGATGGAATATCTTCAGCAGCTTTAGTGGTTTCACCAGTGGCTTCTCCATCAGTTTCCGTCTTCTTAATAGTTCCAACCTTGACATACTTGCTCATGAACTTGTATTCCCAATCCTGCAAGGCCTCAAGTTCAAATGGTCCAAGACCAGAGATATCACCAGTCAGATCTTTGTCTTCAAAAGACATTTTTGCAAGAGCTCTGCTAGCATCTTTTCCTGCGAACAGTGCGTAAGGCCCACCAGGTCCATAAAACATCCTGCAACCATGGTTCAGAAGTAAACAAACTAAGATCCATATGCAAGAAAACTATTTAAGACAACATAGGCAAAGTACTAGTAGCTACTGACCTATTAGTTGCGCATCACCCACAATGATATGGATGGTTAAGCAAGAATGGCAAAGTGTACTTTTTACTAAAATTCAACCAATCTGATGTCCATCAACAAGTTGTTTTAGGCCAAAACATGACTTTTACCCAAAACCGATAATAAAAACCCTAAAATGCACATATAACAAACAAAAGCGAGTACGAAAAGAAGCAGTAAACTGGCGTGGTATGTTCCCATTACCCACTTGGTGAGGTTGAATGAGGTCAAACTTGTTCATAGATTTAAAAACTATGAATACAACTCTTCAAAAACCAACTTGAATTGAAAAACCGTGGATAGACAAACACATAGCTAAACAACATCATGTAGAAAATGAGTTGGGACAAAGTAAAGACGCTGTTTTTCACCCCAAAAAAAAAGACGCTGTGTAAGAAACAATTTCAAACGCTTCTATTTTAAACAGACGGACATCATTACCCTTCACCCCTCAACCCAACGCTCCTAAATTCAAACTCCAATGAAATGCATCTCATAGATAGTAACTACTAGACCACAGAGAACTGCGATCCCCTAATTATGTAATTTGCTGCTCTAATTCTACAAGAATTTCATCATCTTAGAATAACTAAGAACGCACAACTCTAGAATTCCAAGGTTTTAAGTTAGCCACTTGTCCACAGATTACAAATCCACAAAACATCGAAGATCATGACACCAAACGCGCAGAACATACCAGAAATCACAAAGGCATCCAACAAATTCACATCCCCAAAAATCAAAATATCCTTCGACTCAAAACCGACACAAGCTAATCCATAAACTGATCCAAAAATGGCCAGATAACCAGTAGCCGATAAGAAGAAACATGCACAATTAACAAACCAGGAGCTAAGGAAAGCCAACACACCCGTTGACCACACAAAGAAAAAGGAAAACAATACAATAACACCTGCAAAGATAAGCATAAATATTGAAAACCCAGAAGCCAAAAACCAAAATCCAAACTACGGAATAGAAAAAATAAAAACAGAGAAAAAATTCCCAAATATGGTACCTGCTTTGAGACACGTCATAGATCTGACCCTTGATAGCCATGAGCAAAGGCTTATTGGAATCGGTGCCGTCGTATTGCTTCAAGTCGTCTTCAGTGATCTCGCCCAACTGGACAGGAGGGGCCAGAGGCTGCATCTCCTCCATGTTCCTGGGCCTCTGATGGTTATCAGACGACCCAAAGAGGCCCGAGATGACATGGTATATGGCGACGAGCAGAGCTAACAGTGTGAAGAAGGTCGTAGGAGAGAGGCCTGTGTATGCTACGATTGCCTCTTTCAGTGTTTCCCACAGTTGCAGAGCCATTTTTGGTTTCACTGGAGAGAGAGAGAGAGAGAGAGGAGACTGAAGAAGCGGTGAAATGTTTATCAACTCCGAGTCCGAGTCCGAGTCATAGCGGGGTAAGTAACGTTTCGTTTTGTTTGGTTTGGTTTCGTTTGGTCTGGTTTGGTCTGGTCTTATTTCGCACTGGTCCCACCATCACCCACCAACTCTTTTTTTTTTAAATTAGGAAAAAAAATCCCTCTATTTCTTTCCATGTTTTTTCTTTCTTTAAGTTTTAGTTTACTTCCTTTTATAAATTTAATTTAATTTTTAATTTCCTAAAACTAGGCCATTAGTCTTGTGCAGTGTTTTCAAAGGCATGCGTAGGCGTTGGAGCGAGGTGAGAGCAAATTTCCTTAAGCGTTCCCTGAACAACTGTTTACACGCTTAGCGTGTGCGTTGACGGCTAGGCGTAAGAAGGCGTGCGCTCTGGGTGTTGTTTTAAACTTTTTTGTTTTTTGTTTTTTTCCAAAAGTTATTATTTGGCTTAACAAATCAATTTCTCACTCCTACTCCTACCCAATACAATTAAACAGACCTAAACCTCAAATTCATTCTCTCAGCCGCATATCTATTCAGCTTTAGGGTCAGTTTGGCATTGCTGTGGTGTGAAAATAATCGCTGTCAGATTTTGTGTGTGAGAAATCAGCTGTGAGAGAAAACAGTTTGGCGTTTGGTAAACTTTTTGTTAAAAGTGTTGTTGGTACTAATTCCCTCATAATCAGAAAATAATTCCCGCAAAATCATTAAATCCAGCGCCTCTTCGAAACTGATTCCTGCATAATCAGAAAATGAAAGCACATCATTAGCTGTTTTCCCTTATAGCTTTCTCTCACAGCAATTTTTAACAATAAGTGATTTTCTCATAGTTTACCAAACGAGCTGGGCTTCCCAAAATTTTTAAAAAATCACTTATTATCCCAAATAAGCAATGCCAAACTGGCACTTAAACTTCCTCTCAATTTAGGAACCAGCCTCCTCAATTGTATGACCAATTGAGTTTTAAGATTGACTATTATAATTATTACTTATATTTAATTATATTTGATTGATTATTAAGCTTCAATGGAAATTAATGATTCAGTTTAGTTGTATTGTATTATTTATCAATGTTCTTATAAAAATAATTCATATCTCAAAAGGCTTACACCTTAATGCTTTAAGACTTACACCTCGCGTTGCAAGACCAAAAACGTCTTGCATCTGCGCCTCGCCTTTCAAAACATTGGTCTTGTGTATAGGAATGAGAAAATAAACAACAATATTTTTTTCAATGAACAGCTTTTGTGGCACTCTAATCACAAGAATTTTATTAATTAAGTCATACGTACACAATACAATCACCAAAACAAATTAATTAGGGATAAAACATTGTTTACAATTAATTAAATTAACCCTTCTTCTTTGATGAATCAAAGAGCAAGGGAGGCCACTTCATCTGCTTTCCACAGCCCTTCTTCATATCCATGCCACCTGTGTTGTGCAAATTGAATGCACTCCCCTAATGATCTTGTTGTTGATGGACTTTGTAACAAACACAATGATGGATGAATCACACACTCACACACTCACACACTCACAGAAAATAACCAAGCACAAATGACACAAGATTTATAGAGGTTCGGCCAACTCTTTGCCTACTTCCTCTTGGTGATCCCCTTGAGAAATTCACTTCATGAAAGAATAGGTTACAACTTTGGTTTACAAAGAAAACCCCTTTAGAACTCTATTATCTCCACAAGCTCTCTTTTCTCTCTCACCCCTTGCTCAACACTTTGATGCACTTGTGAACACTCTCTCACCCTTGGTGTTTCCCTCCTTGGTTTCTAGACTTACAAGACTCCAACCCTTGAGCTCTCTCTCTCCTTGGCTTCCTTGGCTTTCTCCCAAAACCTTTAGCCTCTTGAACTCCTTTGGATTTCTGATTCCTTGGCCTTAGCACTTTGCACTAAGCTCTCAAGCACAAGAGCACTAAGCACAAAATACTAAGCACACCTTGTAATGTCTGCACTTCCCACTTAAGTAGACAAGTGTAAAGCCTCCCTACATCATTAGCCACCCTGTAAAAGTCTCTAGCATGTGGCAAACCAGCCACCCAAAAATCAGATCCATGATTTAAGGAAAGCATAAGTGGTAGGCTATCATACAACCCACCAATCTATACTTAATGTTGTTTAAGACTTTCCCTAGTAGCTGCCATATGTCCTAGCACTCATAAAAGACTTGTGAAGGCACATGGCGTTGGGTAGGGTAATGACCCATGTGAAAAAGCATCTTGAAAACGCGTGGAAAAAATCCAGCACAGGCGGCGGGCGACCGGTCGCTTCCTGCGATTTTTCCAGCTCTCCAACTTCATCCAATCTGCTTCAAAACGACCGGTCGCGAATACCTTGCGACCGGTCGCTTCTCCCGAAGCTTGCATCCTTAATGTGAGCCAAATTTCCAACAACCTGATGATCCCCTCATCGTTTCTGGTCCTTTGGCACATGCTGCACGATTCTTCCTGCGCATGCATGGCCATAGGCATACGCTTGCACGTTATAAATCTCTTTAACCTTGAAGCCTTGTCAACAGTGGATGCATCATCAAGCTCCTCAACAATTCTAAAAGGTTGATGAGGCTGATGGGTTTCTTCAGCCAATACAACGTAATGTGATATGTTGAGAACTTCCAAGTTGGGTAGGCTCTCCAATATCACGATCAAAGCGTCTTTGGACAACATCGAGCACCGGAGGCTTAAAACCTCCAGTTTTGGAAGATATCTAACTATTGCCGAGGCAAAGGAATGCGTATCACAAGTACCCATCAATTTGAGTTCCCTGAAATTCTTGTAGTTCCGGTAAATCCCCTCCAAGAGAGTGAGGTATTGATACTCTTCTATGTTCCCAATTGTCAGCGATTCAAGATGTTTCCAATACCCAATGGCCTTGCTGATGCCATCAATCTTTATTTTGTTCCAAGATGGCACAACTAATCGTCTCAGCTTCGGGCACCTGTGATATGATGGATAATTAATTAAGAAGAGAAACAATTAGTCACCTCACCAACGTATTTAATTATGTAAATCACGATCATTTTGTAAGAGCATTAATTTACGTACCTTTCAGCGGTGTAAGTGAAGAGGTCGTCGGGGACATATAAGTTATAACTGGAGATTGAAAATCAAGGTGGTTATGTTTTGGTGGCTGAGACTCAGAGAAACCTTCAAAACACGACTCAATATCAAATCGGACTGGCTGCAAACATAAACATACGGCTCATCTTTGATTTTGATGAAATTATGTTTAATCATTGACAAATCAAGTGTATGCCAAATGTGAGGATCGCAGAGAGCCGAACGCCATGCACTGCAAACGGCACTGCAATGGACCTTTTCAACGGCGGAAGATAAATCAGAGACGTCGTTGAAGGACTCAAAAATCTTCCACAATATGTCAGTGCTGAGGTCTTCCCATCTCCCCAAAGTCTTCCCATCTTCCCATTCCATTGTTTCTCTCCAAAATCAAATCAACTTTAGTTTAAGAAGCCAACCAAATCGTATAAATTCTTAAATAAAGAAATAGGTTAAATGGTTATTGTATGTAGTAACCACAAGGGAGCGGAAAAATTCTTAATATTGAGTTTTCTACGGTCAACTGGGTGGGCGTTAGATGTATATATAGAATATTGAACAGAAACCTAGTCTCCCCATTTGGATAGGAATTAGCTTCCCATAACTATAAGTAATAACAAGCCCTCTGAGTTCTGACCAATAAAACAATAATAAGTATTATAATAATAACAAAACCCAAAATCCAAGCCCAAGCCCAAAAAACCTAGTTGGTTTAGAGCACGATGCTTACGCAGCACAGGCATAGGAGCTTTCAAAATTGGGTAAAGTGCGGTTTTGCTCTCTAAACTATAAGGCAATTCAAACTTACCTTCCTGAATTATTTCATCTACGATTTAGTTCCTTAATTCGTAATAAATAGTCAATTTCGCAAATTTGTAATTCTAACTTAAAATTCATAAAAATATTGTAAACAATTAACTTTTAGAAGAAAAAAAATCTTTGAGGGAGAAGAAATCGGTGGGGTGGGGGTTTTGTGGGGAGAATAATTTTTTTTTCTTCTAAAATTTAATTATTTACAATATTTTTATGAATTTTAAGTTAAAATTACAATTTTACCCTTGTTATTAATAGAAAAGTTGATGAAATTAGATAAACTTAACGGTAAATGGGAAATTGACTATTTATTACGAGTTGAGAGACTAAATCGGCAGACGAAAGAATTCAGGGGGTAAGTTCGAATTGCCTAATAGTTCATGGGCAAAATGACTAAAAATCCTTCAAAAATAGCAGAGACATGGGAAAGACAAGTAATTACATAATCTGCACTACTGAAGCATATATTATTTTGTAACACTTCTTCATCAGGCAGTTTTATTTATGTGTTAACGAAGATGAGGAGATCGAGCTTTATCGGGTCATAAGGCAAAACATTCACCAAAGGGAGACTACATATACGAGCTAAATTAGCTTCTAACCCACAAATACAATTAGAGTCTCATTCCCTTGCTCCCATCATCAATGAGCAAGGGAGCTCACCTCATCTTCTAGCCATAGCCCTTCTTCATACTTATACCACCTCATGAGTCCCTCGTCGTTTTTGGTCCTTTGGCACATGATGCACGAGTCTTGCATGCAAGTTAAGAACATCCGTAAACGAGACGCCTTCTCGAGAATAAGTGGATCGAGTTCGTTAAGAAGTCTCCTGGGTGCACGAGGCAGAGGCAGAGGGGTATCGATTACAAGGCAATGTGAGATATTGAGAACTTCTAGGTGTTGTAGGTCATCCAAGATCCTGATTAAAGCGTCCTTTAAGAGCATTGAGCACCGGAGGCTTAAAACCTTCAGTTTTGGAAGATATGCAACTAGAGTTGAAGCAAAGAAGATGTCGCAAGGCCCCATGATCTTTAGTTCACTGAAATTTTTGCAGTTCTTGGCAATCTCCTCCATAAGGTACGGGGGATTCGCTATGCTAGGCATTGTCAGAGATTCAAGGTCTTTCCAGCAGCAAATGGCCTTGCAGATTCCAGTTTTTTTAATTCTGTTCCAAGCTGGCATCACTAGTCTCTTCAGCCGTGGACACCTGTTGTGATAAAGAGAAACAACCTTATATCGTACATCTAAATCTCAGATTAACTTTAACCTGTGCAGGACATCATGTTTTTAATTAAAGACCGGACATTCTGTACAGAGCAGGACTAAACTTTAATACGTGTAGAGAAATATTATAATTCCATAACAATTGACAAGTGAACACATCATCCACGTAAACAAGTATGTAATTCAGTGGATATCAGATTTTGGTATTCCTCCTTGTATTAATAATCAAATGCCTAGTTCTTTTTTTTTCAAATTAAAAAAAAAAGAAAAGAATGCAGTCAACACAACCAGCAGAAATTGCATCCCCACCTCCAACGTTTATCATTATGCTAGCACATTAACATTAGCACATGCATCACTCACGCATAAATTACGGAATAGTATAAAATTGTAACCAAAGCATATGTTCGCTAGCATACCTTTTTTCTTTAATAAACAAGACATTAAGAGAGAGCTATGTTTTTACGAGAAAAATAAACTTGTTCCTTACAGGATGCAGTTTTATTTCAAAAAATTTGTTTGTGTGGAGCGAGGGATTCAATAAACATGTCTAAATTAAACATAGTATAGTAAATACATAATTACTTAAGTCTTATACAACATTTAAAACGATAATCTAATTGTACCAGTTGAATGCTTTACCATTCTTATATATGACCCAATATAACTTTTATAGTAATGGAATGTAAAAGGGGATAGGCAGATGCCAAAGGGACGTGGGATTGAAGTAAAATCATAATTGGAAAAAAACGAACATGGAGATAGGGTAGACACTTGTAAATGAGAGTTTAAGAGTTACCTTTCAGCAGTATAAGTCAACAGATCATCACTCAAATACAAGTTGAAATGGAAAATCAAAGTCATCAAGTTTCCCTGGCTGAGATTCAAGCAAGTCTTCAAAATACGAGTCAATTTCTTATCGGACCGTCCATCCACATAAACATACGGCTCTAATGGGATTTTGATGAAGTTAGATTTCATCATTGACAAATCAAGTGTTTTCCAAAGCAGGGGATCACAGCAAGCCAAGCGCCATGCACTACAGACGTGCGCAATGCCCGAAGTTAACTGATAGATGTCAAAAGACTGAAAGATCTTCACCAATACGTCAGTATCCAGGTCCTCCCATCTTCTCACAAGGGGGGACTCACTGTCCTCCATTTCACCAGCTTTCCAAACCTCTCCAAACAACCTTACCCCGTCACAATGTCTACATAAACAAATAAAAGGAATCAGTACTATAAAGGCATGCAGGAGGAAATGAATTAAGGAGGAGTTGGATTGAGGAGAGTTAGATTCCGGATTCCTATTGAAGTTGTTTACTAAACCATATGGAATTGAGGTAGGAGTGGTACTAATTCCTTATAAATTGTTTACTAAATTCACAACGCCCCTCAATATTGGGTTGTCTACAAGCAAATGGGGGTGGGCTGGCTTTAAGAGTTTAAAATTCAAGGCCTACGAGTTCTAAACAAAATAAGGGTTGAGTTAGATAATCACCTTGGGGAATTGTAAGGAGTCTCACAGAGGTAGATTTAGACATAGAGATAAAGGGTCGAAATGCGAGAACAGATAAAGAGCACAAATTATTCGCAGCAACTTGCATAGTGATCTTAAGAGCACTATTCCTTTTATTTTATTTTATTTTTCTGCTAATTGTGAATCAATCAGAGCAACTAGGTTTGGATTTGATTTAACAATCCTCTTTGTTTGGGAAAATAAAAAATTGACAATAAGGATAAGCCTAATATCAGTCCTATGTAAGAGACAAAAGCAAATTCTATGTATAAAAACCACAGAAATGCTAATTTGCTTCGCTCATTATCCAATTTCCACCTCACACAAAAATTCAATGCCTAAAACCAAATTCCCATGACTAAAGTGAAGAGATCAACCTTCGATAAATAAAAAAAGAAAAAAAAGAAAAAAAGAAGTGAAGAGATCAATCTTGGTAGAACTGGTGGATCTTGAAATTTCCAAGTCCAATTCTAAGTAGGAATAATTCAAGTGCATGGCCGCTAAAAGCTCAAATTTTGACAACCATTGATTTTGGTGTTTAATCGTATCAGTCAGATCTATCAATCTATCTATCTATCTCATATTCATTTCACTTTCCGCAGTTCACTGAGAAACACACAGAAACATGCAACACACAAGCAGCAAACACATGCAGAGAAGAGAAAGAAAGAGAGGAGAGAGAGAAAGCGATTACTTTTGTGCTCTGGTTCTTGAGGAGGGTTTATAAGTCATCTGCGGTTTGTTGGGTCGTCACCTGCAATAACGTAAAGAAATATTTTGGCTTCTCCCCTAAACAAGTTGGTTGTAACTGAGAGAGAAGAGAAGGAAGGAAGTGGATTCTTAGGTGTCGAAATTACTAAAAAGGGCCTCTTGCCTTTTTTGTTACAGCTAGCTAGCTAACCTCCTCTCCTCCTACCTTCCAAAGTCTGACTGAGCCAGTCATTTTTCTGCCCTTGTGCGTAGCTACTAGAACACCTGTCTTCTTGGCCACGTGCACAAATCGCGTGAAAAACTTGTCTGTCTCTCAGCAACCATAACCTGCGGCTTTAGACTGGTCTTGTCCTTGTACTTGGCCTCGTTCACAATGTTAACTAGATTTTTTTCACTTTTTTGGTTCTCAGAATTTATTTCAGACTGTAAGATTTGGATCAGATTTTTTATTTTATTTTTTGGGTCTGATTTGGATTGCATTCAAGTGCTGCTAATTTGAACCGTACATCCAAGTTTAATGCAATTGGATTTATTAAAAAAATTCTAAAAACTTTAAAACGCTGCAAGAAAAATGTTACTCTCTGTTGCCATATCATAATAATTCAGAGTCTCCTATTAGTTATGTTCTTTTTTTCTTCAGAAGCATGCCAAATATATCTATGGTTAATTACAAAAATATGAAGATGTAGACCTCAAGAAATACAAAATTCTTCAGGCAAAATACTATCTACAAAATTGATGAAATTCGACGTTTCGAATCGGCCTTGGTCACTTGCTGCTGCTTGTATCCATTGCGGCATGCATGCCAAATCACTTTTCAGGAATGGCTGCTTATCTGAGAAATGCACAATAATGAAATGAAAATGTCAGCAGTTTATGTTTATGATTCAATGTTATATATATAAACTACCATAAACTAGTGCTTCATCTTTACCTGCTTATGAACTCTCTTGCAATGCTTCTGGCGTGATTCAAACACTGAAAGCTTTTTACAGGGTCGTCAACATCAATTATTGCAGCTTTCAAATTCTTAAAGAATTTCTGATACGCACCACCATTTGTCTCCTCCAAAACCGGACTCCACCCTGCACGAAAGCACTCGGGAGATTCCAGCATTTCATCTTGTGCTTCTTTCTTTTGATCTGTTGCTAGTGATTTTAGCAACCAATTTTTTCCATGTCTGTTTCTTGCTCGGCTGTTTACTACTGCCTCCAACCTAGCAGCCATGATAGTCGCTTGTCTTATGCGCGAGGAAGGTAGCTGCAAAAACATAGAGCACCCGGCTTAAATTACCTGAGCCATGAAGGGAAAGGGAGAGAGAGAGAGAGAGAGAGAGAGAGAGAGAGAGGAATACCTGTGCAAGCTCCGCAACCTTAAATCCAAAGCTCCTCTCTGAAACAACAGGCACAAGCTTATATAAGTAAGTGACATCTTCATTTTCAGATTGCATGCCTACTGTATCCATATCTCTATTTGAAGTCAGATCAGAAACATGGTATGCCTCCACTGAGCCTGGGAATTCAGTTCTAATATAAGCAATTTTTGGATAGTGCGTGACAAAGAGGACCATGCATTTTTTCTGCTGTAGCAGATTATGTAATGTAGCGTAAGTAATAGCCACACCATCATGTGTACTCGTGCCTCTCCCAAGCTCATCGATGATAACCAACGAGCGTGCTGTGCAATTGTGGAGTATATGTGAAGCCTCGCTCAGTTCTTCAAGAAAGGTGCTTCTCCATTGGTGGATACTGTCAGAAACACCCATTCGAGTGAAAATGCCATCCAGCACATGCAGCTTTGCCGATGATGCTGGTACAAAGGAACCAACCTAAAAGAATCAGAACACGCTTTTATAAAGCAACTGCTGTAAGAAATTCATTTATCAAGCAGCAAAAGGAAAAGTTTGTAACATTATGAGAATTATATGGCTATTAACTATAGATTAGGAAAATTAAAACAGTACTATCCCTTGAAGAACTTAATGCACATATATGCAAATTTATACAAAGAAGAGGAGGACCAGCTATAGTTACCATTATTTGAATTACCTTTTTAGCATATATACCTCCAATATGTCACTTAAAAGAAAACACTAGTACCATGCAAAAACGATAAATTAGTCAGAGCTCTAATTTTACCTGAGCCATGATAGCAATGAGAACTTGGCGAATGTAGCAACTCTTTCCACCCATGTTAGGTCCAGTAATAATCTGACAATACTCTCTGTCTGCCTGCAAATCTGTGTCATTTGGAACAAAATTGTCTTGTAATGTAGTCTCTAAAACCTGGTAAGACATTGCAACCATTAAAGAGAACCTCCCAATGACGCAAGAAATATTTCCCTTTATTAATAGAGCAGCAATGTACAATCTGAAATGAGCTATAATATTGCGTGCATGCAACATTTTTATTGAAAATGCAGGACTCTTCAATTTTAATAAGGATGTAATTTGATATCTTCAGAACTTAGGTAAACACAATGTCTCAGCTAAAAACAGCAGAAGAAAGTGGAAGTGCCAATAGAGAGTTGAGACCTAATGTTTTTGGCATGAGTGGTATGTGAGCTGTATAGTTAACTTCAAGAATTAGGAAAGTTTCTAATTAATTGTAATTATTCCTGTATTCGCATACTTTCCTTTTCTCACACAGTTATAAATACCTCCAATTGGGAGAAGAATAAATCATTAGCAAATTCTACCCTATTCTCTATTTTTAGCATGTTTGTTAATTTCAATCAAACATTAGGATTGTTTACATTTGATATCAGATGATAGAGAAGAGATCTCAACTCGACATGCAATTTTGAAGCAACCAGTAATACCACTTTAAGCATTCATAATAACAAGTCATAAGTGCTCTTAAACCCAATAAGCATTATATATGTACCGGATGACGGCCAGACGATATATGTATCTGGACAGGTTCATCATCATATACGATCACTGGACGAACATAGTTCTGCAACACATAAGTTCATAGGATTATATTTGTACTAAAATATGACGATAAAATAAGTTGTGTATTGAAGCAAGATATTCTAATTAAACCTTCAGCGGATACCATATTTCTTGAAAGAACAGCAAGTGAATGAAGACAATCTACACTCGCTAGTGCTTGAACAGCAGCTTGGAACTCAGCAAATATTTACCAAAACCACTTAGAAAATTATCCCAAGCAGCACGACAGGCGATAGTGAGTTTCTCATTTGCAGGGGCTGGATGGTCTAAAGCAGTCAAAACATCAGGTGGGTGATACCGGACAGTCTTTTTGGTATTATTGATCTTAACCCAATTTGAAGGCACCTTTACATCTAAGGGCAACTGCAGGTAATGCAACATTAACTTAGATATGATATGTAACTTGCACCAGGTGTGTCCATTTTGAGAAGAATATTCCCAGAATGAAGTTAACTAACTACCTCTATCAAGAGTGTTGTTCCAGACACACAAATGAATTCCAACTTGCGTATTCCAAGCTGTTTGCGATACAAACTGATGAGAGGATCCAATTTTTCCTTTGCCAATTGAACCTCCATCCGTGCTTCAGCAACCTAACCAAATAAATTTGACAAACAAGATAGAAGGAGAGAAAACAAAAAGGTAGCAAAGAGTAACAAAAAAAAAAGGACATGAAATTCGAAGTCTTAAGCTCATAGTACAAACCTCAGGAAATTGGCCATCGAGATTATTAAGTTTGGTAGATCCTGTTTGTCAGCTGCTTCTTTGTTAAGGGTAGACAACAGTCTTGCAGCATTTCCAATTACAGTGGATGACGAAGCAGTACATATCAACTTCCTCGGCTGGTCAGCGGGTACTGTCTTTCCTCTCAATTTTTCCTTGCTTCCCTCTTCTTCAATTTGAAGTTTCTGAAGTTGTTTTCCAGCATATAAAATAGCATGAATCACTGCAATGAACTGAGCAAAGCCCTAAGTTACTGAACCAGCTAGGTGAGGCAAACTACTTAGTTGAGGGTACCAAGCCCAAAATGCAAAAGCCCGCCTGTGAGCACACATCACTATATTTTTTTGGGGGAAGGGAAGGAATGTCACTACATCTGGATTTATAGGTATTCTTTCCTTACACTAATTTATTTATACATCTATCCATCCATCTCCAAATCTACATCATTAGATTTTATCTCTATTTTTATTTAAAAGAAAAAAATACAACCAAATTTGACTCTGATGGTAACAAATTAATGATTTACAAACATACAGCCATTCACACTAGCGGGGTGGAGGTGAAGCCGTGCATCACCTCAGATGGAGTGGCAGTCTGCTGAAAGATTCTTGTTATCCCACGTTGAATATCAGTTGACCGTCCCAAAGTCATCAGAATTCAGAACTGAAGAAAGTACATAATTTAACTCTGGTTTCAAATTTGTTACAAAAGAATATTCCGCATCAAGCTGTTCAATATTCTGAGGAGCTTTAGAAGACCCCATGGATTTTGCAATCTCAGAAACAACATCAAGACGAGCACAAATCATGTTTCTATCACATAAAGGGTGAGTTACCTGTACCATTCAAAGGAACTATCAACTACTGGAAAAAATGAAAATTTTAAATCCCAAGAGAAATTACAAAAGATATGCAGGCAGCTCATACCCAGTGTCTAAGAAGCCTTGAACCAAATATGGTAAGAGTTTGATTCATAGACTGCAGCAAAGAGACAGACTCAGACCCATCAGCATTGTTCTTCAATACCTAAAGGCATTTGGAATGTTTACCTAGAGTCAGAGCTAGGTAAAAACCAGAAAGATTAAAAAAAGGAGACCTCTGGGCAAGCAGAAATTCAATCATGACTATACAGGGAATTTTCTCACTCTGCAACCAAGCATGCAGCATTTAATACTTTCCCTACAATACTTAGTCATCATGGTAAAAGCTATCTTCATGCTTTTGCACAAATCTTGATCAATAAATTCCAACTTAACACCTAATCATACATATAAGTATTGAATACTAATGAAAATAAACACACGACACATAATCACCAGTGCCAACGGATCCATGTTGGTATTGGCAATAGATTAGTAAACCTGAACCAACTATCTATAGCTAGGAATAAGTATTGAAGTAAATTACATCATTCTTTGAGAAAATGCACTCTTGTTGGCTATCCTAATTCAACCCTAGAGTTAGGTGGACAAAAAGAGTCATACATTTATACCCGTTGGCATTTCAAACTATTTTACTGGAAATCCAAAGCAAACCTCTTTGCAGCATAACACAAGAATAGAGTTAGATACCTCCAATTGCTGAAGTGCATTGACCGAGAGAGTCATCTCCATGCTGCTTGAGAGGTAAACAGGAAAATAAGGTTAAACCGGAAAATTATGATAATCTAACAAAAGGAGAGGACTAAAATAAATTTTTGCCACTGACAGAGAACTAGAAAATAAGTATTTCATTTATCCACAAGGATAAGAGTGCCAAAGGTACAGTAAACTATTGAAAGACACTAGCATGGGGCAAACCTACCAGCTAAGGGTAAAATGCAGAACCAAAGAAATGACAGATAAAATATCACAAATATCATACCTCAATTCCCAAGCGAAAAGTACTCTGTTCTTTCACATCGGTATTTATCTTTGGATGATCTCTTAAATCATCTCCATCCATGTTTTCATATAGGGACATCACTTCAGCAAAAGCACCACCTTCGTTGAAGTGGTCTCGTGAGACATGCTCCACGCGAACATTTGAAGCAGGTCCAGAAAAAGCAAGTAACATCTAATGACAATATTCAAACCAAAAGACGAATCAAACTTGGTAATGCAATAATGACATAATGCCAGCTGAAAACCTTCTTCTGATGCTGGATTGCCATTATATATATGATGAGCATGCTTCCAAGTTCCAAACTTCCAATCATTATTGAGTAACAAAGTAGCTGAGGTTAATGGAAAGCTCTCAATTTTAAACTAAGCAATGAAACAGATACAAACACTGATTAACATTTCTAAGACTAAACCCTGGAATTAACTCAATTCTCTAACTAAACCAGTGAAACTTTCCAGTTTCATCTGAAATTATACAAACACTGATTGTATGAAATCAACAAATTATACAATTCACCTTCTCTATAATCTGAAAATTTTTCCCATTTTTTCCTTGATATTATGAGTGGAATTGTATAAATTGGATTTGATGACTTGATTTTCACCATTCATCTAAAAAAACATGGGGATTTTAGGGTTTCTGATTTTCCTTTATCCTAATTAATTCTATAATTATGTATGAGAGAGAATTTTCTGAAGTCCTAAACTAAACTGGAATCATGGCCACGTGAAGGATGGAAGCCAAATACCACATTTTTCCTCCCAAGAGTGATGGCTTTGTGAATGTTGCGTTGGGGAAGATCAACCCACAAATTGCTTTCAAAATGAGTGAAATGTCCTGACATTTTCCCCAAGCCTTTCGAGATGTGAGACTTGTAAGGCTGCAATAGATAGGAGATCGTGGAAGAGAGACTCATGGGAGAGGGCTGGTCCACAGTGTGGAGGAGAAGCGGTTGCGACGAGTGAGGGGGTAGGTGCTCACACTGGTGGTTGTGTGGTTATTTTTTTTCTTTTCATTTTTTAGTTTTAATTTTTCTAATTTATTCAAGTTAACAGTATAATATTAGGGTTAAGCGGATGGACACGTGTCAATAAATTATATAAGAGACACAAAGGGACATATAAAATGAGAACAGCAGATCCCCCGTTCCTATCATACACAACAAATGAGGTCATAAGAGCATCTCCAACAGTTGTAGTAAAAAAAACTCTTCAAATTGAAGTTTGTTGACCTACGTGGCAATTTGAAAAGCCTTATTTGTTACTTTAATATTTTGTGCCTCATCAGTCTCTTCAATTCAATTAATACAATATTTGACTTAAAACAATAATAATTAATAACATTCATTTTTTAAAAAGATAATATTGTGGAAAATAAATAATATTTATGAAATTTACATCAAACTCATCAAACAAAATAAATGTTTTTAGCCTTTTGATATGATTTTGATTCTCCCAAAACAAAATAAATGTTTTGAAGAGGCAAGGTCAACTTACCAGTTTTGAAGAGAGAGAATGGGGTTGCAGATTTGATGACTGAGGTTGAAGAGGCTGTTGGAGGGAATTTTTTTGATGTGGCTCACCTATTTGAGCATCCCAAAGTGGTTGAAGAGGCTGTTGGAGATGCTCTAAGTGTTAATTGAGAGGATTAGAGTAATGGGAAGGGGCCTAAGGTGTGAAAGAACACTACTAGTGACACGACTAGCTAGATAGTCTGTTTATTTTATAGTTGTAATTAATTATTGGGGAATGCTAGCAACTTTCTCTTTATTATTTCGTGTATTTCATTATTATTATTCACAGACGACAGTTTAATTAGGTCAGGGGCGGGCAGGGGATTTACTGAATCACTGGCAATGTCGTCTCTGCATACATACTGGTCTCACAGGTCTGTTGTTTTAAGGAATAATAATATCATTATAACTATTGCTACTTATTAGATGGACAGTACTTAAAATTAACAGTTTAAATACACTTCAGACTTGGGCCTTTATTCATTTCAATCAATCCATAAATAAACTCTGTTTTTGTGCAAGGTGGTCTACGTCAGAGGAAAATATTTACAAACAATGAAAATAAAAAGAATTACAACCACACTGTTTCATTTTGACAGCTACTTAAAAATGACCCTACTGTTTGTATTTTAATTTTTGGATACAATACAGATCTGTCATTTTTGCTGTTGCGCTATATTTATGTATTGGTAGTCTGAATACAGGTGTTTCGGGCTGCTAAATCTAGGATTTGAGTATTTGTTGGTTTATGCGTAATTCTCTCCAAATCAAATCAGCATGTTGTTGTGTTTGATAAGTGGTGATATTGTACACATTTCGACATTTTTGTGCGTTTGTACTTGTTATGTTTCATCAATAAATACTATCGTTTTTTCTAAATAATTTTTTTTTATAAAAACCCTACTCGATGGGCTATCTCTATCCAAAATTAATTTACTTCACTTGCATTTATTAATTTATATACACAGAGATAGAGGAGCTTCAATTTTCAAAAACTAGTTTTGATATTTTAAAAAAAAGTCATTTAGATCTCATCTCTCGTTCATATATGCGTCTTATTTGAGAAATTGAGAGTGTATGTAGGTAGGGTTTGCTCACGAGGGGGATATATTATTATACAAAATGAAAGGGAAAAGGCTTTGCTTAGACCACGTCATGCAAGAGGGTCAAGAGCCTATGTGTCCACAACATGTCCCCATACACAAAATGCGGCACAAAAACAACCGACACTCCCCTCTTCCTCTCTTCTCCCCCTTCGCCACGAATATTAATTATATACATTTCACTCACTCACCATCCAATAAATACAAACCCTCCTACTCTTCTCTTATTGAATATTGTCAAAATTCAATTTCAGAGACTATTGCCCATGATTGAAGCTAAGTATATAAATAGTGAGTTGGCTACAATGGCATTATAGTAATTTGGAAAAGCACGAAGAATTGATTCTATTTCTATGAAGCAAGGAAAGAAACAAAGTTGATAAAAAAGAGAGACAAACAGACAGACAGAGAGAAATGATAGTATTCGAAAATAGCTAGCTACCAAAGCGACCCTATCTACTTTCGCCCCTTATGAATTATCCACATCTCCATCAATGCATCGCGCCTTTGGATCGATGCATGCTCCAACCAAAAGCCTCCGAGAAAATCAAACATCTCCAGAAAACACAGAACAACATAAACAAGAAGACGAAGAAGAAAGATCGTCGGTTACTTGTGAATGGGATCTCAATCTCTCAACAATTGTGTCTTCAAGCGGCGCCTCCACCGGACCCATATCCAACACCATCGGTGTGATCGAGTTCGACCCATCAAACGCTGTCGTAGCCACCGGCGGAATCGCAAGAAAAATCAGAGTTTACAGCTTAAACTCTCTGCTACCCAGTGATCGATTTTGCCAAGCCAATTTGGTAAACCACGTCACTGCATGCGCTTATACTCTGTGCACCCCAGCCAAGCTCAGCAGCCTCCGCTGGCGACCCGGATCCGACGGCCGGGTCCTCGGCTCCGGAGACTACGACGGCGTCATCACGGAGTACGATCTCGAAACGCGCCTCCCCATCTTCGAGCGCGACGAGCACGGCGGGCGCCGGGTCTGGAGCGTCGATTACTCCCATTCGAATCCGGTTCTCGGGGCATCCGGCTCCGACGACGGGACGCTCCAGATGTGGGACCCGCGCTGCAACGGCGGGGAATGCGTGGCTAGTGTGCAGCCCGGCGAGAAGCGTAATCCGGTCTGCTGCGTGGAGTTCGATCCTTTCGGTGGCCCCTTGGTGGCCGTCGGATGTGCAGACCGGAGGGCGTACGGGTACGATGTGAGGAAAATGATGGACCCGGTTTTGGTCTTCGATGGGCATAGGAAGACCGTGACGTATGTCCGGTTTATCGACGCGTGTACGGTGGTGACAGCTGGCACGGACGGGTGTTTGAAGCTGTGGGGCACGGATGATTCGCGGGAGATTCGGACGTACAAGGGGCACACAAATAATCGGAGCTTTGTCGGGTTATCGGTGTGGAGGAATGAGGGGCTAATCGGGTGCGGGTCGGAGGATAATCGGGTGTATGTGTACGATAAGAGGTGGGGCGAGCCCATTTGGGTGCATGGGTTTGGAGCGGTGGGCGAGTGTAGTACTAGTAGTGGTGGGTGCGATGAGCAGCTTGGGTTTGTGAGCAGCGTTTGCTGGATGCAAGTTGGTGAGGAGCAGTGCACACTTATCGCTGGTGGGTCGGATGGGGATTTGCAGCTTTTTTTGGGCAGAAGAAAGCCATTAATGTTGGATTATTAGCATTTTAACAGCTTTCATCTCCCATTATCCTACTCCAAATATTCATTTGCTGAAAATTCAATTAATTGTTGGATATGGAGATAAGTACTACTACGAGAAAGTTCATTTTAGCAGAAATGTTTTATTATAGATAAAATCTATAATTGTATTAATAAATTAGTCACAATTACAAAGACCATCATGCACAAATGGATAATACAAATATGGAAGCATAGTAACCATATATTGTTAGTAACCATATAGGGTTAATCCATATATAAGCTACAAAACAAAAGGTGAGATAAATTTCGGCATAAAAGCCGCATGCCTAAATAAATCATACATGAATCACATCGTTCAAATCTACTAACACAACTATAACTTTTGATTCTCACAAGTACAAAATACAAGTAGGGACTCGAAAACAATCAAACACCAAACTCACAAGGAATTTATGCAATTATTACAAAATAAGAAATATGAAAACAAACAATCAAAAACCAACAAACACCCAACTACCATCGTTGTTGCCACCTCCACCACAGACACCGTCACCGCCTTGGCGACAGAGAACACCACCGAAACTGCAGCTAATCACCTTACAACTAAAACAAGAATCAACAAAACCAAAAACCCAAGCAGATCTAGACACAAGTAATCTCCCCACAATTAAAACTTCAAATCCATTAGATGGAAAAGGGAAAATAAGTGGGGAGTTAAGGAAAATAGAGAGAGGGAGAGAGGAGGAGGAGTGGCCTCCTCCCCCGGGAACACATCAAAAGCGGTTAGGTTTACTCTTCTTTTTCACATGTGAATATTTTTATTAGACAATTAAAATGTTAAAGTTTTAATTTTAGCAGAAATTAATAGAAATACTAGATGGCTTCTAGTAATTTTAGCATAAATGAATAGAAATACTAGATGTCGTTTTGTTTTTGTTCAAGTTATTTGCAATTAATTTTCTGACTTACAGTAACATATCCATGCATCCAATATTTCCTTATGGTTTTTTTTTTTTTTTTGGGAATGATGCAGTTTTTATTTTTATTTTTTATAAAACAATAGTCTAAATTATAAACGATGTAGTTAATTAATCATATACTAAATGGCATCCAACAATGGATGACTACAATTTCTTGAACCCCGTGGTCTAAGAAATTGGGATAGTACATATATATTATACATATATGTTTCTTTGTCCTTAAGTTATTTTAAAAAACGTATTTATGGTATATGTATATATCAATGTACTGAAGATTATATGCGGTTATATGTACCAACCTTTATCTTATGCATATATCCATGTATTTGAGGGAGAGCTAAGGAAAAGATTGTAGACAGACAACAGAGAGGGAGTTTGTGTTGGATTATAGAAAGAAAAAATTATGGTCCGAAAGTTTTTGTTTGATGCCAATGTTTTCATTAGTGTTTTGATCATTAGGTACTTCTCGTGAACGTTAAACAGTTTATTGGATATGATAACCTTCTTCTGAGAAACAAAAGAACCTAATAATCTTTATTTTCTCTTTATTGTGCATAAAATAAATTCACTAAATATAACTCAAATTTTTTTTTCAAAGAACATAAGAATTCATTCATAAACAGAGTCAATTACACAGAATTGAAATCATTTCAGACCCTCTAAACACAGAGGGATCAAGCCAAAGCTAAGAAATACAACAATAAACACAATGACCAGAATTAGTGAGGCAAAAATTAACACTAAACCCAATTCACCAGAAATCATAACCATAAACAAACTAAGAGATTCAGATATCCTGGCAAGCCTCCATACATAGATGTGGAAGGGGAAGCATGTATGACCCAAATGATGGTTTGCAATCCCCAGACCAAGTTAGGGAGAAACAAACTCTTGTCCAAAAGCAAGGAGAAACAAAACCCAGCACAAAACTGGGGGAAAAACTCTCTACAACATGTCACCAAGGAAGAGGGGGAGGGAGGAGCCCAGTTTATTAGCCGAAATAGATGGTTGTTCCAAGGGAAATCCCCTGGAACTAAAGGAAATTGCAGATGGTTGGTGGAGTGGTTACTTGAGTCGAGAGAGAAGATGAGTATTTAGGAGAGTTATTTTTACAAAAGACACATTGTTTTTCTACGTTTTTAGTAAGTAATATAACTCAATTGTTAATGATCATTTTGTCACAATTGTAGTTTGAACTTTGAGAAAACTATGTTCAAATCTTGCAAATGAAAATAATTGCTTGTCTAAATTGGAAACAAGTTCGTACACATAAGTTATAATGTGTGACAATCATATCATCAAGTGATGTTACTGTATAACATATGAGATATTATGTCTATTTATTTGTCAATACTACATGTCGTATACGATATGTGAATTAATAACGACATGTGTTGATGTGACAATAACACATTTATCCTGCCCATACGAGTCAAAAGTCAAAACTAACATCGATCACCGTTGGATTGGAGTCAATGGAGACGTGGAAGACTTTATATGAGATCAAGCGGGAGAAAATGAGTCGTTGATTTTGGAAGTTCAGAGTGTTAAAACGAGAGAGCACTAGTGTAGAAGTAGACTGTTGTATCCTCCTTGTCGTTTCCAATTGAACTAAACCCTGCCTTTGATTTGGGTTTTGGGTAGCTCCATTTCTTCGGAGCAGCCTAGAAACTGAGAGTAGGGTTGGGATTTTCAGAGAGAGAGAGAGAAAAAAAAATGGTGACGTCGGCGGTGGTGAACACGTACCCACTGTCGAGCTACACGTTCGGGACCAAAGAGCCCAAGATGGAGAAGGATACCTCCGTCGCTGATCGCCTCGCTCGAATGAAAATCAAGTATGCCTCTTTTATGAAAATTTATTTACTCCTTTCAATTTGTTCTAATAGTTTTTAGATTTTGAAAGTTGTTTAGGCTCTAAAACCCTAGTTTTTGTCGTTTTGGTTTGTGAATCGGCAGCTATATGAAAGAGGGAATGAGGACCAGCGTCGAAGCGATTTTACTGGTATGTGATTTGACTCAATAACCCCCCTCTTCTCATAATTTCCTTTTATTTTTGATTTGTTAGAAATAGGAAAAAAACTTGTTGCATTTCATTTTATTTTTCTTGTTCAGTTGCACATTATAAGGGCTCTTGAGGTCATGGCCTTCCTTGCTATACATGGATTTTTGAGCTAAATAACTCGTGCATCATTGAATGAGGAATTAATGTATCACACATTTCATGGTCTCTGATAAAAGGATCTAAAAATACTTACCAATGGGTATTAGGTTTCATTTTAGCTTTGTTTAGTTTTTGTTATGTTTTCAGGTTCCACGTTCTCGTAATTGTAGATGTTATCGCTTGGATGGACATAAATTAGACATGAACTTGATTTAACATTTCCATTCTTTCTCTGGCCTCAACAAATGTCTTCACTGTGCAGGTACAGGAACACAATCATCCCCACATACTTCTCCTGCAGATTGGGAACACATTCTGCAAACTTCCTGGTGGACGACTCAAGCCAGGAGAGAATGGTATGACCTTACCCTGTATTCCATCCTTTTCATCGTGCATTCATTTTTCCTAATTCATATTGTTGAAGACTGACGCTTGTTCTTTTTTGGTTTCTTTGTGTTGATGGGTGTCTTTATGTTGCAGAAATTGAGGGGCTGAAAAGAAAGCTGACAAGCAAGCTTGGCGCTAATTCACATGCCCTTGTGCCAGACTGGCAGGTACTACTCTCTGATTTATTATCAATTTGAGTATAGATGTGATGTGAGAAAGATTTTAGAAGCATATAGGGCTAGAAGAAAACACATGAGAAGTATTACTTAGATGTGATCCAATCCATACTTATAAAGACTTTTTTTAAGTGAGTGATCTTCATAGAGTTGACAAATTCTTCAATACTTTCATAGAATTGATAAAAGTCAATAGTAAATTGGCAAGACTTTTGCTATTAACAATTAGCCTTAAAAGTATGCAAAAGTCATTCATTTAATAAGCTTTTTAAAAGTCATTAAGTTTTTGGATACCACCAAACTTTTAAATACTTTTTAAAAGTCATAAGTGAATACCACTAAACTTTTAAATACTATTGAAAAATCACAGTTGAATACCTCCAGACTCTAACTCTTTAAAAGTTAGAATTGGATACACCCCCCAAAGTGTGAAAAGGTAAGGATAGATGAATGGAAGTTCCAAGGCAACCAAAAATGTAATATAGCTAGACATATTAGCCTTTTCTATTTGCTTCTTCAGTGTTCTGTTTCATCAAAGTGAACTTAGTTTATGGGAAGTTGCAGCGTGTCAATTTCACTGTGACACTAATTCTGTTTGAAAACCTGGACCTTGGAAATTATGGTTAAAGGCATCTATCCTATGACCCTAGTGTGAGCTTGCAAGGCTACAACATGTTTATTTTGTCAATGCTCATTACTTACCTTGTTCCGTTGGTGCAGATAGGAGAGTGTGTGGCTATCTGGTGGAGGCCAAACTTTGAAACCATAATGTATCCATATTGCCCTCCTCACATCACAAAACCCAAGGTAAATGACTGTCAAAAGAGAAATCTGGGGCTATTGTTTCTGTTGACGGCTTTGTTGGGCTGCATATGATATCCTCTTCCTCTCGTTTCCACGCACTGATTTTATACCGAAACAGAATTTTTTAATTTACCCAGTTTTGGTAATGCAGGAGTGTAAGAAGCTTTTTCTTGTTCACTTATCTGAGAGAGAGTACTTTGCAGTGCCAAAAAACCTGAAACTTCTTGCAGTTCCATTGTTTGAACTCTATGATAATGTTCAGGTAGTGTGATCATGTGACAATCTTCTCCTTTCCTACTTCATATTGGAATTTGAATTTTACTTGTTTCGGTTGTGAATTCTAAGTCTTATAAAAAAAAGGTTTGCTGCATTAGAATCTGTTCAGAATTATGATTCATAAGCTTTATATAATTACTTCTTATGATCGCCCTTGCCCCCATCCCCATTTTTTTGTAGTCTAAGATAACAACCATAAACTTTTTCTTCCTCTCAATAAATCTTAATTTTTGCCTCTATTTTCTCATGGTATTTTTCTCTTAATTGTAGAGATATGGGCCTGTCATATCTACAATTCCCCAGCAGCTTTCGAGATTCCAATTCAACATGATCAGTTCATGAAGCGAGGAATTTTGAAGTTACCCTGATAGCACTATCCATCATACCGAAGATCATATCTTGATATTATCACATGGGTGACTAAAACACAAGACCTGGATATTATTTTGTTACTGAACTTAAATTGGTTAGTAAGAGATCCTTCAGTTTAGCCAGATGACTGAAGCATATCTTAGGATATTGACCGTCCATCTATGTTTGACCATTAATCGTATTTGCTAATGCGTTTTGCAATGCACTTGGAACTTTGTTGAAACTGTGTTTGTAATGTTCAAGTTCTTGTAGTAGCTAGTCGTAAAATTGAGATATTCTTGTTTCTCAGAAAGAAAATATGTTAGTTTCTTAAGACCGGGGAGTGATGCAATTAGTTGTCTCAGTGCTGTTTTGAGATTCTTTTAATATAAGATTTCGTAGCTGCTTTGGTGTAATGATGGGTAGGAGGAGATGGATGTTTTTATAGTGTACTGACAACTTCTTAACTTTGTGTAATGATGGGTAGCAGATGGACGAGTTCACAGCATTCTTATCAGCTTCATTTTGTTGAAGCCTTGTGACATGTAATCATCTTTGTAGAATTTGCCTTCCATCAGTAAAATTCGTTCTATTGTCAAGGATTTTTCTTAAAAGATGTGGTTTGATGAATGCTGCCTGGTGCTTTTTGTTCTCCTGGTTCAGTTTATTTCTCATTTGTGCTAAATATATGTGCCCAGGAATGCCACCTTGACGATGAGGGAGATACAGACCATAGCTGGAAGTGATGAAAATTAAACATAAGATTTGGGACCAAATCAATGAATTAGTTTTTTTTTTCCAATTAGAAAGTTTCCTTCATATTTTCTCCTCTCCATCGTATTCTAAATATCTTGTGCTCGTGGGTTCCAAGGTTCCATTAGAAGCACAAACATGACTGCACCCTGTTTTCTTCCAAATTTTATCCTCTTCCATTTTCTCTCTTGCACCTTGAGCCTCTGGCCATTGCCCTGCCGAGGCATGCGTATTCGACAAGAGCACATAAATCCCAGATTCATTTGGTTCCAACTCAGTAGCCCTCTCTCTCACTTCCTCTGCCAACTTAAAATGACTTCTTAGTCTGCAACCCCCAAGCAAGGCTCCCCAAATTATATGGCATTTCCTTTACTATACGTAGTGCTTCCTCCAGCTGACCATTTCGGCTCAGTAAATCAACGAGGGCAGCCAAAATGTTCGAGCTTTGGTACAACACCAAATTCTCTCTCCATAGCGTAGAAGATTCTTTCACCTTCTTCTACCAAGCCTCCGCGGCTGCAAGCAAAGAGAGCAGCGGTGAATGTGAAGTCATTCGGCTTCAATCCTTCCTTTTGCATCAATGAGTATATCTTCATGGCATCTTCTGTCCTTCCATGGATAGCTACTGATCTAATCATAACATTCCAGCAAAATACATCCCTCTTTCCCATCTTGACAAAAAGTGTAAAAGCCCTATTTATGTCCCCGCACTTTGCATACATATCTATAAGGGCAGTTCGCAAAATGGTTCCAAAATGAGACCAATCTTCTATCAAGTAGTGTGTCCACTTTCCAAACTCTAGACCACCCAAGCGGGAACAAGCCGACAAAACAGAAACGAATGTATGTGCATCTGGAACTACATCTTTCGATTGCATTTGGGCAAAAAGATCCAATGCTTCTTCATTCTGTCCATTTTGGGTGTAACTTGATATCATAGAGTTCCAAGGAACCAGAGTCTTGCATGGCATTATCTCAAAAAACTTTCTTGATGTTATAAGGTCACCTGCATTGGCATACACACCGATCATCAACGTCCAAGAGACGACATCCGTCTCTGGCATCCGCTTAAACAAATCTCTCGCATTACCTACATCCCTTACTTCAGCATAACCAGAAATCATAGAATTCCATGAAACAACGTCTCTTTCAGGCTAACATCAAACAGCTTCCTTGCACTGTGAACATCACAAACGCTGACATAACGTGAAATCATGCGGTTCCCTACTTCTACAGGTTTCACATACATATCATCAAAAGCCCTGCTGGCATCGTTCAAATTCCTATGATTGACAACAGCCGGATCACAAGAATCCAACTTTTAAACATACATATTGAAAAGCGCATTAGCAACTGCTAGATTTGACTCGTACACATGCGTCCCTATATGGCAATGCACTTGTTTCCCCTTTCTGCACCAACCCATTTTAGTGCACGAGTTTAAGACATAGGGGTAGGTGAAGTTATGGGGTTTGAGTCCTCTAAGAGGCATCTCATCAAACAGTGAGACGCATTTCTTAAAGGGACCATTTGTATCATACCCTCTAATCATTGCATTCTGAATCATAATGTCGTTACTGATTGCAGGACCCAACTGGGAAAATATGACATTGGGATACTCCATAGTTCCAAACTCGGTGCTCCGCCGGAGAAATTTTGAGAAAATTTGGATGTTTTGGTTGAGAAAGGTTGTGACAATGAGGGCATGTATTTGCTTTAACTGTCTGAATGTGCATTGTGGCAATACTTTTGAGCGGTTGAGCTCTAAGGAACAAGCCATGCCTCGCATATTGGGAGCACCCTAATCCAGTAGCTCTTTTGCTTCTCTGTTTTTTTTTAATTACTTCTTTTTCTTTCAACATGTATAGAATCCACACAGCTTTCTTATTAATTGAGAATGATCCTTGTCTTTGCTTGATCACATTGGTTTTGGTAACAAAAAGGAATCTTGGCAAATCTAACTTGCAGTTTGGTGTAATATGATCAAGTGTAGTATCAATAATTTTGGAAAAGATTAATAAGGCAGACGTTCAAACCCTGTTTCATTTTCTTAAGATAAGATGTTGGAAGTGTATAGGCAGCTAGTGAAACAGCAGCCAAGGCATCATTTCCATGTGCCATAAAACAAAGTTTAAGAGTTGGTCAATGAGATTGCTTAAGGATACTGTAATAATTTTTGTGTCATATCCTCTTGTCCTATGCTGTGTTGGCTTTTCACGAGTCAGTTTTTAAACGACCAACAACTTATTTAATTTGGATAGTAGAAGAGTAAGCAACCCTGGAACCAATTGGTTTGTAACAGTTGACACCATCCACTTAAGCAGACAGCTTTTTCGGAGAATACTTAAGTAGATCAACGCTGTCTTAATATCTGTCCTTTTCATTATAATTTATACTAAAACAAAGAAGAGAAATATTATTAAGGAGAAAAGAAATTTTCTTCCCAGTGATACAAGTTATAACCTGAGACCTCCAGTGGATAATAAAATCGATACAGCAGAAGGTAACTTCAACAGTGACACAACACAACAGGTTTTAATAAAAAGGAAAGGATCAGTACTGACTCTAACCAACCAACCACCATATCAAGGATAACTTTCTGATGCTGATAGTATCTTTTGTAGGTACGACGTTAATTCCTGAGGTCAAGGGTCGTGGGCTTTTGGGACATAATTGGTTTTTATTGTGCAAAGCTGTTGTTATTATTATCATTACAACTTGGTGATTAGTTAATGGTGTGGCAGTCGTAATGCGCGATTGCTTCTGTTGGCTTATCTAATGTTCTAACTTTCTAAATCATTGTTTAAGATGGCCAATGAGACCCTTAATGTTATCAACTAATGAATGTTCTTATTTGCTTGCTGTCAAACTGGTTTTGTTTGTATCACATAGAAGAACCTTCGAAAGAAGACACCTGGTTTACGAACAACAACTAAAAATAAACCATCACTATCGTTAATGTGTCACACTGTCCTGTCCTGATTACATTATAATGATTCAATCAAGGTTCAAGGTTTCAAAACCAAGAGCTACCAAGAAAGAAAAAAACCCTCAAAACACCCATCACTATATTAAGAAACTTATCCCTCAATCCATTTTAAAGACAAGGGGGAGAAGTCAATCTGCTTAAAGCAGAGTACCATAATGATCCATATTAAAATATGTGAATTGAATAATCAAAATTTGTAATTGCTGTAGATTATGAGTGTTTTGGGAAACAGAGTGCAGCTGGGATAGAAAGTGATGAAGCAAAAGGGACACTGGCTGCATTGTCAAGGTAGAAAGCTTACCATTTTACAAAAAAGAAGCAGCCTTTCCTGAAAAAATGGCATAGTGGCCAGAAAAGAAAAAGGTTATACTGATGATTTGCCCCCTGAACTTGTACCTCACTTTCAATTAGCCCCAAATCCTTTTTTTTTTTAAATAAGGATATGAACAATTTTTTTCTCCAATTTCCCCCCTCCGTTTAAATTCTCAACATTTCATCCAATTTTCAGTTAAATTATTTAAAAATAATAATTTTTTTGGAAAAAATTGAAGAACCCAGCCCATCCCTCCTTCCCCTTCCATCTCCTCCCTTCCTCCTCCCATTCCCCCATGACTACCATTCTCCACTCCCAGACCAATCCCCCACCACCACAGACCCTTCCCTCCACCTCCTCTTTTGTATTTTTCATACCCCGAACCCAGCCCATCCCCCTCTCCTCCGGGTTTTTCTCCTCCCATTCCCCCATGACCACCACCCTCCACTCACAAACCAATCCCCCACCCCACAGACCCCTCCCCTCACCTCCTCCCTTTGGGTTTTCTTCTCCTCCCATTCCCCATGTAACCATCACCCTACAAAGAGAGAGAGAGAGAGAGAGAGAGAGAGAGAGAGTATTATTTGAATTTTTTGGTTTTTATTTTTATTTTTATTTTTTAACGTGTAAAATGACCATTTTGCCCTCATATTTAACGGCAAATTCGATGGAATGTTGTGAATTTAGACGACATGGGGGAAATTGGCAAAAAAAAAGTTCATATCCTTAATTTTCTTTTTAAAAAAGGATAGGGGGTTAAGTTCAGGGGGCAAATCACCATTATACCCAAAGAAAAAAAATGAACCAATTTTTCATATATATGATGGTAATCTGTGTATTTGCTTTCAAAAAATTGTCGCAAATATTCGGAAAGATTAACTAAAAGAATTATATCAGGGAAAAAAAATGAACCCTGTTTTTCATATAACTTGAGATAGAAAAAGAAATGCTGAGAAACAAAAAAATGGGGCAATTTAGCCGACACGAGTTGGTTCAGTTGGTAGGGTCCTACATTGTGTGACGCTCCAATGTTCGAGTACCGCTGCCAGGAGTCGTTTGTTTAGTGGGAAATTTGTAAAATACCTCTATAAATCCACACAAGTGGCTGCGGGGCGTAGCCTTTGCGTGAGTCCTTCTTGGTAAAGGCCTGGGGTTTGCCCCTGAGTGTGGGGGTAGCCTCTCCCTCCCCTAAACTTTATTTTATAAAAAAAAAAAGAAAAAAAAAGAGGGGCAGTTTAATTGAACATATGGAGACTTTTAAAGAAGTCAATTTTGAACAAATATAGTGTATAGTAATGAGAGGGAAGGAATGAGTCATAACGACAATGTTTCTTGATTTTGATACTACAGTGTATATATAACACATAACCAGAAGGTCATCTTATTCTTGTAACTTAAGCAATGACTTTGACTAACAGGAAACGACAAAAAGTTAAACACATTTTAAGTCTTTAATTTTTGGGGTTAGGGGGTTATAATAGAGAAAATTTCTCCAACCAAAGCACTGAAAGGCCCTTCTCTCCCTCTCTCAAGTTCTCAACATAATATTTTAGAACAGTAAATGATAATAAATTTATTAACGGACTCATGCTTGCAATGAGAATATGATAATTAGTTTAAACTTGATGATCCACTTGGAAATTACAATTATACAAACTTAAACACGTTTTTATTAAAAGTAATTAAAGGTTCATAAAAAATTAAGAACATAAATATTGCAGAGTGTTAGGTGGGAAACGGAAAGATGCTGAAAAAGAGAACCAAAACCAGCTATTTCAGTTTGTGTTGAATTTCTATGTATTGGACTCTTTGGTTGTGAGAGACACCGACACAATTTAATTACTTTATTCCATTCCCATGTTCATTGTGTAATGTGGGAAAGCTTGGCATCCATTTTTTCAACAGCTCCTCTTCTTACAGCAAAGAGGCTTTGTTAATTGTTCCTAGACAAATGGGGATCTTGGGTTGACAAAACGATAATATTTTCATTTGGGTATCTCCAAAGACACAGCCATGCGCAATACATTATACATATATATATATATATATATATATATATATATATATATATATATATATATCAAAACGATATTATTCCTCATTTAAAATGGAAATAAACAATCTGTCAAAGTATTTAAAAACAAAACTTAATAAACCAGTTAATTGAATTGGTCATTCTCAATTAAACCAACGATTCATTGGTTCATGAGATGAGAGTTGGGTTTGGGACAAAGGGATATTTTCGAATAATCCAACAGATGAAATACTGTCTGCCTTTGGATCTTTGTATCCGTTGTCCATTTGTCCTTTTTGCATTTCTTTATATAAACGTGCCTATCCAACAAGACTTTTCAATATTTCAGAGGAATCGATTTCCCATTAATTAAAGTCCAATCAAGTAAACCCCCTTTAACAAATTTCCTTTTCAATGGAAAATGGAAAAAAATTGTCGGTAGGTTAGAGAGAGAGAGCAGAGAGGTGATTAAAATAATAAACCATGATGGCATGATATTGATTTAATATATGTCACCTGTAGTTCCCCCAAGAGCATCATCATAAAAAGCTTGCGTATAATAATAGTAGAGGCAGTTTTCTACTAGAGGAATTCTAGCAATCTTTTCTCTAACATTTTCTTTGGATCTTTTCCTTTCTCCTCATAACACGTGTCATTTTTTATACTTAAAAAATTGGAGATTTTGATATAAAGGTTGTCTAATGTAATAATGACATTGTTTTAAGTGTAGAAATTGACACGTGTCATGAGGAGAAGTAAGAAGGTCCAAAAGAGAAGGTTAGAGAGAATGTTGCTAGCATTCCCCTTTCTACAAATTGCACCCTTTTTTTTATAAGCGATTAGAGGAGGGGTTTACATAAATATTCATTGGGTGTCTGGGAATTTCAACCATTTGCCCACATAGATGGAGATGGAAGAGCTCAACTAACTGAGCACCATTTTTTAAATCCTTTTTTAAGAAAAATAAAAGGGAATTTTGGTTTTTAGCCAATGAAATAGTAAATAATTAGGAAAAGGCCAAAGAATAAGTCTAAACCCAAATCTAAAACAAAACTAGCCTATTCGCCTTTTCTTAATTTTTTTCTATTTCATTTGCTAAATCCTAATAATTCTAAAATAAAAACGCTGGCTGGCTAAGGACTAGAAGTTGGTAGACCTTCATACTTTTATCAACTAGCAATGAAAACCTTACCCGTTTGAAAACTTTGTTGGTGAAATCAATGCATTAGATTCTTCTACCAAAGTCCTCTCTAATTATTTCCTTTATTTTCTTCATTAACGGAGAAATGTTTTGGCAAGCACTTTTGTGTAGAAGCTGCTTTTAACTAGAGTCAACTCTCATCCCCAAGTGACTTTTTGGATGAGTTGATATTCTTTATAGCTTGATTTGCGTGGTTCCGAGTATTATATGACATCAGAGGCATGTTGGTCGTTTTCTTGTGTGTTTCTTTTACATCAACACATCCATGGACAAACAAAGTTCTAACCTCAATCAAAACAAAACCAACTTGAATCAATCTCTGCAACTCTAAAAGAAGAGAAGAGGGTCTTAATTAATTTATGAAATTAGTTGATTTATTAATGGAGCTTAAAAACAGAGGTGGTTTAAATTACATAGGTTATTTAAATTAGGTTATTTAGAAGTCAAATTACTTAAATATGAGTAGGTTTGCATTCTTGGGCAACAATGACTTTCTTGAAAACCTTGCAGCTTTATCTTACCTCATGATCCAATATGCAAATACAATAAGAAGCATAAAATATATTTGTTCCAAGCTTGTTTTCGTCCTTTATTAATTCTTTTAAAGAGCAGACTTCAACTAATCATTGCTTTAAGTAGCAGAGCCCAATTGAGGTCAGCTGTTCATTGCTCTGCAGCCTAGCTTCCCCTCTCTCTTTCTGTTTCTCTCATAATTCACAACATATATATACAAGTTGCAACTTGCAAGTTTTGTTGGTGGAAAAATGGGCTGCAAGTCATCAGATAAGCCAAAGCCAAAGCACAGAAAGGGATTGTGGTCACCTGAAGAAGACCAAAGGCTTCGAAACTACATTCTCAAACGTGGCCATGGCTGCTGGAGCTCTGTTCCGATAAACGCCGGTGAGTTTTCCATTTTTCTTTTGTTCTTTTTGCTACAACCATAAATCCACTCTGCCTGCTATTAATTTAGTAATGCATCATAGCTGTTTTTATAGTTTTGGCACATTGGTCTATATTAACATTGCTGGAAAAAAGAATGGCAGAGGAATCTGAGATGACTATGATGATCAAGAATTTCTAGCTTTTGGTTCCTCCTTGATAATTATAAAATGACCAATCTCCAATCTATTGTTAATGCAAATTCTGTGGCATGATTAACGAGTGTTAAAGTTCAAGATAAAAAAAATGACCCCATTTTGTCATTTAATCTTTTGGAGTTGGTAAAGATTGCTCTGTGAGTCAGTCAACAACCATATCGCTTGTGGTAAACTCTGTGGTATCTAAGCAAAAGAGATTGATGGTGACTTTTCTATATAACTGGCTTAAACATCCCCCTCAATTTGACTTTAATACCATATGTAATTATTATTCATAAGATTATAATATACATGCAGGTTTGCAGAGGAATGGAAAGAGCTGCAGATTAAGGTGGATAAATTACTTGAGGCCGGGGTTGAAGCGAGGGACATTTAGCAAACCAGAGGAGGAGACAATCCTGACCCTTCATCATATGTTAGGCAACAAGTAAGCAAGCAAGATATCCATATCTTTTGTTTTTCTTGTTTACTTTTCATCATCTAGGTTAACTTCTGGGTCAATGATGGATGTTGATATATCATGATATTAATATAGAAGTAATTATTAAAACCAGGTGGTCTCAAATTGCACAGCATTTGCCTGGAAGAACAGACAATGAGATAAAAAATTACTGGCATTCTTATTTGAAGAAGAAAGTGGCCAAAGCTGAAGAAATCATGGAAGGCCAAAGAAAATCTCAATATACAAGTACTACTTCAAGCTCAGACAACTTAGAGTGTTCACCATCTCCCCACAAGCCCACAACCTGTGATAATCCAAGTTATGAATCAGTGGAAAAATCACCAACATTAATTCCCCACACTGGTGATCATACTCACAGAAGCCCTTTACCAAAGATTTTGTTTGCTGAGTGGCTTTCCTTAGACCATGTTCATGGTGGAAGCTATGCGAATAATATCGGTGAGGCAGGGGTTTCCATGGAAGGCTTTGATCACAGTGGTAATAATCTTCAAGCAGATCATGATCTAGGACATGATTTTTTATTGAACAATGAAGAAACATTTGGCAGTGGTTTTCATAATGGGCTAAGCCATCATGGAGCAGCTACCGAGATGATCAATTCATCACAGTTTAAGTTTGAGGATCAGATTTCAGGACCTGGGTTTGTTGATTTTATATCAGAGGGTGATATGTGTAGTGATTTCAACTTGCAGAACGATGTAATGTATTTTTATAAATAAGGGGGAAAAATTAAGTTCCAAGGCAACACTGAAAGAATAATTAGTGGTTATTCTTCCATATTTGCTTCAACATATGGAATTAATTGAAAAACAAGTACAGACTTTGAATTGATCTCATCCTTATGGGTCTTGAAAAATACTCATTCACCAAGACAACTTTGAGTTTCAAGAGCTTAGAATGTAATTTCTCTTTATCTTTTTCTTCTGTCTAAGCTGGTGTAGTATACAAAAGTTATACAGCTTGGCAACCAAAGCATTCTTAAACCATAACCTTCATGAACGAGATGATCAAACAAACAAATATGTGTATAACTCAACGCGATCAATAGGAGGTTTCTTAACCCTAATTCCCCACTTAGTTTAAAATCATGAAATTGTCGTCTGCATGGATTGCGGTGGCCCAAAGAACAACAGTGACAACAAAAAAGTGACTGTGATAGGCGTCCATTTCATTGCGATCACCTGTGTGTAGAAATATATATAACTTGAATCAAAGAAATTATCTTAATTTCCATTATGTCTAAGTTTTGAGTAAAATGTGTACCTCAAGGCGTGGTGAACACCAAATAGATGGAACAGCTTGTGAACTACTAGTCGACGGTCTTTCCAACATTTCTGTAAATTTAAGAAGAAGAGAAGTTTTAGAACAAAAAGAGGGAAGCCTTTTATGTGTTCATAGCATTGGCCTGACAAGCAAAGTAAAAGTAGCTATAAATATGAAAAAGAAAGTTTACCTGAATATCTCCATCTCTCTAGGATTTCTGAAAGATTCTCAGTAGCAATGTCTAAATCTTGTTTCCGGTTAGCATTAAGCTTTGACAGATTAGCTTGTGTTCTTGTGTCAATATATTGCTTTCTAATATTCCCAATCAGACCATCTGCCAAACAAAGTTGTGACATGCATGGTTGTGCAAAACATTCGCAACAAAATTAAAACTTACATTTTTGGGGTGGGATTAAATCTTAAAGACTTAATTTGTAATTATCTGCCTTCTAATTTGACACCTAGTGCTAAACCTTATGCTAAGAGCCAAATCGATGTCAAATCGTACTATTAGCTTAAGAAAATTACCGAATTTGACAAAGCAGTATGGTCTTGTGACTTTCTTAATGAGGCTACTATCAAACTTTTCAAATTCCCTTTGCAAATCTTGTAGATAATGGAAAGATAGTTTTCTTGGATAAGAAGAGTCGCAGAGTGTGATGAAGGCAATTCCATTCTCGACCATGTAGCTTCATTTTAAAAGGATTAGGTTAAAAAAAAACATGTAAATACCGTCCCCTGTTTTATGATGGTTGAGATTTCTTTGAGCATTTTCAGTTTTTGTTACCTTGATTTTGGGATAAACTTAAAAGAAAAAGGTAAAACACAGAAAGAAAAAGAGGATACTTAAAGCAGTGATGATCGGCGCGAATGGTCATCTTGGAAGGAGGCAAGGCTCCCCTTGAGATTTCTCTGAGTATGAACTCTCCTTGTCGCTTGTAAAATGAAAAGTTTTCATGTTCTTCATTCAAAGAAGAAGGTCCTTTTGCAAGACACAGACCATCACTTAACCTTCCAACAATTGTCAGCTTTACCATATCTACATATATGAACGAGTTTAAGAAGATGTTGTATTTATAGAGATGAAAGGGGAAGGAAGCTAAATGAAGGTAACTTGGAGATGAAGTTATTCCTTAGGTCACGGGTGTGCAAAGGAAGCCATGGATTTCTGTGGAAACAAGCTAAATATTATCTCCACATACAAAGGCAAGCAATGTCTTCTTCTTCCTCCTTTTTATTCCCAGGAAAATACAATGGTCATAAAGATTTCGCATTTAAATAAAATAAATTTGTTTACACACATATCATTTACATTACAAGCATTCATGCTTGTCTAACTAATGAAATATTAATCCAAAAGAGGAAAAAGAAAAAGTTTGTAACAGATAAATTAAGTTGAATTTCTCTCCAAATTAAGTATATGAACACATACATACTTTATCAAGACACACACAAACACAATAACTTACATTGGCCAATGCCCCATTTCAAGAAGAAATAAACACATCTAAACCAACAAATGTACCTCCAAGCCAACAGAATATACAAATAATTCCAAAGTTGTCAACCGGACCTGAATATATTTTAGCCTGAAAACCAACCGAGTTTCTTAGGAGCATTTCCTGTGGCACGGTATTTTGCAGCTGTTTCCTCCGCCTTAAGAAGATCTTCCCCGCGCTTAGCTGCGATCGCTGCCCTCTTTTCTTCTGCCTCCTTGTGGATTAAAGCTATCTTGTTTTTCATCTGTTCCACATACTCTGCCTTTTTCTTCTCCAATTTTTCCTGCTCATGCACAATTGCTCTCTTTCTTATTGGAATTCAAGTACTGGATTCGGTGCTATGTTGCTCACAAACTTAATAAGATCATAGAGGAAATGAATGAATTGTTACCTCAATCTTTTTCAACTCAGCCTCCACATTTGCCTTCTTGGTGTTCTCCCATGAACCAACAGCAGATAGCTTTTTATGAGCTCTATTTTCCAACACAAAATACATCCAGTTCAGTATATCAAATTATATCAGAGAACCAAAAATTATATCAAACAGACTCGGTTTGCAAAATGTAATCGTTTGGTTAGAATGAAATGATTCCATTGTTATACAGATAGAAATGCCAGAGCTTCCATAAACTTTTGCATAATATGATGCTTACTTATTCTCTGCCTTTGATTTTTCACTTTCTTCCCATGCTCTGACAAGTGACAGCCTTTTCTCTGTTGCAACTCTTGCAAGCACAGCATCTGAAGAAGATAAGAAAAAGTTAAACCTACTTAATTAAAAAAACCTACACCAACAAGCAGGATTGAAATTAAGGACCTGAGGATGAAACTTTTCTCACCTCGATTGACTGAACCCTCCTTACTTTTCTCTTCGGCAGCAGGTTCGGAAGGCTCTATGGGAGGAGAAAAAAATGCTTGTTTCAAATTTGAGATGCCAAGGATGTAATATAGCAACTAAAAGCAATGGTAATTTGGTCCATCTAATGGAACTTTCTGAGTTCAAATTCTCTAGTGTCTAACAAAAATTACAAAACTTTTGGATCAAGTACTCAATCCTACCTCACTGTGAAATATAATTTCTAACAAAAAGAAGAAGACTATGAAATAAAATTTGATAATGAAAACAATATTTACTACAAAAATACAGGGAAAAGGAAACGAAATTCAAACCAATAAGAGAAAGCAAGCGGGGACCAAAAGAGGACAGAAGGAAATAATTATTGGCAAAAAAACCATGCGGAAAATAACATTAAAAGACCATTTTTAAAAATTTAAAACAAAAGTAAAACAAAAAATCTCAAGAATTATAAACAGAACATATATGTCAGACAAGCAATCCCAAGTGATCAAGAATAAGAAAATCAGATTCTTGATGGGGTGAAAATAAAAGAAGTGAAAATAAATAAATAAATAAATAAAAGAAGTGATCCGAGTGAGATTTACTTTTCTCACCAACCAAGCAGATAAAGTTATAAGCTTTAACAATAAAGACAATACAATAAAGTGAAGGAGGATTTGGAGAAATATACTCTCAACAATAGAAAGAACTTTGGACTGATCAACCTCAGCTCTGTGTTCAGGAGCAGGGGGTGGTGGAGTTTCAGATTTGTCCTTAGTTGGCTGAGGATCTTTTGGAGCTTCCACAACCGGCTTCTCTTCCTCTGCCGGAGCGGGTGGAGGATCCGATGGTGATTCGAATTCTAACTTCTTGGGTTCCTCTGTCTCTGCCATATTATTGTTTTGTTCCTTAAAAGTTTTTTTTGCAAATGGAACAAACTCGAAGTTCACTGTGTACACTAAGAAAGAAGATTATACCAGCAACAGAGAGAGATATGGTTGAGATTGTATAGGTGGTATAGTTGGAGGAAGGTAACTGTTATAATATTTGAAAAAACCTAATTAGCTGATGAGCTGGATGGTAGGTACATGTGGCCTCTTCTGAGTTATCAATACTTTTTGACTAAGAAACACAGAGTGTGACAAATTTATTCAAAGTGATCAATTAAAAGAAGAAAAAAAACACATTAACTTTTGTTATTATAACAAGAAAATGTTATTATCAAGGGGAGCTCCGTTGGTGTTTAGTCTCGCATTAGCATTGTTATATTCCTCCTGCGGTTCTCTCTATGCAGCAGCGTGTTAATTGTTTAACAAGGTAGGGTAGTGTGTTTCAACTTTCATCATGCCCTAAAGATCTACCTCAAGGTAGGGTAGTGTGTTTCAACTTTCATCAGTGGAATTAATGTATTGATGAGTTTCCATATTTTCATAAACACGAAATCAAGAGAGTGTTAGTAATTAATTAGGGGTGAGCTAATGTTTTCATTTTGGAAAAGGTAAAGGAATGTTTTGGTTTCCATATAAGAGACAAATTAACAATTAGAATGATGAAAGAATTATTCCGAATTTCTTTTGGACTGAAGTGATGTATATTTCCAAAAATAGATATTTTGTACGAGCAAGAATAACAGAGGAGGAGCTCATTTCTCTCTCTCAGGTCATCAAGATTCCATGATTTTCCTATCGGTGAAGGAGTATTTGTGGGCCACTGTAAAGTGACTTGCCACCCTTCTCTTTCTATCAATCTACTTTTCCATCCACTCCCTCTCTCTCTCTCTCTCCATTTTATTTCCTTGATTACAATTAAAAAGAAATCACACAAGAAATATTCTGAGATTATATAAAATTGATTATCATTCTATCTACTTTTGTGTATTATATTTATTGCATTTAGAATGTTACTCAATCTTGAATCTTGATTCAAAGAGCCAAGTCAAAATATGGAGGGGTAAAGAGTTCTAGTTCAAGTGATTGCTCATCTACCATAGATTAGGATTGGAGTTAGAATTGTCAAATATGGAGGGGCTACTTATAAGTATATAAAATACATAATTATTCAACAATTCATATTCCCTTTAGATAAATGGAGCAGAGATGTCAAAAAACTGCAAGGCCTAAAAGTGGCTCCGCCACTACCTGAAATCTTGTGCTCGAATACTCCCTCACATCACAACATCTCTTGTACAAAAAAATTTCTTTGAGATTTTGTTGAGCGTTTTTGAGGTGGCTTGGGCGAGTTCCAAGTACAACTGGGCCAACAAGAAAGCAAAGTACCGTCAGCAGTTGGAAAACGTTAAAGCACCAACTGCAGACCTGTCTTTGTCACGTCGTAGTCGTGTGCTGTCTCTCTTTCGTTTTTGGTCGTATGTGTGTGCTGTCCCTCATTGGTTGTATTGTATTTAGTTTCTGGATAAAACGATTGAAAAAAGGGTACAATTATTCGTGGGGTGTGAACAATGTCACAGTTAATTAATTTTATTAGCTAAATTTATTATAATTATGATCATATTTATTTATTTATTACACGAAAATTTGATTGCGTGTAGACTACACGGTGTAGTGTACTAGTGTGGCGCGGGTGGATTTTCACTCGTCTACACAAACACCAAAACACTTGGTTGGCAAAGAATTGGTGCTACGAAATTTTTCAGCCTTCTTTTCAACTTTCTGATGTCCATGGCTGGCGTTGTGCAACCATGCAACGACCTCAATCTTCTTCCCCAAAGCCTCCAGGTATATTTCATTTGCGTTCTTTTTCTCATCGTTGATGGCTGTCCTTTTGTCAGCTCGGTTCATCAATACATGCTTCTTCAGATTAAACAGTTAGTGCTTGCATTGCATGCTTCTTCGAGTTAAAGTTTGGACTTTTGGACCCCTATAAGATTGATACAATTTCATCCCATTCGTTACTAATTTATTTATTTTCTTTATAAAAAAACCCATGCATTTTGAAACAGTCTATATAGCGCTAGCGTCGAATCCTAGAACATGAAACGAAAGGAAAATTACCTTGAGCCATTCGGATTCCCTTGATGAACACAAGTGGCTAAGATTCTACGTACTCCACCAAATCACTCGAGCAATTTCCAGTTGTCTTCTTGCTTGAGTGTCAGAGTGGGGAGCAATCTTGCAAATGCCACTAATATATAATCGTTGGTCTCCCGAAATCACAACCAACAAATTAAAACCTGTTGCTCTCATTTACACCACAACATAATTACGTTGTATTATGCGAATGATCTAATTCTTATCAAACAGTATTATGCAAATGATCTAATTCTTATCAAACAATAAAATTGAACATGTAGTTTTTATGATTCCCAAAATCTTATATTCTCTTTCATGCACGCAAGCACGAGCGTGATAAGAAGCTTGCAATGAACTAAAAGTAAAATAAGTAAGATGTGCATGCCAATAATTATGAATAAGTGGTCATAAATGTTTTATCATGTTCCTGCATAGGCTACACATAAAATAAATAATAGGTACCCATGCTTCAGTCCTTGCACTCACAGCCAAGTACACTAGCTATTTAACAATATTGTTATATAATCACATAGATGAATAGCTGTTGTTATTTTCAATGGGAGCAGGAGCTTCAGAAAAAACTGAAATTACAACGAAGGCTCCAAATAATATTGTGGTGAGAGCAGTGAAGTTGACAAGAAAGGCCTCAGAGCCAAATTTAGCCACCGCCACTTTTGAGCTCTGAAGGAATGTGAGCTTCTCTAAGAACCCTAGTGAAGCATTGCCCACAGCCAAAACGTACACAAGGAGGCCAAATGCCGCATGCCATGGAATAACCGCATTCCTTAGGGTAGGGCTTGCTCCAGGGTAGAAGAAAGTCAAGAACCCATATATCCACTAACCAACAAAATTATACAAATAATTAGGTTCACGAGAACTAATTCTATGACCGCCTAGGTGATTGTCAATCATCGATACATGTGCATTCTTCAATATCATCCATGTATATCAACAGTTAACAATCACTCACACACAATGTTGAAACCGAGTCTCAACTTTTTACTTGGGATAAAGGATTTACCTGAATGCCATAGAGAACAATGACCCCAATCCCAATCCAGGAGTGCAAGCTGTAGAGGTTGGCAATCCCACTCTCATTATGGTTCTTGAATACAGCACAAATACCAATAATACCCAGGGCTAATGCCAGAGCATGAAGAACCATGTGTATCACTTTCTTCACCTCTTTCTTCAAAGGAAGTGATCTGTGACTAATAATGGCTGCAATTTTTGGTTTTTGGATCAACATCATCAGACCACGTGCAAAACTCAGTAATTAATATGTATATATTGCAAGAGGGATGAAACTTTTTAATTACCTTCTCCTCCCAAGATAATTACACCAAGTAACATCAGCAAAGGATGGAGCTGTACAAAATAAGAAAAAAAAAACCAGTAAGGATGAACACGTTTAACAAACTAAGAAAAAAATATAACTATCGGACAAGGGATTATATGTAGAATTATAATTGGCCCACCATATTGGGCCATTGCTTTCACATTTTTGATTTATTTCGCATACATCAAGGCCACTCAAACTCAACGGACCCACCCAGTCTCCTGTTAATTTCGTTATGGGCCACTTGGACTTGTACTGTATCTGCTTCTGAATTTTCCGGCTTTTTATAACCAAGTATTTTCTTCTTTTCAGACCCAAAAGAAATAAAAATCTTTAGGAAAAATAAATAAACGTCAAGAAGAAAACGACAGTGGTATAGTAATTGAATAAATTGACCCACGAAAGGAATTGAAGGCGGACCACTATCATTTCATTAATCTTGCTTGCCAGGCTGCCAATTCTATACTATGACTATCTCCAAAATAAACAACAAAAATTCTTAAAATATATATATATAGTTATTCTCTTATTCGGATGTATTAACGTGCGGAACGTGCGGATCAGAATTGTAAATGGTAAAAGAAGAAATGGTAGCAAAATACATGACATCCGCATGATAATAATGTCCGGATGTCCGCGTATGAGAATTTTTGTATACATATAATATATATATATATATATATATATATATATATATATATATATATCTGAAATTCTCTTATGCGGATATCCGGACGTTATTATCGTGGACGCAGCCAGATTCTGACTCACCCCGCCTCGCTTTCCTGCCTATTTACACGCATCCGTACGTTCCGCACGTTAACGATCCGGATAAGAGAATGACTATATATATATATATATATACAATAACTGCAGTAAGATGGAAAAAGAAGAAAAAGAAAGAAGACAACATGTCCATCACTAATCCAAGGTGAAGAGGGAAACAACGGTGCGAGAAACGATGAGACAATTGATTTAAGAACGTTTATTATCTTTTGTTGGTAATTTGTTTAAGAATATTATCATCTGCTGATGTGGATAAATGATGATCGTTCATTGAGCATCGGAAGAGAAGGTGTCCAAGTAGGCAGATACAGACAGACAGACACGTGACGACTCAACATTAATCACACTAAACTTTGGAGTAATTTTTGGGTGTTACATCACGTCGCGTGGTGGTGTCTCATCCACTAGGTGTAGGACATGTGGAATGTTTCCGTCTGGCAAATCATGTGTCATAAAAATAATGCAATAAATTAGAAAGTAATTAAATGTCCCTGCGCCTATTAGATGAGTGACAGTGGCGTGGTGTACCAGTACATTTAAAAATTTCTCCAAACTTTGGATACAAATTTGCAATATGATTCCCAAGTAGCAAACATATGATACATGGTAGCTAGCTGCCACACGTGTTCCACTTATATATTTACGCAAAAACCCCCCAAACTAATAAAATAACTTTAAAAACTCACCAGTGACTCTAACAAACAACGATTGCCATGCGTTATCACTTTCACCCACCATCAAAAGGCAAACCCTAAAAAGAGATTTTCTACTTAATAATCATGGTCTTGACTTGATTAAAAGGTAATTTATTATTAATGAGTGTTTTTAAATTCTCACTGCAGTCAATAATCTACAGCCTCCTACACACTCACCCAAAAGAAATAAAAAATGGAAGAACTGTCAAATAACCTCATCATGGAAAAACAAAAACAAACCAAGAAAAATAAAAGGCACCATTTGCTTAAAAAGTCTCTGTGACAAGCGCCAGTAACGGTCGTCAGAAAAACAAAAAAGAGAGTGATATCAAATACCATATCATGAAGAAGAATCAAGGCATATATACACTAAATGCCTAAGACAAACTTCGATTGCATTGGCCATTGGCCGCTATCAAAGTTTGAAAAAGTTGAAAACAAAATTTACATGGATCAATCAGAACAAACAAACATCAAATTTAGGCAAAGACAATCTACTATAGAAAAATGAAAACAAAAGTTATGCATAATAAACCTTAGAGAGAGAGAGAGAGAGAGAGAGAGAGAGAGAGAGAGACTTACGTTGAAGATGAGGTTCTTGTTGGTAGCTTCCCATGCGAAACCACCTCTGAAGTGTATGTTCCAAACCAAAACCAGAACCAAAGCTGCGATTCCAAGCGTGTGCGCGACAAACGTGAATGGAATTGCTGGCACCTTTAACGCCATATCTTTCCCTTTTCTTCTTCTTAATTAATTATCTCCTGAAATCGAGTCAGTATCTCCGATATACACAAGGAAAACCCCTTTTATGATTTTATCTTCTCTTCTTGGTCTAGTCTCCTCAAACTTTCCACCAGTTTATGGCAAGCTATTTGGACCGTCGGATTGAGATCTTGAATCAATCTGTGATTGAAGCCACGTGGATCTTGTTACATAGCTATAGCCTATAACAGTGGCATTAACTTTTGAATAGCAAAAAGAACTATTCGAGAGTTTCTCTTTTAACAGTGGCATAACTTAAGTGATTCTTGTAACGGCAAATTTCCCTCCGAGGACCTTGAGTAGAAAATCAATCACTTGGCAGTTGAAGTCATAGCTGACATCATATCATAATCATACCTGTGATTAAGAAGGGTGATTCCTGATTCCGTCCAGATTCCTGCTACGATATATTACAATGGTCTCAGGCCCAAACTCAGCCCAAGCATTGTGAGGCCTGTATTTGATGCTGAGCTCCAAGAGAATCCCACACCCCAGGCCCAAGTTGATTTGAGGCTTAGAGCTGAAACATAATAAGACTCGTCATAACCTCAAAACATTTCAAAAACGTATATGACTGACAGCTATGTCTGCACTGCATCTCAAAAACAACCACAAAAATAAAAATAAAAGTCTTCACTAAGGACGAAAATGGTTGAAATAATTCTTTGAAAAAGGGAAAGAAAACCCAAAAATTGAAAATGAAGCAGAAAGAAAGAGAGACAAACAAAAAAGTTCAACCACAACTAAAGCCTAATCAGCGATGTTCACTATTGAGTATCGTTGAACAATAATTAGGAACAGGAACAAACCCTACCTACCTGTACGTTAATGTCAACAATTACATTAATAGTACAACTGCTTTACATTTTTGAGGGACTTTGTTGTTATTCAATCAAGTGACAGGTAGACGCACTTGCGTCTTCCATCTTTAATCATTTCGCCTTTACGCAAGTGATTGGGCGGGCGCTGAGCGTGGTTCAGAAAATATAATATAAATAGGTTTTAGAAAGGGAACAGACAGACCGAGACATCTGACTGCCCAATTGGACCAAGCATTGACAAATTTCATTTTCCAAATTTATAACAAAATAAGGGAAAGAAGATAAATGGCATCACGTGGAGTGCAACGTAGCACAGACCACGGCACGTGTTGAGGTTGAGGTTGGGGGTTGAGGTTGAATATAGCTAAGCTAAGGGATAATAAACCTTACCTTGTCATGTGTTTCCTCAATTATTATCTTATTAATTGAGGAATTTAGCTTAGTTTTTGACAATCGACAAGGCAGGCACTCACATAAATGTAGCAACTTTTATGCATCTTTCAGACTAGCAGGGCCATCATGGTGAGATTGTTTTTCTCATGGGGTAAAAGTTTGTGAATCAGGGAGTTTTTGGGCCATCATTTTCTTAATTAATACTTCCAAGGTGACCTATCAAACTCTGGTTGTCCTCATATCACTTTTTGAGTGGCCTATTAGACCTTCAACTCTCGTCAAGTCAAGTTTTCACTATTATGTGGTTTCTCTTTTGATAATTACGATATTTTATTTTAGTTTACTAGGGAATTGAAACTCAAATACAAAAAGACGGACATACTGATCAATTAACCTAACTCACATTTGTAACTAATCTCAAATGAATTTGGAGCCGGGAAAGAAGGCCATCTTTTGGGTAATCAAAATCTTACAATAAAGAGCAGAGCAGGGCCGTTTTACTTACCGAAAAGGGGAGGGGTCATTTCGTCATTTAACCGTTAGGACGCATTATTTACCTTTTTAAAAGCGGAAAGTAAAACTGTAATGCGATTCAGATATCTTTCTTGAATTGAAATAAACATATAAGTAAACGACTGCATTAAATCCTATTACAGCGAAGCTTCTTATTTTGTTTCCGCAATAAATTTATTTTACAGCTAGCTACTAGCTAGGGATGAGGTTTAACAGCTAGACGTCCTTTTAGTTGCATTTCAGAATATTCATGTGTTTTTTTTGGAAGATAGCAGACAAAGAAAAATACCTTACTTGGACTTCTAACCATATCAGCCAAATTGTTTCGGTGAATAAGCTCAGAAAAGCAGGCATTGTTTGCTATAGTCTTGGAGGAAGAGAGTGACTTGTATTTCTGGGATCTGAAAACTCAAGAAGACTCCAGAAGACTGAAAAACATGTTCAAGTCATGGAGCAAAAAGAAGAAGATAAAAGCTATATTCCAATTGCAGTTTCAGGCAACGCAGGTATGATTTTCGACACAAATAAATAAACTAAACCATCTTCTTTCCTCCTACTTATTCTCAATGGGTTGGAAGTTTCAATTTTTTGTATTCAAACGAGTTCATCTGAAATGTGGTCTACGGAGACAAGATGATCATACCTGGTTTCTTCCTGACCATTTTCATCTCAGGTCCCGAAATTGAAAAAGCCTGCTTTGATGTTGTCTTTGGTGCCGGACGACGTCGGAAAGCCGACGGTGAAACTGGGAAAAGCTGCAGTTCAGGATGGAACCTGTATTTGGGAGAATCCAGTTTATGAATCAGTGAAACTCATTGAGGAATCAAAAACAGGAAAACTGAAAGAGAAGATTTATCACTTCATTGTTTCAACTGTACGGAAGAATCTATTGTTTTGAGAGTTTTTCTTTTTTCTTTTTCTCACTTTGGTTTTTGTTTCTGGGCTTCTTTTGGTATGTTGTAATTCTAATGGGTGATTGCAGGGCTCATCAAAAGCTGGTTATCTCGGAGAAGCTTCAATTGATTTTGCAGATATTGTGGCAGAAACTGAACCCCTTACAGTCATTCTGCCCCTTAAATTTGCAAACTCTGGTGTAGTTTTACATGTCAGTCCTCTCTCACTCTGAAACACACACACACGCAGCCGAGAAATTCTCATGATTTAACACAACTAGTGCTGTCTATTCTCAGAACAAAACAAAACTTCAATGTCATTGACTTCAACAAAAAAAACTAATACTTACGAAAATTATTGAGACAGGTAACAATTCACAGGATTCAGGAAGATGGTGATCAAAGGTGACAATCAACAATAACACATCATTCTTTCCTCCTCTAACTTTTATGTATTTTAATTTTCTTTTGCTTTCCCCTTGTGCTAGTTTATAATAAAATTTAATCTAATCTCAGGGAAATTGAAGAAAGTGATGATCCGACTCTTTCACGCCATAGCAGCATGGACAACCAAAACGGCAATTGGGATACAGATGGAAGCAACCACCTCAGTTTTAATGAAGTAGGGTATTTTCTAGCATTTTCTTTTAACGCAGTTCACAAGGGATGAAATTATTACAATGAACTTAACACAGATGTATTTCATGTTGTTGAACAGAATGGAGCCTGTGACAAAACCACTAATGTCCATCAGGATGCTGCCAGTTCCCTGTCACCCCTCGAACAAAACTCCATTCCTCAAAACGGAAACAACGGTGCCACCGCAAGAAAAAACCATATGCGTCAAAAATCAAGCTTGGATTGGTCATCGGATGGAAGTTTATTTGATTCACCAAATAGTGTTGAAAACAAGCTTCCAACCGAAAGGGTGCAAGCGGGTTCAGATGATTCCATTGAAAAACTCAGAGATGAAATTGCTATTCTGATGAGGCAGGCAAACCTATCAGAACTGGAGTTACAGTCTCTTCGGAAACAGATGGCCAAAGAGAGTAAACAAGGACAGAATCTCTCAAGACAGGTTATTAGCCTTAAAGAGGAGAGAGATGCACTCAGAATAGAATGTGAACAACTTAAGTCCTCGCAGGGACGTAGCGATGGGGAACAGGCTTTCAAAAAGTTGCAGCCCGAGACCAAGGATACAAGAGTTCAGTTAGAAGCAATGAAGCAAGAGCTTAATTTTGAAAAGAAAGTTAGAGCCAATCTTCACTCACAACTGCAGAAGACACAAGATTCAAATTCTGAGTTAGTCCTAGTGGTGAAGGATCTTGAAGACGCGTTGGAGAAGAAAAAAAGGGAAGTATCTGATCTTTCAAGCAAGTTAGAAACTGAAAAGAATTCCAAAGTGATGGGTAAAATGTTTGAGAATGAAAACCAAAAATCTGCAGAGAAACTGACTAAGAAGCACAGTGATGTCCAGGAAGTAGAATCCTTGAAGCTTAAGATCAGAGAACTTCTCAGTGAAATAGACACCCACGAGAAGAAGAGGGAAGAGCAAGATGCGCATATAAAACAGCTCACCTTGGACTATGACCTTTTAAAGCAGGACAACTATGGCATCTCTTTGAAGTTAGATCGTAACCAAGAAAGACTACGAACAGAGATGGAAAATGAACGGGCAGGCTATATAGCTACTATAAAAGAGCTTGAATCTCAGTTAGAGAGATCAGAGGAAACAATTGAGAAGCAAGCACATGAGTTTGCAGAATGTTTGATCTCCATTCAGGAACTTGAAAGTGAGGTTAAGTCTTTTGAGATAGAACTGGAGACGCAGGCCAATGGATTTGAAGAGAAACTGGAGGCCGTGACGTGTGCCAAGGTTGAGCAAGAACAGAGGGCCATCCAAGCAGAGGAAGCATTGAAAAAGACAAGGTGGAATAATTCTGTCACAGCTGAGCGTCTTCAAGAGGAGTTTAGAAGGCTTTCTGTGGAAATGACATCTAAGGTTGATGAAAATGAGAAGCATGCCACAAAAGCACTGGCAGAAGCTAATGAACTGCGTCAGCAGAATAGAATTCTGGAAGAGATGCTCCAGGAAGCCAATGAAGAGTTGGAGCTGATTAAGGACCAGAGTGAAGTGAAATTGCAAGATCTTGTCAACCAGATTGATGTGAAAGCAAAACATATAGAGCAGATATCATTGGAACTAGACAATAAATCCAAGCTCCTTGAACATGCAAAAAAGCATGAGGAAGAAGAACATGAAGCTCTCTCAATGAAAATGCAAATGCTCAAAGCTGAGATAGAAAGGCTCACAGAAGAGAATTCTAACTCCACAAAACAGGAGGAAGAGCAATTGAGAGGAGATTTGAAACAAATGAAGAAACTAATTGCTGAAAATGAGATGCGGATCCAGTGTTTGAATGTTGAAAAGGATAATTTGGCGAAAAGATTTGCTTCAGCAAAGCAGGAAGCAGAGAAAACACATGAACAACTTACCAATATGAGATCTTTAAAAGAAGAGAAGGAAACGACAATCACTTATCTGAAGTCAGAAGTGGAAAACCTGAGGACCCAGCACAAGGAGTTTAAGGATACCTTGTATAAGGAAGCATTGGCAAAAGAAAGCTTGAGGAAACAAATATCTCAGTTACAGGGTCAAAGGTACAAGCATTCAATCAAGCACACTTTGACTTCATCTCTGCTTATCCCAACTAATTATCCAATTATACCATACCAGCTGTTTATTGTTTTTTATTTTTGTGTTTTGATCAAAGTATGCATGTAGATGTGAGCAAAAAGAACTACTGTCACCAGTAAAGAAGTAGAGTGCGACTTTACAGAATAGCCATTTATTAACTTTTCATTGTATTTCACAGGAAAACAGAAGATTGCTCAGAGAAGAAGTTGAAAGCCGCCACTTTCCATACCAGTGATGAGAATAATTTTACAGACTTGCTGACTGAATTGACATTACTGAAGGAAAGAAACAAATCTATGGAAAAAGAACTAAAGGATATGCAAGAAAGATATTCAGAGATAAGTCTCAGATTTGCAGAGGTTGAAGGTGAACGGCAACAACTTGTAATGACTGTGCGCAACCTCAGAAGCAGTAAGAAGAACTAGCATCCTCTGAGGTGTTGAGCCTTGGGAACTGTACAGATTACGGAATTGCAGCTGGATATCCAGGTGGGATTATTACACTGCAAATTGTCAAAAGGTCAAGACGTAGGCTGTGTGCAGCAACAGACATTACTTTCTCATGACTCTGTTCATCGCTCTCCAATTAGAATCCATCTGGGACTACGAAAGATGAAGATCCAGGATTCATAAGTGAGTTGAGTTTTCATGAATATTGTACCATATTCATTATAGTTGACATAATTTTTTGTATCATGCAGGCATTACTCTTTTGTTCATGATATTCGTCTGGAGAATTTAATATAAAACATTTTTAAATGTGCAAATTTGGTTAATGAAAACAGAGATGTCTATCAAAAAATTGGGACACTGTTTGGAGTAGTTCGAGTTCAGTTAATTGTCAGTAGTGATCAATATGACGTCGGTAAAAAAGCACATTATTTTTTTAGGATGTTTCCTATTGAGAGAGGCGATATTATACTAAACTCACACACACTACATGTATGTTAGGACCCGAATCTAGGCTGAGGGAGTAAATACTCCAAACCGCTACACTAATGGGTCTTTTGCAACCAAAAAAAAAAGAGTAGAATATGGCTTTTATAAAAAAGCGTATTAGAGAATTCAACAAGTTGTGACAGAGTTTCTTTCTAGTCACTAGCTGTTCAATATTTTTGGCTACACGTCTAGCATGGCCACTAATTTATTAAAAATGTTATTCTCAAGCTTACTGATAAGAGGCCAATTATATTCCAACGATTTTGTCATATCACTACTAAATACTAATTGCAGCAGAAAAGTATCCATTCAGAAACAGACATGCAACAGATATCATTTTAATGTTCCATCCAGGAAAATATAAAAAGAAACATCTGCCCTAACATACCTAGTCCTGTCGTGTTTGAATCTAAAACTTTTTCCTCAGACCATGAGTTCCATCACTCCAGACCAGCTTAGTTTGACTTCCGCTATCATTCATTGCAAAAGATAGTGTCTGCAGTTGATCAAGTGAATAAATAAATGAAATGATCAGTATGAAACCATCAATCACCAATGATAGGAATGCCATCTATGCAAGTGAATTTTAATAAAACAAAATTCAAACTATCAAAATGCCAAAAAGGTTACTACACAACCTGTCTCGCTCTCTTATCAGCAGGTGTCCATGCCTTAAGAGGAGATGCTGAACCTTTTTCTTTCTTGGATGAGCTTGATGATTGTAAAGGTCGCTTCTGCCTCTTTCTTTCTGGTAACTTTCTCGTTGTGTTGCCACCTTGGTACTTGAAAAACTCAATAATTGACGGGCTTCTCCTCTTGGTAACTTTCGATACATCCCTAAATAACCCAAACTAGGTCCAGATAAGTCACGTGGAAGGGACTGTTGACGCAACCTGCTCTTTTCCTTGATTCTGTTCAGAAACTCCATTGTCCAGGGAGTATTTTGTTGTGAACTGCCTGAACGGAGAGCATTTTTGAGTGGTGTTCCTCCATAATGTGATATATCATTCTCGTGGAGATGTAGCCCTTGGGATTTTCCACCGGACCTCTGCATGAAACTCTCCTCTAAGGGCTTGTTACGGTGTCTCAATGAGAAAACATCGTGTTCAAGATCCGTATCTGACTTATTGTTGGGTCCAACTTGCGAACTTTTTCTGGGGTCTTTTACAGAATGCCAAACAGTTGAACTTGAGTTGATTTCAGCAGCTGTTGGGAAAGTACGGTGACTGCTTGAATCAAATGACAATTTTCTCGCAGCTTTAGTCTTCCTTGCGGAATCTATTTCCAACTCAGGCATCAAAGATGAGAATTTCATGCTGTTGGCAATAGAAGGAAAGTCCTCATCGAATACAGGACTCTCTGTTAAGTCAATAACTTCCCCTTTTAGGTCCTCATGCAGAATCTCAGAGTTCTTCATGTTATTCAAATTAAAATTGTTCATGATGGGCATATCTGATCGCTGTTTCTGACCTGACAGCTTATCCTCCAAAGATGAACATGACCTTTTTATCTCCTTTAATGCCTGAGGCCCTTTGGATATCTGGGAATCATATCGCTCCAGAACGCTAAAAGGATTCATCATATCCATATCCAAACCTTGTTCGTGATCAAACAAATCATTCTGACAGAATCTAGGCTTTCTGAACTCATCATTTTTTTGGGTCTTTTTGACCTACATGAATCAGATAGCTTGGAAACTGTGGAAGGATCCACGATATCATTGGTGAATCGGTTTAACTGCTCCAGGTGCAATAAGCCATTCATTTGTATCTCATATTTGTCAGGGCTACCATTGTATTTTCGTCTCTTTCTGAATCTTCCTGAATCCGGACCTGAAGACACTGAAGAGGAGCAGTCTGTCATAATTGATTTTGAATCTTCCAGTTCACCATATTTGCATAAAGCACTAAATAGTATGATACTTTCATCAGGAACTTGATATTTTTGGATTGCACAGATCCTGGTTTCATAGGACCATTCAAGAAACTCTTTGAGCAAGCCTCCTGAAGACAGTATTGCATGAGCTGTCAAGGAATTTACTGAAGGAAACTTGGTAAGGAATGATTCTGCAAGAGTTTCCGATTCAGGCATTCGGGGATATATCCACCTAGTCAACTTCATGGCATATCCCATGCTGCTCAATATAATTTCATCAGTCAACTCAGATGAATACGAGTTGAAAAGCTGCAAATCAATTCCCAGGCTCGCTGCGGCAGCATAAAGTCCATCTGAGGACTCCATTACAGTGGAAAGGAAGCTCTGTTCTCCCTCAAACACCTGTTAAAAGATAAAACACAAGAATAAAAAGAATTTATATCACTTCAGTGCGGAAAAGTAAAATCAACTAGAATCTAGAATCTAAGGATGCTAAAGTTGACTCATTTGCCTTATGAGCTAAGGAAGAAATAAAGATTTAGCAAAGCAAATAAGAAAAGAGAAAACTGCAAACATTGTTAATTGTTATGGTAACTACCATAATGCAGCCACTGAAAGTGAAACTCAGCAACGTCAAAACATTTGTGGCAATGTCCTCAATGCACAAAGGTAAGCATGAAGAAGCTTCATCAAGAGCAGTTGCTTTCTTTCGTATGTTTATGCAGTCATACCACACTAAACAAATTGCAGAACTGATTATAATATCCACAGGTAAATCTGAATCACGTTCTACAACTTGTGCCCCTTCTTTCTCCTTTGCAAGAATTTTTTGGTAGGTACTTCTTCTAGATACTATCATTTCCTTATCAAAATTTTGAGTGTTTACAATAATGACCATCTCAGGGAAAGACATCATGCTCTGCTGAATACGCTCAGCGTCCATTGCAGATGGCATAGAAGGATTAGGTAGGGGCATACTCCTAGCTTCTACTTCATTTGCTGCTTCTTTAGATCTCATATCATTCTTTTCCTCACCAGGAAAAATGTTGAAGAGTTCCTTTGACTTCTGATCATTTATATTCTCAACTGGAGCAGATGTAGAATGAGACTGTTCTCCCTGGAGATACAGCTGGCGTTAGCATATTTGTAGAGTGGTAAGTTTGAATTAATAAGCTATCCATATAAGAAACAACAGATAAACAATAAGATAAACAAGAGACAGACAAATTCACAAAGTAACAAGTAATTGCCGGGAAAAACCTTGGTAAACGTAGCAGTGTTATCGACTTCGGTAACAGCACAATTGCTATTTTCACCTGTAGAGGCCTTCCGAGGATTCAAAAAAAAGTCAATATCATTGTATTGGGGCATAGACTTGAGAAACAATGAAGCCCTCTCAGCACTTCTTTTATCTATATCCTCTCCATTTTTTGGCAGTGGAAAATTGTCATCTGACAGTTTGGCTGAACCATCCCCACGATGACCAGCAAGCATGGGAATGCCATCAGAAAGCAACTCCTGTATTTCTTTGTTTTCTTCTGTGTTTAACCCATCTACAGCATCATCGGAGAAACCAAAGTCATACACCAACTTTCCTTCATCATAGGAATCCCAATCAAAACAGGTGCTGAGTGAACTCATATCCTCCAACATTTTCTGATGGGAGGAATAAGTCGGAAAATTGCATTTGTCTTTCTCGAGAAGATGCCAATCCAAGTAAATCCTATCTGAAGCAGATAGGGGCTGCGGTTTTAAGTCATTTAGTGTTTCCTCAATAACAACATCTGATGAACTTATCTTTTCATGATCAGAGAGAACAGGTACAGGCAATGATTTGAACGTTTCATCAACCAGTGCTAGCTCGTGACTGACAATCAAAGTACTGAAGTTCATGTCTCCGTTAAACATCCAATGACACGTCTCCGGTTCATTTGCTGTTTGTGCAGTAAAGAGGACTTCAAAATTCCAAGATGTGTCCAAATCAAGAATCTGAAATTCCTGAAAAACAACCGGGCTCATAGACTGAAAACAAGCGCCTAAGGTCATTCCTTGATATGCGATGTTTCCCTGAATCTGTGACATTTCCACCAAGCTTAATAAGTCCATCTCAGGAGTAATGTCAAGGGACCCAACATCAGATCTAAAACTCTGTTCTAATATCCCGTTTTCCTTTGTACCCAAAAGCTCCTTGCCATTCAGGTTATCTTTTTGAGCCCAATGTTGGGGCTCAATATTTTCGTAAACAGAAGAAAGTTCATCCTCTACTGACAAACCTGTCAAAGTTTGCAGAGTTATCTCAGTTGCTTCTAATAGAGGGAAAGTCTGATAAAAGTGCATTTGGTCCTTATAAGAACCATCATCTTCAAACAAATAAGCCTTTTGATCCATGGGATACTCTGAATGAAAGTCTTCAACTGTATGAACTGATTCATGAACTTCCCAAGGATACTCTATTGTAAGATTGAGCGTTTCCTGTAAGAAAAAGTCTCCTTCATTAGCATCTCCCTTATAATATACAGTTAGGGATCAGAAATACATACCCTCAGATAAAATTTAATATCTTACGCAATCAAGCTGACTAAGGAGAATGCAACCTATAATTATTTCTAGATCCATCCCTTCCCTATCAAAGGGCTATTCCAAAAAATGAAATAAGTTTAAAATAACCTTAGAATTGCACTATCTAATATGACAATTAATAGAAAATAATTACGGTTATAATCATTAAAACTGCCAAATATTATGTTTCACCATTAAAATTTAATCACAAATAAGACAGACAAGTCACCCAAAGGTTGGGAAGTGCCAGTGCTATTTATCCTGCATCAACTGATTAGAAAAACTGAAGCTTAGTACAATAGCAACTTATAACTGAATCATGCAATTTCAAGAGACATTTACTAGGTTATTTTGAGTCTCTTGAACTTCTGAAAAAATCCAGATCTCCTCTTTCTCATAAATGTAAGCATTTTCCTGCACATAACAGACAAAAATATTATGTAAACATGGTAATTCTCATGTGGATGCGGAACCAAATTGTACATTACCAACTTTTAGTAGATAGACATTCATTTTACCAAGAATACATCCAGCTCTTGTGTTTCAAATTGGAGTACATTATATTGGATTGCATCTTTCCCTTCATCTGTTCTGCCATTATCCTTCTACAGTAACATAAGTTTGATTGTTCAGACCAGAACAAACATGATAACAGCTGTGAAAACTTAAAATGCCATTGTCATACTTTCTGAATTTCAATCTCCAGAGGACCAGAAGCAAACGTAAGCTGATTCTCTAATTCCTTCTCTTTTTTGACAACCTCAACTTTCTGCAGAAGGTCACCACCACAAACCAAAATATTGTACAGGTACTTTTGAATTACTTCGAAATGTAATTACCAGAACTGCTTAACATATAAGTTCAGTTTCAGAATTCATAATCTTCTATCAACTTTGACATCAAAGTAAGAGCTGCCACTTGAAGTTGTCAACTAAACAAACTGAAACCTTGGGTAGAAATAAAGGAGAGGAGAAAATATATACTTCGTGCAGTTAGCCTTCTTTTAGATTTCCATACATCAAAAGTAAGACTAAAAACGAATAAAACAAAATATCTACTTAGCTTCACATTGTCCATGGTCTTCACATATTACATAGCGGAAAAATTGTACTCATACATAACAACATTTTGTAGCAATGAGAAATTGAGAAAGAAAAAAACGATATATAAATTTTCTCAGTTCTTAAATAATACTGTCAGCAACTAAAATCAATCAATCAGCAGTCGCTTCTTTAGTAATTTTCCTCTATCTTTCAACGTTATTAGCAATTGCCATAATTAAATTTCAGAAAAATAGGAAAACAATTCAAGAGAATAATAGATTGAATTTTCCTATGTAGCCTCTTCTTCTAATACACAATACGCATAGGCATAGCAGCCAAACAGAACCTATAAGTTAGATTGAATGATCATTTTCCTATACTCTTTTTTTCATTTGAAGAAGAAGAAGCATGGCAATCCTATAATTGAAAGCTTCATCCACGGGCAATTTCAAAATTAACTACATTGTGAATAATCATCAAATTCCTAGTCAGTTACCTCTGAAACCTGCAGCTCATGGCTTCCGGAACCGAAACTTCTAGAAGTTGGAGACGAACCGACGATCTCAAAGTCTGGAGGATCGAGATCGATACTGTGAGGAAGAACGTCAGAGAAGAACTTGGAGAGAGCAGTTTCAATCTGTAACTGTTCGATTTGGAGCGAAACTTCGAGGACCGAGTCGAAGTGGAGGAAATGGAGGCCATTGAAGGTGGAGAGATTAGAGTGAGCGAGGTGAGGGATTGGGAGGTGAAGGAAGGTTAGGGTTTCTAGGGCTTGGATTGGAGTGACGGTGAAGTAGTCGATGTTGAGGTAGCGAGTTCGCATTTCAGCTTTTAAAATTTGAGAGAGAGAGAGAGAGAGAGAGAGACAACGGACTGGTTTTGGTTTTGGAAGAATTCAATTTGGCGGGGTTTGTGTGCATCCTGCACTCTGCGGTTATGTACCAAGAAGGTCTTGACATCCAACGGCATGTATTCGATCACGAGTACGGGAGATAAAAATCGATTTGCTATCACAGAACTGCGGTCATAGCTTAGGCTGTGTTTGGATGAGGGAATGATGGGATTTTGAAGTGAGGGGATGTCAAAATAATGGGATTTTGAAATGAGGGAATTCCAAGTGATGAGATTTACATTTGTTTGGCTAAGGGGGTGTATCAAAATCTAACTTTTAACGAGTTTAAAAGTCTAAAGGTACTTTTAAATAGTATTTAAAAGTTTAGTTGTATTCAATTGTGAGTTTTAAAGAGTATTTAAAAGTTTTGAGGTATCCAAAATGTTAATGACTTTTAAAAAATTTGTTAAATAAATTACTTTTCAATACTTTTAAAGCTAATTCTTACTACCAAAAGTCTTGGTAATTTACACAAGACTTTATGAAAGTATTGGGAAGCTGAGAAGATAGAAACAAAACGTCTCCAATTCTTTCTTCCCTCATTATATCAAGACAGATCTTTTTTCTTCATGGTTAGGGCTCCACTTTGGTATCGCATCTTGTCATCCACTTCCTTCAGGTTAGTAAAAAATCATGAATAATTTTCTTCTCTTCTCATCCACACCTTTTACTTTCCCTATGTTGATGAATATTTCTTCTATTCTTTTCCTCATGCTTGCATCATGAAGCTTATAAATATTTCATCACAAAGCTATGTTTGCATATAAATATTTTATTATATTGATTTTCTCAGATGCTATGTTTGCATACAATTTTTTATTTTATTATTTTTTGCCCCTAAACCCATTAATTTATTATTTAGGTACTGTTTATTTACCCATAATTCGTTAGGTGGATAATTTTTTCATATAATATTCTCAATTTGATTACATCCCACGTATTGGGCTAGGAGAATTGCTGGAATATAGACTCTTGTAATCTGACCATTTCTGTTGATTTGTGAGTGTTTATGAAATATTATTGATGATTAAGTACTATTTATTTATTTTGATAAGAATATGTTACTTATCTATGTGATTAGATTTGATAAATACAAATTTAAAAGGTGCATTGGATGCATTTTACCAATAAGCTATTATGAAAATATACACAATTAAAAAGGATTTGTATTTGTGATATAGTAATTATCAATGGAAGAATCACAACGAGGAAATGACAAATGAAAGAGCAAAGTTAATGGGGGTTATAAATTGTGGGCATTGGAAGAGAGCAATGAGTTGCTACAACTCATGGTTGACGCCGCGAATCGTGGATGGCATGATAGTAATGGAATGATAAGCAAGCAAACAGTTGAGAAAAAGATACTTCCTGCTCTTAATGCAAAACTTGGATGTGAAAGGAATCATTCACAATACTTAAGCCGATTGAAATGGTTTAAGTAACGATATAATATTTTTTCTGAGCTTATGCGTCATAGCTCTGGGTTTGGGTGGGATCCAATCACAAAGAAGTTCACTGCTAGTGATGAAGTATGGAAAGATTATATTAAGGTGAGCTTCTATTTTCGAAAACATATTATATGATAATTTATTATTTTGTATGTGTATGTATTAATTGTATGTATTTTTTTTCCCTTTGTTAGTCCCACTCGGCCCATGTCAACTTTCAGACAGACACTTTTCCTGACTATGAACTTCTGAGAATTGCAATTGGGAATGGAACTGCCATTGGGAGATGATACAGATACAAGAACATTAGGTGTGGAAGAAAGTAGACGCGTGGGGATAGATGACTTGAGTTATGATTATGATAATCATGCATTCATACCAAATGAAGTTGAAGCTGCAACATTCCAAGATATATCACCCAAACAACCTAATTCATATGTTCCCACTCAAGGCACGAGTGTGGAGCTTCCCTTGGAAAGCAATGGTAAAAAAAGAAGAAATAGAACTGAGTATGAGGGGAACACTAGCTCTTTTGAGACCAACACTCGAGCCGATGTTCTAGAAAGAGTTTCTCCTAGCATTGATTCAATTGCCACAAATTTTCGGGGAATCCATAGCCTTATGGAAAAAAGGGAAAAAGAGAGTGGTTGCTGGGATGCTATCATGGAAATCCCAAACTTAGATAGTCAGGTTCGTTACAAGGTTGTTGAGTTGCTTAATACTAAAGCAAAAAAAGATATGTTATGGAAAATGTCACCTCATGAGCGCAAAGATTGGATAATGTATAAGTTGTTGGAATGAATGAGGTTATGTGGGAGACGATAGACTTTGGTTAGGAACTTGGTTATTTATTTATTTTGGAGTATGCTTAAGCACGACTTATCTGAATTTTTGGAGTTTGTTTATGGCTTCATTTGTGGAATTTTGTCAAATTTTATATTGGAAACATATTTAAAGTTTTAAAGTTTGTTTCATATGCATCAAATATGATATCTCTGAGCAGTTGGTGCTTTTCAATTCATATTATAATATTTAGAAAAAATATCTGACTATTAAGTTAATGGTTTTCTCGTGTCAACTAGTGTGATGGTGATATTTAGGAAAGATACACTTGAGTACTTGTTGGTAAGATAAATTGCATGCATTTTACAATTGTACTTTGTCATTTTTATCATTTTTAATGTTAAAGAGAACTATTCTTTGCTTTTACGTAATTGTATCCAATTGTTTTTTTCTCAATTTTTTGTTCCATGTATGCCGACTAGTTAATTCAACATATTAAAAAATAAATTATATTCATAAAATAAATATAAAAATAAGTATTTAAAAGTTTATGAAACTATATGACAAAAGTATATGAAAGTTTGTCACTTAATTTTATAAAGTATGTAAAAGTCATTAAGAATTTGTGATTCCATAACATGACATGCGATGGGACAGGTGGTGAAGAAGTTGGAATTACACCAGTTCTTCACTCCCTTGATAAGATGAATATACATCAATTCCGAGTTTCGCAATCGCTGCAGCTGCAAATATCTTGGTTAGCATTCCACCTATTGTATCGTGGGGTGTTACACTTGTTTCAACTGTTGACATGACAACTATCATCAATATGTACATGTGAGAATCCGTATTCTTAAAGGTTATTTAAGAAGGTTAAAAGTTTTATTTTTAAGTAAATACTTTTGGTAAGTATTAAATAATATTTATTATAACATATATATAGTAATTGGTTATATATATCTGATTCTATTATATAGGTATTACACGTACTATTCTTATTCTATTACATATATCCTATTCTATTATATATATATATATATATATATATATATATCTTATTATATTGGTTTATTCATTAATAAAATGATTCTTGAATAGGTAGTTAGGTGTCAACAAGGAATGATTCTTGTGTATATATGTATTACACGTTGTCAATTAAAGCGGGAGGTGGAATTTGACCCCAAAAAAGCTGGAGGTGGAAAGTTACTTCTTGATCCTGTTGACACCTCCACCTCTTACATGCAATTGTTTAATCAATAGATTGATAAATATCTAGGTTCTTGCCTGGACAATAAGTATGTGTGTGCTTTTATCCTTTAAGTTGCCGACTTATTCCTTATATATATATATAGGACATTAGTTGCATAGCAAATGAACAAAGAAGGCAAGAGAGAAATAGTGGTAGAGAGAAGTAAGAAAAAGAGTGAGAAACTGAATTTGTGTATGCGGTGGAAAATTGGGAAACACCTTATATTTCTAGTGAAAGTTTTGGTGTCAAAGTAGGGGATTTCTTGGGGGTCTTTACAAATATTAATTTAATTAAATTTCGTGAGCACTATATTATGCATAATAAGATTATTTGATTAATCTTCTTGTTACAATTGAATGAGTTTTCCTGTAATATTTATATGTTCTTGACTGGTTGAATAATGTTGTCATAATTATATATATATATATATATATATATATATATATATATATTGGTGATGTTTTAAATGTTACATTTTGGTGAGATATATGGATATGTGAAATACATAATTATATAATGTCATGGAAATTGGTTGGAGTTGTTGGGTGGAGAAAATAATAATGGAAAATAAGGTAATGGAAATAGTCTTTTGTGTAGTTGAGTTTAACTCTCGGCAGTACTAGGTCTCGGGGATCCCACAGTGCACATGGTTTTTATTGGGTGATTCGGGATCGACGATAAGGAGTTAGACAAGATGACTAACAAAAGGGGAATTATGGGATGATTGAAATGGGTGTTAGTTCATATGAATGGGCATTCGGGACCAAGTGGTATAAGCATGGTATGGGACGTGCAGTCCGCTTGTCCAGTTATATGAATTAACGGGAGTAGATGAAGAGTATTCATGCATTATTATTAATAATGTGATATTTGGTCGTATGATTGTATGTCACATAATTTAGTTACTTCAATTTACTGTGGAAAGGTTTATGTCCCTACTGAGCTGTGGTTTCGCTCACCCCCTAACAGATTTTGCAGGTACTGACCTGAAATCTAGGAATTGAGATGAAGTTGGCATATCTATAGTGTGTTTTGTGTACATAGCTTGTGGTTGAATAACGAGCTACTCAACTCTTGATTGGTTCTAACTTGTAATATATTGTAGTGATGTAATTTTCTGAATACTTCCGCTAGAAATTCTATTTTGGGAGATGTTTATTTATTTATTTTAGTGTCCTTCACACTTTAGTTATAGCTTTTAATTAAATTCTATAATTAAGGTGTGAATCACGTCTTAATCCAAACCCGTGGATTAGGGCGTGACAATACACCATTTAGAAAAACACTGCTACAAAGGACCCCTTCAGTTATTGTGATGTTAAAATTGAAGCAATCTTGCTCACCTTGCTTGGTCATATTCTGAAGTGTTGGCTTCTTGATTGACCAACTCCCATCTTTAGCCACAACTACAGTTGAAACTTTGGATGAGCCAACGCAATTTGAAAAATCAACACAAAATTTCATTCATGCACAAATCCATTCCTTACCAATTTCTCTCAAGAGTACTGCAAATCCAAAATCTGAAAATAGAGCTTGAATTAATGTAAAAAGAGAAATCTGGTTTAGGATTGGTATTAGAGTGTTGTGTGATAAAATGTATTAGGGTGTATCAGGGGTATTGTTGGTAGTTAACTAGGGTGTACCAGTGGTATTTTGGTAGTTAACTAGGGTGTACTTAGTTAATTTTACATTTTGATTTAAATATTAACGTGTACTTAAATCATAGTGTGTACTCAATTAATTTTAGGGTTCGTTTAGCAGCACTCTTTTCGTTTCTGTGGCAACAACAGCAAGATGCTCCATTTTGTTCCTTAAAAATCCAATGTTGCTTTGTTCAATAATGTTTTTGTTCTTCGAGAAAATCAGGTCTCAATGTCACTCCCAATACAGGGCCTCTAAAATTAATAGGCGGGCCCTGAGATAACCCAGTTCTAGTGTAATATATCATCTATTAGATATAGAACATGTGAAATATTTCTAATGCAGCATGCCACATGTCATAAAAGATAATGCAGTAAATTGAAGAATAATTCCACATGTCTTATGTCTATTGGATAATACATAAATTACGTGGTGTGTCGGAACATTTAAAAATTTCTTGTTGAAATAATGGCCGACGTCGAAATTAGTGATCCATGGGATTATGTGCCACGTATAGCACTTACCAGCTACGTGGCAGAAAACTATACGTGAATGGTTATTTCCAACGTGTCTGGCTCAGAGAGCGCCAGAGTATTTGCACACCAGCTACGTGGCAGAAAACTAGACGCTGTTGGTTATTTCCGACGTGTCTCGCTCAGAGAGCGCCAGAGTATTGCAATGCACTGTTAAAGCAAGCACCCTCTATAAACCGTTGGTTTCCTTCCTCTGCTTTTGCAACTCTCTCTTCTGCAACTTACTTCCAAAGCAGAACACAAAAGCAGTTTTTTACTTTCGATTAGTTCTAATATTTTCACAGATTTGAACAATGGATTCTCATATAGTTAATCCTGATGATCACCAAGGTAAAAACCTCATTATCCTACAAATGTTTTTTTTTTCTTTAATTATTTTCAAATGTCGGTTTTGTTTTCTATCTGTTTATGTGAGTATCTTTGTGCGGTTGGCTGAAGGCGAAGATGAGGATCACCATGAGAAGAAGTCGGTTTTGACGAAGGTGAAGGACAAGGCAAAGAAGATAAAGGACACGCTCAAAAAGCATGGCCATGGCCATGATAATATCCCTGATGATCATGATCTGGACAAAGAAGATGATGAAAAAGACAAAAACCCAGACGTGCATAGTGCAACAAGTAATACGTTGCTTTGCGCTTGATTTCATTTTGACACATTAATGAATGATCGTGATTCGTGATTAACCAAATTAGTCATATTTCGTGCAGCAATTAGGAGCGGTGTTCCTGGGCAAGGAGAGATTTCAAAGGTGCCTGTGGTCAAAGTTGGAGACACCAAAGTCATGCATGACATTGATAATGATCCTGTAGAGCCAAATTTGGAGACGAACGACGTCAAAATTAGTGATCCCATAAAACCAGAACCAGGGGTGATGCCAATGAATAAGGATGTTGTTGAGCCAAGGGCTAATTACAGTGGCTCAACAATGGCATCCGTTCTTGGTGGGCATGAAGAAATTTCAGGGCAACCCAAGGTTACATCAGAAATGGATGGAGGACTTCATTCCCCACGGAACACCCGCAAGAGCAACGTCACTGACAACCCAAGTCACACTTTTGCTTCTGGGATGGAAGGGCAAAAAGGGCAAAATTCCAGGGTCAATTTGGACCAACCAAGAGGATTGGAAGAGGATCCTTACGTGCCTAAGGCCAGTCCACAGGCTGATACTCCTTCAAATGATCAGACCAAAGTCACAGATCCAAGTCCAACTACTGCAGGTAATTGTTATAATAATCTTTCTGATTATATATTTATCTTTTGCTATGAAATAATTTGTAATTCCATAACATGACATGTGATGGGACAGGTGGTGAAGAAGTTGGAATTACACCAGTTCTTCACTCCTTTGATAAGATGAATATCCATGCTGGAACTGAGCAGAGCAGCAACACAGACAAAAATTCTTCTGCCACATCTGCTATTTCTGACAAGGCAATCTCTGCAAAAAATGTTGTGGCTTCCAAGTTGGGATATGGGGAGAACAATGATCAACAGGGAGATATTAAGCATCAGGCTTATACTGCTTCAACTAATGCTGCAGGTAACTGTAGGATTAATAATGTCTGATTATGGCTTAAATATCTGTTTTAGACTAAACAAAATATGTATAATATATTTTTGTCACTGCAAATTGATTTCTTATGTATTTCCTAACATGTACCTGCTGATTATGGCAAAATTTGTTTTAGACTAGGGACTTATTTCCTATCATGTGACAGGTGGTGGTGATGAACAAAAACCACACCAAAATCTGAGCACTGGAAGCCATGACCAGTTTTCTGCTGAGAGACCATCAAACCAGAGCAGCACCTATACTGAGCAAATTTCATATGCCACATCTGCTATAGCCGACAGGGCAATATCTACTAAAAACTTAGTCACTTCCAAACTCGGATATGGAGGGAACAATGATGATCATCAAGAGGTTACAGCCAAGTCTGGTGGATCAACGGAGCCTGAGCAGCATGGCAAGACGATTGCAACCACAGTTACACAGAAGCCGACACCTGTCTACGAGAAGGTTGCTGAGGCGGGAAGTACAGTGAAGTCAAAAATCCTTGGAACTGGTACTGGTACAGGTAGTACAGATGGCAAAGAAGTCCACCAGCATCAGGGTGCTACAGGAGGTGATCATAACAAAGCCGGCCAAGACAAAGGAGCTTCTGTGAAGGACTATTTTGCTGAGAAGTTAAAGCCTGGCGAGGAGGACAAGGCTCTTTCTGAGGTGATATCAGAAGCTCAGCCTAAGCGCAAGGCAGAGCACTCTGCTCAGCCTGTGGGGAAGGTGACCGAGTCGGAGGAGGTGTCGAAGCGCTTGGGTCCAGATTCTGGAATTGAGAGGGTTGAGCAATCTAGCTATGGGAAGGTTGTTTCTGATGCGGTTAAAGGCGCTGTTGGCTCATGGTTTGGTGGGAAAGCTGATGAAAAACCTTCTTCTCAGCAGTCCACTGGTTCTCCAACCGGTAAAAACTTGTGACATCTGTTCAAATTCAATCTGAAAACAATTATATTTGGTTAGTTTGATAAGAATATCGTGGTTCCATTTTTTGGCTGTTTTGTTGGCAGGTGGTACAGATGGTTTCTCTAGTTCTGAAAGTGGGGCAGCAGAGCACCGAAGTCTTCAGAAGCGAGAGTGAATGGAAGTTTGTGTCGGTGAATAAATTAAGCCGAGAGAGATGGGATTGTTTGAAGTTATTTTTTTTGGGTCAAAATGGGATTGTTTGAAGTTTGTTTTTGTATGGTGTGTACTTAGTGTGTGGTAACTTGGGCCACTTGTAACCAAAATGTTTCAAAATGTTTGCCGTGTATGATAATATGTATGATAAAAACAGGGGATACTCTGTTTCAGTTTCAACGTTGGTTGTCCAGAATATGTTTTGGCTAAGTAATCTGTTACATATGGGTCACTCTGTTTTTGCTGTTCCACTCCACAAATATTTGGATTGGATCACTCTGTTTTCTTTTTTTCAATAGGGCCAATATCCAATGACTTCAAAGTGAATAAGTGTTGTCAACCGACTCTGGATTTTCTATAAGTGATCCCTTAACGCCCTAACAACCGTTATGACCTAAGTTTTTACAATATTTTCTTTTTTATTTTGACATGAGATATTGAAGGAGGGGAGAATCGAACTTGAGCTATAAGCTCTTGCCTTCTACAAATTTTCTTTAGAATGAGAAAATACAAAACTAGAATTCTTATTTAGCCTAGTATTTAACTTAAATATAAAAAACAAGAACAAATAAAATATAAAACTAGTCTAGTGTTCAAACAAACGTGTCGTATAGTAAGTGGAGCTTCACAGGACGACTATACTATCGGAGCACAGAATCCCCTTCCTCTCCCCCTCGCTCAAAGGGGGTTTTCTCTCCTCCAGCTTCAATAGTTGAATTCCTCACTTGCGACAGCTAAAACCCTGGCGGGACTTCAGAGCCAAGCTTGAAGAGACTGATATTGCCTTTATCAGATTGCTTAATCCAGGTAACTCAAATCCTTCTTCGTCTTCCTTCACACTTTGGAAATAGGCAACTCAATGAACTGGCTCTGCTCGATTCACTACTGTTTGCGCAATTTGAGCCCTCCAGTTTAATGGGCATCCCTCAATTTGCGAATTCACAGCTTTTAAAGTTCTGCTTCCTTTTAATTCTCGTTTTATTGGTGTGTTTCTTGGATTTATTAAGTACTGGAAAGTTGCAGAGATAATGGGTACCAACCATGAACTGTATATCTCTATTTGGTCCAAGAGTTATTCAAAAATTTCGTGTTATGTTGTCGTAGCACGAAAATTAAGTGATGGATGCTTTGGTGGGAATAAAGGGGATAGTGGGCATGAGTTTATAGAGGAACCCTTGAAGAGAATATGGACAAGTTCGGATTTTGATTCAGTTTTAGATGAGAAACAGAATGTTCATGAGTATGAGAACCGTCCCCGGGAGTATTTCTCGCTGAGACGGAGTTTTTTCGATAATGTGAAGATTCATACCAGGAGGGTTCTTGAAGTTCTTCAACAAGATGGACCAGGGTTTGATACAAAAGCGGCTTTGGATGAGTTGCATATAGAGGTTTCAGGGCTTCTTGTGAGGGAAGTTCTCTTCAAAATTTTGAAACAAGTAAATTATGCGAGTAAAATGCGGTGTGCAAAGTTGGGGTATAAGTTTTTTGTGTGGTCTGGCCAGCTTGAAGATTACAGGCACACAGCAAACACATATCATTTAATGATGAAGATATTTGCAGATTGTGAGGAGTTTAAAGCAATGTGGAGGCTAGTTGATGAGATGATTGAGAAAGGGTATCCAACTACAGCACAAACGTTCAACATTTTGATACGCACTTGTGGCGAGGCAGGCTTTTCTAAGAAAGTTGTTGAAAGATTCATCAAATCGAAGACATTTAACTATAGGCCATTTAAACACTCATACAGTGCAATTTTGCACTCCCTTGTTGTGGTGAAGCAGTACAAGTTGATTGAGTGGGTATATCAACAGATGTTGGCAGACGGTCACTGCGCAGATATTCTAACTTACAATGTTATGATGTATGCAAAATATAGATTGGGGAAGCTGGATCAATTTCACAGACTCCTTGAAGAAATGGGCAGGAGTGGATTCGCTCCAGATTTTCATACTTACAATATTCTTCTTCATGTTCTTGGTAAGGGAGACAAGCCACTTGCCGCTCTTAATCTTTTGAACCACATGAAGGAAGTCGGTTTCGATCCAAGTGTTCTTCACTTCACAACATTGATAGATGGACTGAGCAGGGCTGGAAATTTGGATGCATGCAAGTATTTTTTTGATGAGATGATAAAGCATGAGTGCTTTCCTGATGTTGTTTGTTACACTGTAATGATCTCGGGTTATATCGTGGCTGGGGAGCTTGAGAAGGCTCAAGGGGTGTTTGGTGAGATGATCCCTAATGGGCAGCTTCCAAATGTATTTACATACAATGCTATGATTCGTGGGCTTTGTATGGCAGGAAAGTTTGAGGAAGCATGCTCCATGCTTAAGGATATGGAATCCAGAGGCTGCAATCCGAATTTCTCCGTATACAGCACCCTAGTAAGTTATTTGCGAAATGCTGGGAAGCTTGCCGAAGCTCATGAAGTAATAGCACATATGGTGGAGAAGGGGCAGTATACCCATCTACTTTCAAAGTTCAAGGGATATAGGAGATGTTGAAGCCGTAGATTCTGGTATTCGCAGTATTTACTTGCAATCTCATAAGAAGAAACTAACTGATCCAGCTCAGCTAACATTATGCAACTCCTGGCTATCTCAGTTTGACCTTGTACCTACAGATAAAGAAATTCATGCATCCAGGTAACATTATGCAGCTCCTGGCTATCTCAGTTACATAATGTACCCAAACCTTGTTTCAGTTGTCTCTGAAGGAAAAAAGTAAAGTATGCACAAGTTATTTTTTTCATCGTATTTTTGTAGCGCGAACAGTTTGTCCATGTTTTCTTCCTCCGCATACAGAAATGTCACTATTGTTTTTATGGTCTTGTGAAGTCAAAAGAAGTAAATAGAGTACCAGAGTGGTTTCACTTAGTCTAATGAAACATACATTATAGGTTCACATACGAATAGCTACATACACTTAGGCTAGATTCTCATGCTTGATTGGTTGTACAGCACCATTTTGATGAAGAGCAGTGAGGGGGTGGATACAAATTTCTGGCATTTAGCAGAAAACGATATGTATGAGATATGACGACCTCTGCATTTAACCAAGAACATATTATATTTCCTGCAGTCGTCACAGTTATATAATACAAAACTGAAAATCATCATTTTTTTGGGGCTAACTTTTTATATTTTAATTTGGTTTCCAATGGGTTTTGCTGGTCAAGATGTTTCCCATTCCATCATGCGAGTCGATATTTTATGTTGAAAAAGCAATAATCTCAAGCATTTGGCCTAACAAAGACAAACGAATACAAGCCTATAATGGCTGTTGATCCCTTTTTCTTTTCCCACTAATTTTCTCTATTTAATATATAATTCAAGTGCAAATGCTGCAGGCTTAGGAACAAGATTATATGTCCTCTTTCACCTGCCCTCTTGGATATAACCAAATACTCAAATTAACTGTGCATCAAGAATTAATCCAGTTTTTTTTTTTTTTTTTTTTTTGGTGTGTATTTTTATCAAATTTCAATCAAAAATGCAACACAGACCCGTCTTAAGTTCTCAACAATTAAAAATTATATTATTTATAAATAAATAAAAATCAATCAAATTCATGCGAGTCATTATCTGAAATTCCTTTTTCAAAGTGAGTGCATTGCACGGGGCATGTCTATGTCTCCTATCTCTCTTGGCTTGGTAGGAGGCGCCATAACATATGATGCCAGCCAGCGACAATATATATTATTCTGTGCGGTTTTTTCTTAAAATTTCAAAGATGACAAAATTGACGATCTTATCACCTCCTCTCCTCACCACCAAAGCCAATTTGATTCTCAATCTCAAGACTTACAAATTACATCCATTTGCACTTTTTTTTTTCTTATTTACATCGCCATTTAATTTAAATAAACTCATACATCATAGAAAACTTACTGCTTTCCTTCTTGTAAGTAGGAGAAAATTATCTACCATGAGAGAGATATGAAAAAAAAAGCTAGGCTTTTTCATTTTTTCTCCTCCTTCTTCTCCTCCTTTTTCTCTTCTTTCTTTTCCTCTTTTTTCTCCTCTTTCTTTTCTTCCTTTTTCTCTTCCTTTGCTGGGCCAACTGATATTATGTCCACTTTCCCTACCTTCTTCAACTTCTTCACCACTGCCACTGTATCCATCATCCCTACCACTGTTAGCTTTTGGTCCTTAAGATCTGCCGCGATTGAATCAATCCCTGTTCATCAAATCACCAAAATATAATTCAAGCAAAGAAAGCATAGACAGTGGCTAAACGATGATCTATTTCACCTGCAACAGCTGGGACAAGAAGATAACAAGAGTTTAGTTTGGCAAGGAAAAAAGGAAAGAAAGAAAGAAATACCAAATATATCAGCTACAGCTTCAATGGCTTTCTGCTTTGTTTTGTCATCAGTCATAGTCAAGACCTTGAGAACCACCTTCTGCTATAAAGTTTACACGAAAAAATCAAAGCAAAAATTAAACAAGACTGTGAGCATATGTATATCTGCATAGATTTGATAAGACTGTTGTGAGCATGAAAGATTGAACTAAATTATTGAATTGAAAAGAGCATGTTAGAGTTGGAAAAGCACCTGAGCCATATTTTCTAAGAGGAAGAAATGTAAGAACACAAATTAAAAGGAGAGAGAGAGACATATTGTTGGTTTTGTGGCCTTTATAAAGGAAAATGTTAGCTTACCACATTTTCCTACCACATCTTTAATTGAGGCGGGCTCCATTGTATTAGTGGACTCCACTTTCTATTAGAGATGTGGTAGGAAAATGTGGTAAGTCCAGCATTACCTCTTTATAAATGGTGAAAATGTAGGAGCGGCTATAATGAGGGCTTAAAATGAGGAGTCCAATCTCACTATGAAAAGGAAGGTGGACCCCCCGATGCACCCTCCAAGTACTTTGTTGATGGTAAGATTAAACTCCTCACTTCAAGTCCTCACTTTAACTTCCTCATTATAGCCTCTTAAGTGAAAATGTGAGGTTCAATTCAACTGCGCTTGGGTTTGGGTTTGGGTTTGTGTGGGTCCTGACTGGTCCTGACTCCTGCATGCGGAGTCTTTGGCCACATAGCAAAAGCTTTGATAAATGTTGGTAGGAATAATTTTCTTTTACCTCCTGGGTTAGTTAAATCTTTTACTTACTGAATGTTTGGTCTAAATTCCCAACAATACAATGAACATGCAAATGCCAATTGATGCGAAGAATTAGTTACGTAGGCTCTTGGTTTTGGTTGGAACTTGGAACACATTTTCCAAATTCTAAGATTTTCCTCCCACGTGTCAAGAAGATGAAATGTTATATCAAATTCCATTTTGAGGGTTTACCAGTTTAATTAGGGCTGACAGAAGAGTGGCGTCTTTGGTTGGGGCCACCTATCGGAAAGGACGACTTTTTTCAAGATCCTATTCAATTCGAAAAAGATGTAACGCACAACTTTCTTCACATTTGAAAACTGCCTATACTAAGAGCATCTCGAGAATAGTAAGAAATAAAACTCTTTAAATTGAAGTTTGTTGACGCATGTAGCGATTTGAAAGGCTTTATTTGCTACTTGAATAATTTTTCTCTAACAGACTCTTCAATTCAATTAACGATATCATGGAAAGAATGAAAAATATGAAAACATGTGAAAAATGCCTACATGTATTTATTATATGAAAAGAAAAATGGATGTTTTTAACATTTTCAAGATAGGTTTTGTTTTTTCAAAGTAAAATTAAATATTTGAAGAGCCAAAGTCAACTTACTGAAGAGTGAGAAAGAAGTTGCACTTTGATGATTGAGGTTGAAGAGGTATTGGAGAGAGTTTTACGATGTGGCTTTATTTTAGAATTCCAGAAAATTTGAAAAATTGGAGATACTCTAATACTACTGAAAAAAGCAGGCTACACCTACACTCTGCATGTGACTTGAATTGAATGTTTGTACTTTGAAAGGAAGGAGATGAAGATATTTTGAATTGATTTCTGATTTTTCCAAAAAAATTGTCTTAAATGTTTTGAACAAATTTACGCAGTTCAATTTCCAAACCCTAAACCTTTTGAGATGCATGCACTTGGTCAAAACAAACATTTTGAGGTGCTTTATTATATTAAGACGAAGAAACCAATTAGTTTTCTTCCGTTGACCACTTTGCATAACATCTTTTTGTATCCAAAAAATAAAGTCAAATTAGAACCAAACCAATTCATACTTCCTCGCAATAATTCAATTTTTTCGATATGCAAAACTTCCTCAATCTTCTTAATTCATACGTACATGTAGAAAATGAACAACTCAAGCGTATTAAATTAAAGCACGAGATTAATGATTAAAAAAAATGCAACTGAAAGGAGCTCAAAAACAGGTACAAAATTACAAGATATCAAATTAAAGATTAATAATAAGAACCACCACTCAAAAATGAAACTACTAATCACATGATGGCGCAAGCATGTGGATTATCGTCACTAAAAAGCGAAGCAATGGCCTCATCAGATGCCACGGCGACCGAATAAACCGACGGAGTGTGGAAGAAGGTGTGTACGCCGGTGGTGGTTTCATTTTTGTACGTGTCGTAATAATGGTTGACAATGTAGGTTGGATACTTGTAAAATGAGGCAAAATGAGAGTATCCAGGAAAGGGCCATGGCTCTGCTGCTTTTCCAGTTCGTTTAATTGCCTTCACCACTTTCTTTTCCTCCAACCCATACCCTCTCACAATTATCTTCTGGATCTCCATTTCTATTTCCACCTCCTCCACACCTATTAAAAATGCAAATTACATTTGTCAAAAGTAATTAAAAATCCCTGATTTGGGTTGGTCATTGAACTTTGGGCTCCTTATTCATATCTCCTGAGAGGCTGAATCAGCTTGCTTCAAGCCCAAAAATGTTGGGTCCATTGTTGTAGGCCCAGAACTCAGCATGACTGGGCCCACCCACAACCCAAAGAAACTGGGGGTTGACGAGGAAGAGCATGCGCAGCATCAACTCATAATTTTCTTTCCTTAATTCCCATTTGAATTGCATTTTGCAAAATGCAGTGAGATGAGTTATATGCAAACTCAAAAGAAGACATACCCTTTGTAGTTAATTTGTTCCTGAAATATATTACACACATATACAAAGGATGTATTGTAAGTACCTTTGAGTTTGAAGAGAGCTTTCTTTACCTTGGAAGCACATCCTTCACAATCAAGGTTTGGAACTCTCACCTCCACAAGCTGCAAAATCTCCACATTGTCAATATATATATATGTTCAAATTTCCAGAGTGAGTGCTTCTGTGTTTGTGCAAGAAGAGAAGAGAAGAGAGAGGGAAAGAGAGACTTACAGACATGTTTTTGGGTGGCAAGAGAAGAGACCTATAGAGAGGAGGAGAGGAGAGGACTTATAACTTATATATGCATATTGGGTTATGAGAATAATGTTGGAGAGGTAGCATGAGAAAGAGGGTTCACGCGTGGAATGGGAAGGCGTGATTTTGTGCTAGCTAGCTCAACCCCCAAAGCTAATCCTCTTGCTCTGCCCTCTTCTGTGTCACTTTAACCACACAGACACAGTAGTCCACTGTGCATTTTGCAATTTCTTTCCATTTGCCAAAACGACAAGCTCCACGCTCCACAGGAAGGAATGATGGAGGACACTAATCAAAACCATCATTTTATCCCCCATTTCTATATGGCATGGCATGTCCATGTAGGACCTCACACATGCTTTGCATTTGATGGGCATCCCCTAACATAATAATAACATGCATGTCTCTGTTCTGTTTTACTTGATTGGTGTTTTTATCAAGGAGAAAGGCATCTATGAATTATACACATCAAGATCAAGGTCAAGTCCATGTCTTAAATAAGCTCTGAAGCTCATCAGCAGTTTTTGTTGTTGTGTCTAGCTCCAAGGTTTATACAGAACATAACAGAACACAACTCTGCATCAGCTTTACCACTTTGAAAAGAAGCTCAGAACATATAACAGAATCTGCTTTATTTTCTAAACACTCCACAACTTTATTGAATCTCAGAATCTGCAGCTTTAAAGTTTTAGCTTGGAAAAAATAACACTAAACATGAACTACTTCCTAGAACAATATGCTGGGTGCGTGAATTCATCAGGTGAAGAACAAAACTCAGTAGGGTCATGTTGGAATTGCAAGATTTCTGATGATGATGACGAATATTCTCCTCTGTGTTGTGTCTCTTCAAAATCAGAGGATTCATTATGGCATCGCTTTCAATATTTGAATTTTGGTGTGACATTAACATTGTCATTATTTGTAACGCTTCTTTAGAGCACAGTTTTTTGTTTTTAGTGTGTGTATTTTCATCACATTTCAATCAAACACGGCAACACAGACCCGTCTTAAGTTCTCAACAATTAAAAATTATATTATTTATAAATAAATAAATAAAACAATCAATCAAATTCATGCGAGTCATTCTCTGAAATTCCTTTTTCAAAGTGAGTGCATTGCACGGGGCATGTCTATGTCTCCTATCTCTCTTGGCTTAGTAGGCGCCACAACATATGATGCCAGCCAACGACAATATATATTAGGCTTATTTACTGTAGTGCTTGAAACTTTGGTTAAATTTCACTTTATTCTCTGAAAGTTAAAATGGCACTTTCGCTTCTCTCGACCGATGTTTAGATCTCAATTTACCCCACATGTAGGGTTAGTCAAAAAATCTGTTAAAAATGTTGATGTGACACGTATGGGACCCACAAGTTTATTGAATTGGATGCCACATAGGTGCCATGTGTAAAAAAATAAAAAATAAAGATGTTATTTAAAAAAAACTTAACTCAATTATTAATAATAAAAGAAAAATAACCATAAAAATAAAGAAAAAAATTTAACAGGAAATTAAAAAAACTAGCAGCACCGTCTTCTCCACACCCCTCCACCATCGACACTAACAAATCTCCTCCCTCACCCCACCCCTTCCTTCCTACCTAGCCAACCCTTTTTTTTTAAAAAATCTAGTTTATATAAAATCATATATATATATATATATATATATATATATACTGATCATTCTCTTATCCTGGATGCATTAACGTGCGGAACGTACGGATGCATATGTAAATAGGCAAGAAAGCAAGGCGGGGTAGTACAGACACATCACTCGCACGATAATAACGTCAGGATATCCGCATAAGAGATATATATATATATATATATATATATATATATATATATATATATATAATGTGGTCTTTGTAATAAGGAATTGCCTTAAAATATTGCCCATGATTGTTGTGATTTTGATGATGGTGAGGAGGATACTACTGTAATAGGCTCGGTTGAGAAGAGGGGGCCTCCATCCCAACGTCTCCCCACCCCAAGACAACCTCTATCTCTCTTCAGATCGAACGAGCCAGATACTCCAAATTCACTGAGGACTCAACCCAATCGCCATCCTAGATATGTTGCAGATTGAATCTAACCGCAATACCAGATCCAACCCTTGAAGACCAAGGCCATGCCACCGTCTTCTTCACGAAGCTTTTGCCCTCGCGACCCACAAACCCATCCCCGCCGCAAATGTATTCGTTGTTCTTGTATTCCTTTTTTTTTTTTTTTTTGCGGTGGGTATGGCTTGTGGAGGGTTTGGGTTGTTATGGATGATGGTGGGGTGGTGGTTGGTTGCAGAGGGAAGGATGGTGGGGGCATGGCTTGTGGTGGGTTTGGGTGGATATGGAGGGACGGACCAAGAATTTTAAAATAGGGTGGGCTAAAATTACCTTATGTGCGCACCGAGAGTAGAACCTAAAGGTGCAGCTATTTCAAGTGTACCAATTCGTTCTTTTATTTATTTAATTTTTTTAACTTAAAGGGGTATGTGTGAAGAGGGTTATCAATAAAAGGAAAATTAGCAGTAGACTTTTCATATAAAAAAATACATAAATATAAATAAAAAGAAGTTGGTTGTAGGTTAAAAAAGTAAGAACAAGACATAAATACTTTTCATTTTAGAGAGAACTTTACATAGATGTTCTATACAAGAATGTCGTAGAATAGTCAAAGAGAATTCAATTCATTAGTTTGTCTCATCTTCTTTTCCTTGAGTGTATTGTGTTGTATGAGCGATGAGCCTGTGAGCCTTAGGATGTGAGCGTGGCATGATTGTCATTAGTATGCATGGATGGGCTAAATTAAATTTTAAGCTAATAAAATAACAACTCACCTGGGCTATAGCCTAGGTTAGTCACTTCTAGGGGCTGTCCCTGGATATGGATGATGGTGGGTGGTGGTTGGTTGCAAATGGAGGAGGAAGGATGATGAGGGCATGGCTTGTGGTGGGTTTGGGTGCTTATGGATGATATTGGGGTGGTGGTTAGTTGCAGAGGGAGGAGGAAGGATGATGGGGCCACCTTTGGGGATAGGGAGAGGTTGGGTAGATATGTGTAACAGGGTAGGGAGGAGGGGATTGGGTTTTTTTATTTATTATTTATAAATATTATTATTAATAATTGAGTTAAGTTTTTTAAAACAAAATCTTTCTTTTTATTTTTTACACATGGCACCTAAGTGGCATCCAATTCAACAAAATTGTGGGTCCCATTCATGCCACATCGGCATTTTTAACGGAGTTTTTGACTGACTTGACGTTGGTGGGTAAATTGAGATGCAAAACATCGATCAATGGGCAAAGTGGGCCATTTTAACTTTCAGAGGGTAAAGTGAAATTTGACTAAAGTTTCAGGGGGCATTATAGTAAATAAGCCTATATATTATTCTATGTGCTTTTTTCTTAATTTCAAAGATGACAAAATTGACGATCTTATCACCTCATCTCCTCACCACCAAAGCCAATTTGCTTCTCAATCTAAACCAGGGGCGGATCTAGCCATGTTTTGGGTAGGCGGCTGCCTACCTGCCTACCCGAAAATTGTCAAGAAATAAAAATAGGTACATATGAAGCAACAAGAACAAGGAAAAGAGAAAGGGAAGAAGAAGAAAAATTTATAGAAAAGAGAGAGGAGAAGGAATCAACAAGCCCAGGGAAAAGAGAAAAAAAAGAGTAAGGGAGAGATGAGAGAAAGATAGAAGAAAGGGGTGGCGGAGAGACGAGAGAAAGATAAAAGTGGTAGAGAGTCACGTGATTAGATATAGGTGGTATTTGACTCTATAATTATTTTGGATTGGGTAAAATTATTTGAACACCTAATTTTTTTTACACCGAGCCCAATTTCTTGTACATTAAAGCTTAGGTTTTTTTAGCAATAGATTATAATTGTTTTTACATGTATTAATTGTTTTTTAAATATCAAAATGCATTTGATTCATATATTTTTTTCTTAGGATGATTATAACATGATGGATGCAATATCAATTTTACTATTTAAATTATTTTAATCATTGTATCGGTGACATACACGTATCCTAATTTTTGAAAATTTTATGTATCGGCGTATCCGTATCCGTATTCATGCAACATATAAGTTCTACCTACTCGACTTCTAAATCATGGATCCGCCACTGATCTCAACACTTACAAATTACATCCATTTGCACTTTTTTATTTTCTTATTTACATCGCTATTCAATTTAAATAAACTCATACATCATAGAAAACTTACTGCTTTCCTTCTTGTAAGTAGGAGAAAATTATCTACCATGAGAGAGATATTTAAAAAAAGGAAGAAAAAAGCTAGGTTTTTTCATTTTTTCTCCTCCTTCTTCTCGTCCTTTTTCTCTTCCTTCTTCTCCTCCTTTTTCTCTTCTTTATTTTCCTCTTTTTTCTCCTCTTTCTTTTCTTCCTTTTTCTCCTCTTTCTTTTCTTCCTTTTTCTCTTCCTTTGCTGGGCCAACTGATATTATGTCCACTTTCCCAACCTTCTTCAACTTCTTCACCACTGCCACTGTATCCATCATCCCTACCACTGTTAGCTTTTGGTCCTTCAGATCTGCCGCGATTGAATCAATCCCTGTTCATCAAATCACCAAAATAATTCAAGCAAAGAGAGCATAGACAGTGGCTAAACGATGATCTATTTCACATGGAACAGCTGGGACAAGAAGATGTTAACAAGAGTTGAGTTTGGAAAGGAAAAAAGGAAAGAAAGAAAGAAATACCAAATATATCAGCGACAGCTTCAATGGCTTTCTGCTTTGTTTTGTCATCAGTCATAGTCAAGACCTTGAGAACCACCTTCTGCTACAAAGTTTACACGAAAAAATCAAAGCAAAAATTAAACAAGACTGTGAGAATATGTATATCTGCATAGATTTGATAAGACTGTTGTGAGCATGAAGGATTGAACTAAATTATGGAATTGAAAAGAACATGTTAGAGTTGGAAAAGCACCTGAGCCATATTTTTCTAAGAGGAAGAAATGTAAGAAAACAAATTAAAAGGAGAGAGAGAGACATCGTTGGTTTTGTGGGCTTTTATAAAGGGGGAAAATGTGAGGTTCAATTCAACTGGGATTGAACTTGGGTTTGGGTTTGGGTGGGTCCTGACTCTTGCATGTGGAGTCTTTGGCCACATAGCAAAAGCTTTGATAAATGTTTGGTAGGAATAATTTTCTTTTACCTGGGTTTAGGTAAATCTTTTTACTTACTGAATGTTTGGTCTAAATTGCCAACAATACAATGAACATGCAAATGCCAATTGATGCGAAGAATTAGTTACGTAGGCTCTTGGTCTTGGAACACATTTTCCAAATTCTAAGATTTTCCTCCCACGTGTCCAGACGATGAAATGTTATATCAAATTATATTTTGAGGCTTTACCAGTTTAATTAGGGTTGATAGAAGATGGGCGTCTTTGGTTGGGGCCACCTATCGGAAAGGACGACTCTTGCTGGTACTGTGACTAACCGAGCAACTAGTTAGCAAGATCAGCCACGTGCCATGCTCTGAGAGGTCATCATCTTAGTCAAAGAAGCCTTACCACAAGTCATAACTAGGGGAAATGTCAAGAGTCCCACATTGGAAGACTACAAGAGATGAAGACTCCCCTTCACCTATAAAAAGAAGTCACTCTCCACTTAAAGGGGGACTTGGATTTTTGGTCTTGGATCTTGGACCATGTCTTAAATAAGCTCAACCTCATCAGAAGTCTTTTGTTGTTCTGTCCAGCTCCAAGGATACAGATACAATTATTTTCTATTTGATGTAATTTCTCTATTATTCTAGGTTTTTATTCCTGATTATAATGTATATGTTGCTGAATTGGTAATACATGGGGCTGACCTTTCACAACATATAAGGTTTGTAAACTTTGCAGCATCTAAATTTGATGGAACCCTAAATACGCAATCTTTCAAAATACAAAATCCTGAGCGCTTCAATTTTTAGGTAACTTTATATCTTGCTTCTTAATCAAATCGGCGTCCACGTGAAAAAGTTGGATGTCCTACTCTTTCGAGATACAAGAGAGGTATTGCACTTTTCTCCCCTCTTCACATTGGGAATTTCATGTGCACGTGGGTATGGTATATGTAATAATGAGATGCTACTTCTCATCTAACACGTGTTGTTTGAATTCTCATTTAGAATAGTTCTTATATCAATGCCATATGACCTTTGATACCTTCAATTTATTTCAAAACAGAGCTGCAAACTTCTCTTTGTTACCTCGTTAGACTGTTTTGTATCCAATTTCTTATCGGTAGAGAATACAGCGTGGCCTGAGATATCCCAGAGCAGAAGAGTAGGGTTGTCAAGTGTAATGAGAAAAAGGTTGTAATTGGGCTTAGTTCATAATTACGATGGATACATTTTAATAAGTAAATTCTTATACAAGCAATTTTATACTATGAAATTCAACATTCTTTGATCCACAAAATGTTGGCGGATCCCTTTATTTATTTATTTATTTATTTTATATTTATTTATTTATGGGTTTAACCCGTATTTTTTGTTATAAATAAAATTCATTTTTTATTCTTGCCCAATGGGCTAATAGCTGGAAATCATTAGAATGGGAGGTATCATAAAGAATTTAAATTTTCATTCCCCAAAATCGCTTGTATCAATAAAATAATTGAAGAAATAACTCTAGCCCAAGGGCTAAAGTTGTATTTTAGCCCTAAACCCTAAGCTCGTCAAATATATTGGAGTGTTTTAACAGTATAGCCGTTCGGCTATACTTTCTTAATACATCCGAATATTTTAAAAGTATAGCCGCGCGGCTATACTCTTTAAATATATTAACACGAAGCCTGCACTCGCAGAGGACTGAGCTTGCACTCGCAGTCACATCCATTTCGCTTCGATTTGTTTTCTTCAGTTTCGGCTGCTTCTTCCTCTGGGTTCGGCACCGAAAAAAAGACCCAACCCGCCTAGGAGGCCCGCCCAGCCCCCTAGCACCCGCCTAGCCGCCTAGCCCAACATCGCCGGCTTGTTGCAGATTTTGAAGGAGAAAAATGGGATAGCGGAGACAGGGTCGAGTTCCAGAGCCATAGAATTTGACCATATTTAGGAGGAGATTCAGGAGGTGTCTGCCGTTCCGGAAGCGAAGGAGAAGAAGAAGAGCAGAAATGCTTTGAGGAAGGGGTCGGAAGGTGAAGACGTCCGAGCTATGCAGGTCTGCTTGCTTTTGAAAGGCGAGTTTTGATTTTTCGGAGTTTATCATTCATTTCTTGTGTTTTGTTTATGATTTAGTGTTGTCTTTGAATTATAAAATGGTACTTTTAAATTTGGCAAATTGAAAACTGAGCAGCATACAGTTAATTACAACTTACAAGGGGAAAGTTGTTAACATTTGTTTCTTTTCTTTTTCTGTAACTAGGTTTGTGTGGTTATTTCCTTTTCTAGCGTTCGCTTCGTTTTTGGATGTAATATTTGTGATTTCGACTTGTTATAATATAATGTTCCTGTTATTTGACAGGAAGCATTGCAAAAACTAGGATTTTACTCGGGTGAAGAAGACATGGAGTTTTCCAGCTTCTCAAGTGGGACCGAACGTGCTGTCAAGACTTGGCAAGTAAGTTTCAATTATCATTAGATGTTACGATGTATAATGCATGAAGAGTAAAATTTCAGAATCATCAAGTTGAACTTAAATTTCACAACGCGAAATATATATGTTAGTCAACTTGTAATATCTTGTTTGACAGGCCTTCTTAGACGCCCCTCAAGATGGCATAGTGACTGCAGAACTTCTTGAACAATTATATACGGTGGCACAAATTGAGGGTCTGGATAACAAAGGGAGTACTCTGACTGCTACACAAAAGGTATAGCCTTCTGACGACATACCATTAGCCTTTATTAAGTGGAAGCCGTTGATGTTTTAAGTTTCAGTACCAATATATCATTCCTCACTTGGAACTAAACATAATGGTTTGGTAAGTCATTACTTGCATTCCTCAAGAGGAGCCAAAAACTCATTTGATGGTTCAGTTTGAAGTGAACTAAGCCTTCATTTTCTTCAACTAGATTATAACGAATTGCAGCAAACAATACTAAGTACCAACCAAGAAGCTCTGTTACTTAATTGAGAAACGGACCTGAAGCTTCGACTCTATTTTCAGTAACTTAGACATGAGGTTTCTTGGTTCCAGTTCATGAGACAATCACTTAACATGCAAATGAATACGATATGACAGTGACGTAATGTGCTGTGGTAACTGGTAACACACCGTAACTTATTTTGGATACTAATAAATGAACCTGATTATATTGGTAAACTGATTTTCTTCTCCTGGTTGGCCTTGAGCTAGCAACCTGATCATGTTCGTATAAGCTATAGCGAACCACTACATAGGCTGAAACATCATAATTCTTCTAATGGTTGCGTGTGTTCTGTTGTTTAGGAAGGTACAAATGGAGCTGCAGTTACTTCTGTAACAGAAATTTCAGAGGTCCAGCAAACACTTGTGAAAGAAGGTGTTACAGAAGTAGAGGTATCTGAGCATCGTGTTTTTCTCCTAGGAAAGAACTGCTGGGAAGATTCTTCTAGACTTAGCAGGAACCAAAAAAAAAAAAGGAGGTGAAAGCAAGACAATGAATACCACAACAAGGTATCTTACTTGTCGAGGGGAGGGTCGCTTATTGTGCACAGGTACCTCCTATCTGTCTCCCGTCATAGTCACTATATTCAAGTTTATAAACCATTGCCTTGCTACGCTAAACTTTTGTAGAAGTACTCTAAATCCACCAATACTATGTATTTGTATATTTATTTTGTTTGATCTGATTTTTAAATATAATGTTGAACACCAATGGCTTTGATGATGATATATGCATTAGTTTTATTTTATTACTTTTGCATATTATGCTGCATTAACGGGCTCCAACTCTCCAAGTCTAATGGCAATTTAGATAATATATCTTAAGAGAAGGTTTATTTGTTGGGACAGAAATATGTTACTTGGTATTGTATGAGAAAGCAATTGAAACATGTGGAACTTCCCTTTTCTTGGTACGGGGATAGAGAGTGAAGTTGGCCTTTTACCACTCTCTGTCTCTTTATAGTTTCCTAGTCAATGAGATTACTTCAATCAAATCTACATGATAGGATAGGATTTTATTATCCCACAACCAAATAGACTTGTTTCTTTTTTCTTCAAACATGACAAACAAGAAGCTACTAAGATCTGAGGATCACAAAATGAGAGCAAAATTACTTGTGAATCTATAAACTTATTACACAGGCATGTACAAAGTAAAAGCTTAATGATGCAAACTGTTTTAAAGTTCCTACAGACTTCTAAGTAGTTGAAGAATCATTCATGTATTTTCTTCTCTATATTTGAAGAGTCAGTGTCAATCAGGCATTTTAGTTATTGGAATTTAGAATACAAAGGTCATTCAGAAACATTGTCAGGGAAGTTAAATGAAAGGAAACTAGTATAACCTGGGGAATCAATTCATTTTGATAGAAGTATCTGGCAAATGGATATTCTAAGCAAAATCTTACCAACTTCTTAAAAATATGGGAGCCAGAGCCACTGAAACGGGACCTTTGATATATGATGTGCTCATGAATTATGTTAAATTCAAAGAGACGGGCCAACGGCCCACTACTAACAACACAAATATTGTCCCTAATTTAACCACCTACAAAGCCCAGTAGGTGTGAGATTTTATCACAAAAGGCGTGGGTGTTATTAGGAGTGGAACCACTTATTATAAGTTGTAATTTATTAAGTCAAGTTTCCGATGTGGGACTTTACATTCTTCAACACGCCCCCTCACGTGGGACTATCACATAGTGGGCCATACGTGGAGCCAAGTCCACATCGGAGTCAAACATTCAAGTTGGGTAAGGGTAAACATTCAAGCCCAACATGTGAACACCACGCGTTGGGTAAGGGGTAGGGGTAAAGGCCCAATATTTCAGGCCAGTCAATCAACCCGCTCCGATACCATGTCAAATTTCAAAGAGACGGGTCAGCAACCCACTACTAACAACACCGATATTGTCCCCAACTTAACCACCTACAAAGCCCAGTAGGTGTGAGGTTTTATCACAAACGGTCTCGGTTTTATTAGGAGTGGAACTACTTATTATAAGTTGTAATTTATTTAGTCAAGTTTCTTATGTGGGACTTTACATTCTTCAACAAATTAATTCCATAAAGCTAATTTTAGATTTTTCACTTGCTTGATGCATGATTTTGTTAAATCACCTCCCAATTTGAGGTTATAATGGTTTCACCTATCCTCATTCCCCTTGGTAGCTTATCTGTATTTCTTTGTTGCAGAATGTCATTTTTGGTAACGCTTCTTTAGGAGCATAATGATCGTGAAAATAATTATTTTTAGAAAAAGCTTTGGTGCCTGGTAAGGGTGGGTACGGTCCAGTCCGGTCCGATTTGGAGTTCATACTGGAATCGAAATTGGTACTATTCATTCGTTGTGGTCCGGTCTATTTTTGGGAAAAACAAGAGGGAAACCAGGCCAAGTCGAACTGGCAATTTTCGATCCTGTTTTTCAGTTTGGGTCGGTTCACTGTTTTGTTTTCCCTTTGTTTGTGTTGGGCTTTAGTAGCATTATATATAAGGCCCCATTTTTTTTCCTTGCAAAAGCACAATATTGTTGGTTTTCTTCAAAGCCCAAAATCAGTTATTTTTTTCAAAAGCCCAATTTTTGTTATTTTTTTTCACAATATGTAAATTAAATTATAACTTTTTGTTGTTGTTGTTTCTAAACTAAATATAAACGCCTAACTTATAATTACAACCTATTACAAAGTTTAAACTTTAAATAAATGAAACAAAAATAGCAAAATCAAAAACCCAGCTTCACGTTGCAAAATATAGCAGCAAAGTCTCCATCAACCTGCATCAATGCAACAAATCGAACATAGTTAGCATAAGCATTCAAAGAAACTTATACCAACATTCGTATAAGCTAGATTCATTAACAGAACAAAAATATTGATAATGATAAGCTAATTAATGGCAGCATCAACTTATAAACCAAATTCATTAACAAAAAAACTAAAAACAGAGATTGAGCAACAGAGACAACAAACACACAGAGTTTGAGCCTTGTGGAGGAATGTTTTAAATATAAGTTTTATTTCATCACCACATCAGCCAATTAATATATATAATAAATAGAAGCCTTGCGGAGGAATGTTTTAAATATAAGTATTATTTTTCTTGAATGAAACTAGATCAAAACTACAGCACAGTACCCCCCTTAGAAAACTTGGGAAACATTGGAGGTAGCTCTGAGTTGCATTCTTTACCTCATTCACTTCACATTCTAAAATTGGAAAATTTAATAATGTAGATAGACATAGAATAGAAGTTATAGAAGGCATACTCACTTTTTATTCCAACCCTGCAAAACACCAAACCGTACAAATGTTAATATCAGAACCAGAAACTACTTTGATAGAAGTATGCGTTATTATTCAAGAATGTGTATGGGGAGAGGTGTTATTCAACTTACAAGGTAGTGAACAAAGTATTTCCATTCATTTCTCCTCAGCGCTGCCTTTTGAACCTGAAATATGAAAAGTTAAAGTTGTTTAGATTATGACTACATAAACACAAAAAGAGTAAAGAATTCAAGGAATATAGCAGAATTTGGAGCAGGCAATATGTGCAAGAGTAGTAAATTGGTCCAAATTAATAATTCACCACACAGAGAACCTGCAATTTATGCAAATGAAGGGAAACTACTGCATCAATTTTTTAGAACAAGATCTAAACCATTTATTGATGAACAATTTCTTAATTGCAGGTTGGAATTTCAAATCAAAATCAACAACTGCCTTGGAAAATAAATAGCTCTCTAGACCTTTCTTTCTTTCCTTTAAAAAAAAATAATAATAAATGAAACAGTGTGAATTACCCACTCAACAAGTTGCTTCTCACGACCAAGATTTCTATCAATCGCCTTATGTCAAGTGATCAACTCTGCTGCAAAGCAAAGAAAAAAATAAATAAATTATTGGCACAAATGACAGATTTGAAACAAAACCCATAAACCGAGACTGTACAGACTCAGTAATCAAACCAAACTCAAACCCCAAAATCAGTAATAAACTGACCAGAAATCGAACCCACAATCAAACCCCTAGGGGCATATCCGCGCCATGGGCATGGGCAAGACAATGGCTGTCATTATTCATGTGAATAGTGGCAGCTCTTACAATTTTGTTTTCACTCCTATGGGCAAGGGAAGTTACTATTCACTTTTTTTTTTCCTATTTTTTATACTTAAACGATTAATTTATATAAGATTTTCGGTTGTCAAGTGTCACTTATTATAAAATTCTCATCTCAAATTTTGCATAAAATTTTCTGTATGAGATTTTCACATGGGATTAATTTTATATATATATATATGAAATTAATAATAATAAAATTGCTAGGTATGTATAAAAAAATGTTTCCGAAATGTTTGAAATTTTTTTTACGCTATGACGTCTTTGACTGGTACTTATAATCTGATATATATATATGTGCCTGCCAAGCATAATCCTTTCATAGTTTGCTTTTTGGCGTGTTAAATGTACTCAATTTTTTGTCCCCTTGCGTTCAATCCAAACCATGAATTTAAGCAATTAATAACTCTAATTATGCAGCTTTTTATGGCTGATTAAAGATATATACCTTTTATAATAAGGAAAAGTCACATATTTATCCGGTTTAAGTTGAAACATGATTACGTCTAAATTGCCAACGAAAAGTAAACTCAAGTGGATTCAAGTATGGAGTACGTTACAAAGCATCATCAATTAAGGCATCATGTATGCTCAGGGCCGGCCTTGACTTTTTGGAGGCCCGGTGCCATTTAAGAAAATGAGGCTATTTTTCTGCTTTTTTTTTTTTGCTTAAATATAAAACATTATGTACATGTATTCCTTTTAGTTTAAACATAGTAATTTCATTTAAATAACAAAGACAAAGTAGCATGTGAACAAAACATGAAAAATCACATTTAGATCCATAATCAAATAGATCTAAAAATTTGAAAAGAACAACAATTCTTTACAAAAGTTCTAATGAAGTTCATATCACTCTTCAATGCACAATTGCACCCAAATAGCTTTGTTTGCTTCCATCAAAACAACTTTGTTTGCTTCCACTACACCATCTTCAAATCAAAAACAAGTGTTAAAACTGAGAAAGGATTCCCAAACTCATTATCAAGCGTTAAAACTGTGAAACTAACAATCTAAGTTCAAACAATACGAATTTTCTATTTTTAAAAACTTATCAAGAGCTCCTTTTAAGTTTGAATCAGTTTTTCTATTTTTTTCCTTTTATGCCTTTTTGACTTCTAGACTCATGTTTCCTAAACATTTTCCTATTGCAAGAAAGTTAAAAAAATAACAAATGAACAAAACACACCAAACACAACCAATGAACCAATGTACTACCAATAAAAAATAATAAACAACAAACAAGAGCAATAAAACCTAATTTATTCTTATATATAATTTTAGGAACTCCACTCTCCACTTGGACCTGGTTGATACAATGATTTTATTGAAGAAAAAAAATGTCAGCGTTGTTGCAAAGCTTTTGATTGACTGAATTTTGTGAATTCAAAAATCTGATTACCTTTTCAAGAGTTAATCCTCGTCAATTCCTCTCCTTTCTTAGTCACAGTCAATCTCAGAGAATTTTTTAAGGAGGTGGATGCAAATTGAAACTTTAGGATTAGAAATATGAGAAAAGAAGGATGAGGCAAATTGAGAAATAAAAGATTGGAGAGAGCTTGGAGGATTAACAATGAAATCTGTTCCATATAAAAGAAGAATATTGGGATAACCATGGCTATTGGAAAGATGAAAGAGACGAAGTGTGGTCTTGGTATATGGAAGCGTGGTCTTGGTATCTGGAAGGGTCTTCAGATTATGTTGGTTGCAACTTGCATTTGACTTGGAGTTTTTTTTTTCTCTTCTTTAGATGCGTGCTGTGTTGGTTGTTTGACTGGAGTGTTTTTTATTTATTTATTTATGTAGTTAATCTAAAATTATAATATTTTATTTTATTTTATATGTGGGCCAGTATAATAGTATATATGCATAAAAAAATTTGGGGCCCCTTTAAGTGGAGGCCCATGGCCATCGCCCTTCCAGCCCATGCTCAAGGCCAGCCCTGTATGCTATCAGGAGCAACCTCATACTACACACACTCCTCAGTTTCAGCCTTGATAATAAAGCAAAACGTACTAAGCACTTAGCCACATAATTTGCTGGCTGACCAACAAAAGTAAACGAATGCCTATCATAATTTCGTCCTATTTATTGAAGTCTTGTCCTCGACAAATTGCTGGAATACTAAAGATTCCTAAATTGTACGAGCATCCATTCAAATGCTACAAACTTAAGTGTAATGCATGTTAGTTTTAATAAGATTCCTAAATTGTACGAGCAACCCTCAGGCAACAGCTCGGACTGTTCTTGCCTTTGGGTCTGCCCAGACTAGTGGGTCCCACCCCTTGTTCGGGTTGGACTTCTCGTGCTGGAGCTGGTTTCCAGTCCTTGGGCCCCCTCCTGCCCGGTTTTGAATGGCGCGGTGGAGATGCTCTAATCAGCAACAAAAACCCCAAAATCAAGCCCCTAAACCTAAACCACAATAAATTGTTTGGTCCGGTGTGCTCATGTGTAAAACCGGCACCGAAATCGATTTGAACTGATCCGGTCCAGTCTAGTTTGGTATGATTTTGTTGACTTTTTAGTAAACTCGAATTTTTCCCTTTTTTTTTCATCAGGTACGATTCGATTTTCCGGTCAATATGCCCACTCCTAGTGCATAGTAGTGGAGAAATTTTTATTTGTTCGGATTACAAGATTACCAACAAATAAGCATAATTCCTCAACGGCATATGAATTAATGTACATAATGGATCGATCCAAGTCCAATTAAGGGAAGCTACACACTTTCCACTTTAAAAGAGTTTTCGGAAGCAATAAAAAGGCTCATAACGTCAACTGTATCAAGTCTGTTTTCATTTATGCAATAAATAAAGGATCATAAATCATGCTTTCAAGAATTTTTGAGGACCTTTTCTATTGAGAGAGGCGATAATATACTAAACTCACACACACTACACTGATATTAAGACTTGAACTCAAGACCTTATTTGAGAAAGTAAATACTTCAAACCACTATAACAGTGGATTTCAAGAATTTAAAAAGAAGAAGCGAAAGCGACAGCGAAGGTGGTCAATTGCCAACGCACAACTAAAATTCCTAAAGCAGCAGCAATTCCATGATGAAACAAATGCTAAATGGAACTCCCACTTTTGTTTGGATTTGAAAATTTGTAAATATCTTTTCAACTTTTCAGGCAAATCAGCTTTGTCGTGTAGTCATCCTATTTATACTAAAAATAAAATAAAGAAGTTATAATAAATAAACGAATAAAACGAAAAGAGCAAAAATGGTAGAAAAAAAGAAGGAACATAGGAAGTAACAAAAAGCTACATTCTCTCGGGACGAGCTTCCACCTTCAAAAAAGTCCACTTTGTAAACTCTATGGACTATCCATTGCTCTCAATTCCCCACCACTTCGTTCATCTATCTCGATCTTTCTTTGTCCCTTTCCATTTCCTTTCTGATCTAACTTTTTTTACCTCATTCTCTTTTCATCTCAGTCTCCCATCTCCCATCCATTATTAGTCCTTACCAGATTTATTACTTACCTAAACAATCCTTTTCATCAGCTCATTTTTAGGCAAGAAGCTCTGTCCACGATCTATATCACAGATGCTAGATTCTTAGTCTATAGCTTCTCCTCCTACCACTATTCTTCTTCTTGTTGTATTAATTCAAATTTCAATCTGAATTGATCAAGAAAGCCTCAACCTTTTCATCAGCTTCAGAGCAAATGCGCCAACTTGTTCTGCTTCATATTCATAGAGCCTCAGCCAGCCAAAACTGAAGCTAACCCATTTGAGGAAACCACTGCTTACCCAGTTGATCAAATCATTGGAATTTGGTTTCTAACAGTGAAATCAGAACCACGGCTGTCGGAAAAGAAGGGGGCAAAAAGTAGTTAATACAAGAAGAGACATGAGATGAGAGAGAACGAGGATATGCCGAGGGTCCAGAGCCAGAGGTGCTACTTGTATGGTCCTTTCACAGACACCGTCTTAAAGTTGCGGCAATTTATGAAGTCACCTGCAAGATTTTCTGCCATCTTCGTCCTCCTCTTCCTCCTCTTCGGTGCTTTCGTCTGCACGCGCCTTCTCAACTCCCCTGTAAGTCTCTTAACAACCACGCTGACTGACAGGACACCCCCTGTTTCCAATATTCATTTAAAAAAACATTATTTGTATATTTATATATATTTTTGTTGAATTCTTTTCCTTGTGTTTTAATTAATTTTCGAATTAGTGGGGATGTCGACTAGAACTAGAAAGAAGGAAGTTCGTCAAAACGGCATGAATCCTTGAACCATGTCGTTTCCATGAGAGTATAATAATGCTCTTAGGCGTAACATGTGCCGTGACGGTCTGTTAACGTTTTTCCTTATGGCATTAATGAGACACATGTACTGTTGACTACGTAGCAGCACGTAGAGCCCGCTTTCTCCTGACTTCTATGAACTGGAATTTGTATTATACGAGAAAAGGGATTCGAATTTGGATGCAAGGATCGGGCTTATTGTCTTACCTACCGACTGACCTAAACTAGTTTTTCTTTTTCAAATGACCATAAATGTGCAATGAAATTTATGTTAATCCTTCCTAATCATGATTTATTGATTAATGTACTGAATTTAGAATTTCGTATCGTGTTTACTAGTGGGCCCTTCTAAGTCTTTTTTTACTCTCTGCTTCGTGTCATAAACCCAGATTCTAGTGGATACTTCAGCCGAAGAACCAATAATTACCACCGGAACATCCCAAAAACACCCTCATGAGACCCCTAATATTCTCAAGAAGCCCTCTAGAATATTGCAGATCCCACTCAACTGCACTGCTTACGACCTCACACGAACCTGCCCGTCAAACTATCCTAGCACCTCCAACCCGGAGCAAGATCCTGACAGTCCATCACCACCCACGTGTCCGGAGCACTTCCGTTGGATACACGAGGACCTAAGGCCATGGGCCCACACGGGGATCACGAGGGACATGGTACAGCGAGCCAAGCGTACGGCCAATTTCAAGTTGGTGATTGTAAACGGGAAAGCTTACGTGGAGACGTATCGGAAGTCGTTTCAGACCAGAGACGTTTTTACTATGTGGGGTATCCTACAGTTGTTACGGAGGTATCCAGGACGGGTGCCTGATTTGGAGCTCATGTTTGACTGCGTCGACTGGCCAGTGATTTCATCAAACGATTATAATGGGCCCAATGCCACAGCCCCACCACCGTTGTTCCGCTACTGCGGGGATGACAACTCACTCGACATTGTCTTCCCTGATTGGTCCTTTTGGGGATGGTAAGATTCCTGACCTTTATTTTTATTTATTTTTGCCATTTTCGTTGAAATCATAATTCATGAACGAAGCCATGGTTGATGGTCCAAAAAATGAATTTGGCATTGTAAAATGTGCATGTAAATTTGTCAGGTTTCTTAAGAAATGGCATGTAACTTGGCTTGTTCTCTGTGCAGGGCTGAGATCAATATAAAGCCATGGGAGGTTTTGTTAAAGGACCTAGAGGAAGGCAACAAGAGGAAGAGGTGGATAGACAGAGCTCCTTATGCTTATTGGAAGGGAAATCCAGCTGTTGCTGCAACCAGGCAAGATCTCCTCAAATGTAATGTTTCTGACCAACAGGACTGGAACGCTCGCGTTTACGCTCAGGTACCGTAACATTACCCTTTATGCATTCCAATTGCAAGTCCAATATATGTTGTAAAAATGCAGAATCTGAGAATGTCATTGAAAACCACTTGCAGGATTGGTTGCGAGAATCAAAAGAAGGGTACAAGCAATCGGATTTGGCAAGCCAATGCGTTGATAGGTAGAAACATCTTACTATCCCCAGTGTTCATGGTTTAATCATTTTTAATGTGTCCCTAATGTCCCGACTTAGTTTATTCCATGAACAATCATTGCAGGTATAAGATCTACATAGAAGGGTCTGCTTGGTCTGTCAGTTATAAGTACATTCTTGCATGTGATTCTGTCACCTTAGTTGTTAAACCCCACTACTACGATTTCTTCACAAGAAGTTTGATGCCAGTGCACCACTACTGGCCCATAAAGGATGATGACAAGTGCAGATCCATTAAGTTTGCTGTTGATTGGGGCAACAGCCACAAGAAAAAGGTAATATGATTTGTTAGGCTCCCTTCCATCACTAATTTTTTCTGTGTCTTAGACTTTTAGCTAAAACATTCTTTAACTTGTCATTTTGACTGTTTTTTAAGTGTGGCATACATGCTGTTATTTCCAGAAATCATCGTAGAGGGATCATTTTGGACAATGGACTTGGAAACTTTATCATTCCTCATATGAAGCTTTTGTCTAGAGTTCATTGGAATTTCATCTGTCCAGTCATCTGATCATCTCAGTTTATTTTAGCTTTTGATAATTATGTTGGAGTACTTTCACTACTACTTAGGATTGAATTTTCACATGAAAAGGGACAGAAGCTGATCAGGAAAATATGGAGTAACTAACCTCATTTTTCTTTATTCATTTTTTCTAATTGCATTGCTTTTTCATTGACTGCATTAGGCACAAGCCATTGGAAAGGCAGCAAGTAAATTAATTCAAGAGGAGTTGAAGATGGACTATGTGTATGACTACATGTTTCATCTTTTGAATGAATACGCGAAGCTCTTACAATTCAAGCCAACCATACCTCGAAAAGCTATTGAGCTCTGCTCAGAGGCTATGGCTTGCCGAGCACAAGGGACAGAGAAGAAATTTATGATGGAATCTATGGTGAAGGGTCCTGCAGTCCATAATCCATGCACTATGCCTCCTCCTTACGCTCCGTCATCTCTTTTAGCAGTGCTTAGGAGAAATGCAAATTCAATTAAGCAAGTAGAAACATGGGAGACGAAATACTGGGAGAATCAGAGTACGCAATCGTAAATAGGGTAATATATATATATTAGTGTTGAGCACTTACAGCTCTGAGTATTATTATTAGCCGAAAGATTTTCCACTAAATAAGTATATCACAATTAAATAATCAATAATTTTTCCTTCTTGTGTTTGATATTGGCTGAAGTTTTTCAGTTGTGCTGTTTGCCCACTTGAAAAATTATTGTACTTGGTTATTTTTGAAGTTTAATGCCAGCCATAGTAATATCCTGAAACAGAGATGATGTTTTGTATTGACTAAATTAAGCACAATAATGCGAGAAGTTTCAAATCAGCGGACCTATCATATCAATCATGTTGATCAGGGGATCTATTGATGATGCAGGCGGGCTTGATTCGCTTCCTAAGAAGAAGCTGCACACTTCAAATAACTACAAGGATAGGGATAGATTGGGTAGATCCCAGTTAAATCCACTCCGATGGCTAAGTTTGGAGTGTTTTAAATGGAGAGGGAGTGAAGAGGTTTTAGATATGGAGAAGAGTTATTACCCTTGTCCCAGTGTAGGTGAGGAGTATTTATAGGGGAGGAAAGAGGGATCATCCCTTGTCTCCTTGTTCAGAAAATATCATATGATTCTCTTCAATTGGAAAGGAGACTGACGCGCACTTAATGCTCTCTTCCCATCACCACGCTGGTTGCTAGGGATTTGTGTAGTAAGGTGACACCTGGTTTTGGATATGAAGTGCAATTCATCACCCTTCCACTTAGCAAGGCATGCGAATTGACTGACTTGACAGGGGGTTTGGTCGGGTCAGTGCACGAGTGCCCAACCACTGTCTTTGCTTGCTATCTTCTTACCAGGAGGCTTTTACTTAGAGATCCGAAGTCAATCCTAGTGGTGGGTAAGATGATGACTTGGTCCTGTTCGGTCATGCGGTGCCTTCTAATAGGTTTGGCTCATAGTGATGATATGAACTATAAACAAAACAGAACATAGAAAATCAGGTTTCATGCAGAGCATTAGCAATAGCACCTAAAATAATGAAGGAAAGATTCTATAAAACAAAAATTAATGAAGGAAAGTGTTATTGAAATTGAAAGAAAAACTCAAGCTTTAGTCTGATGAACATGAAGGAAAATGCAGGAACTTGTTCTGGCCCCATATATAGAGCCTCAACCAGTCAAAACTGAAACAAACCCATTTCGATAAATAAGTACCACCACTTACCCAGCCAGCTCATGAGACCGTGGAATTTGGTTTCCAAATGTTAAATCATAAACATGGTTGTCAGAGAACTACAATGAGGAAAATAATAGATAAAAAAGAACACTGTTGCAGAGACACACGAGGAGAAGAAGAAATACAGAGGCGATCCAGGTGCACTAGACTACTTGTGGTACGGGTCGGGTCTTCTTCTGCTCAACTGGGTCGGGTATTGACCACCCCACCATCTTAATCTCGCCGCCATTTATGGAGTCACCTGCAAGATTTTCTGCAATCTTCGTCGTCCTCTTCGTTCTCGTTGGCGCCCTTATGTGCACGCGGCCGCTCAACTCTACTGTAAGTCATGCATGATCATAACATTCTCCGACACCATGGTTTCCAATAATTCTTTTATTTATTTATTTTCCAGTATTTTATTTCAGTGGTGATGTCTAGAACTAGGAGGTACAGCGGTATTGTAATCGATGTCGCACATCCGAAAATATTATTCACATAAAAATGTGGGATATAACTTACTTGTATTACGTGTTATGTTTTTAACTGAACAATATTTGTCACTTATCATATCATGTCACATTTAGCGCCCTAAACAATTGCTGACCTTTTGGCATTTGGTTATCTGCTATACAGGAAACATAGATAAAAACTATTGAAATGTGCTAAAGATAGTTTATCTACACTTACGTATGAGTGTTTGTCAATTGTGAATAAATAATGAAATTGTTAATATTTCAGTGGAACAGACTCTCGACTCACTTCTAGTAACATCGATATTGTCCAACTTCGCTACATAAAAAGTCCAGTATATGTGAGATTTTATCACAAAATGCCTCGATTTTATTACAAATGAAACCACTTATTATAAAGGGTTTTCTGCTGAAAGTCCCACAATTGTTTACCTCTTTAGGTTGATTATAGGTATGTCATTGGTCATTATTGAGATGATATTTGTTTACGTGGTGCTCCATGTCGGGGCGGACGCACAGAGGGACAAGAGGGGTCAGGGCGACCCCATGCCGATCGGAAAATCAGCTGTGGAGGTCCTCATACGACCCCATGGATGGTGCTGTGCGACCCCAAATGGCACACCATGTGTTCGACGAAAGGTCCGAAAGACCTTGAGTCGGCGCAGAGCACGCGTTTCTTTTATTTTCAAGTGCCTGGTCATTTTGGTCCACACGCATTCAAATTCTTTTAAGTGACTGGCTTGAAACCACGTCGTTTGGAGCCTGGCTTTGAAAAAAATTATTCACCCACTTTACCCGACTCGACTCTAGAACCCTTACTTCCCAATTACTTTCACATTCCCTCTCCTCCATAACCACAAAGTTAGAGAGTCAAGTGGCTGTTCTTTTTGAAATGTTAACCTGATCACTAAGTGACAATGCCCATTCCGATTTTGGTATTTTGATTTTGATGATTTTGAACTACGAAATGTACTTGGGTTGTTTTGTTTGTGTTTTTGGTTTCTGTGGTATTTTTGGAAGTTGCAACCTTTATTTTGATGGAAAATGAAAGTGGATTGCAAATCTGTATTGCAGGACACCTTTCCTTTTAATGTGAAAGCAAGTCTGAGTCTTTGAAACATTGGCAGGGTCTGTGGAAGTTCTGGTTGTAGTGATGCGTTGTTCTTCAAGACCAGAAACAGAGCTCCTCTTGCCCACCAACATCCAAGGTCCACTCTTTCTTTCTCTCTCTAAGATATGTTTACGGTTTTTCGGCAAATTGATGAGTAAAATAATTGTGAGAAACAGTGTGCTCTCTTCCTTTAATTGATTGATATTGTTATTTAGATTAGAGTTTATAATTGATTGATGATAATATATGAAGTTTTTAATTCAATTGAAATTGAAATTATGGTTTATTGAAATTTGTTTGATTTATTTGATTTATTTGATTTATTTGTGTTTTGATTAATGATTTATTGATAGTATTTTAATTAATTGATTAAGGCTTGTGTTTTGGGATTAGGGATTAGGGCTTTTCTTTTGATTAATTGATTAGGGCTTTGTGTTTTGATTAGGAATGAAAATGCTGTGGCTTTAATTTTTCAATGCTATTTCGTCTAAAAATATTTTCGAATTTTTACACTAAGACCGTGGCGGATGAATCCTGGATCCGTCACTGCTCCATGTCACAGGCAGAGACTCTACTTGCACTTGGAGCTACTTCAACTCAAGAACCTGTACACACAACCAGAACATCATACCCTCACAAAACCGGCGAAATTCCCAAGAAGCCCCAGGGCAAATTGGAAATTCCACTCAATTGCACTACGTACGATCTCAGGGGAACCTGCCCCACAAACTATCCTACCACATCCCACCCGGAGAAAAATCCTGACCCCACACAGGGATCACAAGGGAAATTGTAGAGAGGGCCAATCGTACGCCCAACTTTAAGTTGGTAATTGTGAATGGCAAGGCTTACGTGGAGCAATATGAGAAGGCGTTTCAGACCAGAGACGTTTTTACGGTGTGGGGGTTCCTGCAGTTGTTACGGAGGTATCCAGGACAGGTGCCTGATTTAGAGCTGATGTTTGACTGCGTTGACTGGCCAGTCATTCCATCTTGCGAATATAGCGGGCCTAATGCCACGGCCCCACCACCGTTGTTTCGCTATTGTGCGGATGACAAGACACTCGATATTGTCTTCCCCGATTGGTCCTTTTGGGGTTGGTAGTAAGACTTCGTGACTTTTTTTTTTAATCTATATATATAAGCAAAAGAAAAAGAATAGTTAAACATTCAAAATACCAGAAAATAACCTTGGTTAATTCAAACATTAAGAAATAAAATTATTAATTAAATGAGGATAATATGGTAAATTCATATGTTTTCATATTTAAAAATATTAAAAATTAAAACAAAATCAAATAATGGAACCTATTTTTATGGAAAATAACTACCCATTTTTTCTTTTCTTAATTTTAAAAACTAAAAACTAAAAAAAGAAAACCAATTGACACATGCGTGAGCGTGTGGCAAGGGGTTAGTTTGGAAATTAAGTTTTTCATTAATATCATAATTCATAAAATTAACCCTTCATGGCTCAATGATGTTATTTATTTATATTGAACCAATGATGTTACAAGTTAAATGAACCTGCTTCTAAACTATTGCTAAACGTTATACAATTTGGTCTTTGATTGAGATAAACCAACCAACCAACCAACAATTAGTTTAGTGGTATTTTTTTCAATATTAAAAGAAAATTCTAAGTTCGAATTCTTTACTCCCAAACAATGATGACGGTCCAAAAATAAAGGAATACACCCATTGTTTTTTTTGGACGAAATGTGAGTGAGTGTGAATTTGCTAGCTTCGGTCCAAAAATAAAATGCTAGCTTGTGTAGGGCTGAAATAAATATAAGGCCATGGGAGGTTTTGTTGGAGGAACTAGAGGAAGGCAACAAGAGGAAGACCTGGCTAGAAAGAGAACCTTATGCTTATTGGAAGGGAAATCCAGATATTTGCTGAAACCAGGCAAGACCTCATCAAATGTAATGTTTCTGAGGAACACGACTGGAACGCTCGCCTTTATGCTCAGGTTTGCAACATTACCTAGCTATCTCCTTTTGCTCCTCTACTTTACATGACAATTGTAGTTAAGTAAAATATATGTTAGCCCATATGTAGAACAGAAAAAAAAATAGAAAAGATAAAAAGAGGAGAGAATCTGACATTGTTGTCGAAAAATCGATTGCAGGACTGGGATCGAGAATTGAAGGAAGGGTACAATAAATCAGATTTGGCAAGCCAATGCATTCATAGGTACCAAGATCCCCACTATTGCACAGTCTTCATTTGCTTTGCCTAACTATTTACAAGTGCGCATCTTAATTATTTTCATTGCAGGCATAAGATATACATAGAAGGGTCTGCTTGGTCTGTCAGTGAAAAATACATCCTTGCCTGTGATTCTGTTACCTTGATAGTAAAACCCCGTTACTACGATTTCTTCACAAGACATTTGATGCCTTTACAGCACTACTGGCCAATCAAGGACGACGACAAGTGCAGGTCTATTAAGTTTTCTGTTGATTGGAGCAACACTAACAGGCGAAAGGTAACATAACTCCTTTAAGGCTTTTTCAATGTTCATATTTCTTTTTGCATTATTGCTTTTCATTGGTTTCTTCAGGCACAAGCAATTGGAAAGGCATCAAGTAATTTAATTCAAGAGGACCTGAAGATGGACTATGTGTATGACTACATGTTTCATCTTTTGAATGAGTATGCAAAGCTCTCACAATTCAAGCCCACCGTACCTAAAAGCCGTTGAGCTCTGCTCGGAGGCAATGGCTTGCCAAGCAGAAGGAAAAGCGAAGAAGTTTATGCTGCAATCTCTGGTGAAGGGCCCTGCAGTCAGTGAGCCATGCACCATGCCTCCGCCTTATGACCCTTCATCTCTTTTTGCAATGCTTAGGAGAAAAGCAAATTCCATTAAACAAGTTGAAACATGGGAGAGGAATTACTGGGAGAGTCAGAGTCAGAGTAAGAAATCATAGAGAGTTTTTTTTTAGTTTATGTATACAATTTAATTAAATTTGAGTACTTACAGCTCAACTAGTTTTTTATATGTATTTTTCATTCCTTTCTGGATATTATTAGCAGAAAGATTTCCCACTAAGAAAATCTATCAGAATTTTATAATCAATCAGTATTGTCTGTTTTTTTTTCTCTTTCTTTCTATTGATCTTTGTGACAGCTTTGAAATTATATGTATCATAATTTTAATGGTGCTTCAATTCAAATCAATACTCAATTATTCTGTATTTGAGCTGGCTTCAAGAATTGAACTTTAAAATGTTGATTTGGATATTTCTGAAGCTGAAAACAGAGATGATATATATCTTGTATTGACTAAATTGAAGAAAATGTTGTAAAAAGTTTGAAATTGATAAAAGAATTCATAATATTACATTAAATTACATGGTTGGTATGCAACCCCATACAAGAAAGAAGAAAAGAAGAAGAGAAGAAGAGAAGAAAAGAAGAAAAGAAAAAGAAGAAGAAGAAGATGGGATTTTTGACAGAAAAATGTTAAATGTAAAGTTTAGGGGAGGTGGATGGATGAGTTTGGTTGCTTAAAGCGCTCGGCCTTTTATAATGTCAAGGCTGATTTCGCTAGGATCAGTTGCCTGCAACTCAACTTGAATGCCATCCAATTCCCTCTTGAATCTATCTTTGGAGCTTGCGTACACCATCTTCATTCTCACCTTTGATGTATCAGGGGACCTATCAAAGTTTCATGCATAATGTTAGCACCTAAGACAATGAGCATTAAATTAAATAACCAAAGTGTTAAAACTTATTAATTAATTACCATGCAATGAAGAAAATCTTGCTTTTCTGGCAGTTCTCGACAGTGGTGAAATCAAAATCAAAGACAGCATAGCGGCACTCATCGGCAGGCAGGGATGCCGCGAAGTCGTCGTATGTTTCTTCTTTGGTACCAACCTTCTCTACCACCACTTGTTGAATCTCAATCTTGAATATAATGTATCGATGGTTTCTCTTGGATTTTAGCTCCAAGAACTTGAGCTTGCATTCATCACTCACAGCCATGCCAGACGCCGCCTGCCCCAACCCAACATTCATTTTAGATTTTAAGCAACGACTTACAATAATATAACAAAGCAACAACAACATTCTTACCTAGACAAAGAAAAGATGAATTTCCACGGAATTATACAAGTACAGAACAAGAAAAATTTATCCTCTTTTCTTCTTTTTTTTATTCTTTTTTTCCGTGCAATTTTCAAAAGATATGCCATGCAGCATAGGTAGGGTACTGATGGAAAAACCATTCAGATCATCCCCAAGAAAAGAAAAGAAGAGAAAAACAGAAGTTTAAATCAATATGTTTAATCAAAATTGTTACATGCTTGCATCTTAACCATTCTCATTCATTAGTATATAAGGGTTTCAGATTTTCTGCTCAGCGTCACAGAAACATTGGAGATGAGAATTACAAGAGAGAGAGAGAGAGAGAGAGAGAGAGAGAGATACCATTTTGTTGTCCAAAAAGAGACACGGAGTGTGTACTGCGAAATGAAGAAGAAGAAGAAAGAGAGAGATGCAGAGTATAGCAGAGGGATAGATCCTTATTTTCGGGGAGCCATGAGAAGGAGCTCAGAAAATTGCGGAGAATAAGAGAATTTTAAGGGTGAAAACAAAGGTTGAGAATTCTCTGAAGCTTCTATGGCTTATCATGTCCACAACTAATTCATCTCCTTACGTTTTATATTAACGTACGATTGCTTGCATGCGCAACAACATACTCTTCTTTTGTGTTTTTTGTCTTTGTTTTTTACATTGTTTAAAATGATGACAGAGAATTGGAGGATGAGTTGATTGAGATAAAATGTAAGAGAAAAATAGAAACCCCATTTGAACTTTAAAGGCCATCTTGATATAATGATAGGATGAGTGTACATTAGGTTTTTAGCATACAAAACAAATGAAACTCAAAACAAATTATGCTATATATGTTAAGAAGTGAAGGTTATACATGTAGAACTAAGAAAAATAATTTCTGAAGACTACTGAGAATATTTTGGACTACGGCAAAATCGTGGATGGTGCCAACGCAATGCAGCTGCGCCATGCCATACAAAGGAAAGGCTGAAAATTCACATGAATTTCTTCATTCGTGAGCCATCACTATCCAACAAAATTCACTACTTTGGGTCCCTGTTTCTTCTTTGATTTTACAGGACTTTCTTGCGAATGAGAAGCAGAACCAATTATATCAACTGGCTCGTCCTTTGCACCACCGCGTTTCTTATCTACGAAACTGAAATCATCATCAAGATCGTCTCCACTCACAAGTTTGGTAACCTTTCCTCTTGGCCTTTGATTTTCATTCCCTGAAAAAGAAAGGGGCACTAAACTAAGTACAACGCCAACTTCATAATATTTGAAATACAGGAAAGAGAATACTTCATAATATATCTGAAAAACACCATGGCTTTCATACTTGAAATTATGAGAAGGTGGGGGAGGAACCGAACTCAGTTTTGTGAAAGTAGCTTAATTCCTACGAAAGGCTATCTAAAACCTGCCTTGATTTAAAACAGCCAACTTCCATAACAAGATTAATACCATCTAATTTGACAGCAGAATTCAGTTCATCTTCAGAAACATGATAAAGGTCATTGTAGTTTTGCCTAATCCTGAGGGTCTCAGTGTATTCTGCTAAGAGAATGAAACCAGGGTTGCAATGGAAAGGTGGTTATTTCTTCCAATGCCTCTGGGATTATAATCAAAACACTTAAAACACATACCTCAATTTGAGCATGTATGTCAAAGTAATCTACTACCAACTTCTTGGTGAGAAAATTAGAAGTCTAAACAAAGTAAATTGAAGCTCCAAAGAACTACAAGAACAGACAAATTCAGGAGTTCCAAGGGAAAAACTTACATGAGTGAAAAGCTCCGCCAGCAGCCATTGAATCTCTGTTGCTTTTGTTGGGACAATCTCTCGCCAAATGTGTTACGCCTCCACAAATCTTACAACTACCACCCTAAGAAATGAAATTCATAATGGAAAGTGGTTTATTAATGGAGGATATTTGCTCGGATAGCTCAAGCATGAATGAATAACTTATATCCTGAAAACTTTGATTTCTCTGTTAAGAATATAGGCAGTCCTGTTGTGGAAAATTCAAAACCACATATGAAAACTAATTCACCTTTGGATAAATCCCATGAGTATTTTTAGAGCAGTCTTTGCTTAAGTGACCGGTCTCGTTACAGATGAAGCACTTGGCAAATTTAGTTCCTCCTGCATTACCGGACAAAAAAAATGAATAACAACACAATGACATAACCATAGAGTAAAAAAGTTATCATCACCAGATTGACTCATAAGGCTATAGACCTCTGCATTGTTCATGTAAACTTCAAATGCACGTGTGATACACCAGTACACAAACACACTCAAGCATAGCCACTTAAATATTTTCTGCACGGATCATCCGAATATTAAACAAACTTGATGTAACTTAAACGATGAGAAAGGTTACCTTCTTGAAGAGGTAGGGGGCAGGTAGATAGTGAATGCCCAGTTTCTCCACAATTATAACATAACTTCTCAGCCACGGTGTCGTCATTCTTGTTAAGGCAATCCTTGATGCTATGCCCACGTTGTCGACAATACAAACATATCTGCAAGCATCAAATAATCGCAAAACACATGGACATCAGTCTGATCCAGTCCACACCATGAATAACCAATTTTCAAATAAAAATTCTATTATATTAACTTTTGCAAAGGACCAAACAAAGACCAAATTTGATTCAAGCTCCCACCAGATTTTCCATTACTAATAGCTAAAAAAACAAACCTACGAAGACATATGCATTTGTAATCCATTTTTTCAGGCATTAACTTCTAAAATATTCACAAGCCATAATGTACATGATTGATTCACCACTTTCGTACAGAACCCGCATAAAATTCGACAACATATTCAAAGTTCAATCAATTAAAAAATTACCCACATAAAAGAATCTCAAACTAAATCAGAATCAGTACCCAAAACAAAAAACAAAACGAAAACAAAGTTCACACCTTGTGCTTGTCCCACCGAGCTCGCTCAGGGCAAAGCTTGGCGATATGGTCGGTGGCTTTACAAATAAAACAGCTCTCCCCAGGCCTCATACCAGGGACTCTAAGTGGGTGTTTGCTATGAGAAGTTTTGGTGGGTTTGTCTGGACCATTGGGTGCTTTCTTGCGCTTGAACGTGCTCTTCTTTCCCTTCTTCTTGCTTGGGTCTTTAGGCGGCGTCGGCTGTTTAACCAGTTCAGGGTTTTCTGCTCTGAATCTCTTGCGAGCATCTCTCTGTCTTTTGCTCACCATATTTGTCTGATAAGCCGAAAACGAGAGCTTGGGAGTTCCGGAGGGTTTTGGGCACACACAACAAAGGGTTCAAGGAGAAGGATAATCCTCTGCAGTCAGTACTATTTCTATTTCTTTTAAATAAAATTGAAAAACCCGAGTATATTTGTTTTAAAAATTTGAATAACGGAGTATAGCCGCTATAGCCGAGCGGATATACTATTTCATTTTTAAAAAATTAGATCAACCGAGAATAGCCGTGTGGCTATACTATTTCTTTAAAAATTTTAAAAAACCGAGAGTAGCCGAGCGGCTATACTATTTATTTTAAAAAAGGGAGTATAGCCGCTCGGCTATACTTGTTCTTCTTTAAAAAATTAGATCAACCGAGTATAGCCGTGAGGCTATACTATTTCTTTAAAAAAAATTTAAAAACCGAGTATAGCCGATCGGCTATACTATTTCTTTTTAAATAGTGAGTTTCAGAAGGAAGAAAGAAAGTTAATAAACAATCCAGTATACGCTTCAATATTATAACAAAATGGTTCCAATATTTGGTATTGATAGCATTTTTATGCCAAGTTTTTAAGTTTCTAGAGAACGATTAAGCGCAATATATATAAAGATTTGATGTGCTTTTCTTTTAGTTGTGTTCATATTCCATTTTATCAATTCAGTTCTCAAAGTAAAAAACTAGTAGGAAATTGTGGTCAAAATTAGATAACGGAGTATAGCCGAGCGGCTATACTATTTCATTTTAAAAAAATTAGATCAACCGAGAATAGTGTGCGGATATACTATTTCTTTAAAAATTTAAAAACCGAGAATAGCCGCGCGGCTATACTATTTATTTTACAAAAAGGGAGTATAGCCGCGCGGCTATAACCGTTCTTCATTTTAAAAAATTAGATCAACCGAGTATAGCCGTGCGGCTATACTATTTCTTTTTAAAAAACTGATTATAGCCGCTCGGCTATACTATTTCTTTTTAAATAGTGAATTTCAGAAGGAAGAAAGAAAGTTAATAAACAATCCAATATACGCTTCGATATTATATGGTTCCAATATTTGGTATTGATAGCATTTTTATGCCAAGTTTTGAAGTTTCTAGAGAACGATTAAGCACAATATATATAAAGATTTAATGTGCTTTTCTTTTAGTTGTTTTCATATTCCATTTTATCAGTTCAGTTCTCAAAGTAAAAAACTAGTAGGAAATTGTGGTCAAAATGTTATTACCTAAGAAGAGAATAATAAGTAGAACTTTGACCATCCAGTCGGCGAACATGACGTTGAAGGCAACTCATATGCTGATGCCCAGCATAAGCATTGGCTGAAAGAGAAATGCCATATCATAATCTATAATGGGCATGTCCAGTGTTGGGTGCCTAAGTCTCAAATTGAAGTATACAGTTGAAACTGAAGCATCCATTATCATACTTGCATGACCAATATGATTTCATATAGTTCTTTAATTCTGTCTAAATTTAATACATTAAGATTAAATTAACAAGTTAAAAGAAAAGATTAATACAAATGGTGATTACTAATACTTGGAAATGGCAGTGGAAGACTTGGGATCTCAAAACCAATGATCAAGGAATTTTGAATCCAAACCTCTTCAGTGATTTTTCCTTGCAAAGGATTTCTTGACAAGATTTTCTGACTGACAAAAAGAATAGAGTGAATTTTGTCTTGCGTTGAACTATACCTGAGGAGGAATTCCCAATTCAAGAAAAAGGGGTCCCAAGATGAAACCGCCTCCCAGCCTAAGTAGGCTACCCACCATACCAGCTACTATCCCACAGTTGCAGTAAGGAAAAATCTGATGCAACTTCCAGTTTGTGATTTCCTTTCCTTTGGATGCAATCACCCTGGTGCCTTTTCATAAGAATTTGGCTTCAAAGAGCATAACGGAGACTGCAATTGGTACCTACGAAATGATAATATTTATGTTCAACTGGACATCATTCTTTTTATGTATGCTTGAGTGTATATAGTTATGTGTTTCTATAGTGTCCGTGAAAGAAATCTTACTACTCTGGTTGTTAACCTTACCTGCAAGGAGTTCAGGACCCAATAATTCAGTAACAAAAGTTAAAATCATGGTGCTTTGGAAGCAAATGCAGAGGTATTAGAAAGATGGAACTTGATTGCATGTCTAGTGATGATCATATCTTTTGGAGAGCATTTTAAGGTCCGGTATGCGACACACTGCGATAGACTTATTCCGAAACATAAGTCTATTGTTTTGATGGATTGTTTTAGTATTCTTAATATCTTGCTTCATATTAAGTTTTTTAGTTGTTTTCGTCTTTTTTTTTTTGTTTTGTAAATGCAGATCCAATTTGCTGCATGAGGCTTCCAAAGAAGATAGTAGCAGGAGAGCATAAACTTGCTGCTGGAGGAGGTTCATGTACAAGCAGTAGCTAAAAGGATTTCATGATCTTAATTTAATTGTCATGAATTTTTTGTTTTTTGTTTTTCTTTTTCAATGGTTGCAATACTAACTTCAATTACTATATTTTGGTGTAACGAGTTTTGTTTTAAATAAAGACTTATTCAATTGCATCAGTTCCAAATTCGGTTCAATGGTTAACTATGATAATTGTTATCAATAATTACAAAGAGGAATTTAAATTAGTTCTTCCATTTGTTTTAAATTCTTTTCAATATGATCAACTATGATAATTGATTTATTTTTATAAAGGTTATCAATGAATACAATACAATATATGTTACCAAATTATTGAAAAAAAAGAACTGTTAAGGACAATTCAAACTAAAAATTAAAAACAGGAAAAAGCATTCTACCCAAGTTAATAAAAAGTATTTCAAATTATGGGGAAAAACAAAGAAAATTTTCAACTACACCAAACATAAAATTCAAAAAAAAAAAAACACACACACACACACACACACGCACGCAGACAAAGAATCCCCTAGCTCCTAAAGCTCATTAGACTAGCCTCTTTGCACACGCTTCCGCATGTGTGAAAGGCTTTTTTTTAATCACGTGTGACTTACAAAGTTACGTTTTTATTTTTTCGCAATTGTATTTTGCTAGATGCCTATATCAACAATTTTAATTTTTTATCGCCCTTATTTTTCTAGATGCTTGTCTCAACAGTTTACCTGCAATAAGAGAAAAAGGAAAAATTGTTAAGACGGGCTTCTAGATAAGTACACGCGATAAAAAATTAAAATTTGTTGATTTAGGCATCTAGCAATATACAATTGCGAATAAATAAAAACAAAACTTTGTAAGTTGTGTGTAGCGCGTGTGATTAAAAAAAGCCTCTCACACACGCGGAAGCGTGTGCTGAGAGACTAGTATTATTTATGCATTAACGACACTACTTAAGCGTCTCATAAGAACTATCCCATGATATAAGGGTTTTCCTTTCAATTTTCGTTCACATTGTTTAGAGCACGTCTCAATTTACGTGCTTTGAACTCTTCTAAAAATTTCCTCTTAATTTTTTTCACATGCCAATAAATTGGCTCGGTTGTCTCCTTGACTGGATTTTAATCCAAACATATGAGTGTATCCTCAACTTTGAACGTGTGGTACCATGCACCTTATCCACCACCGTCGTTGGTGGCACGTGGAGCCCTCCACCACCAATGGGCCAGTGGCATTGCTCAAAATCAACACGATGAATGCTGGGTTTGGTTGGAACGGCCGCAAACTAATTAGCGTAAGGGTATGTCACACTGAACCCATGTCAGAGCTTTTAGACTCTTTGCCACAACCATAATAATATACATTGTTAATTGTAGTGTGCTTTGTTGGAGGGTAGGGTTGGCATATCTTAGTAGCTTACCTATAAAAATGATGGGTTTCTTAACTTTGTGACCAAGGGTATACTGATGATGGCTACACTTGATCTCAATTCATCTCATTTTTGTAATGATGATGATAATAACATTGATTCTTTATCTTATGGGTTTGTTCAAACCTAAGGTTTATAGATTGAGTGAAACCTAAGGTTGGTACATATATCATATGTCATGCACATGCTTTATTTTACTTCTATTCCATAATTCCATCCTACAAATAAAAATATTCTAATTTTCCACCTTCCAACCTTCCTCAAAATTTTAAAAATTTTATGGGGAACTTTATTATCACATGAAGGATTCATTTTTTTATATATATAAATTTTTAAACTAGTACTATAAAGAAAAAAAGGGTATGCTTTTACAATTTTTATTTTTCATGCAAATGATAGTTTAAGCTATCAAGAAAGAGATTCGAACTTGATTATAAGAGAGCAAGCTTATTGTTCTGGCACTTTATCTAACCCACATGTACTGCTTTTGAATTGTTTTAGGAAATAAAACCAAATTGGATATTAAAAAAATGAAAAAAAGAGAGACACACAAACTACAAATATATAAGAAATCCCTCACCAATTTTTGTAGTTGAACAAATTACCTACTAAATTCGTTTTAGGTGCTTATTGTCAACAAATATTTGTTTGATGTCGCAAAATAAAAAATTGTGTGAAGTGCTACTCACATGACCCTTATATTCCAGTCACGTGTTACCGGTGCGAACCTCATGTGCAGTCTGCAGACTATCACGGCCTCATCTCTAAACCATCCAATATACGGTACCCCACTGTGCCGCTGACGCGTAACCCTCAGCCACTTCACACCATCGCGTGAAGTCCAATATCCCAATCGCAACACATCCACTGCAACCCCACCAAGCCATCCTGTACTCCCTCACATCGACACGTTAACCCAAATTGACTTCCACGCAACAAACCCGATCAACGTCTCAGATTCCCTCCAGTCCCTACCATAAACATACCAGAGCAGTTCCTGCTGACACTCAAAATTACAGGTTCGCTTTTCAAAATTTAAATTCCCACTCAAAACAAACGGCGCCGTCAAGTTCGTCTGTTATCTCCCCGCTATAAAAACCCCACGTCACTCCCTTACTTTCTAACACCCTTCATCTTCTTCCTGATCATCTCTCTCCTCGAACATTCTTCTCCTCAGTCCAAATCCCTCTCTCTCTCGTCAAACGCAGTCAATCCCTTTCAAAAGCACTTCAAAATGCGTGAGATTCTCCACATCCAGGGAGGCCAATGCGGCAACCAGATCGGCGCCAAGTTCTGGGAGGTCGTCTGCGCCGAGCACGGCATCGACTCTACCGGTCGTTACCAAGGCGATAACGAGCTCCAGCTCGAGCGCGTCAATGTCTACTACAACGAAGCCAGTTGCGGGAGGTTCGTCCCACGCGCCGTCCTCATGGATCTGGAGCCGGGCACCATGGACAGCGTCAGATCTGGGCCGTATGGCCAGATATTCCGGCCCGATAACTTCGTGTTCGGGCAGTCCGGTGCGGGCAACAACTGGGCCAAGGGTCACTACACCGAAGGCGCCGAGCTGATTGACTCTGTTCTCGATGTCGTTAGGAAGGAGGCTGAGAACTGCGACTGCTTGCAAGGTATTCTTCGAGTTCGATTTTAGTTCCTATCAGTAGATCCATGTGCGTTTTCTGAGTTTTCGATTGTTTGGATACAAGATATAAGAATTATCGTGGAATTTCGGTTATGAATCCAAATAGACTCTGCTTGGATACAACTTCTCTATTTTCGAGTGTGCTAATTGTTACCTAATGCATTTGTTTGACAACAGGTTTTCAGGTTTGCCATTCTCTCGGAGGAGGTACTGGTTCTGGAATGGGAACACTTCTCATTTCCAAGATCCGAGAGGAGTATCCGGACCGAATGATGCTCACCTTCTCTGTGTTTCCGTCGCCAAAGGTGTCAGACACCGTCGTTGAGCCTTACAATGCAACTCTCTCGGTTCACCAGCTTGTTGAAAACGCAGATGAGTGCATGGTTTTGGATAACGAGGCTCTCTATGACATTTGCTTCCGAACACTGAAGCTCACCACTCCCAGCTGTGAGTTTCTTCTTTTTGCTTTTTCTGCCCTGTTTAATTATGAATATGAATTTCTTAGTTCAATTTAGAAAATCTATGTTATTCTCTTATCGGTTCAGCATATATCTATTGAAATTTTGACGTGGGGAGTGAATGGTTAGTGGTAGGACACTAATTGTTTGGCACAATTGCAAGTTTTCTTTCACTTGTGCACACTAGCTTAATAGGGATTTCACTCTATGTTGCTCCCTTTTTCTTTTAAAATTTGTCTTTGAGATTGTGTACTTGAGTATATGCAAATGGTTCTCTTGTTTCAATTACGGCTTTCAAATGCTTATTACGTATTTTTTGGGGTCAAACAAATACTTATTAAGTTAAGCATTGGTTTTCCGGAATAGAAATCATTATATGACGCTGTTCACGTTGGAGTTCTTGTTGCTAATTTGTTGATAACGTGAAACATGATATAATCTGACCAATGGTTTCTACTTGATTGATTCAGTTGGGGACCTAAATCACCTGATTTCTGCTACCATGAGTGGTGTAACTTGTTGCCTTCGTTTCCCTGGTCAACTCAACTCGGATCTTCGCAAGCTTGCTGTCAATCTGATTCCATTCCCGCGGTTGCACTTCTTCATGGTTGGGTTTGCTCCACTTACATCCCGTGGATCCCAGCAATACAGGGCCCTTACCGTTCCAGAGCTCACTCAACAGATGTGGGATGCAAAGAACATGATGTGTGCTGCTGATCCACGTCATGGACGGTATTTGACTGCTTCAGCTATGTTCCGTGGCAAGATGAGCACCAAGGAAGTTGACGAACAGATGATCAATGTGCAGAATAAGAACTCATCCTACTTTGTTGAGTGGATCCCGAACAATGTCAAGTCTACTGTTTGTGATATCCCACCTACTGGTCTGAAAATGGCTTCGACCTTCATCGGCAACTCCACTTCCATCCAGGAAATGTTCAGGAGGGTGAGTGAGCAGTTCACTGCCATGTTCCGCAGAAAGGCTTTCTTGCATTGGTACACTGGAGAGGGAATGGATGAGATGGAGTTCACCGAGGCAGAGAGCAACATGAACGATCTGGTTTCCGAGTACCAGCAGTACCAAGACGCGACAGCAGATGAGGAAGGGTACGAGTATGAAGATGAAGAGGAAGTTCAGGAGGAGGCTTGATCTTGAAATCTAGGTCTGTTCTCTTTTTGCTGCAGTTATGTTGTGAATTTATTAATCTGGTTTGTTCGTTAGTAGCTTATTTGGGGTTTGGATTGCTGTATTCTGGTCAATTCCTTGGCCATTATCGCATATTTGGTTTTTTTTTTTTCTCCTTAGTTTTGAGATGGTATTAGTGGTCTAAAAATATGTGAAGTGACCAAAAAATGTTAATTGATGTCTATGATATGAGGGTGGTGTTAAGAAAAGATTGCGATGATTGAATGCCTTTTGTTTGATGGTGGATGGATTATATATACATGGTCTCTGGTTTCTGGGTGTTGATCATTTTGTTTCTACTTCATCTTTGCATTTTACTAATGGATTGCTTGAAAGTCGAAAATAAATGGATTGAATTGAAGCCATGTGAAAATCTGGCAAAGGCTGCAAGATTCTTGTGTTGTCGCAAGCAGTTGCTGCGACTCGAAAGGCTGCAAGATTCTTGTGTTGTGGTCCTTGAAGGCCATCCATGTTTATTTGTTGCTTCTCTATTCTCCCTTGTACAATACTTGCTCAATAAATCTGTCAGTGGAATAAAGCCGTGCATTATATTTTTATTTTTATTTTTCATAATAAATTCAAGGAGGTGGAAAATATAAGTTTTGCTCAATTTTAAAATTGAGACAACCAATCGGTTGTGTGCTTTCTGCTTTCTGTTAGACGTCTCTATTATCCGGGTCCCCGAGGAAATGAAAGCCACCAAACAATTAATGCCTAAGAGCGATTTCACCGGTTAGCCTGTTGCCCGGGCAATAGGGGGCCTAGGCCCAGTTTAGCGGTCCAGCAAGCAAAGCTTTCGCAGGCAGTTTGTGGGCTCTACAAGTCTGGGCTGGCCCGAAGGCAACAATAGAATGAGTTGTTGTCTGAGTTTGTTGACGTTAGCAACGAAAAAAAATTGAAAAAAATACCAAAATTTTCAGAAATTTCTTTTTATTTAATACCTAGTCATATTCTTGAATTCCCATATCAAAACTCTATACAAATTTCTCTCATCATATCTCATGTGAATAGTGATTGTCATAAAGAATGAGTAAACACACAGTTTTATAGTACTGTCACTATTCACGTGAATAAGAATGCTCGCTTCCCAAATTTGCCATGGCAAATGGGTGGAAGTGCACTAATGCGACTAATTGTCAGTTCAATCTAGCAAGCCCAATCCAAAGCCCAACCTTTCAAATGAATGTGGTGCCATTACTCTAAGGAAATGTATGGGTTCGAGTCTTAGTATTCATCTAGGTTATGCAGTGTGTGTGAATTTAGTATGTTATCATCTCTCTCAATAGAAAATGTCCTTAAAAAAATATTAGATCTGTGACCTAGAATAACAGTTCGATTCTATGCCCCCACTTGCACAACTAAACTTACACTTTTAATTTAACTTAATCCACAATCTTCAGTTTTTGGCACCATACTACATATTAAGGTATGGTCACTTGTTGGCCAAAACATTAATGACGGGCTAACTTTCTTCTCAACTCTTGATGGAGAAAGAAGATTCTTCTCCTCAACTTCGGCCTTCTTTTTCTAAGTATACGCTTATATACTTCCTTTTTTGAGATTGGTTTGGCTAAACTCGATTCGATGCAATAATAATGTTGTGAAACCCATATAGTGTTCACATTTGCTTCACAAGTGTTTTTTTAATTGAAGAAAAAAGAAAAAGACTAATTAGTCTCCAACTTTTCTTCTTTTAAAGAAAAAAAATCCCTCCAACAATCACGCCAAATCCAACAAGCTCAACTTTTATTGGCGAAAAAAAGGGTACATATAATATAGGATTTTAAAATCCATTATCAAAGCATACAAAGCTAGATAACTATTTCCAGAATACAATTCATTGTACCACACATAGCTCACCTAATTAATGTCGTATTTCTGAGTTTACAGTAAACTTATAGTATAAATTCAAATAAAATATTGATATTTTGGTGTAACATGAAAGCCTGGGCGACTGGACAACTCAGCCTCATGAAACCTCATGTATGGAACGATAGTGCACTTAGTAATTGTAAGGAGGCTGTGCTGGAGCAACCTCTGTTGTTGTGGATGCTACCAAATTGGCTGAGTTAATTGGTCCGGGTGCTACCAAATTTGCAGGGTGGATTGGTCCTGGTGCAACAAATCCAGAGCTACGGATCTCCGACATCTGTCGACGAGCATTTGCTCCTTGTGCTTCACACAATTTTGGTAGAAATACCCCTACAAGCAAAACACCATATAATTAACGTTAAATACTATTAAGATGAATAAATAAATGTGTAGTTCGGATTCACTGTCTGACAACATAAATAAGCGATGAATGATACCTTCACCAGCGGCAAGATTAAAGTAAAGGTCAACAATGTTGGGGCAGGTGTTGTAGCACTGAGGGGAGCAAAGCTTTTGGGTGAAGCGAGACTCCAGGAGAGAGTCTGAGCAGATGCCATAGGATTTTCGGTCAAGCCCACAAGACTTGATGCACTGCTCACTCTCAACCCAGTCCTTCAATTTATCTGCCTCAATCTCTGATGTGCGGCACGTGTATGCTTCCTCTCCGCTCCTCCGCACATGCTTCTCAAGCACACAGCGTTTGCTCGACGACGACACAGCGAATGCGCATGTGTCTTGGTCTAGATCCTCGCATGTTATTGCTCCTGCATGCAAATCAAACTCATTAGAAAACTGGTTCGTAATGAAATAAGAAAGTTGGTAATTAAATAAGTAACCATAACCATAACCAAAACAAACCTAGGGTGGCTTGCACACAGACGGCAAGGACTAGAGCCAGCACTGCAAGGGTCTTCAAGCTCATGTTAGAAGCCATGTATTTGTAAAAACAAAAAAAATAGAGGATATGGGCTAATTGAAGGAAAGCTAGGGTTTTTGAAACTGTGAACTTTCTTTAGGAGGAGGAGAAGAAGGAGGAAGATCGTGTTTGTTTTGTTGTGGAGATGCATTGGTGGGGAGGGGCTATTTTATAGTCGTTTGAAGAAGGACTGTAGAATATAGAAATTGTGAAAGGCGTGGATTTTAATTATGAAGAACAGATGGTGGACTTTGAATGTGAAAAAAATGGGCACGAACCTTGGTTTAGATCTTAGTGAAGAGACAGGACCCCACGAATTCGGGAAGTTTCTTTATCAATGACCTAATTGCAAATTTATCATACTAGTCAATGTGGCAACTTCTGCCCGCTATCAATGGCGTAGATACATGGTTGTGTAAATATACCAGATGCCACATCGTATAGACGGTACCTACATACATGCATGTGAAAACTAGCTCTAGATATATATTTGATTTTCCTTTTAATATTGGCCGGTATTCATTTTAGTTTCCGTTATTTGAAAGTTTATAAATTCCTCGTGGTGATATCTAATATGTATGAGTGGATTATGATGTATAGTATGCTCCCTTTAATTTGGTTGCTTGCACGCCAATTATGATCTACTAATTGATGACATTATTGCACGGCAAAATGATATGATGAAATGTATATATATCATTTGTGCCATTTTTTATATATTATATTTTGCTAATCATATTGGTCATGCATTGAAAAAGCTCAATGATCATTTTCTTTCAAGTTCGGTTAGAAATCATAATAAGGGCTCTTTTCGGAGTGATTATGGAGACACCAATAATCACTTTTATGGAGAATCACGTATACAAATAATCATTTTAAGTGATTTTATGGAGAAACATATATTAAAATCACTAAAATTGATTTTTGGAAAAGCACGTTGGAGATGCTTATTCTCATAAGTGATTTTAGACAAAAATCACTCTCAACGAGTCCTAAGTTATCAATACTTAATCAACCCGATTTTCTATGCCAAAAAGAAAAACCCACGTCATATTCATGATTGTATTCATTGAAGTTGTTGATACCATGACTAACCAAGCAAGCTAGGAGCAATGCAAAGAGTCCCACATCGACAAAACACAAGAAGTGAGATCCCCCTTCACCGATATAAGGAGACCACTCTCCACTTAGAAAAATAGATCCCTCCGAGTTGGGCTTATCTTTAGTCATGGGCTTCTCCATTCTTCTCTTTATATTTGGGCCCAGCCCTTGTACAAATGTAAATACACAATATTATAATGAGAATATACTTCTCCGTGGACGTGCCCATTCCATTAGGGTGAACCACGTATATCTGTCTCATACATCTTCATCATATCAAGGTCTTTACCTTCTCCCTGCCTATCGAAGGCACTTACATTGGATGAAGGTCCTCACCTTCACCCATCCATCACCATACCTAGTATCTAAGTTGGGCTCAATAATGCCAGTCCATTTTTGAGAGTCAACAGAAGTCAACTGAATTAACAGTAAAAAAGTGCATAAAGATAAACTGTAGGTAAAACTAATGGATACTTTTCTTTTTTTATCCTTTCAGCAAATAGTGCCAACCAATAAAATAGAAAATAGAAAAAGGTACGCAATAAGAAAAGTTATGTTAACAAAATAACAAAAGAAAGGCATTAAATTTGTCTTAAACGATATGGTATACCAATTAATAATTAAGTTGGATCTAGCCTGCCATACTTTGAGTTGTAACTTGTATTGTAAGTATATGCCATATGGTATATATGGTATGGTATGGTATGCGACTCTCTGGATCTCCAATATCTTTGTGTTGTGTTGTGAGTGGTATTTTGCTGTACATTATTCACAAACCCTATTTAGATGGAAGTATCTTTGCTCACCACTTTAACCTTAACGTGTCTCACCACAATCTTCAACACTTAACACGTGTTCATATATATAATTATTGTTAACTTTTGCTTTGTATTTATAAAACTACAGTTATGCATATAGATGGCGTGGTAAATTAAGGTTCTAAGTACGCCATTAGCTCCTAGATTTAGGCGAAAACGAAATGCAAAATATCTAGGAGACTTGCGTACGAAGTCCACGTCAGACAGTGGCACCACCATTATTAAACGAAAAAAAGGGGTTTTCCCACTTTCTTTCATTTTTGGTCAAAATGGTTTTCCCACTTTCTTGGCAATCGGCATTTGGAAGAAAAAATTGGAAAGAAAAACGCAGACTGGCCTCTGTCTAGACTTTGTATTGTGTGGAAGTCTGGAAGACCAAAGCAAACATCTTTCAAGAAAGCTGCATTTACATTGGTAATGTTTTTCTTTCATACGAAATGATTACGAGGCAGAAACAAAAATGATCTGCATAATAATAATAATAATATAATATGGACTCCTGTTCTCCTCCGTGGTTTGCGGAGTCAAAGCTTGAATTAGTTGGTAGACATCTTTTGAGAATTTTTTAAATTTATTTGTTGTTGTTGTTAGGGCTTTCCGTTCCATCCATACACTAGTAACACTACAGCGCACAGAGAGTTTGTTATATTAACCGACCAACACATCAGTTTGGACTTTTACTCTGAATTTTAGGAGTTTAGTCGCATCGCATGCCCATATATAACGACTTTTTAATGAGTGGATTGTGGGGGCGGAGGATGAGCCATGCTCTGATGCTCATTGCTCTCCACAATTCTTTGATTTTTTTGTTATCCTCGAAATTTACTGCGGCAAAAAAGGAAAAAAGGAAAAAAAATAAAAAACTCAACAACTTTATATCTTGTTCACCTAGAAGCTTTTTATTTAGGACTTGTTTACTTATCAGGAATGAAGGAAGTAAGGAATCGAGGAATGTAGGAATCGGATAACTAGTGAATGAGTTTGAGAAGAATCATTCCTATTAAGTTGTTTACTAACAACATGGAATCAACACATGAATGGGGTTGATTCCCATTAGAGGTTTCATGTTTAAATTCTCATAACATCTTTGTTGTGTGCTCGTGAGAAATCCCCATATTCTGTAGTTTTGAGCTGACGGCCATCACTGTCTCTGGTTCGTGTGTTGGTCTTGGATGGCCTACCTTGTCCCCGGAATGGGCCGGGCCAAACTAATCGGGTTTTGACATGGGTGTAGGGCCAAGTTTTTAAACTGTGCTAAGTTTAGCTGATTCTCTTTCGTTTTACTGTTTTTGCTTCGTGAGCCAAGGGCCACGTATTTTGTATCTTCTTTGCCTCCCTGGGCTGCTAATGAAACTGATTTAGACGAAAGCTTTTGCTATTGGGCTCTTGTGGTACTGGTTTTGGCTTCGACTTTTCTCTCTCTAGCGAGAAGTGTTCTCTCCAATGCAATCCTATCGCATTTTGTTTTTTGAAACTATTTTCTCTATTCTTTCAATCTTTACGCATTCATTTATTAACAAAAATATTAGGTCAATTGCGCATATATATACTTCAGCAATCTTTATACACATGTATGATGTATAGCAATTAGCTAGCAAGGTGTGTGAAAAGGTGACAAAATTCTAAATTTAATGTTTCAAGAAGGAGAAGATGGATTTTGAGCAGCAGTCATAATATAAATAGCAGAGACCACGATGGCCGACATGTCAATTCTCATTCGAATATGTATATCATTCAGATAATCCATTTGTTCATATATATATATATATACGTAGTTTTCCCAGATAGAAACAAGGGATATTTCGTTTTTAGCCAATAAAAATGAAAATATTTAGGAAAAGGCCAAAGCACAAGGCAAAATTCAATCCACAATTTGCCTTGTGCTTTGGCATTTTCCTAAATATTTTCATTTTTATTGGCTAAACCCTAATAATTCTCAGAAACAACTGGGTGCTTAACTAGAAACAAACATGTTATACTGACAATGAAAATTAATTTCATATACAGTCAGTGGCGGATCCACATAGGGGCAAGAGGGGTCAATTGACCTCTGTAAGCCCGGAATCCGCCATTAGAGGCCAAGAAATTGACCAATGCAAATTGCCCATAAGGTGTTTGATGAAATACCCTGGAGATGAGTAGCCCAGCAGTGCGCGCTCGCCGCGCCCAACGCTTAGCCCGTCCAATTTGTTTTTTTTTTGTTAGTGACGTCAAAACGACGTCGTCCTTCTTAAGTGGTTTATTTTTTATTTTTTAAAACCTGGCCAAAACGACGTCGTTTTGGCTCAGGTTTTGAAAGGAAAAAAAAAAATAGAAGCGGCCCCAACCCGATAAAACTACCTTATTCCATTTTTAGCATTTAAGTAAATGTCTTTGTCATTTTATTTTATATTACTCTATTTACTTAAGTTTACAATGTAAATAAGGAAGTACCTCCCATTTGGATTCAAATAAAAATATTAGAAAATCAAATTCCTACCAAATCAAAATACAAAAAATCGATTTTAGTGCAAAATACGATTTAGGCTACTAATGATGGCTTATTAAGTCAATATATACTTCATATTAAAATCTCATAAAATCAAGGTTTCTTATTTGATGTGTAAGGAATAAAAGCCGTCAAAAATTATCTTGAGAAAATGATTATTCTGAAAAATCATTTTTCATACTTAGCCAATATTTTTACAGAAAATAATTTTTCATGTATGATATAAATGTATGAAGGAACCTAAGGTCAATCTAGATAAAAACACCTTCACAGTTCCATCAACAAAAAGTTTTACAAGAATAACATAATTCTTACATATTGAAGAAATATTTGCTTAAGTATCGGCTTCTTGCTCAGTGTTCCAAACCGTAAGGCTAATAGTTGGGATTTTATTTTAGTTAGTTTGAATAAATTAGGGTTTTTTCTATTAAAAATTAGGGGTTTTTTTTTTAAAAAAAAACATTGTATTTGTTAGTTTGTTTGCTTTAATTAGATTGTATTTTGGTAAATTTGATCAATTTTTGTGTTTGTTACTTAATGAAGATTCTTATATATTTTTGTGTAGGGATTTTATTTTATTTTTTTAAATCTCACAGGCGTACACAAGTCAAAGCCCAACCCGCTTTGAAGCCCAAAACAATATAAAGCCCACCCAAATGAAAATCTGAAGCCCACACGTAATTTTTTTTTTTTTGAAACGGCGAAACGTAATTACAGCGCAATTTGCGGGACTTTTTTTCTGAAAAGTTGTGACGACTTTTCTGAATGCTTTCGGTCAGAAAGGTGAAGGCGCAACAGATTTAATTGGGGACATGTGGAATGCTAGAAGGATGTAGGCCTCAGGGGACACACGAAAATCAGAAACGTGTAGAATGCTGCAGTGGCTAGGGTTCGTCATAATGAACATCTATAAAAGAAAAACGAGAGGGGAAAAAACACAAAATCACAACCACGCAAAGAGAGAAAAGAAAAAGAAAAGAGAGAAGAGAAATCATAAATAAAATGGCATCTTCCTTGCCATTTTCTCTAGATTTGAACCTAGCTCCGCCAACTCAGACATGGAGGCAAGAAGCGATACCAGTGTGGCTACCCTACTTTAGTGGGTTTTTTTAAATGTTTTAAAAAATAAAAATAAAAAATCTAGTGTGTATGGTTAGTTTGAATAAATTAGGGGTTTTTATTAGATTGTATTGGTTAGTTTGTATCGTTTTTTCTATTAACTATAAATTATAATATTATTGTTTCATTTCCTTGAGTCTATTTTGTATAGAAAGTTTTTTAACATTTTACACGTTGACCTCGAAATAAAAATTTCTAAACCGCCACTGTATATATTACTATTCATGTTACTGATATGCTTTGTTGTTCTTTATTGATTATTATTCGTTAATGAATCATGTGGGTTCCTTCTGACCTGCCATGTCTATCTATGAACATCATGTACATGTGTATATATATTTGGGAAAGACAAAACCAATCAAGCAATTGCATCATCAGACATCAGAGTAGTTCAACAATTATGCATATATATAGTCCACTGGGCAGGCCCATGGGGCATGAAAATATCCGACAATAATGACTGTTTTTAGTATTGGATTTGTCTTCGATGAGACATATTCATGTTGATTTTTTGCCTCCGTCAGATCAAATCTTATTCAAGATTTCTTGTGCAAGATATTTTGTAACTTTCTTTCAGTGAATTTAAAACATAAACAGTTTCTTGTCATGATTCATGGATGAATATTGATAATATAATACGGTCATAAATGGATCACGAGATGCTCCATCTTTGGCCCTGCTTGTTGAATCAATTGTATTAATCTGTACGGAATTCTCAAGATAATGGAAACTGATGATCAGATGGGAAGTTTATGAAACAATTTTAAATTGGAAAACTAATTTTAACAAGCATTAATTTCGTGGGTTTCCCTGTTTCCTCTGGACTTTGATCTTAAAATCTTGACAACCAAATTAAGCAAATAGCACAAAAACAATAACAACAACAATCAATCATCACCACGAGGAAAAAAAAGTATCAATTTATAAAGATTGTAATTGTAAATATATGTCTTATTACTCATCAGAATATAAATTGTTTGCTCGAACTTTCGATATATATTATTTGCACAGGCTCTTTAGTAATTCAGACAAGAGAGCAAAATTTAATTACTATACATCATGAAATTAAGCACTGAAAAAATTGATTATAGTTGACACAGAAAAGGAGGGTTTTCTTTCAACTTCTTACCTGGATGAAGGAAACGCATGATGATTTAGAGCTGACGATGGAAACTTCCCAAGGGATCGCATCGATCCAATAAAAAATATATATCTAAACTCAACATGTTGATTGGGTTGATTTAGATCAATGCGATCCCTTTGGAAGCCTCCACCTGCACTCGTTTATAAGATATGCATACTCCAAAACTCCCTCAAGAAACAGCTCTCTGATATGATCTGCTTGCGATTCATAAACCACCTTTTGTTTGGAGGAAGCATGATATACTGACGTGCATACATACATATGGATATGGTAGCTTAGCTTTAGTGGTCATGGTTTTGGGTTTTGAGTTATTTTATAAGAAAGGTAAAGGTTTGGCTGTTCCTGGCTTCTTTTATACAAGTACAAGTCTGCTATGTTGTGTTCATGCATTTGGTGTGATAACAAAGTTCGCTAGCAAGCTAGCTTGCGTGTGAGAGACTATTATTATTTGAGTCATGAGATTCTTCTTTCTCTACCAAGCTTTGCTTTTATAGGCCCTCAGAGAGCATGCGTACATTAGAAATTCTTCACACTCATAACACGTATATTTATTTATTTTTATAACATATCAATTATATCATTCACTCATATGATAGTTACATACGTAATGGTGACGATGTAATGATCACACCTAAATAGTTTATGCGTAGATTATTTGAGAAATTACTGATTAAATGGAGCCTATGGCATTGAATCCGTTCAAATGTTGTCAATCGCGAAACGGGGTATGTTAGGGGTAAGGGGGACCGACAAGATGACACTGGCATGGGCACTTGCATTGCGCTGCATGGTTATATGTAGAGGGCAGGTAAAAGTTGTAATCAAACAGCTCTTTTTGCCACCAAAAAACTCAGCATTATTCCTATAAGATAATGACACATTCCTTCCGTCTTTAATTTCTAATCTAATCCTTCATTATTCTTACGTGTTATTATTTCTTATCTTCTTTATATATCTTCTTTATATATCCCGTCCATTTTGATCCCCTTTACGCATTAAGTGCAAAACGAGAGAGAGATAATTTATAACTCTCTGCCGTCCAACTACCAAAGGATCAATAATGGTTGAAATCTCTTCATGCCCAACTTGGTTCAAAAGCTATTGGGCCCAAATCTCGGCTCAGGCCCACCAACGAGTGAAGCTCGGGTCTAATGTTATCGGCCCGCAATAGCCTACCCAATAGGGTTTGTTGTCTTTGAATTAAAGATTAAAATAATAAAACGGGGAGCATTGACCACTGCGGCTGCAACTCTCGCTTGAGGCCTGCGTCTACCTTGCTTATTATTTCCCGCCTATCTCCTTACGCTCTTCAACTGAAGAAGGGGAAGTAGGCAGAAGAAGATGACGCTGACCCAATACGGCATCAAATATGCCGTACACATCATCACCTCCAACTTCGGCAATCTCGTCGCTGTAACTCTATCTCTCTTTCTCTTCAAAGCTTTTACCTTTTTCTTCAATTTCTGGGTAATTATCATTGATTTCATGTATGTGTCTGTGGTTGCAGAAAGTGTGTGAAAATCTACTAAGAAGAGGACTCTTAAGCCTGAAACAGCTAATTGGGTTCACAGAGCTGACCCCTCAGCAAGTCAAGAACTCTCTCCTCATTCTGATCCAACACAATTGCGTTCAACCCTTCTCCTTCGAACAATCCGGTGCGTCTCTTAACCCTAAACCCAGCTTCTGTTCTTTTCAATTTTCATCTGGGCTTTTGGGTTTGCTCAATGAGAGCATAAAATGAGTGAATTTTTGTATGCCTTTGTGGTGATGCAGAGGGCCCAAAAGTCACTCAGTATATAGCGCTGTTCGATAATATAATCCACCGGGGGAGGTTTGCCAAATTTCTAGCTGTTGTATCCCAGGAACTCGATACAGATGTTGGTTGCTTTGTTCTTTTTATTTTTGGTTTGGTTTGTTGTTTTTAGGAGGTCATCCATTCTCTGATTATTGCCTTTCCTTCCTTTGTTTTGCAGTGTGAACTAATTCTCAAGGATTTGCTTGAGAACGGTAGGCTTACACTTAAACAAATAATTGAAGGAGCTGAATCAAGTAAAAGTCAAGGTGAGCCTTTTATCAATGTTTTATTGAATATTTTTGCTTCAATTTAAAGTCAAGTGGGAGCATTGTGACTAAGTGTACGGTTCATGTGCTCCATTCTTACAACTTTCTTTTTTCTCCAAACAGGAGATTCTGCAGGTAAGGATTCTGTTCAGGAAAGCTTTCTTAAACTTGTGAACGCCCATTTTGTTGAACGCTGCCCGGCTCCAGAACCAGTTCTTGAACAATCTACTAAACAAGAAGGTCCTGCAAAGAAGCGAGGTGCTAAGTCTGCTAAGGTAATGCTGTAATAGATAATGTGTCAAAGATATAGATTATGCCATGGGGAGGGGTGATTAGGTTTGATTGGAAGTTTGTCAGCCTTTATTACTGGGCAGGATGAAAATGAAGGTTGCATTTTTCATGGACATTGAGTTGTATTGTGTTCGGATGGTGTGATTTCAGTTTCCTGTCAATTACTAGTCTACTTTACAGTGTCTAATTAATCATGCTAGGTAACTCAATACTAACTTTACCTATTTATTGATTGTGGCGTGTGTTCAGGTTGATATATATATATACCCTGTGAACCAAAAACTCAAGATGAAGACCCCATTTGAACCAAATCAATCATACAAGCCCAATAAAATAAAGATACTCCGTTCATATGCTAGAAAAATCAAGAAAAGAGTTCTCTACTTAAAAACCTGTTGTTGCGCATGTGTTAATTTATTTTTTAAATTGCAGATCTTTATAAATCAATTTTGGAACTTTTACAGATGGTTGAAGTACCCGAGACCATTGAACAACGTGTTATAGTAGCAGCAGCGCCTCCGGAAGCCATACGATTTTCAATTATGATAGATTCTGAAGCTGATGCTCCTGGAGGAAAAAGTGATAATATGAGTGTTGGGGAGAAGGTTGGTATAGGGATTGTCATTTCTAGAGACCAGGGATAGTTGTTCTAGTATGCAGTTTCCTGAAAACTACCCTATTCTAATATGCTATTTTCTGAATTTATAGCGAAAGCATGCTACTTTGGAGTTCGATGCGGAATTTGGGTCTAATGATGAAGTGGTTCTTTGGCGTGCCAATTTCGAGGAATTCATTCGATGTCTAAGGCATAAGGTTGGTTTTCTGTCTGTATTTCTGTTTGGATTATAATTATCTATTCATACTGATATGGTACTGCATATTCTGTCCATGTGTTCTAGGCTTGCGTTGAGAATGTGAGAGCACGACTGGATGATGAGGCTGCTGTTGTCTTAAGAGCAATGCTTAAGGCAACTAGAACTGCAGAGAAGAAAGTTAAAATGGAAAATTCAGGTAAACTGGAAGTTCAGATTCTTGCATGCTATAAAATTAAAGTGAAACCTTAATAAATTAAATCAAGGAGCGGTAGTACCTGATTGGTCATTTACCTACCATTGTTCCATGCTGCCTCCTTAGCTCACAGTTTTGTTGATTTCTTTTACAGTTCCTTTATCACTTAATACCATTTATGATGAGGTAATAAACAGTGAAGCCGGTCGTAGTTTGACCATGGGTCGTGTCAGAGATTCCCTCAGCGGGCTCTGTAATTCAAGCCAAGAAAGAGATGTAGATGAGGACGAGTCATATAGTGCTGGTACAACTCCCCCCGTACAACTATATATATTTTCAAAAATTCAATCCTGGTTTTTATGTATCCTTTATCTTTTGTATGGATGACATAGTGATACATTGAATATTGTTTTTACTCACACATTTGTTTCTTGTACAGACTTGAAGAAAATTCTTGAGCTAGCTCAGGATGATGAGGTTTTTTCTGATTTTTGGTCTTATAAAAAATATGAAAACAAATCTTTATTTACCAAGACAGATGTCTAAGTACATTTCCTTTTCTGCAGGTGGAGTCAATTGTTTTGAAAAGATATGGGAAAGATGCTTATACAATGTTTAGAATACTGTCACTTGCCGGTCGTCCAATTGAGACGGATAAGGTAATAACATTGCTATGGGTTCCTCCACTGGCAACTCAGAAAATTTGCTAGATATCAGTATAATTGTTAAGATATTGCTCTTTTATTTAGTTGTTGAGAATACTGAAAGGAACTAAATCAAACCCAGCAATCTCTCTCTTCTATGAGTTTAATGTGACAGTACTGCATGATAAGTTCCTATATAAATTCTCTCAACTTTCCAAGATGAATTTTTCAAGTTTGTTGTGGTTGTTAAAATAATGCATTTGTTACTTCATTTACTTATCCCAATACTTCCTTGTAGATTTCAGATATGTCACAGTTATCACTTGTCGAAAAGAACGAAACTCCCAAGATTCTGTATAACCTGTGGAAGGATGATTACTTGCATATGGAGGTAAAGCAGTTGCTTCTTTTACGTACGATGTGTGCACATGCATACACATACATACACGAGTAGTGTATTTATTTATTTATTTAGTTTTGCTTTCCATGACAATGTTTCATATCCTTGCAGAGATTAGTTGTAACAGGAGCTAGACAGTCACAGTTCTTGGTGTGGAGAGTAGATAAACCCATAATTTGGAAACATGTTTTGGATGAGATGTTCCACGCTGCCTTGAATATAAGTCTTCGACTGTCTTGTGAGGAGGAACGATTCAAGGAGGTTCGTAAATATGGGCAATTGCTATTTTTTTGTAAAAAATTTGAATTTATGTATTTGTTTCTTTGTTCTGGAATATGGGCATTGATGCGAGGAAGATTTGAATAGTGTACATGTAGTTTATTTTCATGTGTCGTTGTGATTCTTTGCAGATTACTGATCTCCCTGCACACAAACTGATCGGGGAAATGGCGAAGCAATGGAAACTATACAGAAATGTCATTTTAGTTTTGCAAGGATCCCTTTTGAAGCTTGATGATGCCCTCATGCTCTTCCATGACTTCTGATTGTAGACGGCGTCGTTCTGACTCAAAATTAATATGCCAACTTTCTGATCTCTTGTATGTCCACAGCAGCCTGTTTATTAATAATCTCATCCATCGTTGGTTTTATTATGGTTGGGTCGCCTTTCAGTTGCTGGTCTTCAAACAATAGTTCAAGTAAATAATTAAAATTTGGGGAGAATTGGAATGAAATTATTGATACAAAGAGGCAATATTAGGAATCTTCTTTAGCAAGAGTGAATTTCGACCATCCTAAGAAGGCCTGGCATTCTTTATCGCCAGGTTTGTTACTTTGTACCAAATTGTAGCAGAAATCTATCAGGAAACGAAATATGCCAGGTTACCCAAGTTTTCATCTGTTCCGGCAGAAATACTGCAATGCACTTGGATCTGTGTGACAAAACACCTATATATAGAACGTCTTTAGTATCAGCATAATAATGGGTAGTTTCTTTCCCCTGCATCCTAGCAAACTGCTGGTGTTTCTAACTCGCTATATTACTGACCGTGTTCCTTCATCAGCAAGTCCACCCGTTAAAGGAAGATTAGAATCTCCCGATGTATTGTTCCTGCTTCGATATTCCTCCTTTGTAACCCCATAATAGATTGGTTGACTGCCTGAAAATGTGATGAAGTTCCAACCAAAAGCTGAACCCCCCACAATGTAGCTCCCCTGTAGTTGGCTAGCAACTGGTTTCTTATATGAGCTGAGAGGGATCGACCGAGTGCGAGCTTGCACTGGTTTCTCTACAGAGCATCTTGGTTGAAGATGCTGTTGCTGTTTGCCATCTTGGTTTTCTTTCGCAGGATCGGTGTCATGTGACGAATGCTGTGTTTCCGACACAAACTTCCTGTGTGTGCCTGCATCCTTGGCCATCTGTTTGTATAGATCCATCAGAAGCTTCATTTCTGTAAGTTGCAGGTTTACAAGTCTTATCAAACAATGTGCTTTCCAAACAAAACATGCAGAACTTAATTAATGTACAACTAAGATAATCCTACCTAAGCAATGAAACTGGCCAATCTGTCGTGCTTCCATGCAAAATAGAGCGAAATGGACTCGTGTAACCATTAACCACACACACTGTCCTAATTTCAAATGCTTCAAGTTCAAACTAATTAATTACGAGTGGATTTTCTGATAAATGAACACCACATAGAGTAAACCCATGAGAAACCTCGACTGAAGGTGAGTCTATGCATGGATTGTAGGCCAAGTTGAAGAATTAAATCAAGGATTAGCCACGGCATTCCAGTCTATAGTGTTTATGCAATAATGCAAGTACATGGGATGTAATTATGTATCTTAAACAACTCACGTTTTCGAATTTCATCAGCTGCTTCACTATTTCGAAAATCTGGTGTCTGAAGAACCTGCATACGGATCAAAATGTGGTCTCTCACAAAAGCAATTGTAATGTCTGGTTTAACGAAAATAGACAAAGAATTAAGAAAACTACTCAGGGGACAAGATATTGTAATGACTGATTCCACGCAAAGCATTTGTAACCAGCTCCACGAGATGGCCGTCTTTCTCTAACCAAAGATTTAGCGAAGATTTGTATTTTCCATGACAATGAGATGCCAATATTTTCTATTCAAACTATTCCATTTCCATGTGTACATGACAACTAGGTGCCTCTTCATGAATCACCCGTAAAACATATAAGAACACATGCCTTGCTAGTTGCCATTGTCTTCCTTAGATCTTTGAGTATCCTCCTAAGCCAACCAGGCTATTTCAGTTACCTCTAGTTTCCAAGATGCTTTCACACACACCAATAACCAGAAAAAATAAAATTTGAATAAAAGTTGACTGATTGAACTTATGTGTGGTACAAAACATTCCGAAAACATTCATTTCTGAATATGAGATTACTCTTGAAATCTGAACACATTCAATTTTGAATACGATATTTCTCTTTGAAAACTGTAATAAAGAGTATTTGAGTGATAAATTTTCCTTATTTGGACCTTATAGAACAACATCAAAGAACACATTTTTATCTTTTTGTTGTTGCTGTATCTATGTCCTTTTAGCAACTAAATGGTGGGCAAGCAATACAGAGGTGTAGATGCGTAGACCCAAATAAGCCTAGCTAGGTCCACTCAATCGTTGGGGTACATTCACAGACAATAGGTGTACCTAACTTGCCTAAACTTTCAAAAGAAAACAAAAACCCTAAGGTAAATAAATGCATATTCAAGAAAACACGCATGCTTTTGCAGATATCAAAAACCAGCAAATAAACAAGGCCATATATGATAATGAATGCATGTTTAGCCTAGCATTCTGAGCAGCAAAACAGAGACCAATAAACAAACATGTTGCTCTGTTACAACAGAGATGAAAAAAAGACCAGAATAAGCAAGTTTGACAGAGAGAAACCCATTAAGCAAATAACAAAACTTCATAAAACCGTAACATAAATTGTTGCACCATTTATTTATGGGTTAGAAATTGAGCGTATGAAATGAAACCCACCTCAATAAAATTGGGACGAAGTTGTTGAACAAGAGTGCGAATTTTAAACATGGAGGAATGTTGGAGGTCCATATTGATCACGTTGGTCATTGGCTTTCTTTTCCTGGTGTCCTTCGGCTTCGAAGGAGGAAGCGAAATGGGTTTGTAAATCAGGGTCTTCTTCTTCTTGTTGTTGGGCTGTGCTTGCTGGGTACATGTGGCCTTGCTGTTACGTGTCTCTTTGTGCTCTCAACACCTTTTGATTTTGGCAATGACCCCCTTTGGCAAGTTGTTGCTATTTTTGTGCTGTGCTGATACGTTTGCTGTTGGTCATATTTTTTGGTGATCTTATAAACCCTAATTTTTTTTTTTTGGGGGGATAAAAAAAGTACCCATTGCTATTGTAAATGTAACAATAGCAATGTTCTTTGGATTTCTATATTTTTCATATCTTGCTGTTGTTGTGTTAGATTTTATATTTGGTCATCTTATGAAATCCGTTTTCGCCGCGCACAACAAGTGGTATCAGAGCTCCAAATTTTTCGACTTGGGAGTTTTGTGTTTGTGATGATGAAACCTGGAAATGTGTCGACGACAAGATATGAAATTGAAATGTTTGACGAGAGGAATGATTTCAATCTTTGGTGTGTGAATATGAGAGTCTTGTTAGTGCAACAGGAGCTGCTCAAGGCGCTAAAGGATAAGGAAGCTTTGCTAGCGACGTGGTCCGATGATGATAAGGATGACATCTTGGATTGGGCACTCATTGCAATTCAGTTGCAACTATATGACAAAGTTCTTTGTGAGGTGGTCGATGTGACTACGCCGACTGAGCTATGGCTGAAATTGGAGACTTTGTAGATGACCAAATCTCTCGCTAATCGATTGTTTGTGAACAACGTCTGTACACTCTTCGTATGTCTGAAGGCACACATATTCAAAACCATCTTGGTAAGTTAAATAAAATTATTATGGATTTGAAAATCATGGATATTAAAATTGATGATGAGGATCATGCTTTGATATTGTTGTGTTCTTTACCTCATTTGTTTGGGCATTTTGTGGAAACCATGTTATATGGTCGGGATACTCTTTGTATGGAGGATGTTAAGTCCTCTTTGAATTCACGAGAGTTGAAGAACAGAATGTTTAAAAATTCGAATGAAGGTCGATGTGATGCTTTGGTTGTTCAAGGCAGAGGTAGAGAATCTGGTTCAAGCAGTAGTAGAGGAAATTTGCGATCCAAGTTTAGGACTAGGAGAAGCAAATGCAACTATTGTCACTAGGAAGGGCATTGAAAAGTTTATTGCCCAAGACTCAAAGAAAATGAGTATTTTGATAATTCCTCCGAGGTTGGTGCGACTGCGAATGTCGTGGGGGAAGACTTTGAGTTTGTCATGTGATTCGATGTTCAGATGCTTCCATTGTGATCAGTGGAGTTGCCTTGTGACCTCTATGTACTTCGGCGTAGCACAGTTATTGGTGCTACATATGTTGCCTCTTCATCAGTTTCTGGTTTGGGTTTTGATTGGGTGTGTATCTTTTGAGGGCCATATGTTAGGTTATATGAAATCTGGATAGTGATACACCACACTATTTTGGAGACACCACATATATTTGCAGAACAATAGTTTGGAGCCTTTCTGGAGAAGACATGATATATGTTTTCTAACTCTGTTTGATCTACGGACTTTTGACTGAATTTGTTTGTCCCTTTTATCTAGTTGTTATCTGGACTGTTGGTGCAAGTTCAGGACATGGTGTTTCTGAGCAGGTGGAGCGTTGCGTTCAAGCATTTGGTAAGTGCAGGTTGAAACTTTCATTAATGTCATGCCCCAAAATTGAGACACGTGACAGCAGCACGTACAGTGAGGATCCCGAAAATATAACACCTAGATCCGAGGGTTATATTCCCAAGATTCCCAAAATACGATAAGCCTTTTTAATTAAATAAAACGGGTTGGATCAGAGTTGTATATAACAACGAAAAACTGAATAAAACATTTCACAAACTTTATTGTCAAAATACCAACTCCATAGGTCAAGGAAGAGTACCTATAACCTCATAAGTTATTTTACAAATCATAAAGATTAAATACACACCAACCATCTATAATTTATACAGAGGAAGGAAATGAACAGGAAATATCCTCAAACTCTCAGGAAAGGAAATCACGACCTGTCAGAGATGATGAGGTACATGGACCAAATGTGTTGACAAGTACAGGAACAACACCAAGTAAAGCTCAAGGATTGTGATCTACATGAAAAAGTAGGGGTGAGCATCACATATGTTCATTTGCGCCGAGTTTCAAGTAATTTTAAAATTGTCCCAAAAGTCCTTAAAGTTCCATCTCTGGCCTGAAAATGGTAAAATCAAAGTCTAAATAGTACTTTATTGTTCATACATGGACCAGAGGAATATATATAATTTAATCCAATAATTTCAAAAAAGAAAAATGACAAAAAGATTATCGAATCTGATTAGATTTCAAATGGACATCGTAACGGCATATTATGTATATTTTAGGACTAACTTAGAAATTACCCAATTAGAAAGTAATACAAATTGAGTATTTAACAAATTTAAATTGGGCAGAGTAATAGCTATGAAATGGAAATATGGAATAAAAGATAAGGTAAGTGAGATAAATTACATTGGTAAAATACTATGATGAATAGCACCACGGTTGAATAGTACCCCTGAGCGAAGATGACTCAAAATGATGAATAGTAGACACCACGAGCGGTTTTGGCATGAATAGTAATTATGGATGAATAGTACTATGAATAGTAATTCTGAAAAATATCAGAATAGTGGCTTTGATGGTGGAGGAAGAGAGGGAGGATGATTTTTGGAGAGTTGTGGTGTGAAGAAAATGGGAGATTTGAGGGGGTATTTATAGAATTCCCTAACAGCTTGGATCGATTCGAATATTTAATTAAGAGTCCCGTATTAAAAAATGAGTTTTGGATCATGTGTAGGAAGGTACATGATAGCTTCAAGATGGATGGTCCAGATGCATTCCCAACAACCAAACTAAAGGCCTAGATCAAGTCAAAAGTCTTTGATTTGATTTACGGTCCAGATCTGATCTAGAATCAGATCAATAGCTTAGATTAAAAGTACATACGGTATAACGCTATATACCCTAGTTTTCCAAGTATTCCAACCAATCAGATGTTGACATGTGGTATGGTGATAGGTTCCAACCAATCACAAAATGCCATGTGGAAATTCCAATTTAATTTCCTATTTTCCAACTTCGAAAATTCACTCAAAATACTTCCGAACCTCGAAAAATTATCCGAAAAATACCACATGTAAGACCCGTGTCTTGGGAAGCAAGAACGGTGAGCAATCTCATATCGCTCGGGGAGGGAAGGGTGATGTGCCTTATATGTGTGGGCACGTCTCTATCTAGCAAGAGACCTTTTGGGAGCTTACTGGCTTCGGATTTTGTAAGAACTCCGAAGTTTAGTGAGTTTGGGCTAGAGCAATTCCCGGATCGGTAACCCACTGGGAAGTTGCTCGTGAGTTCCCAGAAACAAAATCGCATGGGCGGGGGGCCAAAACGGACAATGTCTTACTAGGGGAGTCGGGTCGTGACATAATGGTATCGAGCGACCCACCAGAAATGTGCCAACGAGGACACCGGGCCCCAAGGGGGTGGATTGTAAGACCCGTGTCTTGGGAAGCAAGAACGGTGAGCAATCCCACATCGCTCGTGAGGGAAGGGTGATGTGCCTTATATGTGTGGGCACGTCTCTATCTAGCAAGAGGCCTTTGGGAGCTCACCGGCCGGATTCGTAGGAACTCCGGGTTAAGCGAGTTTGGGCTAGAGCAATTCCGGATGGGTGACCCACTGGGAAGTTGCTCGTGAGTTCCCGTAAACAAAACCATGAGGGCGGGGGCCCAAAGCGGATAATGTCTTGCTAGAGGAGTCGTGTCGTGACACCACAAGCTCGTATCGACGTCTACTATTTTTCTATGAGGTCAAAACACCAAAATTCTAACTTCACAATTTCGGAAATATGTTAATCTTTAACATAATGGCAATATTTACTTTGAAAAAATTGCCACTTACCTCAAAATGTACCGTGCCATTTTTACTGTATGCGAAAAATATTCTGGAATTTTTCAGGGTGTCGCAATTAAGCTCTGTTAAGGTGTGCTTGATTCTGTTGGTGATGTGGGAGAAGTTGTTGTATCTGAATCATTTCTGTTATGGTCAAGGCACTTTCTGGTTTGCAAGTTTGAGTATTGCTTGAGCTTGTTGTTCTTCATATGATGCATAAAGTTTTTAATGAGAGTAAATGATAGTGGGGTCCATGACTAAAAAAATATTAAAATAATTATTTGACATCAAGCAGGGACATCACTGTTTTGCTATCCCCGGCCAATAACACAATTACACGTAGAAAAGTTATCATACGTGTCATTGCATTATTGGTCGGGACTAGCAAAAGGTGTTATTCCCGTTACATGAGGGGTTCTCTCCTCTTTCAACCTTCAAATCCATGTCTAATTTAACCACTCAAATGGAGCAATTTTAACCTTCAATTTTTGCCATTTCATGTCCATGTGACAATTTGACATATCAGTTGGAGATGCTCTTATTAGGCTTAATTTAACCACATTGGACCCAAGTCCACTTATTTTCTGTCAACATCAATATAATGCTTTTATTTTGTAATTGGGCCACAACATGGTTTAATTACTTAAGCATATCTCTGATATTTTCAGCCATGACCCACACTAAAGTCAGAGAGTTAGTGGTTTATTGCAAGTTAACACATGTGGTTTGTTGAAAATATGGAAATGAGCTGACTGTCTGACGCCAAATCAAAAAAGAGTCTTATAGGACCGAATTTCCAACATTAGCAAATCAAGGAAACATCCCATGGTGCCAAAATCTTTATCTTAGATTTCTCTCATACTTTTGGATTAATTAAATAGGGTAGGTCTACAAGTGGTGATGGACAACACTCGAGTCTCATCTTCCAACCACCGTCATCGTTGAACCATTAGCCCATAAGAGCATCCACAATGGGGGGTGTATAAGGGGGTGTATGTTAAATATACATCTTTTGTGATCGGAATCACCCGCAATGGGGAGATGTAAACGGATGTAAATTTACATCACCACCATGGAGATGTAAATTTAGATGCACATATACATCTTTTTTTACATCCCTTGCGGGTGGGACCCACATGAGAAAAGTGAGAAAAAGTGGCTTTACACCCCGAAAATACATCTTCCCCACTGGAGCAAAAATCACATTTACAACCCCCGGAGGTGTAAATGTGATGTAATAGTGGCTTTACACCCCCGAAAATACACCCCCCACTGTGGATGCTCTAAATATGAAGTTCCACAACAACACTTGTGGGACTCTCTCCAAAATTCAGACGCAACGTCTTATAAACACTTGAACAACCTTCAAGCTTTCAAACAGCCAACATACTTCCCAAATAACCAGTTGAAAACTCCTTCGCTTATCTTTTATTGCTCTACCATCTTCTTGGTATGATTTTTGTTAAACAATCAGGCTAGCTTCCTTCTAAACAACTAAAATTGTAATAGGCTGGATAGAGAAATCTCTAATGTCTTTGTTACTGTGATTTGTTCTTTTAAAACAGCTAAATGAAGAAAACTTTAGTTTTTGTTTTAACTTTCTGTCATACCCGGATTAGATAAAAAAAAATCTCCAGTTTTATTTTCAATGCAATTTACGTTATTTGCACTTTACATTCTTATTATTTATGTTTCTCGCAATTTACTTTCCCGCACTCTATATTTTAATCTTTACTTTTAAAAGTAATATAACTATTTATTGCTAGACATGCCCAGAACAAGGGTTTTTAGGTCCGAATAGGGCTTTCTAGCCCAAAAATAGGGTTTTATTTCGGCCCGAATCATACTATTAAGCATGAATGAACTAAGTATTAATCCAAACTAGGGTTATCTTAGTCCCGAATCAGGTTTTTGAGCCCAATCAAGGGAACATTGACCACAAAATTGGTTTTTCTGTTTGACTAGGTATCGTTCGTATCTTCCAAACCACAGACGCACAATTGAAAGAGTTTTGAAGTCCTCTTAATTGAGGCATAGAAAAGAACTTATCTGAGCCAGTACTCCCTCGGAGTACAATGACTTGATTAAGTGTCTAGAACGAGCGCAAGTCCATTACGCAACATACTCTACACCACATATACCAGGTCTATTGAGCTGGTCTCAACCCCAATAGTGGCATGCCTACGCAAACAAACCATTCGGATCAGAGAAAGCAGGTATGCATGGTCCAACCCGCGCCAGCCTGTCTATCTAGCATGATCCAATTTTCAATTTTGTCCATAGTGGAACAAGTTCCTTCATATCCAAAGATCCAGCGATGTCGTTACACATCATACAAACGGGGCATTGGTGTTGAACAGTCTTTGCTTTCCTACCTCCATGGAAAAAGGAGATCAACAAAAAGAAAAGAAAAAAGAAAGTAGAGGTAAGTTGTGACACGGCTTCTCAGTGTTAGGTTAAAAAATAGACCAAATTGGGGAGAGGAGAGGGTCCGCGTTTGGAATGTGTACACTGTGGTGAATTTCGAATAAAAAACACTACTTAATTTCCAATTTGACGATCGACCACAGAAATAAGGGTTTAGTTGCTTTGTTAGCTTTGTGTGTTAAATGTTTGTTTCCATTTGGCTTTATTTGAGTTGTAACTTGTAGGCAATTACTCACTCACTCACTGTAATAAGATTCGACGTCTTTGAAAGAAGGAAACCACAAAAACCCTAAAGTTTGTTTCAAATCCACCGAATAAAATAGCACCTACATATATATATATATATTGGGTGTGTTTGACAATTGACGGCATCAGCAGCTGGTGTACATTTCGAAAAGCGAAAGAAAGATTGATTAGGATTTACGTAGTAATTAGTTTAATATATTGACATTCTCCAATGATCTAATTAAGTATCGAGAACAATGGTTAGTGGGTGAGGTTAGTGATGGAAAGAATTTTCATAATCAAAACCACAAGTCAACAACCTCTCAAACAACAAAACAATAGTATATATTGTCTCCAAAGTAAGTATATGCAAATCAAACAAAATGATTCTAAACTAGACTATTTGTCTTCCATGTTGACTTGAGAGTTCGTAGACCAATAATTTCAGACAATATAATTAACTTGATGATCAATGATGTAAATAACAACGTATATTTTGTTGTCGATCGAACAATTTTGGCAATCCAAAATTTTAGGCACGTAATCAGTTTTCCATGCATTTATCATTCATTGTCAAACTGAATCCCTGTTTTACTTTTATTAGTTCAAGTTATAAACTAATTTAGTAAAAGGACGTGTTGATTGAAGGCACTTTCATACGAAGATCCTAAGTGCTGCTCTGAGTTCATGGATGACCTCCTAATTATTTTTCTTCTCTAAAACGTGTCAAGACCAACCTTGTGTTTTGTTGGAGGTTGGAACTTGGAAATAGATAGGAGTTGGGGAGAAACACGAGAGGCGACCTATATGATATATAGAAATAGAAAGGGGATGTGAAAATCGTTTGCGTGCACTTGCACTAAAATAAACTTCTTGAAATTAGTAGATGACAGCGTGTGGCAGCGGAATTGATCTTCTCATGTTGAAAGTATTCTCTTACTTAGAAATCATTTAATAAATTTTAATATAAATATAGTAAAGGCCATGAAAAACTGGTGATGATAAACTCCTGACTTTATTTTAATTTTGACCAAGAAAACAAAGACGGGGGGACTCATCTCAACACGAGGATGGACGGATTGTTCAATTATTCTATATTAAATAATATTCGTTGGTTTACCAAGTCCACCACAGGATCAATCGCTATATATATATATGCAGTGCAGAACAATTATACTTTTAGAAAAGTTGATATAGATTCAAATTTTCATTGAGAAGTTGGGTTTAATTTTCAGATTTGGTGATATAAGTCCTTTGACTTTTGTGCAACATAGAATTACATTCTCTTTTTAATATTTTCTGATATAATCTTTTTCTTTTTATTTTTTTAAAATCATTTTTTGTTCCAATGTTGCCCCTTGTGTCTTGAATTGGGTAATAATAATTAGTCATTTACAATGTTTTTCATTGAATAAAAAAGGAAAATATCGCAAACATATCCCAAAATCATGTTGTTACAAACAGACATTCTCCTTCGAATAGGGATATACATAGGTTAATAAATCCCATAATTTTAAGACAATTTATTATTTTAGAGATACAACTTCTCCTTGAATTTAGCTTATAACCATCTCCATGTTTTTCTTTCTTCTTCTTCTTTCTTGTTATTCGATCTCCATGTCTTCTTTCTTATTCTTCGTTCTACATCTTCTTCTTTTCTTCATCTATTTTTTGCTATGTTAATATATTCATATTCTTCTTCGTCTTCTTCTACGTACCTAGGTAGAGAATTGATGCATTCTATATTGTACCTATTATGTGGGTTAAATTAGGTTGTACTAATACTAACAGAACATTGTCATTGTTGGGTTTATTTTTTATTTTTCATCAGAATAGGTATATTATATTTTTATTTATGCTTATGACATCTGTAGGTACCTAAGTTTACTCTATTGTGTAGGTAAAGTAACATATGTATGTTTTTCTATGCTCTCGACTTGGAGTATAGTAAAGTGTTTTAGTTTGAATTTAGGTAACAACTTTTATTTTTGTTCATCATATGGCAGAGATATATTATATACTCTTGTAGATATATTATCCTATGGTGTAGGGTCCTATTGCCTATTGCATAGTATATATGTGTTTTAAAAAAATATTTTCTACAAAGTGTAATAGTATTTTATGTACTTTTTTTTATAGGTAACATACAATTTTATTTGTCTATTTTTGTATCTCACTTATAGATAGTCATATAATTTATGTTCCTCACTTATAGGTATTATTCTAATTTATGTTCCTAACTTATAAGTAACACGACTTATCACTAAATTTTTTATATTTACATGTATGTCATGTACATAATAAATTATGTGAGTACTTGTCTGATCGATTGATATAATATGTGGATCTTTACTTTTCATTAATTAAATTGTATTTTATTAATATATTATCTAACTATTATCAAGGAAAGAATTCAAAATTTAAATTCTGAAATTCAATTACAAGGAAATAATGCATTAAATATTTTCAATGTGTTTTCCTTATTTACCTCAAAGGGTAAAATCGACACAACAAAAAAAGTAATAAATGTCAAATGACATATATCTAAAACCAAAAACACGTAGACTAAACCCAATAACAGCTAATCATTTTGAACATAGATCTAAGTAACCCTTTTTTATATGTGAATGTCTTTATATAATTATAAGGGACGTAAAATTTGCATTAATTCATGCAAACAAACAGATTTAACACCATGATTTAACGTTTCAAGCCTCGTTGCCTCTATCAGTCTCTCTCTCTCTCTCTATGTAAATAGAATTTAGAAATCATGATGGGTAGGTAGGTTAATTTGCAGGGTTGGTCATCACAAAATCGGTTCAAACCTAAACACCTGCCAGATATTTATTGAGTTTATGCAAGATATATATCCTACGTAGGCACTAATATATTTGGTGCGGTTCTGGTCCCCACAACATCTATCCGTCAAATTCAACAGTAAAAGCAAAAGTATGCATGAAACACGTATCTTTGAATTGAATCTTAGTGAGAAAAATTGCCCTATAACTCCAAATTGATGCTTAAACGATAATCACAACGTCCTGTCGAAACTCTTCTGATAGAGCTTCTAGTAAAACAAGATTGTATATACTTAAAAAACATAGAAATTAATCCAACTGTGTACGTGATAATTATGTATATGTACTGTATACAAATACATGATTTTTTATGTGAAAACCCTATGTATGCACGATGCACCAACCAAGTCTATGCCGCCTTCTATACCTAGCTAAGCTTAAGCTTGCTGCTTTATATCAACTTTTCCGAACTAATGGATGGTTAAGAGTATTTAGGTATATTGGGTTTTTAAGTAAAATTAATTAATTGGCATCTAGGATCGCGCGTTCATTAGTTTCAAAATAGTATAATAGTATTGTATTAAGCACGTTTACATACTAAGCTCGTGTAATTAACTTGGATAGTTTGTCGTCTTTATTCTTCACGCGGAGAGTATATATTATTGTATATGTCGGGGCAATATATATAGAATATCATATTTGATAGGTTATTATATTTGAATTTGATGTCTATAATATGATTAAGAGAACTCATCTTATAGTTAACAACTTTAAAATTTCTCCAAAAAATAACTTAAAATTCGAGTTATGTTTTAATTAGTGTAAAGAAATCTTGTGATCATTACTTTTCTTTAGAATAGTATATCTAAATTGGAGCTGCTGGCAATTTTTGAAGGAATAAAGCTACGAAACTAGAAACATAGAAATCAAAATTCGGTTTTATGGTCTACAAAGCGTTTGTTGACTCCAACTACCGACCGACGGTGGCTTCCACACAGCCAGACCCAGTTTACTGTAACACTTTTCAGCCGCATGCCCGGGGACTTGTGTGAATGATCGAACCGCAACATAGACAGTAAGTGAAGTTTGGTGCATCCTTTGACAAAACAAAAATGAAAAAACAAAGAGAAATACCATGTGAGTCCAACTTAAGACATCCTTCAATCAACTCGAGACAAATACCATTAGACCAAAGACTAGTTGGTGTTGGCGAACCGATCTGAAGTTAGCTCGGCCTGGTTCAACTCAAAAAACAAAAGAAAAAGGAAAGAGAAGGTCTCTCGGCTCTGTTCATTTAGAAGCGCGGAGTCAATTAAAAATAAAGCCACGTCAGTAAGTCATGGTCAAACTTCCGACATTCTTGAACCCTCCATTATATTAATTGGTATCGTTTCGATCTGCTTCTCTCCTTGTCTATAAATACTGGGCTCCCTTCTCTTGTTAAACTCACAAAATTAAACCATAAAGGCTTAACAGTGCATTAAAAGAGAAAAGCGATGGAGTTCATTGGGTCATTTCAACTTTTCTTCTTCATCTTCATGGCCACCATGGCACTGCTGTACATGTGCTGCAGCTTAATATATTCGTTTTGGGTTTCTCCAGTCCTAGCTCACAGGAAGCTTAAGAAAAATGGGCTAAATGGTCCATCTCCAAGCTTTCCATTAGGAAATCTGACTGAGATGAAAAAGAAGAACAATGTTAAAAGCTCCTCGTCTTCATTTGGGCCGCCTAACTCAAATATCATCTCCCATGACATTCACTCAACTCTATTTCCTTACTTTGCTCGCTGGCAGAGCTCCCACGGTAATTAACAACATTACCTCACCAGCACTTTTTGCACTTGCTTTCAAAATCAGTCATTAAGTATCAATTAGTGATAAATGTGTTTTACAGATTAATTAATTTTTTATTATGTTATATTTACACATGCAGGAAAGATGTTCGTCTACTGGTTAGGCACAGAGCCATTTCTGTACATAGCCGATCCACAGTTGCTGAAAAAATTGTCAACAGAGGTCACAGCAAAGAACTGGGGGAAGCCTGCCGTGTTTAGACGTGACAGAGCTGCCATGTTTGGTAATGGCCTCCTTATGTCAGAAGGTGATGAATGGGTTCGTCACCGCCACGTTATCACTCCTGCTTTTAACCCTACCAACTTGAAGGTCCCTCTCTCCCTCTCTCTCTCTCTCAAAGATGCTTTTTCTTCTTTTCATTATATAGATATATATAGCTTAATCTATTATGAGAATCTCAAGTTTATAAAAACACCGGAAATTGGCAAAGCATTACATTCCATATAAAGGTTAAAAAGCTTGTTTCTTATAAAAGAATATAAAACCTTAATTGGGTGAAGCATTTTTTCTTCCAGTGCTTTGACTTTTAACATTTTTATATCAAATCCACTCAATTAGATTCCATGTGCAATCGATATTACAGGCAATGGCGAGCTTAATGGTGGAGACCACCACAAAAATGCTGGACAACTGGAGCGCCCTCATAGATTCCGGGGCTCAGGAAATCGACCTCGAGGCTGAAATCACAGCCACGGCAGGAGAAATCATCGCCAAGACAAGCTTTGGCATTAGCTACCAAAGTGGGAGACTAGTGTTTGAAAAATTAAGAGCCTTGCAAATGACCCTCTTCAAAACGAGCCGTTTCGTGGGAGTTCCTTTTGGCAAAATGATGCACCCTAAGAAAACCCTCGAGGCCAGAAGACTTGGACAAGAAATCAACCAACTGTTCCTGTCAATCATCAGTGCTCGGAAAAAATCGATCAGAGAGTCGACGCCGCAGCACGACTTGCTCGGAATACTGCTTAAGCAAAGTGAACAAGGAGGTTTTACAAGGGCTTTAACCACACAGGATCTGGTGGATGAGTGCAAGACATTTTTCTTTGGCGGTCATGAGACAACAGCATTGGCAATCACATGGACAATGTTGCTTCTGGCCACTCACCAGGATTGGCAAGATCAATTGAGAGAGGAGATTAGGGAAGTGGTGGGAGATAAGGAGATTGATGTCAACATGCTTGCTGGACTAAAGAAGGTAATAATTCATTTTTATATATATCTCGCATTGTCACATCATTTTCTGCTTTTACATATACCATCCCATGCATGCATGTGTTGTTATAAACTTATACTTTGTGTGGTGCGTCTGGATTTCTCTAGAGATAAAGTCTAATGTCTTTCATACTATAAATATAGAATTCAATGCATGGAAATTAAACTAAATTTCGACCAATATATTTTTAAAGGAGCAATGGTTTCCAGATTGAAATTAATTAATGGGATGCTTAATTAACTAAGGTTAGATAGTTAGTTGGCCGTGAAGCCATGGGTACATGCCTAATTAATTAACTCAAGGAATAGGCCGTTCAGATTGGGTTGGGATGTGCAAATCTGGAACCTAAAACTAAAAATAAACACAAGAAAAAAAAGGGTCAGATATATTTGGATTTGGTCAAATGGTCCATGGTCAAACAACAGAGTGATACCTTTGGCCTCAGTCTACGCGTTAAGGCGCGTGGGAAAGCAAGCACATGATTCCCATTGTCACATATAGCATGTCAGCCTCACATATAATAACAAAGGAACACTTTTAGTGTTGGATTGCCACCTGGCAAAACACTAGTTGCTTCACCGGCCACTTGGCAAAACACTATGGTCATACTCAGGTGCAAGGGAACGAGCACACTGTCTTGATTAATTGACATAACTCACGTTTGTTTAATTTGTTCTTTGATTATACTTATATTTATGATTAGCTTAATTAATTGCAATTAATCATGCAGATGGGATGGGTGATGAATGAAGTTTTTCGATTGTATCCATCGGCACCAAATGCACAGAGACAAGCGAAAGGGGACATTCAAGTGAGTGATGACCTGGCAATTCCCAGTGGGACCAATATGTGGATTGACATAGTGGCCATGCACCATGACCCAGCTCTGTGGGGTGATGACGTCAATGAGTTCAAGCCCGAGAGGTTTAAAGATGACATACATGGTGGGTGCAAGCACAAGATGGGGTATTTGCCCTTTGGGTTTGGAGGAAGAATGTGCATTGGCCGAAACCTAACTTTCTTGGAGTACAAGATTGTCCTAACCCTAATTCTGTCTAGGTTTTCTTTTACCATCTCTCCTACCTATTGTCACTCTCCTTCGATTGCGCTCTCTCTCAGGCCTTCCAATGGCCTGCCTCTTGTCCTCCATCCCCTTTAGGCACAACAAGGGCCTCAAGCTTCTATCTTTCCTAATTCCACCATTGTATATCATCACTGTATAAAAGGCTTTTTTTTTTCCTCGCAGAGAAGAATTGTAGAATGTCTTTCTTTTTTTTAAATATTATCCCAGGTCATTGAATTAATGTATTCTTTCTTTATCTTTTAAGTGGGCAATTTTAATCTTAAGGCAGTAACAATTAACAACAAATTTAATATTAAACGAATAGGAACCTACAATTAACAAGAAAACGACGAGCTCATGAAGAACATAAAATCGAAATCATTTTTATTTCACTATTAACACGGGTCTAAATAAAGGATCACACACACACACTACACGTGAACTGAGAGAAAAGAGGAGAGAGTAACAATATTAACCATAAGCAGTATATGGGGAAAGCGGGAGGGAGAAATGATCACATTTTATTGTCATAAGAACTATCCTTGAAGCAGTCAAAGGCTCTGACCTAGTAAACAGGGCCTAGCTAGCACCTTATTTGATACTTATTATTCAAGTTCATTTGATCTCTGTTATGGAGAAACCCTAGAAAAGAGGTAAATTTGCTGGAAAGCGGACATGCATCCATTGTTTCTCATGTATCACCAAGTGTTTCCAACCGATCTCTTTAAGCAGGGAGATCTTCAATTCATAAAACTTCTTCTTGGGAGGCTCTCCATCGTCTTGGATTACGTCATTCAAAACCTGCGCTCGTAAATGATCAAATCAGATAAGAAGGCTAATTCACTGAGAAATAATAACCAAAATCTGTTCTTGAACATGATAAAACATTCCTCTTCGACACCATTCCCGAGCAAATACAGACTTCAGAACTAGAACTGACATTTGAAGATCACTTTGTATGTTTCTAGAGTGTTCCTTATTCTTTTTCAGTTTTACTGGACCTGGAACTTATTACAGTAATGGGATTATTCATGGAATTAGGCGTGATGCAGTGTGCTTAAGTTCCTAAAAATGAGAGGGAAGAAGAAAAAAAATACCTTCAACGCTGTTCCAAGCCTTCCATAACGTCTCTCACGAAGTACTAAGAGGGTTCCAAATTTAGAGGACTTCACTTCAACCCATTTTTTAAGTTCTTTGAAGTTATCTTCAAACAAATCTTCAGTCTTTTCTGCCCCTTCTTCAGCCTTAGTGGGCTTATCACCCTGCAACAATAATGATAATGATGCATGTGCTCCATTTAAATAATGGGTATAAGAAACAAATTCACTGTAACACTGGTAACTAGATAATGTTTAAGAAAAAAGACAGTATAGAGAGTTCTTTATCAGCATTCAAAGTGTGGAGAAATGATCTCAGATTATAAACCAAAAACAAAATATACCAGCATGGGAATGGTTGCGCCAAGAAAGTGCACAGTTCAATTTTCGACCTATGATTCATCTCTTGCTTGGGTTAAAGTAACCAACGCTCATTACATTGGAGTTGGATGTCTACCATTAAAGGAATCAGTTTTCAAATTTGTCTTACAAGTCTAGAAAATACTTGGCTCTTCTATGGATTTCATTAAAAAATAAAAAAATGTTCCTCAGATGTTTAAAGCTCAATGTTTTCAGAATGAATAATTTATTTTCCTCTACAACAAAAATGCTTTACATTAAACAAGACATGCTACCATCAGACTGACCAACTCAAAAATAAAATCTTGGCCATGCAACTTTGACATATTTTTACAAAAGCATATGTTCATCTCATACTTTATATCAAAATTTAAAACCTCAAAGTATTAACCTAATAGAACTATGAAATTAAACAGAAAGAACTGTTCCAACCTGCAAAGATTCAATCTCTGCCAGTGCTAGTCCTTTTTGGTACAACGCCTCTGCTAACTGATCACGGGTTGTCTCCATCTTCTTTTTAATTTTCTACGACAAGAAACAGTACTAGTCATTATTGACCAAGAAAGAAATTCAAGTGGAAAAAGCTTCTAGGATTTGCTGATTCTCTGAAAGAGTTTCAGCGGATCTCTGTTCATATTGGTTTTAAGAAAGAGAGTTAAAATAAAATAATAATAATATAAGTTAACACATACACACCTCTGCTTCTTCATCATCGGGATCACTTCTGAGTGCAAAAAATTTTGCTAGCTCATCTTTGTCAACACTGTTAACCACCTCATTTGCTGCATCAATAACCTGCAAAGCAGCACGTGGTAACTGCTATCAGATCACTGCATAAACCTATCCCTCAAGGTGATGCTGGTTTTTGGTGTGGGTGGGGGTGGGGGCGGGGGCGGCGTGCGGGCAGGCAGGCAGGAAAGGTAATACATGCATCCCATTATCAATTAAGAATATGCAAAACTACATCATTCTTGACCACACACTTGTGCTACACTACCTCTTTTTCATGGCAGACTTTGTCCTCAATAATGCTTCGAGAAAGCAAACCTTCCAAGATCTTTGCAAGCAATGGAGTGTATTTAGGGTATTCAGACTGTAAAGAGAAACATAGGGTGCATACAATGGGTGAGTCATACATGCAACATAAACTTTAAGCATTATATAGAAATCCAAAAGAGACTTAAAAACAGATGCTCAATTATTGACAAAATATATTTGTACATACACTGAATGGAAGTAAAAATTAACAGTTCAGAACGTGTAGTTCTGGAACAAATTTCAAATTCAAAGTAGTTACTCAAAGGTGAGTCTCGTGTGCTTGTGTAAAATATGAAAAGTTAATAACAAGGCACTCAGAAGTCAAAGCCCCACTATCCATGTTGAATGAATGTACAAAATAACTGAAATAAGAGCTGACCAGCCTCATTTCAAGATTTAGTTGAAAAACCTTACACCCTACCATGTAGAGAATAGATGAAAGTGAATTTAAATAAAGCTCTTCTCCCATGTTAAAGAAAAACATAAGATGGTCAATTCCTGATCATATAACCTAAATCATTAAGCTACATAACAATATGAGCTAGACCTTGAGAGAGGAAGATAATTTTTTCCACTCTGAGAATTCTTCATCAGTGTCTTGTTTCAGGCTTGCAAGAACTTTAATCTTTGCATCTCGAACCTGATTCACAAAGTATAGACAATAAGCATCAGTATAGCAGATAGTGATGACTCAATGGAAAAATATGCAACCCACTTTGAAAATCCATAAATAAGGGTAACTGAATGTATGTGCTCAGTCCTAGAGGTGCCACACAAATATCAGGTTTTTCAACGTTCTAAACTGAAGCATAATCACAGGTAGATGTAAGTGAGCCGGGCGGGGTCCTCGACGAAAGGTGAACACATACAAACCCTTTATTTCATTCTTAAGAAAAAGAGATGGCATGGGCCCATTCTTCCAGACACACCAACACCTATGTGTGTCCTTGACAATATAAGACAAACATAAGTATGGGTGTATGTCTCCTGTAGATGCACCTATGTGAGAAACCCACAAGTAAAATAACAGCTTTTGTATGAGCATCTTGACAAAAAGATGGCACTTTATTTTATTACAACTCTCCAAACAAGTGTTGGAGACAGGTGGAAATGAGTAGCATGCCATCGACTTTGCCACTTTGAAAGTCAGAAGTAACCTACAATTTTTTTGCCAAAGTAACCTGCATGAAAATCTGATGCATCCAGTCAGATGAAGAAACATTAGTCTCATGTGCCTTGCATACCTCTTCTTCTAATCGATCAGATATACCCTTAGTTGAAGTAGAAGAACCTTTTCCTTTGTCCTCGTCCAGCTGCAAAAGCATTGTAATAAAAACTATTTATATACACATGTTATTTGACAAAAATGGTATATCTAACCAAAGCTCAGCTCAGCTGGTCAGTCACATTAGGACGTATATGATGTCTTAGACTATTGGAAAACAATACAAGGCAGCACATATAAAAACCTTATTTGGTGGCACTATATATGATATCTGATAAGACACAGGGTTCTTTAGTGGATTTTTCCCCTCTCCCTTTCCAACATATGATAACTTCCCATATGAGATCACTCCTAGTAAAACAGATCCTTGTGGAGAAAACTGCAGAAATTTCATAAGCAGTATTAAAAACTTTCAACACTAACATCAATATAAAAGTAAAAATAAAAACATAACAAACCTTTGGGATTTTGTCTTTGGATGGTGGACCCAAATAGATTGCTTCTTTCTTCCTACAACAAATCCAGAAAGTTAAATAGCATTACAAAATGACATTATTAAACCACAAGAATAAATTATTCAGTCGCATACCCTGGAACTAAAACGGAGGACTTATAAGCACCGTTTCCCATCAAAGAGCCATCAGGTTGGGAGAAAAAGCTCAATCGGATTACATCCTAGTTTAGAAGAAAACCAGAGCATTTAATAGGCAATGAAACACAGACGCATTGATCACAAAATGCACCTTCTGATAATGACACATTGATTTGAACTGATTCAGGGGTATAACAGATAATCTTATACAGTTTTGATTCAACACGCCACTTGTTCAAATGTAACACAAAATCAGGTTCTCAAACCATCCTGACAAAGCATTTATTCAGACTATAAAGATCATTAAAGAGATTGAAACTCTACCTTCTCTTCCAACTTCCTCTCAATGAACAACACCAGCTGCTTCAACTTTTCCAAATATTGCACATTGTCGTGTCTAAGGTTGAAACACCTCATATTAGATAAAGTTTCAATTGCAGCAAGTTCCGTTAATCTAATAGAAAAGTCACATGTGCCTAATGCAGCTTCCAATGAAAAAATTAACTAACATGCTGACAACCAATGCCAGGTACACTCACATTAAGATAAATTCATAACCAAGTTGTGTCAGTTTTCTTAATACAAAATATCTTCTATAATTTAAAACGGAAACTGAAAGCCAAATATTGGACTTAAAACTAAGTATTTCACAACATTTCAACAGCGAAATAATAGCTTGTGCGGGCATCCTGGTTATGCGTTGTCTCAAAAAGGACCATACCTAAGATATAGCTGTAAATTGTATTCACCCTTGGGCAGTTTTGCAGAACTTGGATAAGTGTCACCCATTGCATATACACGCTAGATCAGAAAGGTAAAAAGAGTAAGAAATCCCAAAGAAAAGAGTACATTTACAACTACCAAAGCGTTGTAATAATAAACCACATATTAAGTTATGACAAAGGAACAAAGGTCAAAAGTACCTTGTTTGCATCAGAGATCATATAAAATTGAGACTCAAATTTAGTGTCGTACACGCGATTGTTAAGTAGTGGAACTTGAGGCTTTACTTCAGCTCCGTCTTCCAATTTGAACTTGTAACTGAAAGAACCAGAACAGAAAGGGTCAATTATGATAAAGCACAAAGTGCAGTCATTCAATGCAGCAAATTAATAAACATCAGATCATAACTCACGTTAAAGTAAGTGCCAGAATACGTTTTTCTGAGGGTAGTCTGTCACGATCCGTTGGCAGAGTAAAAAGTTTAGACTCAACCGGCCGATATGGAATTCTTATCTGCAAGTTTATCTCAAAGGGAAAAGACACCATATTAGAACAGCACTGGTAACACACAGTTAAGGAACAACATATATGGTCACCATCATCTATACAAGAGGAGCAACTTCACCTTGTTTAGAATAGCAGCCGGTGCAAGTTTCTCAGAAGCCAGTAGAGATTCAGCTTCAATTCTGATCGGTGCTTCACTTCCATCAAGTACTACTTCATCTTTATTAATGTTAATCCCATGAAACACAATCTGAAACATTTATACAAAACCCGCATATAAGGCTCTCCAATGAAGTTCATTACAAACATCAAATACTATCATGATTCCAGAAGATTTTTCCTGCATATTTCCCCCCTCAAAGACACCACATGACTGACAACAAAGCTAAATTTAATTGTTATAAAAGGTTTTCAGATTTATCTCTTAAAATAAAGGATTTCCAAAGAAGGATATGTAAGATATTTTCAGTCAGAGGATATGTAAGAAACTTTTTCTACAAGTTGAAGAATTTAAACAAGTCTATCAGTTGGGTGATGATGCAGTTTCTCAACTCAAATAATATGGAGAAAAAAACATACATGGAACTATAAGAAGATAAAGTAGAAATCAAATGAGTTATTATAACATCAGAATAATAGAGAAGTCCAGGAAGTTAACGACAAAGAAAATTCATGGCATCATCAGTAAAAGTAAAAATATAAGGAATAGTGGAAAATAAACAATAAAAGTGTTACAATTTTACTAGATATGCTATGTCCAAATACAAACAGCATACCTCAAAATCCACAATAGTTGTTTCTTGACTTCCTATCCCACTCGACCAAAATTGAGCAATAGCTAATTCCATTGTCTGACCACCAACAACAGGAAATGAAAAGCTTTTGGACGCCGGAGAAGAGAACATTACAACACTCTCCCATTTACGAGGTCTTTGCAGGGGACAAAGCTGGACATTGCAAGCATGTTAAAGCAGGCTTACACCATCTGATATAAGTTTTAACTGCAAGCTATACCTGAACAGAGTCAATAAAAAATCTTCGTGTTGTATCAAATCCTGATGTTTGCATGGTTGCTTCAACCCATGTAGCACCAAGAGGTACTGCTATAAATCTCCTTTCTATGTGGCCTAACCATCAAGAAAAAGAATTTCCACCATCAAAGAATTGTCCATATGATTAATACCAGCCAATTCAAAACACAAGCAGCTAAGAATAAACTGTTAGTAAAAAGAAACAGAGAAGAAAGACAACTAACACTGCTCACACCTGGCAAAAATGACATCCTAGAAAATGGCAACAGTGGAGGTCGATTTATCACAGCTATAGGCTTTGTTATAGTAACAGGGATTCTGAAAAGAGGGCCACGCCCTGGTGCTTTGCAATCAACACCATATAGTTCATAATAGTGTAGACCTTCACTAAGGTTGGTGGGATCCACAACTATGCTGAAAAGATAAGGAAAGAGAACTTGTAACTGATGATGAACAAACTAACACTTAACTTACCCATACATACAAAATCTATTGAGGAGATTAGATGTAAAGATCATAAGATTAAAGAGTCTAAAAAGAAAGAAATGTCCAAAATCTTAAGAAAGCATAGAAATAGCTAAATATCATACAAGCAGCTTGTGCTAAACCAACATGTGGTTTTGTTCCTTCTGCATGTATATGTCCGTGCATATATATATATTACAATGATGGAAAATTGTATCAGAATGAAGCTTAATTCCCTGCCCATTCGCTCTGCTCTAGGAATTTGGTTCACAAGTAAATGTATATGCCATAGTTTGGGAGCAGGGAGCACCCACAAGAATATGCACTCACAACTTAAACAGATGTTGTGCTATGCTCCAAGCCACATATAAAAGTATGACAACACACGAGATGCATGCATGCAATGCAACAGCTGAGTCATGCATTCTTTTAAAGATAGAGCATGCAAATTGGCATGGCAGAAAAACAAGTTCGTCAATTTTATAGATGAAGAAAAACAGGAGAAAACAAATCTTAAAAGAAAAAGGGCAAAAATCAGTGACAAGTAGAATTAGAGCTAATATGTGGACAAATTAACAGACAAAAAAAAGGCACATTGAAGGAGTGCTAACTAACTTGAAGCTACGCCCATTATGAGTAAGAAGGAGAAAATCAGGAGCCCTCAAAACTGCCTTCTCACTGGAATGTAACTCGATGCACTCCTCAAAAGGAACCAATTCTTCTAAATTACTTGCACCTTCGTGAAATTTTGGTTCAACTTGCACTGTCCACTGTTAAAAACACTACTTCAGCTATATATAAATCGACAGATGCAATGAAATTCAAAATTGGGACTGAAAGAAATGTTGCAAAAGTTGTTCTTAGCAAGTTTACATCAAAAGAAAATAACTGTAAATAGGAAACCACAATAAATCTTAAACTACATATTCATATTATGAAATTCCAGCATGTCAATAAATAATTTTACCTCAGTAGATTGTTGGAAAGCACTAGCCTCCCTTAAGTATATTCCTCGTGATGTAGGAGCTGCCATCAAATTACAGTCACAAAGTAAGTTCAGTGCATCAACATAACCTAAAATCAAGAGAACAATTCTCGAACATAGAGTGATTACCAAGAACCTAACAACAAGTGAACTGAAAACTGAAACCTGAATAGATCCATGCTGAGGTTATATCAGACTTAATATATTAGCATGCAGAAGGGCATTACCAAATCTTCCAAAAGATTTACATATTTAGTCCTTTTTCTTCATATGAGACATGCTTAACAATTTAGAATTATCAAATTTTAGAGGCAATCATCCCATCAAGCAAGAAAATAGGAAGTCTCATGCTAAAATTGGGCATGCACCAGCAATTTTGCGCTTTTCAATGAAGAGTGGGAGAAATAGGAGCAGGGTGGCACTAAACTTACTTGCTTTACCAGACTGATTTATCTTTATCTGATACCAAACACATGGTACATCCCGGGTATCCCTTAGATATTCATGTGCCCTGATAATCAGTAAATAATCACGATATATCTCAAAATTACATGCAGAAATCTATAGTAGGAAGGAGTAAGGCCCAGATCAAAAGTCTAACTTGTCAACTTGCATAAGCCCTTCTCCAGTTGATAGTTTATCTTCTGGTAGACTGCCTATCGGAACAGATGTATTTTCAAGAGCCTTCCTTATACTATATGGACTCACAGGAATACCTTCAGCCTGCCAAAAACAATAGATTTTAGGAAGTTACACCCCAAAATAAACATTTGTACAAACAATGTCAAAAGAGACAAAACTACTAATGCATAACAGAAGTACCTTCAATGCACTTATGAGCAAAGCAATTCCCCGCAAGCAGATGGAGATGACATTGATGTTCCATTCATGAGCATGCGTCGTTGAAGAGTCCAAGTAGGAACAGGAGCAACAGCCGCACCAGGAGCACTTATACAGACACCAAGATCTCCATCGGCAGTTGGTCCACGGCTAGACCTGCATATCAAGCATAACTTCTCATGAAACTAGAAGACCAACCTAAACGAAGTCGAATGCGGGAGCTCACGTTTAAAATTGGATGTCAGAAAAATGAAGTTTATATACCAAGTGTACTCAAGCCCTTCACCAGGGGCTTCAACTACACAATGAGCACCAGCAGCCATTGCTGGAGAGACGTATGCACCAACTCCTATAATGCTTGATGTGGTACCACCAGGTGCTCCAACAGTGCTCAGTGCTGGCCCACTATTGCCAGCACTACTCACAAATATTAGACGGTGCTTGTTCACGGCCTAGTTTTATAGTATCAATGGGTACAGTTTAGCATATTTGAGAGCATAAAAAATAAGAGCAGAAAAAAATAGTAGTCAAATGAGCCAGACACAAATTTAAGAAATCATACTTCATTAACGAGGTCAACAAAGCGCCCATAGTCTGGCAGTAAAGTAGGTTCTCCATAACTCATGTTGATCAAATCACACTTATGCTGCAGAAAACATTGTACAAAGGCCATCATTATACTAACCTATACAACGCATTGGATTCCCTATAATGCATGACCACTAGTGGCATAATGCTGAACTCCTAAACAAGACTTGGCCAAACTACAACTGCTGATTATCTTAGAGAGATTAGAAAATAATCGAATTTTAAAGCACCTCCACAGCAGCAATCAAGGCTCGAGTCAAACCAGTTCCTGTCTCCATTGAACCTAAGCGCGAGTCTCCAATTTTACAAGATATTAGTTGAGCTCCAGGTGCAACTCCATTCAACAGGGGCTCCTAAGAACAACCACGTGTATCATAAGTATGTTATCCTAACATTGAGAAAAAGTGTAGCAAATGGATAAAACCTACACAATAGTACCTTCGGGTGGAAAGCAGTAGCAATACCAGCAACATGAGTGCCATGGGGAGAGCTATCTGTCACAATACTTACGATATTCCCTTCATCATACACATTAACAACAAATGTGCAGGCATCTAATTTGCTAAAAACACCGTATCTTCGTTCTATCCTGTAAGAAAGTTTATTTAAATCAGAATTCTATAAAACCAATCCATGATCATAACCACCCTATTGGAAAATAAAACACCAAACACAAATAAGTTTGCAATTGAGAAATCAAATGGACTTTTCAGATGTAATATTGTTTGGTCTCACTATACACATTTTATAACCATAAATAATTAAGTATATCTTAATTCTTTGCTTCAACATCATTATACTTTTCTAATAAAATTGCCACTAAACCAAGCCAACCATACCTATAATTAGTTAGGGGCACAAAGTCTGCAAGTTTTCCACAATCTGGGTTATCCTCAAGAGTCTGTGTGTCAAGGGCAACCCTCCATACTTCTCCATCATGCCATACAACAGCATCAATGACAGGCCCTTTGTCATCATATGTCTAGAAAACAAATTATTACCTTCAAAAGTTGCAGAAAAAATTCAAAATTTTAAAAATTAAAAAAATTAATATTTGGTACTCACATCAGCTTGCTTTTGTAGGTAATCAACTCTATTTTGCAGGTCCTCCCGAGCCCTTTTCAAGTTAGCATCATCCACTTTACTGTGTTTCTGGAAATATGGTAACATAAACAGTTACACATTTAGGAGCAATGCGATGCAAGCATACTCTGCTAAACAGTTACACATTTAGGAGCAATGCGATGCAAGCATACTCTGCTAATCATATATCAGAGTGAAACAGCTGGAAAGCTTGCATGTACATTTTCTATAAGAATTGATCAGATTATGGTAAAGTTTATCAGAGATGCTTTACAATGTGAACATATATACATTTCAAATGATAAACTGTTAGCAGTTGAATCCATACCCTTATCTACTTAGGAACAATATTAGAAAATGAACTACTTTGAACGAAAATGCAATCCAGGTACACAACATATGCAAAGAGGAAGTGCATAATGTAAGAACCCATGTAGGCAAGAATGCAAAGAGAAAGTGTATATTAAGCTTACTTGAAAAGTGCAATAATAATCTTTTCCAGTTTATTTAACATTTTCAACTGCGTTTATGGTGTGCTTATATCAAATTAATAACATAGGATGGATTAAATGGGTAATGTGCGCTCTAAGGATCATGTATATGCAAGAAATCAAGAATCAGAATATTCAAAAACCTGGTCAAATTCATGAAGATGCTTAACAGCCTTGGCAATTTCTTCTTGGTTTTGTTCATCCCATTTTTTCCTTCTTTCTTTCTGTCAATTAAAAAGATATCAAATTTGATCACTATTATCTGAAGTGATGATGTAGACTACAAATACAATTCGAGTAATCCAATCAATGGATCATAATGAAAATGCTTACCTTCAAGCGAGAAGTCAATGTATCTGTAAACAACTCATATACCAATTTATAACCCACATTCCATTCACCAGAAGGATTTTTCCATGAGGAGTCGACAACCAGAGATGCTCCTGTATGAAACTTTGCATTAAAACCCAAGCATGGCATTTTTTAAAACAGAGCTTAGCTCACGATTAGATAGTCAATCAAAAGCATAAACACAGGCTACAAAGCTTAAAGAAAATGCAGGAAATTTTAACGAAAATAAAAGCAGAACCAATTGCATGCATACACACATCTACAACAAGAAACTAACCGGAAGCTCCACGAATAGAACCGTTTTCATCGGCCTTCACTACCTTTGAAGTATCAACATCACCACTCCCAGTGCTGAAAAATTAAAAGAGAAAAGTAGTCAGATTAAATCAAAGGTTCAAACCATACCAATTGCATGCTCAAATAAATTAGTTCAGTTATAGTTACCAATCAAGAACATCTAGGATTTTAGGCTTTCCATCTGATGTAACTTGTAATCCAGAAGCAGCAGGGTCCACTCCAGAATCTGATTCACAGTTTCAGTTCAACAACTTAAGTTCCTCGGCCCAGCAATCCAAAAGTTCTTTATCTTTTGTCAACCAAATTCATTTTCCTAATTATGCCTAGCACAACAGATTATCTTTCTTTCTTATAATTTCGTTCTTAACAAATTCAACTTTCTTTCTCGTTTTCTCTTCTTGCAAACAGAAATTAAGCGATTGGACTGATGAAGATACCGAAGATAGCGATGAGGGCGCCACGGCCGTCGTAATTCGGATGAGCCTCGATGAAGCGATCGGCGCCAATCTCTTTCTTCGGCATGAGGGAGGCCAAGAACGTGGACTCGGTCAGTTTGAAATTGAGCAGAGAACCATTAGCCTCACCACCACCACCTCCACCAGTGCCACCAATTGCAGAACAAGGCATACCGCTGCTACTTCTACTCTTTTTCGTTCTTCTTGCTTTGCTGAGCTTTTTGGGTCTAATGATGAGTGAGAGAAATGGCGAGTGTAGTAGTGAGAGTCGTGACGTGGGCAAATACGGCAATTTGAATAAAACTACTGGGCATTGCATCGTTTTTGCTTATTTTTTCCCAAAAATAAATGAACAAGGGTGGTTTGGTAATTTAGGACTGGTGGCGGCGGTGACGAGGTGGTGAAGTGCAGCAGTTTTGGGACAGCTGGTTGAAGCCACTTTTACTTCTTTTTCGTCAAAACAGCTGGTTGAAGCCGCGACGGGGTTTTGTTGGATTGGATGTCAGTCGGTGGTGAAGTTATCATTTGTCGCGAAATTACTTGTGTGTCCTTGCAGGGATTGCAAATGATGGTATAGGAAATACTAGGCTGGGTGCAGTTCGGTCTGGTTCAATTTCTACTTCACACTGTAACTGGAATTGGTATTATTTAACTGATGCAATTCAGTCCAGTTTTAGTAAACAAATTTATAAAACCGGCAGGATCGGTTTAAACCAGTTTCGATGCAATTTCCTGTATATTTTTCAATTTTTTTTGTTTTACAAATTTCAATTAAAATTTTATTTTTTGGGCTTAAAAACTCACAAGTGACCCAATTTCATACAAAGAGAAATGAGGACCTAGAAAATACAGGTGCTTTGAGGTTTGGCTTAGAGAAATATTAGTTATGGGATTAGAAATTTAACATTTGATTTAAATAATTTTAAAAAAAATAACAAAATACACATCTGGTCCGGTGAGATTCTGTAAGGTGTGAAACGGAATCGGTTTTGTTGACTTTTTAGTTAACAAGGTCTTTTTTCTATTTTTTTCTTCTGATGCGACTTGGTGTTCCGATCTCGATGCCCACCCCTGGGAAATAACAATGCAGCCCTCTCAATAAAGTATAAGACCAAGACTAATATATTCAAATTTCAAATATATATATATATTCGCACTCATGTCTAGAATATATTCGCACTCATGTCTATAATATATTCTCACTAATCTCATGTCTATAATATATTCGCACTAATCTCATGTCTGCATCCACCATACCTTAAATTCGCATATTTTTTTGTCTTCCAACTAATTAGTGCACTGCTCAGGGCTGAGAGTTTGAGAGATTCCTATCTAGAATAGGAATGACAACTAGTAAGGTGACCAGAACGCAAAATAAAAAACCCTAGCAAGATGACCGTTAAAAAAAAGAGATTCACTGTTATACTCAATATAGGAGTTCAAATTATTTAAAAAAACATATATGAAATAGACTTTAGAAACACACCTAGAGCCCATTTACAAGATAACAAAGACTACCATCAATTTCTTAAAACAAACCCAATCCCAAAACCTCATAAAAAAAACTCAAAATATTCAACATGACATCAAAGTAATTTAATAATAAAAATTAAATTCAATATGGTCAGCTGTCATTTTTTGGGGTTTTTTTTATATAAAAAATAAATGATAGATTTACCTATATCACTAGTGCTAAGAATGAGTATATAACCAAATAGCTCTAAAAAACACCCTCCTAAAATTACATTTCTTTAATTAAAAAAAAGATATATATATACAATCAACCAAGAATAAGAATAAATGAGCTCTAATTTATTGTTGTACTGAATTGAAATAAAATAATACACAACATTCGTAGATTTTTTTGTTTTTGTAGTAAGCTAGCTATGTATCACTTTGTATTGTATTGTATACTTGTATTATATAGCTTCTTCCTTGTGAAGCTTCCAAAGAATTTTGTCTCCTTGAAAATGTTGGACCTAATAGCTTCTCAAATCTTGTACAAGGGCCTGCAAAAACATTTTCTCATGTCAGATACATGGAATTAACAATTGAACAGGGACAAAATAAGAATATGTTAAAAGTCATAATGGAAAACATTATTACTTGAGTTTATGGTATAAGGTTATGGCAGGTAGTGTCACAAGGATATGGGCAGTCAATTTCCTTTGTTATCCTTCTGCTCAAGTACCAATCACCTACTGCTTCTGCAATGGTCTGTCAAAAAGCAGAGTCTCAATTTTTACTTAGTTAAGACCTTATGAGCCTACAATACGATAAATACTTTCTTAGTCCCATTGCATTGTCCCATTCTTTCTATCTCTCTCCTATTTTGATAAGTGACACGAGGAGAGAGATAAGAAAAAAGAGACAATGCAAGGGGGTTAGGGAAGTTTTTCTCCTACTATTACCTTATGTAAAAGAATAGGACTTAATTAAGATCTTACGAAATTACCTTATTGTGAACTCTTGGAGAGTCTGCAGAAAACCATGTGTCTTGAGACTCACTTTGGCAGTGAGCAAAGCATGAATTAATGAACAAGCCTCCTCTTCTCGAATATTTGTAGAACAATCCCATAGCAACAATCATGTCACGCCTGAATTCTGAAAATTAAGAAAAGCAATGATAATTCTGCTGAGCAATTAGGACTTTTGCAAATTTAACAGTAAAGTAGGGCAGGGCAGAATTGAAGAACCTTGCAATATATTTAACTGTTCAGGATTGCACGCCGCCGGATTCAGTTTGCAACGGTTCCAGTGGCCGTGTGGATCAGCTGAAGGTGGTACCAATATATGATGGAACTGTTGACATTAACAGCTCTACTAATTACTCAAAATTCAATCAAATTTGAAGCGAAATTGCAAACTGTCACATGAACAAGGCATGGAGAATTTGCACCTGGTAAACATCATAAGCAGAGTTCAATATGAAAAAGGTGTTGTAATGAACTTCAATGCATACTGTGGGAAGAAACACTGCATCAGAAGAAAGGAAAATGTTAACTGCCACGCGATTGCTACAAAAATATAACAGCTCAACTCAACGATGGTACGAAAATCTTACCAAGTCAGGAAAATCAAGGGAGCTGGCGGTGCAGTTCTCATCCAGATTCTTCTCTACCCCCTGCCATGCATGCTTCCAACATGTGAATACAGATTTTTAAGAAAAATGCAAATGTACAAATACAGCAAAGAATTGGTTTCCTAGGCATTAGTATTGTTACCTGTAGAGAAATAACATCTTTAAAGAAAGACCTCATGGTGTGGTTCGAACTTATATCTCTTCTGTATTCGAGAAAGAAACGAAACAAAACGCAACATCAAAATTATGCATTAGCTGCAATCTGCTTTGAACTTGGAAAATGGACAAAGCTAACTTACTCATCAAGAAAGAATCCAGCATCACTCAAGCATTTCACACTGGCATTGCTTGGTAAATATTTAGTGAAGTTGTTACAGTGCAAAAAGGATGCTAAACCCCCAGCAGAACAACCTGATAACAGAGCCTAAGAGCAGAGAAGGAATGTAATAAGTAGTTGACTTCGAATATCTCAAATATTTTAGCAACTTGTTTGATAAGGTTTCCTATAAAAATAGAAGAAACTGAAGGGGTATTTACCTTTCTTGCATGTCCTAAACCTTTTGGCAGAAGATCAAGAATGATAGCTTCCCAAATCTTTTGCCCTCTGAAATAGAGCAAGGATGTCTGTAATTCATTTCACACGCGCATTCAACACATACATGCAAAGAACTGATCAGTTGATTAAGTATAAGAAACCGGCTTTTTCTGTAGATTTCAACAACAGGTTGAGAGATTGTGGATAAAGTGAAGGTTACTTAAGAATGTGGGAAGGAAACATTTGTTGAGAGAGAGAGAGAGAGAGAGAGAGAGAGAGAGAGAGAGAGAGAGAGAGAGAGAGAGAGAAATACCCCATTATTATATACTGCATCTCCAGCAAATGAAGCTCCATCACAATATCTAAGCTTCACACGGTTCCAATTGTAAAAATCTGGTTAACAATCAGAACATAACAATTTCAGAAATGAGATCACTGCAAGAGTCTATCTTTTGTTCCATGCATCAGGTCATGTATGGGTCCAGATTATGTTTACAAATTATAAGGCTTTTATCAGGACCTGTAATTGATTATAAAAATTATTCGAATGATTCTATGGTGGGAGCTCAAACTAAGTGGATACAACTATGCCATGAAGCTTTCAGAGTTACTGTAAATTTTCAGTCCAAGTAGGTAGAGATTCAGAGTTTCCAACTGGACACAGGCCAATGTACACAATAGGACAAAGGCTCTTAAACAGTCCAAAGACAGCAAGAAATGACAAAACTGGAGAAAGGCTGGAAAGTGGGCTGATCAAAAGCTACAAAACTGAGAAAATAGCTGTCATCTCTATATTAATCACGTGAAAGGGACAATACAGAAAGCGAAGGAACATGGACTGTCCGCCATAGAAACTTCACCCTACATAGATAGGCGGGGGATTCAAACTCACAACAGGGCAGTGCAGGGATAACTGTTATTTTTTTATTATTATTTCTTTATAAAAAGTCACTTTAATTATTTATAAGGCCGAATATGGCCACATTGGAGAAGCTCCTTGAGACTGATGCTTTCATTCTTTAAATAAATAATTAGAGTGACTTTTTTTCTTCTTATATTTAATATTAATTATGAAAGGAATAGTATTGTAACATGTGAAAACGTATGGACCACAAGATGAGTCAATTAAATCATGCATTGAGAACATGATGACGAACCTGGATTTAGAGATGCATTATTGCTTAGAATTCCAGAGAAGACCTCCTGCTTGGTCATGTAGCGTGTTGATCCTCTACGGCTGTTAGCTCTGTCCAAGCATGATTGTACGTCATTGCACCACCCACCACCCTGCGTTCAGTTCATGTGGATATATATTATCCTTCATGATCATCATCATCCATGCAAAATTTCAAGATTCATCAAGTTTCACATTGGACCCCACACACCGACCAACTTACCTAACTGATTTAACAGAATTGAGTTCCTTTAATAATATGGATCATGAAATTAACATTGCGTAACCCATAAGTGAAGAAAAACACCAAGTAAAGTAGAGGCCCAATGGACCACTTTTGGTACAACCACTCAACTTAATAACAATAACATTCCCTTAGAATTCTTTGTCCCTAAATTGGCAAGGGAAGGCATACAATTGGTTTTAGCCTCTGAGAAGAAGCCACGTCACGTCGGCGGTGCGGCGACACCGCCGACAGTGGTGCAAGTTGTCTTTCAGCGTGCATGGACGGGGACACCAAGACAAACAACAAACGACGATGTCGTATTGGTTTCGGAGTTCCACTCGGAAGTCCAAACGCAGTGCCAGTGAGGGGGGAGTCTCATCATCTCATGGGTGGCTCATGATGAGTCAAGACTTGTTGTGAACAAGGTCAATCCATGCGCACAGTAAGTAACCACGTGGCGATAATCAATTGGAGATAAAGGAAGCACTTTTTGTCTGCGTACAGACTTTTTCTATTTTTAACCCTGAATTTGGTTTTTAAGTTTTTCTTTTAAAAAATAAAAAAAAAAACAAAAAGAATTACCTCGAACTGTAAAAGCCAGTTTCTTGCTCCGGCCCCGAATCCTCTGTGCAGGTGATACGCAGGCAAACTCCCATCCAAGCAAACTACGAATATTCACGATCCCACCGCCGCCACAAACAAAAACAAAGTTAATAATAAAAACCTTTAAATGATTTTTTAATACTTTTGGAGCTGGGTGAGATTGAGAAGAAGAAAAACTTACAAGCTCCGAGAGCCGGAGCTTTCCGGACCAGAGTCATGTTGACCAGGAGCCGCCGCTCGTCTGAGTAAATGCACCGAGGCGCGCACGTTAGCAGAGCCAGGGTGATGGCGACCAGTAGTGCGTTCGCATTCATCGTCTTCAGCTTTAGTTTAGCATTGAGTTTTCATAGCCATATATGTATACAGCTTTAGCTATGAAACTAGAGTCTAGTTGCTAAATTCATTGTAAGAAAAAAAAAAAAAAAAGGCAAAGTAGGAAACCAAAATTTGAGCTGTTATTTCCTAGGGCTTAATATAATGTTAATGAGAGAGAATTATATTAAACTGACGTGTGTTAATTGCTTTTTAAGACCATGACGATAATTTGTGCTATTTTTTTGGCTCTGAATCTGATAATACAAGGAACATTGAGAAACCGAAAGAGAGAGAGAGAGAGAGAGACAGTAGGAGAAGATTTGGTTGAGCTAACTATGAAGATTTGGAACTTGGAAACTTGGATTGGAGAGGTGCTTGAAGTTGAAGCCAGCGTGCCTTAATAATCCAACTTGGGTTGGGTTTTATGGGGCCCACCGCCTAGACTTAATTAGAAATGGGGCTCACGATGGCTAAATGTATTGTGACTTTGACGGTGAACCCAGACCCAATTGGGTTGGTGATAAACTGGTCAAGTAAAAGTTACGTCCTTCTCTCCTTCAATTTTAGTCACCAATTGGTTTGTCCGTGACTGGCGGTTCAATATTTTCAACATCTCATCTCATCAATTGTGGTTTTTTAGTATAAGCGATAGTCTAAATTATAAAGATGATGATTTTTCACACACACTACCAATATGACATGAGGTTCAAACTTTAGACCACTAGTCTTCAACATCTCATCAAATTATTTCTATTTATTTATTTCATTGATATATTGTCAAACCACATGACATCATATAAGTGAGTCTACGTGGAATATCTATTGTCACGTCAATGTTTAATGGAAGTTTTGACGGAATGACTAACATACGAATTAAATTGAAATGAAAATAAGCATTATTATGTTACTGAAACAACAAATATTTTATGTATTGAACTCTAAAAGTCAATAAATTTTATCGTAATAAAGTGAAAATTACCCTAATTTTTATGGTATGGTATGGTATGATTTTTTTTTTCCAGGATATGGTATGGTGTGATTGGGTTGGTATATCTCACAATAATGCAGATGACTAGACATGTGATTTGCAACTAGCGTAACATGCTTCATATTGTATTTAATTTCCTTCCCATAATGTTATTTAATTGCTTTAAATTAGGGTGGTGAATTATTCGCACTCATATCAATCACGTGAAACTCCAACCTTCATCTATTCTTTATAATGCTTTTTTTTTTGGTCGAATTCTTTAGAATGCTTGGAGTCTCAACTCTCCTGCAATAAGTTTCTCTTTGCATATACCAACCTTATAAGTTTCTCTTTGCATATACCATAGTTGTTTTAATCATGATACAAAGTAGCATAAGTTTAACAGTGACATAAAATAACTTTTATATCACTATCAGACAATGACTTCAATTTTATTGTCGGACAATGACTTCAATTTTACTGTCAGACAATAACATAAAAGTAGTTTCATGTCACTGTACGGTTTTATCAAATTTTAGAGGAACTGGACTATTTTAACAGTTTGCCTTCCTATTAGTTCTTTTATGATAAAACCCCTATATTTTGTTATCGTCCAAATTTTATCTAATCGATTGATTTCAGCTGTGGAATTAGCTCATGCTTCGATGTTGTATTATTTTATTCTTAACTAGCTTTAGTGTTGTATTTGGATTTGTAAATTTAGTAGGAAATAAATTAGATCTTATTTTCTTTGGGTGAAAGATTAATTTTAACGGGGTTTTAATAATATTAACATTTTTATGGCAATAAACCGAGGTATGAATTCAATCATATGAAAATGCAGTATATTTTAAGTACTTATGGGAGGTGTTGTTTGAAAGGGTAATGCTAGATACATCAACTTTTGGACACCAATTGATGTGACATTATTTTGTTTGTTTTTATCATGGTCGTACTATGGACTTTATCTATTCACAATAAATAAGAAAGTATTACATTAAGTGGTGTTCAAAAATTAGCATAATAAGTTGGTGCCTTTAATATTATTGTATTTCAAATTCACATTTGAAAAATCAATTATGAAATATATATAGTTTTCTTCTTTATCAATAAGAACAGTATCAAATATATCTTTTATTTATTTATTTATCATTTATAATATTCGGTGCACAATAATAAAAATAAGATAGTTATTTTTTTTAAAAAAAGCCAATTTAAAATATATTTAGAATCAACACAACGAGAAATTTTTAAATGTCTGACACCACGCCATTCTACATCATCCAATGTACTATTACATTTGGAATTACTTTCTAATTTATTGTATTATTTTTACACACACGCATTGGAAACATTCCACATGCCCCACACCTAATGGACAGACACTACCCACGCCACATCGGAACACCCAAAAATTACTCCAACACAACACGTCCATACCCTTTCAGTCCACAGTAGGCCCAATAAGCCAATCCAGCAATTGCTGTTTGTACCCCCAACAAACCCAACCCAAATATGACCACATAAGATGTAGGTATAATCTGCAAATGACCTATTAGTGTAGTGGTTTTGGGCATGCTCCGCCCATGCAAGGTTTTGGGTTCGAGTCTTAGCATCAGTGTAGTGTGTGTGAATTTAGTATATTATCGCCTAGAGGTGTCAAACGGAAAGGCAGGCCAAGACGGCATGAGCCCATGCCTTTTAAATGAGGCGGCGACGCGGCATTTAACACAAATATTAAATGGGCTGCATGATGACATGAAAGCTTGGGCTAATAGGGATCGAAAAATGAGATCCAATGGGGCCCATGGCCCGACATGGGCCTGGCTTGGCACGAACCCGCTTCAAGCACAGCTCTCGAGCCCACTTACTTTTATAGACTAATTTGTTCGACTTACTCTTAAAATTCTGTGTGCAATATGTCAATATCTTCAATTTCTCTCAATGTCTATGTGCCTTGCAAGTTATTATTACAATTCTCTCCAAGTGATAAAAATGCTCAACACATTTTGTTTGGACATCCTGTGTGATGTCTAGGCAGGAGTGAACAAAGATGGACAATACGGAAGGCAAAGGAAGCCTTAAAAGACCAACTGGGTGATGCACCAATATCACCTATCACCTATCACCTTGGCAACAATGAAGAAGAGAAAGATGGGGGAGCTGGTGGTCTCAAAAGTATTTTACCAAACACTGCCCAGGTAATGTGGTCAAGCATCAAAGATGTTCCAATGTTTGATCACCACAAAGGTGTGAATATAAGAAGTGGGCATGGGCATGAGGCTCTTCCTATAGCAAAGAAGGCTGGCCTTGTGGAGTATTATAATCCTGAAGGAGGTTTTATTAATTATGATAATAATCAAGTTGTCTTCGTTTATTCGATTAACTGCACATGCAAGCAAAGGAAAGCTTGAGAGGAAATAGTCCATGGGTGGCCATGGATCTTGGATATTGGATATTGGATATGGATGGAAGAGCTTTTTCAGTTGAGATAGCTTTATATATAGCCAGGGCAGCAATGACAATGACTCTCTCTTATGGTGGTGGTGGTTGATGTTGCTGTGTCACAGACAAAGGCTTGCCATTTCCTCCTCCGGTGCACTAAGGAAACAAAAGATAAAAAGCATCATTGTGCTCATTATTATCGTGGTTAGAATGATGCTCAATGTTTAAAAAAATTATGTAAAAAAAATTCAAATTAAATGGGCTTGTGCTTGGGCCAAGTACAGCCCGAGCAAGAAAGATAAAAGCGGCCAAGACGGCCGCCTGCTTTAATGTGGATTTGGGCTTTGGTAGGTGGGATCAATGATTTTATTAAATGACAAAGACGCAAGACGTCACAAATACCTTAAAGGCATGAATTTAAATGGGTTGGGCCCCGCTCGCCTGCTTGACACCTCTATTATCGCCCATCTCAATAGGAAAGATCCTCAAAAAAAAAAAAAAAAAGATGTAGATATAATCTTATTAAATGAAGATCTATCTCTTAATCGTTTGATCAAATTAGTTAGTCATTAAATCAAATAATTAATTTATAAATATTCTTATTCCATCGTTATAATTAATAATTAGATTGGAATATCCCAGCATAAAAAAACAAAATCTCTAATAAAGGATGGGAAATAAACAAGGATTAATTACATTTTTGATCACTCGGGTCTGATTCAAAATCACATTTGGTCACCGTCATTTCAATTTTCCCGATTTCGTCACTATAATTGCAGTAGTTAACAAATCAAGTCCAAGGTCCCAATTATGTCAGTTTCATTAATTAGAATATATTTAATATTAAGTTAAAAACAATTAACTTCCATATAAAATTTAATATTTCAGAAGAAAAAAAATCCTAATCTGCACCGTATTTTTCCATGCCTTCCGTCACCCCGACTCCACAACAACCCAACACCTAGCGTTGCACCCCACACCCCATCGCCATCTCTGATGCCGGCCACCCAGCGTCGCACCCCCATCACCCATTGGGTTATGGAATTCTTTTCCTTAAGTTAAAACCTTTTGTTGGGTTCTGCAACTCTCTTCGAATGAACCCACCCCTATTGTGCTAGCCCATGCAATCCCATCTCCAAATCTCCACCATCATCTTTGAATGGCCCTAAACATCATCTTCGTGGGCGTCCTCGTCGACCTCGACTGAACCACCCCAATCCCATCCCATCAGTGCCTTCACCCCACTCTCATTCCCGATTGAACCTTCTCCTTCGTTTTGTCTATGCCTTACGAGGTCTGCAAATCTGCAAATCAACCAACAACAACAACGAAAATGGCCATTTAGGTGTCGAATAAGCTTCGCTTGGAGGCCTTTGTTCAAACCACTAATTTTTAGGCTTTTGTTCAATCTCTTTTATTCTTAATTTGGTTGAATTCTTTGAATGAGGAAATGAAGGAAATAATAGATAGTGAGATTTAGTACTGCCCCATTTGGTTCATGGGAAAGGAGGCAGGGATGGGAAATCAATTGATTTCCCATGTTTGGTAATTCCCATTTGAGAAATGGTTTAAGACACGAAAGTAGGGGAAAGTGAAGCCTTCCTCTCAACTTGGATTTTGATTTCCTTCCTCACGAAAGTTTGGGAAAATGAGCCAACATTCAATACACATTTTTCATTGTCATTTTGTCCTCATGAACAATTTAGAATTACAATGTATCATTAAATGTTTTCTTTTTTTATTTGATTTAATATGGGTATAATTGGAAAATTATACAAACTTTGTTTTCCATTCCTACTCAAAACAAACATGGGAAAGGAAACAAAGTGAAATATTCGGATTACTTTCCCGACATTACCAAACGTGGGAAATGAATCTTCCATTCTCATCCATTGGGAAATGATATGGGAAGTGATTTCCCCTCAAATTCGTTCCGTGAACTAAACGGGCCTTAAAGTTTTGAATTTTTTCAGTTGGGGGAAATGATAATTGATTGCATTGAATGATAATTGCGTTTTTAAATTTGGGTGGCTACGATCTTGTTGGTTGAGGTGCGTGGCGGCTATGGATGGTGGGGTGGTGGGTTTCGTTTAGGGTGGAGAAATGGGAGGTGAGGGGGAGAAAGTGTTTTTTATTTATTTATAAATATAAATATTTGTAAGTTCATATTAAATATTAAATATGAAATATTTTTTCAATCAAGCAAACTTACGGAATTGAGTGATTGGACTGAATTTGTTAACTGCTGCAACTACAGTGATGAAATCGGGAAAATTGAAATCATGGTGACCAAATGTGATTTGGAGCCAAATTCTAGTGGCCAAAAATGCAATTAACAAAGTTAGAATGGGAAAATTCATATTGCAATCCAACCCCTGTATAGTGTATATGGATATGGAAGAATATACCTCACATGGCTGAGCAACAACGTAAAAAAGAGTTAAAGTTATGGGGCCAAACTGAAAATTAGAAAAAGCTGTTTCACATTGTATAGCTCCGAAAACGCAATTAGAAAAACCTGCTTAGTCCGAGAGTAAGCAAAGGTTTTTCGAGCTCCTCCAAGTCCAGGGTTAGTCCTCCTTCCACCCTATTCAACAATCGGTATTATAAACTAAAATTTCTCATTCCAGTGTGCTTATTGTCTCAGATCTTTAGTCAGCTATGCTTGTATGCAAATTGCTAAAATTCTGTGTGTATCTGGTATTAGTTTTACATTTGTTTGTTTGTAAGGTCTAGATATTTAGTTTTGTCAATTTACTGATGATTGTTTTTTTCTTTTGCGTTTTGGTAAAAACTGTTTGGGTGATGGGAAAAAGGAAGGAAAGGAAATGAAAATTTGACATTTTGAGCTTTTGGCTGGTGGCTCAGGAAATTGGGGAAAAAGAGAAGAAAATGTAAAATCCGCACACTTTTGTTTGAGATTGGTTTAGGGTTCAATACGGAATTGCAGAAATATTCAATTCAACTTGCCCAACTCTTGGTGCCAAGTACAGCTGAGTTAGGATTTTGCAAGAAACCGATGCAAAACTAGGTTTTTAGATTTTAAAATCGTTTCCTTCTCCCATTGCTGTAAAATGGTGCGCTAGATATGATTTAGAATAGGGATTCCATTCCATGTTGTTTGAGAGAACTTGGAAAGTAGACAATAAACTCTTAACATTTTTCTTTTGTCATTATTGTTTTGCAGGTTGCATGGATTTCTCTGATCAAGTGCCAGACAGAGAAACATTGCAACTTTGGTTGCGAATTCTGTGACTGATAACGTTTTTGGTATGCATTAAAATCAAGTTTGAGATAAAAATTGGAACAAATTGCAAGTTCAATTAGTTATGGAGCCCCTCTGGAAGCTTCTGTATTTGCTGGAGCCTGCACCTATTTCTCTAATTGTAACAGCAGTAGGTGTGACTTTTGGATCTGCATTTCGCGCTCTTAATTATGGGAAAGAAATGGAGAGAAATCGTGATTTATCAGAAACATCAATTACATTAGATAGGTCCCAAGCTCTCATGATCCCAGTAATGAGCTCTATAAGCTTGCTTTTGATGTTCTACCTGTTCTCTTCTGTCTCTCAACTCCTCACTGTATTCACAGCCATTGCCTCTGTATCCTCCCTATTTTTCTGCCTATCTCCTTATGTAGCCCATTTGAAGTCACAATTTGGTTTTGCTGACCCGTATGTGTCAAGATGTTGTTCCAAGTCATTTACACGAATCCAAGGGCTGTTACTGTTCTTATGCATTGGTACAGTTACTGCTTGGCTTATTACTGGACATTGGGTATTGAACAATTTGTTGGGCATTTCCATATGCATTGCATTTGTGAGTCATGTCCGTCTTCCGAACATCAAAATTTGTGCAATGCTCCTCGTCTGCCTATTCGTATATGACATATTCTGGGTTTTTTTCTCTGAGAGGTTTTTTGGGGCGAATGTCATGGTATCAGTGGCAACACAACAAGCTTCAAACCCTGTTCACACTGTTGCAAATAGTTTGAGTCTGCCTGGGCTGCAAATGGTAACAAAGAAGTTGGAATTGCCCGTGAAGATTGTGTTTCCCAGGAACTTATTGGGCGGACTGATTCCTGGAGGAGCCAGAGACTTCATGATGCTTGGTCTCGGTGACATGGTATGACATCCTTTTTTGTCAATGCATCTAGTGTAACTTACGCTGTCCTGATGCATCCATATTTATATTTATAGTTTACCTTGCGAGATTAAGAGTCTACGGACTATAACCATCATCATTGCGATACCAAAAACGTTACCTTGTTAGATCTAGAGTTAGAATTTTCACACCATCATAACGCGCATTCCTTTCTGGCTAGGTACTTATGTCCTGGAAGTCTCAAGCAATTTAAAATTTTATTTTGTTCATGTTTTATTGCAGGCAATTCCTGGTATGCTTCTGGCATTAGTCCTATGTTTTGATCATCGAAGGAGCAGGGATTCGATAAACCTGTTAGAAATGCATTCCTCGAAGGGGCACAAATATATTTGGTATGCCCTTCCTGGGTATGCCATTGGACTGGTTACTGCTTTAGCAGCTGGCGTTCTGACCCACTCACCTCAACCTGCTCTTCTTTATCTTGTAAGTCTTTTTGTTGTTTTTAAAGTTTATTGCTATTGTCTGCTATTCTCTCATGAGAGTTGATGGATGTTGCCACTTATAAGGTTCAGTTCTTCGGTAAATGGTACATTTAACATTAAGGTATGGTGCTCTGGAAAATTAGAGGGTGCTTTCTGGACAAAATCATACCAAAATTGCATGCCAACATTTGGTTATGACTAAGAGAGTTTACCATCTGGCTTCTTTTGGGTTGTTTTAGTTGTTGCAACTTTCAGTGAGTTGATAGAAAATTTGATTGCACCTCTTATTCTTGACCATCTGTTGTTAACTTTTCCTGCTATTGGTCAATGTATGTAGGTGCCTTCTACGTTGGGACCAATTGTTTTCATATCTTGGATAAGGAAGGAACTAGCAGAGCTATGGGATGGACCCATTCCAAACTCGAACGATAAAGCTCACCAGATAGAAGTGTGAGCCACACATATCATTGTGGTCTTGCACCAGCTCAGTGCCTGCTTGCAGAGCAAAATGAAAGTTGTACATTCACTTGGAATTGGAAGTCCTATATTCCTACTTGAAAAACCTGACAGGAAATTAGCAATCCGTTTTTATGTTCTGACATCTGATACTTCAAATATTCCGGTTCCAATTCTTCGACATGCTATGTATGGAAGGAAATGTATGCGTTGATCTTGTCATTCCTTAATACAAAAATCTCTTTGAAATATGAACTTAGATATTTTCTTGGTAAAAACTGTTCTATTCTAGCAGATGTATCAAAACGTTGGAAATACCCAATTGACATCCGTTCCCAACCTTAACCTCAGTGGTTCCTGCTTCCTTGATGACACAATGCTCTCTCTGCATTTTGTGACCATTCAACCCATCAGTAGAAGAAAAAGAAAGAAAGAAACAAAGGGCCAAAAAAAGAAGTTAATGGCTTCTTTTGAGAAAAACTTTTCATTTGAAGTTGGGCTGGCTCTGTTGCCTGCCTGACCCGTCGGTCAAAAACTTCACATCATAAAAAGGCCCAAAAAGATAAGCAACTAAAAAACGACCTCGTTTTGGAAAACGACTTATCGAGTTTCATTCAAGAAAAAGGCAGCCCGAAACGACGCCGCGTAGCTGTTTCCCAGCAAACGACATCTTCTACTACCCCTCTCCTTTACTTCTTTGAAGCAACATTTCTTCTCTGTCTCTATTTGCAGAGAGTTAATCAGAAGAAGATGGGAACTTCAGTTCAGGTAACACCGTTGTGTGGAGTGTACAATGAGAATCCATTGTCGTATTTGGTGTCAATCGACGGCTTCAACTTCCTCATTGACTGTGGTTGGAACGACCACTTTGACCCCTCCCTCCTTGAACCCCTCTCCAGGTCTCTCTCTCTCTCTCTCCCGCTTTCTTCAATTCAATCTCTTGCTTTCTTTTTTACTTGCAGAGTTTCAATGGCTGAATTTTGTTGCGCAGGGTAGCTTCGACCGTAGATGCAGTGTTACTGTCACATCCAGATACACTTCACCTCGGTGCAATTCCGTACGCCATGAAACAACTCGGCCTCTCTGCTGTCGTTTACTCAACTGAGCCTGTTTACAGATTAGGTCTTCTCACTATGTATGATCAGTACCTCTCACGCAAGGTGAAATTAATTCATAAAGCATAATATTCTGTTAGTTTAAAATGTATTTATGCTCACCATGTATTTGCATAAGTTTCTGACTGAGCAGAGATTGATTAAAAATTTGCAGCAAGTATCTGATTTTGACCTGTTTACGCTGGATGATATTGATTCTGCTTTCCAAAATGTCACCAGACTAACCTATGCTCAAAATCATCATCTTTCTGGTATGCCCATTATGTATAATTCGTATGCAAAGTATTGGTGGAATAAATATAGATATATTAATGTTTATCGTTTATAGGCAAGGGAGAGGGAATTGTGATCTCACCCCACGTATCTGGGCATCTCTTGGGTGGTACTGTCTGGAAGATAACAAAGGATGGAGAAGATGTTATATATGCCGTGGACTTCAACCATCGAAAAGAGAAGTAATTATCTACTCTTCTGTCAACTACCTGTGGCAATTCAATTACTTATGTGTGTATATGATGTCTGGAATAAAGAAAGATGATTTTGAACTGCTTACTGCTGTGATTTTCATCAGGCATTTGAATGGAATTAATCAAGCATCCTTTGTGCGCCCTGCTGTTCTAATAACAGATGCCTATAATGCTTTGAACAATCAGCCTTATAGACGCCAAAAGGACAGGGAATTTACAGGTACCTTACAAACAAGGAATTTTAGCTACCTCAAGATTTTTGTCTTAAAAATTGTCATCTACAGTAAAATTCATGTTTGCTTGTCTTCTTTATTTTCCTTTTTCCTAAACAAGTATTTATACTTTGTGAACGAATGAGGTTTTGTTATTCTTAGTCTGTATTTTATTTTCTGGTTATTATTTAGATACAATAAAGAAGACTCTACGATCTGATGGAAATGTGTTACTACCTGTTGATACTGCTGGCCGAGTTTTGGAACTTGTTCAAATATTGGAATCGGTTAGTAGGGGAGACATTTTTAAAAAAATTAAAAAATTGTATTGACAACACATAAGTTTTGTCTTGTCAACTATACTTATTTATATTGGTTCTTCCATCAATTGCAGTGTTGGGCAGATGAAAATTTGAACTATCCCATCTTCTTTCTAACGTATGTTGCATCTAGTACAATTGATTATGTTAAAAGTTTCCTTGAGTGGATGAGTGATTCTATTGCAAAGTCGTTTGAGAAGACACGGGAGAATGCTTTTACTTTGAAGTAAGTGGTCTTATTTACTATATATGTTAACTCACGACAATTTGAAATTTTGAGTCACTGACTTTAGATATCTGTTTGATAGGAATATACTGTTTGTGTTTGTACAAATGTGTTAGTGAGTGTTAGTATAGCTGTTTGTACAGACCTGTGTTAAATAAGTGTTAGTACAGCTGCTATCTTTACACGGTAGTGTTTATTCGCATCTCCACCCTTTGTATAGCTATAAATACCTCCCATTGGAGATTTGAATGAAATATCAGAAATTTTCTGCATCTTATTTTCTACTTGGTATCGAGCATACTAATTTGCTCTTTTTACTTTCTTATTCCTTCCTATTTCTGTGTTACCACAGGATCTCTATCATCTTCACCAAGGGTATACGACTTAGGTGTTCTCTCTATCATTTCTTACCGGAAATCTCGAGTATGCTCTGTGGTTGCAGCTAGGCGAACTTCTACATCAGAAATTTCCTTTTTTATTTCTCTCTACCATAAACACAAATTTCAGCTGCTATTATGGGTGACAAATCAGAAACTTCAGATTCTCTTGGTGCTGAAACATCTGCCCCAATGATGAATTTCCAGCAAGATACACCTTCCTCAATTGGGGTAAAGCTCAATGGCACCACCACCGTCTTTGGTCCAAAGTTCTTGAGATGCATATTGCTGCCCGTGAAAAATATGGTTACATCTAGGGACTAGGATCGCACCAAGAGATTCAGATCCTAAATTTGAGAAGTGGATGGCGAAAATGCACTAGTGAAGTAAGTGGCTCATCAATTCTATGGCCCTGCCCTCATGATGAATTTTATTCATTGTGAGACTTAAAGATGTTTGGGATACCGTCAAGAAAACGTATCATGATGCTTCGATGCTTCCCAAGTCTATGAGTTGATGAAAAATCCTTCCAAATGCGTCAAGATGGCCGACCATTGACCATCTATTTCAAGGAACTCAATTCCACCTTTATGGAGCTTGACTTAGTCGTCAGAATGACTTGGAGAATCCATCGACTTCGCCAAATTGAAGCGCATCTCTCGAAGAACGTGTCTATACATTTCTTTGGACTTGATCATAATGCGGATCAAGTATGTGGACGTATTCAGCCACATCACCTCTTCTGATATTGATGAAGCTTATTCTATGGTTCGTAGAGAAGCCTGACGCCAGGTCACCATGGCTGCCGAAGGAACCCCGGAAGTCACCTTGGCGATTAATAGGGCTCAACCTTGGCAAACTACTACTTACAACACCTCGAGACTTCTTCAACATTTTCGAGAGAAAGTGTTCTCATTGCGATCGTAAGGTGGTCATGAGAAGGAAACCTGTTGGAAAATTGTAGGATACCCGAATGGTTCAAGTTGAAACAGTCAACGCAGGAAAAAAGTCCTCTCAAAGCAACTCGGTCTCTCTCGACACATCACAAGCATCTCAGTTTATTTCGGTAAAGGTAAGAATGGAGTGTCGTTTATTTCTTCTAAAAATCCATGGATAATTGATTCAGGGCAACCGATCATATGACTAGTGACTCATCTCGCTTCACCTCTGTTGCACTCCGTCCATCTCGTCATTCGTTCGAGTTGCAGATGGAACTCTCACTCCAGTTCAAGGGGCTGGTTCCCTATCACTTTCGTCTACTTTACCTTTATCTTCTGCTTTGCATGTTCCTAACCTCTCTAATAGTCTTCTCTATCGGTCAAATTACCAGCAGTTTAAATTGTTCGGTAACCTTTTTCCTACTCATTGTATCTTTCTGTGATCGTCTCACGAAGATGACGATTGGTAGTGCAAGAGAGAGGGGTCTCTACTACTTGGAGGGGCAGTGGCAATCTCATATCCAATGGCGTGGTTTTCGGTGGCTGGAAATCCAGCTTTAGATCGAGAAAAATTCTTCTATGGCATCGCCGTTTAGGACATCCCTCTTTTATCTATCTAGAACGCTTATTTCCGCATTTATTTGCTAATGTTTGATTTCTAGTCTTGATGTGAACATTGCATTTATGCGAAAAATCATCGGTCTCATTTCCACCAAGCTTTTAATAAAAGTACTACTCCTTTTCTCGTATTCATCTGATGTGGGGACCATTTTCTACTCCTACTTCTTCGGGTTGTCGATACTTTATATCTTTCATTGATGATTGCACTCGAGTGTGTTAGTTTATTTGATGACATCTAAAAGTGAAGTTAGTACTATTATCCCTAAATTCCATCAACTAATCAATACCCGCCATGTCCAAATCCAGGAGTTTTTCATTCGATAATGGGCGTGAGTTTGTCAATCTTTCTCTTGCCCGAGTTCTTCCAAAGAAGATGGCATTATCCACCAGACAACTCGCTTACACACCCCAACAGAACGGTATAGCAGAGCGTAAGAACCGCCATCTTCTCGATGTGGCTCATCCTTATGCTTTACTATGCAAGTTAAATTCCTGGGTCGATGTCATGTTCTTCTGCGTTCCTCATTAACGTAATGCCTACTCGTATGCTTGATTATCAAACACCCATCAAAGTATTGTCTCACTTCCACTCAATCCCTTCCTTACTTAATTTGCCTCCTAAAATCTTTGGTTGTCTTTGCTATGTCCATGTTCATTCTCCACAGGGGACAAATTAGATCCACGTGCCCTTAAGTGTGTTTTCTCGGATACCCCCATCTCAAAAGGGATATAAGTGTTTTCATCCTCCTTCGGGTAAGACATATGTGTCTATGGATGTTGAATTTTGTGAACAGGAATCATATTTCTCAGGGGGAGTCAGCAACTTCCCTCTTGGGGAGATTAGAGTACGGACGAGGAGAAGTTGTGGTTTGAACACAAATTAAAGTTCTCCTACTCTCCTACTCAAGGTGAGGGGAGATATTGGCTGAACATGAACACATTACTTTGAAAACATTTGAAAGAAGAAAAAAGAAACATGTGAATGTTTCACCGCCACCTCCTTCTTTGGATCCTCCTCTCTATGATCCTACCATCCAATCGACTGATTCTTACGGGTCGATCTTGGTACATGCTTCTATCCCTATCTTATCTAATTCTTCGATATTGACTCATTATCTGAATCGATCATATAGCTCACTAGAAACTCCCTTGGTTCCACATGATGAGAATAGTGGGAAGATATCTGCGTGATCGCCACCCTCCGAAAAATTTGGTTTCCTTCATCCAATAATGTTAAGTATCCTATTTCCAACTATATTTCATACCTGATCTTTCTAAGTCTCATTTGACTTTCGCACAACAATTGTCAGTGTACGTATGCTCATTCTAATAAGTTTCAGACGCTTGATGATCCTAAATGGAAATCTGCTATAGTAGAAGAAATGAAGGCTCTTGGAAAAACTCTACATGGGAGATGGTTGAGTTACAAGAGACAAGAAAGCGTGGGGTGCAAGTGGGTGTTCACGGTGAAGCGTAATCGGATGGTTCGATAGAGAGGTATAAAGAAAGCCCGACTTGTGGCAAAGGGCTATACCCAAACTTATGGGATCGATTATCGGGAGACATTTGCTCCATTGCCAAGATGAGTACGACCGAGTTCTTCTCTCGTTGGTCGTCAACTTAGATTGGCCGCTAAAGCAGTTTGACGTCAAGAATGCCTTTCTACATGGGAGATCTACAAGAAAAGGTTTACATGGACCCTCCTCCAGGGTTTACACCTAAAGGGGAAAGGTTTGCAAGTTAAAGAAGGCTTTATATGGCCTTAAGCGGTCACCTAGGGCCTGGTTTGGCCGATTCATCATTCCATGAGAAACTATGGCTTTAAACAGTCTCAAGTGATCACACACTATTTCTTAAAGCGTGTTGGCAGCAAGATTACTTTGCTAATTGTTTATGTGGATGACATGGTGGTTCATATGGTAATGATGAACGGGGAGATTGAGAATCTTCAAAGTTACTTGGCCAAAGAGTTTGAAATGAAAGATCCGGGATCTCTCTCAAGTATTTTCTAGGAATTGAAGTTGCACGTTCTAAGAAAGGCATCTTCTTATCTCGTGAAAATATGTTCTTGATTTACTACAGAGCGAAAATTGGCGTGTGAACCTATTAATACTCCAATGGAGGTTAACCATGGATTGTCAATTTATCCGGATCGAGATACCCACTAACAAAGAGAGGTATCGTGAGGTTGGTTGGAAAGCTGATTTATCGGCTCATACAAGACTGACTGTCTTACGCCGTTAGTGTTGTCACGATTCATGCATAATCCAAGTGAAGCACACCAAGGTGCAAGTGGATCGAATTCTCAGTACTTGAAGTATACTCCAGTGCAAGGGTATATTGTTTTCAAAACATGGGCATTTAGATGTGGAAGGATTCTGACTGCGACTACGGCTGCCTCAAAACTTGATAGAAAATCAACTTGGAGTTATGTGTCTTTTGTTGGTGGTAATCTTGTAACTTGGAGGTAAGAAACAGGGGTTGTGTCGAGATCTAGCGCTGAAGCAGAGTATAGAGCACTCGGCCATGGCATAACCGAGCTTATTTGGTTAAAGATTCTAATAAGGGAACTCGGGTTTGAACCTAAGAAGCCTATGATTACGTATTGTGACAATACAGCTGCCATTGAAATAGCAAATAATCCAGTACATCATGAGAGAACAAAGCATATTGATATTGACAGACACTTTATCAGCGACAACTTGGCAAAAAATGTCATTCAGTGCCGTATATAAAGAGTGAAGACCAACTTGCAGATATGATGACGACTCATGCTGTTTCTAGCAGGGAACTCTACTCTTCACTAGACAAGTTGGGCATGTGCGATATCCATGCACCAACTTGAAGGGAGTGTTAGAATATACAGCTGTGTTTGTACAGCTGTGTTAGTTGAGTGTTAGTATAGCTGTTTGTACAGCTGTGTTAGTGTTAGTATAGCTGCTATCTTTACAGCTGTGTTAGTGTTTGTACAGCTGCATCTCCACCCTTTGTATAGCTATAAATACCTCCCATTGGAGATGAATGAAATATCAGAAATTTTCTGCATCTTATTTTCTACTGATACTATTGCAAATTACTGTTGCTGAACAATCACTTACTAGTTATGTTTGCTAATGCTTGCAGGCGTATAACACTTTTAGTTAACAAAAGCGAGCTTGACAATGCTCCTGATGGTCCGAAGGTTTACAATATATACATTTTGGAGTATTTTATCTTTAGTTTGCCTACTAGTTTGAATGGTATTGACATATACATCCCATACAGGTTGTTTTAGCATCCATGGCCAGCTTGGAAGCTGGTTTCTCTCACGATATATTTGTCGAATGGGCAACTGATCCCAAGAATCTTGTGCTTTTTACAGAACGAGCCCAGGTATAATTCGGAACTAGGTTCTTGACATAACTATCCATGTCAGGCATTTAAGTTATTATTAAAATCTATATTTTACTCATTTTCATTTCTTTTTTCATTATTATGTATACCACACATTGACACCTTGAGCTGTTTATGTAGTTTGGCACTTTAGCTCGCATGCTTCAGGCAGACCCGCCTCCAAAAGCTGTTAAGGTGACCATGTCCAAGAGGGTGCCCTTGGTCGGAGAGGAGCTAATTGCTTATGAAGAAGAACAGAACAGAATAAGAAAGGAAGAAGCTCTAAAGGCTAGTCTGATTAAAGAGGAGGAATCGAAATCTGTGCAAGGGGCTGATGTCAGCACGAGTGATCCAATGGTTGTTGATGCTAGCAATACACATTCTTTGCTAGATGGTAGGTGTGAAAACAAATTGCAATTGTCTGCTAATCTTTTGAAGGACATTTCTAAGCATCCGAGAAGCCTTCTTTAAATGAAAATGTTCTATTTGGAATGAACATCAAAGCATTACTAGTCCTTTGGACCTTTAAAATCTGAAGCCTTCCAGCAAGTTCGCTTCGTCTGCGTATATAAATTTTGTATGTAATTTATGGATAAAGTTTTACTTGGAGTTGTTAAAGTAGCATATATCTGTTTTTTTACCAATTTATTAACACACATGCAATTATTATTAGATGATTCTTCGTTACTAAGCAGTAAAGCTGCTAAAGTGTATTGTTCCATTGTTCCCTAGGATCGGTTTTATCATTGTGTAGTTCCACAATTTTCTCTTGATTTTCTTTTTGAAGATTGATGACATGATAGATCCTGTGCATTGAGGATATTTTTTTTTCGTATGGATCATTTAAAGTTTTAAAGTATGCAAACTATATCTCATCTATAGTGTATATAATGAACTTTTGTAATTGTTTGTTGCAGCAGCAGGTCCACACGGTGGTGGATACCGGGATATGCTAATAGATGGATTCACTCCCCCTTCTACCAGTGTTGCCCCTATGTTTCCCTTCTATGAAAATAATTCTGAGTGGGATGACTTTGGTGAAGTCATAAATCCGGATGATTATGTAATTAAGGATGCAGACATGGACCAAGGAGCTATGCAAGTAAGTTTTCATCTTGAAATATCAGATTCTTTTATTATTGTTCTTTTAAATCTGAGTTATTTAGCTTCTGACTCGGTTTGTGAGGATATAATATAGTGATGTTGGAAGGTTAAACCAAAACCCTAACAGGGATCCCGATTCTCCAGGTCATGCTAGCCATATTCTGGGCAGGAACATTTTCTCTGCTCCACTATGCCAAATTGTTCTCAGCTTGTAGAAAAGAGATTTGTACATACCATGATGCTTCTGTTTTAAAATTTCATCATCTCTGGTTGGTGGTGATATGGATGGAAAGCATGATGAAGGTTCTGCTAGTTTGATACTTGACACAAGACCTTCGAAAGTTGTAGCCACTGAATTGACCGTAAGTTGAAGTCTGCTAAATTAGTTTGTAGTTTTACCGATCTTGATATTCACTGAAACTAAGTTGTACTTTTGTTTTGTTTTTTTCTTTGTCTAATTCAGGTTCAAGTGAAGTGCTCATTAATTTATATGGACTTTGAGGGCCGTTCCGATGCGAGATCCATCAAATCAATTCTTTCCCATATGGCTCCTCTAAAGCTTGTAAGTCTGCTTATTTGTTTTTTTGTCTTTCCTTTTTGCAGTGAAGTGATTTATTTTGGGTGTAGGTTCTACTCTAGTAATTCATTAATGTGACCTTATGATTATGGTATATACTTTTTGTGTGTGGAGGTTTTGGTTCATGGAACAGCTGAGGCCACGGAACATTTGAAGCAACACTGCTTGAAACATGTTTGCCCTCATGTTTATGCTCCTCAAATCGAGGAAACAATTGATGTCACTTCTGATTTATGTGCTTATAAGGTAAAATCATCCCAGATCTAGACATAGGTGTATTAATCCATTCTATAATTTATTTTAATTTCCTTTCGCGAGATAAAAATTTATTTCTTTGTTGATATGGGACTCAGATTTCACAATTTAATCCATTTCCCATTATGTGAAATATATAGGTGCAACTGTCTGAGAAGCTCATGAGTAACGTGCTCTTTAAGAAGGTAGGCACGAAAGGGTTAAAGTTTACCTTGTGTAGTCTCTATCTCTATCATGTCCTCCTTACCAATTTGATGTAATTACAAACACAGCTTGGAGATTACGAAATAGCTTGGGTTGATTCTGAAGCAGGAAAGACAGAAAATGGAGCGCTATCTTTACTACCCCTCTCAACCCCAGCTCCACCACATGAATCTGTCCTTGTGGGTGACTTAAAAATGGCTAATTTCAAGCAATTTCTTTCCGACAACGGTGTTCAGGTACCAAAATTATCTCAACTTCATGTTGTGAAAGGTTATGCTCTAAGAAACTATTAAATGTGATTCCATCTTTATCTGATGACCTTGACAGGTTGAATTTGCCGGTGGGGCTTTGCGATGCGGTGAATATGTGACACTACGCAAAGTTGGGGATGCAAGCCATAAGGTAGGTTCGCCAATAACCATACAGTTAGTTATACTGAGAGTGTAGCAGCCAATTTCTTTTATTATAAGAGTTGCATGGCGTAAATTTTAGTGTGTAGATAGAAAGTCTGACTTGCGTGAGTATGTTTGTAGGGTGGTGGTTCTGGTACCCAGCAGATTGTGATTGAAGGCCCCTTATGTGAGGATTATTACAAGATTCGGGAGTATCTCTACTCGCAATTTTATTTGCTTTGAGTAGAGAGAGAGAGAGAGAGGGAGAGAGAGACATCATCTGTAACGCCTTTTTGATAAAAACTTTTAACTTGAATTAGAAAGAGAATGCAAGTTGTTCTTCAAACACAATTTTTTTTTTCAACTTTTTTACTTGGGTGATATTTTTACGTTTATTGATTTCTCTATACACTTCAGATATGATAATATCCAAATTGTTCCTATTCATTTAACATTTTTTAACAAATTGAAATTGAGGAAGAAAAAAAAATTATCTCGTTCTTTCATCTTTATCTTAACATCGCAACGATTACACGCCTCAATCTAAAATTCTTATTCGAATCAAGCATCAATGAAGACCTTTGACCAAGAAAAAAAAAATCTTATTCAGCTACCAAAAATTCCCCATGTGCAAGTATACTTGTTGCTTTGGTTGTTTATAGTTCATTCTATACTATAGCACATATTTGTTTTATTTTATTAATATTATACTTCGAAGTGTAAATTTGTTTACTAAAAGTGGAAATACAATGGTTGGTGTTATAAGACCCAAAGATACAGGGTCATGCATCGCTCCTTATAGATGTCATTAACTTTGTAGGGAAAAAAAATTAACTAAAAGAAAATGCAAGTTGATGAGAGGAGAGTCAAATTTACCGTACCAAGTGTGTGAATAAATAATATCTTAGTATTATGGCTTTTATCACAAATGGTCCTTCACGTTTTAAATTATCACGAATGGTCCTTCAGGTTTTTTTGTGACACTAATAGTCCTTAACGTTTTGACTTTTTATCACAAATAGTCCCTGCCGTTATAAATTCTGTTAAGTATGATGTGGAAGATAAATGGAGCCCACATGTCCAATCACATTGTGACATGTGGATAAAAAATAATTAAATAATTTTTTAATGAAAATTCCTTTTTTTTTTTCTGCAACTTTTCATCCCCTTCCTTACTCCGTCTCTCTCCCTCTCTGCACTCGCTCTCCACCCTTTGCTCTCCATCTCTTCTCCCTGTCCTCTCCTTCTCCCTCTGTTTTTTTTCTTTCCCACTGCCACCTGCAAGAAAAATACAAGATATACAGATTGCTCTCCACCCTTTGTTCTCCATCTCTTCTCGCAAACCCACAACCCATGCCCAACAAATATCTTCTTGCAACCCACCTATTCATGTTCACTTGGTTTCACGGTCCTCTGTATGGAATGGAATGGAAAATTCCCATTCAATTCTAACTTTAAGTCATAAATATAAAAGAGAAGCCATACGCACATTGGACCACGAAACCGAAAAATGTCCAATTTTGTCCAGTCATTCAATTTTGTCGAGAACCAGAGAAGGATAACAAAAACAATATGTACAAGTAGGATGAAGGAAGGAGAGCACCGCCATTATTGTTCAACTGGTGTCGTCTCTATGTTCTTGTCATGTGTGTGCCAAAAAGTGAAGGTCGACTCTCTCAATGACTGGCTGGTTACTGATTCACCAAGTGAGGCACACCATAGGGCTAGCGCTTCTCTTTGTCCCTATGCAGTGCGCCAAGGTGCCATTGATGCAGAGGGGAGAGAGACGAGGAGTAAGGAAGGGGATGAAAAGTTGCAGAAAAAAAAGGAATTTTCATTAAAAAATTATTTAATTATTTTTTTATCCACATGTCACAATGTGATTGGACATGTGGGCTCCATTTATCTTCCACATCATACTTAACAGAATTTATAAGCAGGGGACTATTTGTGATAAAAAGTCCAAACGTTAAGGACTATTAGTGTCACAAAAACCTCGAAGGACCATTCGTGATAATTTCGTAAACGTGAAGGACCATTTGTGATAAAAGCCTAGTATTATTTAATTACTTTCGTTAGTAATTATATTTTAATAATTATTTATTTAGTGAATAATTAGTATTAAATATTTTAATTAACTTCATAAATTATATTACTTAGTAAATAGTACATAATTTTTTATTTAATAAAATATTTAAATAATAATTAAAGTAATTAAAAAAGAAATTCAGATTATGCTATTTAAAAATATTCCATTTATAGAGTATAGTACATGTGTGCCTTTTGAAATATTCCGTTATTTTATAGTGTATATCCGAGCGGCTGTACTTATGAAATATTCCATTTATAGAGTATAGCCGCACGGCTATACTGTTTGAAATATTGCATTTATAGAGTATAGCCGTACGGCTATACTTTTGTAATATTCCATTTATAAAGTATAACCGACCGGCTATACTTTTGAAATATTCCATTTATAGGGTATAGCCGCGCGGCTATAGTTTTTGAAATATTCCATTTATAAGGTATAGCCGCGCGGCTGTACGTTTGAAATATTCCATTTATAAGGTATAGCCGCGACTATACTTTTTGAAATATTCCATTTAAAGGGTATAGCCGAACGGCTATACGTTTGAAATATTCCATTTAAAGGGTATAGCCGAACGGCTATACGTTTGAAATATTCCATTTATAGAGTATAGCCGTCCGGCTATACTTTTTGAAATATTCCATTTAAAGGATATAGCCGTACGGCTATACTCTTGAAATATTCCATTTAAAGGATATAGCCGAACGGCTATACTTTTGAAATATTCCATTTAAAGAGTATAGCCGGACGGCTATACGTTTTGAAATATTCCATTTATAGGGTATAGCCGCCCGGCTATACTGTTGAAATATTCCATTTATAAAGCGGCTCTTCTCGAATATTGATTTTGAATTTTTGTAGATCCTGTCATGAATAAAGGATGGAGACCAGAGCTATGATAGAAAAAAGAATACATCGAATTAAGATCATTGCCCCGTATCATATATTCAGACAAGTAGAAAATTTTCATGGAGATCAACTGTCATAAAGTTGATGAACCGATCAACCAACACATGCTCTACCTGTAACAGAAGGATCATCCAGTCCAGCACCAAATGCTTTTAAAGACTCTACAAAAGTGGTGTCTCCTCCATTACATGCTTCTCCGAGAGCCACCCTGTAAGAAACTTTTGGGGTCAAAATTAAAAGAGAACGTCTGACTGGTGCCACTTAATGTTTATGCTACTAATGAGTAGAGAGACTTGTTTGAAACATATTGAAACAAAAGTAAACAAAGACGTAGAGGGAAAAAGTTAATCTAGATAGGAATTAAAAAAGAACGTTGAAGGAGAAAACAAAGGAAAAAAATTCACTTCAGTTCAGTAACTGAGAATGCAGTGACATCAAAGATCCTGCTAACTGCACTACCAACTCTAATGCCGACCAAAAGCAGCCTTTCTTTCTAACAAACAAGCAAGATTTTCTGCAAGCAAACGAGGTGTTGCCCACTTAACACTAAGCAAACATAAAAAACCGAGAGAAGGGAGCTATTTACAGTGAGATAGTGCGATGATTTCATCTCCAAATTCATATCACCTGCTTCTAAAAACATTGGGGAATCCTCCAGTTTGATAAATGCGCCATTTTCCTCTCAAATTTGAACATCTAATATCACTTTTTCACTTGTAATTGCATTATTTGCCGGGACAATTGCAATAATGGCCGGGACAAGAAAGTTTTTCTCAAACTTTGGATCAAGGTCTTAAATATCGAAGGTTTCGGAAATATCGGTGCTTCAAAAACACGGAAATATCGGGAAAATATCGATATCGATAAAAATTGGATAAAAACCACGGAAATTGTAAGAAAAACTTGGAAATTTTTATTGAAACTTTAGAGAATGTTTATTTAGTCAAATATCTATTAGTTTATCACAAAAAATTGGAAGGAAATGCATTGCATGATGGATTTAACTGATTTAAGATTATTATATAGCGAGCTGACAAACACTGTGACTGTAGAAAATATGTTGTAATCAATGAAAGAATATTAAATACACCATAATCATTTATATATAATGATTTACTACAATTTACACTTTATACATTGCATTGTAAGATACATAAGCGACTTAGTACCACATAGAGTTCCTATGAGGTTCAAAATTTTCATTATCTTCTTCATCTCTATGTGTAGAGTAAGTATATTGTGAAGAGTAGTCATTAAATGATAAATCCCCAAAATAGTCATTAAATAGTGTAGGTTTAAACGTGGGGAGTATTTCAATTTTTATTTTCAGAAACAGCTAGTGTGAACATATATAAATATGAGTTTTGATAAGTAATAAATACAAACAGACCAACAGCGTGGTGATAAAGTGGGAAGGAAGAAACCAACACAGCAGCAGGTCCAGAGTTCAAAACCCTGGGTGCTACAACTCTGTTGAGTTTTCCATGTTTCAGGACTTCCAGGCGATATTTTCGAAATTTCAGTCATTGCTTTGGAATGAGTGCCAAAGTTTAATCGTGTTGACTAAAATTCAATCCTTCCATTACGAATTTTCCGGAATTACGAATTTTCCAATCTTATTGTGTGCACCACAAGTTTAGATAGTACCAAAGAAATCCAGTCAACATCATCATTTGTGTCATTCCAATTTACGTTTATATGATTTCTCTATACACTTCAGATATGATAATATCCAAATTGTTCCTATTCATTTAACATTTTTTAACAAATTGAAATTGAGGAAGAAAAAAAAAATTATCTCGTTCTCTCATTTTTATCATAACATCACAATGATTACACGCCTCAATCTAAAATTCTTATTCGAATCAAGCATCAATGAAGACCTTTGACCAAGAAAAAAAAACTAAGTACACCTTATTCAACTACCAAAAATTCCCCATGTGCAAGTATACTTGTTGCTTTGGTTGTTTATAGTTCATTCTATACTATAGCACATATATGTTTTATTTTATTAATATTACACTTCGAAGTGTAAATTTGTTTACTAAAAGTGGAAATACAATGGTTGATGTTATAAGACCCAAAGATACAGGGTCATGCATCGCTCCTTATAGACGTCATTAAATTTGTAGGGAAAAAAATTAACGAAAAGAAAATGCAAGTTGATGAGAGCCCCCCCAAGAGTCAAATTTACCGTACCAATTGTGTGATTAAATAATATCTTAGTATTATTTAATTACTTTCATCAGTAATTATATTTTAATAATTATTTATTTAGTGAATAATTAGTATTAAATATTTTAATTAACTTCATAAATTATATTACTTAGTAAATAGCACTTAATTTTTTATTTAATAAAATATTTAAATACTAATTATTCACTATGTAAATAACAATTAAAACATAACTACTAATTAAAGTAATTCAAAAAAATATTCAGATTATGCTATTTAAAAATTTTCCATTTATAGAGTATAGTGGCGGCTGTACTTTTGAAATATTACGTTTAGAGTATAGCCGCACGGCTATACGTTTTGAAATATTCCATTTACAGGGTATAGCCGGACGGCTATACTTTTTAAAATTTTGCATTTATAGTGTATAGCCGCACGGCTGTACTTTTTGAAATATTCCATTTCTAGGGTATAGCCGCACGGCTATAATGTTGAAATATTCCATTTATAAAGTATAGCCGAACGGCTATAATTTTGAAATATTCCATTTATAGGGTATAGCCGGACGACTATCATTCTTCGAAATATTCCATTTATAGGGTATAGCCGCACGGCTATACTTTTGAAATATTCCATTTATAGGGGCGATACTTTTTGAAATATTCCATTTATAGAGTATAGCCGCAGGGCTATTCTGTTGAAATATTCCATTTATAGGATATAGCCGATCGGCTATACTTTTGAAATATTCCATTTGCAGATTATAGCCGCGCGGCCATACTCTTTGAAATATTCCATTTATAGGGTATAGCCGATCGGCTATACCTTTGAAATATTTCATTTATAGAGTATAGCCGCCCGGCTATACCTTTGAAAGATTCCATTTATAGAGTATAGCCGCCCGGCTATACCTTTGAAATATTCCATTTATAGAGTATAGCCGCCTGGCTATACCTTTGAAATATTCCATTTATAAAGCGGCTCTTCTCGAATGTTGATTTTGAATTTTTGTAGATCCTGTCATGAATAAAGGATGGAGACCAGAGCTATGATAGAAAAAAGTATAAATCGAATTAAGATCATTGCCCCGTATCATATATTCAGACAAGTATAAAATTTTCATGGAGATCAACTGCCATAAAGTTGATGAACCGATCAACCAACACATGCTCTACCTGTAACAGAAGGATCATCCAGTCCACCACCAAATGCTTTTAAAGAATCTGCAAAAGTGGTGTCTCCTCCATTACATGCTTCTCCGAGAGCCACCCTGTAAGAAACTTTAGGGATGAAAATTAAAAGAGAATGTCTGACTGGTGCCACTTAATGTTTATGCTACTAATGAGTAGAGAGACTTGTTTGAAACATATTGAAATGCAATAGATAATCACAAAACAAAAGTAAACAAAGACGTAGAGGGAAAAAGTTAATCTAGATAGGAATTAAAAAAGAACGTTGAAGGAGAAAACAAAGGAAAAAAATTCACTTTAGTTCAGTAACTGAGAACGCAGTGACATCAAAGATCCTGCTAACTGCACTACCAACTCTAATGCCGACCAAAAGCAGCCTTTCTTTCTAACAAATAAGCAAGATTTTCTGCAAGCAAACGAGGTGTTGCCCACTTAACACTAAGCAAACATAAAAATCGAGAGAAGGAGAGCTATTTACAGTGAGATAGTGCGACGATTTCATCTCCAAATTCATATCACCTGCTTCTAAAAACATTGGGGAATCCTCCAGTTTGATAAATGCGCCATTTTCCTCTCAAATTTGAACATCTAATATCACTTTTTCACTTGTAATTGCATTATTCGCAAGGACAATTGCAATAATGGCCGGGACAAGAAAGTTTTTCTCAAACTTTGGATCAAGGTCTTAAATATCGAAGATTTCAATTATCGGTCTTCAAAACAAAGGAATATCGATGGAAATATCGGAAAATATCGATATAGATAAAAATTGGATAAAAACCACGGAAATTGTAAGAAAAACTTGAAATTTTTTATTGAAACTTGAAGGAATGTTTATTTAGTCAATTATCTATTAGTTTATCACAAAAATATGGGAAGGAAATGCATCATGATGTATTTAATCGATTTAAGATTATTATATAGCGGTAATGACAAATGATAACTGTGTAGAAAATATGTTGTAATTAATGAAAGAAGATTAAATACATCATAATCATTTATATATAATGATTTACTACAATATTTTACACTTTATACATTGCATTGTAAGATACATTCCCAAAATAGTCATTAAACAGACACAAGAAAGAATATTAAATGATAAATTCCCAAAATAGTCATTAAATGGTGTAGGTTGAAACGTGAGTAGTAGTTCAATTTTTATTTTCAAAAACAGCTAGTGTGAACATATATAAATATGAGTTTGGATATGTAATAAACACAAACAGACCAACAGCGTGGTGGTAAAGTGGAAAGGAAGAAACCAACACAGCAGCAGGTCCAGAATCGTGGGGTGCTACAACTCTGTTGAGTTTTCCATGTTTCAGGGCTTCCAGCCGATATTTTCGAAATTTCAGTCATTGCTTTGGATGCAAGTGCGAAAGTTCAATCGTGTTGACTAAAATTCAATCCTTCCATTACGAATTTTACTGAATTACGAATTTTCCTATCTTATTGTGTGCACCACAAGTTTAGATAGTACCAAAGAAATCCAGTCAACATCATCAGTATGCGTCAAATTTCTGGCTCTCCACAACACGTCTTAATTATATAGTCCTTAACTTTATTGTTAAGCTTTCATTTCATATCATTTGTGTTTTGTCTCATTGCTCGCTAGTCAGTTTCTCACCATGGAAACCTGGTTCCTTATCCTCGCCACCCTCTGCATCTCTTTTCTCCTCAAACCCCTTCTCAGTCTCTTCATCCCCTCCATTTCCAAACCCAACGATCAACCCAAACTCCCTCCTGGGCCCACCCCCATCCCCATCATCGGCCGATTGTTATGGCTCCGAAGATCCTTCTCCGAAATCGAGCCCATCCTCCGAAACCTCAGGTCCCAATACGGACCCATCATCACTGTCCGCATCAGCTCCCGCCCCGCCGTCTTCATCGCCAACCGCTCCCTTGCCCACCAGGCCCTCATCCAGAACGGCGCCGTCTTCGCCGACCGCCCGCCCGCCTTACCCACCAACAAGATCGTCAGCAGCAACCAACACAACATCAGCTCCGCCGTCTACGGCCCCACGTGGCGCCTCCTCCGCCGCAACCTCACCTCCGAGATCCTCCACCCTTCCCGCGTCAAATCCTACGGCGAGGCCCGTAAATGGGTTCTGGATATTCTCATAAACCGTCTCGGATCCGAGTCTCAATCGCAGTCCAAAGGCATCAGAGTGGTGGACCATTTTCAGTACGCCATGTTTTGCTTGCTGGTTTTGATGTGCTTTGGGGGCAAGTTGAACGAAAAACAGATCAAAGAAATCGAGGGCGTTCAGCGCCGCTTGCTATTGAGATTTGTGCGATTCAACATCCTCAACTTTTGGCCCAAATTGACTAAAATTCTGTTGAAAAATCGCTGGAACGAGCTATTTCAGCTCCGTAAGGAACAAGAAGACGTGCTCATTCCTCTGATTCGAGCACGACAGAAAGCAAAGAATGAAAGGCTGAGCAGCAAGGACGACGACAAAGATGATGACTTTGTGGTGGCGTACGTTGATACGTTGTGGGATCTCCAGATTCCTGATGAGAAGGAAAAGAGGAAGCTCTCTGAAGGTGAATTAGTGAGTCTCTGTTCGGAGTTTCTCAACGCGGGTACTGATACTACTTCGACTGCGTTGCAGTGGATCATGGCCAACATAGTTAAGTACCCACAAATCCAAGACAAGCTCTTTGCAGAGATTAAAGGGGTGGTGGCAGAAACAGAGGAAGAGGTGAAAGAGGAGGTCTTGCACAAGTTGCCATATCTGAAAGCTGTGATCTTGGAGGGTCTGAGGCGTCACCCGCCGGGGCACTTTGTGCTGCCACACGCCGTGACACAGGACGTGGTTTTGGATGGTCATGTGGTGCCCAAGAATGGTAGTGTGAATTTCATGGTGGCTGATATGGGGTTGGACCCAGAGGTGTGGGAGGACCCCATGGCATTCAAGCCGGAGAGGTTCTTGAGTGGTGGGGAATGCGGAGGAGCAGAAGGGTTCGATTTAACAGGGAGCAGAGAGATTAAGATGATGCCGTTTGGGGTGGGGAGGAGAATTTGTCCTGGCCTGGGTTTGGCAATGCTTCATCTGGAGTATTTCGTGGCCAATTTGGTCTGGAAATTTGAGTGGAGAGCTGTGGAGGGAGAAGATGTTGACCTGTCGGAGAAGCAGGAGTTCACTGTGGTCATGAAGAATCCATTGCAGGCCCATTTATCCCCAAGAGTGAAATAAGTGAGAGAAGGGTTTTTTGGTTGATTGTGAAATGAAATTGCAAACACAGCTTAGAGATTTTAAAATAGCTTTGCGTTGGTTGTGAAATGAGTAATGTGCCGTATAAATGCATTGCATTATGTGTTTTTCTGCACAAGTTGCCATTCAGTTCAGTATATATAAACCATAAATAATTATAGAATGCGATTATATTGAGCCTTTTATTTTTATTTTTTATGAACAATTAGTTTAGGGGGAGGGGAGGCTCAAAATTAGGAGTAATTTTTGGGTGTTGATACACCACGCTTTGGTGCATGTCATCCACTAGGTGTAGGACATGTGGAATGTTTCCAACGTCTGTTCGCCCACGCCAATATAAAAATAATGCAATAAATTAAAGTAATTTAAACGCCCAAAGTCTATTGGACAGAAACCACCACGTGTACCTGATATATTTAAAAATTTCTCCAAAATTAGGCCTTGATAACCAAGGGAACGACACCAGTTGGCTTGAGCTTTCTTTCTCTTCAGTATATAAAAACCATGCAATGCTTATTTATCTTCTGGTAACTGTTGGAATTTAATAATTTGTGTGCCAGAATCAGAAAAGAAATAACACTCAATTCAGTGTGAAATATAAACGGCCGACATTATCTCCCATATCATACAAAACAAAAGACTGATGCAAATACTACCAAGAGATAAACGTCCAGTCAACTTCAGTGTTTCGTCGGCAATTACGTTGCTAAAAAATAAAAATAAAAATTATTGAGTCTTTTTTAACTTCCTGTCTTTGTGTCATTGCTCGTGCGGATTATTATTCACCATGGAAATCTGGTTCCTTATCCTCCTCATCACCCTCTGCTTCTCTTTTCTTCTCAAACCCATCCTCAGTCTCTTCATCCCCACCATTCCCAAACCCAAACTCCCTCCTGGGCCCCTCACCATCCCCGTTATCGGCAACTTCCTATGGCTCTGCAAGTCATTCTCCGAACTCGAGCCCATCCTCCGAAACCTCAAGGCCCGTTACGGCCCTATGGTCACTCTCCACATCGGCTCCCGCCCGGCGGTCTTCGTTGGCGACCGCTCCCTGGCCCACCAGGCACTCATCCAAAATGGCGCCGTCTTCGCCGACCGCCCGCCGGCTTTAGCCACCGACAAAGTCCGAAGCAGCAACCAACACAACATCAGCTCCGCCGTCTACGGCCCCACGTGGCGCCTCCTCCGCCGCAACCTCACCTCCGAGATCCTCCACCCTTCCCGCGTCAAATCCTACGGCGAGGCCCGTAAATGGGTTCTGGAAATCCTCGTCAACGGGCTCGAAACAGAGTCTCAATCCCAACCCGAAGGCGTCAGAGTGGTCGACCATTTGCAATACGCCATGTTTTGCTTGCTGGTTTTGATGTGCTTTGGGGACAGATTGAATGAAAACCAAATCAAAGAAATAGAGGGTGTCCAGCGTCGCGTGCTCTTGAGTTTTGGGCGATATAATTTGCTCAATTTTTGGCCCAAATTGACCAAGATTCTGTTAAAAAAGCGCTGGGACGAGTTCTTACAGCTCCGTAAGGAACAAGAAGACGTGCTCATCCCTCTGATTCGAGCACGAAAAACAAGGCAAAGGATGAAAGCGGTAGAGAGGAGGAGTTTGTGTTGGCGTATGTTGATACGTTGTTGGATCTTCAGCTCCCTGACGAGAAGGAAAAGAGGAAGCTTTCTGAAGACGAAATAGTGAGTCTCTGTTCGGAGTTTCTCGACGCGGGTACTGATACTACTTCGACTGCGTTGCAGTGGATCATGGCCAACATAGTCAAGTACCCACAAGTCCAAGACAAGCTCTTTGCAGAGATCAAAGGAGTTGTGGAGGAAACAGAGGAAGCGGTGAAAGAGGAGGTCCTGCCCAAGTTGCCATATCTGAAAGCTGTGATCTTGGAGGGTCTGCGGCGCCACCCACCGGGGCACTTTGTGCTGCCACACGCTGTGATGCAGGACGTGGTTCTGAATGGTCATGTGGTGCCCAAAAATGGTAGTGTGAATTTCATGGTGGCTGAGATGGGGTGGGACCCAGAAGTGTGGGAAGACCCCATGGCATTCAAGCCTGAGAGGTTCTTGGGTGGTGGTGATTGTGGAGGAGCAGAAGAAGGGTTCGACTTAACAGGGAGCAAAGAGATCAAGATGATGCCGTTTGGGGCGGGGAGGAGAATTTGTCCCGGCTTTGGTTTAGCAGTGCTTCATCTCGAGTATTTTGTGGCTAATTTGGTTTGGAAATTTGAATGGAGAGCTGTGGAGGGAGACAACGTTGACTTGTCTGAAAAGCAGGAGTTCACTGTAGTCATGAAGAATCCATTGCAGGCTCACTTATCCCCCAGACTGAAATAAGTGGAGAGGGTCTTTGCTTACTTGTCTCATTTTCTGCATGTATTATTGTTCTTTAGAAAAAAGTAAGAAACAATATCAGCTATCTGTTCTGAATATTTGTTCTCTCCTTTCATGGTTTACTGCTTAAGGAAAGTAACTGTTCGTGGAGTTCTGGGCCATAATAAAAGCAGAGTCCACATAGACCGACATTGGGTCTAAAAAGAAAGCTTAAAACCCAAACAAGTTTTAAGGATTCGTAGACCCACATTGGTCTTGGGGTTTTGAGTACGAATTGACCCAAGTTAAGTTTTTTTGGGAAATAGCTCTACTAACAAGCCATGTCAAGTTAAGAGTTCTTATATTTTTTAGTACAAGCGATGATATAAATTACATAAAAATGAGAAGTTTGTCATACACACTATCAAGATACTATAAGAATTTGAATGTAAGACGATTTATTATGTCATTTTCCAATGAACTAGACCCGTTATCAAGTTAAGGACAACTTTATCCCCCGCTATAATACTCACCAAAAAATAAGAAACCCCAAGCCCAACTTTCACAACAACCAGAAAGGCAACGTTTTTGTTTCCATAGTTGTAAAAGTTGAAACGAAGACGGACAGGCACATAAAACGTCTTCATAATTTATTAGGAGAGAAATGTAATTGCCCATTCGTTTCTTTCTTCACCATGAATTACATATTTTTCCAGTGGTCTAAAATCCATGTTGTTTTATTTTTTTTACCAAAAATAAAATATTTAACAAAAAGGACCTCCCTCGGGGACTCCTCATGTATATAGACAAAAATAAAATAAAATAAAATATTGGATAAGAAAATTAAAGAAACTCTGTTCCTCACCCTCGGAATCCCTTTCAATTCTCTGCAATTAAACCTTTTTTCTCTGCAATTCAAGCTCATAAGAACCATAATTTTTACCAACAGCAGCGAGTTTTCATGGCCACTGTGACTGCAACATGGTCGCCGAGCTCGCTCCAGCTTCGTTTGGCTTTAAATTACGGCAATGGCACTAAAACCTCCCCCATTCTTGTACGGATGCGACTGGGGAGGCTGGATCATCGGGCTCGAGTGCTCTGTGTTGCTCAAGGCAGAGAGAGGCCTGGGAATGGATTGGAACCCCGTCGTAATGGGAGTTCGTGGGTCGGGTCAAACTCGACCGCTGATGGGTTTAAAGGGTGGTCCGATTCCGATAATGGAGAAGATTCATTGGATTCACAGAGGAGGAAATGGTTTGGAGGTAATGCTTGCTTGAATAGATTGCCGTTTTCTTTTTACCTCTTATGCTCTGTATAGCTAGTGACACTTGTGGAGTAGTTTGCTCTCAGGGACTGTGGGAGCTGGAGTTGCAGGAGCCGTTTTTGTTGTGGGGCTTACGTTTGCAGCATTGTCTTTGGGGAAACGAAACCATTCCAGTGAGTAGCTGTCTTCTTTCTTTCGATAACCATCAAGCTTTGAATATGGACTGAAAGTTGGGTAGTGTTGATGGAAGTTTTTTGTATCATTTTCATGGTTTTGTTGTGTAAGGTCCTGTATTCAATGTATTTAGTTTTCTGCTATGTCTTGAAACATATGTGGCTGTCTCAGGACCAGAACAAAAAATGGAGCCCTTAGCAACACAGCAGGAAATGTCATTGACCTATGATGATCAAAATGATAGAAGCACAGAAGATGTAGATGATCAAAGCACTATGAAGCATGATGCTAGTAGTAGTCCAGACGGAAGGACAGGTACTATCGAGGATTCTTCTTCATCTACGGAAATTGATGAGTCTCTGAGTGAAATTAGAGTTGTTAATGATGATATAAGGGGTTTGTCAGTACAAGATTTTAAGAACATATCCAGAGACACTGACGCCATCAATAATGCATCCATTCAAGAAGATTCACCACATGAATCAACTTCTGATGACAAGTTAGTTGAACCTGAAACATCCACAAGGCAATTTAATCTGCCGGAACCGGAAAAAGGAAATGATTCATTTGTTGCCTATGGGCTTGATGATTTTGACAGCAGCCTCACTGTAGGTACAGGAGATTTGGCTTCTGGACTTAAAGAGACCCTAGTTGGTGTGGAACCAACCAACTTGCCAGCCTATGATGCTAATCCTTCAAACCTTAGCATTGAACCCCAGGATGGAATACCTGGGACTAGTAAACAAAATGAACCTATAGGTCTGGATGTTTCAGTTACTTCACAGTCAAACACAATTTTAGAACCTAAGATTTCGTCTGAAGATAGCATGGGGACTGTAGCCTCATCTTCAACCAAAGAAGACCTTGACCTGAGCACATTGCAGGTCTTAGCTGAGGGAATCAGTTCATCCCTGGAAGGGAATATCACAAGTGAAAGTGAGTCATCTAGAAGCAAATCACAATTACCAAATGCTGGGAATTCCTTCTCTTCTGCTGGAATACCTGCTCCAACTGTGGTTTCTGCGGCTCTACAGGTGCTTCCTGGAAAGGTTTTGGTTCCTGCAGTTGTTGATCAGGTTCAGGGGCAGGCATTAGCAGCGCTGCAAGTGTTGAAGGTACCAGCATTTTGTCATCTTTTGCATTTAATTTCCTTGTTCCAAAGTTATTACAAATATATATATATACACATTTATTCTCTTATTCTAATGTATTAACGTGCGGAACGTGCGGATGCCATTGTAAACAAGCAGGAAAGCAGGGAGGGGTAGTACAAAATACATGGCGTCCGCATGATAATAACGTCCAAATGTCCGCATAGGAGAATTTCTGTATATATATATGTATTATAATTTAATCCTATTTTTGCATTCGATTCCTTAGATTTGACAGTTTTTGAATTGGAAATGTTCGACTCAAGTTGCAATGTTGTTCTTATGATTTATAATTTTCCTATGTTACGATGGTTTGTGATCTATAATTTGAATTTAACAACTGTTTTCAGGTCATAGAGGCTGAAGTTCAACCTGGTGACTTGTGTACTCGTCGTGAATATGCTCGTTGGTTGGTTTCTGCAAGTAGTGCTCTTTCAAGGTATAAAAACCTCCTTTCTCACTGTGACTGATAAGATATAAATCTTTGTAACCTATGGTTGGTTTAACTATTATTTAAGCATATTATATATTTGCACTTATTGGCATATCTTCTTGTTATCTATAGGAACTCAATTTCTAAAGTATATCCAGCAATGTATATTGAGAATGTTACTGAGCTTGCATTTGATGATATTACACCTGAAGACCCTGATTTTTCGTCCATTCAAGGTGTGAATTTTAGATTTTTGTGCTATAGCATAAGTGAAAGTGTGATATGGTTTGTTTGCTTATTTGGAATTTATTTGCATCCTCTCAGGGTTGGCTGAAGCTGGTCTTATCTCAAGCAAGCTGTCAAGAAATGATATGCTTTCTTCCTCAGATGAAGATGAGAGTCCGTTCTACTTCTCTCCTGAAAGGTGGTGTAATAGATTCCTTGAAATATAGTTTCCTTGAAATGCAGTTGGCATCCCCAACTGCTACGATCTGTGCTGGCACTCCCAGCATGTTTTCTCCTTGTGCCAACCTTGTATCCAATTTCACTCTGCATTGGTTGTTTTTCTGTGTCTGATCCCAAATACACAAGACACAATTACATCTTTGTATCTCCAAACCGATTATCCCGTCCGTTCCTGATAGAGGATTTTACGAGTTCATTGGATGGTCTCTTTACCTGTGGAAATTAGTTGTTCTTGTTGTGTGGGCTTACACTTATCTATTCAATTGCTTATCTGCCATATAAATGTAGCATTGTTTTGATTTCTGTTACAAATTTGACGGTGGATTGCATGGTTTATGATTTTCTTATTTACCTTCTTTTTCTCTGAAATTCCTTGCCGCAGCCCTCTATCACGCCAGGATCTTGTAAGTTGGAAAATGGCCCTAGAGAAAAGAAATCTCCCAAAAGCTGACAGGGAGGTTGTTGAAATTTAAGTTTGTTTAGGGTTTTTTTCTTTTTCTTTTGGAGCTACTCGTGTGCTTGTAGTTCTGAATATTTAACTCTCTACTTTTTATTGTGCACTTGGACAGGTCCTCTACCAAATTTCTGGATTTATAGACACCGATAAGATACATCCAGATGCATGTCCTGCACTTGTTGCTGACCTATCAGGAGAGCAGGGTATTATTACCCTTGCATTTGGTGAGTCATAACTACATTTTGAATTTCGAGCAAATATTTTTGAGTTTAATAGTTAACATTTCCTTTCTTTTCCTTTTTTAAAAAGGCTACACCAGACTATTCCAGCCAGATAAGCCAGTAACAAAAGCCCAGGCTGCTATTGCCCTTGCAACTGGGGAGTATTCTGACTTAGTTAGTGAGGAGCTTGCACGTATTGAAGCAGAATCTATAGCAGAGAATGCTGTGGATGCACATAATGCTTTAGTAGCTCAAGTTGAAAAGGATGTGAATGCAAGTTTTGAGAAGGATATTTCCATAGGGAGGGAAAAAATTGATGCCGTGGAGAAAATGGCTGAAGAAGCAAGACGTGAGTTGGAAAAGTTAAGATCCGAGAGAGAGGAAGATAATGTTGCCTTAATGAAGGAACGTGCAGTTGTTGAATCAGAAATGGAAGTTCTGTTAAGGTTAAGGCATGAGGTCGAGGAACAATTGGAGAGCCTAATGAGTAACAAAGTAGAGATATCCTATGAAAAAGAAAGAATTAGCAAACTTAGGAAAGAAGCAGAAAACGAAACCCAGGAGATTACCCGCTTACAGTATGATCTAGAGGTTGAACGGAAAGCCTTGTCCATGGCCAGGTATTTAGTATCCAAATCTTATGTGTCTGTTACACGTCTAGTAACTTTGTTATTTTCACACAACCTTGTAAGACTTCTAATCTTTGTTATCCAGGGCTTGGGCTGAAGATGAGGCAAAAAGAGCAAGAGAACAAGCTAAAGCACTTGAGGAGGCTAGAGATCGCTGGGAGAGGCAGGGCATCAAGGTAGTTGTTGACAATGACCTCCGTGAAGAGGCCTTGGCTGAAGTTACATGGCTCGATGCTGGCAAGCAGTTCTCAGTTGAAGGAACTATCAGCAGGGCCGAAAATTTGATGGACAAGCTGAAGGCAATAGCAACAAATATAAAAGGAAAATCCAGAGATATAATTTATAAAATCATCCAAAAGATAGCGTTGCTTGTATCCAATTTGAGGGAATGGGTTCCCAAGGCTGGAAAAGAGGCTGGAGAACTGAAAGATACTGCCATTTCGAAAGCCAGTAGATCAGCCCAAGAGTTGCAGCAAAGTACTTTGGAGTTTAGCCTGGCCCTCAAAGAAGGTGCAAAGCGCGTTGCTGAAGATTGTAGGGGAGGAGTGGAGAAACTCACCCAGAAGTTTAAGACATGACCCCAATCTCTTTAACAATTTTTCCGGATGACGGGCTGCAGAGGAGTGAGAATTGTAAAACAGTTTTGAGATTCAGTTAATGAAGCATGAAGGGGACAATCCATCACCCATGTTTATTATACCATATTGATGATTAGCTAGGTAGTCTTTTGTAATAAGTACAGTCACATATCTAAGCTGTAGTTAATTGGATTGGATCATCCAGATTTTGATATTTAGATTGAGTAAGGCTCAATCTGGCTCCACAAGTTCCTTGTGGCTGATGTAAAACCTGATCGTTTTACTTTGCGATTGGGAAGCGACATAAACCCCGTTATTGCGTAATAAAACTGCCTCGTTACATTTTGATGGAACGGTTAAAAGCAGGGAATTAGCATTTGTCCTATGTTAATTTTACTCTTGATTTTTCTTTCCTTTCTTCTTCATCCTTTAAAATAGTCTCTTTTTAATTGACATACAATAGGAGTGAACAATCCATTCATGTTGAGTGGGTATAGAAAGCAATGAGCTAAAAGCACATTATAGCATAAATTAATAATCACTGACAAACAAAATCTATCTAACAAAAATGGCTTGCCACCAAGACAATCAATTAAGTAACAAAAGCAAAAATTGTTGGGCAAGCAGCTTTTTCCAATTTGCAGCTCACATTCAAAACGGAACAAATTTCTGAAACTAAAATTTCAAGTCCACCACCAGCCCTGCATCACAAGTTTCTGAGACTTCCAATTAACTTTCATGTGCCTCATTTCTTCTTTTCCGAAGCTCCACCACCAGCCCTGCATCACAAGTCACACAAGACAATGAGTAACTATTGATTTGAATTCTCAAACCAGGTTAGCATTCTTTCCAATTCGGATAAGAGAAATCAAATCTTGTTTACCTGATCTTACGGAGGACATTGGACATCTCCTCACGCTTCTTCTTTGCCCTCTTGTGGGTTCCCAACTTTCTCTTAGCAACTTTCAGTGCACGCTTGTCCTTGCCTACCTTAAGAAGCTCAGTGATTCTCTTTTCATATGGTGCAAAACCAGCAACTTCCCGGATCAAATTCCTAACAAAGTGTACCCTTTTACTAGTTTTCTGCACCAGTAAATAATATCATCAATTGAAGCATTTTCAACAGCCCATACTTAACAGAAGTACAAAAGTAGTCACTAATATCTTCAGCCATCAGGAGAAGAACTTGAATCAAATACCAAATACAAATTCCTATATTGTATAACATATCAACATGGCTTCTGGGTTGAACAATCAAATTCAAGGCATGAATTAAGATGTGAAACATTGCAGATGTAAAATACGAATCAACTTACCCCTTTGCGATCAGAGGGGCGTGGAGCTAATTCCTTCTTGGTCACTATGTGGCCTTTATTCAATCCAACAAAAATCCCAGTCTTTGGCTGTTTTGGAGCCATAACCTGCTTCAACAATAGCCAAAAACAAGCTTTATTATCACGTACCCGTTTTTATTAACAAAATCAGGATATTGATTCCCAGATTCATTACATATATTCATCGTTTCAGTTAGTAATTAGCTACAACCAAACACAATAAATTTAAATGAGCAAAACTTATCAGTCCAAAAAAAAAATTGTGCAAAAGTCAAAACGAGAAACAGAGAGATGAACACATATCAATAGGCTAGAAAGCTCAGCAGCATTCAGACCAAAAAAAAAAAGAAAGCTCAGCAGCATTTAATATTTTCTCCCTATTTTTCTGGGAAAATAAGCAGTAAATGTACTCATTTAGGGTTTCACGATATGAGGAATAACATGAACGAGAAATAGAAAGCTAAAGAGCTAGGGTTTTACCTCAGTCGGAGCACGGAGGATCTCTGAGACGGGTTGGATAAGAAGGCGTAGGGTTTTTGGATTTGAGCTTGATTTTTATATATCCGAGTTTAAATGGGGAAACTGGAAAAAGTTTAAGGGTAGTTTGGTCGATGAAAATTAAGGCCCCATTTCGGCCCAGCTGTGGGAAACTATGTCTCAATTGTAGTGGGGTTCAGCATAGGAAGTAAAATGAACGAAGCCCATCTACTGCTACATTTCTTTTTTCTTTTTTATTTTTTATTTTTATTTTTTATAAGTTGCTAGTCCAACAATTGATGAAGCATTTATTTACTAATTTATTAGAACCTCTAAACAAAGATTTATGATTGTGATGTAAACGAGGAGAAAGTAATCCCACTTTTTTTTTACATTGGAAGGAAAGAAATCCATGAGGTTTCGAATCTGGATGTCAAACAGAAGGGAAGGGAGAGGCCACCACTGTGGTACATGCTCTCAACAAAGTAATCCCATATTTTAATATGCAATAGATGAATTATATTATAGGACAAAAATGTTGGATCTGGTACTCATTTTGTTTTTGTATTTATTAGGTTTTAGTCAAAGTAAAATTATTTAAGAAAAGGCCAAATGATGATTTTTTTCTAAGGAAAAGGCCAATGAATTCAGTTGTTTTGGATTGAAACAAAACAACTATATTGGCATTTTCCAAATTATGAAAATTTTGGTTGGCTAAAAACAAAACCTCCATTTGTTTTTTAAAATTTTGGCTGATTTACTCTTGGTTTCTTTGATTATATATATGGTTAAAAAATGGACCCACCTTTGGTAATCTTATACATATAGATCAAAGATGCTTCAAACTATTAAAAACTTATTGTAATTTTACATGTCCAAATTTTTAAGATGAAAGGTTGAGATTTTACTTTTGCCTAAGTTTTATTAAATTTTCAACTCATACACACATAAGAGTAAATTGGAAAAAAAGAGATTCGAATGGAAGAACAGCGGTGTAGAAGTAACTGTTTTTAACCATTTGAGTTACAAATTCCTTGTCAAACTAGAATCAAATTAAAATACAAAAGGATTGTTTGTTTCAATGATTTAAATCATCACCATATTTGTAAAAAAAAAAATCCCAAAAAGACAAAAAATAAACAAAGTAATCAATAATAGTAAGTTTCAAAATTTCTGTATTTTGTAATAAAGTTTGGTAATTTTCAATTTACTGCTAGGAAGTTGTCTGTGTTTTAGAGTTCGATACATAAAGTTTTTTAAATGCCGATCGCATCCATAACGTTTAATTAGTATCAATTTCATACACTCGTTAGTTGATCGTCGAAACTTAGTTAAAAGCGACGTGGCGCCACGTGGACTCACCATATTTTGTCACGTGGTCAATATATATTATTAATTAAATAAATAATAATTAATTAATTAATTAATTAAACTTAAAAATTAAAAAAACCCACCAAGAACCCTTTCTCTCTCACCCTCTCTCTCCCTCTCTGCTTGCTCTCTCGAGCAACCCACCCTTCTCCTACTTATCCCACCCCTTCAAAACCCAGATCCCAACCCAACCTGCAACCCACCCCCATCCCCCAACCCTTAACCCGCAACCCCACTCCCCAAGAGGCAAAATGTTAGATTTTTTTTTTTTTTGAATTGCAAAGAAAGAGTGAGGATGGGGTGGATCTCGGGTGAGGCTGGGGGATCTCAGGTGGAGACGAGGGTGCTGGTATGGTGGCGTTGGGTTTAAGGGTGTTCTGGGTAGAGAGAAAAATATAGGGTGCGAGAGAGGAAGGGATGGATTATGGGTTCTGCGGGATGGGGGTTGAGCGATAGGGGGTGGTTTGCAGGTTGGGTTGGGATCTGGGTTTGAGGGGGTGGGATAAGGAGGATGGGGAATGGGTTGCGGAGATGCTTAAAATCCAAACGGTGGTTCTATCTTTTGTGTGGTGGATGGGGTTGGGTAATACGGGTGGTCAATACCTGGGTATTTTGTAAGCGGTGTGTAAAAGCTGTGGTTGAGGTGTTGTGCTTGGGAAGATCATTAGAAACTAATCGTCTAGTGGAAGAAGATGAAGGCTTGTTGTTATTGCTGGTGGTGGTGGTGTTGCTATGGTCAGAGAGATCTAAGACTAAGATGCTGAAGCAAAAGAGAAGAATGAGGAGAATGATCATCACCATCACCTGGATCCATACCAGCAATGGGATTATGTAGATTTCTATTGTGAATTCATCCCCAAAATTGTGTATAATCAATATATATGACTTCAAACAACCCAGATTTAGAATGTCTGGAAAAAAAAAAAAGAGAGAGAGCAAGCAGAGAGGGAGAGAGGGCGAAAGAGAGAGAGAGGTTTTATTTATTTTTTAATTTTTAATTTTAAGTTTATTTAATTAATTTTTATTTATATATTTAATAATATATGTTGACCACATGCAAAATATGGTGAGTCCACGTGGCACCACGTCAGCTTTTAACTAAGTTTCGATACCAAACTAACTGTATTTAAATCGATACGTAATTAAACGTTATGGATGCGAATGAATAAAATATCCATAATATCTCGATATTTTCATCGAAATTTTCGTATTTTGGACTACCGATATTTCCGATATCATCGATATTTTAGATATCCATGGACCAAAATATCGATAATATCCCGATATTTCCATAGAAATTTCCGTATTTTTGGACTACCAATATTTTCGATATCATCGATATTTTATTCATTGGATTCAACTGAAATAAAAAAACTTACTATATCGAACTCTAAAATACAAACAACTTCGTAATAGTAAACCGAAAATTACCCAATAAAGTTTTAGTCAAAAGAGCGTGGAGTGGATGGAGCAGGTGAGACATTTACATAAGAACGGTAGGAGAAGACGAATTAAGAAGACAACAAATGCCACTGTAAGTGGAGCTAATTTACACAATTGCCACTTCCAATGAAAGCGAACGACGATGATGATTGGAGGCCTTTAGCGGGCGCTTTCATGTTTCGTCCACTTCCACCTCTTGTTCAAGAAATGAAGAAAACCCAAATGGGCATTGACTGGCAGGTATAGACCCCTCTTTTTACACTTCTTCCTTTTTGAGTTTTTCATTTAAACTTTAACTTACTACCAAATATGTAAAATACCATAACTGAGCACCAGCTCATATGCAAAAACCATGCTTTAATTTCATATTGACCACCAATCCCATGCTCTCCATCTTCAATTCTGGATGTTAAATCTCGTGTGATGCCGTGAAATTCCAGCATTTGATCAAAGCCGAAACCTTGGTCTGGGTATCTGTTACTTTCTTCTCTTTGCTTTTTGTTTTTTGTTTTTTGTTTTGGTGTGCTTGTCTCACTGGATGTAGAAATTGTGATCAACCGCCGCTGAAGATTTTTCAGTGCATCAAAACAATGTAATGGTTGAGACCCAATTGAGTTCAGTATCATGTTTCAGCTTCTGGGTCCTTATAAATAACAGCTCTGGTTCCAATTTTTTATCATCAGGCTATGGTTAGAGGTACCCTTAATTTGAGTCGAGTTACTCATAGAACATTTTGCTTGATCTCTTTCTTCTGCCACACCCATCTGGTCATTTGAGTTGTTTAATTTGTGACCATCCTTGTTTGTGTTGTTTTCATCTCCATAGATCCTCTCTGTTCTTATAATTTGCTCGGTCCATTGAGTTCTTGTGAGAGTAGTCAATGCATACTTGTATGTTCTTTCCAATTGGCCTATCCATGCGTTTGGAATCCCAATGTTTGGGTGCTGCTGAAATTCCCTTAGTTATTAGTATCTTGTTGAATTCATGTATCTGTGAGTTTTGATCTGTCATAGTATGCTTTAGACTGTAGGCCTCAATGTCAATCCTATGTGGCTGCCCTCTCATTGAGTGCGTTTATTGTCTGGCATGTACCCGCTGGGCCTGGAAGCGATGCCTCCACACAGCGGGTCATGACAGTGAGACTTGGGGCATTGCCACTGCTGAAGAATTTGAGCCTGTTCCTCGCCTTTGCCGCTACATTCTAGCTGTTTATGAAGATGACCTTGGTCAACCCCTTTGGGAGCCCCCTGGTGGGTATGGCATTAAACCAGATTGGTTAGTTTTGAAAAAGACATATGAAGATACTCAAGGACAAGCTCCTCCATATATATTATATCTTGATCATAATCATGCTGATATAGTTCTTGCCTTCAGAGGCCTTAACTTGGCAAGAGAAAGTGACTATGCAGTTCTTATGGATAATAAGCTGGGCAAGAAGAAATTTGATGGCGGGTATGTTCACAATGGGCTATTGAAAGCCGCTGAATGGGTTCTGGATGCAGAATGTGAGATTTTGAAAGATTTGGTAGAGAAGTATCCAAAATATACTTTGACTTTCACGGGACACTCCCTAGGGTCAGGTGTAGCAGCATTGTTAACAATGGTGGTGGTGCAGAACAGGGATAGGTTGGGGAACATTGATCGGAAGAGGGTTAGGGGCTATGCTATTGCACCTGCGAGATGTATGTCATTGAACTTAGCTGTCAGATATGCAGACGTCATCAATTCTGTTGTGCTTCAGGCAAGTATTTAATCCTTTTCTTTGTTCATGTTTTGTCTCGGTAGGAAGAATTTTGTTCGATAAGTTTAAAGGAATATACATCCTATTGTGCTTGAAGCCTTCTATTTTATATATATTGGCATCTTCTATCTCATTATTGTGTAAATTGTTCATCTCAAAAGCTCCTTTGTCTGTGTTGGCAATGCATGGGAGCTTGTTCTTTGAAAAACTAAACACTAAAAGGATGTATTCCCACCACTATACAATAGACTTTTATAATCTTTAAGTAGTAGTTCTGTCAATGCATTCCTTAGATTTGATTGTGATCATTATGCTGAACCAGGATGACTTCTTACCTCGGACAGCTACACCCTTGGAAGACATTTTCAAGTCACTTTTCTGGTATAGTTGACTCTGATCACTCTGTTCAACTATCGCTTTGTTTCAGCTGAAGAGGCCCATAAAGAGAATACTCATGACCATTGCAAAGCTAAACAACAAATAAGATGCTCCATGTAATTTCATCACGTGTTTTTGCTATTGATTCCGTTATTCTTGTAAAGCAGTGCCATAGTTTTTTTTCTTAAGTTACAAAAATAAAAAATCAATCAGTGCCTCACTAGACGATTCATACTTTATAAAGCTGTTAGCGGAAACTTTACAGTTCTTTAGCAAAGGGCATACTAACATTTTAAGAATCAGTTAGGTGATCATATCAATTTTGGATGTTTAGTTATCTGTATTTTCAACTATTGAGTGTTAATTCAATATATTGTTAAAATTGGACTTTATTTCGTTAAACAGTTTGCCGTGCCTACTGTGCGTACAATGCATGAGGGACACATGTATACCTGAGGAGAAGATGCTCAAAGATCCTAGGAGGCTGTACGCACCCGGCCGCCTCTATCACATTGTTGAGAGAAAGCCTTTTAGGTATTGTCAGTCATTAATGAGCAAACTTTTGGGAATATCTGCTCAAAATAACTGCAGAAACTTATTTTATCCTGACCAAAATTACTAAGAACAAGTTTCCATGTTGTTCTCGCTTTTGCCAATGTGGTCAATATGCAATCTAACATAGAATATCATATACCAATATCCAGGTCCTATTAACTAAATCTTTCCCCACATCCACATTGAACTAAAACATAGCAGTTTCATAGATATTTTGCTGAGCAGGGAGTAACTGTTGATCTTATGTTGTGTAAAGGACTGCCCATCTGCATATTTTTGTTTGCAGGTTAGGAAGGTTTCCCCCAGTGGTCAAGACTGCAGTGCCCGTAGATGGGCGATTTGAGCACATAGTTCTTTCTTGTAATGCCACTTCAGACCATGCCATCATTTGGATAGAGAGAGAAGCCCAAAGGGCTCTAAAGGTAAGTTTTTCCCTCAAGTAGATTTTAAAGGAAATATGTCTCTACTTTCTGCATTTGCAAAAGACTAGTTTTCCAGCTTGCAATAGTCTGGTGCCTCAACCTCTGCATATTTTTTTCCCACTTCCCTTCAGTTAATGTTGGAGAAAGATCAAATTATGGAGATACCGCCGAAGCAAAAAATGGAGCGGCAGGAGATGTTAGCCAAAGAACACACTGAGGAGTACAGGGCTGCATTACAGAGGGCTGTCACATTGGCCGTGCCTCATGCATATTCACCATCTATCTATGGAACTTTTGATGAGAAGGATGAGGAGGAGCATTCATATGGATCCAGTGGGGAATCTTCTGTTGGTTCCGCTAAGAAAAGCAAGACATTTGTTGTGCGGTTTTGATTTTGAAGATAAAAACAAAAACAAAAAAAGGAGTGATTGTTTGTTGTTGTTATTATGATGACTTGATAATTAGTGATCGATCATTAATTTAATGTAATATTTTTTCATGTAAAATCATAGAAGAAAAGAATAAACATGCGACAAACTATTCATTGATTCATTCCCCACTTTTTTCTTGACCTAAAAGTTGTGGCTTTTTTCATGACAAGTTTAAACATATTGATGAAAACCGATCCAAAGTCTTCCAAATTCATTTTGATGATTGTAACATTAATTCCTTGATAAAAAGGCATAAACAAACAAAATTATGATAAATACAAGGAAAGGAAACCATTTAACGGGCTCTTGTTTAATAATAATAATAATAATAATAAATTTTTATTTAAAAAAAAAAGGAAAGAAAGAAAGAAAAACTGTTGCATTCCATTGTGTTTCAAGGTATTTTACATTTAACCCAAAAAGGAAAGGCAAAAAGGAGGAGAAAGGCTTGGTGCAGCAGAGGCAAGTATATTTCACGCACAACGCAGAGGTTCAGTCAGTGTCAATGGCTTCCCTCGTCTCAATCTTTCTTCTTTTGGCGTTTACGTCTTTCTTCTCCAGCTCTTCTGCTGAAGTGTAAGAAATTCATCTCAATTCTCATCTTATTTATGACTCAATCTTAAGCTAACCGCTATCGGAGATTCACTAGTAGATTTCGTAATTTTTGGTTCCTTAATTCTCACATTTCAGCCATGTTTTCACGCTAATTAATTAATGGGTATCGTTGAGTATTTCCATATCCATGTAAATGTTAGCTATTCTGGGCACATAGGCTTTAAATTTACAGTTTTGCCAATGATCTATGGATTCTGGAATTATACATTTTTTTCCTCATTCTGCCCAAGTCTTACTCATTTTATTTATTGTTGTGAATTCTTCAAGTTCGATAAATGGGCCTAGGCGGCCTGGGCGGGTCGGGTGGCTGCTTCTCTACTCTTCTCGACCCAACCAGTGGCAGCGACGGCTTCTTCTCTACTCGTGAGAGGTCTTTGAATTTTTCTTCTTTTCTTTGTTAAGAGGAGAATGATGGAGGCAGAGAAAGAGGAGAGACGATGGAGGTAGAGAGAGATGGGAGGTGGTGATGGAGGCGGAAAGATGAGAGATAAGTGAGGATAGTGTTCGTCCAAAAAAAGATGAAGATAGGGTTAGTTAAACGCTGTGTTTCACTTATGGGCTGGTAGTTTGACAAGGTTCTCATATGGGCTTGGGCCCATTTACTAAAACATAATGGTGTTTATTTCCACCTCTGCTTTATATCAAATGAGTAAGACAAAATAATTAATTTTGGTATAAATTTATAATACAAAATAAATATAAATAAACGCCTAGGCGCCTAGGCCCCGATTACTCCTCTAGGCACTAGGCCCTTGCCTGCCGCCCGCCTGCCGCCTAGCAATTTTTCGAAGATTAGCGAAAGATTATATTTTGAGCTCCATTTTTTCCTAGTCTGAGTTGCTAAATAGACATAAATTAAGTAAAAGAAAGATGCCTGTCACAAACTGAGGGAAGTGTTTATTTCTGTCTATGTTTCCATTGATCCTACGTAATCTTTTCTGTTGCGATCATTTTGCTTCAGTAGCAGGAAGGAACTAAGGAGTGAGGAAGCCAACAAAGAAACTTTCATACACGTTGGCCACTCAGTTCATTCTAACAGAATTGACCCTTCACGGGCTGTCCAACTATCTTGGCGACCAAGGTCAGGTACATTGATGAATTTCTTATTTCATGAATTTCGCCAAGTTTCCAAATCAGCGAATGTGTAATGTTTTGTTGCTGTAAGACTCTGACTTCATGGTTCTTGCAATAGGGTCTTTTTATATAAAGGTTTCCTATCAGATGAGGAGTGTGACCACCTTGTTTCTTTGGTACATCCCCTGACATCTTCCTCTGAGATTTTCAGCATATTAATTGGTTAAGGCTGCTTGGTAGTTCTAAATTGATGTTTTGGGCTTAGGCACATGGTGGAGAAGAGAAATCATTGACAGAATATGATGATTTAGGAAACACCAACACAATCAGGCTGCTTAAAAGTTTAGAAATTCCCTTGAACATGGAGGTACGTTTCATGTTTTCCGTGACTCGTCATTGTAATTGGGTTTCAGAACACTACTACTGACTGTCAAAGTGTGTGTTGTTAATCATTTCACTAGTATGCTGCACAATATCTGATGATTAACAGTCTTTTGGTTTCTAGGATGAGATAGTTTCAAGGATTGAGGAAAGAATTTCAGCTTGGACTTTCCTTCCTAAAGGTATCTCCCCTCAGTGTTATTGCTATGGTCTTCTATCCCTGAACTGGCTGACTTGTTCGGCATCAGACCTCACGTATGTAGTGCTTGTGTTTGTCCTTCAGAGAATAGCAGAGCTTTACAGGTTTCCCGTAATGGGGTCGAGGAGGCTGAGAAGAATTTCAATTTTTTTGGTAACAAATCTACATTGGAACAGAGTGAGCCCTTGATAGCAACAGTCGTTTTGTATCTCTCAAACGTCACTCGTGGTGGCGAGATTCTATTCCCAGAGTCTGAGGTGAGATAGTAACTGTCCCATATTTCTGCTTTTTACTTATAGATTTGGGATGTATTGTCAAATGCTGATCATGACTGAAACCATCACAGCTGAGGAGCAAGGTTTGGTCTGATTGTGGAAAGAGTAGCAGCATCTTGAAACCCACTAAAGGAAACGCAATCCTGTTTTTCACTCTCCGTCCTAATGCATCTCCGGATAAGAGTAGCCCCCATACCAGATGCCCAGTACTTGAAGGGGAAATGTGGTGTGCCACAAAATTCATTTATGCAAAAGCCATTGGTCGGGAAAAAGTCTCATCCGATTCCGAGAGCAGCGAATGCACCGATGAAGACGATAACTGTCCCAATTGGGCTTCGATTGGGGAGTGTCGAAGGAACCCTGTATTCATGGTTGGTTCGCCTGACTACTATGGGACATGCAGGAAGAGTTGTAATGTGTGCTGATGGGCAAACCTCTAGACTCTAGAGTGTCTTTTACCTCAACAGCTATTGTTTCCACAATGCAGATTGGTCAATAAAGATTACATTTCTGCAAATGGTATTTGCTTTCAGTGTTCAAATGGTAGGATTTCATTTCTGCAAAGAAGCTCTACAGGTGAATAAATTCAAAGCAAATTCCATTCCAAATCAAGGTTGAAACAATTTGAAGATAATGAATTATTGAAGAAAATCCAGATGAAAGATCAAAATTCCACCATAAATACAAAAGCAAACTCCAAACTGGAAGAACATGGGACGCAGCAGAATTGATCTATGGTACAGATTTTGGAGATGGGCTAGGTTTCTTTGGAGCGCATGAAGATTTAAAAGCCTCTATCTGTGACTGGCACTTGACGTAGTCCCCTTGTTCTCCTCCAAGCATTTCTTGAGGGCCTCCACATCGCACGCAGACATTATCTTCTTCCTCTCGCTGTTCTTCGTTCCCGAAGCCCTCTCGTCCATTGTCGATTGCTTCCAGCCCAATCCAATCGGTGGAAATTTAAGAACTTGTAAAATCAAACTCTGTTGTTTGGCGGCTGAGAAATTGAAATCGGCGTTTCCCTTCCAAAGAAAAACAAAAGAGAAAAAGAAAAATGCGAGCTCAGTAAACGAAACGCAGAGTTTGCGACAAAACACACAATGACGGAAATGCAGCGTTTTTAGGGGTCGAAACAAAAAACGCAACGCAGCGTTGTGATAAAATTGTTCTCTTGGGCTGTCAACTTAAAAATGCGTTCGGTGGGTTCTGTGTTGTTTCTGCGCTGGCCCATTTATAATGTCTTATCCTTTTCAGGAGAGGAGAGGGAGCGTAAAGATGAACGCCACGTCAGCAAAATTTGAATGGATGCCCTCCCAGGCCTTAACGGCTATTTGGTTCTTACCAAAAAATAAAATCAAAACCTGAACCAAATCGCAAGTTCAGCACCTATTTACTCCCAATTGGCAATTCTCGTTGAGTAATCTTCCTCTCTCAAAATTTTCAATTTCACGCTTTGGGATCCCAAATTGAAACCCTAATTCCACTAGCTGAGAAATTTTCAATTCTACATGGCGTCGTCTTTGTGCGACTACCCTGACCGCACCAAGACCCCAATGCGTTCGAGCCCACATCAGAAGGTCCGAGTTGTAGCGAAGATCGGGAGTTTTACGTGTCCGGAGGGGGAGCTTTCAAGTGAGGTTTCTTGGATCTCTGTGAACAAGCCCAAGGGAGAGGCTTCTGAGAGTGTCATTCTCTCTTTCAGAGAACAGGAAGCAAGGTAATTTTCATCTTTGCGTCGGGCTCTTATTTATTTATATTTTTTATTTCGTTATAAGTATACGAAGAAAATGTAAATTTTGGTTGGTGTTTTTTCGTTTCTGAGAAACCCTGGGAAATGAACAGATATAAGTTCTTGGTAGTGTCAGATAAATTAACTTGTAAATATTATACTTTGGCTAATACAGCTATTCGGCTTAATTGAATTGAGGCTTTTCAAATTTCTGGCGTAAAAAAGGAACCCCAATAATTGGATAAATTGAATTTTCTTTCCTCTTCGTTATCTTTTTTGTTTTATGATATAATAAAACAAGAATTTTCTTTTGCTGTCTTGCAGCCGTAAAGAATCTTATGAAGTGGACTACTGCTATGATCAATATGAAAACAATGGCGTGATTTTTTCTCGAGAAGTAAAGCCTCTAATTCCTGGGATTCTTGATGGTTGTAATGCCACTGTTATTGCATTTGGAGCAAGAGGCAGTGGAAAGACTTGCTTAATTCAGGTGGGTGTATTTTTATCAATTTTTTTAAATCCAAAAAGGCTTTAACTCTAGTTTCACGGGAAATAAATTTTACAATAATGAGTTGAACCACTTGATTTTGAAGGGTTCTAGTGAGAAACCGGGTTTGGCAGCACTAGCAATGGCTGAGATTCTTTCACTGACTGAGAAAGATGGAAATTCAGTTGCTATATCTTCCTATGAGGTTTATCAGGACCATGTATATGATATCTTGGACCCAGAACGCAAAGTAGTTTGGGTACAGGGTGATGCTCAAGGAAAAATTCGGCTTAAAGGACTTTCTCAGGCAAGTTATTTGGTGATTTCAATGTAGATGGTAAGAGTGGGTGTCTATTGTACATTCTTGATGACATATCTTTTCATATCTTTCCAGGTTCCCGTGAAATCCATTTCAGAGTTTTACAAATTATGTGTTACTGGGTGTGGTTCCCGTAAACCAGCACAAAAGGTAGCAGCTGAACTTCCACGTAGGAGCCACAAGGGCTTGATAGTGCACGTATCATCTCCCAGTGAAAACTCAGATACACTTCATGTGGGCAAGTTGAATTTTGTTAACTTGGCAGGTTGAATTTTTAAACACAGGCCACAAATATATTTTTCAGCCTTTTGGGTTTTAACAATGTTATATACGCAATAACTTTGTTGAATCTGCCCTTAACAGGTTATCAGGATACCAGAAAGAAAAGTATCAACGGCCTTAATCTTGTTGAGAATAGTAAAATTCATAAGACAATGTATGCCATGTTAAATGTTGTTCACGCATTGAGTACCACAGAAAATCATGTGCCTTACCGGGAAAGCAAGCTCACACACTTATTGCAAGACTCCCTGGGTGGGGCAAGTAGAGTTTTGATGGTCACTTGTTTGGTAAGGTTTTAAGTTTGGTTCCAAGTTTTCTTTTTCTGGTTTATTGTTGTTTGACAGCTTTGAACTGGCTTTGATCACCTTAACACATTATATCTCTCTTTCACCGTAGAAACCATCATTCTGTCCAGATTCCATTTACATGGTAAGCTTGGTGTCTCGCTCTTTTCAAAACAACAATGGGGCTGTCATAGTCTCCGCAAAGAAAACTAAGTGTTTGACAAGATCGGCAGTGCTTTCATCACGTAAGATCCATGTACCCAAGACCATTTCTGTTACAGCAAAGAAACAAACCATCTCCAGAGTGCCTCTTTCTGACAAGAAGATCAATGGTAGTAAGGCATCCGTATTGAAAGGAAAGTATGTTATGAAGGTCCCTCTTGTAAACTAAGTTGTAGCTGAATCATTTACTGACCTTAAATTATAATATATTTTTTTCTTTTTAAAGGAAGCTATTTGATGAAACAAGTCAATTGACCAAATCGGAGAAGGTACCTAATCTCCAACTTTGTATCAGATATTGTAGTCTCATTTATCCTGGATATGTGCACAGGTAGAAAAAGCACCACCTTATCAACTCCAAACTGTTTGATTCACATGCCAGGATTATAAGCACATCTAACATATGAGTGTGGGAAGCTTATATGCTTTCCCTGACACATTTCTATGCCAAGCATTTTGCCATCTCAGATATGAGAATTTGGATTTCCAACTTGAATTTTAGCTTATTAGATTTTAATGCAGGTAAGTGTAATCTCAGATGTGGCCTCAACCACAGAAACTTCTTTAGATAAAGAGGTGAGGTCTTTTATATTTTACCTTTGACCTGGTCTATATTCAGATTTTCAAGAATTGAGGACACTTGTGGAGAATAATCTTGTATTCTTATTCAGACATTGCATCATATTTTTGCAGGAAATGTCCATTTCAAATGTTACCAAAGCAACAGAACATCTAGAATATGTAATTTTTCCTTCACAGTTTCCTGTATTGTTATAGAGTAATACCTTTGGAATCTGTGACTGACGGCAACTGATGGTCTCTGCAGGAGAATTCATTATCAAATTCTTTGAAGCCCACAGAATTTACTTCTATGGCTGAAAAGGTAATCAATAAGTCTAGCAAAATATAATAAGAGGATTTTAGTTTTTATAAGATACATATATTAAAGTTGTGATGGAGGTCAACTGAAATTCTGTAGGACAATTTATTATCAGATGCTCCAAAGCATGCAGAAAAGGTAATGGACAGTTGTTCCACAATCATGGCTTGGATAAGTGGCATACCTGCTTAATGTCTTTGTCATTTTCTTTCCAGGATGTGGCTAGTAATAGTGGTGGTCATACCGAGGAAGTTACTCTGAGTGTCAATAGCAGCAGCAGAAATACATTGTCTTTAGTTGAAGAAGGTTGGTTTCTTATGGTTTGAATTGCCAAACCTGATTTGCAAGATATTAGATGCAAATTTAAATAACTATTTCTAATGTATTCTTTCATTTGACAGTCCATAACTTGGAAAAGGAAAACAAGGACTTACAGGTCAATGAAGAAGAATCGCCACCAATAAGTGCAAGATTACAAGAATTATCAATTCATTTGAAATCACTCTTTTCTGCAACTCCGTTGTGCATAAGTATGCCAGAGGGGAATGATGCTTCATCCTATAATCACCTCTCTACTAACATTGAAGAACCAAAAACTCCAGATATCAATAAGGGTACAAAAGATAATGATAGATGGGAGGTTGGAAATGTCAACAGCCCTTGGGAAACACTTAGTACGCGCAATTCCGAAGTGAAGGTCTGATCTATCCCTTCTCTTCATCCAGTTTATGTGTTGGCTTTGCTTCTAATGTTATTCTTTCATTGCAGCATTCCCTTGTCCAAGACTATCTTAGCTTCTTAAATACAGCTAGCAAGTAAGTATATGTTTTTGCTAAGTTTCTATTGCTGAGCAATGCACTTTGAAAATTTTCATATTTCTTTAACTCAGTTAAGCTTTCCTCTACAAGCTAAAATTTCCTCTGTTTGTTTTTTTCACTTTATAGGCAAGAATTGAAAAGATTAAAGGTGAGGATGACTACTTTTCCATTATTATCATGGTTTTCTAGCATCTTTTCATATTTAACTGATTTGAGATTTTACATATAGGGGATTGGTGAGAAAAGAGCAACCTATATACTTGAATTGCGTGATGAATCTCCTAAGCCCTTCAAGAATGTAAGTATTCTCAATCTCAATACACAGTATGGGATTTTTTTTTCCGGTAGTTAAAGCTTTATAGTTGATTGCTTTTCAATTTTGCCTTTTCAGCTTGATGATTTAAAAGAGATTGGACTTTCAGGAAGCAGGTACTTGTCCATTTTCATATTATTTATCTTTCTAGTTAGTCCTATATATCCTAACTACACTTGAGGAAATGCATTGAGAACATTTGCTATCCTATTTGCTATTTATGGACAATTTTCTTAGTATATGAAAAGCATATGAATTCAGGCAAGGATCAGTATGTCGAATTGACTTTTAAATTTGTGTTTTGTGACACACACAGATTAAAGGAATGATGAAGAAGGAAGTTGGAGGGCTTTTCAATTAGCTAATCAAGTATTACACACAGATTAAAGGCTTGACTAAGAAGGAAGTTAGAGGGCATTTCAATTAGCTAATCAAAGTATTAGATATGTTGGAGACTTCTTTCTCCTTTGTTTTATTATTTATCTTTTCGTTTGGTCAGTTCTGTGTCACAGGAGCAGATACTGTCATGGCATTGGCAACATCAAATAGCCTAAACCTTCTTCACGTCACATTATCGTGTAATGTTGTACATTTTGGGTGTTTTATTTATGGTGTAATGAAATTCCTATGAAAGACAGAAAAAAAAAAATCTTGATTGGAACTCATCAGGTGTGGCACAATGACATAGAAAAAAAAAGAATATCATAGTCTGATAGATAAGAGGAATTTTATTGACAATCCCTGTGAGTTCGTTGATCTTAAAACAAATTCAAATAAATTTTTTTGTAATTTTATAATTTTAACACTCAACAAGCAAGAGTCAGACTTTGTGAACCAACACACATACAAGTGTCCACTTCATCACATCATCTAGATGTTTTTGGGGTCAGATTTCTAAGTGTAAAGTCCTTCATGATTTCATTTTCATACCAAGCCTAATGAAGAAGTCAGCATGAACATGAGGGAGGGATTCAAAATCAAATGTTCTTCGTTATGGCAAACGAATAAGCCGTTATTTGAAGATAAATTACCCGTCTGTTTAAATATCTTTTATAAGCATGCAAAATATGTAAACATCTTCAATGAACTTACCAGTTTCAAATCAGGAACAAGTTACTAGTTGCAGACCATTTATTATATATTTACAGTTTATGAGATGCTAAAATGTGGTTTACTTAAACACTGCACATTACACCCATAGTCAAGCAATTGGTTTCCTTACATTTATAATAAATAAATCAATCAACAACGAAAGAAATTCAAACAAATCCCATTCGAACCCAAAAGTGACTGTTTCATCACCCACTATAATTAAGCAAGGCTTGCATTTCTGGTAGCAATCGTCTTACAGCCCCAACTCTGTTTTGTGCATTAGGGTTCGCTTTGAGGGGTCGCCATGGCCAACATATGCGTCTCACCCTTCTGTTATTGCGCTCTCTGCCCTCTGCTTCTTCTACTTGTCTTGATAGTTCCTCTATCCGCAGACGTAGCCCTGCCGCCCTGCTGTCAGCCAGCTGCAGGGACCTCTCAGCTGCAGCCTGCGCCGCCATGGCCGTTGCTGCGAGTTCTTCTTTCAGCTTTAGTTTGCCATTTGATATTTCTAAAGCAGCCTTTGTCTTCTCCAATTCTTGCTTCAGAATGGCGATCTAATGAACCAGCAATGAGATAAATATAATGTATACTTTTCTAAATCACCCGATAAAGAAAGAAAGAAAGAAAGAAAGTGTATAACAAATCCTAGTAAATGATTGGGAAATCACCAATGAATCAGTAACAATAAACATCAAATGGGAATATAACTTTACCACTTTCTCACGTTCTCCAATCTCATTTTTCCCAGCTTCAACTTCTAACTCACAAGCTTCTCTCCATCTAGCAACCTCCGCTTCACTTTCTTTTATTTCGATCATGAGTTCCTCAACCTGACAGCCATAAAACGAGGGAATGAGTTAGCAAGAAGATGAGCATGCTTTAGGAAGGCACAGCAAACATTCATAACATTTTCTATGAAACTGGTCATTACATTTTGAGTTAACAGCCTCTCTCTATCCTCTAACTCCTTGATGTACTGCACATTTTCTGCAATTTCTTGAGCTTGTTTTTCCGTGAGACTCTGTAGGCGCTCAGTGTCTGACCTGGCATACAATTGATAATAAGTAATCGACAACTAAACCTACGATACTCAACCTGAATAGTGCAGTATAAGCAGAGATGTGCTTGCAGAAATTTATATCCATAGAAAGCTGGAACTCTATTATTACTGTTTCCCGAAATGAAACAATGTTTTCCTTCTTCTCAAGAACTAAAAAGTACATCATTTCAACATTCAAATCAGCATTTCTGGAAATAACACTGAAGCAGAATTATATCTATCTTCTATAGGCTACAATCAAAATATAAATGCAGTTTCATAATATGATCATAAAACAATGATGTGGGCAGGCCCATAACTTGATTACGAGTTTACCTAGATTCTTCCAGAGATCTTCTCAGTTTAGTGATTTCAAGCCGTAGGTTCTTCATTATCTTCTCCACAGTCGATGCCTGATAAGAACAATAACAATTGTAAATTAATTAGCAAGAAAAACCATAAATTAGCTTAAAGTAAAGTTGAACTGACCAGACTGACAACCCCCTCTTCACAGTCACTACTATCTGATTTACTTCCTGTGGTAGACCCCGTAGCATCCAACTTCTCCCCTGAACTCTCCAGTGACTGTTCATGGCTCCCACTTCCCATCATAAACCCAAACCCAACTCTCTGCAAACCTCTCTCTGCAATCTGCAAAATGGCCACCCTTTTCTGCTCGCTGTTTCCTTTCAACCTTCTCTCCACAGCTTCCTTCTCCACCAAAGCGATCCTAAGCAAGCTACTGATGTCCCTGTTCTCCTCTGTCAAACTCACCACACTATTCTCCAATTCCTTCTTCTCTTTGTTCCTCAATTCTTTGTACTCATTCACCTTCACTGCAGCTGAAGTCGCTAGGCTCGTAACCGCCATAATCTCTTCCCAAACTGCCCTCCATTCTAGGTCTAGTTGTGATTCTTCACGCGTCCCCTCAATTTCTTCAACCCCATTCTCAACCTTTTCATCACCAACACCATCAATTATTCCAATTAGGCCCTCCTTGGTCGACTGGAGGGCATCCAAGCACTTCAACAAAAACTCATCTCTCTCTTTCCTCTCAAGCTCCAATCTTTCAACTGTCTCCCTGGAAACTTGAACCTCATTTTCAAGCACCTCCTTCGTTTTCAACTCCTCATCGATTTTTGACGCAAACCCGTCTTCACTTTTTCTCAGAGAATCTTCAAGCTTGTGAATTTCGTCTCGGAGAGAGTCTCTTTCGCCGGAAATTTCTCCGATGACTTTGACTAGGTCGGCGTTGTGAGCCAGGGCATCGTCTCTCTGCTTCTGGACGAGATTAAAGTCTTCCTCCATTGCCGCCTCCTTTGATAGGAGGCTCTGGTGCGACTGGCGAAGGGACTCGAGCTCAGTCCGAAGATCATGATCGGAGATTTCTGTGGAGTTGGGCGGATCTGGGCTGTCTATCTGGGTTTCTGGGAGTGTTCCTGGAGGGATTTCCATGGTCCATAGAGTAGAGGATGATTGGGGATTAACATGAAGAAGTGCGTGCGTGCGTGTGTGAGAGAGTTTCAGAGCTACCAGTCAAAGCAATGGAGGGAGATAGAGAAGAAGAGTCTGTTAAGGAAACAATTTCATGAATATGGGTCTGGGTTTTGGCGCGAGAAAATACAGTGATCATGGACCAACCAGTTTTGGGCTTTTTCTGAGTCTGGGCTGCTTCAATTGCTCATACTGATATACGTAAAGGCCGTACAAAACTTACAAAAATAAATAAATAAATAAAACTTTCAACGAGCATTACTGGCTTTAAAAATGTCTCATAATACAAGAGTCTTGTAACTCAAAGTGATTAAGTGCAGTTGTTCCTGCACCCGATATCCTGTGTTCGAATCCTCATTTTCAATATCGCTTGTGTCAAAAATATCTCATAATTTTTTAATAAGACATCACTTGCATTATATGATAATTCACCGAATTAACTCTTTGTTACTTTAATTTTAAAATTTGTATCCATACTCTTAAAAAATTTGATGTTAAGTGCTTGAATATTATTGGCTTTGAATTATAAAAGACCTTGTCAATTTGTTTAATCGTTCATTATTAAATTGAAGTCTTTTTCTTCCCTCATAGTAGGGACAACGACAAATATCAAAAGTACAGCTGGTTGGCTAAAGATCAAAAGTATTGGTGCTAACTACCTTGTCATGCAAGTGCAGTTTAATTGCTTAAACAGGAATTTTCATTGATAAAACCTTCTTCTTTCTATTATAAAATCTACAAAGATTGACCACAACCGCATCAAATATGCATTCTTTGTTTATATAATCTGGTCCATTTTTCACATCAGTGAAAAAGAAATGCTTGTCGTGCACTAACTTCAACCTTACGTATTGAGTCTATTGACTAATAATTTATTACATACCAAAGCATATAATAAGAAAAAGTTCCATTTTTCCTGTTACTCTCTTTTCTAGCTCTCTCTCTCTCCTTTAAGTTCTTTCTAATTAAAAGAAGTACTTTCTTTTTCTTTTTCATCTGAATTAAAAGTATCTTCAAAATTTCATAAGAATCTCAGCCTAAAACGAAACCCATAACCATAAGTAAAGTTGCTTTTGTAACAGAGAAGGTCTAAAGACTAATTTTGGTACACAAATAATACCATGTCTTTACGAAACTACAGTGAACACGGTTTAGCTTTGCTATGACTCGGCAATGACTGAGTTTGACTCACTGAGTTCACTATCCCCAGAACAGACCGATTCCCTGGCCTCTTCCGGGATTCGGAATTCCATGAGATTCGGCGATATTTTACGGATGGGGAGCGATGAAGAAGATGAAGAAGATGAAGAAGAAGTTCGGGTGTTGAATGTGGACGAGACTATATTCGTTGCGGTGGGGAAGGACGTGAAGCAGAGCGAAACGACGCTGCTTTGGGCGGTAAAGAATTTCGCAGGGAAGAAGATATGCCTGCTCCATGTTCACAAGCCTTTCCGCGTGCTTTCACTGTGTGAGTTTTTGACTTTGAATGTTGATTTTCAATCAATGTCTTTTTGTTTATGTTCTGTGAGAGCTTGAGCTTGTGTTTGGCTGCTGAGATAATACAACAAAAGCTAGGGGAGTTGAATTCTAAGTCAATTGTGGAGTAGTTTCCATCTTCAATTTCTAGTTGTAATTTATTTGTCTTCAGAGCTTTTAATTATTGTGATTTTTTTACTGTTTGCAGCAGAAGGAAATGGTCCTGCTCCTGCCCCCAAATTGAAACAAGGAGCCATCAAGGTATACGAAGCACTTGAGAGGACAAAATTTCGCCAACTTCTAAATCAGTACCTACTGATTCTCATCCGAGCAGGGGTAACGATCCCCTTTCGTTGTTTTCGTACCATAGTGTGAACATTAGCATTGATATTTCTGAATTTTAAAAGTCAATTGTGTTAGGAAGAATAGAATTTCAAGTCATATGCGTGATTGGAAGAATATGAATGAACTTTCAACTATTTTAGGAGACTGGACTAAGACATTTCATAAAACATTCCCAAATGATTTCTTATAAATGCAGGTTCAGGCAAATGAAGTATGGATTGAGATGCAAAATGTTGAAGAGGGGATTGTTGAATTAATTGCTCGGCACAATATTAGATGGCTTGTCATGGGGGCAGCTGCAGATGAATATTATTCTGAGTATGCATCAGTGATTATACTTTTCAAGGATACATTTTTTCATTACAAGGGGAAAACTATGTCTCTCTATCACACTCAAATTTTATATAAAAGTACTCATGTCGTAGACGTCATGCTATTGTGTTTTATCATTCTGGATAAGGGATTAGGAGAAGGAAATTGTGATCGTTCAAATTTATTCTTAATGTTACTCCTAGTAAAACGGATCAGTACATTTCTGTTATAGAAAATCATCTATTACTGTTGTCTCTAATTAAACAGAAAAAAAAAGTGTGATCTTTGATGAGTTGAAAGACTTGTGAGAACATGCTTATCTGCCTTCAATTTAAGTTGACTGACTCATATTCACTGCGATTGCAGGAGATTGGCAGAGATAAAGTCCAGGAAAGCATTTTTTGTATGCAACAAGGCAGCTAGTTCTTGTCATATTTGGTTTGTTTGTAAGGGGCACCTCATATATACAAGGTAATATTGGCACCCTTTACAATAACCCATGCATTAACGTGAGTTTGATTTTTATCCTAATGTATTAGCATTGGCAGACTAACTCAAACTGTTGTTTCGGCCCAAGTGGCTTTCCCATTTAAGTTCAAATTGTCATGTCTGTAACTTGTTGCTTTATCTGTATATGTACCATATACAATTGCACTTATATGAAGTACGTGAAAACAGGGGAGACAGAGAAGATGAATCTGAAATAGAAATTGCCCCTCCTTTGCTGCTTACAAGTTCGGCTAGTGGAGCAGAGCAACTGAAGCACTTCAAATCAGAATCAACTCATTGGCTGAGAAATCTAGGTAGGGTCACTACCCAAACTGTAATGTTTCAGATGAGAAAAATCTGTTTTATTTTTTGTTATAATATAAGCGAGTACTAGACAAGTAACTTTGTTACAGAGCTCTGCAGATGCTGAGGAAGATACCAGTGAATTGGAAGAAATATCAAAGAGGTTGACCCCATTGCTGATAGATGAGGTTATAAAAAATTGTTCATTGTCATATACAAGTCCCTAGATGATTGTCATTATGCATCGTCTTGGTACACTTATATTTGAACTGAAAACGGGTGAAAAGGTCATGAAACTGAAGATTTATTTTAATTTTTATGTCCTGAGGTTTTGAGTTAATGGACACATAATATTGGAGCAGATAATGAAGATACTTGTACTGTACAATATAATTCATGATAATAATCTGCCCTTTATGGATATTATATTGCTCATTATTTGATTAGTCTTTAATTGCTCATCTTTGCAGGAGGAAAAAGCAGCTTGTGAAAGTTATCATCTAGTAGAACCAAACATTGTGGACACTAATAAGAACTCAAAACAGAAAGAATATGAAGAGACAGTGAAGCAGTGGAAAGAGGAAGATAATGCCATGGAGGCTAAATGCAAGGTGAAATTTATCTTTTGCTAATCAATTTCTCTTTTTCTTTTTGTATTGCTATTGTTTTGGCAGGGGATGCTGGGTTTATATATTAACATCAAATTTGATCAAATTCTTGTCTTAAGAAAATATTAAGTTTTCAGAATGTACATGGCTGGAAATTAACTTGGTGAAAAACTAAGCCTTTTTTTTGGGTTGAACTTTTCATTTAAGAATTAGTTTATGTATTTTATCTCCTCACTTCTCGTCTCTTCTCTTCTAATTAAAACAAGGAAAAAAACCCAAAACGTTATCAAATCAACCCTAAGTAAACTATGCTTTCTGTATCTTGGGCAGCACAATTTACTGATGAGTTAAACTTATCTCAGTTATGTAGCCTGACCATTTCTAGGAAGTGTTTGGCTCAGACTTTGACCTTTTTGGAATTATTAGGAAGTGTTTGGCTGATATTTGTCTGCAATGTGCATCTGTGCAAGCATGCATATTTTGTTCATTAATGCATACGTACTCATTGTAGATACTATCTCAATTTTCACCAGCAAGTTTGTGTTTATGACACCTTCTTACAGGCCAAAGCATTTGAAAGTTTATGCACAAAGGAGATGAGCCAAAGAAATGAGATGGAAGAAGTGCTCGCTAGAGTAAGACAGGAAATAGATGGTGTGAAGGATGAACGTAATGGATTCATAGAACAACTCCAGATGGCCCAGGACAATAAGTTAGCGCTAGAGAGCCAACTGGGAGACTCTCAGTGTATGGTGAAGCAGTTAGAGGAGAAGATCCTCTCAGCTGTGGAACTCTTGATAACTTTCAAGGATAGACGGGATAAGCTGCAGAGAGAGCATAGAGATGCAATAACAAAAGTCAAATGGCTGAGGACATCGATAAAAGGGGAAGCTGCAAGCTTTTGTCGGACAGAATTCCCTGTGTTCTCTTTTATGGAGATCAACGAGGCAACTCACAATTTTGACCCATCCTGGAAGATTGGAGAAGGAAGGTATGGAAGTGTTTACAAAGGGATTCTTCGCCACATGCATGTTGCTATAAAGATGTTGCCTTCTTATGGTTCTAAAACGCAATTAGACTTCCAAGATGAGGTAAATCTTATGTTACTTTTTTTCCCCTACAATACTGATATGTTATTAGAAACCAGTAAAACACCAATGAATTCTTTGTTTTAATTGAATTTCATCAGGTAGAGGTCTTGAGCAGAGTGAGGCATCCAAACTTGGTAACACTGATTGGAAACTGTCCAGAATCCAGGTCACTTGTGTATGAGTACCTAAGAAATGGCTGCCTTGAAGACCGCCTTGCCTGCAAAGGCAACACTCCACCTCTTCCATGGAAAGTTCGAACGTGCATTGCTACTGAGATATGCTCTGCCCTTGTCTTCCTTCACTCAAATATCCCTTGTCTTATGCATGGGAATGTGAAACCCAGTAACATTCTCTTTGATGCAAACTTTGTGAGCAAACTGGGTGATCTGGGCATAGTTGGTTTGATCCCACAGAATGAAAATCCGGCCAACTTCGCCAGAATACATAATGACCCAAATGGAACTGATGTGTATATGGATCCAGAGTATCTTGAAACTGGAAACCTTAGACCCGAATCAGATGTTTACTCATTAGGGATTATACTATTACAGCTTTTAACTGCAAGACCACTCCTAGGGATAGTGAAGGATGTGAAATCCGCGTTAGAAAATGACAACATCGACGCGTTGTTGGACATTTCAGCTGGGGATTGGCCACTAGAGCAAGCAAAGGAGCTGGCTTACTTAGCACTGAGGTGTTGTGAGAAGAACCGGTTGAATCGGCCTGACCTATGGGTTGTCCACGAGGCAATGGGAGCTTCCTGTGCTGCCTCAGCATCATGCTTGATTTCCAAGAAACTTATTAGGACACCATCCCATTTTGTCTGCCCCATTTTCCAGGTAATTTACGTCTACTACATCACGTGTATTTGATGTCCAGTTTCTGTAGAATCAACTAACTTAGAACATGATATGGCAACTTGGGCACCGTTTTAAATGTTTTTTTCTTCTGATGACCATGGCTGTTTTACTTGCAGGAAGTCATGAAAGATCCGCACATAGCAGCAGATGGGTTTACCTATGAAGAAGAAGCAATAAGAGGATGGTTGAAAGGCGGCCACAATACCTCGCCCATGACGAATCTTAAGCTTGAACACTGCAATCTGGTCCCCAATTATGCCCTTCAGTATGCTATTCAACAGTGGCAACTAGAGTTGTAAAAATTTCATGAATCTTTATTTCTTTCTTATACAAGGTGGTTCAGTGGTTGGAATTGCAAACGTTGTAAATCACAGTGACCAAATTTACTAAATTTGAAACACAATGACCAAAACGACTTTGGGCACAAACACAGTTACTAGAAAGGTTACTTTGACCAAGTTCGAATACCCTTTTCGTAAATCAGATAGTAGTTTAGATTATCTTATATAATTTTTTTTTTTATTTGGAAAAAAGAAAGGAATTTAATCCTTGATTATTTTGCCAGAGCTACAAACACTATTTATTTATGGTCTGGATAGAGGAAAATAAGATGGGCTTTAGTAACCTGAAGCCCTATTGATAAAAAAAGAGTAATAATAATAAACGTGAAGCCCAATCTGAAGTGGACGGGCCTCCCCAAATTTTATAATGAGCTGAATTCTCTCAAGTGGACCAATTTAGGGCTGTCAACCTCTCAATTCCCAACGCACCCCATCACGCTCTCCGTTGGCGCGTGAAATAAATCCTACCGTCTCATCTTATGTCGTAATCTTTTGAGTTAAATTTCCTTTGTTTTATTTTTTAAGTATTTATTTTCCTTATTACTAAAGAGGGGTGAAGGGTGAAGAGGGGTTCTCTTCCCGTCCATCTCTGTCGCCTTTAGATTTATTTTCTCTTTACGAACTCTCTCACTTTCTCTCCACCCCGTCGGAACTCTCTCCTTTCCCTTCTTTGCCTCATCACTTTCTCGCATATTCTCGTCGATTTTCCTTCCCGCCAAACATTCCCAATCTCCCTCCCGCCCGCTTCGAATCCCACAGATCGCCTGAGTTTCTCTTTATATCGAACCGATCTCTTCTCACACCTCCACTGGTACGTAAACCGATTATTCTCTCAGTGCCTTCATGTATTACATATATATGTGTGCATATATACATATAGAATCACATATTGATCATAGATCACGTGTTCCCAAACCTTACCAAGCTTTGCCTTCTCATATTCATGCTTTCTGAGTCGTATTTATTTTTTGTTAATTGTATTGTCGTTCTGTTTGATAGCTGGAAAGACTTTGTATTTGTGCAACCAAAATAGAAAAAAATATAAGAGAATTTCTATATATATATATATTAGTTTTGTGCTGTATATGAATGGTTTATTTTCAACTTAGCTAAGTCTTATAGTCGTGCTTGGTTTATTTTTGATTGCATGTTAAGTTCCTGACTGCAGATTATGAAAGATTTGAAGTCTTGTTTCCCTTTTCTATAGTGGGTTCAATTTGGTTTATTCCCGGTATGTTGATTCGTTTAGACTCAATTTTATTTCAATTTTTTTGTAAGATTATATTTCTATAAAGAGGTCATGCTGCTTGTGTATGAAGATGCTTCGTTTTCTGTCGAGGTGGAGGAACTTTTAGCTATGCATTCTTTCTGGTGGATCTGTATTTTAGAATTTGTTTTGTTATACCCATTGATGTGTCAATTTACTTTTTCTTCTGTATTTTAGAGGTAATGTAGATGAAGGAAGATGTTTTTGTGCCCCGAGCTTGCTATCTCTTGCTACATCCAGTTCAGTTGCATGTCAATTTGTCGTTAGATGATTTCCTTATTTTTACTTGTCTTATATTATTTACAGAGGCATCTAGTGCTCTGGTGGATTTGAAGTTTCTGTGTGAATAGATGCCAATTGCTAAACTTAAGGCCTCAAACACTCTGGATGCTATGAAATCAGAGGAGGGAAACGATTCCCTTGACACTATCATCAGACAAGTTGCGAAAGAGCCTTCTATTTCTTTCTCTAAGGCTGGGGATAGTCCGGTCCCGTGGATTCAACTACTTCATGCCTTAGATCAACAAGGTACCAGCAATTATTTCTTCTAAACACAAAATTTTGTTAGATTATAGAATGGGGAAACCATTTTGTTGAGATTTGTGATAGGCTTGGTTGAAATGCAGCTGTCTCTAATGGGGCTAAATGTCCTGAGGCTGTTTTGCTTTTCTTGGTCCTGCTAAGGCCAATGGCTGCCCTGATTAGTATATTATATGTCATAGGAAGGTATTTTGGTTGTATGTGTTTGCTGACAAAGCAATGTTAATTTTGGCAGAACTTCCAGGTTGGCCCTTGCACTCTCCCATTAAAGTACAGTTGCAAAAATGTGACAAATGTCCCCGTGAGTTTTGTTCATCCATCAACTACAGAAGACACATACGTGTGCACCATCGCTTGAAAAAGCTTGATAAGGTTTCCTTACTATTTTAAAGTGTTATGACTTTGTTCATATTGAGTTTTGTGTGTTGCAACTTTCAGCATCATTTTCTTTCCAGTTTGCTCATAATGCTTAATATTCTTACATCGTGTAGGATTCTTCTAAAAATAGGGAGCTTCTAGGGGCATTTTGGGATAAGGTACAATTTCTTCTTTGAATTATTTATGTGAGGGCCACCTTCTTCTTAGTGATGCGCTCACTCATTCCATCATTTGTACTTTGTCTAGCTATCGCCAGAAGAGGCAAAAGAAGCTGCATCATTCAAGAATGTAACTTTAGAGGTATTTTCTGTTTACTTGCCTGTATGTTTGATGGCATGCTTCATGAGCTATAATTATGTTTCCATGGTATGCATGGTGCTGGTATATTAAGTGGTAATCTTTTTTGCCTCTTATGCTTAGATTCATGAACCATGAACCAAGGTAGGACAGTAAATGTATTATTTTTCCCTCATAGATCATAGTTTTGAATTGACCATGATTTGTCTTTGCATACCTCCTCCAGTTACTTATGATCAGTTAATTTCTTTTGGGCTTCATTTGTTCAAAAGTCAGTTCATATTATTTGTCTTGGCTTCCTATTTGTTTTGCTTCTGCGTTTTTCTTTATTACAAAAAATCTGTTTTTAAAGTGCAATCGTTTGAAAGGAATAGTTTTTGAAGTAGAGATCCTAATTTAATATACTTTCTAGGAAGTTCCAGGGTCTTCAATCATAAAGGCATTGACGACACATATTCGGAAACCAGGATTTTCTTCAATGCCCCACATTTATTTGAAGGCTGGTTCTGCCCTTTTGGTAAGGCCTTATTCTTTGTTTTTGTGTATCAGCTTTTGTTGTAATGAACTTACATATGGCCTGTTCTATGGATGTGATATATCTGACTCTTTTTCTTTTTTATGTCCTTATCAGGATATTGTCCAAGCTAGACCTTCCAGGTTTCCCATTTCTTCCCAGGAGTTATTTTCCATCCTTGATGATGCAAGTGAAAAGACGTTCCTATCTGGGACAGCCACATCAGTGCAAAGATATATTTTTGATGGGGAAGCTGGGAAGATTGGTCTTGAATCAAAGAACTTAGTTGCTTGTACCAGCTTCTTGGTGGAACAAAAATTGGTAACTTTTCTTGTTTTTCTTTTCCATTTATTTAATGTAGTTGGTTTTACTCTATTTAATCATGTTTAAACATGTATTGATTTTTGATCAGGTGAAAGCCTGGCATGCTGACAAGGATGCCGAAGCTTTGTGGTTACAGAAGTTGCTAGTGGAGGAAGAAGAAGCTGCTCAGAGAAGGTACACAACAAGCATTTCTTTTGGATTTTCAGTGCATGTGGGTTCTTCAACTGTGTAATTTGTTTCACTTTATATTTTGAATTTCTGTAGGCAAGCAGAGCTCTTGGAAAGGAAAAGGCAGAAGAAGCTTAGGATGAAAGAACAAAAGGCAAAGGATCAAAGACATGGGGATAAAGTCGATGTTAAAGAGAACATTGATGAAACACTGGAGGAAGAGCCACTGATAGAAACATCTAGTCCTTCAACAACATTTGATTCTGACACGACCAGTTCAGATGTGCAGGCTCATGATAGCTTATCTCTTGAAGCATTCCAACTTTCAACTGCTGATGAAAATGTGGATCCAGAATCTCAGACTGAATTTATCCATGGACATACTGATTTGGTGAGTGGTCCAAATGTTGAACGGCGGATGGTGCAAGGAAGTGGTTGTCGGCGTGCAGTTGTTGCCCGATGGCAGGTGTTGTCAAAATCACAGCGGGGTGTGCCTAATGGATTTCATGGAGGTCAGAGCTCTCAAACATTGAAGCTTTCATCCATACAAAATCATGGTAACCACAGGGATTCAAGGGCTGCTTCTAGTGGCAATAGAGTATGGAGTCGAAAGTCTAAACCAGAATATGATGGGGGAGTTTGAAAGCTGGAGTACAGAAGGAAGCAACTGAACCAGATCAAATTAAGAACCAAGAGGTTTTGATTGGTTCCATATCGGTCAATCTTGGAAATTGTTCCCAAGAAAGTGATAATCTGGCCGGAGTTGATGATGATTGCCTTTTGGAGCATCAAATTCCAAAGAACAATGCTCACGATAAAACCAATAAACCTGATTTGGTACATGGTGGCACAAATCGGTCAACAGTGAAGCTTTGGAGGCCAGTGAGCCGGCATGGAACAAAGGGTCCTATGGCAATTCAGAATGGCAACAGAGCATCTGAAATTGATGTGGTAGCTGAAAAGGGCAACAGTCAAAACCCTTCCAGTGAAAATTGTCCAAGATTGTGTGTCATGGATGGCGGTAATGATGGAAATGGGAATGGCTCAACTCACCTGGATGAAACTGGAAGCTTGAGGTTCTCTAGCCGTGCGGCAAAAGATTTTCTTGCACAGAGTGAGTTCAGTTCCATTGTGTATCTTGATCTTTTGTACACACCCACCCACCTGAGTTAATTAACCCTAAAGTACTATACAATAAGTAAGCATCTTGATTTGTGCAGGGTGGAAGGAAGCTATTGCGGCAGATCATGTAGAATTGGTTCTATTACAAGACTCTGAGCCTCCCAGATGCCCAGACAATCAAAATGACGGCGAAGTAGAATCTGGTTATTCATTGAAGTTTAAACGCAGCATTCTTGGCAATGCAGATAACCGGCTTGTAAATGTAGAGGGACTTGAGGTTCCAACTGCTGGAGCTGCTAAAGTCAAGCATAGGACGAAGCCTGAAAAGGGTTTGAAGATAAAATACCTTCCCAAACAGAGCACAGTTACCTAGCAATTGACTGAGGGGGAGTTGGTTTTTGTTTATTTTTTGGTTATACGATGTGCACAGTTTAGCCCAGTCATTATATTCTTAGCAGAGGGTTCCAGTTTTACCAGTGGTCTTCTGTCAGAAAATTGAAGAAAAAGTTTTGGAAGATAAGTTTTATAGTTCCGCCTTTTTTGTCTTTTGTTGTCATAGCAGATTGATTTAGTGAGATTTTGAGATTTTCTTCTGTTTCTTTTCTTGCTTAATTGTCAAAATTTTATGTAATAAATTTGGTTTTTTTAGTGTGAACCGTCCTTGTTTATTTTTGTTGCCATATATTCTTTGTACCGTCGGCAATGGGACCGACAGACTGAATGAGTCGATTTCTGGACAAGCCTATTTGCTGAATATATTTTCACTATATATAAAATCTAAATGAGTATGTAGGCAGTCTGAAGTTCTACTATTATAGTTCTTTGTCCATGTGAAAATATTTAAATTCACTTAAAAAAGATCATTTAAATGTTCGACTCGGTTTATAGCTCAATTGGTTAATAGCGCTTACCCATTTTCCGTTCTTCCAATTTCATTTCAAAAACAGTGTTCTAGTACCTTCATTTTTAGATAAATTGTTGCAAATTAACCATTAGTGCACACTACATGCAAATGAAAAGGTATAAAAAAGAGATTATAATTGCCCTTAAAGAAAGATAAACTTATTTTCCCAAACATACAAAGGCTTTTCCAGGAAAGAAAAAAAAACGAAAAAAGAGCTAAGGTTATGTCACACCTCTCTCTCCTCAGCAACTGGTCTGTCAACTTACACCGCATACACCTCAAATTCCTACGTGGCTGGCACGTGTCCACTCTGCTAACAGCTATATATGCTTCACTTCACCCGTCTTTCTTCTCCACTTTCCTCCCCTCTATATATAACTGCAATTCAGCTCTCTGTTTCTCTGCAAAAAAACAGAGAAAAAGAAAATCCCAACTCTCATAGTTCCCAGTTAACCCATAACCAAGAAAATGGCTGCTGCAACTGACGAAGACCTTAGCCTCCAAGAAGAACAAGAACAGGAACGTGTATTCAAACAACAAAACAACGATGTCCCAGCAAGCTCCCTAAAATATCTCAACCCAGAAAAGGGTCAAACCATGGACACTGTACGCAAAGCTAATCTCATCTCTCTGTGGCAGCTCAATGCCCTCATAGTCATGCTTGTCTTCTCAGCCAGCGGCATGGTCAGCCTGCAAGACTTAGCCTTTGTTCTCTTCTCCATCGTCTACATCTTCATCCTCTCCAAATTCTCCTTCCCAACTATTTCCAGAGACCCATCTCAGGACACACCAGTCTTCAACCCACAAAGAAAAATGGTCAGACTTGGCCCAAACTTTGGCGCCTTCATCGGCCTCGTCCTCCCCATAGCCTATATCTTCGATGACTTCTTGGAAGGAGATAAAGAAGGCATCAGAGCGGCTGCCCCGCACGTGTTTCTTCTTGCCAGTCAAGCCTTCGTCGATGGAGTGGCTTTCTCCGTTCCGACAGGTTCTCGACTCCGATTCGGGTTTTCGTGCCGGTTTTCTTTAACGCGAAGAGGATTTTCACGCTTGTGGATTGGGTTCGAAATGAGTTTTCCAAAGGCTATGGTGATGATTATGGCGGTGGGTCTGCATTTGCTGCTGCAAGGAGACTATCTCTTGGGAGATGGCTTGCCATTGCTAATTTGGTTTTCTGGACTTTGGATCTTTTTGGGTTTATGTTGCCTATTTATCTTCCTAGAGCTTTCAAGAAATATTACTCTGCAAAAACAGAGTGAACTCTAAAATCAATATATGTTTGTTTCAACGGCAACTGAACCACACCATTGTATGTATACGTGGATGCATGTACTATGTACGTTATACGTATGTAGTCGCATCAAAAAATAATGTGTGTATGGTATTGTATTTCGGTATTTCGGTATTTGGTATTTGGACTTAAAAGTACATGTTCTTGGTGTCTAATTTCAATGAGCTTGAAGAAGATAAGAACATAGGCCCAGAAAAGAGAGATAAGGTTAACAAAAACAGAGAGTCACACCTAAAATTCCCATGAGACTGCCACTTGTCCATCTTAGTCACTCTATGTTTAACTCAGTCAGACTCTCTTGATCTTGTCATTTTCCCTGTTTAATTTTATACTCAATCACACAAAAATCAGTAAGAATATTTTATGTTTCAATATCTTCTCACTCCATCTCTTGAAAAAGCTCAAAACTTTCTTTCTTCTTCCTTGTGCATATGCCACATTGATTTGCCTTCTTCTGTGTATAACTTCAGCTCACATTTTGTGCAAGGAAAATCTCCCCAGTTGACCATAACCAAGAAAACTTGTCTTACAAAGACACAAAATGTCAGGTGGGGTTGGTCCAACTCACAGTGACATTAGACTCACAAAAGAACAAGAACATGAACTCAAACAAAGCCAAGACCCAACTTCTTCAAAGCTCAAGAAAGCTGGGGTCCTGCCCTTTCGGCAGATCAATGCCCTGGCATTCATAATAGTCCTATCAGCCAGTGGCATGGTGAGCCCTGGAGACTTTGCTTTCTTTCTCTTTTCCTTCATCTACATCTACTTCCTCTCAAAATTTGCTTTTCCCACCCTCCCTTCCTGTAAAGAGCCCCAAGCCTTTTAACCCCCAAAACAAGTTTCTGCGCCTCTATGCTCTCTTGGGTGTCATCATAGGCCTTGTTCTCCTAATAGCATATATCTTTGAGGGCATTATGGAAGGTGACAAACAAGGAATTAAAGCAGCTGCTCCTCGTGTTTTTCTTCTTGCCAGTCAAGTCTTCATGGATGGAGTGGTTTTCAGTGACAGGTTTTCGACTCCCATACGCGTTTTCGTGCCCGTTTTCTATAATTCCAAGAGGATTTTTACCCTTGTGGAGTGGCTTAAAAATGAATTCTCTAAAGAAGATGAAGTGTATGGTGGATCTGCAAGGAGACTTTACCTAGGGAGAGTGCCTGCTGTTGCTAATTTGGTCTTTTGGTCCTTGAATCTTTTTGGGTTCTTGTTGCTTGTCCATCTTCCTGCAGCTTTCGAGAAATATTACTCTGCCTCTTCCAAGGAAGTCAAAGAATGAAAATGTTTCAAGTGACATGTATCTCTATACGTCAGTTACCAGTGTTCTTCTGTCAGAAATTTGGAAGAAGTTTTTCAAGTTCAGTTGATCAGTTAGAAATTAGAGTTTTCTAGTGGATTCAATGTTGCCTAGTTTTTCTCTTAGAAAGATGGTTTCCATCACTCTCACTTTTATAATTTCAATTTGCAGGGTAATTTTCTGTCTATTTTATTTTGCCACAAGAGTCGTTGGCACTAGTAATTTTCTTTTTGTAATCAATTTAGGGTAAAGTGCGGTTTGCGACTATAAAGCGATTGATACTATTCGTTTCTTTTGTTAATTTAGTCCTCAACTCGTAATAAATAGTCGATTTCATGCTTAAGTTTATCTAATTTCATCCATTTTTCTGTTAATAACAAGGGCAAATTTGTAATTCTAACTTAAAATTCATAAAAATATTGTAAATAATTAACTTTTAGAAACAAAAAAATCTTTGGGGAGAAGAAATCGGTGGGGGTGGGGGTTTTGTGGGGAGAATAATTTTTTTCTTCTAAAAGTTAATTATTTACAATATTTTTATGAATTTTAAGTTAAAATTACAAATTTGCCCTTGTTATTAACAGAAAAGTTGATGGAATTGGATAAACTTAACGGTAAGGAAAATTACTTATTTATTACGAGTTGATGACTAAATCAGATGAAATAATTCGAGGGTAAGTTAATTCTTTAATAGTTCGAGAAAAATGGCTAAAAATCCATCAATTTACTCTATTTGGTCCCATGATATTGAGCCACATCACCACATGCACTGCAGGAAACAAACACTGCCACACACTGAAACAGTGTAATTTTTGTCATGGCACCGAATTCCATGGCCTGCAAGTAGCTCAGACATTTTTTTTGTTTTTTTTATGAAATAGCTCAGACATATTTCCTTTGTCTAATTTGATGAGCTAAGCTTAAGAACAGCTAACCCATTTTGACTCAGACTAACAAAATTAGATAAAATTATGTCCACAACCTCTCTTCTTTTCTTACCAAGTTGTTTCCTTAAAACCCTATTACACTGCCACGTATCCACCCTCCTCTCCTTATGCTTAACCCTATCTTCCCTTCTCCCCATCTCCCCATCTCAAATTTTCTCTCTGAGCTTATTCACTTTTTCTTCCTCATCACAATTTTCATTCTCTCTCTGCAACTTTACATCAACACTGCTTCTGTGCAAGCAAACAAACCCAACTCTGTTTCAACTCTCTCTCTCTCTCTCTCTCACACACAAACAACAAAACACAGAGAAAATGTCAGGTGGGGTTGGTCCAACTTGCAATGACATAAGTCTGCCAAAAGAACAAGAACATGAATTCAAAGAACACCATGACCCAGCTTCCTCAAAGCTCAGCCCCAGCCAAAAGCCCCCAGCCCAACGCAAACCCGGTTTGTTCTCCTTCCGGCAGCTCAACTCCCTGGCAGTCATTGTTGTCCTCGCTGCCAGCGGCATGGTAAGCCCTACAGACTTTGCTTTCGTTCTCTTCTCCATGATCTACATCCACTTCATCTCCAAAGTTGCTTTCCCCACAACCCTAAATTCTCCTAAAGACCCTGCAGTCTTTAACCCTCAAAACAAGATTCTGCGCCTCTATGTTCTCGTGGGCGCCATCGTAGGCCTTTTGCTCCCAATAGCTTATATACTTGAGGGCGTTGTTGAGGGTGACAAAGAAGGCATCAGCGCTGCTTCCCCACATGTTTTCCTTCTTGCCAGTCAAGTGTTCATGGAAGGAGTGGCTTTCACTGACAGATTTTCCACCCCGATACGCGTTTTCGTGCCGGTTTTCTATAATTCCAGGAGGATTTTCACCATTGTGGAGTGGCTCAGAAGTGAGTTTTCCAAAGAGTATGAAGGGTATGGTGGATCTGCAAAGAGATTGTATGTTGGGAGAGGGCTAGCAATTGCTAATATGGTGTTTTGGTGCTTCAACCTTTTTGGGTTCTTATTGCCTGTTTATCTTCCTAGAGCTTTCAAGAAATATTTCTCTCTGCATAAAGTGAAAGAATATTAACCAATCAATGTACTCAAGGGAATACTTTTTTTATTTTTCTCTTTTCCTTTCCGTTTATTAATGAATAAATCATCTTCATAGATAATATAATCCTTTAGTCGTAGTCTAGAGCTGTGTATGTTTGGCTGAATTAGTATAAAAGTTTTGTTTGTGGTATTACTATTAATTTTATATTTAATCCTGAATCTCCATGGCAAAGACATTCCAAAGGGCCAAAAAGGAATTTTGTGTATTATTATTATTATTTTATTTTTTAAGCACATGGAACCGAAAAAAGGTTGCCTCTCCAACACATGAAATGACCAAATTGTACAGAGCCTTTTGAATCACCTTTATTTTCCATTTCAATTTCATTACATTAACTTAACAACTTACAACTTCTCGTAAGACTTTCCAAAGCCAAATGGGGCCTATAAGAAATGAAAATGAAAACGGTACATCTGTGAATTCAGCATCATCTCAAGAAAGTACAGGAGACAGCCAGCAACAATGGCCAAGGCAAAACAGAGGCAATTAGTTCCTCTTAAACAACCAAAAAGAGAAAACAAGCTCTCAAGACAACGAGGAAACTTTGCTCCTATTGTCGCCTCCGAGTTCCTTTGTTTTTTTAAACATCTGTCTCTTTCCTTTCTTCAACATAGAAGATGCCACAGAACGAAAATTGCATTTGGTGATGGAAAAACAAACAAATATACTCACATGCCGTCAACACCAAAAACACTGCTCCCTCTTTTAAGCTTCTGCAGCAGCAAACCCCATGGGTAGCTTCTCTTCCAATCACTCGAGTTGCTGGACATTCTGATTGAATAATCCTCTCATTATCTCCTGTCCAAACCTGCATACCACCCAGTAACTCTGTCAATCTAACTAAAATCTGCACTCAACCTTCTCTCTCAGGATGTATTCCAACATACTTGTATATCTACGCGCAGAGCCATTTCCATTTATATTTATAGGTGCAAGCCTCCTCTCTTGGCCCAATGATAAAATTTCCTGCATTCTTTCTGGCCAATCTGAGTTTAACCTTCGTGCAAAATCCTCCACTTCCCTGCATAAAGCATAGAACATAAAGTAATATATGAAATACAAACAAATAGTCTTGCAAATATCATTAAATATCTGAGTTTATTCTTCGTGCAAAATCCTCCACTTCCCTGCATAAAGCATAGAACATAAAGTAATATACGAAATACAAACAAATAATCTTGCAAATATCATTAAATATCTATAGATTCTACTGAGTAACCAAGTAGTGGGATATTAAAAGGGGCACAGAATAATTTCAGTGTTGAAACAAGAGTCAGCATAATGCATATTTTATTTGAACCCCGAAAGTCCCATACCACAGTCATAGATTTTAATATGATCTACGAATAAACAGAAGTTTGATTCATCATCGACAAACTCTATCTGGACATTGTTGTTACCTGTCAAGCTCCTCCTTCATAGCAGGATCTAAATCATCATCATCAATATCACAATCATCAAACTCAAGCTTTGGTGAAAAGGTAACTGATGAAGAATCTTGCAACTTTGAAGAACTGGGAGATGGCAACTCAACATTGATAATGTCACCATCATGGTAATCAGAAGAAAGAGCATCCAAGTCCTGAAAAGGTAGGCACCAACAATGAGAAATCCCAGACAAATGCTGACACATGCAGGAAAATAGTCACAAGCAGATTATACACACTTAATTGTGGGGTTGGGGCAGGAGTAGGTGTGTGCATGTGTGTGTGTGTGAGAGAGAGAGAGCGAGAGAGAGAAGTACCAACCTTATTATGGCTTCCATTTACACTGGCAGAAGAGTCTTTTGGGTGATCTTTTCTTCTCCGATTTTTCTTTTTATTCTTATTGGTTTTAACCCCCTTTGATTCTGTAGAGCATATCACATTACAGTTAAGTTAGTAGATAACAAGTAACAAGATAGGTATATCAAATACAACTCTCATATTCCAAGCAATAGTATAGAATGAAAGGAAAAACAATCTTGAAGACTTCTTGAAGTATCGATATATGTGAATGTACTGACAGAAGCACCTATCAAAAATCTATGTAAACCCCAAAATGTTCTGCTCCTTGTCCATGGAGCTAGAACATAGATGCCAGTAACCTTCTACAAAGTGGTCCTTTGGAAGCAAACTCACTTCACTAAGCAACACCACAGATGAGAATTCTATGTACTATCAATTTGAGAGCCAAACATAACATATAAATTTATACACCAAAGGAAGAAGTCTCAAAAAGTTATAACTCAATGTGTAACAATAAAGGCAGACAATTTGCAACCAGGATAAAGAGGAAAGATTTCTGGATCATACCTCCATTTCCACCATTTATAAATGTCAAGAGGTCATCGACTGAACGCTCATCGACACGCTCTTCCTCAGCCTCAACATTCTGAAACAAATAAAAAAAAAACTTTCTATTAGTGCAAAAATGTATGTGCAGGTTTTAACCCTTCAAGACTCCAAAACATAATCACAATTGGACTACTTTACACACAATTCAAATAATAAACATTGTGAAATATAAAATTACCACAAATATCGCATTTAACATATGGTAAAGGCTTCAAACTCTTCAAGTAAAAGTAAGCACCTTCAGTTTCTCTCTCTCTTTTAATTCTTTCCTCTTTCTAGCATATAACCGATTAAGAAGCCGGATACGTGGATCATCAGTTATGTTTCTCAAAGGTTCCAACTTCTCCTCCTGGATTGAACCATGTATACATGAAAACATGGAAGAAAGAAAATAAAAACCAATGAATTCTGATAGCAACAAACCTCTGTTAGATCATCAGGTAAATGGAATGTCTCACGGATCTCCTCAGGTGTCTTTCCTTCAATAATTCGAGCAAGTGCTCGGCTAGTGAGATCAACCAAAGGCTTCAATTGGAGGCTGTCAGCGGCAGATGTCAACTCACATAACTTTTTTGTATCCATTCGAATAAATTTCTCATCAAAAGTTTTGCGTTCCTACACATGATAACAATGCTCTCAAATACATATAACAATTGAATTATATACTTACTTCTGACTTCACCGTGTACATGATGATAACGGATAGCAGAATATTAAAACCTCCCTTTCCCACCCACAAGGGGCGTAGCATATACCTTTCTCCAATTTTTATACATAAGCTTTGTATCATTTATTGCCAATTGGTGAACAATATCATGTAAGAAAAGAAAAAGAAACTATGAGTGCCAGATTTATGTATCAGACCTTATTAGAGCGACCTGGTACTTGATGAAACCGGCAGTAGTCAAGTATTAAGCCCAAAATGGCAGGGTTAACTCGTTGAGGAAGTGATATAGCATAGTTTTTGGACGATCCCATTCCTGTCTGCAGTATTTCTCGGCAGATCATGGGACAAAACATGGCAACCTCTTCTTCTACTTGTTGGATTGAGCCGTCAGCGGTTTGAAGCCAGATGTAAGACTTCATCTAGTTGCACAAAACATAAGATAAAATTTAGAGTGAGTCAAAAGAGAACCACAACTAATGTTCTCCTAAAGTTGAATGCATTATCTTAGCTTGAACTACCACATATGCCACCCACAGAACCCATAACCCTAGATGTGGCAGTGTTAACTACCATCTTCAAATAATTTCTACACTGCTGAAATCACCACAACTAAACCCCTTAATATTTAGGTCTCACAGCATGGCCTACCACTAGAAGACCAACCTTATTCTGACCATTATGCCCCAGCCCTAGCACCCATAGAAACTACAATTCAACATTGAGATACCTGCCAGAGTTTACCCTAAACCATAAACCTCCGACATCTTGTTCATCCTAAATCAAAATCTGAAAGGTATGTTTATCCTTGAGAGAGAGAGAGAGAGAGAGAGAGAGAGAGAGAGAGAGAGAGCAAGTATGCCCTTGAAGAGTTTTCAACAACTAGACAACTAAACCTTCCCATCATACTCAAATCACAAAGGGCCCAGAAGATGCATAGGCTACTAAAAAGATAAAATGAACAAAATTGGATTGACTATGTTGTCCAAACTAATTTATCTAATTTATCTAAATTACCATTTATAACTCATCAGATAATGAAATAGCATACCTCAGGTTTGACTACAGCCATGACACCTTCTGACATTTGACAGTGATACTGCACCTAAACTTTAGAAGATGTGAACCAGAAACCACCTTGCACATCCAATTCCAAAAACAAGGAAGTCACAAGGCAAATGAAACCTTTTCTCTATTCACAAGCTTAACTTTGTTAAGTAAGGACAGACTATTTATCAGTGCTTCCCAAAATGATACGATCTTGAATCCCAACAAAATGTGTATTAGCATTCTTATCCAGAGAGCTTTCTCAAATCTTTTTCCTGTATTTGGAGGTAACAAACAATAAGAGGTGGAGAGCAAACCAGAGATGATATGCCTCAAATTTCTAAATGAGTATTATCACTAATTTTAATTGAACTATAACAATCAACAGTGACAATTGTAACAAGAAAAAAAAAGGCCAGTAGATTTATAGAAAACTTCAATGGAGTTTCTCAGTGTCTCTGTGTGCATAAATGAGAGATATTGACAAGCACAAAGACTGGTTCTTTATCGAAGGGAGGATATCCCAGCTTCCCCATGACAGTAGATTCTAGTTGTATCGGTTTTCAATTGTTCTTATTCACTTTATACCCGTAAATTCATGTACAACATGCAAGTTATTGGTTTCCAACTACGAATAGTCCATCTAGGGAAGTAGGGAAAGTTGAGAACAAATAAATTTCATACTAGCAGAGCAAAGCTCATAGTCAATATATCAGACAAAAATATAAGAGATTTAATGATGACTACAATACATAATAATATTTAATTGAAACATGCATAAAACCAACATTCTTAACTCACTATAGCATCCGGGGAATGGGATGGAGACCGTAATTGCAAAAAAGACAACTTTGCATTGGCAGCCAATTTATATAGAATCCTAATAAGAAACTGGACACCTTAGGGCCCGTTTGATAACCATTTCAGTTTTAGGTTTTAGTTTTCATTTTTTGTGCTAGAGTATAGATGAAAATGAGAGTGAGAATGGAAGTGAGGATGAGATTGAGAGAGAGGATAAGAGGGGGAGGATGAGAGGGAGGAGTAAAAAAGTGAAAACAATTTAAAATAGATTTCAGTTTTTAGTTTTTGTTTTCACTTTTGTTACTCCTTACTCCCATCCTCTCCCCTCATCTTCCCTCTCAATCTCATCTCTACTCTCATTCTCACTTCCATTCTCCCTCTTTTTCCTCTGTACTCTAGCACAAAAAATGAAAACTAAAAACTAAAATTGAAATGGTTATCAAACGGGCCCTTAGGTTCTTCATTCTCCGGGACCCAAAAAGAAATATGAACGGAAAAGAGGAGTGTAATGCAACCAATTGGCTGAATAACTCAGCAAAAGAAAAACAAAAGGAGGAGGGAAAAAAGTTGGTTTGCTGGCCAAATAAGAACCGAGGAAAGAAAAAGAAAATATTCAAACTTTCATCTTCCTAACGCTCTCTTTAGTTTCTCAGGAAACTGAAAACCCGAATTTCAATGACTATAAAAAAAATTCAGATTATAAACCATGTAAAATGGTTTCGGAAATCCAACCCATTTCCTCCAAAAGCAAATTCTTCAGCTTTCATTATTGAAGATTCCACTTTGCAACTAAGAAAACCCATATCAACAATAACATTCTATTTTCATAAAAAACGCAACACCATTTCAGTAAAAAAAATATATACAATCCAGAGAATTAATAATCAATCGATTAACTAATCCTGAATTCAGCATAATAAAATTGACATAGATTGCATGCATAACATATGTGTTTGTAATAGAGAGAAAGCTTAACCTACCTCAAATATGAGCTGAAATGCATGGAAATTTTTGGACAAATTTGTATGGTGAAATTGGGGGTGAGTACTGGTAGCTAGGGTTTCAGAAATGCTCTATCTCTGTCTTTCTGTGTTTCCTTTCCTCTGTATGTTTCTCTATCACAATTTGTGTCTGTGCAGGTTGTGTCCGGCACGTGACTCTATCAAGGAAGGAGGCGCCTTCACACGTGCTGGTAGTTAGGGTTTCGGACTTTTGGATGGGGAGGAATCGGCCCGAATCATATTTGGGCGGGTCGGTTTGCAAGATGCCAGCACGTCTTGGGTTGGGTCAGGTTTTTGTAAATGGGCCATAACATGCAACAGATACGGGCCACTGCTACGTCCACCACATTGTTTTTTCTTTTTTCTTTTTTTCGTATCTTTATTTTATGATACTGATTTTCTCACTCCCCTTTTATCCACTTACACTCCATTTTTTGAAAATTGTACGTTTTCACTCCTCTTTTGTTCACTTACACTCCCTTTTATCTTATAGTAAAAAATATTTAAAAAAACATAAGGGAGTGTATGTGGATAAAAGGGAAGTTGGAAAATCATCACCCTTATTTTATTCTTATCTCATGCTGCTAGAACTTAAGTCCGATTTCCTCTTTTAAGATGTTTATTTATCGTTTTCGTTAAGCCAACACCCTTAACCCTAATGCTTAAATGCTTTGATTGAAGAAAGTAATACCCCTTTTTATTAGATTATGAAATTCTTAGCATATCAATAGCTCATGAGATCCGACTTAAACCTTTTACTTTTCAATAGGGATGGACAATTGGTACCCATTAAGTTTTTAGGAATGTATAATGATGGTGATAATAATGGTGTTGGTGATGCCCATTGCCCGTTCATACTTTCTCGTCCTTAAAGTGATTTGAATTTAATCCTCTCAAATTCTAATCATAAGGTGAAAAGTCATCTAAGGCACACCTGTAAAATTTTGAAGACAATAAAAATGGTATAAGAGGTGTATCAAGGTGCATAGACTCATTGAAATGGAGAACATTGTTATGATACAACAGCAAATATACACATTTGCAACTATTGATGTAAGTGGACTCCTAATTGGTCTCATTGATCAATAATTGCAAATATGTGTCACGCCAATAAAATTAAATTGATATTACCGCATGGTGGTGTGACTAACTTTAGAATTTCTCCCAAAAACTCCTGTTTTCTTCTTCTTATAAATTGGTGAATAAGGATCCATGCACACTAGGAAATTTAGGTGTATAATGATCGTATTATTTCTAATATCTATTTATACTAAATTTGAAGGTAACTGAGTTGACCTTCCAACTTTGTGGATGACCAAAACTTAATTATGGCATGTTTACTAATCCATAATTGGATTAGAAGGAATTAAATTGAGGAGTTAGATTGAGGAGAATTAGATTCCGAATTCTTATTGAAGTTGTTTAATAAACCATATGGATTGAGGGAGTAGATTCCGAATTCCTATTAAAGTTGTTTACTAAACCATATGGAATTGGGATAGGAGATGTGTCAAACGGGCCGTGCCGGGCCGGCCCATCCCATTTAAACTCGTGCTTTTAACGTTTTCGTGTAAGGCCGGGCCGGGCCATTTAATTTATCGGGCCGTGGCCGTGGCCCATATAGTAAAATCATTGATCCCAGCCAAGCCCAAGACCCATGTCCACATTGAAACGAGCCGGGCCGGGCTCATGCCGTGCCCTTGCCCGTGCTCGTGCTCGTGCCATACTCGGGCCCAAGAACCAACCCATTTAATTTGAATTTTTTTCACTTGATTTTTTTCTTCTAGATAATTCAAATTATAAACATTAAAAATATAATTAGAGGCAAGAAATGATGAACTATTTGAAAACATTAATCAATCAAACATTCAAATAATATGAAAGGGCGAAGGGCAAAAAGTGTCTAACTCCACAAAGTCCACTTCAACTTTTCATCTTTAAACAACATATTATTTTATATGTGAAGAAATGTCTTGCTTTGATTATAAGAGAAGCGTATATGTCATATGTACTAATTAGATATCAAGTCCAATGTTGTTTAATTAATTTGTAGTTGATATGTTTAATTAATTAAGGACCCAAGTAATTTCCCTAAAATGAAAGACATCAAATATATGTTTATGATTTTAAATTTTAAAAAAACAATATAAACAATGACATTAGATGTCAAACTATTGCATTTTGACTTTTGAGAAAGAAAAAAAAGTTAAGTGGGCTGGGCTCGGGCCGTGCTTGAAGCGGGCTCAGGCCAAGCATGGCCCATATCGGGCCATGGGCCAATCCGGTCCATTGGACCTCATTTTTGATTCTAACCCGGCCCAAGTTTTCGTGCCGTGCCGAACACGGCCCATTAATATTTGTGCTATGCCGTACTGTGCCTCATTTAAACGGGTTGGGCTCGTGCCGTGCTGGGCCGGCCTGTCTCGTTTGACACCTCTAGGTAGGAGTGGTACTAATTACTAAAATATCCTCGTTATTAGGCTAAAGTACATGACAAATTTGAAAATTTTAAATTTGCGTCAGTGTTCAATTCCTCCGGTCATCCTCTAAACATTTTAATGTAAGGGTACAATTTTTTTCACATTTTGTCTTATCATTCCCCAGCAGTGTCATATTCATAACCCCGCTGTGTCTCATAAAATTCACCAGTGATAACTTTACTTTTCTTTCATAAGTAACAATGCAGGAATTATGGCCACCACTTTCATGCTTTCGAAAGACAACATAGAACTTCAGTTTGCCACAAACCACGTAGGTGTGTTGCATTGATTAGATCATGAAAATGGCATTTTAAATTATTGTTTGTTTTAAGCTGTCCTAATATAGTAGATTGAATGTTTTGTCTTTTCCCCATTTGAGAAAATAAACATTCAAGCGAGATGACTGCTTATATGTCTGTTAAAATCTTGTTTATCTCACCCCCTCCCTCCTCTCCATTGCCATCTCGCTGCACACAGAATTGGGTGACTTACGTTGAAAACCAGACACATACGATTAATGTGCAATACTTCTCTAATTCTTTGACTGATTTTGCAGGTCATTTTCTTTTGACAAATCTTTTGTAGGATACTATGAAAAAAACAGCACGTAAAAGCAGCAAAGAAGGGAGAATTGTAAATGTGTCCTCAGAAGCTCACCGGTATCCATATCGGGAAGGAATCCGTTTTGATAAAATTAACGACCCATCAGGGTAACAATGAGACAACCTTTTGAGATACTATTTTATATGTTAGTGTGTGATTTACACCTTGTTTTTTATTAAAGGTGGATGGAAGTGAGTTACAAATTTGATTCTGATACCATATAAGTACTTGTACACGGCTTAGCCGCATAGTAAATTTATCTAATACATTTTTGTTGAGAGCATATGCTGTGAATGGAGAATTCTATATGCTTTATCTGAGTTTGGACCGGCTCTGCAGGTACAGCAGTTTTGCTGCATATGGTCAATCCAAGCTTGCTAACATTTTGCACGCTAATGAGCTTGCAAAACGTTTAAAGGTATGTTGTCTTCTCCCAGACCCAGGTGAAATGAATGGTGCCAGAGTTTATCAATGGCCTCTTTAAAAATCCAACTTTCAGGCAACTTTTCACGCTTATATCACTGCTTTTGTATAATATTCTTGCTGAATTGGCAATAAGCAACTTGTTCACGAAATGTTTCTTTTTCTCCATTCGTCTTACTTTTTCGAAAGAAGTTGAGAGGGAGTGCTTCTGCAGTGCCTCTGCAGAATCATCGTTTATGAAAATAGCAGCTTGCATACATGTGCCTTTTGCGTGTATTTTTCTACACACATTCCCTTTTTTGTTTATGGCAGTCGTGGGTTGTTATTTGTGAGTGTTTCTTCAACAGGAAGATGGGGCAGATATAACTGCAAACTCACTTCACCCTGGTGCAATTGTTACAAATCTTTTCCGTCACAACAGCACCATTAATGGTAAGCACTTTAGCACGAAAACAACATGAACAAACAAAAAACGGAAACTTTGACGAGGAGGCTCTGTATTCATTATGTGCTTTGTTTCAGATATTTACTTTTGGCCTTCTGGTTTGATGCAGGGCTTGTTAATATGCTTGGTAGAGCTGTGCTTAAAAATGTTCAGCAGGTAAGCTACATCTAGTTGAATTTCAAATACTCAAGAAAAATATTTTGTTTCAAGTTCACTCTCTAAACCATTTTATTGTTTATGAACTTTGTCGATTATAGGGAGCAGCAACAACATGCTACGTGGCATTGCATCCATAAGTGAAAGGGGTAACAGGTGAATATTTTTCAGACAGTAACCTATCCTAGCCAAGGCCACAAGGTCAAGAAGTGGAGTTGGCAAAGAAACTCTGGGATTTCAGCATGAATTTGGTTATATGATTTCTGGAAACTCATCACATAATACTGTAATTGATACATAGACATAATGCACGTTGGATATTCCCTTCAAACGACAGAGATTGGTTTGTCGTTCGACATCTTGTATTAAGTTCCACAAATTTCATTGTACCCTGTATTCTGGTTTGTCGTTTAACCAAAACTCCTAATCATACTTTTGCTTGCTTGTTCAATCCGCTCATCACACGCCACGTGGCATCCCCAAGAAGATATAAGAGGAACATGCGGTTAGATTTCTTCATTTCACTTAAGTGGATGATGTACAGTACATACATACAAACATACATGATACAAGAAATGAGGTACAAGAGTATACAGTGTTACACATGAGCCTGCAATAAATCAGTACTAGAAGAAACAGAATGTGCTGGCTGCAAAAATCCCCGGCTGACTATTTCGTTAACCAAATCAGGACCCCAGCTCAGTCTCCCGTCTTCTGCACAGCAGTTTCAGACCTAAAAATTGTTCCAAAGCTAATAGTTTTGCCTCTTAGGCGCCTTCTTAGCCTTTCTCTTTCTCTATATGAACATCTCAAAAAATATACATTTCTTGCTACCTTGAGTATTTTCTTACCGAAGAAACTGCAATACATTCGGACATCAGAAGCCATCCTCATCAGGCGAAATCAAGCTTTCATTGCTCCAATCAGTCAAGCACTCAACTTTGTACAAGTCAAAACTGCGTCATGTTCTATGTACTATAAAAGTCTATTATTTGTCAGGCATTGAGCTTGACATGCATGATTTCAGAATCAGATCTCGCCTGGCTTAGCTTACCAAATGCCGTACGCCCGAACACCACGCCATGAAAAACAGTTGCCTGCTTCCAGCCACTAACTTTCCAGAGCTTCAACCTTATTCCACAGTTCTTCAACTTTGAGTCCTTATTGTACAAATATAATTTCCTTTGCAGTTCAACATGATGGATAGTTGATCCAGTATATCCAAGAACGGAACTTGAACTGATTGGCAGGTCCATCAAAATTAGTTAGACACCGTTTGTGCGGCTGGGCAAAGGAGACTTGGGACTTAAATCTAGTGACAAGTTCATCTTAACATGATCCTTAAGGAGTTGGCGAGACACACGATCAGCCAAAACTGACTGTCCATCATACTGCTCCGCATGGGCAGGCCTTACAAATTGCTTTCCCAGAACATCATTATCACAAGGCATCAGTTCTGAGAAGATATGAGACCCTGGCTGCTTCCCTCGAAACATGTCAGGACATGAATCGTGATAGGAGGAGGGCCCATTGACATAGAAACCATTCATGGGCTTTGAAATGCCTCCGAAACCCTCTTGCAAGTTGGACTGTTTCATGTGAATAAATGGAATGGCACCGCTGCCACCTGTGAGAGGTGTGGATGAGCCCGAAGTGGTGCGCGGGCTAGATATAGGAGAAGGTGACATTCTTCCATTTAGGTGTGGTGGTGACCTTGAGTGCAATAGAGGACTTCCGATGGGTGAGACGGGGCATGATATGTTCCTTGGAATATGGATCTCACTGGAGTTTAGGAAAATAAGATCAAACCAAAATCTTATTATCAAACTGTTGTCGCAATCATCATCACGGAGAGAGAGAGAGAGAGAGAGAGAGAGAGAGAGAGAGAGAGAGACCTGGTATGGTTATTAGTTTTTGAAACTCTAGATGAATGAATTGCAAGCCTATCTGAATCCAAGTTGGTGAAATTCCTTGCTTGCCCAATGCCCTGACAATGATCAATAAAACACAACAGATGAAAATAAGAAGCAACAAGGGAGGACTCATAAACTTGATAGCATGCACTATGCTCAAACATAAATAGAGAATGAGCACAAAACTACCAACACCATAAACTTGATAGCATGCACTATGCTCAAACATAAATAGAGAATAAGCACAAAACTACCAACACACCAGTGCTTTCACTCCATTTGTAATCCCAGAGAGTGGATCAGAAGGCTCAAGACCCAAGATAGGCCTTTCCAAAGGTGCAGCATATTTCACAAACGGATGCTCCAAAAGCTGAGCAGCTGTAGGACGATGGAGTGGATTTCGCTGTAAGCATTGCCTTACGAAATCCTTTCCATCATCCAAGAGGTGATCTGGAATTGCTGGCAGTTCCCTACTATTCCCAATCTTAAACATGGCAGCAACCTATATTAACCGCAAAAAGAATATATTTATAGAATGAAAAGAAAGAACAAATAATGAACATCTTTCAAATATATGCAACATATTATTACACCTGAGCCTCAAACATGAGAGAATGCTTGAATCAGCTGCTATGATCTCAATCTCAAATTCAAATAAAAGCTTTCATCACTAGATCTAAATTCTTACCCCTTCATACTGGCTCCAAGGTGGTTTTGTTGTAGCCATTTCCAAAACAGTGCACCCAAGACTCCATATGTCCACAGCAAGGTTGCAACCACTTGAGTTTTTTATAACCTGGGGAAGCAACAGAAGTGAAGATTAAGTAAAATGATCACGAAATATGTCACCGAGGAGATGAAGGGGAAAACTAGAAACAATCTAACCTCAGGTGCCATCCAGTAAGGGCTTCCCTTAAATGATAAAGGACATGACTGGCCAGTGATCTGCAAAGCACACAAGATAAGTTTGGAGAGCAAGATTGATCACATAATTAAGGTCAAGCAGGCTTGTTCTGTGGTATATAATATATTAGCAACTAGAAAGTAAATAGGGAGAAAAAAGTTCCATCCGCAAACTCATGCAATTTCATTTAAGATCACAGTTTTATCAATTATGCTCTTTGCATGCATTCACAAAAGCTCTCGACAAGGTAGAATCTGCTGATAGGAATATGAAAATGACAATGCGAACCACAACCAACCATTACAAAAGCAATCCTATTTCCCTATTCTTCTGGTCTCAAGTGCATGATTTAATAGTCATTTCATTTAACAACACTTAATATTAAAAGTAAATATGCCTATGCTTACATGCTTTGCCATCCCAAAGTCTGCTAACTTGACACGTCCATTTGGGTCTACAAGTATATTTGCTCCTTTAATATCCCTGTACAAAAGAAAACACAGTTTTATAAAGATGAAAGATGCTTAATGTCCAGTATATACATTACAATCAGTATACCGCAACGGCTGAGCTTATGCTTCAAATTACTCGATCAAAAATAGGTAATCAAATTCACCTGTGGACGGTATTTTTAGCATGTAAATATGCAAGTCCCGACAAGATTTGCTGAGTATAACTACGAATTGCTAGTTCCCCAAATTGCCCATAGTCTTGGAGAAGTTTATGTATGGAGCCGCCAGATACATACTCCAAATATATATACAGCCTGTCACCAACCTGTTATACGAATGACTATCAGCTTACATCAAGTAGAGTACAATGGTTACTTGAATCTTCAATCAGAAATTAATTATGCAGATAATGTGGCTTTATGGCAGACCAATTTAGAATACCATGCTTAGCTTGCTAAAGACCTGTGAACTGACAACTACTGAATATGTATAGCATTAACTTCTTCAGAGTCACTCTTGTCATAACTAAACATACGATAATGACAAACAAGACAAAGAAAAGATTGTCGTAAGTAATGGTATTTAAATGCATAATATGAATAATACATAATGGACAGAAGACTTACTGATTCAGACCCATAATATTGCACAATGTTCGGATGCCGTAAACGGCTCAATAAAGTAATTTCCTGCCAAAACATGCAACATTAAAGTCAAACAAAAGAAGGAAAGCATATAACGTTTGTCCAAGGAAGCTTAATGACACATAAAACAACACGATGATACCTGCATTAACTGCTTAGCACTTTCTTTGGACTTTGCATCGTCAGAAAATAATGTAACCTCCTTCATTGCACACATTTCGCCACTTTCACTAAACAAGTTGATAATATAAATCAGGTAGGATATTAGCTACTAAGTGGTATACTGTAGAAAAACTACTTAGAGATATAGATATATGATTGCTTGAGAGAGAGAGGAAATATAATTTGGGTACCTACCTATTAAAACCAACATAAACGTGTCCAAATGTCCCTCTACCCAGCAGCTTTCCCTTTTTCCAGCGTGAACCAGGGCTTGCTGGGTTCTCTGCCCTTCCTGGACTTCGTGGCACAGAAGGAGATGTTGCTGCTGAATTTGAATGAGAAAAGGGAGACGCATTAGAAATTGTCACAGGAGGAAGAGGCAAACGATGACTTTGTTGTTTCCCATCATCAGCCCAGCTTGACTGTGTCTCATTGGGAGTCCCTCCTGCTCTAGGATGGATAGGTGTAACAGCACCGCTATGAATTCTTGATCCTGGGCCTGGGCTTGTCATTCTGGGACTGGGTACTGGAGAATACTCAGGGCTACCCCTGCTTTGCTGCCAAAACAATTGTCCAGACATATCCCCTCCCATTGAATTATGCCCAGAATTGTGACCCGAACCTGGACTCGAGCAGTGGCCAGATCCAACTAGGGTGACATCTGTATAAGTTTTTGCAGCCCAGAAAGCAGTGTTCACAACTTGCTCATTGCCAAATGCTCTCATTGGACTTCTAGAAGGACTTGACATTGAGCTGTCAGGAGCACTGCAGAAAGCTCCATGATAAGGAACCTGTAGGTTTGGCACATGACTTCTTAAAGGCCTCCGTTTGGGTGATGTAGGGGAAATGTTATTACTGAAGGAAATAGCTGATTTTTTTGGCTCTCTTGACTTTATTGGGGCAACAGTGAATATCTGATCCTTGAGCATTGCACTTCAGAAAAATTGCAGTAAATTTGTCAGGGATGAGCAAGCTAAAATAATAACAAATAAATCATGCACATCCATGCATATACATAAAAGATGCTTACTAGTAGCATAATGGCATGTGCAACAAGTGAAAGCTCACCTGGAAGGGCTTCCCGCAGCAGTTCTGTTCCCATTGTCATAGTCAGTTGCCTGAGGGCTACGATGGCATGAGTCAGCTGGATCATCACTATCAACGGAGCCCTCACTAGAAACTGAAGCAGTGACCATATCTCCATCTAAGTCTGTAGGATTTGACCTACTACCAATGCACCCAGGCATCGGGAGAGGTAGAAACAATAATGGCTTTGAGCCTTTTTCCGATCTTGGTTTTGTTGATATACTAATTCCAGAATCTGTACGACCAACATGAGCAGGATGTAGACCAGGAAGTGGAAGTGGTTGAGCATTAGTCCTTTCGGCAAAACTTTGACATCTAGAAACATCTTTGGAGGGCGAAGGGGATCTTGATTCTACAGGGGATTGACAACCCTTTTCTGAAATTGTGTCATTACAATGTCCTTGTGACCCTCCTGATCTACCATTCACTCTACTTTCTGATGAAAACTTAAATTTCCGATGTAATGAGTCAATGAAACTTTCCTTTCCTGCCTTCTTCTTTGCTTCTTTGGACGACGACTTCCCCCACCATGAAGGCATATTTCTCATAAAGGTTTTACGGAATCAATGGGCACGTACTCTAAAGCTATTTCATTTGCCAGCATTATAACTTATTGTACAGCACCATTACATAGGGTTATCAATCAGCTAATTTGCTCTCGATCAGTGAGATTATTAACCAGCTACCGCACCCATACAGGTTTTGAGACCAACAGAATGTTCAGTTCTGAATTCCAGAAATGACTTTCATCAGACAGATAATAGGGAAAACCACACCTTCCAATTCTAAAATATCAGCCAGTATTTGATTGAGTTCGCAATTAAATTCAGTGTATCACAAAAACCTGCAGGGATATAGGCTGCAGGTCAGTAACTCTATTTCAAGGATCTCCAAATTAAGTAAAAGGCACAGACGGCTATGTTGCAAAAACAACCAAAACAAAATAAATGACACTAGGACCTAAATCCTAGTTTATAAAATTTCGTAGATCAGAGGAATCTGACCATTGCTTATACTCGTGCCACATACACTAACCCGGTATAACATGACATTGACTTAATGAACTCAACAAATGTGAACCATTGAATTTTGGATTGCACCATAATATCTATTCACTGGGTTAAATTAGCTCACATCCACTTCTTTCCAATCCAAAAACACTAATCTTTGTTTGGTTCACTACTAGACGCAGCAAAAAGCAAATGAAACCCATAATTTAAAATCCAAACCTTGATAAATTGTGCACAAAAACTCCGACTTCAACGAGCGGAATGGACCCATTGGCTCAATTTTTCAATACCCAGAACGCAAAATAACGGTAAGAATAAAGTTCAAAATTTCAGTCTAATTTTCTTTAACCAATTTCCTCGGGAACGAAATGAACGGTTTCGATCCCAAATTGCTCACAAGCACAAGCTTGCAACACAGATCTACTTATAACTAAATAACCTAAGCAGAATCAACAGCAAACTAACTTAAAGAAAAACCAATAATTTACTGCACTTAGATAACATACAATATGATACTTACTTACTGTAAATACTAGGAGCTGCAAATTCCGAGCTAAACCCACTTGGAATCTGGCACAAATCTCAACGATGAACTTGATGAACTTCTTCTGATTGCATAGTGAAATAGCTCAGAAAACAAACCCCTAAAATTCAAGGGCGCGACGCGAGTAATGGGATTAAGAAGATTTTGATGTATTTTCTTGCATTGAAAGGCTGAAGAGAATCGTCGCTTTAGAGAGAGAGAGAGAGAGTATATCCGAGCTTAAGACATTAATAAGTTGTCTGAAGCTGATTTTTTTTTTATATTTTTAAAAATTTTAAAACGAATGATTGATGAAAATTTTAACTACAGTTACTCTGCTCCAACAAGGATTTTATTTTTTTAATATTGTAATTTTATTTTTTCGAAAATTAATGACATTTATACTATGTTTACTAATCAGGTAAGGAGGAATTTAATTAAGGTGGAGTTGGATTAAGAAGGAATCAAAATTCGGATCACATGTTGTTTACTAAATTATTTAGAATCGGGGTATGTGAGGATATAATGGGTAGAAAAATATGAATTCATAATGTTTTGGTTATCTAGGAGTCAGAATATCACCTCCCACCCAAGAGTCCAATTCCTCCAAAATCAAGAGTAATTTTTGTGTGTTTATGGTACACCACGTGGCTAGTGTACCATCCAATGTACATAGGGCATGTATAATATTTCCAATGCACGATCACATGTCACATGTGCGTTGAATGGTATCTGAGTCGCGTGATGTAAGCGAATATATAAAAAGTTCTCTTAAAATCAGGAGTTGAATTCCTGATTTTGTGGATTCTCCACTTAGATATTCATTCCATAATGTGAGTAAACGCGTGAGTAAACGCATGAGTAAACGTAATCGGAGTCCAACTCCTAATTTTAATTCCGATTACGGATAATAGGTTACAAAAATTTGGGAGTAAAGAAATTTTTGAATATGATGATATATATTAGTGTCCACTAAAGGGGATAGTAATTTCTCAAAGTCATCATTTTCGTATATGCAATGATTATTTCAAAATAAAATAAAATAAAAATAGTGTAGTTTGTGATGTAGAATAGATGGCAGCCCTCCTCACTTTAAAATTTAAAAACATTCTATGATTTATCAATGTACAAAAAGTAAATTCAGTCTGGCGACAACTTGATTATGTGTGCCTAAGAAAAAAAAAACAGACAACTTGATTGATACCCAGCTTTTAATCATAAAGTAGTGGCGTATCTTTCTTTAAATAAATAAAAAACAAACACATTATAAAGCATCGATCATCATAAGTATGGCATCGATCCAAATTATAATTTAGATCAGACATGAGAGAGTAACCTTAGCAAGTGGTGAAATGCATAATTTTATCATATGATAATTTAATTTATTCTTGGGTATACTTTGATTGCATGGTTCATGTATGTTAAAATTTAGTGGTGGTGATTAAGAAACATTTGTAGCTACTCATTAAAGTCATTGTTTGGGGATGGCATAATTGGAGAATATAATGAGGTTAAGGTTTACAGTCATATCATTTTATACCAATAAAATATTCACAGGTTTTAATTGGTGCAATCAAAATGATTTGGACCATGCTATTAATTGTTAGGTTGAAATACTACTTGTGTGGGTGTGGGTGTGGATGTGGATGTGGATGTGGGTGTTTTTTATTATTATTATTGGGTTTACTATTGAAATACTCCCTGAACTTGTAGGTCACTTTTAATTAGTTCTTATCCTTTTTTTAAAGAAAATTAAGGGTATGAACTTTTTTTTCGCCAATTTCCCTCATGCCGTCTAAATTCGCAACATTTCATCCAATTTGCCGTTAGATATGAGTGCAAATTGGTAATTTCCATGTGAAAATAAAATAAAATAATTTAAAATTTGAAATAATAATAATAGAAATAAAGTTATTAAAAAAAAAAACTCTCACTTGCCATCAGTGACGGATCCAGAATCTTACCTCATGGGGTCATAATGTAAAAGTTCTTAAAAAAATTTAAGATGAAAAAAAAAACATTGAAAATGAAACGATAGTACTTTCATTCATAATTAATGTAAAAATCAACATTACAAGCTACAATTGTTCATGACGAGGCAATTATTTACAATTTAAATTATTTTTTTCTTTTATTTACCTCTTGGTTGGAACTTGAAAGCCAAAAACAATGCTTAAAAGTCACAGGAAAAAGGAAAAAGCCGGCTTCTGTAGTAGAAATGGGACATTGGAAATGAATTAAATAAGGGTTTACAATTAATTATTGGATCTGTCAATCAACAAAAAAGAGCTTCTCTTTTGACCGTTTCTCAACTACATTTAAAAAAAATTCCCTTGGGCCAAAACGACGTCGTTTTGCCCAAGAAGTTAAAAAAACAAAAGAACCCTGCGCTTCATCTTCTTCCTCCAGCCGTTTCTTCTCTTCCTCTCCAGGTGCTTATTCTCCTTCCATGGGGTCACACAACCAACTCAAATGGACCTCCAACACTAATTCCATGGCTTCCATGGGGTCGTTTGACCCCAGTGACCCCATAGTAGATCCGTCATTGCTTGCCATATCTCTCTCTGTCTCTTTACCTCTCTCCACAATCCCTTCTTCCCCAAATCAACCACAGCCACAGACACAGACGTTGCAATCCCTCTCTCTGCAATCCCTTCTTTCTTTTTTATTTTTTGGATGTGGGGGTGGGTTGCGTTCGGGGAAGGGGGTGGGTCACTGGCTACTGCGATGGCATTGGAATGGTTGGCAGCTACACCCAGCCCTACCATCATCTTCCTTAATCCCTCTCACAAATACAACACCCAAACCACCACAACCACCATCATCTTCCCAACCCCCTTCTTCCCCAAAACTTCCATGGGTGTCTTGATAAGTTTTGGGATGAGTGAGAAAAGAGGTCTGGCATGGGGTGGCTGGGGCTGGGGCTGGAGTTGGTTTTGGTGGAAATTAGAATGAGAATTTTCATATGGGAGAGAGAGTTGATGTCGGCACTGGGTGGGTTGGGACTTTGGGTACCTGCTTTGTGAATCTTCCCAGCCTTACCTGCCATTTATCTCTCTTTCTCTGTCTTTCTGTCTCTTTGTCTCCCTTTCTCTGCAATCCATTCTTCCCCAAATCAACCACAGACACAGCCACAACCAAATCAACCACAGACACAGCCAAACTCCCCAAATCCCCCACCCTGCTTCGAACCCACCCCATCTTTCCCAAACCATGCTAATCCAAATCCACTCCACCACCCACTACATCGACACCCACTCCAGCCACTCTCCCTTCCCCCACCTCCAAGCCCAGTCTTGCCACCCACAAACTCACCCACCAAGCCACAACCTTCCAAAAGATGCAATCTGAGCAACATTGGCTGGAGAGAGAGAGTGGCTGTGGTTGATTTGTAGGGTTTTGATCTTAAATTTTTTTGGTGGTTGTTTGGGTTTTATAGGGATTGAGGTGAGGTTATGGATGTCAAAGAAAGAGGGAGACATAAGGAGGAGGAGGCGGGGAGAAGAGGCAGTGAGAGAGAGAGGGAGGCGGGGAGGTATCGGGTAAAGGAAGAGGAGAAAAAAACCAGAGGGGAGGGGAGGAAGAAAAAACATAGGGGATAGGTTTTTTCTTCTATTTTTTTAACGATTTAACAGAAAATTGGATCAAATATTGCGAATTTAGATGGCAGGAGGAAATTCACGAAAAAAGAAATTCATATCCTTAATTTTCTATAAATTAAAAAAAAAAGGGATAGGGGCTAATTGAAAGTGACCTACAAATTTAGGGGGTATTTCAATAGTAAACCCTATTATTATTTTTTTAATTCATTATTTAAACATAAGGAAAGGAACTTTGTTTTCTGGGTAGGTATATATATATTTTTCCTTTCTTTTAATTATTAATATTTTTGTAAGGTTTTCCCAACAGGTTAATTTGGGTGTATATTTTTTTTTATAAAAAAATAAATCATTATGTTATGCGTGATGATTAGGAAAACTTCACTTATTGATGTGGGGGTGGTTGGATAAAGTTATCTGAACTCTCTTCGATTCAAACCAAAATAAAACTGGTATTGTTATTGTACCCCGAAAGAGTAAGTAAGTGAAGATAATCAAACAGAAAATTGTTATGGACATGGAGTATGATGATTTCCTCAAAACAAAATAAATGTGTTTTTGGCCGGAAAGGGTCAAACAATTTACCCCATTGAAAGAAAAGATGATGATGTTTTGACCTTTTATGTCAGCAGAAAAGGTATACTGAATGAATACTAACTTACGTTTTTTGGACGTATTGGGCTCCTTGAGGTTGAGAGTTCCACTTCACTTGACTGACTTGGGTCGTTCTTCTATTCGGCCACGGACACGACACGACACGACGCTCGCTGTCTTTGATTTGAGGCTGAATATTTAATAATAAATAATTTCTCAACTTGAAGCCTTGTGATAATTGTCAAAGTTTCTTCCTAGGTGAAGGTGAGATATTCGTAGCTAGCTACAGATGATTCATGAATGTAATGTTGTTTGTTTTCGCGAATGTAATGTTGTTGATAATAGTCGTAGGAAAAGCAAGTTTTAGTTTCAAGTCACTCAACAGCAAACATGGTACGTGAAATAAGGAAAAAAAGAAAAGGATAATTACTGAAATGAAAATTAGTTGGAGGAAAACTCTGGATAATGAACAAGGCAAGAGACAAGATGAAAGATGGCCAATCTAAATCTAATCTCCACAGGGGTCAGGGGTCAAGGGTCAAGGGGAGATGTAACTAGGCTATTCAGAGGACGAGGAGAGAGGAGAGCAAAACTTGTGGGGTGGGGTCCTTAGTTGCTTGCACGTGGCATGTTCCCTTCCCACACGAGAAGGACACTCCCTTTCTGTAAATTAGGGTTGGGTCAGCTTCTTCATTTCTTACTTTCATTCATGTTACTTAGACCATACTTGATTGAAATGGCTTCTAACTTCCAAGTCATCATAATTTTATTTATTTATAATCTTCTTACATAATGTCATGATTTATACACTACAAAACACCATGTCCAGTGTATTTCATGGATGAAAAAGCCCTAAAAAAGACAGCTCATGAAATTAAATTAAAGGCCTATCCTTTGAACCCACCACCACATCATGGTAAAGGCCCAAACCCTAAACCCTATTCCAAAAGGTTGATGATTTTTGTTTTTTTGTTTTATGTTTCCATTGATATTGACCTTTCCCTTGTACAACAAGATTCATTAAATCAAACACACCAAGGCAAAGATGATCGATCATCTTATTAGTGTCAAACCAATGGCAGTGACTATAAGAGTGGAGGGGACGCCGAATTTGAGATGGCTCCAGAAGGATAAAGTGTATGAAAGGTATGGGGATTGGCGAGCCTGTTCACACACTATCAAGTTGGCTGCTGATCCCAACAGTGACAGATTTCCTGCCACCGTGCTCACCCAAGCTAAAAGGAGCCACGCCTTCTTCTCATCCGCCACAGAAATTGCAGCCGCCGATGCTGCCACCCGGGCTCCAAGCAACAGAACTAGCCAACAGAAAGAAAGAAAAGACGAAAAAAACATGTTAAGTGGCAGCTCAAGGTTTGATATCATTAGCTGTTGGTGTTCTTCAAATATACATATTAGAAGAATCATAAAAATAAAGCAACATACCAGTTGGTACATTTGAAGCCAAATTTGATAGCACAAGTATGGTAAGGGCAAGAACTGCTATCCCAGTAGAATGATCAATATGTGCATGGGGCTCCATGAAGTCCCAGAGAGCGCTTGGAATACCAGTTTTGTTAAACCCTTCGACGGTTATAAACATTCCACAGAAGAAAATTAAAAGTGAATAAGAGACCTGCTCAAAGCAGAAGAAAAAAAAAAGTTATCAGAATTGTAATCTAACGCACAGATAGAGCACCATGCTTGTAAAATTTACCTTTTCTAGGCTTGGCCGAGCATCTGTGAAATCAAGAACCACTAGAGCAAGTGCAGCAGTAATTGCACACCATGACATATTCAGGCCCATAAGCAGTGCAATCAACATTCCTATAGTAACAAGGTAAACACCAGATTTCCACAGCAATCTTTTCCATCTTGTGATCAGATTTTCCTTCCCTTCCAAAGACTCCGTAGGATATGCATCTCCCAGTCTATCGTTTGATTGGATCGTTTCCTCCCTTTTGTGAGAAGACACATCAACTGTCTCCTCTTTTGATGCAATTGAATTTCTTGCAGACTCCAAAGCACCACTATGAACGTTGTTTATTTCATTCTCACTTGAAGGTAAACGGTTTCTAAGAGTCTCAACATTACCTATGTTCCCACTACAATTTGGAGAACTTTTCACATCTGCGGTTTCTAATCTAGAGTTCCACTCTGGGGGTTTAAGGATGCACTATGTGACAATGTGGCTGGTGAAAACCGATGAGAACTTACTTCCTCCTGTACAACAACTTCTCCGGCTGGATCTTCCTCGTCCTTCTGGACAGACAACAACCTCCAGAACATACATAAGAGAATTAAAGCGTTCACAAAAACTCCCACAATCATTGCAGGGAGAATTCCAATCACAAATTTTCCGAAAGCAATCTTACTCTGAACAGCTATAACCAAGTTCTGAGGATTGCCAATCGGGGTTGCTGCAGACCCAATATTTGCACTTGAGGCAAGGGCAAGTAGGAATGGATGAGGTGGGAGGTTATGTTGTCTTGCAACTTTTAAAACAAACTCAGTCAAAACCACGCAAGAGGTATCATTGGTGAAGAGAGCGCTGGAAATAGCAGAAATCAAGCAGATTCGACAGAGCAAATCCTTTGCTCCTTGGGTTTTCCATAAGAGCAACTTACCCAAATATTTGAACATATCTGCCCTTTCAAGGTAGATACTGACAACCATTGTCCCAAACAAAAGACCAAGGATTGGGAGATCAATAGCAGCATATGCTTGGTCAGGAGTTAAGATTCTGAAAATAACCATAAGCATTGCTCCTAGGAGGGACCCTGCAGTCCTCCCAATTGGCAGAAAAGGGACAGCAGGGAACACTGCCAATACCCAAAAGACTGCAAAGGCAAATGAGCCAAGAACCACTTTCACAGAAGAATCCATGGCCATTTTTCCAACTTAAGAAGCTCAGAATCTTATTCTTGATATATACATACGAAATTCCAAAGACTTGAGAACATTTTAAGAACCCCGCAGCTAACGATAGCATGCATTAATACAGGCCAAAAATGTAAAGACCCTGAACAGGGAAACCAATTGCACAATAAGATTAAGTAAAGATTCAACTTTGGAGACTGAAATAGACATACAAGGTGAAGTTATGAATCTGAAGCAGCAAAACAACATTTCATTCAGGACCAGATCAAACAGCTGCAATGAAAACTGGAACTAAACAAGAAGTTCAGTATAAGTAGTAGTATTACAACTTCGCGTCGACTGTGAAGCTCAGTAAACAACAAGAAGAATACCAGCAAAGATTGAAACTTTCTTACTCTCTAATTCGTAAATTCTATACGTAATAGAAATTTACAAAGATAGTATTAAGGGGAGAAAAAGACAATGCCAACGTTTCATGTCCATCTCAAAAAAACCCATATCCAAATATTTGCTAAGAAGAACTTGATAATATTAAGGGACACACAACATGAAAAGATAACCACAGGTATAATTATCTGTTTCAGATAGGATATTAGACAAAAAAAAGTGCATATATTAATGAAACTCCGGACCCAAAGCAGCATAATCTCACCTGAACATGCCGTTCTGCAGCTGTCAAAATCAGAAGAACATTGTATATATCACTGTACTGCAAAGCAAACACTCCATGAAACAGAAAGTTCTTGGTTTTGGATTGGATGATGGGTTGAGCTTGGGCAGATTCGAACGTTTCTATGTAGCGTTCCCTGATTATCTTGTAATCTTTGCTGTTCTGAAACCTTATTTACTGTTTGATGCTCTTGCGCTGTAGACTCGGACCCATCTCATCACATCACAACAATCCCTCATAAATGATAAATGGTAAATGGATTTGAAAACAAGAAATCTTTTACCCAAAAAAATCTTTTATCTAAGATAAACAAAAAAGCCTTCTTTTTGCAATGTTACAACTTGCATGGATGAATGAAATATGCGAGTCAAAAATGATTTTTTTTATAGGCAAAATGTTTTCTTTCTGATGATTTAAATATTGGGTACGTTTCACATCAGTTCAAAACCTTTTTTCTTAGATAGTGGCATAGTGGCAAATTTTTTTTTTTTATCGAAAGGCATAGTGGCATAGTGCACTGCTCACTGTTATTATTATATACTTCTTCTGAGTTTTAATGAAAAATGACAAGTTTGTACTATATTTTAGTGAGAGCGACAAAAAGATAATGGTTAGTCGACTGTACCTTTAGTCTATTTTATGTTTTTAATGCTGCCGGTGACTGCTCATGATATTTAATTAACTTATTGGAAATTTGGAAGTTTATTGTAACTTGTAAGAGCACTTCCAGCAGTTAGCCCTTTGTCATAGCAAGGGGGGAGTTAGGGCAGCTACTATTCACGTAAATAGTAGCTGCCTTTGCAAAATGTTGTGGTGTTTCCACCAATTGCCATAGCAATAACTATTCACATGAGATATGAGGAGAGAAATTTGTGTAGAGTTTTGGTGTGGAAAGTGAAAAATATGACTAAGTATTTATTTTTTAAAAATCTGAAATTTTTTGTAGATTTTTTTTTTAAAATTTTTGTTGCTGATGCCAGCAAACTCGAGCTTGAACTCCCCCTCGGGCCAACTCAGTCTTGTGGCCCTCACCTCTTGCCAGGGCCAACCCTTGCTGTTGGAAATGGGTTTTGGGCCTAAACCCCCTCAACCCTTGTTGCAGGAAGTGCTTTAAAATCGGATGGGGGTGGGAAGCAAAAGACAGATTGTGACATGGTCTTCCAAGATATTTTCTTCCCTATGCTAATCTAAAATCGGATGGGGGTGGGAAGCAAAAGACAAATTGTGACATGGTGTTCCAAGATATTTTCTTCCCTATACTAATCATATGATTATTTTTCTCAGAAGAATCAAGATGACAGGGAAGTAAGACTAACTAGGAACTATTATATGTTTGTAATAACCTCAAAAATGAATTTTTAGTTGTTATTAATATTCAGAAGAATCATCCAAGGTTAATTAAATGCGTGGGAAATTTATGAAGCGATTTGGTGTGAAAACATTGGATTTACGAGTGTTTAACCTCAATTTGGACTAAAATGTCCTTACGTTTAATTTAATGATTTTTCAACTGAAGTTTAAGAAATTGAAGTGAGAAAATTATAATATTTGGATTAAAAATCGCGCTCGATCTCACGAACGCGTGGGAGCAAACGGTTCGTGAATCGGAGTTATAACGAAGGAGGAATTAAATTTCGAAGTTTTGTAATTGGAGGGCTAAATAGTAAATATTGAACATTGAACAATGCTATTTTAGTAATTCTATAAATTGGAGGATCACTGGACAAATAGCAGAAAAGTCCATAATTTTCAGAATTTTCTTTTTGGTTCGGAGTCTCACTGGAGAGGCGATTTCCGACGGCTGCGGTGGGGCGATAGGCGGAGGTGTTCAACACCACCAACCCAGATCGAAAGAGGAGCATCACGTGAACATAACCCAACTAGAATCATAGTGATCGAATTAATGGTGAAGGCGTGGCAACACTGTGAAGTTCGTTCGTCCACAGTGAAGCTCATGGCTTTGGATGGCGATTTGACCACTTTAGAGGTCGATTCAAATAAAATTCCAAGAATTAAAGTTGTTTATCTCATTGAGTTCCTTAAGGAAACCTAGTTTTGGACCGGCGAATCTAAGGTTTTTCCATATCCGGAATAGTACCTGAACCACCACGCGCAGTGGCGGCGCGTGGAGGTGGTACTGAGTCTGAGTTCAAAAGACAATTTGCAGTCCTCGAGGTGGTGAGTGTGGTGGTATGCTTCATTTTGTAGGATTTTTTCGTTTAACCAACGATCTGAGCCTCGCAAATCTGGACCGTTAGATCGAAGATGATTCGACCGTGGGATTGTGTCCGATTTTATATATGTGGTAGCTGGTGTTGTTGTGAGTTTATAGATACAGAAGGATTGGTGATCGGACATCCCGATCTTAAGTTAGTGTGTTTATAGAAGTTTGTGTGATCATACGATCGAGATTGATCCGACCACTGGATCGAGCCCAAATTGATGCAGGGTGATGTCGGGACTATTTAGTGTCTATTAGTGCGATTAGATTTGAAATATGAGGTCGTGGCCCGAGAGGGATTTTTGGAGTGTCGGTTGGACCGATGGAACCCAAATAGTGACTTTTTGGAACATGGGTGTCATTGGTCCTGTTTTGACGTCAACAGTGTGTACGTCACAGTTTTGGAGTGTTTTGGACTATAATTGATCGCTAAGGACCCCCGGTTGGTCCGAAGGGCATTTTCGTCATTTGAGAGCAGAATCTTGGATTTTATATTATAAGTTAAACCGCAAACTTTTCTCAGGTTTTGTTGGAGCCAAAGTTGCTCGTGGAGGTTTGAGATTGAGAATTCGTTGAATTGTTGAAGATTCACTTGGACGAGAGGTGAGTAAAACCATCTGGATCGTGAGTAAAATCACAAATTATTATATATATATATATATATATATATTATAATGTGATTCTGATAATATTAATATATATAATTAACATGTTGAAGTGGTTTTTGAGAAAATGTTTTGTGTGAGTTTAAAATCAATAAAATGTTTTACGATAATATCAATAGATATAATTAAATGAGTTGCAGGTTTTTGCAAAATGGATGGTATTCTAGGGAATGACCATATCATGTTATGATTGTATAGTGGTGTTCATAAGTGAATGGTCACATATATATATATATATATATATATATATATATATATTGTTATGATGAATGTATTTGAGATAGGAACACATGATCTCGTCAATAGCATAGATCAGGAGGTGTACTTCAGGTGTACAAAGTGTGGTGTGAGAGTGTTTATAAGTTTAGACTTCCACTATGTGAAATAAGCTCTGAGGAGCAAATTATGTAATACATTGATTATTCAATTTATTTCGTAAGTTTGTAATGTAATATTTGACTCAGAAGAGTTGAGTCAATATTGACATTGTGATTCGAAACAGTGGTGTTATATTTAGAAAAAAAATAAATTCCAAGTACAATTGTTGAAGGTTCCGAACTTCACGTACCCGATTTGATTTGGTTGTAATAACTTTAAACATGTTAATTGAGGTTGAAAATTCGGACGTGACAATGTTAATTACGATTTCAAGAGTTTCTTTAATCCTTAGTCACAGTACCAGGTTTATGCAGCAAGTGAGGTCCAAATAAGATGTGGGGTGAGGCCCTTCTTAGTCAAGAAACGAACGACAAAATTAGCTTCATGTCAAAAATGTTGAACATGCACAACATCAAGATGATCGCCACGAAAAGAAACGGAGACTTCGCCAGGAAGATCATCAACGACAATGTCGCAAACCCTTCAACCTCTAGACAACTGAGATAATAAGAGACCACCACCTCAAGGCCTTGGTGTAAAGCAAAGCATTCAAGCTCCTCTTACATCTCTTCCATAGCAGCCAGCAGCAGGCACAAATGCATGCGACCTGTTTGTTTTTGTCTGCTGTCAAAAACATCAAACTCAACTTGTCGCTATTGGATCTCAAGAGAGAATTATTAAGGAAGAAAACCAAATCGAATGACCCAATTAGCTGCCATGAAAATAAAAAAATTTCAATCTAATTCAACACGCAACTTCAGATAATCGTAACCAAATCGTGTGACACATTTTAATAAACTATCAAACGTCAATACAATATTTCACTGGTAAGCTGGCTTCTGAGGGCATTAAACAGTTCGGAGTCTAATATCTGAGGCAAAGGCGTGCCAGAAAGAGTCCAAAAATGACCGTCCTGGAATGAGATTTAAATCTCTGTCTAACTAATAAACAAACAAGCCGTCAAGGTTTTACTTTCACATAAACTTCTGGTCTGCAATTTTCCACACTGCAAAATGCCTCCTTATCCTCCTGATGCTGATGAGCTTTGATTTTGAACCATAAAACGCTCCACACGACATGCCTATTGCTTCTTGTTTTATCATGTCTCCTGGTTTGTTGGTCACAGCCTGTTTCTTTCTTGTTTCATGATTGTAGTGGTGTTTGGGCAAGTGGGTAGGGCAGACAGAGACATGAGGTTTGGCCATTTACGCAGCAGACATTCAATTTATGCTTATCCTTGGCCAGCACCATCATAACCAACTTGAATGGAACTCACATATACATATATATCCATTAACCCTACATTAGACAAGTGAAGCTCATGCCCTCCATATTTAAGGCACTTCTTAACCAAGTTTTCAGATTCTTGTTACACTAGGTATATATCACAACTGACTTAGGCCAAAGAACCCGATTTTAGAAGACAAAAATGCATTATTAAGGGTAGTTTAACAGAGAACTAGGTGAAGTGGACCAGGTCTAGTGGTTGGAGCATTATTATTCTCTTCACAGGACCCTACATGGCAGATAATTGACATGAAACATATGCACAACAGCTAGAATTTGGTAGCCTTGGCAGGAATTATGATCGCACTGACATGAGTAGGCAGGCATGACCCAAACACCAAAATACCAAGATACTTTCTGTAAGGCTCAATCAAACAGCCTCATGCTTTATGAGCCTTTTTCCAGATACGAGAGACCTACCAATATAAAAGAAGTAGAGAATTCAAAGCAGCAAAGAACGTGTAATGATTCAGAGGTTAATGCGGTAATACGACCTTTTTATTACACATCCAGAAAAAATAATCAACAAACACAAAATCTGTAAGTGAATCCTATCCTTTGTATAACATGAAGTAAAGACATGTTCTAAAGAATGCTCTTTCGAGTACTGCCACTAACAATTCTACAATCTATTTTCTCTCTGAATTATATTTTTATGGCCATGAGAAACTCTCACCTGTGCAATCCATCCATCCATCCATCAACAATGTGATCCCAGGTTTACCAAGCTATACATCAGATGGGTTAGAGGTGAAGCCATGTTGAACCATTCCTATGTCATCTAACTCCAGGTTGTAGAATTGGAAAGAAAGTCCAGTCATTGCAAGGCTTAGATTCCTTAGCAGCAACATTTTTGTTAGCCCACCACTCTGAGCCAATGTTGGGCTTATTGGGAACTTCAGCCTTTGTGTTGTCAAAATTAAAGTCCTTCGTTGACCCGAGGGTGATGGATCTATGCTTCCGGTAACCTTGATCCTCCCCTTCTGCAGAAACATTTTCAGGAATTCTACTGGAACTTTCCTCAACACTAAACTCACAGTGATTACTAGAATCTGCAGATAACGCATCTCTTTCACTTGGATATTCTGCTGCTATAACCTTTGAAGATCCTGATGCAGTTCTATTTGATGCCACTGCCTTATTTGCAAGACAGCACGCAACATCTTCACCAGTCAATTCAAATGACACCCTGTGATCAAACACAGTTCCAACATTTTGACATCCACTCTCTGAGTTGGCCAGGGATGCCACCTCAGATATCTGGTTCTCCAGAAGGAAACTGTCTCTAGAGGCAGGCCCGGGACCATCAGGCGTCAAACATCCAGAACCCAACCTGGAACCGATTCCCGCACCATTGGGGGTCACACATCCAGAACCTAGCCTTGAACCTAGCTCATTGCCATCCGGCGTTAATGACCCAGAACCTAGCCTTGAACCCAGCCCCACACCATCTGGGGTCAATGATCCAGAACCTATCCTAGAACCCCACTTCCGAGTGGTGAAATGATCAAAGCCAAAGAGTTTTGGAGCTTCTCCCATGCGAAACTCAAGGACAGGGTGTCTGTCAGGAAAAGGAGAAGATGTGCCAGAATTTGAGACTGCAGATCCTGGTGATATGAGATTACCACCCGGACTTCCTGGATATTGTTGGTAAGGCTGGAATTCATAGTGTGACAATGCAAACTTCTGGTTGGTACCACTATTTCTACGATTTCGGTCCAGTGAAGAAGTCAGAAGTTGAGCAAAAGGCACTTCAGGGGATGAAGGTGTAGTCAGCTGCACAGATTCGGGAGGGGGAGTGAATGGAGCAGTAGATGGTTCAGTGTTGAAGGTAGAGAATACAGGTGGTGAGACTAACTGAGTCTCATATGCATAAGGGCCAATGGAAAAGATGGATGCAGGACCACCCGGAGAGTAGGCATTGGCAGAAAGAGATTTGAGGGACAGAAATCCAGCAGGTGATTGGGTAGCAGATGGTGGATCAGATGGGAGGAAAGATGCAGGAGAAGATGGAGGGGCAATGAAGGGTAATACAATTGCAGTTGAGGTTGTTTGGTTATCAATGGCAGAAACTGCAGCTCCTGGAACTACAGGCTCAGGAACAAGGACAGCATGACCAATTCGCTTGCTGTTTTTATGAGATCGAAAGCACCAATATAGGCTCCAGCAGCTTCGCCATCTTCTTTTCTGTAGTCAAATGATTAAAAAAAAATTGTCAATGACTCAGTTTCAGCTGGATCATGTCTGGTTTCCTCTTTACCCAGTAAGGCTCAAGCATTTCACGGATATTACATGCATCAATTTGTTATTCCAGCATCAAGGATAAAATATGTCCAGAAGCTAAAGAAAATCTTCCACATCATTTTAGCCTAGTTAATGCTTGTTGTTACAAACTATAATGACGAATGAAACTTGATTTAAACTCCACAAAGTGGCTTCAATATTGAAATCCTTGACTTAAAAGGCTACAGTATATCCATGAACAGCATGAACAGACAACTAGAGGTGATAAGGACAATGAGAAAGGGGATCCTATGAAAGCAGGCACTAGAGAAACGGAAAGAACCTGCCTTTAAAACCAAAAGCCACAAAGATTTGAGTTCACTCTAGACCCAAAAACTAAATCTGTAACATACTGCTAAAAGAAGAAATTGAGGCCAAATTTTCGAAATGGGTATGAAGTTTCAGGGGTATTCTCCAATAAGTATCTTATGTAGTTACATACTTCTAATCTTGGTCGTTGGATTGCATTCATTAAATGTGTTGGTAGTCCCTTAGATGCAATCCAACGGCCAAAATTAAAAATATGTAACCAATCCTTAACTTAAATACTTATTGGAGAATCTCCCTGAAGTTTCATATAAAAGCACCATTCTGCCTCATACAGCAAATAAAACAAACTTGATCATTGAACATTTGACAGTTATGAGTTAAAGGTATCCAAGTGGAAATTGAAAATCAAAATTCCCTTGTGTTTCTACTGGCACTCTAAAAGGCGAAACTGAAAAAGCCCCCAGACAACATCCTCCATAGCTATGGCGGCAAGAAAGATGAGTTGTTAGAATGGGAAGCAGGTCCCATGCCCAATTGGATTCTTGTGACTTGAAGAATTCTTGACCCAAGCTCCAAAATCTCTAAACAACCAAATGTTGATCAGATACCTTACAGAAAATTCAGTAAATCTGCTAGGTGCTACTAAGAAAATCTGGGGTCTAAGTTACCTGCTACGTCAAAACATACTTGAAAGACTGGCCATTGAAATAAAATGCACTTAACTAGTACTGCACGAGTACAAACACAATGAAGTTTCCATAAAGCAACCCACGAGTACAAAGACAACCAAGTCTCCATAAAGCAAACTATGGCTACTATCTGAAGACAGAGCAAGGCTCAGGTGTATTGCTGAGCGCCACCATCATTGTCTGAGCTTGAAATGCATGATACAGACAAATCACGAAATAAAATGACTACAGAAATATATGATGTTAATTCAATGGTAAAGGCATGTGGTTTGTCTAACACCATGCTCTACTGGTTGCCAAAGACCTTGGGAAACAAGAAAAACAACCAAAATTGAAATCTTGCATTTTATGCTAGTCAAGTCAATTAAATTTCTCAACTTTTTCCTCTATTCTTACTATTGATTTGAGAAACCAAACACGTGATGAACAAATCAAGGCATAAGTTTTCTGAAAAAAGAAAGGGAACCAAAAAGCCAAAACAGAGAGAGAGTCGAGTAACCAAATCAAGGCATAAGTTTTCTAGACTCTAAAAGATTCTCAAAAACACTCAACGCTTCATACTTTTCACTTTCTAGCATTGAAAATAAGTAAAAGGAACATAAAACGCAAGATCCAACTGCTCATATCTGTGTTTCAGATTTCCATAGTTTCTCAACAACCAATCAGAGTACACGAAGGACCCAAAAACACAACAAATTAAACAAATTGAGATAAGAGAATAACAAGAAAACAACACACATACATACATATATGCCTATCATACATAACACACACACATATATATATATATAGAGAGACAGAGAGATAGAGATATATACAGGGACGGTGCTGGGCTGGGCTCGAGCTTCGGCTGAGACGATGGCAGTGGCGGCGGCGTTGATAGTATCAACGCTGTTATTGACGCTTCTCATGGTTGCTTAATTTGAGTTATAATTCTGGTTAATTTGTGATCCAACAAGCTCTTGCTTTTCGAGCCAACTTGTCTGATTTTCTTTGATCTCCGGCGACAGTGACTGTGTGTTCGGGCTACGTCACCGGAGAACGATGGATATTCCGGCGAGATGCGAAGGACATGTCGGGTTCTGGATTTCGATCTGGTGACGAACGTTTTTGAAGCCGATGAGCCGAAGCAAGCAGACAGAGATGAGCTAGCCTAGCTATGAATGAATGAATGCAAAATGCGAACTTGTAAATATAGAAAGAAACACCATAAGTTAACATTCATTAACTCCTCCCAAATCATCTCTCTCTCTCTCCTTCTATGGAATTGGGACCCACTACTTTTTTTTATAGATGTGATGAGAATACAATTTGGGTTAAACTGATAAACAAAAATGCTCTGTATTTATTAACGAGCAAAATAAAACACTTGTCTAAATCTACATAAGAAAATTTATTTAAGAAAATAATAATAATTCTAAACAAATGTTCTTTCTAATATGACATATTATATGTATTTTCGTTTTCCAATAATAAATACGACTCAATTATTAATAGTAGTGTGGTGTGGCCATGGGTTTGGCAAAAAATGATTAAATCTGTGCAAGTTGAGGATAATTGTGTAAGTGATTGGACAACAAAAAAATTGGCCAGCTGTCTTCTCTCTCTCTGATTTGGTAATTATTAAATAACTTTTTAAGTCAAACACCCACTTAGTTAGTTAGTTAATAATAATTAACAAAAAATTATCATTCTTAATAAAAATGATTTATTATTTACAGGGGTCGTTGTAAACTTTTAAGATCCACAGGGTTCGTTGTAAGCTGTAACTTTATAAAAGTAAATTAGACAGCTTCTTCTAGTAGCTAGAAAATAAAAGTTGACATAATTGTCCTTCGGTTCTGTTCCAATTTACCGCGTCGCACCAATGTTAATAATGACGTGGTGATTTTTAATGCCAAAAAAGAAGTTAGAAAAAAAAAATCCTAACTTACCGGCGGCGCGGTGTGACCGCGTGAGATACTCGTGATTTGTAATATTCTGATTTTACGTTACGCGCGCCTCTCGTGACCGCATTTGTGTTGAGGGCCCCACCTCCCAAAGAAAACGTAAAAAAAGGACAGTCATGTAAATTAGAGAAACATTTAGGGTAAATAACAAAATCCTTAATTTTAAATTCTATTTTTATTATTTTGCAACTTGTTACTTTGATTTAAAAAAAAATACAAATGCTAGTTTAAACTACAAGAAACATGGAGTTTCATGCACACACTACTCAGGTATCATGGAGGTTCGAACTTAATACCATATTGAGGTCCTTCTCCACTGAGTTAGGAGAAAAACTTAATTGAAACGAGAATAATATTATTTTACTATTTTATGCTAATAATGTTCTGTCATATAGAAGTATTATCATGCATATCAAAACGTTATTGATCGAAAATAACAAAATAGTATTATTTCCGTTCCATAAAAGTCTTTTCTCCTAAGCTAGATCCTGTTGGCTTTTACTTCAAATTTTATAACGTGAGAAAAAACTTTTGTCAAAGATGTGCACGTGCGGCCCATCAACTTTTGGTTTTTTTAATTTATGGGTTTTTGTGGGCACCCCTCGTGCGTGAGATAGTGACACTCACACACTAAATTAATCTTGCACGGGTGGTGCTCTTCATCTTTCTCTCTCTGTGGTGGTCTCTCAGTCTCCGCCATCATCATCTCTCCATCCAAATCCAATGCATCCTTTTGCTTTCTGATAATGATATCTCAACCCAACAAAACACCTTTTTTCTCTCCTTTGCTGGTGCTGGTGGCCTCCTAATCACACTGATCTGAATGTCAAAAATTTAGAGCCTACTTTTTATTTTGTGCTGTTAAATTTCTCACCTTATCCCAAACTTTTATGGTCAAAACTCAAAGTGGGTGTTTTACTTTTTACTTTTTACTTTTTAATATTTTATATTAAATGCAATCAATGTTACCTAGTCACCCACTCTTTTTATATTCCCACTCTGTTCATGTCTCTGTCAGACCAATTATTCTTGGCTTCTAAACCCTTTTTGTGGATCATTCATTCAGTCAATGTGGGGATTATAATTATACAGTTCAAAATTATTATGATGGTTTCACTTTCTATACACTTTCTCAGGTATTACAAGCAGGCAGCAATGCAAAAGTTAACAAGTTTTCAGATAAGGCATACCAATTATATCCTAAGGCTTATTATATGAACACTCACTCATATGAATCCCACTTTCATCAAAACAGTGAGAGGTTCTGTGAATATGATAATTCAGGTTTTTTTTCCTAGATCCACCCATGTAAATAACCAATATTGAATGCAACTAGGGGTCCACTAGGAGAGGTGCAAATGCAATGCAACTACTGGATATTTCAAGAAATTGTTCCTCTCTCTCTCATGGGGTGGCTAGGTGTGGCTATGGTCCTACAAGGCAAAAGCTAAACCAGCACACCACATGTTCAACTTATCAAGTAGGTGGGGGTTGATCTAGCCATTTTTAATATACAAACATATGCACATATTATATACATGTAACAGATTTAATTCAAGATCCTCCTTTTATATCCATTTGGAATTCTCTTATCAGAATAATTGCCCAAAGGGGCACAACAGTTGAATGAAAGGCTTTTTCTTTTTCATCACAGGCGCATCATGGTAGGTTGGCTATTATTATTATTATCAAGAATTCAAGATCATATATTGCTTTTTGGAGTTTGGAATGAAGGGTTGCATGGTTTTTGTGGGATTTTTAATACATCAATTATTTGACCCCAAAAGAAGAACATACCAAGAACATTTGGAGCCCAATTATCACATCATTATTGGGCTGTCTGGTTATTGAACTTTGTATCAATGAGCAGTGTTAACATGGACTATTAAAGATATAGAAAGGCCCATCCTTTGAAATGATTTGATGTATTTTTTCCATTTCAATTGGGCTACAAAGCCCAGGTTGAGGCTTAACCAGAAATGCTCAAAATCTGAAAACACATCTAATGCTTCTGGTTGGTATAATTTTGGACTGACCAGAACTCATGAATCGAACAATATCAAAAATCTTGAATTGATGGTCATGGCCTCGGCTATTGCTGCTGCTACATTTGTGTGTTCACCAGCATCAGCTCGCAAAAATCATGGCCCCAAAAACCCAAAATTTCATCTTTGTTCCGTGTTTCCTCCACTGGGTCTCAGTCCTTTCTCACCATGGAGTGGCTTGAAGCATCTGGGTATCTCATTCACGCCGAAATCTTTAAAATTAGGTACTTTTTATCATTCGGGTTGCTCGTGTTTTCGTTATTTGTTTGCTGTCGTTAGTCATTTCAGCTCTTTTGTGATTTGTTGGTGCAGAGAGGAAGGGAAGGCATAAGGGTATGGTGGTTTATGCATCTCTGTTTGGGGTTGGAGCTCCTGAGGCTCTGGTTATTGGGGTAGTGGCTTTGTTGGTTTTTGGTCCCAAAGGTCTTGCTGAGGTGAGTGGCATGTTATGTATAGCTGGACGTTTTGATCTCAAGTTCAAGTTCTTGTGTGAGAGTGTTTGCTTGTCTCTTGTTAACATCATCAGGATAAAATATCAGTATGGATGCATGTGTTCTTAGTTTGAGTAGAGTGAAGGCATAAGAGTGCTTGCTTGACTTAATTTCTCATATGGATGCATGTGTTCTTAGTTTGAGTAGAGTGAATTCTGTGAACTAAGTGATAAAATATCAATATATTTGATTGGTATATGATGAACACTCACAGAATTTTTGTTGGCCAAAAGTAATGATCTTTGTTGTTTAACAGATCTGTTGGTATCCCAGAGTAACAATTTATCTACATGCAGGTTGCTCGGAATTTAGGAAAGACTCTGCGAGCTTTTCAACCCACCATTAGAGAACTTCAGGTAGGCAATATTAACTTTCTTTGAAATGTATATTTATGCTCTTATGAGAAGGCTGTCAATGTTGCATTTACATCTGCGTGTAGGACGTTTCTAGGGAATTCAAGAGCACCCTTGAAAAGGAGATTGGTCTTGATGACATTTCACCTTCAGCAATAGACACATACAATGCCAACAAAATGGGCACTACTTCAGCCCCTTCATCAACTGCCACTACGTCAACCCCTTCATCAGCTGCCACGGCTGCAACCCCTTCATCGGATGCCACTACTTCAACCCCTTCATCAACTGCCACGACTGGAGATTCAGAAACCAAGGCTGAACCCAGTAAGTGATTAATGTGTTTCCAAAATTTCTATCCTTCTTTTGAAAAGTAACGAGTAGCAGTTACATTTATCTTTGACTTTTTTATTTATTTTATTGAAAGAATCTCTGTATGTGTGATTATTGGTTAATCATTCTGACACATTATGGAAGTTTTGTGAAAATTTATGAGGTCTTAGTAACATTTTTTAGAATATGAATGAATACTAGAAAATAACACAAATAGGAGTAACAAGCGTTGGAAAATTTTGAGCGGGTTCTAATCTATATCTCCCATACTTGTTTGCCCATGCATCTTTCATATGGATAACACCTGCTTCTTACAGAGAAAAGTATTTGCTATTTATGTAATCATTATTTTTAACTGAATCATGTTGTGGCTGTGGCTGTTTGAGTCAATGCATGATTATACAGATCATAACCTTGCGCCCCATGAGATAGTCTCTGTGTCACTTTAAGAAATCTCGAACTGTCAATTGTCTGGTGCAGATGGGGCTCTGTCACCAAGCAGAGCATACACCAGTGAAGAGTACCTAAAAATCACAGAGGAGCAGCTAAAAGCAGCTGCTGCCCAAAAGCAGGGGCAGACATCTACTCCAGTGGAAACTCAGCTTGAACCTCAGACTCCATCTCAAGGTTAGTCGTCCTTAAATCAATCCCTCTCGCTCTCTCCCTCCTTCTCTGTCTTTGATGATCTCACATTTGATGATGTTGTATGCATACATTTGGTAACAGCTACTGTTGAAGAAACTGCTGCTAGAACGCCTTCGACTCAACAACCTCAAAGTGAGGCATAAGACCTAGCACATTAAAATGGATAGAAGGATCCCTGCCCATTTTGTGTGTGTGTCAAAATTGAGATATGAAGCCTGACAAGGATGAATGGAGCTGAGAAATCCCAATTATATTGTTCCTTCACGATTTTTGTTAATGACACTAGAGAAGTACTTAGAATTTCTGTATAATTAGGAGTACAAACATGGCAACCTCAGGCTGTATGTGATCTCATCAGCAGAGTATGATTTTGACCAATACTGATGCAGATATGCCATATATTTTTAGAAAATGACATTTTGGTCTTTCATTTCTGGTTTGTACCAATGGTCTTCTTCAACTTCAAATTTGATGAAAAGCTAAATCACGATGCACGCACAAGAACGGCGCATTTTCTTTCCATTTGTATAAGAGGAAAAAGAATTACAAGGGCAAAAACTTCAAATACTGAATATTTTGTTACAACAAATTCATGTGTCTGTGAGACTCGAAATCTAGAAAGTCTCCATTTGCCTGTCCACTGTACCCGTACATATCAAAAACCTTATCATCTGAAGGCATATTGTTGCCCTCTCGCCCTTTAAACCCCTCCAATTGTGAAGCCCAAGGAGCTGGCGTTGAGGGATTGGAACTTGAAGCCTCTTGGTTAATACTTAGAGCAGTTGGATTTTGTGGTGAATTTCCAGCCGGCCTTCTGTTAGAGGAATTTGCCGTGGTCAGAGAAATGGATGCTGAATTCTGCTGCTGTAGTTGCTGCTGGTTTTTCATTGGCGACTTGGGCCGAAGGGCCTCTATGTCGGGGGTTGTCACAACAAGATGAGGTGCCTCTGGAGGTGGATTTCGTCCACCCCCTCCTTGCCATACTTTCCCGTCCTTGTCAGCAAAGTTCCTGAGATAGGCCTGTACATCACCCGTATTCAGTCAGAATAGCAGCGGAGAAATCAATAAACCAATTTGATGTTTAAAAAAAGGGGACAAGATTGATGCAGTGGTATAATTAATTGTTTCTAAACCTACTTTCTGAGGCATGCATGGATAAATGATTAGTTGATTCAACAGTGAGCACCAAGAGAAGTCAATCCCAATGAATAACTCATGATTTGACAATAGTGTGTTAGGTTTGATGTCATTTATCAGCTTGTTCCTCTGCCATTTTGCTGCTTCCCTCTCTAAAGAATTAATTAATATTTTAAAAAATAGAAACAAAAAACACCATTTGCCTCCCATTTATCCTCTAATCACTATAAGTTTTTCAGTTATCATATTCAAATCCACTAAACTCAATGGTTAAGCCTAAATGATCAGCCACTTGCATAAACAGAGGAGCTGGTGCACTCAACAACTGTGGTTCCGTACTTTCAGTTATAAAAAGAATTTGAGCTAAGTTCTTTTACCTCGGCATTGAAATTTGATGAGGATAGTCCTTTTCCAACAGTCATCCAACCAGCCCGAATATTGTGGTCTTCACCAAAGAGTTCAAGCCTCCTGCGGCCAAGGGCAAAATGCTCAATAATCCTGTACATGTCCTCAGGCTTTTGGGTTGAACCTGCAATTCCAAAGGCATCATATAGCATAATCAGTGCTCATTTCATTGATCCAGATGCAAATGAAACAGTATCATAGGGCAGTTTTGGAATTGAGCAGAATGTATGATAATATCTTTTCTTTCTCCCTCATTCCTCATTTTGTTGATTGTACAAGGATAAGATTCTGCTTTATATCTGTTTACAGCTAAAGCAACATTTTGCTACACAGATGATTCCGTCACAATTTAGGCATGCCATTACTATTTTGACAAAACACGCTTAATCTCTAAAACATATCAGAAATAACAAGAAAAACATATTCATCATGAACAGGGATAAACAGCTGCTAAAAATGACGAGTTCTTTTGCTTTAATTTTTTTTTGAAACAGCTTGAGTTTTGTTTTCAAAAACACTAACAATAAAAAGTCTAATCTCATTTTAAACACATTCACAAGAGCAAACTCTATCTCGCAACCAGCTCACAACACATCATGACACCTGACTACAAAAACATTGAGATAAATACTCACACCACTGCAAACCAAGGGTTATTGATACAGTTACAAACCGTATGGGGGTTCCTCTGCTATTATTACATCGGTATCAATGTTGGCGTGGATTATATGGCCATCAGTGCTGCGACGAACGGTGCCTTTTATTCCCATCAAGCAATGTTCCTTCATTGTATTGGGAGCATAACAAATCATTCATAAAATCAATCAATTTACCAAAAGAATTTTAAATAGGGGAGGGAGAACAGGTAACAAGATGAAGATGAGACATTCAAAATAGAAAAATTACACCAACCTTTGAGTGCTGAAACAAAGTATGAGCATCATGCCGTAAACCAGGAGTCGCATTAGTTTTGTTCGTCTTCACCCAACATATATCTTCGCACCTACGAAATCCCCACTGCAGGATCACATTGATTAGATGTAGATAAGCACAATTTGTTTATGCAAACATATTATCCAATATCAAATTAGAGAAATAAAGGTAACCACAAGTTGTGTTTATAATCTAATCCAGAGGTCCTGGTTAAACACCTTTTTTAGACATTGACGGCCCTGCTCAAGACCCATGCCATCGCCCACCCAAAGGAAAATGAAAGAAGGTGTGTCTGCTATTGCCTGTGAGCACAAAGGACAAAAGTTCAATTATTGAGCCAAAGGTGAGAGGAAGCACGTAAAGACGAGAACTATACGGCATATGAATTATGTCTAATACAATAAGTACATAAAAATGCATTTTATAATTAGTGATACAAGACTGCTATTATTATCATACAAAGCACCTATTAAAATAACTGCTTTATTATTTGCCACTATGAAGTTGAGAGATGAAAAGTAACTTAGCAGCAAGTTTTACATAAGCTGACATATATAGATGCCTATTTCTAGTCTTCTTTTTTAAAGGAGAAGAATTTTTTTGCATCCAGATTACCTCAATCTTAAGATTCATTATTTCTTCAAATGTCCAGTACTCCGTATGGTCAGCAACACCAGGAGCACGATGAACATATTCCTCCCAAGGTGGATCCACAAGAATGACATCAAACTTGGTTCCAAAGAACTCTGGGGACAGCTCAAACTCTTTCAGGTCACATTTGTAATACATGGGATGTGAAGCAGCTTTAGCCACAATCTCATCCTTTTTCTGTATAAGCTCCCTAAGCTTGGGGTAATCCTCCACAACATTTGTAAGCTCTAGCTCCCTGATGAAATTCTGGGGTCGCATACCAGTATCGACAAAATTTTGAGAGTAATCATTCTGCTCTCCTCTAGAAGGAGCTTTACCAGGAGGTCCACTACTTTTATGAGGAACCCAGCCACCTGGATTTTTATCACCCAGAGTTCCTCGTCCCATTGGTCCTGCAGCATTAAAACCAGGGCTGGATATGCTTGGAGGAACTCCTCTTCCATGGCCAGATTGGTTAAAAAACATGGCAGCGTTTGTCGGAGTCCCCATATTAGGAGGAAATCTCGGGCCTGACGATCCAGGGGAGACCGAGGAGAGACCAGGTGGGACAGCTAACATATTCATGTCAACTCCCCGAGCACCAGGCCACATGGGAGGAGAAAATGGTGGAATGAAGACACCAGGGTTCATTGGTGGACCTGGAGCAGGTGACATGCTAGGTGTAAGTGGCTGCATGGGTCCAGGTGGAGGCATTCCAAGAGGTCCAAATGGCGATCCCATTATTGGAAGTGGGATTCCTACCTGCTGGCTGTCTCTTCCAGTAAGCCTACCCCTTCCTCCTCTGCCAACTCTACCCCCTTTTACTCCTTGCGAAGTATTCCTATTAAAAGGTCCTGGCTCCGAATTTCCGTATGGAGGCTGTGAGCCACCACCAGAACTTTGGCCACCAGCACCACGCCCAGGCATAGAACCTTTCTGTCCTCTTCCCTTCCCTCCATGGGAATCAAAGTCCTCCCTCCAAGAATTCTGATCTCGCAAGGAGGAAATATCATCTGTATATCTTTCCTTTGAATCTTCCCTAGGCGGTCCAGATCCATGCATATCACTCCTTCTTGTCCTGTCATCCTGCATATATACCCACTCTTCATCACTTGGTACTGATTTCCCATCAGATTGCTGACCAACTTCGGTTCTCCTAGCAAAGTTGGATGCTGATTCTGCTCTTCCATAATCTATAGGCTTAGTTTGGATCTCAATCACATCGTAATTTTCATTTGAAATTCCAAAATTTGATGAGGTTTTCACAGCTTCACCTCGGCTTCCATCTTTCCTATTACCAGACCGACCATGTGGCCTTTCATTATCAGCCCTCTCACGACCGTGTCTTGGCAGCTCCCACTCCCTACCATGATCATAAATGATATCCCCATTCTTGGAATCTTTTTCATTACTGCTAGGTTGCCTTCTTTTCCAGTTATCTTTGGAACCTTCCCGATCCCTATTCCTGTCACTCCAGCTATCATCTCTGCCTTTAGGTCGATCATCCCTATAACCATCTTTTTCCAGTTCCTTCCGCTTGACATTAAAATTTCTGTCATAATCCATCTCAAAGTATTCTGAATCCTGATAACGCCTCCCACTCCTCTCAGGTGTCCTCGACCTGGTAGTACTTCCTACTTCTCTAGCACCCTTCTCTTTTGTCCCCACATTTGATTCTTCATCAGCATTCAAAGACCTCTCCCTGCTTTCGGCGACATCCCGACCAGTGGGAGTTTTCTGCTGTCTATGCTTTTCAGTTTTCTCCCTGCCTGATCTGTCGTCACGAGAGGCAGGACTAGCCCTATTATCTTCTTCAAGTGTTTCTGGCCTACTTTTACCCTTACTCTTCTCCCCATCAGCTTTTCTCTCTTCTCTGTTGTTAGATTTGGCAGCCCTGTCATTGTTTGAATCTAAACCCTTGGTTTTACTCTCGCTGGGTTCATTTCTCACAGAGACACTTTTCTCTTTAGAACTCTCATACTTAGGATCAGAAGGCTTATTGCTTCTTGAATCAGATCTTTCGTGATGACTTTCTTCTGCTTTCTTTCCACCATCTGATTCATCCCATCTTCTTCTCGAGTTCCTCACCTGTTCAGAAGATCCATGAGTCTTCTCTCGGCTGCTTTCCTTCTTTTCCGAATGCCTGGAATCTCTTTCCAGTGTCTTTTCAAGCTCTCCATCATGGGACCTTTCTTCTTTGCTCTTACTTTTACTCTGAGAATTCTCATGCTGTGTTAGCTTTGAGCTCACTTTCCTTCTATCATTTTCTTCAGCTCGAACTGTTCCTCTACCCCCCAATTTATCTCCACCATCTTGCTTGTTCTCTAATTCCCCATCCTGATACCAACTGCTTAACTTTTCCAAACTGCTCTCTTCTTGTTTTTTCTTCATCTGCTTAGAACGTGACTCTTTTCTCGAGTCATAATCGTCTTCATCACTATCTGCATTGCTAGAGCCACCAGATCTTTTCGGCTCTCACTTCTGTCCCCATAATTTCTTCTTCTGCCGCTGCTATCTTGTGCACCTGTGTCTTCTCCATTACCAGATTTTCTTGATCTGCTCGACCTGTGCTTCCTCTTATCACTGCCCTCCCACTCTTCATCTTCTCCGGCCCTATCAGTCTTCAAATTTGAGCTATCCTCTACTTCTCGTTTCACATGACTCCGACTACGTTCAGGAGAGTCCATCAAAACCCTAAGGCCTTCAAATTAAAAAAACATAATAATTATTATTATTATTTCTGATTTGCTTGATGTGCTTACATCAGGAGCAGATACTGGAAAGCCTATGACAAAATGACCACTGGATCCAGATTTAAAAGGGAAAAGCAAGAGAAGTCAATGAATCCATAAAAAAAGAAGAGGGTTTCAAAATGAACCCTTAGCCCAATTCAAGTAGCTTGACCAGCATTCAAACTGAAATACCATCAAGCCAATTCAAGTTTTTTTTTGGTAATAACAAAGTAATTAAAAGCAAGTTTAAATTTAAGACCTCAGAGAAGAACAGAAAACTGAATTCATATTAGCATAGTAATGCTAATAATTGCACATAAACACACTATGAACCATGAATCCAACTTGAAAAGCTTCTAATTCCAAGTGTTTAGCATAATACAACAACACGACGAAGATAAAATTGCAAGCTCAGACCATAAATTCAAAGGCAAACCAACCCACCTAAAACCCTAAAGACCCTGGGGCTTGACGCTGACATTGTAATCCAAAACCATATATGCCCGAATATCACGCATGGAAGAAACTAGGAAATCAGAAAATCAAATTTCCAAATTCCCTTAAAGCTGAATCTGACTTACCCGAGAAAGAGTCCGCCCGCCTTTGAGTCTCAACTGCGATTGCAAATTTGAAAGCCTATAAAGCCTCTCAGACGTATGCTTATATTACGGCAAAGCCCTAACTCAAATTGTCGGATTTGGGCCGAAGGCAATGATACGCTGGTGGTGGTGGTGGTGGTGTAGTGTGTGAGTGTGCGATGCGAAAAGAGACTCTGGATTCTTCTGTAAGCCCTAAACTCCGGTTCGACCGCTACTTTACCACCCAATCTCCTACTGTCTAAAGATTAGTAGAGAGACTTGTTGCAAAATAATAAAACTTAGGTGCATCCTATAATCTAATAATAATTCACTGTATTTGCTCTTTCAAAATGAAAAACCAAACCAAACTAACAATTATTTTTTACTTTTCCAATTTGATTTAATTTACTTAGAAAGATCTCCACCCATAAGAAGTGCAGAAAGAAGAAGCGCTGCCACTATTCAAATGTGAATAGTGGCACTTCTTTATTTCCAAAAGAGGTTAAGGCAAACACTATTCATTTTAATTTTTCCCCTATTTTTTATACTTAAAATATTAATTTGGATAAAATTTAATAGTAATAAAATTGTTAGGTATGCGTAAAAAAATGTTTCTGATTTTTTTAATATTTTTTCAGATTTTTTGGATTTATTTTAAATTTTTTGGTTGCTGACGTTATCACGACGTCAAGAAAACTTCAGCCCAGGCAAGATTTGCTTGGGCTTGCCTGGCTGGTGGGACCCACGCGAAACTGGGCTGGAGGCTGCAGCGCTGGAGTGAGTTGCCTGGGCTAGGGGGCCTTTTGCCTGGTTTGGGTCCAGCGGTGGACATGCTCTTTGTAGTATAATTAACTTGCCTGTCATTATTTTATGTTGTTCTCGTCTATTTCTAATAGATAAGAATCCTGTCGCATAAATTAATATATTTAATTGCTACATGTAATATTTTCTTTTTGGTCATTTTGGTACATGTAATATTATTATTACCTTTTCTCTATAATAATAAAAAATTGTTATTACATGTACAAGCCAATAGTAGCTTGCCCTTAATACTTTTACGCAGGCAGCTACCCATTTGGTGGAGAAATTTTTAAATGCACACACCACGCGCGTGGTGCACTATCATTCAATGATAGACTCAACATTTGGAATTACTTTCTAATTTATTGCATTATTTTTATGACACATGGTAGTGCGTTGGAAACATTCCACATGCCCTACACCTAGTGGATGGTGCACCACGCGTGATGTTAACACCCAAAAATTACTCCTTTGGTGGGACTTCAAATATTTTCATTTTTGCATTTTGGTTTTTTATAATTTGTAAATACGGTTAGGAAATGTCTACTTACCCCTTGTCCTTATGTTTGTACTATTCAGGCCAAGATAAGATACATTAGAGCTATCATTAATAGAATAAGGCAATACATTGTTTCTCAAGTTAAAAGAGCCAAAAACTTCAAAGGAAGTTTATTCATATTCGAAAACTGGAGTGTTGGATTGCATTAGGTTAGTGAATAAGTTCACTGGACCATTTTGAATAAAAAGCCTATTGTGGTGATTTATTCTAAGTCATGCTTATATTGAAGTTCTTCATCACTCATTTTAGTCTATGGTTTCAATCAAATCTTTCTCTCAAAACCCGCTCCATAACACTGCTCATATTCTCTATATTTGTTTCTACATCATCTTTGACAAGGTTGTTTTTATTTATTTATTCGCTCTTATGTATAGATATATCGCTGGAAATCATATTTTCCCCAAATTTGTTACATATGCAGTGGTGGGTGTGGCCGCAATGACGCTTCTTCAGGTGGTGGTGGTAGGGCTCGTTTAGGCTCATAGGTTGTTTTAGGATTTTTGTTATGTTGGGTTTGTGGACTTTGTTTGGACTTATGATTAATTTTGGTGATGTGAGGTAGTTGTTTTAGTGCGGCTTTTGTTTGCGTTGGTTTTGCTTTTAGCATGTTAGTTTGTTGCTCTCTTGAGATTGATAATGTATATGTATTTGATTTTACCGTTGAAATTTATCTAATGAAGTTTCTCTCTGATTTTTTTATAAAAAAACTCACACAAAAATTTTGACTTATTAAATTGTACAACAATTCAATATATCGTGTCTTATAAATCTCATAATTACAAGCGACTTATAAAATCAATTTAAGACGAGCTACCAAATGAGAAATAAAACACTGGAAAAAAGACTGACCAAATAAACTTAAGATGAGATTCACACACCAAACATCCATCCACATATTAATCTTTATCATTGCCAAGCATCCATCATCTATCCATCCATCCATCCACATAACTCAAATAACATAACCCATCATTAATTTCCAAGTCCAACCACAACCCTAACATTTATATATGCTACTGCAAGCAAGTCTGCACTGCATCCAATCCAGATTAAAGAAACAAACCCAAAACACACAAAAACAAAACATATGCTTGCTACAATTGGTTCGTATGTGACTCTAGTGATTATTATTAAGCATGCCTCAACTAAAATCACACGCCAAACCAATTTAATTAATCTCGCTTAACTACTAAACTCCCTTCAAATTAATTTCCATCTTCCACCTTAAACTCAACTAGTTCCCAATCACAAGAAAGCTCTCGTCTTTCTCCAACTTCTCCATAGTCGGAGCCTCCAAGCTAATCTCCACATCAATGCTTCTCCCACCGCTCCTCCCCTGGTACAAATACACCATCCCATCAAACCTATTGTTCGACCCGCTTCTCACCCCCTCGGGTTTTCCCCACCCGAAATCCACCTCATAAACCCGAAACCTCGGCGAGCTCCCCACCGCCACACAGTTCACTCCCGCGTCCTTGAACTCAAAAATCTTGGGCGAGCTCTCCCACTCCTTGTTGCGCTCCTCAATGGCTTTCGAGTTGTGCGCTTCGATCGCCTTCTGGATCATCGAAGCTCCGAACTCCGGCGGGTTCGCCGACAGCAACCCGGCTGCCGTCACGGTGAACACCGCCTGAATTAGGTTTCCGAAGTAGGTGTCGGGCATGGGCGGGTCGACCCGTTTCCGGCAGTCGGCGAAGACGGTGAAGACCGTGTAGTCTTCGGGTTTCAGGTGGCGCGCCTTGGTGACGTGGCGCCATATGTGGACGGAGAGGGATTGGAATGTGGAGAATGGTTTTGAGCCGTCCGATGGTGGGTTTGCGTTGATTGTTGACTTGATTTTGTCGATGGCTGCTTCCGAAAACTTGAACACTCTCTCTCTTAGGTTTGGGTCCGCTTTGGCTTTGGATGAAACGTCGCCGTTGGATGGAGGCGGAGAGAGATCGAGCTTCACGCGGGTGTTTCGGGCTTGGGTGCGGTCCAGGAAGGGATGGGCTGAAATGGATTTGGATCCGTTGCAAATCTCGGCCCACGAGCTCATGAAGTGCCACGTGGAGGTACCGTCTAGGATCGCATGGTTGAAGGCGCATCCTATTGCCAATCCATCCTTCAGCTTGGTTAACTGTGTGGCATGACCCCAAATCCAAATCGACGGTTAAAAGGGTTCATAATGAACGGTAAAAATATATATATATACATTAATCATCATTGATTATTCAAGAGATGAAATAGAACAAATGGATGATTTTAGATCTCACAAAAACACAAATAAGGGTTAGGATTGGTGGTCCAATTGCACTCAAGTTCGGGTACAGTATCGCTTGTATTTAGAAAAAAAAAAAAAAAACTCACAAAAATAAGATTCTGCAGTTCCATCGGGAGGCCCTCGGCAAGAGGCCCCCAAAACGCTTTTCAGCGCTCAAGTCTTGCCAGGACAAGAGTTGGACTCCACCAACCTGGGCAAGCTGACTTAATGCTGACTTTATTAGCCAATTTAAATAATAAAAAAATTAGAAAAAAAATACCCAGAATTTTAGAATTTTTTTTTTAATAACTACTTAGCTATATTTTTGACTTCCCATACCAAAATTCTATACAAAATTTTATCCTCATATCTCATGTGAATAGTGATTATCATTAGGTTGCTATAGTAATAGGTGGAAAACTAACAAAAAAAAATTTGCTAATTAAGATCCCATTTATGTTCTTGCTTTTTACAATACCACGTGGATGGAAATGCAACATGGACATGTAAACAGTAAAAGTGTTTTGTAGGGTCCCTCTAATTCGGACTTTACTGCTAAAACCAATTAATTGTTATGCATTGATTATTTATTGAAGTTAATCAGAGTAGATAGCTAGTATTAATTAATGAGTCATAAAGTTTACCTGCACTGCCAGCAAAGGCCTGTGAATGCCCTCCAAGTTCAAGACCCCATTGTAGGGTATGAAGTCCTTCAAAGCACTGGTGCCTTCCTGAACAAGTGCCAGATCAGCTATGCTGATCTCTTCTGCTGCAGCCTCCACAAAGTCCACACCATCCATCTCATCACCATACTCAACCCTAAACACTCCCTCCTCATCTTTCCCAAGCTTCCCAGCCAGCTGATAAAAATCGAGCAGAACCACCTCCAAACCCTCCTTCAGCTTCTTCACCATTTCCTCAAACTCACCCCCTTGTAAAACAGTAGCTTCTGGTTGTAGTAAAAAGCCAGGTAGGGAAGGTCAAATGTGACCAGCTGGCATTCTTTGTTACCTATCTTCTTGCTGGGCTTCACATGGGTTTTGGTAGTGACTTTCACCTTCAAGATTTCCTCCTTCTTCCCCAACTCAGTTGCCATGGTTGACGATGATGATGTTGATCTAACCAGGGAGCTGGCTATGAAGTTTGAAAAGGTACTGAAGAAAGTGTGTGGGTTGATAAATATACCGAGGGTTTGGAGATATAAACAAGTTGCTGGTGTAGTTGGGGTTGCAATTATGGGCTTCACGGTGACCCATAAATGTTTCTCTTTCACGGTAGGAGAGGGGGTTGTGTATATTAAAGAATAAATTATTATACCCTCCGAAGATAATAAAATTATACGTTGTTAATTATGTTATAAATATTTACTGAAAATTATGTTAATAATTTATTATTATTATTAAAAATAAAATTATGTTAATACACTAAAAAAGAAAAAGAAAAAGAAAAAGAAAAAGAAAATACTACTTTATGCTGTTAAAATTAGTTGGACCTATATTTATGGAAGGACCACAGTATTGAACTCTTACACTTTTTAGTCAAAAATCTTTCTAGCTTCAATTTAATGGGGACGCCCTCAACCAGGAAGGGCTCTGAGACCAATCTAAAATCATATCAAACACTTTTACAAGTATTTCATAAATTTGCGATTGTTGGGATCTTAGTAAGATGATGAGTCTCATCATGTGTGCCAGAAATTTAAGTGTGCAACAGGTGTTGGTTGGCATTGAATGACCGCCAGCCAGTCCTGCCAGAGCCAGAGGACCAAAATGTTACGTACACATAATAAAAAGCCACTATAGAGTTTGATGACTTGGAATATAGATGCCATGGGAATGGAAAGAGTAAGACCATGCATTTTGGTAAACTTGAAAGTGACTACAGGTGACTAGAACCCAATCATTTGTCCAAGCAAAGGACAATAATTTCTACATTCATAACTAAGAAAACTTAATCTTTGAAAAGGAAGACACCTATTAATTATTATTAGGTACTATTATGGGTCATCGTGTGGTTTGACCCGGATCCACAATCTCCTTCACAACTAGATTTCTGGCCCTGTTAATGGTCATGAAACACAAATACAAATGTTCCTCTAACTCATCAAGCTTGCTGCCTGTTGGCGTGTGCGTGAGTTCAGGAAAGTGATTTCCTAATTAGTGTAGTTGACTAATTCTTGTACAATTAGGACTTTGTTTCCTAGTTTATTTTGTTTCCTTGTTAAACCTGTAAAAACCCTATGTAAACATATAATTAGCTACGTATGGAGATGAACAGAATTAAAAATCAGTTTTACCTAAACATATATTTCTACTTGGTATCACAGCCATCGATCTGGTGGTCTCTTGTTTATCCCAAACCCTCTAATTGAATTCAAACCTATATTGAGTTCATACGTTTTTCATCCATCCCCACATATATTGAGTTCATACGTCCACACCATCAATTTCCGCTACGATGACAACACCCGAGGCTTCCCTTGTTCTCCCGCATTGTTCTTCGACCTCCGCTGCACAACCTCCAACTCCGTCGGTTCCACAGATTGTCACCATCCAGAATGATAATTCTGCATTGCCTACAGGAGTTATTCTCAATGAGACGAATTATGCTCTTTGGTCTCAACTCATGGAAATTCGAATTGCTACCCGTGGAAAGTTGGGCTATCTTACTGGCTTTATTACTATGCCAGCCGAATCTGCTCCTACTTTTGATGCATGGACCACTGAAAATCTACGGGTCAAAGGTTGGTTAATTGATTCTATGTCCCCTGAGTTGATGGGCCGCTTTATTCATCTTCGCACTGCCAAGGAGATTTGGGCTGCTGTGAAGAAAGTGTTCTATGATGGATCTGACGAATCTCAAGTTTACGAATTGAACAGGAAGGCATTCACCCTCAAACAGAATGGCCAACCTGTTTCCAAATATTATAGCATGCTTTAGAGTCTTTTTCAGGAACTGGATCATCGCGACCCCCCATCTATGGTGTGCGCTGCTGACACTGATGCATACCAGAAAAAACTCGACCGTCTTCGAGTTCATATTTTTCTTTCTGGATTGGATCCCGAATTTGATCAAGTCCGTAGTGAAATCCTCCGCAAGGAACCTAAACTGGATCTTGACCAAAGTTTTGCTTATGTTCGCCGTGATGCACAACAACGTGCCAATTTCTTAGTGCGGCCGCCTCCCTTGATGCTCTTGTCATGGTGGCTCAACGCGTTCCAAGGGACCACCTTCATCTCATGGGAGTTCCTCGACCCAAGGGGTGAAGGACAAACAAGTTTTCAAGTGCACTCATTGTGGTGGTTGAAGCACACTCGTGAACATTGTTATGAATTAGTTGGTTTTCCATCTTGGTGGGATCATTCTAAGAATAAACGAAGTGGTCATAAGGCACTCCAAGCCTCTGCTACTCCGGAGACCATCCTGTAAGTGGCAACAAATTGAATGAACATGCTTCGCATCTGCGTCCGTGGCTACATCGTGTACAACCGGTTATGCATTGAATGTTTCTTCCACCTCACCCACCAAGTAATGTTTGGATTATTGATTCAGCGCCTCGATCATATGACATGTGATTCGAATAAAATCACATCTTTGTCTCCATCTTCACGATCGGTAGTATCCAATGCAAGCGGTAGTTCCTCTCCTATTGTTGGAGAGGGTTCTTTATCCCTTATGATTCGTTGCACTGGATTCGATTACTTGTTGTGCCGTCATTGGATTTTAATTTGCTATACATTGCGCAAATTACTCATGCTCTTTTTGTCTTGTAACGTTTTGGCCAAATTGTTGTATTTTTCAGGACATCCTCACAAGGAAGATAATTGGTTATGGTACTAGGAGGGGCAAGCTATATTATTTGGATTTGGCACCAAGTGGTGAGACCGGATTTCTCAAGCCTTCAAGACTAGTGGCGATCGGATCGAGAAAAATAAGAATTTTATTTGGTTGTGGCATAGACGGTTGGGTCATGCCTCCTTTGGATATATTAAAAGTTGTTTCCTTCATGGTTTAGTAAAATTTCAGATTTTAATTTTAAGTGTGATGTTTGTGAACTGGCAAAAAGCCATCGAGTTTCTTTCCCTTTGAGTATGAATAAAAGTACGGTGCCGTTTGCAATTGTTCATTCTGATGTTTGGGGTCCTGCTCCAATTTCTACTCCTTCTGGTGCTCGTTGGTTTGTTAGTTTTATTGATGATTGCACACGTATGACTTGGATTTCTCTCTTAAAAACCAAGGGGGAGGTGTGTACCACATTTCAACAATTTTACAAGATGGTAGACACTCAGTTTCTTGCAAAAATTAAGATCATTCGTTCTGATAATGGGGGTGAATTTGTGAATCATGATCTTTGTCAGTTTTTAGAAGCTCATGGAATTGAACATCAGCGAACATGTCCATATACCCCTCAGTAAAATGGGGTAGCAGAGCGCAAGAATCGTCATTTGTTAGAAGTGGTTCGAGCTTCATTGTTTGATGCTCAAATGTCTCGTTCTTTTTGGGGAGAAGCAGTGTGTTCTGCTGCGTATCTTATTAATCGGGTTCCCTCCAGTGTCTTGAACTTCCAAACTCCATTACAATCCCTTCGTCAATTTTGTGCTCTTCATTCCACTCCCAATTTGGAGCCACGAGTCTTTGGATGTGTTGTGACGACCCTGACCCAATTTAAAAGATAAAATGAATGAATTAATTAAGTTAATTAATTTGGATAATTAAAATGAAATTAAAAGGAATTAAAGTAATTAAAATGAATTAATTGGAATTAAGTAATTAAAGGGGCATTTTGGTCCACTTTATTTTCGGGATGGAATTTGGCGAAACGAGTTGCGCCATTGCGTCCGGCTCGTCGAAACGAGTCCGTTGACGGGCGGAACGTTTCGATACGAGTTTTGGATTGTTCGGAGGACGTAAGCGTTATTTCCAAATTTGAGGAAAAATCTGATAAAGCCACGTGGGCCAATAAGATTTCGGTTTTCTCTCTCTCTCTCTCTCCTCGCTTCTCTCTCCTCCGTGCGACTCAAGCCTTCTCTCTCTTCGGGTTGGAGGTTTCCGGCCACGGCTTGGCTCGAGACCGGTCCCGATCGACTCGTCTCCTCCGTGCGGTCAAAACCCATATGGTTTCGGGGACTGAAATGTCGGCTTGAGTCGACGGCGAGCTCTGAAAATCTCGGCCAAAACTCCATCGATTCCGGCAACTCCTCCGGTCGAATTGGACGACGGCTTCACTCAGGTTAGACTCACCTCCACCTCCTCTTTCTATTTCTGGGCATGCGCGACAACATTGGGTGGTTTTGGTTTCGGATCTAGAAACCTAGGGTTTGGCCGGTTTGGCAGTGAATCAAGTCGGGTTTTGAGGTGGTTAGCCACCGGTTTTGGGGTGGCCATGGCCGGTTCTAGACTCCCCTCTGTGGTCGGAGTCGAACGGTACTGGCGGTGTAGTCAAATTCCAAGTTCGGTGAGTGGCCGGAATTGCTCAAGCCACCCACCCTCACGGCCGCACGTGTGGCGGCGCGTGGGCCAGGTGGTGGTGACGGTTCGGTGACTCGTTGAGATCCTCGTATCGCTATGAACGCGTGGGAGTTGACGGATCTCAATTCGGAGATCGTTTGGTTATCGAACGGATCTCGCCTATTGCGCGATTCTCGGTTTCGATAGGATTGAACGGTTGGATCGTGTCCATTCTTGGATATGTGGATCTAGATAATTCTAGGATCGTGTAGGATTTGACGGATCATGATTCGGAGTCCCGGATACTCCGGATCGATGACTTGAAGTTAGAATTAAACCGTAATCGTCCGATCGTGCGATCGTGAGCAATCCGACCGTCGGATCGAGACCAAACTTTGAGGACACGTTGTCTAGGTCGTGTTGAACCCCTAGGAACTTTCGGATCTAAGTTTTGAGGTCATTGGACCCACGGGTCCGGTTTGACCCATTCGGGTCGGTTTGACCAAGTTTGACCAGGGTTGACCGAGTGTTTCCCGAGGTCTGTTTGTCGTGTGGTTGACTTTGTTGGACTTCTAGGAAGGTCTAGATCGTTTTTTAGGTCTTGGGCTCCGCGGGCCCGGGTTGACCGAAATGGGGTGTTTGACCGCCGGTTGACCATGAGTCTTCCGGGGCGGTCCCACTGGTTTTAAGAGGTAGTTTGACCTTGGAATCCTTCGTAGGACGTACGTACACGTTAAGTGGGGTTTTGTTAGGGTTTAAGTTTACGTTTCTCGTACGGTTCGCGATACTAATCCAATCCTCGTCTTTATCGCTTTAGGTGCGTTGACTATTCTACGCCGCAAGCGGGACCCTTTGAGGGTTGTGCAGCATAGGACCAACGGTGAGTGGACTTTGTTTTCAACTGAGCATGATTTGAATGAATTGCATGAAATGAGATTTAATGATTCTTTTAAATCTTGAATGTTAAGTCTTGGTTTGACTTTGGTTTTATTATATTTAAAAGGGTTTGCATTTGGGTTTAATGCGTGATTTGGGTTGCCGGGTTTTATGTGGGGCCCTGATGGTTATTTTATTAATATTTATACCTTTGGGTATTTAACGGGACGTGATTAACGCCCGGTGATTTTCATATCAGATTTTCATTATACAAATGAGCTATTTTAAGCTTGGAATCGTTATATTATATTTTAATTATATAATTGAATATATGGACATTAGTATAGTCCGTTTGATTTCATATTCGGTTTTAGGGTTAAAACCCTATGATTTATAACACGTATATTTTGATTATATATATATATATAAACTTTTATATATATATATATATAGCTATTTTAAGTAAGCACTTAGTAATAGTGGAAAATGGTTATATAACTATATATATATATATGTATATGTACTTTGGTTATATATATATATATATTGATATATCTTTACTTTGACTATATATATATATTATTTATATATATATAGGTATATCTACTTTAAGAAAAGGATCACCATACTTTGGTTGTATATGTATATATGTATATATATATATATATATATGTACCTTGATGATGTATATATATATATACATATGTTTATCTACTTTAAGAAAAGGGTTTTCAATACTTGATTTATATATATATTGATATATATATATATATATATATATATATATATATGTTTATACCTTATATTTGACGTCTTAGAGACTGTAGATTTTATTATGATTTTGTATGCTTGACTTTAGCATTGAATAAGATTTAATTATGGTTTTTCACTGAAAATGATGTTTGATTTAATATTAATCTGTTATGCGGTCGTTTGAACCTTGTGATTATTTTGAATGTATAAATATGTTTTGGACAGTGATGTCCTGCTTGTGAGTATATATATTGGTTATATGCTTGACGGACTTGTATGTCCCGATATTGGTGTTTTGGGTTGGGTACATTGTGGTTGTATATATATATATACTGTTATCGCATGATGATTGATGTGTGTGCATTTAGCACCTGTATTGTACCTTCCCCTATTCGATAATCGATGATACTAGTACTCTGTTGCGGTTCGATCCGGTGCATACCTTAACGGGGTGTATCTGTAGATCCTTAATTGGATAGTCTGCGCGTATGACATATTAAGGACGTATTGGTATTGATGTTCGCTACCTTACGGGCCTGTGAGCTTAGTCCCACTTTGGACGGCTTAACCCTGGGCACGGTGTCTCGGTGAGACTGTAATGGTGTCCAGTCAAATGATCCCCTGTTGGATTGTTTTCTCCTGGTACTTGTGTTGGCGTGAGTTATATTACCTATACGCGTGAGTTAGTACCTTCATATTCATATTTCTTTTAGTGAGGATCGTTCCTTACTTGTCGTGCTTGTAAGCACGTGATTGTGAGAGTGGGGATGTTTGGGAAACTATTTACCTGTTTTGGTTGTAGTACTTGATTTGATTTCAATACTTGTTAGGTTTTACTTATTTGATTGTAAATCCTGTTATATATATATATATTTATATATATGATTTGAACTACATTTGAGTTCTGTATATTTGTCAAGTTTGGTTTGCTTGCTGTAAGCAAGCTATTCGGCATTTTTAAGGTTTGTTTTACCTTATGTGGATTTTATTCCATCTTTATTCTTTTACGTAAATAAATCCTTTTGTTTATATTTTATAAACTTATGTGGGATTTGTTTTGAGAGGTTATGCCTCGGGAAAGTAAAAGATTAGTTTATTCATAAAAGGGGTTTTAAACTGGAAATGTTTTCACGTACTTTGAAATAGTACGGTTTTCAAATATATAAATGATTTCAGATGCATGTTTGCATGGTTTTAAACGGTGGGGTTAGTACTTTGATTTAAGTATGAAAAACCTTGTTTTTGTCCACTCACACTCTTTCTGTTTTGCGCCCCCCAGACCGTAGTCGTTGCGTCGACACCTTTCGGCCGTGCGCTTCTCTTCTCGAGCTTCGTTGGAAGGGTAGGATTGTAATCCTTGAACCCTAAACTCTGTAATCTGTTATTTCTATTTTCGCTGTTGAATTCTTGTATTCTTAGTTGCTCTGTATCACCTTTAGAGTTGAATTAGTTTGGCCGGAGGCCTGTTATGTATATGTCATATGCATGCTGGCGCTAGGGTTGTTTATCTGTTGCTTGTTTGATAGGTTGAAGTTTTGGGCTAGTCCTTGTTTTAGGGGAGACTCTGCCCGTTTTTCGGCAGAGGTCTTGGCCCCTTATAGGTTAAATCTCGGGAAAAGGGTAACTGTTTTAGGATGTGGGCCCGACATGGGTTGATATGGGCCCATCAACAGGGTTCGGCTCGGGTTCCGGGGTGGAATTCGGGTCGGGTCCTGTCATGTGTAACTTTTGTTCACCTTTATACACATCAGCGCAACAAGTTGGAACCTCGAGCACTAAAGTGCGTGTTTCTTGGCTATGCTCAACATCAAAAAGGGTATCGCTGCTATCATCCACCTACTCAGAAGCTCTACATCACTATGGATGTGGTTTTTCGGGAAGAAGAAATGTATTTTTCTGGGGGAGTTTATGCACAGGCAAGTCCGGATACTATTGATGATCAATTAGACCCGGAAGGATTTGTTACTTTGGAGTCGTTATGTCTTCAGGATGCACTAACCGACTTGTCGGATACCCCTCTAGAAACTGCGCACGAAAGTCTTGATGACCGGTCTCGGTTGGTCTCCTCACCAACAACCCACTCACCCGGTCAGGGGAAGAAGAATGATGTATTGATGCCCGTTTCTGAAGCTTCTGTACCATTTAACCAATTATCTTCTAAGGTGTCTTCTGAAACTACAACCCAGGTAACATCCCAGAACATTGATGTTGAAGATTTATATTTAACTGATTTGTTTTCAGACGATCCATCTAATTGGGTACATCTACAACTGTACCAATTACCTGTTCGTAAGAATCGTGGTATCCCAAAGATTCAATATGAAGCAGATCCCAAAGCTAAAGTGAAGTACCCGATTAGCAACCATGTTTCCACTCACAGATTGTTCGCACCACATGCCATGTTGATCAAACAACTAGATTCTTTGTCTACACCAAGCAGTGTAGAAGAGGCCCTGATGGATCCAAACTGGAAACAAGCGATGAATGATGAAATGCAAGCTTTTCAAAGGAATTCCACATGGGAACTTGTTCCTCTCCCAAGTGGCAAACGAACTGTGGGTTGTAGATGGATTTATACAATTAAGTTGAAGGCAGATGGATCAATCGAACGGTACAAAGCTCGATTGGTGGAAAAAGGGATACTCGAGAGATATGGAGTGGATTATCGTGGAGATGTTTGCTCCAAGAGCAAAAATCAATACCGCATTTAATCCTCGATATCACTTGCTGCAAACTTGGATTGGCCATTACACCAATTCGATGTCAAAAATGCCTTTTACATGGTGACTTAGAAGAAGAAGTTTATATGGATCCTCCTTTGGATGTAACATGAGTTAGAATCGAAACACTATGTGTGCAAATTAAAGAAATCTTTGTATGTTTTGAAGCAGTCACCTAGAGCATGGTTTGGGCGATTGACAAAGTCTATGAGGGCATTTGGATATAAACAAAGTAATTTTGATCATACTTTGTTCTTGAAGCATAGGAAAAATAAAATGACAGCTTTGATAGTATATGTTGATGATATGATCGTAACAGTGATGATCCCGATGAAAGAAAAGCATTGCAAGAGTACTTATTTAAGGAGTTTGAGATGAAAGATCTTGGTACACTTAAGTATTTTCTTGGGATAGAAGTATCCAGATCACAGCAAGGTATCTTCTTGTCTCAACGAAAATATGTTATGGATTTATTAACTCAAACAGGATGCTTGGGTGTAAACTCGTTAATACGCCTATGGAGGAAAAACACAAGCTTAGTGAGTGTACTGATCATAAACCAACTAACAAGGAGCAATACCAGCGCCTAGTTGGGAGGTTAATTTATTTGTCACATACGAGACCGGACATTGCATATCTTTGTGAGTATTGTAAGTCGGTTTATGCACTCTCCAAGTGAAGTTCATAGAAATGCAAGAATCGTATTTTGAGATATTTGAAATCAACTCCTGAAAAAGGGTTAATGTATTCAAAGCAAGGACATCTTGATGTAATTGGGTATACATATGCGGATTGGGCCGGGTCACAAACAGACAAAGCGATCCACTTCGTGTTACTTTACTTTTGTAGGAGGTAACCTTGTTACTTGGCGTAGTAAGAAACAAAATGTTGTAGCAAGATCAAGTGCGGAGGCAGAATATAGAGGTATGGCACTTGGTGTTTGTGAGTTGTTATGGATTAAGCATGTTCTAACGGAGTTAGGTTTTAAGCCTAAAAAACCCATGAAATTATATTGCGATAATATTGCGGCCATTAATATTGCTCATAATCCAGTTCAACATGATCGAACTAAACATGTTGAAGTGGATAGGCATTTCATCAAAGAAAAATTAGAAGACAAGACGCTTCAGTTTCCGTTTGTAAAGTCAGAAGATCAGTTGGCAGATATCTTGACGAAAGCAGTTTCAAGTCGAGTATTTCAGGACACGCTGAGCAAGTTGGACTTTGGTGACATCTATGCTCCAACTTGAGGGGGATTGTTGGCGTGTGCGTGAGTTCAGGAAAGTGATTTCCTAATTAGTGTAGTTGACTAATTCTTGTACAATTAGGACTTTGTTTCCTAGTTTATTTTGTTTCCTTGTTAAACCTGTAAAAACCCTATGTAAACATATAATTAGCTACGTATGGAGATGAATAGAATTAAAAATCAGTTTTACCTAAACATATATTTCTACTTAAACCTACAATCATTTTTCTTCAGCTGGCGCGCCACTTCGCCGCTCGCTTGGCTCCAGTCCTCCTCTCCCCGCCCCACCCAAAACGTAACCATGCCATGCATATGCTCTATCTCATCATTCAGCCGAGCCACCAGCCGGCTAACAGTATCCAGATCTCTGTTTAGTATGTAAGTCCCCTTGGTGGCTGCATCGAGCTGAGCTGTCATCCTAGCTAGCCTCCTCGGCGAAGCCAAGTCAAGAGACGCGGCTATAAAAGCGGGCATGGCCACGATTAGTGCAAGAGCATGCGTGACAACAATTACACTTAATGAAGCCGTGAGCGCGACTAAGAAAATAGTTGAGCCGGCTCTTAATTTGTTTGCTAGCCGAAGCTTGGCTCGAGCCTTGTTGCGAGTTGACTCGAGTCGTTTTAGCAAGTTCGAGCACCCGCCTTGAATGGCTTGAATGCGAATTAGGGACACGGCAATGGGGAATTTGGTTAGGCGGGTTAGTGTTTCGGGGTTAGAACTGGCATTTAAGCATTGGAGGCTGGTTTTGAAGATGGAACGGTATTTGACACGTGTACGGTCGATGTCTTTTAATAGGAGGCCACATAGAATGGAAGCATCGGCTGTTTGGGTAAAGTAGTCGGATAAAAGTGCGGGGTGGTTCGGCGCGAGTAACCATGGGTTGATCCGGATCCAAAAGGTGCTCCACGAAGAGCCGATAGGATGGGAGCCGAGCTGCGGTAGTTGTCTCCATTGGCATGCACTTGTTGGACTTGGTTGAGTCTCCATTGGATAATGCCACGACACGTGTCCAGAAGTCGAGATAGGATTCTGTGCGGAAGGCATTAGCGTATTCTTGATTACATCCACACCCATTGAAGTATTCGATCCAGTGGGCCCGGGTTCTGCATCCAAACAATAAACTAGTTACTTACAGTTTCAGCCCAACCCAACCCAGCAATTATAGGCCCACTTCACCATTAGATTAACAAAGTCATTTTATAACAAGACCCCGTCTCTTAATTATTTGATTAAACTAACTAATTTGATTTAACGGTTAACAGATAGGGCATCATCTAAGGCCCTTAGATAAACCACTCACTTTAGAATTCCACTGGATTAACAAAAGAAAATAAAAATAAATTACCAGGACAGGAAATAAATTTTCGGATGCGAGCACTAATTCTTTTCCTCATTCGACCTCGTCAACCTGTGAATCTCAATACTGCAAAGAACGCTTGGAAAGAAAAAAAAAGAGAGAAGAAAATCAGAGAATATAATTGATGATGCAAAATAAAGGAGAATAAGATAGTAGCATGGAGAATTGAACATGAACCTGTGGTTGTAGGGGATGAGAGATTAGAGGATGCTTTGCGTCAGTGGACATAGAATTAAAGGGTTGTAAAAATGAAAGGGCGTTTATATAGATAGAGAGCCCAAACATTTCATTTTGGTGTTGCTTGTAAGAAACATAGATATAAACTTAAACTCCGGGGCTGGTAGTGCACGCGAAGGCTTATAAGAATTGTTAGTAAGTTTAGCAACAGCAATGTAGAGCTTTCGTTCCAATCTTAATTCAAATCAGCCTGGACATGTACACGTGGATAAAAATTTAGTTGCAACGGGAATAACATTGTTTTGTTATTCTCGATCAATAATGTTATATCACAGAGAAATATTATCACATATATCATAATATTATTAATTAGATATAGCAAAATAATGTTGTGTTATTCCGGTTGCATGGAAATGTTTTTTCGTACATGTGGCACTGGCACATTGGAGTTAAAATGTGCGTTTGATATCATTTGAGCATGCCAACCTTGCTAGCTATTACTTTTGCGTCTTTTGGTAAAACAAGAAGAAAGAACAAATTCCCTAACATCCACCGCCCCCACCGCCCGAATATGTTCCTATCCTAAAGAATATGCCAGTTTTATTAGTGTGTTGATCACATCACACGGAATGGGCTTATACTTTATTTGTTTTTCAATAATAAATTAAATTAATTTCGCAATTTGTTTATTTTTTGCATTCCTATTTCCTAGAGTAACAACTGTAGCACATAACATAATTCTGATAAAAAGAATGGTCATGCTAAAATAGGCCCTTGTAATTCAAATACTATAGACGATAATTCACAAATAATACAATGTTTAAGTAAAACACAATTTTAAAATTGGATGACAATGTGTCCATGTAAGTTGATTTATTTACAAATCATTGGATTTTATTTGAAAAAAGTGAGTATTTTAAATAGAAAAATAAAGGAAAGGGTGCTCTTAAACGAACCATAAAATTAAATGAGTACACCATATTATCGAACTATTTATTGAATGACTAATTTACCCTAATATAAAATGACCAAAAAGGATATATTGAATTGTGAAACAAATGTAATTTTAATAAGTAAACCCTACTTACCATATTTAACCACAATCAAACGGAGTTCAATTTCTCTATGCCCTCTTGTTTTTTTTCTTAATATTTCGCCACATGTCCACATACTTAACATAAAGATAATGATGATTCCAATTGAATAAAATATTGAAAGGAAAACTCTTTTTTTAATGGACTCTTCATCTTCTTCCTCTGGCTTTCGAACCACCCAGGGAGAAAAACCCACCAATCAAAGTTCAAACCCTTCCCAATCCTTTCAAAAGTTGAAATAATAAGGGTCATACTAAGATAGACCCTTATAACTCAAAAATTATAGACGATAATCTATCAATAATACAATGTTTAAGTAAAACCCATTTTAAAAATTGGATAACAATGTGTCCATGTAAGTTGAGTTATTTACAAATCATGCCACTAGATCTTTATTTGGTGGTTGACTATTTTTAGCCCCTAATTTAATGCAACTAAATAATACCTCTCACTGCACATTTATGTTTGCACTCATGTAATAATGGACTACAATCAAATTAGTTTAAAGACTCCTCCTAACCTCCTATAGCTCGGATATATGATTTTTTTTTATACCTACCAAATATATATTTACCTAATATCCTTCAATTATATATATATATATGTATAATATATTATAATAGCTACAATGTCATAGAAAAATAATAATAAGTACATACATTAATTAAATGATATTATGTATTTAAAAAATAGATAAAAAATAAGTACGTTAACATTTCATTATTCATAGGAGAAGATAATAGATAAATTATTAATGATAAAAGATAATAGGTAAATTATTGTCCATAAACGATAATAGGTATATTATTATTCATAAAAATAATAGGTACATTGAAAAATTAATAGGTATATTATCCTTCATAAAAGAAAAGGAAAATAAATAAATTTTTATTTAAATCAATCACATAATAGGTACATTATTTTTTTAAAGGTACAATAAAAAAATAGTATACCTATTATTTTATAGATAAAATTAATAGGTATATTATCCATAAAAGATAATAGGTACGTTATTCACAAAAACATCCTAGGTACATTAAATAATAGGTATATTCTTTTATACATAAGATAATAAAGGAAATTTTTGTTCATAAAAAAATAAATAATAGGTATATTATATTTTCAAGACAACAAGATATGCTCACGTTATTAGTATGTTCGGAAAAATAAAAATGAAAACCATTAGTCTGTTCACGACTATTATTCATAAAAGGTAAGTAGATTATTTTCTTAAATCACGTAAAATTCTTAAAATGAAAATAACAAACATATTGTTTTCATTAAATCCATCTATTGACACTTTAAATATGAAATTTAATATTAAAATTAAAAACTTTCCAAATTAATACCTACATCAATTACAACCAGATTTCATGGAGAGAAATGTTTCTAAATTCAACGTAAATGGTAACTAGGGGTACTTTTGGAATCCAAAAGGTGCAATAAATCAAAATTTGAGCTTAATTAGGTAAGTTGCTTAATTGTATCCTAGTCATGGGCTTTTAAATAAAAAATTGGGTTTTATTTATAGAAAAATAAGATGATAGGCTGGATGTAAGGAAAAATTAATTTCAAGGGGAAAAGCTAAATTTAAAAGCCAAAATTGGCACTCTTCCATTGTCTTGATCCCTCACCATACCGATGTCTTTGCCTCCACATTCAAGAGACTGTAGCCTAAGCCTATGCGTATGGTTCAAGGGTTACTCCAGCTCTTAAACCCTTTGCTCTATGTGGTTTTGACTTGAAGTCAAACAAACACACAAACATCACAAACAAAAACAACTCTCTCCCTCCCTCTCAAACCCAAAACTAATTTTTAAAAATAAATTAATACTTCTTTTGGTTGCTGAAGAACGCATAACATATTCTTCAAAGATCAATCAAAAATAAAAATTAATTATGTTATGTTATGTTGCACGTGTTTATTGAATGAGTTTGGTGTTGTGTGATTGAGTGTATTTGGGTGTATCATGGGTAGTTTTGGTAGTTAAATATGGTGTATTTAGTTAATTTTACTTTTTGATTTAAACATTAAAGTGTACTTAAATTATATGGTGTACTCAGTTAATTATAGAGTTCGTTTAACAACACCCTAAAGAAAATTGATGTAAGTGATTAAAAATGAATTCTATAAGTCTAAGCTCAATTTACTATAAAAAGAATCAACAACAGTTTTCATAAAGGCTTTTCCTTTTCTTTCTACTTCATCGCCTACATGCATGCATATCGCACCTTCTCCTGGAGAAATTATAGAGTGGTACCGTATCACCACGTCAGCTGGTGATACTTCCACTCAAAATTTGCCATGTGTCTTATTTTTATATAAAAATTAAAAATATTTATCCAGCTGGATTTAAAAGTTTATTTTTACATTTTCAACTTTAAAAAAACTGAAAAAAGCTGCCCCAACCCTTCCTCGCTGATAAGTCCCCCACCCACCCCCACTGCCTGCCATGCTAGTCGCTCATCTTTCCTTCTTCCCCACCCCCACTGCCTGAACATTAAAAGGAGGTTTGAGAATCATAATCTAGTAGGCCTAATAAGTGCCATAGTTGACCTTCTCTCTCTCTCTCTCTCTCTCTCTCTCTCTCTCTCTCTTAATGTAGGGTTCAATAAAATAGATTGAGGATCTCAAAGGACGTGGGTTTAAGATATTGAGGAATCAATTGAATCCTCTATGGCCGGCCAAAAAAATACTGAGTTCATACGAAGGCCAATAAGTCTTTGAGGAATCTGATATATTTACAAGGCAGTAATGGGGGAGGGTGGGGCCTTGTCGTTCTTGTGATTGCTGAGGATTTTTTCTTTTTCTTATTCTTAAAGTTTTTTATTTTTATTTTTAAAGATAAAAATAAGTGGTAAATCCAGCTGTAAACAAGTTACACACATGACAAATTTTGAGTGGAAATATCACTAGCTGACGTGGTGATATGATACCACTCTATAATTTCTCCTTAGCCTGACGCTTGGAGAAATTTTTAAATGTTAAAGTCTGTGGCGTGGGTGGTGTCATTGATAAACTTAGGGACGTGTGAACTTACTCTCCAACTTTCTGCATTGTTTTTATGACGTGTGGACAGGTTGCATTGAAAATATTTCATATGTCCCTACATCTAATGACCAGACACCAACCACGTAATATACCGGGAATACCCAAAAATTATTACGACGCTTGGCTTATCTTATCCTATCACGCATAATAGCGCGCACAATTTTTTCCTTTTCAATTTCGGAAATTACAAATTTAACATAATTATCATTTCTCCATTAAAAAAGAAAACATAATTTTCATTTTCATTTTTCTCAATGTAAAGACAAAAGGACAAATTTAAAAGCCTGGTGCAATGCCACGCCACAATCACCAATAGGATTAAAAAAGAAAACATAATTTTCATTTTTCTCAATGCCACGCTACAATCACCAATAGGATCAAAGTCTCCAACTCTCAACATGACGACAGAACATCCTAGAAGTCGAGAAATTTTTAATGTACCAGGTACACCACGTGGTTGGTGTACTCATCCAATAGACTTAGTGACATTTTGGAATTACTTTTTAATTTATCGCATTATTTTTTAATACACACGCACGATTGGAAACATTCCACATGCCTTACACCTAGTGGATGACAGCACACCACGCGGTTTAACACCCAAAAATTACTCCTAGAAGTCATCACCATCGTACGCAAGATCATCTTCCACTCTCTCCGCCGCGTTATCCTCAATTTTGTCCTCCACGTAATCAAAGCCCTCCGCCAATGCAAGTCCACCAAGAACCCCAGCCACTGCGCCCACAGCCAATCCCGTCCCCATCCCCCAAACTTACTCTTCTTCTCCGCCTGTCCGTACCCCGCCTGACCGTAACTTGCCTGAGACGGCTGACCGTACGGTGCCGGAGTGGCATTGTACGGGTACCCAGAAGGTGGGGCCGCGTAGTAGTCGTGCGTAGGCGGCGGTGCAGGTGCGGCATATGGCGCTCCATATGCCGGCGGTGGTGCACCATAGGGCGGCGGCGGAGCATAATAATCTCGAGATCCTGCTGGTGGGACCCCATAAGGTGAAGCGTAGTAGGGCTCCGGGGCACGGTAGCGCGGCTCCCTAATCATAACGTTAATGTCAACCTTCCCCTGGGGCCTACCAGAGGGTCGCTTGAGCTGTAGAGTGCGGCTGGCACGCTCGTCGAAGCCCACGTCATCGAGGACTTCGCGGAGCTTGAGCCGGGCCGACCCGATCAGCGGCTTGGTGTCCGGGTGGGATCCGGCGTGCACGACGTCGATGTAGAGAGCGGTGTCGCCGTCGACCGGACCCGGGAGAGGGATGTTGAGCGTCTCGTCCCAGTAAGGTGACGTGTCACCCTCCTCATCGACCCTGGTGGAGCACTTGTTCTTTGGGTCGACCCATACGACAGCGTAGGGCTTCACGGGGCCGTTTCGCCAGTTGACGTTCTTGAGGTCGCGGGCGGAGGAGAGCTTGACTTGGACTTGGTGGCCGGACGCCATTGGGCTTTTTTTCCTATTGGGTCTGGTCAATGCGTTTTAAGCATCTGCAATTGTGCTTATAAGGGGCTAAGGGAGGGAATATTTGCGAAGCGAAAATACCCTGGTATCCTTGATAATGATTTTAGTATGGGTTGGTGGGAGGGTATTTGAGTACAGGAGAAAATGAAGATAAGGCTAGAGTGGTGTTATAGCTTTGTGAGGGAGGTGGATTTGTACTTTTTTTTTCGTTTGAACGAGGAAGTGAATTTGTATTTTGGCAGGAATATTATGTACACTATATGTGAGGTCAGGGGCGGAGCTAGGATTTTATATGTGAGTGCCAAAATGTTAAACACAAAAAGTTTAGTTGTACATTTTTTTGGCCTATTAAGTAAATTATTGCCTACAAAAGCACTAAATTGAAATGAGTGGTTTTTTTCATGAATGTAGTATGATTTTACTATTATATTCATATTAAAATACAATTTTGATAAGCATTGATTTGTGGTGAGGGGCCATAGGCTTAAGTATAGCAATTTTTCTTTGCATTTGTTACCACATCCAATATATACATTCAAGAGGGTTAAATAAATTAGGGGGGCCAAGGCCACCTCTGGCCTAAACACAGCTCCGCCCCTGTGTGAGGTGGAATGGTTAGGATGCCGATTACTTAAGAGGCAAAGTTGACTGACAAGACATGGTGGTTTGGTTGTCTTTATGTCTGTACAAGATGCTGATGCTTTGATGCCGGAGGCCCGAGCCGAGAGGAACGGTAACTGTAAACAACCAGTACCTATGTCAACGACTATCAAACTGGCCTAGTCTTTTTATCTTTTAATTATTGTTTTATTTTATGACTTTATTAGTTTGTTTCTTTTTAAATAACCACTAGGATTATATAGCTATTTAAGCAGCTTGTAAACTTAATAAGGATGGAGATTTTTTGACAGACTTATTATATCATTGCTTTGGTCGGAGCCGCATAGGCTTATTTTTGTGCCCTGGTTCTTGTGTGGTGATAGATTAATATTTTGTACATTTAATCTATCTACATTTGCTTTGTTTTCATGTGAAATTGGTTGGTTTAATGTGTTTAGTGAAGATTTTGTAGGCATTCGTTCCTAGCAAAGGTTTGGAGCTAAAACTATGATTTTTAAGCTTACGGGACCGAAATGGATAGAATTATCAACTCAACAAAATCTCAGCAATTCACTATGTCATTTTATCAAACACCTGGAGTGCATCGTGCAAGTGTCAATTATATCCACAACCTGGTCTCGTGACCAAAGGCCGAGAGATTGAGTTAGAAGATTTACCATCGCAATGAACCAAGCAACAAAGCCCATTATTTTGAAGAGTTCTTTTTGCTTCCAAGTGCTTTATCCAATGTGGGTAGCAAGGCTAGGAGCTTTAGAGTATCTGCGTGGCTGCTGCTTACAACCCCGATTACAACGAATGCTTGAGCAAGATACTGTGCTGGTTGCCTTTTGAAATTGAACTCAACATCAATTGAGTCAAGTTTGGCGTTGGGCTCAATTAGCATGGCTGAGATGATGGGCCACTTCTGATCTTTATATAATGACAATGGTAGACATGGTGGAGTCATTTGGTTGGAAATGGAGTAGGCACATAAAGATAAAGATGCTGAGTTGAGATCTGTGCTTACCCAATTTCTCCATGATTTTAGAAAGCATCGAAGCCACATCCTTTCTCGCAAAAGCCAACAAGCTGCGTATTACCCTGTTTGACTTGGATAATTACCAAGTTTCTTTTCTCCCAGCCTAATAAGGAATGGACGCTGAGTCAAGCCAAAAGCCACACTCTTATTAATATCGGCTGGACCAATTAAACCATAACCTATTTTCCTATTTTTTTCTACCCAGACCCAATCTCCTAAATTGACTTGCCGCTGCCTGTTATGTCCTTTTGAGAATAGGTTTTGTCTATTTTCTAATATTCCTATTATTCCCTAATTCCTAATCAAACATATTTTCCTTATTTTTGGAAGGCTTCCGTTAGCTTATAAATATTAAACCTTAACCTAAGGCTGGGGTTACGCTTCTTTCAATATTTTTCGGAGACCAAAGACCACAAAGGCACGAGAGAGAGTTTTTGAGAGAAAAGAAGACAACCTGAAGCTAGAGTTGCTGTGGTGCGTAGATCAAATCTTCAATTGGTTTTTCTTTCCTATGACACTGTTTATCATGGTTTTTATTAAAGTTGTTATGAACTAATTCCTTTTGCTAGGGCTACGATGTAGCCTAGCCATGAATACTCAATTTCTTTAGTCAATGTTAATTCCAAATATTTTTCCATGTTGAGTATCTATTACTATGCTTAATGCTTTGAATGTTTGGCCAACATTTAATTGATTTAATGCTAAATTGACGATAGGGATATCCAATTTGGGGCTGCTTCTTGTAATAGATGCCATGGGTTACATGATTAGACAGGGGATGTTTGTCATGACTCGTGTGGTTGTTTTGCAGGTTTTCCAATGAACTTAATGGGTTCTTTTTATCTTAATTCCATTACTAGGGATAGAGTGGGTTGGTAATAAGAATACTTTTGGTATAACCAGGGATGGAGTATCAAATTAAATAGGGAAAATCGACTGTCAACATGGAGAATAATTAAGATTAACATACTAAGGGAATTGGGTAGAATTGGCTATGGTGAAATCGGAAGCTCTAGTGCTCTCATAACTTGAATCTTACAATCTTATTTTTCTACACTTGCTTTTATTCATTGTTTTTAGTTAATTAATCAATCAAATCTCATCATTCAATTGTTCAAATAAAGTCTTGGGTTAATCACAATTGGTACTTAGTAAATTAAATCACTCTTCGTGGGAACGATACTTTACTTATTTCTATATTACTTGTGCGGATTGTGCGCTTGCAATAAAATTCACATCAAGTTTTTGGCGCCGTTGCCGGGGAGTGTTTTAAATTTTATTAATATCAATATAGATTGATCCAGATTTTAATTTGAATTTTGTTTTTCTTTTGTTTTTCAGGTACTTCACCTAGTGCATGAGTTTTGGGAGACGTTCGCAGAGTCTTACGCTTATACCATTAGATCCAGAGATCGAACGAACGCTTCACAAGCTTAACAAACTCAACCGGGGGAAGGACGCAATATTGGAAAAGCCATCACCTATGGCTGAGGAACCGAAACCAGTAAGGGACTATGATGTCCCATCCGTAGTGGCATCACCGTCGAGCATTCGTCGTCCATCCATTGATGCCAATAATTTTGAAATCAGACCAGCCATAATTTCAATGATTCAGCAATCCTCCATCTTTTGTGGTTTACCTCAAGAAGACCCTAATAGCCATATCTCTAATTTCTTGGAGATATGTGACACATTTAAGTGCAATGGAGCTACCAACGATGCTGTCCGCTTAAGGCTTTTTCCTTTCTCATTAAAGGAAAAGGCAAAGTCATGGTTGAACTCTCAACCACCTAATTCAATTACTACATGGGACGACTTGGCCAAGAAATTTTTAGCTAAATTCTTTCCTCCTGCAAAGACTGCGAAACTCAGGAATGACATCATGTCATTTGCTCAGAATGACATGGAGCCTTTTTATGAAGCATGGGACAGATACAAGGATATGCTAAGGAAGTGCCCACATCATGCGCTACCTACTTGGATGCAAGTTCAAGCGTTCTACAATGGTTTGACCAATTCAAGCAAAACAACGATTGATGGCATGGAGGAGCTTTGATGGGAAAAGCAGAATGAAGCGTATAACTTGCTTGGAAGAGATGGCATCTAATAATTATCAATGGCCTAGTGAGAGATCAACACCAAAGAAAGGGGGAATTCATGAGATTGACGCCATATCTGCGTTAACTGCGCAAATTTCTACTCTGTCTAAACAACTTGGTACTTTAAATGTTAATGCTATTCAATCTACTAATTTAAGTTGTGAATTTTGTGCAGGACCTCATCATGGCAATGAGTGTGGAGCTGGTCCATTCACATCACCATCCGAACAAGTGAACCAAGTCTCTGATTTTAACCGACAACGGAATAACCCCTACTCCAACACCTATAACCCGGGATGGAGAAACCATCCAAATTTTTCATGGAGTAATAACCAAAATGTACAAGGACCTCCACCTGGTTTCACACCTCAAGAAAAGAAGCATGGATTGGAGGATATAATTACTCAACTTGCTGGAAACGTCAACACTCTCTCCGTCAATACAAATCAATTTATGAGCAAAACCGAGACGACCCTTCAGAACCAAGCTTCCTCTATCCGAAATTTGGAGGTTCAAATGGGCCAGCTAGCTAATGTATTGCAAGGAAGAGTAAATGGGGCTTTGCCAAGCCAAACTGAGATTAATCCGAAAAACCAAGAACATGCGAAGGCGATAACTCTTCGGAATGGGAGGCCAATAAAAACAGCAGTAGACTTGGATGAAGAAAGGAATATCCAGCAGCAAACTGTAGAGAAATCAGAAATTACTAGCGCGCCGTCGTCGCCGTCTACCACCGCTGGAACCGCTGCAAAACCCGCTGAAAATTCTGCAGAAATTGAACCTGGTACTGGAGAGAAATTGTCTCAAACTACTGCCCCTGTAAAGCCATATGTACCGCCAATTCCGTTCCCGCAACGTCTTCGGAAAAACAAAGTGGATGCACAATTCTCAAAATTTCTTGATATCTTCAAGAAATTACAAATAAATATTCCCTTTGCGGATGCTTTGGAGCAAATGCCGAGTTATGCCAAATTCATGAAGGACATTATATCAAAGAAGAGGAAATTGGGCGAACATGAGATAGTGAAATTATCTGAAGAATGCAGTGCTATTTTGCAGAGGAAGCTACCACCTAAGCTAAAGGATCCAGGGAGTTTTACTATACCCTGCACTATTGGAACCACTTACTTTGAAAAAGCTTTATGTGATTTAGGGTCAAGTATTAATCTAATGCCTTCTTCTGTTGCTAAACATATTGGGTTGGGTGTAATTAACCCAACCACTGTTTCTTTGCAGATGGCGGACAGGTCCATAACATATCCCAGAGGCATAATTGAGGATGTTTTAGTCAAAGTTGATAAGCTCATTTTTCCAGCAGATTTTCTGATATTAGACATGGAAGAAGATGCTGAAACTCCTATTATTTTGGGCCGCCCCTTTTTGAAAACTGGGAGGACATTAATTGATGTGGACAAAGGGTTGTTAATCTTGCGAGTAGCTGATGAGCAAGTGACCTTCAACGTCTTTGAAGCAACAAAATACCCAGTGGAATCAGAATCTTGCTTCCGAGTGGATATAGTGGAAAAAGCTGTCTCTGAGAAATTTGAAGAAGAAAATCCAAGTGATCCATTGGAGGCTTGCCTTGTCCATTCTGTTACTACTGAGCATGAGGATCCTAAAATTTCTGAGATGGTATACTTTTTGGAAGCAATGAAACCACGCCCTCCTGGAAGGTGGCGTGAATTTGAGGAGCTTGGGGTCACAACCTCCAAGCCACAACCCAGTGTCATTACTGCACCAACCCTCACATTGAAGCCCCTACCTTCCCACTTGAGATATGCATACTTGGGTGATTCTGAAACTCTTCCTGTGATTATTGCTGCAAATCTTAGTGAACTAGAAGAAGAGAAATTACTACGAGTTTTGAGGGAGCATAAAATGGCAATAGGGTGGACTATTGCAGATATTAAGGGAATTAGCCCTTCCATGTGTATGCACCGGATTTTAATGGAAGATAATTTTAAACCGTCAGTTGAGCATCAGCGCAGATTAAATCCGAATATGAAAGAAGTTGTGCGAGCTGAAGTATTAAAGTTATTAGATGCTGGAATAATTTACCCTATTTCAGATAGCAGTTGGGTGAGCCCAGTTCAAGTCGTACCCAAAAAAGGGGGTATTACAGTGGTGAAAAATGATAAGAATGAGTTGATCCCTACAAGAACAACTACAGGATGGCGCGTCTGCATAGATTACAGGAAATTGAATACTGCGACAAGGAAGGACCACTTTCCCTTGCCTTTTATTGATCAGATGTTGGAAAGACTCGCTGGACATTCATATTATTGTTTTTTGGATGGATATTCTGGGTATAATCAGATTCCAATTGCACCTGAAGATCAGGAAAAGACGACATTCACATGCCCATTCGGTACTTTTGCATACAGGCGCATGCCCTTCGGATTATGTAACGCCCCCGCCACATTTCAACGTTGCATGATGAGCATATTTTCAGATATGGTGGAGCGCTTCATTGAGGTATTCATGGATGACTTTTCTGTTTTTGGCTCATCCTTTGATTCTTGTTTACATAATTTGGCATTAGTGTTGAAAAGATGTGAAGACACCAACTTGGTTTTGAATTGGGAGAAGTGTCATTTTATGGTGCAAGAAGGGATAGTCCTGGGGCATAAAATTTCAGCTAAAGGCATAGAGGTTGACAAGGCAAAAATTGATACCATAGAGAAATTGCCACCGCCCACTACAGTAAAGGGGATTCGAAGCTTTCTGGGTCATGCTGGATTTTATCGGCGGTTTATCAAAGATTTTTCCAAAATCACGAAGCCCTTATGCAATCTTCTTCTCAAAGATGTCGAATTTGATTTTGATTCGAAGTGTTTGGAGGCATTTAATGTCTTGAAAGAGAAGCTTACTTCTGCACCTATCATTGTTGCACCGGATTGGGACTTGCCTTTTGAGATTATGTGTGATGCTAGTGACTATGCGGTAGGGGCTGTTTTGGGTCAAAGAAGAAATAAATTACTTCATGTAATTTATTATGCCAGTCGTACCTTGAATGACGCCCAGCGAAATTATACCACCACGGAGAAAGAATTGTTAGCAGTGATATTTTCCTTGAATAAATTTCGATCCTACTTGATTGGAGCAAAGGTGATAGTGTATACCGATCACTCAGCTTTAAAGTACTTACTTTCGAAGAAGGATGCAAAACCAAGATTAATCCGCTGGGTATTGTTGCTCCAAGAATTTGATCTGGAAATTCGGGACAAAAAGGGGTCCGAAAACGTGGTAGCTGACCATCTTTCGCGGCTGGTCAGTGAGGCAGAGGTGAGTGAAGATGCCGCACCTATTATGGAGATGTTCCCTGATGAACAATTGTATGCTATTCGATCTTCTGAAGCTCCCTGGTATGCTGACTTTGTGAATTATTTAGCTAGTACTATCATTCCAGCTGATTTATCGTTTCATCAGAAGAAGAAGTTTTTCTCCTTGGTTAAACATTATTATTGGGACGATCCGTATTTATGGAAACATTGCCCTGACCAAGTTATACGGAGGTGTGTGCCTGAGGAGGAGATGGAAGACATATTGCGGCATTGCCACACATTGGCGTGTGGGGGGCATTTTGGTGCCTCCAAAACCGCAGCCAAGGTATTGCAATCCGGATTTTTCTGGCCAACTTTGTTCAAGGATGCCTATGCATTTGTAGCTGCCTGTGATCGATGCCAACGCACTGGAAATATTTCTAGCAGAAATCAGATGCCATTGAATAATATTCTAGAGGTTGAATTGTTCGATGTTTGGGGAATAGATTTCATGGGACCTTTCCCTGAATCTTGGAAGAACAAGTACATATTGGTGGCTGTTGACTATGTGTCGAAATGGGTTGAAGCTGTCGCTCTCCCTACCAATGACGCCAAGAGTGTTGTCAAATTTCTCCGAAAAAATATTTTCACTAGATTCGGGACTCCGCGTGGCATCATCAGTGACGGAGGTACACACTTTTGCAATCGTCAATTTAATTCTCTTTTAGCTAAATATGGTATTACCCACAAGGTTACTACTCCCTATCATCCACAAACTAGTGGACAAGTTGAAGTTTCCAATAGAGAATTAAAACGAATTCTAGAAAAGACAGTGAGTGCTTCAAGAAAGGATTGGTCACTGAAATTGGATGATGCATTATGGGCTTATCGAACGGCGTTCAAAACGCCAATTGGCATGTCTCCTTATCGTCTAGTTTTTGGGAAAGCCTGTCACTTACCGGTTGAGCTAGAACATAAGGCATATTGGGCACTCCAAACACTCAATTTTGACATGATTGCAGCAGGAGAAAAACGGGCAATTCAATTGAATGAGATGGATGAGTTTCGTAATGAAGCTTATGAGACTGCTAAGATTTACAAGGAGCGTACGAAGAAGTGGCATGATAAGCATATTCTAAGGAAGGATTTCTTTGCTGGTCAGAAAGTTCTCCTATTTAATTCCCGCCTCCGACTCTTTCCTGGGAAGCTTAAATCGCGTTGGTCTGGACCATTTACAATATTGCAAGTGTTTCCTTCTGGAGTTATTGAAGTTAGGCATGACGAAAAAGGCACTGTTTTCAAAGTAAACGGCCAACGGTTGAAGCCATACTTGGAAGTCAATTTTGATCAACAACGGACTTCCATTCCTTTGCATGATCCAGAGTGATGACCTCGCAAGTCGGGCTGGGGACTATAAACTAAGCGCTTGTTGGGAGGCAACCCAACTAGGTATTTTCGTTCCTTATCTTTTGAATTTTCATTTGTGTGTGTTCCTACATTCATCGCTTCTACTATACTCTGTCCTTGTTTTTATTTTCTTTTTAAACATTGAGGACAATGTTTGGTTTAGGTTTGAGGTGGGTAACATTCGTTTTATTTTAAAATTTTCGTTTTAAGTTTTTGTCGAGTCATGCAAAACATTAGTGTTTATGTTTCATTGAAACTGTTTTGTTCTGTAGCAGAATTGAAGATTTGGCCCACGCTGCCTTCTTCAGTTTTTCGTGCTGAATCCACACATATAAGGCCCATAATTTTCTGACTTTTCGTTTGAAAGTTACAGCTATTTTTCCGAACAGGGGTCTGGAACAGACAATTTTCTGCGATTCTGCACTATTAGCTGTGTTTAACATCCTTTTTCGTGAAGTTCTAATCTGCCTTTCAGGATGTTATCTAAACAAAAGTTGTGCGTGTGTTTGTCTATTTTCTGAGCATGTAAGGCTTGTTAAAAGCTTTGCAATACTTTGTGAGATACTCACTGAAAGCTGATCTGAGGTCAGACTAAAACGAAGCAGTTTTTCTGAAATGTGAATTCTAGTTAAAGCTACTACTTTTTCTTGCTAATAGAGATGTATATGCCATGTTTGATCATGAAAGCTTTACTAACGTGTTGCCATGAAGGGTTATTGCATTATAATCTTTGCACTTCACAATACCATGCTCGTAATGTTTTGGTGGACAAGGTTGCTATGCTCGAATGACTATGGAATATTAGTGGAGACTACCCGTGTGAGAAAATTGAGCCAAAAGCCATTCTTTGAGAGGGGTTTTACTGTTTCTACTCTTATACACTCTTCGATTTTGTTCTTAATTAGATTGCTCTCATTAGGTTTGTATTGGATACTAAAGAATTTTCTTACTTTTGTAGGTACGTCGCTTCCAAGTGGGATGGACCATGAGAGATGATGTTAGGCTATGCATGTTTTCACCCACTAAAAGCCTTCTATCCTACCCTTTTGTGTGTGCCATTAACCCTTTTGTAACCAAACACTTAACTTTTCTTTCATCACCCTTTTTATCCTTAACCTATATAACTCATTTCTAAGCCATACCTTATAGCTTAGGATGTACCAAAGTGATGAAAATAAGAAGGTTGAGCTCTACACCAAAGAATTGGCGTGTACCGAGGTGTTTGTGCAAAATTGCAAGAAGAAAAAATATATTGAAAACAAAAGAGAAAAGAAAAAATAAGAAGAAAAAAAAAACAAGTAGTTTGCAAAAAGAAAAAAAAAGGAAAAGGAAAAGTTCAAAATCACTCCAAAAGGAGTAGTGAAGATGCACAAGTCCTGGACGCTAAATATTACAAAAAGTTCAAAAAAGAGCTGGCCGAGTATGTGATTGTGAAGGATGCTTTGGTATGTCCTAAGTTCTTGTTATTCCTTCCCTTTCTTTCTTACCCCAAGCCTAGCCTTTCATTACAACCGAAGTAAAAGACCTAATTGATCTTTTGGAAAATCTTGCTTGGAGGTGAGGTATGTACTCTTGTTCTTAGTATTCGATTCTTTTCATGAGAAGCTCTTTTCAGAAATTGTCGTTCTTCATGCTAAACATATGTGTTAATATTTGATTTCCTTACATAACTTCATACACATATGTGACAATTGAGTGTAAGCCTAGGATTCCGAGAGAAAATTATAGAGTGATATCTAGTGAGGATTAGAGTCAAGGCGAAATAATTCCATGGCATTTGAGTATGGTGGTCTTTAAGTTTTGATATTATGAGTTTTGGTATTACACACTACACTACGATGCAATCTACTCAAAGTGGCATAGCCTTAGTAATGCATATATGATTAGCATGCATTGGTTTTTATTAGCTTGTTAAAAGTGGTGCCTTTAACGACTTTGTTTTGCAGTAAAACGTTTGTGGGTATCGTAAATGGTAAACCCTCAGGAGACACAACTCCTCCTACTAGGGACACCTAGAGGTTTAACGGCTTGTGGCACATGCTAAGTGCCATCGAGATTACCTGCGAAAGTGGTTTAGTTAGATTTTTGTTTTGTGTTTGTTTTTGTTTTTAATTTTGCTCGAGGACTAGCAAAAGATAGGTTTGAGGTATTTTGATAGATTAATATTTTGTACATTTAATCTATCTACATTTGCTTTGTTTTCATGTGAAATTGGTTGGTTTAATGTGTTTAGTGAAGATTTTGTAGGCATTCGTTCCTAGCAAAGGTTTGGAGCTAAAACTATGATTTTTGGAAGCTTACGGGACCGAAATGGATAGAATTATCAACTCAACAAAATCTCAGCAATTCACTATGTCATTTTATCAAACACCTGGAGTGCATCTGTGCAAGTGTCAATTATATCCACAACTGGTCTCAGTGACCAGTGCCAGAGAGATTGAGTTAGAAGATTTACCATCGCAATGAACCAAGCAACAAAGCCCATTATTTTGAAGAGTTCTTTTTGCTTCCAAGTGCTTTATCCAATGTGGGTAGCAAGGCTAGGAGCTTTAGAGTATCTGCGTGGCTGCTGCTTACAACCCTGATTACAACGAATGCTTGAGCAAGATCTTGTGCTGGTTGCCTTTTGAAATTGAACTCAACATCAATTGAGTCAAGTTTGGCGTTGGGCTCAATTAGCATGGCTGAGATGATGGGCCACTTCTGATCTTTATATAATGACAATGGTAGACATGGTGGAGTCATTTGGTTGGAAATGGAGTAGGCACATAAAGATAAAGATGCTGAGTTGAGATCTGTGCTTACCCAATTTCTCCATGATTTTAGAAAGCATCGAAGCCACATCCTTTCTCGCAAAAGCCAACAAGCTGCGTACACCTGTTTGACTTGGATAATTACCAAGTTTCTTTTCTCCCACCCTAATAAGGAATGGACGCCGAGTCAAGCCAAAAGCCACACTCTTATTAATATCGGCTGGACCAATTAAACCATAACCTATTTTCCTATTTTTTCTACCTGACCCAATCTCCTAAATTGACTTGCCGCTGCTGTTATGTCCTTTTGAGAATAGGTTTTGTCTATTTTCTAATATTCCTATTATTCCCCTAATTCCTAATCAAACATATTTTCCTTATTTTTGGAAGGCTTCCGTTAGCTTATAAATATTAAACCTTAACCTAAGGCTGGGGGTTCTGCTTCTTTCAATATTTTTCGGAGACCAAAGACCACAAAGGCACGAGAGAGAGTTTTTGAGAGAAAAGAAGACAACACGAAGCTAGAGTTGCGTGGTGCGAGATCAAATCTTCAATTGGTTTTTCTTTCCTATGACACTGTTTATCATGGTTTTTATTAAAGTTGTTATGAACTAATTCCTTTTGCTAGGGCTACGATGTAGCCTAGCCATGAATACTCAATTTCTTTAGTCAATGTTAATTCCAAATATTTTTCCATGTTGAGTATCTATTACTATGCTTAATGCTTTGAATGTTTGGCCAACATTTAATTGATTTAATGCTAAATTGACGATAGGGATATCCAATTTGGGGCTGCTTCTTGTAATAGATGCCATGGGTTACATGATTAGACAGGGATGTTTGTCATGACTCGTGTGGTTGTTTTGCAGGTTTTCCAATGAACTTAATGGGTTCTTTTTATCTTAATTCCATTACTAGGGATAGAGTGGGTTGGTAATAAGAATACTTTTGGTATAACCAGGGATGGAGTATCAAATTAAATAGGGAAAATCGACTGTCAACATGGAGAATAATTAAGATTAACATACTAAGGGAATTGGGTAGAATTGGCTATGGTGAAATCGGAAGCTCTAGTGCTCTCATAACTTGAATCTTACAATCTTATTTTTCTACACTTGCTTTTATTCATTGTTTTTAGTTAATTAATCAATCAAATCTCATCATTCAATTGTTCAAATAAAGTCTTGGGTTAATCACAATTGGTACTTAGTAAATTAAATCACTCTTCGTGGGAACGATACTTTACTTATTTCTATATTACTTGTGCGGATTGTGCGCTTGCAATAAAATTCACATCATGTGGCTTTGTTGGTTGTATCATCATCATCATATGCTTCACGCTGCTTCACAAAGTAAAGCATAGAGTGGAAGGGGAAAGAGAGATCAGGAGCATTGGCGGATCCATGATTCTTGGGCCAATGAGTCACAGTGTAAAAGTATCGAAATTTTTTTTACGAAAAAAATAAAATTTAAAAACATAAAAATAGTACTTTCATTCAAATCTCCAAAAATTAGGATACAAGTACGACACACATATGACAATTAAAATAAGATATTTATAAATTATTGTTGTACTAATATTTTTGTTAAATATATCACTGTGTATAGACTAAAAGGTAAAAATGGTTTTATTATTAAAATTTTGGGCCAGGCTTTTTAAAAAGACCTATAAATTATTAACAAACCTTTGGGCCAGACTTATACATGGCCCACACTTTCTAAAAAAACCTATTTGTTAGTGAAACGGTGAGTTTCAACTAAAATAAGGCATAAGCTAGGGCAAATCACCAACATCATCTTCTTCGCTCCCTCTGCAACCCAAAAAAAAAAAATCAAGTTGCAATGCTGGCAGAGTAGAGCATATGCGTTTATAAGAAGTTTAGAGAGCAACGAAAGGTAAGCCCACATGGGACTTTCATCGAGCACCTTATGTGCACACAAGGGGTTGCTCAGATGTCGGCCAAGGGTCGCTGGTGGAGTCCACAGTCAGGGCCACCCTTGACTTTTAGGTGGCCCTAGGCGATAAACTAAATGAGACCCCTTCCTTAGTATACAATTGCGCACAACAAATAAAATGATTTTAATTCGCGCGCTACGTGCGAATAAAAAAATGTAGTATGCATTATAGTATAGGACATATCTCCAAAAAAAAAAAAATTCAGATTAGATATTTAATGTCATGAAGGAAATTATAAATTTGTAAACTCACGTTCCAGCAGCCAATAGCCCAAGGAAAGAGTTTGTTGTTTGCTTCGATAATGAGTCTCTATGTGTTTTGTTCATATTGGAAATTAAAAAAATAGTTTGCTAGATAGGAACAAATATAAAGAAAAATTCATAAATTTGATTACCTTTTCAAATTCTCATGCTCCTCTCCTCTTGGTCACCATCAATCTCAAAGACAAATATCAAAAAAGAAAAATTGTGAGTTTTTCAATGAGAGATCGATTCTTAGGGTTACAATATGAGAAAATAGGGATAAGAGAAATTGGAAATAATGGATGGATTGAAGAGAGATTGAGAAAACAGAGAACAATATGGTAGTGGATTAAGAGCTCGCTGGATTAAATAGAGAGTATATTCTTCCATGGAGAAACTAGGAGTAGGCGCTGCGAGGGAAAAGAGGAAGTGTGTTGGGGTTTCTTCTGGGAAGAGGAATCGTGTTTCTTCATTTAATTTCATCGTGTGTGTGTGTTTGTTTTTTATTAAAACAGTTGAACGATGGTATAAATATATACACACACACTGGTGGACCTACACATGAGCAAGGAGGTGCAACTGCACCTCCCCTCGCTGGAAAATCCTTTGGGTTGGCCGGAATTCGCCCGTTTACTACTGCTTACCATGTGTTCGATTAAATGTCTGAAAGAGACTTTGTTATTTTGTTTGCTGTGCAGCTGCAGGTGTTGGTATACTAGATCAAAGTTTTATTTGGTTTAATGTTTGTTGTCATTGGTTGCAGATGTTGAGAGAGTTTATGATAAACTTGTTCTTTTAATAGTCCCAGCAAAGGGTGGAGGAACTCAGGCTGTTCATGTTGTTCTTACAAGTTCTAAAGAGGACAATGACTTGTTTGAGGTACATGAGATTTTCAATTCTTAGTGTTTCGCATCATCAAGCTTGGTATAAATCAACTTTTAGCCTTTTAAATATTGCCCATCCCCTGAAAAATTCATGAGTCCACTAGTGTATATATAAAAATAAAATAAAATAAAATGGGGCCCCCTTAATTGGAGGCCCATGGCCTTTGCTTCCCATCCAACCCCAAGGCCAGCCTTGTCCACATGCATATTTCCAGCATCCCAAGGAGTCGTGTGACCCCTCTTGTCCCAATATGCGTCCGCCATGCATACATGTAGTGGTGGACCCAAACTTTTGTCCATCTGGGCGTTAAAAAAAAAATCATAGCTCACTCCTACAAAGTCTAAGTTTTCATAGCAATACAACATATATTATATCACATAATCTATTTCAATAATTTTTTTAATATATGATTTTGGGCCAAAATGTAAGGTTTTATATATTGGACCACATGTTTATTAAGTTTTGGGCCTTGATATTTTCAATATATGAGAGGTTTTAGGCTAAAACCTTAAAAGCTTTACTTATTTTGGGTGCTGTGTTGGGATTTTGCATGCAAAATATTAGCCAAGTGTGTTATTTTTATTGGCGAAGTGTTTTGCTAGATGGGTGAAGAAAACACATAAGTGTGGGCAGTTGCCCACTGTAAGCATGTGTTAATTGGGTCCGCCGGTGCATACATGCAGTTGTTGTGCTTGTACCATTTTTGATTTGGCAAATATATCTTATATCTTAAACTCAAACGTACGTCTTTTTTCAGGAGTTTATTTGCGTTTTCTTTTTCCCCATATGGTAAACGTACGTAAAACCAAACAAGGGATCGGATTTGTTACAAAACCTCTCTTTTCTTGCCCTTGATTCCAAAAAAAAGTAAAAAGGACGGTTTCTGTTGTTTTGTTACTTTGTTCAAAGCAACCGGGCAGGCACGGGATTGTGATACGTGGAGGTTGGTTATCCATCACAAATGAAAGATGAGAGTTAGACTGCCAGCAATGAGTCCTACCTACCTCTCTCTCAGCTGTTGTTCCTGTTTTCTGCGGCAGAAGAAGCTTGTCCAAGTCTTGTGGGGGTTATTTATTAGAATGTTAGCTGGTCAACAAAATATTTCTGATGGAGAAATATACGATATGATACGATACGAGTGTATCTTTTTCTCAATGTATTTGCAAATTGCAAGCTCCCGCAGTTGTAAAAGTCAAACCAATCAAAGATATTTTATCCTCCTACTTCTAACGCAAAATTTTTATAAAAAAATGTTGAAAAAATGTGTTTGCCAAGTTGTCAGAAGTGGGGTTTGAACCCACGCCCTCGTTAGAGGACCAGAACTTGAGTCTGGCGCCTTAGACCACTCGGCCATCCTGACGTTTTTGGTTAAGAAGCCGTATAAAAGTAATATAACATAACTACAAAATTTGTCAATGATAACTTCATAGCACAAACTCCAAAAGGAAAACGCCCTTTCTTTAATGATAATAAAAATAATGAGGCTTTTTTTTTTTTGGTTCTAAGGGAGCCGAAGCTCAAAAACAAAATTACATTAACAAACTTCTGGGTCTAGCAACCCCATTCAAATCTTCCAGTAGATAATGTCCAAACCCTTCAGGCACACCCTCCCAAAAACTACACCCCAATTCTAGTTTTGAGCTCAGAGCTGCCAATTTATCCGCAAGGCAATTTCCTTCTCTATATTTATGAGAAATACTACAATCTTTGGACCTAAGCATCTTCCTGCAACTAGTCACCAAACTGTAATATGGATGCTCTTCCTCCAACTCTGAAGAAAGCATTTGCACAGCAATTTGAGAATCAGATTCAATATCAAGTGGGAACCATTCCTTATGGCACGCCAAAACAATTCCATGGTAAAGAGCCCATAATTCAGCTTGCAGAACTTGCCCAAAGCCCATGTTTGCAGAGAATCCACCAAGCCAAGCACCAGAGTAATCTCTGACAACGCCCCCAGCTCCAATGGCACCATTCTCAGATCTACAACCATCAGTGTTTAATTTGTATCTGCCCTCCAGAGGAGGTTGCCACCTCACCAAGATATGTTGCTTACTAGGCTTAGAAGCCGTCACCTTAATTGTATCTTTCCACTCTGTTAGATCTCTAAGCACGCAGATCTCTAGAGGTGTATTAGGATGAGAGTCAGGTTCAAAGAAACCCTTACATCTCCTTTTCCAAATATTCCATAGGGAAAACGCCACAAGATGGCTATAGGTATTCCCACTGAGGTCTGTTTTTTTAGACTTTAGATTCAACATCAACCAATCCCAAAAATCATTCAAGTTAACTAACTGACCATTTGTACCCATGTCAAGCTTCCTCCACAACTCAGCAGACTTTGAGCAATTTCGAAACAAATGGTTCAAATCTTCACAAATACAAGAGCATCTAGGACATGATGCATCAAAGGAAAGGCCTATATGGACTCTGTGACTGTTTGTCAAAAGTTTCCCATGGCAAACCTTCCAAAGGAAATGAAGGACTTTGGGGGGAGCACTGATTCTCCATAAAAAACTCCATTGCCAATCCGTTGGACCAAATTTATCAGTAATATTATGGTAAGCAGAATTGACCGAGAATTTCACATCAAGTTTCTCCTCAGTACCTAATAATGAGGCCTTTTCAATTACATATATTTTACTTTTCATGTCAGAAGGCTGTCTCAAGCTTGGACTTACGGACTTAAAATAAGAGGGAAATAACAGACTCATCAGCAGATGACTGGAGTTGGTCATCATAGTAGAAATTTTGGTGAATTACTTAAGTAGAAAGCTACTTTCAGGCTTCAGCATATGGTTTCTTCTTCTGTTGATGCTCCTTTGCAAGCCCTTGTTTGCTACTATTCTAACAGTAAACTTATGCATATTGCTCTTAGAGATAGTAACTTTTAGATCAAGTTTTATTTATTACCAAAATTACCATAACAATATTGATGATGAAAGAGAACCCTGAAAAAGGGAAATGAGATAAACCAGTTGAATCAAACTGATAGGTAAATTCTGTACCACTGGCAGGGAGGTAAAATCTCCTGCCGTGAACAAATCATGCTGGCTTAAAATTGTGTCAACACAAAAATTGGAAGAGCACCCTGCAACTCTAAAACATGACTTCCAGAGAAATTCAGGCCAATAGAAGCAGGGAGATTTTAGGTACTGAGGAGAAACTTGATGTGAATGTCTTTTAGGATCAAGTTCATATACGGTTGTTAGCTATCTTCTCATCTTCAACGTTTTGTCCACCCCACTTCTTCATTCGCTCCGAAGATTGTTCAACCTGTGCCAAGAAAAAAGATTATGATTATTGCCTTTAACCAAGAATGCTGAAGACATACGTAAATGAAAATCCCAGTTGGTGATCAGTTATAAAAGTAAACTGAATGGATTCCTATAACAGATTTAACTTACCTCCTTGTTCCAGTTGGTTCTATAAAGCACTATCAAGAGAAGCAACGTTTGAAGAGCAGTTCCACATATCATGCCTCCCCAAATTCCCTACAGTAATGAACAAATGTTGGTATTCAAACTAGCTGGACAAAAACACAGATTAGAGACCGTGAAGACGAAAGAATCTCACAAACATTTAGCTGTGGAACTCAGATTGAAAATGTTTTACCTTAACTCCCAAGTTTGCTTTATAACCAAGAAGGAATCCAAATGGGAGGCCAAAAATGTAATAACAACCCAAGTTGATGTATGCCACCAGTCCTTGCCATCCACCTCCAATAGCAACACCTGAAGTCATGAATCCAGTAAAAATTAAAAGGGGGAAGGGTCCTGTATACAGAGAGGGAACTGAGGAAAAGCCAAGCGACTCGATTGATACCCGAAATGACGGGTTGGACACTATTAAGAACCATGGTAATTCCAAGAAGAAATGCTAGCTTCGCAACAGCTTGTTGCAATTCCGCGTTGCTTGTGAAGATGACAGAAAAGTAGTCTTTGGTTATCAAGATGACAATCATGCAAACAATCCCAATCAACAGAGACTGAAGGACTGTCACGTAGACAGCGAATTTAGCTGCTCTTGGATGTCCCAATCCAAGTTCATTGGAAACTCGAACACTGAAAAATCAGCGGCAGAGATAATTGTAAGCTGAACATCTTTGTTGCCTCAAAAAGTGTTGTTTGTGTATGATGACAATGACATACAAGGTACACCAAATGATAAAAGTAGTCTTGGTACTTACCTTATAGCAGCATTAATTCCAATGAACAACATTGCTTCCCATCCATTGAGATTCATGCTGAAATGCCAATTGATTGAGTAAAAATCCAAGAAAAAACATCATAATTTGAATGCGGAAATGTACATAAACAATCTAATCTAAGAAGAAAAAGTAGAGAAAGTGGTTGCAAGAACAAAAAGGAGGAAGTTGGGTCCTTAATTACCAGATAGAAAGTGAATCAACAGAAATCACTGCATTGCCAAGATGGCCAGTAAGAATGATTATACTCATCATATACCAAATCTCAAGGCAAAGCATGACAGCTGATTCGAGCGAGAGCTTGACAAAGGCCCAGATGTCTTTGAAAGCTAACCATGAAAAACCACTCCACCCTTCATTGCACCAACCGATTATATAAATAACTTGACAAATAGCAAGTTCCCAACCTGTGATATCAAATGCTATAGCTGCACCATAGATGCCCATATCGAGCACGTAAATGAAGAGAAAGAGCCATCCAATGTGTACAATAAGGGCCAGAAAACCAATCCATGCAAGAACACCAACCTTGCTTTGTGCCTGAAGGAACTTTTGGGAAGGGAAAGTGATGGCAAGTGAGAATAACTGAGGAATGACATATATGGTGAAGGTTCCAGCAAGATCAGCCACTTCATCATTTTGCCCAAGAAGCTTTAAAATCGGGGCAGAGAAAACGTAGAGTGGCGTGAGGATGACACAGCTGGTAAATAGAATGATCCATGACCTTTGCATGTACACTCCAAGCATGTTAACCCTTCCTGCACCAAATGCTTGACCACAAAGCGTCTCTAATGCACTCCCCATGCCGAGCTACAAGTTTGGACAAACTATCAAATTTAGCTCCTTCAGTTCCATGACATAGGTTTTCCTGCTAAGCTACATACATACATACTGCATACTGCATACCAATCAATCATGCATTTGAATCATCTGTCATATGCATGGATGCATACATACATACATACATTCATTCATTCATAATTTCATATTAGAAAGACATAACCCATTCGAATAGTTAAAGGGGGAAAAGATAGAGTTCTGAATTTTCCTTTTAATTAGATTACGGTTTTTAAAAAATATTGGTTAAATTAAATTTGATTTTTATCTGTTCGTTAATATGGTTTATCCAAAATAGAAAGGCTCATCCATTAGAATAATTAAGTTTATTTTTCCGAGTTTTAGGGCTCATTATCATATATTCTCTCTCTCTCTCTCTCTCTCTCTCTCTCTCTCTCTCTCTCTCTCTCATACAAAATCTCTTATCATTCCCGAACCTTTCTCAACTGTGAAACAGAGTATCAAAAGACTACAACTTTAAAAAACAAACATAGATTCGTTATTTTTGGTGTAGTGGGGCCAAGCCCCAGAAACAAACATAGATTCGTTGACCCAACAAGCAACATATAGAAAAACTCTCCACTCAACTTTATTCAGCCTCTGAGACTGGAAGGGTGTGCCGCCTAATACCCAGAAAATATATATATCTATTTTGAAAGGGTGATTTTTTAAGGATGATTTTTGAATGAATATTTACAAAATACACAGTTTGTATTAGTAAAATACAATAAGGCACAAAAATTAGCCATTTTAATAAATAAATAAGTAAAAAGCAGAGTATTTTGAAAACTGAGGAGTACCTAACACACATTAAAAAAAAATCAAAGAAAAGCATGAAGAAAAAAAAGCAACCCAAATCAAAAATCATAAATCAAGTAGAAAAAGACAGAGAGTTGTTAAATCAAACCCCACCTATATATATAACATGCACCCCATTAACTATATGAATTATGGATGGTATGTAGAATAATAAATGAAATGGAAAGGGTAGCTAGAGCTAATTTACCAAGAAGCCGAAAGAGAAGGTAGAGATCACAGACAGAGAGATTGAGACGGCAGATAGCTGAAGGTTTCCGAGGTGTCCGACGAACATGGTGGAAATAGAGTTGGTCCCAAAGTTGCAGATGATTGTGAAGGCGATGGGCCCCGCTATTTTCCACAGCTTCCGAGTCTCTCTCCACGTCACCGACCGAGCCTCCTTCCAGGTCGTCACCGGCTCATAGTCTCCAACATCGCCTCCGTTCAATGCCGGAAGCAGTGGCGCCTCCATATGGATTAAATACTGCGGGGACACGGGTACGGCCCTGATATGAAGTGGGAGCTAGGTAGGTAGGTTTAGCTGGCGGCGGGAGATGAATCCCACGGTGCTAAGGCTGGGTGTTGTTGTTGTGAACCAGGATGGGATGGTGTGTGTTGTGTTTTCGTTTGGTTTTGGTTTTGTGACTTGGTGAGAATGAATGAAGTCTCTCATACATACCTATATATTTCCAACTTCTGCCTTGACTTTTACTCCTTTGCTTTGACTGAAAATATTACTTTATTTCGAAAAGTTACTTTCTGTAATTTACTTTGTTTTGTCAAAAAATAAAATGTAATTTACTTTGCTAATTAATGGAAAAATAAACATTTCCAATTAGTCGTACACATGGAGACAATTGTGACGTGGTTCTCTTCTCACTTATCATTGGTGAATGTCAGCGTCACAACTCGAAAAGGTTTGCAAATTTCAAAGAAGGTTCCAAGGGATGCTTGCATGCAACAAAATCTGGGGGGGATAATAATAATATGATGATGTTTTGATTTGATAATTAATGAACGGTCTTGGATTTAGCTAGACTCAAAGCCCCACCATTCAAATTTTCCAATGTAATTATTCCAAACACCAAACAATGAAGTTATGAACCACCGCCATCACCACCTCTCTCACCTCTCGCCCACCTACCAACTACCAATCGCTCTTGAGACTTCAAAGCTTCCTCCCCACTGGAAATGTGGACTGTTTGTTACCACATATAGCTAGGCTCTATGGAAAATGGTCCACGCACGTATTCATGTATAATTATTTCCCTTGTTTGCACAGCACAGCAGCACAAGAATCCAAGCAACTTACCTTCAACTTGATAAGATTTTCTCAGCACCAAACACTCACAGAAACTACAAAAGCTACAAAAGTTGGTATAGTAATCGGTGGTTCACTGTCCACGTCTCCGGTACTAGACTTCCATAAATGCTGAGATGAATGGACCTGAATAAATCTAACATACCTACTATTTGCCCAATATTTTCACTCTTGCTCCATTATTTTCAAGTGTTAATAATAACAAAAATTATTATTCGCACTTCAAAAGATTTATCATACACTCCTCACTTGTATTAAGATAAGTGCGAAATTGCACTCAAGGGCTAGGAATTGTAACTCAAGAGATGCTTATATTTTCATGTTTTAAGTTTTTTTTTTGGGAGTGTTTTTTTAATTAACAGAGGAGAAAATAGAATATTACTATACCCCCTAAACCCCTTAAATATTACTATACTAAGAGCTAGTGATAAGTTTTTTGAGTGCTTAGTATACTAAGAGTTTCTTCAGTCATGCGTGATCATAAGTGGAGACGGATCAAATTGTCTTAATGTTGATGTTATATTTCTCCGTAATTGTAATGATCCTTTGTGATTATTGACTTTTTTGATTGGATTATGAATGCAATCCTCAAATTTCTTAACCAAAAAAAAAAAATTTGTATCCATTAAACTACTCACTAAAGTTTTTGTTGTTGTTTAATTTGTCTCACTAAGAGCCCGTTTGATAATCATTTTAGTTTTTATTTTTCATTTTTCAAAGATTGAAAAGTTGTGTGGTAACTAATTTCAATTTTTTTTATAACTAAAAACTGAACCCAAGATATTTGGTAACTTATTTCAATTTTCAGTTTTATGTGAAACTTGGAAATAAGAGTTTTTGGGGTCCAATTGTGAATTTGAGATCACATCATGAAAGTTCATGTTACAAAGAGCTTGTAATATTTTTCAGTGAATTTTTTGGAATTAGGATGATTTTTTGGTGAATTTTGGAGATGGAGTTCCCAAGGCTTGGATTGGGTCCATGGCCAAACACAAGAATCGAGCGACCGGGTCCAACTCAGGAGGTCCCAAATACCAAATTTTGCTAACTGGAGTGCATTTTATGTGTCGTGAGGAAAAATTAATTAATGAAATAGGAACGCAAAAAAAATGAAAACAAAAACTGAAAACACTTTCAAGTTGTTTTAAAAAATAAGGGTGATTTTGAAAACTAGATTTCGTTTTTTTGAAAACTGAAAATGAAATATGTTACCAAACATATTTTCAGTTTTCAATTTTCAAAGTGAAAATGTAATGATTATCAAACAACCCCTAAGATTATGGTAGGCATTTGGCAAGAGCCAAATTAGATTTTTGAACCTACGCAAAATTGAATGCGTGCACACATGGTGGGCCCAAAGGCACAAAGGCCCAAAACTCTAATAAACCTTAAAAATGTCCATGGGTCTACAGACCCGGTACCATTCTGAACATGAGTACACTGACCCATCACAAGAAAAAAAAGGGTGATTAGTAAAGACGGTGGGCCCCAACTCCAGGTCCAAGCACACGCTTTGCCACCTTGTCCGTACACGTGAAAAATAATTTAAAAGGTGTAATCTCAGCCAATGAATAAAATTTCCTGATGAGATTGAGAACAAAGTACCGGGTTTGTAAATGACATACTAGTGTAGCGGTTTAAAACAATTGTTCTTTTAGGCAAAATTTTATATTCGAGTCCTAACATCCGTGTAGTGTATGTGAGTTTAATATATTATTTCCTCACTCTTAATAAGAAAGTTCCTAAAATAATTTTTTATTTATTTATAAAAAAAAAGCCATGTTGGCTTTGGGTTTGAAATTGCGACAACACAAAATTTGGAAGAGCAGGCTGCAACACCTGACGAATGGGAGAAAGCAGACTTGAAGGTAAACAGTGGAACATTGCATGAGTAGAACTGGGGAAGTGAGGAGAAGCAAGCCACACCGAAAGAGATACCTGATAAAACTTGTGTAGCCCTTTTAAGAAGCATGTTATACCAAGAAAGTTTGCTAAACGAGTAACAACTCGTTGCATGTCTTCACAGTCAACCAAGAATGGAATCATGAATTTTTATAGGGGGGGCTAATATTTTTTAATGAGATATCTAACATAAACTTGTTTTTCTTAAAGCAATATATAAATAAACACCAAATTAAACACACATTGTCAAACATTACTAAAAAAAATAAAAGAGTTTACCTAATGAATTGGTGGAACATTACACATGTATATCTATTTACAGGTATTGGAGTTTCAAATCACCTTAATTTGTCAATTCAATACCTTTAGTAGAAATACATATAAGCCCAAATATTTAAAATAGCATTTTATTATTCTTTAGCAAATTATTTGTTGCAAATACACACCAAGCAAATAGATTGAAAGCTATAATCAAGTTTACCCTTAAGAGGAAATAAAGTGAAAGCGCATATAATTCTGTAAAGAGATGATGAGAGACTTCTTATGTGGCCCGGAGAAAAGAAAACATAGGCTTGTTAAGCTAAAGAAGAGGAGGGTTTCTGAATCAAAAAAAGAAGGAGAGGAGGGTTTACGTTAAGGGTAAAGTTTGACCAAAGGAAAAAAAGGGTTAATGGGATAGGGAAGAGAGAATAGGGTGAACATATATTACTAACTATTTAATGTTGTTTTTTTTAATTACATCATGGAGGGGGTGAGCTTTATTTGTTTTGGTCAAAAGGTTGTCTTAGCCTCATATTAATAAAAAACAGAAACAACAAAGAGACAAGGATACGGCATTAGTGGGCTAATATTTTAGGGAGATGAAATAGCTTACAATATTTGCACTAAGTTTAGTATTTTATAAATTTTGCACTAGGCCAGAGCCCACCGGAGCCTATTTTTATTAATAAAACCCTTTTTACCTTTTAGTCTATACACAATTATATATTTAACTAATATGTTAGTACAATAATAATTTATAAAAATTAATAAATATATTATTTTAATTGCCATATACGTGTTGTACTTGTATCCTAATTTTTGGAGATTTGAATGAAAATACTATTTTTTTCATAAAAAAATTTCGATACTTTTACACTGTGACCCATTGACTGGAGAATCCTGGATCCGCCACTGACTGTCAGTGAAAATGATGGCAAAGTAGTCTCTACTTATGAAGATGGCAATCATAGATAAAAACCCAAATATGAGAGATTGCAAGACTGCAACACAGACACAGTATTTGGGAGCTCTCGGGCGCCCCATTCCAAGTTCGTTGGAGACTCGAGTGCTGCCTACAGATGGTGAGAATAATGTGATACAATCAACACCAGCAAAATGCATGGAAAGTGCAGCACTTGACACACATATATAATAGCAGCATTTATTCATTCAACACATGATTTCCCAATTCTGAAAGTTCATGCTAAAAGAAACAAATAAAAGAAAAGAAGGAAGAATGAGCACTAGTAAAACGGACAAATCAATTTGCAGGCCTTTCAGATGTGTCCTGATCTTACCATATAGAAAAGGAACCAACAGCTATCACTGCATTTTCAAGTAGACCAGCAAAAATGTTTATGCTCATGGTGTATCACATGTCTAGGCTAAACATCATGCACGAGGCAAGAGATAGCCTTGGCAAAAGCCCAAATGTCCTTAAATGCCAACCATGAAAATCCAGTCCACTCCTCTTTGCACCAAGCCATAACATACACGACTTGACCAACTGTAATTCCCCAGTTTGTGATGTCATAAGCTACAGCTGCACCAGTTCTTCCCATGCTAAACACATTGATAAAGAGATGAAGCAGTCCCATTTGTATTATCAGCGCTGCAAAGGCATTCAATGTGATCGCACTAACCTTGCTCTGAGCCTGAAGGAACCTCTGAGTGGGAAAATTGATGGCAAAGGAGAACAACTGAGGGACTATCTTTACACTATATTTTCCAGCAAGTTCAGCTATACCATCTTCTTGGCCTAAAATCTTTAGGATTGGAGAGGCAAAAATATAAACTGGTGAAAGGATGATAGAAGTGATCAATAGGACAAGCCATGAGTGCTGCATATAGATACCAGGCGACCATATGCTTGACCACATAGAGTTGCCAGTGTAGTTGCCATCCCTTGCTACATTATTCATAACTAAACTCAGTTAGTCTCTGATTAACTTTAACACAAGTCATATTCAGTTTTAATTGTGGCATATTTACTAGTGTGTGCATATAGAAAAAAAAAGTGACATGTGAATGATTGAGGGATATATAGATGTAAACAAACCAGGAAACCAAAAGAGATGCTGTAGATGACTTTGATAGGAAGGGCAGAGAGCTCAAGATCTCTGAGATGATCCACAAAGACGTTGATGATGGACTGACCCAGGCACTGAAACAGAACGGTAAACGCCACAGGAGCTGCAATTCTCCAAAGCTTCAATGTCTCTTTCCTATAGACCCACATGGCCTCCTCAAAGCTCCTCACTGGCACATGGTCAGCTGCCTCTGCTTCAATTTTGAGCAACGGTACTATTGTTTCCATTGATTGATGCCAAAGAAATTGATCAAGGATCCAACAACAAGTTATAAGCACTTTTTCGTTTCCAGCATTCTGCTCTTGTATGATTATAACTACCTTCATCAAGGAAAAAATGGATTTGAGGTACACAACATCTTAGCCCTGTTCTCCCTGTTTAAACCAAACTTAACTACCTATGATGAGCAACATTACTTATTACAAATTTACAAGGTGTGGTCTGAAAGACTAAAACTAATACCTAATTAGAATCAGACTACCTTCCTTCTAGAGGCCAAAACTATCTCATTCACATACTCACATTCACTAGCCTATTAATGCATTCCATTAGTAACTCCACATGTGGCAGTGTGACGATCACACCCGAGAATTTCTCTCATTGAAGTATAAAGAGATAAAAGACTGGTTTCACCCTTTTTTTTTTTCTTCTGATAAAGAAATAAGATCTTTACCCATTTTGAGTGCGAGCCAAAACTAGAAACCAGACCTTTAGTTTCAGCTGTATCCTCAATTCTATGGGAAGTTATCAAAATGAGTTTGAGTTTTAAACATTGTCTAAATGAGATATTGTTACATGGGACGTAAATTTTTACTCAATACGTGAATGATTAAATCTATTAAAATGAGGAACCAATCTCTTACACATGAATTCTACATACATTTGAACCCACCATTTTAGTTAACTAACACACAAACCCAACTGAACAGCTTGCTTAACAATGAATGAACTAAACCTAACTACGACTCCAACTGGCTGCCATATCAGACTCAGCTTTCATGCTTATTTTTCTAAAGAAGCTTATTTTCATATACTATAAGCTATCTTCTCAGTTTTTGTTTCTTGGCTTCCCCACTTCTTGATGCGCTTTGTTGTTTGCTCCACCTGCAGTACAAATTCAACCATGAGATGCAATATCAAAATTAGTTTATGATAAAAAGGAATAGGTTTGCATATGAGATTCTAGTGATTACCTCTCTGTCCCAGTTGGTTCTGAAAGTCACAATCAATAAGAATAAGATCTGAAGAGCACTTCCACTCATCATGCCACCCCAAAGTCCCTATGTTGTAAGATCCAGAATTTAAAACTAAATTAAAGACTAAATTAAGCTGAAATGAAAATTAATTATTAGATAAGGGGAGGACAGGAAGTGAATACAACTGATGCAACTCATCATCTTGGATACAGGACCATGTGGAATAAAAAACATCAGACAAATTACAACTGTATTTTGTGTCAAAAATTGTGGTGAAAGATAGAGAAGCTAGGATTAGTACCGGAGCACCCAGATTTGCTTTAAAGCCAAGAAAGATTGCAAGTGGGAGCCCAAATAGATAATAGCAAGCAAAGTTTATATAAGCAACCATCACTTGCCATCCACCTCCAACAGCAACACCTGCAAAAAAAAAAGATCAATTAGAAAAAGGAGGCTTGTAAGGTGGAGGGAGGGTTAACAATGGAACATTTCATGAGCAGAACTAGTGAAGTGAGGAGAAGAAAGCAACACTAAAAGAGATATACCAGATAACACTACTGTTGCGCTATTAAGAAGCATCGTTACACCAAGAAAGTATGCTAAACGGGCAACGGCACGTTGTATATCTTCACTGTTTGTGAAAACCATGGCAAAGTAGTCTCTACTTATGAAGATACCAATCATAGATAAAATTCCAACTATGAGAGATTGCAAGACTGCAGTACAGACAGCGTATTTGGCCGCTCTTGGGCGCCCCATTCCAAGTTCATTGGAGACTCGAGTGCTGCGTAGATGGCAGTTGATCGTTAACAATGATGTGATCTTATCAATACCAGCTAAATGCATGGAAAGTGCAGTACAAGCCACACACTCACACACACTCACACACACTCACACACACACACACACACACACACACACACACACACACACACACACACACACACACACACACACACACACACACATATATATATAGAGCAACACTCACACACACTCACACACACACACACACACACACATATATATAGAGCAACATTTACCTTATAGCAGTATTTAGTCCAACCAACAACATGATCTCCCAATTCTGAAAGTTCATGCTAAAAGAGCAAAAATATGAAAGAAATGAGCACCAATAAAAGGGACAATTAGTTTGATGCTTTCAGTCATGGAGATGAGAACAAGTGCATAGCAGCATAAATATGATCTTACCATATAGAAAAGGAACCAACAGCAATCACTGCATTTTCAAGTAAACCTGCGAGAATGTTTATGGTCATGGTATACCATGAGTCTAGGCAAAACATCATGCATGAGGCAAGGGATAGCTTGGCAAAAGCCCAAATGTCCTTAAATGCCAGCCACGAAAATCCAGTCCACTCCTCTTTGCACCAAACCATAATATACACAACTTGACCAACTGTAATTCCCCAGTGTGTGATGTCATAAGCTAGAGCTGCACCAGTGGTTCCCCAGCCAAACACATTGATGAAAAGATGAAGCAGTCCAGTTTGTATGATCAGTGCCACAAAAGCAATCAATGTGATCACGTTAACCTTGCTCTGAGCCTGAAGGAACCTCTGAGTGGGCAAAAAGATGGCAAAGGAGAACAACTGAGGAATTATCTTTACACTATATTTTCCAGCAAGATCAGCTATATCACTTTCTTGGCCTAAAATCTTCAGTATTGGGGTGGCAAAAATATAAACCGGTGAAAGGATGATACAGGTGATCAATAGGACAATCCATGAGCGCTGCATATAGATACCAAGCGACCCAACTTGGCCCGCACCATATGCTTGACCACAAAGCGTTCCAAGTGCAGTTGCCATACCTTGCTACATATATAATGCATAGCTAAATTAAATTAGTCTCTCTCTCTCATTCCTTCAACACAAGTCATCTCTTAAGCAACATTTCTAAAAATGTCGGCTGCTGGCCACAGAATTACAAATATTCAAGTCAAACAGACCTTGAGCATTTAACAGAAAATCAAAAGGAGACGTGCAACCTGCTATATGGCCTCTCTCTCTCTCTCTCTCTCTCTCTCTCTCTCTCTCTCTCTCTCTCTCTCTCTCAATATATATATATATATATATATGAGGAGAATGTGACCATATATTCACCTAATAAATGTAAATGAACTCACTCAAAAGTATAAACATGTACATTTATACATACATACATGAACATATATGATATATACAGAAAAATAAACAGAAGCGGATGTATATAGATGCAAACCAGTAAACCCAAAGGGATGCCAGAGATGACAGTGACAGAAAGGGAAACAGCGGAGAGCTCAAGATCTCCGAGATGACCCACAAAGACGGTAGTGACAGACACAACCAGGTACTGAAACAGAGTTGTAAACGCCACCGGAGCTGCAATTCTCCAGAGCTTCACTGCCTCCTTCCATGAGACCCACATGGCCTCCTCAAAGCTCCTCACTGCCGCATAGTCATCATCAGCTGCCTCCGCTTTGCCTTTGACTTTGAGCAATGGTGTTTCCATTAATTTTCTCCAAACGAAATTCACCAATGAATATGAGAGTTGATGAATATGGTCCTATAGAAGATGAATTTTGTTTTCAATATTTGTTGTTTTTTGGGCAAAGATGGCGACTTTTACTTAGCTACCCAGCAAGCATGGTGATGGTGGGGAGCCATTATAACACACTTACAGTGTGTGTGTGGTGATGGTGAAGAGCCATTATAAGTCTGTCCTTACTTTTGTTATCTTCTTGTGCTAGAGTAAATTATGATGAAGGCAAATTCACTTTTTCTTTCGTTTTTTTTCTTCATTGTAATATGTTCTTAATATGATGTCGACCATGTCAAAACAAGCCATAACGTCTATTTCTTTTTGGCAAAAGTAACCAAAACCTTTTGGGGCTTTTAAGTTTGGGTATACTGATGATTTGCGCCTCACTTTCAATTAGTCCCCTATCATTTTTTTTAGAAAATTAAGAATATGAACTATTTTTTTTCCCCAAATTCCTCCCTACCGTCTAAATTCTCAACATTTCATCCAATTTTCAATTAAATCATTTTAAAAATATTTTTTTGGGAAAAATTGAAGAACCCAGACCCATCCCTCCCCCAACCTGAAGAACCCCTTCTTCCCCTTCCATCTCCTCCATTCCCCCATGACCACCATCCTCCACTCCCAGACCAATCCCACACCCCCACAGACCCTTCCCCCACCTCCCCTTCTGTATTTTTCATCCCCCGAATTCAGCCCACCCCTCATCTCCTCTGGGTCTTCTCCTCTCACATAACCCAACTCTTGTCCCCCACCCACATAACATAACCCAACTCTTGTCCCCCACCCACAGAACCCAGCTCCCGTCCCCTACCCACAGAAGCTCCCATCCCCCACCTGCACACAGAGAGAGAGAGAGAGAGATATATATATATATATATATATATATATATATATTAAAATTTCTATTTTTTATTTTTTATTTTTTATTTTTTATTTTTAACGTCTGAAAATGACCATTTTGCATTTCTCATCTTTAACTAAAATTGGATGAAATGTTGCAGATTTAGACGGCATGGGGAAATTGGCGAAATAAAAAAGTTCATATCCTTAATTTTCTAAAAAAAAAGGATAGTGGACTAATTGAAAGTGATGTCTGAGTTCGGGAAGAATTATCAGTATACCCTTAAGTTTTATTGAAATTGCGAAAACATAAGGACCGCTAATTGGTGTAGTGTGGGTCATACTCACGGTAATGGTTGACCAAAACTCCAAAAATAGGTGCCGACACCGTTAAGCTTATGAACAGAGGAAAGCCTCTGAAAATGGCAAAGCTATATATCTCACTATATCATTGCCTTTTTTGTACTTGCATCCAAAACAAAAGGTTTGAACATTCATTTTCAGGTACTTTGAGCTCCATTCTCAGTTGTGACGTCCTGACCACCCCATTTCCTCACGCATTTGGTTGCTTGCTCCACCTGCAGTTTTATTAGGGACTTACAATAGTATTTCAGTTACAATAGTTAATCTTACTAATGATAGGAAATGGTCAGTTGTCTGTTACGTTGTTATTAGGCCATAACTCCATATTTATGTTTATAATAATGGCTTGCTGTAATTGTAGATTATTCTCTACATACTTGTATATATATATATATATATATATATATTGTATAATAATCATATGAATGAATAAGGGAAAATCAGTTTCTACATGGTATCGAAGCTAATGGCTAATGCCGATTAGCGATCCTCCGCTTCCAATATTGAGAGTCGTTGGCGCTCCTCACCCATTAAGGTGTTTGTTTATGTATAGTCCTTTTTCCTCTCCTCCACAGCCTAGTGCCTCTTCCACTCCTCATATACCTAGACCCACTCCTCATCCATGTCTGTCTCTTGACATGATGACCATATCTATGTTTTCTCTCAGAGACCACACCTCTCTATCGTCGGTTTCTCTCTTTCTCTTGAAATCTCTCTCCACTTCTTTGTCTCCGTTGCACCGTCTCTCTCGCCGAGCCGTCTCTCTTCCCTCTGTGAGCCTCATCAACGCTCGACTAGCCTTATCCTTGTCTGCAATCGTGGTTTCTCTCTCACATGTTTTTATGATGGTTTCTCTATGGTGGTTTCTATATTTTCCTTTTGTTTATTGATGCTGCCTGTCGTCGTTCACCTAGCCGTCTCTCTTTCCTCCGCTAGCCTCGTCAACGATTGCCGAGCCTTCTCTGCCGTGCTAAACTGTCGCTATTCCCTTTACACAGCCCCTATTTCTTCCTCCGTGTTGCTGATTTGGTATCGCCACTCAAGCCCTATCACCGTGTTGCCAACTTGGTATCTCTATGTTGCCGCCTTGGTATCGACCTCTCATGCTCTATCTTTGCTCAACCGGTGTTCTCATACCCTCTTAAGCCCAATCTCTTTCTTTGATTTTACCGTTGGTCTCTGTCTTCTTCGCTGCTCTCTTGCGCTGCCTTTCTTCTTCTCTCATACTCGGGTATTGTCTTCTTTTCTTTATAATTCTCTTATGTTACTAGGGTATTCTCTTCTTTTCTTTTCAATTGTGTTTTCTCTTTCCCGTCATGGGTTGTCTCTGGCATCTCCATGCTCTTTTTTTTCTTCATTCAAATCTTGCTATGCTATGAGCGCTCGATTTGCAGGGGAGTATTAGGGACTTACAATAGTATTTCAGTTACAATAGTTAATCTTACTAATGATAGGAAATGGTCAATTGTCAGTTACGTTGTTATTAGGTCATAACTCCATATTTATGTTTATGATAATGGCTTGCTGTAATTGTAGATTATTCTCTACATACTTGTATATATATATTGTATAATAATCATATGAATGAATAAGGGAAAATCAGTTTCTACACATTACAATATGAATTAACAAGGAGAAATTCAATACGGGTATATCCAATCCAAGGACCATAATATGAGAACAGAATTACAAGTCAAATCTTGGATATATTTCTGATTTGCAATGAATTGAACTATTGATTACCTCTTTGTTCCAGTTGGTTTTGTAGAGCACAATCAACAGAAGCAAGGTTTGGAGAGCAGTTCCACATATCATGCCCCCCCAAAGTCCCTGCAGCAATCACAGAATTCATCAAACACTTGTGAATTCACGTAACGTACTTGGAATTTGGAAATGATACTATATATCTTGACTTACCATCACACCCAGATTTGCAGTACAACCAAGAAGATATCCGAGAGCAAGTCCAAAAATGTAGTAACAACCCAAGTTTATATAAGCTACCATTGCCTGCCATCCGCCTCCAATTGCAACCCCTTCAAGAACCAAGCAAGCAAACATTGGCATCAGCAGAAGAAGAGGCATTATTTGTATAACATTTCATAAACTTAGTGGCACGCCAAACTGGTACCTGATATTATTGGCTGGACGCTGTTGAGCAACATAGTTACACCAAGAAGATATGCTAGCTTAGCGACCGCTCGTTGCAGATCCTTATCACTTGTAAAAATGAGGGAAAAACTGTCTTTGGTTATCAAGATCACAATCATGAAAAAAATCCCAATTAGGAGAGACTGACACACTGTCACATAGACAGCGTATTTGGCTGCTCTTGGTCGTCCTGATCCAAGTTCATTGGAGACACGCACACTGCATTATTAGTAGAAATTTAAAACCTTAATTAACTCATTAATCAATATCAAAATCAGATAGAAATATCAGTCAAATGCAATATGCAATGCTGCTTCACCTTATTGCCACATATATTCCAATGAACAGCATTTGTTCCCACCCGTTAATGTTCAAGCTACGAAGGCCAAAAATGGGAAGGAAACAGAAGAGAAAGCTATTAGTATTGAGTATCAAAAGATTATCATTAACCACCATAATAATCAAGAGGGTTTTAAGATGTTAATTACCAAATAGAAAGGGAACCAACAGCTATAACTGCATTATCAAGATGGCCTGTGAGAACGAGTATGCTCATCGTGTACCAACAGCTATAACTGCATTGTAAGTTTGCAGATCTTCATTTAGTATGAATTTTGTATTACCTCTTTGGGGAATTTCTGCATTTAACAACAATTATAAGGCTTGAGCAGTTCACTTTTTCCTAGATAACTTATGAATTTTGTTCTGACTACAGGATATACAATCTCTGGTTAACAACATTGTCTTTGTGCATTGTCTTTGTTTTGTCATGATCTCTCTTATAGATTTTGTCTTTATTTATTTTGTTTGATGCTTTAATACTCGCTCACACTCTAATTAATTTTCTATATTTTGTTACATTGGATTTTTAATGTGATTCAAGATGGGTTTTTTGTGTGTTCTTGGTAGAAATAGATCGACGGAGCTTTTGAGATGCAGCAACAAAAGAACAAAAGAATGGAGTTAGAATTTTAAATTTGATTGTAATTTAATTTGTTTTATTATGTGTATTTTGTTGTTGGGTTGTTATTTTAAATTTAATATTGGATTGTTTTATTATTTTTGTCTAAGAATGAGTGGTTGTTTCAATATGGGAATTGGGCCAATTGTGATGTTTAAGCCCAAAAATTTTAAAAATCAGATGGTCTTGAAGCTTAAATACCCAAAAAAACTCAAATGAGCTTTACAACAAGCCCAAACCGTGAGAACCGGGAATCGAACAGGAATTGGGCAAGTCTGGGTTGGTTCTATTTTACTTGTGGATTTTTGTCATAATCGAACCTGACCAAATTGGTCTTTATTTCCAATTAGATTCCGGTTTCATGAGAAAACCAACCCGAACTGGATCGTGCCCAGCCCTGCTTGGAAGAGTTGATTAAATTTAAGTTAAGCAATTTAGTTGTTTGTTTCTCCCGCAGACTTTGATCCCGCACTCCTGCACTGCATGTATCTTATATTATATGCAAATGTGATGCAACAGGAGAATAATTTAGGTTGTTCCAATATAGGCCCTTACAACTACTATATACTAGACACATACCCATCTACTTTTAAATTTTTACTTAAAACCCAAATTTAAAATAGGTTGCCACATAAGATAGATTTGTCCTAGTATTATTAACTAAATTACAATACATGCCATTTACCTTCATATTTATTTTCAATCATATCATTAACTGTCTTAATTATAATTAATTATTCTTATTAATAGCATATCAAACACCTCATTTTTTTGGTTGGCTTGGCACTCCCTCTAACTCATCGGCAATATAAAAAATTTTGAACCCAAAAAAAATTCCCTAAATTATATATCCAATAAATAATCTACCTATAAAAATATATATATATATCGGTACATTATTTACAAATAAAATAGGCAAATTACTTTTACAATATACCTACAAATGTGTATAGGTAAATTATTTACAGTAAGGCAAATTATTTTTACAATATCTCTACTATTATAAAGCAAGGTCAAAAACAGTTGGGGTCACAAACTTCACCAAATTTTGGACAAAAACATCCCAAAAAAAAAAATCATAACTATCCAAAAACTAGCATATAAAACTCACTTGGATATTATCGTAAAAATGCAAAATAAACACTTTTAAAAAGTAAAATTAGAATATAAAATTCTAGCAAAGAAAGAGAGTCTCATCATGGGATAACTTCCTCCAACTCCATCAATCCCATAACCTCCTCCATAAGTCCAATATCCTCTCTGAGTAGTTTTCTTTTGCCCCATCCTCTATATTACAAGATTATATGGTGATGTTCCTTTTCTTCAAACTAAAGGTAAGGATTATAATCTCTCTCAATTTTATTTAGGCCTTTGATTACATATATTTTTTAATCGCCTTTGATTTTAGCAGGAAACTGTAGATGCAAATCTCTATTTGGCTTCCTAGAAGATGAAGGAAAAGAATCAAAATAGTTAAAAGGTTCAATCCGATTGCATTGTTGTTCTTTCTTTAGAAATTATAACATGTGAAAGGGCTTATATGTTGTGATTCAAAGCCTAGCTTGCTTATTTTGTTTGTTTTCTTCTATTGTTTTGTAGAATTTTGATTGAAGGCCATCATCATACATGTTGTTTAGGAGCATATGAAGTCCTACTGCTTACTACATATAATTGATTTACAAACATTTATGTCATTGCCAGTAACAAGAAAAAGAAACATTCATGTAGTTTTTCTTTCCTTAATTTAAGAATTCATAGATTTGTTTTTGTTCATTAGGAATTGACTGATATGTTTTTTTTTCTTCCATTTTTTGGTTTTTTTTTTCTTTGTTCATTTAATTTTGTGCTTTTGCAAAGGCAACAATTAATATGTAGTTTAACCATAACTTTGTCATACTCCGCCCTTTTGAAGATGATGCACAATTTTTAAGTGGCGTGTAGTGCAAATAAAGCCCATTCACGCGCCCGGAAGCGCGTGTAAAGAGGCGAGTACCTATTAATGTACCTAGATTTTGCAAGTTCAACAATTTACCTAGATACATAAGCACCTAATGTAGGTAAATTAATGTACCTAAAACATAGGGATCAATACCTATACAGAGCAAGAACAAGTGTCTTTCTTATTGAACAAATTAATTTCAAACCATAACAATTATTAAATTTAAAATTTTGAAAGAAATAAAAGGAAATAACCAACCAGTGAATATGAAAATTAAAACAAAATATGATCATGTAGTCGGATTTGGAAACACAAACCAAGTTTTAATTATATATTTCATTTACAAAATATAACTAATCTTAGTAAAAAAGACATAATAGGTATATTAGAATCAATCAATTTCAAAAACATACGACACTAATTACACACCAAATTTTATTTATATATAAAATAACTAAATAAAACTGACCCACAAAACTTATGCAAATTGAAACACCATCATGGCATTGAATAGCAAACAATTTGTTGGAAAAAAAAAACGTTAAAATGCAATTAGGGGCATGTTATGTATTCAAAAAATGTAACATTTAATGTGGTCCGATTTCTAACCATCGGATTTTACTTATAAAAATTGGGTTTAATTTATAGAAAAATAAAATGATGGGTTGTAGGTAAGAAAAAATGAATTTGAAAGGGAAAACCCAAATTTACTAAATAATTTATTTGTTAAACTAAAGCAGATGAATTATAATAGTGGTGAAACCAGTATCTCAATTGTTAAGTCAACCATAATTAAGGGAATCGGAACACATGAATGAGCAGGAGGATCATACCCAAACCCGATGCATGGCTTTCATAACTCGGTTGGAGACAATAATTATTTGTACCACATTTAGCAACGAGCACAAAAGACCGTGTATTTAGTGCAAGCTATATACGATTTTAGACTTACATAGTGATCGATCAGTAACATGGAATGTAGAGAAAATATATCCTATGCTAATAATAAGAGCATCTCCAACAGCTTTGGAATTCTAAAATCGGTGAGCCGCATCAGAAAAACTCTCTCCAACAACCTCTTCAATCTCAATCATTAAAGCTGCAACATCTTTCTCTCTCTTCGGGACTTGTAAGTTGACTTTGGTTCTTAAACATTTAATTTTACTTTGAAAAAATAAAACTTAGCTTGAAAATGTTAAAAACATGCATTTTTTTTTCTATTTATATAATAAATACATAGAAAATTTTCACATGTTTTCATATTTTTCATTCTTTTTCATAATATTGTATTAATTGAATTGAAAAGTCTGTTTGAACAAAAATTATTGAAGTAGCAAATAAATCTTTTCAAATTGTCATGTAGATCAACAAATGTCAATTTAAAAAAATTTATTTGCTACTACTATTTGAGATACTCCAAGTCTTATCTTGTGCGGGCCACTTGCTACTGCTACAATAATAATAGTATTGATATATTAAGTGACACTTGTTTATATGCAATACCTGCGCCATGGTATCTGATGGGTGCTGTGGACGATGTCACTGAAATCTTGAATGTTGGAATGCGTATTTCGTGGATTTTGCATATAAATCATATGAGTAGTGTTCTCATTACCTAATGGCGAATCCGTCACCCACGCTTCGGATTTAAACCAGCGCCCACCTACTTTCAGACTCCTTTTAAGAACTTATTGACCGTTGGATTTAAATCCAACGGTGAGTGACCCACGCACGCACGCGGCACCCTTTCTCTCAGTTTGCAACTTTGAACCTCATTTACAGAATATGAATTTTTGTTGTTATAGATATGCAGTGATCATATTTTTGTTGTTTTTTTCAGCAATCACATTTGCAGTGTGTGGTCTGAAAGACTGAAACAGAGACCTAATTATAGGTCCCACAACTCTGTTTAGTCTTTTCTATTGGCATCATTCTTCTACTTACCAAGAATTTCTCATTGCCCTTCAATCAATGCATTGTGTATCTGTCTCTAGAATGAGACAAATTATGATCAAAGGCAGATTCACTTTTCTTTTCTTCTTTTCTTCTTTTTTTCCTTTTTTTTATTCTCATTGTAATATGATATTAAATAGCATTATTATTGTAACAAATAATCGTATTATATCGATATCATCTTAATATAGGATGTCCGACCATGTCAATAGTGCACAACATGATGAGGACCACTGACACCGTTAGATAAACTTATGAACAGAGGAGTATGCATTGGCCTCTGCTCTGAAAATGGCAACCGCAATTAGAGATCTCGCTAATTCTCCACCTAGATTGGCTATGTCATCTTCTTGGCCTAGCAACTTTAAAATAGGTGTGGCAAAGATGCAAAACGGCAAGAGGGAGGGGGTGGTTACGAATAGGATTGAGCATTAGCGCTGCATGTAAATCCCAAGCATATGAATCTGCCCAGCTCCAAATGCTCTGTCCACACACACACAGGGCATGCATTTTATTTCATCAAACAACAACATAACATATTAAGTTTACATATTTTTGACATTCTTAAAGTTGCCATATTGGTACAATTCATGCATCCAAATCAATGTTTTCTTGCCAAATATATATATATGAACCTTATTTTCATGTACCTAACTAATAGTCGAAATTTCAAATTCATAGTCCGGCAACATATAACATGTCAGAACGCATCGAAGGTCCTCACCGGCACGTAGTCTTCGTCCCACCTTCATACAGATCATCATGAGGCTTATTGCTCAACTCAGCGGCGGCTGCTGTTTTGAAGTTAGGTAGAGGCTCCTACATTAAAGTTAGGTAGATAGGTCCCGAAGGTTTTGAAGGTTAGTTTGGTTACTTATTGGTATGCATTCTCATGAATCATTACTTTGACTTATTTACTGTGTAAAAGGTACTTGGAATAATTAATTAAAATTAATATGTAAATGTGATGCTACACGAGAATAATTTATTTGTTAACCTAAAGCAGACTGCGCTGTACTTTTTGGAATAGATCGTTCAAGCCAACCCAACCAATGCATGCATCCGTGTGTCGGTTGGAGAGTAATGTTATTTGTACCATGTTTAATGACGACATAAAGAAAACACGTAATGAAGACCACTGCTTGGCCTTTGAAAATGGCAAAGATGGGCGTCGTTGAAATTAGAGATCTCACTGTATCTTTTGAACTTGTGCATATGAAGGGGTGCACGAAATCAAACTAGTAAGTTATTCTATTCAAAACCGTATTCATCCCAAAAAAACAATGTTTGAACATTGAACTGGAACGGAGGAGCGAAGAATTTCATTTTCAGGTACTTTGAGCTCCATTCTCAGCTGTGACGTCCTGACCACCCCACTTCCTCACGCGTTTTGTTGCTTGCTCCACCTGCAGTTTCATTTCAATATGAATTAACAAGGAGAAATTCAATACGGGTATATCCAATCCAAGGACCATAATGAAAACAGAATTACAAGTCAAATCTTGGATATATTTCTGATTTGCAATGAATTGAACTATTGATTACCTCTGTGTTCCAGTTGGTTTTGTAGAGCACAATCAACAGAAGCAAGGTTTGGAGAGCAGTTCCACATATCATGCCCCCCCAAAGTCCCTGCACCAATCACAGGAATTCATCAAACACTTGTGAATTAAAGTAACCTAGTTGGAATTTGGAAATGATACTCTATATATCTTAACTTACCATAGCACCCAGATTTGCAGTATAACCAAGAAGATATCCGAGAGGAAGCCCAAAAATGTAGTAACAACCCAAGTTTATATAAGCTACCAGTGCCTGCCATCCACCTCCAATTGCAACCCCTTCAAGAACCAAGCAGACAAACATTGGCATCAGCCATCAGCCATCAGCCATCAGCAGAAGAAGAGGCATTATTTGTATAACATTTCATAAACTTAGTGGCATGTCAAACTGGTACCTGATATTATTGGCTGGATGCTGTTGAGCAACATAGTTATACCAAGAAGATATGCTAGCTTAGCGACCGCTTTTTGCAGATCCTTGTCACTTGTAAAAAGTAGGGAAAAACTGTCTTTGGTTAACAAGATAAGAATCATGAAAAAAATCCCAATTAGAAGACACTGAAATACTGTCACATAGACACAGTATTTGGCAGCTCTTGGTCGTCCTGCTCCCAGTTCATTGGAGACACGCACACTGCATTATTAATTAGTAGAAATTAAAAACCTTAATTAACTCATTGACCAACATGAGAATAATCATTCAAATGCAATATGCAATGATTGTTCACCTTATTGCCACATTTATTCCAATGAACAACATTAGTTCAAATCCGTTAATGTTCACGCTGCGGAAGTACAAGAAGAGAATGGTGTTAGCATTAGGTATCAAAAGCTTATCATTAGCCACCATAATAATCAAGAGGAGTTTAAGATGTCAATTACCAAATAGAAAGGGAACCAACTGCTATAACTGCATTATCAAGATGGCCTGTGAGAATGAGTATGCTCATCGTGTACCAAATCTCAAGGCAGAGCATGACAGCAGAGGCAAGGGAAAGTCTTACAAAAGCCCATATCTCCTTGAAAGCCAACCATGAAAACCCAGTCCAGCCGTCCCTGCACCAACCCATTATATACACAACTTGAGCAATTGCCATGCCCCATCTTACAATGTCAAATGCAACAGCCGCACCCAATGTGCCCCAACCAAACACCAAAATGAAGAGACAGAGCAGCCCAATTTGTATGATCAAACCCAAAACTGCAATCCATGCCAGAACCTTAACCTTTCTCTGAGCCTGAAGGAACTTCTGAGATGGAAAAATAATGGCAAGTGAGAACAATGAGGGGATTGTTTGGATTGTAAACTCTCCAGCTAGAATGGCTATGTCATCTTCTTGGCCTAGCAACTTTAAAACGGGTGCGGCAAAGATGTAAATTGGCAAGATGAAGAGGGTGGTTACTAATAGGATTATCCATGAGCGCTGCATGTAAATCCCAAGCATATGAATCTCCCCAGCTCCAAATGCCTGCCCACACAGGGTCTCCAGAGCACTCCCCATGCCAAACTGCATAAACATAACATATTAAGTTTTCATATTTTTGACATTCTTAACTACAATTCATACTATTTTCATTTCATGTAACTAACTAATAGTCGAAACTTCAAATTCATATTCTGGCAACATAAATATTAATATAATATGTCAGACATATACATAGCGTTTGCTTGACATACGAGTAACTAAGGAGAAGAAAACTAACCAAGAATCCATAAGCGAATGTGGAAATGACGGAGAGAGAAATGGAGACGGCTGAGAGCTCTACAGCTCCGATATGACCAACAAAGAGAATGACAGCTGAGTTAGTCCCATACATACACACCATAGTGATCACTGCTGGACCTGCTATTCTCCAGAGCGTCACTGTCTCAATCCAAAACATACGCCGCAGCGCATTGAAGCTCCTCACCGGCGTATAGTCTTCATTCCCACCTTCATACAACTCATGAGGCTTGGTGCTCAACTGATCAGCGCCAGCTGCTGTGTCCAGTAGCGGCTCCTCCATGGCGATAGGTAGATAGGTGTGTAAGTTGACACTTTGAATGTTAGTTTGGTTCCTTCGTTATATATTTAAGCTCATGAATCAATCACCCTAACTTATTTAATGTTTTTTTACCACCAAAAAAAATCCTTATTTAATGTTTAGAAAGAAATCTAGAAGAATTATTTAAATTAAACTTAAGTAGCTTGGTCGTTTATTTCTGCGCAGGCTTTTATAATTAAATAAAGGTATGCAAAACCGAGAAAAAGCAGAGCGCACTCTACTTGTTGGTGAGAAGGATCAAAATATCCAAAATATCCCGATATTTTTGTTGAAATTTATGTATTTTTAGACTACCAATATTTCTGATACTATCGATATTTTAGACCTTCATTGACCAAAATATCGATAATATCGACAACATTGACCGAAATATCGATAATATCTCAATATTTTCATTGAAATTTTCGTATTTTTAAACTACCGATATTTTTGATACTATCGATAATTTAGATCTTTTGGGAGACAAATGATGCTAATCGAAAAGATGGGTAGATAAATCGCTCAAACTGCTACCGGTGGTTGCTATTACAATAATAATAACAATTTACAATAATAATAACAAGGATTAACTACAGTAAACCCCAAACTTGGGTCAAGCTGCTCCATCCTCCTTTGCTTGTCTGCTCCATCCTCCACAACCACATCACAGCAACTCAAACCCTTCTTCTTCTCTCTCATCTCTCACCGGCTCTCTCTTTCTCTCATCTCACTCTTTCTTCCCCTGCAACTGAAATTCTCTCTTCTCTCACAGCTCTCGTCTCTCGTCTCTCTCTCTCTCATCTCACTGGCTCTCTATCTCTTCATCTCTTTCTCTCTCTTCGCATCAGAAATTCTAGAAGTTGGCCTCCAGATCTGATGTCAGCCATATGAAATTTGGACGTTGGCAAGGCCGTCGCCTCCATTGTTGTCGATGTGAAGAGAGGGAAGTCGGGAGAGAGAGAGAGAGAGGGCTGGGATGAAGGGGCCTGGGTTGCAAATCTGGGGTGCGATGGGGTCATTGGGCAGTGGTCGGCGTTGGGGGTGCTTGGTTGCTGGGTTCTGGGCTGGATGAAGGGGAATGGTGTGGGTTTGTTTTTTTTTTAAAAAAAATTATATTATTTTATTGTTTTACATATTTTGATTTTAATGTTTTTATATAATTTAAAATCAAGATTTATTTATTAATTTTTTAGTCCCCATGGTATCCACTCAGTAAAAAAAGCCACGTCATCACTTAAGGCCTCCACTGACGGACTGAATGACGGACTCGACGACGTCACTAAAATTTGGAATGTTTGAAAAGGTGCTTATTTCGTGGGATTTGCACGCATATAAAATAGGAAGCATTTTGCCACCACTTTAATCATAGCATTCTCACCATCACCTTCAACGCCGACACGCCATCCATGTACATAATCATAGCTTAACTTTTCCTTTGTATTTATGGGCAATGGTTATACCCCACGACACGCCACAAGATTGGCGCGATGAAAGACACCTATGATTCAAGCTGAAAGAAAATGCAATCTATAAAATACCTTTCTCCACGTTTAGGTGCATGAATGAACACGTAACATGTACAGATTGGCCCAAACAAACAACAAAAATTCCGTTTGAGTTTGAGTTTGAGTTTGAGGGATTGTTTTGTGGGCTATTTGAAGCCTGCATAGGCCCATTTCCCAGAAGATACGTGTTTTGCCATTTAAATCGTTGGTTGGCCCATTTAGGTTATAACTTACAATAAAAAAACACAAACGCACAAACACGCTGGGCTGAACCTGAAGAGAGATGTGTGTGTGTGTATGTGTTGTGTAGGTCACGTCACTGACAACGTAAATTAAACCGCAAATTACTGTTGGACACGTACGCGGTTCTGATTCAATCACTGGAGAAAAGAAAGACATACACTCTCTCCTCTCACTGAAGCTCGCAGTTGCGTTGCGTGTTGTGTGCTTCCTCACCTGCTATTGCCGGTCATTGCTTGAAATTAACGCTACAGAAATTACCAAAGAAATGAACGAAGAAAAATCTTTTATCTATAATGATCAAGTACAATACAATTGACAGCTATTTTATGGGAATAAATAATGAAAAAAACATATGCACACACATTATTTAATAGTAACACATCTCCCTTAGAATTTGTTTCTCATGTACACAAAGGTTAAAAACTGTAGCTTATATATAGTAAAGCAACCGTTTATTAAACATTATCTGTTTCAAGTGGAATTAGTCAAATCATAATATATATATATATTATACATGAAAGGAAGAGGGGCCTTTTACTTTTCTTCATTAATTACTACTTAACTACAATAATAAACAAACTTAAACGTGTTTTATAAGACAAGGTTAAGGATAATAATGTTTGAATTACTGTTTGTATGAAATATCCTTAATTTCTTGCAACTTCACCGAAAACAAGCTGCAAACAGAGAGGGCAGAGTTGTAGGTTTAACCGGCTGTAGCCGGTGATGGCTGGTGCCTTCACGTGGAGACTGGGCTGGGGAGTTGATATGAATTGAAACCGGTTTTAATTGCGTACGGACAAGAACAAAATAAAAATATTGTAACGGAGAGAAGAGAGAGGAGAGGTCCAGACTCCAGGTATTTCGTATTCCGTGATCGCTTTCGGCACCGCAAACGCCTAAAAGACGTGTTAACGAAATTTTGCAACGCCAAACATGAAAAACTGAATGCGGTCACCAGTTGACACCTATAATCTTAGAAAACCCACCCCAAAACAAAAACAAGGAAGCCCACAGTTTTTGATTGGTAGTTATAAAATAACTGACAGGCCACGTGTACGTGTGTACACAAATACAAATTACAATACAAGGTTTTTCACGGAAGAAAACATAAATTGATTCTATGAATATTTAATTAATATTTTCAGATTTCAGATAAGTGCACCGAAAATGGCCGTGAAATGAAAGGGCACTCATTTGATTTTATAATTCTCATGCTCACACTTCACATAACGCGTGCTACGTGGAAAATAGACCCACTGGTCATGGATGGAGATTTTGGTGTTTCGACATTAAGTTTTTTGTGATATTATATTTCATATGATTATTTGAAACCCAACATGTAATGTGCCCAGGCTTACGGCTATCTATAATTATTTTTCTTTTCTTTTTCTTTCTTTGAATTTAACCAAAGTATGGAAAATGAAATTACTTTTTTTTTTCTCGTTTATCATGCAAGATTATAATATGGGTGGCTGAGGGTGATAACTTGAATTGAGGGTTTTTAAGGAATAATCATACCACACTCAATATTAAATAATAATGATCACAATAACTACATGTATATTAATTATTAAACCAGGAAAACGAATAATATGGTTATCGAATTCAAGTTGTCACATTCGCACATAACCTTTACACACTCAATGCTCTGATGTATGCATACATACTTTAATTTTATTATTAACAACACTTAACACACTCAATGCTTATATTGTATACCTTTTTGGCTAAAATAAGATGTGGGTTAGTAAGACCATGCAATATGAACATGGATGATAGTTTGGTTAGAAAAAAATTGCCCACATGCCAGTTGGCGGTTCTCCTTCGGTCGTTAGTGTTAGTTATTAATGCGTGTGAAATCAACATTTTATCAAACATATGAGAAATAGCACTTACGTGTTAAAATCGATTTCGAATAACCAAAAGTATTTATGATAGTATTTGACAGAAAAGTTTAGAAGTGTTTAAGGTCGCTGTAAGCGTTTTTAAATACGCGTGTCATATAATAAAAGAAGCACTTCAATTTCTTAAGAAATTTTCAATAACCTCATAGTAAAAGCACTTAGCGTTTATGGACATAAGTATTTCCTAAATAAGCAATTCCAAACGAGCCATTATCCCTAATAAAATTACAATATACCTAATAAAATTAGATTTACAGCTTTAGATGTTCACTCAAGTGAGGTCTTAGAGACATTGAATCGGTTGGAGAATTGATTTTCCGCATCGAATTGTCGACAGGTAGCTGCTGTTTCTTCTTATTGTACGAGTCTGACTGTATGAGCTCTTGGACGAACGAAAAGCCGCACGTTTTATCATTTTATGATTTTTGAGAGTGTGTGGCTTCCGTGTGGCATGAACATAGCGTGTGCGTGTTACTCTCCTTAAATAGCGCGTAGACCTCATGCAGTCGGCGCTAATTGGATTCCAACTAGGAACCGTTTAGTCCCGGTTAAATCTAACTTTCTAACCAAACAGGGGCCCACATCCTCAAATAACAAAAATACCCTCCAATGCCACGAGTTAAGAGTGATTCCTCCTCATCCTCCAGGGTTAGCTCTACCAACTCCTAAACAGACGGCTTTTCCTATTAAAGTAGTCGAGTGCGTGATTACTATTTTACCCTTAGGAAAATATAATGAGTTATTGTTTAGTGGTGGTGGGTGTACTGTGCACAGGATGAGGAAGAAAAGCTGTGAGATATTATAGAAAGCAAAGGGGAAAGGAATTTGGTAATTTTGGATATTTAGAATGTGCTTTTCGGGTCACGCAAGTTTATTCGATAAATATATGGTACATGGAGGTCGAGTTAGGCAAGGGACAAGTGGCACATATGTTATGTTCTCGACACGTGTCGAGTTCTGGAGGCGTCGGATTTCTGTAGCTTGGATGGTTTAGTTGCTAACCAAACCAAATTGTCAGGCGTTTTGTCTCACACGCAACCTTTCTATGAAACATCCAGAGTGCGAAATTTCACGCAAAATCAATATACAAATTTTTTTTTTCTTTCTCTTTTTGATAAAAAGAGGATAAAATTTTATTAAAACAATAGGAATAAAGGTACAAAGACACATACTATAAATGGGAATTATATGACAAATATGATAAAACTTTTTTAGTTACATAATTCAACGGACAGTTGAAACGATCTAAAGAGAATAACTCTTGAAATTAACTTTTATATAAACTCTCTCTCTCAACCACAATAACTTCTCTGAATCTAGTGCACTGCCATTAAAGACACAGCCTAGCTACTAACCGTCGTAACAAACGGTGTAATTAAACAAAACAAAAAAAAATAATAGTTTAAAAGCATTTTTGAGTTTAATAATAGGGTGTCATTAAATTATTCATTTAAACAACAAGGTTGAGATGGGGAATTCGCACACAGAACTTCATGTAATTATACTTAGGAGCCTTGTTATTATTATATAATATGTAGGGAGTGCTAATTATTTAAAAGCATAGTTGACCTACATCTTACCTCTTCCAAACATAAGGGGATCATTTTCGTAATTTTGTCTGTGTTAGAATAATTGTTGTTTTTTTTTTTGGGGGGGTCAAATAGAATAATTGGTGATTAGACAAACGTTTTATGGGTTGAAAAGGTGGTATAGCGACCCGCGTTTGTGGTCAAATGCTTTCGTTCTAAGACTTTATCCCACGGGTTGTGTGGCTAAGAAATTCAAATAAAAATCAACCACCACCAGCCAAACACAAGCATCAAAACGAAATACAATTCAATTGGGATCAAAGTGTGTGATTATTTCTTTAATGGAAAGATGCTCCAAAAATATGTTGTAATAGCTTGGCATTTAAGCCAAATGAACAAGGTGTGGACAATAGCTATGGATTCCTTCATGACCAGCATGTTGTTGTGGTTCTTTTTTTTTTTTTGTTTTGTTTTTTGGGGTGGGGGATAATTGAAGGCTTTTAGCATTTAGTAAACAAATTTAAGAAATTAATGTATGCGGAGCTTCATGCTTTCGGCCAAATGGGCAGGAGATTCCACCAACTAAAATTAAGATGTGGACCTTTAAGTGTAAGGCTTAAGGCATCACGTGTTATATCATTTTTCAGCATCCCATGTGACAATATTTTACAACTATTTTTAACCAATATGACTCGTACCCAAAAAAAAGTTGTATTGTATGTGTAGAGAAACTCGACTCCAATCTTAAAAAGTCGCAAGGGGCTTGTAGCACTTATCACTGCACCTGTGAGACTGGTGTTCAAATATTCTCTCATAATATCTCTTATATCAAAAGAGAAAGAAGAAAAAACAACAAAAAAAGAAAAGCAGCAGTCAACAATTAATTTGGTTTTGTTTATTATTTATATAAATAATTATGGTGGTATGGCACAAATAAATAAATAGTAGTAATGGTGGTGGGATTTTACTATATGTAGTGAAACCCTGACTGCATTGCAACAAGTGATGTTTTGATGGATGTATGTTAAGATTGGGTGCCAACAATTTATGGTGAGCGTCTCCTCTTTCCCCTTAGTTTATCCACTAAAATCCACTTTTGTCAGTTACACAATAAACATATGTACAAAATAGGATGAACTCAATTACTTCATCTTCTAAGCTAAATAAATATTTCATAACTTCATCTTTTATGAACATCGTATGATATCCGTGTTCATTCGTCATATATAAACAAAATAATACATTTTTTTCTTCTTATTTTATTTGGGGCAAGATAAGTGGGTGGGTAGAGAGAAGCATGAAATGAAGGTAGCAGCAATCTTCATGTTAAAGAAATTAGATTTACAGTTGGGTAGCATATATATGCTCCTTTAAAGATGGTAGATTTATAATTGAAAGCTCTAAAGTAAAGTCAATTTGCAAGCAACTAACTCTCAATTTTATTGTTGATGTTTTATTTGAGGATTGTAACAAGTAGTTTTTACGGTTATGATCTTATAAGGACCTTTCAAGCACGATAGGGCGGGGGGTGCTCTACTAGAGGCGAGATTCCTTCTTCCACATGCAGTTGAGATGGTAAGACTACATAGTTAGACCAATGATTGAGATCGTATGTGTAGAGAAACTTGCCTAATCAATAAAATACTATCGTTATTATCTCCCCCAAAAAAACAGTGATAGCTATTTCTAATGTTGGAAGCATCCAACTTGTCCCACATTATAATTACTTTTTACTAAAAAAAAAAATTATTCGCCATACCATTCACCAATTCATTACATGTCTCATAAAAATAAAAATAAAAAAAGAGAGTAGATTTCCTATGTTAGCCAAAACAAAGCATCAAATACACTTTGCCTTGTTGGGACTTAGAGCATCTCAAACAGTAGTAGAAAAAAAACTTTTCAAATTGAAGTTTGTTGACTTACGTGACAATTTGAAGAGCTTTATTTGCTACTTTAATATTTTGTGCCTCATCAATCTCTTTAATTCAATTAATACAATATTTGACTTAAAACAATAATAATTAATAACATTCTTTTTTAAAAAAACATTTTGGAAAATAAATAATATTTATAAAATGTACATCAAACCTATCAAGCAAAATAAATGTTTTTAGCCTTTTCATATGATTTTGATTCTCCCAAAACAAAATAAATGTTTTGAATAGGTAAGGTCAACTTACCAGTTTTAAAGAGAGAGAATGGGGTTGCAGATTTGATGATTGAAGTTGAAGAGGCTGTTGGAGAGAATTTTTCTGATGTAGCTCACCTATTTGAGCATCCCAAAGTGGTTGAAGAAGTTGTTGGAGATACTCTTAGCACATACGGGAAGTAAAATAGATTATGAGTTTTATCTCATCGAAGTATAGGGCAAAAGGACATGGTATGGCATATGGAAATGACACAACAAGTGACATATCATCATATCTCAAACTATTATAAAAAATAAAATAAAAAAGCGAACAAAACTCTTTATTCTTATGGCCATACACATGCAATAGATCATTCATTTACCCAATTTACAACTTATGTGGGGTCCGGAAACCCATCTTTCTGAACAACTGACATCTGTTTGACTAATTTAGATAAATATAAACCATCATTTCATCAGGTAAACAATTAGAATGCAGCAACAAAATTCTTGGTCTTTCAATTTTTACGACTCATCTTTTAGAAGCTTAAAAAGTGAGCAAAAGTAGCAGTATATTCTTAGCAACAACTGAATAGATCATTTTGTTTTGTATTTTTAAAAACAAAAAGTTTAGCAAAATGACCCACTAGTATTAGTAGTTTGAAGTAACTATTTCTCTAGATAATGTCTTAAGTTCGAGTCATAGCGTTCGTGTTTTGTGTGTGAATTTAGCATATTATCGTTTATCTCAATAAAAAATTAATTATGCCTGGCTAAACCCAATATTCCAAGGGTTGGAGGTTGGCGACGTAGACAAAGTTGAGGTTAAATCTCCCTTTATACGTAAAGCCCTGCAACCGACTCGTGTCAGTAAACCCACCAAGAGTCAACCGGGAATCGTCCGTTAGGACAAACCAGCTACTAGAATTTCGAATCCGCGAACTAGCAAACAGAGAGGAACCATTTTACAGTGACGGGGCCGTCATTTACTGCTGCCTGAAAGCGCAACCCCATTAGCTACACGTGGTTGGGGTGTCGCTTTCGCGGTGCTCTGGATTGCATTTTCGGGGCTCTTGTCGAAGGCCTTTTGGAATAGTTCGTAACTGTTCTGTCAGATGATCATAGCCGAATAAAGATCATCTCATTCACTCAAGCGAAAAAACACACACCCCACCACCTCCCCACAATCCCTGTGTCTCCACGCGCCGCGAATTCCTCGCCTCATTCTATTGGTCCGTGCTTTCAAGCTCACTCAAATCCCGTGCGAATGCTTGATTGTAAATTTAAAACGGAAGGCCTAAGCTGTAAGCGAAGAGTATATCTACGCGGAGCATCCACCGTTCACAGCCATAAATCTAGATCAAAAGTTAATCCAACGGTGGAAACGCGATGGCGTACGTAGTCGCGTGGATTCATTGAAGAATTTTAGGATTTAATAATGAAAAAAAGACCACCCAAGAAACCAAAAACCAGAAAGCAAAGCAACGAGCGCTCTCTCTCGTTGGAATCTGCCTTATTAAGTTATATTCATTTCATTTCATTACAATTACAAATGAATTCAAGGAGATAATAAGAGAGAACGAAACTGTCTCTTCCTTTTCTTTCCCAAAATCCCATGCGTTTCTTCCTCTTTTAGCCTTTTTTACCCTTCTGCTCCCTCGCTCTGAAAACCCCAGAGAAAAACAGCAGGAACAGTGAAAGCCTCCAGAAATGCAATCAGGCTTCACAGGTGGAGCCGGAGCTGGCGGTGTACCTGATTTCTACGCCGGCGGGCGATCCATCTCCATCGCCACAGCCATGAACAACCACCACCACCACCCTTCTCAGTCTCCCTACCACCGATCTCCACTCCCCAGCCTCTTCCTCGACACCCCCACCTCCCAGATCGCCTGCCAAACACAATCCCAACCCCAATTCCAAACCCAAAACCCATCAACTCTCATCGGCAAGCGCACGCTCGCCGAGTTTCAAGCCCAGCAGCACCACCACCACTACCACAATCCTAACCAGAACCTCTATTTACGCTCACTGAAACCCAGAACATTCCAACACTCCTCTCCCATATCCCCGCTCTCTCCCATAGACTTCTCCTCTTCATCGACAATTACCGGCTCTGACTCTTCGTCCTCGGCATCGTCGCTATTGTCTCATCAACGCTTCGGGTTGCCTCTTCTTCAGCAGCTCCGCCCTCAGCCGGTTCACCAGACGCTACCACCTGCTGGGTCCTACGTCAACAACAACCCGGTTCAGAATCAGACCCGGGCTGTCTCCGGTGTGGACTCCGAGAAGAAAATGATTAGCAACAAGCTGCAAGAGTTGGAAAAACAGCTCCTCGACGACAACGACGAGGAGAACGAAGGCGACGCCGTTTCGGTCATTACTAAAGCCAGCAGCGAATGGTCCGAGACGATACAGAACCTGATCGGTCCGGGTCCGAGTCAGAGCCAGAAGCCCGTTTCGCCCTCCCCCACTTCGTCATCGTCTTCTTCGTCCTCAGTGGCTTCTCCTGCTTCCTCCACATGTTCCAAGCAGTCGCTTATGGAGGCCGCTACCGCCATTTCCGAAGGGAAATCTGAGGCCGCGGCTGAGATCCTCACCCGCCTGACGATGTCACAGGTTCCGAATCCGAGACCCAATTCCGAGCAGAGGCTTCTCGAGGTCATGGCTTTAGCTTTGAAGTCCCGGGTCAACCCGGTCGATAACCCGCCTCCGGTGACCGAGCTCTTTAGCCAGGAACACGCCGGGTCGACTCAGTTGCTCTACGACCTGTCCACCTGTTTCAGGCTCGGGTTTATGGCCGCTAACCACGCAATCCTGGAAGCGACGTTGAAGGACCAATCAACGACCAATAAGGTTCATGTGATTGACTTCGATATCGGGCAGGGATTTCAGTACATGCTCCTTCTCCACGCGCTCTCCGCGCGTCAGAATGGTAGGCCCTCCACGGTGAAGATCACCACCGTGGCAGATAATGGCGGGGAGGACAGGTTGAGGATGGTTCGAAAGAATCTGAGTCAAGTCGCCGGGCCACTCGGGGTGGACCTGGAATTTAACATAGTGAGCCAGAAACTCGCCGAGCTGAACCGTGACTCACTGGGTTGCGAACCGAACGAGCCGATCGCCGTGAATTTCGCTTTCAAATTGTACAGTATGCCGGACGAGAGCGTGTCCACGGACAACCCCCGCGACGAGCTTCTGCGGCGAGTGAAGGGTCTGTCGCCGCGTGTGGTGACGCTTGTTGAGCAGGAGCTGAACACCAACACCGCCCCATTCATGGCGCGCGTAAACGAGACGTACGCGTATTACGGGGCGCTGTTGGAATCGATCGAGTCGGTGGCGAGGGATAACTCGGAGCGAGTGAAGGCGGAGGAGGCGCTGAGTCGGAAGCTGATAAACTCGGTTGCTTGTGAAGGGAGGGATCGCGTGGAAAGATGTGAAGTGTTTGGGAAGTGGCGGGCCCGCATGGGGATGGCGGGGTTCGAGTTGAGGCCCATGAGCCGAAACGTGACCGAGTCGTTGAAGCAGCAGCTCAGTTCGGGTAATAACCGAGTCAACTCGGGGTTCACGGTTAAAGAAGAGAATGGAGGGGTTTGCTTTGGTTGGATAAGCCGCACGCTCACCGTCGCATCCGCTTGGCGTTAGCTCATTTTCTCTTGTCTTTTTTGTTTTTGTTTTTCTAATTTTTCATTTTCTGGCTAATAGTAATATTATTATTAATTGTTATAAAATTAGTGTTATGATTATTATGATGTAGTAGGCTAAGGCTTTCCTGATAAAATGGAAAAGGCTGAAGGGAGCTACCAAAAGGAGGAAAAAGGGCCCACCAAACGAAAGAAGAATAAAAATGAGAGAGGTGTTTGGATTTCCCTGAAAATTTCTTCTGTCGCATTTGCATTTATGATTGTCGTTTGGTTTTGGGTTTGGGTTAAATGTGAATTGTGGATTGTGGCGTTAGGTATAATTTTGCTGACCTTGCATTGTTATGTAATGTGGTTTGCACTTGTTTGTATTATCAAGTACCAACTATGAGGGCTCCACACTCATATATATAAATGTGTTATTGTTACGGTACTGTTTTTTTTTTTTTTTTTGTGTGGAAAAAAGCGATATTAATTATTATTGATGAAATATATCATAATACAAAGCCGCAAAAGAGCCAAAATGGGTATAACATCTTCAGTGATCAAATACAACATGTTGATTTAATCTAGAGAATTACGACTAAACCAATAAATACTCAACCCCTCATTCAAGATCTCGAAAGATTCGTATTCAAACTAACAATACATCTCCTCACAAGAACGGCATAGATCCGTATTGCAGAAAAACTAGAAAATAAAATACAATAAACTCCTAAAGAGTTCATGAGAAATAAAATAAAATATAGCAAACTCCTAATGAGTAATAGGAGTAGTGTTCTTAGGTCAATGAGAATCCGCCCATCGTTGGATTTAAATCCAGGCCCACCTACTTTGCACTCCTTTTAAGAAATTTATCGACCATCAGTATTTAATAGGGGCATTTGAACCAAAACCCGGGCCAACTCGCTTCAAACCAAACCGATCGGGTCGGTTTGGTTTGGTTTTTTCAATTTTTTGGTTATCGGTTTGAATCCAAACCAAACCGAGACTTATGGTTTGGTTTACGGTTTGGAATATTCAAAACCACGGTTTAACCAAACCAAACCGATGATATTAAAAAATAATATATATATAATATTATAATAAAAAAATATATGTAATACATAGTTTTAAGAAGTTTATATATATATATAATATATAGTTTAAAGAAATTTATATATTTATAAAATACATAGTTTATATATATATATATTACATAGTTTATACTTTATATATATATAATACAAGTATATATATAATACATCTTTTTTCCCTTTCCTTCTTCTCTTTCTCTTATTTTTCTCCATCTCTCCCTCTCTCTTTTCCTTCTTCTTCTTCTTCTTCTCTCTCTCTCTCTCTCTCTCTCTCAAGAAAGCCAAAAACCGAACCAAACCAAATCACTAATCCGGTTAAGCAAGTGATCGGTTTTCATCTATTATGGTTTGGTTCGGTTTCTAAAATAGCCAAACCGAAGGCTTATGGTTCGGTTCCGGGTTGAGCTCAAAACCGAACCAACCCAAACCGAGCCCACCCCTAGTATTTAAATTCAACGGTGAATAATGCGGATCCTTGGTACTAGATGACCAAGAGATCACTACTCGAGTAATAGACTTAAAACAAGAAAACATGAACACCGCTCCACATCCTCTCCGACAACCGAAGAAATCCATTTAGATTTATGTTGGAGTATAAATCCATCGAGATGAGGACAGTGCAGGACAAAAGATGTGCCTCGTGGTGAGTTTGTTGTTTGGGACGATTTGGGGATCTTGGGTATTAAATTAGATGATGGCATGGCAAGTTGGCAACGGAAATCATTCATCATTTGTCGTTATTATACTCAAATATCAATGGTTTATTCTTATTTAATTAATTTTAACATTCTATTATCACTTTCATTTCGGTTGTTATTAGAGTAGGTTTTTAAGAATAATAAATACCACTTTCATGATATAATAAAGATATGTTTCCAACCGTTAAATCGAATTAACAAAAGTTTAAGATGTGATTAAATTTATCTCAATCGTGATAGAATGATTGAGGAGATCCAAAAGTAACTTCATCTTTTTTCACCCAAAATTTTCTTTCAATATCGGGATACATGGTATTCCCTCCCATGAGTAGCAATTGAAATGAAATTTATGATAGCTAATATAAGATGTTAATTATTAAATAGATATTTTTTTTTAGCAAAAAACGATAGTATTTTATGGAAAAAAATATGAGTAATTAGTACAAAAATTGGGTTATATAGTTGGAGATTAGGTGAGTGTCTCTACACCAATGGATGGAAGAGGAATAGATAAATTGCGGTATGTCGTAAGAATATTTGGTAAATAATTATAAATAAATATGAATTCAACTAAAAATAATATAATAATATTTGCATCATGAATGACTGTACAGTAGATAGTTATTGCAGCCGTGGACCCAGTGAAATTCTCATAAATACATTAACCCACAAGGTTAGTGTTCATGAAAGAATAATGATATTGCCTATGCTTTGGTAGCAAAATATGGTGTGGGAGAGAAACATTAAATTACCATATTAAATGTGGCAATCAAAATTAGAAAAAAAATAAGAAGGGAGAGTTTATGATGCGTGCCCAATCAAAATGAATAATAATGATACGAGTGTTGGATTCGATGGGCTGAATTATCAGACTTGTGTTACCCAAAAGTGGAAGTTTGAGTGCCCATCTCACTGCACAAAGGAACCATCCTCGCCTTAAAAGTCAAAATCCTTTCCATTTTGCAGAACAATAAACTTTTTTTTCTTCTTTAAATAAATTTTACTTTTCACCCATTGTCGGAGACTCGGAGTTCAGCTGTCGAGCATTGTCAAATACACAAGCAATCCGAAAACAGATGGACTCTAACGAGAGATTGTAATGAGGGGTCCCCGGAAAGCCATGAGATCAATTATTGAATAGATATTGCTTGCCTCATTTCTTAAAAGAAGATACTCCTTTTGCTTGCGAATCACAATTTAAAACATATGATGACATTAGCAAGAATGTATGAATTTCTACTTATATGGTAATCAGACGCGTATTTTCCTTATTGAACGACAAGATTGCACCCCTCAACATGGGAGGCCCCTCAATATAAATCTCATTACGGAAGCTTCCGAAAACAACCATGATTTTTAATAGGCTTCAAATCCAAAAGAAAAAATGAATACTTTTCATGGGCCACTCTTAGACGAATAGGAAAATGGACCCGTTAGCTCAATGTGAATCTGCCCAAGAGCTACTCTCGTGGACTTGGGCCACAAAATCAATACTATCCCCTCTCCATGACGCTGACCGTTGGCTGACAAATCAACTGCCCAGAAAACTGAACAACCATGACAGATAACATACCGTCATCACACAACATACCCCGGGTCATAAACCTCCACTCCACATCTCTCGGTCATCTCCCCCAACGCTCAAGTGTCAAAGTCACTGAGCCACCAAAATGCTCGTATCACTGAGAATACCTTCTCTGAGCTAGCTCTTCTCGCCCTCCATCTCCGCCCGTTATCCGGCGGTGTCCGGCGACTACACCACCGCCGGTTCCCGGTATTCGCAGCCGGTTTCTCGGCTCAGAGCACGGTGTCGGTGTCCGACGATGATGCAGTCCATAGTCAAAAGAGTAACCGAGTCCAGGACCGAGGTGTTACACCTCGGTCACAGGACTTCAATGCTTGGTGCCTTGATGTCATTGAACAAGCCGAGCTCGCCGATTATGGTCCGGTTCGCGGAACCATGGTCATTCGTCCCTACGGTTACGCCATTTGGGAAGCCATTCAGGTACTCCAAGCTGGACCTCCTCTGTTCTATTGGATTGGTTGCATTGATTTTCAGTTCACAGGTTTAAAGTAATTGTCATCTTTGTAGGATTATTTGAATGTGAAATTCAAGGAGACTGGTCACACTAACATGTATTTCCCACAGGTATTGAATTACATTTTTTGTTTGTTTTGTTTTTGTCTGGTTAATGTTAAGATATAGATGGTTATTGGTATTTTTATGGCGGATTCAATTAAGTGCATGGATGAGTTCCAATTCCAAATGTTGCATGCGCAATGTATGCTTATAACTCTGAGTTGTTTGATGTGTGCAATGTTGCAGTTTATACCCTGCTCGTTTATAGAGAAAGAAGCTAGCCATGTTGAAGGTTTTAGTCCTGAGTTAGCACTCGTGACGATAGGAGGAGGGAAGGACCTTGAAGAGAAACTTGTGGTGTGTGTTCAACTAGCTTTTGTTGTATTTCTTCTCTATGTGTATTTGATTGTATAAGCTGAATCATTGTGTTCAACTGTTGAAGTTACTGAGTACCTATGACCTAAGGTGTGGCTTTGATTGTTGCACTTCCTGAGGCTCTGGCAGGTTCGACCCACGAGTGAAACCATAGTCAATCACATGTTCACCCAGTGGATTCATAGTTACCGTGATCTTCCACTTATGGTTAACCAGGTGTGATACTTTGTCACATTATTTGCAGAGCTTCAATTTTCATTAGGAATTTCCCACCAAGCTTTTGTCTTTCTCATGAGGAATTTAATTCAGTGGGCAAATGTCACGAGATGGGAGATGCGGACTAAACCTTTTGTGAGGACTCTTGAATTTCTCTGGCAGGAGGGACACACAGCTCATGCCACTACAGAGGAGGCAGAAAAAGAGGTTTGTGTCTGACATAATGACTGCACTTAAACAGTTGTAAAATAAGTATCATTTTTCTTTAATACATTAGTTCTGCTCAACTGCAGGCTATACAGATGATTGATGTGTATACAAAATTTGCTTATGAGCAAGCTGCAATACCTGTTATTGCAGGTCGAAAGTCAAAGTTGAAACATTTGCTGGTGCTGTTAGGACCTACACAATAGAGGCTATGATGGGTGATCGAAAGGCATTACAGGCTGGAACCAGCCACTATCTTGGGCAGAATTTTTCTCGTGCATTTGAAACACAGGTATTTTGATATGCTATTGTGGTGGTTCTTGGTCAGTTTTATTCCAGATGATTCAGAAAATCAAAGCCTCATTTATACTGTTCTATCCAAGTCAATATGATTTCTAATGGCCTTTCTAAAGTATTCAACTTGTGTAAGTTGTTGCTGTGATTGGATAATCATGAGCTTGTATGCTCTTTAATCGTATGTACAATCCATCAAATAGAGAGGAATTTGACCAGAAGTTGTGCATGCAGTTTACGGATGAAAGTGGACAGAGGCAACCTGTGTGGCAGACTTCATGGGCTGTCAGTACCCGTTTTGTTGGTGGTATTATTATGACCCAAGGAGATGATACAGGACCTTTATGCATTTTATGATGCTAATGCAGATTCTTAGAGTTGTGGTCATTTGCTTGTATGGATGTAAACCAAAAGCTTCAGTAAGACTATCTTCTGTAATAGACTATTTTAGAAGTATAATCTATGATATGCCGATGTCAGTGTCTTAGGATACGCTGTGTTTAGTATAAGGGAAACTGGAAACTTGTATGTTTGTTTGGTTAAAGTCACAAGTCATTGGGTTGATTCCTTCCTAGTTTGGGTACTGAAAATCTAATAAATGTGAATGGCTTCATGAGAGGAGTAGCTAAAGGCTGCTGTAGTAATCTAACTTTAAAATATGTGTCCCTTGTTTGTGTCTTGTTATTATATAGCAAATTTGTAAAATGCATCTCATAGACACAGAAAATTGTGATGCATGGAATGACAAAGCTCATGCCAGTTATGAAAAGAGAAAGTTTCTATTGATCTTCTGGTGTGTTGTAGTTGGATTAATATATTCTCCCACATCACATGATTATTTGTTTTAACATTCTCTGTTCTCATAACTAAGAATTCATGCCTTGTTATGCTTAGAGCTCAATTTGGCTGTGCTTGTTTGGTATGTTGCATGTCCAGGTGTGTATGCAGACATGGCTTCTTCTTCCTCTTTTGTGTTTATTCAATAAATTCCTTGATTGCTTCTAGGTGGTAATCATACCAATTTGGAAGAAGGATGATGATAAATCAGGAGTTCTCAATGCTGCATCATCTGTGAAAGAAGCACTGCAGGCTGCAGGGATTAAAGTTAAACTTGATGACTCTGATCAGAGAACCCCAGGATGGAAATTCAATTTCTGGGAGATGAAGGTTTGTCCTGATTCTTAAAGATAAATCATAAACGATACTCTTTGGTTTCTCACTAAATAAAATAAAATAAAAAGAAATGAAAAATGTAATTGGTACCCTTTGGCGTGTTGCTTTTAGCACATCAATCTTATGACTTGAAAGAAGCTTATTTATATAAAAGCTCTCAGAATGAAAAGAACTGAAAAGCCATCACATATTAGCCATTCCATTATCTCATTCTTTGACTTGCTTGAAAATTGACTGGGATTTTCTCCTAATACTTGTTATGAGTTCAAAGATTGCGGAAAAATAAGACCTGAAATTGACATTTCCTCATGCGCAGACTGGCTTTGGTTTTAGTGTGTGCGCTACTTACTGTGAGCATATTGTTTCTTCTTTGTGCTGATACCATTGCATGCACAAATCATATATCGATTCATTCTCTTGCACTAAGCTACCTATATCATCAATTACCTCAATATCAGGGCTTGGTTTTGTAGGGAGTTCCTTTGAGGATTGAAATTGGTCCTCGTGATGTTTCAAGTGGGAGTGTGGTTGTATCAGATGTTCCTGGAAAGCAAGGGAAAGTTTTTGGAATATCCATGTAGCCTTCAAATTTGGAGGCTTATGTGAAGGACAAGTTGGATGAGATCCAGTCATCTCTTTTGAGACAAGCAGAATCATTTCGAGATAGGTGCATTTTCTTGCTCTTAACATTTAATAGTTTTTATGAGCTGAAGATGCAATTTCATCCATCGAATTTTATAAAGCATCATTGGAAAAAAGAAGTGATAGTGCCCAATGAACTCTTTGAAGTTAACCTCAGTATAAGAACTAAAAGCTTTTTGCTAGTGTTTGTCAAGGCAGGTAGTGGTTATAGTTACCGTGTCTGCAATTAATTTGTCACCGCTGTCATCATTTTAGAAAGCCGGAGGAGGGGTTTTCAGTGCTGTGCCTATGCAATTGGTTAGATATCTGTTCTTTGGAAGCGTTTTGCACTTGGTTGGAATACTTGTGGAGGCATTGACAATAAGAATGTCTTTTTGCAGCAATATTGTGGATGTAAGCTCATATGATGAACTCAAAGTTGCAATCTCCCAGGGCAAATGGGCAAGAGGTCCTTGGTCCACTAGGTATGTTCTGTTCTATTAAATGATGATAAATATGCATTGCATAATGTATACTACTGAGGTAAATTGGATTTATGATTCTAATATGATGAAACTGCAATAATTAGTACAGTAACGAAGATGAGTTAAAAGTAAAAGAGGAAACCGGGGCAACCATCAGATGTTTTCCTTTTGAACAGCCGCAAGGGATTAAAAGATGCTTGATGAGTGGTAATCCTGCAGAGGAAGTTGCCATTTTTGCAAAGTCATACTAAGTTTCCAGGTTTCCCTCGGGACACAACATCCAACCGGTATCGTTACTACTCACAGTCTGTTTTGTCAAACTTTCTTTCAATAGACTATAGAAGATTGGACCAAACTTTGTCACATACCGATCTCTATAAATTGTCGAAAGTGGTTCATTTGCTAAATTCCTTGATTATTCTCCTCTTTGGAGGAGGATGATTGAGATGTATTGTTATGGTTTTTAGGTCATCAAGAAAGCATTGTTGTTTATACCAAATAAGAAAGTATTGTTGTTTATACCACATAAGAAAGTATTGTTGTTCGGTGGTACGTGCCCATTTTGATTCTCCAGAAATTGTTTTCTTATACAAAGCAGGTTGCTAGATTCCCTCTTCTTTGGTCACAACACAAAAGTACAGAACATCTTCCAATCCTAAAACAAAACAGGTAATTAATGATGAAACAAAAATACACAAACTTTGAAGCCCCAACATAAAAACAAAAACCCTAAAAATTTTAGGGGCTCTGGGAGGAAAAGTCACAAACTTGAGGAAGGACTGGTTGCTTACGCCGAAAGCGATTCCTTCCTAGAGGCTCCACGCACCAGTTATATGACGCCAAGAATGGATTGTATATTGCCGAGAGTTTGGATTGTTGACTTTGTGAAGAGGATGAGATGGACGGCTCAGATGCTATCGGGCTGTTTCCTTGCGCAGAGAGGGAGATAGGGCATAGTTTTTGGACATTTTGCTAGTGTGGGGCCCAGTTGCTTGCGGTGGGTGGGGTTCTTTCTTTCCGTGGAATAAGAGTAATGCGTAGGAGAAATTGTGGAGATTTTTTTCTTAAAAAAACTTTATGAAAGGATTGGGAGATAAGCAGCCAAAAATAAATACTCGTAATTAATTATAAAATGAGGATCTCATTAATTATAAATTGGGTGCATAACCTTTTTTAACGAAGGTTAATGATACATTAACTTAATAATTGCGTGATTTGCTAGTAATTTAAATTTTGCACCTCCTCAATAGAGAAATATATATATGGTGAGTAAGTAAAGGTTTGCATATAGGTGAAGGTGATGCAGTTTTAATTGTAATTGAACAAAGAAAATAAGTTAAACATTCCAATTTTAACAAATAAAAGAAGTTAAAAATCCCAATATTTTGAGAATTGATTTTCCTATTTCTTCCCTACTTTCTTTTCTTTTCCTCATCAGAATCGCTAACTTCTTTACATAAATAAAAAAGAGAAAGAAAAGAAAAGAATTATTAGGTTTTAATCAATGAAATGGAAAATAATTATAAAAAGGCCAATATACTAGTTTTGTTTTAAATTTGGATTTAGACTTATTCTTTGGCATTTTCTAATTATTTTCCACTTCATTAGCTCAAAACGAAAGTTCCAAAAAAAAAAAACACGTTTGTTTCAACAGAAAGGGTCTAAAAAAGGAATAAGCAGAATAATAAGGGTGTATTTCTTTCCACCACTTTAATGGGTGTCACCTCCATGCGTCTCGATCTTGTGGCGTGTCATATGTATAACCAGTGGTTTTCCATAAATACAAAGAAAAGTTAACTATAATTATACGTATACGTGTCGGCGTTGGGGATGATGGTGAAAGACACCTATTGTTAAAGTGGTGGCAAATCTCAATAATAATGGTCATAAATAAAAATATGCAAAAATGTTGTCTCGTATAAATTATTGATAGTCAGGGTTCTCACTCATAAATCATAATTCCGGAGATCCAAAAGTCAAAATTTCCTTTCCTTCCTCAGAAATTGCTCACTATTTGACTATTGACTTCGAGATTCGTGTTATTTGATTTTTGGTAATTGGCAATATTAAGGATATTTTGGGTAATACCATAAAGGACGGAGGGCAGTATTGGTACAATAGTGGCCATAAATACGTGGTGTGAGAGAGCTCTCATCTTGTTCTCATCCAAACAAGAAAGAAGAGGAAGTAGGGAGAGAAGATTGAAGAAGAAGAAGGGGAATTAATCAGCGGCGACAAGGTGCAACGTTTGTTCTCCAAAGCCTGGTAATCTACGGCCCTTATTAAACGATCAAGATCGCGATCGCGACTGAGATTCGCCTTCTTTGTTTAAAAACCTAGAAGAAGGAGAAGAGGAAGAGGAAGAGGAAGAAGAAGAGCAATCAGATTCGAAAGCGTTTTTTGGTTTTCTTTGGCCAGATTATGAAGGATTTTGATATTGTTAGGGGCCGGAGTCTCTTCGTTGTTCATCGATTCGATTCGTTTTGACCGTGACGGCGATTGTTGGAAAATTGAAACAACAGGTATTGAAAACCCTAAAGCTTTTGATAATTTGCGTGCGCTTTTTTTGTGGTTAATTTTATCTTTATCATCATCATCCTCTTCGTCGTTCAAGAAAACTACTACGAAGCGAAACCATGAAGCGGCTTCTTATCGACTCTGGATTTGTGCCAATGTCTGATTCATTGGGCTCTCTAGTCACTGCCTCCATTAAAGAACTAGTCCAATTACAGATCTTGAACAACTGCAGCTTTTTCTTCAAGTTGTCCCACAGCACGGTACTGGATTTCACGGAGCTTAGTGGTGATGGGCTTTTAGGGTTATATAACCATAGGTAGAGGCACAGGGCCGAGATCCACGAGTTTTTATATATCGTGTTTGATCGACTGCGGCTCTCAAATCTTGATGTTTTGATTGAAGGGTTTCGCTCGCTGCAGTAAGGAAAAAACTAGTTGGGGTTTCTCCAGGAGGCATGCCCTGTTCTATGGATGCTAAAATTGTTGATAGGGAATTTGAATAAATAATTTTTAATTTTATATGGCTGGATCTATGGGTTATGGGTGATCTGCTTTTTAGCAGAATCCCCATGTCCTTCAACTTCATCATTCCACTACTGAGTGTGCCCATCTATATGGATCGAAGAAAGCTTCAGAACATAACGAAGACTTTGAATCTACTATGCAAAGTTTGTGGGCCTGTCGTTAATCTTAGTTCTTTCAAGGCCAGGACTCTGCCTGCTCTTGTTGCTGGTGATAATGAGCACGACAAGTTGAATTACTTGTTATGAAGTGCCCCGTTTTTCTGTCATGAAACCTAAGAATACTGCTGCTGCTCTCTGCTGGCCAAATAGTGGGTGGAAATTATCTTTAGGAATTAAAAACCATTGCGCTGAATCTCTTTATTGGGTATATTAGACTCAGCCTACTAGTTTGAATGAACGAACTGTTTGTCCTGTTTATGTTATAAGAAGTCTTTTTGTTGTCCTAATACTATATGGTTGCAAAATGAAGCCCAATTTCGAGTATTAGGGACTTGCTATGTTCAATTCAACATCCTGAACCAAGGGAGTTTTTGCAGTCCTCCAAAACTGGTTAACACGATCTGCCTCAAGGTAATGGCCTGTGGAGGCATTTGCTGGCAGTCTAGTTATCAGCTTTGGGCTCAATAGCAATGTTATAGATTTTCATACTAGCTTTGTTTAGCATTTTCTTCAACTGATATCCACTATTTCTTGTTTATATTCTAGATTCTGTGCTGATCTTCATATTTCTTGCAGCTTTCAGGTGTGGTAGGTGGAAAATTCATCAGGAACTTGTTCCCTTTGGTGGGTTTGAAGAAAAGTTTGTCACATTTCCTATCAAGATCGAGGAAACTAAATCATTGTAAGCTTCTAGGATTTGTGATTGATATTTTCTAAGGATAAATTTTATATTCTCATTGTAGTTTTGTGACTGCATTTTGAAATTACATTAAGTTTAATGATGGTACTGCCACAGATGCAATATATTGACATGTCTCAGTTATTTCATTCTGCATCTTCATGTCATATATTTCAAAGATTTTTTTCTTCACAATTTGACTTGGTAGATATAATTATTTTCCTTTTGATTTACAGACTCATTTTTGTGGTTGCACTGGGGGTGTACCCACCACTCTGGTGCATAGTGGAAAGCAAGTAACAGCGGCATCTTGCAGAACCTGTGGCGGCAGGCAAACAGTTGATGGGATTTGGTCTCTCTGCCAAAGCATGATGAATACAGTACGTGTAGAACTTGCAAAAGCTATTAGTCCTGACTTGAATTGGAAGTTTTCTAAGGGTTATCGGAGTGCATCAAGGCGGTCAAGGAAACCGGTTGATAGGAGCCAAAAATTGGGTCCAGAGCTAGCAGAGAAAAATGCTAGAAGTCCATCAGAAACAACCGTTTCTGAATCAGAGAAGGTTGATACTGCACAAGTATTCCTGTTTTGTTTATTTGTACTAATCCTTTTAGTTAAAAAAGTACTTATCTGGTTCAGTCCTCATGTTTCTGATATTTGTCTGTTTTGCAGCTTGGTGTGGCTGTACTTGGGAGACGGTTCGGTGACAAAATTGAGCATGTACCCATTAAGAAAAGGAGATTTATGGTCCGGTCTCCATCACCCCCACCTCGCTTATCTTCTCCACACCTTGAAGACAACCAACCACCACTGGATGGGCGACGTGCTTCAGGTCAGAAGTCTTGTCCAAAATCAATTGCCAAAAAGCATCCCACAAGGAGTGATGCTTCTACGCTGACTTTGTTGTGTCATAGTGTTGCTGATGGTGGTGTTAATGAGAACTTAAATGAGGTGACAAATCAAAAACCTAGTGGTGGGGAGGATTTCTCTGGTATTGAGATATTGGCAGCTGCTGCCTGCAACAACAGCATAAATGATGATATGAATCCTTTTGAGGGTAATTCAGTAGGTGAAGATTTATCACGGGATGGAAAAGATGCGTCAACTTCTGCAAGGCCATCGGAGCAAACTTCTGTTTCAACTTCTTCAACAGAGATGAGAACTGCTTCAGAATTTTCAGAAGCAAGAGATGCATCAGTCTCTGCAATCTTGGAAGAGAGTATTGCATCACTGGAAACTGTACATTCGTCCATTAAAGATATACCTCAAGAAGATAAGATAGAGAGCTCCAGTTTTGAGGTTAATGGGGTCAGAATTAATCCTAGCGAAGGACACGATGAAGCAGTAGCAAGATCCATTTCCTCGAAAGATGTTAGGTTGCACTGGGACCTAAATGTTACTATGGATGCTTGGGAGGAACCTTGTGATATGGTGATTGGTGACCCTCAAACAATTGCAGCAGATGATATCTTGTTGGATATTAAGCACGGTAAAAAACTGCAGGGTTCAGAAGCTCTTGAGATACTGGTGTTTGAAGATTCTAAAAATGACATTGCAAGCACAGTGCTGCCCCTGGCTGACAATGATGAACTGGGATTGGAAGCGTGCCCTGAATTTGAGATGAGTTATGGTAAATGCGTTCCTGCTGATAATGCTTTGGGACCTTCAAAAGATACTGGAATGGGTGCCAAGGCCTCCTCTCAGGATGCCAGTGTGGATGGATGTGTTGATCATTCTCCTTGCGATGACATCACAGTCACAGGCCCTGTCTCTGAGGAAACCAATAAGACACCACCTCCCACCTATGCTGTTAAGCATATGACAGAAGATACTGTTCCTGGTGTACAACTGGGTGTAACTGTCTGTTTGGAAAGTGTTAAGGTTGAAAACCCTGCTATAGCTTGTGTGCCAGAGGGGGCTTCCTGTGAGATTGAAAGCACTGTTCTAGATGACGATGGTAAAGGCTCTGGTGCAACATCTAGCTTCCATGATGATCCAAAATCCCCTGACGAGATGGTGGGAGTAGAAAGCTGTCACTCACTCGCACCTGTGCTCCTTGAAGTCAAGCCTGTAGCTAAAACAGAGGATATGGCTGCTGACTATTCCAAACTTGATTGTGATGATAAATCTGCATCAGGTGCATCTATTGGAGAAGGCCCATCTCTGGTGACTTTAATTGCAAAAGAACCAGTTGAAGCTATTTCTGACACTCATACTGTTGATTCTCTACCAAATGCTGCAGCTGGATCCTCCTCTGGTGAGCAATGCCACTATGGTGAAGGTACCACATGTAGCTTGGGTAGAGTAACTACAGAAGATCCTTCCAATGACAACTATGACTTGGATGTTTGTCAAGATGATAAGGATCACATGGTTGGCAAGGAAAAAACTATGGAACATGAAGCTGGTTACGAATCTCAGTATGAAGATGGGGAGTTGAGGGAATCAGATGTACCATATTGGGAGGAGAATGAATTTGAGGATGAAGAAGCTGAATGTGTTGACTATGGTTCTGATACATGTGACAGTGATGCTGCTCATGACTCTATATCAGGGAAAGTTGGAATGGGACTTGAATGCAGAGAAACAGAAGTATTTGGGTCAGAGTCTAGGGAAATTAACAGGAATTCGAAGGTTGTGAGAGGTTTGAGTCCAGGATCTGATAATATGTGTGAAAAAAATGAACATTCTTTGAGACAATGTTCCATGGGTTCGAAGACAAAAACTTCTGGATCTGATCAATTGCCTGGTGATTCTGAAGCTTCTTCAAACAGAACTGCGGAAGCAACTGAGGGCTGCACAGGAAGGAGACATGCCGCTAATTGCTTCGATGGCTTTGGTGGCAAGTATTCTCCTGCCGAGGTGGTGGGATCAATGGCATCCAACACTCTAAATAGGATGGGTCCTGTATGTGCAAGGAGGAGGTAAATTCAAATCTTTTTATCTTTCTTTAATGCCTATTTTGACTTTTCTATCTTGGTTACCAATAATTCATTTTTTGCTTCAGGTTGGCCAACTTCGATATGTCTATTCGCTCTGAAGAGGCTGGTTCTGATCAGTCTATGGGAAAGGAAAAATCTGATTCGCGTATGCATAGTAAAAGCTCTGGAGGTGGGCATTTGGTTAATTTTTCAGGGGGTTATTGGGATTCCAAACGCCGTGAATCTCCCAGTTATCATGGTTCCTTTGGTTCTCGCCGCCCTAGACCAAAAAGTGTTGTTGAGAGCCATGGTTTTGAAATGGATCCAGATGATACATTTTCAGAAGCAGCAGGGGTTCACAATCGTGTTCGCAGGCAAGCTATAAGTTTTTCCTCAAATCGCCTGTATCAGCCCCCACTTAGAAGAAGATCGCCAGCCGAGAGAAATGATACACATAATATGCATAGGGGAGTGATACCTATGAGAGATACAAGTCCTGATAGGCGGAGGTTTAGAAGATACCCACAAGGGGTTAGTAGAGGCATCAGGGAGGAGTACCACAGGCCGATGCCTGATGATCCCAATGAGTGTTCTTATAATGTGCCACGCCGAATGGCCAGGAGAGAACAAAGCACTTCACCTCCTGGCAGAGGACCTATATATTATAGTAGACCCTACAAGAAGTTCCAGTCTAGATGCAGAAGTCGTTCTCCTCTTTCATGGGGTTTACCAAGAGAACGGAATGATGTTTCAAGACATCGTGGCAGCAGGTCTCCTGATTATAGGCTGGATTCTAAAATGGATAAGTCGAGAGTGCCCTTTCAGAAGCACAGTTTTGGAGCAAAGTACGAAGTAGGAGGGTTCATGTCCCCACCAAAACGTCGGTTTTCTCCACAACAGAATTCCAGATGGTTTGATGATTCAAATAGTGGTGCAGACCATAATTTCAGGGGTAGGAGATTAGCTGGAAGGCGGTTCCAGCAGGGACAGAGGCTTGATTCAGTGCATTCGTCTCGGCGATTAAGTTCGGATGATTACTTTGAACCCATGATTCGTCCTGCAAGATTCTCTGAGTTGGCCAGTGGTGGTGGCAGGGAATGTAGATATGAGGGCAGTGATGATGATAGAAGAAAACATGATGGAAGATTTGATATCATTCATCGTGTGAGGCGTTATGATTCAGATGGTGTTGTCCGTCAGTTCCGTTATGATGAAGAAGATCGTTTTGCGTCTCGCAACACACAGAACTATGATGACTGCGACAATAGAGCTGCTGATAGACGGCCTCGCGATGCTTACGTAGGAGAGATAGCTAAGAGAAGGGTAAATTAAGGTTCCAATGTTGACTAGGCATTAAACTCCAGCCCCTGCTCCGACTCAATTCATTTAGACTGCAAGATGCATAATTTGAGAGGAAAATCTTCATCACCTGTGCCTCTGCAGACATTGTCATCAAATCGATGTGTTAGTTTTCTGGCAGAGAGTTCTTCCCAATTTTTACTTTTTCTTTTTCCTTCTTACTGTGATAGTTAAGTCCAAATATTCGTATTCTTCCCGGCGTCTGTCACTGCTGGTGGAAGCTACTCTTACCATTCTGATTGCGGCTAGGCAAAATTTTTTTGTAGGAAGGGCCTAATGTTGCTTTGTTCATCTTGAATTTTGTTTTTGTTTACCTTAGGTAATTTTAATGATAAGTGAAGAATGGCAAGCTTTTTAGTTTAAGGCTTTTGTTGATTCCTTCTTATAATGTGTCTACGTGTGGTGTCAGAGTCTCTTTTTTGGCGTTGACGCTTTTCTCCCAGCTTTTTAAATAAGAAATTTCCTTTGTTTTTGTGGAGGGTATTTACTATTTACACCTTATTCTTCAGTGGCATACATTTGTGCGGACTGGTTGTCTCCTTGAATTGCAATGAAAAAATAGTAAATGAAGAAGCAATCACTTTTCTTTGATATATCTGTACAATTACAAATTCTCTACACTGATCGCTAAACTCTTGTGCTAATCAGGCAAAAGCAACGTCTTAATCAGCCATGAAAATATTTCTTTATCTAGTATTTCAGCTTTACCAACTGAAGCTCATGGAATGGTAATGTAAATTGTTGTTGACCGAGCCCAATGAACATATTGCAGCCACTTCTTGCCTCATCTTCCTTGGGCCACTAACAAGGACCCCAATGCTTGAACCTTCACAATCAGACAATATCCCTGCAAAATAATCAAATGTTAAAAGCCCTAATCCCTGCAAAACCAACTTCAACAAGGGTTGCAGAGTGGTTTGATTTAAAATAACTCACCTTTAAGATCAGGTCTTCTGTCATAGTGCACCTTTGTGGATTCGACCAACGACCGATGGGGAAGGCTTTCGAGCTCTTGATCACCACCGGAGTAGCATGCACTTGGCGAAGTAGTTATCGGTGTGGATGCGTTTATGGCTTGAATCTGTCCCATCTCCTTGACACTCTGTTTCTTGTTCCATAGAAAACCTGCTGTTGCAGTTGTGGCTATGGAGACGCATAATAGTAACATGCTTAAAGCAGATCTAGAAGACTCAGAATACATCATCTTATAGTCGTGCTCGATTGGATATATGTAAAATCGTGTGAGGATGCCCAGGAGCACAAGGAAGATAACAAAAGAGGAAGATATAATCATTGCAAGCCAAAGCCAGCTCATTTGGCCTAGAATTGCAGAAACTGGTACATCTAAAGGGTCTGGCTTGAACCATATTGTTTGGAGGGGCTTGTGGGAATTTGATGTGGGTTCTCTCTCTCTTGTCACATAAGCTTCAATTTGTAATTGCAAGCAAGAAATGTCCAAATCTGTGCCTGAAACTGGGAGGATGAGGTCTAACATGGTGAGGTCCAGTGATTTCCTGAAAGCACATATGAGTAGAATCTGTGGAGCCTTGGTGCCTGAGTTATTGGCCCGAAAGAGGAGCTCCCGGATGATCGATATCAAAGGAGTAATGCCACTTCCTCCACTCACCATCACGATCGTGTCGTGCCTGCACCGGATTTTTACCATGCCAATCAAGTTAGCTTAGCACTCACAATATGACATTATGAAAAACTGGGGAGTAGGGTTTACAATGTAAGCACCTTAGCATGTTGTTTGAGACAGGTCCATAGGGTCCTTCAACTGAGACTTGTAGGCGGTCTATGGGCTGAGTGGATAACAACTTCTGATACAAGTTGCGAGACCAATTTCCTTCACTTTTGATGACAACACTCAGCTTGTCAGCATCCAATTTGCTGCTGGAAGTAACACTAAAAGGATGCCATTGTAGCTTTGAAATGCCAGGTACATTTACAAACACCATGCTTGTTGGAGAATAACTAAGTCCTATAATAAAATACAATGAAAAGATTTAAAATTGTTAAAAATTAATGCACACTTGTGATGAAACTAGAAAATTCTAGAAAGTTTGAGAGAAGTTGACAAGCTAAAGTCGGCTGTTCTCTACTAGAAACATCCTAATAATTATATAATGTATTGTAACTAGATAATTCTAGAATTGTAGGACAATAAGTAGTGGCTGAAAACACTTTAGAAAGTCGGTTACTGTGCACAACCGACTTGACTAGTTATTTGTCGACTTAGAGAGACGGTTTAGCAACTCTATAAATATGTATGCAGACCACTTATGTAATCAATCTGAAAACTACCAGCTGTCCTATATCCCACTAAGACCTATATCTAAAGCTTTGTAACTTTCCTCCATTCAAATAAAATTACCTTGTTACTCTTTCAAAAGTTTTCTATTCCACATCAAGCTATTGTCCTAAATACTAAACCAACCAATTCCTAAACCTCTTCTCCCATAAGCCAACAAAAATGGGAAATCTCAAATTTCTTTTCTTTCTTCTTTTTCAGTTTGTTTCTTGACCTGGGTTCTTGGAGAAGTTCAACTCAACAGCCTCACATGGAAGAACACGAGCGGAAACCAGACGAATTCTTTGTTGTGATTGCAAGAAACGCAAGAACCTATCGATGAGGAAGAGGTAAAAGCCTGGGAGCATTGTGCAAGCATAGGAGAACTTCACATGAAACACGTAGAAGACAACAAAGACGATGTAGAGATGATGAGTGTAGAAGAAGAGCTCAAACATCTTGCGCCGTATGCGCGGGAAGCTTGTAGCCCACATGGCTAATCCGGCGAGCAGAGCGATTTCTCCAGCCAAATTGCAAATGGCAAAGTTGTCCCAGTTGAGCATCTACAGCGGAGAACAAAACAAAACAAAACTGCTTCAAAGTGAGAATGGCTGGCTCATTTCATTTCTAAATTGCATAAGTTAACCAAATCACCTTCTCTCTAAATGACAAGTGGAGATTTATTTACCAAGAAGATTTGGCTTGTGTTGGCCCAATATATGATGTAACAGAGGCCGTGAGCCGTGAAGAGGGTCATGACAAGGTGTCCCAGCCAGATATGATACTTGATGCTTGCCTCTGATGTGAGGCCAATGAGCTGCAAAATGGAGGAGCCTCTGCTTACAGGGAAGAAGAGAAGGGATAGACAGAAGTTTCCAACTAGACCTAGTGCTAGTGCTACAATTGATAACTTTGTCTCCCACCTGTCAAATTAAGTTCATTAAACATCTGGTTAATTATTTATATGAAGGAAAGTATATTAAATTTTCTCAAGTTTTAAAAACAAATAGAGATTTCTTACACTTGCTCTCCCTTGACTCCGGCGTGTGCGTTTGCAAACATATTATGCAGATAAGAAGAGATGGACCAGACAAGTAGTGCAATGAGCATCACCACAAAGGATAGCTCTATCCAAGAAACAATCCCAAGAGGACCTTTCACCAGAGCCGGTCTCTTCCATGATGCCCAAAATGACCTTTTCACCCTACCAATCAAAGAGCCAATAAAATAAGAAATATATTGAACACAACACAACTGGTCAATCAGATTCATGCATGCATATATGATATATGAAGAGAGAGAGAGAGAGAGAGAGAGAGAGAGAGAGAGAGAAGTGAGGGTACCTTTGGTTGTTCTGATCAGCTTTCTTCTTTCTCCTGTGAAGCAAAAAGCAGCCCACAGTTGCTATAAATAGGATGGGGAATGGGTAGATAAGCACCTCTGCACCTGGAAAAAAAAGAAGAGAAAACCATGGCAGCAGAGTAGAATGCAGTAAGGCAAAGGCTAAGATGTTTGAGTCATAGAGTTGCAGAAGAAAGTGAAAAAGCTTTGGTTTTTAATTATGAACCCACAAAGAAAACAAAACAAAACCTTGTTTCTCAAAATAGGTAGAATCAGTTTTTTTAAGAATGTGAGGGAACCAATTCAGGTAGAAAGTATTGGTGGGCATCATGATCCAAATCATCATGTACCCAACAAATACCACCATCAGTAGCAACAGCACCATTGATTCAAGGGTCCTCATTCCTGCACCAGAAGACGTTTCTTTTTCTTTTAGCTCTTCTGAACCTAAACCCATCTCTCTGTTTTCCAGTGAAGTGGTTTCCTGGATATCTTTATATATAACTTGCATATTACATAAATTTTACCCTTTTTTTAAATTTTTTTTTATTCTTTGAAACATAAAAAAATGTAATAATAAATATACATGCAACGCCTCAGCTCTGCCTCCGCCTGCTCATTCCCCAATTCATTGCATATACATTTGTTCTTTACCTATATATTACCCTACAACGTAACGTCTTTTCTTAGATATTTTTCGGTTTAAAGTTCAAAGAAAATTGAGTAGAAATGAGATTTTTTAAAGAAATATATAGAATGTATCGTGTAATATATATGTTGGAATTTAGGAGGTGTATAATGTGTGTGGTGCTCTGATACCATTGTTGGTTTAAGTGAGAAGAGGTTTAGGACAAGAAACAATAGTTGAAACAAAGTGATTTTATTAATTTGGAGGAGAATGGTACATGGGTGGGTGTAGGCTAATTGGCCTTCTTTCTAGCATATTGGCTTATTGGCTTCACACTCTCTTAACTTAGTTTGGGCTATTTGGCCCTCAACATAATTTAATTTGAGTAGCTAGTTTGCTCCCTAAGTTTTGGAGTTTTAGTGGTTAGCTCCCAAACTCTTCTCTTGATTAGCTAGATAGCTTTAGTTGATAGCTTTCTAACTTAATTACATTGAGTGGGGTTCATGCCTGTTTATAGGCTTGATCAACCCCTCCTAGCCACATATTTGTGGTTTTCTCTAGAATTTTCTTTAAACTTCATTTGTTTGTTACATCACCATATCAAGCCACATGTCTTGTTCTAGAAATTTCTTTCACCTCCATAGTCTAGCAACATGAGTATTCTTGCTTCTAGAGAGTTTCCAACTTCACATTGGTTTTTGCCCACATATGCAAGCTTCTCCAATAGTTTAGGCTCATCTCAAAGCTTCTAGATATCTCCACATTTTTTATGCACAAATGTGCATTAATTTCAACAATATATGAATTAACAACTGTCATTCCATTCCATTGCCATGGAATAAAAAGAAGTTGACAAAACTTCAAAACCTAAAGACAACTTAATACAATGAAGGTCCGTCCGGCCAACTCCGGCCAAAACAGTACAACAAAGATTTTTAAAAAAAATTATGCCATTATTCTATGCCTCACCGTTTTCCATAGATCATGTGCCATGGCTATATAAAAATTCACATTAATTGCACAATTCAAGCAGAGCTTCCATATTATTATTATTATTATACATCAACTGTTGACTTCAATCCAACCAAAAAAGAAGAAGAAGAACACAAATTATTATACATAATTTACATGGCATTATGGCACTGTACAGAGGCTGAACTTTGATCACCAGTTGAAGCTAATGGACTCGAAATGCAGATTATCTGCCAAACCAGATGAACAAATTTTAGCGACCTCATGTCTCATCTTCCTTGGCCCACACACCAACACTCCCACATCAGATCCTTTGGACCCCAACAGAATTTCTGCAATATTATAAACAAAAAACCATAATCATTAATTTCTTCAAAACTGCGTTATAACTAGGATGTTCTGTTTATAATAGTGGTAAAATAACTTACTTTTGAGATCAGGCCTTGTTCCATAATGCACCTGGGTGGCTTGAGCAATTGGGCACTCTTGATTCTGTGGAAGGCTTTCAAGTTCTTGATCATGAGTTCCATACACATTCTGAACTTGCTTCCCTTCCATGGCATTTTGTCTCTTGCACCAAAGGAACACTAAGCTAGAGACCATGAAAATGGAGGCACAGACCAAAAACACGTACCAGAGACATGTGAAGGAGTAATGGTAATTTTCTCCAGTATTGTGGTCAATTGGGTAAATGTAGAAACGAGTGTTGAGCCCCAAAACAAAGAGGAACAGGACAAATGAGGACGAGACTATTGCAGCAAGCCATAGCCAGCTATTTGGGCCTAAAACCGCAGAAACGGGAGAGTCCAGCGGATCGGGTTTAAGCCATACGGTTTGAATGGCCCTTTGGGCCTCTGCCGGAGGCTGCTCTTTTTCTCTGGTCACGTAGGCTTCGATTTCCAAGTGTATGTGGGCAGCAAAATCAGCAGAGGCCCAAGAGATTGGAAGCAATAGTTGTAGCATGGAGAGATCGGCCGAGTTCTTGAAGGCACAGATGAGCCGTACACGTGGCACACGGCAGTCTGGTTTGGTGGTTTGGAAAATAATTTCACGGATTATGGAAATCATAGGAGTAATTCCACTTCCTCCACTGAACATCAGCAGAGCCTCATGCCTGAAAATTAGACAACAAATCAAATCAAATTCAATCAATTAATTAAGCAACTGATCATATATATATATATATATATATATATATTGTAAGTAAGTGAAGGTGGAAAGTACCCTAGGAAATGAGATGAAACAGGGCCATAAGGTCCTTCAACAGAAACTTGGATATGATCCACACTAGAAGAAAGTTGCTTGTAGAGTTTTTGAGACCAACTTCCTTGGCTCTTAATCACAACACTCAGCTTATCTGGCTCCATGTTAGAGTTTGAAGTCACTGTAAAGGGGTGCCATTGCATCTTGGATATGCTAGGCACATTAATAAACAAGATGCTAGTGGGATTATAATCCAACCCTAGAACAAAAAATCGTATTAATTAGTTAATATAAAGAAATAAATAATAATTATGATTTCATATGTGAGTTAGGTTAGTTGATCAGCGCAGCTGTGCAGTGGCCAGTGGCGGAGGTATTTGAAGGCCTGAAGGGGCCTGGTCCCCCCAAAAGTTGGACAAAATTTTATGTTTGGTCCTTTATTCCTACAATTTTAGGAACTATATATAATAATTATTGCTTGTGGCCCCCTCACAATAAAGAAAAGATGCGTTTCTCTTTACAAGTAAAAGACTGATTTCTTCACAAAATAGAAAGATTAAGTGATTTTGGAGCCCATCAATATATTAATAAAAAATAACAGCAACCAATCAAATAAAGTTTCAAAAAATCTCTTTTATCAAATAGGAAGTAGACTTTTACCCAAATAAAAAAGGATTGGGATTTTAATTTTTGTTCCTATATGAAGCAACATGAACTTAGTCTAAAGCAGCCGCACACATCAAAAGAAAATAATTGAATTTAGTTGTTTGATCTCCAACTTCCTGCTTCAAAATTTTAAATTCCAAGTTAGATAACTTTACATAGTCATAGTTTTTTTCCTTTGTTTATTTACTTAGTCATAGTTTTTTTACTTTGATACCTAATTAGATAAACAATTATTTTTTGCCTTTTATTTTTCTAAACATTGTTAAGGTTGAAATTTTGAAATTTTTTAATGTCTTGTTTGATTTATATGTTGGCCACCCAACACATAAATTCCTGGCTCCGCCACTAACAGTGGCTCACGACCCCTTACAACCAAGTTCGAATTCCCTATAATTAACCCATAAAATAATGGCCTTAAAGTTTAATTTAATTTAATTACCTTGGGTCTTGGAGAAGTTGAGCTCAATGGTTCCACATGGTAAAACTCGTGCTGAGATTACGCCGGCTCGTTGGTAAGATTGTAAAAATCTCAAGTATCGATCAACGATGAAGAGGAAGATCCCAGGAAGGATCATGCAGAAGTAGGAGGCACCAACATGCAAGATGTAGAAGAAGATGTAGAGTGGGTAGAGATTATGGGTGTAGAAAAAAACTTCGAACATTTGTCGCCTGACACGGGGAATGCTCGTCACCCACATTGCCATTGCAAACACAATTGCAATGACCCCAGCTACATTTGATACATAAGTTTTGCTCCATTCAAGAATCTGCAATGCGTACGTCATCAACAAGTCAATTAAATCTGCCACAGTTACTTTGTGTTGTGTTCATCATGGATTAATTTAAAGCTGATGATGAAAAATAATTGAGTGTATAATGTATTGCCATTTTTATAATTAATGTGTACGGAATTATTTCATGATGAGTCAGTCTATAGTACTATAGCTATAATAAATTAATTAATTATAGTTATATTATAATCACATATGTGATATTGACATATTATTAATAATGATATTGATATTTTATTGAATGACCATCTTGTCTAGAGAAGAATTAACGATACAAATTAATCACATGTACGTGATATGAGATTGATTATATAGTTGAAGAATATATATTCCATGTCCCTCCGTACGTAATTTATGTTTGTTCTTGGATGGTGGTACCTGCAGAGAATCAACCTACCCCATGTTTACCTATCTTATCAACAATGACACCGAATTTAAGTTGAACCACTGAATTCTTCCCTTTGGGATTGTGTGAAGGATCCAAGCGTACCTTTAGATATTCCTCACCATACTATCAAACAAGAAATAAATAACAACATACCTCTGCACAAGACGCAAAGAGATTCTCTTTCTCACTACTAGAAACAAGAAAATAATTATCATGCACACATACATGATAATACAATCAATTAAGCTAAAACCTAGAGAGAGAGAGAGAGAGAGAGAGAGAGAGAGAGAGAGTAAGAGGGAATTAATTAAAGAAAATATATACTGAAAAGAAAATATATACCAGAGCCATTTGATGAGTGATGCCCCAGTAGATGATGAAGCCTAGGGCGTGTGCACCAAAAAGTATCATTGAGAGATGGCCAAGCCAACTATGATACTTAATACTTGACTCGGATGTGAGCCCAAATAGAGGCAAAATTGAAGACCCTCGAGTTACAGGAAAGAAGAGAAATGCCCAGCATATGTTTCCAATGTACCCCAATCTCAATGAAACACTTCGAAACTTTGCTTCCCACCTGCCATATATATATATATACATACACAAAAAGCATTCAAGCGTTAATTGATTAGTAAGTTAAGAAAATCTGATGTCCGGTTGAAATTTTAAGTCAATAACAACAAGTAACAACTGGTATTATATTGAATTCATACACTTTCTCGCCAACTTCATGCATATGGAGGTGGCCAAAGCTGACATATAAGTAGTTGGCAAGAGACCAGGCCAAGAGTGCAGCAAACATGGTCGCAAAAGCAAGCTCCATGGCCGTAACAATTCCCAGAGGAGCTTTAACAACCGCCGGACGTCTCCAAAAGGTCAACCGACTTGTTGTAATGACACTACTGCAACCAGAATATGATGATGATTAATTAACATATATAGTTTTTGTTAGTTTGTATATACGATTGTGGAGTTTGAGTATGACCTATTTGATTGCTTTTGAAAATGGAGATAAACACAGCTTAAAGCTGCTATTAGCATCATTGGGAAGGAGAGAAGCAGAAGATTTACTCCTGTAATTAGTAACACACATGGTTAGCATAATTATATAGTGAAGAAAGAGAGTACGTATATGCAGCCACAAGTTAATAATTAAGCAAAGCAATTCATCAACAATTGAAAGAAGGACAAAACCTTGTGCTCCAAAATATGTAGAATTGAGCTTGCTTTGTAGTTTGGGTGTCCAGACATTTTTGTATGTTTTTGTAGGCAGCATAATCCAAATCACGAGCCATCCAAGAAACACCACAAGCAAAATCAACCTCATAATAATTGTCAACATTGTCTGACTGCTCATCCTTTCGTTTGAGAGGAGTGTTTCAACACTGAGAAAGCTATGGAGAAAATTACCCCACCTTCTTCTGTTATGCGACTAAAAGATTAGCTTCCAACAATTTATAGGCATAAGGGTTGAGGAGAAAGGCACCATCCATGCCACCCATATACTCCTCAACCTCATATTTTATTAACTCATTTAATTGTCAGAAAGAACGTGAATCAAGTGAACTATAAAGAGGTACACGCACGACAACTTTTTGATGAGTGTGAATAATAGTTCTCTATCATATTCAATAATTTTAAATATTTTTTCCATCCTTAATTGTTTTGGAAAGTAATGATGTGAACATAATTATTCCATCAAAGGAAAGGTACGCTTGAAATTAATTCTCATATTCAAAATTTCCATTATATGTTGATTGCTGCTGCTACTATCATGCGCCCAATGTGCACATGCGTACTATGCATTACATGGATATGCACCGTACGTGGTGCTTGGGGAGCGTTATCAAGAATCAAGATTAGCAAGTAGAGTTGACTTTTCTTGGGTAATGAAAGTACAGTTGACCAGTTGCTGAAGTAGACAAGTATAGTACAGGTAGTACACCATAGTAGTTGACATACCTTGAGAAACGAGATGAAATCATGGAAGTGATGTATTATAATACAGATTTTTCAGTATAATATTCCTGCATTTGCCTGAGTTTAATTTCCTACTGAATACATATTCATGTTCTTACTTATCCATGTTTATAGCAAAAAACGACGTCATATTTGTGTTGCGAAACGCAAACATAAACAGTTTATATGCAAAAGATAATTAAATGAAGGCTTGAAACGACATAGTTTTGTGTCCCTATTTGATATTTTCATGTGCACAAGATGTGGAGTTAATCATGTTATTTGTATCACATTTGTTGATCATCTATCCACTGAGATCTGATCACTAACATAGCCTCGAATTAAGAGAAATAGAATTTTCTAGCACACATCATCGCAACCCAAGTTTTTTCTACTTGCATTTGTTTTACAGGCTTTTGACTTTTTTTAAAAAAAGAAATAAAGAAAAATATATATGATAGAGACCTATTCAAGATGATGAACATCTCAGACCAAAAAAGATTATGAACATCCACCGTCTCCTGTTAATTACTCATTCCCAATCTCAATTATTTACACGATTGGATGAAAAGGAAAAACAGAATGACCAAATATCGAATTTGTATTTTCTACATGTGTTTGAGGACCATCATTCCAAAACCAATGCCAATAAACGTTGCAATGGCAACTCCAAATATGCCTGCAAGGATTGCAGGAACTACCAAAGAATCCCATCCTTTGGCCCTGGCCATTCCACCTGCTGTTGTTGGCCCTCCAACATTGGCATTTGATGCCAACAGCAACAGCTTTAGATCAAAGCGAAATAGCTTTCCCAATCCGAGGACCTCGGCGAGATGGACGGTTACTTAAGCTAGAGCAAACATTCCATATACTAGGCGCAGTGTTGATCACATTCCATATGCTCCCACTAGCACCTATTACTGCAAAGAATACCTGTTCCGAAGAAAGCCCCATGTTAAGCATACATAGAACACCGCTGCATGTATAGCATATCATATCATATTAATAGATGGATAGATAGTTGATTTGTGATTGATTTTCAATTTTCAGTTACCTGCATCAAGAGCAAAGCGACAGCATCACCGGCAGGTGCAAGGTAAGCTAAATGTGTTGGGAGAACAGTCGCTAAAACGACAACAGTAGCTGTTATTGCTGGTAGGCTACCTCCTTTGATTCCACATTATCCTGTGAGATATGTGGACGCCTTGCATATCACAAAAGATGTGGCAAGAGCAGTAGAAGTTTCTAGAACATGCAGCTTCCTCTCATCATTGGACACCATTTTCATTGAAACATCTGCCAATCATTTCCAGATACGTAAGCAATATCGGCAGATATTATTTAAAGCTGGCATGTCTTAGAGAAATGACCGGAAAGAAAAATTATCATCCGCCAACGAAGTTCCAGCAGGAAGAGAGCAAAGCAGAATTGAGAGGTCATACATCATCCAGCTTAAACAATGTAAGCAGGACTTGAACTAAATCATATATAGGACGAGAATTTCATACCATTAGTTGATCTTAAGGCCTCAGGAGGTATTTTAGAGGCCAAAGCAAACAACACCATAAAATACAGAGCACAAATAACATTGTCTGCTGCTACTCCTGCAGCCAAAACTGAAGGAGAGACACCGAGAGCCTCTGAAATCGCAACATAATTAACAGCTACACAACTCAACCAAAAAGAAAAAGAGAAGAGAAGGAAAACATTTTAGTCATGACTATAAATCAATACAGTGAAAGACACCAATTCTGAAGCACCAAAATTAAGCTTCAAAGAACACAAGTGAAATCATTTATCCTCAGTAATAGGATGCAACAAATTGATAATTATGATGTTGCTACTTAGAGATCAAGAAAGGCAGTACAATCATATAATCTGCACTACTGAATTTCCATAAACATAAGCTGACAGCATCAAAATTAGCAGGCCAGGCCAGTCCTGACACTTACATCCACCAATATAGCTACCGATGAGAGCAGCAGCTATTTTCCAATTATCTGAACCAAGTGATCGCATAGGCACCACCAAAAATGCCACTAGAGTTCCAACCATAGTCGCAACTGTCACATACTAGAAGTTACAGGTGATCAGTACCAAATTTGAAGTATATAAGCATTCCAAAGGAACAATTATGTGAGAAATTCATTTTCATATAGAAAAGCTATAGTCTTTACAATGCTATCAAACATATTGCCTGTCAAGACTCACAAGCAAGAAAGTATCACCTGATCCAAGCAAGAAAGCTAAGAGCAAAGTCCCCGTGGACCGCATCACACTACGCAAGTCAGCTCGAAACAATAGCAGTGGAATAGCTAATGGTAGAAGGAACTCGAAGACAATGGAATATGCAGGCGCTTCAAAAGGAATTATGCCAAGATTACTTGCTGCAAGCCCAACCAAAGTGCTTACAAGGGCAGCACTCACCATGCCACCAATCTCAGTCTTCTCGGACCTTGCAGCAACTCAAACCAAGTCATTCATTACGAGCACATATGTCAATTTTGTGTAAAATTCTATTTTTTTTTTACATTAAAACGAAACAAAATAATTTCTTTCTCCGGGGTCAAATAAGAACAGGGGCATGTTTGATTTGATAGCAAGTATGATTTTTGGACAGTGAATTACCTAAAGCTTAAATATTTTCTTTTCCTTCTTTTATTTTTCGACGACATTTTCTAGGCAACCAAACAGATGTACGTAACAAAGTGTAAATTGGACTGAAGTGGTATCACCAGAGGCCAAATCACCAGTTGCGAACAGGGCGGTCCATAAGCCCCAATGGTCCTCCGGAGCGATGATAGGGTGCCTGTGCTGTGACGTAACCCTTGCTGCCCGACTGAAATTACGACTCCGAGTCTGAGGAGAAGTCAATGGACAGAGAAGCGTTTTATTTACGGACAGAAGGGGCCCGGGGTTGACTCGTTTGAGTTTGGGCTTTGATACTAAACTCTGAACAGAGACTGAGAGTGATGATGTGGGTATGGCGGGATGGGAGAGTAACGGCAACGTCAAAGACTCCATTAATGATTAATGTGGAGGGCTGAGACTGTGAAGGTTTCAACTTTCAATGTGGGTGGGTGTTGCAGCTCTTCTTGTCCTCTGTTCTATTTGGATCCTTTTTGCAATTATGATGACGTGGCAGGTCGAGAGCTCAAGAACAATGCACGTTTGGATCACTTGTGATCATTTGTTGACATGTGAGATGTTTTGTCATTCTATGTAAAACTTAATGAGTTGTCTTCTCAAACTCAGTCAATGCCACAAATCTTAATATCCATGCTGTTCAATTACAAATGGGTTTATCTACTTGTTTTTCAACTTCCCATTTTCTGCCTGCAGGTTCACATAGGCATTACATGTATTTAAGAACTGCCAGCCCAAATGCAATGCCGATGAAAGTTGCAATGGCAATGCCAAAAATGCCTGCAAGAATTCCAGGAACAATCATAGAACTTCACTCTTTGGCCGTGGCCATTCCACAAGCTGTTGTAGGGCCTCCAACATTGGCATTTGATGCTACAAGCAACAACTTCAGGTCAAACCCCAATATCTTTCCCAATCCCAGGATCACAGCAAGATGAACGGCAATCTGTATTAGAGCAAATAAAAAGATACTAGGAGCAGTGTTAATCACACTCCATATGTTTCTGCTTGCTCCCACCACCGCAAAAAATACCTGTTTCTCACAAACAGTTGCCAACAACAAGTCACTTATGACAGATATAAAAGAAATTGAGAATAATGAAAATTGTATCAATTAAGGTGGCTTCAGTGAGATATTAATCAACCAACAAAATTTGGTTTATGGAAGAAGAGAAAAGTCCTCACCTGCATTAGTATCACAGCCATAGCCTCACCAGTTGGTGCAAGATATGCGAACTGTTTGGAAATACAGTCACCAGAGTAACAACAATGGCTGTTACAGCTGGCAGGATGCCAAGCCTCCTTGCATTCCAAAATATTTCGTGAGATAATGGCCACTCTTGCAGATGGCTAAGGACACAGCAAGGGCCATTGCAGTTTGTATCAGAGGAAGCTTGCTTCCAGGCTCAGAGTCTGCATCCTTTGCAATGCCTGCCAATTAGAGTTCCAGCAGTATCTGTTAGACCATACATCATGTTTGATATTTTAAGCTCATCATAAGACAGGATATACAATATTTTGGCTTTGCAGATACTAAAGTAGAAGAGAGGCAAACGTATGGACAAACTAACATTTGTTTCATGATCAATGTGGCACACAACCGAAGAATTAGTTTTGGAAAAGAAAAAGGTGGAAAAGTATTTAGCTAAAATATTTTCAAGATTGCATCCATTGAAAATGAGGGAGCTGAACCAATAATTAATCCGCCATGATAGCTACTGGAATTCTTCACCCTCCAGAAAAAAACAAAAAAAAAACAAGCAGGACAACTATGACATGACAAAGTAGAAGTTTACAAACCATCATCATATGTTGAAGGCTCAGGAGTACTTTAGAAGCCAATGCGAACAATGTTCAAAAATATACAGCACAAATGACATTATCCGCGGCTAGCCCGGCAGCTAAAATTGAAGGAGAAATCCCAAGAGCATCAGCTATGGCAACATAATTGACAGCTACATAAAACCAATTGCAGAAACTTTGTCAGAACTTGGGATATATAATATGCAAATAGTGGCAACAATACTACATCTAATTTCTAGTCTTTTTATAAGAAACTTGGAGGGTGATCACGAATAGGTTCCAATTTGTGTGTGGGTGTAGCTCTATAAGGTGGTAAACAGATTACCTCCACCAATATGTCTGCCCATGAGAGCAGCTGCTATTTTCCAACTATCTTGACCAAGTGATCGCATTGGCACCAACAGATATGCCACCGCTGTTCCAAGTGTTGTTGCAACTATATTGTAACACAAAGGAAATGACAAATATCAAGACTCAAGACGTTATAATGAAGCGGAGGCAAAGATCGAAACCAAAAATCCCATATAAAGTTGACCACATAAGTATCATGACTATCCATAAATATTCATTTAATTCATTAATCAGCCCCAATTAAAGAACATCATAACTACAGGGAAGCAGTTTTCATGATTATGATCATGATCATGATCATGGCAATGAGGTATAAACTTCCTCACAAATGCATGACGCCTTAAAATGGTCAGAACTTTATACAGCATGAAACTTCCATGGCATGTAATAATCCAAGAAAAATATAAGCTGAAGAAACCAAACACAATAAATCCAAGGATTATACAATAGTAGTTATGGAAAGTAAATCATGAACTTGTGTTTATCAAATTTGATAAGACCAAGGTGCCTTAAGATTAGAATTAACTTCCTTTCTTTACTGAGTTCAATTAGTAACAATTTCCACATTGTAAAGCATCAAATAATTAAAACAAGTCATTATAAGAATGGAATAATTACAGAAATAGAAAATCCATGAACTCAATATTAGTGATGATGAGCATTACCTGATCCAAGCAGGAAGGCCAAGAGAAGAGCCCCGGTTGATTTGATCACACGACGCAAGTCTGCCCTGTACAAGAGCAATGGCACAGCCAGTGGGAGCAGAAACTCCAATACAATCGAAAATGCCGGTGCATTCGACGCAATAATTCCCAAATTACTCGCTGCAAGTCCGATCAATGTGCTCACCAACGCACCGCTCAATGCGGCCCCAATCTTCGTGTTCTTCTCTGACCTTTTAAAATAGAATTAAAAACAAAAAAGGAACTCAATTTAGCTCAGTTTAGCTGAATTTTGAATTGTTTGGAAACTTGAAAAGCAAAAAGAAAACTTTTGATTGTGAATTATGTGATTACCAGATACCGAAAGCGCTGGTAGCGAAGAGAGCAGTCCAGGTGCCCCATTGGTCGTGAGAAGAAATGAGAGGGGCGTTGAGTTGGAATCTGACGGCTACAGATCGATCTCCCAGATTAGGAGGAGGCGGAGGAGAGAGAAAGCTCTGCCTTCTGAGGAGGAGACACGGACACTCAGACTCGGGTTTTGGCGGGTAGACAAATTTCACCGTTGGAGTGCCGGCAAAGCTGGACGAGGAGGAGGAGTAGGTGTGATTGAGAGCCTCGATGTCATCGGAAACAGAATGTTTTCTGATTCAAGTTGAAAACTTGAAAGTTGTTTATTTGGGAGTGGACTCTGGGTCAATGAGTCATTGCCTTCACTCTCATTAATTTATTTAGTTTTTTGGTAAATAACTCCCAAGATTCATCAATTATGGAATGAAAAGCCTCGAACTGCTGGAATGAAAAGCCTCGTACTGCAGGTCCTACTAAGAAATATTTTTCTTACCACTTTAATCACTTTAACTCAAAGTGGTATACTTTCACAACCATTCTAAACTCAAAGTGTACTTTCAGCACTATTTTCAAACCCGCAGCAATGCACCCATGTGATTTTTCTTTCTATTTTCGCCAGACAGAAACAAAGTTGAGAGCTCAATATGATCATCCAAATTTAGCAAATTCTAAGCTTTATTTAATGTTCTTTTATTTTTAATAAAAGCTTTGATGAAAGCTCATTAACACTAATTATACGTTTAATTACAATTTAGCCAACAAAATAAGGCCAAGATTGGCCAGGAAAGACATACTCGATTGATTTCTTTCCATATCTTTGTCTGCCCTCTTGTCGATTCGTTAGTCTCAACGTCATTGAGCCTTACCTTCGATCAAGAAAAAGCCTTTTTTTCTTTTTTTTTATGAGGACCTTTCCTATTGAGAGGAACGATAACATACTAAACTCACACACACTACACGAATGCTATGACTCAAACTCAAGACTTTGCCTGATGGAATAAATATTCCAAACCACTGCACTAGTGGGTCCTTTGCAGAAAGAGCCTTCTTAAACCAACTAAATAATTCCAACAGCTGAGTAAATTCTGTGGTTGTCAATATAGACATATTGTATTACATCTCATGTTTTGACAAATCCTGAAACTGAATCAAGTGTATTGTGTTCAATTCTGGCAAGTTTCGATAAATTACAACTTGAAATTGAGCAAGAATTAGCGCCCTAGTTTGTTAACTTTTGCCAGATGGATGATCAGCAATATCACTGCAAAGATGTGTCAGTTTGCTTGTGCTTCTTGGCACTAACGCCCTCCGCCTCCAAGGCTTTCAATTTGTTCTTGATTGCTGCTATTTTAGAGCTCCGACTCGACTGTCCTGAACTACTACCAGAAAGGCTTGTTTTGGTTGCCTCACCCCCTCCTTTTGAAGAATTTTCTGCTGCTTCTACCGCGTACTTCTCACTAGAAACGCGAACAACCAATGGACGTCCACAAGCTAGTCTCCCATGCATCTTCTCCTTGGCCAATTTTGCTTCCTGCATGCTTACTTTAACTGTGGAAATCAGGAATTGCTTGAAACCTAACTAATAAGAAAGCAAGCAACTTATTTACCTCTTTGTTGCTATACTGGATGAAAGCAAAACCCCGTGGCTCTCCACGTTTTCGGCCACGAGTGTGCCACAAAAAGTCCTCAGTTACAATCTTCCCAAACGGAGAAAACATCTTAATTAGAGCAGCCCTGAAAAATGCAGGAGCAGGATCATATTAATTATCACAGGTACTAGAGCAAAAAAGATTCAATATTTGGTCAGATATTCCAAAGGTTTACTTACTCCGTTATTCTCAGATCAAGGTTACCAATGTAGATTTTGCTTTCACTATTTTCATCGCCAGAAGAACCATTAGGATCCTGCACTTATCCATCACAACCCAATTCAGGATTCTGTAATGCCATCTAACACCAATTATGAAATATCTAATAAAATCTACTACGACATGTTCTAAGATTATATAATATGTTTATACTGATGGTTCTCAAACTGCATAGTGTCAGAATAGAAATCACTTTCTTATCTTTTTATTCTGTAAAGCAATCATTTTCAAGGTGAATCCAGTGGATGAGCTTCCTTCGGGCCACACAGAAGTGCCAAACTGGTCTAATGGCCCATGTTTAAGGTCTAATGTGCATATAGAAATCAACCATATCAAGGGCATTTGTGGATTCACCAACCACCACAGGCAGCCCCAGACAGGGGCCACATAGATACATATTTCCCCCAACCCACCCATCCACCATACCCACACAGTCACAGAAACATAAACAATTAGCTAGAAATATCAAATAGTGTTTGCCATGGGAAAAAAAAAGAAAAAAAAAAAGAAGGGAACCTTTGCATTTAAGTAGCCTTATGTTGGTCATGCTTAGAAGAGTTTACAAAAGCAAAGTCTTTTTCAATTCATAGAGTTGCCCACCTCTCTCTCTCTCTCTCTCTCTCTCTCTCTCTCTCTCAAAATTCAATTTCTAGTTCTAAGTAACAACTACCGAGATTAAAGAACAGAACAATGCGATAACAGAAACGCAAAAACAGTCGGAACAAGTACAGAAAAAAATGCCTAGGAAATTAAAACAAAGGCGGGAAGAATGGACATGAGAAAAGCCACATATGTTGCATATCCTAACGGAGAGATGGTTCTAAATATACACCTTAAAAAGGTTTTAAAAAGAAGAAAAAAATAAAATGGCTTAGAAAATAAATTTACCATGATAATAAAAAGGGAATATAATGAGAGTCAAAGTTCCAGCAGGATCAGCACACAAGCATAAACGAAGCTTCTGAAATTTAGAGCATCAAACTCTGCGTGCAACCTGCATGTAATTAACAGCAAGAGCTCTCTTTCACTCATATAATGTACTAAAAATTTGAACTTGAACCATTTTAAACAAAATTCCTGTCTAATCCAGTGTTGCCCCTTCATTCGAGTTCCTCAAAGAATAAATGTTTATTGTAATAAGGCTAAAGTAATTTATACATCAATATATGATCCACGTCTACAACCATGATTTATGAAAATCAACTCAGATTTTCATGAACCTACTCTAAACTGTGAATAAGACATTGATCTGAGACGAAACCCTAGATATAAAACTCTGAAATTGAAAATTTTAAGCGTAATTGGTACCTACCCGCTACGTGAATAAATTCAAAAGCGAACCGGTTGTCGCAGAGAGTTCTAGCTAGGGGATAGCGAGATGGAACGAAGCAGAGAGAGATTATCAGGCAAGGGAAAGCTGCGCTGATGCTCCGGCTTCGAATGTAAGAACAAGAACACGGGGAAAACTGTAAAACGACATCGTGCCCCAATTAAATAAGTAAAAAGAAGTTCTAAATACTTTTTCACTTCTTTTCTTACCGGAAGTGCATGTTGTTGTGATCTTATTTTATTTATTTCGACCAAAAACACAGATCTGATATTTTATTTAACAAATTCATGGTAATTTTCTTGACAAAGCAATATTTTAAATTATTTTTTTGTTTGGGGAAGAAGATTGACTTGTGTGCAAAGGGGCAATCATACTGTCTTAACCAACTAAGAGCATCCACAATTATCTCTCTATTTTTTAGTCAAATTTTAGCTAAAAACATGTAAAAGTTATTTTATGAGCTCTCTATAAAATTTAAACTACAATCATGCTATCTAGTTTAGGTAGTCATAAATGCTATAACTCTTTTTTAATTGGTTCATCTCCATTAAAAAATATATAAAAAATAGTTAGCATTAATTAAAGGTTTGAAATACTTATTAAATAAAGCAACATTAAATTATAGGGAGCCACTAGGAATCCTTTCTCTCTCCTCAGATTTAGGAGCTCCTAGAGGTCTCCCTATTTTAGGAGGTGGATAGGGAACATGGTTGAAGTTGTATTTTTCCAATTCCTCCCTAAAATTTGTCTAAAGAGATAGTTTAAAGAGCCCATTGTGGATGCTCTAAGAGCATCCACAATCATGCTCTCTATTTTTTAGTTAAAATTTAGCTAAAAACAATAAAAAGCTATTTTAGGAGCTCTCTATAAAATTTCAACTCCAATCATACTCCCTAGTTTAAAGAGTCATAAATGTTTTTAATATTTTTAATTCAATTTTTGAATAAAGTGTAGACACAAAACCAATAATAAAAATAATTGACATTAAATAAATGCTTGAAATAATATTAAATATAGAAGCATTTAATTATAGGGAGTCCAGGAGGCTTCTTCTCTCTCCTCAGATTTAGGAGCTCAGAGTCTCCACTATTTTAGAGCTAGATAGGGAGCGTGGTTGGAGGTAGGTTTTTAATTCCTCCCTAAATTTTATAAGGAGGTGGTTTAGGGTAATTGTGGACGCTTCTAAGTGGCTCATATTTAGAGATGTGTCAATTTATTACTTGGAAGGTTCCATCAAATGGTAAAAAATGTACTTGTAGATAACATTGTTTTACTATTTCTGACTAATAACATAATGACATATGAAAAATTTATTATATGTGTCATTATATTATTGGTCAGAGATTTGAGTTTTTCTCCCAAAAATGGCATCCACCCACCAGCCTAAATCAAAATTTCAACAATCTTGGCCCACCACAATGAATCTATGATTGAACGCCGATAAAATTTGGGAACTTCTTAAAGAGCATAAATACAAGACGCGTGTATTCAACTTTAATTTCTATGGTTAGGTATGCTCTATCTGTTCTTCACGAAAGACAGAAAATGATGAAATAAATTTGGAGAGTGGGTCTTTGGACCTACCCAAACTTTTGAGCACATGAAGCCCTTCTTCGTGAAATTGGAAGATGAAAGTGACACTAACATTTCAGATACTCAGTGGCTCTATCACTTGCAAATGTCACTGAGCTGGCATGCATCAACCCTTTTCAGTGTGTGCCGCTTAAATTTCACTTTCTAACCAGTTATGTATATTATATGGTTCATCATGTCAACATACAAGAGAGAAAAAGGGGGTTAAGAAAAGATTCATTGAATGCTTTAAAGCCAAACAATTGACAGGTACTGTATTGTGAATTGGCAAAAAAACTTACTTGTAACAGGAATAGTCCGATCAATAATATAATGACATGTGAAAAGTTATATGACATGTCATTATGTTATTAGTCAGAGATAACAAAAAATATTATCCTAGTTGCATGAGAGTTTCTCTCTTAAATTGAAGGTTGGAAAGGTAGATAAAAAGATGAACAAATAAAATAAATGATAGGTGCGAGGCTGTTTTTATTACATTAATATAAGGGACCCTTTGATTGGAGAGAAACTCGGGAATATCACTTTTTACTATTCCCGACTAATAACGCAATGATAGCGTAGACAATTTTTTCACATTATGTTATTTTAATAAGAAATAGTGATATCCCGTAAGTTTTTTCTTGGATTGGGTGGGTCAACTTTCCAATATCCTAAAAACAATCACAAAGAGAATATGAGAATTAGGTCTGAGAGTATTGCAACATTTGCATATAGAATCTTAAGAAAACATAGAAGAAGACACAACTTCCAAACCACAAAGCCTTGACCTTTTTTGACAGAGGATATCACAAGGGAGGAGGAGCATGCAAAATCGTATACCCTGCAAAATGCAGCTCAGCATTCCTTCTGGAAGCCATGTAATTCTACCCACTTGGCCAAAAATGTCAAAACAAACACATCTTTTGTCCACAAGATAAGAACGGTCCAAAAATCTCCAATATAAAATTTTCAAACAGAAGTCCCATTAACTTCAATGGAGCCATAAAATAATTTCTCAATACTTCACTTCCATTAGTCAAGGCCTCCATTACTCTGTTCTTCCACTCTTCACTCTCATGAGCTCCAGCTCTTGAACCTCTTCAAGACCCCAAAAAGCCTCCTTCCATGGAGACCAAAAACCTTCACTTTCTCTCCGTAGCTCTCCTCTCTCTCCTCCACTTCTCAGCCTCTTTCACTCCCTTAGACAACTATCTCCTCAACTGTGGCTCAATGTCCAACACATCGCTCTTCAACCGGGTCTTTGCTGGAGATTCCTACAAACCCGGGTCGGGTTCCATTTCGCTCACAAACCAAAACCCACCTCCAAATTCACCCGCTCTTTACCACACAGCCAGAGTTTTCACCAGAATTTCAAGCTATAGCTTCAGCATCAAGAAATATGGGAGTCACATGGTACGTTTCCATTTCTCACCGTTTGTATCTCAAGGTTTCGATTTGAAAGTTGCAAACTTTAGCGTTTCCGTTGATAGGCTTGTGCTGTTGACTGATGAACATGTTAGAGATAATGTGCTTAGAGAATATATAATGAAAATTGATACAAATGTGCTTGAAATTGTTTTTACGCCTCTGGACAAGTCGGGTTTTGCATATGTAAGCGCAATTGAAGTTTTTTCAGCACCTGAGGACCTTATTGTTGATTATGGAGCTAAGTTGGTGCGTGCCGATGTAGTTGAATACAAGAATCTTTCTTCCCAGGTTTTAGAGACCATTTATAGGATTAATGTTGGAGGTTCCAAACTGAACCCTTTTAATGATACTCTGTGGAGGGATTGGGTCCCTGATGTGGATTATCTTGTTCTGAAATCGGCTGCCAAGCGTGCCTCCACCAGTCATACTCCAAATTATCAGAAAGGAGGTGCAACTCGAGAGATTGCCCCTGATAGTGTTTATATGACTGCTCAGGAGATGAACAGGGATAAGGCAATTACAGATGCAAGGTTCAATATCACATGGGAATTTCCAGTGGGTTCAAATTCTGGGCATTTAGTTAGATTGCATTTCTGTGACATTGTTAGCCCTGCACTTAACTTGCTGTATTTCAATGTATATATCAACGGGTATGCTGCATACCGAGATGTCGATCTATCAGTACAGGCAGCCAATGAACTTGCATCTCCAGTCTATATTGATTTTGTTGTCGATTCAGATGTTTCTGGGGTTATACAAATTAGTGTTGGTCCTTCTGATCTGAGCAGTGCTGTGAGGATGAATGCTATATTGAATGGGGCAGAGATCATGAGAATGGTGAATGTTTCCCATTTACAGACTGAAGCTGGTTCTAAGAAGAAAAGTATATGGATTTTGGTGGGTACAGTTGTTGGAGGCTTTGTTATTCTGTGTTTTGCAATTGTTGCATTTATGCTTGCTTTGAAACGCAGGAAGAAGAAACTGAAACCTGCGCCTGCAGAAAGTGTGGGTTGGACACCTTTACGCGTATATGGAGGTAGTTCACACAGTAGAACGTCTGAAAGGACAGCACTTGCATCTCCAGGCTCAAATGGATATCATTTCTTGAAAATCCCTTTTGCTGAGTTACAATTGGCAACAAACAATTTCGATAAAAATCTAATTGTAGGCTCTGGTGGTTTTGGCATGGTTTATAAAGGGGTCTTAAGGGACAATACAAAGGTTGCTGTGAAGAGAGGTGTGCCTGGATCAAGGCAGGGCCTTCCAGAATTCCATACTGAAATAACTGTTTTGTCCCAAATTCGGCACCAACATCTTGTATCACTTGTTGGTTATTGTGAAGAACAGTCAGAAATGATACTAGTTTATGAATACATGGAAAAGGGGCCCTTAAAGAAACATTTGTATGGTTCGGGGCTTCCTCCCTTGTCTTGGAAGCAACGACTTGATATATGCATTGGATCAGCAAGGGGTCTTCACTACCTTCATACAGGTTTTGCTCAAGGAATCATTCACCGTGACATTAAATCAACTAATATCTTGCTTGATGAGAATTATGTGCCTAAAGTGGCTGATTTTGGTCTTTCAAGATCAGGCCCATGTCTCAATGAAACCCATGTAAGTACTGGCGTTAAAGGTAGTTTTGGGTATCTTGATCCTGAGTATTTCCGGAGGCAGCAGCTTACTGATAAGTCAGATGTTTATTCATTTGGGGTAGTGCTGTTTGAAGTTCTTTGTGCTAGACCTGCTGTTGATCCATTGGTTGACAGGGAGCAGGTAAATTTAGGTGAATGGGCAATGCAATGGCAGAAGAAGGGTATGCTTGAGAAAATTATTGATCCCCATCTTGTTGGACAGATCAAACCAAGCTCTTTGAAAAAGTTTGGAGAAACGGCAGAGAAATGTTTGGCTGAATATGGTGCTGATAGGCCAACCATTGGTGATGTACTATGGAATTTAGAATATGCTCTTCAGCTTCAAGAATCTAGACCGCGAAGAGAAGTGCGTGAAGAGGGCGATATCAATGAGCCTCCAGCAAATACAATTGTTCCTGGAGATCCAGCTACCAATGCAAGAACAGAGGAAGATGATGGTAATGGTAGTTTAGAGATTAATACAAGCCAAGTTTTTTCTCAATTGATGACCAACGATGGCAGATAGCTTTAGGCTTGTGCATCGATATACAATCAATACCATACAAGAATTTTAAAGATATCCACTTTAGCACTACCACTGAGACAAAACTTAGAGGTATCTTTCTGAGGTTTTTACTACTATTAAATTTTTGTCATATCTTTCTTTTGGCTGCTTTTAATCCATGTTTTATCACGATTATCATCCGCAACATTGTAATGAATTTCTGAGTTATATCTTCCCTACTGTCAAGATGTTGTAGTATTTTCTTCTTTCTATCTTATTGTTGTATCTTGTATGTAACTGAAAGAATTACAGAAACTGCTCATGTTTGCTGTCTGAAATGTATGTAAATTATGTATAATGTTTTTGCATTTCTGGTTTTTCAAGTACCAAAACCCACAAAGCTAAAAGTTATATTTATTGAATCTAATATTTACACGCAGAAGAGACTCTGAATCATAGGAGGAAGCTTGCATATTTTCAAAAGTAGAATTTCTAGCTGGCGAACTAGCTGTTCCGCACTACACCACACGCAAGAATCTTGTTCTCAACTTCAGATATATTTTTCCGACTTTCTGTGGTTCTGGTTTTTCACTTAAAAATCAATTTGTGCTGCCATCTATAGAGTTCTTAAATGGTTGCGAAGAAAACGAAAATATAATGAGTGGAAAGTAATGCCAATTAGGCCCCAAGTCCTATAATGTATTTGTTTTTGCATTTCTGGTTTTTCAAGTACCAAACCCGCAAAGCTACAAGTTCTATTTACACACAGAAGAGACTGTGAATCATAGGAAGCTTGCATATTTTCAAAAGTAAAATTCCTAGCTGCCGAACTAGCTGTTCTGCACTACACTAGACGCAAGAATCTTGTTCTCAACTTTATATATATATTTTTCTCACTTTCTGTGGTTCTGGTTTTTCACTTAAAAAGCAATTTCTGCCGCCATCTATAGAGTTCTTAAATGGTTGCGAAGAAAACGAAGTGAAAAGTAATGCTTTGGTTTATAGATTACAGAAATGCCAATTAGCCTCGAGGACCCCAAGTCCAGCTGGAAGCTAAAGTGTCTGTAATGATGCATTAGGTTTGCTGAAGCAATCTACCAAATCTGTGTAAGATGGTGGTGAGAGTGAGAGATAGTGGGATTTGGTCTCCCCACTCAAGAGTGTCGATCCTAAATCATTATTTCAGTCTCATCACTAAATATATAATACTTAAACATTTCTCTGTGTCTTTTATTAGATTAAAGTACATCATTTTCATACCTACCGTTACTGACCTCGTCTGTGTATAGTATAGTGTAGCCACCATCAATTTCAAATTTGGCGTCTGTTTTGAATCCTGGCCTTTATTGGATAGTACTTCACTACTGACATATATACACAAGTAGTCATTCAACAAATTTGTAGACGAGGTGGGGTCCGTATCAAATACAGTATTGACTACTGTATAATCGAATTATCGATAGTATCAATAATCTGAACAACGTATCTATCAATAGTCGATATCGTGTCGATATGGATCTCACCCCAACTACATTAAAATGGGATCCCCTAAATATTGAAAGAGAGTAGTATGGCCTACTTTGAATATATAGCTTGTGAATATAGAGGATCAACGTATTTTTATTTTCTTTCACACATGCATGCAGTTGATCAAGTCCCCAGAATATGATCCGATGATAAGATTGTGATCAAATTTGAATCTGAGCTCTTGGCATTTGCACCAAAATACAGGGATAAGGTCCAATAAGAGTATTGATGAGCGATTACCGTTCAATTCAAGTGTGACCCACCACTTTATCAAGAAACTGGCCTGGGATTTCATATGAACTCTTCTATCAAGAAACTGCCACCAGGTAATTATTGATATGATGATGTAAAAATTCAACTTCCCAAATATATATATATATATACATAAATTTTTCTATGCGGATATCGGATATTATTATCGTGCATGGACATCATGTATTTTGTCTATCCTGATTTCTCGCTTTTTACTAACGCGAATATCCAGATAAGAGAATTTATATACACGCACGTTTTTATATATATAAAACTAAGTTGTAAATGGAAGTCAAATTCGAAACCTTAGCTTGTGGCATCGTTTACCTAAATACATGGTTAAGGTCCGCACAACACCACACCGCAAGAGTGAAGATCGTTTAACTTTCAAGTTTTGAGAGAGACTTTTGAGTTTGACACCCACATCACAAACATTACTAATAAAAAACATAACGAGGAATTCTTGCTTTGGTTGGGCCATTTATATGCCTAACTGTGTCGCAAACGTGAAAATATCTTACATCACCGACGTCAACGCAACAGAAACAACAAAATATACCAAAGATTTTTATGACAAAGGATTTGTAGTTGAAAAACTTAAGAATAATTGTCATTTTCACCCGATATATTATCATGTGATCGAATTCTAAATTATCTTACTATTGAAATCCTTGTCCGAATAACGCGGATAAGGGTATTATGGTCATTTTCGAAAATAAAGCAGTCGGTGTCTCTTCACCGTTAATAATTGCGTGGCGTGGTACGTAGGCCCACTTATCCAAGTCGGGCTAATCATGACTCGAGCCGCTAACCCCAGTGGCAGACAGTCGTGCTAATTGCTGTCGATTCCGTAATTTCCTCAAACTTCCGGGGTCTGTTTCATTTCTGAAATACCCCTCGGCGAATAAAAAACAGACCAAAAAAAATGCCACTCACACAGACACAGTGCGTGAAAATTTACCACCAGATTCTGAATTTTGCTTCTACACACGAAAGTCATAATAAACACACACTTTCTCTCTCTCTCTGCCTGAGTTGAAGAATTAAACCAATTTAACGAGAAGAGAAGAGAAAAGAAAAGAGAGGTTAAAAAAAGAAGAAAGAAAGTGAGAGTTACGGACAAATTTAGCAAATCGAGGCGAGGATATTCAAATCAGAAGTCGTAATCGCTGAGGCAGCGAAAAGTGGTGGAGTTTTTTTTGAATTAAAGTGAATAATTTCATTTCCAGAGAGAGATATAGAGAAGGAGAAGAGGGTTAGGCTTTCTGATTTGAATTGAGAGGGAGGGGGAGTTTCGGTGAGGGATAGAGCTAGGGTTTTTGGTGAAGAAGATGACGGAGGTGGTACTGCATATATATGATGTGACGAATAGTGGATCGGACAAAACGAACAACACCATTCTTCAGATCAACAAGATCTTCAAGGACGGTATCGGCCTCGGTGGTATCTTCCACAGCGCCGTACAGGTTCTCTCTCTCTCTCTCTCTCTCACGCATGCACATGTATGCATGTATGTAATCCGAAAGTACACATGTAATGGCAAGTTGGCTGGTGTAATCTTGGAGTGCTGTGAATTTATAGGAGAGATCTAGGGTTTTCGACCTTCCTTTGGGTTAAGGCAGTTGGGAATTTTGAATATGATTCTTGTGTATTTATTATATTGGTTGGAGAAATGACATGTGTGTTGACTCTGATTAAATGCCTAGGGTTTTTGTGGTTCTCAGTAGTTACTGATTTGCTTAATTTATTGCACATCTTTGATGGAGATTTTAATCTGAATTAATGAGATTTTGCAATTTAGTGATATTAGATTGACCCTGATTTTTAAGTACGGAGGTGTGGTTGCGTTCAGCTTGATCCTGGGTGCTCATTAGTTGCTGATTTGCTCAATAGATGTTTCTCAGTATGATGGAATTGCCTTTTTTGTTGAGTTTTCATTGCTTATTTTTTCAAAGACAAACATTATTCTTGTGTGGTATCTTCTTTATAGCACAAAGATCTGATCAGAATTGTTTATGCTTTATTTGATAGGTTTATGGAGAGGATGAATGGTCATTTGGGTTCTGTGAACAAGGATCTGGTGTTTTTAGTTGCCCTTCTGGAAAAAATCCAATGTACACGTATCGTGAATGCATCACCCTTGGAACAACAGATTGTTCAATTTTCAAGGTTAACCAAATCTTGAGGGAACTCAGTAGAGAGTGGCCTGGGTATTCATATGACCTGTTATCAAAAAACTGCAACCACTTTTGTGATGAGTTCTGTGAAAGGCTTGGGGTGCCAAAGCTTCCAGGTAACGTTATGAGATCTGTTATTTTGCTAGCAATTCTCAAGCTTAATGCTTTTTTCTTGCAATTGAATGATTACTTGACCAAACATAAGTACAAGGGTCAATGATGTGTCAGTGTCCAAGTCGATTGCCTGATAGATGGTGTATGTTCTATTGGAACATTCTGATAGATGACTTTAATTAGTTGCCTTAGTGTGACTCCCTTTTGTTTGATGGGTTGGCTATTGATATGCAAGTTGGTTGTTGGTCCAAATCTCTGTTGGTTTACAATCTTGAGATAAATGTTTATAGTTGTTTCCGGACTTGATGAGTTTAAGCTATTTCTTGGGAGTAAAGAAGATTTTTGTAGCCAACCCTTGGAGAGCGGAACAGGCAGATTAATCAGTCTTTTTTAGTCGGTTCATATCATTGTCTTTCTATTTATATATTGATGTCATGTTTGAAAACTATGTCCTATTAGAATTTGACCTGCACATATATTGTCTTGGAAAATGTGCTGTTAAATATGCACGTGTGTCCCTTGCTCCTTTGCTTTAGTTGACATTATTGATCAGTATTTGAACCTGCAAGCTTTATTTCAAGCATGGTTTATCTGTGTGTGTTTGTACAATGTGCACATTGTATCTGTTTTTGCATGATGCTTACTGCTTTTTTGGCTGACCAGTACCAGAAATTGTTGTGGTTTATGTATTCTTTTCATGTATTTTCATGAGCTTAAGATACAAACATAGCAAGGGTGATCGACATAGCTAATTTAATATTGAGTTTTCTTCTAAATTGGTCGTGTGTGTTATGGGGGATGGGGGGTTTGGGTTTTGGGGAGAGCTGAGAAGGTTAAGTTGTGAAGTTATGATCTTAGTGTTATTGTGCCTTTGGATTTGAAAATGGAGTTGTAAATTACCATCTGGCATGCATTCTTATAGCTTCTTCCACAGGTTGGGTTAATCGTTTTGCCCATGCTGGTGATGCTGCAATGGAAGTAGCGGGTAATACAGCAATACGGGTGAGTAATTTATGCAGAATGCACTATTGTTATAATCTCCCTGAAGAAAAACTTATCTTTCAGAGGTCTGTCATTACCAATTCATTGGATCCTCTTCTGTAAAAGTACTGATTCTAATTCATACTTTAACTCTGGTTTTCATTGCCTATTATGTGCTTAGTGCATACATTGATTCAATTCAAATATTCAAGCTTGTGGTTGCATGCAACCAACCTTAGTTTTTAGTGTGTCAAGTTTGATGTAAATCAGATTCTTGACATTTTTATCTTTCTTGGGAAGGGAAATTGCAGCAAATTTAATCTTAAACATATCCACAAGAGTCCCATGCAGAGACTATCATTACTGATGTGTTTAATTTGAAGTTACCTACGTATGGCCTACTATGTTTTCTGTTTCACCTGAACTTTATACTTCTGGTTGCTTGAGTGCATATAAGTCTGATAGTTTTCTTGGATTGTTGAAGTTGAGACAAGCCAAGACAGAGATTGTATCTGCTAGCAAAGTGGCATATCGTTTCCTTGCGGGTGTTACTAACAATGCCATAGCTGCTCCTGAGTCTCCTGGAAATTCAACCAGAGGCACTCCTAAATTTCAAGCAGCTTGGTTTAAAAACCTAATCACTACGGGAGCAAAACCATCCAGTAGTACAGAAAATGAGAATAAGGAAGAGGATGTACTTCGGCTGCACCAGCAATCAGATGCAGAGTTGCCGCCGCTGCGGCAGAAATCATATACATGGCGTACTACTTGAGGTTGTAACTCCGAGGACATGTTGCCATGTGTACCACTAGTTAAATTCATTGGGTATCAATGAAAAATTTCGTCTTTGAGCAGAAGTATGCCCATTCATCCCTCCAAACAACGGGAATATATATATTCAATAGATTGCCCAACTTGTAGTTGATTTATTACATGATTGATTGATTGATTTCCGTAGAGTTAGGAAAGCACTTATGAATGTGTGTGGCCAAGTTTGATCATTGGCTCTGTATTATCAGAGCCCTAGCTCTCTCAGTGGGAAAACTGTCCACTACGGTTGTAAGGGACGTCATCTGTATAATTTGACTAGTTTGGTGATTTAAATGGATGAATATGAGTTCATACCCATACAAATGCGTACTCTTCACTAACAAAATATTTTCTCGAGAATTTACGTTCAAATCAAGTGAGACCAAAGTGATTATTAGCTCAATGTCTAAGCAAAGATGGCTATTGTATTTTTATCACGCATCATCCCTGTTGTCCGACGAGACCCTAGAGGAAACCAGGGAAATTGAGAAGAAGGGTTGGGGGTCAGGCCAAAATCACCAGCAGTATTAGCGACAAGTAACTCTTTGACATAACAAATTATTATTAGCAGCATGCCTCAATCGCATCGAAGCTGGAATTTCGTTAATAACAGTATTTCATACACCAGAAATGATCTCGACATAATTCACGATTGAAACTACGCTAGTTCAGTAATACACTCCACAAAAATATCAGAAAGATGAGTCAGCTTACACTGCACGTAAAAAGATCGCAGCCTCTAGAAGAGAATTAAAGAAGAAAAACGAAATAGCATGTCATGCAACATTGTCCAAGCTGAAGAAGATATGTTTACCAGATAAACCACCTAAACATATTCGTGAAATTATATACAGAACATCATTATCGAAATTCAGCCAAGGCCTCTTCCAGTAACGTGACGACTTGACTGAAATGTCCGTCTACCGTCTTAGCATTCCATCAAGCACCATTGTGCCTTCATGTGCTTCCTCTGCAATCTGAAGAGATGAAACAGCTTGCGCTGCAATGAGACCAGCAGCAAATTCCGTAGTCCCCCAACCTGCTTCTTCACAAAATTGTTCATGGTAATCTCTTCCATAAGGCCCAGATGAGAATGATAATTGACTGTTCCCCAAACCACCCCACTTGCATCCTGATCTGTAAGCATTAGAGACCCACCCAATCCTTTCAAGTGAACACTTTGCAGAGTCCTGATAAGGAAAGCGTGCCCTCCGTCCAGCCATAAAGACGTCAATATCGCCAGAACAATCCCAAGGATTGAGCACTTCGTCTTTGTTCAGAACAATTTCACATGTCTCATCTGAGTCTTCACCAAGTAGAACATGCAGCGCAACAGCCTCGGCAATTGCAGCACCTTCTTCATCAAGCCTCTGTTGCTCTTCTTTCTGCTTTTGTTTTTTCTTTTCTAGTTCAGAAATGATGGCTGCCGAAGTAGCAAGGGCTTTCTCTAAGCGCCTCTTCTTTTTCTCAGCCTGTTTTTGACGATCCAACTCGTCCTTCACCTGCTTCTTCTTAACTTTTCTCACAACAGGTTGCAGTTTATTACACTCCATGTTATCCATTCAGATTAATGACCTCTGAACAGATGCCTTTGTTTAACTTTTCTTTCAGAATTCCTCTAAAGTGTATACATATCCCTATAACTGTGTTCCCTTACTTTTCTATATTACTAAATAAATTTAATTAATTTTCTTGTTGAAAACTAATATATTACTATAATCCTGACAACTACACCCACTCAGGTCTGTAGGAGTACCTCATTTTGCGAACAATGCAATCCCAAACAGAAACAACAGGCGACAACAGAAGAGAAAACTGATATGCACTCACAGATCCCCCCCTTGGCATCATTCTTCCCAATTTCCCACAACCTTTGCATTTACCCATCTCGAGCATACTAAAAGAACTGATCATCCAATAACAATTGTCGAAGCAATAATCAAAATCTGTTCCAAACAGCTCACATGGCCTTCCCTGCTGCAGAGAAAGTAAAGAGTCACGATTGAAACCAAAACGTCTACCTCGGTAAACATGTTTAAATGGACACAAAAGTATAGATATATGTAACACACACATGCTGTAAGATGCAGGTTAACATAAAACATGGATACCTCCCTTCATCTACCTATCATAATTTAAAGTGAAGTCAACCCTCCCGGGAAAGGGACCCTATGTATCCTAAAATTGGATCTAAAAAACATCACCTGAGACCTCACAAGCAAGCTAGATAAAAAATCTTCAATAATTGTTGAGTTAAAAATCCTTTCAAGACGTGTATGATATCCATCTAATTATTGCTTGTGACAAAGCTCTGAACCCAGAGTAGGCAAAGGGTTGGCAAAATCAGAGATACCCAGGGAGTCAAATCGAAACACAGCTTCAATTATGAATTACAAAGGTCCTGAGATAACAGCATCATTGCTGAGCAACAAATCTAAACCAATCCAATCTTCCATTATATTGTTGAGATGATGGAATAAGACCAAACCGATGAATAATTTATCACTCAATTCAATAACTGGCGAGCCAAAGAACAAAATCCCAAAACAGAGGTAGAGCCAAACTTCAGACCATCAATTGAACTTTCACTCAATTTTCTCTTCATCCAAACAGATGGTGATATCTAATTTGTTCAAATCCACACTTCACCAAATAGATCCGCACAAAAAATCAACATAGTTACAACAGTTCATCACAAATCCATACGTGCAATCGTGTGATCTATATATCAGTTCCGATACAGAAACATCAAATTCTAACAGTATTAACCACTTCCATAAAAATCAGATCCAAAGCCCACTAATCTAGAAACATAAATCGAAACCGAATACCAACAATTAAATACAAATATAGATACACGAAATTAAAGAGGATGAGAGAGCAAACCAGGTTAGAATGAGAGGTAGAGGAAAGGGCCTTGAGCTTTGTAAGTCATCCGTGTATAGCAGAAACGGGAAGAAATTGGAAGCGTTTGGATCCAGAGAAACAGAGTTGTGTTGTGGTTGTGTACGAAACGAAAGTGAAAATTTCGTAACAGAGAAATAACCGACCACATAGAAAGAGAGAGAGAGAAGGGGGTAATCGTGTAAATTACGAATGGGAGGGCGACGCGTGGCGGGAAGATGGCCCGAGTTGTTCTGAAGGGTAAAGCTAGAATATCTGACTTTTCTTTGTCTTTTGGATTACGTTGGGGCCTGGTTGGCTGGCTCTATCGAAATCTGTAGTGTCACTTGCTTTCCGTCAAAATATTTCTATTGGCTTATTCATTTGACGGCTCAGATTATAGATCTGAAAACACTTGTCTTTAGATCCAACGGTTTGGACTAGCTACATGAATAAGACAGGTAGGACTGTGATGATGTAGTCTGTAGAGAGTTTTTACACTTGGTAATGGCAAACCTGGGCCTCCATATTAGGCCTGTTCCTACACAGAACCTTGCACGGGTGTTCAGGGCTTGGCCCTTTTTCATTTTATTTTTATTTTTGGTTGTTTTTGAGCTTTTGGCCCAACTACTCTAAAAAGACAAACAAAAAATATATATTTTCTTCATTTTCATCTCTCTATTTATATTTTATTTTATTTTTATACAAATAATAGTCTAAATTAAACTAATTAATCTAATCTACTATGCTGATCACATCTGCCTACATTTGTCCTCTTTCGCTTTTGAATGAGCCTATTATGAAGAAAAAATAAATTTTACTTATCAGTCTCAAAATTATTAACATTCTTTTTGTCAGTTATTACGTTATTTATCAATGAATTGTTAGTTGAATTGACTCAGACTTTTAACTTTTAATGTGCCCCAAGTGATTATGGGTTCAATTGTTCATGGTGTATTTGTGTGTGAGTTTCCTCCCTTTCCTAACTTAGCACACACACAAAATATACATTATTTTCTTTTTTGTTACTAAAAAAATAATAATAATTAAAATTGATTGATTTTGCAAGTTTTGAATGTGAATCGCTAAATCTGGCAAATTAATAAGTCCATTAAATAAGAAAAAAGAAGAAGAAACAAATCTGCTCTTATCTTTAGACACAGTTGCCCTTCTCTCTCACAACTCAAATTCTCTTTACTCACTCAACAGTAGTCTCCTCCTCCACCAAAGGACATGCTCATCTTTTTCTTCTTCGACTTCCATTTGTTTTGATGATCTCCCCTTAACCAAAAGGGCCATAGAAGGCGCAATGCTCTCTCTTCAACTGCCCACCGTCATCAATCCCAAGCCCTCCTCCTCCTCCTCCTTCCTCACCAACACAAACCCCTTCAAACCCAAAACCCTAAAACCCAACCCTTCTTCCCCATTCACTGTTCGCTCCGTCCTCCAATACAATAGGAAGCCCCAATTGTCCGGCGAAACCCCCCGCGTCGTCGTCATCACCTCCGGCAAAGGCGGCGTTGGTAAGACCACCACCACCGCCAATGTCGGCCTCTCCCTCGCCCGCCTCGGCTTCTCTGTCGTCGCCATCGACGCTGACGTCGGCCTCCGCAACCTCGACCTCCTCCTCGGCCTCGAGAACCGCGTCAACTACACCGTCGTCGAGGTCCTCAACGGCGATTGCAGGCTCGACCAGGCTCTCGTCAGAGACAAGCGCTGGTCCAACTTCGAGCTGCTCTGCATCTCCAAGCCCAGGTCCAAATTGCCGATGGGGTTCGGCGGCAAAGCCTTGGTCTGGGTCGTCGACGCCTTGAAAGCCAGGCAGGAGGGCTGCCCGGACTTTATTCTCATCGACTGCCCGGCGGGCATCGATGCCGGGTTCATCACCGCCATTACGCCGGCCAATGAGGCCGTGCTGGTGACCACGCCGGACATCACGAGCTTGAGAGACGCTGACAGAGTCATTGGGTTGCTGGAGTGTGATGGAATTAGGGATATCAAGATGATGGTGAACCGGGTTCGGACCGATATGATCAAAGGTGAGGATATGATGTCGGTGCTGGATGTGCAGGAGATGTTGGGTTTGGCATTGTTGGGGATGATACCGGAGGATACGGAGGTGATTAGAAGCACCAACAGAGGATACCCTCTGGTTTTGAATAGGCCACCCACATTGGCTGGACTGGCTTTCGAGCAGGCGGCATGGAGGCTTGTTGAGCAGGACAGCATGAAGGCTGTCATGGTTGAGGAAGAGCCCAAGAAGAAGGGCGGCTTTTTCTCCTTTTTTGGAGGCTAGGTCGTACCCTTTTTTCTTCGCAGATGATTGATTGTTCAAGAGAAGCTGTGTACAGAGTGGGGTGAGTGAAATTTCAGTTCTATGATTGGGTTGTGTTTCTCGTATTGGTAGCTAGCTACATTTTAGATTTCTAGTTTGTTTTTTGTTTTGTTTTGTGTTTAGGAATGCGAAGTGTCTGTAACTCTTTAATGAGATCAGCTGAGTTGTTGCTTCTTGTTCTTGGTTACCTGTCCTGTCTAGGTTCATTCTTTTTTGCAATTAGCGTTGGATAATATGCTGCTGTATGTAAGTACTAGATTGAGAAACGAGGAGAATTGGTACCTTTCCATCAGTATTCATCCCAAATGAACGCTTAACTTGCACCCCAGTCACTTTTTGTGCATGGAAACTGGACAAATATGGTTCATCCCAAATGAATGTTTTGATTAGATTGTGATCTCTCTCAGCCAAGATAAAGCTTTTACTTCCTCCAAGGACCATCTCAATAACAACTCTCTTCTCATGTGGTTGCATATCCATCTAACCAAATTCACGGCATGCCACCTGAATCTCCAAATTGGATGAAGCCATCGAAAAGCAGCTGCTGGAGCAAGCTAAGAATTTACTTGTAATCTTCTTCGCAATTCATAGAGCAGCTCTGGGCCCACCGTAGTTATATTACCTGAATAAATCAAGTAAAATCAAATAATTTTGGACTCATAAGTTGTATTTCAAAATTTGTCCCCCTTTTTGGTCAATGGACCATAATGTATGAGATTAGTGACGTAAAGATTGAGTACCTGCTCCTAGTGTTAAAACAACAATATTCCGATGAGGGTTCCTGGATATTTGATACGCCAACCTATCTACCACATCACCCTGTAACCACATAAAGCATCAATGGGGTTTCATTTGATCCCGATATGTACTTTTTTTTTTTTTTTAAAGTCGTATTTTCCATACTCTTTACAGACATAATTGTATCCTAAACAAACTTAAAATTCAGCATTACCAGAGAAGGGATGCAGTCAGATGGCGGCCCAATTATAGCAGCAGCTAACTCCATTCCACGAACATTCTGCACATCTATTTCTCTACCAGCATAAACCTAATATCATACATCAAACAAGTTACGTTAGCCCTTTGGTTATCAGATACTGCAAAGACTTTGTGCCAAGACACCTTACCTCTGTAACTACAACTTGATCTGCATCACGGAGGGCATTAGCAAAGTCATCCTTCAGTGCTGCTAAACGACTGCAAACTTATCATCAATCAGTCTGGCATAATTATATGGATCGTGCTAATGATGCTAGAAAATGTGCTAAAAGAAACTCTCAATTGTTCTCATGTTGATGAATACCTGTAAGTATGAGGCTGGAATACAACCAAAAGAGACTTGTTAGGGAACCTCTGGCGTGCAGCTTGAATAACTGCACTAACTTCCGTTGGATGATGAGCATAATCATCGTATATATGGCATCCATATATTGTGCCAATCATCTCAAAACGCCTTTTTATGCCTATAAAATTGTTTAAGTGTAACCTCACGCGATTAATTGTATTGTTTATTGGACTTTGGTCACTGAATAATGTTACAGCAGTGGCAATAACCTGCATAATACATACGATTACAAGATACATTAAATTACAGGTCTTCAATAGTTCAGTCTTACTAATTGGTGGAAAAAAATGTCACTAATACAATGAGAATCAACCTAACCTAATTTTTGTTAGATGTTTGTTCACCAAAAAACGAAAATCCACCCTTAAAAATGTTGAAATGCCAGGCTTACAATTAGAAATATATTATGGTTATAATATAACTCACAAAAGAAATGCGATGAAAAACACTATACTCAGTATGGTATGCTACTCACTGCTAATGAATTAAGGACGTTATGAACTCCTGGAATCTGTAGACTGATGTCAACCACAGTGCACCCCTGATGACACTGCAGGAGAGAGAGAGAAAGAGTTATTAACCAAGGAAGAGAATATGCACTTAAGTTTCATACATCAGCATTTTCCCAGAAGAAACAAATCACGTAAAGAACAGAGGAGCATCCTGGACATGAAAAGAAACCATCTTTACATACCAGTGTATAATCACAACCACCCTTTAAGTTTGGCCTAATTGATGATGCATGCCAATCATTAAAACTTGCGGTTCCATAAGTTGTTATGTTGTAGCCGTCAGAACATTTTTCCAATGGCCTTGACATTAGACCACTCCAATTATGCGATCCAAATGGTTGCTTTCCATCAGTCAGCAAGGAATATGCACCTTCACTATTAAAAACTGATTTTTTTAATGAAAATATACAACAAAAAAATATTAAAATTACATATGTAGCTTATATGGGCAAAATAAATTAGACAACTATATTCAATAACCAATACATGCAAAGCACTACCAATAGACTAAACCAAACTCATACAGAGTCTTAAGTCTAAGTGCATATGAAATGAGAGTTGAGCAACCACCGGACAAACAAGTAAATCTAGACCAGCTCAGATATATGATGCCTGACTTAGGCAAATGTCGCTCTTCTAGATTGCCTACCACTTGAACTTATCTGCTGCAACAAAATGCAATATGCTGCCAAAATAGTAGAGCAACGTACCTATCCCCACATAAAATGAGATGTCCACCCACCCTGATTCGACTCAGGAATTTTCTGAAAGTAGCTCTAACTGCCTCCTCGTTTTGAAAAATATCAACATGCTCCCAATCCAAATTTGTTACAATAGCTATATAAGGTGATAGTCCCAGGAAGCAACCATCATATTCATCAGCCTATTACATGTTGAAATAAAACCTCTGCTTACTAGATCTTGTTCTTTAATGTATCCAACGGCAATAGACTAAACTTGCAAGTACAGAAACTTAGAAAACACACAAGAATTATACTGGTTCAGCAGAACTTTGCCTACGTCCAGTTGTGATTTCTCTAGGTAGAGAAATCACCGCCTCTTTGATTAATAATAGAGATTACAGAACTTTTGCAAACCCTAGAACTAATCCCTCTCTTCTTGCCTTGGCTGTCACAGCTTTCTCTCTTAAAGATTTAAGCCTTCTTGCACCCTATTTATAGGCATAGGGTGCTGATTACATATCCTTTTCAGATTATAATTCTATTCTAAGTGGGATAAGAAAATAGACTTCTTTACAATTCCAAATAGACTTGTAGGATTTCTAATCTAAATTGAATTAGGAAACTAAGATTCTTTCCTAGTCCTTTTAGGAGAAGAATTGGTGCACCCTTTTTCCTAAAACAATCCTAAGCAGAAGGACACTAATTGACGAGCCAAAACCTAACAATCTCCACCTTGGTGAGTCAACCCAAGTCTTGATCGTTTGTACCCCAGTAGTATCTTTGAACCTTCTGAAGGCGACCGGGAAATCTTCAAGAGTCTTCACCTTGGCAATCTTCTTCTTGCCTCATTGCACCTCAAGTGAGGAGGTGCTCCTCTTTAATCAATCAACAAGATTGATCAAGTTTCAACAATGCTTGAACTTCTTGGTCAAGACTATCTTTGTAAGGAAATCTGCAGAATTGTCATCCGTATGAACCTTTTCAATCCAAATTTCCTTAGACTCCACCCAATCTCCGATTCGTGATATCTTGCTTCAATGTGCTTTGATCTTCCCGAAAAACTTGATTCTTTGCCAAGTGAATGGCACTTTGACTATCACACTTTAGCTTCACACAATCTTGAGTGATTCCCATTTGACTTACCAAGCCACTAAGCCAAATTGCTTCCTTTCCAGCCTTCCGCCAATGCAATATACTCCGCCTCACGTGGTCGATAAAGGCGTCAGAATTTGTGGTGCAAATAGTGCCCTCCAACCGATTGGTCCCCTGCATGTAAACACATAACCGATGGATTGACCTTCTCTTGTCCAAGTCACTGCATAATCGGCATCCACATATCCCAACACCCCGCATTTTCTTTTGCTTCTCAAACATAATCCTTTGTCGCCTAGAACCCTTCAAATAGCGCAAAATCCACTGATCGCATCCCAATGTTGCTCCTGGATTTGCCATGTACCGAAACGACACTGATTGCTTGAGCTATGTCGGGACGATGTGCATACCATTGCATACATAAGGCAATACGGCATTAGCATAAGGCACCTTCTCCATTACTTGCTCGCTCTTCCTCGGACTCAGACATCGTTGCCCACTTAATTTGAAGTGAGCTGCCAAGGAGTCGAAACTACCTTTGCTTCGCATGTTGAACTTCTCAAGAACCTTCACGAATATACTTGGCTTGTGATATCCGTATCCTTCCAATGTCCTATCTCTCTGAATTTCCATGCCAAGGATCTTACATCGTGCACCTAGATCCTTCATGTCAAATTCCTCACTCAACATCTTTCAAGTCTTGAATCTTAGACTTGTCTTGACAACGATTAGCATGTCATCCACATACAAAGAATAGCAATATGATTATCCCATCTTGGAACACATGATAGTACACGCAATACCATATAAACATCTTCTAAAATTGATTTTCAGCATGAAGTGATCAACCTCTTGTACCATTGTCTTGGGAGACTGCTGTGCCATACGAGGACTTCCTTAGCATATACTAGGTTCTCTTTTCCCATATTCAACAAACCCTTCGGTTGAGCCATGAAAATTGTCTCCTCTAGATCCCCATTGAAGAAACGCTGTCTTCACATCCATTTGCTCAATCTCCATGTCATGTCGACGCCATTGCTAAAAGCAATCCGATAGAAGTATGCTTGACTACGGTGAAAAGATCTCATCATAATCCACCGCTTCCTTTTGCGAGTACCCTTTAGCCCGCGAGCCTTGCTTTGAATCTCACGATCTTGTTCATGTAGTCCTTCCTTTTTCCTAAATACCCACTTGCATCCAACTAGCTTTCTGTCTTTGGGGCTTAGGAACCAACTCCCAAACAGAGTTCTTGTAAAGAGACTCCATTTCTTCTGTCATAGCACTTATCCAACTATCTCGCTCATCACTTGCTATAGCTTCTCGATAAGTAGTTGGATCTCCTTGACTAATGTTAAGAGCATAATTAACTTGCCTTGATCAAACCTAAACCGCCAGTTTCTTCTTGTTCCGATTAGGTTTGTTCCAAAGGCTATGCATCTGGGAATGCAGTGGATTGTTGGTTGGAGTTAACCCCACTTTGGGATGTTTAGCGGTTTAGAGTGCCTTCAAACCGCTTCTTGCTCCACACGATTCCTAAGCCCGTGAATGATCTTGATGCTCTTCTTCTTCCTCAAAACCATCGATTCGACATCTTGCTCAATTTGCTCCACACGAGCTTGTTCTTCATCCTGAATTGATTAACGGAATCTTTGTTGCTTCAATTTCAGCATCATCCTTCTTCTCCTCTAATGTTCTCGACTTTATTCGAGGCATGGTTGTCTCATCAAAGACAACATCTCGGTGACAACCTTTTTCTTGTTGTTGATATCCCAGCTTGAAACCCTTTACTCCTTTCTCAAAACCTAAGAATATGCAATGTGTAGACTTTGGTTTGAGCTTGACACTTTCATCACTTGGAATATGTGCATAAGCACTACACCAACACCACGAGCTTGGAATAGTCCACCGCTTCTCGGACCATACCCTCTCCGCACTTCGAAACCGAAGAGCGTAGATGGTGACATTAATCAAATAACTTGCATGATTAACGACCTACGCCCAAAAACTATCAGGCAATCCTCGCATGAAATCGCATGCTCCTCTCCTCTCCATGAGAGTTCGATTCATCCTCTCAGCCTCCATTTTGTTGGGGATTCTTCTTTCTTGTGAAGTGCCTTGTGATGCCTTCACCTTGCGATAGACTCCAGAATCATTACTTGTATATTCACCTCCATTGTCACTTCTCGAGATACTTGATCTTTCTTCCGCTTTGATTCTCGGTTTTCGTTTTCCATTCCTTGAACTTTGCAAAAACCTCGGTTTCTCACTAATAAGAACCCAAACCTTCCTAGAAAAATCATCCATAAAAGTAACAAAATACCTGGCTCCACCATTTGATTTAGTTGGTGCAGGGGCCCCAAACATCACGAGTGAATATAGTCGAGTTGCTCCTTGCTGGTTATCGCACCTTTTGCTACTTCTGCGAATGATACCTTTCTTTGCTTTCCAAGAACACAATATTCACAAAAGTCCAAGGTTTGCAAGATGACACGCCTTCCGTGAGCCTTGCTTGTGTAATTCTTGCAACCCTTTACGGCTTATGCCCGAGCCTATGATGCCGGAGTTGATCTTGTCTTCTATACTTTGATTTACAAACAATTGCTCTCCCAGACTATAGTGGTCCCAACTAACTTATACAGCTTTATTGGGTTGTAGGTCACCCCGCATTACCACTAGTGATCCTTTTTGTTACCCCCGAGTCTTCCTTTTTAGACTTGTACCCATAACCGGCCTCATCTAAAGTACCCAAGGAAATCAAATTCTTTCTTAGTCTAGGGACATATCCGACGCTCCCAAAGCTCGTATCATCCCATCAAACATTACGATTCGAATGCTAATTCCTCTACTGGGACATGAAGAATCGTCCCCCATTAAGACTTCATCACGACTTCTTTGTAAGTATCAAACCATTCTCTTCTTTGCACACATATGAAAAGTGCATCCCAGTATCCAAAATCCAATTTCCGAAAGCTTTGGAGCCTCGATGTTCTTGAAAGAGTTCCCCGTCACTCTCATTCTCGGATCGCACTAGTGAACCCGAGCTTCCTTCCATCTTAGCTTTCTTCTCTTTCCAAATCTTGCAGTTCCTCTTCCAATGATCAGTGAACCACATTCAAGCAACCTTCCTTCTTTTCCTTTTCTTCTTGGATTTTGACCTACCGCTGCCGCTTTTCTTGCAGTTTCTCTTCCCGCCCTCTCTCCTTGCCTTTGGCATAAAGGCCTTGAGAGCTTAGTTATATCATCCATTTGGCATATGGTATCGAAGAGCTTGAATTACGTCTTCAAGCTTGGGGACTCTTTTCCAAACATTAGAGTTGTTCGAAAGTGCTTGGAAGACGAAGGTAGAGACCTCCAGGATGATAGCCATATCATCATCTTTGTAAGTTTCTTCGACCTTCGAAGATTAGTTATGCAATTACGGAACTTGCATACGTGATCTTCAATATCACCTCCTTCTGCCTAGTCAAGTCCGAATAGTTCATCTTTTAGAAAAAGTTTATCGACACGGTTTTGCCCATATAAACATTCTCCAACTTTTCCCATGCTTCGGGCGTCATCTTCTCGGTGATGTGTGACCGAATCGATCTTGTGAGATGGATCTCGATGGAACTCTTGGCCTTCTTGAGAACCTTAGTCCATGCGTCATTATGGTTTTCCGCTTTACCTATAGCCAGTGCATCATCCAAATCCTGCTTGTCAGATGCGTTCTTCATCATCCTACGGTCGTGAAGTCATCCTTGCGTCAAAGGGCTTTGAGCAGTCCTAGATCGCATTCAGCCTTCCCTTTAGACATTGTAGAACACTTTAACCTAGGCTCTTGATACCACTTGTTGAAATAAAACCTCACTTACTAGATCTTGTTCTTTAATGTATCCAACGGCAATAGACTCAAACTTGCAAGTACCAAAACTTAGAAAACACACAAGAATTATCTTGGTTCAGAACTTTTTGCCTACGTCAGGTTGTGATTTCTCTAGGCAGAGAAATCACCGCCTCTTGATTAATAATAGAGATTACGGAACTTTTGCAAACCACAGAACTAATCCCTCTCTTCTTGCCTTGGGTCACGCTTTCTCTCTTAAAAGATTTAAGCCTTCTTTTCTCTCATTTATAGGCATAGGGTGCTGATTACATATCCTTTTCGATTATAATTCTTATTCTAAGTGGGATAAGAAAATAGACTTCTTTACAATTCCAAATAGACTTGTAGGATTTCTAATCTAAATTGAATTAGGAAACTAAGATTCTTTCCTAGTCCTTTTAGGAGAAGAATTGGTGCACCCTTTTTCCTAAAACAATCCTAAACGAAAAGGACACTAATTGACGAGCCAAAACCTAACATTACAAACACAAATTATGTGTGTAAGCTACAATCTTTATGAATATGGAATTGATGGTTGCTTACAGAGAGGAGAGAATAAGAATTATATAGTAAAAACTTAACCAAATATTGTTTATTTCTACCGATAAGTGATTGTTATTCATTGCTATACGAATGGGATTTAAATATTTGATATCTTCAGTCCTTTGTAGATCATACTATTACCATTTACCACCTTATTCCTTAATAAGTATACATGTAATCCTCGCATGGATTTCAAAGCTCATGCAACTCATCAAAAACTCAACCCCGTCATGAAAAAGTATACCTCCAGGACAAAATTACAACCATCACCGAAGATAATGTTTCCTCCTGAGAACTGCAAAAGAAAGTTGTAATCATTTTCAACATCTAATGATAAAAAGCTACTCATCTTAAGACTTTATTATAGATTCTAGTTCAAAAGAAAGGAGAAAACTATGGTTTAAACATGGTGAATGGACCATACAAGAAAGAAATGTGTTAATATTGCATCTGGAAAGTTCATCTTTTCACCAAAGATGCATAGAGAAAAATGATACCTGAGGCACATGTGCTCCAACTACTGCTGTAAGATTATCACCCATGCCGTCTAGAACATAAGCAAGCATACTTGCAGTTGTACTCTTTCCTATAAGTATTAATCATTAACCTTAATACGCATTAAGAAAATGAAGGCAAGCTAATAGTATCTTAGATTTGACCACAATTGGATCACTATTATCACTATTATAGTATATCAGTTTTAGAATTTGATACTGGGAATGCAAACTTAGTTTTTTGGGGAAGATCATAACCAAGCATATAACCCTATCACATTTCACTATACTTTTTATTTATAGGAATCACATTTCACTTTACTGCAGCAAAAGGAAGGAAACCAACCAACTTATTTACATTTTTAAGATAAACAATGACAAATTAATAAGAGAGAGATCAGAGAAGACATTCCATAAAACCTTAAAATTGTAGACAATGTTAACTTTGATTGATGAAGATAATAGCTTGGAAAAATTCTTACCATGGCTACCACTTACTGCAATGAGATTATAGCCCTGTGTCAGCTTTCCTAACCAAAGGTCTCGCTTGTACCTGAAAAGGAAAGAGGTTATGATATGAAATCAAGCAGAACAGCTAATGTAAATGTAGCATTACTTGGATAACCAAACATTAAACTGTTAAAGTAGCATACGTGATAAATAATATGACATCCATGGTTATCATTTAGCACAGGAACTGATACAAACAGTTTATAAGATCTCCATGGTTATCAAAAGCCAAAGGAAGTTCCAAACGTAGTACATAAAATTCCAAAGTGATCAGGATGTACTCACACGGTAACTCCAACAGACTTCGCATACAATATCTCCACATTATTTTGGGGAATAGCACTTGAAACAACAATGGCGTCAGGTAATCTTGAGGCAACGTTCCTTTGCATAATTTCCACCGAATGACCTCTTTGCAAAAGTGCCCCTGCTTCCTGTAGCCCATCCATGAAGCTACTCCATTCAATATCCGAGCCACTGACCTCATAACCCTACAGGCGAAAAAAAAAAGTATTAAAATTCAAGAAACCTAGAAATAGTCCAGTTTTCAATTGTATATTACTCTCGTTGACATAAACAATTAAGAGCCGAGCCAGATGACATTCTAATACTTGACATCTGCCGAGAAATTTAAAAACCTAAAGAAACAAAGATTTCAAATTCTATAGAAGTTTGAGCAAATAAGATAGTTTCCTTAACCTACCACCATGCTTTCACTTTGTTGAGTTACTAAAGGAAGCTCCATTGACAATCCTAAATTTCAATTTTCCTTCACTTACCATTTGTTTACTCAACAACAAAGCAAGACTTCTATAAAGGGTTGTTTGTTTTCTTTCATTTTCTATCATTTTACACCATTTTCTCAGCAAGCAAACAGATAGGGCTTAAATCAAGCTTTACCTGCTTGAGTGCAAGCATGGCCAGCGCAGACAACCCACAACCTCCAATACCCACAAAGTGAATCCAACCCTTTCCATTTCTCAAACTATCAAATACTCGCTCTCCCTCCTCCGTGACTGTCGTTGCGATTGAGATGCTATCACTGTTGTTTTTACTCAAGGCTTGCACGGATCTTCCAATGCGATTGGGTTTCCACTGGACGGAGATCTTCCGTAGAAATATCTGTAAGGGAATCTTCTGCTTCTCGATAAGATTGGCGGGAAAATTGAAGGTTTCAGACGTCGATATTGCCGGGAATTTCATTGTGTGATGCAGTGATTTTCCTGGGAACGTGGCGGCTTTGAATGGATCGTGGAAGAGATATGGATGTATAAAAAGGGACGCAGAGAGTAGGCCCAATATATTGCCGGCATTTATGTAAGGAAGAAAGCGGCCCAATACTCCTTTACCAATAACGGGAACCAAAAATTTGTGTCTAAATAGGCCCAATACTTTTTCAACATACCTAAATACTTTTTTTTTTTTTTTTTAAATGTTCATTCTTAGGTTATTTTTTCCCCAAAGTTAGGAATGAGGGTTTTTCAAACGCTGCATGAAGAATATGAAACTACATAAATTAATGTCATTTTTTACTTGGCTAAAATTTGTTGGCAATGTTCATTCTTAGTTTATTATTAGTTTAGTATTACTTTTCTTCCCAACATGGAAATGAAAGATCGAATTTCCCGATTTCTGTTGAAGAATAATACTAATCTAAAAATTATCCTTTTTTTTCTTCTTTTTTCTTCATACAAAGTAATCACTATAAAAATTGAAGAGGATACACCAAGGGCAGTGGGCACCTAATAATTTTTGCCTCCAAAAGCACCCAACTGATGACAATGGACATAAACTAAACGCCAATTTAAATAAACAACACTGACTTCGTGATTGAGCAATGAACGATCAAATGAATAATTCAATTTGCCACCTCTCCAATCGTATCGTTTTTAAGAATTAACCACACGTGGCGTGCGGAGAATGCAAGAACGTTTTCAAGAAATCATAACTGACGGAAATGGGAGACCAGCTGACCAACATGGGGGCCCAATTCCAAAAAGCCCCACATGGGGGCCCAACTTCACACGAGAGTTTCTCTCCAACTCTACCCACCTGAATTGCTTGTCTTTTTTTTTTTTTTTTTTTATTTTTCTATAAACGAATTGCTTGTCTATTTGTTTGGTTAAACCGTGGTGCAATTCCGCCGACTCTGCCTACTACATAATGCAATAACATTATGGAGACAAAAAATACTAAAAAGAAATCATCAATTATATGAAGCCACCTGGCCTTACCGACCTAATCTCTAATCTCTTTGGCTTTGCCTCAGAACAGCAGAAGCCCAGTAGAAATAAATTACAATTAGTGGAGGTTTCAAATTTAATGATATATCGCATAAAAAAATACATTAATGATATATTACCATTTCTTAGCTCAGTTTGATCATTTTGGATTATCCATTTTCAACCAGAATCAATAACATATCAAACTGAAATTGAGTTTACTTTAACTTCTTTCTTTTTTTAAATCAAAGATAAATTTTATTAGATCGAGTTAAAATCATATCAGCAAAGCCGTATCGAATCTATTGAATTGGCAAAACTAAATCAATACGTTTCTTTCAATCACAAATAGTTTCTCCCTCAATTGAAAGTCAGCTATCACAAACAATACAACTATTTAATTTATTGGAGTCTTACATCATCATTTTCCTTTTATTGTTGGGATTAAGGTCAATATCAAAATCAAGATAACTTTTTTATTTTTTTTATTTTTTTTAAAGGCAGGGTGATGGCGGAAGCAATATGCTCAAATTTTGACAGGTATTGGAAAGTTCAAATGTAAACATTCACACTGACGACTAAACTAACGGAACATGGAAAGTAGAGGTCTCAATCGGAAAACATTTGACTCTTGAGTTGACAAACTACAGTGTTCATACCTACATACGTGTGATTACACGAATTAGTTTTACAAATGTGACAGATTATGATTGACATATTTAAAGTGAAATGGGTCATTATCCATTAGCGCCCAACCAATGCTGGTCTTAATCCATTGAATCGGAAATTGGAATGAGGATATGAATTGTAAAAGTTAAGTGCATGAGCCACTATGGCTGCGTTTTCAATATTGGAATATGGAATGGAAGAGCGGATTAGATTGGGAAATTGGCATGACCATACAAAATGGCGAAAATGGGCGGTACGCGGTACGTTGATGATGAGGTTGAGGGAGGGAACAGCAGTACACCATGAGTCCATTATAATATATGGTTGAGTCAGCACTCAGCACCACGAAACTTGTTTGGAAACTTGTTTGGAAACTTGTTTGGAAACGGTCTCACGCTCTATTAGAAAATTGGTGTCCAAGTTGGTGTCTTTAACACCACCCAACTTGTTTCGGGTTTACCCCCTCTGCACTTGTGTATCACTACATGTGGCTTCACAATATTGGACATTTATCTCTGACTAGCTAATTTACTTCAACTCACAAACTTTTGCATCTGTTCATTGAAAACTACCACCTTGATTAGACAAACTATTATTAGCATTAATTTAAGAGTAGTATACTATATACGTAATTTTCAACCCCTTTAATACTATTATTAGCTAAGCATGATTCATGTCATAATTTGTGGGTTTAACGTTATCTTTTGACTCAATGGGGGAAAAAAGAAGAAGAAGAAATGCTAGCACCATTGAAATTGCCCATTGTGGAGAGATTCTTGGAAAGGAATATGATGTTTATAGGGAGTAAAATCATGTTCTCCATCATCTAGTTGCTATGAGGCACAATTTGTCTTTAGGTTTGCCTAGTTTTGATGCATTCTCTATTTCCTTGGTTTCTTAGATTAAGCCGAACTTTTCTCTCAAGTGTTCTTTGTTTATTTTTCTTGTTTTACCGGTTACTCCCGTCTTGTAAACCCCAAAAAAAAAGTATTGTGATATGACAAAAAGTTGCTCACAGTTCATGGTATAAGTGGGACAGAATACAAATTCCCCCCGTACATAATAATAAATATATACATACATACATACCCTTCTTCATTGCAATGCAAAACACTCTAGCAGCCCAGCTGCCTAAAACCCTAGCACAGCATTTTGGTTAAGCTCAGTTTAGTTTCTCACTTGCTCTGTTTTCCACCATGTAAAAACAAAAAAGATCACAAAACCATTTCATTTATCTATACCACTTTTCTACACTGAAATTTCTGATCCAAGGGGAAGTGGAAAATGAGGTTCCATCAACTACTTAATCTAAATTCATGATCCCTTGTATGGTTTGATTCTCCTTTTGATCTCCTTTTCCAACTCCTCGAGGCCTCCCACTTCTTCAAGTTCCTACACCAGATCAAACACAAAATATAATACCAATTTAACTCCTGATCAACTATAATATTTTGACGACCAAGACAAAATTTGTTTGATTAAAGATTAAAGAATTGTAGACCAACCTTGGGTCCTAGAAACAGCCCATATGGCACACCCTCGAATTTCTCTGAGTGGTGGAGCTGAAGCCAAAACATCCAAATCAAACAAAATCTTGACGGTTAGATTCAGTTTAAGAGAAATTCATAATTAAATGGCTCGACCAAAATATACAAATAGAACCCATGTTATTACCTAAACTTGCTTTATGCAACAATTAAGGGGGTAGAGTAGATTAATATAAACAACTATTTTTTTATGTGTTTGTCTTTTTTTTGGTCAAGTATGTGTTTGTGTCTGGTGATCTGATAATTTCGTATTGTAATTTGTATGAGTTGAGCGGTGTGATATTTTAGTACCTGATGAGCAGCAGCAACCTTTCTCAAATAGGGCACGTTGGCTATGGGACCCACTGGGAATCTTTTGTGAACTAGACCATCATGGACAAACATATACGCCATGCCAAAAACTGTAATTCCAAGACCCTGTTCAAAGTCAAATTGTCAATACCAGAAAATTTCTAACGCCCTTTTGTTAAAATGGATTAATTTATAATTCCCATCAATTAATTACGATTAAAGACGTTAAAAAAGCCATAAACTTGGATTCGTAGTAAAGATACTCTGTGAGAGAGAGAGAGAGAGAGAGACTTACAGCACCAAAACAAAGGCCAGGAACAAGGCCTTTGTGGAAGAAACCATAATTGAGGAGGCCTATAGCTGGAACAGCGTTAATTATAGCAAACACATCGTTAAGCTCGAATGGACCTTCTCTGGGTCGGTGGTGAGACTGCAAATAAAGTTCATATCAAATATCAAACACTGATTGGTTGCTAAGAAACTGAAGGGAAAAGGAGAGGGAAAAACAAAACAACATAAAAACTCAAAGCTTGTCATGTTTCTTTCATTGCTGGTTTCCAGGGAATGATAAAGAAACAAAATTTCAAACTCAAAACTTTGTTGGCATCAAAGAGAGAACAAAAAGTAGCAAAATTCGAAGCAAACCTCGTGCATATGCCATAAAGAAGCGTGCCATAGAGCTTTATGAGCCCATCTTGCCCAAAACTCCATTCCCACCTAAAATATACAAAATATAACATCCAAATCGATTTAGCAGCTTTCAGTGTAAATAAAAAAACTTCAAAATCAATTTAATTTAATTAAGTTTCAACAGTCAGTGAACTTACAGCAGCACCAACAGATAGAGCAAATGTACCCAACATTTCAGACAAAGGCACATTCCCACCCTAAACAGAAAACAAAATCACCCAATTCAAAAATTCAACGAGAGAAGATAAAGTTTGTAACTTTTGTGGTTTTGGGAGCAGAGAGAAATTGGGTACCTCCATTTGCCAGTAAAATCTGTAATAAACAGCCATGACAGCCATGGAGGTAATACCAAAGCTGGACATCACAGCAGCAACAAGATAAGTGAACCTCTCCGATTTCTTCCTGGACAACTTCTCAGCCACACGTACGGACGGAATTACAATTGGGATCTGAGAATCAGCAGCCTCTTGGGCTTTTTCTGTGCAGTTTTCGAGATGGGTACTTTGCTTTTGGTCCTCCATGACGACATAGACAGTGAAACAGAGCTTCCTTCGAGCTCTATATTGAAGTGTTGATTTTTGGTGGCGAAGATTCGGAGGTGGGAAGAAGATAGTTGGGTTGGGTTTTGCGAGGAGGTATGAGGATTGGATGAGACGGATGGGGTTGGGGGTTGTGGCGGCGAAGTGCCCAAGCGCCATTGAAGAACTTGGGTGAGGCTGAGGCTTCAGAGAGAGAGAGAGATATTGAATTGAGAGTGGGCTGAATTGAAGTGAACAGACACCACAACTTTCTGTCTGCAAACTTGAGAGAGTTTATGAGAAGAAAACCATCGCTTAAAATACTCGTATGCCCAACTCAAAAATAAATATAAAAAGATGCCTGATTTGTGGACTAAATTACTACAACGCCATTCACGTGGCCAAGATTACCGACTGATTAGCGAAACATATTATTTTGAAAAGGGATAGTGTTTTTGTAAATTAGTGAAACAATAAGGATGGGAATTGGGAAAGTGGGGTGATAAACGACACGTGTCAGGGAGGGACAAGGGAATGCGAGGCGGATTGGCCGCCGAAGGATTGCGAAGGAGACGACAGCGAATCACAACACACAAGGCATAGATTGTTGGCACAAAACGACAGCGCGTTAGCCTTTTGCGCTGCCTTACCAGTTTATTGGCTGTCATAATACAAGGCCACGTAGGTGTTTATGCGTTCACTCACTCGCATTAAAGACTCGAAACCTCCGATTAATTCCACTATTCAGGTGTGGGGATATTTTGTGGTATTTACTAAAAAAAGAAGACTCAAAATTTTTTTGGAATGTTCCTCAATTAAGCATTTTTGCTTATCACTTTAACACAATATGTACCATTATTACCATTCTCAACATTTGACACGTGTCTATAGACATAATCATGGTTCCATAAATACAAAGCAAAAGTTAACTATAGTTATGCATATGGACACGTGTCAAGTGTTGAGAATGATGATGAGAGTACACATCGGGTTAAAGTGATAAGCAAAAATATTTCATGTTACTCCATTGTCTTGTCTTGTCTTCTCTTCATCTCTTTCTTCTCGCACCGTGATTGGCTCTCGAATGTTAGGCTCTATAGGTAGGTAGGGTAGGTATCGTATGACACGTGGCAAGCTCGTAGTCGTCTAGACCTACACATGGATAATCTGTGGGTCATTCCGGTTTGAACCGGATGTCGTTGTTTTGGACTTGCTAATAATGGAACCCAACAGTCTTTTTCAATAGTCCACGTACGACAATCCTTTTACACAGCCCAAAACGTGCATGAATTTATTTATTAATTATTTACAGAGCCCCAAGGAAAAAAAACCAACTAATGGGGCCCAAATAGCTAAATTTGAATTTTGCCTGTGGGCCAGGGTTGCCTCATGCTTCCTTTGTTAAACAAGGCATCAACAACCCCAACGAGTGGAGCCCAATAGGCCCAAATAACGAACATTTATAAACACGGCCGTTTGGAGTCTCAATAACAAAGGCAATTGAGGTTATAACGTGGAGTTATTTGGCTTACACCTGCTGAGATTTTCATGCTTTCATTTCATACAATCCCTCATGTCCTAGAAATTACGCAAAAATCTACTCATAATGAGAGGTTCTTAATAGCCATCGAACCAATAAAAATGTTTAAATTATTGAACGGCTGAATTGAACCTCCCATCCCAACATATTCCCCTCATTATAAATGGGTCATTGTATTGCTTGAAATGATACTAGTATTTTGTATGTATTATCCAAAAAAGGGAAAACAGTAAACAAAATGAGAACTGAGATAAGAAACAAAAAAGGGAAAAAAGGCTGTCCAAGTTTTACAATGAATAACATAGAACAAATAAATAAATTTAATGTATATTTTTTTTCCTTTTTGATGATTTAAAAAATGAAAGATGCCCCAGGCACAACCCAAAACTTTTGCCATGTTTTGATGTTCCTAACTAATTTGCGAGGCAGCCATATCGATTGGTATCTCTATTTAATTAAAAACGTAAACATTGAATTATGACATGTGTTATGTATCCCTAACTTGCACGTCCGGATCATTTTAATGTGGGGAGGATCGAGAATGGGCAAAGTGCATAAGTCAACAAATTATAATCCATCACCAAATATATATAGATTTTTTCACAAATAAGAAATTTTCCTTAAAGAAAGATTGAGCTGCTAACATTTACTGAAAAGTTTAACATATGAATTATGGATCCTTTACTAGAAATAAACGTCGATGAAAGTTGACTTGACACAGAGAGGCCAAAAAAAGAGAGAGAGGAAATGTGTAATTAATGATAATATCTAATTTTTAAAACCTTTTATGCAATAGTGCCCGTATGTGTGTCATAATATTATCGTTTAATCTTCCCAAAAAAAAAAAAAGGGATTTTCTTTTGACACACGGGGTATGCCAAAAGCAAAAACTTTCTGTTATTCAACAGGCAATGCAAATGGTGAGGGAATTAGGTAACCGTTGTGAATGTCTCATCGTCCCAAAGAAAGATGAAGCGACAAGCCAAGTAATGCAATGCAACAAAGACCCATACATACATATACATAATCCACATGCAGCCCATAATATACACTTTCCTTACTTACACGTCTGATTTTACTTTACTTAAGTGGAGGTATTTACTGTTTGGTTTTGGGATTATGTGTTAATGACATGAGTCCTATATTCCTTAAATAATTAGGATGAGAAATGTTAGCCACCTTCTCTCCAACCTTCTCTTTTGGATCTTCTCCATTATCTTCATGACATGTGTCAATTTCTACACTAAAAACAATGTATGAAGATAATAGAGAAGGTCCAAAAGAGAAGGTTGGAGAGAAAGTTGCTAGCACTCCCCAATTAGGATTGTATTTAGTTTTTTATTTTATTTTATATAAATGCACAAAAGCACCATAAGATAGTACAAAAGATAGCAAAACTATCTGAAACCCAAATGCAAGATGCAGGGACAAGAGCGTAATCTTTAGAAAAGATTTGCGACCTGAAATAAACATTGGGGAAAAAAAAAGAATGAAAGAAAAAAGAGAAATCTTAAACTTCTTTTCAATCTGTTTAACAAAACAGCATTGCCAGACTGGGGAAATTTCAGTCAAGGAAAAAGAGTACCACCACATTACAACAAACTAAAACAACTCCAAAACTGGAACGGTAAGTGGGCGCCGGTAAATTCCTTCACGAGGATGGAAAAACACTTTCCCCTATGGCCCCGTTTGGTTCATGGGAAAGGAGGCTTGGGAATGGGAAATCAATTGCTTTCCCATGTTTGGTAAATCCGATCATGGGAATTGGTTGCCTAGCACATGAGAAAGTAGAGGGGAAAGTGAAGCTTTCCTCTCAAGTTGGGTTTTGATTTCCCTCATCATGGGAAAGTTTGGGAAAATGAGCCAACATTCAATGCACATTTTTCATGACCATTTTGTCCTCATGAACAATTTAGAATTACAATGTATCATTAAATGCTTTTTTTTTTATTTGATTTAATATGGGTATAATTGGAAAATTATACAACCTTTGTTTTCCATTCCTACTCAAAACAAACATGGGAAATGAAACAAAGTGAAATCTTCGGATTACTTTTCCGACATTACCAAACGTGGGAAATGAATCTTCCATTCCCATCCCTTGGGAAATGTCATGGGAAGTGATTTTCCCTCAAATCCGTTCCGTGAACCAAACGAGGCCTATGTGTTAATCATACAACATCTTCAACCATAGCTAAGCAAAACTTCTGGGCATCTGCAAGTGAAAACCTGAAAAATAGATGGGAAAACTAGGAAACAAGAGTTGGGCATGTGCGTCAACTGTGGGAAACTAGCAAAGGAAAAAAACGAAGACAGAAAAAAACATAACAACAGAACACGAGCAAACAAAAGACAGGAAACAAAACCAAGACTGCCCTGGAAAAATGCAAATAATTCAAAAGAACAAAGAAACGGTATAAAAAACTAAAAAAACCAAAATAAAAAACAAGCACCAACAGAACAACTATCCTAAATTGAAATAACCAGAAAGAAAGAAAGAGAAATCACTAGAACAACAGAAAACACCTATAAAAGAAACCAAGGTGAAAAAACAAACAACTAATGGTAAAACAAGCAAAAGTAAATCGTGATAAAGAACTAAACAAACCAACCGTAACAATAACAAACCAAAGAACACAAAAAACCAAAAATAGCATTAACATAACAGACAAACCAAAAGGTGAAGAAAATAGAAAACTGAAACTTTCTAACAAGAAAGCAAAGAAGGAGAAACTCCTCCCTGACCCCGAGTCGGAAGATGGCGTGGCAGTGGGACGGGTGAGGCCAACAACTGTCGTATTTAATTTCCTTTTGTTTTTGTCCTATTAAAATTAGGATGTATTTCCTATTGTAACTCATGGTTTTGGACATCGCAATATATTCATCCATATTGGAGAAGAATACATACAAAAAAATCTTCCCGTATTCTTATTGTCTGACATTACCATAGGTTTAAAAAGGTGACGTTAATTAATTCAAATCCATCCGTGGTAGGCAATCACTCCATTCAGATACCCTTCCAAGAATAGGAAAACCAATTAATTGGTGCACCTCTATATAAATTCTCTACTCTCTCTCCCTAAACACCACAGTTTTGTACAAACAATTCCTTCACTTCCAGACCATGGGCGGAAAATCCAAGATGTCCAATGTACGTTTCTTTTCCACCCCTATATCTCTGTGTTATTTTGTCTAACAAATTACATTCAATTTTCTTATTTTTGTTGGCTTGTTTTCTGGGTTGAATATGATCATGACAATAGATATAGATGCTTGGGGGGTTTTGATGTCATGTGTCTCATATAATTTTTGACAATGCACGGTTCCTTTATATCTGGTTTTTTTTTTCTTCTCATGAATGTGACATGGAAAATAACAATATGTGTTCTTGTTTTGTTCTTCTTCTTTTTCTCTAATTACAGGTTTCTGGTGCAATCATTTTTATACTGGCATTATTTTTCCTAAGAGCCGCAGAATGTAGAACACCAGCGAATGGGGGCACGGTCAAGTACTCTGCCCTTAGCTGTCGAAAGCACAGTGCTCTTTTGACTGATTTTGGAGCCGTTGGCGATGGCAAAACGTCCAACACAAAGGCCTTCAAGGCGGCCATTCATCATCTAAGCCAGAGTGCATCCGACGGCGGAGCACAGCTTATCGTGCCACCGGGGAAGTGGCTCACCGGGAGCTTCAACCTCACCAGCCATTTCACCCTTTTCCTCCACAAGGATGCTGTTATTCTTGCAACTCAGGTTTAATTCTCTTGCCTTTTTTGGGGGAATATATTTCCTTAATTTATTCAATATAAATTTAAGACTTAATTGATTGTAATTAGCTTAATTGATTATTATTTTTTGTACTCAGGTTTAATTTATTTCCTTTTTAAGTGCGATTTTTCTTGAAGATTTTTGTACATATATTTAAGCTTAATTGATTGCAATTACCATTCTTCTAGCATAGAATTTACTAGTAAAGACAAACATCTCTGACCTAGTAATTTCAGTCAGTTCAGAAAAGGACTCCCACCTACACCTAGTAATGTACAAAAACATAGGAAAAAGCTTTCTTTACTATGTTGTATGCATGCAGGAAGTCAACTCGTCGACTTTAATTTCTCTATCAGCCAAATCTTTTTCGTGTAAATTTATCAATTGGTCATCACCTTTACCATTAATGACCATTTTGCATGACTAAATTTACAGGATGAGTCAGAGTGGCCTCTTGTTCCAGTCCTGCCTTCATATGGGAGAGGCAGAGATGCCCCTGATGGAAGGTTTAGCAGTCTCATTTTTGGAACAAACCTCACCGATGTCGTAATTACCGGTAATTAATCATAAATCAGATTTAATTATTTTAATTTTACTGTGATTTTGGGTCAATTATGTTAATGACTAAATTGGTATTGGATCATTGTTTTTTAGGTAACAACGGCACCATCGATGGGCAAGGTGCTTCTTGGTGGAAAAAGTTCAAAGCAGGTCAATTGAATGAAACCCGACCCTACATGATTGAGATCATGTACTCTAATCAAATCCAAATATCAAATCTTACTTTGGTCAATTCTCCTTCCTGGTTTGTCCATCCCATATACAGCAGGTAGGTTTCACCATTTTTCTATCCTAGGTAGGGCTCGTTTTGGAATGCTTTTAGAAGAAGCACTTTGGTTTACAAGGGTTTTTTTCAATTATATAAAAGCACTAGCATGAAACTGTTCTGATATGTATATATTCTGGTTTTAATTTGCAGCAATATAACAATCCAAGGGCTCACTATCCTTGCACCAATTGACTCTCCTAACACAGATGGCATAGACCCAGGTTAGTTAATTTGTTTCCACTTTGTTCTGGCTCCTTGGTCATATTTGAACATAGTTAATATGTGTACCTATTTTTGCTCCATTTTCAGATTCATGCTCACAAACAAGAATTGAAGACTGCTTCATAGTCTCTGGGGATGACTGCATTGCAGTAAAGAGTGGATGGGACCAATACGGGATCAAAGTCGGGATCCCAACGGAGCACCTTGTGATCAGAAGACTTACATGCATTTCACCTGACAGTGCTACCATTGCTCTAGGCAGTGAGATGTCCGGTGGAATTCGTGACGTTCGAGCTGAGGACATCACAGCCCTTAGCACTCAATCCAGTGTGAGGATCAAAACTGCCCAAGGAAGAGGAGGTTATGTCAAAGACATATTTGTCAGAAGAATGACCCTCAAGACTATGAAGTATGTTTTCTGGATGACTGGCTCTTATGGGTCTCACCCGGACCCTGGCTATGATCCTAAGGCATTGCCTTTGATCCAGAACATAAACTACAAACAGGTTGAGGCTGAGAATGTTACTTACTCTGCAAGGCTGGACGGAATTCCTAATGATCATTTCAAGGGAATTTGCATTTCTAATGTGACTATCACACTGACTGAGAAGCCCAAGAAGTTACAATGGAACTGTACAGATATTGCGGGAGTTACAAGCAATGTGACTCCAAAGGCATGCGATTTGTTGCCGGAGAAGAAAGAAGTCGTCGATTGTCCTTTCCCAGAAGATAGGTTGGCAATCGAAGATGTTAAGTTGGTGACATGTTCTGCCAGTCTCCCCTTTTTCTGAGAGTCATGTATTATATGTGAAGATGCTCAAACGAAATGCAGCATCCTATGTTTCAAATATATTGGAGTCTGAATGACAATAAAATCATAGTAGTATAGACTATTCATTTGTTCACCAAATAATCAAAATTGATTAAGAGTATCTGAAAGAATGGACCTCCGCGATAATTTCAACTGCATTAATATTTACAGGGAAAGCTTCTGTTATGAATATCTCTAAAATGAATTATTCCGGATTGACAAATACCTAGGTCTCAACCTAATGAACCATTCGTTGAACTTCAATACAATCTTCTGGTACCGGTTTTGCTGCAGCTTTATCCTTTCATGTGTTTATTGTAGGGATCCTCACCTGTTTTTGCAGAAGCTTTGCTTTTGACTAACAGGACGAGGAGTCTCTTTCTTAGGCCATTGATCCTTCATTGTAGGTACAATGATATGCGTACAAGTCATTCAGAAAATGAAACATATGATAGAAGTTAAGGAGAAAAAAGGAGAAAAGACTTGTTCTTACATCACAGAGTAGCAAGTCACGAGGCTCAAGCATGTGAATAACTTCTCCCATTCTAGGCCTATGTTCTAAATCGGGATCAATGCAGCGAAGAGCAACCAAAAGTACCCTTTTGAGTTCCTTTGAAGAGGGCTTCTCTGGCAACTTAGGATCCACCACACAAGCAATTTTTTGACTGGCAACCATGGACTTCAACCAGTCAACTAGATATGGCTGCAATTCAGGAGTCATTGTTCAGATATCAAAGGTTGAACAACAAAAACACCTTAAAAGTTTCGAAATTGGGAATTTGTACTTGCGGTTGACTGCGATCTGTAGGGTTCCTCCCAGATATGGTCTCCATAATAAGTACCCCAAAGCTATAAACATCGGACTCCTCTGTGAAATCACCAGTGGCAGCATATTCTGGATCAATGTAACTGGAGTTTCATGCAATTTTAGAATGAGAAGGAAATCATCAAGAATTCACAAGTAGTATGTTCCAATGGTGAAAATGAGCAGGCATATATAGTTTTCCACAAGCAAAGAAACCAACCCTAGTGATTCCATTATAGTGATCCCCAATCAGGATTGTAGAGCTTAGCAAGGCCAAAATCTGAGATCTTAGGATCCCACTGGTGATCAAGCAGTACATTGCTAGATGTTAATGTTCTATGTAGGACTTTTGGTTCAATATCCTCATGAAGGTAGGCCAATCTGCAGAACCACACTCACTTCAAATTATACGACCACATATTTGTCTAATGGAATATAATTTAGATATATCGGATCTTACCCTTTTGCTATTCCTTGGATTATTTTCACCCGAATGCTCCATGTTAGAGGGCTGACTTGTGCGGAGCATTCATGAAGCCAATGCTGCAGATTTTTGTTATCTACATACTCATGCACAAGCAATCTAAAATAAGAAAAAGAAGATCATTAGCTGCCTTTTGAACATCTAAACTTGTCAATGTGGAAAAATTCTCATACCTGTATGCTCTCTCAATATGGTATCCAAGCAACTTGACAAGATTTTTGTGTCTCACAAACCCGATTGCCTCCATTTCTGCTATGAAGTCCTCGACTTGAAAACTGTTGATTTATACCATACACAAGCTTTATTTAGCAAAAACTGAAACTCAATAAGACTTGGACAAACATATGAGTTTCCGTCAACCTAGCATTAGCTACTTCGGTTTTCATCTATTTAAAGATCGATGAGAGAAATGAAAATGAAAACCACAATTGGGTTTCTGAATTTAACTTTCTTTTAGTATTTTATCATCATTTCCAATCATATCTAATTTCTTATTCGTCACTCTAGGCCATGGCATATTGCTATATACCAACTCATTAATGGGTACCTGTCACTCACAAGCCTCTTCACTACCACGCGAGTATTATCAAACAGAATGCCATGATAAACAATTCCATAATCTCCATTGCCAATTAGATTCTCTTTCGAAAACCCGTTTGTTGCTACCTCAAGCTCCCCCAGACTAAACTTGTTGCCCCTCCACACATCCTTCACAATTGGGGAGTACCTAGAAACCGATTCCAAGTCTGTCACATAACTATTTTGGATTCTCCCACTAGCCTGCTGAGTAGCGGACAACTGATCCGAAAACAGCAGTCCATGTTGCCGCAGCTTCCCGCTGTTCATCCCAATTTCCGAAAGGTTAAGCGAAAGCAGCCTCCGATCAAGGGATGAACTACAATATGCATTGTGTGGATTTTTGGAAGCTATAGGATTTGGGAAGCGTAGATGGGATTTGTAGGATTTTCGATGACGATGGTAATGGATGACACAGAGCAGGAAGACTATAAGAGTGAGAACTGTGAATAGTACAATGAAGATTACAAGCAAAACCCATAACTTGACACCAAAAACAGAGGTTGGCTTCATGAGCTTTTTCTTGAGAGACAATGCACTGGAGGACATGTCCTCAGAGAGAGAGAGAGAGAGCTTAGTAAATAGCAGTGGCATGAGTGATCAGGGTCATTGAGCAGAAAGAGCTATAACACAGGAAGTTGGGTTAATCCATATCACTTGGGTAAAATTTAAATCTTTAGGTACCAAACTAATCAGCGGAAATAGCGGGAAATCAACTAATAGTTTCCTGCCACTTCAAAAATGGCTATTTCTTTGTTTATCTGGTAAATCGCCACTTTCTTTTTAATTTTTTAAATTTTCTTCTTGTCGGACTTCCCAGTAGATACTTGTCGACCTGCTCGCCTAATAAAACGACATGCATTTTTTTTTTTGTTCGCTTCTAATTTTGGCTCTGGGATTTCAGTTGTTCTTTTTCTTTGTGGCAGAATTCATGATAGAAACAACATCTTCACAAGCAAAGCACAATAAACAGGGAGAGAAAGAGCTGAACTATACGTCACTGGGAATTTGAATTCCAATAACTCTCAAATCGTTCATTCACTAGCCAATTAAACCCTTCTTTCCAGAATCTTACAACTTACAAGGCAGTTCTCCAACTGATTTCCGGTCCTTTGTGTGGGCTGAAATTGCAAAATATTGTATATCACAATGCAAAATAAAAATCCCATTGGACGTATGCCCTGCCCTGCCCTGCCCAGCCTTACAATGGAGCTGGCTCTCTTTATGGCTTCAAAAATGGAATGGCCTCCGCAGGCAGAGCTCCTCAATGACTCCATCTCTGAAATGTTTCTTTATTGGATGTAGCTTGATCTCATAAAGCTTCGGCCAAAGTTTTCCGGTCACTGTCAAAACATACGGATTAGTACATATAGAACAAGAGACTACCACAACCCCAAGAAACACGACACATATCATCATCAGATGAAGCACCTAGACAGAAACACAATTCTTAGACGCTCCCAATAATTATAATTAGATGCACATTCAGTTCGATCCATAACCCAGTTCGTGAATTATTTCAATTAATTTTATACCAAAAGAGGATAACCATTCTTCCTAATGCTGGTAATCATTTCAGGGTTTCCATCATTTTTCATGAGCACTGGGTAGAGCACAATAAAAATTATACGATTTCATAGAAAGCCAACTGTTGGAGCTTACCAAAGATTCGGTTTTTGTCACTATCCCATGCAATGCCATTTAGAACATCAATACCCTGTTTACGATATTAAAATTGATAATAAGTAAATTATTAGTTTGGCATGTATAATTTCAAGAAGAATGAAAGTGTGCATATGCAAAGTGTCTTCAAGAACTTTCATACAGCCTAGCCTTTCAAGGAACCCATACAGATCATACATTGTATAGCAATTGGCACTAGAAAAAGCAGTGATAACATAAAGAAGATATCGTCTTTGGTTCAAGGGCTTACATGATTCCCAGATGCTAGTAAGCCTTCCCTGTAAGGCATACATAAATAATATAAAATCCATTAAATGAAACACCCAAAAAAGGGCCTCCCAAGAAAGACAACAGAACATGATACTCCTGTAATTAGACTAATGGGACTGAAAAGTTAATAATTAGATAAAGGAAAAGGAATGAACAGGAAAACCTTAAATTTGGAAGGAGAACCCATCCAAGCACCCTGCCATCTTCATGCGAGATTCTAGCAATGCAGTCAGTCTACACAAGGCAACATAAGGCATTTCAAGACACATACATTTTTCCATCCACACATCATAACTGAAATTTTCTGTTGTCCACATGTAGCCCATATACTTCTATAGGGAAGTCATGTCATATGCCAATGCTCCCATTAACATTCCCAGAAAAACAGAACTATATATCTTTTTAAAGTGAATTACAAACGAAACAACCAAAAATCATTTGACTTGGACTTATATTTGACGATGAAAATCTGACCTGATAAACGTTTGCCCAAACTTCGCCTTTTACAAACTCCAACTCATTGAGGTTGTGCACTTCATGATCTTTGTATTTGACAATATGTTTGTCGGTCACTGCATGAAATATGACATAACTATTATAATAAATAAATAAATAAACAGAATTATCAAGCAAATTCAACTATCACTACTTTGGAGGAGATAAACAGGTCATCAGATATAGGTAAAGCATAAAACAAAAATACAACAGTTATACAGAAAAAATAAAACAAGCAAACGAACACAGAGTAAAAGAAAAATGGGTTGATGTTATATACAAAAGAAACCTTTCAATGTTTGAGGGTCAATCTTGTACAACACTGACGAGCCATCACTTCCAAATAACACTTTCCCATCAGTAGCCAGTCCCCAACCATCATGCATCTTATGAGTGAACTTCTCAAACTGTATTGTGCAAAAAGTAAGGCAAGTTATTAAGGATCAAGAAACCACAGTTCACTGGAGTTTCAACTCTCTATTTAAGGTCAAACTTAATAGAATTGATTTAAGCAGACCAATTTTACCATCAGAAAAATTGAATATGTAAGCACTGAACATAAAACTCAAACACTGCAGAAGCAGAGTCATATAATGACACTATTTAAACTGTCTTCAGTTTTTTTTTCATTTCCTTGTAAATCAGCTTGATATAAAGAATAATAAATATGATATAACGATAAACATACTTTGAAAGGAATAAAGGAAAAGCACAAACTTTGCTTAAATTTTTTCGGTCATATATGAAACCATATTTCGTCAACCAAGTTACTTGGAATAGCCTACAAAAGAACATATAAATGGCTAGATTAGCAATTTGGGACGCTTTAGATGTCATCATATCATAAATATAGAATGAAAAATCAAAGAAAATTGCTACTCAATGTCAGCTTGCGTTTATTTATTAACTGAATCAATGACAAAACACAATTCAACATGATTTTCTTTTCAGACCTTTCACCAAGGAGAGTTAATCCCTCTCCAAAGTAAGAAGCATCCATCTTCTGAAGAACTTCAACCTGTAGGTACCAAAACCAAAATTGGATTCAGACATAAACAATCTACACTTTAGCAATGTCCCAACCAAGCACCCATTAGAATCGATATTCCCAACAATTACAGATAACTTGACTGGAAATTTCCTTAACAAAGTGACATTTGTCACTATGTCCTATGTACAATTGTACAAGTAACAATTCAACTTGCTAACCAGTTAACTATGAATCAAGAGGATCAGTTAACATGACTGAACAAGGAAATTACATTTTTTTTTTTTTAAAGAACCTACCTTCCCTGTTTGAAGAGCTACCTTGCGCACTGATGACTGAAACAATGGAAAGAAGGGATGAATAACAGAAACAAAATACAAGTCAGGTTTCAATTTTTGACTGATACAACTGATTTACTCTCTGAAAATAAAACAAAATAAGCAACAAAACAATAGGCAAACTCACCTTCCCATAAAGACCAGTTGACTCGAATAAGCTTTCATTTCCAGCATAAAGAAGCCCCTGAAAATAAACAGCCCACAATTCGTAAATGTAAATTTCAACTTAATTTTACAGATACACCTCTGAAAATTTAACCACGAGGATTACCTGGGTGAAGGCGTTGGGATCGTGAGGGAACTCATTGACTACCTCGATTGAGAAAATGCTAGCGGAAACGGGAGAGAAACTGACGTTACTCCAAATGTTCGAAGAAATGCCCAGAAGAATAAAAACGCCAACAATGAGAACGACGGAGAGGATCAGAGAGGTTTTTCTGTAGTTTGAGGACTTGGGCCGAGCAGCCATGGGAGTGAACGGCCTGGGATCCGATCGCTTATTTAGCTTCCTCCTAAGCGATCCGGTGGCCATGAAACCGAGGCCCAATCATAGATCAGTTAGGGTTTTTAGAGTTCAAGGTGTGCTGCTGAGTGATTTTGCGGGACGTAAACGGCACTCTTGCGCTCAAATGCGCCGGGGTTGGTGCCGTTGAGTTGACCGTTGGTTCTCGAGTTACCTATCCTCCACTTTGGAACCCTGCCACCGCCACTTCTTTTATCTTTTATTTATTCACAACATTTTTCATGTTAAAGTCTTAAATTATAAAATATGGATAATTTCACTTCCCAAAAGAAAAAGATAATTTCACTCCCTAAGAAAAAAATATAATTTCACTTCCTAAAAGAAAAAGAGATCATTTCACTTCCTAAAAAGAGCAGATCATTTCTTTTCTTTTTTTGGTGAAAAAAAGTTTAGAAGGAGGGGTGACTATCTCATTCCGCATACCAAGATCTTTTTGAGAACTTACGAAGGGTCTTAACCCATTTTTTGGTTTTTACATATTATTCGTTAAGAGAAATTGTCGGCAGCGGTACCTAGACATTGATAGCGAAAAGAACAATCCTTACCCATTCAACCAACAAGCAAAAGCAGATAATTTCACTTCCTCATAACAAAAAAAAAATTCATGCTTATATTATAATTTTAATATTTATTTATGTTAATTAAATATTTAGTATTTTTACAAGGACCCACTAGTGTAGTGCTTTGAAGCAATTGCTCCTCAGCCAAGAATCTTGAGTTGATCCGTATAAAGTATAGTGTGGTGTGAGTTTAATATATTATATCGCCCTTCTCAATAGGAGATGTCATAAAAAAAAATCCAATACTTATTTACTTTATGGGCTATATCTCCAATGTTCATACCACTATTGGGCCTTCGCTGTTTTGGTCCACACATAACAAAAGGCTGATGTGCTAGTTCTGGGCCATTCAGCTGTTACACACGGTGGGGCCCGCGGTGACGTCATAGGAAAACGGTTTGAGCTGGGAAGAACGTTCCAGAGCAATCGACTTAACAAAATGAAGAGAACGTTCTCGATACGACCACGTGAGCCAAACTCTTCCGCTCTATTCGACGTCGTTCCCAGTAGGCCAATATACGCGGGAGATTATAGAAGTCGAGAGAAGGGTAGAAGAGTCCAGAAGCACACTAACCCCTTCCTATTCTTTATAAAAGCCTCTGCAATTCCTCAGCCTAATTCATCAGTAATCAGAATCAAAATCACCCAATCTCTACGTTCAGACTCTTCTGCTTCGCTTTCTCTCTCAAACAAGCTTTAATTTTCTCTCGCTTTCTCGCGCTTTGTCATCGCAATGGCGGACGTTCAGATGGCTGATGCAGAGACCTTCGCTTTCCAAGCTGAGATCAACCAGCTTCTGAGTTTGATCATCAACACCTTCTACAGCAACAAGGAGATTTTCCTTCGAGAACTCATCAGCAACTCCTCTGATGTGAGCCTCTCTCTCTCTCTTTGATGTTTTCATTGTTGTTTTATAATAAACAATTTCTTAGTAATTTGGATCGATTTTCTTCCCAATTTTTCATTAAATCGCTATGTTTTGTTTTCAAAAACCTAGCTTCTGAACTAAATCCTGTTCTAGCGATAATGTAGGATTATCGGTTCGTTTGTTAGGATCTGGATTTGTAGAATTTTGGCATTGATGGCTTTTGGTTGTGCGTAGGCTTTGGATAAAATTCGATTTGAGAGCCTGACGGACAAAAGCAAGCTCGATGCTCAACCAGAGCTTTTCATTCGGATTGTACCTGACAAGGTCAACAAGACGCTCTCCATCATTGACAGTGGTATTGGCATGACCAAAGCAGGTAAATATCTGCGGCTCAGTTATTTTAGTTCTCTGTATTGCTTTGTTTGGTTTCATACATTTCCAGAACTTAAAATGATTAGTTAGTGAAAAATTGTGCATTCCATGTTACACTGGTTCCTGTTTCAATTATCTCAATTGTTTTTCGACTATGTTGAAAACCATGTTTATTGCATCTGTAATTACTTAAATTTATCAACAACGATACATCTCTATCAAAGAAAACTATCCAATCAGTTAATTACTGTATTGATTATAATGAAGTATCTGTTGTTCTTTTAATTGAAATGTCTTATGGTCATGTTAATAGATAGTCAATCTAATTGCAATTGATATTTGTAGATTTGGTGAACAACTTGGGTACAATTGCACGATCTGGAACTAAGGAATTTATGGAGGCATTGCAAGCTGGAGCCGATGTGAGCATGATTGGACAGTTCGGTGTTGGTTTCTACTCGGCCTATCTTGTTGCTGAGAAGGTCATTGTGACTACAAAGCACAATGATGACGAGCAATACATCTGGGAATCACAGGCTGGTGGTTCCTTCACTGTCACTAGGGATGTCAATGGTGAACAGCTTGGCAGGGGTACCAAGATCACCCTCTTCCTCAAGGAGGACCAGGTAAATAACTAAACCAACTAATTAGTTCCCTATGTGAGCATTGTTAGATAATTCAATGTGCTATTGTTTCATTGTAAAAGGATGAAAATAAGAACTGAGTATTGATTCATTGTTATGTTTGTTTATGAACAGTTGGAATACTTGGAAGAGAGGAGGATCAAGGACCTCGTGAAGAAGCACTCTGAGTTTATCAGCTACCCCATATACCTCTGGACTGAGAAGACTACTGAGAAAGAGATCAGTGATGATGAAGAAGACGAACCCAAGAAGGAAGAGGAAGGAGATGTTGAGGAGGTTGATGAGGAAAAGGAGAAAAAATCCAAGAAGAAGAAGGTCAAGGAGGTTTCTCACGAGTGGCAGCTCATCAACAAGCAGAAACCCATTTGGCTGCGCAAGCCTGAGGAAATTACCAAGGATGAATACGCTTCCTTCTACAAGAGCTTGACCAATGACTGGGAGGAGCACCTTGCTGTCAAGCACTTCTCTGTTGAAGGACAGCTTGAGTTCAAGGCCATTCTCTTTGTTCCAAAGAGAGCTCCATTCGACCTGTTTGACACCAGGAAGAGGATGAACAACATTAAGCTTTATGTGAGGAGAGTGTTCATCATGGACAACTGCGAGGAGCTCATCCCAGAGTATCTAGGTTTCGTCAAGGGTGTTGTTGACTCTGATGATTTGCCTCTCAACATCTCTCGTGAGATGCTACAACAGAACAAGATCCTGAAGGTGATCAGGAAGAACCTTGTGAAGAAGTGTATTGAGATGTTCAATGAGATTGCTGAGAACAAGGAAGACTACCAGAAGTTCTATGAGGCATTCTCCAAGAACTTGAAATTGGGTATCCATGAAGACAGCCAGAACAGAGCCAAGCTTGCGGACCTTCTCCGATACCACTCAACCAAGAGCGGTGAGGAGTTGACAAGCCTGAAGGACTATGTGACCAGAATGAAGGAGGGTCAGAAGGACATCTACTACATCACTGGAGAGAGCAAGAAGGCAGTGGAGAACTCTCCATTCCTGGAACGCCTTAAGAAGAAGGGCTATGAAGTCCTTTTCATGGTAGACGCGATTGACGAGTATGCTGTTGGGCAATTGAAGGAATATGATGGCAAGAAACTGGTGTCTGCAACCAAGGAAGGTCTCAAGCTTGACGATGAGACTGAGGAAGAGAAGAAGAAAAAGGAGGAGAAAAAGAAGTCTTTTGAGAGCCTCTGCAAGACCATCAAGGACATTTTGGGCGACAGGGTTGAGAAGGTGGTGGTCTCTGACAGAATTGTGGACTCTCCTTGCTGCTTGGTGACGGGAGAATATGGCTGGACCGCCAACATGGAGAGGATCATGAAGGCTCAGGCTCTGAGGGACAACAGCATGGGCTCGTACATGTCAAGCAAGAAGACAATGGAGATCAACCCCGACAACGGAATCATGGAGGAGCTGAGGAAGAGGGCAGAGGCCGACAAGAACGACAAGTCTGTGAAGGACCTTGTGTTGCTGCTGTTCGAGACTGCCCTGTTGACCTCTGGTTTCAGCCTTGATGATCCAAACACTTTTGCAGCGAGAATTCACAGGATGCTGAAGCTGGGGCTTAGCCTTGACGATGAGGAGACTGCTGGGGAGGATGCTGACATGCCTGCTTTGGAGGAAGATGGTGCTGAGGAGAGCAAGATGGAGGAGGTGGACTAAATTTTATTCTGCATTTTGGGGAGTAAATTGGTTTTGAGTTTGTGGATATTCTGGGTCATTTGATTTTAGTGAAGTGGTCTGGTTTATGTTGTCTTTTGCTGTCTTTTTGAGTCGAGAGTCTATGGAATCCTATAGTTGTGCTTAATTCTGAACTCTGTTACAAAGTCAATGTAATTTGAATTTCTCCAACCCAGTGTGCCTCTGTTCTCTATCTTTTGAGAATACTATTGCATTTTGATTCTGTCTATATTTTCATGCATCTAAACAGATTGTGAAAGATGGCATGGCATCTTACCTAGATGTTTGTTGCAAAACTCATTATCTGTTGGACTTGTGGGAAATGGGGCGTTAATGGAAGCATATGGACTGATTTCTGGGCCTTCTGCTCCCAAGTTTCAAGACAACAGTCATCCCCTACTCCATAGGAGCAAAGAACCATTTAGGCCTCGGTTCCTCTCAAAGGTCTGGTTGATACTTTCTTATTCTACTTCACATTACGCATATGATGTCCGTAATTAAGTAATACTCATTAGCCTTTTTGGTCCTACAATTATTGGCGTGGATTTAGAAGCTGTGTAGCCAAAGAAATACACTTAAAAGTTCCAATTGATGTTCTTTCAGACAGAGAATCATTCAGGGAAGAATCCCTGGGATTTGTGTAAAGATGAGACATTTGGTTCTTCTGAGTGTCTGAGTCAGAAGGAAGAAGAGGAGGAGAAAGAGAGAAGAGGTATATATGATCCCCTTCCTTGTGCTAATGCATTTAAAAATACAGAACTTTATGTAGTGCTTTGTTGCCTATTTGGCTTGCTACTTAAGATTGATGACTGAAGAAGTCTGGTCCTAATGCAAATGTGAATTACTTGTCTCCATCAGATTTGTTTGAGGTGATGACGGAAGGACACGAAACAGCTATCCAAGAGAAACAAAAGAGAAATCCAAATGAGCATGACGAAAATTCCAAATTTGTCATGCTTCTGGAGGATTCTGCACAAGTAATATCCCCTGCTTCAGTTGAGAATATTGAAAGAAAATCCTTAACCAATTCCCTCATACCAGAGGTAATGGGTCATCCTTAACCAAATTATTGGTCTAAATGTGCTCATCAATTTTCTTTTCCTTTTCCCTTTTTTTAAGGAATTGAAAGGCCTATTACCTAATGTCCTATTCTGTCTCACACCCTTTTTCTTGTCATGCCCACGGCAGTCTGATCCTAATGCAAACCACACCAAGAGCCCTGAAATTTGCTGTCTAAATTTGCTCATCACTTTCCTGTTACAGGTAGGGTAGCAAATGCTGGTTGTTCTGTAGTAACTTAATATTTTGTGCTTTCAACTTAAACTTTTTGATCTCTGATTGAACTGTAACTTGCTAAATCTAGCGGATAAAACATGGAGAGAAGCTAACATTTTTCACCTTTCAACAGAGACAAAGCCTACCTGTGGCATCACTTCTTGCAGTGAAGGATCTGAATCTATGGCTCATGAAGTGTCAAAGGACCTCATGCGAGAACCATCGTATTGTACAGGTTCCAGAAAGAGATTGCAATCAACTGATGCATCTTCTTTCATTCAACAACCTATTGTAGATAACTATGTCTTTCCTTCAACAACTAATGAATATGGACTCATTGGGTTCGATTGTGAAGACAGCATGTCCTCTAGCTCTGTTGATCAAAGTAAGAGCAAGGAAAATCAGTTAGTCTCTAATGATTTCATAGCAACATTCAGAACGGGTGTTGAAATGGACCCGGGGTTGAAAGTCAATCCTGACAGCTGCTTTGATGGAAAAGACAGTGTTCCCATTGAACTTCTGTTGCCTGATGAGGACAGCTTAATTACAGTGGATGACTTCAGGTTTACGCCCGACACGGAAGATAACACCATGCTTATGGTTGAAGGAAATCCAGTCAAAGCTGATAGGGTAAGCTCAATTTCACCAGTTGATACTTATAGGAAGCTAACGGGCTTGAATATTTTCAAAAATGAAAGATATACACAATGGAGTTCAGAAGGTTCTGAACAAAATGCGTGCAAAAGTCCTGCACAGTTTCATCAAGCACAACCAAAACAGGGGAAGACATCTTTTCATCCACTAGATTCTCAACCAATTCAAGCTCATATGAGTTCTCAAATGAAACCCATAACCTCAAACTACAATTGTCCCAAGACGTTCCGCCATCCTTCGTCTACAAACCTACTCCCCGCGAGTATTTTCCGTCACTCTCATGCCAAACCACATCAGCAACTGCAGCAGCCGATGCTCATTACAGGAAGGATTCTTCTTCCACAACAAATAATTGGGTCTCCAAGAAGTGCAATGGCTCCTCTTCCCAGTGATCAATCTCCTTACATGCAGGAGTTTGGACCCTATTCAAGATTTTCCATTGAACTACCAATCGTCAAATCATGGATGTTTTGGAATGCCAAATCCAGGTAAATGTGGGAAACTCCATTAATTTGCTAATAAGTGACAAATTTGATTTGAGCTTCATTCTGCAATAGTACTTCAGGAACGTGATCATCGAGTAACAGTAAATATTTCCATTGTTTGTGGTGTCTATTGCAATGTAGGAACAGGCTTTTACCCTTGTAGGTGGAACTGAGCGCAATGCAGGGGCAGGCTTTTACCTCTGAAACAGTATGGCTAATGGAGCGTTTCGGGATGCATTGTTGGACACAAAATAACGTCAACTAGACATGGAATTTTTACCAATCTGTAGTTGTAGATGATCCAATTGTGATGATCCAATTGTAGATATTTGTTCTTCATTTTTTAGGAATGTTCTAGGGCTTAAGTAGTTTGCCCCATAGTTTCTACTGGTATATGAGACTCTATACAAGGAAAGGACAATAGAAAAGCAGAAGCTTGAGAAGATTATGGAACTTCATACTGTGTTCTTTTTCTTCAGAAAAAGTAAGAAAAAAGAAAAACTGCAGTTAAATTCTCCTCTGGCTGGATTTGTTTGTTGATTCTTATGTCGTACAGGCTTCTAAATCTATGAAAAGCATGTGTGGATCGCAACAGCACAGGAAAACCCAGATGATCGTAATACAGAAAATCGAGCATGTCTTGGTTTCAAGAGGAAATTAAATAGGCACACGAATACCGCACCAAAATTACATAAACCCACAACTAGTGTGATTAAAAAACTTGAATACACAGGAACCCAGCGCTGTACAGAGTAGCATTAACATAACTTTGAACACCTGTACACTTCCGCAAAATTACTTTTGTCTTGATATATACACCACACGGAGATGCCAAATGTACGGACATGCTGTGCGACTTACAACCTAGTGTAGCACAAGGAGTCAATACCCAGATGCAACCAGACGCTTTAAGCTAATGAGCCTTTTTTTCCTGGAAATTTGTCTTCTGGATGTCAACACCAGTTGTGCACCGATTAGATTCGAAATGCAAGCACTGCCAACGGGGGATGAGAAAAAAGATTTTGACTTCATGAACTACTACTACTCAAGCAACTTTCTTGTGTTGATCGTCACAAAGGCTTTTAGTTGCATCACCATGACTCGCTGTATCCACGTCAATTTTGTAGGATGAAAGCAACTTTCTCTGCATCCAATTAAAACATTCAGCAACATACTCGGTATTAAGAGGAGATCAACTAAACAAAGTAGCTTTTTATATATCTTTCTTCCTCCTGTGGTGCAAGCAAAGCAAAGAATAAAATCAGAGCTCAGTGAAATGGAAACTTACATGATCCTCGAAATCAGGACTGCTCAAATTGATGGACAGATTTCTCATCAACAGTAACACCTGGAGAGGAGCCAAAAAATAGAATAACATCACAACTACGCCATTTTCAAGTCTAAGTTGATTCACGCAACTATTCCAACTACAAAATCTGTTGAGTTGTAAACATTAATTGAGGCAGTTATAATGCACAAAACTAAACAGTGACTTCCTCACCGACCATTTGAAGGTTAGATAACAAACAAATCATATACACTACAGTCAAAACCTAAACAGATAATACATGAGATTAGAAAGGAGAAAAGAAATACCGTGTCAACATCTATAGGATCCATATTCTTCAGTTTCTGCAGATGACCTGTAACATTAGGGTCAAAGACACTGCCGATGAAGCTGTATACTTGAGAAAAGTCAGGAAGAACTGCATAAAACAAAGGAAACATATAGGTGTTACATTCACAGGAAACACCATTTCTAACTATAAATTTGTAATCTCTAAGGCCACAAACAATGGAGTAATGGAAGGAGACAACACAAGGTAGACATATAAATCCAAAAGGTACAAGTGTATCGTGCTTATATAAGTCCAGATTTTTTTAATGGGTCCAGCTCTGATATACCATGTGATGCAAAGACTTATCTAAAGAAAAAATAATTAAATAATTAGTAAAAGTCCTCATGTGTGACACATAGCCCTATCACTGATTCATATGGAAACCAGATCAAGATGGCAGCGAAATAGGTGAACGTTTTTGCTGTTCATGATAGAAGAAATGCAAGACACATACATAGAGCTGTGCTTATATCATAAATTTTGATACATTGAGCACCCAAATACATGTTGAAACAAAAAACTCATGTCCATATACAAGAATGAAATTCCATGTTTGTCACAAATTTGTTCCACTTCAAGGTGTAAAAGAGTTCAAATCCAATATTAAACTATTAGAACCATTTAGGTGACAATACTTGTCCAGGAGGGAAAAACTGCAAATAGGAAGATTGTCGCCTCACCTCTCAATGCATGGCTACGAATTACTTGATCAGTTGTTCCATCAACTGGTTCAGCTTTTGGAATGCTTTCTGTGCTACTGCAACTGTTATTCGGCGCAGTTGGCCCTGAAAAACATACCGCACGGAAAGCAAATGCAACTAAATCAAGCTTGCAAGCAATAACATTAATGTACAATGAGATCAGGTCATTGTCATGGATATTTAATTTATTTAGTAGTCCCACCTTTGGACTCATGTGATAGGTTGGCTGTTTGCATGGAACCACTAGTCCAGGAAGGGACTACAGTGCCAGGAATGGGACTTATAAGCATTGACGCTGAATCTGGCCTTTGAATAAACCCAGATTCATGCAAAGCAGATGAAGACTGACCTGACCCAGACACTTGTGGAAGCGCCAGAGCTGGCAAACAAGGCACATATGAGTGAGGGCTGTATAAACTTTGTACTGTGAAAAATAGGATACATGAAATTGAACTATCCTCACCATTTTTAGAAGCTTTTTGAGGATATGGGTGAGCAGCTTTCCTTTTTGGCCTAGGGGGAGGTAGATGTTCGCTTGTCCCATTCTTTTGAACCTTCAGAAAATACTTCTGTGCATGACTACGTATCTGCAAAAACAATCCTTCTTATATGGGTAACGGTGTTCATTATTGTGTGATATATAAAATTGCAGATATAAGATTAATTGGTGATAGTCACTAAAGCATATCTTTCTCTTTGCATTGGAAACTATATAATGAATTAACTAATTGCAGATATTAAGGAGACCAAACAAGAACCGTCCTTTGAAAGCTAACCTGTATAACTGTCTTTGAACCAATGAATGCTTCAATCTTTTTCCAATCACGGTCAAAGCTGAATGAAACAGAGGGAACATAAACAAAATTAGGGAATGACACAAGAATGTATGAAACATAGCCTAAACTAAAATAACATCAGCATAATAACAAACAATAACACAAATTGGTGATGAGAAAATGAAATTACCACTAAAAGCCTACTCTTTTTCCACATTTCTGAAACTTCTCTTTTTCTTTATTTCCTAAAGTTTCTCACCAACCAAACAAACCCTCAAATATTTCAAAACACAAACAGAAACTATATCGTCTCTTTTCCCACACTTCAAATCCCAATTCGAAACTAAAACAGTAGCGCCCTATATTTATAAACACAAACATACAGAAGTGAAGAATTAATAGAAATGAAATATACAGCTGGAGGGCTTCGAGGAACTTGTCGTGCTCGGGTTCGCTCCAGCTCTCTCTGGACTTGGTGATAGTGTAGGGCTTCCGAATCTTCTTACTCAGATCCTCCGAAGACAACGTCGTTGACGTCGTCGTCGTCGTCTCTGAGGTAGTGACTGAGGCGAATGGCCCGAGCCCGGGTAACGCCATTCCGCTCGGATCCAAGTACAAGCCCTCTGTCGGATTCGGGTTTTTGGATACCATAAATTCCGAAATAGTCGGGTTCGGGCTTTTGCAAGAGCGATCTGCAGGCGACGGAACTTTTTTATAGGACCTGGATATTGTTGGATGCGGCGGAAATTTTGGTAGGTGGGAAGATAGGCAATAGAAACTCGTCACGTGTACGCTACAGAGGGAATAAGAGTATGTTGTTAGGCGTCGGATGGACGGAGAGTCGTTGGATTCGCTTGTTTCTTTTTTTGGTAATTATTTTGAATTTTCGGCTCTTGATTTTTCTTGTTTTGGAGTTGGATTTGATTAGATTGTAAAGTCACTGTCAGGCCCAATCTAATACAAAGGATCAGGCTAGAGCAGCAAAGAAGGTTAAAAATGGTTGTCACATTTTATCTTTCTAGACTTTAATGCAAGTGGATTAGAGTCAAGCCATGCGTTAAGAAAAAGTGTTCCAAGTAGGGCAATATGATAAGAGTGAGCAAACTAACACATGACCCAAATGGATAAGTTGAGTGATCCAATTAAGGAACATAACTAAGGGACGATTAAGAAAGAGAAAGGAACCATGTTGAGCATGGATGACCATAATTTGGTTCGGTTTGAATTCATCATGAGAACTGATGAAATGAAAAGGCAAATGAGCAAAATAATGCATTCGACTAACAAAAAATGTTGTCTTATAAGTCTTAATTCAAGTGACATAAAATAAGTGAGATAAATTAGAATAAAAATAATAAAATTTCGAACCCACTAATTATGAGATGATGGATCTCCATAATCATGTAACAGAGTTAGTAATTCAATCCTCCTTATATCCAAGTGTAAGTATGTGTTTCAAAATTTGTCAAAAATTTCATGTAGGATGGATTCAAGAAACTAAAACCAACAAAATGAATGCCATTTCAAGTGACGAATTGAAGAAGTTGGAATTTTGTTCTCATCCATCCACCATCCAATAGACTTGTGTGATCTTGGTAATGGCGGAGTTGTGTGGACCAGGAGGAACTAGTACATCAGCTCTCAATTTGGATTTTGACTGACCGACCAACCAATTGTGGAGGGAGGTGGATAGGGAGAGTCGGTTGTGACTCGTGAGAGAGAGGGGTGAAGAGGACAAGAGAAGAGGTTTAAAGTGTGGGCCGTGGTCCTGGGAAAGAGATTTGATTATATTTGATTATAGTTTTTTTTTTCTAAGGGCCCAAATGTAGCAAACGCATGGTATTGGGACGGAAAAATTCTGTGGTCCAATTCTCTTCTAAGTGTAATTATAGTAGGCCGCATGATAGTTATACTTATAGAACAAGGGAAGGAGCACCCTGAGCAGATACTTTAGATTGGGCCGTACCAGATGCTAGATTTTTTGTGATATTTCTTCCTTTTTTGTCTTTATTTAATGAAGTGTTCTAATATCAAGTTTGGTTAATTATGTATTAAACACAAATTTGTCTCGTAACAGATTCATGTGGCAAAGATGATAAAAATATACTTAAGTATGTACATTTCAAAATCAAGTCCAGCTTGCTGGATTTATTTTTCCCATATTTTTCTCGATTTATTGTATGCAAGAACCTTAATTTCGGATGTGTTCTTCTTGTACATCTCTTGTATTTACCTATTTATTAATGAAATTATGCTTGTTCTTATAAAAAAGTATGTGTAATTTTCTTTTGTTGCAAAAAAGGAAAGAAAACAAAAAATTAAACACATGCAACTCTTTCAGGCATGTTTAATTTTGAGTGCTGCTAAACGAACCCTAAAATTAACTTCGTACACCCTATTATCTAAGTATACCATAATATTTAAATCAAAATATAAAATTAACTAAGTACACCCTATTTAACTACCCAAAATAACTTTGATACACCCTACTACACTTTATCACACAACACCCTAATACTAATCCTAAAACATATTTCCCTTTTTACATAAATTTGTGCCATCTTTTCGGATTTTGGGTTTGCATAAGAATATTTAATTTCATAAGATGTTGTGGGAGTAGATTAAGTGTGATGAGATGTTCAATGCCTCATGGGACCTTCTCCAATGATTTACATCGCTTGATACTTAACTTTTCAATACAAGGCATTGTTCCCGCTTCCACCCGTATACATCTAAGTTCATCAGATTTATCGAGGCCTAGAAGCTTGAGCTTCTTAAATCCTCCAGCGCCAAAACACAATATGTCTCCTTTAAACACCTCAGATAGTTCAAGATGTACTAGATTGGGCAAATACTGCAGGAATATAAGTGAATCCTCCTTTAACCTACTCCATTGCAAATATAATTTTACGAGGTTATGAAGACAAGGTATCCAATGAGGTAATGTCTCTAGTCATCCGGGCAAATAGAGCCGCTGAAGAAGTAGAGGAGGAGAAGAAAGGTACTCCAAATCAATGATCTCGCCTTCTTCTATGGAAGTTATGGACAATGCACAAATTTTGGTAAGTTTTTCAATGGATGAACATAAAGCCTTTACCACATTCTTTCCTCATCTTAACAATGCCTAACCTTCTCAAAATGTTGGTAAGTTTTCCTTCCATCATGTGTTGCCTCCGCCAGTGCTTGCTGCATTGTTCACCGTGGGCACTAAGTAATACGAAAACTTCTCTACGTTTGATTAGGGTTGAATATGGTGAGATGGATGTACTTATTAAAATTACATTTATTTCACAATTCAATATATCATTTTTGGTCATTTTATATTATGGTAAATTAGTAATTCAATATATAATTTGATAGTAGGGTATACTTAGTTAATTTTAAGGTTTGTTTAACAACACTTTTAATTAATTTTTGTATTTACATTTTAAGTGCATGTGTGTGGCTCTGTGTTTATAAACAATCTATATATTGCCAAGGAGTTGTCAAACGTAATTTGACCATTGTCATAATGAAAATTTTGCTTCAAAACAAAACAAAATAAAAAATCATCACCGTACATGTGCAGCCAAAAAGTTTATTAGGAGTTTCATAGTTCCAAATGAAATTAGGATCCACAATATTATAAGAGCAATGCATACAATATAATTTAGCTGCTTGTAGAATCGAATCTTTCAGCCATCTCAAACAATATTTATTCTATAAGGATCCATCTCATTTATGAAGCATATTATTAGTAGCAGCAGCCTAAAAATAAATATCAGCCCAACCCATTTATCTTTATTGATTTTCAATTAAAAGAGTTTTTGATACAAACCACATGAGGAGAGGAGTGTAATAAGCCACCCAATGATCAGCACACCCAGGCACACTCACAGAATCACTCAAGACACCCAAAGCTTCAATTCTTATCCAACTACAGCTGTACAAGGACAGCCAGCTCAGACCAAGGATAGGCACAAGGAATATGCCACCAATACATGTTCGATACCTTTCTAGAATACCTTGTATAGACCAGTATATATTACAACTATTACACAATGGTTTTTGTAGGGTTTTTCAGTTCAGAATATCAATATACAAAGTATGCAGCTTTTGCTGCTTTTGCACTGCAATTATACAGAATTTCCTTTCTTGTGAAAATTCAATTAGAATGGGGGATTTTTTTTCACACGGAGTTCAAACCTGAAACCCCTCATTTATTGTGTCGCGAGTTTTACTTTAAATTTAACTAGAAAAAAAAAAAACATTAAAATCAGATGGCATAGTTAGGTGGAGGAGAACACTGTAGTCTTCCCAAGTATTTTTCTACAATTTAATATTTTATCATTCGACAGGATCTAATTATTATATAAACCAGTGGAAATGGTAGGCCTCTCCTAATAAAGAGAGGTGGGGGCTCAGCAGGGCTGGCGGCTGGGAATTGAGGACGATGACCCAGCACACTGGAATAGAGTCGTATACAACAAATCTTCTTGTAATGGCAAAGACTTAGAAATATTGGTTGCTTCCTGGAAGAAGCAGAAAGCAAAACATTATGATTGATTGGAATAAAAAGCTTTCTGGAAAATTCATTGAAATTTTCAAAAAAGTAGTTTGGTAGAGAGAGGCTACTTCCACGGTGTCATTTGGCGGTGGGAAATCGTTGAAAATAACGTTTGCGTTCTTTTTTGATGAGACATAGTTTGCTTTCCATTATTGCTAGAGAAAGTTAAAAAGAGGATTAGTTTTCCTCTTGCGGCTAAAAATAAAATTGCACATGATTTTATTGACCGTGGACCTCTTGACTAGAGTTGGGTTGACTCAGTTCCTTCCCTTCCTTCCATGCGCTGGTGTCATCTCTATTCCCTATCCATTCACTATAAATTAGAGTCCCGAGGTCCCCTTCAATTCACCAAGACACTCACTCTAAACGTCTCTCTTCCCATTAATTACTACAAATCTCTCTCTGTTTTCTTGGCTTCTCCTCAAATTTGAATCTCTCTCTTAATTAAATTCCTCGTTCAGACCTCTCAAACTCCATAGAAATGAAGGTTAGCATTTTTACTTTGCTCCAAGCTCTTTCTTTTTTTCAGACAACTTTACAAGGATTGGATCCTTTCTGTCATCAGTTGATTCACTACCTTTTTATTTTGTACATAAATAAAGCTGGTATCTTTGACACTAAAACTATCACTGGGTTTTGAATTCTGATTACTTTTTCTTTCAAGTTCTAAGTTCAAAGATTGATGGGTTTGATCTTAATTTACTTATATCTCACTACTCTTTTTTTTTTCTGATTATAATTTTTGGAATCTAATGGTATCTTGTTACATGACAGAAAGTAGTGTTGAAATTGGAATTATACGACGAGAAGGCTAAGAAGAAAGCCATGAGGGCAGTCTCAGGGCTTGAAGGTAATTGACTTTACTTTGGTTTAATTTCTTCTTCCACATATTACTCTGTTTTTCTTTTATAGTGGTGAATTAATCTTGTGGATGGCAATTTGTTTCAGGGCTCGATTCAATTTCCATGGATATGAAGGACAAGAAACTGACAGTGACGGGGGACGTAGATCCAGTAAATTTGGTGAGCAAACTGAGGAAGCTTTACCCCACACAGATAGTGTCAGTTGGACCAGCAAAAGAGGAGAAGAAGGAGGAGCCAAAGAAGGCAGGTGAGAAGAAAGATCCAAAGGACGAAATGATTGAGCGTATAAAAGCCTACCAGGCTCATTATCCTCCCATGCCTGCATACTGTTACGTGACAAGCCAAGAAGAGAATCCCAATTCTTGTGTCATTTGCTGATTTTGACAATTTTTTGTTCAGAATTGGGAAGATGGTGTTCAAGAAGAGATGTCGTATATGTACAGTGGGGTGTTATTTATTTATTTATTTATTTTGTTGGCGTTGGTTTGCAATAATCTAGAAGAAAATAAACTTTTCTTCGAGGTCTGACCAAATAAAAAAAAATTCTTGGAGGCCTCTTTGATGTACGACTCCGTTTTTGTTATTACAGTTTGATGTGGTATTACTGGGATAATTAATGGATGAATTAGCTATGTGCTACTAGCTTCAGAATATAAATTTGAGCAGATCACTCATTGATTTTGAACTCTTGGAAATCTAGAGCTTAATATTTTTGTGAGTTAGTGAAGAACTTGTTCAGAGTTTCCCTTCAATTCATACGGCATGCAAGAGAGACAATGCAAAAAATATCAGCCCTTGATACACATACACAGAACGATTCTTTGAACAATCGGTGATTCTTAATGTCCATGTTATCATCAACTAAAAATAATGGGATTAAATTATGTACGTAATGGTATGATCGTGACAGAATATTGTGAGAGTATAACGTACCACATGCTTAATATGTGTATACGTTGTATTGCACTAAAAAAGTTGAAAGAAAAAAAAAAGTTTGGGAATTCATTAATACTCTAATATATAAAACGAATGATCTGATAACGAGTGAATGTGATAATAAATGGCAGGAAGGAGAATTCGTAAGGTGAAAAAATGCAAACCGACCGATGTCTATTTCAACTGTATATTTTATAATCAAAATATTTAAGAATCTTGGGTTATTATATAGTTTTCCGTGACTCACATACAAATATAGAATTAATTGATGATTTGCTCCATAAACTTATACATAGCTTTCGATTTACCCAATATTTTTTTAAAAAGAAAATTAAGGATATGATTATTTTTTTTGCCAATTTCCTGCCGTCTAAATTCGCAATCCAATTTGCCCTTAAATATAAGGGCAAAATGGTCATTTTATACGTTAAAAATAAATACAAAACATCTTTAAAATTGAAATAATATTCTCTCTCTCTGTGCATGTGGGTTGCGGGTGGATGGGTGGATCTCATGGGAGGCAAGGGATGGGGGATGGAATGAGTCTGCGTATGGGGGAAGGGCTGGGGATGGGTATGGGTCTTGAGGGGCAAGGGTTGGGAGATGGGTCTTGGCTGGGGCTGCATCTCGCGTGGGGGATGGGGGTGGTTGTATGGTGGATCTCAGGGGTGGTTGTAGGGTTTTGATCATGATTTTTGTTTGTTTTGTGTGGCTATTTGGGTTTTATGGGGAGTGAGGTGACGTTATGGATGTCAAAGAAAGAGCGAGACAGAAGGAGGAGGGGGCGGGGAGAAGAGGCAGCGGGTGGAGGGTGGGTGGTGGTGCTACTGATGTCTGTGAAGAGAGAGTGGGAGAGACACTTTGCAAATATCAAAAGAAAAAAGTTCAAAACCCTAAAGACTAAGGGAAAAGGGCGATGAGAGAGAGAGGGAGGCGGGGAGTTGCGTTGGGAGTGGGGCTGGTTGGCCTGGGGAGAAGTATTAGGTAAAGGAGTATGGGGAGAAAAAAACTAGAAGGGAGGGGGAGAAAAAAGAACAGAGGGGATAGGGTTTTTTTTGTTAGAGATGGGAAATCATTGAAAACAAAGTTTGCTTTCTATTATTGCTAGAGAGGTAAAAAGGTACTTAGTTTTCCTCTTGCAGCCAAAATTGCACATGACTTTATTGACCGTGGACTTCTTGACTGGACTTGGGTTGAGTCAATCCCTTCCCTTTCCTCCTTCCTTCCTTGCGCTGGTGTCATCTCTCTTCTCTATTCATTTTCATTCAATATAAATTAGAGTCCCTAGGTCCCCTTCACTTCACCAAGACACTCACTCTAAACGTCTCTCTTCCTCATAATTACTACAAATCTCTCTCTGTTTTCTTGGCTTCTGCTCAAATTTGAATCTTTCTCATAATTAAGTTCCTTGTTCAGATTTCATAAACTCCATAGAAATGAAGGTTCGTATTTTTACTTTGCTCCAAGCTCTTTCTTTTTTTTCGGACAAATTTACAAGGATGGGATCCTTTCTGTCATCAGTTGATTCACCACCTTTTTTATACATAAATAAAGATAGTATCTTTGGTTAAACCAAAATTCGTTTTCTTTTGACACTAAAATTATCACTGGGTTTTGAATTCTGATTACTTTTCTTTCAAGTTCTAAGTTCAAAGCTTAATGGGTTTGATCTTAATTTACTCATATCTCACAATTTTATTTTTTTTTCTGATTATAATTTTTGGAATCTAATGGTATCTTGTTTCATGACAGAAAGTGGTGTTGAAATTGGAATTGTACGACGAGAAGGCTAAGAAGAAAGCCATGAGGGCAGTCTCAGGGCTTGAAGGTAATTGACTTTACTTTGGTTTAATTTCTTCTTCAACATATTACTCTGTTTTTCTTTTATAGTGGTGAATTAATCTTGTGGATGGCAAATTGTTTCAGGGCTCGATTCAATTTCCATGGATATGAAGGACAAGAAACTGACAGTGACAGGGGACATAGATCCAGTAAATTTGGTGAGCAAACTGAGGAAGCTTTGCAACACAGAGATAGTGTCAGTTGGACCAGCAAAAGAGGAGAAGAAGAAGGAGGAGCCCAAGAAAGAGGAGCCAAAGAAGGCAGATGAGAAGAAGAAAGATCCAAAGGACGAAATGGCTGAGATTATAAAAGCCTACCAGGCTCACTATCCTCCAATGCCTGCATGCTATTACGTGAGAAGCCAAGAAGAGGATCCCAATTCTTGTGTCATTTGCTGATTTTCACAAATTTTTTTCAGAATTGGGAAGAGGGTGTTCAAGAAGGGAAGTCGTATAGTACAGTGGGGTGTTATTTATTTATTTTGTTGGTGTTGGTTTGGTTTGCAATCATCTAGAAGCAAGTAAAGTAAACTTTTCTTAGAGGTCTGACCAAATAAAAAAAATTCTTGGAGGCCTCTTTGATGTACGACTCTGTTTTTGTTACTACATTTAGATGTGGCTTTACGGGGATAATTAATGGATGAATTAGCTATGTGCTACTAGCTTCAGAATATAAATCTGAGCAGATCACTCATTGATTTTTGTGAGTTAGTGAAGAATTTGTTCATAGTTTCCTTTCACTTCATATGGCATGCAAGAGAGAGAATGCAAAAAATATCAGCCCTTGATACACATACACACAACGATTCTATGAACAATCCGTGATTCTGAATGTCCATGTTATCATCAACTAAAAATGATGGGATTAAATTATGCACGTAATGGTATGATGGTGAGAAAAGATTGCCAGAGTATAACGTATGCGCTATATTCCACATGCTTAATGTTTGGTAATTCATTAATACTCTAATAGCAAACCGACCGATGTCTATTTCAACTGTATATTTTATAATCAAAATATTTAAGAATCTTGGGTTATTATATAGTTTCCATGACTCACATACAAATATACAATGAAACTTGCTGTGAATTAGTTCAAAGAAAACGACAAGAAGGTGTAGCTTTTGATTTTGAGCTTCATTCAAGTAACAAGGCCGATCCGCTACTCAATTGACTAATTAATAAAATGTGATGAAGACTTGCTCCTGCGTGCAAACAATACAAATAATACCAAATGTCTCATTTGACAACGGGATCATTAACATTCTCTATGATGTTGTGGTGTGGTGATTAAATAGACGTACCGCATTAGGCGTCCTGTTAATAAACTGATAATGCCACTTAATTATTATTTTAAAGGATTCTACTACATCAACATAAGAATGAAAACGTCGTCATCCTAGTCTGTAAATGCTTCCATCATGTAATTGCACTTTGGTTTCATTTAGCTACTTACCTGTTATGATCAAAGTTGGGACTAATTTACCATTTTATTTTGAGTGATACAATAATCTTACTTTATTTTCGAGATTAGCTTGATTAATGTTACAGAGTTTGTTGTTTTGTAGTGAGTTACTTGTTTAGGGTTGCAGATTGAAACGCATCAATTGTGTCTTTTGTTTCACTTCTAGTTGACGTGTAATCAATTTGCTTAGAGGTTTAGCACCACATAAAAAGCAAATTAAAAAACAAATATATACACTTGGAGGTCGGAGCAGATCAACTGTCGTTATGTTAATTTTAAAATAATAAACTATTCAAGCATTTATAATTTTGTAACCCGCTAACGACATGATCAAGATGTAGATTACATCATTCCATATGTAAGACCTCAGATCTGAAGCTATTATAGTACTTCAATCTAGTTGAGAACTTTATGGGGTTTATACTTTTAACCCAATGCTTTAATCTTTTTCATGAAACACTGTGCAGGTCAACCACAGCCTCAATATATATGAAGCAATTCATGATATTCAATTAGTCATGAGTGAGCTGCAGCGCATATGCAGGTGAGGTTAGTTAAAGTAGTGTGTCTATTTCATTGCATCCGAGTTTGATTCTCCATACCGTACATTAGAATAATTAGAATACAGTTTCTTAAAAGAAAGAAAAATAACCATAACTGAGCTAATTGAATAGAACCGTAAAAGGGTAAAAACTATGTGTAATTCATCACAATGCCACATATATAAAGAGGGAAAGAAAACTAAGTAACGGTGCTTGAAGCTATGGTAAATCTGTAACTTTACAGAGTCCAAAATTCACCCCTCATTTGTTTTGCTATTGCTCTCATCTTCCTCCCTCCACATCTCAACCCAATTGTTTTGAGCTTCTTTAAAACCAAGAATTGAGCCCTTCTTCTCTGCATCCCAACTTGTAGACAAAGCGCCATATGCGATCCCAAGAGCTGACGACCCAAAAGTCAACAACGTTGTCAAGAATGGGAGCCAAAGTGGCACGTCCCACAAGTGTTTCCCCTTAATCACTTCAAAAACGTTCAAAAATGCAAAGCCCATGGCCATCGGCAGCCCCACGGAGGCTACAATTCTTACCAGCATCCTCTCGAAAACGGCCTGTGGAATTTCCTCATCGCCATCGTTATCATTTTTGTTGGAGTGTTGGCTTGTGGGGTTTTCTTTAGTGGAGGCTGGTGCACTGCCAAACCCCTTTGCATTGGCATGCATTTTATATGTTCTTTTGGTGTGTTTTTGGTTTTGCATGGTTGCGGGGTTGAAGGTCAGGCTTTTGGGGTTCCATGGAGAACACTTTGAAGCAAGATAGACAGATGGTTGTGAGTAAAAAACCAGAGTTTTCATAGCTTTTTAGGCAAATGTTTTTTTGCTTTTTGTTTTCATTATACCATCATCTATTTGTATGGTCTTATGCCTTTAAACCTTATCCAAGAAAAATGAATGGTGGTGGTGGCATGTCTGAGTGTCATAATTTATCGTTGTGGTTTTTTCGTGAGTGCCTATCTTACAACTGCACGGCAAACAATTCTAAATTGGGCTTGAATGGGGACTTTATAGGGGGTGAGAGGCTGGACCTGGGGCTAAACTTAAGTTATCTTGAGATGGAGAATTCTTTTTTGTGGGCTCGGCCCCGCCTGTTACTTTTTATAAATTTTCTCTGGGCTAGATAGGCTTGTAATCAAGATCTCATACCTGTGTCAAAATAATATTATACGCATCCAAGAATTTTGAAAGGTTAGTGAGGTATAGCTTGGTTGAGCTCTTCAACCTCCATTTATGTGGACACTCAATGAATATTTGTGTAAAACAGCCTATTTAGTTGTTTGTTTGTGCTAACAAAAGATAAAAATTATTATGGAAGCAAAAAACATATAATATAGGTTTTTATATCTCGGGGCCTTTAGATATGTCTTTTAGCGTACGAACTTATGGCTTGCCTTCTTCAACTTAATGGAAAGTTTATCACTATTGGGCCCTGGAATGTACTGATTTGTGCTCACGTTTCCTCTGAGGTGCGCCTTGGCCGGGTATCTCTTTGGGTAAGTGCTTATATGAAAAAGTAATTTAAAGTTTTCTTGTTTGAGAAGCCTTGAAATGTTTACCACTTGGATTGGAATTGGCACAAAAGAGGCCTTGAAATCTTTAAATTAAAGTTTTGTACTATTGGTTTTCTTAGATCATCTATGTTGAATAAAATTTTCTGATTTTTCATAAAACTAAGTCTGTTGCATCTTGATATTGCAATTGCAAATTTGTGGTAGAAAATTAGTTGGGAAAAACATTCATATCCTGTTATGGAATAGGGTTTAGGAATACGCATTCCAATCCTTAACCCAATACACAAAAACCCTATAAACAATGCAGGGTTGAATTGAAAGGTCTTTTTCCTTTGATCAAGTATACTGATTGAATTATTAAGTTAATAACATGATAAATACCTAAATCATCCTGTTTTGTTTCAATTCGAAGGTGTGTTCTTTGCGTGCTTGTGGTCTATTTGGTTGCCACGTGGTTGTGTACCTTGACTACTTCTAGGTTACAAAGGAGGATGCATTCAAAATAAAAATAAAAATAAAAATTATTGTTCCATGAAAGTCCTTAATTTCTATGTATATATTTCATGAAACCATCATCAAAATTTCTCTCTTTTTTTTGTTGGTCTTTCAGATTGGGCAAAGATGCCTATTGAAATTTTGGGTTCAATCTTGAAAACACTGATATCAGGATCAGACTATTTGCAATTTAGTATGGTGTGTAAGTCATGGCATTTTGTAGCAATGGATAATATGCCAAGGTATCATGATAAGTTGTCAAGCGTTCCAATGCTATTGATTCCTACTAGCAAAAATGGTATATGGAGGCTATATAATGTCATGGACGACAAGCTCCTTAGTTTGCAATTAGATATTTTGACCAAGTGATTTTGTGGGTCTTCAAAGGGATGGTTAATTGGTGTTGACGCGAGTTTTACAGTAACATTGATTAATCCATTATTTAGGCTGAAAGGCATGAGAAAGAAAAAAAAGTCAATAATTCGCCTTCCTCCACTAAACCCTCCAAGTTGGGGAGGCTTCACACTCGGAGTTTCAGATTGTAACTATGGGGTCTACAAGGCTACAATTTTAGCAGACCCAATAATAAACGCAAACGATTGCGTTGTTCTAGTCATATATGAAGAACGTTGTCAATTGGCTTTTATTAGACTTAATAAAGTCACAACGTGGACATATTTTGAAGAAGCCGGCGGCATAATTTACGAAATTGTTCACATTCGAGATAAATTCTATGCTATTGATCATCGGAGTCAACTTTTGTCTTTTGATATGAGTGCTCAATCTGACTCTGATATAAAACCGCTCGGATGCAGGATCGATACAACAAGAAACCTTCAAGAAGTTATATCTTGTGAATTTAAACGAGGAAGAACTGCTTATGGTTGAAAGGTACATTTATCTTGATTTTGAAGTTGCTTTGAAACATGTGACAAAAAAATTTAAAGTTTTCATATTTGATTTATGATAAGTGCAAGTGTATTAAGAAGAAAAGCTTGGGTGATTTTACTCTCTTTTTGGGTGATAACTCTTCAGTAGCTTTGTTACCTTCAAGTATTTCGGGGTGTCAGTCAAATTGCATATACTTCAACCATGATGAAGAGCGTGTGACAAATATTACCTTCGGCAATCGTGGACCTCATGATTTTGGAGTGTATGACCTCAGAACTCGCACATTTAATTTTCGGCCCTACATCAAAGTTGCTATGAGCATGATGAAGAGAAGCTTTCGACCTCCAATCTGGTTTGTGCCGAATTTGCAAATGTGAAAAGCTTTTTCAATTTATAATTTTAGTTTACTTACTATGCAATTTCAATCTTCTTAAGATATATGATTTCCTTTAAATTTTCTTTTAAACATATAACTCCAAATTTGATATTTACTGCTCTTTTTTTTGGTTTGTCATAATTGTGTTGATGTGTTTTGTGAATGGACAAATTAAGTGTAAAAACATTATGCAAAGGGTATTTAAATTGAATCATAGTGTGAATGAACATCAACTATTAATTTTGTGGCCGCTCATAAGAATATAGTACAAATACTTCATTGGCAGCTTCTTATTTAGTTTCCACCAACCAAGGATTTCGTTACTCACAGGGATCCGAATGTATTCACAACATTTTCAAATTGTATTAAGATCCCATGAAATTTTGTACTTAACATTAAATCAAAGCAACTGTGATTACATTTTCCAATTCGGTTATGAAATAAATCCCATGAAAATTTTCATTGTCGGCCAAACAATAATATAATTTCAATAATATTCTTCAACAACTACTTGGGATGATTTGTTTTGTGAAAATCAGTTTAAGGTATTAAATAAGTTTGTTTTTTGTTATCAAATATTTTAAACGATGGATGATGTTTGGTTGATATTTCACAGCTCCAAGTCACAGTCTATAGGAGTAGGGGTAGGGGCCGTTTTCTTTTTATTGTTTTCTTAATTAGGTTGGTATCAACTATGACGGTATTTGTCATTATTTTAATAACCTGGAAAATAACTGTAAACATTCTCTTAAGAAATAGAGAAGCAAAATGAAAACACCAACTAGATAGAGAGCGAGAGAGAGACTCACATCAGAGGCATTGCTGATGAGTTCTAAATATTTTCAACACCATCATAAACAACTTATTCATGATCATTTCAATATTTATTATCCTAAACAACAAAAATCAATAAGATAGGAAGTGTAGGACATTATTCATTCCAGGAGGAGTTTTCCACACATTTAAACACACAATCAACTGAGGATGCAACAAATTTTATCCAAAGCCTATGCAAAACCAAAAGGCATCAATGGTCACAATTCTACAAATACAGACCCTAACCAACGAACTTATAATCCTACGTTATTGCTCGAACAGGTTTTTAAGTCAGAAACTAGATTTTTAAAAACAAGACATCGTTTTAATGGAAAATGTTGGAAGAAAATCGATCCACATTACTAAGACTTGTTTATTTTGATAACATGAAGATGATTGTACATTTGTTCTTGTGAAACAGAGAAGCATGATGAAAACATCAACCAAGAGAGAGAGAAAGAGAGGGAGAGATTGAGTCACATCAAAGGCACTGTTGATGAGTTCTAATTATTTTCAACACCATCATAAACAACATATTCATGATCATTTCAATATTCATTATCCTAAACAAAAAAAATCAATAAGATGGGAAGTGCAGGACATTATTCATTCTAGGAGGAGTTTTCCACACATTTAAACACACAATCAACTGAGGATGCAACAAATTTTATCCAAAGCCTATGCAAAACCAAAAGGCATCAATGGTCACAATTCTACAAATACAGACCCTAACCAACGAACTTATAATCCTACATTATTGCTCGAATAGGTTTTTAAGTCAGAAACTAGATTTTTGAAAACAAGACATCGTTTTAATGGAAAATTTTGGAAGAAAATTGATCCACATGACTAAGACTTGTTTATTTTGATAACATGAAGATGATTGTACATTTGTTCTTGAGAGACAGAGAAGCAGGATGAAAACATCAATCAAGAGAGAGAGGGAGAGATTGAGTCACATCAGAGGCACTACTAATGAGTTCTAATTATTTTCAACACCATCATAAACAACATATTCATGATCATTTCAATATTCATGATCCTAAACAACAAAAATCAATATGATGGGAAGTGCAGGACATTATTCATTCTAGGAGGAGTTTTCCACACATTTAAACACACAATCAACTGAGGATGCAACAAATTTTATCCAAAGCCTATGCAAAACCAAAAGGCATAGACCATAACCAACGAACTTATAATCCTACATTATTGCTCGAACAGGTTTTTAAGTCAGAAACTAGATTTTTGAAAACAAGACATCGTTTTAATGGAAAATTTTGGAAGAAAATTGATCCACATGACTAAGACTTGTTTATTTTGATAACATGAAGATGATTGTACATTTGTTCTTGAGAGACAGAGAAGCAGGAAGAAAACATCAATCAAGAGAGAGAGGGAGAGATTGAGTCACATTAGAGGCACTGCTAATGAGTTCTAATTATTTTCAACACCATCATAAACAACATATTTATGATCATTTCAATATTCATTATCCTAAACAACAAAAATCAATAAGATGGGAAGTGCAGGACATTATTCATTCCAGGAGGAGTTTTCCACACATTTAAACACACAATCAACTGGGGATGCAACAAATTTTATCCAAAGTCTATGCAAAATCAAAAGGCATCGATGGTCACAATTCTACAAATACATACCCTAACCAACAAACTTATAATCCTACATTATTGCTCAAACAAGTTTTTAAGTCAGAAACTAGATTTTTAAAAACAAGACAGCGTTTTAATGGGAAATTTTGGAAGAAAATAGATCCACATTACTAAGACTTGTTTATTTTGATAACATGAAGATGATCATACATTTATTGTTGAGAAATAGAGAAGCATGATGAAAACATCAACCAAGAGAGAGAGGTCACATCAAAGGTAAACAACATATTCATGATCATTTCAATATTCATTATCCTAAACAACAAAAATCAATAAGATGGGAAGTGCAGGGCATTATTCATTCCAGGAGGAGTTTTCCACACATTTAAACACACAATTAACTGAGGATGCAACAAATTTTATCCAAAGCCTATGCAAAACCAAAAGGCATCAATGGTCACAATTCTACAAATACAGACCCTAACCAACGAAACTTATAATCCTACATCATCGCTGGAATAGGTTTTTAATTCAGAAATTTGGTTTTTGAAAACAAGACATGACGATTTAATGGAAACATCCACCTCGCTTTTGTCTGTAAGGCTCTCTACTCAAAACCAATAGCCATCAATGTCAAAATTCTAAAAACCCAAACCCAAACCCAAACCAACGAACTACATTATCCCTGGAGCAGGTTTCAATTCAGAAACTAGGTTTTTGAAAACAAAACTTAACGATTTAATGGAAACATTTGGAAGAAAATCAATCCGCATTATTTTAATATACTATGGCTCCACCTTGATTTTTTTTTTCTTTTCTCTCTATTTTCTTTATCTTAACTAACGAATTCTAACTTTTTCCACATTTAGGCTTGAAAATGGTTACCTTTGTTTGCAAGATTCCACCTTTCCATCCAAGGCTGCTCTGGTTACCCACCAAGGGGAGAAACACAAGGAGTATGGCATGTGTTCAAACTGCAAAAGACGGTTCAAGGATATCTGTGACTTCTTGTCACATAAGCCAAGCAAGGTAAAAAAGCAAAAATAAATTGAACAAATAAATTGCAAAAATTTGTTTCTAAAATAATTAAGGGTTTATTTTTATTCAGGGCTGCAAGAAGGACAAATTCAAATGAGGTGCTGTGATGTGAGAACTCCTACTCTCTAATTAAGTAACATCTATAACTCAATGATGAATTATCATCACTTTTGTTGGTTATGTTGGATCTTGGATGTTAACTTGAAATCTCATCACTTTTGGTTGTATATCTATATATATTGCTATGAATACTTGTTATGTACACTACAACACAAAAGTGATAATGTGAGGAAAAAATTTACTCACAATAGGCAAAATTACGTCACACTTATTTGTAAGTGATGCATTTTTTGCGTCACAAGTGTCGTCACATTACCCTTCTCACCAGAGATCAAATGTGATGACTCGAATTAAGAGTCACATATAGTATATTGTGATGATATATGAATATGTCACTTTTAAGAATATGTGATTCTTTGTTTTTTGTCACAATATTTTATTTTTGACGTATAACAATACGTTACCAATTTCATTATTTGATGTTTAGCAAGAGGTCACAATATTCCAAATGTGACAGCGAACGAGTTGTCACATTGTTCAATTTGTGATGCTTTATAAATTCTCACATTTTTCAAATATGACATATAACAATTTGTCATATTTGGTAGTTTGTGATGTTACAAAATTCATCACAATTAAACATATGTGATCATAATAAATTTTCATCACAATGAATATATATGATGTTTGCTATACTAAATATAATAATTATTTCAAGAATACAAAATTAAGTACTTCATATCATAAATGAATAATATTCATATATAAATTCATGTCGAAGTTAAGTATTTCTTGAATAATAGCATAACCAAAAGTTTCAAATATCTTTATATGCAAAATATTAGAATGCAAACATCTATATATCCAAAATATTAGAATGTACACAGGTGAATCTCAACTTAAGTTGTTGCAGGTGGTGTCAAAGCTGCCCTCAGCATAGCCATCAATTGTGCATTATCCAGCTCACCATTGGATGCCTCCAAAGCTGCCGTCAAATTAGCCCTCAAATCTGCATAATCTTTCTGCACATTTTGCATATTTGTAGCAAGCATCTGCACCGTATCTTGTAACTTGCTAAGTTCATAAGTATATGCTCCAGAAAAAGCAGAAGATGTATTGGGTTCCAACCTTGGAAAGACACCTAAACCACGACCTGTCCTGCCTTTCACCCCAAGTACCTTACCCATGATCCGAAACTCATCCTCAATTGGAATTACTATTGAATCAAGCTCAGTATCCTCATCTACCTCCTCAATCATCTTGGCCCTCAATTCATCTCGCATTTGTTTCATTTTTTTCCTACATAATTATATAAGTGATCCAGTAAGACAAACCAGCAAATTAAATAGGCATATGAATTGAGTAGTAAATCCAATAAGTTAGACAATATATCAAACTTGCAAAATCAAAAGAGCACATCTGAAAAATTGAACAACTAAATAACATGTTATGTTACTAGAACGCAAACAAAAGCTGCATCATTTCTTAGAAATTGCAATTAATCCATTGGTTAGAAAATAGTAGATAAGAATTTATCCCACAACTAGTGAACGCACATGATTTTTTTATATCAAGTCTACTTTGAAAATGCCAAAATCCTGGAACACAATACCAAAGTGTTCTATCAATTTGGCTGCCACAATATTTATTAAATATATCATTATTGACTTACATGGCATCCTCACTTATCCAGTTATGCTCTTTGTCTTTGTATAGCCTTTCCTAATTATCTATAAATGACAAAGGCTTCCCATCCTGTAAATTTATAAAAAAAATAAACAAAAAAACTGATTAACGTCAATTTGCAAATATTTAAACTAACTATGAAATTTTAGCTTACTTTAACAGCCTGTTGTGCATGCTGGACAAATGAGCATACGTATGTTGGTTGGAACTTGGATGATAACTTGAATTTGATCATTTTTGGTTGTATATCTATATATATTGCTATGAATGCTTTGTTATGTTGTTTCTTCATGCTACTGTTACATCAGAAATTAGAGGTTACATAATAGCTGCAGTAAGTAGTTTGAAATGATCACACGTAGCAAAGAAATAAAACAACAGAGACCAGATTTTATATATAGAAAAGCTGACAGATTGCCCTAACGTGAACAAAATTGTTGAGTTTCCAATCACTACTACAACTTTGCGAAGTTCCTCAATCCATCAATTTTCTTCTTCTTCTCTTTCTTGCTTGGCGTTTCAGATTCCTCTTCTTCAGCTTGTATTTTTTTTTATCTTTTCTTCTTCTCTCCCGCATCAGCATTCTCAGCTGAATGCTTCTTCTTTTTCTTATTTTCCTTCTTCACGGGTTCCTCACTTTCTGCATCCACATTTCCATTGCCGTCATTTGACACATTCACGTCCTCATCATCAGCCTTCTTCTTCTTTTTCTTCTCTTTCTTATCTTCCGAATCTTGAATCTCATCCTTAACCGTGCTTCAAGCTTTGGCTCGATGTTCCAGTCCCATTGTGTTTATCTTGGTTATCTCCAAGAGCATCATATAGAATTGCCAATGCAGTTTTTGCTGCAAGTGACCGGGATATTTTACCCTTGAGCTTTGGTGCTGCTTGACCAATCAAGGACCCATATTTTGGTGTTGCATGCTTAGTCTTTAGTGCTCTGAAGAAGAGGGCGGCCTTTTCAGCTCCAAGAATCTGAACTGTGTTCCCAGGTTGCTTTGCAAGGTTCAACTAGCTACCACCATGGTGCATGGTCCATGGGCAATGAGCCGAGCACCAACAAGAGCAGTCAAATTTGGTGCAATGGTGTTGATCCTGTTTTTTAAATAATCATATAGCTGAGCTCTGTACTCAGAGAGAAAAGAACTTGGTCACGCAGGGCGGACCGACGTTGGGACAAGAGGGGCCTGACGCCCCCTTGGAAGGCTGGAAATTTGGCAAGGGACTCCATGAAAGCCCCTTGGACCGCCGCTAGAAGCCCCTTGTATGCACACCAAGTGCTCGATGGAAGTCCTAGCGAAGTCCTCTGCTTCTTGCAATTTGTGCACTGGCTGCTCTCTAATTTTTCAAAACAAGCCTTGCCAAACGACGCGTCGTTTGGTTCAAGCGTGATCAAATTTTTAATTGACCTGGCCTCAAAACGACGTCGTTTTGGGCCAAGTTTTAAAAAAAAAAAAGGAACATCAGCTCTCTTACCCAATATTTGCACGCACCTCTCCTCTCCAAACCCTTCATTCCCAATTTCACAGCTCCAAGTCCAACCCTCTCAAACCCTAACCTCCCAACCTCCATCAAGTCTTCGCCGGTGGCCCAGTGCCGATCACCACCACCTTGTGCCGCCGTTTTCAGGCCTTTTTCTCAACTACAAGTAAGCAAGTCAAAATTTATATTAATAAATTTATAGTGATAATATATATTGTTGATATTGGAATTTTTTTTTTAATGAAATTTATGGATATGAATCATATTGATGGATAATGTAGATTGATAATTTATGCTTGATTGAGTATATTGAATATTGATTGATATTTGATATGATAATTTTGTAGATATTGAATATTGGTATCAATACTCAAAATCTGTCCTTATCTTATTTGGCTTGAAAACAATGTGAAAAATATTGAATATTGTATGAAAAATATAATCTGCTACCTTATTGTTATGAGATTATTCATTTATAACCTACCAATCTAAATCAATAATTTATTAAATTTTGTAACTTATTCTTTAGGTGCACTGTGCACAGAGCCAACTTGTGTGCTCAGGATGTAGGAACCTTTGGTATATTGATTGATATTTGATATGATAATTTGGTATATTGAATATTGATTGATATGGGTTTAGAGGGTATATTGAATATTAAGAGTGGGTTATTGACATATTCATATTCATATGATAATTTGGATAAAAATTAATTATTGATTGAATTAATTGATTTGTAGATTTATGGAACGATTCTATAAAAGAAAATTATCTACGGATAGTTCTTCTCCGTCTAATCCGAGTAGTTCAAATGCAAGACCAATTGAAGTAGATGAAATATTAGCTAATCTTCAGGCAGACCCTGGACTAAGAACTCGAATAGCGGATTATAGTCCTAATATTCGGGATGAGATCCGAAGAGCATATCTACAAAAGGGACCTTGTCAACCTAGAAGTTATAAATTCCCACAAACTAATCAAACAGGAATTAATAGACGCTTCATTGCTCAGTGGTTTGATGAGCATGATTGGTTGGAATATAGTATTGCTAAAGATGCTGCGTTTTGTCTTCATTGTTATCTCTTCAAATCTAATTTTGATCAAGTGGGTGGTGATGCATTCACTGGGGTTGGCTTTAATAATTGGAAGAAGGGGAAAGAAAGATTTAACCTTCATGTTGGACCGGTTGGTAGTGTTCACAACCAAGCTAGAGAAGTTGCTTACAATTTGATGCATCAAAGTACACACATTCAAACAGTTGTGATCAAGCAAACAAACCAAGCTCGCACGGCTTATCGCACTTGCTTAAATGCATCACTCAAGTGCACTAGGTATTTGTTGCGACAAGGTCTTTCTTTTCGTGGTCATGATGAAACTGCGGTTTCAAGTAATAAGGGGAATTATTTAGAGCTCTTGCAATTTCTTGCGGATCATGATGAAAAAGTTAAGGCCGTTGTGTTGGAAAATGCTCCGGGCAATCTAAAGTTAATAGCTCCTTCAATTCAAAAAGATCTTGTCAATTGTTGTGCCAAAGAAACCATTGGTCTTATCTTCAGTGATGTAAAATATAGATATTTTTCAATAATGGTGGATGAAGCACGTGATGTTTCAATAAAGGAGCAAATGGCAATGGTGTTGCGTTATGTGAATGACAAAGGACAAATAATTGAAAGGTTTGTGGGGGTCCAACATGTAACCGACACCACTTCAAGTGCACTAAAGGAAGCCATTGATGAATTCTTTTCTTCCCACATTTTGAGCTTTTCCAAGCTACGAGGACAAGGTTATGATGGAGCTAGTAATATGAGAGGTGAGTTTAATGGCCTTAAAACAAAGATATTGAGAGAACAACCAAGTGCCTTTTATGTTCATTGCTTTGCTCATCAACTTCAACTAGCTCTTGTTGCCGTAGCAAAGAAAAACATGGATGTCAACGGTTTTTTCACAACGGCTAATAGTTTGGTTAATGTTGTTGGAGCATCTTGTAAGCGTCGCGATGCACTTAGAGCACAATACCAAGAAGAGCTTGTGAATGCTTTTGAAAGTAATTGTCTTATAACGGGGCGAGGCTTAAATCAAGAAATCACTCTCAAACGTGCCGGCGATACACGATGGAACTCACATTATGGTACTTTGATTAGTATCATTTCTATGTTCTCATCCGTGGTGAATGTGCTTCAAATGGTTGTTGATGATAATCCTAATGATAGTTCAGGTGAAGCCTATAAGTTATGGAGAGAAATACAATCTTTTGAGTTTGTGTTTCACTTATTTTTAATGAAAACTATATTGGGAATAACAAACACTTTGTCTCTAGCATTGCAAAAGAAAGATCAAGACATTGTGAGTGCAATGAGTTTAGTGAAAACATGCAAGGAAAACCTACAGTTGATGAGGGATGATGAGTTTGAAGAATTGGTTGAGCAAGCATCTTCGTTTTGTGACAAACACGATATTATCATTCCTGCCATGGATGAGGAATATGTACTTCCAGGGAGATCACGACGTAATGCTCCAATGAAGACAAATTATCATCGTTATCGTGTGGAGATCTTTATTCATGTAATTGATGGGCAACTTGCGGAATTAAATGATCGCTTCAACGAGGTAAGTACTGAGTTGCTTACTTGTTTGGCATGCTTGAATCCGAAAAATGAATTTGTAGCTTTTGACAAACGAAAGTTAGTTCGTCTTGCTCAATTTTATCCTCAAGATTTTTCGGATCAAGACTTATTGAGGCTTCAAGATGAACTTGGTGTTTATGTTCGTTTTATGCGTTTGAGTGGTGATTTTTCTCAGTTGGAAGGGATTAGTTGTCTTGCTGAAAAAATGGTGGAGAAAGGAATTCATGAAACATTTCCTAATGTGTATTTGCTTCTTACATTGGCTTTGGTTTTGCCGGTTGCAACCGCTTCAGTGGAGAGGGCATTTTCCGCCATGAATATTATTAAAAATCCACTTCGCAACAGAATGGGAGATCAATGGTTGAATGATAGTTTGATTGTTTACATTGAGAGAGATGTTTTTGCTTGTATTGATAATGAAACTATAATGCAACGTTTTCAAACGATGAAAACTCGTCGTGGACAATTGTAACTTGTATTATTGGTTTTGTTATGAATTATGAATGGAAGTACCATATTTCTATCTTTTTAGCATTATTTTCATTGTAGAAAATTTTTGGAACTTTTACACTAAGCCCCCTTGGCCACATAATCCTGGATCCACCACTGGTCACAGAGTTCTTTGATGGTAATCAAATCAAGCTTGCTAACTTCAGTTCCCATAGATATCATAGCTGCTTCCTTCAATTCAGTTTCGACCTCCTCTGCCAATATCTCGGAGAAATCAAGCTTTGTAGCATTGGCACGATAGCCCACCATCAGCTTCACTGCCTTGGCATAAAGGATATTATCTTAGCAAGCTCTGGAGAGTGCCAACCGTACGTACCATTCTATTCTCGAACCCTCATTGCATATGTATATATACATTTAGCTCTTTATCAAGATCATTATCAAGCAAATTAATGGCATTGTATCAACCTTTTCAGCACTGAACTTGAGCTTGGTATCGAGATAATTAACTATGGGAATAAACCAAGCTCACGGGTGCCATATCTTGAACTTGTAGACCAGCTATGAGTTCAGTCAACTGATTTCTTACACCTCTCATCAGCTATGAGTTTAGTTTTAGGAGCAGCAAGCAGCTCTCGATACATTTCCCCATTTTAAGGTACGTACGTAGGGGAAAATAGAGTATTTTGACTATCACTTGTTTCTGAAATTAATGACGAAACGAAATGTCTCTCCAACCATTTCGTCTCCAATTCAAGTTGGATTGGATTGATTCATAATTCTGCTGTGCAATGCACATACGTTGTAGGATTGATCATTAATCCCAGCGAAAAGCTTCCCCGATACAATTAGGTGGTTGTTTTGGTTCAGGCCCCTAATCATAGATTCATATACAATGCTATTTTGCATTGCTGACTTTGTTTCTTTCTATATCTATATATATATGTATGAGATCATGATATTTTAATAATAAAAATTATAATAATATATATTATTTTTGTGAAAACTTATCTTTCTTCGTTCCATATAAAAGTTCTAAAGAAAAATAGTTATTTTTTATTTTATTTTGTGACAAAATTAAAGTATTATCTATTTTATTACAAATTCATTATTTTTATTTCTTTTATTGTCTAATTCCTATTTTTATGTAAAAATGTATTCTAATTTAATTCAATTATGTTGAAAATCTAACTCAACATAGCATTTTTTTGGTTAATCCATCTCCCAGACACATGATTAATTAGTGTTTGTCAAACACATTATTGGATTACTATTATCCTTTCCAATCCAATCTAATTCAATGCAATTCAATTATACTTCATAATCCAATCCAATCCAATACTGTGCCTAGTCTAAGTCAAAATTTAGGAACCACACTTATTAATATTCTGGTACCCCCTTTTTTTGTTTTTTGTTTTTGTTTGAAGGAGACATCGTCTATACGTGCATAATTAATGAGTGAGTGTTAGAATATTGCAAAACAAAAGAAGAGATAATTATTTCATGCAATTTTACGTAACATTGTAAATGTGGGCTGCACAGGGGGCCCACCATACTAAAGGGTCTCTAGTCCGCAAGAATTCTTCTTCTTCTGTACTTACGGCAGGCCCACCAAGCTAGGGCCGGGGCACATTGATACAGGCGCCATATACGATCCCAAGAGCTGACGACCCAAAAGTCAACAACGTTGTCAAGAATGGGAGCCAAAGTGGTACGTCCCACAAGTGCTTCTCCTTAATCACTTCAAAAACGTTCAACAATGCAAAGCCCATGGCCATCGGCAGCCCCACGGAGGCTACAATTCTTACCAGCATCCTCTCGAAAACGGGCCTGTGGAATTTCCTCATCGCCATCCTTATCATTTTTGTTGGAGCTTTGGCTTCTAGAGTTTTCTTTAGTGGAGGCTGGTGCACTGCCAAACCCCTTTGCATTGGCATGCATTTTATATGTGTTCTTTTGGTGTGTTTTTGATTTTGCAAGGTTGCGGGGTTGAAGGTCAGGCTTTTGGGGTTCCACGGAGAACACTTTGAAGCAAGATAGACAGATGGTTGTGAGGAAAAAACCAGAGTTTTCATAGCTTTTTAGGCTAAGATTTTTTGCTTTTTGTTTTCATTATACCATCATCTATTTGTATGGTCTTATGCCTATAAACCTTATCCAAGAAAAACGAATGGTGGTGGCATCATGTCTGAGTGTCATAATTTCTCGTTGTGGTTTTTTTGGTGAGTGCCTATCTTATAACTGCACGGCAAACAATTCTAAATTGGGCTTGAATGGGGACTTTATAGGGGGTGGAGGCTGGGCATGGGGGTAAACTTAAGTTATCTAGAGATGGAAATTATTTTTTTTTGTGGGCTTGGCCCCGCCTGTTACTTTTCATTTTTCTCTGGGCTAGGCATGCTTGTAATCAAGATCTCATACATGTGTCAAAATAATATTATATGCATCCAAGAATTTTGAAAGGTTAGTGAAGTATAGCTTGGTTGAGCTCTTCTACTTTCATTTATGTGGAGACCCAATGAATATTTGTGTAAAACATGCTATCTAGTTGTTTGTGCTAACAAAAGATAAAAGTTATTATGGAAGCAAAAACATATAATATAGGTTTTTATATCTCGGGGCTTTTAGATATGTCTTTTAGCTTACGAACTTCTGGCTTCCACTGATGGCTTGCCTTCTTCAACTTAATGGAAAGTTTATCACTATTGACCAAAAAAATACATATAATATAAGTAAGACAAGTAAGTTTGAAAGTTATGAGCATGTGCAATAATGGAAAGAGAAAGGAACCTAACAAACTTGACCTACTTTTTATTAGGTCAATCCAATCTAAATGGTGAATAAATTTTAAGAAATATATATTGGGCTTGACCTACTTAATTATTAGGTTTAGCGATCCATGCATACACGGAGCACTGATCATGTTAACAAAAGAGAAGTAGAGAGAGAATTAAGAAGATGAACAAATTTGTATTATTTTCTTAGAGATACAAAGAGTTAAGCTTTATAAGGCTCTAACTAATTACAACAACTTACTAACTAATTCTAACATCAGTCAATGACTAAGTGACACTTGTCACAATCCTAGCTCTACATACTCTAACACATGGCAATGGCGGCTTGTAACGTATTACTACTAAATGAAATGAAAAGCATAATAAAACAATTTGATGACCTACTTGATACAGGCGTATTCATTTTATGGATTCAACAGCGTCTCATGGGAAGATATATGTATGAAACACTACTTGTCGTGATAAGGTATTGGAAATTAATCCAAAACCCAAAGTTAATTAGCAAATGATCTCTGTTATATATGCATACATATGCATGGTCCATGAAAACTCGGAAATAAATCTCTGAAAATGTGTCGTGTGTGGTTGTATATGTCAGATTCTATATAAAAGCACTCGCAAAGAAAAAGGAGATCAATTTGTGATGGTCCTGTGGGTCCCCTCCCACCAATAATACAATACAAGATAAAATATGACTTTCTGATTGCTATTTTCGAATATATAGTATTAGCATGGTTGTTCCCTGGGGCCTAGCTTCCACCCTCTAGCTACAAGACTAGCGATTTTCTTTTCTTAGCAGGAGAGAGATCAAATGTCTAGTTTGAGGGTTTTTGTGACTGCATTGCTAATTTTGTTTTTCTTTTTAACTTTAAGGTTTGACTACTCTCAGTGTTTCAATTCAGGGATAAAGGAGAGGAGGGTCTTATTAACCCGGTCGATTCCCACCACATTGATCGAGAATAGTAAGCAAGTATATGATATTCGATCAGGAAATGAAAAAACAAACAAATTCCGGAACATGATGAAGTCAAAGCACAGAAGTGAAAAGATAAGCAAAAGTCAGAATGAGTCAAAGCGATTGATTCCTGGAGGTCCCGATCCATGTCATCACTAGCTCACCAGTCATCATAGGGGAGTAAAACTTTCATGTAACATGTTTCATACTTTTGGTTGGGTCTATTTCTCATCACATGATGTGACGAGAGTGTGATGAGAGATAAAGAGAAATGTGTATTAAACATGAGATATAGGTAAGTTTCTCTCCATCATAAGAGAAACAGTATAAAGAACTTCTACAATGGTAGAAATAGTAGTACGTTAATAAAAATGATGATATGAATGATATCCAATAACTCTCGAGTTGTTTCAACTTTCATCCCTCCCTATTTTGAACATTGCAAGGAATACAACTTATACAAGACAAGCTATATATACATACAAAGAGTTGGTACCTCCAGTCTTATATATTGTAAATGGAATGACATGCTGCAATTCAAGATATTATTGTAATGGTGGTGTCCTTCCACTCCATAGAATACTACTTCATCTAATCAAAACAGTGGTATACAGTAACGTCCGTTAACTTAACTCAGTGAGTCGAAGCTATATGGTCACCGGAAAGCTTCCCATTCGACTTTCTTGAGGCCTGTCAAGATCCAAACTTCGACATAAGCAAGCTATATTTCAGTAACAAAGGTAAACGCTATAGCAAACTTTGTATACCATATATATTGTAATGTAGGTCCAATATATATAGCTAGCTGCAGTTGAAACACAATCATAATATAATATTATTATATGCTGCTAATCTTACTTATGCTGAATTAATTAATATAAAGTTTAGCCATACTCGATGTGAGGATGGTGAGCTGCAAATAGGGCCTGCAGATCCAGCTGGAGAAGTAACTAGTATTGATTTTGCAGGGGAAGCATACAGAGAAGGTCTTATGAAGATGGGAGGTTGAATGTATGGGGAAGTGGGAGACTGGAGTATGGGAGTGCTGTATGAAGATAGTGGAGATGGCTCTGGAGTTCTCCAATAAATATGAGATGCAGATTTTCTTGGAGATTTTGAGGGTGATGATCTTCGTGAATATGGTAGCAGGTTGATTTTGATTCTGGAACAAACAGAAACAAAGTAATTATTTGTTAATATCAAATATATACACACACTGAAAGTCTTGAATTTGGAGTTTACACAGAGGAGAAATATGAAAAATAAAATTTGGTCACTGCTCACTTGTTGTGGACATCGACATAATTATCTGTTTCATCCAGTATATCTTCCTGGAAGACAGAATGAAAGGGGTAATTAGCTTAATTTTCATAAATGATATAGGGTTTAGGTTAAAAAAAATGATCTTAAACTGATGGCTCAAATTGAATTTTTCGTAAGTAACTTGGTACCTGTAGCAGTTCCTCGATGACATCCTCCATTGTTATGATACCAATTACCTCCTCATCCATGCTACTCTGAAGAGATTCTAAATTTTCAGATGATGTATTTCTACCTTGTCCTTGCTTATGTCGCTTAATTTGTGTCTGCAATTCTTCTTCCTGCTCCATGACATGCTTCGACGTCGGAGTACAGCATTCAGTTTCACTAGAATATAGAGGGGATGTGTCCATGGAGAAACTCAGATGATAATTCTGATCCTTTAGAGAATTCAAACCTGTAATATCCAGTGCAAAAACCCTGAATTCTATGAGCCTACCACATATTGTTTGCTTTAAAACTTGATTTTTGGTAATGTAACATTACCTTTACTCTCTGCTAGTGTTGAATGTAACCTTGAATTAGTCTCTGTCTCTAGCAAGTTAGGCTTGCAATCCTTGTTCTCCTTTTCTCCATTAACATCCCTCTTACTCTTCACCACAGCAACCATATGACTACCTTTCTGGAACTGATGCAGTATATCATATAAAGGCCAATTGTCATAAACCCTGTTACAGATTATGGACAGAGTTATGCCCCTATAGAGAAAAACAACAATGCTAGAAAAACATATGAAGACAATTGCAGAGATGCCATAAGGGAGCACTCATACCTACCTTGGAATTCTCCTGATAGTCAAGTATTTTATTGGGGTTTCATCTTCCGGCCGGCTGAAGATCAAATTCTTTGCCTAATATATATATTCCAAAAGAGAAAACAAGCAGTCGATACATGAGACCAAAAAGGTTGCTTAATTTAGATAAGAAAATAGTAAACAATGAAAAAAAAGAGAGGGACTTGTTCAAAGACTTATTAAATACAAGCCCCAATTCTTCCACCAAGACCTTAGGAGCAAATCAATCAATATGAAGATTAACTGTGCGCATGAACTGACTAATAAACAAAATAAAGTTGCTGAGTTGCTTACAAGAATGAGGCCAATAATGTTTGTCCGGCTTCCGGAATATATAGGTATGCGGCTGTGGCCTTTGCTCATTATCAAACCAAGTGTATGCCTAAGGTAAGGATGTACATATAAAAGTCACATAACCCGAAGTAAATAGTATGTACAGATTGGGTTGATGAACGGACGTACATGTCAAGTTTGGAGTTTATGTCAAGGGCAAAAGTTTCAGATATGGGAGTCATTGCATCTTCAGCAGTCTTCAAAGTCAGATCCAGAGCACCACCAATAATCATAGTCTCTTTATGCGACAACTCTCCACCTTTCCCTGCCTAATGATGAACGTGATCGCACTATTTAGACTTTGACACTGTCATGAACCAACAGAGAAGAAGACGGAGGAAACCTCACCTCATTGGCATGCAGATCCACCAATGCTTTCAGCTCTGCTCGTCTTAAGAGTGCCGAATGCCCTTTGCCAAGGAGGCAATCCAACAGCTGCCATGGTCAAAATTCCAAAATACCAAGTCTTAATCTCTAAGGTACATATATTGAACATGGTATCTCTTAGGTCCATAGATTGAACATGTTTTACCTTACTGAAAGGGTATGATAGAGGGAGGAAGACCACCAGAAGCAACCGTACCAAGTGAGACATTTTCGCACCAAGACTTAGTCCATATCGAGAACATACAGCTTGAGGAATGATCTAACAGAAAAAACGAAGTATAAAGAATAATAAGATCTGAAATTGTATTTTTGGCCAAAACAAAAATCAAAGTGCATTGCTTAAAGTTAAAAACAAATTTACCTCAGCAAATGCAAGTACAAGGGTGACTGACACAAGAATTGCAGCCCAAACTGGGAGAATTGAGTCCAGGAAAATGGGAAGCGCCTTACAGAAGAACACATTAGATCAATTAATTTGCTTCAAAATATACAAACTTGCATAGTTTACAATTGATATATATCATAGCGGCATACCTCCATTGCCAGTGATTTGCCTATGAGGAGAGTACATAAAAGTAGGTGTTCATTCTTAACAAGCGGCAGAATCTTTGCTGCAAATTTATAAGAAAGTAGATATATAGCTATTACGGTTTATAAGATGATACTAATTACAGAATATGTAACGAAATTCGAGTAGCTACTATAGCAGCAACCTGCATTTTTCTGGTCTTGGGGCTGACCAGACTTAATGAGGACCTCAAGATCAACTTGGCTGAAGGACAAGAGTCCTAAAGCAAGGCCTGATGCAATACCAGCAAATGCCACAAGCACCAAAGATATCACTATAAACACCCAGAAATCAGTGTGACAACAAAAGATGTCGTCCTCTCTCATTGTTATACTACTACTGATGTTCTGTTATGTATTGATCAAAGAGAAGGGTTGCCTCTGCCCTTATATTTCTACACAACTAGCTAGTACTGGTCATTATACAAACAACTGTTGTGAATTTTGGACAAAGATTTGGACAAAGACAATCAGAACATGTTGGAGGAGATATGAAGATATAGGTTACAGTCTTCTGTCCAAATCCAAGTCCCTACTGCCGAACACCTCTGCCTTTATAGATTCTACGTATCTGGTCTTCAAAATTGTAACTAAAGTTTACAGCTGGAATAAACACACTGAATATCCACTTTTAATTGGAAAAATGACAAAGGGACAAAAAGGAAAGAAAAAGGAAGCCAAAGTCATCAGAGGCTTCATTTGATTGTGACAATGTGAGAGGCTTTGGTTGTAGCAACAACAACCAAATACTAAAATTTCACCAAAATTATTTCTGCGAGGCGAGCCTGCATCAGATAGCTCTTAACTGTCATGCATGGATGAACATATATAACTGGGGAAGTTCGTATCTGGTCTTCAACAACTTCACTATATCCAACCACCAAAAGGAAGGACCCTTCATTTTTTATTTTTAAATTTCAATTGTGGAACCCAAAAAAGCAAAGATTCCATTCCACCAAAGACTCACTAATAATAAGACAGTTCTGCGATTGATATCATATATCTGGTGTGTCAGTCAACAAGTAGAAATTGGGTGAGAGACTATCTAATATCTATTTGCTAGATGGAAAAAATGATTTTTGACTAGTATCGTAGCTCAAGGAAATAACAGCTCCATTAGGCAAGAATGGTCCCCTCTGGCATTCAATTAAAACACATTAAGAACGATTACTCTTGCACACTCGATGTTCTATATTTGAATTCCCCCTCGTCCAATTTCACTTGTAATAAATAAATAAAACGCTACAAGTTAAACATTATGAAATAGGTATTGGAAAGTGATGTAGTAGGTTTAATATTTTATTAAACAGGAGGACGGTCTTCAAACTAGTCATGCCCACCACCCCTTGTTGATTACTTATTGGGCAAATGGAATATATAAAACATTTAAAATTAATTTCTAACCCCGGCTAAACCCGTAACTTCGCGACATTTGTCGGAGTGAATTTTCATTTTGGACTACACTGATAGCATTGGCAAACGACAAATAATTGGCGCACACGTGTTAATATATTATTGTTCTGGTGCTTATGAGGCACTAATAAAATGAATATATAGGAAATGGTGCATGTTTGTTTGTGCTCAATTGGTAGTGGTTCTTTTAAGTTACGTCGTTAGGGGATTTTGTAATTAAAAACCACCAAAAACTTATTAAGTGGGGGAATTGAACCCGACGTGAATCGAACACGCAACCTTCTGATCTGGAGTCAGACGCGCTACCATTGCGCCACGGATCCACTTGTGTAACCTTACAGCAGTCTAAACCTTATAAATTAACATTGTCAAAGGTAGAGGTATCTGAGTTGGCGCGTATTACTATTGGGCCTATATATCTAAAAACAATTTGAGAATTATATCCACACAAAAAAAAACAATTTGTGAGTGTTGTGAATAGTGAAATCCTTGGTTGGTGGAAACTGAAGAAGAAGCGACGGGTGAAGTTCTTGTAGGACATTCTTATGAGCACCCACGAAATTAATAGTTGATTTTCACAGTACGATTTAATTTAAATACCCTTTTTAGAACACTTCAATAATATCTGTCTTTTTTTATTTGTCCATTCATAGAACTCATCAACACAATTACGCAAAAAAATATACTAAATATCAAATGTCTTAGAAAGTTTGAAGTTACATAGTAAGAATAAATAAACTAAAAAGAAATATAACACGCTTTTCACATTTGCAAATTCGGCACAAACCAGATTCCGTCGAAAGCTTTTCTTCATCATGCTCATAAAAAACTTGCTATATTGCCGATAATTAAATGTGCGAGTTTTGAGGTTATACACACCAAAATCATGAGGTCCATAGTTGCCAACGGTAATATCTGTCATACACTTGCAATCATGGTTGAAGTATATTCAATCTTGTTGACATCCTGAAATATTTGAAGCTAACACAACTATTGAAGTGTTATCACCCAAAAATAGAGCAAACTTTAAAGCTTTCTTCTCAATCCACGTACTTTCATCATAGTCAAATTCGAAAACTTTAAAGTTTTCTATCACACTTTTAAAAGATTCAAAATTATGATCAATATACCTTTTAACCATAATAAATTGTTTCTCATTTAAATTCACAAGGTATATCTTCCTGTAGCTGTCATGTGGTATAAAACGTGGAATCATCGGTTTTATATATCAGTTAGACTGAGCCGTTGTATTAAAATAGGAAAGTTGACTAAAATGATCAATAAAATGAAATAGATCTTGAATGGGAACCACTTCATAAACTAAACCCATATATTCAATATAAGTCCACGTTGTGTCTTTATTGAGTCTCGTAAAAGCCAATTGACACCGTTCTTCATATATAACAAGGACAATGCAGTTGTTTGCATTTAGTATTGGGCCTGCTTAAATTGTACCCTTGAGGACGCTATAGTTACAATGGAACGTTCCAGGTGCTGAGCCTCTCCAACTTTTAGGCTTTAGTGGAGGAAGACGAATTATTGATTTTTCTTTCTTTCTCATGCATTTCACCCTAGGTAATAGATTTATCAATGTTAACATAAAACTCTCATCAACACCTATTCACCATCCCTTCGAAGACTCACAAAGTAAGGAGCTTGTCATCCATGACATTATATAACCTCCCCATACCATTTCTACCAGTAGGAATCAATAGCATTGGAACACTTGACAACTTATCATGATATCTTGGCATATTGTCCTTTGCTATAGAATGCCATGACTTACACACCATATTGAATTGCAAATAGTCCAATACTGATATCAATCTCTCTAAAATTGAACCCAAAACATCAATAGACAACTCTGCCCAATCTGAAAAACAAAAATGAGAAAAGTTGACGGTTGTATGAATTACATATGTAGAAATTAAGGACCACAAGCAGGCAAAGAAAACACCTTCAAAACCAAACTGGATGGCTTAGGTTTAGGCGTGTTATTAACTTATTAATTTTCTACCACAGATTTGCAATATCAACATGCACGCCATGCAAGACTCACTCACACAATTAGATTCTATGGAAAAATAGAAAATTTTATTCCGCATATATGAAGAAAAACATTAATGCAGAACTCTAAAAAAATTAAGTAATACAAGCAACAGAACAATTTGTTTGATAAAACTTACCTCGATCCATAATTTCAAGATGGCAAGTAGTCACCAAAGGCCTTCTTCATATTGACTGTAACCTCCCCTTTCTCTCCACTATTTATTTATACACACAATTTAATTTATATAGGATTAGGATTCCATCCAGTAAGAAAAAGGAAGCCTATTTAGAAAGGAACGTTGAAATCCCAACGAAATTCTCCTTTTAGCTTGTATTTATTTATTTCTGCAAATCAGAGGGGTAAAAAGAAGTATGGTCTCCTTAGCTTGGTGGGCCCGCCGTAAGTACAAAATAAGAAGAATTCTTGAGGACTAGAGACCCTTTAGTATGGTGGGCCCTGTGCAGCCCACAGCCTGCACATGCTAAAGAAGGGAGAAGTCCATACATGACACCCTAATTATAGAATTTTGTTGTTACGTAAATGTGGAAGAAGGAGATGTTGACGAGGAAAATGAGAAAAAAAATCTAAAAAGAAGAAGATGAAGGAGGTTTCTCACGAGTCTATGGAGTCTTTTGTTAGTGTCTAGTTTATGGGAGGAAGGTGCTTCCTATGGTGTCTTTTTTTGTTAGTGTCTTTTCAAGTTTGTGCCTCCCAAAGTTTAAATTTCACTTTGCTTTTTGTTGGCAAATTCTTTTTAATTTCATATTATTTCCTTGAGTAATTTGTGTACTTAATTGAAGTTACTTATGGATCTCTGAATTGAAAGACTCACCCAATTTGATCAAATGTAACTACATCAGTGGTGTTGACACAGTACAATTTTGGGCCCTGGAATGCATTGATTTGGCCTCACGTTTCCGTTTCCTCCGAGGTGCGCCTTGGCCGGGTATCTCTTTGGGTAAGTGGTTATATGAAAGGAAAATGTTAGAAAGACCAACTTTACCAACTCTCTAATAGAGCGTGAGACCCATTGTATTAGTGGATTTCACCTCTATTAGAGAGTTAATACACAAGTTGGTATACAAAATTGGTCTCCCTAACATAACTCTATATGAAAAGTATTTGGAAGTTTTCTTGTTGGAGAAGCCTTGAAATGTTTACCACTTGGATTGGCATTGGTGCTCTTGAAAAGGGAAAACCTGAGGCTATATGTGGGGTAAAACAAGTATTTCACATACACTCACACCAATAATAACATAATGCATGCTTTATTAAGTAAATTTGCAAGAAAATTGAGGTTATGATTTTTATGTCATTGGTTTTTTATGAAGAAACGATGAATCATTTACTTCAGAAAGGTTGTTTTTACACTGAAATGTCCAACTTCTGTGAAATATATATATGAAATCATATTTTCACCCACTATGATTTTGTATATATATATATATGAAATCATATTTTCACCCACTATGATTTTGTACGAATTATATAAGCAGTTTGAACAGCACAGTCATAAATGTAAACTGACGTTGCTTTCCTCTACTAAGACAGGTTGCTGCAGAACCAGGCCTTTTGTTTGTATGATGAATCATTTACTTCGACATTGTAAGTATCGGTCGACAGGCCAGGCCAAAGCTGGAAGGATTACCAGCCAATATATATTAGACCTCAAATCAGTTGAAGTGCGCTAGTTCAGCTTGGGATGCAGTTTTTTCCACAGCCATCCACCAGTTGTCATCTTCCGAATTGATGTTTTCCTATTTGCGGAAGAAAATAGGATAAACCAGAGTTCAGGAAAATGACTAAAGATTGGATGCATTTCATTGTAAGCGATGGTGCAAACAGGGCGTTGATCAAATGTGATATGGCAAAATGAAAAATGAAAAATGAAAGGTTTTTCATGTCCTAGTTTTGAATCCAATAGAGGTGGAGAGAGAAGGCTGGTTCCTGTTGTGTGGCTCAGCCACAGAGCCAAATTTATTAAACAGAAAAGAGATGGCAAAAGAAAAACTTGGATGCATGTACACAAAATGTAGTCTCACCATATTGCTGATGTCTAATGAATTCTTATTATTTTCAACATCATCTGCAACTCTTATGGCTTCAAGCCACCATGAATCTGTAATGCAGCTGCTTGTCATGTTCTCATCCTCATAAGGAACACATTCATGATCATTTTGATATTCATGCACCATTTCAGGAATGATATCCAATGGAATTGGACGCGAGGGAGAACGATAACCTGATGCAATCCATATGTAAGTTGAAATTGGTCACTTATTGATTAAAAAGATTGAAAAATAGGTAAATATTTCCGCACCTCTGCAGTCAGGATCATGACATTTCTGATAATAAGCCCCCTTCTGAGGTCAGCAACGTATATCACTAATAGAATGATTAAGCCTATTAGCAAGTTTGTCTTACATATAAGAAAGAGTCGGGTAGGGGAAGTGCCAGACAGAATGCAGCTAAAAGTGTAATATGAAAAACACTTCCACATATACACGCAGACACACAGACTAATCTATGCAACAACATGTAAGATTTACCATGATTGCTTTTATGTTGTCTGCCTATTCGCTCACAGTATCTGTTTCTTGACATGCTGTAGACCATGTGTCCAAACTCTGAGAACCAGTACCAGCTACGAATTTTACCTAGAATAGCAGCAAGTTATTTACAACATGACAACAGAAAAAGAACAAACATTTCTGATGCAGACTACAAGGTACCACCTGATACATTTCCAACGGTAGCAACAGACTCTATAAATTCATCCAAAGCTGGGAATGGAGATTTCCCAAGGAAGTATGTTGCTGAAGCATCACTTGTGCCACCATTCAACGCAAATTCTTGGGGCCAACTGTGACATTTTCCAAAGTTACGGTTTACCTGGAAAAAGAAAGAATTGATATAGTTAAATGACCTAGTGCCAATACAGAAGGTAGACAAATGCTCTAAGAATACGCATAGTTTGTCCTCAAACTAACTAGTAACCACAGAATATCAATAAGCTTAGTATCTTATATCCGTACGCATCAGATCAGAAAGTATGGAACAGTTATGAAATCCAAATTACCTCTGTATCAAAATGCAGAGTCTTTATACAATCAAGATCTGTTTTGCATACTAGAAGCTTCTTACAATCAACATCCAAATTGCAGATCAAGGATACCATGAACATCTCCTCCTCGGATTGCTGTCGAATAACATAACTTTGATCATAAGAGATTAAGGCATACGATAGTCAAAGCATAAAAAATCAAAACACCACTAACAAAAGTCCAGGTTGCAAATATTAAATTAATCAGAAGGGTGGCATACCATGTCCTTGACTTTGAAACGCCCAGTAGGTAGAAGCACTGAATTCTTCCCTGCCTTCGATGATAGAGCTAAACGAAAGCAACGATTTCGGGTATATACAGCAGTGTCCACAAATAGTTGACTAGTGGAGTCAGAAGACTTTGAATCTTTTCTAACAAACAATTTTCCAAATCTTCCATCCCTCTCCTTTGCACTTGAAATCCGCGAGCATATCTGATAATATGTCATCACATACTGACAATAGTTGATATTTCTACACGGAAAAGAAAAAAAGGAAAAATCATAGTAAATGAAGCAGAGTATGTTCATCACAGTAAAAAGAGGCTACAAATTATGGAAAATTTATAATTTGTTTTGAATTTATGTGTGGAAATTTAATTGAGAAAAAAACCCTAGGAAACAACCTACAGTAATCTCAAACTCCATTAGGTTTGGAAGAAAAAGTTTCTGCAATCTTCACGAAGTCATACCTCAGTGACAAATGCACCTGCATGTGAGTTGTCCTTAAATGCAGTCTTTTCTATGCGAATGATTAGATGACGAGAGAACTTTGCTGTATACAAGTATAGTCAGAAGACAATCAATTTCAAAATGCAAGCTCCTAATGAAATTTTCAATAGAGGAATCAAAACGCAATATAATACAAATATTCAAATGCATAAAGACATCATCCTCATATATAAGGGGAGTAATAATTGTGATCCACACCTTCAGTAGAGGAATCAAGCTCCAATATCCATTCCTTGTTTCCTTGAATAGAATACTTTTCAAGTAAGGCTTCGAAAATGACTGAAATCAAGAGATCAACCATTTCTTCTCCATTTCTGCCTGCATTGTCTCTCTTATTGAACTCCAAGTCAAAGTAAAGGTGGCATGGTAAACCCTGAAAGCAACACAATCAAAATTTAGGAACCACACCCAATTTTGTCGCATATGGTACCCATATTTTGTTTAGTGCTTCTAGTGAAGAGAAGGAAAGAAAATTCGTGACCTCCTGAATCACTTCATAATGGTGACGAAACTTGGGATTCATATTGTTGTACCTGAAACAAAAAAGCAAAACAAAAGCATTACAACTACATCAAGAATAGAACCTCAGACAGTGAACAACTATAATAATCCAAAAGGACACAAAAAAGTGCAACCTTCTCCAGAAGTTGTTATAAGTTGAAACAAGGAACCTTCTTTGTCCACTATAGTGATCTTGATAACTAAAAACATGAACGTTCTCATTCCCTTTGGCAAACTGCATTGCTTCATCCTGCCTTGGAAATGTCGCCCATACTTCCTTCCTAAACAAACAAAAAGCAAGGATCAAGGAACATTGTTAAAAAAAATATAAGAAAGAACAAAAAGTTCTTGAAGCAGATAAATCAGGAGGAAGAATTACACAAATACCTTGAACTCAATCTTTTTTGAGTAGCAAGATCAACACGTATTTCACGTAACAATCGCAGCAAAGATCTTGATGGTTTTTTAGGAGGCACCCCATTTGGAGACCCATAGAATACAACTGGAGAAAACTGCCTTGCACGGTTTAAGTTGTTTGCTTTAACAGTTCCCGAACCAGACTGAAGAAACAGTGATATATATTTTTAGCTAAGCAAAGCAGTAGGACAAAAATTATAGAGTGGATATCAATTGGCAAGTGCACTAAAAGAACATTTCAGCTAACAACATAAAAGGTCAAACTTCATTCAACTAAGGAGGAATTCAACCACAATTATACACACAGACGCAAGAAATCAAACTAAGCAATCAAGACTATAACATGAATACAAGTTAAGTGGGCAAGAAATGACCATTTCGGAGTAAATACCTTCTCTGCAGAGAGTTGTATTTCTGATGCATTTTTCTGTGTTCGCTCTGCTACTGATCCTGGAGAAGAGACCTCCTGGGTTTTACTTCTTCGCTTCAAGTTGCTTTTGCTTCCCTTTCTTTCCCTCAAAGCAGATTCTGGTACACAAGAAAATAATCAATCTTGTAAAATCAAAACTTCAAAACCAGAGTAATAACTCAAATATGCATTGGAAGTAACAGTATCAAATCAGACACTACAAATAAAAATAAAAATCGAATATCAGACACTAACAGTATCAAATCTTCCTCAACAATATGCATGTCTTCCAATTCGAAACCCTAATTTGACGTTTTTCAACGACATAGCCTCCAACCGAAACGCGTTGTCAATTTGGTAAATGCGCCAGAGATACGCTTTCTTTGTTTTCCCTTTTGTATTCTCAGTAACCAAACAGAGTGGAGAAGGAGATAGAGAGAGAGCTTACGAGGAGGGGAGATGCCGCATTTGAAGCACTCGAACAACCGATCAACGTCGTCCATGGTCACTGCTCCACTCTATTGCTTGCTTCTTGGTCACAAATTTTCTTCGTTCTTCTTTTTATTTTGGGTTATATCAAATATCACTATACTGAACTTTCTTTAAATGAGCGCCAATTTGAATTTTGGAAAGGTAGATAATTTGATTGGAACCGTTTATTTTTCCCGCTCCAGTTTGTTTCTGTCGCTTAGGCCACGTCACTTGGTATTTATTTTTGTTTTGGTACTAAAACGAACCTTAAGTACTTGTTTATTTGCTTAAGAAATTTGCATCATTTCTTGATTTTATTTTTATGTGCATTATTCTTGATGCACTAGGGTGTAGATGTTAGTTTTCTGTGTATTGTTGTTCCAATTTCTTGATTTCATCGGATCTTCCTAAAAATAACCTGCTACATATATTATATATGCATAATTGTGCATGTATGTGTACCATGCATGTATACGTCGTGGGCTCAATTTGGAGTTGAAACAATAAAGTTATGATGTACGGAAGTTCATGGGCAAAATTGGGATGTCGAAAAGTCAAAATTTTAAAAAGCAGAAATCTAGTCTCTCTTCTATGTCTTGCTCCACCGCGACGTTGTCACTTCCGACGACGATTGCAGCGTCGTCCGGCCACTTCACCGGTCGGAAAAGGACGGCCATTGACCGGCGATCACGACCCGAGCCTTTTCCCTTCGAACCCAGCGACGTACGGCGCCTGCGAAGCCCGAAAACAATCACAACTTTTCAAACTTTCAGTCGCGATTCAGGTATCAATCTTCATCCTCTCCACGTGCTCTAGCTATCTGTGTTGGTATTTTGGGTTAATTTTGGAAGTTTGACGGAGTGGGTTTAAAACCCTAAAATCGCCAACAGTTTGGTATAGGTATTGACCTGCGATTTGGAGTTTTTTCGGTCACCGGAATTTCTCCAGACACCTATCACTGCCGATGAAGGGTGGCGGCACATGGGCCACTGTGTGGCGGCCCATTATATTCTATAATGTTCCCCTTGTCGTTCTGAGCACAACGGTAATATGCATTCCAATCCTTAACCCAATACACAAAAACCCTACAAACAATGCAGGGTTGAATTGAAAGGTCATTTTCCATTGATCAAGTATACTCGATTGAATTATTAAGTTAATAATAAGATAAATACCTAAACCGTCCTGTTTTGTTTCGATTCGAAGATGTTTTCTTTGCGTGCTTGTGGTCTATTTGGTTGCTACGTGGTTGTGTACCTTGACTACTTCTAGGTTACAAAGGAGGATGCATTTATTTTATTGTTCCATGAAAGTCCTTAATTTCTATGTATATATTTCATGAAACCATCATCAACATTTCTCTTTTTTATTTTTTTGTCTTTTAAGATTGGGCAAAAATGCCTATTGAAATTTTGGGTTCAATCTTAAAGAGACTGATATCACGATCACACTATTTGCAATTTAGTATGGTGTGTATGTTGATATTGCATGTGTGAATGAGTCTCGTATTGTGCATGTTGATATTGCAAATCTGTGGTAGAAAATTAATTGAAAAAAAAAATCAATTACTATCCTAATACACACAAATCATATAAACATAGCGCGGAAAGGTCTTTTTCCCTTGGTCAAGTATTGTATTAATAAATTAATAGCACGCCCTAAACCTAAGCCATCTGGTTTGGTTTTGAAGGTGTTTTCTTTGCATGGTACTTGTGGTCCTCAATTTCTATGTATGTATTTCTTATAACCGTCATCAACATTTCTCATTTTGGTTTTTCAGATTGGGCAGAGTTGCCTATTGATGTTTTGGGTTCAATTTTAGAGAGACTGACATCAGGATCAGATTATTTGCAATTTAGTATGGCGTGTAACTCATGGCATTCTATAGCAAAGGATAATATGCCAAGATATGGTGATAAGTTGTCAAGTGTTCCAATGCTTTTGATTCCTAGTGGCAGAAATGATATATGGAGGTTATATAATGTCATGGATGACAAGCTACTTAGTTTGCAATTAGATATTTCAACCAAGCGATTTTGTGGGTCTTCGAATGGATGGTTAATGGGCATTGACGCAAGTTTTACGGTAACATTGATAAATCCATTACTTAGGGTGAAAGGCATGAGAAAGAAAGAAAATTCAATAATTCGTCTTCCTCCACTAAACCCTTCAAGTTGGAGAGGCTTCGGACCCGGAACTTTCCATTGTAACTATATTGTCTTCAAGGGTACAATTTCAGCCGACCCAATACTAAATGCAAACAACTTTGTTGTCCATGTCATATATGAAGAACGTTGTCAATTGGCTTTTATGAGACTTAATAAAGACACAACGTGAACATATATTGAAGGTTTGAACGTAGTTTACGAAGTGGTTCCCACTCAAGAGAAATTTTATTTTGTTGATAGTTTCATTCAACTTTTCTCTTTTGATATGACTGCTCAGTCCAACTCAGATATAAAACTGATGATTACATCAGATCATAGACTACGAGAACGTCGCAGGAATATATTCCTCATGAATTTAAATGAGAAAAAATTTCTTATGGTTAAAAGGTATTTTCAATCATGATTTTGAAGCCTTTAAACGTGTGACAGATAATTTTGAAGTTTTCGAATTTGATTGTGATGAGTGTAAGTGGATTAAGAAGAAAAGTTTGGGTGATGACTCTTCAATAACTGTGTTAGCTTCAAGTATTTCAGGATGTCAGTCAGATTGCATATACTTCAACCATGATTTCGAGCGTATGACAAATATTACCTTTGGCAAACGTGGATCTCATGATTTTGGTGTTTATGACCTCAAAACTCGCACATTTAATTTTCAGCCTTACAGCAAAGTTGCTAAGCTTTAGGCCTCCAATCTGGTTTGTGCCGAATTTGCAATTGTGAAAAGCTTGTTCTCTTTCTTTTTAGTTTTTCTTCTTCGTACTATGTAACTTCAAAGCCTTTTAAGATATTTGCTTTGATTTAAAATTTATTTTAAACATATAACTTCCCATATGATATTTACTGTTTTTCATGCTGGTTCATAATTGTGTAACAAATCATACCGTGAATGAATATGTGTTAATTTTGTGGGCGCGTATAAGAATGCTCAAATAGGGTGAGTCTTTTCAATTCAGAGATCCATAAGTAACTTCAATTAAGTACACAAATTACTCAAGGAAATAAGATGCAATTAAAAAGCATTTGCCAACAAAAAACAAAGAAAATTTAAACCTTGGGAGGCACATTAGGTTGGAAAAATCTAAATTATATTGACTTTGTACCAGAGTTCAGAAAAATCCGATGTATGATGAGAAACTCATACACTTGACTTACTTCCATGTTTATCAGTTACATAAGGCAAATCCGGACAGAGAATATTTTCATGAACTTCATTGTTGATCAAACTTGAAAACACGAGCGTTGCTTTGCTGTTAACCTGAAAATGTCACACTATGGGCAACATAGTGCAGAACTACCAGAACACCAATAAGTGAGCATATAAATAACACAAGTGTATATATTAGAATTCAAATATTCAAACTTGGTCTACTTATTAGCAAGTAAATAATACAATGTACTACCTCAATAATGGTCCTAGCAGATTCTGCAGCTGTAAGTCTAGCAGTTCCATTAGTCTCTAATTTGGACTCAGCAATATCCTCAAATGGATGGTATTGTGGCCTCCCATTCGGCTTTATAGGTTCCAAACCCGGCCCTAACTGCCCCATGGATGCTCGAATAGGCCTGTTCTTTACAATATTGCTCCTTTTTGCAACTGAACCACTCTTCGAACGTCGAATTCTACTCCTGCATATAAGTCTTAGCAAATTTATGCATTTTCAAAGCCGTGAAATTCAAGCTGGTTAACTAAGCAAGAAAACAAAAAGCTCAGCTGCTCAACAATAAAAATCAAATTAGTTAGCGTACCACGGCACACCAAAACCACTAGAGCACGAAAGGCGGCAAGAAGTGACGTGTAAGGCTCCAGCCGCGTCCTGACGATAAGCTACAACAAAAGAAACGATATAGAATGTACTGTTTGGCAACATATAAAACGCAGGAAAATGTGAACAGAAAATTCGTGAAAAGATTTCACAAGATTGCAACAGATGAAAAATAACACACGTAAATCAGAAAACAGAATTTTCTCATTTGTACAAAATCACTTTAAAGCCATAGTGGGTGAAAATGATGATTTCATATATCACACAAGTTGGCCATTTTCAGTGTAAAAACAACCTTTCTGAAGTAAATATGTTTTGAAATGCTTCAAAATTGTGCTAAATCTAGAGCCTTTCCAAAAAGATTTGGAAACTTGATTACAAAGTTTGAATATGTTACCTCCACTTGAAGACCCTTTAGTCTCCAACAGAGGGACTTGAGAGCTTGCGTGGTCTTTTCTCCACCAGCATTCAAACAAGATACAATTTTAGCTGCCGAGTGTGCAATGGCATCAGGTTGAGCTTTTACAAAGTCTTCTACTTCAACAACAGTCTGTGGAAATTACAACCAAAGATTAATTGTTATAAAGAAACTGAGCAGCATTTACTTGTATAACAAAAATACAACTAAAATCCGTACACAAACCTGATTTCCATGTGATAAAAACAGCTGAATCTTAACCATCTCCAGTTTGTAAAATGTAGCCCAATTTCTCGATATTTCATCCTTGTTGTTCTCCAACTCCTCAGCTTGGACTGGAATATCCTTGGAAGATCTTGATTCATGGCCATTAATCCTAACAGGATCTTCTAAATCATCTTCTACAATACTCCCAACTTGATCTACACCATCATTACTAGATTGATGATCAGGCATATGCTTTTGAATAACAGAATGTTCTTCAATATATGCAGGCCTTATAAGTCCTTGAATAACCAAACTAGCTGGAGCCTGCTCCACCCAATCTATAGCGTAATCAGAAGAAACCTAAAAAGTAAAAACAGAACAAAACTATGGAAAACTTAAGAAATGATAACTTCACCAAAGACCATAAGTGGGATACAATTGAGCAAAAAAAACTGTGAAATTCAAGCTCTGGTTAATTAAGCAAACACAAAAAGCTCAGCTGTTCAACAAAAAAAATCAAATGAGTTAGCGTGCCGCGTGCCACCAGCCGAGCTTGAAAGGTGGCAAGAAGTGAGTCATGGCTAAGAAGAACAAATCTTCAAAGAAGGTTGAGTAATACTGCTCTCACTGCATTGAACCTACTACATTCAACAAAAAAGGCTTTTTTCCTCATCTCAACACAACTCACAGAGAGTTGGATGCATGCTCTCAATGCAATTTCAAATTCAAGAATCAAGCAGGATTCATGGAGCACCAAGCAAAGGTTGTGGTCAAACTTTAAGAAATTTAGTTCATTTCTTTTATTGATGAGCTTAATTATATTAGGTGTGTGTAATACTAATTCTAATTTGTGTGTTCGATTATTTATATGCATATGAATTCCAGTTGCAAGAAGGCTAAGTTCTGTTGAAGGAATGAAGTGTATTGTCTTGTTATAGTCAAGAAAACGCAATACACTTTATTACTTCAACCGAGCTTAGCCTTCTTGCAACTGGAATTCATCTGCAAATAAATAATCAAACACACAAAATAGAATTAGTATTACACACACCTAATATAACTAAGCTCATCAATAAAAGAAATGAACTAAATTTCTTAAAGATTGACCACAACCTTTGCTTGGTCCTCCATGAATCCTGCTTGATTCTTGAATTTGAAATTGCACTGAGAACATGCATCCAACTCTCTGTGAGCTGTGTGGAGGTGAGGAAAAAAGCCTTTTTTGTTGAATGTAATGCAGTGGGAGCAGTGGACATTGGCGGACCCCTGGAAACCCAGAAAATGGCATGGAAGTCAAGAGGATTGACCCCTGGTCGTGTTTGATGGATGGGCAAGAGTGCCCAACAACTGCTCGATGAAATGTGTAAATGAAACAAGGCATGGTAGCACCTGCCTTGCTCTCGCAGGTTGCCTTCTTGTTTGTTTTGTTTTTGGACCTGGCCAAAACGACACCATCTGGGGCCAGGTCACTAAACTGATATTTTTTTCATCATGGCCTTTTGGACCAGGTTTGGGAAAACAAAAACCCAAAACAGGGCTCTTCCCCAGCCCGATATTAACAATGGGGTGTGCTGACTGGATTTTCTAGGTCGAAGAAAAGAGGGATCTAGGTCGGGGAGATGTGGTGAGATATGGGGTCGGGGAGGTGTTGTACGGATCCTGGGTTGGGGAGGATGCTGTGGGGATCTCGGGTTGGCGTGGGGCAGCGGGGATCTTGGATCGGTGATGGGGTGGGGTGGGAGAGAAGTGGTTTTGGGTTGCTGGGAAGGGGCAGTGGTTGAGGGTTGATTGGGGATGGATTGAGGATGGGGATGGGGATGGGGATGAGGCTGGGGCGTTGGGAGGCTGGGGCGTTGGCTGGCGGAGAGAGAGAAAATGGGAATGAGGCTGGGGGTCGCGACGAGAAAGAAACGAGGGAGAACGAAAGAGACGGAGATATAGAGAGAAAGTCACTTTTTTTTTTCAAACTATTTTAGTTTTTTATAATAATAATAATAAAAATAATAAAATAGTAAGTCACGTAGAGCACATGTGACTTTTTGAACTTAAAGTAATGATTAAATTGATGATTTTAATTAATATGAGAATTATATTTGCTGATTTTTTAGTTCATAGGTTAATTTCATCAAGAGTCATAATTCAAGGTAAAACGGCTTAAAACCCTTTTATTTATTTAACTTTTTTGCCAACATTTGTTTACTTTTATTCACTCACCCCATGACAATTAACAATATTCCATATCAAGCAAAAAACCAAATAAATATGCAAAGTCTTGGTCCACTGTTGCCTTTCCCTAACTCAACAAGTTAGCTTATATTTGCCTCTTCTCACTTCTTTCTTCTCTCACACCAAAACCTCCCAAACTCTCAAGTCTCTTATCAATGGCTTCTGCCACCATAACATTCCCAATCGTCATCACCACTGAGTCTCTAGACTCCATCCTCTCTCACCAAACTCTGATAAATCATTTCCAATCTTCACCTCCCAGTCTCAGCTTCTCTATGTTCCCCAATCCGCCAAAGCTACGACGTTTCACCCTCTTCCTCTCTCCTCCTCATGCACTCTTGGTCCTCCTCCCCTTCTCTCCTCTACTTAGGCGTCAAGCTCGTGACCTACTTCCCACATAACTCCGCGCTAAACTTACCCGGGCTGCACACAAGTTACGTGCTTTTCAGCTCCACAACTGGGCAAACCTTGGCCACCATGGACGGCACCGCACTGACCCTTTACACGACTTCTTGTGTTTCTGCCTTGGCTTCAAGGATTTTGTCCAGAAACGACAACCAAGTCCTGGTGATGATCGGTGCAGGTGCTTTGGCACCTCATTTGATCAGAGCCCATCTCGCGGCAAGGCCCAGTTTGAAGAAAGTGATCATATTCATATGGAACCGAACAGTGGAAAAGGCGAGAAATTTGGCCCAGAAAATGCAAGAAAGTGTGGCGTTTGAAGGGGTCTGTTTCGAGAGCAATGGATGCGTCGATGAGGTGGTTGGGATGGGGTGCATCGTCAGCTGCGCGACTAATTCGGAGGCGCCTCTTGTGAAGGGGAAGAAGCTGAAGGCAGGGGCGCACACGGACTTGGTTGGATCTTTCAAGCACACAATGAAGGAGTGTGATGATGAGGCGATAAGGAGAGGGAGAGTGTTTGTTGATAATGAGGCTGCATTGGTGGAGGCAGGGGAGCTGGTGGGTGCGTTTGAGAGAGGGGTGATTGGGAAGGCAGATGTTTGTGGGATGCTGGTGGAGTTGATTAAAGGAGACAAGGCTGGGAGAAGAAGCTGTGAGGAGATTACTGTGTTCAAGTCAGTTGGTTCTGCAGTTGTGGATATTCTTGCAGCACAATTGGTCTATGAAACCTACATGCAGCAAAATCAGTAATGCTTACACACAAATCTGGTTTTCCTTTTGAAGTTTTGAATTCTGGTCTTTGTTACCCAATGTGTACTTTGAGAACATAATCGGTGAATAAAACGCAACAGCAAAAATATGTTTTATTATTATTATTATACAACAGCAGAAGGAAAATGAAATATGTTTTTGCCGATCCTAAATTTAGGACAGATGCACGAAGTATTGAGTTCGGATTAAAAAAATTAGAGCAGCCAGCTGATCCCAAAAAGGGAAAAATTGCATTGCTAAAATCACATGCTCTGTTCTGCAGTACAGTTCTTACATTGCTAATAGCAAGTAACACATTCTCAGCAGCCGAGAAATTAATTTTAACTTCAATATAATCAAATCGGTTGAAACAAGGCCAATGAATCGCTAGGGTACGGATAAAAACTGACTCAGACAAAAAATTACAATAAATGGCTGACGAAACTTATTAATTATTTGGTAAAACTCATGAATATTCTAGTTGATCAGAAAAACGACTCCCAATCCTAAGTTCTCTGTCTTTGTTAAATCACAGCATTTCTACTTTGAAGTTACTTCCGCATCCACTTTCTATGCCATTAGACCGAGCAGCAAGATGAGCAAGTGTAAAAAATAATGTACAAGGTCGAGTCGAGAGTCACAAAGCTTAGAAAACAATGAATTTCCATAATCATTAATTGCAAGTAACAATACACGACCTGGTGGACCGTGCTGAAATTTTTGATCCCCCTCCTCACCTGTTATATCCAAATCTCTGCAAAGAGACACAAGGAAGAAACCAGCTAGAATCAAACCAGAAGATGGCACTTGACGGTGTTGATAAAGTTGGCATTCGTTTTTGCTAACTTTGTTTCACTGTTTGTGGTTTGTGCTGGATCCTTGGGAAAAGTAGATCATTAAGTTGTCTCTCGGCACTGTACTCAGAAGTGGCCTGAAAAGACACAGGTAGACAGGGTAAACATAGGCATATTGTATTTCATGGTTCCAGAAAAGCAATATAGGAATATGCACCTACATTTGATTGTGCTTCAGAGGTGGTCCAATAATATTTGGAAGATACATGAAATATTAAACCTCATAGGTTTAGAAATAATTGGCATACCCGTGTATTAAGTGCAAATCGCAATGTCTGGACTTGTGTCCCTGAGCAAACCCTTAAGTCAAATCCAAGGGAATCTACATCAATAAGTACTGCCTCCTGCAATAAGATACAGCAACGATTAATCATTTACATATTACAATAGTACACTATTCATGAAAAGATTTCACAAGATTGCAATAAATGAAAAATAACACCCGTAAAGCAGAAAACAGATTTTCCTCATTCGTACAAAATCACATTAAAGCCATAGTGGGTGAAGATGATGATTTCATATATCACACCATTTTCAGTGTAAAAACAACCTTTCTGAAGCAAATATGTTTTGAAATGCTTCAAAATTGTGCAAAATCTAGAGCCTTTCCAAAAAGATTTGGAAACTTGATTTCAAAGTTTGAATATGTTACCTCCACTTGAAGACCCTTTAGTCTCCAACAGAGGGACTTGAGAGCTTGCATGGTCTTTTCTCCACCAGCATTCAAACGAGATATAATTTTAGCGGCCGAGTGAGCAATGGCATCGGGTTGAGCTTTTACAAAGTCTTCTACTTCAACAACAGTCTGGAGAATCACAACCAAAGATTAATTGTTATAAAGGAACTGAGCAGCATTTGCTTGTATAACAAAAATACAATTAAAATCCGTACAGAAACCTGATTTCCATGTGATGAAAACAGCTGAATCTTAACCATCTCCAGTTTGTAAAATGTAGTCCCATTTCTCGATATTTCATCCTTCTTGTTCTCCAATTCCTCTGCTTGGACTGGACTATCCTTGGAAGATCCTGATTCGTGGCCATTAATCCTAACAGGATCTTCTAAATCATCTTCTACGACATCATTACTAGATTGATGATCAGACATATGCTTTTGGATGACAGAATGTTCTTCAATTAATGCGGGCCTTATAAGGCCTTGAATAGCCAAACTAGCTGGAGCCTGCTCCGCCCAATCTATAGGGTCATCAGAAGCAACCTAAAAAGTAAAAACAAATCAAAACTATGAGAAACTTTAAGAAATGATAACTTCACCAACGACCATAAGTGGGATACAATTGCAACTAGAGTCTTCAAATAAGGAAAAGGCACACCAAGTGAGCAAATGAAAAGCACAATAATTCACCCTTATTACCAAAATAAAAGCACAAGAATCAAATATTTCAAATACGGTATAATAAGAAATACTATGTCATGTCATCTTAAAGTTCAATTGCCTAAGAGTAATTCTACATCATCACACAGTAGGGTGATAAATTTACAATTGGCAATTACCTCAGTTAGCTTCTTGGCAAAATACATTGGGTGAGAATAACGCATGGTCTCCAGTTTTGCCCAGTCTCCAAGAGACTTGTCAGAATCATCCATATCGTCTTCGTCTTCATCTTCAAGAACAGCAACCCAATCCTATACAAGAATCTATTATATAATTAGAAATGTCTGACAACTACATCCATGCATTCAGATCTAGAGAGACAAAAATAAAGACAGACCGAATCGTAGTCACCATCCTCCTCATCATCCTCATCATCATCTTCAACATCACTCTCTTCATCTTCAATCCCATCCATTCCAAAATCAATTTCGGGTAACTCCATCTCACTGATCATTTCCATAGTATCTAAGCCAATAATAACTTGCTGCATCATTATAATAACCCACAAGACTCCATAAGAAAAACTCCGAGAAAAAAACTGCTGCTAGAATGCAATCATTTCTTCAGATTATTATTAGTAATCATGTTCTTGTAATGTGCTTATGAAAATTGCATACCACATAATTATTTTCTGAAGTTAGGGATTGCATAGTGTCTTCACTATCCTTCACTTGAAAGTAGATATCTGTAACATGCTAGAACAGATTAAAACTTCATTTTATGAAAGGTCCAATGTATGATGAGAAACTCATACACTTGACTTACTTCCATGTTCATCAGTTACATAAGGCAAATCCGGACACAGAATATTTTCATGAACTTCATCGTTGATCAAGCTTGAAAACATGAGCGTTGCTTTGCTGTTAACCTGAAAATGTCACACTATGGGCAACATTAGCTATGCAAAGCCTTGATACAAGAATGAGCAGCATAGTGCAGAACTACCTAAACACCAATAAGTGAGCATATAAATAACACAAGTGTATATATTAGAATTGAAATATTCAAACTTGGGTCTACTTATTAGCAAGTAAATAATACAATGTACTACCTCAATAATGGTCCTAGCAGATTCTGCAGCTGTAAGTCTAGCAGTTCCATTAGTCTCTAATTTGGACTCAGCAATATCCTCAAATGGATGGTATTGTGGCCTCCCATTCGGCTTTATAGGTTCCGAACCCGGCCCTAACTGCCCCACGGATGCTCGAATAGGCCTGTTCTTTACAATATTGCTCCTTTTTGCAACTGAACCATTCTTTGACCGTCGAATTCTACTCCTGCATATAAGTCTTAGCAAATTTATGCATTTTCAAAGCCGTGAAATTCAAGCTGGTTAACTAAGCAAGAAAACAAAAAGTTTAGTTGCTCAACAATAAAAATAAAATTAGTTAGCGTACTGCGGCACGCCAAAACCACCAGAGCACGAAAGGCGGCAAGAAGTGACGTGTACAGCTCCGGCCGCGTCTTCCGAGCGCCGCTTTGGACGATAAGCTACAACAACAAAAGAAACGATATATAACGTACTGTTTGGCAACAGAGAAAACGCAGGAAAATGTGAACAGAAAATTCGAAGCTTAAAACTTTTGGCTTAATTGAGATTTTGAAGTAAGGCGGGAGAGAGAAAGGGAGTTACAAGTCATGGAGGTGGAGGGGCAGAGCTTTGCGCCGGCGTGGAATCGTACAGCCATGGCTGACTCGATCATCATCATCGTTCCTTGTCGTCTCTTTTAGTTAATGCAAGTGTCAGATCCACAAAATCTCTCTCTCAAGAGTCTCTGAAAGGATGAGGTGCTCTTTCTTTGGAGTTTGGCTTCTAAGCGGCTTGGATTCTCTGCGGTCGCGAATAAGGAAAGCGTCTGTTATGCAGCTAAAGCGCACCGTTTTGTGCAGCCAATGAAATAGTATCAACTTCCGCTGTTTCGCTAGATAGAAAATCAAAATCAAAATCAAAATAAGATTTGGGAGAGAAAAATAAAAGATTAAAATATCTTCCGAAAACACACGCTCTGCCGCTCTGGTCTCAGCCATCCACTCACTCTCTCTCTCTCTCTCTCTCTCTCTCTGTGCCTCCATAAACTTAAGCTGAGCTAAATTTCAGATTTTAAATGCCTTACTGAGTATGCTTACCTTGACATACTCACTTCCGGTCTTTACTCGGCGACTGGAATTTATCAAAATTTCCCACAGTAGAAGCAGTGTAGTGGTAAGCTTCCGTCCATTTTTGTTATTTGCATATTTTGAAATTGTAAATGCAGAAAGATAATCACTTTCTTCTTAAATTATACATTTTGTTCTCTGGGTTTCATTTTCTTGCTATTTTTTTCAATGATTTATTCAGGTATGTGCTGCAAAAGGTCCAAGACCCAGATACCCAAGAGTCTGGAAAGCCAATAAGAGGATTGGGACCATTTCCAAATCGATTAAGCTTGTTGAGTCTGTAAGTTTTTTTGGTCTTTCTTTTTCTTTTAATCTCTGTCTTCCATCTTTGTGCTTGGCTTTGAAAAGATAATTTCTTTCGTAGATTAAGGAATTGTCAAATGTGAAAGAGGAAGTTTATGGGGCCCTTGATTCTTTCATTGCTTGGGAATTAGAATTCCCTCTGATTACAGTGAAGAAGGCATTGAAGACCCTTGAGAATCAAAAAGAATGGAAGAGGATCATTCAGGTTTGTTTTTTTGTTCTTCATTCTGCGCGTGCTCAGCATCATGAATAGGTTCTAACTTTTAAATCTCACAAATCACATGTGGGGTTGTAGGTATCAAAGTGGATGTTAAGCAAAGGTCAAGGAAGAACAATGGGAACCTATTTCACACTATTAAATGCTTTGGCAGAGGATGGGAGAGTTGAAGAAGCTGAAGAGCTATGGATAAAGTTGTTCTCACAGTATTTGGAAAGCATGCCTCGCATGTTCTTTGACAAAATGATTTCTATTTACTATCAGCACGGCTTGCATGACAAGATGTTTGAGGTATCTACTAAATCCTACCACATTTATCTTTTCCATGGTTCCGCTGCTCACTTCCATTAGTCTATGAGATTATCTTTTGCAGAGTACAAATATTCTTTTGGAACCAAAGCCTAAGGACATCATATCATTCTCTTACAGATTAGGAACACTTCAACATTTGAACCAGTCTATAAGTATTTTGCATATAGTTGTTGAAGATTTGAAGTTCCTGCAAATTATATGGATTTTGGTTGAGAAATGAATTCAATCTCCTATGCCTTAAGGCCAAATGTCATGCTAGTTTGTATAGTGAGTCCTTTGTATTTCATGCACCAGTGAGTTTTAACTTATTGCAAAATTTCTCTTGTTGTAGATTTTTGCTGACATGGAGGAGCTTGGGGTCCAACCAAATGTTTCAATTGTTACAAAGGTTGGAAATGTCTTTCAGGAGTTGGGTATGTTGGACAAATACCATAAGTTGAAGAAGAAATATCCACCACCAAAATGGGAGTATCGGTACATCAAAGGAAAACGTGTTAAAATTCGAGCAAATTATCAAAATGATGGTGCTGAAAAAATGCCGAGTCAGGAGAGGGAAACAGTCCACAGCTCAGAAGAATTGGTAGAAGCTGAATCAAATCCAACTGAAGACATTGTTGTAGCTGAGGAAGGGGACCAGAACTCAAGTGATTTACTCGAGGAAGCTGAAACAAATTTAGATGAACTCAGGGTTGAATCTTGAACCCCTTCTTGACCAGTCAGATATATCAGAGGTTTATCATGTTTTACTTATCCCTAACCTCACTTCTAATCATTATGGGGTGGTTGTCTGGTGAGAAAGGAGGCAAAACGAACTCGGCTTTGCTTTCTTCTTTTTGACATGGAGCCTGAGATATTCAAAATGTGATATCATATCAGGGAGAAACGGTTGGGTCGAATTTGTCTCTGATCTTCGTCGTTCTTTTGAACCATACAAATCAAAAAGAAGCCGTGAAGGAAGTGTTATGATTATAAATAGCAAACATTCTAGGCTATGTCTCCCTCTTGATGACAAATTTATAAATCGTCGTTGAGTAATATCACAGTTGAGCCAGCGAATCAATAAAACAAACATATCACATAACTTTGCCTTACGATAGGTCGGCGTTTCACACACGGAATTGAGAGTTCATGACATAATTTTTGACATCTGCTTAAATCTGGGCAGGGAAGCAAGTGGTGGGATGGTTTATGTTTAAATCTGGAGGAACAAAATCATGTTTCCACTGCAAACCCAATATTTTCCTTTGATGACATATGGCAATGACAATGCATGGATTTTTAGATGGGTGGTGATTTGAGTCTGACTCTTTGCGTCATTCAAACTGCCACCCATTTGCATTGCTTATAAGTAAATTTTGTTCCAAGAAGGACGTTAATTAGAATTTTTTATATAAAAAAAGTCTTAAAAATTTTAATAACTGAAAATGGGTTTAGAACCCACGTTTTTTGAAGTATCAAAACTAGGATCTTCAAAATTAAAGATGGGCGGGCACGTGGTAACTATCACTGTGGTGGCTGTCTGAATCCTTTCACCGAATAACGGATAAATGAACAAAGAAAGTAAACTAGATAAAATTGTATTTGTTTTAGTCCTCCTCTGAACCTTCACCTTCCGAGCCTAAGACTTGTTTATCCACAGTGCCATTTGCTGCAGGGCCTTTCTGTTTTGTATCGTGTTGTTCATCTGCCTCATCCTCGCTGTACTCACTCTCATAATCATCGTCATATTCCTCGTCTTCATTCTCTTCCTCCTCTTCAATGCCATCCTCCGCAATTGGTCCCTCTTCTGCCACAAAACCTCCCCGTGTACCAGCCCGGGTACGCTTCAAAATCTTTATCTTCAAGTTTGTCTTTCTATCACAACCAATCCAAGAGTCACACAAGCAGTAACATGTCAAATTGTAATTCCCCTCCATTGGGGCCGGTAACTTCCCTGTTACCAGTCTAGACCCACTCTTCACCTTCTCAACTGCTTCTTTGACAGCAGCACTAGTCTCCTTCATATTTGCTCCTGAACCCTCCATTGTTTCCTCAATTGCCTTGGAGGCAGCAGTAATAGCTGCAGTTTCATCCATGAAATTTACCTTCTGCCAAAACCAAACATTATTGGAGGCACTGTCTGCAAGCAAAAACCAGAAATTTTCTTCCTTGTGAAACGGGAAGTACGGGGCATGGGGAAGGGCACCAATCAGGCCGTTGGCACGTTTTAGTGTCACCCAAGCATGAACAGTGACAATGTCACCCTCTTGTATACCCTCTTCACCTTCGGTCTCACATTTGACTTCAATTGATATCGAAGGCATTGTTTCCAAGACCAGTTCAACATCCTGTACTTCATTGGCTGAGAATCCAGCCGTTTGAGAAAGTAGCTCAGCACGATCTTGCAAGGACATGTCCTGAAGCTCCTGAAATACTCTCAGCTTCTGCAAATTCAAGAAGAAGAATTATTAAAGCTAAGATCGAAAGAAAAAAATACTAGCTGGGAGAGAAAAGAGAAGATCAACACAAAAAGTGAAACAAACCAACATGAAAAATAACACAGAATGAAGATGTGCTGCTCATTCAATCTCAGAACGAGAGATTCACAGAATAATTTATTTTTAAACATGAAACAGTTGTATTCCAGCATGACATTGTCCAAAACAAGACTATTTACCTTGCGGGCTATCTTTTTAATAACAGCCTCACTAAAATGTGGCAGCTGCAGAAAGGGGGCAATGCCTTCACTGGATCCTCCAGTAGCCTTCCTTGCACTAAGAGGAACAGCCTACATTATGGCCAATACAAAAACAAAAATCCAAAAATTAGTACAGATTCATCGTAGAAGGTACAAATGATGCACGAGAGAGAGAGAGAGAGAGAGAGAGAGAGAGATGCCTCATAATCAGAAATCTCAAGTATTTGTTATTAAAAAAAGGAGAATTCGCATGATTAGTATATTTGAAAGATCTACATGCTTAACAAAAGTGGATAATGGACTGTCACCTGAATGATACACTGTGAGAGTTCAACCACCCCAATAGCGGGCCTCAGCCATCCCTGGCCCTGAGCATTTCGTGGCATAACTGCCATCTGCATAGAATATAGATTAAGTAAAACTAGCACAATGTGTCTTCCAAATTTGGTACATTCATCAGAAATACTAGCACATCAATTTGATCAATTGATTTCCAGAAATACTAGCAGCATCCTACCAACTTCTGTACCCTTTGAAACAACAAGTCTATTCACAAAGATGAGTGAAATAATCCAGAATTAAGGAAAGTCTGCAACTTCTAAGCAGCATAAGCACTTAATTCAGAGGCTGCTAATAGAATGTAAGACAGGAAATGTAGTGATCACCTTCATCAACTCTTCAAGGAGGCGAGGGGCAAGCTCCAGAACACGTCTAAAATCACCTTGCAAAGATGGAGATAAGGATGCTGACTCCCGAGTTAACTGTGCTTGAATCAACAATTCTGTCTGCATAGAGAGTGGCATAAAGGTAAGCATAGATAATTATCAAAAACTGGAACAAACTTTTCTGGTAATAGCCTGTCTTGGAGCACAAACTACCTTTACAAGGGCTGGATGCTGCTTCCAAAACTTTGCCTGCTCTTGCTTGATGTTCTTAAGGTCCAGATTCAACTCACTCCTGACTAGCATAAAAAGCTTCTGAAGCGGTTCATTGTCAGTTCTACGAACTGGAATTTCCGTATATTCAGCAGTCTTTATGAAGACATCCATTACTTTGCTGTATAATCAAGTTATCTCATCAGATCAATAAAAAATTAATAGAGAGCACAAGTTAATTTACACCAGATCCATCAAAATATCAAGAACATATGGATAGGCAAGACATACTTCATCAATTATGGTGCTCAACATATGCCAATTGATTACTATGGGAAGATTTAATATATTACGTGATCAAAATTAAATATGAACATAGCTTCTGAATAAACTGAGTACCTGGGAGCCAAAGAAGGCTTCATAAAGTAATAGTAAGTGGACAATGTTTGATGCATAACATAGTTGCCAGTATATTTTGCCGACCTTGAAAGATACACAACAGCTATCACCAATGGCAATAAAATACAAACACCAACAATCCAGAGTAAGAGTATTCCACCAGATGCCCCATCGATGTGTAGCAGGAATTGAGGAAGAGCTATGCCCATTTGAAACCCCTATTGAAGTAAAGCATCGGTTCAGTTTCAAAACATGATTAATCATATCTGATACAGTATTGACAAGGAAACACTTAAACAAAGTTGCTATTCCTCCAATAAATTGCACATTACCTGCCTGCCATCTGGATGGCCATATTTTTCAAAATTCTCACGAGATACTGGATCTGTCAGAGCCTGATAAGCCTTTGATATGAACTCCACAAAATAATTGTGGGCCTCTGAAAAAAGGAAAAATGTAAACTGTTAGTGTATACGTATTACTCACAAAAGGCCCCATCTTTCCTTCTATTTTCACTAGTCAGGTGACAAGCATGCATAAACTGAAAAACTAAAATACCATCAACCTGGGTCTGGATTTTTATCTGGATGGTATTGTATAGAGAGCCTCCTATATGCCTTCTTGATTTCTGAATCTGAAGCACCGGGTTCCAGTCCAAGAATACTGAATGGCTCAAAAACTTGGTTCTGAGTGAATTTAAAAAGTGAAAAATGAAAAGACATCCCAAATGAAATTCACCATTCCATCATTCTAAGGATGAAGACACGACATGGGTAATCTCTTATGAAATTCAAATTAACTGAACTTTAGTAGCATGGAAATGTAAAACATGGGCAGGAAAACCATACATAATCACACGCCTTCCATTAATGCCTCAAATTGGATTGAAATGCTTACCTCGCGACTCATATTTTTTATGTAATAAACCAGGACTATCATGATGACCCAAAGCAGTACTAATGTCAAGTTGCTCCATGTTGAGAAGTTTGAAATCTGCAAATGCGACCACAGCCACATACATTTAGACCATAGTTAGATGGTTTAAAACAATATTTTGGAATTTTGCCAGCAATGAATAAATGGAGAATAGATTTAAGCAACAACGGAGGAACTAACCCGCTTAAATATTGACCTGCGGTACTTTCCTGACCTAAAGCACTCAGAGCACTGGCAGTGGATGCTCTTTGTTTTCTTTGATGCAGCACGACATAACTTTGTTATTGTATAAGGCACTAGGGGCAGTGCCATTATAGTTAAAATGAAAATTGGGAACAAAGCGCTATTCTCTTCCGAAGCAGCCATGGGAACCTGTCTATACTACTCGTATATAGATATTATGCCTGCAGAATTGATTTTGGTTGAACAAATCAGTTCTCAAAGAGCTGTAGACAAAGTGGCATCTACAAGCAGAGCACGTAGAGTGTGATGTGAATCTGAATCTGAATTTCAAAACACCTCAAATGCAATGGCATCAAACGAATGTTGGAGAGATTAGAATTCATGATTATACCGCTAAAAACATCATTCACACAAGAAATTTGAGTTCCCTAACGGAATTTTAAAAAATCAAAATCAGAATTAGGCCATTAAAAAACTAAGACCAATCAAAATCAAAGAAGCTCGATAATTCAGCGAAATTATGACATAAAAAACAAAAAACAGAATCCCATGATTGTGAAGTTGATCAAGTCAATGACTGAGTACAGCCAATTCAATACTGATAACTGATTAACCTAAACACACGCAAAAAATGGAGTACCAAAGCTTCAGCAATACATAAATCAACCCAAAATACATGAGCATGGAGAATTAAATTAATGATAATTATCGAAATTGTTAAAAATATTCAAAACGCATGCGTACCAGTTCATACACACAAACAAAAACAGCTAATTATAGCTCATACAGACCTCAATCAAAATTCAGAAAACTGAATTTCAAATACAAAATCTAGAAAAATATATATATTATTGCCTGAAATAGGAAAAACCAGAGGTCGCGATCTGATTCTGATGCACTCTGTCCGTACGATGGCGCGACTACACAGAGAGAGAGAGAGAGAGAGAGAGAGGTTGAGCGTTTTCAGATGGGAAGACGAGTTTCCTTGGGTTTTATTTGGTCTAATCCTTCTCTCCCTTGCTAGAAATTTCACAGCAGAAATTCACAATTTCCTTTGTTTGGTATTTTAAGTGCAGAATTTATTAAATAAGACTCGGAAAAATTATGAAAATTGAGGTATCAAATTCTCAAGCTATTTTTACTAAAATAGTTATTAATTTCACAATTTTTATAATTTTATTTACAAAATTTAATATATAAATATTTTAAATTATCAGAAATTGAAAATTGAAAATTTAAATTTCGTCATTTTAGAATTCTAGTATAACTTTGCCTACTCTATAATGGGCCTATCTTAGCCCAAAATGGTTCTTTTTGTCTAATGGGCCTACACTGGCCCAAAATTGTTCGTTTCGTCTAAACGACATGTCGTGTGCGTAAATTGAAAATTCCAACGTCATCCCAATTAGTTAGTCTCTCTCTCTCTCTCACTCACTCTCTCAGGAGCCTCATCCTCCTCTTATACACACACTTCCGCAAATTCATCAACAGTAGCTGACCTGAAAGGTCCTCATTCATGGCCTCACCAAATGAACCAGCACACAAGAAGCAACCCAGACCCATAACCCACTTGGTCCACTCCACCGCAGCCAATCTCCTCTCTCTCTTCGCCTCTCCCAAAACGACGCCGTCGACCCCGTCAACAATCCGCGTCGCGTTCCTCTTCCCCAACTCGCCGAAACCACTCGCCTTCAACTCGGCTCAGCCGGACTTCAAATCCGCAATGAAGGGCGTGGAGTCCTCGTCCGAGTCAAACTCGGGGTTCCCGTCAACGGTCAGGATTGCTGGGCTGAACTCGAATAGCAAGGGTGGTGGGCCGGCCTTTGTGGGCCAGGTCTTCAGTATGTGTGACCTCTCTGGGACTGGTCTCATGGCCGTCTCCACCCACTTTGAGATACCCTTCATTTCCAAAAGGTGCCTTTTTAACTTTTACTAGGAGTAGCTTTGTTTTTGCAACAATGGTATTTTGTTTTATTCTTTTAAAGAAGTTAATTTCTTGCTCGGTTATAGCATGTATGTATTTGGAATTTCAATTCAAATTTGATAAAGATGCTGTCTTTTATATAAGCTTTTTACTGATTTTCTTTTTTCATGGCCTATACTTGTAGAACTCCTGAGTGGCTGAAGAAGATGTTTGCATCAGTTACTAACAGTGAGAGAAATGGCCCTGTGTTCCGCTTTTTTATGGATTTAGGCGATGCAGGTATAGTTCCAAATAAACAACTGGTTGGTTTTATTGGTTATTGGTTAAGTTGGACTTATAGAAAAAATAAATGCAACCCAGCCAAGTTTTCACAATTCCACTGGCTATGGTTTACTTATAATTATCCAATGGTAATCCTGCTTGATGTGGTTGTCTTTGGTTGTTCTTTGTTTTTTTGTTTTTTTTGGTGTGATATGTTTCTCCTCACTGTTTCTTTGAATAAATTTCACCTTGTCAAATTTATTTCTATAAAGAGATGACCTGCATTCTGACTGAGATTGTGTTCTTAGTTACATATGTGAAACGGCTGAATATTCCAAGTGGTGTGGTGGGTGCTTGCCGTCTGGATTTAGCATATGAACATTTCAAGGTAATCCTCGCTGGTACAGTATGTATGATAGATTTCAAAGTTGCTATAGTTTTCTCTTTGGCTTAATAGCCCATCTTGCATCATTGGAACAACAATGGTAAGACAGGTACATGCATCAAACCCTTAATGCATCATTGCTGTTCTGAATAATGAAGTAATGGATAGAAAGCATGCACCTGCATCATATTTTGGATGTGCCACATTATGGATTTATAAATATTATATTGCCTTTTTTTATAACTTTTTATATTAGTAATTTCCATGGTATGCTATGCTCCTCTTTGGATTAATTAGTAAGTTGTTCACTATCTTGTATGCAGGAAAAGCCCCACTTGTTCCAGTTTGTTCCAAACGAGAAACAGGTATGCTATTTCAAGTGAAACCATATTTTATTATGTGTTCGGATTTCTTTACATTTGTTGCTTCTACAGGTCAAGGCAGCTAACAAACTTCTCAAGGCAATGCAGCAGAATGGAAGATGCAAAAGGGTTGATGGAGTCCCAGTTTTTAGTGCTCAAAACTTGGATATTGCAATAGCAAGCTCAGATGGGATCAAATGGTGTGTTCTAATGTTTTTTTCTCTTGTTTCTGGTTGTAGAATTCTGATACATATATTCCCTGTTCATTTAAAATTATATGAATGATTTCCGCATAAACAAAAAACCAATAAGTTTCTCCAAACATACGCTTAGAGTTATTTTTGAGCAACCACATTCAGATTTTGATTTTCAATAAAAACAAAATTTCTTCAATTGTCCGTAGTATATGGAAGTACTGTATATCCATTCTTTTTGTGGTTGAAAACCAAAAGAAATATGTTGTTATTTTTCAACTGAAGGCTGGTCTTTTAGTGGCATGGTTACTTCTATTTTATCAGAACCAATTTATTTTCTTTTTTAAGTTTAGTTCAGAATAGCTGATGCTCAATTCCTTATCTTTTGTTCCAACAGGTATACTCCCTACTTTTTTGATAAAAACATGCTTGATAACATTCTTGAGGAATCTGTAGATCAGCATTTCCATTCTTTAATTCAAACTCGGCACATGCAGCGGCGACGGGATGTGATTGATGACAGCTTGCCAGCAGAAGTAATTGAAGAGATGGGAGATAACTTATGGGAGCCTCCAGAGGTACGAAATCCCATAGTAAAGTATTACTTCGATGGAGCAACTATTTTGGTGTTGCGACACTTACAAGATTTTAAGATGATAGTCTGATTTTGGATTCACATCGTCAATGATAAGCTTAGAAGAATGATTCCTTATGCGTCTGACATAAAAATATATAGATGTATAAATTAAGTTTAAAAGTTCCCCCAGTTCCCCTTATTCCTGCTCGCTTGTATTGTGTATTTGGTTCGTTGTAACATATATTTCTTGACAGGTTCAGGAAGTAATGGATGAAATGGGGAATCCTGGAATACCTTTGAGTGTCATTTCTAAGGCTGCTGAAATGCAACTCCTTTATGCTGTTGATAAAGTACTTTTGGGTAATAGGTGGTTAAGGAAAGCAACTGGCATTCAACCAAAATTTCCTTATATGGTTGACTCTTTTGAGAGAAGGTACATGGTGTGCCATTGTTGAGTTGATGCATATGTGTGTGTGTTTGCTGTTACTGAAAACATAGAACTTCACATTATATTCGATGGTCAACAATATTACTTTTTATAACCTAATTTAGTGACCCTTCGTATCTTCCATATCATTGTCAAGCACTTTCATTAAATCTTTCTCTGAATGTTAACTTGGGTGCTACTGGATGCTAGAGTTTCAACTGAATTTGTTTTATGCCTTTTTAACAAAAGTATGTTAATTCTGTTGCAGGAGTGCTGCCTCTTTTCTTAGAGCTTCTCAATCATCTAGACGCCTTGCCAACGGGGAAGCAGTAAATGATAATAAAGATTCTGTACACTGTAGCACTTCAGAGGTTAAATTAAATGATGATATTCAGACCAATAAAGGAAACAAATTGGATCTCCGGTTCCCTTTTGGAGATTGGTTTAGTCATCTGTCGTTGAAGCAAAAGGACCAAACTGAAGAGTTGTCAAAGAAATGCGTAGAGCTGAGCTCACAGCAAAATCCAAACCTTCCTAAGATTACAATGGTTGGTATTTCAACTGGTGAGGCAGGGCAGATGAGTAAAGCAACTTTAAAGAAGACAATGGAGGATTTGACGAAAGAATTGGAGCAGCCGGATGCAGGAAATGCTGGTGGTAGTGATATGAGTAATGAGTTAAGATTTGAAGATAGAGATCCACTATTTGTGGCGAATGTAGGTGATTATTACTCCGGCATGGCAAGGACAGGTTCAGCTAGATGGGTTCGTGGAGGAAACAATTAGGGGGCGCAACTGACAACATTTTTCTTGTTCTTTTTGGGTATAAATAGAGAGAATACCGTGTATTTCTTTTGCTGGGATGTCGATTTCTTAAACGTCTTTTAGCTTTTGGATGTACCATGTATTTTACGATATTCCATTTGAACACTGTTGTAAAAAGGTTTTCTTAAAGAGCATATATGTAATGGAATGGACAAGAAAGTGCCTTGTTTTTCTCTTCTTTCTTGTTCTTTTTAAGCAAGCCTGCTTTGTAAAGGTTAAGTAAGTAGATTATCTCCGATCTATATTTAGATTCTATGCAAACACAATCGATTTGCAACCAATTGGTGAAGCAAACAGGGGATGGGGTTAACTAGAAGGTGATATGAGATTGGTTTTGGAGTTTATGGCATCTTTTTAAAACATTTAGGCACCAAGCAAGGGGTGAATGAACCAAGCATGGGCCCTCACTGTTTTCCATTAATGGTAACAAAGTGACAATGATCTAAAATGATGTAGATAGCACAAAGGAGGGCCAAAAATGCCTCTCATAATGTTCACTACTACTGCAACTACAAACAAGAAGATAATCATGCACGACAAGAAAATTTTAAATATGCAATGAATTACAAATGTGGTGTTGGTGGTTGGTGGAGATGGTTCCCTTGGTGCTGTGTTGTGGGTGGCCCTTTACAATCTACATCTCCTTAGTGTGTGACTCCTCCTTTTTCCCACACCATAAAGCCATGAATTAAAAGAAGGAAGAGTTGAGCGAGCTAGAGTCGCGCATCAAGTGTGGGTGGCTGTTAGCTGTTGATGCAAATGAATTCCACAACGCATCGATCAATGGTTGACAATTCCCTAAGCGCGCTTGAGAGGTTGTCCGTATAGATAAACTGATCCTTCATCCAAGAAGCCCTTACTTTCATTTGATAACGAAAGCATCTTCATGCCCATCACTAATATTCCTCCACCCATGAGACCTCCTCCTTCCTCTGAGTCCTCTCCTTTTCGCGAAACCCACCTCTCTCTCTCTTTCAAGCCGATCTGCCCAAGTTAACAAAATGCATTCTTTTGAAGATCCCATGACATTGACAACGACAATCACATCACTTTATCTTAATCTTATCAATCTTTAAGCGTCCACAAAGACACATACATGAAGTTCATCAAACAAAAAAAAGACACATACATGAAGCTATATGGTTCTTCCACAATCCACATATCTTTTAGTTTTACGTCATTACCATGGCGGATCCGTAAATTTTTTAGCGGATGTGCAATTTTGAAATTCTAAAAATTCTTTGTGAATTGAATATCTAAGGCTTTTACTTAGATTGACTTTAGGTCCCTTCATGCATGCATATCATACATGAAAAATTGTTTTATATAAAAATATTGACCAAGTATGAAAAATGGTTTTTCGAATAATCATTTTCTCAAGATAATTTTGGCGGCTTTTATTCCTTACACATCAAATTAGAAAACTTGATTTTATGGGATTTTAGTATGAAGTATATATTGATTTAAGGAGCCATCATTTTTAGCCTAAATCGTATTTTGCACTAAAACCGATTTTTCATATTTTGATTTGATGGGAATTTGATTTTCTAGTATTTTTATTTGAATCCAAATGGGGGTACTTCCTTATTTACATTGTAAACTTAAGTAAATGGAGTAATATAAAAATAAATGAAGTAAAAGGACAAAGACATTTACTTAAATGTTAAAAATGGAAATAAGGTAATCAGACACCTGAGTGCACCACCACCAGAGCAAAGGGGCAATTTGAAACACCTACAATGATTTTTAAAAATGGAAATAAGGTAATCTGTACACTGGAGTGCACCACCACCATGAGCAAAGGGCAATTTGAAACACCTACAATGATTTTTTCGATGAGAGGACACCTCCTTACTCCTTAATAGGTCCGCCAGTGGTCATTACATTGCCTCTCTGTCTAATCTTTATCTATCTAATTGAGGTAGAACAAAAAGGCCATTAGACTTTTGTCCATCTAGCTAAGGCTGCCCTACTCTTCAATAGCATGGAGATTACATTTGTAGGTAGGTAGCAACTTCTTCTGGTCTCTGGGCCAGCTGGAGCAATGACAACTTATTTTTCATAAGCTTGTATATATATATATATATATATATATATATAATCGAGTTGAACTTGGAAAGGTCCAACCAAATGCCCTTCCAAGTTCCAACCAAACAAAAAAGACGTGAAGAAGTATCAATCAGAATTCCCTTAACTAAGTTAATGGTAGTGGTGGTGGTCCCAAATCACATTTTTCAAGTTTTGTTTGCTTTTAATTTAAGCACCTTCCTCTACAACTCCAATAACAATTCTATTTATGTTTTTACAATAAAAACAAAAACAAAAATTGTTTTCCATGTTACTTTTTTTTTAAATACAAGCGGTAATCTAAACAAGAGGGGATGAAAATGTCTCACACACACACAACAATGATGTCGTGGGGATTTGAACATGAGTCAACCCGTTGACAGCATGTTACCTTTTTTAGTATAAGTATTAAGTAGCAAATAAGAATAGAAGACATCCTATATCCTTCTCCAAGCTGATTGAGGTTCGTTGGCTACACTTTTTCCTTCAACTATTTTACTGGACATTTTTCTTCTTCTTTCTACTGACTTGAAATTGTTTATTAATAATGAGAGAGTCAAATTTGGTAAGAATTTCAAATGGTACATCTTTTGCCACCATCATTGTTGCTTTTCTTCACATTCCGAGTTAAACCAACGATGGTTGGCAATTATTTTGGTCCTGACCTGAGTGCTAACTCAAGTCGAATAAATTAACAATATAAACAGCAAAGAAAACCTCATCGAATATACACTATTTGTTGTTAATGTCTAATGAAAACTGATCTTTAACTTGCATATTAGTCATCTCATGTTAAAATTCCATGATACATTTCTTCGTGTAGTATGGTATTTAACAACAAACATGTGATTTTAATACAAGTTAAAAGTACCAAAGTTCCAAAATGCAAAGATTCCCACAATAAAAAATAATACAAATAAAAATAAAAGCAACTGTGATAAACACGATTTCCTTATTCCATTTTGTGAAATAATTAACCCATCTTTAACGGCCCAAGATTCCTCAACCCACACAACATCATCAAAACCTTAAAAGATGCAACTGAAACGTAAATTGATTGAAACACAAACTCCCATGGCCCCAGAAGGATGTTTGTTTAGGTTGGGTTGATGAACGGTTAGGATTCGCTCATCTCCACGCGGTACAAATTTGGAAGGCCCTGAGCCATCCGAGTGTAGCGCGGCAAACAAGTGTTTTGGGATTTTGCATGCATCTCTTTTTCTACTCTTTTACTTTTTTGGATTTGTCCACTTGTTATTTTCATTTAATTTATGTTGTTCTGCCCCTATTTAAGTCTCAATTCATATGATAGTTTTTAAAAAAAAAAAATTATTATCAAGGGGATGAGGAACTCCACGTTGGAACATCTCTTCCAACAGTTGGTCATATGAAGGAGTTCTTAAACACTTTATATTTCTTATTAAATTCACTTTAAAGTTGAGCTACAAGCACCTTGTGAACTTTATTCACTTCAAAGTTTGGGATCATCTGAAGTAATAGCGGAATCAACCTTTAAGGATCCATGACGCTCCGAAAGTTTTAGAAACTGAATGTGTATCAAGTATCATTGACTATTCGAAGTAAATCATAAATAGCTTTGTTATCTCCCTTTTTTATCTTTTCTCACAAACTTCACCAAAGTCGAACAGTAGGTTTTTGAAGCAAGTATTCATCCAATTTGATATAATAGATACTATTTTATCTTCTATTTTTAACATACAAAAGATATTGGGAAATGAATTAAACCTATGACATGTTGGGTGTAGAAATAAATACTCTTACTTGAGTTACAAGTCCCTTGCATAATAGATATTATTCTTAACGTCACAAGTGAGCTTCAATTCAATTTCATATGGATCAAGAATTGAAAATTTATAGTTTAGATGTTTAAATAAGTAAAATTATTGTTGCTTTCATGAGTGGATACAACATTTGTTTTACGAATGTTCATGAAATTTTGAAAATTTTAAACATGAATCAAAATAGACATGTAGAGGTAGGTACGAATAATCTATCGAACCCCACTCCATATTTGTAATGAGAATGGCATCCCTAACGCAATATACTGTATGCAATTTGTATATAATTATTAAACCGTGGTGCATATAATAGAGAATAGTTTCAACCAATTTCCATGACACAGTGTGAAATTAAACACAAGCCCCATGCATCTGTAGACAGACAATCTGGCAGCCATGCTTCTCTCTTCGTTCCTCTTTACCACACCAAACCTCGAACCTTTATTGCTGTGTAGGGCACACGTAGACCATTTTGCAACTACGTTCAAAGTTAAAAACCCAAGCCCTCTTGTGCGAGAAGAGATTTTTGAAACGCAATCGGCCAGTTGCACAGCGGTATGTGCACACCATGAGCTTGTATAGAGGTTTTCACGCTTATACATAGCGAATGAGAGGACGAGTTCACACACACAACCAATCAGATTCAGATGTGCTTGTAGGGCCCTGTTTGACATTTTTATAAAAGTCAATGAAAAAGGCACAGCTCTCTCTCCTCTCACACCCTCCAAATCCATCAAACCTCCCCTCCCTCCTCTATAAAACCACTCTCTCTTTTTGTTTCAAAAAATGCAATGCCCTTTGCTTTTTTCTTCTTTTTCACTTTCTTTTGGGTTAAATTAATATAAAATATCAGTATAAATAATTAACAATTTACCAAGTCAGTGCTCCACCATTTCCTCTCACTACAATCTATCTATTTCCATGTCTATGTCTAAGTCTGTGTTTGTATCTGCGTCTCTCTCTTCCCCCTAGATTTTACTACTCACCCAAAAGTCAGCGCCGTCCTTTGTGCCTCTCTTTCCTTCTCCCTGTCTTTCATTTACCCAACTGCTTCCTCAAAATTGGCCTAAAACAGTATCAGCAGCAGCAAAACAACACAGAGATAAGATTAGGACTGGTGGGTTTGGTGAGAATTTCAAGAAATGGCAGATGATTGGGATCTTTACGCTGTAGTGAGGAGTTGCAAATCAGCCATCCACGCCACCACCACCAATACCTCCGCCGCCGCCGGCTCACCCACAAATCCCATTACCCCCACCCTCCTCGGAGGAAGAAGACTCTTTTTGGGATTGGTTGAAATCCGAGGAGGAAACTGACCCATTATTCTCTTTCCCCAATCTCCTCGAGCCCAGAGCCAATGCTTTCCAAGAGCTGCAACAGTTTTACGAGCCCCTTTTCCCCAACCCCACCACCACCAACAATCCCAGCACTAACAACAACACCTTTGTTCCTCCTATTATTCCAAATTCCCATTATTTCTGACTTTGGAGGATCTGCCAGTAGTGGCCAACATCACCTACAACAACAACAGCAGCATCATTTTCTGCCAACCAACAACCCCATGAGCCCTCATTTCAACCCTGCCATCTCCCCTCCTGGTTTTGGAGGGTTCCATGGCCAACAACAGCCCCTTCTGCTACCCAAACCAGAGGCTCAAATTCTAACCCAACAGCTCCCAACGCAGCAGGGTTTTAGGAGGCCTCGGGCCATGGTTCCCGCTCTTCCTCTTCCTCGTGTACCATTCACCATGCCAATCAACTCCCCCCGGCCAAGAAAAAGGTATTTGCAGTATAGATTCCCTTTTATATACACTAATCTCTTCTTGTTTCTTCTTACTCACATGCTTTTGATATCAACCGGTTTACAGGAAGTGCCAGCAGAAAAGACAGGTTTGTCAAGTAAGCGCAGAGAATCTCTCCGCCGATTTATGGGCATGGCGTAAGTACGGCCAAAAACCTATCAAGGGTTCTCCTCATCCAAGGTAAATTAGGTCAATTTCTCTGCAATGATTTTCCTTCCTTTTGCGATTTCCTCTCTGAAATACCAAAAGATCCTTCTTCTTTATTTTCTTTTTCTCTTCTCTTTCGCCGTCTCCACAGGAACTATTACCGCTGCAGTAGCTCCAAAGGATGTTCAGCAAGGAAACAAGTGGAGCGGAGCACGGCGGACCCCAACATCTTCGTCGTCACATACACAGGCGACCACACTCACCCTCGTCCAACGCATCGAAACTCCCTTGCTGGTAGCACCAGAAACAAGTTATCAGCGACGGCGGGTCAAAACCAGCCCATCAACAATGATCCGGGTTCACCAGCAGTCCAAGCTGACCAAGACGCTGTGGCCAATAACGTCAATTTTGACAGTTCCCTGGACAAAGAAAATGAGGAACTTGATGAGGAGGAGGAAAGGGATGAGAATGAGATCGACGACGAGGACGTGGAGGAGGACGATGTTCTGATCCCAAACACAGCCATGTCGGATGAGATATTCTTGGGGCTGAAGCAACTGGGTTGTACTAGTTCTAGTGGTAGCGGGGTTCTCTGGCTGCAGGTGCTTCTGGTGATACCTTTTCTGATCAAAGGCCGTCAAGTTTGGGGTCTTCTTGGGCCGCTGCTAATTGTTCCTCTGCTGCCGGAGCCACCGTTGGTGGAGGCTGCTAAAGCTGACATGTTACCGTTTGCGGAGGCTGATAGGTTTTTGGTTTAATCTTTTGTTACCGTGTTGGTTGTATGAGAGAGAGGGGCGGGAGAGGGATTCTTATTAGATTGTATGTAAAGAGATATAGAAAAGAGTCCCTTCCTTCTTCAGCCTATAGGAGTTTTCAGCTTTATTTTTCTCTTGTTGTAAATTGCGCATATAAAAGGTTTCTTTTTAGGCTAATTTGTTGTAGTGAATGACAAAGAAAACTGTTTATAACGAATTTACCGACTTATACCATATGCACGTTAAACTTATATCTACATAGAGGGATATGATTAGTAATATAATCATTAGACATAATATTCATAACGTTACACGTTACACGTGGTAGAAAATAGTTTGAGAAAAACGTTTCATATCAATAAGAATAAAATTGTTTATAACTGATTTACCGACTTCTATCATACTTACGTAAAACTCTTATCTACATGGAGAGGTATGATTAGTAGCATAATCATCAGACATGGTGTTCATAACGTTACACATGGTAGAAAAGCTTTTAGGCACATGTTTCATTTTAACAAGCTTTTTGTTGCCAAATTATAACCAATATACTGACTTCTATATATCAATTATTTCACTTCAAATTCATCTACATGGATAAACATAGTTAGTAATATAATTATTAAACATCCTCCCCTTGGTCAAGAAAAATAATGTAGGCACGCGATTTGGGTGTTATAAAAGACTAGTTTAAGAATGTGATTTTAGTATTTGCAATGTGTTGAGTGAGTTGCATCATCCTTTCAAGCATATTTTTAGGTATATTTTCACAGTGATGATGATAAAACCCTGATCACCTCGTATATTGATGATCTCATGAATATATATATATATATCACGACGTGGTATGATGTTGACCATTGGTAGTTCGTTCTTACAAGTTATACCATTCATTTGGAACAATTTCTTCCGTCACCACAACACTCATGAGGCATCGAATTTGTAATCTTTCCATTCATAAACATGTAATTAAAACTTAGAGAAAACCCCAAAACCTCTTTAATCTACACTTCACCATACTTAAACAAAACCCTCTTTATGAATGATTTTGTGAAACAAACCCATTTCAATGAATTCTAAGGTTATGTTCGTAATTACCAACACTCCCCACTCTTTTTCTCTTGTATCTTTAATTTTTCTCTCTTTCCTATAAATTTTTTTTCTACATGTACAATATATTAATTAAAGTTTCCATATTTTCTTAGAAGGGGGTAAGAATAATTAGGATATTTGAGAATCTGAGTGGATTATGTATTGATGTGGAGTGCTTTGCTCTGTCAACAGTTTGACTATGCCAGGTCAGCACCAGGTAAAAATACAGAAACTAGCACTGAGTAACATTTAATTTTCTTTTCTTCTTTTCTTTTGGCTGATAAACTTGCACTGACACTGAGTAGTATAACATAAATCTAAATCTAATTTTAAAAATAAAATAAAATAAAATATTTTAGAGAAAAATTGGTATATTTATTTATTTATAAATCAAGTGGGTGTAAGACAGTTGTCAGTTTCCAATGTAAGGTAAAGGTTTAATTTGTGAGACCGTGACCCGCTCCGGTTCAGTCGCCTTCATCACGAGACAAACACTAGATCCCCTTTTTGTCTCTTCATACAAATGAGGACAAATAAGGTTGGCATCTTGTTCTTGGGTTGGGGTCAAACATTTTTTCCCTCTTTGGATATAATTACGAGAGTTGGTCAAATATATTTTATTCAAGGTTTTGTCTTTTACTTAATTTCGAAAATATTATTGTAATTATAAATTGCTGAGATTCATCCACAACTAGGGTTGGTTGCAGAAAAGAAATACTAGGTTTTAAATGGGTGGAGCAAGTTGTTGGGTTGGGTTGGGTTATTTAACTTATTGTATTCGAGAAATATGAGGATGACCCTGTCAAAAACAAAACGTATAAGGTCATTCTTTTTTAATAAAATACAGGGTCTTTGTTTATTAAACATTATCTCTCAGTACCCAAAATCTACCACGCTTTTAAATAGAGAGATCTAGTTCTATATTTTAGCTAAGCTTAGCTAATATTAATTGGTTTACATTTCCATCCCTTAGCTCAACTTTCTAGTGTACAATGAAGTATGTGACTGTGTTGGAGCAGTGGAAGCGATTTTAGTTTGGGGTGTGAGCAATAACAAAGAACACGAGAGGCTTTTGAGATTTTTGAATTTGATAGAGATTCACAGCACGAGGTAAAAACCTAAACTTTAAACCATATCAGTAAAGACATGGCTTGTGGCAAGGAGCTTGTTCTCAAGTTGTTAAAAACATCTATTCATGCACTTGGGGTTTTATGTTCGATTTTCCCTCCTCTAATATCGCATGTATCAAAAAAAGACATGGTGTGTGAAAATGAGTAGAGTACCTTGAAATTAAAACGAGTTTTGATCCATTATCAAGTTTATATGTTGTTGGGCTTTTATTCCTACAGAACAAAAGTGAAAAAAAAAGAAAAGACATTTATGCATAGGCCCAAAAGATATTCCAGGCCTTGATTTGGGCTTGCGATGATGTGGCAACACCAAATTATAATGAAACAGGATTCGGAAACCCATCGTCTCTTTCCCAAAACGGGTTTTACAGTAAGCGAGTCTGTGTCTGTGAGCTAGGGTAGGAGGAGAGGACCGATGCGATACAGAGCTTCACATCACAGAGAGTGTAATACGAAAATATGTTCCTGCGAGCGATCGGACGGCCATTAATGGCCAAGGTGAAGCAGACGACTGGGATCGTAGGGCTAGACGTGGTCCCCAATGCCAGGGAGGTCCTAATCGAGCTATACTCCAAAACCCTAAAGGAGATCCAGGCCGTGCCCGAGGGCGAAAGGCACCGTAACACCGTCAAGAGCTTCACACGGCAGCGTCTCAAGGTCTGACGCGAAGAAGAGGACTGGGAAGCGATCGAGAAGAAGCTTGGCTGTGGCCAGGTCCAGCAGCTCATCGAGGAGGCATGTGACAAGCTCACCGAAATCGGCAAAATTATCGGTCCGTACAATTTATTATTAGTATTATTTTTCATAATTGAGCTATTTATTTTTCTATTTCGGAAATAAATGAAATTAGAACTGCTGAATTGAGTTTTGCGATTGGCATTGGGTCCTAGGTCCTATAACATGCGAATTGAGCTCAAGGAGCTGAAAGATCGGTTCCTGCTCAGAAATGTGGTTGTGTTTTCTTAAATGAAGTGCTTGTTTGTGGTTTCTCAGAAATGTGGTTTGTTTGGTTGATGAGAAATAGAAAACTAAAAATGGAATTGGAAATTTTGGCGATTCAGTCGGGCCTGTATAGTTTTGTGATGGTTCTTTAGTTCCCCAGTTTTAGTCGCGGAAATTATGATGGAAAACTGAATAAAGGTTGTAAATTTCTAGTGGTCGTGTTTAGGTGGTGCTTTTCTTTACTACAATCATGAAACGAAAGGCTTCACTTGATTTTATCAGTTTCAAAGAAAATATGATTTACTCGAGAATGATGTATTGTTGACTTGATGCATATGAAGCTGCAATTTCACTCTGTTCACTGGACATAAAGCTTAGTGTGAGCTCTATTTTGGTCACTTGGATGCATGTCAAACTCTCATTCAATGTCCAAAGTAGAAATCTTTTATCGTGTCAACTATGATGTTCACTAGCCGTTGTAATCGTATTTTTGATTAATGTGGCGTCTTTAGTTCTTCTGTCTCAGTGTTATATTGTTCAGATGTTGGAAATGATATCTCCTGTTGCCATTGTATGTATGAAGTGCTCATTTGAGCGAAACTGATATAGTAGATTATTTCCAAAGTTGCATTGAATTATTCATCCTATTACAAGCTTTTGTTTTAACCAATATACGAAAAGAGTTGAATTGTTTGTAATAGTGTGCACTATGTGTTTTGTTGGATTGCAGAGTAGGATCCATGGGGTGTTCCTGATGATTATGAATGTGAGGTGATCGAGAATGACGCGCCTGTTCCCAAACATGTTCCTCTGCCCCGACCTGGTCCTCTTCCCGAAGAGTTCTACAAGACGCTGGAGGGTCTTACTACAAACCAAGCAAAGTTGGATGAGGCTAAAGCCACCTCAATCGGGTCTGAATGAAAGGAGTAACAGTCTTACTGGCATATGCTCCTGGGGACCTTCGACTCCAAATTCAAATTTGAGTATCTTTTTTTCTTGAATTCTCTTGCAGGCCTGTTTGCTGGGCTGTATAAATTTTCAAGTATGGGAGTGATGCTTGGATTTTTCAATAATTCAATAATCTACACTCAAGTGTTGTTATCGTAAAGTAAAACTATGTTGTTTTCTTTATTTATGCACTTGATTTCCATTGAAATGAGTAATGTAAAACAAGGTTAGCTCCTACTGTTCTGAATGCTGCTGGTTTCCATCTTAAATAAAGAATTAATGTTACAAGTTTGTCACAAAACTCACAACACAAGACAATCTCATTGCCAACAGTCAAACAATCATGTCCACACAGAATCCTCGGTATTTTCGAATGTCATTATAGAACATCAAGTATGACATACAGAATTATGAAATGTTTCGTCCTGTTGTAAACTAGCTGCAGCCATGCACGAGCACTCACCCTTCCTGAAGACATGCAATCGGTTCCCGTCCCTCACAATGATCTCCCTATCAACAAATTGAGTTACAAGCATTATAAAGTTATGGCATTCGCTGCATATACACATGTTCTTCAATATGCGTATGGAAGTGTTTGGCGGCATTCTGAGAAGACCAAATGCAACAGCTAGCTTCTCACTATGATAAGATGAATCTTCATACCTGGTACAAGTTTCCTCGGTTCTTCAACTCCGTAATAACCGATTCTACTTTTTCATGGATTTCATTTATCTGTGGATGTGATCTATCTTCTGCATTGAATAGGTGAACCTTGTTTCTTATCTCCATCCAGCACTGCCCAGGATTCTTCTTCAATCCCCTCTCTCTCATCACCCTTCGGGTGCTCTTGGCTAAATCTGGCTGACCAGATTCTTCATACAAATTTGCAAGCAGCACATAAAAAGCTGGATCAGACGGATCTAGTTCAATACCTTGCCTTGCCACAAATTCCCCCAGAGTAATGTCTCTATGTGACTTGCAAGCACCCAATAATGTCTTATAGATTAAGGCATCTGGTTTAAAAGGCATTGTCATGATCACTTCCATGGCATCCTCTAGTCGACCGGCTCGGCCAAGGAGATCAACTAAACAGGCATAGTGATCCAGTTGTGGAGCTATTTCATGCTTTTCTCTCATGGACCGAACATGCTCAAGACCTAATTCAACCAAACCACCATGGCTGCAAGCAAAAAGCACTAACAGGAATGTAATGGAATCAGGTTTAAATCCTGCCAGCCTCATGTCATCGAAGGTGGAGAGAGCAGAGGAGATGTGCCCAGTTGATGCCAATCCAGATATCAATCCGCTCCATGATACAATATCTGGCTCAGAAATCTCCTTGAAATCTCTGTAGTCATCATCTGTGCATCCACATTTCCCATAAAAGTCAACTAAGGCATTTGAAACTGATATCCCACTGGCTAAACCGGCTTTGATGGAATAGCAATGCAGTTGCTTCCCAGTTTCCATTGCTGCTAAGCCAGCTGATGCAGATACGAAGCTTGCCATACGAAATCCATCCATTTTAACATCATCCATGTACATGCGAATGATGACATCCAGTGCCACTTCATACCATCTGATTCATTCTTGTGGCCAAACATGTGTACGTGATAGCATCTCTATGGATCATGGAGATAACTACATGCCATGCATCATCCACCATCCCCAATGCAGCATAAGCATCCACAAGAGCATTCCCAACAACTGAATCACAGCCAGCTTTAGTTTTAACTATAAGTCCATGGAGTTTCACTGTTTGACTATGAGATTTAACTGTACTGCGGGCACGAAGAATGCTGGAGAGAGTAAAGGAATTTGGCTGAACTCCAAAAGATTGAAAACAATTTTTTCAAAACCGTGTTCAGAAAAACCAGCAATCAAAGAAGTCCAAGTGATGACACTCGGTGAGGTTATGTCCCTAAACGCTCCCAAAGCATCTTCTGTGAGGTCAGAACATTTCATGTACATATCAACTAGTGCACCTCCTGCACAAGTATCATCCTCCAAGCCAGCCTTGATTATCCGTGAATGGATCTGTTTTCCCAATTCCAGTGATAAAATTTCCGCGCTTGCCTTCAGTATGCTAGAGTATGTGAAACTATTTGGTACAATTCCAGAGAGCTCCATCTCATGCAATGCAGCAATAGCCTCCGTGACTCTCAAATTTTGTGTGAAGCCAGAAATAACAGAGGTCCACAATAACACATCATATTCAGGTGTTTGATTTGAAACCTTAATGGCATCTTCCATCTTCCGGCATTTAGAGTACATATTGACCAGAGCTGTCTTCAAGACCAGGTTCAGCTTCATTCCCAATCTTATCAAATGGGCATGAAGTAATTTCCCGTAATTCAAACGGAGAGAACACGATGCAGCTAAAAGTTTCACAAAAGTGAACTCATTTGGATGAACCCCAGCACATATCATATCCATTTAGTGGGCTAGAGCCTGACTGAATTTCTGAGCTTGGACTAATGAAGAGATGATTGTTGTCCAAGAAACAGTGTCCCGACTGTCCATGTTTCTAAATATCTTACAAGCCTCATCATTGAAACCACACTTGGCATACAAATCAATCATAGTGCTGCCAAGATATTGGTTTGCCTCAAACCCAAGCTTTATCACATATGCATGAATTCGAGTCCCGTAAGCAAAATCTCCCAAGAATGAGCACGACCGCAGGACACTCGAGAGTGTAAACTCATTGGGGCACTGCCCAGAAATGCTCATGGAATCGAAGAATTCAAGCGCCTCATCATAGCGTCCATTCCTGACATAAGCAGACAGCATCCCAGTCCAGGACACAACATCCCTGTCAGGCATTTCATCGAAGAAGTGGCGTGCAGGTTCAACTCCAAAGCATTTTGCATACAAAGACAGCAAATTGTTGCTCAAGTAGAGGTCTTCCTGAAGGCCCAGTTTGGTAATTGGGCTGTGAACACAGACACCCTCTTTCAGGGCCTGTGAGTTGCATATTGAAAGAATCCGAAGACATGTTTCTTTGAAACAGTTTACTTGAGTTGTGTTGATAACGAACTTGGCGACTGTCGGTTGCAGAGACATAAAACCCTTTTTCTTAGAGCATCTCCCTCAAATACCAAACATCAAATTTAAATTTGATGGTTGATGTGATAATTTGACATCTTACACAACTTTACACTTCACTCGATATATCAAATTAAATTATTATTTTATCATATTTTAGTGTTGATTTATTTTTAATTTAAAAAATTAAATAATAAATAATAAAATATTCATTTGACATATTGCTTTTGAGATGTCAAAAATAATATCTCAACCTCCAGCCTTCATTCTATATCAGCTTTGACTTATCCGTTGGAGTGATGTGATATGTTATTTCTAGTCGTTAAATGTCTATGTGGAACTTTTGACACATCAATTGGAAATACTCTTATCGAAACTTTACTTTGGTAGTTGAAGCAGTTTCAACTCCGCGGACTCATGGAAGCTTCCTTTCTCTATGGTCTCTCCAGTTATGCCTATATGATGGAAGCTTCCAATAAGCTATATCTAGAAGAAACTCATCTCTTGTTTTCTCTGTGTATTGTGATGCATTCACATTAACACTTGTTCGGAATAAACAAAAGTAGAAACCTCGAAGAACCAAGGAAAAGTATAAGAACTTGCCTTCCTGTTGTGTATTTTCCTTTGGCACATATACTTTCCAGCAAAACAGGATAACAAAATTGTTTCCGTTGAAATAAAGCAAAATGTGCTTGTGATTAAATTTTCATAAAGACGTTAAAATATTGTTAATTAATTAAAATACTAAAAGAGAATATCAGTTCGCATATAATATAAAATAGTAAAAACAACATTTTTATAGAGACTTTTAAATAATATATATTTCACTCAACACTTCAAATATTAAGAGAGCTGCTAAATGAACTTTAAAATTAACTGAGTACACCATATTTCTACACTATTTATTAAATTACTAATTTACCATAATATAAAATGACAAAAAATGATATATTGAATTGTGAAACTAAAATAATTTCCTCCTTATAAAGGATACATGGATAGGGCAAATTATGGACACCAAAATTCAATAAAATAATAAACAATAAAAAATATTATTGGGTTCAAAGAAATCTGCAAACGATTGATTGAAGAACTTTGAGAGAGAAATTGAATGGTTTCTTCTGCGTTAACTTGTTTGATTTGATGATCAAAATCCAAGGAAGGGGATTTAAAACAACCTAGAATATAGAACCAATGATATAGGTGCCCTACAGAAGCTATTTATTATATGCTAAATTATTATACATAGTTGTGTGATAGAGTGTATTATGAGTATTTTTCGTAGTTAAATAGGATGTACTCAGTTAATTTTATATTTTGATTAAAATATTAGGGTGTACTTAGTTAATTTTAGGGTTCGTTTAGCAGCACTCAATATTAATAAAGTTTCCTTATTTTTTTGGAAAACTTTAGGTCTTGTTTAGTATTCTACTTGGATCCAATTTTATAAACTCAAAAACAGATTTTAAGTCTAAAACTATAAAAGCCCGTTTGGTAGGCTTATTTTCAAAACTCAAAAACACCCACATTATTACAAACAAACAAAAATGAGGTTTTATAAAATTAAAAAAATTTCTCTCTCCTCCCTCTCTCCGCGCTCTCTTTGTCTCCTCCCTCTCTCTCTCCCCTCTCCCATCTCTCCCTCTTTCTCCTCCCTCTCTCACCTCTATTTCGGCCTCCTTCATCTCCTCCCTCTCTCCTTTTCTTTTGTTAATTTCAATTTGGGAATCTAGGGTTTATGATTCTCTGATTTTAATTTCAATTTTTTTAAAATCTTAACAATAGTTTGGTGTTCAATACCAAACAAGTTTTTAGATTTTAAAATCACTATTTGAAAACTCATGTTTAAAAAAAATTATTTTTAAAATTTACTTTTTTGAGTAGGATACCAAACAGGGCCTTAATATTTTAAGTTTAGGTATTTTGCATTATATAATGTTGTTTTGATGGATTTATTTGTGAAAGCCCTAACATAATTTCCAAGGAAGATTCTTCATCAAGTATTTTTTTTAGTACAAGCGATAGTCTAAATTATAAGAGAATGTGATTTCTCCCACATAGTCTAAATTATAAGAGGGGGTGATTTCTTACACACAATTATGATATCGTGGGTATTCGAACCTAAGACCTTCTTGGTTTGCAAGTCAATACCTTTTTTCATTGAGCTAAACCCCGTTAGCCTCCATTAAATATTTTATGTTAAAAATTTATTACATATTTCTAATCTCGACCATTAAATTGAATGTATATTTTGCATATTAAATCTACCTCCACACCTTAACTTAAAAGTTTCGACGACCCCTTAATTTAAATTACTAATTCCGTAATTTCTATATGTTTTTTGGGCACAAGGGCAAACAACATCATACTTGATATTTCCGTAGTAGACTTTGACGAGTCTTTCCCTCTTCTATTCTAATTTGTATTGTATGATTAGCGTATATATTACATATATTATATATTCTGCTCTCTTATTTTTGACACCTCAAGTCAATCTTGATCTCAATCCCCTCTCTACTTTTTCTAGACTCTTCCATCTCCCCTCCATCTCCCTTTCCTTCTCCTTCTCTCAGAGTCAGTCACCGTGCTTTGCCATGGCTTCCGATCTCGAAAAGAGGGCCAAGGAAGCGTTCATCGACGACCACTTCGAGTTGGCCGTTGACCTCTACACCCAGGCCATCGCTCTCAACCCTCTAAACGCCGAGCTCTACTCAGACCGTGCCCAGGCCAACATCAAATCCGAAAATCTCACTGGTACTGCCTTCTCTTAGTTTCTTGTTTTGATGCAGGATACGGGTTCTTTCTTTTGTAAACCCTAATGGCTCATCATGTTGGCTTCCCAAGGAAGCCCAGGAAAAGGAAAATAGTTAAAACCCAGAATTGATTGAATTTGATATGGTTTCTCTGATTAATTCTCTAGTGTGGGTTTTTTTTTCAGAGGCTGTTTCGGATGCAAACAAGGCAATTGAGTTGGACTCATCATTGTCTAAATCGTACTTGCGCAAAGGGTGAGTGCGATTGCACAAACCAGACCCATAATTATGTTTGTTGTTTCTGTGTGTGCACCTGTTTATATTGTAAACTCTGAAGGGTTTTGTTTGAAATTCTTGGATCGTAATTGCAACATCACATGCAAGTTTACTTTTTTATTGTTGATTTCAACTGAAAAACTGACTAGGTATTGTTGAAGTCCTTGGGGGCTTACATGCCAATGTAAATGTCATGGCTCATTGTTCTGTTGTTTCCTATCTGTAAAACTGACGATCTTTCTTCTTTTCCATTTTTGGTTACAGAATTGCCTGCATCAAGCTTGAGGAATATCAGACTGCAAAGGCAGCCCTAGAAATTGGTGCTTCTTTGGCGCCAGAAGAGACCAGATTTGTCAAATTGATAAAAGAGTGTGATGAGCGCATTGAAGGTGTGTTTTTTTGCTTTTATGGAAATGGTGGACCTTTTTCTTTTTCACAATAAGATGTTTTTACCTTTGTTATATAATGATTTTGTTCTGGAAAGGAAATATCTAAGGAAATCATTGTACAAGAATTTACTCTGTTGGATCTTGGTGACCTGCTTTTTGTCTTATTGATGACTATTTCATGTTCAACCAGAGGAAACCGTTGTTTTACCAAACCTTTCATTGGAAAAAACCAGTACAGAGGATGTTATCTCTACAAAAGATGTTCAGCCTGTGAGTGATCCTTCCAATCAGTTGACTGTAACATCTGTCAAACCAAAATACAGGTTAGTCCAACTTTTTGTTGAGCTTGGCAGGATGAGAGATTAATTTAATTGCTGTTAAGTATTTTAGTCTTCTTCCTATCAATTTTTTTTCTTCTTTCTCTACTGTCTATATTGTGGAGATGTGAAGCTCCATAAAATATATGCATCTTTGGATAATACCTTTTCTGTTCTTTATGAGAATCCATTTTGTCAGAGAAAACCCCTAGTTACTAAGATGCATGATTTGGTGAAAATATGTACACAGGCATGAATTCTACCAGAAGCCAGAAGAAGTGGTGGTGACTTTATTTGCCAAGGGCATACCAGCCAAAGATGTTCATATTGACTTTGGTGAACAAATAGTATGTATCACACTGATCCAATTTCTGTTTTATTAATTTTTCTTATTGATTTTATTGTTGTCTGGATCTTAAATAGTAAAAGAAAAGTTCTTTTGTATACAAGTTTTATGAATTGCTTTTATTGGCTGTTTCCAGCTAAGTGTTAGCATTGATGTTGCTGGTGAGGATACATATCATTTTCAGCCACGCTTATTCGGAAAGGTATTGCACCAATTTTATGTTTCTGAGGAATTTTTTTGTTAACCAGGACATATAGTGAATTTAAGAACGCATGCAAGTCCTTTCCATTTTCCCCTTATTTTTCCTCTAATTTTTGAAATAAGTGGAGCACAGTATCCTTTGCATTTAATCTAGGAGTTTGCTAGTTTTATATATGGATGACATAAGGCTAGTTTTATATTTGGATGAGAAAATAACAGTGGGGTTTGGTACTTTGCAAACAGATAATACCTGAAAGGTGCAGATATGAAGTTTTGTCCACCAAAGTTGAAATTCGCCTGGCAAAAGCTGATCCATTACACTGGACATCTCTTGAATTCAGCAAGGATAACTCTGTTGTGCCAAGGGTTAGTGCGCCAGGTGGGTTAATATTTTGGTAAACCACTGTTTGTGTAAAATAGAATGCATCCCTTTTTGTTTTGGAAAATAGTTGCTAAAAAGATGTAACTGCCTACAGTTATTGGAGAGCAAAGGCCATCCTATCCATCCTCAAAACCAAAAAGGGTAGACTGGGATAAGCTTGAAGCCGAAGTGAAGAAGGAGGTTTGCTTGTAACCTAGTTAGTTGATTTGGCATTATCTTTTGCAAGTCTCAGTGCATGACCACCTAGTACTGTGTATGTATGTTGTGGTTTCAGGAAAAAGAAGAGAAGCTTGATGGTGATGCGGCTTTGAACAAATTTTTCCAGGACATATATAAGGATGCTGATGAGGACACTAGAAGGGCCATGAGAAAATCTTTTGTAAGATGTTTGCCTGTCTAGTCTAGTGTTTGATACGAGTAGTAGAATGCATATGAGTTGTGGATACGATGAAATATTTGATAGAACAAAGTTTTAAGATGCGAGTGTATGTGACATTGACTTGTACGTGGCATCCTAATGTTTTGTTTGTACAGGTGGAGTCGAATGGGACAGTGCTTTCGACAAACTGGAAAGAAGTGGGAAACAAGAAGGTTGAGGGAAGTGCTCCAGATGGCATGGAGATGAAGAAATGGGAGTACTAATAAGACTCTTGCTCTAGTAGTTGGATATCAATGTCATATGCCTGTAACTTATTTGGGATTATGTGATTTTGTTGGGTGGACTATAGAATCAGTTTTCCAATTAGTCTGGCACTCTTGGCTGTTTGGATGTTTGTTTTTCTTTTGAAATCAACCAGAATTGATTAATGTTCTTTTAATGTCTATTCCCCCACTTTCGTGTTAGCAGGTGCTTTTGTACACGCAAAACTGATCCGTGTGGATAATTTTTAGTGTTTAATTAATACATTATTATTATTACGTTTGTGGTGATCGGATTCTTCCATTGCCCGACTTGTGCTGTAACTTTGTGCACTCGACTCGACTCGAGCATGGAATTATATTTTGTTTTCTTTGAGGAAAGTTGAATTACACTTCATGTAAACTGGTGATTTCTTTTCTTCTGCTTAACAACTATTGTATTCATAATGTAATTATTATTGTATTCAAACAAATGTTTTTAGTGTTTAATACATTATTTAGCGAAAGGCTCTCATAATTATACATTATACACGCTAGAAAACATCGCATGGACAAGTCAACAAGTTGGAAGAGAGAGCGTGGGTGAATGCTAAATATCAGACGTTTTTCCAGTGTCTTATTCGGGGCCTTTCTTATTTCTTCCTTCTTTGGGCCTTGGGGGCCCGTTTTTACGCCGATTTAGCTGAATGGGCCTCTCAGTGACTGAAACGCCGCGTTTCACACTCTGATGATCTCCTGGATTGCGACGGTCTTTGGTGAAAATCTGATCAATCAGTCCCCATTGGATTTGGAATTTTTTGGGAATTTGAAATATTGCTGAACAAGGAACAGCACAGCAAAGCGAGAAATGCAATTCTTCGGGGGAACGGAGATCACTCCATCGCTGCCGGCGTCAACGGCGTCGGGGAACAATGGCCACATGATGTACGTGTTCAACAGAAACGGCGTCTGCTTGCTGTACCGGGAATGGAACCGGCCTCTTCACACCCTCAACCAACAGCAAGACCACAAGCTCATGTTCGGCCTCCTCTTCTCCCTCAAGTCCCTCACCGCCAAGATGGACCCCACCACTCCCGATAAGGCCAATCTCGGCGTCCCTCAGCTGCCCGGCCAAGGCTGTTCCTTCCACAGCTTCCGCACCAATACCTACAAGCTTACTTTCATGGAATCCCCTTCTGGCATTAAGGTTAGCTTTTTCAGTTTTCTCCGTCTCTTTTTTTTATTCTTTTATTTTCACTTTCAGATCTTGAAATTAAGAATTATGGTTTGATTGACTATGAATATGAATATGAAATGTTTGCTGCTTCTGTTGGCAATTTTCTAGTATTAGATCTAGCGATTTAGGATCGGAAAGAAATGCCTCTCCTCTCACTCAATTACATTCTTGAACTTGAATTTGTGTTTAGCTTAGAAATTTGGACATGTGTGGTTGTGTTTGTGTATGCCAAATTGTCATACAATTAGATTAATTCTTAATGTGCTGCTGCTGCTTTCTTACTCTATGTTTTGTGTTTGTGTGTGCAGATTATCTTGGTTACTCATCCCAGGACCGGCGATTTGCGTGAATCTTTGAAGTACATTTACAACTTGTATGTGGAATATGTCGTGAAGAACCCGCTCTACACTCCTGGAACTCCAATCAGGTAACTGGTTCAGTTTCGATTATCGTAATGTAGTAAATGATCAATCTTCATAGTAACAAGTTTCATCATATAGGTAATAAATAGATAGTCATGCCTACTTCCTACATGGATTATTATTATCAGTTTTATAATTTTCTGCTCACACTGCGTCCCATTGGGATGCTCAAGTAAAGAAACTTAATATTCAATTAGTGATAAACAAACTGTCTCCTTGCATGTTTTTTTGCACTATAACAAGACTAATATTTGAACTAGGTTATCTCTTGGTTTAGAAGGCGTGTTTGATGCGTGTCGTCTTATTGTTATTGTTAGTATTTTGTAAACTCTGTTTGTTTAGAACATGCCTACTTTTCTTTTCCTTGTATATATAGTTGTATTAAATTAGTTTACTGGTGGCTTATCCATCTCTGCTACTTCATGGATACCTGATTCATTGATTTCATAATACTAGAACAAAGTTTCACGCCACTATAACTTCTCCGGGGATTGCTTCTTATGAGATTTTGTAATACAGGGTTCAACTGTATATTCCCTGTCTAGATATGGTTATGCTATATCCTTACCTTTGTAAGGTTTCCATGCAAACGAAAATAGTTTTTGAATCCCAGAGTAATGTTTCCTTGTAGGTGTGAGCTATTCAATACAACACTCGACCAATATGTAAGGAGCATTTCGTAGAAATCCAGTCACCATTATCATCTACTTGTTGGTTATTTTGTAAAAGCGGATTTTAAACAAGGAAATGGAAAAGCTTGCCAAGCTGATGCCACCTATGTGTGTTTCTCCTTCTCTTTGGACAATGAATTTATGTCTAGGTTTATGCTTAAAAAGCAGCAACGTTCACTCTTACCCTGGCCCAAAGCAGATGGGACGTGTTTGGTTCTGATTCCGCAACTTGATTTTAAGAGTTTTACAATGAGAGACGCCCTAGCATTTTGACCTGTGTGGACTTTAGGTGTTTTATGGCATCATGTAATATCCTAGTTGTTTATGATAACTTGGTTTGATGTAATCTAGAAGCATGCTCTGTTATCTGTCATAGCATTGGTGAAATATAAAGCTGGGATCGTTGTGCATTTTGTGCTATCTTGTGTTTTGGTCAATTGATTCTGAATGAAGTCAAAGCAAACTTTACTAATTATCAACAGCTGGATTGATTTGTTTGGAGGCGTCCTTAACAAATTTATAGTTTTCCACACATTGATTGTTGTAGGCCTTCAATGAGTCTCTGCCAAAAGGGAACGTTCATAGTTCCCTTAACCACTTCTCAGATATCTTGTTTGTCGCAAAACAATGTTTGATCTTTGTAGGAGCTGTAGAACTGGATGATATTGTATGCTCATGCGATCCCCATAGTTAATGAGTCTACTGCATGAAAAAAGATTTATGAAAACTTTTCTAGCCGGTTGTTTGTACAAATTTTTTTTTTGGTCATAAGCCTGTTGTTTTTACATGAAAAAGACATTTACCAAATAAAAACAGATATGGAGAGGACATCCATCACGCATTAAAGATGAACAAGACTGGAGGAGAAAAACTCTCTTGGAGCAACTCCACCGCTGAGTTCCAGCCCGGGCAAGAGGGGCCAAGCAACCAAAGGCAATTCTAGCCCGGATAAACAGTGGGCCCCAGCAACCTGGGCAATTCCACTGGCAATTTCAGCCTGAGCTGTTACCTAGGTAAAATGACACAAGCAACTAAAAAAATTGAAACAAATACCAAAAATTTCAGATTTTTAGTATTATAAATATCTAGCCATATTCTTTACTTTCCATACCAAAAACTCTATACAAATTCATCTCCTCATGAATAGCAATTGTCTTTGCCTTTCCAAAAACTCTATACAAATTCATCTCCTCATGAATAGCAATTGTCTTTGCCTTTGACCATAGGTGTGGAAACAAAATTGCAAAGGCTGCCACTAATTCTCGTCACTGTAAGAGAGAGAGAGGGAGAGAGAGAGAATGAGATTATTAGTAGCAAGCAAGTCGTGTGTATGTATATATAAGAGCCAAGTGCAAGCACAGAGCAACACAACCACAAGCACATAGCTATGGAGGCAGCTATAGTTTTATACCCATCACCACCAATAGGACACTTGGTGGCCATGGTAGAGCTTGGCAAGCTCATTCTCACTCGCCATCCTTCTCTCAGCATACATATCCTCATAACCACCCCGCCCTACAGAGCCGATGACACCGCCAAATATATTGCCTCCGTCTCCACCACCACCCCCTCCCTCATCTTCCACCACCTCTCCACCGTGTCTCTCCCTCCTTCCCTCACTTCCTCCTCCAACCACGAATCCCTAACCTTCGAAATCCTCCGCCTCAACAACCCCAACGTGCGCCAAGCCCTTCTCTCCATCTCCACCAACTTCTCCGTCCGTGCTTTTGTCATGGACTTCTTCTGCGCTCTCGGGCTCTCTGTCGCTGCCGACCTCAACATTCCCGGCTACTTCTTCTTCACCTCCGGCGCGGCCTTCCTCGCCTCCTTCCTCTACATCCCCACTCTCCACAACAAGACCGACAAAAGCTTCAAAGATCTGAAGGCCCTTGTCAGCATCCCAGGAGTGCCACCGGTGCATTCCTCTGATATGGCAAAGCCAATTCTTGATCGCAACGACATGGCCTACCAATGTTTCCTAGAGAACTCAAAGCAATTCCCAAAATCGGCTGGGATTGTCATAAACACGTATGAATCACTCGAGCCCAGAGCCATCAGAGCAATCTCAGATGGGCTCTGCTTGCCTAAGAATATTCCCACGCCGCCAATCTACTGTATAGGGCCCTTAATTATTGCTCACAATAAAAAAGGTGGCGGCGGCGATGATGTGCCGGAGTGTTTGACTTGGCTTGATTCACAACCAAGCGGAAGCGTGGTGTTCCTCTGTTTCGGAAGCTTGGGATTGTTTTCAAAAAAGCAGTTGCAGGAGATAGCCATTGGGTTGGAGAGGAGCGGGCAGAGGTTTCTATGGGTTGTCCGCAACCCGCCTGCCGACAACCACACCGGCGTTGCCATCACGGCCCAACCCGACCCGGATTTGGAGTCTCTGCTTCCGGATGGGTTCCTGGGTCGGACCAAGAACAGGGGGCTGGTGGTGAAGTCGTGGGCGCCACAAGTGGCGGTGTTGAATCACGAGTCAGTAGGCGGGTTCGTGTGTCACTGCGGGTGGAACTCCGTGTTGGAGGCGGTATGTGCTGGGGTGCCAATTGTGGCCTGGCCGCTGTACGCGGAGCAGAGATTTAATAGGATCGTTCTGGTGGAGGAGATCAAGATTGCTTTACCGATGGACGAGTTAGAGGACAGGTTTGTGAGTTGTGATGTGGTGGAGAAGCGAGTTAGAGAGTTGATGGAGTCGGAGGAAGGCGACTCAGTGAGGAAGCGGACCAAGGCTCTGCAGAGTGAAGCCCATGCTGCACTGAGTGAGGGCGGGTCGTCTTGGGTGGCGTTAACGAAACTGTTTGAAAAATGGAACCAATTAGGCTAGAAAGTTTAGTTCAATTACACAATTTGTTTGTGTTCATGAGATAGAGAATAGACGCCGTTTTCACATGGCTGTGGCAGCTCCACCGCACGTAACGTAAGCGATGACGTTAATGTCGAAAGCCCTTGTGAAGTTGACGATGTTCTCGGTCGTTGTACAGGGAAACTAGTCAAAATCACTGTCGCTTTTTTGTTGTTGAATGAATTAATGAGGTATCCATCTTATATTATGTCTCCTGTAGAAGGAAATTATGTAATCTTGCACAACCGAGTGTTCAATGAATCAAGGATGACTTGTACACTCCATTTAGGAATTATATACGTAAATAAACACTTACTCAAGTAACCACTAATGCTTGGTATTAGCCATTAACCGACAGCACAAGACTACGTGTGACTGTTGGACATAATACGTATATGGATAGTCTACTCTATATACATAATGCTCAAAAGGCAATGAAATATCTGTTGGGCTTTTGGATTTGGGGAATGAAATATCCGTTGGGCTTATAAAATAAGTGGCTTCATTCATGCTTGAAGCTGCTCAATCACCCAGAATTGTTTGGCCTTTTCCACCTCAAGGCTAATTCAAAACTGATTTACAAGGGCTGACTAATGGGGTTTCTTCATTGCTCAGTCAGGAAACAAAATTGATTCACATTTGGGGCCCAAGGTTTGTGGAGATAGATATAGGGCCTAATGTATTGGACCACAAAGCAAGTTCACTGGCTACCATACTCAATCCACTTTTCATTCATACCAACTACCAAGAAGAAAAATATAAACCGACTATTTGTTCATTTTGGGAAACGTGGGATGTCTTTAGGAATGACGTTCATCTAAGGGCTAAGGGCTACGGGCAAGAGAGAAACTCTCGTGCAACGGGATATCATTTTTTATTATTTCCGACTAATAACGATAGCGTAGAATAAACTTTTCACGCGTGTCGTTGTATTATTAATGAGAATAGCAAAATAGTATTATCTCCGTTATAGGTAAGTTTTTTTGCATGGGCAAGACCCCCTCTCTAAGTTCTCAAAGAGATCTTGGTAGTATGCCTTGATCTTGAAATTGGTAGTCTCTTCTTCCCTTAAACTTTTTTGTTAGCGAAAAGAAAAAAAAGCGTCATGGTCCACCGACAACGCAATGGCCCGTTAAATGACAAAATGACAATAAGCGAATCATAAAAAAAACGACAAGTCGTTTTCAGTAGCTAATATAAAGTGCGACTTGTTATGCGTATGGAATTGCAATTTGATGCAAGGTTGACAAGAATGAGGTGAGTTGTAGGGTCACGGGTAACAACGAATTATTATGAAAAATATAAAGAGCAACCCGTGATTGAGGAGATGGCACTGATTCAAGAGAGAGAGCAAACCAAACAAACTCTCCTTTGCATTTATACATTTTCAACTTCACCACCCAACAAAACCCTCTTCTCTCTCTCTCTCTCTCTCTCTCTCTCTCTCTCTCAATATTAGAATTTAGAATATATATGTTTAAGGCTGAGACCTCCTTGGATTCTTCCCTCTCACTGTCTCACTGTACTGCGTCTGCGTGTATAATTTTGCTCTCAGGGAAAGGGACCCGTGACTCAATTGTGGGGTCTGATTACATTATTGCATTCATTTCTATCCACACCTCACAACACACACACACCTGCGATGCGAGGCTGCCTGCACCACTTCGTCATCTCACTCTCAACTCAATACGCCTCCCAATCCATCAGTGTACATTTCAACTTTTTGCATGTGATGTGTTTGATTTAGGAGAGAAATTATCATGCAATATGTATAGCATTTTTTGATATTTTTGGTCAATAACACAATGATACATACGATAATTTTTTCAAATGTTATTGTGTTATTAGTCCGGTTATAAGAAAGTTTTTTTTCCTTGATTTAAAGCTCAATCTTCAATTCACACAATAATACTTACAGACTGACAGGGACAGCTATATATATCGGGTTTAATTCTATCAGCATCAAGTTTCAAACTAAAGAAAGTGAATTAACTAGAGGACCAAACATTTGCTTTGGACTTGGAGGCGCATGCAAAATATGACGAAACGAGTTTTCACTTTCAAAATACAAATTCAGATCAGAGGATATATATATGTACAAGTTACAACAAGAAAGAATCAAATCAAGTGTTCGCCTTGAACATCCGTACATATTTCATTTGGTATTTATTCAAATCAAACATGTACATGTACATGTACATGAATGAAGCTAGGAAGCTATAGAGGGCGATTATTGCATTTGATTGAATTTACTTGTTTGATCTTGAGACCCTTCTGATCAAAACCATCAAACAAAGCACACGATACAACACAAAGAACCCAATCAAGATGTAGATGTTGCTCCACCTCTGCCTCTCATGCAGCCCTCTCTTCTGCAACACATCGCCTCCCGTCACCATGCACTCTCTGTTATTACCATTATTCTCTTCGTACCATATCAAACACCTTGACACAAGGCAGCCATACTCATTGATCAGCAGGGCGTCAAGGGCATACTTGTACATGGAAAAGAAGTGCATGAACAGCCAGTACTTGGGCATGTTGTCTTTCGAGATGAAGTAACCGGAGAAGAGAAAAAACCCACCTAAAATTATCGTCACCAGTGAAGTCCCGGCAATGTAGTTGGGTGCCAGAGAACTCAAGAACAGCACGAACGAGTTTGCCATTAGAACTATGACCCATATGACCAGAACAAAATAAGAAAACGCTTGCCAAGACGCACAAAGACCCACCAAGAAATAGACCGAGACAGAGTAAATGATCGCAATTGCGAGCAAGTAAGGCAAGAAAACTAGAGTGTTGGCGATTAGATAGGAGGAAAGCCTGTAAATCCCACCAGAGGTTTCTCTTAGGAGGATCGGCCTTTCGTTGATGAAGATTGGGAGGGTTTCGGTTGTGGAGGAAAGGAGGAAAGTGAGCGTGAAGGCGAAGAGACCAAACCTCTTCTCAATGCCCTGCTTGTCGAACCCAATGTTGATGTAAATGGTTCCTAAAACCAGACCCACAACAAGAGCCTCCAAGGTGTTTGTTAAAAGAAGTTGTCTTGTTCTGTAAATGATTCTGCAAAACCGGTTGTAAAGAGCCAAAACCTCTTGGATTCGAGAGCTTTTGTATCTGATGACTTGCCTAGTTGTCTGATTATCTTGATCAGAATTATGAGGATTAGCTGTAGAACAAGGATTATCAGGAGGTGATGATGGTGGGGTTGTTGTAGATGTAATGGGTTTTAAGACAGGGAGGCGGTTGAGAATTTCCATGGTGTATTCTAAGGCATTGAGTTGTGGAGGGACTGTGAAGTCATTGGAGAGCAAAAAAGCTTCAAGAGAAGAAAGTGTTCCATGGTGCACAACTGTCCCTTTGGATAGCAAGAGGATTTTATCAATGGTGGAGAGGATTTTGAAGCTGGGTTGGTGAATAGATAAAACCACAGTGCGGTGACGCGAGGTGCAAATGGATTTGAGGTTCTGGATTACGTTGAAAGCAGAGGTGCTGTCAAGACCCGAGGTGGGTTCGTCGAGAAGTAGAACAGCAGGGTCGTGGAGAAGGCTTAGCCCTATCGAAACACGTCTACGTTCACCACCGGACAGGCCATGACCAAGGCGTGTGTTGGACAAATGCGTAAGCCTGAGCTCAGTGAGCAGAGAGGCGACAACGTCTGCAATGTTTGTTGGGCTGGAATTGGGAACCAGGAGGCTTGCGGCGAAAGCGAAGGTTTCGAAGACGGTGAGGAGGGGAAGGCATGCATCGTGTTGGGGGACGTAGGCTGAGAGTTTGCGGAATGAGGAAGGGTTGATAGGGGAAGAGTTAAGGAGGAGAGAGCCACCCGTGGGCAACGTTCGTGCGGCTAGGATGTCGAGGAGAGTGGACTTTCCAGCGCCGCTGGGGCCTACAATGGCGAGAATTTCAGAGGGGTAGGCGGTGAGGGAGATGTCTTTGAGGATGTAAGTGGGTGTGGGGGCGGTGCATGGCTTGAAGAGGAAATGAAATGGGGATAACGTGGCGGTGGTTGTGGTTGATTTGGTGTAGGAGATTGAAGAGGCTGTTAATTCGTAGGTTTTGGAGGGTGGTAGGGGTGCTGGTGCGTCTGCTTCCATGGAGTTTTAGGAGAGAGAGAGAGAGAGAGAGAAGTTGGAGTTGAAGTGGTGAAGATGGAGAGATGCATGTAGTGGATATATGATATTGGTTTCTTCCATATGAGTCAGGTGTATTATTAATGCTGGTGGAGTGGAGGACTATAAGTTAAAAAGGTGTATATTAATTAAGTAATTTTGGGGATTGAAAAAATTGATTATAGAGCTTATTATCGAATACAAGCCAAGACAAAACCTTATGCAAGAATCATCTAAGTAAGGGACCTATTTGCCTTTATAGTATTTTTATTCTTAATATAGACAAGCTCCTCAACTTCTCATTTTATTAATAAAATTGTGTGGGTGTGGCTTATATATTACAAGCCACTCATGCACAATAATTGTGGCCATTACACATCAATCATCATTACTGCTTCGCCTCGTCATGACTAGGCAAACAGTGGCCTTAGTCCCTTTTTCTAATAGTGATTATGATTGATCTCCAGCTCTACAAATTATAGATAGGTCCTTCTTTTTCTTAACAATGATAATGTTGAGAAACCTATCAACGGTTTATAAGGAATTGAGTTAGTCTGGGTTTGACATTCTTATTTGGGGTGATAAATGATTATTTAAAAAATTTAGGAAACCCAACTCGTTTGGTAAACTATGAGAAAATCACTTATTGTTAAAAATTGCTATGAGAGAAAGCTATAAGGAAAGCGGTAATGAGGTGCTTTCATTTTACGATTATGCAGAATCGAGTTTTAAAGAGGCTGGGCTTAATGATTATGCAGAAATGTTTTACGATTATGAGGGAATTAGTACCAACAACACTTTTAATAAAAAGTTTTCCAAACGTCAAATTGCTTTATCTCACGGTGATTTCTCTCACAAAGAATCGACAATGATTATTTTCACAAAGACAAAGAATGCCAAACTGGCCCTTACTCTCTTTATTATTAATTGATTTTGGGGTAAAACCTCAACTTCCTTTATGGTATTAGAGCAGATTATTCCACGTGTGAAAGTCCAACGGCTACATGTGCTCCACATCACCAAATATGTGTTGTTCATGTGTTAGGCTTGAAAATTCGTCACACGTACAGGGATGTGTGACAATGTGAAGGTAAAAAATCTCATATTGGAAAGTTGAGAAACCTAACAATGATTTATAAGGAGTTGGGCAACTCCCTAGGGTGCATCTTGAATACAAATTCATACTTAATGAGAACAATTCAATTGACTATTTATCTATACTCTAATTTTAATTAAGGTTACTGTCAAGTAAAAAATTTCTCAACGATGATCATTGTTTCAGATCTAGTGGCATGGGGTAAGATCAGGCCTTGATGTACTTGAAATCAGTAGCATAGAATTTTCCAGCTCAATAGACAGTAAAAAACAATGGGGAAAAAAAAGGGAACTGCAAGTAGCTAGAAGAAATTGGGTGGGCAGAGGCAGTTGTGAAAGTAGAGTTGGCAAATTTGCCAATGTGTGTTGCTTGAAGAAGCATGTGATGATTTGTATATTATATTGTCCATGCCATGAAATGACCAAAAACAAAAGCAAAAGCGATTATAATTTATAATTGGGGGAAAGACGAAATTGATGAAGTTAAAGATTGAAAAGGAATCCTCTTGTAATTCACGAGTCTACTACTGTGCTCTTCTGTCTGTCGTATGCTTTTGTCTTAGAGCCTATTGGATCGATAAAGCATCTAGTAAGTGAGTCTGCCTTCACTTCACGACATGCTTTGCATTAAATAGCTGCACGTCCGTGACGAAATCCCTTCAAACTTACGGATATCATTATTTTGTTATTTAAGGTTAATTACAGTATGTTATGTGTGATAATTTTTTTACGTGATAGTCTGTAATTGGAGAGATAGTAAAATAGTATTATTCATGTTTCATACAAATTTTTATGCTACATAACTGCACTGTACACACATGATGATGCATTTGCATATTTACTTATTAATTTTTGCTTCATGTGCTGCATGCATAAGGCTTGACTTCATATATTTTTTGTTTTTATCAATGATGTTAAAGAATATAAATCCCACGTTGAAAATTTGACTAAATATATCACCGAGTCGTCGGTTTGATATTTGATAATGAGCCAATATATATGAGGATAACCGGGACAATCTGCTTTTCCAGGACTAGTTGCTGCATGCATGCATGTCACGAATTTAAAATTTTATTCTTTTTTGTTTTGTTTTGGTTTTTATGCTTTCAAGTACCGACTAGCATTCATTCGAAACTAATAATCCATACCAAATACCTTCCTTTTTGGATTCGGAGTCTATACGTCATAAGTTAAATTACGTGTATATCAAAAACCCTTTCATTCGCACTTAACAGACATTAACCCTACATCCAAAAACTTTGGATCTCATTATCCATGTCCACCCGAAATCCTGAGTAATTTTTCGGTGTTTTGGGTATACGACGTGGTTGGTGTACTATGCAATTAACGTAGGATATGTGGAAAAATTTTCAATGTAACCCGTCACATGTCATAAAAAGCAATGCAGTAAGTTGGAGAATAATTACACATGTCCTACTCCTATGTATATTAGATGGTACACTAACGACATGGTGTACTAGGAACATATAAAAATTTCTCCCAAATCCCCCAGTTTTGCTTCAATCATCAATTTGGTCTATATGTCTTTATTTTGATGAATTTGGTCCTTTGCATTTAAATCAGCTAACTATTTTGGTCCTTTGGATTTAACCCTAATAATTATTGTTTCGTGTAATATAGTATCAATGCATGGTAATGGTACCAAATGGTCCAATTGTGCAAGCCCAAAAATTGAAACTTAGCCCAATAGCAAAATTTTAAAACAGTTTTATGGCCCATTTTGGGTGTTGTTAGATTTGTAAATTCTTGACATTCCATTGGGCTCTAGCCAGACTAGAATGCTATGGGTCTCCTGAATTCTGAAATGATTTCAGATAAAATATTCTCTCGACTAATCTTTTGTTTTTATAAAACCCTAATCCATCTTTTGTTTGTTTCTCTTAATGGAACTCGAATGACTTGAATTTGGATTTGGACGTTCCTTCCTAAAAGCAAATTATTGGTTTAGAGATTAAGAAAGTATGTCAATGTCAATTAAGTAGCGTAACTAATACTAATACTAATACTAATCAGAGTTGGCCAGAAAGCGAAAGCACATGAGCATGAGCATGTACATTGTACAATCAAGAAAGGCATTCGAATAATATTTACCGTACGAGAGAAAACAGTAGCTAGCTTCGGCTGTTGGAGTGTCAAAAGAAAAGCAAAATGGATTAAGATGAGTTAGGCTTAGGACCCCCTCAAAAGAGAACAAAACCAACAGCCCATGCAGGCCAGTTTGCAAATGACCTTTTATTTAAGGAAAGCCTCAAATTAGGTTACTAGCATAATGGTAAATATCCCGTCTTACTTTTTATTTGGGGGTTTTATTTTATTTATTGTTAAAACTTGATGACAGACAAATCAAAAATTTCCTTGTTTTATTTGTTTGCCCTACATCATGCATTCCTTCTGATTCTGAGTGATGAAATATTATACGTGACATATTTGTGATGGAAATTTCAAACCCATTTCTTTGATCTCTCCCTCACATCACACCCACCCTCAGCTAGCTCAGCTGATCATTACTCAATTATTAACTGCTATCACTTCACTCACTCAGCCCATAACTCGCTATGTGCATAATACATGCCCAAAACCCTCATTCTGAGTCAACTCATCCGATTCTTATCAACTCACCATATATGGTACATGTATGTAAGTACCAGTTTCAAACATCAGATATCCTAACGGCTAAACATCTTTATAAAAGATAAAACACGTTAAAGCCAACTTGGCTGGAAAGCTTGTATATGTAGGGCCACCACCCAAAAAACTATAATCAAATTTAACCAAAACCCCCCTTATAAATAACACTTTCCCTTCTAGCACTACCATTTTCAAACCAAAACAACCTTCTTGTTCCTATTATTCTAAATCCCACCCAAAAAAAGGAAATCAAAGCCTCCTTGCGATCATCAAGAACCATGACAAGGGGCAACCAAGATTCACGGAGCAAGAGAAACAGATGCTTCCTCTACATAGCTGCCGGGATCATAGCACAAACCATAATCATAGTTTTGTTTGTGGTTTTCGTCATGCGTATCAAAACTCCCAAAGTCCGTTTAGACTCGGTTGCTGTCGACTCTCTCGCCGCCAACTCTAGCTCGTCATCTCCTTCCTTTAAGGTTCAAATCAATGCTTTGGTTACCGTCAAGAACAAGAACTTTGGCCACTACAAGTTCGAGGGCAGCAAGGTCACTTTCTCGTACAAAGGCACTGCGGTCGGCGAGGGCACTATTGCCAAGTCTAAAGCCAAAGCCAAAAAGACAAAGAAGATTAACGTGACGGTGTCGTTGAACTCAAACAAGGTTTCAAGCCACTCTCAGTTGAGTAGCGATCTCCGTTCTGGGAATTTGACGTTGACTGCCTACGCCAAGTTGGATGGGAAAGTGCATCTCTTTAAGGTCATCAAGAAGAAGAAGTCTGCTGACTTGAACTGCACCGTACACGTTGATACTAAGGCCAAAGTTGTTCACGTTTTGACTTGCAAGTGAAATCAGTAGTCCTCATTCTTTCTTCTTCTTCTTGTTTTTTTTTTTGGGTATTTTAATTTCATTTTTATGGGTTTGAACTTTAAGGTTTATTGGTTGTTGTTGAATATTAATTTGTATTTATAATATTTCATGGAGCGGCACCGTATGTTGAAGGCTTTAGTAGTTGTGAATCAATATTTTTTGCATATTCTTTGTAGTTTAATTCAGTTGGTGTGTGTGCTTTCTTCAACATTGCTTTGATAGTGCCATAGTTTAATTCAGTATTCCATCCAAGTCAGGGCCGGCCCTGACATTTTTGTGGCCCTAGGGCCAAACATTAAATGAGGCCCTTAATAAACAAGAAAAAAAAAATTTGCTCTTACCCTTTTTTGTTCATTTAATTCTTGCACACCTACTTGTGTCAGCAAACACTGCCGGCTGCCAAAGTCACCCATTTTCCATCCCCTCCCCACCCAAAACACAGCCCAACCCCTGCCTCTCTCTGTCTCTCTCTTTCTCTCTACCACTATCTCTTGCATATTTGGGTGGTGAGAAAAAAAAATCATGACTTTTTCTCTACCGGAAGTTGGGCATATATGTCTTTCTCTACCTCTGCAGACCTTTTTTTTGTTGTCAAAATCTCTACAGACTCTTTGGTTTCCCAAATCATGAGGGTTGAACACTTTTTATTTCTTTTTAACAAAACCAAAAGAGAACAAGAGAGAAATAAGAAAGAAAGTGGAAGGGGAAAGAAAGAGAGAAATAAGAGAGAACAAGAGAAGAAGAAATAAAGAGGAAAGAGAAGGAGAGAATCGGAGAGAGGGAGAGGAGAGGAAGAAGAAGAGGACGAAAATTAGTGAGAGAAAAGGGCAGGAGGGAAGAGCAAAGATAAATGAGAAACATAAAAAAGTTTTGGGCCGCAGAAGTGAGGAGAAGTGATGGGCAAAATGCTTTGGGTAGAGTAAATGGCAAAAACAAAGAAGTAAAATAATCATGCTAAGTGCTAACCCACCAAACCCATGTGACCACTTCGGGAGGAGAGATTTGCTATTTGTGTGGTGGGTTACAATATTATATTAATTACTTTCGTTTTTTTAGATGTCAGCATTTGGGATCTGGGTCGAAGATGTCAGCCATAGAACTCATTTGGGGGCCCTTAAATTATATTTTTAAATATATATGTAAGTATAAAGCTATGGGTAATATTATATTTTGTATACATAATATAAAATTTTGGGGCCCTTTCAAGTGGAGGCCCATGGCCGTCGCCCTTCTTGCCATGCCTCAGGGCCGGCCCTGATCCAAGTATGAATAAATAAATAAAGCAAAATTGGAGCGTGACACTGACATTGATAGTAAAGTAAAGCTAGCTTACGCAAAAGATTCATTAGTGTAGTGATTTGGAGTAATTGCTCTCATTAGAAAAAAAAATTGGGTTTGAATCCTAACATCTATGTAAGAGCATTCACATGGGCTCCCTAAATCATCTCCTTAGCTAAAATTTAGAAAGGAATTGAAAAAACCCACCTCCAACCATGCTCCATATTCAGCTCCTAAAATAGGGAGACCTCTAAGAGCTCCTAAATCTGAGGAGAGATAAATGACTCATAGTGACTCCCTATAATTAAATGCTTCTTTATTTAATATTATTTTAAGCATTTTTTTAAAGCCAACTATTTTTTATTGTTGCTTTTGTGTCTACACTTTATTCAAAAATTGAATTTAAAAACATTAAAAACATTTATGACTCTTTAAACTATGGAGAATTGTTGGAGTTGAAATTTTATAAAGAGCTCCTAAAATAGCTTTATAATGTTTTTAGCTAAATTTTAACTAAAAAATAGAGAGCATGATTGTGAATGCTCTAATGTGTGTAATATACTATATCGCTCATCTCAATAGAAAATATTCTAAAAAAAAAAAGAGTACAACTATAACTTACAACAACGAGAACTTAATTAAGCTTTAACAATTGCGCCAAAAAACCTACCTATAACAGGATAGCAAAAGGTGTTGCGAGAGTCTCTCCTAATGAGCAGATTGAATTGAAAATTTATCAGATTATGTGCGAGCCACATTGACATGTAACATCAAATGGCCCACCGTCAGAGATGTCTATGAATATTGTTGCACTCGCACAGAAAAGGTTATTCCTCATCCTCAGGCTAAAGCATACGCTAAATAAGCAAAATTCATTTCATTTACAATCATGGCCAGCATTAGAGACATATTCAAATGCATACGTATATCAGAAGATAATGGAGAGGATAATTTTGTTTTCTTATAAAATTTCAATTTCTCCTGAAAAATGGAAAATAATTAATAACGAGAAAAGTTGCGTGAATTTGGTGAAGTAACAGTGTTTCTGGATTACATATATGATGAATTTGATGGGCAATAGTAAAGATATTATAAAGAGAACAGATTTTGGAGGGGTCACCTCACCAGCCGAGGCATTATTTTTCTGGGCCTACATCACCTGAATAACTTACTTCCATTGGAGCATATATCCAGAGTGGGAAGCAATCAAGTCAAGCTTTCTGCATGGCCCTCCCTACTTTGTCAACAACAAACAAACCCATATGACATGCATGTGTGGTTAAGTAATTTCTTGCTCACTGAGTGAGAGATATATGTAGCAAATTATATATGTGACTTGACTTAATACATTTAAGAATTACTGTTTTTGGGGTAAGGCATAATCTATTAAAATACATTTAAGGCTTTTATTCTTTGTTGTTGGTTGAAATATGACGATTTTCGTTTCCCGGGTCAGAAAAATATGATGATTTTGAGCTGAAAAAGTTGATGATACGTTATGTCAGACTAGCTGGCCGGTGGCCACCATATATACCTTTGCTTGCTCATCACCTCAAGCATCTTCATAAAGCTCCCTCATGCTTCAGCCGGAAGCTCAGCCCAAAGCTCCCGACTTGAAATAGGTCAAAATATGAGCCCAATATCCAAATGGACTGGAAACAGATTTTCTTTGGGCGAAACTTTCACCAACCCATAAGAGCATCTCCATGGCTCATCTTGAGCCCAAGCAACCAAAGGAGCTCCAGAGCGAGAGTTCCAGCCCAGGCAATCAAGTCAAGCTTTCCTCATATCTCATGTGAATAGTAATTTCCCTTGCCCATAGGAGTGAAAACAAAATTGAAATGGCTGACACTATTCACATGAATAATGACACGCTTCGCCTCTCTTACCCATAGAGGTGGAAGCGCTCTAAAGATAAAATATAAATTCAAAACTTTCACTAACCCATAAAAATAAAATTGAAATTACTTGTAGCATGACTAAAAATACATAGAAAAGAGGGGGTGATCAATAAATAAAAATAAACTTCCGAAGCAGGATTGATATGGCTTATCAATCCTGAAATGTGCAGAGCATAAAATAAAAGAACACGCAGAGAATTATTTTACGTGGTAAAATTCCATCTCTAGGGAAAATCCACGGGACTTCTCAGTCCAACACAAATCCACTATAAAACAATGATTACAAGAAGTACTCACACACTTATCCTAGACACATTCTAGATAATGTTTATTGACTTCTTCGTAACTCAACTTTTGTCACAGGATGATTTTCGACACTCCTTATGTTAAACGTAATACTGGTCACGATTGCTTCAAACTCGTCGAAGGAAAACCGCCTCCACGGTCTTGGTGCTCTCAATTGTATGAATCACCGAACATACAAATGAATGCAATATGAATGATAAAAGTATTTGATAAATCACCAAATAAACATGAAACACTTGATGATTTGTCTCAAATATATGCACAACAACTTTCTTAAGAATTTTAGATACTCATACAAAATATGGGAAAGCTGTATTTGAAACAGAACATAACGTCATCTTTTTATACAGACCTCTTCTCCTTTTTCAAAAAGAAGTGCAACAAGTCACATGCCCAATATATGGTCATTAATCATATTTAATTCAATAAGTCAGCTTAGCACTATATGAGAAATTGAGGATGGCTTTCAATGCAAGCAATTGGAAACAATATCTCCCTGAATCAATGAACCCAATTATGTAGTAATTGAAAACCGTGCACTCCCAGTCAAAGATGAAAAATAATATTTTAATTTAAATCAAAATAAAGTCTAACTAGGAAAGTAATTTCAAGAAATAAAATATAATTATATTAAAAATATGACTAATATAAAAGCACTTGAGTGAAAATAACTTCAACTAGGAATCCTATAATGAATGCATGATTATATCATGATTTACCTGAAAATCAAGTTTCTTATCTCGATCCAGTCAAGCTTTGAGAATCCGGAATTGAATGTGTTGCACCAAATCTTCCAGTAAACTATATTCACATACTAATTTCCAACATATGCTAGAGTCTAGGAAATGCTAATACAATTTTCAAACTAACAAAAATGCTCTACCGCACTCTCATAAACACGAAACAAATGGGAAGTTGACAAAAACAATCCAGTACTTTTTTTTTTGGTGTGAAAAAGTCTGTCAAACCAACATAATTTCAACTGAAGTTGGGGTTATGACTTGTTCATACTGTCCGTACAGAGATGAAGAATACGTCGTTGAACTTGTACAGATGCAGAACACCAAAACAGGCTTTTCGTGAATCGTGTGATTATATCCTGATTCATAGGAGGAAGAAGTATAATTTTGGTAGAAAAGTAATCAGGGTACATGTCGCCATCAAAATTACGCCTGAAAAAGTCAAAGTTCGAATCCGCCTTCCGCGTTTGGGACAAGAAAAATAAAAGAAACATGACCTTGCTGAAAACATATTGTCAAAATAAGTGCACTCTCAATCCTCCTAAGTCCCAACCACTCCCAAAGATCTACTATTCTGGTCTAAGCATATATCTATAAATTTGCTCAAACGTCAAACCCACCAAAATAAAAAGGAAAAAAAAGACCCACAGAAACAAAAACTTTGTGCAGCTAGAAGTTTGAAAGAAATTAAAATGGCAGCTGAGAAAGAAGCAACATCACCCTACCCTTTGGTCCCGGCAAACGGCTACAACCTGAGCGTTCAAGAATCTGCAGTGACAGCAGACCCCGCAGAGCTCAAAAGAAAGAAGCGCATGAGGTGCCTATTTTACGTTACTGTCTTTGCCGTGTTCCAAGTCATAGTCATAACAGTCTTTGCACTCACTGTTATGAAAATCAAAAGTCCAAAATTCCGAGTTCGATCGGCCTCCTTCAGTGATTTTGAGGTTGGCAACGGCACCAGCCCTTCATTTAACTTGGAAATGGACGTTAAGTTTGGGGTGAAGAACACCAACTTTGGACCCTTCAAATACGAGGACGCGATCGTTGAATTTGAGTACAGAGGCACCAGAGTTGGGCAGGTGAATATGAACGAGGCCAGAGCCAGAGCTCGATCGACCAGAAAGGTGGAGGACTCACTGGAGCTTACTTCAGATGGCTTGTCTGCCAACTCACAGTCTCAGTTGGCAAGTGATATTAGCTCCGGGATTATACCAATTACCTCCATGTCTAAATTGGATGGGAAGATACATCTGATGAAGGTGATCAAGAATAAGAAGTCTGCTCACATGAATTGCACCATGGAAATTGTTCTTGCATCGCAGTCGGTCCAAAATATTGTCTGCAAGTGATCATAATATTAATCTGTGCATAATCTTTTTATTTTTATTTTGTGAATGCCTATGCTTTGTTATCATATTTATTTTGTGAGCTACGGACATCTTGTTTCTACATATTGTATGTTATGAATGCCTATGCTCTAATTAACGTGCCTCTGTAAAATTCTTGTATTTAGTGGTTTTTTACATGTTGAATATTGAATTGGATATAATGTTTGGGCATGGACTAAAGTAGGCCCATAACTCAGACCCAAAAAGAAGCCTGTCCATTACACCTCTCCATTGGGGTCCATTAAGGGTTTGGGCTGTCATGGGAAAACTCACGTACACAAACACGAACACGAATATAAATACGAATACAGCTACGCTTTTGATACGATGGGGAGTTTAACATATTGTATAAACATTCCGGAAAGCTTGGGCGATGATTGGGACAGATCCAATGAACTGGAGAGCAGCAAAGAAAATAATCTAATTCCAATCTTAATGTTTCCTAAGAATGTTGTTTTGCCCTAAAAAGAAATCAATAACTCACATCACATGATAGAAGACACGATGCATATGACATAACCTAAACGCAATATTTGACACTAAATATTTGTTACCACCAGACAGACACAATATTAGTGGGGAAACAGAGCAGATCTACGGACCTCGGACGAAAATATGGTGTCGTGTCTTTGTTTGTTTGTCTAGTTTAGTGTTACTTGGTGCATTGCATTCATCTACTTATAATTAAATCACATTTCCTGAGTGTAACACAGTAACACTTAAAACGAAATCCTGTCGTTTTACTGCTCCAATCCAACTGGTGCAAATGCAATGAACAGCAACCTTTGCTTCGACTTTCAACCCTTTTCTGTTCTGAATTTGGAGTAACTTATTGTGGAAAAATAAAATGTCAAACCAAATAATTAATCATAAACATCATTCATTCCTAGTACCTTGTCTCTCTCAACCAACGAATATGAACACCCTTAAGCAATCTGAAGAGTGAGACATGTGTTATGTTGTATTATGTTCAAAAACTGGACATTAACCTCATAAATTATAACTCTATTATTCGTTTACATTCTCTCATAATTATCATGTGTTCACTCAGTCAAAATACCAACAGAACCAGCTACTGTTTATAATCCTGTTGAAATAAAAACTAAAAGATTTATCCTCTTTTTGGCACATGCGTGTTGCTTTGGGATTTTTCTGAGTGGAACAAGTTTGGTGAGTTGAAGACAACTCAACACACAGATTTTTGGTCTGAAAACTGATGTGATATGAATGTATGAATGATGGTGGGGCTGCTGCTGCTGCCGCTCACGAGACTTGGCTCGTGACTTTAAAAATCTAGATTTCAAAGTTCACAGAAAGGCCATTCCAAGCCAAATCCAGCACCTCTTTCTCTTTGATGGTCTTTCTTAATTGTGAAGTTGAAACTTACCCCATTGCATTGCAGCTCTACCTTGTTGTCTAGTCTGTCTGTGGTGTTGCTTGTCTTTTTCATATGGTGCAAATTCAAATGGGGTTTCTTTGTCAGCTCTGCAATGTGGTTCACCGTGAAGTTTGCATTGGTGTCTGAAATGGGCCACAATTTTTCTGGCATTTCTTGTCATCATCATGATGTGTTGGAGAACTGTAGTGCATGCCCTGCTAATCCTTCCTTTGGTTTGTAATATATCATTTTCATATGCAATTTTATATCCAAAATTCGTACACAAGGTCATATTCCTCGTTTTGGCACATTTGATATTACACAAGTATTACTTTCGTTTTCATTTATGACTAAAAACAAACAGTAACGTCTAAGTTTTCCATTTCAAATTTGAAACTTGGAATCTCCAAACTGCCCAAAATAGACGTCCTTTCTTCGAGAAAGCCTTTCATGCAACGGAATATCACTTTTAACTATACCGGTCAATAATGTAATGACACGTGAGATGACTTTTTCATATAATATTTATATTATTGATTGATGATAGTAAAATAATGTTATTCCCAAGTAAGTTTTTTTGCCTTCTTGATGTGAACATTATGCCGGCAAGAGGGAAGAGGAGGGGCAGTTAGTGTAAATAAAAAGTTTTTCGTTGAGGTACATCCATGTTTTGTTTTTCTTTTGGGTCAAGAGACATCCATGTTATTATGTCAAAAGTGATGGGAGGCCAGCGCAATTAAAAGAGAAAATAGTAGTTCCCCTGCTGCAACAAGCAGTCAAAATTGAATTGAATCTCCAACCTACCAAAATTAGATGGGATGGGAGGAAGAGAGACTGGGAGAGCATCTGCCACTCTGAATGCTTTTTCGCTTTGGAACGAAATCAGATTTTAATAAAAGCAGATAAAATGCTTCTTTTACAATTCAAAAAGTACTTTGTAAAAGCAAGAATGCTGTCGAAATGAAAATAACCAGTACATTTGCAGGTTGTTGGTCATAATAAATCCTCCCCACAAACAAACCCTACACAAATATGAAAAGCCATTGCCAAAAACACTGAATGGGAGAAGCTATTAATTTACAGGTGATCACACCAGCAAAATTGATTTCCAAGCGCCAGTTTTTATGAGTTGCATTAGAAAAAGGGGAGTAGGAGGATTGAACCAGCATCTGACTGACCTTATTAATATTCCGGCCTCTGTCATTTTCTCCTGGAAAGTGGAACCTCAAAGAAAATGAAAGATGCAGAACCTGTTGAGTCAAATCAATCTCTGAAAGCAGAAAATAATGTCACATATGGTTTGATTGATTTAAACAGATGTCTCCCATACATGCATTCAATTCAAACGCAAACATGATGCTTGAGAGCGGAGACAAGGGCACACTGATAGATACACAAAACCAAAAAGATCTCATATCGGAGTTTTCTTCAGTTTTTCATAATGACCCATCACTTTACAGACAACAACAGATGAACCTATGGTTTCACTGGTCATCATACATAGCTAAAGCTAAAATATCAAAAATAACCCTACCCTAGCTCAAATTTTCTTTTCTCTTTTTCCTTTGTTTTTACAGAAGCACATAGAACACAAAAAGAACAGAGCCCCTCATCATCATCCGGTTCTGTTTTTCCCGCGTTTCATCTCTCAAAATCCAATTAGCAAAGCTTCAAATTTCAGCACAATCCCCTTCCTCAATGGAGCTTCTCGCTGATTTTTCGTGGGATTCACTTGCAAACCGTGATAGCAGAGAAGAATCTGCAAGAAATGTGAAACTTTTCGTTATAATCAAAGCAAATTTGGAAATTGGAATTTTGATATTCACTTGATTTGCTCAAAACAGAGTGATTTATACCAGTATAGTACGAGTTCATGGACGAAGAATCACTGGCTGACCTTGATAACGAGGAAAAATCTGAACCAAATTAAGAACCCCAAATTAATTGTTGAACTTAACTGATCCAAAAGTAAGCGTCAAAATCAAATATATTTTACTAATTTTAAACAAACTAAAGTAATTTTTCATTCTCAGTACCTGTAGAATTGAATGATCTCTTGCAATGTAGAATGGCACTCTGAATCCCATCATGCTGCAGCAACAGCGAATCGTCTCTCCGTTTCACCTGTGGCGCCACTGCCATCGTCGTGGCCGATTTGCTCTTCCCCAAGTTCTTACAAACAACTCTAATTCCGGCCGGAATATTCCCCTGCTTCTCCTTCTTGGGCGAACACATAGATAATACCGGCATAGCAGGAGAACAAGTCGGCGATGACACTGGAATATCACCAGAAGGCTTCACCTTCTCACTGCACTTTTTGGAAACCTTCATATAAAGAGGCTTGATTAGGTTCAGGTACTTTTGTATCATATCTTTTGAGAATCGCTCTGTTTTGGAGTCATCTGAGCTCTGGTTCTGGATCCTGCTTCCGTTCCTCCTGCAACTGTTTTCTCTGGTGATCTTAGAAGGGTTTTGATGTTCTTCAGTGTTGAGCAATTTCACACCGAAGAGGTTGTCTTCTTTGCTTTTCTGCTTCTGGGTCTCCATCAAAACTTTGGACTCTGCTTCCCCTGTTTTCTCTGTTTTCTTCGCTGTTGTTTTTGTTGCTTTGGGCTTCTTAAACATGAAAGCTCCAAATTTTGGAGCTGATTTAAGGAGAGCAATTGGGGACTGAGGCTTGAAAATGGGCTCAATGGGGAGGATTTTCCTTTTGGAAATTGGATCAGAAGGCGACAGAGAAAGGGGTGGTTTGGAAAGGCAGGGTTCGCTACAGCCGGCTTTTTTGGCCGAGTTGTTTGATTTTGGAATGGAGTCAGGCTTGTTGCTTTCCCGCGGGGTTGCATCATCTGTGCAGGCCTTGTTTGCGTCGTTTTTGTTCATGATATCGAAACTTAATTCCAAGTCGAAGAATGAGTCTTCTTCTTCAACCTCATTCTCTGTTTCAACTAAAGGACTTGGCACTGCGATGGTGGAGGCATTGTTGGGTTTCCAGAACTTGAGGAAATGGAGAGTTTCCATGGTGGCAGGGAAGGAGAGAGACAGAGAGGGTTAAGTGATAAGGGATTTGGTTAATGCAGGGTGGTTTTGATGGGTTTTATATCAGAAAGTTATGAGAAAGCAGCAGAGGGTAACGTGAGGATATGAGAGAAATAAAGAGAGCTTTAATAAAATTTCGCTTCGTTTTATGGTGGTTGCGTTTGCAGCATCGAAAGTGGTGTTCGGGGGAAACAGTGAGAGGGCAGGCAGCAAAGCCTTTCTTTTGCTTTTGAGAGAGAGAGAGAATACTTTTCTTTTTGTTTTGTAGGTTGGCTGTTTTCATTTACATGACTTGATTACGTGGTTCTAAAAGTATACACCATCTAGACTTAATAGACCATGGGATGCTCTATGAAACGTTTCAGAATTCAGAGTTGTAGGCTATGTATTCTATAATCTATACAATTATGCAGATTTTCAGACTTTTTTTAAAAAAAAAAATTTGATGAACAAGATTTTCAGACTTTGCTGATGAATGATGCAGAGGTTTTCTTTGCTTTCAATTCTTGGCCCCACGCGCGGTCCCCTTCCGGCCTTCATACTCTGAACTTTGAATTTGTTTTCAGCCAGAACGTGTTCTTTGTTACGCACAAGTGGACTGCAATTTCCATCTACACTTTGCCAAGTCAAATTCAATTTCGTCATTCTATTGTTTGTTTGTTTTTTTTTCTTACCCTGTTGAAGACTATGGTTAATGTCTTAATGTCGATGGGGCTCTTGGAATTGTTATTTAAATAGCTTGGTCAAATGTTCTTTTTTTCTTTCTAGTAAAAAGAAAAGCTAACAGATTGGTTAAAATGATCTTTTCTATCTTTTTGCATCTTTTGGAGGAGGAGCGCGTAATAGTGAATTGATTATATGGTGTAGTTCCCAATCTAGTTCTACTTGTGCAATGGATTTTGGGCATGGAGTAGAGAAGACATAAGGATAGTGACGAGAAACTTCCAAAAAGAATAGATAAAGGGAATGAAAAATGAAAGAGAAAAGGCCAAAAAGAAAAAAGAGAGGAGAAAAAGAAACCAAAGTTACCCAACGTAGGGTTATGTTACATATTTTGATATTACACTTTTATGCACAGAGAGAGAGAGAGAGTGAGAGAGAGGGAGAGAGAGTCTTAAAAAGATCTGATGAGTCAGAGAATTGGATTATTTACAAGGCAAGGCATTGGTGCAGCTGGGGCACGCTTCTTCTGCTCAAGGGACCCCCCCTCTCTCTCCATGCCTTTAAAGAGAAGACAGGTCCAAATCCAAAGCCTTTAATTTTCCTTGATAGCTGAAGCAAGCGGGTCTTAAGTCTTTGCAGTAAAAGGTTTGACTTGTAAACTTGGGTTTGTGTGGTCTTGGCCCTTCTTTTGAATGCATGCAACTGCCTTCTTCTGCACAAAATGCTACTACAGATACAGAGAGAAAAGTCCCTCAGTTAGTTTCCTCTTTCACTCAATTTTTTAGGGTTCAAAACCAAAACCCTCAACCTAATAATGGGATGTATATTAAGATAGTGAATATTCATTCTTTGAACATAAGGGTATGTGAAGAGTCGTATTGAGATGAGATGAGATGACTTGTTTTATTTATATATTCTCTCCAACCATGTGAAAGAAAGCATAAAGATAAGATTTCTCATTGTGGTTTAAGGGGGATTGAATCAGATTCTCAAAGTGCCAAATTCTTTGTCATGTCTTTAATTTTTTGGTAAGTATATTCTTGTCATGTTTAAAGGCTTGAGAAGCTAGCTACCTCTCTCAATTGTGGTCCACCGCTAGACTTTCAGTGTCGTCGAATTATAGCTCTCGAGTATGGAAGACAATGAACCATACTATATATGCTGTGGTCCACAACTACTTCAGCGAAACAGTCTCCCTATGAATTGTTAGTTTTTTCCGTCGAGGTTAAGGAAGGATTGGGGGAAAATTCACACGTACGAATATCATGAGAACTTTAACCCATGACCACTTAGAGCAACTCCACCCGTTGGGGTTGCCATGGCAAGGGGAGGGGAGGGAGATAGGGCATTCTTATTCACGCGTGAATAGTAGGCTGCCTCGCAAAAAGAATGTGTGTTTCCACCCATTCTTGTGTGAAAGAAACTACTATTCATTTTTACTTTTATTTTTATTTTTACATGTGATTAATTTTAGTTGTATGTATAAAATTAATAATAATAAAATTGCTAAGTATGTATTAAAAATATTTCTGAATATTTCAGATTTTTTCGATTTTTTTAAATTTTTTGTTCTTGACGTCATCGGCGACGTCGGCTTGCGAGTTGGGCCTCAGGCAACTTCCCCGCGGGCTTGCCCGGTGTGCGTGGGGCCCGCATGCTGCCTAGGCTGCCCCTTGCCGCTGGAACGTGATTTTGGGCTCGGGCCCATGGGTCCCGCCTCCCCTTCGCCTGGGCTGCTACGGCTGGAGTTGCTCTTAGGAACACACCAAAAATCCGAGACAATTCAATTAACACCCCATTGGTATGGAGGCTAGTGGCTAATTCTAATCGCAAGTATAGTTTATTCTCTCTTCAAGAACAAGAAAATACATATTAAAATTTTCTGGTTTATAACTTTATGATATGCACGACACAAGCTTGAGCCTTGCCATCGGATCCTTAGCTGACTTTTTCCTTGGTTTTTTTTTTCTTTATTCTTTTCCCATTTTGTTTTGTTTGATCTTTAACAGAAAGGCTTAAGCTGATTCTACCCCTTTCTACTACTTACATATATACTAATCATATATTATATATCATTTCAACAATTCATCATCACAAACAGTTTTGTCATTTACATGACATATAGTTTATTAGATCTAGAAGGAATATTGGTCCTATTTTCAATCATGCTGCATAAATGTTCCACATTTGTAAGATTCTGGACCCCGAGCTGCCGTGATTAATTATTCACATCTTTGGATTTTCATTTTATTTTTTTATTTTTGGTGTTTGCTTTTTTGATTTAAAAACTGGGAAGGAGAACCCCACCATATGAATATATATTATGATTTTCATTATTTTTTTCTTGTTGTCATCTCAGGTGGATCAAAGCAGTCGCCATCTGAATCCCTCTTTCCACTCAACTCTCAAGAGCCTAGTAAGACTTTTTTTTTTTTTTGGGTACTTGTTTGAGGGTTTTGAGTGAAGCTCTCTGTCTGTTAAAGAATTTCATATGCGGTTGGCTGGTCAAATTATGCCTCGAAGAATTTTGTAACTGGTGGGGTCTTCATGTTCGGTGTCCAAAATCCAAATGCAGATGATGATGTTAACTTGCAAAACTTGTTTAGTCTGTAAATCAGCGACCTTGAATACCATATATGAAATGCAGGAGCGAAGAACATCCGTTGGACTTAGAATTTTGTTAATGGGCTTCGAAGACTATCTCTGTAGCAAGCAGAACAATAAAATTTAGGCTTGGGATTAAAGAATTGTGTACTTATTGGCCCACTGCTCAAACTGGGGTCGGGCTTTAAAGTGATAAAGCCCTTAAATCTTTTAATGGTAGAATTAGATTAGTTAATCAACGATTAAGAGATATAACATCTTCTAAGACCCTCACTATAGAATGACTCGTTTTCATTGAACGACATACAAAAACGAAATTTAGACTTTGCTAAAACTTACCATCCAAACTTAAAGTAACAAGTGTAGTGGTGGTGATTGGTTGGTTGGTTGGATGCAGCCAGGTGCGGATCCACAGAGGAGCAAGGGTGGTCAATTGACCGCAACCTCCGCCAATCCTCCATTGAAGCACCTCCATTGACCCCTGGAAGTGGCGCGCCACCTGCCGACGAAATGCCCCAAAGGGGCAAGACTACAATGCTTAGCTACGCGCGACTTCTTTTTTTTTCTCTGGTCGACGTCAAAAACGACGCTGCTTCCACTTATGCCTTTTTTTTTTTTGCTGGACGTCAAACGACGCTGCTTCCACTAAAGGCTTTTTTTTTTTTAACCTGGCCAAAACGACGCTGCTTTTGGCCCAGGTTTTTAAACAAAACAGCTTCACTGCTTTTCCTTCTTCTATTTTGCCCGAAAATTAACCCTCCCTTTCTCATTTCTCTCTTCACAACTCAAGTCCCCAACCCTAAATCCCCAACCCTAACCCAACTAAACCAACCTCCACCCAATTCAAGGGTGGCCATCACAAATGGGCGCATGAGGTGAGTGGCGGCGTAGTGAAGTCCCCAAGCCTAAATCCCCAAATTCAAGTTGATTTCAAAAGGTGGATTTGTCCCTCAAATTAGAAAGTAAGTTATCCTAATTTCTTTATGCTTTCATTAATTAATAAAGATTCTTAAATGTCTTTGTTTTTCTTGATTAATTGTTATTGTTGTTTGTTGTTGAGATTTTATTTTGATTTGTTAGTTTGAATGAACTAGGGCTATATGTTAGATTATATATTGGTTAGTTTGAATAAATTAGGGTTTTGATTTTGGTTAGTTAGTTAGAATAAATTAGGATTTTACTTTTATGTTATAGATTAGTTCTTGGTTATTTTCAATAAATTAGGGGTTTTTTTTTGGTTAGTTAGTTTGAATAAATTAGGATTTTACTTTTATGTTATATATTATATCTTGGTTATTTTCAATAAATTAGGGGTTTTTTTGGTTAGTTAGTTAGAATAAATTAGGATTTTACTTTTATGTTATAGATTATATTTTGGTTATTTTCAATAAATTAGGGGGTTTTGTTTTTGGTTAGTTAGTTTGAATAAATTAGGGTTTTACTTTTATGTTTTGGTTAGTTTGAATATATCTCTTGGTTATCCTAATTTCTTTATACTTTAATTAATTAATAAATATGTTTAAATGTTTTTGATATTCTCAATTAGTTATTGTTATTTGTTGTTGAGGTTTGATTTTGGCTTGTTAGTATGAATAAATTAGGGCTATACTTTTATGTTAGATTATATATCTTGGTTAGTTTGAATAAATTAGGGGTTTTTATTTTGGTTAGTTTGCATAAGTTAGGGTTTTTTTTTTATTGTTGATGCTTGATTGATTTCTACCAATACGCTTATGGAACGCTACTTTAAGAGAACGCTTGGATCAACTACTTCAGTTCGGGTAATGGGTAGTTCGAGTTCGAGAGATGTGGGTATTTCAAGAGATGTGGGTATTTCAAGAGACGCTGGATAGTTCAGAGATGTGGATATTTCAAGAGATGTGGATAGTTCAAAAGAAAGTGAGCTACAAGATATCTTGGCTAATCTTATTGCGGACCCTGGACTTCGACCTCAAATGTTGGATTATGATCCTAACATTCGAGACGAAGTTCAAGAGAGCATATCTACAAAAGCGGTCCGTGTCAACCTAAGGATCATGCATTTCCACAAACTGATATTTCAGGTATGATTGACGCTTTAATGTCAAGTGGTTTGATGAGTTTGACTGGTTGGAATACAAGACAGTAAAGATGCTGCATTTTGCCTTTATTGTTATCTCTTCAAATCCAATTTAATTGGTCAAGGGTGTAGCGACGCCTTCACAGAGATGGGTTTTAGGAATTGGAAGAAGAAAGATAAAATTAGGCAACATGTTGGACTTGTTGGAAGTGTGCATAATCAATCTAGACAATATTGTGTAGATCTTATGAATCAAAAGCAACACATCCGAACAGCTTATGATAAAGCAATCGTGAGCAAGCTCGTATTGATTATCGTATTTGCTTGAATGCTTCTCTTGATTGCGTGAGATTTTGTTGAGGCAAGGTCTTCCTTTTCGTGGGCATGATGAGAGTGACACTTCAAGCAACAAGGGGAATTTATTTGGAACTCTTACAATTTCTTGCCGATCATGATGAGAAAGTTAAAGCCGTTGTGCTAGAAAATGCTCCCGGAATCTCAAGTTAATAGCTCCAACAATTCAAAAAGATCTTGTGAATGCTTGTGCCAATCGAAACTATTAAGAAGATCATCAAGGATATGGATGGTGCATTCTTCTCCTTATTAGTTGATGAATCGCGTGATGTGTCAAGAAAAGAACAGATATGGCGGTGGTGTTTCGTTATGTGGACAAAAGTGGGGATGTAATTGAGAGGTTTGTGGGTATTCAACATGTTAGCGACACTACATCAAACTCACTCAAGGAGGCTATTGACACTTTGTTTTCAAGAGAGGAATTGAGCATTTCCATGCTAAGAGGACAAGGATATGATGGAGCTAGTAATATGAAGGGTGAGTTCAATGGTCTTAAAACACATTTTGAGGGAAAATCCTTGTGCCTATTATATTCATTGTTTTGCCCATCAACTTCAATTAGCTCTTGTGGCCGTGGCAAAGGGAAATGCTGATATTGCCACTTTCTTCACATCTTGCAATAGCTTGGTTAATATTGTTGAGCATCGTGTAAGCGTGTGATATGCTTAGAGATCAACTACAAAAGGATATTACTAAGCTCTTGAAAAAGATACTTTTCCAACAGGGCGAGGCTTAAATCAAGAAACTTGTCTCAAGCGTCCGGTGATACACGTTGGAACTCTCATTATGGTACATTAATTAGTATCATCTCCATGTTTAAATCTGTGGTGAAAGTGCTTCAATTTATTATTGAGGATGGCTCCAATCGATAATCTAGGTGAAGCAAATAGGTCATTGAGAGAAATACAATCTTTTGATTTTGTATTTCACTTATTTTTCATGAGATCTATATTGGGAGCTACAAATGACTTGTCACAAGCATTACAAAGGAAAGATCAAGATATTGGGAATGCAATGACTTTAGTCAAAGTTTGTAAGGACTAACTACAACGCATGAGAGAGAATGCATTTGAAGCCTTGCTTGATCAAGTATCCTCTTTTGTGCCAAACATGATATCTTGGTTCCAAACATGGATGATGCATATGTAGCTCAATGGAGATCACATCGAAGAGCTCCTAGAATAACACACCTCCATCATTATCGTGTCGACATCTTTATTCAAATCATTGAGTGGCAACTTGCGAATTAAATCATCGGTCAAAGAGGTAAATACCGAGTTACTTCTTTGTTTGGCATGTTTGAGTCCTGGATGATTCATTCTTAGCATTTGACAAACAAAGGGTACTTCGCTTTGCTGAATTTTATCCTCAAGATTTTAATCCCCGAGATCTATTGGCACTTGAAGATCAACTTGAGATTTATATTAATCATATGCGATTTATGACCGATTTTTCTCAATTGAAGGGGATTGGTAGCCTTGCAAGAAAATTGGTGGAGAAAGGATTGCATAGAACATATAATTATGTTTATTTGCTTCTTACATTAGCCTTAACTTTAATGCACCGTCAGAGAGAGAGCATTTTCTGCTATAATATTGTGAAAGGTCCACTTCGCAACCGAATGGGAGACCAATGGTTGAGTGACAAATTACTTGTTTATATTGAGAGAGATGTGTTTGCTTGTATTGATAATGAATCAGAATGCAACGCTTTCAGAATTAAAACCGCCGCGTGATAATCAGAATGTACTTTTTTCTATTAATTATGAATTATAAAATTATCGCTTTCATTTTATGGGTATATTTTGTATAATTTTTTAAAGCCTTTAGACGCTGACCCTGCAATGAAATTTCCTGGATCCGCCACTGGATGCAGCAATGGGGGAGGAAAGAAATGAAAGCATATTCTTGTATGAGGTTCTGTTATTCTTCTTCTCCTGTTGACATTGGCAATTATGATGGGGTATTCTCCAATTTCTCCTCTTTAGCCTAGTCCAAAATACAAACCCATCATCCTAAACTTTTGCTTTCTGAAATCAAGCAGAGGAAGAAGACGCCTCTGTCTGGTGGTTTCAAATAAGCAAAAGCAAGTAGCCTACCAGTCATCTGCTTGCAGCATTCATTATCATTTATTTTCAACTCAAAACTGGTAATTCTTCTTTTTGAGTTCCCTCTTCATCCATAATTGCACCCTCTTCCCTCTTCAGCTGTGTTCCTCTTCTCTTGGCCGAGACTCGAGAGAGAGACTAGAAATATACAACAGGCTTTCTTTTCTTCTATGGTCTACTGTACATAGTATTCCGTTATGCCAACACCACCACCAAATACGACGTGTCGTTACCCTCCATCAGTCCAACATCAATTTGGAGGTGGAAGGAGGAGCCCTTTTATTATTAGTTTTTGGCTTCAGCTTGGAGCCTTTTATTCTCACAGCCAGGTAAGTCACAGGTTTTACATTCACTTTGTTTATGGTAAGAGTTTGCTGCAACATCTCATTTTCTTTCTTTTGCTTTCTCCTAACTTTCTGCTCATTCAAAAATGTTCGTTTTCATTATTACATAAATAAAATAAGACATTATTATTCATTCAATTTTCTTAATCCTAATTAAAAGCTAAATTTTAATGTGATTGCAATATATAAAAATTAAAATTGAAAAGAAATTGAAAGAAATAAAGGCTGTGATATCACAGAGTACCGGAAGCGCCGTAACGCGAGACATTCCCGCCCCGTCCTGCTCTTTTCTCCAGACACCTGCGCCGTTCCCTTTCCTTGGTTTGTGTTATTTTCCAAAGCACTCGGTTCGGGCCATTCGAACCTCAGCCTCGGTCTCATTTCCATTTTTCGACGGCTCAGATTTTATCTCCCTTACTTCTCGCTTTAAAATAAAATTAAACCCCCCACCTAAACACCCGCCCCCACACACTCTGATATCAACGCTCTCAAACTCAACATCTCTCTCTCTTTCGCTCCATACGATCTGAGAAACCATGGCGGAGCCAGCACCGACACCAACGCGAGAATCGCTGATGGAGAAGATCTACGGCCACCACTCGTCCGCGTCTTCATCGGACTCCGACGACGATAAGAAGAAGTCCAAGCACGACGTCGTTAAACCCAAGGTTGAAGACGACAAGCCGTCTATTCACGATTCCGTCAAATCCAAGATTTTTAGGCTCTTCGGTAGAGAGAAGCCTGTTCACAAGGTTTTGGGCGGTGGCAAACGTACTATATTTTCTCCCTCTCTTTCTCCATAATACATTATTAACATTTATGTTTGCATGGATTCTTTGTGTTTTGTTTGATTGATCGGAAAAGTTGGAATTTAAAGGAAACTGAAATTATGAAAGTTAAATTTGGGGATCTGATTGAATAACGACATTGCTGAATAAATATAAATGTTTATTCCTGAAAAGTGTACAAGAATTTTCGTATAAGCGAGCTGATCACAGTTTTTTAATTCGCTTTTGTTTCTTCTTCATGTTATCGTATATATGATTAAATAAAGAGGTATGCAGTGCAGCGGTGATTTTTTTGGTAATTTTAAATTAAATTCATTAATATGCTGGGTTTATTTAAAACAAAGTTAGATAATTGAATTATTGTAGGGTTTTTGTGTGTGTTTAGTATTAGTGGATAGATTCCTATTGGTAGGCAATGGGCATTATTCAAATTGTTGATTTTACATACTAGTTTTTTCCCTCTGCTTTGTGTTTTGTTTTTACGTTTCCAAATGATGTAATGAACATATATTGATAATGTTGTAATACTATTTTCCTGGTTCCTGATACATAATAAATATTTCATACGTTTATAGTATGTGGTTTGGTAGCTCACTTTCTTTTGATTTGCTGTATGTTGGGTTGTGCCCGCGTGTTTTTTAAAGGCTATGTAGCACTATGGGCATCTTCATTTTTGAATTTGGAAACTGGTGATTTGTTTTTGAAATTATGCCTTAGAAAAGCGAGATTCTAAATACTGCAAGAATTTCTGGAGCAGTTTTCCGTTTCTTCATTTATGACTATGCCTCAGAGAAGAACTCAATTATGATCTAATGTCAGTATTTCATTGCAGCTGCTGATGTCCTCCTATGGAGGAACAAGAAAATTTCTGCAAGTGTGCTTGGTGGTGCTACTGTATTATGGATTTTCTTTGAGTTGCTTGAATACCATCTAATCACTCTGGTGTGCCATTTATTGATACTCTCTCTGGCTGTCTTTTTCCTGTGGTCCAATGCATCAACCTTTATCAACAAGTAATGTTCTGGGTATTCTTGCTATTTTTGGCAGATTTGATATTTGATATAAGATTATATGGTCTTAACTTCACTCTGTTCCTTGATCAGGTCTCCACCACAAATCCCAAAGGTTGAACTTTCTGAGAGGATTGTCCTTGATTTGGCATCTGCACTGAGAATTGAGCTCAACAGAGCATTTCACATTTTGCGGGATATTGCATCTGGGAGAGATTTGAAGACGTTCCTTGGTGTAAGTTGATCTTTCTTTCATAGTGGTGCTGTATGTGTAGGCAGTTGTTGGGATTATAGACTCATTAAGTGATGCTCTTCTGGTTATCAGGTTATAGCCGTCTTGTGGATTGTGTCAGTGGTTGGGAAATGGTTCAACTTCCTGACCTTATTCTACATAAGTAAGGATTTCTTTTTAGTTTTCGATTCTTTTCAGCGTGTTTCTCGATTTAGATTTAGGAAACATCTGTTATTAACATCTCCTTGAATTTTGAATGGCAGCTTTTGTGTTGCTGCACACATTGCCGGTGATTTATGAGAAATATGATGTGCAGATTGATGCCTTTTCTGAGAAGGCATTGATTGAGTTCAAGAAGCAGTACGCAGTGTTTGATGCCAAGGTTTTGAGTAAAATTCCCAAGGGCCCATTGAAAGAAAAGAAGAAGGATTAGAGAGACACACACCATGCCGATGCATGTTAAGTGTTTACTTAGGGGTTCACGTTAAGTTACTGTGTTTTTAGTCAAGGCGGTGTTGAATTATTTGGTTCCATTAGATTACGCCCTTGTGCGTTATGTTTTAGTACTGTTTGGGGGTGCACACAGCTTAAAGAATGAATATACGCATTTTAGATCTATGTGTTTCTGGATGGCTGTGATTTTTGCTATTAGACCGTAATTTTGATATTTCGGAACTTGATTATACTTTTAATTCGAGTTTTATTTCCAATCCAGAGTGGAAATTATTATCCTTATATGCCTTGATTCCAAATTGTTACTCTTGGAAAAAAGCAATCTGCTCTACTTGTTGTCTGCATTAGTGAGCTGACCACCTTTCAAAATTTGTCCAAACTACTTGCTGATGAATTAGTTTTACTTTTGACTGTTTGCTTTCGATTGATATTTCATCATACAAACACAAAGATTATGAAACAGGATGCATTTTAAATATACATATATTTTGGTACAAGAACGATAATATTATTATTAGTTCTTATTTTTCTGAACACATTGTTTTGAAAACAAAGTAAAAAATCCAGCTCCGGGACGGTCGAGACTCGAGCGTGTGCGGGAAGAGCCTCTTGAAGACGAGAGAACGCTGGCCGCAAGATATAGCCATCCGCATTGAGCAGCTCTATGCATGTCATTAATGAAATGCTTCTACTGGGTTTTGCTCAGGGGTCTTTGGTAGGCCCATAACCTGGAAAATGGCTCTCCATCTGAATCACTATCACTGTCTGAAGAAGATGCCGTTGATAAAGAATCATCCAAGAGATACCCAACCACCTGAAAAAAGATGGCTAAATGGTTATGGATGTAAGGTCACCGGACTCAAAAATCTAAACAGGTCCGGCGATTCTCAGAAGAAAACAAGAAGTAAAAACGGAGCAGATTTCATTCTTCAAATAATGGTCTGATTTTGGCAATATACGTTAGCAAGGACAAGAAACAAGGAAGATAGTCAAGCATCAGTGAATCCCTGCCAGAGTCACTAACTAAAATCGAAAAACTAGAGCAAAGAACAAGATAGAAAATACCTGACTGGGTAACAACGGCTTAATTTGCTGATTTTCAGAATTTAGTCCTGTATGTTCATTTGAACATTTCATGTTATCGAGCCAAACAATCGTGTTGCAGTCCCTACAGTATCCCCTACTGAATTTCAATTTCTTTGAAGAACTACCTGAAATCCAAGCAGGCTTGCAAAGGTAAGAATGGATGACTTTGCACTTGAAAGCTGACAGGAAGCAGAACAAGAATCCACGCTATGCACGTGGTTGCACCCAGGCATGTATGCCTGTGCTTCTTTGCAACTTATGTTTTCTAGCGACACAACTAGATATAGAGGTACATATAAAACATCTATTTTCTAGTGATACAATCCATTTTAAAACAGATGCAGCAAAAGCATATATCTAATAAGATACCTAAATATGCTCGTTTGAAGGCTTCTCTCCAATCTTCAACCAGTCTACTAATCTGTCGACCCTTAATCATATGTCTAATAAGATACCTAAAAGCATATATCTAATAAGATACCTAAATATGCTCGTTTGAAAGCATATATCTAAAAAGATACTTAAGGATGTTACAATTTGGGCTGGGAAAAACGAAATGGGCCTTAAGGGATGGCCTGTTTGAAAAACTGGTATTTTGAACAAATAAACAAAATTGGGCTTTTGAAAAAATCAACAATATTGTGCTTGAAAAAAAAACCTGAGTTTGGGCTTTGAAAACAAAATCATATTGGGCTCCAGCCAGAATTGACAAAAGCCCATAATCGAACCATTATGTTCGAGTCGGCCTAACTTCGGGTTTCATTTTTGACCCGACTCGACCTAAGAACCGTTGATTTGGTCGGTTTGGCCCATAGGTCAGCCAAAATATGACCCAACCCTAACCGTGTCCAGGCCTACTATTTGGGCTTCAGAGATTGGTTCTGAGAATATGGGCGAAAACCCTCATTCCCCACAAGAAATGGGTTCCTTCGAAAAAATTCATATTCAGGCCTCGATGCAAGAGCTACATAACTCCATAAACTCCATGGCCGCCACACAAGCTCACTTCCAGCAAACGATTCTGGAAGAAATTCGCCAAATTAGAGTTCGGTTTGAACAATCAAGGGCAAACAATGAGGGAAAGGGTGGGTCCTCCTCAGTGTCAGTGCCATGGACAATGAACTTGAACTTCCCTGTGTTTGACGGAGGAAACGACAACCCAGTAGACTGGCTCTGCCTTGTCGATCTTTACTTCAAGTACCTCAAGACTCTCGAGGAGAAGAAAGTGAAGATAGCGTCCCTTCACTTACAGGGGGATGCGATTCCATGGATGTCAGGCTTGTACGAGCCCTACGACAACTTGGATTCATGGTTGGAGTTTGTGGTGGAATTCTTGAAGTTCTATGGGCTTGGAGAGTACATCGATATAGATATTTCGCTACGCAGCCATAAGCAAACGAGATCAGTGAAAGAGTATACGTCAAAACTTACTTTTGGTCCATTGGCACTTAAATCACTTTTGACCATGTTGTTTCAATTCCGCCGTCAATTTTGATCGTGTAGTTTCGTATTTGTAGAAATTTAAGGACAAGTTATTATTTTCGTCAATTTCTTTGACGGTGCAAGGGGCAATTTAGTTAACCCAAAACCCCTGAGCGTAAAAGCTCTTCTGAAACTCTCCCCATTTCATATTAGGCCTTGAAATTCAATCAATAATCCCAATTTTTGGAGACCCCTAAACCCAAATTGCCAATTTTGAGTCCTAATATAAAATAGGAAGCGTTTCAGAAGAGGTTTTATGCTCAAGGGTTTAGGGTTGACAAAATTGCCCCTTGCACCGTCAAAGAAAAAAAGTTTATTTTCCCAAGTCTTTAAGACGTGTGCAAAAAACGGATATATTAGTGAAAAGTACGTACGTGTATAATACAATAATTAAACGTGAAAATGCTAAATTCTTGATACGGATAAAAACTTGGGAAATTTTTTAAAAAAACAAAAGGCGATAATAGGGACTAGGGTAACGACCTCAGAGTAATAGATAATGCTCTAAACTACTCCTATTGGTAAACAAAAAGTGGAGAATTTTTTTTCCTGAAAGAATCCCAGTATATCTAAATAGTATAGTCGTGCGGCTATACTATTCAAAATTCGAAACCCTCATGGAATTTGCATACGGAGCTGGCCAGATAAACCATATCAGAACTCCATATCCTGGTTTGATGATCACATCAAATTTTTTTGTGCACATGGGTACACCACCAAATTGTCGCAGATGATAACAAAGAACAAGCCGCTGCTCATCAGAATCTAACGATGGAAATGTGCATCAGTGATCACCCAAACCAACCATCCTTTGTGATTGCCACCCAGCATCTAGATCAATCCATTCGGGGCGTTTTCAATATAGCACTGTCACCAACATCCACATATAAAGCTAAAGTGACTGGTAGGGGTGGCAATTTCCGACTCGACCCGATACACAACTTGAAACCCTCACGGAAAAAACATGACACGAACCCTTATGATTAATAAATGGATCATTTTCGGGTCAATCCGCCACTGACCCGTTTATAAACGGGTGGGTTTCGGGTCAACCCGCCAATCCCCTAAAATACCTATTTAATCCGTTTATTAAACGCATCATAACTGATTGACCCGAACTTGACACGTATATAATCTCGACACGACAAGACCCGACCCATTGCCAGCCCTAGTGACCGGTGCACCACTAGGACTTGAAATCAAAGTCAATCCAAGCGTTATGCGGTTCAAATCTCTCCGGCAGAAACTATCTTTTTTAGTCACATTAAATCCAACTCTTCAATGAAAATTTGAATTTATATAAACTTTTCTATTAATCTTAACCACACATCACAAATTCAAAAGCTGCGTGTGAACAAAAGAGTAGTGCATTTTGTGTATGCGAGGGATCAAATGTGGCTCATTAGATTTGTAATACACGGCTAGGATTAAAGCAAACATGTGAAACGCATGGCTAAATCTTAGTATAAATTGTTAGACGTTTAGATGTCTATCTCATTAAAGTATGGTCTTATAATCATCAAAGGATTCTAAGACTTGATATCAATTAGAGTTCAAATACAACTAAACTTGCAGCTCTATTAAAGTTAGTGTTTTAAGGCTAATATAAGAGCTAGAAGGATTCCTATCTTAATTGTGGATTAGAAGTTATAAACCTAATGCAATAAGGACTTCTTAAGAGTTTCTTGATGGGCAAGACTCTTAGGTAGATGCATATAAATACAAGTGCCCTCGCTCAATGATCAAGCCAACCCACACAAAAGAATTCACCCCATCTAGAATCAGTGTATTAAGGGATCGGATTGAGGAGATGTGCTCTTGTATATTCTGGATATTTTCGACAACTCTAATGGAAGACCAAAGATATGTGTTCTACTTATGTGCAGTCAATATAGTTTACATGTGGTATCGTGAGCCTAGGCTGCATGTTTTAGAACCAAAAGAAATAGCCCACCGTACTTTGATGTTGCTGTACAATTATGGCATGACTGGGTGATTTTGGGCTGCGAAGTTTTCTTTCGCTTTGATGTCTCGACAATGCATCCATATTTAAGGACTGGGTTTTGGGGTTTGCGAAATAGCATGTATTCGTCTCTAAGGGGGCAATGCGATTTTAATAACAACAAGTCATATATCGCCAATCTGCATATGGCCAAAATCCCTAATTCGCTTATGCCGGGAAATTCTGGCCGAGGCCTAAAGGGGTCGCAAGTTCCCATGGTTTGTAGCTCACATGGGGACAATATAGCTCTATCTATGGTTCTACTGCTTTGAGCTTTGCACCTCAGTTAGTCTATTTCTTCTAAAACTCTTGTTGGTGTATTCCTCGTAACCTGCGTGCTTTATCAATTTGGTCAGTTTCCTACAAATATGGTTGCCGTAAATATTTTATAAAGTTGGCATCAGCTTTTCTATATGTCAAGCAAGCTTTGTTTTCATAAATTGATAAATACTTTTACTACGGCAAAAGAATATATGCACTATATATATATTTAAGATAAAATTGGGGTTTTTAGTTTCACTACCATTGATTTTAAATTGATCCAAGCATGTTTTCTAGCCGATTAAGTAATCGATCTGAACCTGCTTTTGTCGTGACTTGTTTGGAGAAATATGTTTAGCGATTCTTTGATCAATTATTTAATGCCATGATTAATTAAGCTGAGTTTTAGGTTTTTATACATAAGCATAACAAGTGTACATATAAAAAGGTTATAAAGTACAAAACCATAAAGCTAAAACCTAAAATTGAAAGCTACATAAGCATGTATTGTTTTGTAATCTTTTGTTTCACTAACGCATTCTGTTAAGCATGTTTTCGACATCAAGTTTTTATCATTCATGCTTGAAAGGCTATTGATCAAAGATTGGAAATCTCGACAAGCATAAGCTAAGCAAGCCATAGCGGCTTAGTCGTTACAAGAGTGGTTTTCATTCAAGCTTTGGTCAATAATTGCATCTATATTAGTAGCCTTCTGTATTATTTTCCATCCATAGATGGGAATTGTACAGTGATTGATAACAATATGATGGAACAATCTGATAGCAGATCGATAGACTAGCAAGTCTTCTACATCCACATGTGAGCTTTCTTGCACAGGAAGGTTATGCGCTTTATTGTCTGGGATTTTGGAATATGGTAATTTACACCCACAGTATAAATTAACGTATTTAAGTAAAGATTTTGGGGACAATTTATCCATGTATATTCATGGTGGAGTGATGCAAAAGACAACATATGTGAATTAATAGGAATTTCTCTCTATCCACAGATGTGAGAATTTAACCTACAAAAGAAATTCATATATCAACTCTTTGGTGATCACTAAAAACATGTTTGATTCTCGACCCACAAGTGTGAATCAATAATGTACAGATATTTAAGCATTATGGGATAGCTTATTCAGATATATTTGTTTTTTAAAATTTTTTGGAATGTCACAATGAACCTTAACTCCATTAGGCGATATACGGTTTCTGCTTTTGTTATATGGATTGTAACTTGATACATGTCCTATTTATCGGTTTTGATAAATCTCACCTATTTGAGTTGTTGATGATAATTTATTAATAGTGATCTTAAATAGTCATTAAAGTTGTTTTCATGACTTAAGGAAAGATAATTTTGGTTGATCACATAAAAGGAAACGTGAGCTATTTTGGAATTTTCTTGCTTAGCTATATTGTTTGTTTATGTATGGACATGTTTGAGACTTGATTGCCTTTTGTATGCATTTAAGTGAATGTTTTGTAGCATCAATGCAACTTCACATGTAAAGTGATTGATCCGTAGGTGATTTGGATTAAACCATGTACAGTTGGACTGATCCACACATGTTAAAAGTATTAATCCGTATTTAATGGATTGAATCATGTAAAGTTGGATTAATCCATAAGGTTGTGTTCATCATAAAATAAATTGGCTGTTTTGTAAGGTCTATAATAATTTTGGTGTGTTGCTGCATGTGTTTGGGGCATGATTGTTGTTATAGTTGACATTTTCAGTTTTGAATCTCAAGCTCAAAAGAAATTTGTTTTGTGAATATAAGTTTACATGCATTACAAGTATTGATTTGCAGATGTATTGCATTTAAGGAGCATCTCAATTTATTGCCATGGATATTGCATCACAGTTTTTTTTAATTCTCAGTTTTTATCGACGTCTAATTATATGTCATGTTATATAGAATTCATGCTCATTATTAAGAAAGATGATCTAAATACCCAATGAAGGATAATATTTTGAATGATCACCTAAATAAAACTTGGGCTTTTGCATGGCAAATTTTGGATAAAGTTTTGTTATAATTTGAAGGAAAAGTCATGCAATAAGAAGCTTAGATCATGTTTAAGAATATTGTATTATTGTTATTTCTTAATTGAATGAGTTGCATGGATCAAATTGCACTTCTAATTAAGGCTTTTGAATCAAAAGTGGCACATTGTAATATATAAAATACTCAAGATACGAACGATCTTTGACTGCTCAAAGTGTTTAAACTTGATAAAGTTATATTTTATATTTTACCTTGTGATATGGTATTAATTGTTTTGTTTGCACCTACATAGAACGTCACGTTGTATGTTTAGAATGCATAAGGATAACTAAATTTCTAGATGTATATTGTTAGCATTCATAAATTTATAGTTGACAATTTTTCAGTTTTGAACTACGCTAACATGTCATCTGTTAGAGTGAAGTTATAATTCGAATTAACTAATGAAAAATTAGGCGAGAAGGATGATTTTCTAAGGTTTCTGTAGGCGCTGATTTCATGAAAATATGTTGAGAATTGAATTTTTGGTGAATTTATAAAGTTGAAACAGATGCACAGGAATTTTCCTGACAGTTTCTGCATTATGTATAAAGATTGTTGAATGACTCACCTAAAGATCTTCAAATGACCTGAATTTTTGATATGTTAAGAATATATGTGTCTTTGTAAATTCTACAAAGTTTCGTGATTATTGGATATATATTTTATTTGTGAGAATTTTATTAGTGATCTGTGTTCAGAAAAAGTATGTGTTGACAGATTTTCTGAGTAACTCGTAGATCAATTTTAGACCTTTAATTGGCTATAAACGACTCTATAATTTTTATGTATGAAGATTAATGTCTCTAGGTTGTTTCTAAGAAATTTGATGCTAATCCGACTTATAAATTAATTATGGTAAATTCTCAAGTAATCACATATCGTTGCTGGAAATTTCTTGACAGTTTTGTGCATTTAGGCTTATACTGTGAAGTGCATTAGAGCACACATTGAAAGTTCTTTTACACCATCTGATCAAAATTGTTAAAAACATAAAGTTTTAGTGCATTGTAAAGTAGTGAGTGTTTGCCCAAGTGGGAGAATTGATGTAAAGTTTTGGGCTTCACACTCATTATAAACTCATAAAGGCTTTGAGCATAAGTGGAATTCATTTCTTGTTACATGGCACATTGAAGTTCTACACCCTTAAGTACTATGTATGGGATTAACATATTGGTGGTTTTGTGCTCTTCTTGTTTTCCTTGTGCACATATATGCTCCTGACCAAGATTTTGGATGACTGGATGTTGTATTTTATTCGCTAATAAAGTTCTTACCATGCTTGATAATTTTATGCTTGCATTGGTTAAAGAAATTAAATATACAATTTGAATAAAGTTTAATGCATTCATTACGGTTTTGTTATTTCTCAACTAAGTCCAATATGCATGACATGTTATATGTTTTTCAGGATATGTGTTAGAAAAGTGCTATTTTGAGAAATAAATTGAAGGAATTAAAGTTGAGGCCTAATCATGAGGAAACAATTTCAGTGAAAATAATATGATTTGTTCTATGCTCATTTCTTGATACATGTTTTGCTGCAGAATATGTGTTTGATGAGTGAGAGCATTTGATGATCTTCTATGTTGCATACATTTAGTTTTGACTATTTATGATTAATCACTTAACGCTCCAGTTCTTCATTAAAGGCTTTAAGGCTAATAAGAACAAAGATTGCTTGAATGTGTTAATTGTTCTTGTTAATTCATATTTTCAGTTGATAGTGGTTAATCAATTACTTTTACCTTCATTGAATTTATGATCACTAATAAGCATTAAGGTTTTTGTTTCAAGCTTATAAGGTAGAAGGTAAAAGAAAGGAAATTGTTATTCCCAAAAGTGTTGATGGGAAATTTGATATAATTTTGTTATATCGTTTAGTTTGGATATGCAAAATCAGTGGGAGCTAAGTTTTATCTCACTTAGTTTCATTATTTTCTTGGAGACAAAGCTTCAATTATTTTATAGCTATTTGGTTCAGTTCTTTAAAATATTATGTGACTTTAGCTTTATGATTATTATTCTTGACAAATGAATCCAGCTTACATGTCATAATGCAAAGATAGCTAGCTACAACATCGATAAGACATGAATTCATACTAGAGTCATTAAGGTGAGATCTTGGTAATCTCTAAGGGAGGGCGTATGAATGAAAGTGACCTTTGTAAACACAAATTAAGGTTGGTCATGATCATTCTCCGCATTCTAGTCTTGACGGAAGTCTCATGTGATCTTGAGAGCTTGTATGGGTAATTATAAAGACCTTGAAATATTGAAATGTTCAATAAGTCTTGATAGTTCCATGCTTGTTCTTTTGATTGACAGTGACTTGATTGGGAATTATAGTTGAACTGAATTCCATAGGCCTTACAGTAATTGGTATTGAGTTCTTGATGATCATTAGACCAAGTGAGAATGTTAGACGCTTAGATGTCTATCTCATTAAAGTATGGTCTTATAATCATCAAAGGATTCTAAGACTTGATATCAATTAGAGTTCAAATACAACTAAACTTGCAGCTCTATTAAAGTTAGTGTTTTAAGGCTAATATAAGAGCTAGAAGGATTCCTATCTTAATTGTGGATTAGAAGTTATAAACCTAATGCAATAAGGACTTCTTAAGAGTTTTTGATGGGCAAGACTCTTAGGTAGATGGCATATAAATACAAGTGCCCCCGCTCAATGCATCAAGCCAACCCACACAAAAGAATTCACCCCATCTAGAATCAAGGTATTAAGGGATCGGATTGAGGAGATGTGCTCTTGTATATTCTGGATATTTTCGACAACTCTAATGGAAGACCAAAGATATGTGTTCTACTTATGTGCAGTCAATATAGTTTACATAAATACATGATGTTCTTGGATGAGATTGGCATCTTTTCCAAGTACGTTTCTAGGTTTCGTAGTGACCCCCATAATGGCTTTAGTTCTGTGGTCGTTTCTCCTTCTCAGCGTGGCAACAGCATTTAGCTAAGCTCAACAGATTTTTATTTATTTATAAATAGTTCCAACTTCTAAGCTGCAACAGAGAATTAGCTAAGCAAATTTATAATTATAGCTAATTGATAAACCCTGACTATTTTAATTGTCATTTATTTATTGCCACTCCTTATCTGACTAGGCCTCTTGGAATTGGATCTCCACTCACTACTAAAAAATTGGTTAAAAACCACGATCTAAAGGCCACAAAAAAAAATGGTTATGTCGTTTTTTTTGACATTGGACACATATATGTAGTATTTGTGTCATATGCAGAGAAGACACAATAGTTTCGTGTCCAACTTGAACAGAAAAAGAAAATTATTGTGCTTAATTAATTTAGGCACAACTTTCTTGGCTTATAGAGAGCACAAATAGACAACTTTTGTGCCTAATGGTTCTATATATATTTTTTAAGAAGTAGTTTTTGTGGAAATGCCAAATTTTTTTATTTATTAATATGCTAAATAACTTTAGGACACGCTTACAACGATTTGTGCTTAATATTATATTTTAAAAAAATATTGTGTGAGCAAATATTTTCGTCTCCAATTACGGCACACCATGTGAAAAAGAAGAATATCCCTTAAATTAATTAATTGTGCCCATTTATTTGGCCAATTAATTAATTCTAGAAAATTGAGATAATATCTTAATTATGTGATATTATCTTCATTTAATAAGATAATATCATTAATTTAGATATTATCCAAATAAGGAGATATTATCATCATCAAATAAGGGGATATTATCAGACTCAATCTCTACAATTTGAGTAAAGAATAAACTCCTTAATAAGAGTTTTATTCTCTATGAAACCCTAGCCCCGAGGCTCCTATAAATAGATGACTTCATTCATAATTCAAGGTACATCTAAACCTATTTATGAAACCTGAGAAAAATACCCGAAGCTCTCTCCATTTCCACTCTCCCCTCTCCATATTTTCTCCACAAGGCTCCGGCCACCACACACGGCTCCGGCCACCCGGTTCTCACCCTAGAAAAATCTTCATACCCTTTTTAGCTATTGCTTCGCCCATATTCAATCGAACTAACTTAGGATCCGTTTGGGAGTGCTTCTGGAACAGTTAAAAGCGCTTTCTGACAATCAAAAACGCTTCTAACAACGCGTTTGACAGAAAAGTTTAAAAGCGCTTCTGGGCAATAGAAGCTCTTTCTGGAGAAGCACCTGCCATGTGCTTCTTCATGAAGCATTCCTAAGTGCTTTTCTAGGAAGCACTTCGATCTCTTATGAAAATTTCAACGTCTTTATAATAAAATCGCTTTTGTTAGAAGCGCTTATGAGCAGAAGCGCTTCCTAAAGAAGCAGTCTCAAACGAGCCCTTAGGCATCGGAGGGCCTTTGGCCAACACCTCCTGGGTGTGGTCTATTTACTCCGGTCTTTTTTACAGGTATTGAGGAAGAGAGAGAAGGAAGATCAAAGGTTGAAAAAACACAAGGTAAATATTCTCCCGTGAGGATTTTTGCACAAACAAATATAATAAAGTGCAAACAAATATAATAAAGTGCTCAGTTCTATTAACCCTCACTAGTAATTTTCATAAGATAATAAGGCATGGAAAACTTTAAACCGTGCCTAAAGCTCTCCCTGTTTTCAATTTTCTTTTCGCGCGCTCTCTCTCTCTCTATCAACTCTAGATCCACCTCCTCCCTTCTCTCTCAATCTCTCAATCTCACTCAGATCCTCCTTCTCTCTCTCTCTCTCTCTCTCTCTCTCTCTCTCTCTCTCTCTCTCTCTCTCTCTCTCTCTCTCTCTCTCTCTCTCTCTCTTTCTCTCTAGGATCTCATTGCATCTGGGATTGAGTCCAAATGATGGTTTGAATTTATTTTTTTGGGGATTTTTGGATCTGATCTTTGTTTGATTTGGTTTATTGTTTTTTAAATTGTCTCTTGCATATTAATTTTGGCTTGGGTTTCCTCACTCTCTGCTTCCTAGCTCTCTCATTTACAAGGTAAGAATTAATTGTAGCTGCCTATATAAGTTTTGACATATTTGTTCGGTTCTGATTTTAGGTTGGGACTTCCTTTTGGTTGCTGAAAAAAAGGGTCAGGAAATCCCTGTTTCAATTTTGCTTATATTTTTGCACAGTTTCTCGGTTGGATTTTTTAGCCTTTTTTTGTTGTTGGTGTTTTTAAATTTACAAATTGGTTTGGGTATTTATTATGGCAGGGACATTGGTTGACTTATGGTGTGAAGGCATTTATTGTGCTTGATGAGTTAGTTTGTTAGTTCATTAATGGGGTTAGTAGAAAGAAGTTAGGAGCCTACCTTAATTTGGGGTAAGATGGTTGGTTGCCTAACTTGTGGGGCTTGACCTTGGGAACTCAAGGGTTGCCTAACTTGGGGGGCTTGACTTTGGGATTCAAAGGTTGGGAGCTCAAGGCATTTTGTCCTAGTTGTACTTCTACTTGTATAAATATGTTTGCTTGTAATACAAAGAAAAAAATAAAGGAATGAAAATCAGAAATTAACCATTTCCATTCCATATCATTCTCTCCTATTCTCTTATTTTGACACATTGAATTTCAGTTTGTAGGCTATTTTGATAGCTTGAGAAAGTTGAATTTTGGGGTTTTCTCGGACGTGAGTTGCTCCTTGCTCTGCCTTCCTTCCTGTCATCTGAATGTTGGGTATGCAGGTAAGCCTCCTCGTTCTTGGGTAGTGAATATTTGAATTTTGTTTAATGAGATTTGGTCCTCGTCTCTGTAGGGTACCTATACTTTAACTTTGAGTTCCATTATGATATGATAACATAATTAAAGTCTGTGTGAGTGTCTTAATCTCCCGAGCATAGCCAAAATTAATGGTTAATAAGTGAGTGTCTCTAATAATCTGCAAAAAAGAAAGACCAATTTACAAGAATAAAGTTTACCAACACTGATCAATTCAGAAGAACATATGCAAAACAAGTTATAGAACCACCAATTTAAAAGATAGATTGTACGCAAGCACTCAAAAATTGTCAAAATTTTGCTATTAGGTTGCTCATAGAACCTTCAATATCTAAATCCTTGCAACATACCAAATAACATCCTTCAGACCCTTGGTTTGATATTCTTTTGGAAGAACAAAGATGTGGTTTGATATTCCTGGATGGGAAACAGATTTTGATTTTTTTTCTTCTTCTGTGTTTAGGCTTCTGTCATGGTTTCGATGTTGGATGTATATTTTCTCTGCTACTCCGTGAAATTCTAGTCAGTTATCCTTATTGTTATACAACTTATCTTTGACTATTTTTTGTTTTTGGTTTTGGAGGATACATGTTCAAAGTTGGATGCATATTTTCAAAACTCTAGTTAGTTATCCTTATTGTTATACAACTTATCTTTACTATTTTTTGTATTGTTTCACATTAGCGTTAACTTGTAAATTTGATTAATAAACATATTCCAATTTTGACTGTCAAGTACATATTTTGTAACATTTTGATTGGTTGATATACTTCACTGTATACGGTTTTGAAGAATGGCTTTGTTTTGGTACCAATCTTCAATAATTTTTACTCACACACAATTAATTGTATAAGTTAGGATGTGAATGGGGTGGAATCCAGTGTAATGCGTAAGCACTAGCCTTTAATTTTTTTTAAAACTAAAATATTCAGTATTGAGCACAATTGTTACGTTGTGCCATTATAACAGTCCAATCAATGATAAAGTAATTGAGTTAGCTCGTCAGAATACTAACCACAAAGATCACTTTTTGTGCTTTACAAAGGTGGACATTGACGACAAATTTGTGCCCTATAACCAAAGTCTTAAATATCGGAAGTTTTGGGAATATCGGTGGTTCAAAAATCCGGAAATATCGAGAAAATATCGATATCGATAAAAATTGGATAAAAACCACGGAAATTGTAAGAAAAACTTGGAAATTTTTATTGAAACTTTGGAGAACGTTTATTTAGTCAATTATCTATTGGTTTATCACAAAAAATTGGAAGGAAATGCATGTCATGGTGGGTTTGAGTGGATTAAGTTGATTATGTAGCGACCTGACAAATACCGTGACTTTAGAAAATATATATTAATTAGTGAAAGAAAATTAAACACACCATAATTTTTTAGTTATAATAATTTACTACAATATATTACACTTGATACATATGATAAGATATATAAGCTTTACCAAAAAAACAAAGATAAAATATATGAGTAACTTAATACCATATAGAAAGAATTTCTATTAAAGTTCAAACTTAGTATCACATATAAATATAATGAACAATATTAAAACTCAATGGTGAATAATAATACAACTACATAATATATAACAAACAAAAAAAAAACTCCATAATAAAATAATAAATAACATTAAACATATGCCTAAATTTATCCTTAGGGAATTTTTTATATATGGAAATTTATTCTAGCAGAAATTTTAAAGACCTTATAAATACAACATGTCGTAGACATATTCACAAACACATGAGCAGCGAGGTTGGATAAGGTGCTGTTGTAGTTGTGACAGGGAGGGGTTCGAACCCCAGGGCCGGCATCCTTCAGTTATGAGTTTTTTCAATTTTTCATTCTTTTCAAAATATCACGATATTATCGATCCCTAAGAAAATAAACTATGAAAGAAAAAGAAAAAAACAATAAAAGAAAATAAATGAGGAAAGAAAATACCCGGTCAAACAGCCAAACACGCCTTGGAATATTTGCACTGCCCTTGAATACGCATTGGATCCCATCTCCTTTGCAAAAGAATAATAATATTGTATATATATTTTTTCAAAGTGAAAGCCATAGTCTCTCTCTGTGTCCAAAAAAAAAATCAGAAAAGCATCTTTATTATTCTCATTTCAAAACCATCCATCTCCACTCTCTCACTGCTTCATTTCTCTCCAACACTCACGAGCCCAAAAGCCTTCTGTTCATGGACTAGGAGATCGGTCTCCATGTGGTTCTCTTGGGTAATCTTCAGATCTCGACTAATCCCTTTGTTTTGGGGGAGGAGAATAATACTCATGGCTGCAGGACGGAGATCTTGTATGGTGTGGAGGTGGAGATTGCGTTTAGAACCCAAAGCCTTTCTCATCTTCGATTTGCTAGTGCTCACGGTCAAATATCGCGATAATATCGGCTGCGAAATTTCGACGATTTTTTCAAAAAAAACACGAAATCAAAGTGGAAGTTAACGAAAATATCGCTGACCCAAAATTAGCGAAATATCGCCGATATTTCGGAGATATTTTCGATTTTTAAGACCTTGCCTATAACCAATGGAAACTTCTATACACAGAACCAACAATTTAAAAGTGGCTGCAGCGTGGTTATTGGCATAGAGCACAAATATCTGTGGTTTTTTGCATTAAAGAGCACTAATAAAAATTGTCCAAACCCCCATTATTGTAGTAGTGACTTGACTTGACTTGGAATTGGGTCCATTGGACTTGGCTTGGAATTGAGACCACGTGATTTAGCTAGGGATTGAGACCACTTGGCTTGGAATTGAGACCACTTGATTTAACTAGGAATTGAGACCACTTGACTTGGCTTGGAATTGAGACCACACCCAATCAATAATGCACCAATAGGAACGAAGCAAACATATGGGAATTGAGACCACACCCAATCAATAATGCACCAATAGGAACGAAGCAAACATATGAAACGCATGGCTACTTCTTAGTATAAATACATGATGTTCTTGGATGAGCTTGCCCCATCTTTTCCAAGTAGTACGTTTTCTCCTTCTCCTTCTCAGCCATAATGGATTTAGTTCCATGTTCGCGAAAAGAGTTTTTCCTTGTAGTGTCGTTTCTCCTACTCAGCCTCACATGTACTCTTTTAGTAGATGTCACTCATTCTGCTGCTCATCCGGATACCAGAAAAGCATGCAATTCTCCTGTATTAGTTTAAAACTCGTTTCCATATACTTAATAACGTTAATTATGATTATATTATTCGCAGGTTTATATTGTGTACATGGGTGACAAGCCAAAGCTCGACATTCCCACTACTACCACATTGCCTCTTCATGTAAACATGCTTCAAAACGTAGTTGGCAGCAGGTTAATAATTATCATATAATATAAGTCTACTTTTTTGTTAGGACTAACAAGTTTTCTAGATGAGTAATTGGTGACAAATATTATATAACTAATTAACATTATTTGACAAGGATATGATTTGCAATTTAGTAAACTATAGCTAGACCCTATATAATTCCTTACTTGAGTTTGGACGTTTATGTTTACGTTCAGCAATACTGCACAAGAACCTCTCCTACTGCACAGCTACAAGAGAAGCTTCAATGGCTTTGCTGCAAAGCTAACAGAGGAAGAAGCTCATAAAATGGCTGGTTGTGGATCTAGCTTTCTTCCAATTTGCATAAAAAGTACTGACCATTATAAGTTTATATCTAACTGGAAGCGTGTGTATATATAGGAATGGATGGTGTGGTGTCTGTTTTCCCTAGTGAGAAGAAGAATCTCCACACAACAAGGTCATGGAACTTCATCGGGTTTCATGAAAACGTGAAGAGAAGCACTGTTGAAAGCGATATCATCGTTGGGGTGCTCGACACTGGAGTTTGGCCGGAATCTGCCAGCTTCAGTGATGCCGGGTTCGGTCCGCCCCCCAAAAAATGGAAAGGCACATGCCAAGGCTCATCCAATTTTACTTGCAACAAGTAAGGCTAATATACTAGCTAGATTATAAATGTAAAAATTATCCGTTTTATGTGATAATTGATCTAACGTTGAAACAGTAAAATCGTTGGAGCAAGATATTACCACAATGGTAGACCCTTCGTCAACGGTGACGATGACATCAAGTCTCCACGAGACTCTGAAGGCCATGGGTCCCATACTGCATCAATCGCGGCAGGAAACTTTGTTAGCAAGGCAAGCCTATTTGGTTTGGGGTCGGGGACAGCAAGAGGTGGGGCCCCATCAGCGCGTATTGCGGTGTACAAAGTGTGTTGGTCGGATGGTTGTACTGACGATGATATTCTAGCGGCATTTGATGATGCAATCGCCGATGGTGTCGACATACTCTCTGTCTCCATCGGACTGGGTCAGGGAGATTATTTCAGGAGCTCAATTGCCATTGGAGCCTTTCACGCTTTAAGAAATGGAATTCTGACTTCCACTTCTGCTGGGAACAGCGGCCCACGCCTCAAGACCATCACAAACTTTGCGCCATGGCTTCTTTGTGTGGGTGCAAGCACCATAGATCGGGAGTTTGTTACCAAGGTTCAATTGGGTAACCAAAAAATCTATGAGGTACAATTAATAGAACCTAGCTAATTAACCTGACCTCACTTAAGCAATTGAATTAATATATTAATTTGCTTCATTGGCATATATATATATATAGGGAATTGTAACAAACACATTCGACCTCAAGGGCAAGTTCTATCCTCTAATATATGGTGGAGACGCACCAAATAGGACAGCCGGATTCGACGAGTCTATATCTAAGTAAATACAATTATAAATGTTGTGTACGTAATATTTAGTTTCAGTTTGATATATATATATATATCTGATAATAATATATATATACAGGTTCTGCGAACAAGAAGACTCGTTAGACCGCAATTTGGTGAAGGGTAAGATTGTTCTTTGCGACGGGAGTTATGGGTATGAGGCCTTTTTGGCAGGTGCAGCTGGAGTTATTTTGCAAAGGCGACGTGTTGCAGATGCGGTTGACACTCTTCCCATGCCTGCCTCTTGTCTTGGTTTGGATGGTGGTAACAGCATTTACCATTACATGAACTCAACAAGGTAACACAAAAACACACACAAATAATTAATTTGTAACTTTTAAGGCCATCTTCAGCCATGGGCTATTTCCCAAATATAGCCCTAAAATAATACAAAACTCATCTCCAGCCATGGGCTAAACAAAATTTTGGCCAAATTTGGAGGGCCAAATTTGGCCCTTTAGCCCTCCAATCGGGCTACATTTAGCCTAGCTTTGACCTAGGCCAAATTTTTTTGTGGGCCCCATGCATGTGCTTTTCATATTGCACATTGAAATTCATCCAATTTTTTGTGGGCCCCATGATTCTCAAAACAATAAAATATGAATGATCCTAAAATATAGCCATGCATGGCTGGAGATGGAAAATTTTAGCCCTGTACTATTCTTTAAAAAATTAATATTTTGGAGGGCTAAATTTTTAGCCCTAGACTACATTTAGCCCTATGACTGGAGATGGCCTAAGCTAAACCAGAGAATGATCGTGGTTAATAAATCTTGAATATTGTAATGATTAATTTGTAGGAACCCAACTGCAACAATTTTGAAAAGTACTGAGGATATTGACACACTGTCCCCATATGTGCCATCATTCTCATCAAGGGGTCCTAATCCAACCACTCCTAACATTCTCAAGGTACGTAATTACTTGGAACTTGATGAACACTAATCAAGAGTGTTTTATACTTCATCTCTCCTTAATTTTCCCCCTTGTTATGTTGTAGCCAGATATAGCTGCTCCGGGAGAATCTATTTTGGCAGCATGGGCTCCAATTTCCCCTATTTCGGGCGTTCCAGGAGATGACAGAGTAACATCATACAATGTACTCTCAGGGACATCAATGGCTTGCCCACATGCCACGGGGGTAGCTGCATACGTCAAATCATTTCACCCCAATTGGTCTCCTGCTGCTATCCAATCCGCTCTTATCACCACCGGTAAGGCTGTGTACAAACGTGATCAGTTATTATGAGAGAACATTTATTTTAAGTACGTACAATTTTAGTATGGCCTAACCACGTATATCTTGGATTATTTGTAATGATTTTGTAGCTAAACCCCTGAGTCCTGATCTTAACCCTGAAGCCGAATTTGCATACGGAGCTGGCCAAATAGACCCTGTTAGGGCTCCATATCCTGGTTTGGTATACGATGCTACTGAACTGGACTACATAGAATTTTTGTGTGCACAAGGCTATAGTACCAAATTACTGCAATCTATTACCGGGCATAAGATTAGCTGCTCATCAAAAACTAATTATGGAGCACTCAGTGATAATTTGAATTATCCTTCTTTTGCACTTTCCTCCTCGAACCCAAACTCCATCAGTGGGGTTTTCAATAGGACAACCACAAATGTTGGATCACCAAGGTCCACATATACAGCTAAAGTGATCGGTGCAACGAAAGGACTTGAAATCAAAGTTAATCCAAGCATTCTATCTTTCTCATTTCTTGGGCAGAAGCTATCCTTTCAGGTCACGGTAAAAGGGTCAATTCACAAATCCAGTGCCTCTGCTTCTTTGGTGTGGGATGATTGTACTTTCCAAGTCAGGAGCCCCATTGTTGTCTATGCTATATATTAAGAGGTATATGGATCATGTAATCTTGTATTGATGTACTGAGGATCAAATGCCAGATTCTCTAATATTTAATATGTACCCATTATGAGTGATGAGCATTTACTATCATGCAGAAACTTGAAATTTATCTTTTAATTATTAAGGATTTTATCGTATTTGATTGATTGTCCCATTTTTCTTTTTTAATAGAATAAGAGACAGTTTTTTTTATTGATAAACAAACAAAAGTACAGAGCAATAATGTGTTGAATATGAGTGAATCTTCTCCAGTGACCAACACGCAACAACATATTAAATTGATCTGGAGAGAATCACACACAACCCAAAGATGACTAAAATCCTTGATTCAGCAACTACAAGCACAAGTACTCAAACCTACAATACAGATCTGCCGTGCAACGGCAAAAACTTCAAATCCGTATCGAAAGCCAAAGCTAAATAAAAATAAAACAACTTAAATTAGGATAATATGCTGAATATGGAGTGGGAAAGGGAATTCCCCCCTAAATTTATAGGTGTGCAGACAATAAATTGAAAGGTAAATAAGTAGCATTCCCATGCCATGCCAAATCCCATCCCTCGTTGTTGTTCTTGTTTATCCTTAAATAATCTATTTCAAAATTGAGATATTAATAAGGGTGGTGATTTTCCCACTCCCCTTTTGTCCACCTAAACTCCATTTTGTTTTTTAATATTTTTTACTATAAGATAAAATAGAGTGTAAGTGAACAAAATAGGAGTAAGAACGTACAATTTTTAAAAAATATAGTGTAAGTGGATAAAAGGAGAGTGAGAAAATCAGTACCCATTAATAATAAATGAGTTAATTCATCAGTTTATCTTTTTTTAAAAAAAATAATCTATTTCAAAATTGAGATTCAAGATGGAAAAAGCAAATGAGTACTGTTCTCCCAAAAAAAAGGGGTTAACTGTCGATTTACCTAATGAACTTGTACGCTACTTTCAATTTGCACTCTCAACTTCTTTTTTTTTTTTGGAAAGTTAAGTACATGAATTAATTTTTATTGCCAATTCCTCCCCTACCGTCTAAATCTCTACATTTCATCAAATTTTCTATTAAATCATTAAAATAAAATTATTTTTTTGGAAAAAATTGAAGAAAAAAGCAAAAACAAAAAACAAAACAAAAATACTGAGGACGCGAAGATCACAGACATAACCCAGCCCCCTTCCCCCTACTATGTTTTCTTCTCCTCTCATTCCCCATGTCCACCACCCACTGCAAGCCACCCTCCACCCCCAGTCCAATATCCACCCATAGAGCCCTCCGCACCTCCTCACCCTTCTGTTTTTTTTACCTTCAAACCATTCACCCATCCCTAGCCCACCCCACCACCACACCTTCCTCCACCCATCAGACTCCAAACCCGCCCGACCCAATCTATCGAGGGAGATGGGGTGTAGAAACTAATTGAATAGCAATTACTCTCCACCAAATGTATTCTCCCAACAAATTTACCCAAAAACAACAACAATAGTGAAATTCAAATCAAAATCAAAATCAATCAATTCTATATATTAATTGAATACCAATTTATCAAAATATAAAAAAATAATAATAATGAGGAGGGATCTCCGACTTTGAAAGACTCTGTTACATGCCGGGTTGTTTTTCTCGCAAGCCGTTTTTCTTGCCATTATCGAATTTGTTTGAGGATGTGGGTTTGGGGTATTTGTTGGGTGGATGTGGGGAAGGGGTAGGCTACGGTTGAGGATGGGGATGGGTTCATGGGATGGGGTGGCCGTTGTTGTGGTTGGTCAAGGGAGGAGGAGGAGGAGGAGGAGGAGGAGGAGGAGGAGGGATGGTGGCTTGGGATGAGATGAGGGAAGCTGAGATGGGGTGTGATGGGTTTGTTTCTTCCATGGCTATTTGCAGGAGAGGAGAGGGCGTGGGGTTGGAGAAGAAGTGGGTGGGCCCCACTGTTTATTAAAATGATTTTTATTTATTTTAAATTTCACATTATTTTAACATATAAAATGACCAATTTGCCCTCATATTTAACGGCAAATTGGATGAAATGTTGAGATTTAGACGGTAGGGGGAAATTAGCAATAAAAATTAGTTTGTGTACTTAATTTTTCAAAAAAAAAAGTTGAAGGTGTAAATTGAAAGTAGGGTACATGTTCAGGTGGTAAATTGAACCCAAAAAAGAGAGTAAACGAGTATCAATTAGACGACAATATTAAAAAGGAAAGATGAAGCAAAAAATGAGGATTTGAACACGCAACAATGCAATATCGAAATAGGAAGGCTAACATACAAAATGCGGCTATACTTTTTAGGTCACCTATCCTGGCAAATGTTCGCTGAGACAAGTCATTCAAATTTTTTTTTTTCAAAATTAGTTTGTTTAGTTTAATATTTGTAATTAAGTAATATCTTATCCTTATTTAATTAATTTAATTAGTAATTATGATTTATTTAGTGAATAATTGGTATTTAAATATGTGAAAATTATGTGTACAATACGTCAATTTTGTGGGAATTATTGAAAATTTTGTAAATACGAGCCTGTAAGACATGTGCAAAAAAACGGATGTATTAGTGAAAAGTACGTACATACGTGTATAAATAATACGAGTATTAAATGTGAAAATGCTAAATTCTTGATATGGGTGAAAACTCTGGAAATGTAAAAAAAATAAAAAGCGATAATAGAGACTAGGGTAATGGCCTAATAAAAATGGATAATGCTCTAAACTAGCAGGGAAATTTTATTTTTTTTCAAAAGGATCCCATTATACATCTAAATAGTGTAGCCGGGCGGCTATACTATTTTTGGAAAAAGAAATAATAAACAAAGTACAGTCGTGCGGCTATACTATTTTTGAAAAATAAAATAAAAAGCAAAGTATAGCCGCACGGCTATACTTTTTTAAAATAAAAAAGGGAACCGCCTAGCTAATCGGCGGCCATGTGTCCAAAAAGGTATAGCCGCGCGGCTATAAATTTTTTTAAAAAAAACGGAGTATAGCCGAGCGGCTATACTTTTTCGACCACCTATCCTGGCAAATGTTCGTTGGGACAGGTCATTCAATTTTTTAAAATATTTATTTATTTTCCAAAATTAGTTTGTTTAGTTTAATATTTGTAATTAAGTAATATCTTATCCTTATTTAATTAATTTAATTAGTAATTATGATTTATTTAGTGAATAATTGGTATTAAATATGTAAAAATTATGTGTATAATACGTGAATTTTGTGGGTATTGTTGAAAATTTTGTAAATACGAGTCTTTAAGGCGTGTGCAAAAAATGGATTTATTAGTGAAAAGTACATACGTACGTACTTGTATACTACGAGTATTAATTTGAAAATGCTAAATTCTTGATCTTGGTAAAACTCTGGAAATGTAAAAAAAAATAAGGAGATAATAGAGACTAGGGTAATGGCATAATAGTAATGGATAATGCTCTAAACTACTCTTATCGGTAAACAAAAAGTAGAGAAATTTTTATTTTTTTCAAAAGGATCTCAGCTTATATCTAAATAGTATAGTTGTGGGGCTATACTATTTGTGAAAAAAAATTAATGGCTTTACTTTTTAAATTTTTTTTTAAAAAGAAAGAAGCGGGAACCGTCTAAAGCCTAGCGCTTAGGCGGCCACGTGTCCAAAAACGTATAGCCGCTCGGCTATACTTTTTTATATAAAAAAGGCGGATTATAGCCTCTTGGCTATACTTTTTAGGCCACCTAAATTCGTTCATATGTATATAATACGAGTATTAAACGTGAAAATGTCAAATTCTTGATACAGGTAAAAACTCTGGAAATGTTTAAAAAAAAAAATTGGGGATAATAGAGACTTTGGTAATGGCTTAATAGTAATGGATAATGGTCTAAACTACTTTTATCGATAAACAAAAAGCGGGAAAATTATTTATTTATTTATTTATAAAAACAATCCCAGTATATATATAAAGAGTATAGCCGCTCTATTATACCATGTATTGAAAAAGGGCAATATAGCCACGCGGCTATACTATTTATAAAAAAGGGACCCGCCTACATGTGTCAAAAAAAAGTATAGCCGCACACTATGGTTTTTTTTTTAGGGTTAGTTTAGTGGACATGGGTTAGCCATTGGGCATTTCTCCAAGTAGCTTTGGATTAGTATGTGGGTTTTTAGTTTAGGTTAATTACATTTTTTGTCTCTAAGGTTTGGTTGGAAATCATATTTGGTCAACGTGATTTCAATTTTTCCAATTTCGTTACTGTAGTTGCAGCAGTTAACAAATCCAGTGCAATTGCTTAATTCCCACAGTTTGCTTAATTAGAAAATATTTAATATGAAATTAAAATAATTAACTTAAATGTAAACATTATCTAAAGAATAAAAAAACATTAAAAAAAATGTAACAACAATTAAAACCATTAATCCCGACCAAACCCCCAGCCGTCACCAACCCCACCCCAAACCCAGCATCTCTGCCATCCCTATCCTTCTTCTTCCTATCTTCCACCATCACCACCGTTCATCTCTGCCGCCCCCATCAGAGCATCATCCTCGTCATCTCACCATCCTCCGCCGACCCACCTCACCATCCTGTATTACTTTTGAAAATATTAATGCACACAGACGCAATGTACAAGGTTCATCTCTCTTCTCTACACCACCTCCTTTTCTCTCTCCATCTTTCCGTCTCAATTTCTCTATTCCTGATCGTAGAATTAACAAGAAATTCCAGATCTTGGAATAAAAAGAAATATCTTGAATGCTTTGTTTTCTTCTAATTTGTTGTTTATTTTTTATTTTTAATTTGATTATGATCTTGATAACTCCATATTTGTGCTCTTTTTCTATACCCTATTCCTATGATTTGCATTAGTTTCTTATGTGAAATTGGTTGTTTTGATGTTTAGTGTGAGTTTTGTAGGAAATCATCTCTAAAGTTGAGTTGGAGCTAAAAAGAGAAAAATATGGTGAAAAAGAGCAAAGAAGGCTGAAATTTGGAATTAGCAACTTGGAACTCAAGAAACTGCCTGTGCAGATGCGTCAACTTTGCAGATTTACCTGTACCTGATCAGGAAGAACCAGATAACTTTCTTTATATGCTTGGAAAGCTCTGGAAGTCTAGTTTCTGGAGAATTTTACGGTTCGTGATTTTGAGTTTTCTAGAGGAAGTTACATCAGTTTTAGTACCAGTGGGTCAGTGCTGGAATTTTGCGCGAATTTTGACAGCTTTGCATCACAAGTTACCATTCTTGGTAAACAGGCTTTTGGACGTCCTTGGGCAGTTAGGAGACACCAAAATGTTGTGTTAATTCAATTATAAGTGCTATTTTTGCTGGGATGGTTGGTGTTTGGTCTAGTCAAAGAAGTGCATCAAAAGTCAAAGCCTAACTCAACTAGGAAAACAAATTCCCTACTCTAGATGGATTTAATTCCTATCTTTTCTCCAAAACCTAGAAGCTTGCCTATAAATACATCTTTTGGACCAGCTTTGAAAAAAAAAAGGAGAGAACCCTAGCGCATATTGTTCAAGATCCCAAATCACCCAACTCACATATTCACTTCTTAGCCGTTTATAGCCTTCAAGATTTGCCGGAGGAGGAGTTCAACTACAGTGGATTTGTCTACGGGTTTTTCTATCTTAATTCAAACTTTGTATTTTATGTTCATAAGTATATTGTTTGTTTCTAAGATGGCTATGGGTAACTAAATTCTTTGTTAGGGATCCGATGTAACCTAACATGATGATTCTATGTTATTGAGTTAATACTTTATTTTTAATCAATTTATATTCCTTGTTTCATTCATTATTATAATTGTGATCTTGATACTTGTAATTGGTCATTATAGGTATTTTGGATTGTCTAAGATAGGATTGGGCGAGGGGTTCATCCCTAATCTTATATGCACTATGAATGAATGAGTTGTTGTTAAAGTCGTGGTTCAAGCTAAGACATTTCTTGGTTATATTGTTCTTCATAAACTTAATGGGTTCTCGATTAAATTTGACTATGGGGTTCATTAGTTGGGTTTAGTTGAGGATACTTGGTGACACCGCGGCCGAATGAATCATCATAATAAAGAAAGAACGAACCCTAGGAATTGAATTGAAACTTTATTCTCAAAATTAACTCAATACATAGAATAGGATTGTTATGGTGAAGTCGGAATCCTAGTTTTCATCCGTTGATTTTCAAAACCAATTTCCAACCTTTGTTAATTTTATTTTCTTGATTTTCAACTCTTAAATTAAAATTGAGTAATCTTATTTTCAGCTATTTTAGTAGTTTTAATATTTTGTTTTATTTTCTAGTTTTTCTTAAGGTATTCATATTTGGAATTAATTGATAAACTTTGCAAATCTCTGTGGGAACGACTCTCGTATTTGCTTGCTATACTATCATATCGATTCGTGCACTTGCGAGGTATAACTTTTGTTCATCAAGTTTTTGGCGCCGCTGCCGGGGATTTGACTGAAAGTTTATTAGTTATTTCTTCTTATGCTTGCCTTAAATTTGTGTTGTTTTTCTTAGGTTACTTAATTAGTTTATTTAATTTATTTATTTTTCTTTTTGTTGAATGCAAGGTCGCAGATCTATCAAAGGAGACGTGTGGCCCTTAGACGATAAAGTAGATCAAATCGGAAAGAAGAGGAGTTCTCACGAAGATAGTAGAAGAATAGATTCCGGTTACGAATCCGATTCTAACGAAAGCAAATCCTCTACATCCAATCAAGACAGTCAAGAGGAGCAACAAGAGGAGATGGCATTGCAACCCAATGCACGCCCCCTAGAGGAGTATGTGCGGCCCACCATCTCCACCTCACCTTCATCCATCGCTTTGCCAACGGAGGCTAAAAATTATGACCTTAAAAATTTACATTTTTCTATGCTTCCCGAATTTCATGGTTTACCTTCTGAAGATGCACTAACTTTTATTAAAGATTATTATGCTACTATTCAGACTTTTCCTTTAGGTGCTATCACTGAAGACCAATTGAGGATGAGATGTTTTCCTTACACTCTGAAGGATAAGGCGAAAAAGTGGCTAATGTCTTTGCCTCCTGGATCACTCACTGACTGGACTTCAATTTACAACAAATTTGTTGGAAAATTTTACTCTCATGCCATGACTACCAACTTGAGGAGGCAAATTCCAAATTTTCAACAAGCTGATGGAGAACCATTCCATGAAGCATGGGATAGATTTAAGATGCTTTTAATGCAATGCCCTCATCATAATTATTCTTTAGAAAATCAAATGCAATTTTTTTATGATGGACTAAATCTTTCCTGTCAAACTATGGCAGATAATGCTGCAGGTGGAGCTATGTTTAAAAAGACACCCCAAGAGGCATATGACATTTATGAGATGTTGGGATCAAATTCGCAGCAGAGAGATACTAGGAGCAAGGCAAAAGGCGTCTATGAATTGAGCCATAATGATGACATGGCAAGGCAAATTGTGGCCCTCAACAAGAAGATGGATGCTATAATGTCCAACACACCACTCCTATACCGGTTGAGGTTTGTTCAATTGGTAATGGTGTTGGCCATAATTTTGATTCATGTCCTTCTAGTAGTGAGTTTCCTGAATATGTGCAAGAACAAGCGAATATGATGAATTCCTACAACTCGAGGCCTAGGAATGATCCTTTTTCAAATACTTATAACCCGGGTTGGAGGGATCATCCTAATTTTTCATGGAAAAATAATGCTAATGCTAATATGCCTAGTCAATCTAACCCACCTGTGAAGTCTTCTTTGGAAGCGACTATGTTAGCTTTTATGCAGAAAATAGATTCAAAGATGGAACAACATGATGCTGCAATAGTAAGGCATGAAGCGACATTAAAGAATACTGCAGCATCCATTGGAAAATTAGAAGTTCAAGTGGGACAATTGTCAGATGCTATCCGAACCCATATTCCTGGAAAATTTCCAAGCCAACCTGAGAAAGCAAAAGCAGTCACAGTACTTCGTTCTGGTAAGATAATTAATAATAAAATTAATCATGAAGTTACTGATGAGTGTATTCATGATGCAGAAGAGGAAATTGAGATGGAGGAGCCTTCAGATAAGCCGTCAAAAATCACGATCCCTACTGGGCAACCAACCCTAGTAAACCCAACTCCACCAAGTGAACCAACCACCTCTGAGACTAAAAAGAAAGCATATGCCGCGCCTAACTTTCACAACGCTCCAAAGCCCTATGTTCCACCAGTTCCTTTTCCAAGTCGCTTGAATAAAAGAAAAATGGATAAGTCTTTTTCTGACATTTATGATATTTTATCTAAGGTTAATGTGAACTTACCATTACTTGATTAGATCAGGAACATGCCAGCTTTTCCAAAGTTCTTTAAGGAGTTAAATACTTACAAGCGTAAGTATGAACCTCATGAAAAGGTGATGGTTTTAGAAGCAGTAAGTGCAGTGCTACAAAGGAAGCTTCCACCCAAGCTCAAGGATCCAGGGAGTTTTACGATAAATATTACTGTTGGTGATACAAAAGTAGAAAAGGCCATGCTTGATTTAGGAGCTAGTATTAATTTAATGCCTTATTCTATTTTTCTTCAGTTAGGTTTGGGTGATTTAAAACCAACTACTATGTCTCTACAACTTGTAGATCGTTCAATTAAATATCCAAGAGGCATTGTAGAAGACGTATTAGTCCAAGTTGATAAATTAATAATTCCGGCTAATTTTGTGATTTTAGATATGGAGAATGCACCGTTGCATGACCGAGAGTTGCCTATTTTACTAGGACGGCCATTTATGGCCACGGCCAAGACAATAATTGATGTGGAAGATGGCAAGCTCACCATGACAGTCCTAGGCGAAACCGTGGAATTTAAAGTGTTTGATTCTATGTCCTATCCTTCAAATTCTTTAGATTGTTTTTCAGTTGATGCTTTGGATTCCGTTGTGTTTTCTAATTTTGTGCAGAATCAAGCGAAGACAACACTAGAAGCGGCATTGACATTGTCGGAAGATGACTTGCGCAATCATGAGGGAGCAAGGGAATTCACAACAGCACTTGAAGCATTACAACCGTATCCCCCTAATGCATCCCCCCCCCTTTTAGAAGAGTTAGACACTTCTCACTCTAAACTAATTCCTTCCATAGTGTCTCCACCACAACTCGAATTAAAACCCCTGCCATCTTACCTTAAATATGCATACCTTGGTGAGAATGATACCCTTCCTGTGATTATTGCCTATGATATTACTCCATTGGAGGAAGAAAAATTATTGAGAGTCCTCAGGGAGCACAAGATTGCAATAGGTTGGACAATTGCGGATATTAAAGGAATAAGCCCTACAATGTGCATGCATCGCATTATTTTGGAGGAGGACGCCAAACCCATAAGGGACGCTCAACGTCGCCTTAATCCGAATATGAAAGAAGTTGTTCGTGCGGAGGTGCTCAAGCTACTTGATGTTGGAATTATTTATCATATTTCGGATAGCAAGTGGGTGAGTCCAGTTCAAGTGGTGCCTAAGAAATCAGGAATAACGGTGGTGAAGAATGAGAACAATGAGCTTTTACCTACAAGGATGACTACTGGATGGCGTGTTTGCATTGATTATAGCAAGCTTAATGCGGCTACTAAAAAGGACCACTTTCCTTTACCTTTTATTGATCAAATGCTTGAGCCTTTAGCCGGTCACTCATTTTATTATTTTCTTGATGGATTTTCAGGTTATAATCAAATTCCCATCGCCCCGGAGGACCAAGAAAAGACGACATTCACTTGTCCATACGGCACGTTCGCGTATAGGAGAATGCCATTCGGACTATGTAACGCCCCAGCAACCTTCCAAAGGTGTATGATGTCAATTTTCTCTGACATGATAGAAAAGTATATTGAGGTATTTATGGATGATTTTTCCATTTTTGGAAATTCTTTCGATAATTGCCTTGAACATTTAACCTTGGTGCTTAAGAGATGTGTAGAGACAAATTTGACATTGAGCTGGGAGAAGAGCCACTTCATGGTAAGGCAAGGTATTGTTTTGGGCCATATAATTTATAGTAAAGGTATTGAAGTTGACAAAGCAAAAATTAATTTAATTGAAAAACTGCCACCCCCTACTTCTGTAAAGGGTGTGCGAAGCTTCTTGGGTCATGCAGGGTTTTATCGAAGATTTATTAAAGATTTTTCAAAAATTACTCACCCCTTGAGTAACTAATTGGCCAAAGATACTGTTTTTAAATTTGATAACAATTGTCTTGATGCCTTCAATACTTTGAAAGAGAAATTGACTACTGCACCTATTATTATGGCTCCTGATTGGTCCTTGCCCTTTGAAATAATGTGTGATGCTTCTGATTATGCCATAGGTACTGTTCTAGGACAAAGGGTAGATAAAGTGCCTCATGTTATTCATTATGCGAGTCGCACCCTTAATGATGCTCAAATTAATTATTCTACCACTGAAAAAGAATTACTTGCTGTTGTTTTTGCATTAGAGAAATTTTGCTCTTACTTAATTGGCTCTAAAATTATTATCTATTCTGATCATGCGGCATTGAAATATTTGCTAACCAAAAAGGAGGCCAAGCCCAGGTTAATTACGTGGATCTTGCTTTTGCAAGAGTTTGACTTGGAAATCAGGGACAAGAAATGGAGTGAGAATGTCGTTGCAGACCACTTATCGCGATTAGAGCATGTCACCGGTAAAGCAATAGATGGCACCATCAAGGAGGTAGCTAACCATGGTGATACTCCAATCCTAGAAGTTTTTCCTGACGAACAACTCTTCTCCGCGCATGGAGAAGAGCCCTGGTATGCAGATATTGTTAATTATTTAGCCAGTAATGTTCTCCGTTCTGATTTAACATCGCAAGAGAAGAAGAAATTTTTTTCCACAGTTAAGCATTATTTTTGGGATGACCCTTATTTATTTAAGCATTGTCCTTATCAAATAATAAGGCGTTGTATCCCAGAATCTGAGCAGCAAAGTATATTAAAATTTAGTCATGAATTGAATTGTGGAGGACATTTTGGTGGTAAAAAGACTGCTTTTAAAGTTCTTCAATCTGGATTCTTTTAGCCTACCTTATTCAAAGATGCGTTTAATTTTGTTGCTAAGTGTGACAGGTGCCAACGATCGGGGAACGTAAGCAAGAGGAATGAGATGCCGCTCACAAGCAATTTGGTAGTGGAATTATTCGACATTTGGGGTATAGACTTCATGGGTCCGTTCCCTTCATCTTATTGGTACAATTATATCCTTCTCGCCGTTGATTATGTGTCCAAGTGGATTGAAGCAATTGCGACCAAAACTAATGATAGCAAGACCGTAGTCACTTTCTTGAGAGATATGATTTTTACTCGGTTTGGATCACCTCGGGCAATTATTAGTGATGGGGGGAGTCACTTTTGTAATAAATCTTTTGATGCATTGTTGAAAAAGTACAACATCACCCATAGAGTAGCAACTCCATACCACCCTCAAACATCGGGACAAGTCGAGGTCAGCAACCGACAAATCAAAACAATCTTGGAGAGGACCGTAGGAACTACAAGAAAGGATTGGGCATTGAAATTGAGTGACGCTCTTTGGGCCTATCGCACGGCATATAAGACTCCTATTGGTATGAGCCCTTATAGACTTGTTTTTGGCAAGGCTTGCCACTTGACGGTGGAATTGGAGTATAGGGCCTATTGGGCAATTAAGTGGCTGAATTTTGACATGGAAAAGGCCGGAGACATGCGGAAGATGCAAGTGAGTGAATTGGATGAACTACGGAATGAAGCTTATGAGAATGCGAAGATCTACAAGGAAAGGACCAAGCTCTATCACGATAAAGCAATTCAACGGAAGGAGTTCACACCGGGAATGAAAGTTTTACTTTATAAATCACGTTTGAAACTTTTTCCAGGAAAATTAAGATCAAAATGGACGGGTCCATTCAAAGTGACGCAAGTGTCTCCTCATGGTGCGATCGAAATTGAGAACGAGCGGAATGGGTATAGGTTTAAAGTTAATGGGCATCGATTGAAACTTTACTTGGAAGGCCCTTTGGGAGTCGTGGATTCGGTAGACTTTGTGGAGCCTTAGATTCTGCCATCCGTCTTGCGTAGACGTTAAATAAAGCGCTTGGTGGGAGGCAACCCACCTAGGTAACTTCGTTTCATAATTTCTGTTTTCAGTTTTTGTTTGTTGTCTTTTAATTTCATACATCCCATGCTTATCATAACCATTGATTGCATTCTATATTTTTTTTAACATTGAGGACAATGTTTAGTTTAGGTGTGGGGGTGTGGAATTGAATTTTTTGTGTGTTATTGTTCGTTTTAGTTTTAGTTTTTCGTTCTTTGTTTTTCTGTCTCTGAAAACGTAAGGTTTATATTTGGTTAAAACTGTTTTTTCTGCTAATGAATCTGAAGATTTGGTTCACGCTGTCTTCTTTGATTTTTCGTGCTGAATCCAGTCATATGAAGAGCATAAAAATCTGATTTTTCGTTTGGAAGTTATGATTACATTTTCACTCAGAGGTCAAAACTGGAAAATCTGTCATACGATTCTGCATGTGTTCTGTTTTAGACGTCTGTTTTCACAATTTTCCAAAACAAATTTCCGGAATTGTTCTGAATGAAAGTTGTGTGTTTTTATGTCTATTTTCTGGGAATATAAAATTGGTCAAATAATTAGGAGTATTTGTCAAGATAATCACTGAAAACTGGACGTCGGTCAAAGTTCAAGTTTTGCAGTTTTTGAAACCTTTGTTTTCTAAGTTAATGTGCTACTTTTGCTTACTAATGGAGGCTTGTATGTTATGCTTTGATCACTAATTCTTTACTAAAGTGTTGCCATAAAGGTTTTTGCATCATAATCTATTGCACTCACATTGCCATGCTCTTAATGTTTTGGTGGACAAAGTACCATACCCGAATGATTGGGGAAGAATAGTGGAGACTACCCTTGTGAGCTATTTGAGCTTTGAGCCATTCTTTGAGAGGGTTTTATTGTTTCTATTCTTAAACACTCTTCAATTTCATTCTTTATTAGAAGATCTCATTAGGTTTTGCATTGGATACTAAAGAACTTTCTCACTTTGTGTAGGTATATTGCTTTCAAGTTGGATGGACCTTTAGAGATGATGTTAGGCTATGCATGTTTCCACCACTAAAATGCCTTAATCCATACCCTTTGTGTGCACCGTTTACCCTTTTGAAGCCAAACACTTAGCCTTTTTCTTTCATCACCCATATCAATCCTTACCCTTTTAAACCGATTCTAAGCCATACCCTATAACTTGGGAGATGTCAAAGTGATGAAGATAAAGTCAAGAGGTTGAGCTCTACACCAAAGAAGTGGCGTGTACCGAGGTAGAACGTGCTAAATTGCAAGTGCTGAAAAGTGATTAGTATTCAAAGAAAAAAAAAAGTCAAAAGAAAAATCAAAAGAGCCGTAAAATTGGGCCAATATAGAAGTATGCAATTTGAAAGATCAAAAGTTTGAAATCATTCTAAGTGAAAAGCACAAAATCCTGGACACCAAGCACCAAATTCAACAAAAAGAGCCAACCATGTATGCCGAAAGTTTGCATGAAGAAGCCTTGGCATGTCTCAAGTTCTAGTTTTTCCTTCCCTTTCTTGTATAGCCTATAGCCGAGCCTTACGTTACAACCCTAATAAAGACCTAACGGATCTTTTGGAACATCTGGCTTGGAGGTGAAGGTATGTACCTACGTTCTTAGTTTTTAATTCTTTTCATGAGGTCTATTTCCAGAAATTGAGCTTTTATTTCTTAAAATTCATATGCGATAAATCTTGCTTCCCTATACATAAACTCTATTCGCATATGCTTGATGAGAGTGTAAACCTAGGTTCTGTGTGAAAATAAGAGAGATTCCTTTTGAAGCCTAGAGTTGAGACGAATTCTATCCTTAACATTGAGGTATGGTTGCCTTTAAGCCAATGTATTTTGAGGGTTGGCTTTACACTTGACATGTGGTGCATTTACTTGAATGACATCATTTTAGTCTTGAGATAGTGGTTTCCGCATACATTGGTTTTTATTAGTTTGTTTAAAGTGGTATTTTACAGTTTTTGTTTTGTAGAAAAGCGTTTGTGGGTATCGTAACTGGTAAACCCTCAGGAAACACAACTCCTCCTGCTAGGGACACCTAGGAGTTTAAAGGCTTGTGGCACGTGCTAAGTGCCATCGTGTTTCCCTACGAAAGTGGCCTAGATTAACTTCTTGTTTTGTTTTCTTAATTTTTTTGTTTCTGTTTTGCTCAAGGACTAGCAAAAGATAGGTTTGGGGGTATTTGATAACTCCATATTTGTGCTTATTTTCTATGCCCTATTCCTGTGATTTGCATTAGTTTCTTTTGTGAAATTGGTTGTTTTGATGTGTTTAGTGTGAGTTTTGTAGGAAATCATCTCTAAAGTTGAGTTGGAGCTAAATAGAGAAAAATATGGTGAAAAAGAGCAAAGAAGGCTGAAATTTGACAACAAGTACAACTAGTCATTTATAAATAAAATTGTGAAGACGAATTATTAAAAAAGACAATAGGAAAACGTACTTTGTGGGTAAACTTTGGTTTCTTTGGAATTCATGGGTTTCTCAAAACAAAACACAAGAAAGAAGAAAAAAAGTCTTCGTTGTAAATGAAATTCAGAGTCAAGAAAGATCCATATTCAAAATATGGTTAAAGGTGGGTGCTATATAATCTGATAATAGGAAAATTGATTATATGCTGAATCCAAAATCAGAGGTTTTTGTGTAGTTGCTGGTTGTTTTATAGGGTTTTCCCTTCTTGTACATGTAGCACCAAGAGCATCCTTTTTAGCATCTTTTAAGAGTCCAGCCATTGAATACAGGCCAATGAAACTCAATGTGCAAACGCAGTTCTTGGTTTCTATGTGCGGCACTTCCACACGAGATTTCTAACTCTCTCTATATCATATATGATTTATTGATTTTCACTTTTTTATTGTGAGTGATTTTGTTAATAAAATAGAAGAAGTCGGTGGTGGTTTAGGTAGCTTTGTTGATGGTTAGGGTGACTGGGTTGGTAGGGGTTTGGGAGGATGCCTTCGGTCTGTGGTGGGTATAGGAAGAGAGTGAGGTTGAGATAATTTTCTTTTGATTTTTGATTTTTGAGGAATTTTGTTAACTACTTGCAAATACAGAGACGAAAATTGAAATTACGGTGATCAAATTTAATTTCGAGCCAAATTCTAGTGACAAACAATGTAATTAACCCTTTTAGTTTTATGTAATCAGCATTAGTAAAATACCGAGAACCCACCCTCTCTTTACACTGGGTGAACAAATGCCAAACCCTCTCTTACAAAATACAATATATATGTATATTGTACGCCGGTGTTGGTGTATACGTTCATTGGGTTGTAAGGTTTTCTTCGTCTGAGGATCATAGCTAGAGCTTCTTCTAATTGATTGTCACGTTGTCGTGAGCCATCAAACATCAGGTGGAGTTTCCAACTTCCTCAAATCTTCACATTCTTTGTCAAAGATTGACGCTGATCACAGTCTAGGAAGCCTGCTTCCCCATGTATATTAATGTTTCACAGGAAGTAAGTGAGTTGTTGCTTCTTCCTTGAGCCACCCTCTCCGTACAAATCATTCCACTGTTTCAGCTCACTCATTACTGATCCCTCTGAAGCGAAACTGGCAGCAACCTGCATCACACCATAGACATGTATAAACATACATGCCAAACTTAACACACATAAAATATGGTAGTTTATGTAGGCAAAATGTTAAAAAAGGTCAAGTTATGTTGATCGTTCGATCGTATATGGAATGAGCACACCCGCCTTGTAGTCTAGGGCTGGACCTGCACGTTTGAATGAAACTATGAAGATAGGGACAGTAGGTGAATCCCGATTGAACCCACTCCGATGGCTAAGTGGTGGTTTTCCTTGGGGAGAATGAGTGTGAGGATATTGAGAATGGGGAAGAGTTATTACCCTGTCTTCATGTAGGTGAAGGGTATTTATAGGGGAGGCAAGGGTTCACCCTTTATCTTACTTGTCTTTAGCAAATATCTGATGTAGACCGACTTGCATTCAATGCTTCTTTCTCCTTATCTTGTTGGTTCATTTGAGGTTTGAGTAGTGGAGCGACACCTGGCAAGGATGTGAAGCACAATTGAATGCCCTTTCTTACATCACCATGGCTGCCAGGTTTCTATGTGACATGGTGACACCTTACTTTGGATATTTATGTGTAATGAATGATCCCTTACCGTCATCCGCCTGCCTCTAGCAAACTATATGACATAGTGACATGATAGGGTCCTTGGCTACGGCTAGTAGGTTCACCGTATTTTGAGTAGTCATATGAGTGTTGGTCGGTACATCACAACTGATCATACCATCTTTTTGGTAAATACCGACCGGAGGTATCTACTCGAACTAGATCCTGGTGGGTGCGTAGGGTGATGATCTGCTACACCCTGCCCACGTGGAGCCCTCTTGTGGGCTCGGCTCATAGTGATGATACGAGACTATCAACAAGTTAGTTACACGATTCTTTGCCTGCCGCATATCTTCCATGTTTAAAGCTCTCAGGGTAATTTCTCGGTCTTCTTTCTCTTCCTCTTTTGTTTCTGAAGCGTCTTTTGTGCTCTTGCCTTGTGCTTCTCTCTTCTTCTTTTCCTGTAGTTCCAAGCATTTGAAAATCATTCAGCATTACTGTAAATGAGAATTTGGGAAAGGGTGAATTACAATTTTGGTCATTGGGGTTGGGGTCAAAAACAAATTTTGTCATCGTGATTTATTTATTTTTTCCCAATTTCGTCACTGTACATCAAGTCGTTAACAAATCCGATCACACCGTTGGATTCCGTCAGTTTGGCAAGGGCTTTACTGTCTTTTCCTCCCAACCCACTGAAAAGGTCAAGTAAATCGTGAAAATATCGAACGAAATACTGTGGTTTTGTACTGAGGGGTAAAAAGGGAGATCGATTTGCTCCATTCTCGATTCACTCAATTCTCACGCTCGACTGTCACTCGATTCTTGGTTGTCTCCGTTCGATTCTCTCTCGATTCTAAGAAGCGTATGCTTTGTACAAGATTTTGGGTTTTATTTCGTCTGGTTTTAGGGTTTATTCCGGAGAAGGATGGTGGGTGTGAAAGTAGGGAAATCAAAGAAACCATCTGATTCAGGTGAGATTGTCGACTGGTTTTTGGTTGTTTTATGATCAGGTTTGTAGTTTATGAGTATATTTATCACAAATTTTGGATTGGTTTGTGGTTGTTGTATGGTCATTGTCAGTTATTGGTATTACTCTGAAAGGTACTTTATTTGTTCTGCTTTATTGTAACTTCTGTGTTGTTTGTACATTTATATGCATTCATCACGTGTAGTTAAGCCCACAGTTTTGTGGATGAATAATTTAAGTTGCAAAAAGGTTGTGACTTTAACCTATGGTCTTGTGGTGTTGTCTGGTAACAGGCAAAAAATGGTGTTGTCTGGTAGTGCTGTAGGAATATAATATGACTGGAGTACGTGGTAAATTTTCACCCAAAAAAAATGTTGTCTTTATAAAGTCATGCTTTAGATTATACTAATCATGTGAATATGATTATAATATTTGTATTTCAATATTTTGAATACAGTTACTTTATTTTGCAGATGATGGAAACTTCACTTTGGAGATAAGACATGCCGGGAAGTTTGTCATTAATGGGATGTCTTATGTGGGAGGTTTGAAAAATATTTATGACAATGTAGATCCGGATAGGTTTTCTACAACAGAATTGTGAAAGATTATGAAGGAATGTGGGATTAAAGACTGCAGGGGTTTTTATTACACATTTTCTGGAAAGGGAGTGCATGAAGGGTTATTAGGGTTGAATTTTGATTCTGAAATATTGGCTATGTTACCTCTCATCCTTAGCAATAGGCATATAGTGGTGTATGTAGATCATAATGTTGATGTGCCTGATATTATTGAGGAGATGTACACCCAAGCACTTGGTACACAATATGAAGAATTTTTCAATGATATCCCAGATGAGTGCTTTAGTCAAGTAGATGAGAATCTTGTTAAGACACAAGGTAATGTGCCTCACCCTACTGGTAATGTGCCTATTATTGTTGATGATGATGAGGAAGCTGTTGAGAGTGATGAGGAAGTTGCTGCGAGTGATGAGAGTGATGAGGAAGTTGCTGAGGGTGATGGGGAAGCTTCACTTCATAATGTTCCTATTTATGAAGACAGTGGTGAAGAATATGACAAAGAGATATATGATGAGAAGAATGGTGCAGCTCTTGAGGATAACCATTTGTTTGAGGACAATGTTGAGATGCCCAAGGTACCTGTATTTGTAAATAAAAAGAAGCAAAATAAGGACCCTGTATTTGAGGAAAAAAAGAAGAAAAAGGATGAGTCTTTTATACCTAAAGGTAACATGGAAGATAATCTGCTTGAGGAGAATTATAACTCAGATGGCTTTGGTACTCCTACTAACTCTGATGAAGAGGGACATACACAAAGGTTTGCAGAGTTCAATGCAGATACTGACATGGAGAACCCGCAATTTAAAATTGGAATGTTATTTGGGTCTAAACATCACTTGAGAGAAGCTCTTGCAAATTATGTTGTCATGTAGGGTTATGAAGTGAAAGTGACTAAGAATGATGCGAAAAGGATGCAAGCAAAGTGTCTCAAGTGCAAGTGGAGTTTATGGGCTTCTTTCATGGAAGATAAGACTTTGCAAATTGGGAATTTGATGGAGAAGCATAGTTGGGTGTTGATGGATGCCATTTGAAAGGCACATTCCAAGGTATGTGCTTAATGTGCTTGTCTTATAGTTTAGCATGTGTGTTTTATCTTTATACTGACCCTTGTACTAATCATGTGAATATGTTTATGCAATTTTTGATAGGGCAATTACTTGTGGCAGTGGGCTTGATCCACATGACAATATGTACCCAATTGCCTATGCTGTGGCTCAGTTGGAGACCAAAGAAACATGTGTTGGTTCCTACAACTGCTTATAGAGGATTTGGGTCCTGTTTGTGAGCATGGATGGACATTTATTTCATACCAACAAAAGGTAATGAAAATCATGATTCTGTTTTGTATGTATGGGTGCATTTGCTTGTGTATATGGTGTTTGAGTGTTTCATGCTGTCATGTAGGGTTTAGATGCTGCTTTTGATATTGTAGTGCCTTAAGCAGCACACAAATGGTGTGTTAGACATATGTATGGAAATTTTAAAACACTCCACAAGGAAAAAGCTCTAAAAGATTTATTGTGGAATGCTGCTAGAGCACCAGATGTGGCAGATTTTGAGTGTGAGATGGAAAAGATGAGGCAATTAGAAGGTGGTGATGCTGCATATGATTGGTTAAGGAACAAGGATACAAATAAGTGGGCTAGACATACATTTAGTACAAGTATTAGGTGTGATATGTTATTGCATAACCTCTGCGAATGTTTCAATGCATGGATTGTTCAAGCAAGGGACAAACCTATCCTCACTATGTTGGAAATGATTAGGTGTAACATCATGAGAAGGTTACAAGCCAAGAGGGAGTCTATGAGAACGCATGAGCAGCCAATATGTCCAAAAATTCAGAACAAATTAGATAAGTTCAAGACATTGGCTAGGAAATATGTGCCAATGTACTCTAGTAATGGGTTGTTCCAAGTGGGGGACACAATAACTGATCAATATGTTGTGGACTTGGGCCGAAGAACGTGTAGCTGTAATAGATGGAATCTCACTAGCATTCCATGCCACCATACTGTTGCTGCTATTTTTTGAAATAGGGAAGATGCTGAGGTATATGTGGACCCATGCTATACTAAGGAGGCATACATGAGGGCTTATGAGCCTATTATCCACCCTGTCAAGGGTGTTCATATGTGGCCAAAGACGCAAATGATTCCACCACTACCTCCATTGGTAAAAAAAACAGTCTGGAAAGCCCAAGAAAAGGAGGATTGTTACAGATGCAGAGATGGAAAGGAAACCTAACAAATTTGGCCAAGTAAAGCTGACAATGAAGGGTGGCACAGTAACATGCCAAAGATGTTGGCAAAAAAGATACAACAAGGGGAGTTGCAAAAATCAACCAAGGGCTCCTCCCAAAGGAGTATATGTAGACAAACGATATGCAACTAAAAGCCACCCAAGTAGTGCCAAGACAACTAGTGGAAAGCAAAGAACTAAAACGATTCCTAAGCTACCAGTAAGTTCTTCTTTTATCATGGTCTTGTTTGAAATGTTGTGTTCATTACTAGGAGAGAAAACACTAAGTATTTGGTACTTGTGTTGCAGGTGAAGAAACTTGCAAGATTTTTTAATGCTGCAACAGTAAGACAATTATTCTTTTCTTGTAATAATGTTGTCCATGTTTACACTTACATTGGTTTTGATTAAATGTTAATGTCCAATTGCAGTTTCCTCCACCTCCACCTGCCCAACCCACCATACACTCATATCCTAAGGGTGGAACTTTTATCACTCCAAATGCTTCAGCTGCATCTTCTAGTTCAGTGAGGACTCCAATTGGTTCTTCAAATGTAAGTCCATGAAAACCAGCTGGAAAGACAACCAGTTGAAAGGAAGGCAAACGGTTTTTAAAGAAGTAAAAGACCTAAAACCAAGGATATGCACTAGAAAACTAGGGTTTTCTTATGTACACTTTTGAGATACACTACTGTTATATTTTGAAGCCTGGCTAAGACTATGTAATGCCGTATAGGAAGTAGTATATTTTGTATGAACTGTTGTGGAATGAACTTATGTGCACTTAAGTTCATAACACAAAAGTGACTATATAGGTAGCTCTATGAATGATGAACTCTTATGTGAAGCTTGGCCAAAGTCTGTGTAATGTCTTTATCACATTTGCTATGTTCTTTAGGTATATTGAGAGTTCAAGACAGTTGGTGTATGAACTATTGGTGAATGAATGTGATATATGCCTTTTGGAGAGTTCTTTTGAACTATTGGTGTATGGCAGTTGGTGTTTGAACTGTGATATATGGCTTTTGGAGTTAAGACTGTGCTTTTGGAGTTAAGACTCTGCTATATATGGCTTTTACACCTTCAATTTTCATCATTGCCCCTGAGAACATCAAAATCAACTATATAGCTAATCACACCATACAAAAGCTGTAAAGATGCTTTCCTTTCAGTTCATTATACAAAAACTGTTATAATACAAACTACATTTTTTTCCACATTCAAAAGGACTACTGCATTATACATAAACTGTTATAATACAAATTGTTATAATACAAACTGTTATAATACAAACTGTTATAATACAAAGCTATCCAAGTCAATAAGGACTACTTTTCACCTCATTTTTTAACCAAATTCAAAAATACATTCACGGCAATCAAAATACACATGATCAATACCAAGTCTTTTATTCCTTTCAGCATATTCACAATGTCAGGAATTTGTAGCTACATAGCTTGAACCACCAAGTCCCTTGATTGATTCTCTTCCCTCCATTGACAACCCCTTGCTATGGTATCTTCCTCTATAAATCTCTTCATGTCAACCTCATCACACCATACAAATCCTTTGCATTCACCACCTCCCTAAAACAAACAAAACCTTTGCATTAACCATGTAATCTAAATAAGCTTATAAACATAAACTTATATGAACCAAACCTTTGCATTAATAAAACCTTACATATTTTCTTTTACACTTCCAAAAATATTTGTTGTAATGTGCTTTTGTAGTTGACAACAAAATCTTCATTTCAGCTCCACATAGAGGGCATCTCAATCCTTGAGTAGATGAGGTATGAAAAAATCAACGAATAAAATTAACATATGACACAAATTTAACATAACTCACAAATACATTTACCAGATTCTGCCTTATTGCAGCAAATAACATTGAACGATTGTGGCTTCCTTCACCAGATTGTAGATATAGGGAGCCTTCGAGTAAACTCCAGATCTATGAAGTCGCGATTTGCCCTTCAATCTCCAACACAGTCTCGATTTAGCCTTCGAATCACCAATATAGTCGCGATTTGGCCTTTGAAAAACCTAATCTCAATCTGGGGGTTTCACATGACGATTTCAGTTTTTAACACGCTTCTGATGGTGGGTTGGGAGGAAAAGACAATAAAGCCCCTGCCAAACTGGCGGAATCCAACGGTGTGATCGGATTTGTTAACGACTTGATGTACAGTGACGAAATCGGGATCAAAAAAATCACGGTGACAAAATTTGTTTTTGACCCCAAACCCAGTGACCAAAATTGTAATTCACCCATTTGGAAAAATACGAATATTTGCTAAGGCAGAGGAAGAGCGTAAGAGGGAGTTAGTTACCATATCCTTTTGTCTCTCCTGTTGTATAAGCTCCCTCGCAGGTCGATAAGCTGCTGTCACACACAAGTTCTGTTTTCCAGTAGTTAGTTTCATGAGCTCATCATACTGATTAAAATTTAACGTTATAATATTACCGACTCAAAAACTAACCTTAAGATCACTGCCACTGTAACCTTCTGTCATGATTGCAATTAGTTTTACTTTTTGACTGTTTGAGGTCGATTGATATTTCATCATACAAACACAAAGATTATGAAACAAGAAGCATTTTAAATATACATATATTTTGGTACAAGAATGATAATATTATTATTAGTTCTTATTTTTCTAAACACATTGTTTTGAAAACAAAGTAAAAAATCCAGCTCCGGGACGGTCGTGCATGTGCGGGAAGAGCCTCTTGAAGACGAGAGAACGCTGGCCGCTAGATGTAGCCATCCTCATTGAGCAGCTCTATGCATGTCATTAATGAAATGCTTCTACTGGGTTTTGCTCAAGGGTCTTTGGTAGGCCCATAACCTGGAAAATGGCTCTCCATCTGAATCACTGTCACTGTCTGAAGAAGATGCCGTTGATAAAGAATTATCCAAGAGATACCCAACCACCTGAAAAAAGATGGCAAAATGGTCATAGATGTAAGGTCACCGGAATCAAAAATCTAAACAGGTCCAGTGATTCTAAGAAGAAAACAAGAAGTAAAAACGGAGCAGATTTCATTCTTCAAATAATGGTCTTATTTTGGCAATATACGTTAGCAAGGACAAGAAACAAGGAAGATAGTCAAGCATCAGTGAATCCCTGCCAGAGTCACTAACTAAAATCGAAAAACTAAAGCAAAGAACAAGATAGAAAATACCTGACTGGGTAACAACGGCTTAATTTGCTGATTTTCAGAATTTAGTCCTGTATGTTCATTTGAACATTTCATGTTATCAAGCCAAACAATCATGTTGCAGTCCCTACAGTATCCCCTACTGAATTTCAATTTCTTTGAAGAACTACCTGAAATCCAAGCAGGCTTGCAAAGGTAAGAATGGATGACTTTGCACTTGAAAGCTGACAGGAAGCAGAACAAGAATCCACACTATGCACGTGGTTGCACCCAGGCATGTATGCCTGTGCTTCTTTGCAACTTATGTTTTCTAGCGACACAACTAGATATAGAGGTACATATTAAACATCTATTTTCTAGTGATACAATCCATTTTAAAACAGATGCAGCAAAAGCATATATCTAATGAGATACCTAAATATGCTCGTTTGAAGGCTTCTCTCCAATCTTCAACCAGTCTACCAATCTGTCGACCCTTAATCATCACATCATTGTCATAATTCCCGAAGAAAGTAGTGTATTGTGTCTGCCACAAATTGTTCTCACTTGCCGCTATATTCCACAACCTTCACCAAAACAATCAAAAAGTATTAGAGGCAATTGTTGATCCAAAGCAGTTTCCTTTCGTCACAACCTAATGGAAGGGAAGAGAAATCACCAGCAGACTAGTCCAACAGAGACTAAAGATTGCGTATCGAGGAAACTGAATATGTGAACAAGAACATCTTGTGGCAGCTGGGTTGAACCTGAAACTACAGGGATAGGAGACAAAAAAGTTAACAAGGAATGGATGCGAGGCTTAACAGATTAAACCTATCAAAATTTACATGATCTCTGACTGTCAAACTAGGAGCATGGAAAAATGGTGAGGTATGAGCAAACATAAAAGTAAAATCATGTTACCGTTTTCTTCTTGGCGGGCTTTAGTGCGCCTCTTTTGAGCAACCATTGCATTTTTATATTCTGTAACAGCTGCATTCTTCTTTTGATTTGGCAACGTGGCCTCGACGCTCTGAAGGAGGAGATGGGCTGCCAAAACAGCATTGCGTGTCTGCATTCTAGTTTTGTAATAGCCATCCAAAAATTTCTTGTTAGGAGAACTTAAACTTCATATCCAGAAGAGTAGACAGCTTAAAACAATAACCAGCTCAAAAGTACGTTTGATCCCAGAAAGTCCAAAATTGACAATTTTGTTCATTCAAATCAAACAAAGTTTCATCACCATCCTCATTAAAATTTGCATTATAACCGAATTAAGATAATTTAACAAAATCTTAAATCTTCATCCAAACTTGGGTTGTGAAGTTTCCATTTTGGATACAATATGTCTCAAAATTCAAATAACAGAAACAACCCAGCTATCAGAAAATGTTTTTCTCTTTCACGGATATCAAAACAAGAACAAATAGATTCTATAAAATCGGAGAAACGGGAAAGAACATTGTAGAGAAAGAAATTTTGGCGAATCAAATTCTTCCAAGAAAGAAAATTAGGGTTTGGTGGATTAAACCGTGGGCCCCATATTTTGCTCACGTGGCGTGTGACTCATCAAAGTCGGATTAGTTGGAGAAGGCGACAAGTGTCAACATCCGACGGAGTGCATCAAACGGCCCAAAGTAAAGACAAAATTAAAAGGAAGAATTTTCCATAATTGACTCTGATTTAAATCAAATATAAATCAAGTCAATTAATCAAAGATAATTTGGTTAAATTGCCTAATTATCGAAGTTGATTCTAAATCAAATCAGAACTCCATAAATCAAGGTCCTAAAGATGGAAAGTTCTTTAGGTCAAGCATCCTGCTGAACCTATAAATAGGAGGCCCCGAGACAAAGGAAAGGGGCCGAAAAAAAAAATACACTCAAGCACTCAGAAGAACCAGAAAACTCTCTGCATTCTTCACACCATTTTGGAAGAGCCATCAAGCACCACAAATACGTGCCGGTTCCTCCACCCTAGAAAAGCCAAATCACCAAACAAGTCTTGTGCTACCCGTTTGATCAAGATCAAGTCTCTACGACTCTTGTGTCAAACACAAACCTAAACTCTCAAGTTCTTCATCAAGCTCGTGGAGAATCAACAAGCATAACAAACACGTGCCGATTCCTTCACCCCAAAGCCGAAGACTTTCCACCGCGTGACACTACTCGTGGTCCTGACGTGTTCGAGATCAAGCCGTGACGGCCCTCGACGAAGTCTCAAATTCCGATTCAAGATCAAGTGCTTGGCACCCTTGAACCGTACACACCATTGGAGATCGAATCAGAGGAAATTCTTTTATTTTTGTAAAAGAATACCCACAGAGATTGTAACCTACATACTCGATAAATCAATACAAATATTATTTTGTACACGTGTTCTTGTCTCATTTGTCGCAGGAAAATTCGTGCTTACAAACATACTCAGGGAGATGACGAAAGGCGGTGAGGGTGTCCTGGAAGATAAGAGATTGAAGATTCTTGGGAATTTTCCTGTAAGCGCCTCTGAGAATTAAGCTCAGCTCTTTACAGGCTAACGGGTACCTGTGAATTCTTGGTAAAGACTCTTTCAAGCCAAGTTTTTGGTATCTCTCTAATGGTTTTGACATGTTTTCTGTGATTCAAAGGCACAGGGGAGAGAGAAGAAGACAGTTCCTTCAGATTTTCCAAATTTACAACAATTCTAATGGGCTGTGACGTCCTTATGGGCTACTAATTTTTTTATATTTTCTTTTAATTTTGTAATCCTGTTCCATAAATAGCCTATTATAGGGATCCAGTTTTGACCACCTCTGATATTCCTTTCCTCTTCTTCTTCTGGAAATATCCTATATGGGCTTCAGAGCTTGGTTCCGAGAATATGGGCCAAAACCCTCTTTCCCCACAAGAAATGGGTTCCCTCGAAAAAAATTCAGGCCTCGATTCAGGAGCTACATAACTCCATAAACTCCATGGCCGCCACACAAGCTCACTTCCAGCAAACGATTCTGGAAGAAATTCGCCAACTTAGAGTTGGGTTTGAACAATCAAGGGCAAACGATGAGGGAAAGGGTGGGTCCTCCTCAGTGTCAGTGCCATGGACAATGAACCTGAACTTCCCTGTGTTTGACGGAGGAAACAACAACCCAGTAGACTGGCTCTGCCTCGCCGAGCTTTACTTCCAAGTACCTCAAGACTCCCGAGGAGAAGAAAGTGAAGATCGCGTCCCTTCACTTACAGGGGATGCGATTCCATGGATATCAGGCTTGTACGAGCCCTACCACAGCTTGGATTCATGGTCGGAGTTTGTGGTGGAATTCTTGAAGTTCTTTGGGCCTGGAGAGTACATCGATATAGATATTGCGCTACGCAACCATTAGCAAACGGGATCAGTGAAAGAGTATACGCCAAAACTCACTTTTGGTGCACTTAAATCACTTTTGACCTAGAAATAACATATATTTTTAAAAATGGTATAGCCGTGCGGCTATACTCATTTTTCCATTTTAAAAATAGTATAGCCGGCTATACTAGTTTATTTTTATTTTTTAAGAAATAGTATAGCCGTGCGGCTATACTCCTTTTTTTCATTTTTTTAATTAAAAAATAGTATAGCCGCACGGCTGTACTCTTTTGACACTTGTCGCATAGCCTTTTTATATATATAAATAGTATAGCCGCACGGCTATACTTTAGTTTCAATTCTGCCAATTTTGATCGTGTAGTTTCGTACATGTAGCAATTTAAGAACAAGTTAGTATTTTCATCATTTTTTTTTACGGTGCAAGGGGCAATTTCGTCAACTCAAAACCCCTGAGCGTAAAATGTGTATTTTACCGAATTTTTAAAATGTGTGCAAGAAACGGATGTATTTGTGAAAAGTACGTAAGTACGTACATGTATAATGCGAAGATTGAAAGTGAAAAATGCTAAATTCTTGATGCATGTAAAAACTCTAGAAATGTAAAAAAAAAAAAAAAAAAAACAAAAGCGATAATAGAGACTAGGGTAATGGCCTAATAGTAATGGATAATGCTCTAAACTACTCTTATCGGTAAACAAAAAGCAGGGAAATTTTTTTTTTTTTTCAAAAGGATCCCAGTATATATCTAAATAGTATAACCATGCGACTATACCTTTTTTGAAAAAAAATAAAAAACAAAATATAGTTGTCCGGCTATACATTCTTTAAATTTTTAAAAAAAAGAAGAAAAAAAAGAGGGAACCTCCAAAGCGGAGTATAGGGTGCGGCTATACTTTTTAGGCCACTATCTCGGCAAATGTTGGCCGGGACAGGTCATTCAAAAAATTTTAATTATTTAGTTAAATAATTTGTAAATAAGTAATATTAAACTATCTAGTCGCGTGCATACATCAAATCCTTCCACCCCAATTGGCCACCTGTTGCTATCCAGTCGGCTCGTATCACTAATGGTATATACGCTTTCTTTATTCCTAAACTAATTCATCACAAACTAAATTCGACAAAAACACGCATGTATACAATATTACTCTTCTCACGTGACGTATCACATCGTTTGTTATTGTGAAACGAATGTATATATGACTTAAAAATTTGTCCAATGTTTTAGGGGTTGTATGACATATGATTCCAACTTTTTTTTTTGTTTTTTGCAGCTAAACTTAATTCTGATGCCGAATTTGCATACGGAGCTGGCCAGATAAACCCTATCAGAGCTCCATATCCTGGTTTGATATATGATGCCGCCGAAATGGATTTCATCAAATTTTTGTGTGCACATGGCTACACCACCAAATTGTCGCAGATGATAACAAAGAACAATAGCAGCCGCTGCTCATCAGAATCTAACGATGGAAATGTGCTCAGTGATCACCTAAACCAACCATCCTTTGTGATTTCCACCCAGCATCCAGATCAATTCATTAAGGGCGTTTTCAATAGCACTGTCACCAATGTTGGGTCACCAACATCCACATATAAAGCTAAAGTGACCGGTGCACCACAAGGACTTGAAATCCAAGTCAATCCAAGCGTTATGTGGTTCAAATCTCTGGGGCAGAAACTATCTTTTTCAGTCACATTAAACCTAACTCTTTAATGAAAATTTGGATATATATCAACTTTTCTATTAATCTTAACCACGCATCACAAATTCAAAAGGTGTGTGCGGGGACGGACCCAACATTAAAAACACAAATTCAAAAGGTGTGTGCGGGGACGGACCCAGCATTAAAAACACCAACCCTATATTAATGAACCAAAACAAAAACTCACACTAACGAACCAAAGAAATAAACTCATCTTAATTAATCAAAATAATTAGAAATGTAGAAGTGATTAGGATTAAGGCTTTATGGCGTAAAACATGAATTATTTCAATTAAAAATATATTGGAATTTTAGGGCACTATAAGGGGCTGACCTACTTTCATTTATTTATTTTTAATTACAAAAACTGTACAATAAAAAAAAATTACAGAGAATTTTTTTTAAATAAAAAATTGCAAATCCCTACTTGATACTTCATAAACTCTAAAAATTCTCCAAATTTAAACATCAACAAATTGATTGAAAAAAAGAACATTAATAATTGAAGATTTACTTGATTTGCTTTAATGAAGACTTGAAGGGCATGGGTGATTGGCGTGCAACATGGTTGATTGACTTTTTCTTCATGTTTGTTCTCTGCATGTAGGTAGGGGTTGGCTAAGGGATATTTTCTGCGCAATAGGGTGTGTGGGGTTAGCTTGAGTGAAAAAATTCTTTCTGCATGTGTGATGGGCATGTAGCAAGGGTGATTAGCGTGCATAAGGGGTGATTGACTCTTTCTTCATGTTTGTTCTTTGCGTGCAGGTAGGGGTTGACTAAGAGATGTTTTCTGCGCAAGAGGGTGTGTGGGGTTAGCTTGAGTGAAAAAATTCTCTTTTCATGTGTGATTGACATGTAGAAAGGGTAATTGGTGTGGAACATGGATGATTGACTCTTTCTTAATGTTTGTTCTCTGCGTGCAGGTTGGGGTTGACTAAGAGATGTTTTCCTTCCAAGAAGGTGTGTGGGGTAAGCTTGAGTGGGATTGGAGTACTACCAAGGAATAAAATATCGATGATATCGGAAATATCGATGATATCGGAAATATCGGTAGTCCAAAAATACGGAAATTTCGATGGAAATATCGGGATATTATCGATATTTCAGTCCATATCGTCAATATTATCGATATTTTGGTTCATGGATATCTAAAATATCGATGGTATCGGAAATATCGGTAGTCCAAAAATACGGAAATTTCGTGAAAATATCGAGGATATTATGGATATTTTATTCCTTAAGTACTACTATAGGCTAAAAAAAAATCAAGACACTTGGGCTATAGCCCAGGGTAGTCCGTGAATGGGTCCCTGGGTGTGTGTGAACAAAAGAGTAGCGCATTTTGGATATGCGTGGGATCAAATGTGGATCATTAGATTTGTAATACACGGCTAGAAGCAAACATGTGAAACGCATGGCTAAATACATGATATTCTTGGATGAGATTGCCATCTTTTCCAAGTACGTTTCTAGGTTTCGTAGTGACCCCCATAATGGCTTTAGTTTTGTAGTGACCCCCATAATGGCTTTAGTTTTGTGGTCGTTTCTCCTTCTCAGCGTGGCAACAGCATTCAGCTAAGCTCAACAGATTTTTTTAAAAATAGTTCCAACTTCTAAGCTACAACAGAGAATTAGCTAAGCTAATTTATGATTATAGCTAATTGATAAACCCAGACTATTTTAATTGTCATTTATTTATTGCCACTCCTTATTTGACTTGACTTAGCTTGGAATTGAGACCACACCCAAACAGTAATGCATGACTAGGAACGAAGCAAACCTGTGAAACGCATGGCTACTTCTTAGTATAAATACATGATGTTCTTGGATGAGCTTGCCCCATCTTTTCCAAGCAGTACGTTTTCTAGGTTTTGTAGCGAGACCCCCATAATGGATTTAGTTCTATGTTCGCGAAAAGAGTTTTTCTTTGTAGTGTCGTTTCTCCTTCTCAGCCTCACATGTACTCTTCTCGTAGATGTCACTCATTCTGCTGCTCATCCGGATACCAGAAAGGCATGCAATTCTCCTGTATTAGTTTAAAACTGGTTTCCATATACTTAATAACGTTAATTATGATTATATTAATCGCAGGTTTATATTGTGTACATGGGTGACAAGCCAAAGCTCGACAGTCCCACTACTACCACATTGCCTCTTCATGTAAACATGCTTCAAAACGTAGTTGTCAGCAGGTAATTTATTATCGCATAATATAAGTTTACTTTTTTGTTAGTACTAACGAGTTTTCTAGATGAGTAATTGGTGACAAATATTATATAACTAATTAACATTATTTGACAAGGGTATGATTGGACGTTTATGTTTATGTTTATGTTCAGCAATACTGCACAAGAACCTCACCTACTGCACAGCTACAAGAGAAGCTTCAATGGCTTTGCTGCAAAGCTAACAGAGGAAGAAGCTCAGAAAATGGCTGGTTGTGGATCTAGCTTTCTTTCCAATTTGCATAAAAAGTACTGACCATTATAAGTTTATATCTAACTGGAAGCGTGTGTATATATAGGAATGGATGGTGTGGTGTCTGTTTTCCCTAGTGAGAAGAGGAAGCTCCACACAACAAGGTCATGGAACTTCATCGGGTTTCATGAAAACGTGACGAGAAGCACTGTTGAAAGCGATATCATTGTTGGGGTGCTCGACACTGGAGTTTGGCCGGAATCTGCCAGCTTCAGTGATGCTGGGTTCGGTCCGCCACCCAAAAAATGGAAAGGCACATGCCAAGGCTCATCCAATTTTACTTGCAACAAGTAAGGCTAATATACTAGACATGTTATGTTGCTAAATTATAAATGTAAAAATTATCCGTTTTATGTGATAATTGAATAGCCTATTAATTATTGCTAACGTTGAAACAGTAAAATCATTGGAGCAAGATATTACCACAATGGTAGACCCTTCGTCAACGGTGACCCTGACATCAAGTCTCCACGAGACTCTGAAGGCCATGGGTCCCACGTTGCATCAATCGCGGCAGGAAACTTTGTTAGCAAGGCAAGCCTATTTGGTTTGGGGTCGGGGACAGCAAGAGGAGGGGTCCCATCAGCGCGTATTGCGGTGTACAAAGTGTGTTGGTGGGATGATTGTAGTGACGAAGATATTCTAGCGGCATTTGATGATGCAATCGCCGATGGTGTCGACATACTCTCTGTCTCCATCGGACTGGGTCAGGATGATTATTTCAGGAACTCAATTGCCATTGGAGCCTTTCACGCTTTAAGAAATGGAATTCTGACTTCCACTTCTGCTGGGAACAGCGGTCCACGCCTCAAGACCATCACAAACTTTGCGCCATGGCTTCTTTGTGTGGGTGCAAGCACCATAGATCGGGAGTTTGTTACCAAGGTTCAATTGGGTAACCAAAAAATCTATGAGGTAGAATTAATAGAACCTAGCTAATTAACCTGACCTCACTTAAGCAATTGAATTAATATATTAATTTGCTTCATTGGCATATATATAGGGAATTGTAACAAACACATTCGACCTCAAGGGCAAGTTCTATCCTCTAATATATGGTGGAGACGCACCAAATAGGACAGCCGGATACGACGAGTCTATATCTAAGTAAATACAATTATAAATGTTGTGTACGTAATATTTAGTTTCAGTTTGATATATATATCTGATAATAAAATATATATATATATACAGGTTCTGCGAACTAGAAGACTCGTTAGACCGCAATTTGGTGAAGGGTAAGATTGTTCTTTGCGACGGGAGTTATGGGTATGAGGCCTTTTTGGCAGGTGCAGTTGGAGTTATTTTGCAAAGGCGACGTGTTGCAGATGTGGTTGACACTCTTCCCATGCCTGCCGCTTCCCTTGGTTTGGATGGTAGTAACAGCATTTACTATTACATTAACTCAACAAGGTAAAACAAAAACACACACAAATAATTAATATTTGTAACTTTTAAGCTAAACCAGAGAATGATCGCGGTTAATAAATCTTGAATATTGTAATGATTAATTGGTAGGAACCCAACTGCAACAATTTTGAAAAGTAATGAGGATATTGACACACTGTCCCCATATGTGCCATCATTCTCATCAAGGGGTCCTAATCCAACCACTCCTAACATTCTCAAGGTACGTAATTACTTGGAACTGGATGAATACTGATCAAGAGTGTTTTATATTTCATCTCTCCTTAATTTTCCCCTTTGTTATGTTGCAGCCAGATATAGTTGCTCCGGGAGAATCTATTTTGGCAGCATGGGCCCCAATTTCCCCTATTTCGGGAGTTCCAGGAGATGACAGAGTAACATCATACAGTGTACTCTCAGGGACATCAATGGCTTGCCCACATGCCACGGGGGTAGCTGCATACGTCAAATCATTTCACCCCAATTGGTCTCCTGCTGCTATCCAATCCGCTCTTATCACCACCGGTAAGGCTATGTATAAATGTGATCAGTTATTATGAGAGAACATTTATTTTAATTAAGTACAATTTTAGTATGGCCTAACAACGTATATCTTGGATTATTTGTAACGGTTTTGCAGCTAAACCCCTGAGTCCCGATCTTAACCCTGAAGCCGAATTTGCATATGGAGCTGGCCAAATAGACCCTGTTAGGGCTCCATATCCTGGTTTGGTATACGATGCTACTGAACTGGACTACATAGAATTTTTATGTGCACAAGGCTATAGTACCAAATTATTGCAATCTATTACCGGGGACAACAGTAGTTGCTCGTCAAAAACTAAATATGGAGCACTCAGTGATAATTTAAATTATCCTTCTTTTGCACTTTCCTCCTCGAACCCAAACTCCATCAGTGGGGTTTTCAATAGGACAGCCACAAATGTTGGATCACCAAGGTCCACATATACAGCTACAGTGATCGGTGCAACGAAAGGACTTGAAATCAAAGTTAATCCAAGCATTCTATCTTTCTCATCTCTTGGGCAGAAGCTATCCTTTCAGCTCACGGTAAATGGGTCAATTCACAAATCCAGTGCCTCTGCTTCTCTGGTGTGGGATGATGGTACTTTCCAAGTCAGGAGCCCCATTGTTGTTTATGCTATATATTAAGAGGTACATGGATCATGTAATCCTGTATTGATGTACTGGGGATCAAATGCCAGATTCTCTAATATTTAATATGTATCCATTATGAGTGATGAGCATTTACTATAATGCAGAAACTTGAAATTTATCTTTTAATTATTAAGGATTTTATCGTATTTGATTGATTGTCCCATTTTTCTTTTTTAATAGAATAAGCGATAGTTTTTTATTGATAAACAAACAAAAATATAAAGCAATGATGTGCTGAATATGGGTGAATCTTCTCCAGTGACCAACACGCAACAACATATTAAATTGATCTGAAGAGAATCACACACAACCCAAAGATGACTAAAATCCTTGATTCAGCAACTACAAGCACATGTACTCAAACCTACAATACAGATCCGCCGTGCAACGGCAAAAACTGCAAATCCGTATCGAAAGCCAAAGCTAAATAGAAATAAAACAACTTAAATTAGGATAATATGCTGAATATGGAGTGGGAAAGGGAATTCCCCCCTAAATTTATAGGTGTGCAGACAATAAATTGAATGGTAAGTATGTAGCATTCCCATGCCATGCCAAATCCCATCCCCCATCCCCGTTGTTCTTGTTTATCCTTAAATAATCTATTTCAAAATTGAGATATTAATAAGGGTGGTGATTTTCCCACTCAGCCTTTTGTCCACCTAAACTCCCTTTTGTTTTTTAATATTTTTTACTATAAGATAAAATGGAGTGTAAGTGAACAAAACAGGAGTAAGAACATACAATTTTCAAAAAATATAGTGTAAGTGGATAAAAGGAGAGTGAGAAAATCAGTACCCATTAATAATAAATGAGTTAATTCATCAGTTATCTTTTTTATAAAAATAATCTATTTCAAAATTGAGATTCAAGATGACAAAAGCAAACGAGTACTTGTTCTCCAAAAAAAAAAGGGCTAACTGTCGATTTACCCTCTGAACTTGTACACTATTTTCAATTTGCACCCTCAACTTTTTTTTGGAAAATTAAGTACACTAATTAATTTTTATTACCAAATCCCCCATACCGTCTAAATCTCAACATTTCATCACATTTTCTATTAAATCAATAAATAAATTTTTTTTTTGGAAAAAATTGAAGAAAAAAAAAATCCTGAGGACCTACAGATCACAGACATAACCCAGCCCCCTTCCTTATACTGTGTTTTCTTTTCCTCTCATTCCCCATGCTCACCACCCACCGCAAGCCACCCTCCACCCCCATACCAATCCCTTCCCACAGAGCCCTCCCCACCTTATCCCCCTTTTGTTTTTTTCACCCCCAGACCATTCACCCATCCCTAGCCCACCCCACCACCACACCTTCCTCCACCCATCGGACCCCAAACCCGCCCGACCCAATCTGTAAAGGGAGATGGGTGTAGCAACTAATTGAATACCAATTACTCTCCACCAAATGTATTTTCCCAACAAATTTACCCAAAAACAACAACAACAAAAGTGAAATTCAAATCAAAATAAATAATAATCAATTTTATATAATAATTAAATACCAATTTATCAAAAAATAATTAAAAAAATAAAAAAAATAGAAGGGATCTCCGACTCCGTACGACTCTGTTACATGCCGGGTTGCTTTTCTCGCAAGCCGTTTTTCTTGCCATTATCGAATTTGTTTGAGGATGTGGGTTTGGGGTCTGTTGGGTATATGTGGAGGAAAGGGTGGGCTGCGGTTGAGGATGGTGTGGTTGTAAGACCCGTGTCTTGGGGAAGCAAGAACGGTGAGCAATCCAACATCGTTCGGGGAGGGAAAGGTGAAGTGCCTTATATGTGTGGGTACTTCTCTTCTTAGCACGAGGCCTTTTGGGAGCTCATTGACTTCGGATTCCATGGAAACTCCGAAGTTAAGCGAGTTTGGGCTAGCGCAATCCCAGGATGAGTGACCTACTGTGAAGTTGTTCGTGAGTTCCCAGAAACAAAATCGTGAGGGCGAGGCCCAAAGCGGACAATATCGTACTAGGGGAGTCAGGTCGTGACATAATGGTATCAGAGTTGGACCCCGACCGGAAGTGTGCCAGCGAGGACGCTGGGCCCCAAGGGGGGTGGATTGTAAGACCTGTGTCTTGGGGAAGCAAGAATGGTGAGCAATCCCACATCGCTCGGGGAAGGAAAGGTGAAGTGCCTTATATGTGTGGGCACTTCTCTTCCTAGCACGAGACCTTTTGGGAGCTCACTGGCTTCGGATTCCATGGGAATTCCAAAATTAAGTGAGTTTGGGCTAGAGCAATCCCAGGATGGGTGACCCACTGGGAAATTGTTCATGAGTTCCCAGAAACAAAACCGTGAGGGCGAGGCCCAAAGCAGACAATATCGTGTTAGGGGAGTCGGGTCGTGACAGTGGCTGTTGTTGTGGTCGGTCAAGAGAGGAGGATGAGGAGGGATGGTGGCTTGGGATTTGATGAGGGGAAGCTGAGATGGGGTGGGATGAGTTTGTTTCTTCCATGGCTATTTACAGGAAAAGATAGAGGCATGGGGATGGAGTAGAAGTAGGTGGGCCCCATTGTTTATTAAAATGATTTTATTTATTTATTTTAGATTTCACATTATTTTATTTATAATATTTAATTATTTTAACATATAAAATGACCAATTTGCTCTCATATTTAACGGCAAATTGGATGAAATATTGAGATTTAGACGGTAGGAGGAAATTAGCAATAAAAATTAGTTTGCGTACTTAATTTTCCAAAAAAAAAAAAATTGAGGGTGTAAATTGAAAGTAGAGTACAAGTTTATCGTTGTAAATGAAATTCAGAGTCAAGAAAGATCCATATTCAAAATATGGTTAAAGGTAGGTGCCATATAATCTGATAATAGGAAAGTTGATTATATACTGAATCCAAAAACAGAAGTGATTGCGAAGTATTTAACTCAATCTGGTTGGAATAGTCCTAAACTACTTGAAACCTTGCATGTTGAAGTTGTCCAGAAAATTATTAACATTCCTGCTGACTTTGATGGAACAGCACCAGACACTCTTGTTTGGGGTTCTAGCTCGAAAAGAGAGTTCACAGTTAAATCTGCCTATAATATTTGCTACAGCTTGCCTCAAGGGGATGATGATAGCTGATATTTTATTTGGAAGCTTAAGATCCCTCCCAAATTAAAAGTGTTTATGTGGCTACTATCCCAAAATAAAATTCTGACCAATATGTAGAGAGCAAGAAGGAAACTAACAAATAATGCAGCGTGTCTGTTTTGTCATTGCCATCTGGAATCGCTCCAGCATGTGTTCATCCTCTGTCCTCTTGCTCAAGCAATATGGAACTCCTTCTCCTTACCTGAGTGTGTTAAGGTATCCTTCTCTACTAACTTTAATTGTTGGTTGCGTCTTAACTTGAAAACAAATGTTGTTAATCAGTTCAATTTGAGATGGTGTAGTATCTTTGCTACTGGTTGCTGGTTTATATGGAAATGGAGATGTTGCTCTGTTTTTTACTCTTCCTTCCACTATCCCAACCTGCCAAATGAAATTTTTTTTGAGGTTTCTTGTGGAATGGGACATTGCTAGTAATAGAGTTGGGGTCCATAGACTCAGGACGCAAACTTTGCTAGCATGGAATCCTCCCCCGATTTCTACCATGAAACTGAATATTGATGGGTCTAGAATTGGTTCTAGTGGCACTATTGATGCTGGGGGCCTTATTTGTAACTCTTGTGGTGAGTGGTTAGTAGGTTTTTCTGCGAATTTAGGACATGGGGATATTTTGGTGGCTGAACTGTGGGCTGTGTATCATGGTCTAAAGCTAGCTCAAAGATTGCAAGTGACAAAGCTTATTGTTGAAACTGATTCTGCTCTTGTGTTGCACCTTCTGAATGCTAAATTGGAGCGTATCACCCTCTCCTTACTTTAATAAACATGTGCAGAGCCTGTTGGAAGAGTTCCTGGGAGTGCAGTATCTTTCATGTTTATAGGGAGGCTAACTATGCTGCTGACTCTTTGGCCAAGATGGGGCATGGGTTGGAAATGGGTTTACACCTCTTTGTTTTGCCTCCTGGTGGTATTGTTGGTGTCCTTCAAGAAGACAGAGATGGCCTTTCAAGGCCTAGAATGATTTTTGTTTAGTTGTGGTTTTTCCTGTGCTTTGCCCTCCTTGTTACCAAAAAAAAAATAGAGGTTTTTGTGTAGTTGTTGGTTGTTTTTATAGGTTTTCCCTTCTTGTTCACGTAGCACCAAGAGCATCCTTTTTAGCATCTTTTAAGAGTCCAGCCATTGAAATTCAATATGCAAACTCAGTTCTTGGTTTCTATGAGCGGCATTTCCACACGAGATTTCTAACTCTATCTCTATATCATATATGATTTATTGATTTTCACTTTTTTTGTGTGAGTGATTTTGTTAATAAAATAGAAGAAGTCAATGATGGTTTAGGTAACTTTGTTGATGGTTTGAGCAGTTCCACCAAGCAGCCTGGGCTCAGGCAAGCGGATGGGTCCCACCGGCCTGAGCCTAAAAAACGAGTTCCAGCGGGCCTTTGTAGCCCGGGGCAGGGAGCGGGCCCCATGAAACCGGGCGGGCCCGCAGGGGGAAACATCCCGAGGTCCAACCCGGGGGGGAGCTGATGTCAGCAAGTGCGTTCAAATTTTTTTTACCGTTGCCGCGTGGTAAAAAAAATTTGAACTCACGTGCGCTGACGTCAGCCCTACCTCTGCCCAACTATAACACGCCACGTGGCGCGTTCTGATCACTCCGATTAATTTTTTTTTCAAATCCAACGGCTAGGCTTATTTTGGGCATAAAAAAAATGTGAAAAAAATTCGAAAACAAAATTCTGGTATTTTTATGTATAAATACCTACCAATGTTGATCACTTTCAACAACAAATCCTTATACATTTCTTCTCCTTCTATTATTTTTCACTTTCTACACAAACTTTTCTTCACTTTCAATTTTCATTTTTATTCACCATCTTATGGCATCCTCCATTGAAGCCGGAGGGACGTGGTCAACCATGGAAGATGTTTTGTTGTGTGAGTCTTGGGTCCACGTTAGTCATTGTCCAATCACGGGCAATGAGATGAAGTTCTCTCATATGTGGAGAAAAATTCATGCTGATTTTTGTGAAAGATCAGGGTCAGCTCGTACGGAAATGGCATTGGCTAGTAGGTGGAAACTTTTGAATAAAGAGTTGAGCAAATGGAGAGATGCGTTGGCAAAAGAGATGGACAACCATCGAAGCGGCCAAAATCTTAGCGACGAGGTAAATTATTTGTAATTTCCGTTTTATTAAATTTAATGTCCTCATTTTTTTTTTAATGTTTCTTGCAATTCTAATACTTTTTTTTAATGTATGTTGCAACCCTAATTTTTTGTTAATGTTTCTTACATTTCTAGTACTTTTTTAATGTTTCTTGCATTTCTAGTACTTTTTTAAATGTATGTTGCAACCCTTTTTTTTTTTTTTTTTTAATGTTTCTTGCATTTCTAGTACTTTTTTAATGTATGTTGCAACCCTAATTTTTTTTTTTAATGTTTCTTGCATTTCTAGTACTTTTTTAATGTATGTTGCAACCCTAATTTTTTTAATGTTTCTTGCATTTCCACTTTTTTTTAATAGATTATGCAAGCACAAATGTGGTTCGGTGCCACTGGGCTAGGCAAAAAATCTTTCAACCATCAACAATGTTGGGAGGTGGTGGAAAATTGTAAAAGATTCAGAATTATTCCCACGGGCTCAGCCGTTGTGTTGAACGAGACGCTGCTCCATGATTCAACGGCATCGAATTTGCCTATGGAATCCCCGATGAGTGAAGACTCACCAATCCAAAAGGAGCCGAAGCCTATTGGGAGAAAGGCGGCAAATGCCAAGAGAGTGAGTAATTCTAGCAATAATACATCAAAACTTTTGGAGGAACTTGCAAGGCACAATGCCATGAGAATTGAAATAGACTTGAAACCCAAGAGAACGAGAGGGCAATTCAAGAACAATATGCAAAAGAAAGGGAGTATGTACGCACACAAGACATTAAGAAGAATGATCGGGAAACCATGGCCATGGATACAAGCCATATGTCCCCTGAAACAAAACAATTTTGGAAGCTAGAACGAAGGGATATTATGAGAAGAAGACTTTTCCGTAACCAAGACGATGGACCTAGCAACACCGATTGGTTAAATGATCAAAGACATTAGGTTGCCTTTTATTTAATTGTATTGCATGATTTTAAATGAAGTAGTTGTATTTATTTTCTTTTAATTAATTAGTAGTATTTCTTATTCCAAAATATTCTCCAAATTAATTGTTTAGGTATAAAATAAATAAATAAATAAAGTGAATAGTATTTGACCTTTGCCATGGCAATGGGTGGAAGGTTGCAAGGACAGATACTATTCACGTGAATAGTATCTGCCTTTGCCTCCCCTTGTCCTTTGCCATGGCAAATGAGTGGAGTTGCTCTTAGGGTGACTGGGTTGGTAGGGGTGTGGGAGGAGGCCGTCGGTCTATGGTGGGTATAGGAAGAGAGTGAGGTAGAGATAATTTTCTTTTGATTTTTGATTTTTGAGGAATTTTGTTAACTACTGCAAATACAAAGACGAAAATTGAAATCACGGGGACCAAATTTAATTTTGAGCCAAACTCTAGTGACAAAAAATGTAATTAACCCTTTTAGTTTTATGTAATCAGCAGCAGTAAAATATTATAATGGTATCTTGTGGCATTTTTATTTGCCTTTTTTTTCACTTTTTGATCCATGTAGTTTGAATTTTGGTAATTTTATTCACGTAGTTTGATATCATCCTTAATTCACAAATATTCCAAATTCCACTGCTCATTCGTCTTGAAAATTGAACATGTCCATGAATTGCGACAATTGAAATTACAGCCAAACCGGTCAATTTGCAAACGATATATTTCATTTCATATTATAATAGAAAAAATAAATTAAAGCAAACTCGATATGTATTAATTATGCATACAGAGAGCAATGTACTATCAAGTGTTACACAATTTAAGAACAATGTAAAACTGCTGTGACTGTATTTGAATATTGTCCATAAGCTACACGCTATATATATATCAAACAAATTAAATTCACTCCAAGTTCCCTCCCCACCAATCTGAAATCCCACATGCGTTTCCAAAAACCACACGTCCACAGAACATGACTAAAACCCCAGCTGGTGGTATTTGACTCTTAATAAAATACCGAGAACCCACCCTCTCTTTACACTTGGTGAACAAATGCCAAACCCTCTCTTACAAAATACAATATCTATGTATATTGTACGCCGGTGTGTATACGTTCATTGGGTTGTAAGGTTTTCTTCGTCTGAGGATCAGAGCTAGAGCTTCTTCTAATTGATTGTCACGTTGTCGCGAGCCATCAAACATCAGGTGGAGTTTCCAACTTCCTCAAATCTTCAAATTCTTTCTCAAAGAATGACGCTGATCACTGTCTAGGATGCCTGCTTCCCCATGTATATTAATGTTTTACAGGAAGTAAGTGAGTTGTTGCTTCTTCCTTGAGCCACCTTCTCCGTACAAATCATTCCACTGTTTCAGCTCATTCATTACTGATCCGTCTGAAGCGAAACTGGCAGCAACCTGCATCACACCATAGACATGTATAAACATACATGCAAAACTTTACACACATAAAAGATGGTAATTTATGTAGGCAAAATGTAAAAAAAAGGTCAAGTTAGTTACTTGATTCTTTGCCTGCCGCATATCTTCCATGTTTAAAGCTCTCAGGGAAATTTCTCGGTCCTCTTTCTCTTCCTCTTTTATTTCTGAAGCATCTTCTGTGCTCTTGCCTTGTGCTTCTCTCTTCTTCTTTTCCTGTAGTTCCAAGTATTTGAAAATCATTAAGCATTACTGTCAATGAGAATTTGGAAAAATAAGAATATTGCTAAGACAGAGGAAGAGCGTAAGAGGGAGTTAGTTACCATATCCTTTTGTCTCTCCTGTTGTATAAGCTCCCTCACAGGTCGATAAGCTGCTGTCACACACAAGTTCTGTTTTCCAGTAGTTAGTTTCATGCGCTCATCATACTGATTAAAATTTAATGTTATAATATTATCGACTCAAAAACTAACCTTAAGATCACTGCCGCTGTAACCTTCTGTCATGATTGCAAGCTCCTTGAAGTCTAGATTTTCAACCTTTTCTTTTGAAAGAAGAGTTTTCAAGATCATTTCCCTATTCTCGACGGAGGGAAGACCAACCATGACTCTGTTCAACACAGAAAAGAGTTCAAAGTTAGCAGACATGAAGTTGGAAGTCACAAATTTTTTCTGTCATGTAAGTGTCACTGGTCAACAAAAATTGTATGAAAATTGAAAAGGAATGTTGCGAACTCTGACTGCAATAAAATATAGATTTATACCTGCGCTCAAACCGCCTGATGATTGCTTCATCAAGGTCAAATGGTCTGTTGGTTGCAGCCAGAACAAGAATTCGCTCTCCGGTTTTTGTCAACAGTCCATCCCAGTGTGTCATGAACTCGTTTTTTATCTTCCTCATGGCCTCATGCTCCCCAACTCTGGTCCGCTGCCCAAGCATGCTGTCAACCTCATCCACAAAGATAATAGTTGGGGAGACCTTTGCTGCAAGTGTGAACAGAGCTCGGACGTTTTTTTCATCTTCTCCAAACCATTTTGAAGTGATGGTGGACATCGAGACATTGATAAAACTTGCTCCCGCTTCATTTGCAATGGCTTTTGCCAGCATTGTTTTTCCAGTGCCAGGAGGACCAAAAAGCAATATGCCTCTACAAGGCTTAAGAAGCCCACCTTTGAAAAGGTCTGGTCTTCGAAGTGGGAGCATGACCAACTCCTGAAGTGATTCTTTAATATCATCCAATGCACCAATGTCTGCAAATGTGACTCCAATCTCATTTGCAGGGATAACCTCTGGCCTTATGCGCTTCTCAAATTCATTGTCAGGCGCAACTTCCTGCACGAACACCATGAAAATTCAATAAGATAATGAAGTCTGAAGAAAATAGGTGCTGACGACAAGGAGGTTATGTATACTATTGAAGGACTTGAACTTACAACTTTTGGCGGAGGTGGATTTTCGCTGTCCTTCACTGCAGGACCAGATTTCTCTGCTTCACCTTTGTTTTCAGGTGCGGCAGTTTCAGACTTTGCACCAACAGTCTCTTCCCCTTCAGTTTCCTAGAATTTAATAGAAATGATAAACCATTAAGACATCAGAATGTAAGGGTATTTCCATTTGATGCACTTCTTGAAAAACATCCAAGAGGTGAAAATAAAAATACGGAAAAGGAAAAGAAAAAAACCTTCTTGGAATCAGCATTGGTCTCCAGTTTCAGAGAATCTTTACCACCACTTTTTCCCTCCTGGAATATACTCAATCCATGGGACAAACTGTTCCAGATCCAGAATGGGTAATTAGATAGATAAAACAGTCTGTTTTGCAATAAAATATACCAAAAATATATCAACGAAATCAAGCATACAGAAACTTGGCATTTACCTTGTCGATGATATAACAAGCTTTCCATTTCTATATTCTGGATCCTTGTTTTGCATCAAATGATAAGATATCGCTGATACAACGATTTCTTCTATGTAGTTGCTGAGGACCATTGTGTCTGCAAGGCAGATTGAACCTAGATCATCACACTCAAGATCATTTGATGCAAGTACCTCAGCTATGTGGTTTTTGTTATCTTGGAACTGGATCATCTTCATGTCCTCTTCCAGTTGGGCTTTCCAGCTGACAAGATGAGTCTCATCTTCAGGGGGACTGATCTCAATATTGTATGGGAACAAACCAGCAAGCCTCTCATCAACTTCTTTGCAATCATCTTCAGCGTCTAACATCCGGGAACCAAGTATTAACACTGACCCTGAAAGTCTCTTCAACATTTTATTAAACAAATTGTATAACCGCCGTGATTGGAGAAAAAGCCTCTCAACGTCCCTGATGTATAAAATGATTGAACCAGTTTCTGATATGGAAGCTAGGACCTGTAAGAAAAATAATACGCATGCCTATTAGCATTATCTTACCTTTTTCAGATATATTGAGCCTACATAACTATCTAGTCTATATGGACTTATGTCTTGCATTCACAAAGAAATCACAAAGAAATAACTTATATCCATAAAATGAAGTATGCATCAAGTGGATAAAATGGCATGTGATTGAGACACCAGTTATATCAAAAGGAAGAAAAGGCTATCAGCCTGCAATTGAGAATTGTAACACCACTCACATCCGGTAGTATCTATCATCATGTGCATCAACTGAAAGTATCATCTAAACATGCTTGTGCGTATATACGATAATGATAACATTACCTTGCATGTGACCAAATAAAAAAAAGGGACATTACCTTGTAAAGTGACTGTAGAAAAAGTTTCTCATCGAAACACCAGCTGGTCATGCGCTTGAGAGGAGCTGAAAATCAAAGAATCACAAAGTAATAAGTATAATTTTGAAGCAAGTTTCTGCTTAGCTAAAACATAAAAGCTAGATACTTAAACAGCCAGTATTTCACTGTACGAACAAACCTGAACTTGTGGGAGCACATTTGGAACTGAAGCTACTCATATCAGATGCAGAGGAGGCATTTCTTTGAAGCGTTGGATTATTTGGCCCTTCAGCGCCCCTGCAGGTATAAGACAGTGATGTTTTAGAAACAAAACAATACATGTAATCACTGTGGTACGTTTAAATCAAGATCAAGACCCATTACTCTACCTTGATTTGAGATCTGTAGTACTGCTTTGCCGGCATAATGTACCTGTAAGAAAACAATTGATTATAACAACAGTGAAGAGTGGACATTACCAATTGTCACTAAACTGAGGACATGAACAAGGATTCAATCAGAGGAGCTTTAACAACAACAAAATATGGCTTTACTTCTTTTCATACCTTTACTGTCCCCACTTGAAGGGAGGATTGAGAAGGACCTAAGCAAACTGGACATTCGCTCCATTGTCACCTCAGAGATAGACCTCATAAGATACTACAAAGAGAAGGCAATAAATTAGGAAAAACTCCACTTGAGCTAATTCAAACTTTACCTATACATGAAGTGCAGATATGTATAACATTGATTTTGAGTTTAAACAACAAAGCAACCACTACATTGGATTCATGCTTCACCACCTAGTAAATCTAATATGTACATTAAGAATTCAGAAAAGATTAAAAGCATTCTTAGTTCCTCCGTATGAAGCAGAGAAAGCTTACAGGTTCTCTTTTGGCACACCCATATTTACTCTGGATCTGTAAACATGTAAAAATGAGAGGTTAAAGTACTACTGTTAATTTAATGGATCTATACATACCAACCAAATTCAATGAAAATTAACGTTGCACATAGTTACCTTGATAGAAAAGTCAGTAATATCCAACAACAGCAACTTTGACTCAAAGTAATGTGCTAAAGCCTTGGCGAGCATTTGATGATAAAGTTCTTTGGGAAATAAAACATACAATCAGGTTAGCTCAAAGAAAATGTTAAGGCATAAGTATTTCAATGGAAAACCAAAAATCAGATGACAGATTTAAATAGCATACCAGCAGGTCCTGAAAGCAAAATAGCTCTACTTGCAGGTGAAAGGTTCCGGGTGTGCTTGGATAAGTCAGAGTGTTTCAGATGAACATATGCAGCACTTGTTAACAACAGCCGAGTTCTCTCTCTGTCATTGCCATCATTAAAACAGGACATGTAAAATATAACGAGAGCAAGAAATGTTGCGTCACCACAAGTTCAAGTTTCAGAAGTCAGATTTTATATAACTAGGAGTACTTATATATGCAATATCTGTAGCTTAAAATGCAAATCCACATCATGATTCTATCATAGAAGTATGTTCCTGGCATTCAATATATTCTTCCACCAGCCGGATGGCTGTGTTAACCCTTAATTATCGTTGCTACGTTGACCTGTTTTCATAACTTAAAAGACAGAACTAGATGGATTGCTCCAAAACACAGTTAAAAGCCAAAGGAAAACAAAAAAATTCAAGAAGGCTCAGCATCCATAAAAGCAAAGATTGGATTCAATTGCAATTGAGCAAAACTACAATATGCTAATATTCATGGCTGAAAAAAAAAACCATTAATTAAAACAAAACAAAAACCAGAAAAATTTAACATAGCCATTATATTAAATAATCAAACTAATTAGTCAACTGGTAACAGATTCATGTAAACAAAATTTAACCCAGAAATAAAATAAAAAATTGAAAATTCGTGCAGAAGATCTTGGCATAATCGTTTCTTGAAAAGTCAGAAAAAAATAAAATCATTTCGTGATGGATTGTATTATTACAAAATTGGTTTAAACTTTAACAAGATTCTACCAGGAAAACTAGATATACAACACACTCATCTTCCATGTGCCTGCCTAAATGATTAACATAAAAGCTATGCAATTGGGTAAGAAGTTCTCAAATAACCTTAGGTAATAAGGAAACTCCTCAAATGTAACTTTGCTGTCTCTGTCTCTGCCATCCAGCACCTGCCTCATCAGCTCCTGTTCAATCTGCTCCGCCGTAACCTCATCGGTCGAGCAATTACCGTTTACCCATTTGCTCACAGCCTGCCCAGAACTCAACCCCAGGCCCACCCCAACCCCAACCCCAACACTCAGAGCAGACAAGAAAATGTGCTTCTGTTCCATCAGCTCCACCAACCCTGTAACCGATCCTGAAGAAAGACCAACTCAAAGGTATCTGCAAATCCAACTCTTTGAAGAAAAAGACTCTATCTTTAACAGCAGAAGTTAAAGGCAGAACCTTTTTATCAGACTTTCCTGGAAGATATCACCCAAATGCGACTGAGATTCAACAAATGGGTCAGAAATTCATGAACTTGGGAGAAGCAAGAAGATGGGTTGGTGGGATTTCTTTTGGACAAGAAGGAAACTCAGAAAGAGAGAGTATTTGGGTGCGTATGTGTTGTTTTACACACGTCCGAATACAACGTTTGTCTATGGATTGCTTATGTTCTTGAGCCTCCCCAGCTATTTATAGTATGCCATACATACTAGTGGACGTTAAATGCTCCCCAAGAAAAGAAAACACAATGAAAACGATAGATAGATTTTTTTTTACCTCTGGTAGCTGTTTTTTTGACTTACCGGTGACCTCCTAATCTTGGGGATTTTTCCCTTTTCTTTTCTTTTCTTTTCTTTTCTTTTCCTTTTCAACTTTGCTTTTCCTGTCTTTCCAATTTTCGTTACAGTTTGTATAAAAGTTATCTTACACGGAATTCATTCATATTTTTATTTTACAACGTTACCCGCCTTTTTCTGGCTTTTTTCAGGCGGCCCTGAAATCCAAACATTTATTTATTAAAACCTTGTGTTTGTGATTGTGACTGAAAAATCAGAAAAATAAAATGTGGGCATTCCTATATTTTAAGTTGTGTTGTGTCAGTATCAGCTAGCATGGGGGATGGGATGGGACTCGCAATTTGCAGATTGCGACTGTGTACTGTCTGTCTAGTGTAGCCCGAGTCTGAGTTGTATTATTTTCTTGTTTTTGGTTCATGTTCCATTATTTTCTTATTCTCTTTGGCATATACAACTGTCTGTAGACTCTGTAGTCTGTACCTACCTTGGTCTTGATGGGCGCAACTTCTCCTCCTCCTCAAGCTTTTACATGTCAATCTACATGTTTGGTTGTACACTAATTATTAATACATGTTTCAATCAAATATAGTAAATATTTTTCCTAACGCCCTATTATTTATGGTTGCTTATTTAGGTTAGGGTATTATTTTACCATCCATATTTATCTATTCATATACAGAATCTAATTCACTATTTCTCCGTTTTTGCTCTCATTTTCTCAGTAATAACATATTTATTTGTGGAGTCATTTTTATCTTATTTGTTAAGTGTGGAGGGGTTTAAATAATTTACCGTTTGAACTAAAAGCTATTTAAGTTTTGTAAATACAATTAACAAATAGTTAGGAAAGCAGTGTAAGCCGTGAGAGGAGTATAAATTTTTTTTATAATTGATTTACGTTTTTGTACAGCTTGGTTAATTTTTTAAATATTTATTTACTTTCGGTCATTACTTTAGAAAGCACATGACTCAAAAAGGTGTTTTGCACGTTTCTTCTTTCTTTTCGATAAATTTATTGCTTTCCACCATAGTTTTTAAGCTGCCACTATATAAACTAAAGTGCTAAAAGACTAAAAAGAGGCGGCTGTATAATAAAATAAGTTTTACGTTTTGTTAACTTCGTACCATACCTTCATTTATTTCAACAAGGAAAAAGGAAAGAAAAACTCACAATTTCTTTTTCATTATGAGAAAAAACCTTTACATGGAGAACTTTTGGGTTTTATACTTTTTTATTAGTTTTTGCTTTTTTATATATATAGAAATTTTGAGATTGCATTCATAATTCAGTATAAAAATTCACTAGTTGTAAAGGGCCATTACATTGACTGAGCGATCTAACATCAAATTTAAGATAATCATAATTTATGTTATTATAAAATATATATATATATACAGAAATTCTCTTATGCGGATATCCGGACGTTATTATCGTGCGGACGCAGTGTATTCTGTACTACCCCCGCCTTGTTTTCCTGCCTATTTACACATACATCCGTACGTTCCGCACGTTAATGCATCCAGATAAGAGAATGACTGATATACAGAAATTCTCTTATCCGGATGTATTAACGTGTGAAATATACGGATGTCATTATAAACAGACATGAAAGTAGAGAGGGATAGTACAAAATACATGGCGTCCGCACGATAATAACATTCGGATGTCCATATAGGAGAATTTCTATATATATTTTAAAAAAAACATCACGTATAAAGTGTACTTGAATTTACAAAAATTCTTTAAAATAAAAATATTTTCATAAACTATTATTCTGATATATTCTGCTTGCTTAATTATCACCCTTTTTAGGAAACTACTTAAATAAGGGATCAAAATTGTTGATATTTTTATAGATTTTTATGCCTGTTGACAACAAAATAGCAACAAAAAAGAAAAACTCGATGACCAAGAAAAGTATTAAAGTAGGGTTCAATAATTTGAGCAATACCTTCCACGCAAACTTACAATTGACAAAAACTCCAAGTTCAATATTTTTCTACATCGCCGTGACCCACATCATACATATATATAAGCTTTCAGATCGTACATCATACATATATATAAGCTTTCAGATCGTACGTTCAAGAAAATCAAAATCGATATAGTTTTAGGTTTTTTGAACAAAACTAAGAAAAAACAGTCAATCGTGAATCCTCCATACAAATTCTGGCCCTCCTACTTTTTTGTTGTGCACTTCACCACTTTATTTTCTTGTTTTTTGTGTGATGGGTGAGTGGGGATCACTGGCGGAACCACTACAAAGGTTGCAGTGGGTTGTAGCCTAGGGAGATTTTTGGAAAAAAAAAAATCAAACTTATATATTTGCTTTATTTTAAATACAATCCAATAGGTTTGATTCCCTCATTTCCCAATATAGCTCGTAGCCAAAGAAAAAAAAAAATTGAAAATTAGTCAATAGAGTTATAAACTAACGTGTTTATATGATTTAATGTATACTTTTATTTCTAAAATGACTATAGAGACTGTAAGTACATACAAAAATGATCATAGATTTTTAGCTAATAACTTTAGCTAACTCACCTGTTGAAAAATTCATGATTCCGCCATATATATATTCTTTTATCCGGATGTTCGGACATTATTACCGTGCGAATATCATGTATTGTCTATTACTCCTCCATATTTTCATCTCTATTTACAATGGTATATGCACGATAATAATATCCAGAGAATAACTATATATATATTTATGCATGCAGTGGCTTTGTTATAAATATGAAGGATTATTTTGTGGCGTCAAAGAGTCCGATGTAAAACTAAAAGAAGGGAAAGTGATGGCTTTTGGGGGGTTTACTTTGCTTGCACTTGCAGTCGCCAAAAAGAAGGTTCATATTGGAAAAGAAGAGAAGACAGATGTGAGCAGTTAGAGCTCTTATCAACTTATCATTTGTGGCATATATAATAAGACCATCTTTCTTTTCTCTCTCTAGGGTTTTACTAGCTCAAAAGATGTAGATTTATATGAGATGGATGGAAATTACAAAACCAGTCACACAGAGATTCCTTTGAGCGTCCAGGTATCTTCCTTGGTCGTCGAGGCCTTTTACACCTCAGCAGCACATGCTTTGGTTCACAAATCTTTTGGCAACATTTCCATTGGTGGGTTACACGCATGCAATGCCACTTTACTTTTCACTAATTTGGCTCTTACTCAAGTACTTACTTAGTCACACACCACAGTCGACACCCATAACCAATCCAAAACCAAAAGCTTCTATTTTTTTTTTATTAATTTGTTTAATTAGGTTATAACAGTTTTAGACTATGATTAAAACTCTTGGACAACAGGGGGAAAATAAATAAATATACAATATTTAGCAGTTTTTGTGGTCCTTGTCGGGTCAACCCACTTTCTTTCATTCTTCTTCTTCTTTATTATTCAATTTTCAACGGGTTGGGTTTTGCTAATTTTTAATGAATTCCCCCCCTGCTTTCTCTAACTTTGTTTGTGGCATGTTTCTTCATTTACTTATTCATTCTTGATTGATTTTTTTTTATATAATGCAGAATCTCTCTCTCTCTCTCTCTCTCTCTCTCTCTCTCTCTCTCTCATCATTTTGCAATTTGCATAGAGAATTATACAATTAATCACAAAATAACTGCTAATTGGCTCTAACTTTGCGTGTGGAGAATTTTGAAGCAGATGCAACTCCTATACCTTACAATCGGATATGATTTTTGTCCTCATTGAGCCATCATAGAGTATTCCAAATATTTGCTGGCCAGACCACATTATGAGACTGACTTGTGTATTTAAGTGTTTGGCCCCAAACGGAAAATTCCACCCAAGTTCCAACCCTGATTTCATCTTCATCTTTCTGTTAAATTTCACTCCTACATATAGTATTTTGAAGGTCCAACTACAAATTAAGGGTTGCTATATAAAAATAAAATAGAATATGAAAAGCGTTAGCTTGATTTGAAGCTATGCAATAATTTTCCCGAAAACCCTGTTAGTGGAACTTTTTTTATTGCTAAAAGTATTTATAAAGGTATCATTCGCAGTACCTTTTTATTTTTCTGTTCCATGTTGGTGATGCATACTGTAATTAATGGAGTCTCTCTACCTTTCTAATAATTTGATCGTGGAGATTTCAATCATGAATTAGAAGCAAAAACATCAACTGCATGCATCCACAATATTTCACTTTCGACAAAAAGCATTCAAAACAAGTGTAAATCCCTCCTTCCTCCTCCTTGTTGATGTTTTGTTGCATGTCACCTTTGCTAATTTGGCTAATTGACTATTCTGCTACCCAGCCAAAAAGCAAATTTAGAGCAAAATAATAGTAATAATCAAAGTTTCCACTTTGTTAAAAGGTGTTTTTGACTACATAACAAATATTTATTTATTTATTTTTTTCCATTTAGAGAAGGTTTGGATTGGATCTTTACAGATGTGGACGTAAACCGGATCTTGCACATCTTTGAACTCTGTGTGCCAATAATGAACCCAGTAACTCTTGCCTTTCAGTGGAGAAAAACTTCGTTGCAATGAGAATAACACTATTTTGCTATTTTTAGTTAATAATGATGTATCACGTGTAAATATTATTACGCATGTCATAGTATTATTAGTCGAAAATAGCAAAATAATGATATTCCCGTTTCATGGAAGTCTTTCGCCTTTCATTGAGATTTGTTCAACCATCTAGGGTGAAAAGGAACAACTGGCTATAATTAGATTTAGTATGACGCGACACAAAAAATTAAGTTAGAAAGTATCAAAAGTTGATAGGGACCTACATTTTTTCTTGAGGCCCAAGCTTTGGCTTTGGGTGGCGTACGACTTTCGCTGCACATGGTTGGTTTAAACGCATAAGACAACAACTTTTTCTTGTGGAGATTTGGCATGTTCTCAAGCTCATATTATATGGCAGTAAATCAGTTATCACATCAGAAAGAAAACTACTCATACAAGATAAAGCACCACACACAAGATGAAGTTAATTAAGGTGGTGTTATGTTATGCATGTGGGTGGAGAAGGCACAAATTAAACCGACCCCCACAGGCTGTAAGACCTAATCTCACTTAAATTATTAACGAAAAAATCCAGACCGATAGTTTGCCCAGGTTGGCCCAGCCAGGAAATGCCGACTGGCTCTTTTGTTGGTTTGTGATGCTAAGTGACACATCCACACTGAAAGAGAAAGGTGCTCACTCTATAACACCTAACTAGGTCTAAAGGCCGGCAAACAACAATATGACATGCCATCTCACTTTTAAAAAAACAGTGTTAAAGCCATTGAGGGATTACCACAATGGTTGTGGCCCTTCTTTTCTCTCTGTTTGACACCGAGAATTAAAATTTCAGGATTTCTTTCCTCCAATGTAAAAAAAAAAAGTTGTATTGCATGTAATGCAAAGCCATATGTGTATATTTCTTCAACCATAAGACTATCGATTTTCTTTTACAACAAGTACCCATTAGTTTATTTAATATAAAATTCCGTCTAACCATCTGACTGTGTGCGCGTGCGTATGTGCATGTTATGCGCTCCAAATGTAGACCCTACCATGGCAAGTCCCCCAGGGCCACACCCAAAAGCAAAGAAGTAAACCCATGCAATAGATCCGTCCTTATCAAGTTATGTTTAGGACATTGCGTTTTGCTGTTTCCATGCCAAGTTGCATCGGTAGCTTTCCATGAGGACAAACTTTTTTCTTTATGAATTTAAAACCCTTTCACACTACTTAGTTGTATCATTTTCCTTACTATGATTTCTGCTAGTCTTTGTTTTTATCTTTCTTTTGTTAAAGATGAGGAGAACAAATTGTACTGGAATTTAACATACCAAGAGATAAAGTTATAGCTCAAAGTGGTTATCTCATGTATCTATCTCATGCACATGAGGTCATATGTTCAATTTCCCCCTCCATTAATATTGCTATGAGAAGTCATTTTTGAATTATTTGATCGTTTGTTTGTGATATCTATAAAATTTCCTTAATTGTAGGTAGGTAATTACCAGTTGGATATTCACTAAAAATCTTGTCACACTCTTAATTTCTCAATTGTGTCTTGCATGATCGAACTCTAAAGTCATGTTTTAATTAGGTCACGGCAATACATTAATGAATTAGTGGTAACAAAGATTGATGTGACAACATTGGGGTTGGAAGCAGGTGACACTTTATATATGTAAGAACTAAGAAATTGTGTTGTACGTTCATTGCCTTCTTATAGTGCTAACTAGTTAGCTGCTTGGTGGGGAAGAAATGATTTGTTTAAGGGAAAAAAACTAGAGATACAATTTCGCGAGTAATATTTTGTTTTGACTTTTATATGTGGTGATACAATCAACTTATGATATAACACATCATTGATTGAGAAATGTCAATTATGCCACCTACCTATATAATAATATTGAGACTCATAACACATCACATGAATGTGTAATGATAACATCCAAATATTTTCCTATTCCACTACTAAACTTATGACAAGGGCAACAGTCCCACAAAGCCTCGACTCCAAAAATGTAGGGCCAAATTAAACTAACGTCGCATGAAATAAATAATTTGTTATTAAAAAGAGTATGTGTTCCAGCTGCCTTTGTCCTAATTAGATTCTTACCCACAAGGACAAGATGGAACAACTAAGAAGAGTTGTAACACTCACTGAGTGCATGCCATTAAATTACATGGCATTACACAATTACAATATACGTATCAAGCTTTTTGGACATAAATTACATGCCATTAATCGGGCCAAGTAAACTTTTCTGGGCCAATCGGACCGATTGAGTTTTATTTTTGCTCAATCGGACTCATGTGAATACCTCCCAAGTACAATGGCGAATGGGGTCTTTTAACAAATGAAACAAAACCAATCCATCTGCATTGAAGAGATAAAGCAAAATAAAAAACATAGTGATGATAATTAAGCAAACATGATATATATATTTTAATAATTGTAGTCATGTTAGGAAATATGCATATAAATGCGTCAAAGGAGAAACGGCCGCCAACGAAATCTAGCCCAATAGGAAAAGGGCCTTGATTTGCAGACTAGTCGTCCCACCTAGGTTCCCGTGCTGTCTTCCTTCCCCTTGCTCTTCATGTTCTTGCCACCGCTCCCTTTTTTTGTCATGTTGATTGCTCTATCCACCCAAAAGCCCTAGCTAGCTAGGTTTTTCCATTTCTCAAGGTTCGCTCTTTCATGCTATGTTTTTTTTTCTCTTCTAATTACACACAAGTTGCCATAGCACCAGCCACGCAGCCCATTGGCCCAAATACGAGAATTGGGCGCTGAATGGGGTTTAGGCTATTATTCCAACTATGAGAGTTTGGTACTGAAGGGTTTATCCCATTGGTCCAGACGCAGACCAAATTTTTTTTTTATAAAAAAATTATGGTTTTGCTTGCTTAATTCATTTTAGCTGTATTCTCTTGAAATTCTTGAGAATATCCCAGTATATTATTTATTTATCCGTCACTAAATATGACTTAATACTAAATTAATGTTAATCTTCCAGTTGTTGCAGCTGTATGTGGGGACTCTCGCTTCTACTTCCACAAAACGATCCCTGTTTTATGCGGATTTTGCATTAAGAAATAGTTGACTAACAGACAACTTGGGTTCCCATGTTTGTCATTTTGCCTCGCACTACTATCCCGGAGCAGTTGAAGATTGACGGTGCAAGATGCCCACAAGTCTGATACGATATCAATTTCCTTTTTCTACACAAACAGATGAGTTTTATGTGAAATTTTATTTGTTAATTTGGTTGACTATCAGTAATTAAAGGTTATCACAAATTTTTTTTTTTCTAATGATATTTCCAATTGAGAGGGGTGATAATATACTAAACTCATACACATTACACGAATGCTAGGACTCGAACTCAATTGCTCCAAACCCATACACTAGTCTTTGGACATGGCCATTTAAATATATTTGAGTATAGTACCAAACCAATTGAGGTACGTTTCTATTCATGTAGTTTTCATCTTGGTTTGACTTAAAATTTATACTCATGATGTGTCATGCCATCTTTCATTATCCTATTTAGTTGTTCAACAATTGATATAAAAAAAACCTTGAAATTATATTCAAAGTACACCACGAGTCTGTTGTTTGGATTAGGACAGCCTATATTCAAAGTAGAATTTGGTCATTACAGCAAAAGGAAAGAGTGCTCATAGCTTGTGTTTATATAAGGCTGTGCATTACAAAGTGCCAGAACAGAACATCATATAGTTGAACTGTTCTCCATCAGATTCGTATGTGTTTCTGCTCCAAAGTTTTATGATGGAAAACAGCAAAAATCTGGATTCCCCTGAACTTCCATCTCTCATCAGATATATATCATCAAATGAATTGGCTGGCTTTGATAATGTTGAGGAAAATAGATGTCTCAATGGCAGCTCTCAACCAAGTCACCTTCAACCTATCAGTCCATCAGCTAAAGTAAGTTCATCTTAAACTTTCATTTCATGCCTACAAAATAAATACAACAGAGGCAGTAGCACTAGCACAGTTCACATGCTATAATTGCTTTGGCAAATTTATTTCATTCTGCAGAAGAAGGATAAGAGAAAATAGAGTTTATAATGGTTATGGATATAGTAACTTGTTTTATGCATTTTTACACCAGGGAATTGAGGTGGCGACAGCGTTAGAATGCGCATTTGATGGATCCGAACCCCCGATTCATCAAAGGGTGCATTCTGTTTCTATTAGCATGCCACCATCACCAATCGGAATTCATTTACACAACAGCAAAAATATGCTCTTCAGTGAAATTCCAAATTCTTCTACCGCAACTGAAACTGCTGGCAGCAAACTGCCCAAAACCGTAAAATTTCACTCCCAACCAATGCCAAAAAGCTCTGCACTTGAGGAGGCAATTAGCACTGGACATTATTCTTATCATCCAAGTATTGAAAGGTTGAAAGATAAGAGGTTTGATACTTTCAAAACGTGGTCTAGAAAACTTGAAAGACAGATGACACTACTCCGCGGAAAGACACCAAGGGAGACTGAACCAGAGAATGCTAATCTGCAAAATGCAGAAGTTGAACGTTTACCTGCAGACCGATACTTTGATGCATTGGAAGGGCCAGAGTTAGAAACCCTTAGGGTAATGTGTAATGTTCTTCTTCAGCATTTACAAATGTTTGATATTGTTTTGTTATTCATAGTTTTTTTCTTTCAACTTTAATGTGATGAAACAGGATTCAGAGGAAATACTCCTTCCAGATGACAAACAATGGCCCTTTCTTCTCCGGTATCCTGTTTCTTCATTTAGCATCTGCCTCGGCATTAGCAGCCAAGCTATTTTGTGGAAGACCCTTCCTACCTCTGCCTCCACCAAATTCCTCCACTTAAGCTTAAAACCAAATCTAGTTCTGTGGTGCATTTCAGTTGCTCTTGTAGCTATTGTTGCTTGTATCTACCTTCTAAAAGTGATCCTTTACTTTGAAGCAGTTCGCCGTGAGTACTACCACCCTGTTCGTGTCAACTTCTTCTTTTCCCCATGGATAGCCCTCTTGTTCTTAGCTCTTGGAGTGCCACCTTCATTTGCTAACAACCTGCATCCATCTCTTTGGTACATCCTCATGACCCCAATCTTATGCCTTGAGCTTAAAATCTATGGACAGTGGATGTCAGGAGGCCAACGTAGGCTTTCAAAGGTAGCCAATCCTGTTAACCATCTTGCAATTGTTGGGAATTTTGTGGGGGCATTGCTAGGTGCGTCAATGGGACTAAAAGAAGGACCAATATTCTTCTTTGCTGTGGGGTTGGCTCACTACATGGTGTTATTTGTAACTCTGTACCAGAGGCTTCCAACAAATGAGACTGTAATCCCAAAGGACCTCCATCCTGTGTTCTTTCTGTTTGTTGCAGCACCAAGTGTAGCTTCCATGGCATGGGGAAGAATCCAAGGCTCTTTCAATTACGGTTCACGAATTTTTTACTTCATTTCCTTGTTCCTTTATCTCTCACTGGCAAGTATAACCTGAATCAAGTCCCAATACTCTAGGACTACCAAGATAATATAGATAATTTTGATTCATTTATTTTATTACAGACTAGTATTCTTAACTTTTTCTAAACCTTCTTCACTGCTTGTACAGGCAGTTCGGGTTAACTTTTTCAGAGGATTTAAGTAAGATATCACATCCATTAATTTCTCTACATAACCTGAAAATAATATTGCACATTTATACTTCAAATGCCTAATATTCACTTTCATCTGGATCTATAGGTTTTCTTTGACATGGTGGGCATATACATTCCCAATGACTGGTGCTGCCATTGCAACCATCAGATACTCAAATGAGGTCACAAATGTGGTAACACAAACTCTGGCTGTCATACTCTCTCTCACCGCCACAATTATAGTCACCATTCTTCTCATAACAACCATCTTGCATTGTTTTGTGATCCAAGACCTCTTCCCCAATGACATTGCAATTGCCATCAGTGACAGAAAGTTAAAACCAAACAGGACATGGTTCCAACTTAGACACGGAAGCTCAGACTCCAAGGACATCCAAAAACTTTTGAAGTCAGCAACAAGTTCAGAAACCAAAGATTTAGAGGCAACCTAGCTCTGAGATTTGGAGTAACAACACGTATATGGTGTTACGCCGCTACTCGAACATGGGAGGAACATAGGTTTAAACTTTCATAGTTCCAGTGAGCATGTGTAGAGTGAAACATCATATCTTGTGTAGTACATACATTAAGAGTGCATTGTGAGAGAAGGGTGCTGGTAATATTGTGTGTTATGCTAGTTAGATTTCCGGAACCGCTTGAAGAAATAAACTGATCCATGATCTTGCTGAATTAATTTCCTTCCTGGCTTTTGATAATGGAAATAAGTACTTAGCTTCCTCATATTATCGATGCACTTTCATCACATTATGCAGAGTGTTGACACAAATTCCAATTGTTTGGACCTTGTATAACTTTGGGATTAAAATTTGGGTTCAGTTATCAGATTTAGTGGTTCCTATTCAATAACAAGCTAAATTTTTTTTGTTTAATTAACATGTTATTCATGCGCTCAATAGCAAAGCAAACAAATGTGATGACCCGAAACAAAACTGTAATGATCACTGTTCATGGGCTGTTGACAAATAGAGGGAGTGGCAAGTATGTAAATTAGATACGAAGGGAGGGTAAAATTGGTAAAGGATTTTCCTTGGTTGATTGAAGAACAGGGAAGAAAAGAAAGCATTCTGAGGAAATCTAGAGAGGAAGAAAGAAAGGATTCTGACTATTTCAAGATTTTAGATTGTATATATACTTGTTTGGCATAAAACCTACGTTTTTTTTAAAGTCCGGAAATAAAAACTTTAAAATTATTTTTAAAACGTATATCCGCGCGGCTATACCTTTTAAAAATATTGGAATATCTTTGAAAGGTATAGCCGCGCGGCTATACTATTAAAATATTCGAATATATTTAAAAAGTATAGCCGCGCGGCTATACTATTAAAATATTCGAATATATTTAAAAGTATAGCCGCACGGCTATACGGATTAAATATTCGAATATATTTAAAAAGTATAGCCGCGCGGCTATACTAATTAAATATTTGAATATATCCGGTGCTGCGATGTCTGCATTTCTTCCTTCTCTACTCAAACAATCAAAAACAAACGGGCGTTAACCATTGATTTTGAGCAACAATTTATTATATATGATGCACATTGTTTTCAATTTATTGCTCTGGTTTTGTTGTTGTTGCGGAATTTGCATTACATGTTTGACCCGCGTCTGTGGTTCTGATGTTTTGTCATTTGTTGACTTGTGAAATTGTACATTGATTTGGTTGATTATCAATAATTGAGGTTAAGGTTATAATAGCTATTAATCAGTACATGGCCATTTGAATATGTTAGGTAGATAGATTACCAATGTACCTCCCTCCTCCATTCAAGGATGTATATCCAATCTAAATTGCTCCACCAACAAAAAACTTTAGAAAATATCTTGTAACCTGGATATCAACCACCAAAAAGCTTTTGAAAATATCTTGACAATTTACACTAATATAGTTCTCAGTGGGTTTCCATCACCAGTCAGGAATCTTGAAATGTTTCATCATCCTATTTAATTAGTTGTTTTGATTAGGACTGCTTCTATATGTAAAATTTGGTAAATACTTGAGCTTGAATTTGGCAGCTTCTGATGTACTTCATGTTTTGTGCTCTAAATTTTTATGATGGAAAACAGCAAAAATCTGGATTCTGAAAAACAGAATTCGTTTGAACTTCCATCTCTCATCAGGTGTGCATCATCAAATGAAGTGTCTGGCTTTGATAATGCTGAGGAGAATAGATTTCTCAATGATAGGTATCAACCAAGTGCGCTTCAGCTTACCAGTCCATCAGCTCAAGTAAGTTTATCTTAAAGTTTCATGTCTATTAAACTAAAAAAGAGGCTGCAGCACAGACACAGAACATTCCTAATGAAACCAAGTATTTTCCATAATTCACAGCGAAAACTGTGGGAGCAAATTTCCCCACGAGAATATTCGGTTGAAAAGATTCCTCTTTTCTTTCGCCGCCTCTTTCTCCCTGCAAAATAGAACCAATAAGAGGACCACGGGGTGTTGGCCAAAACCCTCCGATGCCTAAGTTAGTTCGAGAGTTTATGAGAAAAACAATAGCTAACAATAAGTGCGGAGTTGTATGTTTATGGTGTAAACCGAGGAGCCTTATGTAAAAGAGGGAGAGAAAGGAGGTGGCTAGAGTTGCGTAGAGAAATTTAGACGTAGTTTGAGTAAGTAGTCACGTCCTTTGAGAGGTTTTGGTGCACTCCAACCTTTGTGTGGCCATGTATTTATAGGGGCCTCGGCGAGTTGGTATGGTAGGTGTGGTAGGTGTGGTTGGTGTGATTGGTGTATTTAGGGATTTTGATTTATTAGGGTTAAATCAAATCCCCTAATTGTAGGTAGTATCAATCAATCCCTAACTTAATTAGGTAAATCCTTCTTTAATTGGGAATTGTGATAGGTGCCAAATCAATTCTCAACCCAATTGAAGTAACATTCCATTTAATTGGATAATCCCCAATTAAATTGAATAATTCCCAATTAGGTTAAATAATTCCCAATTAGGTCAAATAATTCCCAATTAGGTCAAATAATCCCCAAATGGAAGGAATAATTTTGACCTAGGGTTATGACCAAGTCGGTTCCCTCAAATGCCCCTGACACGCATGGCGCGTGGTGGCATGTAGGAGTGTAGATTATCCGTTGGGCCGTCGGTATGGCTGGGCGCTTCCTTTGTGGACTTGGGCTCCTGAGTGGAGGAGGTGTTTGACTTGCTAATTTTCCGAGCTCCCAATTGGAATGGGCTTGTGACTTTTTGTAGGTCAATGAACCTCAATTGCTATAAGTGCGAGGCTTCTCTTTGCTCCTTTTCAAATTGCAAACTTGCTTCCTCTACTTTCTGTTTGTGAGAAAGATCTTGGAGGACTGTGCTTGCTTGTCAAGGAGAGGAGTTATCGCAGCACACCAAGGTAGATCATGATCTCTTGATCTGCTTCAATTTGAATTTTTGATGTGTGGTGGTGACTTTGCAGTCTTCTACTTCTGAGATGATGATATCAAGAAGAAGCTCAACCTCGGCTTAAACAGGGCCAAGGTCCATTAGGGCTCTAAACGTCCCTGCTCGGGTTAAAGTGAATGGCGCTAGTTCCGAGCGAACATCGGAAGGAGGTTGGTGGTCTGCCTTTGCCAAAAGATGTTGGAAGATGGAGGTTGTATGCCTCGGATCTAGATGATCATTAATTTGGCCGAGCGTGGTTGCAGCTAAGTTAGCGGAAGGAACAGTGTTGTAGAAAGCGAGTAGTGAAATTTCACTGGGCCGAGTGAGCCTGTAGCGGTAGGTGAACAAGATGGAGGTGCTAGAAAGCGGCAACTAAGGCTGAGCGGAGTGATTGGAGCTGTTTAAGCTAGTAGCCGCACTGAGGATGGATGCTGCCAGTGCAGTAGGCAGGTAGGAACATTGGAGCAGTAGCTGAGCAGGGATGAAGGTGGCTGCCTAACTTTGTCTGCTTGCAGCGTGAGTAACCTCGACAAGCAATTGAAGCTTGGACACGGCATGGCTAAGGTCGGTAGAGCTTTGAACATTCCTTAGAAGTTTCGAAGTGAGTGTTGGTATTTGTGGGCCGAGTATCGGAAGAAGTCGGTGGTTGCCCAGATGTTGAGAGATGGCAGAATGGTCCAGGATCGATGATCTATCTCTTGGACGGGAGGAGTGTTCTCGAACCCTCATCGAAAAGAAGAAGGCTGTGGCGAGTCTTCAAGAGATGAAGCCGGTTCTTCGTGGCGAAGAGTGTGTCTCGCTGAGGAAGAAGCCAAAGCTGCCTCTGTTGAGGAGACACAAGTCTGTTGTCCCCCATTATCTCGCCAGGGTCAAACACTTTGTTGGTGCGGATAGCGAGAAGATTGGCGGCATGCGCCATGCTCTGGATGTTCTACTCAAGCCTCATGCGACAAGCTTGAAGGGCCGTGATGCACTCGCGAAGTAGTCCGTGCGAGATCTAGTTCACCTCTTTGAGAAACAAAGAGATCACAGATATTCCTCTCCAGAAGTTCAGGTGCCTGCATCAGGTCAAAGGATGGAGATCGAGTTGGGAGGTCTGCTCATGATCCGGTTGTTGAGTTACGGGCAGTCAAGCGTAGAGTTGATTCAAAGGTGTCGTTGACTCCTTTGAAGGTGAGGTTGGCGGAGGCTAAGAGCGAGAGAGTCATTTGCTCGAGCAAATGGTTCCTCTATGGCGTCTGTGACCAAACCGGGGTGGAGCACTTTAGTCATGTCGGAGATGCAGTGTGTCTCGATCTACTCAAGACTAACTTCCAATCCCGTCCACTTTGTGCTTATTTGGTTAATCATATCAAATCGGCGATCTTGAGACCTTCTCGAGTCTTTCCTTGGAGAAACAAAGAGAAGCGACATTTCATCCGCTTCAAAGGGGGTAGTTTTTGCTCACGAGACTATTCGAATTAAATCTGTCGTTGTTGCCCCTCTTCTTCTCAACTTCGATTGAGTTGGAGAAGAAGAATGCTGAATTGACTAGCAAGCTTTCTGCCGACGGCGTTATGAAAAAGAAGACGTCGATTTGAGGGCAATGATATCGGTGAAGAGCTCTCTTGCCAAGAAGGACTAGAGCTTAGCTACACTCTGTGACTTGGTTAGTCGAAAGGATGCTTACTGTCTTGAGCGCAAGAATGCCGATCTCGCCTCGATTATGACAAGCTCTGGTTAAGCTGCAGCACTACCACAAGTTTGCTGAAGAATCCAAGTTTGAGGCCACCGTAGATGCGTATAAGTGGGCTACGGATGCACAATGGGATCGCTCCTCCTATGCCATTGAAGATGTAGACATCGAGGCAACTGCACGACTTGTTCCACTGCTCAAAGTGAGCAGGTTAAAGTGTAAATGCGGAAGGAGTTGAAGAGCGGGCGAGGCGAAAGCGGTAGGGAGGCGACAGATGCAGGTGATGAGATGATGGCAGAGATGTCGTGGATCGACCGGTGGGAGCTGCGAGAGCGTGGGCTGATCAAGCGAGCTGCAGAAGGGGCTGCAGATCAAGGATCTCGCCTGCCTGTGAGTAGATGAAGACTTCTTTTCAGCTTTTGTAGTTTCCTTTCTTATTTAGAATAATTGGTAAGTGTTTGACCATTTTCTTTTTGTTGAACTTGGTAGGTTGGTCACTTTGCTATGAAAATTTCAGTTATTTCTTCAACTTCAATTTGCATATTGTCTTATGAACTTGCTTGAGGTAGGCCAGTGTCTTGATTGTGTATCTTCCTTTGGAGATTTATGAGTGCCGGGTCCCTTGAGGATTCGGGCGTGTTCCATATCTTGTAGAATGTTTTTGGTTGTTCACCTGCGTCTCCCGAAGGACGCTGCTTATGGGCAACTTATATGGCTATCCTGCCTCCTTAGGAAACGGATAGGAACACGGATACCTCCTTAGGAAATTCAGCGCACCACTGCGTCTCGAAGGAGCGCTTCTACGGTGCGTCTCCCAAGGGCACTTCTTACGAGGCTGCGTCTCGAATGACGCTTTGGTTGTTTCACCCCGCGTCTCCCGAAGGACGACGCTGCTTATGGGCAACTTATGGCTATCTGCCTCCCTTAGGAAACGGATAGGAACCTGGATACCTCCTTAGAAATTCTGGCGCACTGCGTCTCCCGAAGGACGCTACTTCTGGGGCTGCGTCTCCAGAAGGACGCTTTGGTTGTTCACCCTGCGTCTCCGAAGGAGCTGCCGCTTATGGGCAACTTATATGGCTATCTGCCTCCCTTAGGAAGCGGATAGAACCGGATACCTCCCTTAGGAAATTCTGGGCGCACCTGCGTCTCCCGAAGGACGCTTAACTGCAGGCTGCGTCTCCCGAAGGACGCTTTGGTTGTTCACCTGCGTCTCCCGAAGGGCCGCTTATGGGCAACATATGGCTATCCTGCCTCCTTTAGGAAACGAATAGGAACCTGGATACCTCCTTAGGAAATTCACAGCGCACCTGCGTCTCAGAAGGACGCTTATGGGCTGCGTCTCAGAACGCAGCCATGGTCGCCACCGCATCTCGAAGAATGGCCTTATGGGCAACTTATATGGAGACATTCTGGATACACTCCATATGCGGTGAGATGATGGCCGGAGTATGATCTGCGAATGAGCTTGTTTAGTGCATGTAGTATCTCGCTGCAGCCTGTTTGGACTTTTCTAGCTTCGGACTTGTCCGTTGGTAGATTTTCATTCATCGGTAGTCGATGATGGTCTTGCCAGTGGGGTCCTCGTCAATGCATTAAGGCGTCGATTGGCTCTATTTCTTGATGCTTGGGCGTCCAAGGTGTTCGAAGGGATGGAGTGTCCGAATTGGGTATCCAGGCAGAACCTAGGCTTGCAGAGCATCTGCATGCGCATTTCTGCAGGCACATTGGATGGTGAAGGTAGAAACGCCTTTAACGACTCTTGGACTTTGTCAAGGTACAAAATCATCCTTGGGTGCTTAGCCATGTATTCACCGGAGAGGCTTGATTCGTGATTAGCTGAGATCCGAGTAAGCGGCTAACTTCTTGATACAGCTAGCCTTTTTTGCCAAGCGAGGCAGCGAGTAATGATTAGCCTCGTTGTTCGAGGCCGGAAAAACTCAAGTGTAATGGCTTGCTCCAATAGGGTTCCATCTCGGGTGATGATGACACTGCTCCCGCTCCTTTGTGGTTTGGCCTCCGTCTACAGCGCAAGCCACATGTCTATGGGTTGGCCAGTTCGTGGAGGCGATGTGTGCTTCGAACTTTCCTTACTTTTTGTGACCAACTTCTCTTCTTGGTGTTGGAGTAAACTCTACAACAAAATCTGCTAAAGCTGAGCTTTTTATGGCGATCTTTGGCGGTAGAAATTAAATCTTGCTTAGCTCTATAGCCCACTTCATGAGTCGAGAAGCGTCGGAAATTGTAGTATTGATCTCAAAGGAAAGTCGGTCATGACGATGACTCATGAGCTTGGTAGTAGGTCGTAACTTTCGCGGGAAACTACAAGGGCCAAAATGAGCTTTTCCAATTCGGTGTGAGTCTCTGCATCGAGGAGAGCTTTTGACGTGTAGAATCTTGGATGTTTGGGCCCCGATTCTTCTCGGATGAGAGGAGCTAACGGTGAGTTGGACCTTTGCCAGTACACGAACAAGTCCTCGCACAGGCTTTGAGGAAGCGGGGGAGGTGAAGTGAGGTAAGTCTTTCAGATTCTACTTCGCACTCCTCATCCCACTTGTCTCTCTGTCCTTTTTCAAAGCTTTAAAAAATGGCTGCACTTGTCGGTAGATCTCGAGAGGAATCGATTGAGGGCCACTTCTGCTGTCAGGACTTTGTATTTCCTTGATAGTGGAAGGTGACTTCATCTCGAGAATGGCCTTTATTTGGCGCGGTGTGCCTCGATACCTCGTTGTGTGACTAGGTATCCCGAGAAATCGGCCGGACGATACACAACGTGCATTTACTTGGATTCAACTTCATGCGTCTTTGGCGTAGCATCTTTGAATGCCTTAGGAGGTTTTGATGTGATCACGCGTTTTGGGGCTTTGACCAGCATGTCATCTACGTGAACTTCCATAGTCTTGCCGATTTGCTCCTTAAAGATTTTATTCACAAGCCTTTGGTATGTTGCTCGGCGTTCTTGATGAGGGCATGACCTTGTAGCGAAAAGAGGTCCCTCTTTCGATGATGAAAGAGGTTTTCGCCTGTCATCCTCGTGCATCAAGATTTAATTATAGCCGGAGTAGGCGTCCATGAAACCGAAACAGCATTGCGGAAGTTGAATCCACAGTGTCGATTCTGGCGGTGGAAAGTTGTCTTTAGGGCATGCTTTGTTGAGGTCGGTGTAATCGACGCACGCTCTCCATTTGCCCTCTTCTTGTTTGCCACGAACAACGTTGGCTAGCCACTCGAGTAGGAGACCTCTTGAATGAAGGCGACTAGGGAGCTTGTCGATCTCGGCTTCAATGATCGCAACCCGTTCGGGGGCGAAGTTGCGCTCTCTTACCAGCCACCGGCTTACTAGCAGGTTGGCGTGAAGTCGATGGCGAGATGATCTGCGGTCGATGTCGGGCATGTCAGATGGCGACCATGCGAACATGTCTTTGTTGATACGGAGGAAGGTGGTCGGCTCCACCTTCTCGTCTGGCTTAGCGCGAGCCGATCCGCGTCACCTGCAGGTCGTCGGATCAAGGGGGTACTAACTCAACGTCCTCCTCGGGCTTCCATCCTTCTTGGAGAGACCTTGGACGGATTCCCTACAACTTGGTCTGATTCTTTGATTGCTATTTGGGAATAGCTATCCCCCTTTCCCTCATGGCCTGCTTGGTTGTCTGGGGTGAGATACGGTTGTTCTACTCCCTTAGTTGCGATTCACGGGAGGAGAGCTGTGTTTGCTTGCTCTTCTTCAGCCCTTGACGAGCATTTCCCGCCATTGCACGATCACTATTGATCGTGGCCCGACGCGCCCCGGGGGATGGGGTAGCGGATCTTCCGATGCGTGGCGGAGGTGATGGCGTTGATCTTACCGATCCAGTGCCGAGAATGCCATTGTAGGGTGAGACTTCATCAATGACCATGAATGTTTGCAAGTCGATTATAGGTGGGAGTAGGCGTCGAGATCTATCGTGCCTTTATGCTTAATCGTTGTCATGACTTAGGCGTTTGATTGTTGATCTTTGTCTCCAAGCCCATCTATTTGGATGGTTGCCCGATTCTGCAGGATATTAGGTCGTTGCGCCTCATCACGCATGGATTCGGTCGACCTCGGCTGAGCAATGCGAATGCCGATGACAAGGCGTCATTGTGTGGCATGTCGAGGCCTACTAGATCTTTCTTTTGGAAGTCGATCATTGGATCGTCTCACCGCTTCCGAGGTCGGTTGAGATTTGGGAAATCACAATGGCTTTGTTTGATCTTCCTTTTCTTTTCCTTCTTGGTCAGCCCGGATTCCTGAGTCGGCCAGGATCGTGTTAATCCTTATAACTTTGTGGAGGTTCCTTGCGACGTCGCGGTCCTCGTCTGTGAATGGTCTTCTTTGCTATGAACTCGATGCAATGGCCTTCTCTCACGAGCTCTTCGAGGTGCGTTTTCCGGGCAATGCGATTGTTTGTGGTGTGCCCATGCGTCCCATGGAAGGCACGGTATTTTCCTAGTATCCCTCTTGTCAGGATCTCCCTTTAAGGGTGGCGGTCTCTTTACCCAAGGCTTGTCCTTCACTTGGGCTAAGATTTGATGTATGGGGATGGAGAACTTGGTAAAGTTCTCCCTGCGCGTCACTTCTCCTTGCGGGCGTGACTTACGCTTGTCTTTAAACTTGTCGCCTCACGACTTTTTGCGCTTGGTAGGTGATCTTCCTACTTTGGTGAATTTCTTTGCGGCGATTCGATCTTCATCCCCGGAGCGCGTAGCGTTCCGCGATCGCGAAGACCTACGCCGCAGTGGTGGGAGTGATGGTCGCAGTATAAGTCGTGCTCGGCGGAAGACCTTTCTTGAAAGCGTAGTCGCGACTTGGTCATCGCATCCCACAATGGTCGCCTTTTACGCTTTGAATCTCTAATGTAATCTCGGAGAGATTCATGGACTTCTTGTATATGTTGAACAGTGGCCAGTGGTTTTTCTTAATCGCTCGATAAGAAGTGTACTCCTTAGTGAAGACATAAGTCAGCTCCTTGAAGGCTTGGTCATTGACAGGTGTGGAACCCGATCTTGGCTGCTCCTGCTTAAGGTCATTGCAAACACTTTACACATTAACGCATCTTCGGTCTTGTAGAGGATCATAATACTCTTGAAATGCTTGAGATGGCTTTGGGGTCGGAATCCCCTTTGAAGTGTGCAAGAGAGAGCGTTGAGAATCGCTTTGGGAGCAGCTGCTCGATTTTGTGAATGGCGTGGAGTTCGCTCGATGCCTCCTGCGTAGTGCATCTTGAAATTTCCGCCTGCCTTCAAGTCTCAAAGTCGGTCATTCACGAAGCTTCTCGGCGTCTTCTGCACGCATAAGTTGCTGGTCAAGTTGACGACCTTCATGATTGAAGCGGCGCTGGTTGACTTCCTCGTTGGCTCGCAAGGCGTCGTCCTGGTTGTCTTGCCCAGGTGGCATATTGGTGGGCGGCGCTTGCGAGGGATTCCTGCGACTTGTCGGCGGGGATTGGTTCTTCGAACCGGCAGCCGAGCGGCGTTCCTTCACGATCCTCGTTGCGATAGTCATCGGGTTGACCTTCTTGGGGCCCTGACCTCTCTTGTACACTTCCTCGCGGGCCCATGCGAGTGAGGATGTCGATCGTGGGCCCCGACCTCTCACGCACGTTGGTCCTCGAACTCAATCTTGATTGGATACTTAAATGCGCTTTCCGGAGTGTGGCTCGCGATGCTTGTGACATGCCGCCACTTGTCCGTCACGTTGTCGTCTTCCTCTTTATGCCGCTTTACGCTGCGACCTCTTGAGACCTTTCGACCTGCAATGTGGGTGCGTCAGATCCATCATTCTCTCTTCGCCTGTCGTCCAAGGTCAAGATTTCGGGCCAAGCACCTTGGTTGAGGAGTTGTCGCGCATCAACTCGGGTAAGTCGTCCATTCTTTGGAGCCGTTGGTGACTCTTGGAGATCGAGGTCTACTTGACTTCGTGGAAGGGAGGAGAGAATTGCGTGGAGCCCAATTGCACACGGGCTAGGGTTTCGTTAGAGGTGTACGCGGGAGCGCACGTCGAGCGCGCGGCAAATGAGAGAGTGGTTGAAGTTGCTCCAAGATTGGGCCTAGGTCGGCGGCGGTAATGAGCCCACCTTGATGGGATGTTCCACCATGCTCGGCGGTGGTTCCATGAGGGTGGCTAGATCAGGCCATGGGGCCTTGGATGGCGGCGGTGGCCGTGCGGTGGTGAGAGGTGGTGGTGCCACCATGTCGATCAGCGGGATCATGGGTGGAGTGGCTTTGGGCCGTCGCGGATTTTGCCATCGCGGCGGTTTTGCCCTCGTCTTCTTGCTTCCAACCATGGTTGTTTGGAAGGCTTCGTGGATTGGAAAATAGGAGGAACGGATTCCTTGAGCAGCGTGAGTATAACTCGTGCTCAGTAAAGCACCAATTTGTGGGAGCAAATTTCCCCACGAGAATATTCGGTTGAAAAGATTCCTCTTTCTTCTTCGCCGCCTCTTTCTCCTGCAAAATAGAACCAATAAGAGGACCACACAGGTGTTGGCCAAGGCCCTCCGATGCCTAAGTTAGTTCGAGAGTTTATGAGAAAAACAATAGCTAACAATAGGGTGCGGAGTTGTATGTTTATAGTGTACGGGCGGCCGGGCCTTATGTAAAAGAGGGAGAAGGAGGTGGCTAGAGTTGCATAGAAATTTAGGCGTAGTTTGAGTAGTAATTAGCGTCCTTTGAGAGAAGTTTTGACGTACCTCGCCTTTGCCATGTATGTATTTATAGGGGCCACGAGGTTGGTATGGTAGGTGTGGTAGGTGTGGTTGGTGTGATTGGTGTATTTAGGGATTTGATTTATTAGGGTTAAATCAAATCCTAATCGCTGGTATGAGTATCAATCAATCCTAACTTAATTAGGTAAATCCTTCTTTAATTGGGAATTGTGATAGGTGCCAAATCAATTCTCAACCCAATTAGGTAACATTCCATTTAATTGGATAATCCCCAATTAAATTGAATAATTCCCAAATTAGGTTAAATAATTCCCAATTAGGTCAAATAATTCCCAATTAGGTCAAATAATCCCCCAAATGGAAGGAATAATTTTGACCTAGGGTTATGACAAATTAGGTTCCCTCAAAAACTATAATTTGCTTTGAGAAATTTATTTCCTTCTGCTCTATCTGCTACAAGATGTGATTGCGTACTTTGTTTTGTTTGTCGACCGCCAAAGAATGAGAAGAAAAGCAAGGTTTTTAATGGTTATGCTTTTTTATGCTTTTTTATATATCAGGGAATTGAGACAGATGCCTTAGAATTTGCACTTGATGAATCTGAACCCCAAATTCATCAAAGTGTGCTTGCTGTTTCTATTAGCATGCCAACATCAGCAATAGAAATTCATTTACAGGACAACAAAAGAATGCTCTTCAGTGGTGAAACAAGTTTCAACAATGGAATTCCAGCTTCTTCTGCCACACTTAAAAGCGCTAGCAGCAGCACACTGCCCAAAGGATTAAAGTTTCACCCTCAGCCAATGTCAAAAAGCTCTGCATTTGAAGAGGCAACTAAAACTGGACATTTCCCTGATCGTCCAAGTATTGAAAGGTTGAAAGATAAGAGGTTTGATACTTTCAAAACATGGTCCCGGAAACTTGACAGGCAAATAACACTTCTCGGTGGAAAGATACCAGGGGAAACTGAATCAGACAATGTAATTGTTAAAATTGAAGAAGTAGAACGTTTACCAGCAGACTGATACTTTGATGCATTGGAAGGGCCAGAGCTAGACACCCTTAGGGTAATCTGTCTTTCATGTTATGTTCTTTTTCAATACTTACAAAAGTAATGTTGTCTTGTAAATGATTTTGGTTTTTCATCGGCGAAGTTTAGTATCAGTTTTTCCTCTCAACTTTTGATCAAACAGGCCTCAGAAGAAATACTGCTTCCAGCAGACAAGCAGTGGCCATTTCTTCTTCGATATCCAGTTTCTTCATTTAGCATCTGCCTCGGTGTTAGCAGCCAAGCTATTTTATGGAAAACCCTGTCTACCTCGGCCTCAATGAAATTTCTCCATTTGAGCTTAATGACGAATCTAGTACTTTGGTGCATTTCAGTTGCTCTGATAGGTATTGTTGCTTTCATCTACCTTCTAAAAGTGACCCTTTACTTTGAAGCAGTTCGTCGTGAGTACTACCATCCAATCCGTATGAACTTCTTCTTTGCTCCATGGATAGTCCTCTTGTTCTTAGCTCTTGGAGTGCCACCTTCATTTGCTAACAATAACTTGCATCCTGCAATTTGGTACGTCCTCATGACCCCAATTTTAGGCCTTGAGCTTAAAATCTATGGACAGTGGATGTCAGGAGGCCAGCATAGGCTTTCAAAGGTGGCTAATCCTTTTAACCATCTCGCTATTGTTGGGAACTTTGTGGGGGCATTGCTTGGTGCATCAATGGGACTCAAAGAAGGACCACTGTTCTTTTTTGCTGTTGGTTTGGCGCACTACATAGTTTTATTCGTAACGCTCTATCAGCGACTTCCAACTAATGAGACAGTAATCCCAAAGGACCTCCATCCTGTGTTCTTTCTGTTTGTTGCAGCACCAAGTGCAGCTTCCGTGGCATGGGCAAGAATCCAAGGCTCCTTTGATTACAGTTCACGGATTGCTTACTTCATTGCCTTGTTCCTTTATCTCTCACTGGCAAGTATAACCTGAACTAAGTTGCATTACTACTTAACAACTGGCTTGGTGTTGAGTATTGCTAACTGTTCTTTTAACATTTTCCGTGACTGCACAGGTAGTCCGGGTTAACTTTTTCCGAGGATTTAAGTACGAACTCACTTTCATTTCTCCAAACTGAATCCACCGTTTGTAATTTTGTACTTAAATTTTTTTTCTGACATTCAATTAGATTTTGTTCTATAGGTTTTCTATGGCATGGTGGGTGTATAGTTTTCCAATGACTGGTGCTGCCAGTGCAACCATCAGGTACTCAAATGAAGTCACAAATGTGGGAACACAAGCTCTGGCTGTTACACTCTCTCTCATTGCCACAATCACAGTCATTGCTCTTCTCATAACAACCATCTTGCATGGCTTAGTGCTCGGAAACCTCTTCCCCAATGACATTGCAATTGCCATCAGTGACAGAAAGCCAAACCCACAGACACAGAAGAAGTGGTTCCACCTACATGGAAGCTCGGAAGCCAAAGACATTGAAAATTTCTTGAAGTCAGAAGAAACAACCTCAGAAAACAAAGATTTAGAAGCGGCCAAGCCCTCAGACTTTGAGTAACAACCGCTTGTATGATATTATGTCCGCCACTTGGACATGGGAGGAACATGTGTACAGAGTGCAACATCATGCTAATTTTGTGTAGTGAATTAAAAAAGACAAATGTTCCTCATACTGCAACAGCTCATGGATGAATGCCAGCTCAGTCTACAGTGGCGGATCCATGACTTATTTCGAACTTACTTTAAAAGCTTGATCGATACAATATTTTCTTTCTTGGCACAAGACTTGATCGATATAATTAATACAATTAAGTTCTTATAAAGACTTGGAGTTACATTATATGCGATGATGATCTTTCATTGCAAAGACCAGGAGAAAGACAAAACAAGGATGTTGAAGCTTAAAATGGTCAGGGAATAACAGAGAAAATAAATGCACAACTTGGTCATTGTCATTCATTTTTTGTTTTCACAAAAATTGGCCTAATTGTGAGTTTATCAATGTCAAGTAGATAGATAGGAATTTGGAGATGGCTGGCTATTAATGGGCAGGTGCCACTGCCATGCCATTGCGAGTTCACAGAAACCTAAGGACTTAAAAAATTCCCCTCCCAACTTTAATTTATGTAGAAACCTAGCTACAATTTCTAGTTTTCAACTAGTATAATGTTAAATTAAGACGGTAGATGCACCTGATTATATTATCTTCTGCATATGAAAAGCTTTTAATTTATGTCCACATCAGGTACCGTTTGATACTTTTGTTTGTTCATAACCTGCTTACTTGTCATTTTAAATTTCTGAAAGCCTTAAGTTATCCCACTTTGAGCGGGAGGTTCATGCACACAATGACAAAGCAAATAATTTGATGCAATGCAAGGGATGAATGAAAGCTACAAGTTCAGAGAATTCCATGAGTATCTGTAAATCAATGGAAAAGGAGGAGAGTGTACATGGGCTGTTCACAAAAAGAGCGGCATCCAAAACAGGGTATGTATGTAGGCCTTTCTGTTCTTGCAAATACTGACATCCGTAATTAAGATCTTCGCACCCTGCTATGATGGCTGCCTACATTGAACATTCATTCCTTCTCCACTCAATCAAACAATCAAACCCAAATTGACTTAGACTTCTTGATTAGGACCCCCCCTGCCCTTTCTCTTTGCAGAAAACAAGGTCTCAGAAAACACTTGGAACAAGTTATATGCATATCGTTCATTCAGACAAGCAATATTGTGTGTAACAAGGGATCATATGATCTTAATACTTCCGACATACGGCATATAACAAGTTTCTGGTCCCCCTTGCTCTTATTTATGAACTTATGATGTTTCCAAATCACCTCTCTCTTTCTCTTAATTGGGTTTTTGGGAGGTCACCAAACTCTTTATACTCTTAGTCATAATTATCAGTTTAGTCTTGCCTAATATTGCTCAAATAGATATGTGTTATTTTTCTTAGACGTGGATTAGGCCAGTTGGTCAGGACAGTACCCACCCCTTTGAACCCAAATTCGAATTCCCCTCCATATAGATTAAATTAATTTAGAATAGACATAAGTATATGTCTTAAGTATCTATCAATCAGGTCCTATTCTTGTAGCTACTAAGTGCCAAATGTGCTTGATTACTTGACTAAATAATGAGTTTGTAACTTTTCCACATTCCTGCGTACGGAAAAATTTGTGGACATAATCGCATAAATGTTAATCCATATCCTCCACTTGCGATTCTAATGTAATCAAACAAACAGGTTGATGACAAGAGGAGTTATGAGTTTGAGCTTGTAGTGTGTCAAGCTAGTTGGTACAGTGACTAAATGACCAATAGCTGCGACAAGTAGCATGTATGGAGTTTTGGTCCCCCCAGAGGCTAGGAGGCCCTAGGGCCTATGGGGTGGGGGCTATAGCAACAAGAGGAAAACAAGATAATAAAGCTACTCAATGTCGTGCTTCTTTGGCCACCAAGGAGAAAATTCCAAAGCAAGGACATAAAAAGAAGTGGAAAGAAACAGAGAAGCAATGTCATCCAACTTTGGCATTTCTCTTAGGCACACTTTGTCCATGTCTCCCTGTCTTGCTTAGTTGACATGTGACAAGCTTTTGATCATCTCCTTCATCTTAGCCCTCACCGGCTAATATTAGGCCACACCGAAAATTGAGAGTTTCAACTTCAAGTGATTGAAACAACAAATGGGCATGCATGTGCTTAAAAGGGGACCATTAATATGTTGTCCTAGTTTCACATCGAAAATTTAAAAAAAATACAACATAAAATGAGTGGTTTCACTATTAATAGTACCAAGCCTTTTGCTTTTGCTTTGTAGTTGATTAAGCTCGGACAATGTAGCATTGGTTGCATTTGACATTTTTACTTCACTGTTTGATATATCAGAGCAGAAACTCAATAACCCAACTCATCAATTGATGTAGAACAGAGGGCTAAAGCAATAGAGGAGGAGCTGGAGCGAAGCACGGGCAAAGAAAAAATGGGCAAACTACAGGTTTGGGCTCCGAGCTCAAAATTGGGCCCATGACCCATAATTTGGAAGAGAACGGCGTCACAAGTGCAACTCATCACTTTGCCATGATTATGGGCTTTTTCGGGTGTCCGAGATCGTTTGACAGTCCAAAATACAGTTTTAATGTTTTCTTTAATTTTTTTTAGGAAACTTGTTATTTTCTTATTTTTAATTCCTTCTTTAATTCCTAGGGTTTCTAGGAGTATTTAAACATTTTTAAACCCGTGGCTAGGGTTTATGCTATGTTTTTCAGATTTATCAAATAAACCATTGAGGTTTCCTCAATTCTTTCTGGTGAATTCCAGAATTTTGTGTTACAAGCGAAGGTTTTAGTCAAATTATTTGTCACGCTGCGTCATCAATCCTAATAATAACCTTGCAGTGCTTGTTTGTGTTACTAACTTTGACAATATTTTTAGTGCTATGAGGATGAGGTGGATGTATTTGTTGCCTGTCTTTTTGGCGTCCAAGATGTATGACTCTGACGATCTCCAACATCAAAATAATAATCAATTCAATCAAAGCATCAAAGTGAGCATTTTGGTCTGTTTATGGGCCAGCATCACTGCAATATATGAGCTCACAAATCAGAAATGTATGCTACAATTTTGGTTTCTGGGCACAGAAGGAGCCCATAGATATGATTATGTTACAACCAATCCATATGGTTTAGTGTCAACTGTGAAGAGGGGTCTACCAGATCACTGATTACCTCAAATGACACCAAAAATACATTCCATATGTCTTTGAACCTCAACAGAGAACAGACTATCTGTTATGTTATGTTACCCTTCTTTTTTCTTTTAGCTAATAATTCTCTTCACCATAATTTGCACCCCAACCCCAAGATAATAATAATAATAGAGGAAAAGAAACAATCTTTTTATACTGCAGTCTTCAATTGAAGCTTGGAAGCTTGGAAGTCATCAAAATATCAGATTCTCGACAGGAGCCAATGTATACATGGGAGAATTAAGTTCATTTGATCTCTTTCTTTTCACAACTCATACACATTTTGCTGTTGGTTTTTGTTGGAAAATCTAAAATATTAACATGCAAGGACCAGTTATCATGTAGCCAATCAATTATTCTCAAAATCTGTATTCGTTTAAAGATAATATTCTGCTTGCTGGTTTTAAAAAAAGTGTAGTGTGGCACGTGGAGCAAAGGTGAGAGAGGACTGACGAGGCAACAACTGGTTATGAATTTATTTCATGTATATATATCCTATTCCTAACTAGAAAGATCACATATTACATAATTGAAATGAAGTTGATGGATTTGACATATCAAATGATGAGTAATATCCCTTTGGTACTAAAGGGCGTGGTATGGTGTGGTGTGGTGGCCTGCTTCATTCTTTAGTTTATATATCATTCATACCATTTGAATGGAACTGTGCTATGAACAAAATTAATCTTAATTAATCCTGATTTAAATTAATATTACATGAATAAGGAACTGGAAAGGAAAGGAAGGGTCATTAAGAAAAATTAGGATGTCCCAATTTTCCCTAAGCTCGGAATGCTCACGGCCACCATTCACACAGATTCTAAGACAAAATTAATTTACATTATCTTCCAAGAAATATATATTCAGAAGAGAGGAAGATGACAAAGAACAAGTTGCTGATGATCTTCTGGACTTATGACCTCTCATTTCCTCTCTTCCCATGTGAATTCTTCTTCCTCTCCCTTTCTTCTGTTCACTGCTTTATACCACATCCCTCAATCCATTTAATTTCCTGAAATTAATAAAAACATATTAGCTAACTGGCTTCTTTTTCTCTCTTAAAAAATATATTTTAAAAAAAAGATGAGACTGATCCAAAGTGATGAAGACAAGCAAGCATACCTATGGATCTTTTGCAATGGAGAACTGCCTCATAAATTGAGCTCTCAGAATCACAAGACCTCCGCCAATCATCGGCAGAATAGGCTACACTTATTCTTGGAGATTGACTAGTTTCTGATGAATGCACCCTGCTGTTCTTCACTGAATGGCTCCTTTTATCAGCACCAAATCCACCTTTAGGATTTGCTTTGTGATGATGATGATGATCACCTCTAATCTTTTTGTACAGCGGCCTAAGAAAATTCAAGTACTTCTCGAATATTCGTCTCGACAATCTTCTACACCTTCTCACTGAATTAGAAGAGTCTCTAGAATTATCTGTTGGATCAACATCTCTTGCTGAATGTGATGAAGAGGCTGCAAAATTTGCACCAGTGGAATTTGAGGCCTCATGATCATAAGCCTCCATGTTCTTCAATGAGTCAACAGAAAGCGGCAAAAGGTAGCCATTGGAAATGAGCTCATCAGCATGAACAAGAGTGATGAGAGGAGATTGGGAGACAGCAGGGAAGTCAAATTTGAAATCCTGCTGGGAATTCGTAAAGAATCTCTTAGAGGGTGACATTGTTGGGTCCATCTCGATGAAGGAAGCTTCATCGGACGCATCGAGTGAGGTTCTGAGAGAATTGTCAAGGCTTTCCAAAGAAGGTTTCAGGTTCACTAACCAACTGTATGAAAAGCTTTCAATGGAAAGAGGCTGAGATGTTTCCATGGCTTCCACCTTGTTATTGAATTGAGGCCTAGCTACTAGTATGAGGAAGATATAAATAGTGAAGTGGGGGCAATTGCTATTTGCTAGGAAATCAGGCCTTCTTGCATGTGGAATATATCTCTACTGCATATATATATATATATATAAAATATATATACATATATACCTTATTATCCTCTCCTTCTCTCTCTCTCTCTCTCTCTCTCCAACAATTGTGTATGTGGTTGTCTGACAAGAGACACTGAATTTTGATAATTTGTACAACAGAAAAAGGAGGAAAGAAACAGAAAAATGTGGCCCCCACAACACAAAGCATCTATGATGTACTGTTGCATCAGTAGTTAACTTAACCCACTTTTCCTTTTAATCATTGTTCTTCTTAAAGTTCACACAGAAGACTGTTTCCTTTTACATGTTTATTTTGCTTTCAATTAAATAAAAAGAAGTGCGAAACAGAACACAAACAGGTTCATGCATGCTGCATTAATTTAATTGCTAAGCCGGCCTTAGAAACTAAATCAAACTGAGTCACATATGCATTTGAACATCCTATAAGTAGAAAGTAACAATAAGAAATTAGTGTTTCAAACTTTAATGAAAGCAGATTCATATATATATATATGCTCCATTATTTATCAAACCAACTGAGCCACCTTTCCTTTCCTATCCAAAAAAAAAACTGAGCCACAATTAGAAAACGAGTACATGCCGTGCCGTCTTAAGACTTCCGAATATTCTCTCATAAGTCATAGCCTATATATTATACATACCCTGTTCATCAAAAAACTATATATTATACATATCCAGGAAAATGCAGTTGATTTTGATTAGCTTGCGCTGCTTTGTCTTTGTCTTTTGATGTTATTTTGTAGTTATCAAAAAATTTGGGAGGGTTTTAGGCCAGTTTGAGAGGATGATTTCACCATGTGATGCTCACTTGCTAACTACCTCACCACAAGGCTCAACCTAAACGTTGTATAATGCTATTTTATTATGTCACAATCATTATATGCTGTATGCAACTAATGGTTTTCTGAATACAAAATTAGTTTTGTGCATAAAAATTATGAATGTCGCAGAGCTGTAATTATAGGTTCTAGAAAGGACTGACCTGAGCAAGCAAATATTCCAAATGGTTACATCTCCCTGTTGTGATTTCAGCAGATTTGTAGGGGGAAAAGTTACAAAGGCAATGCAGGCCTTGAAAATTTCTTTTGACTCTTAGTCTCTACATTATTATCAAACTCATAGTCTCATAGTCCTGCAAGCCTATGCATATGTACTTTGGACCATGAGCATGAGGAAAGAGGAACCAGAACTTGGAGTGTTCACTTTCTTAGGTTCAATTGACCACACCTACCTAGGTAAAAGGAAAAATGAAAGAAGAGAAAAGAAAAAGAAAAGTTTAAACATCATGATTATCTTGACATATAACAATCTGGTTTAGTTTAGTTTTATACATGATTGTGTTTTATGAACTTGGTCCTTACTGTTATTAGTATATCTATATATATATGAATTTGATAATTAGTCACATGCCTAGGATTTGTAGGGCATCAATATTAACACCAGAACATGATTATGATACTTTAAGAAGGTTATCTGATATATTGATGAAAATATAATACAAAATTAGCTATCAAACTATTTTAAATTTTATGCATGACTTATAAATTTTGCTTCAGTTCAAAACACAAATGGATGGAATCAAATGATGACCATCGTCATAAATAGCTCTATCTTTGTCCTCAAATGAGTAAAATCCAAGAATCTAAACCCTGTAGTAGAAAAGGAACAAGAAAAATATCACAAAGTTTTCTTGGTGAGGAAACTTCAAGCTTTTTCATCCACTAAACACTATTTTTCCCAAGCTCAATTGAATTGTTAGAGAAAGTTGCAACCTTTTCATTCAAAATTGAAGTAATTTATATAAACAATTGGCTAGAAGAACAAGAAATAGCAGACAGGGGTCCCCCGGGTTGTCGGGGAAAGAAATGGACATGAAGCCAGGTTTTACTGACAAAACCCAGAAAAAGAGAGTGACTTGAAACCAATTGGTCCCCCCTCGTGTCCCCCTTTCAAGACAACAAGCAAATGCCACAGATTCCAAACAGTCATAATATGCACTTTACTTCTGCAAGAATGCTCATCAGGAATCAAAAATATTCATAATAACAATATTATTATGTGTGTATGTTCGTATAGTAATAGAAATTGCATTTTTTAGAGAGAGATAACCTGGGATTGAAAATTGAGTGTACAATCTGATCGAACGAGGCTTCAGACAATCCCCAACCCTAGAATTGAGAGGTTGGATTGGATGGAGAGAAAGCGCGCGGAGTGGGCGTGTCAGATGGCCGTGACGTCGTTTTGCTTGGCTTCAAAATCGTATGGGAAAAGAGCGCCAAAAGGATACCGTCATTCGGCCCAAATTTCCAATTGGGCTTTTTTGTGTCTACGAGCTCAAGTGGCCCCTCCTTTTTATTTATCTATTTTCATGAGCCCAAGTGGTCACTAGAAAACTTGGAAAATAGTCATTTTTTATTTATCAATATTTTTTCTTCTTCATTAAATGGAAATATAACTACCCCTCTCAAGTGATGCTGGAAATTTACAGTTTAGATTTCATGAACTATAATTGCTGATTTTTTTTTTATTTATAAAAAAAGTGTATAAATATTTTTGGAAAAAAAAAATTCAACTCTCTACCCCCTACAATATATATGTCAATCAAGAATTAATATCCCTTAAATACAAGGGTGCTTTTCTTTTTAGCCAATCCGAAATTTCATAATTAGAAAAATGCCAAAATCCAAGCCAAAATGCAATCCACTTTTTGCCTTGGGCTTTGGCCTTTTCCTAAATAATTTTGCTTTCTTTGACTAAACCCTAATAATTCTTAAATGGAAGTCCCCAAAATCATAATTCAAGTGCCAAAATTTCAACAGGGGATTTACTTTGTTTGCCCACGACAGGTAGAGACATTACAAAGCGGATAAAATGTTGAAAACAGTTGCAATATTTGAGGTTTTTTTTTTGGGGTCAAAGATTGGAAGGAAAAGGATAATGTGCTATTGAGATTTGAACTAGCGACCACTAATATTCATTCAAATACTCTTATCATTGAGTTATGGACTCGTTGACACAATATTTGAGATTTTGATGTCAATTTAAGCCTATTAATTTAGTTACGAATTTCAACATACATTGAACTTTAGCCTCCAAAATGTTATTATATACAACCATCGGTACCAAAAGAGAGATTGAGCTCAATCAGTCACCACCATCTATCCCCATTGATATGGTATGAAAGCAAAGCCCGGGAGTTATTCTCATACAAATAATTGCAACTACGTGTCAATATGGGCTCATGCCTTTCGGCATGAAGGCCACAATGCATTAACCACGTGCCCCAGTATCCAAATGCACCTATCAGCCGACCCATTTGGTACAACTATTGTCAAAATTTAGCTCACCCACCTCTATTTACACGTGTCATGATCTCTCAAATTTAGTCCCTCTTAGTTTTCCTAACTTTTCCAAATAAATAAGACACAAGCACTCTTTTTCTAGCTTGATCACCTCTCTTTAGAAAAATAGCACACTGGCCAATTTTAGCTCCCAATGGCCTCTACTTATGTGGTTTTGTTGTTGTTCTTGGTTGTAGCTGGGTTTGATGCCTGCTCGGCTAGCCAGATTGGTTTGGGTTCTAGGCTGTTGGCTAGAGAGAACCAAACACTGGTCTCAAATAATGGCACATTTGCTTTTGGCTTCACTCCAACGGATGAAGACGACAGATTTCAACTGGCAATTTGGTTTGCAGAGCTTCTCGGAGACAGAACCATAGTATGGTCTGCTAACCGGTAAATCATCAAAAACTTCGTCGTTTTAATCCTTTCAGAAACTATGGCAATGTAATTGGTGCATGCAGATGATGTTTATTTCAACTGTCACAAGGAGTTTAGCTTTTTCATGCATTTGATGATTATTTTAACAGTGCGTTTTTGTTTTCTTTTTCATTGAATTATATTTGATCAAATTGGTTTCTGACATGAAAAGTCTTAAGATGCATGAAAATGTTTACAGCTAATGATAGTAAGAACAGAGCAAATGAAGTCTACTTTTATGTATGTATTGCGTACTATCCTAGTCCAAGGATTAAAGAAGTCTCAAAAAGATTGGATGGTTACTGGTTTTTGATCACAACCCAATTCCCCATCTTTAGTCTTTGCAAAAGCTTTTGCAGGTAAATATGATCATGATCACTTAAGCCAACAAATTTCATTTTCTCTCAATCATCTAATATATAGAAACTCTGCTGTCTCCAACAATGCAATCCTGGAGCTGGACGCAACCGGAAACCTTGTCCTTATGGATGGAGATGCTACCGCGTGGACATCAAACACCTCCGGCGCTGGTGTTGAAGGCGCAACCCTGGCAGAATCCGGCAACTTCATTCTCTACAACCATGTCAACCGCCCTGTTTGGCAGAGTTTCTCACACCCATCTGATACTCTCCTCCCAAACCAACCTCTTTCAGTCTCTTTAGAGCTCACAACTTCTAAATCACCCTCACTTGGTGGTTATTATGCACTCAAAATGCTTCAACAGCGCACTTCTCTAAGCCTTGCCCTGACTTACAATATGCCAGAAACTTTATACAATTCCTCTCCTGAATCTTACTATAACTATTCCTACTGGAATGGACCAGACATATCAAATGTGACCGGGGATGTTGTCGCAGTTTTAGACGAAGCAGGAAGCTTTGGAATTGTATATGGGGAGTCATCTGACGGAGCTGTTTATGTGTACAAGAATGATGGTGATGATGGAGGACTATCAGCAGCATCAAACATATCAAACAGATTATCGGTTATTCGGAGGCTGACACTTGAGAGTAATGGGAATTTGCGTTTGTATCGTTGGGATGATGATGTTAATGGGACAAGGCAATGGGTGCCAGAGTGGGCTGCAGTTTCAACTCCATGTGAGATTGCTGGAATTTGTGGCAATGGGATATGTAATTTGGACAGGAGCAAGACTAATGCTTCTTGCTCATGCCTGCCAGGGACTTATAAGGTGAATGGGGAAAGTGAGTGTTCAGAGAATTCATCATTGATACGAAAATGTGATTTACGGAATAATTATCAGCCATCCCAGTTTAGAATTTCAACGGTGCAGCAAACCAATTACTACTTCCCAGAATTTTCAGTCATAGCAAACTACAGTGATGTTGAGAATGTAACCAAGTGTGGAGATATTTGTCTAAATGATTGTGAATGTGCTGCTTCAGTATACGGGCTTGATGATGAAAAGCCTTACTGTTGGACTTTGAGGAGCATGGATTTTGGAGGCTATGGGGACCCTGGCTCGACCCTGTTTGTGAAGGTTAGGTCTAATGGCTCAGTGACATCAGAGGGCAATGCAAGAGGATCCGGGGAGTCTTCAAAGGGGTCTAGTAATCGGCGAGAAAAAGTTTTGGTTATTCCTATTGTTCTCAGCATGACCTTCCTTATAGTCCTCCTCTGTTTGTTGCTATATTACAATGTGCATAGGAAGAGATCCTTGAAGAGAACCCTGGAGAGCTCATTAATCTTGTCTGGTGCTCCACTTAATTTTAGTTACCGCGATTTACAAATTCGTACCTGGAATTTTTCACTGCTTCTTGGAACTGGTAAGTGTGGACTATATTAAAGGGGGGATGAAACAGAGAAAAGTACAGGGGCATAAGTCTAGTTAGACACCTTTGACTTTGAGAACTAATTTTTGTGCAGTCTTGTAATGTTTGTTGTACAAAGTAATGATATGCTACTTTTTCAGGTGGCTTTGGGAGTGTGTACAAGGGAAGCCTTGCAGATGGCACTTTGGTTGCAGTAAAGAAACTTGAAAGGGTTTTGCCACATGGAGAGAAGGAGTTCATAACTGAAGTGAACACCATTGGCTCCATGCATCATATGAACTTGGTTCGTCTGTGTGGGTACTGCTCCGAGGGCTCACACCGGTAAGCAATAAAAATTGAGCATATGATAGTCTACTAAACATTCTAAGATACTGCATTTAATTGATCTAACAATTTGACATTAGTTTATAAAAGCTAAACATATTTTCTTGTGCTGGCAGGCTTTTAGTTTATGAGTTCATGAAAAATAGGTCACTGGACAAATGGATATTCTCCTCAAATGATTCCCGAGACAAGCTGCTGGATTGGGAATCGCGCTTCAATATAGCTGTGGGTACTGCACAGGGAATTGCATATTTTCATGAGCAATGCCGAGATCGAATTATACATTGTGACATCAAACCAGAAAATATTCTGCTGGATGAAAATTTCTGTCCTAAAGTTTCTGATTTTGGACTGGCTAAGTTGATGGGAAGAGAGCACTCACAGGTTGTTACCATGGTCAGAGGAACTAGAGGCTATTTGGCTCCAGAGTGGGTGAGTAACCGGCCTATAACTGTGAAGGCTGATGTATATAGTTATGGCATGCTTCTCCTAGAGATCGTTGGTGGTAGAAGGAACCTTGACATGTCATTTGATGCAGAGGACTTTTTCTATCCTGGATGGGCTTTTAAGGTATCCCTAGAAATTTCATATAATTTTTTCTCTTATATAAAATTCTGTTTTCCTGCAAATCTTGTTGACAATTTGGTTTTATCTAATGAATTTCAATTATGCTTGTAGGAAATGACAAGTGGAAATCCCATGAAAGTTGCAGATAGGAGACTAGAAGGAGCTGTGGAAGCAGAAGAGCTCATGAAAGCCTTGAAAGTTGCCTTTTGGTGCATTCAAGATGAGATTATCATGAGACCTACAATGGGGGATGTGGTCAGAATGTTGGAAGGATCAGTCGACATCAACATGCCACCAATGCCCCAGACAGTTTTGGAGTTAATTAAAGAAGGCCTAGATCATGTATACAGAGCAATGAAGAGAGAGTTCAATCACTTCAGCTCCTTCACCATCAATACCCACCCTTCTTCATCTCAAGCTACATGTAGTTACTCCACAATGTCCCCTAGATAGTCAAAACAGATGTGGCTAGAAATTGGGTTAGAGCGGCCGCGCAATAGAAAATCCTAGAGTTGATCATTCATGTATGCTCCCACAAGCTCAATTCATCAGAGAGTTACAAACATATTTGGATTCTTTTTACACAAGATTATATATCATTTATAAAAAGCTAGGAAATAGTATTGACATATCATAAACTGAATATAGGATACATATTCATATAGTCAAGGGCCACATAAGGATCCTTGTTTCAAGTTGTAAACATGTATTTAAATTCTAGACATGACTCTTAATGGAGGAGCTGTATCCGGTGAGATCATCATAATACTTGGACCAGAGCATGACACCTCCATACTTAGCCGAATTTTTTATAGATGGAAGGATTTGTGAGTTGAGATCAGTTGCAGGAATAAATCCACTGCCAGCAGCTTGTGGTGCAGCAGGCAATCCCAAGAAAATCTTGCGTGCAGGAATGGCTGAAGTCCACTGCTTCCACGAGTCTTCGAGATTGGCCACATCACCGGAAGTGTACTGGCAGGGAGGGTTGTTGTAGAACTGAACCCAAACATTGTCAAACAGGCCTGTCTTAAGGGCATTTCCAACCCAAGCATCAGGAAAGGGACATTGTGGGGCAGCGGTCAAGTAAACTTTCTTGCCTTTGTTGCTATATCCAGAGAGGTACCTTGCAATATCAAAGTCAATTCCATCCAAAACAGCAGCTCCCAATGGCCTTGAAGAGGATTGTCCTCCCAAGAAGTTGTTCCAAAGATAAGTAGCAACTTGCCTTGCATCATCAGCTGAGGTTAGAGAGTAGCTGCCAGCACCTCCTCCAATGGAGAGAATGACCTTAATCCCCTTGGCTTGGCATGACTTTATCTGTGGGCTCAACTTGGTACATTCGTTCGTCGATGGGTCACAGTGACCGGCGAGGTTGATCACCGGGGTTTGGCCATTGCCAAATGAGGAGAGAAAAGCTATGTTTACAAATTGGTAATTCCCTGAAGCACAAGTTTCAGCTAAGGTGCCTTCATTTCCATTTTGACCCCAATATATAGCAATTCCGCCTGCATTAGCCCCCACAGCAAGAACTAGCACTACCACTAAAGAGAGCAATGCTAGGGACATTGTGGGCTTTGAAGCCATCTCCAAGGAAGGTTTAAGGGGTTTGAGAGAAGTTTTGGTGAGAAATGCTGTTTTGTATGCTAACTGATATGAAAGAGGTGTTCTTATATAGATAGAAGCAGCGAGCGAGAGAGAGAGAGAGGCTATTGCCATTGTGACATGATATGTCCATTGATGCGTGGCATTGAAGTTACGTTGCCCTTTCTTTGTAGTATAGTTATTTTCTCGTTTGTAGGTTGAAGGCACGCTTGGGTTGATATTGAATGTACTGTCTATATGCAGCTGTCCATTTGCCTGCAAATAAAATGAAACTGATAATACATTGTGTATCGGCTAATAGCTAAAGTCCTAAATAATTTTAAAGCTGAAATTATGAAATTATTTTATATTTGATTTCCAAATCTATAAATGGATTGATACAAGCTTATACGCATATACCTCCAAAACAAAAGTCCCTGTGGATATAGAGAGACGAAACGCTGCAAACTTTGTATCTGATATAATATTAGGATCAAGTTTAGAGAGTGACCTTTTTGTAACCTTTGGATCTTGATTGAGGGGTTCTTTTATTCATCATAGTTCATAGTTTAGATTTATCAACTGTTAGATTTGCAAGTGTACGTAGTAGATGAACTCATCATTTAAATGTGTATTTTTCTTCTTGTCCAAAAATGTGTATTATTAATGACAACATCGATGTTTTTTTTTTCTTCTCATTTTGATTTTGTTGGAACGACATCAATATTTTTACTGATGTATATTTAGGAGAAATTGAATTGAGTAGGAGTTGGAATCCAGATTCCCATTAAAGTTGTTTATTAAACTTGTACTAAAAAAAACTGTGAAATTGGGGTAGGTTTATAAGTTGTTTATTAAATTCTCATGAATCGGAATTCAAATTAATTTGATTACTAAAATGCACTTGTTCTAAAAAAATTATTGGGTTAAAGTGGATGGCAAATTTGAAAATCTAAAATTTATATGAGAATATAATGAGTAAAAAAGATGGATTCATGATGCGCGCTAGTAAATTAGAATACTAACTCCCACCTAAGAGTCCAATTCCTCCAAAATCATGAATTAAATTCTGTTTTTTTGTGGGCCCTGCTTGCTCTTTCATTCCTTTATGTGTAATCTGAATTCAACTCCTAATTTTGATTTCCATTACGGATTAATTAAACATGCTAGAATCATTGGTGAGACGATGTGGACTTTAAATTCATAAAATCGAGTCCAAGTTCGGCTTAGATGTAAAAAAAAGGGCGGCCCAATAGTGGGCCCAAAACAAAATTGGGGTCCCAATGCTAGCCTCATTAGTAGGCCAACAAATTTTTTTGGCCCAATGTAGTCTCTCGGCCCAACATGTTTGGGCTTCAACAAATGTAATAATGATTTCCAACAATAAATAAAATAATATTATAACAAAATGATAAATGACAGCAAATAATAAAATTAGTTATAATTTAAGCGCCAATCTCATTTTTACTTATATTTCTTACTCCACCTTCCACCTGGGAAAGCCAATCGAGCTTCCCAGGCCCTTCAATCACAAAACCCCTGCGCTTCATCTGCAATTCCACAAGAAGGTACAATTCTTTCTTGCAATTCCTCAAATTTCAATTGCTGTAAACCCTAGATCTCTTTAATCCCTTGTATTTCTTATTTATGTTGCCAACTTAATGCTATAATTTACTTCAATTATAAATGGTGACTGATTGATTACCTTTGTTTATTTCTGGTGCAAAATGTGAGATAAAACCAAATGAAATCAGAGTTTTTGCGACTTTTTTATTTAATTCTTTGTTAAATAAATTAAGCATGTCATATAGGTTGGAATAATCAGGATTTTATCAGTGATAAATAATGAAATGTAATTTATTTTATGCGTTTTGTTCACAGATAAAGAAGGTGGACATTTATGTTTGTAGGTCGAGTTGGACAAGATGGAGAATATGGAGTATGCTGAGGAGCTTGTGAGGGAGTTTCTTGTCTTCAGAGGATTCACTAACACTTTGCAAGCTTTTGATTCCGAATTATCTACGGATATCGGTAAAGGGTTTCAAGTGGATAAGATAATGGATTTGATATTCTCGGTGTATGTACCTAAGTTTCAGGCAGAAAAGTTGGTTGGCCTGTTCAGTTTTTTCAAGCAGTGTCTCTCTTCATCATCCGAGACGGTACTTTTGATTACTCTTTCTAAATTGGAGGTGTCTATTCTACGCTACTATGTTGTTAGTGCCATCCAGTCAGGAAGGAGGGACAAAGTTTTAGAGTTCTTTGGAATGAATGGGAATGATTTGTTGCAAAGGGGCCAGGACTGGACTGCATGGTTTGGTGGGTTGTCATTTCATCTTTCTAATTTGGTATAGTGAAGTGAACTACTTTCTCCTTCATTTACACTTACACTTTTTATGTGTGTGATGCAGTCATTCCATATGTAAAGAAACCAAACTCTGATCCTGAGTTTCGTATATATTTTTCAAAGGAATGGTATGAGGCCTTGCGTTTATCTGTGAGGAATTTCTTTAGTGAGATCTTCAACGGTACTCATATCCTTCGGAATTAGTTATATATATATGTTGCCATTTGAGAGTGGGCTGCTTATGGTAGGGACTTTGTTGTCACTTGTGACCCAACTGCGTAAATTTATGATATTATCAGAACTCCACAACTGGCCTATAAAAACTGATCTTTGTTTAGATGAACCTTACTGTATTTTATTGTGAATTTATATATTTCAAGTGGAACCAACTAACCACCGCCCTCCTCAACTGTTGGCTGGTTTTTCGTTGGTTATTCCCCTTTTATGGTACAGTATGACTAAGATTTGAAAAAGAATCGCCCTTAACTAAATCACGCATGCCAGCCCTTTTGAAAATCAATTCGGAGAAGACTACTGTCAACCGCCTAAAAAAAGACATCAAGCAACTTAATCTTAAGTTGTCAGAACTTCAGGCTTTGTTGGAGGAAAAAGATGGTCAGTTATGCCAGTTAAGAAGGTAATTTTTTTCATTTTTTCATCCCATCAGAGTCGAGACTATCATGTTTTATGAATTGTATATAATTGGTGCAAGGGTTCATCAGTAGTGAGACAGAATTTTTTTTTCCTTCGTAATTCTTTTATTTTTGTGAAACTCAGCAATGCTTCATCAGTAGTGGATGCAAGCACTGAAGAAACCAAGAGTTCATCAAGTGTGGTGCATGAGGAAAATCGTCTTATAATTAAAGATACTCAGGAAACATGCCCTCCTGCTACTTTTCAAATAGGGGAAGCAGAGGTGGATCAAGATTGGATTGTGGCTGGACCTGCTGGGATTCGACCAGAAATTAACATATCCAAATCTGATCCTAATTTAAGTTCTCAATCAAGCCTTCGAGCAGGAGATGGTGGAACTGCTGATACTATTCAGCTGTTCCAGGATGGCCTGTATAATGGTAGATAACAGCTATATCTGACTTCTTTTCCTTGGTGTGTTGGGGACAGTGGTAACAATTTCACAGATTATCCATTGAATAACTATTGAATGTGTTGTGGCAGAAAATGGCAGGGAAAGCCATGTAGAAGACTTCCCTGAAGTTACGGTTGACTTTCAGGTAAGTTGCGTCTAAAGCTTGATTAGTTCTTGTTGATGTTACAAACTCATATTTCAATTCTTTGCGCTTCTGCATATTGTAGTTCCCCTTTTTTTTTCTGATTTTTTCTTTAGCCTCACTAGTTTACATTTAATTGGAGACTCCATAACTTTTGGATCATCGTGGTTTGTAGGAGACATTTTTGGGCCACACAAGTCCAATCACTCGCTGTCGCTTTTCTGCATCTGGAAACAATATAGCCAGCGCATCTGAAGATGGCACAGTAAGGTATTATTTCATGGTTATAACCTCGGCTGTCAAGTCTACTTAATCCCATTGCCTTTTATTTTGTATCACATGTCAGCTGCCTAGGTGACCTATTGAATGTGGCCCCTCACATGTTCATAGATCTGTCCACACCTAGGTGTCGCATTCCTTGGGTTGCCTATGTTATTATGTGTGCTGTGTTCGTTGTTTGACTCCTTGACTATTGGCTGATTTCTCAACTCCTTGACTGTTCACTGGTTCCAGATTTATAATCTGTATTTCTTCATACATATTTAAATAGGATATGGACATATGACTCATCAACTCCGGCATCTAGAAATGCAACCATTTATTGCGGAGCCAAGATTATGTCACTTGACTGGGAATGTAAATCTGACCGATTGGTATGCAGATTGGATTTTCATAATGAACTCAAATATTGCTTGGCCTTGAAATCATACTCTGATTATTTGAGATTGGAAATATCTACTTTTAAGTGTTTTTTTTTTCTTTTGACAAAAGCTTCTCATAGGCACTGCTGACGGAGGCATTAAAGCATGGAATGTCGACGCAAAGAGAGTTGTCTGTGATCTTAACACGAGTGAAGCATTTCCAAGGTTCTTCCTAATATTACTGGTACTATTGTGTACTCCTTTGTGTTGCTATTTACCTTGGTTTTCCCTGCTACAGTGTCTTGGATATAAAATGCAGCCCTGTAGAGCCAATATTTGTTTCTGCAGCAGCATCCAAGGGGTATGTTCTTTCTGTAATCTTATCATTTTGTTCATATGCCGGACTCTGTTTGACCAAAATGTTGCCCCTATTGTGACAATCCTATTCAACTGAAGTGTGGTATGAGCACCATGCTGTGAAATGATTATAATTGGATCATTAATTGGATCATGAAAAGATTAACTTAAGTACATGCATCTATGTCCTTGTATGTGTGTGTTGGGGTATTAAATTTTTATGCATGTCAGATTAGGAGTTTATTGTCTTTGTAGGCATGGATCAAGTCATCTTGATAGTCTTGGGTTCGCTTCATTAACTGTGTGGAACATGAAGACATGGAAGGCTATGGTATGTGTTATAGCCACTTATGTTTTAATGCCTTTTTCTTTTTGTGAGAAGAAACTTGTATTTTTATGCCTTAAATAACCTTTTGGGTTTCGTGAAGACAGTTCTTCCTCTTGGTAAAGATCCACCTGCAATTACATCCCTTAGTTTCAATCACAACGGAAAGATTTTAGCAGCCGCTGCAACTGATGGAATGATTCACATGTTTGGTATCCTCACATATATTTTAAGGCTTGGTATAAATTGTAGGAAATTAGGTGGTAAATGATTTTCCGAAGAGCAGAAAACCCCTGTTTTTGACACTTTTGTGTTGCCCGAGTGTTATTTATTTTTCCAAGATGGTTAAATCACCCTCAACAAGGGCATTTAACTGTATGGTCGAGTCCATGTCTTCCCAGAATCATATATGGGTTGCCCCCTTCTGTAGCTGAGGTTTCCTGCAGATGCACATGTTGATAGATATATGAGCACCTTAACAAGCCAAAGATATGTCTGCCGGTCTACAAATAACTGGGTGGCCAGCACACGACTCTGCTATAAGCTCCATTCTTTTTGGGCCTGATGAGACAAGTATTTTCAGTTTGGGAGTAGATGGAAAGGCAAGTACTTTACGTTCATTTTCCCATGAGGTTTATCTTTTGCATTTTGAAATGTTTTTCCCATCACTATTTGAACTGTAGATGGCCTTATGGTTTTGTTAACTTAAAAGTATTTACTTAAAAGAACTGGTTTTGTGGTGTCAGGTTCTTGAATGGAGCTTGCAAAACCAAGGTCAAATCCTTTGGTCAAGGAACTGTAGCAGGTACCTTCTGAAATTGGTTGCACAGCAGTCTTATCAAACAAAAATACTTGGGCATACACCTGATTAACTAACATTACTCTCTTCCATACTGTAGATTCTGTGACCCTGAGAGTTTAAAAAATTGCAGACATGAAATGGCTTTAGATGCTAATGGGAGGAGACTGTTGGTAACCTCTGGTTCAGTAAGAGCACCCATATATCAGGTTGTTCTCTCTTCTTCATATGTGTGTGTTGTGTGTCTTCATCATGTACATTGTACAGTGCTACTCAATTAGAGTCAACTTACTAAGCATATTGAATCTAGCCATCCAAAGATGGGTCGCACTTGGATTATTGACTTGGAAACCAAACTGAACATTTTGGTGGTCTTGGATTTCCCTGATAGCCATGCTTTGTAAGATGTAGGTGATGCTTCTGTTTTAACACTAAGTTTTGTTTCATAAATTTGGCTCAGGTTGGGGGTCATGCGATTGGGTTGAGAACTCTCCCACACAGTGCTGCAATAACTACTGTGGATTGGCACCCAACTTTGCCCCTATTCGTAACAGGATCAGCTGATAACTCTGTTAGAGTAACATCTATGTCATAAAGGTTTCTGATTTGATCGCTTTGTTCTTGGTATGCTTGAGGTTGAATGAAGTTCACTCCGGGTTTGTTTGAACAGGTTTAACTCTGGCTTTCATCTGAGCAGGCTGTCCTGTATTCTTATGTAGGTGTAAATCATTGAACAGTTTGTTTTATAGAGCAAAGCCATTCTTTGAAAGTTGGGCATGTACGTGTTGTGTGGCTTTATCTATCTGCTTCATGCTTCACATAAAAATAAAAGATGAAAGTTTAGGGCCGGTTTCGATACTAAGATTTGAATTTGATATCTATGGATTATAAATATGTGCATTTCAAATTAGTCAACATGTTTGGTGTACTTATTTTTTTAATTATTTTATATTATAAATTAGAGGAAATTATCGTACACCCCCCAAATTAGGACCCCAATCGAACTTAACCACCAGAACTAAAAAATCAGCCAATTTAACTTTTGAATTATATTAAAATGGCCAATTTAGCCATTGTCGTTAACTATAAGCTGATGTCAGGGGGTTAATTTTTACAAGGGTCATAGTTGATAGGGTAAAACGGCTGAAAATCCTAGATTTTATTGCTAGTTTACTTTGTAGTTAACAAAAAATTGGATGAAATTCACAAAACTTAATGATATGGATAAAATTAGCTATATTTTTTTTTTGTTCAGGGACTAAATTGGCTGATTTTTTAGTTCATAAGGTTCATTTTTACTAATGTTATAGTTCAAAAGGTAAAACGGCTGAAAATCCTATAAATTATAAATTTATACCAAAATCATGCACAATAAAAAGATATATAAATGAAACTTTAGCATTTACGAACCTTGATATTATCTGACTTTTACTTTTGTATTTTATGTAACCTTGATATTTAAAAAACACTGAAAAATAAAGTATAGGCCCGTTTTGCCATGTTTAAAAAATCCCTTTAAAAAGGCCCATTTTACAAAACCCAACCCATTAATTATATTAAAAATTAGGTCAGATATCTTCTTCTTCCCAGCGCCGCCTTCTCCTTCCTCTCTCTCTCTCTCTCTCTGTCTTTCTTCCTAACAAGCTGCTTTTTCCGCCTCCCTACGCGCCTTTTAATGTCTTTTAAGTCAGGAAAAAATAATAAATGTTTTTAAAAAAAAGGACCCGACCCGCCCAGCCCGCCTAGCGCCTAGGTGGTCCCCTAGGCCGATTTTTCGAACACATTAAAAAATGTAGCGAAAATTTTCGTCTGATTGGGATGGGATGAGCCTAGTTTGGGAGAGTTGTCAATCTTAGCATATATATGAATATGATAGCCAGCTGCAGCAGAAAAGAGCAGTCCATTATACAAAATCCTTAATATTACATGCATCATAGTTGAAGGCTCCCACATTGGCGCTCGAACTTTCAACTTGTGGACTGGAGAAAAGCTTATGCCTCACGAGTCACGACAGCAGCTTCTGAGGAGTAAAATCATGTTAAAATCAAGGAAGATCAGATATGATAATCATCTCATATTGCTAATTTGAATTTCCACACTGCATATCGAAATAACCCACAAACACATAACACTAACTAATAAAATAATAAAAGAAGCAGAACAATATAGCTTTACCATTTATCTTTGATGTCTCCTGTCTCCTCTGCAACCAACTTTGCCTTGTGCATGGCGGTTGTCACATAATCCGATCTTTTATATTATCCAAGTACCGGAAATAGGCGTATCTCCAAGAACTCTTAAGCAGTAAAGTCCCACAGGCTCCCCAGAATCCTATGATCAATCCAAGCACCATACTGACGTAAAATCCTAAGCCTATGAGATCATCATCATCTTTGGTTTTGTCACCTCCATTACTTCCATCGGGGACTGCAGGATCTTGAGTCGCTCCATCCCCTGGGCATTCTGGTGTGAGTGGTGACCCGCAAAATCCAAGATTTCCCATAATATGCAGAAGCATCAAAAGTTTGAAGTTGGGTGCTTAGTGGAATTCTTCCTGATAAGTTGTTGTGTGACAAGTCCAAAGACACTATAAGATAATGCAAACTTGAAAAACTTGGAGGAATTCTACCAGATATCTGGTTTCTTGACAAATCAAGAGATTCTAACATCTCCAACTGACCAAAGTTGCTGGGAAGCACCCCTGTAAAAACTGTTTCTTGATAGGTTCAGAGAAATTAACTTCAACTTGTCATACTTTGCGGAATGTCCCCATTTAAGTTATTGCTTGACATGTCGATGCTTCTCAAATGCTTAAGATTTTCTCCAAACTCAATCTCTATCCCTTTCCACACCAGTTGTACAAGGCCAAGAATCCAATTGTAATTGTCCTCCACCTTCGGAGACACAGAAGACAAAGCTGTTATATTAGGGAGAGGCAATGTGGCAAGGCTCCAGATATATTAGCCACTATAAGTCCGTCCCTGGGCTCAAGGGTATGCTTGCATAGAACTCATTAGATCGTAAGCGTAGAACCAGCAAGTTTGTTAGGCTGGGGCCTATCCATGCTGGTATGTTTCCAGATAATTTATTGGCTCCAAGGTCAACAACCCTTAATTCTGTACAGTTCTTTAAAGAAGGAGGCAGTTCTCCTGAAAGATTGTTATCATGCAAGCGTAACAACACAACATACGTTAACTGCCCTAATGAGCTCGGTACTTTTCCGGATAAATTATTCTTCGCCAAATTCAGCCAGTGTAATGCTGGAAATTGCATCCAACAATCAGGAAGCTCTCCTGACAGAACGTTCTCAGAGAGGTCGAGATTATACAATTGTGGAGCTTGTGTTGCATGGTCTGCCCTTGCAAGTGCACAAGAATGATGTAGTATAGCGTTTGACAAGTCCAAGAATATCGTTCCCACGAGGATTCCAAATTAATCTAATATTCGAATACCTAAATTAAATCTAACTAATACGCAAGTGAATTTGTAGATATTGTTGTTGTGAAAGTTTATGAAACAAACAAGAAATTAATAAAAGCAACTGAGAATAAAAATATTTAATTTTAAGGTTGAAAGACAATGATGAAGGTTTAGGGTTTCGGAATCAACCACAAGCAATCCAAGTTAGATTTCAATGCATTCAACAGATTCTTTTGATTCTTTAGATGATAATTCCAGTATCTAAGTCCTTTTCAGGCACTTAGACCATAGTTTTCCTTAAGTGTAAGATTCTTTTCTAGTTCAGACAAAGATCATATACCCAATCATGCAATCTATCCTGATTAAGGCATAAATTTAATAAGTTGGATTCATTACGTTCTAGAAAACAAGGGAACCAAGCAAACCATTATTCTTTGTCAAGCAATAATGTAATTCACCACACTTAATCACAAGAAGCTAATTGAATTATATTGCTGGTTCTGCCTCAAATTCATCTTCCAATTTACTAGATGCAAAGCCCTAAGGTGATCAGTCAAAGAACTTAAACAAATAGCAACAATTAAAATAGTGATTAAGTATTCATCTAAAAGAAACTTAGAATCCATTAAATAACATTAAAAATCATAACTATCCATGCTCGGGCGTCATCCTCGCCCTAGAGAATAATTTAGTTACGCATGTTCAAAGAAAATATAATTGAAAAACTAGAAAACATAAAATAAAACTTATGGATTGTGACGATGCTCGAGAACTTGACGATGACAGCGGCTCTTTGACTCTCCTTCCAACTCCAGCATCTCAAAACTCTAATTTTCTGATCTTCTTTAAATAAGGAACAAATCCTCTTTTCACTCGGTAACTCTGTTTTCCTAGTTTGGCTCCAATTGACTTTAATGAGTTGGCATCCAAAATCCTACTAAATATAAGATCATACTTCAGAAAATTATCCCAAATCCTTGTAAATACTTCCCAAATGAAATTGACATAAATTGGACTTCAAGGATTAAACTTAAAAGGATTATTTTTGCAAAACCCGCAGAACACATTCTGCCCGAATTGCCTGTACTAAAATGGCCACAACTCTCTCCACACACGTCCGAATCACGAACCGTAGAAGTCTACAGAAAGCTAACATCCGAATCTTTCCAACGATATAAGGCTCAACATCTGGTTCGCTCCGAGGAAGTACAGTATATTCTGTCAAGTTGACTGATCTGCACAGGACATTCTTGCAAAACATCTTTTAATCCCAAATGCTCATTTTGCTTGCTTTTCCATCTTTACTCTTCAAACCTAGTAAAACACAAAACTAAATAAAAATGTACTAAAATCACTCAAGAACATAGCAAGAATCTAAGAGAAATATAATAAAAATGTACGAAATAATGGTTATATCATTGCACTTGCACATAAGGAAGATAGGGATCCTGAAAACATGTTTTTGGAGAGAAAAACATTGATTATGTTTGAAGGAAATGGTGGGAGTGGACCAGAAAACTGATTAGATGTCAAGTCAATTGTGAAAAAGGTAGAGTTCTTTGATGATAGATTGGGAATCTTCCCGTGGATTTGGTTCATAGAGAGATTTAATTCAAGTAAGTTGGAAGACAGATCCCAAAACTCATTAGGTACTGAACCTGAGATCCCAGCATTAGACATACCTAGAGCAGTAAGTTTTCTCTGTATCTTAATCCATTTGGGAAAGTCAGGGCCTACATTGCAAGAACTCGTGTCTAATGAATGAAGTTAAAAAGGTGGGTTCCAATACGGACTCAAGTTGAAAGACAAAGGACATCCAAAAACTGTAAACGAGAGAGGTTCAAGAAGTGGACTTCTGTTAAGACACCATTCGAAGAATTCACAAAAATATCCAAAAATTCAAGGCTAGAAAGTTGCCCGATACTCTCAGGTAGTGAGCCGGTTAGTTGATTTTTGGAAAGAAATACTTGTCTTAATGATGAAAGACCAGTAAAATCTGGTAATGGCCCGCTGAACTAGTTTAAAACTAGGCTCAAGGATCTTCGTTGGTAAAGTTGCTGAAAACTGTTCGGGAGAGGCCCGCTCATATTGGTACCATCGATGTATAGTTCTTTATCAAGGATGAAAGGATGAAAATCTTGTAAGAGTATCAGGAAATGGCCCCCAAAACTGGTTGCCACTTAATTGTAAGGACTCAAGGGTATCCTGAGCACAAGACCAGTTTTTGATAGAGTCTTGAAGTTTATCAGAAAGTTTGTTTTCCCATAAGTTCAATGATTCTAATCTGCATAGGTTTCGAAGGGATTTTGGTATCCCACCCTCAAGTTGGTTATAAGACAGATCAAGAGATGTTTGAGAAACCATGTTTGAGAAAACATCTGGGATGAGACCTTGTAACCGGTCTCCCATCAATCCAATGTGAACAAGGTTGGTGCTGATATTGGCCATCCAATAGAAGATGGAAGAACTTGTTAGACGTGTAGATGTCTATCTCATGAAAGTGTGGTCTTATAATCATCGAAGGATTCTAAGACTTGATATCAATTAGGAGTTCAAATACAACTAAACCTGTAGCTCTATTAAAGTTAGTGTTTTAAGGCTAATATAAGAGCTAGAAGGATTCCTATCTTAATTGTGGATTAGAAGTTATAAACCTAATGCAATAAGGACTTCTTGAGAGTTTCTTGATGGGCAAGACTCTTAGGTAGATGCATATAAATACAAATGCCCCTGCTCAACCGATCATGCCAACCCACACAAAAGAATTCACCCCATCTAGAATGAGTGTATCAAGAGATCGGATTGAGGAGATGTGCTCTTGTATATTCTTGATATCTGACAACTCTAATGGAAGACCAAAGACATGTGTTCTACTTATGTGCAGTCAATATAGTTTACATGTGGTATCAGAGCCTAGGCTGCATGTTTTGGAACCAAAAGAAATCACCCATCCTTTCAGCCACTGCAATTGGGCGGCATTTTTCCAAAGGCGAAAAGTTCTTCCTCTTTGCTGCCTCTTGACATGGCCTCCAATTTTGGTTTTGAGGCATTTTTCGAAATTCAATTGCGTTGTGGAGACAATCTTGGATGCACGGAGGGCTTCCTGATTTGAATGTCTCGACTTCTGATGTACCTGACTCAAATTCAAAGATTCTAGAAGACATATCAAAGGGTCTCCAATATGGAAATATGACACTCTAAGCTTACAAGGTATGTATGAATGACCTGTACTATATCTGTTTCTCATCAACAGACGTGCATGCAAAAGGATAAAGTTGCCTATAATTTGATATATAGGAGTTGCACTATAGAATAGGCTCATCTTTTCTAAAAAATTAATTGTTGTGAGATTTTTTTTTTTTTTTAAAAAAACGGAAGGAACTTGCTCACCTATTTGGACATTGCAAATTATACATTGAACCATTATATGCATGAAAGCTTTATTGTAGCGTGGGTAATACTTTGTCTCTACCAAACATAACATATAATTGTATATGTCGCAAGCTACAGTTACTAATACTTGGCATAAAGATTTTGATGATCACATCTGTCATGAATTGTTTTACCAAGAAATCCATTTTAGCTATTCTTTGGTCAATCATTTTGCGCTATGATCCAGTTTTCTAGTGTTAATTTTAATATCATCATGTTCTATGGCATATTAAATTTGGGCCTCGAGTTTTGATCTCATGCATGCTTAATATCTGAATTGCAATATAAAGAATATGTATGTGTATAATCGTAGTTGAAGGCAATACTAAACTAAAGCATCACACGATCCACTAATTCTGTTTTGCACATGATTTCATTCTATCTAACCAAGCTGAGTTTCAAGATTTCTATACAAAAGCATAACAAGTGTACATATGCGAAAAGGTTATAAAGTACCAAACTATAAAGCTAAAACCTAGAACTGAAATCTACAAAAGCATGTATTATTTTCATATATTTTATTGCACTAACATTTTATGTTAAGCATGTCATGATATAAAGTTATTTATCATCATTCATGCTTGAAAGGCTATTGATCAAAGACTGGAAATCTCGATTGCATAAGCTAAGCAAGCCACAGCGGCTTAGTCGTTACAAGAGTGGTTTTCATTCTCACGCTTGGTCAATAATTGCATCTATATTAGTGTATACGTATGATTTTCCATCCTGGATGGGAATTGTATAGATTGATAACAATATGATGGAACAATCTGGATAGCAGATTGCATAGACTAGCAAGTATTCTCTACATCCACAGATGTGAGTTTTCTTGCACACGGGAAGCTTATGCAGTTTATTGCAGGATTTTGGAATATGGTAATTTACACCCACGTATAAATTAACGTATTTAAAGTAAAGATTTTGGGGACAGTTTATCCATGTATATTCATGGTGGAGTGATGCAAAAGACAACTTATGTGAATTAATAGGAATTTCTCTCTATCCACGATGTGGGGATTTAACCCTATGAAAGGAATTCATATATGAACTCTTTTGGTGATCACTAAAAACATGTTTGATTCTCGACCACAGTGTGAATCAATAATGTACAGATATTTAAGCATTATGGGACAGCTTATTCAGATATGTTTGTGTTTAAAAACTTTTGGAATGTCACAATGAACCTTAACTCCATTAGGCTCATAAACGGTTTCGTTTTTGTTATATGGATTGTAACATGATACATGTCCTATTTATCGGTTTTGATAAATCTCACCTATTTGAGTTGTTGATGATAATTTATTAATAGTGATCTTAAATAGTCATTAAAGTTGTTTTCATGACTCAAGGAAAGATAATTTTGGTTTATCACATAAAGGGAAACGTGAGCTATTTTGGAACTTTCTTTCTTGGCTATATTGTTTGTTTATGTATGGACATGTTTGAGACTTGGTTGCCTTTTGTATGCATTTAAGTGAATGTTTTGTAGCATCAATGTAACTTCACATGTAAAGGGATTGATCCGTAGGTGATTTGGATTAAACCATGTATAGTTGGACTGATCCACACGCGTGTTAAAAGTATTAATCCGTATTTAATTGATTGAATCATGTAAAGTTGGATTAATCCATAAGGTTGTGTTCATCATAAAATAAATTGGCTGTTTTGTAAGGTCTATAATAATTTTGGTGTGTTGCTGCATGTGTTTGGGGCATGATTACTGTTATAGTTGACACTTTCAGTTTTGAATCTCAAGCTTAAAAGAAATTTGTTTTGTGAATATAAGTTTACATGCATTACAAGTATTAATTTGCAGATGTATTGCATTTAAGGAGCATCTCAATTTATTGCCATGGATATTGCATCACAGTTTTTAATTCTCAATTTTATCGACGTCTAATTATATGTCATGTTATATATAATTCGTGCTCATTATTAAGAAAGATGATCTAAATACCCAAGGAAGGATAATATTTTGAATGATCACCTAAATAAAACTTGAGTTTTTGCATGGCAAATTTTGGATACAGTTTTGTTATAATTTGAAGGAAAAGTCATGCAATATGAAGCTTAGATTATGTTTAAGAATATTGTATTATTGTTATTTCTTAATTGAATGAGTTGCATGGATCAAATTGCACTTCTAATTAAGGCTTTTGAATCAAAGTGGCACATTGTAATATATAAAATACTCAAGATACGAACGATCTTTTGATTGCTCAAAGTGTTTAAACTTGATAAAGTGATATTTTATATTTTACCTTTGTGATATGGTATTAATTGTTTTGTTTGCACCTACATAGAACTTCATGTTGTATGTTTAGAATGCATAAGGATAACTAAATTTTGAGGTGTATATTGTTAGCATTCATAAATTTATAGTTGACAATTTTTCAGTTTTGAACTATGCTGACATGTCGTCTGTTAGGGTGAAGTTATAATTCGAATTAACTAATGATAAAATTAGGCGAAGGATGATTTTCTAAGGTTTCTGTAGGCGCTGATTTCATGAAAATATGTTGAGAATTAAATTTTTGGTGAATTTATAAAGTTGAAACAGATGCACAGGAATTTTCCTGACAGTTTCTGCATTATGTATAAAGATCGTTGAATGACTCACCTAAAGATCTTCAAATAACCTGAATTTTTGGTATAATGAGTATATACGTGCCTTCTAAAATACTGCAAAGTTTCGTAAGTTTTGGATATATAGATAATTTGTGAGAATTTTATAAGTGATCAGTGTTCAAGAAAAAGCATGTGCAGGCAGTTTTCTGAGTAACCTTGTAGGAAAATTTTAAGACCTTTTAATTCGCTTAAAAGACTCCATATTTTTTCTATATGAAGATTAATGTCTCTAGTTTGTTTCCATGAAATTTGAGGGCAGTCAAACTTATAAATTAATTATGGTAAATTCTCAAGTAATCACATATCGTTGCTGGAAATTTCTTGACTGTACAGTTTTGTGCATTTAGGCTTATACTGTGAAGTACATTAGGAGCATGCATTGAAAGTTCTTTTACACCATTTTGTCAGTGTTTCTAATCATAAGGTTATTGGTGCACTATTTATTGAAGTAGCAAAGTAGTGAGTGTTTGCCCAAGTGGGAGAAGTGATGTAAAGTTTTGGGCTTCACACTCAATACCTTATTATCTTGTATTTTGATAAGCTCATAAAGTTTTTCGAGCATACTTGGAACTGTTTTCTGGTTGTTGACACATTGAAGTTTTACATCTTAAGTGTTGGTTTTATGCATCTATATGTTTATGACTAACGTTTAGATGACTGGCTGTTTTTCATTTTGGCTACTAAAGTTCTTCAATGCTTATGGTTTTTAGCATTTATTGGTTAAAGAAAATTTAATTGATATTTAAAGTACAAAGTGAATAAAGTTTAATGCATTCATGACGGTTTTGTTATTTCTCAACTAAAGTCCAATCTGCATGACATGTTATATGTTTTTCAAGATATGTGTTAGTAAAGTGCTATTTTGAGAAATAAATTGAAGGAATTAAAGTTGAGGCCTAATCCCGAGGAAACAATTTCAGTGAAAATAATATGATTTGTTCTATGCTCATTTCTTGATACATTTTTTGGTGCAAAACATGTGTTCGATGAGTGGGAGCATTCAATGATCTTCTTTGTTGCATACATTTAGTTTTGACTGTTTATGATTAATCACTTAATGTTCGGTTCCTCAATAAGGGTTTTAAGGCTAATACGAACAAAGATTGTTTGGTTGAATTAATTATTCTTGTTAATTCATATTTTCAGTTAACGTTATGGTTAATCAATGACTTTTACCTTTCATTGAATTTATGATCACTAATAAACATTAAGGTTTTTGTTTCAAGCTTATAAGGTAGAAGGTAAAAGAAAGGAAATTGCATTGGTTGATTGATTTACTGCATGAGGTTATTCCCAAAAGTGTTGATGAGAAATTTGATATAATTTTGTTATATCGTTTAGTTTGGATATGCAAAATCAGTGGGAGCTAAGTTTTATCTCACTTAGTTTCATTATTTTCTTGGAGACAGTTCAATTATTTTTATAGCTATTTGGTTCAGCTTCTTTTAATATATTATGTGACTTCACTTTATGTTTATTATTCTTGACAAATGAATCCAGTTACATGTCATAATGCGTATAGCTAGCTACAAACACTGCATAAGACATGAATTCATACCAGAGTCATTAAGGTGAGATCTTGGTAATCTCTTAAGGGAGGGCGTATGAATGAAAGTGACCTTTGTAAACACAAATTAAGTTTGGTCATGATCATTCTGCATTCTAGTCTTGACGGAAGTCTCATGTGATCTTGAGAGCTTGTATGGGTAATTATAAAGACCTTGAAATATTGAAATGTTCAATAAGTCTTGATAGTTCCATGCTTGTTCTTTTTGATTGACAAGGACTTGATTAGGAATTATAGTTGAATTGAATTCTATAGGCCTTACAAAGAATTGATATTGAGTTCTTGATGATCATTAGACCAAGTGGGAGAATGTTAGACGTGTAGATGTCTATCTCATGAAAGTGTGGTCTTATAATCATCGAAGGATTCTAAGACTTGATATCAATTAGGAGTTCAAATACAACTAAACACCGTAGCTCTATTAAAGTTAGTGTTTTAAGGCTAATATAAGAGCTAGAAGGATTCCTATCTTAATTGTGGATTAGAAGTTATAAACCTAATGCAATAAGGACTTCTTGAGAGTTTCTTGATGGGCAAGACTCTTAGGTAGATGCATATAAATACAAATGCCCCTGCTCAACCGATCATGCCAACCCACACAAAAGAATTCACCCCATCTAGAATGAGTGTATCAAGAGATCGGATTGAGGAGATGTGCTCTTGTATATTCTTGATATCTGACAACTCTAATGGAAGACCAAAGACATGTGTTCTACTTATGTGCAGTCAATATAGTTTACAGAACTAAGCAAATTATCAGAGAGTTCAAGGACTTCAAGAGTGGTCGAAGAATTAATGAAAGAAAGGGATCTCAGGTCGACATTAAGAAGACTACATTATGAGTGAAGTTACATGTATGCCATCGAAACTCCCTACAATACCTATATCAAAATGTTCAAACTAACAAGGGAAGTAACTTTTGTACTTGACTCGACCTCAAATTTGGTCGGAAAGTGGCCGAAAAAACATCAAACCGTCGGCCCAATTTCTAGGTTTTTAACCGAACTCTCAAACGTCAAAATTGATCAAATCTATGTATACCATCAACAAGAACATGTTGAGACTATTGAAATTCATACCTTGATCGAAAGATTTGGTGGTTGGAGCCGCCGGAAATGTCGTCGGAAAGTTAGAAAACCCCCAACCCTTTCTGCACTCGCAGTGGTGGCACAACAACGAGAGGTGGCTAGGCTTTGCCCCAGACGTGGTCGACGGTCAGTGGCTGTCATTTTTCAATCGGTCTCGTCATCGTCGGTGGCCTGACGGCACCGATCTCCACCAGTCGCCGTGGACTGGTATTTTGCCAAGAGAGAGAGAGAGAGAGAGAGAGAGAGAGAGAGAGAGAGAGAGATCGGGGAGGGAGAGTGACGTGCCAGGGAGGGTAAAACCGGGTTTTCAATGTTTTTTTAACAATTTTTGAAATTCCCTTTACGTCCTTTTCGTCTTTAGACTTTTTCCCGATCGTTATAACTCGGAATTGAGCGTGCCGCCTGTCTACGAACTCGTATCGACGAGCTCGACGTAACGGTGCCACTCAATTCCCCAAATTCCTTCTGGAACAAAAAATGACTAAAATACCCTTACCCCAATGGCAAAAAATGTTATTTCATAATAAATAATTAAATAATATTTAACTGGGTCGGGATGTTACATATAATAGGAACGCATAACTTTGTAAAGAGCATAAAGCAAGAGGTGTACTTGCAGTGTACAAAGTTTGTTTTGAGCGTGTTGGTGGGTTTAGACTTTTGTTGTGTGTAATAAGCTTTGAGGAGCAGAATATGTAATAAGTTGGTTGTTCAATTTATTATATATGTTTTAATGTAATACTTGACTTGGAAGATTGAGTCAGTATTGATATTGTGGTTCGGAACATTTAGTATTGTATTATGGATAAAGAAAAAAAAATTCCTTGTACATTTGTTGAAGGTTCCGAGCTTCACGTCTTAGATCAATTTGTTTGTAATAACTTAACATGTTGTTTGTTGTTGAAAATTCGGGGCGTGACATGGACCTTGTAGTACCACTGGTGATTAGGATTGTGAGCAACATGGTTATGAATATTATGATCAGGTAGGGTAGGGAGATTATGTGCAAATTGTATGTGAATTTAAGGAGATATATATATATATATATCAGTCATTCTCTTATCCGGATGCATTAACGTGCGGAACGTACGGATGCATGTGTAAATAGGCAGGAAAGCAAGGCGGGGGTAGTACAGAATACACTGCGTCCGCACGATAATAACGTCCGGATATCCGCATAAGAGAATTTCTGTATATATATATATATATACAGTTATTCTCTTATCCGGATGTATTAACGTACGGAATGTGCGGATGTCATTGTAAATAGGCAGGAAAATAGGGAGGGGTAGTACAAAATACATGACGTCCGCACTATAATAACGTCCGGATGTCTGCATAAGAGAATTTTTGTATATATATATATTCCCTTATGCGGAGGTCTGTACAAGAGAAGAACTATAACTATATATTCGGTCTGCTTTACGGAGATATCATTTCTTGTCGTTATGTGGACCTTGACTGCACAAATATTTTGATTGTTTGAGAAAAGTGATGACCAGGAAAGAACGTAGCATTTGCTGAAACTTGAAACAACGCCGGCCATGGTGATATTTATAATATTTTGTCCCACCTTATAGACGACTTTTGACTGAGCGTTTTGGAAAAATATTTCCACGCCCTTTCGTTATATAATTATATCGATTGTGGGGAGAGGAAAATATTGATCAATATGAAAATAGTTTGACTCGGGAAATTGAAGCAAGTTAAATGGTTGGAGTTCCTTGAAAGTGATAAAATAAACCAAACTACCACCAGAGAGTTTGAGTTAAGCTATAGTTTCGTGATCCGGTTTATAAGTGCAACTTTTGTTTTTGAATTCTTTATCCGGATGATCCAAATGGTCTGGTTCAAGCAACCCGACAAGGGTATGCACACATACGTAACTAAAAACCATAGAAGCAAGACAGCATGAATGTGATAAAACGAATCTACACATTTTCATCTGTGGACAGTTGCCCAACCTGTACAATCTTTTCCCCATCCATATACTGATGAGTCCGCTTTGATTGCAGATCATCAGCACGACGGTAGAGAGAGATGCACTCAGTCATCAACTTCATCTTCATCTTCAAGTACCATCCTCAACTTCCTTCTGCTTACACCACTCTCTGGCAATGCAGCATGAGCCATTTCATCCCCTGAATCTGCCAACTCATTGTCCATTTGCTCATCTTGCAAATCCTCCAAATTTTTCACAGGTCCAGCATCTAATAGATTACCAGTGCCACTGCCTCTGACTTCAGCTTCTGCCATGCCATTCGGACTAACATGATTGAAAGCAGAACCTCCGTCAACTCCATCTTCCAAAGCATTGCCGCTTGATGTTCCCTGAATCGAGATGGCTGCAGAGTTTTGATCCATGGGCTTGGAAAGGGGTCTCCTAGTTTTCCTATATCCAAAAGACGAATTAATTAGAAAAATAAGTTACCCTCACAATCAGAATCCTATGACTTCATCATTCTTATTTTTTTTAAGGGAGGTGGTTTGAGGAGGGGAGAGAGGGAGAAGAGATTTACTTGAGAACAGAGCTTAGGATTTCATCATCAGAATCATTTTCCGACACTTTTCGTCCAGTTGTCTGCTCTAGTAATTCCTCACAGAATATGCTATTATCCTTTTTGCCCCTGAAAGTTCAAAAATTATTGTCATACTAATATAGGTATCTACACATCAAGCATGTTATGTATTCACACATGGAGCCAACATGAATTTACAAGAGAAAGAAGCTTCAAGTGTATCCAAAGTCCAAAGTAAATGTCTACAATGTGAGTGGAGAATGTTCCTAAACGGATGCAATCCTAGTTGAATGCAGTCCATTATGAGGCAATTGACTTTAAGTTGTTGGAATGATAAAATGTAAATATTCCTATAATTTAATCAGGAGTATGAACACAGACCAGAATAGGATTATGGAGTTGCACAACATTATATTAGAAGGTTTAACCAAAAGGAATATGGAGTTTGACATATGCGGTGCAAGTGCCTAGACATTATGGAAACTAAGCAAGTAGAGAACTAGCGGTGAAATATATTTAATAACAAAAAAAAATGGATGTATGACCTTTTCATTAATGATAACAACGTCTCATCGTCAGAGTCATGCTCTTTGTTTGTATTAGAGTCATTAAGATCCTCATCTCTCAGCATGCCGGCTGCAGACCTCTTCTTCCCAGGAATATGTAAGCCAAGCTGCTTAAGCTTACGAGAAACTTGAGAAGCTGTGAATTTACCATCACCGTCCATTGCATTTGCAATCATGTGGCTGCACCTTTTATGGTCTTTAAATCTGTGTATGACAAAGAATGTAAATTTTGTCTTTACAACTAAAGAATAGTAACTTCCAGCATCTATCAAGTGAAAAGAGCTCAAATCTTATATTACTACCAAGTAGTACCTACTGCTCATATAGAGCTCTAATGTTAGTCTCCTGATCTTCACTGAAGGCACGGATTCTTTTTCTTGTGTGCCTATAAAGCAATCCAGTTGAAACTAATAAACAGCTGGAGCAGCGAAGCAACATATAACATCAAGCATTAAGACTTGTCACAGAATCAAAGAGAAAAGAGTGGACCAAGATTACAGACTAAAGGCAGATGACACAGCAACCATTTATCTAAGACACATTTTTGCGAGTTCACAGCTGTTTCTCAAAACCAAATGCGGGAGGAGGTGGGGGAAGCAAAAGAATGAGTACGTAATCTATCAAATTTTTTTCTCGGCAAATGTGTAATATTTAAATTTACAATTAATAAACAGTGACAACAACTGCAACGAAAGACAGCAGCCATCCAAGATCTATCCCAAAATGCAAAAACAAAAGTAATGGACATAAATTATAGACTACAAGTCTACAAGTGAATGAAATCAGCAGCTATTTAATTAGATTCTGCGTTGCAAGTTCACAACCCCTGCTACTCGAAAAGCAAGGGTTTAGGCGAGGGGAAAGAGGGGAAATCAAACAAAGAGTACATGCTCTATGATATTCAAATAAAATGAATATTTACTTTTCATCCATATATACAAATGCCTAGAAATTTTTTAAAAAGTACAGAGAAATAAACAGAAAGCATACAAACTGTAATACTAAGAAATTAATATTCATCTACAAATACTTACAGCGGCTGACTGTTTGATTCACAATGAGTATTAACTACTTTTACTACTCTTCCATCTCCATCAATTTGACTAGGCCCAGTGGAAACAGATTCTTGAGCATGGCGCAGTCTTTTCCTTTGGACAACTTTCAGTCCAAGCTGTTTAAGCTTGTTGGAAATTTGAGCTGGCGAAACTTTACCCTCAGGATCAAGAGCTTTCGCAATAAGATGACTACAGTTCTGGTCATCCTTGAATCTAAATTGGCCATATTGCCAGGAAAGATTTAAGTAAGCTGCATGAAAAAAGTAGGCCTACACTGCTATACAGGCACAACTCAAATTATGTGTAAAACAGCCATCACGGCCAATGCACTTTTGTATCTTTCAGCTGATATTAGATATACCAATGTCAAGTTAAAAGCTCAAAAAAGAAAAGGAAGAAATAAAAAAGCTTAGATCATGGGACCATACTTCTCATACAGATCCTTAATTTTCATCTCCAGTTCAGCCCCAATAACAAGTCGCTTGTTTTTTCTAGAAACCTTTTCAGTTTCATTCTCCATTGCCTGGCCCCCACTGCAACAGCCAAATGCATAAAGGTTTCCATAAGATGATAACTGAAAGGCAATGTTAATCAAGTTGTAAGTATGAAGGACGTACTTATCATAATTTTCTTGCCCATCGATCTCATTATCTGAAATAGATGCAGTACCTCCCTTCACTTTGCCAAAATTTTCTCCACTACTGCACAAAAAGAAGGCATATTTAGCTCCTCTTGCAGTATCTCTGTTCAGTTAGAAAAGTCCTTACTCTGCCCATTTTGTTTTTTGGCAACATGGTAAACCAGTGGCGATGAATCGAATCAAATCAAATCAAATCAAATAAACTTCACAATTCTCGAGAGCAAGGCCAGACAAACAAAGGATGGTCTCGGATTCTACAATAACTTAACTGATAACATCACAAAATAATTTAATGAAGACAATGTGAATATTCAGGCTTCAGGAACATGTCTTACTTCTCATGTCCAAGCTCATGTGAGAGCACAACATCAGCTTCGTCTTCACCAAGTGCATCAGCTATGCTTCTACTTGTCCATCCCTTGTCTAGTGATTGACCAATTTCTTCATCCCCTAAACTGCTTGCCCAGTTTCTACTCTCTTTCTTCAAATGGCCAAGCTCATGCAATAAATACTCAGCATTAATGTAATGGCATTCTTTGCGAGTCTTCCAGAAGAGAATTTCCACAAAAAGTAGGGGTTGATTTTTCATCTTTTTGAGCATTTTCCTGACCAAATTTGTCAAAAAATCAACAATGTTTTCATACGCCTTGCATGGAGATGACTTCTGCTCAACTAGGATGTCATAGAATGTAGTGAGAAGTGATAACTGCAAAAATTTGCATGGAAACTTTAGATGAGAAATGAACTGTAAATGGCTACATAAATTATCTAAAGATGTATGAAGTTTAACCTGATACAGCATTGGGGAGAGCTCAAGGTCATCACTGATCCTTCGCAGCATGCATACTATGTAGTGATTTGTACTGGTCAAATTACTCTTATAAAACTTAAGCAACCAACACAGTTTCTGGATGATGTTGTTATTTGAAAAAGCAGAAATCAAATTTGACACCTTAAAATCAACTTCATCAGTTGCAGCTACCTGCTCATCAGCAGAAGAATCACCGGTGCTATAACAAAGATCACCATTGGCATCATCAGAAGTTTTGCAATCTATATGTGTCAGACTGTCTTGGAGGTTTTCTGTCTCCAAAAACGATATTTTGCATTCATCAGGCTGAGCAGGGATATTGATATCTTCTTTCCCATTGGAACTTGTGGTTTGGCTTCTGTTCTCTGTCACACTCACATCTATTGAATGTTCACCATTGGAGATGCCGATCTCTTTCAGAGTGGTAGCATGTTCTTCTACGAGTTTATTATCTGTTTCCTTCCCACTCGGTGTTCTTTTCTTCCTCGCCTTCCTTGATTTTTTAGAAACCTTAATCACGAAAGAAAAATGGTTTTAGTACAAATACAATAAAATATTCCCCATCTAAAATTATGAATGCATTATACCCTCAAAGTTCCACATGCTTGAAGGTTTTCCATTAGCCGTAAAACTTTATAAACCATCTCTACCAGATCTGCAAGATCACTGATAAGGAAAACATGTGAATAGGAAAAAGAGTAGAGCCATTCAAGCAAGAGAAAAAATGTTAATCAGTTTTAGAATAACTTCCTTTCAATCAAAGACGAATGGATCCTAAATATCATTTTCCAGGTATGTATTTTACCAATAGTATCTTAATATTAAGGACAAGTGTTGCTAAATGATCAGTCAAAATCATACCCTGCAGAATTGAATCATTTCCTTTTCTTAAAGATTGCATTACTAAATCTTGACGCCCAACAACAAAAACAGCATTCCTCTGATTCTTTCTCTCATATTGGATTACACAGCTAATGGAGAGAACCTCTCCACAGGATTTGAAAGGTGAGAAATTATACTGGAAATTTTAATATATAAAATAAAACGTATTACTTGATATGAAAAGGAAAAAACCTTCTGGGTTGTTTGTGAGTATCAAATGATTTGAGCAAATTTATCAGGAAATGAGTCATCCCCTCTTCAGTCTGGTCATAAAATAACTTGTACAGAAGTATGCGGGCTGTTTGAGGCTCCTTGGAGTTCTCTGGCAATAACTTAAGCACCAAATCTAGCATTTGAATCTGGAAGAGAAGTTAGTTGAGAAGCATGTTACGAGTGCATAATTATTGATACAGTTCTTATCCAAACTTCAAATTGAATATGCACTAGAAAACATATCAGTAATGAAATAGTGCAATCACCATAATTTTCAAAAGAGAACCAGCTGCAGACAGAAACTTGTAGTCATGTGTTTCCTTCAAGCCATCAAATGCATAATGCCACTTTGAAATGACTAGTTGGAACATTGACTCATTCATTGATGCTGCGATGGGTCCACATACATTGCCTCTGAAGAATGTGATATCAGCATCTTTATGGGTGGGAGCTTCAGTTGTGTCTGCTTCTGCACCGATGTTTGGCTGTTGAGGCATAGAAGATACAGGTCAAACAATTATAATTCTCCAGACGAGATGTGACTTGGGAATATCCTCAAGAAATGTGAAATGACCCAGAAGAAACCACTATGCAACATGGACCCATTCTATCAGGAGTACAAAAACTAAACCCTTTTAGTTCGGGGGAAAGATCATTTCTGCACTGGTTGAGATGTGTGTTGGGATGGATTGAGATGAGGGAATAATGGTCTTTCTCCATGCAAAGAGGTTGGTTTACTAATTGAAAAATGAGTCATTTAACGGTTTTCATTTTGCAAACAGTAATTAACATGCCCATTATGAAACAAACAACTAACATAATAATCTAAGATTAGCTTGTCTCACCTTCGAAATTGAAGACTTGTGATATTGGAAAGAAGTAACAAACTGAGCAACCTGAAAGAAGATAATGACATCACTGTTCTGAATTGCGTGGTGTTCCTTTTCAGTATCCGCGCGAATTGACTGCATCAAAACTGATACACATGTGAACTTTGTAATTATGCAATAACACCAAGTAAATAAACATAAAACAGAAACCAAAAAGAAAAGACATACCATTGTAACCCCCTGATAAAAACTGGTTTACGAAATCATGAAGCAATTCTAAAATCTTATCCTTCGTTGAAGGCAATCTCCCATGATCCCAAGCAATCTTTTTTATTGGACCTCGACGACTATGTGGTTTAAGCAAGGTATTACAAGAGGCAGAAGTAGGTTTTCCCTTCAAGACTGCCTTAGAACCATCCTGCCAAGAAAAGTTCATTGCTATTAGAGAATGATCTACTAAAAAACTCGCTAGCATCAGTCCATAGTGAAACTCCCTACCAAAGTAAGCTGGGTAAATGTTCCACTAAAATGTGAATGACGACCCATGTTGCGTAGTCTAGGAAGTCTTTTTTTCTCTTCTTCTTCTTCCTCCATTATAGACTTGAGACTATTTAGAGAACCTGTTGTGTCTCCTCCATCCACCTAATAATTACAAGTTATTACTTGACTGTTAGAAAACCATAACTAAATGTAAGCTCACATCATCGGACAAATAATTCAAATCTCATAAGTTAAAGAATATAAAGCAAGAGAAGGAAAGTATTTTTCATTGATTCAATTTGTACTTGTTGCACTATTGTTCTTAAAAATAAAAATAAAAACTTCGTTTGGTGGCTCTACCTATGTCTCAAATCAAAGCTTCCCATCTGAGGCTCATCCTTATTTACATTTCTTGCTAGCTTTGAACAAATGACATTTCTATAAGAAAGAATTCAGAAAGAGATGAAGAGAAACCAACCTTAGGTCCTTTTGAACATGCGTTTGCAATCAACTCTGGCTCTTGACCCATAAATATGTAATGAAAAATCTCCAATAAAAGCAAGTTATCTTGACAGAGATAGCTACGGGAATCCCCAATATGCTGGGTTATGACCAAAACTAAGTCCATAACATTCTCATGAAACAAAAGTTCCAGAAATCTATCTCTGAGTGATACAAATTGACTGGCAGTTCCCCCAGCCTTCTGCTGTAGTGAAATTTCTTGAACAGCTAAAATGTTTCGGAATAAAGTAAGTACCAGCTGCACCAATTTCCAGTCATCCTCTGTGAATACATCACTGTGTAGGATAGGATTAGTCATCAAACCAATTATGAGAAATCTAGAAACTATATGAAGATATGGTGAGTAAACAAAATAACGATTATTGAGCACCAGAAAATAACCTATGAACAAAAAATAAATTATGTAATGTCAACCTGAAAGAGACACTTAACCCATCAAAATTCAGAAAACCAACATGAATTTAGTGAATAAGCTAGGTACTCGGTATAATCTTATAGGTAAAGAGATAGCTGGGGCCAGTACTTTGCTGCAAAGACTTCAACTCCCATAGAAGATGAAGTATAAGTAATTTTCAAGCAACCGATGAGGCAGAAGATGAAGTATATGTAAAAAATTTACCCTCACCTTTCCAAATTTGCTAGTGGGCTTTCAAGAAGTGATACTATCACTGCAATAATGTCACTGGATGCAATTGAAGACTTCAACTTCCATAGAAACTCTATCTGTTGTAAAACGTCATTTGACGAAGGCTCAATTGGCATAGTTAGGAACACCAGAACCTTCACTGAAAGTTCCAATCCAAAAAATGAATAATTGAAGTCATCATTTTGCAGTAATTTTTCATAAACATGTAATGAAGATATAAAATGAACTTACCTGCATTTAAAACCAAGTTGGTATCATCTAGGCAGTGTTCAATAATAGGTATCAAATCCTGATCGACAATCTTCCATTTATAGACTTGCTTAAAAACATCCCGATTCTGTGGGTCATCACGCCTCAAAAACCTTAGCAAATCTTTCAAATTATCTGTCAACGAAAAAGAAAAAGAAAATTTCAATCCCGCTCTATACTGTTTTCATCTGCTCAATCGAGCCCATATGATTTCCTCGTGTATTTGAGCCTAGGCTATTGGCTTAAATGAAATCTAATTTAAAAATTGATAGAAACCAAATGAAATCTCAATCGAACCCATATAATTTCCTCATATTTCATTATCCTACCATTTCCGAAATTTTCTTGGCTGTCAAACGGAGATTTCTCGAAGACATAGCTAACGTACCTAAGCAGTACTTGCTCTTTGAGTAACCGATCCGGTTGCCATTGTCATCCTCTTCTGCAATTCCGAGATCAGAGCATATCGCCGACAAGCCTTGCAAGTCCATCTTCTGCCGAACTTTATGGTTTTCGAATTAGGGTTCAATAGTTTAGGATTTCTAGAGAGGATGACGAATAAAAGGATTTAGCGCGAGAGCGATCGGATCTCAGTGAAAGGGTTTATTGGTGATGGCTCTGGTGGCGCGAATTTTGATGTGAATTTCCCGCGCACTTTCGTAGCCCAAGTTTTTGAGAGATTATAGATTATGGAGTACTACCACGTCAGCATATGATATTTCCATTGAAAATTTGCCGTATGTCCTATTTAAAAGAAAATTAAAAATACTTGTACAGTTGGACTTTGACCTCCAATTTTACCCTTTAAAATAACATTAGAAATAAAATAAAATAAAAGAATACTCCAGCCAATCTCAACAGTAACCCTACCCTGCCTTCTCCATTGTCTCTTTCCCTTATCTCTGCCAATTGAAGTCTTCTTCTTTTTGTTTTTTGTTCTTGACAGTATCATTGAATCCATCTTCCTTTTATACAGTCCACCCTCCATATCTCTATCCCTCTCCCTCATCAACTACCACTTTATTTTATAGTTAGTTTTAAATTCACATTCCAAAAGAACTTCTTAAGGTTTTTACTTCAGTTTGCTTTTCTGTAGAGTTTTTCCCTCATGGTAATCCTCAAAGTGTGATGGTTAGAATACAAAGTAATAAGAAATTGGAACATGAGGTTTTGCGGCGAGGAAGACGACTCCATGGAGAACCGAAGGATTGTGATACACATACGAAGAGTTGAGAAACAATACACATACGAAGAGTTGGGTGCCTTGGTGGGGATCTTGGACTTGTAAAGAGCTCGACCGATGGAGAAATTTGTGCTGTTTGTAGAGATAGAATTGCAGTTAGTAAAATTAGCAGGATGAGAGGTTTGAGATGTCAGTTTGTTTCCTTCATTGTAGAAAAGCAGAGGAAGTTGAAAAGGAAACGGGATGAATAAACGAATATTGGGGGTGGAGGACTCCCAATTGAAGGATTTTTTATTTTTTATTTTTTATTTTCTAATTTTAATCCAAAGGGTAAAATTGGAAGTCAAACTCCAGTTGTATAAATAGTTTTAATTTTCTTTTAAATATGACACATGGCAAATTTTGAATGGGAGTATCATATGTTGACGTGGTAGTACTGTATTATTCTATAATTTCTCCAAGTTTTTTAGCTGAGGTGGCAATTTAGATGTACAGGTGTCAGTTTGTTAGAGGAGCTCATATGTTATCATCGTTACACAAAACTTCACCGAAATGGAAGCATTTTTGCTCACTATGGTGTAACATCACCCACCATTCTCAACACTTGACACGTGTTCATATGTATAATCATAGTTCCATAAATACAAAGCAAAAGTTAATTATGATTATACTTATGGACATGTGTCAAGTATTGAGGATGATATTGAGTAGGGGTGGGCACGGTACGGGATAACACGGGATGGAGGTCATCCCGGTGTCAATCCCGAATAGGAGAATCGGAACGGTATGACACGAGACGTGAGATTTTCAAAACACGTTCAAACCATACCGGCCCCAACTGGGACCGGTATGGTTCGGTATCAAAACTGATACCGTTCAAAAGAAGTAAGTTAACTTTAATAAACTCCTTGTTGGCAACTTGGCATGATTCTTGACTAATAATTTATCTGAGAAAAAAATACAATTAATTCAGAATAGACCAGTATAGGGGATATGTGATTACGTGAGAAAAAGAAATGTTGTCTGCACAGAGAGAGAAGTAGTTGAATAATGGTAAATATAAGTGTGTGAATTGAATATATAACAACATTATCAATTATCAAATTGAAAACTTGGGTATATAAACCAAAATCGATTACACCACTGCCATTAAAAATAAAATTTGCCCAGATTAGAGTAGAATTGCAAAAGTACAAAAGGCAAAAATCCTAGGCATTGCCTTGCCACGTTGTTCAGATTACAAATTGAGGCAGATTTTAAAAGAAATTTACCTCAACCCAGAACGGAAAACAGCAAAAGCAAACAAATTGAGGCAGAGCACTGCAAAACCCACAAGAAATTGATCAGGTTTCGAATTCTATTTTACCTCAAATATCCAGAACAAAAGAACCCAATCAAAATTTATCAAATAACAACCAAGAATAGAACAGAGAAATAAGAATTTAAAAAACACTACCTGTGGGTGTTTGAGAGAGAAAAGCGAGAGCGCGAGCAAGGGAGAGAGAGAAAGGAGGAGGAATGGTCGCCGTAGCCGGTGGTTGGTGGTTGGAGGAAGATGGAACCGGAGCTGCTGTAGAGGGAGATGAAGGAAGTGTAGCGATGGTTAGGTTTGGACGGGACGGGTTGGGGAAAAGAACAGAGAGAGAGAGAGAGAGAAGGAAGAGAAGAAGATGAGATTGAGATTTGAGATGGATGGATTGATCGATGGTGGTGGGAAGGGAAGGAGAGAGGAAAAAATTCTGGATCTGAAAAATCGTTCGTTCGTGTGGGAGAGACGAGAGAGAGATATGAGATATCCTAATTCTGAAATTTAGGAAATAATATTTTAATATTTATTATTTAATATTAATTAGTTACTGTTCGATACGGTATGACACCAAACGGGATCACAAATCTGATACCGGTGTCGTGCCAAACAGTAACGGGATGACACGGTTTCATCCCGTTTAAGCATCAACACCAAACGGTTTGGCACGAATTTGACACGAAATGGCACGGTTTCGGGACGGTATCAGTATTCCGGTTTTGATGCCCACCCCTAATATTGAGGGTACATCTTGAATTAAACTGATGAGCAAAAATATTTCCCACTCAAATAGGTATATCCCCATAAAGAATTGAGTGAGTTCATCCAATTATACCCAGTAAAATTGGGTGGGTTCATCCAATTTGCACTTCTAATAAAATAAATTCAATGCATAAATCAAATTTGCTATGCATTATGGATTATTGATTCAATCATAATTTAAAATAAATTATATCGTAAAAAAAAATTAAAAAAATGGTGGCTTTAGGACCATTTTTGTATTTGCCAAAAATAGAATCACCTTTTTTTTATATACAAAAAGTATAATATAATGTAATAAATATACACGTTAAGTGAATTAGAGCATCTCCAACAGCCTTTCAACAGTTTTGGAATTTTAAAATAAATAAGTCACATTTGAAAAATTCTCTCCAACAGCATCTTCAACATTAGTCATCAAAGCTGCAACTTCTTTCTCTCTCTTCAGAACTGGTAAGTTGACTTTGGTTTTTCAAACATTAATTTTACTTCGGAAAAACAAAATCGAAAATGTGAAAAACATGCATTTTTCATTTTCATATTGTTGAGGCCCAAAAAATCCAAGGGTAGGCCCAAATGTATTTTTGGCCCAATGCGATACCTAAGTGAGAAGAAACTCAACTTGGGCATGCGAAGGTTTGTCATGCACGCTCATGCAAATCATTACCCACATGCCACGCCAAGCAAATATATAACCCGTCATGCTAAAAAAGTCATAACAAGCCTAAGAAATGTACCGGCTCTATGAACCCATGCTTATTATCCTGTCAAGTGTCATTTTGACTTAAATACGATAAAATTCAAGCACAAGCACGCTAAACAACATGCAATGCCAAGCGGAAAATTCTTATTTGGCACATAGCCACGCTACAAGCTTAAGTGGGCCCAAGCCACGCAAATGCCCGGGGCTTACTGAGTGGGTTGTGGTATGGATGGTTACGAGCATTCACGAGGCCCATTGATGAGCCAAGAAGTGGAAGTTTTGGGCTGCTTGAGAGCCCTAAAACTCGAGCCTATTTCTTGAGCCCAAATATGTGGGTAAGCATAAAAGAGAGAAAAGATAGCCCATTACCTTAGAAAAGTAGCCCAATACCATAGAGAAATTAGCCCATCACCTCAACAAAATAGCCCAACACTTGATGAAGTTAGCCCATTTACTTGATAAACCAACTTATTGTCCTGGGAGGCCCATGCAACAAAAGTGAGGATCTGCAAAAGTCCCAGCACTTGGCTGGAAAACAAAGGCCACGAAGGAAGCCAAGATATCCACGCATGCAAGGCTGCTGGGAGGCTCCAGCACATGGGGGGAACAAGTTTCAAGCAAGAAACATCTAACGGACCATGGGATATTGGCGCGCAGAATGGAGTCATCCTCTGAACCAGTAGGTATACCCAACTCTTGCCCTCATCAGACCTGGCCATGGAAAAAGGAAAGAAAGAAAGGAAGTAAATAGCTGGGAATGTGAGTTCTCCACTGAGGCAGCTGCGGGAAGAGCATTGAGCTCCCAAAAATCCCTAAAGTCGCGAGATTGGGCAGAGGGGATTTTTCTAGGATAGAATAAGTCAAAGGCGGGGAGGAGAAAGGAAAGAAAAGGCTTGGCCAAATTGGATAGAAACCATTAGGGTTTCTTGGGAAATGATAGTTCCCGACGGCTATAAAATGAGGCCTCTTCTACCTAACAAAGAACAACCTACACCCAGAGAGCAAGCACATCTCTCACATATGAAACTCCACAGTTTCAAGCCCTATCCCTCCATCTCCTCCCATTTTTTCCTTCTGGCAAGCTATTCCAGAGCCTAACAAAGCTTTCGTCAAGATGCCGAAATTTACTTAAAACACCCATTTCTCCTCCCACGTCCCTCTCTCCTCTCTCCTAAGATCTTCCTGAAACTCCCTCTCCTCGTACTACGAACCCCTGTTTCTCATAGGAAAACCAGGCTTTTCTCTCTAAATGCTAAACTCATGAATGCTCAGCTTTCATGCCACAAGTCTCTCATGCCAAGCCATAATTTTAATATGCAAGCAACTGTTGGTTTCATTGGTGAAGAAAACCAAGGTGTTTCCTAAGGCTCAGCTACCTTTTTGAAACACTCTTGGGGTCTGATCCTTGAACTCAGACTCAAGGGGCAATTTCATACATTTGACTTTTTACAGCAGCCCAGACCCATTTGTAGTTGCCGGAACGAAAAAGCCCCTACACATATAATAAATACATAGACATTTTTCACATGTTTTCATATTTTTTTTATTTTTTTTATGATATTGCATTACTTGAATTAAAGAGTCTATTGGAACAAAAATTATTCAAGTAGCAAATAAGGCTTTTCAAATTATCACATAAGTAAGCAAACTTCAATTTAAAAAGTTTATTTGTTACTATTGAGATGCTGTTAGTAATTTCACATGTGTATGACGTAGAAAAACTTATCAACCAATGAGAAGAAAAATATTAAAGTTTAGGGCTTATTTGCAAACCAACCCAATATGCCCACTTTTCCAGAGGCCCAAATAACAAAGAGCCTCGTGAGCTCTCCAGCTTTGAAAGAAGTTGAACAACTTTTACTTAGCAGCGCTACGTTTCGTTTCTTCGATACAACCAAAGCCCCTCCTTAACTCTCTTCTTTCTGTCCCCTCAAAACCTCCGCCAAATTTAGCGGCGACTTCTACAACCTCCCCCCACATTCGTTTAAATCCTCGGAACTCACTACAGCCTCCTCCAAAACTTCGCATTTCCAAACCTCTACATTCTCTGCAACAACAATGGCTCAAGTGGTGGCTATGCGGGCGATTCAGAGCTCGATCCTTTGTCCTAGCTCTGGATCAGTACAGGGCTGGACAGAGAAGCTGAAGCCTCCGAGCTTCGCCTCCAAAGTTCTGGCTCGGGAGGAAAAGAAGAAGAGCTGGAAAGCGTTTGGCAATAAGAGGTTTGAGGTGACTGCAAAGCGACCCCTACAGACCGAGGTCGTCCCCGTCTCACCTGAAGACACACCCAAGGTTTGTGCTACTCAATCTTCTTTTTGTTTTTGCTTTTTTGCTTGATGTGCTTGGTTGCCGAGAAGTTGTAGGAAATCAGAAGAAAAAGTTACATTTTTGTTTTTGAATTTTGAATTGATTGTAGATAGGCTGATAATTGATTGCTAGATGGTTAGTTGTTTGAGTAGAGCGAGGCTACTTTTGTTGAAATTGTAGATACAAATTAGAATCTCTGCTTACTGTAGTTTCTTTGGTGTTGCTGATCAGATAGAGGATCAATTTCAGAAGTTCCGGGCAATTCAACAACATGATGACACATCGGGGGTATGTGGTCAAAGCCAGTAGTCAAACGTAAAACAAAGATTGTTTGCACAATTGGTCCTTCCACAAACACACGTGAAATGATCTGGAAGTTGGCCGAGGCTGGAATGAATGTTGCCCGACTTAATATGTCCCACGGGGATCATGCTTCTCATCAGAAAGTTATTGACTTGGTTAAAGAATATAATGAGCAATCTAAAGACAATGTCATTGCAATCATGCTTGATACCAAGGTAAGGTTCTCTTATTGTTTGTTCTTATTCCTTCCGTATCAAGTCATTACATTGAATTGCGTAAGTCAGTAAATTTTTCCCCCAATTCAGGTTTGATTTGACATATGATGTGTTACTATTTGGATTATATTGGAGTCATTCTATTGATGATGTGTTCTTCTGTGTCAGGGTCCTGAGGTTAGGAGTGGTGACCTGCCACAGCCAATCAACTTGGAAAGTGGTCAAGAATTTACTTTTACAATTCGTAGAGGGGTTGGCACCGCAGATTGTGTTAGCGTGAACTATGATGATTTCGTTAACGATGTAGAACCAGGAGACATGCTTCTGGTTGATGGTATGCTGAAGTTTTACTCTCTTTTTTTTGGGTTAACCACTGAAGTTATGTTTATATTTATATGCATACTGAATCTTGATTTGTGCTGTAGGTGGTATGATGTCATTTCTGGTGAAGTCCAAGACAGAAGAATCAGTGAAATGTGAAGTTGTTGATGGAGGAGAGCTTAAGTCTCGTCGACATTTGAATGTGCGAGGGAAAAGTGCAACATTGCCTTCCATCACTGGTTAGGTTCCTAATTTATTGATCATATCCATTAATAGTTTATTCATCTGTTTTTTAAATGTCTTTTCTTGTTTGTTAATGAATATAGTTGTCTAACTTATTTGTTGCAGAGAAAGACTGGGAAGATATTAAATTTGGAGTGGATAATAAAGTTGACTTCTATGCTGTTTCATTTGTCAAAGATGCACAAGTTGTTCATGAATTGAAGAATTATCTGCAAAGTAAGATTCCAAATATTGTTGTCTTAATAATTTTGAATACCACGTTTTTGCTTAATGCTTACAAATAAGTGTATTTCCAATTGATATTGCAGGCTCTGACGCTGATATACACGTTATTGTAAAGATAGAAAGTGCAGACTCTATCCCAAATTTGCACTCCATTATCACAGCATCCGATGGGGTAATCTCCTGAATCAATGAATGGAAGCTTTTTTCCTTATTATTTGCATGTTAAAAACACTTTTAGTATGTCATAATTTAATGTATGATAATTTTTACCTTTAATACACATTTTTAAATATAAAACTCAACTAATATATGGAAATCATGTAAATACCATAATTTTCTTTTAATATATACATAAAACATTCTAACCCATGCCTGGTAATACGAACACATGATTATCTTCTTTTAGGCTATGGTTGCAAGAGGAGATCTTGGTGCAGAGCTCCCTATTGAAGAGGTTCCGCTTCTGCAGGTTGTTAACAACAAACATTTGACAATTGAAATTTCAATCCAGTTAACATGATTGTAACATTAAGTTGAGTTAATCTATTACATTCTGAACCCCCCGATTTATATTTCAAAATGTAGGAAGAGATAATCAGGATATGCCGTAGCATGGGGAAAGCTGTTATTGTGGCAACAAATATGCTGGAAAGCATGATTGTTCACCCAACACCAACCAGAGCTGAGGTATCAGACATTGCCATTGCTGTTAGAGAGGGTGCTGATGCAGTTATGCTTTCAGGAGAAACTGCTCACGGAAAGTAAGTTGTTGTGGCTATGGGAATTATGCAATAGGAACCAGTTTTCAACTATAGTCTAGTCATTTAGACCATAGGATCATGTAATAAAGTTATTTCGTACCCATGTAGGTTCCCATTGAAAGCCGTGAAAGTTATGCACACTGTTGCACTTCGGACAGAGGCAGCCATCTTAGGTGGTGAATTGCCAGCCAATCTTGGTAAAGCTTTCAAGGTCAGGGAACATACATTTATTTATTCATTTTTTTGTACGCAGCATCCTACCATCTGGACAAATTTTTCCATTTGTTTGTCAGAATAAAAACTGACTTGAATTCTTTATTTCTGCAGAACCACATGAGTGAGATGTTTGCTTACCATGCAACCATTATGTCCAATACTCTTGGTACCTCAATTGTTGTCTTTACCCGAACTGGTTTCATGGCTATTCTATTGAGCCATTATCGGCCTTCTGGGACTGTATTTGCCTTTACAAATGAGTGAGTTTTCTTGTTATTTGCCTTTACAAATGAGTGAGTTTTCTTGTTATTTGTCACGAACTCTTACCAGAGTTCTGTTGGAGCACAACTTCACCCTTGATAGTTTCTTTACCCCTTGCATGCACATTGATATATTATTTATGTTAAATTTGTAACTGTGTCAGTTAAAATTGATTATTTGACTGATCTAGTACTTTGATGACATGCAGTAAGAGGATACAACAGAGACTGGCTTTATATCAAGGTGTATGTCCCATATACATGGAGTTCACAGATGATGCTGAGACAAGTTTCAGCAATGCCTTGACTGTGCTGCAGGTAATGCTTTGCTGGAATTTTCCTAAATTTACGGTGACGAGGAATAATTTAAATTGGCCGGAACCATATTTTCGGTTATTTATCTTTAAATTTTTTCATGGAATATACCAGTCAATGCTTTGGATTTGGACCAACATAGCAATGCCAACCATTTTAAAGCCCTTGTCAAATTATTGGATCGTTTCAACTTTGTTGATATATTTTCTGGTGTTTCATATACAGAAGCAAGGCATGGTAAAGCAGGGAGAAGAGGTGGCACTCGTTCAGAGTGGCAGACAACCCATTTGGCGGATCCAGTCCACTCACAATATTCAAGTGCGCAGAGTTTAGATGCAATGGAGATAGAAGAGAACCCTCATGACCTAGTTATCTGCCTTTACACCACGATAATTTCGAGTCATTTAGCATTTCTGGTGTACTTCAGCGGAATTGCCGCAATAGTTTCTTGCTTCGTTTTTTTCCCCCTTTTATTTTATGTATGCTTTCGTGTCATATATTTTTTGTACTCCGATTTTCCCCCTTCTAATTAATTTGGCGTATGTTTTAGCAGAACAGTGAGTGAATGTTAAATTATAAATTTGGTTGGAATGAATCGTTTAACTTTACTTATTTTTCTTTTTTACGAGTGATATTCTAAACAATTTTAAATTAATCTAATTTAGGGCAATTCAAACTTTAACGCACTCAGTCGTGGCGAACTGAATTTTGATTTATGTATGCAATTTGTTTGATAGTTTGATTGAGAAAACGGATCACCTTGTAAAATCCGTCCCTAACCGTTTTTGTAGCTGACAGCGCTGGCATTGCTTGTGAGGAACAGTTGCCAACTTTGGCGTTCCAGTTGTAAAATACGAGTTCCATAATCATGCTCTGTTTCTTAATGTTATCTTGGTGATAGTTTATAATGGCTGGGCTGGGATTGGACGAATGAAGCAGACTTTTAATTTATTAACGTAACGACGGTCAAAGTCAAACAAAAGTGCCCGACAAGAACAACATTCCTAATTGGAAAATATTTGGAGCACCATCTTTGCTCACCACCTCTCTATTAGAGAGGTGGTGTTGAGCAAGGTGGTGAGCAAAGGTGGTGCCTCTAGCACCACCCTTCCTAATTACACCAATGCCCATAAAGTCAATGTTGTTGATGGGATGGGAGTCAGCCTCATGAACAAAATTAAACAACATTCATTTAACTAAATATAATTTATTCATTATTATCATTTTGGATTTACCAAACAAAACATGGAATTACAAAGTCATACATTTTTAATAATGGAAGAACTGTATCCACTTTGATCATCATAGAACTTGGACCATAACATCACACCACCATACTTTGGTGACTTCTTTATCACCGGAAGGACTTCAGAATTCAGCACCGTAGCTGGAATAAACCCGCTTCCGGCTGCCTCGGGAGACGCCGGCAACCCCAAAAATATCAGCCTTGCCCTTATCGACGTGGTCCATTTGTTCCATGAGTTTATGAGGTTATCGGTGTTACCTGAGCTGTATTGACATTGAGGATTGTTATAGAACTGAACCCAAACATAGTCAAAAAGCCCCGTATTCAGAGCACCTCCAAGAAACTTATCAGGAAATGGGCATTGAGGTGCTCCTGCTAAATACACAGCTCTTCTTGGCTTGCTATATGCCTTGAGGCTTCTTGCAAGCACATCCCAATATTGAGTTGAACCAAGCTCTATGTCAAAATCAATACCGTCCAAAACGGCGTCACCTAATGGACGCGAAGTTGATTTCTTCCCACCCAAGAAATTGTGCCACAGATAATCTGCTACAGCTCTAGCATCTGCAGGTGATGCTAGAGAGTAGTTTCCAAATCCACCTCCTAAAGACAGCAACACCTTGACTCTTTGGCTTTGGCAACTTGTTATGCCACTGCTGACAATGGTGCAACCATTGGATGCAGGGTTGCAGTGGCCTGCAAGGTTGATTTCGGGGGTTTGGCCGTTGCCAAAGTTGTTGAGGAAGGCTATGTTCACGTACTTGTACTTTCCGGTGGCACAGGTTTCAGCTAGAGTACCTTCGTTCCCGTTTTGGCCCCAGTAGACGGCGATGCCGCTGGCGTGACAGAGCTTGATTAGAACCAGCTGTGCTGAAAGGACAAGGAGGAGAAGTGGAGTTTGGAAAGTTCTAGCCATGCTTGCTAGAACAGGCGTTGTATGCTTTCTCTTATTGTCAAGACTGATCAAGCCCTCCCTTTATAATAAGGTCTTAGGCTCCATTTGGATGGAGGGATTCCAAATTTATGGATTCAGTTGACATTAATTATAAGGTAAAATTGTTTGTTTAGACAATTACAAGCCTGAGTGCCCACTGCATATACCTTTGTAAATTTAGTTGACCAATGACATGGTTTGCTTGACATAATTAGTACCGTTGACCTATTTAAGACAAGATTAATGCAGGTCCATTAGAAAATCCTAGTTTGAACTGTAACAGGTTTACATGGAGCAAATTTGAGTGCTTGTGAACTCAGATTAGTCAGAACTCTTCAATTTATTTGGAGCCAGAGATATATTGGATTGACTTTGCTTTGCAAAGAGGCGTGAAAGCATGGAAATAGCAAACAGCAGAGTAATTTATAGTGAACATAAACTAGATAAGATATACAATGAATCCGTCGAACAAAATCCCCATCCCAAACTCCTAATCCCACTCTTGAGAAACCCAAATCTCATCCTATCATCATCATTCCCAACCTTATCCTGACCACATTCATCATTTTAAAGCCCTTGTCAAATGGATGTAATGTTAGTTATTGGATCGTTTCAACTTTGTAGATATATTTTCTGGTGTTTCATATACAGAAGCAAGGCATGGTAAAGCAGGGAGAAGAGGTGGCACTCGTTCAGAGTGGCAGACAACCCATTTGGCGGATCCAGTCCACTCACAATATTCAAGTGCGCAGAGTTTAGATGCAATGGAGATGGAAGAGAGCCCTCATAACTTAGTTATCTGCCTTTACACCAAGATAATTTCGAGTCATTGTAGCATTTCTGGTGTACTTCAGCGGAATTGCCGCAATAGTTTCTTGCTTTGTTTTTCCCCCTCTTTTATGTTTGCTTTCGTGTCTTATATACTATTTTTTGTACTCCGATTTTCCCCGTTCTAATTAATTTGGCGTATGTGTTTAGCTGAACAGTGAGTGAATGTTAAATTATAAATTTGGCAGTTGGAAATTTGGAATAAATCGTTTAACTTTACTGATTTTTCTTTTTTATGAGTGATAGTCTAAACAATTCTAAATTAATCTAATTTAGGGCGATTCAAACTTGAGACCACACAGCTCTAGCCAACTGACTTTTAATTTATGTATGCAATTTGTTTGATAGTTTGATTGAGAAAACGGATCATCTTATAATATCCGTCGCCAACCGGTTTTGTAGCTTGCCAGCGCTGGCATTGCTTGTGAGGAACAGTTGCCAACTTTCGCGTCCCAATTTTAAAATACGAGTTCCATAGTCATGCTCTGTTTCTTAATGTTATTTATAATGGCTGGGCTGGGATTGGACGAATGAATTTGCCAACCGTTTTTGTAGCTGACCAGCGCTGGCATTGCTTGTGAGGAACAGTTGCCAACTTTCGCGTCCCAATTTTAAAATATGAGTTCCATAATCATGCTCTGTTTCTTAATGTTATCTTGGTGATAGTTTATAATGGCTGGGCTGGGCTGGGATTGAACGAATGAAGCAGACTTTTAATTTATTAACGTAACGACGGTCAAAGTCAAACAAAAATGCCCGACAAGAACAACATTCCTAATTACACCAAGGGTTATGTTAGGCTTACCACATTTTTCTACCACATTGTGTACCAATCTCTCTAATAGAGGTGAAGCCCACCAATACAATGGAGTCCACCTCTATTAGAGATGTGATATACAATGTGATAGGAAAATATGGTAAGCTTAGAATTTTCCTTACAAACCAATGCTCATAAAGTCAATGTTGTTGATGGGATGGGAGTCAGCCTCATGAACAAAATTAAACAACGTTCATTTGGCCAAATAGAATTTTTTTCATTATTATCATTTTTGATTTCCCAAACAAAACATGGAACTACAAAGTCATACATTTTCAATAAAGGAAGAACTGTATCCACTTTGATCATCATAGAACTTGGACCATAACAGAATTCAGCACCGTAGCCAGAAATATATCGGATTGACTTTGCTTTGCAAGGAGGCGTGAAAGCATGGAAATAGCAAACAGCAGAGTAATTTATAGTGAACATAAACTAGATAAGACATACAATGATATGAGTAATATTTTATTCGATTAAAAATATTAGTACATGCAGTAAGATGTTTTATTATCGTAAGTGCATGTAATTAACTCTGGACAGTGGGTAGGGGAAAACCTACTGATGAGTGATGGTAACTTATTTAGTTTTAGCAGCAGAAAGTAGAGAAGCTATATATATCTAGGCAGAGACCTAGATGCTGTCCTTAATGGAAGTGCTGTAACCATTGTCATACTGTTTGCTCCAAAGCATAACTCCCCCATACTTTGGAGAACTCTTAATATTTGGAAGAACCTGTGACTTGAGAGCATCAGCAGGAATAAATCCACCACTCGGAGCAGCTTCAGTAGCTGCCGGTAGTCCCAAGAACACTTGTTTGGCTTCAGTCGACGTCCATTGGTTCCATGCACTTAAAAGGTTGGCAGCATTGTTGTTTGCAAATTGGCATGGAGGGTTGTTGTAGAATTGAACCCACACATAGTCAAATAGGCCGGTTTTGATAGCACCGTCTAGGTGAGCATCTGGGAATGGACATTGTGGAGCTGCAGCTAAGTAGACCTTACTGCCGCGCCCAGTGAGTGACCTGGCAAGCTCATCCCAGAACTGGCCACCACCAGCTTCAATGTCAAAATCAATGCCATCCAAAACTGCGTCACCCAACGGGCGTGAATTGGCCTGACCGCCTAGGAAGTTATTCCAAAGGTAATCAGCAACTTGCCTTGCATCATCAGCTGAAGTGAGAGAGTAGCTTCCTGCACCGCCTCCAATGGAGAGGAGGACTTTGATGTTCTTGGCTTGGCAACCTTTGATATCGGTGCTCAAACCGGTGCAGCCATTGGTACTTGGGTCACAGTGCCCAGCCAGGTTTAGCACTGGGGTTTGGCCGTTGCCAAAAGTTGATAGGAAAGCTATGTTCACAAATTGGTAGTTGCCTGTGTTACAAGTATCTGCCAAGGTGCCTTCATTGCCGTTTTGGCCCCAATAGATGGCAATCCCAGCAGCTTGGGACGACTTGCATAAAGAAATGATGATCAAGAGGGACAAAGATAGGGCTGAGGCTTGGGTTTTGCTTAGTGCCATGTTGAATGTCTGTTTGGGTTCTTGTTTTGGCTCAAAATGCTTGCAGAGGGTGCATATATATTTATAGGTGAGCGTGGAAGGCTTTAGGGAAGAAAAGTATGACAGACGTGTCTTGTGGGCAACAAATTGGTGCCAGTCTTCTGTGGGAAACTTACTAAATTTAAAGCTACCAATCTTGTGTGGAAAATAAAAACAAAATCTGGGGTCCATGAAGTTTAGTCCAAGTTTCATTTGACAATTGAAACAATGTTACATCCCGTCAATCAAGCTAAAGAAAATTGAAAACCCAGCTGAGGGAGAGGTCATGTGGTGGGGAAAGATAGAGTTAAAAACAAACAAGTTAGATACGTAGATACACAGACTTGTATCCTTTTCAGGATAAAAACGTGCCTTGGGCTAACTGTAGGTGAAAGCCATCAAATTTGACAAAAAAGTGATGAACGGTCAGGGCTAAATGAGAGACAATCTAGAAGCAATACGTGGAGAATCAACACTGCCTTATCATCACATGTACGTTTGGACTGTCTGCTGTAACTAAATGGCATACGCTATATCCCAAGGAACATAAATAAATTCCCAGCAATATCCAGGAAGTTGCCAAATTATCTGGCTGCTTTGCTTTGATGTATAGCTGTGTATATCTTGGACTTTAGCGGAGGGAGACCAAGGACTTTGACCCAATTACAATGCTAGCAGTCTCCTGGTGCTTCCACAACATAAAGACAATAATCTGCAAGGACCAAGTGTACATGCAATCCGTTTCACCATAGCTCTAATGTTCCTCTGATTAAGTTATTGTGATCAGCTTTTTGGGAAGAGAAAAAAAAATTTGATGAGAAAGATTATGTAAATGATGATTCTCTGGAGTTTGGCTCTGTCCCCTGAAATGACGATGTCCAAAAGACGAGTTATCACCTTTGCAACAGACTATCAAGTAGAGAGACGGGAAAATATGTATCAAACAATATTTATTAGAAGATATTCAAATTAAAATTCATATGTATCAAACTATCAATGAGAAGAGATTAGAGTCCTCTGACCGATTGCAGCAGGCAAAGGGTTCTCTTGCAATCACATAATGTTCTACCATTGCAGTCAACATTCACAGTCCTTCCTTTAGTTTCTATCAGAAACTTGAATGCCTTAAGAAGTCCCAATTATGGGGCAATCCAGATGTCGTGGGTGGATGCTCACCATTCACCAATAATCTCCACAAGAACATATACCATCCTTGAAATGGTGGAAACGATTAGTATCCCTGACAACAATTTCCCGTTTGGCTATTTTAGAGATGAGCTTAATAGCAATATGGCAATCACCACAAACCCGAAGATTCTTGGTAATTCTGATTGGCATACCGGGGTCTGTATTTAGAATGGCAAAGACAATTGCCAACTTCTCACTGTGAACTGCAAGATGGCATTCCTTCTCCTCCTCCTCCACATCGTGAAGAGCGGAATCAGTCTCAGGGACATAACCTAACTCCTTCATCTTCCCTACCAAAACATCTAATTCTTCATATATCTGTTTAGACTCAGGATGCGATCTGTCACCAGCAAGAAAAGTGTGAACCTGATCTTTGAGCTCAACATTGCTGACACCGGGTATTTTCTTGATTCCTCTGCTCTTCATTATTGATCGGACAGTTGTGACATCTTGCCATCTACCAGCTTTTGCATAAATGTTTGATAACAGGACATAATAGCCTGACTGCTCTGGAGCCAATTGGAAAAGGCGATCAGCAGCTAGTAGTCCAACATTCATGTTAGAGTATACCCGGCAAGCACTGAGCAGAGCACCCCACACTCTTTCATTAGGCTCCAGAGACATCTGTTTGACAAAACTATATGCCTCATCCACTCTCCCAGCACGCCCTAAAAGATCTACCATGCAAGCACAGTGTTCTATCCTAGGCTCTATCCTGCACTCCTCGGTCATCAATTTAAAGTAATACTGCCCCTCTTCTAACAATCCTGCATGGCTGCAAGCCGCCATAACTGATACAAATGCAATTGAATCAGGACTCAGGCCTGAGTCTTGCATTTTCCGAAAAAGTGCCACAGCATCATGACCTTGTCCACACCTACCATATGCAGACATCATGGAAGTCCACGATACAACATCCTGAAATTTTATTGCATCAAACACTTCTCTTGCATGTTGTAAACATCCACACTTTGCATACATGTCAATCAATGCATTCTCCAATAACAAATTTGGTCTAAGTCTCTTTCTCTCAACATATTCATGAATTCGCTTCCCTAACATCAGAGCTGAAAGATCACCACAAGCAGGAAGAACACTGGCGATTGTGACTGCATCAGGTTCTATTCCACTCACCTCCATCTGTAAGAAAAGATCAACTGCTTCACCAGGCATTGAATTATTCACATACACTGCTATCATCACATTCCACGAAACCAAACTCTTTTTAGCCAATTTCATAAACATCTCCTTAACATACAAAACATTGTCAGCTGAAGTATTAGTCACAGCGGGGAATAGGCTAGCCATGGTGCCAGCATCTGGTTTAAGCTTGAATGCCTCCATTTCCCTACAAACTTCTAATGCATCATTGAACCGTTCATTTTGTGCATACCCAGCAACCATAGAATTACAAGAAACCACATCTCTGCAAGGCATCTGATCAAGAACGCTCCGAGCCTCCACTAAACAACCGCATTTGCCATACATAGCAATCAGACCATTCCCAATAAACAAATTCACGTCAAGGCCAACTTTCACAACAGCGCCATGAATTTGCAACCCAACCCACAAATTATCTGACCCAGAACATGCCTTTAGGACACAAGGGTATGTATAATTATCAGGGTCAAAACCCTTGCGAGACATAGTTTTGTAAACAAGAAGAGCATCGTGGTACAAATGGTTGTTTACATAGCTCCTGATCATGACATTAAAGAAGACGACATTCTTCTCAGGAATTCTATCGAACAGGTGGCGTGTGATTCTTGGTTCTCCACAAGCAGCGTAAGCTCTCATGAGTCTGATACCTAGTGATGCGTCCGAGTAGAGGCGTTGATTAACAACGATGCTTGAATGGAGTTCCTTCAATGTTCTGATATCTGGATATTGATCCAATATTTTACCAAACACTTGTGCTGCAAGAGCTGGGTCCCGAGGGGCAGGTTCGGCTTTTCGGATCGATGATGTCAAGGCCTGTAGTTTGGCAGTTGAGAATTGGCGGGAAATGGATCTGACGACTTTCATGAATTGGAGTGTGGTGTTGTGAAAATGGGTTAGTTTAGTTTAGTTTACTCTTTGAATATGAGATGACCCATTACATATAAGAAATTTGAAGACTCTCTGAACACCTCCCCCAACAAATAGGAACCATAAGCATAAATAAATAAATAAAATTTATCACGCACATTTTTTATTAATTTTTATGCAGTTCAAACTCAGAAATGTATAGAGCTGAGCAAATGAAATATGAGCTCAGTGATACCAACAGCACTTTCATCTTGTATGTCGCTAAAAGAATAAAAGAACCATTTTACAGAAAATTGGTAATAAAATTAGAGTTAAAAAGAAAAGTTGCACTTCAATGAACTGGTTAAGTTGAGCTGCTTTTGGTTAGACTTTGCATATATATGCTTCCAGTGTCTATTTGGCAAATGCTCGGAGGAAAATTCACATCATTGCATTGCAGCTCCATTTCACTGGTCATCCTGAAACAATGCTTTTGAAACAGAACCACCGCATGACTCATTACCATACCCTTTATCATCAAAGCAGCTGCCCTGTTGGCATGAACGTTTGTTTCCTGACATTGGGGTTTCACATACTCTGTCATCACAGGAACCTCTATGGTCCTTCCTTTTAAACCGCTTTCGATGAGGATTCGACTTTGGTTTCGATGCCTTCGGCTGTTTTGGGGCCCAAATTCTCTGCAAATCAGGCACCCCTCTCGTAAAAGAAGCAAATCTCCGAGCTCTCTCTCTCCTCTCTTGGGCTTCAATTAACTTGTGAGCATGTTCCTTCTGTTTAATCTCTTGGGCACTGGGTCTTGCATTATCAATTTTCAGCGGACGAAGGGGCTCATCTTCTGCTGATACTGATTCCTTGATTCTACTATTTTCATCCACTTCATCTCTCTCTGGTTTTTCTCTGTAGGATTGATTGCTATCCTCACTGTTGAGTAAATTATTAGGGAGTTCCTCATCAGCAAACAGCAACAAATCCATTTTTGTATAGATTCTGTGAACCACATCTTCAAGTGTCTCGCAGTACCTGAAAATTTGGGAATTCAAAGATTAGTCCATCTGCTTAATCTTCCTTCTTCAAACACAAATGCAGCGCCTGCACATGTACTAGTGGAAAACTAGTGACAGAGGAATGGATTATGTAAGTTCCATCACTTCAACGACCATACTGTAGACTAATATGCTATTGCAAAAGCTGTATACGTATTCCACACTCATTCAGAGAAACATAGGTAAGATGTGCATAACTGGCCTATATCTTGCAAATCTACGCTAACAAGGAAATACAATTAATTCATCTAGAATAATAAAGAAAGCTTCTTTCCTTAAATCTTGCATAATTGCACAGGTACATAAGACAGCATTTGTTAGATGAGTAATAATATCCCACAGGAAATGTGTATTTGTTGAGACATGAACAATAGATTGGATGTAGTGTGAGCCATGAAGTCTTAAAAAAGCATCCATCCACTTAAGGGGAGAAAAGTCTCAATAAAACATCCATTATAGAGAGTAAATATTATTACAAATTACAATTTCATGGTTAGCAGTTTTCAACACTGGTACAAACTCATTACCTGCTTTTTATGATATTTTCAACGTAATCATCTATGCTCCAGTTACCAAAGAAGCCTCCGTCCAGATGACACCGAATTTTCTCCAAAAACGAGCAAATATGTTTTACAAACTTCTGTTTTATAGACTCTGCAATACTTGTACCAACCTCTGATTGTAGTATCTCCATCCGGAAAAATATCTGCAATTCATATCTAGTGCACGTGAAGGAAAACATAAGCAGAGACAAATTTTCACAATAGTCGAGATATAACTGGATTAATGCATAATAAAAAAATTAGTTAAGTGATAAATAAGAAAGGATACTCCCGAACTATTTTTCCTGAAGTAAGTCGTTCAGATTCTGAACCAGATGCTTTAAAAGATAGAAAGCAGCTTTTGTGCTTTGCATTGATATCCTTTGGATCTCTCAGTAAAAGTTTAACCAAATAATCAGTATCACCAGATTTTACAAGAGGAGTTTGACTCTCTGAAAGGGGTTCTTTGTCATGCTTTTGCTTTAACCAATATATGGATAAATTCACAAGCCGATATGCCAAAGCCCCCAAGTCCACTGCTTCATATTCAAGTCCTTGTTGGATCTTATTGGACAGATTACTGAAAAAGTCCTCCGAGGTTTCTGATCTAAATTCCAGAGCAGCTTCATCCTGTATTCCGGAAGCCACAGTTAAAGAATTTTCTCTAACTGAAGCAGATGAAGGAACTGGCTGTTCACTTTCTTGGTGCAAGTTATCCAACCTATTGTCCATCTCTTTTTTATTGGGCTGGACTGTCTGGGATTCTTTCTCCATTATGAGGCTAGACTTTTTAATCTGTTTCATCCAGCATTTCAGAAATCTCATCTTTTTTGAGTTATTACATTCCCTGACAAAGTAAACCTCTTCCAAACCCACCTCTGTGTGTTCAAATGCTGCCTTACAGAAGGCACTCCATGTGAGGTCTTGTAGCAAATTTGATTTTCTTTTGTTATTCCACTTCCTTCCATCCTTGCCTGCAGACTGCTTATTAAATGGTGAAGGCTCAGTTTGATTCAAATCAGCATTCGGTTTGCAAATCCCATTGTTCATCTTTGGACTTAATTGGTCCACATTTCCTCCACCAATATCATACACTTTTTCTTGAGGGTGAAATCCTTCATCCACAATAAACAGCAGAGCCGAAGAAACTGTAAAAGGCTTAAGGATTCCCGTATATGATACACCTCTGTCATTTGAAAGAGACGCTAATGCTCCCTGACCATCCCTATATAAGAAACTCAAGAGAATCTCCCAAATCGGTGCCGATTTTCTCTGTGCAATCTCACCCAGGTCCATTTGTAGCATCTCAAGAACCTTGTCTGCAAAAAGATTGCCAGAACTTTCTTTTCCATCTTTACCAGGTTTTTCAGAAACTTCACATACAAGAAGAGGATCAGATAAGTGCCCCTTGAATTTCAAAAACTCATTGTACTTTTGCAAAGCCTTAACCTGGAATTTTGTCACACCACTGCCAAAATTTTCCCAGAACGTTTTCTTCAGTTCATCACCTCTTGTTTGTGAATTCATGATTTCCCGGGAAAAGAAAACATCGTCTACTGTATTTCTAGGAAACATCTTCAAATCAACCAATTTAATATCACAAAACTTGCATTCCAAAGGCTTCCCGCTTACATCTAATATCTCGAGACTCAAATGCGTGTTGACTTTCTTATGACAATCATTACAACCAAAAAACTTCGGTGAAATCCCAATCTCTGGATAAATCAATCCAAAAGGAACAAGAGCAGAACCAAGAACAATTGAATCCGTCGAACAAAATCCCCATCCCAAACTCCGAATCCCACTCTTGAGAAACCCAAATCTCATCCTATCCTCATCATTCCGAACCTTATCCTGACCACATTCTAATTCGTACCTGATATCAACCCAACCACATTGAATATCTCGACTGACAAATGCATTATTTACATTCTCAAATAAACCGCGAAATCTCTTGCAAAACACTTTAACATTTTCCAAAGACTCATCATCCACTCCCATATTCAGGAATTCTGACAAACAGTTTACAGACATACAAAGGGGCGAAAACAGAACAACTAGATTAGACCTTACAGCAACAGAATCGCAATTTGAAAACATACCCGTGCCTGAATCACAGATCACGGGGTCCCAGGCATAGTCATGCACGAGCTGGCGCAAGGAGGCGGCGAGGCACGAAGCCCGGGGCGTAGAGGAATTAGGCAATGATGGGTCTTGGTGAAATGTAGGGAGGGAATTAAGGGCTTGGGAGAGGGAAAGGAAAGTGGGGTTAGGGAGATGAAAAGAGAGGGAGAGAGAAGTGGGGAGCTTGGAGGAGGAGAGCAGTGGAGAGAGAGATGAAAAGAAGAGTCTGAAGGCAAAGAGGGAAGAGGAGAGTGGAGGGAAGGAGAGAAGGGTTTTAATGGAGGAGAGGAGAGAGGTCAGAAATGGAGTTGGGTCTTGGAGATGAAGCAGTGGGTTTAGGTCTACGAGGAGCACTATGCGCTGCGTTTGGCTGTAGTCGGTGATTGGGTCAACGGAGTTTGGATCAGATGCCAACTCTGCCATCGTATTTTTTTTTGACACACAGACAAAGAGACAGACTTGGCTACAGAGAAGAAGTGGGATGAAAACGAGGATTTGAAGGGACAGGCAGACGCAAAAATACGACGTCGTTTCCAGGAGAAAAACGACGGCGCAGAAGACTCTTGGGCGGGAAACCAAAATTTGGCGGCAAGGAATGTTCCTGATCCGATTGCAAATGATGGGAGGCCCATAAGGCCCAAGGTACTGTACTACACTATAGCCCATTTGGCTGATTTGGGCCAATCGGCCCATCTCAATTTTCTTTTTTCTTTTTCTTTCTTTTTCAGTTGAAAAAAGGAGAAATTTTTAAATGTTCGAATACACCACGTGCGTGGTGGTGCATCATCCAAATGACTTCGTTTGGAATTCTTTCGATTTATTGCATTATTTTTATGTGCACATTGCGTTGAAAATATTAAAATATGTCCATACGTCCCACATAGATGGTACAGAAGTAACGTAATGTCTAACACCCAAAAATTACTCCAAAAAAAAAGGGGTAGCAATAATGTTGGCCTTCCCCAAACTCAAAGATGGAAGAAGATAATGAGCTTGGTGTGCTCTGTTTCAAACTCTCTCTTCAAACCTGAAAGCTGCAAACTTCTCCCTCAAATTCTCAAGTCTAAATTGGGTATTAATTAAAAAATCATGTACACCATTTCTGTTTCTCAGTTTATCATCTTCTCTTCTATGCCTTCCTCAAGTTTTCCAAGATACCCAGCTCCTTATCCTTCACTTTTACCAAAAATAACCCCATATCCCCTCACTCACTCTTCAAGAAAGCTCTCAGTCTCAGTATCTTCAAAGCCCTCTGAGGCAGAAGAAGAGCTCTCAGCCCTGGAGGATGAGTGGCTGAAGAGGCTACCGGACAAGAGGAAGCCTCTGTACTCTCACAGCCTTCCTTGCATTGAGGCCTGGCTTAGGAACTTGGGGTTTTACCAGAGCAAAGAGGACCGGGCCGTTTGGCTGGTTGAGAAGCCAGAGTGGCAGGCCCAGCTCTCACTCGACGTCACCGATCTCTATGTAAGGTTGGGTTTCTGTTTTCTCAGCTGGGTTTCTGCTATTTTGTGTGTTTGAGATTGGCTGTGTTCGTGCAAATGTGTTTTAGTTTGAGTATTGGATGCTTGATTGATTGGTGGTGTAGTTAGGGTTTTAGAGATAAGTTTCTAGAAAAAAGTTCATGAATTTAATGAGATTGAAAATAAATTTATACGCTTTACACTTTGTTTTGTTGTGATTTCTCGCCTGGTTGTTGGGCATGGGTCAAATTGAGTTATACATATTCTATGTTGGGGGTTAAGTGCTTACACGATTAATGATGCAAGAGACGATTGAATTGGATTTGAATTTTCACTGAAGGAGTAGTATGCATGTTGAATCTTTGCTGTGAGACTAGTCTCAAATGGTGTAAATGCTACCTAAAGTAGAAACTTGTTTTGGAACCAAAAATTGGCTTAGCGCAACTGGGATCGCAGGCAATAGTGTCTATTCTCAGAAATTTGGGAAAGGTGTCAACATGTGGTTACAAGGCTCCCCTGAAACTGTAGAATAGGACTGGTATGACTCTTGTGCTATAAATGGTAGGAGAGTTTAGGATTGGATATGCTGCTAAGTCTCCTTATCACATCCAAAGGTTCATGAATAGTCAATTGACATTGTCCACTTGATGCAGTGGGATAGTTATAGAGGATAGGAAATGGTGGAGATAGTTGAAAGTGGGAAGCTTGAGGTTGTGGGAAGAGATGGAGGTGAAAATGGGGTAGACGAATGGCTGAATACTTGGAAGTGTTCAGATTACCCTGCTTCGGCTCTAGGTTTTCCCATTCACATGGCTCTGTATCCTCCTTTCTTTTCTACTTGATGGTGCTTTTTTTTTCTAAACATTTTTGTTATATCAAATGTTACCGCTGTTGAATACTGCACTGGTGATGCAGGTATCTAAAGACCGGACCAGGAAATCTTGAAAAGGATGTGGAGAGGAGATTTAGTTATGCACTGAGCAGAGAGGACATCGAGAATGCAGTCCTTGGAGGACCTTGAGGACAACAGAGATTGCTCCTGCTGGCCTGGTTGTTTGCTCATCTGAATTTATTGACCTCTCTGAAGGCACTGATTACTTCATTGGTTGATGGACTTGTGTGGATAGGTTACTTTCTACTCTTATGAACGTACCTATCAGCCTATCCATTACGAGAACTTTGAGATAAATATTGGGCTATTTGTTAGTTGTAACTTAAACTAGTTGTGTGATAAGAGCCTTTGTGATCAGAAGAATCATTATTTTAGGTTAGAACTAGGGAGGTGCTTAGTGGTGCAAATGCTGTAGACAATTTTCAAATTGAATGTATACTTCGTTTGGTAATAAAATTGAATGTATACTTCTCTTTTATTAATCCTTGATTTTATTTTCCTTCTCGAGTTTCACATATCCTGCAAGAAATGACTCTGTTCTCCACTAAGTAGCCGATTATTTTTGACTTACGGCCGGGATTCAGCTACACAACCTAGAACATGATCTCCCAATCCTCATTTCCTCCCCCACCTTGCACTTCTCCACGCTAGCAATTTTTGTAATAGTTTGCATCAATCCTGCTTTTTATCATGTTTCATCTCTCTGCTACCCTATCGATACATTCAATGCGATTTTGCAGATTGGAGATGAGACCAGTATTCCTTGACAAGCTGCCCAAATAGCTAGCCTTCCTTTTTCATTAACTTCATGGCTCATCATACTCCGCTATTTGTCCTGAAATAGATAAAAGCATTCCCTTCAGTTTTCTGTGGTATTTCTTGAACAATTATGATTGAATAAAACAGGCGTATATTCTCTCCTTGGGTGAGAAGGATATTTAAAAGAGAGTGAGGGTAGAGAGGATATCCCAGGAAAGAAAGCAGAGGATATAGAGAAAGTGAAGCACATCACACAATGTTATATCAAAACTTACCTAAGGAGTCTAAGCCACCTTTCTCCTGAACAGTGTCTCGAAGCTGACACTTCCCAAGAACCTTCATAACGTACAGATAACTCTTTGCTTAGTCCAAATTTGCAACCATACTTCCCACATTCAAAACGAAATATTACAGAAAACAAGCATTATAGAACTTGACTAGTAGTACCTCAAATATTTCCTAGTCTGAATGTTGGGATAAGGGATCCAAATTGTATCTCACAGTCCCATTGAAGAGAGTAGGATCTTGAGGTATTATTCCAAAACATGACCTCAGATCATGAAGTCCAATTGTAGAGATGTCAATGCCATCGACTATATCTTCCCTCTGGCTGGCTCCACCAGACGAAACAGAGCACCTATGAGAGTCGACTTCCCACTGCCAGTTGGACCAACAATACCAATCTTGTGTCCTCCAAAAATGCAACTCATCCCACGAAGAACAAGTGGTGTATCTGTCCTATATCTGATCTGTTTTGATATCAAAATTATCAGTAACCTTCTTTAATACCAGCCGTAGTTAGTTTTAACACTACAGCAACCAATGTATACCTGCAAATTTTGTATCTCCACTTTACCTACGTCCGGCCAATTGGCTGGGGGACAGTTTCCTTCTACTATTTCAGGGTCTTCACTCGGTATATGCGTGTATTGTTAGTCTTTCAACAGAAATGATGTAATTTGCTATAGTGCACTGGTTCTGAATTGAATACATCAAGGAAATGTTCAACGAAAGACCATATGAAGGTGCCATTCCAATGAATCCTGCAGTATCATAGTATTAGTAATTGATATATAAGTCCATGGGAGATGACTAAATTACTACATGATAGCAACAACGACAGGAGAAGTTTAAAAAGCTTACCAGAGCCAAATGTTCCAGGAGGAAGCAAACTCATGCAGAGTGCTGTAGAAGCAAGAACTGCTGCGCTGATGATTTCTAACCGTTGGATAAACCATTCATTTGCCGCAAAACTGTGAAAAAAGGACTTGCATTCGTGTCAATGATGTCAAAGTTCTTCACCAAGAAACGCTCTTCTTCATTGAAAGCTCTTATTGTAAGGCTCCTGAGACAGACTATGCTAGATGGTTTGCTACAAAAGACTTATAGTTGTGCCATTGATCCGCATCAACTCTTTTGCAGTGGAAAAGTAACATTTCTGAAAATAAGAAATGTTGTATCACTACTCAAAACATGCAGATAGCATCAGCTAGCCGGTTAAAGGAATATAGCTTTGGCTTAGCATTACCTGTAGGCGAATTGCCAGATAGACCATTGGTATGCAGACCAAGAGAACTTGCCAGGTAACAACAGACCAAGAGAACTTGCCAGGTAACAACAGCAAGTACTACAAGATTGGAAGAAGCATTGATGGCAGCCCCACAAGCAAAGACTAAGTTGAATGGAATATCGAGAGCTACGATGCTCTGATCAGATGAAACCTATACAAGAAAAGGCGTACGTAAAAGTATTAGTTCCTTGAATTCCTCCTAACGTATAACCAAACTTTCTGTTTGAAAATGCCTACCCGGCTAAGCATCCTTCCCAGAGGTGTTGAGTCATAAAAAGACGTAGGTGCACGGAAAAGGGAGTCTAGTAGCTGTGAGAATAAAGACTTTGATGCCTCAAGACCCAAAACAACTGTTGTAAGAGACCTGAACAGTAAAAGAAATGTTGCAGAAAATCCAATCAACAAGTAAACTGTGGAAACCAAATTATTCCTCCAATAAAACCCTAGGTCAAAATTGATCTCCTTCCATTTGGGGATTAATTGACCTAATTGAGAATTGATTTGATTGATTGGGGATTTATGCCATTCAATTGGGAATTACCAAATCAAATCCCTAATTGACTCTATCTTGCCAAATAGGGGGAAGAATAAATTCCTTCCATGTAGGGAATTATTCTTCCTGAAACCCTAGCTCCCGATACCACTATAAATAGGAGACTGCACCAAGGCATGAGGTAAGTCATTCAAAACTCTCAAAATACTGCAGAGATTCCTCCTTGCCGCCTCCTCCCTCTCTCTCTTTCACACAAGGCTCCGCCACCTGGTTCTCTCCCCGCGAGAGCTCCGTACCCTTTTGTTAGCTATTGTTTTCCTACAAACACTCGAACTAACTTAGGCATCGGAGGGCATTTGGCCAACACCCCCCAGTTGTGGTCTTTTACTCCGTTTGGTTTTGCAGGGAGAAAGAGAAGCGAAGAGGAAGACGGAATCCATCGACGAATATTCTTTGGGGACGAAAATCACTCCCACATAAACCACGATCAATCGCAAGGTGCTAACATCGGGATTATCAACATTAGCAGCCATCCAAGAGTTCTGTACTATCTGACTAATAACGAAAATGAGGTGTAAAAAAACTGCCGTTGAGAAGTACAAGAGCCCACGCTTCTGTTTCAGATACTGTATGAATGGCTTCAAACCTATGTCTCCTGTTTCTTTCTCTTCTTGTTTGATCAATTGGTCACCTTTAGATGCTCTAAGTTGATTTTCTACATACTTCTTCTTAATCTCTCTGGATGACATTGTACTTTTGGCAGAAGTGGCATCTGCAAGCCTTTCAGAACCAGCAGTTTCTTTGTGTACATTGACAAGGTCTTGAAATTCTTGGCTTGAGGCCAATAGATGGTGATACGGAGCTGCATGCAGAATTTCCCCATCTAACATCAACTGTCAACAGAATATAACTTTAAGCTATTGTGTTGGACTAATAGCTTCTGCTTGTTAAATGACTATCAAGTCTTACCGAGAGCATGATTAGTGTTTGAAAGACAATGCATAAGTAAGTAATTATAACCCTCTTAGGTTGAATGACAATGCTTTCTAGGCTGAAGGGTACATGGGATATGAAATTGCTAGTAAATTATTTATCTTGAGAAATAAAACAAGAAATTGGGAAGAAAAAAAAGAAGCTTAGAATTGAAAGTAGACTAACCAAAACAGAATCAAATGCTGGCAGGAAATCAACTTGATGGGTCACAAGCAAGACTGTCTTCCCTGAAAGTGCTTCCATAACATATTCCTGCCAATGTGAAAGTTAGCTTTCACCAAAAGCCAGAAGTTAATCAACAAAGGCACTGCCTGTGTTAGGGAAAGTATGTTTACATTGAATAAGTTTGTAGCAGTATGTGCATCAACAGCACTGAATGCATCATCCAAGAGATATATATCAGCATTCTGATAGAGAGCACGGCAAGTTGAATACGCTGCTTTTGACCACCGCTCAGATTGACCCCTCTCTCCCCTATTTCAGTTAGGTCACCATAGGGAAGAAGCTCAAGGTCCTTTACAAGTGAACATCTCTCAAGTGTCTCTCGGTATCTTTGACTAGCCATAGCAGAACCAAATAAAATGTTTTCTTGTATTGTCCCTGTCTGGATCCATGCTGTTTGAGAAACATAAGCAATCTTCCCCAACTTGAATCTGAAAGTCACAATGAGAATTTTATGATGATACTTTTCTATATCTTTTCTTTTTCAAAGAAAGAAAGCGACAAGATTGGCCTGACTTAAGCTGCAAGGTGATATCAGTTGAGAGAGTTCTCACAAAACTTAATTGTATTTTCTAGTTATCCTAAGAGAAAATAAAAATATCAATCAACTTACATTTCCTGCAACGTTTGGAACTTCTCCGAGAATTGCAGCTAGAAGGCTTGATTTGCCTGAGCCAACTTCTCCTCATATAGCCACCCTTTCACCAGGCCTAACATCTAAATTTATATTTCTCAGAGTGGTTTTCGATAAATTCCCTCCCATGAGAAACTAGCTGACTTGATAATAATAGAGTGGCTTACATTCTCCATGTTGCTCTTCCACACATTTGTAGTCTGCAGTTCTGGTGCCTCAAGGAATTTTAGAATGCGTTCAAATGCAACCTTTGCTTGAATGACAACCTCAATAACCTCAGGAATAGATCTAATGGGGTTCTGAACAAGCCGTAAATTTGCTACGAAAGTGAAAACATTATTTGCATGCAATGGAATCTTTAGAAAGTAACGTGCTCCAAATGTTGTAGCAGAGACCAGAACAGGAGATGACCAAAACAGATAGGTATTATATGCTTTTCTTAACTGCACTGCAGACAACCATTTCTCCTCCTCCTTCCTTAATTTCTCTATTGCATTTTTGAAATGGGTTTCCCATGCATATAACTTCAAACACCTTCATGTTCACAAGTGCCTCTGAACAAGCCTTCAGTCTTTCATCTTGTCCCACCATAAGCTTACTCTGAAACTTATGTTGCAACTTAGCAAGTGGAGCATTGCAAACCACAGTCAAAACTATCACCACCAATGCTGCAAATGTAGCTAGGCCAACGGCACGGAAAAGAATTACCAATGCAAGACAAAGCTGGAGGATAGTTGTCCAAGTTTGATGGAACCAAAATGGGAATTCACCAATCCTATAAGCATCCACCGTAACATAATTCATTATCTCACCACCTGAGTGTATCAACTTAGCAGCCTTAGATAATCTCAACTGCTTCTTGTAAATGGCTGCAGTGAGCAAAGACCTTATTTTCATACCAATAAGCCTGGATCGGAGGTACCACTGCCTTTGCGATAAGGATTCTATTGTCTTTGAAAGGAAAAGTGATAAGGTTAACACATAACCTTCATATCTGAAACTTTCTTTTCCCTCAGCAACCAAGATGAAGGCATTAAGCAGCAGAGGAGCAGCAGAGAGAGTGAGTATCTTTAGCAACTGAACAAACAGACACAAATTGAATTTAGCCACCAAAGTGAGGCTTTACCGAAAAATCCAGCTTTGCTAAATGGGGTAACATGATCACTTTTACTAATCTGATTGGTCTCACCATTCAGAGGCATATAAAGGTTATTGCTATCGATGCTCGAATAACCATCATCATATTTATAGCCCTTATAAACAGATAACAGCAGCAATGTTGCTGCTGGAAATGACAGGACATCTAAAACAGTCTCTACAGAAAATTCTTTTCTGAAAATGACCGAAAACAGTGATAGAGCATAGACAATTCCAGAAAACAAGAGTGCAAGGATAGACAGCAGCCGTGACGGTTGTCTTGGAAGTTGTTTTCCCCGGATGCTTATAGTTAAACCAACTAACAACCATGTGAAGCCTTGACACAAAGTAAGTAGCCACCAATTCAAAGGCAAAGCAGTATGTGTGTTCCTCAACTTCTCTTCTAAAGTCCAGATACCCAAGAACAAGTAGATAATTCCAAGGCAGCCACTGACAATGGCAGTGACTATTTGCAAACCCGAAAGGCCTCGAAATCAGGGAGGAATGTGAACAGGTTTTGATGAGGATTCTGCAGCCATCGACACCCCAATTGTCTCGAAAGCGTTTTGAATAGTGAAAGGGCCCTGAAGAACTCTTTAGTAATGGATCCTGGCAAGGTGCTTCCTGGCTTTCACTAACCAAATCTGTGGAATTGTAATTTGTTGTTCATGTATTATCCTTCTTGTGGTGGTAATTTAGGATTTTATATATGTATGTGAAGCAAGTAGTCAAGTACATGCTTGCATGTGAAACTATCCTGACAGCAAATTGAAGACGAATATGATATTGTAACATCAGAATGAGCATAGTATGTGTAATTGGAAATGCATATATTAATAAAACTTGTCCTCTATAATTAATTAATTTGTCCCATTCAATTAATAAATTAAGACTCATTGGACCTGCCTAGTTAGCTATGCGTTATAAAATGAAAAGATATCATATATATGTATGTGAATTATTTCAAGTTAGCTATAGCAACTACCAAGCTGGCTGATCCGTAGTTGTGGATTTTGTTGTTGAGGCTAGAAAAGAGAAGTGTATGGCCACAAACTGAGAAAAAATATAGGAAAGAAGGCATCCCCATCCATGTATTATGAGGTCCAAGCCATTATTAACTGATCAACAACCCAAATTAATGGTACAGTGATCTGCAAAAATGCAGCATTGAAGAGGCTACATATTCATTTGTCCATCGATCAGAAGCAACCGGGGCCTTCCGTAGCATCTAAACAAAGCATGCAGAACAGTTCATGGATGTATCATCCAAGTCAACTTCAATTTAATATGCTCTGTTTTTATCTTTTATTTTCCTCTTTTCGCCAAATTTAGAAGATGCATGCAGCTGAGGCATTTGTTTATTAAACGTCAGTGAGGGGCTGCTATAATTGTTGATGCAAAAAGGAGCCAGAAATTCTTTCTTCCAAACAGAGTAAAAAAAAATCTTCTAGAGTGGGGGGAGAGAAATCTTCTAGTGCGAAGTTCACACCACTACGTGATGTTACAATATGAGTGCACGACCAGACTAATTTAAAAAATACATATAAAATTCATAACTATTCATTTTCGAATACAACCGACAGGATCTGAATACTACAGTAGTGCTCGTAGATACAAGATTTAGATACACATCACCATCATCTTCAATTTGTGATATATCATATCATTGCTGCTTGCTGACTGATAATGTAGACAATTTTATCATTTTAATACCCCACCCGACCCAAATGTTTCACCCACCCTATCTTATAATAACTCTGTTTTGGCCTTTGTCCTCCTGCCCCTTACTTTTCATGCTTTTCATGTTTTCTTTTTCTTTTTCTTCGGGCTAGCACTTCTTGTAATGATTTAACATCAATCGTGGCGAAAAAGGCAATTTATGAACGAAATAATGATGACATATATTACTGCTATATTCAATGGGATTCTGCAGACTGGAGATGAGACCAGTATTCCTTGACAAGCTGCCCAAATAGTGAGCCTTCTCTTTTCATTAGCTTCATTGGCTCATCATACTCCACTATTTGTCCTGAAATAGATAAAACCATTTTCATTCAATGTTTCTCTCATATTCTTCCAACAATTAAGATTGAACAAAACAACTGATATATAGATGAGCACTAGCAAAAGGTGCCCGCACGATGCTGCGGGTTTTAAAATTGTGTGAAATGTGTAGAAAGCGATGAAAATAGGCAGGAAACATCGTTCTATTTATACATGAAATTGTAAATAGTGCCATCGCGGTTAATTTTCTAAGTTTTAGTTACAAAAGATAAACTAATAACATGTTTTATATGCTATTTGATATCTTAAAATGTTGGGAATATTTTAATAGATCAAACAGCTATAAAAACATCAAAATGACAATGATTAAATTCAGTAATAATCATGAAACTCCAAGCAGAGGTGGTAACTATATTGCACATGTGTTCAAATTAACAAAACCCAAGCCTAAATAAAATACACACAGAGATAACGTAGAGTATGCAGTTGGGACATAGTGAGCGTACCATATAAGGCTCAGGCTTCTCTGTCATCAACTTCTAGGATTAATTGGAGCTTTAGGCACTGGTGAGCCCAATTTTGAGATCATCATCTTCAGAAGGTGAAGAATTAAAGGACCGGGGAAACGTTGTTATGCGAGACAAAGCCCTCGCGGATAATGGGTTATTTATTCTGGCATTGCATCTGCCATCCAAAGTGTAAGTTAATAATATAAATCTAAAGTTTCAAACAGAAATTGCCAAAGTACAAAATGCAGTCGAATTCAAATTCAGCAGCGTCAAAACTCAAAAGCGTTGATTTATTTAATTCTAATGCTTGTACAGCTAAACCTCAACCAAACTAATTCTCTTTTGTATTCTATCTCACAAAGCCATATTGATTTCCCCAACACAAATTATAGGGTGAATCAGCTAATACATGATGATGGAAGACACTAAATTAAAGGCTCTTTTGCCCTCCTTGGATCACAAATTTCCTGTATCCAATGATCAGCTAAGTCCACAGCAGATATGTTGGCAGAGAAAAGAGACTCTGGGTTGCCCTTGATTTCTAGCTACAAAGTGAGTATTTCTTTCAATCATTGTTAAACATTTCTTACAGTTAGGGGTTTAGTACGTTTCAAATGTACGCTGATGGATGAATTGTTCTAAAATTATCTACGTGGTGGTCGCGAACAAAAATAGCTTACATATTTTTCTGCAATGAAACTATCAGCACAGTACAACACTATAACTTCTTCATGGCATGTGTGGGAAAGTGGCAAGGTCGAAAACCCAATAATCCACTAAACACAAAGTAGGAAAAACATTATTTTTTTTTTTAAAAAAACAGAATTAAAAGTCAAGAATATTCAGCTAATCACACACCCATATCTCCAACATATACTTAATGAACAAAAAATTGATTAAGAACCAACACTCAGTATAGCAAGTATGAACAAATAACAGACACCTAATCACATGCCACTCTCTAGAAAAACAAACACAGCCATTTGCATGTGAATGACTTAACACAAATAAGAACAAAAATCCTCCAAACAATTCAAACCTAAAGCAAAATCATCAACCATATGTATGACATGCAACAAAGTTTTTTTTTTTTTTTTTTTTGGGGTCTGAGCAACAAAGGCTTTGTAAACCAAAAAGGAAAAGACAAAGATGAAAGTCTTACAGTATTTTGAGATGAGAAACGTTTTCAACAACTAATGATATACCTCCTTGGAGATAATTAGCCCTCAAGTACCTAATAGATAGAAAAGGAGGAGAATGCAATGTTCAATTCTAGTGACATATAACATAAACAGATGGAAACTCAAAGGAAATATAGAAATGGGAAGAAACGTTTCCACCTACAGAGCTCTAAACTCAGGACAATTGATAATTTGAAGAGGAATAGATCTATGTGAGCTGTTCTGGTGAAGTGCCCTGGTTCACAATTTTTTTTTAAGAGAGTTGCCCTGGTTCACAATAAAAAATAATAATGGAAGCAAATCAAAATGGGAGAACTTCTCAGTTGATTTATCCCAAACAAAATGCAGAAATTCACAAATTAACCACATACATATAGAAAACCAGAACACAAACTTCATTCTTGATTATCAAACAGCATAATTGATAAACCCAAATAACATGATTATTCATTTATAAATTGAAAGAAACCCAAATAACAAAAAGAAAAAAGACAATGAATCAAAAGTAAATTAAATTAAGCTTAAGATAAGAGAACTGACCGCCCACTAATGCTTATTGGTGATTTTCGAATTGGAGAAGGAGCAGGCTTGTGAGTTCGTTCGAGGATCGAAAGATGAGAACTTCAAGCTAACCATCAACTACCCATCTGAAAGCTCAAAGTATAAAAGGAAAATAAACTTGGCTGAGTATAGCTGAGACATAAATTCTGCAGCTTTTTGTATATAAGCATCAAAACCCATGAAAAAAAATCGTAATAAACAAAGAACAGAAACTAATATATGTATATGAGGTCACGTACGTGCCAATAGTCATGGTCAATCATGAGCAACTTAGAGACCGCAGAGGTCCCAATCCCAGAACAATTAAGGCGTTAATAGCTCCGCTGGTCAACTTATCCAAATCATCCCCTCTCCTCTGCCATGAGAATAAGATGATGTTGTTGTTGATGATGAAACAGCCTCAAATTCTTCAGATCCATTAAGCAATAAGCTGCTATCTTGGCCCTCTTCATGTTTCTCCTTCAATGGACCCATCTCTTCATGTTCCGAGAAGACATATACATAAAATTAACAAAATAAATCAATTAAAAAATTTAGAAAGCAAGCAAAGGAAAAAAATAAGTCTGATCTACAATTTGGCATTACCTGGATCGCAGAGTCCGTAGAATTCATCGACATCTGTGAGAAAACAATTACACCAAAAAAAGTCAGAGATTCTCAAAACCGAGAGAGAGAGAGAGAGAGAGAGAGAGAGAGAGAGAGATTAGAGTACCGTAAGTTAAAGCACGGGCAACAGCAGTTCTTCGAGCACTGTAATCTTTGAAGATCTCCTCCACGTTTCGCGGACTCGAGTGCCATTTCCATGGGATATAAAACGACGCGTTTCGGAGGGAATCAGAATTTAGTGCTAGGGATTGAGTCTGCGGAGCGAGTTCGAATTACTGAAAGCGAAGGGGCAGAGCATGAAGACAGATCGAAAGAAGAAGATGCATGTAAACGTGGGAGAATAGCATGATGGTCTAGAAAGAACGATCGAAGGTGAAGACAACGGTGTGGTGATTTTGGAACGATTGATGAAAAGTGAGAGAAGGAGGGTGAAAGAGAGAGGAGGCTGAAAACTTTGATCTGAAGAAGAAAAGAAACGCACGGTGCTCCAGAAAAATCGAACCCTCCAGATGAATCGCCAACAGTGAAGTGAAGCTTTCCATGGTTGCCCCCTAACCCATACCAGTCGCGAAGCTTAAGATCAAGAAAGAGGGAGGGGCAAAAATGGAACAGAAGCAAAATATTAAGTGGAGGGCATTTTCGTCAGTTCACTGTTCAAGGAACAGTGCTTTCCAAAACTGAGTTTTAGTATATATATAATTTAACTAATGAAACTCACCATCACTGATGGCAAGAACCATTGTGCAATCCATCACAGTCGGTATCCTGTGAGCTACCGTAATCACGGTACAATCTGCAAATTCAGTCCGTATAGTTTTCTGTAGAATCATATCGGTGGCATTGTCGATCGAGGCGGTTGCTTCATCAAGCACCAGTACCCGACTTCTTCTCAAAAGAGCACGCCCCAAACAGAACAATTGCCTTTGGCCCATGCTCCAGTTTGATCCATCATCTACCACTGCAAAACAGGTCATCAGTTTCTACTGCTGATCACAATTAACAGGCAAAATTGCACGTCACACACTGATATATCAAAACTTACCTGAGGAGTCTAAGCCACCTTTCTCCTGAACAGCATCTCGAAGCTGACACTTCCCAAGAACCTTCATAATGTACAGATAACTCTTTGCTTAGTTCAAATTTGCCACCATGCTTGAAAATTCAAAACGGAATATTACATAAAACAAGCATTATAGAACTTGACTAGTACCTCCCATATTTCCTGGTCTGAATGTTGAGATAAGGGATCCAAATTGTATCTCACAGTCCCATTGAAGAGAGTAGGATCTTGAGGTATGATTCCAAAACGTGACCTCAGATCATGAAGTCCGATTGTAGAGATGTCAACACCATCGACTATAATCTTCCCTTCCGCTGGCTCCACCAGACGAAACAGAGCACCTATGAGAGTAGACTTCCCACTGCCTGTTCGACCAACAATACCAATCTTGTGTCCTCCTTCAAAAATGCAACTGATCCCACGAAGAACAAGTGGTGTATCGGCCCTGTATCTGATCTGTTTTGATATCAGAAGTATCAGCCATCTACTGTAACACTAAACTTGTTTAGTTATAACACAAAAGCTGCCAATATTTACCTGCAAATTTTGTATCTCCACTTTACCAAAATCTGGCCAGTTGGCTGGGGGACGGCTTCCTTCTACTATTTCAGGGGCTTCACTCGGTATGTGAGTGTATTGATTTAGTCTTTCAACAGAAATGATGTAATTTGCTATAGTGCACTGGTTCTGAATTGAAAACATCAAGGAAATGTTTAATGAAAGACCATATGAAAGTGCCATTCCAATGAATCCTGCAGTCACAGTAAATTGTATAAGGCTCCATAGCTTAAATCATGCTACAAATATAAGTCATATCTTGTGATTTGATGTGCAAGAAAAGGAGATGTCTAAACTAAAGTACTAGAAGATAGCAACAACGACATCTTTCCCCTTTAGCCAGGCACTTCCAGGAAAATTTAAAAACTTACCAGAGCTAAACGTTCCAGGAGGAAGCAAACTCATGCATAGTGCTGCAGAAGAAAGAACTGCTGCACTGAGTATTTCTAATCGTTGGATCAACCATTCATTTGCCGCAAAACTGTGAAAAAAAGGACTAGCATTTGTGTCAATGAGGTCAAAATTCTTCGCCAAGAACCGCTCTTCTTCATTGAAAGCTCTTATTGTAATGGCTCCTGAGACAGACTCCGCTAGATGGTTTGCTACATAGGACTTAGTTGTGCCATTGATCCGCATCAACTCTTTTCCAGTGGAAAAGTAGTATTTCTGAAAATAAAAAATGTTGTATTTAATCAAGTTATTTTCAAAAGAAAGCACATTTCTCTGTACTTTCAATTTCAAATTCAGATACTTCCTAAATTCCTAATAGATAGAAGTATAACCACTCATAACATGTGAATAGCATCGTGTAGCCAGTTAAAGGAATATAGTAGCTTCTGCCGTACAACATATAAAAGAACCTTGTATAGTATTACCTGTAGGCAAATTGCCAGATAGACCATTGGTATGGAGACAAACAGGACTTGCCAGGTAACAACAGCCAGTACTCCAAGATTGGAATAAGCATTTATGGTAGCCCCACAAGCAAAGACCAGGCTGAATGGAATATCAAGGTCTATGATACTCAGATCAGATGAAACCTATTCAAGAAAAATGTAATACATAAATTCATTAGCTCTTTGAGTTCCTCCTAATCTATATTCTATACCCAAACTTTCTGTTTGAAATGCATACCCGACTAAGTATCCTTCCCAGAGGTGTTGAGTCATAAAACGACATAGGCGCACGAAAAAGGGAATTTAGTAGCTGTGAGAATAAAGACTGAGATGCCTCAAGACCCAGAACAACTGTTATAAGAGATCTGAACAGTAAAATAAATGTTGCAGAAAATCCAATCAACAAGTAAACCATGATCAATCGCAATGTGCTAACATTGGGATTATCCACATTAGCAGCCATCCAAGAGTTCTGTACAATCTGACTAATAACAAAAATAAGGTGCAAAAGAACTGCTGTTGAGAAGTACAAGAACCCATTTTTCTGTTTCAGATACTGTATGAATGGCTTCAACCCTATGTCTCCCGTTTCTCTCTCTTCTTGTTTAATCAATTGGTCACCTTTAGATGATTTAAGTTGCTTTTCTACATATGTCTTCTTAATCTCTCTGGACGGTATTCCACTTTGGGCAGAAGTGGCATCTGCAACCCTTTCAGAACCAGCAGTTTCTTTGTGTGCATTGACAAGGTCCTGAAATTCTTGGCTTGAGTCCAATAGATGGTGATAAGGAGCTGCTTGTAGGATTTCCCCATCTAGCATCAACTGTCAACAAAATTTAACTTGATGTTATTATGTAGGAGTAACAGCTTGTGCTAAGTGACTAACTAGTTTTATACAGAACTGAAAGACAACGCATGATAAAATAACTACAACCCTCGTAGGTTGAATGAAAATGTGTTTTCTTTTTTGTTACAATCACAATGTGCAATTGGCTGAAGGGAACGTAGAATAGGAAATGGCTAGCCCCTGCCGACTGATTTGAAATAAATTGATTTATGGAAAGAAATAAAAGAAAAAATGGAGAATAGCCTTAGAGTTAATGGTAGACTAACCAAAACAGAATCAAATGCAGGCAGGAAATCAACTTGATGGGTCACTAGTAAGACAGTCTTCCATGAAAGTGCTTCCATAACATATTCCTGCCAACGTACCAATTAGCTTTCACTAAAAGCCAGAAGTTAATAAAGAAGGGCACAGCCCATGTTAGGAAAGTGTATTTACATTGAATAAGTTTGTCGCAGTATGTGCATCAACTGCACTGAATGGATCATCCAAGAGATATATATCAGCATTCTGATAGAGAGCCCGGGCAAGTTGAATTCGCTGCTTCTGACCACCACTCAGATTGACTCCTCTCTCCCCTATTTCAGTGAGGTCACCATAAGGAAGCAGCTCCAGATCCTTTACAAGTGAACATCTCTCAAGTGTCTCTCGGTATCTTTCACTATCCATAGCAGAACCAAACAAAATATTTTCTTGTATCGTCCCTGTTTGGATCCATGCTGTTTGAGAAACATAGGCAATGGTCCCAAAAACTTGAATCTGAAAGTCATAAAGATAACTTTATGATGATAATTTTAGAAAACCTGTGGGACTTAAAGTGCAAGTAATATCTGTTCAGAGAGTTCTGACAAAGCTTAACTGTATTTTCTAGTTATGAAGGGAAAAAAAATAGCAACTTACATTTCCTCGAACATTTGGAATTTCTCCCAGAATTGCAGCTAGAAGGCTTGATTTTCCGGAGCCGACTTCTCCACATATAGCAACCTTTTCACCAGGCCTAACCTCTAAGTTTATATTTCTCAGGGTGGGCTTTGATATATTATCCTCCCATGAAAAATTAGTTGACTTGATAAGAATGGACTGGGCTACACTCTCCATATTGCACTTCCGGACATTTGCAGTCTGCAGTTCTGGTGCCTCGAGGAATTTTACAATGCGTTCGAATGCAACCTTTGCTTGAATGACAACCCCAATAACCTCAGGAATAGACCTAATGGGGTCCTGAACAAGGCGTAAAGTTGCTACGAAAGTGAAAACATTATTTGCATGCAATGGAACCTTGAGAAAATAACATGCTCCAAATGTAGCAGCAGAGACCAAAACAGGGGATGACCAAAAGAGGTAGGAATTATACGCTTTTCTTAACTGCACTGCCGATAACCATTTGTGCTCCGCCTTCCTTAACTTTTCTATCGCATTCTTGAAATGGGTCTCCCATGCATATAGTTTTAACACCTTCATATTCACAAGAGCCTCAGAACTAGCCTTTAGCCTTTCATCTTGTGCCGCCATTAGCTTACTCTGAAACTTATGTTGTAACTTGGCAAGTGGAGCATTGCAAACCACAGTCAAAACTATCACCACCAATGCTGCCAATGTAGCTAGGCCAACAGCACGGAAAAGAATTACCAATGCAAGACAGAGCTGGAGGCTAGTGGTCCAAGTCTGATGGAACCAAAATGGAAATTCTCCGATCCTATAAGCATCCACTGTAACATAATTCATTATCTCTCCACCTGAGTGTATTAACTTAGTAGCATTAGATAATCTTAATTGCTTCTTGTAAATGGCTGATGTGAGCAAAGACTTAACTTTCAAACCAATAAGCCTGGATCGTAAGTACCACTGCCTTTGTGACAAGGATTCAATTGTCTTTGAAAGGAAAAGTGTAATGGCTAACACATAACCTTCGTATCTGAAATTTTCATTTCCTTCAGCAACCAGAATGAAGGCATTTAGAAGCAGAGGACCAGCAGAGACAGTAAGTACCTTTAGCAAAGCAAAGAAGCCAGACAAGAGAATCTCTTTCCAGTGGCACATGATTATTGTCTTTAGTACTGAAGGCTGGGAAGATGGTTCAATTTGTTTCTGGTTGTTTAGTTGCTCCAAGAACTGTAAATAACAACTTTCTGCTCGATCTTCCTCACGCAACTTGGGTATATCTTCTTCCTCTAGAGTTTTCTTCCTACCCTTTTTCATCAATGAATTTAGCCACCAAATTGAGGCTTTACTGAAAAATCCAGCTTTGCTAAATGGGGTAACATGAGCACTTTTACTGATGTCATTGGACTTGCCATTCAGAGGCGTATAAAGGCCATTTCCATTGATGCCCTCATCACCATCTTCATATGGATGCCCCTTATAAACACATAACAACAACAATGTTGCTCCTGGAAAAGACAGGACATCTAATACGGTCTTTACTGATAACTCTTTTCTGAAAATGGCAGCAAAAAGCGATAGAGCACAGACAATTGCAGAAAACAAGAATGCAAGGATAGACAATAGTCTTGCCGGTTGTCTTGGAAGTTGTTTTCCCTGGATGCTTACAGTCAAACCCACAAACAACCATGTGAGCCCTTGAAACAAAGCAAGTAGCCACCAATTCAAAGGCAAAGCGGTATGTGTATTCCTCAGTTTCTCTTCCAGAATCCAGATTCCCAAGCCCAAGTACACAATTCCAACACAGCCATTGGCAAGGGCAGAGACTATTTGCAAACCCGAAAGGCCTCGAAATCGAGGTGGAATGTGACCTGTTTTTGATGAGGACTTGTGAAACATATTGAACAAGAGCGCAACTAGAAGCAAAATGTCAAACCCAATTATCAACACATGATTGATGCATGAAGAAGGATGAATAATAGACTCAAGATTGGAAGTGCATGGCTTTCCAGGTGTCTCAGAAGGACAGGATTCCCCACAAAATACAGTCCACAAATCCTCCATCATGCTCAACTTTACTCTGTAAGGTATACAATGTAAGAAGATATGATAAGAAACCTTGTCTAACCAGCTTAAAAACAATCAGATAACCCAAGAAATATCAATTAATAAAATTTTGACTCAAACAAGACATCAATGCAATCCTTCCAATCCAATTCACACTTGAAGCATAGAGCCAAAAGCATCAAAGACATTATTAACAAAGACAAGTACGTAATGGGCACATAGTGATTGCCCCATACAACATAATTAGTTCAAAATTAAGATTAAAGAGCATGCCTGAAATGGCCCAAGAACTGGACGCCCTCTTCCTCCTCTTAGGCCTAAGCTAGTTAGGCAAAATAGTTCACACAAAGAAAATGGTCCACCTACAAAACAACCAACCAATTCGTCACTGAGCTGTTTAAGCTCGGAAGTGCACAAATTCAACCATACTGATACTGCATTCGTCAGCTTCTGTATGAAACTACGAACATGGGAGAAGAAACAGAAACGTGCATTTTCTTATTCTAAAGTTCTAAACCGCCCCGTATTGGACACGTGAAGCATTTGATGAAGCTCCATTCGGCATTAAAATAATAAGAAGACAAGCTCGTTATTGTTTGTCCTCATTCTTGACAAATCATTTACAGCGACCACAATGAAAGACGAAAACAGAGGCAACATTCAAGAAGACCAATCAAACAACTTCTCATATAATAGTATAAGAAAAATAATAATTAATCTAAACCAGGAAACCCACGAAACCTGAGGTCTTCAATGTCCTTTTGCAAACCCAGAATTTACTTTACTCACTTTTTTTAGACGAAAGGTTGAAAATGTTGGAGCTTTTGGTTTCTTGAAAACCAAAGGTTGGTCCCTCAGACTCTCTCTGATTTGTTAATGGGCTCCAAAAGTTTGCTGGCCTGTGCGTTGTGTTAGAGACTGAGAGAGAGATTGACTGAATGCTTTGCTATTGCTAGTTTTTATGAGCGAGAAAGAGAGAGAGAGAGACGTCATTCATGGTCGAAGTCGGATATCGTCATGGCTCACGTCTCGACTCTCAACATATACGGAGGGAGACAGACAGGTGGCTTTTGGTCGTCGTCTCTTCAAAGTGTGCAGGCTTTATGCTTTCGTCTGTTTCCTTCTCTCTGATTCTATAGCCTATAGAGTCAGAAAATCAGCTTTCATATATAATATACAACTAGACCCTTAGCACACGCTCACTTTAGGGGTGTATTCAATTAGGATTCTAGAGTGTTTAAAAAGATTTTAAAAATTTGAGTGTATTCAATTTGGAATTATACAATTTTGTAAAAAGTTTATAACAGTTTGGATGTATTCAATTTAGACTTATTTGAACTTTTAAAATGTGCATCTAAATGTGGGTGTATTCAAAAGGAGATAGATTTGGAAGGATTTAATTAAGTGTTTGAGTTTGGAGAATTTCTAGGGTTTAGGTATAAATAATAAAGGCCAACATAAGTCAAACCTCCTCCACCCCAAAGATTTCATACGACGTATTTACGCTCTCTCAATATTCTTTTTGGTTTTCCTTCTTCTTCCATGGTTTTTCTTGTTTGTTACTATTCGTTGATGATTATTGATTAATGTTTTTCTTGTTTTTATAAAGGTTTTGCTTGTTATTAGAGTGTAGCTTGTAGGGTTTATCTTGGGGTTAGGGTTTATTAGGTACCCCGGTGGTGAAGCTTTCTCAAGTTCACTGTCAAGCAAGGTGAAAATATAATAGAAAAATTAGGTATTAACCAAAAAAATCTTTACTAATTAGTATTTGATACTTAGAGTATTTCTGTTTGGGTTTTGGTACATAAGAATCAAATTTTATTTTGAATTTGGCCAAAGAGGAGGCCCAGATTCGTTAGCCCAACTTATATTAATCATTGAAAAGACAATTGTACCCTTTTTGTTTAAAAGTCTTGCTCAAATTCGTTGGTTTCCCCTTTTGTTTAAAAGCTTAGATCAGATCTCTCTCTCTCTCTCTCTCTCTCTCAGCCAGCGACCGCCATGATCGGCGGCGGCGACTGCGATCCAAGATCGAGAGACCTGATCCGTGATGGCATTCTCAAGCTGCTGACTTGCGCTCATCCCTCTGCTCCTTGTAGCGACTCAGAGTCTTCTACCTCAAGGCCGAAGCGATGGGCGATTACCATCACTATCTTGTTCTGGTTCAAGACTCGGTGCCGATTGCAATGAGGTTGCTAAGAGCAGCCTCTCGGCCTACAAAGCTGCTCGGTGTATCACATTAGCTAACTTTTTCCAATTTCATTGAGTTAGGGTTTCATTTGCATATCAATTTTTTTCCTAATTAATTTGCTTAAGTAATCGTTATTTACGATATGCAAGCGAGAGGATGCTATAGATAATCATATTTCTAATATAACTATGTATGTATATATCTCTTTGGTGCGATTACGTCTAGGAAAGAATTGAAAGAATGAAGGCTTTGCGAGGTTAGTGGCTTACATCGTGATTTAATACCTAGCCTTGAAATATATTGTAATTCTGCATTGTTTTGCAGAGGTTAGTGGCTCCAGGATGAATTGCTTTTTTGTTTGTTTCATCATTTCAAATATTTTAGTATGCAATTAATGATGGGGAAAATGCCTAGCCTTTGAAATATATAATTTACATGTAGTGACAAGTTATGCGATCTCTGCGTGCGAGATAGATAGAGCGAGTTATGCTTGACGAAATTGTGGACTATGTGAAATTTCTAAAGGCTCCAAGTGAAGGAATAAATAATATCCAAAATTCAAAGATTCATGATCTCAAAAAGATTTATTGTAATTCCTACATCGTTAATTAGCATTTCCTAATCAAAGCTTAAAAGTTTTGAAAGAATTCTTAGTTTTTCGATATGTTAGATATGGTTTTAGTGAATATAGTCGATTTACGTTGCTTTTTTGTAAAGCGATCTTCATCCCCATCAACAACATCATTGTTGGATCTGTTTAGGTATGGAATTATATCTGAATCTTCGTCTTATCGAATTCATTGATTGAAATTATTGAGATTAATTTGCATGCATTTGATGTCTATCATGTCTGTGTTTTTGTGAAATTGAGTTTTGCGGTTTCATTATGGAGAATGCAATAGTTTTGTTGTGCCTTGTGTTCAACATTCGGATATATATTTACATTTGTGATTATTGGCTGATTTTCGTATCACTTTTGACATTTTAGCTTAGCATAGTGTAGGGTAGGATTTGGTTGCTTACATTTATATGCCTAGAAGGTAGTCCCTTTGACTGTGTTGTCTCATTTGATTCTCAAATCTTCTATTTGATTACATGCTAGATGTTTACTGCTATTTGATACATTCATTTATCTCGTGGGTTTCACCAATTGAGCCTTTAATAGTTTACATAATTTTGATGCTTGGGCTAGTAATTACTTTACATTTTCATGATATCTTTTATTTGTGACTTTAGAGATACATTGGAGGTTTTGCCCCTTAATCTATAGGTTGTTGGTTAGTGAGTTGTTAAGCTAGTGTTGATTTGATTCCCTTCTTTGTACTTGTGGAGTTCTTTGTCTAAATTATTTAGTTTGCAGCAATGCATATTTCAATTTTGTTTTTGTTTCTAGCTATATTTTCAATTTCGTCCTAGAAACTTGAGATCATATTGCGAGTTCTTAGGATAGAGATGCTTGTTGTTTATGACTTAATCTTATTGCGCAGTGCTTCTTTTGGTTTGTTTATTTTCATCTTTCCTATCACAAACATGAAAGCACCTCCATTGCAGTTTATATTTTTTTGCATTGCGATTTATGTTTTTTGCAATGCGATTTATGTTTTCCGCAATGCGGTTTATGTTTTCTGCATTGCGGTTTATGTTTTCCCGCATTGCGCTTTATGTTTCGCACATGCAGTTTATGTCACAGTCTGTTCAAAACTTGGTGCCTTTGGCAAATTAATGCTTGTTTATGAATTTTGAAATCTTATATTCCTTTTAGTTGGAGTCAATTTTTAACTAGATAATGTTTGTCGGTGAAAATTTGGGATAGTAGAAACATGACCTATGGGATGGACGTTGGGTTTAGCTACCTTTAATCACTAAGTCACTTTGGGTAAGTGAGGATATGAAGCATGACGGGTAGCCCATGGCTCCAATCGAGGGCCAGGCTACGGAAAGCAGTTTCAAGCAGGGAAATGTGGGATGGAGGGCGGAAAAAGCTTGTCATTGTTTTAATAGAATAAGGAATAAGGAAATTTCGTTTTTGTAGTGGTAATCTTGGCATAAGTTGACCTAGTTGAAAAATATATGAAATATAAGGGATATACACGAGCCATAAGCGATTAACCCGATTCTTGGTTGAAGTGTTGATTCTTAAAGACTTGAACATAGAATCAAGGTTTTATCTTTGCAATGCGGTTTATGTTATTCTTACAATTGTGCTTTTGGTTTTGTTTTGCGGGGTTTTATCCTCTTAATTTTGGAGTTGTTGATTACGAGACAGGAGGAGAATTTGACTTTGTTTCTTTATAGTGTGCTTGCCTTAGGAGTGGCATTTTGTGTAATTTTGATATTTTTTTATTACATTATTGTAAAATTAGGTACTACTTTTTGGTTTAAAATGAATTTAACTTTGTCTCTTCCTTGTTGTTTTCTATCCATGAATAGCATAACTTTTCCTTCTGTTATTTTTTTAATAATGGTTTTGGCTGAGTTCCTATGCATTGATGTGTGACTAATTTATGGTTTTGAGTAAGGAATCAATCTTTTTTTGGAAAACATAAACAAATTAGGAAAAAAACAATAGAACAAAAAAAAAAGGGAAAACGGCAAAACAAAAGAAACATAGCAACAAACTTAAAATGGTGGAACAGGAAGGAATAAAAGGAAAGGACAAAAAAATAAAAATAAAAGGAAGGAAAATTTCAGCAACACATATGGGGGAAGAAATAAGAATGGAGGAAAAAGACAGTTGTCCTTTTGGCTTTAAAATGAATTACTTAAAGATAATGGCATATTTTGTAATTTTTAGTTTTTGTAATGCATAATTGTAAAATTACATCCTATTTTTTATTCTTTGGCCTTTTCTTAATTAAGTGAATTGAATTTGTATTTTCTAATTAGTAAAATATATAGTGTCTATAAACTAAAGCACCCAAATATAATTGGCTCTTATAATCGGAAGGAAGAAATAGGATTTTTTTCTTTGGATTGGAAGGAAGAAACGGTTTTTTTTTTTAAATGGGTTTCTTGTATTCGCTTGAAATATATTAATCATAATCAATGATCTAATGGTTGGCGTCGGCTGATTTTGCATAGAATAGGTATAAAAAAATCCACAAACTTGAATTGGTGTCGGCTAATTTTGATTGTTTGATAATTTCTCCCTTCAATTGGTCTACAACTTTGAACTTACCAATTCAAAATCAAAAGAATACAAACAATAAGAGCAAGAACACACATAGTGACATAGCGATACAGTGAAGTTTTCAATTACTCAGATCCTGAAAGAGAGGGAAAAGTGAGTTTATTATGTTATCTTCTTTGGATGCTTTTGAATTTTGCTCTGTTTTTCTGCACTTTTTACGTGATATTGCTTGGTTTTTATGTGTTGGTATATCATAATGTGTCTTTTGTTATCCTTGTTTGTATAACTAACAATAATTTGCATGTTTGTATATATATATAAATGGGAGATTGCGAACAAGTAACTGGAAAAGGGAAAGCCAAGAAAGATTATAGTGCTTGGAGTGTGGAAGAGAGCAAAATATTGTTGCAACTCATGGTTGATGCCGCATCTCGTGGATGGCGTGCTAAGCAAGTTAACTGATGAAGAAAAATAATAGCTGCTAAATTTGGGATTTTGTTGGATGCTTAAATGAAAGTAGGGAACAAATGCTCCTGAATTAACACGGCTTTTAACCGTATAAATCCTTTTCATTTTCAATTAGGGAATGTTCAGGGGTGATGACTATCTTGATTATAGAGTATGTAACTTAGCCAGACTTTTGAAATTTCTTGGTCTGCCTTTTAGAATAATGTAATGTGAGACATAGGTCATTTAACTTGCTGGGTTTGCTAATTAATCATATTTAGGACCACAAGTTATCTTTAAATATGCATTATGTAACTTTTGGGTTGGGTAACCAAGTCACCGATCGATAGTTCAGTAATTTTTTAATAATTAATTGGAAAGTTGATGTTAGGCAAAGCATGATTCAGATTAAGATATGGTAATCTTACAAAAACAAACTACTACTTTGGTCAAGGCTCGATCCAGAATCGAGATGTGCGAAGGTGAAGGAAGCTTCATAGCTTCAAAGCTTATGGGAAAATTTGATCATCTGCTTAACATTGTATCCAATTATGGAAGTCTATGCAAATATATCTGAATCTATAACAAAGGTTCATACAAAAGTATGGAAGTCTTTAATAAAAGTCTGTACAAAATCCGGGTAAAACTTATAGGAGTTATACAATTCCAGGAAATTTGTCACTTAAAAAAATCTTTCAAAATTCTATACGATCCTAATTGAATGTTTTCTTTTTTATTTTATAATTAAAAAGATAATGGATCATAATTTTATCTTATTTTATTTTTAACATAAAATTTTTTAAATATGAAAATATATGAATTTATCATATTATATTTATTTAATTAATCATTTTAATTCTAAATATTTATATTAACCAAAGATATTTAGTATAATATGGTGTACTTAGTATTAGGGTGTTGTGTGATAGAGTGTATTATGGTGTATCATGAGTAGTTAAATAGGGTGTACTTAGTTAATTTGGCATTTTGATTTAATTATTGGGTGTATTTTTGCTCACCACTTTAACTCAAGATGTATTCTCACCACTATCGCCAATACTTGTGGCGTGTCGTAGGCATAACCATGGTTCCATAAATACAAAGCAAGAGTTAACTATGGTTATGCCTATGGACACGTGTCAAATATTGAGGATAGTGGTGAGGGTACACCTTGAGTTAAAGTGGTGAGCAAAAATGCTCCCTTAATTATTAGGATGCACTTATATCATAGAGTGTACTCAATTAATTTTAGAGTTTATTTAACAGCACCTTACTTTTTACTTTATATATGTAGATATATAGCGGCTGCCCAAATTTTAATATAATGTGGCTTCAATTAAAAACAAAATAAGTCACGTAAGTACATATATTATATATATTTATATTTATACACTCGTGTCAGAGAAATACAACATATCAAAGCAATTGAGATAAAAGCAAACAAGTCAGATAAAATTTTAGTAACAAAGAGAAAATTTGTGGATGATACTTTTTTAGATTTAGAATTCCTCTGAATTCTTTGAAAAAAAAAAGAAAAAGAAATCCTCCTGAATTAATAATTGGAGGCAATTTCGAGGTGTCATCTATACGTATTGCTAATTACATAAATAACAAGTATATTTTAAGATTTATTTATTCCAATAATAGTTAAAGTGATATGGATGTGTATACGATGTGCGGGCCAAAATATCAACTAGGAAAATGATTTTCTCTTTTGTCAGACCATTGAAAATGATATGAAATGCACCCAGAAAAATAACAATAAATAATTCATACATAGTATAGAGTGAAAACAGTTTGCAATAAGATAATGAAACTGATATGGCAAACAAATGGGAACTCGTTTCATTTCATCTCTACTATTATGTATAATTATATATATTTTTTCCAGCGACCACAAACTCAAAGTTGACCTTATAAATACATGCATTATTCTTTCAACCTGCGGATGCCTCCACTCATCTATTTGACTCGTTTAGATTTGTTATTATTTTTTTTCGAATATTTTTTATTGAGAGGGACGATAGTATATTAAGTTTACACACATTACACGGATGTTATGAACCCAAAATCTTACTTGAGAAAATAAATAATCCAAATCACTACACGGATCCTTAGTTGGCATATTTGTTATCATATATACATTAAAAAGAGTTGTCTTTCACAGAAGTTATAAAATAAACCAAATAATTTTGTCATCCAGGTGTTGTGGAGCTTTAATGAGATGTCCCCATTGCATTTTTTTTCTGGCTCCGTCCCTGAGGTGACCTGTAGTTATATATGCACGCATTATTTCAAGCCATAGCAACCACAAAAGGCTGACCTGTAGTTGGGCATTTGAGTTATGAAGCCGAGCTACCAATCTACCAAATGGTGTGGCCAGAAACTGAGAAAATATGGATAATTGAAGGAGTCAGGCAGCTACTTCCACCGCTCAAAACAATGGTTCTGCATAAACAGCAATAAAATTGGTGCTTTAAGAAAATATTATAATAATAACCATTTAATTGAGTTGTCAAATATTTCAAATTCAAGTAATTTTTTTCAAAAATAGTCTTTGAAAGAATATATAAAAATTAGACGATTTAGATAATTGAAATACAATGTTTAGTTCACCTCATAAGAATATCTTTCAAATGAATTTATTTTAAAGATCCTTCAATTGTCTTGTCAAACATGCAATAGTGCCTTTTTTATTGATTATAAATAAATTGATTTTATTGCCGACCTCATTATATATATATATTTTAAGATCTTTCTTATTGAAATGAACGATAATGTAATAAACTCATATACAACACAAATGCTAAAATTCAAATTAAAAATCATACCTGAAACAATTGTTTCAAATCACTACACGTGGTTTGCTAACGATGTGATTGTACAGGAAAAAAAACATGACATTTATTGGTCATAAAGGGTTTGCTTTGGGTGGTGTGCTTTCATTATTGTTCATGGATGTGGATCCTCTGTTTGGATTTTCTCTATCATGATTTGCTTTACTTTTCTTCTTTGCGCGCCACCTCATTAAATTTTCATCTAAAGAACTCTAATGTTGACACATCACACACAAAACCAAATAGCTCACAATTTTTATTTTAGAAAAAAAAAAAATTTTCCAATTGAACTAACTTGAGTTAACGTGGTCTTCTTCCTGTTCGTTCTTTTTTCATCACCCCCAGAACGCTCTCTCTTCTCCCAAATCCTCTATTTCCAATCTCACAATCTCTTTCTTCCGATATGAAATTCAGTTCTTGCTAATGCCCAAAATTTCATCCTGCAACTATGGTACTACTTTCATATCAAAATTTCACTGGATACTGTACTGGCTGGCTTTGACTTACCAAATAAAATCATTGGACTTCTTCTTTTTTTTTTGGGTGAAATTTTTTATTGGACTTTTCGATACGCATCACCACCATCTTTAATTTCTTATCACTGTTGCATGCTGAATCACGCGGACGATTTTAGTACGTCTCTTTGTTGCCAATCAATTTTGGGTTTTTCCAGGCCTCTTACTTTTCATTAAATTGGCGTTTTGTCTTTGTCGCTTGCACAATAAATATAAGTTGCATTAACTAATTTATGTAGCATTTGTATAGTAAATGTGAATTTAATATACTATCGTTACTCTTAATAAAAATGTAATATAAAAAAATTATAGTAGATTATATAACACCCAAACAAAAAATATATTTTATATATATGGGGCGGATCTGTGGCACCATTTGATACAAATTTTGAACTATTAGATTTAAGCACTATTAATGACTCATTAAATTTCACAACTAATTTATTATTATATTTAAAATAATATATTTATTCAAATTATTATTATTTTAATATAATAATTATGAATTGCACAATACCCCAAATTCTACATCTCATCTCCTGAGTCCATCACTCTGAAATCTTAACATGAGAGAGACACACGGGCAAAATGTTATGTCTACTACACTAGTCTACCACTCTATAAGTACAAGATCCAATGCAACCATGAATTATTTATTTCATGATAATAATCAAGGCAACGATCAACCACAAATTTAAATAAAGGGTATATGAGAGAAGCAACTAATCATATTTATATATTTTTTTATAAACTGACCATATCGGCAGCGCTTTGCAACGTATTTCAGTGCTCAGGCCCCCAAAAAAAAAAAAGCCATAGCCACCCAGAGATTTTGCTTAGGGAAACCAGCCCCTTTTTTACAAAATGGGGGAACTTTTTAATTCCTTGCTGAGTAGTGACTAGTGAGTGAGTACATCCATGGGTGAAATGAGATGTTTCCAAAAGTTTGGTGCCTTGAGCAGGTTTCAGGTGAATTTAGAGGCCTCGAAAGACAAAAACGTAATTCATCGGGCCCAATAATATTATACAACAATAAAATCCGGCATGGTTTGTCCCACATTTGCATGGAGCCCAAGAGATAGGATTGGACTATATGTAGACTCAAACAAAAGAACCTCTCTGTGCTCCGAAAATAGCCATGTTGGGCCTTGGGGTTGGCCGATCATGGATCCAAGTAGCCATCATGGGTTCAACATTCAAAATTCCTGAAAATATCCTTAATTAAATAAAGATATCAAAAAATAAAATGAAATATAACGAGGGTAAACAGTAAAATAATATAACTAAAAATAGTTAAAATGAAAAGAAAATAGGATAATTATTAACTACCCACGTTAAACAAGGTTTCGAGTTTGAGCCTTGTGAATGGAGTAGCTAGTATTGAGAGAGTTTGCCACCCAAATGGGGTCCAACCCGGCTCGAGGGATTAGTCCTCGCCTACGTGCGGGGGATACCTTGGATTCATCCAAAAAAAAGGTTCAACCGTCTCCGCCCACATTTTTATTTTGTTAAATTATTAAAAAAAAAGAAGCTAGTTGGATATAAAGTAGAAGGCGAATGTGACATTCATTATACGATTGTAATGTAAGCAAGCATTCCGAAAAGTAAGAGTGTTGCTATTTTCATCTACCTTATCTTAAAAATTTAAAGATAAATTTACTTATTTATAAAATCACTTATGAGGATAAATTTACAATTCTCTCTATCTCTCTCACACGCAAACACACCAATATTTCTTTTTTGTTCAAAACCAACACCCATCTTCATACCCAACCCACCAAACACCCAACCGCCATTAGCACAACCCATTGTCTCTTCCTTTACCCAATATTCAGAACCATTTAGAAGAACCCACCGTCCAATCCTTCCTTCTCCATAGTCCCTACTCTCACACCCTACCCACCCTCACTGCAATTTCTCAACACACCCATCATCCCCACCCCCAATTTTATGTCTCAATTCTAGCCCTACCCTCCCTGCAAAACACAGGGACAATGCATTTAATAGGAATAAACTTCGAAAATAAAAATTAGTTTGTGTAATGCATTAATAATATTGTTTTATGTGTAAGTGACATGTGTAATGAGGAGAAGAGAGAATGTTGCTAGCATTCCCCTAAATTTATTACTCCGTAGTTTTTTCTTGTAATTGTTCGTTCCTATGTCTCTTGATTGTTGTAACTGTATAGACAATGAGTTGTTATCATTTGATTCATTTTTCCCTTTAGTGAATTTTCATCTGCATAATTGCCCCCTTTCAAAATTTCTTTTTAATTTGCTATTTTAAATATTAGTACATAAGATTTGACGGAATGCTGGTCATTGCTTGCAGTTGCAGATCTCTGGCGTGATAACTTGTGGAATTTTTTTTATTGTAATGACAAATATGGAAATACAATTAAATGTATTTTAGGAATAATGGTTGGTGAAAATATATGATTGTGTTTTTTCAAGGTTACAAAGTGAGTGAGAAAATAAAATAGGTGAAAAAATAAGTGAAAATAGCAGAACTCGAAAAAATTAGAAAAGGCTGCAACTTTGGGCAAGTGGCGCTGAAACCCAAACACCAAAGTCACATACGCATGTATTGTCCACTACACAACCTTGAGTTGATTTTTATCTTACTCACTTCATACAGAAGCAACATGCCCACCATTCTCACAGTCTGACTCTGAAGCCATCTGCTAAAAAAGGAAGAAAAATTAAAACAGTATATGATTATTCTGAAATTAAAAATCTAGACGGGGTCCAAATTGCAGATCTGTTTCGGACAAAGTTAGCCAACCCAAATCCATCGTTTTCACCGAGCTCATGAATATATATATATAGTGTATGCTTACTGTTTTATCAACTGAAATTGTTAACCTTGCGCCGTTGCGCGTACAATTTGGAAACACATTGAGACCACAATCAATCACAATGGTAGACAAAATGCAGAGCAGGGCATCGAGTGGTCGTGTTTTCCGATCCCGGATTCCGACGCTCTTGGTCTCCATGTTCGCCACCTTCGCTTCCATCTATGTCGCTGGCCGGTTTGTTCTCTGCTCTCTTCTCTCTTCTCTCTTCTCTTCTCTTTTGTACCTCATTTGATTTTGCAGAAAATTCGACCCATATGATTCCCTTCCTTTTTCTTTGATCTGGGGATTTTCTGATATTAATTTTGGGATGTAGGCTGTGGCAGGATTCGGAGAACAGGGTTTATTTGATCAAAGAACTCGATAGGATTACTGGGCAGGTGGGTATGTCTTAGTTTTGTATTTAAGATTGAAATTTCGGTTCTTTTCTTTTCTCTTTTCCCAGTAGATTAAGGCAGTAAATTTGGTTTTTGAGTCAAAATCATACTCTGCCCTTGCCTTCACATTTGACTTGAGGCAACACCAGTTTGAGCTATTATTGCCTCACAACAAGTGCAATCCAAATGGATGATTTTTTCTTGTTTGACCAATATGAAGTGCCTTTCTATACTTGTTCAAACTCAGATGTATATAGATTCTTGAATTACTCAGGGTTAATTGAGTTGACCACTGCAAACTTCTTTTTGTATTTTTAGGGGCGATCTGTCATATCAGTGGATGATACATTGAAAATCATAGCTTGCCGGTAAGATGTAGTCATTTGTTATCTGGTTTAATTAAAGATTTCTGATGGAGGTTTTTTATTCATAGTTTACGTATGAATCTATGGTTCTGATGTGGGCAATTCTGTTGCTAGGGAACAACATAAGAAGTTATCCGCTCTTGAGATGGAGTTGGCTGCAGCTAGACAAGAGGGTTTTACTTCAACGCTCTCCACAGAGATTAATGGAACTGATTATAAGAGAAGGCCACTAGTGGTGATTGGAATTCTTACAACCTTTGGTCGCAAAAACAATAGAGACGCAATTCGTAAGGCGTGGATGGGAACAGGTAATGCACTAATCTTCCTATGGGCTCACCTATTTTCTGTTTTTGTTACAGTTAAATTTATTTTCTTTTTATTGTGGCACATATATGATTTGGTCTTGTATATAAATTCTTGAATGATAACAGATCACGTGGAATGTTTTGAAATGTTCCTGTTCAATGTTTTAGTTCTAGTAAGCGCATTAAAGGTTATCATTTTTTGTTTTGGAGGTTTTAAAGTTTGCATGTTAATTTACAGGAGCTGCCTCGAAAAAAATGGAGACTGAGAAGGGAATAATTGCACGATTTGTTATTGGAAGAAGGTTTACTTTTCATTGTATTTCTTTAATTCTGTAATGCTCCATGCCAAACATACAATGATAGTTGGTTAGAGCCCTTCATCTGATGATATGTTGTCCTGCAGTGCAAATCATGGGGATAGTTTGGACAGAGCCATTGACAATGAAAACAGGCAGACTAAGGACTTCATTATTCTTGTACGTTTTACTGGTCACTGAATGAAGTAACTTCCTTTAATTTGGTGTATATGCATGCCTGCATGTGCGTTTGGCACATGGAGATGTTAGCTACAGTATTGTGATTATTTCCACTCCCGTTATTGGCAGGATACCCATTTAGAGGCACCTGAAGAGTTCCCAAAGAAGGCTAAACTGTTCTTCGCACATGCTGCTGAAGAATGGAATGCTGAGTTTTACTCCAAAGTCAATGATGATGTTTATGTAAACATTGGTTAGTATTATCAGATGGACTCATTTTTCAGTTTGCATTTGTATGCTTATCCTTTTTTCATTTCTGGCCAGATGCTCTGGGAGCTGCACTTGCAACTCATTTAGACAAACCTCGTGTTTATATGGGGTGCATGAAATCAGGCGAAGTTTTTCTGAGCCGTGAGTATATGTAACCTGTTAACAAGATAAGAGGTAAATATGAATTGAAAGATCATCTAACGTCTCATATTTGTGCTCGCTGGCCTTTTTCAGGAGCCAAAAATGGTATGAACCAGAATGGTGGAAGTTTGGTGATAAAAAATCGTAAGTGTCACTACAACTTATTTCAAGCTCCCCAGATATTTTCCTCTTTAAACTGAAAACCAAGTTTCTGCATCCAACAGATATTTCCGCCATGCTTCAGGTGAGATGTACGTCATATCTCAAGCTTTGGCCAAATTTGTTTCAATCAATAGGTGAGTATTCTTCTCCCATGAACTGGTTCCATCATTTGCACCATCACTATGCAGAGCAATGACTGAATTTTGTTGAATTGACTCTGCAGAGCTATACTCCGTACCTATGCCCATGATGATACCAGTGTCGGGTCTTGGTTTATTGGACTTGACGTTAAACATGTGGATGAAGCCAAATTTTGCTGCTCCTCTTGGACGGGAGGTCTCTCTCTCCCACTCTGACTTAATCACACACACACACACACACACGCACAACCACATCAGAATTTATGAGCCCGCTTACAATTCATTTTATAACCTCGCCAAGGTTATTTGTTAACATAAACCTTTGCTCTCTCAGGAGCTATTTGTGCGGGTGTTTGATTTGATTTGCTTTGAGGTCGTGTGAGAAAATATCAAGCAGAGGCAGAGAGAAGGTCCGAAAGATATTTTCACCTCCCTTAGTGATGTTTCCAGCCTGCATGATGTAGAAGAGCTTGGAGGAAAAATCGTAGCTCAAATTGGTAGTTGATACTGGGCGTCTTGCCCATCAGATGAAATGGGTTTGCCTCGTAGCATGGGGAGATAGGGAAAATGGGATTTCGACGAATCACGCCTAGAAGAACTGTATAGATTTCAATTATAGACATTCGGAAAGAATAGTAGAGGGCGTTCGTTAGCATGCCTTTTATTGTCTTTGGGTTAGCATTCTTTATTATAGAAATTTCTGATTCTTTTTTATCGATTAATTATACCACATAACTTTGGAATAGCTTCTCATATCTAGAATGATAACCTAAAGATGGTTGATCGTATGCTTATTCAGTTCAGTTCGTAAGCTATTATTGTTCTCTTTGGCCAAGTTCCTCGGCAGCATTGGAAAATCTCAAATCTTATTTGATGATCTCCATTAATTTGACAAGGAAATTGACCGATTTACAAATATAAAATGTTGTGCGTTTCCAATCATTGATATTTAACTCAAACGTAAGTAACATAATATCTAAAGCTCCGACCAAATTACAATGACAACACCATATGTAAAGCTAAAAACAATAATTTTTTTACAATCAGTGTAGGAAAGCGAAAAAAACTTAACCTAACTTTCGCAAGAAAGATGGCATCACGCTATTATAAGGGTAAATACAAGAATAATGTTTCATGAATGTTTCATGATGAACTGTTGAGAAAATGTGTCAAAGCCTTTTCCTTGTCATTTTCATACATGATTAGGACTTCTGCAACATCGTTCGATGCAAATCCCATCTCTCGAAGTTGGGTGAATGCCTCAGCAAATTCTCGAACCTGGATGACAGAAATAAAATCAGTCTTACAGTTAAACAGCTAAATTTGCGATCATAACTACCAGCACCCTCTGAACTTGCTATAGTTAATCAAGCTTAATGCGTATAGGCAGAGAGCTCAAGAAAGCACCTTAGTAGGATTGTCTCCATAATTTGCTACAGCAAGAGGAACTGCCTCTCGGCTGAGACCTGAAGCAATGTATTTGCCGACAATGGGATCTGCAACAGAACCCTGCAGTAACAATAATATGCACAGAGGTCATTTCAACAAATCCAGCCAAGAAACATCATTCTCAACTGAAACGATAAAGAATTCGAAAACAATTTTGTAATAGTGGCCATTTTATATATTAATGACAGATTTGACACACGGAAAAACTACTTCTATAAGTAATTCATGTTTGATTTGCATTCATTTACAAGACGTGCACAATGAATTGATGAAGAACGCAAAAGTCACCAGCTACATTTGCAAAAAAAGAGAACTTTCAAATGTGAAAGAGAAAATGACATACGGATGAAGATGGTGATTCCACAGGCCTTTGTAGAGGGCTTTCCAGCCCAAGCTTGGCCCAATTCTGAGTTTCCTTTTCTAATTCAGCCAAGACTTTCCTCTCAAAATCAAAATCGAATTGGAAATTGCTGCGGGGTATATCTCCAACTTGAAATGACAATGTAGGCTGAAAAAGAGCAATCAAGGCCAAACCCAATTTTATCAGATAATATCTTTTGGAAAGACAGAGTTCGATCTTCAAGAAAACGTTCACTGATTGAAATTTCCCAATTCTACATAATTGCATTCAGAACGCAGCTCAGAAATTTGCCCAATAACCATGAACATGAGGCAGAAATGCATTGATATAACTTTCTAAAAAGAAAAATTGAATCTTTTACAGTTCACATGACAAACAACAATTAAAGCGCCAAGCTTACCGGAGGAGTGATCCGATACTCTGGTTTTATACTAACTCGAATGCCCAATCCAGCTGAAATTTTTAGCAACAGAAAAGCGACGATAAGATGCCACAATTAAAAAAAAAACCCTAAGCAAAAATTTCGATCAGTTCGGGGAAAACTGAATCATGGGTTGGCTTACAACTTACAAGAGGAAGAAGAGGAAGGAGTTGTGGTTTGGTGGTGGGGAAGGGGACGGCCTGAGTGAGCGTACGGAGGAGGAGCCACCGTGTTCCCCTGTTGACCCACCCGAGGGTACATAGACGACGAAGATGGAGGTCCGTACATCGGATGACTAGACGGCGCTGATGACGTGGCAGGCCGGTAGACGTGAGAGTCGTATGGCGAGCCCGACCTGTTCCTGTAATCGTAGTCCATTATCGCCAAGATATCACAGATTCAATTCAAAGAGGAGAGAAAAAGTGAAGTTCTTGTTTGAGAAGAAAGAGAAGTAAGGTCCACTTGCGCGTGTTTTATTACGCGGGGGCTACCAACGACATTTCCTTTCGGATTTTACTTGAATTGAAGCAATTAATGTTTCCAACGACACGTCGTTTCAAAAGTCACTACAAAGAAAAAACATGCTATTATTGACAAATATCGATACAAAATTCGTCTTAACTTAGAACATACGTCCTGCATTGAGAATTTCAGTTTCACATATTGCAATATTTATCTTCATGATGAAAAAAAGAAGTAATATTCTTTCTACAGCATGGGAAGGGAATATGGGACGCAAATACTGTATTGTTCTTAGAGACTAGACTACAACTATTCAATCTACATAGTTACAAAAGTGCCTGTCAAGGATTAGATACAAGGCAATCACAACATCAAGAAAGGACACTGATCACTATAAAGACATAGGATTTGGTGTTTGAGGGTTTTCATAGTCATAAACCAAAGATGTGGTCGTTTGAACCAAATATAGCAGCGTTAAACTGTCTTGTATTCAAGTCACTCCCATCCAGCGCAGAACCAAAACGGTCGAGCCATTGCGTTGGGCTCGGATTATCACTCTCCTCTACCCACTCCGAAGTCATGTCAATATCATCGAATTGAATCGGATCGGCTTCTAAAGTCTTGGTTCTTGTCTGTCTTGCTAACTTGAGATTGTAATTTATGTAGACAAGGTCGTTCAGTGTTTCTCTATCAATCTTATTGCGCTTCTCCGAGTGAATTTGCTGGAATGCACTCCAATGCCTCTCGAACGTGAAACTGCTGCAAACTTGGCTCAGTATTCTGATGGCAACTCGTTGCAAAACGGGTGCAGAATCTCCATATTGTTCCCACCAAAGCCCTACAGTGAGTTACAAGTTTTCAGATCAAATAAATAAATAGGGCAAGCACACACCATTCTCTCGTATGCAAAGCATGAATGAACAACAGATGCCAACTTTAGGCAGTGGAAAATCCAACTTCTGATTGCAGTAGAATAGATTTAGAGGATGCAATATGATTCTCATATGCGTGATTTGTCTATACAATCACAGATGTGCGATGCAGTATGATTCTAATATGTGTGATGTGTCTATGCGCTGCAAGATGCAGATTGCAGTGGAAAAATCCTGCTATACGTCACCAGATGCAGATTACAGAACAATGTCTAGTCTAACACCTGGTAGCACATACCGAAATGCTTATAATTTTGAATTGTATACTTACCAGGTGAAACTACATCTCTTGCTTCCATTGCAAGGCTGCAACCAAACAACCCAGTTGCCTTTGTAAATGTGAATATTTGACTAGTAATGTCACGTCTCATTTCAGGCATGGGGAGTAGCTTCTCCAGAACTTTAAAAAAGTCCTCCTTTATAGATGTAAGAAATTTTATTTCTGGATTATATTGGATGCCAGGGTTCAAAAATGCTGCGGCTGCATGTAGAGGTGAATGGAGTTGATCCCGCCACTTTCTATCTACTATATCCAAGAATGTCTTGCACTTGTTCTCATCCATTATATAGTATGTCCTTATTGATTCCTTGGCCCTGGTCATTAGCTCATATATAAAACCCACAGAAGGTTTCCCTCCAGATACTTCCCTCAACACTTTGAGAAATGGCTCAGAGATGGCCACACTTTCTTCCACTGCCCTCCAGAAATCATTGTCCTCCACAATGGAAATACATGAAATGCTCTGTGTTTTATTTGCATAAGAGGAGTTAGTGCAGTACTCGGGGCTGTTGAACATGTGCTTCAACCTTGACCTTTGCTTCAACATAGATTGCAAGGAAAGGAAGTTGGAAACAGACTTCGTGATGCCAGTTCTAATGAGTTCCTGTGCCCCAGTGAACTTTTTCATCAGATCAAGCATTGAGGCATTGTTGTATATGAACTTTGAAATGGTTTGTGCCTGTAAGATACATCTGTTCACCCAATCCACCTTTGAGAATTCCTCTAAAATAAGATTTAAACACTGAGATGCACAAGGAGACACGAAAATGGTTGAATAATTCTGCAAAATATGGTTCGCAACCCCGGTATAGTTGAAACTACTATCCATGATGATCTGCACAACATTTTCTGGGCCAAAATCTTGTATGACAGAATCAAATAAATCAGCAAGGCATTTTGTGTTCTTGAAATATGCAGATGCATCCACAGACTTATGAAAAAAGGTCCGTGAGGGTGATGAAACCAAAAAGTTAATCAAAGCTCTCGACTTGTTGTCAGTCCATGTATCGGCAATGACAGTACAACCTGTGGTAGTCCACTCTTTTTCAATATCTTTCGACTGTAGGCTCATTTCAGACTTGATCCTTTCCAGCCATGTAGTCTTCAGAGTTTCTGCAGATGGACCTATAAATCCAGGACCGCACCTTGCTATGGCATCAATCATTAGCTGATAGGATGAAGAACGAGCTATACTGAAGTCAAGCTTGTTCTCAAAAAAGAACAGAGCAATATTTCTCTCTGCATTCTCCTGGTTATTCAAGGGGGGAGGGACCATTGGAGTGACATTAGGAAAAACTTTCTGAATTGGAGTCGGTGTATCGAAAGACACGAGAGCTTTACTAGCAGAGACATTTCCAGGAGATTTGACTTCCACTAACTTTTGCTTTTTACCACTAGAAGTTTCTTTGACGTCCTCCTTTGATGCTATTATGGTCCTCACTCTATCAGTAACATCATCTCTCACTTTGCTACATGGATTTACACCCTTACTTGGAAGTCGAGATAGATGATGCTTCAATCTACTAATGCCACCATTCAGAACTCTCTGACAAAATTTGCATCTCACCTTGTTTCCATCTAATTTCTCAGCATATTCCCAACAAACATCTTTTTCTCGAACCACTGCTACAAGGTAAGCACAAAATCATTTCATTTATACCACTGCTACAGTAGTTTCTACATGATCTTATATAAAAACAAACTTATCATGTAAGGTTGATTCACTTTGAAAAGTAATATCAACATTTGAATTCATCTAACAATGTGTAAATTGCAGCATAAGCCATTGTGAGAGAAAGAACTGAATGCAATAATGCAAGGACACAAAGTAAATTCAACAAATGAAAATGCAAGTGGGTTAGCATTGTACTCAATCATGGGCTTGTCGATGATGTAAATAGAATCCATGAAAAGAAAAGTGAAATCATAATGCTGAACTTACTTCTCTTCTCTACGGCGCAAAGTAAAACTCAGCAGTAAGTAGCTGATTTTCACGTCTCTGGTTTGTATATCTCTGCGCCTGTTCCAAAAAGGTAAAAAACGAAGAAAACTTCATGGATGAAATTAACATATACTATAACAAGAATCCTTACAAGTTTCCCTACAAGTTCTGGTTCAATTGTTCTTCCTTCCAACACAGAAATTTGAAACCTTTAATCCCTTCAAACCAAAAACCCCTGATATTAACTCCCACAAAGTCTGCAGATTTCATGGCGTTCTCATTTCTCTTCCCAGGTTACAGCCTCGCATCTTACATTTTTTAACAAATTGGTTAGAATTAATCTTATGATTAGTTTCATCAGCCACTGTATAAATGTGCATACTTCCAAATTGGCTTTCGAAATTCAACATCTAATGTATAAATTGGAACCCAATAAGCTCAAAAGAAAATGAAACTATTTTCCGGCGAAAGTTTTTCAGGAAGAAGATGCCTCCGGCGAACGGATAGCACTGTAAAATACCAGAGCTTCTGTGTTCACCTCCATATCTCAGTCACCAGGAAATTCAAAGTTCCAAATCTAAGATTCCAAATTCCAAATCTAAAATTCAATTCCTCAACAATATAGACAAATGGAGAAGAAAAACAAATATTTGAAAATTGTTGAAATGCAGGAAACAATCGAAAAGAGAAATAGCGAGAAATTTAAGCAACTTACAGAGAGAAAGAGATTAGTCCTTCTCGACGGAGAGAAAAACGGAGGCGGCAGATTTTTAGGGTTTTTTTATTTATCGCGATATTTTGGAGCCGTATGCTTCCCTTTTGCATCACTCGGAGTGTGTTTCCGGTCTTTCTTCTTTATCCTCTCTTTTCTCGTTCTTTTTGTTTTTCCGACTTTTTATTTTCATTTTTTATTTGTTACCTTTTTGGGGTTCTTTGGCGATATATCGCGGTCAGCTTATGCTCCGAGTTCTGCACCCAAAGAAAAATAAATAAAATCATTGCTTCCAGCCAATCACATGATTACACGATCCGATATATTTTTTTTCATCATATGATTAAATGATCCAAACAAATTATTAGCACCATATTAATTTATAATTTATAGGTCATAGTTCTAAATGTAAATATTATTTTATCGTTACATATAACATGATAACAACTCAGTTCATGCTTGGATCATTTTTAAAATGAAAATATAATCGCTTACAATATAACAAGCAAAACTTATTTCTTTGAGTTAGGCAGGATTTTGAAAGGAAAAATAAAAATATAATAATAGCAGCCAGCAGGTGAGCCCATTGATTGTAACCTTTGGATGCCAAATTACTAATTATTGACCAGTACGCAGCCCTAGTAAAAAGAAATGAAAGGCTCCGATTGGTCTCAGTACACTCGTGCACTCTACATCTGAAGGTCCACATTGGTCGTTCTTTTCCCCCAACAACCTACGTGGCAGCATCTTGCGAAGGGCCACCGTTGATTGGTACTTCGGTCGGCCTAACAGCAATTTTCGCGCCAGTTTCGGTGGTTGTGTGAAGCAAGGAATTAAATATCCATAATATCACGATATTTCCACGAAATTCAGTATTTTTGAATAGATATTTCGATACCATCGATATTTTAGATATCATGAACCAAAATATCGATAATATTGATGATATGAATGAAATATCGATAATATCCCGATATTTTCATCGAAATTTCCGTATTTTAATTTCTGATATTTAGATATCATCGATATTTTATTCCTTGGTGTGAAGTATCCAATGGAGGTGAGGTGACCAGTGCAAAGGTTAGGCCCATTGATTAGGGGCCTTAACAATTTAATACGAATAAGTAAAAGATAATGAAGCATTTTTCTCACGACGATAATTTAAGCTATATTCTTACCACTTGATATGCGTTTATAGGGATAATTATAGTTTTATAAATACAAAGTAAAAATTAGGTATGGTTATATACATGGATACGTGTGAGTATTGAGAATAATAGTGATGGGATACACCTTTAGTTAAACTGATAAACAAAAATATTTGCAAAAGGTAATTACTCTTCTCTACCTTGAAAATCGCACCAATAATACCACCAATAATACCAACTTCAGATGATGTGAATTTATGAAAATTACAACACAAAAGGAAGTGCGTAAATTCATTGGGTTTTTGAAAAGGGCCTGAGTAGTTGAAAACAACTCAATCACCCGAGGCTCTTTTGAGTATCATTCAAGCTTTCTCAAGACTCTTCGAGCTTCGAGCAATCTTCGAATTCGTTTCAAAATTCTTTTAAGAGAAAAACCTACACAAACTTGTGTTTAACATATCTGAAACTTTGATAGGTGGCAAATCTCTCACTAAAGCAATAATAAAAGTCAAATCATGATTTTGGGATTAGGTTTGAGTAGCATTTTGACTATCTATCTAAATATAAGATTCGTTTTACTTGAGTTCTTGTCTATCTACACATCATTACATTACCTCACGGAATAGTGACAGAAATATGGCCAAATTTTCAAATTAAAAAAGGAAAAGAACAAATTTCCTTTTTCTTTGGTCAATGAACAAATTTCCTTTTGGTACGTAATTAGAATAGAAGAAAAAGATAAGATAGAACACTACACACACAAAAACCTAGTTTGTTAGCTTCCTCTCGCTAGAAAAAAAAGAAAACGAAAACAAATTCTCGAGCTCACCAACTGCACCAGCGTTAGACAAAAAAATAAAATAATTGCTTAACATTTTTGAGCTCCTTCTTGCCTTTCCTTAACGCCTGATCTCTTGGTCTTCTCCAAATCCACATGCACACTCCTGTTCATGCGCTATAAAATAAAGCAACAAGCTTTCTCCATTGGCTTTTTTCCCATCTATAATGATTATCTTAGTTATGGCTTCCTAACTTCTCTGTATGTGGCAATGCTGCTTCGGCAAGCAAAGCAAGCACCAGCTCATCTCCATCATCACCGCCATCATTGCAGGTCACCCATTTGCCAATTTTCCTCTGCGACTCTCTGTCTCTGAAACCACAGCAGCAATCAATGTTGTGTGCCCAATGACCCAATACTAAAAACTTTGTTGCAGGAAGCAGCAAGGGGAAGATATCAAGGGAGGCTGATTGTTGGTTGATTTCTGGGATGCTTATGGTGTGATCCGAAGCCAAAAGTAAGTTTTTTATTTGTCTTTTGATTATAGCTGTGTATGGTTTCTCTGTATATGCTAGCTCGAACATTGTTGGGTGTACGTGAAAGTGATGGGAATTTAAAAAAGTACAATTTGTGAGATTTTCTTGGCAACCTAACAAAGTGGGTGAAACAAGGAAAGTATGCACTTTTCTTTCTCGTAATTCAAACTAACACCTGCTTTTATTGACTGGATCTTCAAATTTAAAGCCTTTAATGAAGTCAACCTTATTAGGACTACTTTTAGAAATTAGGCTGCTCTGCTTTATAGGACCACAGCTCATACACAGTTTATAATGTTTCTGATGATAAATTTCTGAATTTCATTTATCCAAATTCGTGTGTAGTTGGGATCAAGAAATCAGTCTGTGCTTTGCCTGGAGGAGAAGATGGACAAGAAAGTAGAGCTTTTGTTCGTTTTGTTGATTGGAACCATTTTCTTGCATGCCATTGCGGACCCAGTTGAAGATAAACAAGCTCTGTTTGATTTCCTTCACAATATTTCTCACTCACGCTCTATCAAATGGAATGATAACTCTTCTGTATGCAAAAGCTGGACTGGAGTGATTTGTAGCAAAGACCAGTCCAGAATAGTAGAGCTCCATTTTCCTAGAGCTGCCTTACATGGTCCAATCCCACCCAACACTCTCAGCCGCCTATCTGCCCTTCAGGTTCTAAGTCTCAGGTTGAATAGTTTAACAGGTCCATTCCCTTCTGATTTGTCTAAACTTGAAAACTTAACCTCCCTTTATCTTCAATTCAACAACTTCTCCAGCCCATTGCCTTCAGATTTTTCACCTTGGAAGAATCTTACTGTCATAGATCTCTCAAACAATGCATTTAGTGGCAAAATCCCTCCCTCGATTTCAAGTTTAACTCACCTCACAGTTCTGAATCTTGCCAACAATTCGCTTTCGGGTGAAATTCCTGATCTCAATCTTCCTAGTTTGCAACAGCTTGATTTAGCTAACAATAATCTCACAGGGAATGTGCCTCAGTCTCTTCAAAGATTTCCAAGTTGGGCCTTTTCAGGTAACGGTCTTTCATCACAATGGGCCCTTCCTCCAGCTCTTCCAGTTCAACCACCTAATGCTCAACCAAGAAAAAAAACAAAACTTGGTGAGTCTGCAATACTAGGTATTGTGATTGGTGGATGTGTTCTGGGGTTTGTTGTCATTGCTGTCGTAATGATCATTTGCTGCACCAATAAAGAAGGTGAAAATGGGCCAGTTGAAAGTCCTCAGAAGAAGAAAGAAATCTTTTCAAAGAAAGGAGTTTCTGAGAAACATGACGAGAATAATAGGCTTTCCTTCTTTGAGGGTTCTAATCTTGCATTTGATCTGGAGGACTTGCTGAGGGCATCTGCTGAGGTGCTTGGTAAAGGAACCTTTGGGACAACATACAAAGCTGCTTTGGAAGATGCAACTACTGTTGTGGTGAAGAGGTTGAAGGAAGTGAGTGTTGGAAAGAAGGAATTTGAGCAGCAAATGGAGATTGTAGGAAGTATCAGGCATGAGAATATAGCTGCTCTGAGGGCATATTACTATTCCAAGGATGAGAAGCTTGTTGTGTATGATTATTATGAGCAGGGGAGCGCCTCTTCATTGTTACATGGTATAACAAAAGCACTCCTCTTACATTTTTTTCTTTTTGACTCATTTGCATCAGATGATTTTTAGTTATGTTCAGTGTTTATAATGGTGTTTAATCTTGCAGCTAAAAGAGGAGAGGGCAGGACGCCATTAGACTGGGAGACTCGACTAAGAATAGTAATTGGTGCAGCCAGAGGCATTGCTCATATCCACACACAGAATGGTGGAAAACTTGTCCATGGAAACATAAAGGCCTCAAACATTTTCCTCAACTCTCAAGGATATGGTTGTGTGTGTGACATTGGTTTGACAACACTGATGAGCCCAATGCCCCCACCAGCAGCGCGTGCTGGAGGATACAGATCCCCAGAAGTGACAGACACTCGAAAGTCTTCCCATCCATCCGATGTCTACAGTTTCGGGGTCCTGATACTTGAGCTCCTCACTGGAAAAAGCCCCATACACACGACAGGTGGTGAAGAAGTTATCCACTTGGTAAGGTGGGTGAACTCTGTGGTCAGGGAGGAATGGACAGCAGAAGTGTTTGATGTAGAGCTCTTGAGGTATCCAAACATAGAGGAGGAAATGGTAGAGATGTTGCAGATAGGAATGTCTTGCGTGGCTAGAATGCCGGAGCAACGACCAAGCATGCCGGATGTGGTTAAAAGGGTGGAGGAAATTCGTCAAGTCAACACTGGAAATCCACCATCCTCATCAGGAATATCTACTCCAGTCATGACACCTCCACCACCTACAGCCGAGATAGGATCCTCCTCTCAACCACAGTGAAATTCATTCTACATCGTCAACTTGTTAGTTATTATAATATAAATGTATTTTATCTTTCAATTCAATTGAAATTCATTCGGATCTGTGACAGCTAGTGCTGAAATTAGCTGAACTACCTGTTGTAGTTTTTTGGTCTGATACCTGTTGTAGTTGGTTCTTTGACTGTTGTAGTTGTGATGAACGTCACATTCAATTTAAGGGTCTTTGCAAATTTGTAAAACCAATCAGTCACTGTCTCTGCTTGAAAATGGAGGGAGAGCATATGCAGAATTATAGGTTGTGGTTCCATTTCGTATAGTATATTGATGTTCTTAAACCTATCTAATTGATGGATACGCTCATAACCTGCTTTTTTGTCATCTTCTTAAACCTCCTCATCTAATTAATCTTCCTTTTGAAATTCTTTTCTTGGCAAATCAAGTTTTTCCAGTAGAATCACGCATAGGGGCCTTGCAAATTTTCCAACACGAATCACTGATCAATGGGAAAAGAAATACGAGACCTGCACAAAAGGCAATGTCTGCAATTGCAAACAATTTTAGATCGATTTTGAAATATACATATAATGGCTTATCAATGATTTCATACATCCAGACTAAACTGGTGAGGTGAAGTCTGAAAAATACATGTATCTTTTTTGGTATAAGAATCACACTTGAAATGAGAACGAAAGAACATTTCTCCTATGGGGTCCGGCATGATGCTGAGCAGAAACTTAGCATGCAATAGATAAGGAATCATTCATCTTCACAACGAACAGAACTGATCCCCTGCACATTCTAAGAAACATTCCATGGGACGTATAATCTGCAATCACTTTTTCAAAATTCTTGTTTTAACACCCCCTGAAATTCATATAAACAGAAAGGATTCAGGGTCCCATAATCCAGTGAAATCATTTACCGGAGCTAGTAGCAAATAGATGGGCAAATAATTTGGAAGTGGTAAAATCCTAGAACAAAAAGGTACCCAGACCTTCAACTTCCTCAAATTGAATCTCCTTCACAAATTCTGCAGTTGCATTATACTCAAAACTGCAAAAAGGATAGATCACACGCATTCAGTTAGAACATACAGAAGAAAAATTTCAATGTAACTAAGGGTAAAAATATTGCAATAGCAAGAGATTTCGCATTTTACGGCTAAAACTAAAGTAATGCTGGGTATTGCCGTCCACTGGAAAGTAAAGAACTGAAAACGAAAAGTAAACTCTCCTAAGAAGGATGCTTTCAACCATTACACTGAAGGTATTATCTTATATCATTAAGATTCTAAGAACGAGCATACATCCAAACAAGCAACACCTTTCACTTTCTTTTTCCAGAATAAAGCTAACTTACATATAGAAACCACATATGCAAAATCCTACATATCCCCTTCTCAAAAAGTAAAGCTCATATTCCCATTTCACAGCATCTAACGAGCGGTAGCAATGGGGTTATATGCTGCACTCAGAAATGAATCTATTGACTCTCTCCCAATGGTCGTAGGTGTGACAGATATCAAGAAGAATAGTCCAATAGAAAATAAAAAACAAAATTGTGTCTTCATAAACTTTTCCAAGATACCCAATGTGGCTACCTATTGATGCATGCATATCCAGATATGCATATATAAGCTACAAATGAACATTGCTGATAATAACCAATGCACATGCAATCAATCTGAGATTCCTAATTAGCTGTCTAACAGGAAAGTGGGGAGGTGGATTTGGTAAACTAAAGAGTAAACAAGAGAAGCCATGGAAACACATTATAAGAAGCACAAATTTGCATTACCTGTTAGAGAAACAAACTTCAAGTTCGTAATCAGAAGCACTCTTAGTAGCTTCAACTAAGACAGTAACGATTTCAGTCTTGCGAGTACTAGCCATGAGTACATCATACTCAGTCGGAATGATAATTGCGAAAAAGTTATCACTTAGTTCACTCAAGCTCATCCTCTCTACAGCTGCAAGGGCTATCCTCCGTTTCAGTGCATCGGCCTCTGGGTCAACAATGTAGATGGCAAAGTCAGTGATCATCAAAATGCGCCGCTTCATCTTCCCAGAAGCAGTAAACTTCAAAACTTTATCGGCAAACAGAACCTCCTTGTCACCTGAAAAATTCAATACAGTGGAATTCAATCAAGTAACTCCATTAGGCACAAGAAAATGCTTAAATTCTCTTACTTTCCATTCCACTGTTTGGTTAACTGGTTCTCAAATAAGAATGATAAGCAAATGATTACCAATGCTACATTATCTTTACACAACCAACCATCCTTTTATTTGTAAGGGTATCTTCTGAACCTAAACATCCAATTCAATACCAAAAAAGAAGGCAAAAATGAAAAAATTGATGTTAGATTTACCAAACAGATAGCAAAATTGAAAACAATATGAAAGGCGAGACCTTGTTTCTGCAAGATTTTCATCAAGTACGGATTGGAACGGACGTCGATGTAGTCTCCTTTGTATTCTCTGCGAAACGAAGCTTTTCTTCGGACCTTGACCCCCATGAAGGGCTCCTGATCTTCAGTGACGTTGCTATTTCTCATTCCGCCATTATCTTCTCCGTCGTCGTTTTGGTGGCCTAGGGCTTCCGAGGGGTTCCCCTCTTCATCTTCCGCCACGTCGTATTTGGGAATCTCCGTTGGGGATTCGTCCACCTGGACCCGCTTCGGAACCTTCAACCGCTGCATTTTCAGGCGTCGTTTCGGCTACTCAGGGACGGTGAGCGACGCGGAGTGAGGTTGCGTGCGGCTTGTGGAGGTTAACTTGCTCCGGATGTGCGCTGCGCACCATGTGCAGCAGGTGGGTTGTAATCGGTGAGTTGGATTCTCGAATCTTCTATTAATCATCAAATCTACGCAACGGCGCAGATTAGAAACGTCAATCATTGGGTCCCATGGGAAGCGTGTGCTCTTCTGCGATCAGTTTAGGGACTGTAGGGTTATCTGAGACGTCGGTACTGCGGGACCCAGATGCATATCGACCGTCCATCAGATAACAGCAAGTGGGCTAGGATTTCCCTTCGTAATCACCGTCAATTTTCTAGCTGGTTGTTCGCAGTATATAACGTGTAGGACAACTGTCATCAAACAGAATAAAATCCTGACTTAAATTTAAGGAAATTAAATAAATTCATTATTTTAATTATTATATGATTTACTTCTTCTTCTTTTTTTCTTTTTTTTTAAAATGATCCATCTATATAATTTTGACATGTCCTAACAAACCAATCATTTGGTGCCACATAATGACATTTGCATCGCTGGAGCTGGAGCTGCGAGAGCCCAGGTCACCAGTAACATGAGTTTTTATTAGTCTTTTAGTGTTGGAGTTTTCAACTTGTAAACGAAAACAAACCAAGTAGGCTTTTTTGTTTGATTCGCCGTTTGGAGCCAATGTCTCATATTAATTTTATTATTAATTAACGTTCAAGCCATGCAACCATAATATACCAAGACTCACATTTTTGTTACTAATATTTATTTATTTTAGGTATGATTCTCAATCACATTTATTTAAACACATATTACTATAATTAAGAAGAATATGATACATGTAACATAACACCTTTTTTTTTCGAAGTTTTGCATCGAAAGTAGTACAACACGCTTCTTAATGAATTTTAAAGCTCGACTCATTCGGACTCTCTTTGTAAACAAAGAAAACAAAAATTCATGGTCAAGTTCTTGATTATACTCATTCGGACTCCCTTTGTGATTCTCAATCACATTTATTTAAACACATATTACTATAATTAAGAAGAATGTGATACATGTAACATAATACACCTTTTTTCTCGAAGTTTTGCATCGAAAGTAGTACAACACGCTTCTTAATGAATTTTAAAGCTCGACTCATTCGGACTCCCTTTGTAAACAAAGAAACAAAAATTCATGGTCAAGTTCTTGATTATACTACTGCAGGCAAGAAAATATCGTGGAATCTTTTTCTTTTTTCATAATGATCCATCTATATAATTTACTTGAGATGAAATTTAAAAAGAAAAAAATTAATACAGGACGATGGAATTTAATCACGCAAATTGGATATTGGGCCCACTCAGTCGTCGGTCTCCTACCGTGTGGTTGACCGCCCGCGTTTTAACTTTGAAGTTTCAACCAATGGGAGCAGCCAAGAGAAAGACCAAGTCGATGAACGCGCCTCGGAGGGAGCGGGAAACGACGTCGCTTTGGTGTCCCAAATGAAATCACCTTGACGCTATATTCGATTCCGCGGTGACTTTCGGCGCCAAAAAAACAAAAACAAAAACCAACCGGAAAAAAAAAGGGAAAAGAAAAGAAGAAAGAGAGAGATTTTCGTAAAAGGAACGCCAAGTGGGACCCAGACAGAGGGAATAGAATTTAAGCCAATCAGCAGCAACAGGTCGATTACAGAGAGCGGTTTTTATAAAAGTCGTTCCATTTCATCAAAACACATTCACAATCCGTCCTCCTCAATTTCCATTTTCCATCTTTTCCTTCATCTTCTCCTTCGATTCATCCTTCACGTCGGAAGGAGGACGATCTCTGTCTTCGTTTCTCTCTGTAACTCTTCCTATCAGGTACGATCTCTTCACTGAAATTTAAGTTATTTTTAGGTGCTGGTTGTTGTGCATGGATTTCGTTTTGGTTTTTGATCTGAGATGGTGATTTTGGATATTCGAAATAGGGTTTCGTAGATGGCATCCAAACGGATCTTGAAGGAACTCAAAGATTTGCAGAAGGATCCTCCTACATCATGCAGCGCGGGTAATCACATTTTCCTGCTTATGAATTCATTTCCCGTTCTGAATTTTTTTGGGTTGAATTCTGGGTTGTTTGCCTCATAAACTTTGAATCTATGTGTCGATGTTGTCATGAAATTTCAGCTTTAATTTACCATTTTCCATTTTCCATTCCAAATGATTCCGTTGAGTGTGAACAATTGGTACTCTATGGATGGTTGGTGATTTGCAGTGAATTATCTGGGATAGTTGAATATTGTAATTTTGGTATGTTGCAAAATTCGTAAGGAAAAATTCCTGCAGACTGCGGGTCAATTTTTTAAGTTGATGCTAAGAAGCATATACTGGAAACTGAAATATGACTTCCAACAATAACATTGGTAATTTTACTTATTTGATCAGTTTGTGCATTACTTCACATAGGAAAGCGAAACTGCAATCAGAATTAGTATAAGCCCACATGTCACTCATAATTCTTGTTGATCCTTTACATTGGTGTGTCACCTGTGCTGAGATTAGAATTGTGGGTATATTTCTGGGTAATTTGGCTTTGTTCTTACGATATGTACCAGATAATTAATGAAGAATGATTATACACTAGGTGCTTTTCATCATATAATTGCCTTCCTGTGAGAATTTGTTTTTGTGGGGTGCTATGAAACTTGGATGGTTTTTCCTTTGGGTGTCTAAAGACCATAGTTTATAAGCATGTGTTCATATCTTGGCATGAAAAATTGTGCAAACCATCATTATCTTCAAAGTAGGTGGTATAGGGAACATAATTGATTCCGTAACAATTTGCATGATTAGTGCTTTGGTCTGCATATAGGATACACGAATCGATGTGCTCTTAACCGTTGTAACTTGCATTTGACTAATGTTCTCGCAACTGATCTTGTACCATTCGTGCACCATGGTTTTGGCATTCCCATCCGGACAGTCAGAAAGCATGTTTAGCTAGCTAAAATTAATTTCCAGTATTTTCACCCTTTCCAAATTTTAATGGATTCTATTGGTCCAGCTTGGCTACCTGGTCAGATGTTCAGATTGTGACGTTGTCTGCAGCTGGATTATCCAGTCTGATCAGAGGCTTTACATACTACCAACTGGTTTATATTTTGAACTTTGCTCTACATGACCATAAGCATTCAAAAGATTTATTACTCTTCGTGTACTGCATATAGGAAGTGACTAAAATATATAATGTCATTTTTCTATGCTTTGTTGTTTGTTTTATGATTTTGCAGATTGCCCTCAGAAGATACACATTTTTACTCATATATATTATTGTTTTGAGGACAGATGATGTTCATTCAAGAGCTTTCTTGTGCTATTTGAACTGAGACTTTTTTAAAGCAATCTGTATAAATCCTGCTCCATTTTCCATAAATATTTGTATTATTTCATTAATTTCTGGCCTTGTTTTCTTTGGGGATGTTGCAGGTCCTGTTGCTGAAGACATGTTCCACTGGCAGGCAACAATAATGGGTCCCCCAGACAGTCCTTATGCTGGGGGTGTTTTCCTAGTTACTATTCATTTTCCTCCAGATTATCCCTTTAAGCCGCCGAAGGTACTAACTATCCAATTTTAAGAATGAATTGTGCTTCTTTATCTCTGAACTTCAGTGGTCCACACAATTCGTTTTCTCTCCTTTCTTAATTCTGGGGAACATTGAATACTTTTACCGATGATGTGATGAAGTTTGACTGGGGTTTGAACTTTAATTGATCTCGTTATGGTAAGATACCAAGTTTGTCAAACTCATCTTCTCATATTTTGAACTTTTTTTAGTAATTAAGTAAGTTTTCTTCTTCTACCACTACCACCTCCTTGACCACCACCAGCACTTTTACTTCGGACAACCATTATCATTGCCCTTCACATGTTCAGTTATTGCAGTGCAAGAAACTAATGCAGGACTCCTACTTTCCAGAAGAGGAAGAATATTTGGGGTTGTATACTTTTATAAAATACAATAAGAAGGCTGTTGTGGACGTTTTTCCTGCATATAGCAGAAATACCATTGCATTCTCTGTGTCATCATTCAATACTTTGTGTCGTTTTTCTGATAATGGAATTCTCGTTCTCTTGTTTTCTCCCTTGCTGATAAGTTGATGGTTTTTGTAGGTGGCATTTAGAACGAAAGTATTCCACCCAAACATAAACAGCAATGGGAGCATTTGCCTTGACATCTTGAAGGAGCAGTGGAGTCCTGCTCTAACTATTTCCAAGGTTTGTTCTAATAGCCCTGAAAGCTCTAATATAGAAAAATTGAGAAGTCTATATTTAGAAGTTAGAGGAGTGACAGTTGTGATGTTATCATTCTGGAAAAGTGGGTTGTGACATATAACTGCACACAGAGCCTGTTGATTTTAAATGGCTTTAAGAGCCATTCCTTGCAAATCCATTTGCTCACAAATGTAGTCAGCTTTGATATTACTTCTTTTAGGGTGTTCATTAGAAACATTTCTCACGCGAACTGGTCTGTTTATATTGTTAAGTTATCATAGTGTTTGTTTTCTTTATCAGGTTTTGCTTTCCATCTGTTCTCTGTTGACGGATCCGAATCCTGATGATCCGTTGGTGCCAGAGATTGCCCACATGTACAAGACAGACAGGAATAAATATGAGACAACAGCAAGGAGCTGGACCCAGAAATATGCCATGGGCTAAAATGAGGTGTGGTATGTGCGATAGGAAGGCCCTTATATCTTCTTTCCCGTGGTTTTAGTTGTTTATGAGGGATGTCTCTTGAATCCTAAAATGGACTAAAGAAGAGTTCCATAACATGTCCCAAGTATTAAAAAAAGAAAAGTCAACACATGTTGCTTTCCTATTGTTCGTATGGATTTTCATAATGGTGATCTTTAGAACAATGAATAGCCTCCCCACTTTTGTTTTCTTCCTATTGTTTGTTGGAAATTTGAGCTGACGAAACTTTACCATCAGGATCAACATCTTTCTCATTGAAATGACTACAATTCTGGTCATCCTTGAATCTAAATTGGCCATATTTGTCGGGAAAGCATTGCAGTATCTCTATACATTTAGAAAGTTGTTGCTCTCCTTTGTGAACGATGATGAATCAAGAAAAAATAAACTTTACCATCTTTGAGCGAGGCCAGGCAACCCACTGGCAGTGATTCATGCCCTCAACTGTTTGCGCAGTAGTTTCTACTTTCTTTCTTCAAATGACCCCAATATCATGCAATGAAGGGCCCCTTAATTCTAAGTTATAACCAGTCAATACAGTCTCTCTACAGCATGCGATCCTGGCCAGGCCCCGACTCTCGTATTTACTAATGGCCCTTCCAGCTTGCCTGCACATCGGGCCTTTCCAGCTTTCAGCTGCCTAACTGGGTCCAATTAGAATTAAAGAAAAAAGGGGGAAAAAAAACCACCCCACGTCCTCCCCACTCAAAGATTAAAGTAGCCAAGCCATGTTGGTGGGTAAAAGTCAAACATATCGGCATAGCATTAAAGTTAAATTAATAACACGGGGGGATCTAGCAATTGTCCACTCAACTCTTCAAGGGTCACAACCACAAGATCACAGCCTCGGAATAAAAGAAAAGAAAGCTTAGATCAATCTTGATTCTGTATCAATGTGGGCAGGAGCAATTATAACATTAATTATTAGTGGTAAAATTTTAAAATAAAAAATTAATAAATTAATTATTAGTGGTTTCGATCGTGGTGGGATCTTAGTTTGGCCTTGCTAATAATAAAAATGATTTGTTTGTTATCAACTCATAATTTAAAATTAGCTTTATGGAAATTAGGCTACACTTCACCACCCAAAAGATATGAACAAGGCGCTGGGGTGATTTCAAGCTGTGTTGCTTTGATGAGTAAGTTTGAAATTGTTGAGCTTAATCATGTTTTCAGGGAAAAGAATTCTGCTGCAAATTGTTTGGCTAATTGGAGTCTTAATATAGATCTGGGGGTCTACTATTTTGATGAAGCTCCGGTTTGGATTAGCTCTGTTCTTATTGATGATTTGTTGGGGGCTGTGAAGCCGCGGATGATTAGTGTTGGCTAATTGGGTTTGTTTTTGGGGTTTTCCCCCCTTCTTCATCAAAAAAAAAAAGAAAAAAAAAGAAGATATGAACAAGGCCAGAAAGTCACAAATGAAGAAGAACAATGCCTGGGAATGCCAAAACCAATTTAATACGTTCAACTTCCCCATAAAAACAATATATATATATTATGCCCATTGATTGAACTTTAGGTGTCATGAAATAAAATAAAAAGGACATGGTGGGTGACACATGTTGCAATGCATATCATATCACAGTTATATGTTTAATATGAAATTACACGTGTCGAATCTTTACGTATGCAAGAATCTGAGTTGAAAGCCTAACTTATAACTCAGGACAGGATTAAAATAAAATCCGGCAAAAGGGTCGTGCCAACGAGTGGGGGTAGTGAGCTATGCATGGTCCCTGAAAATCTGGTTCATTATTATTAGATGGATTTTAAACCCTTAATTACATAATCTTAATTAGTTTAGATTCATTACATATACTGTTTTTGAAGACTTGAAGGCAGGCTGCTGAATGCTGATGAGAAACACCATCACCATGACATTCACTTCCACTAAACACCTTTTTGTTGCGTGTCTTATTGAAGCTGCTGTTTGCTGTTTGCCGTTTGCCGTTTGCCGCAGCAAAGCAAAGCAAAGGAGAACATGTCCATCAATAATCCAAATTCCAATCACTCTTTAATAATGATGGTTCAGATCATTATTAACCACTAATCATTGTCTAATTGCATTGCGTACTAATATTCACTGAAAAGAGCATATCTTATAATTAATCGTACAAGAGGAAAGGCTCTGTCATGCACTCCACTGAGTTTCCACATAGCTTTGTTCATTTGTTTTGTTGGCTGATAAACTAAACTATATATTTAAGTAATTACAAGTACTCACTCAAACTCAACTTCAGTTTCTGTCTTGTTGTGTTTTGATTTACCTGCGAAATTAACTGCAACTTTGCTTATTTTTGTTGATTAATTTTTTCAGTTTTCGACAACCCAAAACAAAGAAACTATACATAACCAGTCTTGGTCGTATGCTTTTGTAGTTAGTGACACTCATTTTTTCTCAACCAAATCCCTTGGCACAGTCGTATCATACTCCTAATTTTTGGGCTTTTGGAAATTGAAAACCCTTTTATTCTAATTTCTAACCAAACCCATTGACTAACTAGGTTAGCCCAAATTAAAGATTTTTTTGTTTAAAAAGAAGAAAATATCTACCAAATCCCCCCCTTTGAGGCACAAAACAATTGCATAATAATAATAATGTGAGAGCATCATACATTCCAAACCAATTGGCGAAAAGTGCAATTGTACAACATGTTCATCGGTCCACGGTCATCATCACCCATAAAAATCTCCCTGTTGTTCTACCTATATATTAAGCTGCATGTAAATCATATTTAACTTGCTAATCGAAGTGAGGCCACATCACCCCACATGGGGAAGCACACGTGGCAGTTCCATGGTCACAGTCATGGCGCAAACGCCGCCGGTCACCGGTTGTATATCAGTGTCAGTTGACGGGCCCACTGCCTGAGCCGGTCACTCACTGTCGTCGAGTCTCGAGACAGAATCTCCATACATGGGCCATATCTGAAGAAGGTCTTCCTAAAACCTTTTCTACGCTGCAGGGATATTGTACTAAATTAATACCATTATTAATATTATAATATCCAAGTTCAAATAATGAGATGAACGTACTTACAAGTTACAATTATAAAAGATATTTTCGTTGCTGTTACTGTGACTATTTCTTGGTTTTCATTTCCAGTAGCGCATGCCCTCAGAGCTCAGACTCAGAATGTTAATCTTCTAAACTAATACTGCAATTTTTTGTAAGGTTTTTATTTTAATATTTTTTTTGAAATTAAAAGTTTCTATTGATGTTTCAGATGGTAAAAGATACTAGGTAGCAGTAGCATAGCTTACGTTGGAGAAACATATGGCAGTCCAGGTGTTCTTCTCTCAACATCCTTGCACACGATGCCCGCACGTTACACTGATCACAAAATTTATATCATTTTCAAGTGTTTTTTTTTCTTTCTTTTTTTCCTTTTCAATATAAACTATGCAGGTTTGGCTAGCAAATGATAATTAACTTTATCTGGCTTGAACTGCAAATCTTAATATAAGTTTGCAGGCACGCGAATATGATGCTACCGACCTCTCTGCAGTTTGAACTACAAGTAGTAGGAAAGGAAGAAGTGATCGTTCTTCATGTGTTTCTTAAACACTGTCGTTCCAAAGGTGAAAGTAATTATAACGGGATTGTTTTCTTGCTTTATTGCTTTAAATTGTCTGGCTCTATAGAAAGTAAAGATTACATTACAATTTACATGTGTGCTGCTTGTGTGTGTGAGAGAGAGAGAGACCAACATCTCTTGCTTCAAAGAGAAGCTTGTGAGTTTACCAAAAAAACAAAAAGAGAAGCTTGTGATAGTTTCTAAATGAAGATTAATATTAATTAAAGATGATTAGTTTTATATTATAAGGGATGGTAGAGAGAGGGTCACGGCCATGAAAGTCTGAGCAAAGTTGTTTGTTGCAGCAGGGAAACACACACGCACATTAACACCGACACAATAATAAAGCCATAGCTATCTGCTTCGAAGTCGTGTGGAGCTCTGGAGGTGGCCCTTCTTTTCACAATAGATCTTGTTCTATTATTATTTTATTTAACTTTTTTGGGATTAAATACCCAAACTTATGATATGATTGGTACGTGGTTTTCTTCCCCTTAATTTATGTTTTCTCAACTTTTAGGGTCGTCCCTGCAATAAATTTGGAACTTCAATTCATTCTTGGCACAATGAAATTGTTGTTTTGTCCCTTTCAATTTTGACATGTTCTAATCCCATTATCTTTTTCTTTTCTTTTTTACCAAACAAGCGATAGTATTTTATTAGATTAATTGAAAAAGTATATAGAGAGCTATCTCGATTAGCAATACGACATACATGAGTAAAGCTTCCCATGTGACTAGATTTAGCTTTATAAATGAAACGATCTTGAGAGAATAAAACGCGAAAGAACTTGTTTAAAAACCCTTATCTACTGTCTAAGTTGTCCTAGATCAAGTCAATTACATCAAGGACAAAACCTAACCGCTAACCGGAATAACTCTCCTAGAGAAACTAGACCAACCATCAAATTCAACAAATTTTATAAGAATTACAAGAGAAAACTGGCTCCTCATCCTCCTAAACCTTTTTTTTTTAAGACTCACCAATTGTTGTAAATTGTAATCTCTCCATCACAAAAACTAAACAAAAACGTACGCACTGAACCACATTACTCCTATCTCTTGCATTCACGTACAAAAATAAAAAGGAAATGAAATAAAAATATTTAGACATGCCATTTTTTTTGGAGTGGGGTAGGGGGAGAGTATATTTAAAAATGAAGAAAGTTGAAGACATATAATCTTTGGGAGGATGATCAGCCGGTAACAACACTTAAATCAAGGTTGTCTAGGGCATGTCGCAGATTATTAACATAATATTGATGGATTAGAAAGACTAATGAGGAAAGAATCAAACAAGGATCTTGGACTTGATGCATGCTATTGCTATAGCTATTACTAGTTATATATATCTCATTGAGTCATTGACTTTATCCCCAAGTTCAAGTTGTATTCATTTTTAGGCTTTTACCAAACTAACCAACATATATATACTTCCAAATACATATATTTATATAAACAAAAAAACCAAATTTTATATATCAGTTCCAGAAAAGAAAACAAACAATAACGTTATTAGTATAAAAGTACAAAGTATACACAAGTAGGAGGCAAGCCACCCGGTGATTTGTCGAATTTGATGTTCTTCTTCAGCTGTCTTGAGGATAATAGTTCACTTGGCTCAATGGCGCGGGGCCAAACTCCAAGAACCAGCACAACTCTCATTTTGTCCACTTTGCCAATCCATATATACTTAAATCATATTTATATTTACTTTCATTTCCCAATTAAAACATTATGGGATCTTCAAATTATAATCTCTCTCTCTTCCCCTACGCTTACACATGTACAGCTTAAGAAAACTTTGGCAAAATTAGGTCCTTAAACATACTAAGCTCATAATCTGAGACTGAGACTTAATAAATTGTTGTCAATATTCTCTTCAACTTGTATTCTTCTAAATTATAAGAACAAAACAGTCTATGAGTTAAAAGCTCTAGGAATATATATATATCCTAATCCTCCAACAACAGATAGAATTTGCGTTGTATTTTTATTTAATCCTCCTACGTACCTGCACTACTCTACTAGTTTCCTAAAATAGCAGTTGCGTTCTGTCCTTCCCCAAAACAAGATTTTTAAAATTCAAAGCTTCATTCGGACTACAGTTGGAGGACGACGGTCAAACTTATTCAAAGATGCTGCTGCCTTTTCCCCTTTTAAAACAATTTCCAAGTTGCTGATACCTGGAGATTCACATGTAAAGTTTTAATGTGCACCTGTACAATATTATTCAGTAGGCATACATATATAAAATAGTCGGTTGATTTGATTTAATTGTTATAATCCTTAAAATAAAGGTCAAGTAGAATAAGCACCGAGTGAGGCAGAGGCACATGAGGTTAAGTTTCCAGACACCAGAAAGTCCTAGAAATGTGTTCCATTCATAGCCATGATCATCATGTAAAAGAGTGAGAGTGAGAGAGACCACCACCGAGTGAGTCAGTCACGAGTCTTTGAGATATCAGATTTTACATGCAGGCGTGCTACGCGTGACAAGTCCTTCATGCCTGTGTTTGCCTACAAATGGTGCTCCCTTGGACCGCTAGCACCCAATTTGCTCATAATGCTTCAACCCCACGTATTTTCAAACGCAAACTGATGCTATGCAAACCAAAACACCCCTATCCAGATCGACAAATTCATTTCTTTTTTTCTTCTTCTTCATCATATTCAGCTATAAGCTCTTATAAGGAACCTGTGACTCTCTGTGATTGTGAGGGCCTAACAAACCAATCATTTGGTGCCACATAATGACATTTGCATCGCTGGAGCTGGAGCTGGGAGAGCCCAGGTCACCAGTAACATGAGTTTTTATTAGTCTTTTAGTGTTGGAGTTTTCAACTTATAAACGAAAACAAACCAAGTCGGCTTTTTTGTTTGATTCACCGTTTGGAGCCAATGTCTCATATTCATTTGATTATTAATTAACGTTCAAGCCATGCAAGCGTAATTATTTAAACAGATACCAAGACTCACATTTCTGTTACTAATATTTACTTATATTTTAGGTATGATCCTCATTCGCACTTATTTAAACAGATATCATCATAACTAAGAAGAATATAATACATGTGTACATAACACTTTCTTTTTTCGAAATTTTGCACCGTAAATGGTGCTTGTAACTCTAGTAGTACAACGCCCTTAACGAATTTTAAAGTTGGACTCATTCAGACTCCCTTTGTAAACAAAGAAAACAAAAATGCATGGTCAAGTTATTGATACAAGGCCATCCCTGCCTTCGTTAAAGCAGGCAAGAAAATATCGTGGAATCTGTTTTTTAGCTTCTGGTTTATTTAAGTTGAGTTCCCTATTTCTTGGAGCTTTTGCTATACTTTGCCTTGTAATTAACAGGAGGGGGACAATAATGAGAGAATTACAGCGACAAATTATGTACTTACCCATATCCTTAAAGACACGCGCATATATATAGAAGACAATAGTAGCCAGCCAACCAATTGCAAAGGCTGTACGTACTGTGATTAGATATGGACCAATTGACAATTAACTTTGTTAATTAGTTAATTAAATGTCAACAGGCTGGTGGTCAACTACTCTAATTTACATTTTATACTTGGTGTTTTTCCACTAGTTTCAAAATCAAACCAATTTCGATATCCTTATAAGAGCATCTTCAACAACCAATTTCGATATGCCTAGCAAACATCTTGTTTTCAAATTCATATGTTGTCTTGTAAACTTGAGGGAATATATGATTTGGACATGAATTCCAAGAGTGAAACTAATTTCTGTTTAGATCACTCACCTAATTAAGACAATTTCTAACCAATGCAATGTTTGTTTTTGTCAAGTAATTAAAGGGACAAATTTTAACCGAGATTTGTGAAATTTTGACCGTAATCCACAGAGCACTAGTTACCGTTGATCAAATAAGGTTAAGACATTTGACCACATTTTCTTTTTAATTTATTACTTTTATTGGCTTTATGTGATAATTCGAGGCTACTTAATTATTATGTATTTGAAAACTGACTCATAAAATTGACACTTGAGAGTTTGAGACTGGAGAGTAGACTAGTATTACTTCATAGCTGTCCTGTCCTTGACAAATTCTATAATTATGTAAATCAGATATATTATTTGTTTATTTAAGCGTTATGGTAATTATTTAATTATCAATAATGATTTGCACAAAATATCAAATGAACGTTATGATGCCTTTGTTGGACTCATTTAATAGTAGAATGGTGAAGTTGTAAAAATGGTAAAATACTTGGCTGCCAAGAAATTGCTGTCTTTTTCCGGTAAATTAAATCTTATAAGTTATATTTTTGGTGAATAAGACTTTAGATATAATTTTTTTTTGGGATTTTGAAAAGACTTGCTTGGCAAGAAATTAGCGTAGACAAATTAAGTGATGAGATTGGGACGGTGAGCATACCTCGGTAGTAGGAACAAATAGGCAGAAAAAACACAAAGCCGTACAAAACCCCAATTATAAATGGCTGCGAATTCTAAGTTGCCCGCCACGTTAATCCCAGCTGTTGAAAAGTAAATTTTTTTTAAGTGGGTTAAAATTAAAAAATACACTAAAATCACCCACCAAGCCAGCACCACTTGAACTGTTAACAAAAGATTACAAAGTGACAACTATACCCTCGCATGGTTACCTTATTTACCCACGAGCAGAAGAGAGTAAATAAATAAAGCAAAACTGAACTCTTTTAAGCGGTCAAACAATTTGACCGACGAATGAAGCAGGGCCGGGCATCTTGGGCCTCACGTGACAGGCCTCACGGCGTTCAAGATGCATAAGTGTTATGATATTTGATGAGTCAGCAGCTTATCATGTTCGCTCATTGGGCCCGAACTTGTCGCGGACCCAACACATATACGTGTAACAATCTGGACGTATTCTCGGGATGTGGCGGACCGTATATGGTATATGTTTCTCATATCTCCACGGGCTGCCCCGATATTTTTCCTTACTTTTTATTAAAAAAATTATATTTAAAAAAAAAACATTAAAAACAGTAATTTGGGGATTTTCTAATTTCGGCTGTTGGGATCCTATAAAACAGGATTGGGTGTTTTAGTCCTCACCGAAATTGAACTTTCCAAATCGTTTTGCTTCTTCTTCACTCTCTCTCAACTCTACTCTCAAAACATTCCGCATACCTACCTCTTCTTCTTTCCTATTCACACTCTCTTGCTGTATTCTTGTTAGATTCTTCAACACTTTGCTGGGATTTGATCAGAGTTTCCTGACTAAGCCCCCGAAGAAAAACTTCCTGTTTTGCTACCTGTACAATCAGGACTGAATTGGCTGCGCAACTTAACTCACTTACCATTTCTGTTTGTCTCTGAAACTTTCTCGTTTTCTCTTTCCTCTTGCCTTTGTTAAAGGCTCTTCCCTGTTCTCTGTTTATCTCTAATTTTTGAGTCTCGTTGCTTACTGGTTCTCTTTATTCTCTGCCTCCCTTTGTGTTTGTGGGTTCTCCGCTTCTTTTTCTCTCCGATGCGAAGATAGAGGGAGAATCAAAAGCCTTCCCGCACCACCACTGAAAAAAAAAAAAATCTCGGACTTAGACATGGACTCTAGTATTCTATGTCCAATCAAATACACCGAGCACCGAAACACCACCAAAAAATTAACCAAACCCCGCAAGAAACCAACAACAGACTCTACCTCTTCATCCATCCCGAGAATCGTTCGAATTTCTATGACCGATCCAGACGCCACGGACTCCTCCAGCGGCGAAGAAGACGAGTTTTTTGGGCGTCAGAGAGTGAAGCACTACGTCAACGAAATCAACATCGAAACCGACTTCAGAAACACCTTGGTCCTCCCCAACAACGGCCGCAAACGGTCGACCGTCGAGCCTCCGGCGAGTCGGCGGACTGTGAAAAACTCCGTTTCGCCGGCCAATGGGAGCAGGAAGTTCCGCGGCGTACGGCAACGGCCTTGGGGCAAATGGGCAGCTGAGATTAGAGATCCCGCCCGACGTGTACGGCTGTGGTTGGGGACCTTCGACACCGCTGAGGAGGCCGCTATGGTTTATGATAATGCCGCCATTAAACTCCGCGGCCCTGACGCTTTAACTAATTTCGTCTCACCACTACCCAAAGAAGAAGAGAAGCCAGAGCCTCTCATCGAGAAGGCTGAGCCAGTTATTGAGCCTCTTGAGACTGAGACCAACGGAACGACGTCGGGTTCTGGTTACGATTCCGGGTCGGAGTCTCACAACAATCTGGCATCTCCTACCTCGGTTCTCCACTTCAGAACTCAGCTCAACATGGAAGAAGCTCATGAACCGCAAAAGCTTAAGGTATTTGACCAAGTGATGCAGGAGTGTGAAGATGAGACCGATACGAATGTCGTATCGGACGATTTGGGTAATTATTTGCCTCTGGACTTGCCGTACTTGGATGACGTGTTCAGCTTCCCAGCTCCGGATTCTCCCCTGTTCTTCGACACGCCGCTGCTTTTCGACGACGACGCCACCGCCGCGGCCGCGACGCTTCCCGAGTGTTTACTGAAGGAGGATTTCAGCGACATGTTTCGCGACACATACGACACGTCTTCTATGTGCCAAGGAGGGGAGGACTATTTTCAAGACATTTTGTTTGGTTCAGACCCTCTTGTTCTCCTCTGAATCTGACTCTGAGACTGAGACTGAGCCAGTCAGAAGCCACAGTTTTGCCGCCGTTGCCTGACCGATTTCAGGGTCAGATTTATGTTGTTCCGGTCCAAATATCGGCATCTTTTTTAATTATTAATTTTGCTGTATTAGTATTAGTAATTACTTATTTATTCGTTTGAACATCTCAGTTAAAAAATTGACGGAGAGTTCAGTTGAGTGAGAGTTTTGTTGTTTACTACCGAGTGTATAATTATTAATTAATTTTGGCGGATTAATGAAAATATTTATATAATACTGGTTTTAACCTGTCATCGCCTTTTAACTTTATCGTTTAGTAAACAAAATTAATTAAATTAAATTTGTTAATTACTTTAGTCACCCAACGTGGCATTCTGGGTAGAGAGAGTAGGAGTGTGGACTGTAGGAGTAGTCGCGCAATTTGCGGTGGTGGCCGGTTGGATTGGGTCAAAATAGGTGTGAATTTGTAGCTCCAATAAGTCCAATTTGTTGGAGATTTTGTTTCTTTCTTCCTTCTTTTTCAACGTTTATAATGCTAATTGTTGTATTGTCACACACACGTTCTCACATAAATAAAAAAATTCAACTTTCCAGCCGCGAAAGAATAAGCATAACTAACAAAAAAATAAATGTGGCCTTTTTATGGTGTATATTATGCGATGTATTAATGGCTAATCAGGGATTTAAATCAGAGATGAGCTGGCATCATTAGTTTGGCAAAATCTGAATTGGTATGCATGGAAAATGGAAAGTGGAAAGTGGAAAATGGAAAATGATCATTCCCGCCAAGTATAATATTTATTTACAAAAATATCTAGTTGTTTTTGGACTGGATTTCCAGATGCTACAGCAACTAGGAATTTAGCATACCTTTTAAATGGACAAAAAAATAAGAAGAAAAATGTACTTTAATCAATAAATAAAATATCGATGATATCGAAAATATTGGTAGTTCAAAAATAAGGAAATGTCGATGGAAATATCGGGATATTAACGATATTTCGGTCAATGTCGTCAATATTATCGATATTTTGGTCATGGATATCTTAAATATCGATGGTATCGGAAATATTGGTAGTCAAAAATACGAAAATTTCAATGAATATATCGGGATATTATGGATATTTTATTCCTTGACTATAATCATGCTATGAATGCAAATCTTTTGCAACCAGGATTCGAAATATTTCTGTCATTTTCAGAAATATTTCTGTCTGGGGGAAATGAAGTCGTGAGATGAATGTTGTTGTTGAATATTATGAGAAGATTTGTGTGCCTATTTGTCACGAAATAATTATTTAATGAGAGGCCCTTGCAAACACTGGTAATTGCGTTGGTTGGGAGTAAACAGGAGGAAGTAGCCCCCATGATTATGTCTCAAATAATTTGAGATTTACATCTGAATGGAAAGACTCAAGTAAAAGAAAAGCAGACAATTTCTCATAATTGTGTCTTAAACTTGATTAACCTACGTATCTCCACTCAGAAATATACAGATTTTACCCTGATGATGCAATTCACAATTTCACATTACTATCTCTTTTTATTATTATATAATATTTTAAAATGGTAATTAATTAATTACTTTTGTAGCAGCATAATTGGCAGCGTTATTATTATCACATCACATCAGTTTAGAGTTGGATTTTACGGGTGTGAAAGTGAAATCATGGAATGGAAGGAAAGCTTTTTAAGGTAGAAACATATATAATTTGATTTGAGTTGACCTAAAGGACCAAAAGGCAAAGGAGAACAAATCAATTTTTTATTTTTACTCGTTTATTTTATGGTTAGTTATCATTAATGTGGGCTGTAGACTGTGGACATGATCCATGGAGGTTTGCTTCTTTTTATTTTAATTTTATTTTGTGTGTGTGTGTATATGTACTATATTACTATTACTATAGTTGATGATGATGAGATTGGTGATGGAACCGTTTGCCGGTTGGTGAGAAAATGAAATGAACTGGGTCGGGTCGGGTCGGGTGAGGTCTCAATATATGTAAAATCAAGAAAATGGCATACAATTTGGGCGCGTAACCCATGAAATTGTTTGGAAAAAAGCCTATAGAATTCATCATTCATACGGTGTGTAGGTAGCTGTGTTGGATTGTATTTCTTTAGCAAAAAATGCAAAATCTTTCCTTCCTTTTCTTCTTTCTTTTCACACAACGTGCCTCATTAGTCTCTCTCTGCTAGTGTGTATGTTGTATGGCACTGGAACACAACATTTGAGTTGAATGAGAATGCGGCAAATAAACATTTAACAAAGAGCTCTAAAGTTAGACATATTATTTTGGGTAATGCTAGGGCTCTAAAGTTTGACCAATTTTAGATACCAACGTCCGTATTATCTATCTAATAGAGGTGGAACCCACCAATATAACGAGTCCCTAGCATTTTCCTATAATTTTTCCTTAGAATTAACTTCCGGGGCAACTATTTAATTTCATAATAAATATATATATTTATTTGTACCATAATGGAATGTGAACCTGTGAAGAGGGCAAGCAGAATTAGTTTATTTTCATTTTTATCTGTTTCCCTCAATGTGCTTTTCTTTCTTGTTATATTTTTCCTTACGGCGAACGCTCCTATGATGGCACATAGGCAGCTGGTTTTGTCTGGTTCTCATAATTCTTCTTCATATTCCAAGGTTGAGGATCCTCCTAATATTATCAAAAAGGAAAATTCCATTGAATACTGTTTCCCTAATTAAGTAAGGAAACGGTTATGGTCCTTAATAATTTCCTAATTGGTAGAAATGGTATTCAACACAAGAATTAACACGACAAAAATGCCAAATGACGGACCAGGAACTTTCAGAGTAGCATTTTCCTTTGTAATATACTGTGACAATGTCACATGGAACTTTTAATATCCCAAATGACGGACCAGGATCTATCGAGGAGACCAAAACCTGGTCTATGGATTTCTCTACATATCTATAGCTAATCAAAGGAAAAGTCTTTCACATGACTTATTTCTATGGAAAATATTAGAGCACTAGCACCAACAGTCCACTAACTCTCTAATAGGCGTGGGACCCGTTGCATTAGCGAACTCCACCTCTATTAGAGAGTTAATCTTGATTGTCTTAAAGTGTCTCTAAGCACCACCCTATTTCTATTTATGGCAAATTAATTATGTCCTTGGTAAGTTGGTTGATTTGTCATTTATTATATCTTCCTCTCTCTCTCTCTCTCTCTCTCTCTCTCTCTCTCTCTCTCCCTAATTAAATTAATTAGTGAACTCAATAATTGACGGAGGTCAAAGCACACAAATTGTTGAACAATGTAGTTAGAGACAGAGCCTTTAATATTAATCGCCGTTTTAGTGCACTTATTATTCTATGCTATGAGTATGTAGTATGTGAGCATCTCCAAGAGTATTAGCAAATAAAACTCTTTAAATTGAAGTTTGTTGACCTATGTGGCAATTTGAAAAGCTTTATTTGCTACTTGAATAATTTTTGCTCCAACAGACTCTTCAATTCAATTAATGCAATATCATGGAAAAGAATGAAAAATATGAAAACATGTGAAAAATGTTTATGTATTTATTATATGAAAAGAAAAAATGCATGTTTTTAACATTTTCAAGGTATGTTTTGTTTTTCCAATGTAAAATTAAATATTTGAAGAGAAAGTCAACTTAAGTCACGAAGAGAGAGAGAGAAAGAGGTTGCGAACTTTGATGAGGTTGAAGAAATTTTGAGAGAGTTTTTCGATGTGGCTCACCTATTTTAGAATTAAAAATTTGTTGAAGATTTGGAGATGTAGTATGTAATATGTAAGGTGGTGGGCATGGTTAATTACATTACACTAAACCAAAGCACGCACTCTCTCTCAATCATCACAAAATCATTGCAAACCAGTCTCTTGAAAATTACCACACAAAAAACATTATATTTTCTGGTCAAGCGTGTGAAATATGCTTCTCAGTTTCATGATGTTGCTTTTTCACGTCAGATCCTGATATGCATGTATCTATTTTCTGAAATTACTTTTTACAACTGGCTTTTTTTTTTTTTTTTGGAGACGCGAAAAAATGAATGAAAACATGGTTAGGTAAAAAGTGAGAAAGTGGCATATATTATGCATCATGCGAGTTGCCGATGGCGCGGCTGCTGCTGCTGCTGCTCTGACAACTTTAACCAAAATGTAAAACACAAAAAACATACTTTTATGTTACAAATTGAATTCGTCGAGCAACTTTTTCTTCAATACTCACTTCATTTTCAATTGTGCCAGCAAGCAACGGCCATCAACAACAGTATTGATATTGAGGGCCAAAAATAATAAAGTAGAAGCTCTTGCTGTATAAATAAATGAATTAATGAATTAATGGGATGGGATGGGATGGGATGGAGTATTTATTTATTTACCCTTGTTGTTGCTCCCCATCTACTCTCTAATATATTTAATGATGGTGGTACATGCAATATTATGTATGTCTTGTGGCACTGCCTGCTTACATTACCATTATTAATATGAGTTGTGAGTTCAGAGTTGAGAGTTCCGAGTTCCTCACCACCAGTCAACCCAAATAAGAGAAGTCCACGGAATGAAACAAACGAGAAAAAACCAAACAAGAAGATATGAAGATGGTGGGTGAGGGGTAAAAGTACAACATATATATATATATAGCGATTCATGTTAAAACTAGTCAAACCTTTGATTCCGAAGACAACTGTCAAAGATTGAGATTGGTTTCATAACGCATTGGAGGAATAGGATATTCAAAAACAGCTAGCAGTAGCAGTAGCAGTAGCAGATGCATGCAGTGCAGTGCAGGAATAACCACAGTAACTAATATTAGGATAAAAAATCAAGGCAAATCTTCATCTTGTAAAACCTACACGTACATATAGTAATTTTTGTATGTCTATAAAAAGTAAAGAGCACATTATTAAAATTATAAATTTGCTGTTGGGTTGTAGTGTAGACACACTGTTGTGTTGTGTTGTGTTGTGTTGTGTGTGGACGAGGCTGAGAGAGAGGGCACACACTTCCTTAAACCTGCACAGCATCACCTAAAAGCCTTTAGCCAATAGATATTGTACCGTACGTGCTGCTTCACCGTCAAACTTTCAAATTATAAGTTAGGTATGCGTGCCGTATACGGACATTTCTACTTACTGATTAGAATGGAATCGATCCACGGTCCACCCACTAATTTATACGTGACAAAGCTCTTACGGTATCACTTTTATGTTATGTTACTGTTTATGAATACTGATTTTTGGGGTACTTGTCAACTAGGCACAAGGGGGAGGTGGGGCAATTAGGAGAGAGAGAGACAGAGAGAGAGAGACAGAGAGCAAAAGAATCGTAGAGCAGGCTTTATGAGTCTTTCTATGCATTATATAAGTAATGTCGGAGACTGGATGCAACTTGCATGCATGGTTACTAATGGTAAGCTCCTCTCTGATTTGCTGTAATTTGCAAGTGGGCTTCTTTCTCCTTTCACTGTGTTTGTTTTCGAATTTCAAGTGTTGAATTTCTGTATGTATACCAAATTAATGAACAATGACAACACATGAGCCCCATTCTAATTTCTAATTTCTATCTCTCTATATAGATTTAGACTATATATTTGCTTTTTGTTCCTGCCTGGTCCTGGTCCTGGTCCCCCACCACTTTGGCCTCAGAACAGCAGCACACCAGCCACTTCTCATGGTTCGCCCACTCTACAAATCTTTGATTTTTTTTCTTCTTCTTCTTTTTTGGGGCTACACAACATTTATGCTACCATATGCATTAACTGGAATATGCCTTACAGTTTTATATTCAACAGTTCTAAATATCTTATAAAGAAATTTTACCTCAAGTAATTACGAGCAATTACCTCTTTCGAACCGACTCCGACTATGTTGATGGGTCATCAAACTTTAAAAAGTTAAGCTCAGAGTCCTAAAGTGATTAAGAGAGGCTCCACCAAATCGTGCTTAATTAATGAGAATGATGACTTTTTAGTTGAAGGTTGACGAATCATGGTCGACCCTCTCATCACTCACGTTCTCATGTACGGCAACCGTCTAATCCCTATCTAGCTATCACTGTAAACACTTTCCTCCATTTTTAATTTTTAATTTTAATTTTTTCAAAATCAGGTCAGGAGGAGGAGGGCCGTGGGCCATGAAGACAAATGGGGTGGGTAACACGTGAAAATATATATGGGCCCTCTGCTGCTGCTGCAACCTCCCAAATTTGCCACTGCCTCCCATCTGAATGTGCACACATGGCAAACTCCAAGAGCAGTCAGCACGGCTTATCATGGGACGCGTGGCACCGTCACCACCTCATGGGTCCCACCAGAGGAAGAAGCTACTCAATTTCACCTACCGACAGTGATGGTGAACCGGAGTTATGGCCTATGAGACGGAGAGAATGTGTGACATTTCTTTCTGCAACTGCATATATCGGAGAATTTTCTTGAATATGGACCATACCATACCATACCATACCATACCATATCATAGTGTATAATCTATGGACAAGATTTGATTTTGACAGTCTCTATAGTACTCATTAAACTTGAAATCAAAGCAATGTCTTTTCTGTATTCTATTCTTTGTAATTTATCATGTAATATAATACAATTAGGTAAAGTTCCCAATCTAATATTATTGTAATTTGTGTCCCTCCCACGGCCACGACACTCTTCCAATCATTCATTCTCAAAAAGTTCATTGGGTTTTGAGAAATTCAAAAGAAAATTTTGGCATGCACTGCACTGTGTATGTGAAGACGATGATGTTCTGCGTCTGCAACGGAAAATTAGCAGTCAAATGGGTTTATGCATATATATAATAAACGTGTGGAGTGCCTGCCGTCACGTGTGTATCTGTGTAAAAAGGACACGACTTCTGCACTTGAGACGGAGAAAAACAACGAAAATAACACTAGGTGCTAGGTTTAGCCACTTTATTAATGTCGACAGCTCAGCTGCTTCACTTTATTATAATGAGAAATGTGCAAAACATAACCAGTAGATTCCACGAAATATATTGTGTTTGAATCGTTCCCAAAAGATGAATATCTTTTTCTGATAGTTTACTTAGCATTTCAAACCAGTATCTTTTTTTTTTGGGTTGACATTCTCTACCGAGGAGGACACAAAATCTTTTGTTGTCAATTTGAGAGCACGAAAGGAGGAAGAAAAGTTGGGAAGGATGTTTTCACCTTGCCTTCTCATATCATACATATTTTTTTCTTCAAAAGGGGAAGTTTTTCTTTGCTTCTGTTTCTGTTTGTTACATTACATGAGCTTTTGAGTGATGCATGCATCCAATAGGAAGTCCAAGAAAGTGTTTACACACAGCTGCAAATTATGAGGCTAATTATGTGTTCAAACCCTTTAACTTTTTAGTTTTGGCAAAGACCAACACCCCAAAAAGCCTGAAGAATAGAGCAAATTGCTTTCCGACATTATTCCTTTTGTTAATTTGGCATTATCCCCCCATCATATATTATTGGATCTGAATTTGGTTATAATCAACATGAGTCACACTGAGACTGAACATTAACAACCAATCCACTAAGGTTGGTCTAACTCCACAAATGGCTTTGCTTTGCTTGTGTCTCGCAAGTTGCATGTGGTTTGTTGCTGCTGCGGCATGGTCAGCATGGCTTAGAAAAAGATATCCTTGTAAATCATGTGTGTTCAAATTGGGTTCACCAAAATGAGATTTAAGGGCTTTATTGTTGCCCTTCAAAAGTGACACGATGAGGGCTCCAAAGTCTCACAGGGGTTGCCTCCAAAGTCTTGAGAGCTGGCCCATGTAAATGGGCCCTCAGTTCTCAGAGTTTCTCCAGTTATGATGCATGCAATGCAAGTGGGTTCACTACAAATTGGGTTATTGGGTTTTTAGGCTTTGCGTTGATGACGTCATCAGTTACCTCCTTGTTTTTGCACTTTGACTTCAAAAATGGCTTATCGTAAATACCTTTTTTTAATAAAAGAAAAAAGAAGAAAAAAGAAGAGAGAGTTAAGGGCTGGCATTATTAGTTTTCGTTTGGAGCAAGGCTGGCAGTTTTAGTGGGTTCTGCAAATTGGGCCATCCCCGAATATGCAGGCCCATTGCTTACACAATCAGAGAGAGTCATTTTATAGTATGGCCTTTAATGAGATTCTATCTCTTAACTATTGGATCATGTTAACTAATTTAATCAAACATTAAGGCCTCACTTAATGGCCAATATATAATGCCCTCGCTATAGAATTTTTGATCAGATACAAGCCTAAGTTGGGATATCAACAATCTGTAGACATCGAGTGCTTAATATATATTAAAAAAAACATCTACGGGTATATGTTGTCTGTACTGCAATTTGAAAAAGAACAACCTACGGGTTTACTCAGTACCAAACCTCTTTGCAAAATTCTGCAAACTTTCCGTGGGATGAAATACGACTATACCAACAGTATGGTTACCAACCATTTAATTATGTGCTACAGAAATTTAAGTCTTCTGAGCTAACCCCTAGCTAATAGCACATCCAAGTTGCTGAAACGACCGGTCGACGAAGTCCCCTCTAACCGGGAAGTTTTTCTAGCATTTCTGTTGATGTAGATTTTCTCTTCCAGCTTCTGTGGATGCTCCCTCATAGCTACTTGATTCAGATGCACCAATGCAATCATGCTAACTGCCACCAAGCCAGCATTGACAAGTATTCCACCCATATTATCCAATTTAAGGGATTTCTTAGCAAAATTGATACTTGAAATGAGTACTTTGATTATAATATTTGACCTCTTCCCTTCACAGGCTTCCAATTTCTCACCAGGACTGATTGGAGGACCATAAAGATTTTCAGGTGAAACGAAGCGACTAGCATCACAGACATCTCCCACAAAGGCAAGAGCTTCTTCAATAACTTGGTATTTCTTACCATGGTGTTCAGACAATCTCATTGCTAGAACAATACGGCTTTGCTCTAACCGTGCAATCGCAGCATCTCTCTCAGCCCGCTGCTGCACCTGCACAGTCTAGACAAAAAAATAAATTGACATAAATATACCTGAGCTGTGAACATGCGGAATATCAAAGTGCAAATATCAAATCCAAACATAGAGTTTGACAAACAAAACCACGCAGCAGTTACAGAAACAGAGTATTTTGTCCTTTAAGAGCAATGCAACTGTCAGCAATACCCAACAAAGTCACAATATAACTTCAAATCATGGTTTTCAAAATTGAACTTAAGGACTAATCCCCAACCACTTGACCTTAAGCACTCTATAAGTAATGCAACAGGTTTGTCCTATGAAAACTTCCTCCTCATGTACAATTGAACAGAGAAGCCACCCAATGGTCAGCAATCTTCATCACCATTTTTTTAATCCCTTACTTATCATAATCTCTTTTGCTCTATGGAAACCATTAACAAACCTACGTGTCTCTAATCTCCACCGATCATATTTAGAACTACATTTGCCTCTGCACTAGTGTTCTGCTTTTATCGCTCTATGCACAAATTTATAATATCTAGAAAGAAGGAACCCAAGCTGAACAGTTTTCATACTACAAAGCCATTTATTACACATTAATTTTGCTAGTGTTCTGCTTTCAGATGCTGCAACTGCATAAACCATATATTACACATTAATTTTGCTTACTAATTTTTCACCTCTTTCATTTTCCAGGCAACCAAACAGAAACTAACCAAATTACACGCACCACCAACAACAAATCTAGCAAATATCTAAAATATTGATATCCGAATGAGCCATTATTTTATGTAAGCATTTATAAATCCACTTGTCTAATTTCTATAATTAAGACAGCTCAAATCACCAGACGCAATCAAAAATTTCGTTGGTTATTCTTCTCATTTCCTACGGTTTTCAAGTAAGCAAACAGAAATTAACAAGACAAGCCCTAGAAAGCCACGAACTTACATGGAAAAACTCGAGCTGGTCCTCCAGGTTCTCTAGCGCGGTCCGAATCGCATTGAGGCTCTTGGCCTCCCGAACCGCCGAGTCATCGTCGTGGTCGACTCGGAAGTCCTTCACGTAGACGTAGCCGGTCCGGTTCTCATCAACAGCGACGTCGTTCGCTTGCGGCTTCTTCTTGTCGGAATTTCTCAGGGCTTTGACTGAGCTGAGGAAGTGAGCCCTGGAAATTGAGTGGATGGCGTCGCTGAGCTTATCATGCAGGTCCCAAATCTTCTCGAGCACCGCCTCAATCTCTTCGATTTCCATGTCCCATTTCATGGAGGGAAAGTTGGGCGAGAAGAGTCTAATTTCTAGGGTTTCAATTTTCAGAGAGTGTGGTCCAGCTGGGACGGTTCGGGTTTCTTAGGTGTCACGGATAAAGCGCGACACGTGGGAGTTAATGTAGCGCTAAACAAGTAAAGTTGGCAAGCGCTGCCATTCACACTTTGGGCTAAGCCATCCATTTGAGCTATTTTTCGTGTTTTATGTCACACTTCTAACATATGTTTCCTTTGGCGTTGCATTTCATTTTCACAAATATGTTTGATAACAAATTTTATTTTCTATTTTCACAAAAGTAAAATCTAGTTATCAAAATCATCCTTATTTTTTTTAAAATAAAAGTGTTTGTAGCTTTTATGTTTTTTGTTTGCCCCCATTCCTTATTCATCAAATTTACATAACCACAAATGCATTACAATCCAGTCACAAAAACTCAGAGTTACTTTAGGACTTCCAGACTTGGATCTAGGCGCTCGATTCTTGCGTTCAGCCGTAACCCCAAATCCAATCCAAGCCTTGGGACCTCCACATCCAAAATTCACTAAAAAAAATATCATTCTAACTCCCAAAAATTCATCAAAAAATATTACGAACTCTTTGTAACGTGAATTTTTATTATATGATCTCAAATTCATAAGTTGACCCCAACAAATTTCATTTCCAAGTTTCACATAAAATTGAAAATGAAAAATGAACTATGTTACCGAACAACTTTTAAATCGTTTTTCTATGTTTTTGAAAACTAAAATTTATTACCAAACAAGTTTTCTATTTTCAATTTCTTGAAAATGAAAACTCAAATTGTTATCAAACGTACCCTTTAATTTAAATTCAATAGAAAAGTTGTAGGTCCAATTTCACAAAATATGTTATGAATGCAGGACACGAGTTATTACCTCTTAATTCCAGTCCACAAGACTAGGCGTGTAGCCACCTAAGCCAACAGTATATCCACCAATTTGGATGTAATTACAATTCCTGCCATTATATAGAAATGATAATCGCATGAGATAGATTGACAAATAGCAGAAATCACGTTTCCTCCCAAAATTCATGTTCCTTCCAAGTCAATTTACTCGATTTCTTGGTTCTTTAATGGAAAGATTTGTGGATTTCTATGTATGATTATCTATTAAATTTTGAAATTACATTGAATCATATTTGATTTGTAGTTGTTTACCATTACGTTGAATAAAAATCTACACTTTATCCTTCAACGCATTAGTTTGTATACCTATGCTATAAGTACAAAGATCGCAACTATAGTTTTATGTTTCCATCAGTCCATAACATGTTGGTAATGCATGCTTGTGGACTATAGGTCATGCATATATCCAACTTAGGTAAATAGTTGGATTGTTTTACACATGCTATAGGTACAACACCACAACTCAAGTTTATGGGCTATAGTAATATGTAGAATACCTAAAGCTAAGGTTCACTTATGATTTACTATTTTTGACCCAAAAATACTTATGATTTACTATTTTTGACCCAAAAATACTTATGATTTACTATTATACATACAGGTAAAGGTTTAGTGCCTAGAGTATAGGTAAACTCTAAAGGTTTAGTGCTTGGAGTATAGGTAAAGGTTTAGTGCCTGGAGTATAGGTAAAGGTTTGTTTTTCATTCCCTGGAGCATAGATCCCTACCTATAAGAGAGGTACACTGTTTCCGGTTTTACCTATTGATTAGGTATTGGGTTCAATATATAGGTAACACCTGGAGTAGAGGTGCATCAAAGAGGTAATTTACTTGTTTGATAGGTATGAAGTTGAAATATATGTTTAACTAATTAATTGGATATTAGGTCTTTTTATATCATGAAAAATGATGAGAAACAATGACAAAACTTAATGAAACCTTGGCGATAGGTAGCATTGCACAAGGCAAAACTCAACCTAGTCGTATAAAAAATGAAAATAATAATAATAATGATATAATAGTGCAAAATTGAATTATCAAAGAAGAAAAAATGACAGCATTAGAATATAATAAATAGATATTCAATTAAATTCAAATTAAAACTGAATATTAATGTGCTACAAATCAATAACTTACTCATTTTACAAATCAATAACTTGCCTTTTTTGCCGTTTGGGTGGGTTTCGAATTCTTTACCTTATTTGTGTTTTGGGGACATAATTGGAATAGCAAAATAATTAAAACAATAAAACAATAAAACGTAAACATCAATAAATCAAAAAAGGCATGAAATCCCACATGGCACAAAAGTCAAAGGACTTGGATCAACAAATTGCAACTAAATTCAATCATCATAATTGGACTTATGCCAAATTAATTATAAATTTTATTAGTTCTGTCATTCATTAGGTGCACTGTAACCATAATATTGTACCGAATCAAATTACCAAAATAAAATTTCAATTTAACATGAATTTAGTCAACAAATAATCTTGTCACAAAAAACCGAAGTAACCCTTTGTTCAAATACCGGAGCATAGAAAAAAATGGTTGTTGTTAAACGAACCCTAAAATTAACTGAGTATACCCTATGATATAAGTACACTCTAATAATTAAATCAAAATATAAAATTAACTAAGTACACCCTATTTAACTACCAAAAATACTCCTGATACACCCATGTAAAATTAACTAAGTACACCATATTTTAACTAAGTACACCATATTTTAATCAAGTACACCTTATTTTAACTAAGTACACCCGATATAAAATTGACTAAGTACACCCTATATATTTCATTTTGTGTAGCTAGTGCCATTCAAAATGTGAAAATCAAGAAAACTGTTGCTGTCTTGCTAGGGCCCTCTCATCTGAAGAAGATGAGGATCTTAAATACCCACCTCTCATCTGAACTTAGTCTCATTCATATAGCACCCTAAGTCCCTAGATACTAATTTTTTTCATTTGAAACATCCATCAAATCCACAAAACAGTTCACTCTACACCATTGCTGTAAAAGTTGAATACCATTTACCAAAAGCAACAAAAAAACTCCTGAACATACACTACAAGAAAAAAGGTCTGTAGTGACCAATTTCTCAGTGACCATATCTATAATGGTCACAAATAGTATGCATTTAGTGACTAAGTATGCAAAATAGTCTCTAAAATTATTGGCACATAATTTGTAATTTTTAATGACCATATTTAATGACAATTAGTGACAAATTTAAATTTAATCACTGAAAACAACTTAAATTGCCTAATTAGTGGCCAACATATAACGGTGGAGTTACTTGTTTTCTATCACACATTAGTGACCTATTAAGTTTTAAAAATAAAATAAAATAATTTGTTCAACTTTACTAAAAAAGGATCGTCTTGAGCGAGCGAGCACCGATCGTCGTCTTCGGCGAGAGCGAGCGAGCGAGCAGCGATCATCTTCGTCGAGCGAGCAGCGATCATCTTCGTCGAGCGAGCAGCGATCGTCTTCGTTGTCGAGCGAGCGAGCGTCTTCTTCGTCACTGTGGTTTTGATTTCTAGGTTCTGTCCTAATTTCAGGTGAGCTTTCGATTTCTCTGTGGTTTCAATGTCAGCTTTCGATCTCTATCCCTCTACATGGTTTTCTATCTCCTCAATCTCTCTCTAAAATCATCTGGAAGCTTCTCTGCTCTCAATTATCCAGGTGCGCTCTCTATGCTTGTGCTTGAGTTCGATTTTTTAATTGTGGTTTCAATTGATTTTGATTTCAAGTTTGATTTTGATTTGAGTTAGATTTTGAGTTAGATTTGAGTTAGAACTTGATAAGCTATAGTCTTATTATTATCTCGATTAGTTTTTCCTTTATTTTTCGGAGGATGAACTGTTGGTGTATTTAGGTGCCACTCCAATTGCCGATGTTAAGTCTCTCTCTCTCATTATGGCGAACTGTATGATGGAAACACACGTTTCTTTAGGAGCACATCGTTTGTTGTTGCGGTTCGATCTTTGCTATGCTGAATCTTCCTTGCTTCATGGCGTGGAAGAGCTTTCAGCTCTGCTGAACTCATTGACTAGATAATGGAAAATAATAAGGCTCGAGTAATAATGTTTCTGTTTTCTAGGGAGGTGTTACTGAAGAACAAATGCTTAAGTTCATGGGGGCAAATACAAGCTTAACCCATTGCAAACAAAAGTACTTCTTGAGGTATCTGTGGTTCCTCATAAACAGATTTCTTGCTATGCAGCGCTTACTCATTCATTTTCTTTTTAATGTCTTTTGGGTTGTGGTTAAATTCTTTAATTCGTTATTTAAGGATGACGAAATTGGTTTTGCTTATATAAGCCAACGTGAAGCCCACCCTTCTCTGTGTGAATCTCTAGCCATTTGGCATGCTCTGGTTAGTAAGTACTCTGATTGGGATGAAGCTGCTAACAAGAATTCTATGATTTGTGCAGGTATTCATTAGTTAAGTTGAGAGACCATATTAAGAAACGCCCCCCACTGGCAACAACCGAAAAGGTTCAGCAATTTGTGAAGGTCTGTCACATCATTCTTTGCTCTGTAAAAGTTTTAGTAATTTTTTATTCGTGCTGTTACTTTAAGAAAATGTTGAAGAAATCCTTGACTGGCATTTCGATGCAGAGAAGTCTTGGATGCATCTACTATCTTGATACTAGTTAACCTTCCATACAATAGATTTATGTACTTTAATTTCTTAAACATTAGTTGGCATCAACAATATACCATAGTGACATAAGGTGTACATGCCATATTCTGTGTTGATTAAAGTGACAAGTTCCCAGCAATATCATAACCCTTGAAAGTATGCATCTTCCTATTCATATGCAAAGATGTATTAATATGCAAAGATGCATCTTAATATAGCACTCGGCTTGTTCTGCTGTTTGTTAAAATGGTTTAACTGTGTGTGTTTTAGGAAACTTTGTGCCCTTGTCGTCCCTTAACAATATTATGGTACTGTTAATTTCGTATTTCAGTTTCAGTTTCTTTTTATCATTCAGTTTCTAAGTTTTTTTATACAGGTATGGATCAGAAGAGGAGGCACTTGAGCATCCACCTCAAACAGTGGGAGAGGATGATTGGGACTATCTAGTTCAATTATGGCAAAAACATGAGTGGAAGGTGAGACACTATCTAGTTATTGCTGGAGCAGTTAACTCGACTTCATCATCAATGAGGTTAGCTTATAACTCTCATCTTACTACAATACAATTTTTGCGAAATGCACAATATACTAATTTCCTAATTTGCAGTTATCCTCAGACTTCATCATCAATGAGATATATTGCATTTTGCATTAATGGGTTCCTAATTTCCAGTTACTTCACACAAGTGACAGATAAACTTCAAGCAACTAATTAATTAGAGATGCACTGGCTAGCTCTTTGAGTTTAATTATTCTTGCATTTAGTTAATTCTCGGTTTAGTGCATCGCAAGTAAGAAGTGACATGAGTTTAGTTTATAGTTTACCATGTTCTTGTAAATATATATATACACACGCATGTTGCGTTTGTGTTACTGCTTAGATACTTAGGCAACAGGATCCAAACTTAATAGGGTTATTAATGTGGCATTCTTTGACTACAAGAGCTACCTAGAAATAGCTCCCCGGCCAAGTGGTTCTACTAGAAAGCAAAAACAAGGGAACTTATATTTTAATCAGAATGAATCATGGCGATTCATGAGATTAGGATACAGCCATACAAGCATGTGTTGCTTTGAGATTTGATTTGAATTGAATAGCATCACCATTGATGATGAAAGTGAACTTTAACTCATGAATTTTTCTTTTGTTTAATGGTTCTCTCTTTTTATTTGTTAAGATGCTGATCCATTATTCTTTGTTTGATGCAGGTCTGCTGGATAAATTTCTAGTATATCAGAGGATAAAGGACAGAAGACAATCTACTAGTGATGAATCTTATGTTCTTTGTTTTTGGGAAACAATTGACATTTATGTTGAACTTAAATATCTAACATTTTGTTTTAGAGACATCGTATGAATTTGTTGGAAGAATGTTAGATATATGGATTGCTTTTGAGATGCAATGAACTATTTGATGCTATAAATTTTATATACAGTAATGCTCTAAAATAAATTAATTGTGATTTCATATTCTAATACAATAAATAAAGAACATGGAGAGGTAAACCTAATTAGTTACCAAATTTTTGAAATACATTAGTGACTAGCAAGTAGGTCACTAATATGGGCACGTGACCCATTTTCAGTGACCAAAATGCATGTTTCGTGACCAAATTGTAAGCCTTTTAGTGACCAAAGTTGTGGTCACTAATAGCATTTTTATTAGTGACCACATTAGGGATAGTCACAAATTCTTTGTGTTGTAGTGACCAATAGTTGACAAGGGTCACTAAATAGAATTTGTGACGAGCTTCTAGTGACCAGTGACCACCAATATTTGAACACTAATTGCATTTAGTGACCAAAAATGGTGTTTTCTGTGACCAAGTAGGTGGCCACTAATACCAGTTTTTCTTGTAGTGATAGGGGCATCACAATTGCATGATATGGGTTCTCCATCCTCAATTAGTAAAATTAACTCTCACATCCTAATATTAATCCTCTAAACCTGCTCCCTGAAAATCCAACCCCCTACATGCCCCATAAATGTTTAAAAGAGAAATGAAATGAAATGCTTCGTGGACAAAGAAAGTTTCTAAACTCAATTCCTATATTGGGTTTCCTTTTATTTCGATCAAAGTTCCTTGAAATCAAGCCGAAGGTCAACACAAAATGAAGTTAAAGAAAGAACAAAGAAAATGGTGGTTTTTCTGCAGCAAAGAAAACGATGGTTTTTTGGAATCAGACTCTGAATTCTAATTTGATTAGGGTTCAATATGTTGAGTAGGGTGTACTTTTTAAAATTATTTTTATTTCAATATTCTATGTATCCTTTTTTGTCATTTTATATTAGGGTAAATTAATAATTCAATAAATAAATTAGTAGTATGGTGTAATAAGTTAATTTTAGAGTTCGTTTAACAGCACCAAAAAAAAGTGCATATAGGTAAAATTGGAGTAGGAAAAGCGACACCTTGTATCTAGAAAATAAATAATGATAATTTCTGTTAAATTATTACAATTGTAAATTCTCGAATATTAATCAATCATTTGCATAACCAATTAATAAATACAACTTATTGGTTATACAATGAGTTTTGAGGGATATAGTCAATGTACTGAGGATTTTGTGTCTTGCGATCACACAATTCTCCATGGATATTTTTATTGCAAATTTCCCGTGGATTTTTATTTTTATTTTTATTTTTTTATAGAGTAAGCGATAATTGTATTCATAATTTAGGCACTAAGATCATCATGCCACAAGGGCATAAACTACTCAAAAATTGTTAATACAAATGTGGAAGTACAGTAACCACACATGGTTTCCTAATACAAAGAAATAAAGCCAAACAAATTTCGGCATAAAAGCCGCAAGTCTAAACAAATCAGACATGGATCACATGGCTCAAAATTACCAATACAATTACAACTTTTAAACTCCCACAAATAAAAAATACAATTAGAGACTCAACTACAAACAGAAGAGTATATATATAATAACTTGTTTTTGTAACTAAAGAAAAGTAGCGGCCTAAAATAAGATCGATTCTTTAATAATCATTGTGTAGCAAACAAACAAATACGAACATCTTAATTTTCACTTCACTCTGTGTTACATTGAGAAATACATGAAAGAAGGAAAATAAACAATATAAAAACCTCACCCCCACTCAAACTATTTTGTTTTCTATTTTTCATGTTTTGGCTACAACACATAAAACTTTCTTTCACTTGGAAGTTCACAACACTTAGCAGCTCTTATTTCGTGCCTATGGGGCATGCATCAGAGCCAATGACCCTAAATTTGCTCGATCGAGCTCATTTATTGATATATATATATATATCATAACCAAATAGTAAATACTTATTTAATTGATCGCATTGTTAATTAACTACCTAGTCGACGTTGTCACTGATGATGAATTGGTACCAGTCATCTGTGTTCCAGTTGTTTCGCCGCCGCCATCCTCACCGGAGATCTCCTCCAACGACCTGCCTTTAGTCTCAGTGACCAAGAACGTGAAACAAAACCCTAGCAAGTTGGTAAAAGCCAAGAAGAACATAGCCTTCTGGATATCTTTCGGTTTACCACTCAAAGTATAGTTCTGCACCCCAAACGCACCCACCATGGCACCAGCCTTTCCAGCCGCGGCACTCAACGCGTGACACGTGGATCTGACCCTGGTAGGGAACAACTCAGCCGGAAGAACAAAAGTGGTGCTGTTTGGGCCAAAATTAGCGAAGAAAAAGGTGAGACCATACAAGGTTGCAAACATGTACTTGTTGGTCTTGAGGTATTCATATTTGATGCCTATGATCAACATGAAGAAAGACATCATGAAGAACCCTACAAGTTGGATCCTGAATCTCCCGAGTTTCTCGATGAAGAAGACGGTGAACCAGTAACCAGGGAAAGTGCCGAAGAACGCAATCACAAACATGGCTCGTGAGGTCTCGAACATTTCTCTCAGAGCGTTAACCTCAACATCCTTTTTTGTCAAACCCATTACTGGGAAAATGTCCTTTTGCGTTAGGTTTTGGCTGTAAAAGGCGATATCCAACAAGAACCAAGTGGTCGTTGTCCCTGATGAGGATTTGGGAATTAATACATAAATAATATGGATAAAATATCTAGAGTACTAAATAAATATTGAAAATTAGTTATATCTCTAACATATCAGTTTAGGGAGTAATTTTTGGGTGTTAGACACCACGCGTGGTGGTGTACCATCCACTGGTGGGGACATGTGGAATGTTTCCAATGCATAGCCCACGTGTGTCATAAAAAATAATGCAATAAATTAGAAAATAATTCCAAATGCCCAGGTACATTGGATGATACCAAGTACGTGGTGTGACATTTAAAAATTTCTCCAGTTTAGGCCAGACAATGAGCTTGTCCCTTTACACCAAAGTGTGAGTTTCTTTCCCCGTAGATTAGATTAATTTTAAAGTAAATTATCAATTATATAAATTTGAAAATATACCAATTAGGTGACGTCCGTGGCGCCTATAGAACTCCATGGATAATAATGGGTACTCATTGGCAGCCTTGAATTGTGCCAACTTCTCTTGTTCATCTTGGATTTCGATATCCAAAACCTTGCCCATGTCCGCGGCTGCTTGCTTGGCGTTTCCTTCAATCAAGGCAGTGTATCGACCTGTTTCGGGCATTTTCATCCGCCAGTAGTAAGTCATGATTGCTGGCAACGCCCCAATCATGAGCACAATCCGCCACAGATAGTCTGCCTGCGGCTGCGTTGACAACACGTGCGAATAATCCGCAGGGCTGTCTTTGAAAGCCGGTGCGGGGTAAAGTCTCAGGAAGATTCTCGACAAGACCATCGAAACCAGCCCTGCAAAAATGATCCCCACACCCTGCATTGCGAATACCGCCGCTATGAACGCCCCACGTGTCATTTTGTTGGCGTATTCGGACATAATCGTGGCGGAGAGGGGATAGTCTCCGCCGATCCCAAACCCTAGCCAAAACCTGAAGAAACACAAGGTGGTCATCACAGAGGCTGCTGAGGAGCCAAAAGAGAGGCCGGAGCAAAGGGCGCAAATGACCATCATGATGAGGGTGACCCCGTAGACCTTCTTGCGGCCTAGCTTGTCACCGAGCCACCCGAATACGAGTTGGCCCGATAGGGTACCGACTAGGGCCACGCCGATCACGATGTTGTTGACCCTCTGGGGGAGCTTCCCGGGCGCTCCTGTGTTAGGGTTGTAGTAGTAAAGGCGGCCGAGAAGCTTAGAGACGGTGGAGATACAGAAGAGGTCGTAGGCGTCGGTGAAGAAGCCCATGCCGGCGATGACAATGGCGGTTACGTGGTACCATTGCGTCCGAGCTGAGTCCAGTGCATTCAGCACGGCTAGGGCCATTTTCGTAATTAAGTTGCTGCTGCTGCCTTAGATGGTTGTGTGTGGTTGCTGCTGGCGTAGAACTAGATGATCATCATGATTATATAGAGATATAATTAGTAGGAATTATTAATGATTGTTATGGGATGGCTAAGTATTACAATGACGGACGTTTAGACCTAGGCTGTGAGAGAACTACAAGAAATCACAAAGGGTACGTATCAAGGATATTCTACACATATGCTTTTATGCTTACATTGTAATTAATTAAGGGTTTATTCTAATTAAGATTAGGGTTTAATTTTAATAAATTAATCACCATGTCGCAAGCTCAAATGTAATGGATTAGCGTAGCTAACATATTTCTTTATATTTTCTTTTACAATCAATGGTAACATATTATATGGGAGATCGAAGAAATTGGCTGGTTGTGGCATCCAAGAAGATGAAATTTATCTTGAACAACGTAGACAAACCCTTCAATTTTTGGGGTTTGTTGGTACCTAGGCTAGCTGTGATTAATTATGTTGTCCAATCTATCTTAGAGTAATGGAAACTTTAGTGGCTTGTCATTTTGCTTTCATTTTTAGAATTTAATATTGGAATTCTGCATTGGCATGGTCTGGTAACTATCTTGAAATTACACTAGCTAAGCTAGGGATTTGATCAAACCTTTAGCTGTCTCTGTCCGAGAAATTGGCAATCATTTTGTGGGTTGACACTTTTGTATTGTATGTGCACAGCACATTGTCGTTAGTTAATTTGGTCGAATATGCTGTACATCTTTCGTTGAAAAACAAGGTCATAATCCTAAAAGAAGAAAGGGTAATATGCCTTGACTTGATGGGTTTAAATTGGAAAATCTGATATTTGGTATAAAATATAAATTATGAGCTTTTATTGACACTCAAAAAATTCATTCTACGCTCATTCCTAATGAAAAAACAAAAGAATAAGGAGTTCAAGATTATTATTTTAGTGGTGTCTAACAATTTTTTAATTTGATTTATGTGGTTCAACTTTTTTAGTTTCCAGGTAATCAAAATCTATCTTTTGGATGAAAAATAATAAATGGAAAGATTGTGGTCCAAGGAAAAACAAAATTCTAATAATTTGGAACGAAAAATGTAACTTTGCTGGCTTGGTGTTATTCCACGCGAGAGTCGCACCACGTCGCACGCACGATAGAAAGCCCTTGAAGAACTTGATCAACAGCCATTCTTCCAAACAAATCAGGCTAAGTTAAAATTCAAATGAGGTGACATGTGAGAAAGTGTCGCTCTTAAACCATATCAGAAGGCCGAGGAAGGTGTTTTCTTCCGCTCAGGGGTGACAATAGTGGTACTGTTTCGTTTGATTCTTCTGTGAAGTGAACCGTGCATCCGGGTGGTGATGGAGTCCTTAATGATCTTGAGCAATCTTTTAAGAGAGACCTTGTGTTCAAGGATTCTTCTGGCAAACATAGAATTTGCATTGCAACTTTTGCCGATAAGGCGAAGGAGACCAGCCTCGAGGGGTCTCCCAAGTCTCCTTAATGTGTTCGATGTTGGGACGGTCCTACGTCCATGCTAACCTATAGCCTAGGTAACTTGATTTTTTATAGCCCAAAGTTAATAGGCAATAAGGATGGCAACGGGTCAGGTAGGGGCCGAGTATGACAATACCATCACCGTCCCCGCTCTCCATCCCCACCCCCGTCCCCAAACCCATCCCCGTTTAATAGGTTTCGAGGAATCCCTGTCCCCGTTCCCGTCGGGGGACTATCCCCCATACCTGCCCTGAATCATCGATTTTTTTTTCATAGAAAATATTTATCATACATTTTAACATTAAGTTTCATATTAAATTATCATTCAATACATCCAAATTAACTATAAAGTTCAACTCAACTATTCAAAATCACATCAATTCAATGACAAAACAAATGTATATAAGAAACAAGAAACTTTATTAAAATCAAATGAATACAAAGCAGGCGGACAAGATTCTCCTTAGAACAAATCTCCACCAAAGGCATTTGAGATTTTCAGCTTAAACAATATTCTCTCTGCACATAAAGAAGCCATTTGCCAAGCACATATATATTATATAGAGAAAAAAGATTACGGTGGACTTGTAATCAAGACTTGAGATACCGTTTAAATACAGAGAGACTTAAGACTAGAGATACAATGTTGGCGAGAGGGGGGGTGCGGCTACTGGCAGCTGGAGCAAAGAGAGGGAGAGAGAGAGAGGTGCGACTGGAGACCAAAGAATATTAGGAAGAATTAGGAGAGGGAGGTTAACTTAGGGTTAAACATAAATATTATAACGATATATTTATTTATTTATTTATTTAAATATAAACATATAATTTTCTGGTCGGGTTCGAGGACAGGGACGCCAATACCATCCCCGGCCCATACCCGTCGGAGATCCCCGTACCCGATACCCGTTTTGCCTCAAAATCTCCCTCCATTAGGATCAGGGACTCGCCCCCGCGGGGAATTGTGCCATCCCTAACATTACCTCTATAGAGTCTAGCCTCGCTATTTCTCCCACATGCTCTGGTGGTCGGTCAAGACTGTAAAGGTCAACCTAATTGTTGTATCCATGAGATCTAGACGTTCACGTGGCAACGACAAAGTCTTTTGTAACCGTTGGATTATTTGTGGGTCCAACCGATTAGGACCATATACTGCACGTGCACGTTATCGCGTTTTTTGGAGTGGACTTTCACATGTTTAAAGAAGAACAAAAGAACAAGCAATTATTTAATTTTAATTTTTCTTTTATACAAGTAATATTGAGGAAGGCCTTAGGACCTTGGATGTAGAAGGGGTACACCTAATCACTTAAACTATAAACATTTGCAAGAACAAGCAAATGTGTACATTATAGCACATTCCCCACCACTGAATTATAATTTGAGCGATATACCAAGTTTGTAATCTCATAGGTGTTACGATAGCATACAAAAGTTTTTCGTTTTTGACAAGTCATAATTCACCATGTGTTTAAACAAATTGATTGCGGTCGCATAGGTTTAGTTCATCATATCTCTTAAAATCACTTGCTTTGTTCTTCAGATTTCTTGTGATGTCACACATTTATTCTCTTCCCCAATTTCTATATACTCTCTCTCAATCAGGCAAAACTGTCTTCATCAAATCCATGTGAGAGTTAAATCCTTGTTCTAAGTACTATAAGTTAGGCACTCTACCATTAGAATTATAAATCCCAGTTGGTATCTCTTGTTCTAACAAGTATCTTATTCTTATTCATATGGCTCGACCCATTAAAGTTTCCTTACCCAACTCACGCGTAGGACCACCATGGACTACAACATTTGGGTTTTGGACCTCCCTAACCAGAAGGGGATGCTAGCTGCTCATCTAAAGTCCAATCTTTCAAGTAGGCCATTATAATTTATAGGGGCAACTTACGAGATGTCAACTATATCTTATAAGATCCCTCTGACTCTCTTTTGGATGAATAAAGATGTTCACATTGTGGATAAGAATCAGTTTATACACTACATACGTCATTACCAATCGGCAAAAATTAGTCAAGATTCAAGAACATGATATGTTTGGTATGGTCCGCTCAATCTACGCCAAGACACCGCACAAAAGTCTCTTAATGCAACTTTCTTTCTTCAAAGTCCAAAGTCCAATATATAATTTTACACGCAACTTTGCATCATCTTGTGTTGTGTGTGTATATATATACACATAAAAGATCGTCATAAAAATCAGCAAGCAAGAACTATTTCCTCCTTCATCCATTTGCTGCAATGTCTTCCAAGTTAACACTTCCATTGATCCTTCTTTCGGGTCTCGTTTTCCTTGCCCAACTCAGCTTCTCAACCGGCCAAACTGTGGTTAAAGGCGCTTACTGGTTTCCTGACAGTGGCTTCCCAGCCTCCAGCATAAATTCCAGCCTTTTCACTCATCTATTTTGCGCATTTGCTGATCTTAATTCCGACACTTACCAAGTCACCGTTTCTTCCTCAAACTCAGCCCCCTTCTCAAGCTTCACACAAACAGTCCAAAAAACCCTGCAGTGAAAACCCTCTTATCCATTGGCGGAGGAAATGCTAAACCAGCAACCTTTGCGGCAATGGCCAGCCAAGCCAGCCGGCGCAAATCATTCATTAACTCCTCCATCACGTTAGCAAGGTCTTACAACTTCCACGGCCTTGACCTCGACTGGGAATATCCATCCTCCACCACTGAGATGACCAACTTGGGCAGCCTTCTCACCGAGTGGCGAGCTGCTGTGGCCAATGAGTCCAAGGCCTCTGGCAAGACTGCTTTGCTTTTAGCTGCCGCTGTCTTTCGCTCTGCAGATTACTACACCGTAAATTACCCCTTCCAGGCCATATCAAACAGTTTAGACTGGATCAATGTCATGGCTTATGACTTCTACGGCCCTGGTTGGTCCCCAAACAACACCGGGCCACCTGCTGCATTGTCGAACAGTCAGGTTAGCGGGAATGCTGGTATCACATCCTGGATTCAAGCAGGTTTGGCTGCCAAAAAGATAGTGCTAGGCCTTCCCTTTTATGGCTACGCATGGCGTTTATTGAACGCGAATAACCACGGCCTTTATGCTCCTGCTAATGGATCGGCTATAGGGCAATACGGGGATCAAGGCTACAACCAAATAAGAAATTTCATAAGCCAGAATGGGGCACAAACAGTGTACAATGCCACGGTTGTTACAAACTATTGCTACTCAGGAACAACATGGATTGGTTATGATGATACGCAGAGCATCTCTGCTAAGGTTTCATATGCCAAGGTAACAAAAGGGCTTCTTGGTTTCTTTGCGTGGCATGTTGGTGCTGACAACAGTAATTGGACTCTTTCTCAAACAGGTTAGTAACAACACCACTAATTTGCATAATATATATGAATTTAATTCTTCTAAATTCAATAATACAATATGTGGTTGTGTAGTTTTTGGCTGAACAAGACGATAACTATTTGTTTAGTAGCACTAATTACTGTTGATTGATTTAACTATATGATTTGTTTTTGTTTTTCCTTCTTGCAGCTTCAAGCACATGGGGATGAGCACAAAGATTACAGTTACTGCTGATATGATACATCTACGTTTTAGGGTTGGTTAATTACCTAAAATAAGCACACGCTCTTTATCCAGATAGAGCTGTTACTTGCAATAAGACTAAGCAACCAGATAAACAATAACATTTCCAATTTCTGTTTATTCTTCCATTTATGTCATGTAGACTTCCATTCCAACTTCAAAAATACATGCTGCTAGCCTAGCCGTGTTTTCTCCGGAAATTCAAAATCAAATATCAAATTAAACAAACTACCTTGGGCTCAGGATCAGAATTATATCAACCTAGTTGATGCAAGTGCAAAGCCAAAACTCATTCAAGTAAATGTTGATCCATCTCAAATCATTTTTTCATAACACGAGGATATTTTTCAGCCACGTTCTACTATTTTCCATTACTCATTATCACAAAAAAGGAAAAGAAGAAAGAAAAACAAATACAAATGGGATTCCAACTTTATCATTAATGTGTTTATTAATGGAGAACAATAGGTAACTGGCCTGATTTGGTTGAATACCAAATGAATGAAATGTCTTCTTTCTGCTTAATTAGCACCAGCATATTGGTCTTATTGTGGAGAATGCAAATCACATCATCTTCTGGTTGGAAAAGTAGTGTCCCTATGCTCCCCATGCGCATGAAGCTGCAAACAAATTTAACACTCACATTAGGCATCATCAGTGCAATTAATGAATGATGAAAAACATGATTGGGAAGCTTTTAAATGCTTAGTTGGATACATACCTGCATCTGAAAGAGTCCAATTGACATCGATGCCAGCATTCCATTCAAAGTAGCACAGTAGTCCTTTTCGCTTAGCATACAAAACTTTGGTAGTGATACTCTGCCTATCATCATAACCGGTCCAAGTCTTCCCAGTATAGGAATAGTCCATAACAAGTGTAGAATTAAACACAGTGGGTGCACCATTCTCAGCTATTTATGTCTTGATTAGGTTGTAACCTGCTGATCCATCTGGCGGTACTGCCATTCCACTGGCTGGTGCAAAAATACCATGCTAATTTGGATCTGTTAGGTTCCATGCATAGCCATAAAATGGAAGACCAAATGCAATCTTTTGGAGGCACACCTGCCTGAAGCCAAGCAGTGATCCCAGAATCCCCACTAATAGGACTGATTGGGTTGTATAAGGAAGCAGGGGGTCCAGTTACATTGGGTGACCAACCGGGGCAAAAAAGCTATATGCCATCACATTGATCCAGTCCAAATTGTTTGTTATGGACTGAATGGGGTGTAACAATGAGTGATAAGTTGCAGAGTAGTAGACTGCTGCCACTAGAAGCAATGGGGACTTGCCAGTTGCAAAGGACTCATTGGAAATGGCCGCTCGCCACTCTGCGAGGAGAGTGCCAAAATTGGACATGTCAGTGGCTGTGGCTGGGAACTCCCAGTCAATGTCCAGGCCATGGAAGTTATAAGACCTGGAAATGTTTATTGAGGAATCAATGAATATTTTACGGGTGCTGGGTTGGCTAGCCATTGATGCAAAAGCTACCTTACTTAAAGATGTTGCTCCTATTGATAGAAGGGTTTTGACTGAAGGGTTTTTTTGTTGGACGGTACAGTGAGGACCTGCGGACATTGCAAAAGTATGCGAATCAAGACAAGTTAACTAAAGTCTAAACTCATTATCTTCAACCCAAACCCATATATTCTAAACTGAATCTAAGCAGTCCTAGGATTTTCCTTTTTATTTAACACCACTAAGAATTTGAACGAGTCAGTTTAGACTTTAGACTAGAATGCTAAACTGTAAACTAACTAGCTGTCTGTATGTTGCAACATGGAATTAATATTATATATTGTACAAGGTCTTTCTTGTTAGACTTGAACTCAAACTGTGAACGTAAGACTGCAGTCTGCAGCCTTTGGATGCAACAATCCTATAGCTTTTTCAGAAGTTCATAGTCCATAGATAAAAAATATATAATTTACGACCAACAGGCAATTAGGCAAATAGGCAAATAGGTGTTACTTACTTTTATCATGCATGCACATACACACAGCAGGCTCATTTGATTTGAATGTGAAGGACCACAGCCATCGATGACCTGTCCACAAGAATTACTCATAAGAATCAAATCAATTAACCAATATCCTCCAGTAAAAGCGAAAGTAATGGGATTCAAAGTAAATTAGAAAGAAGCTGTCTTTTTGCTATTTTGCCTTGAGCGTTGCTCAAGTCGCTCTGGCCCAAATCCCTCCGACGACCGAGTCCATGGCATCTCTCAGGTCAGGCTCATCTACATCTGCATGCATATTAATCTTAGCCCATTTTCCCAAATCACATCTTTGATTGATTCTCCCTTAAATTCAATTTTGACGATCTCAGATATTTTAACATTAATCTGTCAATGGAGTTTTTGATTAGCAGTTAATTATCTATTAGTTTATTGTCTAAAACTGTCTTGAAAAATGGGCCTAGGCTGGCTATACTATTTTTCAGAAACATTAATGAAACAGAGTATAGCCGCTGCCATACTATGTTTAAAAAATATAAAAACCGAGTATAGCCGAGCGGCTATACTATTTATATATATATATATATATATATATAAAAGACCCGCCTAGAGAACAGGAGCCGTTTCAAAATAATTATAGCCGCGGCTATACTATTTTTAGAAACATTAAAAACCGAGTATAGCCACGGCTATACTATTTAAAAATAAAAATAAAAATCTCAATAAATCGAAACTCCCCGAGCTGCCGCTCTCTCTCTCTCTCTCTCTCTCTCATGATCGACACCACCAGCCGCAACTGCGACCGCATATGGAGAGGATGTTGAGTTTTAGTCCGATAAAGAGGAGTCTTGGAGGGATATGGAGAGGAGGATTTTCAGTAGTTGAATAAGATAAAAAGAGAACGGAGTTACTATCGTTGTTCGTTTTCGCTAAGAAAACATTCTCAGAAAACGTTACCGAACGGGTCCTAATTTTTATTTATTTATTTAGTTAACTAACCCCACAAGTCTGATAGAAAGAAAAACATAAACTAACCTCACACACGTGATATATACCCCTTTCCATAAAACACTCATTTCATTCCCTCCGAGAAAATCTTTTACCTTGGCTTGAACAACTTATTTTCATTTCTATTTTCCAAGTTAGCTTGAATGGCTAGATACACTAAAATGGTTCAGTTTTTTCTTCTTCTTATGTAATGGATAAATGCTTTCAAATTTTTTTTATAATTGACCTTAAAATTCCTATTTCAATTTTTCTTTGTTTCTAGATTTACATAGGTTTATTTATTTTTAATTAGAATTAATTTGGAACTTCTTTTAACATTAGAAATTTGAAACTTCTTGTTACCAATGAAATTCACTTACACTGTCGAGTTTCTATCTTTCAATAGGGTTTGTATGTAAGGTAAATTTAGCCCACCTTACTTCAATATTTCCTTATGTTGATTGTTGAATGCTGATGAGAAATAATGCAATCTTAACAAGGTTTGGTTGATATGAAATCCATCAACATATTAAGGTAATGATTGACTCACTACAAGAAAAAAGGTCAGTAGTGACCAATTTCCTTGTGACCATATATATTTTCTGTGACCAAGTGGCTGACCATTAATACTTGTTTTTCTTGTAGTGACTTAATCCAATATTAAGAGTCGTTTAGATTTAAAATGAAAGTAGTTATTTACAATTATTTATTATTAACTTCCTATTTTTACTAGAAATTTATTAAACTAAACGTCATTTTAATATACTTCTCTTGCTTATTTTAATTGGATTTATATTCAGAAAAATTAAAATTCTATCACAATCTTTCATAAATTGGTGTGATTGTTTGTAAAATTGTGATAGTGAATTAAAATCCAATTAAAAAAAGATAAATTGGTGTGATTGTTTGGAAAATTGTGTTTATTTGGAGTACTAAAATAATTTTTTAATAATTGAAATTATTTTTAATATATATTCTTAAATTAAACATAATTTTAAAGTCTACAAAATTATTTAAGATAATTAAATATAATTAATTAGTATTTATTAAGTAATTTATGAAATTAATTAAAATACTTAAATGCTAATTATTCATTAAATAAAGAATAATTAATATAATTAAATAAAGAATAATTAATATAATTAAATAAAGCTAAGATATTACTTAATTGAAAATATTAAACTAAACAAACTAATTTTGTATAAAATAAAAGTCCACAAAAGAATCTATATATATAAAGCAAAAGGCAAAGAATGGTAAAACATTCAAAATACTAGAAAATGCTCTTGGTTAATGCAAACATTATGAATTGAAATTATTAATTAAATGAGGATAATATGGTAAATTCACACTTTTTCATATTACAAAAATAAAATTAAAAGAAAAATTAGATAATGGATCCTATTTTTATGGAACACAACTACCCATTATCTTTTTTAATTCTAAAATAAATTTAATTTCTTTTTTAAAAGCCTCTCGCAGTTAATTACGTACTATTAATTACACTTTTTCCTAGTTAATTACTATTTATTAAGTAATTTATGAAATTAGTAAAAAAATTAAATACTAATTATTTACTAAATAAATAATAAATAATAAATAATTAAAGTAATTTTAAAAACAAAAATATAATATTTTATGTAATATAGTGCGACACTATACTTTTAAAATATTCAGGCTAAGCTAAAACTTGAAACACACCAGACCAGTGTAAAAAAATATAAACTTTCCTTCTCAATATCAAAGTAAAATAAAAGAAAATATTGCACTCTTTCCTTTCCCGAAGTTTCATGAACTTTCTCATAAAAAAACAAGGGAAATTTTCACTTTACTACTGTAAAGTTTATTGACTTTTAGAGTTCGATACATCAAATTTTTTTCATCTAAGTTGCATACACAAAGTTGATTTTCTTACCACTTTCATACATACCGTCAGTCTTTCTCATTATGTTCCGTTAATCGACGCAAGAACAACGCGACACGCGACTCACTCATATGATGTGTCCATTATATTATTAAATAAATAAATAAAAATAATTAATTAAATATAAAAACTTAAAAATAAATAAATAAATAAAACCCCTCTCTCCATCTCTCATTGCTATCTCTCGCGCAACCCATTCCCCCTCCTCCTTATCCCACCCCTCAAAACCCAGATCCCAACCCAACCTGCAATCCACCCCATCCCCATCCCCCAACCCGCAGAACGCAGAACGCAGAATGCAGAACGCATAACCCAGAGCCCAGCACAGTCCAGCCCATGGCAGCCCTTTCATTCATCCCCATCTCAACCTTCATAGCCAGCACAACCCAGCCGACACGCACCACCCAACCACCATCATTCTCTTTCTTCTCCCCCATCCAAAGCCAAAGAGAAGGTGAAAATCTCAAGCAACACTGCTGCATCCAAAACCTCACCCCGCCATAGCCACATCCTAAATCCTCCAAGCCTAAAATCCTTTCACAAAACCCAACTCTTTCATCTTTTCGAAAGTAATCTCAGCCTTCTCCACATATTTATGACATGTATAGCAGTATAAGAGAGAACCATACACTTGAAGAACTCTAAATGGGTATGAGATTCTATCGAAATACCTCTAAGCTTGTTGCAAACCACGAACTTAGGAGATCAAATATAGCCGAACAACAATATCTCCAGGAGACAGATCATGCTTCGTCACTTCACTCATCCATTCTGAAACCACGAGTGCTTGGCTATGGCGACGGGATTTACGAAGCTACTTGATGAAATATTTGATCTCTGGTTGCTTCAATTCTCTTCCCTTCCTTGACCCACTGATCGAGCATCGGCACAACAGAAACCTTAGGATTTCGATTTCTAGCGAACAAAATCCTACGCACATGGACTGAAATGGGGGTGAGGAGGATAGGGTGGAGGAGGCCAGGGCCTCAGTTGAGTACAATAGCACACCTAAAACCCTAGAAATGGCATGGCCACACCATGGATTTGAGGCAAGAATCTTCATCATCAAACCCTAAAACCCTAATTGATTGAATAGACAATTGGGGAGAAAGAGCTGAGAGAGAGCGAGAGAAAAAAAAATAATTAAACATGTTTTAATTGTATATTCCAAGTGGCAAAATATGGGTGAGTCCACATGACACCATTGATTGCCACGTTATTACTTAATGGAGAATATGACGGTTAAAGTAACGAATGTATAAAATTGATAAGTAATTAAACGTTTGAATGTGACTGAGACGAAAAAAACTTGTTGTATCGAACTCTAAAACATGGATAACTTCGTAGTAGTAAACTGATAATTACGCAAAAAAAACAAAGTTTCATGAACTTTTATTTTTTAAGTTGTAATTTTGGTGAGTATATAATCATTTTGTTTCACCAGTAGGTTTACTACAAAAAAACAGTCGCTTTCAGAAACGCTAACAAACGTGGCCTCACAAAGGACACGAAGCTGATACGCTTCTTCTCCCTCCCTCTCCTGTAGCCCGCCTTAGTTTCTGGTCAGCCTTTCCTCCTTCTCCAAGCAATTTTGAAAACAATTTTTTGTTATAAATATTTTATGTTCTTTTGTTTCCAAATTTTTATTTAAAAAAAGATAAAGAAATAGATTGCAATTGACCAGAGAGATTCACAGAGAGAGGCGCGAATACGATGGTGGAGTTGGAGCGAGCCCAAAATCCATGGATGAGCACGGAGCAAACCCAGCCAATTGGGATTGACGGTAGAGATTTGTCGAGTCCGGAATCGACGACTACGGATAGAGATGGGGTGGATTTCTCTGCCGCGCAGCCTCCCAGTTCAAGCTACAATAACACGTCGGACTGGCAATTGGGCGTTGCCGAGCGAGCTTTCTCGGCAGCCGGTGCCGCTTTTTTATCCGCAATTATCGTTAATCCTCTTGACGTCGTCAAGGTATGTGCTGTGTTTGGTTTCCGAGAAAGTGAGAGAGAGGAGGAAAAACTAAAATCAAACCGACATTAGGGAAAAACTGAAAGCGTTTGAAGTTGAGATATTTTTGTACAATGGGACTTATGATGAATATCTTGGTTGATCTACTTGGTGTGCATTTTATCTCTCTTTGTTATTAATATGTGCATTTTATTGTATTTAGCAAAACGTTTATATGAAAGCTGCCTTTTGGAAGCATGCACTGAGAAAATGTTATTGTATTTCTATCTTATTACAGACAAGGTTGCAAGCTCAGGCAGCTGGAGTTCCTTACTCGCATCCGCTAAGTAATGTAACAAGTCGGATGGCATATTTTGGGCCAAGCATGGTATGAATGCGATACTTCTCCGTCTTTTTCTTTTTTTTTTTTTCTGTTGTAGAGGATTGGATTCTTTAACCTTTGTTAAGGCTGCTTATGTTGTTGTATATCATGCAAGCCTACACCAGATTGCTATAAAGGGAAATGAGAATGTGTGATACATACACCGCCTAGGGTGGTTGATAGACCATACTAATGAGTCATGTGATAAGTTGTGTTGATTATTGCATTGATGTCTAGACATGAGTAGTTAAAATTGGTTGGTTTGTGTAAATAGCTCACAATTAGAACTTTGAGTGGGATTAGGAGCATGGGGAGTTACAGAGATGTATTATCTGCCTGAGAGGCTTAGACATGGGGAGTTACATTGTCTCTGGTTGGAAATTTTTTTCTTTCTTTCTTTTCTGTTGGTTTCAGGGAAAGATTATGTTTCTACTTTTTTTCACTAATCCTTTATGGTGTAGATAAGTGGCTGTGTTTTTGGGTACCTTCATATGTTACTAGCTTATGAATTATATGCTATATATGCTTGATAAATGTATCCTTTCACAATCAGGAAGGTTCTTTACTGACCGTTTTTGGCTCTTTGATATTTGGCTTAATGTTGATCTCTGCCAGTATGTGGGCCATTAATTTTGTTTTATTTTATGTGTGCTCAGTTGTTTGCAGATCTAAGGTGTTCACCATCGTGCACACGCTGGAATTCAGGGTACTGTGTCAATATGTCCTCCAGATTGTTTTAAATACAAAGGCACATTGGATGTCTTCTACAAAATCATTCGACAGGTTGGTGGGTTTGTCTTGTTGTTTTAAGTGTATACTATGCCAAATGTTCATGAAAATGAAAACTGTAGTTACTGTATGCACCTACTCATTTATTTCAAGATTATATTGCTTTGTTAGTTTCCTGTTCTTAAAGCATGAAATATATGCATGGTGCTCATCTATGTATAACATTGCCATGGTTGGTCAGTGAAAACATGTGCTCCTCTACATTATGCTGTCTACCGATGCAATAGGTGTTTAAATTGTATTCAGGAGAAGGGTTACCTGCTGTTTAACTGCCCCTATTCATCTCCACCGTGCTTGTCTATCATTTTGATTTTGGAGTGTGATATTACAGGAAGGATTTTCAAGGCTCTGGAGAGGCACAAATGCAGGGTTAGCCTTGGCTGTTCCAACAGTAAGCTTCTAATGCTGCTCAGGTCTTAGTTTGGTTTTTGCTTGGGCATGTGATTGCTCTTTCATTTACATGACTCCCCTTTTTGTTAATCAGGTGGGGATTTACCTACCCTGCTATGACATATTTCGCAACTGGTTAGAGGAATTCACTGCCCATAATGCTCCAAGTACGACTGCTTATGTCCCTTTAGTTGCTGGTTCCTTGGCACGCTCTTTAGCTTGTGCAACTTGCTATCCTATTGAACTTGCTAGAACTCGCATGCAGGTAGTTTAGAGGTTTAAAAATTCATTTTATGGTTAATTTTGTTCTGTTTTGATGGTTTAAATTGATTTTAGATGTTGTGTAAGATATGTTTGGTAGGTTATGTTATTTTGGCAAGTTTCACACTTGACAGGCTCCGAGAGCAGAGGTGTGGAGGTTCTTATTTTTATTTATTTAATTTAATTGTTTTTGAAAATGTTAATAGGCATTCAAAGTCATACAAAATGGTGGGAAGCCTCCTGGTGTTTTGAAGACTTTATTTGGTGTCCTGTCTCATGTCAAGACCACTAGTAACGTTCAGAATTGTAAGTACATTCTTCCTATAGTTTGACCTTGGATTGGTGCTTTGAGTTCTGTAAATTAAGGTGGATTGCTTGTTATTTTCCCATAATTCTAATAGAAGTTCAAATTGTGCGGCACAATAAGCAAATGTATCCCAGCAGTTATTTGGACATCAGATTTTGGTTTGCTATAAGATATTTAGTAGGACACCCACTCATTACTTTTCCATAAACGCAAATTAAGATTTGAGGAGAGAGTAGAGGCACCCCTCATTATGATATTTTTCAGTGGAGTTTGGTGTTTTGGATCCAGAATTAAATTTTGTTTGAAGTAAATGATTTTGATATACTCTCTGTTCTAACAGTGCAAGGCTATCGTGTCCTGTGGACGGGTATGGGAGCACAACTTGCTCGTGATGTTCCTTTCTCAGCAATCTGTTGGTCAACCCTTGAGCCAGTATGGATTCATTCTTCTGATTACTTATTCCTTTTATCATTGTTTTGTCCATATCTTTTTTTTTTCCAGCAATTATTTCAATAACAATTCCTTTTCTGTCTGAACAGCTCAGGAGAAAACTTCTTGGTCTAGTTGGTGATGAAGCCAATGCAGTCAGTGTCCTTGGAGCAAATTTTTCTGCTGCTTTTGTTGCAGGAAGCCTTGCTGCTGCAGCCACATGTCCATTGGATGTTGCAAAAACCCGAAGGCAGATAGAGGTATTTTTCTTCTCTCTCTCTATTCCGTTCTGAATCGATCTCTTGATAACCCATAAAAGGAAAAACAAAAAAAGAGTAAAAGAGTCTGATCCTTTTCCCAAACTTTTTTTGAAAATTGACTAGATGAACTCAAAGGAGAATTAGCATGCATGTTGCACTTTGTTGATGAAATGGAGTGTCGCTTAGTATTTTAGGTATTGTACTTATTTGCATATTTGTACTCCGTTCTTATGAACATTTTTCTTTTGGAAAATAAAAATCAGAACGATCCAGTCAGGGCACTGAAAATGACAACAAGGCAAACACTAATGGAGATTTGGAGGTATCCTTCTATTCCATAAAGTTCAGTGATAGGCATGTAGATCTTTCCTAGTAATGACACTTAGATTGATATTTGCTTTGGGACAGGGGTGGAGGGCTGAAGGGACTATTTATGGGAGTTGGTCCTCGTGTTGGCCGTGCAGGTCCTTCTGTTGGGATTGTGGTTTCCTTCTATGAAGTTGTGAAGTATGTTCTTCATCAGCGGTATGCAACTTCATGACAGAGGGGTGGATCTGTGTCTTCTCCTTTTTCGATCCTTCCACGGTGTCCTTTGATGCGTTGTCCGGTGACTTGGCATAGGATAAGGAAACGATCTTGATATGGAAGATCAGCTACAAGTTTTTGTAGATACAATAGCTTTCCAGATAATGTTTTTATCTTTTCTAGGCTTGCAAGTGCAGGATTGAACCTTTTTTCACCCAGTTTTGGTTCACTTTGTTTCGCTCAGATTTGAGAAGAAATTTTGTTACGTTTAGGTCGTTTCCCTTGTTTTTTCAGGAGAGTTCATCTCAGTTGGTAGATTATGTCGAATAATCTGCATAATCTTGCCTCTTGTTCTCTTTTGTGGTAAAATAAAGCAATAGTATTTCTTTTTCACATTTTTTTAGTATTGCAGCAGGATTTGGCCAAAACGTTCGGTGCTTCTTGAACACTCCTCCCTCCCACCCTCCAATAAAAATTAAAAAAAAAAAAAAAGGTCAAATCCTAGCATTTCTTGGACAACAGAAAAAAACAGAACATCTAGTGGCACTCATTCAGCCCGTCGAGAAAATGAGCAATCCGAATCCTGGTAATGTCTGTCTATGCTTTGTTTCTCAATTTCATTATTATTTTTTTACATTTCAAGTTTATGTATTAAAATTGACAAGGCAAGGCAATAAATTATCCAAATTAATGTGCGTAACAAGACAAAGTGTTTCCTGACAGAATCAAACCAAGAAAAGAGAAGCAAGGAATCCTCCAAATTAAGATTAACGTACGTACTAAGTTAATGTGATTTATCCAAATACTTGGAATATTCAAGTTCAACAAGAATTAACCTGACCAAATTAATAAATTTACACCACACCACATCACACCCGCCCTAAATTTAAAACACCTAGCGTGGGCAATGGTATGTATATATGTATGCTGCTGCTTGCTTCCTATACCTTCTGGTTCTCTGCATCTCATAACTCAGACACATGATTTATTCAGTGGATGAGATATGTGAGAACTAATGCCAGCACCATTAGAATGTATGCTACCCCTTGGTCTATTGCCGTGCCTGCAAAAATACACATAAATAATTCAATAAACAATCCCCATAACTTTTCCATTCATTTCGTTTCCAAATTAATATCCAAAAAAAAAGAAAAGCAAATGTGGGCGTGTCTCCGCTCCCTTGCACCCGGTTTCAATTCCTCCCCATACATACAAGTTTAGAATACTGGTTTTTCAAAAACAACAAAAAATATATGAAAAAAATGAGAGCCATGCAAAAGTTTTTTTGAGGAAGCTTACCATCGCTTGTTGGAGCTGGAGCCGGAGCCAACGTGGTTGCATGAGCCATGGGCAAAACGACAGCGAAAAAGATAACGACAATTGCAACCACTCCAAATGACGATGCATTAATCACTGCCATTTTTCTCCCTTTCTTCTTCCTCCTCCTCCTCCTCCTCCTCTCTTTGTTACGTTACGTAGAGAAAGAGAGAGAGAAAGAGGAGGGAGAAAAGATTAGCGCTTAACAAAATGATAATAAATATGAGACGGAGAGAGACCAATAAAATGGCTCAAAGGGAAGACCCAAGGGTGGGGAAATTGTGGATCAACAGACGCATGGCTTTTATAGCCATCTATCTATCTATGTGCATGGCAATTAGTTGTGGGCTCAGCCTGCATCTTTAGGGGACCCACCAAGCCATATGTTTTCCTTTTCTGTTTCTCAATCCATTTCCTAAATTTAAAGGATGTTCGGTAATTGTGCGTTTTGTGTTGATCTGCTTTGATTTGTAAAACTAATAATACGTTAGCCCAGCCAGTTATATTAACAGCATTCTAATCTTGTTTTGGTTGGATAAAAACAACCTCTTCATTGTGTCGGATCAGTTTGCTGAGCCTTTCTTTTCAGAGCAATGCGAAAGGGTTTAGGGTAGTGGCGGATCCAGAATTCTTACCCCATGGGGTCATAGTAGTGTTAAAGTTCTGATTTTCTTTTAAGATGCAAACAATGCCAAAAAAAAAAACACCAAACTTATTCCAATTAACAAAAACATCATTCAATATATCAAGCCCATATATGTATTATGTAAACCATAAATTTCATCAAAATAATAACACCAACCCAAATAATAAATAAACTCACCCAAAAATACTAAATAATAAAATACCTTGAATCTTCCAAATAATAAATAAAGTCACCCAAAAATAACTTAAATAATGAATATTACAAAAAGAGCACAATGGGTGTTCCAACCCTTGACCTTAAGCTCATTTTCAACTAAAAGACCACTATGGTAATTGATGTATCTATTCTTTTGATGTATAATTTTATTATTTATAGGTCTACCCAACAGATATCAACTTTTCTATTTAAAAACCCCTAACAAATATCTTCATTTTTTTATAATTTGTGTCAGCGCTTTTCTTCTCCCTTGGTCTCCCTCTTCTTCCTCCCTATAACTTATCCCTTGGTCTTCTTCTTCTTCTTCTTCCTCCCTCCCTCTCTCTCTTCATCCTCCCTATTTCTTCTCCCTTGGAGCTTGAATCTTCTTCTTCATGGGGTCATCTCCCATGACTGCCAAGAGAAACCAGAGACCTCTAAGCCATTTGTAGGACTGCCATGGGGTCGTCTGACCCCATTGACCATTGACCCCATGGTGGATCTGCCACTGGTTTAGGGTTATGAGTTGGAAATTAATAACAAGAAAGAGGCAACACAGCAATCAGCAAAACAAATTAATTATGAGAGAAGAAGGCAGCTAGCTAAGATATAGTAAAAGATAGGGGTATATACTATATACGTTGAAGTCAAAAGATAAAACAAAAACCACAAGGTGTGGTGAGGTTGGCAAACTGTCACTTCTATGACGAGTTACCTAGTGCCTCAATGGTAGGGTTTCGAAACCCGTTAGAAGCACCTTGTGGCCGAGGCAAGCCGCATCCCGAGCGGAGATTAATCCCATCCTTTGATTGTGGGCCTCGTGGTATTTACCAAAAAAAAACAAACAATGTACGCCCTTAATTTTATTAATGTTGTGGTAGCTAGAAGAAGACGAAGAAGTGATGATTTTATTTAGTGAGGCCAAAGGAAAGCTCCCATGGCAAATTTCTTCTTGTGCTCCACACTTCCAACAACTGGAAGGCCGTATTCAGACAGAAGGCGGTCGAGCTTCCATTCAGGCATGCTGTCGTAATCGGCTTTTGAATAGTTTGGGTAGTGCAAGGGCATTTTAAAGAAGTCCCTTTGCTGCTGCTTCCCTTCATCTGCTCTTCCTCTTCCCACTTCAAACCTAGTAGCTGACTCCATCTCTCTCTCTCTCTCAAACTTATTAATGGATGATGGCCTTTTTATAAGTTGAGCTCCAATTAATGAGAGAAACCGGACTGTTGAGCGTAGAGAAAGCCAAAGGGTGAAAACTAGTTAAAAACTCTTTAATTCATATTAGAACGAACGATTCAATTCTTGAAAGATTACAAAAACGTCAACTCTTAAAATTAAGTTTGTCAACAATGCTCATATATCAGATTCATATGCATCTTCATTTTTCTAAGGACAAGCCAAAATCTACTAGTTTAGTTGTTGGGGGTAGTTGCACATTGTCACCAACTACAATCTCATTTTCCACATTTCCCAGGGCTTGTCGGCTACGTGGCAATTGACCCATATTAGCAGGTACTATGTAGTTGGACTGAACAACAGGAAAGAAGAAGGAAGAGCTAGGCATGCTTGTCTGCCAATTCTTGGCATTGATTTAAGGACACCAAAGCAGTGGAAAATTACTGTCATACTCATATATATGAAAAGGACAACTTTTCATATGTTCCTTCCTAGTTATATGGTTATATACAATACAACCATGATAAAAAACCAAAAGGTCTGTCATATATGTACAAACATTTGGTAACCCTTCTCTCATTTCGTCTCATCTTATCTAATCCCTGGAAGTACCTCTGGCAGAGGCCATCAGAATGATGGGAGAAACAGAGGATCCTCTTTGTTATTGTAGATCTCGAACAGTTGCTTAGAGTAACGACTTGCCAATGTTCTACATTGTTCGATGCCCCTTGGGTCATACTCCTCCAACTCCTTCACTGTTTTGTTCACATCTCCATTTGGGTCTCCACCAGTGAGAAACTCAGCCAACATAGAGCCCCTACAAAAATGAAGAACAGAAAATTCACCAACAATTTAGTTGACAAAACACAGAAAGCAAAAATCTATTCCAGATATCATCACATTTTGAAAATGGACAAGAAATATGTCAAATGATACCTAAAGAATTAGTTGGAAAAGAAGTAGGATCTGAAAAGTCAAATATTATGCATTCAAATTCTCACCTGAGAGCATCGAACTTGCTAAAACCACGATAATTATTGCACAATGATCCCTTGCTAATTTTTTCTTCACATGTCTGCTGTCTATAAAGAGCACATACAGCCTTCATGCACAGATATGGATCCTTACCAAAAGCAGCAAGCATGTCTGCCTCAAACTCCCACTTCGATTTATCATCTTTGTTCCTCTGAAATTTCGATAGGATCTCATCAAAGTTCACATCATCATCTGAGGAATCTTCTGACTCGGTAGAAGCATCATTACCTTCAGAATCATCAGAACTATTCACAATAAATCCACCCAAGCTTTCACCTTCACTATCCGACCCAACCTCTTTGAATAATTCATCATCTTCACCATCCTCATTTGAATAATTTCTTTCTGCCCCACCTCCTTCCCCACATTTTCTCAACCTAACGAGACGCCGCCTTCGAGGGGTAACAGCACCCGTGGCATTGTCAACCACCGAAGCAGATCCTACTTGGTCATGTATTTTTTCCTGAAGATGCATTTTCTTGAGTTTTCTGATCGGAATATTATCATCACTACTTTCAGAGTCACTAGTAACAATATTTGAAGCACGCTTTCTTTTGGGCGTTGAGGCAAGCAGAAAAGCCTCATTGCTATCATCAGTATCTTCTTCAACATTATGGTCAGTATGTGTCTGCTTTATACAGTTTTTGATAGTCATATCTTTTTCACAACCCACAGTTTCTCCTAATACAGAACCCAATGAAATGCAAACCTCTTTGCTTCCCTTATTATCAGTAGGCAAAAGTGTATGGCAATGAGTAATATTAAGTTCATCATCAGTATCACTAATATTAATGACACCGAGAAAAGAAGGTGCACCACCACCAGGCGTAGATGGAGCCATCTTCTTGCAAGGACTCCCATCTTCCTCAAATTTTAGCTGTTTCCTAGCTTGTCTACTGTTAGTATATTCCATACAGACACCTTTCTTCTCTTCCTTCATACCATCACGATGCTTACATGGTGTGCCATTGGGAGGAGAGCCTGCATTATTTAAAACAAATTGTTATGTACCAAAGAAACAACTTTATAAGAGCCTAACTGCATTCATTTAGGCAATGTGAAGACGTATATATATATAGACACACACACACACACACACACACACACACACACATATATGTATGTGCATATCTATATATATATATATATATATATATATATATATATATATGTGTGTATATATATATATATATATATATATATTCATATTGCATGAGTTTTCTCCAGGAAAATGAAAGCTTTGTCTTGGTAAGATAATGCCGAGTTTAACAAAGTTATGTGAAACAAAAAGACACATTCTCCCTTCATGAATACTGGACTCAAAATTACATTTGAAAATCAAACATAAAGACACATGTAAACATTGCGTTCCATTTACTAAGAATCATTTGAACAAAAATCAGAAAAGTTTCCCATAAAGGAGATGCTAAGGGTCAAACACTTAAGAACATAGCAGTTATATGAGTCAATCCTAACAGTATGGGAACTTCTCCACAGCTAATGCCCATATCCAATTAGGACTTTGCACAAAAAATTGAGTAATTACAAATTTGAGCATATTTCATACCTGCTGACTGCAGATCGCAGATCCCTTTACCAAGGGAGTGACATGCAAAGCCAACATCCACCAAATCCACAACTATATCTTTGTCTCTCGAACATTCCAAGCCGCTTTCAACATGCAATCCATCCTCAAGTTTAATCCTTTTATTTGGTTGCGTAGTCCGGCTATCTTCAAGAGAATCCAAATTTGGTGATCCATCCTCAAGTCTAATCCTTTCACCCGAGGGAACTTCCCCACCTTTCAAGACTAAATTCTTGTCCAACTTTAAGATCCTCAATTCCAATTCTCTGAACTTTTCTTTCCAAGCCTCAACCTCATTCTCAGCCTTTTTCTTCTCACACTCCAATACTTTGTTCTCAATCATAAGCTGAAAGACCTTATCTTCCTCCCACTTATCCTCTGTCAGATCAACAATTCGCTCCGTCCCCTTCTCTCCCCCACAAAATTTCTTATTTTCATCTCTGCCATTAATATCTGGCTCCTTAATTCCATCACTCACTCTGTTCAAAGCCTTAATCACTTCTTCCATAGCAATCTTTTCGACTTCCAATGCCTTAAACTTGGCCTCAAGAGCTTCATACTCACCCTTCCTCCTTACAATCTCCGATTCTAACTCCACACACCTCTCTTCAGCTCTCTTACTCCTGTTGTCAAATTCACTAGGCCCACAACCTTCCAACTCTTTTTCGCAAACAACCTCGTCCGTATCTTTACACTCCACTACCTCCATATTTCTCTAATATACCAGAACAATTCTACTTTAAGAATCAAGCATTTCACAAAATAATCTCACCAGTTCCCGCTAACAAATACCTGAATATAAAAATAAATAAAAAATTATCAAAATTTGTAGCATTCAGAGATTGAAGAATAGAAGAAAAAATAAAACAAAAGCTCCAGTCTTTCCAGAAAGAATTATAGAATAAAACTGTGTTTTTGTTTCATTTCTTTTTCCCGGGAACCAAACGGATAAACAACCAAAAATGCATAGACCACTGTAACAAACAATAAAATGCGAACTTACTTACAGCAGAAATTTCAACCGCAGTGTCGAAATCTCGCGATTGGAGCAGAGAATCGTTTAGGGTTTACTGATCCTGAGACAGTCTGTGAGAGCGGAAGTGTTCCAAACACACCACACAATGCCATCAACGTCAGGGGACCCAGATATAATTGTAACACTGTGAGCTGGAGGCCCGAACTACCCGCCACGTGTCGAATTAGTGAAACGATGCGTTTTAGTGGAGAGTGAAAAGTGAAACGCCGCGCTTTTGGGAAATTTTCTCTGGTGCGAGGCGCCGATGACTAGCCTCACTGACTCGGTTTCCATCAATTTTTCCCGAGAAACAAACGGAGACCAGGAATGAAACTTTTCCAACATCTCAGACAGCCCATCCTTACTCACAGGAAAAGGCTAACTTCTTCAATTGGCGTTGGGCTTCTGAGAAATTTAGGGTCCAGAAGAGGCTTTTGCGCAAGCTCGGATGACTCGGAGCTTAAGGACTTGATGGAATACATGAATTCTCTGAAGAACTACGAGAAATCGGGCGTTCCCAAAGATGCGGGTACAGATTCGGAAGACGGGTTTGATCTGGGTCGGATGAGACGGTTGTTGGAGCTACTGGGTAATCCTCACTCTAAGTTCAAGGTTCGAAATATCACTGGTGTAACTCTCTTTTAATGTCTGTTTGGTTAGTGAGAAAATTGCGAAAAATAACACTGAAAGTGAAAGGCTTTTGTATTTTAGTTGTTGGAAAGTGCTTAGCTTGACTCTGGGTTCATGGTCTTTCATTAATTAAACTTCTATGCTGTTTTTTTGATGTGGTTACTTTTTTCTTCTCTTTATTTTGCTAATTTTGAGGACAAGTAAAATTAACTAGCATGATTTGTTTGGGGCTTGTCCCCCCATTTCACAAAATAAATAAATAACTAGCATGACAGCAATTATAGGCCGTTCACATTGCCGGGACCAAGGGGAAAGGATCAACAGCTGCATTTCTCTCCAGCATTTTGAGGGCAGAAGGTTATTCTGTTGGTTGTTATACTAGGTGTGGCTCATTGGTTTATTGCAATATCTACGTTTTCGATTATGTTTTCAACTTCCTCTGATTTGAAGTATCCATTTGTTGAGAAGAGGCTTCATTTATGTCTATGCAGCCCGCATATTCAAACTATCAGGGAACGTATATCATTGGGAAGGTTTGGCGAACCAGTGTCAGCAAAGGCATTGAGTTCTCTTTTCCATAGGATTAAAAAGATTCTAGATCGTGCAATGGAAGTTGAAAATGGGCGTATGAGTCATTTTGAGGTATCAACTTATATATATCATTGTTGGTTGTTTTTTAATTAGATAATTATCACATAATAATTACAGAAAAATATTTTAATATGGTTGAGACTTGAGAAGCTTCATAGCTTTCAAAAAATTATCATTTTCTCATATTATCAGTGAGAATTTAAGTTTGAAATCTTGGGTTGGAGAGTGTATTTGAATTCACAAAATGTTTCTTTTTCCTTTCAACATTTTTCCATTGTCGGATTTTTGCATCTTGTATTATGTGGTAACGGATTGGAATTTGTTAGGTTCTCACTGCTATGGCATTCACACTGTTTGCTCAAGAGAATGTTGGCATTGCGGTTATTGAGGTTATTCACTTTTCCTTTTAATATCTTTTTGCAGATAATTGCCCCTTCGTTTACGCCCCTTCAAATATTTTTGTTTTTATTTCATGCAAATGACCAGGCTGGGTTAGGCGGTGCCCGTGATGCAACTAATGTCATTTGTAGCTCTGGACTTGCTGCATCGGTCATAACTACAATAGGTGAGGAACATTTGGCTGCACTTGGAGGTTCTTTGGAAAGCATTGCAACAGCGAAGTCTGGAATCATTAAACACGGCCGCCCAGTTAGGTGGTTCTGCCTTGGAGATTTCTTCTGCACAAATAAGCTAAAAGTTTTCCTGTATTGTCTTCCATTTTATCTACTCTTTCTCCCTTTTCCTTCTACACATGTTGTGAACGTGAAAGTTTTCAGTTAGGTTACTCACTGCTCTGCCATGGGGATTCCCTTGGTAGATTTTTCAGTATCATAGTAGTTATATGCTGCCTATTTTCTCCTCTGTCATCATTCTCATGTTCCAATCTCTGTTTATCAGTCATCAGAACTGCTGTTGCTGACCGCAGGATATATACTTCATTTTTACTCTAGTGAGTGGTATAAATTTTCAGGTGGTTCTGGGTGGTCCCTTCCTTCCACATATTGAGCGCATTCTTTGTGATAAAGCATTCTTGATGAGCTCCCCTGTAGTATTAGCATCAGATGCTGGAAATAGAAGTAAGATAAATGGCGTCAGCATGCTCAATGGTAGACCTTTCCAGTCTTGTGATATGGTGATACGAGTTGAAAGGGACTTAAAGCTGGTACGCATTTGAGGGATGATTTTAGGATCTATTGGGTTTTTTTAATTTCATATTCATAAAACTGTTTTAGTAGTTACTATGCAATATTGTTTTATTTAATTTTTTCGAAATTTTGTAACAAACTTGTAATTGTGTTATTCCTTGCAGTTCATTGAGTTATTGGATGTCAAACTATACATGCTTGGAACTCACCAACTTCAGAATGCAGCAACTGCTACTTGTGCAGCATTATGTCTCCGCAACCTAGGTGAGAGGGTTAATTTTTTAGTTATCTTCTGCTGGGCTGTAATGTTGTAAATATATTAGAAACCAAAAGTTTTTTCATTATCTTATACAGCTGGCTCTACCTTGTTTATGTTACCTAAGTTCAGAGTCACTTCTCAATTATTGTACATAACTGGTTGTCATGTTCTTTAAATCTTCCCTCTAATGCTTCTATGGATACTTCAGGATGGAGAATTTCAGATGAATGCATTAGAACTGGTTTACAGCAGACACACTTGCTTGGAAGAAGTCAATTTCTAACGTCAAAAGAAGCTCAGGCAGTAGGACTATCTGGCGCAACAATATTGCTTGATGGAGGTATGTTTTTCTTTATTCTTGGTTTCCCTCCACTCTGAGTAGATTTAGATGAGGCTATCATTTGCCCCGGTGACTTGGAATATACAAATATTTCCTTAGAATGTTTACAGTTTCGTTTTCGGATGTGGTATTTATTACTACCAATGTAGAACTACAGTGCTAATACTTTCCAAGACTGTTGTTTTTCAGCCCACACCAAAGAATCTGCTAGAGCATTGATGGAGACTATAAAGATGACATTTCCAGAGGCAGGATTGACTCTTGTGGTTGCAATGGCTTGCGACAAAGATCATCTTGGTTTTGCAAGAGAGTGTCTTTCAGGTAAAGCCAGTACTCAATTGCTATGATTATTATATTTTCAGTACTTCCTGGTTGTAATGTTCAATGCTGGGGAGTCAGAAAGATGACAACATGTACCTTCATGATAGAGACTTTAACCATTTCTCTTCAGGTGGGCATGTCGAAGGTGTTGTTTTGACGGAAGCTATCATTGCTGGGTCAAAATCTCGGACAACTGCAGCCTCATTGTTGAGGAATTGTTGGATCCAAGCTTCCAAGGAACTGGGAATAGATGTTCTCCACGAAGAAATGTCAGAACATCAGGATTTGTATGTGGATCAGTTAATTTGCTTAAGCAAGTTGGGAAATAAACCCATATTGGCCGCGGAGGCTTCATTTCAGGCTTCCCTGAATACAGCAAATCAGATTCTCAGAGGAAGAACGGGGGATCGTTTAGGAATTGTTGTAATTACTGGTTCCTTACATATAGTTTCATTGGTATTAGGCTATTAGCTACCCTCCGTGGTTAAATTTTTTGTCTTCTTTTCTTTCTTAAGAATCCATTCCTGGTCAACTTTTTGTATTATCAACTTTACGATAGGGTTTGAGTTATGTAATTGAGTAGTAGGAGCACACCAGATGTTACGATGTCAATACCTTGCATTGCAGGGTGCTTCTCTGTGTGCGTGTGCGCGTGCGTATGTAGTTGACGGAGATGCTAATTTCTTTTGGGCCAATGCAAAGGTTTCTAATCTTTTTTGGGCCATAACTGAGCGTGCTATGTCCTTTCCTTTTTGGGCCCAATATATTATATGTATAACTTAGTCGGGTTGGTTTCTTTTTTGGTCGTGGGTTGTTTAGTTTGGTTTATTATGGATTTTTTGGGAAAGGCCCAGCCCAATACCAATTCCTATTCCCTACAGCAATCGGTCTCTTCTCTCTCCCCATCCCTCTATGAATCGGTTTGTTCATCGTTTGGTATCTGCAAGAAGAGGATTCATTTCACACAGTGAAGCAGGGGTTGAAAGATCGATCTAAGGTATGGCCAAATTCGTTTCCTTTTTTCCTTTTACTCTCTCTCTCTCTCTCTCTCTCTCTCTCTCCCTCTCTCCCTCTCTCTCTGCTGTGTTTATGTTCTCATCTGAAGAGGTCAATCTTCTCACTCCATTAACTCTCAAGGTTAGGAAATATTCAGAAATGTTTGTTTCTTTATGGCAGGTGCCTTTTGGCACTGGTCTTTGTATTTCTTCCTCTTTGGTTATCAATGAAAGCATTTTCGGCCAGTTTTACTGTTTGTGTTTTCTCTTTATCTCTTTATTGTCGCCCTTATGGATATGTTTTTTTTCCTTTCCCAACTATACAATACGCAAGGGAAATAATCGAGAAATTCAATAATAAGTTAAGGACTTGCTTAGTTGTCTTGGCTCGTTGAAGCAGTAAGTCCTCATGGTATATCCCTCAGTCTGTTTCACAAAACTAGAATTGATGACATACTTTCTGTTTTGTTTATGTCTATATTAACTTATTTCCCTGTTGATGCGGATTAGTAGTTTCAATTTTTGTTTGTAAGGCTTCCATCTGAAGAAAAAAATAAACAATAAAAAAAAAATTGTACAAAGCCCGTATGTAATTTGGCAGCTTCATCTACAAATGCTTGGCTCACTCGTAAATCTTAATCGAAGTTAGTATTATATTGTTGTGAGAGAGAGACAGAGAGAGAGAAGGAGGCGACGGCTCAGGGGGAGTTTTAGTTTATTGCGGGTTTTTATTTTTTTTATTTTAAATAGTATAGCCGGGCGGCTATACTTTTATTAATGTTTCTAAAAATAGTATAGCCGAGCGGCTATACTTATTTTGAAACGTGGCTCCTGTTCTCTAGGTGAGGCTTATATATATATTATAGCCGGGCGGCTATACTCGGTTTTTTATTTTTTTTTTAAAATAGTATAGCCGGTCGGCTATACTCGGTTTTTATTTTTTTAAAAATAGTATAGCCGGTCGGCTATACTCGGTTTTGACACGTGGCAGCCTACGCCCAAGGCGGGTTTTCTTTTTCTAAAAAACTAGTATAGCCGTGCGGCTATACTCTGTTTCATTAATGTTTCTGAAAAATAGTATAGCCGCGCCTAGGCCCATTTTTCGAAGACAGTTTTAGACAATAAACTAATAGATAATTAACTGCTAATCAAAAACTCCATTGACAGATTAATGTTAAAACATCTGAGATCGTCAAAATTGAATTTAAGGGAGAATCAATCAAAGATGTGATTTGGGAAAATGGGCTAAGATTAATATGCATGCAGATACAGATGCAGATGAGCCTGACCTGAGAGATGCCATGGACTCGGTCGTTGGAGGTATTTGGGCCAGAGCGACTTGAGCAACGCTCAAGGCAAAATAGTACAGATATTCAATAAAGCCAAATGTTGTGCTGAATTGGTAAATGTCTCTCAGATACGACAAACGACTCTGGGCAATATTCGTGAATACGAAGAATATAGAAAGTGACGTTTCAAACGTTAATGCCATGAATCGCTCAATTTTACGAAGCCCCCCAAAAAATCACCTGCGATTTTGGTCGTCACTCAGTGGTGACTGTACGCTGCCGGTTCGTCGACTCGCAAAACCGAAACAACTGATACGCGACGGTTTTTCGGCTATTTATCAGCAGAGAATTTTACTTGGGCATGAGTCGGCTGAGCTCGGCATCTCGGACGAAAATGAAGTTGGGGCGCCGAGTTTCGCTGAGTTTGTCACTCGGACTCTGTAAATGCAGACGGTGTTGTGATGTGAAATAAAAAGGCAGCTCCTTTCGTATCGCTTGGGATTTCGAATGTACTCTGAAACTGTTGGAGGTGAAACAAAAAGACAGCTTCTTTCTAATTTACTTTGAATCCCATTACTTTCGCTTTTACTGGAGGATTGATTGGTTAATTGATTTGATTCTTATGAGTAATTCTTGTGGACAGGTCATCGATGGCTGTGGTCCTTCACATTCAAATCAAATGAGCCTGCTGTGTGTATGTGCATGCATGATAAAAGTAAGTAACACCTATTTGCCTATTTGCCTATTTGCCTAATTGCATGTTGGTCGTAAATTATATATTTTTTATCTATGGACTATGAACTTCTGAAAAAGCTATAGGATTGTTGCATCCAAAGGCTGCAGACTGCAGTCTTACGTTCACAGTTTGAGTTCAAGTCTAACAAGAAAGACTTTTTTCAGTCAGCTGATTCTTAATTTCTGGACCCAAGAATTTTTAAAAGAATGTCTCGTACTCTCAGCCAGTCTGCCCTCAGAACAGACGCAGGGGCCTTACCTTGTGCAATATATAATATTAATTCCATGTTGCAACATACAGACAGCTTGTTGGTTTACAGTTTAGCATTCTAGTCTAAAGTCTAAACTGACTCGTTCAAATTCTTAGTGGTGTTAAATAAAAAGGAAAATCCTAGGACTGCTTGGATTCAGTTTAGAATATATGGGTTTGGGTTGAAGAGAATGAGTTTAGACTTTAGTTAACTTTTCTTGATTCGCAGACTTTTGCAATGTCCGCAGGTCTCACTGGTTGCATTGCACTTGATAGCTGTATATTTGATAAGCTATGATATTAGTAGTATATATGTCATTCAACACCTAGTTAGGGACAAAAAAAATAAGATTGTCAATTATCAAAGGTCTAGTTTAATAGAAAGTGGGTTCATGGTCAGACCATCATCAAATTTCTCATCAAATTTACTAGGAGGAGAAACTGAAGACTGCAAATGAGCCTGGCCATTAGATTACTAGATAAATCCATCTGTTAAAGGGCACCACATTATCTCTAAGCTTCAAGCTCCAGAAAATTATTCTCACAAATGGATTCTAAAACCCAATCAGTACTTTGCTTCTCGGCCACCCTGTTTCTCCTTGTCCTAGTAGTAGTCCATGTTTCTGCATCTCGCACCAATGTTATTAAAGCAGCTTACTGGTACAGTGCCATCTCATTTCCGGCTTCTGCCGTAGACTCCACCTTATTCACTCACTTATTCTGTGCTTTTGCGGATATTGACTCCCTAACCTACCAAGTTATCATTTCCTCTGAAGACCAACTCATATTCTCCAACTTCACACGTACCATCCAACAGAAAAACCCTTCAGTCAAAACCCTTCTATTAACAGGAGCAACATCTTTAAGTAAGGTAGCTTTTGCATCAATGGCTAGCCAACCAAGCACCCATAAAATATTCATTGATTCCTCAATAAACATTTCCAGTTCTTATAACTTCCATGGCCTGGACATTGACTGGGAGTTCCCAGCCACAGCCACTGACATATCCAATTTTGGCACTCTCCTCGCAGAGTGGCGAGCGGCCATTTCCAATGAGTCCTTTGCAACTGGCAAGTCCCCATTGCTTCTAGTGGCAGCAGTCTACTACTCTGCAACTAACTCATTGTTGCACCCCATTCAGTCCATAACAAACAATTTGGACTGGATCAATGTGATGGCATATAGCTTTTTTGCCCCCGGTTGGTCACCCAATGTAACTGGACCCCCTGCTTCCTTATACAACCCAATCAGTCCTATTAGTGGGAATTCTGGGATCACTGCTTGGCTTCAGGCAGGTGTGCCTCCAAAAAAGATTGCATTTGGTCTTCCATTTTATGGCTATGCATGGAACCTAGCAGATCCAAATCAGCATGGTATTTTTGCACCAGCCAGTGGAATGGCAGTACCGCCGGATGGATCAGCAGGTTACAACCTAATCAAGACATATATAGCTGAGAATGGTGCACCAACTGTGTTTAATTCTACACTTGTTATGGACTATTCCTATACTGGGAAGACTTGGACTGGTTATGATGATAGGCAGAGTATCACTTCCAAAGTTTTGTATGCTAAGCGAAAAGGACTACTGGGCTACTTTGAATGGAATGTTGGCATCGATGTCAATTGGACTCTTTCAGATGCAGGTATGTATCCAACTAAGCATTTAAAAGCTTCCCAATCGTGTTTTTCTTTTTCATCATTAATTAATTGTACTGATGATGCCTAATGTGAGTGTTAAATTTGTTTGCAGCTTCATGCGCATGGGGAGCATGGGGACACTACTTTTCCTACCAGAAGATGATGTGATTTGCATTCTCCACAATAAGACCAATATGATGGTGCTAATTAAGCAGAAAGAAGACATTTCATTCATTTGGTATTCAACCAAATCAGGCCAGTTTCCTATTGTTCTCCATTAATAAACACATTAATGATAAAGTTGTTATCCCATTTTTATTTGTTTTTCTTTCTTCTTTTCCTTTTTTGTGATAATGAGTAATGGAAAATAGCAGAACGTGGCTGAAAAATATCCTCGTGTGATGAAAAAATGATTTGAGATGGATCAACATTTACTTGAATGAGTTTTGGTTTTGCACTTGCATCAACTAGGTTGATATAATTCTGATTCTGAGCCCAAGATAGTTTGTTTAATTTGATATTTGATTTTGAATTTCCGGAGAAAACACGGCTAGTCTAGCAGCATGTATTTTTGAAGTTGGAATGGAAGTCTACATGACATAAATGGAAGAATAAACAGAAATTGGAAATGTTATTGTTTATCTGGTTGCTTAGTCTTATTGCAAGTAACAGCTCTATCTGGATACAGAGCGTGTGCTTATTTTAGGTAATTAACCAACCCTAAAACGTAGATGTATCATATCAGCAGTAACTGTAATCTTTGTGCTCATCCCCATGTGCTTGAAGCTGCAAGAAGGAAAAACAAAAACAAATCATATAGTTAAATCAATCAACAGTAATTAGTGCTACTAAACAAATAGTTATCGTCTTGTTCAGCCAAAAACTAGACAACCACATATTGTATTATTGAATTTAGAAGAAATAAATTCATATATATTATGCAAATTACTGGTGTTGTTACTAACCTGTTTGAGAAAGAGTCCAATTGCTGTTGTCAGCTCCAACATGCCACGCAAAGTAACCAAGAAGCCCTTTTGTTACCTTGGCATATGAAACCTTAGCAGAGATGCTCTGCGTATCATCATAACCAATCCATGTTGTTCCTGAGTAGCAATAGTTTGTAACAACCGTGGCATTGTACACTGTTTGTGCCCCATTCTGGCTTATGAAATTTCTTATTTGGTTGTAGCCTTGATCCCCGTATTGCCCTATAGCCGATCCATTAGCAGGAGCATAAAGGCCGTGGTTATTCGCGTTCAATAAACGCCATGCGTAGCCATAAAAGGGAAGGCCTAGCACTATCTTTTTGGCAGCCAAACCTGCTTGAATCCAGGATGTGATACCAGCATTCCCGCTAACCTGACTGTTCGACAATGCAGCAGGTGGCCCGGTGTTGTTTGGGGACCAACCAGGGCCGTAGAAGTCATAAGCCATGACATTGATCCAGTCTAAACTGTTTGATATGGCCTGGAAGGGGTAATTTACGGTGTAGTAATCTGCAGAGCGAAAGACAGCGGCGGCTAAAAGCAAAGCAGTCTTGCCAGAGGCCTTGGACTCATTGGCCACAGCAGCTCGCCACTCGGTGAGAAGGCTGCCCAAGTTGGTCATCTCAGTGGTGGAGGATGGATATTCCCAGTCGAGGTCAAGGCCGTGGAAGTTGTAAGACCTTGCTAACGTGATGGAGGAGTTAATGAATGATTTGCGCCGGCTGGCTTGGCTGGCCATTGCGGCAAAGGTTGCTGGATTAGCATTTCCTCCGCCAATGGATAAGAGGGTTTTCACTGCAGGGTTGTTTTTTTGGACTGTTTGTGTGAAGCTTGAGAAGGGGGCTGAGTTTGAGGAAGAAACGGTGACTTGGTAAGTGTCGGAATTAAGATCAGCAAATGCGCAAAATAGATGAGTGAAAAGGCTGGAATTTATGCTGGAGGCTGGGAAGCCACTGGCAGGAAACCAGTAAGCGCCTTTAACCACAGTTTGGCCGGTTGAGAAGCTGAGTTGGGCAAGGAAAACTAGACCCGAAAGAAGGATCAATGGAAGTGTTAACTTGGAAGACATTGCAGCAAATGGATGAAGGAGGAAATAGTTCTTGCTTGCTGATTTTTATGACGATCTTTTATGTGTATATATATACATACACGACACAAGATGATGCAAAGTTGCGTGTAAAATTATATATTGGACTTTGGACTTTGAAGAAAGAATGTTGCATTAAGAGACTTTTGTGCGGTGTCTATTGGCGTAGAGTGAGCGGACCATACCAAACATATCATGTTCTTGAATCTTGACTAATTTTTGCCGATTGGTAATGACGTATGTAGTGTATAAACTGATTCTTATCCACAATGTGAACATCTTTATTCATCCAAAAGAGAGTCAGAGGGATCTTATAAGATATAGTTGACATCTCGTAAGTTGCCCCTATAAATTATAATGGCCTACTTGAAAGATTGGACTTTAGATGAGCAGCTAGCATCCCCTTCTGGTTAGGGAGGTCCAAAACCCAAATGTTGTAGTCCATGGTGGTCCTACGCGTGAGTTGGGTAAGGAAACTTTAATGGGTCGAGCCATATGAATAAGAATAAGATACTTGTTAGAACAAGAGATACCAACAGGGATTTATAATTCTAATGGTAGAGTGCCTAACTTATAGTACTTAGAACAAGGATTTAACTCTCACATGGATTTGATGAAGACAGTTTTGCCTGATTGAGAGAGAGTATATAGAAATTGGGGAAGAGAATAAATGTGTGACATCACAAGAAATCTGAAGAACAAAGCAAGTGATTTTAAGAGATATGATGAACTAAACCTATGCGACGGCAATCAATTTGTCTAAACACATGGTGAATTATGACTTGTCAAAAACGAAAAACTTTTGTATGCTATCGTAACACCTATGAGATTACAAACTTGGTATATCGCTCAAATTATAATTCAGTGGTGGGGAATGTGCTATAATGTACACATTTGCTTGTTCTTGCAAATGTTTATAGTTTAAGTGATTAGGGTGTACCCCTTCTACATCCAAGGTCCTAAGGCCTTCCTCAATGTTACTTGTATAAAAGAAAAAATTAAAATTAAATAATTGCTTGTTCTTTTGTTCTTCTTTAAACATGTGAAAGTCCACTCCAAAAAACACGAAGTACATGATAACGTGCACGTGCAGTATATGGTCCTAATCGGTTGGACCCACAAATAAATCCAACGGTTCCAAAAGACTTTGTCGTTGCCACGTGAACGTCCAGATCTCACGGATACAACAATTAGGTTGACCTTTATAGTCTTGACCGACCACCAGAGCACGTGGGAGAAATAGCGAGGCTAGACTCTATAGAGGTCCAAAACCCAAATGTTGTAGTCCATGGTGGTCCTACGCGTGAGTTGGGTAAGGAAACTTTAATGGGTCGAGCCATATGAATAAGAATAAGATACTTATTATTAGAACAGGAGATACCAACAGGGATTTATAATTCTAATGGTAGAGTGCCTACCTCATAGTACTTAGAACAAGGATTTAACTCTCACATGGATTTGATGAAGACAGTTTTGCCTGATTGAGAGAGAGTATATAGAAATTGGGGAAGAGAATAAATGTGTGACATCACAAGAAATCTGAAGAACAAAGCAAGTGATTTTAAGAGATATGGTGAACTAAACCTATGCGATCGCGATCAATTTGTTTAAACACATGGTGAATTATGACTTGTCAAAAACGAAAAACTTTTGTACAAACTTGGTATATCGCTCAAATTATAATTCAGTGGTGGGGAATGTGCTATAATGAACACATTGACGTTGCCGTTGCCAGATTCAAATTGCCGTTGCCATTGCAAGATTTATATTCTTATATGAATATCAAGACGAACAACTCAAATCTTTATTTAATTTAACAAGGGTTTCATGGAAATCTAATTTTGTGAAAGAATTTAAATCTATAAATGACAACATGTTAATAAAAAGCCATGATCATATCATATGTGGCTAGCACGTTATTACAAACGAAAACAACAATGCCAAGAATTCCAAAACAAAATGTGTCACACAACACAATTCAAGGAGTGATTTATCTCTAACATATACTACTTTACATATACTACGTAAAAGTTGTAATATTCAAATATGATATAACAACTCCCATACATAGTGCGACCACTTCTCACTCTAGAATTACGTTATATAAATTCGCTAATTGCAACATCAAGGCATGTTTTACAATATTTGGAAGAAAGGTCCATAGTACATTCAACCACACCATAAATATTACTCTTGGTTGATACCTCTAGCTTCCCACGAGCATACAACGTTCCAGCTACAGCTTCACTACTTAATAAGGTGAACAACTCATGAACTTTAGATTGCATCCTCAACATTGGATCATTAATGAAATTAAAATCGATCCCATAAATTACATTATTGGTGTCACGTATACCAAAGAAATTTGAATCTGAATATTTTAAGAGGCAGTTTACCGTCTCGTATCAGTTGTTTCGGTTTTGCGAGTCGACGAACCGGCAGCGTTCAGTCACCACTGAGTGACGACCAAAATCGCAGGGGATTTTTTGGGGGGCTTCGTAAAATTGAGCGATTCATGGCATTAACGTTTGAAACGTCACTTTCTATATTCCTCGTATTCACAAATATTGCCCATAGTTGTTTGTCGTATTCGAGAGATATTTACCAATTCAAAGACAATATTTGGCTTTATTGAATATCTGTACTATTTTGCCTTGAGCTTTGCTCAAGTCGCTCTAACCCAAATCCCTCCGACGACCGAGTCCATGGCATCTCTCAGGTCGAGGCTCATCTCGCATGCATATTAATCTTAGCCCATTTTCCCAAATCACATCTTTGATTGATTCTCCTCAAATTTAATTTTGACGATCTCGAGATGTTTTAACATTAGTCTGTCAATGGAGTTTTTGATTAGCGATTAATTATCTATTAGTTTATTGTCTAAAATTGTCTTGAAAAATGGGCCTAGGCGCGGCTATACTATTTTTCGAAACATTAATAAAGCAGTATAGCCGAGCGGCTATACTAGTTTTTCTTAAAATCGAGTATGGTAGGGCGGCTATACTATTTTTAAAACAAAAATAGGTAAACCGAATATAGCCGCACAGCTATACTAGTTTTTTTTATAAAAAGAGAACCCGCCTAGGGAATAGGCGGCCACGTGTCAAAATTAGTATAGCCGCCCGGCTATACTATTTTTAAAATAAAAAATAAAAAACCGAGTATAGCCGCCCGGCTATACTATTTATATATTTAAAAAAATGACCCGCTTAGAGAACACGTTTCAAAATAAGTATAGCCGCACGGCTATACTATTTAAAAATAAAAAATAAAAACCGCAATAAACTAATACTCCCCCTAAGCCGTCGCCTCCTTCTCTCTCTCCCTCCCTCCCTCCCTCCCTCCCTCTCTCTCTCCTCTCTCCTCTCTCTCTCTCTCTCTCTCTCTCTCTCTCTCTCTCTCTCTCTCTCTCTCACAAAAGACCACCACCACCAGGCCGCAACCTGCGACCCGCATATGGAGAGGATGTTGAGTTTCAGTTCGATAACGAGAGAGTCCTGGAGGGATATGGAGAGGAGGATTCAGCAGTTGGATAAGATTAAAAAAAAAAGAACGGAGTTACTATCAGTGTTCGTTTTCGCTAATTTAAAACAAAAAACAAAAAAAAGTGGTAATTGGCCTAAATCAGGAGTACAAATGGCATGCCATTTCTGCTTTGAGTGGTGTAGCATCAGCTCCTTGGTCTTTACAATGGAGAGGAGAGTGTAAAATCACATGATCTTCTGGCAGGAAAAGTTGTCCGTCTCGAAGCTTCCCAAGCGTATGAAGCTGCAAACAAATTTAACATTCACATGAATATATACCTGCCTGCTTGTGAAAGAGTCCAATTGAAATCAAGGCCAAATGTAACCCAGCGCGCCATCCTGCGGTATTGCCATTCCATTGGCTGGTGCAAATATACCATGTTGATCTGGGTCTGTAAGATTCCATGCGTACCCATAAAATGGGAGGCCAAATGCAATCCTTGATGCAGGCACACCTGCCTGAAGCCAAGCACTGAGCCCAGAATCTCCACTTATGCGACTGATTGGGTTGTATAGTGAAGCAGGGGGCCCTGTTACATTGGGTGACCAACCGGGTGCGAAAAAGTCATATGCCATCACATCGATCCAGTCCAAGTTGTCTGATATCACCTGAATGGGGTGCAACAATGAGTGATAAGTTGCAGAGTAGTAGACTGCTGCCACTAGAAGCAATGGGGGCCTCCCACTTGTCTGGGACTCATTGGCCACCGAGGCTCGCCACTCTGCCAGGAGGATGCCAAAGTTAGACATGTCAGTGGCCGTGGCGGGGAACTCCCAGTTAATGTCAAGGCCATGGCAGTTATAAGACCTGGAAATGTTTATGGAGGAGTCAATGTGTTAGTATGAAATTGTATTGTCATTTCTTAGACTCTAGCATAGGTTGGGAATTAGTGGGTGAATATGGGTTGCTGGAAGTTTTGGCGCAACACATTCAATACTGGAGTTTGAAGCATGCCTTGATCGATATGAGAAACTGATTTAAGGTAAATCATGACATAATCATGCATTCATTATAGGATTCCTATCTTCACTATGTTAATCCTATTTTTAATAGGATTAGATTTTATCTCTTGAGATTACTCTCCTAATTGAACTCTATTTTGATTTAAAGTAAAATATTATCTTTTCCTATGTTAACTTGCACGTTAAAAATCAGCCATATTCTTTAGGTAAAGGAGTTAACAAATTAAGAAACAATATTGTTAGTTGGTCTAATTAATTTGTAGTGGAAGTAAGCCAGGTTTTCCTCTCTTGCATTAGTTGGCATCAGTATTGTGAATCCAAAGTGATTCAAATCAAATAGTCCATGTTGGACGTCTTTCATATTGAGAGTCCATATTTGAATCAAGTCTTGTATTGATAATAGCGAGCTTGCAAAAGCTGACGAAAATTAATTGGTGGTTTCCTGTTTTGTTTTTACTAGAGTCCATATTGGATTACAATTGATAATTATAATTCAATAGGATTTGTGGTCATGCTTTGACGTCTTTGACTAGTGCCCATATTGGATCAAACTAGGGAGAGATGATTGATGAGAGTTTGTGCACTCTCAGGTTACTATCTGACGAGAGAGAATCAGTTTTGTATAATACATGTGTCTTGCTTTTCAAACGGACGGCTTTCACATATTTGGTTTTGAGCATATAGAATTTCTAAGAAAAGCTTCTGTGCATATTTTTGAGATAGATCATCAAGTGTTCCATGTTTACTTGGTGATTTATCAAACACATTAATCATTCATACTGCATTCATTTGCATTGTTCGGTGACTCATACGGTTGAGGGCATCAGACCGCGGTGGCGGTTTTACTCGGCGAGCTTGAAGCAATCGTGACCAAGATGTGCGTTCAACATAAGGAGTGTTGAAGATCATCCCGTGACAGAAGTTGAGTTACGAAGAAGTCGGTAAACATTATCTAGAAGGTGTTTAGGATAAGTGTGTGAGTACTTCTTGTAATCATCGTTCTATAGTGAATTTGTGTTGGACTGAGGAGTCTCGTGGATTTTCCTCAGAGGTGGGGTTTTACCACGTAAAATAATTCTCTGCGTGTTCCTTTATTTTACGTTCAGCACATTTCAGGATTGATAAGCCATATCAATCCTGCTACCAAAGTTTATTTTTTGTTTATTGGTTATAATCTTTAATTGGCCTAATCACCCTCTTCTAGGCATTTTTAATCATCCTACAGGTAATTTCACAATGAATGCTTTGCGGGAGCTTGGTTGGCTAGCCATGGAAGCAAAAGTGGTCTTACTTGCGCCTATTGATAAAATGGTTTTGACTGAAGGGTTTCTTAGTTGAACGATGGTTGTGAAATTGGCAAATTGGGGTTGGTCTTAAGTGGAAATGATGACTTGGTTGGTTTGGGAATCAATATCAGCAAAAGCAGAGAATAAGTGAGTGAATAAGGTGGAGTCTATGGCAGCAGCCGGAAATGGGATGCCACTAAACCAGTAACCTGCTTTAACTGTACCATTTGGGGCAACAACTTTGACAAGGAAAAACAGGGTGGACAAGAAGAAAGGTTGTGATTGTGTTTTAGAACCCATTGATTGAGTTCTTCTACAATGATTTTCTGCAGCTTGAATTGAAGCTTTTAGAATCCATTGGTATATGCTTAATTCTTTTTATTTATTTAACACCACTAGGGATTTGATCAGAATGGTTCACTTTAGACTTTAGAGTAGAATATACTAATTAAACCAGAAACAAGCTGTCTATAGGAGTCCATTGTCTAATACAAAGAGTGAACTCAAACTCTTGGATTTCAATGCTTGGCTTGGCTCGCAAATATCAAAGAAATTTAACCATACCTACATGGTAAAATAAAAATAAATATAAAAACTAATTGTGTTGAATATAAAAAATAAAAGCATCTGGTTGTAAATTGTAAAGTGTTAATTTAATTAATAAGGAGGGTACGTACTCTCATCTCATCTCATGCTTTTTTGTGTTTGAGACATTCTCGTAGAACAATTTGGAGTCTGGACCTAAGCCCTTAAAATTCAACAACAACATGTACATCATCACTGGTCGCCCTCAGCAGCAGCCCAATAATATTATATTATACAAAGTAAATAGCTGTTTCAAATTCTTGTTTTCTACAGACTCTACAGAGCAGAGGGCAAACAAAGCCAAGCCAACAATGGCATTCAGGCCTCACGCACTGTAACTGTAAGAAGAAACAGTCTTCACATCACATGCATCCACCTTTAATTAATTATCTCATCTGTCCTCATGTAATTAAATAGCACTTAATATTATACTTACAACTTGTAGCTCTCTGTGTTCTACTGTGTGTACTGATATAGCTGCAATATTGCAGCTGCTTGGTTATATAATTTCCTTTGTCCGAAATCATTAATACTTTTCATCCAAAACATATACAGTATTTATATATATATATATATATATATATATATATATATATATATATATATATATATATATTCATCCAAATATGAAAACCCAATCGCAAAAGGCCGGCATGAAATATATAAAAATGAGACAGAGAGATGATGATTATGAATTTATGAGGATGGTTTGTTGATGCTCTTTTGGGGAGGTCAACTTAGATAAGAAAGACTCGGGTCTTCAGCAGGGAAGATGGCTAGGACCTTCAGTGGCTAGGTGTCCTGCAGAAGACAAAGTGGAAGAAGCAATCGTTAAGCTTCGGACACCGGTGTGGTGCCGGCCGAAGGCTCTCCGATGCTTAAGTCAGCTAAGAGTAGTAACTTTGGCAGAGTAACGGTAAAAGTGAGAAATTAGTTACCCCCTTTACCTCGGGTACTGTTCCCTATTTATAGGGAAGTGAAAGTGGGAGGTTTGTACAAAGTTTCGATGTGGGACTTTGTGCAAGTCGCTCTGGTGGTGACACGTGTCTTGGAGATTAGGTTCGGCAATCAAGAGCTTCGGCAGTCGGGAGCTTCGGCAGGTGTCTGGCACCTTGGAAGAGTGTTTTCCTTCGGCGGGGAGAAGGCATGTCTTCCTTGGTGTTAGTCGTTTTGAGGCTGGACATGCTCGGTTGATTATGGTGTAAACAGTAGTCCCCCAAGTTCGCGGTCAAGAAGTAACTTCTGGGTTGGGAACTTGTAAGATTTTGCATAATCGTGACCGAGCATTCCCCCAAGTTCGTGGGGCAGTCCCTAGTCCCCCAAGTTGGCAATCTAGAAGTTGCGTCAAGCTTCAAGAATATGTGGCCTAGGTGCTAGGCTTAGGCAAGTGTCGTGCCTTTGGGCAAGAGCCACCTAGGCCTGAGCTTCGCAAGAGAGTATTTTTGCAGTAAAGGGTTGGGGCTGGGCCAAGCAAAGGAGTAGGGAGTTATGGACATTAAAAGGGGAAATTAACAAAAATTGAAAAACATAGCTATAATTGTTTAAATGCGAATTTGGGAGGCCAAACGACCTCGGAAGCCCAAAAACCATCATATGTCACAGCAAAGCTGTGAGTTTGATTCGTGGCGTCGTTCCCTTTCCGAAAAGGTATTTTACGTCCCAATCGGAGCTCGGACGCCAAATCTGCAAATTCCCACCACGTCTTTTTTTTTTTTTGGGACTAGTGAAGCCTCCAAATTACCTCGGCAGTCTAGCTTCGGCAGTCCAGCTTGAGTTGATATTGAGCTAGGCCTTCGGTAGGGGAAAGTCAAGAGAGCCGAGCTGGGCCTGGCGTTTGGGCTTCGGCAAGTGAGTGGAGAAGGCATGGAGAGTTTGGGCTTCGGCAAGTCATTTGGAGCCGGTTCCAAAGTGGGCTTCGGCAAGCCTCATTAACTCAAGTAGTTGGGCCTTGTGCTTTTATACCTTGAGTGAGGAGTCCCCATTAGCTAGGGTTTGGAGAGAAAAGGTGCAAGTCTCCCATTTGCTTAAGACCTGCCGCCACCTTTTGTCATCCAAAATTTTTGTCGCAGAAACCTGCTGCTCGGCGCTCCACTGGGAGGTCGTGGGCCAGGCTTCGGTGAGAGGGACAGGTAGTGAGCTTGGAGCTGGGTTCGTAGTTCGATTCGGAGGAGGTGCCGAACGGCAAGAGGTATTCGAAGGTAGTTTGGTGAGGGGCTAACTGTCTTGACAAGGAGCGGAGTCTCGTGTCTAGGTTTCTCGGTTGAGCCGTGTCCGTAGTGTCGTTCAGCCTTTTGTTCGTGGGGAGGTCATCCAGTCTAGGGCCAACTAGGGTCCGGGTCCTTAGCGAAGGCAAGGAAGGTTATTGGAGCCGCAGATTCGGAGGTTGCAGATTCGACAAGAAGGTAACTTTTGAGGCCTCCAAAAAAGATTCATGGGTCTTGTCGTTCGGCAAGTAACACAGGACATGCTTCGGTAGGCATTGTTGTTTGTTTGTTGTTTTTCTGTTGTTTTTTTGTTTTTTTGTTTTTTTTTGTTTTTGAAATGGTTTGGATTCGAAGGAGGCTAGGCTTGAAAGGAGGGTGAGCCATTGAATTTTGCCTGGTGGTTGGATTCTTAGGGTCAATTTGTGAGAGTAGTTTTGAGAAGAAGGTTGTGCCTTTGGACTATTGTCAATCTTCGGCAAGGAAGCTAGGCCCCAAAAGTGGAGGCCAAGCTTCAAGAAGAAAGTCGGGCCTCAGCTTGAGCCGGATTCGAGTGGGTGGGTGTTCGTGGCATGGCCTTTGCCGTTGAAGCGGATTGGGCTTGGCCTTTTGGAAAGGTCCAACCATTAAAGGGCCACGGGAGTTTTTATGGGAAGCTTGGGCTTTAGCGTTGGTGAAGGAAAATTGGAATTTAGGGGCGGGCCTTTGGCAAGGGTTAGGACTGAGCCTAAGTGGTGTTTTGTAGGGTTAAATTTGTGCGACCCCATACCTTCTCGCACAGTCTTGCCGTTCGGCAAGGCCAAGTCGAGCTAGGCCATTGGAGCATAGTTTAGTCCTTCGAGCCATTAGAGCCGTGGGCTATGGGTGGGTGAGATAACCGTTTCTCTTCTTCACGGCTCTTGCCCTTCGGCAAGAGTATTTTGAACTAATCTGATTATTTGTTTTGTGTTTTCGTTTTGGGCTAGGCTTTTAGAGTTATTGAACGGGTCGAGTGGTGGGCCATGAATTGTAGACTGGCCATTATCTTTGAGCTAGGGTTTAGTGGCCGGGCCTAAGCTTTTTGAAAGGAGAATTTTTGGCAAGGGTTCTTTTGGGTGACCCTCCAAAACTTTGGCACGGGCCTTGCTTGTTCGGCAAGGTCCTTGAATTCCTCTCTCCTTTTTTTTTCTTCTTTTTTTCGAATTTTGATTTTGAAATTTGAATTTCAAATTGTTGTGCAGTACAAGGGATTTGAGAGGAAGTTGAAGGGTGCTAGGGTTTTCTCGTGAATCGAGGCGTGGGTACCCTTGAGACTTTATAAATAGGAGCTTGGGGTGGAGAAGGTCTCACACTTGAGACTTGAGAAAAATTTGGAAAAAGGGAAGAGGAGCGAAGGAGATTTCCGACGGGTTTTTTTTGGTGGTGGTGCTAGGGCCAAGGTGATTTCCGGCGTCTTTTGTGGTGGTGTAAACAAGGTTAGACCTCCTTTCCCATACATTTTTGAATTGAAATGTCTGTTTTTGCATGAACATGTTGAAGATTAGGAAGAACACCTTGGATATGAGCATGAACTTGATGAACACTTTGAACATTGATATGAACTTGTGGAATGTACTTTTCGATCCTTCTTGCATGTGCGTTAGTTCCTTTTCCTTGTTTACGCATATTGTAGATGTCCGAAAGTTCGGTAGAGAAAGTCATGACCTCCCCGCCTTTGGTGGGGAAGATGAGAGTTCGATCGAGCCAAGCCTTTATGTGTGTTACGAGGATGAGAGTTCCCAGACGAGAGGGTGTTGTAGAAGGCGTAATAGAGAGTAGGATGGTAGTGCATGAGGGTGAGGTGAGCCATGTACAGATTAAGGTCACCTGCATATAAGGAGATGCGGAGGAATTACAAGGATTTATAGGCCATATGTAATCGGGTTCTAGCCTTGCCTTATACACCAGAGGTGGGCTCGAGTGTCGAGGCATCACCATCGGGTCCGTTGGTGTGGCCATGGCTTCGGCCGAGGGGGTGGACATACGGGTTGGTGTCCCATTGGCGAAGCGGAATTATCTTACAGACATAAAGGCTGGCCGAGCCGGACAGAGTATTGTATCCCACCCTTTGTAGGCTTGAGGATACCGCTTACGTGGATGTGGTGAGATATCCTCGGGAGGGCTCGGTATTGATTTTTACGGATATGTATCATCATGGCTTCAGACTACCATTTCATCCTTGGGTGCAGATGATGTTGGCAGTGGGGTATGCGCCAGGCCAATATAATCCCAACTTTTGGATTTTACTTCATGGGGTGTACATTGCTTGGTGGTTGGTGGGGTTGGGAGCCAACATTCGAGCAATTCATGTATTTGTACTCAATTTCGAGACAACAGGAAGTTTTGGCTGGGTACAAGCCAATTGTCGAAAGGCGAAAGTAAGGGGTTACTTTATCGGTCACATGCCGTCTACGCAGAAGTCCTGGAGGAACAGGTGGTGCCTAGCTTATTGTGGGAGTGTCCACCAGGGAAGACAGTTGCCAAACATATTCCTACCCATTTCCAGTCTATAGGTCCTTAGCCCCATCCTTTAAGTGTTGTGTTGTGTTTTACTCTTGGTTCTCCATTGTGGATTGTGCAAGTGTAAATGGGTGAGTAGTATGTAATCTTTGCTGCAGGTTCGGTGAAGTGGGGTCAATCTCCAAGGAGCAAGAAGACGAAGTTGAGAGGGTGAGGTCACTGTTGTCAGAAACCCAGCGTGAGTGCCGAAACCTAGTGACCCAGGAGAATTTGCTTGAGTCCGGACTGTTGCAAGGAAGTAAGTACCTATATCACCTTTGTTCTTTGCTTTCTGATTTCTTTTTGTAATTGTGACTAACTTAACTTAACTTTTGATGTGCAAAGGCGGGGTTATAAAAGGAGCACGAAAGTGGTCGTGGATATTGATGATGCTTTGAGATGCAGAGGCGACTTAGGAGTCTCGGGCGAAGAAGGCAGAAGAGAAGGGGGTACCCCAAAGGCACTGGGAAGCGCCCTAGAGATGACGAGGCGAGTTGCCGACGTCTTGGGAAGAGGAAGGCGGTAGAGGAAGCTCACCAAAGTGTGATGGGGACAGAGCCTAGGCTTCCTCCCTTCGATCTACAGCACCGCCGGCTACCCTTCGGTGTTGAGGATGTATTTGTTGAGGAGTGGAGAAGGTGGACTTCTCCAAGATGCGCCGACAAAAGAAGGAAGTGAACTTGGCCATGCATCGGCAGGAAGTTCCCTTGGTGAACGTCTTCTGGAAGGCGTGAAGAGTGATCCCGAGGCTCGGCGAGGACTCGTGCCTCTTCTTTGCAGATCAGGCCCGTAAGACGATCCTCACGTCTGCCTATGTAAGTTATGTCTGTTTTTGAACATGTTCATATCATTACGGTCTGTTCTAACTAATGATGACTTGTGTTGTATGATGCTTTATTTTGTAGGCCTTTGGCGAGATGTACGTCAACATGGCTAAGGCGAGATAAGGAAATCCAGAGGTCAAGAGGCGCGATGAAGTAGCCAAGACTAAGATGGCAGAGGCGCAGAGGCCATCGAGAGAAAAGAACCCGTTGTTCTTTGTTGCAGAAGGCGGAGCTGGCCAAAGAGGTGGAAGAGCTAAAACGGTCGAAGGCCGAAGAGGTGGAGGAGCTGAAACGGTCGAAGGCCGAGGAGGTAGCTGCTGCCCGAGTCGAGGCGGTCGAGTCGTCTGGGACCTCGAGAGGAGCTGAGGAGTTATATCATGGACCGTTTGGTAGATGAGCGGCTTCGTTGGGAGGAGAGGTTGGCGAGGTTCAACCCTTCGGTGGAGATCAACTTTGATACGAGTGGCGAGCCTCCTTCTCCGAGTCCCACTATCGATGCCACTGGTGCCACACTAGAGCAAGAGCCAGAGCCGGCTGCCACTGATGTCGCCTCTACCTAGTTTTGAAGGCGTTGCCTTCTGATGTACTTTTGCTATTTTGGGAACTTGGTTTTTATTGGAACTTGATGTTTGTTTATGTTGGAACTTGATGTTTGTTTTTGCTATGTATGAACATTTTGCCTTGCTTGGGGCGAGGTTATGTTAATTTGCTATGATATTTGACTTGTTGTCATTTGATATCGATTGTGCGAGCAAAATGATGATCATGTGATTGATAGAATTAGCCAAAGTCGGCATTTCATTAGATAGGTGCCGAAAGGCAAAAGATACAAGAGATGGTCGAGGCGGGGCTCAAGACCGAAGTAAAAGAAAACGTAGTCCTAGTGTCTAGGTGTGTTTACTTATAATAGTACTTGAGGTGATCGGCGTTCCAAGGATGAGGCAAAGTCTTGCCCTTGGGATCACGAAGGCGATAAGTGCCGGGCGGCAGACTTTGGTAATCTCATAGGGCCTTCCCATGTTGGGCCTAAGGTACCTTCAAGAGAATTTTTGGTGGCCAAGGAAACCTTACGCATGACCCAGTCCCATTCTTGAAAGCACGGGGTTTGACTGGAGTCATAGTACTTGGCGACACGCTGTTTGTACGCGACGTTGCGCATGTTGGATTGGTCACGGCTTCGTCAATGAAGTCGAGGTTCAAAGCTAACTGCTCGTCATTAGCTTCGGCATCGTAAGTGGAGGTTCGGTAAGTGGGCTGGCCAATCTCCACCGGGCCACGGCCGGTACCAAAGGAAAGGGAGAACGGTGTCTCTCCCGTGGAGGTACGGAAGGTGGTGCGATAGGACGAGCACCTCTGGGAGTAGCTACGGCCAACAACCCTTGGCTTTGTCAAGTTTGGTCTTCGTGGTCTTCTTGATGATTTTGTTCACGGTCGACCTGGCCATTGGGTGAGGATGGGCTGGGAAGCAAAGCAAAGACGTATCTTGAGGTTGGAACAAAATTGCTTGAACTTTGCATTGTCAAATTGCGGCCATTATGCGTGACGATGGTGTTGGGGATGCCGGCGACATACGATATTCTCGCTGCATTTAACGTTTCAATGCGAGCTGCCGTGATGGTAGCTAGGGCCTCACCTCACCCACTTAGTGAAGTAGTCCACGGCTACAATCTGCGTACTTGACCTGGCCCTTACCTTCGTGCATAGGTCCAATGAGGTCAAGTCCCCATTGGGCAAATGGCCAAGGACTGACCATGGCCGTCAATGGTTCAAATTTGGAAGTTGTGGAATCTTGGCAAATCGCCGACACTTATCGCACTTCAGGTGAAGGCCTGGGCATCGGTGTGAAGTGAGGGCGAAGTATCCTTGCCTAATGGCCTTATGCGCTAGGGAACGAGCGCCGGAATGATTGCCACAGATGCCTTCATGGATCTCCCGAAGAACATAATTACCTTCCTCTCGGAGTAAGACACCGAAGGTAGGGAAGGCTGAAGCCACGCTTGTATAGAGAGTCATTGATGATCGGTATCGAGCGGAGCGATAGCGAACACGCCGTGCTTCAACAGGATCAGCGGTAGTGTCCGGTTTTGCAAGAAGCGAAGGATGGGGTCCATCCAAGTAGGACCGTGATCAATGGTACGAGATGAGTGGGGTTTGTGTGCTAGGCGATCCAGAATTCGATGTGGATGTTGCGACGCTGCCTGGTCCAAGGCCGAGGCTAGTCGGGCCAAAGCATCGGCATGGTTGTTCTCGTAACGTGGTACCTGGCTGATGAGATAGGCATCAAAAGTAGTCAACATGTGGCGGGCATCTTTGAAGATATCTTGTCATAGAGATGTCTTTGGCGGTGAAGTCCTGGTTGACTTGATGAACAACGAGCTTGGAGTCACCGAATATCTGGATTTGTTTAGAGCCCAGCTCCTTGGCTAGCGAAGGCCAGCCAGAGTGCCTCATACTCGGCCGCATTGTTGGAAGCATGGAATTGAAAGCGGAGCGTACTCAAGGACAACCTTATCCGGGAGATAAGAACAAGGCCAGCCCCACATCCTGGGCATTGGAGGAGCCATCTACATACAATGTCCACAATGGTCGGGTAAGGTCGAGGGTGCCATTGCTAGCGATGTGGACGAGCTTTGAGGAGGAGTGGGCTCGGCAGGTATGACACAGGGCTTGGCCAAAACTTGGGGTTCGATGAACTCGGAGATGAAATCTGCAACCGCCGTCCCTTGGTAGTGGGCGAGGTTTATAGTGGATATCAAATTCACCGAGCTCGATGGCCCACTTGACTAGCCTACCAGAAGTTTCTCGCTTCGCAAAACTTGCCTCGAGCGGCTGGTTGGTTAGGACATGGATGGTATGTGCCTGGAAATAAGGTCTCGGGCGTCCTGGCGGACACTACCAAGGCAAAAGCCGACTTCTCGATGTCTGGGTATCGAACCTCGGCATCCTGTAATGCCTTGCTTACGTAATGCAGGATGTTCGGCACCTTCACGTGGTCCGATGAGCAGAGCTAACCGCTGGCGGAGATGGATAGGTAAATCGTGAGGGTGTCTCCAGGCTCGGTGTTGACAACAAAGGGCTCGGCTCATGTACTCCTTGAGCTCGTTGAAAGCCTTGTCACACTGGGGTCCAGGTGATGGTACGCTTAGTTCCCTTGAGAGCCTTGAAGAATGGGGCACAACGATCAGTCGCCTTGGAGATAAACCTGGTGAGTGCTGCGACGCGTCCGGTGAGGCTTTGGATATCCTTGACCGTCGTTGGTACCGTCATGTCTAAGATAGCCTGGATCTTCTCTGGATTGGCCTCAATACCTCTCTGGCTTATCATGAAACCCAAGAATTTACCTGAAGCCACCCCGAATGCACACTTTGTGGGGTTGAGCCTCATGCTATGCTGCTTCAGGATGGTGAACATGACAGATAGGTTAAGGATGTGCTGGTCAGCAGTACGACTCTTGACTAGCATGTCATCAACATAGACCTCCATGGTGTTGCCAATCAATGGTGCGAAGAGGCTATTCACCAAGCGTTGATAAGTGGCTCCAGCGTTCTTGAGGCCGAAAGGCATTACCTTGTAACAATAGAGGCCACGATCTGTAATGAAGGAGGTGTGGGCTTGGTCATCCGAATGCATGAAGATCTGGTTGTACCTCGAGTAAGCATCCATGAAACCGAGGAGGCGTGACCAGTGTGGCGTCAACTAGCTGGTCAATTCGAGGAAGAGGAAGCTATCCTTAGGACAAGCCCGATTAAGGTTGGTGTAATCGACGCACATGCGCCACCACTTCTTTTGTTTGCGGACCATCACCACATTAGCCACCAGGTGAGATAGTCCACCTCTTTGATGAACCCAATGCTACTCACTTATTTACCTCTACCTTCATGGCCTCATATCGCTCTGGGTCATAAGCGCGACGCTTACGCGAACGGGTCGACTGCGGGATTAATGCTCACCGATGGGATATGATGTCCGGTGATATGACGGGCATGTCGTTGTAAGACAGGCGAAGACCTCAAAGTTGAGGCGAAGGAAGGCGACAAGATCGGAGCGAAGCTCTGGTGAAAGGATGTGCCGATTCGGACTTGCCGATCCGGGATGTCGTCATGGAGAGTAACTAGCTCAAGGTCCTCCACGAGTTCGGCCGATTTGGTGGCGAATTCCTCCTGGGATCTTCAGCGTTCGAGTGCCAGCTCGAGAGGGTGCTGGTGCCTTGGTTCTTGCTAGGGCCTCACCCTTATGTTGGCGATTGGTGGACTTCACCGCTGAGGCGTAATGACCGGGCGCCAAGTTGGTCGCTGCGCACCGTGCCCGTGCCATGGGGTGTATGGAACTTAAGCGGCAGCATATGTGTTGAAATGAAAACTTTTATTTGGGCCAAGGCGGGCGCCCAAGGATGATGTTGTGTCGTAGGCGATACGATGAGGAAGGGAGTGGTGACCGTTGCTCGTTGGGGTGCCGAACCAATGGAGATAGGGAGGTGGATGCTTCCAATGGGCTGGACAACATCCCCAGAGAAGCTCACAAGAGGGTGATGCTTCGATCCGAGGTGAGTAGGGACACGGAGTTCGTTGAAAGCATCAACAAACATCACACCGACCGAGCCGGTGTCCACCAGGATACGCCCAACGTCGAAGTTAGAGATGTCCGCACGGATGATGAGTGGGTCGTCATGAGGGAGAATGACACCACGCTCTTCTTCCTCGCTGAAGGTAATGGAGGCCCAGCCTGACCTTTGCGTCTTCGGCATGCGTCCTGCCGATCTTGAAGACACAGTGCGCATAGGTGGAGCGAACATAATGTTTGATGGAGTTGTTGGAGGTACCGGCTAATGTAGGACCACCATCGATGGTGGAGATCATGTTGATCTGCCGTTGGTGAGGGTTAGGCGGGGGTGGGAGATTATGCACATATTTATCCAGCTTTCCCTCACGGATGAGTCCCTCAATGATGTTGCGCAAGGCAACACAGGATTCGGTGTCATGGCCACTGAATTGGTGAAAACGGCAGAAGACGCCTGTGTTCGGCATAGGCTTGTTGGACGGTCTCCGGGGAGGAGGTTTGGGTATAATAGGAGCCTCCTGGACCAGGACATCTTCATAAGTAGTGTTCGGGGTGGTGAACACCTCGAACCTGGGCTTCGGCGCGAAATTGAGGGGAGCACGATCACCGTCCTTAGAGGGTTGGTTCCGCTGGTCGGTGGTGGTTACCGTGTCTCATCACGTTTCCCATTCTTGAAGGTGTGCTGATAGTTATCCTTCCTCTTAGGAGTCGGGTACCACTGGTTGTCGAGAATGGGAGCGGAATGCGAGGTTTAGTCAGCGGAGTGCCGGAGCGGATGGGGATTGCCGAAGGAGGAGGGATTGCCGAAGGTGCCTCCTGGCTGGTTGGGTGGGCCACGTTTGGTGTTAAAGTACTCGGCCTTGGCGTGAATGGCTACTGTTTCATCGATTCTGCATATGTGTTCCATGGGTTGTCGTGGACTAGGTAGCGGAAGTTGGATTCTCTAAGGCCACTTTTGAAAGCGCCAAAGGCGACTCGGTCGTCAAGATCTGGGCAACGAGAGTACTCGTGGCTGAAGCGGCTGCATACTCCCGGGCGGGGTTCGTCCTCACCTGCCGAAGCATATACAAATCGTCCGCGGAGTAAAGGCGATCGGTTTGGATCATGAAATGGTCCAGGAAGGTTCTGCCAGTGCTATCAAAGGAGTTGATAGTCCGGGGTTCAAATGGTAGAACCAATTCAAAGTCACACACCGAGGGTAGAAGGGAAAGGAGACACATTCCTTCATCACTAAGACCCTTGCAACCCAGGGCTGACTGGAAAGAATGGATGTGGGTCGTGGATCCTCCGTGCCGTGTAGAAGGAAATGCGAAGTGGTGAATGTCCTTCTCCCGATGGTAGTTGAGGATACGCTCGGTAAAGGGCCCAGGGTGTGGTTTCGCCTGCAGGGCTGGTGACCTCGGTGTTGTTCACTCTCCGGGCGTCGGACCTTCTCAAAGAGGAGGCGCATGGCCAGGTCGGCATGCGGGAGAGTGTCGTGTCAAGGCCTGGGGTGTGGGATGGGGTTTGCCGGTAATCTTCCCATTTCTCGAAATCTTCTAATGGTAGGACTCCCAAGCCTCGGGATGGTAAGATTCCCAATCATCTGAATCCCCGTGCCCTCCGTGTCGTAAGCGAGTAGGCTTCGGTAGGGGGCCTAGTTGTGCCACCCTTTGGTCATCGAGGTCGACATTAATCCGGATAGGCTTCTTCCGCTTCTCCGAGATACGGTCTCGGCAATCTTTGTAGACTTTGGTTGGGCCATGGGGCCGGTCTTTGGGTGGGGAGATGTGGAGGAGCCGCGACTTGGTCGTCTCCGGATGAAGATGACCTTTGCCTTTGTCAGGCCTGGACTGAATGGGGGCACTATGACGGGAGGTAAGTGGTTGGTTCAGTTGGGTGTGCCCAATGTCCTGGGTGTGGTCTTGCTGGGTGATTTGGTGGTGAGTTCCCTCCAGAGTGCGCTTCAGGGCTCGGCAGTCATGCTCCAATTCCACATTTTTGGTGCGAATTTGCTCGTAGTTCTCCGACATCTTGGTGACGCTAGCGCGGAGACGCTCGACCTCACTGGAGATCCCCTTCGCCGAAGGTTTCCTTCGAGAGGAGTTCCCACGGGGGTATGGTGCTGGGTATCATGGTCGGGCCTCGCTTGGCATAGCGAGAATGTGGGGTGAAGAAGAGGCGGCGGGGCCTAATAGGGAAGGAGCCAGCGGAGTTGGTAGAGGTAGTTGGGATTCAAAAGTCGATTCCCACAGACGGCGCCAAACTGTTGATGCTCTTTTGGGGAGGTCAACTTAGATAAGAAAGACTCGGGTCTTCAGCAGGGAAGATGGCTAGGTCCTTCAATGGCTAGGTGTCTGCAGAAGACAAAGTGGAAGAAGCAATCATTAAGCTTCGGACACCGGTGTGGTGCCAGAAGGCTCTCCGATGCTTAAGTCGACTAAGAGTAGTAACTTTGGCGGAAGTAACGGTAAAAGTGAGAAATTAGTTACCCCTTTACCTCGTGCACTCGTTCCTATTTATAGGGAAGTGAAAGTGGGAGGTTTGTACAAAGTTTCGATGTGGGACTTTGTGCAAGTCGCTCTGGTGGTGACACGTGTCTTGGAGATTAGGTTCGGCAATCAAGAGCTTCGGCAATCGGGAGCTTCGGTAGTGTCCGGCACCTTGGAAGAGTGTTTTCCTTCGGCGGGGAGAAGGCATGTCTTCCTTGGTGTTAGTCGTTTTGAGGCTGGACATGCTCGGTTGATTATGGTGTAAACATGGTTAATGTCTGCATATGATCAAATAGACAAAGATGAACACTGAATTAAATAATTGAGAGAGATCAGTTGGTGGAAGGGGGAGGAAGGTGCACACAATTTTAGCCCCCACCCAACGGTAATGGGGCAGGCAGAGGGATGGAGACATGACAGTCCAAAATAAAATACGAGACACACACATATCATACGTATATATATATTATATGTACTTCATATATATGCACTGAAAGATTGAAGATCATTTTGGGTCCCTGTTGTACAATATGTATCATACGACATATCCATCTCCCAAACATGACCCACAATTTCCAACTACTCCCGGAGATCTCGACCCTTACCGGCGTGGAAGAAGACGGGGAAAAAGGGGGGGGACAATATATGAGAGATCTTCATAAAAAATCAGCGAGAAAACGAAAGAAATGAAAAAGAAACAAAAAAAATGAATGAATGATGGATTAATTAATAAATAATACAATGAGAATGGGCTGTGGGGGGAGGAGCAGTAATGTTTGTCTCACAGAATGCGTGGGTGGTGTAATGGCTAATGGGGGTATTCAATGAGTTTTGCAGAGTTTTTGAAGTGAAGGGAGTTTGAAGAAGGAGAAGATGAGAGAGAGGGTCCCATGCATATTAATAATTCTTGCAATGCAAATTTTTGTTTTAAAATTTTGTCTCCGGCCCACACAATGACATTCTCATTTATTTCTGTAGAGAGAGAGTTATAAATGATAAACAGTAAAGTATGTTCCAATTCATTCATTCATTTACAAAAAGATCCTATGTCTACAAATACAAAATTAATTGAAAGATGCTGCATGCAATGCAATGCAATGCAATGTCAATGCCAATGCCAATGAAATGCAGAGCTTATCTAGATCTGGGTAAATCTGTCATACCTAGCTAGCCGCACTTTGTCTCTCTCCTATATACATTGCTATGCTTGCAAAGAAATGTGCAAGTGTACCACTGTCATGCATGCCTATGTCTTTCTTTTACCAAAATAGACGCCCACTAAAACAAAAGTTAAATAACTAACTGTTTGCTTGAACATATTTTAACTAGCTTCAACTTGGTTTCACTCCCTCATATTATAACATGTACGCGTCTTATTTTATTAATATTATACCCTAAAATATAAACTCGTTATCTACTTATATTATAATCAAGTTATCTACTTATATTATAATCAATGTATTAAAGTGTTTTGACGGTCAAGATTAGGGGTGGACATCAATTCGGCCGAATCGATGAAACCGCCGAACCAAACCATAATTACTGGTTTAGTTTGGTTTTGATTAAAAAAGTCAAACAATTTAAAAACTAGACCGGACCGAATATGGTTTGATTTTAAACTTTTGTAAACCGACCGAAACCAAACCGACTATTTATGTGTATATTTATTTATTTATTTATTTATATTTTATTTTATATGTGTAATACTTTAATTAGGTAATAAATATATATATATATATATGAATATTTGAATTGAGCTATATTAGTTAGTGAAATATGAAGTTTATGACATTTTGAGCTTTAGAATGGTTTCGTACTCTAGAAAATTATTTATGCATGAAGCATGTTGTGAATCTGTTGGCTAAAATTGGGCTAACAATGTTGAAAAAATGTAAAAAGAAAGATAATTGGGCTTAGGCCCAAACCGGCCGAACCAAACCGTCTTAAATTAGTTTGGTTTTTATAACTTTTAGTTTGGTTTGGTTTGGTTTGGTTTAGTTCGGTTTCTTTTATAACTTTTATTCAAATCAAACCGAATTAAATCATTATATTGTAATTAATTCGACTGTGATTTTGAGATAAAATTGATTCAATCTAGACCATGTCCACTCCTAGCCAAGATATAGGGATGCAGCCTTATGTACGTGCTATTTGTACGTAGGAGGAGTAGTGCGGTTCCAAGTTCTAGGGTCGTACAGGCATGCATGCAGATGCAGTCTTGTACAGACACCATTAGAGTAGTGGGTGAACTCTCCAGCGCTTTATTCAATAATAACTACCTAGCATGTAGTTTGATTCCATACATACATATATATATATATATATATATATTATCATTATAAAGATAATTCATGGGTGAGATTAGATGTAAAATGATTATATAATAAGAGAAGATCCAGCTTCTAGAAGATATATATATATATATAGATGCGTTAAACTTGTGTTTGAATGGAAACACAGTTCATATAACAGCAAATGATAGACTATAAACTATGATGAGAGAGAGAGAGAGGGGGTTGTTGAAGGTGTAAATGAGAAAATTGATGGGTGATAAGCTAGAATTGGACTCATATGGAGGGAAGTAAATGTGGAAATATATATATATATACGAAAGGTACAGACAGAAACGAAAGGTACAGACAGAAACGCAACATCACTTTAAATGAAACGCGCGCACTCCCATGGCAGGCCCAAACTTGCAATTACTCCCCTTGGATCCTCTTCGTCCTTTCCACCCAGCCACCATGCATTCCAATTTGCAATTTGTTTCTACTATTTCCAAATTCAATTTATTTGTAATGTGTGGAGCCTTTGAGTACTATATTCAAAATTTCCATTTCAAATTTATTTTAGTATATAGTTTACTACTAGTACTACCATATATATTCAATCTAATAACTTGAAATTGATTTTTGATTTCATCGTAGCACGCAGATACCTTGTCTGCGCAGCACATTGTGTTGAACTTTCCAGGTCGACGAGGCGCTCACTCCAACAACACCGACATCGTTGTCACTTAACCACCCGCACAATCCTCGCAAAGGTGTGGGTTTTATCACAAAAGCGCCTTTGCACATAGTTAGAGAGGGTATTTCTATTTAAACTACTTTCTCTTTGGCCCTCTAGCCGATGTGGGACAACAATGAGTTCCAACACATTGAAGGCCGTACCTTTCAATTATATATATAAAACATATATTTTTATAAAGAAAAGTTCACCCCATCATATATTTAGTACAATATATAATTAAGGATGAAGATGAGTGAAGAAAATGATGGTTAATTAAAAGGCTTTAATCTATAAATATGTAAATGCGACAAATTGAACAAAAACATGTGTTTGAGCAAGAAAATGTGGGGCAACCAGATGAGATGACGACGGGTACTGTACTACTTACCCTCTGCAAACTTGTTTCCTAATTAGTATTTGAGCAAACTTAATTGGTTCAAAATCATAATACTCTATCTATTGTTACTTAGTAGATCCTAAAATTAATCGAGTACCCCATATAATCAAAATTACTTGAGTACATCCTAAAATCAGTCACATTTACTCAATTAATTTTAAAATTCATTTAGCAAGACTCAAAATTAATTATTTTTTGCCTTTCAAATATTAAATATATATATATATATATATATATATACTATTGTTGTCCATTGCAATTTCAAGATTCTCTTCAGATCAATCAAATATTAAATCATGAACAGAAAAGGAGGGGATGATGAGAGGAAAGGAGAAAGCAATATTAGTGATGATGAGCAGCCTCGCTGACCAGACAGTGAAGTACTATATAGACGTTTGCTTTGGCTTTGGACGGAGGTTAAAGAGGAACATTCCTCCCGTCTAGACTGCAGCGCTGCCTACCTGCATATTTATATAAATAAACACCACTTTAAGAAACCATGGCATTCAAACTTGTTGTTTTCTTTCTCTGCTTCCCTATAAAGAACGAAAGAAGCGCTCAATTCACCCCCAACCCCACTTTTTAGAATTTTCCACTGCCACCTCTGAATCTCATCCAGAACTAATACATATGGTCCTTCTTTTCATCTCTTATTGACCCTTTTTATGTAGCAGATCGCGATAAAAGGTATATATAGCGTTGACCAAAACAATTAAGGCAACTCCTAATTAAACAATTTTTATGTAAATGATCCACTAGTGTAGTGGTTTGAAGAATCGCTTCTTTGGAAAAGTCTGAGTTAGAGTCCCAACATCCGCAGAAGTGTGTGAATTTAATATATTATCGCTTCCTCTCAATAGAAAATGTATTTAAAAAACAATTTTGATATAATTCGTGAAGAGACTAAAATTAACTTTCCTTTGCATATATTATGCATGTAGAATTAATATGGATGATATGAAAAACAAAAAAGTGCATGTGTACGTACGTTTGTAAAAGATAACATCATTCATTACACCTCTCAATTAATAATGTAGAATTAATTACGTCATGCCTGCAAATGCAGATTGTATATTATCACCTCTCAATTAATTTAGAGGATGGTTAGGTTAGGAACAACCTTAATTCGTACATGTAAATATAATTGACAAACCTAGCTTTACTTAATGTTCAGACCAAAATTCACAACGAACACTTACCTAACACCAACTTATTAGTGTCCTAGTTAAAAAATATCTTCATTTCTATTTTATTTGCGGAGTGTTAATATTATATGCCATCAATGTCTTTGTAGTAACCGAATTAATGATATACGCCCAACGAATTAATTTTGTCATCTTCCAATTTGTGGCAAAGTTCAATTGAAGAAAGAATCCACCACGATATTTCCTATTTCTCTCAGCATACCCTCTCTTATTTACTTCTCCTTTTCGCAAATCTAGCTACCTTCTACTTCTACATATTACTTCCACCCATAATAATACACACCTTTCTTTCTCTGATCTTGACAACCTCTCCACTCTCCCTCCCTTTCGTCTTTTTCCCCGACAACTAATTCCCTTGTTGCCTGGCCTGTAGCTACTTCCTTTTCCTTTTCCTTTTCCTTTTTCCTTCTTGTTTGTTTTGTTCTTTTGGCTAATTGACCAAGCTGTAAGCTGTATAGCAAAGCATCTATGGCCATGGATGATCACGACCGTCCATCATCTGATTTTTCCAAGAACACGAGCAGTGCTACTACAGCGACACCAATTGCAACTTGGCCACTCCAGGGGACGATCTTTTTAGCATATTGGAGAGCTTAGATGATGGATTTGGATTAGGAGGAGCCATGGAATTCCCTCCGCCGCCAGCCCCGGTGGAATTGGATGATGAACAACCACCGCGACTGTTTTTTCAGCTCGTCGTCAGCTTACCAGACCGAGCTTGACGAAACCAATTCGCCCCCGAAAACCAAGAGATTGAAGCTTTCTGCATCATCGGCTTCAGGAGGAACCGCGACCACTTTCTCGGATGAAGATGGGCAACAAACAAGGATGTCTCATATAACAGTGGAGCGCAACCGTAGAAAGCAAATGAACGACCATTTGTCTGTCCTGCGCTCTCTCATGCCTTGCTTCTATGTCAAACGAGTCAGTTTATCTACCCATCCATCCATCCATAATAATCTTATTAATTACATCAAATCTACATATATACATATGCTTTTTTCATTTTCTTTACATAAATATTTCGTCCCTTCACTTTCAAACTTTCAAGCAAAAGTAGAAACCCCCCACGTACACTGTACACTGTACGCACCATGGCTGGCTAGCTGCACTATTTTTTGTTTTTGAGTGTTTTTGTCTGCACCTAGTATTAAGCATTAACTAGCTAGCTACTTCAAAACAGTACTAATTCATTAGTTTTTTTAAACATGTGTATATATTTTTGTGTACCTAATTTGCTTGTCTGCTTTTGGTTCAGGGAGATCAAGCATCAATAATTGGAGGGTGGTTGATTACATCAATGAACTGCAGCAAGTTCTTCAATCGCTAGAGGCCAAGAAGCAGCGAAAAGCCTACAGTGAAGTGTTAAGCAGCCCTAGGCTGGCCTCAAGTCCAAGACCACCTGGTCCCTCACCACCAGTCCTTAGCCCTAGAAAGCCCCTCTCAGTCCTATTAAGTGTGGTGGTCTTTAGCATCTTTACGTTGCTCAATATCAGCCATACTAGTATCTTAAAAATAAAAAACTATTTACTACTTGTTTTTCTCACCCAAAAAAAAAACAGAAAGAAAGTGGTATACTTGTTTTCTTAACCCAAAAAATAGCTAGTAGGTTTTTATTTTTTATTTTTGACACATCAGAAAATGTGAGATTTGAACATAAGATGTCGGGTGTAGAGGTACTGCTCTTGACTACTTGAGCATACTAGTTTTATTGTAGCAGTTATCGTCATAAGAAAGTTATATATATACTAGTTTCCAAAATAATCCAAAATAACATGAGCATACTACTTCTGCTTTTGTGGAATTTTATTGTCATCGAACAATTTTTCCAGTTTTTCTTTATTTTGGGCAGTAACAATTTTTCCAGTTATGGAGTTAGGACATAGCAATTGCAGGTTTGAAAACAAAACAAGAGCTGTGGACATATAGAAAAGTAATGTGATAGCGTATAAATGGAGGATTGATAAGTTAATTTAGTTTCAAAATTACAAAAGCAAAAAGAAAAAAAACAATAACATATCACCGAAAGGCCCAGAATGGGCTTGGGCCTTAGCCCCCTCTTCACAGAAAAAATGGCCTATAAGGAGACTATGTGATTCGGCCTCTATCTCAATCAAAACTATGATTAAATCAAATCAAATGTGCAAACAGACCTTGAGGCCCAAATGAACGTTAATGTGCATTGGAAGGGCCAGACAGATGAGAGAAACTCTCATGTAACAGGGATATCACTTTATGCTATTTTAGGCCAATAACACAATGACAAATAGGATAACTTTTCCACGTGTCATTGTGTTATAGGGTGGGGAGAACTAAACAATATTATCATTGTCACATGTAAGTTTTATTTATTTATTTTAAAGACAAAGAGGGTGATGTGTCTTTCATGCAATCTTCTTTTTTTTTAACACTTAGAGAATCTCCAACAGCCTCTTCACCAACTTTGGAATTCTAAAATAGGTGAGCCACATTAGAAAAACTCTCTCCAACAGCATCTTCAACCTCAGTCATTAAAGCTACAACCTCTTTATCTCTCTTCAGGACTGGTAAGTTGACTTTAACTCTTCAAACATTTAATTTTACTTTGGAAAAACAAAATATACCTTGAAAATGTTAAAAACATATATTTTTTCTTTTCATATAATAAATACATAGACATTTTTCACATATTTTCATATTTTTCATTATTTTCATGATATTGTATTAATTGAATTAAAGAGTTTATTTGAGTAAAAATAATTCAAATAGCAAATAAGACTTTTCAAATTGCTACGTAGGTCAACAAACTTCAATTTGAAGAGTTTTATTTGCTACTACTATTGGAGAAGCTCTTAACAAAAGTTTGATAGAATCGTTTTTTCCTCTCAATTTTGCAATTGTTGGGAATATCCCAATATATCTAGTCAGTCACTAAAAATTAATGGATCTCTCTTAAAGTTAATATAGTAATTAAACCTAAACCTACCCCTTAGACACAAATAATAAAAGTTTGGAATGGAAAAAGTCACATGGGACGGTCCTACTATTTCCACGCGGCTAAACTAATAAAAATCTTTCGGTCAACAACTTGGCCAGATGAACTTCATCATCTAGAAGGAGGTTGAAGATTATGAGATTGCGGCTACGTAGCAACTAGACTTATGCGCTGCAAATTCTCCCCATTTTCGGGGTTTCACACTCAGCTTCACTTTTAGAGTCCCTTTCCTTCTTCAACATAGAGCTAGTCCCAATCATTGAAATTCTTTTTGAATTGGTCAAATTTTTGTTTTGAATGGTTCATATATGTAGTAGCAAAAGAAAATTAAAAAGGATATGTTGTTACGGGTTTATGCTTGTCCTTGTCAGTTTAAAAAAAACCACGACACTCAGTGGAAATTTTTTTGGAAGACTTTTCCTATTGAGAGATACGATAATATATTATATTCATACACACTACACACATGGGCAGCCCTGAGGTGGTGCAAGTGGCGGCACCGCAAAGGGCCCCTGATTTTTGAGGGTCTCCGAAAAAAAAAATTTCTTTATATTATATATATTACAGGAATTGTATATATACTTTAGCTCGCTACATGTTGGCACAAACGTGTGTGTGGCAAAGTTGGCTTTCCAGCGCATATCCTTTAACTGAAGACCCGGGTTCGAGTTTCATTGAAGGCATTCTATTGTGTTTTTATTATTTTTGCATTATAACAACAAACTTTAAATAATTATAAATAAATAAAACATAAACACATTAAAAAATGGAAACATCAACCTAAGCTAACCAGTAATAGTATATATCAATCTCTTTTGTTCGAGTATCAAAGTACTTTTTTCCACTATTAAAAAAAAAAACTTCATGGCTTCTTCTTTCTCTTAAACTCTAATTTTCTAGTAAGTAATTATCATCATCCATCAATCTCTTTGGTTCTTTTTCAATCATTTGAAAATTTTTGTTATTCTTTCAATTTCAGGAATTTCAACACCAAAAAACGAAAACACTAATTCTTAAATTTATAAAAACCACTCAAAATCATATAGTCATATTCAATCAAATCTCAAAGAGGAGCTCTAGATAGATTCATTGTTGAAGAATCACATGCTACAATTGATTAAAATATTTCCAATGAACAACAACAAAATGATGTTGAGGAATTGCAAGATATTGAAAACAATATGGATGAATGTGTGGGTAATGTTGAGGATAATGACAATGATGACAATGAAAATGTTGTTTTATGACATTAAGGTATGGCAAAAAAAAATTAGTATTTTCGTATTAGATTATGTGAGGTCCCAATTTAAGTTTCGCACAGGGCCCTCAAAATCTTAGGGACGGCCCTGACTACACAAATACTAGGACTCTAACCCAGGATCTTACCTGGAAGAGCAATTACTCCAAACCACTACACTAGTGAGTCATTTGCCTCAGTGGATTTAATGTATATAGACATATAATATATAAATTGTTTAAGGTCTTACGTTTACTAATTCTTTAATTAGCTTGTCACCCTCAATTATATCATCGTGTCAAAATAAATTCAAATTGGATTTTAACTACCACCCTCTGAAAGTCATGATATTAAATAAGAACAGGGTTTTTTGGACCAATATATTGCACGTTATTAATATGCGGATACCATTGTAAATAGGCATGAAAGAAGGAAGGGGTAGTACAAAATACATAGCGTCTGCACGATATATATATATACATAAATTCTCCTATGCAGACATCCGGATGTTATTATCGTGCGAACGCTATGTATTTTATACTATCCCTACATGCTTTCGTGCAATTTAGCATCCATACAAGTTTAACTTCAATAGTACAAGGAAATAAAAACAAAAATAGAAAGATGTTCTTTGTTTTCTAATCTTTTGGGCTAGGGGAAGAGGGTAACTCACCTTACAAAAAGAGATAAATGTGTTGGTTGAAGCTTTCAAACTTTTTGTTAATGGAGAATATCCATAGAATGATGGAAACTTTATTAATAAAACGAAGAATTACAACCGGAGGTACAAAATACTTGACTCTAACTCAAAGAATCACATAATAGAGCGTCATGAATAAAATCATGGGTACCTCAAACAAAATAAAAAAAGTCCACATTATGCAGACTAAGTGGAGCAAGTCAGTGTGCAACACCATTTGCTTCCCTATGAAGGGTAAATTGAAAAAGAGAAAAACTAAACCATACAAAACAAAATTTGACCAAAAAAAACATAAAAAATAAAAGAAGTTTGTGCATGCATCAAACCCAGAATTGATGAGATCCCGCATAGAAAATCCATATAATGGAATCTACTTGCTTATTTATTAATAATATAAAAGGAAGCTTTACGTTATTATTTAAACTCAACTATCCTATGTTGAATTGAATCTACCTAGGCTATATATCCTAATTAAGTTCCCAAATACTATAGAAAGAACATGTTCAATTAACCATATGTTTCAAATTTCAACACGATTGCTCAACGCGCGAGAGACTGCAGCACTAGCACCGCTTTGTTTTGTTTCAACCATGTTGTTGTGCTAACCTTCTATTAATGTTAATGAAACACAAATTAAGAAAAAGCAAATATTATAAGTTGATATTGAGATTGACATGACCGACCGTTCACCAATAATAAGGTACTCAAGCTATACGCTAGTACGCTACCTAGTCTGACGATCTCACTGTTTTCACTTATTAATTAAATAATTTACCAATTATTTTCCTTTTCTTGCGTATATCATTAATAGGAGATCCAAGAGAATAGGGTTATCATTTTCCTTTCTTGGATTTTGGGTCTGACTGACCCTATTCTCTGTCTCTTCAAATATAGGAGATCCAATCCAATTTGAACGGTTAACGTATGCAAAGTTTTGAGGCTGACGTCAAACAGTATGTCATGTCCTTTTTTATTCTCAGTCATCAGTAAAATAAATGAAAATATTTTTCTCAATACTTTAATACTTTAATTTAAGGTGTATACTTAATACTTGACACGTGTTTATAGACATAACCATAGTTAATTTTTGTTCTGTATTTATGAAATCATGATTATACTTATGGACACATGTCAAGTGTTGAAAATGATAATAATAACGGAACTTGAGTTAAAGTGATGCGCAAAGATGCTTTCAAAATAAAATCTGTCTTGTTTTTAGTGGCAGCAGGGTTGGTAGGAGAGCTAGTAGCAGTAGTAACAACGCGGAGCTAAGTTTGAAGATTCTTTGGTCTCCTACCTATTTTGCTTAATCGTTGACTTTCTTTCTTTTATTGTAATCAAATCCAAAAGTGAGAGAGAGAGAGAGAGAGAGCAATAATTTGGCTTATGTGAAGGAGAAGCACAAGGCTGAAATGGTCAGCAATTGGACCTCTTACTCTTATGAATTTGAACCTCCATTTTCTACGACCAAAGACTGGTCTCCCATGAAGAAAGTATCCTTTTAGATTTTCTCAGTCAAACTTCTCTTATTCTTTCTTTCCCTCACTTTCTTAGATTCAAAAACAAAGCTTCCCTTAAAATCCCATAACCATCTCTCCCTCTCCTTCCTCATCAAGTTTCCACCTTTGCTCCTTCTTTGCTAACTACATTAACTAATCCAAACACACAAAAACTAAGCACACCCTTCTTAGAAATCTGTGTCTCTGTTTCCTGTTTGGGTAGTTTTTGAATCAACCTTTGATTTTCAGTCTGTTTCTAGTTATAGGGGGGAAAAACACATTTTACTTGCAATTCTTGAAAACCCAGTTCTTGTTTTGGCTAAATTTCCATGCTCTCTCTTGGTTGGTCTTAATATAACTTCATTCCAATCTCTCATGCTTCTCCACATAACCTGATTTAGCATATCCTTTGCAATTTAGATTTCAGATCTTTGCTGCTTGCTAATTGATCACAAACTGTTTGCATCCATATATATATGCTAGTGTATGAACAAATGGAGAACTGCAATATGCATGGGGAGAAAATGAGTCTTATAAATGAGCTAGCACAAGGCAGGGAGCTAGCTAGGCAACTCCAGATCCATCTCAATGTTCCGTCTTCCTCTCATGGAACCCGGGAATTGTTGGCTCAAAAAATCATAGTTTCATACGAAAAGGCGCTTTCCATGCTCAATTCTAGCAGCTCAGCCTCAGGGGGAGACCAACAACTGCCCACAGGTCATGCTGCAATTCGAATGGTTGAGTCCCCCCCACCTTCTCTCAATGGAAGTCCCCAGAGTGAAGACTCAGATCGCGAATTCAAGGACCAGGACAACAAAGATTCCTCTAGGAAGAGGTAGTTTGTCATGATAATATTTTGTTGGTTTAGTGGTACTTGATTGAGATGATAATTCAATGGTGGTTAATTTATTATTTTTCACAAATGTTGCAGGAAAACTATGCCAAGGTGGACACGACAAATAAGAGTTACATCGGGTATGGGGCTTGAGGGGCCTCTTGATGATGGCTTCAGCTGGAGGAAATATGGCCAAAAGGACATACTTGGAGCCAAATATCCAAGGTAGGCTAGGCAGGACATTTTCATTTCATTAAAGAACCACTTTGTGACTTGATCAACTCAACCAATGTGCAACTTGCATATTAACATTAGATTGTTGATCTTGGCAGAGGCTATTACAGATGCACTCATCGGAATGCTCAAGCCTGTTTGGCCACGAAGCAAGTGCAACGCTCCGATGAGGACCCGACAGTCTTCGAAATTACTTACAGAGGAAGGCACACATGTACACAAGCCTCCACCACCAGCACAACTAGTGCTCCTCCTCCTCCTCCACAGAATGGCATGGACATAGTGGACCCTCGAGTTGAACAAAATCAGCAACAACCACAAGACATGCTCTTAACCATCCCACAAGGCCTTACAGTAGTAACTGAAGGCTTAGACGTTGGTGATCAGGAATTGTTTCCCTACAATCCATCGTCAACATTGAACCACAACTATGTGAATGTGGGGCATTTTTCTCCTCCATTTATGGGCCCTGCAACTTCTGGAACACACTATTTCTCAGTTTCTGAGCAGGGCTTTGGAGGAGGCAGCCAAAGTTTTCAGGGTGCTGAGTCTGAGATTGCAGAGATTCTGTCATCTGCTACTTCAGCTACCAACTCTCCTATTGCTGCTGCTTTGGGTTTCCCATTTGGTCAGGCTGATCAAAACTTATACCCCAACTTCTCATTTGACGGTCCAGGCTTCTTTTCCTCATAGATAATAGCAATTCCTTCCCAAAACACATGAACCATACATGTTTTTGTAATGTGAAAAGAGATTAGGATTTCCAGCCAGCATTATTAAACTTTGTGACTACTGTGACTCTGTGAGTGAGGAAGAGTACAATATTGTAGAATGTGTGTGTAACATCTGCTAAGTAGTATGATGTTTCCACTAACAAACCCCAAAAAGCAGATACATAATCTTTTGTTTTCCCATTTTATTCAGATCAATAAACTGAATAATCTTTTTTTTTTATTTATGAATTTCTTTTCTTAATTAGTCCGATACGGTGCCGTATCAGAGATTCACAGGCTATATGGGCCGAAAGAAATGAGTTTTTCTTTTTGGGTAAGGGCCGACAAGAATTCTCTTTTACGCTTCCCGAACAGGGCCCAATTGAGACGTGATGTCTAATCGGCAACTCATGCAGAGGCCCTTTCGAAAACGTTATGCAGGACCTGAATAATTTAAGTTCGGCCTAATGCATAGTGGATATCGCAAGCTTAAAATCTCTTCATAACCATTAACCTTGTATGGACCTTTGAAAATGGCCCATACGGTTCACACCAATCCATTAAATGCCTTTTTCTTTTCTTTTTTGGTGAAAGTTTGGAAGGAGTACGGGATGTGCCATTGTGTGGTTGAACAGGCAACGTTCTATAGGTAAATGCTCTTGCGAATGAGCTATGGATCCGGTGTCTTATTTTTATTTATCATTTTCAACATTTCCTACTCTGTTGCTAAATAGACAAGAAAGAAAACCAAAGTATACCCACAAGAAAAAGCAAAAAATAAATAAAATGCAGGAGGTTCAAAAGTTTTGGTTACCGACTTGCCGGGAAAATGAGATGAAATTTGGGTGTCCTGCATGACTGTGGTCCATGGACATGTTTGTTTCCCAGCTTCAAACATGTCGCTTACTAAGTAAGAAGAGGCATCTCCCTCACCGGCGCGGGCATACCAGTGCAATTTTGAAGCCAGTTTGGCCCACTTGATTGATGAGCCAATGCTCTTGTATGTCTAGTTTCTTCTTTTAGAGTTTGGTCCAGGTGAGTTTGGTAAGCATTCATGAGCTATACCTACATTTATAAATTATAATTGAGCTAGCTTGGTAGCAGCAGGCAAAACGATGCCTATTTACGCTAAGATGCTTTCTTTATAGCACTAGAAATAATCATGATATATATATAGCACTAGTAATTAAAGTTTAAGCATAATTCCAAAATAATAATAATTGTCTTGTTTCAAAATTAATGGACACTCTGCATGCATGGTGGACAACTCACAATCATATTTAGCTTTTCCTTAGGCATTAAAAAAAAAAAGTGAAATTGAAATTCATGTATATATGCATGTATACATGAAATTAATTAAGATTTTGAGAACATTAAAGAAAAGGGTTACCCTAGCTAGCTTAGCTAAAAACAAGTTATTACTGATCTGATCCTAGAATTACATATTTGTTAATAAGAATATGGTAAAAATGCCTTTCCCACATCCTCTTTTATTTTTAGCACCAATTCGGAGATATGATGGACACAGTAAGCTAGAGGTTGGAGTTGTTAGGGCAATTAGCAGAATGTTTGCTGAATTTGGTGAGCCAGTTCCTCGGCACTAAGTTGGCATTCAATTCCAATCTAGCAAGAAAGCAACAAACAACATCCCAATCATTAGCAGCTCCAATTTAGTCACCACATGAAACGCAATCCCTTAATATATTTGTACTGGGTAGCTATATAACATCAATGTCAGAAAGACACCCAACCCACCCTAAGTTTTCAACAATTTTCAGTGGGGTTTCAATTCAAGGACACGAGCATTTAAATCAATAAGTCAGTACACATATATACCTCATTCTTTTTTAAAATTTTACAACTGGAAATGAAATTACTGCAAGTATAATTGTTCATGTAAAGGACACAAGCACTACTTTTTCCTCTAAACTAAATGACCCTTGTGTATTTATTGTTATGATTTGGTAAAAGTCAAATTACCCTTATGTATTTAACATGCATTATATATATTTTTACTATTTCTTAGATATCGTCACTATATCTTCAGCTATCCTAGGATTAATATGCTAAGCAAAACTTGTAAAACAAAATCTAATTAAATTAATAGCAAATAACTATAGGAAAGTGAAATTAATTAACAAATTATAATTAGGTTGGGGAAAAATGAAATGAAATACCTTGATTGTGAAGGAATTAATCATGGTTTCGTCAACCGTGTTGATGCTGACGTCAAGAATTTCAAGCGAGAGGTCTTCGAGAGCAGAAATGATTCTGAGAGCCTGTCCGGGTATCGGAGGCGACACCGTTTTGAGAAGAACATTTGGACCCGAAAATTTCACCTCCACTTGGGCGACGGCGGACTTGGAGTTGGCGAAGAGTTCATTGAGATTGTCAATATTATTATTATTGATATGGGAGGAATTGCTTGAAGAAGAAGGAGATGGTAATTCAAGTGACGAGGTGGCCATGTTTGGACTAGAAATCAGATAATTACTAATAATATTAGCAGCGGCAGGTAATATTTGTGGTGGTTGCTGCAGAGTCCTAGCAGAAGAGGGCTTGTAAGGGCTGGTTGGCTGAGGGGTTCTTGGGCTGATAGGGGGCAAGCTGAACCTAGGACTGAGAGGGGGCTTTCTAGGGCTAAGGACTGGTGGTGAGGGACCAGGTGGTCTTGGACTTGAGGCCAGCCTAGGGCTGCTTAACACTTCACTGTAGGCTTTTCGCTGCTTCTTGGCCTCTAGCGATTGAAGAACTTGCTGCAGTTCATTGATGTAATCAACCACCCCTCCAATTATTGATGCTTGATCTCCCTGAACCAAAAGCAGACAAGCAAATTAGGTACACAAAAAATATAGACACATGTTTAAAAAAACTAATGAATTAGTACTGTTTTGAAGTAGCTAGCTAGTTAATGCTTAATAGTGCAGACAAAAACACGAAAAAAACAAAAAATAGTGCAGCTAGCCAGCCATGTCGTGTACCGTGTACGTGGGGGGTTTCTACTTTTGCTTGTAAGTTTGAAAGTGAAGGGACGAAATATATATGTAAAGAAAAAAAACATATGTATATGTAGATTACTTGAAGTAATTAATAAGATTATTGTGGATGGATGGGAAGATAAACTGACTCGTTTGACATAGAAGCAAGGCATGAGAGAGCGCAGGACAGACAAGTGATCGTTCATTTGCTTTCTACGGTTGCGCTCCACCGTTATATGAGACATCCTTGTTTGTTGCCCATCTTCATCTGAGAAAGTGGTCGCGGTGCCGCCCGAAGCAGGTGATGCAGAGAGCTTCAATCTCTTGGTTTTGGGGGGCGAATTGGTTTCGTCAAGCTCGGTCTGGTCAGCTGACGATGATCTGAAAACAAGTGGTCGCGGTGGTTGTTCATCATCCAATGCCAGCGTGGCTGGCGGCCGAGGGAATTCCATGGCTCCTCCGAATCCAAATCCATCATCTAAGCTCTCCAATATGCTAAAAAGATCGTCCCCTGGAGTGGCTAAGTTGCAATTGGTGTCGCTGTAGTAGCACTGCTCGTGTTCTTGGAAAAAATCAGATGATGGACGGTCGTGATCATCCATGGCCATAGATGCTTTGCTATACAGCTTACAGCTTGGTCAATTAGCCAAAAGAACAAAACAAACAAGAAGGAAAAAGGAAAAGGAAAATGAAGTAGCTACAGGCCAGGCAACAAGGGAATTAGTTGTCGGGGAAAAAGACGAAAGGGAGGGAGAGTGGAGAGGTTGTCAAGATCAGAGAAAGAAAGGTGTGTATTATTATGGGTGCAAGTAATATGTAGAAGTAGAAGGTAGCTAGATTTGCGAAAAGGAGAAGTAAATAAGAGAGGGTATGCTGAGAGAAATAGGAAATATCGCGGTGGATTCTTTCTTCAATTGAACTTTGCCACAAATTGGAAGATGACAAAATTAATTCGTTGGGCGTATATCATTAATTCGGTTACTACAAAGACATTGATGGCATATAATATTAACACTCCGCAAATAAAATAGAAAATGAAGATATTTTTTAACTAGGACACTAATGAGTTGGTGTTAGGTAAGTGTTCGTTGTGAATTTTGGTCTGAACATTAAGTAAAGCTAGGTTTGTCAATTATATTTACATGTACGAATTAAGGTTGTTCCTAACCTAACCATCCTCTAAATTAATTGAGAGGTGATAATATACAATCTGCATTTGCAGGCATGACGTAATTAATTCTACATTATTAATTGAGAGGTGTAATGAATGATGTTATCTTTTACAAACGTACGTACACATGCACTTTTTTTTGTTTTTCATATCATCCATATTAATTCTACATGCATAATATATGCAAAGGAAAGTTAATTTTAGTCTCTTCACGAATTATATCAAAATTGTTTTTTTAAATACATTTCCTATTGAGAGGAGCGATAATATATTAAATTCACACACACTACACGGATGTTAGGACTCTAACTCAGGACTTTTCATGAAAGAGCAATTGCTTCAAACCACTACACTAGTGGATCATTTACATAAAAATTGTTTAATTAGGAGTTGCCTTAATTGTTTTGGTCAACGCTATATATACCTTTTTATCGCGATCTGCTACATAAAAAGGGTCAATAAGAGATGAAAAGAAGGACCATATGTATTAGTTCTGGATGAGATTCAGAGGTGGCAGTGGAAAATTCTAAAAAGTGGGGTTGGGGGGTGAATTGAGCGCTTCTTTCGTTCTTTATAGGGAAGCAGAGAAAGAAAACAACAAGTTTGAATGCCATGGTTTCTTAAAGTGGTGTTTATTTATATAAATATGCAGGTAGGCAGCGCTGCAGTCTAGACGGGAGGAATGTTCCTCTTTAACCTCCGTCCAAAGCCAAAGCAAACGTCTATATAGTACTTCACTGTTTGGTCAGCGAGGCTGCTCATCATCACTAATATTGCTTTCTCCTTTCCTCTCATCATCCCCTCCTTTTCTGTTCATGATTTAATATTTGATTGATCTGAAGAGAATCTTGAAATTGCAATGGACAACAATAGTATATATATATATATATATATATATATTTAATATTTGAAAGGCAAAAAATAATTAATTTTGAGTGATGCTAAATGAATTTTAAAATTAATTGAGTAAATGTGGCTGATTTTAGGATGTACTCAAGTAATTTTGATTATATGGTGTACTCGATTAATTTTAGGATATACTAAGTAACAATAGATAGAGTATTATGATTTTGAACCAATTAAGTTTGCTCAAATACTAATTAGGAAACAAGTTTGCAGAGTGTAAGTAGTACAGTACCCGTCGTCATCTCATCTGGTTGCCCCACATTTTCTTGCTCAAACACATGTTTTTGTTCAATTTGTCGCATTTACATATTTATAGATTAAAGCCTTTTAATTAACCATCATTTTCTTCACTCATCTTCATCCTTAATTATGTATTGTACTAAATATATGATGGGGTGAACTTTTCTCTATAAAAATATATGTTATATATATATAATTGAAAGGTACGGCCTTCAATGTGTTGGAACTCATTGTTGTCCACATCGGCTGTATGGCCAAAGTAGAAAGTAGTTTAAATAGAAATACCTCTCTAACTAACACCGAGGCCACTGTGATAAAACCCACACCCGGCGATTATGCGGGTGGTTAAGTGGGCGACACGGTGTTGTTAGCGCCTACCGTCGACCTGGAAAAGTTCAACACAATGTGCTGCGAGACAAGGTATCTGCGTGCTACGATGAAATCAAAAATCAATTTCAAGTTATTAGATTGAATATATGGTAGTACTAGTAGTAAACTATATACTAAAATAAATTTGAAATGGAAATGTTGAATATAGTACTCAAAGGCTCCACACATTACAAATAAATTGAATTTGGAAATAGTAGAAACAAATTGCAAATTGGAATGCATGGTGGCTGGGTGGATCGGTGGCTCGGTGGTTGGGTGGAGGACAAAGAGTATCGAAGGGGAGTAATTGCAAGTTTGGGCCTGCCATGGGAGTGCGCGCGTTTCATTTAAGTGCTGTTGTGGTTCTGTCTGTACTTTGGTACATAAATATATTTCCACATTTACTTCCCTCCTCCATATGAGTCCAATTCTAGCTTATCACCCATCAATTTTCACATTTATCACCTTCAACAACCTCTCTCTCTCTCTCTCTCTCTCATCATAGTTTATAGTCTATCATTTGCTGTTATATGAACTGTGTTTCCATCCAAACACAAGTTTAACGCATCTATATATATATATATATCTTCTAGAAGCTGGATCTTCTCTTATTATATAATCATTTTACATCTAATCTCACCCATGAATTATCTTTATAATGATAATATATATATATATATATATATATGTATGTATGGAATCAAACTACATGCTAGGTAGTTATTATTGAATAAAGCGCTGGAGAGTTCACCCACTACTCTAATGGTGTCTGTACAAGACTGCATCTGCATGCATGCCTGTACGACCCTAGAACTTGGAACCGCACTACTCCTCCTACGTACAAATAGCATGTACATAAGGCTGCATCCCTATATCTTGGCTAGGAGTGGACAAGGTCTAGATTGAATCAATTTTATCTCAAAATCACAGTCGAATCAATTACAATATAATGATTTAATTCGGTTTGATTTGAATAAAAGTTATAAAAGAAACCGAACTAAACCAAACCAAACCAAACCAAACTAAAAGTTATAAAAGAAACCAAACTAATTTAAGACAGTTTGATTCGGCGGTTTGGGCCTAAGCCCAATTATCTTTCTTTTTACATTTTTGCAACATTGTTTGCCCAATTATAGCCAACAGATTCACAACATGCTTCACACATAAATAATTTTCTAGAATACGAAACCATCCTAAAACTCAAAATGTCATAAAACTTCATATTTCACTAACTAATATAGCTCAATTCAAATATTCATATATATATATATATTTATTACCTAATTAAAGTATTATACATATAAAATAAAATATAATAAATAAATAAATAAATATACACATAAATAGTCCGGTTTGATTTAGGTCGGTTTACAAAAGTTTAAAATCAAACCATATTCGGTCCGGTCTAATTTTTAAATTGTTTGACTTTTTTTAATCAAAACCAAACTAAACTAGTAATTATGGTTTGAGTCAGCCGGTTTCATCAATTCGGCCGAATTGATGTCCACCCCTAATCTTGGGTGTCAAAACACTTTAATACATTGATTATAATATAAGTAGATAACTTAATTATAATATAAGTAGATAACGAGTTTATATTTTAGGGTATAATATTAATAAAATAAGACACGTACATGTTATAATATGAGGGAGTGAAACCAAGTTGAAGCTAGTTAAAATATGTTAAAGCAAACAATTAGTTATTTAACTTTTGTTTTAGTGGGCGTCTATTTTGGTAAAAGAAAGACATAGGCATGCATGACAGTGGTACACTTGCACATTTCTTTGCTAGCATAGCAATGTATATAGGGAGAGAGACAAAGTGCGGCTAGCTAGGTATGACAGATTTACCCAGATCTAGATAAGCTCTGCATTTCATTGCATTGGCATTGACATTGCATGCAGCGTCTTTCAATTAATTTTTTATTTGTAGACATGGGATCTTTTTGTAGACGAATGAATGAATTGGAACATACTTGCTGTTTATCATTTATAACCCTCTACAGAAATAAATGAGAATGTCATTGTGGGCCGGAGACCAAATTCTAAAACAAAAATTTGCATTGCAAGAATTATTAATATGCATGGGACTCTCTCTCTCTCTCTCTCTCTCTCTCTCTCTCTCTCTCTCTCTCTCTCTCTCTCTCTCTCTCTCTCTCTCTTCTCTTCTTCAAACTCCCTTCACTTCAAAAACTCTGCAAAACTCATTGAATACCCCCCATTAGCCATTACACCGCCCACGCATTCTGTGAGACAAACATTACTGCTCCTCCCAGAGTCCACCTTGTATTATATATTAATTAATCCATCATTCATTCATTTTTGTTTTTTCTTTATTTCTTTCGTTTTCTCTCTGATTTTTTATTTATGAAGATCTCTTATATTGTCCCCCATTTTCTGCCTCGTCTTCCACGCCGGTAAGGGTCGAGATCTCCGGGAGTAGTTGGAAATTGTGGGTCATGTTTGGGAGATGGATATGTCGTCGGATGATACATACAACAGGGACCCAAAATGATCTTCAATCTTTCAGTGCATATATATGAAGTACATATAATATATATATATACATATGATATGTGTGTGTCTCGTATTTTATTTTGGACTGTCATGTCTCCATCCCTCTGCCTGCCCCATTACCGTTGGGTGGGGCTAAAATTGTGTGCACCTTCCTCCCCCTTCCACCAACTGATCTCTCTCAATTATTTAATTCAGTGTTCATCTTTGTCTATTTGATCATATGCAGACATTAACCATGTTTACACCATAATCAACCGAGCATGTCCAGCCTCAAAGCGACTAACACCAAGGAAGACATGCCTTCTCCCCCGCCGAAGGAAAACACTCTTCCAAGGTGCCAGGACACTGCCGAAGCTCCCGACCGCCGAAGCTCTTGATTGCCGAACCTAATCTCCAAGACACGTGTCACCACCAGAGCGACTTGCACAAAGTCCCACATCGAAACTTTGCACAAACCTCCCACTTTCACTTCCCTATAAATAGGGAACAGTACCCGAGGTAAAGGGGGTAACTAATTTCTCACTTTTTACCGTTACTCTGCCAAAGTTACTACTCTTAGCTGACTACTGGGCACAGAGGAATTTTCAATTTTTGTCCTTATTACACTATTATATATAACACAAAGGAATTTCGAATGGTTAAGAAACAAAGGCAAAGGTACTTGCTTGCTTCAAAGTTTCGACACTCTGTGTGTGCACCACCTCGTACTATATACGACACTGTAGACTAGCATGAACATCCATCTACGACAACAGTTCGGACCAAAACAAACTAAACCCCTTTCTAATGTTCAGACCTTTTTTTTTGGGGTCCAAATCTGATCTCATTAAATAAAAAAAAAGACACATCCAAATTTTCATCCAATTTCTTGATTGAATAAACATGTGTCTCTTACGTAAGAGGTATTTTGAACTGAAAATTTGGATGTGTCTTTGAATTGCGAAAAAATCAAATTACTGGAGTTAAATTGAAAAAATTAAAACTATAAAAGTTAAAATAGAAAAACCGGCAAACTACAAGAATAAAAAAATGACTACTTTTGGTCGAAGCTCAAGAGAACAGTGAGTTCAGTTGGGTTGATTGATAATTGAGCCCAAAGTTTTGTAGGTGTGCACAAGAGGGAATTCATAAATCCAAACAGAAGTTATGGGCCCAACCACAGCCCACAACAGCAAGTTTTGTTTTGTTTTCTAAAATAAGAAACAAATTCTAGACTAGCTTCTAGCTAGATCTACTATTTGTTTTGTTTGGAAATTTGCAAAAACAAAAAAGATTCCGGAGAATTTAGCTTTGCATGTAAATTAAAAAAGGGAAAAACAAGGTTTACCATTTTGTAAAAACAATGACTCAAGAGTAGCACATCATCATCGTCATCATCATCACCAGAGAGAGAGAGAGAGAGAGAGAGAGAGAGAGAGAGAGAGAGAGAGAGAGAGAGTTTTTGGCTTTTGAGTTGGTTGACAAATTATTTAACTTTTAATTTAGACACCTATAGGCTATATCTACAATCTTCATTTTCATATTCTTGAAGTTGCAAATTAACCTTTCGGCTTAAGAAAACAACACAAGAAGAAAATTATAAGGTAAGACGTGTTATATAAATTGGGTGTCAATGAGAGTTAAAGCTTAGAGTAAGTTAAGAAAAGAAAACTAGGAATCTCTCTCAAATTACTCTTTCTTAGACTAAGTTAAGCTGCATATGCACCACCTTCAGGTAAAACACAGCAACTCTCAGTAACAACTTCTTGCTTTCTCATTTGCTTTTTTACACTCAATTCTACATTATTTTGAGCTTAATTGATCATAATTAAGCAGCATTCATTTGTTTACGTACCATACGATCAGCACCAACATTTATGTATCCACTTGAAAAAGCAGAGCATATTTGTACATAGTTTACTGAAAATGCCGAAACCTCTGTCTTATAATTAAGAACCATTTTCACAGGGACGAGAAACATGGGATATAGGCTGCGATATTGGCAATTGGAGTGCTGGGTAGGCTTACTTGCTGCTTTGTTTACAATGATTAAATTCATGTAGCAAAAAGGTTATTACCTTAATTTGCATGTTGTTTATTATTGCAGGAAATGCTGACGCTTTGTTGCTTTTCTCCACTCCCGTGTAATGTCAACTGTCAAGAGACACTACCAATTATACTACTGCCTCATTTGATTTTGTTTAACCATTTGATCCTGTTTCTTAAACCAGCTGGTTTCATATTATATGAATCTGATGCTACGTACTTCTACTTTGTGCAGATTGACTATGGCGAGGATCTTAAGGAAGAAAAGCACAGAGGAGTCTTCGTGCGTACCTTACATCACTGCATTGCTCAACTGTCTTCTTTACACTTGGTATGCACTGCCTGTTGTAAGCTACGGCTGGGAAAACTTTCCGTTGGTCACCACCATCAACGGCTTAGGGGTCTTCTCGAGTTCTCTTTCATTTTCATCTATTCCTGGTTTTCTACATCCAAAGGAAAGGCAAGTTTATTTTAATTTTACTTTATACAAAAAATTTCTGGTGGCATGCATTTATATGTTATCATCTGCTAAGGTACCATGCTGCATGCATTAACTTTTGAATACCATATATGAGACTGCAGATGAAGGTAGCTGTGATTTTGATACCTGCTATCATTGTGTTCTGCATCACCGCCATTATCTCAGCCTTTGTTTTCCATGACCACCATCATCGAACGGTGTTTGTGGGAAGTGTAGGGCTAGTGGCCTCTGTAGCAATGTATGCTGCTCCACTGGTGGTTGTGGTAAGTGCTTTTCCAGACTTTGTTTCAACACAATCAAAACATTCTTTCAGTAATTTTATAAATAACTTCTTGCAGTTGGTGATATTGATCAATGTTTAAATTAATTCCAATTGCAGAAGCAAGTGATACTAACAAAGAGTGTAGAATTCAATCTGGTTGATACCCATTAGGCATCCTTCAGCTAGTGCTCTACTGCAAGTACAGGAAAAGGGGAACTGAGGAATTACCACACAAATGGGATTTTGAAGATGTTAATGACAAAAAGCCCAAACAAGTTGTGATCTGCGAGAGTGCAAATACCGAAAGTTGAAGAAATTATGCTCCAGGTTTGATTTAGATTCATTGCTTCCATATTTTATGTTTCTTCAAGAGATTAATAGGTTTATGCTATTAACACATGTACATTTTACTATTTTTGTCACAGACTCACAGGTACTTAAAAATTAAAGCACTGTTTTGCACAGCAATTACCAATTAGCGTCAATAACTCTCCGACGCGGTGGTGAAAGCAGCAGGTGTTGCAAAACAGAGCTCTTAATTGTTGCCACACAAATTCTTCTGAATTTATATCAAGTGTGTCAACTGTTTACGCAGTATCTAGAGAAGATAATGATAGATTTCTTTTCTTATCTAATCCCCTAAATCATGTGCTATATCACTTGAAGAACATCTAAAATGATGACTGAGACTTTAGCTAGTCACTTAATTTTACCTTTTATTGTTTGCAAGGATCCAATTTAAATTTAAGCAAAGAAAGAAAAAGGATAGACGACTGGGTGAGTTTGGTCAATGAGAGTATGTTTCATAAAGACAATCGAACTGAACAATAGAGTTTATATTTGCTGACAGAAACTCCAACGTTTCATAAATCAGATTACAATGAGGATGGGTATTGTCTTCTACAGAGAATACATGAACTTTCCTGTTCAACTCAGTCCAACTACATCCAGGATCCTTTTTCACTTCCAAGCTTCTCAATCTCTTCCTTGCATTCATCTTTGCCCCCCATTTTCCCACTACTGCGTATATGTTGGACAAAATTATATAAGTGGATATTGGCTTGGGATCCAAGCTAAACATTTTCTTAGCCACCTTCTCACCCAGTTCCATGTCCATCCAGAACCAACAAGCATTTAGCAGAGCTCCCCAGATAACTCCATCTGGTTCCATTGGCATCTCATCTATAAACTCCATAGCTTCTCGTAGACGACCAGACCTACCAAGAAGATCCACTATGCATGCATAGTGTTCAAGAGTTGGGTTTACTCCATAACTTCTTTCCATCATGTGGAAAATATTCATCCCATCGTTGACTAGACCAGCACGACTGCAGGCAGACAGAATTCCCACAAAAGTAGCAGCATTAGAGATGACTACTCGTTTTAACATTTGCTCAAACAGCAACATTGCCTCAGAGCCAAGCCCGAACTGCGCGTACCCGTTAATAAGAGCTGTCCAAGCCGCCACATTGGGTGAACGGATGCAGATAAATGATGTTTCAGCATCAGTGATGCTTCCACATTTTGAGTACATATCTATTAGGGATGTTCCGACATACACATTCGATTCAAATGGTGTCTTAATCAACTGGGCATGAAGTACTTGTCCCAATTGAAGAGATCCAAGGCATGAACAGGCATGAAACAGAGCAGAGAACGTTGATCTTGTACGGTCAATTGACAATCTGCACATTGTCACATACAGTTCCAAAGCCTCCTCATGCTGATGATTTTGAATGTGACCCCAGATCATGGCATTCGATGTTACAGGATTCCTTTGCCCTTTCGTTTCTTCAAAAAGCTTAAAAGCCTTATCAATGTCCCCATTCCTAGAATACACAGAGACTAGGAAGCACGGATAAGGATACGGATACGATCTGATATGACGAGCGGAGATACGGCAAATCTCAAAAACTAGGATACGATATGCTCATGGATACGGCAATTAAAATATATATTAATATATAATAATAAATATATATAATTTAAAACATATTTTAAATAACATAAAATTATAAATTATAAATAAAGTGTATTATTCTTGGACTCTTTTTTTCTGATTCTTTATATATTTTAGGCATGTATAGCTTGTTTGATATCTTTTTGGCCCATTTTAATATTATTGATTAAGGCCCAAAACCCATAAACAAGAGAAACTTTTAAATGTTAAGATACACCACGTGGGCATTGCCGTTCCTTGTTCTTCTTCCTCGAGCTTGCGCCCCTTCTTGTTCTTCTTCCACCATCTCTCTTCTCCTTCATCTCTCTCTCTTTCTCCCTCCCTCCTCACACGCAACAGCCAGCGTACATCTCGTCTTCTCCTCTCCTCTCACTCTCTTCGAATCTTCCCTTGAAGACACAGTTTGCAGAGAGCTTAGATGATGGGTATGAATCCCTTCTTCCTTTCTTTGGCTTATGGCTTCAAGATAGACTAGAAATATCTGATGCTCGTGTCCAGAACTTAGGATACGCGTATCCGTAAGTCAAAGATCGTATCCGTTGACTCCAATATGTATCCAGCGTGTATCAGAGGCGTATCCGATGCGTATCGTATCCGACTGCGTATCCGATGCGTATCGTATCCGACTGCGTATCCGACACGGGATACGGACCTAAGTCCGTGTATCCGTGCTTCTTAACACAGAGATCATGGTATTCGAAGAGATTATAGTCCTATGCTTCATATTCTCAAATAACCTCTTCGACTGATCAACTTGACCATTCATCGCATAACCTTTGATCATCAAATTATATGAAACTGGATCCTTTTCTTTTAGTCTACTAAAAATTCTTTCTGCATCTTCAATCCTATCCATCAATACAAGCCCCGATAAGCGAATTTGAAGCATTTAAACACGGATTTTCCATTCGATCATAAACTCTCTTGGCACAATGAACAGCCTCACAATCACAATAAAATTCTATCAATGCACCACCAATGGATACATCAGATTCAAAACCATACTTAATCAAAAGTCCATGCACAGCCTTCCCCGCGCACAGCACTCCCAATCTTCCGTAAGCCCTTATAACACAATCCAAGGTAAACTCATTAGGAGCCACCTCACCACTCCCCCTCATCCCCTGAAACAACTCCAAGGCTTTCTCACACCCATCCTCGTTCTTAGCGTACCCTGAAATCAACGTAGTCCATGCCACAACATCCCGTTTTGGCATATTTAGAAACAATTCCATAGCATCACCCATCAAATTACATTGCACGTAGCCCACGAGCATTAAGCTCCACAACAACTCATTTCCACCACGCAGCTCATCAAAAACCCGCTTAGCATCCTCAATTTTAAGGCAATTAGCGTAAAAGTACAACAGGGAACTCCCCACTAGCTCAAAACACTCCGTCCCAGTTTTCAGCACCAAGCAATGAACCTCTTTTCCCTCACTCAAGGACCCTGAACGAGCGCAGACGCTAAGAGTTGTCAAAAAGGTCGTTTCATTGAGTCTCACATTGCCATGATGCATAATTGAAACCAAAGATAGAGCCTCACTGAATCTTCCCCACTTTGAATACCCCGAAACCATGGCGTTCCAAGAAACGACGGTTCGCATGGGCATTTCGTCGAACACCTTCCGAGCAACATCTAGTTGCCCGCATTTGCTATACCGAGTTATGCAGACGTTGGTGGAAACTATGTCGGAGACAAGAGTTTTCGCAGGTTGTTAAAGGGTCGACAACTGTTTAACGTTCGGCTTCCATCGGCTGTGCTTCCATGTTCCCGCCATCAACATTTTCAGTTCAGAGCGAGAGGGGAATGAAGCTGGACGACGTCGTTATACTGTAAGTCTTTCTCACGTTCTGTTTCTCTGTTTTTCATTTTTTCGATTTTTCTAATGATAAAAAATGATCGATGAGTGATTGCATGATGACAACTTCGTGTCGATCTAAGTTGTCCCACAGATTCCACGTGTCATTGATTCATTATATTAAAAATTCCAAATGCAAGCGCTCCATGCACGAAGACACGTGCCCCCTTCTTCTGATCTTACCACTTACACAGTTTCGCTCTTGAATGACTAGTTCTCTCACTCTCTCAACCCAGAAAACAAGAAGCAGAAGAAAAACAGAGTCGAAGAGTTCTTTTCTCATATCACACGAATTTCTTTTCTTTATTCTTTTTAACTTTCATAATTAATTTTCTTAATTAAAATGGTGAAGCTGGCGTCGGCTAGGGAGGGCCGAATGTACGGGCCCCGGATGGGCCGGAACCGAGCCGAGTACATAAACGCGGGGCTCTACGTGTTCGCGACGGTGGTGCTGCTTGGTGGGTTTGTGGCTCAGCTGTCCAAGGAGCCCAAATCAGGCCTGGTTCTGATGCTGATAGCCTTGGTCATAATCTTGGTGGTGAATTTGCATGATCTGGTGGCACACCTTGCCATGTTCGACTACTCGATGCCGTTGATGGAGCTGGACCTGCAGCTGGCGCTCGTCGAGTTCGCTGTTCCGGTGGTTCAAGCTCTGGGCTCCGTCCTCTCATTCTTGGGCTTTCTTTTCCTTCTAATTCAGGTTTATACATATATTAATTAATCAATTAATTGTTAATCATTTAATTAAGAATGTGGTATTAAGAGTGCAGAGAAATTTTGCAGGCAGATAAAGGGTATGGCTACTCTAAGCTTGAGAGGCATGCGAAGAACATGCTTATTGCTGGCCCTGTTTTGTGGTTGCTGGGTTCGATCCACAACTCGTGCCAAATCTACGAGAGAGCAGATGGCCATGTCCAAATCCTGCAACAGAGCGTGCACATCCCGTTCTTGATTGGCAGTGTGCTGTTCACAGTTGGTGCAATTCTCAACACCCGAGAGCAACATGGTTTGTTTCTTCATGGCCTGCATCTACTGGTAATTGTTTAACTTCATCATTAATCCATTAATCATTGTTATGTTTAAGTAATTGCGGTTGTGAAATTGGCCCGTTTGGGGCTGTTTCTTCATGAAGCACTTTTGGGCATAAGCACTTGTGTTACATTACAAGAACTTTGAAATTTTTGTTAAAATTTAAGTGATTCCCAAAAAGCACTTTTGAATTGTTCTAACAAACACAGTCAGAAACTCTTTTGGTTGTTAAAAACCGCTTTTAACCATTAAAGCAGAAGCATTCCTAAACAGGTTAATTGATTAATTTGTGTGTTTGTGCGTGTGGGCAGGGTAGGAATTGGGTGTGGTTGGGGACGGGTGGCAGCCTGATGTTCCTGATTGGAGGATTGGCAAATGTGGTGAAGGTGTTCAAGATGCAACAGATGAGTGATGGGCTGAGGCTTGAGAAGCTGAGGGGAGGGGCACATGAGCGGCTCGTTGATGAAAGGGAAGGCCATGTTCCCCTGATCCTAGAAGAGCAACGGAGGAGATCAAACAGACCACCTCATCACGATGATTATCATCATCATCATGTGGAACCAAGTGTAGCACCGCCAGTACCTCCCACCCCTTACAAAGATGTTCGTGTTGGTCCCACCACGTGAATACATACTTCATACTTCATACTTGATAGTGTATGTTGGCTCTTGTTGTGCTTCAAAGTTTTTTCTTTTCTTACCCTACTTTTTATGTCATATCCTGTGCATAGAAACTGCATAAGTGAAAAGTGAAAAGGATACAGCTTGTCTCATTCCCTATAAGGAGGGAGATACTTATTTATCTTTCATGTGAATCAAGTTTGACATATATGCAAAAATAACTCATCAAAAACACAAAAAGTTTTTTCAGGCGAATAACAGTTTGACATATATACAAAAATAACTTATCAAAAACACAAAGAAAAACTTCTGCATATATGTCACACTCCTATTGATAGGGACGTACCTACAAGGCTACAACTATGAGCATTTTTTTCTGAAGGACCTCTTTGAAAGAATTAACCTAAAAGTAGTGAACATTGCTAACATAATCTAGCCCGATGGAAAATGGGCAGACCAATATTGGAACCCATGACACTATTTAATGACATTTATAGTATGTGTGAGAAATTTGCTTTATTTATTTATTTATAGTTTAGACTATCGATTGTATTTAAAAAAATATTTTTAAAAAAACTTAAAAGTAATCACTATTGTTAGTATTTAAAAAAATTTAATGAATGTTTACCAAACAAGGAAACCGAAAAGTAATGAATGGGCCGCTGGAAGCCCACTTGGCCCAACTAAAACTTTAGCTCCCGAATGGGTTGTGAACATATTTAAAACTTTGGGTTATATCTTATGGCCCAAAATCTCAAATAGCCCTACACTTTTTATTTTATTTTATTTTTTTCTCAATGCTCTTACCAAGAATTTCACCATAAAAATTTACCCTTAAAAGGAAAACCATAAAAACTATATTAATGGAGGTAATATATGGACTTTTCAGTTCTCTGTATATCTATCTTCCTTCTCCTTTTTTATTTTTAATTTTATTTGTACGTTGTACTAATTTTAAGCGGACTGCGTAACACGCGTGCTCAGTCTCAGGAGCCCTTACGGCCCTAACGGTGATAAGAGGAGAGCGAGCCTTTTGTCGTCTGTCTCTGTCAGCCCTAATTTACTTATTCACAATCACAACGTTCGTCTCAAACAATCGAGGTTTTACTTCCTTTGAATTTTTCAGGTAACCATTTCCTCACATATAATCCTTTCGATTTTGGCACCTATTTGCCCCAAATTTTAATTTTCTATCTGTAATATGCTTCTGTCCATTTTGTTTCAATTCTCTGTTGCGTCTTCGATCTCCCCCCTCTCTGTGTTGTAGAAGCGCATATATTTATATGATTGTTTGCTTTTCTAGGATATTTATGCGCTAACTTGCTGTATCTTTTGGAAAAATTTACACTTCTTTTTTACATATTCTCGTAAATTTTTTTGAAGACATAGCTGTCATTCTCATGACGGGAATTTCCCTACTTTGATTTGCTTACGCATATTATTTGTATGCATTGTGTATTCAAACCAAAATTTGCCTACACATATACGCATATTTACGTGCATTCAATATATATATATATATATATATATATATATATATATATATATATAGTGAGCAGTTGATGGATTCGCAAATAAGCCTTTATTTAAGAGACACTTTGTATGGCCACCATACATGTATTTCATTAATCCAAACCGTCATTTTGTAGATATTTATTCGAAGATCATCTCAAAAAATCGCCAATCCGATATCATTTTACCACTCAATTAAATTATTGAAATTTGAGTCTTTCTCAAGACCGTGTTCATTGATTTTGTAGAGACACAATTATATGCCTAAATGGTTTCTGATTTCCCTAATTTTTGCAAGGATGATCTATGAATGAAGACTTCAAAAATAGATGGTTTTGATCGTTGGAAAAAAATTTGTAGGGTACCCTAAAGGGCGTCCTTCAAATAAAATTATTTGAGGGATCCCTCAATAGAAGAGGACTGTATATATATTCATCGCCAATGCTAGGCATATTTACATCGTAAAATATAATATGGGCATGAAGTGTAGTTTTCCGTTGTGTGTAATTAAGATGAAGATATATTGAGTTTGTGCTCTTGTGAAAGTGTGGTAGATTGAGGGACTGAATATTTGTCTGGTGTTGTTATGTAGGTGAAGGGTTCAGGGTTGGTTTACAGAATGGCTTCTGTGTCCAGTCAGCCACAGTTCCGTTACACTCAGCCGCCATCAAAGGTTCTTCATTTGAGGAACTTGCCGTGGGAGTGCACAGAGGAAGAACTGATTGAACTGGGAAAGCCATTTGGTAAAGTTGTGAACACAAAGTGCAATGTTGGAGCAAACCGTAATCAAGCCTTTATTGAATTTGTGAGTGTAATTTCAGTGTTTTTTTTTTTGGGTTCATTTTGCATATTTGTCATATATTTTACTGATTGACATTTTCCTTCAATACTTGTTTCATGAATGTTTTTAGGCAGATTTAAATCAAGCTATTGCGATGATATCATATTATGCCTCATCTTCAGAACCTGCTCAAGTAAGGGGGAAAACTGTTTACCTACAGTACTCCAATAGGCAAGAAATAGTCAACAACAAAACTGCTGCGGATGTTGCTGGAAATGTACTGTTGGTAACAATTGAAGGTGCTGATGCACGCCTCGTCAGCATAGATGTTTTACACCTGGTAAGCAATGTGCCTGCTTCCCTCTTATAGTTAAAGAGGTAAACTTGTCAGTATAAATATGTTAGCGTTAAGGTATTGTGTTTGGGTTGTAATTTGTCTAGTTCTGGGATGTTTTTGTTTGACATAAATGTGGATGGATCAGCAGGCCCATTTCAAGAGAAAATCTTCAATGGCAGCTTAGTGCATCGGGAGAAAGAGCACATGTGTGTTTGTCTCCTTTCTCCTTTCTTAACACTGCCTCTTTCTTCCCTAATATTCCTCCTCATGTTCCTGATCCTACCACTCTAATAGTTTAGAATGTTTTCATTTCTTCTCTTGTGCATCCTTCTATCCCTTTTTTCTAATTTCTGCATGCTTGTTTGCTAGCAATTTTTTCTGTTGCTTTGTTTCATCAGCATGATTGTCTCACACTTTTATGTTATACTACGTCTCAAGTGTTTAATTTCACTCTGAGTGTAAGTCTATCCGGCATGGATACTTTAAGTCTTTATAGAAAAGTGGATACATGGTTTAATGATGTCAATTAGAAGATGAATGAAATGGCTCTTATTCCTTTAAACTAAAAACTGGAATTATACGACCCCATAGCTATCCATATAGGATTCCTCAGTAATTAAATTAAATTATATTTTGTAGATAGGATAATGGTTTTACAGATACGTTGAAAGATTAAGGTGCCGCCATAAAATCAAATATCAATCTTGCTTTTTAATAGCTAGAAAACAAGTTTTTCTAATAATCCTGTGTTTTCTTTGTTTGGGGACACACATTTCACTCCAATAGGAAGTCCTAACAAGCAGGATGTGGTTGGAATCTATAAGTCTTGGATATTCTGTAGGATTTTTGGTTTTTGTTTTTTTGTTTTTTTTTTCCGGTCTGTCTAGTTTATTTCTATAATTTTCTACTAGTCCTATGTCTTCTTTCAGTGGGGATATACATTTCACATTAACTCAGTACAAGTGTGGTTGATCACTAGCAGGATAGTCTAAGCATCTCCCTAGTGGTAATAGTCCTATTGAAATTTTTAGTTAGTATATTTCCATTAGTATGTTGTATCTTTAATGTTAATTTGTAGCTTCCATTCTTCTTCATTCACATGTAAAAGATGTTTTTGAAGATAATGTTATCTGTTTCTGTTAGATGTTTCCGTAGTGCCTGGAATATGAAATTTGGAGGTCTATTATTATCCCATAATGATTCATAGAGGGATTATGTCGGAAAGTGTTTTTTTTCAAGTTTGTAAAATGTATGGCTTCTGTATATCGTTCTGAATGTTTACCAGTGATGCAGGTATTTTCAGCTTTTGGGTTTGTGCACAAGATAACTACTTTTGAGAAGACAGCAGGATTCCAGGTCTATAACAGTTAATCTAGTTCTGAATTTCTAACTGGCTTCCATTGGCCTTTGGAGACAATCTAATTTTGTATTTTTCTTTTCAGGCATTGGTCCAATTTTCAGATGCAGAAACTGCCACTTCTGCAAAAACTGCACTGGATTCAAGAAGCATCCCCAGGTGACAGTTGTATTTGTTGCTTGGCATGGTTTCAAGTCTAAGATTAAGTTGTTCGCATATGTAGGAGCTAGGCACCTGTTGGTTATTAGGGCATGATTGTTCTGTCAGAATTTTGACAGAAATTTAAACTTTCTATTCTATGCATGTTCTTGTACTATAATCTTTAAAAATAAAGCAAAATGGTTCTCGCTATAATATGCAACCAATGCCTCGTTGCGTGATACTGCTAAGTTAGGCCGTTAGATGATATTCGGTGATGATGGCACACTTTCTGCTTGTATTCTTTTTTATATGCGTGCAATGTGCCTGCATAATGATCTTCTAACTTCTCGTTCATTTGGTATAGGTATCTTCTCCCTGACCATGTGGGACTGTGTACTCTCAGGATAACATATTCTGGACACACAGATTTGAGTGTGAAATTTCAGAGCCACCGAAGCAGGTAATCATATGTTATTTGTTCTTTTCCTTGGGAATAATACCTAATGTTGTGTTGCAACCTTCTATGTTGTTTGTATTTGTATTATTTCCTCTCTCTGTTGGTGGTAACTACTGTTCTCACTTTTTTTTATATTCAGGGACTACACTAATCCTTACCTGCCTGTTGCTCCATCAGCCATAGATGGAAGTGGTCAGGTAATGCATTGAGAAAAACCTCTTATTAGATTATTCATGTGGCAGGCAGACATTTATGTACCAAGGCCCCCTTATTGATTGAGTAGCCACTTCCCAACCTTGGCATGCATGTAACATAGTAATGATTTGTTTTTGTACTTATTAATTTATCATTGCAGATTAGTGTGGGCTTGGATGGGAAAAAGCTAGAACCTGAGAGTAATGTGCTTCTTGCATCGATCGAAAACATGCAGTATGCTGTCACCTTGGACGTTTTACACATGGTATATCCGATAAATTTTTTCAATTGACCATGCTCATTTAGTTAAAAACTGATCTTTATTTTCTTTTTCCTGCCATTAGGTCTTTTCTGCTTTTGGGCCCGTTCAAAAGATCGCCATGTTTGATAAGAATGGAGGGGTTCAGGCTTTGATTCAGTATCCAGGTGCCTTTCTGATTACTCCATTTCATGGTTTTCAAAATTGGACTGGATGAGCTGGTCTGCCCTGGTTGATCAGGTCACCACACCAGCCAGTTGGCACATCCATGGTTGAACTTAAGCCTTACTGATTTCGAACCTAAGCCTTACTGATTTTGAATTTAAGCCTTGATGATTTCAAACCTAAGCCTCAATGATTTCGAACCTATTTTTGAGCCTGACTGATATCGAACCTAAGCCTTACTGATTAAAAATATAAGGTTGTTTATCACCAATGTACATGGTGCCATATGTGCATGGTACTGTATTGTACAATTCCTGTGAAAGTAACTGCCGATGATATATTCAACTAGATAGTAATTTAGGTAATAATTATGTTATATCTTGCAGATGTTCAGACAGCTGTAGTTGCCAAGGAAGCCTTGGAAGGGCATTGCATTTACGATGGAGGGTTTTGCAAGCTTCACATCTCATATTCACGCCATACTGATCTCAGCATAAAGGCAAGTTACTCGATTAGTCATTTGCACTTCTATATTATATTCCACTTCTCTTAGGGTTTTCTATTTACTTCAACTTTCCCCATGGTTCCGGGAGACAAGCTCTGCCTAATGTTCTGTGCTTACTGTGCTGATTACAGATCAACAATGATCGGAGCAGAGACTATACAATCCCTAACATTCCAATTGTGAACTCACAACCCTCAATTCTGGGGCAACAGCCAGTTCAGATGATGGCTCCCGCGGTGCCTCAGTTCAATGGAGCTCAATTTGCTCCAACCGATCAGGCTGTGATGCCTCAACCTTCTGCAGGGTGGGGACCGACGGTTCCAGCAGTTCCTCAGTCTGTGCCCCTTCAGATGCATAATCAACCTTACATGCCACCTGGAACTGTACCTCTACCTTCTCAAATGGGCCCTGGCATGATGCAGAGTGGTGCACCACCGGCAATTTTGCCTCCCTATCACCGTGGTCATGTGCAATAACTTATCCTCTTGTATTGAATTCTGGAATTCGCTGTCTTAGTTGTCATCTCACCATTCAATGGAACACGCCTCTGCATATGCAAGGAGCATTTGAATGAGGGAACTGCCCATCTGTAAAAGCAGCAGTACCATTTCATTTTCTTGAAATTTTGATAGTGAGATTCTGTAAAATTAATGGTCTTCTAATACTTGATTGAGTTCCATGACTGTGTTGCTTACTGTCGGTCGCTTATGGCACTTTGAAATAATATCACTTATTAGTTTTAATATTTACAATTTTTCTCACCAGAGTGATGTTATCTCACATGAAGGAACACGTCTCTGAAATTAATAAAAGATACGTATGACGCAGTACGGGCAAGATTGGAATTCAATCTAAACCAAAGACCTAGGCCAATACCAAATAAGTACCAGTTTTTAAAAAATTTATATATATACAAGTGATAATCTAAGTTAATTTGAATTAATTTAATATTAGTTTTTTTTAAAAAAACAAACGATAGGCAAGCATAAGCTAATAAACCATTCATATATATATCTATATATATAAAATAAAAGGCAGTAAATGGTGAAACATTCAAAATACCAGAAAATGCCTTTGGTTAATTCAAACATTAAGAATTAAAATTATTAATTAAATGAGGATAATATGATAAATTCACATTTTTTCATATTAAAAAAATTTAAAATTAAAAGAAAAATCAAATAATGGATCCTCTTTCTATTGAACATAACTACCCATTATCTTTTTTAATTCTAAAATAAATTTAAAATTTTTTTTAAAAAACTCGCAAGTGCTGAAGCGCGTGCGGAGAGGCTAGTATATATAAAGCAAAAGGTAGAGAATTGTGAAACATTCAAAAATCCTGAAAATACCCTTGGTAAACTAAAATTTTAAAACGCACCGATTTTAATTAAAGCAGGGTATAATTGTAAAAGAAAAATTACGCAAAACTTCAAACAAATTAAAAAGAAAAGAAAAAAGGTACAGACCCACTCAAGAGCAGTTGCTCTTCTTATCAATTTCTTCTGGCACGTTCTATTGAAATAGAATGAAAGCAAAACTGAAACCATCCAAAACTCACCATGGCCCTCAAACTATTGGAAACGCATTTCCTCCCATCCCATGTTTCGCAGAGCAAGAATCCTCATCTACTCACAGCATAAAAAGGTGTGAGGTTTTTTTATATATTTTTTTCTATGATCGTTTCTTCATTTGTGATGTCTAAAATTGAGAAGTAAATCATAAATTGAGTTTGGTTTGTTGTTACAGGGAGGAAGATTGAAGGAAAAAGAACTGGAGCAATCAATATTGGAACCCCTAGTATGCTCAGCAATTTGGTAGTTCATGTCTTTGTGTGGCTGATTTTCTCTTTGCTTGTGTTTTTCCAGAAAATTGGTATAAAATTATGGTATGATTTTGTGTGCTTATTTTCGTTTTCATTTTGTGAATTTTCAGTATTTAGAAGATGTTGCAGGATATGAGAGAGTCAAGAAAATTATGGTATGATTTTGTGTGCTCATTTTGCTTTTTCTTTTTTGTGGATTTTCAATATTTGCAACCCTATCCACATTAACCTCTGAAAAACAGTCTCCTACTTCCAATGAAAATTACTAATAAAGAAAATTGACATAAAATATTATAGTATCGAAATTATGATAGAAGGGCATGTGGGTTATCATCTGAGCCCGCCTTTACATCAACACAATGCCAAAATCAGTGTATTTCATGGCGAGTCAACAACAATAGTTTAAAGAAAGTCAAACAAATCCAACCCCGATGATCATCCAATGAGAAATCTAACCCTAAAGTAAGCCCCTTTTTGTCCAGGAAAACCATGAATTCTAAGTCCACGATCATGACTTCAAACCAAAAACCCACATCCAAGATTAGAAGCACACTAACATTTGTTGAATTGATTACTAATTTACTAGTACATGAAATTTATTTGTTACCAATTTGCCAGAAACACAGTATTGGGAGAAAGAATTTAACTTTTAGCTATGAGGATAGAGAAGAACGAGCTTACCAGAAGAAGAGGTTCTGGGTGTGATGAAAACCCTAAATTTTGGGGCCTTCTGGAAATAATGATAAAACAGGTGGATGATTCAAGACTTGAAGCTTAGAAAGGGCAAGGGTGTGATAGAAATTAAGTTAAAAACTGGGCCTAAGAAAGAAATGTCAAAATAGGTTCCTTTTTATGTGCATTGCATGCACCGTTTCTCCGAAAAAAAAGGCACTTGCTCTTGAAGACCCAGTTGAGCCAGTGCATTCCTTTCGCAGAGAGACTAGCCTTTTTCAACTCTTTAAGCTCTGTTCTGATATGGGTTTTGGCTAAAATGGAGGTGAGTCTTGTTGGGTTGCTCAGAACAGCTTGAATTGCAGCGATACTGGCTATACTCATAGATTCTGTACCTCATTTCATGAAATCTTCTTCTCAGGTTGGTGCTTGATTGTAATTGGTTTTTTTGGTTTAGCCGCACGGCTAGAATATTTCTTTTAAAAAAAATTAGGAAAACCGCGTATAGCCAGGCGGCTATACTATTTCTTTTAAATAAAATTGAAAATCCGAGTATAGCCGCGCGGCTATACTATTTCGTTTTAAAAAAATTTAGATCAATCGAGTATAGCCGTACAGCTATACTATTTCTTTTAAAATTTAAAAAAACCGGGTATAGCCGGGCGGCTATACTATTTCTTTTAAAATTTTAAAAAAAGTATAGCCGATCGGCTATACTATTTCTTTTTAAAACGGAGTATAGCCGCGCGGCTATAATATTTCTTTTAAAAAACGGAGTATAACCGCGCGGCTATACTATTTATTTTTAAAAAAACCGAGTATAACCGAGCGGCTATACTAGTTCTTTTTAAAAAATTAGATCAATCGCGTATAGCCGTGCGGCTATACTATTTCTTTAAAAAAATTTAAAAACCGAGTATAGCCGCGCGGATATACTATTTATTTTACAAAGAAAGGCGTATAGCCGCGCGGCTATACTAGTTCTTTTTTAAAAATTTAGTAAAAACCGAGTATAGTCGCGCGGCTATACTATTTATTTTACAAAAAACCGAGTATAGCCGCTCGGCTATATTAGTTTTAAAAAATAAATTAGAACAACTAGGCTATACTATTTCTTTAAAAAAAAAATTAAAAAACTGAGTACAGCCGATCGGCGATACTCGAAAGGTGATTAATAACACTTTGAAATGGCAGTGGAAGACTTGGGATCTCAAAACCAATGATCGAGGAATTTTGAATCCAAACCTCTTCAGTGATTTTTCCTTGCCAAGGATTTCTTGACAAGATTTTCTGACTGACAAAAAGAATAGAGTGAATTTTGTCTTGCGTTGAACTTTACATGAGGAGGAATTCCCAATTCAAGAAAAAGGGGTCCCAAGATGAAACCGCCTCCCAGCCCAAGTAGGCTACCCACCATACCAGCTACTATCCCACAACTGCTGTAAGGAAAAATCTGATGCAACTTCTAGTTTGTGATTTCCTTTCCTTTGGATGCAATCACCCTGGTGCCTTTGCATAAGAATTTGGCTTCAAAGAGCGTAACGGAGACTGCAATTGGTACCTACGAAATGATTACATTTATGTTCAACTGGACATCGATCATTCTTTTTATGTATGCTTGAGTGTATATAGTTATGTGTTTCTATAGTGTCCGTGAAAGAAATCTTACTACTCTAGTTGTTAACCTTACCTGCAAGGAGATCAGGACCTAATAATTCAGTAACAAAGGTTAAAATCATGGTGCTTTGGAAGCAAATGCAGAGGTATGAGAAAGATGGAACTTGATTGCATTTCTAGTGATGATCATATCTTTTGGAGACCATTTTAAGGTCCGGTATGCGACACACTGCGATAGACTTATTCCGAAACATAAGTTTATTGTTTTAGTATTCTTAATATCTTGCTTCATATTAAGTTTTTTTAGTTGTTTTCGTCTTTTAAAAAAATAAAATTTAAATGCATATCCAATTTGCTGCATGAGGCTTCCAAAGAAGATAATAGCAGGAGAGCATAAAATTGCTGCTGGAGGAGGTTCATGTACAAGCAGTAGCTAAAAGGATTTCATGATCTTAATTTAATTGTCATGAATTTTTTGTTTTTTGTTTTTCTTTTTCAATGGTTGCAATACTAGCTTCAATTGCTATATTTTGGTGTAACGAGTTTTGTTTTAAATAAAGACTTATTCAATTACATCAGTTCCAAATTCGTTTCAATGGTTAACTATGATAATTGTTATCAATAAATACAAAGAGGAATTTAAATTAGTTCTTGCATTTGTTTTAAATTCTTTTCAATATGATCAACTATGATAATTGATTTATTTTTATAAAGGTTATCAATGAATACAATAAAACATATGTTACCAACTTATTGAAAAAAATTATTGAAAAAAAGAACATTTAAGGACAATTCAAACTAAAAATTAAAAATAGGAAAAAGCGTTTTACCCAAGTTAATAAAAGGTATTTCAAATTATGGGAAAAAACGCGGAAAATTTTCAATCCCATCAAACATAAAATTCAAAAGAAAAACACACATAAAGAATCCCCCTAGCTCCTAAAGCACATTAGACTATCCTCTTTGCACACGCTTCCGTGTGTGCGAGAGGCTTTTTCTTAATCACGCGCGACTTACAAAGTTACGTTTTTATTTTTTCGCAATTGAAGTTTGCTAGATGCCTATATCAACAATTTTAATTTTTTATCGCCCTTATTTTTCTAGATGGGGTCTCAATAGTTTACACGCAATAAAAGAAAAAGAAGAAACTGTTGAGACGGGCTTCTAGAAAAGTACGGATGATTAAAAAAAAATTAAAATTTGTTGATTTAGGCATCTAGCAAAATACAATTCCGAAAAAATTAAAACGAAACTTTGTAAGTCGCGCGTAGCTCCCGTGATTAAAAAAAAAGCCACTCGCAGGCTAGTTTAGTAGTTATGTTTTAATTATTATTTACTTAGTGACTAATTAGTATTTAAATATATTATTAAATTAAAGATACTAAACTGGTATTTAAAAAAATTTATATTAAAAAAAAACCTCCCCCGACGAAAGTGCGTCGGCCAAGATCTATCCCGGCGAACTTTTGTTGCATGAGACCTCTACCGACGACCATTCGTCGGCAAAAGTGAGTTTCGTCGGGAGAGGTCTAATCCGGCAATTATTGCCGGCATAAACTTGTGCCGACAACATTTCGTCGGGAGAGATTTTCTTGCGGTTTGGTATTAATTGGTGGATGTAATTTAGGCGGTTTGGTATTCATAATATATATACTGAGCTGTGTATATATTTGTTTTCTCATTGTAAGGAAATGACAGAATTATTGTTGATTTTCTTGATCAATTGCAGGTATCCTTCACTACAAGAAAAAGGTCGAGTGACCAATTTCCTTGTGACCACATGAATTATGGTCACAAATATAGTAAATTTAATAACCAATAATAATACATTGTCAGTAAATTGATTGAGGCATATTTTTTAATTTTTAATGACTAAATTTTCTGACCAGTATTTTATTTATTCACTAAAAACAACTTAAATTATATAATAGTGACCAACACATATGCCCAGTAGCCTTCCTTCTCTTATTTGATACATCGGTGACCAATTAAATTTTTAAACTTGCTTTTTTTTTTTAAACACGGAAGTAACGCATCAAAAAGAAAGAAAAAGACGGAGTGAAGTGAGACCACGCGAGCTCAAAACGAGCGAGACCAGAGAGAGACCAGAGCGAGTGTCCTCTTCGTCGTCCTCTTCGTCGTCCTCTTCGTCGCCCTCTTCGTCGTCCTCTTCGGCGAGCGTAAATCAGCTAGGTTTTCATTTGGTACTCAGGCAGAGCTTGATTTTAGGTTCAATTTTGATTTCAGTTTTGATTTCTCTTTCAATTTCGATTTTGAGGTGTGATTCCAAGAAGATTGATACCCTAACTTCCTAATTGGTGTTGCAGATGTTTCGATTTTGAGAAACGACCTTGAGGCTAGTGAGATCCTATTCTGAAATCAACTTTTGAGACCATCGCCTTCTCTCGGTAAGAATTCTTCGATCTCCGGCTGTTTGATTCCTAATTGGTTTTCATCTTCATTCTTACTTTTTCTTTCCATATGGCTTAATGCTTATGATTTGCTGAACTTGGTAAGACTCTTCATGAATCATATATATATATATATATATATATATATATATATATATATATATATATATATATATATATATTATGCTTTCTGGTGGCCCTATATCTATCCATGCGCTGGTTTTTATTCTTCTTTCCGAATGACATATTCAGCCCAACCTTATTTCCAAGTCAATGACATACACTACAAGAAAAACATATATTAGTGGCCAGCCACTTGGTCACAGAAAATGCCATTTTTGGTCACTGAATGCAATTAGTGTCCAAATATTGGTGGTCACTGAGTGGTCACTAGAAGCTCGTCACAAATTCTATTTAGAGACCAACTACAATTATTGGTCACTACAACCCAAAGAATTAGTGATTTCCTATGTTTGGTCACTAATGAAAAAGCTATTAGTGACTACAACTTTGATCACTAAAGGGGTCAAAATTTGGTCACTAAAACACGTATTTTGGTCACTAAAAGTGGGTCACGTGACTAAATTACCGACCTTACTTGGTTGGTCACTAATGTATTTGAAAAATTGGTAACTAATTGATTTGTTTTCCTTGTTCTTTATTGTGTAATAATATATGAAATAACATCAAATTCTTTTTCACACATATATAACATCTAATTCTTTTTCATACATAGTGCTGTGGAAACAATTTTGATAATAAAAAAATAGTATAACAAAATTCATTGCATTCAAAAATATCAACATTCTTCCGCCAAATTCACAAGCTATCCAAGTTCGAACCAATTCAAATCCAAGTCTAGACATACATCTCTATCAAAAACAAACCTAGATGACTCTACAAACCAACCTAGATATGTCAATTGATCCAAAAACATAAAAATATGATTCACCACAGTTGACTGACTGCAAGCTTCTGCTCTTCTGGTGGAACCTTCAACAGCAAGCATATTATCCATTTGGTTGCAACTTCAACTCTTTTACCAACTGTTTACCAAACTATGTGATCCATCTTACCTGCACCACCAAGTCATGAATTAAAAATGAAAATAAATGGCAGCAAAAATGTAAACCTTTCCCATATTATCTAGTTTTCTAAACCTTTCCTGAACAAGCCGGCTGCTGCATTGCATTTAGTTCTTGAACAATGATTTTAAAGAGAAATTCGTAGGTATAGATGTGAATAACAAATGGAAGACAGCAAGAAGCCAAAGAACCTGGAGTTGGGTGTGCTTCTCTGATATTCGTGCCATAGTTTTGTCTCCATAAGATCGTCTTCAGTGATTGTCTGCAAATGTAGATGGCAAATGTTACAAATTGGGTTTAATTATAACATGCCACTGACAATTTCTCTTATGCTAGTTGAAGGCCAATTAAGCTTCTCACATGCAAATTCCAGGACAGTGTATTAAGGAATGAGGACATTTAACTATTGAACATCCCAACAATGTACTTAGAAGGAACTAATCATACCCGCAGTGGCAGAACAAGTAAACCAACATTAAACAGTCTTCTTGAAGTTTATGATCTACTAACTTCCTTAACACTGGAAGCATTCTCATGAAGACGTAAAAACCACTAATTCCAGAACTGAAAGGGGGCAGAAAACTTATCAATAAACATTAACATTTAGAAAATACTGCAAAAGAGGTCCATGAAAGAAAAAGAAAAAGGCAAAGCAACAAAGACAAGACTTTAGAAAGATAATTGACCTACCACAAACTGTTGTCAATCTTGATGTGGCAATTTTCCTTTGTAAACAGTGCGACAATCTGTGATGCCATATTGTGTGTGCTAAACACAAATAATTGATCAACTTTTTCCTTATTCCTGTCTCCCCATACACAGTGTTAACACAAACTGATAAGACAATTTAAATAGAAGAATGGAAAAACATCTCATATCTTTAAGAAATTAAAATATATACAAAAGTTTCATACCACCAACTCCTTCTCTACTTTCTCATTTCAAATAGAAGTCGTTCTTCTTCTATAAAAGGAAGTTTGCAAATGCCCTTTTGGAGATGATAAAGTCAAAAACAATTTTAGAAGGTAAAAGAGAGAACAATCACTAGATGTCAATGAAAATGCAATACCAATGAATAACTACCAGAAATATCAGAAAATGGTCATATAAGGAAAGAAGAGAAGACAAACCTGCCATGTAAAGCGTTGCCCGTCCTATCAATTTCAAAATCTATAGATGAAACAGAGCTTGCAATTAATTTCTATCAGATCCCATGGACTAACATAACTAATTACAAATGTGTACTTACCAGAAGGGTAAAAATCAATAATGGTAGAACCCTCATCCATCATAAGTGTCTGATAAACTTTCAAGGTGCATGAGCACTACAAAGGAGAACATTGTATTATTTTCTTGGAGAACTTTGTAAGACCAAACTTACAAAACAAAGAAATATAGTTACCTTCTGGGTGGTAACACAGCCATTCTTAAACAGATCAGATTTCCTTCTGATGCTATCTCTCAGTTTCTGCTTAAGCTCCTTTGTATTTTCTATTATCTGCAAAAATACAATATAAATTATACCAAAAACCCTTCAGCAGGTCACAAAGTAGATAATAAAACTACTTTATTCCATACATATGTGTGTAATCAAGCAAAACTACTTCATTGTTCAAATGGGAACAGAGAGAGGACATAAACCATCTGACCAACCAAAAAAGCATCTCAGATGCATCCGATCAACCAAAAAGTCGACGCCAGAGTAGTGGGTCAAACCAATCGAAATCAAAGCCGAAATCGAGATCTAACTCCATCATTCTCTCAATTTTGGAAACCCTAACCCTCCCTTCCATTGCTTAGCTTTTGAAACCCCAAATCCACAGTCATCGAGTGAGAGAACAAAAGAAAATACCTTAGAGTTCTTGAAGTGAATCAAAGTCGAAAACACATTCGAACCCTAAATCAACATTAAAGTTGAACTCAAAATCAAAATCAAAATCAAGTTCAGAGAGCACACCAGCTGAGAAGTTTCCAGATGAGAGAGAGAGAGAGAGAGAGAGAGAGAGAGAGAGAGCAACATGCAAAGCACGATTTGAAATCTGAATTTGCTGAAAAAGACACTCGCTCGCTTGCTCGCTCCAAGCAGAAGGGCACAATCTGAGAGAGACTTGCTAGCTCAAGGAGAAGTGCACGCTCGACTCGATGATCTCGTTTTGAAAAGAAATTTTAAAAGAAATAATTGGTCACCGATGTATTAAAAGACACGTGTAAGGCTCTCGTGCCATGTCAACTTATTTGTTTAGGTCACTAAATATAAAATCTAAACTATTTTTATTGACTAAAATTTAGAGTAGTCACTATTTGTCCAAAGAATTGGTCATTAAAGTTAAAATTGGGCACCAATAGTTTTAGGGACCATTTAACATTGTTAGTCACTAAATGCACACTATTTGTGACTAGTATCCATTTTGTCATTAAGAAATTGGTCACTACTGATCTTTTTCTTGTAGTGATATTTTCAGGGGAAAAACAGAGAAACAATTTGTAAATAGAAACGATATTTGGCAGAGTGATTAATATTTGTTTAATCAGATTTATGCATAATTAGTAACTCAAACATCAGTAATTAATATCTGTTTTGCTAGAATGAGTATGATAGGTCGTCAATTTACAGTGAGTTTTTGCACAGAGAGAGAGAGAGAGAGAGTGGGAGGACCCATCTCTCTATATATGGAAGTTGGAAATGTGTCTTATGCACAAGCACTTGCTTAAAAGCAGCTGCAGCTTGTTGATTATTGGTCTCTGGCAAATATTACTGATGTTTGAGTTACACGCTTGTTGATTCTTGCTCGATGCTTTTTATCTACTCGCTTGTTGATTATGCTCTCCGGCAAATATTTCTTTCTACTTTCAATATGAGGATTGCATGTATGATGCTTATTATTGTAGTCACTTTTGATTGAGCATTGTTTTGAGCATTGTTTTGTATTTGGTACATTTTCGAAATTGTATAGGCTCAAATTGTTCCCAGTACTCACATTGGAATACATTGTGTCTTTTTTCTTTCTTTTTTTGGGTTTGATTAGAGATGGATAAGAGTTGGATTCATATGCACACTAGGGGAAAAACACAATATATTCATGGGGTGAAAGAGTTCATTAATTTCGCAATTGGGCACATGAAACCAGAGATCACTGAAATGTTATGTCCATGTAATAGATGCAACAACCTACTTTATAGATCTCCACATCAAGTTGAGGACCATTTATATGCTAATGGAATGGTTCTGTTTAAGTTTATATTTCTGTTTTCGTTTCTGTTTCCATTTCTTTTTATATTTCTGTTTCAGTTTCAGTTTCTATTTATATTTCAGTTTCAGTTTCTATTTATATTTCAGTTTCTGCTTCTGTTTATATTTTTGCTTCTGTTTCTGTTTATATTTCAGTTTCTGCTTCTGTTTATATTTCAGTTTCAGTTTCCTCGACTTCATCATCAATGAGGTTAGCTTATAACTCTCATCTTACTACAATGAATTTATGTCTATTTGATATTAGTCATGTTGGATTTTTCTGCTTTAATTGTCTTATAGATTTTATTAGATATAGATGTGAGATGTGGTTCAGACTCCTTCGAAAATGAGATCAAGCATAGAACTAGTGTTTCTTACCTTATTTCCCTGTATTTGTTCTCCTAGGCATAGACCTGTAGCAAACAAGTGTTTCCATAGAAAACTCTGTGATATGTTTAGTTAAATAGCTTTATAAAACTATTGAAAACAAGTGTTTTCATGAATTTTTCTTTCTTTTTGCTGTTTTGTTTTTTCCTTCATTTTTTTGTTCTTTGTTTGATGCAGGTCCGATGGATAAATTTCTATTATATGAGAGGATAGAGGACAGAAGACAATCGACTCATGATGAATCTTATGTTCTTTGTTTTTGGGAATCAATTGACATTTAGGTTGAACTTAAATATCTAGCATTTTGTTTTTGAGACATCTTGTGAATTTGTTGGAAGAATGTTATATATATAGATTGCTTTTGAATGCAATGAATTATTTGATGCTATAAATTTTGTCTACAACACTGTCTAAAAGAAATTAATTGTGATTTCATATTGTAATACAATAAATAAAGAACATGGAGAGGTAAACCTAATTAGTTGCCATTTTTTTGAAATATATTAGTGACCAGGCAAGTAATTCACTAATGTGGGCACATGACCCAGTTTCAGTGACCAAAATGCATGTTTTGGTGACCAAATTGTAAGCCCTTTAATGACCAAATTTGTGGTCACTAATAGCGTTTTTATTAGTGACCACGTAGGTATAGTAACTAATTCTTTGTGTTGTAGTGACCAATAGTTGACAATAATCACTAAATAGAATTTGTGACGAGCTTCTAGTGACCACCCAGTGACCATCAATATTTGGACACTTATTGCATTCAGTGACCAAAAACGGTATTTTCTGTGACCAAGTGGCTGGCCAATAATACCTGTTTTTCTTGTAGTGCTTTGATTTAGTTGATCATGTCTGTAATGAAGCCTTTTTGTTTGAAGATCATTTGCGTCAAGTCCCTTTGATTAAGTCATTTTGTCTGGATAAAATTCCTTCATTCATTGGGTCTCACCTCAAAAGTTAAATTTATAATTTAGCAATTTTGGTGTCTATATACATCACTATCAAAATATATAATGTTCAAGCACTCAAAATAATTACACTTCACTTTTAGAGAAAAATAACATCATATTCATATATATGAAAAATTACGATAGGTAGTTCTCATAAGGTTTTTACAATTGTTAACGTGAAGTTACCTATATATATTTGGATTAATTTCAATTTATAGTACTCTGAACTCTTACCTTTAAGGCATGTTTGCCTCTGCACTCTCAATTTTAACGATTACAAACCCTAAGCTTTTCAATTTTGTACGATCTAGTTCCGGTGTTAACTTCATTGCTTGTGTGACAAGCCTGACTCTCATCTATTCACTTTTTTCAATGTGAGTTGAAGGGTATTTTGTTAAAAATAGTTTCGTATTAATGCGTGTAATGTGTTTCTCATGGGCGGGAAGACACCAATTACTCGAAAATACTCTTCAGTTGACATCAAGCAATTAACCCTATATTATACTCTCATGGGCGGGAAGACACCAATAGGTGAGACCCATGACTGTCATGCAAGCAATTAACGGAAATTTTGATGTCAAAGTTAATGCCGGAACCATATTGCACAAAATTGAAAGCTTAGGGGTATGTAATTGTTAAAATTGAGAGTGCATGAACAAACGTGTCTTAAGGGTACGAGTTCAGGGTACTAAATCTAAATTAACCCTATATATTTATGGGGTGCCTGAATATGAAAGAGCTGGTTCCAAAATAGTCATTGAAGTCAGGGTGACGGAAGGGGCGGGAAGAGACGGTGGAGATTATGATTTTTTTTTTCTCTTCTGAAATATTAAAATTTTGTATTGAAGTTTTTAACTTAAAAATATTAAATATTTGTTAATTAAATGAAGGTGACGAAATTGAGACATTGGACTTGATTTGTTAACTGCTGCAAATGCGGTGATCAAATTCGAAAATTTGAAATCACGGTGATCAAATTTGATTTTGATCCAAACTCCAGTGACCAAAAAATGTAATTAATCAAATAATTATTATTTGAACTGTTTAATGATCTACATAAGAACCAAGTGCTTGGGCTGCTAGGACAAGGCAAGATTGTTTAATGTTTTAAGAACTAAATTCAGTGATGAATTTTTCCAATATGCAATCTTTGTTATCATCCATCTTCTTTTTATTTTTTTAGTTATTTATTTTAACGAAAGTTGATTTTCATTAATTCACTATCGAACATTACAATCTGAATGCTATACAATGCATCTTTACAAACAACAAGTGCAGCTTTCCGATTCTGTACTTTAATTCAGCCATAGTACAGAAAATTCTTTACTCAAAAGTTCAGAACAGATTTCCTTGTTCCCAGGACGGCCTTTGAGAAAATTCAATCCACAAAACAGATTTCAAAATTCGTTTCTGTTCAAATATACGTTCATCCCCAAGTGTCTGAAAGATAATTCATGAGTTTTGAACAAATATTGCATGTGTCCAGCAGCCCAACTTCTGAGATTATGATTTGAAGGTGCTCAATCTTCCGCCCGGCTATACTTTTAAATTTATATTTATAGAGTATAGCCGAGCGGCTATACTTTTAAAATCCATATTTAAACAGCAAAGGTCAATGCCGGCAATTAGTTTATCTCTTCCGACGACATATTGTCGGTAGAGATCAAGTCCAGCAAATTTCCTAGGGATAGGTTTTTAAAAAAAATTAAACATAACTACTAGGTCAATAAATTTTAGATTTAGTAATTAAGTAATATTTATCCTGATTTAATTACTTTAATTATTATTTATTTAGTCAAAATTTATTATTAACTATTTTAATTAACATCATAAATTATGTTGCTTAATAAATAGCAATTAATTTTTTCTTTAATAAAATATTTAAATACTAATTACTAACTAAGTAAATAATAGTGGAAACATAACTACTAGTACTAATTAAAGTAATTTAAAAAGAGAAATCCTGATTATTCTATTTAAGGGGTATAGCCGCCCGGCTATACTTGAAAATTTTCTATTTATAGAGTATAGCCGTGCGGCTATAAGGTTGAAATTTCTATTTATTGAGTATAGCCGCACGGCTGTAACTTTGGAAAGGAAAAGGTCTATGCCGGCAAATAGGTTACCTCTACCGACGAAATCTCGTCGGGGTAGATCATATCTAGCAAATTTCGCAGGGATAGATTATGGCCGACGCAATTTCGTCGGGGAAAGTTTTTTTAAAATATAAATATAAATTAGTATCTTTAGGTCAATAATTTTTTTTTTAGTAATTAAATAACATCTAAAAAAACTTCTAATTAGTGACTAGGTAAATAATAGCTAAAACATAACTACTAATTAAAGTAATTTAAAAGGAGAATTTCAGATTATACTATTAAAGAGGTATAGCCGCACGGCTATACACGTGAAAATTTTCTATTTTTTAGAGTATAGCCGTGCGGCTATACTTTAATTTTTATTTATTTATAGAGTATATGCACGGCTATACTTTTAAAAGGTGAAGGTCTGTACCGGCAAATTAGGTTACCTTTGCCGACGAAACCTCGTCGGGAGAGATAAATCCAGTAAATTTCGACGGGTTAGATATTTGCCGACGAAAGTTCGTCGGGCTAGGGTTTTTAAAAATTAAATATAAACTTTGTATCTTTAGGTCAATAAATTTTATTTTTAGTAATTAAATAATATCTTAGCTTGATTTAATTACTTTGATTAGTAATTATATTTTAATTATTATTTATTTAGTGAATAATTAGTATTAAATATTTTGATTAACATCATAAATTATGTTGCTTAATAAATAGTAATTATTTTTTAAAAAAATTCTTTAATAAAATATTTAAATACTAATTACTAACTAAGTAAATAATAGTTGAAACATAACTACGAATCAAAGAAATTTAAAAAGAGAAATCCTGATTATGTTATTTATGGGGTATAGCCGAACGGCTATACTTGAAAATTTCTATTTATAGAGTATAGCCGCCCGGCTATACTGTTTAAAAGAAATGTCAATGCCGGCAAATAGTTTACCTCTGCCAACGAAATATCGTCGGGAGAGATCAAGTCCAGCAAATTTTGTCAGGGTAGGTTTTTTTAAAAGTTAAATATAAACTTTGTATCTTTAGGTCAATAAATTTTATTTTTAGTAATTAAGTAATATCTTAGCATGATTTAATTTCTTTAATTAGTAATTATATTTTAATTATTATTTATGTAGTCAATAATTAGTATTAAATATTTTAATTAACATCATAAATTATGTTTCTTAATAAATAGCAATTAATTTTTTCTTTAATAAATATTTAAATACTAATTACTAACTAAGTAAATAATAGTTGAAACATAACTACTAATTAAAATAATTTAAAAAGAGAAATCCTGATTATTGTATTTAAGGGGTATAGCAGCCGGCATGGCTAATAAGAAAGAATGAAACTAGAAATAAACAAAGAAACCACACGGGCAAAGCCCATAAAGCAATATAAGTGGAAATTTGGTAAATCTCATTCTTATTATTTTCAGTCGAAAATTTTCACATGAAAGACATAATTCCTCATTTATTTTCTGCAGAAAGCAAGACATCCGCATTGCATGCCCAATATTTTAATTAATATGGTTATTCTTGGAGCATCTCTCATAGCATGAATTCACGAATCCTTTCACATAATGGTTATCAACAGTGTCACACAAAAAACCAAAATAATTAAATCAGTGGTCAAAAATATGATTTCAAACAAACATGTCAGACTAGAGTATGGTAAAATCAATAATCCCATATTGTAATTAATATATGTGCATATTACCAGAATTGGAAGTACTTGTGGTGGCAATAGATATGACACAATTACGTGTACAATTATACACAACATTCGAAGGCCCAAACTAGCACTTAATCATGCACACGCCAAGGTATATTGGGCTCATCCTGCATTTTGTCACACATCATACGCCACAAGGAATAAGATGACCATTTGGAACCACATGATTGGTATTGGAAGGATCATAGACACCGTCAACTTCACCAAGAGTCTTACGATTTTGAACAGGATTGATATCTCCTTGAGCTATTCCAAGCACAAGCATGCTCATCAAAACCACAGCCCTCATCACACTAGTAGTATCCATATCTCTCCTCTTTCTTATTCGATGGAAATCCCGATAACTCCTAAGCAAGATTGTAGCTAACGTGAGCAACAACCGAGCGTAAATTGAAGTGATATATGATAATAAAGAGCATAACTCTTTGGATAAGCCAGTTTTATGGTGGATGAGCATTATTTGGTGGCACAGGCGGTACATGACCTTCAACACTTAATGGTGGAGGAGCTGCATCATCTGGTGGCAACACTTCGGGAATGCTTGGAGACAAGAATGGCACTTGTCCCTTGATCTTTTGGGGCACTGGGGGAGACATAAGAGATGGCATCGCAGCGGCAGGGTGCAAATCTGACCCTGGATTGTCAAATTAGGAGCTTAAGCAGATGTCTAAACTTCTAAATCCACAACAGCAGAGTTATGGGACTTACCATTTGGCTGTAACGCGGGGATTGGTACATTACTTGTGAATGACTTTCTGTGAGAGAGAGGAGCAGGTGCTGTTTCAATTGGAGGATTCACAGAGAGAGGTTCTGGTGATGGTGAAAGATTCAACCCTGAGAGAAGGTGAAGGCCGGTGCTTATAAGAAGAAAGCTAAAGCATGCTATGAAAATGTGATATATTAAATCCCTTTCATATTATCATTCTTGTTATGGAACAACATACACTTTATAGTTACGAGGCATTTCATCAGATGAAACCTCAATGGTAAGGCATTACCCAGATCAAGATGAAACCTGAACTAAAATAGAAGTTGCCAAATCAGCGTGCTTCTTGGGACATTGTAATTTCGAAAACAGAATATTACAATTTCCGGCCATCAGTATGCACTAGAAGACCCACTAGCTGCGAGCTCTGGTCTAAATTATACTCGGGCAGAATTTGGAAACAATTCAATAAGATGCCGAAGTTCGAATCATTTCATCACTTTTCTAACATACTTCATATATCTATCAGAACAGATATGTGAATACAGCATTTGATCACACTCGTATGCACGACATTATTGGGCTTATAAACAACAATAGAGACATGAAAATTCAGAAACCCAGATCACTAACAATGCTTTACGACCCTTTACACATTCCTCTATTCTTCCCAATGACTCCAATTCCAAAGGTGTAAATTAATACTGGCCTTTAATCAGAATTAAGTGCGACTCAAGTAATTCCTAGTGAAGTTGAGCAACAACTAATCCGATCTTAAGCAAAATATACCAAATGTGAGCTAATAACATGAAACTCGCACTCAGCTAAGGTTAATACAACTTATTAGCAAAATTAAAGTAAACCGCTGAATTATATTTAAGCACAATTTTCAAACCAAAATTTTCTATCTCCAGTTACCACCTTCTTTTTCTCTGTCAAAAAAAAAAATGAAGTTCCCTCTATTTTTCTCAGTAACCAAGCAGAGACCTAAGCGAGAAACATAGGCCTGAATGAAAGTAAACTAAATTATACCATGGAGCTTAAATTTGCCACTGCCTTTCAACCAGAAGAGATTGTTGCAAATCTTCAACCCGTTCAGTTTGAAGCCCCGGTTCCCGGAATCTTTCGTTGCTGCCAAGAGTACCTTAGTGGCGGCAACGCCATAGTCGCCGACGAAGTAGGTTGGAAGAGGAATTTGCGCCCAGCCTTCAATGTAGTCATTGAACTCGTAGAGTGGTCCGCCGAGTCGGGGAAGAACTGGCCCACGAAGAACAAAGCGTCGAACGGACCCGCCGATTTGTTGACCACCTAGAACGAGTTAACTCAGTAAGAATCAGAAATTGAAAATTAGTTGAGCTAAAAAAAGATACAGAGGTAGAGAGAGATATATATATACCGAAGCGATTCGTTTGCCCCCTAGAACAGCCCAGGCAGCCTAGGCGCCCCCTAGAACCGCCCAGGCCGCCTAGGCACCGCCTAGACCAGCACAGGCCGCCTAGGCACCGCCTAGACCAGCACAGGCCGCCTAGGCTCCACCTAGATCCGCCCAGGCCGCATAACTCCCTTATAGCATTAGAGTTGTTACCTTAGTGGAGATTTCAATACCTGAATGACATTTGATTGTTTTCATAGAGAGAGTCCAATCCAATCGAATCAACGCAGCAGCCAAAACGAAAGAAAAAAAAATCGAAGCTTGAGTTGAGAGAGAGAGAGGCTCAAGACCGAGTCTTTGAAGCTTGGATGCGCTTATAGAGAAGCGAAATGGCTGTGACTGCGAGTGCAAGCCTCGTGTATATATATGTAAAGAGTATATGTAAAGAGTATAGCCGAGCGGCTATACCTTTAAAATATTCTAATATATTCAAAGAGTATAGCCGTACGGCTATACCTTTAAAATAATATATTCAACCAGTATAGCCGCTCGGCTATACTTTTTAATATTCAATTTTGTCATGTTATTTTAGGGTTTAGGGCTAAAATACCACTTTAGCTAATTAGGATAGAGTTAATTCTTCAATTATTTTATTTATACCGGTGATATTGGGGAATGAGAATTTAAATTTTTTCCGATACCTCCCATTCTAATGATTTCCTGCTATTTGCCCATTAGGCAAGAATAAAAAATGGATTTTATTTATAAGAAATAATACGGGTTAAACCCATAAATACAACAACAAAAAATAGAGATCCGCCAACATTTTGGGGATAAAAGAATCTTGAATTTCAGAGTATAAAATTGCTTGTGTAAGAATTTACTTTCAAAAATGTATCCATTGTAATTATGAAATAAACCCAATGATAGCCTTTTTATCATTGCACTTGACAACCCTGCTCTTCTGCTATGGGATATATCAGTTCGCGTTATATTTTTGCAGATAAAAATTGGATACAAAACAGTCTAATGAGACAAACAAAGAGAAGATTTTTGAAATAAATTAAAGGTATTAGAGGTCATATGGTATTGATATATATATATATATATATATATATATATATACGAACTACTATAAATGAGATTTCAAACAACATGTTAGATGAGAAGTAGCATCTCATTCTTACATATACCATATCCACGTGAACCTGAAATTCCCAATGTTAAGAGGGGTGAAAAGTGCAATACCTCTCTTGTATCTCACAAGTGTAGGAGATCCAACCTTTCATGAGGGCGCCAATTTGATAAAGAATCAAGCTTAATCCAATCGTACATTAATACAGGCAATCACATCCCACAATATATTCAATTTTAATAAAGAGAAATATAAAGTTACCCAGAAGCTGAAACGCTCAGGATCTTGTAGTGAAGGCATCAGCGCTTCCATGTCGAGAAGTCTCTCAAGTCGTCTTCGATCTGTAAAGAGATACTATCATACATCAAAAGGGCACCTAGATATACTGAACATGAGAATACGGGAAGAAATCATTCTTATGTACACTGGCATTACACATTGACTGAAAATTTTAATGGCTTGAATAAAGACAAATTGTCACAAGTAAATAAGATATGTTGATCTAGAGATAAAGATCCTCCCCAAATGTTCCAAGCAGAAGCTTCCTAAAGATGAAATCTGAATATGACAGACATTTCAGTGGAACAATAGGTTTAACCTAATAAAACTAATCTTTCATTTCCAACCATTACGACTGACCACCAAATTAATGGAAAATCTGATTCAGGATATTCTTAATGGTTATCCAAATACCTAATATAGAGGACTAAGAGATTTAATTATAGAGATAACCCATTAAAAAAACAAAAAGAAGGTAAATTCCGAGTTCATTCAATTCATGTCATTCATGAGCATTTTGCCTTGACGTGCTGCTCTTTTACACTGCCCTATCCATAATCGAGCATACTCTCTGCTGCATTATTTGTCAATTCCTGCAACTGGACAGATATAGAAATTAAACCATATAGGCGTAAGTTAACCAATATGAGGGGGAAAAACATGGAAGAACTTTGTCCTGCATCTTCCTACAGTGATGCATGTTACATTTCAGGCTATTAATACATTAGCTACAGGGCCATTTAGCAATGACATTATTATACTTAATTCAGTGACAACTATAATACATTTGAAGATTTACAACCAAATTCCATTAGGTCACGTGTCACATGTAAAATAAGATGCCATATCCACAACACTTTAAGCTCTGCTTATTGTATCTCAAGTTTCGCCAATTGAAGTTGAAAACTACGCAACTTTGCATCTAGAAAAATGTGTGACTCATTTATTAATAAAAAATTAAAAATTAAAAACTCAAAAGCATTGTTAACCACCAAATCAAGTTTAACTCAAACTTCTTACTATTCTCTACAACAAAAGACAAAAATATTGAACAAGAGCAGTAACTAAAGATCAAATGAATGGCTAGACATCTGATAAGTGCATTATTTCATATATTTTTATACCTCTTACATTTGGTTTTTGTAGGGAAAGTTAATTAAAAAGACTATTATTATTTTACTTTCCTTATTTTCAGCTATTCTGGGCTCTTGTAAGTATTTCGGCTGAAAATTGACTTTTCGAATTATTTTTAGCACAAGGTGAATTGGAGAAGAAAGCTAAGACATTGAAGATGATTGTGTCAAATTTTCATAATTTTCTATCAAGCCAATTGCTCCAGACCTGCAACTTAAGACTGCCTAAGTTGAAATCCCGTTAGAACTGCACTGTTCTAGAAGATTGAAAAGTTGAAGACTTTCCCAATTTTTCTTAGTGGCGTGTGATATATGCTTGGAAATCTTAGAGATCAAGATACGTTTTTCATATTTTTCCAGAATTTTCTAGGAAGTGAAACGACGCCAAAACGTGTGTGCAAGTTGTCTGATGTGTTTCCCAATCAAAGAAGGATTCTTTCCTAGTTTGTTTCCTTAATTGTTTGGGATTTTGTTTTACTTTATGAGAGTTTTTCCAGAATTTTTTAGAGTAGGGTTTAGTCGTTTTACACTATATAGGTTCACCCTAATCTTTCCTCCACATCTTCCTTCCACCACACTCTTCCACCACTTCTACACCATATTTTTCCACCAATCCAGAGAAATGTCAGAGAGCCAAGAATTTACTGCTGCACTACTTGAGGAGCTTTCGATGGTGTTCCTGTGAAGATTCCGAAGATCAAGTCCATCGGCCAAATCAGTTTTATGGCAATAAGTCTCTTGTTTATATTTTCTTTTGTCTTGAACTAATTTCCCTTGCTAGGGCTACGATGTAGCCTAACTATGAATACTTAATTTTTATAGTTATGTTAATTCAAGATTATTATTCCGTGTTGAGTATTTGTTACTGTTCTTAATGCTTTAAATATATGTCCAATATACGGAGACCGAGAGGAGATGTTTGGTGTTTGCTTCTTATAACAAATACCATGACTGAAATGAGTGCCTGAGAGGGACTAACATGACTCATGCAGTTTTCTTGTAGGTCCTTATAGAACTTAATGGGTTCTTGATTAGTTAAATCCGTTGCTCGAGAGAAAGTGAGTTATTAATTGAGAATACTTTTGGTTGAGCCCGAGATGGAATATTGAATAAATTAGGAGAAACCAACTGTCAACATGGATAGTAATTAGGGTTAAATGGCTATGAGAATTAAGTGGAATTGGTTATGGTGAAATCGGATGCTCTAGTGTTCCATAAACTTGATTTTCCACCATTAATTAAATTGTTATTGTTTATAATTTTTTTTTCAGGTACGTTGGATTTTGCCGACGCCCCATCTATGGCGGAATCAAAGTCATATAGTAATTTCAAGCATAGTGTTAGCTCTTATTCTCTCTAAATTGTGAAAACATTCATGAAGAGGATTGCTACAGAATACCACATAAAAGATAAAATAATATAACATTTTAGAATTTCACAAAACCAAATACAATAGCCAGCCAGCTGGTATTAAACAATATATACTTAATATCTTTGTTTTTTAAATAAACATAATTCCCTTATGATGTTCTTAATCACTTGAGTTAGAAGTCCCTTACGATGGATTATGCACTTCAACTTGAAAACTATTGACTCTGTGATCGACTAAAAGTCCATCTCCAAGGAATTATCAGAAAACAAACAATTTTTGGAATTTTTTAAAATCTATTTCTGGAAAGCGTTACAGTTCTGTATATATATACAAACAATATTCTACTAAATTATGGGAAGGAAGATTCGAACTCGGGTGCAGAGTGAGGAACATATCCGCTCTAGCCAACTTGACTAAGCCTATGTCTACAAAATCATTACCTCATTACCGTTCTTGAATGCATCAACCATGAACCATGGAATTTAATCAGACAATGGGATGTAAACATAGGCACTGAAACTCCCACCCACATGATGGATGATAATAACACTGGACCATCCGAAATCTAGACAGCATCCAAAAATTGTCTCAGCCAGTTTTTTTTTAATTTTTGGGGATCTCTCTTGCTTTTTCACTTCACGGACTAAAGACTATAACACGTCTGAAAACTACGAGCCCCACATACCATCATCAAAAACTCAAATTTGAGTTTCATTATATCGTAATGATTTCTCTTCTCATGTACAGGAGCAAAGCAACTGCCTTGTGATCCAATAGTTTTCTTGTCTCTCACTCCATCTGTGTTGGAGAACTTCGAGTGATGGCCTGCGTTATATTTTCATGACCTAAAAAGAAAAAGGCAACGTCACTGTTTCACCATAAAGCTTTCTTTGTATATCCATCAAAACAGAGGCTTCTAGGTGAAGCCCTTTTCTTTTCCTCTTTTTTTTCCCAACGAAGATTTCTTTAATTATTTATACAACCAATATTTAAGGAGGGGAAACTCGAACACGGAATCTTACAATTTAGTTTCACTTATGCAAAAAGAATATTGGCACCTTGGGACCATCCTAGTATAGCTTATTCTTTAGTTTTAGTTCATGGGGGCATTTGATTTCTTTGTTTCTTTTGCAGCCTGCATCTTTGCTAAGGCTGAAAAGAATTATTCTTTGCAATGAACATTCCTTGTGTTGGAAATTTGGCTCACATTGAGTATGCAAGCTTCGGGGGAAGCGACCGGTCGCAGGTTTTGAGCGACCGGTCGTTTTGAAGCAGATTGAGTGAAGATTGAGAACTGGGAAAATCGCAGGAAGCGACCGGTCGCAGGTTTGGGCGACCGGTCGCATGCAGGCAGATTCAAGAGAGTTTTGGATCGGTATAAAAGCGACCGGTCGCAAAGAACTGGCGACCGGTCGCATGCAACCTGGGCTGGTTTTTTCCACGCGTTTTCAAGTTGCTTTTTCACATGGGTCAGATCCCTACCCAACTCCATGTGCCTCCAAAAGTCTTAATTGAGTGCTAGGGCATATGGCAGCTACTAGGGAAAGTCTTTAACAACATTAAGTATAGAGTGGTGGGTTGAATGATTGCCTACCACTTATACTTTCCTTGAATCATGGATCTGGTTTTTAGGGTGGCTGGTTTGCCACATGTTAGAGGCTTTTACAGGGTGGCTAATGATGTTGGGAGGCTTCCCACTTGTCTACTTAAGTGGGAAGTGCAGACATTACAAGGTGTGCTTAGTATTTTGTGTTTAGTGCTCTTGTGCTTGAGAGCTTAAGTGCAAAGTGCTAAGGCCAAGGAATCAGAAATCCAAAGGAGTTCAAAGAGGCTAAAGGGCTTGGTAGAAAGCCAAGGAAGCCAAGGAGAGAGAGAGCTTAAAGGGTTGGAGTCTTGTAAGTCTAGAAGCCAAGGAGGGAAACACCAAGGGTGAGAGAGTGTTCACAAGTGCATCAAAGTGTTGAGCTAAGGGGTGAGAGAGAAAAGAGAGCTTGGGAGAGAATAGAGTTCTAAAGGGGTTTTCTTTGTAAACCAAAGTTGTAACCTATTCTTTCATGAAGTGAATTTCTCAAGGGGATCACCAAGAGGAAGTATGCAAAGAGTTGGCCGAACCTCTATAAATCTTGTGTCACTTGTGCTTGGTTATTTTCTGTGAGTGTGTGTGTGTGATTCATCCATCATTGTGTGTGTTACAAAGTCCATCAACAACAAGATCATTAGGGGAGTGCATTCAATTTGCACAACACCTTGCCCACCTCGCCCACTCTGGTAGGCAGGCTCCTAAGTCCAACCTAACCACAGTCTCTCAACAAGCACTTTCATGGCAAACAGAGAGCGTTATAATTTTCTGGACCCTGAGACTCTGAGAGTGTGACACTTGCCCCTACTATCAGAGGCTAGGACCACAATAGAGCTGACTTTTTTGGTCATTTCAGAAGTTTCTGGTTATCAGGATTAGATTTCTAAGTTAAAAAAAATCACTGAAATGAAAAGGAGCATAATCAATTTATTAGATGCATAATCATTCCAGCCGATGTTGGCCACAGCTTTCTAGGCTTGCATCATTCATTCCACATGCAATCAAGCAAAGAAGAAGAAAGAAATGCCTCTTGGCTTCAAGCTTCAAAATGGAATTCAATTATTGTGTCTCAACTGCCACAAAACTGAAAAGAGCTATAGTTAAAGCCTTATATAATATGCTTGACACCGATGACGCCGTGTGACAGAGTGAAGATAGCAGAAAATTACAAGGCCGGATGTCGATGCATAACAGACATCTCAATTCCAAATGCGAAAATATTATACAATATGAGAGAACATAGAAAAGAAAATAGGCATCAATCAGCACCTGGGTTAAACTTACTGGACTCGCTCTCATCTTTGAACACTCTGAAAGTTGCAATAGCCAATAAGTATTCAGTTAATTAGCATTCACATAAAAATTACTGATAAAGAAAATTAACAATAATGGGTTAATTTAGATTTAGTACCCTGAACTCTTACCCTTAAGACATGTTTGTTCATGCACTCTCAATTTTAACGATTACATACCCCTAAGCTTTTCAATTTTGTGCAATATGGTTCCGGTGTTAACTTTGACATCAAAATTTCCGTTAATTGCTTGCATGACATTCATGGGTCTCACCTATTCACTTATTTTGATGTCAACTGAATAGTATTTTCGAGTAATTGGTGTCTTCCCGCCCATGAGAAACACATTACACGCATTAATACGAAACTATTTTTAACAAAATACCCTTCAACTCACATTGAAAAAAGTGAATAGATGAGACTCAGGCTTGTCACACAAGTAATGAAGTTAACACCGGAACTAGATCGCACACAATTGAAAAGCTTAGAGTTTGTAATCTTTAAAATTGAGAGTGCATAGGCAAACATGCCTTAAAGGTAAGAGTTCAGAGTACTATAAATTGAAATTAACCCAAATATGTATAGGTAGCTTCACGTTAACAATTGTAAAAACCTTATGAGAACTACCAATAGTAATTTTTCATAAATATGAATATGATGTTATTTTTCTCTAAAAGTGAAGTGTAATTATTTTGAGTGCTTTAACATTATATATTTCGATAGTGATGTATATAGACACCAAAATTGCTAAATTATAAATTTAACTTTTGAGGTGAGACCCAATGAATGAAGGAATTTTATCCAGACAAAATGACTTAATCAAAGGGACTCGACGCAAATGATCTTCAAAGAAAAAGGCTTCATTACAGACATGATAACTAAATCAAAGGATACCTGCCTGCAATTGATCAAGAAAATCAACAAGAATTCTGTCATTTCCTTACAGTGAGAAAACAAATATATACACAGCTCAGTATATATATTATGAATACCAAACCGCCTAAATTACATCCACCAATTAATAATTTGAGGCTCACCAGAGAAATATTTTGGACTGAACTATAGGTGGTCTTCACTGATCATCCAAGTGAAATCAAAAGAGAGACACATTCAATTATGCTCAAAATGATAGTCATGTATGTGTATATCGCTTCAATCTGCTCTCCATTACAGATCATGTAATTAGCTACAATCATGCTTAGAACCATAGATGGCCAAAGGGTCTCCCTATAAATTGTGGCATTAGCTTCCACTTCCTCCACCAACAAACTCCGGCAATCAAACGGAGTTCAATAATAAAAAAAGTTGAAACAAAAGAAAGAGGAGGTATGGATGCTAGTGTCTTGAGGGCTGTGGTTTTGATGAGCATGCTTGTGCTTGCAATAGCTCAAGGGGATATTAATCCTTCCTATACAAATGCAGTTCCAAATGGCAACGTCAAGGTGAAATGCTCAGGAATGACATGAATAGAATGAACTCAGAATTTACCTTCTTTTTTATTTTTTTTAATGGGTTATCTCTATAAGTTAAAACTCTTAGTCCTCTATAATAGGTATTTGGATGACCATTAAGAATATCCTGAATTAGATTTTTCATTATTTTGGGAGAATATTACTGCCCGACTGAGATTGCATGTTTCAATTTGGTGGTCAGTTGTAATGGTTGGAAATGAGAGATTAGTTTTATTAGGTTAAACCTTTAGTTCCATTGAAATGTCTGTCATATTCAGATTTCATCTTTAGGAAGCTTCTGCTTGGAACATTTGGGGAGGATCTTTATCTCTAGATCAACATATCTTATTTACTTGTGACAATTTGTCTTTATTCAAGCCATTAAAATTTTCAGTCTATATGTAATGCTAGTGTACAAAAGAATGTAATGCTCGTGTACAAAAGAATGTAATGCTCGTGTACAAAAGAATGGTTTCTTCCCCTATTCTCGTGTTCAGTATGCATGTGTGCCCTTTTGATGTATGATAGTATCTCTTTACAGATCGAAAACAACTTGAGAGACTTCTCAGCGTGGAAGCGTTGATGCCTTCACTACAAGATCCTGATTGTTTCAACTTATGGGTAACTTTATATTTCTCTTTATTAAAATTGAGTATTGTTGGGGTCTTTTTTGTTCCAGCAGCTTGACGAATGGACCTGGGCTGCTGGAAAGAGCAAACGGATGAAGTTTCCCTTTGTTGCCCCTTTTTCTGAGTTAGCGAGAACTAGGCCCAAAGCATCCCGAGGGAGAAGTAAGTCCCAGGAGAGTACTTTGTTCTTCTTCCAGCGGCTGCATGTTTTGTGCTGACATTTCCGGCAGCTTGATGAAGAGTTAAAGATGATGCATTGAGGTTGCATAGGCTTGGCATGAGAGCTTACTTTGGTGAATCAAGATACTACTAGGCTTGGCATGAGAGCTTGGAGTGTGGGAGCTAAAGACCCACAAGTTTAGCAAATGAGAATGCATGTGCTTGGCTTGGTGTTTGATATGCTTGAGTTTGGGTGTTGGTTTGAAGCTATGACTACGGTGGTTTGAGAGTTTAAAGAGAATGATGATGGAAGGAAAAGCTTGCGGCTTGAAGGCTATGGTGGGAAAGCTTGATGTATTGCTTGGTGAGGGTTTGGGAAGATGGAATGAAAAGCTTGAGGCTTGAAGGTTATGGAGGAAAAGCTTGGAAGGTTATGAGGAGGAAGGAAGAGCTTGAGGCTTGAAGGCTATGGCTGGGATGGCTGCTAGAAAGCTTGTAGCAGCTGAAGAAAGGAATGAACGTTGGTTGCTAGGGTGCTTGAGCAACTAAGAGATGGTGTCTTGAACTTGTTGTTATGACTTCTAATTTATAGAAGGCAAGGGTTTTCCTTTATTTCCAATAGGTAAAGAGAAGTATTGTAACCAGCCTATTTCCAATGGTTAAAAGGAAGTATTGGGCCATTATTATTTACAATAGACAAAGCTAGGTATTGGAAAATGACTATTTCCTATGGGTAAATAGGGGCATTGGGATATTCTTATTTCCAGCAGGTAAAGCTAGGCATTGGAAAATGACTATTTCCTATGGGTAAAAGGAAGTGTCGGAATTGGCTTGTTTCCAACGGGTAATAGGGAGTTGCTTGAAGAATATCTCATTTGCTCACCCACATTAGAGAACTCCAAGTAATGGGCTTGGACTTTGGTGGCCCCAAGTAGCTAGCCCAAAGTCTCCATTATCAAAGAGCTTCTGTGGGCCTTGTGGACCTCTGTAACCTTCCACACCACAATCCCTCGTGCAAGCCTCGTGAACCACATGACTTGGGTTCATGTGGGCTTGGCAAGTGATTTGGCATAGAAAAAATGTATCATTAGCTTGGTATGACATGTACACTATAAATGAATTAATTCCCAAAAAATACAGCTTAGATTAACGCATGACCACCATTATATGTTATATTGGGCTTTAAATATATTTGGGCTTCTCGTGAATTTTTTGGGCCTCAACAAGTATATTGTGGGTTGTGATTGCTGGTATTAATGTATGATTAGATTCAGCTTGATTCTTTACCAAACCGGCGTCCTCATGAAAGGTTGGATCTCCTTCGCTTGAGAGATACAAGACAGGTATTGCACTTTTCACCCCTCTTAACATTGGGAATGTCAGGTGCACGTGGGTATGGTATATGTAAGAATGAGATGCTGCTTCTCATCCAACAGGTTGTTTGAAATCTCATTTAGAATAGTTCGTGTATATATATATCAATGCCATATGACCTCTGATACCTTCAATTTATTTCAAAACTCTTCTCTTTGTTGGCTCATTAGACTGTTTTGTATCCAATTTTCATATGCAGAGAATATAACGCGAACTGATATATCTCATAGCAGAAAAGCACGGTTGTCAAGTGCAATAAGAAAAAGGTTGTCATTGGATTTAGTTCATAATTACGATGGATACATTTTAGAAATTAAATTCTTACACAAGCAATTTTATACTATGAAATTCAAGATTCTTTTATCTCCAAAATGTTGGCGGATCCCTATTTTTTATTCTTGCCTAATGGGCAAATAGCAGGAAATCATTAGAATGGGAGGTATTGGAAAGATTTTAAATTCTCATTCTCCAATATCACTGGTATAAATAAAATAATTGAAGAATTAACTCTATCCTAATTAGCTAAAGTGGTATTTTAGCCCTAAACCCTAAAATAACATGACAAAATTGTATATTTAAAGCGTATAGCCGCGCGGCTATACCGATTAAATATATTATTTTAAAGGTATAGCCGTGCGGCTATACTCTTTGAATATATTCGAATATTTTAAAGGTATAGCCGTTCGGCTATACTCTTTAAATATATTCGAAACAAACACGGAGCTTGCACTCGCAGTGACAGCCATTTCGCTTCTCTATATAAGCGCTTCCAACCTTCAAAGACTTGGTCTTGAGCCTCTCTCTCTCTCAACTCAAGCTTCGATTTTTTTTCTTTCGTTTCGGCTGCTGCGTTGATTCGATTGCATTGGACTCTCTCTATGAAAACCATCAATTGTCATTCAGCTATTGAAATCTCCACTAAGATAACAACTCTGATGCTATAAGGGAGTTAGGCGGGCTGGGCGGATCTAGTTGGAGCCTAGGCGTCCTGGGCGGGTCTAGGCGGCCTGGGCGGTTCTAGTGGACTCCTAGGCGGCCTGTGCGGGTCTAGGCGGAGCCTAGGCGGCCTGGACGGTTCTAGGGGGCAAACTAGTCGCTTCGGTATATATATATATACCTCTACCTCTGTATCTTTTTTTAGCTCAACTAATTTTCGATTTCTGATTCTTACTGAGTTAACTCGTTCTTGGTGGTCAACAAATCGGCGGGTCCGTTCGACGCTTTGTTCTGCGTGGGCCAGTTCTTCCCCGACTCGGCGGACCAGCTCTACGAGTTCAATGACTACATTGAAGGCCGGGCGCAAATTCCTCTTCCAACCTACTTCATCGGCGACTATGGCGTTGCCGCCACACTACCAAAAAAGAGAGTATTAGGGGCGGCAAATTAGAGGCGGAAAAAAAGATCAGCCTCTATTAATTCCTCTCTAGGGGCAGAAAATGGAAGCGACTCTAGTGTGCGTATTAAGGGCGGATAATATATGCCCCTATTAATTTTAAGCGCCCCTAAAACATTTTGAGGTATAGAGACGAAAGAAAGCGCCTCTAATACTTTTTGGTGCGAAAGAAAGCGCCTCTAACACTTGTAAGCGGGAATTGGAAATTCAAGGAAAATTTTTTATTTGCCTGAGCGGGAAAAGTTGAGCCAACATAATTGCCTTTTCGTTTATTTTATATTAATTTTGCCTTTTTTTATTGTTTTGATAAAACCAAAGCCAGATCTATTTTATCTCTCATCCCTCCCCTCTCTGTCATTTCCCATTTATCTCTTATTTGGCTTCTTTCTTGCTCAAAGCCACTGAGCCTGGACTTCTCTGCTTCTTTTTCTCCTATTCCTCTTTCTTCTTTCTTCTTCTTCTCCTCCTTCATTCAATTTCTTTCGCACAAATAGTATTGCAACTCCTTATTTATTCTGTTTCTTCTTCTTTCTCCTTTTGTAACATTAATTTTTTATTTGTTGACTCTCCATGTGCAGGTTTTCGTCATGATGTTTCTTCCTTCCAGGTTTGTCAATATCTTAGAGTTGTTTTCACTATTTTGTTTTTTTATTTTTATGCTTGAATTTGAATATTGTTCGTATTTCGTTCTTCTTTTTTTTTGTGTTCCACATGTATTGGTTGTTATCCTTTACTATTTTGCCTTACGATTTTTGTGTGTTCTTTTGCAGAAGTTTTTGTCTTCTGATTCAAGGATTGGAGTCCTCTTTGATTAGATTTTGGTTTGCCTGGTGTTCTTCCCTTTGTACTGTTTGGGGCAAATTAAAAATTGACCCCAATACTTATGTAAATGATATTTATGCATCAATAAGATTGAATATTTATTAATATTATTCGTTCAATCAATTGGAGTATTTTATTTTTAAGTTTTTCTGGAAAAAACGAATACAAATATTAAATACGAATAATGGGAAACATGCGTTTTTTAAATTTTGGGAGGATCTTCATATCAAATTTACAGCCCTATTATTTAATAGGGGAAAACAGAAAAGGGGCGGAAGGAAGTGCTCCTAATACGACAAATTGCCAGCGTGTCCCTAATACTTTTAGGGGCGGTTATATGTACACTTTCGCCTCTATTATGTTTTAGCAACGCTACTTTTAGGGGCAGATATGTTATCCGCCTCTCATGTGACTAGGGGCTGATTTACTATGTTTTCTGCCCCTATTAGGCTTTAAACAGGCAATTTCAAGCGCCCCTAATTCTCACTTTTTCGTAGTGCCACTAAGGTACTCTTGGCAGCAACAAAAGATTCCGGGAACCGGGGCTTCAAACTGAACGGGTTGAAGATTTGGAACAATCTCTTCTGGTTGAAAGGCAGTGGCAAATTTAAGCTCCATGGTATAATTTAGTTTACTTTCATTCGGGTCTATGTTTCTCGCTTAGGTCTCTGCTTGGTTACTGAGAAAATAAAGGAGGGAACTTGTTTTTTTTTTTTTGGACAGAGAAAAAGAAGGTGGTAACTGGAGATAGAAAATTTTGGTTTGAAAATTGTGCTTAAATATAATTCAGCGGTTTACTTTAATTTTGCTAATAAGTTGTATTAACCTTAGCTGAGTGCGAGTTTCATATTATTCGCTCACATTTGGTATATTTTGCTTAAGATCGGATTAGTTGTTGCTCAACTTCACTAGGAATTACTTGAGTCGCACTTACTTCTGCTTAAAGGCCAGTATTAATTTACACCTTTGGAATTGGAGTCATTGGGAAGAATAGAGGAATGTGTAAAGGGTCGTAAAGCATTGTTAGTGATCTGGGTTTCTGAATTTTCATGTCTCTATTGTTGTTTATAAGCCCAATAATGTCGTGCATACGAGTGTGATCAAATGCTGTATTCACATATCTGTTCTGATAGAATGTGCTCCACGTGTGCCATGTTATCTTCCCCCCTCCCTAAAATCCTATTATATCACTACAAGAAAAACAGGTATTAGTGGCCAGGTACTTGGTCACAAAAATACCATTTTTGGTCACTGAATGCAATTAATGTCCAAATATTGGTGGACACTAGGTGGTCACTAGAAGCTCGTCACAAATTCTATTTAGTGACCCTAATCAACTATTGGTCACTACAATACAAAAATTTAGTGACTATCCTTGTGTGGTCACTAATAAAAATGCTATTAGTGACCACAACTCCATTACAATTTAGTGACTATCCGTCTTTTTTTATGCGGTACCGTGTTTTGAAAAAAAAAAAAAGGTTTAAAAAAGTTAATTGGTTTTCGAAAAAAGTTAATTGGTCACTGATGTATTAAATAACATAAGTAAAGCTAGCTTGGCATTTGTGTTGTCACTAACTTTATAATAAGTTGTTTTCAGTGACTAATTTAAATATTAGTCAGAAAATTTAGCCATTAAATTTTAAAAAATATGTCTCAATCAATTTACTGACCATATAATATTATTGGTCATTAAATTTATGTATTTATGACCATTATTCATGTGGCCACAAGCGAAATTGGTCACTACTGACCTTTTCTCTTGTAGTGTATATTGCCATCTCTAAAGATATGCTGAATAAAGTTAGTGATGTTTATTTCGCTATGATAGTCATGTATGTGTATATCGCTTCAATCTGCGCTCCATTACAGATCATGTAATTAGCTACAATCATGCTTCGAACCATAGATGGCCCAAGGGTCTCCCTATAAATTGTGGCATCAGCTTCCACTTCCTCCACCAACAAACTCCGGCAATCAAACAGAGTTCAATAATATAAAAAGTTGAAACAAAAGAAAGAGGAGGTATGGATGCTAGTGTCTTGAGGGCTGTGGTTTTGATGAGCATGCTTGTGCTTGCAATAGCTCAAGGGGATATTAATCCTTCCTATACAAATGCAGTTCGAAATGGCAACGTCAAGGAGAAATGCCCAGGAATGACATGAATAGAATGAACTTGGAATTTACCTTTTTTTTTTTTTTTAATGGATTATCTCTGTAAGTTAAATCTCTTAGTCCTCTATAATAGGTATTTGGATGACCATTAAGAATATCCTGAATCATATTTTCCATTATTTTGGGTGAATATTACTGCCTGACTGAGATTGCATGTTTCAATTTGGTGGTCAGTTGTAATGGTTGGAAACTGAAATGTCTATCATATTCAAATTTCATCTTTAGGAAGCTTCTGCTTGGAACATTTGGGGAGGATCTTTATCTCTAGATCAACATATCTTATTTACTTGTGACAATTTGTCTTTATTCAAGTCATTAAAATTTTCAGTCTATATGTAATGCTAGTGTACAAAAGAATGGTTTCTTCCCCTATTCTCGTGTTCAGTATGCCTATGTGCCCTTTTGATGTATGATAGTATCTCTTTACAGATCGAAAACGACTTGAGAGACTTCTCAGTGTGGAAGCGTTGATGCCTTCACTACAAGATCCTGAGCGTTTCAGCTTCTGAGTAACTTTATATTTCTCTTTATTAAAATTGAGTATATTGTGGGCTGTGATTGCCGGTATTAATGTATGATTGGATTCATCTTGATTCTTTATCAAACCGGCGTCCTCATGAAAGGTTATATCTCCTACGCTTGAGAGATACAAGACAGGTGTTGCACTTTTCACCCCTCTTAACATTGGGAATTTCAGGTGCACGTGGGTATGGTATATGTAAGAATGAGATGCTACTTCTCATCCAACAGGTTGTTTGAAATCTCATTTAGAATAGTTCGTATATATATATATATATAGTTTGAAATCTCATTTAGAATAGTTTATATATATATATATCAATGCCATATGACCTCTGATACCTTCAATTTATTTCAAAACTCTTCTCTTTGTTGGCTCATTAGACTGTTTTGTATCCAATTTTCATATGAAAAGAATATAACGCGAATTGATATATCTCATAGCAGAAAAGCACGGTTGTCAAGTGCAATGAGAAAAAGGCTGTCATTGGGTTTAGTTCATAATTACGATGGATACATTTTAAAAATTAAATTCTTACACAAGCAATTCTATACTATGAAATTCAAGATTCTTTTATCCCCAAAATGTTGGCGGATCCCTATTTTTTATTCTTGCCTAATGAGCAAATAGCAGGAAATCATTAGAATGGGAGGTATCGAAAAGAATTTAAATTCTCATTCCCCAATATCACTGGTATAAATAAAATAATTGAATAATTAACTCTATCCTAATTAGCTAAAGTGGTATTTTAGCCCTAAACCCTAAAATAACATGACAAAATTGTATATTTAAAGAGTATAGCCGCGCGGCTATACCGATTAAATATATTATTTTAAAGTTATAGCCGTTTGGCTAAACCCTTAAATATATTCGAAACGAACACGGAGCTTGCACTCGCAGTGACCGCCATTTCGCTTCTCTATATAAGCGCTTCCAACCTTCAAGACTCGGTCTTGAGCCTCTCTCTCTCTCTCTCAACTCAAGCTTCGATTTTCTTTCTTTCGTTTCGGCTGCTGCGTTGATTCGATTGCATTGGACTCTCTCTATGAAAACCATCAATTGTCATTCAGCTATTGAAATCTCCACTAAGATAACAACTCTGATGCTATAAGGGAGTTAGGCGGGCTGGGCGGATCTAGGCGTCCTGGGCAGGTCTGGGAGGCGCCTAGGCGGCTCTAGGGGCGCCCTAGGCGGCATGGGCGGTTATAGGGCGCAAACGACACGCTTCGGTATATATATATATATATATATATATCTCTCTCTCTCTCTCTATCTCTGTATCTTTTTAGCTCAACTAATTTTCGATTTCTGATTCTTACTGAGTTAACTCGTTCTAGGTGGTCAACAAATCGGCGGGTCCGTTCGACGCTTTGTTCTGCGTGCGCCAGTTCTTCCCTGACTCGGCGGACCAGCTCGACGAGTTCAATGACTACATTGAAGGCCGGGCGCAAATTCCTCTTCCAACCTACTTCGTCGGCGACTATGGCGTTGCCGCCACTAAGGTACTCTTGGCAGCAACGAAAGATTCCGGAAACCCAGGGCTTCAAACTGAACGGGTTGAAGATTTGCAACAATCTCTTCTGGTTGAAAGGCAGTGGCAAATTTAAGCTTCATGGTATAATTTAGTTTACTTTCATTCAGGCGTATGTTTCTCGCTTAGGTCTCTGCTTGGTTACTGAGAAAAATAGAGGAGAGAACTTTGTTTTTTTTTTTGGACAGACAAAAAGGTGGTAACTGGAGATGAAAATTTTGGGTTGAAAATTGTGCTTAAATATAATTCAGCAGTTTACTTTAATTTGCTAATAAGTTGTATTAACTTTAGCTGAGTGCGAGTTTCATGTTATTAGCTCACATTTGCTATATTTTGGTTAAGATCGGATTAGTTGTTGCTCAACTTCACTAGGAATTACTTGAGTCACACTTAATTCTGATTAAAGGCCAGTATTAATTTACACCTTTGGAATTGGAGTCATTGGGTGTGGGAAGAATAGATGAATGTGTAAAGGGTCGTAATAGCTTGTGAGAGTTTGTTTTATTTTAGTATATCTGTTAAAAGTTTTATTTCTGTTTATAGCTAATTACTGCACTCATTTTTAGGGTTATCTGTGGCATATTTATCTGGTCTCCAATCTTCGGATAGTCAACAGTTTGGGTCGTATAGTCAGGATCAGGACGATGTTGATGTGTTGCGAGCGGTTGCTGAGGAGCCTGGAATTATTGACTTGTTTCAAACATATCCTTGTTTTGTTATAAATTACTTATGTGTTACTTTAGAATGAAAAAAGAAGCTCATTTGGCATCTCTTACATGCTCTTCCTTGCTGCATTTTTCAGTTTTTGGACCATTTGTGTGATTTCTTTCACTGATTATTACTAACCACTGGGCAAGCGGGATCACTAATAGAGCAGCTGCATCTGATGTTCCCCCTGGAGCCTCTGAGCCTTTTGGCAGTGACGCTGTTGTGGCAGAGTTAGTAGCCGAGATCAAACCGCGGTACGAAATTTTGGATATTATTGCATGCCATGTCAGTTTTAATACTCTCCTCAATGGCATATAGTAGCAAAACAAACAGAAAAAGTTCTGTATTTTCATAGAACAGTAGCAACAACTCTATGATTCTGATCAAAGTTCGTCTTTTGTGGTGGCTATCATATTGCAGGTACGAAAGGCGTGTACTATGCAGGTGAACCTTACTCCAATGTTGATGCTGTGCACGTGACCCACTTCTTGGGCCTTGCTCCGGTTGGAAACAAAGATAAGCAGGCTAGTTATCTCAGCATAATTTCAAATTATATTCATCAATTCTATGTTAACATCTTTATTTTACTTATTATTTGGTCTTGGGATGAATTGATATATGTGCTGTTCTCTTGTGTCAGATAATGCTTCAGCTGCTTGTCATTACATCTTCATTTTATGTCCTCGCAAATAGCTTTGATAACCCTTTGCATTTGTCTCTGCTCCTCAGAAATTCATTCGTGCGATTTCTCCTACTCCAGCATCTACAATGTCTGCTGTTGAGATTAGTACAAAGTCACCAACCACTACATTATCTCCAGACACATATGGGGAGAAAACAGATCATGCAACAGAAGCTGGAAAGAGGTCTAGCGATAGTATTTTTGATTCACAGTACTGGAGATATGATGTCAACCAAAAAAGTCCGAAACATGGAGCTGGAGATGGTAATAGGCTGTGTTTTTAAGTTAGTATCCTCTGGTTCTTGTTCTCGAGGGGAAAATTGCAACTTTCAACATGATGTAGATGCTAGAGAACAATCTTTGAGAGGTGTTTGTTTCGATTTTATGAACAAAGGAAAATTTGAAAGGGGTCCAGATTGCAAATTTAAGCACAGCTTACAGGCTGAAGGTGAGAGTAATTCTCAGCAGAGACGTGAATCTGGAAATGCTAACAGTAACAGTTCTGTGTCTGAATAACACTCTTTTTTTTTATGCTTATTGAGCAGGCCAATGAGAGGGGTTCGATATGTTATTTGTTTTTGTTGTAACGCTAAGTTTGATCTCACATGCAGGTCGACAGAGTGCTGGTTTTGTTTGTCAAGCCCCAAAGTAGAATCACATCTAATTATCAGCATAGGGAAGCATTACTATTGCGCCCTTGCTAAAGGTCCCCTTGTTGAAGACCACGTATTGCTAATTCCCATAGGCCATTCACCCAACACCCTTTCTTTACCCTCAGAATGCGAAATTGAGCTTGGTAAATTCCAGGATGCTCTAAAGAAGTATTATAAAAAAACAAGGGAAGGATGTTGTTTTCTTTGAGTGGGCTTCTAAACGTACAACTCATGCTAATCTTCAGGTCAGGATCTGTGTTGCAAATGTTTATATATGAAGTTTCATGGATGAATTACTTACCCCACTTGTTTTTTTGTATAGGTCGTTCCTGTTCCATCAGCCAAAGCAGCTGCTGTTCAAAATATATTTAACTTGGCTGCGGAAAAGTTGGGCTTCAAGTTTGAGACTATGAAATGTAAAATAATAGTACTATTTGTTGCATACATGGGCTAGGATCTTTGATTATGCATTGTGTTCGTGTCAAACTTCTGATATTCCGTAGCTTCTACTACATCTTTAACTTTTTGTTCTTTTTGGCCTGTACTGTTGTGAATTAGAACCAACTCACTCCCTTCAAGACCTTGTTGTTGATGGACTTTGGACAAGCTCAAGGATGAACTTGTTGCACACACACACACACTCGGAAAATAACCAAGAACAATGAACACAAGTATTTATAGAGGTTCAGCAATTTGCCTACGTCCTCTTTGGTGATCCCCTTGAGAAATATCAATAATGAAAATGGAGTTACAGATTTGGTTTCAATGGAAACCCCCTTAGAACCCAAGCTCACTATCTGTTTTTCTCTCTCACCCCTTAGCTCACTCACTTGATACAAGATGCTCTTACTCTCTCTCTTGGCTTCCCAAATCTGAATGCAACACTTACTTTGCTCCAGCTCCTTTGTATCTACTTAAAGATAGAGAAAAGGAGCCACCCACATGCAACAACCCAGCCTACCTCAAAACATGGATCCCTAATTTCAGGAAAGCATAAAGAGATAGGCTATCATACAACCCACTAACCTACCTAATCAATGTTTAGGACTTTTCTGGTGGTTTGCCAACTGTCTTGGACTTATACCAACGTTGGGGTTGCATGTGAGTTGGTGGGGACCAATTAGCATCCAAAGAAAGGGCTGAAAACGTGCTGAAAAACAGCACAGCACGAGGCGTGCGACCGGTCGCCCAGAACCTGCGACCGGTCACTTTTATACCGTGGCTTCGCTTAACGGATCTGCCTGCGTGCGACCGGTCGCCCAGAACCTGCGACCGGTCGCTTTTATACCGTAGCTACCACTTCTCCTCTGCATGAAAACGACCGGTCGCCCAAACCCTGCGACCGGTTGCTCCCTCCGATTCTTGTAACCTTAGGTGAGCCATTTTTCCAACATGTACTACATCTTCTCTTCATTGCAGCTAGTAACAATTCTGATGGGAGGAAAATGTCAAGGACACAGTTCGACAGAAATGTCAGTTTCTTCTATGTTCAACTCCCTGATGGTACAATCCTATCACATTCAATAGAGGAGAATGAGTGATTCCTACCCCAATTTGGACGCGGGGTAAGATCATAAGTTCTACTGGTAATTTGTAATATGACAATTCCTTTCCTGACATTCAGAAGGTTGGAATCCAATGACAAATGAAATATTTTGTAGGTTATAGCAGGTTTGTTGAACAAGGCTGACAGGGCTGATTAGAGGAAAAGTACAGATAGCAAAGAGGACGAAGCCAAGATGGCGGGAGATTTCAAGAGTGGATTTGAAGAATTTGATCCAAATAAGTAATTTCTCTCAAAAGGAAGTAAACTGAGAGTCCTAAATTTGTGACGTGATGTGATATCGAATGTCGTTTGCAATTTCTTTAGCATCCATATTCTTACCAATTTAGAGAACCAAAACCAAGATTGCACAATGTATGTCATTGTTTTGTCACTTCAAGGTTGCTCAATTTTGTCAACTAATCCCAGATGGCCTTCCTGAACAACTTGTCAACGGTTCATCCTCGTTGCAACAAGTGAGATCAAGAGGTGGCCTTAGTGCACCAACGTACCGTATATGACATGGATCCATCATCCTTTATGATAAATTCACCACCAGACTGGCAGATTAAGATAAGCTTTGTCCTCGCCATCTCAAAGAACTTCAAACATTCGAATGAAAGAATTAAAAACTTTACCTCCCACGAAGCAAAGACGCAAAGCTCGGAGACTAGTTCTATCCCAAAACCTCACGTCAAACCTGGTAATGGTATCTCATCAACTTGGACGACTCGTGCCCAACGCCTCGTGAATCGTGATTCGTGATTGCATTCATTTCTACAATAAATTAAATTTCTCCAGATTTTCTTCTTTGTTTTTTCCTTTTTATGTGCATTGCATGCACTGTTTCTCCGAAAAAAAAAGGCGCTTGCTCTTGAAGACCCAGTTGAGCCAGTGCTTTCCTTTGGCAGAGAGACTAGCCTTTTTCAACTTTTTAAACTCCGTTCTGATCTGGGTTTTTGCTAAAATGGAGGTGGGTCTTGTTGGGTTGCAGCGATACTGCCTATACTCATAGCTTCTGTACCTTCTTCTAGGTTGAGCTCATTTCATGGAGCTGTTTTCGAATTTGCCAAGAGAGGGAAGATCATGAAATCTTCTTCTCAGGTTAGTGATTGATTGTGATTGGTTTGTTTGGTATAGCCGGGCGGCTATACTATTTCTTTTTTAAAAAAAAATTAGAAAACGGAGTCTATAGTATTTCTTTAAATTTGTTGTGAAAAAACCGAGTCTTTTAAAAAAATTAGAAAAACTTAGTATAGCCGGCCGGCTATACTATTTCTTTATAAAAAAAAAGAAAAACCCAGTATAGCCGCTCGGCTATACTATTTTTTAAACCAAATAAAAACCCAGTATAGCCGCTCGGCTATACTATTTCTGTTTGAAAAAATTAGAAAAACGAGTATAGCCGCGCGGCGATACTATTTCTATTAAATAAACTTACAAAACCGAGTATAGCCGCCCGGCTATACTATTTCTTTAAAAAATTAGAAAAACCAAATATAGCCGCACGGCTATAATATTTCTTTTAAACCAAATTTTAAAAAACCGAGTTTAGCCGCTCAGCTATACTATTTAAAAAATAAATAAATAAACCCCGACTATAGCCGCGGTAAAAAAATAAAAAACCGAGTATATACTATTTCTTTTTAAAAAATTTAGAAAAACCGAGTTTAGCTGCCCGGCTATACCTTTTATATATGTATTGATTTGAAACTTTGTGAGGAGACATCAAAACGAACTTAAGTAGCCTTGAGAAATTATTGTGTCAAATACAAGTCAGTCCACCCAAGTTGCTTTTAAACAAGTCAGAGAAAGATCTGAATTTATGAGACCCAATTTCCGGAAGAGAAACAGGACGTAGTTCACTTACATTTTCAAGTATCGGCATGTTATAAAGCTCTACAAATTTTTCCCCAAGTATCTCGTTCATTTGGTCCACTTGCACATCACATGCATGAGTCCAGAAGGAATCATGCACCCCTGCAAGCATATTTTAACACATATGTGAGACTTCAAACATACTTCAATATGTAAATGAGACTAAAACCAACATACTTCAAACATACTTCAAAAGAGACTTTGTTTTGATGAATCTATGCCCTCTAATCCTCTAAGTACAGAGCACTTCAGCAGGGTGTAGGTTCCAATATCTTCTGACAAAAGTTCAATAGTTTAGGAAAAATAATTGTCTTCTTCCAATGTTTTTTGGGGTCAGTGTCTTATCCTCATATTTGAAAACCATTACACTGAAATTTTTGGCTTTGAGCATGTATTTTACATCAATGACTAACAGTATATTTCAAGCCCAGTCTAATGCAAAATTACAGACTAGACTACTGAGACAAACCTGCAAAACGTAGGCCAGCGTCCCTGCAGGCAAGATCTATAATCATCATCATGTGTGAACCGTCAAGTGAGTGTACAAAATTTGGAGGAAATGCAGTTCTCTGTTTCCTAACATCTACCTGGAGTAGGAGAATATATCAAATCTATAGCAATTCATAAAAGATAAGACGAGAAGATTTGTGGTTACTCTCCCGTTGCAAGGCTAAAACCTGAAGTGATGTTCTTATCTACAACTCCAGGGGAAGAATAGTTAATAAATTGTCACTACAATATTAAAAAATAAGACTGTAGCACCATGTAAGGGGTTTTCTTCTAGCAATATGGAAATAAACCATGATCCTAAGCTTTAAATAGATTAACTCTAAGACAACCCTATCCACTTTAACCTCTGAAAAACAGTCTCCTACTTCCAATGAAAATTACTGATAAAGAAAATTGACATAAAATATTAGAGTATCGAAATTATGATAGAAGAGCATGTGGGTTATCATTTGAGCCCACCTTTACATCAACACAACGCCAAAATCAATGTATTTCACGGCGAGTCAACATCAAACAATTTAAAGAAAGTCAAACAAATCCAACCTCGATGATCATCCAATGAGCAATCTAACCCTAAAGTAAGCCCCTTTTGTCTGGGAAAACCATGAATTCTAAGTCCACGATCATGACTTCAAACCAAAAACCCACATCCAAGATTAGAAGCACACTAACATTTGTTGAATTGATTACTAATTTACTAGTACATGAAATTTATTTGTTATCAACTTGCCAAAAACACAGTATTGGGAGAAAGAATTTAAATTTTAGTTGTGAGGATAGAGAAGAACGAGCTTACCAGAAGAAGAGGTGCAGGGTGTGATGAAAACCCTAAATTTTGGGGCCTTGTGGAAATAAAGATAAAAGGGTAAATTTCACTTTACTACGGTAAGTTTCTCAAAATTGAACTTTGATCAAAGTTTTTTCTTCGTATTTTCATACCAAAATTACTTTTACTTCAATTTCATATATCAGTAGTTGTTGTCAGGAATCTTCGTTAAACGTTGATGTGTCATATTTTTTAATTTTAAATTGATTAAAATACAAATAAAATATTAAAAAACCAATTAAAAATCAGAAAGAAAAAAAATTTTTAATTTTAAAAACCCTCCCTCTCCCTCTCCCTTTCTCTCTCATCCGCCATCTCCACTCTCCCTTTCTCTCGAAATCAACCGACCCGATTGGAGAAAACTCCAGTCCAAGACCTTGAGGATTTTGAGGAGGATTTCGTTGGATACTTCGAAACATCGGCGACACCGCCGCTTTGTTCTGCTTCGAAACCCAAGCCCAGGCTCTCGAGAACATTCGATTGCCCCAGTTGGAATCGAACATCAAGCCCATCTCCGACACGTTGTCTCCCTACGCGAGTTTCCGATCTGAGAAGTAGGTTGTCGTTTCAGTCTTTGATTACCCAACTGACTGCCTCAAAAAGCTTGTGAAGCTCAAAGGGTGGCAGGTCTTGGCAATTGGGAACTCGAAAATGCCGTCGGATTGGAGCCTCAAAGGTGCTATCTTTCTGCCCCTTGAACAACAAGCTCAATTGGGTTTTAGAGTTTTGGATTATTTGGGAAAACATTTTGATTTAGAATTGACGGGAGAGGGTGCTAGGCAAGAGATTATTTTGCAATATAGCCATGAGAATCCTAATAGAACCATTGTGAACTCATATAATCATTTTGTTCTTAAGCCAGATTTCTGACCAGCTCGACGTCCTCCTCTTCGATGGTAGTAAAGGGCTGGTCTTTGTGTTTAGTTTCTCTGCCCCCGACGACATCGTTCGAGCGTTTCCATCCATCAGAGTCAAATAGAGGGAGAGGGTGGGGGTGGGTTGCAGGTGGAGGTTGAGGCTGCGGTTGTGGGTTGAGGGTGGGATTGGGGTTGGGAGATGTGGGTTGCTGGTGGGAATGGGTTGGGTATAGATGGGTTGGGAGAGAGGGATAATGATTGGGTTTTTTTTTCTTTCTGATTTTATGTTTGGTTTTTAAATATTTTATTCATATTTTAATTAATTTATAATTAAAAAATATGACACGTCAGCATTTAATAGAAGTTCTGACGGCAACACAGACGGAAGTATGAAATTGGTAGTAAAAGTAAACTTTGGGTATGAAAGTGAGAATAAAAAAACTTTGGGTATTAAAGTATGAATTTTGGAAAATTTAAGGGTAGTAAATTAAAATTTACCCAAGATAAAAAAGTGGATCATTCAAGACTTGAAGCGTAGAAAGGGTAAAGGTGTGATAGAAATGTAAGTAAAAAACTGGGCCTGAGAAAGAAATGTCAAAAGAGGTTCCTTTTTATGTGCACTGCATGCATCATTTCTCCGAAAAAAAAGGCGCTTGCTCTTGAAGACCCAGTTGAGCCAGTGCTTTCCTTTGGCAGAGAGACTAGCCTTATTCAACTCTTTAAGCTCTGTTCTGATATGGGTTTTTGCTAAAATGGAGGTGAGTCTTGTTGGGTCGCTCAGAACAGCTTGAATTGCAGCAATACTGACTATACTCATAGCTTCTGTACCTCATTTCTTGAAATCTTCTTCTCAGGTTAGTGATTGATTGTGATTGGTTTTTTTGGTTTAGCCACGATGCTAGACTATTTTGTTTTATAAAATTAGGAAAACTGAGTATAGCTACGCAGCTATACTATTTCTTTTAAATAAAATTGAAAAAACCGAGTACTATTTGTTTCAAAAAATTTGAAAAAAAGTGTTGCCGGGCGGCTATACTATTTCTTTTAAAAATTTAAAAAAACTGAGTTCGGCCGCGCGGCTATACTATTTCATTTAAAAATTTTAAAATGCCTATAGCCGGTCGGCTATACTATTTATTTTTAAAAAATTAGTATAGCCGTGCGGCTATACTATAAAAATTTTTTAATAACCCGAGTATAGCCGCTCGGCTATACTATTTATTTTATTTAAAAAAAAGGAGTATAGCCGAGCGGCTATACTAGTTCTTTTTAAAAATTTAGATCAACCGAGAATAGTCGTGCGGCTATACCATTTCTTTAAAAAGATTAGACAAAGCCGAGTATAGTATACGCGGCTATACTATTTTTTATAAAAAATTAAAACGGAGTATAGCCGTTTTAAAAAACGGAGTATAGCCGCTCGGCTATAATAGTTATTTAAAAAAATAGATCAACCGATTATAGCCGTACGGCTATACTATTTCTTTATAAAAAAAAAAATTAAACCCCGAGTATAGCTGCGCGGCTATACTATTTATTATTAAATAGTGAATTTGAGAATCAACAAAGAAAGTTAATAAACAATCCAGTAGACACTTTGATATTATAACAAAATGGTTCCAATGTTTGGTATTGATAGCATTTTTATGCCAAGTTTTGAAGTTTCTAGAGAACAATTAAGCGCAGTATATATAAAGATTTGATGTGCGTTTCTTTTAGTTGTGTTCATATTCCATTTTATCAATTTAGTTCTCATAATCTATAAAGGGCATGTCTAGTGTTAGGTGCCTAAGTCTCAAATTGAAGTATACAGTTGAAACTGAAGCACCCATTATCATACTTGCATGACCAATAAGATGGCATATAGTTCTTTAATTCTGTCTCAACTGAATACATTAAGATTAAATTAACAAGTTAAAAGAAAGAATTAATACGAAAGGTGATTACTAACACTTGGAAATGGCAGTGGAAGACTTAGGACAAAACCAATGATCAAGGAATTTTGAATCCAAACCTCTTCGGTGATTTTTCCTTGCCAAGGATTTCTTGACAAGATTTTTTGACTAACAAAAAGAATAGAGTGAATTTTGTCTTGCATTGAACTATACCTGAGGAGGAATTCCCAATTCAAGAAAAAGGGGTCCCAAGATGAAACCGCCTCCCAGCCCAAGTAGGCTACCCATCATACCAACTACTATCCCACAGCTACAGTAAGGAAAAATCTGATGCAACTTCCAGTTTATGATTTCCTTTCCTTTGGATGCAATCACCCTGGTGCCTTTGCATAAGAATTTGGCTTCAAAGAGCTTAACGGAGACTGCAATTGGTACCTACGAAATGATAATATTTATGTTCAACTGGACATCATTCTTTTTATGTATGCTTGAGTGTATATAGTTATGTGTTTCTATAGTGTCCGTGAAAGAAATCTTACTACTCTGGTTGTTAACCTTACCAACAAGGAGTTCAAGACCCAATAATTCAGTAACAAAAGTTAAAATCATGGTGCCTTGGAAGCAAATGCAGAGGTATTAGAAAGATGGAACTTGATTGCATTTCTAGTGATGATCATATCTTTTGGAGAGCATTTTAAGGTCCAGTATGCGACACATTGCGATAGACTTATTTGAAACATAAGTCTATTGTTTTGATGGATTGTTTTAGTATTCTTAATATCTTGCTTCATATTAAGTTTTTAGTTGTTTTCGTCTTCTTTTTTTTTTTTTTTTTTTTTTTTGGTAAATGCAGATCCAATTTGCTGCATGAGGCTTCCAAAGAAGATAGTAGCATGAGAGCATAAAATTGATGCTTGGAGGAGGTTCATGTACAAGCAGTAGCTAAAAGGATTTCATGATCTTAATTTAATTGTCATGAATTTTTTGTTTTTTCTTTTTCTTTTCCAATGATTGCAATCCTAGCTTCAATTACTATATTTTGGTGTAACGAGTTTTGTTTTAAATAAAGACTTATTCAATTGCATCAGTTCCAAATTCGGTTCAATGGTTAACTATGATCATTGTTATCAATAAATACAAAGAGGAATTTAAATTAGTTCTTGCATTTGTTTTAAATTCTTTTCAATATGATCAACTATGATAATTGATTTATTTTTATAAAGGTTATCAATGAATACAATACAACATATGTTACCAAATTATTGAAAAAAAGAACTTTTAAGGACAATTCCAACTAAAAATTAAAAACAGGAAAAAGCATTTTACCCAAGTTAATAAAAGGGTATCTCACATTATGGGAAAAAACGTGGAAAATTTTCAATTCCACCAAACAGAAAATTTTAAAAAAAACACACACTCACACAAAGAATCCCCCTAGCTCTTAAAGCTCATTAGACTAGCCTCTCTGCACACGCTTCCGAGTGTGCGAGAGGCTTATTTTTAATCAAGCGCGACTTACAAATTTATGTTTTTATTTTTTCGCAATTTTATTTCGCTAGATGCCTATATCAACAATTTTAATTTTTCATCGCCCTTATTTTTCTAGATTGCCCGTCTCAACAGTTTACACGTAATAAAAGAAAAAGAAGAAACTGTTGAGACGGGCTGTCCGCACTAGTGGCGCGTTTACTAATCCGTAATCAAATTGAGAGGAATTGAATTTAGGAGAAATTGAATTTATGAGGAATTGAAATGAGGCAAAATCGGAATCAGATTCCTGTTGAAGTTGTTTACTAAAACTATCTGGAATCGGAATAGAATTCCATAAAGCTGTTTATTAATTCAGTAGAATCGGAATATAAATCAGTATGATTACTAAAATGCCCTTGTCCCAAATCAAATATTTTATATACTTTTTTTAATAAAATTTGATATAGTATATAATAGTAAGAAAAATTTAAATTGCTTTTTTATTTCATAGACACACAAAAATGATTTTGTTTATTTTTATTTTTATAAATTTAAGTATTTCTATTAAGTATTTTTTTATTTATAAATGTAAGTATTTCTATTAGTTCATCTTTAACTCTAAAAATGATTTTGTTTTTATTTATAGTGTTAAGGATAATCTTGGAAATAATATAAGTAAGTGAGGGCATAAAGGGAAAAAAATTAGCATTCCGATTACTCCCTAAACCCGAAATCCAAATACCTCATAAATGTAGGGAATCCAAATCACCCAAATCTTGGAATTGAATTCCATTTTTTGTGTGGGCCCCACGCACTTTTGATTCCTCCCGATTTTAGTAAACATGGGTATAATCCGTAATCGGAATCAAATTCCTTATTCTCATTTCGATTACGGGTTAGTAAACGCGCCATAGGATTAAGCTTAACAACCGACGGTTACCAAAAAAACCCTCAATAGCTATTAGCTTCTATTTCCTAATTCCTATTAGAAAAAGAGAAGAAAGCCCATGAGAGGCTCAGGCGCTTATGTATAACTATATATAGCGGCTTCGATCTTTCTTTGCTTTGCAGTTTGCATGCAACAACAACACACACCAACCCCTTCTGCTTCTGCGGCCATTCATCACTGTAAGTTATTAACGAAGCTCTAGACTTGATCAATCTAGACCTTAAATTTGCTCTTCTTGTTCTTTTCGTTTATCTTTAGTTGTATTGGTTCTTGTCTTGATGTTCACAAGAAACTTACTTTCTGTATAAAATACTATGTTAATGGTTGGTTACCTTGGAGACCAAGACACTGATACATCAATTTTCTACTTCTTTGATGCTTTTCTTGTATGTTTGTTTTTCATTTACTTGTTTTTGTTACTACATGGTTTGGAGGGATTTTTGTTGTTCTACTATATTTACTTATGTCCTCCACTAGTCTACTTGTGTCTTTGATTTTAGCATTCTTATTTGGTTAAAATCCCTCCATGGTTTTCTTTTTCTTTTTAGTACAATGGAGGCTAGTATAACATGTTTTGATTCTCTTGTGTGTAAATTTTTCGCCTTCTAATTGTGCTTCCACCGTTCTTTATAAAATCTGTTGGCATATATTTTATCGAACAGATTCGAGGAAAATTTGTGTTTTCGGACATTCTGGAAGAATGCGTCAAGCAACAACTTATTATAAGTGATTAATATGTTCACGTTTAGCTTGCATCAAATCGGACTTAACTTTTCTTTCACATTTGGCTTGCAGGTGTGTGAAGTGAAGTAGTGGTTTTTAAACAAGTTCAGTTCAATATTAATTAGCAGTTTGGGAAAGATGGGAGCACTCAGTGCAGCTGTAAGCAGTCTCAAAATTCGACTTAAGTTACCAATACATGATTATATATCAAACTTACTCTTGGGTTGAAACCTTTGTAGGAGATGTGTCATGCTAGGGGAGATTAGATTCCTTCAAAGGACGAATTGGACTTTCTTCAACTAAGGCAACAACTGAAACAACGCATCAGAAACAATCATATGAAGGAATTGGGTTATGCTTCTGAATCCTTGGTTAATAAGAACAAATTACTTTCGGACAAGTAAGTTTCAGGTTTGGTTCTACATTTCGATTCAATACGATGCCCTTTTTTCTTCTTCTATATTTATGCATATGGTGCATTTATCTTTGCAGTTTCGGATCTTTCTTTGGTCCATCGCAACCTGTTATTGCGCAAAGAGTGATTGAAGAAAGCAAAGCATTCATGCCAGAGTTGAGGAATTTGGCATCTAAGGTCCGAAATTCCCATGATAAGGTATGTGTAATAGAGAAACTGATTGCCACATTATACGAAAACCTGTAAAACCATGTTTCACGTGTGGTTTTTCAATTTTGTTTTCCAGGGTAAAAAGAAGCTAAAGAGCCCTGTCTTAAGCACGACCAACGCAAAGTCTGGTTTGAGATGTAAAAGCCTCAAGGAGTCCCGGGATTATTCCTTCTTACTATCGGACCATGCAGAAATTCCTGCAACTTCAAAAGGAGGAGAGCCTCGACTTGTGAAAAATTCTCTCTCCAATTCAAGCAATAAAATAAATCCGGTTTCTGCTATACACAGAGCTTCTTCGACAAATTTGAAGTCCGTAAAGAGGCAACATTTGGAAGAGAAAGTTCAGTCAGAGTCACTGCCTGCAACAAGGAAAAAAATTGGAACAACCAAAGAGATTGCATCCACCTAAGAAAGCAAAACTGATGGCAGACAGTTGCAAAACAGACTTAACAAAGCAAAACATAAAACAAGCAAAGCAATGTCTTGAGCCCGAGAACACAAAAGTAAAGCCAGAGCAGAAAAGCTCTTCCTTAAAAAGATCGCAATCTTCAACAAAGCAAAACATAAAACCAGCAAAGCAATGTGTTGAGCCCGAAAACACAAAAGTGGTGCCAAAACACAAAAGTTATTTCGTAAAAAATCAGGTTCTTCCTCGCTCGCTCACATGCATTTACATTAATTGTCCACTTATTTATATTTCTTTCCATTTTCTCTGTTATGAAGCTCTGTAACTAAAGATGACTACATTGCCTTTGTTTGCTTTGAATTTATGTAGATCAAACGCCATGTGGAGGATAGTTATGATGATGACAATCTTGACATTTCCTCTGTGATCAAAATGTTTGGGTTAGATTTCTTCTCTCTTTAAGCTTTGATTTGTTTTATCAATTCAACAAAAAATAGGCCAATTTCATTTATCTAACATAATATGATGGTCGTGGTTTTTCAGACCTAAACGCAAACACACAGAAGACGATGACAACGACCATGGCGGTGCCATGGTCTCCAGCTTTGCTGATATTATGAGAGAAGAGAGGAAGAGGTGAGTCACTGATCAAGTTTATCTGCTGTTTACAAATTTCCCATGAAATTTATGTCGTACATATATGATTAGATTTGGTCACGCTCATGTCAATATGTACAATCGTCATGTTTTGTTATGTTTAAGTGCATGCACTAATTCAATGTCGCTCTGTTTTCACAGTGCAAAAATTGCTAGGAAGGAGGATGAAATAGAGCGTCTCCGGCTTGAAGAAGAAGAAAAGCAGGAGAGATTAAGAAAAGCAAAGAAGCAGAAGCTAAAAGAGATTACGAAAAACTGATGTTGCAATCGGATATGGGATTTCACATTGAAGAGATTTGAATGTCTAATTCTTAATGTAAATTGTCTAATTGATATATGAATTGAGACGTATTAGCTAATTCAAAATAAGATGGGGGAGAAGAGAAGTGAACTTAAATAAATGCAACTACAAGCAAATATACAAACACAATCTCTCTATGCACATATACATATACACATACAACCAAACTCACATCACCAAGAACAAAACCCAGGGACTCACATGAATAGAACCTAGTCCCTCCCTTTTTTCTCTACTTTTTCATTCATGAAAGGGTTACAGAACGTTTATGACAGCTGTGGTTTTTGAGCTCCTTAAGACAGGAAACTTAACAATATAATTTTGGACTGACTGGGAAAAAGGCAAATAAAAATGAAACATGAGCATGTGAATGTATGTGAAAATGGAAGTGTACTACTGCCTGTCCGTCTCCAAAACCTCCGAGATACGAAAGCCTCGGAAGCTTCATCCATGGCAGCCTCTGGCTTCCACCATATGTTCTCAGTTCTAATTTTCAGAGCCGATCGATTGGCTCAGTGCGGTCCTGCACTGCAAGCCGCTCTGAGACATCACAAAGTGATTTGAGATTGCACTGGATCAAGGCTTCCACAAAGTAGCAGGTCTCATCCTTAGTGTTCCCTTCAGGCACGTCAACCACAAATGACTCGATCACCAGAGTCCCTGGTCTTCCATCAATAATCTCTGGATGGAGGGAGATGATCGAAGAGTAGTTCTGAGGAAAAAATAAACCCGAATAAGAATTCAAAGACAGGGTAAAGTATGTTTACGCTGATTGTATAAAAACAGAGCAAAACAATCAACAGCCAGAAGAAAGCTCGATATCTGCCTGGTAAACTCCAAAGACAAGGACTTAAGTCATGTCAAGTCAGGAGATCTGCTGATAATAGGATCAGATTTTGTCTCATAGGCTTGTCAACAAGCCCACTTTAGTCAACATGGCAGTGCCCTCATTGCACATATCGTGAGGATGGCATGGTTAAACCCTAAAGGCCTACGACTATAATTACAAGTATCAGAACTAAAATCCATAAACATCTTTTAAATGTCATTCATCGAGCTAATAACATTACTTCTCAACTAATCATATTTACTTTTGATTTTCTGAAAAATAGTTAACTTGTACGACCGCCATAAAGTGCCCTATAAAGAGAGGTGATGATTCCCGGATAGGTCAAGATGCTTGAATCAGTAGGGTAGGATTCATGTCAACAGCTAAAAGCTAGGTACCAATTCTCAGAACTTTGAGATCGATAAATGAAATGATCTAGAGACATGTTAATTTTAATTTTGAAGCGCCAAAATTGAAGCCTGGTTTTTGGAAATCTCTTTTTTTTTGTTCGTTTTCCCTGAAAAGTTTGATCTGATTAAGTCCGACAGGGTCGGAAACTCCAGTGAACACAGAAACTTCATATTAAAACTTTGAGAAGGAGATAACCTGTAAAATTGTCTGCTCAGACACATGCAATTGAATTAAAGGAAACGAGAACCATGTGCAAGAATATAACAAGGAAGAGTCTCCATACCCTAAGTCTGTGATCCCCACCGATAATTTTAATGCTAAGAATATGTTCATCATCATCAAGAAGTTCCAATCTTTCAGTACTAGTAGTGGCAGGAAGCCCAGACTTAACATCAACTTCTCTGAGACTTCCAATCTCAAGATTCCCCTGCACCACACACCTGCTGACAAATGGCTTATACTTTTGCGGTTGATCAAATCGTCTTACCAAAGACCAAACCTGAGGAGAGAATAAAAATTAACTCACATTCTAAAAAGGGGCAAAAACTGCAGGAATATACTGCTAATAAAGATTTACATGTCAAATCTCCAAATTTCTAAGCTTTCCTAAGTAAGCCAACTATTGCATGGTAATAATAACAAACATCAGGAACAATGATAACAAGCAATTGAAATTTTCTTTCTTGTTTCTATTTTCTCCTCAAGTTTCTCAGCAAGACCTCATCGATCTACACCATAGATTAGTGTAGGCAGACACATTAATGACCAACAGAAATACTACAGATCAAAAATCCAATCACACATGTCATAGACAAATTTTAACGAACAAAAACAGCAAACTCCCAATTTCGCGTACCCATTAACCAACATCTAACTGAAACCACAAATCCCTATATATACGAAAATCAACAGATACATACGTATATAAACACACAAATACACACACACCTCCTACCTATATGTGACAAATATGATATTAACATATCACCAAACGACCAATCTCAGATCAAAACGAATACAATAAATCAAAAGACTGGAGCTTCATAGACCCACATATAAATGCACAAACGCATAAATTCATACATATATATATGTAGAGAGAGAGAGAGAGAGAGAGAGAGAGAGAGAGAGAGAGAGAGAGAGAGAGAGAGAGAGAGAGGTACAAGATGGACAGGGGCTTTGATGTGCCTAACGAGCGTTGAGGTACACTGATGGTCTTTGGGGTCGTGCTTGTGATGCCTTCGAATGTATTCACCCACAATCCCACCAAACCCTGCTCCTCCTCCATTCTTATTCCCATTCATTTTCGTCTTCTTCTCCTCTGCTTCTTCCGAAACAATAACAATACATTCAATTAAAACCCACAAATATGAACGGCCTTGCCAACAAAAAAACAATCAATCATGAAATAAACTGACCAATCAAGTGCAGACTTAGCTCCACCTTTCGTTTTCCGTCTGCGCTCTGCAATTAGAGCAACAACAATAACAAAGAGTACAGCTGAATACGTATTGATTCGGATAGAGTCAACTCGGTTCGACTCGGTCAAACCTTGTAAGTGTGAAAGAGAGAGTTAGGTCTCTGAGAGAGAGAAGTGTATGAGACTCACTGCCATAGAAGAAGCACCTCACCTCAGGCCCTATCATCCTCATCACCTATCTCACCTTTAATAAATTATTATTACTTCAACCAAAAAAATAAAGAAACAAAAAAACTCCGCATTAATTAATTAATTTGCGATTTGGAATTACTTTTGTTTGTTATTGCAATTTGCTGCAATAAAATATATTTTTCCTGTCTAACAAATGCCCTTTCTTTTGGAGCCTAACTATGAACATGCCATTCACCTGTCTGTTTCTGCGAATTTTGTGTTTTTTTCTGACTAAATTGTCCCTCCGGTGCTGCTTTATTTACACCTACCATCTACACAATAATTGGGATCATTGTCGTTAATTTATTTTTTATTTCTGTAAATATATAACGGTATAATTGATATTAGAGAGGGGATTCTGTCACACCACGTCGGGTACACTACAAAAGTAATTGATCTTGACTAATTAAATTACAATTTTCTTGCTCTTGTCCGCTATGGAGTGCTATAAATTTAATGATTTGTAGTTAGTTAATGTCGTAAATGTCAAGGGCAAAAGAGTATTTATACAACATTTTAAGTTTCAATAATCTAATCACCTCTCTCCTCATTCAGTTCATCCTAAGTTAGATTAATGCTTACTGTTCAATTCGATAATTAATTAATATTTTTTTTGTTTGGTTTAGCTTGCAGTGGCCTACGGTCGCTAGAGAATTAGGGCCACATGGCCTTCAATGAATAAGGGATATATACTATTATACAACATATAATGTGCTCAACACTAACCATTTTTCTTTTCTGAAGTAATCAAAACTCAAAAAAAGACCTGAAACTCTTCTTCTTCTTTTCATTTCGAGGTGTTTTTATTTAATTTATTTATTAAAGTAGTTGCTCTCGAATCTTCGGGTTTTTAGGTCTAATGGTCCCTGAACTTTGACCTCATTGTCATTTTGGTTCCTCAATTTTCAAAATTGTTCATGTGGTCCTTCAACTTCACTTTCGTTAAATGGTCTGGCCATCAATTTTGTTATATTTTTCTGTTAAATGCATGGGCAAACTTGCATTTTTGTATTCTTTTTTTACTTTGGTGGAATAAAATATTTAAATTCAATTAAAAATATCAAATAAAATCACAATCCCTCCCTCCTTCTAGTCCAGCCCATCAATCACCATGTACGGCGATCCTCCCATCGCCCCACCTAGAGACAACCCCCAACCTCCCCTCCCCTCCCTCCCCTCCCCCACCACCCTACCACACCCAACCCAACAACAATCCATCCTTCAACTCAATCAATTTCAATCCAAAATCCCAACTTTTGCAATTAAAAACTCATTCTTATAATTTTGTTTAGTACAAATCGTTAGAATTGATTAATTCATGAGGGAGAGGTGGAGTTGCAGAGATACTGGGTTGGATTGAGATTTTATTTGTTTTGATTTTTATTTGATAGTTTTAATTGAATTTAAATATTTTATAGATACTTTATTCCACTAAAACATAAAAATAATACAAAAATACCATTTTGCTCATGTATTTAATAGAAAATATAACAAAATTGATGGCATGACTATTTGTCCGGTTCTCGAAAAAAGATAGCGAAAAAATTATTCATAGAGTTGAGACTAAAAGAAATGTATAAACCAATGCTTCCATAGATTTAATCGTGGTTTACAATTATAGCTTCCATTCCTGTTTATTTGGGATCGTCTCCCAGATAAATAAAAAACAAGAATCAAAGAAAAGGTAGTGATTCAAATCAAGATTTATCTGGTACCCTATATCAAATCACAAAAAGAAAATAAAAATGAAAAGTAACAACAAAGCAATATTGTATCAAACTACTTGTCTTCTTGTAGTTGGATCTCCGAGTTTTTGGAATGCTCCAAATTCCACTTGAGCATCTAAATCTGGATCAATACCAGCAAAAACATCTCTAAACAATGTTCTAGCGCCATGCGAAATGTGTCCGAAGAAGAAGAGCAAAGCAAACGAAGCATGCCCAAAAGTAAACCAACCCCTTGGACTGCTACGAAAAACACCATCAGATTTCAAAGTAGCACAATTTAATTCAAAATTTTCACCCAATTGAGCGTGTCTAGCATATTTTTTCACAGTAACGGGATCACTATAACTGACTCCGTTGAGTTCGCCGCCATAGAACTCGACAGTTACAAAAGTGAAATTGAATGACGTTGAAAACAATTTTGAAAATTGAGGGAAAAAATGCGAATTTGGTCCAAGATTAAAAAGGCCATTAAATCTAAAAATCCCGAATCTTCTGTATTATCGTTATTTGTTAATAAATGAGATTGGTACCGAAGGGCCCAAGGAAGGCCGTCCCTTTTGCACTCGCTTGGTAGCAGGCGTGGACGACACTCTTAAATGGCGGTCCCCGCGAAGCCGAATTTGTAGATACAAGTGCACGTGGGATTCAAAGCGACAGCGCAGTCTTACCTGAAAAGGCGGGGAAGGGGCAGTGGAGTCGGGAAACGGCAAAGCGCAAAAGAAAGAGCATCTCTAAACAAAGATTCGAGAGTGAAAGTCACGCGCTCACATAGAGAATGCGGAAGGTTTTCTTTCTCGTTACTCGGGGAAGCGTGCGTAGAAGGTCAGCTGCATCCTATGCACGTGCACGTGACCAGAGTAGGAAAAAAGCCCACTCTCCTTTAATTTACGTGAAAAAAATTCTCAAGTCTTGAAGGTGGGTCATGGATCATTTGAAAAGGAAAACAGTCTTTCATTTTATTATTTGGCATGGGTTCATATGCATTCATTGGGTTGGCTGGCTTATTTATCTTCAATTCAACCCTTTTGTCGGTAGAAACTAAAACGACCTCGTCTGACTTTTTGTACTTAATGTCATTCTATTCTTAATTACGCTTAATTTTTAATTTTTATATGAAAATGACATGACACAAAATGTTAAACCAGTAAAACAAAACGATTCATCAAGAGAAAAAATAAATTGCAATGCTTTGAAGTTAGTTGGCGGTTCGGGGTTGGTTGCTACGTTACAATTATTATTATTATTTTTTTAAATGCCCTAAAAAAGGTAACATGAATATTGTTTTGAATTAGCAAACGTTGTTATGAATATGGTTAGCTCCCAAATCAGGTTTATGTACTACATATATTACAATGACCATGGTATATAGGGCACATGTAATCTGTGGCTTATAAGTGGGTTTTCTAGTAGTGGCATTATCTTTAGATAAAACAATGATGTTCCCTTTTGCTAATTAAGTAGCTAGGTTTAGAGAAACATTAATGTTTTTGGGATGGATCGATGTGCTTATGGGTCATTGTCATGGAATTATTGTCTTGTTGTTGCATTGTTACCAATAGGGTCTAAGCAACTTCTGCAAACAAAACCCTATCATAGATAATGCCTCCTTCCTGCTTGCTACCTAGCTAGTTACTGTGTGTAGACCAACATATTGGATGTGAATGTGGATAAAGTTGGGAAAAAACTTTACTTGTAACGGGGATAGCACTGTTTTGCTATTCCCGCTAATAACACAATAACACATAAAAAAGTTATCATACGTGTTATTGCGTTATTGGCCAAAAATAGCAAAAAGTGTTATTCTCATTACATGAAAGTTTCTCTCTAAAGTTTCTCTCTAGCTATAATATTTGGTTTTTCTGTTGAGCAACACAAATTATGCTATGAGATGGATCCGTAATGCGATATTATTATTAATTCTTGTATAGAAATAAGAATCAAATTCGGATACAAGAAACGGACACAAACGTTTTAGCTAACTAAGTTAGTTAATGTCTACAAAAGATACCCATTATTTTTATTTACACGCATATATAGCTCCACGAAGGTGGCTAAAATATCTAGATCCCTATCGGCAGTGCTAGTTTTACAAAACTATAATTAATTGTAGGCAAAGAAAGAATGTGGAATATAAGATTACGTACGTTGTGTTTGTGTTTGTGTAGACCCTGACCCAGCAAGAACATATAATAATATGAATTCGAGCACGCTATGTATATTATGTATATGTTGTAACTTGTAGGTAGCTGCAGCCAATGAAAATAAACCATGGTTGATAGTGATCCGTACTCTCACAAAGGTTGATAGAGTATCCATTCTTGGATTTTTATAATATCCAATTATAAATTGTTAATGATGAATTATTGGTATATTATATATATGCAGTGCCAGTGTGACTGTGTGACTGTGTGACTGTGTGACTGTGTGACTGTGTGACTGTGACAATTAATAAATTCTATAATTAAGAATCAATCAGCTTCTCCAGTCCAGCCCCACAACAAGTGCATCTATCAGTTTTTGTATCACTCTGCAAATTTAAACAAATAAAAATAAATAGGGTTTGGTGTGGCTCATGATCTAGGACTGCTAAGTCGGGTCCCTTGTGACCTGTCCAACATTAATATCTAAGAAATATCAGCCAAAAGTAAGTCTGTCGACAGAGAAAACTTTGCAACTTGGATGCTACCATTTCAATCAGGAGCACGACATAATTCTTTCTGCAAGAAAAAGCTTAATTTGTCGGATAAAGTTAATTCAAACTATTAATTGGATGATTTAGTTCAAAAGTTTTAATTATTCATCCAATTATACTACGTGCCAAAATTAGAAAGTGGCATACCAATTAGTGCAAGAGACTATATATAGTCCTTTTGCATGAATTTGCTTCTTGATTCATTGAATTGAACTGACAAGCAAGCAGGACTGTTTTAATTACCTGGGTGCTTTATAATAAAGAAAAGAAACTAATGGTACATTGCTTTATTTGGAAAATGACTTGATGAGAAGAAGACAAGGCTGCAACAACATCCCCTGACAATTTCTTATTTGTTACCAATTTGTCAAAAAGTTGGCGTCAATGGGGGTAAAACGAAAATATTTTTCTCACCATTTTAACTCAAGATATATTATCACTGTTATTTTCAACACTTGACATGTGTCCATATTTAATTTTTATTTTGTATTTATGAAACAATGGTTATGTCTATAGATACCTGACAAGTGTTGAGAATAGCAGTAAGAATATACATTGAGTTAAAGTAATGAGCAAAAATACTTTCCGGAGTAACACTGCATATTCAGACCAAACACAAACTAAATATAATGGGGAAAATGATCAAGTAGAGAATGGTGGATGGATTGCAGGCATGCATCATCTCCAATATTGTCCAAGGCTTTTTTAATCCCTTGATTGATCTCTGTGTAGCCCAAAATGGAAAAAGGCGAAACAAAACAAACAAAAACAACGCAAACTCAACCCGCATCTACACGGCACTTGATGATTGACGATGAGGAGTGTTGACTGTTGACTATTGAGCAGCCCCTCGGTTGATCTGGACATTTATTAATTCATAAAGTTAACAAGACAATTGGAGTAAAGAATACTTAACTGGAAGCTTAGTGTTAGTTAACTATAATGTTGAATATTCATTGGAACATAATTATAATATATGCGACTTTAGTTTAGATTTTGGAATTTGTGGTGGGTAGGGGGGAGTCTTTTTCCTTGTTACTTTGTTTGGAATGGGGGTAAATGTGGTTGAGAATAGATAGATAGATAGTGAAGAGTATAGTAGTAGATGATCTACAACACGTTTCTCCATCTATCTTCAAAATTAAGTTTCATCCTCTTGTGATTCCTTCTTATCTTGTGCTAGCTTTTGCTTTTGGCACGTGACCTTCAACATGGACACGGAACAGAGCTGCTTGGAATTGAATCATCTGCTGCTACTAGCTCATGAATGATCTGCTGCTACTAGCTCAAATTAAATAAACAAATATATATGCTTTCTTCAACATTCTGTTCTGGTATTGTTGTTGTTTTTGTTATGAGTTTCGGTCTTGAAAGCAAAATTCATGTTGATTCAATTGAATTAATGCTTGCTTATGAAGCCCAATAAAGCTCTCATGACCCAACTTTAATCTAAACCCGCCTTTGGACCCGTCAATCAAAGGACTTCAACTCCGTAAACCCAAACTCAACTCATTTTACAAATGAACGAAACAAAACAAGTATCACAAATCCACAATGTCGAGTCCAACGTATCAAATGGGCTTTATTCAAGCTCCATAATTGTTATTGAATCATAAACAGTTTTCAATACTAAATTGCAGGGCACCAAACACAAACTGTCTTTCTTTTGCCTATAATATATCTATAATCTAGCTATCAATAATGCTGCACCGCATGGCCGGCAGCAGTTTCACTGACACAGACTAAAATAACAGTGAAACTCTCTCTATGTTTTCGTTTTCTTCCTTCATCCATCCCTATCAACCTCTCTAACTATAAATATATAGAGAGAGAGAGAGGGTGCCGTATATAAGGCCATACCAAATACTGGCCTTAATTAATTTCCCTAAGAACTCTTAATTATTATTTATGCACAAAAGCTAGCTAGCTAAACTGATTTAGGTAAGTTACCAACACCCCAACTTTGAGCGAGCGACCTGCTTGAAGAAGAGGCTTTTCTCCACCTGGCGAGCCTTAACAAGAAAGTTAATACTTCCGATGGGTCATGCAAAGAATAACAAGCTTTGGTGTCCTCCTTTGGGGTTGAAGACACAATTATTGGAAACCCTTGTCCTCTACTTCGTATCACCTGCATGCATGCGCAACAACTAATTAATTATTTGATCATCCACATAAGGATGGATGAAAATGAAATAGTGGGTTATGTTTATATTGATGAAATTAATTAATTGATTGATTATACCTTGAAAGCATCTTCATCAGTTCGATCGTCCCCGATGTACAATGGGAGGACATCGCTGGAATTGCTGAAGCCTAGAGTGTCAAGCAAATATTCTAGCGCATGACCTTTGTTCCATTCTATGGATGGTCGTATTTCCAACACCTTTTTACCCAACGTGAGGTGAAAATCCGGATAGTTTCCAAGAACAGACTTGACCTTCTCTTCTAATATGCCATAATCCTGCAGATCGGATCCATATAAATGAACACTTGCTAATTAGTGATTAGCTTAGCTGGACATATATCTCATCGTGAGACGAAATAAATATGCGAATGAAATCATAAAAGAAATTAGAATGTCAAAGATTCGTAAACATTACCTCATCTCGGACTTTGCGAAAATGTACAGAAATGCAGAATCTATTGTCCTCTACCCTTGCACCCTCTACTTTTCTGGTTATTTCCTCCAACAGTGTTATTATCTGCAGTGGCAATTAAACACATGAAGTTCATCTTCTCAAAACCAAGGCTCCAATTAAAATTAAATGACATTTTATGTTTTCTTAACAAAAATTGATACGAACATACATTGCAAAAACATGAAAGATACATAGTTAGCTAACCTCTTGGATTGCAGGAAGAAATCTTTTAGCAGGTTGAAAGAGAACGTCGCTGCCCTGTAAGATTAATATATATAATAATTAATGTCATTACTCAGGCCATATATGAAATTAAATATAAAATACCCCAGATAACTGGAAGGGGCAATTGACCTTTATATCCATGGCAGTGGTGTGGTTGTTGGCATCACAGGGCCTTAGTGGCCTTGGAGGGACCATTATGTCCATCCCATGGCTGCCGGCATAATAAACATTACTTAACTGTACAAATTCTTTAACCTGCATGTGCATCACCAAATTAAAATGAGAAAATTGTTTTACCTGCGCTCAACACATGGATTATTGACGATGAACTTTTTTCATTACCTTATCTCTACTCCTTCCACTGATCACTGCTGTTGGAAAATACTTGGCAACTTCCCGTACCGCTGCAAGCATCTGCAGTACCGTATTGTAAATATAATAAGGGGGATTAATTGGGTGTGTATATGTAAAAATCTAGTTGTGATTGAGAAATCAAAAAATGTATTACCTCATCGGACATGAAAGCACGATCAGGATCATCAACAATTGGTGAAAGGGTCCCATCGTAGTCTAGAAAGACAACAATCCTCTTCCCTTTTGCTGCTTTCATCATCCGATCAAATGATCCTAACGCAGAAGGGTGCTCAACCTGAACATTTACATAGCCCGAAAGAAAGGTTTAAAAACAAGAGTGCTATGGTCATATAGATCAGCCAAGTCCAAATTGATGCGCGGCAGAGCTACTCAAAATGTGAAACTGGTTTTTTCTTTTTATATGATAAAATTGCCGGAAAGTAAAAAGAACGTACCACCCATGCATTATAAGGTAAATCTGAGGAGATGGGTTTATTAGGGTCAGAAATATCATGCAGGTTTGAGGTGATCGATCCTAAGGAAAGATCACCACTGTTCTCGTCGTTCCTTAGGAATACTTTTGTGATGGGTTGCACCTTTTGCTTATTAGAGGCTGATGATCTCTGGAGTCCCATCGCCTGGTTCAGCCTTGCAAAGTTTGTCATGATGACACCTTGTCACCTTGTCCTGCTGCTTCAAATTAATCAAACGTCCCTGCAATATATATATATATATATATATAAACAAAACTTGATTAATTCTTAAAGTTTTAAATAAAGATATAAACAACAGATGAACTGAAGTTTTTTATTTAAACAGATCAAATTACAATTTAAATCCACGGTAACATTTTACCAGTCTAGTCTACCTGATAAGCTCTGCTGGCCCCGAACCCATTAGCTTAGCTTCCAATAAAAATGTTATCGTTCCTTCTTTTTGCCACCAATTATGTCAAATTCATTCACGTTATCCTCCCACTTTTTTTATTTTGACATATGACAGGACTTGACACTATCCTCCTGGCCCCTCCGGTTTGTTTATCAGCTCTGCTAATTTTTTTTATTTTATAGCAAATGATGTTGTATATGCAGTTCACTAACGGGCTTTAATTATGTGTAGTTTTCATATGATTCAGTAAACAATAGGAATGATCATGTTCACACATATAAAACTGCAATTGTAAATTTGGTCAAAACTGTACGTATGTAGTGAATTGACCATAATGGAACAGGTGGTATATCTGATTTCAGTGTGTGCTAGCTCAGGATCCGATGATGAATATCAAAAGTGAAGGTCATTTTCCGGTGAAACATCCTTTTTCTTTTCAAAGGGAGATAATGTCCTTTTCCAGATACAACTTCTTTTCATAGAGAAAGTTGATACAAGCAACAACAAAACAAGAACAAAGGGTACCCATGAATTAATATTAGATTTGGTGACTCGACATTACATGTGAAATCTACGAGGGTTTGTCGTCTCAGGGGGGAGTCATCAATCAGGCTGATTCAGATGACAAAGACGTCCCTAGAGCTACATCTAAAGAGCTATGGGCCTAAAATGTCAAACTTAATATATATGTATTTTATAAAACATATGGTTGGCTTTTCTGGGCCTACCCTAACTACCATCCAGCCTCATTCCAACTGATCAGTAAATAACTAATCAATGAAACTGAGACCTGATTTTTAATTATCTAATCCTATTAAAATTAATCTCTCTCAAGAACAACACAACCAACATACATGGCCCTAAAGAACAAGACAACCAGCGTAAACTTCAATTCAAGAGTGAAAGCTTCATAGAGAGAGAGAGAGAGAGAGAGAGAGAGAGAGAGAGAGCGCAATATGAATATAGTTGAAAGAACATGCATGCATGAATATAGTTGAAAATATAATTAAAAGTACATGCATAAATGAGTTCTTCGCTTGTTGTCATGAATATGCACTAGTTACTTACTTCTTCGCTTCTTTATTTGCAAAATAAGAACAACTTCTACGTTAAAACAAGCAACAGAGGTTGTTGGATTGGACCCGTACTTCTCCATTAATTTAAAGACCCCATGAAACCATGGCAGCCGAAATTAAAACAATGGGAAGCAGCCCACAGATGCCAGGGGCACACGTGTATCCAACGAAGCCACAAATTGACCTGTCATTTAAAACTTTCATAATAATAAATAAATAAATAAACTATATTGCAATTTTTTGAAAAACCTTGTGCCGCCCTCCACTTTCTCAACCGAAAGATCAAAGTGTTGGAAATTTGGGGAAAGCCATGGATACATAAAAAAGTGTAATTAATAGTTTGATAGAAACTAAAATAAATATTATAGAAAAAAGTAGAAAAGAACAAATATAACGTGTCGATTGCGGAAGTTGGTGATGGACAAGCTTTGTTTGTAAACAAGACACGTCTAGAGGCACAGTTTGGCGTAGAGGAAAAGGTAACTTTAGAATTTAGAACCAGACATGCTGCATAGGACGAACTGTCCAAGTCAAAAGAAAGTACCACGAAGTGCACTATAATAATGTTTAATCACATAAATCATACTTAGACGACAAAAGCAAAAGCAAAAGCAGTGTTGTTATAGAATGTTAAAGTGAAAAAGCGCTGGTCAATTCATATGACTCTGTGAGTGACCCTTTTCGTGAAGGTCATACAATCTGTGTTTTCTTGTTTTTTAGTGAGGAAAAGGAAAGCCAACAATAGTCACCATGGGTTAACTTAAATTAAATATTTTACCATTCAAACTAGAAATTTCGCGTATAGTAGCTCTCGGATAATTAAGAGACAAATGGGCCGACCAACCCTTATTATTTTGTTCATGAAACTCTTCTCTTTCTATCAACTGTATGCGATAAATTCTACATTAAAAAAAAACATGCAATAAATTATGAATGTTTGAAATGTTGAAGAATGTGAGTACCAGGAACTTAAAAAAATAAAACACAATATATAATGAATGATTTCATTACTAATAGCATCGATGTCTTTTGTATAAAATCTTACACCTGCTAAACAGGTGATTAAGTTTGGGACAATATCGATGTTGCTAGTGATGGGCAAAGGGTCATCCTCTAAAATCTTAACATGGTATCAGAACAAGTTGATTGACTGGACCTGAAATAATGGTTATTTACCCTTACCCCTACCCAATATGTGGTGTTCACATGTTGGACTTGAATGTTTACCCTCACTCCTTATCCAATATGTGGTGTTCACGTATTGGTCACACACTTATTGGATTTTGTAGGTGATTAAGTTAAAGACAATATCGATGTTGTCAATAGTGGGCCGCTGGCCCGTCTCTCTAAAATCTTGACATGAAATTTCCAATGGTGCTCTGCATATGTTATCAAACTAATAGCAACAGAAGCCTATAGAATTAACAAGCTAGCTACCAAAATCAAGATAAAATAAGGCAACCACACATACACTTTTGATTGTCTACTGTTTTGATTCAAAGTTAGCTAGCTAATGATCATGAACTTTTTGGTGGGGAAAGGCACACATTTTATTAAAAAATGGCTAAAACATGTTTAGCAAAACTCTATAAAAACCACCCAAAAAAAAGTATTTTTAAAGCATCTGTAAGAGGCTTTTAATTCAAGATTGAGAGTATCTACCTACACCCGAAGTTTTAGATTTGCATTCTTCGAATATCACTTTTATAAAATATTAAAAAATGTATTTATGGTGGTGGCCATGCGATAATTGCAGCCAAATTTTAAAATAAAATAAAAACCGTGAGATGAGGTCGGTGGACCAAACAAAAAAGAGGTTAACTGTTTTTCAGGTACGAGTCATTTCATGGGAAAAAGGGCGAAAAGACTCGCCAAAGGGGCCCCCGCACGCTAACAGAACGAACGAGTCGGTGAACCCTAGAATGTTCACCGTCCACGTGGCAGACCGCACCAACGTCGTATACGTGTCGAAACTTGGGGCCTCTCATGGAAGGTGCAAGTGCAACCCGGCGGATGGTTGTGATCCAGATCTGTGAAACGGTGACCTAGTTTCATACGTATGGTTGGGTCAAGTGGGCCTAGAGGCCCAGTCAATTCATGGGCCCATTTCGGGATACGTGTGGGTTGAACAAGAATTTTCTCGCCGCAGAGGGCTTTCGAGAATGAACGCAAACTAAAAATGGCGCGTGAGTGTCATGTGCACCGCCTACAGACTACAGCATCCACTGGAGCTCACAAAGTGGCGAATCAAAGTCACGTAAGTTATGGGTCGCGTTTGAAAGTAATAAATTCATTAGTAGGTCAAATGAAACGAACGACCACCAACCGCTTTCTCGTTTCGCTCGCAGAGTTTTGCACTAATAAAAAACCGTAACAACCAAATATTTTGATTTAATAATTAATTAATTAAGCAGAAAAATTGGGGAAAAGAAAGAAAGTGCAGCAAAAGCACAAACATGGAGGAAAGCCAAATGAATAATAAATTTGGTAAAATATTTTCAATAAAGGGCACAAAATTAAGGAGATTGAATATAAATTTGGTGCAACCATAAATCAAAATTTGTCTTTCTTTCAATCTAAATTAAATATGTAATGAAATTAAAGTAATGGAAATGTAAGCAAAACAAAAAGGGAACTCACCACAAAATGATTCCTGGTTTGCCTGCCTGCCTTGAAGCTTGGTGAAGAAATAAAAAGAGTTGGGAAAGCTGGAAACACAGAGAGAGAGAGAGAGAGAGAGAGAGGGTTGAAACTTGAAGCACTAATGTGAGAGATTTCGAGAGAGAGAGAGGAAAAGTGAGGGAGCAAGGGGTTTAATTTATAGAGGGAGGGAGAGAAGGAAGGGGTTTAATTGTAAAGAGACGTGGATGTTTGCCACATGCCATACATGGGTTAAGAGAAATTATACTATGATACGGTACTACCACGTGGCAGTGCCATGTGGTAGTACCATATCATAGTATAATTTCTCCATGGGTTAACAAGTCTCCCATCGCATTACAACTTCTCTCAAGTTACTCAAACAAAAACAGATCACCTGCATGGACCAAAACAGGCCCAATTTGTGTTTTAAAAAAATATTGCTATGACTGTCCTTCCATTACATCTTTTTATTTTCTTTTAATAAAAAATTACATATTTGAATTTGGCCAATTCGTCAGCGCATCCCTTTGCAATCAAGTTTGAATCTTTCTTCATATAGATTAAAATTAATTTAAAAATAGTTTGGACGATCATTTGTATCATTAAAAAAATGTACTTAGCTCATGTTCCTGTATGGTTTCGAAAACTACCAAGAGTAAGTTATTAGTGTTAAAATCTTAGAAATAAAGGACTTTATTGAGTAAGATTTTAACACCAAAGCTACCTAGCAATGGCATACACACAAATATAAAAAGAAAAATCAATCGTAAATCTTTTTTTGTGTGTGGGTAAACTTAATTAATGATTCGTTGTATAGAAATGAACATTCCTTTTAATAAAATGTGATAATAAAGTGTCATTGCTCATCCATAATTTATAAAGCCGTGACTATTGTCTTGGTTGATTTGTGCATTAATGTCAACACCCATGACCAAGTGGTTCTACGTATGGGACGCGGATCCGCTGTCCCCAAATTAGTGTCCCCTCCATGTCCCCTCTCTAATTTGTTGACACGTGTCAACTAACATATCGGAGAGTTAACTCTGTTAACTTCTTTTATTTAACAATTTTTAAAAATAAAAAACCTTAAAAACTGCCCAAATATATGAGCGGCGTCTTCATCTTCGTCTTCTCCGCACGTCTTCATCTTCTCTCTGCTCCCTCATAATCTACGCTTCTTCTCCACCATCATAACAGGTTACGCTTGCAAAACCAGTTCTCCTCCCTCCTAATCTCTGTTAGGAAATTTCAGAGAAGAAAACCAATTGATTATACCTTTTGTTCAAGCCCTGTGGATGGAGGTAAGCAAAGCTCTGCACCATTCTGTTTTGTTTTATCTTTTTTCCTCCCAAGTTGTTTATTTTTACTCTTGTATTGGTTCAATTTTCTTTGTTAGGGTTTATCTTATTGATATGTAGAAGATGAATTTTTTGTTTAGTTTACAAGTTCTTACGAACAATCCCAGCCATAGGAATCAACCTTTTGAACAATCTCAGCCATATAGGAATCAACCTTTTTGATTTCATACGAATCAAACCCAAACCATAGTAATCAATCCTGTCTCAACTAAATTAATTGTTATAGTAATCCATCTCAGCCATAGGAATCAATTGATTTCATAGGAATCAAACCCAGCCATATTAATCAATCCTTTTCTCGATTAAATTAATTGTTATTTTATGATTATTGTGTTTATATGTAGAAATTTAAATCTTATAAATTACGTGTTGCCAATTTTCTCAAGGACATGAATGAGGAAAATAATTACGAGACGATGATGGAACTCAAGCAAGTCGAAGCTAATTTTTGAACGGGTATGGACTTCAATGCTTTTGTAGACAGTGAAAGTAATGAAGAAAAGTTATCCGGAAACTACACAAGGTAACGAAACATAGAGTTAATTCATTCTAACATGCAGAAAAAATTAATTCCTGTAATAGGCATGGAGTTTGAGACAGAAGAAGAAGCCTTTAAATTTTACAATGCATATGCATATGGTGTTGGTTTTAGTATTAGACGAAGTAAATTTCATAAAGAGAAATGTGGGAAGTTGAGAGACAGACTTTTTGTTTGCTCTGCTGAAGGTAAGCGTGAAAAGAATAAGTGTGATGGCAATGTGAAATCTCATCGTCTTTGAGACAAGATTTGGATGTTTAGCAAGGATGAAAATTAGTTGTCGGCTAAATGATAAGTATTGTGTTACTGAGTTTGTGCCTGAGCATACGCATGTTACATCTAGTCCTTGTAAGACCCATTTTTTAGGGTCACATAGGAACATGTCTCTTGCACAAATAGTTGAAGCCGATATAGGTGATAGTTCGAGGATTGCCCCAAAAGCAACTCTAGAACTTCTAAGTAGACAAGCCGGTACGTCAGGAATCTTGGATTCATTCCGGTAGATTATAAAAATTATTTACGTTCAAAGCGTACAAGAGAAATGAGGGTAGGGGATACAGGGGCTGTTAGAATATTTACAACAAATGCAATTGAGTGATCCAAATTTTTTTATGCTATACAAGTGGATGAAGATGATATGATTACTAATATCTTTTGGGCTGATGCAAGGATGATGGTGGATTATGATTATTTTGGTGATGTGGTATGCTTTGATACGACCTATAGAAAAAATAAGGACGGAGAAGACCTTTTGCAATGTTTGTTGGTGTCAACAATCATCGGCAAGCGTTGTATTCGGTCTTGCATTATTGTATGCTGAAGCGGTGACACATTTATTTGGTTATTTGATACTTTTGTCAAGGCTATGTCTGGAAAAAGCCAATAAGTATTCTGACGGACCAAGATGCAAGAATGGCTAAAGCGTTGCTTTCAGAGTGGCGAGAAACATGTCACCGTTTGTGCATTTGGCACATATACCAAAACGCAGCCAAGCATCTTAGCAATGCTTTTGAGAAGTTCAAAAATTTTACCAAAGACTTTGGTAGATGCATATATGATTATGAAGATGAAGATGATTTTATAAATGCTTGGAATAACATGCTTGAAATATATAGTCTCAAGGATAATGATTGGTTGAGGCGATTGTTTAATATAAAGGAGCAATGGGCATTAGTTTATGGCGACAAACTTTTTGTGCATGATATTACTACTACCCAACGCAGTGAAAGCATGAATAGTGCTTTAAAGAAGTATGTTAGTTACAAATATGATTTGCTACGATTTTTTCAACATTTTCGAGGTTAGTTGAAGATCGTCGTTATCAAGAGTTGAAAGCTGAATTTAGAGGCAAGTCAAAGTTCACTGCATTGTCATTTCCGGTGGAAATATTAAAGCACGCATCAAATATATATACACGAAGTGTTTAAGTTGTTTCAAGATGAGTTGTGTAAAGCTCATGATTGTGTCTTGAAATTCAATGCTGAAATTGGAAGCATCGGCAAATATGAAGTTATCCTCATAAGAAGTATTGGCACCACACGTCACATTTGACTCAATAGATAATACGGTTTATGTAGTTGCAAGAAGTATGAGTTTGCAGGAATCTTGTGTGCGCATGCCTTAAAAGTCCTCTCTCTACAAGAAATATTAAAGGTATTCCAGCTCAATACATCTTGAAGAGATGGACCAAAAATATTAAGGCTAAAGCGCAAAAGCTACTTGCAATGTCTCTAGTGAAAATGACTCAAAGGTAGAAATTGTCAGTGATTATAGAGAATTATGTCGGTTGCATACTCAGTTAGCAACACGAGCATCAGTCGAAAGATGCATATGAAACTGCTATATTAGGACTTAACAATACATTGGGAGATGTGGATGCGTGTTTGAAGAAGAAAGCAAGTCAAGAACCAACTCAAGTTATCTCAACAACTACTAGTGCATCTAAGCTTAATGAGTATATTTGTATTGACGATGATATCATTAAAGTTAGAGGAATCAAAACTAAGACCAAAGTTGTTGGCAATTCTAAAAGGCCAAAGAATGCTTTGGAAAAGCTCACAAAGAAGAAAAAGCCTCGAAATAAAGAAGAATGCGCTACTATTGGAACAGGTATTTTAATATTTTTTTATTATTATTTAAAAGCTATGATTGTTAATATTTGTTTTATTTTAACTCATTTTAAAAGTTATGGTTCTGATATAATGTTAGGAACCTGATTCTCACAATGAGACTATTCACATGCCAACCCAATCTCAAACAACGATGGATATTTCACGAGGTAATGTTTAAGTTACATTATCAATTTATCCTTTTTAGTGTCTATCTATGGCATTTCACAAGTAATGTTCAATATGTTACTGACTTAACTTATAAATATATATATTTTTCTTCATGTGCGCTTTTTGTATACTAGCAATACTACATAAGAACCCACAATACTTTGTGCAACTATCAACAAGGTCAACTAGCATGATGAATTTATTGCAGGTAATTCCTTGTAATTGGTTACTACCTTTTGTTTCTCGTGAATGAGTAGTAACTTATTTCATTATATACACATATATGCAGGCACAATTACCACAAGAAGAAGAATTAAACTATCGAGCTACGAAGGACTAGACTTGCTGAGCTACGAGATTGACAAGCAGTGCCAAGACACATGATATAAACGTCCAAGATGTTGAATGAGAAGAATGTTGAAGAATTTTTCTTTCTTTTCAACCCAAAGTTTCATTTAAGAATATTTGGTTATGACAATTGGAACAAGCATGTATTTACCTTTTGTATTGTTAAAGACTTCATATGTATGACAATTTTAACAGGCATTTGATGTCATATTATCTTGAGTAGAGTCAATAAAGGGAAGAATGCATACATCTAGCTGCAACATTTTATTAAAAAAATATTGATGATCAAGCTGCACCTATTATACAAACATTCCTGCAAACTCTTGATGTGTCATTTAAGTAGGATATCCACAAAGTCAATTTGGGGCGGTTATATTACCTTCCAATCCGTGGATTTGGTACAAGAGAGATTGACATTTCAACACAAAGTCAAATCATTCGATATTTTAAAAAAAAAAAATAAAACCGTCTCAATCCTAATAATTCTCCTTGTGAAATACAAATCTTGTAGAGGTTGGTGGAAAATTTGGTACACATTTTCTCAACTCTTTTGCTACGGGTGATGGACCACGAGAAAACCCTGTCCAAGAAACCCAAGATTTTCAATTAGCATTTAGAAATGCTAAGCGTCTTTTTTCCTTCGATATGGCTCACTTACACGGCTCCAAAGTTATAATGTACAAATCTTTTATGCTGAGAATTTATTTGCATCTTACCAATCCGTGCTTCTCAATGCCCTACGTGCAATTTTGAGAAGATGCTGATCCAGTTTGGTCAGCAAAATGCGTACGAGACTAAAATTCCATCGAGATATATTATCTATATTTAACAACCAAATATTCTTTGTTTTTCAGCTTTTCTTTATGTGTATATCGGTAAAGACAGAAAATGCTTTCCCAAGTAAACCATTCCATTTGGTTGGAACACTCTTACCACCACAAGAGGGATAGAAAGAGAGGGTTGTATGATAGAGCGTTTAAGCCTGCAGATTGCTTTAACTAAGTATGCAGGCCAAAGCATTGTGATTAGGCAATGCATGGCGCTTATTAGAACCGAGCGTGCATCGCCCTCTTGATACACACTAGTTAAGAAATTGTGCATCTCTACAACAGATGAAGGATGATGATCACCAAAAGTAATGAGAATGCATTGAAAAATGGTTCGCAGAAAAAAAAATTATGATTCAAGTTAACCTTACAGGCTTGTACCTGCTTTTGGTTTTGAGTTTGATATTTCCTTCATGATGTCTCTAAACTAGTCAAAGGAGCTTTGTTCTCTTGTAACCCAATAAAGATAGGCTTTTAGTGGAGCCTTTCTTAAGCTGCCTTCTTTGCCCCTGAGGCATATCTTGAGAGCAGTGCAGCAGAGAAATGCAGTAGGCCATTTTTTCTAAAGGTTTCTGCACACAACAGTCATAACATCAAGTCTGACGACAAGAAAACTTGTAAAGATTAACACATTGAGATGTGTTGCCATTTTCTTACTCCCTTTCTTTCTTTCTTTGTCTATTTCACTTGAAGGGGACTAGTTTATCAAGGTTCCCTATACATTGTCTTTTAGGATCCTCCCACCTAAATAAGGATGAAATTGTGTATCACCTCGTGAATATCATTAAACTCCAAATAACTAAATCCCTATGTCATAACAGCAGTATATTTGACTCCAATTAACCATTTAATTCACAAATTCTTCAAAGATAGCCAAACACATGAAAAACCCCAAAATTTCAATCATGCCTAATCAAATTAATTTAGCAAAACTTACAAAATAGGGTGACGCTAGGCTTCTTGGAGTAGAAACGTCGGCAGGGGGACTGCCTTTGCCGATGCAAGGCGAATGAAGCCGAGGAGCTGAGATGGATTACTATAACAATTAATTTAGTTGAGACGGGATTGATTACTATGGCTGGGTTTGATTCGTATGAAATCAAAAGGTTGATTCCTATATATGGCTGAGATTGTTCAAAAGGTTGATTCCTATGGCTGGGATTGTTCGTAAGAACTTGTAAACTAAACAAAAAAATTCATCTTCTACATATCAATAAGATAAACCCTAACAAAGAAAAATTGAACCAATACAAGAGTAAAAATAAACAACCTGGGAGGAAAAAAGATAAAACAAAGCAGAATGGTGCGGAGCTTTGCTTACCTCCATCCACAGTGGCTTGAACAAAAGGTATAATCAATTGGTTTTCTTCTCTGAAATTTCCTAACAGAGATTAGGAGGAGGAGAAACCTGGGTTTTGCAAGCGTAACTGCATGTTATGATGGTGGAGAAGAAGCGAGAGATTATGAGGAGCAGAGGAGAAGATGAAGGCGTGCGGAGAAGACGAAGATGAAGAGCGTCGCTCATATATTTGGGGCAGTTTTTAAGGTTTTTATTTTTAAAAATTGTTAAATAAAAGAAGTTAACAGAGTTAACTCTCCGTTATGTTAGTTGACACGTGTCAACAAATTAGAAAGGGGACATGGAGGGACACCAATTTGGGGACAGGCGGATCCGCTCCCTATGTATGAACTAGCGACTTTCAGAAAGTTCAAGTCTTTTTTTACCTCGTGGTCATGAAAATCCCAAACCACAAAAACCCATCTCTCCTCTCCTCTCTCCTCTCTCCCCTCTAGTAGTTGCTTAGGCAATCAATTGAAAGCAAATGCATGCACATTGATTATATGATTCTTTTAAAAAAATATATTCATGATATATATATATATATGTATAATTTAGAAGATTAATTTTGGCATTCACCGTGGTGGCTTATTCAATGTGGACACCAGAATTAAACAGAGAAATAAATCAGTTTACATATGATATGATGCGATAGTATATAGATATATAATTACAGAAACAGCACTATGGGCCATGGGGTACCTAGTGTCTCTCACAGTAGACTGACCTAGCTAGCTAATAGATTTGATTTGATTTGTAAAGAAACCAGAATGAATGTACCGTTGCCAAACTGCTGATCAGTGGCTTGGCTTGCCTAATAATGCTTCCTCCTCCTCCTCATTATATATCGATCTAGAAGGGAAGGGAATATAAGCAAGCAAGTTCGTTGAATTTGAAACCATGTAAATTGCAATGCACGCATATGCATGCTGCAGCGCATGTGGTGGAATTTTCGTATTAAACTTCCGAGTAGTGTTCTCTTGGTCACCTAGTGGCCAGGAATCGTCAGTCGCGCTTTGGATTTAAATCCAAAAGCCCACCTACTTGCACTCCTTTTAAGAAGCTTTATTGGGCCAGTTGGATTTAAATCCGGCGGTGAGTGTCATGAATCGCTTGGTACTAGGTGATCAAGAGATCACTACTCTTAAACTTCCTTAGACTTTTTTGTTTCTGAAAGTTGTGCGTATTGCATGGTGGTCGTGCCACATGCATTGCTGATGAAAATCAACCCATAATTAAATTGGTCCTCCTAAATCCTAATAATATAAAGATTGTCCGTCTCATGCAGGGCATTCATCAAAACTCCTTTGTTTGACTCCTTGCATTGCATTGCATGTAAGTTAGCTCTTCCGTGCCAACAAGACATGCAATAATAATAATGATAGAGTCAAAAGTCCCTTCCTTCCTTACACACCATCACACACAACCAATCACTACTTTTATTCTCTTTCTTTTGTCCTTTGTATTTGAATTCAATACACCATGTATTTGAATAGCAGATGAAAGAATATGTATTATGACAAAAAAAAAGAAGAAAAAAGATGAAAGAATATGTGCTGCATTCTGTCAACATCTAGATGATGTCAATTGTATTGTATGGGGTTAGCAACTTGTCAGGGGTTTTTCTTTTTCTTTTTCTTGAAGAGGCATAGACCCAGTAGTAGAGTAGTTTATAGAGTAATTGCTCATTCAAACAAAGTTTTAGATTTGAGTCCTAATATCTATGCTATGTGTTTGAATTTAGTATATTATCGTCCCTAAAAAGCAAAGCAGCAGAGCAGCATTGGAGACTTCAATTATTGTAGCCTAGCCTAGTTGTCTTTTTCTGCTTGGCAGTTTACTTGCTCGGTCTCCTGAACAAATAATTTAGCTCAACGCGTATTGGGCTTTCCAAGAGAAAGATATGCGAAAGGCTTTCCACGAGAGAAGGGGCCCAAATTCCAAAGGGCATCCGCTATGCAGCGTAACACTAGAAATAGAAAGATGTTTGGGGTGTAAGGAAAGATATTTCCACAGAAACAAAGAAAGATGAAGCTATTCTCTTTGCCAAATCATAACTAGTTTAGGATCACACAACTAAAGATGCAGTAAATATTACTATAGAATCTAGTCCACAGAATGAAACCTGTTGGCCCATCCATCCATGATGCCATTGCCAAGGAAGGAAGAACCATGAACATCCCCTTCATTTTTCAAAAGCTATACTATAAAACTGATCTTCAGCGAGACCAGTCATGAGTATAAAAAAGTTAACTGTCCTGAGACCATGAACCTTCTTCACTGTCCACAAAATCCCAAAAAACTCTGGTACCACCTGCTAGACAATTGCTGCAAAGCATGTACATTTGCAACAGGCTTAGCAAAAACAAAAAGGGTTAGCAAAACATAATGCAAAACCTATCCGGATGATGGGGTATTATCTTCAGCAATGTCCACAATTTACTGGTGGGTTATAGCATTAGTTTCCTTGGCTAACTTGGTTGTCTGTCATCAATGGATTGTTCACCACTTCCTGAAATCTATCTTTCTCCATCCCTCCATCTACTTCTCTTGTTGAGGCACTTTGAAATATCTCTTCCTTTGTTTTCCCACCCTTCTCTGCCATTGGTGCCTCATCAGCTTCTGTTATCACCTGAAGGAGTTCAGAAGGGGTAGCTGCTGGATCCAATTCCCAACAACCCTTTGGAGCATTGGGCGCTTCTTCACCTGTAAGCAAGTGACTAGGGACCTGATGAGAGAAACGGAACATCTCTTCTTTAGGAATCCACCTCACTTCCTTGGGGTCCATGTGCTTACGGAACACTGTTTTAAAACCAGCAACCTTAGATAGAGGAACAACACACACACCACGTTCCTCAGCAAAATCATCCAGCACTTCCACCATGTCATATTTGTGTATCACTGCATCAGGGGTATGCTGATTCCAATCCGGCGACCAATTTCTATATAGTGCCCAAACTTCCCTCCTCGTAGGAAATATGCGAATCACCCGTGTGCTTTTTGTCCAACTAACCTTGTTCGAGAAAGAATTTAAAGTGTCATAAATTTCATGTTTGCCAGTCCTGAAATCCCCGCAGGTTTTAGTGAAACCAGAACCCACCCAGTCCATCGGACCCAATTCACTGTTGCTTCTTGAGTTAAGCCAACTGATCCGCATCTTTAATGGCTTCAAGGAAATCACCTTGTGAATTCGAGCATAATAACGAGGCATCCCATCATCATCATATGCAGCCCAGACTTGGTCATCTCCAAAGGAGCTTTCAGTTCGATCCAAGTCAAAATTATGAAAATCAGGATCTGGCACATTGATTGACACTGGTGACGTGGCCTCTTTATCAGTACCACTGCTTTTTGCTGTGTCAACATTTACCACACTCTTCTGTTTCTTATTTACTTTCACCTTCTCTTGCTCTTTGTTTGCCTTCTCTGCTTTAGTTGCTGACCTCTGGCCGTTGAGCATCTTGCAAATTTCAGTTCGTGCCTTCCAAATCAGAATTTTTTTCATTTCAGGATATGGCAACTCTCTTGTGACATTAGGCCTATCGTATGTACTAGAGAACCCATAAATTCTTTTTGTTCCAACATTACCTGTACTTAATTCAGATACACCTCCTAAGTCAGCACCATCACTTCCCTTAGACATTTGATTAGCCATGCCTCCTTGATATCCATTCAAATGTTTATCATCCATTCTTTTCTTTTTCAAAGAAGGATTTCCCATCAAATTTTTACTCCTCTCCCATTCAGCTATTGACTGTCTCCGCTCTTGGTCTCTCTTCATTTTCTCACTAGCCTGCTGAGCTGCACTCATAGCTGGGGCAGCAGCATGACCTGATGCAACAGGGCTACCAACACTAGTCATTTTGGAGAAAGAGCCCTGTTTGAAGTTTGTCTTATTGAACAAATTAGGACCTAAAGATCCCCCAGCTCCCAAATTTTGAGGTACAGTGCAGTTTCTTCCAGAACTAAATGAGTTACCACCAGCAGCATGGTGTCTTGAATTCTGATGCTGCTGGGAAGAAGAGCTACTGGATGACTTGAAAACACTCGGAGGTGGAGCTTGTTCTGCAGCCATGAAAGTCTTCTGACAATTATGGCAGACTAGAACGTGATTTAGATAAATCCTGAGATACTGATAATGTGTTCGGCACCGATTGCAAAAAGTCCAAAAAGTAGCAGTGTTTCCATATAAAGGTGACACAGTAGGACCACGCTGCACCCTAGCATTTGAGGTGACACTATTCATAACATTTTGAAAGGTATTTGCACTGGGTTGCACTGAAGGACCCCTAGTACGGGATAGAACTTCATGTTGAAAGCCTCTCTTGTAGTTATATGCTAGTCTCTTAGACTCGTCTGATAAAAAACTCCACGCCTCTGAAACCAACTTAAATGCGCCTTCTGCACCAAGAGACTTGTTTTTATCAGGATGAAGCATGACAGCCAATTTCCTATAGTGTTTCCTAATCATCTCGTGATCCGCAAAAGGAGTAACACTAAGTATTCCATACCAATCCACTTCCCCATTAATTTTATTCTCTGCAGAGACGTAAACATCCAGTATTGTCAACATTTGGGAGAGACCCTCAAGCTCAGGATATAAATTTTGAGCCTTCAAGGCAAACTTCTTCGCAATAGCATAACTTTTTTCTATAAACTTCGTCTCAGCAAGTGCCTTAGCCCTTACTGCATCATCTTTATTGCACTCCATATTTTCCTTAAGAGTCTCAGTTCTTCCTTGCTTGATTGGAATAGTAAGCATACTACAAGAAAGTGGTCGTGCCTTCAGATGCTAAATGCCTGATCCACAGAGAAAACAAATAGATCGCCTCAAAGTCTGTAAAGTTAGAAACCAAAAATTCAATGCAGAAACAAGACATTCATATAATTAAAAAAGCATTATTTGAACACCGAGTTTTTGAACCCTCCCCCGGCAACACAGAACAAAAATAAGTCACTTTTATAGGCAGAAATAGATGATGGGCCAAATTAGCTCCTAAACTACCAGATATTCTTAAGATGATGGAAACAGAATAGCAAACTATAAGATTGTAGAGCTCAATTCCCCTCCAAAATCCCTCCCTTTACACTTGAGCCACACACTTCCCCTTGTAAGTTGTAATGGAAGAAAGGTTCCACTTCTTGATGAGGAAAGTTTAAGGGGAGATTGGCTACTCTCACCAACAACGCCAAGGCATACCCACAACCTCGAGCCAGAAGGACTTACGTGTGACACCTAACTGCCAGTTGCCACTGGTATGGATTTACGTTGGAATTTATAGATTGCACACCAACGAGAACTGCTGGTAACGGGACTTGAACCCTGGTGAGGCTACACACATGGCAGGGACCTTACCAACTGAACCAACCCTCAATGAAGAAAGGTTCCACTTCCTTAAAAGGATAAGCATGCGTTTTCAACAAGACACTTGGACCTACAACGGTAGTACTTTCTAACATAACCTTTCCGCCACACTTGTCAACAGATCTAAGCAACTTGTGTACTGCTTAAAGTTCAAGCCATATGACATTATTACAACATCCTTCTAAAGCTTGAAATCTTATTACCAGAAAATTTATACTGTGATAAATACAATGACAAACAGGGAAGAAGACAATAAAATACGTTAACTAGCTTCAACGAATGCACATTTCTTATGGTAATATATTACGAAACATGGCCACAAAATGCAACGAATAAAAAGCCATCATTTTCTAATAAACCCTTCAACATAATCCCAAAACCACAAGAAGGCGAAAGGCCCAAAAGAATAATGATAAGAATTTATCAACAAGAATTTTGGTAGACTCAAAAGTTTTTAATTTTATAACAAGAATTTTGCTGTGGCTTCACACAGAAGCTGAGGTTTTACCGGTCAAGTTTCAGTATCACCGTCTGAACTTCTGAATTTTGTCTTTTTAGGTCGGATAGTTCAGAAATTCAGTACTTCAAAATACAAACCCTATCTCTGTGGCATTTCACAAAATTGAACAAAAAAACCAGAAAAGCAAGCGACTTTCTAAGCAAAACCGAATTAAGGAGAACTAGTGATTACCCGCACCGCATACAACAAAGAGAAGTCTGACTTGAATTTGAATCTGAGAGGACCGTCACCAGGTGCACTGGCTTATTAGGCAAAGGCCCCTAAAGGGGCATGAGAAAATTCTTAATTGCTCGACTTAAAAATTGAAAATTAGGGAAAAAGTAAGAATGGGTTTGGTGCCTCTAGTGTTGTTTGTATATATCTTGGCCTGATTTCAACCCAAAAAGATTAACTAGGGTAAAATTTTAACTTCGGGATTAAGTCTACTGTAACATCCCGCCCCGAAAATTTAATTTAATTTTTGAAATTTTAAAATAAAATGAGAATATTAACTTTAGGATTTTTTGGTGGGTTTAAGGTTAACCTTTTGTTCGAGAAAGAATTTGGAGAATTGAGCTGCACTGTTGCGTCGAGCTCGTCGATACGAGTCCGTAGACATGTGTCACGCTCAATTTCGAGTTGTAACGGTTGAGAAAAGGTCTAAAAACAAAAATGGGTAAAATGGGCATTAAAAAAATTTATTTAAAACTAGGAAAATCCGGAAATGCCCCCATCTTCCTCACACCTTTCTCTCTCCTCCCTCGCGGAAAACCCAGCACCGGCCACTGTGTGGCCGGCGTTCTCGCTCCTCTGGCAACGACGGAGCACGAGACTGGTCGAAAAAGATTCCTCTCTGACCGGTGATCACGTTCCACCCTATCTCCGACCAACCCAGCCACCCTAGCGTCGATGCAAGCTCGAGGAAGCTCCTGTAGCTTCTGGAGTTTCAGATGTCGTTTCCAGCAGCTCCGGCGACAGATTCCGTAGATTAAGGTATGCTTTCTCATCTTTTCGTCGAGCTCTAGCTATCTATATAGTGATTTTGGTCAATTTTGAGTGTTGTGAGTTCGATCCAAAACCTAGGTTTTGAGCCAACTGTTAAGGTGTTTTCAGGCTAGCTCAGGCCACTTTTTGGCCGTAGTCAAAGACCAAAATTTGCTCCCCTAGTTGTGGTGGTTCTAGTGGTATAAGTGTTGGCTGACGATTTGGAGTTTTTCCGATCGCCAGAATTTCTCTAGACACCCATGCGCTGCCGGCTTGTGTGGTGGCGCTTGGGCCACTAGGTTCTAAAATAGTCCTCATGTCGTACCGAGCACGACAATATGCTCGGATTAGAAATTGGTTACCGTTTGATTGACGAACGGATATTGCGCCTATTAGGCGATATCTGGGTTCGGACCGTCTGATTGGTCTCATTTCCAATTATGTCGTTCCTCGTATTTCTAGGATCGTGTAGGAACTGGTTAATCGAGAGTCGGAGTCCCGGATAGTTCGAGTCAATGGTTGTAGGGTTAAGTGTTAAGTCGGCATCCGATCGTGCGATCGCGAGAGATCCGACAGCTCAATCGAGACCAAATTCTCGAGATGAGTTTTATAGACTTTGTTGGACTTATAGGAACGTTCGAATCAAAAATTGAAGGTTGTGGGCCCAGCGGGTTCAATTGGTCAATTCTGCGATCGGGGTCAAAACGACAGTTGGATCATGACGAGACGTCTAGCAGAGGTTTAACTTGTGATTTTGGACCGACAGGAAGTGTCAGACAACAACAATGAGGTTATGGGCACTACGAGCCCAGTTGACTTGGATAGTGGGCAGTGTCGGCTTTGTGGAGGCCATAAAGTAAGTTGTAATGGTGAAGAGACTCTAAATTGTTAAATAGTTTTCATGTTACATTAGATTGAATAAATATTCATGGGGTGATTATTGTATTGCTTGTATTTCTAGTGTGGCGTATTTATAGTTTAATATTATTCAGTAATGGCTGGGAATAATCTAAGTGTTTATGAATGATTTTTCTAACGGTTATGGGTTCATTATACATTCAGGAATGAGTCACCTATCAGTTTATTTCCAAGCATGGGACATTTATATTATTTTATTATTCAGATTGGGTTGAGCACATCTAATGTTGATGAAATATTCTATAAATGACTTAGATAGTCGGGTTTGGCTTCAGTAAGGGTTTAACTAAACGTATGATTTTATATTTATATTTGAAGGTATGCGTTTCAGGCTGATTACCCGATTCTGCGAGGATATGCATTCTCAGGCTAACCACGTGTCCCTCGAGTTTTGCGAGGATATGCGTTCTCGGGCTGACCACGTGTCCCCCGAATTCTGCGAGGATGTGACATATATGGTATTTATTTATATTAAGATTTCACATGGCCAATGTTATTTAATAATTTTCTCGTTTTCCTATTTATCTGTACTGAGCTATTATATATATGTATTTGCATTTACACTCTGTGATGGGTGGAAGATTGCACTAAAACCAATGTTTTATGCTTAAGTGTCAGAGAATTTGATTAGAGTTTGAAAGAACTACGTGTGGCTTGATCTCTCAATAAGGGTATATAGGCAACCTAGACTAATCTAAGTGCAGCTACGGAAGAGATTATGTTATTTCGGGAATTGAACATGGTTTGGAATTCGAAATCTAGTTAGCGCTTTGTTGGATTCAACTTGAGCCTGTGGGTGGGCCCGAAGCCCGTTTAATAATTGATTATGATTTTACTTTTCCGAGCATGTCGTTTGATTGAAAATGAGTTTTGTTATGATTATAATATTATGAAACGAGACTAGCTCTGAAAGTTGGAAAATTGTTTTATAAATGGTTTTTTTGCAATGATGTTATGAAATGCTTTATGAATAACTAATTATGTTGTATAGAGAGGCATGTTACCATTTGAATTAAATTGTCTTATGCATGCTGAAGTTTGGAATTATAAATTGTGATATTTACAGCACTAGTCACAAACCCTTAAATGGTTTTAAGTTGAAATTAGGGCATTTTGGTTATTCGTGCCCGGCACTTGACAGGTGTTGGATATACACAGGGTTCGATGTGGATTTCAAAGTGGAATTTGGGTCAGGTCTTGTCATCTACACTCTCATATCTTAGTTGGACGTCATATGCTAGGTAAGGAAATTCAAACTAACAAGTGTAGAGAAATTTCAAATTTGAATCACTCTATCGTAGATCTAAAAATTTAAATGAGAGTAAGGTATGTGTTGGATAATTGGATTGTTTTGAGATGAAGGAAACTTTATTAATATCCAAAAGAAAACGGGGGAGACTTAGCACCTTACCCCTATTACAAACATAAAAAACTAGACAATCTTGAATTTTATGTAGTTGATTGAACTAATAAAATATGTTACTACCATATCATACTTAATTCTAAAGTTTGTAACATTTTTATGTAGTATTTTATATGTAATAGTAGGGCAAAACAAATTATATTTTCTAATATGCTTGATTATTATTTCTAGTAAAATTTGAAGGCAATTCATATAAGTGTAAAAGTCACTTGTATGTACCTATATATATGTATCACAGAAATAGAATTGTAACCAACCAGAACCAGAACGAGAACCAAAAAATTGAAACCGAAAAATGAACATACCCAGCCAGCCGTAAGCAGTGCACACCATTCAACAGCACAGGGTACACCCAGCTTACAGAAAAATTTCGCCCCAATAAAAAATATAAATGCAAAAACTACAAATATACCTGACACACTGATCGATAACTACAAATTTCAGTCTCTTTCTTTCCCACTTGGGTTTAAATTTCTTCCGCGAAGCTATTAAGACCAATGTTTCATTAAACCCTGGCTTCTTGTTGGCTCTGGAAACCCTAGCAGTCCTTCAAAGCCTTTCGTTTTATGGTAATTCAGAAACCTTCTCTTTCTCCCCCTCCCCCCTACTTTTAAGTGTTTTCTGTGTTATCACTTTGTTTGTTACTGCTTCAAGATACTTCCTTTGAGCTATCTTTTCAAAATTCTTAATGATATCTTGGTGTCATGTTTGGTTGCTAAGAAATGATGGAAAGAAAGAAAGAAAATTAGATTCAAGATTGGCTTTGGGTGCAAGGTGTTATTTTTCTTTATTTTCTTTTCCGTGGGGGGTTTTCTTGGTAACGAAAGAAAGGGTCAAGGCAAAGTGATCACTTGGTGTTCGTTTCTGAGGTTTATGTTCTATTTAGGTGCCAAGAATATATGGGAAAAAGAGAAGGAATTGTAAGTTTTATATGCGCCTAATGCAGTTGGTTGATTTTTTATTCAGCAACCGAAAAACAAAATAATTCTTTTAGATAATGGATGAGTAGAACTGGTGAAATTATGCTCGTTTCTTGTGTGACATACTAGGCTTAGTTGAAAAAGTGTGTTTGAAAATTATGTTGGCTTCAAAACGCTTGAACAACATGATATTCCTATTGATTCATCCTCTTTTGTACTCATTTTCTGATATTTCAGGTCATCATTCGTTTATATTTGTCTCTCTGAATTAGCCATCCAAGAAAGCTGAAGGGAAGATCTCTAATCAAACAAAAGGGCACAGTTCACATGCGTTGAAGTGAAATGAAGATGGTTCAGGTTTTAGCATAATTTACTTATCTTTGCAATCTGTGAGTCATAGTAGACTTTGTTAATGCGGTAGTCAATGATAGCACCTGAGTTTCTTTATGGTACCACTGCCACCAGGATGGGTAGGACATGCTGTTATTCTTTACAAGGATCCTTAAGTTACTCACATTGAAAAAAGCTGGGAGAAGTTGGTTTGGTTTCTTTTTTCATGTTGACAAGCCAGTGCTGTTGTATGCGGAGCTCTTGGTTGTTTGTTTTCACAAGTGATTTCTATTTTGGCCTATGTATCAAAAGAAGGGGAAAAAGTTAGCCATGACATTTGCCATATGACTGATTTGTTTACCCCCTCCTTCTAGCTAACGTCATGAGTTGAATGCAATACATCTATTTCATAAGTCTTGTTATCCTTTTTGGGCTTTATATCACAAATTGAAAAGAATTTCACAGGATCCACAGAAGTCAACAGAAAAGCAATTCTCAAAGAAAATATCAAATGACCCCCAGAGTGACCAACAGAATAGCATCACTGAGGTTCCAAGCAACAAGAGCAGAAAAATCACACGTGGAGATATTGAAGTTGTAAGACATTTTCTAGCTTATATCTGTTTGAGCTTGAGTATGATTTGTTCAAAGGATGAAACTTAATTACATTATTTTGCTTTGGTACAATAATGAATGTTGTAGGTCCAGAATTTGATTGAGAGGTGTTTGCAGTTGTATATGAACAGAAATGAAGTCATCAATACCCTCTTAGATCGTGCTAGGATTGAGCCTGGCTTCACAAGCTTGGGTATGCCACTATATTATTCCGCATAATTTCCTTTGTTTTTTTTCCTCTGGATACATGGGAATAAAGCTTGCATCTGCCTTTTCTCTGACATCTGCATACTTTTTCATTGTTCCCAATGCATCATAAGTATCCTTAGTCAATGGTGCCAAAGAAGATTTTGACTTTGTAGTTATATTGCTGCTAGTTCAAAATCTTTGATGTTCCTTAGGTTAATCCATAAACTTGGTTTCAAAGCTAATCACGTTTGTTGATATTCATCAGATTTGAATTGTCTTTACAATAATAACAGTGACATTATTATTTGATTTTGGATTTAGAACGTCCCATTTCTTCTCCTCATGGAATGGAGGCCATTCACTCATTTGACCTGTTTGAACAGCTAGATTTGATTGAGAAGCCATTTAACTGCTATCCCCACTGCATTATTCAGATTTGTGTTCTTGCGAACTTATCATTTTAGCTATCTGGGGTCATTTTTGGTAGTTTTCCTGTAATTTCTTTTTTCCAATCCTTTCCACTTAATAGATGGCATGTTGTTCACCATTCTTCTAATTATAAGGAAAATACTGCACCCTACCACATGACCAAAGGTTGCTAGGAAAAATCACATATGTTGTTTTGGTCAATGAAACCAGAAATTGGGGCACATTTTATTATCATGATCTTTTTTCCAATTGCTCTAATGGGCCTCTTTTTTGTTTTTGTTAACTTAGTACTGCAGAAATTGGAAGAAGAAAATGCAGAATTTTTCAAGGCCTACTACATAAGGCTAAAGCTGAAAAATCAAATTGTTCTGTATAACCGTTTGCTAGAGCAACAATACCATCTGATGAAAGACCAAGTCCCTCCAGAGGTTCCATTGCCTCCTATGCAAAATGGAATGCATTATATGCCTGGTATTTCCTTCTTATAGAACTTCCTGATTGTTCCAGGGACACACTAGCATTCTAAATTCTTATTGAAGAAAAGAGGCTGCATTCTGTTTTCTTTTCTTTCAATACCAATGATCAGTTTTTGAGTTCCAACCTTGTTAAAAAAAGAAAATTACAACTTCAAATCAGAAAAATAATTGAGGGGAATTCGCTCTTAATTTGGTTACACCTCATTTGGTTGATTTGTTGAGTACATGATAGGTTAATCTCTGTACGTTTTCTTGTTTTTATGAGTTCTCATCTATGGGAAAGAAAAATGCATAAAAGGATGTAGATGTTTTCAATTAGACTGCTTTTAACTAGAGTTGATTTGAAGTACTTCATAACTGATGATTATGAAGTGTTTTCTCTGGTCTGTGTATCTTCTCGTATTCAAAATCCATCCTCAGTTTTGTTGTTGATTTCTTCAAATGTTGGTGGCTATTTCTAATTGAATTCTATGCCATAAATATCATTGTAAAGCGATGCCTTATTTCTCTTTTGTTTATATTTAGCGCAGTTCACAGTTCACCTATGGGGTACCCCATCATGCAGCAGCCTCCAATTCCATCTAACCGTCATCACCAAATTAGTAACATGGGCACTTTATCTAGTTGTCATGTGGTAAATGGAATCCCTGCTCAAGGAAATTTCCACCATATGCCACTAAACTGTGGTAACGAGTGAGGCCTCTATCTCATATCCACTTTTTTCATTACTTTCCATATGGTTTATCTTGTATGGTGATATAGCTACATTTTTCCTAATGAAATTGCAACAAAATCTTATTCTGCTATTTTTGTTGCTAATGTTTAACATTTGCATGTTTTGTTGCATTCATTTAAACTTCAATGAAGGATTTTCATGTCCAGTGGTAGCTGTTATCCATATCTGATAAAGTTTGTGTGTGTCAATCCAACACGTGCACAGTCCCCTTCATTTATGATGTGTTCTTGATAGAGCCTTACTGTTTGGATCCTTGTTGACTGATGTGGACAGAAGCCTAGCTGATACACCATCTATCATCCCTGCCAGTGGTATCAAGACAGAGATGCTTTCAAGTCCTGTATCAGTGGCATCCAATGGACAATTTCCTTTCACTCCATCAGAAATATCAGGGCTAGGTGTGGACACATCAGCGCTTGACTCTGCATTTACTTCTCATTTAGCAAATTTAGAAAGGTTGGGTATTGGACCAGATGGTGGGACCAGATGGCCTAAGGAGGAGACCCTTCGATCATCGGGGCAGTCTACTTGGAATTTTGGCCTCTTTGATTCTACTGCTGAATGGCCAAACTTGCAAGGTAAGTGCAGTTTTCATTGATTCACATTCTTATTTTGAAGAACATGGGAAGTCCATTATATCCAGGCAGAGTTTTATTGCATAAATTTTCAGTATTTGACTGTTACTGAGGTTATCATGCTCTTGTTATTTTTCATTTATTTATTGTTTGCAGGAACAGATCTTGGAGCACTGGGTAACTATTCGGGTTCACCCTTTCTGCCTCCTGAGTCGGATGTTGTTCTTGATTCTCCAGAGCAAAATGACATGGGTAAAATTGAATTAGATGGTTCCTTCCATATTATATTATGTGTTAAGACTGCAAAAACTAATAAGCATTGCACATTATTATGGCAGTAGAGGAGTTCTTTGCCGACGCTGGCTCAGGTCAAGGCTCTCAATCAGAGTAGACTTCTTAAGCGCCAAGGTGAGAGAGGTCTTGTGGAAGTATTTGGAGGGTCTCACTGGTGTTTAGGATCAGATAGCTCTATCAACCCGAAAGTCCTGATTCTCAAGGAATATATAGTACTCTTTGAGCAATATAACATCTGATTTTGATGATGACTCCATGTAAGTTTTGAATCTCGAGTTGTTCCAACAAAGAAAATAGAAACAAAGATGATGAGTTATAATAATCTTTATGTTAATTTTGATGTTAATTAATAGCTATAATTTTCCAAGCATAAGCAAATAAGGGCGCGGGTCAAATTTCGTGATCTTTTCGAAAACTCACTAGAACTTTGCGAGAAGAGAGTTCATAGAAACAACCTACAAATATCTTGGAACAAAGCGTTATGGCATCATACAATACAGACATGGAAGGAGAAGGTTCGGAATGAAACCCATCTTCTCATTACACGAGCATTTAGGAAACAAAACCGATGAATAAACAAATTGCTTTCATTACTATAAAAGCACATTCAGGCATTTGCATTTGCAAGTTTAATAATCGATTACTTAAAAATGTTTGATAAATCCATAAATGCAATATAAAGTTTCTAATCACGGTGTTCACTGGCTGGCTCTGCTTTGTGGTGGTGGAACTTCACCACAATGCATGTTATATTGTCTGCACTACCGCGGCAAAATGCAACCGCCGTTAACTTTCGAGCTGCTGCCTCGGGTTGTTCTTCTGTTTGGGCCACTTCAACAGCAACCTGACACAATGCATAAATAGATAAGCAGGGAGCTGGGGTTTATTTAACAAGAAACCCAAAAATTAGTCGCAAATAGAATGAGATCTCATCATTGCAACAGGCAATTGGCAAGACACCTGTTTATGTACAAAAAAAAACTCGCTCATCTCAGAGTCTGAGCATGATTGGACAGGTGCATGCCCTTGCGTGGGTCTATGTACGTGTCAAAACTGAAGGTTAAGGCGGGGTAGGTTTACCTCATTTGGTACCACGTCCCATAACCCATCACTGGCAAGCACGATAAATTCAAATTCTTCATCCACCTCTTGGTCCTGAAAAGAAAAGAGAAAAACTAATGAAAACTTAGTTTCTGTAGCTTCCAATCTATGGAATACACGCATCCATCATATATAGAGAATACGTATATGCTTAACCAATATAATCCTCGTTCCACATACAATCAAGACAAGACTCCTCAGATACAACATACTAACAAATTACTGTTCACCACATCCGCTACTTGGCTCCTACACCATAACTAGAAAGTAGAGGAAAAGACCGATTCACTGAATGGATAGTCAAATCCTCGGTAATTAAGCCAGAATCACACAAGAATATCAACGATCACCTGGATCTCAGGTTCCGCCACAACAAATTGTTTCAACATGCGGTTCCCAAAAGCCCGAGACATAGCCAGCACACCTCCTACCCTCCAAGTGCCTGAGAACATAACACAAAAATAGGTGAACTAAATCTATGGAATTGCGGTCAAAGAATGAAATATGCAGGTCTACAACTGTGTTTGGATGGACTGAAACCATGTAGTAATTTTGAAGTTCGTACATCAAATTATGAAAGTGCACCACATGAGCACACCGGAAGTGATACCTGAGTAAGACATTATCTGTTTCTATAAATTTATCATGACAGCCAACATATAGAAAATGTAGTTTCCATGCTTCAATTAGAGAGGTTTTATTCGAGTCTTACCTGCCCACATTACAACACCCCCGGCACTTTCAATTCTCTTCCTCTCATCACTTCGATTTGGTTTGTGATCCTCAGATAAAGGAATTGCTGTCGAAAATGGGGAAAAAAGTCCTACTTTAACAATCCAGGATATCAAAGTATTTAAATTCTTAACATTCTATATACAACATTTTCAGCATATTAAAGTTGGAAGGACGCCCAATATACTTCATGACAAGTTCAGTTAAGTACTATCAAAATTTTAACCACTTTTAAATTACTCAAAATGCAATTATTACCTCTTCCTGCCTTTGATATTATTGTACGTGAATCTCCAACATTGGCAACATATAAATGGTTACCAACCAAGACTGCTGTTGAAGCAGTAGAACCATCATCACGGTATGTATCTCTTTCAGAAGCCAAGAAATCTGCATCCGTCTGTTGATACGATTCACCTGCAAGCTCACCCAAGTTACCCAGTAGAACCAAACAACCAAACAGACCCAAGTCACAAGGTGAAAAAGTGTTCCATGCAGGATCCCACACCTTGATGAAATGTAGACGTAAAACATTTCATGTCCTAAAAGACATGAAGTTAAAAATTTTCACCCGTATGGGATCCTGCATCTGAACAGGGGATATGCTACAATCGTATAGCCCTAATGCTTCATTATAAGTGATGCACAAATTTGAGGCATCAAAGAACTTGGACGCACTAATAGCTAACTTAGTGTCTGTAATAAATCGTGGATGCTTCATGAGATTCTCAAATAGATGCTCCTTCAAATATTCAGCAGCACGAGAACCACCATGACCTGTAAAGACACACACAATAATTAGAAAACCTTGAATCATACTCATAGGCAAAGTACTTCCTGCTCCAGCCAATAGGCAAATCCTTATATTTGATTGAAGTGTCAGGACAAGTAGATCCTAGGAATAAGTCGAACTTGTGTAGCATAAGTTCATAACCCTCAGAAATATGCAAGTAATATCAACCTACTCCATGATTGAAATAATAAAAAGATTTTTTTCTTGTGGTTGACAAATAATAAAAAGCTTTTATTATTTCATTTCCTAGGACAGTTACCATGCGTGGCATCTAAAGTAGCAACCATTATCAGACTCGCTCACCCTTTTGCCACTGCAATTTCCCAAGGGGTCAGCCACTAAACGGTTGCAAGTTGCAACTATGTTATAAAAAATAAAAATAAAAACCAAAGTTCATTCCACGTGTCCAAACACTGTGGGTACCATTTCACACACCTTCTAAGGAATGATATGGAGCATTATACTTGAGTAATCAGATTTTCCCTTTCTCTAAGATAAAGATGATAAAGAGAATCTAACCATCGAATATTCCAAACAGGCAGACTGTTTGCCCATCGATTTTGGACATTTTAATGTCATAAAAATCCTCCATCGTTGCTCTTTTTCCCCTGAAACTTGAATAGCCGCAACTCAGTTTTCCGCCTTCACTGTGAATGAGACAAAAAGGAACATGAAGTTAATCCAAAACGTATTTCTTTCACAGCTGCCACCAGTTAGATCATTCAATATCAAAATGCTTCTACTTTATAGCCCAATAAGAATATTGATTTTGCCCATATATTTCATCCAAAAGAAAAGGAACAAATAAGGAGAATCCATATAAACCTTTTCCAACTCCCACTGGTATATTCACCATCTTCATCTTTGTCAGGCAGCACATCAAGAATGGATCCCCGTTTTTCCATCTCACCTGTATCAACCATCATCCTTAAATTCGTCCTAAATGCTCGGTTCCACGGATTGGCACACTTGAGAACTCTCTCAAAATTGTTCAAATGCACCCTTGCTTTTGTGAACGTTACTATATGGCCAGCTTGAGCAATCACACTCCTTATGCAAATTTTGCATATCATCTAAATAGACCCGTCTGGCTTTCGGCGCCAAATCTTCTGTAAATATTGCCCACCAAAAAACATGAAAATCACTAAAAGATACCAATGTAACTAAAAATGATCCCTTTTCTTTGTAAATTGACCACACACAAACAAATAACTTGTTACAAATAAAATTCCAGTAAATTGAGTCTGCTACAGGTATATAACCACCTAAGTATCATTGAGCTAAAGCTTATCTCAGAAGCAATCAACAAAATGATGAAACATACAAACACATTTCCTGTTTCTATCACTTTCCTCAGCTTTTCACAAATCAAACAGGAAAAAATTGATAAGTTTACAGGCAGCAAAACACATACGCATCCACACAGACAAAGAAAAACAGATCAAGAGCTAAATCAGATCAAATTTTGTGATGAAATTAACGAAAAATACTTGAATTTGTTACATAATTGTTGCTGGAAATCTTCGTGTTTGAGCTCCGAAAATAGTCGGATCGGATCGGATAGAATATACCGGGCTAAAACGATACGGTTCGGGTTGAAGCAAGTGGAGGATCCGAATCTAATAGCGTGATCCAATCAGCGCCATACGTACATACATATATGTGCAAGATACACTTTCGCACTCCAAAACCTGATAGAATCTGAAACCCTAGAGATAGAGAGAATGAGTGAGATTCAGGAGGTGGATAAATATAGTGAGACACTAAGCGAAAGTGAAGAGAGAGAGAGGCTTTTGTATTTGTACCTTGCCACCGAAGAGAGATGGCAACGTGGCGCTTTCATGCATCCACTTTAGTAATTATACGGTGCACCCACGTCCACAATAGTTTTTGAGACCTCTAATTGGTAGATGCCGCGTGTTCCTCATCTCTGCGTTTAATACGTGGGGTCGTTTTGGTGGTCTTACTGTACATACAATTTTTCTTAATTTGATGCGCCTGCCTCAAATTCCGGTTATATCTGAATTACTAGATAATCATGTGTTGATTAAATTTGTGAACAACGATTAATCCATATTTATGGATGGATCACGTGTCAGAATGTGAGATAGAGTGCATTTGCGACCTAAAACATGGCATCAGACTGAGAGCAAGTTTGGAATTGCTGTCATTTTTAAAAAATTATTTCTATTGTGCTTTACAATTAATTAGTTGTAAAGTAAATTAGCTTTATATTTGCCAAACATGGCCGAGATGTATCAAATATTAAAAAATGGATTCATTTTGTCCACAAACAAAGAAAAAGAAAACTTTTTCCAACCAAAAATAAGTCACAAACCACACATAATTTCCATCTGATCGTTTGATTTTATAGGAAAATAATATCTTATTCATATATGCCAGGCTAGAATATTTGCTTCTCTACATTTATAAATAAAATTTTAATCGTAATGGTCCTTGAACTTATACCCGAGTTTCATTTGAGTCCTTCAACTAATTTTTGTGCTATTTTTGTCGTCAAATTCTCTCATTCGTGCCAATTCGGTTCTTCCAAACCGTCACATTTTTCGTTAATTTTAATCATGTGAATGACACGTAATGTACTTTTTATGGGTGAATCCAATTCTATTGACAAGTTAGAGTTTGAATGTAAGGATTTAGAGGATTTTGGTGAATTATAGTTTCGATTAAAAGGAAAATTGGGCATGTTGAGGAATTAGGATTTTAATTTGCGGGAAAATGGGTAGTAGAGAGATGGCTATGTCCTTTTAGAAGATACTTACTGAAATTGACAAAATGTCATGGAATGACTGAATTGACACGAGGAATGACAATTGGCATTAATGAGAGCGTTGGAGGACCAAAATGGCACGAAAATTAATTAAACATACCAAAATAAAACTCAAGTATAAATTCAAGGATCATTATAGTTTACTTATAGGATGTGCATTTGTTTGTGTTTAGAAAAAGTTTTTTTTTTCAATGAGAAAATCCTATGAGTACATGTACTTCTGGTTGATAGATTGGGGATTTAGTCATTGTTTGGGTTGTGCGTGATTCTCTCCAGATCAATTCAACATATTGTTGTGTTTAGTCACTTGATAAGATTTACCCATATTCGGCACACAGTTGCTTTGTATTTTTATTTGTTGATCAATAATATACTATTGCTTATTTTAAAAATAAATAAATAAAAGAAAAGTTATTTTCAAGTGTGATTCTCTCCATACCATTTCAATTTTTTTTGCTAACTCATGTCATTGGGGAAGTTTTACTCATGATTGCCATATTGTTATTAGGATGACTCCATTTATCGTATGTGTCCTTTGTACTCTTTATTCTTATTCATTTAATAAAATTCTATATATAAAAAAGGCGGACATTGGGATGGCTTTGCAGTGTTTTTCCTCTGTTTTTTTTTTTTGTCTATTTGATCTAATAAACTCGTATCGATTTTTGTATATAAAAAAATGTTGACATTGTTGTCATCGACCAAATATAATCAAATCCCATGATTTAAGATAAGTGATCGTGATATGGTTTATTTTATATTAAAAAATTTGTTTACTTTCACTTATTTATTAGCTGTATATAACTGTTCTTTCCTTAGTTAAAGCTGTTTTAATTAATTACATGCATAGATGGTAAACTCGAAACAAATTTTAGACTTGTTTGGCATATTTCTTAGCCTAGCCAAACAAGAAACCCCCAAACGAAAACATGAGTCAACCCAACAAAATCAATGGATGGATCGTGGCGGCTTCTCATAAGTGGGAAAATGCTATTCCTATCTGGACTATTTTTGGCTTAAATGTTCTAAATATAGGGAAACTGGCGCTGCATAGCCAACCAACGGAACTTACCCTAACGATACGTCACCTCTTCAAAAATTTCATTTCTTGTTATTAATCAATAATCTTTAATTTAAGTCAGTTTTCTCCTAGCAAATGATTCATTAATGTAGTAGTTTATAGTATTTACTCCCTCATGCAAGATTCTGGATTCGAGTCATAATATTCGTGTAGTGTGTGTGAATTTAGTATACTATCACTCATCATCTCAATAAAAAAATCTTTAAAAAAAATTTCAGTTTCCGTAATATAGTAATATGTAACATTTACTGTTGTTTTACGACAATGTAATTATGTTTTTTCACTTTTTACCTCCCGAGGTTTCTGAGAAAATCTTTGGCGGGTGCTTTCCAATTGTGTTCGGTGTGGTGTTGTTGACTGCTTACTTTTCAATAAAGTGTTACAGTACTATTCACGGTCACGGGCGTCAAAAACCGTCCGGTATTTACAATCAAATTGCCGCCAGCTCACAATCTTTCGTACCTATCTCTTATATTATCTGAAAATTGTTATTTTATCAGAAATTCATATAAAAAAATACTATCTATCTATCTATTAAACAAATTTATATAATTTTTTTTTTTTTTACAAACAAACACATCAAACATCATGATGCTTTCCCACTACTGTTATGAAATACGAAACATACACATCATTTTTTCAGTTAAAAAAAACTCAAAAATTTAGAGAGAAGGAAAGCTACTCCATCTCATAGTACAAACACATCATTTTTAGACTTCATTACATTACATGTATGCATATCTTATTTTTATTTTTATTGTTTTCGATGACGGAATTTTTTTTATAATTTACATCTGTGAGTTATTTTTTTCCTCATATATTTAGTAAAGTGAGTTATTGTTTGTGGCTCTCTCTTGGACAAATTATCGATAATTCCAACTAAAAAACGATGATTATTATAATTTATAGTAACACCACTACTAATCTTTATCCTGCTTAAAGCCGTACTTTTAAAATACCACAACTTTACCAAGTGGGTTCTAAAATAATTTTACATCTGTGATAATTGCTCTAGAGAAAACAATTTTGGGTTCAAAAAGACAAAAGCTGACTGTGCACAACAGATATTTCAGGTGGGATTTCTTTTCCAATTTCCAAAAAAAGAAATTCTGATTTCTTAAAAATGGTAAAAAAAAGCTGCTATGTCCCCGGGAAGTGCGCGGGTACAAGTTGAAGTTCACTTTTTTCACACCGGACCGAAAAGTAACCGCAGAGAGCGAAACGTATAAAATGGTATTATTTTTTAAATTGTTTTCTTCACCACAGAGTGGGCCCCACAACAGAAGACTTTGTTTGCCTAAATCACAATCGCCAATCGCACCTCGGCGTTCGTTGGACCATCCTTCCTTCCTCTCTGTCTCAGTGTCTGTCTTGTAACTTTTTATCACGAGGCCAACGCTGAGTCAGACTCACAGACTCGGAGACCCACTCTTCCTTCCCTCTCTCTCATTGCCCTAGATATTTCCGCGAACCTTCTTCCTCTCTTTCTCACTGATTGAATTTCAAGCACAAAAAGCTCTCTGGGTTTTTGATAGATAATCAAAGGGAGGGACTTTCAGTTTTCCACCGTGTACAACCTGTTCGTTTAATCACGCAGACTTCATTGTTTGGTAGGTTATGTTCCTTCATTCTTTTTTCTTTTTGCTGGGTTTTCTCCTATTTTCAATATCTTAATTATTTTTTGGTTTCAGTAACATAGTTTTCCCCCCAAGATTGGTTTTTTTTTTGGTCTGTTGGAATGTTTGTTCTTTTGAATTTAAGTTCATGATCTTTGGTGGACGAAGATACGATTGAACTTCCAAGTCTTTCGAAAGTTTAGGATATAAATATCTTTGCTTTGTCCTCAATCCCAACTCATGTTTGTTGTAATGATTTAAATTTTGTTTCAAAATTTGAAATGTAAGAGGTCCTGTTGGTCCATTTGACAATATTGTTAAGCTGGGAATTATTCTGTAGTTTCCTCTCTGATGAAGATTATAAATATAATTTGTTTTTTTGTGTTATTGCATATTTATGTAGTTTTTTTATGTGTTATGTGCGTTAGCAATGAATTTGTGATTGTGAGTGTATGTATGGATGGATGGATGCTTGCTGTTTTGGCGGGCTCTTCCTTAAATGAAGATATTTTGGTACGAATATTTAGTATTAGTGCGATGTCTGCCTTTTGAATTGCGGCAAATGGCACTTTGAGACTTGACTGTTCGACCCGAAAAGTTCCCCCTTTCGTTAGTAATTCTAGGACCCATTTTGTTTTTTATTTTTCTCTCTTCCCCATCTGTGAAATTATAATCCTTATTTTTTTGCCCCTAAAATGGAGGCTTTGATTTATTTGACGAAAAATGAAAGCTTCTATTTTCAGTTCAGTTTATTTTTGGTCATGATTTTTATTTTATTTATTTTTTATGAACTAGTCTGAATTCTTCTTTAGGGACGGGCTTTGGGAACTTCGTGGTGCACGAAGAAGTTCGTTGGGTTCTCCACACGTTCAGAGGTTGAACTTCCATTTGGAGATTTTATCGAAAGAAGGTTATAGTCATGAATTTTCAGCAAGAGAAGTTCGTCAGGTTAGTTCAACAATAGTGCTAACCTTATATGATATCATGTTCACTGTTTTGCATCCACATAGTTACTTTCTCGCTTCCAGAACCAAACTAGTTCGAGTTTTAGATGCTTCATTTGCCTGCTATGCTTACTCTGAAGTACTTACCACGTTTGACAAAAAGAAAAAGAAAAAAAGCACTTACCACAATTTTTACACCATTATGTTTTTTGGACTTATGTTTAACTTTTCTCTTTTGATATTAGATACTTGGAGATCTTCAGACGGGTTAATTAAATTGGATGCATTTTACTTATATATTTTTGAAATTCAGGTTTCAGGATTGGACTTCAGAGAAAAAGGTTGAGCCACTATATTCTCCAGATGATGAAATACACCCAGGAAAATTTAGAAGGACAATCAACTCGGTGTCAATGAAATTCCAAAGAAGGTTAGAATCTGGTTCTGAGAGGATGAAGAAGTCATGGAAATCCTATTCATTTGACGGAGTTGTTGCTAAAAGCTTTGGTTCTAGAATTCTTGATCCACAAGGGCCTTTCCTTCAAAAGTGGAATAAGATATTTGTATTGGCATGTCTTATTGCCATCTCCCTTGATCCCTTGTTCTTTTACATCCCTGTGATCGATGATAAGAACAAGTGCCTTGGCTTGGACAGAAAGATGCAGATAACAGCTAGCGTTTTGCGTTCATTCACAGATATATTTTATATTGTTCACATAATTTTCCAGTTTCGTACTGGATTTGTTGCTCCTTCTTCTCGAGTTTTTGGAAGAGGTGTTTTAGTTGAAGATGCTTGGGCTATTGCAAGGAGGTATCTATCGTCATACTTTCTAATTGACATTCTTGCAGTCCTTCCACTCCCACAGGTAAGGCTAACCTTCCTACGTCAGAAATCAATTAGTCACATACTTGAATTTATCAGGGCTTCATGTCATGAGGTGCATTCATTTGGTGTTTGGTTACTCATCTAATATGGCGGGTTGAGGATGGTCTTTATGCCCCTTATGTGCTCTCTGCACAGGATTTTTATGCCCCCATATGTGCTCTGTACAGGATGGATGCGCATGTTTGCCTAATTGGGTGTACTTTTCGGTGTTGCATTTATCCCTAAATTGTATCTGGTATCTGATACTTTGAATTCTGTGTATAGTGTGCTTAATTGTAGTGAATGTCTTGTTTCGATGTGAATGTCTTGTTTCGATTAGAATGTTATGCATATTTTGATTTTACCTTGGACCACTAATAATTATCTATGAAATATTCCCAGGTGGTTATAATTTTCATTCCAAAATTGGGAGGCTCAGAATCATTAAATACAAAGAATTTGCTGCAGTTTGTTGTTCTATTCCAGTACGTGCCAAGGGTTATACGAATATATCCACTATATAGAGAAGTCACAATGGCTTCCGGCATACTTACCGAAACTGCTTGGGCAGGAGCTGCATTTAATCTTTTCCTTTACATGCTTGCCAGTCATGTAAGTTTGATCATGATATGTGTAATTACAATATAATTGTCCTTTGAATATTCTGATTTTCAAGTAAGATGTTGCTCTTAGGTACTTGGAGCCTTTTGGTACTTGTTTTCCATAGAACGTGAAACCACATGCTGGAAAGCAGCTTGTGGGAACAATACAACCATATGCTCCCATGACGATTTATACTGTGATACGGTGATCGTGAAGGATACGGTGATTGTGAAGGCTTTGAATAAGACCACATTCTTAAATTCTTCATGCCCAATACAAGAAGAAGATAAATCACAATTTGATTTTGGAATATTCCTTGATGCCCTTCAATCTGGTATTGTTGAGTCAAGCACAGATTTTCCTCAGAAATTCTTTTACTGTTTTTGGTGGGGCCTACGAAATCTAAGGTGTGTTTATACAACTTGTTGTAATGTGCACACTTAGGGTTATCTGATGCTGCGGTCAAAACCAGTATTGGTATTTGGTTATTTATCCTTGGTATTTTCATTCTGTAGTTCGCTTGGTCAAAATCTTGGAACCAGTACATATGTATGGGAAATCTGCTTTGCAGTCTTCATTTCTATCGCTGGCTTGGTGTTATTTTCATTTCTCATCGGAAATATGCAGGTTGGTACTTAGTGTATTTGGATAATAGCTGTTCTGAATTGGTGTAATATTATTAATTAATGTTGTGCATGTAGTTTTAGGGATTGACACTTCCTCATTTCTATTTCTGTTGTGAGGTTATGACGAACTTTAAGTTCTTTGAAACAGACATATTTGCAGTCTACAACCACGAGATTGGAGGAAATGAGAGTAAAAAGGAGAGATGCAGAACAGTGGATGTCCCACCGCTTGCTCCCTGAGAATTTGAGAGAGCGCATCAGGCGGTATGAACAGTATAAATGGCAAGAAACCAGAGGTGTTGATGAAGAGAATTTGATATGTAATCTTCCCAAGGATCTTAGAAGGGACATAAAGCGCCATCTCTGCTTGGCTCTGCTTATGAGAGTGAGTTTGCCCACCATTATATATTATTGTCTTCTTAGTTAGTATGCCTTTGTATGTGAATGGAGTAATGGTGGTGGTGGTATTGTATTGTTGGTGATCATGAACAATCTTGTTAGCGCGTTTCACCTCAGGTTTTATTCATTTTCCAAATCTTTACATCAAACCACTAGATATTGATTCTTACTATGTCCTCGAATGCATTTAAGGTGCCAATGTTTGAGAAAATGGATGAACAACTGCTGGATGCAATGTGTGATCGTCTCAAGCCAGTACTCTACACAGAGGAAAGCTACATTGTTCGGGAGGGAGACCCAGTTGATGAGATGCTCTTCATAATGCGAGGCAGACTATTGACTATGACCACAAATGGTGGAAGAACTGGTTTCTTCAACTCTGAATATCTCAAGGCCGGTGACTTCTGTGGTGAAGAACTTCTCACATGGGCTCTTGATCCCCACTCATCATCTAATCTTCCCATCTCGACCAGAACTGTCCAAGCCCTTAGTGAAGTTGAAGCTTTTGCTTTAAAAGCAGATGACTTGAAGTTTGTAGCCTCTCAATTCAGGCGGCTTCACAGCAAGCAGCTCCGCCACACATTCAGGTTATACTCACAGCAGTGGAAGACTTGGGCAGCTTGTTTTATACAAGCCGCGTGGCGACGTCATTGTAAGAAGAAGCTAGAAACGTCTCTGCTGGAAGAGGAGAATAGGTTGCAAGATGCACTGGCCAAGGCTGGGGCTAGCTCCCCAAGTCTAGGTGCCATCATTTATGCCTCACGTTTTGCAGCTAATATACTCCGTACTATACAGCGTAGTGGTACGCGGAAGGCAAGGGTGCCAGAGAGATTACCGGCCATGCTACTTCAGAAGCCAGCGGAGCCTGATTTTACTGCTGAAGAACAGTAATAGGGGTATATAGAGATTTTGATCGACTGCGAGATTGGTTTTGTTGTGTAAAATGTAACATGAAATCATTTAACTGAAGAAAAAAGGAAGAAAAATGTAATTGCATAATTGTAGAGTGTCACATTGTGTTGTGTTGGATCCGTACCGGTTGTGTAAATTATCCGTTTCATATATGGCAAGGCAATGCCTGATTGTTTCCTGGTTTTACGAAAGCTTGAATTTTTGTTAGCTTTGGATAAATCTGGCCGTTGATTTTAAAAAATGGTCGAATCGATGATGTCAGCGCCTGCTACCGCGCATCTGCTTTGTGTTGGGCGAGTATAGCTTAGCTGCGCATCATGCCAGCACACGACTACATTCTTCTCCCATGGGGCCGCATGCTTCCATAGACGGAACCATCGATAATATCGACGAAATATTGAGGATATTTTCGCTTTTTTGGTCGCGGATATTTCGGAACGTATCCATACACGTATCGTATAAATATCGAAAATATCAACGAAATATCGAGGAAATTTCGATGTCGATAATTTCCGTCACACTTTAGCAATATTTGGTCAAAATTTCGATGTAATATCGCTAGAATATCGAAAATATCGTTAGAATAACCAACAATTTCCCAACCCTTCGTATCCCATTCCTTTCGGGATGGAATTGAGCCGCTCATGAAAAGAATCCGAGACCCAATCTTCAAATGATTTTTGACTACCGATATTTTTGGACCCAATTGTTGGATTATTTCTTTCCTATTTAATTCATTTAATGTTATTGATTATCTTATTATTCATTATAAGTACTTACATTACTAAATTCCCCTTCAAATTGTTGCTTAATTACTTAAATCTCTATAATCATTTTCTTTATTTCCTATTTAATTCTTACTTGGATAACTTTATTTATGTTATTAGTTAATTTTCAATCTTCACTATTATTTTTTAAGCATGGTAAAGTGCCTAATTTTCATGACAAATCAAGTTGGTTTACATCTTTAATTATTTTTCAATTTTTTATAAATAATAAATATAAGAACGTGTACCATGTCCAGTGAATAACGTGAAATAAGGTTACTAATGTATAATCAACTTAAATTACTAGAGGGTGTTTAATTACTAGAGGGTGTTTAATTTCTAGAGGGTGTTTAATTTTCTTTCATTAATTACTCCAGATTTTCTAAGTCACAGAGTTTGTCAGCTTGCAATATAATCAATTTAAATCACTCAAACCCACTATGCAATGCATTTCCTTCCAATCTTTTGTGTCAAAATAATAGATGATTGACTAAATAAACTTTTTATAAAGTTTCATTAAAAATTTCCATGTATTTATCACAATTTCCATGGTTTTTATCCAATTTTTATCGATATCGATATTTCCATCGATATTTCCGTGTTTTTGAACCACCGATATTTCCGAAATGTTCGATATTTAAGACCTTGCATGCTTCAGATGTAAAAATTTATCTATATTCTATATTATTATTTGTATCAAAAGATCCATCTCCGGGAGTTTTTGCAAATTTACACCCCCCACTAACGTAGTTTCCGGCGACTTGGGGGTGCCCCGAGAGGGCTGGTAATGGGTCGTGTCGTGTCATGTTAGAATTATATAAGTATCAAGAATGTTCAACTCAAACTTGACCCATTTAATACACGTGTTGGATGCAAGATTGGGGACCATAGCTATTGTTTTGCGAACCGTCATTGATTTCTTTCATCTATTTCGTATCATCTTTCAGTTCCGTGCTAGGATTACTATTATCACTCCTTCTCTAGCATCTGGAACTGGAAGAAACGAATCAGTTACAGAGCCTCCAGCATTAGCAGGGACATATATGCTGTTGTGCTTCCTACTGGACATACTAGTAATTCTTCCACTTCCACCGGTCAGAAAAGCCACCCTGATTAAAAGTATTGTATTGTCCGGTTATAAGCTTGACTTGTAAGTTGTAGCTAGAGTGTTTGTTCAACTTATAAGATTTTTAATTTTCATGTTGAACAACTTAAACTTTACATGATGGTATGAGTCTACGAGGAGCCGCTCATTTTATAGAATTTTATTGCACTGGGGATTGGTTAAAGATTCACTATGTTGGATCTGTCCAGGTCGTAGTTTTTTTCATCATTCCAAGATTAAATGACTCAAGGGTTTTCAACGCAACAAAGTCATTGAACTTTATAGTTATCCTTCAATATGTGCTAAGGGTTCTTCAAATCTGCTCCTGGTTGAAGAAAGCTACAAGGACTTCTGGCATCCTTGCTGAAACTGCAGGGGCTAAAGCTGCATTTAATCTCTTTCTTTATATGCTTGCCAGTCATGTAAGTTTTTCATTTCTAGTTGTCTATTTTATTTTATGATATCCAAGAATGATGTGAAGGCTGCAGGCAAAACATAAGAAACGTATTAAGAAACTAAATATGAGACATATTATAGAGAATGTACATGTATAAATTTGGTTCCTTTTAATCCCTGTTAGTGCAGTGTTAGTGCAGCCGATTCTCTTTGAATAAATTCTGACTGTCGAGGGTTCTTCTGGCCCTGCAGGTTGTTGGAGACTTTTGGTACTTGTTCTCTATAGAAACAAAAGTAGCATGTTGGCGACAAGTCTGTAAAAATCATGCTGGTGGTGATTACTGTTCTTTATATTGTGGTGATGACACATTTGGAGCCACCACGCTTCTGAATGACTCTTGCTCTGCAAAGACACTAAATTCCACACTCTTTGATTTTGGAATATACTCTGATGCCCTTAAATCTGGTGTCATCAATTCAGCAGATTTTCTACAAAAGATATCTTACTGCTTTTGGTGGGGACTGCAAAATCTGAGGTTTGTGCACATCAGATCCATTCTTTGTCAAATTAAACCAAATCATATAAATAATTGTTGAGTCGCATAGTTTTAAGTATTGTAGATTTTTCTTCTTGCACATTTGTTTACTAACTTGTGATATATTTCTATTCATATTCTGCAGCTCCCTGGGTCAAAGCCTCAAACCAAGTACCTATGTGTGGGAAATCTACTTTTCAGTTGTGATTTCAATTTCTGGCTTGGTATTATTTGCATTTCTTATTGGAAATATGCAGGTTGGTGTTATGAATACGTTTATTTTACAGCTCTCAGTTCCCCTGCTGCTAAATCTTATATCCATTCATCTAAATGCATTGTTGTTGGATAATACTCAGAAACTAGACTTCTTTGACAAGAATGTTTAAGTCCTTTGGGACATCACATGATGAACTGTGTTTTGTTGTGGAACAGACATATTTGCAGTCAAAAACTGCAAGATTGGAGGAAATGAGATTGAAGGGGCAAGATATAGAATTGTGGATGGCATTCCATTCCCTTCCTCGGAAGCTTAAGAAGCGGATACGGCAATATGGGAAATACAAATGCCAAGAAACCAGAGGAGTCGATGTGGAGAATTTTCTGCATAATCTTCCCAGGGACCTCAGCAGGGATACAAAGGGGTATCTTTGCTCAGGTCCACTTAGCAAAGTGAGACTTGTTGATGTCCAAAATTGGATTCAACTTAGATAGGTGTGAGGTGGTGGATGATGTATGAAGACGAGGGCCTTAGCTTAGGTGAAGTAAATAAGCATGCACAAGACAAGATATACGTGGTTCACCCGAATGATGGGCTACGTCTACAGAGAAGGATGTTCTTATTATAATAATGTATGTTTGCATTTGTACAAGGGGATTAGACCCAAAATGAAGGGAAAAATGGGGAGGCCTAAGGTGGTGGCCCAGGATTCAGGGCCCAAGGTCTAAGTCCAAGAGAATGTCTCTAAATCCCAGTCCCCCTTTTAAGTGGAGGGTGGCCTCCCTTTATAGGTGAAGGGGAGTCTCCACCTCTTGTGCTTTGTCGATGTTGGACTCTTTGCCTTGCTTAGAATTACTTCTAGTTGCTCAGTTAGTCACGGTACCAACAAGACTTGTTGAATTTGTCCCTCCCTATAATTCTTGTTGAAGTTTATCAAGAAGTCTTGTACATGATGATGAGATGATATTTTGGTAGGCCAAGGCTTTTTTGAACTTATTTGATTTGATGTAGGTGCCAGTGCTTCAAAATATGAACAAACGACTGCAGGATGCAATATGCGAGCATCTGAAGCCAGTGCTTTACATAGAGCATAGCTTCATATTTCGAAAGGAAGATCCACTTGATGAGATGCTGTTTATCACGCGTGGGAAGGTCTTGGCTTACTCCAGCAGTACTTGCGGTGAAGGCGCTAATTCTCTCGAAAAGGGTGATTTCTATGGAGAAGAACTTCTGGATTGGGTGCTCAAGACTTGTCCGGCTCCCGCGTTATCCAACCTCCCCATCTCAACCAAAACAGTCCAAGCTGAGACGAAAGTGGAAGTGTTTGCTCTCAAAGCCAATGATTTGAAACATGTGGTCTCTAAATTCTGGTGGCTTTTCAGCAAGGATCTAAGGAATTGTAACAGCTTTGGTTTGCAGCAATGGGAACCAAGGGTAGCTTGTGTTTTGCAAACAGCATGGTGCCGCTATAAAAGAGAAAAGCTTTAAAAGTCTCCCAGGTTGGCTAAAGAGGGCAGTCTTTCTGCCACTGATCACCATGCTGTCTCAAAAACACAGCATAAGTAGGTATGGTTAATAAACGTTTAAAGCATTGATGTAATTCAGGTATTTGATGTTAGTGCGAGTCCTATTCTAATTGGGATTTACTTCCTAGTATATTCTGATTTTATTTGTTTCCTTTTGTATAGATATTATGTAATTAGGACTTTGTCATATTTCCTAGTATAACCCTACTAGGGTTTGTAACCTTGTATTATAAATACCTCCTTTCGGAGAATGGAATACAATATGAAAATATTCTACCATATTGTTTGACTTGGTATTAGAGCCGACTTTCTGGTGACCTGTGTATTGTGCCCACTCGTGTTCTACTGTGTGACCTAATTTCTTTTTAGGGTTCTCTTGTGCTCGTGCCTGTGCCGTGTGTGCCCTTCTGGGTTTGTGTGTAGTGTTTGTGCCTCTGCTGTGTTTCGCTGTGTACTCTGTCGTGTTCGTGCCTCTACTGTGTTCTTGCCTCTACTGTGTTCATGCCTGTCTTTGTGCATCTGCCGTGTTCGTTTCTCTACTGTCTTCGTGCATCTGCCATATTTGTGCCTCTACTTTGTTCCGTTGTATTTCTGCTACAATCATGGGTGATAACTCCATTGTTGGTGATGTTGCTGCTGCTTCTGCAAAATTGTGTGGTTCTGACTCTATTCCAGGTACTGGCTTCAATACTTGGATAATTGACATTGGTGCTTCTGATCATATGACTTATGATGCTAAATTTTTTGATGAGTTGTCTAGTAACACCCGTGACCCATACATAACTAGTGATAATGGCTTGCCCTCTCCAGTTACTGGTGAGGGCACAATCTCTCTCACTCATATTCTGTCATTATCTCGTGCATTGCTAGTCCCCAATATCCATTGTAACATGTTATCTGTTGGTCGCTTACTTGATACACTTAATGCTTCTGCTACTTTCTATCCTACACATTGTTCTTTTCAGGATCTCAAGACTCACGAGACGATTGGGCATGGTAAACGGATAAGGGGGTTATATTATTTGACATTGCCTTCTACACTAGTTCGTGATCGTGTCGTTAATACTGTTCAAAGTTGCAGTGTCAAAGACAAACAACAAATTTGGTTATGGCATTGTCGCTTGGGACACCCATCATTTGGCTACCTTAAACGTTTGTTTCCATCTTTATTCCGCTCTGTGATGAATCCAGTTTTAAGTGTGAAACATGTATTTTGGCCAAGAGTCATAGGACTGTGTTTCCTTTGAGTGATAGTAAAGCTGCAAAGCCTTTTGATTTAGTGCATTCGGATGTCTGGGGCCCTGCTCGTGTGACTTCTAATGGTTGCCGTTGGTTTGTTACATTTATTGACGACTGCACTCGCTTAACCTGGGTGTTTTTGATGAAGAATAAACATGATGTTGCTTCTATTCTTCCTGAATTTTGTGCCATGATGTCTACTCAATTTCATGTTCGAGTTAAAGTGTTTCGGACCAATAACGGAGGTGAATATGTGAATAATACCTTGACCTGTTTCTTCAGTGATCAAGGCATTATTCACCAAACTACCACTCTATTCACTTTTCAGTAGAATGGTGTGTCTGAATGCAAGAATCGTCAGTTACTTGAAGTTGCCCGCTCACTCATATTGGATATGTCTGTTCACCATCATCTTTGGGGGCATGCTGTTCTATCTGTTGCCTATTTGATTAATCGTACTCCTAGCCGGGTTCTTGATTTCAAGACTCCGCATGATGGGTTTGGTGCCCTTATTTCCCTTGTCTTCGTCTCCAAGTTGCCCCCTAAAGTTTTTGGGTGTGTAGCCTATGTTCATGTCTACTCTCATCAACAGAGTAAACTTGATCCTTGTGCTCTGCGCTGTGTATTTATTGGTTACTCTTTTACTTAGAAGGGTTATAAGTGCTATCATCCACCTACTTAGAAAGTGCATGTTACTTTGGACATCACGTTCTATGAAAAAGTACCGTAATATATTTCTCCCTCCTTTCCAATTCAGGGGAGATGGGGATTGAATTGAAGAGTGTTGGAGTAGAAGACTGTGGACTTGAGGATGATTGTGAAGAAATTGAAGAAACCGCATAAATTGCTTTCGGGTAAAAAACGATCGGTCGCTCGGATAAGCGTGACCGGTCGCTAAGGTCTGGAGAAAATGATGATAGACTACGCCGGAAACGATCGGTCGCAAAGATGGCCGCGACCGGTCACCGAGCTTGTAGACGAAGATGACAGACTATGCTTGAAACGACTGGTCTCTAGGATGGTCGAGACCGGTCTCCCGGTGATGTTTTTGACAAATCCGTCGCTACTTCTGAAGAACGTGACAGTGATTCTGGTGACTCTTGTGTGGATGAGATTGATGCAAGACCCCCATCTGCCCTACCATTGCCCAGTCAACTCGTGATAATAGTGATGTAATTTCTGATGATGTGTCTACTTATCAATTACCCCCACGAACTACTCGTGGGAAGCCCAAAGTACAATATTCTCCTGAAATACATGCCAAGTCCAAATACCCCATTAGCCATTATGTGTCAACTCATCGTTTATCTAAGTCATATACGTCATATTTGTGTCAATTATCTAGTGTATGTGTGCCAACTAAGTTGCAGGATGCTCTATCAAATCCCAAATAGGTAGATGCAATGAATGTTGAGATGGAAGCTTTGAACAAGAATGCCATTTGGGAATTAGTTCCTATACCGAAAGGAAAAAAGGTCGTTTGGTGCGGATGGGTGTTTACTTTGAAGCATAAAGTTGACGGTTCCATTGACCGTTACAAGGCAAGATTGGTAGCAAAGGGTTATACTCAGACTTATGGAGTAGATTACACGGAGACCTTTGCCCCAGTAGCAAAGCTCAATATCGTGCGCGTACTCTTATCCTTGGCTGCCAATCATGATTGGCCAATATCAGGCGTACATCTTATCCTTGGCTGCCAATCATGATTGGCCCTATTGTAGTTTGATGTCAAGAATGCATTCCTACATAGTGACCTCAAGGAAGATATATACATGGATCCTCCCCCTGGTATTCCTGTGACCTCCAAGGAGGGTGTTATGTGTAAACTGCGGAAATCCTTGTATGGATTGAAGCGGTCTCAAGGGCATGGTTTGGGAGGTTTGCTGCATCTATGAGGAAGTTTGGGTATGCGCAAAGTAACTCGGATCATACTTTGTTTACGAAGCGTTCTAAAGGTAAATTGACGGCTTTAATAATTTATGTTGATGATATGATTGTGACTTTATCGTGCAGAAATGCAAAATCTTCATAAGTATCCGCATCCGAGTTTGAGATGAAATCGTTAGGTGGCTTGCAGTACTTTCTTGGGATTGAAGTTGCCGTGTCTAAGCATGGTATCTTTCTGTCTCAAAGGAAGTATGTTTTGGATTTACTTGCAGAAACTGGAATGTTGGATTGTAAACCAATTGATACCCCTAGTGAGCGAGAATCATAAGTGAGAGTTATATCCTGATCAAGTTCCTACCGATAAAGAGCGTTATCAACGTCTTGTGGGGAAATTGATTTATTTAGCTCATATACGGCCTGATATTGCATATGCAGTGAGTATAGTGAGTCAGTTTATGCATTCTCCTAGTGTAGATCATATGGGAGCCGTGATGCGTATTTTGAGGTATGTGAAAGGAACTCCTGGCAAGGGGTTAATTTTTTCTAAGTATGGTCATACAGATGTGGAATGGTATACAGATCTTGATTGGGCTGGTTCACCAGCGATAGACGTTCTACGTCTGGGTATTTCATGTTTGTTGGTGGTAACCTTGTTACTTGGAGAAGTAAGAAACAAAAGGTGGTGTCACAATCTAGTGTCGAGGCCGAGTATCGTGGGATGGCCCAAGGCGTGTGTGAGTTACTATGGTTGAGGAGATTGTTGAGAGATCTTGGTTTTGGGCCAAAAAAGACCCTGGATTTATATTGTGACAATCAGGCGGCAATTGCGATTGCCCATAATCCTGTGCAACATGATCGCACGAAGCATGTGGAGGTTGATGGAAATTTTATTAAAGAGAAGTTGGATGCAGAAATTGTTTCCTTCCCGTTCATAAGTTCTGAGTATCAGTTAGTCGATGTTCTTAAGAAAGCCGTGTCTACTAGTATCTTCCTCAACTCGCTTGACAAGTTGGGCATGCGTCACGTCTTTGCTCCAACTTGAGGGGGAGTGTTAGCGCGAGTCCTGTTCTAATTGAGATTTACTTCCTAGTATATTCTGATTTTATTTGTTTCCTTTTGTATATATATTATGTAATTAGGACTTTGTCATATTTCCTAGTATGACCCTACTAGGGTTTGTAACCTTGTATTATAAATACCTCCTTTCGGAGAATGGAATACAATATGAAAATATTCTACCATATTGTTTGACTTTTGATATATACTTGTTAATTTACTTCTTGTAATTTTCTTTACATTGAGATATTTTCGCCAACTGGCACCCTTGGATTGCTATAATATGGCTACCAACAAACTGCACTGCATATGGTCACTCTGCAAACAATCAGAAGCCAATATATAAACTGATAAAAACAACTAAAAATCATGACAAGTTTATATAATAACCTACGCGCGAAATTACAAGCATTGAAAGATGGACGGATCTGTTTAGAAAACTTCTTTGAAACCAAAAGAGTTTGTGTGATTCCCTTCACGTCAGTTTGAGGAATAAGACATGCACCAGTGGACCTGGCCTCTATATTGTGTTTATGCCGAGCTAATTATAACTTACTTTTACTTGTTGAGATAGGAGAAGTTAATCCAACGGGACTAGGACTAGTTACGTCGAGCTAACAATACTTGTACGACAATTAATCCAAAAGGAAAAGAAGAAAATTTCTTTTTTATAATTTTTGCAAAGTTTTATAATTTGGTGGATAGGCAAGGCAATTGCAAAAAGTGCAAACACCTTGGCAGGGTCGAATGTAAAATATAACAAATACGAATAAACCAACAATACAAAGATTCATATTAATTTGGCTTTGTAGTCTAGGTCTAGGTCGAATGTGTCAAACAAAGTAGGGCAAATGTTAAGTTATTCTCATATTATGCTCATATGTTTATTCTTCTCAAATATGGAGGTATTTAAAGCAGTACAACCCTAAATAAAATAGAAAATAAATCTAAATTACAATAGAAAATAAATCTAAATTACAATAGGAAACAAATCTTAATTATAATAGAACTAAATAAATTGGTAAGTAACCAAAATCCTAACATAGTAAGAAACCAAACTCCTAACTAAGTAAACTCGCCAACACTCCCCCTCAAGTTGGCGTAAAGATGTTTCGCATGCCTAACTTGACAAGCAAGTCATAGAACACCATACTCGAGGCATATGCAAAGGCTCAAAGCAAGGCAAGGGCAAAGATAAGGCATAGCAAATCTCAACAATCCAAGCCCAAATGACTCTCATACAAATGAGCCAAGAACGATATTCATATTCTTGCTCATAAGAAGCAAACAACAAATAAAAAGGAAGGAGCCCTAAAAATCCAAATTCGAAGGCGGTGTATTTGTTATGACAAAGTGTGAAGAAGATGAGGAAGAGCGGAAGAAGATGAAGGATTGCCCTTGGCCTCGCCCGTCTATTAAGCATACGGAGGAAGACGAGGAGACTATTAGGCTACTGCATCCGGAGAAACGAAAGAGGCATACAGAGGAGAAGAAGAGTAAAAGCTTTCCCCAGCGGTTGGCCGTTGGATAAGATGAAGGCACGGGAGATGATATAGGGCGTTCATAAGACCCTGTATTTGTGTTTCGGCAAGTATAACCTAACTAATACTATTTCTTACAATATTAAAGCCCTATCTTTTTCATCTTTTCCTGTTCAGCAGGTAGGGGTTATATAGTTGGCCAAGGGCGCCCCGATATAGGTTTCGGTGCTTTCGGATCCAAACTAGTTTTGGTCGGTGGTGTTGAAAGCATATTTGATGGCTACAAATACTGATAATGTCCAAGTAAAGATATGTATGTGGTGGAGACTGAGGATAGCAACAACCCATCGAAGACCCCGCCATGTCTTCAACAACACTACCCTTTAATGCGGGAAGTCTTGTCCCCTTGTGGCTCAACATGACGGAAAATTGTATGTGCTCTCTACTTTCTGTTTAAAAACACTGGCCGGCAATGCTTTTGCAGGGGGTTCGAGATGTTTGACCCAAAAGTGGGGAAATGGGTGACTCTGCCCCAATCCCCAACTTTTGGATACATTCAATTATGTCGTGTGACTTCATGTGTAGTTGCAGCCAGTAACATTTTTGTCTCAACATTGTATTGTCCTATTTATTGATTTGAGATGGCTGATCCTACCCACCAATGGAAACAACACAATTTCACCGATCGCCTTGAATTTCCCATGCGTTTTGGTTGCCAAACTTTAGCGGTGGAAACTAAGTATGGGGATTGGGTGCTTTTCACGTCTTCATCTATTTCTTCGTCATCAATTTCTTCTTCTTCTATGTCATTACCTTCATACATGTTTGGTTGTGACATTGTATGTATATGAAAAAAAAAAAAGAGTCTGCAAAACAATAAAAATAAGAAGGTAGTATTGTCACGCTCCGAATTTTCAACATCAAATAACTTGTTTAAAGTTATTACAAACAAACCGATCCGGACGTGAAGTTCGGAACCTTCAACAATTGTACCTGATTTTTTTTTTTTTTTCTAAATACAACACCACTGTTTCAAACCACAATGTCAATATTTACTCAACTCTTCTAAGTCAAATATTACATTACAAACTTACATAATAAATTGAATAATCAACATATTACAAAATCCGCTCCTTAGAGCTTATTTCACACGACGGAAGTCTAACACTCACAAACACTCTCACACCATACTTTGTACACTGTATAACCACAAATGAGCATCCTGCTCCTAACCTTAATTACCACTGCTCATGGTCTCGCCACCTGCAAGACAATTCCCTACACCATTGAATAGTGTACCAGGTTCATCACCAACAAACCCGGTAAGCTTTCTAAAGCTTGTATGAGTAAACCACATCCATAGTATAAATATATCAATTTCACATAATATACAACAATGTGCACTTTCATTAGCATCACACGATCCATGTATAACCATGGTACTCATATTCATCAATATCATCACAATCACAATTCTTTTATTTTTCTAAGAACTGCTTCGATCACCACATGTGTCCACACCAAAACTCTTTTATTTCAAAAGCAGTTTTCACACGTCAATTATTTGACAAATAAAAGAAAGAATACTAAGAACCTCTAATCTATAACATTACAAACATTATAGTAGTGTTGACAGGACCGAAAAAAATTCCACTTTGAAATTTGTGTCAAACCCCGTGCGTGTCCAACACACAGCGGAGTGCCGCACGAATGTCCAAAAGGCCCATTTTTGCCCTAATCCAAAATGAAATTGCTTAAAGGCTTAACTTCTACCGGAAAACCGGCAGAGTCTCCCCTTAAAAATGCTCGTTTCCAACAATTTCCACATGTATAAAACACGGTTCTATAACCCCAATCGTTCAGCATCCATAAAATGATTTAATCAATGACATCAGGCTTTTTGTGCAACGTAAATCATTCAACAATCTGAATCTGGTCTCAACTCTCATAACAACATATTCAGAAAAACCAATATGACCTAACTGAGCAAATATTCAGAACTTAACCTTGCGGCTGCACCTAAGAACTCTAGGTTGCCTACGTGCCCTTAGTAAGGGATCAAGCCACATGTAATTCTTAATACAAGAAAACAAAGCTCAAACCATAAAGTACAAATCCAATACAGAATTACAAGTCACCCCTTACTTTCTATTCCATCGTCAAACTATGTAAGCACATAAATTGAATATTCCTTCACCCTTTCTTAAAACCAAACTCTTCAACTCTAATCAATTCACCATGAGTTAAGCATAATATATTGATTTCAAGACAATCTTCCCCCATCACATATGTGTATAAACATATATATAATAACTCATTCAGATAAGTAAGAAAACTAGAAAATTAAAAAAATAACATTGGCCACGAGAAACCTTTATATCAATATCAATGGGCTAAATAAAACATGCCTCAATCCTTTACAATTACAACGAACTCATGACTTAAGAAAACAGTTGCGAATCGTATAAAATCCTTAACTCTTAGAAACTCTCAATCATTTGTCTCATAAATATGAAAATACTCTCCACTTAGGTGTACCGAAACATAATCCAACAATTCTAAGTAACATTCCGTCAGTTCCAATCACAATTCGTCAATACCAAGTACCACACATGTTACATCCTTGCATAACTCGGGAGGCATGGTCGGCCAAAGAACACTTATCCTTGCAGAACTCGGGGACACCTGGTTAGCCGGAGATCGCATATCCTCGCAGAATTTGAGGGACAAGTGGTTAGCTCGGGAACGCATATCCTCGCAGAATCGGGTGATTAGCCCGAAACGCATATCGGTTAATTCCCCTCGCAGGACTCAAGAAGATATAATCAACCTGAGAATGCAAATCCTCACACCACATGGTTCAGGCGTCCTCGAGACTCGTGGGGCATTGTCATAAATGAGCAAACTGTTCCGAAGGCAACTGGGGGGTATTCATGTGGTGGGTTTGAAAACCATTTTCCGCAACTTATCATAAAATTCCTTTTTCTACAAATCCACTTTCCCAAATCCTTTCTCAACCTTCCAAAAATCAGTTCTTAAATAAATAAACAAAATCCCTTTTGGAAACAAGGTCAATCTCAAAATTCATCAATTTGAATTAGACCATATATAACTTTCAGAAATTGTTCTCAAATCCAATCCAAATTTGTGTCACATACTATTCATAAACTAGTATTCGTAATTTATAAATCTCAAGTCATCGAACATATATTTAAATATAAACATATTATCAGACATTTAATTAAATCCTCCATGAACATTTAATAAATTTAATATAGCGTGAAAACTATTTTTAGAATAAAAGTCCCTTCACCATTACAACTTACTTTTCAGCCTCAACGAAGCCGACCATGCCCACTATCTAGGTCAACTGGGCTCGTAGGGCCCAAAACCTCAAATTTGTTTTATGACAAGTCCTATTAGCCCATAACCATAAGTTAAACCCATCTTATAAGTCTCGTCACGATCCAACGGTAGGTTTAACCCCGATGGCGGAATTGACCAATTGGACCCGCGGGCCCACAACCTCCGATTTCCAATCCAAATGTTCCTACACGATCCTAGAGGTATATATTTGAAAATTAGACCAATCGAACGGTCCGAACCTATTGAACCCAAATATTGCCTAATAGGCGCAATATCCGCTCAATAGTCAAACGACAACTTATTGCTAATCCGAGCATACCGTCGCTCGGGAAGACATGAGGAGTATATTGGAACATAAGGTGGCCCACTCGCCGCCACACTCCGCCATAGGCGCGTGGGTGTCTTGAGCAATTTTCGGCGACCAGAAAATCTCCAAATTGCTGGTCAAGTCCTATACCAAAATGTCAAGCACAACTAGAGGAGTGTTTTTAGTTCTTGGACCTCGACCAAAAAGTGGCTGGAGTGGCCTGAAACACGGCCAAAGTGGGTGTCTTGATCAACCCTTCAATCCTCAAAATCGACCCAAACTACCTACATAAACGGATAGAGCAGGGAGAAAGGATGAAAATCCATACCTTGTCAAAATCGACGGTCGGTGTCGCAGAAAAAGACTCAAAACTACAAAGGCGTCGAGGAGGGTTTTAGGTAGCGGGTTTCAGTCCAAAATCCGGTGTAATCTTGGGTTTTCAAGGGTGGAAATGGGATGGGTTTTGTAGAGAAGAAAAAGGAGAACAAGTCTCGTGAAGATCGCGGCGCCAATCGTGGCGGAAGGCGCCGAAAAACCGCTGGAAGTGGCGGTGCCATTGTGTGCGAGAGAGAGAGAGAGAGGGTTGGTCCGGGAGAGAGAAAGAGGGGTGAGGGAGAGAGAAAAATATGATTTCTTTTAAAAGTTGACTTTGCAACTTTACGAGTATAGCCTTGCACTTCCACATATCGTAACTTCTTCGTTTCAACTCGATTTGGGCCCACTACACGTCTACGAACTCGTGAGGTTAAGCACTACGCAATGAAACCAAGAAATTTCCCAAAATTATTCCTGAACAAAAAGTCAACCCTAAACCACTAAGAAACCCTAAGGGTAAAATTGTCATTTGGTTTTAAAAAATTAGTATTAAATTTATTATTGGGGCAGGATGTTACAAGTGTTCACTCATGATCACACACACATGAGTACTAGATGGCACCAGACTAGATATCTAACTATTCTTGGGTATTTCTCCCTAGGGTATTTTATCCCTCATTTCTTGCCACGAGAATGCCCACTTGACAAACTCAGAAGGGATTCAAGGTACTCTCCTATAAATCCATCAACGCCAAAACACCAACACCAAAATAATATAAAATGCTATTTCACATTAAACATTGTTTTATAGCCAAATACACCAATCACAAAGAATATATATTCATGTGGTCATTCAAGCATGAATTCCCACCATACAGTCACAACATATGTTATATGGTTTAACACCAAAATATCCAGTAAATATCAATTTAAAACAAAATAGGTTTCACTTACCTCATGAACCGTTGACGAACAAGTTCATGTGCTTTAAATCAATTAACACATTTTATAAAATCACAAACAACATGCTAATTATAGTCATTAACATTATCGGAACCACATTATAATAAATATAATAATTCGTGAGTTTACTCACGATCCAAATGGTTTTACTCACCTCTCGTCCAAGCTGCATTTATCAACTCACAATCACCACATAATATCCTCAACGAGCAACTCTGGCTCCCGCAAAACCTAAGCAAGTATCAAAACTCCACTTAGAATCCAAAACTCCAAAATTTCACGACCAACCACATCATCAACTTTATCTTCAATCTCGCGCAAACTGAGATTCCACACTCAAATGACGAAAATGCCCTTCGAACCAACCCGGGGTCCAAAGCGATCAATTATCGTCGAGAATACTCCAAAACTGTGACGTACACACTATCGACGTCAAAACAGGACCAATGACACCCATTGTCCAAAAAGTCACTATTTGGGTCTCGCGGGTCCCACTCGTCCAATCGACACTCTAAAAATCCGCCTTGGGCCTACGAACTTAGATTTCAAATCCGATAGTACCAATGGACTCTAAATAGTCCCAACCTTACCCTGCATCAATTTGGGCTTGATCCAACGGCCGGATCAATCTAGATTGCACAATCGCACATAATCGAACGACAATCGCTCGCCTTTACTTTGAAACACAACAACTTAAGATCGGGACGTCCAATTACCAATCCGTCTGATCCTACAGACTCACAACAAGACCAGCTACAACATGTATAAAATTGGAGACAATCAAACGATCCGTTTATCTCCGATCTAACCGTCTGGATTTGCGAGACTCGATCGTCGGTCAAACGACAAAATCTCACAAAATGGAAGACAACACCGCTCACCACCTCGAGGACTACAAACTGTCTTCACAACTTAGACACAGCACCACCGCCACCACTTGTGGTGGTTCGGGTACTATTCCGGCGATGGAAAACCCGAGAATTGCCGATCCAAAACTATACCTCCTTAAAGCACTCAATGAGATAAACAACTTTAATTATTGGGCTTACCTCAAAATCGTGACAGAAATGGCTCAAAATCACGGTTGAAGTCGTTGACTTCACTAATCATGAACCATATTCACGGCGTCGTCACGCCTTCAGTCCTTATCCAATCACTGTGATTCCAGCTGGGTTCTGCTATTTGCACGATGACCCCCAATTTATAATAATCCGAGAATAGCCAATGTTCACTGTTCACTATTTAGCCCTCCAAATAAATTTCAAAACTTCAAAATTTAATTTATCCTTTGTTACAACTCTGATTATGAACCGTTTGCGCCTACGCATTTGTGAGATCAAGCTCGATTTTCCAATCCAAAAATGATAATTTTCTCACTTAAATTTCTTGAACGTCCATTGAAAAATTATTAAATTAAACGTAAGGGACTTTTAGTCCAAATTGAGATTAAACACACTTAATCCAATCATTTCCAAACCAAACCAACTTCATAAAATACCCATTATTATTATCCACCTCATATGATTTTTGAAACATTAATAACAATAAAATTCCAATTTTGAGGATATTACAAGTATGATATTGTTTTTAAAAATAATGAATCTCGCAATGCTGATAAGTGACTATGATATTGTTTAAAAATAAATATAAAACATATTCATATTCAAAACATGTAAGCAAAAGCATTCAATTAGTTTAATCAAATTACAACCAATATAGTTCAACCATATTAAAACTAAAATAGTTCAATCAAAGTACAACCAAAATAGCACAAACAAAAATATAGTTCAACAAAACCCTAGATGATCAAAATACATTAATCATCCTAACTTGAAGAGTATCCAAGATGAGCGTTCTTCGGATGAAATCTTCAAGAACAAGTCCTTTGCTTTAGAATTAAGCAAATCACCCGCCATGTACATAACTTCCAGAAAAAACACAAAAGAAAAAAATAGCAAAAACACAAAAGAAAAATATTGTACATAACTTCCACCAAGTAATGAAATGTCTAATTGAAAATATCGACAAGTAATAAGTAACTTTGAAAAATATTGTACAAAAAAACAAAAGCAAAAACACAAAAGAAAAAGAAAACTCATGAATTTATTGTATTTACAATTTATAGCAAGTAGGCTCCAGCAATTGAAATATCGTTTGCAAGTAGGCTCCAGCAATTGAAAATATCAACTACAAGTAATTGACATGACATCAATATATAAGAGCAGTTCCAGTGCAACTCCTTTTGCCATGGGAAACGGGGTCTAGGCTCAAAAAAGAACCTCCACCCCATCCCCTTTTGCCTTGGCAAGAAGTGGGCCATGAAATTGGGCAAGCCCAAGAGTAAGACTTGCCTAGGCAAGTTGACATCATGTTGACGTCAACGACCAATTTAAATACAAAAAAAAATTGAAAAAAAGAGGAAAAAATACCAAAAAACTCATAATTTTTTTTCTATAAATATCTAGCCATGTTCTTCACTTCCCACACCAAAATCCATACAAATTACTCTCCTTATATCTCATGTGAATAGTGGTTGACATGGCAATGGGTGTGAATGCATCAAAAAAATTGCTATGGTAGTCACTATTCACGTGAATAATGTCTGCCCTTACTTGCCCTTTCCCTTTGCCATGACACCATGGGTGGAAGTGCTCTAAGTACAAGGGAACATTATCATCATAAACTACGACCAAGAGATTCGCAAAGTGAAGGAAGAAGAAATTGCCTTGTTCATATAGAGCTCAATGTTGCATGTCTGTTCATCTTCTCCCACATAAAAAATCTCACATGAAAAAGTCTAATGGGTTAGGGTGAGATTTGAGATAGGGTTTGGTATTTATACCTCATACTAAAAAGTCTCACACAATTCCACATTTAAAAAAATCCTTCGAAATTAGCAAGTTTTTAAAATACTATAAGACTTTTTGTTATTTGTTTAGGGTGCTGTTAAACGAACCTTAAAATTAACTGAGTACATCCTATGATATAAGTACACCCTAATAATTAAAACAAAATGTAAAATTAACTAAGTACACCATATTTAACTACCAAAAATACCTCTCATACACACTAATACTAAGTACACCCTATTTTACATGAATTGGTCGTCTTCATCAAATATGTTCCTGTCAACTCCTTATTTTATCTCAAATCTGGTACGGATCATCCTTTGCAAATACTAATGAACTACCAATGCTTGAATGACAACGACGCAATGCTTACATTTATTAGTAAACTAATGAATGGATTTGCAGAAGGTTTCTGGGAAGAATACGCCTGCTGAAGAATAGCGAACGCAATCAAACGTTGAGTGGAACTCAGCATCTTCTTATCCTAAGAAGCATAGCATTCAACTAGTTAGAATTTGCCCATCATAACACATATTTCAATGAACCAATATCTTTAACACATTAGAATTATAAATATCAGAACAATCAATACCCAATTGAAGTCTTCACTCAATTATACATGTTTATTACATAAATTTCATACCCAATTGCACATAAACCGTACCACATGAGTGATGATAAGGGATCTAGGGTTTGGAATCAAACTCTGAAATTCATACCCAATTGCACATAAACCCTACCACAGGAGTGATGATAGGGTTTGGAATCAAATCTGTTTGGATACTAAGTACACCCTATTTTATCTCAAATCTGTTTGGAATCAAACTCAAATTCTAATTTGATTAGAGTTCAATATGTTGAGTAGGGTGTACTTATTAAAATTACTTTTGTTTCAATATTCAATATATCTTTTTTGTCATTTTATATTATGATAAATTAGTAATTCAATAAATAATTTGATAGTAGGGTGTACTCAGTTAATTTTAGGTTTCGTTTAACAAAGACCTTTGTTTAAAGTCTTGATTAAATACTACTAGATTTGGACACTTTCTTTTAAAAAAACTTAATAGTCTTAATAGAATACCACAAGACTTAAAAAATAACAAAAAGTCTTCATTTAATACCACAAAACTTATTTATCTCAAAATAATCTTTTAAAATTCAAATTGAGTACAGTCCCACTTTCCAGCGACTTGGGTGGGAGTGCCCAGAGTGAGAGTGTCAACCAGTAGATTGGTTGACATGTGTGGAATGGAATCTGTAGCAAGTTTTTAATCACGCTCGAGAATCAACACTCTCATCTTTGGATTTTCCTTCAATTTCTTTGGGATAATTCTTATTTTTATTCATTCTCGAATTCTCCTTCTTCTTGACTGGAGGAATAAAAATTATAAATGTAACGACTTGAAAAAAAGACCGTGGACTTTTCGATAAAGCTTCTAGCTTCCTGCTTCAATTTTTACATCCAACAATTTGCATTTCCTTTGATTTTTATAAAATCTTTCGGCCATTTCAGCTTTGTGCTTCTTTCTAATGGAAGTTCAAATTCCACCGTAAGTGAATTATTTTATTTTATGTAATTAATGATATGAAACATTGATCATATTGTCTATGAACTCCATAAGCTTGCTTGAGCCAGAACAATTAGCAGTAGAGTTGTAAGCTAATTCTTGTTTGTTAAATTGCATGTTCCATTCAGGGTACAGGGTTGCGATTTAGAAGAAAATGCTGAAGAAAATTTTCCCAAATCTAATGCTAATGGCATACGTCGTTCAGGGAAAAGTTTACCAGCAGGGCACTTGGTTGCAGATAAGTTGCATAAACTTCTAGGACCTGGTTTTGACTTGATTAAATTTTTTAATCCCCAGGAACTAGTCCTGCTGCAACGGTTGAATAGGATACTTCTAGTTTTGTGTGTTGTCTCACTTTCACTGGATCCTTTGTTCTGTTACCTCCTTATCGTCAATGATGAGAACAAGTGCCTTAGATTGGATACAAGATTGGGGATCATAGCTATTGTTCTGCGATCCGCCATTGATTTCTTGCATTTATTTCGTATCATCTTTCAGTTCCGTGCTAGGATTACTATTATCACTCATTCTCAAGCATCTGGAACTGGAAGAAACGAATCAGTTACAGAGCCTCCAGCATCAGCAGGGACAAAGTTTATGTTTTTATGTTATCGCAGCATAAAAAAGAAAGTCTATTTGTTGCGCTTCCTACTGGACATACTAGTAATTCTTCCACTTCCACAGGTAAGGAAAGCCACCATGATTAAAAGTATTTGTATTGTCCAGTTATAAGCTTGAGTGTTTGTTCAACTTATAAGATTTTTAATTTTCATGCTGAACAACTTAAACTTTACATGATGGTATGAGCCTACGAGGAGGCGCTCGTTTTATAGAATTTTATTCACTGGGGATTGGTTAAAGATTCACTATGTTGGATCTGTCCAGGTGCTAGTTTTTTTCATCATTCCAAGATTAAATGACTCAAGGGTTTTCAACGCAACAAAGTCATTGAACTTTATAGTTATCCTTCAATATGTGCTAAGGGTTCTTCGAATCTGCTCCTGGTTGAAGAAAGCTACAAGGACTGCTGGCATCTTTGCCGAAACTGCGGGGGCTAAAGCTGCATTTAATCTCTTTCTTTATATGCTTGCCAGTCATGTAAGTTTTCCATTTCTAGTTGTCTATTTTATTTTATGATATCTAAAAATGATGTGAAGGCTGCAGGCAAAACATAAGAAACTTATTAAGAAACTAAATATGAGACGAACGTATAAATTTGGTTCCTTTTAATCCCTGTTAGTGCAGTGTTAGTGCAACCGATTCTCTTGGAATAAACTCTGACTGTCGAGGGTTCTTCTGGTCCTGCAGGTTGTTGGAGCCTTTTGGTACTTGTTCTCTATAGAAAGAAAAGTAGCATGTTGGCGGCAAGTCTGTAAAAATCATGCTGGTGGTGATTACTGTTCTTTATATTGTGGTGATGACACATTTGGAGCCACCACACTTCTGAATGACTATTGCTCTGCAAAGACACCAAATTCCACACTCTTTGATTTTGGAATATACTCTGATGCCCTTGAATCTGGTGTCATCAATTCAGCAGATTTTTTACAAAAGATATCTTACTGCTTTTGGTGGGGACTGCAAAATCTGAGGTTTGTGCACATCAGATCCATTCTTTGTCAAATTAAACCAAATCATATAAATAATTGTTGAGCCAAATAGTTTTAAATATTGTAGATTTTTCTTCTTGCACATTTGTTTACTAACTTGCGATGTATTTCAATTCATATCCTGCAGTTCCCTGGGTCAAAGCCTCAAAACAAGTACCTATGTGTGGGAAATCTACTTTTCAGTTGTGATTTCAATTTCTGGCTTGGTATTATTTGCATTTCTTATTGGAAATATGCAGGTTGGTGTTATGAATACGTTTATTTCAGGGCTCTCAGTTCCCCTGCTGCTAAATATTATATCCATTCCTCTAAATGCATTGTTGTTGGATAATACTCAGAAACTAGACTTCTTTGACAAGAATGTTCAAGTCCTTTGGGACATCACATGATGAACTATGTTTTGTTGTGTAACAGACATATTTGCAGTCAAAAACTGTAAGATTGGAGGAAATGAGATTGAAGGGGCAAGATATAGAATTGTGGATGGCTTTCCATTCCCTTCCTCCGAAGCTTCAGGAGCAGATACGGCAATATGAGAAATACAAATGGCAAGAAACCAGAGGAGTCGATGTGGAGAATTTTCTGCATAATCTTCCCAGGGACCTCAGGAGGGCTACAAAATGGCATCTTTGCCAAGGTCCACTTAGCAAAGTGAGACTTGTTGAATTTGTCCCTCCCTATAATTCTTGTTGAAGTTTATCAAGAAGTCTTGTACATGATGATGAGATGATATTTTAATAGGCCAAGACTTTTTTGAACTTATTTGATTTGATGTAGGTGCCAGTGCTTCAAAATATGAACAAACGGTTGCTGGATGCAATCTGCGAGCATCTGAAGCCAGTTCTTTACATAGAGGATAGCTTCATATTTCGAAAGGAAGAACCGCTTGAGGAGATGCTGTTTATCACGCGTGGGAAGGTCTTGACTTACACCGACAGCACTTGCCGTGAGGGCACTAATTCTCTCGAAAAGGGTGATTTCTATGGAGAAGAACTTCTGTATTGGGTGCTAAAGATTTGTCCGGCTCCCACGTTATCCAACCCCCCCGTCTCAACCAAAACAGTCAAAGCTGCGATGAAAGTGGAAGCGTTTGCTCTCAAAGCCAATGATTTGAAACAAGTGGTCTCTAAATTCTGGTGGCTTTTCAGCAAGGAGCTAAGGAACTCTAACAGCTTTGGTTTGCAGCAATGGGAACCAAAGGCAGCTTGTGTTTTGCAAACAGCATGGCGCCGCCATATAAGAGAAAAGCTTCAGAAGTCTCCCAGGTTGGCTAAAGAGGGCAGTCTTTCTGCCACTGATCACCATGCTGTCTCAAAAACACAGCATAAGTAGGTATGGCTAATTTTAAGGCATTGATGTAATTCAGGTATTTGATATACACTTGTTAATTTACTTCTTGTAATTTTCTTTACATTGAGATATTTTCGCCAATTGGCACCCTTGGATTGCTATAATATGGCTACCAACAAACTGCACTGCATATGGTCACTCTGCAAACAATCAGACGCCAATATATAAACTGATAAAAACAACTAAAAATCATGACAAGTTGATATAATAACCTACGTGCGGAATTACAAGCGTTGAAAGATGGACGGATGTACCCAAGTGGGTTTGGTCTAGTGGAAAATTGAACGGGCTAGGCCACACATGTTGGGCGAATGTGATTGGGCTCCTCAATGAGGTCCTTAGTTCGATCCTCCGCATGTGTAACGAACCTCTTGGGGAGAGCTTTCCCTCAACCCGTGCCCGGCTCGGAAAGATGACACTCCTGCCACTTTTTGTAACCAAAAAAAAAGATGGACGGATGTGTTTAGAAAACTTCTTTGAAACCAAATGAGTTTGTGTGATTCCCTTCATGTCAGTTTGAGGAATAAGACATGCATCAGTGGACCTGGCCTCTATATTGCGTTTATGTCGAGCTAATTATAACTCACCTTTTCTTGTTGAGATAGGAACGGGATTAGGACTAGTTATGTCGAGCTAACAATACTTCTACGACAATTAATCCAAAAGGAAAAGAAGAAAATTTATTTTTTATAATCTGGTGGATAGGCAAGGCAATTGCAAAAACTACAAACACCTTGGCAGGGTCGGATGTGGATTAACTACGATAAATCCCCAATCTATAAGAGCACTTCCAAGTGAAATCCTTGTCATGGCAAGGGGAGCTAGGGCAGCTACTATTCATATGAATAGTGGCTGCCTTCTAAAGTTATGTGTCTTCCGATTAACGTGTGAAAAGCAAACACTATTTATTTTTTTATTTTTTTCACAAATTTGTTTACCTAAACAATTAATTTGGACAATATTTTCGGATAAGATTTTTGGTGTGGGAAGTGAAAAATATGACTAAGTATTTATTTAAAAAATTATGAATTTTTGGTTTTTTTAGATTTTTAAAAATTTTTGTTATTCGACGTCATCCCTAACGTCGGCCCCGAGTTTTGGACTGGGGCTCGCTTCGCCTGGCCAGCCCAGTTGCTGGGTCCCACACTCTGCCCGGGCAATTTTTGTTGCTGGAAACAGATTTTGGCCCAAACACCCCCCTAGCCCTCCCCTAGCCTCCTTGCTGGAAGTGCTCTAAGGGTCATTACAAATTCATACCCAACTTTTGTTGGCCGTTTGACCAAGATACTGAACTTTTAAACCTTTCCAAAAACCCGATGTTACCCAATCTGTTAGTAGATCTATTAAATGCTAACGTGTCAATGTAAATCCCAATTTTTTTATGCTGATGTGGCACAAAAAAGTAATAAAAAAATCTTAAATTTTTTATTAATTAAGTAAAAATAAAAAATAAAATTTATAAATGAATAAAATAACATAAACTTAAATAATTTTTTACAAAAATAAAAAAGGGAAAATAGAAAAATGAAAAAAACAAACAAACTCTCTCTCCCCATCTCCTTCTCTCCTCTGTTCCTTCCCCATCTCCTTATCTCCTTCACACCGCCACCTCCCCCTTTCTCTCTCTCTCTCTCTCTCTCTCTCTCTCCCCAAAATTTATCAAGACACCCCACCCAAAAGCTAAACCCATCTTTCTCCTTAATCTTCTCCCCGCCCCAGACCCACACCCTTCACCGTCACCTCCCACTGGACATCCGCCACCCACCCACCGTACTTCACAAGCCCACCATCATCCCAGCCACCACACCGTACCCACAACCCACAAACCTAGCTCCATCACAACCCACAATCCCAACCCCGCAACAAATCCGAGTGGCTTCGACGCCACCGTCTTTGTCAAGGCCATGCCATCGTCTTCATCGCCAAGTTCTTCACCTGCCACAACTCACAAGCCCAGCCCTGCAGCAAACCCGTCTTTGTCTCTCTAGTATAAATCTGGGTTTTGAAATGCTTTTGAAAACCCAAGTGCAATTCATGGTCTCAAGGCTAGAATTCGCATATTCAAATGACGATTTTGAAATCAGCTGGAGATTTTTCAAAGAGATATAGATAAGCCTTGTGGTCCATGAAGGTTGAACCACATATCTCCATCAACACTAGAAAATTAAGAAAATTGCTGCAAGAACCTCTCTACCCACATCTCTTCCCCTCCTTCCAACCCCATCTCCGACCCACCTTCCCCACTCCTACCACCATCACCCAAACCCAGCCACCCCACCCGCTCTGTCTTTCTATCTCTCTCTCCCACACCAAATAACAAGACCAACACCAAAAGTAGTGAAAATAACAAAAACCCTTCTTTGCAATTGAGCAGCACCACTAAACCCAGGTGGTCGAGGGTTCTTCTAAAGTTGGAGCCAAAGGTGCTCAAAAGAAGAACAATAAACTGAAGATATCAGTTTCTTTAACAAAAGAAGAGATTGTCAAAACCCACAGCAAACTTCTGAATTCCCAATTTGGGTTCGATTCTAAACCCATATCCCAAATCCCCAAATTTAGGTTTGAGACTGTTGTGAATTTATTGCAAGCGCACAATCCGCACAAGTAATATAGAAGTAAGTAGAGTGTCGTTCCCACGAAGACTGTAATTTCCTATTAATTATCAATTATGATTAATTCTTAAGTTTATCTGCACAATTAATTAGGAAGATTGATTAATTAATTAAACTAAAACAGTTATGAAAAATATCAATTTAATTAACGATGGAAAATCAAGTTGATGAGACACTAGGACATCCGATTTCACCATAACCAATTCCACTTAATTCTTATAGCCAATTAACCCTAATTACTATCCATGTTGACAGTTGGTTTCTCCTAATTTATTTCGATATCCCCTCTAGCTCAACCAAAAGTATTCTTAATTAACAACCCACTCTCTCTCGAGTAATGAATTTAGAAAATCAAGAACTCATTAAGTTCTATGAGAACTGCAAAAAACCGCACGAGTCGTGTTAGTCCATCTCGCACTCATTCAAGTCATGGTATTTATTACAAGAAGCAAACACCAAACATTTCCTCTCGGTCTCCGTTTGGATCATCAATTAAATATTAGCTAAATATTTAAATCATTAAGAACGAACAAATACTCAACATGGGATAATAATCGAAATTAATATAACTATAAAAATTAAGTGTTCATGGTTAGGCTACATCATAGCCCTAGCAAGAGAAATTAGTTCATGACAAAAGAAAAGATAAGCAAGAGAATTGTTGTCATAAAACCGATTTGGCCGATGGACTTGATCTTCTAATCTCCACAGCAACACCTTTGTAAGCTCCAAAAGCACTGCGACAATGACTCTTGGCTCTCTCTTTAATATATTTGTGAGTGTATGAGAATATGGTAAAAATATGGTGGAGGGATGTGGTAGAAGGAATTATGGTTGAAAAGATGATAGTGGAAAAGAATCGTAGGAGGATGGTCAGATTTTTAGGTTAAAGCTTAATATTTATAAGCTAAGGGGAATCCTTTAAAAATAAGGAAGATAATATTTATTTAAGAAGGATTTGGATAGTAGATAGAAAATAGGAAAATAAAATAGTCCCAATTTGAAAAAGGAAATAAGGATGCGGCAGGTAGAGAAAATAAAGAAAATTGGTCTTTGGGTTAAAGAAAATAGGAAGTTGGGAAAGAGAGGAAAACAAAAACCCAACCCTTTTTTTTTTTTTTGGGTCTGAAAATACTTCAATAAAAGGCGCAAAGACCGCCAGCAAAAACAACAAGACAGAAAAACAAACAAGAAGCAAGCAAACTAGGATAAAAAAGAGAGCCTAGAATAAAGCCTACACCCAAAGTAACCTAAGCAAATTACTGAGCAAAGACCTCCACGGGAGGACAAGGAAGGCCGTCAGAAACCAAAACACCCACAAGAGACGGTGGTGGCCTTACAGCCCAACATTCCAGTTGCACCGCTCTAACTCCAATCGCAGCTGCCTTATGAGCGGTGCGATTCAAATGCCTAGGCACCCAATTCCATCTAACGTCGCTGAAGAAGCTAGATAATTTGTCATACTCATCCAGTATCGGTTTGACTGTCCAAAGCCCATTGTTTGAAGTCCCCCTTGTACCTTCCACAAGCACTTTAGAGTCCATCTCTAGGATAATTTTTCTATACCCTCGACTGATTGCATACTTGATAGCACATAGACCTACAGCTGCCTCAGTGACCAAGGCTGCACTACAATGGAAAGGCATTGCCAGGCCCCCACAAAACAAGCCTTCCTCATTTCTAACAATCACCCATAAACCTGCTTTAAAGGAGTTCAATTGCCAAGCCCCATCAAAATTTATTTTTAGGAAGTTCACCGCTGGAGGCAACCATCTTAACGTTTGTCTCAAGGGGTCTGGAGGGGCAACCCAACTTGAGACTTCATGTCTAGTCTTCACTCCCACGAATTCTCTGAAAGCTCGCTTGGTTCGATCAATTGTAACAATAGGATCGATGAAGTGGCCTTTGAAGATGAAATTACATCTGGACTTCCAAATTTCCCAGCAAGTAAAAATGATCATTGAGAATAAATTCATTATCTCCTTCTTTCCCATGTCCTTCAGGCTTAAGACTTCCAACAACCATTTATCAAACGTAGAAAAGCCCTGCAAGTTCACTCTGTAACTCAGTGGAGCCCCAAACCAAACCGCGTGTGTCCATGGGCAGAGAAAAAGCAAGTGTTCCACTGTTTCCTCTAACTGACCACAAATGGGGCACAATGGTGAGTTCAGAATTTTCCTCTTGAACAAATTCCATCGAGTAGATATGGCATCATTTCAGTCTCCATAAGAACACACGAATTTTGGGCAACATAACAATCTTCCAAATACTCTGCCACACCTCCTTTTGAACTACATGAGAAGTCGAGTCCTTATCACCCTCCCTGATTCGTTTCCGAGCATGGATTCTCCAATATCCAGATTTTACAGTATAATCTCCATTTGAGGTCCAGGGCCAAATCCTTCTATCACAGCCGTCAGAATTGCCAATAGGACAACAACGAATAATGTCGATAGTCTCTCGCGGGACATAAGAATCAATGAGGTCCACTCTCCATGAGTGATTAACTTTGTCCATTTCACAAACTTGTTGGGTGGCAGAAGGAGAGATCAACTGAGACACGTTAATGGTCCCCTCATGAGGAGGAGGAATCCAAGAGTCCTTCCAGACAGGGACGGACCCAGGAATTTTATCTCGTAGGGTCATAGTGTAAAAGCTTTTGACGGCGGCGGCAATGGAGGAGATGGGGGTTAAAGATTTTGGGGTGGGGGGAGGGGGTTAAAGGTTTGGGGGTGGAGATTGGGGATTTAGGGTTGGGGAGAAAATAATGGGGGTTTTGGAGATGCTGGGATCGGGTGAAGGGTTTGGGAAATTGTTTTAATATTTTTTTTAAAGTCCTGGACCAAAACGACGTCGTTTTGGCCAGGTTATTTTTTTTAAAAAATTCTCTGGGCCAATGGACCAAAAGGTTCTCATCTCAATATCTATATATCTCCCTCAGATGATGTTTATTTACTTTTTCTTATTAAAAAAAGGTAAAGGGAATTTAATGGAAAATGGACAGTAGTGGACTGGCTGTGTGGTTGGTCTTTTGCCTGATTAATATAGTGAAATTATTATTTTGTTTGTTTTTATTTTATTTTTATAGTTAATGTGGGTGAGGTTTGCTTTCCCGTACAGAGAGTCATGTCGCATGACAGAGCAAGAATGATGGCATGGTTGTACTCTCGTACCATGTCATGCTCCCTACCGTTCAAATTCTCTGGGCCAAAACGATACCGTTTTGGCCAGCGGGTTTTTAAAAAAATAGAAGAAGCTCTGTGCTTCTTCTTCCTCCTCGCACACCAAACCAAAGCAACACTCTTCAGCCATGGGGTCACAGAGTCAGGTTAATAGGACCTTCAAGCTTGTTTTCATGGAGTCCATAGGGTCGTTTGACCCCATTGACCCCACTGTGGGTCCGTCCCTGCTTCCAGATGTTCGTACTAGCACTATTAAAGATTTGACAATGAGAGTCTTTAATAAGAGCATCTCTCCCATCTAATAAACTGGCCCATGCCCATGATGCTCGAGCTCCTTTCTTCGCCTGTAAAAAATCACAATCCGGGCAATAACTAGCTTTCAAAATCTGTACCCATCCTGCATTTGGATTGTGTAAAATTCTCCAGCATTGTTTTGTGAGTAGAGCTGTATTGAAGGACATGAAATCTTGAAAGCCCAGACCACCCTCTTCCTTCGGATTGCACAAACTCGCCCATGACTTCCAGTGAATTTTGGAACCATCATCTCCATTCTTCCACCAAAATCTAGCCAAATCTCCATTAATATCTTTACAAACAGTAGCAGGGAACTTAAAGCAGGCCATGGGATAGGCCGGAATGGCTGTAGCCACCGCTTTAAGTAGGATTTCCTTTCTTGCCAAAGACAAGGATATCTATTTCCAGCCGTCAATCTTTCTTCTCACTCTATCTCTAATATAAGCTAATGCTGCTCTTTTTGACCTTCCCCAAACTATTGGCAACCCCAGGTAAATACCAGCATTCTCTGCTCCATTTATACCAAATATCTCACCCTAAACCCTAAACAAAAACCCAACTTGAACAAGGAAATATGCAGCTTCGATGCTTTCTAAAATCATGGAAAAATTGGGGAAGCACATATCGCAACTCAGCTCTTTATCTTTATGTGCCTACTCCATTTCCAACCAAATGACTCCACCATCCCAACCATTGTCGTTATATAAGGATCAGAAGTGGCCCATCACCTCAGCCGTGCCTAATTGAGCCCAACCCAAACTTCACTTCAATTGATGTTTGGTTCAATTTCAAGAGGCAACCAGCACAGCATCTTGCTCCAAGTATTCGTTGTAATTGTAATCAAGGTTATAATCAGCAGCCAAGTGCCAATACGTTAAAGCTTCAACCTTTGCGACCCACATTGGATAAAGCACTTGAGAGTAATAATAACCCTTCAAAATAATGGGTTTTGCTACTTGGTTCATCGTGATGGTAAATCTTCTAACTCAATCTCTCTGACACTGGTATGAGGCAGGTTGTGGATATAAATCGACACTTGCATGCATGCACTCTAGGAGTTTGATGAAATGACAGAGTTAGTTTTTGAGATTTTGTTGAGTTGATAATTCTACCCATTTCGGTCCTTTAAGCTTCCAAAATCATAGTTTTAGCTCCAAACCTTTGTTATGAACGATTGCCTACAAAATCTTCACTAAACATATTAAACTAACCAATTTCACACGAAAACAATGCGAATATAGATAGATTATATATGCAAAATATTAATCTATCGAGACAGAGTTGGTGAATGGGGGAGGTGCGTCGCGGAGAAGGGGCGGGGACATCGGGCTGGTCTTTGGGTGGTTGGGAGGCAATTGGCGGTGGGTTCGTGGAGATTGAGGGTTGCGCAGTTTTCTTTTCCCGCCACGGATTTGGGGTTGGAGCTTCGTGGGGGTTGTGGTTGCGGGTCAGGGTAAAAGGTGGTTGTGGGTCAGTAAAGGGTGGCTGTGGGATGGGTTTGGGGGTTGGAGCTTGCAGATTGTGGTCATGGGGAATGGGGGAGAAGTTGATGGGAGAGAGAGAGAGTGAGAGAGAGTTTTTTTTTTTATATAACTATTTTTGGTTTTTAATATTTTTGAGTTTTTAAATTAATTTAAAATTTAAACTATTTTTTATTTATTTTTATTCCACATGGTATCCACCTCGGCAAAAAAAAGCCACATCGGAGCTGACCACGTCATCACTTAACGCCTCCACTAACGATCGACTAACTGAGTGACTAATTTGTATGTTTTACGAAAAGTCGGGTATGCCTGTGAAAAATTTAAAGGGTTGGGTACTAATTTGAAACGACCCCTAAAGGTTGGGTACTTTTATGTAGTTAATCCTAAACTAGAATAAACCAACAATACAACGATTTATATTAATTCAGCTTTGTAGTCTAGGTCTAGGTCGAATATGACGAAGAAGTTCTAGTAATAACAAAAGTTATAATCTCAACAATCCAAACCCAAATGACTCTCATACAAATGAGCCAAGAACGATATTCATATTCTTGCTCATAAATACAAAGACTAAAAGAGACAAGAATACCAAATTTATGTGAAACATTTTCAGAACAAGACACAACAAACATGTGGCTAGGGCAAATGTGCTCCCCACTCTGCATCCGAGTAAGATTATATTAAAATAGAATATCATTTGTATAAAATTAAATAAATAAAAAATCGTATGACACACGTCCAAAACAAATAAAATATTTCTTTCACTTACAAGTAATCTGAGTCACACTTTCTTCACCTGATATGCTTATCTCCTTTAAAGAACAAGCAAAAGCGAGAGTTTTTTGTTTTAACATAAGCTATCATCTAAACTAAAAGTGAGAGTTTAATATTTTACTAGATGTGTGAGATCATATGACTAATTGCAAAATTCTAAACCACCAAACAAGTGGGCCTAATGGACTTTCCCCAACCTACATAAATAGGGTTCGAATTCAACAGAGCCACCCATTATGTTAACAGGCCAGGACACTGATGAGGGTTGGTTTTAGCATTGCTGGAGTGGGTTGCGGGGTTTTCCAGATTTTGTTTTAAAAAACTTAAACCTCTCTAGCGATCTTTAGAAGAATTATTTTTATTTATGGATATATTAGAGCATCTTCAATGGAGATGTCAAATACAAAACACCTAATTTGAATTTGATGGCTGATGTGGCTATTTGACATGTTGTATAACTCTATACTCTACCCGAAATGTTAAAAAATACTAATATTTTATTATTATTTTTCAATGGGTTTAAAAAACAATAAAAGCTGGTGGTGCCAGAAGAATAAAAAAATCCGATAGAACCAATCAAATATAACAAGCAGTAATAGTAATTAAAGCTAAATGGGGCCAAAGGAAATAAAAAAATTCAAAACAAGGAAATAACGCCTCAGTATGTTGCCGTCAATTTTGACGTCTTTGCTCCTGCATTCTTTTATATGTCAACAATGACAACTCGGTTGGATCTCCAAGAAGCTTCAATTGTTACCGTTTGGCATGTCACTTGTCATTTGACTGGTCAGTTGGAGATGCTCTTAGGCGTTTGGTTCATGGGAAAGGAGACTTGGGGATGAGAAACCAATTGCTTTCCCATGTTTGGTAAGTTCAGGCAGGGGAAATGATTGCCTAGCACATGGAAAAGTATGGGGGAAAGTGAAGCCCTCCTCTCAACTTGGGTTTTGTTTTTCCTCCAATGGGAAAGTTTGGGAAAATGAGCCAACATTCAATGCACATTTTTCATGACTCTTTTGTCCCCATTAACAATTTAGAATTACAATGTATCATTAAATGTATTCTATTTGATTTAATATGGGTATAATTGGAAAATTATACAAATTTTGTTTCCATTCCTACTCAAAACAAACATGGGAAAGGAAACAAAGTGAAATCTCCCGATTACTTTCCCGACATTACCAAACGTAGGAAATGAATCTTCCATTTCTCATCCCTTGAAAAATAACATGGGAATTGATTTCCTATCAAATCAGATTAAAGTGAACCAAGCAGGGCCTTAGAGGAATTATTTATTCCACAATGAAACAGCCAATGACAGTACATTTTTCTACCGTTTCAGTCGTCTTTAGGGAAGTGCACGTGTCTCCTATAATAGGGGAGTGCAGATGTCAGGTTATGACGGCTACCTCTCATGTAATTAATCCGGCATAAACAAAATCACAAACCCCCAAATTATTAATGATGACCATAAAATGAATCCGGATGAGGATATATAGTAATGCATATCGTAATTAATCATATTTTTATGTGAATTTATGTCCTCAACTTCGTTAATCGTTCAATAATCTCCTCTCATCAAATTTTCTCTACTTTTGGTCATGTTTATGAATGTATTGCTCCATGCTTCTAACATGCATATGGATGCATCAATATTTTTTGTTTCCGTTGGAAGAGGAATTTGAACATAAAATCTCTTTTAATATCTGAAACGACGAGATGGTACTATCATGGAGTTGTATGTGTCATGTCATGATGCTTAAGCAACCATCATCATCACTCTTACGATCATGGATGCATGTGCATTTGTGGGTGTTTAATTAAAGAAAAAAATACAATTATAGATGCATTAAGATCATAATGAAGGAATGGTGCGGCCCCCTTTTGTGATTGGTAATCGTTCACCAATTAAATGTGGCATTGAGTAAGTGCCACAGGGGAATTGTAACCCCCTACACAGAGCGTGTGCACGAACTTCAAATCCCATTCTCTCCTTCCCCAAATTAATTCAAGGATTAGCCTTACTCTCCTTTATGTTGCTTTCGTCATTATGTTTTCATTCTCTAATTCCCAAAGTTTCCAACTTTCACTCTGACTTTGGCGTTTCTCTCATACCCATTTTCTCCCAAATGGATTCTATCCAACTGCAGGTTCCAAAGATTGAGATTAACCCGCATGGCTTTGACTCCATACAGTACTATCAACTTCAAGACCCATTTCATGAGAAGTAAGATTAAAAAAATCCCTCTTTTACTTGACCATTGAATTTTTTTCCTTTTGATAAATGCTTTTTACTTTTTGGTTTCTTTGATCACATTTGCTTATCTACTCTGTTTCTCCAAACCCACAAATTTGTTCAAGAATTGAAGAATGCTATGCTCCTCTGCCTTTGAAATATGCATTTTCTCTTTTGTTACGCAACTTTTAGTATAACTATTATATGGGATACTTTACTTTTGCAGTGTTTCATTAGAAGAACATCTACAGCATGATAATTTCTTTGAGTTCAATTCAATCCCTTTGGAATGGAACCAGAACCAACATCCCCACATGGGTTTCCAAGGTTTTGAAGATTTAGGCAGCTGGGATTTCATGTTGGACAATTCTGCTTTCACATTACCTTGCGATTATGTTGTGGTTGATGAAAAGCCTGTGACCACCATGGTCGATTCTTTTGATTACTCTAACAACCCTACAAGTGATTTGGATGAAGCTTCAAGGATGGCTGACTGGGGGCTTGAAAGTTGGGGCAAACATGAGGAGGAAAGCTGGACAAGTAATGGGATTTATAATAAGAAGAAGTCTTTTGCTCTGGAATTGGATGAGATACAAAAGTACTTTGGCCTCACCATCACTCAGGCAGCCAAGAAATTGAACGTGGGATTGACTGTTCTGAAGAGAAGGTGCAGGGAACTAAACATCATGAGGTGGCCACACAGAAAGATTAAGAGCTTGAAGGCTCTGATTGAAAATGTTAGGGTACGTGTGCATGTTGACTTGACAGTGATGAGAGATTTTCGCTTTCATTGCAAGTTGCTACTACGCACTTAATTAATAGAAAATCTGAATTATATATGTTAAATACTCTATGCTCATGATTGAAATTAAGGGCCAAGTATTGTCTTTTTTGTCTACTGCTGACTGATAATTTCCCCTTAAAATAGGGGTCTGTGAATAACCAGTGGGGAGGATATATATAGGAGTAGGTTTGTTTCATTGTCAAGCCCATGACTTTGCTTTGTGGCCAAGGATGCATGGGTACTTATGGGCCAGGTATTATATGGGCCCACCATGAATGACTATTCTAATGTATTATATACGTATGAAAAGGGTTTGTAGCTTAAGTGGTTGAGAGCATTTTAACCATGCATGTCCGAGATCCTAGTTTTGATTCCCCTTCCAACAATATTGCTTGTAAAAAAAAAGTATTACATGTTATACATGAAGGTGATTGGTTTTCAATCTTTGTTTTTAGGAAGACAGTGTGTAGGATTGACTGTTGAAATGCAGGGTTTGGGATTGACCAATGAGCTAAAGATGCTGGAGGAGCAGAAAAGGCTTCTAGAGCAACTGCCAGATATGGAGCTAACAGAGAGAGCCAAAAAGCTGAGGCAGGCTCGTTTCAAAGCCAATTACAAGATGAAGAGGTCTTTGATCACTTTTCGTCCATGACTTTGTCATCATTCAAATATATCAATGTCAGACAGAGAAATCTCTTTTCTCTGTTAGCAGACTATGAAGACCACACCTGTTTAGTTAATATCCACAGAAACATTAAACAGATGAGAAAATCAGGACACATATGGTAGGTCAGATTGATGTTTCTATTTTGATCAATCATCCATCTCCTTGCCTGATATTGTGATCAAAACTTGTTGACTGTATTTTCATATCCATTACAGATTTTCTCTTGTTTTTATCGGTTATCCATTTTCTTTAATAACTGTTAAAGGGCATGCACTTGAAGACTAATCAACTCGCTTTTCTTTGAGTAGAAGTTCAGTAATTTAATAAAATAAAGAAAAATCAGAGTAGATGAGAAATAATAATATCTAGGAAAGGAATTTAGATAATGGGAACAAGTTGTTGGCACGCTGACAACTATAAGATATAGAAGACCTAAAATTTGAATGGTGGGTTGGGGGTTGCTTCGTTCCATCACATAAGCTGATGAAGCTTATATATATATTAGACTAATTGACTATTTTCTTCTTCATGATCTGCTTCTGCTATATATACGCAAATTCAACAAGTAGCAAAATGATCCATCAAACAGTTGCCAGACTTTATGAGGCGATTTTTCTCAATTTTTCTTGCCTTCGTCTCCATGGGACCACTTGCTTAAAGCTTTCATAAATGCTTGCCTGCAATTATTTAATAATAATAATTAACTATTTGAGTTGAGCAAAAAATTATTAATTTTTTTTAGTACAAGTGATAGTCTAAACTAGAAGAAATAGAATGTTTCTCATATGCACACAATTAATATGTCATGGGATTCGAACTTGAAACCTCTAGGACTAGAGAGAGAGAGATAGAGATATTAGGGGTAGGGTGGATTGGAGTTGGGGCCTTTGGGTGGGGGTAGAGATGTGGGTTGTTGCTGGGGAAATACAGAAGAGAGAAGGGTTGTGGTGGGTGGGATAGGCGGAGAGTGGGGAGGCGATAGGTAGATTTTTTATTTGTTTAGTTCTTGTTCATTTATTTTTTAATTCAACTCAACTGGTTAATTTTTTAAATTAATGTTTACATAGTTTTTTTAATTTTTTTTAATTGAGATTTAACGGAATAGATCAGTGATAAATTCATCACATCCTAAATTGGCTAAATTGGAAACACAAAGACTAAATGGCCAACATAATAAAACATATGATCATTTAGCATTTAAGCCTTTTTTTTCTTTGTTGGGTATTTGCGGAATGAAGCACATCCTCAAATTCATCACACAAGGATGCCAAAATTTATATTGAAATTCACATCAAACATTATGTAGTATGAACTTAGTCCTCCTCAATATAATTAAGTTTATGCAAAAATCTGATGAAATTAAAAAATAAAAATTTGAGTTTGAGAGCTTGTAAGTATATTAAACACTTACCCACGTATGTGACTTTGTGTGAGTAACACTCATGAAGCTAGCTCTCCTCCTAACTCTTGTGATCTTCACCTTTGTTTCACCGCCGCCGCCGCTGCCACCAGCCGCAGGCAAAAAGTCAAAGCCGCCATGGTCAACAACCTCCTTGTTCTTCCTGAAACTCCCCCACCTCATAGACCCAAAACCACCACCTCTGCCACTCTCCTTGCCGATCCTCTTGCTCCCCAAATTATCGGGGCTCCTAAATCTAAATGAAAAAGACACAGTCCGGCCGACGTCGGGCCCGTCCAGCACGGTGGTTGGGGAGGGCATGTTGGTCATTTTGGCGGCTTCATTGAGCAACCTCGGAGGCAGTTCCAAGGATCTTGCGCACTTGGCCTTGGATTCTGTGGTGGTGCAGTGCCTAGGCTTCCCTGGGGCTTCCTCCCACTGGAAGGGAACAGAAACTAAGGTTTGGAGTGGTGGGGTCAGCATCTCCGGAGGCTCGGGTGGCGGGTTCGGAAGTGAGAACAAAGACAGCTTTGGCGTGGCGCATGCTTCTGGTGGTTCAGACTCCATGCTCTTCTTCAGGCTTTATCTCTCTCACACAACAATTTCTCAAAACAGAGAAAACAGAGCGAGCCTGTTCATATTCTAATCGGTTGGTGAGATTGGTGTGTGGGTTTTTATAGAGAGAGAGAGAAAGAGAGAGATGACTTGGTCTTTGAGGAGGTTTTAGAGAGAGAAGAGAGATGACTTGGTCTTTGAGGAATTTTTAGAGAGAGAGAGAGGAGTGAGGAGTTGGCGGTGGTGGTGAATGTGAATTGCGGGGGTCGCAGCAAACGCTCCTGGCGCTTATTCTTCACAAGAAAATGCCAGTTTCTATATAATTATATATTTTTGTTTACATGGGTTTGAGATATGACCAAAATGCCCTTTGGGTGAATGAGGTGTGGGTCCCACTCTGGAAGTCATGACTCATGATCGATGCGGAGACCATAATCAACTGTCATTTCTTAGTTGGGTCGCTCAGAAAAGTCGTTAGTTGAACTTGAAATGGAAAATAAGATTTTTATCTTGTTTTTATTATATTCTGGTCTGCATGCATGCTTGCTTGGTTCATATGGTAGATAGAAAACAACATAAATAAATAAAAAAGAAAGGGACGGTTATCATGCCAATGCCAAATGGTATATTGTGATGATCATAGTTTATGCAAACAACACAATTTATAAGAGCAGGCCTCCTGCTGTGCTGTTGCTCCTTTCTTTTTCTTTCTTTGTCACACACACAAAGAAAAGAAAATTGAAGAGAATGAAGAAAAGAGTAATTAAATTTTGAACAGGGTTGGGTGGGAAGGGAAGGGAATTGGGAACTCTCTCTTTTCTTCAAATATTTTGACTAGCAAATTTGGTGATTTGGTTAGAGTCTGTGTTTGGTTTGATGAAAATATCAAATTTCAAAAACTACTTACCGGTACTTTGAAGAGCTCTTTAACCATATTCTTAAAAACTTTAATCAGTCAAAAGTTACACAAAGCTGCTGTGAAAATTTTGGTGCAGACAAAAGAAAAAGAGAATATTTGATCAAGAAAGAAACATTAATACTGCAAAAACAAACAGCAAAGTAGGTAGTGATTCATCTGAGAATTCAGCTGGTTAAATATCAAGTATAAACATTGTCTTAGTCTTGATATGAATATAGATATGATGTGCATACATAATTTGACTACTTTATTATTATTGTATTTGTTGTCGTTAGGCCACTTCTTCTGCATTATTTGTTGAAAAGACAAAAATACTTGGGTAGCCAAGCTGGCTGTGAAGTTGAGGTGGTTTTGTAAGCGCCACCAACAAATACAAAACAAAAATGTTCTATATAATTCACTTTTTCAATAGTTCCTGGGTTGGGCCCCCAAAATAAAGTCCCATTCCTCTCACAACATTGCTGTTTCATGATTTCTTAATCAAGCTCCATCTATCAAGCCACACCAGCTTATAATTTCTCATAAAAATAATAATAATAAAAGAAAAATCTTCTACTAAAGAATGTAGTTGCATTTCTCCCAGCAGGGAAAGGAAGATAATTCCAACTCTAATTTGAAGTGTGTGCCTAAATATGAGGTCTTTTTCCATAATTTTTAAAGGGTAAGGGGGGACAAAGCCAAACCACTACGTACCCATGAGGTTTTTTCCAATTTTTTAATTAAGGATGTTTCTAATACTTCTTCTCTAATACTTTGTTTCTTTGCTGTAAAAGGTGGCGCTCATTATAAATTATGAAAAAAAAATTATTGCGCATATATAGTATACACATATAATTAAGAACATAACATATCTAATCAATGACGAACCACCAAGTCTTTTGACATTTTTAACACTAGCTTTGTAATCAAAAGTCTAGCAAAGTCAAAGGTTCTATAGCTAGCAAGTAGAAACCCCATTCACTTGGTCGCTAAACGACACAACAACAAGAACAACAATCATGTGCTTCTTTTGTAAAGCTTTATATTGGTAGCCGACTGGTTTAGCCCAATGAAGAAGGACTATCCCTTGATTTATGGGATTTGCTTAAGGAGGTGAGGTCAGCATGGTGTCAGAAGCTCCAAGTAAGACCACTGTCTGGCCGAGCCGACATATTTGTTGGAGGTAGTGAGGCCGAGCCGAGCACATATCTACTGGAGTGGTGAGGCCAAACCGAACACACATCTCTTGATTTGTAGGATTTATTTAAGGAGATGAGGTCAGCATGGTGTGAACATAGTGCAATGCAAATATTGTTTTGATTTGATCACTAGCACCAATATCCTTCAACTTGAAATAGCAATAATAGCAGTTCATTGACAACAGGGCAGCAAGCAACCTTCTCCTTTTTATCAGAAATGTTTTAATCACCAGAGCCCCAACACAACCACCCCAATTGAAATTTGTTGTGGAAATTGGGAACACTTGCAGATGTTAAATCATTCAAAGTGACTAAGACATGCAACCCCATCACAGCCGTTGATGGCTTTTGCATGAGCCAGCATTTCCCATCCGGGAAAAACCATTTGGGATAGAGACCTTCAATTCACCACATGGTTCATCGAAGCTATCAGATTGAGTATTGACCACATGATTTTATGGGCACAGGGCTGTAAAGATCATGACTTTGCATCTTAAGGGTTAAGCCTAGTTACAAAATCCAATCTCCAAGTTTCTTTTTTCGTTTTTCTTCTGCTATTATTTGCTTTGACTAGTAGTAGCAATAGTACCATTCAAAACCCAATAAAACTAGTCCTTCAATGTGACAGATAACAACATACAACCAATTTGGCAACTGGTAGTAAAGGAAGCTCTTCAAGGTTCGGGGTTGAATTTGGAGGAAACAGAGTATGTAGTTTGGATGGAGGATGATCAATGTTTTGACAGGTTAATTGTAAAATGTAGACGATAAAGAGTTTTTTTTACCCCATCAGAAGCTGGATCTGCAGGGTTGTGATAGTAAAAAAGGGTCCTTGGTTGATGTAGTAATAAATGTGTGAGATTGTTTATCTCCTTGATTGTTGTAGGAGGAGGTTTAGGTTACATTACCTGGTATTGTATGTGCAATAATTTTGCCACCTTTTTCTTGTTGACTGATGATTTGCACAATCAAAAGTAGAGAGCAGGTAAATGTTTCTTCTGCATTAAAATTATATACGTTATTTGCCTATAGCCAGACCTATACATATCTGAGTATTTTTTTTTTGACGAATACATATCTGAGTATATAAATCAGTTGACACTACCGTTATTAATTGAACCTCATCTTATGGGTTTTCATCACAACCTCCTCAACTGTATCATCCCATCACAAGCCAAGGTCCCCTCAAGGTCTCCAATAATTCGAGATATCCGAACCTCTAGACCTCTTTGAACTTCCTGGAAGAGAGTTCTAATAAAGTCAGTGAAGCGAATCATGTCAAAGCTGGCACATGTCTCTAGCTCTTCAGCAACCCCAACAAGTCCAGAAGCAATCTTGGGTTGAATTTCCATTAGTTTCTGGCCTGTTGCAACCATATATCTCTGCAGCTGAAATGTTTCGTCAAGAAAGTGCTCTAGTGTTTTAGTCTTGTCTTTTGTTCTTGCAGTATCAGAATCTCCACGTCTGCCATTTTGATCTAAACCATTGTCATGCTGAAAATCAGAAATAAGGAATTCAAAATCAAATGACGTGTCTATTTTCAACTGCTAAAAGAAGGGCCAACATAACCATCATATAATGAAGCTAGTAAGAATATTCTAATTTCAATATCACCTTCAGTTTTGGACCTTTTGGTCCCAGTTATATCCTAATATTTCATAAAATTAGAGCCAGATGGCATATATTTTGCCAAAGAAACAATTGAAAGGGAGAATCATATTCTTTCTGAAAATTCACCAAAATAAAAAATTCAAGCTTACCATCCTAAGGCAGAGGTCATCAACCTTCCCTTGGAAAGACTGGTACCGGCCGACTAGTTTATTCAGCGGGCACATTAGCAAAAGAAAACCTTTAATCCCACTTTGCCCATCATCATTGCTTTCTGTATGATCTTCAGCACCTTCGTGCTTTCCTGTAAATCTTTCGAGCATAAGAAGTTGTTGCTTCAGCCTCTTGATTTTGTAAGAAACTCCAAGAGCTTGAAGATCCATCCTCCACAGAGAATTATTTGTACTTGAGGCCTGCGTTGGTGATGCCAACTTTTCAGTGCCATTAACTTCCACTGAACTTTCACTTCCCTCTTGACTTGTTCCTTCATAGGCAACATCCTTCTCTACTTCAAACTCTTTGTCAGGAGATTGTATCTTCAAAATTACATCTTTACACTGGCTAGAAGATGGGGTTTCCTCCTCTTTCTTAATGTCTTGCTCTTGAGATTGTTCCATCAAAGTTCTCTTTGTGTTCTGATCTTCCTCCTCTGCTTTCCTACTTGTGATATTGAATTTGTGCCAAAGGGCATCATTGACTACTGACGAATCATATTCAGTTGAATTTAAGTTCTTCTGGCTATTTAGAAACCTTAACTGTGATGCAAATTTCTCTTTCAGGGAATTTAATTCTTCTTCCCGTTCCAACAGCAAGGCTTCCAATTTCATGTTATTATGTCTGAGATGTGACATATCTTTGTTCAGTCCCTCAACATGGGACTCTAGCCGCTTTGATTCTAATTCCATGCTCAGCAAGCGCCATCGATAGGTTTCTAATTTCTCATCTTTGAGTCTTAATTGCTCTACAAAAGCATCCATTTCTAGGTGATGCCTTTGCTCAATTACAGCTGCATACCTCTCTGCTTCTGAGCGAACCCAACCTTCCAACTGCTTAATGTCAGCTGTGATCAATCAAAAGCAAGAACAAAAGACAAATGAAACATGATTAGGGAGAAGAGCATGACCACATATTTTCAGCAGTAATCGAATGAGGTTAACTAGAGGACCATATATGCTAAATCAAAAGGACAATTAAGAGTTCATTCTCACCCAGGTCCTGCTTCGCCTCAAATGAGTATCCATCAGCTTCATTTCTAAACTCAGAATGTTCATACCCAAGAAGAGCATCAGCTGGCTGTGGTCTGGTCTTTCCAATGTGTAAAGGGGATGCACCTGTTGCACTAGAATTCGCCCCTCTTTCATTTAAAGCAATCTCAAACCTAGAATTTGCTTTTTCCAACATACTTCTCAATGAATGCCTCTCATGTCTAGACTCAGAGACTACCTTCCATCGTTCTGTTTCAAGCTCAGCTTGCTTCCTCTTCGCCTTTGATAATTTAATCTCCTTTAGAAGCATGTGCTTCTCTGTTGTATCTAACTTGGATTTTCTAAGCATTGCTGACAGAATCTTGTCTTTCTGTTCCAAATCCTTATGCATCTTTACAATCTCTGCAGAGAGTTTTTGAACCATCACAACTGACTCCTCCTTTTGATCCAAGACTACATTAATCTCCCGCTTAGAAGCTTCAACTTGCCTAAGTGCTCGACCCATATCAGCATCAAGCTGCCGTTGGTTTGACACAAGCTCAAAAAATGTAGTTTTGTGCTTCAAAAGCTCAGAAGAATGCTCTTGGGCTGCACACTGAGCAGTTTCTCTCAATTCTTCTGCAACACATTCAGCCTTTGTTAGCTTCTCTTCTGTTTCTTTCAACTTCTGCTCCAGTTCCCCCAATGCCTTGTCCTTAGATTGCACCAAATGCTCCATATCCTTCAATTTATCATTCATGTCAGAAATTGTTTCATCCTCCTTTTTCTCACGAACCTTAAATGCATTTATTAGAGCCCCAATATGCTGCCGCAATTTCTTCCTTTCATTTAACCAGCATTGCTCCTGTGCAGCAAAGATGCTCACAACTTTCTCATTGGCTTTTGCATCTTCATGCCTCAGTCTCTTCAACCCTCCAATTTCTCTTTCAGCCGTCTCAAGCTTATGGAGAAGTTCATAATATTGTGCACTTCTTCCTTCTTTCTGAACTCTCCATACAAGCAATCCCAACAGTTGCGCACTTCCTCGAAGCATTTTCTCGCGTACTTCAGACAACCTCTCATCTTGCATATCAGGTATTGACAGGAGCCGTAGAGCAAAGAACGCACAAGAAACACCAAAATACATAGGATACAAACTATCACTCTTCTCTTCAGAGACAAATACATATGAATTGGAGACCACTTTCTCTTCCATTACTCAGAAGTCAGAAGTTTTCTTCCTCTCCTTTAGAATTTGGTTGGGAAAACTGAAAATGTAAGCATTATCACGCAGAGCATAAACAAGTCGCATAAAACTCCATTTTGAAAAGAAGAGTAGGATGGGAGAAAGAAGAGAATCGACTATAATTCCATTAAGATATAAACATCTCGCTCAGTGCATTAGTACTAGAATACCAACTAGATATAAATGTGCAAATAAACCAGAACAGTGACTGAGAAATCTTATCACGATTAAAATGCTGCAAAGGAACCATTTTATCAATGAGTTACACAAATTGTAACAGTGCTTACAGAAAGAAGAGACTTACTTTTGCAGCTCAAAACCACAGACCAGTCACCAGAGCGTATTGCGGAGAAAAATTGTAGCTCGGAAGGAGCAGAGCTTCAATGGAGACCCTGAAGCATTCAACTTGTACTGTATACGTTATGTGACTACAGAATCCAAAAAGGCATGGTCATGTTACTCGTGTCTGCTACTGCAAAATCAGTTGAAAAGACTTGTACTAAAAAGAAAGGAAAGAAACGAAAGAAAATTTAAGAACCCCATGGTTTTCTCTGAAAGACTGACCTAACAGAAACCCCACATGCTTCTCCCCTCACCGACTTTTATCCTCCTTTTCCTCTTCAGCAGTGGTCAGGACTCATGAGGGATGACTGCAATAGGAAGCAAAAGCACTAGATTCCTGGTTGTTTGTCACCATTACTCATAAGAGAGTGGACTCCAAGAAAACAATAAACATATCTCAATCAAACAGTCCCACAATATTATTGTATATTTCCAGAGTGGCTTACCTGTATAAAACTACACTGCATAAAATATTTCCTAAATTACTACAAAAGTGATACAAAAAGACTACAAAATATAAAGTGCTTTTCAGTAATTATAAAACAAAACTGAAAAGATCCTTTGCATTGTTGGAGTCAAAATATCAGTACATGAACAAACAAACTCATTAACTCAATCTTGGACCATATTTTTCATATCACTATACCCTTATGCCTTTCGATAAAAAAAATACCCTTATGCCAACTATGATTGCAAGTAAATACTTCAGAATCAGAAATCAAAGCAATTCAATTGAAAACCCATGATTAATTTTCCAACATTCATCAAGAAATCCAATTGAATTCAGTAACAGTAATTTACCAAATAATGTAATGCCATTAATAAATAGAAATACATGTATTGCCATTTACCAGTGAAAGGTCCAAGTGAGCTGCAACTGGGCAGGAGCATCTCTTGCAAATGATGAGAGCAAGCAAACAAGAATATCAGAAACAGTTCAAAATCATCATGAAGGAACCACCAAAGCAACCAACTAGGTCATGGGTCCAGAGAGGTGGGCTTCTTCCCAAGTTCCTCCCTCGGCTGAGACTGAGACCTGTAAAGCAGGAAACTTGTTCATGAAAAACTAAGGCAAATCCATTGTACTTAAAAGCAGCATCATATTTAGTATTATTTTAACATTGGAGAAAGCGAAAATCACCTAAATTTTAATTTTATTTTCCTTGATCTGCCCTTGGAATCTGGGGTTGATGATGCTAAGCAATCCCTCTCTGACTTGCATAACATTTCTGAAAGCAAGGAAAAAAATAAAGAAATAAAGAAAACAGAAAGGACGAATAAACTAGAGTCACAGTCAAGTCTGGGCATTTGGGATCACGGCCCATGTTCCCACCATGGCTTTGTAATAAATTATTGTGCCTTTATTGGGTCCCATCCCATCTGGATAATGTTTGCTTCTTCTAGCCTCCCTCTTCTTCCTAAGCTAGCCCAGCATGAAAGTGAATGATGCCATTCAAGTTCAAAACTTTGCTTAGCTTTCATTTCAAAGAACAAATCTTTGCCATTTTCTGTTCAATATGTGTGCAATCTACATGTGTGATCACAAAATCACAATGTCTTTGGGTTTCCATTTTTTTGTTTCTCTGCATGCTGCTGGGCTTTGCATCAATCATCTCACTGTTTTGGCATATGAAATAATTGAGTAGCTCATGAGTCACTCACACCGAACTCTCCTTGTCCCAAAGAACTTGACTTGATTGAGACTTTTCACCAAAATTATTAACTCAATTCAAATCATCAAATAATAATAACTTAATAAGATCAAAAGAGGAAGAGGAAAAGAAAAGGAACTTGCTTTTACAGTTCTACTTTCTTTTTGGGCAGGAGAATATTAGATTTCCGATAGCCCAATGGCATTTACAGAGAAGCCCAAAAGAAAAGCACGCAGGCAAACAGCACTAAAACTTACTCAAACAAACGACAACGACAACAAAAATCTCGTCGTTCATAGAAGTGTTGTTGACCCCATCACTTAAAAATAGTATAGCCGCGCGGCTATACTCGGTTTTATTAATGATTCTAATAAATAGTATAGCCGCGCGGCTATACTTATCCAATCATTTTATCGACGTGGCGTACCAGGCGTACAGATCCACATAGACAACCCGTGCACCACTCCACACTGCATAGAGCTTGACTCTAACTTACGCCTTAGGCGCGGTATCTCCTCCTATAAATAACTCTCCATCTCATTTCCTGAAAGTTCTGTTTTTCCATCGTCTTCTTCAGAATCCGATTCCCAAATCTGAAAGCCCTAATTTTTCAAATTTGCAATTCAACAGCCCAACATTTTAGGAATTACCAGCTTAACTCACAGAAGAAGCTCCTTATTGGGATTGTATGGGTGAATTTAACATGGAGGATATGCCTCTACCCGCTCTCTTCGAGCAAGCTCGGAAGATCCATCTAACAGCGACAGAGTCCGGCGATGTTGATCAGGTACACTTCTCCACACCATAATTTCGTGGGTGCGTCGTAACTTTTTCTTGTTTAATTGATTTGGATGGTTCAATTGCGTTTGTGGTGGTTTGGGTATTAGGAGGTGGTGAGGAAGGCATGCAAGGCTTTGGAGAAGTGCGATGAAATGATAAGCAAGCTGGGATTGTTCTCAACCAACGAGACCAAGGAGGATATCAGCACCACCAATCTCAAATATCTTCTGGTAATTCTTCTGGGTTTTTTATTATATTTTATTTCATTTTTATATTATAGAACTATGAATGGTTTCTACCAATCTGCATTTAGCAGTCATTTCAGATAATAGCGCGGAAAGCTTTTCTCTTCGGTTTAAATATTATGAGCTTATCATGGTATTTTGGTTACAGGTGCCATATTATCTTGGTGATTTAACTGAAAAAGTTGCACAGGATGACAGGATACAGATTCTCAAGGCATCCCAGGCTAAGTTAAAGGTGAAGCATATTCAATAGTTACTTGTCAGTAAAGCAATAAGACACCATCGAACATATCATGTTCATCAATATATTTGTACGAGTATATGTGTTCTGTTGAATAGTTCAAAGTTTATGTTTCTATTAAAGCTAAATAGGAGAGTGACATTTTGTAGGAATTTGTATCGTTTTGTGAGGCAATGGAACTTGTACCCGAAGAGGAGTTAAAAACATCTGCTCTAGATGGCCCAAATTCACATGTTGATAGAAGGGCTCTGAAGGTACTTTCATTTTCTTATCGTATTCACTCAAGTTTCTTGGAGATTCATGGCTTGTATAATTTCATTATTTTTGCTGCTGACTTGTTTACATTTTGCAGTGGCTAACATGTGAAAGTAGAAGCTTGGTGTTAGTACGTTACTTATTCTACTTGTTTCTGTATCCAGATTGCTCGATTCAAACGCCAAAGAGCTGCAGAATCAAAATTGTTGGAAATTAAGGAGCGGAAAGAGCGAAGAGGGCGTTCAACTAAAGCAGCTGCCTTGTCAACTCCTATTGAGGCAGGAGAGGAAGATGTGCTGGATGATGATGGAGAAGAGGAGCGGGAGGTTAGTATTGTTCTTGTTACGTTTATGTAGGGCAGTACATTAGCACTCATTGGACCCATTTTGAGTGCCAATATGCATAAATTTCTGTTAGTGAATGTGGAGTCCAAATGGCATTCACCTCCTCGTTGCTAAATTGTTGTTTGGTTTTACATTTCAGTGTTTTGACAAGTTTAAATATCTAATCATATCCCTTTTCTTGCAGGCTTGGTTTACTACTATCTCTTTGGCAGTTTGTAAGGTTAGTTTATAGCTTTAAAGTAATCTTCCACATGAAATCATCTTTATACATGTCAATTCATACGCATGTCTTCGTTCCATGCAATCATGTTCAGGCTTTTGATCTGCTGGAGATGCTAAAGAAAGAGCAAGAGATGCTTCTAGCTTTTAAGGAAAGGCAGTCAAAGGTATTTGATATCAACATCCGTGTGCTATTGATGACTGGTGTTGTATACTAACATTGTGGGTGTTTGAGTAACATTACTCTGTCATGAATTCGCAATTTTGGGTGATAATTGGAAGTGAAAAGAGGGACAAAATCACTAGAGCATTGCACCAAATGTTTTGAGAAGAAAGCTATCTGTTCAGTATATTTCTGTAGTTAGTAGATGGTTAGTGGGTAAAGTTATAGTATTTAAGTGAAAGAACGGAGTTCTGAAAGGTTTTCTGTTTGTCATGTATTTCAGGATGGGAACAAGGAATTTTATCAAGATGTTCTTGATGATCGGGCCAAGAGGGCGGAAGCTTGGCATCATGATGCTGCAGCCCGAGTGCAGTATACCAGACCAGCAGAGCCTATAACATGTGCAACTTTTGCTCAAGATGTTCTAGAAGGGAGAGCAAGGGTATCACAGATGCATGAACACAAACACCAGCCACTAATATTTGGACCAGCGAGTCTTGTAGGTGGAAATCCAACAAGTGAGAGGGAAAGGATGGCAGCTCAGGTTTTCCAGCCCAGTCATAGGTACATTTCCAGGGTCTGATTAATAACTAATAAGTGCCTGAAAGGAAAATGGAGAAATACTTTACACATGTGTTACTTGATATGCCAAGTCTAATTTATCATGAGCATATGATGGAAATATCTGGATTTTGTATTTGTGATTTCTTCTTTTCTCATTTTAAACAATCCTTTGAGATGCTAAATTTAATTACTGTGCAAGGTTGCCCACCATGAGCATAGAGGAAGCTGGGCTGAAGGAGATGGAGATAATGAACACATGGCAAGAGAGGAATGTTAAACTTATGGAAGAAGCCAATTCTGCATGGTACAAGGAGAGTAGGAAACCAGGACCGCCTGAGGAGGATGATGAAGATGATGATGCTGCTCAAGATAAGGCGAGGGCATGGGATGACTGGAAAGATGATAATCCTCGGGGTGCTGGCAATAAGAAGCTCACCCCTTGTGGATAAAATAACGTGGGGCATCCTGTTTTACAGAAGCATTGTTTTCTAGAATTTTGATTTACTGGAAAGTTAGAAATTTTTGTTGTATTTTGTGTGTTCTTTTGTTGTCTAGATTTAACTTATGTATAGTACCCAGGATATTTATTTGAATAAAATGTTCTCTTGTGAGTCACGCAAAGCTTTTCGTTAGTGGGGGGTGAGTTGCCATGAAATTCTGATCCAGTTGTCTTTGCATCGCTGTCGATTTTCTGTTCAGATGCTACCTTCTGAAAAAAGCAAATTCATTGCCCTTATTATGCTTTACAAAGTGTACTACTTCAAAATTTCTTGTCCGATGCAATTTGGTGATAACCAGCAGGTGGAAATGAACAACTATTCAATCCATCGTTAGCTTCTCATTTATGAGACTTGGTGAGAAAGAATCAAATAAAAGTTGAACTTCTCTTTTCTCTTCAAATGCGCCTTATTGGGCATGGTTATCTGATTGATATTGATAGCCTAAAATGGTTTATAGGCTAAACCCCAAAATCGTTGAACTTGGCTTGACATCCCTCGTCAACAAGATGCAGGCATCCAACAATAACTACCTTAAAATTAGAGATCTTCGCAGAGAGTGATTCATGACTTGCCTCTATCACACGATCTGTTGCTGCAAAATATATTCTTGAAGAAAAGTGGCGACAATTTTAAATGACTGGAACTTGCTGAGGTCCTTCCCATTTAGCTTGCCACATGCTCAAGCTCGGAATTATTGTGCAAGAACCTAGTTCATTAACAAAGTAATTCCTTTCTCAGGTTTCCAACAGGGTATCAGAGTTATGAAATGCTATAGAGATGCTCACATCGAAATTTCATATACTATAGAAACTTTTGCTAGACAACAGTATCCAATGTATTCCCTCCCTGTTTAACCTATGCAACAAACGTGATCGAAGAAAACCTAGGCAAGGAAATATACTCCTAATACTTCTTAATCTCTATTGTGCATCCGTTTCACTGCAGTCAAAGAATGGCGGAACACTATCAACTCAAAGGGTTAATAGAAAGAGACAGCAAAGGATATTATCCCACGGTTTAATTTAAAGATTCTGCATAACGTATCTAGCATATGTGTATGATGAACCTCAAGTTTTTCAGAACATCATTACACTTAACATCATATATTAGTGTAATGTAAGAGAAAATGGCAGATGTATCTGTCATAAAAAAGAGGTATTATCCATGGACGGGAAAGTGTATCACTGTTCCCCACTAATACTATGACTATTGAAGAACTGCCTATCTAGACAGATATTCATGATTTGATATCAAATGGAACCTCTGCAAAAGAGAAAATAAAGTAACCCCTACAAAAGTAAATTCTAGAAGGCAACGCATCAAATATACACAATGCAGAGAAAATTGAAATAAAAATCAGAAACAATAAACAACTTCCATTAATGCAAACAAACAGTTTCTATAGGTAAACCCAAATATCAAAACATTTGAGCAATTACAACATCAACTGAAAACAATGGAAGGAAAGTAAACACAATGCCCGCACAATAATTACCTATAACTATACACAATTTGATGCATTACATGAAAAGGCTTATCGCTAACTGTATACCGCTTAAGATACATACAAGAAGTTCACCGATATGGCCAAGAAAGTCACCAGTACAACAATAAACAGAGCCTGCGAACCCATCGATTTCGCTAACATATCCCTCCAAGAGCTTGTTTGTAATGTTACAGAATTCTCATTCATCTTCAAAGTATAGCAAAAGCACAAGACACTACTGAAACATCTCCCAAGAAGACGCCAAAACCTTCCAAATCAGCCAATTCAACTGTCAATGCACTTGAATCCCCTGCAAACCCACAACCAAATCCCAAATAAGATGGCACAGACAAACAAGTCGAGCATCAACACCACCCGAACATGTTTCCTCCAAACTTGCTTGGCCTTTTGGCGATCACCTGAAAGCAAAGGACCATTCTTTTGTGTTTGCAATGAAAAATCTCTAAACCCACCATTAACATCATCACAAACATCCACCTTCTTCTCCATTGTGGTCACATCTTTGCCAACATCCCCATTAAACTCCCCAGACAATCTCTTCTTCTTCTTCAAGCCTTCGCTGGTCTTCTTCCCAAGCAGCGGTGTCAAGACCAATTTCTTCCCCTTGCTCGAACTCAAGCTCAGATTTCGACTGGCTGGAGGAGAATTGGGCAAGTCCAAGTCCGAGGCCATTATTTTTCGGATAATCGAATCAAACTGAGCTTGGAAGCAATGGGAGGCATAATTATCACGAACCAATATCGACCCACTTCCATTAGCCTCCTCAAAATCGCATTTTAAGCGGTTTAAGAAGGAAATAGTCTCGGACTGATCAAGATCATCATCGAATATAGCAAAATAGACAAAAGGGTTATGTATTAAGAAAGTGTAGGTTCTTTTTCTAACCGTGTGAGTGTACATGGAATGGTGAGGTGGGGTTATCTCGATGCATTGTTGAGCCAAGGCTCCGAGACCGGGTTCTTTGGAGAACTCGCCGATAATTGTGATTTCATGGGCAATGCAGGCGTAGTAAATGAGATTTGGATTCGAAATCATCGAATTGTTCTTCAACAAAATCAAAAGTTTGAGGCTTCAATAGCAAATTAATGGCCTGGATTTGAAGGAGGACATGGGATTTTGATTTGGAATGGAGGCTGAGAAAATTCGCATAGTAACTCGGAGCTTCTAATTGGGATTTTCTGGCTGCAAAGATCGACTGGTTTCGTGGGTGTTCGATTCAGAAAGATCAAATCTTGCGAATCCCCTCCCCACTCCAAACCCGTTTCTTGTAGATTTTCTCTTCTCTCTCTCTCTCTCTCTCTAAATCATTTCCCTGAGGATCTTCTGCACTCTCTCTCTCTCTCTCTACAGAAATCTCTCTGTAAATATCTAGGGTTTGGACTCCTCCGAAGGAAAGGAGGAAACAACAGTCGGGATCCATGGGAAGCAAGCAACCCTCGAAAAGAAAGGGAATAACGGCTGTTTTTTGTCCAATTTGCCCTTATGCGAAAGCTTTATTACTGAAATACCTAATTGCAGCACGCCAGCAAGGTCAAAATCGAAATTTTTATTTTTATTATTTTTTATTTTCAACGTGTAAGCTTTCAACTTCGGTGCTCGCTGGGCTGTTGGTGCTGAAAATGTTAATCTTTTATTTATTTTCTTCTTGTGTTGGTCACGCACATTTATGTTTCCAATGCCAGTGCAAAAGTGCATTGGTTTAAAAATAAATAAACAATTCGTTAATCAAAGATTGTTGATTGATCACAACAATTCGTTAGAAAATTTGTGTTGGTAATTAAGTTTGAATTTCTGCCAACCTTTATTTTAAGAGTCTATGCAATTATTCTGTACGAATGAAGTCAATGATTGTTTATAAATGTAAGTAAATTTAAGCAGTTATTTTCAAGGTTTAAATCATTCTTAATATTACTTGTATAATAAAAAAATGATAGTTGATAAGTTCACATCGTATGATGAAAAAGATTTTGAAAACGCATTGAATATAATATTGAAGAATTAGAGATTTATTAAAGAGGGCATTGTTGAATTGAAACTTGAAAGACATGCTTGTTTTCAAACTAATAATTCTCTCAATCTACTCTGTGAAGAGTAATTAATCTTTACTTAGTTTGATTTGCTTTATTTTAGAGTTTTTTCTTTCGTATTTTGATTAATCCAATTTTAATCGTGAAGGCAGCCTACATCATCTGGAACACTTAGGATATATATATATATATAGTAAATCTAAAAACACTGAAATGATACACATCAAAAGTAATGATATGATGATTTCTCAGAGCAAATCAAGGATGTTCAAAAGATTGAATGGTCAAGATCAAAACAAAGTGTCCATCTGAAAGAGCCTCCAACTTTTACCAACATGACGACAACCATGAACCAATGATTTCCGTAATACATTTTTTTATTTTCTGCTCTGCATAATACATTTAGGATTCAGAAAGAAACACACGTTTCCATTTTTTTCTTTACTAAATAAAGTAGAAGAAAAAAGGTCTCTATTATAAGGTTCAAAGGATTGAATTCCTCCTTTTATATACTAAATGAATCAGAATGATGTAAAATAATTACTCTCCTGTACACCTACCGTGTAGACCAAAGAAAACAACTAAGACAAGCTTCTCTGTGTAAGTGTGTAGGATCTCAGCTGATGGATAAGAAACAGGATACAGATACCCTATACATAGGACTCGGAGTCAATGAACCAGGAAAATTTTGGAGGTTATTCTTCGTATCTTGCCCCTTCTTTTCTTTCAGTCTTTTACTTACTCAGCCAACGTACGGTGGGTCGATAAACGCCCATTCGAAGACCTGCTCGTACATAACTGCAGCACTTTCCCATGTGAAGTCCTTCTCCATACCTCTTTTCATCAATCCCTCCCAAGAAGGCTTATACTCTGTGAAAGTCCTACATGCAAGTCTCAGCGCCTGTCGATTATTAACCGTTCGAGTTAGGATGGGGACAAATAAAAAGGGTATGTTTATTGTGCTACCAGTAAACTCTGCAAGATTATATAGTGCATTACACGGACTTGACTTCTTCTATATAACACACAGAAAGTATGTGTGTTTGGGTTTTAAAACAATGAACTAACTTACCGCCAACATGCTCTCTTTTGTCAGTGGAGAGAAAGTCCACCTGCCAATATATTCCGCAAGGATGCAATAAGTTTTGATTATATGAATTTTTATAATGAGAAATTGTCAAGAAAATGCACCAAGCCATAAACTAAGCAAACATACCCTGTCCCGTCGCCTTGGCCACCTTGAGCATATGGATTAAAATTCAATACTGTATCCTGGAAAACAAATAACAGAAAGCGTTTAAGGCAAAGAAGCCACATAATGAAGAACCACAATTAATCTGCCAAGTCTTTAAACTCACTCTAAGTCCTCCTGTGCCATGAACCACTGGTACAGTTCCATATCTCATTGCGTACAACTGATTTAGTCCACAGGGCTCAAATCTTGAGGGCATCAAGAGTATGTCACAGCTGGTAATTCCAGGATCAGGGTCAGTGCTTGGACGTACATAGTAACCTCTAAACAATGAAACACGGATCTTAAATTACCCTGCAGTTATTCTATGAGAAACTGGGACATTAAATCCAACCCAACCGCGGAATTTTTCTTTATATGTTGCTTCTGCTGCTCTCATCCAATCTTCACACTGTGGGTCCCCAGACCCCAGCATAACCTGAAACATATTACATACCTTCAGTTGAAACTTGAAACAACAGAGTCACAATAGTAGAAACTAAAAACCTTCTTTGTTGAATGACGGGAACAAACTACTTAAAATCATGATTCATACGATCAAAATGCATGAAAAGGAGAAAAACTCACAAATTGCACATCATCTTCCATAAGCTGTGGCATTCCTAACTGAATCAGGTCAATGCCTTTCTGGTAGTCCAGTCGCCCAATGAATCCAATCTATAAAGTTCAAAACTCAAATCAATATTAGGAGCAGAGTATACTTTGCTGCCAAACCTGAGCATAAATAGATATTAATGGCTTATGTCTTACCAATGGGCAATCAGGCCTAATGGGAAGACCTAATTCCTTCTGCAAAGCAAGCTTGCATTGAACCTGCAGTTGGCAGACAACTGGGGTAAGAAGAGAACTATAGTATAATAACACCCCATCTTAAAATGACAGACTTAGCCACCTTTCCGGAAAGATCATCAGCAGAATAGTGGGAAGCAATATGCACATCAGAAGATGGGTCCCATTCAACCACATCCACGCCATTTGTGATTCCTGTTCATTAAAGCAAAATTAGAAAAATGAAATGCCATCAGCAGATGGTGTTATTCTCTTGATTAATAGTTATTCTCCTCAATCATGGCACATTGAAAGCTAGACAATGAGATATGAAGTTCAAGTGACGTACCAGTGATAATACTCTTTCTACTGCTTAGTAGCTCATTTAGACCATATCCGCCTTCAACAGTTGTTATTTCCCAGGAATATCCCTACAATTTAGAAGGTATAAATTGAACATTACAAGAAGAATAGCATGAAGGCACGTCTGGCAGGAAAGTTCTGGCAACGCTATCATCTCAACAATACAAGTGGCCTAAACATTCTATAATCATAATTACAGGAACAAGATTATCTCACACTGGCATTTATCAATTAAAGCTTTCCAATTCTAAAAACGTCACGAGGATGAAAAATCCAAATAAACTTCACATTACAGATCACCAGAAACATGCGTGATATCTCATCACATGAGACGCCATAAAAATATATATGAAATACAACTGACCTCGCTGACTGTCAGAATCCGATCAGATGTCACAATTGCACCCTTTAGGATATTCACTGCTTCACCAGTGTCAAGAGCATGGGTCCTTGCCCATGTTGGAAACACCCATTCCAGTGCTCCATACCACTCTGGAGGTATCCCCAAATTCTTGAATGTTACTGCAGGTTCCACTCCCTTATTACAAGACAAAAATTTATAAGATTACTTTAAAAATAACTACCTTTTTATATTGGATGGACATATGACTGAAGATTGGTATCAGGAAAAGAAAGAAAAAACACCAACCTGATGTGCAAGGTTATGAATTACAACAACACTTCGGGCATCCTTATAAACTCCATACGGACGATACTTGGCAGCCAAAAGTCTGAATCAAAAGACATATAATGATCAGAACTCCACCATCACTAACTTTACTCGAAAAAAAGGAAAATAAAGAAAGAAGGAAACATATAGCAAAATAATTAAGAAAGAAAACCATAAATAACCAATTAATTAGTTGAAACTACTTACAATGGCACAAGGCCTGCATGCCAGTCATTGACCAAAAATAGGCATTTTTCCCCATAGGTGTACCCTCCCAATGGAAGCACCAATGGTGCTTCACATGCTGCATGGCAAAGTAAAGTGAACCGAAACTGTAAAAACAAATGAGAATAAAACTTATCATTATTTGTGAATAAAACAGGATACAACTTAAATGATCTATCCCCTATGTACAACTTGTTCAATTCAACACTATACCTGATTATCACCAAATGCACCAAAACTATCTCCATATGGATTTCCAGGTCTATGGAATGATGGGTGGTCCACAAATACCTAAAGAAGAGAGGGAAAGAGATCGTCTTTGTCAAGAGAAACCTCCCAGTCTGGATATATTACTAAAGAACAGATTCGGGGTCTAAAAATTATAAATCTCCTGCCAAACTGTTTTAAGTAGGATATACTAGAACACAAGAAATATCCTCAATATCTTACCCAATCAACACCTTCCCTGTATTCATGGAAGAAAGCAACTTCTTGCTCTCCTCCAAAACAATAGATCTTGGTGTGGGTATCCAAATCAAGAGCACCAGAAAATTTCTGGTCTGCAGCAGTTCCATTTTGATATCTAGGAGAGACAACCATAACACGGTGTCCACGTGCAGCTAGAACAATAGGCAAAGCACCACAAACATCTCCTAAGCCTCCTGTCTTTGAATAAGGTGCAGCTTCAGCAGTAACAAACACAATGTTGCGTGTTACTTTTGTTTTGGGTTTTTCTTTGCCATCTCTGTCCTCTGTTTCATCCACTCTATCAGAAGTTGCATCTTCCGGAGGAGAGTCAGGGACTTTGAGTTCACCTGCAGAAAAAAAATATCAGATGGATCCATAAAAATAAATATTCATATTCAACTTTTTTTCTTGCAAACTGATGCGTTGTGAATTAGATTTGTTCAAATGGCGGGAAAAAAAAAGGAACATGTTAACATGCAGGATTTGAAATTATTCATCAAAATTTGCAGGGTCAATGAATTCTAGCAATGAAATGCAGCATACTGTCACGAACAGTAGAATGTAGATGGTATAAGGTCCATGTATGGGGCCAAGAGTGGTAAAATACAATCCAAGGTGGAGACCACATGGAATGCAAGGACCTGCCTGAGTCCTGTGTCTTCACATGCAAATTGATGAGGACATCCAAAACCAAGGGCGCCTTACACACAGACAAGTAAAGATTCCATGAAAATCCACCACTAATTATGAAAGGCCCCAGTATACTAACAATTGAAACTTCATTGACACATTATCAAATCAAAAGCAATGAATTTTGGGAACTGAATTTGGGCTAAACAACACTTAGAATTTTAAGCACATTTACTCCATATGTACCAACCAGTGCATCAAATATCGATTATCATGCCAAGGTTAGGTTGTGTCTCCAATCATTACGCCACGCCACACAATGTGATAACATGAAATCTTGCTGGTAACTAAACATTCAACAATAGGGCTCTTTTGATCCGAAACCAAAACGTATAAAAATATTTGAAATTCATTGAAGAATCCGTGATAAACCAATTTAAAAACTGGGCAAAGGCCGAAGAATTTATAGATGGAAAAACCAAGAAAACAAAGGAGGTACAAAATATTATTTCACAGTATGAACAAACAATTCAAACAAGTATCTGCCCAGTTAACAAAGTCAGAGCCAACATTGAAAACCAAGCATGAAAAGACAAACAAACAAACATACCATTGGGATGAATCAAGTTAAACCCAATAACAGAGCCAGAGCTATCCGTCTCGGGGCCCAAAAGAACGCCTTTTTCCTCCTCCTGGTCTTCAACTGCTGAAGCCCCGTCTTGTGCGCCGCCACTTCCACCTGAAACTTGTGCTCTAAGCCTCAAACCCGGTCTTCTACTTCTTCTTTTCCACAGAGGAACAAAACCCACTTGCCCAATCACCTCATGGTTCACAAATTTAGTAGTTGGAATCAGATTCAGGGATGATTTGCATGGGATTAAACTAGCAAATTTCAGAGACTCCATTAGAGTTTGTTTGACACACAAGGGCTAGAGAGAGAGAATAGACCCGAGTCCAATATAGGACGGAAGGTATCGTGAATTACGTTTGAAACAACGAAGAAAAGCCAGCAAAATTAGATGTCACACACGAACAAGGAACTACGTACACCTGTGGGGATCAGATATGTGAGATCCAGAAAAAGCGCCAAACCCAGAAAATTTATCCTCAGTATTGCACCACATCCCTGTAAAAAATGTTCAGCCAATCCAATGCTCCCACGTGTCATATACTAAAGAGCACATTTCGGTTTATGCCGTACAAAATATGAAGACAGGAAGGATGGTTTTGGCGTGTGATAGTGACACAGGCGATCACGACTCAGGTGATTGACGTGGCATAGTCAGTACGGTACACGTGGAAAGTGATAGATAGATGAGAAGTAGAGTGTGATACGCATGATGCCAAAGCTGCTAAAAGCAGATCAACTTGGAAACTGCAGTCTTTAGCTTGTGCAGGTCCTCAAGACTCGAACAATTGTGTCTTTCCCGAGAGTCACATGAAATGAAACTAACACTAGTAACAAATAAAATTCTTCAAATTGAAGTTTGTTGATTTATATCATGGTAATTTGAAAAGCTTTATTTACTCCTTAAATAATTTTTGCTCCAACAAACTCTTCAATTCAATGAAAATATATGAAAAATGTATATGTATTTATTATATGAAAAGAAAAAATTCATGTTTTTAACATTTTCAAATGAGGTTTTGTTGTTCCAAAGTAAAATTAAATGTTTGAAGAGCTAAAATCAACTCACTAGTCATGAAGAGAGAGAAATAAGTTGTAACTTTGATGACTGAGGTTGAATTGGCTATTAGAGAGAGTTTTTCTAATGTGGCTAACTTATTTTAGAAGTCCAAAACTGTTGAAGATGCTCTAAAATAAAACTATGTTCATTCTTTCTCATTTTTTCGTAAATACCACGAGGTGTCCCCACATCCGAAAGGTGGGATTAATCCCCGCTCGGGTGTGGCTTGCCCATGCCCACAAGGTACTTCAAACGAGTTTGTTATTGAGGCACTAGGTAACTCGCCAGCTGAAGGTGGTAGTTTGCCAACCACACCACACCTTGTGGTTTTGTGTGTGGCCTTTTTGTTGTTAATTAAGTTGCAAAAAAAACCCACCTAGTAATAGTATTTTATTCTGAAATTCATAGGTTGTACTTGAATGATAATAATACAGACGTTTTTACCTAAATATATTTGATTTTAGGGTGCTGTTAAACGAACCCTCAAATTAACTGAGTATACCCTATAATCTAAGTACACCCTAATAATTAAATCAAAATATAAAATTAACTAAATACACCCTATTTAAATACTAAAATTACCCCTAATACACCCTAATGTCACACAACACCCTAATACTAAGTACACCCTATTTGTCGTATTCATCAAATATGTTTCTGTCAACTCCTATTCCCTTGTCATTGACGTCTGCTGATAATGTGTTTCCATCACTCGTTGAACTTTCGTCTCTTCACAGTGTCATAAAGTTGCATCTGAGTGGAGTGATAGGAAACCTACCTAACCCGCATGAATTCCCATCATATCTCAACCAATTAATCTTGCATCAGTCCCGTCTTGTCTCCGATCCTATGGAGATGCTTGAAAAGCAGCCTTATCTATTTGTTTTAAGACTAAAGACTTCTTCTTCTTATAATGGAAAGAAACTGAAATTTTCTGCCAACAGCTTTCTCAACAGTAGTCGTACCTTTTGTTCTACATACAACTAACAAGGTGAATGTTGGAGGCCAAGAAGTCACACCAAATACTGACAGAATATGGAGAAATTGGGAACAAGATGATACATAACATAACATAACGGACGGTACCATTTCTATAATATTTCACAGATAATTATATATTTATTACAAGCCTCATGGATCCTTTGTCCATAACACAATTAAATAAAATAAATAATAACATACAAAGTCTGTTTTGTTTTTTGTTAATTAAAAATATCCAGCCATTGAAATTCATATCACACCTTATTCAAAGCACATTAGTCGTAATCATGTCTCCAACCATGAACAGCAAGAGGCAGGCCCCAATCCTCACCAAGGGGTGAATCTGGGCCAAAGGCCACACCTCCTCTAGGCTGACCACGTGGCCCGTTATGTTTTGGGCTTGGGCTTCTTGGGATTAGGAAGGTTGCTGTCCCTCCACCAGAGCTTGACGAATCACAGCCCGATCCAATTACAGACCCTCTCTTTGTTGATGGGTTCCATTGAGGAGTGGGCGGGCTGCGCTGCTTTCCTAAGCTTAGGCCTCTTGCCTTGGCCTTAGCAGATTGGGTCGGTGCCATGTAACTAGGGACGTTGCCTGAGCTTTGTTGGCGGTGGTGCCGGGTTGAATAGGGGTTCGAGTCGATCATGTCCTGATTGAGTAGGCCCATATTGATGTGAGGCGAACTCGAAGTTGCGACTGTGTCCATTTCAACTGTCTTCTCAGACATGTTGTCAGTTGTTGTTGTGGTGATGTTTGTTCCGTAAGAGGTATCCCGTGGACTTGAGTGACGGGCCTGGTGGGGTTGCGATGACATCCAACGCTCGAGCCAATTCCAACCCCATTGGGACTTGTCGCTCTGATTGAGCTGGAGCCCAAATTCAGTATCATCATGAGTGGGTTGTAGAAGTTGTTGCTGCCTCTGTCAAACAACAAAAGGGAAACCCTATAATTAAATGGATCATGCACAAAGACGAGCAAAAGAGCTCACTGAGGCAGACACAAACCTGGTAGCTATAAGCATAAGCGAGGGCTCTCTCTCTTTTGACCTCAGCATCATGTTTCTTTGAGACATTTTCCCTTGAAGCTTTGATGCCTAGTGGAGCCATTCCTACTTTGCATTTCATATTTCTTCAAGGGACTCTTGAGCTTTTGCTCTTCAGCTACCTCCATAAATGCTCTTCTTTCGTGTTCATCATCATCGTCGTCGTCATAATATTGATCCTGATTTGCCTTGTTGTGAAGCTTGTCTTTCGTTAATTGGAGTCGTCGAGCTCGAACTCTGGCTTGTACACGCACTAATGCCTGCATGCACCGCATTGTCATTTGTGCTTGCTTCCGCACATTATGGCCTCTCACCAATGCTTGTAGCCTCACCAATCCCTTCAAAGCACGTCGCGCACGTCGAGCCTGGTTAATTCAAAATTAATTATCACAATAATTCTTATAACTTATAAGCAAGTTAATTAAAGTGCCGGGCTGAAATTAAATTAAGGGAAAAGTGTAATTACTAGGTAGCCTCTGTAATGTGACTGTATGAGAGTTGCAGCTCTTTCTTCCTTAGAGTGGCGTCCATAGCCGGCCAATCGAACAACTTTGGCGGCGGCTTGTGCGGCGGCAACAGCAGCTTCAGCAGCGGCAGCAGTTGCCACGGCAACAGCAATGGCATGGTTTCTATCTTGATCAGACTTGAGAGGAGTTGATGATACAGTGGTGCACTCGTCGTTGGTGATGTCCGGTGAACTCTCTGCAGGAAAATGTTCAAACGACACAACCTCTGCCGCATCATGTTGCTGCCATTTCTCCCCAATTAATTCCTTCTGAAATTAAATCATGTCACATAATAACAATACTATTAGAAATTATAATTAGCACTAAATTAAGACATGACATTATGTTCATCCCCTTACATCCAAGTTCAAATTTTTTTTTCTCCGTTAATTTATAATAGTTTAAATTATTATTTGTATATCAAGAAAATGACAATAATATGGTCCCTGATGTGATGGCTTAGGTGGCGTGACAATAATAAGTCATGATTCCTTCACGTGCCTTACCGTGCATAGCTTGCTAGAAAGGTTAGATTAGCTTGGTTTGGTATATAAATATGTGTATGGTGGTGATGTTGATAGGGGACCATGGGATGGGATAGGATGGGCATCGTCTTCTTTTTTCTGCGTTCATGGTCCTAAAAATGCCAGTACCAAAGGTAGCTCGGGTTCATTTTTCATGTGATTCCACTAGGGCTTTTCATCACCTCCCAACAAACAAAGGTCACGATCTTGATTGATATATATGTTCTATGTAAATAATTAAACTTAATTATTCGCATACGAATTCTAAATCATATAGCCCCTTTTCCAATTTGTACTTAAGTTAAAAGAGTAATTAACGAGTATATAAGTAATAAGTTCTGCAACCTAGAATACTTAATACAAAGTTGATTACTTAATTTGTGAACTAATGAGCAAAGAAGAAAAAGTGAGATTAATAAATAATTAACCTTTTTGTCCGGCGAGTCCTTGGAAGAATTTTTGAAAACTTTCTTAACTGACGAAAACCAGCTGCTTCCTTTCTTCCCCATCTCCGGCCAGAAGATCAACTTGATCTCATTGCCCTCATCACCATGTGCGGGACGTGGAAATTGTATCTCCTGCCATCCAAGTCAAAAGGGAAAAGAAAAAAAAACATGTATAAAAAGCATGGCCAATTATATCTAAAAAGAAGAATAATTTGAATTGAAACAGATATATATTTATAGAAAAATAAGACATATCAAACCTGAAAACCTGATGATGAGAAGAATCTAAGCTGATGAGCTAATTGCTCTCATCTTACAAGCATATATAATTCAGACAGACATATATCTTTCTTAGAAATCAAACAAAGAAAATGAGGTGAACAAATCAAGAGTGAAACATGTCTAGAGGGAGACAACAAACAAACCTCAGCAGCAAGAGACAGAGGGAGAGAGAAATGGGAAAGGGTGTGTGTGTGTGAGTGTGAGGGTAATAATAACCGCAAGCCCGCGCAATCGCCGTTACTATTTAACCATTTCACGTTGTGAAGTGAATCGATCTATACATATATTACATACTTACATATACGATAATAATATAATGTTAATGTTTGCAGTTGCAAAGTTGGGGCTCGCTGGCCCAATTGGGCTCCTTCCACGTCATCTACAGCACAGCCTTGGCTCGTAACCAAAATGAGGATAAATTGTGCAGCTAGCTAGCTACTCAACAACATGCTTCTTCTGCTGTATTATATATACAAGGGATTACTAACCTTGAACAAGAAACAAAGGAATTATTAGAAGCCTTTTCTTTTTAATAAAGTCACGGATTTAATGCTTTTTTTTTTTACTTTTCTATTTTCCCATCTTAATATATAATTAATTGTTAGTTTGGCATAGGAAATATTCCAAATTTGAGTTAAATATTCAATCAGACAATTACATTAAATATTAACTGTAATGGAATTATATGAGTCTTCATTTCAACAATATGGGTCATGCTAGGGAGATCAATTTTAGATATTAACTATGTACCATATCTCTGATAAAGGTGATGCCTACCAATACAATGGGTCTCAGGCTCTATTAAATATATGGTGCACAAGTTGGTATTTAAAATTGGTCTCCTTAGCATTTTCCTTTCAACATATTGCAAATTACTAATTCCCTTCCCTACCAAACATAGAAAGAGATCGAGATTCGGGATCCATGGTAACTTTTGCTGATGACATTTGTTTAATTTTAGGGAATATACTGCTTTGCTTGCTTAATTAATTAAAACCTTTTTTCTTCTTCTTAAAACTACGAAGAAAATAACAAATCATTATTATATAAATAAGAAAGACTTTTCATTTTCTTGTTTTGTTTGAAGGGAAAAATTCAGTATTTTGTCACGGAACTTAACCTTGGGTCACATCCATTACCCCAAGTTGCAGGGCAAACATAGTGCATATGCATATACGTTGGTCTGTCTTTTTGTATCTTCCATATACTGGCATTGGCTCCACCTCCACTTGATAAAATCATCAGCCTCACCATCGCTGTTGGTGTTCACCAAATTCTTATTACCACACAACTAATTCTTCAAACTCATCAAAAGCAAAGCCTCCCCTACTTTGCCAACACATAATTAATTTGGTGAAGAGTTAGAGTCCATGTCACACTTGTCGGTTGCCAATTCGAATGGAACCTTTTGCTTTTTTTTGTTTTTTTGTTTTTCAGAGAGTAATTATGGTTTTGTCAAACGAATTTCTAATTACATTGTGTTAAATGTCTAAAACGTATTGGTCTTTTTTGCGCATTAAATTTTTAGTTTCCATTGGGTGTGAGTGTGACTGACTTGTGAGGAGATGAGGGGAAAGGGGGAGGGGATATTTGTAAGGCAAGATATTTATCTGTTTTGAATTTCGCAATTAAGAAAGAAACCTGTAGGCTGTACTGTACTGTGGGCAATATGGTTCCACCACATAAATTAATATATAACTTTCTTCCTTGCTGAGCTGTGAAGTTTTCCTTGCTGAGCCAACCAACCAAGCTATAAGTACTTGAAATGGAGAATAAAAGAGTTTAACTAAGAGGTAGATGGTAGATGACATTGCTTGCATTTAAAGGGAATTTTTTCTGCCTTGCTTTTGATGGATTAAACTTTGGTTGGTGAAATGCAGCTTTCATAATATTTAAATTAAGTTAATTATGTTACTGGACTGCAGCATCACAATTGAAATAGAAAGTCAAGTATTATGCCTTGCTCATCCAATCTATATAACCAGATACGTTTAAGTAAAATAATGTGGATTATAACCCATATATATACTGAAATTCTCCTGTACTGACATTTAAACGTTATTACCATTCGGACGCTATGTATTTTTTACTATCTCTCCATGCTTTCTTCCTTATTTACAATGACATACACACGGTAATAACGTGCGAACATATAATATAATAACTATATATATACATTACCTTGTATCAAACAATTACAAGTATATATGTTGGGGGATGGAATGAGATTATGGCTTATGCTTCAACTATACCTAATTAAACTAAGAGATCTCAACTACTACTACTCATTGTTATCATGAGGTATTTACATTCCTTTAGATCCAATTTAGATTTGGTACAACAAATCTAATCTAATGTCCTCAAGTTTCTTTGTTAACCAACTTCAAAAATTACCACACAAAGAAGAAAAAAAAAGAACAATTTGTGTACAACAAAACTTGGAGAAGAATTCTGAATGCACAATGGTCCCCCAGAAAAAAAGAAAAAAAAGAAAAAAGACTAATATATGTGAAGCCATATTAACATGACTTCGATGTGATGTTGCAGTACCATAATTATGATGAAAGGTGCTTGTCACCAACCAAAATTTAATCCATCATCGAGACTTCTGAAATATGATAAAGTGGTAGCCTTCTGAAATAGAGAGATAGTGGATTAAAGCCCTCCATTTTCCCAAGCTAGGAAGCTAGGTCATCTCCAGTCATAGGGCTAAATGTAATCCATAGCTAAAAATTTAGCCCTCTAAAATATTAATTTTTTAAAGAATAATGCAGGGCTAAAATTTTCCATCTCCAACCATACATGACTATATTTTAGGATCCTTCATATTTTATTATTTTGAGAAGAATGGGGTCCACAAAAAAGTGGATGGATTTCAATGTGCAATATGAAAAGCACATGCATGGGACCCACAAAAAATTTGGCCTAGGCTAAAGCTAGGCTAAATGTGGCCCGGTTGGAGGGCTAAAGGGCAATGTGGCCCTCCAAATTTGGCCAAAATTTTGTTTAGCCCATGGCTGGAGATGAGATTTGCATTATTTTAGGGCTATATTTAGGATATAGCCCATGGCTGGAGATGGCCTTATAAACTTATATTTTAGAGCCTCATCATTTGATGTAATTAATAATTATCAATTGAAGTTACATAATTATTCACTAGGGGCCAATTTGGCATTGCTGTGCTGTGAAAATAATCGCTGTCAGATTTGCTCTTGAAGAAATCAGTCGTGAGAGAAAGCAGTTTGGCTTTTGGTAAACTTTTTGTTAAAAGTGTTGTTGGTACTGATTTCTGCAAAATCATTAAACCCAGAGCCTCTTCGAAACTGATTCCTGCATAATCAGAAAATGAAAGCACCTCATTAGCTACTTTCCCTTATAGCTTTCTCTCACATCAATTTTTAACAATAAGTTATTTTCTCATAGTTTACCAAACGGGTTGGGCTTTCCAAAATTGTTCAAAAATCATTTATCACCCAAATAAGTAATGTCAAACGGGCACTAACTATTTATTGGTTAAATTACTATTTCACCCCTAGAACGGGTGCTCGGTCTCACTTTACCATATGAAACTAAAATTTTCACACTTAACCCTCATAATCTCTAAAAATTGCTGAAATGTTATCATTTTCGCACTCAAACCCCATCCAAACCAGCAACACCATCGCCCACACAAAATCCAACTACCACCATCCAATTGAACCAGCCAACAATTGTTTATTTCGTCATCGTAACTTGATGCAGACAATTAATTTCGTCAGCATAACACCCTCTTTTCGTCGGCAATAGGTCGGCGCTATTTGGAAAACTTGATGCGTGGTGTATGCCAACAAATGAAGCATTTCGTCGCTAGAAGGTTGTTCGACATAACTTATGGCGACAAACCTGGCCAAACGTTTTCATCTCCACAACCTTTTGGATAAAATATTGATTCCTCTGGCGACAACTTTATTTCGTCATCGTAACTTAATGCAAACAATTAATTTCATCGGCATAACACCCCCTTTTCGTCAGCAATAGTTTGGCGCTATTTGGAAAACTTGGTGCGTGATGTATGCCGACAAATGAAGAATTTTGTCGCTAGAAGGTTGTTTGGGAGACAAATTTGTTGTTTGTCGCCATAGCTAAGTTTTCTTGTAGTGTGCAATGTCATTTGTTGTTGAAAACTAACTTTGCAATTCATCTTTCAAGTTGATAGATGTATTTGTTTGATCTTTAAATGCTACTCCATCTATTGTGCTTATATCCATTATCGTACTCAATGTAATCCCTTATTATATCTCCATGGTTACTTTATTATTTTCCTTTTTCCCCCTTATTATTTTCAGTGTGGATGTGGCTGATGATGTGATTTCAATTTTTGATACTGGCCCTGGGATGGATGGAAGCGATGAAAATTCTATAGTGAAGTGGTATTTAATTTTCCTTAAACCATTTTATGTCTTCTCTTTTTAAATAAATTTGCATGAGGGTTATGGGTTACAAGAGTCCAAGGCAAAAGTTTGGGTAGGAATGGTGAAAAATGTTTTACTAAAAATCCAATATCAAGTTTCCATATGACAAGAGAATTACAAAGGAAAGCAAAAGGACATATAGCCCCATATGTAGAGAATTACTTTATCTATGTGCAGTGTGATGAAGAATCCAAATCAGGGAAGACCATAACGCCAGTAAACTTTAAGGTTTCTAATGGTCTTTGTTTTTTTTAAATAAAAAAATGGTATTTCATTAATGGGTAGAAGCCTACGATAGCCACATCTCTTGGTGGTTATTTTAATATATCCAGATGATTGAGTATGCATCCTTGAACTGTGAGTTGTAACATGATTAGGATTTTATCAGATTATATATGGTTTACTTGCCAGGCTTGTCTTGTCTGCCTGACCGACTAATACTTCTGCTAGTAATTTTTAACCTCAAGTACTCCAGCCAGCGTCATTACAAAACTTTGATGGAATTTTTTTGAAGAAAAATAGAAGCTTTCTTCATTTCTTTCATGTAATTTATTGAATATCTAATATGCTTTTAGATATCTAATATCAGGAGTACTGTCTTAGTGTTCATTCCTGTACCCATCTATATGAGCTCTTACTTCTTAGTGGTACCTTAAAGTTAAGTCTTTAGATCTTTCTAAGGAATTTTTCCCTTTTAATTTCCCAGGTTAATGGTGTTGATTTAGCCGAGATTGAAGGTGGGGAAATTGCAATTACGAACGTACGTTCATTCATTCATGCAATGGTCCTGATTTTGTTCTACAGCTTCATTTCTCCTGTAAACAAGACAGTATGACTAAATCTCCAGGTAACTGACTAATTTCGTTCTTTGGTAAATTATCTCTTTCTTTTTTTTATAGAAAAAGCTTATGTAATTATGCAGTTGTCAACCTCTTTTATATATTCATTCATTTATGTATTATGTCTTAACTCTTAACAAAATGTCAACTCTGAGTCTGAGTGGCCCTTTGTCATACTTCATATATGTAGATTTGAAAGCATATATACTAGCTAATGCTCGCCTTAAGTCTGTCTATTTTCCTATGGTTGAGGTACGAACATGGTATATATATTAATATATTACTAACTCTCTTGTTGCTGGACATTATATGAAATAGGCAATATACCCCATCCATTTTTAATCCACTTTGAGAAACCATGGATGGTATTATCATAGTACAAAACCCCACTTAGTTCAACCTCCAATCTGTTTCCTACTTTCTTTCATCTTTCCTCTTTGAACTGACCTATTCTCCTCTATATCCCCACCCTCTCTTTTCTCGTCCCAAACTCCCACCATATTTGCACGTTAATCTTTGCGTGGGTCCTTCTTGTACATAACTTATGTTTTACTACGTTGTGAAAGTTTATGAAATTGTTCATCACAGGGAAAAGAGAATATTGAGAAAATTTTGGAGATGTTAGAATCTGACGGATGCGGAATGTCAGAAAACTTTGAAACCTATAGTCGTGTCTCTATTCGGAGGCTTGGTCGCCTACTTCCAGATGCTCGTTGGGTAGGCATTCAGTTTTTTATTTTTTTCCTGGTGGAATTACGTAGGTTTACAATCAGAAAGAGAGATACTAAGTTTTAGTCCTTCTGGTTGAACTATTATATGTTTTCACTAATTATTGTCACATGTGCAAACTGAAAGCTGCAGTACATTATAATGAAACTGTTGTCTGGAAATACATCGTTGGCCTATTTCCTAATAGCTAAAGCTTTTGAAGTCCAATGGTTGTTTGACAAAAATATGCATGATCTAATAGAGCTTTTGAAATATGCATCTGAGTGCTTTTGTAGCTACCGTTGGTCTCTTCCACAATTGGCTGACCTTTGAGGGAGTCCTTGTACATTAATCCCAAAAAGATCAATATACAGACAAAAGTTGAGTTGGACTTGTGTGTTTCTGTATTGCATTTCTGTGCTTAAATGTTTGATGAATGTTGTAACTTTTAAAGGATTTATGTGCTCCATGAAAGACTTTCCTTTTATTTAGTATCATCCCAACACACAAGTTGATTCAAGGATGTGGTTGATTTTTTCCTTTTGAGATGCAACTGTTATTTGCTATAATGGTGTCTTTTTATCTGGTATACCACAGGCCCGGCTTCCTTTCATGGAATTCAAGCAAAAAAAAGGAGATAAGGCAGACTTGTTGAAAAGATGTTGTTTAAGAGTTAAATGCTTTATCGGTAAGCCAGTTCCCTTCCTGAACGTTTTCTTGTCATTCCTCTGGAATTCTTCTGTTTTGTAAACATGCATGAACAAATAATGTCGTGGTTGCAGAGACTGACGCTGGTATCCAACACCATCTAAGGTAAAATGCTATATATTTGCGTGTGTGTGCGCGTGGAAAAATAATTTTCGAGTGTGTCTGTGACCACACCATTGATTTTTTTGTTGTTGAAAAACAATCTTCCTCCTTTATGGAAATTTCTTGAGTATTCTGATATTTCCCCTTCTCCCTCTTTCTGCCTCTTTGCTTTAGTTCTTGCAAATAACAGATTTTAGATCATTATATTAGCTGGTTGGTTGGCGCAGACTTTTACTGATAACTTATTGATAGAAGGGACATGTATCATCGTTGTTATCTTTAGTTTTGGATGGTGTGGGTAATCTTTTCAGGAATTGCCATTTCCTTCAATGAGTAAATATGTTCTGTGTTGCACCTAAGTGATCAATGATCATTTGGTTTGAGAAGTTGAGGCCATTTGATATTACTATACAGTTCCACAAAAGACATCTGGGTGATTTTACTTGTATACAGAAAGCATAATTTATACACACACATGGAGCTGAGCAAATGGAAGGCATATATTGTATCTCTGGTTAGCTGGTTCCATCCCAACATATCTATCCCGGCGACATTTGCCGTATTAGACCTCTCCCGACGACGTTTCGTCGGGAATGTGTAATCCGACAAAAATTTGCCGGCATAGATATGTGCCGACGAAACTTCGTCGGGAGAAGTGGTGGTTTGCAATTTACAGGGTATAGCCGGGCGGCTATACTTTAAAATATTCTTTTTTGGGGTATCGCCGTGCGGCTATACTGTTAAGATATTATACTTTTAGAGTATAGCCGCTCGGCTATACCTAAAATATTAGAAATATTCTATTTTGGAGTATAGCCGTGCGGCTATACTGTAAAAATTATATATATGTAGTATAGCCGCGCGGCTATACTATTTAAAGGTACAGATTGTAAATAGAATATTTTAAAGGTATAGCCGCGAGGCTATACTCTTTGAATCTATTATGTTTTAATTACTTTTATGTAAATATTTTAATTAATTTCATAAAATTTACTTAATAAATACTAATTAATTATATTTAATTATCTTAAATAATTTTGTGGAATTTAAAATTGTTTTAAAAATAGTTTCAATTATTTAAAAATTCTAGGAAATTATTTAAAATAGTTTCAATTACTTCTCGAAAAGTTCCTCCAGAAGTAATTGTGGCAGTTGTTCATCCTGCCAGTTATGTCTCTTCTTGTGCTTCAAAGACCCTTGACCAGAAGTATATTGCTAGAAATAATTTTAAAATGTCCATGGAAGATAAGTTCAGAAGTGATGCTGAGGGTCTTCAAAATGTTCGCGACATTTCGGCATGCGCAGTACCTGAGCCACGTAAAGGAATTCAAGGGTTATATATCTTTCCACTTAAATCCAAGTACCCAGCTTTGTTTCAAAGTTCTGGTGTCTATACATTTTCATTCCATCTGGTAAGTAATATTTGGCAACCTGTCTTATATTTTTGTTCCGTTTTTAATGTGTTAATTGTAATTTGTTTCTGATCATTTTATATGTGTACTTGTTTACAAGACTGAGTCAAATTGTAAGCATGTTGAGAAAAGAGTATTGATCAAGCAAGCTCCAAAAGTGGAGTATAGCAAGATCCAATCCACTTGTCCAAATGGGAAAGGTATTGCTTCTCCAAGATATATCTCACCTTCCTCAAGTAGAAAACTTAAAGGTACTGGTTGTGATAATGAGAAGATGCAGAAATAAATGCAGTTTTGAATTTATAGATAATATAAGTTTCATATTTTTAGCACAGATGTACCGTAGTAAGTTTATCTTTCATATCAAATCCAGATCCAAAAGTGGAGCATGGAAACAAATGCACTTTTAAATCATCTATAGGTAGCCTGAAGTTTATATTTTGTATGTGCCACATTGACAATGACGGCTGTTAATTTTTATGTTCAGGCTCCCGTAATGGGGACTCCAAAAGTGGGGCTTGATGAGATTCAGGTTCAGTCTTCGCATGGCAAGGTTTTGCCTCTCCAGGATTCCTTTCCCGTTAAATTAGTAATATGTAACCTGAAGTTTATATCTTGGATTTACCTCCATCCACAATGATGTTGCTAGTTTTTTATGTTCAGGTTCCTGTAATGAAAGCTCCAAAAGTGGAGTATGATGAGAGTCCAATCCCTTGCCCAAATGAAAAGTTGGAGGCATCAAATTTGAATACGGAGAAGGTGTGGAAACTATGCAGTTTTAAATTACTTATAGATGAAGTCTTGTATCATGGATGTACCATCGTAGTTCATCTATCATATGATCCAGATTCCATATCAAGTATTTGAGCTCTCATTAGCCCAAAGATGCATAGGTTTCTTCATTATAATGTCCAGATTATTTGCTTAATGCAATAATCAAACAGATTTGGAAATCTTGCCTTAAACAATTCCTTTCTATTCTTGACTTTGCTTCTCATCCCTCCAGGAATTGGTGAAAGACCTTGACCGAAGTGAATTGCAGATTGGAGATATGGAAAAGAATTTGGATGCGCTTAATGAGGAGAAGGCAGCAATTGAGTAAGATATATATGTTAGGAAATTACGCAGATTTCCCTATAAACCAGATTAGTGAGAATGCGAAATAACAGAGGAAATAAGACACATGATTTGATAACGGAGTTCAGCCAATTGTGCCTACGTCTCCGGACCTGCTGCAGATCATTTTACTTGAAGGGAGAAAATATACAAAGTGTTTACAACACTCACAACTCACAACCCACCCCGAATCATACTAAGAATTTTTCTCACAAAATTCTTTCACAAGCTTTGCTCTTAAGCTTTTCTCTCAAGCTTTTCTCTCAAGCTCTCTCTAACTCTCTAATTGGGATGTGATACAAATGAGAGCTAAGGGGGTTTATATAGGCTTCAAAAGACATAGTTTGCCTAATGTTAGGCACCCTTATTTTGACTAAAGATTGCCTAAATTAGGCACCTCTTATTTTGACTAAAGATTGCCTAAATTAGGCACCTCTTATTTTGACTAAAGAATGGTTGGTGCCTATTTCCTTGACAATCTCCCACTTGAAGACTGATTTCAATCTGTCTTCACACCTCGAATATGCAGCAGATCTTTCCGATCTTGTTACTCTTGTAAGCCAACTGAAGTTGAACACAACTTGATTTGTCGATAGTCACCGTCTTTGTCAACATATCTCTTTGGATTCTTGCTTCCTTGGATCTTCTCCGGTGTTAACACCTCATCTTCCAACAAAGATCTGATAAAGTGATAACGAAGTCCAATATGCTTGGTTCTTGAATGAAATGCTGAATTCTTCGCCAAGTGTATTGCACTCTGACTATCACTATGCAAAACATTCTTCTCTTGTTTGAATCCCAACTCTGTTAACAAACCTTGAAGCCATATCATCTCTTTCTTCGCCGATTCTTGCTACATACTCAGCCTCTGTAGTGGATAGAGTGACAATCTTACAGTAATCGTGACATCCAACTAACACTGTATTTCCAACAGTGAATATATAACCGGTGGTGCTTCTTACGTGATCGACTTCACCTCCAAAGTCTGCATCTACATAGCCTTGTACTTTTAACTCACCCTTACCAAAGTACAAACATTTCTCTGTGGTGCCTCGTAGATATCTTAAAATCCACTTTCTTTGCTTCCCAATGAGCTTTCCCTGGATTTGACATAAACCTGCTAACAACTCCCACTCGCATGGCCAATGTCACGGTCTCGTCTGAGACCATTGCGTACATCAAACTCCCAATGGCCGAGGCGTAAGGAACCTTAGCCATGAGATCTCTCTCTTCCTCCGTCTCGAGGACCGATCCTTGGATAAGTGAAAGTGACTTGCCAAGGGTGTCTTGACCGGCTTGGCGTCACCCATGTTGAATCTCTGCAAAACACGGTTGATGTACTTTCTCAATGCGAGATAACCGCAAAATCCTCTATGCTTATCTCTTGTGATTTGCATTCCAAGAATCTTCTTTGCGGACCCAAGTCCTTCATGTCAAACTCCTTTGACAATTGCTTTGCTTCAACCTTCGATATCATCCATATCGAACCTGCTACTAACATATCATCAACATAAAGTAGTAAAATGATATAATCGACCTATATCTTTTAAAGTAGCAACAGTGGTCGGCGTTACACTTCGAAACCTTCCTTGTGCATGAATCAGTCAAACTTTTTGTACCTTGTCTTGGAGCTTGTTTCGTGCCATACAAACTCTTCTTAAGTTTGCACACCATGTTCTTATTTCCTCTTTCTCGAGAAACCTTCTCTGGTGCATGTATATCTCCTCATCCAAGTCTCCGTGAAGAAATGCGGTCTTCACGTCTAACCTGCTCAAGATAAAGATCTTCAATGGCAACAATACTCAACAACGATCACGATAGTATTAAGCTTCACAACGGAGAAAAAATGTCGGTGTAGTCAACTCCTTCCTTCTCACTGGAATCCTTTGACAACTAGTCGGGCTTTGTATCTCTTAGAACCATCATGTTCTTCTTTCACTCGGTACACCCATTTGTTGTGAAGTGCCTTCTTCCCACGGGTAACTCGGCTAGTTCCCATGTCCGGTTGGAGATCGAGACCTCATCTCGTCTTTCATGGCAAGCTCCCACTTGCTAGCATCTCGATCGACAAGCTTCATCATAGCATTCAGGCTCACCTCCATCCCGGCAACAAATAGTTCATGTATCTCCTGTTAGGCACATGTGGCCGAGAAGACCTTCTCAATACAGAGGCTGGAGTAGGAGGTTGCAGAGTGTCGGTTTACTCCGCACTTGCATCGGCCCAACGAGTTCCTCTAGGCGAGGACTTGCTACCATCGGCTCCGTCCACGAGACTATCTGGGACATCATCTCGTATCTACAAATATTGGCACACTCGCTCTGCGTGTTCTTTGGCGTCGTTTTTATGTCTGTCCTTGTACATCACTATTTCATTAAAAATCACATCTCTGCTGGATCACCTTCTTGTTTTCGTTATCCCAAATGCGGTAGCCAAATTCATCCTCGCCATAGCCGATGAAGGTGCATTTCTTAGATTTGGGATCAAGCTTATTCCTGCCTTGATCACTAATATGCACATATGCTACACAATCAAGACTTTTAGATGTGATAGTTTTATCTCTTTTCCGCTCCATACTTCCTCCTGGTATTCTATGCTCCGGTGGAACCGATGGGCCTCGGTTGATCAAGTAAGCGTTTAAGTCTATTGTTTTTTGAACCCTTAGGTCGGCCACGTCTACCGTTTTGTTGGGCAACCTCATTTCCTCCTTCATTATAACCAGACTCTTCAGCAGGCATTCTCTTATCTTCCTCACCCACAAGAATAGTAATCTCATTCTCCAAACTCATCAGAAAAGTATCTTTACCATCATCATGATCACCAACTACTATTTCACCAGGCATTCCTTGAATTTCCTTACCTAAAATATTCTTCTTCCTAGTCTTTGAACCCTTTGGCCGACCACGCTTATTCTTCAGCTCGACAATTTCATTTCCAACTTTCATTTCAACAGCTTCCTTACCTACAAGAATAGGCCCCCCATTTTCCAAACTCGTACACAAATCAGTCTGATATCTGCCATTCATACCACCCATGACTTCAGTATGCACTTCCCTTTTTTCATCACCGGAAAGATTTTTGTTCTTGCTCTTTGAACCCTTAGGTCGGCCACGTTTATTCTTCAGCTCGACAATTTCATTTCCAACTTTCATTTCAACAGCTTCCTTACCGTCAAGAATAGGCCCGCCATTTTCCAAACCCGTACACAAACCAGTCTGATATCTGCCATTCATACCACCCATGACTTCAGTATGCACTTCCCTTTTTTCATCACCGGAAATATTTTTCTTCTTGCTCTTTGAACCCTTAGGTCGGCCGCGCCTATCCCTTGGCTGTACAAACTCATTTCCACCTACATTTTCAGAAGTGGCTTGACCTGGCAATCTCCCCACTTCTTTTCCAACAAAGATCTCATTCTCCAACCCTGTTGAACAAACCACCTCAACCTTTCCATCATTACCACTCACAAATTTGCTGGGGTTTCCCTGATTATCTTGACCAGAGACTTTCTTCTTCTTAGTCTTTGAACCCTTTGGTCGACCGCGCTTATTCTTTGGCTGGGCAGTCTCATATACATCTTCATTGCTATCAAAAGCTTCCTTATTCGATTGCATATCTTGCTCACCTGTAAGGACAGGCCTCTCATTCTTCAAAACTGTCACAAGAAGTATTCTATCAGTGCCATCATTAGCACCCAGAATGTCCCCAGGAATTTCCTTATTTTCTGTTTCTACAAGCTTTTTCTTATTCTTCTTGGGATCCTTGGATCGGCCACGCTTAACCTTTGGCTGGACAAACTCACTTCCACAAGTGGATTCACCAGGTAGCCCCTTATCTCCCTTGCTTACAAGATTTGGCCTCTCATTTTCCAAACCCGTCAAACAGGCCATCAATCCACCAGTGCAATTTCTGCCCAAAGTTTCGCTTGACATTGCACTATTTCCATCATTTACAGGAATTGTCTTCGTAGGCAAACCACTATTTTCCTTCAACTGCACAATCTCATCTCCAAATTCATAACCACTGCACGCTTTAACTTCCATTTTCCTGTTTTGTTCACCCATAAGAGCGATCATTCGTTTCTCCAAACCAATAGGCGGAACTGATATGTCAACGCCCACAGCAAGAGCCCCTGATCCTATCGTGCCATGATTTTCCTCACCTGTAAGATTTTGCTTGGTCTTTGAACCCTTTGATCGACCAAGCTTTCTCTTTGGAGAAACAATCTCATTCCCAACTTCATTACCAGTAGTGGCTACGGCAACCAAATCCTTAGTATTTTCACCCAAAACAGGCACAGCATCACTTTTATCATTGACAACATCTTTCTTTTTAGTTTTAGAACCCTTTGGTCGACCTTGCTTACTCTTTCGTCTCACAGAGTCTTCTCCATCCACATTGTCAACAGGCACATCCTCATTCTTATCATTTGCAAGATCCTTCTTTTTCTTGTTCTTGGACCCCTTTGGCCTTCCTTGCTTACTCTTTGGCCTTGCAATCTCTTCTCCACCCACATTATCTCTGGAAATTCCACTCAACTGTGTAATGCCCTCTTCAGCCTCAAGAACCTTCTTCTTGTTCTTTGATCCTTTTGGCCTCCCACGCTTACGTTTTGACCGGGCCACCTCTTCTTTAGCATCATCTCCACGTCTACCTTCACCATATTCGTCTTGACTCTCCAAAATTTCACCTTTATTTCCAGATGCATTTTCACTTAAACAGCCTTGAACTCTTTTATCATCAACATTTGCAGAAACCGCTTTACCACCCCAAAACTGATCATTCTCACCTCTTAAAAGACCTTCAAGTCCACCTCTGTCGCCACCAAATAGGCCTTGAATTCCTTCACCGGCATTTTTACAAGCATATAGATCAGAAGACCCAACAACTTGGTTTCCCTCACCATCTAGCATCCCACCACCAATTCCACAAGAATTTTCACTGCCCCAAAACTGAATGCCTCTGCCATCAAGACCCAAACCTCCATCTGGGTTCTTATTTTCAACAAACCCATAACCAAAATTGTCACAACTCAAAACTCTATCACCATTTTCAGAACCAGCTACACCGAACCCATCTTGAATTTCTTCCAAACCGAAACCTTGACCGCCAAATTTGCATGCAGCTACATCAAACCCACCAACCTCAGTGTCTTGTCTATCTCCACCACCCCAGAAATTCACACCTTCACCATCAATGCCATCAATACCAAGGCCAACACTCCCACCACTCACTTCACCAAAAAGGCGCGCAATTTCTTCACCAACACTCAGACCACCGCCAAACCATCCTTCAACCAACTCACCTGCAGTGTCCTGATCTCCATTTCCCAGAATTTCGTCACTTTTTTGCCTACTTCTCTTTTGCCTCTGTTGATCCTCTTCAGCTCCACCACCATTTTCGCCATTGCCCACTTCCTCATGAGCTTTCCTCTTCCTCTGCGTCTCTTCAGCAACGTTCTCCATCCTCCTTTGGGTCCTCACTCACTCCTCAGCAGCAGCAAGCAGACATACCGCTTCAGCTTTTCACACAAACAAAGTGATTGCACCAAGAAATGATCAAAAACCCACCTTGGAAAATGATACAAAACAGCCAACTGTTATCAAAGATTAGACTGTTGGGCCGGAAAGTTGAAGTCCATTGACGAACCATCTTTTACAAACGCAGTAATTGAGAACGGTAGGTGATAATAAAAAGATTTCTGGCTTTTTTTGAATGTGAAGGGACAACACTGACCCATGTGTGTCACCGAGCAACGTCATTTTCGTAGAAGCTATTAGCTAAAGACCAGCAGGGATTTTATTGTGTTTACGTTAGACATGTTGTATCTCAGGCATTGTTCGCCAGACTCATCAACTCAACTGAGAACTGACAGCTCAAATCTTTGTGAGCTCATGTGCTCATTCATGGTCTCGGCTGCATCTGATCAATTCAAGTCTTTATGTCTCTGTGATTCATCGGATTGGAATCTTTGACTCTTAACGTCAGCCAGTTAATATATAGCATACTTTGAAGCGGTATAAACAACTGGTTCCATGGTCTAGTGGTTAGGACATTGGACTCTGAATCCAGTAACCCGAGTTCAAATCTCGGTGGAACCTTCTTTTTTTATTATTTACTTTTTTTGTCAATTTTTTTAGTTTTAGCAGTGTATGAATTGAAACCAGCTCAAGAAAATGAGGTCACTTAGGCCATCTTCAGTCATAAGGCTAAATGTAGTCCATGATTAAAAATTTAGCCCTCCAAAATACTCATTTTTTAAAGAATAGTGCAGGACTAAAATTTTTCATCTCCAGCCATGCATGATTATATTTTAGGATCCTTCATATTTTATTATTTTGAGAAGCATGGGACTCACAAAAAAGTGGATGAATTTCAATGTGCAATATGAAAAGCACGTGCATGGGGCCCACAAAAAATTTGGCCTAGGCCAAAGCTAGGCTAAATGTGGCCTAGTTGGAGGGCTAAAGGGCCAAATGTGGCCCTCCAAATTTGGTCAAAATTTTATTTAGCCCATGGTTGGAGATGGTTTTTGCATTATTTTAGGGCTATATTTGGGATATAACCCATGACTGGAGATGGCCTTAGAGCACTTCCACCCCAAAGGGTAAGGATAAGGGGAGGCAAGAGCAATGCAATTACTATTCACTTTATTTTTTTTTCTTTTTTCTTTTTATTACTTGAACAATTAATTTGGATATGATTTTCGGATAAGATTTTTGGTTGCATGAGTCACTATTTATTAAAAAATTCTCATATAAATTTTGGGATAAAATATTTGAATAAGATTTTGGGTTGCCATGTGTCACTATTTATTATAAAATTCTCTAAATAAAATATCATATAACATGTTAGGATAAAATCTAAAAATATCGTATAAAATTTTCAGTTGCCACGTGTCCATATTTATTAAAAAATTCACATCTCACTCCTCCATACAATTGAAATACTTACTCACTCATCATACAATTTAAATACTTCCGGTCCTCGTAGTCCGACACAATCGAGTACGAAGACGGCTCAATCATTGGGGGAGGAGGTTCAACCGGATCACCACGTGGCGGAGTATTCTCCTTCGGAGGATGTAATCGTGCCATTATTTCCTCCACAGAACGCACCACGGGAACCGATTGCGGCCATTGTTCGCTTGAGGAGCCATGTGTAATGGTTTTCTTCACATAATTGAATGAACCACGTGTATTGAATTTTGAACAATTCTTCACAACGTCCCAACATTGCTGATTTTTGAATTTTTTATTACCAAATGCACAAAACCACATTTGTGCTTGAAGAATCTATTAAAGAAATAAAATTGTAAATCCAAGAATATATATATATATATAATATGACATTAAATTGAATAAAACGGAAATTAGAAATTTGTTACCTCGTCACCAAGATTTTCACCGCTTCGAATCATTTCCCTTGTTTTTGCCAACGCATCTCTCCATTTCCCTAACTCTTTATTCAAAAAATTTCACCTACTAACAAAGGCTAAAGGTGGTTATCCGGACTGGAGAATCGGAACAACGAACTGGATCGGGAGAAAAAAACCGAAAAAAAAAAATCGGTTGACCAAAAAAGTCAACAACCGGACCGGTTCCATCCAGTTCCCATTTTTTACACCACCGCACCGGACCGGACCGGTTGGGGTTTTTTATATATATATTTTTAATCTAATCCTATTCTTTTCATTTTATAATTAATATTTTTACAAGTTTAACTTCAAAATATTTCTCATTGTATGAATTGGATCATTTGTTATTTTTCAAACCCATAAAATAACTTATTTATTATAGTTTGTATTAAAAAAAAAAAATCGGTTCAAAACCGGACCGGAACTTGACCGGCTGGTTTTTCAAAAAAATTTCAATTAAACCAGACCGAATCGGATTGGATGAATAGTACCAATTCCGGTTCCAGTTTGAGCAAGGAACTAGACCGGACTGGACCACGCCCACCCCTAGCCAAGGCCATTTCCGTCCGAGTCGAACTCGATCTTTCACAAAATTCTCCATGAATTTTTCTCCACATATGAGAGAATTTCATCTCATTGCCTGTGATCGGGCAATGAACAACTTTGACCCGACACTCACACAACAAAATATCCTCAACGGTTGTCCACGTGCCTCCAGCTTAACTGGAAGATGCCATTTAATTTTTTGACACAAATTGAATTTTGTGAGGAGAAAAATATTTTGTGTGGAAAGTGAAAAATATTTGAAGGAGATGAATTTATATGAAGATTTGTTGTGGAAAGTGAATAATATTGGTTGGTATTTATAGAAAAAAAAATTCACAATTTTTTGGTATTTTTAAAAATATTCTAAAGGAGAAAAATATTTGGTGTGGAAAGTGAAAATATTGGAAGGAGATGAATTTGTATGAAGATTTGGTGTGGAAAGTGAATAAGTATGGTAGGTATTTATACAAAAAATTTCATATTTATTTTATAAATTTTTTTTGCAATTTTTTAAACCCAAAAAATAGCCCAACCGTTGGATTGAAAAAAAAATGGAATCGGAGGCTCAACAATGCACCACGTGGCTGTGACCCGTTGGGCGTTGACGTCAGCGCAATGCACGTGCCAAAGGTAAAAAAATTTGAAACGCCTGTGCTGACGTCAAATTGCCTTCGGGCTTGGGGGCGGGCTAGAATTGCCCGTGGGCTTGGGTTGCTGCGGTGGACTCGTTTTTTGGCCCAAGGGCCCCCTTTGCCTGCCCTAGCCTGTTGGGGTGGACTTGCTCTTATGGTGAGCCCAGCCCAAAGGTACTATTTCTCTTCTAAATAGTTTTTTTTATAGGACATTTCTTATTGAGAAGGGTAAACCTCTGTTTTGCCCCCTGAACTGTACCATAATTGTCAATTTACCCATGAATAATTTTTCGGTAAATTAAGGACTTAAACTATATGAAATTGGTCAATTTGGGCCTTGCCGTTAATTTTTTGGATGTCCATCCAAATTTCAATCATGTGACATGCACATGGCCAGTTTTTTAGTTTTAAAATAAATGTAAGAAAAAAGAGAAGAAAATAAATAAATAAAAGTTAAAAGAAAATTTGAAGTTGTATATTCGAATTCAAATACAAAATTGAATCTGGATTGGAAAGAAGGAAATGGAGATTTTCAGATATGGGTTGGTGATGGGTGGCTGGGTTAGGTGACGGGGTGGTGCTACGCCTGGGTTTGGTGAAGGGGTGGTGCTGCGCCTAGGTTTGGTGACGAGGATGGTGCTGCTCTTGGGCAGAACCCACCATTCTATTTGTGAATCTCTCTGACTCTGAAGCATAACCCAAAAAAGGAAATAATACAAAAAGGTGCTATGTGGGAAAAGCAACAATGATCTTCATTTTCGTAGTCACACTGCTTGTCGTTATTGAGCTTGTTTTGGGACTTGGGGTTTTGCACCATGGCCTCCAGAAAATCCATAAATGATCTGCCCATTCAAACTCTTGCCTTGCCACTCTCTCTCTTCTCCCCCTTTCATCTTCTCCAACCCCAATTCCAGTTCAAACCAACCTCCACCAACCTCAATTTGAAGCGCACCTCCACCACCGACCCCTATTCAAAACCCACCTCCTCCACCGACCCCAAATGTAACAGATCAGAACCATGAACAAGCAAACTTTCCTTTTTCTCTTTCTTTTTTAGTTTCATAGGAAACAAACAGAGAATTGGATAGAGAAATACCATTGTTGCGAAGTTGAGCTGACGACTAGAGGAAGAGACGGTGGCAAACGAAGAAGGTCGAGGTCTCTCTCGCACTAAAGGAAGAAAATAAAAGAGAGAATCGATGAGAGAGAGTCAAGCGATTTGACAACAGTGAATCATGCGCATATAGAAAGGATCGATGAGAGAGAGTCTAGATAAGAAGAGAAGACAAGAGAACAGTGAAGAGGAGACAGCTGGAAAGAAGATGAGGCACTTTCATTTCACCAGAAATTTTTTTATTTGTTATTTTCTCTTTTTTAAATTTTGTTTTGGACTTTTTTTTATTATTATTTAATAAGGTGTAATTTTTTTCTTTAATATATCGAATCTGCCCTTAATATTGACAGAAATTTGAATGGATATCCAAAAATTAACGTCAAGGTCCAAATTGGCCAATTTTATATAATTTAAGTCCTTAATTTACCGAAAAAATTATTCAGAAGGAGAATTGACAATTATGGTATAGTTCATGGGGCAAAACGACGGTTTACTCTATTGAGAATGACGATAATATACTAAATTCACACACACTGCACGTATGCAAAGACTCGAACTAAAGACTTTACCTGATAGAGTAAATACTCTTGGAAATAGATTTATGAGCCAAGTTGGTAGCCAATTTTGCATGCCCTTAAATGCACCTAAGTTCTTCGAACGCAGGCTTGAAGAAAATGAGGCTTTTTAGCTTGAAAGTAACAGGAGCAAAGCAAGGTGCCCGTATTCTACTTAAAAAGTATTTTTACTGGAAACAACTGCAAGAAAGAAAAAAAAAAGGGGTAAATTTTACACCAAAAGAAGACAATAGCCAACACAACAAAATGTTGGCACTTATACACTAGTGAAGTGATGATGCAAACATATCTTCTAGTCTAGTGGTTCTTGCAAACATTTAACACAGGCAAAGTACACCAACATCATTAAACCAAAACAAGGACGAATTCAAAACAAAGCAGCATTTCACACAAGATCAGCTTTTGTTCTTGTCTTCTTCCTTCATCCTCTTCTCCCACACGCGCTTCTTGTAATCAAGCAACATTTGTGGCATCTTCACCATCAACTTGGCAGTGTTTTCCCGTTTCTCTGCAGCTATCCTGTCAACTTTGTGCCCTTTCCTCTTGGTTCTCATTTCTTTCCTTGCTGGATCATATGGCCAATCCTGTCCCTCGAGGAGCACTTCCCTTCTAATTTTAGCTCGATGACGAGCACTGATTCCAAGCGGCTTCCATGCCCCTAGATGCCAGTAACCCCACACACCCTTGGATAGCTCGGAGCTGTGTTTAGCTAACTTCTCACGCCATGGGTACTGGTACCCTCCAATTGTCTTTGCCACAGATTTTGCAGCTTGGCCTGCCATTGATGTGCTCTTTCGGGTTCTCTGCCAGACCACATAAGAAGAAGAAAATACAAGTATATATCGGCAAACTCTCAAGGGAAATGATAAATTGATGATGGCAGTAAATCTCTTCATTATCTTAAAGCCAAAACATCAAAATGCAAAACATATACGTTGCACAGACACAGGTACGAGGACACGGATACGCGACACTGTGATATGGAAAATATTATAAAAAACTAGGACACGAGGCACAGCAATTAAAATAATAATAAATTTACACACACATATATATATATATATATTAATACAACACAATAAAACATAAATGATCTCAAGTTAAAATTAATAAACAAAATTTCATATGCATATATTCATCATGAACCAAATTCTCCCGTCAAAAAAAAAAATTTAATAAACAAAATTTCATATGCACATATTTATTATGAACGAACACCATATCCTAAATCTAATTAAAAAACGATCCAAACAGCAACCACCACAGGTAATAAACCTACCGAAATAATAAACCAAATTTCAAACAGCAACCAAGAATTTTAGATTAATTAAGCTACACAATTAATAAATCAAATTCCAGATGCTAATGACCTAACCCAATTAAAAACAGAGCCTAATCTAATTGAAAAAAGATCCAAACAGCAAGTAAGATAAATTTCATTTCTTTAAACCAAAAATACCTCCTGGAGTCGTTGACTCGTGCGAGCAGCGAGGAGCAACAAAGAGAGATGGCGTCGATGGACTGTGGAGTAGAAGAGAAGAATACTATGGCGCCATTGGCTGCTGTTGGTGACTGATGCGAAGAAGACGACGGCGTGGATGGCGTCGTTGGAGGAGAAGAAGACGATGGTAAGCCGCCGAAAGGAGTGAATATGTGAGGAAACCTAGCCTCAGTCGAGAGAAGAGGATGGGTCTTACAAAATGAAGTTTTAAATTTTAAGTTTGATCCATATTTGTTTTTTAAATTTTGCCTAAAACATAGTTTCAATAATTGTGTTTTGACCCCATTCGCTTAAAAATATTTGAAAACATGTGTCAATTCTTTCATACTATATAATCTGACCCACATGGCCACATCCGAAAGAAGCAAACAAAACGAAAATGATAACCATACATGAAAACCAGAAAAGCCTTGGTTAGATTGTATTTCCTAATAGAGTGATCTATATCTTCTTGAGCGGCAAAACATGCAATGTATCAACTTTGCTACATTAGAAATCCATTTTTTCCTAGGTGATAGGCGCAAGGTGCAGGAGAGGAGTCGGCGTTTCTTTTTCTTTAAAAGTTATTTAGTATTATAAAATATAAATTATAAGTTATAAAGTACCATAATTTATATAAAATAATACATATATATATATATATTAAACAAATAATATATTATTTATTTGTTATTTGTTACTTATTAGTGGTTACTTTAGTGATTTCATAATGCAAAATTCATTTAATGTTGTATTTTCTGAGGCCCAATTCCAATCCAAATAATATATGCCGTAGCTTTATTACATGTGAATCTAAAATCATGAAAACAGGAGAAATAAAAGCGCCACCATTAAAACCCAAGCACAACAGATACTTTATTCCTTCTATATAAAAGAAAACAGTCATTTTCATTCACTTTCATCTTACTTTTTGTATACAATCAAATGGCGCCAGGCTTCCTTATATATTCATGAAGAAGTCAAACTAGCTGCTTTTTACAGTTAGCAAACCTAACAAGAGTAATCAAATTTTCATTATCTCCAAACAGCCATTAGGGTGTTTTACTTCGAGCTTGAAATTTTTACAGTAGAAAAAACAAAAACGAAGGAATACTGAACGTTTGCGTTTGATAGAACCCTAAATCAACCATACCCACACCGTCGATAGTGAATCAAATAAAACAAAAAATGAGAGAAAGAGGCAACACAATAAGCAATGAAGAATTAGGAAAAAGGGTATAACTAGCTCACCTGGTTGCGTGACGCCGCCGAATCTGAGAGAATGAGGCGGAGTAGTGAACAGTGGGAGATCAAAATTGAAAATGAAGACTGCCGGACGAGTGAAGACGAGAAATGGATATTGCTTTGCCTGTTCAAGTTGCAGAGGGTTTGATTTGATGATGGCTTTGTTTATGGGCCAGGAAAAGTAATGGGCTAGCTACTAGTATTTACATGTAAATTTCATAATAATTAATTAATTAATTGGACCTTATTTTTTTAGTAAAAAGCCCGTTTTTGTAAGCATCTGAAAAATATAACAAAATTTTCAATTTTGAATGACCACAAAAATAGATGCATAACTTGGTTTGTTTTTGTGAATTATATCATATTATTGTACATTTGGTTAAGCAAATTCAAGGCTGTTGAAATTGAAAGCCATTGATGCATACAATTTATCCACATCGTTGCAAACAAACACCGAAAGTTCCTTACCCTTAATTCTGCTTCTACAAAGCCCAAACTTGAACAACACGAGCCCCGCACTTGACTCAGCAAAATGCATCTCCTGTTTTTCCCACTACAATTTTCTGGCTTCATAAAACAAAGAGATAAAAACATGACTCTCAGCCAGACGCTCAACTAAGCAAAGTGCCCAAGGCTCTCCCTTCCCTTCTATATGGTATGAACTGATGGTGCATCATGTACTCGTCAGTTGTCACCTTGAGGTCACTCTGCTTTGCGCTGCTGCCTGAAATTGATGCTGCCATTATAAATAAGGACCACAATTATAAACTCATTCACTAGGCAGGGAAATAAAACAAACGACACAGATAATTAACTATTCAACACTGGTGTGGGGCTACTCTCTACTGCAATGGTAAGTTTATTGCTTTTGTACAGTACCCATGATTTATAAAACTGTTCACATACTCTAATGTCACGAAATAATGGCATAAAAACAGGTTTGATACTGCCCAAGGACTGAATGAAAAGAAAAAAATAATGTCATAGAATCCTGCATCATTCTAATCATTTCTTTTGTTTTTCGGGTCAACTGCAGTCACATTGCAAGTAACTTTTACAATTGTGCTGCAATTCATTGTTAGTTAAGATATGTTACGGTTGTTACCTGAGTTGCATATGATGAGCTATCAGCCAGGAATTTCAGAAGATCTTGCTTCTTTCTGTCAAAATTGAACTTTGCGTTGTCCAATAATGCTTGTTCTCTCTTCATATCTTCCTGCATTTTTTCTTTTTTCCACTTCAACTCATTGATTTGTCTTTCAGAATCAATATAGTTTTCGGGTAGGCTTGATGTCACTGACAGTTTAGGGAATCTCACATCTACATCTTCCCTAACATCAGATAGGTTTAAAACTAAGATGTGGCAGCAAAAATTCCTGTTACTATAGACAAATAACAACAATATCTGGACAGTAAACAGTAAACAAGTTCTGTCTTAATTAGTTTAAGTGTGTTGAAAGTTCCAAAAGACTGTAAAATAACAAATTCAATATTATACGTAGTTAGAAATAAATTTTTATTTCATTTGTTGGCAGAGCTTCTTACCGGTTGCCAAGAGAAAACACACCAGTTGACCTAATCATCCCGCCATCTAAAGAAATGGCCCCATCACTTATACAAGGAAGTGCAGGAACCATATCTGCCCTTGTTTTATATACTTGCAAGCGACAGAAGAGGTTATAAAATAGAGTCTCTCTCAGGCCATGCCCACTAGCTGTGACAGAAAATAAGCTTGTGCTATCCACATGGATCATATTTACAGCATAACCAAGAAAACCAGGTGGACATTCCCCATTAGGTAACCTTGGCTTCAGAAGATCAAGCCTCCTCTGTGGGTCATCAGGTACAAATTCACCAGCATATGGTCTGCAGAAGAAGAACAAAAAATTCTTTTGATTACATAGCCGATATAATAAAGTATACAAATTCACCACCATATACGACACGTACCTTAAATTATCAAGACAAATGACCTGAAACCGGCCTTCTAATGTCCTTCCAATAGAAGCACCAAGCCCATGAAGACCAGAACTTTTCTTTATGCAGCCTTCATTGTCATACGTTTCTAAAGCTCTGACACCTTCATAAGTCTTACAGACAATGGCCAACATAGTATGGACTCCTAAGTACTCTGATAAAAGCCTGCACATACCAAATGAGTTGAATAAATACTAGGTCTAGTTGATAGGCCTAAGTAGACAAGGTGGATATGGTTGGGAAGGGGAGAGCTGGAGAGGGGGCAGATTAGAAACATCTTTATGGCCTGGTGTTATCGATGTACCCATTCCACAATGACCCTGAATTAGTGGGTTCCATTTACACCTGGTAAGTAAAAACCCCATCTCTTTTACTTCAAACTCCCTACAACTACAAAAACGTGGCAGAACTATGGCACCTAAACTCACCCCTCAGTACTCAAAATCACAGGACTAGTAGTAAAATGCACAGACATTTGCACATACACACACACAACCCTACTTATGAGGTTATGGCTAATGCACAACTCCACAACTTGAGAAATAAGGAAAACAAAAAATAAGGGTTCGACCTGCTAAGATTATCATCCTCCACTTTGCCAAGCATTGCAACAATACCCAGGACATCCTTGGTCAAGGTAAGATGGGCAGCCTGAGTACCATGACGAGTTTTCAACTGCCATAAAATGCCTGCAGCAGACTTCTCACGCTGAAGAATCTTTTCAGTTGTTTCCTCCTCACTTTTACAGTGGGAATGGTCATCATTTTTTATTTTTGATGCGGTTGAAGTATGATACTTCCCTAGAATAACTGAAAGGAAACTCTTCAGTGGAAAAAATTATGGAAACAAATAAAATAGTGCGCAATGTATTGCAAACAGGGTGCTTATATATTTGTCACCTTTTTAGTTCACTTGGTTTGAAATGAATTTATTTACATCACTAACGCAAAGTAGATGAAGAAGAAATTTTACCTTGCAAATCGAGAATAGAGTCATCTAATTTGTTTCTTTGAGACTTCAGAAGTTTTATGTTGTCTTCATGCTGTTTAATTTTCATCCCCATCATTTGTAAATCATCTTGAAGTTTCTGTATAGATTAGTTTTTGAAAAGTTAGTTAGTATGATCCATCCCTGCTCAAAAAAGGATAATCTAGCAAAAAATGACCAAAATCATGAATAACAAAAAGATTGAAATTTTAAAATTTTGTTATGATTAATTAATTACTTCAAAAGGAAATGCAAGTGAAATATCCACTATATATTATCGACATGCATGGTAAAGCAAAATATAAAGGGTCTCTAGAATAGGTTCTTGTACAACCTTAGTGTAGTAGATGATGGATTCTGCTTGCGCGAATCCTCCATTTTGCATCCCATCCTTCACAACTAGACTAGTTTCTTTTTCGTCCACTTGCATCAACGCTGTTGAATCTTGAATAGATAATGACTTTGTACGATCTGAAATCTGCAAAAGGATGATTAATTAGCATAAAAAATACAGACAGACACGAGGATGCACGAACCTAGGTTATTTTGGGCATGGGTTTTTCTGGTCCAAGTTTATCTTGTTTTTACCATGAATTCTTTTCCTTGGTTAACCCCAGTTGTAGTTTTTCCAATGTACGCGGGTTCCTTAAATTTATTTCTCTCTCATAGAGGAAATAAGGTAATTAGGTGGTAACCCATTCTTCTTGACTGTTTACTAGGCATGCTAAAATGAACACAACTAAGAAGTCATCTCCACTCAGTCGCTAATGAATTCATGGAAATACAAATAAGTTTCCAAAAGAAAAAGACTTTCTAAATGCTAAATATGTTGCAAAAACCATTGCTCTCCAGTAACAAGTGATTTCAAGCCAACAGGAAAAGGCTGTAAAATTATCCACTCACCACAACAGCAAGTGCCTCAAGTTCTTAAATTAGTGGCAGTCTCTACAGGGAAAATTTAGTCAACTAGCAAAAGTTGTAGAAGACTAATGCCTCAGACGCCCCAAAAGATTTACACAATTCAAGACAGCACTTTCAATGCAATTGCCTCTAAAGAGTCAATTTGAGAACTTAATTCAAGCAATTATGAAGTACCTTCCACAGAAAACTACCAATTTCATAGTATGCTTAGTTGCATGTTGATTTTCCATTCTTTCTTTTCCCTAGTGGAAACTCAAAGTGACGGAAAAATGAATTCTATTGCAAAAAAATTGAGAAAATTTAAAGAAACCCAGTGACGAAAAGCTCTTGAAAAATCAGAGAATTGCATTCACCAGTTTACTTTCTTGACAATTCAAAGCAGCGAAAAACAATGGCGAAGAGAACAACGACATGCATTTGAATTACCAACACCTAATGCTGTGTGGGCCATTAGGTAGCTAAAAAAATGCTTCAAGAAAGGAGAAAATAAAAGAAAATAAAGTTTGGAACTTTACAACCTAAAAGATACCCAGTTATTTTCTTGAATTCTCTCGGCTACCAAACAAAGAGAGGGGAGAGAGTGAACATCAGAGAGGGACTCACCTGGTTGTTTGGTTGGAACATCTTTCTGGTTCTCTTCTCTCCCGCTCTCTCACTCTGTATGCCTCTCTCCAACTCCAGCTGGTCTCACTGGTTTTCATTGACCTGCTTGTGGATTCTGAAACATAAATTGGGTTGGAGTGGGCCCGACTCTCCATCCGAAAGCAACGACCGTTGATCAAACGGGCCACCTACTTTGGTTGGGCTCACATGATCTAAGGGTCTGGAAACTAGATTACGAATAGAGAGGAGTTTTTTTTTTTTTTTTTTCTACGTAGCAGAAAGTTTAGGGGCTTGAGCCTGATGGACTTACGTGTGGTATTTAAGCTGGCCACGGCGTGCATTTACTTTACGTAGAAATTTACAGATCGCACACTAACGAAAACTTATGGCAGCACGACTCGAATCTTTGTGGGGCTACACACAAGACAAAGACCTTACCAACTGAACCAACCCTCATTGACAAATTTTTATTTTTTTTGTTCTAATAGAGAGGAATTTATTTTGCCTCATTTGGTTGAAGCCTGTGTCAATGTCAATGGTAGAGTCGTTGGCATAAAGGCTTAGTGGTTTGCGTTTCGAAACCCATGATGCCGTGTGCGCGAGAGGGAACAATTGTCGAAATCACTTACTTTTTAAATCATCTTAAAAAATAATGTTTTCTATCCAAATAAAGAATAATTTCATCATATATAGTGTTAAATCGAAATTATATTAGATACAATTCTTGTTATCCTTACTTCAAATCATTAATGATTTTCGAACACTTCATGTATGAATGAGAAACTAGTGATTTTAATACATACAAAAATAATTCATCAAAAACACAGAAAAATCTCTAAACACATATAAAACTGTGATTAGATTGAAAGAAAAGGAGACAAGTATTTTCCTGTCATGTCAACTATATATATAAATGAGCACTAACTAGACACTAGAGGCTCTTCATTTCCCATCTATTCTATATTGCACTGCACTAGGAAAGCCGACGCTCCATCACTGTTGCGAGCTCCTGCCACTTCTTGTTTTTCTTGCGGAATTTCTTTAACGCTTTCTGATGGTCTTTGGTAAATTCCTCTATCGCAGCAATGACCGCGCTCATCGTTTCCTTGTATATTTCAATCTTCTTCTTCATTTCCGCAACACTCGGCAAAGACAGGAAAACAGATTTCAGGAGCTTGGGCAGAGCTCATGGTGGTTTCATATAAAGGTCCAACATTATTCATGATGATAGAAACCAAGTCACTATCAGGAACGGAATGTCCGGCAAGAGCAAGATTATCAACAATGCCATTTAATTTGTCCAGAAAGTCAGAGATAGAAAGATCACCACGAGAGGTGCGCAATAGCTCACTACGCAACTGAAGAGTGCGATTGTGAGATGGGGAAGCATATCGGTTTGCAATCGATAGCCAAGTGGCACGAGCAGAAGTGGAACGAACAACCGTACCCAAGACGGTCGGTGTGAGAGAACCGTTGATCCAACTGAGCACCATTTGATCAGTTTGAATCCATTCTTCATAAGCAGAATTGACAACTTCAGAAACTTTGCCTTTGTCATCAGTAACTTGGAGAAAAGCAGAAGGACACTCACTAGTGCCATCAACAAACTTCATGAGGCCACGACTTTTAAGGATGGGAATAATTTGAGCTAACCATAAGGGATAATTGTTGCGATCAAGCTTGATGAACAGAAGATTAGAGACAGATGTGTGGATATGGTTACTGGAAAGAGAAGAAGAAGGAGGAGCAGACGCAGTAGCAGTAGCAGAGGAGGATGCCATGATAGCAAATTGCAATGAAAAGATGGGCAGATGATTAACAGGCGTGAGTCTGGGGCACTGAGTACTGGGGAAAAAAAAATTGACAGACGTGAGTCTAGGACTCTGATACCATGAAGGAGAATATTGAAATGAGTTGAAAGCCTCAATGAATGGAGGCGTGTGTATTGATTATTATATATTGTTTACAAGAGGTATAATGATGATAAAGGTTTACAGCACAATGATGTCTACCTATATAGTAATGTAAAGCACAATGAGTGTTTACAACACAATGATTCTATCGATATAATAATGTACAGCACTATCCAATAGTTTAATACAGCACATCATGATGATGGAGGAGTGGGATGCGAATTATATTTATCATCCTGAAGGGCAATGAACAACAAAAGGTCTTGTTGGAAAAAAAAAAACACTTCTTCTGAAACTAAAGCAATATGCACTCTCTGATTGCAGAGAGAGAGAGAGCTACCCATATCCAAGAGAAACTGCTCCAGTTTGTCTTAAAATCCCACCATCCAGAGATACAGCACCATGTTTGATACAAGCACGAGCAACTAACATGTCTTGCCTAGTTTTATAAACATGGAGCTCCCCAGAAAGAAAATAAAACAATGTCTGCCGAAGACCATGCCCTGCAGGCTGCAGCTGTCGTCGTGTGTACTGATGTTCATCCAGGTCAACCATATTAACTGCATACCCCAAGAAACCATCTGGAGTATTTCCACTTGGCGAGATAGGAAATGGCAAGGCCACCTTCCTTTGAGGGTCACTACCATCAAAATCACCTGTGTAAGGTCTGCAATACAATTTTCAAATTCACGTCTCAAGTTGCACAAGAAAGCATTCCAGAGTGTTATATTTTCACCCTTTTGGACCTTTTTGTTTGGGAAAAAAATGCACTGCCACAAAGGAAAAGTAATTCTAATTCCAAAAATGACGAATTTCAATTAGGAAGCTTTCTCTGTTACCGTATATCTTCAAGGCCTATAACAAGAAAACGGCCATTTATGGATCTCCCAAGCTTAGCTGCTGCTGGATAAAGAGCATGCCTAGAATCAACTTCCCCACTGTGTTCATACTTCTCAAGAGAAACAGCAACTACAAAGGATCTACAGACAACAGCTAGCACATTTGATCTTCACCCAAGTACTCAGATAATATCCTGCATACAGGTGAATATATAAACAAAAAGCAGAAGAATAAACAAATATTCTTTTAACTTGAAGACTGGAAAATGAAAAAGGTTAGGGTGGGGGTACTAGACCTGCTAAGCTCACTGCTCCCAGTACTACCAAGTAAAGGAACCAAACCGATCATGCCTCCCATGAAATCATTACTCGACTCTTGGGATGGAACTCTTAAAAGGTTGCAGAGAGTAGAAGCTGCAGTGTGGCTCATGCTTTC